>CM072769.1:113388182-123388182 GCA_036936925.1 Cenchrus fungigraminus
CCTCAACCGAATCCAGTCTCAATTCAGCAGTTTCAGCAGGCGCAGTCGTCCTGGCAGCCTTCCCAACAGTTCTATCCTCAGTCTCAGGCGATTCAAGCAATTTAGCAACCACAACCAATTCAAGAAATGTTGCCACCACCACCCGACAATTCATCAAGACAAGAGTCGAGTTCGAGAGGCCATAATCCGAAAGCCCTACCTTCTTTCGGAACTATCATGCCTATAACAGGAGGTTCAGCCATGGAGTTTGAGACAAAAAGACAAAGAAACAATTACTTCAGATCTGTGAACACAGTCATCAATGACGGTCTAGCAGCGTGACCAGAATGGGCTAAGATGCCGATAACATTCACTGAACACGATTTCAGATTGAAATCAACAGACCACAACAATGCCATGGTCATCGAGGTGAATATAGCCGGATGGGTTATCGGAAAAGTTCTGGTAGATAATGGAAGTTCGGCAGACATCTTATTCATGAAAACTTTCGAGAAGATGAGCTTGAGTCCACACATGCTGCAGCCACCAGAGTACCCACTGCTGGGTTTCGGAGGAAAACCAATCAAGCCAGCGGGAAAGATAGCTCTGCCCGTATCCTTTGGAGATCTTAACAATGCTAGAACCGAAACTCACTTTCGACGTAGTCGACATGTACCATCCATACTTCGCGATTTTCGGTAGAGGATTCATTAACAAATTCGACGCGGTGATAAGGCAACAGTTCCTATGCATGAAAATGCCGGCACCAAAGGGAGTCATCACCGTATTCGGCGATCAGCAAGAGGCCCGAAACATTGAAAAAGGTCACACACCGGGACAAACCAACGTGCATCACCTGAACTCTGTCGAAGAGAAGAAAGAACCATATGTTGAGGCCAAGAGAGATAAAGAAAAAGTTGAAATAGCTGCTGATGGCGAAACGAAGAAAGTGTACTTAGATGACATGCCAGACAGAGCAGTCGTGATAGGGGCTCATCTCAGTCCCGAAGAAGAGAAAGAACTTCTTCAGTTCCTCAACAGGAACAAGGATGTTTTTGCATGGTCAGCCAAAGATCTGCAGGGTGTTGATAGGGATATCATTGAGCATGCCCTAGAAACAGATGAGAGAATAACCCCGAAAAAGCAGAAACTCAGGAAGATGTCCGAAGAAAAAGTCAAGGCAGTAGAGGCTGAGGTACAGAGACTTCAGGACGCCAAGGTCATTAGAGAAGTTATGTATCCTGTATGGCTGGCTAATACTGTACCGGTCAAGAAGAAGAATGGAAAGTGGCGAATGTGTGTGGACTTCACAGACTTGAACAAAGCCTGCAAGACGGATGACTTCCTCTTAGAAAGGGTGGACAGGGTCGTTGATGACGCCGCAAACAGCGAAATGCTATCACTCCTGGACATGTTCTCAGGATATCACCAAATAAGGGTACGCAAAGAAGACGAGGAAAAAACAAGTTTCATCACCCCTTTCGGAACCTTTTGTTTCGTAAGAATGCCAGAGGGTTTAAAGAATGCAGGATGCACATTTTCAAGAATGATAGCAATAGTGCTTCGTCCTCAACTTCGGAGAAACATTCTAGCATATGTCGACGATATCGTCGTCAAAAGCGTTCAAAGAAAAGACCACATCAGCGATCTAGCAGAAACCTTTGCGAACCTCAGGGCCGCAAATCTCAAGTTAAATCCTAAGAAGTGTGTCTTCGGCATTCATAAAGGAAAAGTTCTGGGGTGCCTGGTTTCAACAAAAGGCATTGAGGCAAATCCTGACAAAATCAAAGCTCTAGTTGAGATGCAAGATCCTGTTTCGGTGAAAGATGTGCAAAAGTTGACAGGGAGAGTGGCTGCCCTTAACAGGTTCATACCCAGAGCTGCAGAAAGAAGCTTGCCCTTCTTCCAAGTTCTTCGAAGTTCCAAGAACTTTCAGTGGTCTGAATCTCAGAAACAAGCCTTCCAAGAGCTCAAAGACTACCTGTCGAACATGACCAAGCTATGCCCTCCAGAGCCAAAATCGCCACTCTTACTGTACTTGTCTGCTTCCAACTCAGCCGTGAGTGCTGTTCTAGTGCAAGAGGAGGAGGAAGAAGGAAAGCTGAAATAAATTCCAGTTTATTTTGCTTCGGAAGCTCTTTCGGGATCTAAACTTTTCTACTCTGAATTAGAGAAGATAGCATATGCAGTCGTTATGGCTGCAAGAAAACTGAGGCACTACTTCGAAGGTCACAGAATAAGGGTTATCACGAATCAACCACTGAATGACCTGTTCACAAATAAAGAAGCTTCAACACGAATCATCAAGTGGGCTGCTGAACTATCAGACTACACAGTTGACTTCAAAAGAAGAAGTGCAATCAAATCGCAAGTCCTGGCAGATTTCGTCGTGGACTGGACATCGCCAACACATAATCTCGGCGAAGATATAGTCACGCCTTGGATAGTGCATTGCGATGGGGCTTGGTGTGACAGGGGAATTGATATAGCAGCAATCGTAACATCCCCAACCGGAGTTGTGATAAGATATGCAGCTCGACTTGATTTCGCAGATGATGTGCATTCTACAAACAACACAACTGAATATGAGGATTTGCTCCTAGCTCTGAGAAAGATGAAAGCTCTGGGTCAGCTAACCTTTATCATCAAGACGGATTCCAAAGTCATTCGAGAACATATAGAGAAAGAAAGCGAAGCAAGGAATCCAGTTCTAATGAAGTATCTTGAGAAAGTCAGAGAAATGGAGAAGCATTTCAAAGGCTACTCAGTCCAACATATACCAAGAAATGACAATAATGACGCAGATAAACTGGCGAAAGCAGCAGCTCAGAATCAGGCAATGCCTCCGGATGTGTTCTTCGAAATAATCAAAGAACCGTCCGTCAAAGATCTGAAGCCAAAAGCTGTGAACATTGTAGAGACTCGCGATTGGAGAGCCGAAATCATGGCATACTTGAGGGGTCACTATGAGCCGCAAGATGAATTGGAAGAAAAAAAGACTAAGGCAAAGAGCAAGGGGCTATGCTGTAGTGGGCGAAGAGCTATACAAGTCTGGAGTCACCGAACCATGGTTGAGATGCATAACCTCCGAAAAGGGTATAAAACTTCTCAAGGAAATTCATAGCGGATTTTGTGGTGCACACATAGGCACAAGAGCTCTGGCAAGCAAAGCAATAAAACAAGGATTTTTCTGGCCCTCCATAAATGTTGATGCAAAAAAGCTTGTTCAGGAATGTGAAGCATGCCAAAAAATAGTGAATCAGCAGAATCTACCATCCATGCCAGTTCATCTGATTCCTCCATCATGGCCTCTGCAACGGTGGGGGATGGATCTGGTCAGCCCATTGCCGACAGCTCAAGGAAACTGCAAGTTCGCGGCAGTAGCAATTGATTACTTCACCAAGTGGGTGGAAGCAAAGGCATTAGCGAACATCACAGCACCAACAATTCAGAAATTCTTCTGGTAAAACATAATCTGCAGATTTGGAGTACCAAGAGAGTTGACTGTCGACAATGGGAAGCAATTTGACTGCTATTCTTTCAAGGAGTACTGCAAAACTCTGGGCACTCATGCGAAGTTCTCTTCCGTTTACCACCCGCAGTCTAATGGGGCTGTTGAAAGAGCAAACGGGCTCATCTTCTCGGGAATCAAGAAGTGTCTATATGATCAAAAGAAAGGCAAGTGGACGGATGAATTGCCGAAAGTGATCTGGTCCCATAATACAACAGTGTCAAGAGCAACGGGTTTCACACCATTTCGCTTACTGTTTGGCACCGAGGCAATGACACCAGAAGAGATCAAGAATGAAAGCATGAGAGTGCACAAAGCAAAAGAGATCGAAGAAGTTGACATGAAGGTGGAGAAAGACATGATCGAGCTAACAGTCCTCGAAGCTTCAGAAAACATCGAAAAATACCAAAGAGAAACCAAGGCATGGAGGGATAAAAAAGTAGTCAGGAAAAACATCAAGGCTGGTGATTTAGTTCTGAAAAGAAAGAAAAATTGGGAAAATCCTGGGAAACTCCAGGAACCATGGGAAGGGCCATACATAGCAAAGGAAACAAACATGCCAGGAGCTTTCCGTCTAATAGACCAAACCGGTGAAGAACTGTCACATTCGTGGAATGCAGACAGTTTGAAAAGGTACTACCCTTGAAAATCATGAAAGTAGCTAGATTCTTTTTTCAACATTTCTTTTCGCAAGTTTAGATTCCATAAAATTGTAAAACCCCCAAACCACGGATCTATAAGTGGTTTCGGAAACAAAAACATTTACTTCTCGCATTTAAGTTAGAATATGAAGGAACGTACTCTTTTCCTTGCAAAGGGGGCCCTAAATCAAGGGGCAAGGTTTTTAACGAGGCGGATCCTATGTAAATACTCTTTATGATATATATGAAAAGAGTTTTCCCCCAAATCATGTGTCTTGAGAAATTCCATTGCATGAAAGAAAAAGTTCATGAAAAGGCTCCGTAATAGCCTGAATTCCATTGCGTGAAAGAAAAAGTTCATGAAAAGGCTCCGTGATAGCCTGAATTCCATTGCATGAAAGAAAAAGTTAATGAAAAGGCTTTGTAATAGCCTGAATTCCATTGCGTGAAATAAAAAGTTCATGAAAAGGCTCCGTGATAGCCAGAATTCCATAGCGTGAAAGAAAAAGTTCATGAAAAGGCTCCGTGATAGCCTGAATTCCATCGTGTGAAAGAAAAAAGTTCATAAAAAGGCTCCGTGATAGCCTGAGTTCCATCATGAGAAAGAAAAAGTTCATGAAAAAAGGCTCCGTTATAGCCTGAATTCCAACATGTGAAAGAAGAATTCGCGAAAGGGCTCCGTGACAGCGAGATTAAAGAAGGGAAAGAAAAGTTCTGTGAAAGAGGCTCCTTGATAGCCAAAGGCTCTGTGAAAGCCTAAATCCCACCTTAAAGGGATTTCCTACCGAAAGGCCTGAGGCAACAACAAGTTGCGGCCTAAATCCCACCTTAAAGGGATTTCCTACCGAAAGGCCTGAGGCAACAAGAAGTTGCGGCCTAAATCCCACCTTAAAGGGATTTCCTACAGAAAGGCATGAGACAACAAGTTGTGGCCTAGATCCCACCTTGAAGGGACATCCTACCAAAAGTACGGGAACAACTGAAGGTTGTGGCCCAGGAAGTACAAACGTCTTTGTTCGAAATTTTATGTGTGAAAAATTATAAAGTAAAAGTCAAAATTACTTCGATTGAAAGAGCAAATAATGGTTCTATACGAACATTCATGAAGATTTATTCGAAGTGTTTCAAGAAAGTTGCTCCAGCCGAGAGCATTCTTCCAAGGGCCAAGGGGCTCAACCATCTCCGTAAATTAGTAATCACAAGAGAATGGTTGAAGCAACTGAGGGTTACGATATCAACCTAGGCAAGTATGCCAAGCGGGCGCAAGTCCACAAAATTCATGAAACAAATTTTGTCGACTTGCATTCGAAAGGAATTCTCAATCTTTGGGACTCCGCGAAATTTTGCATGAAAATGGCAAGGTGGGGAGGGTGATGTTTTTTCTTAAAAAAAACGAGTTTATTGCCTTAGTTTCATACAAAATTTCATAAAAAGAAAAATTACATAGCTTCAAAGAGCTGAAAAGTTCAGAAAGGAAGTTCAACGATACGGCCTGGTCTACGACCCCTTTCTTCAGCAATGTCGCTAGCATAAGCAAAACTACAATCGCCAGTTATAGGGCTAAGGGGCTCTGTCTTCACGAAGGATCGAGAACTTGAAGCACTGCTGGTAAGAGCATAACCATCTCGTTGAAGAAAAAACCAACTCAGTTGAAAGCTACGCATGGAGAAATATCGACAACTTTCAAGCCAAAAATCAGAAAACTACTTGATTAGCTTCTCTGTATAATCGCCAAGCTTCACCACTAACTACTTGATCCTGACGATGGATTCGCAAAGGTATCACACCCTGCACAGGCCCACCTTGCGGGACCTGCGCAGGTTAAAAATTTACAAGACAATTGTTAAGAAGGAGGGTCGCAGCCCACAAACACACAAGTTTCTAGTCTCCAACATCTGAAACAAAAGTTTGAACAAGTATAGCTTCATCCAACGATGTCAACCTTCGGGGAGCCGGTCTGACGATCAGAACTTTCCTCTCCTCCATCATCTTGGCCATCGCTGCTACTACTGTTGCCACTACCCGCACTCCCCGAACCGTCTTCTCCATCATCGGCATCGTCATTCTCCTCAGATTCGGAGGATGATTCTTGACTCTCTACAGCCTTAGCATGCTCCTCCTTCTGAATCATCTGAAATAACACGAAAGGAAGTTCGTAAGAATAAAAAAAACGGGACGCTCATGAGGTAAATTTCAACAAAATCTACAAAGAGCAACCTCTTCAAGTTTATCGCGAGCAATCTTCTTCGCGAACTCCTTCCCGCTCGCGAGCCAAAATTCTCTTGTGAATTTATTCTTTACAGCTCGAACATCTTCGTTGGGACGAATAGATGAAGTGCTTGCGGCGTCCGGAAATCGCGATAGTGCACCACGAAATTTTACGAGGTCAACACAGTCGAAATCGTAGAGAAGCTTCAGAAGACTTTCTACTGAGAAAAGAGCAGCGAAGTTACTAGCTCCTGAGAGAACATCAAGAAGAGCTTGGAATTCTTTTAGCATCCAGTCCATTAGATCAGAAATTTCTCCACTATCAGGGAATGGGCCTGGACGGACACCAAAGTGCTTCAAAGCTTCCTTGTACTCCTCAAATAAAAGTTTTAGATTCCCCTTAATTTCATCAACATCTTTCCCTGAAGACTCACTTCGTTCAGATAAAACTTTCTCAAGATCCTGAATCTTCTGTTCTTTGGCGCTTAAAGTTTTCGCAAGATCAGAATTGTTTGATGAAAGCTCAGCATTGCTAACTCGAAGCTCGTCAATAGTTTTTGCGTTCTTGTTAGATTCTTTGCGAAGATTCTCAATCATCTTCAAGTCATCTTCATGGGTCTTGTTAAGCTTTTCAAGGTCCTTCTTCGAATCGCGAAGAGCGGCTTCAGTAATATTTTTCTCATCTTGACATTTCTTCAGAGAGTCCACCAGCTCTGCGATTCGTTTCTCCATGTCAAGACCGGAAGCCTGAGCCTTGTTCAATTCTCGCTTCAGCTTCTTAGATTCACCAGTAAGCTTTTCAACGAGTTCCTCTTTTTCAAGTAGCCCCTCAGAGACAACCTTGCCCACGATGGACGCCTTCAGATCATACGTTTTCTTGAAACTACAAAGGTCCAATGATGAAAGCTTTCGAGTATTTTCCTCAAAACCTGTGAAATTCAAAAAGGTTCTAAGTAGCAAAAAACTTCAAGAAAAACAAGAAGAGCAGCAGAGTGTAAAAAATGAAAGTAATGTGCAAACATGTTTGATTAAGTCTTCTTAAAGGAATCTGGCCTGCGGGGTTAGAAATCGTCAAAGATTTCTGGAGAGAGGAAGAAGTGTGCTTTTCAGCAGCAGAAGTCGTTTGACCAGTCAACCGAAGCCTCTTCTTCGGAGCATCTCCTCCTGTTTCACCCACAAATTTAGGGGATGTCCATAGCAAGGAAAGCTTAGGAACACCACCATCCGAATCAACCACCCCACAGCTAACGCTTAACAGACCACCTCTAAAAGACGTACCAAAACTCTCATTGTAAGCAGTAACGGAGGGTGAGGGATCTTGATCTTCAGGGATTTCTTCACGATTCTCAGTTAAAGAGGGATTCCCAACTAAATCACCGCCCTTGCTCACTGTGCGCTCTAACTCCTTAGCAAACTTCGGAGAGGCTTCGTCATTAGCAGAAGGAGCTTGAGAAGAGCCAGCTTCGGCTTCAGTAGCAATCGCAAGATCCACGTGAGTTTCCCGAACTTCGGGGACTTCGTCTGAAAATATTTCGACATCAACAAATTCATTCTCAGAACCAGGAGTATAACCGCGACGACCACCTAATCTTAAATCACACCATAGGCAAGAAGAGAAACCTGTTGGGAGAGGTTCGTCAGTCATCTCGTCATCAGAGAAAGCCGAAGGAACGCGCTGAACTATGGCAGCAGCAACCTTCTTCACAGCCTTCTTAGCCTTCTTCTTCCCCAGCTGTGCAAGACTTGATGCTGCTTGAATCTCAGCATCAGAGACATCTTCGGAGGCCTTTCTTTTCCTCTTGCTGGACTCCAACGACTTAGTTTTTTCTGGGCGGACGACAGGAGAAGAGGAGTCACTAGCGATACTCTCAGCCTTGCTTTTCTTTGAAGCCTTTTTTCTCGGAGCTTTAGGAAGGGCAGCCGAACAAACTGCTACGGCGACTGCCGGAACCTTCTTGTCCACGCCTGGTGGACGAGATCGGAGAGTAGTATCAGCACCAAGTTCTGAAAACACTCGGTTCACCCTCCTCTTGTGCTTCACAAGGTTCTTGTAAGATTTGTACTCATTGAGAGTAGATTCACCAACCATTACATTAACTTTTTCTTCAACTTCAGCAATAAAATCTTCGAGACTTTGACCATCCTTGAGTCGCAAGTCGAATCGTGAGAATGGCACTTGCTGTGATGCCCAGTCCACATCCAGGAAAACAATATTAGAAGGTTTCCAGCCATCTGATATAGGCCAAACTTCGGCTGCAACAAATTCTTCAATGGCGTCGCGACCTCCGAGAATGGTGCTAGCCAAGAAAAAAGTATTTTCGCAGCCTTTAAAACTGATAGTGCGGCTGTTATACGAAGCAGTACAAACAGCAGTCAATGGCACCATAGGTGAATAGAAGGGGTAAGCTGGCCCAGTATAGCCAGAAACCTTAGACATATCAACCTTTACATAAAATCAGTATGAGCTCCAATCTTCGGAGAAGTTGGTCTTGCTGCAGGGTGCAAGTTGGATTCGGGTGAGGCCTTTTCGCGAATTTTGTCTTCGAGTGTTGAAAGTACAGCACGCATAGTGCGCCTCATAGTACTTCCCATCGTCAAGCTTAAGAATATCCTTCTCAATCACAAGCTCGAATAAACGAGCGAATATGTCAGCACCGAAGGTACACTTGAAGGTCTTCATGATCCAAAAGAATTTCGAAAGTTCCAGAAAAGAGTTCGGTGTTAACTGATGCGTTTTCACAGCAAACTTCTCGAGAATGGAAGGCAGAATGGGATCGTAAGGAAATCTGAGTCCACAGGTAAAGAAGTCCCTAAACACAACAACTTCGTTGGCCTTAGGAGCAGGGACTTGTTCATCAGAAGGGGGACGTCCATCACCGGCAGGGAAAAATCCAGCCTTCTCATATTCCTCGATAAGATCGGCCGTAACCTTCGATTCGCCGAACACAAAAGCTGGGGGATAAGAGCTAGCCTTCACAGCAACAAGTTCGCTTAGATCAGCGTCGACATTGGAGAGATCTTCTTCACCGCCAGATCTGTTTTCAGATCTTATCTCCCCATCTTCGTGACTGCCGGAATCGCGAATGATTTCGGCAGCCGGATCGTTAGTACTGGAAGGGACATTCCCCTCAGTCGGCGGAACACCAGCAGCGGCTAATTCCTCAGCAGTCACTGGTCTGGCGGTACTCTTAGTGCGAGCCGCCTTTTCAAAAGAAAAACAAACATGAAAAACATGTCAAGTTACGAAGAACAATAGTCTACAAAATAGCTGGTCAATAACCGAAAAACATAAGAAAAGAGAATAACATACCTTCAGAGACAGAAGAAGTCGCCGAACTTCGGGCGTCCCGAAAAGTTTGCGATGCAAACGCTTCAGAAAGTCTTGAAAACTTCGGAAAGTTTGGTGAAACGGTGAAACAAAGTTACCGCGCTCACCTCCTATTTATAGGATGGGGGGGTAGTTTCAAGAAACTGCCTCGAGAAGACTGTTGCGCGTTTTTAGGGGGACGCGTGTCTTCTCCGACGTTCCGAGGGTGACGTTTTTTACCAAAATTCTAAGAATTGTTCGTGGAAACGGATCGTCGGAGTCAACCCGCTTCCCCGAGGGGCTAGTGTTGGGGAATTGGATAAAAACCTTTCACCTCGGAACTCTGGAGAAGTCAGGACTTTGGCGAATTCGTAGATGTATTCATGAAAGTGTTCGGAGAAATGCTGCTGGGTCTCGATTCTGTTTCATGGTATAAAAGTATTCGGGAAAGTGTTTTGTTACTTCTTGTACGTTTCACTGACTCACTAATGTTGTGCGAAGTAATTGCCGAATGTGCATTGGGATGTTGGTCCGTTTCTCGTTTCAGGACAGCGAAGATCTGATAAGTTCGAGGAATCGTGAAGATGGAAGCTTCGGAGATCCCGACAGATTTCCTTTCGTCCGTGAACTCTGAAGCTCAGTTCGGAGGTTTTAGTGATCGGCGATCTTCACGAATGAAGGGTCGAAAGCCAAAGGAAGACTAAGTCAAAGGCGCTGTCTCAAAAGTCCGGGTTCGAGGTGTGAACCGATGGCAGACTTGTAAATGTGCGAAATTAATTCCGCAAATCACGAAGTGTAAAAGACATTCTTGTACATATTCATACCTGGAATATTCTTTAGATTCGAGGGCAATCTCGGAATGTAAAAGTCCCTTCGCCTCCCTATAAAAGGGGGCTCAAGGGCACGTGTAAAGGGATTCACAACTTTTGAGGCAGATATAGACTTTCGGGGATTCCTTGTCCCCTCTCTCGTTCTTGCTTTCGTGCATTTGTCCCGGAATCTTGTGTTCGAGGATCCCAACCGACTTTCGGACCCCCAACATAAATGACATCAGCCTCCACCACCCACACCAAGTCCCGTCGTCGCCGCCGCCCCTCTCTCTTCCATGCGCGCCGCCCCTCGCCCCTCTCTTCCCTGCTTCGCCCGCCGCTGCTCCTCTCCGGCTCTCCCTCGCGACCTCCTCCCTCTGGCCGCCGCATCCTCCGCCATGGGGCAAGGGCTGGCAGCCGCGTCGGCCTCCTCTATCGTGGGTCCCTCCTTCGCCACCAGGGGTGTCGGCGTGCCCAATGACACATCACGACATGCCTGGGACCCATTAGAGTCGTTTCAGCGCCAACGCAGCGGCACGACGACATTATATTGTTAAGCACGGCACGACTACTCGCCTTGCCGCTTAGGGCCTTGCCTCCGTACCGTGCGGCACGTTTGGCCATGTATATATGGGACTCACGTACGCGAGCGAGCGTGTGTGCGTGTATAGATATGTGGGTGTTACGCCTAGCTGTATTCTAAAAATTAAAGAAGCAGTAGCCATTTTATATATTCCGAGCCATTATATATTCCGAGCCGGTGATAGTGAAAAATAATGAAATTAAATACGCACAATCTAAAAAAAACGTGGAAAACAAAATGTTGACGAGCGTGATGGCTGTAAATGTGCATATGATTGGGGGTGTGGCGGGGCCGCTTCGTACTATCTGCTCTTCAATTGCACTTGACCGAGATTTGATTTGGGAAATAATTGGGACCTTCTCAGCCAGTACTGACGGGGGCCGGGCGAGGGGCGACCGCCACAGCTTCGTCGTCTGCATGTTGTCGGATAAATCCAATTCCAACTCGTGGCCTTTTGAACATCAAAGATCCACGCGCCAGCTGTAGAACAGTGCACACACCCTCTCGTAGTAGGGGCTTAGCTCCATTAATTGGTCCACCATGCCATGGATGGCGTCGTCGTTTGGAAAATTTCAAGGTGCGTTGCGTTGCTTGACCAGCTTGTTGCTGCGTGATCGTCAATTTCTTCCAAAGTGGGATTGAATATTTCGTAAATCTGAGATATTTTCGCGAATCGATGGGCGTCAATTTTAGCTCGCTCGTCGCTGGAGAGCAGTTGGGGACTTTGGAAGTTATACTGACAATCACAGTCGTAGCTAGTGATCGGAATTTTGGAAGAAGCTAGAAAAATCTTGCTCGTCTCTTCATCGCTGCTGACTGACTTTGTTCACTGATGCGAGACGTACGTGGCCAAAAATCAGTGCCTTACTGGACGTTCCATCCAGTTTCCAGTCGATCAGTGCAATAAGTCACTGTTCAATGTTCATGCATGCACGACATTGCTGCCAGTTTGGAAGTTTTTTTGGGGGAGTTCACGGACTCGGAAATTCGTGCGGTGATCACCAAACCTGAAAGCGACGCCAGCAAAGTGGAGAGCCGGTTAGACAAGGCAGCCAAGTGAGGAAGCTTGCTGGGTTGGGGTCGTCCTGTGGAAAATTTCATACTGGTAAGTACAGTAGTAGCTCTCGGATGGCACGAATGGCGCTGAAAAAAAATCTGACAGGAAATTAAAGTATCCTGTCCATTCACTATATAAAATTCACTGAATTTCAAGGCAATTTTGGTATTTCCATATTCCCTTAAGCCTTATTATGCCGATCCATTCATGGAATCATGGTGCATCTCTTGTTTTTCTATACTTGTACGGGACGTATCAGGTGTAAACCATAACCTTCGTGAAAACTCGTACAAACCATGGTAAAAAGTTGTCTAAATTCACCAACAAAATTACACATGTAGATGATATGATGTTACGCAATCTTGTGAAACATCTTATTATTTTTATATCTCACAAACGAAGTCGAGTTTAGAAAAGATATTTTACAAGGTTGTGTATCATCATATTATCTACATGTGTGATTTTTTGGTGAATTTAGATGAATTTTTTACCTTGGTTTGCATGAGTTTTCACAAAAGTTGTGGTTTGTACTTGCTACGTTGCCTACTTTCACGGCATCTAGTATTTGTTTTTTTCTTTTTCATGGGCCATGCAATTAATTCTAACTAAATTTTTTTTACAGCTGTTATCTTTTTGTATTTGACTTTTTCAAGTTCAAAGATTGTTTTATGTTTCATTATTAGCAAAGTAATGTAAACTTAAAAGCACGTTATCAAGGATTTTTGTTGATTGACCTTGTACACATGGAGCGATTGAGGCCATATGGTCGCTGGCAAGAACATGAATGCAAATGGCTTTAGGAAAGTTCTTACCCTTTTTGCACTTCTTTAATGTTTGAATTGGCGTAGGGGGGTTAGTTGGATGAACAATTTCACAAGGTCAAAGTATATATGAGCGACATCGGGCTAACTAATCCCACCATGACATGAGATGTTCAAAGAGAAAAGAAGATAAAATCACCGTTAGTTGAGGCATTCCCCAATGTCATCATTCCCACACCTTTGCTTTCTAAATTTTGAATTTGTCCTTGACAGCAAGCCTGCAGATCATTTCCAGAGGCGCACCCACAGCTAGCAGTGATCAATCTTTTGGTGAATGCTGGTAAAAATGACCCGCATACACAGAAACACTAGTAATTTGTCCCATAGAAACGCTACCTGGTATGCCATCATGGTTTAGCTCTACTCTCCTAAAGTACATGAAACTCAGATATCTTTTTTTTTAATGTTTACTCTGCATTGTTCTGCTGCTAGTAACAACTCATATGCACCATTCGACATTGTTCCTGCATACATCGTTGCCAACCTTTTTCTCATCAATGTAGCAAAAAACTCATATTGCAACACAAATATCTTTTTCATGGATTGAAGACGTACGATCGATATCTATCTGAACAGTAATGAGAGTACAATAATTTCGCTTTGACAGGAAGCCAAGAAACGATGCAAATCACAATTCCTTTCATTGTTAGGACTAGGCACGCTAATTAGCCAGCGTCATTATCGTCGCACATCACATCAAGTTATAAAATATCTTGCACGATGGAAGTAATAACTACAGTCTACGGAAAAATGCTGGGCCACGAAAAACGGATTTATTTAGAGCTTCAAAATTCATGGTTAGGTGTCCAAATTTCATGGGTCATGGCTGTGAAGCAAATTCATCAATTTGAAAGGGAGTGGTAAGGACTAAGTAGCCGTGGGCACGAAAAACCGAGAACCGAACCGAAAGAACCGGGAACCAGAACTGAAAGAACCGGAACCGAAAAAATCGGTTCCTGTTCCTCGGGAACCGAAATTCTCGGTTAATTCTCGGTTAACCGAAAAAAGAACCGAACCTAGCGTACATTCAGCCAAACATGGCAAAACTGTCCAAAAGCCCACCAAATTTGGCCCAAAGAAACCCTAGCTCTCCCTAACTCCACCTCTACCCTCCCACCCAGCCACCACCGCGTGCCGCCCCCGACCTCTCGTCCCCGTCGCGTCGCCCCGACCCCGCTCCAACTCCCCATCGTGACGCGCGTCGCCCCCATCCGGCCTTCCCCACGCGCACCGCCCGCCGCAGGCCTCGTCTCCCACTGGCCGCCGCCACCCCGCGTCCTCCAACTCCCTCGGCCGGCGCTGGTGAGGACCTGCAGCACGGGGCACAGCCCGGCGGCCGGCACCTGCAGAACGAAGCGCGACGGCGCGCCCCGGTGGCCGACACCTGGAGTACGAGGTGCAGCCAGGCGGCAGGCATCCCCGAGGCTGCTCTCGACCCCGCCGTCCGCCGGCGGCGGCGGCCTTCCCCTGCGGGCACCAACGCTCCCTCTCTCCCCCATCCTCCTCAAATCTCGGCGCCCGGCAGTGCCCTGCACTCCATGACGCTCCCTCTCTCCCCCGTCCTCCTCAAATCTCGACGCCCGGCGCCCGGCAGTGCCCTGCACTCCAACGATGCTCCCTCTCTCGGTTCCTTCGGTTAGAACCGAAAAAGAACCGAACCGGAACCGAACCGAACGGTTCTCTGTTCGGTTCTGATTGTTGGGAACCGAATTTTACAAAGAACCGAAGAACCGAATGCCCAGGCCTAGGACTGAAACTGAAATAGCTACAGTTGTTTAGAAAACCCAAGATAATATTGAAGGAGTTGTCTGCAAACTTGGCCAGTTCAGAGCCTCAGACACAAGACATGCATGTGGCTGATTAGAGGCAAAACCTGCAACTGTCTAACAAAATTGTACTTTTCAAGAGGAAATGGGAAAATTATCTGATGTTGAAGCTGGCAAATCAGGATACTTCAGAATTATATAGAGCATACAGCCAGATGTTCCCCATTTTTTGAAGAATTTAGAGCCCACCGTTAGTAGCAGTACACATACATACTGATAATTGCATTGTCTTGACTATTGCATAAGCGTGTTTTACTGGCAGACTGTACTTAAACTGTCATATACTAGCTTAAATAAAATGCACTATTGCATAAGTGTGTTTTTTGATAATTGCATGATGCTTATTGTTATGAGCTTTGTTCTGATACTTGGGTAGTACCGGGTAGTACCAGGTAGTACCTTGTACTAATTTTTTTTTCACCAGCTAATTTAATTAGGTAGTACCAAATAGTACCTAGTACCGGGTCCACCAAAATAGTACTACCGGGTACTACCCCATTGGTACTACCTAACATACAAATAATTCTTACCTTGTCAAGCGAAGGAACAAGAGTCGGGAGAGCTGAGGCAATCAAAGTCCTAATGCCGCCGACTGTTCTATATTTTCCTAGGTTTCTAACTTATGTCATCGCTGACCTGTAATCAAACCTGTATGATTTTCGATCCATCCATCAGGATCTATGAGAAGTTTTATTTCAGGTTGATGAGATCATGCAGCACGCATCATCTGACTTAACCTTCCTTGTATCCCAAGTCTCCGGCAAAGTTACTTGATTCACTTACTCAATACATACCCTCACCTCCCATGAAAAGTGCAATTCTAGTATTTGAAAAAATTCTAAAAAAGTGCAATTCTAAAAGATAGATCTAATTAACTACATAATCAAGCAATCAAATCTAATTTGCATGCTAAAACTTACTATATGTGGCTAACAAATGAGGGTATTAGAATCTTTTTCACGCCACTACTAATCTGTCTCGGAAAAACTAGAATTGCACTTTTCATGAGATATATGGAGTATCTGACAAAGATATTCCGTTAAAATTTTGTTCGGCACTACTAGCGACCGGACATCCGATGATAGTTTTTTCATAGGACGCTCGGTTGCAACATCGAAACAAAACATGTACAACATTTTAGAATCTATAAGTGCAACATTAAAAAAATATGTGAAACTAATTAAGTAGTTTGATTCTGAAATAGAAAAGTCTCGCTGCAACATGGGAGTATAGGTGATTATTTAATATTTATGCAAATATGCATGGGTGATCTCATCGATTTCGTCACGCGGACACTGAACAAAACTAAAAGGGGACATTTGGAGCTCCGAAGGATGCTGTGTCCGTTCCAATGTTTTCGTGATCCGAACATGCACTTTAAATAAGTGATTTGGTCACCAACTACATACACGCTCTAGCTAAAAAGAAAATGGACACGCCTAAAGACCAAGCATTAGCAGCACGAAGCAAAAGTCGACGTATCAAATTACAAGTTTTAAACCACCAGCTTGATTGGCAGAGCAGTCAGACCAAATCCCCCTAAACAGAATCCTTGCGTTCATTCTTAGTTTACTCGCCCTGACGCTGCTTGCTTTCACATGTGGTTTTCCCCGTGTGAAGGGATGTATACGCTGTTGAAATCCTGCGGATCAGTCGATCAGATGATCATTCATCGGTTAGGTGAAACCAAACCTGGCCGCCTCTGATGAGATCACCGCATACCCATGGTGGTGGTGAGTGGTGACACTAGACTGGTTTTCTGCTTGGAAGTTGAAAGCATCAACCTGCTGCTTGTTTACTTGTGATCTTTTCTGAAGCTGCTGGAGGCAGAAGTCAGCTAGCTGTGTAACCAACGTCTAATGCATTTTTTTTTCAAGTGGACAATTTGCTATGTTCAGATAGCAACTCACACAGATTTGACAGATAGAGCGCAGCAGGAGAGCAAAGCTTTTTTTTTTGATAATAAAGGGAGAGCAAAGCATTTGCATTCTGCACTCGCTTGTGAGGGCAAGAACGGAGCAGCATCCGCGCTCGCTCGCTCATCAACTGCCAGACAAAACCCGTTGTCTCTGTCTGAATCCTGATCAATGATCCCATGCGCACGTACGTACGCGGGGACAGGTGGCGGGCAGCAGCATCGCAGCAGCTACTCGCCGTACGTGCCCATAACCTGGCAGCAGGTTGAACTGCAGATCAGATCAGCACAGGGAGGGAGAGAGGCAGATGCGGCGGCGATCTGCCGATCTGCACGACTGCACTGCACATGCGCGCGCATGATGCTGCTGCTGACTCCGCCCGAGTCATTTTTTGGAGGAGGAAGGAAGCTTCGGCTGGATTCAGATGCAGAGTATGAGTGGCGAACGCCCCAAACGGCCAACAGCTGATGTTCTCCCCGACAGCAGTATTTCGTACAGGGTGGAGTCTGGAGAGCTCACTCAGATGACTGTATCAGAAAAGGAATCACGACATGCCAGCATTGTAGGGTGAGGAGGGGGTGTTGAAACTAAAATCTTGTTGAACATGAATAATAGGGTTATAGGAAATCGGAACCAATTCGACCCCAACCAATTGGCCTACGCACGCAAAATGGGCCTGCCGCACCACCAAGGGCCCGGGTCCGTCCCCATTGGTGGGCCAGACAGCCGCCTCATGTACTTCTCTTTCTATAAATGGGCCGTCACACTGCATAGGAGTATCTTTAGTTTTTCCATTGCACTGCTTTGGTCTTATCGAATTTCACTAAACCCTACCTGCTTTGGTCTTACCGAGCGAATCCAATTTAGTACTGTACCTTGCATTTCCCTCCAGCAACCTCTCTCTTCCGTTCGTGCCCACAAATCGAATTCGTTTTTCGTTTTCCATTGTCTATGGACTCTTTCGGCTCTTTACTGGTGAGCTGGTGTTTCTTTTTCTCTACCTCTTCTCCTCTCCTCTCCTTGATCTCATCGAAGCAGCAGCGCCCACCGTGCCCACGCAACCAATCCGGCCGGGCGGCGGCAGAGCCCTGATTCGGCGGCCGGTGAGTTCATCGTTCCCTCCCGCGCTTCTACTCCTTGGGTAGTTGGGTGCAGCGTGCAGGAAATTTCCCGCGTCGGCCGGTTACTATAGTCGTTGAGGTTATGCATCTAGCTAGTGTGCCAGCCTAACTCCAGCGAGTTTAAATTACCTTTTCTGAAACTGGTTTCCTGCCAAAACACTGTTCTTATTTTTCATATGGATGGTTTGGTTCCTAATCACAGATCGAATTTGAAGGGAAGAACACTATTTTTCTGTTACAGGACACGATAAAGGGATGATGCTTGGAAGTATGAATGGTTTGCAGTCCAAGCAGCTTAAGCTTGCCATTCTTGCATTTTTCATGTTGTTCCTTCTTTGGAAATGGGAGAAAGGCACATTCGGCGATTCTGGAATCCACCAACGACCAGGTCAATCTTAAGCACACACAAAACATTCTCTCTTAAATTTCTTTGTATCGCATCTGTTTCCACTCTCATTTCCTTTTTGAACTTCTGCAGCTAACTCAAAGTTTGTAGATCAGCATACATCATCAGAGGAAAATTTTCGGAATGCATACCCATTGCTTCAGTCAGTAGTTGAAGTAGAAAAGCAAGTTACAGGTGCACCATTGATTATGATAGGCTCTGTTGATAAGGCAGGTTGTCTAGCTCTAGACTTTTAACTTATGTTCCCTTGATCCATCCTACAGAATGCAACTTCAGAAACGGAAAGTGGGTTTCTGACAACCACAGACCACTGTACTCGGGGTTTGGCTGTAAACAATGGCTATCAGAGAGTTGGTCCTGCAGATTAACCCAGCGCACAGACTTTGCATATGAAAATTTTAGATGGCAGCCAGAAGCCTGCGAGATGCCAGAGTTTGAGGCCTCTAAGTTCTTGAGGAGGTATGTATGTGACCCCTGCCAGTCCAATATGAATTTGTATACGAAATATATACTGGCATATGAATATATTTTCAGCCAATGGGTAAATGCTACTAATATGGGCATGTTTCAGAATGCAGGACAAAACCATCGCATACGTGGGTGATTCTTTAGGGAGGCAGATGTTTCAATCAATGATGTGTATGGTCACGGGTGGAAAACACAGGCCAGATGTGGAAGATGTCGGAGCAGAATATGGCTTTATGTTAGCACCAGGTGCCAAAAGACCAGATGGCTGGGCATATCGGTTCCCGAGCACTAACACAACGATCTTATATCATCTATCGTCAACACTCTGTGATTTGGAACCTCTGAATCCATCATCAGATCCTGAAACCGGCTATTACGCCATGCACCTCGACCGTCCAGCTGCTTTTCTCAAGAACAACCTCCACAGGTTCCATGTCCTGATCCTTAACACCGGCGACCACTGGAACGAATGGAATCTAAGAGCCAACAGGTGGGAGATGTATGTTAATGGAGCACCAAACAGCAACAACCGGGACATTGCTGCTGACATCTCAAAGGCCAAAAACTTCACCATCCACAGTGTCGTTAAGTGGTTCGATGCTCAGCTCCCGCACCACCCCCAGCTGAAGGTGTTTTACAGATCCATGTCGCCTCGGCACTTCTTGCACGGTGATTGGAACACAGGGGGGCGGTGTGATAACACAAGCCCTTTGACCGGAGGAAGTAGCTTTCGGTCGAACCGTTCTGAAGATGATGTGGCTGAGAGCGCGGTGAGGGGAACCACCAGGATCAGGCTGCTGGATGTCACTGCCCTGTCGCGCCTGAGGGAGGAGGGGCATGTATCAAGGTACCGGATCAATGGCACGCAGGGCGTTCAGGATTGCTTGCACTGGTGCCTTCCTGGTGTGCCTGATGCGTGGAATGAGATCCTTGCAGCCCAGCTGTAGGCTGGAAGCTGATTGGGCGATTCAGGCTTTGCATATTCAGATAACTACCCGCACAGTGTTTAGGGTTAAGCTGCGGCATGCAAATGCCATGTCTTCATGTTTGTCTGATTGGTGCATACTGACAGAAAGATTTCTGCACTTGTCTGTCAGACAGAATCGCGCTCACACTCTGGCAGATAGAATCCACTGTCTGTCTGAAACTCTGAACCCTGATCCCATGGCGCACGGAAAAAGTCTACTTCACCTAGGTTCACCTCCCAACCTATGAGGGGTGGAAAACATCACTCTCCAACCTTTGAAAATGAATTTTTTTACCCCCTGAACTTTCTAAAACAAGACAAATCACCCTCCTCAAGCAGTTTTGAAAAATCATAGAAAAATCATAAAATAGAAAATCCAATTGTGTTGGATTCTAAACGAGTACATCTACACAATGAACATATAATATGATATGTTCAGTACATTTTTTTACAGTTATGGAGAAAAGCATAGATCTAAAGTTACAGTAAAAAATATGTACTAAAGCATTTCATATTGTATGTTCACTGCGTAGAACTGCTAATTTGAAGTCCAACACAATTTGATTTTTTATTTTATGAATTTTCTGTGATTTACTATGATTTTTCAAAACTGCTTCAGGGGGTGATTTGTTCTGTTTTAGAAAGTTCAGGGGCTAAAAAATCCATTTTCATAGGTTGAGGGGTGATGTGTTCCATCCTATCTAGAGCACCTTGTCAACTCTTGGAAGATACAATCCATGTCCCTCTTTATAGTACGGCATTCCTAAGACTCAATTTCAAAATATAAAATTAATAAACCTCTAAGGAATCCTTCTTTTAGCATTACTTCCTTTTTATATAGTAATGGAGCGCTTAGATGTCATCTTAGAATTTTAGTACCTGCTTATATACTCAACACATCATTAGTAGCTTAATGGTCCGTCATTAAATCACCAAAACCCACTCAGGGGGCCAAGATACTCTTCAATCTCCCCCTTTTTGGTGATTGATGACAACACCTTTAAGCTTTTAAAAGAGAGACAAATAAAATTTAGTAAAAAGCCTTTGATCTATCTTGCAACACTCCCCTTTAATTTGTGCATGTGGAGTTTGAATCTCAAAGGTGCTTTAAGCACCAAAATTTGCACAAGAGAGAAAAACACGAGAGTGTGACAAGATGATCAACAGTGGGGTGTTTGTGTGTGTGCCAACAAGATATATGTGATGTGTATGACAGTTCATGCACTCAAAGAAGAAAAGAGAAGGGCTGCAGTGTCAAAGCCCGGAGTGTCCGGATCCATCCCGGAGAATCCGGGAAACCCGGAGTATCCGGAGAAAAATCCGGAGTATCCGGACTTTTGAAGACTCAGCAGAAATCAAATCATCACAGAAAAATTTCAAACTATCAAATGCATCCTTAGATAAATAAAATGCAACCTATCTAGCATCACAAGCACACAACCAAATAGTCTCCAGCTCACATCACATAGTCTCACACATAAAAGAGTTATTACAGACCATAGTTCAAATCCTTGTCTCAAATATGAAACTGAAACTAAGATACTCACTCTCCCTTTGGCATCAAGCGCCAAAAAGGAAGTGTAGGAGCAGCAGCAGGAGCAGTCGCGATCACTCGTCGTCGTCGTCTTCTTCTTCTCCTTCTTCATCGTTGTCCTCCTCCTCCTCTTCTTCTTCTTCTTCTTGTCCTTCTTCCTCGTGCTCTTCTTCGTCTTCTTGTGCAGCAGCAGCGGCATCATGGGCATCCCACTCCGCAAACGGGTCATCAAACTCAGGGAGCTCATGATAAGTGTCCGTAGGAAGCCCAAGATGAGACTTGATCTCAATGATGTCGCGGCGGTTCTCATTAGTCTCTGTGACAATGCGCTTGCACATGGAGAAGATACTCTTGAAAGCCCTCTTGACCATGGAGCCCTTAACCTTGCGAGAAGATTTGGATGAGTGTGAGGAGCGAGGAAGGGGCTCATCATCATGGCAAGGGGCAGCACTAGAGGATCTGGCAAATCTTGTGCTCTTCTTCATGGGGGCTCTCTTGTCTCTAGCACGAAGATGCCTAAGAGGCTCATGAGTGACATCCTTTGGAAATTGGGTATTGGTGACCCTCTCAATCATATACCTGATGTAGGGAGAATATGGGAGGTGCTTCATGGGGTCACACATAGCACGGCGAAGCTCATTCCAAATGAAGTCAAAGATGCAAAAGCCTTCTTCTTCTGGGGCCACACGATTTAGAAATTTGACAGCATAGTGCCTAAGAGCGGTGTTGTCTCCCATCTTTGGATCAATGGTGGCGCGGAAAAACTGATTGAAGTAATAATAATAAGGAATGAGATTGTCAGCTTTTCCCTCATGAGCTAGGAAGGCGGAGGGGAACATATAAGCCATATCCTTGGGATTGTACTTGTCTTTATTATGAATTGGAGTGCGAGTCTCATCCTTTGAGCCAAGACCAAGCAAGCGAGAGAAGGTCATGTAGTCAATGGTGTACTTCTCGCCTTGAGTGGTCCAAGTGATAGTGTTTTGATGAGAGTTATAGAAGTAGGAGCAATGGAATTGACCAAGAATCTCTCTATTCCACCCATATCTAAAACCCATGATCTCATATAGTCCAAGTTCCTTGCACCTATCAATGACGGCATCACAGGTGGGATTCTCCAACTTCTCATAGTATACTCACTCAATGTACTTCATCTCCACGATGGGTGACTTGTTCTTTGCCTTCATCTGTGGGCTTCTTATCACTGTCTGATAGAAGTCCCTATAGAAGTCACACCAAAACCGTGACTTAAGTGCCTCACTAGACATATACATGTAGACATCCTCCTCCCTCTGCTCTCTGACTGCAAGGCCATTTCTAGCATAGTCTCTCACCATTTGTTGGGCAAACCCTTGCACAGCCCCGGGGTCCCTTAGGTTGACAGGAGTAGTCACCACCCTCACATTTGATGGAAAGGTAGCAGTGAGACGGGGTGGAGTTCTGGGACAGATTTGGGAGTAGGGAGTGGGACGGTTCTTTGGCATGGATGGACGAGGCACGGGTCTAGAGCGGGAGATGTAGGGGGCCTCACGGGATTTCCTCGATGGCTGAGCTTGACCTTTCCCGTGACACCTAGGAGCAACCCTATATTGATCTGCGTCTTCTTCCTCCTCTTCCTCCTCTTCCGCACCAACAACTTGATGTTCTTCCTCTTCCTCGATCTCTTGCTCGGTGTAAACAGGGGCACGAGCACGAGTGGATCTCTGAGAGGAGCCAAGCCCCAAAGTCTCATGCACTACCCCCAAGGTTTGAGGATCGTGCCTAGCCTTTGTCCTCCTTTGGGTGGCCGGCTCGTCTTGCTTGTACTTCTTCCTCATGATCTGGAGATAAGCAGTAAGGAGTTCATAAGAACTCATCCATGAAAAAGGTGTGTGACACTATGATTTGGAGTTTCAGCATGAAAAGCCGGAGTCTCCGGGAAAATTCCCGGACAGTCCGAAAAATCCGGAGTGTCCGGAAAAAGTTCGGAGTATCCGGGTTTTCCTGGCGAAACCCTAAATCACAATGCCTCACAAATCCACCATGGGAATCTCAAGATATTGCAGATTCACTACACCTAGAGTCTAAGGAACAAATCTATCCATGAGATTTCGCAAGTTATGGACTAGAGAAGGAGATCGGGCAAAGGGGCCTTTGAATACCTTAGGGAAGAGAGGAAACTAAGGGAAAGCTTCTTCAAAACTTCAAACCACCGGCAGCTCTTTGCTTTCCACACCTTGGAGACTTGAATCCTTCACTCTCTCATGATTTGGAGGGTGAAAACCCTAGGTTCTATGGAGGAACCTAGGGAGGAGAGGAGAGGTGCGTGGGGAGCACATGGAGGCGACGGGGGAGGAGTAAAAACGGTCCACACAGTGAAAGAGGTGAAAAACTAAGGTTTGATTACGGTGAAAACGCTTTTATAGGAGTTAAGGTCCGGACTATCCGGGCTGAACCCGGACTCTCCGGGCAATCCGGAATATCCGGGGAAAAGCCCAGACAATCCGGCTCCCCCTGAGACTGATCAGCAGATTTTCAAGGAATTGATATTGAGAGAATAAAGATGATTATGAGTGAAACTAATGTGAGCTAGAGAGGTTCCAACACTTGATATTAGCCACAAACATACAATGAGAACAATAGTTCAAGTGTTGTACCTAGAGAAAGATCCAAATATTTTTCAAACCAAATCCATACCAATTTTCCAAATTCTTTTCTTTTGTAAAGATCTAGCCTAAGTCAATCAAACATGTGCATGATCTCAAGCCAAGTTACGAGAATCCAAGATATTCAATTCACTCCTCAAAGCACAAAACCTTAGTTCATCAAGAGGCTTTGTGAAGATATCGGCTAGTTGCTTTTCGGTGCTCACATGACTTAAAGCAATATCTCCTTTGGCTTCGTGGTCTCTCAAGAAATGGTGTCTTATGTCAATGTGCTTTGTTCTTGAGTGGTTTACGGGGTTGTTCGCTAGCTTGATGGCACTCTCATTGTCACACAAGAGTGGCACCTTGCTAAACGTACAACCAAAGTCTCTCAAAGTGAACCTCATCCAAAGTAGTTAAACACAACAAGCGCCGGCTGCAACATACTCAGCCTCAGCGGTGGATTAGGCAACAGAATTTTGTTTCTTGGAACTCCAAGACACCAAGGACCTTCCAAGGAATTGGCAAGTCCCGGATGTACTCTTTCTATCTACCTTGCAACCGGCATAGTCCGAATCGGAGTAGCCAAGTAGATTGAAAGTGGAGCCCTTTGGGTACCATAAACCAAGGTTAGGAGTGTGCACTAAATACCTAAAGATTCTCTTAACAGCCATGAGATGACATTCCTTAGGATTGGCTTGAAACCTTGCACACATGCACACGCTAAGCATAATATCAGGCCTAGATGCACAAAGGTAAAGCAAAGATCCAATCATGAAGCGATATACCTTTTGATCCACGCTTTTTCCATCTTCATTTAGGTCAAGATGTCCATTTGATGGCATTGGAGTCTTGATGGGCTTGGCCTTATCCATATCAAACTTCTTGAGCATGTCATGAGCGTACTTTGTTTGACTTATGAACGTGCCTTCCTTGAGTTGCTTGATTTGAAATCCAAAAAAGAACTTCAACTCTCCCATCATGGACATCTTGAATCTTTTAGTCATAATCCTACTAAATTCATCCGCCCAAGCTTTGTTAGTAGAACCAAATATGATGTCATCAACATATATTTGGCACACAAATAAATCATTCCCTTCTTTGCGAGTGAAAAGAGTAGGATCGGCTTTGCCTATTTCAAAGCCTTTCCTTAAGAGAAATTCCTTAAGGCATTCATACCATGCTCTAGGTGCTTGCTTAAGACCATAGAGCGCCTTATGAAGCTTGTAGACGTGGTTAGGGAATTGAGGGTCTTCAAAGCCTGGTGGTTGCTCAACATAAACTTCTTCGGAGATTGGGCCATTCAAGAATGCACTCTTGACATCCATTTGAAAGAGCTTGAAATCGTGATGAGTAGCAAATGCCAATAATATGCGGATTGCTTCAAGTCTTGCCACCGGTGCATAGGTTTCTCCGAAGTCCAAGCCTTCAACTTGAGTATAGCCCTTGACAACCAACCTTGACTTGTTCTTGGTCACTACCCCATCCTCGTCTTGTTTGTTGCGGTACACCCATTTTGTTCCAATCATATTTTGCTTAGGGCGTTACACTAAGGACCAGACTTCATTCCGAGTGAAGTTGTTCAGTTCCTCTTGCATGGCTATCACCCAATCAGCATCTTGTAATGCTTCTTCCACGGAGAGAGGCTCAATCATGGGCACGAAAGAGTAATGTCCACAAAAGTTTGTCAATCTTGATCTTGTGGTAACTCCTCTTCTTATGCTTCCAAGAATGTTGTCAACTGGGTGGTCTCTTTGAACATTTTGACGAACTCTTGGATGTGGCTCAGAAGCTTCTTCTTGAATCAAGTCCTCATTTTCTTGAATATCTTGAGCATCATCTTTAGAGGGCCCGGACTCTCCGGGGTTGGGTCCGGAGTCTCCGGGATGTCCGGACTCTCCAGACTTTTCTCCGGAGTGTCCGGGTTTCGCAGTGGTAGTGAGGTTTGGTGATGCTTCAATGACTTCAACTTCATCATCTTCTTCTTGAGGCTTGATTTCGCCAATGGCCTTCTTTTTTATGTCATTTGTAGAGGTCTTTTCCTTACCTACACACACTTTATCAACTTGCTCCACTTGAGAGCCATTAGATTCATCAAATGTCACGTCACACGCTATATCAACACTACCGGTGGTCTTGTTGAGAACGTGATAGCCGTGAGCATTTGAGGCGTAACCAAGAAAAATACCATCATCGACTTTAGGTGCAAACTTAGAGTTCTTGGGCTTCTTGTTGAGAATGAAGCACTTACAACCAAAAACTCTAAAGTAAGACACATTAGGCTTCTTACCGGTTAGGAGCTCATAGGCGGTCTTGTGTCGAAGCTTGTGAAGATATAAGCGGTTGATATCATGACAAGCCGTGTTGACCGCTTCCGCCCAAAAACTATCCGAAGTCTTGTACTCATCAAGCATAGTTCTTGCGGCTTCTATGAGAGTCCTATTCTTCCTCTCCACAATCCTATTTTGTTGAGGAGTGTATGGGACGGAGAATTCATGACCAATGCCTTCACCATCAAGATACTCTTCAATGTTGGTGTTCTTGAACTCGGAGTCATTGTCACTTCTTACTCTCTTGATCTTCACATCAAACTCATTTTGGGCTCTAGTTGCAAACTTCTTGAATACATCATGAACCTTGCTCTTGTCACGCAAAAAGAAAACCCATGTATACCGAGAGTAATCATCAACAATGACAAATCCATACTTGCTCCCTCCAATACTAACATAGGCCACGGGACCAAAGATATACATGTGAAGCAATTACAATGGTCTTGTAGTGGTGAGTACATTCTTGGAGAGGTGAGGAGCACCAACTTGCTTTCCGGCTTGACAAGCACTACAAATTCTATCTTTCTCAAAATGAACTTTTGTTAGTCCTAGAATGTGTTCCCCCTTTAGAAGTTTGTTGAGATTATTCATCCCAACATAGGCTAGCCGGCGATGCCAAAGCCAACCCAAGCTAGACTTTGCCATTAAGCATGTATCAAGTTGGGCTTTCTCCGATGTAAAATCCACCAAATAAAGTCTTCCCTTGAGTTCACCCTTAAAAGCAACAGAGTCATCGCCTCTTCTAAAGACGGTCACACCCTCATTGGTGAACAAATAATTGTAGCCCATCTCACAAAGTTGTGACACGGACAACAAATTGTAGTCCAAAGATTCAACCAAATAAACATCGGAAATTGAATGATTAGTTGAGATAGCAATTTTACCTAGACCAACAACCGTTCCACCACCATTGCCTCCAAAGGCAATTTTTTCCGTAGGATGTTCAATCATTTCACAAGACATAAACATCTTCTTTTCCCCGGTCATATGATTAGTGCATCCACTATCAATCACCCATTTGGATCCACCGGAGGAGTATGCCTACAAAACAAATTAGGCTTGGTTTTTAGGTACCCAATGAGAGTTGGGTCCTTTTACGTTAGTCACAAGAACTTTGGGCACCCACACATTCCTTTTGATCATAGAACATTGTGTGCGGGGTCCCACATACTTGGCCACCACTTTACCCTTGTGGTTGCAAGTCAACACATAATCAGCATAGAAGTTGTCTTGTTAAGCATGTGCCTTGGGCTTCTTGGTTTGCTTGGCTTGTACCACTTTGGTCTTGACTTGTGGTTCATGGGATGTGCCATTGGAGCTCTTGAACTTGATGGGAGTGTTGAGCTTAGGTTGTTTACCTTCAACCTTAGCACCCAATTGCTTCATCCCATGCACCATATTTCTTGCTCCCACACCTCTTGTGTGGTTGTTCTTGATGAATGGGATATGGTCCTTAGAGCCTTGCTCATTCTTACCTAGCCCCTTCCCATTCTCAAAGCCAAACTTCTTCATGTAGTTGGAACCAAAGCCCTTGGTATGGTTCTCAAACTCTCCTCTCTTAGGTTCCTTCTTCTTTTCCTCAACAAGAGAGTTTGATAACCGAGCAATCTCTTTCTTCATTGCATTCATCTCGGTAATGTTAGTGGCATAAGCATTTATATCAAGTTTATAGCATCTAGAACAACCATTACTTGTAGAAGCATTTGAGTTAGAGGTAGCATCATTAGAGGTTGTTTTAGCACTATTCTTAAGATTGTCAAGTTGAACTTCAATTGCAATGTGGCTAGATTTCAAGCGTTTTAAGCTCTCTTGAAGTTCAACCTTTTCACTCTCAAGTCTAGAGCAAGCATCCTTAGCTAGGAAGGACTTCCTAGTTAATTCATCTACTATAACAGCCTCTTTAGCTTGAGAGTTCTTGAGGCTAAGAATTTCTTCCTCTTTTTCTTTGAGCAAGCACTCTTGCACCTTGAAACCCTTCTTTTCAATTACAAGGGCATCCTCACGGGCAATGGTTTTCTCTTGCTCAAGTCTAAAGAGCTCTTCTTGCACCTCAAGAGTCTCATCTCTATTCTTGATTTCATTTAGAAGGTTCATGATTCTCTTGGTTGCTTTCTTGCCAAAACTAGTGATCATTCTTTCAAATTCATCATCACTATCAACATCATCATCATCATCTAGGGGAGAAGGTTTAGTGTCTACCTTAGTGCCCCTAGCCATGAGGCATGTGTGAGTGAAGTCATCTTCATCATCGGTGAGATCCCCAAAGAGTGATGGCTTGTCAATAGGTTGAGCAATGTATATTGTAGCAAGCCCCGCTTCATCATCGGAGTCGGAGCTATCATCATTTGAATCACATTCTTCACCCAAATGAGCTTCACCAACTTCCTTCTTTTTGTTCTTGTCATACTTGTTGGTGTCTCTTCTTCTCACTTTGATGTTGGAGCATCCGCAATGAAATGACCCTCCTTGCCACACCCAAAGCATGGCCTCTTGGATATTCTCTTGGTCTTGATCTTGTCCTTGTCTTTGTTCTTGTTGAAGAAGCCACCCTTCTTCATCACCTTGGTGAACCTCTTCACAAATAGGGCCATTTGCTCGGGAGTCAAGGTGTCATCACTATCTTCATCACTATCTTCCTTGACCACGGTCTTGGAGGATGATGAGCTTACCCTCTTCTCTTTGTCCTTGCTTGAAGATTTGAGAGCTACTCCCTTGTTCTTCTCAATTTGTTCATGCATCTTTGACATTTCTTGAGAGAGCTTTGACTCCTTGACGGTGATGAGATGTTCTTCAATTCTACCAATCACATCCGTCGAAGTGAACTTCTTGAAGCCTCTCTTCTCTCTAATAAGTGTAGGGAGTTGAACATCCCTAACCATATAAGCGGAGAGGATCTTATCAACTACCTCCTTTCTTCCCCATCTTGTGCTTCCAAGAGACTTGATCTTGTTGATGATCTTGTTCAAGCGGTTGTACATGTCTTGTGGAGATTCATCTTCTTTGATGACGAAGCGGTTGAGCTCACTCTCAAGAGCTCAAATTCTTCCTTCTCGAACTTGCCTTGTTCCTTCATGATTGATGAAGAGAGTGTCCCACACATCTTTGACAGACTTCAAGCCATCAACCTTGTCATATTCTTCGACGGTGAGAGAGCTCTTGATGACGCGAATTGCTTGATAGTTGCGTTGAATTTCATTCGCTTGAGCTTGTGTCAAAGTAGCATCTCCACTAGGAAAAGTGATTCCCCTGTTCACAACACTCCAAAGTGCGGGGTTTACCGCCATCAAATACTCCTCCATCGAGTTCTTCCACTTGGAATAGCCGGTTCCATCAAATTGGGATATCTTTCCAATGTGGTGGAAACTCGATGGTTTATCAAAGATTAAATTGGAGTAATCGTAAGGGATTCTAGAAAACTCCCTTCCCGAAGGCCGACGAGTGGAGCGGTTGGACCTTGCATCATCGAAGTCATCATCGCTTGAGGAGGATGATCCACCATCGTCATTTCTTGGATGATGACTTGTGCTTGCTCCACCGGCACCACCCGCTGCACCCGTAGGACCCTCGGGTGTGTTCACGGGTGGTTGATTCCCACCGGGGTTGGTCAAGTCACATTCGGGCGGCGTTGCTTGATTAGTTGGGGTCGACATCTCTTTTCTCCAAGCGGTTAAACTTCAAACGGAGCAACCTGCTCTGATACCAATTAAAAGGATCTAGAGGTCGACTAGAGGGGGGTGAATAGTCGCACCTGAAAAATCACAACTTAAAACAACTTATCAGACCAAGGTCCGGAGTCTCCGGATATTTTTTCGGATACTCCGGGAAATCCGGAGTATCCGGGAAAATGTCCGGCCTTTGAGGGGGTGACTAAATCAACTGCAATCAAACTTAGTCAAACTCAAATCTGTGAAAATAGGTTATGCAATGTAGAGATATAAGCCTGTTCCACCACTTGGAATCAGTAGGAACCTTACCACGGAGTAGATCGGCCACAAACCCTAGAAATGTACTCAAGAGGATTTCAAGCATACAACAAGAGCAACAAGCACAAGAGACACAATGGATTTGTTACCGGAGTTCAAGCTCACACCTTGAGCTCTACGTCTCCGTTGAGGAACCCACAAAGGGTGGACCTTTACACCTAGGTCACTTTCCTCCCCCTAGCGACCACAAAGATCGAGCTAGGGTTACTTACTCAATCACGGGGTAATACAAACTTCCTTATGCAGCCACAATCCTTTAGATGCTCCAAGGCAACGCCTAGCCGGCTAGGAGCTCAAAGCTCCAAGAGTAACAAATACGAGATTGCCAACCAAGCGAAGAACGAGGTGCTCTAGAGATGGGAAATCAGCTTACTAGCACTCTCACTTGCCCAAGCCTTGAATTCCTCCTTTAATCCCCACCAAAGCTCAACAACCAAGTGCCAAGGGGAGTAAAGAGGAGAGGGAAGGTGTTCTGAATGCTGCAGGTCGAAATGAGGCAAGAGAGAGAGAATGGATAGGGTTGAGGGGGTATAAATACCTCCTCACCCAGAAAAGAGTCGTTACAGCTCTAAGACCCGGAGTATCCGGACTAGGCCCGGACACTCCGGGAAGTCCGGACTGTCCGGGATAAAACCCGGATTGTCCGGCCTTCCAGAGTCAGCACACTTAAGGATATCTCGGTGAACGTGCAGTGCAAGGTGTCTCTCATAGGATTTTGGTTAGTCATCTAGAGCACCTTGTCAACTCTTGGAAGATACAATCCATGTCCCTCTTTATAGTACGTCATTCCTAGGATTCAATTTCAAAATAAAAAATGAATAAACCTCCAAGGAATCCTTCTTTTAGCATTACTTACTTTTTATATAGCAATGGAGCGCTTAGATGCTATCTTAGAATTTTAGTATCTGCTCATATACTCAACACATCATTAGTAGATTAATGGTCCGTCATTAAATCACCAAAACCCACTTAGGGGGCCAAGATACTCTTCAGTATCCTCAACGACCCAACGCGCGGTTTGTCTCCCGTCTGACCGTCTCCCAGTCTCCCTCTCTGTTCGGATTGTGCCGCCATTCAAGCAAGAGGCCATCAAGACATCAAGTTTGCTGATTAGGATTTGGGAATTGGGATCGTTTGTTTCAGGTCGAGGTCAGAACTCAGGAGGTGATCGTTAGTTTAATTATTTCTCGATCGCAGACGACGAGGACGACCTCCTCTAATTCTCCACGACAAAGGTATGGTCTGTATGGATTCAATTGCTGACTTTAGTACTCGTGTACAAATTGGTCGTGCTTTTATTTGAGCATCATAGTTATTTTGCCATTTTTATCTTCTTTAATGTACTGTTACCAGTGGCGGACCCAGAAATCCGATGGAGCCTGGGCAAAACTAAAAAAATATCTTTCTATCTTCATTGTACCAAGGTTGCAAACTTACAACTACATAAAAGATTAATCTGAACACTCGCTACTTTAATGACAACGTCGCCACCGGAGCCTGGGCGGATGGCCGGGCTTGCCCCCACTTGGGTCCGCCAATGACTGTTACGTTTACAAGAAGAATTAAATATATGCTACGAGTTATCTCTTATCAATAATATTATATAATGTAATCATTATATTAAAATATTAAATTGTTAGATTTTTATTGTCTTATATACTCGCTCAAGGGCCCATGATACTTGTGGGACGGTCGTGCCCACACGGGCTCATAACCTGTCAGGTGGCAGCCGGGCGCCGGCGGTTGAAGCGAAGATCCATGGCAGCTGCGCCGATCTGCCCGTACGCACGGCGTTCCGGCGGCGGTTGATTTGACACTCTAGGTCTCTAGGACAACAACAGAACACGGTGGACAGATTCAGGGTGGACTGTGGACATGCCGACGATACAATCAGTTTTTTGTTTAAGAGAATCATATTTGTAATGCAACTGCTTATCGATAAGTGCTCAATGTTTCATTTTTAAAAAATGTTTTCGTTCAAAAAATAAATGTTTCAATTACGTTTTTTCAAATTACACAGTACAATGCAGACGCTCACAACATGTACGCACACTCATCTCTATGAACACGCGTACACAAAACCTATGCGTATGAGCATCTCCGAAGCATAGTTATTAGAACCGGACCGGTCATCGAACCGGTGAGACCTTCGGTTCAATGGTTCATTGGTTCAACCGTTGAGAACCGATTGAACAGCCGGTTCAATAACTTTGGACCGGAGAAATGAACCGGTCAAAAAATCCTTTGAACCGGTCTAATATGCCAGCCATAATTAAACATATACACCATTATATAACTATAGTAGCAAATATTCCAAGTTCAAATATTACTAACCTAATTAAAGTACATATACACCATTCACAGAATAACTGAGATTCACGTAAGATTTGCTGTTCCATAATCCGACTCTGATAAACAGTAACCAGAAAAGATAAAAAAGGCGTATAATTTAGTTCAGTTGCAAAATCACAAACATTTAATTTATAGTGCATCTCATGTACTTCAACTGATAGAGAAAGGAAAAGGCATTTGCATTTGCAGTTCCACTTCCACCGTTCCACGTATAGATCTAGGCATCTAGCAATAGCAAATTAACTAGCAGCAATACCAAATTATCAAGGAGGCAAGGGAGCTGGACGCCTGGACAAGAACTGAAGGACGGTGGGAGAGCTACCGGACAAGAAAGAAACCGGAGGCACTGAAGCTCACCGAGGCCTGCTGGCTGCTGCTCCGCCTGCGGCCTGCCGCGCCATTCCTTGAATCTGACAGAGCTCCCAGGCTCCCAGCGACGGGACATCGAGGAAACAGAGCTACCTCCCACCAGCAAAAGCTGGCTCTACATCGCCGCGCACCGCTTGCCGCCGGCACAAGCATCAGCCCGTCGTCCTGGTCGCAAATCGAGATGCGCCGCCGCCGCCGGCCGCCGCTATGCGAGTGCGTTGCGAGTAGAACAACCCTTTTCCTCGTGGGATGTTTGAGCTGGGCCTTTTGTTGGGCCGATGTGGGAAACAGACAGCGAATCCAAGGCATGTTGCAAAAGCCGTCCGGTCCGCAGAGAACCGCCCGGTTCGCCGGTTGCTTAAAAAACCGGCCGGTTCTGCCGGTTTTTCCCGGTTTGATTACACAGACGGTCTTTTAAGTGAACCGGACTTGCAGAGGCTCTGGTTCGGTCTTTTGCCGGTCCAACCGCCGGTCCGGTCCCAATAACTATGTCCGAAGGACTGAGTACCCGACAGAAAGAAGATTTCTGAAATCACTATTGGCGACTCGTTGTCGAGAATTCTTTTTTATATATTTTTTTTCTCTATTTTGCAAAAATAAATGGTCCGCCAAAAATTTAGCAGATCTATACTACTGCCACCGTACCCTACGGCAGTAGGGTTCCTACCGCCGTGCGGCATGGCGGCAGGTGCCGTGGCTCACGACCAGACGTGGGCCCGAACTGTCTGATGGACATACCGCCGTACCCCACGGTGGTAGAGACATACCGCCGTGGGGTACGGCGGCAGGACCTAGCGCCGTAGGGCACGACGGCTGCAGGCCTGGTACCGCCGTGCCCCATGGCGCTTGGATCTGCAGCCTATATAAGGTCGAAATTCAGCCAAAAATATCATAATAATTCCAAAAAAAAGAAAGAGAGGTGGGGGAGAAGAGAAGGGAGTGAGGAGGAGGTGGCGAAGGTGCGAAGCTCTGCCGATTTTTCGTCTCGTTAGAGGTAAATACTCTGGTACTTAATATTTTGAACTGTGATAATTCATATTTTGAAGTACTGTTTTAGTGTAGCTCTGCTTAGTACAAATATAGTTTTAATGTAGATCTGCTTAGTAAAAATATAGTTTTAGTATAGACCTGCATAGTAAAATTATAGTTTTAGTGTAGATCGATTAGTAAAATTATAGTTATAGTGTAGCTCTGAGTAGATATATTTTGTAGTTACAGATCCACTTGTTAATAGCGATTTTTTTTCATGCTGTCAGACATGTCGGATGCAGTTACTGTCAAGTTGTATTTCGGTAATGACCAGATTAGATATGGTGAACATGGAGTTGACTTGTCAGAATTTGCTTCGGTTGACCATGTGATTAGAAGAGCAACCGAAAGAACTTGGGGGTCCATAACCAACTTTTTTAATAAGACATTCTATGTAGATGTAGAGTAATATGACTTGTCCATTATGGCTCTAATCAACAGGAGTGAGACAGTATATTGAGAGCTTATGACACTTCAAGGCACTGAACATTGGAGGAGTTATATCAAAACAGCATGTCAAATTGGTTTGCCTGTGATGTTGTTTATCCAAGTTGTTCACAAGGCTGGGTCTAGTAGTCAAGTGCATGAGGAGGGCAGTGGTGCTCACCAGGGTGAGGCTGAACTAGAAGCAGGAGATGGTCATGCAACTGAGGTAGAAGAAGGAGATGATGCTGCCACTGAGGCAAAAGAAGGAGATGGTGCTGCCACTGAGGCAGAAGTAGGAGATGGTCACACACCCTTTGAGGCCCGTGGTGAAATTGACGAGGGGGAAGTTAATGAAGAAGTACTAAGGCAGTACGAAATGGAGGCCGGTGACGATAAACGTGGGTTGCAAGAGGACTCCTCAGATGATGCGGATGACCCGCTAGTTCCAAGGGACCGGGACAACTACAATTTGTCACAGCTATCTGTCAATCCTGGTGAGAATATGTCCTGGGATGACCCGCTAGTTCTGTGTGATGCAAGTTTACCAGGGATGAAACAACTCTGGCCGACGCTTCTGGCATTGCTCACGAGCATGGGTAAGCAAAACTACGTGACCTTTGTCCTTTATTATTTTATGGTTTACTAATGTAATCACGGTTTCTGCAGTACTCCGACTAACCAGATAACTGCGGTTTCGTGCAATGGGTGGATCCCCCAGCTATTCACCCGTATCAACAGTACAGCGACTACCTCGAGGATGTTGTCATCTTCAACCTGAGGCAAGAGCTCGCGTCGGCATTGGCTTCTCCAGATCTGACATCTACCAACGACGACGACGGACCGGTGACCGGACCAATGGTGGTGAAGACGAACACCGGCTGTGAGGACGAGTTCTGCTGTTGTCCATGCCACGAGAAGAAGGACAACACTCCACAAGCAACTCCACCCCCGCCACCGTCTGATCCAACTCCACCCCCGCCGGGGTACGGATACTACATGCCCTCCCAGCACTCCGGCGGGTCTATGATGTCCGGGTTCTCCGGGTACTACTCGTACAACTAGACTACAAATATTGTAATCGTTTATCTAAATTCCGTAAGGCACGTTAGGACTAGCAGCGGCACAAAGTAGTATTTGCGTCGTACGTACCATTGTTTGTTTGTTTATGTGATTCGTCGTTAAGTATCAATGGTTCGTCGTTAAGTATCAATGGTTCAAAATAATGAAACTTACCAGAAAAAAAAACTACCGCCGTAGGGCACGGCGGTAGGTCCCTGGCCTACAGCGATTGATGGAGGCCACGCTGCCGCCTGGCGGTAGGCACCTACCGTCGTGGCACACGGCGGTTAGTCCTACCGCCGTGTGCTACGGCGGTAGGTGCCCTTGCCAGTGGGCCACGACACCTGCCGCCGTGCCTCACGGCGGTAGGAACCCTACCGCCATAGGGTACGACGGCAGTAGTATAGATCTGCTAAATTTTTGGCGGACCATTTATTTTTGCAAAATAGAGAATATATATATATATAAATAAATTCCGTTGTCGACATGTGCACAGTCAATTTGGGCCGAAGATGCGAAGGGCCGGCCTTGCCGACACCACCAAGAAGGGCCTCCTGGTCCATTTATGTTGGGCCTCGAAATATAATGGGCCGTGACACTGCTCAAACGCACCACTTCGGCCTTTTTTTTCCTGAAAAACACACGACCTGGGCGTGGATCCATCATCTACCCGAATGTCTGGAAGATTCTCAGCATCACACCCGCCGTGCTCCTGCATCGACCGCCATAAATGAACTCTGTTAATCCTCCTCCTCAGTAAAAACTTCCATCAAATTTATTACCAAACCAGCAAGGCAGCAAGCAGATCAACATAGGCTGGTCGCACCGCTGAGCGGTAAGCGGACCTGTACGTGAAATATACAGGTTGGACAGCTGCACCGCAAAGCTGTATGTGCATCTGGATGCTTCCGTTTTCTACAGGGAAGCGGCAAACCTGGCGGCTGCGCATGCCAACGGTATATTCTCTCCGAGCCATCTCTCCCACAACCACCAGCTGTCGGGGCCACGCAAGGGCCTGTGCCCGCTCATTGCTCACCACGTGGATTTGCAGATGGGCATACAGGTCTCCGCGCTGCAGCATTTTGTAGATGGGGATCTGCACAGGGTGTGGGCTCCACGGTTTGCAGATGGACATACCGCTCACGCGGTGCGACTAGCCAAGCGTGTTGCCGTTGCTGCTGGCCCCGGCTGAGAGAACAGCGGCAAGCCACACACCGGGGTTAACCTTTAACCCAACTTGTCCCTCCGGTAATTAACCGCTGTTACCGCTTCACGCCGTCGCCCCTCCGCTTCCCTTCCCTCCCTCCCGCCGTTCCCTACCCCGGCTGCGCTCCTCCGCCGCCGCCGCCGAGAGGCCGCCGGACGCCGGGGGAGAAATACACGTTCGATCTAGCGGGGAGAGGAGAGGAGATCCTGCCTGGGCCTGACCGCCTGACGTACTGCGGTACGGAGCGTCTCCACCTGATTCCCCCGTCGGTTACTTTATTGGTAGGCTGATGTATTTTTTTATCTACTCCCTTTCTCCTGATCTCATCGAACAGCCGAGCGGCAGGCGGCGGCCGGCGTCACCCCCATCTCCTCCTCGCAACGAATCCGCGGCGGCAGAGGCTCATTAGGCGACGAGCGGCTGCTGCAGGGGCCCGATTCTACGGCCGGTGAGTTCCCTCCCTCTCGTGCAACCGCTCCTTGCGACTCGGGAAATTTCCTTGGTCGTTTATTTTGGCCGCCGCTTTCCAGGGATTAGATCGAAGGGGAAGGGATGTGTAGTTTCCAGTATTCGTGGGGTTGGATATGGTGACGCAATTCTCGCTTACTTATTTCCCTTCCCCCGTTGGATTTGGTTTGGGTGCGATCCCGTTTAGCGGCAGATTATACGAGTTCGTTTTCTGCACCGGCTGCAAGCATTCAAGCGCCGGATGCTGTGTTATGAATTAGGTTTTGTTTTCATTCTATTGACGCATTTACTCCTAGGATTTTGAGGTGGCATTGGCAAGGGAAAGTTTGTTTGATTTTGCATTGCGAAAGGTTAAGATGGAAGGGAGTCTTATTACTAAGTTGATGATTTTCTACAGTGATGCTGCATTTATTACTTGTATAGATTTTGTACCCCTGGTGATCTTGGAGCATTTACAGTAGTGTGTTTAATTTGATGATTTGATCTGCAATCATAACCTCATACTGTGTCTTATCTTTGATTCATGGGACGGAATTATTAACCTCTTGTTCCGGGATGTTACATGGTATGCGCTTTTGGTCGAACTTTTTAGGATATTGGTAAAGCATCAAAGCTTCTGCATCTTATAAATTGAAAGTGAACTAGATTGCTTCCAAAGCACTTTGTGAGCAAGCATATGGTTGGAAGGGCCACTGCTTGCCATGTATGCTGCTTGCTAAAAGTTCACACAAAATGGCCTTTCCTTATAAAGTTTGTGTTGCCACATGATTTCACTATCAGTTGGCTTGTGCCAAGCCAGGCTTGATCCTGTTTATTTTTGGCAGCCGAAAATTCGGTAAATTGTCAAAAGGAAATGCCTAGAACTGTATATCTCTCTTACGTAGCTGGCAGCTTTACATTTCTTTTGGAAAATGTTGCATGCTAATATGTGCTAGAATATGCATCTAAAATTACCTTTTCTGAAACAGGTTTGCTGTCAACATTTTCTTACTTTTTATATGGATGGTTGCACACATCAACTTTGAAGAGAAGAATATTTTGTATTACAGAACATCAATAAAGGGATGAGGCTTGGAAGTATAAATGGATTGCGGTTCAAGCAGCTTAAGCTTGTCATTCTTGCTTTTTTCATGTTGTTCCTTCTTTGGAAATGGGAGAAAGGCACATACTATGATTCTGGAGTCCTCCAACCTGATCCATTAGTTTTGACTCATCCAGGTCATTAAGCACACAGAAACATTTTTTCTTAAATTGATTCGTATCAATCTGTCTCTTTTCTCATTTTTCTTTTAAATTTCTGCAGCTAACTCAAAGTTTGTAGATCAGCATACATCCTCAGAAGAAGACTTTCCAAGTGCGGACCCATTGCCTCAGTCAGTAGTTAAAGTAGAAAAGCAAATTACTGGTGCACCACCACCATTGACTGTGGTAGGCTATTCTGTTGATGTTGCAGATGAAAACGAAGTGCCACCTCCTGAGAAAAAAGGTATGGCATTTACTCATCTCCTGTGGCTGCTGGAGAAACCATGAATCTATTTCTTCTGTGACCATTCAAATGTGCTTGTTTTATGCATTGGCATATTCCTCATCTTGCGTACGTAATTAATGCAGAAGATTATTTTCTGTTCAGTCTACTTGTACATAAATGCGGATTGTCTGGCTCTATACTTCCATCTAATTTGCTCCATCTATCCTACAGAATGTAGCTACAGGAATGGAAAGTGGGTTTCTGACAATCGTAGACCACTGTACTCAGGGTTTGGCTGTAAGCAGTGGCTTTCGGAGAGTTGGTCCTGCAGATTAACCCAGCGCACAGATTTTGCATATGAAAAATTTAGATGGCAGCCAGAAGCATGTGAGATGTCAGAGTTTGAGGCCTCTGAGTTCTTGAGGAGGTACATGACCATTGCCAGTCCAAGATGAATTTGGAGATGGCAGATACTGCACTCTTTTGCCTGTGAATTATCTTTCACTCAATAGGCGAATTCTAATTTGGACATATTTCAGAATGCAGGATAAAACCATTGCTTATGTGGGTGATTCTTTAGGGAGGCAGATGTTTCAATCAATGATGTGTATGGTGACTGGTGGAAAACAGAGGCCAGATGTGGAAGATGTCGGAGCGGAATATGGCTTTGTGTTAGCCCCAGGTGCAAAAAGACCAGATGGCTGGGCATATCGGTTCGCGAGCACCAATACAACAATTTTGTACCATTGGTCATCAACGCTGTGTGATTTGGAGCCTCTGAATCCATCAGATCGTGCAACCAGTTATGCCATGCACCTTGACCGTCCACCTGCTTTTCTGAAGAACAACCTTCACAGGTTCCATGTCCTGATTCTTAACACCGGCCACCACTGGAATCGAGGGAAGCTAAAGGCAAACAAGTGGGAGATGTACCTTGGTGGTGCACCAAACAACAACCGGAACATCACTGTCATCTGGAAGGCCAAAAACTTCACCATCCACAGCGTCATCAACTGGTTGGATGCTCAACTCCCTAACCACCCCCAGCTGAAGGTGTTCTACAGATCAATATCACCTCGGCACTTCTTTAACGGGGATTGGAACACTGGGGGCCGATGCGATAACACAAATCCTTTGGCCAAAGGCAGTGGCATTCACCTGAACCATTCTGAAGACTCTGATGCTGAGGGTGCGGTGAGGGGAACCAGGATCAACCTGCTGGATGTCACTGCCCTATCGCGTCTGAGGGATGAGGGGCATATATCACGGTACAGCATCAAGGCCACGCCAGGTGTTCAAGATTGTCTGCACTGGTGCCTTCCTGGTGTACCCGATACGTGGAATGAGATCCTTGCAGCCCAGCTGTAACCTGTAGCTAATTGGATGGTTGAAAGTTATTGTATACGGTAATTGTTAGTAGCTTGTTAGGCTTTACTGAAGAGTTCTTATGCTGCTGATAGGAAACACCAAGAGGCAGTAGGTTGAGTTTTTTTTTTCTTTTTTCTTTTTGGAAGCGCGATTTGTTGTAAGTTGTAACTATATAGAGGCTTCTTTTCTAGTGTAACTAACTGTTGTATTTGCTTCGGCCTTCGGTGTATGTCTAATGTTGTTTGGAGAATTGGACTGGCAGTCGTTACTCAGTAACTTTTAGTAGAGTGGACGAAGCTGGTTGTTGTCTGGGAACTCACTTCCCAAGCAGAGATAGTTATGCATAGCTGATCCCTGTTGTTGCTTATCTATACGTGGCACATTGACACTAAATGTGGCTGTACCCAGTCATGACAGTTTGTTGCTCACTTGCCCGTCTAATAAGCATCTCCCGGGAACATTTTCACGTGCAAAAGCACAGTAACCTGCTTGGCGTTGCTTTACGGTAACCTACCGCCGGTAAGCAGTGAGCTTACCAAAACTAATCCATCGTGCCCTTCTCTAATACTATACTATCGCCATCACGTTAACATCGATGAACTGATGCGTTGCCCCCAGGGCCTTGGGACCCAAGGGCTTAATTATCAGCTACGCCGTCAGGTGATGGAGTGATGGCAATTGGCAGGTCCACCTGACGCGATGCCGCTAGCGAGTTCCATCTCCTTCGTGAGGGGTAGCGAGAGGTTTCAGAAGCCGCAGCGACGGGAAGGCTCGACGCGCGACGGCGACGGGACCAATCATGCGCGGGCCGGCGGCGAGTGGCGGACGAGCGTTTCCAAGCGATTACGGGGTTGTCAGGCACGGATCAAGTTTTACATACTCATAATTGAGCCATCGCGGTCGTCTCGCAGAGTGATCCATAGCCAAATAAATTGCAAGGCTGATCGTGATCTAGGACGATCTTGACAGGAACGTGGTGCGATTTGCGAGCAATTTGCAGTGTGGGCTCTACTAGATAGACCTTCTCTACAACAGCTAGCAGGAGGAATCTGCTAGCCGGTTGAGTATTAGCTGACGTGCCGCGCTCTCTGAAGTCGCGCGACGACGCAGGCGTGCGGTGTGCGCCGGGGGAGAGGTCGGGTTGGCCGGGCACGGTTTCCGTTCCCGGGCTCCAACGCCCAACGGTAACCGGTGGTTTGGAACCTGCCCGTTTCAGCATCGGCCCTGCAGTTCCTGCAAAGAAACTTTTATATACACTTTACACATATATAATTATAACTTCACAAATATAAATCCCAGGTCTTTAAACCACATAGTAAAGCTCCACACACGCATGTGTGTGCACGCGCACACACACACACACACACACACATCATATCTCCTTTGCCCTCTGTGTCATCCATAGAGATATCCAAATGGCACACCTTGTTTCGCAATCAACACACGTGGTCATATAGCAGCTTGCACTCAAAATTGTCGACCACATACAGAGACATTCTTGCAATGATAATGAGATTTTCGTAGGCGCAAACCTTCATTTATGTCCGTGCGACTTGCGAGTGATATTTCTCTGAAGTATCTTCTTCATTTAAGGATGAGATGATAACTAAACAATGTGTTTCAAATTCTGTTAAAAAAACAATGTGTTTCAAATAAAAAACAGTGCAAAGTGAGAAAGCAACGAAGTGCGTTTTATCTCTACCCCTATAAATGCACCAAAATTTTCTTTTCTAGATCCACACCATCCAAGGCACCTTTCTAAAACTGAATTTACCACAACGATTTATCCTCATCATTGTTCCTAGAATTCCCCCCAAAATTGAGAAAAAAAAACCCAACATGTATAATGCACACAAAATCCCTGTGTTGAGAAATTAAACCTTTAAGCAGCTCCAAACAATCATGACTGAATAATGATATCCATATCTTTAAGAGGCGTGGGTGGAGGGAGGGGGATGTGACGATCCAAATAAAATAGAATGTAGGATTTGAGTGGGGAAGAGAGAGAAGATATGAGAATCGATCTGGCCGCACGATTTTTTTGCTGGGTGTAGTTGACAGGTGGATGAAGGAATGACATCTCAGTGGGAGTATTAGATGGGGTGGATCTAGAAAAGAAATTTTTGATGCATTTATAGGGGTAGAGATAGAGAAATGTTATAAAGCTATTATTCTTACAAAGACCGAGCTAAGTAGACATAAGTGAGGGGCACATGCTCCTAACTATAGTTTTTGTTATTAGTTAATCAACAAATTCTCACCATATGAAAACTTTCTAAATGTAGTTATTATTGCTTTATGTTTCGCTTAAAGTTTGTTCTAGATCCACATTTATTTTACTTTTAAAAGTCTAACGTGAATCAATTAGGCTGGTGGGGCAAGACCGCTCCATGAATTTTTTTCATTAAAAAGAAGAAACATTCTCCCAACCTAGAAAATCTCCGAACGCCGACGTCACCGACGAGCGGATTTTTAAAATCTGTTCTGGTTCTGAAAATTCGCTCACGTGAGGATTCAAACTCCGAACTATCAGTTGCGACCATACATCAACCTTCTAACCAACTAAGCTAGAGAACCTTTGGTCTAATGTGAATAAACTCTTCTTCTATGGTTATTGTGTGCATGTTTTGTGGGTTGGGGAGAAAACGAGGTTGTTTCAAAAATCAAGAGTCAATTATTATTAGAGTTTTTATGTAATGTAGGATTTTTTTAAATGATAAGTGATACTGTCATTTTTTTGGGTCTACCTTTGCATCTATTTCCTGATCACATTTTGTATGATTATGATCAACTTAGCCCTAGTGCCGAACTATCGATCACGAGTTGACGAGTCTTGTCAGCCGTCGTGGACTGCAAATAAGCTGCGGGTTAGATTACCATGTCGTGTCAGGAACAAACAGATCTTATCCGAAAGTAACCAGAAGCTATACCTGAGCATTTTGAGCCCGGTCCGGCCCGCGCCAGGCCCGCCCATGAGTCTTACTGGACGGGCGTGGGCAGAGATCTTGAAGCCCGTGAAAATTTTTTTTGGCCCGAGCCCGGCCCGAAATGCTGTTTTTAGTTGTTTTACACTATAAAATGCGCGGGCGGCCCGCCCAAGCCCGGGCCCGGCCCGAGCCCGGCCCGAAAATCAAGGCCCGACGCGTCCAATGGGATGGTCATGGGCAGGATTTTTTCGGCCCGAAATAACAGAAATTTTTTTCGGCCCGGCCCGAACCCGGCCCGGCCCGAAAAATGCTCAGGTCTACCAGAAGCGGACGTGGTAAAATAAGCTGAATTCGTGCGGACTTGATCTAGGATGATTCTGACAGGGATGTGGTGCAATTTTTTTAATTTGTGTGTGCTCTAAGGAGGAATCAGGCCCGTGTACCGGAACAAAGCTCTAAGCTTAATTAATTCATCATTAGCACATATTTATTTGTTAGATCATGGAGTAATTAGATTTAATGAATTCATCTTGCAAATTAACCTTCATCTATACAATCAGTTTTGGTAATAGGTCTATGTTTAATACTTTAATTATATTTAATACTCCTAGTAAGTATCAAACACCAGTGTGGATTAAACTTTGAGCTTTGTTCCGGTACTCGGGTAGTACCGGGTAGTACCAGATAGTACCTTGTATTAATATTTTTTCACCAGCTAATTTAATTAGGTAGTACCAGATAGTACCTAATACCGGGTCCACCAAAATGGTACTACTGGGTACTACCCTATTAGTACTACCTGGTACTACCACCGTTAGATTTCACCGGATGGATGGCTCACATTAATTACAAGCACCCTAAAATTTTCCTTAAGCTTAATTGATTGAATTAACTTTCATGTGTGTAAATAATTTTATAATTAGACCATATTGATTTTTTTAAGACTGTAACACATTTTTCATTAAGAGAAGAGAGGATTACAAAACGCAAATTTAGGAGGAACCCCAAAATGCGAAGAAGCAAAGAATTGATCCTCCTAATTAGGATCCAAAAATTCGATACAACACCTCCTAAACGTTAGCAAAGGATACAAACGCCCCTCTCGCCCCCTCAATTAAGCTGTGGTTGAGTACTAGCTGACGTGTCATGTATTGGCAGGTGTACTTAGGTAGGCACAGACGGTGACACGCATCGCACATCGGTCTTGTCCAGATCCTTTGCCTTTTTGTTGCGAGGTTAACCAGCTAGATCCATGTACTTGATCACATCGGTGTGTTTCAGTATTCCCAGCAAAACAAGGGGATACATTTCACAGACACATGTATGGCTAGGAGCCTAGGATGCCTAGCTTGAATGGATATGGCTAGGTTAGCGACATTCGGTTACGAGAAGAATTGCTGGGTACGGCCAATTCAAACAGAGATAAATGAACTGGTGTTTTGGAACCCGCCAGGCGCCAGCTCTCAATCGGAATAAACTGCGGTGGTGTTTTGTTGGCTCAAATGTACTACTAATCTAATTACGGAAGGTAAGTAATTTCATTACATAATATTTGATTGTGGTGGTCTGTAATCAATTAACATCGTAATCGAATCTCTTACGTAATCAATATATATAGAAGTTTGTGACCCCTCCTATTCCACTGTAATCAGATATAACTCATACATCGTAATCTGATTACGTTATAAAAGTGCAACCAAACAAAGAGTATAATCAACCATTCCAACGTCAAATACATTGTAATTTGATTCTATTTACGTTTACGTTACCATAGCACGAATCAAACACTTTTGAAAGGACCTTGTGATGCCTAGGGGGGTGAATAGGCTCACTTCAAATTTTCCTGAAAATTCTTCGCAGCGGTTAAATACAGGTCGGAACTTCCGACGCAGGGCCGGAACTTCCGGTCCTGGGGCGGAACTTCCGACCTAGGTAAAAGAGTCGAGTCTACAGCAGGAATTGAAATGCAACCTAACAAATCTATATGAATCAAAAGCTGAGTTTAGATGCTAGGAACCTCCTGCAACCAAAGATACGAGTTGAATCACAACAAATATATAGATCGGGCCAAAACACACTTCTAGGGTTAGAGAAAGGGAAGGAACTCAAACAAGCAACGGACAAGAGATTTAATCCGAAGTTCACTTCCACAAAGGAAGCTACGTCTCCGTTGATGATCTCACAAAGGGAGGGCTATCACCAAGAGCCTCTTGCCTCACCCAATCCCCACAAAGGAAGATTGATGCTCACTAAGAATTCTCCACAAAGGAGGGGTAATACAAACGATCCCGGGTGCTCCACACGGAGAGGGCACTCAACGGGCGACGCCGTCTAGAAGCAAGCTTCAAGAGTAACAAACGCGAATCGATGTCCGGAGATGCTTCAAGTGCTCTTGAGATGAACCACACACTCAAAGCTTCTCAATCTCACACCAAGAATCTCTTCCTCACTCAAGCCCTAGCTCAAAGGATCAAAGATTGGGTCTAGAGAGGAGTGGGAAGGGGAGTGAATGCTCTTGGGTGTGTTTGTCTCGAGTTAGGTCAACAGCAGCAAATGAAGAGAGAGGAGTTGTGGTATAAATACCCGAGCTCCAAAATCTAGCCGTTACTGTGCAGTTAAAGGGTTTATCGGAACTTCCGACCCAGGGTCGGAACTTCCGAGGGTTAGCTGAATTGGAAACAGAAGACCTTTATCGGAACTTCCGACCCGGGGTCGGAACTCCCGACGGTCGCAAGAGAGCAACCAGAAACCCTTTGTCGGAACTTCCGGCCCTAGGTCGGAACTTCCGACAAACACTGAATTTTTATTGAAAAATTCAGTAAGTGTTCATGTAAAGGTGCGAGTGACTCTCAAAGAAGTTAGTATCTCGACTGAGCACTTTTGCATCTCTAGCACAACCATTCGCATCCATCTTAATAGTACGGTGTTCCTATGACCAAATTCAAACCAAAAAGAAATTTAAATCTAGCGTGAAGCTTGAACACCGTTTTAGAATGAAATTGAGGGCTTCCTTTTTGTCGTTAGACCTGCACACATCTTAGAGAAACTATTAAACATACCAAGTTGTGATTGTCATTATCACCAAAATTAATTAGGGGCCATAGATGCACTTTCAACTTTCTTCGTGTAGACAATATCTTTTTTCTGTTGTAATCAATTCTATTGGGATGACAAAAGGTTAATCTAGGTTGGCGGGGCGGGGTACGGTGGGTTTTTTTTTGCGTTTTGGGGTGGTAGGTATTCCGTCATTTTCAAATTGTATATCATTTTAACACGTTGAGATTTATAAATTTTACTATGCATCTAGGCATGTATATATTTAAATGCATAGCAAAAGGTTTAAACCTAGAAATGCTAAAATAACCTACCATTTAGGTTGAGGGAATAGTTAGAAATTAGCTTAATCATTTGAAGAACCGGGAGGCAAGCTGAAATACTATATACTAGGTGATTCCCTGTAGCAACTAAGAGAGTTTTTCGATAAACTATGAACTAATGTGTTTGTGTAATTACTTGTACAAATGATATGATACATAAAAATGTGTTCATTATTTGAGAGAGAACATCTCTTAAACGGTTGATCATCTATGTGTTCAGTACTTTAGTAACAAAAAATCAGTGAAAGACAGCAATAGATGACCTCAATAAATGATGATGTAGATAGTTTGCATGTTAAGAGATATACAATTAACGATTGTTAGTGGTGTGCTTCTATATAGGTTATATAGATTCCTAAGCTAAAAGTTAGCAAAGGAGTTGATTGTGAGGTTGACGGACCATGATGCATCATAGTTAAGGAATTCTGAGGATCAGGGTGAGTATATTCTCAATGTGGGTTTGTGAAATGGATAATAATATATTTATGCCCTGCCACCAAGATCCAGGAGTATAAAAGACAATTTCTAAGCAGATTATAGAAGACATCTGAATAATTTTAGCGCTCCAACACATGTGTGTTGTCTCAAGTCTTTGATGACGTCATTTCACATATTGAGTCCCTCCTCGTTAGCACCAATATTGTCCACATCTGTCCTCATGCATTTGCTACATAGTACTCGCTAATAAAGGTTCCCTCCTTCTCTAGTGAACCTGTTATTAATTTAAAAGGGTTAATCCTTTTACAAAGACGGACATACGTAGACGTGAGTGAGGAGCATATGCCCTAACCTAAGTTTTTTTTATGCTAATGTAATCAACAAATTCTCACATATTAAAACTTTATAAATTTAAAGTTTCTATTTAAAATTTATCTTAGGTCCACTTTACCTTTCAAAGTCCAACCTGAATGAACTTTGCTTATATGGTTGCTAATTTGTTGCATATGTATGTTTTGCGAGAATATGGAGGGTGAGGAGGTTGTCTCAACAATCAAAATCCAACTATTAGAGCTTTTATATTGTAATATAATACTCATTGTGAGACTTTTAATTTTAAATGATAAGCGAATAAGTGATACTGTTGTTTTATTTTATGGGTCTAGTGCCTTTGCATCTAATCACATCTCGTATGATTATTATAACTTTTAGTCCAGTGTCGATCGCGAGTTGACGAGTCTTGTCAGCCGTGGTGGACTGCAAATTAGCTGCGGATTAGATTACCTTGTCGCGCCGGGAAGCAGCAGATCTTATCCGAAATAAGCCGAATTCCGGGGCATTTCCGCCATTCCACAGACCCGCGCGGCTATTGTTGGCGCGGAGGTCCCGCGGCCCCACCAGATTCTTCTGCTCACGCACCCGAAATCCACAACCTCACAAACCACGCAGCGGAGGCGACCCACAAAAAACACGCGCGGCAGCGGCAGGCAAGAGAAGGCAGGCAGCCTGCGCGCGCGTCCTCATCCTCTTAATCCCCTCGGATTCGCCAGGGCAATCTCGCCAACGCCGGGCTCCGGCGCCGAATTCGTGCTCTACAGGTCCAATTGCTCCGCCGCTGCCTGGAGCTCGAGCTGATTAGCGCGGGTTGCTTTGCTTGGTTTGGTCCGTGTCGGCGAAGCTGCGAGAGAGCTCTTGGGATTGGATTTGAGGTTGAGGCCTCCGGTGTCTCGGAGCTGAAGCACGCCGCGGGTTGAGTGCTTCTGCTGCTCCGGGTTGCTGATTGGAGAGGATTGGATTGGATTGGGTTGTGGCTTTGTGGGTGGTTGGTTGAGGGTCCGCTCGGCTTCCGGCGACCATGTCCGTGCCGGCTATGGCCGCCGTGTACACCAGCCCGCCGGGCGCCGTCTACGCGCCGCCGGAGCACGACGCGGGCAGCAGCTCCCGCGGCCCGGCGCCGTGCGCGGCCGCGGCGTCACCGTCGGCGTCCCCGTCGGTGGCCTCGCACCGCCACGCGGGGGGCCTGTCCTGCCTCTTCTCGTCCCCGCCCGCCGCGGCGCAGCACGAGGAGCTCGGCGCACTGTGGCACGACAGATCCGACGACCCCGCGGCCGTCGTCAGCGTCGGGGGCGGCTACTCGCACCCCCAGTCGTCGTCGGCGGCGTCGCCGTCGCCGTTCAAGCTGCGGGACCACCTCCACCGCAGCCCGGTGTCGCTGTTCCACAGCCCGGCCTCCTCGCCGGCGTCCAGGAGCCCCTCCGTTTCCTGGCTCGCCGGCCGCGAGCGCGACCGGCTCTTCTCCAGCTTCGTGCGCAACGCGCTGGGCTCCTGCATTGACTACGCGCCCGTCACCAGCCTGCCCCTGGGCGTCCCCGCGGCCGCTGGTGTCGACACCGCCGAGCTTGCCTTTGAGCTTGACGAGAACCTCTCTGCCGCGGAGCCGTCCTGTGAACCTTATGCTCATGAACTCCTCGCTGGTGCTCAAGCTCGCCACCGCATCTTCCGCGACGAGCTTGTGGTTAAGGCCTTCTTCGAGGCCGAGCGGGCACACCGTGGTCAGGTAAATTGTGGAGCCCCTGCTTCTCGATTGGCAAATTCTTGTGTTGTTGTTAAACCTTATGGGCTCTGTGCTTTGGTTATGTTATCAGAAGCGGGCTAGTGGTGATCCATACCTGCAGCATTGTGTGGAAACTGCAGTTCATCTAGCCAAAATCGGCGCAACCGCGACTGTCGTGTCTGCCGGCCTTCTCCATGATGCAATCGATGATTCGTTCATGGACTATGATCATATCTTCCAGATGTTTGGCGCTGGTGTGGCCGATCTTGTTGAAGGGGTATGAACTTTTTGGTTTCTCTATCTTGATCGTGATTTTAAATGTGGGGATAACTTCCTCTGCACTTTACTGAAGGTTTTGGCTGAATTTTCTACTAATTATTCAAGTTATCTAGATTACCCTGTTTACATTTAGTAGTCAGTGAGTCATGTGCTCCTTTTACTTAACGTATGGATAGCTTTATGCCTTTACTACTAAGTAAACAAAGTACTCGGTGACCCAAATTCTAATGTCTTGACCTTGGAAGCTTCTTCTTGACTGAGCAACTTATTTGTTTATAAGCTGTAGGCCATATCAATCAACTTGTGATGAAGTTTCTTAGCTAACAAGTCAAAGTGTGAAACTATTCCATCTTAAACCTTAGTCTTTGTTTTGTCAACACTATCTGTTCGAAAACCACAAATTAGACATACTTTGTCAACTCAAGTACCCAGAAAAGAGGCAAGAAATCTGGCCTGTTTCAAGTGTTCAACGTTTTCTGTGGCATGCCCCCCAAAATTTCGTCAGCATCTTTAATCATTCAACCACAAATCAACAGTTCTGGCCTCCATTATCCACAAGAAGTCACAAGTGGGCAACCACCTCTTTCCTGATCACTGTTTGACAGAAATTTAATTTTCTTATGTATGTTATCACTTAATCCTTGTCACACAATTTCATGAATGGATACACATAAGTCTTTTATTTCTTTCGTCCTTACGAACACATCGTGTCATCTTTTTCACAGTTTTAACAATATCCAGTTCATAAAAGCTGTGTTGCTATTTCTGCTGCAAGCTCATGGATTAATAATTATTTATTCAGGTTTCGAAGTTAAGCCATTTGAGCAAACTTGCTCGGGACAACAATACTGCAAGTAGGATGGTTGAAGCAGATCGCCTGCACACCATGTTTCTTGCAATGGCTGATGCAAGAGCTGTTCTGATAAAGCTAGCAGATCGTCTTCACAACATGAAGACAATAGAAGCTTTGCCGTTGGTTAAACAACAAAGGTTTGCGAAAGAGACTATGGAAATATTCGTGCCCTTGGCCAACAGATTAGGAATTGCTAGCTGGAAAGACCAGTTGGAAAATATTTGCTTCAAACACTTGAATCCAGAGGAGCACAAGGAGCTTTCCTCTAAACTTGAGATGTCTTTTGATGAAGCACTCCTTACGTCTACTCTTGATAAACTGGATAAAGGTCTCAGAGATGAAGGCATTTCATATCACAATCTTTCTGGGAGGCACAAGAGTCTGTACAGTATATACTCCAAGATGATAAAGTATGCTGTTGTTCTTTTTGTTAACCTATCTGCAGTTCAGTAGTTTTTACAGTTGGCATTCACAATACCTACTCTTAACCGTGCCTATGATATTTACAGGAAAAACTTAGCAATGGATGATGTCCATGACATCCATGGCCTGCGGCTTGTGGTTGATAAGGAGCAAGATTGTTATCGAGCACTTGACATAGTCCACAAACTGTGGCCCCGAGTTGCTGGAAGATTTAAAGACTATATATCACATCCAAAGCCGAATGGGTATGCAGAACAAAAGTTTGATTGATTCCTGAAAAAACTCTACTGGAACTTTGCTAATTTACCACTTGCAGGTATCGATCGTTGCACACTGTTATCTTGTGCGAGGGTGACCATCCATTTGAGATCCAGATCCGAACAAAGGAAATGCATCTCCAGGCAGAATATGGATTTGCCGCACACTGGAGGTACAAAGAAGGTGGTTGCAGGCACTCCTTTGTGCTCCAAATGGTGGAATGGGCAAGGTGGGTGCTCACTTGGCAATGCGAGGCAATGAGCAAAGAGCGCCCCTCAGCTTTATCCAGCTCTGTTGGGATTAGGCCACCGTGTCCTTTTCCCCTGCATTCAGAGGATTGCCCCTATTCTTACAGCCAGCAGTGCAACCATGAAGGTCCCATATTTGTGATCATGCTTAAACATGATAAGGTAGGTCTTGTTATCTCATTTGGAATTCATAACTGGTAGAATATCTCTGCAATAACGAAACTGTTGTCATTTCTGATTTCTGTGCCTGACAATATACCTGCAACTCAGATGTCTGTCCAAGAGCTCCCGCCTGACTCGACTGTACTTGATCTAATGGAGCGAGTTGGGGCCAGCAGTCCAAGATGGAGCCCTTACACTTTCCCACTAAAAGAGGAGCTGCGGCCAAGGGTTAACCACAAGCCCATAAATGATCCAAACCGAAGGCTCAGCATGGGTGACGTGGTGGAGCTGACGCCTGCGCTCCCGCACAAATCGCTGACCGAGTACAGGGAGGAGATCCAGCGTATGTACGAGCGTGGTGGGTTCGCCCTCGCCACCACCCGGAGAAGCTGACACACCATCATGCCCCATAACCTGCTGTTGTTGTACAATACCATGTAAATATGAAAACTAATTTCTTGCAGCAGAGAAAGCCCAGACGAACAAGACTCCCAACTGAATTAGTGTTGGGGGTCGATCCCAGGACACTGCTGTGTGTAACTCTTTACAAGTTGATGAAATATGTAAATGTGCCTCGTATCCTCCAGGGGAATACTCGGAAACTTGAGCTGTCCTTGTATCATACTGTCACTTGCACATTTTTTTTTGTTGTGCTGGCAATGTCGCTGTTTCTGAAAGGATGGCAGATGCATGATACATCGATTTGCTGGCATTTAAACCATTCTTTCGGCAGAATAATTTCGGCGTGGTTTCTACTTTCTTGTGTGTGTGGCTGTTTCTGCTGGACAAATTTGTGCACGCTCAGCAGGTGGTGGATGAACCTAGGATTGTTGGTTCTGGCCTTCAGCCCCGCAGACAATGCTGTGGACAGGAACCAACCACGGTCACCGACAGGTCAAAACCCAAAGGAAAACTCTGAACATTTTTTTTGCTGAAGAAGAATCATCAACAAAAAAAAAAAAAACCGTGCACCACTCACCAGGAATCCAGGAAGATCCTACCTGTTGGCTGTTGCCATCTGCGCTATGACGCTTCCTGCCGAGGAATCATGATGCTTCAGATTACTATGCATCCGATGCCTGTCAGGTGACACCTCGGCATGGCCGAGGTGCCCCACCTTTGCGGCGTCGGTGACGGAGAGCCGGAGAGGATTGGCGCGCTTCCGTTCCCGGTGATGCAGTAGCCGTTGCAAACAGCAGCCAGCGCCGGGAGGCTCATGGCACGGCGCACCATCGCCGCCGACCGGCCCACCGTGAACAAGAACAGCGCACCGCACACAGGGGGCTCAGGGCACAGGGGTGGTTCGACGAGGAGGGAACGCCGCCGCCGTGCGGATGGACACGGACGGGGCGGATCCGGAGGTGGAGCTTTTCCGGCCGGGCCGAGATGTGTGCTTGCCGGGCTGATACGAAGGGAGGAGGAACCCGACTCCCCCCCCACGAACCACAACGGGCCCACCCAGTAGGGGTTGCGCGACCCAGTGTATGGGTATGGCTCAGATTGATCCACATGGCCCGTGAGAAACGCACCAAGTCTATCTTACCTCCCTCCGTCCGTGGACGTTGTGCCGATTCTATTATATCTCCCTATACTCTTTTTTTTTTAAGAATTATATCTCCCTATACTCAAAACCCATATGAATCCACCTCCCTCAAAATACTTTACCTCCCTGGCCCGGGATATAAGTGATTTTTAAAAGCAGTTTTGTCTTTTAATTAAAAATAAATCTTGTAAATACTTTTGAAACCATGAAAATAATCTCTAAGCCTTTAAAAAGTATGAGAAAACCTTAGAGATGGATTGAGACACAAGAAATCTAAATAAAATATTTAAAACTAGCGAAAATGTCTATAAAATTTTCTAAAATTTAAATTTAGCTCTAGGAAGGAAAATATGTCCAAAAAATTAAAACATTAATTGCATTTGGAAGACTTTTCTCAATAAAAGCACGAAATGAAGCCGACATGAATACAATCATCATAAAATGTAGTCAACCATCATAAATGTAATATATATTAATGTTGAGTGCATTTATGCATTTTCGATGATTGTATTCATGTCGACTTCATTTCATGATTTAGGAACGAAAATTATTCAAGATGCAATTATATATATATATATATAATGTTTTAATATATGTTTTAATTTTTTGGATATATTTATCCATTTTTCTAGAGCTAAATCTAATTTTTAGAAAATTTTATAGATATTTTCACTAGTTCTAAATGTTTATTTAGATTTCTTGCGTCCCAGTCCATTTTTAGGATTTTCTCATAATTTTTAAAAGCTTAGAAATATTTTTCGTGATGTAATAACCTCATTAGGTATTTACAACATTTATTTTTAATAAAAAATGCCATAACTGCTTATAACCAAAGGGTGTGAGATAAATTGAACAGTTGTGAAAGTTGAGGGAGGTAGTTCACCCAGTTTTCGAGTATGGGGGAGGAAATGTGCATTTAGCGCCGCGTATTGGGAGGTAAAACAGACTTTTCTTAAGTTCTCATCTGTGTTCTATTTGGGCTGGGTTACGTGTATGGACTCCGGCCCATGAAGTAGGAGCAGGAAAACATAGGAATTTGAGATTTCGGCATATGTTGTTGTCAGTAGCTCACGAGAAATATGAAAGTATTTTGGGAACTCGTATGGCTAAAGCTAAAGTAACATTGAAGTTCAAATTACAAAGTCACATGGCTAAAGCTAAAGTAACCTTGAAGCTAAAAGTTTACAAACCTTTTTTCTACCCATATGGGTGCGGCTGTTAGCAAAGTCGAGATGACCATGGAAGCATACAATAAAGTGTTATGCGAGGATGATGTTGTCACGGTTTAAACCTTCTATCTTCAGTCCTCGAAAGAGAAAAAAACGCCTAAGCTTACAAGTAAGATCTGTTTGTTTGCCTCCTAAATTATATAAGCTAGAATATGTTCCAAGGCCTATACTTCCTCAGTTTCAAAATACTTGTCATTCTGGGTTTTCTAAATACATTCCTTTCATTATGTACATGGACATACTAACTATCTAGGTGCATAACAAAGAGAATGTATCTAGAAAACCTACAATGACAAGTATTTTGAAACGAAAGGAGTAGAGTAAATGACTATCTTGGGACCACAAATAATCTCAAATAAGCTTCTCTTGGGAGTATAATATATATGAAACAAATATGGAAGTCGGAGTAGGAACTACTTCTCACTCAACAAATATAATAGGAAAAAGTCTATTTTTGGCCACCGAACTATTTCCTTAGTTTATTTTTGGCCATCCAACTTCAAAACCAGAAATCTTTGACATCGAATTTTCAATACTGTACAAATTTGGCCATCGAGCTGTTTTGCGAGGTGGTTTCGCTGACGTGGACGCCATGTGGCAGTGGGACCCACATGTCAGCTCATGTCATCTCTTCTCTCTTTCTTCCCCCTTTCTCCACTCTCTTACCTAGGTGCTCCGACGGCGGCGGCGACCGCTCGTGGGCCACCACCCTTTCCTACACCTCTCTTACATCAGCTTCCGCCCCACCCTTGCGCCCCTCTACACCGGTTGTTGCCCTCCTCGCACCAGCCTCCCCTACGACCACCTTTGTCTTATCTCCTCTCCCTCACCGGTGGGCGAGGCGGGCTGCGGGCAGCACTAAGCGCGACGCAACAACCAACACTGCACAGGGGCACGGCGTCGGCAGACGCTGGGATGGCTACGCTCAAGGTCCACTTTCCTCTCTACCTTCTCCAGCTTCCACTTCCTCAGCTACTCCTCGGCCAAAAATTCGAGCTCCAGTTAAGCCTTGGGCTGCTGGGGATTTTGAATCACGCGGCCGCCACACTGTCATCACCGTCGCTGCCTCCCTCAACGCTGACTAGTCTCTCCAGCCAACCTCCGCCCGAGGCAAATCCCGTCGTGAGGTCCTTGGAGGCTCGCATACCTCCCATGCTTGTGTCCCCCTCCATCCCCACTATCGACTGGCCGGAAAACACACCACCACCGCCGGTAAACCAACCGCTACCACTCCATGGTCATGGTCATGTTGGGCGCAAGGGAGGGTGGCGGCCGACGCGGAAGGGGCACCAATGCAGGGGAGGCGTTGGAGTGGGCAACTTGTGGTGGCGCAGAGCAAGGTGGCCAGCGAGCGAGAGCGAGAGACAGAGAGAGAAGAAAGAGAGTGATGGGAGAGAGGTTCTGACATGTGGGTCCACCACTACGTGGCGTCCACGTAAGCGAAACCACCTCACAAAACAACTCGATGGTCAAATTTGCACGGTATTGAAAGTTCGATGGTCAAAGATTTCTGGTATTGGAGTTGGATGACCAAAATCAAACTAAGACGATAGTTCGATGGCCAAAAATAGACTTTGCCCAATATAATATGTACATACGTACTTTCCAACACATTTCCTCCATTTTATTTCTTGATGAAATGTTGATCCAAGCACCTCTTTTCAGTAAATCATATGCTCCTAAGCTGCGAAGCACACAACCTTCTCTTTTGTCATGCACTCATGCATTTGAAATTGAGATCATAGCCTTAGCTGAGAGTAACATAGATAGAAACCGTGTGGGAGAATCTCATAGTTCAACATACAATGTAGATTATCCATCCATCTCCTATCACACGGAGGAACATGAAAGAATTGGAACCCTTGAAATTCTATGTTTCTACCGCTTTGAATTTGTGTGTTTTGACCTGAAATTCGAGTAGGTCCCCATATCACTTCACTAATAGAGGAGGAGTGGAGTTTATCTCCAAGAAAATATATAAAAACAAAGTGAACATAAACAATATCGAATCATGCTATTGGTCAAACTCAGTCAACGTACATTTTGTGAGATGTCTAGATCTTTATGTGAGAAGTACTTCCAAATTTAAACTTATAATAAATGACAAGTTTTTAAGAATAAATAAGGTGTTTCTCATTTTTTCCTAACATGATATTTCATTTTCGGAAAGGTAGGGTGTGTATGTTGAAAGCGTATTTGCTTAAAGAGAATAGAGGAAATGTACCGAAAGAAAAACAAGAAGTGAGGATGAAGAAAGCAAGCATGGAGACAAACATCTGATTTGGTCATGGAGTGACATTACTCCAACACCATTAAGGTTTATTGGGATGAAAGTAGCCCTGTTCACGGGTTGGGTCGAAACCAACTAACCCGCAAGACCAAACCAATTAATTAGGATTAATGAGAGCTAGCTGGTGTCCGAGTCCAACTCACTCACCTAAGAAGAAAGGTACGCGGTTTAATTGGTTTGGAACCAATCAAAACCACTCAGCCTGACATCACAAATATTTCTAGGTCAAGAACTCAAGATGTCGCATTCTTTCCATCTGCCGGCGGCGGCGGGGGTACGATGATGGCCGAGGGTGAGGACGAGGAGCTGAGGTCTTCATCCTAAGGAAAGCAAGAAGATGAACTTGGAGATGAAGATGACCCTGTGGTGCGAGTTCCTTGTCGCAGTTGTGAAAGAAGGCATGGCACAATTATGAGAAAATCACATCTTCTCCGTGCATGAAACTGCAAAGTTCCACATCGCAGCAGTGAAGGAAATCATAGATCCATTCGTGGGGTTGGCATTTTCCCAGTGGTAGCAGCGAAATAAAGTCATAGATCCAAGTTCCACATCCCAAGATAAATTGTTGCTCGATCCATAGTAGTGCCTAATTCTTAGTCATTGTTGATATGTTTGTTGTTGGCGGTTAGGGGAGTAGGTGATTAGGGGAGGATGTGTGAGTACATCTTGGAACGGATGCTAATCATTGTGAATTTAGGAAATATTAGTAAATGTATATTTCTTTATGATCAACAATGAAAATGCGACACTAATTGCTTTATCAGTCATTGTGTCCTATTCTCTGATGATTCATAATCAGCCTAGCTTTTGATTACATCTCATAGTTATCTCTACTTTAGTACTATGTCTATATGATATTTATTATTTCAACTTTATTCTCAGAATGATTATGAGGCACATGTGGAAAATGAACTCAAGTCAACTGCATCAACACCACCATCACCGGTAGCTGCAATGTCATATAATCCTTCAACTGAGCCAATACAAGAATTGTATATCAAAGCAAGAAAACAAGATTGGTAAGAACAAGTAGAGAAGTATTGGCAAGCAGGGTCAAACAAAGGAGGTATTATTCTATTTTTTAAAATTATGTATTATTGTTAGCTAACACTAATAATTTATTCTTGGTATATATTCAAGACTACAAGGATACTTTATTAATATTTATTGCTACAACAGGTATATAGGCAGCCTAATAGCATATCTACCAAGTCATTTTCAGTGAAAATTACAAAGCATGTGCTGATAAAGAGAAGGTATCTAGAGAAATTTTTGACGTTTGTGATCATTTTACTACAAATGAAGATGGTCCAATCGTAATATGTAATTATTGTCATCAAGTTTATACATTATCATGATATAAACACACACTAAAGATATTTGATGAATATATGCACATCGTCTCCATTCTGAGACTTAGAAAAGGAAAGAAATACATGTGAACAATAACATCACAATTGTAGAAGGTGAAAGTTCAAGGATTACTCAAAGACACTTCCTTATAGGTGAAACTATTGTCTCAGTAAATGTATGATTCAAAGTTCAGACCACCGGAAGATGTGTTGTCATGAGTGTCGTTCTTGTCACTCACGAAGCAAGTGAGTACATTAAAATGGAAGTTCCTCAAGCAACATTGGAAGTCTCTCATTCGGAAAATTAGTGACATAAATTGAGTGGTTGTTTATTGTGATAATTTTATTTTGTAGAACATAATGTTACTGCTAGATGCCCACTACAGATTTGGACAAGGCCTTAATAGCGAACCAGGTATTACATTAGTCAAAATATTAACTTAAGTAAGCACTGTTTATTCTCTGAAAAAGTGAGGAAATATTGAAGCAACAACAATCTACGATCTAGGTCTAAACCCAACTAAACCGTTGAACCAGTCAGCCCAACCCACTTAACTACTACTTATATATATCAAGCAGCCCATACCAAACCCTAACAAATTGTCCACTGATGGGTTGGGTTCAGAAACCAACGGAAACTACTGCAACCCGCAATTGAACATGGCTAGATGAAAGTGGTGAGTGATAACTATCGAGATTAGAGGGAAGGCAAGTCAAATGACCTAGGTTGGTTATTGACTTGGTGACACACCCACCTTGGTGGCAAGTGTAGGATGGAAAGAGTTGGTTGTAGGAAAGACATGTCATATAAGATGGATGGACTTGCAGGTAATGATGCGATGAGTTGCTGCGCACGAAGGTGAAAATTATTGGCTATGATACGAAAGTAACGATCAATAAGGATTTTTGAGCTGGAGAGCATTTCAATAGGTAAATAGTGAAGAAGATGGTGGATAAGCAAAGCTCGTTGAAGATGTTGTTTGGTATAATATAGGAAAATGTGAAGAAGTGGTTGTGTTAACATAAGATAAATGTGATCGGTCGAGGGGCTCACTGCTGAAATTATATGGCTCTACTTGCATGCTAAATTAAAATATGGCAAAAGATCTTAAGCCAAACCTTTTGAATATCTAATAAATATATTTTCTACAAAGTTTCTACAGCTGTAATAAATTTTAATAAATTTCTACGAAATTTCCAGCTCAAGCAGCACGATGTAAACCTAACCTAAGATTTGCTTGGTGGCACGCAAGAAAAGGAAGCGATAAGCCTTGTCAGTTAGGCATCGCCATCACGAAATAGTAGTTGCTTGCCAAAAACTAAATTAGAAAAAGCCACCCGGAAACAAATCCACTCGCCGGAAAGCCTTTTCCTTCCTTGCGGTCGTCCCGTCCCTTCGCGCCCCCGACGCTGCGTGCCTGCGCGTGGCGACTCGTCATCCCGCCGACCCCCGCCCCCCGCCTCGCGATCGGGGCCGTCGGTCCCGGGCCGGACGGATGCCAGTGGACGTCGAGGCGGCGATGGCCCCGCCCCCGCCGGCGTCGGCGTGCAGCTCGTCGTCGATAGGGAGGGACAGCGACGAGTGCCCGCCGCCGGGCAAGGAGGAGGGGGAGGGGGAGGTGCAGAGCGCGTTCACGGGGGAAGGAGGAGGCCTCGCGGGGTTGGAGGCATTGGAGGAGGCGCTCCCCATTAGGTGAGTTCTTGCCAGTTTATTTGATTCGTTTATTGTGCTCGAGGGAGTTTTTGTTTCTTGATTGAGTCGCGGAGGAATAGTTGGATGCTAATTTGTTTGGTCGGTGAATATGGGTTTATTTCTAAAATTATGAGTCAGGAATTAGCTTATTGGGGTTTGAAGTTGTTACTGTGTGAATTGTGATTCTGCTGTTTTTTTTTGGCGTTGATATGCACTACACACTGCTATTTTGGAATTTATGAGTATTTTGGAGATATTAACATTGCTAATTCACAAACGAGCAGGGAAATTTGAGATTGAAGTAGTCTTGGTTGTGTGGCAGTGAATTACTAGGTGCTTTGGGTAGCAGGTCATACTCTGCTGTTATGGTCTAGCTTGGTTGCAGGTTATCCTTGTTTATTCTGGATAATTCTGGCGTGTCAAATTCATGTGGTGAGGAATGCTCCAATCTCTTCTTTTGACTGGTGATTGAAGAAGACTCGTTACCTTTTACTGTTGTGAGATGAGAAGTGTTTGCATATCATAATAAGTAATTATGCAACCATCTTAACAAGATAATGAACGATCAGATGTTTTGAAAGCTAATGTAGAATATTGAAATGAATTAATCTGCCGGAATATCTAGCGTGGGAATTGCGTGTGGTAATTATGGCACAATTTGGTTGAATTATTAAGCAACTGAAAAGGACCTGCTTCACATGGTACCAACCAATCTTAGCAGCAACTTTCGATGGAGAACGACTGCAGTGGTTCGACTGTCTCTGAGCCACAGAATATCAATTATTGCCTTATGAAGCACCCCCACAGTATCATCCATACAGAAAGTACAAGTACAAACTCTTCTTAATAGTACACAAACACAAAGGTTGGCTGTTGGTTTTCCCCATAGCACATTCGATTCTCTTACCAGGTCTGGAATTAGCATATTTTAAATGTGCTGTTTTCAAAACTGAGATTCCCTGTTCTCTCTATGACTATATTATATTTTAAATGTGAATTAGCATCCTTAATTCTTTATGTAGTGGGATATGTTTCCTGATAATATTAAGCAAATAGAATTGTTATCTTATTACACTTGCGTGGAAAATATGTGACGGGTCTTCTCAATTCGAGCATTGTTGTGTTAAATGTGTGGAAGATATGGATGCCCTCTCCATCCATGATGGCTTCAATATATTGCCTTGTTGATGTAGAAAATCTTTCCTTGGGCAGGCGCAGCATATCCAAATTCTACAATGGTAAATCCAAATCCTTTGCGTGCCTCAAAGAAGCTATATCATCTTCTGGTTCTGCAAAAGACATCACTAAGGCAGATAATGCATACTCCAGAAAACGGAAGAATCTTCTTGCCTACAGCATCATGTATGGAAATTCACATGAAACAGCAGCTGCTCAGGTTTATGAAACTGCACCTCCTAAGAGGCTTGCTAGTTTGAGCAGAAACTCTTTGGCAACCTTGGCTAGTAGCAGTTCTAGGAGCAGCAGCAGTATCAGCATTGAAGAGAATGAGCTGCCTGAGCAACTCCATTCTCCGCTCTCACCTGATGATTTTACATCCACACCACGATCAGGATCTTTCGCACCTAATGCATCATCTGCGCCTATGAGGTCGCTATCAATGATGGATTTGCATCGTCTGCATAGATCAAGTTCCTCAGTTCGTCTCAAAGATGAGAAAGAAGATTAGATTAAAATATAGAGGATTTTCCACTTCCTTTTGTTATCTTTTTGCCTGAGGTTTCTAGTACCCTCATCTCTAATATATCTAGATTTGTCATGAAGGTTTGTGGATAAATAAGCGATCACTTTAAGTTTGGTGAGGATGTATACGTGTTTGTAAAATAGTCGATTACTCTATTGTAAATTAATATAATGTACTAATATGGATGGCGTAGAATGGCATCTACTCACGTAACGATCATCAGCTGTAAATTAACAAGATTTTCTAATACATTTGCCACTTCTTTTTCATCATGTATATTTTTTGAGCAAACTTCGTCATGTATAATTCAAGCATTCAATCCAGTAACCTCGATAATCGCATGTTCGTAGATTGTCTGACTGTATGGAGCCAACATGAACTTTGTCCAAAAAGATACTGGCAAGTGGCCTTGAATTCTTTTACAGGAGTGCATGTTGATCGATCGACCAATGCTGATCTTTGGAACTGCAAGGCTGAGCTTAATTGATGCGTATTCATACTGATCGATCGACCAATGCTGATCTTTGGAAATTGGAACTGCAAGACTGAGCTTCATTGATGTGCTATACTGAATTGGGGTCTGATCAACAAGAATCCTTGCCTTCTGAGGAAGTTTGAACTAATGCTCGCTTCTGGAAATGCCATTTACCAACCTCTGAAAATTGTTATTTGTAGTGGGTTTGGCTAATCAAAGTAGTTATGCAGTCTTGGATATCCAAAATTGGAAACCATCGACCAGAAATGGGTAAAACCAAATAGAATAGTTTCAGAGAAAACAAAGCAAAGGGGGCAAATAAACACAGGTTAACATACTTAAATTTAGCATAACTTCGCTTTGGTTCAGCGGATTAACTACGTTTTACATATTCAAGTTTCAAAGCTGGTTTATGTACAAGAGGAAACTGAACCCTCTTCTCTCCCCCCACTCTTTACTCTCTATCAGGTTACCAAATACTGCATCGCTGCAGTCCAGGAATCACGGCATTGTTCACACGTCATACGGCTGGGCCCTGAAATCCCACAGATTACCTAAGATGAAATCACCATCAAGGTTGCCAACAGCGCCGATGTCCAAGGTTCCGTTGCTACCTTCCCCTCCGATCAGTGAGCTCCCTGCAGCAGCATCAGCGGCGGCGCCACCCTGCTGGTCGTCTGGACTCAGGAGTTCATCCATGGAGAAGATGGTGCTCGCCGGATACTGATCAGCAGGCGACATGGCCACGAAGCCAGCGTCCCCATCCATGGCCATGTCAGGGCCCTGATGAGACCCCATGATCCATCCACTGAGGTCGTCGTCGTCCAGGTCCAGTGCTCCTGGCGCAAACTGATCACCGTTTGGCGCCGCCGCGACGAGATTCCGAGAGGCCGTGAACGACGCCGCAGCAGCGTCGTCGCCGAACGATGCTCCTCCTGACATTGTTAGCTCATTCACATTGGAAGCAATGCCAAGGATCTGATGATCAGACGCCAGGGATGATGCTGAGCTGTAGCTGCTGAAGGTGTTCGTGTCGAGTGCTTCTTCTTCCATCCCTGCTGCCACACCATGATCAGCTTGCACTTGCAGAGGCGCCATGGCTGATGCAGTGCTGTAGTCGATGTACCCGTCGCTGCCGAGCGTTCCCATGGCTCCTGCTGCCTGGTTTGATGGTGCCACACGGTGATCGATGAAGCTAGTGTCCCCATCCATCGCCATCTCAGGGCCTTGACGAGACCCCATGGCCCATCCACTGAGGTCGTCGTCGTCCAGGTCCAGTGCTCCTGGCGCGAACTGATCACCGTTTGGCGCCGCCGCGACGAGATCCTGAGACGCCGTGAACGATGCCGCAGCAGGGTCGTCGTCGCCGAATGATGCTCCTCCTGAAATTGTTAGCTCATTCACATTGGAAGCCATGCCAAGGACCTCATGATCAGGCGCCAGGGGTAATGCTGAGCTGTAGCTGCTGAAGTTGTTGACGTCGAGTGCTTCTTCTTCTTCCATCCCTGCTGCCACTGCCACACCGTGATCAGCAGCTTGCAGAGGCTCCATGGTTGACGCAGTGCTGTAGTTGATGTAGCCGTCGCTGCCGAGCGTTCCCATGGCTGCTGCTGCTGACTGGTTTGCTGGTGCCACATGGACATGGTGATCGACGAGGCGAGGCGCGATGAGTGACCTGTAGCAGTAGTTGTTGCCGTACAGCCCTGGATCCATCATTGGCTCGTTCGATGCGGCACGAGCATGATGGGGAGCCAGGGGTGGATTGGAGTTGGTCCCGGTTTTCATGGTCACCATGGCTGAGAGCTCGTCGTGGCCATCTGCTGCAGTGTTCAGGGACTGAAGAAGCGAACAGCCAGAGTTGCCGTATGCTCCAGCGTGTGCAGTGGCTGCAGCTGCAGCTGAAGCTGAAGCTCCAAAGGTCATCACCGCACCACTAGCCATGCTCGTGAAAACATCACCGCCCGGTGGCTGCTGAAAGTTCAGCACGATGGGCTCAGTCTCGCGGCGCCGCGTTCCGGCGCCGCCTCGCGTCCCCAGCGCGGACATGTCCTGCTGCACGATACGCGGCGGCGGGCCCAGGTATGGCGCTGAAAACGGCCTGGACGTTAGTGGCGGACGGCCGCCGGCCGCCATGGTTGCTACTACTGCCGCCGATGGCGCGGTGGCGCCGAAGACATTGCGGTCTGCTGGGTACACAGGACGCGGTGGTGCTGGGGCTGGGACTGGGCTTCGGTTCACCGGTGGCGTTGTTGCTAGTGCAGGTGCCAGGGCGCCGGTGTTGCCAGCGCCGGCGCCGCCGTTGACGCTGAGTCCGGCGGTGTCCGCATAGATCCTGGGGTTGTACGGTGGCACATCAAGAGTACGAAGAACAGATTGGACGAACAGAGACTGCTGCTGCAGCCCAGGCTGCCGACCATTCATGGCCCGGGGTTGCTGTGCAAGTTGCAAATCAATTTGTCAGAGACGCTTTACCATCAAATGATACTTACATACTTATGTATAAAGTTTAAGATCAAACATGCATTAGTTAACTGGATAAACTTGAGATCAAACAAGAACTGATTAGTGATTAGATGTTTCTGTGAAGAATTCCCCTTTGTTATGAGTTTAATTGTCTATACCTCCGATGTAATTGTGGTTTTGGTCCAAAGCAACATATCTGAAATGTAACTTTGGCCAACCGATCAGTTGGAAACATATTTACAACCGTAAAAATAAACTATAGTGTTATAGCATACATAATTGTTTTATTTGAAGATTATACTTACTTTTTCATTAGTGATGCACATTAACTAGTAATACTTAAAAACACATAGATATATATAGTCAAACGTATATAGAATTACTATGGCTGCACCTGCACGTGTTACCCAAATCAAGTAGGTTGACGGAAGTTTGCCAGATGTCCAAGGGGACATCTGAAACGGTACGTAGCTCTATATCCTGGAGAGATATAGTTTTTTTTTTTTTTTTGGGTGGGGATGCTGGTGCTATAGTCTTTGACTCTTTGGTCACTGCATGATGACACCAGTAACGCATACACAGGAGGCGGCCCAATTTCAACGCTAAACTCATTCCAGAACATAGTGCAGTAAAATTAGCAAGAAAACAGTTGTTTTTAGCACAAATGGGCAAAAGAAAATTGGAAGAAATTTAATTTGGCATCTGTAGCTGGTGGCTAACCAAGCTATGCATCGCCTGCTGTCCTTCTGTCAGGTTCATCTGCTGCTGCTGTCTCATGGCTGCTTGGTTTCCTGCTTGGTAAAACAGGGAGAGAGTTATTGAAGCAAACATACATGCAAGTCAAAGTTATCAACAATCTTAAGGATAAAAAAGGTTTATTTTACTGCATACCGATGTTACGAGACATAAAGAAAATTTTGACCATTTTCGTTCTCTATCCGAAAAAGAAAATAAAACGGTGAGAACATATGAATTTGACCAGAATAAACTATAAGGTGTTTCGATCCGGTGCACGACCAGTAGATCGATCGATCGATCAACCTGCGAGGCTGCTGGTGCCGGAGGAGCCACCAGGGTTGCTGCTGCTCTTTCTCTTCCGGCCTCTGCCGCCGGCCAGAAGAGCCTCGACGACGGCGTCGTGGAGCACGCGGCGGCCGCCGGCCTGCTCCGCCGCCTTGGCCCTCAGGGAGCACTTGCGCCGCGCGATGCCCCTCCACAGGTTGCACACCTCGTTGGCGTCGAGTGGTTTCTTGATGGTGTTGGCCCCTGGCCGTAACAGCGTGGCCTCGTAGCCGGTGACCTCCAGCGGCAGGACTGCACGTACGCATGGATCCACAGCGAAACGATTAATCGATTCGATCTGCTTTCGGTGCTTGGTGTAATCATGTGAAGATGATGCATTTTTTGCAAGTGTTTGTGTTGATGACTATATGTGTTATCCGTGTGCTTACAGTAGAGGACCGGGGTGCACATGATGGACTCGACGATTCCATGGAAGTCGAAGCTGCACGCCGCGGCCTTCTCAGCGTTGACAAGGACGGCGTCTATGTCGTCTTTGATCTTTTCTTGGTTGAGCAGTCTCAGCGCAGAAGCAAGGCTTCTGCAAGTGTCCACTGCAAAAGAGAGGTAGAGTAAGTGCTGTGTGTGTGTGTGTGAAACCATGAGTGCCAGAGAAAGCTTGGTTCGATCGGAGAGAAGAAGATTGGGGAAAAAAGAATCCGAGAGCATGCTTGTTTTTTCAACAAAAGGGAACTTGCTAGCCTCGTAGTTCATAACTTGAAACAATTCAATAAAATATGCAATTGGGGTAAAAGTACTTTCTTTTAGAAAAGACGTGAGATATTTGAAAATTGGCGCGAAAGAGCGGGCGCGCGCGGTTTGATTTAAATCTTGCATAGACTGAGGATAACAGATTCTTTGATAGACAGAGAAAACATATATAGAAAACATATATAGCTAGAGATCTGAATATACCCTTGAAGTTTAGGGTAGAAAGCATCATGGAGGACGATGTGAGGAATCTTGCGTCGTCGTCTACAACCAAGGCTCTAATCCCGTTGGGAAACAAGTTTGATATCACTTGTTCCATGAAGGCACAATACTAATTGATTTGTGGTGATTTTGCACTATTGGGAATGTTGAAGGGCTATGTATTTATAGATAGGGTGGGGGAGGAGGTCGGGGATGAGAGAGAGAAAGAGGGGTGGGGGTCCCGGGAGGGGGGTTGTAAGGTGATAGACAAAGGTAGATCCAATACGGGGGATGGAACCCCTTTTACCTCATGCAGCCCATGGAGCCTGTCCAAAGCTTCTTAATAACTTTTATTCATGGTTGAGAGAGATGAAAATTAGAAGAAAGAAGAAAAGGAGAGGAGAGAGGAAGAAGAATGGGAAGATGAACTCGGTTCCTTAAAGTCTTAGATCCGCCCTTGGGATAGATGTTAAATACTAGAAACATTCACCAACAACTAATTTTGACATTATAGTGTATTTTTTTGAAATATTCTTCACTTGCTGTCTCTTTTATTATTACGTTTGGTTCTGAGAATGGATACTTTGCATGGCTAATTTTAGCAACCCATATATCAATATACTTGCTTGTAGTAAAAAAGAAAGAGTACGATGATTGCACACATCACCGTATCACCCCTTCTTTAGTGAGTCGCAGATTGTCTTGTCACTCATCTTTAACAATATTTTTATATTCTAAACAGTGCAAAGTTTGTCCACTGGCCTGCACGAGTTATTTTGTGTGTCACAAAAAGTTTTGAAGTGTATCTGCTTAAATTTCCACACGTGCATCTCTGATTTCACTAGCAGTATTTGGCAACTACCTATTTTGGCAGTTATCAGTTCATTTTGCAGCCCTATATGGTAGTCAACTCTCACGAGTACATGACTATTTGCACACGTGCATCCCTCACCCACTTGGGTGCACGAGTTTGTATAGCATAAAACGAAGTTTTCACAGGAATTCTAGTAATACATCGGTGTTCTGTTTGACTATAGCAACATCTGCCAAACTACCACTTCAGCAACATCTGCCAAACTGCCACACAATTCAATCTGGCTTGGCACAATAATAGAAGTTGCATATATGTTCTATGTTGTAACTGGCCGGTGTTTGATCAAAAGAACGTCGCCGTTACATTGTTAATGATGTGGTTATCATTGACCGAGGGTCTGATGCTAGCTCTTTGATTGCCATCTTTGGAAGCAATGCTGGTTAAATTTTGTGTTCACGAAGGATCCGTGTTGATCAGCGAGATCCCTAAAACATTTGGTATTAGTTGCACGCACCAACCTTATCACCGTCAAAACTGATGTCGTACATGGGAGCATCATGGCCCATTATATTAGAAATCCCAGTGGGAATCTTGTGGTAATGATTAGAAGAAAACATTTATGTGAGGGTAGAGTTCCCATCTAGCACCATGCCAGGGCAATGATAATGGTAGTAGGTAATAAACTTAGAATTTAGTTTTCAGACTTCTTATACCTGTTGTCTGAAATGCATGTTGTTGTTAACTTCTCTACTCCTAAAAAGACTGTAAGAACAATGTTAACCCTGCGATTGTATCTGGCGTAGGCAACTTTGAGTAGGCCACAAGCCCACAACACATGCTACCGTCACAGCCCTGTGCTGCCACACGCAAGCATGGGCCAGTAACCCCACAACCGTCGATGCCGTGCCCCAAGCTGTTTGTAACTGTCACCACCTCCTCGCTCATGCGACCTATTGCGATGGAAGAGGAGCATGCTGATCGGATCCATCCCAAAGAAGTGTCGATTTGATCTGTAGTCAACGGAACTGGTCGATCATGAGTCGAGACGTTGTTGGTGTGAAAAACCCTTCATTTTAAGTACTTGCTGAAGGTAGTACGCTGTTGGTGTGAAAAACCCTTCATTCTACCTTCGAGACGCCGTTGGTGTGAAAAACCCTTCATTCGGTGGATAGACCAAATTGTCTCCGGAGGTAGTCTAAGTTTACAAGTGAATGATGAGTTGGGTCATTTTTTTCAAACCAAGAAAGGCCTGAGACAGGGTGATCCTTTATCTCCCTTGCTCTTTAACATTGCAGCGGACATGTTGTCAATTTTGATAGAGAGGTCTAATAAACATGGGCATTTTCAGGGCTTAGTCCCCCATTTAGTGGAGGGAGGGCTCTCTATTCTACAGTACGCCGATGACACTATTCTTTTTGTGGAAGATGACTTATAAAAGGCTAGAAACTTAAAATGAGTGCTATGTGCTTTTGAAAAGTTGTCAGGCCTTAAAATCAACTTTCATAAGAGTGAAGTGTTTCTTTTCGGGGAGGCAAAAGAAAAGACCAATGAGTATGTTTCTTTGTTTGGGTGTAAGGAAGGGGCTTTGCCATTTAGGTATTTAGGTATACCAATGACAATGAGTACTCGTAAGATCTCGAATAAAGACTGGGGTATGATTGAGGAAAGATTTCAGAAGAAGGTATCTAGTTGGAAGGGTAAAATTCTCTCATCAGGAGGAAGGTTGGTCCTAATTAATTATGTACTCTCAAGTCTGCCTATGTTTATGATGTCTTTCTTTAGAATCCCTAGGGAAGTGTTAAAGAAGTTGGACTATTACAGATCGAGATTTTTTTGGCAATAGGATGAACATAAAAAATATGGACTGACTAAATGGTGTATCCTTCATAAACCCAAAAGTGTGGGAGGTCTGGGTATCATTGATATCGATACACAGAACAAATGTTTGTTAAGCAAGTGGTTGTTCAAGCTTTTCAATGAAGAAGGGCCGTGGCAAGAAATACTTCAGAAAAAGTACCTCCATAATAAAACTTTGACTCAAGTAGGGAAGAAGAAAGGTGACTCGCAATTCTGGTCTGGTTTTATGGAGGTAAAGGACCAGTTTTTAGAGAGGGGGTGCATGGCGGTTCATGGCGGGAATTAGACTCGTTTCTGGGAGGATCGATGGTTAGGAAGTGACTCTTTGATGCATTTGTACCCCTCTTTGTATAACATAGTCGGGGGAAGGGGGATGTCTCAGTGACCAAGGTCCTTAGTGCTTATCCTTTAGATGTGTCTTTTAGACGTGCTTTAGTTGGAGATAAACTTCAAGCATGGCTGAAATTGGTGAGCAGCGTGATGGATGTTCAATTAGACAATCGCAAGTATTCTTTTGTGTGGAACTCAGGCAAGGCCTTTTTTGTATGATCAATGTACAACGATCTGATGATGGCAACAGGGCACCTCCTGTTAGTTTAGAGTGGAAGTTAAAGGTTCCTCTAAAGATTAAGGTCTTTCTTTGGTACTTGAAGAAAGGAGTAATCTTAACTAAAGACAACCTTGTCAAAAGGCAGTGGAGGGGAGATACTGGCTGTTGTTTCTGTGGTGCATTTGAAACCATCCAACATCTTTTTTTTAATGCCACATGGCGCGAATGGTGTGGAATGCAGTGAGTTTTTCTTTTGGTTTTCAGCCACCTACTAGTATTGCTGATATGTTTGGTCCTTGGATTAATAACTTTCACTTGAAGCTAAGAAACCAAATCTTGCTCGGTGCTGCTGCTATCTACTGGGCTTTGTGGCCAAGTAGGAATGAGGTGGTCTTCCAAAAAACAAAAGCTAAACTCTTGTTTGCAGGTCATTTTCAGAGGGACTTACTGGATCAGGAGTTGGGCAGCCCTTGCTAAAGAGGAAGAGAGAGGCAGCCTGAGAAAAGGATGCCATGGTCTGGAGGTGATCAACATGGAGATTTTTGCCAAGTCTAGATGGAATGTTTTGAGAAGAATTCAGAACTAGATTGCAGTTGATACAAGAGAGTCGACGACTGCAGGTTCATCTGTGGAATTCTTTAGTAATTTTGTTTGGAAATCAGGCTTTGCTCAGTCTAGTGTTTAGAGGTTTCTGAACTTCGGTGGAGTATAGTGGCTTCAGTTGCAGGCTGGGTTCTTTCTAGTGTTTGTATGGGTTTGACTTCTGAACTTTGCTAGGTCTAGTGTTTAGAGTTCTCTGAACTTTGGTGCCTGGTGGAGTCTAGATGCTCCAGTTGCAGGCTGTGATCAGCCTTGTGTCTGTATGGTTATGGTTTTGGTTAATGGCTGTAAGCATTCCCTAGGGAATGTGAAGGTCGGATTTCAATCCATATTCTAAAAAATGAGTCGAGATGTCGGTCATGGCTACCGCTGAGGGAGCTAGGGGGTGGGAGAGAGAGAGGAGCCGGATGACCGAGAGAAGATCCCATTGCTTCCATCACCATGACTCCAGCAGTGGTGAGTCATTGGAAGGGTGGTAGGGGTACTGCAACTGGTTCCATGCGGCTGGTTCCACCCGTGCTGCCGGAGTAGACAATACATATCTGACGCCTGTTGTGCTCAACCGATGATATGAAAAGATAACCTCAACATGCACCCAGAAGAGCATCTTGTTCATAGAAACTAAGCAAACAAATACCAAAAAAATACATGCACCTCTATGCATCTTTGAGGAAAATATAGAAGGAAAGTTTACACAATAATTGACATAGATGAGTTTTTATAGAGAAATAATAATATGTTCATGTACCAAGCTTTAGATTTAAAAGAACAACACATCCAAATCTAATGCCATATATAGGACCATTTACCTTTGAAAATTAAAATATACAATAGCATGGAAGTCCTTTTCAGAAACCTTGTGTTGTTGGTAACTACATCTCGATGTCCTGGAGGCACCACACTCAGGCGCTCAATGATTCCTAAATGTGTTGCCTCAGTAGACCGAGTGATGACGGAGGCCATCTCCGAAGGCAAGATTTTCTGTCGATGAGTAATAGCGGAGTGGGCTAATGAGAATATATAGCGGGCTCTGGTTGAGGCACATATTTAGAGCTCTTTTACGGTGGACCATATCACCCTATACCATTGTTTCAAAAGGACTAATATAAAAGGATCCGACGGTTGAGATTAATTGTATACCATCACAACTTACACGTGTGGTATAAGGTGGTATACATAGGTGGTATATGTGTCATAGGGGTATTATTAGAAGTTTTTTCTCCGTGGCATAAACGAAATATATGATTTCTTCATTTCAAATTTTTTTCATTTCCCTGTGGTGCTATGGGCAATTTTTTTTTCAAATTTCAAAAAAAATTTCATTCCGAATTTCAAAAACAATTTTTTTTCAAATGTTTGCATTTCAAAATTTTCTTGGTGTCATAAACGAAATATTTCAAATTGTTTTCATTTCCCTCTAGTGGTATATAGCCAATTTTTTTTCAAATTTCAAAAACAAAAATTTTCATTTCAAATTTCTAAAACATTTTTTTTCACATTTTTTCATTCCCTCTAGTGGTATGGTCATTTTTCAAATTTCAAAAACGATAATTTTCATTTCAAATTTCAAAAACAATTTTTTTCAGATTTTTTTCATTTCAAATTGTCTTGGTTGCATAAACGAAATTTTTTTCTCGGCCCAAAGTTGTCAAATTTATTAAAAATTTGCAAAAATTACCTACTTAAAATAACTATATACTGTATGGTCCACCGTAAAAGAGCTCCGCATTTATAGGCAAAGGAGTAGTCTCACTGATCAACACATGAAACCGTAGTTCGACCTAGCTCACATTTGGTCAAATAAGACTGCTAGCTGACTAGAGGTGGATCGAGGTGGGAGGTTTTGTGGGATTTGGGGATTGTAGCCAAAATTACCTAAGATAATTATGATGGATCTTTGAATTTAGCTCACTGTTTAAAACCTTATGTTTAATCCGTATGGTTAAAATTTGAGGTCTTTTTCGGTACACAATACCACCCTATACCACCACTTTAAAAGGACTCGTATGTAATAGAAAAGGATCTATTTGTAAGGATCGGGCGGTTGAGATTAATTCTGTACCACCGGTTTTTTTTTGTACGGGTGGTATTCATAGGTGGTATTGGTAGCATATAGGTATTATTGGAAATGGAAAATATTTTTGTTGTAATATATGAAATTGGATATATGAAACGATTTAGGTATTGTACGCGGTATGTTTTTATTGTACTCGTCGGCGGTATGTTTTTTCCAAACCATATTCATTCACCAAATTACCATTTTACCCACAGTAAAAAACTGACAATACCACCGTACTACCAAAGAGTGGTATTGTGTCAAGAGAAAGAGCTCTAAAATTTGGCTACCGTACCCTATCATATGTTACATTTATGGTTCTTACTGTGGAGAAAGGAAATCGATTTTCTCTGTACTACTTGTAAATAATCATTTTAGGAGGCGACTGAACGGAGAGGGCTCTCCATTTAGTCTTACATGGAGAGCCCTTTGAGGTTACTTTCTGTGACACAAAATTACTTTTCTCAACAGAAAAGCACACACGAGGAATTAACTTTTAGTCATACATGAAGAGCCCTCCGAGATTACTTCAAGCGACACAAAATTACTTCCCTCAACAGAAAGAAGCGCACAAAATGAAGTAACTTTTTGTCGCGGGAAGTAACTTATGTGTCGCGGGAAGTAACTTTTTGTCGCGAGAAGTAACTTATGTGTCGCAGGAAGTAACCTCGGAGGGCTCTCCATTTAACACTAAATAGAGAGCCCTCTCCGTTTAGCATTTGGGATCATTTTAATTAGTTTCTCCATTTTCGTTCCTCTCTTCAACGTGTCAGCACTTACCAAATCACTCTATCCCTATTGACTCGGGCATTGTCTCAAATCATCCAGCAATCTGCCACCTACTCAACTGATGTGCAGCCCTACATAGTGTCATCATAAGCGCGTAGCCATAACAAGATAGTAACTGATTTGTGAGATCATGCACTGAGAGAGAAGCGGGGTCACAGCGTCAACAAAGATGCCGCGCGCAGGCCTAGGTCACAGCGTCAACTGAAACGACAACGCAGGCAACATGAAAAGAAACCATCCGCAGGCCGTGTGGAGCGGTGGGGATCGGATGCGGTAGGAGGCGCTGGGCCATCGTTGTGGCATGCATGGCGTTGTTCTGCAACGATTGCACCATGGACTGAAGACCAACATCCAAGAAACAAACAATATCCCAACCCTTCTCTATTCCATTTAATTCCATCCCTTGCAGCCACTGATGAGTGATGAGGTGGTACGCGCGAGGTGCCACTTGTCAGACTTCCGGCCGGTACACACGGTGTTTCCGTCGGACGCCCATCTATATACATGAATCGTCAGTTACCAATCTGCAGGCCAGCCATCACGACCAGTTCTGGCCTTGTTCATTCTATCCCATGCAGTCCACCAGAGGCAGCGAAGAGCCGAAGACACGGATGCCGTCATCCGTCGAGCACCATGCGTGGCTGAAGATGACATGATCACACAGGGACGGCCTCCGTCAGGACATTGTGCTCGGTACCGAGGCCCGCCTCCATCCCAGCAAAGCACTACAAATGCTTCTTGCTCTTGGTCTGTTGGATGCTTTGAAAGCACCGGAATGACGTCGTGTTCTCCCGGATCTCGCCTTCTTGTTTTTAGGACAACTACAGCAGGCAAGAAACCGACCTGAACTTTTCATTGATATGTGGCAAACCACGAGTACATGAATAGAGGTACATTGGACACATCCAAAGAAAAAAGGAAAACGACATAACAGCAAGAAGAGAGGGACACATATCAAGGACCAACTAAGACTCAAGATGGAAGACTACTCTCGATCATCAGCTTATGACTCCATCAAACGACATGCTCGCCGATAAAACAGTTGCCATTGCACCCTCGCACCACCCCTCGTAGCTGTGCCGATCCGATGATACCCTCCATCTGAGGGCCGTTCAACGAAAAGGGGACTAAGAATGGTGAAAAGGAGCGCAGGCCAAAGCTTCACCGGACACGACGATCTCCCTTGAAGTTGATAGTGACACCGAGGTGCACATCCGGGCTCCACCGCCTCTCACCACCCAACGCCGCCCAAGGGGAGGAAGCCTTGAGGGGGAATGGCAGAACGATGGAAACACCACCCGACATAAGATGTGATGGAAGCACCAACAAGGAGCGCGTCGACGGAGTAGAGGTGCCAAAGGGAGGGCACTCGCCAAGTCCTGGAAGAGGGCAGGCACCAAGGGCACAACAAGCCCAAGATCAACGACCACTGGGAGAGACATGGGGCACTCACAAAACACATGGAGCTGCAGAAGACAAAGGTTGCAGGTTGGCTCGACAGTAGATTGATGCGGAGGCAAGAGCCTCCCCGCGCACCGGGCGCGACGCTTTCGCTGCAAATCCACCACCAACACGGGGGTTGCAAGGCGGCGAGCGAGCCCAAGAACACCAAGTGAGGGAGGATGTGCAGAGGTCCGGCACCTCCCCAAGCGGAGGTGGGGCACCTCCCACGCGCCGGGCGTGGTACTTTCGTCACACATCTCCGAAGGTCTTCATGGCAAAGCTGAGCAAGTGGCACCAAACGTGAAGATGAAGCACCCCGAGGAGAGGCGTGCCCGCGCCGCCACCGCGGTCATCCACAATGGTGGCACAACAGGTGCTTGGTGTGCCAACACGAACGGCGGGCGTGCCGCAGCGGGCACCTCACATTGCCACCAGGCGGCAGCCACTGTGCGTCGTGTGCCCGCAACCGCGGCGGCCGCCAAGTGGACACGGCAGAGCCGAACAGCACCGGAGCCCACAGGACCCTTGCTCCCGACACCCCGACGACCATGGACTGCACACCCCATGGGTAGTAGCGGGAAGTCGAAGGGCAGCAGCAGGGCCTCGCCGCCGAGGTGGGGGCGCACCCGGCGAACCGACGAGAGGCAGCAACACAGGCGGAGATTGACCGGCCACCGATCCCCAAAAGCACCCGACCCAGGCACCGTCAGGAGAGAGCCCCAACGGCCCGGGTGGTGCCGAATCCGGGGGGGCCGGTGCCGGATCTGGACCGCGCCGGCCTGGAGCCGACGGGCACCGCACGGCAGCATCCATGGTGGAGGCAGAGGAAGAGAGCAGGGAGGGTGCGAACAAGGAAGGGAACCTTGCGGGGTGGTGGTGGGCAGCGGATCCAGCACCCGGATCCAGACGGGGAAGGGGCACCGCCGCCGGCGGCGGCCGGAGCCGCGCCGGGGGGAGGGGTCATGACCGCCGCGGCCGCCCTCCATCAGAGCGCGCCGCGAGCTCGGTCGAGCGGGGAGGCCCCGCCGCCGCCATCCTAGGGGCCGCTCGAATTGCCGGTTACCCCCTCCGGCGGCGGCGAGGGGAGCGGCGGCAGCGGGGCTGGGTCGCCCCCGAATCGTCCTGAGCGGGAGCGACGCGGGGGGAGGCGTTCTTTTTCTGATCTCGCCTCCCCATGATCGGATCTGGGTTTCCTGCCGGAGTGAGGTTCGCCTCTGGAGCTACCACCTGTCGGAAGGGGACAGAATGGTTGTGGACACCTGGTGCATTTCTTTGTCTCCTATGTTGTAGAACCTCCATGTAGTAGTCGGTGCTCCCCTTTAGTTTTTATCTCCTGCTGAAAAACTCCAATGTATTGGCTTTTGGCCTGCCATTTGGCCCGCTTAATGATATTCAGGCGGGGATGCTCTCCCCCCGGTGACCCTAAAAAAAAGATGACATGATCACAACACTCGATGTGGGGCTGCAGGAGATGAATGGCATATGCTCGGATCTCAATCTTCGCAAATGTGGTTTGCATGCCGTGTACATTTCATGGTAATTTGATAGGAACACAATGAGTTCCATATTGATGGCGTGTCCACTCATACAGTTGTGCATGTCTTCTGAAGTGTGCTTTGAAAAAAATTAACACAAGACAGTGTGTTAAGAGTAGCCACTAGCTCCTATATGTCTCTTCCATTAATTATATTTTTTCAGATTATATTCTCAAACTTTGTGTGGGGCTTAACTTTGATAATGATCATTGATCAACAAGATATATACCTCATGCAAAGTTGAACTATATATACTGGCTGCAAAGAATTTAAGCAGAGGCTTGGATATATATAAAAAAAACTAGCATCCAACGATTAGTCATGGATGAAAAACCAAATGAAACTCGTTTTAAAAAATAAATGAAAACCGTTTCAGAGATAGCGACTAAAAGATAACAAAGCAAAGAAGACATAAAGAAACACAGGTTAACATCGCTTCAGTTCAGCAGAGTAACTGTACATTATTCGATCAAATTTTAACTCACAAGCCCTCTTCTCTCCCAAACTAGGACTTGTTTGGTTAGAAGAGTATTGGGGTGGAATGAAGGGGATTGAGTTGATAATGAACTAATTTCCCTCCAATCCCTCCCATTCCACTCCAATACTCTTTTACCCAAACAAGCCTTACCGATCTCTAGGTTATTGATGATACTACACCGCTGCACTCCAGGATTACTTGTTGCTACCCTTGTTCACGTCACTAGGGGAACATGAAATCCCCACCGATCTGCGAGGTCCCTGCAACGTCAGTGGCGCCACTGCCTGCGCTTGCTCCGCCATCGTTCTGGCCGTCGTCCAGAAGGCCCATGAGATATTCCAGCGGGAAAGTACAGTTGTCGTCGCCAGTATCAGGAAACATTGTTTCAGAGGAAGCATTCCCATCCATCGCTGCGCCAGGGCCAAGAGGCCTCGTGAGCGGTTCAAAGATGTCATCGTCATCCAGCACTGGTGCAACGTGAGTACCATCATTCGGCGCGGCGGATGATGCGGCAACGACATCGCCGCCGTTGCCGCCGCCAAATGCTCCAAGACCTGCCATTGTTGTTAGCTCATTCATATACGAAGCCATGCCGAGAACCTGATGATCAGGCGCCGCCATTGCCATGTTCGATCCGGTGCCGAAGTTGATGAAGTCGTCGTCACTGTTGAGTTCCGCTTCTAATTCCGCGTACGCTGCCGCGTCGTGACCACTGCCAACGTGCTGGGACCGCGCCGCTAGTGAGCCAGCATTGTAATTGGCGTAGTAGTTGTTGTTGTGCAGTGTGGCCATCGCTGCCTCATTTGGCCCATCACCAACATGTTGGGGAGCCATGGGTAGATTGGGATTGGGATTGGGATTGGGATTGGTGTACATGGCCACCATGGCTGAGAGCTCATTCTGGTCATCTGCACCAGGGTTCAGGGACTGGTCATGAATGAGTGAGGAACTGGAAGCCATGCCGTTGTATGCTCCTGTATGTGCAATTGTTGAAGCTCCAAATGTGTTCACCACACCACTAGACATGCCCATGGAAGGATCACCGCCGGCCTGTGTTTGCTGAAAGTTAAGCATGATGGGCCCAGTCCCATTGCTCCGCGGCGGGAACAGGTAGTGAGGACTTGGTGTTGGGTACACTGCAGGAGTACTTGCTGGTGGTGGCGTTGGGTGCAAAGGAGGCGGTGCTTGTTGGGCAGGGAATAGGCGTCGGTTCACCGGAGGAAGTGGTGGCGCCGGCGCCGGTGCCGGTGCCGGTGCGGGTGATGGAGGGTACATCGGCAGTGACGACGGGCCAGCAGCATTATTGCTAGCGCCGGCGCAGGCGGCGACGTTGTTGATTGGGCCGGCAGCATTCGCAAAGATGCTGGGACGACTGGGGGGGTTGGGTTGTGGCATGTCGAGAGCATGGAGGACTGACTGCATCACTGACTGGCGCAGCTTCTGCCGAGCATCCATGGCTTGGGCTTGCTGGGACATGGGCGCTTTACCATTCCGTTCCTGTGGTGCAAGTTATAAAAGAAATACACATATTACTAGAAGAACAAGAAATACATTATACCTTTAATGTAATTTGCAAAACATATTTCTCAATGCAACATTTCAAAAAATGTTGTTATAGCATTTCACAACAACGCGTTCTAGAAAAAAAAAAGGTATACATATTACTTGTTTCATCTGCAGAAGCAACTTAATGGCTAGCTAGTTACAATTACTTTTTGGCTGCACGTTAATTTGAACTTTTTAAAAGTAGTTTGACCAAAGTTTGCTAGCTAGATGGCCGAGAGGGGACAACCGAAATCTCGAGCAATATCTAGAGATTGTCCTGCGTCACTGGCTCACTGCATAATGACTGTGTCCTCAAAAAATTTTGACGCGTACACACGGTTGCTAGCTAGTAACGCGTGCAGGAGGAAGCCAAAATGAAATTACTGTTTACATTAAATGAAGTTCCAAATTCCAATTTGAACCCATTCCAGAATGTATATATATATATATATATATATAGTACTGTAAAGTTGCAAGTAAGCAGCAATTCGATCAAGTACAAAATGGGCAACGGAATCTGGAAGAAAATTTGCACCTGTTGCTGGAAATAAGCCAACAAGTTAACCCTCTGCTGTCCTGCTTGTATCACGTTCATCTCCTGCTGTCCCATGGCTGGGTGGTCTCCTGCTTGAAGAAGGGAGAGAGTTGACCCAAGCAAGACAAATATGCACAAGTTAACAATCTAAAACTAAAAAGATTTAATTTTCAGGATTTTTACAATTACTGGTGTTATAGAGAGATTGTATACATAACCGATGTAAAAAAAAAATCACTAGAACCATTTTCGTTCTCTGTCCGCATTAACACGATGAAGATGAACTTGGATCAAATGAAATCTGGATTTTCTGGTGCTCGGTGAGGACGGAGAGATCAACCTGCGACGCAGCCGGAGGAGGAGCTGCCGGGGACCCGGTTGCCGCCGGCCTGGTTCAGCTTGTTGGCCTCGAGGCAGGACTTGCACCATGCGATGACACTCCACAGGTTGTGCACGTCGGCGACGTTGAGTGGCCTCCTGATGGTGTAGGTCCCCGACCCTAGCCTGCTGCGGATCATGTTCACCTTCTCGCCGGTGTTCTCGTGATCTAGCAGCATCAGGAACACGCCGCATCCACGGAACGGCAGCGAAATGTTAATCGATCTATAAATTGTTCCAATTGCAGGGACGATATGACCATGGTATAGAGAGGGTGTGTGCTTACAATAGTAGATGACCGGGATGGACAGATTTGGCTCCACGATTCCACGGAAGTCAAAGTCACAGGTTGCGGCTTTCTCAGCCTCGATGAGGAGGACGTCAACGCCCTTGGGCTGGGATCCAAGTAGGAGCAAGAGTGCAGCAGGAACAGGCTTCCTGCAGGTGGTGACTGCAAAGAGATCATTGGTGCCAGAGAATGTCAGAATTAAGGGTTTGTGTTATAAAAAAAAGATGGGGAAAAATTAAAGAGATCTTAGTTCTATTTGTGTTAACAAAAGGGATCGGAACTTGCTAGCCCCACGGATCAGAATTGAAAACAATTCAGTAACATGTACACAACAGGGGTCAAAGGATTTTCTTTAAGAAACAGCGGTGAGAAATTTAAAAATTGGCGCGAAAGAGCGAGCGTGCACGATTTGATTTGAACAGAACATATATGGCAAGATTTAGATATGTAGCATAGAAATAGATCGACGAAGAACAGAATATGCATACCCTTGTAATTTAGGAGAGGAAGTATGGAAGAACAAGATCTGAGGAATCTTGCATCGTTGTCAAGAATGAAGGCACTAATCTTTTCAGGAAACATGGTCAACGTCTCCATGACTTTGAGCAACAACGATAGCATAGGCTATGTATTTATAGTCAACCTCTCCTCACCTCAGGAGACACTCCTCCGCACTCGACTTTGGAATGCAGCTCTCACTGCACGTGGGCCCTGACGCCCATGAGGCCCACACAGCAGCCTCTGCAGCCGACTGCAGAGGATCTGAATCCCCCCACCTCCCCTCCCCTTTTCTCCACCGGCCTGCACAAGACTCCTTGTCTCCACTGGAATTAAATTCCAATGCATCCCTCTCTTATTTGGCTAGCAATACCCACCAACTTCCTATTTTGGTATGTCTCGATATATATGCAGCCCATGCATTGTGGTATTTACTCTCAATATTATTTACTACTATCCCTACCACTTTCTAGTAAAGAATTATTTATTTATACCCCCTCTCCTGAATGTGTGCATGACCATATATTGCACGAATAACCCTCTATCTTAAGTGACATGTGCGTTGTCTAATTGCACATTTTAAAAAATGTTTGTAATATATTCCATCCCACTTACACACATTTGCATGTCGCAAAACGAAGTATCCACTGTAATTTCAATAATAATATATTCTTCAGTTCACTAGCAACATCTGCCAACTGCCACGTACCTTTGGCAAGTCTCAGTTCCTTGACAGACATGCATTGCTTATAGTGCTGCAAACCGTAGAAGTTGTAACCGGTGTCTGATGACCAAAATAGCGGCATCTATTATCTTAATACTACAGTATTAAAAGAAGACATTATGTTCGCCGAGAAGTCTAAAAATTCTCACGTTAATCCAAAAAGAGAAGAATATAGACTGTTGAATTTTATGAAGATATGACGGTCTAGATCAATCCAAAAAATCTATATCTAATATAATTAATAAATACATATACAAATTCAGAATTGTCAAAAACAAGAAAATTATATATACAAATTCGGAATTTTGAAAACAAGAAAATTAGAAGCAGATTTCTGTACGGATAGCTAAATAAAAGAGTATACCAAATACAACTAATTCGTGATTGGAAACAAAGAGTATGACTTATGAGTTCGTATCAAATACAAGTCTATGCGTTTGCACATATACGAGACACGTGAAAGGGTAAAAGAGAGAGAGAGAGAGTCTTGTGTGCAGAATAAGGAATTTGATTATTAAATAGGTAATAAAATCATAACTCTCGATGTGCGAAGAAATACCGTCGTTAAAAGATCTATGGAGCAGCTGCCCGTGGGCAAATACAAAATTTCAATGATTGTGGCTATGTGCACGTGTAAGCTAGATTCTTTTGCGGATTACGTAAAAAAACTATAAAGTAAGTTAAATTAAAAGAAATGTATACATATGTATACCGGCCAATTTAATCTGATATAGCCCGATGTTGTAGAGCATTACGTTAGACATACATTTTGTGCACTAAAACTATGTAGGCATATTTTCTTTGAAAGACATCCAAATGGTGCACCATATATGATATTTATCAAGTAGAATAATAGTAAGTATAAAAAAGATAACTTGCCACGTTTCCAAAACAAGATAACTTTACACAATACGATTAAAAATAATTACTTCAAAAAACTTTTTAGTTGTCTTCTTTTTTTTATTGTTCACGGTCCACGTAACTTGAAAATGCACTAAAAATGCAGCCGAGAGGATCTAGAAATTCTCACGTTAATCCAAAAAATAGAAGAATATAGACCGTTGAATTTTATGAAGATCTGACGGTCTAGATCAATCCAAAGAATCTATATCTAATATAATTAATAAATACATATACAAATTCAGAATTGTAAAAAAACAAGAAAATTATATATACAAATTCCGAATTTTGAAAAACAAGAAAATTAGAAGCAGATTTCTGTACGGATTGAGAAGGGAAATAGCTAAATAAAAGAGTCTATACCAAATACAACTAATTCGTGATTGGAAACAAAGAGTGTGACTTATGAGTTCTGTAACATCCCGGTTTTTCAAAACCTTTAAAATAGTGCCTAATTTTTTCTAAAAACATATAGCAATTTTACACAAAATTCCTTGCATTTTAATTTATTTTGCATGGTCTTCAAAATGAAAACCCTAGGATTCATATGCATTTTGAGTGGATAACCTCTTCTCTCACCCCAATTTTCTTTTCTGGCTTTCCCTAAGGAATTTCTAGAACATCCACACATCTTGAATCAATTGAAATTTGAAATCCAAATTCTAATTTGAATTCAAACTAATGTCCAAACAATTAGAAAACCCTTTTAAACACTAGTGGGCCGGCAACCCACCTTTCAGTCCATCACCAGATTCAGCCCAACCTGCCTCCCCTTTCCCCTCGCACACACGCGGCCCAGCTCAGCCCAGCCGCAGGCCAGCGCCCCGCCCGGCTGACATCAGCCTGACGTCACCGTCTTCCTCCCTCGCCCATCCCGCGCTGCTCCCCTCCTCCCGACAAATCGCGGCGCCGCCGCCATTTTCTTTCGCGCGCCACCTTTTCCATCTCCCGTCGTCCTGCTCGCGCGCGCACCGCACTCGCCCATCACCCCGCTGTAACTTTTGACGACTTGAAGGAACTCCCCGAGCCCCAGTGTCGCAACCCACCACGATGCCCATACCGTGCCCCCGAGCTCCACGGCGGCCGCACCCTGCTCGATCTCCTCGCCTGGCGCCTCAATCACCCATCCGGGATAGGCGGTGCAAACCCCCATCACCAAGGCAACTTCCTCGTGCCACTTGAACTCCTCCCCGGCCCCTCACCCACTTGCACGCCTCGCGCCAAGATCGACGCCCACTTGCGAGCTCTAGAGCGCCGCCGCTGGCATCGTCGCTCGATCTCCCCCTCCGCTGCTCCAAGATTGCAGCTGTGGCGAGCGCAGCACCCACCCGTACCAGCGGAAGCCGCCGCGCCCTTATCCCCATCCTATCTTGCCCCCTCTTGCCCTTGCCTTTTGTGATGTACCCGCCGCCCCAGCGCCATGCCCCTCATCTGCCGCCAAGCTTATCCGGCTGCCTCCCCTCATTCTTGAGCGACGTGGCACGACCACGAGGTCCTGCCCGAGCTATAAATAGCCCTGAGGAGCTCCTCACATCCCCACACCACCTCCAGAGCCTTACCGGCTTAGGCCCAGCATGCCACCCCTCTCCGCTAGAGCGCCACCCACCTTCCTCGCCGGAGCAAGCCCTGACCGAGGCCAAGGAGGACTCCGACGAGCCCCTAGCCACCAAAGCTCCACTCCGTCGTAGCTGAGCCCCGCCATAGCGCCGTAGGTAGCACCGCCGCTCACCCCTTCCGTCGCCGCCCGCCGCCGTGGTGAAGGTTGATTCCGGTCGAGGTGCTGCCGGAATTGAGCCCACCGCCGTGTCGGAACCCTCCTAGGTAAGCCATTACGCTGCCCGCACTACCTCTTCCCTCTCTTCCCCTTCCTAGTTTCGCCGCCGCATGAAGGTCGTGCTGCCGCTGCGCCGACGAGCCTCTGACTGTGCTCCGGCCGCCACACATCCCGGTAGCCACCTCTCTACCCTCCCTGGACACTCGCACGCACGCACACCCCCGCACATGAGCACCAAACCCCTCTCAACCGCTTTCCCCTTTTCCACCAAGTGTCGCCGCCACTCCGGCGATCTCGCGATGCGCCGCCGTGTCCTCTCGGACCCCCACTTCACTCCTCCTAGCTCTGTCGTGTCGCACCGAGCACCTAGGTCCATTTCTCATCGGTGGGGAACCATCCTAGAGGTCAGCGGTGAGGATTCTGGTGATCTCCTCTGCATCGCCGCCGCGCCCGCGCTGATCTAGGGTGACGCCGCCTGTCGCCGTCCGCCTTCTCACGCTACCACGCGAGCCCGACAGGAACGCCGTCCATCCTGCTGTCCTTATCCCTACCCCCTCTCTCCATGCACCCGGTGCACCATGCACCGCAGACCCGCGCGGGCCACGCAGACACCACAAGGGCACGCGGTCACCACATGGCCGCCACGTGCATGCCATGTCAGTCGCGCCAGCGCCTCGCCGCGTCAGGCACCCGGCCCCACCTATCAGCCGCACAGCCGTGGCATTTCTGCTACGGCCACACAGCCTAGTGTACACCAAACCCTAGTTAGCCACCTTAGAGATTTCCAAAAATTCCCAATAATTCACCATAAATCTTAGAGGCCCTAAAAACCCTAGAAATGTTGTCCAATTCACTTTGGCACATTTGTAGGTACTAGATTTTATTTTGTTCTTTTTCAACCTATAGGAAATCCCGTTTAGTGTACACAAAAATCCACTCTTTTCCAATCCTTAACCCCAAAAATCCCACCAAAATTCCTAAAAATATTAGGAGCCCATAGAAGCCAAACCCTATCTTAGTCACATGAAATCTCTTTTTTTCCTTAGTCCTATATAGGTTAAGCACTGTTTTCCTAATAGAGAGGTCCATATTTCATGTGGCCGACATAGCCTTATTCATCACTTTCGACCTTAAGATCTCGCTCTAGATTCTTAGATCATGTTCTTATCTCTCTAACCTATGCTTGATGATTGCTATGATTGTTGGTTGATTTATATTTATACATATAACTGTGTTACTATAGATCGAGTGTGATTCGTCAGAAGATCAAGTAAAGCTCGAGAAGACGATCGAGATCGAGACAAGGAAGCTCAAGACAACTCTATAGTTTTCTCCCTCTTTGGATAAAGGCAAGTCCCAGCAACACCCCTTGATCATATTTTTATCCACTGTTTTATGAATTAAAAAGAACCAAGATAATAACTTGACATGCATTCTGCTTTAAGGATTCAACGATCCCGATCTCGACTCAGTCGACGATCGAGCATCATCCATAGTTTTACTTATTCACATATACGTATGAAAGAATCTCTGTTGGTAGGGAGAGGTAGATAGAGATAGCCGGAGAGTAATAAAATGAACCCACTTAAGAGAGTTAGACTCCTTAAGGACAGACATGGGATTATGGGGGTAGCCTCAGTGGAGGATCCTGTCCATGCTTACTCCGGTCGTATAAGGATCGGTTCACAGGAAAGTCTTTCCGGTGACTTAGTACGACCATACGTAGCCAAAAAGGTATAGCCTGTCGGGAATGCCTGTTTATGCGCGGCCTTGAATCACACCCCATCACTGAACCTAGTAAACCATCAAAAGGGGCCATGGTGGGCAACGAATGCGCTAAAGCAGGACCTTCGCAGAGTCCCAGGTCTGGCCGGTACGGGTCATCGGGTGTGTTATGGCGCCCGGAATGGCGCAGTGGTATTGTATACCACATTTTTATGCATATGCTTTTGTCCCGGGATGTGGACCCGCGACACGGGTGGTGGTGAATGACCCCTACGTAGGCCCTAGTGTAGACGTGGATGGAACTAGTGAATGTTGTCTAGGAGTGGATGAGAATGTAATCCACGAATAGATGTCGGTGGGTATGGTTCACGTGGCCAGTACCGCCAGGGCCTTGGTATGGGCTGGTCAGACGTATGGGTACAGTGTACGCCTCTGCACAGAGTATAATCTATTCGAATAGACGTGGCTCTCAGTTATGAGCACTCTTGGTAAAAGCTCTCGTTGATTAGTATATATCTTCGGTGAGGATGGATAGGGTGAGATAGGGCAGTGGCCCTTAGAGAGTGATACGGCAGATGCCGGCTCAGTGGGACCCCGGTGGTCACTGAGTTTAATAAAACTTGAGGACTGGTAGGGGAGTGACAGACATGGGTACCCATGGGTCCCCACCATCCAGGGTCCCAGAGGTCCCTGACAAGTGGACCCGACCTTCCAGAAGCCCCGCCGACCTGCAAGTGGGCCCAGCGACCTTATCCGCGACTCCGGGCAACCTTATCAAGATCCCGGAAGATCCGCAGAACTTGGCGTACAAGACAAGGCAGTAGGACGCAGCGCGCCGCTGCCCGTAGGTCCGAGTATCACGGGATACTCCTTGTAATCCAGCAGAATGCCTTCCATGATTGTAACCGACCCAGATACGGGTCCATCGACCTTGAATGGAAACCCTAGCCCGTCCCCCATATAAGGCGGCCTAGGACTCCATTCAAGGGGACATCTTCACCCTCTCGCATAATCCACCACCACAACTGGACGTAGGGTTTTACTCTCCAGAGGCCTGAACCAGTCTAAACCCTTGTCTTCCCGTGTTCATCGCCATACTCGCCTAGTTCCGAGTTCACCACATGGACTACCACCTACGCTCTTAGTTTTCGATCCTCTCCATTAACCTGCAAACTACTTGGGTAGCCCCCTTGCAGATCTGTCCAGGTCTCACCCCCTGACAGTTGGCGCGCCAGGTAGGGGCGATCGGGAACTCGCTGTGCAGCATGGTGCCCCGATCTGGTGTCGTTTTTCCGGCGAGCATGGCGACCATCCTCGCCAACCCTGTGGAGATCCGCTTCGGATCCTTCACAGCAACCTCTCCTGCTCCGGCAGCCGCAACTTCTCCAGCGACCGCAGAGCAGGTCGTGACGGCGCCCGTCGCCACCCTCATTTCCGATCTAGTATCGGAGACCCACCCGCCCAGACCCTATGACCTTGTTCAGGGGATGGAGAACGGCATCGGCACGATGAAGGAAACCCTGGAGATCTGCGAGCGAGCTCAGTGCTCGACGCAGATGGCGCTACGCCATGATACCTTCCCCTTCGGCCTGAAGTCTGCGCCTGGCCTTCGACTCAGTCAGTTCTCCACGTCCTCCCAGATCCAATCTGGTCGGAGGCCATCTGGCGACCTAAGGCCTGCACCTCGCGCACGGCGTGACTCTCTCGATGTGCCTTGCACCTATCACAAGGGCGCAAGGCACACCCTCCGCGGATGCCACCTGCGGAAGAAGATCGACCAAGAGCTCCCCCGTCGTGCCAAACGACCTACCCAGGCTCCGGACTGTGGTGAGTTCCAGAAGGTCCGCGTCTCCCCCAACAACTCGGACAACGTCTTCTGCCAAGTGCTCGTGGTCTCTGAGAATGAGCCATCGAGTACCTGAAGAGAAGGCAGAGCACGAAAAGATCACGAGGCATAGTGCCAACTACGTCGTCGTCGGCACAGAGCTCTACCGGAGGTCAGCGTCCAACGTGGTGTTGATGAAGTGCATCCTGCGATCTGAGGGCCTCAGGCTCTTAGAGGAAATCCACGGCGGCAAGTGCGGCAACCACGCCGCCTCTGCCAACCTGGTGAGCAAAGTCTTTAGGTCTGACTTCTACTGGCCTACAGCCATGGCTGACGCACAGGAACTCGTTCGACGATGCAAGGGCTGCCAATTCTTCACCAAGCAGCAGCATGTTCCTGCTCAGGCCTAAGGACCATCCCTCCATCCTGGCCCTTCGCAGTATGTGGCCTCGACTCCGTAGGACCTTTCAAGACCGCCCCTGGCGGGTACAAGCACATCATCATGGCGGTGGACAAGTTCACCAAGAGGATCGAGGTCAGGCCCGTATCCAGCGTCACGTCAAAAGAGGTGGCCAAGTTCATCGAGGAGATCATCCATTGCTTCGGCGTCCCCAACAGAATTGTCACCGACCTTGGCACGGCCTTCACAGGAGCTGACTTCTGGGACTTTTTCCAAGACAACCTGATCGACGTATACTACTCCTCGGTGGCGCACCCACGGTGCAATGGCATGGTACTACAAGCCATCAAGGACTGCATCTTTGATGGCTCATCACCTTACGCAACCAGGTGGCTCGCAGAGCTTCCTCACGTCATCTGGGGTCTCCGGATCCAGATCAGCTCGGCTACAGGGTACTCGCCCATCTTCCTGGTCTATGGGTCGGAGGCCATCCTCCCTACTGACGTTGCCTTCAGGGCTCTACGCATCTAGCACTTCAACGAGGGAGAAGCGGAGTAGACTCGCAGGGTCAACCTCGACAGCCTCGAAGAGCATCGTGTGGCCGTGCTCATGCGCCACACCCGCCACGAGCAGCAGCTACGTCGCTACCACGACCGCATTGTGCGGGAACATTCCTTCAACGTTGGCGACCTAGTCCTGCGGCAGATCCAGAACACCAAGGACATGCACAAGCTCTCTGCACCTCGGGAAGGCCCTTTCATAGTTAAGGAAGTCATTAGACCGGCGACCTATCGCCTCCAATGGGCTGATGGCCAGGGCGTCCCGAACCCCTGGAACATCGAGCACTTACGTTGCTTCTATCCTTAGGAGCCTTGTATCGCAATAAAAAGCTATGTACTCTATCCTTTGTAATTCATAATCAATAAATATAAAGATTCCCTTTCGGTAGTTTTTCTGTCGACCTACTTCTTGGGTCTCTCTTTTACTTCCTGTTCACCCCTCCCCCTCGACACGCTCGGGGGCTTGGTTTAATGTCAGACCCAATGCGCTCGGGGGCTTGGTGTTAAGCCAGGTTCGTCACGCTCGGGGGCTTGGCTTCGCCAACCTAAGGGTCGAATGACCTGGGGGGTTCACCTTTCCTTTTTACAAGTGTTTCCCTTACTATAGCTTTTATGCCTTTTTATAAGTGTTCTTAAGTCGTGTGGTTGCGAGACCTCAGGTCCAAGGCCCTCCTCCGCGTGCCAGTTGCATGTAAGCCTCCGCGCTAAGCCGTGTAGTCTGTAAGCTGTTCCTCCACTGAGTTGGGTTAGCGGAGGGAAAGGGTTTTACGGCTTCATTACTTTTGCATTCTTATAATAAGTATCTGAGTCAAATAAGGGATCACAGTCGTTAATTAAACATGGCCTATTCATTCATGCAAAGTTTTTCTTACATCAAAAGGGTCTATGACCCATCTGCACTAACAGTTTGTTACATTCTAAGTCACATTTCAGAGATCTAACTTCTTCACGATCTCCTCTGCGGCGACCTTGACATCTTCAGCACCCAGCACCAGAGCCAGGTTGATCTCCTCCGCGACCTTCCGCAGGTCGAATGCTGGCTCGTGGTGCTTGACCGTGGCCAGTGCTGCAGCCGCGGCGAGCTTGCTGCTATCCATCAGCAGGGACTTCATCCGACCTTCTGCCTCCTCCAGTCGAGCGACGAGCTCTTGCGGCCCGCCTTCGACCTTGGGGACGTAGACATCTACAAGGTACTCAGCGGCCTCCTTGAGGTCATCCAGCTCCTTTTAAAGATCTGCAGTCATCTCTTGATGGTCAATAAGAGTTTGGATCGCCCGAGAAAGGTTGATCTCCAGGTCCCGGCGTACACCGAATTCATACGCGGCCTTCCGGGTATACTAATACTCACTGGCTTCAACCTCCTTGGTCCTCTCCTTGAGGGTCTTCACTTGGTCCTTGGACTCCTTGAGCTCCTTTTTCAAGGCGGTCTCCTTCTTCTTGGCCTCTGCAATCAGCAAGGTCAAGAACAGCACACGACGCCGTAAACTTCAGAAATGAAGGTCGGGAATATATCCAGCTCACCTGCCATGAAGATCTTGACTTCGCCCTCGGCATCCTTTGCCTTCACCTTGGCGGCCTCGAGCTCCTCCTTCAAGGCGGCCATCGTCCTATCCTTCAGGACCATCTTGTCCTTAAGGCGTCGGATTTCCTCTGCGGCCTCGACCTTGGCCTTCAGCACGGCCTCCCGGGCCGCGGTGGCCTCTGCGTGAAGCTTGGCGCCTTCCTCCAGCAGGTCCGCCCTGCCCTGTGCCCGCGCAGCGAGCAACTGCGTCAACACAATGCCAAAGGTCATTAGATCAAGTTATCAAAACAAACTAAGGGACTAAATCTAAGGCAAAACCTAAGCTTACAATGAGTGTCCTGCCAATTGTTTGCTGCGCCTCCTTGAACTTGTCAAGGTCCCGGCTGTCAGCCAGAATGTCCTCCTCCCACGAGGTGCCGGAGTAGAGGCACCTGTCTCTGTCGCTGGGCCCGCACCCTCCTCCAGCTTCCGCCTCCTGCGTTTGCGGCGGGTCCGACTCGGGTCGGTCCTCTTGTTGAAGACCTTCGCCCTGTCGGGCACTATCGGAAGCGACCTTGGTCGCCGCTGATGACGCTACCCCCATGGTCCTAGGGGCTTGGCTTGTAACGTCCCAGGCTGACGTCGCCGGTGACTGTCCCACTGGCGCCTTCTCCGGCTTGTGCCCAAAGGCCTCCTGGTCTGAGGCGTTCTTGCCGCTATCCGACACGGTGGGTGTCCCCTTGTCCAAAGACCAAAGTCTCATCAGTACCAACGAACATAGAAACAGTAAGGTCCAGCAGATGAGGATCTAGTTTGGCGACGTACCTGCCGCCGAGCTTCAACCCAAGCTTTATCGACCTGGGCGGTACCCGCCTTTGCTTCTTCTGCGACCCTTGGTCGCTCACACCCTCAGCACTTGGCTTTGGGCGCTGTTCCTCCAAAACCCCGAGGGGGGTCTCGTCTTCTTGCACAGTCGGCGTGTCGCCTGACCTTGCGCCGGCATCACGCGACCCCGCATCATCATCCTCGCCAGCACCGGTACTGATCTCGACACTGACTGTCGCCGTCTCCGACGACGCGGTGGTATCCCTTCTCATCCTCTTCTTCTTCTTCTTCTTCTTCTTCTTCTTCTTCTTCTTCTTCTTCTTCTTCTTCTTCTTCTTCTTCTTCTTCTTCTTCTTCTTCTTCTTCTTCTTCTTCTTCTTCTTCTCCGCCTCTTCGGTGGCGGCGACCACTTTGGCATCCTTGGACGCCGTCATCTTCCTGGCGACCTGCCGCGAGCGTCGGGTCACTGGCGCAGAACCTCCCGCGGAGGGGTCTTCATCATCACTACCTCCCACAGATGAGTCGGAGAGGTAGTCGTCGATGTATTGCTGGGGAGGTGCTTGGATGTCCTTCCGGGCCCGGACCTTGACGCTTCGTTCACCCTGGTCCGGGAGGGGAGCTGGGCTCCAGTATACGCCCTCACGACCCTGCATCAGGCGACCTTCATCACAGACCAGCAAAACCAAACGTAAGTACCAAAAATCAAGGTCGAATCGGCAACAAGTGACTCACAGCCTCGGTGGGGCGCTTCAGGCACAGAGCCTTGGGGCACGTCCGGTTACAGATCTGCCCGGCGAACAGCTCCTTCACCCATGCCACCATCTCCTCCTTGGAGACCTTGCGCTGCGCCACGCGGGTAGGGTCGGCCTGACCCCAGTACTCGTAGGCCGGATGCACCCGATCTTGGATCGGTTGCAGGAGCCTCCGGCTGAAGCTGATGGCCACCGCGCCGCCCGTCAGACCTCCTGCCTTCAGGTGCGCCAGGTCCTCCAGCAGCGGCTTGATGGCGTCCGTCTCCCGCGACGTTAACTGATGGTTCCACTACGGCACCGGGACCGATGCGAACCCCAACCTTGTCGCCAGCGCCGACTTCGGGTTGTCGATGTAGAACCACCCTTGCCTCCAACCTTGGGTGTTGTCTAGCAACACCATCTCGATGTACACTGACTTCATGTGGCGACGAAGCATGAAGCCGACGCACCCGACGACCTCCTTCTTGCCTGTCTCTTCATCTCGAAGAAGTACCTCCACAGGTTGAAGTGCGGCCGTATCCCCAGGTACGCCTCACACAGGTGGATGAAAGAGGAGATCGTGGTGATGGCATTGGGGACGAGGTGTACCAGGTCGATCCTGTAGTAGTGGAGGAGCCCGCAGAAGAAGTCGCCCGTGGGGACTCCGAATCCGCGCTCCACGTGCGTGAGGAAGGCCACCGTCTCTCTGGTCCCCTCGGAGGGGAAGGCCTCGCCGGCGGCCGGGCTCCAGCCCACCTGTTCCTTGGGCTTCAGCAGCCCCCGCTCAACAAGACCTCGGAGTTGCTCCTCGGTCACTGTCGAGGGCTCCCAGATGCTCTCAGGTGGTGGTGCAAGCTCGGGCACCATCTTCTCTTCCTCAAAGCTAGTAGATCTAGCTCTAAAGGTCTCTAGGGACTTCGTGTGCATACGGTGGCACGTGGCGCAGCGAAACTGTGTGCGGCGGCGCCGGCGGATTCGCGCGGAAGGCTCTAAGCGGCGGCGGTGGAACCCTAAAGCCTGCGCGGAAATGGAAGCGAGTAGGGTCCTCGGCCCTTCACTCAGCCTTTTATAACTGAGCCTCAACGGCGCCACGGGCCGCGGCGCCTAACATCTCTAAGGGTTCGGTGAAATTCTCGGCGACCCAACGGATCCATCGCCCAACGGCTCTTTCGGCCTAATGGTCGTAGGCAGTAACGGCTCATGCCGTGCGGGAATCTATGCCCGTTGGCTCTCTGGTCGACAGCTTGGCGTCCGTAGACTCGTCATGCCCTACTTCAAGCTCATATACCCTGCTTCAGCTAACATTTGCTTCAAGGTCTCTTGATCTCTGGATGACCTTCGGGTCCATCACATTATTTTTACAAGGTCGACAAAATCACAACTGCTTGCTAGGTCGCCTCAACCTGCAATGGCGGGTTCACACCCCGGCTCCTAGGCCCTGCTGCCTACTGGATCGCCTTAGCTATACGGCTGGTTTATACCAACGGCTCCGTGCTTAATGGCTCCACTGCACGTTGGCGGCCTCCTGGTCGTAATCACGGCTCCTCCCCGAGGTCGCTAAGGCTCCACTGCCTTCTAGGTCGCTTAGACATACGATTTTCAGGCTGACGACCTGCGTTGTGTCACTGTGAAACGGCTGTATCGACCCAGGTCGACACGGGCTCTCTGTCTCTACTTAAGGCCTCCCGAAGGTCGGCGCGCTATCACAGCCCCGCTGGGACCTTGGTAGCCATACCATTGCCGCCCGGGCGCCTCTACACCTACTTGGAATATAACATTTATCATATAAATGTGTATGTACAGCTTTATAAGCTACAAGGAGTTTGGCCCTTGGCCAATTACAAGATCCAAAGACATTTATGACCTTGAGCTACCCTATATAGTGCCTGTGACATAGTCTACACTAATAAGGCGCGTTGCAACCTTTTTTCTAGCTTCAGGACCTATCCGAAGACCTCTACAGCCACCGTATAGACAGCTGCCACACATCCACCTCTACTCGAGCTCCAGCAGGTTTCCTGTGGTACCCAGCATCAAGTCTGAGCTTCACCACAAGATTCCAAGTGGAATCAGCTTCATCACGAGCCTTGCCGGGTGGAGCATCGTGTTCACCAGCATCACATCAGGCATTAGCGTGTAAGGCCCGACGATGCATGTACTGCTCCATGCTCCACCTAGATTCCTCGGTGGGCCCGGGAGAAGAGGATGATCGAGTTCTTCCTGCTTCGCAAGCATTCTTCTAGCTCCAAGAATGAATGACACTAGCTCTATGCTCTGGTGGGCGGACATAAGTCCCTAGCATGGAAATATTACTACACAGATTCGCCATGGCTCTCCTTTGAAATCTGGGTGGTTTGCTTCAAGGTATGGGTGCCTATTTATACACGCAGCACCTGCCCTTTGATCTTATCCGCAAGCCAACTTGCGCGACGTCCTTATCCTCAAGATTACTATACCCTCGTGGGACACGTGGTCACTGTTCACCCGTGGAAGGCATTGGCGTGCCTTTCCCCTACCTGACTACCTCTGGAGCATTTTTGTCCCTTGCGAGTGATAGCGACCTGTGCTTCGTCTGCGAGCTGACCCGTGACCGTACAGTATGCCCATGACTCAGGCCATGACAGCCTTTGGCGTCTGACGACTTCTGCAAAGATTCTGGAGCCTTTGTCCTATTGGATTGGTTTCATAGAGCACTGTTCTATTCCCTGAGCAGAAGGCTGTAGGTTCGGTCATTTATTTCTTCTTCTTCGGAGCATCAAACCGGCCATTCTGGTCGCTTTACTGCTTGGGGGCTACTACACTAGTGCGTCTTGCGACACCCTATTACCCCTAGGTCGCCTCGACCTACTGGAAGTTTTCTTCCATTACTTCTTTGCTCGACCTACCTGCGATGGGCATGGCGACCTTTACGAAGGTCACGGCTGTTACTTTGTTATACCTGACCCAGGTCAGGTCGGCGGTTCTTCAAGAATCGACGCTTTGTTTTCACTTCGACCTTCTGGCCCTTCATCCCAGGAGCTTGACGTTCAACTTCGTGTGCGCATCGGAGGGGTTCTTCTTTTTTGGATCCCCGTGCACCCTTCACGACTTCAACGGTGTCGCGCCTGCGCTACCCTTCGACACGACCTCACCTCGGCCGCTACACCTACACGTCGATCGGGGGCTTGAGAGATATGGGTACCCATGGGTCCCCACCAGCCAGGGTCCCAGAGGTCCCTGACAAGTGGACCCGACCTTCCAGAAGCCCCGCCGACCTGCAAGTGGGCCCAGCGACCTTATCCGCGACTTCGATGACTCCGGGCGACCTTATCAAGATCCCGGAAGATCCGCAGAACTTGGCGTGCAAGACAAGGTAGTAGGACGCGGCGCGCCGCCGCCCGTAGGTCCGAGTATCACAGGATACTCCTTGTAATCCGGTAGAATGCCTTCCTTGATTGTAACCGACCCAGATACGGGTCCACCGACCTTGAATGGAAACCCTAGCCCGTCCCCCCATATAAGGCGGCCTAGGACTCCATTCAAGGGGACATCTTCATCCTCTCGCATAATTGTTGGCGTTTCTTAACGTCACCACTAGTTGTACACCAAGAGGAAGCGTATAAGAACGACTGGGTATACCGCAAGCGCACGGAAATACCGCTGTAGCACTTCCCCAAGGAAGGAGAGTATTCCAAGGGTATCGAATCCAAGGAACGGTGTGCACTATCTCCTACTCTAGTATATATGATCCAAGGACACCACTGATTGATAGGATAGGTAGAAAGGATCTACCTCGACCGAGCGCAGAGTCTAGTTACGGTCTCTCAGGTATAGCACTCACTTCGGGCACCAAGCACAAGGCCAATGTGTTGGCTCGAGCCCAGCTCGGTACGCGACGTAGAGGGTTGACAAAGGGTCCAACAAGCTGTCACCACTGCGGCCTACCTCTACGCTACGATCGTACGTGGTCTTCGAAGGATAGCTTATGGTCCAGACACCTCGTCTACACCACTTACTATTACTACGAATCCGCGAGGGAGATACTGGCACTAGCTCAAGGTATGCTCTATCACTCATGCAAGAACACGAATGCACTTTGATCTAACTAGAAACATGCAGGAGCTTCACTTTACTCTAATAGACAAGCTGGCAAACTAGATGCAAACTTATGATCTAAGTCTACTGGATCGAAAGGGTTGTGTTCGAAGAACACAAGCCTCTAAACCAAGAACAAACGAAGAACACAAGAACAAAGCAACTAAGCATGCATACGACTTTAGTCTAAATAGGAAATGTCGAAATACTCACTTTAGTCTAGTTGAAGAACAAAGGCACCACTGAGGATCATTCTTGAGGAAGATGTCATGAATCATGACATGGCCTCAAGCCTCCCACCTCACTTCCTAGCACTAATCCTATACAAAGAGCTCTCCTCTCCTAAAGTGAGAGGCTCCAAGCCAAAATGAAGAGGAGGAGGAGAAGTGTGTGTCTCAAATGGGGGCCCCTCCCCTCCTATTTATAGAGGAGGGAGTGGCTTTCTCGGAGGCTCAAAGTGCCCCAAAACGCCCGGGATCGCAGCAAGTGACCAATCAGGCAGCAGCACGTGGAAGGTGGGGATCAACCGACCCTAGGTCGGTTCGGCCGATCCTAGGGTCGGCCGAAACCCCCGGGAGGCCTTCTGCGTTGTGCTTTCTCAGGGTGGCTGCCATGTGGGCCCTGATGCTTGTCCTCCGTGCATGCCAAGTTTTCTGATGGTTTGGGTACTGAGTGGGCCCTTGGATCCATATGATGTCCATGTGGCGATTCGTGATTCGTCAGGCTTGCCTCTCTTGGATTGATGACGTCAGTGATCCAGGGGAATCCTAGGTGGCATTCCCTCATTGGCTGAGCTTGAAGCACTTGGATCAAAGACTTGTGCTTTTACTCCTCTTTCTAGTGCTAATCACCTGTATTTGCATAATCACCAACACTTGTGGAAATGATTAGTTTAAGCCCTATTCTAGTGTTGATGATCCTTTTACCATTATATTATGCAGGTATTGATGGTGTAAAAGTAGCACTTTTCAACCGTCAGCAATAATCCACCACCACAACTGGACGTAGGGTTTTACTCTCTGGAGGCCTGAACCAGTCTAAACCCTTGTCTTCCCGTGTTCATCGCCATACTCGCCTAGTTCCGAATTCACCACGTGGACTACCACCTACGCTCTTAGTTTCCGATCCTCTCCATTAACCTGCAAACTGCTTGGGTAGCCCCCTTGCAGATCTGTCCAGGTCTCACCCCTGACAAGGAGGCTACGTGTTCCCCCTCGAGGACCAACCTACTTATTTATACTGGCTTTACTTCCTACTTTTCTCCAAAATTTACTTCACTTGCATGATTTTACTTTTATAATTATTAGGACCTATTTCCTTTCCATTGGCAATCTTGCATGTAGACATAGGTTAATTTCCTATACGCTGGGATTTGCTGAGTACCTACTTTAGGTGCTCACTCTTGCTTCCCTTATCCCTTCAATTCAGAAGAAAGAGAGGACGAGCTTCGTCGCAGGGGAGGGTCTGCCTGACCCGTTTCCGGACAAGTTGCCTGGGGTAATGGATCTGCTACGTAGGACTTCGCTGCAAGTTTGAGGTTTCACCTTTGGAAGAATTCTTCTCTTACCCTCAAACTTCTTTAAAATAATGTTTTGCTTGCTTTACGATATATGGATCTAATACTTCTTGTGAGAAGTGTCGGTACCATCAGCCGATCCAGGGAATGGTACTATTAGAAACCGGGCGCCCATAACACATATTTAAGTATATAAAAGGGTGGTCCCCACAAGTTTGTATCAAATACAAGTCTATGCATTTGCACATATATGAGACACGTGAAAGGGTAAAAGAGAGAGAGGCTTGCGTGCAGAATAAGGACTTTGATTATTAAATAGGTAATAAAATCATAACTCTCGATGTGCGAAGAAATACCGTCATTATAAGATCTATGGAGCAGCTGCCTGTGGGCAAATACAAAATTTGGATGATTGTGGCTATGTGCACATGTAAGCTAGATTCTTGTGCGGATTACGTAAAAAACTATAAAGTAATTTAAATTAAAAGAAATGTATACATACGTATACCGGCCAATTTAATCAGATATAGCCTGATGTTGTAGATCATTATGTTGGACATACATGTTGTGCACTAAAACTATGTAGGCATAATTTCTTTGAAAGACATCCAAAAGGTGCATCATATATGATATTTATCAAGTACAATAATAGTAAGTATAAAAAAGGATAACTTGACACGTTTTCGAAAAAAGATAACTTGACACAATACGATTAAAAATAATTACTTCAAAGAACTTTTTAGATGTCTTATTTTTTTATTGTTCACGGCCCATGTAACTTGAAAAATACACTAAAATGCAGCCGAGAGGGTCTAGAAATTCTCATGTTAATCCAAAAAATAGAAGAATATAGACCGTTGAATTTTATGAATATCTGACAGTCTAGATCAATCCAAAGAATCTATATCTAATATAATTAATAAATGCATATACAAATTTAGAATTGTAAAAAACAAGAGAATTATATATACAAATTCGGAATTTTGAAAAACAAGAAAATTAGAAGCAGATTTCTGTACGGATTGAGAAGGTGTAGCGAACATGGCCTCATATGCCATTTGTTTAAGTTTGATTTTGGTGATTAATGACAACATGACCAATGGGACTAACCATATTGTTTAGCATGTCCTTGTAGACACTTCTAGGTCCCAAGGATGCAAAAATACCATATGCCAAAATGAGAAGACTCAAGTTTGATTTTTCAAGGGTCAAAACCGTGGAAGAAAAGGAAGGAAAATGACACCGTCGGATGAACCAGCGGTACCTTGAAAGCAAGCGTCGGTGCAATGGTCAGATGAAGCAGTACACTGTGTGAAGACTCAAGTTAACTTGAAGAGCGCCGGATGAACCGACGGCGGGATTTTTAGTTGCACCGGATGATTGACCAGAGAAGATGCAACTGTGTCATAAGCGCCGGATGAACCGACAGACCATGGGATGGCACTGTCGGTCTATCCGATGATCAAAGAAATCAAGACAGAGACGCTCGGAGAAGAATTGCTTCAGCACCGGATGAACCGACGGTGGTTGCATCGGTTCATCCGACGGCCTTGAAGAAGCTAACAGAGAGGTTTTGGTCGCGAAGTCTTCTGCACCGGATAAAACGACGGTGCGTCGGTCGAAGCGTCAGATGAATGACGTCAGCAGAATTCAACGGTCCAGTGCGGTGGAAGGCAACGGCTAGTAGCACCGGATGAATCGACGCCCAGGAAAAGCATAGCGTCGGATCATCCGATGGTACTTTTTCAGCAGCTATTGGCCAACGGCTAGTTTGTTGGTTTGGGCTATTTATACCCCTTCCACCCCGTCATTTGAGATTGCTGGAGTGTGTGGAAGTGCAGAGGAGTTCAAGACTCATAGAAGATCATATCCAAGCCATCCAAGTGCTAAATTGCTCATCCATAGACTTGCACATGCTTTGTGTGGGTGCTTAGTGTTAGGCTTAGCTTAGACCTGAGTGAGTGCAAGGTGTGCCTACCTTGTGAGGTGATTCTCGAGTGGATCAAGCTGTACAAGGTGCGTTGGAAGCCTTGGAGCCTAGGTGGCTCTCCGGCAAACGTCTTCGACCCTCCGGCTTGGTGTGGAGCGGCGAGGACACTTTGTGCGGGGGACGTGGAGACCCCCTTCCCTTGGTGGAGAAGCTCCTTAGTGGAGGCGGCATCAAGGTGACCAAGAGAGCTTGGCGAGTGCCTTCGTGGCGAGCCTTTGTGGCAAGTCAAGTGGTGCTCTTGGGAGAGACTTGGTGACCGGGAAGCAATACTCGTGTAGAGTGCTTCAACAATGTGGGGGCTAGGGGTGGCTTAGTGCCTACCGATACCACGGGATAAATCGAGTGTCAAGAGTTTGTTTCCTCTCATCCCTCTTTACGTTTCCGCATTACATTCTTGCAATCCTTGTTTGTCTTTACTTACCTAGAGTAGTATCTTGCTAGGATTGGCTATAGGTTGCAAAACTTGTTTTGGGATGGGAGTTTCACACTAGAACAACCTTAGTTGCACATCTAGGTAGCATGTTCTAATTTATGTTTGATGCAAATAGTGATAAGCCATAGGTTAAGTTTTTAAGTTGCTTAATTCACCCCCTCCCCCTCTTAGGCTACGAGCATCCGATTCCTTACAGAAGAAAAATAGCTAAATAAAAGAGTCTATACCAAATACAACTAATTCGTGATTGGAAACAAAGAGTATGACTTATGAGTTCGTATCAAATACAGGTCTATGCATTTGCTCATATATGAGACACGTGAAAGGGTAAATGAGAGAGAGAGAGAGGCTTGCGTACAGAATAAGGAATTTGATTATTAAATAGGTAATAAAATCATAACTCTCGATGTGCAAAGAAATACCGTCGTTAAAAGATCTATGGAGCAGCTGTCCGTGGGCAAATACAAAATTTCGATGATTGTGGCTATGTGCATGTGTAAGCTAGATTCTTTTGCGGATTACGTAAAAAAACTATAAAGTAAGTTAAACTAAAAGAAATGTATACATATGTATACCGGCCAATTTAATCTGATACAGCCCGATGTTGTAGAGCATTACGTTGGACATACATGTTGTGCATTGAAACTATGTAGGCATATTTTCTTTGAAAGACATCCAAAAGGTGCATCATATATGATATTTATCAAGTAGAATAATAGTAAGTATAAAAAAGGATAACTTGACACGTTTCCGAAAAAAGATAACTTGACACAATAAGATTAAAAATAATTACTTCAAAGAACTTTTTAGTTGTCTTCTTTTTTTATTGTTCACCGCCCATGTAACTTGAAAAATACACTAAAAATGCAGTTAGGAATTAGGAAAAGGAACACCTGTAAATACTCTCACAACACAAGGCTTTAATTTGGACCACAATAATCAACTCACTACTAACAGCGAGAATCCATGTAATCTAAAGAAGACTTTAAAATCATTGTATAAAAATATGGATAATTGTTTAAAAAACTCTAGCTCCCCCTCCTTCTCTCCCCTCTTTTAATTTCCTTCTTTCCTTCCCTCTCCCTCTCCTTCCTCAGCAACCCTAACCCTAGCTCGCCACCAGCTCGGTCCCTTTTCTCCTCTTCGGTTCGAGGTCCACACCGGCTGCCGGAGCTCGATTCGTTTCTCCTTTGGCCGGATCCGTGCTCCCTACCACCGGATCTGCATGCCAGGGCATCGCTGTTGCGGTCTTCGCCAGGGTGTGCCGGCGGTGGCTGCCTGGCCGCCAGATCTGCTAGGTGGCCGCCCGGCTCGCCCGGTTCTGGTGGGGGTGTCCGTCGGGGGTCCTGTTGGCCTCCGCACGTCTCTACGTCATCCGGTGGTGCGGCGCGCTTCGCGTCCTGCTCCTCTTCTTCGGCCTCCATGGGGTCGCTTGGTGGGGTGGCGCACGTCTGTCGGGCGGTTTGGGGGCGCGGTCGGGGTCAGGGCTGAGCCTGTCGCCGCCGGAGCTCGATTCGCTCTGCCCTTGGCCGGATCCTCGCTCCCAGCCGCCGGATCTGTGCTCTGGGACTCTGCTGCTGCGGCCTTCGTCATGGTGCCGTGGTGGCTTTGTATGTGTTGGCGGTGGCCGTGGACCAGCGACCTAGCGCCGTCGGGGTCGGGGCCGATCCCTTGGCCGCCGATGCCCCCTCGCGGCGGCGCTGGTGTGGGCCGCGCGCGGGCTGGAGCCGGCACGCTCCCCTGCTGGGAGGCCTTCTCCTCACTCGTGGAAGCCTTGTGGGCCTCGTGGGTCGCTTTGTCGTCGTCGTGCTTGGTGGTGGCGCGGCTGGTCGCTGTTCGTTGTGTGTTGGCTGCTTGTGGAACCTTGCCTCCTCCTATCGTCTGCTTCGCTGGCGGGATGGGAGGATGGGTCTCATCTTCCCCTTGGTGCTCCAAGTTGTCGGCACTCCATGATAGCTTCTTTTGCTCCGGCATCCACCTCGCGCCGTCTTCGGCTGTTGCTAGTTGTGGGACGGCGTCGCCTTTATCCTTGTGGTCGTGTTTTGGTCGTTGTGGTCGATTTGCCGTCGCGTTGGTCACAGACCTACTTTTGCTCTCATTTCCATCACCTTGAATTGCTCACTGCTTCTCCGTTGTTTGTCTCTCAACCTGGCTTTGGAGGTAGTTGCAAAGAGTTGGATTTGGACTTTTGGAGGCCTTAGCGAAAGCTCTTCCAGATCCTGTCGGTGTCGATGACGATTGCGGTCCTTTCCGTAACTCACCTCGTTGGGGGCGTTGTCGCGGCCACCGAACCCATTTGGCTCCGCCGGGTGGAAACGTGCTCTGCTCCTCCGCGGGCGAACAAACAATGGCGGCGTCGCTTCCCCCTTGGAGGCATCGTTCTGCTGGGCATCTTCGCGCTTCCTTCGTCGGCTGTGGATTGTTAGGTGCTCGGTGATGTGTGTGCGTTCTTGGTGTACCTTCTGTTGCAGGTTCAGGCCTCTTAGGTCGTTTGTTTGTGTGTTGGTGGCGCCTTGAGTTCGGGTTGTTTTTCTTTTCTTTTTTGTTCTTCTGAAGTTGTGTTTCTGTAATTCTCTTCTGCTTAATGAAATATGTGCTTTGCACATTCTTTAAAAAATGAAACAGTTTCAGAGTAGAGACTAAAAGATAACAATACGCTAACCCAGACACAAAGTCTCAAGAATTGTTGTGCTTGGGACTACTTCCGCGTAAGCCCCGAGCCGCCCCCGCTCCGGGCGACTCGGGCGGCGGCACCACCGCGCCGCACCAGAGCCCCCTCCCCTCCTTCCCCTTCCTGCCGCTGCCGGAGGGGCTCGCCGGGAAGCCCGCGCGGGCCCCTAGGATGGCGGCGGCGGGGCCTCTCCGGCCTACTGCGCTCTCTACGGGGCGGAGGAGAGGTGCGGCGCGACCCCTGGCCATGGCGTCGGCGGCGGCCCGAGGCGGCAGATCCGGCGTCCCCAAGGCCGGATCCGACCTCCCCCTGGCCGGATCTACGGCGGGCAGCGACGTGCGCACCGGGCGCGACGTGGGCGCCGGGAACGAAGGGCGGCGGCGCGGGCGCGCGCTCGACGTGCCCCCCCCCGTTGGGCGGAGTGGCGTCATGGGGACGTGGCTCCGCCCCTGGCGCGGCGCCGTGGTGGTGCGGCGTCCACCGGCTCCGTCATGCGCATTGCGGCGCTGTGGTGGTGTGCATCGAGGGCGGCAACGACAGGTGGTGGGGGTGAGCGGCAGCGGAGTCTGCTGGCCGTCCCGGAGGAGCTTCGCCTCGGTCGCGGCTCTGGTGACCGGGCGGCGTGGAGACCGCAAGCAGCGGCGGCTGGCGGCCGGCGAGATGGCCGGCCCGGTGTGGGCAACGCAGATGGCGACGCCAGCGGGGACGGCTGAGGTGTGGAGTTTCGGCAGCGCGGCATGGAGTCGGCGACGGAGGCGTCGTTCGGGCGTGGCGGCGGTGGCCGCGAGTGACGAGCGGCAGTGGAGGTGAAGCTTCGGCGGCATGGCAATGTGCGGTGGTGGTGGTGCTCTGGTAAGGCTGTCGTGGCTTTGGTGTCGGTTGCGGCGCTGTGCGCGTGCAGTTCTGGGCTTGGATACTCCGGGCGAAAGCCCTCGCCAGCACCCGGCTGGTGGAATGGCGGCGACGTCCTGGACGTCGCTCTTCCCCGTTGGGGGCGTCATTTTGGAGCTACAACCCGCCTGCTGTGATCTCTGGGTGAAAACCCGGTCCAGTTCCTGGACGAGCGATGGTGGCGCTTCTGGCGCCGTACCCTTCTTGAAGGCATCGCTCTTGAGACCGCGCTCGCTCGCGACTTTCTCGGTCCACGGCGGCTTCATCCGGGGTCGACAACTCCACCGTTTGGCAAGCAAAAAGGGGGTTGCGAAGCTCGCGCTGAGGTGGCCGCTTCCTCGAGGGCGACCAAGGGTTGTCACATGGTGGTCGCTTGGCTGCTCGCAGCGGACCATGGCGGCTGGAGTTGCTCCGCAACGTCCAGTGCGGTGTGGGACTACGTCGGTGACGACGACGCTTGTGGCAACGGCAACATGGGATGACTTGGCTTGCAGCGGATCGCGGCGGGGCGCTCGGCATGGCTGGGCTCTTCCGGTGCGGTGCAACGTCGACTGATGGCGCAAGCGACTTCCTTGGTCTTCTGATTTGGCAGTGGTGGCTTCGTGTGAGGGTGAAGCAACAAGGTGAAGTCGGCCTGCGACGTCGGCCTGGTTGTCTGACTGAGTCTTTGGGAGTAGGGCTACTCTGCTCTCCATTTCGACGGCTACTTTGGAAACGAATCCGAGGCGTGGTTTCTGTGGCGGGCGTGGTGACCCCGTGCACGAGTGAGGAGTCCAACGGCGGATGCGGCGAGGCCCTCGCGCGTTGTGTCGAGGCTCGGATTCGGTGTTCTTCTCCCCGTTTGAATGGTGAGCTTTGTTGCAGCAGTGCTACGGCGATGGGCCTTGCATGGCAGTGGCTTTCTTGGTGTGGTGTTGTCTGCCTCCTTGAGTTCTCTTTCAGCGCCGGTTCGCGTTGGAGGTTCTCGATGTCTTCTTGTGTGCGGAGGTGGGGGGAGCTGCAGAGGTGTTTCGTCTCTTTTGTCGACTTCATGTTTAGAGTTGCGGCCGTGTTGATGCCCCAATCCAACCGGTCAGCGAGTGGTTCCCGTGTTGATGTCCCAATCCAACCGGGCGAGTACAGCGAGCTTATAGATAGGATTTTTGTTTTTCGTTTCTTTTTGTTTCCCTGCCTATGGTCTGCCAGGACTGTAGTCTTGTATTTCTTCTGCTATATCAATAAAACACGCACTATCTTGTGCGGTTCGTTCAAAAAAAAAAGATAACAATACAAAGGAAACATAACAAAACACAACAGGTTAACATCTTCACCCATCACGAGACATCGCTTAAGTTCCGCGGAGTAAATGTACATTATTCGATCAAATTAAAGCTGTTTAATTCTTTTTACAAGAGGAAACTCGCGAGCCCCATCTTCTCTCCCAGTTGCTGCCCTAGTTCAAGTCACGCGGGAACATGAAATTCCCACCGATCTGCGAGGTCCCTGCAATGACAGTGGCAGTGTTACGTTGGCGCCACTGGTTGCGTTTGCTCCATTGTTCTCGCTGTCGTCCAGGGGGCCCATGAGATCTTCCAGAGGGAATGTTAAGTTGTCGCCAGTATCAGGAAACATTGTTTCGAAGGTAGCATTCCCATCCATCGCTGCGCCGTCGGGGCCAAGCAGAGGCCCCATCGATTCAAAGATGCCATCATCATCCAGCATTGCTCCTGGTGCAACAACGTGAGTACCGCCATTCGGCGCAGCGGATGATCCGGCAACATCGTTGCCGCCGCCAAATGCTCCACCACCACCTGCCATTGTTGTTAGCTCATTCACATACGATTCCACGCCAAGAACCTGATCAGGCGCCATCGCCATGTTTGATCCGGTGCCGAAGTTGATGAAGTCGTCGTCGTCGCTGTTCAGTGCCGCTTCTATTTCCGCCCACGCTGCCGCGTCGTAACCACCACCAACGTGCTGGGGCGCCGCCGCCGCTAGTGAGCCGGCAGCATTGTAGTTGGTGTAGTTGTTGTTGTACAGTGTGGCCATCGTTGCCTCATTTGGTCCATCACCAACGTGCTGGGGAGCCACGGGTGGATTGGGATTGGCATTGGGGCTAGGATTGGTGTACATGGCTGAGAGCTCATTCTGGTCATCTGCACCAGCAGGGTTCAGGGACTGGTCATGAATGAGGGAGGAACTGGCAGCGTTGCCAATGTACGCTCCTGTCTGTGCAATGGCTGAAGCTCCAAATCCCGTCGCCGCACCACTAGACATGCCTATGGAAGGATCACCGGCCTTTGTTTGCTGAAAGTTAAGCATGATTGGCCCAGTCCCCTGACTCTGCGGCGCGAACACGTAGTGAGGACTTGGTGTTGGGGCTGGGTGCACTGCAGGAGTCCTTGCTGGTGGCGGTGGCGGTGGCGTTGGGTACAGAGGAGGCGGTGCTTGGGCAGGGAATTGGCGTCGGTTCACCGGAGGAAGTGGTGGCGCCGGCGCCGGCGCCGCTGCTGGGGGGTACACCACCGGCAGTGACGCCGGGCCAGCAGTAGTGTTGCTAGCGGCGACGTTGTTGTTTGGCCCGGCAGCACCCGCAAAGATGCTGGGACGACTGGTGGGGTTGGACTGTGGACTGTCGAGAGCAAGGAGAACTGATTGCAGCACAGTCTGGCGCAGCTTCTGCCGAGCTTCCATGGCTTGGGCTTGCTGGGTCATGGGATTGTTCCTCCTGGCTTCCATGCGACGGCGTTCCTGCGGTGCTGCAAGCTATAAAAGAAATGCACACTTAGTAATGTAATTTGCAAAACATATTTCACAGCCTTTTAAATTAAAAAATGTTATAGCATTCACAACAACGTTTTAGAAAATAAAGGTACACATATTACTTTCATCTGCAGAAGCAACTTAATGACCACTTACGTACAATTACTTTATGGCTGCACGTTAATTTGAATTATTTTTTAAGTAGTTTTTGCTAGCTAGATGACCGAGAGGGGACAACCGAAATCTCGAGAGATAGTCCTGAGTCACTGCAAATGACACGTATATGGTGTCTTAGGGACAATGACACGTATACGGTTGCTACAACTAACCAACTAGTAACGCATGCAGGAGGAAGCCAAAATGAAATTACTGTTTAAATTAAATAAAGTTCCAAATTCCAAATTAAACCCATTCCAGAATATATGTACAGTACTGTAAAGTAGCAAGTAAGCACGCAGCAATTCTAAATACAAATTGGGCAACGGAATTTGGAAGAAATTTTGGCACCTGTTGCTGGCTAGCCAACCAGTTAACCCTCTGCTGGCCTTGTATCATCACGTTCATCTGCTGCTGTCCCATGGCTGAGTGCTCTCCTGCTTGATGAAGGGATCGGAGGGAGTCGATCGAATACGCACAAGTTAGTAATCTAAAAATAAAAAAGATTTATTTTGCGGAGTTTTACAATTATACAACATAGAATTTGAACAAATTGTGTGCTACTAAGGAATACCGGTAGAGAGATTGTATACATAACCAACGTAAAATTTTTTTACTCGAACCATTTTGGTTCTCTGTCCCCATTTAATTAACGCGATGAAACATGAACTTGGATCAAATGAAATCTGGGTTTACTGGTGCTCGATGAGGAGATCAACCTGTGCCGCCGCCGGAGGAGGAGGAGCTGCCGAGGTCGTCGCTGTTCTTCCTCTTCAGGCCTCTGCCATCAGAGCCGCCGACCACGGCGGTGGAGGGGGAGGGGACGGGGTTGCCGCCGGCCAGCAGGTTCGGGTCGATGCCCAACAGGCAGCACTTGCGCCACACGATGACCCTCCACAGGTTGCGCACGTCGGCGACGTTGAGCGGCCTCCTGATAGTGTAGGTCCCCGACCCTAGTCTGCTGCGGATCATGTTCACCCTGTCGCCGGTGTTCTCGTGATCTAGCAGCATCAGGAACACGCCGCATCCATGGAACGGCAGCCAAATGTTAATCGATCGAGATCTATAAATTGTTCATCTTGCAGGGATTACCATATCGTATAGAGGCTGGCTAGGGTGTGTGCTTACAATAGTAGATGACCGGGATGGACAGATGTGGCTCCACGATTCCACGGAAGTCAAAGTCACAGGTTGCGGCTTTCTCAGCCTCGATGAGGAGGACGTCAATGTCCTTGGGCTGGGATCCAAGTAGCAGTGAGAATGCAGCAGGAGTAGACTTTCTGCAGGTGGTCACTGCAAAGAGATCATGGTTGCCAGAGAATGTCAGTAAAATTAGGGGTTTGTGTTATAAAAAAAAGATGGGGGAAAAGGAGATCTTGTTGATCTATTGGTGTTAACAATAAAAGGGATCGGAGCTTGGTAGCCCCACGGATCAGGACTGAAAACAATTCAGTAACATGTACACAACAGGGGTCAAAGGATTTTCTTTAAAAAAAAGCGGTGAGAAATTTAAAAATTGGCGCGAAAGAGCGAGCACGCGCAATCCGATTTGAATAGAACATGTATATGGAAAGATTTAGATACGCAGCATAGAAATAGATCGGCGAAGAACAGAATATGTGTACCCTTGTAATTTAGGAGAGGAAGCACGATAGAACAAGATCTGAGAAATCTCGCATCGTTGTCCAGAACCAAGGCTCTAATAATCTTTTCAGGAAATATGGTCAACGTCTCCATGACTTTGATGTGAGCAACCACGGTAGCTTAGGCCATGTATTTATAGGTCAATCCCCCTTCCCCATTTCGTCCACTGGCCTGCGCAAGACTCCACTTGAGAATTAAAGTCCAATGCCCCTCTGATTTGGTTAGCAATATCCACCAACTCCCGATTTTGGTGTGTCTTAATTTAATTTATATATGTGCAGCCCATTGTGGTGTTTACTCTCAATATTATTTATTTACTAATATCCCACCACTTTCTAGAAACAATTTTTTTTGCCCCCTCTCCTGAATGTCTACATGTGACCGTATATTGCACGAGCCACGGTTGGTTAGTTACTCTCTAGGTCCAGTCTTTATTTCCGTTGTTGGATCAATCAAACGCGAAGCCGCCATTCCGTTACGTAACGACTGGGCCGCAGTTTTTTTTAGCGTGGACTGGGCCGCAGGTTGCTCAGTATGGGAACGGCCCGAACATCAGTGGTAAACAAATGCCTTGCCGCTGCTGCTTCCAACGAGAAAACGGTGGTGGCCATGGTTACTACTACAGCTTCCACCGGCGGTGGTGGCCGAGCTGCTGTCCGCTGGTTACCATTTCTGGACCTTGGGTGTGTTTCCACCATCTCTCTTTGCTTTCTTGCTATGGTATTGCCTCTGTGTAGGCTAGAAAAAACAAATAAAAGCTCGTGTAATGTATTGATGTTGAGATTAACAACTGAGCGTAGTACTAATAAGCTAGAAACTCTGTTGGAAATGTGATGTACTCTCTGTCCTCAAAAGACTGTCGTCGTTGATTTCCGTGCCACAAGTTTAACTGAATTTGTAGAAAATACGTGCAACATTTATATATCCAAATAAATTTATTATAAAATAGATTAAACTATCTATCTGACTATATTAATTTTATATCATAAATATTAATATATTTTTATATATGTTTAATCAAAGTTATTTCTCGGAAAGCGAAAACGACAGTCTTTTGGGAATGGAGGGAGTAGTAAAATAAGCCGGTAACAAATGAATGTATGCACTGAATGATGGAATTTAATTATATACTTAGAGGTGAAGTTTAAGATCCAACAAGAATTAGTTTATTTTTTTAGGAAGTTGGAGTAGTTTTGTTGGGATTATATTTCCTCGTGTCAAAAAAAAATTCCTCTTTAGAGCTAATGAATAATGAGAAGAACGGGCTTAGGTTGATGTTTGTATTTATAGGACGAGTTGCAGTCTCGACGACAAACATGAAGCCGTTGTTCAGCCTGGCTCACACCTAGGCTGCAAAACTACTGCATAATGATGAACGATCAAGGTGAGACGTTTTGTTGTAGCCATGATTACCTAACTCTCATTATAATGGACCTTTTTAATTTAGCTCATTTTAAAACATTATGCACAACCTACATGGTTACAAATTGCTATCATTTACTTTGTTATATTCATCAACGTATGGGAAAAATTCTCTCTAGTAAATAATCATTTTACTCTCTCCCACTTTCTTGCCGTCTCGCTGTAATTCATTGTCATTACACACGTCAGTCAATCCATGACTCACAATTATCTTATTGTCACTCATAAATTCTTTTGTATCCAACCTATGCATAGTTCGCCCACCGGATTCCATGAGTTCATATGTCTTAGAGAGAAGTATCCCCACTTGATGACTTGAATTCTCAGTGTTCAATGGCAACATCTGGCACCTATCTATTTTGGTATGACTCAATTTATGTGCAGCCCTCATGTGGTACCATTGAACCTCGTCCTTAGTGTTGTACAGGAAGAGTATCCGGTTTGGGTCACCATGTCAAAGATGCAGTCACATGTGGCCCCAAAGGGCTTGCAAGGAACTGGTCAACTAGCTGTCACCCTATTCGTCTGGCTTATCAGCCACCAGTCAGCGGTATTTTTCTCTCAGAACAAATCAGCTACCAACTACCAGTCAGCAGTACTTTTCTCTCAGAACAAATCAGCACCAGCCACCAGTCGTCTGCCAGGCGAACAGGGTGAAAGAAACTACCTCGCAGACTGAAAAAAGAAATGAAAAAAAGTATTCCATATCTTGGATGGCTCTATACTTCTATCAGACGGCTCACATTTCACGACTAGGTGATGCAGAGTTGTGATGCTGTGATTTTGTAGACAGTAATTACCCAGGATAATAATGCATGTTTTAGCTCAAAGCCAAGTTGAAAAACATTATGCACTTGTTGCCTTTCCCGTTACTTTTATTTATTTCTGGGAATGGATAATCTCCTTGTTAAAATTGGCAATCTTGTACGAGATAAACGAAATGAGCATGCTCACTGTAAGAGAAAAAAAACAGTGTGCGATTCTCTCCAAGCAATAATATCTCTAAGCAAAAACAATGTGCGATTCCACAAGAGAACCATGTGATGTACCTAAAACTACCATAAACCACTTGGCATGATGCAACAATTAATCTTTGATTCCGATCACAATCCCAAGTCCCAACCATCGGGCTTAAAGCCACGCATGCACCCATCCCATGAGAATCCATGAATTTAGATTGAGTGTGCTTAGGAGATAGAAACAGGCTAGATCTGCCTGCAATGCATTCCTATATGATATAGAAAAGTCAAATTAAATGTACACCGTGTTGTGTGATGAGCATCAGTGGCTCCAAGGTATAATATACTGAACTCAGATGTGATTGAGTTTTCAGCTGCCGGCCTGCATGCTCTTCGCAGGCCTCCTATGCCACATCGACGGTGCAGACCCAAGGTACATGAACATCACTAGCGTACATGAATTGAGTAGGTAGCAGATGTTATAGCTATGCTTATGACACTATGGAAGATGGCTGCATGAGGCCACGTCATGTAGGGCTGCACATCAATTGAGTAGGTGGCAGATGGTGCTGGACGATTTGAGACAATGCCCATGTCACTAGGGATTGCCTCTCTCTCTCTCTCTCTCTCTCTCTCTCTCTCTCTCTCTCTCTCTCGTCATCATTGAACAAATCACTCTATCCCTAGTGACACAGGCATTGCCTCAAATCATCCAACAACATATCTGCCGCCTACTTAATTGATGTGTAGCCCTACATGGTGTGGCCGCATACAACCCTATTCCATAGTGTCATAAGCGTAGCTATAACATCTGCCACCTACTCAATTTATGTATGCTAGTGTGTTCATGTAGCATGGGTATGCACCGTCGATGTGGCATAAGAAGCCTGCGGAGTGCATGCAAGGCAGTAGTCGAAATCTCAACTGTGTAACAACTACGGACCAACTGATTTGCTATGTTCTTATTCATGTGTGTGCAACCTAGTCCCTCTATCATATGTGTAGTAGGCGGAGACATGCATGGGTCTACACCGTCGATGTGGTATTGGAGGCCTACGGAGCGCATGCAAGCCCAAAAACTCAATCGCAACCATTGATGTCCATCACACAACATGATGCACATTTAATTTGACTTTTTTATGTCCTTGTGTGGACAAAGGGTCACTTACTAGTTGGCACGACATTGCAGCCAGATCTAGCCAGCTTCTATCTACTAAGCACACTCAACCTAACTTCATGGATTCTTGTTGGGTGGGCACATGAGTGGCTTTAAGCCTGCATTTGTATAGAACCAGGTCAAAAATTAGTTGTGCCTGTACATGATTTGTCGTATACTTGTGCAAAGCCTAGGAGTAGAAGTAGAAAGGTCATGGCAGGCATTGCGAGGTTTGGGACCATCCTATATATGGATTAAAAAAGTATTTTCTTTTTTTACCAAAGTGGTAATTTATTTTGTGATGCATGTTTTGTCCTCTCTGCTTGCAGTTTCTCTCGCAAATTGGTTACTCTTCCTATGGCTGCTCTTAAAGCACTAAAGAAGCTATTCATGGTATCATATGGGGTTGCCCATGAATTGAGTCATGCCAAAATAGGTAGGCGGTAGATGTTGGCGTTGAGCCTGATAATTCAAGTGGATCCTTCGTTCCAAGACATATAAACTCATGGAATCCAACAGACGAACTCTATATAGAATGAGTATATGAAAGCATTATTTATAGTAACAATAAGATAATGATGTCTCACTACAGATAGTGTGATGTGTGTAGTGATGATGAATTACATAGAGAGAAGGAGGAAGAGGGAGAATAAAATGATTATTGAGAGAGAAAATTGGATATTTTTTCCAACAACAACTACATTGAATGCAGCAAAGGATATATAGGACAGCCAACTTTAACCATCTAGATTATGCAGAAGGTTTTATACTAGGCTAAATTAAAAATAAATTGGTTAAACTTATTTCAGGTAATTTTAGATACAGTACCTGGATTTCAGGAAACATCTCACCTTGATCTACCGTCAGCCTCTAGTAGTCTTGTTGGCTAAGCTAATGTAAGCCAGGCTGAATAATGGTTTCATGTTTGACCAAGCAAGACCGCTACCTGGCCTATAAATATGTACGGACCTCAATCTGAAGTGCCGCTCTTCTCATCATTCCACCATGCTATTTGAAAATTTTGAGATATGGTACACATAATGCGTGTACTTTAGCTAATAAGGGAGTTCATAAAATATAACCTCAACATAAATAGAGATCGCTTTCACAAAATACATTGCAAATAACAACCCAAAACACAAGAACTAAACTAAAGAAAGTGTTATCACAAACGGGTCATCACCACTGGTTTAAAATAAACTGATGGTGATACATTTACACTGTCGGATTGTAACATGATTTAGTGGTAGAAAATAGAACCAATAGTGATAATAGAGTATCACTGCCAATGTGTAATACAAACTGAAGGTGATAGTGTCACTGACGATTTGTAAAAAGAGCTGATGGGTGGAAGTTAGTCTGACCCAAAAGATACATTAAATTAGATTTTGACTGAGACATGTCCCCTCTCCCCTCTCTCCCCGGTCTCCCTGTCTTTCTCTCCCCTCTTATCCATGTTGGCATGTCCTCCCCTCTCTCTCCCTCTCCAGTCGCCCCATCCCTTCTCTTTGTCCTCCTCTTTCCCTCTCCCCAACAATGGCGGTTGGCAAGTCATATGGTACCCACCACCACTTTACAAGGAAACGCGGGAAGGGGAGTGATGGGTGGAGGCGGTGCTTCAGGCGGCAGCAGTTCATGGACATGGTAGCACACAAGACTACGGCGGCAGGTGATGCGGATGCGGCAGTCCATGGACACAGTGGTGCACAGGGCTCCGATCGGCGGCGGCGGGGGGGGGGGGGGATCGGATGTGATACCTGAGATCTAGTGGTGTGCATAGATGATGACAATTGATGGGCAGAGAAATAACATGCTCATGGTGTAAACTTCAGATTGAGAACACAACACATCTAAATCTAAAAAATCAAACTCATGACTTGTAGCACAAGAGTTTACCTTTGAAGTTTAGGGCAGGCAAAATCAACAAAGCCTTTCTCAGAAAGCTTGTGTTGTCATCGACTACCAAGGCTTGGACGCCGTTTGGAAAGGAGATCCCCCTGGTCTGTCGATGAGAAATGGTGTGGGGGACTAATGACAAGAGCGGGCTCGAGTTGAGGCTTATATTTATAGGCCGGGTAGCATTGCTGGCAAACGCGTGAAGTGGTCATCCAGCCTGGCTTATTCCTAGCTGGTATGACTGCAGACCGACGAAGTATCGAAGTGGGATGTTCTATGGTATATGGACATTGTACCCAAAATCATTATAATGGATCTTTTTTAATTTAGCCCGGTTTAATATCTTTTGCATAATCTGCATATATGGTTAAAATCTTCTGCGTATCTTGGATGGTTGTATTAAACGGCTCATGTATGTCCGTCCTGCTACGAACTTTCCTATTCTCACATCTTGCACAAGCTAGCTAAGCAAATGATAAACCATTGAACGGTTCGGAAGCCATCGAGTTGTGAGGCCGTGATTTTGTAGACAAAAATTACCCAGGATAACAATGCAATTTTGGAACTATTATGCACTTATTGCCTTGTTCGTTACTTTTATTCATTTCTAGCAATGCATAATCTCCTTGTTAAAATTGCCAATTTTATATAATAATAATGAAAGCAGTGTTCTCACTATGAGCAAAACAGTGTACGATTCTCTCTCTAAAAATAGTCATCGTCTTTTCACACAGTTGGATAGTTTTTTAGATTCCATCTGTGAAGAGTTAGTCCAGGCACAAAAAGTACTTGCTCACTTAAATCCCAGTACATCTATGTCTCTGGTTGATTAATATCTGTGCACCAATCAGTTCTTACGATTGTACATCCTCGTTCCACTGCCATACACAGAGTACTCAGGATGTTGAGATGTGGATCTGCAGCATCGATATGATGTGGCATAGGAGGCTTTCATATTAGGAGCCAAATTTTTTTAATAGTATCCGAACTTCTATCTATCTATCTATCTATCTATCTATCTATCTATCTTGGCAGAGGGCTCAAGCGTGTTGATGTGGTGCCCACCGCCAATGTGGCATGGTGCACCGCCAAGGTCCGTTGTCCAGCAACAGTCACCGAAACAAAATTCTTCTAGTATATCTCTTGCAGATATTGATGTGTGTGTTAATATTCTTATGCCTCGGGCTGCACCGGCATGCAAATCAGTTGCAAATTGGCATTTTATCGTAGCCACATCTTGCTTGCTTCTTGCGGAGCGGGCACGTAGCTTGTAGCGGTGCAGACCCGCTTGGTAGTGTCGTCATTGGCCGTCGACGCCTGCGTGCAACTTTAAACGGTGCAGACCCGGGAAGTACCAAGTGTTTTGATTTTCCCACCACCTGATTAATTAAAAATTAAAGTAATTAAGGAAATGGTATTATGGTAATATATTCTCTTCTCTCTCTCAAGTTGTCGTACCCCGCGTAGGAATTGAGCCATAAAACATGGTTAGGAGCTGGTGAGATTAACCATGCGAAATTACTCATATACCCTTTCTGAATTAAAAAATATTAACTAAAATTCGTTGTGGGTCTCACCAAGTTTGTACTTCCTTGTACTTCTCTGTAGGAACTTCCTGATACTTCCACCGTTATATTTCGTCGGATGGATGGCTTATAAAAAACACTCTAAAATCTCTTTATACCAATTATATATACACACATAAATACACATAAGAATATATTTCCTTGATTTCTCAAGGAAAGAAAAAGTCATAGGTCATGCACATATAGATGTCAAGGCAAATCTAACCGGTGGCTTCTTGCGGATCGGGCACGTAGCTTGTAGCGACGCAGGCCCGCTTGGTAGCATCACTGGCCGTCAACGCCTGTGTGCGGCTTTAAGCGATATGGTTGGGACTATGATTGGACTCAAATATTGACGTGCCATGTCTTGTTGTTTATAGGAGCAATGGCCAATAAGCGGATGTAGCGGCACACAATGCACGGCAATGGGCATTGGCATGTATGGGACACGTTCAGACCATCGATGTAGCCTTTGGAAATTAGGATAAGCGATATTGTAGTTGTAGGAATGTAGGTGTTGGTGAACATCAGACATTTGACGCTGCTCCTATCTCAGGCTGCACCAGCATACAAATCAGTTAGTACTTGACACATTATCACAGCTCCATCTAACTAGATTTCTATCTATCTATCTATCTATCTATCTATCTATCGCCATCTTATTGATACACATCCACCTTTTCGCCATGGGAGGATCTGGAAGATGAAAATTCCCCTGAAAATAAAAATCTTTCTTTGGTTCCTACAAAGGGGGTTGTTCTAACCAAAGACAACCTGGCTAGGAAAAATTGGAAAGGAAGTCAGCAATGTATTAGTTGCAATAGGAATGAGAATATTCAACACCTCTTCCTTGACTGCCCCTTTGCTAAAACAATTTGGAGAATAGTCTTTTTTGCTACTAATCTGAACCAACCTGGATCTATAGGCCATATGTTTGGTACATGGCTAAACAACCAACATAAAAAGATAAAAGGTTTAATCTGGGTTGGTACAGCTGCGTTATGCTGGGCTATCTGGCGTTGCCGGAATGATGTAATTTTTAAGAAATTGAAAACTAACTCTATTATGCAGGTTATTTTCAGGGGAGCATACTGGCTACGCTCTTGGGCCCAGTTACAGCGTGACGAACAAGCCAAGGACACCCTCACTCTGCTGAGCAAGAAATTAGAGATTATTGCTTTAGAGATCTCAAAGAAGGGGTGGAAGCACGTTGCTCGTTTGCTTTAGTCTTTCCATCTTTTAAGACTTTGGTTCAGTGTCTTTTTCCAAGAACGCTTTGTAATAATTGGCTGTGTACATCTCTGATGTAGAGGCCGGATTTTGTAATCCTTTATCTAAAAAAAATCTATCTATCTTGGAAACACTTACCTGGTGGAGTGGCACACAGTTCACATTCACTTGCGACAAAAAAAAAATGAAACCTACACAGTAGCAGCAACAAGGGGTCTAAAAGATTTTCATCTTCATCCTAGAGACGCAGTAGTTACTCTTCATGATTACACCTCATCTATATCTATCATCAAAGTCTTATCTTTCGTCCCTCATCTGCAAAATTAGGAATCTAGCATCCCTCATCTATCTTCTATTTATATTTGGTCTTTCGCTAGTTTTATATGGTGATTTTGTATGACATGGCAGTAGCCCCACATGTCCGGTGGGTCTCACATGATGTTGGCTTCCTCCCCCTACCCCCCTCTCTCCACCCTCTCCTTCTCTCTAATCGTCCTCTTGCCGGTTTTGCACAAGGGGAATGAAAGTCAGACTTCGACAATATAGATATCAAAATGACCATTTTTATTACGTAACTATGATAGTTCTAATCTCTCCATACTGAACCGACAGGCCCTCGCGTCGTCCTCCTGGGCGGCACGAGGGCGACTCTGCCGCCCCCCACAAACAGTGCCGCCACCTCCTCTGTTGGCCGTTGCCGTCGTCGTCGGCCGGCGGCGGCAGCGGCCCCTCCCTCCGCTCCTTCTCCTCCTCCCTTCCCCCTCCTTTTCCCCTCTTTTTTCTCTTCCCTTCCCATACCTCTCCGTCTAGGGTTCCTCCATTCCCGACGGCAGAGCTCCCTCCCTACGGCGGATTCGACGTTCCCTAGCGCGGGTTCGGCGCTCCCTAGTGTGGATCTGTTGCGGGTGGTAGCAGATTCTGCGTGGTTCGAGGCACGAGTGGTCACGTTGACCCCGACAGCTCCAGTCTTCTCCGCGAGCTCCGGCTCGCAACCCGCCGTGCCGAAGGATCGTGGCGGTCATGGCTCATCTGCAGCGCCGCGGGTGCCCCTCTCCACCCTCTTCGCGAGTGGATCTAGTGGGGGTCGCAGCGGTGGTGGTGGAGGTGAGGGCTGAGGCGGTGTTGGTCGTGCAACTAGTGGAGGAGGCGTGGGTGGAGGTCAACGGGAGCTTCCGCACCGACGTTCGGTCACGACGGCTTCAAGGTGGCACCTTGGAACATGTTCCTCAAGGTCCCACCTTAGGGAGTCGAGCTTCTTCTGGATCTGCCCTGACACAGCTGCCTCCACGCCGCTGCCGCGGGCGCTTGGCCACTGGCTGCCGGCTATCGGCTGTCGCCGCTTCCGTCGCTTTTTGGCCCGATATGCACCTCTCGTCCCTTGGGGACTTCTCCGCCGGTCGGCCAGGGGGGAGACCCTCCGTTGCCCGCGTGCTTGTTGCAGGGTGCCTAAGTCTTGGGCTTCACCTTCGAGCCACTTGTCGCAGCTTCGTCGTCGTCGTGCTTGGTGGTTGCGTAGCTGGTCGTTGTTTTGTTGTTTGCTGGCAGCTTGTTGAGCCTTGCTCCCTCCGGTCGTCTACTTCGCTGGAAGGATGGGAGGATGGGTCTCATCTTCCCATTGGTGCTCCAAGTTGTCGACACTCCACGATGGCTTCTTTTGCTTCGAAGTCCACCTCTCGCCTTCTTCGGCAGCTGCTGCTTGTGGGAAGGTGTTGCCTTTCTCCTTGTGGTCGTTATTTGGTCATCGTGGTCACTTCGTCGTCGTCACGTTGGTCGCGGGCCTGCATTTACCTCAACCTGGCTTGGGAAGTAGTCGCGAAGAGTTGGATTTGAGGCCTTAGCGAAAGCTCTTCTGACTCTTGTCGGTGTCAACAGCGGTTGTGGTCCTTTTCGTAGCTCGCCACGTTGGGGGTGTTGTCGCGGCCACCGAATCCATTTGGCTCCGCCGGGTGAAAACTTGGTCTCCTCCTTCACGGGTAGACGGATGGCGGTGTCGGTCGGCGTTGGTTCCCCCTTGGAGGCATCATTCTGCTGGGCATTTGTCACACCCAGTTTTGGAAGCAAAACTAGATAATAAATTTACATGTGTCCACGATCAAGTTTACACATGCAAACGACATAGTGAAGTACCAAAACGCAATGTCATCGCGTATTTATTATTACAGACCGATGGCATTTATTCTATCACACCAATCGAGTAGCTAAACAGCAGAAAAGTAAACAGAGACGTCCTCCACAGGTAGTCGACTAGGTAACGCACCTAGAACTCATCGAAGTCCTCTGGATAGTCTTCAAAGCGTCCGTCTGAGCAGCAGACCGAGTAGTGTAGACGCAAGATAAAAATCAACAAGCATGAGCACATGTCGTACTCAACAAGGGAATAGAACTAATACAACATGCAAGACTTTATAGTGGATGGCTGACATGGTTAAAGTGGTAAGCACTTTTAGTTGGTCAATGTTTTATTAAGCATATGATTACTAGCATATGAAAGTATATACCAACCCGAATTAACATATGCAACAGGAATAAGATGAAATGCACAAGTTTAAGTCCATCTTTCATAAATTACTCATGTGAGGGTCCAGGCCACTCATAATCGTGAGCACAGCTAACCGGTTAGTTTTACACTCTGCAGAGGTGGCACATCTTTACCCACAAGTCGCGTAAAAGTTTTAAGAACTTTGAACCCAACCATGCTGTGCAAAAGTAGGCACAATACCATACTACCTAAGTGTGGTTGCATAGGGACGCTACGAGGCCTTTATAAAGATTCCCTAGTGTGGGTTGCTCGCTAGGTTTCATGACAGCGCAATGCATAACCCTCTCTCGAGACTGCGAAGCTACCACAGTGCAGATCAGCCTGAGGGCCGGGCTATACACCAACTACCGGCACCCCCTCGCCCTTATCAGGTAAAGCATACGCACACTAAGATTTCTAATTAATTGGCCAAGACAGAGCCATTTGTCTTGTGGTTGCACTATTGTCCTGGGTGGTTCTCCATGTTCCGATCAACATAAAGGTGATCTTGTTTAATGATGATAGAGCATAAGTAAATCAAATTAACTTTGTTGTTCATTATAAACCACCACAAACCCACATTTAGCGACTAAGCATGGTCTACCCAACGAAAGTAAAACACCCAGGTTAACAAGGCACAAGGTAATCAAATCTAGTCGAACCTTAATCATAGGGACCCATCATATTCATGCAAGCAAAAAAGTATTCAACATTGTAATTGAAATGCATGTTGTATAGGTAAAAGGGGCATGCAGCAAGGACTTGCCTTCCACGAACTCCGGTTGCTACTCAAAGTCTTCGAAGTCTTCAGCTGCAGCGTATTCCACGTACGGATCGTCTTCTACGCATCACATCATATACATACAAGCAAACAATGGAATAAATAAAAAACAATCACCAAACAGTACTAACAGAACAAAACAGAGGCATAAAACTATTCTGCACTTTGATACAATCGCGTGGATATAAAGAACGCTAAAAATGGAGCTAAAACATGTATTCTATGCCTAAAACAAGGTACAGGGGTTTATCTGCGAGAAAACTGGGCTTACAGGGGCCTAACAGCAAGAAACCGAGGACTAAAACCTAATTAAACATAAAAACATAAGGGCTACAGTATAAAACTCGTAAACTGGGCATCGGGCATTAAATCTATAAAGATTAGGGGCTAAAACAGAAAGAAAAGGACTTAAACGTAAGGATCTTTCTACTGCGGGAGGACCGGCTAGTGAATCTGAAGAACTTAGGGGCTTTTATGAAAAACGGCGGTGCAAAAGCTGGGTTGACCGATACGCCTCCGGTTTGACCCGGGGTCAGATCGATCTCGGTCGTCGATCTTGGGGTGGACGGCCGACAGCAACGGCTGCGAGCGACTGCGACAGGAACAGCGGCGCGTGGCGGCGACGGGCGGCGACCTCACCGGAGTTAGCTCGATTTCGAGCTACCAGCCACAGATCGGCCTGTGGTTTCTCCTAAGGAAAGCTGGGGACACGGAGAACTCATCTAGGGGGTCGGGGAAGACAGAGACGCGACGGAGACGGCGAACGGCTCGACGAGGCGGACGGCGGCGGACTGACGCCTCCGGCGAGCTCTCGCGGGCGAAGCAAGGCACCAGGACGAAAACAAGCGGCACACTAGGCTTCCTCACCTCCACGCGAACCTTCGGAGCAGCTCCTCATCGACGGACAGGTGGCAGCCGGGGAGATCAACGCGGAGACTCGAGCTAGGGTTTCTCGGCGGCAACGCTGGTGCACAGGGGCGGCTAGGGTTTTGGGGAAGGCCGAGGCGCGTGCGGCGGCTATTTTTATAGGCCCGGTAGCGGCGCCTTGGCGTGCAGGCCAAGCAGCACAGGAGGCGGCTCGGGCGCGGGACACGGCGCGGTGCAAACCCGTGTTCGGGTCGGACCCGACCGGAAGTGGGTGATGACACCCGGCTCCCACCTGGCGGTGACCGAGGGAGAGGAAGGCGGAGTGCGGGCCGGTGCTGGGCTGTAAGGCCGGCCGGGCTGTGGAGCTGAGCGACAACGAGCGAGCGGGCCGCGGACTTCAGGCAGTGTCGCCGGACTACCAGCTGGCGGGCCGGCGACCAAGCTGGGCTGACAGGCCGAGGGCTGCGAGCGCACCGAGCTGAGGACTAGAGGGTCCTCCGACGGACTTCTATAAACAGGCCGCACCCAAACAAAAGAAGAGGAAGGGAGAAAAAGAAAGACTTTGGTAATTATGAAAAGGAGTCAAACAATTTGAATTCAAATTCAAATTTGAACTCTAGCAACCAAAAAAACAATGCACCAGCATGAATGCAAAAAAAACTCCTATATTTTATTTATTTTATTAAAGAAAAAGAATTAAATGCCTAGAAAATCAAATACAACCTTATAGTGCTTAAGCATAGGCATTGTTGCTAGCAAAATTTTATTAAAAACCACAAATTGAAATTTAGGGTGTTACAACTGTGAGTTGTTAGACGTTCGGTGATGTGCGTGCGTTCTTGGTGTACCTTCTGTTGTAGGTCCGGGCTTCTTAGGTTGTTTGTTTGTGCACTGTAGGCGCTTTGGGCTCGTGTTGTTTTAGCTTTCTTTGTTGTTGATCATGTTTGTTCCTTTCTGCCGCGCTTCAGAGGTTCTTCTGAAGTTGCGGTTATGTAAACTCTCTTCTGCTTAATAAAATACGTGTTATGCACGTTCTTTAAAAATTGTGATAGTTATTCTTGACTGGGCGGATTATCCGTTAGATGAGGGTGGCAATTCCAGCTTTCTCTTCGATTCCTTTTCACCCATCGGCTTACGATAACTAAGCAATTGCTACTGTAGAACTTCGTCAACACTCGTTCAATGCCCGACGCGCGTTCTTTTACCACCGTGAGACATTGAGACTATTCAGCACTACTCACCACTTATGGCCATTGGCAACGGCCGTCAGCCTCAACAGCAACGACGTGCCCGACGCTATATTTTAGGTGTGTAGTGAAGTTCGCCAGAATCCCTAGCTATGTGCTTATCACATCGTAAGGTTTCACCGTTTTAGTAATAGGTCATGCATATAAATCTGACCGGCGGCTTCTTGCAGAGCGGGCACGTAGCTAGCTAGTAGCGGTGCAGGCCTGCTTGATAGCGTCATTGGCTGTGGACGCCTGCGTGCGGCTTAAAGCGATATACTCCCTCCATCCTTAAATAGATGATATTTAGGACAAAAATTTTAATTCATTTTGAGTTAAATTCCTTATCCTAAACGTCATATTTTTGGGAATGAAGGTAGTAGTTGGGACTATGGTCGGACTCAAATAAATATTGATGTGTCATGCCATGTTGTTTATACTTTATAGCAGCGATAAGCAGATGTCGCGGCACACGGTGCTGTGGTGCACGGCAATGGGCAATGGCAGGTATCGCCGTATCGGACGTGTTCTGACCATCGATATGTAACCTTTAGAAATTAGGAGATCGGCGACGGCGATCTTCTAGGCGTTGGTGAACGTCAGATCGACATTTGACGCTCCTCCTGTACCCTGTCGGGCTGCACCAACATACAAATCAGTTAGGTGATAGGAGGATGTTGCGGCAAACGGTGCTCGGCAATGGGCAATGGCAGGTATGCACGCGTTCTGACCATCGATATGCAGGATCGGCGAGACGGCGATCTTGTAGGTGTTGGTGAACGTCAGATCGACATTTGACGCTCCTCCTGTACCTCGTCGGGCTGCACCAGCATACAAATCGGTTACTATCCTATCTAGCCAGATTTCTATCTATCTATTGGAAACTCTATTTATCTACTGGAAAACACTCACCCGGTGAGCGGCTCAGAGCAGACTGCAGACGTGCACATCACTTGCACGATAAAAAAATGTCACTAGCACGCAGCCCAGCAACAAGATTTTCATCTTCCTTTAGTTATTTGATTACGTAACTGTGTGTGTGGTAGTTATTTTTCACCGGTCGGATTTTCACGGGCTCATAAACGGTGACAATTCCAGCTCTCTTTGATTCCTCTTGACCCATCGGCTCATGAAAACCAATCAATTGTCACTGATGAACTACGTCAACACTCATTCAATGGTCACTGATGACATCATTGGCAACGGCCGTCAGCCTCAACTTCGTGTGTTCCGACGCCACGACGTTGACGAACCTGAAGGCACTCCAGCAGGCAGCCGCATACGCATGGCACAAACCCTGCTCGTTCTCTTGCCACGATATCGACAAACGAACCCGCATGCGCTCCTGCCCTATTTGTCAGCAATTCAGCATTGATCCATTCATAACCATCACTTATGAAACGAAAATGATCCATCAACACAAAATTTTTCTTTCAATTGTTTGCATAATGCAGCAGCGGATTTTCCACTGTTTGAAGCTAACTGTAGAAAAATCAAGCATTTCCAGATAGTTTTCTATAGGGACGTCTAACTGGTTCCAGCAGGGCAGGTTGGCAAAATCTTCCCCACTGGAAGCTGCAGCCAGATTTAGGCCCTCTATGTCCTGATTCCTAAGCTAGGTAACAGAATGGTCAGTGGATTTCGCCCTTTTCCGCACGAACTAACAGCTATCAATTTGCTCCAGTATGTTCCCTTCTATCCCGACGATTTTCACTGATGTATTAGAGTGGCCCTTGAGGAAGAAATCTGTGACCTGCAATGAAATGGCTCGCAATAAGTATGGTTTTCTTAGCTTGAAACAACTGATGCTGTCATGTCATGACTTGGATATGATACCACCAATCAATTAACAGCATTCGTTACACATGGTTGGAATTGCTTACAACAACATGTTAACACTTAACAGAAACTGCATTATGTTGATATGGTTATTATGAAGATCATCATACCTGGGTACAACCAAATAGCTTGAGAATCCTCAACGATGGGCAGCTGTCGACGATCAACCCCAAAGCTTCATTGGTCAGTTGACGGCAGAAGGAGAGATCCAGAGCCTCCAACCGAACAGAGCACTTGCGGGAAATTGCAAGAGCAGTAAGGTCTCCAACCTAGATGAAATACAGCAGATCAGCACTAATTATTTGCGGCAACTGTTCCTACTACAAACAGCTGAAAGGCGACAAAAGAAAACAGCATGTCTTGACAAATTAAATTTCCCAGTTGAGATAAGAACTTGCAAAAATAACAGTATAATATGAGTAAAATCCCTGTATGTCTTCAGAGTTCATCTTCTTGATTGGAGGGCCTTAAATACAGGAAAGATATTAGAACTAAGTGACTGAAACAACAAGTCCATGCTTTAAAGATAGAACTTCCAGTCATGTTAACAGCAATTTCAGTTAGCTGAAACTACAACAGGTTGGTTCTCAGTTCTTACTGCCAAACTAGTATATCTGTCACTGTATAGACACTGATGCACATTCGATGCACACCCAGAACAAACCTCAAACATGGCTATGCCCGAATGGAGAATTGAAGTCTGTTCATACTCTATTGTGCCCAAACAATCATCTCTCTAAATTCAAGTTATATGACTCGCCAAATAACCAGAAACGTTCCAACATGTACTCTTTCGTTCCAGCTTGAATGAATAGGCTATACAGGTGCACAAATGAAGTGCATCTCCCCATCAAAGTACAGTGTGATCTTTGTTACCAATACTCACACATGCACATTAATGCTCCTGATCAACCAACAAACATTTGTTGAATGTGAAGCCCTCCCAAAGGCTGCTCACTGACATTATGCAATGCTTTGTTTGTTTCGTTTGTTTCCCTTTTCTATCAGTAACAGGTTGATCAATAGTATGAGTAATTCATCTCTCATGTTCACATTATGTCAAATCAATATTAGAACTAAATTTCAATTAAAAAGACCTCAAAATCAATCCATAAATAGCCATTTTCCACTGTATGTGGCATCAAACCATTTCATATGGTCTATTGCTCAAAAAAACAAGGAAAAAGAATAAAGGGCCTGCATCTCAAACAAAATTAGAAGTGTGATATCCCAAGAGTAAGATTTGTATCAGTTAGGGGTTATCACATTAAGAAGACAGGATGGAGAAAGTACCTTCTCAACATTGTTAAGCATTAACTCAGTTAGGCATCCTCCAGATTCCTCCAAATATCGAGACATTGCTACATCACTGTAATAAGGATCAAGTACAACATCAGGAACGATTTGCTGTGACCTCGTTACACAACGGAGCATTTTATGATCAATACAAAATAAGAGTCCAATTAAATGAAATAACAGGTAATTATCTTAAAATGGAAAGATATAAGCTCCATAATACTCAAAGTATTAAACCTTGCTGGTTCCAACTTTGAGAACCCCTTCAGGAGAATGGATACCAGCAAGAGTTCCTAGCAGTTACAGTGGTGTAATCCTTTCCCCTTTTTTCTTAATACTCTATCAGGTCCAAGTCTTTCATCAATTTTTATAAACAAGTAGTGATTTAATGATACATATGGCACTAGTGCTACAAGTGAGAAAAACAAGCCATGAGACATTAATATGCTCATTTTACTCTCAAACTTGTCACAATACTCTCAAATTCTCAGCACAATCTGGCAGCAAAAGGTATCAGCACTTCTACAATGCACAAATCATATTACAAAGAAGGATATGAGTTATCATACCGAACAAGGAGGTTATAATGCTAGATAGAAGCTAACTAATGCATACATAATAATAATCATCATCCACCCATGAGTCTGGATACCTTTAAGATGTGGTGATGCATGGTAAAAAAAGTGGAGAATCAATAGGAATGTTTGCACAGCACTTTATTCTGCTTAGAAATTAGACATTTCATATTTGGGACAGCAGAGAAAAGGGGGAGGGAAGATACCTGAATGTGTTTCTTTGAAGCTTCAGTTTCCTTATTAGCCGGCAACCATTGCGAAGATGCCTCATTGCTGAGTCACGCAACCTATTCAAGTTGCGGAGATCTAAAGAAATTAATTGTGGACAATTCTCCCCGATAATCTTGATGGAAGATGAGGTAAGTTTCCTACATTTAGATAACACAAGCATGGCAAGTCAGAAAATACAGATCCACATCATTTCCCTATACTTGCATAATAGTAATATATTAGGATAACTATGGTACTGCTTCCTCAAAAAGGAAACTACTGACTAAAATAGGAAAGTGAAAAGAGACTTACAAGCAACCAGCAAATGCTAGTTCCTTCATATTTGAACCATGTACAGGAATGAGCTCACTCACGAACTTGTCACACACAGATTGTATTCCAGACATTGACAAAACCTCTAGATGATTAATCCTCTGTAGAGCAGGAAGAATCATCATAGCCTCCACATTTGTGCAGTCATCTATATATAGTTCTCTAAGTACCGAATGTAACTTGTCAGCAAGAATAACTATTCCAGATGAAGTGAGAAGAGAACACTGGCACAAATTTAGTGAGCTCAGAGAAGGTGCGGCAGAGATAATTGTGTCTAAACCATTATCAGAAAGTCGATAATTTCCCTTCAGAGATATTTTTCTCAACAGTGGCATGCAGTTAGGAGCCTTAGCCAAGGTAGTTGGCAATATGTAGTCAGGCATGCATCTTCCAGATATATCAAGCTGTAGATCCTGCATTAAGACAAACACTGAGTGAGTCCTAAAACGTTAACCAAAAGAAATAAGGTCGTATCAAAAGGTATAAACAAAGTATCCATAACACAGAAAGTGCATAAAGTGTAAAAACAGTTGTACCTGCAAGCTATCTGTGTTGCATTTCCCAAAAGTTTTCTCAAAGTCATCATCACTCAGCCATGAACACTCACTGAGATGCAGTTCTGAAGGACTATCACACATTAATTCATTGAGAAGATGGGTATTCATCTTCCTGGAATGACACAGAATCTTTAACAGCTTGTGCTTTAGCTCTTCTGGGATACCTCCAAGTGATACAATACCTTCAGAATGTTCTGCAAGAGTATTTAAGCACAAGCTTGTAAGTGATGGGGCGGCCCGAGCTGGAAATGGATTTCTCTTATCCTTTGAAGGTGACCAAAGGTTGGCATTATTAGCAGATTTGTTGACCTTTGAAGAATTCAATTCACGAGCTCTCAACTTAGCTTCCCTCTCTTCATATATCCTGGAAGCAGTTGCAAATGGACCAGGCCAGTCCTGAGGAGCAGCAGCAGGCTCCAATTCTTCTTCCTCGTCATCTTCACTATGTTCATCTTTTTCTGCTTTGAAGAATGCAAACTTAGGGGCAAGCCTGATAGCTCGCTCTCTTGCTTCTTGCCTGCGAAGTGGCTCAACAGAAGCAGAAGCAGACGCAGAAGCAGAAGCCGATCCTGAGTTGTTCTGAATCTCCTTAGAATCCACTGGTTTCGAATCCTGCTCATCCTCACTCAGAGTCAAAGATGATACACTATCTTCTACAACCGTCTCTTTATAATTCACTGTTTCCGAATCCGACTCATCCTCACTTGAGCTCAGAGATGATAAACTATCTTCCACAATCATCTTGCCCTTTCCTTTACTATCAGTATCAAATCTGCAGGAACTGGTACCAACTCGACTGCCCACATTAGCATCAGCACGAGAATTATTGTTCCCCAACACTAGCTTCTCTCTCACATTGTCTTCCTTTCTAGGATTGTACTGGTCCAACTCTTCCTTGAAATGCATATCCGCAAACATTTCTGCTTCAGGACTTGAAGCACTTCCTGCAGGACGCGCTAACTGCTCAATCACCTCACCAACAATTTCCTTCCATTCCTGATTATCCGTGGCCTCCCCATTGCTTGCCCTGGCAGGATCACCTCTAGCCCCCACCACGTCAATCCTATCCATGTTCATAGCAGCAGCATCATTCAGTTCAACTTTCACCCCACTTGGAGCAGAGCATACCTGCGCCACTGGCATCTTCACACCATTCTGCCCCAGAATCACGCAGTCCTCGTCTGAGTCGCTCTCCGAGTCAGCCACATACTCCGTCTCCACTCCTCCAACCAATATGCTCCGCCGCCGCTTCGTCGGCGTGCCCGCACCCCGGTGCAGCATTCCGTCGTGCACCTGGCCTCCACCCGACGAGGACCCAGGCCCTGCTTCCCCGTCCGCATCCATCCGGCGCTTCGCGATCTGAGACCCCGACAGCAGGCTCATGAACGGCACCGCGCCGCTGGAGCAGCCGCCGCCGACGACCGCCGATGGCCCATCCGTCCCCGCCCCGCCGCCGTCGCTCCCGGAGTTCCCGACCCGCGGCGAGGCGGAGGCAGGGGAAGATGCGGAGACCCGAGCACGAACCCTCCCCGTCCTCCTCACGGTCCCGCCGGACCCGGGCCCGGAGCCGGCGCCGGAGGAACCGCCGTCCGGAGCGGCGGCGGGGGCGTTCAGAGTGGCGGCGGCAGCGCCGCCACCAGCGAGGCGCAGGCTGCGTCGGGGCGGCGCCGAGGCCGGGGATTTGAGATCGAAGGCGTCGTCGTCGGGGGAGGCGGGGCCGAGGCCGAGGCGGAGGGAGGTGGACGGGGACGGCGCGGGGGTGCCCTGCGGGGCACTGGCCGGCGGCGAAGGCGGGGTGGCGACGGCGGCCGCGGCCGCTGCCGCCGCCTTGGCGCGCGAGCGGAGGTGGGGCATCGTTGCGTAGGGCGGCGTGACGGCGCGTCACGCGTGGGAGGCGTGCGTTGCGTGGCGGCGCCGAGGGGTTTGGGTGAACGGGCGGGGAAGTTGTGGGTTTGGAGGGATATGAAGTGGAAGAGGCAGAGGCTTGCAGGGGAAGGAGGCGGCGCGGGGGGCCTTGCCTTGGCGGGCCGGGCGGAGCGGCGGTTTCCTCCGCATTTTTTATTGCCTTTCCCGCGCAAATGGGGAGGGCGGGGGGAGCGGCGGCCGCGCGCGGGACGGTCGTCGGGTCTCCGGGGCGAGGCCCGAGGCCTGCGGCGCAGTGCGCGTGCGGGGGGAAGGATTGGTTGGGTAACTATTGGCTGGTGGACGTGGACTCGGTGCTCCTGTGCCCGGGTGCCTGTCCGGTGGGGTCGGTCTCTGACTTTCTGTCCTCCGGTGTATGGGGTGTGTCGAGCTAGACGTCTCGGCGGCTGTCGGGTGAGGGAGCGGACGAGTCGGAGAACAAGCGAAATGTTTTTGTTTAATCAGATACGTGTCATTATAAATGTCACGATTTTGAATTACAGCATTACTATTCGATTTACTATGTCACTGCCATTATAATTTCCCTGTTGTTTGAGATATGTCATTATGTACGCCCGACTCGTATGAGGCCCACTTGCCGGCATAGTATAGACGGTGTATTCTCGTATAGACAAGATTGCCCTTTACCTTCCTCTCTTTCATTTCACTGACGTGTGGGACCTACATGTCAGGGACGTCTTCAACCTCCAGCCCGTGTGGCGAGCTCCGTCGCCTCGCGCGCCGCCTGTCCACCACGCGGAGCTGCAGTGTCACCCACCGGGGAGCGGGTCTCCGGTGGGTGGGTCCCTCACGGGGCGGCGCGGCCTTGAAGAAGCCGGTCGGCCGCTGCCTCTGGAGGAGCTCCTGCAAGACACCCTGCGCACCGGAGGAGGACGGAGGGAGGAAGGGCCGCCGCGCCTGTGCCACCGAAGGAGGAGGTAGGGAGGACCACCGCGCCGAGAGCCCATGGACGGCGAGGCGAGCAACGCGCCTATGCCGCGGCCGGCACGAAGATTCCGAGATCCATGGACGGGAGCTTCGGGCGGTGCGGCTCATGGACAGGAGGCTCGCACCCATGGTTGCCGAGGCCCCTCGAGCAGCTCTGCTCGGAGCTTGACCCGCTGGCGAGGGCGCCCTGCCCGGAGCTTACCACGCCGGCCATGGGATTGCGCCGCCACACTCCCCCGCCTAGCCGTCCATAGGGCGGCGCCGCCGAAGCTCACCAGGCCGACCGTGGGACCGCGCTCGGAGCTCGCAATCTCTGCCACCGCCCAACCTGCAAACAGCAAACCGGTAACATCCCGCAATTTTATTACGGAATGTTAATTATAAAAATGAGAATTTAAAATTTTTTGATGAATTGTTTGAGTGCTTAAAGAATTAAATAAGGATGTCTTCTAATTCTCCCCTAAATTCCTAGATTTATTTTTTGAGCTAATAAAAAATTTCTAAGAAATATAAAATGCTAGTGTGAGAACCTTAGAGTTTATTTGGTTTTTATTTGGATTTATTTGAGTGGGATTCAAATTTGAACTCAAATTTCTAAGATATACTAGAAGGAGAAAGGGGGAGGAGAAGGAGCACCGGAGGCCGTCCGTGAGCTCGCCGGCGCCGCCGAGAGGACCGGAGGCCGCCCGTGGAGCTCCTGGACGCCAAGAAGCCAAGTACCGCGACGTCGCTGCCTCCTCTGCTTCCTCTGCGTCCTCTGCTCCGCGCCGCTCTCCTTCCTTCGCCGCCGACGACCCTGCTCCGGCCATCTTCCCCAACACCTGCACGTCGACCAGTGGTCACCAAGGAGAGGCCGCGCTCCCTCTCTCATCTGTTGTGGACCCGGCCTTCGTGCCGAGGGGAGACGCGCCATGCCTGCACCGCGGCCGCCGCGCACACCGCCATCGCCTGTGATGCCGGTCTTCGAGACGTGCCTTTCGTTTGCAGGAGCCGCCGCTGTCGTCACGCGCGCGCTCACCTCCGCTGTTTTCCTTGACGCCCTGGCCGTGCACGACACCACACCGCCGCTTCGCCGTCCTTACCCTGCGTCGCGGTGGAGCCGAGAGCTCGCGCACCCACGCGCGCGCAGGTAGGGAAGGCTGGGCCTTTGGCCGGCCCGGCGTTGCGTCAGCCCGTGCACGCACCCACGCACGCATGCGGTGACCGTTTGCTCACCGGCGTGTGCGCCTTTAGTTCCGCGCCGCGCCGCCACCGGTTTGCCCTCGCCGGCGCCCGCGCGTGACCTGCTCCGCGCCGCCGTGCGCATCCTGACCGCACACCCACGCCTCCATGCCGCGCCGCAGCTCCAGGTCACCGGGATGCTTGCGGTTGCACCACACGGGGCCAAGCCGTCCCTTTTGCGCCGCTCGGGCGAGACCCCGGCGACCGCTTGCACACCGGCGACCTTTCCTTGCACAGCCGCGTCGCCGCCGGCCCCTGTCACGCCGCCACCGCGCCAAATCCCGACCAATGCCGACCCTTTTGTGCACAAGCGAGAGCCCCTGGTACTCCTCGACCGCGCGCTGCTGTTTGTAGCTTTGCTCGAAACTCCTCGCCGCCGGCGAGCCCCTTTTTCCGCGCCGCCTCCCCTCTGCGGCTTTCCCCCGAACACCTTCAGGCGGAGCTCAAAAACCACTGGGGTTTTGCATCGCTGGATGGCCCACACGCGCACGACACCGTAGAGAATCCGGAGGATCCCATGCGGCAGGCCAGTCCTGGCCGGGCCACACGCCGGCCCGCACCGCGCCGTGCCGCAGCAGCGCCGGGCGGGATCATTTACGCCGCGCCACGCGTGCCCCGTGTCAGCTGCCACGCGGGCAGGCGCCGACTTAAAGCCGCCCGTGTGGCTGCCACGTGCGCGCTAAGGGCTAGCCAGTAGCTGGCTTTTAGCTATGTTAGAGACGGCAGGAGATACCCTATAGCTGGCCTAAAGTATGCAATATTGTAAATGCGTATTTTATTTTCAGAAATGTATTTTCTCTTTGAAAATTCATAATAAATCCGTTTTAACTCCGAAAAATACAAAATCTTTTCTGGAAATCTTCTAAAATTCCAAACTCCGCGCTAGGCTAGAGTTTGACTCTTTTTGGGTTTTATTTGTTCTTCCTCTTGGAGTTATTGCAATTAGCATTCGTGTTTATTTATATAATTACGATTCTAGAAGCCGCCGGAGCCGGAGAGCTGAACCAGGACTACGACGATGACCTCGGCTACGACGACTACTCGCACCCAGGTTCACGCCCGACCTACTTTGAATGCCCATTAGGCATTGCTTTAGAACTGCTAGCGCTCTACTTATGCATGATGATGGATATGATGAAACCTTGCACTGCCCCTTTTAAATACCTTGTCCTTGATTGACCTACTACTACTACTATATTTATGCGTGATTATACGCTGAGCTTCGTTGTGCATGTGTTGGGACTATGTGGTAGTTTCTTGGCGTGTGTGGGGAAAAACAGCAGGAGAAGGTGTTTTTGGGATACTTGGCGGGGGTGAGCTCAAGACAACCCGATCTGGGATGGGGGCCAGGGATCGTCTTCTCGGGCGATGCCCAGTTTGGTACCTATGGCGGGTACACTGTTTTAGGAGCACAGATGTTGGGGTTTTTGTGATGACTTGGAGGATAGGAGCTCGCCCCGGTCTGAAACCGAGTGGGTCGCTTTGTTACACGGGACTTTCGTACACACCACCTCGCCAAGAGTGGGGGTAGGGCCGTTTCGACCCTAGCAAGTGCGATGCCACACCTGCTAGCAGGATAGAGGGTATCAGTGAGAGGGTGTAGGGTGAAGTCCCTTCCCTTTTGGGCGCTCCCCGTGTGGGCACGCGGGGGCATGTTCACAGTTCTGGGGTGGTCCTTTGCGAGGGACCGCATCGAGACCCGGATGCCGGATGGAATCGTAACTCCTAGGTGTTCGTTCGGTTGGGTAGGCTCGGTCGGCCGTACACCGTCCGGGTGCTATTCCGAATTGGGTACTGGTGTACACACTCTGCAGAGTTTAGATCTATACGTATAGCCGCGTCCTCGTTTATGGACATGCCCGTTGTTTACTCCGACTCTTACGTTTTGGGATTTCTACCTCCCCCTTATAGGATGAGAGTGTATGGTGAGCCACGGTTGTACTCGGGGAGAGGAGAGTTGCTCCCTCTGCCTCGCGGATCCGGGTGCAATCATTGAGGTGCGAGGAGTGGGAGTTCTCGCACCGACCCTAGATGGAGTTAGGTTCTGGTGACGGTGATCTGGGCGACCAGGTGTAACCGTTTGCGGATGAGAGATATGAGAAATGGTAGGAATATGGAGATGTTATTCTAGTTATATTACTGCTGCTGCTGCTGCTTAGAAAACGCAGCCTCTACCTTGTGCCTTTCTTTACCTTTAGAAGTAGGCCACTTAAAGCTTGCATACGGTTGGTGATGTGGACCTATCCCGATCCTTGGGGATAACCCCTGAGCTTGCAGGGTACGAGTCAGACTACGACAACAACACCGACGGATGGTACGACTGAGGGGCACGTTGCTTCGCTCAAGGATGCCTGTGGGAGAGAAGAATAAAGATGGAGACACCTTCTGGAAGCTAGCTACCGCTGCGTAGGCTCTTATTCATGTTATTCCGCCAAGAGGCGTGTAATAATGTACTCCTTCATTCAGGATATGTAATAATATTCGTACTCTGATGCTTTATTTCGTTGTGTGGTTGTGATATTTATCTGTGATGGATGTCTGTGCGTGATAGCGTCTGATCCAGGGACTATCACGAGAGCAGGTTGACGGGTTTTCCCTTTTTGAAAACCCGGGTCGTTACAGATGGTACCAGAGCCATACTTGACCGTAGCACGTGCCCTTAGAAATGGTCGATGGAGATTAGGACTCTAAATGGTCTCTTTTGTTATATACAATTCTTGACTTATATTACAAAAACTTATCCTTCTTTGAAAAGTTCTATCTCACATGCGCTAACTAGAAAATTCTTCCATGTCACAGGAAATGGATCGACAGGAGATAGAGCTCCTCCCGGAGCACGTGGAGGGACTTGCTCGTTGGGTGGACCGGGTCGTCCTCAGGCTGGGGATTCCCCCTACGCACGTCACCTATCGCGTCGAGGACGTCCGCACTCTGTCAGGCCCACTGGTGCTTTGCACGGTGGCCATCCTACCCCACCCAACGCGTCCAGACTTCCCCGGGATGCTCAAGCACAGCACAGGACTCAATGTCAGGGACGCTGTGGACACCGCCTGCAGCCACGTACTTTGCCACCTGTTGGCTAGGTATCGCGACGTCTACAGGACAGGAGACCTGCGGCTGATCCCCCAGGACTACTACAGAGTGGCTCCGATCGTGGACGGACTGCCAGATCCTACAGCACTCTACGAGGAGGAGGTTGTCCAGGGTCCTCTGCGTGAGTCCAACGACACGCTCGTCACTGCAGGGAGCTACCTCGTGGACCTCGACACTCACGCCCGCCGACTGAGCGAGCAGACGAGTGGACTCTTCAGCAGACTTGAGCACACTACGCTGGAGTTCCGCGAGCTTCAGCCCCGCTGCCAGAGTTTGATCGTGGAGAACCGTACCCTGCGCCAGCGAGTCGAGCAGCTCGAGCGTGGGCTACGCCACGCCAACTCTTTGGTGGTACGAGCTGAGGCAGAGAGAGTGTCCGCTCGAGAGGAGATGCTCTACACCAAGGAGGATCCACGCAAGCAGGAGGCCAGGTTCACCCGCCTCTTCGACAAGCTAAACCAGAAGGATGCACTGTTCGCCTCGCAGAGACGCAGTCTCGTTCGTGAGAAGACCAAGGTGGCCGAGCTTGTGCAGGACCAGTACTCCAACACCGCCAACCTCGCTGCACTCACCAGGACTTCTGTGTTCCTGCTGGACAAGTGCAGGAGGATGTTGAGGACTTGGGAGGACGCTGACTCTCTTCGTGTGGACGAGCTTCACGAGCTCAACAGTCAGCTACCTCCAGAGCACCAGCGTGCGATCCACAAGGAGACCTTCAAGCTGCACCCGTCCGCCCTCAAGCTACACCTGTGTCCGATGGCTAACATGCCCACTCCGGTTGAGACCCAGGAGGTGAGGGCTGCTCACGCCATGCTGACGCAGATGTTCCCCAGAGACTTCCCCGAGGAGGACCGTTGCCCCATGAGGTACAAGAGGGCTCGCACCGAGTAGCATGCTGGAGCATGATCATGCTAATAGGAGTAGAGTTGTAATATAGATAGTTTCCATGAGTTGATCCATGAAGCCGAGAGCCTGTTCCGGTGCATGTGGAGTTATGAGTCTTTTCACACCTAGATGTGCGCACCCTTTTGAGATCATATAACGCTATATTAGATCGCTGCTGTGTGTGACCTCCAAGGCTTGAGTCAGCCTCGAGGAAACTTATGTACTCTTAATGGATGCTGATTGTTTGGTCTTAATGGAGTTAATCGTTCTTATTGTTTTTCCCTTTGAATGTTGGAATTATATAGTAGAAATATTTTCATGCTTGTATACAGACTCAATTTGTTGGTGAGTAACGTATCTAAAGTCTTCTTTGTCCGTGGTCATGTTTTCAGTAAGATGTCCATCAGGAGGTCAGGACGTCTGTTGGCTCGCCTCGAGGAGGCCGAAGCCAAGGAAGAGCAAGCCCCGCCAGTCTGTGGCCGTGGACGTGGCCGCGCTCCCGCACGTGGGCGTGGACGTGCACGTGGTCATGGACACGCACCTATCCGAGCACGAGGCCGAGGCGTTGTGGTGCCACCACCGCCGCCTCCGCCCATCGGACAAGGCGATGCTGAAGAAGGAGAGGAAGAAGCTGAAGGAGAACCCGAGCCGCCACCAGCTCCCCAGGGTCGTGGGCGTGGTCGTGGTCGTGGAGAAGCACTGTCACCGCCTAACCTAGCTGAGGTGATGGCCGCTCAGACTGCGCTGATGCAGAGGATGGCTGAAGCCGTCGAGAACCGAGTCAACAGTGGGAACCGCAACATCCCGCCGGAGGAGGACTTCGCCAAGAAGATCGAGAGGTTCCTCTGCCTGAAGGCCCCTACCTTCAGTTACTCGGATGATCCTCTCGACGCCGACGACTGGCTCCGCATGATCGAGACGAAGCTCGACCTCACCGCCTACACCGACGAAGAGTGTGTGGCTCTTGCCGTCCACCAGCTCGAGGGTCCTGCCAAGTCTTGGTGGGACAACTACTCCGAGAGTCACCCGAACCCAGCTTTCATTACCTAGCTGGAGTTCTGTGAGGTGTTCCGTGAGCAGTACCTGCCGAAGGAGCTCATGACTCAGAAGGCCTAGGAGTTCCGCACCATGACACAGGGTGCGATGAGGGTGGAGGAGTACGAGAGGCACTTCATGAAGATGATGCGCTATGCCCCCGACGACACCAACACCGATGACAAGAAGTAGTTCTGGTTTCTGTGAGGCCTCCACCATGGTCTCCGCCAGGGCTTGAAGGCCAGTGAGCACAAGTCCCTTCGCCACCTGGTGAACAGGGCTATCGCGCTCGAGGAAGAAAGGAGGGGGCATGAGGAGCGCATGAAGGGCAAGAAGAGGATGGGAGATCGGGACCATGGCGACCGATCCTTCCAGAGGCCGAGGAGTGGACAGAGCAACCTGCTGAGAGGGAGCTACCGCCCGGGGAACAACCAGCCCGGACGTGGCTTCGGAGGAAGCCGTGCACCGTACCGTGGAGGAAGGAGCTCCAACTACCAGCAGCAGGGTGGTGGCTACAACCGCCCGCAGTAGAGCACGTCAAGACCCGGCACCGGAGGTTTCACACCTACCTGCTACGCCTGTGGCAAGCAAGGCCACAAGTCGTATGAGTGCCCCGGCAAGAAGACCGCTGCTACACCTGCCAGGGCACCAGCTCCAGGAGGGAGGCCACCTCAGGCTGCTCCCCAGCCGACCCTCAACCTCTTGACTGAGGAGGAGGCTGCCGACGCTCCTGACGTCGTGATCGGTGAGTTTTTAGTTTGTGGTGCAAAAGCTTTGATTCTGTTTGATACTGGTGCAACTAGTTCTTATGTGTCCTCTAACTTTGTAAAAAAATTGTCTCTCCCCATGACTTCCCGACCGAAACCTATTGTGACGAGCTCGCCGCTCGGAGATATCAGGTGCACCTTGCTGTGCAAAGGTGTGGAAATGTTCATCAAGGGTCACAAGTTCCTCGGAGATCTGACCGTGCTGAAGTCCAGTGGGATTGATATTATTCTGGGCATGGATTGGATCACCACTCACAGGGGAGTTATCTCCTTGTCACCCCGACAAGTGACCCATATACACCCCAAGGGGACGAAGATCACGTTTGAGCCGCTGAAGTCACGAGAAGTACCAACTGTGTACAACCTCACTACGAAGACAGTGGCCGATGTTCCAGTGGTTTGTGAGTACCCTGATGTCTTTCCTGAGGATCTGCCGGGGTTACCACCAGACCGCGATGTGGAGTTCGTGATCAACCTTGTGCCAGGTACAGCACCCGTGGCACAGAGTCCTTACAGAATGGGCAAGTTAGAGCTGGCAACGCTGAAGGAGGAATTAGAAGCTCTCCGACAGAAGGGGTACATCTGACCAAGTGCATCACCTTGGGCTTCACCGGTGATGTTTGTACCGAAGAAGGATGGGACGCAACGGCTGTGCGTCGATTACCGTGCTCTTAATGCGGTAACCATCAAGAACAAGTACCCGTTGCCACGCATTGATGATCTGCTCGATCAGTTGAGGAAGGCAAAGTACTTCAGCAAGATTGACCTTCGGTCCGGCTACCATCAGATGAAGATTCGCCCCGAGGACATCTACAAGACAGCGTTTGTGACCCGGTATGGGCAGTATGAGTTCACTGTCGTATCGTTCGGTCTTACGAACGCCCCAGCTTACTTCATGAACTTGATGAACAAGGTATTCATGGACGAGTTAGACAAGTTTGTCGTGGTTTTCATTGACGACATCTTGGTCTTCTCGGAAACTGCGGAAGAGCATGAAGAGAATCTAAGGATAGTGCTGGAGAAACTGAGGTAGAATCAGTTGTATGCCAAGTTCAGCAAGTGCGAGTTCTGGCTAGAAGAAGTGGCTTTCCTTGGGCATGTGTTGTCAGGTGAAGGAGTGGCAGTTGATCCATCGAAGCTCGAAGCTGTGTCAAAGTGGCAGTCGCCCAAGGCAGTGACAGAGATCAGGAGTTTTCTCGGTATGGCAGGGTACTACCGCCATTTCATCGAGAACTTCTCCAAGATTGCGAAGCCAATGACCGAGTTGCTGAAGAACAACACGCCTTTCGTGTGGTCAGAGAAGTGTGAAGCAAGCTTCCAAGAGCTCAAGACCCAACCCACCACAACTCCTGTGTTGACGCTTCCCGATGACAACAAGGACTTTGTGATGTACTGTGATGCTTCCAGGCAGGGTCTTGGTTGTGTGCTGATGCAAGAAGGCAAGGTGATCGCTTACGCTTCAAGACAGCTTCGGAAGCACGAAGAGAACTACCCGACACATGACCTCGAGTTAGCAGCTGTTATTCATGCTTTGCAGATATGGAGGCACTACTTGATGGGCAACAAATGTGATATCTACACGGATCACAAGAGTCTGAAGTATATCTTCACCCAGTCAGAGTTGAACTTGAGGCAATGAAGATGGCTAGAGTTGATAAAGGACTATGACCTCGACATTCACTACCACCCGGGCAAAGCGAATGTCGTGGCCGATGCTTTGAGCCGAAGAAGCTATTGCAACAACCTGATGGTGCAGAAGGAACAGCCAGAGTTGTACAAGGAGATGGAGAGATTGAAGCTCGACATCGTCGAGAAGGGTCAGCTCAACGAGTTAAGGGTGACGTACGGTCTAGAAGACCAAATCAGGCAAGCCCAGAAGAAGTGTCCTGAGATGGAGGAAGTAAAAGACCTTCTGACGAGAGGTAAGACCCCTGACTACCGCATTGATGAGCAAGGCACGTTGTGGTTGAGAGATCGCATATGTGTGCCTAGTGGTGAGGATATCCGGAAGACGATTCTGAAGGAAGCTCACGATTCTCGGTATTCCATTCACCCCGGTTGCACCAAGATGTACCAAGACCTGAAGTGTCGATTCTGGTGAGAGAACATGAAGAAGGACATCACCGAGTATGTTGCTCGATGTGACACATGTCAGAGAGTGAAGGCGGAACATCAGAGACCTGCCGGATTGCTACAGCCACTTGAGATACCTCAGTGGAAATGGGATGATATCAGCATGGACTTCGTGGTGGGTTTTCCCCGCACTCCGAAGGGAAATGACTCGATTTGGGTGATTGTGAACCGTTTGACCAAGGTAGCACACTTCATACTGGTGAAGAACAGGTTCAGTGTGAGTCAGCTGGCCGATCTGTACGTAGAGCATATCCTGAGATTGCATGGGGCACCCCGTAGCATCGTGTCCGATTGTGGTGCTCAGTTCACTGCTCAGTTCTGGAAGAGTCTACATGATTCGATGGGCACTCACTTGGACTACAGTACAGCTTTCCATCCTCAGACTGATGGACAGATAGAACGGGTGAATCAGGTTCTCGAAGACCTTCTGAGAGCTTGTGTGTTGACTTACAGCAACGATTGGGAGAAGAGTCTGCCCTATGCTGAGTTCTCGTACAACAACAGCTATCAGGCAAGTTTGCAAATGGCACCCTTTGAAGCTCTGTATGGCAGAAAGTGTAGGACCCCATTGATGTGGTCTGAGGTGGGGGAGAGGACTTTCTTCGGTCCTGCTTCCATTGTTGAAGCTGAGGAGAATGTGGCTAAGGTTAGAGAGAACCTGAAGATAGCTCAGAGCAGGCAGAAGAGCTACGCTGATCCTAAGCGAAGGGATATCTCCTTCGAAGTAGGTGACTACGTCCTTCTGAGAGTGTCACCGCTTAGAGGCACGAAGAGGTTCCATGTGAAGGGGAAGCTAGCCCCGAGGTTTGTTGGACCCTACCAGATTGTGGCAAGGGTGGGGAAGCTTGCATATAGGCTGGAGTTACCACCTGATCTTGCCGGAGTGCATACTGTGTTTCACATCTCGCAACTCCGGAGGTGCCTCGACCCGAAGCTTGACAAGCATGTCTCCACCGATGCTATCGACTTGCAAGACAATCTGGAGTACCTGGAGTATCCGGTAAAGATACTGGATTGGGCCGAGAAAGCTACAAGAAGTACCACCACTCGCTTCTGCAAGGTGCTTTGGAGCAATCACACCGAGCGAGAAGCGACGTGGGAGAAGGAATCGGTCATGAGGGAGAAGTACCCACACCTCTTCGAGATGGAGGTAAGTTCTTAATCTCGAGGACGAGATTCTTTTGGGGGGGGAGTCTGTAACATCCCGCAATTTTATTACGGAATGTTATTTATAAAAATGAGGATTTAAATTTTTTTGATGAATTGTTTGAGTGCTTCAAGAATTAAATAAGGACGTCTTCTCATTCTCCCCTAAATTCCTAGATTTATTTTTTGAGCTAATTAAAATTTTCTAGGAAATATAAAATGCTAGTGTGAGAACCTTGGAGTTTATTTGGTTTTTATTTGGATTTATTTGAGTGGGATTCAAATTTGAACTATTATTCAAATTTGAATCAAATTACAAAAGGGGTTAGAGATAAAAGAAAAGGGGAAAGGTTTCAAACCAGGCTTGGGCCTCGAGTTCGCTTGAGAAGTCCACCAGAGGCCCTCTTTCTCTTTTTCCAATCTGACCCACGCCCTTACACTCCCGCCGGCCCAACTCTTCGCGGCCCACGCGAGCGCCCGGCCCGTCTACCACCAACCCCGCGCCGCTGACGCAGACGTGCGGGCCCCAGCCGCAGCGTCACCCCTTCTTTTTCCCCTTTTTGCTTACGCGTGCGGCCAAAGCCTGCCGGAGCTCACCGGGGCCTCCCATGGCCGCCGTCGCGATGCCGTTCACGCGCCCCCTTTAGCATCCAGCCGTCCACGCGTCCCGCGCCGCACCTTGCCCTATATAAAGGCCACCGCCGCAGCCCCCAGAGCTCCCAACCCTAGCTGCCCCGGGGATTTTTCCCCGTTGCCGCACCTCTCTGCTGCACCGGAGGAGAAGGGGAAGGGGAGGAGAAGGAGCACCGGAGGCCGTCCGTGAGCTCGCCGGCACCGCCGAGTGGACCGGAGGTCGCCCGTGGAGCTCCTGGACGCCAAGAAGCCAAGTACCGCGACGCCGCTAATTCCTCTGCGTCCTCTGCTCCGCGACGCTCTCCTTCCTTTGCCGCCGACGACCTTGCTCCGGCCATCTTCCCCAATGCCTGCACGTCGACCAGTGGTCACCAAGGTGAGGCCGTTCTCCCTCTCTCATCTGTTGTGGACCCGGCCTTCGTGCCGAGGGGGAACGCACCATGCCTGCGCCGCCGCCGTCGCGCACACTGTCGTCGCCTGTGATGCCGGTCTTCGAGCCGTGCCATTCGTTTGCAGGAGCCGCCGCCGTCGTCACGCGCGCGCTCACCTTTGCTGTTTTCCTTGACGCCCTGGCCGTGCACGACACCACACTGCCGCTTCGCTGTCCTTACCCTGCGCCGCGGTCGAGCCGAGAGCTCGCGCACCCACGCGCGCGCGTGCAGGTAGGGAAGGCCGGGCCTTTGGCCGGCCCGACGTTACGTCAGCCCGTGCGCGCACCCACGCACACACGCAGCGACCGTTTGCTCACCGGCGTGTGCGCCTTCAGTTCCGCGCCGCGCCGCCACCGGTTTGCCCTCACCGGCGCCCGCGCGTGACCTGCTCCACTCTGCTGTGCGCATCCTGACCGCACACCCACGTCTCCATGCCGCGCCGCAGCTCCAGGTCACCGGGATGTCTGCGGTTGCACCGCACGGGGCCAAGCCGTCCCTTTTGCGCCGCTCGGGCGAGACCCCGGTGACCGCTTGCACGCCGACGACCTTTCCCTGCACAGCCGCGTCGCCGCCGACCCCTGTCACGCCGCCACCGCACCAAATCCCGGCCAATGCCGACCCTTTTGTTCACAAGCGAGAGCCCATGGTACTCCTCGACCGCGCACTACCGTTTATTTATATAATTACGATTCTAGGAGCTGCCGGAGCCGGAGAGCTGAACCAGGACTACGACGACGACCTCGGCTACGACGACTACTCGCACCCAGGTTCACGCCCGACCTACTTTGAATGCCCATTAGGTATTGCTTTAGAACTACTAGCGCTCTACTTATGCATGATGATGGATATGATGAAACCTTGCACTGCCCCTTTTAAATACCTTGTCCTTGATTGACCTACTACTACTACTACTACTATATTTATGTGTGATTATACGCTGAGCTTCGTTGTGCATGTGTTGGGACTATGTGGTAGTTTCTTGGCGTGTGTGGGGAAAAACAGCAGGAGAAGGTGTTTTTGGGATACTTGGCGGCGGTGAGCTCAAGACAACCCGATCTGGGATGGGGGCCAGGGATCGTCTTCTCGGGCGATGCCCAGTTTGGTACCTATGGTGGGTACACTGTTTTAGGAGCACAGATGTTGGGATTTTTGTGATGACTTGGAGGATAGGAGCTCGCCCCGGTCTGAAACCGAGTGGGTCGCTTTGTTACACGGGACTTTCGTACACACCACCTCGCCGAGAGTGGGGGTAGGGCCGTTTCGACCCTAGTAAGTGCGATGCCATACCTGCTAGCAGGATAGAGGGTATCAGTGAGAGGGTGTAGGGTGAAGTCCCTTCCCTTTTGGGCGCTCCCCGTGTGGCCACGCGGGGGCATGTTCACAGTTCTGGGGTGGTCCTTTGCGAGGGACCGCATCGAGACCCGGATGCAGGATGGAATCGTAACTCCTAGGTGTTCGTTCGGTTGGGTAGGCTCGGTCGGCCGTACACCGTCCGGGTGCTATTCCGAATTGGGTACTGGTGTACACGCTCTGCAGAGTTTAGATCTATACGTATAGCCGCGTCCTCGGTTATGGACATGCCCGTTGTTTACTCCGACTCTTACGTTTTGGGATTTCTACCTCCCTCTTATAGGATGAGAGTGTATGGTGAGCCGTGGTTGTACTCGGGGAGAGGAGAGTTGCTCCCTCTGCCTCGCGGATCCGGGTGCAATCATTGAGGTGCGAGGAGTGGGAGTTCTCGCACCGACCCTAGATGGAGTTAGGTTCTGGTGACGGTGATCTGGGCGACCAGGTGTAACCGTTTGCGGATGAGAGATATGGGAAATGGTGGGAATATGGAGATGTTATTCTAGTTATATTACTGCTGCTGCTGCTTAGGAAACCCAGCCTCTACCTTGTGCCTTTCTTTACCTTTAGAAGTAGGCCACTTAAAGCTTGCATACGGTTGGTGACGTGGACCTATCCCGATCCTTGGGGATAGCCCCTGAGCTTGCAGGGTACGAGTCAGACTATGACAACAACGCCGACGGATGGTACGACTGAGGGGCACGTCGCTTCGCTCAAGGATGCCTGTGGGAGAGAAGAATAAAGATGGAGACACCTTCTGGAAGCTAGATACCGCTGCGTAGGCTCTTATTCATGTTATTCCGCCAAGTGGCGTGTAATGATGTACTCCTTTATTCAGGATATGTAATAATATTCGTACTCTAATGCTTTATTTCGTTGTATGGTTGTGATATTTATCTGTGATGGATGTCTGTGCGTGATAGCGTCTGATCCAGACACTATCACGAGAGCAGGTTGACGGGTTTCCCTTTTTGAAAACCCGGGTCGTTACAGCCATCGGCCTCCTCCTTCCTCCCTGTGCGACGGGAGGTAGACCCGGGCGGAGGTTGAAGATGAGGGCAAACCAGACATTTCTCCCACCTTCTTCACTCCAGTACGCCTGCAAGTGGGTCTGAGACTACGTCGAGCGTACACAGTAGCATATCTCAAACAACAGCGAAATTGTAATGGCACTAGCGTAGTAAGTCGAATAGTAATGGCGTTTTTCAAAATCGTGATAATTATAATGGCACAGATCTAATTAACCCATTGTTTTTTTAGAAAGCTATATGTAACTCGGGTGAAACACACTACTTCCTCATACAATTTTTTTCCATCTTCATCTTCTCCAACTCTGGCAAGATTCTAGTGAGGTCCGACGAGGTTAGGGTTTGGGGTTAGGGTTCCGGGGTTTCTAGGGGGGCCTGCTGCTCACCGTCGGCCATAGAGGGAGAGCCGGCGGTGGCAGGTCGGCTCGGCGGAGGGGCGGCGGAGGACGGCGGTTGGGGCCAGGTTGGGGCGGGGGAACTCACCGGAGTTGGGGATCCGGCAGTGCTGGGTCGGATGGCGGCGTCGACGGCAGTGGGAGAGACGGTGGCGGCGTCGACGGCGGCTGCGCCGCCGGAGACGGGAAGGGCGGCGGGGGAAGATGATGAGGAAGGGGCGACGGGAAGGGACTGAAGGCGGTGGGACGACGCGGACGGGATAGGGTCCGACGGACCTCCGTGCCGGCGGCAGCCAACGCGGAGGTCCGCTGGACCCTATCCCGCCCGTGCCGGCGGGGTGGGGGCGGCCTGGGCGGCGGGCTGTGGCCGGCGGCAGGAGGTTGAAGAAGGGCCCGGGGTAGGCGGGGGGCGTGGGTGGGTGGAGTAGGAAAGAGATAAGGTTGAGGGTGAGGAGTAAAATAGTTGGTGTGCAGTGTAAAATGAGTACAAAAATTTGTGTGAGGAGCACCTTTATTTCACACGTGTGAGTTGACACTTTTTTTAGCTTGCGGCGACCGGTGACCGGGGTTAACTTTCGGCTCTGCCGGAGACGCCGCCCGCCGGCGACGGTAAGGATTTTGGAGTCTTTTACGTACATACCATTAACAAAGTTGCTGGTTACGTACATGTCACAAAAAAATTTTCAGATACCTGTGTACCATGGGCTTAACTTTCGTTTACCTGTGTGCCATTCCGTCCATATTGTGAGCTAACAATGTCGAATCAATGAGTGAAATGACCATTTTACCCCTGTGGGCCTCACCAATCTTCTACCTTCTCTTCTCCTTTCTCGCGCAGACGTCACGGGCCTGCTCCAGGCGCCGCCGCCCGTGCCGACCATGATGCCAAGGGAGCTTGCCCGGACAAGGTTCGCCGCCGACGCCGCGGCGGCGGCCGCGTGCCCGGCGCCGGAGAGCCCTAAGCACGAGTCGGCGGCGGTCATCGTCCAGAAGGTGTACAAGAGCTTCCGCACCCGCCACCGCCTCGCCGACTGCGCCGTGCTCGTCGAGCAGAGCTGGTGCGTGCGTACCCCCGACCTCCATCTACCTCCTGCGCAGACTCCTCCCTTCGTCCCGAATCCGCAGCGGCATTGCGCGTTCCTGCTCCTAAAATAAACGCCGTCTCCTCCTTGCAGGTGGGAGCTGCTGGATTTCGCGCTGCTCAGGCGGAGCTCCGTCTCCTTCTTCGACATCGACATCGAGAGTCAGGAGTCCACGGTGTCCAAGTGGGCAAGGGCAAGAACCAGAGCTGCCAAGGTTTGCATAATCACTTGCCAATCTGTCACTTCTCATCAGTTCCAAATCATTTGATGGTAGAGGTTGGCGAGAACTGTACTGATACATTTGCAAATTCCACCGAATTCAGGTTGGCAAGGGGTTGTCCAAGGATGATAAAGCCCAGAAACTCGAGTTGCAGCACTGGCTCGAAGCTGTGAGTATTAGCCATTTCGCTGGAGATGTTTTTTATTTCTCCTTCCAATTTTGCGTCGGTTAGGGTGTCATGCGAAGCTGTGCTGATGCCAAATGCTTGAATTCTGACGAACAGATTGACCCGCGCCACCGGGACGGTCATAACCTTCACTACTACTATGACTGCTGGCTGCGGTGTGAGAGCAAGGAGCCATTCTTCCCCCAGACCGCGGCCGCAGCGCGAGGACACGGGGCGGCCCCAGAGGCCCGAGTTCCCGGAGGTGTGCTCGCCGAAGTTGGCGCCGAGCTGCGACGGGATCCGGTCGCGGAGCTCTCGCGCCGCCGGGCCGCCGGCCCGGCCGCCGAGCTCCCGCGCGCCACCACGCTGGCCGGCCGCGGAGCCATTGGCGTAGCCAGGAATCGATTTTTTTCATCGTTCATCGTTGAGAGGGGCCAATAGTCTAATTTATCTAAAATTTTTGATCAAAATCGAATTTTTAATGGAGATTTGCAAGCCATAGGGGGGCCATGGCCCCTGCCAGCCTCCCTTGGCTACACCACTGCGCGGAGCTCCCGCGCGCCACCACGCTGGCCGGCCACGGAGCTCCTGCGCCGCCGCGCGGCCTCACCCACCTCTTGTTCTTCCTCTGCTCACGGGATTGGCACGGGATTGACTTGGAAATGGTAAGGGCAAAATAGTCATTTTCATACGTGGGTCCCACTTGTCAGATCGGTGAAACTGTGAAGTTCTAATAGAAGTTGGACGGAATGGCATGTATGTAAACAAAAGTTGAGGTCATGACATGTGCGTGTCTGCAAACTTTTTTGTGATATGTGCATAACCGGCAACTTTTTTAGTGGCATGGGCGTAAAAGACTCAGGATTTTGCCGCAGTTGGGCTCTGCTTGCCACGGCCATGTGTGCCCCATTGTGATCTCTTTTCGGTGGACGCGGTTAGCGGAGTCGTGTGGCCTTTCTTCTATAACCACCCGATGCGGACCCTGTTTAGTTCACTAAAAGTCTTCACAGAACCACATCAGTTCATTTCTTTTCTCTGTGCAAGCAACTTAATGCAAAAATTTCACCATTTTTCACCATAATTTCCATCAACTAAACAGGGTCTTAGTGGAAGATGCGTCACGCCGGAGAACAAGAGCAGTTGTCAAACTTGAAAAAAAGGCTAGATTTGTGTGTGGACTCAGTCCAACAATAAGAGGCATTTTGGGGAGGCAAATTGCCGTTTGCCTTCGGTGTACAGTATTTTTCATTGCCCTCTCATCTCACCAGCTCCAACAGAGCAATGGCATTTGCAAATGTAATCCTCTGCCGCTGTAGCGCTGCGCCCAGGACTAGGAAGCCAGCGGCGGCCGAGCAGCTGCCTCTCCGCGCGACGAGCACGGGATCCAGTTCGCGCGCGGCGAGCACAAGATCCAGTTCGTGTGCGGTGAAGATGCCGCTGCTCTGCGCCCGTGCCCGCCAGCCATGTACAAGGCGAATGCGCCGGCCGCGGAGACGGAGAAGCGGCACCGACGGTGGCTCCCTTCTGCATCCCACCCGACGTCGGAGGCGGTGGAGGAGCGGCGGCCGGCGGGTGCGGGATGGAGACGTGGCAGCAGCTCCGCCCACCTCGCTGCGTCGGGGATTCGCCGGAGAGGAGGGAGAGAAGGGGAAGGAGGTGCCGCCGCCGGAGCTCTGCCCGCTCCCTCCGCCGGCTCCCTCCGCCGGCGCGCTGAATCCGAGGTGGAGGCGTGGAGCTCGATTCGCGCGGCCTCTTCGATCCCCTGCACCTCGGGCTGGCGACGACGCATCGAGCGAGGAGGCCGGCGGCGTCCAGCCGGAGGAGAGGAGGCCTTTGTGCTCGACTTCGCCGGTGAGGGGCTCGCCGCGGGCGTCCTCGTCAACAATGCTGACGTTCCTCCTTTGTGCTCGCCTCCCTCCGCCATGTCGCGCCGCCCTTGCCCCGCGCCGCTGCCCCCACAGCTCGCCTCCCTCCTCCCCGCGCCCGGCCGGCCCTCTCCTCCTCTCCCTGCGCGCAGATGCCTTCGAGCCCCTCTCTCCTCCATGAGCATTTTGCCTCACCCTTGGTCTCTTCTGTTGGAAAGAGATGCTGCAATGCACAGTGCCACTTCGTCATGCAAAAATGAAAATACCTCATGTGTTGGACTCAGTCTAACCAACGGCGAAAGTTTGGCGGCTCGTTTGGGTAACTCTGATAACTTTTTTCCTGCTGCTTCGTTATCGTGTTGCCACTTGACAGCCTTGATGCTGTCAATTTTGGAGCCAGTTGTTGTCATGACTCATGAGGACCTTGCTGGCTGTATGCAGTAAGACCATCACCCGATCAGAGACAGCGACAGTTCATGTACACAGCATTTGGACATCAGGACATGGCCGTTGATGCCATCCGACACATAACGAAAGGCTAGCAAACATCTGAATATAGTACACAAAATTACTCTGATGAGCATTGTGAACAAGTAACCGACAGTCTCGAATGCCGAACAATGGTACATCCTTTACAAGTTCATCTGCTCTGCTCAAACAAGCAAAAGAATGGCGCAACACTGCAATGAGGGCGTTCTGCTCCTTTCCTCACAAAGCAAAAGAATGGGGTGGTGGGAAACAGCATCCCTACTGCTCAATCAAGCTCACAAACCCAACAAGGCACAAGCCATAACGAACAGAAGGGCTGCCACCAGCCTCGAAGCACCGGCGATGGTGGGAACAGCTCCATTCGTCTGACCCGGACCTGCACAGTCGTCATTGTTTCCACTGAAGCATCCAGGGTGCATGGCAGAATTGGGAATTTCACCGTCCACCTTGAAGCTGGTGGCAGGCTTCCCGCCGCTGAACAGGATGCACCAGAAGTACGGCCCGCTCTTGTCGGTGCCGCTCACGGCTGCGCCGATCTCTGTGTGGTTCTTGCTGTGCAGCACCTGGAGGTCCTTGGCGTCGTTGACCAGGATGTCCAGGGCCTCGGATGGAGACGGGTACGTGGACTGGCAAGCCACGAGCCTCCCGGTGATCTTGGAGAGTGTCGCAACCTGGACACCACAGTCCGGGGCGAATTTCTCGGCGAAATTGGAGTCAGCGGGCTTCTTGTCACGCACATCGCTGCATTGGCCTTGGTAGGCTTTGATGTACTGCAGAGCAATGCATCCCAGACCTTGATTGTCGGAAAGAGAGGAGGCCTTGCTTGCAGTACGGTTGCTGTTCACCAGTGACACGAGCTGATCGGCAGGGTTGTCTGAAAAAGATAATTCAAGCATGATGTTATTGAAAAATATAATTTCAGGGTTCAAGAGGAAGTGAAGGTGTAAATGCATATACTAAGATAAATGCTACAAGTAGAAAGAGGAGGTAAAGATGCAAATGCATCCTAGATAAATGCCACAAACACAACAGTGTAGAAATCAATATAGATAAGGTCTATGGAAGATTAACATCCTATTAATTTAAAAAAGCTTATGTAGCAGGCTAGCAGGTTTGTGGTACATTCTACTTTAACAAGTCTCCTTGAATTGCTAGCAGTACTGAGATTTTCCATGGAAAAGAAGAGAAGTAACACAGTGGTTACTGAAACATAGCACTCCTTTGAAACAACTAATTTGCAAGAACAGAAAAAATTAGGCATAGCAAAGGGCCCTACTAATAAAATGTTTATTTAAATTGTTAGGCGTTAATGAGTTTCTACAGAGAATAATCCGGTAGAAAGCATCCAACTGTGCAGTAGGTTTGAATGTAATTATCAGTGAGGTAAAGAACTACATGGGCACATCATAGTTAAACGCAGTGCAGCAGCCAGCCTCTTTCTATGGCTGATGTTCCATTTCATGGGCATATCAGGCTGTAAATTACTAAATTTAGACTGAGAGAGGATAATATTAAAGGATCTATTCTCATAAATATCCATTTGCCGTAACGTTCTAGTCAGCAACATAAGTAGATTGTGCTATTGCCATCAAAGCCAATCAGACAACATTTCCACATTTATAACTTAGTCATGTAGATGGGTGGAAGAATTGCCACCAAGGTTCCCACACACTACCAATATAACCAATCTTAAAAGAAGCTGGTTGTTCTCCAAGATATGTCAAGACAGAAGTTGGTGAAGTGACCGACCTTTAAAAAATCCTCACACTTTGACCAATTACAACTAACCAAATACACTCAAATCCCATCACTCACCCTCAACAAAAATTTGTGAATTGACATTTGAAAATTGGCCATGAATGGCAAATGAAGCAGACATATAGATATACAGTACCGTTCGCAACTTCGTATGCAAACATATGCCAAAATTAGTAACTAAACTAAAATTCTCCAGGATTGGGGGGTCACTATTCGATCAGTCAGGGAAGTAACCAGTCAAATATCCATTAAGGGAAAGCTATCTTTACTGACAGGACACCAAGCGAGAGTCATGGCTCAGTGAACACTCGCGACGGTGATCCCGTATTCCCCCGTTAAGCAACTGCCGATCCCCAATGGCGTAGAACCCACCGTCTCCCCCGTCAACCCACCCCGCCCTCGAGATCCCCAGTCGGAGGCTCGGAGCTACGCATCCAAACCGCACAGATCCACACCCCCAGAGCCCCAGGCTCGCAACCGTGAACACAAGTCCAGTCCAGAACAGATTATTGGAGTGCGCGCAAGAACAACAAGCGCAAGGAATGCAGCACGCGACAAAGCAAACAGGAACCGGAAGCGTGAAGGTAAGGTGACAGGAGCAGTACTCTTGCTGTCGGCGGCGGCCGAGGCGGCGGAGACCAGGAGCGCCGGCAGCAGCAGGGCGGCCAGCAGCGGCCGCGCGGACATCGCCATCTGAGCTCCTCCTCCCGCTGCGCGCGCGCGCTGGGGACAAATTGGGATCTGGGAGCTCGTGCGAGCTTGGAGGGTGAGCTGGCCCGGCAAGTGAGAGTAGCAGAGCACTGGAGTATCTCTTCTTCCGCCCGATCCGCCTGGAGCTCTCCTTTTATGGCTTTTTTTTCGGTGCGCGCCTGGTCCGGACTCCGGAGCTCTCTCTCTCTCTCTCTCGCGCGCCGCATGTGTCATGTGGCGTGTCCACCGTGCGATGGCCGTTGGAGAGGTGGATTGACCAAAGCGCCCCTGCCGACTATTTTCGGTTAGAAGGCAGCCTTCCATGGGTAAGGATAGTAGCCGACAGTTCTGCACTACGCTTGATCAGCTTCTACAATTCTCACAACCTGTTCCTCTGTTTTGATATTATAATTTGTCCAGAATTTTTAAAGAAAAGGGATCGTGTATTTTAGAGTTGCTGAGAAAACAAGGTGAGTAAAAAAGCAAAAAAGTCCAGTGAGTAAACTGTTTAATAGCGAGATGTTTATGACTAAAGTGATGTAGTAGTAGCTGCTCTAGAACCAGTACAGCACTGTTTATAAACTTAAATAAATCATGAACTGCTTCCCCACTGTCGGTGTGGTCATTTGAAGGATATAACGATCTACGGTTTGCATTTAAATAGACAATTAAGCGCACTTTTTCTGGGCAATCATGATGCTCTCACCGAACCTTGAGAGGTGGCCGGCCAGCCCAGCGATGCTCGCTACAGCGAGTTTTTTTTTTCAAAATCTTTAAGGATCTTGTTCTCTTCGTTGTAGAAAGGGTGAAAAGAGCACTATTACCTATCATATTTATCACATTTTCTCTCACAAGAAACACTATTCCAACATTATTTATTTACGATTTCATTATTCATTTGCAATGAAGAGAACATGCCCTAAAAATCAGTTGAATTCACCAAGATAAAAAGGAAACATATGCTTTTTCTATTTGGGTTGAATTCACCGAGAACTATTTTCCATTATTAAAAAATCAGTTGAAATTCTTACTGCTTAGTGGCAGTGAAGCACTAGTAAGAGCAGTCCCAACCTTTCAGATGGTGTCCATAGTATTTAATAGGGTGCCATGTCAGCAAATTAGTAATGTGGCAAGACAATTAAAGAGGAGAGAAGAGAAAAAAAAGAAGACACCGGGTCGCAGGCACGACATGGTTTCGGCGTTTGTTCCAAAGCGCTCGACACCAGCGGTTTCGGCGTTGGGCCGGCCCCCTTCGTTTCTTCCTCCCACGATTTCCTCCTCGTCTCGACCCCGTGCGCCCGCTGCACCTCGCTGCCGCCATGGCGTCGCACGCTCCTCCGTCTCCCGCACCTTCTTCTCCCACGCAAGCCAAACCAACGCAAGATCCCAGGGCGCTCCAAATCCTCTCTCGCGGCGAAGTCCAGCACCAAGTCTAGCCTCCTCCCTTTTATCTTGCATCTAGGGTTCATCAAACCATCGAAGCAGCCAAATCCATCCCCAAATCGTGCATCCTTGAGGAAGAAATCGATCACAGGTCGTGCCTTACAATGAATCGGCCTGAAGAAAAAGGCACCAGTCAAAATCCAATGGGGCCGCCGGTGAATCGTTCGCCATTGTTCCTGTTGCCGACGGTGCTCCAAACTCCGGTGCTGTTGACATGGGTGGTGTTCCACAAGCTAGCGATTCCTCTGAACAGCTGGTGCTCTAGGAGCCGTTGGTCTTCATCCCCTCGTGCTCCGGCAATGGATACTTTTCCTTCTTGGTGTTGATCTTTGGTGCATAAAATGCAGGCCACACTTGATCCTTGTTCATTTGTATGGCATGCAAAGAAAAATTAAATGTTCATCTCTAAAGAAACTACTCTAGACATCATGGGTTGGAGAGATAATGTCTTGATGTACATTAATTATTCTCTCTCTCCTCTAGACACTACTACCTATAGACATCATGGGTTGGGACTGCCCTAAGGTAGTAACAGTCAGATCCAACCTCTTTAAAGATCAGTGCATTTTGTTTTCAAAGGGGAATTTTGCCTCGTTGCATGTGAGCAAGAGGAGAAAAGATCTGACCAGGCTCCATATATAGCACATGTGCCGAACACCAAATTGGTCGCCAATGCAAATTTGATATTCCAAAATGAATTAATTACACAGCATTCCCTGTGCTGTGCGAGTGGTTTTCTACGGAGTGCGAAATCCGAACGAAGGTGGTGGGCGTCTGCTGATTTGTCCAAGCTGTTTGACAATTGACAACGTAGCCAGGGGCGAATCCAACGTGGGGGCTGGGGGGAGGGGGGCTGGAGCCCCCCCTACCCCCACGCGTTCCATGGGAGCCCCCCCGAGCCCCCCCCCAAGGAATTTCAGTCATGGAGGAAGAGGAGGAAGAAGAAAATGAGGAGGAGGAAGAAGAGAAAGAGAGGAGGAAGGAGGAAGAAGAGAAAACCAGCCCCCCCATGAAATTCCTGGATCCGCCCCTGAGCGTAGCCGATGCTAACAACCATAACAAATTGGCTCCAACCAGTGGAACCACCTTGGGTTATACTAGTACGCTTCACCGAGCTACCACAAGGTCAAAAGATGATCCATCTTTTGACTTGCATTGCAATGCAGTCCAATTTCTAATAAGAAAATCTTCATCCAAATTGAAGATAATGTGGAGCGAAGAAGATTGTGTAAACAGAGAAAAGTTTGTCTCTATGATATAACATAATAAACTTGCAAATGTACTCCTAATTTTCCTTTTCGTAAAGAAAAAAAATGGTGTTTTTATTATGTGTACTAGTGTACTTTATCTCTACACCATGCCATAATTGAAAGGAACAAAAAGTGGCATGTTAAAGATTATAACAGGGTGGATCCAAACAGGCCTTAAGTACTCTGGTTTAAACCCCTGAAGGAGGAGGAGGAGGAGTGAGAGGAGAGAGAAATCGAATTTGTTCATCAATTAGCAGCCCATCAGCAGAAGACGCTTTTAACTGGACCGAATAGAGAGATAGCAGGCCGCCAAGCTCGGCCCAACAAGACGAAGAAGCTAGAAAGTGCTCGCGCCGTCGCGCCTCTTTCTTTTGCTCACGTCACATGTTCCAGAACTTGCTCTGCCACCGCTGCCAAATGAACCAATTCCACGATCACGACGATCTCCAAAACTCCCACGATTTGTGCCTCAACATCTACCAAGATTCTCTCGACACAGCATCTGCGGTTCTACTATATGATTTTGACTCGCACAAGAACATGCAGCGGCAGGGGCGGGGGCAGCCGGGATTGGCCTCGCAGTGCCGGACCATGAAACCCGCGGCTTCGGCGCCGGCGCGGAGAGGGTACCGCGGCGTGCGGTGGCGGCGGAGCTCGGGCAAGTGGGCGGCGGAAATCCGGCGCCCGGGGGAACGCAACCGGCGCTGCCTCGGCAACTTCGACACCGCCGAGCAGGCCGCGCTCGCCTACGACCAGGCTGCGCTCCGCTTGTACGGGGACACCGCGCTACTCAACTTCCCCGACGGAGCGGGGGCGGCTGCGGCTACATCGGTGGCGGAGGCAGAGCAAGCGGAGCGCGCCATCTCTGGCAACACTGCGGTCGCTGCTGCCGCGGATGAGACGGCGGATGCAGATGAATCGGAAGAGGCGCCTGCGCGTGCGCGTGGATGTGGAACAGGAGAGACGGCGCCACAGGGCCCGCGTGACGGGCCGACGAATCCCGCGGCTTGTGCTCCGAAGCGCTACCGTGTCATGCGGCATGGGCGGTCGGGCAAGTGGGCGGCGGCGATCCGGCGGCCGGGCGACCGCCAGCGGCAGTACCTCGGCAACTTTGACACCGCCGAGCAGGCCGCGCTCGCATACGACCAGGCCGCCTGCCGAATGCATGGCGCCGGCGCGCGGCTCAACTTTCCCGAGCGCGCCGCGTCGGCCATCGCGGCTACAGCACACGAGGCGACTACGGCTGCTACGGCGGCGGCAGCAGCCGCGGATACTATGACACCGGCAGAAGCTGGGATAATCTATTATACCTTCATCTGAAGAAAGTTATTTTGGCAGCGGCTGCGGAAGCAGAGCAAGTGCCAGCACGCGGAATGCCGGAGGCGAAACAGAAGAGAAGGCGGATGACAGGCATGACCGAGGATTTGCAGATCAAGGCGCATTCATCTGTGTGTCCTGGAGATTTCTTCTTGTTCGTTCATCTGTTTCTTCCGGTTGCAAACATAATCTCTTCAGCCATTTTGATAACAAGAAATGGGAGTAAACCCTTTGCAATCAGGGTTCTCATCATTCCAAAATTAAACAACGATATGTGCATTGATAAGCAAATTTCACATTTACTGTCATCATGCCACTAATGTCACGGGCTCATGGGCTCATCAGCTCATGGCCATAGAGGATGTCGATAATGGCACCGTCGTCCTCTGGTTGTTGGTCGACCGCCGCCGCCATCCCCCGCTGCTGCGCCACCGCGTTCTCCACGTAGAAGCGGGTCGGCATCCGCACGCCGCGGCGCCACCGCGCGTACTGCACCACCGTGGCCTTGCTGTTGCCCGCGGCCAGCGTGGGCACCAGGACCCGGCCGGGGCCGCCGACGAGCGGGAACCGGCCCTGAGCCGAGTACATCCACGTCCGGTCCTCCGGCTCCCGCGTGTCCTGGTGGAGCGCGCAGCTGCCGCCGTCCGCCAGCGCGAGCTCGTGGCACTGGCACCCCAGCGCCGTCCGGCCGAGCGAGACCTCCGGCGCGCGGAACTGGTGGCCGAGGATGAGCCTCGCGATCCTGTTGTGCCACTCCCGGAGCCGGAGCCGGGTCACGCGGCGCCGGCTCCTGATCTTCGCCGGGGCCTTCATGACCGGAGGAGGCGGCGGCGGCGGCAACGGTGCGACCCGCCTGCGGATCCTGTTATTTGTCCTCGCCCTCTTGACCGGAAGATGCGGCGGCTCGTCGTCGTCGTCCGATATGCAGGACGGCCACGGTGGAAACGTCCTCTTCTCGCCGGCCTGCTGATCATCTGAGCGCGTCCCGGCGGGGCGCGGCGACGCCTGGTGCGCGGCCCGGCTCCACCTCATGATCTTTGTCCTCACCCACTTGACCGGAAGCGGCAGCGGCTCCTCCTCATCGTCGTCCGATATGCAGGACGGCCACGGCGGAAACCTCCTCTTCTCGCCGGCCTGCTGGTCATCCGAGCGCGTGCCGGCGGAGCGCGGCGACGCCTGATGCGCGGCCCGGCTCCACCTCATGATCTTTGTCGACGCCTGATGCGCGGCCCGGCTCCACCTCATGATCTTTGTCGACGCCCACTTGACCGGAAGCGGCGGCGGCTCCTCCTCGTCGTCGTCGTCCGATATGCAGGACGGCCACGGTGGAGACCTCCTCTTCTCGCCGGCCTTCTGGTCATCCGAGCGCGTTCCGGCGGGGCGCGGCGACGCCGGGTGCGCGGCGCATAGTCTGAACATTGGCGCCAGGATGTCGACGTCGTCCTCGGAGACCGGCGCGTTGAGGTTGTCCAAGGAGAGCGGCGGCGACTGGAACTGGCTGCAGAGCAGCTGCGCCTGCAGCTGTAGGTTTTCCCGTGACAACAGCACCGGCGGCGGGAGATCGTCGTCGGACAACGTAACCGGCTTGCACTGGCGTCGCGTCAGCGCCCGCAGTTCCCCGTTCGTGAGCGGCGTGGTCCGGGCGTCCTCCCCGGCGAAGAGCCGCTGCGGCGGCGGCGGCGCGGCGACACCTGACGATCGTGACAGGCGGGACCGGCCGTGGAGGGACGGCGCCGGGCAGCTCTGGACCATCGCCAGGGCCATGGGTCGCAAGGGAGGCGGTGGATGGCGGCGCCGGCGGCGCGCGCGATCGTGGAGGTGATCCGATCTATTAGCGTCGGAGGAGGCGGACGCCCTCGGACCTCGGGGTCTCGACGCGTTATATCGCCGGGCAAAGTAGCGTCCAACTCGGAGTCGTTATCCCCTACGGTGAAGTCGGTTCGCGGGCGCGGCAATCGGACGGCGGCGCTGCAATCCGACTCAACGAGGGTGGGAGCCAGCGTTGGTTGGCAATGAGGAGGTTAGGGGTGTGGGACCCACAAGGCCAAGCAACAGCGTTCCTCAAAACCTCGACTGTAGTGCTTGATCAAATATTGCAAACATAGGCAAGAACCCTCCTCCATTTTGAACTACAAATACCTACAACTAATGTTGCCCTAAAAAACCTACACCTAATGTTTAAATTTACCAAATGTATTTTAAAGGAAAATTATTTTTTTAAGAAAAAAATACAAATTCCAAAACAAAATCAGTCAAAACTTTGAAAAAATCAATGCATTTTGAAACTTCCAAAAATCTAACTTTCTTCTTCATTATTCTTTTTGTTTGGTTTGGCATAACGACCACTCAATAAGGTGCCACGGTGATGGTGTTGTATAGATAAGGCAATTTATGAAATAATGTGAGATAGAAGAGTAAGAAGAAGGCACATGTCGCATTACAAAAATTTACCTTCAAATTATTTCTTTTCTATATTGTTGCCTTGGCAATGAGGCAAGCAAGGTGCAATTGGTATCGGAGGCACAATTCAGAATGGAATAGTTCAAGCTTGAAGAGAAGGTGACTACTTCCTCCGTCCCGCAAAGAGTGTCCCTTTGGTTTGTCCTAAGTTAAACCATCTTATGTTTGACTAAGTTTATATAAAAATATATAAACATTTTCGATGCCTAACAAGTTTCATTAAATTCATTATGAAATATATTTTTATTACATATCTATTTAGTGTTATAAATATTGATATTCTTCATTATAAATTAATGAATGTGAAAGAATGGCATTAAATTAATGCATTCTATATGCGTTTATTATTGGAAAACCCTCTTTCCTGTCAATAAAGAGCATATCCAGTGCACTGTGTGGGGTCTAAGGAAGGGTGTCAGTGACAAGCCTTAGGGCAGTCCCAACCCGTCGGGTCGATGGGTAGTGTCATGTGGAGAGAGAAAACAATAAATGTGTACCTAGACATCACACTCCCACCGGAGTAGTTTCTACAGAAAAGAAATTTTAATAGCAGATGATGATCAATTGTGGCAAGGCAGCAAGCAACATTCACGTGGGACTCTGCCGTGCGGAAAGGCCTTGCGCGCAGGAGGAGGAAGGGCGGAGGCTCGGGTGCAGCGGATCCAGACGAGAGGAAAATACGGGAGAGTATGTCTTGGAGTAGCTGCCGACTCGATGTCGTGCATGCGACTCGGTTTCTTGATTTTTTCATATCTCTTTTCATTAATTCTTATGCCACATCAGATTTTTGTTTATATAGCACCATCATAAATTTTATGCAAACCATCCTACTAGGAGGGTTGGGACTGCCCTTACCCTCGGTTCCACGACTCGAACCCGGGATCTTCTAGTCCCAAGCGGTAAGACCCCACCGCTTGCACCAAGCTCGCCCTTTCCCTCTTTTCCGGTTAATGATAATGAAAAATTTATTATTGTATTAAATTACATTTTTGTCGATTAGTGTTCTGTAGTTCAAATTTCGATACGAAAAGATTTGACCAGTGACATCACAATAAGCTAATAATAACAATGACAATGAATACGCAATCGGAAGAAAGATGGAGATGCAAACAAGATAGCATATGCTCAATTGAAAGAAGTCATTCATGGCATATTTTTTGAGTGACATACATTAATCAGTCCTTTTTCTCATGGCTAAAGTCTAAAGCTCTAATGACTGTCCTGATCTTTTGCACCTAGAGGCTAGAGCTCGATGCGGCGGTGTGCCATGTCTTCAATTCAGTCCTCCCTGTCCGGCGTCGATCGCGCGGACATGCTGCATGTAGAACCGGCTGGGCATCCTCACGTTCTTGCGCCACCGGGCGTACATCGCGAACATCTCGGCGTCATCGCCAGCGCCCACCGTGGGCACCAGCACCTCGCCGTCGCCGCCGATGGGTGGAACGCCGCCCTTCTGCTCCTCCATCCACGACCGCCCCGGTGCATCCTGGTGCAGCGCGCAGCGCCATCCCCGAGGGAGTTCCAGGCACAGGCACCGAAGCGCCGCCCGGCCCTCCTGGCGCCAGGCGGCCGCGGCGCCGGTCCAGCTCCGAGTCAAGAGGCAGCCGGCGACCTTCTTGTCCAGAGCCAGCCTCTTCTCGGCGGTCACCGCGGCCGCGGTCACCACGCTGCTGAACGAGGCCGTCCGAGGCTTCTTTGCGACGCCCTTCCCAGACGGCGGAAGCCGGGCCCCCCTCTTGTCCCTTCGCTGGCCGGTGGCGGCCGCGGCGGGCGCGATGACCCGGAGTGGCGGCGTCTCGGCCCTGGCGAGCAGCGCCGGGGGCAGCGTCTCTACGGGCCAATAGGAAGGGGAAGGGCTGCGGAGCGCCGGGCCGGCCGGCTGCGGCTGATTTTGGATGGACATGGTGGTCAGGGTCAGGGCAGATGAGGCGATGAAGAACGAGTACGCCATGAGGGTGATCAATCCATCTGGGGCGCGCGGGTGGAGAAGGGGTGGGTGGAGGGCGGAGATCAGCGAGCGACGAGCGTCACCAGTTGCGCGAATTGCAGAATTTTTTTTATATATTTTTTCTTTCTCGATTTTGCAAAAATATATGGTCCGCCCGAAATTTTGCAGAATTATACATCTGCCGCTGTGACCCACGGCGTCAGGGACATAACACCGTGGCCCACGGCGGTAGGAGCCGCCAGCAGTGGGCCCATAGGACATACCGCCGCGGGGCACGGCGTTATGTCCCTGACGCCGTGGGCCACGACGGTAGGAGCCTACCGCCAGGCGGCAGCGTGGCCCCCAGGTAGCGCCGCAGACCACGGCGGTATGTATGGACCTACCGCCGTGCGCTGCGGCGTTAGGTTTTTTTTGATGAATTTCAATTTTTGAAGCATTGATAAAACGACGAACCATTAATACTTAACGACGAATTACAGAAACAAGCAATGGCACGTACAACACAAGTACCCTAACTTTGTGCCGCTGCTAGTCCTAACGTGCCTTAGGGAATTTAGATAAACGATTAAAACATTTGTAGTCTAGTTGTACGAATAGTACCCGGAGAACCCGGACATCATAGACCCGCCGGAGTGCTGCGAGGGCATGTAGTACCCCGACGGGAGTGGAGTTGGATCAGATGGTGGCAACCGAATCAAATTCTGACAAGTCAACTCCATGTTCACCATATCTAATCTGCCCATTACCGAAATACAACTTGACACTGACATCATCCGACATGTCTGACAGCATGAAAAAAAATACTATTAACAAGTGGATCTGCAACTACAAAATATATCTACTTAGAGCTACACTAAAACTGTAATTTTACTAAGCAGATCTACACTAAAACTATATATTTACTAAGCAGATCTACACTAAAACTATATATTTACTATTATCACAGTTCAAACTATTAAGTATCATACCTCTAACGAGACGAAAAACCGGCAGAGCTTCGCAGCTTCACCACCTCCTCCTCACTCCCTTCTCCTCTTCCCCCTCTCTTTCTTTTTTTCGAATTATTATACATTTTCGGCTGAATTTCGGTGTTATATAAGCAGCGAGATCCTAGCGCCGTGGGGGCACGACGCTAGCAGGCCTGCTGCCGCCGTGGCCCACGGCGCTAGGGCATAACGCCGTAGCCCACGACGTTATATCTGTCCCACGCTACGGGCCCACTGTTGGCGGCTCCTACCGCCGTGGGTCACGGCGTTATGTCCCTGACGCCGTGGGCCACGGCAGCAGATGTATATTTATGCAAAATTTCGGACGGACCATATATTTTTGCAAAATCGAGATAGAAAAAATATATGAAAAAGAATTCGCGAATTGCGAGTGCGCCGTCCGGGCCGATGTGCTGGCTATAGAGGCAGGGCATGGCTGCTGTAGCTGGGTTTTTTTCATGGGCTGCTGTAGCTGGGTTTTTTCTTTGGGCTTATGCTGTATTTCTGATTTAGGCTACGCATGGGCCCGTTTTGTGGGAAGTCAGGCCAGGCCCGGCAGGAAGTCCATCGCCTGCTAGAAAAATCGATTGAAGATTCTAAAAAAAGATTGACAACAGGGGAAACTCGAGTGTTCGTTAGGAATTCCGTGACAAGAGCATCTCCAAGAGTATTTGAAAAATTAAAATGCAATTCTAGTATTTGAAAAAAATCTCACAAAGAGTACAATTTTAGAAAATAGATCTAATTATCTGTCTAATTAAGTAATTAGATCTGATCTGCATGCAAAAACTTGCTATATGTGGCTAAAAAAGAGGGTACTAAAATCTTTTGGCGCCACTATTAATCTGTCTTAGTAAAACTAGAATTGCACTTTTTATGGGAAGGAGGAAGTAATCTTTTAGAAAATTTCAAATACAATAGTAGTCATAACAAATAATCATATTATAGCAAATACATTACTACACCTTAGCATTCTCATAAGTCATCTCATGCAATACCATGTAGAATTTTTTGCTATGTCACCATGTGGAGGAGAGGGTGATGAGAGAGAAAGATGTCTTTCTGTTTAGTGAAGGTTAGATTTTAGAACTACAACATGATTAATCTATCATCGTACGAGTTGTGGTTACGTTAACTCATAATATTCTTTTCTGTACACAAATTAAGAAATTAAAATTACTATGAGACAACTTAAAATGACAACTCATTGTATAGGTTGTTAGGCCGTCTCAAAATTATGTATAATACATGAGATCATCTATTAGACAACACCAATATATTTGCCTTTATTCCTATTTACTCATATAAGTCATAAGTATTGTTGAAGGCGGCCATGTTGTCTCATCATCTGTTTGGTTTTCTAGATGCTGCACTGAATAAAAAACAACATCAATTAGCCATTTAATCTATATAACTTATTGTGGACACCAAAAGCTTGGCACCAAGATTTTGGTGTCCACACTTACATAGATGCACTTCACTAAGCATATTAGCTTTACTTCTCTCAACATGTAACCTATCCACGTCATATAGGAATATATTATATCAGACGTCACATCACCGTCACTGGAACTAATCTATTAATTTCTTCCACCGATTTTATGTGACTATTAGAGCATTCATGCATGCAATTTATAATAGTCTCTGCGAGTATCACGCTGAAAAATTCCCCAGTAGAATTATATGGATAGTATCGTTTGGAAAAGAAAAGAATGTTGCCATACAATCACATTAGTGTTTCTACTTTTAATTTCACCTTAAAATTATGTTTAAGAATTCCCGTGGAGCAACGCAGAGGGTATCACCTAGTTTTTTCTACATGTGTGTCCATATGTTCCTTTTTGTCGTTGTGAGTATTGTTGTAGTTGCCCTTTTTCCTAATTACTCGTATACAAGGTTTTTTCACTATTGTGAAACAAATATAATGCTGAAGGGGAATAAATATTCACTGAGTTGGAACAAATATTCACCGAGGAGGAATGAATATTCAAAAGAGGAACAAATATTCACTAGATGAATAATTTGCAGCGAAATTTTTTCACTGATGCGAAACAAATATCCACTTAGAGAAAAAAATCATTGAAAAAAGCACATAATTTGAAGTAGAATTTTTCATTGAGGCGAAACAAATATTCACTCAGGAGGAAAATTTTATTAAAAAACAAATATTCGCTGAGAGAAAAATATAAAAGAAAGAAAGAAAAAATTAAAAATATGAAAGTAGAAACAGAAAAATAAAATAGAAATAAACAAAGAAAGAAACAAGAAATAAAACAAAAACAAGAAAATTAAAAGGAAATAGAAAATAAAAAGAATAAAGAATAAAAAGAATAAAGAATAAAAAGAAAGAAATAGAAAAAATAAAAAGAAACAAAAAACTAGAAAGAAAATATATAAAGAAAAAACAACACCGTCACGACTCACACTCGCGGCGCCCTGCCCCCTGCGGCCCCCACGTGCGGCGCGATGGTTTGTAGCTATCGCTGGCCCGATGTATAGCCCCTGCCTATGTTCCGGCAGTAGCCGTACCTACTGGCTACTATTGTGTACTGACTGCACCCGGGCGCAGCCGCACTGACCGGTCAACCGAGGCGTATGTCATGTCAACTCACTCCTTCCCTGTTCTCTCCTCCGACCGTCCGACGGATCACAACGCTTCCGCTCCCGAGTCCCGATCGAGCCGATCACCAGAATGGATCGCCGCCTGGCGCCGGCGGATCAGCAGCTGCGCTCGTCGCTCTTCGGCTGTGTTTGTTTGTTAGAGACTAAATTTTAGTCTCGAGGAATCTTGCGTGCATGAAGTACCAAATGAAGTTTATTTACAAAACCTTTTCACAGATGAGTGCAACTTTGCGTGACGAATCTAATGAGCCTAATTAATCCATGATTTGCTACAGTGGTGCTACAGTAATTATCCTCTAATCATACGGTCAAATGTCTCATTAGACTCGTCTCGCGATTTAGCCCGAGGGTTGTGGAGGCAGTTTTGTAAAATAACTTTATTTAATACATCTGATTAGTAGTCAAATTTGTTAATTTGAACCGGCTAAAGTTTAGCCGCACCAACCAAACACGCCCGAGATCCTCCGCGTGCACGTGTGCAGGGGTGGTGCTGGCGCCATGCACTGATGCGCCGATGACAAGGTGCCGGGCTGGCGGAGCACTATACGGAGCGGGCTGCTAATCTCCGAGGCCACCGTCGTTCACGCGCCAGCCCAGGGTAATCAAACGACCTCGTCAGTCCTCACGCTCACGCCACTCTTGCATGACGAGCAGTGCTGGAGAGAGGACCTAGGTTGGCGACTGGCGCATACGCCGAACCGCCTATCAAAAATAATCTAGTGTCTTCTTTGCTCGCGCCGTCCTGTGGATGTGAACTTAGCGATCCATGTCACCATGTGCGGCTATGCGTTCGCCGTGTCCGTGCTAGATCTGGGGCTTGAAAATAATGCTAGTTTATTTTGTCGGAATCATCCATCATGTACCTCCCTTGATCATAATTCAGGACGGAGAAAGTAAAAATACCAGTTTAGGTTGGAAGTAAACAGGCTTTCATGACCTGTTTACTTCATCAAAATTTCACCAACTACCCATCACATCAAACTTTGGACACTAATTAGGCAGAGGCGAATCTAGCTAAGAACTTCACCGGGGTCATTAGGGTCAAGTTCAGTGTGTGATAGAGTTTTTTCTCTATTTTTACAGTGATTTAGTGAAGGATTTACAAAATTCGTCGGGGTCAGCTGACCCCGATAAACAGGGCTAGATCCGCCCCCGTAATTAGGAGTATTAAATGTAGATTAGTGACAAAATTCATTTCATAACCCCTACCTTAATTTTCGAGACGAATCTAACGAGCCTAATTATGTAGACAATGTCATGCTACAGTAAACAATCTCTAATGACGGATTAATTAGACTTAATGGATTTGTCTCGGAATTTCCTGTCCCTTCGTGTAATTAGTTTTATAATTAGTCTATGTTTACTATCTCTAATAAATCTTGAAAGGGGCTCCCAAAATTTTGGTGAACTAAACACACGTAACCTCGAAAGACCTGAAATTTAGAATGGAACAATCCGATTCAATTACATGATGATTTTGTATTAATTTAGGTTGGATGATCGCAACATGTTCAACAACACAACATGACACGTGCTATTATTTACTATGTACCATCCTAGCAAAGTCAGTAGTATCTTTTTTAGAAAAAAACTAAGATAGTTTTTTCTATAAAAACCTAAAGGTGCGTTTGGATGTTGATAATGAGAGGCTTCGCATTGAATTGGGTTTAATACCAATTCAGCCATGGTATTGAAATGGTCACAATTCTAATGCTATTGTTTGGTTAGTCATTGTATTCCCTTTTGGAATCGTAATAAGTACTCAAATCCAATTTGTGTTTGAATGTACACAAGGAAGGAATTGATATCTGACCACATCTTCCATAGCGCATGGGTGAGGGGGGGGCAGATAAGGTGCTCATCGGCGCTAGGAGGAGGGGCGCAGGGCTCACCGGCGGAGAGGAGCATCCACGCAGGTCGCCGGCGGAGAGGAGCATCCACGCAGGTCGCCGGCGGAGAGGAGCAGCCACACGAGGTCGCCAACAGTGGGGCGGAAGAAGGCAGGGTCCCGCCCTTCGCTCTAAGTACGGCACCGCCGTGCCGGCCGTGAGGACGACAAGCAAGGTCACCGCCGCCCGCGAGGAATACGAAGAGGTCCGCCGCCCGCGACGAAGACAAGAAGGGCCTCCGGCCATGAGGGAGACGAGGAGGGCCACCCACAAGGGTCTCGGGGGAGGAGGGTGCAACGGTGTGGAGGAGAGGTGGGGCGAAGAAGGGAGCAGCTCGATGGTGGTAGGGTGCGGCACCGCCAAGCTCGCCGGAGGGAAGGGGAGGGGCGCGCGCGCGCTGAAGATGCTCCCAGCTCGTTAGATGGCGATACGCGATGGAGGACAACGCGCCACTAGAGGGCCGGTCGTCCTGGTGGTGGAGGGCGGCGCGTCGCTAGAGGGCCACCTACCCGGCTAGGTGGCGGAGAAGAGGAGAAGATCGCCGATGGTAGGGTGGCGCATGGATCTTGGTCGGGGTGCCGAGCGCTCGGGCCTGGATGGACTGCGGAAACAAATGCGGAATAATATTAAGGGTGGAGCCTCTGGATCGAGGGAGGGTGCGCACATGTGAGAGGAATGCCGCGCGGTATTCTGTCGCAATTCCATTTGCCAGGTAATGACTTCCTCCCAACCGATTGTAATTATTCCAACATCACAACCGCTCGAGTAAGTTTTGGAGTTAGGTTGACACAAAAAAAGTTTTGGAGTTGGGTCACATGGTGGGTCCCACACACTAAACCAGATGTCCAGATCATCTCCCCTCTTCCAGCCGTATCGTCTCCTCCAGCAGTCCAGCACACTCTCTCTCATTTTATTTTTCTCTCCTCCCTCGCCTGCCCTCTCTCTCGTGCGTGCCTAGGGTTTCCCTGGCGGGAGGCAGCGCGTGCGGCGGTGGACCCCCCGGCGAGGATATGAATATGCTTTTGCAAACATGGGGAAGATATGAATCATGCTGACAGGAGGAAGAAGATATTATGTTTAGGTGGCCATCTTTTTAGAGGTCTGTTGATTCTCAGCTATATACTGTTTCTTTTGCCGTGTGATCGAAAAATTCTAAAAAATGTGTTGGAATTTGACAATTGTGCTATTCAACATGCTTGCATTGGTGCCCTTGCGTACTTAATAGGAGAAGTTTATAGGATCAATTTGCCTCTTATTTGTTGATGTTCGATTCTTGCAGCAAAAGATCATTTCTCAAGTAGGCAATGAATATGAAATGGAAATTTTGGGGGAAATGGTTATGAATTGTCCAAAACAATATACTTCATTAGGCAATAACATGATTTTCATCAGGCAATAATATGATTTTGGAATAGGTAAAATAATGTTTTCCATTAGGCAATGTTTTGGTTAGAATCTTATAATTCTTTTTAATTGGCTTCCTTCAATACTAGGTCGTAGACAACGATCGACAATTGTACTTAAATACATAGCCTAGTTATTCATGCACTATTATACTCGATTGGGATTGCCAACATTTGCCATAATTTATATTCTCTCTTCATGCCAACAAATAACTCATCTTTGATTGGGTCTGCACAACAGCAGTAGTGTCGTTACAACTCATCTAGCAAGGCTTTAGATGTAAGGTAGAAGGATGGTCATTTCCCCCTCCGTCATGCTGGTTAAGTTTTTTCTTTCATGTGTATATGTGGTTCTGGAACTTGGATTGGTCCATTTTAGATGTTTAGGAAAATCGTTGTACTTAGATAAGCAAATTATTGTTACTAGTCAGGAAAAGTACTGTTATTAGTTAGACAAAATATTATTTTTTGTTAGGCATATTAATGTTCATCATCTTGTTCTAAGACTAAGCTATTGCATCTGTAGTTCAATGACATGTATTTTTTCCACACAAAATACCTTGAGGCTATAGTTCAGATTTCGGTGTTAATCGGACTGGATTTGATTAGTCATTGGTTAGCTTAGCTTTGCGCTCTTATTTCTGTTCAAGCTTATTTGTTCGCGTTCCTATTTGGTTGCCAGTGAACCATATGGTGCTGAGCGTTGAGCTTTTTCTTCGCTCCTTCGTGATCTCAATTTTATTTAGCAGATTGGCTTGCTTTTGCTCGAGCTTAGCTTCTCTATGCTGGAAAGGCATTGTAGTACAACAATGCAATCAGCTCTCCACTCGGTCAGTATCTGCACCAATTTAGTGCAATAACAACATTTTTTTAGTTTGGTTCAGAATGTTTATTTCTTTGCTACAGTCAGTCAATCATATCCTGCATGCTTTACCTCTTAAGGTTGTTGGATTCTTGTGAGCTTGGTATCATGCAATTGTATAATTCAACCTAAATATTTATTTGCTTTAGGCTGCTGTTTCAAACATGTGTGACTGTAGTTGTTTGCACCTTAATGGTTAAATTTGTGTAAGCATATCTTATTAGTACTAGTTGGCAGCTATACTTTGTAGGTATATATAATGTAAAATTAACAATTTTGTTTGTTGACTACCCTTTTTTTCTTTACTAACCACTACATGCTATCAAGTTGGTCTTTTTTCTCTCTTTATATGGCAGTTGATCAAGCATTCAATGAATGCAAGTATTAAATGATCAAACTACGTGTAGTCTCTACATGTCCAGTTAAACACATATGCCCTTAGCATTTTGTCCATCTCAAAAATATGTACTTCATTAAGCAATAATCTGTATTTCGTCAAGCAATCATTTATATTTTATTAGCCAATTCTACTTTTTCACTTAAGCAATAACATTGTACTTGATTACTTAATAATACTGGTATGTTATAGGCAATGATATAATTATGCAATTAATGTTTTGATACTTCACAATAATTATTAACATTAGCAATATACTCTTTTTTGTTCATAGTCTTCAGCTTTTACCTACGTGCTGTATTTTTTTATCCACTAAATTTTGTTGCTTGTACCGTAATATTAGACCTTAGGTTGTGGTCATGGTAGGGAACAAACTTTATAGATCCCTATGACTCTAGTATTTTGCGTTTCTGATCCAAACACTTTTTTGCAGGTTTTCTTCTAACTACCTATGCAGGTGGTGCATGTTATTTGGCTCTCTGTCACTCTGCTATCCCAGATAGTATGGTATTACCCATCTATCTCATTCCTTTGTTCATATTCTTCTTCTTGCTCCTGCTGTCTTTCCCTACTCATTTTACTTATACAAACACAAAAGATGGCTGTTCGGCGATAATATTGCTAATTATTAATAAATAATATTATGTACTAGGAAAAATTGAGTACTTTATTAAGCAATAATAGTGATTGTTTCATAATTCTTTTTTGTTTGGTGTGCTCTACCAAATACTGAAAGTAGCTTCTTATAAGTTATAACCCTGTTAGCTTTCCTAATCGAGTGCAGCCGTATGGCTGAACATAGTGGTGTTTTTTTTTACAAATTGGGAGTAACCATGAAAGAAGTCAGTGTGCTTCTGTGTGTAACAAAAGCTTGCAAGTAACTTATTATATGTGTTGAAGGGTCTGATTATTGCATAACATTTCCCTTAATGAAACTCCAGCACCTTCTGCCTTTTTCATTTTATCTTGTTTGATTTTTCTTATCACACTTTCTAAGATACTTTGAATAACAACTTAACATTCTTTAGTACTCAAATTAGCAGCAATTAGTCATCGATTTAGCTGGATCCAAAAAGCAACTTAATCAACCAGAGAAAAAACAAAGTATATAACAATATGTCTAAAATGTTTTTGCATATAGCAATATGCATACAAGCCCATATTTTTAATATTTATACTACCCCAAAAATATATATGTATGAAATACTTGCATATAGTAATATGGGTACCAGAAGCATTTTAATCGACTTCGAAATTAAATATACACTTGACCAGCAGCTTAATATTTTTCAATACTCAAATTAACAGCAATAAGCCACCAATTTAGCTTATCCGAAAAAGCAGCTCAGCAACCTAACCTTCTTTTCTTTCTTAACAAAATTAAAAGATTCAGCCACACACATTCTCTTCAGCCAATCCTATACTACCAGCAACTTGGTTGGTGTCCGGAACTGGACTACTTACTCTGTACCAGGTTATGTGCATCACCAGCAGTGAGCATGCTGCTATCATCCGCAATCTGAACCAGTGCATTAGCATCTGTAGGCCCTAAGTATCTTTAACCTGCTCATAGGACTCCAAATTGGTACCTTCTAATGTTGCTTGAGTACAGAAAGAAGCATTTGCAACTTCAAAATCCAAACCAGCAAATCAAAATAAAAATCCGACGGCAGTGGCTTCAAATTCATAATGACTTACCACCCTCTCCCCTCTGTACCTAGTGACTCCAACAAAATGAATACACAATAGTTTTTTTAGAAACCAGGGATAGTGTATGTTCTTTGTTTAACCTGCACTTTTTTTTGCAGCACGAACCAATTGTGCTTATACCAACTCAATTGTCACATAATATGCAACCAGCAGTACAGGTGGTGGTACAACACCGATGCAGAAATCATAAAGCAGATGATGCACATATGCAGTCATATCAGGAGTACATATGCAGAACATTCATATCATCTAGGCAGTCTTGTGCTTTTGTGTTTTGTTGCAGTTGGGAATTGGAGGATGTTTTGTACTTTTTTTTTTGTTCTGAATCCAGATCTCATGGGTTAGATCTCACCAAGCAATTTTTTCGTGTATAATAAATATGTGGGTGAACTTCGTTTCGGGGAGGCAAGAACATATGTACCCAAAGAAAAACATATGTGAATATGTGTATGTACAATTTTCAGTTGATTCAGGTGTACAGATCGATATGGGGATACTACTGCCTGTCCTTTTTCTTCTAGGATTCGGTGGCGTACCGACGGACCAAGCAAGGAAAAAAGGCAACGAAACCAAAAAAGGAAGAGGAGAATTGATTTATTTTGTCTGCATACCAAATATAGATAGGTTGTCCGGTAGGACTATATTACAGCCGGCAGTAATACAACTAGTCCATTCCTCAAACATCCAAACGACGGCATTCATTGCTGCGAATTCCAATTCCAATTGCGAATTCTACTCCCAAAAGTCAACATCCAAATGCAGCCTAAACATAATAAACATAAGATGTGAACATTTGGAAAGAAAACCCATCGGTCTTAGCACTCAGTAGTCCATCTCCGTCCAACGCTGAGTGCTGACTGCCCTTTGCCCACGCGACACACATGCTCAAAATGGCTCCTACAAGACGAGACGGCGACGCGGCTGCCCAACCAAGTCTGCACCCAGTCCTTTCTCCCTCCTCTCGCCCCCGTGCTCTGCTCCCTTGCGCCACTTGCGTGATTCGCTTTCGAACCGCACTCACTTCCTCCCTCCCCTCCCTGTTTCCCTCCCTCCTATACTCGGCTTCTCGCCACCCTCTGCTTTCCCCTCTCCCTCCTCCCACGATGGCTGCTTCCGCGGATCGCTCGACGGCGGCGGAGGACCCGCGGCCGCGGCCGTCCCTCTTCTCGCCGTATCAGACGCCCCGCTTCCGCCTCGCCCACCGGTGAGCCTCTTCACTCCCCGCCCGCCTCCTGAATTTTCCCCTTCCCCTCACCCCCTGGGAGGCTGGGGCCCGGGGTCTCGGTCTGATGTGCGCTCGCGCTCCGCAGGGTGGTGCTGGCGCCGATGACGCGGTGCAGGGCGCCCGGCGCGGTCCCGGGTCCCGCGCTCGAGGAGTACTACGCGCAGCGTTCCACGGACGGCGGCCTGCTCATCTCCGAGGGCACCATCATCTCGCCGGCCGGACCGGGGTAAACCTCCTCTCCCCTACTCTGCTCCCCTCATCTCCACCATGGTTTTTCTCTCTCTCGTTAGCAGTTCCCGTGATCGATTTGTTTGCCGTCGCCGGTGAGGCGGTGACGGGTCAGATTACTGCGCGCGCCACCGTGCTCTACTTGGTCTTCCTGGCGCCACCGTGTGAGCCATGTGCGCTAGCGCTAGTGTCGGATGGGGAAGATGCGCGTTAGATCTGGCGGAGAAGCGGTCCTCCTGCTGCGACCGGTGGTTGGTGGCCCGGGGTCAATTATCCAGGGCGTCCCGAATTATCAATGCTATTTGGTGGGAATAGCGAACGTTTCTCTAATAGCACGCCACTCATCATGTGGGTTTGCTATACTTATGTTAGTATTCTAGCGTGCCTGATCAGAAGAGCGTGCTCTGTTTGGTCTCTACTTCGAACCGTGCCAATATTCTTAGCAGGAACGACTGTAGGCCAGTAGGACCCAGCTGGCCAAACTGTAAAGCTAAAGCATGATTTACTTCTTTACTGGCCTACACAACTGGATTTGTTCTATTTTTCATTAAGAATATGAAAGATCATGTTATTGTTCCCTACAGATTCTTCTCATGCTCACTTGGACGAGCTTGTAGCATGTTGGTTTGGTTTACTTCTGAAACTTCAGATCCGAACATTAGGTGACAGAACATTGTTGTATCAGGTTTCCTCGTGTCCCTGGGATATACAATCAAGAGCAGATTGATGCATGGAAAAAGGTGGTTGATGCTGTTCATGCCAAGGGAGCTATCTTTTTCTGCCAATTGTGGCATGTAGGCCGAGCTTCTCATCAAGGTATGAATATTATATTTGCAAATTCCACAAAAAAATGGGAAATGATTCAGCGAATTCTCAGAAATTACACTGAATTGCCAGATATTTGTTGCATTTGGGTTAATGCAGTCCAAACATCGTGAAATCATATTTTGCAGTTGGAAAAGTCTCTGTTCTGATGTAGTTCTTGTTTCTTAGCAAATAAAGGATTATGTAATCTGGGTTGGTGGGAAGTAGGGGGATGTTTCTGGCTTGCAATCGGACAACCTGATTCCTGTCTTTATTTGAGTTATTATATATTGATTCTTCTGACAAGGAGTCAAATTGCCTTTCATTTATTCAATGTACTACACTCTGTACCTCTAAAGACAGTTAAGTTGCAGTGTCTAAAGTAATACACCACATGTCTCTTCGGAAATTCACCTTGTTAATCATATGCTCCTTGTTCAACAGCCAACAGATATAGTGCATGCCCTTTATTCACTTTGCCAGTTCGTAAGTGTTTAGATGAAGGTTGAATTTTTTTTTCACACAACTTTGACTGCTAATTAGGGGTATTAAATAAAGTCAGTTTACAAAACTACCTTCACAACCCTGTGCTAATTCACGAGACGAACCTAATGAGGTTTTCACCACATGATTAAAAGGATGGTTACTGCAGCAAATCATTAAATTAATTATGCTCATTAGATTCGTCGCGCAAAGTTGCACTCATCTGTGAAAAGGTTTGCAAACAAACTTCATTTCGTACTCCACGCATACAAGATTCCTTTTCTCAAAATTTTTTGAAGGGGGAACTAAACATTGACAATCATTAGTTTTCTTTATTTATTTGACCATGTTGCCTAATGCTTTTTCTTTTCATCATTCAGTTTACCAGCCAGGTGGTGCTGCTCCAATATCATCAACTGATAAGCCAATCTCGTCAAGATGGAGGATATTGATGCCTGATGGTTCCTATGGCAAGTATCCAACGCCGAGGCGCCTTGCCATGTCGGAGATACCTGAAATAGTTGAACAATACCGCCAATGTGCCATAAACGCTATCAAAGCAGGTATAAAAATAAACACGCACAAATCCTCAAACTATAAACATGAAACTTGCTCCAACGTGACTCCATCAGAAAATTCCTCTATTTGCTGATCGAGATGAAATGTCTCTGCAGGTTTTGATGGCATTGAGATCCACGGCGCCCATGGCTACCTGATCGACCAGTTCCTCAAGGACGGCATCAACGACCGGACCGACGAGTATGGTGGCTCACTCTCCAACCGCTGCCGGTTCCTCCTGGAGGTGACCCGTGCCGTGGTCTCCGCCATTGGAGCAGACCGTGTCGCAGTCCGGGTGTCACCGGCCATCGACCACCTCGACGCCTACGACTCCAACCCCATGCAGCTCGGCCTGGCCGTTGTGGACCGTCTCAACGCCCTGCAACAGGAGGCCGGCGCGCGTCTGGCCTACCTCCACGTGACGCAGCCGCGGTACGCGGCGTACGGGCAGACGGAGGCGGGGCAGCACGGGAGCGCCGAGGAGGAGAGCCGGATGATGCGCGCCCTCCGCGGCGCGTACCGGGGCACCTTCATGTGCAGCGGCGGGTACACGCGGGAGCTCGGGGTGGAGGCCGTGGAGTCCGGGGACGCTGACCTGGTGTCGTACGGGCGGCTGTTCATCGCCAACCCGGACCTGGTGGAGCGGTTCCGGCGCGACGCGCCGCTCAACAGGTACGTGCGGAAGACGTTCTACACCCCGGACCCCGTGGTTGGGTACACGGACTACCCGTTCCTCGGCCAGCCTAAGGCGCGCATGTGATTAGTATAGGTCGGTAATTGTAAGAGGTGAATTGTTGATTGTGTAATCCGACATGAGAAAATAAGAACACGTATCGTGTTAGCCGTAATTGTTACATGTTGCCAATATCTGGTGCAGCAGAGTGTATCTTGATTGATATCTTAAGGAGAAATGGAGAAAATGGTGTACTTAATGGGGAAAATGGCAGTGTTCTTATTCATATACTTTGTCCTCAACCATGTCCCTTGTCTTAATCCTCACCTGTCCACCAATCTGATATTTATACTAACCTGTTTGCTCTAATCAAAGGTTCAGGTTGCATGCATGCCACATAATCCCTCAGATGCAGATAAACCTACTAGTGCAAATTATGAACATTGCTATTGAAAGCACACTACCATAACACCCTTCTGGCCTTGTCACAGCACCAATGGATTCTTGAGCTTACAACTTCACAACGAAACTGCATTCATGTTGTCATATCTTCAAGACAAGCAGAACTGTGGATTCTATCCTTTGCCTTCACCGCCTGAAGATCAAGGTATAAACTCTGAGACCAAGATGAAAACAACCAAATCAAATGTATTGACAGATGTACCATGTTCTTACTTCTTTGTTCCAGTTGGTGCATAAGGTAATGCAGATTAGCAAGATTGTCTGCACCACCAGTCCACTCAAGAGTCCAAACCAGAGCCCCTGTTCAAAGTCCAAACCAATATTTTTTCTTGATACCATTAACCTTTTATTTCAAAAGGGAAATCGTTTATTCTCTTACGACATTAATTACCATTCCTCCGACATGGCAGACAAAGGCGAAGAAGTATCCCGAAGGGATCGCAACAAGGTAGTAGGAAGCAAGGTTGATGGAGGCACCGATCTTTTGCCGACCACAGCCCCTAATAACACCTGCAATCAGAAAAAGGCAATCTTTGACAAACTTTCTGAATTCAGTTCAGGATTCATGTCATCATGCGAGTGACATATTTTCTGATTCAGTTCAGGACTCAGGATTCATGTTTGGTAGTGCATTGTAACTTGCCAGCGTGGGGTTATCATACTGTTTACCTGAAAGCACACCCTGTACGCAGTCGAACAAGAAAGAGATTGCGAGGAGCGGCAGCATCCTGGCAATGTACTTGATCACCCTCTCATCTTTGCTGTACGCGTACCCCCACAGATTGCGGATGAGCACCATGACCAGACCTCCGAATGCGGCGACTAACAGAGACAAGAGCACGACCACCCAGGCCGCCAGACGTGCCGCCTGCGGACGCCCTGCGCCAAGCTCGTTTGAAACACGCGTGCTGTATGGCATCACGAATCACGATGGGGAAAATTGTTGCAAAGATGAGTTTATCGTCAGCAACTAGTATTTGATAAATGGTTGGATGGTTATGTGTTGTTGGAGCTGACCTTGTGGCACCACCAAGTCCAAGCGGAACCATGAATGCCAAGGTGATGGTGTTGATGCTACAAGAATCGCAGCAGTAAGTGGCCAAGTGTTGAATAGCGGAGCAAATGGCATGGCAAAATTCATCCCCAAACTTAACTGAAGGAAGAACTCTCACCAGATGGACAGGACGGCCGTCTCAAGCTTGGGATTAGGGAGGAGACCAGAGAGCAGCACCAGGAGCTCGAAGGACCACCACTCTATGCTGCAGAGCGCAGAGAGACATGGCTTCAGTTGTTCGAGGCAGTCCAATCCATTGCTAAATCGAGCTCATGATCAAAAAGACAATTGCAGCGGACTCACTCACCAGACCATCATGGCCGACGGCACGGCGAGCCTGAAGAAGGCGGGGATGCCGCGGAACGCCTCGCGGGAGAACCCCGTCCAGGTGCTCCGGCAGCGCGGCGAGAGCCTGACGTAGAGCGCCAAGAAGCAGAGGTTGGCCGCGTACGAGACGGCGATGGCCAGCGCGGCGCCGGCGCTGCCGAGGCCCAGCGCGCGCACCAGCAGCCAGCAGACGGGCAGGTGGGTGGCGGCGGTGACGCCGGAGCCCAGCATCACTGGCACCACGGCGTTCTGCGCCTGCAGGAACCGCATGTGACAGTTGAGCGGCCCGTTGACGAGCAGCGCCGGGATCAGGCCCCGGATGTACGCAGCCGCCGCCGCCGCGATCTCCCGGTCCTGCCCGAACCACGCCAGGATCTCGGCCGTGTAGGACCACATCGCCGCCACCGGGACGCTCACCAGGACGAGCACCAGCATGGCGCGCTGCTTGTACACGCCCAGCAGGTGGTGTTGCTTCGCGCCGAAGGCCTGCCCGCACAGCGTCTCCAGGCTCGTCGCCATGCCTCCCTGGCAAAGGAAAGACGCGCGCAGATTGCAAGGTTGCAGACGTGCTCTGTCTCCGGCGTGGTTATCGACGCAGGGCGTGTTTACGTACGTACCAGCAAGCTGAAACCGGTGACGGTGGCGAAGGAGGTGGCCACGGAGGCGCCGGCGAGCTCGAGCTCGCCGAGGTGGCCGACGAACATGAGCGACAGCAACTGGACGACGTACTGCAGGAGGTAGCCGGGGACGAGCGGCCCGGCGAGGTACAGCAGCCTCTTGACCTCAGCCCACACCAAGCTTTCCTCCTTGTCTCCTCCGTGCTTGCTCCCGGCGCCCGTGCCATTCAGGAGCGGCTCCTCCGTGTCCGTGGCCATTGCTTCTGGCTTCGCTGGGTGAGAAGCAGGGGAAGGTAGCAATGGTGGTTGACCCGGACCTCCCCGTTTGATTCATCTGCTTCTGATCGAGCTCGCTATTTTTGTACTGCATCTGACATCTGCACATGTTATTTTTTTCTTTAATGCGTCAGTCAACGGAGTATATACTTTTCCTTGGGCCAAAAATCTCACTTAGAGGATCGTGTCAGTTCATTTCTTCACTCTACGCGTATTTTCTCAAACGCCAAAATTTCACCACTCTCACCCATTTAAACAGGGTATAAACATTCGTTGACTTTTTCTGTTCATATTTGATTGTTCGTCTTATTAAAAAATATGAAAATATTATTTATTTGTTATGACATATTTTTATCATCGTGTATATTTTAAGTGTATCATAATTATTTTTATATTTTCATAAATTTTTTGAATAAAACGAACGGTCAAATGTGATGCGCAGAAATCGAAAAATACTTATATTTAAAGACAGAAGGAGTAGATCGTTTTGAGATTTCAAGATTCACAATTTTTATTATACATCTATATAGATACTTATGTATAGACACGTAATAACAACTAAATCTAGATTTCTCAAAACGACATAAAATTTGAAACGGAAGGAGTATAAGCTAACAAGCAAGCATAGAGTGCTATGTAGAGATTGAGAAAAAATTATTCTAGACTAGACGATTATTCAGTGTGCAGAGACGACAAAACTTGTTAGCAAGGTCAACTGTTTTATGTGAAGTCCTACATTATTTCACGCTAATGCGTTCCTCTCGGGCGGATGCTATATGGCTCAACTTCATGAAATTGAGGTTGACATATATAGCAGCAGTGGTAGGTTTTTGTTAGTCTGATGGAATGCAATTTAAATTTAAATAATGTGCATGGAATTAGGGAGCTCCCTTTAGCGGGCATTACGTCAGGTTCTCTTCCTTTTGCTTATAATATACTAATTATTGATTCTATATTTTTTAAATAATTTATCTAGTTATAGTGTATAGCATTCATTCGTCTAGCGATTCACCACGACCACATGAAGCAAATCTTTCGGCAGTTGAGTTATTGAGGCGTGGACTCGGGTCCACGTGTCAGTGGCTCAACTGCATCACAAGTACTGCAGAGGAGACTCATCCACCACAACAACAGGATCCCAACATTTAATAGTGATTTAGTAACATTTATTAGTAATTTAAAAAACGCTGCTAGTGCATTTTACAATTTTTTTAGAAGTTAGAAATGGTATACGTATGGTTCGAATTCACAAGTTTCCTTACGATTTTTCTCGTTTCCTTAAAAAAAATAGAATAACTTAGGGCACCCGCAGTGTTGTGCAAAAGCGAATCATGAGCTCCCAAAAGCGAACCATGAACGTAGTGGCAGCCGAACCATTGCCGTCAGAAGAAGCATTCGAATGCTGCAGAAGCGTCGCACCGTGAGCCGCTGGAATGAATAAAATACTGCGGACGGAAGTAGAATTAGCCTTGAGTTTGTACGAGAGGGTAAAAGTCCGGATGATTTTTGTTTCTTTAATAGTTGGTAGGCCCCACCAGTCGACGCATACGCTACACGCAGCGAACACTAGTTCAGTTCGATGGTTGGGGTCAGAAACAATCGAACCAGCACTGGAGGTGCCCTTAGTGTTTCAATACTGTAGAGAAACTCTTCTTTCTCTATGATTTTACTTGGTTTCCTCATGATATATTGAAAAAGAGTACCATGTAGGCAGTTGAGAGATGACCAGGTGGGAGATTTCCCGCGAAACCAATCCCGCACTCGCTCGTTTGGAGCGCGCGGTTTTTGACTGTGGGGGCCACACGCTCCCACGTGGGGCGGACGGCGGACCCAACCTGATTTTTTTTCTTTTTTCGTTTTTTTGACTTCAACAAATCTTTTTTATGCTTAATTCGAAAAATTATGCGCACAACTTGTCATTTATAAAAAAAATTATACGCACAACTCATTGTTAGAAAAAGATTATACACATAAGTTATTCTTCAAACAATTGTGCATACAAATTGTACGCATAAGTTTTGCGCACCATCAAACTTATGCTTAAAACTTATCCGGCAAAAAAATATAGTTCGCAGTTATGTGTCGAAGTTGTGTGTATAAGTTTCAAAAACGGAAAGATAAAACTGATGTTTAAAAAAAGTTATGCGTAAAGTTATGTATACCATAAAAGCTACACATATAAGTTATGTATACCATAAAAATTGTATATATAAGTTATGCACGCTATCGGAGTTGTGCTAAAAAATTATATCATAAAAGTTATATCAAGTAGTTGTGTATCGAAGTTATGTGTATACTTCCTTCGTATCATAATTAGAAGTCGTTTAGGACATTATTTAGCATACAAGGAGTGATTAATTTGGATAAATTTTTTCCTGCTTACACTAATTAATAGGGTTGCGTTTGCATTACAAATAAGAAAGTATTGTGGTCGAGTTGTTCGGTGGAGCTAGTATTAAAGCGAAAGGTCCCGAGTTCGATTCCCTTCGGTTGCAAGATTTTTTTGCCCCGCCTGCGCTGCATGCGGAGTGGCGGGCCGCGCGCCTGCACTGCATGCGGAGTGGCGGGCCAGAATGGGGGCCGTCACGTGAGGGGGAGGAAAACTCCAAAACATAAGGATACCGTTTCAAAAAAAACCATAAGGATAAAAAGTCCTCAACGCATGAAAGCATATACTCGTACTCTGACTTGCATGAAAGCATTAAATTTTAGGTGTGGCTAAATAACAGCCGGCTGTGATTTGGGCTGAATCACAACCGGCTGTCTTCATCTTCTCACTCTATCCTCTTTTTTCCTATCTTGCCGGCAGTGGCGTAGCCAAGAAAAAAAATCCAGCTGGGGCGAACTTCTAATAACTGACTAAACCGAAATCAAGAACATTGCAATTCAAATCGTATTAATGCATCCATATATTGCAATCACACAATTTTAATGCAAAGTTGAGATATTACCTCAAATTTGAAGAATAAATTAACAGTTCTTGCACACATGCACCATACATGGTAAAATACAAAAATAGAAATAAGAAATAGATGAATTCGTAAATTGGATAAAGACATCAATTAGCAAATAGCAAGTAATAATAAAGTGATTCAACTCAAGTGTTGGTCGTTCCGTGTGGTGGCTGGACTGTCTATTGTGCTGGCCTGTCTATGTGTGGCAGATGGGCCACTGGGCCTTTTCTAAGATGCTGGGCAAGTAGGCCGGAAAGAGGTAACAAAGGCCCAGTTGGCCGTTGGGTGCTGACCCTTTCTTCTACCTCTACCTCCCTCGGTCTGAACCAGCAAACAACACCGTCGCCATGGCAGCTGCCGCCTGTCGGAGCTCAAAAAATTGCCGGAGAATAAGGGGAGTTATTGGAGCAATCCCAACTTTAGTTGGGTCAGCTGCCCCAGCTCGCCCCAACATAGATCCGCCCCTGCTTGCCGGCGAGAACATCTTCTTCCCCACCCCACTGCCTCCTCCACTTCCCCGGTCGGCAGCTGCCGATCCGCCCGCTCTGTTGTATAGACATCCCTGGGCCCACCATCAAGGTTGACCATGCCCGTACATGAGACTGGACACCGAGGCTAGTCTGACATGTAGACCACGGTGCAAGATCGACAACGTACTCTACATGGCAATACATGACTTATACTATAATAGGAAAGCATACATTATAACCGACCATAGCCTTCTCCTAGTCGTACTCAACTAGTACTCCTGTACCAGCCGACTTATAACCATGCCCTCCGCAGAATATAAGTCGGAACAGGGACCCCCCTCCAACAATCACGCAATCAATCAAGCTACACGCGACATACAAGACGTATGATATTACCCACATTGCGGTCTGAACTTGTTTAAATTGTGTGGCTTGTGTTTCACCTTCGAGTTCCTGATCTCGGCGAGCCCCACCATCAACTACCTCAAGCACCCCCTCGGTAGGTTGCCGGGTCTAAACACCGCCAGCTGGCTGCTGAGCTGGCGGTGACTCGACTTGTTCTGCCTTAACATCCTTGTTGGGCCTCTCCATGATCGGTGGGGACTAGCTGTCCTCCATGCCTCCTCCTTTTGGGTGGCTACGGGAGGGCATCTCCAAATGGCCATGCTAGCCTCTTCGATGAACCAACAGGTGACGCGACTTTCCCAGCCCGCGCCTCCAGAATAAACTCCCCCAATGGGTTTGAGTCCTCGCCACTCGACGACTCGTTCACGTCAGCGTCCTCATCAGCTTCATCATATGTCGTCGAGAACTTCTATGTGAACTTTCTCCTCAGATCAACTTGAAAGTGGTCAGATTCGGGCGGAGGAGGCATGGAGAAGTGCAAATTAACATAATCCTACATGCAAAAAAACTAGTCAGAATGCAACATATCATCAAAAATAAGTACTCGGGGGCTCTCTCCATAGCTACTTACTTGGTTCAAAGGGTTCCACACCATATTCATTGACTGCAGTCTTCGGGATTCCCTTCGAGTTCTTGAAGATCTTCTGCAACCTCTCCATGACAGCATCGTTACTGATCTCGTCACGAGTCATCCTCGAGTCATCGTCACAGCCAGTGTACTTGTACCCGAAGTGCTCCCTCTACATAAAGCTAGAGGCTACCCTCTCAACTGTCAATCTCTTCTCCTTCAACTTGGCTATACGCTTCAGTAGCTCGGGGATCTGCACACACTCGTCCATCCTAGGCTCGTCATTCCCAAGTGATGATGTTCAGGGCGGTGACCGGTGGGCTTTGACAGCTATGGATGGTGGTTGCTGGTGTAGAACCACTTGTACTTCCAGTCCTGATTGGAGTCAATGAGCTTGTACTCAAAGTACAGCTCCCTGGCGCATTCGCGCATCTGGATACCCGCTCCACGGACTAGTTCTGGGTGGTCCTTGTTTGGCTGCGACTTCACTTGGAACAACTTCTGAAACAATGCCTAGTGGGGCCTGATTCCGAAATAGGCCTCACAGAAATGAAAATAGACCGAGACGTGGAAGATATCGTTGGGATTCAGATGGACGTGCTCGACCTTGTAGTAGTCCAACATCTCGCAAAAGAAATCTGATGTAGCAGCACTAGTCCATGCTTGATGAAGTGAGAGAACATCAGAATCTCATCCGGATTCTTCTCAAATGGCCACACATCACCAGCGGTGGTATTCCACCCAGCGAGGGCCTTCTCCTAGAACAACCCGGCGTCAACCAGCGCCTGGATCCCTGCACTCATCAGCTTAGACTTCTTCCAAGAGCAGGTTTGGTTCGGCGGCACCATCTGGTTCGTCTTCTCGTGGATTGGCGGCGGCAGTTGGGGAGATCCACTCCTTCTTCCCTTTCTGGATGTCTTCCTCTTCATTTGGGCTTCGGAATGCTCGCTCTTCATCCTCCCTGTCATGAGTGTCTTCACTCGCATTCGCTCGGGGCTACGGAGGGAGGAACGACGGTGGCACAGTCGCTTCACTCAGGCGGCAGCGGCGAATGAGGAGTGCTTGGTTACCTACCGTGCATCTGAATTTCAAGTGATGGGATGAATGGAAAACCCTAAGTGGATAACTTCCCCGGTATTTATAACCGCACAGTGACACATCGACGTGGTGGACATTTCAGATCAACATTTTGGTGCTCTAATCCGTGGGATTCAAATCGACATATTTGTATTGGAAGGTTTTTTTGCTGAGGTTTACAAACTTTGATCACGCTTTACAGTCAGTTGACCCTTCAATTCGAGAAACTACTCGACTAAAGACTCAGGGGATCCGTGCCACGTGTCCTCTGGTTTGGAAGTTTTCTCTATATTTTTTGGGATAAGATTGGCAGAAATTATAGATTGACTCTCAACTTAATTCTTCGATTCAACTTAAGGCTCAGGGGTTGCACTTCATATGGAGTGCGATTTCGCAATCGCACTTCCAGGGAGGATCTCTACTTCAAGACAGATGAGCCGGAGAACATTCCAGCCTCGTGGCTAGTTTGAGTAATATTTAAGACTTCAACAAGCAGTACTTGGGGATGCTTGAAGACTACTCGGAGATGGCTTCTTCAAGACTACTCGAACTCGCTACACTCGCCTACCAAGTACTCGGGGCTTGTCGTACAGACATCCATGGCCCCACCATCGAGGTTGACCATACCCGTACATGGGACTAGACACCGAGGCTAGTCGGACATGTAGACCACGGTGCAAGACAACGTACTCTACATGGAAATACAATACTTGTACTATAATAGGAAAATCATACATTGTAACCGACAATATCCTTCTCCTAGTTGTACTCGACTAGTACTCCTGTACCAACTGATTTGTAACCTTGCTCCCCGTAGAATATAAGGCGGGCAAGGACCCCCCCTCCAACAATCACGTAATCATTCAAGTTACACGCAACATGCATACAGGATGTAGGGTATTACGCACATTGCGGCCCGAACTTGTCTAAATTGTGTGTCTCGTGTTTCACTTTCGAGTTCCTGATATCGGCGAGCCCCACCATCAACTACCTTGGACACCCATCTCGGTAGGTTGCCGGGTCTAGACACCGACCACCGTCGTTCCCCTCATCCCCGTCCTTCCTAATCACACTACCTATCGCCTCCACTGCAGTCCTTTGGAGGTACAACCCTACTCGGCCGTGCACTCCCACTGCACGCCGTCTCACCTCCACCGCCAGCAAACCGCGTGGCGTGAGGAACTAAGTAGGCATGAAGATAAAAAGTCGTGGATCCTCACCAAGTCTTTACCTTAAACTTTTTCCGTTACCGTTTGACGTGAGATTAAAATATTATATACGCTTAACCTTGTGGTCACAGTATCAGCCTTTCAGGAAAAATTTTGGGAGAAAAATTTGAAGGGTCTCTTTCAAGTTGTATTAGGAGTAATAAACGTAGATTAATTACAAAACTAATTACATGGATGAATGGGAAATCTAGAGACGAATCCATTAAGCCTAATTAATTTGTCATTAGATATTATTTACTGTAGCATAATGTTTTCTAATCATGACATAATTAGACTTGTCTCGAAAATCAAGATAGGGATATGAGTTCTGATATTAAAACACATTTAGCACTCCTAATTTGTGTCCTAAGATATGTGACGGGTAGTTGAATTTTTTTTTTGAGAACTAAACATATGATGAAATATTATTTAATTTGTAGGAGACTAGGAGTACATTTTAAACCACATACGTACATCTTCACTCGAGAAACACTTTGTGACGCGACCACGTACGTTCAACATCCATGACAGGGGTGCATGCGTGCATCGGTGCATGCAGATTATTTCTTACACACCACAACGATACTGCACTCAGGCCGAAGAAGACCTTGATCTCCAAGATCTCCGCGGTACTGATGAAGGTGACCTTGTTTACGACGGTACGGCACGGATGCCGAACTCGGCCTTCTCCTTCCTGACCTCCGCTTCACTGATGAAGGTGACCTTGCTCACGACCTCCGCCGGCAGGAGGTTGGCGAAGAGCACGTAGGGAACGAGCTGCAGGCCAGGGTAGGCGCTGCTGTACGCGTTGATCGCCACGGCGGTCGTGTTGCCGATGTTGATCTGGTAGTGCACCAGGCCCTGCGGGAACACGAAGAGGTCGCCCTTGTTCAGCGTCTTGGTGTAGGCCACGTTGGTCTCGGCGCTGACGAAGCCGACGGAGATGGTTCCGCTGAGGACGTAGATGAGCTCGGAGGCTTCCGGGTGGGTGTGGAGGGGCACGACTCCGCCGGGGAGGATGTCGACGCGGGTGGCGCTGATGCCGAGCCCGTTCATGCCCGGCACCTGCTTCACGTTAGCCGAGACCAAGCCGGTGTTGAAGGGGGAGAAGACCGGGCCGGATTGGGCGAGGGCTTGGGTGTAGAAGTCGTTGGCGGTGACGAGAGACTTGCGCTTGCAGGGGTAGCCGGACGGCGTGTCGGGGAGGAGCAGGTCGGCGACGCAGAAGTCCTGGGTCAGAGCGAGGGAGGAGAAGGGCAGCAGCAGGAGGGAGAGCAAGGGCACGAGCACGGTGGCCTTGGTAGTCGCCATGGTTATTACCGGCCTCGCTAGATAGCTAGCTTACCGCTCGTGTAGGTGTTTCTCTAGGTATTGCGTTAGTTGCCGTGTGCTTGGATGTGTGGTTCTTCGGGTGTTTATATAGGAGAGAAGCTAGCGGTGTGCTCATGCACAAGCACACAACGCAAGCCCAGGGCACCCATTAGCGTTGTACACTTGTACTTGTAGTGTGAGTTTGACAAAGGCACGCGTAGCATTTGTTCATGCACGTACGTGCATGCAGAGAGGGCTATCACGAGAGAGTCCACTTAGTACCGACTGCGCTGGTCAGCTCAAGGCGGGGACAAATCCGGATCATGTGTACGGGGTCATAATTAGTCACTCGTACAGTCGTACTACTAGTTGCATACGCTGGGGTTAGTAGCGGTAGAAACATATAACCGAGCTAGTTCAGAGGTTGTTGACGGAGAGAGAAGGGCAAACCGTGCGGAGGCAAAGCGCCTCCCCGCGCGACGAGCGTGAGACTTTTGTTGCATGTCGAATTGGCACCAATGTCCAAGGCCGTGCGGAGATGAAGCATCTCCCTGCGCATCAAGCGCGGCACTTTCGCTGCACAACCATTGGTGCCCAAGGGCCCATGCACTAGCACCCTCACCAGCCTCACTGATCACCGAAGCGCGGCCACGCGACCGATGCACGCGGAGTTGGTCGAAATGCGAGGGTAGCAAGAAGAAGCGACTGAGGTCGCTGAAAGACCGCCGTCAATGAGATGTGGTGGTAGCACAGGGTCGCCTCCAGATCTTGGGGCCGCCGAAGGAAGCGGCCGTGGGGGACTCATGCGAGCGCACGCCCCAAGGCGGGGCATACACCAGCTCAAGCAGCAGCTCGGCTCCATAAGGTGAAGCCAGAGTAGCTGCCTCGTCGCTCGACTGGTAAGCCGGCAGGAGGTCCGCCCGCAGCCGCGGTGCCGACCAGGCATGGCGCAGCCACCGGCAGGAAGGGAGTGACAGGAGCCCGTTGAGATCCTCATCCCAGCCACCGTCATGCCCTACACCTCGCACACTTCCTCCACCCACCACATTGCCGGCAGGGGCCCTCGACCAAGAGGCCAGCGCAGGGGGGGGGGGGCCGAGGGCCAGCAACGTGGAGGTAGTGGCACACCGAAGGTAGTGCGAGGACACTGGAGAGGCACAGAAGCAGCTAGGAAGGAGGACCGGGATTTTTGAATCAGGGATTCTAGATCTAGATCTGGGCCAAGGGAGCAAAACGGGAGAGGGAAGACGAGCTGGAGGCTGCTGAGGCTAGAGAACCCGCCACCACTGCAGGCAGCAGCTTGGGGTCGGCGGCGGTAGGTGAGTGGGCGTCGAGGGAGGAGGGCACGGTAGCGGCGGGGGCTCCGTCCGTGTCGCCCCTGGCAGGAGCGACGCGGGGGACGAAACGGTCGGACTTCTGTGCCATAATATCTGAATAGATATAATTAACTGTAAATTTATTATCTCTACATAACCCCCAAACAAACACATCTTTTTGTTCCTTCAATTAATTCCACGTTTACTACTTTACCCACCAGCTCCATCCATCCATTGGTTAAGGCTATTCCCTCTCAGTGATCTTCTAAAAGACACATTCAAGGAGTTGTGCTTAGCACTTTAGCCACCATATCACTTTTCTTTCTTACTATGTTATAAGTCCAGGAAAGCCGTCTTTTAGCTTTTTGGTTGTCAATCCAAACATCTTCTCAAAATCTAGTTTGGTTACCATTTTGGACACTAAACCTGCCTTTAGAAAGAAACTGATCCTTCACGTCCATCAGCTCAGACCAAAATTGTGAATCCCCCGATTGTTTCGTAACCTGCGTTAAAGATTTGTTTTTTAAATACTTATGCTGGAGCATCCTTTGCCATAAACCATCTTCATTCATAAGCTTAAACAGGCACTTGCTTAGCAAGCATTTATTCTGAACATCTAAGTTTAGAATCCCCAAACCTCCCAAACTTTTGGGTAGATACATAATACTCCATCTTGCCAACCTATATTTTTTCTTGTGCTCATCACATTGCCAAAAAAAATCTTGATCTATAATAATCAAGTTTTTTAAGTACCCCTTTAGGGATCGACAAACTATAAGGAACAGAATTTATTAACACTAATCTTCCTCCCACCGAGAGCAGCTTGCTTTTTCAATTACCTTTTCTGAAATCTTTCTTCAATGCCAATCCAGTCCTTATTTGCAATTTTGTTATATTTCATTGGAATGCCCAAGTATTTAAAAGGGAAAGACCCTTCTTTACACCTGAAAAGTCTTACATACTCTCCAACTCTATCCTTTGCTGCCCCAAAAACAAAAGAGCTCACTTTTATGGAAATTTATCTTTAGCCCCGGGAGATTTTCGAAAGCACAAAGCACTAGCTTCAGATTCTTAGCTTGCTGAATGTCATTTTTCCAAAAAAAAAATATTATATCATCTGCGGACTGTAGGATTGACAACCCTCCATCTACCAAATGAGGAACTAGTCCCTGAAACTGGTCATCTTCTCTAGCTCTCATAATTAGGATCGACAACATATCTGCCACCAAATGAAAAAGCACAGGAGATAAAATTGTCTTAGGCCACCAACTTTTTCTTATAACATTGACGACCATTCATCTTATTCAAAAATTGTGTAAGTATCAACTATACTTTGTTTGTGACATGCTTTACTTTTTTTAAATATTCTAAGCATGACTTATTTACACTGGTGGAGACATGGCTTTTAGTTCCGGATGGGAAGGCTATTATCTCTCTACAGCCCACCCTAGACTAATGCTTAGAGACGAAAGACCTCCTCACTACTAGGGAAAGTGCCTTTTGTAAACCCCCTTTAGTACCGGTTTTCAAACCGGTATTATTCTCTTGGTACTAATGTCAAGTCGCATTAGTACCGGGGTAGAGAACCGGTACTAATGCCTCCTCTCCGTCACGTGTTCGTCGCCCCTTCCGTCCCGTCCGTCCCCTCCGTCCCGTCCCCTCCCCTCCTTTTCTTTTTCCTTTTTATTTTCCTTTTTTTTCTTTTTTCTATGTTCTCATCTCATCTCACTAACACAACTCAAATCATATAACAGCACAACACAAAACAAGTCACCACACAAAATTCTTGATCATCTCATCTCATTCACAACAAAACAAGTCACCACACAAAATTTACAAGATTTACAACACAAAATTCACAAGATTCATCTCCATCTCATCTCATTCACAACAAACAAGTCACAATAATTCACAGCACCAATTCAATCCAGAGGAGGAACAAGTAACACCACCAAACTCACAAGAACAGATAGAGATCCCGGCCCGGCCTACATTCACTCGCCGCCGGCGAGCCGCGCCCGCCGTCGCGGCTCCGTGCGCCGGTCTGCATCTGCGCACCGGCGAGCCTAGCCGCCGGACTGCCGTGCGCGCTGCCCCTGCGCTTGCCGTCGGGAGGCCGCAGGGTGGCCTCGCCCCCGCCCCCGCCTGGAGGCCGGACGACTGCGCCAGGAGGCCGCAGATGGCTGGGCCCCTCTAGCCGCGGCCACGGCCAGGCCAGTGGCCCTCCGCCCGCGCCGGCCACCTCGTACGCCACCGCCTGGGAGGCCGCCACGCGCACCCGTCCTCCGCGTGAGGCCGCCGCCGCCGCCGCCCGGCCTGGATCGAGAGGAGGAGAAGAAAGAGTTAGAGAGAGCTAAAGGAAGAAAGAGAGATAGAGGCCAGAGAGAGAGCGCTACACGGGAATAGATAAGGCCAGCAGGGTGGGAGACGGTGCAGAGACTTAGAAAAAATTAATGAGGGCAGCGGTGGAGGGCATCTGTACCGGGTGGGATTTTGCCCCGGTACTAATGTGGCCACATTAGTACCGGGTGGGAACTAGCCCCGGTACTAATGCAGACACATTAGTACCGGGGCAAAATCCCACACGGTACTAATGTGGTCTCACGGGGGCACAGCGGGGGCTCTTCCTTCCCACGTCACATTAGTACCGGTTCTTGTTCACATTAATACCGGGTGCCAAAATAACCGGTACTAATGTAAAACTTTGCCTGGGATGGAAGCCTCATTCCCTAGTAGTGCCTCCCCTTTGTTACCGGGTGGGCAACCGGGACTAAAGGACCAATCCCATCGTTGTTGTAGATTCAATATTTTTCTTAAAAATGATATCCATTTGTTCGCGAAGAAAAACAAAAGTAGTACCATTTGAAGCTCAAGCAGTACTCCCTCCGTACCCATAAAGCTAGTCGTTTAAGACAGCGATATGGTCTCCAAAGAATAACTTTGACTTTTTTATTTATAAAAATATTTGTTAAAAATTGGAATATGTATATTATTATAAAAGTATTTTGCAAGACAAATCTGTTCATGTAATTTTTACATTTTCAAACTCAACAACTTATAAGTTATTCATGACTATATTCCTAATATTTGATTGAAATCTATTCCAAAACAACTTGTTTTATGAGTATGGAGGGAGTACTAATTGATTGGTTTGCGAACCAACCACGAAAGCAAAGTTGAGTAGCTATACAGTTTCTAAGCACCTGAGCACCAGCCGTGGCATGGGACACCCCGCGCGCGGCTGCACACAAACGGCTCCCCCGGACTCCATCTTTGAACACATCTAGTGATATCTTGATTTTCTTTCGTCTCATGCACTACTAGAGAAACAACTTTTGGTCCTGGGGAGGATTTCACATCGGTACGGTTTTTTCCTCCCCTGCCTAACACTTAGCCAATTTCACCGCCGTGTTGTCGTCCTCCCCAAGCCTCTCCTCGCCGTGCCGTTGTCACCTCCGCACTCGGCGCCGTCCCCCGCCGTCGTCTCCCTCGAGCGCCCATCCGCGCCGCCGCCATCCCCGCTCCCGGCGCGTCTCCGCACCGACCTTGTCCGTGCCGTCGTCTCCTCCTCGCCGCGCCGTCGTCTCCTCTGCACCCGACGCGTCCCCCGCCATCGTCTCCCTCGTGTGCCCGTCTGCGCCGCCGCTGCCGTCGTCCGCACTCCCGGCGCGGCCGCCGTCTCCGCGCCGACCTCATCCGCGTCGTCGTCTCCTCCCTACCCGGTGCCATCCCCCGCTGCCGTCGTCCCCGCTCCTGGCGTGGCTGCCATCTCGACGCCGACCTCGTCTGCGCCGCCGCCATTGCGTCGTCCCCGCTCCCGGCGCGGCCGCCGTCTCCGCGCCTGCCGTCTCCGCGTCCGCCGTCCCCCTGCGCCGCCGTGGAGGGGTTGCGCTGACGTCATCTTATTTTTTTTAATTTATATTATTTACTGTTGAATTTAGAGATTTAGATTTGAATTTAGAGATTTAGATTTGAATTCCCCGACACGCTCGCACCACGCCCGACACGCTCGAACCACACCCGACACTCTCGAACCCTGCCCGACACGCTCGAATTAAAAATAGGTAAAGTAGAGATGGAGTGCAATTTGTACCATAAGAGTTGATACAAATGGATTGTTTTTATATATTGCAGAGATTATAGTAGTTTTGGAAAACTATAGCAAGTTATTCTGGTCGCGGTGGTCGCCGTGGAGGTCGCCGTGTAGGCGGTCGTGGAATCATTTTTGATGACCGACCACCTTTGGCTCGTCCTCCAGGCATACACTTCACCCATGGTGTGATTGACTTACCTACTGGTGATCAAAGCCAGGGACCTCGTCCCAACATAGTAATATTCTTTCCTTGTATAAATTTGATGTTTATGTACTACACACGAATAATAATCTTATATTCATACAATGCAGATTCTCAATCATTTGAAGTGGCTCACACATGTTGTTCAAAATTTAGGTGGTACCCCTCCTGTTACACAATGCACGGTTGTCGGTCCAAACTATTGCATACAATTAAAAATCTCGTTTGACATACCTGTTCGAGGACAACTTCGCTCCTTGCTGTCTTCAGAACCCATCCAAATGGTATCAATTGTTGGGTGGGGTACCCCTGCACTGGTTAGGATCACTTTTGAAAGGACCGCCGTGCAGACATGCTTAGAACAACTTAATGCTAATGGGTACTTTGTGCTTGATTACTCTTATTTTCTAATCAAGGCACTCGAGGAGGGAGAAAGTGTGATCACAACCGCAGAGAAACTTTGTCGGCTGAATGAATATAACATGGTATGGAGCATCATTTAATGTTTTTTAATCTTCTTATTTAACATTTTTTTATGAGTCATAATAACGTTATTCTTAACTATAGGATATCTTTGGTCAAACCATTGCGGCAATGAGCTGTCATGCAATTCTAGAGCAAGTGATGGGTGTTGTGGGATTTTCTTACAGAGATTCAAATGCTACACGCACAAGAGATTGTAAGTATCAGGCGCATCTTTCATTTTGCATGCCATATCACACTAGTAGAAATGTTAATATCTATGATGATTTGATAGTGACGTTACATTTATTCGTCATGGAAGTGTTCGCTACCGTGACAAATTTTGTAACTTCGTCAATATAACGAGTGACAGTGTCAAGCCACTAAAAATAATGACGAAACTCAGAGGATCATCACCGAATAACGAACCTGTTCGTCACATATGAATCATTCCAGTTCTGCCCATGAGGAACCAATGACGAACGCAAATGGGCGTCACAGAACACCAACATTATCGTCACAAAACAACTTGAAAACAAAACAAGGATCTAGTATCACATTTAACCACATGTAATTGTGGGTCCGACCATGGGTTCGGGTCGCACATACGGTCCCACCATCCATTCCCACGCATTCCATGTCCACGTGGCTACGTGGGCCCTAACACCGCATGGTCCCACATGACAAAATCTGTGAGCGACCACAAGTGGGCCCGGTCGCACATCCACGTGGCAGTACACGTCAATATGGACCCCACCACTGCGGTCCCACGGCTATTAAGTATCACATGTATGCCATCAACTCCTGCGTAAAATACATTAAAAGTGAGCATCAACACTAGAACAGGGGTTTATACTAACAAATTTCACAAGTGTTGGGTTTCTATCTTTTGTTGCAGGACGTGTCAAAACACGCATGAAACGATATAATTAAGAGCAAGCGAATCAAAGGCATATATATGACATCATCCAAAACAGTCTCAAATGTCAGATTGGAATGCACCATTGCGATGGGCTCGTCGAGATGATCAAAATGGATATATTATTTGCCCGCTTTGGAGCTCGAACATAGAAGATATGAAATGCCCAATATATCAAGGGATGCTGATGTCATCAGTGGGACCCACGGCTGGGCCACGTGTCATGTGCCACCTCACCCTTGGATGCCACCTCACCCGTGAGTGCCACCTCAGCACCACCTCCCCAGCCGGACGCCACACTGGCCCAGCCGCCGCACGGGCCGCCAGCTCCACATTAGGCCAGCCGCTGCACACGGGCCGCCAGCTAGCATGTTGGCTTGGCTGCTACACGGGCCGCTAACACGCCAGAACGTTAGCCCAGCCACTACAGACGGGCCGCTCTCCGGAATAAAATCCAGCGCACAAAAAATGCAAAGAACGAGGGACTCAAACTCACAACCTGGGGGAAAGGAGGACGGTGTGTTACCAATGAGGTAGAAGTCAGGTTGTGTTTATTTGTAGAAGTTTATTTATATAAACTTAAAAAAATTCGTTGGTTAGGGTTCCATTCTATATCTGAAATGTAAAGAGATGAAGAACACATATAGGGTTCATCTTTCTCTTTTCAATCCTGAATTAAATTTTGTATTTGGTTTTTCTATTTATATGAACTCCAAATTTGGTGTTTCTTTTTCCCATTTTTTTTAAAAATCACGTTCTTTCATTTTATTTGTTGTTTTATAAGTCGGTTATTGTTTCTTTATATGGCTTGTTTCCATCCATTTATGTAGGGAATATAAATACATGCTTTTGTATAAAAAATACTAATTTAACTTTATAATTTCTAATGTTATGGTCAACACAAGTTTGTGTCCAAAAATTTAGATGCATACGAGTTCAAAATTATTATGAGGTATTCAGATCTCAAAGTTTTACTTTGAATTTTTGGAAACTATAAGAGGGACGTATCCTTTTGTGAATAATGTATGGTCCTACTTTCTTGAAACCATTTAAATGTTTTATGGCAAGATTGTGGACCAAAAGCATGCAGTTATGCCAATTTGTAGAATTTTCTAACCAAATTTAGATATTGTTGTAATTATTATGTTGTACTTTTGAGATAAAAGTCTGAATGTTCCTTATAACTCAAATAGAATTTGTTATGAATCTCCAAAACATGGACTAGAATGGAGCATAGAAGCTTAATATTATTTTTGTGATATTTTTCCAGTCTTATTGGAGGTACACATAGGTCAACTTGGAAATACTTGTGGTAAGCACTTAGAAATTCATATAAATGATAAAAAATAGCAAATCTATTCCAAAAATTTTGAAACTCCTAGATTGCAACTTATATGTTGTCTGCTACATGTGAAAAATGTATTGGTGGTATATAAGGTAATTACTTTTCAAGTTACTTCATAAAGGTGTCTTATGTAGGTATTTGAAAATAGAACACCAACTTTTTTGCACAACAAGTGGCATTGTAAATCAACAAATGTTACTTGGAGGGTGAATGTAAGGATATGTCCAAATTTGAGGTTCATACAAGTTCAAAAATGTCAAGAGGTATTCAAATCTCAAAGTTTTGACTTGAGTTATAAGAAACAATGTGATGAACTATCTAGTTTATGAACAATGTATACTCCAATTTTCACAAAACCTTATGAAACTTTTTTGTCAAGCTTGTACATCCATAAAATGATTTTATGCCAATTTACATAATTTTTGGAGAAGTTTTAGGTATTATTATCATTATTTTATAACAAGGTGATTAGTAGAAGTTCGAGTTTTCCCTACAAGTCAATTGAATTATTCGTCAATCACCTAGATGTGGGATTGAATGGACCTTAGGCGCCTAATTTTTTTTAATCTTATTAGAGGTACATGTATGTCAATTTGGAATTACTTTTAGGTGTTACTTTAGAGGGGTGCAATAAAATGAAAAGGAAAATGAAAAATGTTAAGGAATAAAAACAATTGTTAAATGGGTCGAAACTTCTAGGCCGGTACGTTCCCTGATGCGGTCCAACTCATCCTAGCCATTTAGAGCCGATCCAACGCTCCCTGTTGATGTCGAGAAGAATAAAAGGCCCGAAACCCTAACCTCTGCTCCACCAGACCACCCAGACGCCTCCATCTCCCTCCTACCCTGCGCGCCGCCCCCTCTATGCTTCTCACCGCCGCCCACCCCATCTCTCAGTTTCTCCGCTTCTCCCTCCCTCTCCCAGCTCGGATGCGCTGCCGCTATCCCTCCTCTCCTCCGGCGCTGGCGGCGCTCCGACGCTCCATGACGAGCAATGCAGCAGGGCACTGCTTCCCTCCCCTGCCTCCCCTGTGCAGATCTGCGGCAGGCCAGTTGCTGGTGACGGGCCGCTTGCCCTACCTGCCGTTGACGCTCTCATGTCTCCTCCACGGGCGCTGTCATTTCGCCACCCGTCCTACAAGAGGACAAGAGGCGGCACAAGCGCGGTGGCATGGACGACTCCGACCACGAGCTCGATAGGTGCCTTGCCCTGCTTCCCTCTCGCCCCCTCCCGACACCTCTCGTGTTCGCTGTATGGCCTCGCTGTTTTGGATTCGGCACGGTCTGTGTTTGAGGCCGTTCGAATCGCAAGGTGATGAACCGGGGGTTTCGTGATTTCGCTTCCGTTCGACGCGAATTTCGCTCCGTATCTGTTGATTTTCCTCTTGTTTTAGGGAATTTCATGTGAATAATTGATTTCTATATGCACATCTCATGTGTGATTGGTGGAACTAGTGACATGAAGGAGATCGTGACGCTTCTGCGGCACATCAAGGACAAGGCCCACAAGGACGGTCAGAAGAATACTGAGCAGGCTATCTCCAGGTGATTTCGGTTTCCATTCGACGTGTCCATCCAACATTTTGGTGCTACTGAATTTATGCGTGTGACTGTTCGGTTAGTGTACGTAATGTATGTGCGCAATTGCTTTGTTTGCCCTAATCGATGGAGATCTGCTGAATTTGCAGATTATGACTGATTGACATCTGATACACCAGCCTTATGGAAGGAATGCAACATTGCTATTTGTTGTGTTTGAACCTCAGATGGCTGTGCTTGAAACCACAGATTTGTAGTGTGCCTATGATGTGTATCAAGTTGTTTGTCAATGCCTGGGTATTTAGTTAATCATTGATTGTTGTAGTAGTTGATGATTACTTTATTAGAGAATTTTCTACTTGGCACATGCTGAAGGAAACATAACTTACTGAATTCCCTGTAGTGACAGGCAAATACTTGATAAGTAGAGAACTTGTTGTTACTTGGCTTGCATAGTGCATATGCTCATAAAAGACTGAATTGAATCCACCTATGGTGACTGGCAACTGAATAGACTAGAGTTCAGGAACAATGGCTTGTCTAATTATATATATTTTCTATCTGCATGATGAAGGTCCGGGTATGCTCAGTCCTTTTTATTCTATGCCATTTCGGGTGTCCAAAATTGTCTTCTGTCTGGATGTTGTACTCATTGCAGATGGCTATTCCTAGTACATTGTTAACAATTTGTTTAAAACTTTCAGTGTCGCAACAGAGATTACCATTATCTATCTCTATGTTTAGCGATGAGTCCTAAATTTTTCATTCATATGTTAAGTAAAAATGACTTCCTTTTAACACTTGAAATGATAGTCAATCTGTTTTTACTTTTAGATAACACTTATATGATATTTGAGTCTGAATCTTTATGCTATGCTGAGCTCCCATCGAGACACTGCCGACCTCTCCTCTCTGCTCGATGGCATGGAGCTCCCATCGATTAGTGGCGTGCTAGCTGCAAATCTGCTTTGTTAAGTTTGTTATATGTAGGTACTCCCTCTATTCTTGAATATATGACATTTAGGACAAGAAAATTTGTTCAAAATGAACTAACTTCCTTGTCCTAAACGTCATATATTTATGGACGGAGGTAGTATTTATTTTCTCTGTTGCACATTCATGACCTGTTGCTTGACTTACTTGTACTCCTAATGTTGCAGCTAGTCTGCTTGCTATCTATTGTTTTTCTTATTTTCTCAACTGCTGGCTGTTTGGCAATATGTCAGTTCTATTACTTGTAGCTGCTTTTTTTTGGTAACTGAATACAGTGTGCTGTGTGCCCATTTTTTTTTGTCTGAATTCCTGAATGTTAGCAGTAGCTCGAGTGCATTATCTTGTTGGTCAATCATTGATTGTACGTCTAGTTTCATTTGGGTGTTCAATCATTTAATACTTGGAGATGGTTCATTTAGTTTCTGGACGTTGGACCTGATCTGGCTAATCACCAATTTATAGGAGCATAATTACAGGTGGTGGTAGCTAGTCATAATACTTGGAGATGGGTCATTTAGTTTTTCTGCATTATATTTTGAGTAAAACTAAAGGTTTCTAAATACCTTGTGGTAACTTTTAGCAAAGCAAACCCTATGATGATGCTATTAAAGATATGTGCATCAGGTGGTAACTTCTCAGGTTGTAACATGTCTGCTTGTTAGCCTATCTAGTAATTAGGATTTGCACCGCATTTGAGGTTCTGACCAGTCTGATGCATATCTGTCCATCTGTGGCCATAATTAGATCACTTTACGATTTGATTTTAGCTATCAGATGTATGTACATATTGCATATCATTTTGTTCAAATGAGCATGTTGGTTGTTCTGTCATGTTTATATATTATCTAGAACATTACTTGTTATTACTGAAACAACAAGTGGATGACTTTGTCAATGCAACTGCAGGAAATGGAACTTAAAAGGATAAGGGACTAAGAGGAGATGAGGTAGCATGCTGATTTCGAGGTAAAATCAGAGCTTCTGCCATGGTGGCTTCTGATGCTAGATGGAAACATGGATGTGTCTTGGTGGCTTCTGATGCTAGATGAAAACATGGATGTTTTGCCTGTTGTGTGATGGTGAATGTGCCATTGTTGATCTGTTGTGGGCATGTATGTGATCTGGGTTGTAACGTGTTTTGTAATAAGTGGGCTTAAATTTGGCAAATTTTGGTGGGCTGAATTGTATTGCTGAATGAGCTAGAATAAAAAAGTGAATCAGTGAAATAATTGGCCCAATTTAGGCCCATCTCTAAATTGTGTATGGTGATGACATCATCATTGCCACATCAATTGCCATGTCATCATCCATGTAGGCAACCACGTCATTGTCCACGTAGGTAGTCACGTCATCTTCTATGTAGGCATGCAGCCACATCATTGTCCACGTCGGCAGCTACGTCATTGTCCACGTAGGCAGCTAGCGTGGCACCGAGCCACGTCAACTGCCAGCATGCACGACGCCACGTGGCGGTCACTTTCATGACGAAATTAGTGACCATGTTCTCTAGTCATAGAAGACGAGCGGTTACATGACGAAAACGTGTTCGTCACTGAAAAGGAGCAGTTATGTGACGAAATTGCCTGATTCGTCACGGTGCGTCAAATGTGATGCGTGTTCTATGACGATTTCAGAATCATCATAAATTCGTCATAGAAGGTTTTCAATGATGAATTTGGCTTGTTCCGTGACAAAAGTGTTTTGTCATTGATGTGAACTTCTGTACTAGTGTCAGTTTTCCTCGACACTATTTGAAATTTATGGAAGTCAATGTGACCGTAATTGTGAAGCGATAGAGAGTACACTGATCCATTCTCTAGCATTTTTCGATGAAGTTCTCGACTTCAAGATCGGAGACTTCAACTATATGGACTATCTAAGGAAAAAATGGAGTATGAAATATGTGTCGTGAATGGATGCACCCCTCTATCTTTGTTAAGACCTCAAGTATTGATCTATGAACTTTTTATATATTTTGAACTTGTTATCTTTGTTAAGACCATAAATATTGGTGTATGAACTTTTTATATATTTTGTTCTTGAGCAAGTGATGTATGAACTTTGCCAACGAGGCGGAGCGGAGGCGGGCCGACCACGAGGGAGGAGCCGGGCAAAGAGTCCTCGGGCAACGGCAGCTGGCGGGCCGCCAGGGGGGAGAGCAACCTGCGGAAGACGTCTGCCACCGGAACCACACGTAGGGAGGCAGGAGAGCCAGCGACCAAGGTGGAGCTCTACCAAAGCGCGCTGAGGCTGTCACAACGGCACCCCCGTCAAAACCGCGACAGGCGGAGGTCGACGAGGGTGGCGTGGTGGCGAAGCCGGCGTCAGCCACGGCCGGGTCGTGGCCAGCCGCCGCCACGCCGAATCCAACCGCAGCCGCGCCGTGGCCAGCTGCGGCCAGATCGGGGATGGCAGCAGGCCGGCCGTGGCCAGCCGCGGCCGGGCAGTGGCCGGCGTGGCCAGCAGCTGCCAAACCGGTGCCAGGCGCGGCCGGGCCGCGACTGGCAGCGCCAGGCTGCGGCCGGCAGCGACCGGGCGGCGGCCAGCGGCGGCCAGGCTGCGGCCGGCAGCGGTCGGGCGACGGCCAGCAGCGGCCGGGCCCTGGCTGGCAGCAGCCAGGTCGAGGCCGGCGGCGGCCAGGCCGCGGTCGGCAGCGTCCAGGAAGTGGCTGGCGGCGTCCGAGCCCCCGGCGGCGCCCACGGTACGAGCAGGCGAAGCAGAAGAGACCACCAGAAGCGCCGCCTCAAGAAGCATCGGGTCGTCGGTGAAGCACCTGGGCGGCGTCGACTCGCGAAGAGGAGGGAGGTGCTCTGGCCGCAGCCTCTTGCCACAGCAGCCGCGCCGCGCGATCGGAACTGAAGAGGAGGCAGAGGAGGCCCGAGCGAGCGGGGCCACCACCGTCTACGCACGTACCTCGGCCGCCCGAGCAGAGGAGGGGGCGGCACGAGCGACGAACGGCGCAGCAGCGGCGGAAAGGTGAGACGACCAAGGCGGGACGACAGGCGGGCGGTGAATGCCCTGCAGCGCCGAGTAGGGGTAGGAGGTTGCCGGAGAGACGAGCGGAGGAGCAGAGGTGGGGGCACCCTAGCAGGCGGGTCCACGCCCCCCTGCGGCACGACCAGACTGCCCGCCGGACGAGGGAGGAGGCTTCCCCCTCGGGGCCTGCGATGGTGCGGCAGCGCCCCTGACGGCTGAGGGCCCAGTGCGGAGGAGCAAAAGAGCGACCAGAAGTACCAGAAGGGCCACCATCCGGCCCTCCCGACTGGGAGGCACCGTCAATCGGGGGAGCCTGAGTGTCGATGATCTCGATGATGTCGATCGTCGCCCGATAGCGCAGGCAGGGCTGGGTGGCGCCCAACCCGGGGAACTCGATCGGTGCCAGCATGTCCTTCTGCACCGGGATCAAGTCCGAGTCGATGCAGCCTGCCAGGACGAAGAGCTCCTTGAGGTTGGCCTTCGACTCCGACTAAGGAGCCAGAGTGATGACCGCGCAGGAGGAGCCGAGGACGTCCTGTGTTGTGATTTACAGCCACAGGTGCGCAGGCACGTCCTTGATGCCCACCCGCACCTGGTAGCGCATCGGCGCGTCGACCGCTCAGTTCTCCCGCCGCCACCGGCGGAAGGTGAGGCGAAAGGGCCCATCCGGGATGGGCTCCTGAAGAACCCGCAGCATCTCAGAGGAGTCCTGGAAGACGATGAGAAAGTCTCAGGGTGGTAGGGGTAGGGCATGAACGTCCCCGGTTGGACGCCCAAGCGACCGGTGAGGTAGGCAACCACGTCCGTCGAAGAGGCGAACGGACGAGTGCCCGCGACCATCGCGACCAGAGCGCGCTCTAAAATGACCTCATTTGCCACCACATCAGGAATGCGTGGGACGATGCACCTCTCCAGCTGCGGGGACGCGAAGGGTGCCCCAGGGGCACCGGGGGGGGGGAGGTGGCGGGGGCGGAGAGCGGCGATCCGCGTCACCAAACGCGGGGGCACCAGTGGTGGCTCCCGCGGGAAGCAGAGGAGGGGGCGGCGCCCCCAAGCCACCTCGGCCGCCCTAGCTGCGAGGTGACTAGACGGTGGCGGCACCGGCGGCGCCCCCCCTGGGGTCCCGCGTCGTGGCGAGCCGCGGAGGGGGGGACACGCCCGCGGCCCGGCTGTGGCGGTAGAGAAGGGGCGTCACGGACCGCCGGAGGGGGCGGCGATGCCCCTCCTACGGAGGAGGCGGCGGAGGGTCGCGGGCCGCCGGAGCAGGGCGGCGACGGGGCTCCGGAGGCGGAGGCGGCCGCGCCTCCCGCCTGGACTGGAGCGGCGGAGGCGGAGGCGACCGGGCGCCCCTCAGAGGTGGAGGGGGGAGCGACCGGCAGCAGGGCGCGAAGCGACCAGAGGTGGGGAGGCGGTGCGACCCCCCGGACGTGGGCGGGCGCCCTCCACCGTCACCACGCAGACCTTCGGGTGCCAGCATGAGCTCTCGCGGTGGTCGAGCTGGTGGCACCGGAAGCAGCGTGGTGCGTGAGGGCAAGAGGCGGCGATGTGGTCTTCCCCAAAGCAGTTGAAGCATTTCCCCACCAGATCCGAGGGGACGGCGGACGGGGGTGGAGGCGGTAGTGGCGGTGGCGAACGCTCCACACGCAGCTGCTTGCGCGACCGCACCTCAACGAAGCTGTCGGCGTCCACACAGGGCCCTCTCGCATGCTTGTCGGGAGGCGGTGGCGGCCCCACGATCGCCCCCGCAGCACGGCGGGGCGCCGCCGTGGGCGGCCCGCCAGGACGGCCCACGCGGCCGCCACCCCCCTTGACGCGGTGACGAGGGGGGGCGGAGGCGGCAGAGATGGGGACAGTGGCCGCTTGCCTAGGATCCCCCCTGGCGGAGCTGACCAATGGCCGCGGCGCGGCCGTCGACGAAAGCTCGGCAGCGGCGGAGGTGACCGGGGCCGGGGGAGCACGGAGGAGCGACCGGGACGGGTGAGGGGGCGGGGAGGGGGTACGCCCCGGCACCGGGATGCCGGCCGCCCGAACCTGCTCCGAGAAGGTGGGAGAAGGGGAGCGACCTCGCGGCACCGGGGAGTACGAGCTCGAGGCGAAGGAGCCCGAAGCCTCAAGGTCCCAGAGCTCCCGGGACGTGGGAATGGAGGGGCCAGGCTCTGCCGAGCCTGGCTCCAACATCTCCACCGGCGCGACCGCAGGCAGACGGGGGCCAGAGGGGATAGCGAGGCCACCCCGGCCGTCATCCGCCGGCCCCGCAGAGCGCGCCTCACCAGGACCTGCAGTAGAGACGAGCGGCAGGCGGTCGTTGCCCGCCGCCTCCAGAGGACGCGGCCAAGCGGAGGGGGTGGAGGGGAGGACGACACCTTGCCGCCGCTGAACCCTACGCACACCTCCAGCTCGCGTAGAGGTCGCGGCCAGGCAGAGAGGGTGGAGGGGGAGGACGGCACCTTGCCGCCGCTGTGCCCTGTGCACGCCTCCAACACGCGGAGGGCGGAGGTGACAGCGGCCGGCCCGGCGGCGGCGAGCGCGGCGGCCATGGCGGGGAGAGGCCCGGGATGGCGGCGAGTGCGGCGAGGGCATCCCCGGCGCACACCGGTGCCACCGCCGGGGAGGGAAGTGGCGGGACACCAGGAGGCACCTGGCCGGCGACCGGTGGAAGAGCAGCGACCGGAGAGAGAGAGACCGGGGCAGCCGGCGTAGCGGCACCGACGCCGGCAGGAGGAGAGCCGGGAGGGGGGCAGCAAGCCGCGGCCTTCGGGCAGCAGCAGCTGCAGCGGCCAGGGGAGCCCCCGCGGGGAGGGGGCGCGCTGGCGGCACGGCGGCAGGCAGTGGGCCGGCGGCCGGCGGCCGCAGCCACGCCCAAGGCCTGGCCTTCCGCGCCGCGGCGGTCGGCGGCCGGCGACGGGAGGTTGCCCGCACGGTCAGCAGGTGGCGGGCCGGCGGCCGGCGACGGGCGGCCGCGAGCACGGCCACGGCCAGCGGGCGGCTGGCTGGCCGGTGGCGGAGCAGAGGCCAGCAGGGCCGGGCCTCCCGCGCCGGCGCGGCCGGCAGCCAGGCGCGCGGCACCGAGCGCAGCGGCCGCGGCCGGCCGGGGGGCAGCGGAGCCCGCGACGGCAGCGGCAGCGGCCGGCCGAGGCGAGGCTGCCCGCCCCGCGCCGGGGTGGCCGGCGGACCCGCGCACAGCGGCCACGGCCGGCTGGGCGGCGACCGCAGCCGCGACGGTGGCGGCAGCGGCCGGCCGGGCCGCGGCCATACCGCCCGCGCCGGGGCGGCCGACGGCCGGTGGCGTCTCCCTGGCGGCGAGGTGGCTGGGCGCCCCGAGGAGGAGGGGGCGGCGCGCGGCAGCCGAGGAGGGGTGGCCGGAGAGGGGGGCCGAGTCGTCGTCGTCCATGGCTTCTTGGAGCTCAAGAACCACCATTGGAGCACCACGCCGATCTCCCTGCAGAGGGCACGAGAGGGGAAGAGAGGGGGGATGGGATGAGCTAGCCGAGCAGAGCGCGGATCCGGCGGCGGTGGAGGCCGCGCCGCCCGGAGCAGGGAGATCCTGCTCCGGCGGCCGGCGGGGAGGAGGGGGCGGGGGAGGGGTCGGGGAGGGGACGGTCACGTGAGAGTGGTCCCAGTTAATATAGCTTCCATTTTTAATTATTCCAAGTATAGATGACTCAGGTATATTCTTCGTTCTAGGGAGTGCCACCCACTCCATCTATCCAATTCAGCTAGAGGAGGTTAGGCGGAACCATTTTTTCCTTATTAGCAGAATAATTATTTTATTTGAATCATAAAAAATATGTTCAAAAACTGTTTCACGGGGAAGGGGAAAAAGTTCAAGTTATATAGAGAAAATGTTCCATGTAGAAAGAAAAATGTTCATAAAGAAATCGATCTCAATTACCGTTATGTGAACTAAGATGACTTTTAATTAATAGCATATGCAATTATAACATTCCCTGTATGGACCGGCTCTGTGAAAACTAAACCCAAATCATGGTTTGACACCGTGACGTTTCCTCCCGTGGAAAGGAAAGAGTGAACTCCTGTTGCACGTTGTGATGTCATGTGTGTACCTCAGAAGATCTGGATAAATTGCATCACACAAAGAAAAAAAAAGCGTTGCTACAACGCTTTTCCTCTTCCCTAGGCTGTACAGTACAAATGCAATCAGAACTTTTCTCCATCTATTATTAGAATCCTTGTGGTACAAAATGGAAAGGATGGACTCTCATGGCAACGGAAATTTTCCGTTTATAGGCCCTCGCAACCGTATACAGGAATTGGCAACTTGTTCATGTACCACATGTCCTGACGATGTGCATGTAGTGCGAGTTTGACAAGACACGCATCACATTTGTTCATGCAACATGCATGTAGGCAAAATGCAAGTTGTTAACCGTAATATGTTGTTTTTTTTCAAGTAACACGAATATGCAAAATGTAAGACAATTTAAGATGTAAGCAAACATTATGTAAAAAACTAGATTTGCCATTTTTTTTTAAAGGAAGATTTTATTAATCAAAATCGTTACATCAAGGTGATACAAAGATGATCTTGAAGCACTCAACCTCTGCATAACCAAGATACACACACAACCTAAAAAGCAAATAAAAACATCGGAACCACATTTGCCATGAGTTGTGCAAGTCATTTTAGTTTTATCCTAATTCAAATTTCTTTAATTTTGATAAAATTTCTTTAAAAAATACAAACATCTACTTCTACAACCGCTCGACAGGGGTCCCTCTAGGGTAGATTATATTGTCTTTGGAGCTATGTCAAAACTCGCAAAAAATTTGCATGGCCTGTGTTTCAAAAACTGCCATATCCTATTTTTGACTTTGCGAAGAGCCATTTACGAGCTGCATGTGATATGCTCGTGCGATGGAATGTTTTTGCGTCAATGGTTGCCCTTCGCGGATGCCAAAAATCAATCTGCGACAATCATATCCTTCCTACAACCCGTGCTATTTTGAAGGTAGCCAACATGCCCAACGATAACGAGGTGTTTGATGACTTCATCAATCTCGAGATCTGTCGGCTCAGTATGTCCGAAATGCTTATAGCGTAGAGTTACATGATGTATTCATATATAGTGATGAGTGTACGTGCGTATATATAAATGTATGTGTATGTAATGTGTTTCGAAAAATGGTTAATCGTACCATTTGAAATTGGAAAGTGTCTGTCAAAATAACTCGAGAACGGGAGCTTCTGGTACATTAAATTGTTTTCGTGGAACGCATAAGAACAAGACAGAAACTACTGCATGCACGCATACATGCTAATTATTCTCCCAAAGACCCACACCACTTGCTATACGACCAACTTAAACCCTGAGGGAGCCACAGAGTGGCTTAGCCACTCCCGCCGAAGAGCTGCTTGAGCCTCCTCACCTCCGCCCCATTGATGAAGGTGACCTTCTCAACGACGGCTGAAGGCAGGTCGTTCTTGAAGAGCGCATAGTCCACGACCTGCAGCCCAGCATTGGCGCTGTTGTACGCGGCAAGCGCCGTCGCCGCCGTATCGCCGTCGTTGTACAGGTAGTGCAGAAGGCCCTGCGGGATCACGAAGACCCCGCCCTTGCTCACCTTCTTGGTGTACGCGGTATTGGCGTCGGCGCTGATGAGGCCGATGGATAGGGCTCCCTCGAGGACGAAGATGACCTCGGAGCCGTCCGGGTGGGTGTGCAGCCCGACGGCACCGCCCGGGGCGACGTCGAAACGCGTGGCGCCGAGCCCGAGCCCGTTCACGCCGGGGAACTGCTTGACGAAGGCGAAGGACACGCCGGTGCCGTAGGGGGCGACGCTTGGCGCGGCGGTGGCCAGACCGCTGTAGTGGAAGTCGTCGGCGGTGACGGAGGCCCTGTCCTTGCACGGGTAGCCGGCCGGCGTGTCGCTTCTGGTCAGGTCGGCGACGCAGGAGTCCTGGGTCAGTGCGAGGTTGAAGGGCAGCAGGGAGAGCAAGGGCACGAGGACGAGACGAGTATTTGGGTCTTGGCCATGGTTATTTGCAATGGTCTAGCACTCGAGCTACAGCTGGTAGGAGAGATAGGTCAAGGTGCGTGATTAGTTTGTTGTAGTGTTTATATATAGTGATGAATTAGCTAGTACTGGACGTGTACGTGTGTCGTCCGGGCACGCACTATCAGGGCAACGTGAAGCTAGAATTTGAGGACGCTGCACCCTGAGCGTTTCTTCCAAGAGTGTGCATCGCGCTTTAAGAATTTGGCGCGGCGGCGGTATCGGAAAATACAAGCCACAACCAAAGGTGCAAAAGAGTAACTATTAAGTGTACCTCTGAACCTCTTTAGTTCAATTATTTGTACTATTTTTTTAAATTTTTGAAAAAGTAGTACAAATAATTGAAAAAGTAGTACAAATAATTGAACTAAAGAGGTTCAGAGGTGCACCACCACTACGGGAGAAGCAAAATTCCCCGAGTGTCACATGCTTCCCCGAGTGCCAAAACTCGGGCACTCGGGGAAGATTTTCTTCCCCGAGTGTTGCACTCGGGGAAGAAAAGCACTCGGGGAAGGTAGGCTTCCCCGAGTGTCACTAAGGGCAGGGCTCTCGGGGAAGGTGGGCACTCGGGGAAGACCATCTTCCCCGAGTGCAACACTCGGGGAAGAGGGACACTCGAAAAAGAAAAGGTGCATTTCACGGCGGAATTGGACGGAGCCGTAAGTCAAAAATCTTCCCCGAGTGCCTCAACATAGCACTCGGGGAAGCATGCGTCTTCCCCGAGTGCCCATATGCGGCTCTCGGGGAAGGGCCTCTTCCCCGAGTGCTTGGCTAAGGCACTCGGGGAAATATTTTTTTTAAAGTTTTTTTGCTCCAATTTTTTTGTGAGGCCTTCCCACATCATTTCAAACTCCTTGCTCAAATTTGGACTAATTTTGAATTTTTTTGATATTTTTCTTTAGTTTTTTCATTTCATTGATTTTTTTTACATACTTCAAATTTGAACTGCAGGTGCATGCAGTAATGAATTTTTTTGATTCGAAAAATGATATTCATGATATTTGCTGTATATTGAGGTCATATGCAGGCACTCACATGAAATTTTGAGCAACTTGTTGCCGTCACATGACGAACAACTTGCGGAAAAAGTGTTTCTAAATTACAGAAAATCCGAACGAAGACCGAAAATCACAAAACTTGTCTGGGCAACGTGTTATCACATGTAGAGGTTGTGTGCAACAATTGAGAAGATTTTGAGCAAGTTGCCACGTGGGATGCCTTAAACCAAGACAACCTCCACATGTGATCAATGTGGTAACACAACGGAGATGTATGGGTTTTAAGCATCCGACGTCCCAACTTGCTCGAAATCTTCTCAATTATTGCACACACCCTATACATGCCATAACACGACGTCCAGACAAGTTTCGTGATTTTCACACTTCGTTCGGATTTTATATAATTTACAAATACTTTTCCCGCAAGTTGTTTGTCATGTGACGGCAACAAGATACTCGAAATTTCATGTGAGTGCCTAGATACGGCCTCAACGTACACCAAATATCATGAATATCATTTTTCGAATCAAGAAATTTCATTATTTCATGCACCTGCAGTTCAAATTCGAAGTATGTAAAAAAAATTCAACGAAAGGAAAAAACTAACGAAATATACCAAAATAATTCAAAATTACCACAAATTTGAGCAAGGAGTTTCAAATAATATGGGATGGCCCCACAAAAAAAATGGGACAAAAAACAAAAACAAAAAAATTATTCCCCGAGTGTCTTCATCTAGCACTCGGGGAAGAGATCCTTCCCCGAGTGCCGGACGGTAGCTCTCGGGGAAGAGGAACTCTTCCCCGAGTGTTGGTAATGTGGCTCTCGGGGAAGATATAGTAATAAAAAAAAACAGCTCAATTCCTATTTCCTACCGCGTCCGGTCACTTAGAATTTTTCAACTCATCTCTCATTCCCTCCCCGCGCCCCCCCGACCGCATCTCGCGGCGCGCCCCCGCCTGCATCCCGCCGCCGCCGGCCCCTGCCGCACGTCCCCGCCGGCGAGGCCCGCCGGCGAGGCCCGCCCCCGCCGGCGCGCCCCGCCCCCGCCTCCGGCCCGCTCCCCGCCGGCGCGCCCGCTCCCCCGCCGGCCCCGGCGCCGCCGCGCCCCGGCGCCTCCGCGGCCCGGCCCCGCCGCGCCCCGGCGCCGCCTCTGCGCCCCGGCCCGGCGCCTCCGCGGCCCGACCCCTCCGCGCCCCGTCCGCTGCTCAGAAGCCCGGCCGCTGTCAGCCCCCCGCCGCGTCAATCACCTGGTAACAAACGCAATCCTCTTCTCTAGCATAGCTACTTCGATTTGGTGCGGGGATTTTTCTCCAAATTATCTTACTCCTAACCCTGTATTATACCTAGTACCCATACACCTATATACACACATGCACAAAATCATATGACTGATTTTCTAAAGCATAAATGTTGCATAGAAAGGGAAAAGGAAAACAGCCTTTACAGATCTTACATCAGTTGGCTCATAGGGATGGGTGTAAGCCCAGTTATCTTGTATCTTCTGATCTGGTCCTGTTGGTCATCAGTGCTAATAGGTTTTTTTTTGGCTGTCAAACTAAGCGTGAGTCCCATATATATTGCAACAGAACTTTGTCAGGACGGCATCAAAACCTGGGTACTAAGTTTGTATAGCTGAATCGACCTCTAACAGAATACACCTTTAGTATGTTAAAGCTGTGAAAACATAATTAATTTGAAGTGTTAATTTTCAGTTTTGTAAGGAAAAACGAGGAAGAAGAAATCCATGAGATATCTGACCATTGGTTGTGTCGCTGACGGCCTTCGTGCCGGATTATTGGAACATTGGTGTCAATTGTTGCAGGTCGAGATGCAGCAACTTCGGGCCCGGCAGGAGTCCCTGCTGGCTCAGCGGGAGGCCGAGCAGGTCGAGCGGCAGGCCGAGCAGGTCGAGCGGCAGGCCGAGCAGGTCGAGCGGCAGGCCGAGCGTCAGAGGATACAAGCTTTGGAGGCCCAGCAAGAAGGTCTGCTCGAGTTCGTGAAACAACTTGGGGAGAAGCAAGGTTGGGAGATCCCGGCACACCTGCTTGCACCAGCAGCAGCAGCACCACGACCTCGTCGAGAGTCCACTCCGGTGAGTATGAGTACGGTTGTTTTACTTTATGTGCTCATGCTTAGTGTCAAACCTAGTGATGGCCTTCGTGTCGGATTTGTTGATGTGACGGCCTTCGTGCCGGATTTGTTGATCTGTCGGCCTTCGTGCCAGAAATGTGGTTGTCGGCCTTCGTGTCGACCTTCTTCTTGCAGGTTTTGGAAACCTCCCCATGTAGGGGAGGTGCTGCCGAAATTTTCAACTTTTCTTTACACTTAGATTTTTATCTTGTCACTCACTTCTCTTTTTCAGCGACACTCGGGGGCGTCGAACCATGTTGGAGGGTCGCCGGCGTCGCATGTCGGAGGGTCGCCGGCGTCGAACCATGTCGGAGGGTCGCCCACGTCGCATGTCTAGCCAGGCTAGAGCATCCGGGGATCGCACTTGTGAACTTGGAATAATGTGTACTGAACGTGTGGTTTGTAATATATTTTGGATTCCGGACATATTTGGTCGTTTCATATTTAAAACTGTGGTTTGTGAACGTGTGGTTTGTAATATATTTTGGATTCCGGACATATTTGGTCGTTTGATATTTAAAACTGTGGTTTGTGATATATTGATCTTGATTTGTAGTTTATTTGTGTATATATATATATATGCTTTGTTGGTCACACAAAAAAGCAAAAAACAAAAAATAAAAAAAAACACCAGGGGGCTTCCCCGAGTGCCTTGGAGACGGCACTCGGGGAAGGTATTTTTCTTTTTTTTTAAAAAAAAAGGGGCTTCCCCAAGTGCCGCCTCCAAGGCACTCGGGGAAGTTTTTTTCTTTTTTTTTAAAAAAAGGGGCTTCCCCGAGTGTTGCACTCCTCTTCCCCGAGTGCAACACTCGGGGAAGAGTTAAAAAAAAAAGTGGACGGGACCAACGGCGCTAAATCTTCCCCGAGTGCTACCGAGGCACTCGGGAAAGCCTTCCCCGAGTGTACGATTTTTGGCACTCGGGAAAGACCTCTTCCCCGTGAACCGCGTCCTCGGAAGCTCTTCCCCGAGTGTTGCACTCGGGGAAGGCTTCCCCGAGTGTTTTTGGCTCTTCCCCGAGTGCTTGAGGCACTCGGGGAAGCATGTGGCTCCCGTAGTGCACATTACAACCAGTTTGCACCCCTAGCCACAACCAATAGGTGCACCTTTCTTTATCTCCCCCCGTTCATATCGCGCTTTAACATTTGTGCTGAAGTTGCCTCGCGTGGATCACATTTGTGCTGAAGTGAAAGGACCTTGATGTCGCCTAGAGGGGGGGGGGGTGAATAGGCGTGACGACCAAATTAAACTCTTCTTCCCGATCACTTGAGCTGACAGTGTTCCACCGGTCAGACCGGTGGTGATTACCGGTCAGACCGGTCAAGCACTGGACTTCACAGGAGGCACCGGTCAGACCGGTGCACCTCACCGGTCAGACCGGTGTAGCACAGAGCACCTGCAAAAACAGCTTCAAGCACCTCTTGACTTCTAGCACGAACCAAACTTGGTGAGTGGCCTTTGTAGATGATCACAAGCAAGGTAATGAGCCCTGCACACACAAGTAGCACACCCAAGTAGATCGAAGCGGAAGCAAAACAAATATGCTAGAAGAACAACTTAGAGAGTCAAACCACACGAAGAAGCAAAGGATTTGTTTCCCGAAGTTCACCACCCACTAAGGAATGGCTACGTCTCCGTTGAGGAGCTTGTAAGGGACAATTCCCACAACAAGCCGGGTCTCTTTCAACCACTTTCCTCCTTTCCACTAAGGGGATCTTTTCCACGAAGAGGCAAGATCACAGCCCTTACAAACTTCCCGCTGCTCACCACAACGTTGGGAGCTACCCGGCGACGCCTAGCCGTCTAGGAGGCAAGCCTCCAAGAGTAACAAACGCTTCAAAGCTTGTAGACGCGAAACCAAAGTGCTCAAGCTATGGAAATGCTCTTGTTAGCTCACAAGGTCGCTCTTGAGCTCACTCTCTCAACCCAACACCAAGGATATGGCTTGAATCCACAAATCTCACAAAGAGAGTGTTGGGGAGAGCCACTAAGGCTTAGAGCTTGTTAGGAAAGGCTTGGGACCTCAGCAAAGTCACTAGAAACAGCAAGCTTCAACTGAAGAAAGCTTGGGGTATTTATACCCCTCAAAGGAGAAAACTAGCCGTTGGTCCACGGGCGGCACCGGTCAGACCGGTTCTCCACACCGGTCAGACCGGTGTTCGAAAAACTAGCCGTTGGGGCTAGCGGCACCGGTCAGACCGGTGCCCCTGACCGGTCAGACCGGTCAGGCCCGAGACACCCCAAAACCCTTTCTATGATACTAACACTTCACCAAAGAGATGAAGTGGCTCAGGTTAGGTTAGGAGGGGTTGTTAGCACACTCTAAGGCTAGCTCTCACTTAGGTCAACTAATGAGCACTTTGACTTGGTCAACTCGCTAAGTTGCATCCCTCTTGATAGTACGGCATACCTATACTCAAGAATAACTAAGAACACTTTGTTGATCTCTTGAGCTTGGATATCTTCAATCTTGCCATACTTGATCAGTATTCACTTGAGGGCTTTCAACATAGCTTTTGACTTGAGCACTTCCATACTTGAGCTAATGACTTAGGATCTTTCCATCTAGCATAGGAATGCACACTTGAATCCATAAGTCACTCCATATTGCCAATCTTAACATGGTGATGACTTGCATTGCTTCCCTCAGTTAAGGTTTGGATATGATACTTGGAGACCCCACGGATGCTAGAACTTCACCTTAGCAAAACACGAAATGGCGGCTTAGCTACGGCCCCAAAGATTGCTTAGTCCCTCACCCTAGACATCTCGGTTGATCTCTTCATCACTTATCCAATCCACTTTTGAGTTCCACTTGCTTCATACACAATTAACCTTCATTTGAAAACCCGCTTCAAATGCTTGATCTTGATTGACAATGAATGTGCAAGCTTCCAAATTAGAACCATAATGTGTACACTCATCCTTGTGTCCTCTTTCAATAAACACATGAAGCCTTGCACTTGACTTAGAGAATTACCATCTTCTCTTTTATGATCCTTGTAAATTTAATCAAGCTACGTCTTCATATGGGAGACCATGAATTGACCTTCTCAAATTATCCCAATATTTATCTTCTTTTATTGCTTGATACTTGTCACTTATGCATTAGGATCATCCATATATTTGTCTTCTCCAATGTGAATCATATAATATTCATCCATAAATAAATACTTCAATAATTGCTCGTGAATATATAAATAAAACCTGCTCACAATCTTAGACAAATACATTAGTCCTTTAATCGCCTTGTCATTCAATTCACCAAAATCCACTTAGGGGCCTAGATGCACTTTCAATCTCCCCCTTTTTGGTGATTGATGACAACTTGATTAAAGTTTACAAATAAAACATTAAAGCGCATTTTAGATTCTTAGATGTAGCTAGAGCTCCCCCTTAATTTGTGCTTAGAGTTGAATTTCAAAAATTGGCCTTAAATGCCAATTGCACAAATTTGGGAGAAAGCGCGTGTTAGCTCCCCCTATATCTTAGAATCAGTGGAGTGCAACATGTGTGAGCGATAAAATAAAAACCGTGATGCGTATGACAAGATATGCACAAAGCAAAGAACAAGAGTACTGACTAGGCAGAACCGGTCAGACCGGTTCCCCAGACCGGTCAGACCGGTCAGGTCCAGCCAGCACGCCTGACTAGGCGGCACCGGTCAGACCGGTGCCCCTGACCGGTCAGACCGGTCAGGTCCAGCCAGAGCACAAAGTAAAGGGTGTGCGTGCTATTTGGTCCAAGGTGATCAGGCCGGGGTTGCAAGCCGGCTTAGATCACTTTGCTCCATTTAGCCAACACAAACAATACATCATTCAATACATGCATCACATCTAGCAATAAAGTCGCTTAATTATTACAATAAAGGTTCAAACACACAGTAGCACTCACACAAATGTTCTCAAGTCCACAAAGATAAGATTCTAAAAAATTACACAGCTGCTCTCAACAGCCAGCCAGCACCGGTCAGACCGGTTCCCTGCACCGGTCAGACCGGTGCAACACAGACAGCAACTTTGAGTTTAAGTCTTTAATCCAAATCTTCTCCCCCTTTGTCATCAAGCATCCAAGAAGGGCCTGGAGAAGAAGTAGCCGTCGATCACTGTCCCTGAGATCCGTCTCCTGGTTGAGAGCTCCCTCCTATTTGAGAAGTGTCAAAAATCCAATGCATAGGAGAGTTTAGGTAAATAGAATCAGAGATAGTGATTTCAGATGGATGAGCTATAGGAGCACTGTCTTTACCATAGTGATATGGATTATATCCAAAGATCTCGGCGGAGAAGCGAGCGCCCCAATCTTGTCCTTGCTCGGAAGGTGGAGGAGGTGGAGGAGCTTGTTCTTGTTCCATGGAGTGAGAAGAACCAGGTACATCTGGGTGAGGGGGTACAAACGGTGGAGGTGGAGGAGGCGCTGATGATGAAGACCCTTGTTCTTGCCCGGACTCAAAAAACATAGGTCCATATTGATTAAGCATGTCGGAGTTGACCCAACCTCTCATCCTATCCTCGAAGGAAGGTATCTCAACCTGTGGAGACTCAGGAGAGGGAGGAGAGCGGGGCGGTTCAAACCCTTGAGCGTTGTGCATCAACTTCATCGTGTCCCTCATTTGCTTGTTTGCCCTCCTAGACCTTTGTTGCTCCACCTGGATGTCATGCTGACTCCTACACATGCCAAAAATGAAATTGAGGAACTTCCTCAATGGAGAAGAGGACCTGCGGGGCCTGTGCTGCTCCCAGCCTCCCCACCGGTCAGACCGGTGCTCAGCACCGGTCAGACCGGTGACGGCCTGACTGTGGCTGATCTGACTGAGTAGTGCCCTCTTCTGTGATTCCTTCCCTATGGCCAGGTGCTTGCTCTGCTCTAGGAGATGGAAGCCTTGGACTCTTGCTAGGATTGAGCTTCAACGGCTTGTGTGTCACATTTTTGGGAAACTCCGTCTTTGCAACCTTTTCAATTATATACATGATATAGGGACTGTAGCTGCAAATCTTTTTGGGGTCCTCTGATAGATGCTTGATTTCCTGCCAAATGAAATCCCCAACACTAAATTCCGGAGCTCCCGGCCTTAAAGCAACCATCAAGTTTTTCTGAAATTTTGTGATCTCAGAGGGATTCCCATCTCTCGGTGTAATAGACACCCTAAGGAGTCTATTAAGTGCAGCATAATAGGTATAGAGATTCTTCACCTTCCCATAATAAGCATGGTTACCTCTCGGGTACATAAGGTGCAAGGCACTTTTGTCAAGCTCCCCTTCATCATGGAGCTGCCTTAAGTCCTTGTCTCCTGCCATTATCCCAAAGCACCTCAAGAACCTGGGGAAAGTGATGGAATACCTCTGGGCATTGGTCATCCAAATCATAGCCCTCTCAGTACCAATGTGTCCAAAGTGCACGGTGGCATAAAATTGGGCTATTATCTCCTTATTCCAATCTTGTCGGAAACCCATAAGCTCCTTGACCCTTTGCCTCTCACAGTTGCTTATGACTTCATTAAAAATGGGGTCATTCTTCCTAGCCATATGCCCCCAATCCACATATTGTGCCTTATGAGTGATTTTGGGCTTTTTGATGATCACCGTAGCATAATAATCCTGCTGAAACTTAGCCCAAAACCTTGGATCGGATGCGGTCCTTGCCTCCTCATAAGGGTTCTTATCCCTCAACTTCTTTAGGGCTTTAGTCATGCCCGAACCATGGTACTTTATTGGCCTGTCAGGATAGATATAGGTGGGTGGCATGATCTTCAATCTACCTTGGTCATCATCATCCTCATCCATGGCATCCACATCCTCTTCTTCTTCCTCATCCTCCTCATCCTCATCCATTGCCTCGTCGGAGTCATCATCATCAGACCCAGCCTCCTGATGCCTCTTTAGCTCAAACTGTCCCTGAAAGGTCTCATCCTCAACATTGTCATCACTGCTAGTACCGGTGTCACCTCCAAGGTCTGGTGCCTCTGCACTCTCTCGAGCTGAACGACGTCTCAACCTTTTGCCGCTGACATTTATGGTGCTGCCCCCTTCCCCAAAGTCACCGGGGGCAGTCCCTCTGCGAGCATGCACATCTTCTCTTCTCTTCTTAGCACCCTCCTTTTCCCTAACCATGACTGCTGTCCTGAGTCACAAAAAGGATGACAAGAGTGTATTAGACTCTAGGAACCAGATTGAATCGATATAGAAGAAAATTCTTGAAAGTACAGACCAATTGGGTCTGCTCTGGGCCACACCGGTCAGACCGGTGATGGGAACCGGTCAGACCGGTGCCACCCAGAACAGAGCCAATTGCTCCAACATCCAATCTGAGCAGCTATGACTCTAAGATTTGGTCTAGATAGACATGAGACAACCTAATACAGATAAGTGCTGAAAAGCATGAAGAAAACAAAATTTGGGACTGGACACGCGCCACCGGTCAGACCGGTGACGGCCACCGGTCAGACCGGTGATGGCCGTCCGACCCCAAATCTTGGGTTCTCACAATGTGTCCAACGAAACTTTATGGATCTATAGGTATGTCTTCTAGGGGTTCTCAGGAGATGATATACCAAAGGAAATTCAAATCTTTGCACGGAGTAAAGAGATCGGGCAAAACAAAGATTTGAATACCTTTGGAGAGAAGAACTTGAAAGGAATCCAAAGGACTCGAAGGGGGAACTGAAGAGGGGCCTTGGGAGATCCTTTTGCTTCCAAACTTGTGGTCTTTCCTTGGTTGAATCCTCAAATCTCCATGGGAGAAAGGAGTGGTGAGAGGAGGGAAGGAAGATGGTCCTCACGGTTTGGAGGAGGTGAGTTCTGGTGAATAATGGAGGAGAGAGAGAAGGAAGGGGGTAAAGGATAGATCCTTTTTACTGTGGGCCCACGGGTTTGAGTCGGGCGTCACCGGTCAGACCGGTGCGAGCCACCGGTCAGACCGGTGACTACACTTGGTCGAGCCAGTGAGCCTTTAGCGGTAGTTCCGACCCGTGCTCGGTAGTACTGAAGATTTTGATAAATACAACAGAGAATCCATATCGGTAGAACCGACGTAGCCTCGGAAGTTCCGATCCTTCTTTCCCATTTTGCGAAAATTCCTCTGAAAACTTCTTCTGGTATTTTATAAGACACTTTGCATCCACTTAGGTCTCAGAAGAAGGAAGATGTGACTTCAGGGGTACCACCAGTCAGACCGGTGGTGGGCACCGGTCAGACCGGTGCTCCCCTGAGAAAAGGACTTCGGGTCAAAAAGAGAGATTTTGATCCTAATTCTTTCAGAAGTTTTGGATAGGAAATGAAGAGTTGATATTGATCCAAAATTCATCAAGTCTTGAAAGAATGAAGGATAATCCAATTTATTTTGATAATTCTTGATTCTTCCAAGAGAGAGAGATAAAGATGGATTTAATGGACTTGAGAAAAACTTCTTAATTGTGACTAGCCATCAATCAAGCAAGGGGAACCATAGTCACAACTAAGTTGGTTGGGTCACAAAGACCAAGAATCGAATATTTTCAAAAAGAGCACACTTCCTACACATACTAGTTGATTTTTTTTCGAAAAGTCTATCCTATGTCACAAAGTGCATGCATCCACTTCAAATGAATGGCTTTTCAAGAATATTTGACTCATACCTTCAACCTCGAGACACAAAGACGAGAGAAAGCAAAGGTATCAACCAAATATCTAGAGAGGCACACAAAAATTCACTTGAAGCAATTGCATGCTAAGGATGGCACACTAGCATGGTATTATGGCCTAGATGCATTACGGTATTCAATGAGGTTCATGGAAACATACCTTTGCCTTAAGACCATTTCATTTGTGCATATATTTGAATTTTGAATGGTGCTAGCTCTTACTTATCTTTAGAGAGTTATACTTATCAAGAGCTCGCTTAGGGATGCACAAAAGAGTAAGATTACAATATCACTTTGATGCCAAATCACCCTTTTTCTTGAAAGTTGGGTCAATCCCGGGTCACCCGGCCATAGGGGTCGGGTCACCCTGCAGCACACAGAGGCACACCGGGTCACCCGAGCACAGGTGCCGGGTCACCCGCCCAACAGCCTCACTGAGCCGGCACCGGTCAGACCGGTGCCTGTCACCGGTCAGACCGGTGACCCCAGTGGTCACTTCTTTGGTGATTTTCAATTTCTTGTCCCTTGATTAAGTGAACACATCACTAATTTGAAACCTGTAACAGAGACAAGGCAATGCTCTTCTAGAGAGCCATTAAAAGCATCGAATGGCATGAGAGTATAATTTCATAAAGATGTCAAAGTCACTACCTCACGTTTCACTCGTCCAAGATAAGTGTCACATGAGTGTTCACGAAGAACTAAGAGTGACTAAGACTCAACAAGGAGCACTAGTTACCGAGATGTCATTGAACTCAAGATTTGAATGAATTTGCCCTTCACATGGACAATTGATCAAACGTGATTTCCATGCCTTCTAACCATGTGTTCAATGCATCTCTTTCAACCTGCAAGCTCAGCAAGCATTTCTTGGTACCCAACGCTTGTTGGGTCCTATGGGGTTAGCCACAAGATGCTTAGGAACCCAAATAGCTCTCATGCTATATTGAGGTGAACTAATCTCCCTCATAGCACAAGTTCCATTCTTATCGTTCCTAAGCTTATGAAAATCATAATGGACTAGATTTGATTTAGGAATATTACCATTTGGACAATCTTTGCCCATGTGACCCTTTTGACGGCATTCATAGCAAATGCGACTTTTGTTCTTGTTGGTCACACCATTCCTTATAGTTTCTTGTTCATGCTTGCTTCTGAGCCTTGTACTTAGAGAAGAAGTCTTCCTCGCCTTGTTTGCTTGAGGTGGGGCTACCCTGGCCGGCACCGGTCTGACCGGTGGCATGCACCGGTCTGACCGGTCACGGTCAGTGCCACTGCTCATTTTCACACTTGGGCACGAGTCCGCAAAGTGACCCTTCTCTCTGCACTTGTAGCACACTCTCCACTTGTTTGAGCTTCTAGGCTTCTTGGAGAGCGATTCTTTTGCCTTGTGCTTGGTTGGGCGATATTGGGACTTGACTTGCCCAACCTTGCTCTTTTCTTGAATCTTGTGCTTGTGGGTCCTTGTATGTAGTTGAGGGGTTGAGCTAGTGACGGTTGATCCCTTCTCAAGCTTCTTCACCATGTCTTTACGGTTATCTTGAGAAGGTTGCACTTTGCTCTTCTCCTTCAACACATACAAGTCTTTTTGAAGCTTTTCAACCTCTTGCTTGAGTTCATCATTTTCTTTAGCAATGAGATCATCACAAGATTCTACAAGTACATGCTCAATGCTAGATTGGCTTGCTTGAGACAAATAATCATTAGCGCAAGATAAATTAATTTGAACTTGTGAGCATGTGCATGTGTGAGATAGAGATTGCATAGATTTTACCGATGAAAGCACAACCTCATGGGCTATCTCTAGTGTTGCATAAGAATCGACAAGCTTCTCATAGGAGCACTCAAGTCCCTTGTGATCGGCTTGTAGAGCCATATGCTCACTAGTGAGTTTCGCTAGTTGGGCTTCTAGCTCATCATTGGCTTCTTCTTCTACTTTAGTTCTATATGAAAAAGATTTGATATCATGATCATATTTGTTAGCCAATGATTCATACTTACAAACCAATGATGCAAGCTCGGATTTGAGAAGTTCAAGTTCTCTTGTCGGAGAGCTTGATGCTTCAATCTTCTGGCCCTTAGCTCCCTTGGCCTGCCTCTTCTTCTTGCTCTTCTTTTCCTTCTTTGCCATCAAGCAAGTTGGTGTGCCTCTGTCGGCACCGGTCTGACCGGTGTGTGTCACCGGTCTGACCGGTCCCTGCAGAGGGACAGCGTCATCGCCTCTTTGATCTTCTTCTTGCTTGAGGGTTGATGCTTGATGATCAGTGGATGTTGTAGAGGCTGTGGAACATATCTCCACTGGTTCATCTTCATCATCACTCTCAATTTCATCCCATTTGGTGTGAACTATCTCAAATAGCAATTTCCAAATGAGATGAGCATCTTCGCTAATCTTTTTGCTCTTTAGAATAAGATGCTTCAGCTCTCTACATACACAACTACACAAAAGGTTAGTAATAACGGCATTGAGTCGCTTCTTCTCCAATTCCTTAGGAGTGACACAAGTCCCATCCTCCGGAAGGATACTCGCAACCATAATACCCTCAGCGGTAGGACCCAAAACCTTAAGTGCAATGAGAACATTGGAGCACCAAGAAGAGTAGTTTGAGCCATCTAGAGCTAGAGGCTCAAACGGTACCACACAAGTTGTCGACATCGAAGAACTCCAAGCGGTTAAGCTCGAATCGGAGCACCAAGCTCTGATACCAATTGAAAGGACCTTGATGTCGCCTAGAGGGGGGGGGGGTGAATAGGCGTGACGACCAAATTAAACTCTTCTTCCCGATCACTTGAGCTGACAGTGTTCCACCGGTCAGACCGGTGGTGATTACCGGTCAGACCGGTCAAGCACTGGACTTCACAGGAGGCACCGGTCAGACCAGTGCACCTCACCGGTCAGACCGGTGTAGCACAGAGCACCTGCAAAAACAGCTTCAAGCACCTCTTGACTTCTAGCACGAACCAAACTTGGTGAGTGGCCTTTGTAGATGATCACAAGCAAGGTAATGAGCCCTGCACACACAAGTAGCACACCCAAGTAGATCGAAGCGGAAGCAAAACAAATATGCTAGAAGAACAACTTAGAGAGTCAAACCACACGAAGAAGCAAAGGATTTGTTTCCCGAAGTTCACCACCCACTAAGGAATGGCTACGTCTCCGTTGAGGAGCTTGTAAGGGACAATTCCCACAACAAGCCGGGTCTCTTTCAACCACTTTCCTCCTTTCCACTAAGGGGATCTTTTCCACGAAGAGGCAAGATCGCAGCCCTTACAAACTTCCCGCTGCTCACCACAATGTTGGGAGCTACCCGGCGACGCCTAGCCGTCTAGGAGGCAAGCCTCCAAGAGTAACAAACTCTTCAAAGCTTGTAGACGCGAAACCAAAGTGCTCAAGCTATGGAAATGCTCTTGTTAGCTCACAAGGTCGCTCTTGAGCTCACTCTCTCAACCCAACACCAAGGATATGGCTTGAATCCACAAATCTCACAAAGAGAGTGTTGGGGAGAGCCACTAAGGCTTAGAGCTTGTTAGGAAAGGCTTGGGACCTCAGCAAAGTCACTAGAAACAGCAAGCTTCAACTGAAGAAAGCTTGGGGTATTTATACCCCTCAAAGGAGAAAACTAGCCGTTGGTCCACGGGCGGCACCGGTCAGACCGGTTCTCCACACCGGTCAGACCGGTGTTCGAAAAACTAGCCGTTGGGGCTAGCGGCACCGGTCAGACCAGTGCCCCTGACCGGTCAGACCGGTCAGGCCCGAGACACCCCAAAACCCTTTCTATGATACTAACACTTCACCAAAGAGATGAAGTGGCTCAGGTTAGGTTAGGAGGGGTTGTTAGCACACTCTAAGGCTAGCTCTCACTTAGGTCAACTAATGAGCACTTTGACTTGGTCAACTCGCTAAGTTGCATCCCTCTTGATAGTACGGCATACCTATACTCAAGAATAACTAAGAACACTTTGTTGATCTCTTGAGCTTGGATATCTTCAATCTTGCCATACTTGATCAGTATTCACTTGAGGGCTTTCAACATAGCTTTTGACTTGAGCACTTCCATACTTGAGCTAATGACTTAGGATCTTTCCATCTAGCATAGGAATGCACACTTGAATCCATAAGTCACTCCATATTGCCAATCTTAACATGGTGATGACTTGCATTGCTTCCCTCAGTTAAGGTTTGGATATGATACTTGGAGACCCCACGGATGCTAGAACTTCACCTTAGCAAAACACGAAATGGCGGCTTAGCTACGGCCCCAAAGATTGCTTAGTCCCTCACCCTAGACATCTCGGTTGATCTCTTCATCACTTATCCAATCCACTTTTGAGTTCCACTTGCTTCATACACAATTAACCTTCATTTGAAAACCCGCTTCAAATGCTTGATCTTGATTGACAATGAATGTGCAAGCTTCCAAATTAGAACCATAATGTGTACACTCATCCTTGTGTCCTCTTTCAATAAACACATGAAGCCTTGCACTTGACTTAGAGAATTACCATCTTCTCTTTTATGATCCTTGTAAATTTAATCAAGCTACGTCTTCATATGGGAGACCATGAATTGACCTTCTCAAATTATCCCAATATTTATCTTCTTTTATTGCTTGATACTTGTCACTTATGCATTAGGATCATCCATATATTTGTCTTCTCCAATGTGAATCATATAATATTCATCCATAAATAAATACTTCAATAATTGCTCATGAATATATAAATAAAACCTGCTCACAATCTTAGACAAATACATTAGTCCTTTAATCGCCTTGTCATTCAATTCACCAAAATCCACTTAGGGGCCTAGATGCACTTTCATGAAGTTGCCTCGCGTGGATCACAGTTGACCGCCCCTGGGCGCGAGTGCGAGGTGAAGTTGGCGTTCCCAGGCATTTTTGCCTGCGGTGCCCCACCTGCAGGCTGCAGCATCGCCCCCTCCTCCAGCGCCAGGCGCGGATCTCCGCCCGTCGCCCACCTCCTGCGCACCGCACCCGCCGCCGCCCGACTCCTCCTACGCATCTTGTCCTCCTCCCTCGCCTCCTGCGTATCTCTGCCCGGCACCCTGCTGCGCACCTCACCCGCCGCCGCCGCCGCCTGGGCATCTGCGCAGATCTACATCAGTTGTCCTGCCATGCCGTCCGCCGCCACCTCCGCATCAAGTTGGCATTCTTAATTTTTGATAAAAACATTGAAAATACCTCTTCAACAGTTTAGCAAAAGACTTGTCAATTTTTGAAGACTTGGAAAAAACCTACCTCCAGCGCGTAAAGATACGTGCGCGTACTCGGTTTGGTATCGGCATTTCTCTCACGCGCGAAGCCAGGTGGGAAGGTGGAAAATTAAATAAAGAATAGAGAAGAGTTCCTGATGCAAATGTATAGAACATCTCCAATAGTTTGCCAAATCGGGTTGGCATCCTTGATTACTGGCAAAAGCGCTGAAAACACCGCACCCCTCCAACAGTTTAGCAAATGACTTAGCATGGCAATTTTGGAAAAACCTGCCTCTAGCGCGTAAAGATACACGTGTACTCGGCTTGGCATCGGTGTTTCTCGCGCACGCGAAGTTAGGTGTGAGGGTGGAAAAAGAAATAAAGAATAGAGAAGAGTTCCTAATGCAAATGTATAAAAGAGAAAAAATGGCTTGACAAGTTAAAAATAACAAACTCTTAGAGATGTGTTTTTTTAGCTTGGCGAATCTTTTAGGAGTTGTCAAATCACAAGATTTGCCAAACTCTTAGAGATGCTCTAAGAGAAAGAATAGCTTGACAAATTAAAAATAGCAAACTCTTGGAGATGCTTTTTTGAGCTTGGCAAATCTTTTAGGAGTTGGTAATTCACAAGACTTTACTAAGTTAAAAATAGCAAACTCTTAGAGATGCTAACCCTCAGCCCAAATTGCGAGACAAATCTAACAAGCCTAATTATGATATGATTAGACAATATTGTGCTACACTAAACAATCTCTAATAACCAATTAATTAGGCTTAATATATTGGTCTCGTGATTTCTCATCCATTTGTCTAATTAGTTTCATAATTAATCTATGTTTAATACTCCTAATAAATGTTGAAATAGACTCAAAAAAATTTGCTAAAATTTTGACCAACTAAACAAAGCCTAGTTTGAATGGGTTGCAAACCCTGACATACTAATTAAAGAACTATTAATTCTCATACGAAAGGTGCAGGAAAAGATCGAAGACTTCTTCTGAGACGTGTTAGAAAACGTCCCATTAAATCTAGTTTTTTTTCTTAAAAAGCAAAAGCATCAGAGTTAGTTGGTGGCTGGTGCTGATTTGTTTTGAGAGAAAAATACCGTTGGTTCGCTGATGGTTGGTGGCTGGTGCTCATTTGGTGTGAGAGAATAGTATTGCCTGCTGGTGGTTGATAAAGCAGACGAACAAGAAGATTTAGTCTCGTTAACTTTTTTGAAAATAAATATATTCGTTGACCAAACAACAAAGGTAGTTCAATTTTATTCGTGAAACGACTCAATACGAAATATAGAACGCACTTAGTGCTTCTTCAAGACTTCGCCAAGTTTGCGTTGTCATCTTTGATTTTAAAAAAACATAAAAAATACCTCTAACAGTTTGGCATAGAACTTGGTAAATTTTGACAACTTGGAAAAAAAAGGTCCTCAACACGCAAATATACGCGTGCTACTCCACTTGGCATCTGCGTTTTCCGTGCGGGAAGCCAGAGGTGGGAGGGTGAAAAATAAATAAAAATGGTTCCTGATGTAAATGTATAAGAGAGAAAGAATAGCTTGACAAGTTAAAAATAGCAAACTCTTGGAGATGCATTATTTTTTTTATCTTGACAAATCTTTTAGGATGATTTGCCAAGTTAAAAATTGCTCTTAAAAGAAATATAAACATTTCTTCTTTAACGACTCATGCCATCGTCATTATTGGGCCAACCACGAAAAGAGGACCATCAACGCAACCAGGATTACTCCCATCCTTGCACCATTCAGCATGAACATCATCTGAAGGCTCCCTTGAAAGGGCAAGATCTTAATACCGTGAGCAATATGAAATAGGATTAAATTTAGTTAAGGGTTACATGTTCTTAGCCCACGTATAATTGGACAGAAAAAGAATAAAGAATTATGTTAAATGGCTAAAACAGATGAAACAAGATGGACAACAATTGAGGTTGTGTCAAAAGTTAAAATCCTAGTAAAGCAAGGATTCTAAGAACACATCATCACCCATGCTGAGTTGGACGAGAGAGAAAGGTGAGCTTGTCGCAACTTCCGCTGATCGGCTCTACACGCACTCCAACACAAGATGCTTAAGGAAGTTTGGGCTAGTTTGGTAAACTAGGCTGCCCGAGTCAGGCTCGAGCCAGATGGGCCAAGCCTACGAGCCAGATGGGCCAAGCCTACGGGGTGCAAATATTTTGATTGACAAATTTGCATTCCGCTGGCTGCCTCAGTGTTTGGTGGGCTGCATGAACTGGTAGGAGTACATTGCACTTGGGCCAAGGAAGGCTTACTCTACCTCCCCTCTCCCAACTCACCTCCTACCTACGTCGCACTACCTCCGTGGCCAAGGTCGCCAGCGAGGTCCCCGCGAGCCGTCCCACCTCCGTGCCGATGAGGCCCCTGCGCGTTGTCCCACCTCTGTGCTCAAGCTCGCCAGCGAGGCCGCTGCGACTCCTTCTCAGCGCGACGCGAGATCAACCACCTCCTTCGTGCGACGCAAGGTCTGCTGCCTCCTCCATGCGACGCGAGGACCGCCTCCTCCTCTGCATGATGCGAGCGCCGTCGCGGTAGCAGCTAGCTCGCCCCTCCCCTCGCATTGTGCACCTCTGTGGTTTCCGCGCACCGAGCACCGTCACGGTCGCCGCCTTTTAGGCGCCGTTGTGGTATTGGCGTTTCTTAACGTCACTACTAATGACGTCGAGTTAGAGCGAACGTCAAGAACAGTCGATGGTAATCCTAAATCATGAATGAATCCGCAAGCGCACATATATACCATTGTAGCATTTCCCTAGGGAATAGAGTATTCTGAGGGTATCGTATTCGTGGAAGGCAATGACAGATATCAAGACTTGTGCTATTGCATTGAATATAAACCATGAGACAGAGAAAGAGACAACAACTCAAATGCAGCGGTAAGATAAATGATAGATAAGGGTAGTGTGACACACACATTGATTCATCTCCTACTAAAGAACACTATGGCATAGGGAGGACTGTACGGAGTTAGCTCTAAGTTCTAAAGTACTAAACATACAAGAGTTAGCTGATACAAGAGAGAAGCACAATGCATTGCATGATCGAAGGTTTAGCACCCATGTGCAAACGAGGAGATAGCACCGTGACGCTAAGCATACAATCGAAAAACTATCCTTTAGCCTCCTACAACTATACCCCAGCGCGGAGGGTTACAAAAGGTCCAACGACTATCACTCTACCACGGCCTACCTTTATTGTTACGGGGGCAAGCTCATAACTAACACAGCTACACAACCCAGGCACCATGCCTACATTGCTACTGAACACCACCCGGCCCGAGCTATTATGACCTAGGGTGAAGCCACCAGAACACTGGCCGACTTAGACCGAGTACCGTAGCATAAACACAAACCTCATGCAACACAACAATGCAATCTAACTAGATCAAACAGGTGTAGTCATACGAACAGATACGAACTCTCTTATGTCTAATCAACAAGATCAAAGGGTCGTGTTCGCGAAGAACACGAGTCTCTAACTTATGAACAAACACATAAGGAAGGAGTAAATCGTCCTTCAAGTGGATCAAAGGGTAGTGTTCATGATGAACACGAGCCTCTAAATAATGAACGAACGAAGAACTCAAGAACATATCAATCATATGAACTATCATAACTTTATATGAAATAGCTGGATAACAGAAGTAGATCAAAATCATACAAACACTACAAAAAATCTTGTGGTTCATGACGGTCGATTTTCGTCACAGATCATCAAAATTTCGTCATAAAACGGCATCTATGACGAAATTTGAGAAGGTCATGTATTGAGCGTCACGGATCCCTTCTCGTGACGTCCTTAAGTTTTCGTCATAGATTAACGTGATCCATGACGTTCTCAAGTCGTCATAGATTTGTCTAAAGCCCACTGAACCCAGCCCAAAGCCCAAAATCTGTGACGAATTTGACCGTCATGGATTACCTTGCCACATCACTCGTAGATGATATGGACGATGACCTGGATGCTGACGTGGATGAGGACGTGGCAAGTGATGACGTGGCAGATGACATGGCACATAATTACGTGGCAGTTGATTTGGCACTTGCTGACGTCAGCACTGGCCCGAAAAAATATGATGATGTCAGCACGTGTCATTTGTTAACAGGCCAAATTCAAGATTGGGCCTAAAATTGGACAGCCCATATAAATTTCAGACATATAAATTGGGCAGCTTTTTCAGCCCATATAAATTTCAGCCCATACAAATACATTACAGCCCAACCCAAATAAATTTCAGTCACAGCCCAAATACATTCCAGACATAGCCCATATAAATATTCCAGCCCAACAAATTTATCCCAACAGATTCAAAATAGCTATAAATCCTAGAAAACAAATCAATTCTGGCCAAAAGATACATTCATGAATCATGTTTATGTCCAGCATGACATCAAAACCCGATAAACAGATCAAGTCTGCAACTATTGGCCTGCACAAGCACCAAGGCTTTGTCTGCTAGTCCTCACCAGTGCATTTGCTTTAGCTTTCTTTCCCTGAAGAGCATAGCATAGAAGTGATTTTAGCAATAGATCAATAAAATACACATTGCACATATAGAATAATAGTAAACAAAGTATGTAGATTAATCTCACATCTATGAACGATTCAAGAGCATTTTTAGTACTAGGTAATCAAGCTGTCATTAGCAGAAATGTGGGGATTCAAGAGCATTTTTAGTACTAAGCAACAGCTAACACTGTCTTAACTTCCCAAAACTGTATTCACCCAAAAAGCCACTAAATTGGGATTAGGCTAGGTGAATGTTCAACATAAAGTTTCAGTAAACCATCATGATCAGGCCATTTGCTGAATGTAGACTTAAATCCTTCTAGTAAATTAATTAGCAGCTTCCAAGTACTGATGTTAGTGGTAGTAAGCATTGTGATAACAAAATCAAGCAGCAATTGAAGCAACTAGGTCTTATCATTAGCCAACACATTAACAATCATGCTGGGTACATGAGGTGCCTTTTATTCAATGAAATCATAATTTTTAGATATGAGAAATAGTGTAAAGAATACAACTTGCTAAGTCAATGAGCAGTGATCAAGAAACCCCACTTACAAAATCCAGTAACATGAGTGGAAAGGCAAGGAAGTCACTCGCTGGATGCAGCTCCAAGATTCAGATCCGCCATCAAGTGCACATGCACATATCAGAAAACATAAGGAAGATAAGAGTCAGTTAAACAACATGCTCAGCGTGAGCCATGAAACAATTCATGACATAAGACAATTTAAGAAAACAGAAGTATTCATGTCCAAGAGAATATGCATCCACCAACAAAGAGTTATTTCAATCCTATACGGAATTTAAACTTCTTTCAGGCATTGACCTTTAAACTTTTGGAGCTCCTAGTGAGCAGCTAAGATATATGTAACCCCATAAATGCCCACTCTAAGCCCATAAAAAACAGCATCCATAGAAACAGGTCATACTACAAATGATACATTATAAATGTCATTTGAACACGAGATCAAAAGAACAACCCATATGTCATTTGTTTAATCGCTTGCATGCTATTAGGAAGACCAAGATCGGATCCACCCACATTAAAGAGCCATTATGAAATCACATCATACAGAACATCGGAGCAGCATGGGTATACTATACATCAAAAGTGCATATTCAGCAAAGGATTAAGATAGACTACTGACTGTCGTTCCTACATGCGAGTATGTTCAGCTAGCTAAACAATCTGAAGATACTACCAGCAAAGCTGAAGTTCATTCCTAATTCTTTGAAAACTTAAGTTTGAAAATACAATAAGCACACCATGTTAAATAGGATTGGGCATGCTGCATCAGTCAAATCTCTAAATAATAATTTCTTTACAAACTGAATTTGCCACTCATCAGTAGCAGATCTAGGAACACCACATCAGTAATCACAACTAATCAAGGATCTGGTAAGCAGATCTAGGAACACCACATCAGTAATCAAAGATCAAGCTTCCAGTGCAAAGCAAATCCAAGAAGCACACTATAGGCACAAGAAAGAGAATCAGATGCAGTCACTCATCTTCCTGCAATATGGGTGGCCTAGGTCACCGTACCCATGGCTGCACCTGAACCTGCACAGGAATTGTAAATAACTGGAGCTCACAGATCCGGAAGGGGAAACAGAAGGAGAGTGGGATGGGGAACCAAAAGCTAATGTTCGTGGCTAGGGTTCCAGTGGCGCCACAGCCTAAAAATCAATTGCATGTTACATGTGCGAATCAATCAGAGGAGGAGAAGGGAGCGTGGGGACCTAATCTGGTGGATCGGCGGGAACATGGAGTTGGTGCAGATGGGGCACTCGAGCAGCTCGTGCACGCTACCGGCATTGGCGCCGCCCTTGGGGTATGCCCGGCGAGGAGCGTGCCGAGGCCATGGCCGGCATCATCGACGTCCACGGTCGTGGGGCAGGGGTGTCGGGTAGCAAGACGCAGTCTACGTGCATGGCCGCCCGCCGGTCGGCCTCCGCCACGGGGATAGCCGCGAGCTGGGCGGACGGGCGGAGGGAAGGGGAGGCGTGGGCGGCGCGGGGGTCCGGCGCGCGCTTTGTGGTGGGAGACGGGATTGGAGCGCCGCGGATTGCTCGCCCAGCTCGCCCGAGGAGCGGCCGCCCTCACCTCGCGCCACCACACCGGGCTTGGAGCTTCGCTGGGCCGGCCGCATCGGCCACAGGGAGCAGCGGCGAGCGGATCTGAGGAAGGGGGAGGATGGGAAGGTGGGCATCAGGGAGAGGTCGAGAGGGGGCAGCGGTCGGTGCTGCGAAGGGAGGGAGGGGGTGCAATAGAGCGCTAGGGCTTCAGTGCTTCAGTGAGTCCCATTTTATATCAATGGGGGTGCGATCACAGCCATCCGAACGATAATGGACGGCTCAGATTAGTTGGGCTGGAACAGGCCTTGATTCATTTACTCATTGCCTAACATTTTTGTTTTTCTTTTTCATTTTAGTGTACCATTGTGAAGTAACACTTAAAAGTAATTATCTTATATGCACAAATATATTTTTATATATAATAGTATACATATAACTTGTCACCTAGTAGTTTCAATAATTTTCAAGTAATTTTCTATTTTCTATCATTTAAATGAATTTCTGCATATTTATTGAAAGTAATTCCAAATTGACCTATATGTACCTCTAATAAGATTAAAAAAATTCAAAAAACTATATTTAGGCGCCTATTGTCCATTCTAGCCCACATATGGGATATTGACAAAAAATTCATTTGACTTATAGGGGAACTCGAACTTCTACTAGTCACCTTGTTATAAAATAATGATAATAATATATAAAATTTCTCCAAAAAATGTGTAAATTGGCATATAATCATTTTATGAATGTATAAGCTTGAGAAAAAAGTTTCATAAGATTTTGTGAAAATTGGAGTACATATTGTTCATAAACTAGATAGTTCATCACATTGTTTCATACAACTCAACTAAAACTTCAAAGTTTGTACGCACTCAAGTACTTTCTTACCTCATGGACACCTCAAATTTGGATGCAACCTTACCATTACTCTCCTATTAGTCATGCGAAAAAGTCGTTTTTCTATTTTTTCTAAAGCCTAATTAAGACACCCATGTGAAGTAACATGCAAAACTATTATTTTACATACCCTCAAAACATTTTTCTAATATAAAATACAACATATAAGTTGTAACCTAGGAGTTTCAAGAATTTTCAAGTAGATTTGCTATTTTTTATCATTTAAATTAATTTTTGCGTGTTTATCAAAAGTTATTCCAAATTGACCTATATGTACCTCTAATAAGATTCATAAAAATTCAAAAAAAAATACATTTAGGCTTCTATGGTCTATTCTATCCCACATGTAGGAGATTGACGAAAAATCCAATTGACATATAGGGAAAATTCAAACTTCTATTAGCTATCTTATTATAAAAAATAATAATAATACCTAAAACTTCTCCAAAAATTATGTAAATTTGCATAGAATCATTTTATGAATGTACAATCTTGACAAAAAAGTTTCATATGATTTTGTGAAAATTGAAATATACATTGTTCATAAACTAACTAGTCTCTCACATTGTTTCATACAACTCAACTTAAACTTTGAAGTTTGTATACCCTAAACTATTTTCTTGCTCATGTACACCTCAATTTTGGAGATAACCTTACATTTACTCTTATATTAACATATGGAGATTCACATTTCAATTTGTTGTGCAAAAAAGTTATTTTTCTATTTTTTAAATCACTAATGAGTACACTCTTGTGAAGGAAGTTAAACAAATTGTTATATTATATGCCTCAATTTATTTTTCACACATAAAAAACAACATATAAGTTGTCACCTAGGAGTTTCAAGATTTTTCAAGTAGATTTACTATTTTCTATCATTTAAATGAATTTCTACATGTTTACGGAAAGTAATTCCAAATTGAACTATGTGTACGTTCAATAAGATTCAAAAAACTTCAAAAAATATATATTTAAACTTATATGTTCCATTCTTGCGCACATATAAGATATTGATGAAAAATTCGATCAACTTGTAGGGAAAACTCAAACTTCTATTAGCCACCTTATTATAAAATAATAATAATAATACCCAAAACATCTCTGAAAATTATGTAAATTGACATAGAATCATTTTATCGATGTACAAGCTTGACAAAAAAATTTTATAAGATTTTACGAAAATTGGAGTACACATTGTTCAAAAACTATATAGGTCTCTCAAATTGTTTCATACAACTCAACTTAAACTTTGAAATTTGTATACCTTAAAGTATTTTCTTGGACATGTACACCTCAATTCTACACATAACCTTACATTTACTCTCCTATTAACACATGGGGATTCACATTGCCATTTATTGTGCAAAAAAATTAATTTTCCATTTTAAAATACCTAATTAAGACACCTTTATGAATTAACTGAAAAAATAATTATCTTATATACCCCAAATACATTTTTCACATGTAAAAGAACACATTTAAGTTGTATTCTAGAAGTTTCAAGATTTTTTGAATAAATTTGTTATTTTCTATCATTTAAATGAATTTCTGCAAGTTTATTGGAAATAATTAAATTTTGAACTACATGTATGTCAAAAAGTCCTGTTTAGGTCCCTCAATTTTTGCGGAGCTAGGCCGGCCTGTTGGGCCGCGCAGCTGGGCCGGCCTGTTGGGCTGCGCGGGCTGATTTGGGATCTTGGGGTTGTTTTATGGTCTGCGTTAAGGAGTTAGAGGGCCACCAGCAGACTTTGACTCTGGTTAGCAAGCCCAGGTTACTTTGACTCCTGTTTAGGTCCCTCAATTTTTGAGGAAGTCTGGTTTACATCCCTAAACTTTGTAAGTACACACAGAATATCCTTCATCCTTTGAAACCGTCCAGATTACGTCTCTAACTTGGTTATGCGTGGTTTTAAAAACGGTTTTGTATTTTTCCTTTTTTATTTAATTCGACTGAATATTTAGAAAATCATAGTAAATTATAAAAAAATCATAAAACGGAAATCCAATTTTATTTTGCCTTTTGATAGGTATATCTATATACTAAATATATAATATTATATGTTTTAAAAAAGATTTTAAATTTAGATTTTAAATTTATTAATCGTGATGATCTCTAATTATTTTCACACATTGTATGATTTTTTAAGTTATTGATCATGATTAAATGATGAAACACATTGTGGGTAGGATTATGACGAAATTGATACAACGTCATAGTGTTTGGACTACATATCGGGCTTCATATCCAACTCTGTGAATCTATGACGAAATTTGACTGTTTGTCATGGATGCAATGAGATATGTGATGAAATCTATGACGAAATTGGCACAACGTCATAGTGTTTGGACTCATATCGGGTTTCATATCCAACACTGCGAATCTATGACGAAATTTGACTGTTCGTCATGGATGCAGTGTGATCTATGACAAAATTAAAAAACGTCATGTGAATTTCGTCATAGATCAAAGGATTTCTTGTAGTGAAAGAAATAAAGATACAAGACAACTCATACCTAGATCCCAAAGTATACTTGGAACTTGAATAAGAGCTACTCTAGCCTACTCCCTAATCTTGGAAACTAAAAGTGAGAGAGGAGAGTCAAGTGTGGGTGTGAGAAATGGGAGTCCCTCCCCTTCTATTTAGAGGCAAGGGCCATGGTGTCCTCGGGCACCAAATGTCACCAAAACGCCTGTGATTGCAACAATTGACCAATGAGCAACCACCACGTGGAGGGACACGATGGGGAGCCACTAGGTCGGTTCGGTTCGGTTCGGTCGATCCTAGGATCGACCGACCATCTAGGGCGGCCCCACCTGGTGTGCTTCCTCGTGGTGGCTGGCAGGTGGGCCCTCTGAGCTTTCTCCGGTGTATGTCTTGTTTGATGGCGGTTTGGAATCCTATGTGGCCCCATGGATCCTCTCTGATTCGTCGATGAGTGCTTCACTTGGATTGGTGACGTGGTCGCCACCCAAGACCCATGTGGCAGCCATCTCGTCAGCTGAGGTGGCATGGATCACTCCATAGAAGGTGGGTTTGCATCTCTTTTCATGCTTAAATCACCTACATTCAAATAATCTCTAAGGACAAGTGGAACCACATCATTCTTAATAAAATGCTAGTAATAAATGCATATGCCTCCAATTATGCGAGAATATTAACGACTAAAAGTGGTACTTAACAACCGTCAACACGTGGTCGTCAGCAGCTCGGCGCCTTCCCCACGTTGTGCTCCTTTGCGACCGCCAGCCCGCCACTAGAGGTACCCCATGCTGTGCGAGGAAGGCCACTGGGGGTAACGCGAACTGGGGCTCTGGCATGCACCACGTGAAGCGACCCCCCTCCCTCGAGCGTTTCATGGCGTGTAGGCTCGCGAGCCTCTTTTGCATCTGGCCGGCCAAGCCACCAAACGAGAGCAAATGCACCCTGCGGCCCTGCTCACCTGGTGAGACCACCTATCCTTTGAGATAAAGATGGAAGTGCAATAACAAAAGCAACTGACAGATGAACCCATACAAATTAAAAAAAATAGATGTTGGAAACTATGAGCAGACCAGTTTTTGTATGAATTGAGATGTAGATTTTTGTCTTTGTTATTTGTCTTGGATTATAGCCAAATCTTATTAGAGCATGGCTAATAAGCTTGTCTATTAGACAAGTCCATATCATCTCAAGACATCACAAGAGCCAAGTCGTACAACAGCTTAGCTGTTAGTTTGGCTCTAAAAAAGTACACGAGCATTAATGTCGCATTTCAGACTTCAGATCAACACTGAATACCATCTTTGTAGTTACTTGTGTTCCTAGTTACACTACGCCACTACCAGGTATTAATAATGAAATCAAACACACAGAGCAGGCAAGTTTAAACAAATTAACAAAAGTAATGTTCACTAGTTAAATATGATGGCCATCTTACAACTAGATGCACATGCCATCAAACTAACCAAGGACACACAAAAGCTAGAAAGTTCAAGGAACAGACAGGTCGTGCAATCTAACTAAAACCTGATCAGCAAAAGAAGAATGATACACCGATTATATGAAATTCAGTGATAAGCAGATCTGCAATTTTTTTATGCATGACTAGTTGATTAATAATAGCAGCCAACGATAGTTGTTTGAGGAAGAACCACCCAAACGAAACATGTTCAACTCGTACCAAAATGAGAGATAGTTAACACAAATGGAAGCAACATTACATATCGGAACAAAGTAATAATCTCAAACGGGAGCTTACCTTTGAGCATGACACCAGTAAGGAACAATCATCATATGTACCTAGCATTCACCTGAAAGAAATCGAGAAATTTGTTAATGAATCGTATGATAAAATTACAAACTGAATTCAATGAAAGAAAAAGGTTCTTACATTCATGATAAATTATTTTTCCTATTACCAAACTGATGCCAAATATGCTCAATTAAGTCCTTTTTCAGTTGGTATGTGTTTCATGATGACGGATAGTGGCTCTTCTACTTAACACTTCAGAGAAAACTGGGCCACCTCCCTTCTTTACTTTAGGAGGTAGAGCAATTGATGAACCCCCATGCTCGTTCAAGTCAATAGGAAATTTGACCATATTGTGAAGTATCACACAAGCTTTCATTATTCTTCCAATACTCTTCCATTTCCACAACCGTGCTAGACGACGCACAATATTGAAACGGGATTGCAAAACTCCAAAAGCACGCTGCACATCTTTCCTACACCCTTCTTGGGTCATTGCATACAGCTTGCGTTTCTCCATCTGAGGTGAATTTTTTGAGTTCACAAAGACTGCCCATTCTGGGTATATTCCATCAGCAAGGTAGTAGCCTGTATTATATACTGCCTCCCATTCATAGAAAATTGAACTTGAGGTGCCTCACCTTTCAATGCATCAATAAATAATGGGGACTGATTAAGCACGTTAATGTCATTATTGGACCCAGCCACACCAAAAAAAGCATGTCAGATTCTAAGATCCTTTGAAGCAACCGCTTCTAACATAAGTTTTGGGACTTTGTAGTCACCACGGGTATATTGCCCCTTCCAAGCAACAGGGCAATTTTCCCATCTCCAATGCATGCAATCGATGCTTCCATACATCTGGGAAAGTGTTGGCGTTTCTTAACCTCAACACTGGGCGCCGTGGCAACGTGAGCGTGTAAGAAACTCCCGGGTACACTGACGAGTGCGAATGAATCCGCAAGCACACGGATACACCGTTGTAGCACTTCTCCCTAGGGGAATGAGTATTCCCGTCGGGTTTCGTTCCCTCAGGACGGAGAGTAACCAGAGAGGGTCTATCCAAGGACACCAGCTTTCGCTGGGATAGGTCGGGATACAAGAAGCACTTCCTTAAGGGACTTAGCTCTCAAGATGTTATTCTGTCAGGTCTTAGTCATCCCCGCGGGGCGACAACACTCCAGGGTGCTGGCAAGCGAGCCCAACTCGGTACGCGACGTAAGAGGGTTGACAAAGGGTCCAACAGGCTGTCACCATCGCGGCCTACCTCTAGGCTACGATCGTACGTGGTCTTCGCAGGAAAACCAGGGCCCAGACACCACGTCTGTACCCAAGATAAATACTATAATGCGGTTACATCTGTCGACCCGCAACTACACTATAGCAACCATATAAATACGGTCCCACGAACAAGGGAAAGATCGGAATCAGATCATATCATTGAACTGGGAGCAGAAAGGAAGCTATAGATGCAGCTAAACGAGATACAGCGGACTTACTTAACTAAACAGAATCAGAGCATGCAAACATGTAAAGGAACTATGGCTCTGGCTCTAAAGGATTGAAGCCTTGTGTCATGAAGAACACAAGCCTCTAACTTATGAACGAGCCACGAACACAAGAACAAATCAATCATGCATGATGTCTACTATAGTCTAAATAAGAAATACTGAAATACTCACTTTGATCTAAATGAAGAACAAGCATCCACGAGGACATCAACTCACTCCTTACCCCTACTCTACCTCTCAACTAATCCTAATCTAGATCTCTCCTCATCACCATTCTACCACAAAGAGGTGAGAATCACCTCTCATGGGCAGAATTGGAGAGAGGGAGAGAGAGCTACACAAGAGAGAAGTGAAACTTGAGAGCTTGGTGGTGTGTGAGAAATGGAGCCCCTCCCCTCCTATTTATAGATAAGGAGGAGGCTTGCTCCGGGGCTCAAAGTGCCCCTAAACACCTGGGAATGCAGCCAAGAGCCAATGAGCAACCAGCACGTGGACGGGGAATCCTAGGGTCGGCCGAAACCTCTGGCCGGCCTTCTGGCCCGTGCTTCCTCTGGCTCGCTTCCATGTGGGCCCTAATGCCTCTCCTCCGTGCATGGCACGTTTCCTGGCGGTTTAGTTGGCAAAGTGGGCCCATGGATCCATGTGATGCTAACGTGGCAGCGTATGATTCGTCGAGAATCCTTCACATAGATTGGTGACATCATGGATCCAGGAGAATCCATGTGGCAGCCCCTGATTGGCCAGCATTTGAGTGCCTTGGATTGGAGTGGAGTAAAAGTGCATGGATTCCTCCCATTTCTTATGCTAAATACCTGCATTCGAATAGACATCGACACTGGTGGAAAGTATGAGTTTAAGCACCTATTCTAGTGTGGATGTGCAATTCATGCTCAAATTTGCAGGAGTTGACGGCCTTGAAAATGGCAAATATTGACCGTCAACAACACCCCCACACTTGACCTTTGCTCGTCCCGAGTGAAGGGGAAACAAAGCCAAGTGGGTCATGAATACCAAAGAGTAAGACAAACATAAGAGATATTCCAAGTCATACCTTGCTCCTGTGAACCTCTGTGTAGTGGCTATCATATTCCCTTGGGTGATTGAAAAGTAGAATAGCTGTGAATCAAGTCACTTATGCATCTGATGATAAACACCTTGGGGTTTTGCAAGATTTTCATAAACAAAACTCTTGGTGGCTTTCTCATTTGATTCTTTCAAATCGCTCAAAGTGCGTATGACCTCACTAAGGCATTTGCCTTTCTTCATCCTACTTCTAATGATGGCTATATGTGGAGCTCAGTGTAGGATAAAGAGAAAGCATACTTGCATTACATATTTTGCAAAGTCAAAGACTGGATCCACAGAGAAAAATCAAATCATACTATCAGATCAAGATGTGCACCGGTATGGCTATGGTGTGCATGGTAAGGTGGATACTAGGCCCGGAATGGGTGCTAGATATTACCATACATATATATAAGGTGAGAACTGCGGGTTGATGGTAAGGTGGACACTAGCCCCGGAATGGACACTAGTTATTACCATCTATGATATGGAACTCCTTTTTGCATGATCTCATCTCTCCCCTATTCCTCCTTTATTTTGGACATGGGCTATTTTTCTTTTCTCTCTCTTTTTTTTCATCATGCTTTGAGCATGTATATATATATATATTTTTTCATAGCCCATGTCTCTTTTTGAAGGACACTTCTGGAGAGAGATGTTACACCACATATGGAGCTTTATTTTTATGAAATGGATAAATTGTGACGCCCCAGGTTTTTAATTAACACTAATGATTGGTCAAGCTTGTTGACTTTGGTGAAATCATGGTCAACCTGGGTCATCACCTCGAAAATCTAGCCAACAATCACCCATGAGCACCTTAAGCAAGTCAACATCATCTACCATGGTCAAAACCCTAGTCAAAGTGGTCAAACCCTTGATGTCTACCCCTTTGTCTTAGAACTTTGGCCACGTTCTCCAAATTTTTTCTAAACACTCAAAAATCTATCAATCTAAAAGTTGTGCAGAATTTAGTGGGACACATTTCATCTTTAGAGTGGCATTTCAAATTTTGAGTGGAAAGGGTTCAAATTTGCAAGTCAAACCTCATTTTACTATTCACCCGAGCCATGAAATTCTTCAAGTTGGCATTCAAATTTCTTCCTCATTTCAAATCCAAATCAAGTTCAGCTTGTGCCATAGTTTAGAGCGTTAACTCATCTGTAAATGTCCTATCTACAGTTTTTGAAGTTTGAATTCAAAATTTTAATCTACACGCAGTCAAACAGGGCAACTTGGGCTGGCACTGTGGCAGAGCGCGCGCCGGCGTGATGTCACGCGCGCGTGGGCGCCACCCGTCGCCGCCGCGTCGCCGCCGTGCGCCGCCGTACCAGGGCCCAGCCGGGGCTACTGTGCGCGCCCGGCGCTGGCGTCAGCCGCCCGCCCGCGCCCCAAGTCGGCGCCTCGGCCGGGGGAGCCGCGCAGGCCACGTGGCGCGCAAGCACGCCCGCCGAGCCGGACCCCCCGCTGCCGCACCCGCCCTCCGAGGAGAGCCCGCCGTGGCCACGGTATATTCGCCGGCATCCCTTAGCCGCGAAGCCTTCTACACCCCATGCATGCCCCGGCTATAAATAGCCATCCCCGCCACAGCTCGCGCGCACGCAAGCTCCGCCGGACGCCATTAGCGCCGCCGCGAGCCAACTCCACCACCATCCACTCCGGCCGTCGCTCCACCCCTCGAGCCTCCCCCCTAGACCTCGCTTGAGCTTTCCCCGGCACTTGTTGACCTGCATTGCGACTCACCTCGCCGGAATTCGAGCCGTAGCGGCCGCGCCGCCGCGGTCTCGCCGCCGCCGCTCGCCGGAGCCGTCTCTGGCCACGCCGCCGCCACCAATCCGTCCCTGGTGAGCCCAATTGCGCGTCTGTGTCATTTGTTGCCCACCTCCGGCCTCACATCGCCGGTGGCGACCCCACCCCACCGCCGAGGGCACGAATGTGAAAACCCAGGGGCATACTTGTAAAGCAAGGACTAGTTTGCAACTGTCTTGATCTTAGTTTTCTTACAGATTAGTCCAACCACTTAGAAAAATCATAGAAATCCGTAGAAAATTTATAAAAATGTAAACTCAATTTTATTGGTCTAAGTGAGACTAGATATACAACTTCTACAAAGCATGACCATATTTTTGACTTATAACATTTGAATGAAAATTCAAACTCGGTTTGGCATTCTTTTGCTGTAGTTCAAAATCTAGAAAAGTTATGGAGCTAAATTTTGGATATGTTGCTAGATATGTCATTTTTAGGCTCTGGACAAAAATTTGCACAAAGTTATTGAACAGATCTTTTTATACGATTTACTTTGCATTTATGCTATTTCTGCCTTAATGAATTTTGTAGCAAAATGTATATAGATTTTTGTGCTCAACTTGTGGCTATGCTCATGATATGACTAGATTCAACTTTTCTGCATTTACTATGATTTTATCTCTGCCAGAAATAATTATTCTTGTTTTATGCTTAGATTTACATTTAGATGCATAGTTCAAATTTTAATTTGGATCTTGATGTGCCTGTTGGTTTCCTAGGCTTGTTTTAGGTCAGAGATGTGGTAGTAATGAGTTTGGCTGTAGAGAAGCTTTATTTATTTATTTATGCATTTCTCATAATTCTAGTAGCTAGGAAATGTCATTTTTGATAAATAAGTTTTATGGCTCCTTTAAAAATAAATCTTGGACCAGTAGCTTGTTTGAGTCATTAGGACCTGCAGTGCACCCTTCCCCTGTTTTTATAATTTGTTTTGTAATTAAAAGTTTGGAATCCATATAGGTTTCATATTAGGTTTAATTAGGAAAAATCATTCCGGCTTCCTTAATGACCTTGTTAAAATGTTGTTTAGCTTAATTAGGGGCTATGGATCCACCCTTGCTGTTTTGTGTAATTAAATAGCTTTAATTGCTTAAATGTGTACACATGCACTATTAAAAAGATTAAATAATAAACCTCCACATGTAATTACCTTAATGGGAAGAAATATTAATTACATGTTTGTCAAGGTGAATATGGCCAACAAGAGTTGGATGTGATCACTAAAACCTCACTCCACACCATAACCCTGCATGTGCTTTCCGTGTAGAACTCCCCGACGGTAACTACGCGCTCGTGCCGGAAGCCGAGGAAGGAGGAGCTGACGCGGAGCTGCAGTACGTGGAAGTGAACGAGGACATCGAGGACCCCCAGGCTAACTTTGCTGACGAAGGCAAGCCCTGGTGCATTAACCTATTTGTTTTTGGAAATTTATGCAACTATCTATGGATGTTTGTGCATTTACGTTCAGGAGTTGAAATGAAACCCTAGATGCATGATCCCTAGGTACCTATGTCTTTACTAGTATGCTAGGTCGGTAGCTGCTATGCTATAGGACCGTTACAAGTCGAGTGATGCTTGTCACTCGCGAGAATAGGTTCTTATGTTGGAATCATAGGATTTGTATAAATGGATTGCTCATGTGGTAAGAGCATGGGATGTGGGCTCCGGTCCAATGGCTTTCGTGGGTTAAGTGTTGGAAAGTACTAAGCACTTGTCGGGAATGGGACCGGTAAGCCTAGTACCTTAATGACGCGGTGAGGGATCTTACTATTACTCATCTTGGGATGCGTCTCACGGCTAGCTACCGGTGGTGCATGGTGATTCTGGGTGCCTTGCGGGGTATGCCAGATAGCCTGTACCAAAGACTGTGAGATTCGATCCTGAGCCGAAGAGTTTTGGGAACCGCCTGGTTGGTGGGCTCTTGGAGAGTACACCCTACCGTGTGTTTAGGTTCACCTTGCATGGTTTAAATCAACTGGTTGTCGGCCTCTCACCATTATCAGAGACTACTTATCCAACTGGCCATGATATCCCCAATGATGGAACTTTGTGAATATTTCTGCTTGATTAATTGTATTGCACAACTTATGCTTGCAATAGCTTGCTCATGTAGTTAAAAAGTAATCAACTAGAATCTGAGCTAAAACATTGAAAGTAAGGACATACTCTTTGTTGCTTTTCAGCAAAAGAACCCCACTGGCCAAAAAGCCTTTCATGTCTAGAGTCGGTGATGTAGTTGTCACCGACGGGTAAGTCTTGCTGAGTATTAGTATACTCAGCCTTGCTGTAATTTGTTGATTTCAGGTAATGCTTTTAGTGATGTGTGGCCTGGAGAGATCTCGCCTGGCTGGGAGCTGGAGTGGGTGAAAGACGAAGAGTAAAGGCATCATGGCAGGCCTCCTGTGATGCTCATCGCACCGTTTAGTTTAATTCCGCTGTTTTCGAAACTCTGAACTTTGTTACCATGTCAAGTACTTTGGTTTGTAATAATTAAACCCTACGAGGCAGATTTGGACTTTAATCATGTGTTGTACTCTGGACTCGCCTTCGCGTGAGTTTTAATGCATATTTGTCGATCCTTTGTGCTATGTAAGTGATTTCACCGGGCGTTAACCCGGCAACTAACGACAGGATGATACTTTATTATCGCTTAATGACCAAAGTGGATTGGGTTAGGCGATAGTACGGTATTTTCCTGGGTGGGTTGTCACATAAATGATACAATGCTAACTTGCAGTGTAGAAGTATAGCAAGGGGAAATAGTGTGGGGTGCACATAAATCTTGATCATGAAAGTAATGAAAAGAATTCTCACAAGGGTCACAGAATTTGACAAAGCTCAAAGTAATAACAAGCAGCATATGAACCGAAGGTTTTTACCTACAAAGATCATATGGCTCTAATGGGACGGAGGCATATCAAAGAGGAGCCTTTCCAAGAGGTTTTGAGTTTTTAAAAATAAATTCCCCAAGAGAGTTAGTCATTAGAGCAACAGATCCTATCATCCAGCCATATCATACTCGTCAATTACTTAGGTGAACATGCTTGTCCTTAAGAAGATTATGGTTCACAAGCATCAGGCAGATAACAAGGAATAAAACATATGTAAGTCTACTCAGGTACAAACGAGCTGGGTCATCTTTAGCATCATCATTCGAGTTTTAGTTTAGAGATAGACATATATAGCTTATAAAACTCAGGAATGACAGAGAGTGAGTTGTCGAGATGCAAACTGGCGCTATGCATGAGAGATGAACCGTTAGAGGCTCTCCACAGGAGTGAACTCGTGCGGGTCCCGTTCAGGTTCTCAGTAGTGATCGGTCGGCTAGCGCGGAGTGCTCGCAGTGGGTACGTACAGAAACGTTGTGCCTGCATTGGGAGAGTCGTGGCTCTTCCCCCACACTGTCTCGAACCTAGATGTCCTCTAAATCAAAGAGACCAAAGTAATGACACAAAGGGTGGTTAAACCGGGTTACATGACCGGTGAGCCACTTTATTCAAATTCAAATGTTTCAAACAAAATGATTAGGTGCTTACACATATGCAAAGGAAATAAATGGAATAAAGGGAAATAAAGGGAAATCAAACCTAGACCTAGACTAGCGCCTAACGAACTAAAGCTGGGGCTAATCCCCACTACTCGGAGAGGATCTGCTCCTCTCCCTCAGCTACCACCAACCTCTGCAGCTTCTGGGTCATGTCCTCCTCCAGCTGGCGATACTCATGCCTGAGCTCACGGTACTCGTCCCTCTGCTTAGTCAGCTCCTCAACTAGCTTCTCATGTTCTAAGAACAGTTCAGCTAGTCTGTTTGCTAGCTTTGCTAGGGCCGGGGTCTTCTTGGCGCCATTTACCCGGATGTCTGCAATGATCTTGGTGAGGACTCGCTCCCACTGAGGCGGCTTATGGTAGGGTGTACCATAGCCTCCAGTGGCCGTCTTTACTCCGAAGATTTTGCATCAGGTCTGTGGAAGCGGGAACTCGTCCCACACATCCTGCTCATAAGTATGGCAGAAGGCCTCTCCGTAGCTATTGAAGTCAGACCCAATGTAGCGCTCTCCTGGCTTCAAGGGTGGCCCAGGGGGATCGTCGAACAAGACGCGCTTGGCAGCAGTCTTGTTCCCCATGGTGGCCATCCTGACCGGGAAAGAAGGCGGGGAGGAGGAGCCTCACCGGGACGACTGCACCGGGGAGTCGGTACGCATCCTGCGAGTGCTCTCTACACTCCTGCCTCTCTCGAGAGTCATGGCCTCCGGCGACCCCATCACCTCATCCAGGTTGCTGAGGTCGATGAGATGAGAGGGGCTCCCTCCCCCTGAAGTGAGGGGCGATGCCTCCCTACAGAGCTGAGCGAAACCGTAACCGTAACCGGCCATGGATGCGGTGATGCTGAGGATGGTGAGGTGGAGGAGATGGATTTCACGATGCGAAAACTCATCGGGCGGCAGGGAGAAGGTTTCTAGAAGAGAATGAGACGCACACGCGAAAGAAGAAGGGGAGAGGTGGCACTAGGGTTTCGGCCGAACCTGGGTTCGGCCGGCCCCCTGTGGGCTCCTCTGGTCCTCCCCTTTCTCGTGTGGGCTCCAACAAGTCTCAGGATCGATGGCCCAGGTGGATTCCCCGAGATGGAAAGATTGGCTTAGGCTTAAGGCTAGGATAAGGTTGAGGTTGAAAATTCATCCTCCACTATATACCAACCTTGGCCAAACCATGATATATCCATAAAGAATCTGGGGGGAATCACCTTGGCGACATACTCGGTTCGTCAAAAGTGTAAGCACTTCCGACGGTAGTCACGAAGTGTTCGGGTCGCCACAATAGTGCTGCCTTCCTGTGGTCCTTTGCCTACTTCTCTTAATCTTGGCAACTTTTTTTCCCTGCATGACCACGGTCCACAAGATACCCGAAGGATAATTCTTCCTGGGGAAACGAGATGAGTCCCAAGAGTACTCAGGATGCGGGTGTCTTGTGATCTCCTATCTCAACTTACGACCATCTCCTTGCAGACAATGTTGATATGAGGATAAGCTCTGATCTGCAAGGGTAGTGCATATACGAACTCGAGCCCAAAAAGGTATATCACGACTGAGGGCAAGCATGATCATCCCAGAGAGGCCGAGGCATTCCCTGAGGTGGTCACGGGACTCGAGGACTATAGCACTGGGGTCGCGGAACTCGGAGATGAAAAGATCGAGCACTGAGGCTAGTGCTTCACCAATAGGTACCGATCTCCGAGTGAACTCAAGCTCAGAAAGACACTCGGCCTTCAAAGTGGATAGAGCATGGACTTCCAGAGGCCGGTGTACGATCAGGAACTAGAGTTCGGACGAAGGGCAAGATTTAACTCGCTCCTACCTTAGGCAGAGGGTTCGATGTTCTCGTCGGGGCGATGAAAACATTCCGAAGTCTGGCCTAAGCTTCCAATGGGGGATTATGGATAAGCTGGAAAGTGCACCTCCCATTGGGCATCGATCAAGTCAGGCATATGATACGAAGTGCGAGCTTCTCCTGACTGATCGGCATCAATCGATGTGCTTGAGATAGAAAGTGAATGCACTCCATTCGATCGGTAAATGATTGTGCTTCTTCGTTCTGATGGATGAATCCAATGGATTATAAAGCAGAGACCGATGTCTCGGTTTATACGAAACTTCAGTGCAAAGCACTTCAGCTCAAACCTTGACGTAGAAACACGATAGGCCTCTCATACCCTCCTTAGGAGATAGTAGTGAGGATCGAACAAGTCATCCTGGCCAGGAATGGTCGTTCTTTCTGGACTACTTTCTCCGTCCTCCCACGAGACAAAGTCTCAGGGAGAAGGTCTAAGAAGATGCACAAGAGGGGAACCCAAGGGTAGATCTCGTGCCACGAAATCTTTCACTTAGACTCCTGCTATTCAGGAATGACATCTTCAGCCAGAGCTTAGAAAGAATGGATATGAAACCTTGGACTCGGCTGACGATGGATCTAGGTGGCTCAACATTTCCTCTGGTGGGTGCCTCATTGACCGGGATACAAGGGGAGCTGAAATCTCAGAGATTATCCAGGATCTCTTTTCCCTCGACATCTAGGTGCACAAAGGATCCTCCGGAGAGAGCATTAAGCCTCATGGCATCATCCTTCCGCAATCCAAACCAGAAGTTCTGAAGCAACATCCAATCGGGAATGTAGAGGACTGGGCAATCTTCCACCGCGGAGGCGAAACGATTCCATGCCATTCCTAGTGATTCCTCCTCACATTGCTTGAAACAGAGAATCTTTGCCCTTAACGAGATGACACGTCGTATTGGGAAGAAGTGGGAGCAAAAAGCTGCTCTCAACCTTTCCCAAGTAAGGTAGTCTCTACCAAAACAACGGTGCCAATCCCGTGCTTCCCCGGAGAGGGATAGCGGGAAACACTCTCTTTTCCGAGCATCTGGTGATTCTCCGGTTTTACCCTGAGTTTCAATCAGACACTCGTAGTCTCTCACATGATCAAAGGGGTTCTCATGACTTAACCCCGAGAAGGATAGGTCCTGAATTAGCTTCATGAGAGAGGGGCGAATCCAAAGGCCAGATGTAAGAGTGGATCTTGACGAAGATGGCTCTAAGGGTTCACTCCTCGAGGGTGGAAGGTGTTTACAAGGATAACCTTCCATGGGTAGCGGGGGTAGAGGTAGAAGTAAAGAAAACAAAAAGGGATATCTCAAAAAGGGTAACGGGGGTGAAGGTAGAAAAAAAAGGAAAAAGATAAATACGAGGATAGACGGGCTCGAAGGTTAACAACAGCCGTCCCCGACAACAGCGCCAGAAATGCTTGTTGGCGTTTCTTAACCTCAACACTGGGCGCCGTGGCAGCGTGAGCGTGTAAGAAACTCCCGGGTACACTGACGAGTGCGAACTAATCCGCAAGCACACGGATACACCGTTGTAGCACTTCTCCCTAGGGGAATGAGTATTCCCGTCGGGTTTCATTCCCTCAGGACGGAGAGTAACCAGAGAGGGTCTATCCAAGGACACCAGCTTTCGCTGGGATAGGTCGGGATACAAGAAGCACTTCCTTAAGGGACTTAGCTCTCAAGATGTTATTCTGTCAGGTCTTAGTCATCCCCGCGGGGTGACAACACTCCAGGGTGCTGGCAAGCGAGCCCAACTCGGTACGCGACGTAAGAGGGTTGACAAAGGGTCCAACAGGCTGTCACCACTGCGGCCTACCTCTAAGCTACGATCGTACGTGGTCTTCGCAGGAAAACCAGGGCCCAGACACCACGTCTGTACCCCAGATAAATACTATAATGCGGTTACATCTGTCGACCCGCAACTACACTATAGCAACCGTATAAATACGGTCCCACGAACAAGGGAAAGATCAGAATCAGATCATATCATTGAACTGGGAGCAGAAAGGAAGCTATGGATGCAGCTAAACGAGATACAGCGGACTTACTTAACTAAACAGGATCAGAGCATGCAAACATGTAAATGAACTATGGCTCTGGCTCTAAAGGATCGAAGCCTTGTGTCATGAAGAACACAAGCCTCTAACTTATGAACGAGCCACGAACACAAGAATAAATCAATCATGCATGATGTCCACTATAGTCTAAATAAGAAATGCTGAAATACTCACTTTGATCTAAATGAAGAACAAGCATCCACGAGGACATCAACTCACTCCTTACCCCTACTCTACCTCTCAACTAATCCTAATCTAGATCTCTCCTCATCACCATTCTACCACAAAGAGGTGAGAATCACCTCTCATGGGCAGAATTGGAGAGAGGGAGAGAGAGCTACACAAGAGAGAAGTGGAACTTGAGAGCTTGGTGGTGTGTGAGAAATGGAGCCCCTCCCCTCCTATTTATAGACAAGGAGGAGGCTTGCTCTGGGGCTCAAAGTGCCCCTAAACACCTGGGAATGCAGCCAAGAGCCAATGAGCAACCAGCACGTGGATGAGGAGGATCAACCGACCCTAGGTCGGTTCGGCCGATCCTAGGGTCGGCCGAAACCTCTGGCCGGCCTTCTGGCAAGTGCTTCCTCTGGCTCGCTTCCATGTGGGCCCTAATGCCTCTCCTCCGTGCATGGCACGTTTCCTGGCGGTTTAGTTGGCAAAGTGGGCCCATGGATCCATGTGATGCTAACGTGGCAGCGTATGATTCGTCGAGAGTCCTTCACATGGATTGGTGACATCATGGATCCAGGAGAATACATGTGGCAGCCCCTGATTGGCCAGCATTTGAGTGCCTTGGATTGGAGTGGAGTGAAAGTGCATGGATTCCTCCCATTTCTTATGCTAAATACCTGCATTCGAATAGACATCGACACTGGTGGAAAGTATGAGTTTAAGCACCTATTCTAGTGTGGATGTGCAATTCATGCTCAAATTTGCAGGAGTTGACGGCCTTGAAAATGGCAAATATTGACCATCAATAGAAAGCCACGAGACTAATTTTCCAAAAGTAAATGCTCCACATCGTCAATTGTGGGAGCTCGCAAATACTCTCCTGAGAAGACCTCAATCATACCCTGTGCAAACATGTCTAAGCACTCCAATGTAGTGCTCTTCCCAATCTTCAGGTACTCATCAAGGGAGTCAGCAGGAGTACCATATGCTAGCATGTGAATCACTGATGTGCACTTCTGCAAAGGCGAAAGCCCAATTTGCACAGTCTGCCCTTTGATGAAATAGGGAGACCATACGCCTAGGGCCCTCACAATGCATAGAAAGAGATGTCTTCTCATCCTGAATCTTGTACAAAACATTCTCTCAGGATAGAGAGGACCTTCAGCAAAGTAGTCAGCCACGAAACGTTGGTGAGGACCTTCATGATCCCTTTGGATACACTTGCGTGGACCACTTTGTAAGGAATTGGTGCTCGTAGCCTAAGAGGGGGAGGGGGAGGGGTGAATTAGGCAAACTTAAAACCTTAAGCCTAGTGTAATCACATTTGCTCAAAACATAAACTAGAACATGCTATCTAGATGTGCAACTAAGTTTGTTCTATTGTGGAACTCCCACCCCAAAGAGTTTTGCAACCTATAGCCAATCCTATCAAGATACTACTCTATGAAAGTAAAAGCAAGCAAAGGTTGCAAGTATGAAATGCGGAAACGTAAAGAGGGATGAGAGGAAGCAAACTCTTGACAAGCAATTTATCCTATGGTGTCTGTAGGCACTAAGCCACCACTAGTCCACATTGTTGAAGCACTCCACACAAGAGTATTGCTTCCTAGTCACCAAATCTCTCCCAAGGCCAACTTGACTTGCCACTTAGGCTTGGCCATGAAGGCACTCGTCAAGCCCCTTGGTCAACTTGATGTTTTCTCCAGTAGTAAGGAGCTTCTCCACCAAGGGAGGTGTAGGTGTTTTAACCCGACAACCTACCAAGGGGGTTACCTAATGTAGATGATTGTGGGGCTCGCCAAGATCAGGAACTCGATGGAGAGATACGTGGCACACAATTTACTCAGATTCTGGCCGTCATATGCGTAATACCCTATGCCATGTATGCTGCGTAGCTCGATTGATTGCGCAAGTTTCAAGTGGTGTTTGGGGTGGGGGGTCCTTGCCTCGCCTTATATAGTCCAGGAGGTAGGGTTACAAGTCGGTGTAGGTACATGAGTACTAGTCGAGTACGACTAGGAGAAGCCTATGGCGAGTACATGAGAAGCTTTCCTATTCTAGTACTAGTCATGTGTTGCCTTGTGGTTCACACCGTCTTGCACCGTGACCCACATGTAAGAGTAGTCTCGGTAGCCTATCCCCTATACGGACACGGTCCACCTTGATGGTGGGCCCAGGGATGTCCGTACGATAGGAGGGGGTCTCCATGTTCCTCGCACACAGCGTCCACACCTCTCTACACTAAGCCGGAGGGTCAAAGACTTGTTGGAGAGCCACTAAGGCCCCAAGGCTCCGACACACTTTGTACACCTTGATCCACTCGAGAATGACCTCACAAGGTTGGAACACCTTGCATACAACTCAGCTCTAAGTCTATGCTTGCGCTAAACACTCTTTAAGCATGTGCAAAGCTTTTGAATGAGCACTTCAGCACTATGACAACTTGGATATGATCTTCAATGTGTCTTGCACTCCTCTGCACTTCCACACAATCCAACAACCTCAAATGGACGGGTGGAAAAAGTATAAATAGCCCAAGATGCTAATGGAGCCATTGGCTAACAAACTAGTCACTTATCTGATGGTCTTCTCCTGGTGGGAAAACAATAAGAACATTTATCGACGTCCATTACCTCATTGCTCATTCTTTTGGTTATATATTAATAGCACGCATGTGCCACATCTACAACCTTGCAATTGCAATGAAGAATTGAAGAATAAATCAAACATGCATGCAGGTGTGCTACTTCTAGTTCATGTACGCTAATGCAAGAATGGAAAGACTACCAAGCTCATGTAAGAATAAATTACCACTCTTGTGAATCTGAATCCAAGCCACCATTCTGGTCCAGAGAAGACGCACCTGCACCAGCGCTCGGCGCACACCACCAAGCACAAGCAGCAGTTGACCTTGGCACGTCGCCGGATATGGTAGTGGCAATGCACCCTACCAGGGGCTCGAAATGACCAATCCTAGCATGGCTTGTGTAGCAACAGGTGGCGCAAGGAACCAGCTAGAGACCCCGGCGGTGGAGTGGCTCACCAGTCAACAGATGCGTGAGCTTGTTGCTTGAGGCAACGACACCATCTCCCGCTTCGACCGACAGGAAATCTAATTTTGCCTGTTGCTTTATGTTAGCTAGGGATTTTTACAAGAGCTCCGTGAAAGAAACAGATGCAGCGAGAAGTTCAATTGACTGCATGATAAAAGGCGATCTGGTTTTCTAGGAGAAGATTTGGAGCGCAATCACCCATCCTTCGCGCCAACTATCACGCGCTCCGGCAACAAAAAAGAACTTGCTGGCGGAGGGGAACGAACGCCGATGCTCACACATGATCGAGATTAATTTGGATGTCCCACAAAAATTGACAAGTTGGTCGCAAAATCGGCTCCAACGCATGGGTTCGCGTGCTAAAGCTCGACGCTGGATCTCGCGACAAGGTCGCTCTTTCTTCTTCGTTCTCTTTCATCCACATAGGATTTTGCTGATGTGACTTGGCTATAAACCAAGTGACGTGGCCTTACTGTACCTGTGTTAGTTTAAACTGAGCATTACTAACAACACTTAAATATGAACTTAAACTTCCAGGATCACTAGTCTAGGAATAGATCACACCTAGTACATTAACTAATGCGGAATAGATTAGAATGGGTCTTATACCAGCAGAGGTGGCATCCATCTCGTCGGTCTGAGTCGGTGTAGAGGTGATGAAGTAGACGACGACGGTGGCGTCAAGGTTGTTGTAGTGCAGACGTTGCTTGAGCGTCTCCTTGGGGTAGCGGTGGCCTTCCGGTCGCCACTGGTACTCGAGCTTCCAAGCCTTCCAGCACCCTCAATGATCGGTGATGGAGTTTCGGTGGAAACTCATAGATTAGATTGATCACCCAGGGGGGCTTTCCATCTCTTATATCGGTGGCGCTGTAGACAAGGGGGTCGAGCCTGTGGTGGCTTAGGTTTGCCTCCCGATCATGGCAAAAACGGACTCCAATCCGTTGGGCGACGCGGAGGATGGGGCGCAGGGCGCCCCCTTTTCTCGCGTGAGGTTTGGTTGACCTCGGTCAACCAAATATATCCAACATTCCCCCCTTGACTGAAGGTCAACAAACTCATTCTTGCAATATTCAATTTTATTGATCATGTGCAGGTGGATACACGTCGATCAACAATCTCCCACTTAATTGAACAATCTTAGCTTAAACTTATGTTCGTCGTATGTTCGCACTCAATACCACAACAAAACCTAGCGAATGCGTCGTCGGTAGAAATTACAGACATATCGGGACCCCATTAACTAAAGTCCACTATAGCACCTTGATAGAATGCTTATTAGCTTATTTGGGACCTTACTTATTCGGCCTCTTCCAGAATCATATTTCAGGTTAATCACCAAATCCAAACTGACTTCACGAAAATAGGGGAAGTGTTAAACCCTCAATTAGTCATGTTGCTAGCGTTTTACTTAAAGCCTTAAAATGACTTGATCCTGGGACCCTTCATTCACAATAATTATGTAATTATCAATGGCTTGACACCATCAATTACATGTCATTATTTTGAAGGAATACTGTAATTTAATACAATGACATTTATTTCAATCAATGTTAACTTAATAATACATTAACAATAATACCAAAACATTTTTCTTATGGCTGCTTGAATTAAAACATGTCACACACAAAAATATCCTTATGCTAACTTTGTTTTAGAGCTTTTTGTAGAATCGCTCATAACTGCAAGAGTGAAAGGCATAATCTAATTGTGCACTTTTACATACATACACTCATACAAAAAAAACTCATCTGATTAATTCTTAACTAAACAAGCATGTTATCATGGTGCATCAATCTTTTAGCACCTTTCTAGTGGACCTCCCCTAGATTGAGACTTATAAGTTTTGTCAAGCATTCCAGCTTGTAATGCTAAGTCAATTACTTATAGATCCTAGCATCTGGCTTTATGAATGCCTTCCTTTTACCTCATTCTTAACCTTATACTTATTGTAAAATTTGATATATTATGCAAATTAAAACAGACATGGTCGTATATGCATTCACATTTTGTCCCTTCAGCAATTATCTCAACTTTTCCCCTTTAGTGACAATCCTAATACTCACTTTCTTCCCATCTCAGTGTCATGCTCCCTCAAAACTTAGGAGAGCTTCACTAAGATGCATCTTATGATATGATGAAAACTTTTCTCCTTTCTTGGAATGTATACTTATTTATGTTAGCTTATGGAGAAAGCATTCACCTAGAGTATCGAGACAATAACTTTTCCACCTAACCTTACAAATAAAAGTACATGGTTGCCCATGATACTTACAAACTTGTGGTGAGTTATGAACTTAGCATCTCAGTTTCTTTTGGAATCACTCTTAAGTACGTAGACCCATTATGGCCTACTGATTTGACTCTATCAGAAATTGCCATTAAAACTATACTTATGTTAAAGTTCACAAACTCCTTTATAACCTCTTCACTACAAACATTTAACTAACACTCTTACTATTGTGCCAAAAACTTAACTTATCATTAAGTATCACACATTTCTATTGTGGTTAGACAACTAATGAAAATCCTCAACAGAATTCGGCAGAAAAATGGAGGCATACTTATGCCACGAAATAAAATATATGAGAAATCATATAAAAATTATCTTAAATCATCAATATAGAGAAAACTTGTCCTATATCTCTTTAAGATTTTCTTTCCTCCTATGTGAGCTCCCATTGATCTCTGCTTTCTCTCAAAAGAGAACTATCTTATCTCAAGAACCTTAATGAGGCAGCTAGAGCATTAAAGTGTGTCGGGCCTTAAACTTAATTGAGTAACTTGTAATGGTAGCTCTTTAATTTCTTTATGTTTGGCACGACATTTATTTTATATTCCTTAGATACCATAGAAGAACTTCCCTTGCTAACCTAGCCCACAACAACAGTGGCCAGAAAATGAACTAGAGTAGCAAAGCTATGATTAAATGTTCATTAAACAGTGGTGGCCAAAATGATGAACATAAACCATACTTCAATCGTCTCTAGTTCTTTTGAACTAGTCCACAACAGCAGTCGCCAGAAATGAACTAGAACAATAAAACCTGTGAAAATTATCCCATACCCAGCGGTGGCCAGAATATGAAATAAAATCACACAGACTCTCATTTGAGACAATTAGTAGTTTGTGGAGTAGCTCTCCTATTTCAATGATATCAATTAGTCTTATCTCGCATTACAAAAACACCCTTGAACTTATTCTTATTCTCTATGGGAAATAAAATAGTGTAAGAGGAATTGCTCCGTTTATGAGATCCCTAATATTGTATCTTATTATTTGGAGTATTTTATTAATTCATCTCTTAGCTGTCAAGAACGTCTCTTATTTTATTATTTTGAGCATCTCATAATTGATGAGACATTCCATTCTCGCCTTCGAATTTGTGGTCTAAACGAAAGTGTGCCACATGTTTGACAAGGTCTCATCACTTCTTTACGCATATATTTTAAATAAGAATCAAAGATAAATGCGGGGAAAACATAACAAACTTGATGATGTCTTTATTGCTTATCGAGAAACACAAATCTAAGAATTTCTCAACAAATAAAATAAATATAATTCTTACTTAATCTATGGTACATCATCAGCTTGAATTAAAGCTAAAACTAATGACTTAATGCTAATACGAAGCTCCAAAATCTTTGACTTCAATGATGTCTTGTAGTCTTTACTCCCCTACTTCTCCCTTTCTTTATGGTTCATCGAAACTTGATGAAGAAGATAAATGTCCAAATGCACCTTAGGGAACTCATAGTGCAAACTCAACCCATAGAGTCTATATGTTGAAGACTCTATTATAAGAAACCATGATCTCCAATGCAGATTTTGTATCATGAAGTCTATCTAATATTCCCCTCGGATCTTCTACTCCCGTTTTATTAAGTAAGAGAACACATCGAGCATGTGGGCAACCACACGAGATCCGCACGACTCTTGTTTTGTGTGTAGACTTGGTGTCTAACTTAGACTTGGTTTCTATGTTTTTATCCTTCTCTCATCATTAAATTGCTTGCCACATCAGCATATTGCCTACATGGTAGTGCAATTAATGACTATGGACTCTACCATAGAGTCTGGGTTGGGAGTGCCCTTAGTCAATCCACCATAGGAGTAAATAATCTTAATAAAACTTATGAGACAAGTTAATTACCCTTCTTCTGAAGCCATGCCTTAAACTTGGGACACTGCTTCAGTACGTGATTGGGTAATTCATAAAAATTGCAGATTACTTGAGCATAATTAACATGATGAGTATGGCTCTCATGATGCTCAGGTAGAGAAGCCATAATATAGTGCACAACTTCATCATCAGAGATGAACTTCCCAAGTGCTTTCAGTTTAGTGGCTATGTCAACCATGTTCCCAATGTGTACGCTCAATGCACCTTGACCATTATATCACTAGTTTAATAATTTTGTCATGAGGAAAGTGACAACTCATCTTTATGTCTTCCCTCAATTGAGTTTAGAAACTCCTTAGGATTTAGTTCAATACCATTTTCTTGAACAGAAAATGCTCCTCTTAAAACATCAATGATCGAGTGCTTAATGACCATTTTTGCAAAGAAATCGGATCTTACCCAATTTTCTAAATTGGAGATGTACTCCCTCATTTTCTTGGCAATATCCTTAGTTTCAATAATGGGAGCAACAAGTTTGTCCTCATGAAGTGCATAATCCAGGCCAAAAACCTTGAGAATGCCAAGCACATCCTTGTTCCAACTAGGGAAATTTGTGCCATCATAATGCTTAAAGGTGCTCAGCAAGTTTGCATAATCAACTGAAATTATATAAAACAACATATCTCAGAAATATTATACAATGACGATTCACATAAAAGCACAATAATAACCTTACGATGGTCCGAATAAATCATGCAATAAACTTCAATTTGCATCATGGATCGAAAACAAACAAAACTTATCATTAACTCATAATTAAAACAACAATGGTCATAATTAATCACAAGTGTACTCTAACTGAACTTCTCGATGGTTCCATTCAATTAGAGACATTTTAATTGTGCTTTGGTGGAAATATTTTTTTTTACTTTTAACCTTAAATGAAGTAAACTAATACAATGCTTAATCTTAAAACATAAAGGCAACATAAATAAACATAAATTGAAGGTTGATATTATGCCTACTTTATAATGTAAGGACTTGAACTCAAAGTAATAATATCAATAAATCATAAAGCATTAAAATAGAATGTGCTTATAAATAATAGGCACATCAAAACTTAATTCTCAAAATTAATAAAAAGGTGCTTAAACATGAAATTATGTACTTTATCGTACTAAAAAACTCAAATTCATCATCATGATAAGTCCCAGATCTAAACTTGAAATTAGCCATAAATCAAATAAAATGTGGGAATTTATTCATGAAGGAAGAAATATCCACCATTAAATAGCAACAAAATTATTTGTCTTAGTAATCATATATAATAAAATGCAAATAAAAGCATGATAATAACCCTACGGTGTTTTGATTAAAATCATACAATTAAATTTCAATTTGGATCACCGGTGTCTTAAGACTCATGATTAAAACAAGGGTGGTTAGAATTAATCACAAGTTTACTCTAAATAAATTTCTCGGTGGTTCCATTTATTTAGAGGCATATCAAAGTATAGTGGGGGATTTAAACTTAAATTTTAGTAAAATAACATGAGGATCAACCACTTAAATTAACATGACTTATGTAATTAATAACTCAACTTAAAACATGAATTAATAGCAACTTAAACGTAAAAGAAAAGTTGCGGAAAACTTAAAAAAAATGAGAAGACTCAATTCAGCCCAATATTGAAAATCAGCCTGAAATAGCCCATTAGCGCGCGTGGCCCAAACCGTCGACAACGACCCAGTCCAACTAAGCGCGTGCGGCTCGGTTGCGGCGGCTCGGCACAAAAGCTCGCTGCTCGGCTTAGTTACGCACGCGGCTCAGCGTGGCCCAACAACCATTTGGACTAGCAGCAAATGACTGGGCTGCCAATTCGGCCCAACTCGTCAACGACACCCGCCCCGCCTCGATCTCAGCCATCCATTCTGAATCAGACAACAGACAACGCTCAGGCACTGCTTAAAAGGTTGGGAAACCCTAATCCATTTCTCCCGTCCCCCCGCGCCGCAGTGTGCCTTTGCCGGCGATGACGATGAGCGCCACCGCGTGCCGCCGCCCCCTTTTCTCTTCTCTCTCTTATCTCCGGTGAGATGAGGGTCCATTTCTGAAGGACACCGTCGTGAGCCGGAGCTCCACGGGCCTCTTCTACGGGGCTCCATCGGGGTTTCATGGTCGGCGGCGGCGCGAACTGATGCGCCGCCTCAAGGAGTAGAGCACGCACACCAAGAAGGCACATGCTCGGCCAAGAACGCCTACCGAGCCGCGACGAACTGAAGTCGCGTGCTCAGTCAGGTGCCGGGGGCCGTGACCAGCTGAAGTCGCGAGTGTAGGCGAGCACGGGGTTCGTCGGTGGTGAGGATGATGGTCGCGTGTGGCGAACTTATGCCACACGCGGTCGCCGAGGCAAGGTAAGCCTCTCTTACTTTGGGTTAGGATTTGAATCTTAGATCTGGGGTTTGGGGAAAATACAACTACGGGTTTTCGAATAGGATCTGAGATTTGCATTCCCCTCCTTCTAATTGTTTCTAATTTCCAGATTTATGGAAATAACTAACATAACTTACGTGTTTGATGCATGAACTTAAACCGGCTGAAACCCTAACCGTGAGAACTAAGATTAAATCATGAAAGTTAAATTAAAAACTTGACTAATCTAAGCATGTAGGCATCTAAACATCACTGACTTAAAACTAAACATGAACTAAAACTTGATCTACAGTATTTCTTAGACTGAACCAAATCTGAAAAGGACTTAGAGGTTCATGTAGGAGATCTAAATAGACTAGTTAGGCTAACTGATACCAAATGTTAGTTTAAACTGAGCATTACTAACAACACTTAGATATAAACTTAAACTTCCAGGATCACTAGTCTAGAAATAGATCACACCTATTACATTAACTAATGTGGAATAGATTAGAATGGGTCTTATACCAACAAAAGTGCCGTCCATCTCGTCAGTCTGAGTCAGTGTAGAGGTGATGAAGTAGACAGCGAGGGCGGCGTCGAGGTTGGCGTAGGCTTGAGCGTCTCCTTGGGGGTAGCGGTGGCCTTCCGGCCGCCGCCGGTACTCGAGCTTCCAAGCCTTCCAGCACCCTAGCTCAATGATTTGTGATGGAGTATCGGTGGAAACTCGTAGATTAGATTGATCATCTAGGGGGGCTTTGTAACACCCAAAATTCCATCACATTAAAACAATACTAGCAACAAGGTTAGATTTTATTTTCTAAGGATTAAATAATTTGACCAAATAAATTTGCCTTTTTTAAATAATTAAACAATATTTAAATAATTTAGAATCATCAAAGTGTTTGATGCATTCATGCCTATGAATTTGTTTTGTTTGATGTGTGTTTGAGTTTGCAAATCAAAAGTCCCAAAACCACCCTCAAACTCCCTCCCTACCTTTCCCTCCTCTCTTTCTCTCTTTTCAGCCCAACCTGTCGGCCCTTTCTTTTTTTTTTCCTTTTCCCCGCGGCCCATCTTCTTCTTCCGGCCAACCAAACCCCGGCAGCCCACCATGCTCTCCTCTCCCTCTCTCTCTCACCCACTGACGGACGGGGCCCACCCGTCAGGCTTTTCTTCTACCTCCATCCATCCGCCATCCCATGGCCGCGCCGTGCGCCACCGTCCACCCGGCACCGTTCCCTCTCCCACGCCCCTCCCTCTTCTCCACCGAGCGCACCATCAATGCGCAGTGGCGCACTCCCGCCACTACCTCGCCTCCTCCCGCAAGCAACAGCTCCACCGAGCTTTGAAGGCCGGCCACCACGCACCGCCGGAGCCGCCCCCTTCTCTTCCCCATCACTACAAGGTTTTCCCCCTATTGCAACACAACTCTTAGGCAACACCACAAATTTGGTTGCAATAGGGGGTACTATGGCACCAAAACAGTGATTTGGTTGTAATATGCGTGTCTATTGCTACACAAAATTTGAGTTGCAATATTTATTTTTTGTGTTGCAACAGGTTGACGCTAATGCACCCATTATGAGGATTTGTGTTGCATTTGGTTGGAAATACTGCTACCTCATTTCTGTGTTGCATTAGCATTTCGTGTGTTGCAATAGAAAGTTGCTATGGCCACCATACTAGGGTTGGTTGCGTTTGAACGGCTATATCACAACGTCTTATTTGGGTTGCAAATATATCTTTGCGTTGTTGCAATACATGGAGGGCTATTGCTTCGTTTGTAGCCTCAAGATGTAATATCGTGTACGTATTGCCACGAAATTTAGTCGTTGCACTAGTTGTCGTTGTAGTTGCAACTGTATCAGACTTATTTCAACGAGGTCTTCCTTGGTTGCACTTAAACTTGTCTATTGCCACGCTTTTTGTTCCTACTATACAGAAGAGGAACGATCAGATCGGGACTCATCCTTGATTGGGACACGATCTAATTCCTATGTCAAAACACCACAAAAAATTCATATAAGCTAGAGTTATATCCATCTTGATTAGGATGAAGAACACTTGAAATAACTTATTCAAAAATCATATTACGTGACATCTATAAAAAATTAAAATTTTGAAAAGTATGTCAATGGCTGGAATCGAACCCAGGACCTTACATTCAACAAAGGCAACATATACCATTGAGCTACAACACCTTTGTGAAAATGAAAAACAAAGTATTTTATATAAGCTAGATTTATAACCATCTGGATTTGGACGGAGAACACATGAATTGTTCAAATTGGAATTAAATTTTATAAACATAGGTAAATTCATTTAAACTATGGAAAATAGTAACTTATTTTCAAATTTGGAACTCCTACATAGAGCAATTGCGCCTATTGCTTCCATTTAGGGTCTATTACAACATATTTTGGGCGTAGCAATAAATAAAACTGTGTAAAATTTGCACAACACTTGAAAACGTCAAAAAAACCACAGCCATAGCTGTCCGCACGCCCGGCCACGCCCCAGCCACAGCCGGCCGCGGCCAGCCAGGTCCTCCGGCCGCACCCCAGCCATGCCCTGCCGCGCCCCAGCCACGCAGTGGCCCCAGCCCGGTCCCCCGGCAATAGCCGGTCGCACCACGACCACGCAGCGGCCCCAGCCGGTCGCGGCCACGTAGACTCAAGGAAAATTTAAAAAAATGCACCAAGATGGGATTGAAACCAAGGTCTTGGAGTTGAGAATCCCATGTCTTACCACTGCACTACGACTTCAGTTGTTTAGATGTTTGATATTATATTATTTATACTATCAAAATATGGTTTGAACAAGTATTTTTTGAAATACAAATTTGAAATATTCAAACTTTTCACATTGAAAATAGTAAATGAGTTTGAAATTAACAAAATTTGTAAAAAAAATTATATGTAGTATATTATATTTATAAAATATATTAGTGTATATAAGATAATTAGTGTTATATGTTATTCATAGTGGTGCTATTAAAAATAGGAAAAGAAAAGAAAAACCCACAAAAGGATCGAACTTGGGATTCGAACCCAAATCCTTTGGTTTCAAGAGTTGAGCACCTTACCACTACAATACACATCATGTTGTTATGGAATATGTTATTTTTTTAATACATACTAGTAAATGATGCAATTTTTGAATTTCACTCTTTACCATTATGTATACAAAAAATAATGTATTTTATCACAACATCATGTGTAGTATAGCGGCAAGGTGCTCAACTCTCAAACCTAGGTTCAAATCCTAGGTTCTCTCATTTTGTGGGGTTTTTCTTTTCTTTTTCTATTTTATTGTAATTTTTTTTAAAAAAAGGTGGTGCTAGAGAACACATGAATAGTTCAAATTGGAATTAAATTTTATAAACACAGGTAAATTCGTTTAAACTATAGAAATAGTAAATTATTCTCAAATTTGAAACTCATACGTAGTGCAATTGCGCCTATTGCATCCATTTAGGGTCTATTGCAACATATTTTGGGCGTTGCAACAAAAAAGCTGTGTAAAATTTGCACAACACTTGAAAATGTAAAAAAAATAACAACATGAGAGACTTTAGATTAGAACCTAGGTCCTTGGGTTTCAGAGTTGAGCACCATACCACTATGCTGCACTTTATGTTGTGGTGGAATACATTATTTTTTCTATACATAATGTCAAAGAGGGGAATCGAACCAAGGACAAATCATGCCTAGGGCGATTTGCGTGCACCCGATTAGGCTAATCACGTTGTGCCACGTGGCCAGACTAAAGAACACAAAAATCATTCATATTTATTCTTTTAATCTGGAATTTAAACTTGTATCTGGTATTTCTCCTACATGGATACTCCAATTTTGAAGATTATTTTTTCTAAACATTTCTAAAATCATGCTCTATCAAATTATGAAACTTGTTAATGCCATTATTTTGAAAATTCTTCTCTTGTGAGTCTGTTTGAACAACCTAATTTTTAAATGTCAAAAAATGACAACTAAAAGAAAGATTCTATTACACTAAATGATATCAAATGGAAAAATGATGAATACCCTTCGTAGCGATCATATCGCGGCCAGATCGTCTCGGTCAGGGTTTTGGTCGTTGAGGCCATATCGTTTTTTCTGCGGCAGCCGGCCGGTTGGTGATCGAGGCGTGTCAATGGCGCGACAAGGGTGTCAGGATCACTTGAAACTTTTTTGACAACATAATACACCAAAAGGAGTAGCTCATGCAAGTTTTAAGATTTTTTGAACAATATTAGATGATTTTAACATTTATTCTTTATCAAATCAACAAATAATTACAATAATATGCAAACTTGGTCTGAAAATTCCAAAACTTCACAAAACATCATAGTTTGGATCCATAAGAATCTCAAAAAAGTTTCAAATGATTTCGAGTAACTGGTACTATACATCCCACGTAGGGATGAACATCTCTCGCTTAGTGACAATGACATGTGTGATACATGTATGCTTTAGTGCTGATGTGCATCATCACTTTCTCAGAATCACTTGAAACTTTTTTGAAAACATTATACACCAAAAGGTGGAGCTTATGCAAGTTTTCAGATTTTTTAAGAAAGATTAGATGTTTTTAACATTTATTCTTTATTAAATCAACAAATATTTACAATAATAGGCAAACTTGGTCTGAAAATTCCAAAACTTCACACAACATCATAGTTTGGATCCATAAGCACCCCAAAAAAGTTTCAAATGATTTCGAGCAACTGGTACTATACATCCCACGTAGGGATGAACATCTCTCGCTAAGTGACAATGACATGTGTGATACATGTATGCTTTAGTGCTGATGTGCATCATCACTTTCTCAGAATCACTTGAAACTTTTTTGACAACATAATACACCAAAAGGTGGAGCTTATGCAAGTTTTCAGATTTTTCAAGAAAGATTAGATGTTTTTAACATTTATTCTTTATTAAATCAACAAATATTTACAATATTATGCAAACTTGGTCTGAAAATTCCAAAATTTCACACAACATCATAGTTTGGATCCATAAGCACCACAAAAAAGTTTCAAATGATTTCGAGCAACTGGTACTACACATCTCACGTAGGGATGAAAATCTCTCGCTAAGTGATAATGACATGTGTGAGACATGTATGCTTTAGTGGTGATGTGCATCGTCACTTTCTCAGAATCACTTGAAACTTTTTTGACAACATAATACACCAAAAGGTGGAGCTTATGCAAGTTTTCAGATTTTTTTAAGCAAGATTAGATGTTTTTAACATTTATTCTTTATTAAATCAACAAATATTTACAATAATAGGCAAACTTGGTTTAAAAATTCTAAAACTTCACACAACATCATAGTTTGGATCCATAAGCACCACAAAAAAGTTGCAAATGATTTCGAGCAACTGGTACTACACATCTCACGTAGGGATGAACATCTCTCGCTAAGTGACAATGATATGTGTGAGACATGTATGCTTTTGACAGCATAATACACCATATATTTTATTCATCCACCTTCAACTACCATCTTTGAAATCGTTTATTACCCCAAAATTTTTTAAATTTTCAAATTTTGAAATTTCAAATTTAAATAATTCAATCTAACTTAGATGGAGAAATAACCAAAATAATATTTGTAGATCTCAATAAGTTGAACAACTTTGTAGTAGATTACTTTTTTATTTGAAATAATTTTCTATTCCAAAATTATTCTAAAAGTTTATTACATAAAGTGAAAATAAAAGAAAATCGTACTCTTTTGGGCCTCCGAATGATGCTCACATTTTTTCCCACCATTGTTTCCCTCCATTTTTTATTTGGTACCTGTTTTCTCCCGCACACTTAATCCAATATCTCTCACAACTCACGCTAATTAGGGTGTGTTTGGTACAGTTGTGGCTGTGGTTGTGGCAGCTCCGGCTGTGGTTGTGTTGGTGAAGCAGATTCTCTGATGAATCTGAAACTGTTTTGGAAAAACGTTTGGCAAAACAGCTTCTCCTGACTATGTAAAAGGTGAAATGTCCATAATACCCTTTTCTTTTTCCGTTTTCTCTTTTCTCTTTTATGAAATATTAATTTTTATTTTGAATCATACCCTTTTAATCTGTCTAAAAGAACTTCACGTAATTTGTATCTTTATGAGGGTCACAATGTAAAATGATGGGAGATATTTCTACCTTATCTATCTATGACTCTCTCTCCTTACTGTGCCTCCGCCGCACATCTCTGCTCTCTCTCTCTCTTCTGTTCTGTTGATTCACGGCAAGAACGAAGCACCAACGCCATCTTCTCTTTCTCAAATCCACCACGAGCTCCAAATCAAAGCAATCCCTGTTTCTCTCATCTTATCCCCCTCGTGCTAGCACCATCTCTTTTCCTCTTTCCCCAAATCTGTCTGCTGCAGTGGCGGTCTTTTTCCCCCATCGAGCAAATCAACGAGCTACAGGGAGCCACCTTCCTTCCACTGCAGGAGCTCAAGCAGGCCGCCGAGCTACGGGGAGCCACCTTGCTTCCACCTTGTCATCTCTCGCGCCGCCGTCGATCTCCCCAAGCCGAGGCCTCACCGTTCGCTGGCTCGCGCGGAGCTCGCCCGTCGGCCATGTTGGCGGCCCGGGCGGAGCTCGCCGGCCGGCCATGGAGGAGGCTCGCGCGGAGCTCGTTCGTCACCAGTCCCATCTCCTCCGGCCGCCCCCGCCGGTTTCCAGTTCCCTATGCCCGTGCCGTCGCCGTCCTCCAACTCCACCAGGACCGTGCCGCCGCTCGCCGCCCTCCAACTCGCCACCGTCCCTGCCATCTCCCCTGTGCGCTGTGCCCCGATGGGCCCCACCGGGAGCAGGGCTGGCCACGGGCGCGCGCAGCTGGGGACGGAGCCGGCGAAGCCATGATTTTTGGCTTCCCCTCCCCTAAATCGCTCTAGAGAGCGGGTATTCTGGGTACTTCTCCAGAGAAGCTGTTTTGCGATGCCGTTTGGTACAACTTCGTCCAAAACAGCTCTCGAAGCTGCTGGAGAATGCCAAACGGACCCTTATTGAGATGCCTAATAATGGCCCCACCGTTCATAGAGACTAGCTGGATAGGGGTGGGCACTTTTAAACCGAAACCGAAAAAAAACACCGAACCGAGCCGAATTGTCGGTTTTTCGATTTATTCGGTTCGGCTTCGGTTTTTAGATTTTCCAAGTTCGGTGATCGGTGTCGGTTGTAAGCTTGCACCGAACCGAACAGACCGAACCACCGAAGTTCCCTGCGCTAGCGCATGCAGCCCGCACCACACAGCACAGCAGACCGCCTAAGTAATTTTGGCCCAGCTCGGCCCAAGGTCGCAAGCAGATATCAGACGCTATCTCTGCGAGGCGAGAGGACGGCGTGCGTTGCTGCGCACACGCAGCCCGACGGGAGGCAGCAGTGCAGCCGGCGTGCCGCGTGCAGACTGCAGAGCCAGCAGCCGGATCTGCGCGAGCCAGCGGGGCAACCGGCGTTGACCCCCTCACCTAGTACAACAGCGGCAATCGAGTGCACCTGAGTATGTCTTGTACTTCTATTCTACTTCTCCTATAAAAAAAACTCGGCCGGTGAGGGAAAGACCGCTCCCACGGTATTAACTAAGAAGAAGCCTCGGCTTCCCCGACCGAGAAAATCCCCGAACCCTGACCCCGTCCTGACACTGGGAGTCGTAACCCGTGGGAAACTACCTACCTGGGCCATACACGATCCTCAGGCCGACCTGGGCCGTCTCTTAACCAGTGCTTTGGCACACGGGGCCAGCGAGAGGATTTTTTTTACCCACAGGCGGAAATTCGCCCCACCCGGGGTTCGAACTCACAACCTGTGGGGTGCCGCTGGAGTGCTTTGACCAACTGGTCTAGCACCCTTTGGCATTCTACTTCTCCTATCTCCGATCTATTCCCACATGAAGACTGACGCATCTCAGTTCTTCCATGGACAAGGAGAACGAGCGCACCTGGGTGTTGAAGAAGGAATAAATTAGAATTATCCCAATGTGCTTTCTGTCATGTATGGCTAAGGCCTATTAAATTAGTGAACTTTGCTGCTTGCTTGAATAAATTAGTGTAACACATACAGAGTAACTGTTTTATTTTGTCCTATTAAATTAGTGAACTTTGCTGCTTGCTGGATGGCAGATGGCTAAGGCCTAGATCTCAACCAGACTATATATCATAATACCTTGGAACTGGTTGTATGTGTTACACTAATCTAGATCCTGGAGAAAGTTATTCCACTTTGTTTAGTGCTAGTTGCTGCACCATTTTCTAAAATACAATCCCTCTTGGAACTAAACTAGTGAGTTGTTGCTAGCTGGATTTACTTGTGCTCTCCAATTTACACATCATCACCTGAATCCTCTCTGTGTTCTGTGCTCGTGCAGGTGCAAAACGGCCTCTGGATGTGGGGTGTGGAGCACTTAATTAGTTATGGACCTCTGGTCCCTTAGACAATGCAAAACTAATTTGACATTGCCCTTTCTACAATTGGCCCAACACAGCAATCAACAATGAGATCCAAATGTAGTTTTGCGCTTTTAACGTTTTGCTTGCAAATTAACAGCCTAAATGAATTTTATGTTCCCACTGAGAGCACTAACATTCGTAGAATGAAATTAGACCTTTGTTTGTGCATCAGAAGAGTACAGTTTAAATATCCATCAAATTAAGATAATTAATGTGCATATTCATCTCTGAATATCTGGAAACTAATGTGCATATTCTAAAAAATGATTTCTCACCTGTTGCTGAATTTAACATGTATGGATTCCTAATCTGAGTATTAGCTGATATGCTTTATGCATGCAGGTTGGGGTGATTATTTAAATTAGACCTGCATTAGGTCCCTTCGATACATCAAGGTGCACCTCCTTCTCTTATCTCTCCAATTCCCTACGATCTGTTACTGGATAAGCCATGAATGCCTTTGTTTTCTTATGTTCTTGTCTGTGCAAAATTAATCTTGAAAATGACCGATCAACTTTGGAATTAAAGGTGACATAAAGATTAGTTATTAAAGGTGACATGAAGATTAGTTATCTAGAGTGCTACTATATCTAGAGTTTGAGCCATTACCTTGATACTGAATACACATGTATGTTGTGCAACAGATTAACAGGTTACTTTCTGCCGAACTGAGTAACTGATTGCATTGCTTCTTATTGGCAGCACGTTGATAGAGGAAGACACCGATCCTGCTGAGAATCATCTCAGTTGTAACATATACCTCTTATTATGCTGAGAAAGATATACCTCTTATTATGCTGATTTCTCAGATATGTTTATTGACAACACCGATCCTGCTGAGAATCATCAAATTGCTCAACTAGGACCTGAACTTGGGACTACTCTTGTAATTGTCATTTCTAAGGTACCGAATAATCCCAAATTTGATTAGTTTGCAGATCTTCTCCCAGCTGTATTATTAACTTATTCGTTGTACTGATTATTTTTACACAGTGGCGGCACACCTAAAACCTGCAATGGTCTGCTGGAAGTACAGAAAGCCTTCCGAGATGTAACATACTATTGATTGTCTTTCTGAATTAGCATGTCATTGCTTTGGGTCCTAGCCTTCGTATGCTCCTCTGGTTCTATTTTTGCTCACACTGAAATTCTCTAGTTGCCTGCTCGGTTGAGCTTTAAGCGATTCATAGGAGCAGCGACTGTTCTTCACTCTCTCTGTTCCTGCATCAGTGCGTACTCCTCTGTTCTTTGCTCTGTGTTTTCTACGTGCAGGTTCAGACAACAGCAGTTCGGTGATGGCAATAAGGCAAGACCACCAGCGCAGCTTTGTTTCTGCTCAAGCTTGGCATTTTATTTGCCAAGCAACTGCAGGTTTGCTGAACCGGATCTGTACTTGTGAGGATAGCAACCTTTGCTCTGTGCATTTCGATTGAACTATGGCAATGGCTGAAATATCTTGACTGCTCTTGTTTCACACAAGATCAATATTTAGCGAATTGCATGTGCTATAACTACCTATTGTTCAGACTCTGTAGTTGTGCTTTGCTTTTCGGGAGTGAGAAAAAGCTTGTTCCTTTAAAATTCAAGCTTAGGAGATATCACTTTCCTACTACAGTGCATACTCATTTAACTATTCATTGTTTGCCTTGGTTGTTTTGGCCGTCGGTAGTAGTTTGCATACACAATTAGTTTATTTCTTTTAGCTGCTACCTCATGCATGTTTGGTCGATCCCTTGTAGCTCTGTAATAGCTAAGTGACTTTCAGCTCTGCTTGGTTGCTTCTGTCACCATTGATCACGTAATTCAGCAGCAATTTATGTTGGTTGTTTTCTTATCCAGATAAACAAGCAATTTATATAAGTTTGAGTAACTAAGCACCACATTTCACCGCAGAATTATCATCTACTGTTACATTACCCATATTATATGCTCAGGCCTGTGTTACACATGTGAAGTTGCATATATTTAGTGCCTGTATATATCTTCTTTTGCCATATTTAGTTTAAGGCTATTCTTTCAACAAAGATGGATGAAACTCAATTCTTGTTGAGGAAAGTACTGCACTAGTTGAACTCACCATCCATGTGCTATATACCTTGTGCAGGTCTACCATGAATCAATCTGGTTGAGTTATTCATTCTTTTTAACAAATTTAGGCCGTTCGAATGGAGCAAACAAGTGATGGGACCTTCTTGAAGTCATCAAGTGATGGGATCGTCTTGAAGTCGCCCTTTGCTGATCAAGTTCTTCATTTCTTATCAAATTAATCTATTATGTGTTGTAAACTTAATACTATTTTAGTACTTCGTGTATCATGGAATTGTACCGTGAATGGTTGAATCTTGTTTCATGAATGATAAATGCGTAATTATTATTGATCATGTATTATGTTGTTTTAAAAATTATTGGATAAATAAGCGTGGCAAAATGTTTTTGAAGCAATAACGAAGAAAATATCTAACAACCAATCAAACATGGTGGCAATAGTGTGCTCCACCTATAGCCTCCAAATGATTTTGGTGGTAATAGAATGTTGCACCTATAACCACCATCCATATGTTGCGTGGCAATAGAGGATACCACCTATAGCAACGTAACCAATTTCGTGGCATCAGACAATACTACCTATAGCATCGAAATCAAAATTTTGTGGTAATACAGGAAATCACATATTGCACCCAAATAACTTTCGTGGTAATAGAGGTGGTTCCACCTATAGCAACCAGAAACAGAGCGTAGCAATATAATATTTTGCAACGAAAGATTTTAGAAATTGCAACGCGTTGTGTACGATGCAATTGCACCTATGGCAACACCAGATGCGTCGCAATAGAATAATTTGCAACCAACACGAGCACGGTCTAAAATGCTAGTTGCAACGCCGCATTGCGTTGCAATAGAAAAACTTTTGCAACCACAAAAAGACCACGGTGGCAAAAGCCTAATGCAACGCCACCTTTCGCATCACATGGTTGACGAAAAAAAGGTTGCAATTGCGGCTATTGCAACCAAATATGGCATATTGCAACACATTTCGTGTGTTGCATTAGGGAGAAAATCTAGTAGTGCATCCGCCGTATAAAAGGCACCCGCGAGCCCCTCTCCACCCCACACCAATCCGCCAGAGCGCCCGCTCCTCCTCGCTCGTGTAGCACTGTCGCCCCAAGCTTGGAGGCCGCCGGAGCTCCGCCTGCCTCGATCTCCTTCCCCGCCGCCTCTCCGTCGCCACAGAGTCTTCCCGAAGGTTCGTAGCAAGGTGAGAAGCCCTCCCGTGCTTTTTCCGTGCGCCCTTGATCTCTCTGTCACACCTGATTTCTGAAGAGAAACCAAATGCATCTCATATGTGTGCCAGGATCAAGTTACACACATATAATAGACATAACGAGTGTAATATCAAAAGACTATGCTAAAAAAATGTACAAGAGAGATTTATTAACTTTTATTCACCCATGGATAGACACGAAGGTCTTTACATGAACATCGATAGCTATGACGACGCAACTCCATCTTCAGCTCCAGAGGAATCTGACTGGGGGAAACGCATGCCTCAGAACTCATCGTAGTCGCTGAAGTACTCCTCCCCAGTGTTCTCTGAATAGCAGGTAAGCAAGGGTGAGCACACTTATGCTTGGAGCTCAACAAGTGGGGGAAATGCATGGCTATCAAGGGTAGGCTAAGGTTTTGCAGTGGTTAGCATTTTTAAGTTGGTCAAATTTTATTAGCAAGAACCTATTTACTAGGTGTATGTTTATACCAACCCAAAATTAAGCATTTAGAAAAACATTATCTCAAAACCATATAAAACCATGATTTAATTCCATATTAAAGTTCACTTATCATGTGAGGGTCCAGGCCGCTCTTGACCGTGAGCACGACTGATCGATCAGTTTTAACTCTGTAGAGGTTGTACACTTTCACCACAGCTCGTGTTCCCCATGTCGCCCGGGTTGATCAGACCCTTAAACACTTCCAAGGTGAGTGGCTAGGGGTCCACTACGAAGCCTTTACAAAGGTATGCATAAGACCAACAGCCCGCATAGTTACAATAGCATAGCGGACCATAACCCTCCCTAGTGGACAACATCTTAGCAAAGGCTGCGGCCAAGAGGACCGGGCTATACCCCTTCAACTCTGACCCCCTCTGCTCCTTTTGGATAAGACTATCAGATAATTCCACACACCGAATTATTTGGCTAAGCCAGAGCCATATGGACTGTGGTTGCACTGTTTTCCTGGGTGGTTCTCTATGTTCCAATTAATTCATATGATCTTGTTATTATCCACATCTTCACCAAGGTTACCAGGATCAACATTTTATAAAGATCCATTTCAACCATCCCAAGTTAAGCAACTAAGCATTATCTATCCCAAAACATTTATTTAAAACCGGGTTGTTCAAGGTAATAGGGATAAAATCTAGTCATGTCCTTAAGAAGGTGATTTCCCATCAAGTTATGCAAAACAACATTTAAATGTAAATTTAGTTATTATGCAAGTAATGTAGGACAAAGTAGAATATGTAGGGGGAGGGAAACCACTTGCCTTCCTCGCCTAAAAAGTCTAGTTCTTCCTCCTCAAAAAGCTGCCCTTGATCCTCGATCGGAAACTCAGCACCAACTGGCACGATATCTACGAGCACACAAAAATCATACAATAAATAAAAACAGTACACCAAACATTCTAAAAGACTAAAACAAGATTCTAAAACTAAAAAGCAATAAGAGACGATCGCAAGGACACCAGAAATGCCTAAAACGGACGAGAGACGCAAAAGATAAACCCTATACAAGCTCTAGGGGCTAAACTGCAAGAAAACTAAGCTAACAGGGCTAAACCGAAAGAACCAGGGGCTAAAACCTAATTACGCTTATAAAGCAAAGGTTTACAGCACAAAACATCCTATTTACGACCTCGGGCGTAAAAACTAAACAGGTCAGGGGCCTAAACAAAAGAAACAAGACTTAAAAGAAAGAATTTCAACATGTTGTTGATGGTTGAATCTCGTAGAGAGTTTTGATCCACAAGCGTACGGATCACCTATAGCTTTTTTCACCTCAGGAGATCTCAAGGTTCTTGTCAATCCACGGAGTAAGAGATATACTAGCGTTTAATCAAGCACTAATCTAGTTGAAGCAAACCTTTAGGTGAGAGATTAACTATAGACTAAGGACTATCTAATCTAAGAACCAAGACAAGGCAAAACCAATCTAATCTAGGTCAAACGAGAGACACGAGATACACAAGTTATGGAGAACATTTGCCCATGGAGTCTAGGGATACTTGAAGATGCAATCGCCAAGCATGATAAAACCGATCTAATCTATCTAAACATGTGAACAAGGTTTAGTCTTTTCCCTTCCCTCGTACTAGTCACTACACGAAGGTAAAATCGATATTAAGCCTAGATGAATACAAAATGTTGAATCGATCTACGGGAGCTACCCGAAAAGCATGGTGGCCAAACCTTAAGCATTAAAGCATCATCAACGAGGAAGCGATGGATTAAACTCCAAACAATAGTCGGTGATTACAAGCCAAGATCCATTACAACTCCATGGAAAAACGATGAATCTACTCCATCAAGATTCTAAGCATGATACCGTTGAACGTGGTAGACGCCTCTGATGAAGATTGATCCTCGCCATCCTCCAACTCTAGCGGTGCCGCGGCAAGGCCTCGGCGTCCTCCTCCTTGTGGTGATCTCCTTGGGGCCTTGGACTTAGTGAATTATTGGCTCTCCGACGGCTCTCATCCACCGTCTCTCCGGCTCCGGCTCTCCGATGAATGGATCCCCCCTCTTGGACGTCCGAGGGGTATTATTTATGTCTTTGGGGAGATTTGGGGCGACCTCCACCTTTGCTTGCACAAAATCTTCCTTGGGATAGAAGCGAACTTGGTTTCCATAAAATCAGCCTCGTCCAGATTTTCCTGATTCGCAACCCTTCCTTACCGGTACCATATCTCCCACGTCCGGACTTGAAATAATGCAAATTCAGTGTCTAGATTGTGTGCCACGAAATTATCTTCAACTTTGGTATTCATTTCTTTCCTTGGAAACGAAGATAAGATCCCCAAAACAGTCTCGAAAGATAATCTGTCTGATTTCGGACTTATCTGCGCAGCAGGTATTTTGGAGGCCATATCTCCTAGCTCCTTAACCCGAATTGGGCCTTCCATCATCACATCAAGACCCACAACTTTGGTATTCAAACTTTTGCCATTAGAAACCGTTTAAGACTTCGAATCTGCACCGGAAGATCATGTTGTTCTGGGCTGCGCGAATATCTCTCAGGCTGAGTTCATCTCGTGGGTAAACCTCCAAGTCCCCAGAGTTTTACGACTTCATGCTTTGGTCTTCGGGTGATTTAGAGTCATGTTCACTTCGTGTCTTGACTTGTGCCGGGCTTCATTATCTTCTTATAAAGTACTCGATGAACTTTGTCCGAAAGTCCTCCTTTAAGCGCTTAAATCCTGCGTAAATAACATACTCCAAAAACCACATGCAAGTGTGAACTTGTTACATCATTAGTATGCCTAGTGGCGGGTTAGTTATAATTCAAAGCTCAAACCAAAGTGTAACAAGTGCTTTTAGTTGACGGAAATCGACCGCCAACATCCCCCCATGCTTAGATCTTGCTCGTCCTCGAGCAAGTTGCTCACAAAATCATTCATCTATGGAGTGTGCTTCGTCAAATCTTTCATTACAAGTTAGCCAATCCTTCATCTTTAATATAAGAAACATGAGACAAAGATCATAACGAAAACATGGACATTTAGAAATTTACCAATTCAAGACTTACCCCTCAACTCATACTTTTCACTAGGGATCCTCATCTCCAACCATACTTACTTTCTTACTTCCATCAGAGGGTTTTCATGGGTTTTTTCAAAATAAAATTCCTACATTAAGTATTAGACAAAATCATTCTCCAAGTTCTCACATGTCGCTCATTTAAAGTGGTTATCCTAGATAGCTCTAAACTCTCACCTCCCACAATTCTCTCATTTATAATGTAAGGTGGATCTATGGGTATGGTTAGTGAAGTTAACACAAGTATTATCAAGCTAGGAAAATCCTCTAGTGGTCGTTCACCTTCGAAACCAATGATCATCATAATGTAAGGGTATCAAGGATGATAAGATTTAGAATGGTGGACATGTGCAAAGGGAAAAGGAACAATGACTTCAAGGCACTAATGATGTCCTCGATGTCGGATTGCACATGGTTGGAATATTGAAGATTCGTTCTTAACATCATCGCATCCTTCCTTGCTCTTCTCTTGATCTTCACTTGACTTATTATCCCTCATTATACCTTTCTTGCCTTGCCTTGGATTTTTCTCTTTTTCTTCTTTTCTCTTTTCTCTTTTCTTTTTCTTCTCTTTTTTTTCTTTTTCTTTCTTCTCTCTCTCTCTCTTTATTACTTTTTTTGTGTGCGCACACACACATATAGACATATATGCATTTTTTCTTTCCTCCACAAGCTTTTCGCTCGTCTTTTTGACATGAATACCAATCTGAATTTTACATAAATTCTTGCCTAAAAATGGAACGAATCTTCGGACATGGGTTGTGTTCAAGGAATAAGATGATAAAAAGATGTTTATGATTTTGGGTATGGAATCCGGCGATGTACGAGGCATTCAGTGTGAAGTTCCCGTTACCGAATCTATGACGAGGCTAGCAATAAAAGATATAATATCAAGGACATGATCATTGCTCGAAATTAGATCTCACAATAGAGAAAAGTCCTAACTCAATTCATCATGCAAACAACACTTATGGTGGAGTATATACATAGTGTAGGCTTTGTATAGGATAGACTTATCTCTCAACTTGGAGAAAGAAATCGCTAACCTTCATTGCAATGGGTTTTTCATAATTTTTCAAAAAATAAATTCCAAATTTAGTATTAATCGTAGCATAGTCAAAGCGAGGTCCTAGATCAAAGTTGAGTATGGAAACTTTCAAAAGAAAACTTCCACTAAGCACCACGGTAAACAATTATGCACATAGCTCATGCTCAAATAATAAAGATAAAAGAAAACTAACAAGTAAAAACAAGAAAATAACTTGCACGAGCTAGCTCCCCCCATGCTTGGATCATACGACGTCCTCGTCGTAATTTTACGAAAAGTTCAAGAGGGGGAAACTACCACAATACCAAGGTGAACACATGGTCGTGCTTATTTTATTCAAAACAAAAAGGAATCTAGGTTGTCCTCCTAGTAGCCATGTTATTATTGAAAGAGAAAAACAAAAGTTGCACCGAGTTGAGATTGAAGGCATACTTACAAGCGTTTGTGTTTGGAAAAGAGAAGGTTCATGGAGGTGTTACCATCTTTTATAGTTCTTCGTGGTCTTCTCCCGACATTTCCATGTGTTATGATCCAATGCTCCTAAACTTTTGAATTCGATCATGTGTGCTTCATGAAACCAATGGTCGCCCTTCTCTTCGATGTTGTCATCGCCATCTCCTCTTTCTTGTTCTCATCATCTTCTTGCTGTCTCTTCTTCATGGATTTTCCCCTCTGTCCATAATAGAACATATATCAAAATATAGATTTATTGAAAATTTTATGAAATTACCTTTCCAACATGTGGTCATTCATTGAAAATGGAGTTCAGACAAGGGAGTTATGTCCGTTTTACTTCAGCACTGCGTGCTGTCCAGAACTGATTTCAGGACGTGCGACGTTCGATGATTTGGCCATAACCGCTTGTAGGAACCTCCGATTTCCTTGATTCTTGATTTGTTGGAATCGTAACTTCATGGGGCTTCCAAATATCTAAAAATATTCTGAGTTTTCCTTCTGAGACCATGCATAATTGTGATGAGATCATTAGCTTCTTGTGCATTGATCCGAAGATGTTGATGATCTTGATTTTGCTATCCTCTAGAGCTTCATGTTGCTTCCGTGTTTGAAGGTTCAGGGCCTCCCCCATGCTTAGGACTTTGCTAGGCATGGAAGAAGACAAAGCATTATCTTAGTCGTCCTTCAATTTCCTTGTTGTGAGAGTTTTTATCTTGCCTGCAAAACATTTTAAGCGCATTCTACCCCTAAGGTGACGGTTGGAAGTAGTTAAAATCGCCAACAATTCTAAATATTTCCTAAGATTCTGAACTTGTGGCATAATTAGTCTAATGCGAAAGAAACAAAAAACCTAATGGGTGTACGTGGGTGCAAAGTGTGTATGCACATGATAGGAAGGTATATAAACAAAGACAATGGTTACACCTAGTTCTAAACACCATGTTTACAACTAGGTCGCCGAATTTCTCCATAGCCATAAAGATTTATTTATCTAGGGTTAAAACACTATGTCTATCCTTAGATAAACAATTCCTTATAGCATAAGAAAAATAAAGCACAAAGCAATGTTTATAAACCAACCAATGAAACATGAAAACATAAGAAAAACTAGCAAGATTTATCGAACATAATGATGATGGTCCGCAATCATGTTTAAACACCATGTTTACTCAAGATCACAAAAGGGAAAACACCCAGCTGGAGTGTTAACAAGGAAATGAAGCATACATCATTAAGCCTTAAAACAACCAAGCCAACTATATGCAAAACATGTATATGCAAAGAAACAAACATCACATCGATGACAAAATGCAATGCATGCAAATAAATAAATATGATCATGAACATGATGGTGGTTCTAAAAAGAAAACTAAACTTATATTAATTAGCCACAAGTTAATCATCATAGGATGGTGCCATTCTTTATTCTCACTAAGGAAGAAATAAAAACACAAGGGAACGGGTTGCCCCCCGAAAAGCGCTTCATTTAAAGTCATAGAGCTTGACTTTCTCACATACCTTCTCATTGTCGCGAAGCCATGGACCTTCATGTAAGAAATAAAGGTTCTCATGCAGCTTAAATTCACTTCCCATGTCGTGCATGATCTCTTTTGTTCAATGGATGACTTGCCCAAGCTATCTCACATCATCGTTTTCTCCTTCTTTGTCACCCTTCAGTGTTGCCTCCATTTCACGAATTTTTCTTTAGTGTACAGAACAGAAAGTGTACCAAAAATTTACTCCATTGCATAGTGCACAAAATATACTTTCCTACAAGTCTTTGTTTGCCCAAATCAGACTCTGAACAAGAAAGTTACGTCTATTTTACTCTGGCGATGCAATATGTCCCGAGCTGTTTTCAGTACGCTCACCGCTCAATGTTTTCACCATAACTCCTTGCACGGGTCTTCAAACTCGTTGGTTCTTGATGCGTTGAAATCAAAACTTGATGGAGCTTCTGATCATCTAATTTTCTTCAATTGTACACCTCTGAACAAGTGCACAAAATTGATGAAGATAGCAGTAACCATCACGAGATTTTGGAGATGTTGATGATTCATCTTGCAACTCTTTGGGCATGACGTCTCTTCGCATTAATTGAACCTTGTGTTTCTGCATGGTTAGTGAAAATCGGGCCTTCTCCCAACATGTGCTTCTTTAAGGTCATTAGCTTGACCAAGCGCAAAGCATGATCGAGATTTGCAAAACTTATTGTAAACATAAGCATCCATTATTACAACCACAAGCAAATTGTAACAACATGTCAAGGTGTAATTAAAGGAAGCATATATCTCATGCAAAGCACTTAGCTCATGATTAGGCAAAGGTTCTTTAATTAGGCATAGGATTAATTTGTTCAAGCATAAACAATGCCTCATTATGATTCTCAAGAAACTCTAGTCTATCAACATGGTCATCATTGTAGCAAGACATAGAATTTAAACTATTATTGGTCGAACGCGAGCATTTGAATTTATCATCAATAGTACCAATAACATCTTGAGATTTCAGCGTGTACCTTGGCCTTAGAGCTTTTTCAACAAGAGTAGTCCTTGGTTCATCTAGCGGCGTTGAAGGCAAATCAATCTCAACGAGTGGAGGTGTCTCCTTGTTACCTTCTTGCATCCCCTCCATCTCATCATGTGGAACTTGTAATTTATCAACTATATTTGCATTTGGCTCTTCCTTGAAGTCTTCATTATCACCCAAATCTTCATCTTCAAAGTCTTGTGTGTTGCTTTCTTTATCCTCCATGTACCACATGTCGTCGAGATTGCTAGTCGCGGACTTACTCTTTTCTTTATCCTTGAGCACTTCCATGTCTTGATTTGCTAGTGTGTAAGCTTCAATAGCACACAAGCTATAACCTTGTGGAGAGGGGCCTTCTTGGAGTGCTTGCTTTATGTCATTTTTCTCCCACATATCTCCTAGTTTGTGTCCTATTTTCTTCCATTCATCTTTTAAGTCACTAGCACTTTTCTTTATTTCCCTCATCTCCTCAGCAATAAACTCTTCCTCTTGATTTGGTGCACATGTTGTTGTGGAGACGAGACTTTTTGGCTCATCATGGTTGCGCTCTTCTCTTTCTTCATCATAAATCTCTGAGATGTCAAGTTGGTCGATCCATCCTTCATCTTCTTCTTCTTCAAATATCTTTTGGACTGATTCTCCACTCATCTCTTGATCAAAAATGTCTTCAATTCTGTTGGCGATGAGTCGGTGTTCCTCCTTCCTTCGGTGGTTGATTAGGGGGGCAAAATCAACTTGAATCCAATTGGATTGATTGAATTCCGCCAATGGTCTAGCATTCCCCATACTTCGGCCTACATTCATGTTAGTTTCAACATTTTTATTATCCGAAATGACATCTCTTACCGTAGGAAGTGGTTCTTCGATTTCTTGTATGGTCGTCGGTTCATCTTTCTTGACCTCCGGTTCGTCTTTTTCAAAAATTTCAGCAAGCATTTATGACTTGCTTTCGTCATTTTGCTCCTCCCGACATTGTCTCTGCCAATCTCTTATCAAGGCCACCCCATTGCTGATTTTTTGTTGGAGCTGGGTGGCTTCCGTGAGTGTTTTCTCCATGAGATCCCCTCCAGCACACATTTGAATGTATTCCATGCAGCTAGGGGTTAGGGAGAATAAAAATATATGCAAAAGTACATCACCGGGGAATCCAAGTCTTGGTCATTGTTCAACTAGCTCATTGAAACGATTCCACGCTTGATCTATCCCTTCTTCTTCTCCTTGCTTAAAAGTAATCACTTGCCTCCTTATATGTTGGATCTTGCTTATAGGGAAGAACTTGGCACAAAATTTTTTCATCAATTCATTCCAATTTCTCTCGACTTCGAAGGACGCAAATGAATACCACTTCTTTGCTTCATCGGCAAGTGAGTAGGGGAAGAGATTCCATTTAAACCAAGCATCGGGGACTCCTCCTTGTCGTACCGTATTGCATAATGTCGTGAAGGGCTGGATATGTCTATATGGGTTGTCCGTCTCCACCCCTCGGAACGGATTAGTTACCGCCATCTCGATGATTCGAGCCTTGATCTCGTATCTTGTCGCTTCGAGCACCGAATCCGACTTTTGTACCTTGATGTCCTCACATCGTGGGCTGGCATAATTCCTTAATGATTTCTCCGGTTCCTCCAAAGGATGTCCGACGAACGTCATCTAGACAAAAAAACAAAAACAAAACAAAAAAGTGTTTTTCTAGAAAACTAGGGTTAGATGTTAGTGATCAACAAAATTAATACAAGATTAAACGTAGAAAACTGGCTTGCTCCCCGGCAACGGCGCCAGAAAAAGGGCTTGTTGATGGTTGAATCTCGTAGAGAGTTTCGATCCGCAAGCGTACGGATCACCTATAGCCTTTTCACCTCAGGAGATCCCAAGATTCTTGTCAATCCACGGAGTAAGGGATATACTAGCTTTTAATCAATCACTAATCTAGTTGAAGCAAACCTTTAGGTGAGGGATTAACTATAGACTAAGGACTATCTAATCTATGAACTAAGACAAGGAAAAACCAATCTAATCTAGGTCAAACGAGAGACACAAGATACACAAGTTATGGAGAACATTTACCCATGGAGTCTAGGGATACTTGAAGATGCAATCGCCAAGCATGATAAAACCGATCTAATCTATCTAAACATGTGAACAAGGTTTAGCCTTTTCCCTTCCCTCGTACTAGTCACTACGCGAAGGTAAAATCGATACTAAGCTTAGATGAACACAAAACGTTGAAGCGATCTACGGGAGCGACCCGAAAAGCATGGTGGTCAAACCTTAAGCATCAAAGCATCATCAACGAGGAAGCGATAGATTAAACTCCAAACAATAGTCAGCAATTACAAGCCAAGATCCATTACAACTCCATGGACAAATGATGAATCTACTCCATCAAGATTCTAAGCATGATACCGTTGAACGTGGTAGACGCCTCCGATGAAGATTGATCCTCGCCATCCTCCAACTCCGGTGGCACCGCGGCAAGACCTTGACATCCTCCTTCTTGTGGTGATCTCCTTGGGGCCTTGGACTTAGCGAAGTATTAGCTCTCCGGCGGCTCTCATCCACCGTCTCTCTGGCTCCGGCTCTCCCCCAGCTCTCCGATTAATGGATCCCTTGTCTTAAACATCCGGGGGTTGTATTTATGCCCTTGGGGAGCCTTGAGGCGAGCTCCACCTTTCCTTGCACGAAATCTTCCTTGGGATAGAAGCGAACATGGTTTCCATAAAATCAGCCTCGTCCAGATTTTCATGATTCGCAGTCCTTCCTTGGTGGCACCATATCTCCCACGTCCGGACTCGAAATAATGCAAATTCGGTGTCTAGATTGTGTACCACAAAATTATCTTCAACTTTGGTATGTATTGCTTTCCTTGGAAACGAATATAAGATCCCCAAAACGGCCTCGAAAGATAATCTGTCTGATTTTGAACTTATCTGTGCAGCAGGTATTTCGGGGGCCATATCTCCTAGCTTCTTGACCCGAATTGGCCTTCCATATGTCCAAATCGAAGCTCTCATTGAGGCCCACAACTTTGGTAGTCAAGCGTTTGCCATTAGAAGCCGTTTAAGTCTCCGAATCTACACTGAAAGATCATGCTGTTCTGGGCTGCGCGAATATCTCTCAGGCTGAGTTGATCTCGTGGGTAAACCTCTAAGTCCCCGGAGTTTTACGACTTCATGCTTTGGTCCTCGGGTCATTTGGAGTCATGTTCACTTCGTGTGTTGACTTGTGCCGGGCTTTATTATCTTCTCATAAAGTGCTCGATGAAGTTTGCCTGAAAGTCCTCCTTTAAGCGCTTAAATCCTGCGTAAACAACATACTCCAAAAACCACATGTAAGTGTGAACTTGTTATATCATTAGTATGCCTAGTGGCAGGTTAGTTATAATTCAAAGCTCAAACCAAAGTGTAACAAGTGCTTTTAGTTGATGGAAATCGACCGCCAACACAGGTGGAAGGGTATTTTTGTGAAACTAGAAAAGGTTGAGGGCTCTTTAGCAAAAAGGACGGCGGCGGCTGGGTTGACCATTACTGGAATGGTTTGATTCGAAGGGCGGGCGGATCTGGGCCGTCCATCTACAACCATCTTAATTCCACCAGAAAATCTATCTTATTTGTCCTTTGTTAAAATTGTACCCTTTTGTTTTATTCTGCTCTGAGTTCAACTTTATTCTATCAGATGGCCGGGACTCAGCCGTACATCAACGGAAGCAACGGAGTGGAGTTGCCCCTGTTGGTTGAGCTAGTCGAGGAGGAATCCTACTACTTCATCGAGATGGAGGATGATCGCATCGTGGAGGTCGGCTCAGATGGAGAATTGAGGACCCCAATTGCATCTCCAGTGGTGGCCAATCCACCATCACCACCGGTTGCTCCTCCGGTGCCACTACTTGTGGGGATCCGTAGGACCCCAGCGATGGTAGTGACGGCAAAGATGAAGACGAAGAGGATGATGATGTAGAAGAGTACTCCTACGACGGTCCTCGTGAGGGGATCCGGCCTGTCGCATTCACTCCTCGGAGAATGAGCCAGGCTACTTTCCCTACCTGCTTCGACAGACGCTACAGGAGTTGGGAAACATGATGAGGCCCCTCTACGTCACTCACAGCTAGACCGAGCCACCACTCAACACCTACTACATGACTCGAGTCCACGATAGGGCCTTTGAGGTGACTACCAGAGGCTACCCAACGATCACGGTGCATGACTCCACCACACCCCACTCCACCTATGGTGCTTCCGTCAGCAACGCTGCAAGGAGGGCTTTGTGGTCTCTTCGTTTCAAGCACCACCATGAGCTGAACATCAGTGACTTCTGTCACATTCCTCGACGCACTAGTGGCACTGAGCAGACGGTGATTCAGGTTGGATATCACAGGGAGAATCGCCTCAACATCCTTGTTCAGGTCGTTGCAGGACTCAACACCGACCTAGAGGGTGCTACTGCCGAGTTGGACCAGACCCACAAGAAGCTAAAGGAGGCCTACGCCAGGATCGCGTAGTTGGAGGTCAAGCGCGACGGCAGGGAGCCACCAGAGCAGCCCGCCGAGACTCCTTGCCCTGCGGTGTCACCACCCCGCAAGAGGCTCTGCTACGACTCGTCCATCGCTACCACCGGTCTTCTAGGCTAGGATGCCTACCTTTGAGTTATGATCAATAGATCAGTTCCTCCGAGGACGTATGTGATGTAATAAATGCTTGTTGGGTGAAGACATGTTTGATTTCGATCTTTGTCATGATTGGAATGCTTTATGGAGTGATGGCCATAAGTGCATCAATAAAATAATTAAGTTAAAATTTAAATCTTTGCCCCCTTTTCTTCTATTTATATTTATCAGTTCAACTTCTTATCTGAAATACCTTTCCCTAACAATCAGATGGTAAACACCAGGTCAGGAGGAGGACAGGACGTTCCACCTGTGATACGTGCTCACATCGTTAACGAGCGGAATCAAGTACCACCTCCACCACATAACCCAGCAATGGATCCTGCAATGCAGCCATTCCTAGCAGCCCAGACACAGTTGTTGCAGTCTTGCAGACACTTACGACTACTGTTCAAAACATCCAAGCTCAACAGAACCAGCCAGCACCTCAAGCACCTCCGCCACCTGCAAACAAACATAGAGAGTTTATGAGCCACCACCCACCCACTTACTCCCATTCAGTGGAACCCCTCGATGCTGATGATTGGCTTAAGATATTAGCAAGAAGCTAGATATGACACAATATAATGATTGTGAGAAAGTCTTGTATGCTTCAGGACGCCTGGAGGGTGCAGCAGCTGATTGGTGGGATGTGTATACCGTCGCACATGCTGCTGCTAACACCATCACCTGGCAGGAGTTCCAGGAGGGTTTTCGTACACATCACATCCCAGCTAGTGTGATAAAGCTCAAGCAGGAGTTTCTCGCTTTGAAGCAAGACAACATGTCTGTCAGTGAGTACCGAGATAAGTTCACCCAACTATCTCGTTATGCTCCAGATGAAGTTGACACAGATCCAAAGAGGCAAGAATGTTTCTTGGATGGTCTCATAGGGCCACTTAACTACCAGCTCTAAAGTCACACTTTCCCTTACTTCCAGACTTTGCTAAACAAGGCCATCAGCCTGGAAAACAAACGTACAGAATTTAGTGAACGCAAGCACAAGTTTCAGTCTCAGGGACAATCTAGCCGCAACACTCACCCCCGTTTCATCACAGGGTTCTCAGTTCCACTCTGGTGAACAAGGCAGAAGTTATCAAGAGAATCAGCAGTTTCAGCGCTTATTTCAGCAACCCCAAGATTTCAACCAAGTGACACCATGTGCTCCAAATCCTCATCAGAATCGCTCAGGTGCACTGGTGAGGAACAACACCCCAGTTCACCCTAATGGTTGTTTCAAGTGTGGAGAATTGGGACACTATGCCAGTATTTGTCCCCAGCGTAACATGCAGACACCTCAGAAAGGCAATGGTCAGAGACTCGGACAACAATCATCTCAAGCCTGCACTGGGAATCCAAGTCCTCAGGGCAACAAGGGACCACAGAACTATGCGTGTGGTAGAGTGAACCACGTGACAGTTGATCAAGCCCAAGGGGCCAAGGATGTTGTTCTTGGTATGTTCCATGTCAACTCTAAACCCGCAACATTTTTATTTGACTCGGGAGCATCACATTCATTCATAACTGATCAGTTTGTGGCAAAGCATGATATACCTATGAATCCTATGCAGACACAACTTCTGGTTAGTTCTCTAGGTGGTGAAATGAAAGCTAGTCACTTATGTTCACATGTCAATCTTAAAATCATGGGAATAGATTTTCTAGCTGACTTAGTAGTTCTAAAATCTTGGGGAATAGATGTGATCCTTAGAATGGATATGTTAGGAAAATATGATGGAATTATTCTGTGTGCCAAGAAGTCAGTGCTCTTAACCAGCCCGCAAGGAGATAGGATTGAGTTTGTTGCTACTGTCAGCCCAAAGAAGAAGGAAAAGTGAATCAAGATCCGTGGATGATATTCAGGTTGTGTGCAAGTACCCCCAACATCTTTCAAGATGAGCTAATATTAGAATCTCCTCAAGTTGTTTTCCAATCTATCCAAATCTCGGGACGCGATTCTCTTTAAGGGGGTAGGATTTGTGACACCCGAAATTCCGTCACATTAAAATAATACTAGCAACATGATTAGATTTTATTTTCTAAGGATTAAATAATTTGACCAAATAAATTTGCCTTTTTTAATAATTAAACAATATTTAAATAATTTAGAATCATCAAAGTGTTTGATGCATTCATGCCTATGCATTTGTTTTGTTTGATGTGTGTTTGAGTTTGCAAAGCAAAAGTCCCAAAACCACCCTCAAACTCCCCCCTACCTTTCCCTCCTCTCTTTCTCTCTTTTCAGCCCAACCCGCCGGCCCTTTCTTTTTTTTCTTTTCCTCGCGGCCCATTTCTTCTTCGGGCCCACCAAACCATGGCAGCCCACCATGCTCTCCTCTCCCTCCCTCTCTAACCCGCTGACGGACGGGGGCCACCCGTCAGGCGTTTCTTCTACCTCCATCCATCCGCCATCCCATGGCCGTGCCGTGTGCCACCATCCACCCGGCACCATTCCCACTCTTGCGCCCCTCCCTCTCCTCCACCGAGCACGGCATCAATGCGTAGTGGCGCACTCCCACTAGTAGAAATGTTAATATCTATGACGATTTGGTAGTGACGTTCCGTTTATTCGTCATGGAAGTGGTCTCTACCGTGACGAATTTTGTAACTTCGTCACAGATAACGAGTGACGGTGCCAAGCCACTCAAAATAATAACGAAACTCAGAGGATGGTCACCGAACAACGAACCTGTTTCATCACAGATGAATCATTCCAGTTCTGCCCATGAGGAACCAATGACGAAAGCAAACTGGCGTCACGGAACAACATTATCGTCACAAAACAATTTGAAAAAAGAAAACATGGATCTGGTCCCACATGCAACCATGTGTAATTGTGGGTCCGGGTCCCACCATCGCATGGCCCCACATGTGGGCCCCACCAGCACATGGTCCCACATATGGGCCCCACCAACGCATGGTCCCACATATGGGCATCACTAGAACCTTGTCCCACTTGTGGGCCCCACCAGTGCCTGGTCCCACTCCTCTCTGCTCTGGCTAGGCTGGCCGGCCGACCACGCGCAGCCTAGCAAGGCGCCCACCAGGCCGACGCGGGCCACCAGGCCAACACGGCCCAGCACGGCGCGGGCCACCAGGCCAACACAGCCCAGCACGCGCGCGGGCCACCAGGCCAACGCGGCCAGAGCGGCCCAGCACGACGCGGGCCACCAGGCCAACACGGCCCACAAGTTAATCCCACGCAAAAAACTAGGGTGGACGGGGATTCAAACCCCAGACCCACTAGTTACAAAGAACAACACCTTACCACTACGCCAATTCATTATTTCTGATTTTGTCAAGGATTTCGCTGCTTTTATACCTTGGTACACATCATCCAACCACTTGGCCCACGCTATCAGACCCCTCCGTGCCCAGTCACCCGACCACACCGGCCCGCATCGCCAGAATTTAATTCGTAGCGGGAGGGGCAAAAAACGGAGGAGACGGGACTCGAACCCGCGCCCTCGCACATCAAGAGTGCAACTATTACCACTGCACCACTTCGTCAGTTGTACTGGTTTGATGATAGTTCACTTCATATACTGAGCGATGGAGTTTGGGGACCACGTGGCAGCACTAGGATGGTCGAGTTGCTTCGCTGGGACCACGTGGCGCAAGCTGAGCTCGTTTTCCCCCATCGTTTTTCTTTTTAATCTACAATTAAAATTTGAAACTGGTGTTTCTCGGTCATAGTAACTTCAAATTCATTAATTCTTTTTTCTAATTTTTTGTAAAATCATGATCTTTCATGTAATGTCGTTCGTTTGCATATTAATTGTAATTTCATTTATCTTTTTATATAGCTTCTTTTCTTCTACCGAAAAACAATAAATAAAAGATACTTTTGCATAATAAATGGTAATATAACTTCATATTTTCTAATGTTATGATAAACATAAGGTTGTAGCTATGTTTGACATGCGTACGACTTTGAAAATGTAAATCACCACTCAAATCTCAAAGTTTGTGTTGAGTTATTAGAAACTATGTCAAAGATGTATCCATTTGTGAGCAGTGTATGTCGTCACTTCCTTAAAACCACTTAAATTTTTTATGGCAATATTGTGGACCAAAAACATGTTGTTATGCCAATTTGTAGAATTTTTTGACCAAATTCAAATATTATTGTGATTATTATGTTGTACTTTTGACATAAAAGTTTGAATTTTCCTTATAACTCAAATTTTTCCAGTCTTATTAGAGGTACACATTGGTCAACTTGGAATTACTTTTGGTAAGCACACAGAAATTCAATTAAATGATAGAAAATAGCAAATTTATTTGAAAAATCATGAAACTCCTAGAAGGAAACTTAAATGTTGTCTTTTACATGTTAAAAATGTGTTGGGGGTATATAAGGTAATTACTTTTCCAGTTACTTCATAAAGGTGTCTTAATAGGTATTTAAAAATAGGAAAAACATTTTTTTGCACAACAAGTGGCATTGTAAATCAACAAATGTTAATAGGAGGGTGAATGTAAGAATGTGTCCAAATTTGAGGTTCATACGAGTTCAAAAATGTCAAGAGGCATTCAAATCCCTCCAAGCCCTAACTTTGAATTCTCAAAATTACTTTTGATTTTGTGTAGCAACTTGAAAAACTCCAAAAACAAAAGTTTCTCAACTTTTCGTGCTCTACAACTTTGTTTTAAGAATCACTTTCAAATTCGGCCTCCAAATTGAAATTTGAAATAGGGGAACATAGTAGGGTTTTTCGGGATTCAAAATTACTTTAAATTTTATATGAAAAGTTTGAAAACTCAAAATACCAATATTGACCATCATGAAAAGATCCATAATATTGCTTTTGTAACCAACATCAAATTCTTTTTATATTTTGAATTGAAACAGGGGTAAAATTCGACACATCTACCTCACAACTATGGATGAACTAGGACGAACAAGTGTGTTTCTTTTTTGAAACTTCTCGAAAATTTTGAAACTGGGACGAACAAATCTACTCGAAAATTCTTGAAACTCCTTTGAAACAACATATATCTAGTATATTTCATGTAAAAAATGTTGTTGGGTACTTAAGATAATTTGTTTTTTTATGTTACTTCACAAGGATGATTTAGAATTAGATGAAAATAAAATTAAACTAAACGGGCCGCTAACTGGGCTGTTTTCCCTGTGCCGTGCACAGCCCAATTATTTGTGTCTATCCATCTTTAATTGGACGGTGTAGATCGCATCAGTGGTATGTTAAAACCCGAAGGCTCGACACCCCCACCTGGAACCCTAGCTCATTGCGCTGCTCTCACCGCAGGGCACCATCCACCACCGCGCCTCCCCCTGTCGCCGCCGCCGCACAACCTTCGTCCCCTCGCCCAGCCCTGCACGCTCCCTCTTCGTCCCCTCGCCTCCCCCTTCCTGCTCGTTGCTCCCCTTCCCCTCCCCTCCCGTCCGTCCATGGTGACGGGCACCAAGTCGCCCGCCGCGTCCCCGCTCCTCCTCCACCAATGCCTGCAGCTGCTCCTTCTCCATTCTAGCGACAGGATCCGCGCAGCGACATGGAGTTGGGTCGCATCCGCGGCCGGTGTGCCTTGGGCATCCTCCTCCTCCTCCTCCTCCTCCTCTGCGCTCCGGTAGATCTGAAACTAGACCTCGTCGGCCACTAATCCCTCTCCATCTCTTTGTGCAGAGCGAAGGAGGCTTGCAGCACGCGACGCGACTGCCTAGGATGGCTTTGCTGTGGAAGGGAAGCGGATCCTGCGTCCTCGACGCTGGTAGGGATGCTGCACGCAACGCCAAGGTGAGACGACGACCTCGCCCACTAATTCCCACCCCGATTTGGCTGTGATTCTTCTGATCCCTCTCCATCCACCCAGCTGCCGACTGATCTGAGGACATGGTGGGGGCGTGGGTGCAGCGGGGGAGGCGGCGATGTTCTTCTCCGGTGACCCGTCGGTGCGGAGGCGGGTGGACCTCGGCGGGCGGAGCAGCAAGGAGCGCGACCGCAAGGTGCTGCTCGAGCAGACGCGCGAGGAGCGGCGTCGGCGGTAGGGCCTCCACCTCCAGAACTCATCCACCACGAAGATCCAGGTCTGTTCACCTGTGCCGGATCCCTTCCTAATTTTTTCCCCTAGTGCTCATAAACTGCAGCCGCAGTCTGTTTATGATTCGACGATAACCGATTCATTTGTGTGTGATTTGTATGAGCCAGCTAGAATTTCTGTCAATTTTGGTTACCAATTTTTTTAATCGAGATTTTGGGTAGGATTTTGTCATCTCAGTTGCTCACTTCGCACCCCCCTGGCTAAAACACTACTGAAGTATGATTTGAGATTGCACCGACCCATGCCTTCAATTTAGGAATGGAAGATATTATTTCCTATTGGGAAGTAGTATTGTGCACATATACAGGACAGTGGTTCGGTGGTGTCGGTTAGGTCTACCTTATACTCATCATACCCACAATCATTTGAATTGAACATAATTCAGATTCTGCTGAGCAGTACGTACATCTACTTTGTCAACCAAACTGACAGTGCTGCCCTCGCTAAATGCACAAATGCTCCTACTTTTACATGGGCATCTTACAATACTACTGAATATTACTTCTGTTCTCTACTGCTTTAGAATAAAAGTTTTGATTCCAGTAGGTCACTAAGTCTTAGAAGTACATGCCTTACTTGGAGTGATTGCTATCTGTGCAAATAATTTTGAATGTTCCACACGATTTGATCTTATACTCACCTGAATAAATTTTGGGCATCTCTTCTAGTTGTGGTTCGTGCGATTATTCCTTCTTCAGTCTGTCAGAGTTGATGATTGCCATTCATGTTAGAGGTTGTTACTCCGTGGTGCATCTAAGCTGACGGCTAATTAACAAATTGACATCGCCTTACTTTCTCTGTTACAATTTTTTACCCTGTTGCTTTACCCTACCACTCGCTATACTGCTTCTTCGCTTCAATTCGGTACTGATTCGAGCGATTCAGTGCTGAGCATTAAAAGAAGTCTGCATGTGAAGCAATCCTATCTTGCTTGGTTCCAGAAGTGGTAGCATGGTTAATGCTTAGGAATATGCCTAGAAACGGATCTACCTTCTGCTAGATTTCACCTTCTGCACTACTAGGGCTAAATGTCACTACTATTTCACCTGTATCACTTATGTAGCGGGATTTTTGATTGCTTGTATATGTGGGTTTCATGGGCAGTTTTATTTTGGGATATTCTGAAAATAGCAGTAGAAAATTGCATAACTCTCCCTTCATCTTTAAGAGGCTCTTCTTAATACGACTGTCCTACTTACGAAGTGGTTTTTATTTGCCATCCCTAATTTCCTCTTTATAGAAACGTAGAGCCTGGATTACTTGAAATGTTGCAGAATGTAGGACACTGGGTAGCATGGATCTCTTAAATTGGTAGACATCATGTATTTTGCATATCTGTTGAGAAAAAATAATTTAGTAGTGAACTTCCATCTTAGATTGGTGATAGATGTGTGCTTCAGGAGCTGGCCAGGCATTTTTTTCTAATAACGCCTGGTCAGGTTTATATCTGTAAATTAGTTCTGCTTAGTAACATGCTCAGCTTCCTTGAAACGTTGCATGCAGGGGTAGCATGGGTATCTTGGTAGATATCAGACGTAGTGTGCATATCATTAAATTTTGATTTAGCAGGGGACTCTCAAATTTAATTATGAAACAAGTGATAGATGTGTTGCATAACCTCCCAGTGTCAAGCTTATATCTGCATGATATCCAAATGAAAGTGGAGCCTATATCAGCAGTTTCTTGCACACTCGTCTGTCAATCCCTACATGCATGTACTGCATTCCTATCTGTACCAAGCCTCTTGCATCCCATAACATCTACATCAGCATGTTTGTGCTTGTGTTTTGAAGACTCTGCTCTTCTTTGAATGTTCCGCTTGAGGTCCTGTGCAGTGGAACTTTTTACTGATTATAGCATTGATTGATGTTAGAGACTTAGCTTGCCCATGTTTACAGTTGGAAATGAAAAAAATTGCTTGTGGCTCAAAACATAAAAATAAAAATCTCAAGCATGTACAGTCTGCATTTTGTCTTTTGTGTATATATTATCTGTACAAATGAATTATTAGAACATTCCATATGATTCTTTCTTACTAACAAGGTGTGCTTTTTAGTCATTGTTTTCCATATGATTCTCAAGCTTTTTAGTCATTGTTTTCCATTATATGATGATGATATTTGGCTTAGTTGACACTTCAGCTTCATTGGGTCTAACAAGGTGTGCTTTTGCATGCTACATGTGTCTGCAATCATGCTTCTCACTTCCATTGCATCAGCAGGTGGCTTAAGTCTCGCCAAGTGTGCCCATAAGGTAGCTGCAGCTCCTGTGTATGATTTGATTTGTAATTCATTCTTGATGTGTTACACATTGTTGATGTGTAACAGTTTGAATTGAATGCTAATGTGATTTAGGAATCCTTGTATGTTCTGTCATGTCTTAAAAACTGATGTTTCTAGTTTCATAAGTTCCAAATCATACTTTATATATTGTCTAGAACATTACTTCTTATTACTAAACCAACAAATGGATGACTTTGTCAATGCAACTGCAAGAACTGGATCTTAAAAGGATAAGGGACCAAGAGGAGATGAGGTAGCATGCTGAGTTCGAGGTAAAATTGGAGCTTCTATCATGGTGGCTTCTGATGCTAGATGAAAACATGGATGTGCCATGATAACTATATGTTGTGCATGTTTGTGATGGTGAATGTGCAATTGTGGATCTGTTGTGAGCATGTATGTGATCTGGGCTTTGTAATTTACTAAAATTATGTGTATCACGGGTTGCAACGTGTTTTGTAATAAGTGGGCTTAAATTTTGTAAATTCTGGTGGGCTGAATTTTTGGTATTGCTAAATGAGTGGAATAAAAAATTGAATCAGTGAAATAATCGGCCCAATTTTGAATTGTGTATGTGGTGATGACATCATCATTGCCACATCAGCTGCCACGTCATCGTCCACGAAGGCAGCTACGTCATCCTCCACGTAGGCAGCCACATCATCGTCCACGTAGGCAGCCACGCTATCGTCCACGTAGGCAGCCACGTCATCGTCCATGTAAGTAGCCAGCGTGGCACCGAGCCACGTCAGTGGCCAGCGTGGCAATGAGCAACGTCAGCAGCCAGCGTGGCACCGAGCCACGTCAGCTGCCAGCATGCACGGCGCCACGTGGCAGTCATTTCCATGACGAAATCAGTGACGATAGTCCTTAGTCATAGAAGACAAGCGGTTACGTGACGAAAAACGTGCTCGTCACAGAAAATGAGCAGTGATGAAATTGACCGATTCGTCACGGTGCGTCAAATGTGACGCGTGTTCTATGACGATTTTAGAATCGTCATAAGTTCGTTACAGAAGGTTTTCGATGATGAATTTGGCATGTTCCGTGACGAAAGCGTTTTGTCATTGATGTGAACTTTTCCACTAGTGTCCCGCCACTACCTCGCCTCCTCCCGCAAGCAATGGCTCCACCGAGCTTTGAAGGCAGGCCACCACGCACCACCAGAGCCGCTCCCTTCTCTTCCCTATCTGCCCTATAAAAGACACCCGCGAGCCCCTCTCCACCCCACACCAATCCACCAGAGCACCCGCTCCTCCTCGCTCGCGTAGCACTGTTGCCCCAAGTTCGGAGGCCGCCAGAAATCCGCCTGCCTCGATCTCCTTCCCCACCACCTCTCCGTCGCCACGGAGTCTTCCCAGAGGTTCGCAGCAAGGTGAGAAGCCCTCTCGTGCTTTTTCCGCGTGCCCTTGATCTCTCTGTCGCCCGTGCGTGCTTGCCGGAGTTGGCAGAGCCGCGCTGTCCGCCCTACCAGCTCCAGTGCCCTCTCCGCCACCTTAGCCGCTTCCTTAACCCCCTATATAGGTTCGTGTGATTCTCATCTTTGCATGGAGTCTTTCCACGTTGCAATCCGTGCCCGGGAGCTCGAGATCGAGCAACTCTGGCCGGAGCGCCGCCTGCTGCCACCGTGCGCCGCCGTGTGTCGTCACACCCGCCGCCGCCTGCCTGTTGCCACCGCTCTCAGCCACCCGCTTGCAGATGGACGGCACAGATCCGCCCGCCCTTCGAGTCAAACCGTTCCAGTAATGGTCGCCGCCGTCCTTTTTGCTGAAGAGCCCTCAGCCTTTTCTAGTTCCACAAAAATACCCTTCCACCTGTTAAAATCCTTTCTTTTAAGTCATGTTTCTTTTGTTTAGGCCCCTGACCTGTTTAGTTTTTGCGCTTGAGGTCCTAAATAGGATCTTTTACGCTGTGAACCTTTGGTTTATAAGTGTAATTAGGTTTTAGCCCCTGGTTCTTTCGGTTTAGCCCCTGTTAGCTTAGTTTTCTTTCAGTTTGGCCCCTAGAGCTTGTATAGGGTGTATCTTTTGCGTCTCTCGTCCGTTTTAGACGTTTTTGGTGTCCTTGCGATCATCTTTTCGTGCTTGTTAGTTTTAGAAGCTTGTTTTAGTCTTTTATAATGTTTGGTGTACTGTTTTTATTTATTGTATGTTTTTTGTGTGCTCGTAGATTTCGTGCCAGTTGGTGCCGAGTTTCTGATCTAGGATCAAGAGCAGCTTTTTGAGGAGGAAGAACTAGACTTTTTAGGCGAGGAAGTCAAGTGGTTTCCCTCCCCCTACATATTCTACTTTGTCCTACATTACTTGCATAATAACTAAATTTACATTTAAATATTGTTTTGCATAACTTGATGGGAAATCACCTTCTTAAGGACATGACTAGATTTTATCCCTATTACCTTGAACAACCCGATTTTAAATAAATGTTTTGGGATAGATAATGCTTAGTTGCTTAACTTGGGATGGTTGAAATGGATCTTTATAAAATGTTGATCCTGGTAACCTTGGTGAAGATGTGGATAATAACAAGATCATATGAATTAATTGGAACATAGAGAACCACCCAGGAAAACAGTGCAACCACAGTCCATATGGCTCTGGCTTAGCCAAATAATTCGGTGTGTGGAATTATCTGATAGTCTTATCCAAAAGGAGCAGAGGGGGTCAGAGTTGAAGGGGTATAGCCCGGTCCTCTTGGTCGCAGTCTTTGCTAAGGTGCTGTCCACTAGGGAGGGTTATGGTCCGCTCTGCTACTGTAACTATGCAGGCTGTTGGTCTTCTGCATACCTTTGTAAAGGCTTCGTAGTGGACCCCTAGCCATTCACCTTGGAAGTGTTTAAGGGTCTGATCAACCCGGGCGACATGGGAAACACGAGCTGTGGTGAAAGTGTACAACCTCTGCAGAGTTAAAACTGATCGATCAGCCGTGCTCACGGTCAAGAGCGGTCTGGACCCTCACATGTTAAGTGAACTTGAAGATGGAATTAAATCATGGTTTTATATGGTTTTGAGATAATGTTTTTCTAAATGCTTAATTTTGGGTTGGTATAAACATACACCTAGTAAATAGGCACTTGCTGATAAAATTTGACCAACTTAAAGATGCTAACCGCTACAAAACCTTAGCCTACCCTTGATAGCCATGCATTTCCCCCACTTGCTGAGCTCCAACCATAAGTGTGCTCACCCTTGCTTACCCGCTGTTCAGAGGAGAACACTGAGGAGGAGTACTTCAGCGACTACGATAAGTTCTGAGGCATGCGTTTCCCCCAGTCAGATGCCTGTGGAGCTGAAGACAGAGTTACGTCGTCATAGCTATCGATGTTCGTGTAAAAACCTTCGTGTCTATCCATGAGTGTAATAAAAGTTAATAAATCTCTCTTATACGTTTTTTGAGCATAGTCTTTTGATATTACACTCGTTATATCTATTATATGTGTGTAACTTGATCCTGGCACACATGAGATGCATTTGGTTTTTCTTCGGAAATCAGATGTGATAGGCTTTCGATCTCTTATATAGGTGGCGCTGTAGGCAAGGGGCCGAGCCCATGGTGACCCATCTGTGAAGTTGCTCTGCTTCTTATCCCAGCAAGAGGGTCGAACCTTTTTATAGGTAATGTGAACATTCAGAGCATCTTGTGAAACATCCAAAATTACGCAACTCCTACAAATTGCAATTATGAACTTCTTCTGTTTATATAAAAAATAATGTAGTCAAATAGGTCTCTTGGGACTTTTTTTTGCGACTAGGTCTCTTGGGACTTGGGAGTGAATATGTTGTGCTTTTATAATTCAGTTTGGACAATAAAATAACCCAAAATAATTAGAGCATATCTATCAGATTCCTATTCGCTATCCAACTCCTGTAACTTGGATAGTTATTGGGAAAATAGTGTTAATCGTCTTTACCTTTCCCTTGCCCCAATAATTATTGGAATAACCCAATAATCGACCCCAAATTAAAGGAGCAGACTCTCTCAATATGGTAGTTTGATTGGGATGAGAGAAGTGCAAAATTCTCCCAATAATCATAAAAGAAGGGAAAAAGTCCAAATTACTATCCTCAAGTATAGCGAAAGTTCAGATAACCTCCTAAACTATTTCTTAGTTCAATTTATTACCCTCTAAACTATACCATTGAGTTTAATTTACCTCTTGACACAATTTGTCTTTTTTGTTTCTCTATGCACAAGTTGAATTTTAATTTGAGACTTTGCAAGATGATAGTGTACATCATAATCTATATTTATTTTATGATTTTTCGTCATCAATATTTTATAATTCTGTATCTCAATGATAAAATTTATTATTAAATATACTAATCTATCAAAATACTGATGAAAAATTCATGATATATTTTTTAACATGTCTTATGTTGTATGGTATCATCTCGCAAATCTGAACTTAAAACCCACTTGTGCATGAACAAATAAAAAAGATAAATTGTGTTAAGGGGTAAATTGAACCAAATTATATAGTCTAGGGGGTGAACTGAACCAAAATATAGTTTAGGGAGTTATCTGAACTTTCACTATATTTGAAGGTAGTAATTTGGAGTTTTTGCTAAAAGAAATATTGGAACATCACCATAAACTAGTTATGGGGAAAGATTTATTGGAGAAGTGCTATTGCTCTTATATTAACGGCATGCTCTTTTATTGTATATCGATTATCGAACCATTTCAACTGAACAACGGTAAACAGAGCAGCTCGAGAAATCCCATGACAGACGCTGATACGACGTACAGTTGCATGCACTCACATGCAAATTACTTTTGCGAGAACTTATGCATATACTTATATTATTCTCGTGCATACCGCAACCAAGCACGAACAGCTCAAAGCGGCAGGCCAGTGGGTAACGACCTGATGCCGAAGAACTTCTTGAGCCTCTTGACCTCCGCGTTATCGACGAAGGTGACCTTCTCCACGACGTCTGCTGGCAGGAAGTTGGCGAAGAGCGCGAAGTCGGTGATCTGCAGCCCCGGGTCGGCGCTGCTGAAGGCGGAGAACACCACCGCCGTCGTGTTCGGGAGGAGGTTGTACTGGTAGTGCAGCAGGCCCTGCGGGAACATGAAGAGACACTGGTGGAAAAACAGCCTTCCGTCTCGGGTAGGAAAGGCTTTAAGTCTTTAAAGTCCACCCGGGACGAAAAGGGAGAGACAAAAGGCCCTCCTTTGTCACCGGGTGGGCAACCGGGAATAAAGGGTGCCCTTTATTCCCGGGTGGTAGCCCCGCCCGGGACAAAAGGGGAGGGCCAGCAGCGCCTGTGCGCCACCCCTTTAGTCCCGGGTGGTAGCCCCGCCCGGGACAAAAGGGGAGGCACACCAGCGCCTGTGCGCCACCCCTTTAGTCCCGGGTGGTATTACCACCCGGGACTAAAGACCCCGCTGTGAATTTTTTTGTTTCATTTCAAATTGTTCTAATAATGTTATACGTGTATATTCTTACGTATTTAGGTGTAATTTACGTATATGTATAAATGTTTGTACTAATTATACGTGTCTACTATACGTACTATATGAAGAGAATAAACTTATAAATAAATATATACACACATTATATTACATCAAAAGCATAGCAGATAGTATTTTCTAAAAGTAGTATATATATATATATACATCAAAATACCGTTTCATACAAATTCTAGTCTAAAGTTCCACCGGAAGTGCTAATTAATATTTATCAATTCGATGACCATCATAGTGATTTCTGCCTTGTGGATTAATGACCTGGTCCATTATGAATCCGCAGAGACCTTCTTGAATCGCTAAGAGTCGGTCGTTCTCAATGATTGCGTCCCTAATCATATTGTTCTGCAATGTGCAAATAATTTAATATATTACACACAAGAATTAAATATATAAGCGGTTAGAAAAAAAGTATTATTAATTGATTTAAAATAATACTTACAGTATAATCTGACGGGTCTGCCTTGCAGAAATTGTGGATGAACTCACACACATAGTATGCACATAAATGTGTCCCTGGTTCCTGTCTCATACACTAAATTGAAGAAGATAATTATGAAAAATTAGTGTTATGCATTTTTAATTTACCCAATCTGAAGTTGTTATTTGGTTTACGTACCGGAAAATTTGTAGTGAAGTTTATTCTAGGTTTCCATTGTCCAGGGTTGACAGCCTTGAATTTTTCCCAAGCTCTGGCAGAAAATAATGAAAGTTAGAGCTAGATAGTGTTAGTAAAAGCACACTATTGCATAAAAGGGAACGTATGGATAGAATTATTACTCTTGAAACATATCTTGAAGGTCCAAGTATTTGTCCGGATCTCTTCTCAACGAATCAAAGACAAGGATGTTGCTTCTGTTGACATCAATTATGAGAAGAATCCAGTGGAAACTGTATATACATAGAAGCTCAAAAGATTAGAACTAAATAATGTTAACTAAGATAATTAGAAATGCGAACCCTTAGCAATTAAGATGGTAATCACACTTACTCGAAGTTGTAAGGTAGAAGTATCAAATCCTTGTAATGTAATTCACACAAGGTCCTTACGATTGTTTTGAATGTTGTTTCTGGTTGCTTCTTTACTTGATCTTGATTAACTAAAGATGGGTCCATGAAACCTATTCGTTGGTAACCATTCTTCCCCATGTTATGCATTTCCAGGCTACAGAAAATGAAAGACAAAGTTAATAATTAGAGTATGCATAAATTTGTTAATTAGGGTATGTATTGCACCGTCACTTACAGGCACCAGGCCATGACAAGATCGGTATTCAAGGAGTCAAGATGGTAAATTTCATAAATATCCTTGAATCGCAGCCAGGACAACTTCTCGCCTTCACCAGCAAAATCTCCCGGTTTAACAAGCATGTCAATCATCTCCAGGCCCGCCTTAGACGTCTTCATGTAGAAGTCATGCAATCTGCGCATCTGAGTAGGGAGTTTCTTCACCAACTCAGGCCTGACAAAAGATTTCCCATGCTCGTAGCGCCATCTAGGTACGAAGTTTGGGTCCCGAGGAGGTGATTCGTGGCCGAGAACATATTCTAGTGGCATCCCTGTTGCTTCTTGCATTGCAATGACCGCCGCTAGTTGTTCTGCGTCCATAACTGCAGGAGCTCGTTCAGTTGCAGTGAGGCTGGAGGCGACGTAAGTCTGTACTCCCGACGTCGACGCTTCTATTGCCTTCTTCGTTGAAGGCTCTTTCGCTGACGTCGACGTTTGTGTTGCCTTCTTCATTGAAGGCTCTTTCGCCGATGTCGACGTTTGTGTTGCCTTCTTCGTTGAAGGCTCTTTCGTCGACGTCGACGCTTGTGTTGCCTTCTTCTTCTTCCTATAATCCTGTGGCATCGTCGACCCCGGTACTTGGTCGATGTAACTATTTGGTGACCCTCCTTGTCTCTTCTTCTTCATGGACTTGTGCAGCGACCAGTCATAATCACTTAGTAGGGGTTTTATAATTTCTTGTCTCTTTTCTGCTTCCTTCTTCTCTATGAAAGCTTTGTGTTTCTGCGGACGATCTTTATTCTTTTCTGCTTCCATTTCATCGAGCTGTTTTTGTTTAGCAGCCTCTTTATTCCCTTCAATCCATGCCTTGAGTTGCTTATCACACTCCGCCTTATTTTCTGATGCTGTCATGTCATATGGCAGCTTCCTTTTAACAGGCAGCTTTTTCCCTTTCTTCTTCGGGGGATCCGGATTTGGCACGGGCATAGACGCGATAGATTTTGATCGGGACCGCCTCTTGGCAGGCTTTGGTGAAGGCTGCTTTGGTGGTGATTGATGCTTCGGTGGTGATTGCTGACGATCGTCATCGCTCGCGGCAGGAGAATTCCCTCGTTGTGGAGACAGTGAGCTCCAATCATTGGGCGACGACCGGCCCGGTGACGGCCCGGGAGATGGTGACTGCTGCTCGGCAACACTCGGAGGGATCGGTGGCGGCATGTTAGGTATTATGATGTAACGTTTGGGCCACAATATGATACTGTGAAGCGCATCACGGAGTGTCCTTTCCCCGTCACCTCCTTGGATGTCTAGCTCTACGTCGTTAAACTTTGGGTCAGCAATCTCCTCCAAACCAACTGAGGCGTAGCCAGCTGGAATCTCCATGCCGTGGCTTGTACGTCCTGGGAGATGTGCTAAAGCCATTCCGTACGCCACCTATATATATGTAGAGAAATGATGAAGTTATTAAATGCCTGAGACATGCATCAAAGGTTGAGATAATTGCACGTATAATCAGGTTTATATATACCTTCATTGTGATGTTGCCGATCGGCTTGTGCAGCTCACATGCGGTGCACTGACAGAGTTCATCCACAGGGTACCGTTCATTGTCCTCTACTTGAACTTCTTCTTGGTTTGCCGCCCTTTGTTCTTCGGGGGCCTCTGTGGAAGCACAGCTGCTTTTGCGAGCGGAAGGGCTAATGACGGGATCCACCGGTGCTTGGGGCAGTGCTCCGGCAGGGTTGATCTGAGCTACCGCGGTGACCACTTGTCGTTCAATCTCTGCATTCATACGATCTTCTTGATCTTTAAGTCTCTGCTCCATCATTTCACGCCACCGCCCCTCTTCACGCTCCCTTCTTCTTTTGCGGCTTCCGTAGGTGTCGGCACTTCCCTTGAAAGCATACTTCCACGGGACTACCCCGTAGCCCCTGCAACGTCCTGGGTGTTCCGGATTCCCGAGCGCCAAAGTGAGCTCATCCATGTCTCTGTCAGGAACCAATCTGCCCGCTTTGATGTCTTCATTCTTTTTTATTATCTCATGTGCCGCCTCCCGTAACGTGGGTGGGAATACGAGGGAACCATCATCAGGGTTCAATCTTCCACCGCGGGCATAATACCAATTCTTCGATCATTCTTTCCAGTCAATGACCGCTGGTACGATACCTTTGTTGAGGAGGTCTTGTTCAATCTTCCGCCACTTGGGTGCTGCAACCGCGTAACCACCGCGACCAAGACGATGGGCGTAATCCGTCTTCTTACTGGCACTTATCTGAGCTCGTGCGCTCTTGTTGGCGAATTCTTCACTATTCTTGTAATCCACAAAGGACTGCCAGTGATCCTTTAGCTTGGGATAATCATCAAAATTTGGAGTTCGTTTCTGCTTGATATAATCTCTGTGCAGCTGCTTCTTGAAACTCTGCAATTGAGTTGCCATCTTCGTGAGAGTCCACTGCTTCACAAGGTTTGCATTCACGTCCGGTGGAAGTGTGAAGTGTTTTAGGATATCATCTCATAACATATTCTTAAGTGAATCTGGAACCACCCATGGATTATCTTCCCATCCCTTCCATTCTCTATATGATATGGGCACGTTGTCCCTCACAATAGCACCGCATTGGGACACAAACTTGTCCCTGACCTTCTTTGGTTCCCATGGCTGGCCAAGCTCGTTAACTTCAGTGATATGAAACTTCACGTCATGATCGACGATTACTTTTGTACGGCCTCTCTTAGTCTTTTTGCTTGTCGAGGTTGAAGCCTACAAGTTGCGGATTTGTTATTCACACGGGGTTCCAGAATGATATATATACCTCGTTGTTAATGCATTTATGGACTTGTTAATGCATGATATATATACCTCGTTGGAACCTTCTGCATTAACTATGACAAGGTCTTCATTATTGTCCTCGGCGCGGCTGTCGATGTCCGCGGTGCGGGAGTCGATGTCCGCGGTGCGGGAGTCGATGTCCGCGACACGGGAGTCGATGTCCGCGGTTATGTTGAGGAACGCGTCCGCCTGGCTACGCTCCTCCTCGGTGAAGGTTGGACCCCCAGCAATAAGGCTCTCCATCAGCTGCTCCTCCTCATTGTGATCCATAACTAGAAATTTCTGAATACATAAATGAATTTCTGAGCACATCAATGATTTTCTGAGCACATAAATGAATTTCTGAATACATAAATGAATTTCTGAGCACATAAATGAATTTCTGAATACATAAATGATTTTCTGAACACATAAATGATTTTCTGAGCACATAAATGATTTTCTGGCGAGAGTCGAGCGAAACTACCTAAGTGTTAGGCGGGAGTCGAGCGAGTCGGGCGAGAAAACCTAAGTGTCGGGCGGGGTCGAGCTACTCGGGCGTGAGTCGAGCAAGTCGAGCGGGAGTCGAGCGAGTCGGGCGGGAGTCGAGCGAGACTACCTAAGTGTCGGGCGGGAGTCGAGCGAGTCGAGCGAGAAAACCTAAGTGTCGGACGGGGTCGAGCGAGTCGGGAAAGAATCGAGCGTGTCGAGCGATACTACCTAATTGTCGGGCGAGCGAAAAAATTAAAATCTCTAAATACATATTTCATCTCTAAATACATATTTCATCTCTAAATACATTTCATCTCTAAATACATATTTCATCTCTAAATTCAAATCTAAAATCTCTAAAATCTCTAAATTCTCTAAATTCAATTCTAAAATCTCAAAATTCAATTCTAAAATCTCTAAATTCAATTCTCAGCACATAAATAAATTAAATGAAAACATAAAAAAATGCTGATGTCAGCCATCAGGGGCTGACGTCAGCAGTTCCCTCACCGGCGCAGCGACGGCGGGCTGAGGGGTCGCCGGCTGGGCGGGCGGGCGCGGGGGAGACGGCGGCCGGGCGTGGACGACGTCGGCGGCCGGGCGCGGGGGAGACGGCGGCCGGGCATGGCGGAGCGGGGTCGACGGGTGCGACCGGGAGCGACGGCGGCGGAGCGGGGGCGACGGCGGCCGGGAGCGGCGGCGGGGAAGACGACCGGGCGCGGCGGAGACGTCGACGGGCGTGGGGACGACGGCCGGGAGCGGGTGAGGTCGACGGGCGGCGTGCGGACGACGGCGGCCGGGAGCTCCGGCGGCGGAGAGGGCGCGGGGCCGGCCGGGCGCGGGCAGGGACGGCGGGGTGCGACGGGGTCGACGACGGCGGGGTGCGAGCTTCGACGACGACGGAGGCAGGCGCGATGGAGGCAGGGGCGACGGCGGGGAAGACGATGGCCGGAGTGTGAAGTGGAGGAGTTGGGGAAGAAGGGGTGGATCCATGGGATTTATATCCCCCCTTTAGTCCCGGGTCGTAATCAGACCCGGGAGCAAAGAGTCTTTAGTCCCGGGTCGTATCACCACCCGGGACTAAAGGCCCCTTTCGTACGGGAGGGCGGCAAGGGCAAAATTTCGACCTTTTGTCCCGGGTGGTGTTACCACCCGAGACTAAAGGCCCCCCTTTAGTCTAGGGTCGTAACACCATCCGGGACTAAAGTGTAATTTTCGGCGGGAACTGTTTTTCCCCTCCCATTTCTTTTCTCATTTTCACATTCTATCTCTTTGAAATCAAAAAAAATATAGTAACTTTTACTATTTTTTCCATGCAAAATTATATTTAGTTAAAATATAATAAACTGTACTTTGCTATGCAAAATTATATTTTAGAGTTGTAAACATTCACTTCCAATTTTCATTTGCAATATTGATGTGCATTCCCAATAAAATTCAATTAAACCAAAAAATAGTAAATTAATTCAGAAAAATCTCAAACTTGGTGGGTCAATCTCACATGACATATTCAAGCTTCATAAAAATTTTGAGACCGATACAACACTGCAAAGTGCATGGACTTCAGAATAGTTAAGACATAAGTGGTATAGACATGGTTCGATGAAAGGTTCTATATAGCTTTGTGAAGCACGTGTACTCCATCTATGTCGAAATGGTCTGAAATTTTTTTGGTTGTCATTTACACTCAAAATATTAACTCACGCAAGATCTTAGATTTTTCTGATGACTAAATATATTTTAGGTTTTTTCTTCGTGATAAAGGAGCTAGAATATTGTGAATTACACATCAATAACTCAAGAATTATGATTCGACTTCCAGATAAATTAGACTCCTAAGGCACAAGAGAACTTGTGGCCAAGTTTGGCACCATTCTGGATCGTTTCAGGGGTGCTCTCAGCTCAACATTTAATTTCTAGGTGACGTCGCACGGAAATTCAATTAAACCGAAAAAATAGTAAATTAATTCAGAAAAATCTCAAACTTGGTGACATATTCAAGCTTCATAAAAATTTTGAGACCGATACACAATTGATTTGATCAATAATCATTACATTACGACATTAATCTCAAGCATGTAAGTACGGTGTCTCTTCATGTCCAAGCAATATGCTTGGGTCAACTTCGACAACGAACGGAGGCATGCCATCAAACTGATCATAATCATCGGATTGATCTGTTTTGTCCTCGACTCCCACGATTACTCTTTTACCTAGAAGAACTATGTGACGCTTTGCCTCTTGTGGTCCTGCTTCTTGGGGATTTTTATTCTTCGGTATGCTAGTCATATCCTTCACATAGAAAACCTGATGCACATCTTTGGCAAGCACGAATGGATCATCTTTGAACCCAATCTTGGTAAGGTCCACTATTGTCATTCCATATTCATCTTTCTTTACACCATTCAGGTTTACCCATTGGCAAAAAAAAGAGGGACGTTCATCGCTCCGTACTCAAGCTCCCATATCTCTTCTATGATACCATAATAGCAGGTCATGCCCCCATCTTTTCCGATGACGTCCATACGGACACTACTATTTTGGTTTGTGCTTTTGCGATCTTGAGCTCTCGTGTAAAAATTGTAACCATTCATATCGTAAGCTTGAAATCTTGTAATTGTGCTACAAGGTCCCCTGGGTAACAAAGCTAGTTGTGGATGAATCGTTGAGTTTCCGATTAGTTGTTCACTCAACCATGAGGGAAATGTTTCCAAGTGACGGCGTGCAATCCAGACTGGGGATTTGGTTGGATTTTGAGAAGCAATAATCTGCTCGTGTTCCATCCTATACGGAGTCACCAGTGATGATTGTTGCAGGACTGTTAGGTGTGCTTTATAGAACAAATCAATATTATTGCTCAAACTTGATTTCCTTCTGATGGTACCCTTTCCCTGTAGCCTCCCCACGTGTCGTGATACTGGAAGCCCAATCGAGTCAATTGTGTCGACAAAATCAACACAAAACTCAATGACCTCCTCAGTTCCATATCTCTTAGCAATACTTCCTTCCGGACGGGCACGGTTAAGAACATATTTCTTGAGGATCGACATGAACCTCTCAAAAGGCCACATGTTGTGAAGGTATACTGGACCGAGAATAGTAATTTCTTTCACAAGGTGTACCAGGAGGTGTGTCATAACATCGAGGAAGGAAGGTGGAAATGCCAACTCAAAGCCGACAAGACATTGAACCGCATCATTCTGTAGCTTTCCTAGCTTGGCTGGATCGATTGCCTTCTGTGAAATTGCATTGAGAAATGCACAAAGCTTTACGACCAGTAATCGTACATTCTCTGATAGAACACCCCTCAACACAACTGGAAGCAACTGTGTCATCAACATATGACAGTCGTGGGCCTTTAGATTTGTGAACTTCTTCTCTTTCATATTTATGATCCCCTTTAAATTCGACGAGTAGCCAGACGGAACCTTAATACTGTTCAGGCAATCAAACACGCTTTCCTTCTCTTTCTTGGTGAGAGTGTAACTAGCAGGACCATAGTAATCAACATCATCATCATCCTCTTCCGGATCAGTTTCATCATCACCCTCCCGCGGAACTTTGGGAATCTTATTATGAAATTCTTTCAGGTCCTCTCGTGCTTCATTGATATCCTTCGGGTTACCGTAACAACCCATGAAGCCTAGCACATTCACGCAAAGATTCTTCGTAAGGTGCATCACGTCAATTGCGTGTTGGACCCCAAGGCTACGCCAATAAGGTAGCTCCCAAAATATAGATTTCTTCTTCCACATTGGTGCACGCCCGTTGGCGTCAGTTGGAACAGGTTCACTACCAGCACCCTTTCCAAAGACTACCCTTAGATCATTTACCATCTCAAGTATGGCATCTCCATTAAAATGGGGTGGCTTCGTACGATGGTCAGCCTTCCCTTTCCAATGCATCACTTTCTTCCGTAAGGGGTGATTAGTTGGAAGGAAACAACGGTGACCATTATACACGACCTTCTTACAGTTTTTGAGATGAATACCTTGTGTTATATGTAAACAGTGCGTGCATGCCCGATATCCCTTGTTTGTCTGCCCAGAAAGGTTACTTAGGGCAGGCCAATCGTTGATGGTTATGAATAACAATGCTCGTAGATCAAAGTTCTCTTGCCTATCCTCATCCCACACACGTACGCCCTCTTCCCGCCATAGCAGTAATAGTTCATCGACCAACGGTCTTAGGTACACATCAATGTCGTTGCCGGGTTGTTTTGGACCTTGGATGAGCACCGGCATCATAATGAACTTTCGCTTCATGCACATCCAACCAGGAAGGTTGAACATGCATAGGGTCACAGGCCAAGTGCTATGACCACTGCTAAACTCCCCGAATGGATTGAAACCATCTGTACTTAAACCAAACCTTATGTTCCTTTCCCCGTTCTCAGAAAATGTCTTGAATTCTCTATCAATCTTTCTCCACTGAGACCCATCAGCCGGATGTCTCAGCAGGTTGTCTTGCTTATGTTCCTCGGCGTGCCATCTCATCAACTTAGCATGTGCTTTGTTCCAGAACAAATGCTTCAAACATGGTATTATAGGAAAATACCACATAACGTTTGCCGGAACTTTCTTCGTCTTGTCACGGTACCCCTGGAGATCACCAGCATCTTCATCTCGCCGAATCTTATAACGTAGTGCTTTGCACATAGGACAAGCATCCAAATTCTCATAATCCTTACCCCGATATAGGATGCAATCATGAGGGCATGCATGGAACTTCTGTACCTCCAACCCAAGAGGGCACACAGTCTGTTTTGCTTCATATGTGGTGGACGGTAATTCATTATTCTCCGGAAGCTTGTCCTTCACAATTTTTAGCATCCCTTCAAATGCCTTATCAGACACACCATGTTTTGCCTTCCATTGCAGCATTTCTAGTGTAGTACCAAACTTTTTGTGACCTGGCTTGCAATCTGGGTATAACGGTTTTCTGTGATCTTCGATCATACGTTGGAACTTTGCCTTTTCTTTTTCGTTTTCACAGTCCCTTTGTGCATCCTGTAGAACCTGGCCGAGATCATCAGCAGGCCCGTCAGCATGTGCTGGTAACTCTTCTTCGTCAGCATCTTCCATTAAAGTATCTGCAAAAACTTGACCTGCGGCCCAGTCCGGAATACCCTCCTCCTCTTCTTCGTCGTCTTCCATCACAACCCCTCTTTCACCGTGCTTGGTCCAAACCACATAGTTCGGCATGAATCCGTATTTCAACAAGTGGAGGTGAAGTGTGCCCGGGTCATGGTAGTCTCTTTCGTTTCTGCAATCGGAGCATGGACAACACATGAACCCACTCGCATCCTTGTTTTTTTTCGCCACTTCGAGAAAACCATGCATGCCGGTAATGTACTCCGCTGACCGCCTGTCGGTGTTGTACATCCATTGCCGGTTCATCTGCATCATATTAAGTGAAAAATATCCATGTTAATTCTAACAACACTAAAGTATAAAAAACAAAAAAAAATCTTAGTACAAATGAATTTCTATGTTAGTACAAATGATAACTACTTATTACTAAATCTAAAGTATACTAAAAACCTCATCTCTTAGTTCTTAAATCAAAATTTCTATTTTCTCCTTCTCTAAACCATAACACGAAATTTAAACACAACAAATGATTGGAGGATGAAGAATAATACCTTAGCAACACCTTGGAGGTGAGAAAACTCCACAAATTGATGACGAAAAATTTGGGCAGCACCTCCCTAGGTTTGAAGCACCATGGAGCTGAGAGGAGCTTGCTTTTGAGCTCTCGGTGAAAAATGGTCGGGCAGGGGAAGAAGAAGGGAGCGTGCTGTCGATTTTGTATAGGGGAGGCCTTTTGTCCCGGTTGGTTTTACCAACCGGGACAAAAGGCCTCTGAAGGCCGGCCCTGCCAACCCTTTAGTCCCGGGTTGGTTTACCACTCGGGACTAAAGGCCGGCCCCAATTATTGCGGCCGTGGATGGCTGGCCTTTAGTCCCGGGTTGGATTACCAACCGGGACTAAAGGGTTGCCCCCCAATGACCTTGTTGTTTTTTTAGTTTAATATATATTAAGGTCTCCAAAATTTGTGATAAAGACTAATATTAAGGCTTAATCAATACTTTGGAGGTGAGAACCCTAATATTAAGGTTTTCAATAAATTAGTCACTGGCCTAACATCAATACTTAAGGTCTTAACAAAAAATATAAAAAAGTTCGTACATCAATACTTAATTAAGGTCTTACAAACATAAAAAGTTCATACATGAATACTTAAGGTGCGGTCTTAACAAAGATAGAGGGTGCATCAATGCACGACACATATTTCACACTTCATTCTTCTTCCTTAGATAGTCCATATAGTTGAAGTCTCCAATCTTGAAGTCGAGAACTTCAGCGAAATATGCCAGAGAATGGATCAGTGCACTCTCTATCGCTTCACAATCACGGTCACATGGACTTCCATAAATTTCAAACAGTGGCGGCGAGGCAAACTGATATGGCCTGTAAAATGAAAGATGAGCCTGATACTTCTAATTTCTTGTTTGTATAGCATTTGAATCTGTGTAAGAAAATCCCACAACATCCATCACTTGCTCTAGAATTGAATGAAAGCTCATTGCCGCAAAAGTTTGACCAAACATATCCTACAATTAAGAATAATGTTATTACGACGCATTAAAAATGCTGAATAAGAGTAAATGGTGCTCCATACCATGTCATGTTCATTTAGCCGACAAAGTCTCTCTGCGGTCCTGGTGACACTTTGTCCTTTCTCGAGTGACTTTATTAGAAAATAAGAGTAATCTGGCACAAAATACCCATTAGCATTTAGTTGTTGTAAGCATGCCTGCATGGCGGTCCTTTCATAAGTCCTCTTAACCAGTGCAGGGGCACCCCACCCAACAATCGATACCATTTGGATGAGTTTTGAAGACAGCGAGGAGTGATTTTGTCCACAAACAGGTATGTCAAACGAGATTTTTAATTGTATGCAATTGTTTGGACCGACAATGGCGCATTATGTAACAGGAGGGGTACCACCTAAATTTTCAACAACATGTGCGAGCCACTGCAAATGATTGAGAACCTGCGTTGTATGAAAATAATATTATTATCCGTGTGTAGTACGTAAACATGAAATTTATACAACGAAAGAATATTACTATGTTGGGACGAGGTCCCTGGCTTCGATCACCAGTAGGTAACTCAATCACACCATGGGTGAAGCGTATGCCTGGACGACGAGCCAAAGGTGGCCGGTCATCAAAACTAATTCCACGACAGCCGCCATGACTTACCATAGTTATTCTGGACTACTCTGTAATATATATATAATAATGCTTAAATAAGAGAATACTTAAATTTATTCTATATAAAAACAACATATATAAGACCTATTTTCTCATTTTCTAATAAATGTAAAATAAGAGTAAATGGTGCATCTCTCATCTATATAAATGTAAAATTAAATGCATCTCTCATCTAAAAGTTAAAATCAATTATCTCTATAGCAAAAACTATAAAATCAGAGGATAAATCCCTATGTGAAACTATGCTTAAAAAATATGTGAAACTAAATACAATGTTAGCTAAATCTAAAACATCTCTTAGCTCCTCCTACCACTAAAAATCTAAATCCATATTTTCTCCATTTCTAACCATAAAAACGAAATTTAATCATAACAAATGAAGGAAGGATGAAGAATCAAACCTTAGCAACACTTTGGAGGAGAGAAATCTTCACAAATGGATGACGAAAAAATTGGCTAGGAGAAGAACTAGCTAGCTCTCTTCACAAACTATCTCTTAAGTCTCGGGTGAATGTGAGCTCGGGCAGAGGAAGAAGGGAAGCAGGGATTTATAGGCGCACTACCACCCTGGACTAAAGATGAGACTTTAGTCTCGGGTGGTAATACCACCCGGGACAAAAACTTTAGTCCCGGGTGGTGTTACGACCCGGGACTAAAGGCCACCCTTTAGTCTCGGGTGGTAACACCACCCGGGACTAAAGTCTGGCGCCAATAATTGCGGCTCGGAGCCGTTGGACGCCAGGCCTTACCACCCGGGACTAAAGGGGAGGCGTCGCAAACAGCCTTTCAAGACCACGTCGCCCCAAAAGCATTTGTCCCGGTTCCAAAGTTGAACCGGGACAAATGTTTGGGAACAAATGTCGTTTTTCCACCAGTGAGGTCCCCCTTGCGCAGCGTCTTGGTGTAGGCGGCGTTGGTCTCGGCGCCGATGAAGCCGGCGGCGAGGGTCCCTTCGAGGACAAAGAGGATCTCGGAGCCCTCCGGGTGGGTGTGGAGCGGCACGACGCCGCCCGGGGCGATGTCGACGCGCGCGGCGCCGAGGCCGAGCCCGTTGAGGGCGGGGAACTGGGCAACGTAGGCCGAGGCCAACGCAGCGTTGAAGGGCGGGACGGTCGTGCCGGGGCGAGCCAGGCTGCTGAAGTAGAAGTCGTCGGCGGTGGCGAGGCTCCGGGGCTTGCATGGGTAGCCGGACGGCGTGTTCGGGAGGAGCAGGTTGGCGATGCAGAAGTCCTGGACCTTGAGTGCGTGGGAGGAGAAGGGCAGCGGCAGCAAGGAGAGCAACAAGGGCGAGAGGACGAGGAGCAACAGGGTCGCTTTGGCCATTGCTACCGGAGGTAACTTCTCTTCTCTGTCTTTCGCTACACGTCGATCGGTGGCACTAGGCTTGCTCAAGGGTGTGGGTTTATATAGCAGAGGAGAAGGGCTGCTTGCATGTAAAAGTAAATGCGCTACAAGAAATGTCCTTACGTGCACTAACGGCGTCCTTGCGGTGGGAATTTGACGACGCATTCCCGCATCTGTTCACCTAGCTCGTACATGCATGGATCGGGCGGTCAGGATATGTCAATGTGCGTGGGGAAATTTTCATTGCGTGTACGGCAGATAATTAAACAACGAACTATTGCAATGCATACGAAATACGAAAGCCATGAGTGGGCTGCATTTGGTTCTATTCATTTTATGCCGCCGCCTGATGACTGACTTTTTATAAAAAGAAAAAATAGTCTCGGGCCTTTACAGCCTACAAAAGGCAACTTACAGTATAAGAACTATAAATGCCTTCAGGTGTATCGAAAAAACACATGAATGTCAATAGTGTCTAGAAGAGTGAATTTAACTGTAGGTCTCTAAACTTTTTCTAAAGTCTCATCTAGATCTAGTACTCCCTCCGTCCCATAAAGAGTGCAATTCTAATTTTTTTAGGACAGATTAGTATTGGCATGAAAAGACTTTAATACTCTCATTTGTTAGCTAAATACAGTAAGTTTTGGCATGCAAATCAGATCTGGTTGTTTAGTTATGCAACTAATTAGATCTATTTTTTAGGATTGCACTCTTTGTGAGATTTTTTTCAAAAGTTAGGATTGCACTTTTTATGAGATGGAGGGAGTACAAACTAAAAAAACGATCATCTATGTTCACAATCCATTAGAGGTCATCTAGGTTCACAAATTAAAAAAGATCATCTAGGTCCAAGTGTGTAAGGCATGGGTGGCAGCGACGATCCTTGACGTGTGAGGCGTCAGCGAGAGCCACGGCTGCATGGTCGGCGGCCTCAAGGCATGAGGGCAGCGGGTGGCGGCTAGTGGAGGCTACAGAGCCCTGAGATGCGAGCACCAACGCCTCGCACGAAGGCGCTGTGGTCTTGAACGGCGACCATGAGCTATGAATGATGGTCACTAACTCGGACAGAGAAAGAAATAAGACATAGAGGCTTTTGTAACTTTTTGCCATGTAGGCAAAAGGTACCTCCATAGATCCTCTTGAACCCAAGATGACACCCCCTTTAATATCATATGTGGGTCTAGATGACTGCTTTTTCAGTTTGTGAACCTAGATGAGATCTCGAAAAAATTTGATGGACATTCAGTGAAATTCTCTCTTTCCCTTTGCGAACGAACCCAATCAACTAGAATTCTGACGCCCTTACTTTGATCTCTTGGATAATATAGCCATACAACTCCATCACTTTTCTGCATCGTCACACAGTCACTCCTCAATTTGAAATTTTGCATGAAAAGATCCCTGAGAACGTACCAGGTGTTCCCGCACTCTCAAATACTCCCTTAGCTTCTCCCATGATTCATAGTCCAACAAAAAGTGCATGAAAAAATCAACCAAAAATATAAATGGGTACATGATGCAATGAACTATGTTCATGAAAAGTTTCACATTCAACAAAAAATTGTACATGGAAAAACAAAAAAGACAAATCCATATATGAATAGATATGTGTTTGCGGGTCTTGACGAATAATGCATGTGTCCCGATAACATGCTGCATTTGTCTTTTTTATTTCTCTTCCCACAAATTTTTTTTCAACTCGAAACTTTGCATGAACATGAATCATTGGATCCTTCATCCACTCATATTTTTCATGAACTATTTTGTGAGTTATGAATCATGGGAACAAGGGAGTATGTGAGAGGGTAGAAGCACCTGATACGTTCTCAAAGATCCCTACCTACAAAGGCAACCTTTCTTTGCACACCAGAACCTCCATATATACTATCATCACAGGATCGGGAACTCTCTATCAGCAACATTGGGGCGAGGCCACATTCTGGCTTGTGGGTGCCCAGGCACCCACAAAATTTCAAAGATCACTAATAAAAACTAATTTCATCATGTCTGCAGATTAAATCTTCACATGTATAAGAGAAAGTCACCTCTCTCTAATTTGGTCTAGCTTTGTCCCTCCAACAAACGTGAACATACCCAGGAATAAACCAGCTGTGTCCCAACAAGCTTAGAGGCAATACCCAAATTCTTGGAGAATTGGTCACATCTACACTGCTCTTTCCTTAAGCCCGCTGGAAGAGGGACCCAGGGTTCTGTCTTTTTTTGTTTTTTAGTCCTTTTCAGAAAAGGTGTTCACAAATACACCCCTGTGAAAAAGATTTTAAAAAATGGACCCTGATCTCGGCGCCGAGCTTACACGTCTTCGTGCCATGGACTCTGACGCCGAGGTCAAAAATCAGCGATACATTCAATTTTAGAGCTCTATTTTAAATATGTAAACTCACTTTTTCTTGATCAACAACCGTTGTGAAATGTTAACCAAAGTTCATAGGTTCCATTTTGCATGTCGTTGACCACATCTTACATACGAAATTTGTCATAAAAGAATTTCAAAGTGGGTTGATTTACACTGTTTTCAGACTTAGATTTTTCAATCTGCCAATAACTTTACTTTCAATATTGGGTTCAAATTTAAATATGTAAACCCACTTCTTCCTAATCAATAAATGTTGTCAAATGTTAATTAAGGTTCATAGATTCCGTTTTGCATGTTGTTTGTGGCATCATATATATAAATTTCTTCATAAAATAATTTTGAAGTGGGCTAACTAACACTGTTTTCAAACTTGAGATTTTTCTTATGGAGGCGGCGACAAATCCTAAGTTTGAAAATATTATTAGTTAGCCCACTTTGAAATTTTTTATAAAGAAACTCGTATGTATGATACGGCTCACAACATGCAAAATTGAATCTATGAATCTTAATTAACATTTTATAATAATTATTGATCAAGGATAAGTGAGTTTGCATATTTAAATTGGAGTTCAAAAATTGAAAGTAAGGATGTCGGCTGAATGAAAATCCAAGTCTGAAAACAGTGTCAATCAACCCACTTTGAAATTCTTTTATGAAAAGTTTTGTATGTAAGATGTGGTCAACGACATGCAAAATGGAATATATGAATTTTGGTTAACATTTCACAACAGTTGTGGATCAAGAAAAAGTGAGTTTACATATTTAAATCAGGGCTCCAAAATCGAATATATCGCTGATTTTCTACCTCAGCGTCAGAGTCCACGGCACCGAGACATGTAAGCTCGGCGCCACGCATCACGACGCTGAGGTCAGGGTTCATTTTTTGAAATCTTTCTCCCAGAGGTGTATTTGTGAAAAACTTTTTCAAAAAAAAACTAAAAAACAAAAAAGACGACCCAGGGTTACCGCGCGCGCACATACATCCTCTGTTCTCCAAAACTTGTATGTTTGGTAGCCTTTAGTACACTACAGGAAAAACAACTATTTGTACCGGTTCCAAAACCCCATTAGTACCGGTTTTGGAACCGGTACAGGCCAGCCGGTACTAATGTCGCATTAGTACCGGTTGGGGAGACCACCCGGTACTAATGTGGCCTCCCCTCGGCGACGTGGCGGCCTCCACATTAGTACCGGGTGGTATAGACAACCGGTACTAATGTACTTTTTCTTAATTTCCTATTTCCATTTCTTTTTAGTTTTTTTCGTATTTGAACATATTTAGACGTATTTGTTTTGTTCGTTTATACTAATCAAATGCGTAGTGTTATAAAGTCTTTTGTGCATATATAAAGTGACATCATACATATATATACATACACGGAATCAAATGTTAGAAGTGTAACGTCATCGTTTTAAGCCCCTCCTCGTCGCTGATGTGCTCTCGTAGTGACACTAGAAGAAGCTCCTACTTTCTCGACGTTTTTCTTCTTGTCCTTAGAAGAAGTTGCTTCTTTGTCGTCCTCCTTCTTCTTGTCCTTAGTAGAAGTTGCTTCTTTCTCGCCCTCCTTCTTATTGTCCTTAGCAGAAGTTGCTTCTTTCTCGACGTCTTTGTCCTTGTCCTTAGAATAAGATCCTTCTTTATCGACGTCTTTGTTCTTGTTCTTGTCGGTGCTTTGCTGAGCTTCATTAGCAATGCTAGCAGTGTCTTCTTTGCTCACTGTTACCATTGAGTCACCGGCATGAAACTCTCCTGCGGGATTAATCATCTCGTCTAGAATAAATCCGCAGAGTTGTTCTTGAATTAACCGGATTCTTTGCGTCTTCCTTGATGTTAGAAATCTACAAAAGAAGTTATTAATTGTTAGAAAAAAAATATGAACAATAAGAACTAGGGATATGTTTGTCTGCATTTTTGTGTACGCACCTTCTCAATGAAGGGGCCCAAGCTACCACTTGCAAAGTGATGGATGAACTCACATACATAGAATCCGCATAGATTGGTACCGTGTGGCTGTTTCAGGCACTGCATATATGTGAAAATAAAAGTTAAGATATATTTGTTAACTTGTATTGAAAAAGATCAGCAAAGAAAACACGTACTGGGAAATCATGGTAGAATTGAAGTTTCTCTTTCAAGGGCCCCCCACTTTACACGGAACATATCCCATGCAGCATTCAACAATTCTACTAGAGGTTCGTACCATTCACTATATCCGCCAATAGAGTCAAAGACGTGGGCAAGACTTAAATTAGGTACGATAATAATGAGAATCCAGCGGAAGCTGTCAATACATTTTAGGGAAGAATCAGTTAATTGAAATATTGAATGTATTTTGAAAAAGATAAATAATTGAGAAAAATGTTGCTCACTGGCAGTTGTATGGAATAAGTATGCAGTCCTTGAAGCATTGAAGGTCCAGAAATGTGAATAAGGTCTCCACAGTAGGCGCAGGGAAATCACGGACAAGCGTCTCGTTTAGCATTTGAGGATCCATGAAGCCGATGCCGTGCACTCCAAGCCTCTGGCAAGCTTGCATCTCCATACTGCATGATACAAAATAAAGAAGTTCAGGTACGGTCTAAAATGGCTAGAGCGGTGATTCTAAGATTATGGTACAACAAATACTTACAGAACCCAGCAAGTGATGAAGGAGACGTCCACTGCATCCATATTGAATAGGAACCAGAACTCCTTCATGGGAATAGGGAAAGTGGTGCGACCTCGGAAAAATGATGGTCTTCAATTCTAACTTCGATAAACTCAACCCCTCGTCCCGCTGTTTGCATGTGCTATTTGTGCAGAGCATACATCCTAGTTGGAAGGTCCTGCAACAGTCGTTCCCAGATAAGCGGCATCCCAGGCACATAATCACGTCTACCTGACCCTGGGTGCTTTTCAATTTGAGCAATGCCTAGAATTTGAGCAGGTGTCAGTTTTGCGTCCAAACCGAATTCAAGCAATCCACGCTCCGCATCTGAGAGCACCCGTAGGTCCGGGACAGATTGCTTTGATTGGGTCCCTAGTTGTGGAACAGTTTTCCCAACTTTCTGAGCCTTATTGGCTTTATGGAATTTGAGCGTCGTGCGATCATAGTCAGACAACGTAGGTTCGCTCCGGCTTTTTCCTTTTTTCTTCCTCCATTTTTTCGTGAAGCGGTGAAATTTGTACATGTCAAATGGTTTCTCAGGTGCAGGCGTCTTCTTTTTGAATATTTGTCTGTCCAGCTCCTCCCGCACTGACGCATCTAGTTCCTCTTGCGTCTTCTCGTAAGATAATTTTGCTGGAGGTGGCTTCTCCTTGGGTATCCTCTGCTTCTTTGGAGGAGGAGGAGGAGGATGTCCTCGTCTGGAACCCTGCTTCTTTGGAGGAGGCGAAGGATGTCCTCGTTTTGAACCCTGCTTCTTCGGAGGAGAAGGAGGAGGAGGAGTAGCATGTTCAGGACTGCCCTTGTCAGTTGCATCATGTTCTGGACTGCTGCTGCTTTCCCTTCTAGCTGGGGAAGGTGGTACCTGATCTTGGACTGCGGTTGTGTTCTCTTCCGTTATCTCTATGAGATCCTTGGGCCACAAAATCCAAGTGTGCAATGCTTCCCCTAGAGTATTTGCATCATCAGCTCCCGGGAACTCCAAGTCGAGGTCATCCCAGGTATCAACCACTAGATCCAGAAAGACTTTGGCGCACCCGTGACTGGAATAATCGACGTGCAAAAATATTTCCCCTGGCTGTGGTACCTCAGCCACACCGTATGCCACCAGAATCCTCTTGTTTCTGACTTGAAAAAAAATGTCACATGCGGACCTCGTAGTGATGTCGTCCACGGGGTAGCGGCGTTGTTCTAACGGGGCAGCTGCTTTCGTGGTGGTTGGAGATGCTTCTGTGGAAGCGATGCTACTTTTACGCTTGTTGGATGGGCTGACTTCATCATGATGCGGCCCTGAAGCTGCAGGTGCTTTCTGACTTGATTGCTTGCTAAGAGCAAGCGCCACACGCTCGTCGATGATGTCTTCCATTTTTTTCTCATTCATAAAGACCTGTTGTTGCAGCTCTCATATCTGTCGTGCATGTTGTTCCTTAGTTCTTTGACGACTTCTGTAGGAATCAATGTGCTCCTGAAATGCATATTTCCATGGAATAACACCTTTGCCTCTGCAACGTCCAGGGTGTTCTCTTGTACCTAGTGCCATAGTAAGCTCGTCATTCTCTCGATCAGGCACGAAAGTTCCTTCTGCCACTTGCCGTATTAACTCAACACTCAACAAGCCTTGCAGATGTCTCTCTTATTTGATCGCCTGGCAACAAAGATCCATCTTCGGGATTGAGCTTGCCACCATGTGCAAAATAATAATGCTTTGCCCGCTCGGCCCACTCTAGAGTTGCGGGTATGATTCCTCTAGCTACTAGTTCTTGTTCCTCCCGATCCCATTTGGGAATGGCCTTCTTGTAACCTCCGGGCCCGAGCGTATAAAATTCTTTTTTCTTCCGTGCATTGACGGTGTTGGTTTCAATGATCTTGATGGTGTCTGCCGATTCCTTGTGCCACACAAATGCATCCCAGTGATCTCTTAACTTCCCCAATCCCTTCTGTTGGAAATCAGGTGTAATCCCCTTCTTAATGTAGTCTTTGGTCAGACGCTTCTTGTAGGACTGGAAGGCAATTGCACACTTTTGCATCGCCCAATAACGCACGGTTGCCAGCCGGTCTTCATTCAAGTCCGGGAATGCAAAATGAGCTAACACTTGTTTCCAAATCATGTCCTTGTCCGTGTCTGCGACCACATCTTCCCGCACGACCAGTTCCTGTTGAGCATTCTCATCATCACCTTCCAATACTTCAGGTAACGGAGCTGGAGGAGCATCAGAAGCTTTACAATACGGAATGCTTATTGGGATGTGATCCCTGATAAGAGCTCCAATGTGGTTCACCAATTTGGTCACGATATGTTCCGGAGCCACAGGTTTCCCAGCATCATCGACTTCTGTTATGATGAAGCGACCCTCTAGGGGCTTCTTCAGCCCGCGTTTCCCTTGACGCTTCTTGGAGCTCGAAGATGAAGGAACCTGGAGAATGGAAAAGGTACTATTCATATATGAAAACTCCTGAAGAAAAGTCAAGATGCAAATCTTGAGGGCCATCATTATACCTCTTGTTGTTGCACATCGTTGCTTTCCTGGGTAATTGGTTGCTCTTCTACATGTTCTTGCCCATCACCTTCCATGTTGAGGAAGCTGTCAGCCTCCCTGTTGAGTACTTCTTCGTTTTGAGACTGCTCGGGCACATATTGACCAATTATATTTAGAATCATTTCCTCATCTTCTTGTTCCCTCTCTGATCGAACCATCGTAAATGAATTTCTGTGTATATAAAAGAATTTTTGAGTACATAAATAAATTTTTGTGTATATAAAAGAATTTCTGTGTATATAAAAGAATTTCTGAGTACATAAATGAATTTTTGTGTACATAAAAGAATTTCTGTGTACATAAATGAATTTCTGAGTATATAAAAGAATTTCTGAGAACATAAAAGAATTTCTGAGTACATAAATGAATTTCTGTGTATATAAAAGAATTTCTGAGAACATATAAGAATTTCTGAGTACATAAATGAATTTTTGTGTATATAAAAGAATTTCTGAGAACATAAAAGAATTTCTGAGTATACAAAAGAATTTCTGAGTACGTAAATGAATTTCTGCGATACTAGCTAAGTGTCGGGCGGGGTCGAGCGAGCGAGTCGGGCGAGAATAGAGCGTGTCAAGCGAGCGAGTAGGGCGAGAATAGAGCGTGTCGAGCGAGCGAGTCGGGCGAGAATAGAGTGTATCGAGCGAGCGAGTCGGGCGACAATAGAGCGTGTCGAGCGAGAGAGTCGGGCGACAATAGAGCGTGTCGAACGACCTAGTCGGGCGAGAATAGAGCGTGCCGAGCGAACGAGTCAGGCGACAATACAGCGTGTCGAGCGATACTAGCTAAGTGTCGAGCGATAAATATTTCATCTCTAAATACATATTTCTTATCTCAATAAATACACATTTCATCTAAAATCACTAATGAAATCTAAAATAACTAATTAAAACTAAAGTCACTAATTAAATCTAAAATCACTAATTAAAACTAAATCACTAATTAAAACTAAATCACTAATTACAAAAAAAACTAATTAAATTAAAAAAGGGTGCTGACGCTGACGTCAGCCGCTGCGGGCTGACGTCAGCACCCAACTTGTGCTCACCGCGCCGGCGGCGTGCAGTGGCGAGGGCGAGGGCATGCAGTGGCGAGGGCGAGGGCGCCGGCGGCGTGCAGTGGCGGCGGCCGGCGCGGGGCGGGGCCGGCCTGGTGCGGCAGGATGCAGTGGCGGCGACCGGCGCGGGCCGGGACGGTGCACGGGCCGACGAGGGCGCGGATGGCGGCCGGGCTTGGCGGAGGAGGGGCGACGTCCGGTCGGAGGGACGACGACGCTTGGCGCGGGGATGACGCGGCGGCCGGGAGGATCGCTGCCGGGGCGCGGCGGCGCAGCGGCCGGTGCACGGGGACGACCCACGCGCGCGGCGTGGAGGAGAAGATCGCGGGGCACGGCGGACGGTGGCCGGGGGGAGCGGCAGGGACGGCGGCCGGGGGGAGCGGTAGGGACGGCAGCAGGGCACGGCAGAGGACGGCGGCCCGGCGCGGGGCAGCGACGGCGGCGCAGCTCAGGAGGGACGGCGGCAGTTAAGGGCCGGGAGAGAAGAGGGGAAGAAGAAGAGAGGGGAAGAAGAAGGGGGCTTATATACCAGCCTTCCACATTAGTACCGGAGCTCAACGCTGCCCGGTACTAATGCCGCATTAGTACCGGTGCCAGACTGCACCCAGTACTAATGTGCGCATTAGTACCGGTGCCAGAGAAGGCCCGTACTAATGTGCGTACACTTAGGCGCCAAAACGAAATGCACATTAGTATCGGGTCCTATCTAGGCCCGGTACTAATGTGCTTTTCCTTTTGTTCTTTTTAAATTTCCAAATCTTTTTCAAATTGCTGTTAAATTTATTATAAATCATATGAACATAGTAAAATTACTGAACAAATCCTATTATACTTAATTTAGTTATACATTATAGAATGTGAAGTTAGATCTGAAAATTATCAAATTTATTTACTTAACTTAGTAATAAGTTGTTTTGGTCAAAAATCTTATGTTGAATTTAAAAATCGAATACATTTTTGCCATGCAAAAATTTATATAAGTAGTATGTCGTGTTATAATCATGTTTACCTCGATCTAGTATTGCTTGTGTATATTTTCACGTTAAATTATTTATTTAACACTAAATGATGTATATAAAACTAAAATAAATATTATTTTCACCGATAAATATTATAATACTTTGTTACAGGATCATAAGTTAATAAAACTTATTATACATCATCATCATTATCTAACGGAACGTTAATAATCTCCCTCTTCAAGAACGTCCCCTGCTTGTGATCGTGGCGTAAATATGGAGCGTCCTCTTGTGCTAACAGGATGCTTGGGTCAACCTTGACTGAAAATGGAGGAAGATCATCGAATTGGTCATAATCATCTGAAATGTCAGTCTTGTCCTCAACTCTAACGATTTTTCTTTTTCCTGGTAGAACTATGTGATGCTTCGGCTCGTCAGCAACCGACTTCTCGGTACCCTTCTTTATCGGTGGTTTGCTCGACATGTCTTTCACGTAGAAAACTTGTGTCACATCATTGGCTAGGACGAATGGTTCGTCTTTGTATCCAATCTTGTTGAGATCTACAACTGTCATCTCAAGTTTGTCTGTTGTTAAACCTCCTCCGGTATTGTTGACCCACTAGCACTTGAGAAGAGAGACTTTTAAAGCTCCGTAGTCCAATTCCCATATCTCTTCAATGAAACCATAGTATGTTTGTACGTTCCCTTCCTTGTCTACTGCATCCATACGAACACCACTATTTTGGTTTACGCTCTTCTTGTCTTGGGCTCTCGTGTAGAATGTGTAGCCGTTTATCTCGTATCCTTGGAATGTATCTACTGTGATAGATGGCCTCCTAGCCAACCATAGCAGTATCTCATCAACAGTTTTATCACCCCTCACTTTTTTCCACAGCCAGGACGCGAAGTTATCAATGTGGTGTCGTGTAATCCAGGGTTCAGACTTCCCTTCATTTGCAGCACGAAGAATGGACTTGTGCTCTTCCAAGTATGGAGCCACATGTGATGATTGATGCAGGACAGTGTAATATGCTTGATCATATAACATTGCATCCATGTCCATCCGAGATTTTTTCCCTATTGTGCCCTTTCCTCTGAGCCTCCCCTCATGGAGTGATACAGGAAGTCCAATCGGACACATGTCATCCATAAAGTCGACACAAAACTCTATGACCTCCTCTGTAGCATATCCTTTTGCGATGCTTCCTTCGGGGCGTGCACGATTGCGAACATACTTCTTAAAATAAGACATCAACCTCTCAAAAGGGAACATGTTGTGCAGATATACAGGCCCGAGGATAATAACCTCTTGAACCAGATGGACCAAAAGGTGGGTCATGATATTAAAGAATGAAGGTGGAAAGATCATCTCAAAACTGATGAGGCATTGCACGACATCATTCTGCATCTTCACTAGAGTTTCTGGACGGATTGCCTTCTGACAAAGCTGGTTGAGGAATGCACACAACTTAGTGATTGCTAATCTCACATTCTCTGGCAGAATACCCCTTAGTGCAACAGGCAGCAGTTGTGTTATCCACACGTGGCAGTCATGAGCCTTCATATTTATGATTTTCTTCTCTTTCATATTTATTATTCGTTGTATGTTTGAGGAGTAGCCCGTTGGGACCTTCATACTATTCAAGCAATAGAACATTCTCTGCTTCTCTTCCTTGCTTAGGGTGTAACTAGCAGGAGCCAAGTAATTACCTTTTCTCTCTTTTCGGGATGTAGGCCTTTTCGTTGGTTCATAGCTTTCAGATCCCTACGTGCTTCAATTGTATCTTTTGTCTTTCCATATACACCTAGGTGGCCAAGTAAGTTCACGCAGAAATTTTTCGTCACATGCATCACATCAATTGCATTGCGAACCTCAAGAATTTCCCAATAAGGTAGCTCCCAAAATATCGACTTCTTCTTCCACATAGGTGCATGTCCAGCGGTGTCCTTTGGTACTTGTACACTACCAGAACCCTTGCCAAATAGTACCTTCAAATCATTCACCATGGCGAATGTGAGTTTACCACCACGGTGAATGGGCTTCTTACGTTTTTCTCCGACACCTTCAAAGTGTTTTCCCTTTTCTCTTAACGGGTGTTTAGGAGGAAGAAAGCGACGATGGCCCAAATACACTACCTTTTTACTGTGTTTTAGATACACACAGCAAGTATCATCTAGACAGTGCGTGCATGCTCCGTATCCCTTGTTTGATTGTCCTGATAGATTACCAAGTGCCGGCCAATCATTGATGGTGACGAACAACAATGCTCATAGATTGAAGGTCTCCTGTTGGTCCTCATCCCACACAGGTACACCTTCTTTCTTCCATAATGTTTTAAGATCCTCAATCAATGGTCTTAGATACACATCGATGCCATTTCCTGGCTGCTTTGGGCCTTGGATGATTATTGGCATCATAATGAACTTCCACTTCATGCACAACTAGGGAGGAAGGTTGAACATACATAAGGTGACAGACCAAGTGCTATGACCGCTACTAAACTCACCGAATGGATTGAATCCATCCGTACTTAAACCAAACCGAATGTTCCTTAGATCCCCTGCAAATTCCTTACATTCTTCAGATCTGTCAATTAGTCTCCACTGGGACCCATCAGCGGGGTGCCTGATATGGTCATCTTGTTTGCGTTCTTCTTTGTGCCAACGCATCAACTTTGTGTTGGTCTTGCACCTAAATAAACGCTTCAGTCGTGGTATCACTGGAAAATACCACATTACCTTCGCAGGAATTTTCTTCTTCTTCTGCCCACCCTGAACTTCATTAGCCTCATTGCGTGGGATCTTATAACGCTGCGCTTCTCACACAGGACAAGCCTCCAAATTCTCATATTCATCACCTCGGTAGAGGATACAGTCATTAGGACATGCATGTATCTTTTCTACCTCCAAACCTAGAGGACAGACAACCTTTTTAGCTTCGTACGTGGACTCCGGCAATTCATTCCCCTCGGGAAGCATGTCCTTGACGATCATCATCAATATATCAAATCCCTTGTCTAAAAGTCCATGTTTAGCCTTCCATTGCAGCATTTCCAAAGTGGTACCCAACTTCTTATGCCCCTCTTTGCAACCTGGGAACAACGGTTTCTTGTGATCTTCCAACATACGTTCAAACTTCTTTGACTCATTCACCTTTTCCCAATCTCCCTTTGCATCGTGCAACACCCGACCTAGATCGTCGAGAGGTTCATCTGCAGTTGTTGGAGCTTCTTGAGTCTCTTGCATGTGATCCTCTCCCATTGGATCATCTGCAAAGGCACCTTCTTGAGTCCAATCTGGAATACGATCATCTTCCTCTTCATCGTCTTCCATTATAACCCCCCTTTTCCCATGCTTTGTTCAAACAAAATAATTTGGCATGAATCCCCATTTGTATAGGTGATTGTGAAGACTCTTTATCGATGAGAAATCCTTCTCATTTTTGCACATTTTGCATGGACAAATAATGAAACCAGACGGCTGCTTGTTTGCTTCAGCGACATCTAGAAATCCACGCAACCCATTAATGTATTCACTGAAAATTCTCTTGTCGGGGTACATCCATTGCCGATTCATCTATAAAGCACCACCAAACAATTTTTAAGTATTTCGTAACAAAAGTCATACACAAATTTAAAGTCTTCATTTACAATCCACGTTATACAATATGACAAACTTAAATAGAGAAACTTAAGTCAATGTCTTACATAAATTTAAAGTACGACATATGAAACACTACTAATACATGATACAATACGAGAAACTTTAGCCATTCTTGTGACGTGACGATGAAGGTTTAGCTTTCTTGGAATCGTCCTGTGGTTTAGTACTAATCGGTGGATCTCCAACAGTAGGGTCTGCTGGTGGAGCATAAATGCCACCAAAAGGAGGTTCCTGCCCCGCTGCAACAACATCTATATGTTTTCCTTGCAAATAACGAAGCATTCCTCTAGCCAATGTGCTCATTTTCTTCGGTTTATCAGGAGGTCCTACTTTGGTTTTCTCCAGACTGTGTGAAGAATGACGATCACCACTACCGTCATCTCCATTCCCTCCGGCAGCAGTAGACATCTATACTAATGACAATAAATTATTTGACCCATCTATGAAATTCTAGCATTTCTACTAATTCTAAAACTATTTCTACTAATTCTAAAACAAATTCTATCATTCCTAGCCTTTCTAGCATTTTGAGTAATTTTAAAATTATTTAAATATTTAATTATGTCTTATGCTCAAATAAAAAATTATTTCAAAAAATCAATTCTAAAACTATGTCTAGTAATTCTAAAATCAATTCTAGCTTTCCTAGCCTTTCTAGTAATTCTAATACTATTTATATATTTAATTTTGACATATGCTCAAATAAATAATTATTATTAAAAAATAAATTGTCACATACAATCTCATCCAACTAACACGGCACATCCTTTGCAATCAACTATATAAAACGTATAAACAATGCATATAAATAGAAAAAAAAACCTCATTCCTAGCTCATTATAAAGTGCTAAAATACTCCAATTTCAACCGATAAAACTCAACAAAATAAGTATGAATCAAGGGAGGATGAAGTAACTAACCTCTAGACCACTTCAATGAGTCAAATCATCAAAAAATCGTCGCAAATCGACAAAAACTCCCCTAGGGCACCATGGATGAGTGAGAGCTCGAGTTGGAGAGTGGAGGGGGGAGTGTCTCGAGCAGGAAGAAGGAGCTGACTTTTTATGCGGGGGACATTAGTACCGGTTCCTGGCTGGAGCCGGTACTAATGTCGCTACATTAGTACCGGGTCTGGATAGAAGCCGGTACTAATGTGGCTGCCGCACATTAGTACCGGCTCCTGTCCAGGACCGGTAATAATGTCGCACATTAGTACCGGCTCCAGCCAGGAGCCGGTACTAATGTGTCACACTAGCGGGCGGCTACGGGACCCCCTTCGGAGCCGGTACTAATGTGTACATTAGTACCGGTTCCATTAGAAACCGGTACTAATATGTTTTTTTGGCCGGGACAAAAGGTCCATTCCCTAGTTGTGGTAGCATTGCCGAGCTAGCACTGTTGTTTGCTATTGATCGATTTAAGAAATTGCTGACCTTGCCGCTTGCTCTGCCAGTACAGATTTAACAATGCGATATTAATTTCTCCATGATGGAATTTTTCATGGATCGCTTTCCGCTTAGCCTGCCAAATTGCCCACAAAGTCACCACTAGTCATGTCATCTAGTTCTTTCTGTGATGCAAAGATATCAGTATATATATCACAACCACGGTGAAGCCAGAAATAGCCTAATTCAAAATTGGCAAAATTGCCGATTTCAGAATTAGGCTAATTTATGGCTCCACCTGGGACCTTAGTGAGCACATTTGTGAGCTCCAAGAGCAAGAGGCTAGTAGCTAGGACCTGCTGTTGGCCTGGTGGTGACAAATGCGATAGAAGAGGGCTGAGTGCGTCTTGATGGTGCATGGCCCTCTTTTAGTGCACAAATTTTTGCCATATATGTTCGTAAAACCTGAACATCCCCAGAAATAAACCAGCTGTGTCCCAACAAGCTTAGAGGCAATAGCCAAATTCTTGGAGAATTGGTCGCATATACACTGCTCTTTCCTTAAGGCCGCTGGAAGAGGGACCTCCCACTTGGGGATGGAATTGAGTCTGATTTGCACAGGATCAGATTCGGATATCATTTTTTACCATATTTTTATTCGAATGCAAATCCAGATTTTTAATGTTGTCGAATGCAAATTCGGATTCGGATATCTCGAATTCAAATTTCTATTGAAATATCCATTTGTGTGGTAACAGTTAGCATGTATAATAATATTTCAAGAACAAAGTCATTGTTAGACATACAATTTTTGGGTAAAATGAAACACATATAGAAAAATATTCATTAAAAATATTTTTAAAAACATATTATAATATAATAAATAAAATTAGTTATTGGGTCCACCAAACTAGTACTTCCTAGTCTCTGTATCTCTATACATACTACTAAAAAGAATGAAGTGTCCACGAAACGTCGCTCCGCCAGCCCTCCCCTCCGCACCCTCGCGCCTCCGCTCCGCGCATCCCTCCGCTCCGAACGCCCTCGCGGTCCACCCCGCACGTCCACCTCTTTAGAGCGCCCAAAACCTACGCTGCCTCCAGCCCCGACGCTCGTCCTCCCATGCCGTCACCGCCGCCGCCTCCCGCCCACCCTCTCCGCGCCTCCTCTCCGCACCCGGTGACCTGTCGCTCCCTCTCATCCCTGTCGACCGCTCCGACACCCCAAACCCGCAGCCGCATCGCTTGCCCTCTAGATCCTCCAGCGCCCTGCCGTTCCCCCACGTCCTCTACGCGCCCGGCGAAGCTGGGGTGCGGACTCCCGCTTCTCCCTAGATCCAACCCGTACACCATTGCCGCGGCCAGGCCTCTGGTGTGTACCCGGCATGTACCCCGACCCGGTGTTGCAGTTGTTTCCAAACGCGCGCGGAATGAAGAAGCCGCCGCCATTGAAGCCGTGCTCCGTTGGACTGATGGTCCGTGAAAAGGTAAGTCCTCCATACATAAATCATAACCTCCAATCTCACGTCCTCCTTCTTCTATTTCATCTGTCTTTCCACCCAATCTCAGCTCTCAGGTGAATCACTGGTGAATCGAGCTGCGTCGATGATGAGAGATGCGGCTACAAGCGATTCGCCAAGGGCCAGTGAGGAGGGAACCAAATCCCACCCAAACCTGACTGCCCCATCTAGGGTTCGAGGATGAGAGGAGAGTTTGTTCGTGGCTTATGTTAATTGGCAAAACTGCAAGGATGTGGGCCATCTGGTTCAATATCGAGTAATGTCCCTATCTCAAAATCATTCAATTCTCATTACTGAGTCTTCTATCACAAATTTTGATTGATGAACAATGAATTTGCTTGTTAGGTCAGATTTGCAAGGCCCTCAACCTTGCTGTTTTTCAGGGTAATGTAATGGATTTCTGAAATTTCAGTTCAGTTTCTTTAATCTATGTCCATGAATAAGTTAGCTACAAATAACCTAGCGCAAAGGAAGGAAGAAACTTAAACTCAGAAGTGAATCAAACTTGTTGAATCCAATTTGTATTGCAGTGATTATGGTCTAGGCCTGACCATTGTGGTTTGTATTGTTTAATTTGCAATGCAGACATATTCCAGTAATCATAGTGGGGGGTGAATTGGACATGACAGATAAGTAGCAGGTTAGCGTTGAGCAGTCGTTCCGCGAGATTGAGACCTGCATTGAGTTCCCCACCCTTCAGAAGATCCAAGTTATCCGGGCACCTTAATTCTAATATAAGGTGATTAGGTATTTCTAACCCCAAATATTTCGCGCTTGTCACTGAGTTCCGCGAATATGAGCCCCATGAGGCTGTGATGCATCTGCCAATAGCCATCCATAGAATGCTGCTCAGTCATCCTCAACTTCGAATCTTAGGTTGCTTGTCATTAATCTCCTACTTACTTCAGTTGCCTATCATGTTTGTACCTGATTTTTATTTTATTTTATTGCTAAACTTGTGCTGTGTTGTTTGCTTTAATGCAAGAGTGCAAGGTCAGGTTCATATGCCCGCCACCTGGGCAACATCTAAAGATTAGTTTTTTTTTGCTCGTGTGAAAGGGTGGGCATGGGTATACTCCTTTTAGTTATGAACTTAAATTTTAAATTGAGATTCTGAGTGACTGATATTGCTTCCACCATTACAGGGACTAACTATTCTTATATGAGATGTGTCTTTATGATAAAATAGCAATCTTTAGGTACATTAGTTTAACATGGGATGACTACGTAGAATTTCCTTGCTCATGTAAGAATTGTTTTACATTCTGAAATTTGATAGGTGTTGTAGAGATAATGAGAATATCAAAAGCATGCTTTCACACTTTGGAGATTGGGGAAATCAGAGGTTGCCACCAATTGCAAGTCAAAATCTCTTCATCCATTGCCCCAGGTGCCTAATTTTTGTGGTAATAGTTGAGGTCTATGCAATGCGATGCATCGTAAGGTGTGGCTACTAAAATTGGTTTGCTTTGTCAGTCCATTAATTTACTTGGTAGCTCTTTGTTGTGGCAGAATGTAATTTTTTTTCTTCACAAACTTTACATGGTAGATGGCACTGGGTCAACCAAAAGCTTTTACCTCACAGTTTGCTTACCATACAGAGTTCAAGGTAAAGTGCTTCTAGGTCTAGGTTTTAGTCTCCGGTACAAACAGAAGCTTAAAGGTAATTGCTGAAAATCAAGAGAACGTAACCATGGCATCATAGCTACTAGCTTCTATGTTGCAACACTAATGGGAACGTGGGATGAGAGCATGTACTGCACCACCACTAATGATGCTTTGCAAGTAAACTGCAGTACATCAGGCCTGAATGCAGGTACACTTAAGTAATCTGAACTTGTGAAGCATTTTATTCTTGGCAGAGTTTCCCTTATCATTTCCTGTGAAATTTTTAATTGTGAGATAAGTTAAATTTTAGGCTGTCATAATATGTTTTTTTGGAACTTCCACAATATTGAATCAAATTTGACTAAGCTCTGAACTTTGGGAGTTTGGTAACCTTTTAACTCAGGTACCAATAAAGCAACCTCAAAGTTTAAGATCATTCTGCAGCTGGTGAAAGCGGCATTGCATAATATGCCACAAACATGCCCTTTCACATATGCATTGTATGCATATTGTACCTTTGTTGAGGAAAACTTATTATGAAGGATTCAGCCATATACGTTGACATCTTCTTTAACCATGGTGGGATCGACAGGTACTTACTACTTAGTTATCTCTGAACTGAATCTATACAGCCATGTATTCTGAAAGAATTTTTTTTTGGTCAATGTATTATTGTCACATGAAAAATGCAGAGCTGATTGATCATTAAAATGAAAATTAATTGATCGTGTTAGATAGGTTTTCAAACAGAGGCCTTATTATCACTTTGTTTTTATATTGTCCATATATGTGTCATTAGAAACAGATTAAAAGTAGATTGACATTGTCACGCACCTGGTTTTCATTTTGTAGAATCTCTTGTTGCTTAGCATGCCATTTTTGAAAATGACTGGAAATTGAAACATTTTTACCATAAGCTTTCTCAAAATATTCATCAGTATGATAATTACATATCAATTACATGTGATCTGCATGGTTAAACATGTCACTTGCTGCTACCTTCTTTTGCTTTCAGGTGCCAGGTTTGGTGGATGTGGAATTCAATGATGACGGTCAGTTATTTCAGATGCAGGTTAAATTTCAGATGCAGTTATTTCAGATGTCGGTCAGGCATCGGAACAGCAACAGGTTAAATTTCAGAACTCATATACCCATCTTTTTCAGAATCAAATACAATTGTGAGGTTTGTTTGAATTGTACCTAATATATTGAGTTTGCATTAGAGCATTTGGAATTTGCCCCCACCAACATACTAACTAACCACCCCTACAGATCTTGTTGCCTGTTTGCAGGTCAAACATGAGCCAAAGATCCGCACTTAATGACATACAGTCTGGAAGGCCATTGGAAGTTACAGGTTCCTCCCAAAGTACAAGTCTTTTGGCGGAGAGTACTACATGAGTTTTTACCAACTAGAGACATTCTCCATTGGAGACATTGACAAGATTTCTAACTGTGAAGTATGCGGTGCACAACAAGAAACAATTAAGCATGTGCGTGTGGATTGTACAGTGGCAAAGGTGTTTTGGGATAGTGCAAGTTTTTGTACTGGTGTAAAATGTGTAATCATATTGTACATATATTTCATATGAATCATTTTGATATTTGTGGGGGAAAAAATTTGTGTTGCCCGTAGCAACGCACGGGCACTTTCCTAGTACTATCTATATTGGTGGTAATTCCTGATACTACTTGGTACTTTCATCATTAGATTTCATCAGATAAATGACTCACATTAACTTCAAGCATCTTAAAATTTCTCTTATAATATATAAATAAATATTAATCGATAAGAAGGTAGTGGAGATGGGCCGCTCAGGGCATGAAGCTGGTAAGCTTGTCCAGCTTCCGTGCACCACATAGAAGCCCTCCTAGATTTATGGTCATATATATCGCTAACAAAGTTGTAGCATGACAAAGTTTGTCAATCAATATTATTTTAATCATGCCGTGTTAAATATGAGTAAAAAAAGGTCTTGTGCAGCAGCTAATATATTTTATCCACCTCATATATCTGAGCAAACGATCCCTTTTATTTTCATTCTCTCGCAAACAAGATAACAATTCTATTTTTAACTAGCATCCAGTACTATTGCGCCATTTCAAACAAGACAATTCTTCACACACTACTTGCTTTACAATTTGGGAACCATCAGACGCGTGCAAATTATTCTTACACCACAACAAGTCAACAACCACGACCAATTCAAGTTCAAAAATAAAACCCCGGCGACCGACGGCGAAACGAATGGGCTTTAGCCGCTCCCGCCGAACAGCGCCTTGAGCTTCCTGACCTCCAATTCATCCACGACGGTGACCTTGCTGACGATGTCCGACGGCAGGTCGTTGGCGAAGAGCGCGAAGTCGAGGATCATGAGGCCGGGATTGGCGCTGCTGTACGAGGAGAGCGCCACCGCCGTGTCGTTGCCGGTGTTGATCTGGAAGTGCAGCAGGCCCTGCGGGAACACCATGAGGTCCCCCTTGTACAGCGTCTTGGTGTACACCTTGTTGGTCGTGGAGGTGATGAAGCCGGCGGACATGGCGCCCTCGATGACGTAGAGGAGCTCGGTGCCGCCCGGGTGTGAGTGCAGCGGCACGACTCCGCCGGGGGCGAAGTCGACGCGCGCCGCGGAGATGCCGAGCCCGTTCACGCCGGGGAACCTGGTGACGAAGGCCGAGGACAGGCCGATGTTGAAGGGGTTGATGGTCGGGCCCGTGGTGCCCAACCCGCGGTAGTAGAAGTCGTCGGAGGTCACGGCGGCCTGGGGCTTGCACGGGTACCCCGCCGGCGTGTCGCCGCGGGGCAGGTCGGCGACGCAGAAGTCCTGGTTCAGGGCGAGGGAGAGAGAGAGGAAGGGTGTGACAGCGAGGAGCAAGAGCACGGCCTTGGCCATCGTCACCGATCGACTCACCGGGATCGGAGAGCTTGCTACGCGTACCTCGTTGTAACTAAAAAAATTGGAAAGCTAGCTCAAGTTGGGTATCTGTTTGTATGTGTGATTCTTGTAGTGTTTGGTTTTGTTGGTATATAAAGAGAAGCCAGGAGGTGGGTGTGTTCACTGTGCCACTGCGCCTGGATGTCGTGTTGACTTATCATGAGGTTCCTCGACGCGGAGGGGACTGGTGAAGGTCTATGTCTGCGTATGCACGTCATGGATGTCATCAGTAGACTCGTGGATTAGAAATAAACTTGAATATGCATGTGTGGCGTGTGGAATAGCCGCGTGATTTGCAGACAGAAAGAGTAGACTTTGCAAGATTACTTAGCGTTCAAGCTGAAAGCATTTTTTCGCACCATGTGGCTCAACCATTAAAAGCAAGCATTCTTACCGAAACTCATTGCTCATCATAATTGATTTTTTTTATAAAAATGTCCGTACAATCTATGTATCAAATTGAAGAGATTCAAACATGACCTAAGGTAAATTGCAACTCATATGGGGGCATTCTGAGCAACAGAAGCATGCATTGAAAATGAGAGAGAGAGATGCTAGCGAATCTAGCATATGACAAACTATCTTGTGTTCCTTATGCCACGTAATTAAACAACTACTCCCTCCGTTTCATAATACTTGTCGTTTTAGCTTTTCTAAATACATTCTTTTTTCTTTTTCTATACACATAGATATATATGTGTCTAGATACATAATAAAAAGAATGTATTTAGAAAACTCAAAACGGCAAGTATTATGAAACGGATGGAGTATTTTGCATCATCGCAGATGACTATATATAAATGCATTTTGTGTGGATCACCAACGTACTAAACAACATTTCATTAGAGACACAACAAAGTAGTGGACTAGGAGTCAGTTGCTCTAAGCTTGAACAACTAAGACATTTTTTACATCCTTTTCCATTTTATTCGTCAAAAAAGGAACAAACATATTGAAGTATTTCAAATGATACGTGGCGTTACAATATTTGAGAATTAAGCAACACATGTCCCATGCACGCATGCAAATTGTTCTCACACAACAACCACCACCGATTCAAGCTCAACAACCCTGTCATGCCGGCAGACCAATGGACATCGAAAAATGATTCATTATTAGCCGCTCCCGCTCAGTGGCGAATGCGGCCTGTGAGCTTTCCCTTTTTCTTTCCATTCCTTCCCTAATCAAAGGTTTGTGTTTGCACTTTTGCTTGATGGCTGGTTAATTGTTATTCTTGTGGATGTTTCACGTGTGAGAGGGATTTGTTGACTGCATGTGGATATCGCTACGATGATGTCACTTTTGTTGACTGCTTATGGCAGATTTTTGCGGTAGTTCTTTTTTCGTGCTGGAAAAGTCATTGACAGGCATCCACAATTCGTATTTTACTAGAAACGCTCGCAGCAGTGTGTTGGCTGGCTGATCAAGGGATGAATGGAAATTTTACTATGAAATGAGGATCGTTTGTTTAATTTATGACGATGATATGATTTGTATGTGGAAACTACATGCTTCATCGATTGGAATGTGCGGATTTTCTTTCTAAGCTGAGGAGCTACGTTGTGTGACAACACTGGACTCAACTGTGTGTTGCCTGTCAATTTTGTAAAGTATAAGGTATTTCCAAAAAAAAAGAGGCGCATATTGTTTGTGAGTTGTTGTTTGTGAAGAAACACGGGACTCGATTGTAAATTGCGTGCTATTTTTTGGAAGAACATGCTAAATGGCCAAGTCTGAATATTCTAAAGCACTAAAAAGCATGTGGCATATAGCTGTTTTTGATTTTGATTTGTGGAGAAACGTATCTTCAACAGTGGGATTTATGTTCTACACATAATAATACTTGATGATCAAGGAGTATGTAAGATGAGATGTCGATCTAGAAAACTGAAGATTTATAATTTTAATGGAAGCACCAAAATGCTATGTTGGGCTGTTTTCAGTTAACAGTGACTGGAAAATGGTTAAGTCTGAAATAGTTATGAGTATCCTATTTTGGATGAAGTTTCTGAATATTTCCACATACAAACTTTGGACCATAATAAGGAAAATGGGTTGTATGAGCTATAGTGAACAAAGGCCAGTTGTTTTTGAAAAAGGAAAAGAAGGTTCAATTATTGAAATTTGAGATTAAAAATTCGAACTCTGCACTGGTTCTGACAGTTAACTGAGGAACAGATGTAAAAGAGGTGCAGTTTGGCACAATATTCAGAGACTTGCATCCTCAAACCCGTTGATCTTTGCAACAAAAATCTTATATATAGGTTGTAGCTGGTTGAAGCGACTTTAACTTTGGTTAAAAGGTCAATGCGATTTGCAGTTTGAATTTGGATGGGAATTGTTGAAAAACAGGTATAGGATCAGTTTATGCAAGCTCTTTAAATATGCAATTTTAGTCCATTGCGCGGGGAGGACATGCAATTTTTGTAAGAAAAAGTGTAAATAATTGAAAGATATGAAGTTTAAAATGTTATAACATAGTTTTCACGACATATCCTATAAGGAACCTAATACATGCAGAAGTTTGAATTTTGAAGTGCTTTATAAGGGCAATGGATCTTTTTGGACAGCAATTGGACAGTCAAAGTTGTTGATCTAAGGATTCACAGAATTGAAATTGTTTGCAGATGGCAAGCAGTTAAACATCTGGCTGTCTAAGTTTCACTGATGGACTGAATGACATATACCTCTTACGGCTACGAAGACCAGTGAGAAATAAATAACTTTGACTCCAAGTTCTGAAGGATTGGATGTAATCGTTGGGTAATAATAGGCAAAATGGAATCTCTAATATAAAATTAATAAGTTTCAGTAGTTTTTGGGCAAACATAACTTATTTGGGCAGAATTTCATAGTAATAGAGTGGGTGTTGGTCCTTGGTTTAAATCAAACAAACGTAGCTCTAATGATCTAGTGATAGTTTAATTATATCAGTCACAAAATTGAGTTGAAATCAGGTGGGAAAAAGAAGAAAAGGCCAAAAACAGAGAAGAGCTCGTGAGCAAGTAGCTTGCTTGCCGCCGACGGTGAAGGTGGCAATGCAGTTGCCAGTTTGCCACGCTCCGGATGCGCGCGGGCAGGCAGCAATTAAGCAGGCGGGACGTGGCGTGTCTCACGGCGATGTAGCTGCCTGCGAGCGAGACGAAGATGTCGACCGGGGGTGGACCTGTGGCTAACCATCGCAGAGCTCTGCTGGTGGTCGGCGCTGAGCAGCTGCGGAGTGTTGCGCCGCTGCGGCATAGTGGTCGCCGAATTCGGTGCCGACGGGGCACTGCGACGCCAATCCCCACGGGGGTGCTGTGGTGTGGCGTCACGCAGGAGCACGGCCGCGTGGTTGGAGGCGCCGCGTGGTGGCGCTGTACGGCGAAGCTGAAGGAGCGGCGCGAGGCTGCAAACTCGTGTCGGAGGCAGGCCGCGCCGGCCGTGCCCGTCCACCCACGCCAGAGGCCAGCCGCGTCTGCATCGGAGTACGGCTGCGCTCGCTCGCCGGATGCCGGGCCGGCTCGTCGCTCCCGCCGCCCCTAACGCGAAGGAGAGAGGTGGAAAGGGAGGCGGGGAGTGAAGCCCGAGGGCATTTCTGCAAAACCGTCGGTCTACCGTCGATGCGTGTGACCCGACGGGCGGGACTTGCGCGCAACGTGGCCACGTTCTCTACGCTCGGAGTTGACCAGGAATCGTATTAAGAAAGAAGAGAGTTGTTTTTACGTGGTTCAGGAAACTGGATGACTATGAAGCCTGAACTGCAGATTGTGTGCATACGGCTGACCCCCGTGAGTGGTGGCGGCCGGAGGTGACCCGGCAATGGAGGCCTGGTGGAGGCCACGCGTGCGTGTGGACGCGGCGGTTGTAGAGGAAGGTAGTGAGGCCTGTGGAGGACAGCGATGCAGCTCGGCTGGGTCGGGCTGGTGCGGTGCCGGGCTGCGCGACGGGCAGGGGACTGTTGTGAGGAGCGGCAGCTGAGGCAGAGCTTCGGCGGCGTGGCACATCGTGATGCAGTGGAGGAGTCGCTCTGGTGGGACTCCATGGCGGTGGTGCCAGAATTCTGTGTTGGGCGTGTGCAATAAGGATTTGGATGCTCCGGGTGAGAGCTCTCGCCGGTGTCATGCTAGTGGGATGACAGAGACACCCTTGAACCCCGCCTTCCCTATTGGGGGCATCACCTTAGAGCTACAACCTTGTTGCACAGGATTATTCTGGTGAAAACCCTGTTCAATTCTAGACGACGACATCTTTGATGTTCTACCTTTGTTGGAGGCGTCATCTCTGGAAATCCTCCTCCGTTAGGCATTGACGGTCCATGGTCTATGGCAGCTCCTGTAGTGTTGGCAACTCCGTCGTGTAGCATGCGGGAAGGGTGTCGGCTAGCCTACATTGAGATGACAACTTTCTCAATGGCGGCCAAGGGTCGTCTCTCGATTGGGGTTTGGCTGCTCGCAGTGGACCACGGCGGCTGGCATTGCTTGGCAATAGCCAGTGCAGCGTGAGACTGCGTCGGAGGACGGAGCTTGCGACAACGATAATGGAGGACGACTCAACTTGCAGTGGATCGTGGCAGGTGGCTCATCATGGCTGGAACCATCTGCTGTGGTACAATGTCGGAAGACGGCGCAGACAACTTCCTTGATCTACTGGTTTGATGGTGGTGGTTTCGTGCGTGGGTGATGCAATGAGTTGAAGTCAGCTGCAGCGGCGGTTTGGCTGTTTGATACAGATTTTTGGGGGCAGTGCATCTCTGTTGTCATCTTGATAGCAACAAAAGAAACAGATCTGAGGCGTGGAGTTCTGTGGCGGGTGTGGCCCTCGTGCACGAGTGAGAGGGAAGTCCAACGACGGATGCGGCAAGGCCCCCGCGTGTTGTGTTGTGGCCCGGATTCGGTGTTTTCATTCCATCGAGTGATGTCCATTGATGCAACAGCACTGCGGCGAAAGGTCCTACATGGTGGCGATCTTCTTGTGTGGTGATGTATGCCTTCTTCGATCTTCTATTGACGCTGGATCGCGTTAGAGGTTTCGATGACTACAAAATTGTGGTGTGTGGGTGGGAGCTGCGGATGTGCTTTGTCTCCACTGCCGTCATCGAGTGTAGAATTGTGGCCGTGTTAAAGTTCCAACCCAACCAGCTGGGGAGTGTCGTCGAGGAGTAACCGGTGTTGATGTCCCAATCCAACCAGGTGAGTATAGTTTTTTTTATTTGTTTTCTTTTTCATGCCTATGACCTCCAGATTTGTAATCTTATAATTTTTTTCTGCTATATCAATGAAATATACACTAACTTGTGCGGTTCATTCAAAAAGATTGTGTGTATCTCAAGATAGCATTCCTCTCCTCCCCTGCGATCCCCAGAGGCCCAAACACATTTACACAGTAGGCACAGCCCGATATGCAGTAAAACAACCTAAAAGCTGCTAGGCAACAGCAAAGAACAGGTATGCTTCTTTCCTTGATTTTGTCAAATGCGTTGGCCCTATCATGCCGACAGAAACTCTGGCAGCTAATTTAACAAAACGATGTTGATACAGAAAGCCAAACTTACTAATATTTTAACAGGAGACTGAGTAATATTTAAAACAGGAGACGGTAAACCATTTGTTTTTTCTCTAAGGGCTCCTTTCAAATAAAAAAATACAGGAGTTGCATATTTCGAGTAAGAGTAAGAGAAAGCTACCTAGGTGAAATGGAGCACCTCCTCACATAAATTTTTTCTTGACCTTTATCTCCACCCATCTCTCCTTCTCCAACTCTAGCCATATTCCACGAGGTTAGGGTTCGTGTTAGAGTTCCGGGGTTCAGAGTTGCCGGGGGAGGGGGGCTGCTGCTCACCACCGACCATAGAGGGAGGGTCGGCGGCGCCAGGCCGGCCCGACGGAGGAGGCAGGCAGTGCGGGGACACGAGACGCGGCAGCAGGGACACCGCCGACTGGACGGTGGGGGAAGGTGGTCGGGCGGTGCTGGAGTGGGGGAGCGGACAACAACGGCGATGACTGGATACGACAGTCGGCGGCAAGAGGGACTAGAGGTGGGTCGGCTCGGGTGGGTAGGGTCTGCCATAGCCTGCCTGTGCCAGCGGGGTGGGAAGCGACGAGTTGGTGAGCGGCAGACGACAGGTGTGGGTGCTGGGTGGAAAGCCAGGGGAAGAAGGAAGGGTGGGTGTTGGTGGTATTTCACCTAGAGCAGGGGTTCAGAGGAACCCCCGTTTAGAGATCTGGCCTGAGGGAGAGTCCATGTGCTAAGTGGAAACTATTGGGATGATTGATCGTTGGAGAAATGATTATGAAAAAATGCTGAAAATAGAGTGATTCTGGGAATTTGGTCAGGTTCAGGCCTCCCTGAGGATAATAATCCTACGTCCTTTGTGTTATTCTTTTGTTGTCCCTTTTTCGACCTCTCTTCTCTAAGGGATCTATCTTTCCATTTATAGCTATTCTATGGTGGTTCAGCATACCGCCTTTGGTGTGAACGCGTCGCATGTTGTGGGGGGCACCCACAACACTGTGCGACCCCTATCAGGTGTGGCAGGTGTCTCTTACTGTCGAAGGAGGGGAAGCTGCCCCTCTCATATGTTGTGGGCCCCGTCTGGTGGGCATTTGGTCGGAAGACTCCTGGGAGAGCCTCCCGGGACTCCTCCCGAGATGCGTCTTGGGAGGATCCGTCCACCTTCCCTGCACGGACGACCCCATCCTCTGTCTTCTCATGGGCCCCGCCAGATGTCAGTAGGGCCCACCTTCGCGTCTTCGCCATGTAGGTTCTCTGTATGTGGGCTAGTACAACAGTAGACCGGAGGACGGTTGACGCCGCCTGAGCAGGGCGCCAGTGTCAGGCTCGAGCCCCGACGGGCTCCTACAGACACGCCACCCTGGTCGCCCTCGTAATGATGATGCTTTTACGGGGACGGGGCGGCCGCCCAAGCTGTGTCGTTGTGTCAACTGTTCTGCCTTGGTTCCCGCGCCGCTCTTCCTTCCGGACGAAGCAAAGTCCACGTCCGGGAGCCCCCTGGTAGATGACGTCAGGGGTGACATCATCCCGAGGGTTTTGCTATTGACACTACCCTCAATCTGGTTAAGTCTCGAGTTAATGGGTCAGAATTGGTGGGCCCCATCAGTCAATGACTAACTAAGGGGACCCTGTTCTCTTGACGCCGACAGCAGCCCCTGATCCTACACTGGTGCGGGACCCAGGCGCTAGCTGTAGGGCCAATAAACGATCTCTGTTGGGCCCTCCTGATCCCCTTCTTCCCCTCCAATCCACGTTGGTTCGGTTGGGATGAACTTCGCTGTTGTAGTGGCTTTTGGCGCGACCGAAGTTGGCGATGCCGCCGAAGCAGGCTTCGATGCGACCGGAGTCAATGATGTTGTCCGATCGGGCTTCGGCACGACCGGAGTCGGCCATGCCGCCGAAGCGGGCTTGGATGTGACCGGAGTTGGCCATACCGCCAGAGCAGACTTGGATGTGACCAGAGTCGGTGATGCTGTTGGAGCGGGCTTCGGCACGACCGGAGTTGGTCATGCCGCCGGAGCAGGCTTCGGCGCGACCGGAGTCGGCCATGCCACTGGATCGGGCTTTGATGTGAACGGAGTCGGCAGTGCCGCCAGAGCGATCTTTGGTGCGACCGGAGTCAGTTGTGTCGCCGCAGTGGGCTTCGGCGCGACTGGAGTCGGCCATGCCGTCGGAGCGGGCTTTGATGCGACAGCAATCGGATGTGCCGCCGGAGCAGGCTTTGGCGCGACCAGAGTCGGCCATGCTGCTGGAGCGAGCTTTCGTGCGACCGGAGTCGGCTGTGCCACCGGGGCGGGCTTCAGCATGACTGGAGTCGGTTGTGCCACCGGAGCGGGCTTCGGCACGATCGAAGTCAGTTGTGCCGCCGGAGCGGGCTTCAACACGACTGGAGTCAGCTGTGCCACTGGACCGGGCTCTGCTGCCGGAGCTGGCTTCAGCGCGACCAAAGTCGGCCATGCTGCCGGAGCGGGCTTGGATGTGACCGAAGTCGGCTATGCTGGCGGAGTGGGCTTTCAGCGCGATCGGAGTCGGCCATGCTGTCGGAGCGGGCTTTGATGAACGGAGTTGGCTGTGCCGCCGGAGCGGGCTTGGATGCGACGGAGTCGGCTGTGGCGGTGGAGCGGGCTTTGATGCGACCGGAGTCGGTTGTGCTGCCGAAGCTGGCTTCAGCGCGACCGAAGTCGGTTGTGCCACCGAAGCGGGCTTCGGCGCGACCGAAGTCAGTTGTGCCACTGTTGGCGTTTCTTAACGTCACCACTACTGGCGCACTAGCGTGCTTGTGTAAGAAACTCCCTGGTACACTGACGAGTGCGAACGAATCCGCAAGCGCACGGATACACCGTTGTAGTACTTCTCCCTAGAAGAATGAGTATTCTCAAGGGTATCGAATCCACGGGACGGATGAGCTCTAGCTCAAACCTAGTTGATGGTCTAAGGACACAACACTGGATGGTAGGATAGGTAGAAAGGATCTGCTTGACAGAGCGCAGAGTCTAGCACGGTCTCTCAGGTATAAGCACTCGCATTGGGCGCCAACCCACCCTAGTTTTTTAGGACTAGGAATGTTCTGACAACGGGGCCCTACTTGGTACATGGGCGCGGAAGATTTCAAAGGGTCCAACAAGCTGTCACCACTGCGGCCTACCTCTATCGTTACGCGAATGCACTTGGTATTCGAAGGATAACCTATGGTCCAGACACCACGTCTACACCAGTGACTACTACTATAGCCTGACACCGTCTGACGTCCCGGTAGCCCTACTATAGCACTCCATATAAACACGGAACTACGAATTCGCGAGGGAGATACTGGTACTAGCTCAAGGTATACTCTATCACTCATGCAAGATCACGAATGCACTTTGATCTAATTAGAGATATGCAGGAGCATCAACTTTATTCTAATAGACAAGCTAACATACAAACGGAATGCAAACTTATGATCCAGCTCTACTAGATTGGAAGGGTTGTGTTCGAAGAACACAAGCCTCTAAATCAAGAACGAACGAAGAACACAAGAACTATTCACCTATGCATGCATACGACTTTAGTCTAAATAGAAAATGTCGAAATACTCACTTTAGTCTAAATGAAGAACAAAGGCACCGCTGAGGTTTGTTCTTGAGGAAGATGTCATGAACATGACATGGCCCCAAGCATTCCCCTCACTTCCTAGCAATAATCCTATACAAAGAGCTCTCCTCTCGTAAAGAGAGAGGCTCCAAGGCCAAAATGAAGAGGAGGAGGAGGAGGAGAAGTGTGTGTCTCAAAAGTGAGCCCCTCCCCTTCTATTTATAGGCAAGGGGGTGGCTTGCTTCGAGGCTCAACGTGCCCCAAAACACCCCGGAATGTAGCCAAGGACCAATGGGGAGACAGCACGTGGAAGGCCGGGATCAACCGATCCTAGGTCGGTTCGGCCGATCCTAGGGTCGGCCGACCCCCTCGGGAGGCCATCTAGCTTGTGCTTTCTGAGGGTGGCTGCCATGTGGGTCCTCTGGTCAGTCCTCCGTGCATGCCAAGTTTCCTGATAAGATGGAGCTCTGGTGGGCCTATGGATCCTTGTGAAGTTGATGTGGCAGCACGTGATTCGTCGATAATGCTTCACATGGATTAGTGATGTCATTGATCCAGGGGAGTCCTAGGTGGCAACCCCTCATTGGCTGAGCTTGAAGTACTTGGATCAAAGACATGTGCTTTTGCTCCTCTTTCTAGTGCTAATTGCCTGTATTTGCATAATCACCAACACTTGTGGAAATAATTAGTTTATGCCCTATTCTAGTGTTAGAGAACATTTCTCATGCCAAAATGTACATGTTGACGGGTATGAAATGAGTGCATAACAGCCGTCAACAGCCACCAAAGTAGGCTTTGGTTCGAACAGAGTCGTCTGTGCTGTTGGAGCAGACTTCGATGCGACTGGAGTCGGCTGTGCCGCCAGAGCGGGCTTTGGTGCGACTGGAGTCGGCTGTGCCGTTGGAGCATGCTTTTTTCCATGAAAGCTGAGGTAGAGAAACCTTTTGATTCTTAAGTAAACCAAAGTTTTCTTGTTGCGATCCTTCGTGTTAACATTCTGAAAAGGTGATTTACAAATTTGAGGGGGGAAGGAACATCACTGACCTTGTGTGTCGGTGGGGGTTCGTAAATGGCTATCTGAGAAAAAGTTTCTCAGATGATTCGCTCTTACGCTCGGGCGCATGAAACCCCAACTCCGTTCTTCAAGGATGGAACTTGCGGAGATGCTCTATGTTCCACACGTTGGGAACTAGAAAACCCTCAGTGTCGATCAGTTTGACCGCTCCGGGTCTTCTGTTCTCTGTCACTTGGAAAGGTACCGGGCGGATCGAAGGGCTGCTCTGCATCAGACTTCTTCAAGGAAGAGCACATCCTGCTGTCGGGCCGCTTCTTAATAACCTTCTTCATTGTACGACTACACCCTAGGGCTTGTGAGTGTCAACTTGGAAGGGAGGAAAACCTTCGTGCTGTTGACCATGAAGAAAGGTGTTTCGTTTGTGGCCCTGCTGGGAGTGGTGCGGTTGGCCCAATGGACCGCGGGTAGTTCAACGATCCACCCTGTTCCGTCTTCAGCCCGTTGTAGGTGTGTGTCTTGAGGCCCTTTGCATTGGCGCATTCTGCCTAGCATGCTCGAAAACCCCAACGGGAAACCCCAAAGACGCGAGTGCTAAAAAAGACGCCGAGTGTTTTTCATCAGGCACTCGGCGAATAGCCCCTTCGCCGAGTGCGGCCACAAAAACACTTGCCGAACTACGGACACTCGGCGAAAGTCCTTTTTGTCAAGTACTAGAAGAAAAACACTCGGCAAATATTACTGCAACACTAGGCAAGAAACAAACACTCGGTAAAGTTCGGCCACGTGTCCCTCCACCCCCGTGTCGTTGCGACTCTGTTAGTGGAGAAACAACATTAATATTCGTCGAGTGTTTTGCACGAGACACTCGGCGAAGGCTGGAGCCTTCACTATTCGCCGAGTATTTTGCACGAGACACTCGGCGAAACCTTTACTATTCATCGAGTGTTTTTCTGCAGACACTCAGCGAAGCCGCCGTCACGCCGTCAACCCGTCGTCACGCAGCGCCGTTTGGGAGCAAAGCTTCGCCGAGTGCTATTTAGGACACTCGGCGAAGCTTCACCCACCCTGTTCGTCTGGCTGACGACTGGTGACTGGTGCCGATTTGTTCTGAGAGAAAAGTACCGCTGGCTGGTAGCTGGTGGCTGATTTGTTCTGAGAGAAAAGTACCGCTGACTGGTGGCTGATAAGCCAGACGAACAGGGTGGCCCCACGTTTGACACTCAGCGTCTTCTGCTTCGCCCACCCTGTTCGTCTGGCTGACGACTGGTGGCTGGTGCTGATTTGTTCTGAGAGAAAAGTACCGCTGGCTGGTAGCTGGTGGCTGATTTGTTCTGAGAGAAAAGTACCGTTGGCTGGTAGCTGGTGGCTGATTTGTTCTGAGAGAAAAATACCGCTGACTAGTGGCTGATAAGCCAGACGAACAGGGTGGCCCCACGTTTGATACTCGGCGTCTTCTGCTTCGCCAAGTTATTGGTTCCCGAGTGCTAGTCACCAAGTGTAACACTCGGCGTTGTTTTTGGGCTTCTAAACTCTGCAGGTTTCGAGTCATTACCCGCTGGACTCCCATCACTACGTGGTAGGAGGATGGTGGCTCAGCGGCTCAGCTTGTGGCGCCAGCCACCGGTGTTGGAAGCACCCGGCAGGGGAAGTGCACGGGCAGATCTCGCTTCAATGGAAGAGGAAGGGACGCAGAGGAAGAAAAACAGTCGCCCGGGTGCATGGGAGTCTAAATTCTCCTAAATTATTGAAATTAACAGCGTCCTAATTATAAAACACAGCACAAACAGTAAAAAATGTTACCCGAACCAAATGAGCAGCCATATATATAGCTTTACAAAATGAAATCGACCACAGAGCCAATTAAGACTGATCGGATGCACAGTTTTACTCTTTCGCCCTCATTAGTTATTACAACAAACTGCAAAGGTATCGGATACAAATCTTGAATGAAAATGACAAGAACAAATGGTAACTTGAAAACGACGACGACTTTCACATGAGTACATGACGACTGCTGCTGGCATGCCTGCATGCAGACACGACACGACGACGGACCAAGATCACGAGCAATTGACGAGCGAGCTTAGGCTTGTCGAGAATAACTTAGCCGCTGCCGCCGAGCACGCTCTTGAGCTTCTTCACCGTGGCGTCGTCCAAGAAGGTGACCTTCTCCACGACGGCGGACGGGAGGTTGTTGGCGAAGAGCGCGAAGTCGGTGATCTGCAGGCCGGGGTTCGGGCTGCTGAAGGCAACGAGCGCCACGGCGGGGCCGGTGCCGGCGTTGTACTGGTAGTGGAGCAACCCCTGGGGGAATACCATGATGTCCCCGGCGTACAACGTCTTGGTGTAGGGAACGTTGGCCCCGGAGCTGATGAAGCCGGCGGCGACGGTGCCCTGGGTGACGAAGAGGAGCTCGGAGCCGGCCGGGTGGGTGTGCAGCGGCACGACGCCGCCCACCTCCATGTCGAGCCTGGCCGCGGAGATGCCGAGCCCGTTGACGCCCGGGAACTGGCCGACGAAGGCCGGGGTCACTGCGGCCTTGATGAGGGGGTTGATCTTGCCCATGCCAGCCAGGCCGTGGTAGTAGAAGTCGTTAGCGCTGACGCTGGACTTGCACGGGTAGCCCGCCGGCGTGTCGTCGCAGGACAGGTCGGCGACGCAGAAGTCCTGCGTCAGGGCGAGGGAGGCCAAGGGGAGGAGGAGGAAGGAGAGGAGCACCGGGAGCAACACCATCTTGGCCATGGCAACGGCTTAATTACTACAGAGCTAGCTCGAGATTGTTTTTGATGTGGCTCTGTGTGTTGCATCCAACGCTTGAAGGTAAGGCCTCTTTATAGATGAAGAGGGAAGGTGCTGTGTACATGGCTACATGCATGTACAGGTAACAATATACGTTAACAGCAGTTAACGTGGGTGAAATTTGGATTAGGATGAGAGGCGCGCGTGAGGCTGATGTTCACTTGCATGACGCTGTTAGGGCTTGGAGGCGAGACAAGTTTTGACAGCTGTACGTGGTCCAGGAATTGGGACCGGCCTTGATGAACAAAAGGTCTCGCCTTGCTCTGCATTTAGATCGATCGGGATGGCCAAGGTACAGGACAAGCCATGCACTTTTTTACAATGATACGGACGTGCAGTAGGGCTCAACCAGTCGTGCACATTTCAACTATATACTTCCTCCGTCCCATAATTTAAGAACAGATCAGTGGTGGTGCGAAAAACTTTAATACTCCTATTTTTTAGTCACATGCAGTAAGTTTCGGCATGCAGATCTGATCTGATTACTTAATTAGACAGGTAATTAAATCTATTTTCTAGAATTGTACTCTTTGTGAGATTTTTTTTTTCAAATGCTAGAATTGTATTCTTCATGGGACGGAGGGAGTATATTACATTACAAATGTCTGTGGTTCACTGGTACAATTGCAGAGCACAAAATGCACCCTAATTTTTTTTCTCAGACTATTCACGGTATTACCGAAATACCGATATATAAATGCATCAAAGTAAATAGTGTCCATGGTCTCTATATATGACTGTACACTTTTGGCAAGTAACACAGGTGCTAGATACCACGCTTTAGATAGGAGCTAAATGAGCTATCCTATGTAAACGTTACACGTGTCGCTTTGGTCTTTCTGGCTCGTTTGATCGATGTCATTTGTGTATGTTGTTTAGCATGCATGTGACTCTGTGCGAAAGCAAACCAACCAGCCACACCGTACCTTGATCCACACCACAACTTGGTGAGCGGAAAAAATCAGAATCGTGGCTGATCATCGTCAGCAACCTTAGGTGTTTCAAGATAATGCTGCTAAAAGAGGATCGTTGTCTGTAATCATCTGTCTGTTTGCAAACTTGTGTATATGTGACCAGCTCTTATATATCTTAGATGCTGAAATTATTCTACACTAAATTAAGAAGTAGTGCAGCCAAGAACGCGACGCAAATCAAGATTTTATGGAAAGTGGATATATGGGTTCAGCTACTTAAAAAAACGGGCTCGCACTAATTCACAACCCCATAAATAACTATTCCCTCGGTCTCAAATTACACGTCGAATTGGCTTTCTAGATTCATAAATATTATTACTCATAGACCTATAGGGTATATATGTAATTTCATAACAAAATCTATGAATCTAAAAACCAAAACAACCTATAATTTGAGACGGAGGCTAAAGATATCCTTCTAATATCCCAGTACCATTGAATCCTTACCAAACCCTAACCCTCTTGCCACTCATTCTTCTCTATCAAACCATGGTTAGCCGTAAGCGTAAGCTTAATTGGGATCGCGGGAAGCCGGAAAATAATGTGTTGTTTCCAAAAGGAGAAACCACTCCTCCTAGAAGTGGTGGTTGGCCCATCTCTTTCCTCATCCACACCAAGATCTTGCGTTGATGGAACAGCTGAGGCTCAAGAAAAACTCTTCCGTTTATGTATGCTGGTAGGAGCCCATGCACACACATATATCTTTTCATGGAATGGCATCATGCGAAAATATCTTGTGTGAAACCCGCCATTTGTTTCCTAGATATGGATCCTCATGTTGTAGACCTCCGCAAATGGATTATTGTGTAGGTGAATTAGCTTGTAGTCCAATGGTAGGACGGTCTAGTGGGACGCTACCCATCACGGTTCAAATCCTGACACTCGCATCTTTCTTGAGATTTTCTCAGGATTTACCAGTGTTATGTGTTTATAGGATTATTGTGTTCCAATGATACCAAAAGGGCCGCCACCCTTTTTTGATGAATTAAAATATCTTAGACCTTTGACCTATAAAAAAACGCTTCCCCTTACTATGCAATGCCTTCCATTTCCTGCCCTCTCTTACTCACTTCTTTTGGTATTTCCCTCTCTCCACATCAGCAAATTATGGATAGTTTTCAAGACATTGTCTATCTCATGTTAATAAAAAACAAAATTGCAGGTATGTTGGCAAGTACTCATTCTGTTCTTTTTTGCATGTCACATTAGATTTGTCCTAAGTCAAACATGCATGTTCAACTTTGATCAAATTTATAGAAAAATATAATAACATCTACAATATAAATTTATTTCATTGAATTTGTCATGGAATATATTTTGATATTGTGTATGGTTGGTAGTATAGATGTTATATTTCTTATGAAGTTAGTCAAAGTTGATTAACTTTGACTTAGGACAAACTCACAAACCTAATGTGACATGTAAAAAAACAGAGTGAGTAGCCTCTAGAGGTCCAAGTGACTAAACGATTACTTATAATTCCACTGGCTACCGAGAAAGAGCTTAAAATAAATACTCCCTTCCTAATACGTAAGTGAAGTTTTGGACGACGGTTGACATGATCCCTAAATATAAGTTTGACTAGTATTTTCGTTTTGATATAGTTACAAAATATATATAGTAGGAAAGTACTTTTGTAGGAAAGTATATATTCATAAGTTTTCAAATATATAAACTTTAGATACTTGCAATCGAACTTTGAGAATGCAGGCAAACCCAAAACGCCTCAAACTTCGAGTGTGAGCTATCAAGGGTTGTGCGAGTTAGCTTTCTAATCCCCATCCACTTTTTAGTTTCCAAAACGATAATGCTAATAGTCAGGGCGTCCGATGCCTCCGGATGCTCTCTGTCCGTATAATCCCACCATTCCGTTCCCTTTTTTTCCTTGTGAGTGGGCCCCACCTGAGGCTTATCCTCTTGCTAGCGCCGTGCGACTAGCAGCACCCCGCCGTCGGACCTCGCGGCTCGCGGCTTTGCCGCACCTCCGCGTGACGTCGCCTCCTGCGCAGGGCTAGCGCCGCCGCGCACCTCGATTGGGTACCCACGCCGACGCTGAAGCGTCCTCGTGTCGCCGTTGAAGCCCTGCTCAAGCCATCGCGCTACCGCTGATCCGCGCGCGCTCGGGACCCTCGTCGATCCGCACACACGTCGTTGTGCCCTGGCTCGCCGCGGGCCGCCGCCAAAGGCCGCGCCCCGTGCCCCACCGAGGACGAGCAGCCACCGCGCCCCGCTGACGCCGACGGTGATGCCGCGTAGCCGCAGCGGGCGACGCGGCCGAACATCCCGTCGCGCCGTTGTGCCCTGGCTTGCCGCGGGCCGCCGCCGAAGGCCGCGCCACGTGCCCCACCGAGGACGAGCAGCCGCTGCGCTCTGCCGACGCCGACGGTGATGCCGCATAGCCGCAGCGGGAAACGCGGCCGAACATCCCGTCGCGAAGCTATACCGCGGCGTGTTGCAGGAGCACTGGGGCAAGCCGGTGGCGTGCTAGCCCAAGGAGCTGTGAGGCCATGTTCGGCGCCCCATTGAAGTCATTGTCGTCGATGGCCTGCAGGGCTGGTGGCCGGTCGAGGTAGGAGAGGCTTCGGTTGCATTAGTGATGTTGCAGATATTTTGGCGAACTATGATGTTGCAACAGTGATTTCGTGGTGTTGCAATTGCCATTTCATGATGTTGCAGTCGTGCTTTTTTGCAACGGGTATGGGCGTGAGTGCAGGGGCTCCTTGACGGCGTGGCAGCGAGGCAATCTGACGGCTGAGCATCTTAGAATGTTGAAAAATGTTTCGTATAGATGTTTGTAATGATGTTGCAAAGAGAATCATGATGTGTGATGTTGCAAATGTTTAATGCACATGTTGCAAGTACTTTATTTGAATGTTTCATTTTCAAGGAGACATTTGAATGTTCCAATCAACGCGCCGTTGGATCATTATCAACATTTTTTTAACATATTTTGATGTTGTAAACATTATTTTTCGATGTTGCGGATGTTTGAGTTTCCATGTTGCAGACATGTGATGTTGGATGTTGTGTCGAGAAGGAGAGAGGAAAGCCCCTGATGTTGGATGTTGCAAATATTAATTTTAAATATTGCAGATGTTGAGTTTCGATGTTACAGACATGTGATGTTGTGTGTTGTGTCGAGGGGGTAGGAGGGATGAGAGCCTCTGATGTTGGATGTTGCAACCAACATACCTCGCAACACGGTCGCAACACCCTGGCGCTTGGATGTTGCAAGCAACATAACTCGCAACATGCCCCCAACACGGTGATCCTTCGATGTTGGTCGCAACATGCTCGTCACAAACTCGCAACATGATCACCATATGCTCACAACATCGTCGGATCGCTCGGGCAGGAGGGAGGGGGGCTCCGAGGTTGAATGTTGATCGCAACATGGTTCGCAACATGCTTCGCAACATCAAAACGGTTCGCAACACGATCCGACGGTTGATTTGTGATGGTGCGGCTGAGGACCCGTCCGACGGCTAGCGCCCGGAGCGGACGTCCGGGCGCTTGCAGCGCCGTTTCCAAAAAGACCATCTTATCTCTAGATTGTCGATCAACAGCTTCCACGGCGCTTTTTGCATCCACGTCCATATCATGTCTCACTGGTGCACGCATGGCACTGATAGACGACGTCCGACCGGGAATATCCTTGGTTCGCCGACTGGCACCGGTGCCGGTCGTGCTGAGCCGCGGAGCCCCTCTTGCCGTCTTGCGCGTGCACGCTGCACGGCGACAGGGCGCGTCGCCGTCTGGTCCAGCCAGGCCCTCACATGGGGCGGCAGCGCGGGTCGGCGACCGCGCCAGGATCGAACGCAAAGAGAGAGCGGCCGGCCGGGGTGGTGCCCCCACCCGCGCGCGACGAGCCAGCAGCTAGCGCGGGAGTGCGGGACACGGCGGCCGTGACAGCAGGCAGCGGAAACCCCCAGGCCGTGCGCGCTCCGGCAGCTAGCACAGCAGGTCTTTCGGCATGGGCGCGCTAGGATCCGAGGAGGAGGGAATAGTTGCCGATCGGCTACGGCAGATGATAGCGATGTGCCTCGTCCGCACGTCTCGCACCTCATCCCTCGGCACGGCTCCGGCCGTAGCTCATCGATCAGCTCGTCCTTCACGACCTCGCGAGCGTCGAGCGGCGTAGCCGTGTGAAGGCTGCCGTCCGGTAGACAGACTGATCAATCTCTCCATGGCTCCTCCCATTTCCCGCGGCGCGGCCGCGGCCCCGGCCTTGTTATTGGCTCGCAATCTCCGGCGCCAGTGCGGCCGGAAGCAACCAACGTGCGTAGCCACTCGAGACCTCCACTGCTCTTGTGCTAGGTTGCGCACTTGTGCTGCAGCATCCAGAAATAATTTATGGTTTTTCTCCTCTTTAATTCTTATCCATTCTATTTTCTATATAGTTGGACTGGAATTTGAATTATTTGTGACCATTTTGTACTAAATTAAAAAGTACTGACTTAAACTTGGAATTTAACTGCACAAAGATGAGGACAGGACTGAAGTGAAGAAACTAATGGTGTGTTCGGTGCTATGCTATTCTATTTTGCTTCACTATTGTTTATTGAATATGTAGTTCAAGCACCTTCTCATTATGAAAATGCCATTTCCTATACCTCATTACTATACTACTCCCTCCGCTTTTTTTTTGTTTATAAGACCCACAAGCATATTAAAATTGAAATTTTACAATTTTTGACAAAATTATTTTTTTATTTATACAGTACAGTTAAATTCATAATCAAATATACTCTACAAATGATTATAAATTTATAACTATATATGATATAGTGTAAATAAATGATCGTAGTGTTATTTGGAAGACTTTACAAGTCATACAATGTGATATATTTGTGATAGTTTTCGACAATGAATTTTGGCAATTCCTGGATCCACCACCACCGTTTGTGAAAGTTTGTTGGGCGTCACACAAGCCCAGTAATACAACGGCCCATGAAATTAATGGTCGGGAAAACAAAAAGGCCCATACATGTAGCCTAGGAAGACACAAAGCCTCTCAAGAGCCCCTACAGTAGTGAGCGGCGACCGGAAGGCGATTTCGCTTACCTCCGTCGATTCACCGTCGTCCTCGCCTCTGGCGCCCTTGCCGGCGTCGGAGGAGGAGGGGGACCGGTTGAATCGACGGTGGTCTTGTTTCCCCTGTGTATATAGGTTGCTATATAGTAGGGTTAGGGTTACGGCGGTGCTTGGATGGCCGCCGGTGCTTTTGCTACTCCTGAGCGTCGCCGGTGGAAGCTGGAGTGGTAGATCTGGCGACGTCGTTGACTTTTCTACACTTCCTTTCCGCGGTGATGCTCCATGGAGAATAAACGAAGAGCTCAGTAGATCTGGACCTCTGGTGAGTGTTCTAGATCTAGTCGGCTTCTTCTGTCCCTCCCTAGTCTTCGTTGGCGCCGTTGATGGTGTTTCTGGCGGAGTTCTAGGGAGGTTTGGTTACCAACTTGGGAGACCAGGTTGGTGTGTTGTTACCACTTTTTCTGGTGGTTTGCATCCCCTTTTGGGTTCTCTCTACACCGGCGTGCTGGGGCTGAAGCTTCGAGGCGTCAGACCTCTTCTACACCGGCGAAGGGATGGCTTCTGGCCATCCAGATCGGCCTGCTTGTTCAACGGTTTCACGGCATGTTGGTTCTCCGATGTGCTACTCTGGGTGCCATTAGAAAACTTTGACGTTGCTTCGTCGGGAAGGTGGCCGGCTTCAGGGCGTCTCCTCCGGCCGCCGGCGGCGAGAACGACCGGGAGCTTCTTACAAGGACTTGTTTGTAATTTTCACTATTTCCAAGGGTGTCTTTGTAAGTTGTATGATGTAAACTATCAGAATTTTCTGTGAAATAGAAACCCGGTTTCTCAAAAAAAAAAAGGAAGACACAAGGTAAAAAAAATCTATGTCAACATTTTTAAATATCTTATTCCAGTGACAAAAATCTATCTCCACATTCTACAAAGCCTACTTCAACATTTGGTTGAAACTTAACTCGACAATTCAGAAAAGATATGCCAATTTTTCGAAGAAACTACTCTAGTGTTTCATATGAAAATGTTAAACTACTATGATTAAAATGTTAAAGTAGTATATTCAAAACGTTGAAATGTAACTTATTCTCAATATTGGTTTCTCTATTCAAAAAAGAAAATATTCTCATATTGGATCTTAATTTTTTTTCTATTTCTAAACAACATAGTGTGATCAAATGAATTCCTAGTCTGAGAGGAAAGTGCATGTTGACTTTGATATTGAAGCTAATTAATCACCCGTGCATCTTCTCTAACCAAATTATACACAGATAATATCCATATGGTTGGTTTGGCTCATAGAAGATGAACTAGAAATCTGGCACGATTCGACACGCTCATAGTACCCGTGATCTTGTTGTCACTGTTGCAGTCTCACATAATTTAGGCACATAGCTACTCTTGTATAAATGGTACTAATTGAGATTAAAGATCGATGATACATGTAGACCAATAAGATAGTAGGTATATATACAATATATATCATAACGTCAAAATTCTTGTAGATGTTTGTAGAATGCAAATTATATAATATTGCAGTTTTAAAGTTCTCAAGTTTAGTTTTCCTAATATTTTTGCATTGAGACATTTTCTTAAGTATTTTGAAAGACACTTAACATGAAAAAGCTCTCAAGCTATTTATTTCCTATTGTTATGATTGTTGTGGACAAATGTTGCAGGTGAAACAACTCCAATACGATGTACCAACATATCATCTCCAACTACTTGTGCTTAAACCTACTAATGGTTCGGTTTGAACTGGTTATTTTGGTTTGATTTTCGATGTGGTTCGATTTGGTTTGGTTAAAAACGGTTTGACTTCTATAATGCTTTGACTTGGTTTGGTTTAATAGTTATAATGGATGTTAATGGTTTAACAACATAATAGCTTTGTGCAAGTATAAGTTAGGTTAAAACTCGGACCTCGAAATTAAAAACTCATGTTTACACACAAATTTTTAACTGAATTTCAGTGAAATTTGTTGATATCTCGTAATGACAGCCCGCTATTCTGTGCCAATTGGTGAAGCCAAATCTATATGTGGGACCCACATCTAGAGCCGGATCTTAGAATTAAAAGCTCACGTTCACACTATAAAATTTTAGCAGATTTGACAGAAATTTACTGGATATGACTTAATATGAAAGTCCGCTACTCTGTGCAAATCGGTGAGGCCAAATCTATATGTGAGGCCCGCGTCCAGAGCCGGACCATAGAATTAAAAGCTTGTGTTCACACTATGAAGGACCGGATTGGCGACCAGAGAGGGGGGGAGTGAATGGGAGCCGATAAAAATTCTTCTCTCAAAGAGAACGAACTCGGCCTAAGATCCCAAAATCAACTCCGAGACCTCCAACACCAAACTTGCCAAATCCACATAGTCACTGGAGTACTACTGGACCTAGGAACAAGATCCCACCTCAAAGTGAAACACACAAAGATCGCAGCGGAAAAACTAGCAACCTTGCTGCACGCCAGCACCAGTCAGACCGGTCACCTACACCGGTCAGACCGGTCACCCCCTGATCAGGCCTATGTCACCATATCGACACACAGAACTATCCAAACACTCCCAAGACAAGATCCAAGCACTAGACTCAAATCTTGGAGAGAAGCAACCAAAGACATGAGCCAAGAACTCCTCCAAACCGAGACCAACCTGAACGAAAGATGGGCAGAACCTCCCTCTGGACAAGTCAAGCACACCTCTAGCACAATCCCCAGGAATCCTACTGGAGGCTCGACACCGATCAGGCCGGTGTCCCTGACCGGTCAGACCGGTCAAGCCTGGGAAACCTCAAAGGTCCAAAGCTAGAGTAAACCAAAGCCAAACTGCACAAAACTGAAACAGCAGCTCTCTCTGAACAAGACCAACACCAACACTTGATCTTTCAAGAAACCGACAAGAGGGTCCGCACCGGTCGGACCGGTGTAGAGCACCAGTCAGATCGGTCAGCTCAGGGAAACCAAGAGACCAAGGAACTAGAGCAAACAAGGTCCAAATTCAACCAAACTTGAACCACCACTTTACCTGACCAGAACCAACTTGTAGCTCAAAGATTTCCCAAGAAATTCAAAGTTGGTCTGCACCGGTCAGACTTGTGCCCTCCAGGAGGCTCAAAGAGAAGATCGAAAACTAGATCAAACAAACTCCAAACTTGATGAAACTTGGACCATGGATCTTTCTTGTCATTACAAGCTTGCTCCCAAAAGATCTCCTCAAAAATCCACTGTCGACCTGAACCGATCAGACCTATGAGCTTCACCGGTCAGACCTGTGTAGACTGGGCACGAACAGAAAAGACCCCACGGGTCAAACCTCAACTTCCCATCGATCGATCTCCCGATTTACCCAATAGATTGAAGCGAAACTTTGGGGATAGGTGGGTTACCTCGTGGACAACCTCTAGCTCAAAGGATATGCCCCAACTCGCTCTCGATCATGTGGAATCGCAAATCTTAGGCTCAAGGGTCAAGAACAAGAGTTCAACCAAAAACTACCAAATCGAAGGCCTTTCCATGGATTTGAGCGTTCAAGATCACCAAGGAAAGAGTCACTAAGTACTCATGTTTGATCCCCTCAAGGAAATCAGGGAGAAAATCCCTCCAAATCTGGCGAACGAAAATCCCTCCAAAAAGGCTCGGAAAATGGCATAAAAGTAAAGGCCACGGGAATAAAGGATTTGGCACAAGTTTAAGAAGGATAAATCACTATGAATCATGTAGTCATATCCGATTACAAGCCATACAGAAGAATCAAAAATCTTGGTAGGCAAAAAGCTCAAACAAAGAGCCACTCTCTCCTCTCTACATCTCACCAAGAGCACTCCAAGAAGAAGGAGCACACCCACCTAGCCAAGCCAAAAGAGATGGCTGTCCAACCAGCCACTCCTCCTATATATAGGCCCTCCGGACAAACGACCGAAGTGCCCCTACACTTAGGAGTTACAATTCAAGCCCATGCAAGGGCGTTTTGGTCAACACATGATTTTCTCCATCGGACGGATGCCCAGCGACCGCACCTTGCATACCCTCGACGCCAAGCTTGCGATCCCGACATGTGTCCTCCGCTTCGAAGAAGCCGACGCTCCTCGGTCGCCACCGGTCAGACCGGTGCACCTCACCGGTCAGACTGGTCCACACCGGCCAGGCCCACCAGTCAGACCGGCCCAGTGCAGAACCACTGCGCTCTGGTTTTCGGCCTTAGCTTTGTGGCTCAGCCAAGTAACCCAGTGGTTTTGTGGTGAACCACTGCAAACCCCGTGAGCTATGTGCGACCTCCACGCTGAGCTTCAAGCCACAAGTCTTTCGCTTCCGCCGCACGGACCGCCTACTCGATCTTGCCTTGTTCCTCGACTTGGCCGCCACGGTCGCCCCGGCTCGATGTTGGCTTTCGGATCAACCAACGAACCATTGTTGGCTTTCGGATCAACCAACGAACTAACGGACTTCGTCTTGCTCTTCTTGCACCATGTGACTCGCTGTTGGGGAATTTTATTTCGTACTTAACCCCAGGTCCCATTTTGGCTTGACCTTCGGGCTGCGAAGCCTTTCTCTTGTGTTTTTGGTGGCTGCACAGGTGTGGCACCTTCGGGGCTCTGGTGAGGCGGAGGGCCAGAAGCCTTCGGGAGAAACAGAGAGTAAGCAGGCTGCGGGTGCCCGAAGGTGGGGCTGACCTTCGGGCGGGACCGAGCAAAGTATCTGCTTGCCTTCGGTTGAGCGAAGCAGGCGGATCAGCTGCATGAAGGGCCAAAGGCAAGGTCAGAGCGAAGCAGGAGGAGAAGTCTTCGGAGCGGCGTAGCTTCGGCGAAGACGAGCAGAAGAAGTGAGGGTCACGTGGAAAGCGCCACGCTGTAAAGTGATGAGTTGTAACGCAGAAACTAGTGAGGTCGGAGTGAAAATACTGTAATGCCCTCAAAGATCCTTCGCACAATGTAAAAAGCAGGGGCAAGCGTGTAAAGTGTAAATGTTACGGGCCTATTTAAGAGACCCGAGAGGAATGGAGAAGGGATCGAATGTGCCTGAGGGAGAGCTAATCCTAGCTCGACCGAAGACATGAGGAGGTTTTATCTGTGTGTTTGAGTGAGTGTTTTGACCGCATTTGTTGGCCCCTCTTCGGGGACGGGTTTCTCCCCAATTTCTGGCGCCCACTGTGTTTCGTCCCACCATAGCTCAATGGCACGGAAGAGGGCACCAAGGAATACCAATCCACAAAGAGCTACCGATAATCCGTCGGGAGCAGAGTCCGAAGACCCAATCAATGAAGAAGCGAACGCAAACGCAGACAGAGGTTTGGTGCTAAGTCATACACCAGCTGGTCGAGATAGAGCCCTCGAGGACGTAGCGGACGGCAACTTCGAAGTGGACCTTCTGGATGCAGGAATTCTGGATGAGGACATCATTTCATTACGAAGGGTAGAAGCAACTATAGCAGCAAGACTCAGGGAGATGCCAAGCTCATCCAACATCCGGACAAGAGCCCAAGCAGAGGCGGCATTTCTCAAGGCCAAGGGGCCACAGACAGGTGATCCATCCCACGACAAGACGAAGTATCAGCAAATGTTGAAAGACATACAGAAAAAGAGATCACTCTTAGAGCAACTTCGCAAAGAGAAAGAACAACAAGCAGTCAGGCAAAAGACAACCCAACTTCAGGAACAAATGGCAATTTTGCAAGCACAACTGAATTCTTTGTAGGAGCAATCAGCAAGGTCTGAATCACGGCTAGAATAGCGTCAAAAGACACCACCACATCAGGGGAAGAAACGAAGGCCGGTTGTTTTGGATGAGTCTTCATATGAGTACGAGGAGTCATGGGCATTTGACTCTGAGGAAGAGGCGTTCGTGGAACATAGACCACGTTACAAGCGCAAGAGCTCACAATCTTCTAAACACAAGCCGTCAACGCCACTCACATTTGACCTCGAGCAGGTGGATTGGCCAGCAAAATTCATGCTGCCATCTTTGCTGCCAGAATATGATGGTGAGTCAAACCAGCGATAGTTAATCCTTTGGTACAGCGTGGCAATCTCTTCAGGAGGGGGTGATGATAGCGCGAAAGCAAAGGCAATGATTATGGCATTGAAAGGCTCCGCTTAGCAATGGTATGCTTCGTTGCCCAAAGGAAGCATAAGTTCATGGAACCAGCTTCGGGAAAAGATCGAAAGCAATTTTCAAGGGTTTCAGCCCCAAGAGCTCATGGCTAACGACCTTCATCAGATAAAACAATGGGAAAAAGAGTCGTTGCAAGAATACATAAAAAGATTCACAAAAGCTAGGGCCAAAGCACCACATGTCGAAGAGTCAAGTGTAATTGACGCTGTAATAGGCGGGCTCAAGGTAGGACCCTGTGGAGAATACTTGGACAGGCGCAGGTCAGCTTCGGAAAGGCACCTATTCTAAGTCTTGCAATCATATAGCTTGTCGGATCGGGGCAAGCAAAGAAGGATAGAGGATTACCACGCCAGGAAAAATGCGGCGAAGGCTAAGGATGAATAGAACATAAGGCCGAACGCGAACAACAGAAACAGAACAAGCAACTCAGGATATAACAGGGGGGGTGTGAATAATGTTTCATCCAAAGGAACCACAAACAACCAAGAAGCTTCGCAATCCAACCCGCAAGGCTCTACGAAATACTCAACGCCGCCTCCATTGATAGTTTGCTCCATACATGGCAGAAACAAAGGTCATTAGACATATGAATGTCGGGTAGCAATCAAGCGAAAGGAGGAAGAGGAGAAAAAAAAGAGCTGCACAAAACCAAGTGGGTTTTCTCAATAGAGCTTCGTCCGCAGCACCTTCGGTGGCAAACAGCTCAGCGTGAAACTGGCAATCGATGTACTAAACACCACCGTGCCCACCGCAATATTTTCAACCTCTACCATATCCACCTTAATTCCACCCAAGTTATCCACAAACGCAAGCGCCAGTGCCAAGTGCACCATATCAACTGAAAGCAAGCCCACCACAATCTCAGCAGCAAAATGCCCGAAGGGCAGAGCCAGACGACAGATACCAAAGAGTCAACGTCATAAACAATGAGTCAGACGATAGGTATCAGAGGGTGAATGTTATAAATGCGATAATAGGGTGGTGTTGTTTCCCCGAGTTTCCATCGAAGAGGCAAAGGAAAGATGATCTAAGAGAAGTCAGTCACGCGTCTTCGGGAAAAATATTCCACACGAGGTGGTCACACATCCCAATAACCTTCACGGAAGCTGATTTAAAATTGAAGAAATATCCTCATCAGGATCCGCTAGTTATCAGAGCGGTATTGGGAAAAAACACCAAGTACATTCTGGGTAATGATGCGGGAGGAATTCTGGTAGACAATGGCAGTTCCGCAGACGTCCTCACTTATGACTTATTCAGGAAAATGGAATTCAGGGATGATCAGCTGCAAGCATCCACGAAGCTGTTGTATGGCTTCGGTAACAAGAAGGTCGAAGCTCTAGGAACTATCAAAATGAATGTGACATTGGGCGAAGGGGCCCTAATGAGAATGGAATTGATCAACTTTGACGTTGTAGACATCCCTCACTCTTACAAGGCCATCTTTGGAAGAGGAGTGATAAACAAGTTCGCTGCAGTAATTCACATGCCCTTTTTATGTATGAAGATCCCAACAAACAATGGAGTGTTATCTATCTATGGGGATCAGGAAGATGCATGGGACAGAGAGTACAACATAGGCACAGATCGCAAGCTAGTGCACTTAGTAAGGTTAGACGAAGGCAAGCAAGAAGCTGAAGATGATCTACAAGAGTCACAGATCTTGAAGCAGAAAAGAAAAGAGGAAGAAAGCAGAATAAAACCTATGCAGTACACGAAGAGAGTAAAGCTGAATGACAATACGGATGAAAAAATAGTCATAATCGCTAAGGACCTAAGCGAAGAAGAAGAGGTAGAGTTGCTCAATTGCTTAAGAGACAACCAAGATGTCTTCGTGTGGAGCAAAAGAGATCTCAAAGGCATATCGCGCGATGTGATCGAGCACAGCTTAAACTTAGACCCCGAAGGTACCACCGAAAAGACAGAAATTAAGGGTGATATCACCAGAAAAGGAGAAAGCAACACTTCGCGAAGTTCAGAAGTTGCTTGACGCGGGGGTTATATGCGAAGTACATTTCACCACTTGGCTATCTAACATTGTAATGATCCCGAAGAAGAATGGAGATCAGAGAATGTGCATAGATTTCACATCCCTCAACAAAGCTTGCCCAAAGGATGATTACCCGCTCCCAAGAATTCATGTACTGGTCGATGCGGCGGCCGGATCTGAAAGGATGTCACTTCTGGATTGCTTTTCGGGGTATCACCAGGTGTGGATGCGAAGACAAGTTTCATAACATCATTTGGGGTATACTACTTCGTAAGAATGCCTGAGGGACTGCGCAACGCAGGTCCAACTTTCAACAGAATGGTCCAAATAGTTCTTGGCCCGCAATTAAAGAGAAACGTATCCGCATACGTCGATGATGTTGTTGTGCACAACAAACATAAAGAGGATCACATCGAAGATCTGTCAGAAACTTTCCAGAACATGAGAAAGTATGGTCTCATGGTAAACCCGGAGAAGTGCATCTTCGGTGTTTCTAGGGGGAAGTTGTTGGGTTGCATGGTGTCAAAGTCAGGAATACAAGCAAACCTGGAGAAGATAGAAGCAATAAGAAACATGAGGCCACCAAGAACCAAAAAAGATCTCCAGAAGCTGACAGGAAGACTCGCAGTGCTGAAAGGACCTTGATGTCGCCTAGAGGGGGGTGAATAGGTGAGACGACCTAATTAAACTTTTCTTCCCCAAAAACTTGAGCTGACAGTGCCCACCGGTCAGACCGGTGGTGGTGACCGGTCAGACCGGTCGCTCACTGGACTTCACAGGAGGCACCGGTCAGACCGTTGCCTAGCACCGGTTAGACCGGTGTAGCACAGAGCACTTGCAAAAACAACTTCAAGCTCCTCTTGACTTCTAGCACGAACCAAACTTGGTGAGTGCCCTTTGTAGATGATCACAAGCAGAGTAATGAGCCCTGCACACACAAGTAGCACACCCAAGTAGATCGAAGCGGAAGCAAATCAAATATGCTAGAAAACCAACTTAGAGAGGCGAACCACACAAAGAAGCAAGGATTTGTTTCCCGAAGTTCACCGCCCACTAAGGAACGGCTACGTCTCCGTTGAGGGGCTTGTAAGGGACAATTCCCACAACAAGCCGGGTCTCTTTCAACCACTTTCCTCCTTTCTACTAAGGCGATCTTTTCCACGAAGAGGCAAGATCACAGCCCTCACAAACTTCCCGCTGCTCACCACAACCTTGGGAGCTAGCCAGCGACGCCTAGCCGTCTAGGAGGCAAACCTCCAAGAGTAACAAATGCTTCAAAGCTTGTAGACGCGAAACCGAAGTGCTCAAGCTATGGAAATGCTCTTGTTAGCTCACAAAGTCGCTCTTGAGCTCACTCTCTCAACCCAACACAAAAGATATGGCTTGAATCCACAAATCTCACAAAGAGATGGTTGGGGAGAGCCACTAAGGCTTAGGGCTTGCAAGAAAATGGCTTAGGACCTCAGCACAAGCACTAGAAACAGCATCCTTTAACGGAAGAAGGCTTGGGGTATTTATACCCCTCAAGGAGAAAACTAGCCATTAGTCCTCGGGCGGCACCGGTCAGACCGGTGCCCCACACCGGTCAGACCGGTGTTCGAAAAACTAGCCGTTGGGACTAGCGGCACCGGTCAGATCGGTGCCCCTGACTGGTCAGACCGGTCAGGCCCGAGACACCCCCAAAACCCTTTCTATGATTCTAACACTTCACCAAAGAGATGAAGTGGCTCAGGTTAGGTTAGGAGGGTTTGTTAGCACACTCTAAGGCTCTCAAGGCTAGATCTCACTTAGGTCAACTAATGAGCACTTTGACTTGGTCAACTCGCTAATGTTGCATCCCTCTTGATAGTACGACATACCTATACTCAAAAATAAATAAAAACACTTTGTAAACCTCTTGAGCTTGAATGTCTTCAATCTTACCATACTTGAGCAATGTCCACTTGAGGGCTTCCAACTTAGCCTTTGACTAGAGCTTGTCCATACTTGAGCTAATGACTTAGGATCTTTCCATCTAGCATAGGAATGCACACTTGGATCCATAAGTCACTCCATATTATCAATCATAACATGTTGATGACTTGCATTGCTTCCCTCGGTTAAGGTTTGGATATGATACTTGGAGACCCCACGGATGCTAGAACTTCACCTTAGCAAAACACTAATGGCGGCTTAGCTACGGCCCCAAAGATTGCTTAGTCCCTCACCCTAAACATCTCGGTTGATCTCTTCATCACTTATCCAATCCACTTTTGAGTTCCACTTTGCTTCATACAAAATTGACCTTCATTTGAAAACCCGCTTCAAATGCTTGATCTTGATTGACAACGAATGTGCAAGCTTCCAAATTAGAACCATAACATGTACACTCATCCTTGCGTCCTCTTTTAATAACCACATGAAGCCTTGCACTTGACTTAGAGAATTATTATCTTTTCTTTTATGATCCTCATAATTTTAATCAAGCCATGTCTAGTATGGGAGGCAATGAATTGACCTTCTCAAATTATCCCAATATTAATCTTCCTTTATTGCATGATATTTGTCACTCATGCAATAGGATCATCCATATATTTGTCTTCTCCAATGTGAGCCATATAACATTCATCCACAAATAAATACTTCAATAAATACTCATGAATATATAAATAAAACCTGCTCACAATCTTAGACAAATACATTAGTCCTTTAATCGCTTTGTCATTCAATTCACCAAAATCCACTTAAGGGCCTAGATGCACTTTCAAGTGCTGAGTCGTTTCATTTCTAAATCAGCAGAGCGAAGTCTGCCATTTTTCAAGCAGTTGGCAGGGCAGAAAAACATCACATGGGGAGAGAATGAGCACTTGGCCTTCGAGGAACTTAAAGCATACTTGGAGAAATTGACGGTAATGGCAAGCCCAAGACCCGACGCGAAGTTGTTGCTATATGTGGCTGCATCGAATCACGCGGTAAGTGCAGCTTTGGTTGAGGAAAAGCAAGACGACAGAAATTTGAAACAAGTGCCAGTATACTTCGTATCATAAGTGCTCAATGGAGCAAAGAAATTCTACTCAGAGTTGGAGAAAATGGCATATGCTGTTGTAATGGCAGCTAGGAAGCTGAAGCATTATTTCCAAAGCTACAAAGTGGTCATTCCAACCAGTTTCCGCTTCGCGAAATGTTTGAGAACAAAGAATCTTCGGGAAGGATTGGCAAGTGGGCAGCAGAGCTGTCACAATATGAGATAACCTTCACGCCAAGAACAGCAATAAAATCTCAAGTGTTGGCAGATTTCATGGCAGAATGGGCTCACGCAGACAAAGACACAACAAAGCCAGAAAACGAGGAAAATCATGGGAAATATTTTGCGACGGCGCGTATTGCAATGATGGTGCAGCAGCTTCCGCGATCCTCAAATCACCTTCGGGAATCAAACTGAGATATGTGGCAAGGCTAGAATTTGACGGGTACACAAATAACGTCGCAGAGTATGAAGGGTTGTTACTTGGGCTCTGAAAGGCAAGAGCAGTAGGGGCACAAAGGTTGGTGTTGAACACAGATTCAGAGCTCATCACGAACCAAATAGGCAAAGCATACAGACCAAAGAAGGACGAAATGTCTTCGTACCTAAAAGCAGTTAGAACAATGGAGAAGCACTTCTTCGGGTTCACGGTTAAGAAAATCCTAAGAGAGCAGAACAAGGAAGCAGATGCTTTAGCAAAAGCAGGGGCTACGAAGCAACTGTTACCACCGGATGTGTTTTATGAGACATTGAGAAAAATGACCACTCAGTTCGCAGAAACGCAACCGAAGCTCGTCAGCGCGATTGCCAAAGAAGATTGGAGGACACAAATAGTCACTTACTTGAAAGGGCATTACGAGCCAAAAAACGAGGCTGGCAGGAAACGAATGTCTGCAAGAGCAAGGTCGTTTGTTTTGAGAGGGGAAAACTTGTACAAGGCAGGCGTGTGCGCGCTGTTACTCAAGTGCGTTTCGCGCGAAGAGGGGAAAGAGTTGCTCAGAGAAATACATGCGGGAATGTGTTCGTCACACATAGGGACAAGAAAGCTGGTAGCAAAGGCATTTCGCGAGGCGTTCTATTGGCCAACAGCAGTAAGAGACGCCGAAGAGATAGTAAGAAAATGCGACAATTGCCAGAAGCACATAAATTATTCCAAGTTATCACCATATGAAATCCAGCTCCTACCTTCGGTGTGGCCATTTGCAAGATGGGGGATAGACATTGTTGGGCCTCTACCAACAGCACTAGGAAATTACCAATACACAATAGTGGGTGTAGAATATTTCTCAAAATGGATTGAGGTGAAGGAAGTACAGACAATAACTTCGGGGGTAGTACATAAGTTCTTCTGGCAGAATGTGGTCTGCAGATTTGGAGTCCCATATGAGTTGACAGTGGACAACGGGAAACAGTTTGATTCGACAGACTTTCGCAAATTCTGTTTCCATCTAGGTACAAAGTTGTGTTTTGCTTCGGTATATCACCCACAATCCAATGGAGCTGTGGAAAGGGCCAATGGGATAATTTTCATAGGGATAAAGAGAAACATCACTGGCATGCCAAGAGGCAAGTGGGCAGAAGAGTTAGCAAGGGTGATATGGTCTCACAACACCACAGAGTCAAGAGCCACGAAGTTCACGCCTTTCAAGTTATTGTATGGCGAAGAGGTGATGGTACCCGAAGAAATAAAACTAGGGTCCATCCGCACCGAAGAAGCACCAGAAAATGACGACATGGCACCAGCACTGGATACATGCGAAGAGGCAAGGTTACAAACATTGCAAAACATTGAGTCATACCAAGAAGAGACAAGAAGATGGAAAGATAGAAAAATCCGAAGGAGGAACATAAAGACAGGAGACATGGTCTTAAGGAAAAACACAAGAGGCGTGGGGAAGTTGCAGGAAAAATGGGATGGTCCATTCATAGCATCAGAAACAAGACCAGGGGCTTTCAGGCTGACAACTCTAGAAGGGCTGGATGACCCATACTCGTGGAACGAAGACATGCTGCAAAAATACTGGTTGTGAAATGTATCAAATCAAAGGGGGAACAATTATCGGTGTATCTTAGCTTATTTTCATAGTTTCTCTTCGGTTAACATTTGTGTAATTTACATTTTTTGTTTAAGTTCCCGAAGTTGTACTCTTTTCCTCGCGGGAAGAGTCCCTAGTTGTGTATTCATCAGCACAACAGGGATGTGAGGTTTTTAATGAGGCGGTCTTCTTGTGTAATATCTCCTTGGAAATTATAACAAGGACTCCCCAAAATATCATCGGTGTGCATCAGGAAGTCCGAAGTGACGCAACTCAAATTAAATGAGTTGTCACTTTCGGCACAGGAATCACAAACACAGGATACTGCATAAGTGAACAATTACGTTTGGCTTCGGTAAAGAATGCAAAACGTAATTGGCTCACTTAAAGTGCTCGCAGCGAAGCTGAGATGAAAAACAAACAAAAAGCCTTCGGCGGTCAATGCGCGAAGCCCCTTGAGAAAAACCGCAGGGATAAGTCGACTCGTTAAACGGCGTAGTCGCAAATCATCTCCTTCTTCTTGAGCAAGGAAAGAAGCCTTCGGCAATGTATGTGCGAAGCAAAACGCGAGACATGGCTGATGAGCCATCTCGAGGACAGAAAGTTTCTTACTAGCGCGAAATAGAAACGTCGCGTCGTGGTATTACACGCAAACATCATTTCACACCACGGCGTCATAGCGCGTGTCGAAACGAGAGACATAAAAGTAGAAATCCTGCGAAGGTAGCACAGGAAAGTAAAAAATGTCGTCTCTGCGTCGCAATAAGAAAAGCACAATATGTAAGTAAGCATGACAAAGTTGGTTATGAAACGCGGAAAAGGAAACTAGGGGGAGGCGCTTCGCAGTTTGAGTTCCCTTTTTCCTGAGTTCCAAAACAAATTCATTGGGGAAACCGGGACAATTCGTTACATCGTAAAAAAAAGAAGAGCAGTAGCAAAGTTACACAAACACAACAGAATACATTAGTTACAGCCAAGACACCCGAAGCAGCTTGTCAATGAGAACGCTTGTAAATGTACTCATGCACGTCATCTTCGGTAAGGTCGACAATCTCAACCTTAGGCATTGCAAGGGAGGAATCACCAGCAACTGAAGGACTTGTTGAAGGTTGTGCAAGGACAGAAGAATCTCCTCCACGAAGACGTCGTTGCGAAGTCGAGCCATGAATCAGACAGTTCCTGGTATGCTGTTCAAAGAAATCCTTAGACGCAATGTTGCGATCATCGTATCGCTTGATTTTGTAGGACCAAAAATCGTCAAAGGACACTTGAGGAAATTTCGAGTGAAATTTTCTCCATATGGAAGCCGACATGAAGTAATCACCACAATTTATAACAATCAGACAAACATCTTCGTTTATCTGCGCAGGGCACAACTTCGGCACCTGCGCAGATTCGCAAAATATTTTAGTTACACAGGCAAAATGCATTCTATCGCTTCGCCTAGCACTAATCACCGAAGCCTCACTCCTCACACCTCTTCGCTCGCGTGGGGAACGGCCGAGGAAGGCTGTACGTCGGTAGCGGCAGCGCCTTGTGTTCAACGGCCAAGGAGGAAGGATCAGCAATAGCTTGACCACCAGGAACGGAAGCAGCAACAGTCGATGAAGGAGTAGAAGAAGGGGGAGTTGCCATAGCACCGAAAGTGCCCAAGACTTGATCTGAAGCGGCGGGGCTAGGGCTCGTCTGACAAAAAAAAGTAAAGCAGTATCAAAGGTAAGGAACAGAAATAGTGAACGAAAGTTGCAGGCAAAAGTAAACCAACAAAGAGTAAAGACAAAAACCTTGGGAAGCACGCGGCGAGCCTCAGCTACCGCATAGGCAAATCCAACCTTGCGATCGAACTCTTTGACAAAGTTCTTCGCAATATTCTTCGGTAGCGCGGGGATCCTGTCGACGTTAGTCTCCTGTGGCCACGCGAAGGAACTATCGCGCATTTGGTGAAGAGCTGACTTAGAAACAGCCGGCTCAGATCCATCAGAGGGGTTGCTCAAGAGAGAGTACACAGAATGGCAAATGGTACGAGCAGCAACCCCAGCACTTAATTCACCAAATGAGCGACCAGCTGAAGCTAGGGAAGAGACGCCATCAGACAACCACTTGAAAATATCAGTGATAAATTGATCCTTGATGCTATAAGGACCAGGAGCGATACCGAAGTCCACAAGAAGATCGTGATCCTTTTTGCAGACAGGAACAATGTGCTTCTGGACTTCATCACAGTACTCGTCATGTTCCTTAACAAGAGCAGCATGACTAGTTTTTAGTTCATCCAGCTCTTTCCACTTCCCTTCATACAAGCCTTTAACACCTTCGCTTTTCTTTTTCTCACTCTCAATGGCTTCCTTCAGCTTCGAGACATCGTTTTTAAGCGAAGTGTTTTTCTCAGAAAGAGACTTTATTTCCGAAGAGAGCGCGAGGTTTTTCTTTCTCTCTTCCTCTAAGGCAGCCGCAACGGTCTCTTTATCTTTCTGAAGCTTCTTAACCATAGTGATTTCCTTTTCCAAAGCGGCAGAAGTAGTCTGATTGCAAAGGTCAAATTGATGCACATCATCACGACATCGACACTGAGCAACTCTGCAAGCAATGAAAGTTTTCATTGCGAGATCTTGTGCTTGAGTCAGAACTTCATCGGTGCCTTTGCGGCCCAAATCCTCCTCCATGATAGGAAAGCTGAAGGATTGGCTGGCTTCTTGGAGCAAGGCACGCTCACGGTCGTCGCTGCAGAACTGAAGAAGTTTCCGCTTGCGGTCACCAAAAAACCGGGAACTTTGAGGAATCCCAAGACGGCACGCAACGACGGAGGGAGAGTCAACGCTAACAAAAACACCAGCACTTCGGCGACCGCTGTCCGATTCAGTCTCAGAGCTGCTATCGCTCTCACCAGCATCAGCACCGGAAGCAGCGACAACCTTGCGCGAAGAAGAAGGCACAAGCTGACCAGCAGAAGGACAAGCCATAGTAATGCCTTCGGCGGAAACAGGGGCTTTGCCACTTGGAGGTCTGGCAGGGGGAGCCAACTCTTCATCACTTTCAGGCTCGCGATCACTGATATCAATATCGAAGGGGCGAGCGATGGTCCCAACTGCTGCATCTCGGGGGGGGACAACGAAGTAACATCAACTTGTTCATCTGCATTTCCGGGGTCAGACGCCCGTGTGCTTTGCCCAGACAAAGCTTGGTCACCAGTGTTCCCATCACTCTTATTGCCATCGCTTTGTTTCCGTCACTACCGTCCGGGCTAGAGGACACAGTTTCGGGAGATGCAGATCTTTGCTTGCGGCGACGCTTGGGCTGGCGGTGACTTGCAGCTTTGCCACGTCTCTTTCCAGGCCGAGAAGATGCAGTAGCAGCCGAAGGTTCCACATTAGTGCCAGAACTTCTCTTTGCGGCACGCTTGGCGCTAGCTTCGCGGCGAAGAAGAGTGACTTGACGCTCGCCGGCGGCAATGGCAAAGAATTGGAATACACGATTGTCGGGACGACCACCAATCCGATTGATAATATCATTATCTTCTTTAAGGCCAGCAGGGCCAAGGATTTCATTGGTAGCCTCTTCAATCAAAAGTACATCAATATTTGAAAAAAATACGAAGACGGGTAAGAAAAAGGTACAATGCAGAAACACAGTATGACAAATGCATAGTTCATGAGGCGCAAAATACCAACCTTCAAGTTTGAGGCCGAAGCTCTTCGCGAAGTCAGGAATCTTGATGGGGCTCGTGAAGTCGCTCCATGCAGCGATAGACCAACCAGACTTGACAGGAAAAACCTTACAGCAACAGTACTCTTCGACAAGATCACGAGTACTCTCGAAAAGCTACCAAAAAAGCCGGGACTGGTCAGAATCATCAAGCCAGTGCCTACACCTTTTGGCAGGTCTTGCAGTTCCTTACAAACAAGCAATGTGGAGCTGTCGCCCACCTTGAGGTAAAACCAAAATGTGTTCCAGTCGTCTTCCCATTTGTTCTTATAGCAGACAACAGGGGGCTCCACATCAGGTCTGTATCTAAAGTTCAGCGAAGCAAACTGGGCTTCTTCCTTAATATAAGTGTCACCTTCGGCACGTTCCATGTACAGGGGTTGGTGATGAATGGTGTGAGCGCGAACAAAGTTCGCCACAGTTGTACTAACACCCATGGTTTTGCATGCCCACATGAACAGACTGAGCCAAAGAATGGAGTTGGGGGTGAGGTGATGAACGTACATATCGAAGTTGCGAAGAATGGCAACGACGATCGGATCAAGGGGGAAACGAAGTCCAGCAGCGAAAAGGTCACGATAAACAACGACCTCATCATCCTTCGGAGTCGGGATCACTTCGTTTTCGGGAGCCATAGCTTGGCCACTCTTGAAGTATTCAAGCTTCTCGTACTCGTCAATAAGCCGCGGGGTCATGCGACTCCGACCAAAAACTCTAGTGGTAGCCTTCGGGGGTTTCGGCGCAGCAGCTTTAGGGGCCATAGAAGCGGAGCAAGGAAACAAGTGAAGCGAAGTGCAAGCTACAAAATGGAAAAATCATCTAAGTGCGCAATAAGAGAAGAGGCGCAGAGAAAGTTACGAAGCGAAGAGGGAAATCAAAACCTAGAGACACTAACCAAGTGAAGAAGGCGACGGAGCTGGTAGACAGGCGGCAGTAACAATTAGGGTTTTGACCGCGGGGCAGGGGCTGGCTTTTATAGCCTTAGCAGCGCGGCAATCTAGGAAGACGTGGCACGAGAATATAGGACTACGCGGAGCAGTTGTTACGGCAAGCATATCACGAAAAATCAGGAAAAAGATCACGGCGTCAGAGGCAACCATATCGTGAAAAAATAGGAAATTAAAATAGATGTGAATCAGGGACACGTGTAAAAACATATGGCTCGATGAACCGAAATGGGGAGGCGCTTCGGTACGAACAATTTTCTACCCGCTTTTTGTTTCGCTCGTTCGGCTCGTCAAGAGGAAAACCTTCGCTAGCGAGGGGCTAATGTTGGGGAAATTTATTTCGTACCTAACCCCAGGTCCCATTTTGGCTTGACCTTCGGGCCGCGAAGCCTTTCTCTTGTGTTTTTGGTGGCTGCACGGGTGTGGCACCTCCGGGGCTCTGGCGAGGCGGAGGGCCAGAAGCCTTCAGGAGAAACAGAGAGCAAGCAGGCTGCGGGAGCTCGAAAATGGAGCTGACCTTCGGGCGGGATCGAGCGAAGTATCTGCTCGCCTTCGGTTGAGCAAAGCAGGCAGATCAGCTCTTAACAAAACACTTGATTTTCCAAATTTCTCCCCCTTGAGGAGTGGGTTGACAACATGCGAGCACAAAGAAATGGTTTGAGAGAGCAAAGGCCGAACATCTCATCCAAGTAAACGAAAACCACACAAGGGCAAAGAATAAAGTCACTTGGCATGAGAAAAACCACAAAGGCCAACACCACTAACAATCTCGGTCCCCAAAGACATGGGCAACGGCTCGACACAACCGAGACAAGAACGCATGATCCCTCAAGAAGAGGCACAAAGGGCTCAACACCGATCATGGAAGGACCGACAACTCAAAAGAACCATCGGCTCCTCAAGAAGAGGCAAAGGGGCTCAACACCACCGGCAAAATAACAAAAGAGCACAAAACTCACAAGCTCCCCCTAAACACATGCATTGGGGCCAAAGAGCATACAAAGCTCACCCTAAACACACGTGATAGAGCAAAGAGCAAACCACCAAAGCACAACTCAATCAAGCCAAAGAAGCTCTGCCTGCACCAATGCAAACTCCCCCTAAACAAATGCATGCAAGCTTACCATTAACAAGAGCTACTCAGCTCCACACCGGTCTGACCTATGACCAACCAAAAATGCACATGTCCCAAATGCAGCCCGAAAATGCATGAAAATGCTCTAAATATGCCCAGATATATAACCCATGTGCAAACTTTTCACCCTTGTTGACAAAGTATGAAACAAGGCAATTTTGCAAAAGTTTCAACTACTAGCTTCTCAAATATACAAAGAGCACTATAAAATGCTACGAGTGAGCAAATGAGCAAGCAAGACATTCCACAGTTCCGTAAAAGCATAGCCATCAAGATAATAAAGCTATATAGGCATATGACAAAGGCATGATCAAATTAAGCAATTTTGCGAAAAATTTCCCTCTCATGAGTAAAGACCTAAACATGAGCAAAACATACCAAAGTGAATCTAGATCACACAAACGTCATGCTAGGTCACATATCCTCAACACAAGATCCTTACAAACGCCCATAAGCATCTCATGTCATGTTAAAGCCACCGAGCCATGTGTCTACTTCTTAAAATGAGACTTCTCATGGTAGACATCATGCAACAGTTTTGCACCCAAATTATTGCAATTTTAAAGCATTTATGACATGAATCAAGTGAGAACATAACTTCAAGCAAAGCATTTCATACCAATTTCATTTTTTCATATTTAAGCACAAAATGGTACATGAAGTGCCTTTGCGGCAAAAAGAAGCTTATGCTCCCCCACAAGGGAACACATGGGCTAAACATTCATAATGACAAATGGGTCTTTGACCCCAAGTGAAAAGCACATGATATCGAAACATGAATTAAGCATGATATAGACCACCAAAGCACACTAAGATCATGCAAGGCCTTAAACTCACTAGAGAGAGCCTATCCTAGCATTTTCCAAAAATAGCCATCTCAACATGCACATATAGCAAAACTATCAAGAGCGTAGCTATCCATCACCAAATCATGTCAAACATGCTTAAAGGCTCACAAATAGCATATCATAGTATTCATGGCATATAGGAGAAGGTCAACCTACCATGCATATGATACAAATGCAACAAAGGTAGATATGTACATCAAATGCAACATGATATGTATGACACAATGCAAGACACGAATGTCAAACCTACCAAAGTCTATACATCATGATATACGATACAAATGCAATGCAAAATGCATGGGGAGACACGGAACTTGACTTAACACCAAGAAGGCTCACAAGGGGACACACCAACTAAGAACCGCTCCAAGCGAGAGAAGAGCCACCAAAGATCCCAATTGAGTACCATAGAAAAGATACCAATTGCAAGAACGCCAAAGATCCCAATTGAGTACCATAGAAAAGATACCAATTGAAGGATCACAAATGGCTACCAAAAGCCACACCCTCAAAAACAAATTCCCCATCGAAAGAAGCCAAGCTCCCCCTCAACCAAAGACGACTAGCAAAGCAAAAGCTAAGAAAAGAAAGAGCTAAAGAGAAGCTCTAAAACCAACCAAAAAAGGGAGAAAACCAAAGAAGGAACAAAACACAACCGAAAAACAAGGCAAGCCCAAAACCCAAAGTACGCTCAAAACATGCTACACAATGCATTGACAATACCAATCAAGATAAATAAAGCATTGTAACACGATTCCACATATGAATATAAGCATGGGCTAGCAAGCATGTCAACAAGGTGCATAACTATACAACTAGCCTAACCAAAAAGGTACCAAAGAACAACATGCCAAACAAGATACAAGAACTAAACAAAGGCATGATACAAGTTCATATGGATCATCCACCAACATATATTACAAAGCTAGCATGACAAGATATACATGGGGGACAAACATGCTAACAAGAAAGGATACCATAGAGCTAGACAAAAATGATATGATTGAACAACATGACATAACCACCATAAAGCAACCATAAAGCATGACATGATGTTCATATATATCATCCACCACAATATCATACAAAAGATAGCAAGATAGATATACAAAATCACAAAGCTATCATGAACAAGGTGGCTAGCCTACCACGGTTTACACACAAGCAAGACACAAGTATATACAAGTGAGCACAAAGGGAAAAGAAAACTCACTATACATGTGTACAAAGGCTTTCAAGAACCATCCAAAGCAGTGTGGAGAACCATCCTATCTTGATCACCTCACGGGCAAAGATCAAGCACCATCCAACCCATGTTCTCCAACTGCGTCTTCAAACCTGCACACAAGGAGACGAAAAAGATTGAGCCTTGGATCCCAAAGGGTTAGCAAGCACATACTTGGGAATCCAATACTTGGTCACACGGGTAAGCGATGCACTCAACTTATCATGTGGTTTAGTATGATGCAAATACCGGTTCGAATGAAAAAGTTTTCGAACACTCTTAGAACCATACCTCTAAGGAGCAACTCGCGAAGAAAGCTGAGTGCTACCACAAGCAAAAAGGCAAAAATCCTTCGAGGTCATAGGAGAAGAACCAACACAAGCACCATGGAAAGCATGTCGTGGACCAACACAAGAAACACTAGAAACATGTCCACGAACATGACCTAACTCACTAGAAAGAGTGTCATAAAACCCGTCCACACATAGTGCCTTCTTAGGCTCACAAGTTTTCATGCCATGACAAGGGCTATGAATAACCAAAGGCCTAGAAGCACCTCCTCGCCGCATTCTCCTTGCCCGGTGGTAGAAAAAGCTCCCCATCCTTCCCACAATTAGAGCAATGGTACAAAGGCCTATCGAGAGGCACGGTCCGAGTGGATAAATCACCATTCTCTTGCAAGTGAGAAGTCCCTTGGGACTTAGAGCAAGAAGCATCAACCTCAACATCCGACTTGGTGCCCACATTAGAATCACACGTGCCATGAGAAAGACTACGTGGCTTCTTAAAAGCTTTGGCACACACACATCGCTCATGCTTGACACGACGAAAGCAAAACTCAATGGTATGTCCATCCTTCTTGCAAAAGGTCCATTGGAACTTCGGTTTGGGAGCATGAGTTCCAAATATGTGGGAAGCACCTTTGCCATCTGACACATCCTGGGCAACACCGAAAGAAGCAACAAGCTTAGGAATAGCTATGAAAGAGCTATCCAAAGCACCACCACACGTGCCACCATCCAAAGACTCACGCTCAAGAGAAGAAGTCAACTCCGGTTGAGAAGAAGTAACTGTAAAAGCATCAACATCGGAGTGACAAGAAATGCGAGAATCCAAACCCTTGGCACAAAGACTCTTGCACCTTGTGCGCAAAACCTCATTTTCAAATTTGAGGTGCTCACAGGTACCACATGTCATATTTCACAAATTCTCGATTTCCGCCTCAATGCATCTAGCATATGTGGTACGCAAGAGTTTATTCTCTTTCTCAAGGTTGGCACTCATCTCATCATGCACAACCAACTTGGCGCTCATATCATCGCGCATTTTCTTCAAAGCCAACACTTCACTTTCCAAATCAATGCATGAAGTGCAAATGAGACCACATGAGCAAGTATCATCATTCACATCAACCAATGCATCACCATCATCACAAGAAGTATGGCAAGCATCATCTACAAGAAACAAAGAGCACTTGCTACAAGGCATGGATTTCATATCACAAATTCCAACCCTAGCATGCTCAAGTTCATCTACACATGTGCTGTGAGTCAATTTTAATTGATTAAAATCAGCAAGCAAAGACTCACAAGAAACACATGGCATAGAAGCATCCGACTTCAACAAGGCAATCTCATTTCTAGCCTTAGCAAGATCATCATTCAAGTTACCACATTCACTAGCAAACTCAATCATATCTCCTTCTAGCACCTCAATTTGAGCAAACAAAGAATCACAAGATTTGCATGGCAAAGAAGCATTGAATTTCAACAACTTAATTTCAGATTTCAAGCTAGCAAGAGAAGAGTTCAAATCATCATTCTTAGCATGCATGGTTTTACAAGAAGTGCAGGAATTCAAAGCACAAGACTTCCAATGAGCCATACCACATTTCAACCTAGCAAGGGAGCACTTCATCTTCTCATTCTTCCTACGCAAGGCATCGCACAAATCTATGTTTCTCCTATGCAAATCTCCACAATCACATTCACAATCATTCAACCTATCGCATAGGATTAAGATGCCTTTGGTAAGCGTACCTTGGTTCATGTCCCTTAGCTTGCGGTAGAGTTCGCCTTTCTTGAGGTCGCCATCTTGATAGTCCTCGATGAGGGACATCATTACCTCTACTCCGGCTTCTGCCTCAACCTCCATACTCCTCCTGCTCAAAGAACCACAAGGAGAAGAGCTCGGTGCCATACTCAAAGCAACAGTTAGGATTAGCCAAAAACAAGCTCAAATCATGCAAAACAAGACTGCAAGCAAGGCACCCTCTTTTCTTTTGTTGCCCTATGGATCTTAGACGGGTTAGAGTCGCAAAGACCCGCAACTACCAATTGAAGGACTGGATTGGCGACCAGAGAGGGAGGGAGTGAATGGGAGCTGATAAAAATTCTTCTCTCAAAGAGAACGAACTCGGCCTAAGATCCCAAAATCAACTCTGAGACATCCAACACCAAACTTTCCAAATCCACGTAGTCACTGGAGTACTACTGGACCTAGGAGCAAGATCCCACCTCAAAGCGAAACACACAAATATCGTAGCGGAAAAACTAGCAGCCTTGCTGCACACCAGCACCAGTCAGACCGGTCACCTACACTGGTCAGACCGGTCACCCCCTGATTAGGCCTGTGTCACTATCTCGACACACAGAACTGTCCAAACACTCCCAAGACAAGATCCAAGCACTAGACTAAAATCTTGGAGAGAAGCAACCAAAGACACGGGCCAAGAACTCCTCCAAACCGAGACCAACCTGAACGAAAGATGGGCAGAACCTCCCTCTAGACAAGTCAAGCGCACCTCTAGCACAATCCCCAGGAATCCCACTAGAGGCTCGACACCGGTCAGGCAGGTGTCCCTGATCAGTCAGACCAGTCAAGCCTGGGAAACCTCAAAGGTCCAAAGCTAGAGCAAACCAAAGCCAAAATGCACAAAACTAAAATAGCAGCTCTCTCTGAACAAGACCAACACTCCAGCAATTGATCTCCAAAGAAACCCACTAGAAGGTCCACACAGGTCAGAGCGGTGTAGAGCATCAGTCAGACTGGTCAGCTCAGGGAAACCAATTGACCAAGGAACTAGAGCAAACAAGGTCAAAATTCAACCAAACTTGAACCACCACTTTCCCTGAATAGAACCAACGTGTAGCCCAAAGATTTCCCAAGAAATCCAAAGTTGGTCTGCACCGGTCAGACCTGTGACATGCACCGGTCAGACATGTGCCCTCCAGGAGGCTCAAAGAGAAGATCCAAAACTAGATCAAACAAACTCCAAACTTGATGAAACTTGGACCATGGATCTTTCTGGTCATTACAAGCTTGCTCCCAAAAGATCTCCTCAAAATCCACTGTCGACCTCCACCGGTCAGACCTATGACCTTCACCGGTCCGAACTATGCAGACTAGGCACGAACAGAAAAGACCCCGCGGGTCAAACCTCAACTTCCCATCGATCGATCTCCCGATTCACCCAACGGATTGAAGCGAAACTTTGGGGATAGGTGGGTTTCCTCGTGGACAACCTCTAGCTCAAAGGATATGCCTCAAATCGCTCTCAATCCTGTGGAATCGCAAATCTTAGGCTCAAGGGTCAAGAACACAAGTTCAACCAAAAACCACCAAATCGAAGGCCTTTCCACGAATTTGAGTGTTCAAGATTACCAAGGAAAGAGTCACCAAGTACTCATGTTTGATCCCCTCAAGGAAATCCGGGCGGAAATCCCTCCAAATCCGACGAACAAAAATCCCTCCAAAAAGGCTTCGAAAATACCTCCGAAAATGACATAAAAGAAAAAGCCATGGGAATAAAGGATTTGGCACAAGATTAAGAAGGATAAATCACTATGAATCATGTAGCCATATCCGGTTACAAGCCGTACAGAAGAATCACAAATCTTGGTAGGCAAAAAGCTCAAACAAAGAGCCACTCTCTCCTCTTATACCTCTCACCAAGAGCACTCCAAGAAGAAGGAGCACACCCACCTAGCCAAGCCAAAAGAGATGGCTGCCCATCCAGCCACTCCTCCTATATATAGGCCCTCCGGACAAACGACAGAAGTGCCCCTACACTTAGGAGTTACAATTCAAGCCCATGCAAGGGTGTTTTGGTCAACACATGACTTTCTCCATCGGACGGATGCCCAGCGATCGCACCTTGCGTACCCTCGACACCAAGCTTGTGATCCCGACGCGTATCCTTTGCTTCGAAGCACCCGACGCTCCTCGGCCGCCACCGATCAGACCGGTGCACCTCACCGGTCAGACCGGTCCTCACCGGTCAGGCCCACCGGTCAGAGCGGCCCAGCGCATAACCACCGTGCTCCGGTCTTCGGTCTTGGCTTTGTGGCTCAGCCAAGTAACCCAGTGGTTTTGTGGTGAATCACTGCAAACCCCGCGAGCTATGCGCGACCTCCACGTCGAGCTTCAAGCCACAAGTCTTTCGCTTCCGCCGCACGGACCGCCTACTCAATCTTGCCTTGTTCCTCGACTTGGCCGCCACAGTCTCCCCGGCTCGATGTTGGCTTTCGGATCAACCAACGAACCGTTGTTGGCTTTCGGATCAACCAACGAACCGACTGACTTTGTCTTGCTCTTCTTGCACCATGTGACTCGCACTTGATCCCGTCTGGCCACCGGGTCCATCGAACCAAGCCCACTTGTCCCTCTAGTCCTTCGGAGGCCCCAGCAGGGCTAAGACCTTTCGCGCCTGTTCTTCACCTGCACCAACGCAAACCAAGCCGCATCCTGCATCCACAATACTAAGCAAAGAGTCAGTCTACACAATGTTGTCAACCACTCATCACTAGGGAGCGACCATCCACCGGTCCTCGGACACACAGTCCTCCATCTCCCCCTTGACAAGTGCATTGACAACACACACATACTAAAGTAACATGGTAAACACACATAACACAAAGCACACACTACACAACACACACAGCGCCTCAAAACATCCGGTCAATCACTCATCATATAGAAACCAAGGCACATCTCAACTTGGTTTCTCACACTATAACATTTTACTAGATTTGACCGAAATTTGCTGGAGATGGCTTAATATGACAGTCTGCTACTCCTTGCAAATCGGTGAAGCTAAATCTATATATGGGGTCCGCATCTAGAGCCTGACTCTAGAATTAAAAGCTCGCGTTCACACTATAAAATTATATCTGATTTGATCGAAATTTGCTAGAGATGTCTTAATATGATAGTCCGCTACTCCGTACAAATTAGTGAAGCCAAATCTATATGTGGGGCCCATGTTAAGAGCCGGACCATAGAATTAAAAGCTTCCGTTCACACTATAAAATTTTAGAGGATTTGACCCAAATTTGATGGAGATACCTTAATATGACAGTCCGCTACTCCGTGCAAAACGATGAAGCCATATCTATATGTGGGGTCCACATTCAAAGTTGGACTCTAAAATTAGAGAACTGAACTGATTTTATTAGTTTCGAGATAAAAAAAACTAACTGGTTTGGAATGGTTTGGACCAATGGATCAATGGTTTGGTTTGATTTGGTTTTTGAAGTGTAGTATAATGTAATGGATTGGTTTGGATTTATTTTAGTTCTTAAACCATTACCAGCTTTACTTGGGCTAGGTGTCTAGATACTGCAATATTTCGATCTATTCGATATTTCCATCTAGACTAATAGTCACAAAAGTGCAAAAACGAATTCATGAATCATATATTTATCTCATAGCCTCAAAAATTAATGGGTGACAAGAATATATTCTCACGCAACCCTCATGACCTCATATCATTTCATGTTATAAAAAAGATTAGTTGAACATAACTTGGATATAAAATTGTTGAACACTACATGTTGAGAAATCATATATAGTTTCAAAAATTTCACAAGTCATAAAAGTTATCTATCACATTTGACTTGATTAAATGTCGGTCAAGTTCTTTCATCGCATTTGACATGACAAATGACATTTAGAACTGAAGGACCGGATTGGGCGACCAGAGAGGGGGGATCGAATGGGAGCTGATAAAAATTATTCTTGAAAGAGATAGCTCCTCTAGCGAAACGAACACGGCCAAATTGAAATCCCAAAGTCACTTCCTCCACAAAATCCTCAAGTTTGCCAAGACCACGTAACCAATGGAGTGCTACTGATCCTAGGAACAAACCACACTTCCAACCAAAGCTACCACACTCAAACTGCAGCGGAAACAACGCAAACCATCTCTGCCTAGCTTTGGCGGTCAGACCGCATTGGTAGGGTGGTTAGACCGCCTGTGCCTGGGAAACTTCCTCGACCACCAAACGAAGCTCACGACTCCAAACTGACCCAAGATTTCACCTGGAGAATCCTCTGGTCAAGGCGAACAAGCTCTCAGATGAAAACCCCAGAAAAACCAAACTTCACCTCGACGAAGCCTAGGGCTGTCAGACCGCCTCCCCTACGCGGTTAGACCGCTTACCTCCAGAAACATGAGCATGGGTCAACCCTCAACTTCCCATCGATTGATCTCCTGATTCACCCCACGGATTGCAGCGAAACTTTGGGGATAGCTGGGTCACCTCCTGGATGACCTCTCCACCAAAGGATATCTTCCGAAATGCTCTCAATCAAAGGGAATCGTGAATCAAAGAACTCTAGGTCATGAACTTGAGGAACCACGAAAACCACCAAAATCGAAGGCTTTCCCACGGGTTTGGAGGGGCCAAATAACCAACAAAAGAGGCACAAGGTCCTCATGTGTGATACCGACCAAGAATCTCACAAAGACATGCCTCCAACAACTCACCACGAATTTCCCAAGAAAAGGCTCTGAAAATCCACCAAAATAGCCATGGGAAAAACAAGCAAATCACCAAGAGAGACAAGGATGAACTCCAAACCTTCCATACATTCCAAGGAAAGGTTCTTTACAAAGAGGCTAGCAACTCCCTTAATCCTACCCTCTTTTGGATTTGCAATGAACTCTAGCTAGCCTATGGAAACAAAGAGAAGGGAAAACCAATGGGGCACATAAGCTAGGGTTCCAAGAGTTGGCTGCCTCTCCCACATCAAAGAGTTTATACGAGCGACGCCGAATGACCAAACTACCCCTAGTTACATAACACTAAGATACACGCCACCAAGGGCAATTTGGGAATCCTCATCATTTCTCCATCGGACGGATGCGCATCGACCGCAGCTCGCTTCAACTCCACACAAGCCTTGCGATCATGTCGTGTGTCCTCCGCTTCGAAGCTTCCCGACGAACCACGGCGCTCGCGGTCAGACTGCCCCTCCTGGGCTGTCAGGCCGTCCACCCGGTCAGACCACCCTGGCCAGGCGTTCAGACCGGCCTGGGCTGGCCGTCAAGTCCCCTCGCATCTTCGGTCTTGGCTTTGTGACTCAGCCAAGTAACCCAGTGGTTTTGTAGCCAAACCTCTGCAAACCCCGCGGACTTGGTGCAGCCCCCACGCCAATCCCACTCATGACTTGGCCGCCACGATCGTCCCGACTCGGTGTTGGTTTTGTGGACAAACCAACAAACCTCGCGTGCAAGCTTCAGTTGTTAGCTGCTGTAACATCCCGAATTTTCTTGGTTTTAAAATTGGTCCCTAAAAATTACTTTGAAACCTATAAGACTTAAATGCATTAGTTTTGCATTTTACAACTAATTCCCTCTCTCTTTCATCACACACACATGTGCATTTGTTTGTGCTAACATTCTTTTCTCACCTCAAATTCTCACTAATTTTTCCCTAAGGAATTTCTAGTTGATGTCCTAGTTCAAAAACCCTTCAAATTTGAATTAGAATTCAAGTTTGAATTCAAATCCTAGCTCAAATAAATTAGAAAAGGTTTGAAACCCTAACTGGGCCTTCATCTCACTCAACCCAGCCCCAAAGTCCGCTCCACCTCCCCCTTCTTTCCATTTTTGTGCAGCCCACCTCCTCCCCACACAGCCCAGCGCGGCCCAGCGGCCCAACGTCCACATGATGACGTCACCCGGCGTCAGCGTCGCCCTCCTCGCACCGTCGCACCTTTTTCCCCTCTCTCTCGCCACGCCAGCCTCCGCACGTCTCCCTCCCCACCGCCTTTTGTTGTACACGCGCGCGCACCAAGCCGCCCATCCCTTCCTCTCCCTCCTCCTGCAGCCGGAAAAGTTGCACGATTTTTCCTCCGTGCCGCCGGCCTTGACTTCGCCGCACTGTGGTAGAGCCCCGCCACCGGCATGCCGCACGCGAACCACGCCTCCACTCCCCCAGTCGTCCCACCAGCACGCGCATTGCAACCGCCCATACCACCGCCATGCTCCTCGGCCGCTTGAGCTCATCATCCTGCCTTCACGGCCGTACCCCACGTGCGCCGCCTCAAGGAGCCATGACACGCTCCAGAGCGCCGCCGCCGGCAAGCCCACTTGATCTCCCTCCCTACCGCCGCACCCGCCGTTCTGACACGCGTGCTGCGGCCACCTGATCCACTAGCCCCCGCTGGACCCTTATCCCCATCCATTCCTCCTCTTCACGTCCTTATCCGCCGCGACACGCATCGTTCATCGGAGCTCAGTCACCATGGCCGTGGCAAGGCTTTCCCCTCCACCCCGGCCTATAAATAGAGCCCCGGAGCTCCCTGAACTCCTCACCTCTCCACACACCACTTCCACTTCACCCCCGCCTCCTTCCCTCTCCCCTCTCGGCTCGGTGTAGCTCCGCCGCCGAGAGCACACCACTGCCGCACCCCGTCGCCACTTCCCCCTGCCCCAGCTTTGCTCCACCGCCGCATACGCCCGGTAAGGGTCGAAATGCTGCCCGATTAGCCTCCTCTTCCTTAGACAAAGCGTCGTAGATGCTCCCTAGCGCGCCCAGGTCCATATTTTATGTAAAAGGGTATAAGGAATTCTCTCCGTTTCGATCACGAAACCCTAGGGAACCCAATCCTCTCTTCTTCAACCTATGTTTGATGAATTGTTATGCTAGATTTGCGTGATTTACATTTTCTGTATAACTACGCTTTATAGAGGACGACACTGATTTTGAGAACCCGATCGACGACCCGGATTACGAGGAAGAAGCATTGAACGACCAAGACTACGAGGAAGGCAAGTTCCACAGCAATCCTTGACCTCAACCATCCAGATAACTTCTCACCTTTACTTCATGCTTTCCTACTTAAATACTACCTATTCTAAATTCTGTATTTACCTTTTTATCAAATATACTTTTAGATGGAATATGGTAGTTGCATGAATTGGATTAAAGTAATAGAACCTCTAAGGATGGACTTGGGAGTATGGGGACAACCTCAGTGTCACACTTGTTTTTCCAAAGAAAACCAAGTGCAAATCTATATGCATTCCAGGATCAAGTTTCATGCATATAGTTGACATAAGTGAATAACAGAAACAATATCTCATAAGAAAAAAGAGAGATCATCAGAGTATTACGCTACATCCTGGAAACGAAGGCTCCAACCATCACAGGCAGTCGACTAGGGGTTGCACACGCCTAGCACCAGCAACATCTTCATAACAACTTCATAGCAGCTTCCTCTTTCTGAGCAACATTGTTTATAGCAAGGGTGAGCACATGTCGTACTTAGCAAGTGTGGGGAAAGTATGAATGCAAAGGCTTGACAAGGAAAGGCTGACAGGTTGACTGCATTAAGCACTTTTAGTTGGTCAAATTTTATTAGCACCTGATTACTAAGATATAAGTATATACCAACCCACAATTAACATATAGAGATACACCATAAGCATATGGCTAACACAACCATAACCACAATTTAAGTCCATCTTCAAGTTCAATTATCATGTGAGGGTCCAGGCCACTCTTGACCATGAGCACGGCTAACCGACTAGTTTTACACTCTGTAGAGGTTGTACATCTTTACCCACAAGTCGCGTAAAAGTTCAAAAGAACTTTAAACCCAACCACATGATGTTGATCAGGCATCATACCACACTACTGAGGTGTGATTGCATAGGGACGCTACGAGGCCTTTACAAAGTTTCCCTAGTGTGAAACAACACGCTTAGGTTCCGAGTCGTTGCAGAGTATAAAGTCCCCTAGTAGGTACTGTGTCTTAGCCAAGCCCAACTCCCCACTAGAGCGAGTCTATACCCCAGTGGTGCTCCCCCTTGCTCTTTTGGTAAGGACACCCCAGCACTAGAGTCCCTAATTAATTAGCCAAGCCAGAGCCATATAGCCTTGTGGTTGCACTGTTGTCCTGGGTGGTTCTCCATATTCCGATTAAGCATGATGATCTTGTATTAACCAGAGGTATATCATAAAAGTAAAGCATGTTCATCATTGATGTTGTTCATTAGAACCACCATAACCCAAAGTATAGCAGCTAAGCAAAGCTACCCAATAGAAAGATAAACCCAGGTTGGCAAGATATGATAATAAAGACTAGGATAAACCTTAATAGGACCCATCAATATTAATGCAAGCATATGCAATGGTGATTAAATAATTATTGGGACAAAAGAACAAGGACACACTTGCCTTTAACCAGAGTAATGTTGTTGCTCAGAGTGTCTTCACCTTCAAGCTCTTCAATGCTCTCGAACGACGTTCATTCTACTCGCATCAATCATCGAGCACAAGCACACAAAACAAACAAACTAACTAACTAACTAAGAACAATACTCCAATCAAGAAAAACTTTAAAAGATCGTACTACAGGATAGGCTTGATTCTATGGTCACGCATGAATGAAGGAAACGTTGAAAACGAAACTAAGGTCGAAAAGATAAAAGCTATCGAGAGATTTTTATCAAGCAACAAGAGACTATGTGCTTCATATATTTTCATCAGAAAATCATGTGTAAAGGTTATTTCAGAGAAATACCCTCTTTTGAATTAATCAAGTTATATCCGATCACTAAAACACGATAAACTTGATCATATTTTATTTAGAAACATTGAATTATAAATTATGCCAAATTAACATTTTACTTTAGAAAGACAAAACATGTATAAACATCTAATCGAATAACTTTGGATTATGTGTTCAACTAAACATATTTAATATTGGAAATACAATTATAATATAATTAGTCACATTAACTTTATTATAAAAAACGGATGTAAAAGCCTAATCAACTTTTAATTGGAAAAGGACCATTTAAATATTAAGCAAATTAACATTTGCTTTATAAAAACCGAAATAAAGATCTAATTAGATTTTATTTACAGAAGCATGTGAAATATTCATTAATCAAATTAATATTGATAACGAAAATCGGTGTATACCACTATACTGTTTTTATTTAGAAAAGGCATGTTTAATAAGCATTAAACAAATTTAATATCAAATTAATTTTCAGAAAACATGCATAAAGAAAACTCACCACTAACGAGTACTTTATCCCATTACGAACCTAACACAACTTGAACGGATTAAAACGGAGATAAAACATGGAAGATATAGATTAAACAAGATGTAGGGACCTAGATGTGATTACTATAGATTTCAGGGGTTACTAGATAAGATTCACAAGACACTATGAACAGTGCTCGTGAATAGATCTAAAGCTAGGGTTAGATTTGCAAAAGAACATAGATTGGATCTGTTTGTGAGGATCTAAAAGAATCTAGGGGGTTCAAAGGTAAAAGACCAAGACATAGAAAAACGTAACATGATAACAGGATCTTCTAGGGGCCTATTCGCAAAACAGAGATCTTCTTCTACCTCTGGACGGAGGCGCATGGCGGCCCTGGTGGTTCCATCCGCCAGCGCTCTGGTGACCTAGGGGTTCGATTGACAGGCGTAGGAGATAGAGGGGTCGAGAGAAACTTGTGGATGTGCTCACTGGCGGTGGAGACAGACGGTGGTGGCCGAATTCCGGCGGCAGGCGGAGCTCAAACGGACGACGGCTCGGACTCCAAGCAGTGGCAGTGCTCCGCTGGCCTGCTCGCATCGAGAAAAGGCTGCGGACGTGTGGCTTGTCACGGCGGAGCTCCTGGTGTCGACGGTCTGCCCCGAGGACTCTTGGACACCGTGAATCAAAGACGGTCGGCGGCGCAATTTGCGCGAGATGAGCAGGGCAGAGGCCCGCGACACGAGGTGGAGGCGGGTGCACTTTATAGGGTGCGGGCTCTGCGGCTCCCTTGGTGCGCACGCCAAGGATGACCGGTGGCGGCGGCGACGCTGGCCGTGAAGGCCACGGCCTCTAATAGTCGGATGGGCTTCGCGGGCCAGCGGCTGGGCCGAAGAGGGCTGAAGCGGACCGGGTCGGGTCGGGCCTTCGGGCTCGGCCCAAAATTAAAACAAAAAAATATAGATTTAATTTCTGAAATTATTTTCAGTGCAAAAACAATTCCAGAAAAATCTAGAAAATGCTTTAGAGGCACGAAAAATACTCAGAAAATTCCCAAAATTCCAGGAAAATTCCCAGAGATAGATTGATACACGAAAACTCCAAATAAATATTTGGAACTCATGAAAAAGATTTTAGAGAATTCTAATAAATAGAATTAGCTCAAGAAAATGAGAATAAATTTCAGAAAAAAGCCAGAAAATTCTCAGTTGGATTTGGTCAGCACCTAAGTGCATTTAAAAACCTTTTGCACACAAAAACACTAGGATGCATAGGCATGAATGCAACACTCACAATCATTTTATTTAATTCAGAAAATCAAATAATGGATTTTTCTTATACTAAATTTCCTGTAAAGAAAATAAATGTTTGGAAAAAATTTTAAAATTATGAGAAAATCATTGTTTAATTATTCTTTCTATTCACATCCTGAAATTGGAAATTTCAAGGTGTGACAAATCTACCCCCTTAAAAGGAATCTCGTCCCAAGATTCGAAGAAAGAAGAAACAATGAGTAGGTAGACAAACAAGAATATTGCTGCTGAGGTAGGCAGGTGGTCATCCTCTTTTGTTCAGGGTGTAGGATCTTCAGTATTCATGTCTCTTGGTCGTCAGGGTCTTCATCAGAGTGAGCTAGATGGGATAATAGCAAGCACAAGGTAGGAAGGAAATTAGAGTGAGGTCTTCTTTCTTCAACTTGCTCACTTTTAAATGGTGACGATGGCAGTAGCATTTACTTTGGCATTGCTGCAGGCTTTCATTTCTTCTTATGAAGTCCTTCATTCGATCAGGTAGGGAGAAAGAGAGATAACAAGGATGTGGGAGGCACAAAGGAAGAACCTAACTAAGTAACTGATGTTATTGCAGATATAAGACCCACAATACACCAACACTCATTACAAAGAAACGAATCAATCAAGGTCATAAAACCAAGCATCATCATGCAAGCACTGAATTCCACCGATCAAGACACAGTCAAAGGAACGATGCTAAACATTATTAATTAGAGTCAGAGGGTAACCTCCTAACCATGGGCATAGCTTGCTTCACCGGTCATTGAGGCTTCACTTCAGGCTTCACTTCAGGCGTGCTTCAGGGTACGTGGCATGGATCATCTAATAATTTTTTTTTAATTAGAATGACACTTTGGAATCAAAAGTCAAGGGAGAATCCAAAGTAGTATTGTATGAATAGCAAGGAGATGTTTAATGAGGAAGATATATGGATAGGAATTGATAGATATGTTTAAAGTAGCTAGGCAAGCAAGATATCAAGGAGATGCATTGCATGAAACAAGTGAAAAGGGAAAGCAAGATCTAGATCAAGATCAAGGGGAGATAAAATAAACATACAAGGGTAGGGGTCATAACATTTGCAAAACAATGAAGTGTGAATGAAAAGAAGTTAAGCGAGAAGAGCTAAGATATCAAGGGGGATTATCAAAAGAAAATGGTCAAGGAGTGGGAATATACATCACAGAGCTCCAAGGTAAGGTAGTGATGAATTTTAGATCAAAGGAAACCTTAAGAAACGACCATTGCTATCTAGGCTTACATCCTACAGTCGATACAACTCTGATACCACTCTATCACACCTGTTTTTCCAAAGAAAACCAAGTGCAAATCTATATGCATGCCAGGATCAAGTTTCATGCATATAGTTGACATAAGTGAATAACAGAAACAATATCTCGTAAGAAAAAAGAGAGATCGTCATAGTATTACGCTATAATCTGGAAATGAAGGCTCCAACCATCACACGCAGACGACTGGGGGTTGCGTACGCCTAGCACCAGCAACATCTTCATAACAACTTCATAGCAGCTTCCTCTTTCTAAGCAACATTGTTTATAGTAAGGGTGAGCACATGTCGTACTCAGCAAGTATGGGGAAAGTATGAATGCAAAGGCTTGACAAGGAAAGGCTGACAGGTTGACTGCATTAAGCACTTTTAGTTGGTCAAATTTTATTAGCACCTGATTACTAAGATATAAGTATATACCAACCCACATTAACATATAGAGATACGCCATAAGCATATGGCTAACATAACCATAACCACAATTTAAGTCCATCTTCAAGTTCAATTATCATGTGACGGTCCAGGCCGCTCTTGACCATGAGCACTGCTAACCGATTAGTTTTACACTCTGCAGAGGTTGTACATCTTTACCCACAAGTCATGTAAAAGTTCAAAAGAACTTTAAACCCAACCATGCGATGCTGATCAGGCATCATACCACACTACTGAGGTGTGATTGCATAGGGACGCTACGAGACCTTTACAAAGTTTCCCTAGTGTGAAACAACCTGCTAAGGTTCCGAGTCGTTGCAGAGTATAAAGTCCCCTAGTAGGTACCGTGTCTTAGCCAAGCCCAACTCCCTACTAGAGAGAGTCTATAGCCCACTGGCACTCCCCCTTGCCCTTTCGGTAAGGTCACCCCAACACTAGAGTCCCTAATTAATTAGCCAAGCCAGAGCCATATAGCCTTGTGGTTGCACTGTTGTCCTGGATGGTTCTCCATGTTCTGATTAAGCATGGTGATCTTGTATTAACTAGAGGTATATCATAAAAGTAAAGCATGTTCATCATTGATGTTGTTCATTAGAACCACCATAACCCAAAGTATAGTAGCTAAGCAAAGCTAGCCAATAGAAAGATAAACCTAGGTTGGCAAGGAATGATAATAAAGACTAGGATAAACCTTAATAGGACCCATCAATATTAATGCAAGCATATGTAATGGTGATTAAATAATTATTGGGACAAAAGAACAAGGACACACTTGCCTTTAACCAGAGTAATGTTGTTGCTCAGAGTGTCTTCACCTTCAAGCTCTTCAATGCTCTCGATCGACGTTCATTCTACTCGCATCAATCATCGAGCACAAGCACACAAAGCAAACAAACAAGCAAACTAAGAACAATACTCCAATCAAGAAAAACTTTAAAAGATTGTACTACAGGATAGGTTTGATTCTATGGTCACACATGAACGAAGGAAACATTGAAAACGAAACTAAGGTCGAAAAGAAAAAACCTATCGAGAGATTTTTATCATGCAGCAAGAGACTATGTGCTTCATATATTTTAACCAAAAAATCATGTGTAAAGGTTATTTCAGAGAAATACCCTCTTTTGAATTAATCAAGTTATATCTGATCACTAAAACACGATAAACTTGATCATATTTTATTTAGAAACATTGAATTATGAATTATGCCTAATTAACATTTTACTTTAGAAAGACAAAACATGTATAAACATCTAATCGAATAACTTTGGATTACGTGTTCAACTAAACATATTTAATATTGGAAAGACAATTATAATATAATTGGTCACATTAACTTCATTATAAAAACCGATGTAAAAGCCTAATCAACTTTTAATTGGAAAAGTCCATTTAAATATTAAGCAAATTAACATTTGGTTTAGAAAAATCGAGGTAAAGATCTAATTAGATTTTATTTACAAAAGCATATGAAATATTTATTAATCAAATTAATATTGATAACGAAAATCGGTGTATACCACTGTACTGTTTTTATTTAGAAAAGGCATGTTTAATAAGCATTAAACAAAATTAATATCAAATTAATTTTCAGAAAACATGCATAAAGAAAACTCACCACTAACGTGTACTTTATCCCATTATGAACCTAACACAACTTGAACGGATTAAAACGGAGATAAAACATGGAAGATATAGATTAAACAAGATGTAGGGACCTAGATGTGATTACTATAGATTTCAGGGGTTACTAGATAAGATTCACAAGACACTATGAACAGTGCTCGTGAATAGATCTAAAGCTAGGGTTAGAGTTGCAAAAGAACATAGATTGGACCTGTTTGTGAGGATCTAAAAGAATCTAGGGGGTTCAAAGGTAAAAGACCAAGACATAGAAAAACGTAACATGATAACAGGATCTTCTAGGGGCCTATTCGCAAAACAGAGATCTTCTTCTTCTACCTCTGGACGGAGGCGCACGGCGGCCCTGGTGGTTCCATCCGCCAGCGCTCTGGTGACCTAGGGGTTCGATTGACAGGCGTAGGAGATAGAGGGGTCGAGAGAAACTTGTGGATGTGCTCACTGGCGGTGGAGACAGACGGTGGTGGCCGAATTTCGGCGGCGGGCGGAGCTCAAGCGGACGACGGCTCGGACTCCAAGCAGCGGCGGTGCTCCGCTGGCCTCCTCGCGTCGAGAAAAGGCAGTGGATGTGCGGCTTGTCACGGCGGAGCTCCTGGTGTCGACGGTCTGCCCCGAGGAGTCTTGGACGCCGCGAATCAAAGACGGCCGGCGGCGAGCTCCTGCCACCTCGGTCGGCAGCGCGATTTGCGCGGGCGAGGCAGCACGGGATGAGCAAGGCAGAGGTGTGTGATACGAGGTGGAGGCGGGTGTGCTTTATAGGGTGCGGGCGCTGCGGCTCCCTTGGTGCACGCGCCCAGGATGGCCGGTGGCGGCGGCAGCGCTGGCCGTGAAGGCCACAGCCTCTGATGGCCGGATGGGCTTCGCGGGCCAGCGGCTGGGCCGAAGCGGGCTGAAGCAGACCGGGTCGAGTCGGGCCTTCGGGCTCGGCCCAAAATTAAAAGAAAAACATTTAGATTTAATTTCCGAAATCATTTTCAGTGCAAAAAAAATTCCAGAAAAATTTAGAAAATGCTTTAGAGGCACGAAAAATACTCAGAAAATTCCCAAAGTTCCAGGAAAATTCCCAGAGATAGATTGATACACGAAAAATCCAAATAAAATATTTGGAGCTCATGAAAAAGATTTTAGAGCCTTCTAATAAATAGAATTAGCTCAAGAAAATTGAGAATAAATTCCAGAAAAAGCCGGAAAATTCTCGGAAGGATTTGGTCAGCACCTAAGCGCATTTAAAAACCTTATGCACTCAAAAACACCAGGATGCATAGGCATGAATGCAACACTCACAATCATTGTATTTAATTCAGAAAATCAAACAATGGATTTTTCTTATACTATATTTCCTGTAAAGAAAATAAATGTTTGGAAAGTTTTTTAAAATTATGAGAAAATCATTGTTTAATTATTCTTTCTATTCACATCCTGAAATTAGAACTTTCAGGGTGTGACACTCTGTGGAGGATATTGTCCCTTCTTACTCCGGTCGTATAAGGTCGGTTCATGGGAAAGTCTTTCTAGTGTTTTTGTACGGCCGCACGGGCCAAAAAGGCATAGCCTCTGGGAATGCCTACTTATGTGAGGACTTAATCCACACCCCGCCACTGCACCTAGTAAACCACCCCAAGGGGCCATGGTGGGCAACAGATATGCTGGAACAGGACCTTTGCAGAGTCCCAGGTCCGGTCGGCACGGGTCATCAGGTATGTTGTGGTGTCAGGGTGACGCGGTGGTATTGTATACCACATTTATATTGATGCATCTTTTTCTCGGGAAACTGGATCCGCGTAGCGGATGGTGGTGGAATCACCCTTGCTTAGACCCCATTGTAGACGTGGGTGGAGTGTTAATGGTTGTTAAGTACCACTTTTAGCCGTCAATATATCCTCACATAAATAGAGGCATATGCACTTATTACTCGCATTTTGGTTTGAATAATGTAGTTCCACTTGTCCTTGGAGATTATTTGTATGTAGGTGATTTGAGCATAAAAAGAGATGGAAACCCACCTTCTATGGGAAGATCCATGCCAACTCAGCTGAGGAGGTGGTTGCCACACTACTTCTAGGTGGCATCCACATCACTGATCCAAGGAAGGCATCCACCGATGAATCAGAGAGTGACACATAGACTTCACAAGGATCCACGGGCCCACCTAGGACTCCAAAACCGCCATGCACCGAGGAAAGCTTAGAGGGCCCACAGGTCAGCCACCCAGAGAAAACACAAGCCAGGAGGCCGCCCTAGACGGACGTCCGACCGTGTGTTCGGCCGAACCGACCTAGGGTTGGTTCATCCTGGCCTTCCACGTGGTGGTTCCCCATTGGTCAATTGTTGCAATCCCGGGTGAATTGGAGGCAATTGGAGCCCGAAGCAAGCCTGGCCCTTACCTATAAATAGAAGGGGAGGGGCTCCATTTCTCACACACCAAGGCTAGGGGGTAGGCTAGAGTAGCCCTTATTCAGGTTCCAAGTCTACTTTGGGATCTAGGTATGAGTTCTCTTGTATCTTTATTTCTTTGTATGACTTTGATCTACTTCAGTTATTCAACTATTTCATATAAAGTTGTGGTAGATCATGTGATTGATATGTTCTTGAGTTCATCCATTGTTCATCATTTAGAGGCTAGTGTTCTTCATGAAAACTACCTTTCGATCCAATTGAAGGGTGATTTTCTCATTCATTATGTGTTTGTTCATAAGTTAGAGGCTCGTGTTCTTCACGAACATGACCCTTTGATCTTGTTGATTAGACATAAGAGAGTTCATATCCGTTCGCATGACTAGCCCTAGTTTGATCTAGATTGATGGCATTGTTGTGTTGCATGAGGTTTGTGTTTAAGCTATGGTACTCGGTCTAAGTTGGCCAGTTATCTGGTGGCTTCACCCTAGGTCACAATAGCCCGGGCCAGGTGAAGTCTAGCAGCAATGCAAGCATGGTGCCTGGGTTGTGTGGCTTCGTTAGTTATGAGCTTGCCCCCCGTAACGATAGAGGTAGGCCGCAGTGGTGACAGCTGTTGGACCCGTTGAAACCCTTCACGCTGGGGTATTGTTGTAGGAGTCTAAAGGATAGTTACGCAAGATGCTGGTCGTCGCGGGCTATCTCCCCGTTTGTACCTGGGTGCTAAACCTTCCAATCATGCAATGCTTTGTACCTCTCTTTCTTGTATCATCTAACTCTTGTACGTATAGTTCTTTAGAACCTAGAGCTAACTCGTATGTCCCCCCTATGCCGTAGTGTGCTTGTGTAGAGATAGATCTGAGTGTGTGTCACACTACCCTTATCATATCATTTACCTTACCCCTGTATTTGAGTTGTTGTCTTCTATTTATATCTCATGGTTGCACTCATTGCAAAAGCATATGTCTTGATATCCACCAATGCCTTCCACGGATACGATACCCTTGGAATACTAACTTCCCTGAGGAAATGCTACAATGGTTTATCTGTGCGCTTGCGGATTCGTTCACGATCGTTGGATTGACCTTTGGCAAGTCTTGACACTCGCTCTAACTCGGCGTCGTTAGTAGTGACGTTGAGAGATGCCTACAGACATTTCTTACGCTATTGCTAAGAATGGATTCTAAACCTGTTCTTAAGCAGTGGTGTTAAGAAATGCCAACATGGAGCTAGGGAATGTAGTCTAGGATTGGATGATAATATAGTCCATGAATAGACACCGGTGGGTACGGGTTTCATAGGTCAGTACCGCCTCCGTACAAGGTATGGGCTGATCGACCGTGCGGGTAAAGTGTACCCCTCTGGCCAGAGTTATGAATATATTCGAATAGCCGAGGCTCACGGTTATGAGCCCACTTGATAAAAGCTCTCATTGATTAGTATACACCTTAGGATACTAGAAATATTTTGGTTAAGGATAATTTGGACTTGAGTCGGGTTTGTCCTTCAATGGAGCCCGAGTATGGTATAAGGCTGGATCGGGTTGTCCCTGACGGAACCCGGATAGAGTTTATACAATTAGGGGACTCGTAGGGGAGTGAACGCCCTCCAGGACCAAAACTACTTTATACTGCTGCATTACATACCTCTCTCTTTCGCACTTAAATTCCATACTTTACATTCAGTACCATGGATGTGTGCTTAGGCCCACTAGTGGCCAATTCCCCTCCGTGTTGATCTTGTCCGTTATGGAATTTGTTGAGTACCCTACCCGGTACTCACTCTTGCTTCCCCTATCCCTTCTACCAGATGAGAAACCAGAGGCTGTTGATGGAGAGGATCCACTAGGTCCGTGCTAGGAGTCAAGATGACTGAGGTGTGAGTCCGCTACATAGATCGCCGCTACTTGAATAAGGTTGAGGCTACGGCCCCACTTGTATAGAGTGTGCTTTTCTCTTTTTCAACCTTATGTAAAATATCTGAATAAACAAATGAAGTACTATTGTGATACTTCTTGTGCGAAGTGCCCGTACCATCTAATGATCCAGGGAATGATACGAAAAGGCAGTCGGGTCCTCCCCTATAGAGCGGTCCCCACAGGATGGTACCAGAGCTGTACTTGATCGTAGCTCCAAATAGCCTGATTAAAATAAATTACAAACTCCGTTCTCTTACCTCCTGCTTTAGGAAGTTTTCTCGGGACGTTAGTGACAAGACTTTTGTCTTTAGTAGGACATGGAAGGAAATAACTGGACCGATGAAGTCGGATGGACACACTCAGATTGCTCAGGAAATGTGGGATTTCCGAGAGTTTTATGGAAAGCAATGACAAAATTAGGATACACTCAACACCCGGAATACAAGGGCAGAGAGTTTGTGTTGGATGGAATATCATATTGCGAGATGAGCCTGACCCTAGGAAAACCCCCATCAGTTATGAAATGAACACCCTACGTAGTTACAACCGTAGGTGTCCGGTTAAATGATACCCTACAAGCAATAGCCAAGAAAGCCATAATGTACCATGCTAAGGAAGGAATGAAACCTACCGCTATAGCCCAAACCTCTCTCAGGTATCTACCCATAGGGAGAAGCCGGCAAACTGCCTGGGATTATCGCACCAAAGCCCTCCTAACAGAAATAGTGCCGGTCAACCATTCTACCATGGCTATGACCGTATCATATATCTTATCCCTAGAAAACCTATATGAGGTCCAGAGAGCCGAACAGTTAGGGAACCAATTAGCTATTGTTGAGAGCCATATGGAAGAAATATTGGTTCAGTCATCCCAAATGGAGAAGAGAGCTGATGAATCTCAGAACTTTATGGAGGAAGCTACTCTTGAGCTTAAGCGAGATCTCAAGCATATTGTTAAGAAGAGTGCCAAAACTAGCCAAACAGGAACCTCTTCAACTACCCGTAAGCCATCCACCAAAACTAAAGCCAAGCCTCCTAAAGTAGCACTGTTACCCGTTATCCCAGAAACACCAGAACAATTATCTCCCCAACCCATGAGTCAACCAAGCCAGGAAGGAAGTCAAAAGGAAGAAGCAACGATGCAAGAGTTCGACTAGTGGGCAAGGAAGGACAAAGGAAAAGAGGTTGTAGAAGCCCTAGAAGAGCAAGGACCCACGGAGATGTCATGGATAACTTCAGGATCCGAGGCTATGACTCTTGCCAAGGAAGGAACCCCAGGAAGCTCGTCCGTCGACAGCCACCCATCCCAGTCCGATTACGAGAGGGATATAGAGAAGTTTATTGAGGAATGGGGAATGTCATCATTGGCAACCGATATCAGCAGCATGTCAGAGAAGGACTCAGTGAGTGGATCACACTTCTGGGAAGACTATTACCGCCAGAGTAACGCGTGGGATTAGAACTAGAGAATGGGTGGTGTACAAGTGTACAAATGTAGATTAGCTAGTAAATAATGTATAGGCAGCCACAGTTCTAAGTTAGAACGTATATTTCTTATGTGTGGCTAAAGGGGTAGTCACTACCCCTTTCCCTGGATATAAATAAACTATATTTGGTTGTGCACAGCATATAGCAACATATTCTATACCCGTCTCTTTCATGATCTATACTTATCCTCTTCTTCTACACTCAACCCCTTCATAACGAGACCTTAGACTTACCCCTACTCCGGTTGAACCTACAGATGGCACCCAAGAGGTCCGCGAGAATCCAAGAACATCGTGATCACAGAAACAGGATGCCAGAAGGACCACGGGACGAATCCCGGACTGAGAGTGTTCACCAGAGACCACCACAGAGAAGGCAGAGGTTTCAACGGGTTGAAGTAGAGTAGGAAGCTGAGGATATGGATATTTCAGAAGAAGAGCAAGATAACCCACCCCCACCACCAGTAAATGATCTAGTAGCTATAATGGCAAATCAAACCCGACTGATGGAGGTCATAGCCGAGGGAGTTACCCAAAACCATAACCATCGTCCTGGAAATGGTTGTGGACAAACCAGAAAGATCATAGAATTCCTTAGAACCAACCCACCTACCTTTGACAGCTCCGATGAACCATTGGAAGCAGATGACTGGTTGAAGGTCATTACTCGGAAACTAGATGCAGTTCATGCAGTTGGCAAGGACAGGATCATGTTAGCAACACATCAACTACAAGGAATAGTAGTGATTGGTGGGATAATTACTGTATGGCAGCCAATGACGCAGAAGAGATTACCTGGGAGGAATTTCAAGAGGAATTCAGGAAATATCATATTCCTGAAGGAGCAATGGAAAGGAAGGCTGATGAACTCAGAGCCCTCAAGCAAGAAGGAATGACAATTCCTCAGTATCACCGGAAGTTCATGAAGTTAGCCCGCTATGCCCCTGATGATGTCAACACCGATAAGAAGAAGCAGACTCGGTTCAAGAAGGGATTGAACAACCTCTACCGTCAACACTTAACCACACATATATACCCAGACTTCAACACCCTAATCAACCAGTCAATCCTAGCTGAAATTGTTCATGAGGAGGAGGATCGAAGGCGTAAGAGCAACTCCAATAGCCTCTCTAAACCCATTTTCTGTCGGTAAAAAAAGAAAACACCCTCGAAACGCTATCCACCAACAGCCTCAGGAAAACAGCGGCTCGGAATCTTGCTCGCCATGCGCCAGCCTCTGCTCGTGATTTTTGGAGAGGCCACCCACCTCGCAATCTCACGGATTCCACAGCGAATCCATCCCTCCCGCCCTGCTTCCCGCGTCAAATCGCCCACGCCAATATTTCCCTCCGCGTTCCTGCCTCGCGCCCAGTCCAGCTTCACGCCTCCGTGCCGTTCCGCAGTCGCCGCCGCCGCGTTCCGTCCCTGCCGCCAGACTCCGGTTTGCAGTCATCACCGCCATGTACAGTGTGCCGCGACCGAGGTCAACCGCGGCCGGGGTACCCGTGCCGTGGATTGGCCGTGCAGGCTCGTCCACAAGACACAGCGTCGCCAGGGTCTCAAATCGAGCCGGGAAGGGACGAGGCAGTGGGAGATGATTCGCAGCGCCGCCGGTCGCCAGTAGATCTCCTCAATGGTGAGGAATTCCATGGAGAGGAGGCATACACTGGTGAGTTCATGAATCCATTTTTGGTTTGTTCACTGCTCATGTGGGAATATGTGTTCTTGTACTGTGTGGAGCCTATGAATGGTGCTGTCAGGATTAATATGTGTACATCTGATTGTTAATCAAGAGTATTAGTGGTAGCTTTGCTTGTTAAGTTCAGTTCCATATTATTGCACTGCGATACGAGATTCAGGAAAGAAAAAAAATTAATTCACTGTTGTTCTCCTTTGAAGCACTTGCAATTTGTATCAGTCATTCGAGAGATCAAAATCCTAGCAAAATAAATCCTGGGCTAACATTAGGAAAAATCAGTAAATTCTCCATTGCCTCCATCTAAAGGGAGTTTCCTGTGTGTCGTAGAGTTGTTTTCTGCGAAGAAGCAAATTTCATCTGCCCATCAAACTGACCTAAAGTTAAAATTAAAGTGTGTCCTAAAACTGTTTTGTATTGTTTTTTCACTTTCAGTAATCTAGCTTGTTCCAGTTTGTGTTCCTTTCAATTAACAAAATCCATCGGTGCTTCTTACATATATTGTATGCTTATTAAACTTTTGATGCTGTTGTTTCTGTCTATATATGCAGAACTTCTAGAAGGTCTTAATGATACAATACTTTTCTTTTGTGGGCAATTATGAAATCCACGGATGCCCTTTTTTGTTGATGTGGATTTCCCACTACAACAGTACAATCCCACTCTGTCTTCTGATGGACCTGCATGTTTGCTACCTCTTGTTGCTTCCCAATTCCACATCAACGCATGGGCCCATTACCTGATGCACATTTTTGAATGCCTTTCTTATTTGCATCCCAAACCCAATTGCAGTGCATCTTTACAGCTAAATACCTAACTGACACTTGAAATATATTTTTAGTAATGTTATTGGTGAGCACTAATTTACATAAAAAGGATATAGCATTTGCAGGCTTGGGGCAAACATTGATGGTGAATTTATATTCATACCATACCATCCTTTCTGAAGTAATTGAATCATATATTGATGTGAAGTTATGGAGTTAATTAAATGTGTACTCCTGTTTTTATTTATGAAAAAACATCACAATTACAATTTGCCTGTGCTCAGTCTCAGTGAATGCAAAAGAGTAACAGGAAGGCACAAGTTATGACCAATGATGCTTCAGCCATACTGTTACTTTTTTGCCTGTGCTAACCCACAACTACACATGCTGATTTCTCTTATTTTCCTCATTGTAGAATTTTTTGTTCATCCTCAAATTTTGCATGAATGTTGAATGTAGATCCTTTCATACTGTACCCATACATATTTCTATGCACAGCTGTAGCATCTGAAACTTAATTCTATTCATAACTATTAGAAGAGTTGTATTGAAGCTGAATGCAAATTGCAATTAAGGGAAAAGCATGGTGCCCTTGTTGAACACCACATTTAATTCCTGAGCTGTTCGACATTAGTTGCTGGTCTGGTGGACTGTGACTGTCAACAGCAGTTAACCATCAGGCAGCCCTTATCTAGCAGTTAGTCGGTGCAGCTGTGCAAGTGATGACCCACCCTGGGAATTTGTCGTCTTTAACTTGTAATTTGTCGTCTTTAACTTGTTAATGAGATAGTGCTGAATAAATACTGAAAATGCCATGTTGTGAATGAAAATGACAGAGGGTACCCTGATATGATTGTTTGTTGGGATTTTTTTAACTGAATGGTAATTCACCTGCAGCCTAGTTAGATCTGGTCTCACTAAATCTTAGTGAGTGCATGTGAAGCAAGATGTGAAACAGAGATAAATATCAATGGAAATAATTATCACAATTTTGTCACAGTTCTGATTAAACTTAATTTTTTAGTGTTGACATGCACAATGCCTTGCAGTTTTCAGTTAATTTAGGTGACTATTACCTACCAACAACTACACATGCTGAACCTTAATTCTATTCATTCGTAGTTATCTTTAAATGATGATATGCCATCACGATGAACTTGCTTTGTGTTGTAGGGCCATCCAATTTGAACAGATTCGAGTACACATTATCTTGAAGCTGAATGCAAATTGTAATCAATACCCACTGGCCTCACAAAATTTCCACCACGGCTAGCTGTTATTTTTCTTTGTTGATCCATATGTCATCAATTGTTTAACTGTAAATGTTGATGCTTATTAGTAGTGTAGAAAATTATGTCAGAAATAGCTTAATGCTTATTAGCCTGATTGTTCTTGTTGCCTGACACTTTTATGTGCATGTCTATCTTCATGGTTTGCCATGCTTGGTGGAGTAGTAATTCTGTTTTCACAATATCAGGAGCTATGGATCAACGATATTTCACTGACCACCTAGTGAATGGAGTTGAACAGTCTCAGGAGCTCTCACCTGGTAGCAGTGAACCACCCATCCATGTTGCTACATCAACAACTAAGAGTTCTCAGGGAAGAAGCAAAAACTTCAAAGAAGAGGAGGACATACTACTTGTCTCAGCTTGGCTAAATGTGGGCATGGATCCTATTCAAGGTGTTGATCCAACACAAGGCACCTTTTGGAAAAGGATACATGTTTATTTCCATGCAAACAAGACCTTCAAGTTCGAGTCAAAACGTACTGAAAGTTCCTTAATGAACCGTTGGTCTGGTATTCAACATGATGTGAATCTATTTTGTGGGTATCTATCCAAGATAAAGAATAGGAACCACAGTGGTTGGTCAGTTGGTGACAAGGTTATAACTCAAACTCATAATTTGTCCTCTATGACCATTTCTCAGTAATCCATTTTAATATTTACTTTGGTTCAAATGTGCAGATTGCAAATGCATGTGCAATGTTCACGAAAGAAGACCCGAAGGATAGGAAGTTTGCATTCATGCATTGCTAGAACATTCTCAAGGACAAGCCCAAGTGGATGGACAGACGGAGGGACATTGGATGTGCAAAGAAAACAAGGAATAAGAAACAGAAAACTGTGGCCAATTCTTCTCCTGCCTCAGCTCCAGTTGCTCCTGCTACCCCTCTTGATGTTGGTGATGAGGGTGAACCATTTGGAAGACCCGACGGCAAGAAGAAGGAGAAACAGAAGCTGAAGCAACGCTCAACCATTGAAGCATTGGATTATTTAATGGTAAAGAAAAAAGAAGATGGCAAAGAGAAAGACTTGAAGAAAGAAGAGAGGTGCAACAAAGTATTTGCATTGCAAGAGGAAATGCTAAAATTAGAGAAAGAAAGGATTCAGCTCCAAAGGGAACAAGAGGAGGAAAGGCTAAAATTGGATAAAGAACAATTTCAGCTAGAAAGGGATCGAGAAGAGGAGAGAATTCTTAATTTGGATTTGAGCACAATGAACTTCAAACTACAACAATACTATGGAGTGCGTCAGGATGAGATTCTCGCAAGACGTTGCAATATATAGGAGTTTCTATCTAGTTTCAGTTCATTTTAAAATTCATGTGTGAGATACCCTTTAAATTTGTAATTTAGTTTCTAGTTACAGACATTTCCTTCTACTGAATTTCTGAAACTCGGTACCTCCTGGATGTTACTTATTTGTGAAGTTTGAGAAGTTTCAGTTCATTACTAGTAACTTGACACACATCAGTTTGCTGCCAAAGTTATGCATCAAATATATTCAGTGCAAGCATAGTTCTCTTGCTGTCTCGGTGATTCCCGGACAGTAGCCTCGATTGACAAATTTTTCAGATTAAATGCTCCAGAAAAGGGTATCTGTTGCTGCACATTTTATAATTGGACAGTAGCCTTTGACAATCCATAGAACACTTGATTGGCGACAGTAGCCTTTGACAATCCATAAAAGACTTGATTGGCAAATTTTTGAGATAAAGAACATAGCCTTCCAATCCATATTCCTGACTGGGATAGTTCTTGGAAGTCCAAGTATAGAGAATTCAGAGATAAAAAACTGCTAGTGGAGACAAGCACACAGAGCCAAACAAGCACAATATAATCTATAATGTTCTCAAATAATTATTAAATGGAGTACGATACAATGTATGTTGTTTTCAGATAATTATAAAATGAAGTATACAAACTAATCAACATTAATCAATATTATATAACTTTGAATGGTTTTGCCACAAGTGTGCAATCAGGTCTGCCTTCAGCTGATAGTGGATTTCGCTGTCCTTGATTTTTTTATAATTTTGCATCCACGCCTCAAGTTCAGGTGCAGCACTATGTGAAACTGTGACTCTTGATCCCATATCATCATAACTGCAAATATAATGTCCCTCATTGTTGAAGTGATACTCATATTGTTCCCCGTGCTCTTCACGCTCGTCTTCAATAATCATGTTATGCATTATGATGCAAGCTATCATAATATCATGGAGCGTATCTTCATCCCATAAACGAGTCGGTCCACAAACAATAGCAAAGCGAGATTGTAGAACCCCAAATGCTCTTTCAACATCCTTTCGACATGCTTCTTGTGCCTTTGCAAAATATTTTTTTCTTATTACCTTGTGGCTCCAGAATGGTCTTTACAAAAGTTGCCCACGACGGATATATGCCATCTGCTAGATAATACCCCATTGAATAATCGTGTCCATTGATGTTGTAGTTTACTTGTGGACCTTGCCCATCAGCAAGCCTTGCAAAGATAGGAGATCTTTGAAGCACGTTAATGTCGTTGTGTGAACCAGGCATGCCAAAGAATGCATGCCATATCCAAAGATCTTTAGATGCGACTACTTCAAGTATAATAGTAGGCTCCTTTTTATGTCCTTTGTACTATCTGTGATGTGCAGTAAGATAATTTTTCCAAGATCAATGCATACAATCTATGGACCCAACATTACTAGGAAATCCTCTACTCGCTCCAATATCAAGTAATCTAGGAGTATCTTGTTCATTAGGCTCTCTCATGTACTCTGGTACAAAAATCTCAATAACAGTTGCTACAAACTTTCTCAAAGATTCTAGTGCAGTACTCTCTCCAATACAAACATACTCGTCCAAAGCATCAGCTGGTGTGCCATAAGCTAACATACGGAAAGCAGCAACAACCTTCTGTAGACAAGATAGTCCTAGCACACCGGCTGCATTCCTCTTCTGCACAAAATAGTCGTCGTGTTTCTCAACATCCTTCATTATGCGAAGAAAAAGAGATCGTCTCATCCGAAACCTATGTCACGAAGCAGTAACAATTTAGCACAAAAATATTACATCTACAGTGAATATTAAATTAAAATTAAAGAAAAATATACGAACCTCTGTCTAAAAGTAGTGGTGTTGAAAGTAGGATTATTTGAGAAATAATCTTTGTAGAGAAGATCATGCCATAAAAGTCTTTCACGATGCACTATCTCATGTCCATCAATAGAACCAATACGATCGGGATTATTAACTGAATACTCAATGACTATGTGCGCGACATCATCATATATCTCATCATCGGAAGAGGAAGAATTGATAATTTCATCAAATACAAATTGATTGAATTCATCGTCGGAATCCATACTCTGTTGCGTTGATTTTTAATACAAATCGGCAAGCCATAACGAATTAGATCATGATCGAAGGATGAGAAGCGGACATGAACAAAAATTAGAAACCCTAAACCCTAAGTACCTCGAATCAATTTGATCGAAAGAGGAGCTACAGACAGGATGGTGGCGTCGTCGATGACCTTCCGTCGCCGGTGGCCACGGCCTCTCGATTTTCTGGCGTCTGGCGGCGAGAGGGCGCGTCGAGCCGGCGACGACAAAGCCTGCGTCACGTTCCTGTAGCGTCACTCGAGCAGGGGGCATCGGGAGGCAGGGGTCGGTGGGATTTTTTGTTCTGTCAGGTGGGCCTGCCACTAGATATCCATATTTTAGCTAGTCTGTTGGAATACCCTTAGAAGTATAGAGTTTTCTATTTTTACAAAGGTCTCAAACTCTAAATTTAGCTAGCAAGAATAGAGAGGCTGTTGGAGTTGCTCTAAGTTTATGACTTACCACACTGCCTCAAAAGGGAGACCACCCAGAACCCAAAATCCTACCCCGTCGAATACACGTTTTACACCCAGAAATCCTTTGCGTAGTCAACCGACACGCAGCATCACCTCTCAGCCTACGGCACCAATCCGTGGCCAAGTCAGCTCACAACCCCCGAGGAGCACAGCCAATGCCCCTGCCATGAGTGACAAAACATGTTTCCATTGTCGCCAGCCTGGACACTTTGTGGCCAGCTGCCCATTCAAAGCGCAAGCCAATACACCAGCCGCTTCAATTGGAAGCTCTCGACCTGCTGCCCCAGGAGTCAGACGAACTGGACCACCACCACGGAGGCCAACTTCGTCCTATTCCCAAGGACGGATTAATCACATGGAGGCCGAGTAAGCCCAAGCCGCGTCAGATGTCATGCTTGGTAAGTTCCCCGTGAATACCACCTCCGCTACTGTCTTATTTGATTCTGGAGCATCACATACATTCATATCATACAAATTTGTTCAAGAAAATTTATTACCCACCATACCCCTAACAAACCCCATAGTACCAAAAACCCCTGGATCAAAAATTCCCTGTCAACTCCAAGTTCCCGAGGTCAAAGTCACTTTAAGTGGGGTAGAGTTTATAGTTAAACCTATAGTGCTAAACTCTAAAGGGATAGATCTGATACTGGGTATGGACTGGTTGAAAGAACACAAGGGACAAATTGATTGTGAAAATGGGATAGTTACCTTGGTTAGTGCCAGAGGACAAGTTATAGAGTGTCAGACCCAGCCCAAGCATGTCACCCTAATGATCTGTGCAATGGAAGTCACCACAGTGGACCAAGTACCGGTAGTAAGGGAGTATCTAGATGTATTTCCAGAAGAGCTACCAGGACCACCACCGGATAGAGATGTTGAGTTTGTGATTAATTTACTTCCCGGAACAGCACCCATAGCTAAAAGACCCTACAGAATGGCAGTAAATGAATTAGAAGAGTTGAAAAAGCAATTAAAAGAGTTATAGGCCAAGGACTTTATTAGACCAAGTTCATCACCTTGGGGATCACTAGTGCTCTTTGTCAAGAAGAGAGATGGAACCCTTAGGATGTGCATAGATTACCAATCACTCAATGATGTGACCATCAAAAACAAGTACCCATTACCAAGAATAGATGACTATTTTGATCAGTTAAAGGGAGCCAAGTATTTCTCAAAGATAGATTTGAGATCAGGATATTATCAGCTAAGGGTCAAATGGGGTGACATATCCAAGGCAGCTTTTGTAACTAGATATGGACAGTATGAGTACACGGTCATGCCATTTGGATTAACCAATGCCCCGGCTTATTTCATGAATCTCATGAACAAAGTGTTCATGAAAGAATTGGATAAGTTCATGGTAGTATTCATAGATGATGTTTTAATATACTCCAAGACTGCAGAAGAACATGAGAGACATTTGAGAATAGTCCTAGACAGATTAAGAGCTCATAAACTCTATGCCAAGTTTAGCAAATGTGAGTTTTGGTTAGAACAAGTTGCATTTTTAGGACATGTCATCACTCAAAATGAAGTAGTAGTGGATCCATCAAAGATAGAAGCAATCATGAATTGGCCTCAACCCAAAAATGTGATAGAGACTAGAAGTTTTCTTGGATTAGCCGGATATTACATAAGATTTATTAAAGGATTTTCAAAGTTAGCCAGACCAATGACTAGGTTAACCAAGAAAGGAGTAGCCTTTAAGTGGACCCTAGCCTGCGAAGAAAGTTTTCAGAAACTCAAGAAACAACTCACCTCAGCACCAGTGTTGGCACTTCCTGACATTCATCAAGACTTTGTGATATACTGTGATGTATCAAGAAGAGGATTAGGAAGTGTGCCTATGCAAAATGACAGAGTTATTGCATATGCATCCCCACAGCTAAGGCAACATGAAGGCAATTATCCAACACATGACTTAGAATTAGCATCAGTGGTGCATGCCCTAAAGATTTGGAAACACTATCTCATTGGAAATAAGTGTGAAGTTTATACGGATCACAAGAGTTTGAAATACATATTCACTCAGAAAGAGCTAAACCTCAGGCAGAGAAGATGGTTAGAGTTAATCAAAGATTACAACTAAGAACCGAAGTATCATCCCGGAAAAGCTAATGTAGTAACAGATGCCCTTAGTAGGAAGATGGCAACATCTGAAGAACTAAAAAAGGAGATGAAAGCTATGAATTTACATACAGTACCCCTAGGATACCTTACAAATATGCAAATTCAACCCATGCTAGAAGCACAAATCAAAGAGGCACAGAAACATAGTAGAGAAATTATGCTACTTCAGGATTCTATAGGACTTGGGATAGGATCAGAGTTCAGGATAGACTCAGAAGGAACACTATACTTCAGAAACAGAATATGTGTGCCACCTCAGAATGGGCTAAGAAAGACTATTCTAGAAGAAGCCCATAATTCAGCATATTCCATACACCCTGGTTCAACCAAGATGTATCAAGACCTGAAAGAAACATATTGATGGCCAGGAATGAAGAGAGATATAGCAGAATTTGTAGCCAACTGCCATCTATGCAAAAGTATCAAGGCAGAACATCAGAGACCAGCAGGATTACTACAGCCATTACCAATACTAGAATGGAAATGGGAAGAAATTAGTATGGATTTTATAGTAGGACTACCCAAAACCACTAAGGGAAATGACTCTATATGGGTCATAGTTGATCATTTGACCAAGGTAGCCCACTTTATCCTGATCAAGATCAGTTATGGAGGAGATAAGTTGGCATGGTTATACATAGATAACATCCTCAAGCTACATGGGATACCAAAGAGGATTATGACAGATCGAGGTCCTTAGTTTACCTCCAAATTTGGAAAAGTTTGCATAACAGCATGGGTACAGTTTAGGACTATAGCTCAGCTTATCATCCCCGAACAGATGGTCAAACGGAAAGAGTCAATCAATTGTTAGAGGATATGCTGAGAGCATGTGTCTTAACCTATGGAAAGAATTAGGAAGAAAGTTGGCTTTTGCAGAGTTCTACTATAACAATAGTTATCAAGCTAGCCTACAAATGGCACCTTTTGAAGCTTTATATGGCAGAAAGTGTACAACTCCATTAATGTTGTCAGAAGTCGGAGAAAGATCACTGTTTGGTCCTGCCATCATCAAGTATGCTGAAGAAAATACAAGGCTAGCCAGGGAAAATTTAAAGGTAGCACAAAGCTAACAAAAGAGTTATGCAGACACCCGTAGACGGGAATTAGAGTTCAAAACAGGGGATTACGTATACCTGAAAGTGGCACCGATTAGAGGCACTAGTAGATTCAAGATACTTGGCAAGTTAGCACCTCGGTATATAGGAACATATCAGATAATTCAGAAAATTGGAAAGGTGGCATATCTCTTGGAATTACCTGAAGACTTAAATGATGTACACCCAGTATTTCATGTGTCCCAACTCAGAAGATGCTTAAGAATTCCAGAAGAACAAACACCACCAGAGGTACTAGATCTACAACCAAACCTAAGATATCAGGAAAGGCCAATCAGGATTCCGGACACTGCCATACGACAAACAAGAAGGACAGTGGCGAAGTTTTGCAGAGTGCAATGGAGCAACCACACAGACGCAGAGGCAACTTGGGAAAGAGAAGATGACCTCAGGAAAGAGTTCCCACACCTATTCACCAACCTAGCCGAATCTCAGGGACGAGATTCACTTAAGTGGGGTAGGTCTGTAACATCCTGAATTTTCTAGGTTTTAAAATTGGTCCCTAAAATTTCTTTGAAACCTCTATGACTTAAATGCATTAGCTTTGGATTTTACAACTAAGTCCCTCTCTCTTTCATCACACACACATGTGCATTTGTTTGTGCTAACATTCTTTTCTCACCTCAAATTCTCACTAATTTTTCCCTAAGGAATTTCTAGTTGAAGTCCTAGTTCAAAAACCCTTCAAGTTTGAATTAGAATTCAAGTTTGAATTCAAATCCTAGCTCAAATAAATTACAAAAGGTTTAAAACCCTAACTGGGCCTTCATCTCACTCAACCCAGCCCCAAAGTCCGCTCCACCTCCCCCTTCTTTCCTTTTTCGTGCAGCCCACCTCCTCCACGCACAGCCCAGCACGGCCCAGCGGCCCAACGTCCATGTGATGACGTCACCCGGTGTCAGCGTCGTCCTCCTCGCACTGTCGCACCTTTTTCCCCTCTCCCTTTCCGCGTCCGCTGCCGCACGTCTCCCTCCCTGCCGCCTTTTGCTACACGTGCGCGTGCACCAAGACGCCCATCCCTTCCTCTCCCTCCTCCTGCAGCCGGAAGAGCTGCTCGCTTTTTCCTCCGCACCGCCGGCCTTGACTTCGCCGCACCATGGTAGACCCCCGCCACTAGCATGCCACACGCGAACCACGCCTCCACTCCCCCAGTCGCCCCACCGGTACGCGCGTCGCAACCGCCCATACCACCGCCATGCTCCTCGGCCGCTTGAGCTCATCCTCCCGCCCTCACGACCGTACCCCACGCGCGCCATGGCAAGGAGCCACACCACGCTTCAGAGTGCCGCTGCTGGCAAGCCCACTTGATCTCCCTCCCTACCGCCGCACCCGCCGTTCTGACACGCGCGCCGCGGGCGCCTAATCCACTAGCCCCCGCCGGACCCTTATCCACATCCATTCCTCCTCTTCACGTCCTTATCCGTCGTGACACGCGTCATCCGCCAGAGCTCGGCCGCCATGGCCATGGCAAGGCTCTCCCCTCCACCCCGGCCTATAAATAGAGCCCCGGAGCTCCCTGAGCTCCTCACCTCTCCACACACAACTTCCACTTCACCCCCACCTCCTTCTCTCTCCCCTCTCGTCTCGGCGTAGTTCCGCCGCCGAGAGCACATCGCCACCGCACCTCGTCGCCATTTCCCCCTGCCCCAGCTCTGCTCCGCCGCCACATACACCCGGTAAGGGTCGAAATGCTGCCTAAGTAGCCTCCTCTTCCTTAGCCAAAGTGACATAGATGCTCCCCGCCGCAGCCGCACCTTTGCCAGGCATGCGCACGCCGCGACATAGCTCCGGCGAGCTGTCGTGCTACCCAAGTGCATTGTCGTGCTCACTTGACCTCCACATGCACGCACGTCCACTTGATTAGGCACCAATTCCCCTTTAGGCGCACCTCCAATCACGACCGCGCCAGAGTTCCACTCCGGTGAGCCTCCATGCCGCCGCAGGACACCCCCGTCAGCCTGGCCACCCCCCTCCCCACCGGTCCGCCTTGCCCTGTTGCACGCCTACGGCGAGGTTTCATCCCCGCCGGCGAGCCACCATGCCGGGAATCGCCAATTCCGGCGAGCCTCCCCTGCACCGCGGCGGTCCGGCGCCCCATCACGGGCGGTGTCGTTCCCTTGCCCTGCTCGGTGCACCCGACCCACGAACACCACACACACACACTCACGCCACGTGTGCGCCATGCCAGCACCGGCGCACCACATGGAGCCCAAGTACGCGCCACGTGCGCACCCACGCTAGCCCCGAGTGCTTGTTTTAGGCCATAGAGAGCTTTTCCGAGTTTATACACTCACGCCCTGGGTGCTTGTTTTAGGCCATAGAGAGCTTTTCGGAGTTTATACACTCGGTGGGGATACTTATCACTCTCAAAACTCGGGGTTGCCTCACATACACTTTTTCCTCTAGAAACTCATTCAAGAAGGCACTCTTCACATCCATTTGGTACAATTTGAACCCTTTAGCAACAACAAATGCTAGAAGAATATGAATTGCCTCCAAACAGGCCACCGGAGCAAAAGATTCCTCATAATCTATCCCCTTCTTCTGACTATGCCCCTGGGCAACCAACCTCGACTTGTTTCTCACAATCTCCCCATTTTCTCCATCTTTATTTTTCCACACATATTTTGTGCCTATAGGTTTTCAATTTGGTGGAGGCTCAACTAACTCCCACACATGATTCCTCTCAAAGTTCTCAAGCTCCTCATGCATAGCATTCACCCAGTTCGGATCAGAAAGTGCGTGCCCAATATCCTTGGAATCGAAAGACACGACAAATGCGAAATGAGCGAAATGAGAGTACTTCTATGACCTGGACCGTGTAGTGTGTTCATGGATATCACCTATGATCCTAGAGGGTGAATGATCCATCTGTACACGCCGGGGTGGCTCGCGCCTGGAGACAACCTCCCCCTTAGCAGCAGCTTCCACTCGAACTCCACCAGTCGTCGTAGGAGTAGGGGATGGGCCATCCTTGATCGTCGTCGTCGTAGTGGAAGTAGTAGGTACACTTTCAGCTGCGGGAACACCACCAGCATCCTCATCATCTCCATCTCCTTGCACCTCATCTTCAAAGATTTCCTCGCCAAATTCAGCATCACCTGCACATTCAAAGACCAAAGAGCTACGCGGTTCTGTCTCGTCGAAGGTAACTTCACATGTCTCCACGATTTGGTTAGTTTCAAGATTGAGCACACGATATGCTCGAGAATGAGTAGCATAACTAAAAACCATCAACAGACCTAGCCTCAAACTCATCCAACTTTCTACCCTTCTTCAGAATGAAACACTTACAGCCAAAGACGTGAAAGTGACTTACCTTAGGAGCGTGACCATGCATCAGCTCATAGCATGTCTTCTTCTTAAAAGCCCTGAGGAGGATCCGGTTGGACACATAGCATGCGGTATTCACCGCCTCAGCCTAATACCTCCTAGGAGTCCTGTGCTCGTCGAGCATCATCCTAGCCATCACACACAGGGTCTAATTCTTCCTTTCCACAACACCATTCTGAGGAGGGGTGTACAGAGTGAAAAACTGGTGCTCAAGACCAAGATCACCACAAAAGGTCTCAAAATGAGAGTTCTTGAATTCCGTGCCTTTGTCACTGCGTATAGCTCTAATGGCATCACCATGTCTCTCGTTCTTCAACCTCATGATCAGGTCTCAATCATGACAGCAGTCAAGGGTGGATCAGAAGTGGCTTCCATCTTGACATGCCTACAAGGCGCACAAACCAAATCCTTCTCAAAGTGCAACCTGGGCAATCCTCAGACAAGATTGAGACCACTCAAGCGAGAAAGCTACACAAAGCTCAAGTGTACCAACCACGTATGCCATCTCCACAACTCTCCAGAGGGACCAGCAACCAAACACCTCGGGGGACAAAAAGACTGAGAAAAACCAGCATGAAAGATCTGTCCCTCAGGCACGATCGTACAAACAAGATCACCTCGAGAGTCAATAATCCGAGAAGCACCCAACTTAAAGTGAACCTCATAACCCTCGTCCAGTAACTGAGATACTGACGACAGGTTATACCCAAGTGACTTGACTAGAGCCACACACTTTAAGGTCACCTTGCTACTCACCTTAACCTCACCTTCTGAAAGCACACATCCTGGTCCATTATCCCCAAAAGTGATGTACACCTTTGACACCACTGGGGTGAGGCTGGAGAACCACACCCGATCTCTGGTCATGTGTCGCGAACAACCAGAGTCGATCAACCAAACATTCTTCATGCCTCCCACCTCATCCTCGGAATCTGAGTCTGAATCATCCTTTTGGCTCTTCTTGCTGCCGGAGCTATGAGTCATGCCGTAGAAACCATCCTCTCATGTGAAGCAGCTCAGGCCGGTGAAGTTCTTGGACACGTGCTTCTTGCTCTTGTGCTTGATGTTATCATCGCTGTCGCTGGAACTTGATGAGGTGTAGCCGGAGCTGGAGTCGACATCGCTCGCACCCACCATTGCTCGAGACTTCTTCTTCTTGTCGTAGCCGCCACTCTTCCTCGATCTCCGCTCGTCCTTGTCCTTGTACTTGTGCTCACACCTCGAGCGGTGCTTGTTCTCAATCTTCGAGTGGGACTTGTAGTCGTTCCTAGGCTATGCCTCCTGCGGGCACTCAGCGATGAAGTGTCCCAGCTTGCTGCATCTGTAGCACGCCCGTGTGACTCTCCTCGTGTTCACACGGTGCTCGTGCAGCCTCTCAAACCTCCTGGTCAGTAGGGCCAGCTCATCCTCTCCAAGCTCATCGAACTCCTCATCTAGCAAGGACATAAGAGAAGACAGGGAAAACATCCTGGAGGATGGGTTAGCGTTAGTCCTTGCACCAAATCCGGAGACAAGAGCGAGACTATGCAACTCAGTCAGGCTCTCAGTCTTGGCTCTCATGCCACGATCCACCTCAGTCGACTTGAGCTTCGAGAATAGCTCATCCACAGTCAAAGTCTCCTACACGCCTGACTCCAAGATAGCCTCGACCTTGGCACTCCACATAGATTCTTCAAGTGAGTGTAAGAGCTTGATAGCCCTATCATGATCTGTGTATGGGAGCACGACCACATTGGCTCTCATGTTGCTCACAATACAGGTGAAGCGCTAGAACATCACATCAATCGACTCACCGGAGAGATTAGTGAAGTTCTCGTACTTCCGGTGAGTGGCAAACAAGCGAGCTTGCACCTAACTATTCCCAACATGGGAAATCTTAAGATTCTCCCAAATTTGACACGCCAAATCCTCTCTATACACCCGATCAAACTCCAAGGCACAGAGAGCACGAAACAAGTAATCCACGGCCTTTTTGTTAGCCTCAAACATGTCTCAAGATCCTGCCGCAAGGAAATTAGCAGGACGAACATAGGAGGTGTCCTCCATCACGTCCCAAAGCAATTATCCCTTGCCACGAAGAAATGTGCTCATGTGCCTCTGCCACATCTTGTAGTTCTTCCCATCGAAGTGCGGAGGACCCGAACCCTTCCCGTAGTCTGCCATCTTTGGATCTTAGACTGGTTAGAATCTAGAAGATCCGTAACCAGCTCTGATACCAATTGAAGGACTGGATTGGGTAACCAGAAACGGGGGTAGTGAATGGGAGCTGATAAAAATTCTTCTCGAAAGAGATATCTCCTCTAGCAAGACGAACACGACCAAAATCCCAAAGTCACTTCCTCCACAAAGTCCTCAAGTTTGCCAAGACCACGTAGCCACTGCAGTGCTACTGATCCTAGGAACAAACCACACTTCCAACCAAAGCTACCACACTCAAACTGCAGCAGAAACAACGCAAACCATCTCTGCCCGGCTGGGGTGGTCAAACCGCATGGGTACGGCTGTTAGACCGCCTGTGCCTGGGAAACTTCCTCGACCACCAAACGAAGCTCACGACTCCAAACTGACCCAAGATTTCACCTGGAGAATCCTCTGATCAAGGCGGACAAGCTCTTAGAAGAAAACCCCAGAAAAACCAAACTTCACCTCGATGAAGCCTAGGGCGGTCAGACCGCCACCCTTACGCGATTAGACCGCCTACCTCCAGAAACATGAGCGCGGGTCAACCCTCAACTTCCCATCAATTGATCTCCCGATTCACCTCACGGATTACAGTGAAACTTCAGGGATAGCTAGGTCACCTCCTGGACGACCTCTCCACCAAAGGATATCCTCTGAAACGCTCTCAATCAAAGGGAATCGTGAATCAAAGACCTCTAGGTCATGAACTCAAGGAACCACGAAAACCACCAAAATCGAAGGCTTTCCCATGGGTTTGGAGGTGCCAAATCACCAAGAAAAGAGGCACAAGGTCCTCATGTGTGATACCCACTAAGAATCCCGCAAAGAAAAGCCTCCAACAACTCACCACGAATTTCCCAAGAAAAGGCTCCGAAAATCCACCAAAATAGCCACGGGAAAACAAGCAAATCACCAAGAGAGACAAGGATGAACTTCAAACCTTCCATACATTCCGAGGAAAGGTTCTTTACAAAGAGGCTAGCAACCTCCCTTCATCCTACCTCTTTTGGATTTGCAATGAGCTCTAGCTAGCCTATGGAAACAAAGAGAAGGGAAAACCAAAGGGGCAAATGAGCTAGGGTTCCAAGAGTTGGCTGCCATCTCCCACATCAAAGAGTTTATATGGGCGGCACCGAATGACCAAACTACCCCTAGTTACATAACACTAAGATACATGTCACCAAGTGCAATTTGGGAATCTTCGTCATTTCTCCATCAGACATATGCGCATCGACCGCAGCTCACTTCAACTCCATGCAAGCCTCGCGATCATGCTGTGTGTCCTCCTCTTCGAAGCTTCTCGACGAACCATGATGCTCGCGGTCTGACCGCTCCTCCTGGGCGGTCTGACCGTCCCCACCTGATCAGACTAGCTTGGGCTGGCCGTCAAGCCCCGTCGCATCTTTGGTCTTGGCTTTGTGGCTCAGCCAAGTAACCCAGTGGTTTTGTGATCAAACCTCTGCAAACCCCGCGGACTTGGTGCAGCCTCCACGCCAATCCCACTCATGACTTGGCCGCCACGATCATCCCGGCTTGGTGTTGGTTTTGTGTCCAAACCAACAAACCCCGCATGCAAGTTTCAGTTGTTAGCTGCTATCTTGCACCGGCTCCATGTTCCCGACCTCGTCTTGCTCTTCTTGCTAGCATGTGGCCCGCACTTGATCCCGTCAGCCACCGGGTCTCTCAAACGAAACCTACTTGTCTCTCCACTCCTTGGAGGTCACACAGACATAGACCTTTCGCGCTTGTTCTTCACCTGCACCACGCGAATCAAGCTGCAACCTGCACCTGCAACACTAAGCCAAGAGTCAATCCACACAACATTGTCAAGCACTCATCACTAAGGAGCAACCATCCACTAGTCCTCGGACCACACAGGTCCTCAAGAACACATGCCTAGTATTTTTCCAGGGCAAAGAATATATCATATAAAAGTTGTCATGCACTATAACCTTGCAAATAATCATCATACACATTGCTATGCTTAATTACAAGGCACTCTATTTAGAAGGAATATGTGTTCAATGATTCTTTTTCTGTGGCATTCTTCCTCTTGTCCCTCCCAACGTTCTCCCTCCTGTCTCTCATCATCCATCTCTCATCGCCCATTAAGACAGGAGGATGATAATCGGGTCTTTAGAAGAAATATGGGTTCAACGCTATTGATGAGTGATGAGAGAGATCACAAGCTTTAGGGTCTTAAACGGACGGAGACCCAAACCAACTCGCATCAGATGGCCAATAGCATGAGCACGGTGGATCAAATGGCTATTCCTAACGGGCTGACATGGATATCCTCTTAGATCCGGGAATGCACCATCTCTAAAGGTGAAAATATGGATGGGGAATTCCACGGGGCTCTTATGTGGCTTTCTCGTGATGGGTAACAACTTGGCAGCGACCCAAAACAGCACCAAGTCGTGTGTGCGTGTTAATCGTATTTCCTGTCGTGCCATTTTTCATTCCATTGCTGACCAATTCATAATCAATAAGAGTAATTTGACTCTCTTTTTTTGCGGGAACGACGTGCATAATCCTGGAAACAATTTATTCAGGAAACAATGGTAACTTGACTTTTTTGCAGGAAATGTGGGTGAGAAGGGGAAATAACCGGTAGGGGCTTCAAATAGAACATTCTAACTTGCAATTTACATTCAAATTGTTTGAACTAATAAGCTTTGAAATATTGAAAGTGCGGTTTTGAAAAGGTGAAAGTAATAATTTGAATGTTGAAAGTGTAGTTAAAAGATGTTGAAACTGTAGTTAAAAGATGTTGAAAGTGTAGTTACGAAATATTGAAAGTAATTATTTGAAATGTTGTAATGTCCAACTATGTACATTAACTCATTAAGTTTGTTAATATGTACCTTTCAACAGTTTGAAATAGTTGATTCAACATTTCCTAAAACATATTTCAACATTGTTTTAGCACATTTTCAACATTTTATGTTCAAATGTTGAAATTGTAAACTTGAGGTGTTGAAATTCAAGATTGAAAATGTTGAAATGATGCATTCATAATGTTGATTATTTTTTACACATATCAACATTGTGAAAGGCTTAGTTCAACATTTTGTGTAAACTAGGTCAACATTTTAAAATAGCATTTCAACCATTTTTTTGGAAAATATGTTGAACAAGTGTTTTGTTATTATTGTGTTTGAAAAAACTAAGAAAAAATGTGCATATTGGATCTTATTTTGTTGAGTTTATTTTAAGCATCACTATGCTTCAAACGGTTCAAAAAACATATGGGAGTATTAAGATAAAAATGAATTTGAATTTCTAGATTCAATCCAAATACGGTAATACTAGGGGTAGGGCGTCCGACGCCTTCGGACACCCCGTCTTTATCCATGCCGCGACACCTCCTCCCCGTCCTTATCCATCCAGGCCTGCACGCTGGTAGAAAAAAAACTTGGATGAGTTTTTTTTACAACAAGCACTTTGTATATATTAAGGCAGCAGGCGAATTACAAATAGGCCCTTGGAAAAGGACAAATTACAACTAAGTCCTTCAACTTCATCTGCCACGCAAAGCGCTAGTTGTAGCAGGGACGGGTGAGCTTGCAGGGGCGGCGTACACCGGTAGTCGATGGATGATGTTGGAGAAGACGCCGGAGGTAGAAGAAGCTCACACCAAGATCCCAGGGGATGGCGAACCTGACGAGGCAACACTGGATCGAGAGGTTCCCAGTTGAAGAGAAGAGCAATGGATCCAGAGGCTGCTGAAGACTGCGGAGCCTTGATGCGTTCGACGACGGCAAGATGACCTCTGCAAGTGGAGATAGAACCAACGGAACAACCACCAAAGAAACGCAGAAAGAGCGGACACAAAGCGTCGGTGGAGGTTGAGCAGTGCAAGGCAGATCTATGGACCTAGGTGCGTTCAACAACAGCGCGAGCACCTCAACCAGGGGAGGAGGGGCTATCGAAACAACCACCGAACAAAGTAGATCTGCCGAGGAGCAGGGCGGCGGTGGAGGAGGAGAGGTGCGAGGCAGATCGAGGCACCTAGGAGCATTCAACGATGGCGCGAACACCTCAACTATAGGAGGCGAGTCCAACGGAACAACCACCGAGGTACCGTGGTGGGGACGGGGTGGATCTGTCGAGAAGCAGGGCGGCGGCGGAGGCGGAGCAAGGCGAGGCGGCGTGGAGAGGATGGGGGAAGAACCGCTCGGTGAAGGAGAGGTAGTTTATTTAGGCATACCGGAGCCTTGGAGTTGACGGCGACGAGTAGGCCAAGAAGGCCGGCGATGACGGCGGCAGCGGCAAAGGTGCAGTAGCAATATCCACATAGGGAAGAGGCCATAGAGGCAACAAGCAACTAAAACAACTATAATACTAGATCTACAAGATCGCCGGCGAGGAGAAAGGGAGGGGCCCAGGAGGGCGGTAGAAGAGACGAGAAGGAGGCCCCTCTCTTTCTCCTAGCCGGCGATCTCGTCAGCGGCGAGAAGGGGTAAGGGTCCCCGCCTCCTAGTAGATCTACTAGTATAGTTGTTTTAGTTGCTTGTTGCCTCTATGGCCTCTTCCCTCTGTGCATATTGCTACTGCGACTTTGACGTTGCCGTTGTCGTCACCGGCCTTCTTGGCCTACTCGTCGTTGTCGACTCCAAGGCTCCAGTATGCCTAAATAAACTACCTCTCCTTCTTCACCGAGAACAGGGCAGCGGAAGCAGAGTGCGACGCTAGGCTGGGATCCCCACGCTCGGGTTCTGTGGTCGCGACGTCGCCTTGATCCCGGCACCACCCACCACGATGCCAACGGTCACGACATCCCGAGATGCCGTCGCGGGTAGCGGTGTATCCATTCCCCTGCCCTCCCTCTCCTTCCTCTTCCATGCTCCACCCAAGCCAACCTGCTAACTGCAGTACGGGGCCAACCTGGCAGCGGTGCGACGGAGCTCCCCCTGCACGAAGCGGCACGAGCCCTTGCTCCTGTACCGTGCACCGCCAACACCGACGCTCCCCCCGGCATGGGAGCTTCGCGCGGCGGCCCGCACGTCATCGTGCTCCTCCCACCGTGCATTGGTCGACGGGCTTCGCCGCGGCGCGCCTCGCTCCACGGCGAAGAACATTGCCAGATTGACCTCATCCTCGGTGCCTCCATCGCGGATTGAGTGGCCTTCCCACCCCCCCCCCGACCGACAGAGCCTCTCTCCCCTTTGTCCTCGGAGCTCGCGGGAGGCGGAGGCAGCCTCCTTGTCAAAGTTGGGGCTAGGGTCGAGCTCCCCTGCGTGGGAGGCTCGGGTCGCGGCTCGCCGGCGCCGTCACCGCCACTCCCGTGGTCGAGCTCGGGGCGGAGGCGTGGGGTTGTGGATCTACTCCGTGGAGCAGCTCATCGTGGTGCAGCCGAGCGCGGGGGCGCCGCTCCCCTGCATCTCGCTGCCATCCTCCTCCATAGCATATGTAGTGCGGTGCTCCTCTCTCGCCAAAATTTGCTGCATGTTGCAATTGTATCTTTCGAGTGTTTCATATGTTTAAGAGACATGTTACAAGGGTTTCATATGAATGTTGCAAAAGTAGATCCAGATGTTGTAATGTTGCATATGTTTTGCACAAATGTTGCAAGTGATTTTGAATGTTTTATGCAACTTGAAATCGATGTTGCGGTGAGTTTTTTCGTTCATCATCAACAGATGGCTAATAAAAAATTTTGACATAATTTGATGTTGCAAACGCTGATTTTCTATGTTGCAACTGTTGAGTTTTTATGTTACGAACGTGTTTTTAATGTTGCAAATTATAATTGATGTTGCAGAGTTGCAATAATTAGTATGGCCCTCACTGTCTGGACGGAGCCCTCCGTCCGGGCGATAGCAACGCCCATCAAAATAACTCATTTCATGTTGCGAGTACTGCTCCGCCACGTGTTTCGACTCAGTTGGTTACGTTGGTTGAATTTCCATTCACATGGGTGCGCTGTACATCTCTTTGCTTCCTATTCTTCCTTTCTCACCGCCGGATGGATATTTTCTACGTAACATGGTAGTACTCTGTCCTAAATATTAAAGAAAAAATACAATTAGTTTTGAGTGCAAATATTTATTACTATATTTTTTTATCAGTTGAATACCTGGTCGCTTTTGAATCCTGACTGAAATCTTGAAACCTAGTGAGCTGATCAGCCTTTTCTATTTGTTGAATGCTGCAAGGAGTACTAAAGATTAAAGAATAACGTATGCGATCATGACCAACAGGCAGATGGTGATAGAATTGAAATTAACTTACATGAAGTCATGAACTTCCTTGTGTGCGAGACTGGGACTCTGGGAGCTAGAGATGGAGAGCCATGGCCAGGGTCTGCCGTCCAGCGATGCCAGCGAGTGCCGCGGCCACCGCCAAGGTGCGCATGCTTGACTGCGTCTGCGGTATGCCGATTCAATCGCCGCGGGTGGGGAAAAAGCCGGGCATGCAACATATTGGAAATGAAACGACTCGTCGCATTCGACGTTTGACGCTTCGTCTGGCGGCACCTTTTATGATGAGAGTGGAGCGAGGGAACCGGAAGCGACGTGGCCGTTTGACCCGAGGAATTAAAATGGCCGCGGTTTCTCGCAATAATGCTAAGGATCCATCCAACCCACCTGAGAGTAATAAAGAAGAGACAAGTTAGATGATGATGTGGATGCTTAAGTGATGACGTAAGCAGATGATGTGACACACTGAGAGTCGAGAGAATTCCAACTAAAATTTGTAATGAGTACCGTCTATATATAGTATAGTTGTTTATGATAAGGGAAAAACTTCCGGAAGCCCAGATAGGAATTCCGGAATTCCGGAGTGTGTAACACCGATGATGGGCTCTCACGTTACTTTATGGGCTGTAAGCCTAGGCTCATACATAGCCTCATACAAAAATGATTCATGCATGCTTAGGTTCGTTCGTCGGACCAAACAAAAACCATCTGCGCTAGCCCATGAACTTACAAGCTACTTTCGGCCTATAGCAATTACATGGGCCGATAGTGATTTTGTCGTCCTAGCTCTCTCTCTCTATCTTCTAGTCTCACGCACGTTCCACTGACTCTCAACGATGTGCTAAAAAAAAGAACTTACCCTCAACGCTACTCGCATGCTGAAAGTTGAGCCCCCCTGGCTTGAAAAACCGTCCCCGTGCCTCCGTGGAAAGAAGGAAATCTCAAAGCAACCAGCCAGATAAGCCTTCACTTAAGGGTCTGTTCTTTTCGTTCGAAAGAAATAGTGAAGTTACAAATAAATAGTGTTGGAATAGTATTTTTTGTGAGAGAAGATGTGATAGATATGATAGGTAAATAGTGTTTTTCACTGTTTTTTTAGGTAAAGAACAGGACCTAACCCAAACAGCTAGCTAGCCAATCAACCTGGGAACTCGCGAGGAGTATCCTATCCGACTACTATACACTCCAAGCCCCATGCGATCCACGCTCACAGGGGAAAAAAGCGAGCGAGCGAGCGACCATGCTCGTCGGCCCCGCAGATAAAGCCGGCCGCTACCTTCCCGTCCGGCCGGCCGCCGGGGAGCGTGCAATGCAACAGGCCCCCTTTTGCAAGATTCTGCCGTGCCCAACGGCGTTTTTTCGCTTGGGTGTCGGGCGCATCGTATCGTATCTCGGAGAAAGCTACAGGCGACGAGACCGAAACCCAAAGGGGCAGAGGCCGATTCTGCCGTGACCAATGGGCAGCGCCACCCCCTTGTGTTGTTTAAGTTATCTTTCCGAAAGCAAAAGTTACACACTTACATGCATGTTGTATTTTTTGCAGTGTTTACAAAACATTATTACTCCTCTGTTTTATAGTGCATTTGAAATTTAACTTGTTTTACATATAGTACGTTTGAATTTTTATAATTTGTTAATATACTGTGCATGCATGTTTACGGTCACTAAATTAAACTTGGTGGCGCCATTTCGATGCGTGCTCTTTAACTTGAACCGAACACGAAAGTTCAGTTCGAAAAATGAGAATATCCTAGAACTAATGAATTCATCTTTTTTTTCAGGACACATCGCCAGGATTTGACGTGTGGGCTGTGTTTGTTTCGGGTCCGTTTGGCACGGCTCCCACCCGCTCCGCTCCGCGCACGGAGGCACGGCTCCGGGCGAGGAGCCGCCCGCGTTCGGGAGGGAGCCGAAAAACGTAGCTCCCCCGCTCCCCCGGCGGCTCCGCCTCTCTTTTCCCCTTTGCCCTCGAGGCGCCCACGTGCGGGGAGGAGGCCGTTGGCCGTTGGCCGCTGCTGGGCGGGGCGGAGGAAGAGGGAGCGCCGACGAGATCGAGGTGGTGGAGACGGGAGGAGGTGGGAGCGCCGACGAGGTCGATGTGGTGGAGACAGCGGAGGTGGTCAGCGGCGGCGCGGCGTGTCCTTCGGCGGAGCCCCCCGCGCCGGCAGCCGGAGAAGAGAGGCGGACGGAGGAGGCCGGCACGGCGCTGCCCTGCAGCTCCTCGCGGCGGCGGCCGGTGCAGATCGAGCTCCCAGGCCGGCGCTCCCGTCCTCCTCGAGCTCTCCGCCGGGCTTCGGGATGTGCGGCGGGGGTCGGAGGACCTCGATCCGGAGGCGCTCCAAGTCGATGCGGCCGGCGGGCGGAGGTGTGGTCGCCGGCGGGCGGAGGGGTGGTGGCTGGCTGGCGGACGGGCGGTGGAGGAGGAGCGGCGAGCTCCAGGCGAGGCCGCTGGATCGCTGGCCGCGCGCGCGTGCTCGCCCGCCGGATCGCTGGCCGCGCGCGCCTGCTTGCCCGCTAGCTGCGTGCGCCTGCCCGCTGGCCGCGCGTGCCTGCTCGCCGGCTCGCCTGAGCACGGGAGAAATCTCCAGAAAGATCGCCAGAGAAAAAGAGATGTGCGTGTCGTAGTCGTAGGGGATAGAGAAACGAATGTGTGGATGAGAAAAATAGACGGTGCTTTGCTCGGTGGAGCGTGTGGACGAGAACCAAAAGGAAAAAAATGAGAAGAAAAATTAGAAGAAAAAAGAAAAGAAAAAATAAGAGGAAAAAAGAAGGAAATTAAAAAGAAAAAAGATGGGCATTATGGACATTTCATTCTCTTATCTATGTTACACAGTCAGAAGAAGTTGTTTTGCCAAACGGTTCTCTAAAACGGTTTCTGTTTCACCAGAGAATCCGCTCCACCAGCGCAGCCACAGCCGGAACTGCCACAAGCATAGCCGGAGCCGGAGCTGCCACAAGCATAGCCGGAGGCCCGGAGCCCAGCCAAAAGCACCCTTCTTTTATGGATTCTCCACAAAGAGAGAGGTTCCATGCAATGCATGCCAGCTCTTAAAGTTAGCCCCCTCTCCAAAAACAACAACGTCCATCACCTTTCGCTGATGCCTTGATGGGAAGCTTGCGTCGCGTGCATGCCATGCATGGGCGCAGAGGAGGAGGGCCGGGCCGGGGAGCGAGGCAGCAGGAACAGGAGGAAAAAGGACCCGGGCACAGTGCCCTGAGGAGATCAGATCCTCCTCGTGAGCAGGGCAAAGGCAACGAGCAGCCAAGTGTTTGAGCCCATGCACGTCGTAAACCTTTTGGGTACACTTTACTTAAAATTAACAAAGGCCAAGTGTTAGTACTGCATCAATTAGGTTTAGGCCGGGTAGGAGTAGGATCTCTTTCACTGTTTATCGTTGTTGGGAAGTGAAATCATGGGGCCATAATTGCACGGCACAACGCAACACAGGGGCTCGTTCCTTTTGCAGCAATCCTGGCTGCCCTCCTTTTGAGGAGAGGTTCTCTGATGTGGAGCTAAGTTGTTTACAGTACATCGATGGTCTCTCTGTTGATCTACTGTTCCCTCGCCCTTTCCTCTGCAGCTTACATCTTTATTTGCAGGGTATCTTCAGCAGTGTCTTGCCTGGTCCATGCATGTGCTACAGCATCTGAACCTCACTTCAGCACCAAATCTACCAGTGTTCCTTTCATCTTCCATGGATCTTGAATAAAGCTTCATGCATATCTTCAGACAAAGTTATTATCTCGATCGTTACAGTGCTGGTTGAGTAAAAGTTCAATTTTTTTTTACTAACCTATTCGGCAGAGATCCTTCATTCCTATAGTTGTATCAAAAGAACAGAGAGACAAAGCACTACTGTCAGCATGAACTGAATCATATTGGTTTTGGGGCACTACATTCAAATGGCATTTTAACTAGTAGTAGTACTTCCTACTGTTGAGCTTGTCCCTTTGATTCTTTCTGGATACACACATAAACTTTTGTGTGCGTGTTGGAGAAACAAATGCGCACACACACACACACACACATATGTATGTATGTATGTATGTATGTATGTATGTATGTATGTATGTATGTATGTATGTATGTATGTATGTATGTATGTATGTATGTATGTATGTATGTATGTATGTATGTATGTATGTATGTATGTATGTATGTATGTATGTATGTATGTATGTATGTGCTGCACACACCATGAAACACCATGAATTGCGCCTGGCTTTCGTCTGTGGGCGCACACCGAGTTCGATCGAGTGTGCACAACAGATGGTGGTGCTTGAACTAATGGAGGGAGAATCAGATGCCCTAGTCATGAAAAGACTCCAGCCCTAATCGATCTTTTCGCTTCTTTTGCATATTCCAAGTGGGTGCTGAGTTGACAATTGACCTTGACCGTTTTGACCCAGGTTCATGACAAAGTGTGTGTGTGTGTGTGTGTTATGTGAGGGGGCCCGGGAAAAAGAATGTGCACCAATTGGTGGGACTGGTGGTGGCGTCCATGACTGCATGAAAGGCAGCTCGGTTTTATACTATAGATGTCGCAAAAGGAGATGCTCTACGGGAAATGTCATGGCAGAAGAAGACAAGCAAAAGGCATTTACCTGGTGAACTCTTCTTTTTCGTAAGCAGATTTGCAGGGTACGGTTGGATGGGTACGTTAATTAACCAGATAATTTATCGGTTTCTCTGCATCAAATAAGGTCATATTTCAGGAATAGGGACATGCGTGTGTGCATATATTGTTCGAGATCGGCACATATATTGTTCTATTCCCGATTACTATGTTGCTTCTCATCCTAAGTTGCTGACGAATGTTCGTTGGGAAGATATTGTGTGGATATGATCATATAAACGAGAATGTGTCGTCCACCCGGCCCCTAATTTGTTCTCATCACCTCTCACTCGCCACCAATCGTGAAACACACCTTGCACGATTCGATTCCTAGTAGTGAGCTTTCTAGTGGAGAGTCATTCATGAGATTCCGACGGCCTCTTCTTCAGCATTTCTAGTACGATCGAGATGACGACGGAAATCAAAAGATGCAAGCAAACTGACTGAGATCGTCAGGCAGCTGCATGGCGAACCAAACGCATGCAGTATCACGAGAAAGGAAGTTGGGTGTGGGATCGAGGGATAGAAAAATAGGGGCAGCGCCGCGTCGTCGTCGTCGACCCTTTGTTGGTTTTGGAGAAGAGAAAAGGCCCGAGCTTTCTGATCACCGAGGAGAGAATCCGCAGGCTCGATCCGCAGGAGCGAGAGAGAGAGAGCACATCAGCTTTGAACGCCCAAAAGAAGCCTATCCACGTCGTGCAGCGCAAAGCGAACCTTGCTGGCTGGCATAGCCAGCGCTAGATTCGCTGCACGCTTCTCCACTACCATCTCTTATCGTCTCCCTTGCAGCTCCACGCCAGCGGCAGGATTGAACGCGATAGATGGCAATGAATATGTTATCCAGCAGCTAGCAGCAGGGAAGGGAAGCCGGCCAGGTCAGGGCAGGGTGTGTGCTGTGTCTCAGTGTCTGTGTGCATGGCAATGGCATGGCTTTAGAGTTTCAGATTCATCAGTTCATCAGTCTCTCGCTCGCATGCCAGTCGTCACTCGTCAGAGCGTGTCTACTGGTCGTGTGTTCTCTCACGCAGTCACGCTAGACTGGCGGAGAATCTTTTCTTTCGCTTTACCGACGCCGCCGCTGCGTGCGCGCTTGATAAAGGGTGAGAGAAGCTGCAGCTGCTGGCTCGGTAGCCTCGAAAGCGGGCAAAGCGAGCATGCATCATGCATGGATTTGGATGGATGCCTGCGAATGAAACCTGAGAACCCAACGGCCTTTTCCAACCGGTTTGATTTGCTTTGGCGCCCGGCCTTTCCACGCCCGGTGACGGGTGCCGCCGTGCCGGTCGCCGCTGCTCCATCAGGCATACGTGAGGCCTGATCTCTTGTCCGAGCTGTCCATGGCATCGGCTGATCATATCGGCAGTGCTTGCGAGTTGCGACGGCCGACGGCGCCTGGGGCAACTGCTCGCCGGCCACAGTGGCCTGCATCATTAATTCTCTGCTCCGACGACGGCTCGCGTCGCATGTGCAGTGCAGGCGAGTTACCGGCGCAGCGCGCAAGCGACGGGCTGAGACTGAGATGGGCGGCGTGTGTGTGCCTGCGTGCATGCCGACCGATTTAACTATGACCAATGAGGAATCAAATCCTCCGATCGCCGTGCTGCTAGCTTGGGCCATCAATCTATAGTATCTAGGAGTACAATCAGTCAGTACTTATATATATATGCTATATATAATATCTTTCTTAAACAGCTGCTGAATGCTGCGCTGCACGGCTAGCAGAATCTATCGACCTTAAAGTGCGTCGCGAGCTAGGTAAAACGATGCTCCATCCCTGCGTGCGTGCGTGCGTGCGTGCGTGCATGTTCGCGACGAGAGCCGCAGGTTAGTAAAAGCCGCGCTGGCGCCGCGAATCTCCTCGGCAGCAGGCGCCCCGGTAGCTAAAACCGGCCGGTAAACACCCCAAACCGATTCTAAGAATTTCTAACTTTGATAAACCGGCTGGTTTGACCGGTATACCGGTCCGGTTTTTTCGGTTTTAAAAACCGACCGGTTTACGGTTTTTTGAATCCTGACCCTACCCCGAGGGCTGAGAGATTCAGAGTGAGCCGGAGATATACGTTGGGCTCTGCTCCGCTCCACTCCTTCCATTCCTCAACACACACACCCGCCCTCTTCTTCTTTTATTTCCTGACAAAATCAGAAAACTTGCATAGATCTTGTTTAGTTGGGTGAAAAGAGGTGAAATTTTTTGCATTAGACCGCATACGTAGAGAGAAGAAAAATGAACTGACACGATTCTCTAGGTGAGAAATTTTGATAATTTTTTTAAACTAAAGGCCTGAGTCTCCAGCCGATCTGGCTGCTCCCGCGCTGGAGCCTGCTACTGTTGCCTGCTGCAACGACTGTTGACGTAATCCTGCGCGGTGATGGCGGCGGAGCGCATGCGATGCGATGCGAGCGCGGATCGAGCACGCGGTCAGGTCTGCGGCGGCGAGGAGCGAGGCCGCGCCCTGCGGCTTGCAGGAAGATGATGCATGTTGCATGCGGCCCTTGGCGGGAGCACGACTGTGAACGAATCTATTGTGGTTATACGTGGGAATGGATCAACATCCATAATCCAAAGAAGAAAAATCCAGTAAGATCCTAAATTATAAAGCTCACATCCAATCTAATCTAATTCACTCACTAAAAATCCAATATCCAACAATATAATCCAACCACCACCAGGTTGACTACTCAGATAAATCTATATGTGAGACACATGTCCAGAGCCGGACTTTAGAATTAAAAGCTCGCGTTCATACTATAAAATTTTAGCGGATTTGACCGAAATTTGGTGAGATGCCTTAACATGACAGTCCGCTACTCAGTGCAAATTGGTGAAGCCAAATCTATATGTGGGACCCACGTCCAGAGCCGGACTCTAGAATTAAAAGCTCGCGTTCACACTATAAAATTTTAGCGGATTTGACCGAAATTTGGTGAGATGCCTTAACATGACAGTCCACTACTCAGTGCAAATCGGTGAAGCCAAATCTATATGTGGGACCCACGTCCAGAGCCGGACCCTAGAATTAAAAGCTCGCGTTCACACTATAAAATTTTAGCGGATTTGACCGAAATTTGGTGAGATGCCTTAATATAACAGTCCGCTACTCAGTGCAAATCGGTGAAGCCAAATCTATATGTGGGACCCACATCCAGGGCCGGACCCTAGAATTAAAATCCGCGTTCACACTATAAAATTTTAGCGGATTTAACCAAAATTTGGTGAGATGTCTTAATATGACAGTCTTCGTGCAAATCGGTGAAGTCAAATATATATGCGGGACCCACGTCCAGAGCCGGACATTAGAATTAAAAGCTCCTGCTTAGACATTCAATACTGATTGGACATCCAATTTATTTTAGCATGTGGGCATCCACATTTAAAGTAATCCAGTCCAACGAAGTCCAAAAGGAAAAAATCCAATTGGATTTGGATTTTCCAAAATCCATTACCACGTCTAATCGTGGTCGATCCTTTTCGGTTCACGGCTTGGCATACAGGCCGGCGCGCGCCTCCAGACTCCAGAGGATGATGCTTACTGTTGCAGCAGAGCAGAGTTCATCGTCTCTGCCTCTCTGGCTCTCTGTTTTTTTTTTCAGAACGGCTCTCTGCTTACATGTGTGATGAGATCTGGTCTTGGGCTTTGTCAAGATGTCGGGCCGGGCTTACATGTTCGTTCGTATCAACGAGGCCAACCAAAGTCAGTCCCATTTTTTGATGTAAAGGGAAAAAACGCCGGGAAGCCTTAAGATTTTTCATTAAGCAAAATAAAATTTCTGAGTCTAAAAATCAACCCCCTACATCCGTTCTCGTGAGAAATCGAATTTAAATCACCTGGTGCATGCAATCATGCTACTCAATCCTCACTAATCAACTAGGTTAGAGCTCCTTTCACGACAAGAAAAGGAAAACACACATGCTACTCGATCCACTCTAATCAACTAGACTAGAGCTCCTTTTGCGAGAAGAAAAAAACAAACATGCTACTCGATTCCCTCTAATCAACTAGGCTAAAGCTCCTTTTGCGAGAGGAAAAAACAAGCATACTACTAGATCCTTTCTAATCAATTAGGCTAAAACTCCTTTTGTGAGAAGAAAAAAAGACAAACATGCTACTCGATCCCCTCTAATCATCAACTAGGTTAGATAGAGCTCCTTTCGCGAGAAGAAAAAAAGAAAACGAACCTACAATCGCGAGTCAAACAAACTTCGTGACCAATTCGAATGTAGCCAGTAGCCACTGCACCCTATCATTTGTTCCATTTTCTGGGTCACACGGCCACGTGGCCTCCTTCCCCACCTCCCACGTAGACATGAGTAACCCCAAACTAATTGGCGGCACTACCTACACGGCTACACTTCTCCTAGTGAAAAAGTCTTCAACTTGCTGTATGATTGGAAACTCGCACAGCTTACCACTGCGCGCCGATCATCCACACCATACCAAGCTGCTGCTGCCGCGCGCTGTCAGACAGCACGATGAACAACAACGAACATCTCACAAAGCATCTCTTTCCGCGTCGATCCCGCATGATCTCATGGAGCTGATGGAGAACACGACAAGGTGCTTCACAGTTCGCAGTCAGTCCATTACCACGCATCTCTCAATTCAACAAGCTCTCGCAACGAGAAAATAATAATGATAAAAATCAAAATGAAACACCGTTTTGCCGTGCAAATTAATTCATTCACTGCTGTGCAGATCGAGGACAGTGTCGGCATATTTAATTTTATTCTCCAAGTATTTGACAGCTCCCACTTTCCGCTCACTATCTATGTGCGATCTCTCGAGCACAAAATCAGTTCGTTCATCACCGAATGCGATGCCGATTGATCGAGGAGCCCAAGGTCAACTCCGGCAAAGGTGGCGCTGCTGCTCGGTGGCCCCAATAAACTCACCCATCGAGACCGCTTTGGTCTTGTCAGTTGTCACAAGTCAAGTCTCGGTCTCTCTGATTACATTGTCATTGCCGGTTGCCCTACCTGATTACATGCACTAACTGCCAAAAAAAAAAAGAAGAAACTTCTAAAAAAACGCGGCACTTTGTCACACATTCTATATATGTTTTCCCTTTTTCAGAATTTGTACAATTAGTTACTTTACCATAAGTGTATGCACGTACGTACACATGAAAAATTAGCCATGTGATCAAGCAAACGTGTGTGCTAGCTCTGTAGGTGAAGCTCGCAGAAAAAGCAGCTGGTAGTAGCTTGGACGCGCGCGTGCTCTCGCTTTTCTCTGCTGGCCATATGTCCCCTGAGGCCTGAACCCGAGGTCCATAACCTGTAGTAGGGGCCAATGCAACGACGCAATGCGATGTGCGCCCATTCTTATCGAACAACTGTTAAAACTGATTGATGTGAGGTCGAACTGCTACTAGTGAAAGTGTGCCCTGCGTTCTTGTGGTCCAATATTCCTACAACTTGCACTGGGTTCGCATGCCAGAAGGAAAAAAATAAAATATATTCCTGGATTTCTTCACGCTAGCTAGCTACCAGGTAGGAGTAATAAAGAACGAAAAAGAATTCAGATGGAGATCCTCGATGACGATAACATATATTCATGTAAAAGATAGTAAGCTTGTTTATCCATCTATATGTTCCATCTTATAAAAACTACTACCTACTCCAATCTCTACTATATATTGTGTTTTATCCATTGTTTTGGGAGAAAGCGTTCTACAATGTTTATTATCCATTAACAGAAACACAAAGATTAATTGTAGGTATTGCAGTATCATGGTATCATTTTTACATTGATTTTTTTTTCTTAAGACTAGGGTGTCCGTGTGGCCATTGTTATGTGCATTTTTTTTTAACAAGCGGGCAACAGATAGTGCCTCCATTACTATTGATAAAATAGAGCAAAATACAGGAGAAGTTCTGAAAAAAGCTATCCACATGAAAAGAAAACAGCAGCAGCAGCTTAACACCAGCACCCCGGTCTCCTCTTCCCCTCCATGCATGCTCGCCCCTGCTGCGGAGTCAAAGATTGGGGCCATGATTACATGCGCGCGCCCGGGCATATACGCACCGGGGGACAGACACAGAGCCGAGCCGGGCATATGCACCGGCCGGGCCCTAGCTACCGCGCCGTCGTGCTGCGGACGGACGTGACGGCGATGCTGGCTTTCTTCACTGCACAGAGCAACACCAACAAACAACACAGGCCAGGCTAAAGCAAACAATGTGTGCCGTACTACAGCACAGAGACTCCACCATGTCCTCTGTCAACACCACAACACTACTGTCCGTAGGTCTGCAAGTTAATAAGCTGCACCACAATCACCGGATGACAATGCATCTTGCACTCTCTTGCCGACCCATCATGTCGTGGATGTGTGCTACAGTGCTAGCATTGTGAAACAGAACAAGGTCGGCTTTGCAACATTGTCTTGATGGAGTCGACCAAAGTGACTGCATGCTAAATTGCTAGAGTCGATTCAAAGTTACTAGTACACCCGTTGTTAAATATATGACGTTTAGAACAAGTTTGTTAGTTCAAAAATAAACTAAATTGCTTATTCTAAACGTCATATATTTAAAAACGGAGGGAGTAGTAGTTTCTACTGACAGTAATGATCACGCTCATGGGTTTTCCTCTAGAGGAAGCAGAGCTGTAACTTGACGAGCACGCCCGGCCCGCCCGCCTGCCTATCGAAAAGGCACGCGGCACGACACGCAGCTTGATCTGATCTGCTGGTCACGGCAAGAACACGAGAGCTAGCTACTATGGGGATTTGAGGGCTGAGAGATCATCCAATCATGCATCCACCCAACTTGATAGAAAGGGGGAAGATGCATATGGCAAGAAAAGATCTCCCCTTTGGTGGCTCCCCCAGCAGAGCTGCATGCGTGACTTTCTCTCATTCAGTGAGTGATGCAATCGGCAGGACGTCGTACTGGTAGATCTCTTGGTCCTATCAGCTGCCATATGGATCGATCGCTGCTTTGACTAGCGCCAACACAACACGTTTGATTCAGCTTTTTATTGCGCCATTATCGTCACGGCTTCACGAGCTATGCGCTAGCTGCCACTTGGCCATGATCAGCTCGCGACAGCCGCCGGAGAACGGCCGGCCGGCTGACACGTCGCCGGCCGGTCGGCATCGTCTCTCCCATCTCTCTCAGTTCGGTGGGCATCATCACCGGCGTTCAGAAATGGATCGATGGTCCGTGTAACGTCAGTGACCCAGTGCTTGCCATTTGGCCGGCAACAAGGGGAAGAGCGTGATGCGATCATCGAACTGAACTAATCAGGCTGAACAACACCGGCCGGCAGATGACGATGTTCTAGCTAGCAGGTTTTCACCTCCGATGGTAACTTGGTCTCTTGACATCTGACGTGCAAATGACCGTAGTAGTTAAGTGTGATCTGAATATGAAAACCCGTGTTGTCCCGTTGTCCGTCCACTCTCGCTCGGCCGTAAGTGACTGTTTAGTCGAGAAAATTAACGGCGGAAATTCATACTACATCCCTTCTTTTTTTGATAGGGTTATTTGAAAATCTGAAAATAATTCTCTTTGATAGTCTTATTTAAATCCAATCATCTATCTGATTGTCACAGATTTAACCCATGATCCTTCATTTTTCCACACGAGATTGACTATACATAGGCGTAAAAAAAATGTGAATATTAATGGATCATTTGTTTACAAGAAATAACTAATGACATGTTTAAATGGATGATTAGCAGGATCATTTATCCTTGTCACTGTGCTAAGATGAAAACATTAACTCAAAACATTTAAACATGACATTAGGGCTGGACGCCGAGCTCGGCTCGGCTCGGCTTGGTCTGGCTCGTTAATTTAACGAGCCAGCTCGGCTCAGCTCGTTAACAAAAACGAGCAAAAACGCTGGCTCGGCTCAGCTCGTTAATAGCTCGAGCCAGCTCGTTAGGCTCGCGAGCTAGATGTAAATTTAGAATGACATTAGCACCTCAATATATATGAAACACAAAATAATATAGTAATCATACATTTTTAAGTCTTCGAAATAATGTAGTAATCGCTTATGTAATCAGCATAATATTGATTTTTTGTGACTTGTGCGTTTTATTTGCACTCCTTATGCATGGTGCATTTCAAAGACTTAAAATTTATGATTACTAAAAGCTAACCATCACTCCCCTTTCTATCCTTTATCTAATCGAATGAATTTTAATAAAATAGTTGAGTTGATGGGAAGTCGAACAGACATCAGATGGAAATTAATTAGGGGTTTAGAGGAGCGAACGAGTGGATTTAAGCCCGCCTCCTTATCGACTCCTTATATTTGACTCTACATATTTAGCTTGATTGGCTCGCGAGCAGATCGCAATCTAGCTCGAGCTAGCTCGTTAATGAAACGAGCAAAAACATCTGCTTGACTTGTTAAAAAATCAACCGAGCTGAGCCGAGCCAAGCCGAGCTACCATCAAGCTGAGCCAGCTCACGAGTTTTTAGCTTGCCGTCTAGCCCTAAATGACATGTGCATACTCTAGCTAGGACTCAACACAAAACATTAACGGGAGGGTTAACCAATGCTGATCGAGTCTGTATAAATAAGCTCTGACCGCTAACAGCTCAAATAAAACGGACCCAGTTGCTGATCAAAGTTTTGGAAGAGATCGTATCGATCAGTCCTTTTCAGCTTTCACACAACTGGTACTTGTTTTTTTTTTTCCTTTTGTCAATTCGGTTTCTCACGACTGACGCGAGCCACAAACACCGATCAAAACAAACAAAACATGACAGTCAGACACAAAACGCTTTCATCCGAGGCAACAAGAATCCCTGTCGCGGCCGGCCGCCTCCATCTTCCGTTTCCTCGTCTCATCTTTAAAATATTATCCAACGGAGAGAAAAGAAAGAGAAAGAAACAGAGAGGATGTTAAGGATGACGGAGGATGGATGGATCGCCTGATACGGTTCGCTTTGACGACACTACTCATGGCCCTAGATTGCGTTGTCAGAAAGGCACCATTTCCCACTCAGGGGTGCGGTGCAGTCCAATTTTTTTTCCCGATTATAAAACGCGGGGCGTCGTCGTCCCGGCGGATCCCGGCGACCCCCCTCGCCGATCTCGAGCAGCTAACGCTCTTTTCTTTTGTCGCGCAGTGCCGAAGAAAGCTATCACTCTTCCCGTCCCCCGATCGCGTCCCGTAAACAACCCAAAAGATGCAGTGGAATTCCGTCCCGGCGAGGCATGGGGGTCGGGGGAAGATGAGGTAAATCTAAGCAGGGGTCGCACTCGCGTACCTAATTCTTCTGGGGATAAGTCTCCGCAGTTCGATCTTGGAAGCGTAAACAAAGGCGTCTCTTTCTTTTCTTTTTTTGCGCTCCGGGGGCGCAGGCAGCAGGACCAATCGTCCGTCGGCCTCGACAGCGTCGTTGCCAGCAGCCTGTAGCGCAACAGCGATCGATCGATCCATCGACCCGGCCGTGTGGTGGTGGCGGCCGGAGGATGTACCGCGCCGGTGGATCGATCCGATCGCCACGCCGGCTCGTCCTGGCCAGTCGACACCGGAAATCTGATGCGTTCCGTAACATCGGCGGCGTGCCCACGCGCCGCGCCGCCGATGTGGGATCGGCCCGCGGCGCGTACGTGTGCCGCGGGACGCGCGTGACGGACGAGTTGAGGGCTTACAGCTGTGGAAGATACTGCTGGGGTCGCTAGATTTATCCTGTTCTGACAGCAAGGTTGCCGTCGTCTCCGGTGATATTCCTCCTGTCCCGCCGTGCATGCGTCCGCGCGGCGAGCCCGACGGCGACGGGGGGGACTCTTCGCTTCGCGCTCGCGGTCGTTGCGCGCCGCAGCATTTAGCCAGCCGGGAACCAACGGCCCGGCGGCCCCGCGCGCGTCGCGGTCGCGGCGTTTGGATCGGGCCGGGGTGCCACGTGGGGTGCCGGCGCCGGGACCAGCGACGGCGAGAGCAACCGCGCGGGGACGGACGGACGGACGGAAGAGAATAGAAGCGGGCGGAACAGTTGGCGTGGCGGGCGGGCGCACGCCACCGGCGGCCGGCAGGGGGCACCAGAACGGACAAAGGCTTCCTCCCGAAATCCAGCGCCGGGGGCGTTCGTTCGTTGCTTGCCGTGGGTCTCCATCTCACATCGCCACCACCACCATCCGCTCGGCGAAGGAGGAATAAACAACGACAACCAGGAGGTACACGCGCGAACAGTGGAGTGCAAAGCGAGGAGGGTGGAGGGACGACGGAAAAGGCTACAGCTTTCGTTTTCCTCTGCGCCTTCACGCAGCGAGATCGTTGGAGCTTTTTTTTCTCTCTCCACCCATGGAAAATTCATGCAGATCTCCCCCACACAAACGCACACGCACAGACACACCGATCCCATGCAGATCGATCAGATGCACCTAACGGTGGCCCTATCGCCATCATTGCCCTGCTGCTAGCTCCTCGATCGCCCATCATCACCAGGATCGGCAGCGTAATCACCATCATTACCGGCAGCAGCAGCAAGCTAGGGGCGAAGCGATCTCGATCGAGCGATCTACCAGCACCAGCAGCTCGACCGCTGGTCCCCCCCCCATGGCCCCCTTGCGGGTGGGTGCCCGCGCGCGCTACACGGCGGCGACGGCAGAGGACGCCGGGGCCCTGGGGAAGATCTTCTGGCCCGGCGCGAGGATCGCCAGCGGGTCGTACCGGGCCTTGCGCTCCACGAAGCGCCTCCACCTGGCGGCGCCGAAGTGGCGCGCCCACTCCGCCTCGCCCCGGTAGCTCGGGAAGTAGGCCTTGTGGTCGTACCCGTTGGCGCGGCACGCCCGGAGGATCGCGCCGTTCTGCGCCACCAGCTCGTCCACCGCCGGACCGCCCGCGCGGCAGAAACGCAGCAGCGCCACCAGGTAGAACACCTCCCCGTCCGGCAGCGCCACCGACGTGTTCGGGTCCCACCTGCACCAAATTAAACACCCGAGTCCAGATTAGTTTCTGATGAAAACACCCTTGGCATGGACTGTGCGGTGGAGGAGTCGGCCCCACAGTTTTAATAAAAAATCATATAAAGACTGAGATTAGTGGCTCCTGACGGGCGCCAGACGACACGGCTAAATCCGAAACAGAAGCGGCTAATAAATCCTGACGGAGAATCATATCGAAGCTCGGACACGGGTGGTGATGATGGCGCGCGCCGGCCCGCGGGCGTCGCCAAAAGACGCGATCCGCGTGGTCACGGGCCGGGGACGGAGGCAACCCCGATCGCGTCACGGCCGTGGGGCTCGCCCGGTGCCGCATTGTCACCATCGATCGCGGCGCGCCCGTGCAGCGCGGCATGCGTGCGTACGTGCGCTGGGGTGGTTTGGCAGGACGCAGAGCAGAGGAGGCACAGCCGCGCGCCCGTCACCGAATCCAGCGGGGGGGATCACGCGACGAGGCAGACATCCCCCCGCGGCGGAAAAGTACACGCCACGCCACGCCACAGGCCACAGCGGCGGGGGGCAAGTACACGGGGAATGCGCCGGGCGCGCAGGGTTGGGCAGTTTACTGCTACCTACCTTGTCCTCGTCGTCCGCCGCCGCGGCGTCCGGGTGGTACTGGTACAGGGCGACCTCGAGGCAGTAGAGGACGGGTCCGGCGCCGGCGGGGAGGAGGGACGCGTCGAAGCGTGCGCCGCCGGGGAACGGCACGGACGGCCACCCGTTGACGGGGTCGTCGCTGTTGACGAACGCGAAGCCCTCGACGTAGTCGAACGCCTCCACCTCCTCCTCGGGGCGCCGCGTCACCAGCCACTCGGCGTCGGCCGTGTAGTCGGCGAAGCTCGCGTACACCACCCGCGTCCACCGCACCGCCCGTGGCGCACGGCGGAGCGGGATGCGCGCGCGCGTGATGACGCCGAACTGGCCCAGCCCGCCCAGCACCGCGTGGAAGAGGTCCGGGTGGGTGGACGGCGAGCAGACGCGGCACTCGCCGTCGCCCGTCACCACCTCCAGCTCCGCCACGTTCGACACCTGCGGGCCGTACCGGAACGACTGCCCGCTCACGCCGCCGTTCGAGAGCGTGCCGCCCACGGTGAGGCGGAGGTAGTCGGTCCACGACGCCGGGGCGAGCCCGTGGTTCTTCACGCCCCAGTGGAGCACCTCCTCCCAGAGCGCGCCGCCGGGGACGTCGGCGTAGTAGCAGCAGGTGGGTCCGCCGCCGGGGACGCCCGGCACGAGCTGCATCTGCGGGCGCCTGGACAGCGCCATCGCGCGCATGTCGAGGACCAGCCCGCCCTCCGCCATGGCCTGCCCGGCCACCGAGTGCCCGTTCCCGCGTGCCGCCACGGTGAGCCCCGCCGTGCGCGCCGCGGCCCGGATGGCGCTCGCCACGTCGTCCGCGCTCGCCGGGCGCACCACGGCCGCGGGGATGGCGCTCACCAGCCCACCGAAGTCCGTCGCCGCCGCGCACCCCGCCGCCACGGGGGCCGGCTCGCCGGCGTCCTCAGGCTCGGCAGCCGCCGCCGCGCGGTCCATGTACGCGAGCATCATCCTGCCTGCTTGCAGTTGCACGAGGGGGAGCGTGGCCTTGCGGCGGCTGCTGATGAGGCTGGCAAGAAGAAGGCAGAGCAGCTATAGCCTTGGGGGGGCGCTAGCTAGCTCTCCCTGTGCTCGTGATGTCACCGCGCTCTGCTCGCTCGCTCGCTCGCTCGCTTGCGCTCGTGGTAGTTTGGGTCTCGCGGGGGTTTATAACGAGCGGACACGCGGACGTCAAGACGGCCTCCCTCCTCAGGTTTCTCAAAACCAAGAAAGGGAAATGAACAAACATTTTTTTAAAAAAAAACAAACGTCGGCATGTTAAGTTGCAAATTCCAACCAAAGTTTGCAACTCCATTCTTTCCCTCATGCATTTGTTTTTTTAGAAAAAAAAATCGTTTGGATGTTTTTCAGATACGCATCACAATGGCAGCTTTTGTAGGAGTAGCTAGTGAGGCCGTCCAGTCAGAGGCTCAGAGCTCCGCTGCCTTTTTCGAGTTTCACAGATGATTGCAGCCGCGGAGATGGATGGATGCTTATGATCGGATCTAACGTTAGTTTGTCTGCCACTATTGTGCTCTCGGCCGGGAGGAGAATCAGCCGATGGGCCACCATGTATGGTACCCTCTTTGCTGCTTGTTGGACCTGCAAATAATTCATCCGTGGAGGTCCGTCGTCCTACCAGTTCTTCGCTTTCTGTAGTGCTGCAACGCTGAAGCTCGCTCGCTCCTCCCGTGCCCGTTGTTTCATTTCACCACTGCAAGTCTGTACTGCCGAACTGCAACACCGATCGCTCGCTAGCTCCGGGCAGATGGACGGATGATCGGAGATGAGAAGGAAGGAGCACGGGCACATGGCGCTCGTCGTCCTGCGGCAGGCCAGATTTGCCAGGGTTGCCTGAAAATTTCTGGGCCGCGGCGGGCGCCCATGCATGGCCGCCCGGGAATGGGATGCGCGCGGGGAAGGACACGCTGCCCGCCCCACACGCGGTCCGCCCTGCGCTGTGTTGAAGCTGAAGTTTCCATCGCCCCCAGCCGGCCGCGGCGCGGCCCCCAGCCAGGCGTACCGCGCAGGTGGTGTTGGTGGTGTGCGGCCTGGGCTTGACCAATGGGCGTGGCGTGGCGTGGCGACGCTGTACCCCTTGCCGCTGGATCGTCGAGAGGGGGCCGCGCCGGAGCACGGGCGCGCGCGATCGCCGAGCTCGGGATTGGAAGTTGGGAGGAGGCGTAGGGTCCTGGAGCTAGCGGCCACGGCCACTCACACACTCCTACTCGCTCGCTGTGTCTCGCTCATCAGCGCGCAACTGGCCGTGCCGTGCACTGTCGTCTTCCTCAGCTCATGGCGACGCCGATGGGGTCCGGTCCGGTCCTCGGATGCGGCTGCGCTCGCTGGGATTGGCGTGCGCGGGCGGCGAGTGGAACTATCCGCCGGAGAGCGGAGACAGAGGGGCGGGAGCGAGGCTCGTTTTTGGTGTGTGGCCGGGTGCAGACGGCGAGGAGGGGGGAACCGGAGCACATGAGCGGGGGCTCCGGAGCGGAGCTGCAGCCAACGAGAAGGCTGCGTGCCTGTGTGTTTTTTTTAACGAGTAAAGTGTGTAATCCGTTCCTAATCGTGGGTGTGTCATTCTAGTTCATGAACTTTAAAATTGATTGTTTAGGTCATCAAATTCGTTCGGCTGTGTCATCTGTGTCCCTAAATTTGTAAATCACTCGTTTAAGTCCTCAAACTTGTTCAATTGTATCACCCTAGTCTCCGAACTTCGTTTTGAGTCTCATTTGGGTCAAAACAGAGCGATCTAAAAACTTTATATCAAATATAATTTATATTTATTTTATACAAACTCGAATGAAGACAAACTTTATATCAAAATTGTAACTCTTAATGTGATCTACAATTTTGCAGTTGAAAAGTTTTGAAATAAAACTGTTTAGGATCCCAAAATATTGTTATGTTTATAGCTTTTGAAATTTAACATTAAATGACTTCAATAAAAAACATTTAAACTATAAAGTTGTAGATCATATTGATCACTATAACTTCCACATAGACCACGTCAATATCCAAAATTGTTTGATAATTTTAACTTTCAAATTTCAAAATCTATAAACATACAACAATATCTGGGGACCCTAAACAACTTTAATTCAAAAAATTTTCAACTACAAAATGTAGATCGCGTTAAGGGCTACAATTTTTATATAAAGTTTGTTTTCATTTGAGTTCGTATGAAAAATTATGAATTAATTTTTGATATAAAGTATTTAGATCGCATTGTTGTGACACAAATGAGATTCAAAATTAAGTCTGTTGACCGGAATGACACAACGAAATAAGTTTGAGGACCTCAGCATGTCATTTGCAAGTTTAGGGATCTGGATGACACAACCTAACAAATTTAGGGACCGGGATGACACAGTCAAACAAGTTTGAGGACCTAAACAGTTGATTTGAGAGTTCATAGACCGAGATGACACACCCCAAATAGTTTAGAGACTGGCCGCATACTTCACTCTTTTTTTCATTTCATTTATTTCTGAAATAAGGAAACAGCCTAGTGGTCCGTGCACTTCCGTTTCCTCGCTAGCGGTTTGGTTTTATGCGAATGCATACAATGGCCGCCCGGCCAGGACGATGAGAGAGCATCTTGTTTGCTTCGAAAAGCTCTGAAATTGTGAAAACAGGGGAGCGATCCACAAGTGCTCAAATTGGCAGTCAGTCGACGCAGTCGTGAGGCTGCAAATGCCTGCAAGATTCGGAGCAAGCGCTACGCCACAGTACCCGTTGTCATAAACAGATGATCAAATCGCACACTTTAAATCGCGAGGATATGGCAGTACCAAATCCAAGAAGCTCAGCTACCATTACCACGCCACGACGGCTTCCACTGACAATTTCACAAACAGATTGCGTATGTACTTGCCGTGTCATCACTCGTCGTGGGGCAGTTTGGCAGTGCAGCTAGCAGCGCTGATACGATACCAGGCTACCAGCACAGTGTACACAGTAGTACACGTACGTCCTCTCCAAGCGCGTATCAGGGGTTCAGGATTCCGGGAAAACGTACACGCCTGCGTGGTGACGGACTGACGGGCCAATGAGGATCCTCAGGATCGGCCTCGGAAAGGCTACCCTGCACTGGCGATCCTGCACGATGCGCGGCGCGAGCTGCTTGCTGTATGCTGCCTGTACGTGTGCCGCGCCTTCAATGGCGCCCCAGCTACGTTAGATTGCGCCGCGGCAGAGCCTCTGACGAGCTCGATCAGGCGCGCCTGACTGACTCGCTGCGACCACGGTCGCGCGGCAGCGCAGCGTCGTCGTCGGCTCGATCGTCGCCAGCCAGGCCTTCCGTCCGTGCGGCCGGCTCGGAAACCCACGCACGCCCCCCCACCACGTGAAGCTGAGCCCCGCCGCCGCGGCCGCCGGCCGGCGTCGGCGTACGGCGGCACCGATCGATCAACAGCCCAGGCCGGCCGGGCGGCTGCGGAGATCGCGGTCGCCAGTCGTCGCCGGCCAGGTCCCCAACGACCCACTAAGACTCACGTATCTACAACTACATTCCCGAGCGGCAGTCAAACGGAGGCGTGAATGCAAGATGCCAGCGGAATGATCGACCGGACAGAGGCTAGGGCTGCTTTCTTCCCACCGCGTCCTTCCTTGTGTGTGGGAGATATAAAGCGAGTGCACCGGTCGGGGTGGTCTTCATTTTGTACTAAGAAATTTAAGGATCGGACCCTATAAAATTCGGGCTGTAATTCTATTTAATTTTGAACTAAAAAATAAAAAGATTTAGTTGGATTGTGAAGAAAGCGTCAGGACCATGACTCTTTACCACCCCTCACGGCAGGTCGCGCGCAATAATTCGTCTGGTTGCGCCGGTGACGGTTGGAAGGGGTCTCCGTCGCCGCTGGAGCGCCGGCGTCGATGCGTTTGGACGGGAGAGCGAGAGGTGTTGTTGAGGTTCGGGGGGGCCCCGGCCTTCGGAGACGTTCCGGAAGGAGGACAACGCGAGCCCCTGTCGTCCGTCTTTGCTCTGTCGTCTGTGCCCACCCGGTGCCCAGGGTTTTCAAAGCACAATTTCCAGGGTTTGCTGATTGCATTGTGCTTAGAAACTTGCAACTTTACTTAAAAAAAAGAAACTTGCAAATGTGGGAGTTGTTTTCGCATGGTTCTGTTCCATCCAAAGTTACTGGAGCGCCTTGGCAAGAAGCTTAAGCTTTTTTTGAGAATAAAAAAATATATGGAGTATTGCTGAACAAATACGTACTCCCTCCGGTTTGGTAAAGGAAGTCGTTTAGGACAGCGACACGATCTCCAAAGTACAACTTTGACTTCCTATTTTTCTAAAAATAATTATTAAAAAGTAACATATGTATACTTTTATGAAAACATTTTACAAGACAAATATATTCATGTAGTTTTCACATTTCCAAACTCAACGACTTAAAAGTTATTCATGATTTATAGTCCCAATGTTTGACTCAAACTTTGTCCAAAACGACTTTTTTTATCAAACCGGAGGGAGTAGTACCTCTAATCTAAAATATATGATGTTTGATTAAATTATGCTAACATCGTATAATTAAGAACCGATATGGTACATTTTCAGCAACCCAGGTTATCCTAAACACTAAACGGGCAGTCACCCATCTCGTTTATTAGCTCTTTTTTCAAGACTAAACGGCCAATTAAACAGATTATATAGGCATTAAACAAGTTAAACGTGTGATCAAACGAGCATGGATTAACGGACTAAACGGCCGTGTAGGCGGACACCGATTGTAGCTACGGTCAATCATTTTCTTGGCTACGAAAATCACAGTATTTTCTTTGAAAAAACATGTCACTCGTACAATTTGAAATCAACATGTAAGAATATATGGTGCAGTGCAACAGGACAAGCTTGAGTCACTTCAGTCATTTTACCCGTCACGAGCAAGAAAACAATGCTAGGCGGCGTGCGATGAAATAATTTCCATTGCGCACAATGCCTGCCGATGTTGCCATTTCTGGGGAGAAAAATATGCAGTGGAAACTTCTATCTTCAGCCTCACCCGGTGATCGTTGCGGCGGGACGTCTCTCTCTCTCTCTCTCGAGCGGAGGAGAAAATTCTCCCGGGCCATTTTTTTTTTCTATGGACACGGAGGGAAAATTCTCCCTGATGGCGCCGTCGCCGGTGTCAGGTAGCCGGCTCGGCAAGACGGCATTACGGCAATGATTTCTCAGAGAATCTCTCGGCGTCTTGCCCTCTCATGCATGTCTGTATGGATTTGGATTTTTGGATGGATTGTAGAGGACATGACATGCTACTTGCAGAGGCAGGTATAGGTCAGCAACATATATCCAAAGCTGAAATCCGTTTTGTTTTTAAAAAAAAGATGGAGAAAATCTCTTGGCAACACAAAATTCCCGACCACAATTCGTGAACTTTGTAGTGTGAGCTTTGTAGGATTTGCAAGGGGAGCAGAGTATGCATTCTCTGCTGTCCTTGGATGCCCGTGTAGTGTAGATACATCCAAAATGCTGTGATAGTATGAGTGAAATTGGATATAATCCTTTATTGAGAACCAAAGATTTTTGGAAATTTAGGCACGAGCTGTCACTCCCAATCGAGCAAGACAAACAATAATATGACCCTGAAAAGACAACAAATGATGAAATGTTGATATGAGATGGAACACAATAATTGGCCAGGAAATGTCAGCTTCAGTAGGCCTAGCTTTCCTTGTCCTATGAAACTTATATGTGTGTGTAGATATTCCAACAATCATTCCTTGAGAATGTGCACCAGTCCATGCCATTTTGCTGCATGGCAGCTTGACGTCTCACCTACAACTGTGTCAAGCGTCAGATTGCAGCCGTTTAGAATGGCTTGACATGGCCATTCATCTTTCGGAAAAAAAGGTCATTCATCCTCACCATGCGGACAGTGAAGGAAACAGAGCTATCGCATATACCATCAAATTCATACAGATCTTACTAACGATAGCGAACAATACTGGACGTCAAATTCTGAGATAACAAATGTGGAATCCCTTGTCAATCATAGTTCACGACAGAAGGAAATCGTACATTGTTCAGTAAGCACTGAAGCACCAATGCCAGGAGAGGACTGGAATCATGAAACCAATCATCAGACACCACATGCTACCCTGAAGAATCGGGGGGAGCTAGTACCATTGACAATATGGTCATCTCAAGAATCCGCATGAGCACTAGAAGCGCCATTTACACCATGGTCTTCTGAAGAATCCACATGAACACTTGATGCAACATTGTCACCAAGATTGACAGGAGAATCTCCAGTTCTCGATGTGTCCTTCATCAAAAGAAGTTATACAAGACAAGCATGTAAGAGGTGATACAGTTGTTGCTTGTAGAATCAGGCAAGCATTACTTACAAGAAGCGATGATAGGGCTGATAAAGGTTCAGGAAATGGTGGCAGACTAACTTTGGCATGCTCCTGCATTTCCACCAGCCAGTGTGAATCACTTGTTTGCAGGACATGAAGTAGAGAATTGTTAAGCTAGAACAGGTTTCACCATGAACCAAGATTGCAACTTTAGATAATAAATGACAGAATTAAGCATCCATGTCCTACTCTCAAGTTCCAGTCTCCTGCAGTCAAGAAGCTGCCGCCTGTCCTCCTGCAGTTCTTGGATATCCACATCCAGCTGCTCCAGCTGAGCAACAGACTCCAGACCCAGCCGTCGCCGCCTCCGAGGTTGTACATTCACCAGCTCACTGCCTGATGTCTGTGTCTCTTCAACATCAGCATTCTCAGTGGAAGTATTGATAGATCCATGTTCACTGCCCGTTGCCTGTGTCTCGTCCACCTTAGCATTCTCAGTAGACGTATTGATAGATGCACGCCCGCTGTCTAGTGTCCATGTCTCTTCCGCCTCATCATTCTCAGTGGATGTAGAGATAGAACTGCGGCCATCTTCTGTCGGTGTCTCTTCCACCTCAGCATTCTCAGCAGGTATGTTGTTGATAGAGCCATGCTCTTGGCCTATTGCCTGTACCTCTCCCACCTCAGCATTCTCAGTGGATGTATTGATAGGATCACTGCATTTGATGAACAATTAAATCCAGTTATTAGAAAAGTTACCCCAAGCACATATGCCATATGTAAAGTGAATGTAATATGAGACCATGCTCACATGTGTATTGTAAAGGGAATGCAATCAGACCATGCCCACCCTAATAAGTGATATATTTTAACAGCTCAGCACCTCTCACAGTAGAGAAAAATAGGGAGGATGAAGAAAGTGCAATAACTAAACCCTTGACTTTCTTAAAATATAATTGTTTTGGAACAATGGATCCCAATCTGGATGCAAATTTGAAAATGTGGGTACACTCAGCTGAGATATCCCAGGCAAACCAAACATTGGGTCCGTGACAAAAATACCATATTGGTATGGCCACCAAAATGAACATGAAAAGTTGAAAACTAAGAAGACACTTCTCAATTTAATGCACAAAGCTTAAAGTATGAACTGATACCATGCTGAAAGGATTAAAGTAAGATTTTTTTAAAAAAAATTATACATCAAAAAGGAAAAAGGAAAGGAGGGGAGGAGGAAGGAATAAAGCTACCATCCACATCAACTTATTTCTTTTTTCTCGAACTACGCAGGAGAGCTGCACCCATTTCATTAAGCAAAAAAAAGAGTACACGAGTCTGGAAAGACCCTCCCTGAGTACAGAAACCCCACACACCCCACAGGCTAATAAAACTGCAACAGCCAACCAGAACCTTACAGGATCTTCGACTCCCAAGGTAAGCAACCTGGACAGGATATCATGGAGCTTAGTAGCACCTGCCAAACACCATAAGCCCCCTTCTATGTTGACAGCCCTAATTACTTCTCGGATGTTGGATATAATTTTCTCAAACACACAAGCATTGCGTTGTTCCCTCTAATCCCTCTCAAATACAAATCTACAGTTAAATTTTAAGCGTGGTCCTTCAGACTGCATTCAATGCTGCTCCCCTCCCAGACATTTTATGCTTTTTGGAGCCCATACCAAAAAAAAAAAATGTTTGCATGATTAAGTAAACGTTGAATTGTAATAGGTATTTGCAGATGTTGTATAAGCTAACTTCGCTATGCGCAACTTCTAGCACAATTTACCTCAAAAGCCTCACACTACATTTTCTTTAACCATATAATATTTACAGTAGGCAACCTAGTTTGGATTGCAGAAGCTTTGGAAGAGAAGTTTACATAGTATGAGTTTGACGTTCACATGCAAACATGTTGGCCTTACAGACAATACTTTAAGAGACTCAATACTGAACAAACCGTAACTTTTGGCCTTTAGGGTGTCCAGAATGGCATACCAGACATGATAACAAGGTGCAATTGCAGTTTTAACTTTTAAGATGGTGGATATATGGAATAAAGGAAATATCAGAGTAGGAGTGCTTACGTATTTGTAGATTCGCTACCTAAGAAGATGACTTGCGCATCAGGTGAAGCTTTTGGATATTGTTTTATAGTAATAACTGCCTCCTCATTACTGCATAGGGCATCAGGACCAAGCCTAACAGGTAGCACTTGCAAAACTCTTGCTTTGGATAGACTGAACTCCATAAAGTGCATTTCATTAGAGAAGCATAGAACTTTCTTCATTCGCACAATGTGAAGTTTGGCAAACATACCATCAACCCACTGAGCATTCAAAAATTTGTCATCAGCATTGACTACCTGTGAACCTTCACTCCATCCCTACAAAAACAAAAAACGATCAGCAACATCACAGAAGAAGTAATGGATGAAAGAACCTGCAAGCGGTAATCAAGTATTACATCAACAGTGAGATCTTGAAGAACAGGGGCACTTCTTAATAGGCAGAAAAAAGAGAAAATTGCGAACATCTTAGTAAAATCCACGGAAATGAATAAGCTCCTCAGGTTCTCAAACAGGAAAGGTAGCCGATCAAGTACATCAACTTCAGCCACCTGAAAACAAGAAGACAGACACAATTATAAATGAACATAAAAATCAACTAGCATCTTTATTTTGTTATTCTCTTTGCTGATTACTGCCAGTGTAACTAATTGGGGGAATGGCAAGATAAATTAAGTTGAGAGCGCTCTTGATCAAGCTAACAAAGAATTCTATTATTCCTTCAGGGTAGTATACATAAAGAAATATCATCACGAAACACTTGTACATCAATGCTTTAGTCATATAGTATTTGAAATTGGTAACCTTGACTCTACATGCTATCTTGTGCTTTTGTGTTTCTCCTATCCTTGTTTCTGGCGGGTTTCATCTCTAGACTACCCCAACTTGCTTGGGACAAAAGGCTATGTTGTTGTTGTTTGTATTTGAAATTGGTATAAAATACACTTGTGCATCAATGCTTTAGTAGTATAGTATTTGAAATTGGTATAAACCATCCTGGCATCCTTATATGATGATAGTACTAGTTAAAAATACAACAGAGATTCTTAAATGGTGTTTAGCAGCCCATTCGAATCGCCAAGATTAAGAAAAATCAATTAATGCATCTTTGAACGACTTGTCAAAACCTCCTTATATGAACAAAATTGGCGAGCAAATGACACTTGGTTAACATATTCAAAGATAACTTTAATTCATGTCACAACCTGAAACACAACAAAGCCATGTTCATTTTCTGGTGGGAACCTAAATGTAACTGTGCACAACATGTGAAACCAATTTTGTAGTGCTAATTATTTAGATTAGAGAAGAAAGTCCACTCAAAATAAAGCATGTTCATAGCATGTCTAGAAGAAAACAAGAATTTGTGGTGTGTTTCAAGCAAATGGCCTAATGCAATGTCTTTTAGCCAATTTTTATGCTGTTGTAGCTATCTACTGTAGTCCCTTTCCTTGGAGCTAACATCAAGTTTATGACCCAAAGATGATCAGTAAGCACAAGATAAAAGTAAGCAAAAGAATATGTAGAGAATGAATTGGGACTGGGGTAATTACCCAATCAGCACCACATGCAAACTCAAGATCTGTAATCTGTGACATCCCCATCAAGAACTTGGTGTAATTGCAGCCAACTAGAACCCCCTTCTGCAGCCGTGGGAGCTCCTCCACACAGCCACCGTAAGGAAAGCAGCCAGCTATTGTCAGCTCTCGAAGGTTGGGTGCCTGAATCACCCACTCGTGTTCGACTTCGGGGTCGTCCCCAATGAGCTCTACTCGACTTCCTCAATCAACGGCGATCTGGCGATTAGGGCTGCCACTGCCAATTGCGTCCCACCGTGTTCCGGTATGCTGACCTTATCGAACTGTAGCGTCTTCAGGCTCGGAAATCCGGCGAACCCCGCCGGTGCGGGAGGGAGGCGGCAGGAGGTGAGGTTGAGGGAGGCGAGCTCGCGGCAGGAGAAGAGGCTCGAGTGGAGCTGGAACCCGGCGAGCGGGAACCAGAGGAAGAGTGTCTCGACGCCGTTGCGGGAGAGGTAGAGGAGCCAGTCGTGAACGGCGTCGACATACCAGGGCCTGTACCCGACGAGCCGGAAGGCGCGGACGGGAGCGGTCCGGCAGAGGAGGAGCGCACCAACCTCGCTGGCTGGGATGTAGGGCCCGCCCAAGAAGTTGACAGTGGGCAGCGTCTCCCACCGGCGGCGCCACGCGCGGGAGAGCACCGAGGTGCGGACGATGTCGTAGATGTGGAGGCGACAGAGGATCTTATCGAGAACCTCTATAGGGGGAGCGGTGAGAGAAGGTCCGGCTCCACTGCCGCCTCACTCTCCGCCCCCGCCTCCAACCGCGGCTTCCGGCGCGGCGGCGAGTCCGCCATTGTCGCCCCCAACTTCGGCGCGCTCGGAAACCCAAGCCCTTGCTTCCGGAATTTTTTTCTCTATTTTGCAAAAATAAATCGTCCGTCAAAAATTTAGCAGATCTATAGTACTGCCGCCGTACCTCACGGCGGTAGGGTTCCGTGGCCCATTGGCAAGAGCACCTACCGCCGTAGCACACGGCGGTAGGACTAAACGCCGTGTGGCACGGCGGTAGGTGCCTACCGCCAGGCGGCAGCGTGGCCTCCAGCAATCGCCGTAGGTCACGACGGTAGGTAGGGACCTACCGCCGTAGGGCACGGCGGTAGTTTTTTTTTCTGGTAAGTTTCATTATTTTGAACCATTGATACTTAACGATGAACCATTGATACTTAACGACGAATCACATAAACAAATAATGGCACGTACGACGCAAATACTACTTTGTGCCGCTGCTAGTCCTAACGTGCCTTAGGGAATTTAGATAAACGATTACAATATTTGTAGTCTAGTTGTACGAGTAGTACCCGGAGAACCCGGATATCATAGACCCGTCAGAGTGCTGGGAGGGCATGTAGTACCCGTACCCGGCGGGGGTGGAGTTGGATAAGATGGTGGCGGGGGTGGAGTTGCTGGTGGAGTGTTGTCCTTCTTCTCGTGGCATGGACAGCAGCAGAACTCGTCCTTACAGCCGGTGTTCGTCTTCACCACCATTGTTCTGGTCACCGGTCCGTCGTCGTCGTTGGTAGATGTCGGATCTGGAGAAGCCAATACCGACGCGAGCTCTTGCCTCAGGTTGAAGATGACAACATCCTCGAGGTAGTCGATGTACTGTTGATACGGGTGAATAGCTGAGGGATCCACCTATTGCACGAAACCGCAGTTATCTGGTTGGTCGGAGTTCTGCAGAAACCGAGATTACATTAGTAAACCATAAAATGATGAAGGACAAAGGTCACGTAGTTTTGCTTACCCATGCTCGTGAGCAATGTCAGAAGCGTCGACCAGAGTTGTTCCATCCCTGATAAACTTACATCACACAGAACTCACCATGTGCACACCTTAGCCAGTTCACCGTTTGATTTGGTGCGTACTTTCTAACATCACGTATAGATTTGAAATCTCTCTTATCTAAGGCTGGAAAATTGTTGTTGAACTCTGGATCTTGCTGGCTCCACAGTGCTGGACCGAGGGAGCCATCATCATCCCCAGTCCAGGAACTCATTGGTGCTTCTTGTGTTGAGAAGTGACACTGGAGAAGAGTGCTCATATATATGTAGGCAATGAAGCAGACTGGACGGTGGGCCATTCGATCCGGGGTAAGAAAAACGGGCAGTGACTCAGAGGAAACACACCCTAGTACTAGGTTCACTGTTTGGTGCAGTGACTTACAGAAAACACACCCTATGTGTTGACTGTTTGACGCAGTGACTCACAGGAAACACACCCTAGTACTAGTTTTACTATTTGAGGAAACATGCTCTAATGCATCTGAAATCAAGTTCTTAATGATACAAGCCGACTCTAGAGGATGATGAAATGAAATCATAATTTTTTAGAGATACAGTAGCACTCGGCGTCTAGTACTCTACGTCTACTGGGTACAACAGGGGTATTTCCCTTTCCTCATGGCATCCGGCCCAGCTTCCTTAGCCTGGCGAGCTCTCTCCCTCTTCCTCTCTCTATCTGCTTCACGGGCTGCGGCCGCTTCACATTCTTTCATCTCCCGGCGAATACGAATTTCCTCCTGCTGCTCCTTAAGTTTTTCTTCTTGTTTTTCTGCCTCAACCATCCTTTGCCACCTCTCACGTGCTGAACGACCCATCGCCTCGACGTAACGCTTGTCTTGTTCGGACTGCTCACAATCTAGCCACTGCATAAAATCACAGAGAGGAGGTAGGGTCTTTTTTCAAAGACAAGTTAGCACATAATAAAATAGCAATGGCATATTATTTATTTAGTAATGCAGTTTGTTCTTACTTTTGGTCTAACATTGCGACATGGTGGGAGGGGGTCATGCTCGTAGTTCACGCACATGAAGAACCTCATCCCGTAGCAGTACCCGAGAACATTGCACTTGATAAGCTTACAGTTGTCACCGCAGTAGCACATAGGAGTGTGGATCCCCTTTGGCACCGCAACCTTGTCCTTCCTACTGGTGAGCAACTCCAAGTCCAACTCAGGACCCGAGAAAGCCATTGCAAACCTACAAAAAAGATAGAAATATGATAATTCATTACATGTTTCATTTGAAATTAGAGAGCAATACATAACAGGATATGATAGTAAATTTGAAGGCAAGAAGAAAACAACAAGCAAATGAAAAGGTAGTTCAATTATTACAACACGATAACAGCATAAGTTCTGACGGTGTTGCAAATTAAATGGTTCAAATATTACAAGACCCTGCCAAATTAAATTGTTCAAATATTACAAGACGATAACATGCATAAGTATTTCAAATATTACAACACGGTAGCACAAACAAGTACAATCACTGCATTCCTTCGGTGTAGCAACGGGAACGACGTCCACGTCCACTAGCTGAAGGTGCTGGAGAAGTGGCAGTGGAAAAGTAAGATGCTTCGGTGCATTTCTTGTAGGAGTGTCCTGGATTGTTGCACTTAGAGCATATCTGCACCGGAGGACCAGCTTCAGCCTCGTCCATGTTGTTCCTAATCCTCTTCTTCTTGCGTCGACCAACACCTTGACACATGGTTGGATCTGGATTTGGTATGTACAATGCATTGTCTTTGGGGTCTTGAGTGAAAGTACCAAGATGCAGGTAGCCCTCAACAGTGTGGTTCCAAGTGTCTAGAATGGTTTGCTTGAAAAAGTATTTAGGCACGTACCGACCCCAATGGATATTCTTTGTTGCAAGGCATGCAGCGATCACATGTGAGCAGGGGTAGTGTAGCAGCAGTGGCTTCTGACAAGAGCATGAGCATGTCTGATTCCCAATAACTGTTTGTTGCATTGTTATTTCACCATTCGCTTTTTGTGATTTGGACTGGGAACTTATCTGATACTTCCACTGAACTTCCTCGCCAGGATCACGACGTAGAGGTTGTGGGTAAGCTCTGTGAGCAAGAGCAGCCTTCTGTTTTTTGTCCAAGTACTCAGTCATCCATGTTGAATACACCTTTTGATAGTCCTGTATAGCTACATGTGCTGCAGTAGCACGCTCAAGAAAGAACTTCATTGTGCGGTACAAGAAGAACTCAATGATACCAACAAGAGTGAGAGCTCTGGCACCACGCAAAACCGCGTTGTAGACCTCAGCAAAATTTGTTGTCATTATTCCATGCCTCACACCTCCCTTATCAAACAGGAGACACCATTTCTCCTTAGGTTCATTCCGAATCCACTGGCTAAAGGTCTTCACAGCACGTCTCCTTCTCCTTTTGACATTTGGAACATCTAGCCCCACGTTCTCCAGAGAAACTGGCTCTTCCCCGGGCTCAATACTTATTGGCTTCTTAGCTATCTCTTCTGATGCTTTCTTCGTCAGAACATCTAATTTTTGCCAGAGCTCGTTGAACTTTTTCTCTTGATTCGTCGAACATAACCGCTTGAACAATTGTGTAAGTTCTTTGTTCTTGAACTGGCTATGAAAGTTTGCTCCCATATGCCTCATGCACCACCTGCTATGCACATCTGGCCATTGTGCTGCTCTGTGACGTTCTTCACTACCTTCTTTGATGTCATTAATCGCCTGCAAAAGACCTTTGTGTCTATCGTGTATCACACACACGTTTGACATATCTCCCACCACCATCTGCTTCAATCTCTCCAGAAACCAATACCAACTGTCACCATTCTCTCCCTCTGTAAAAACAATTGCCAATGACAACAACTGATTGTTGCCATCTGTAGCCACAGTTGTAAGGATTGTGCCCTTGTATTTTCCTATTAGGAATGTGCCATCTATGCAAATGACTGGTCGACACTGTTTGAATGCAGCAATAGTGGGACCCAATGCTAAGAATGCCCGCTGCAAGACTTGCTTCCCTGGCTTTGATACAAGATTATAAGTCTTGATATCATAATAACTACCAAGATTTAGCGTGGCAATTGTGTTCAGTAATCGAGACAGATTGTCGTAGGATGCTTCGTAAGTACCCCACCTCAACTCCATTACCTTCTTCTTCGCCATGTATGCTTTACCATAACTTATCAGGTACCTAAATTTCTCCTCAATTGCCAAGATAATGGACTTGGGCTCATAAGCAGGATTTTCCACAATCTTAGCAAACGTCTGGCTGGCCACAAAACCGGCCGACAAATTACGATGGCTTGCATCTAGCTGGTCAAGTACACAAGTGTGATCCACAACAGACCTGACCTCCCAGTAATTTTTCCACTTGCCCTTGGAAGCATACACTCGAAAAGGACAGTTGGGCTTCACACATTGTACATCATATATGTGTGGAGAACTCTTCACTACCCTGAACTCTCTCTGCTGAGTAAGGGTGGCCCACCTCTTGACTGCATCCTTCACCTCGACTGCACTCTTATACATAGCGCCAACAGAAACCTGATTCTCTCTGTACTCCCAGGACACATTCTTACCAGGATTGACAGATAGCTGTGAGAAATTGTAGCTGTCCCAGTCCCTTGGCACTAGCGGGTCATCCTCATCATCTGAGGAGTCCTCTTGCAACCCACGTTCATCGTCACCGGGCTCCATTTCGTACTACCTTAGTACTTCTTCATTAACTTCCCCCTCGTAAATTTCACCACGGGCCTCAAAGGGTGTGTGACCATCTCCTTCTTCTGCCTCAGTGGCAACACCATCTCCTTCTTCTGCCTCAGTGGCAGCACCAACTCCTTCTTCTGCCTCAGTTGCAGGACCATCTCCTGCTTCTAGTTCAGTCTCACCCTGGTGAGCACCACTACCCTCCTCATGCACTTGACTACTAGACCCAGCCTTGTGAACAACTTGAATAAACAAAATCACAGGCAAACCAATTTGACATGCTGTTTTGATATAACTCCTCCAATGTTCAGTGCCTTGAAGTGGCATAAGCTCCCAATATACTGCCTCACTCCTGTTGATTAGAGTCATAATGGACAAGTCATGTTGCTCTACATCTACATGGAATGCCTTATAAAAAAATAGTTATGGACCCCCAAGTTCTTTCGGCTGCTCTTCTAATCACATGGTCAACCGAATCAAATTCTGACAAGTCAACTCCATGTTTACCATATCTAATCTGGCCATTACCGAAATACAACTTGACAGTAACTGCATCCGACATGTCTGACAGCATGAAAAAAAATCGCTATTAACAAGTGGATCTGTAACTACAAAATATATCTACTCAGAGCTACACTATAACTATAATTTTACTAATCGATCTACACTAAAACTATAATTTTACTATGCAGGTCTACACTAAAACTATATTTTTACTAAGCAGATCTACATTAAAACTATATTTGTGCTAAGCAGATCTACACTAAAACAGTACTTTAAAATATGAATTATCACAGTTCAAAATATTAAGTACCAGAGTATTTACATCTAACGAGACAAAAAAACCGGCAGAGCTTCGCACCTTCGCCACCTCCTCCTCACTCCCTTCTCTTCTCCCCCACCTCTCTTTCTTTTTTTTTCCGAATTATTATGACATTTTCGGCTGAATTTCGGCCTTATATAGGCTGCAGATCCGAGCGCCGTGCCCCGGCGGTACCAGGCCTGCAGCCGCCGTGCCCTACGGCGCTAAGTCCTGCCGCCGTGCCCCACGGTGGTATGTCCCTACCGCCGTGGGGTACAACGGTATGTCCATCGGACAGTTCGGGCCCACGCCTGGCCGTGGGCCACAGCACCTGCCGCCGTGCCGCACGGCAGTAGGAACCCTACCGCCGTGGGGTACGGCGGCAGTAGTATAGATCTGCTAAATTTTTGGCAGACCATTTATTTTTACAAAATAGAGAAAAAAATATATATATAAATTCTTGCTTCCGCTTGAGCAACTTTTGGGTCATTACGACTTTTCCGGTTTGGAGAAACACTACTGCAGTTCACTTATTTTGAAATTTGTCATTACAATTATTCTTCTACCTGATCTTTGTCATGATCTATGTCTTCTAGTCGTATGACCAACACATCAGATTGTATTTGTACACGCATGTTCCGTATGGTTCTCTCTCCACTTGTTGACGTGTGGGCCCCACACATCAGTTTCTTCCTCAACCTCCAGCCATCTAGATGCACTACTAGAATCCTAACCTTAGCCAAGAGTTATTACAATTTACCGACCGCTTGCTGGTAAAGCTAAGAATGGCCGACTGTTTCCATATGACCAACAGGTCAGCTAAACACTCTCGGATATTATACCAATAGCCAACAGTAATTTTAGTGCCCGATAGTTTCATCAGCGCAGTCGGCAACATATGAAAGTGCGTGAGAGTTTTCTGGGCACAGTTGGCAAAATACAGAAGTGGCCGACCGCGGTAAAGAATCACCGTCAGTTCAACAAGTCCAGTCGGAAAGATTATGTGAAAACAGATCGTGGCGTTTTTCTTGATTTTTTGTCCCACGTTTTGTTGGAATCATTCCCACGTTCGTGATTAAAGCATACAGGACCGTAAGATCGTGTAACCGACCATACCACAGCCATCCATGATCTGGACAAGTATTTATATACACATACCTGCACAAAAACCTCTCCGTCAACGCCTCCTTTTCCTTCCTTCGGTCGTCGTCGTCGGATCCGCCGCCAGTTCATAACTCAGGTAAGATCGTGCCTTTTTCTTATTCATGGCAGGTTCGCGCAGATCCTGGGGGAGCCGGCCGCTGATCGTCGCTGCCGCCTGCAGTCATCATCGGAGGCTGAGCTGTTGCCGCGCGCCGTCCCCGCGTCAAGGGCTCAAGGCGGTATCTGCCGTGCTGCAGACAATCAAAGGTTTGTAGATCGAGACCATCGACAGCCGTTCTCATTGCCCCCTGATAGATGGCGTGATCCATTCTGAACTAATCCGTATTGTGTAAGTTCTTTTCAGGATTCGTCATTCTCCCAGGGAGATTAATCACTGTGCAGATTTTAGTCCCGGTTTGAAAAATATTCAACAAACTTCCAATCCTTGGATTCTAATGTATTTGTATGTTTTCTGGATTTAGATTTGTGGCGTCAAATAGGATCAAGGTTTGGATTCAAGTACTTGTGACACTGCGTGAAGGGTGGAGACAAGAAGACAGAAGGGACCCAGACGTCATTTTTTCCTATTAAAGTAGCCTTTTATAATAATAATGTATATGTATAATGTATGTATTTCGTCTTTTTTATTTCCCGTCCAATGTATACAGCCTCCCAGTCAAATTAATATGAGCTTTTACTTATTATCTTGTTTTTTCTGTTTCAAACTTTGAGCCACTGTGTGAAATAATTAAAACTGCAACATTAATGCAATTGGTTTATCACCATATGCAGAAACGTGAAACAATGTTGGAACTAAGATTGACATAACGGAGCAAACCACTATTTTTATTTCAAATAAATAAATGAAAGGTAATTTATAATAATAATAATAAAGAAAATAGTCATCGCCAAGAGAAAATCACTTGTTGGCAATGTGAAAATAGGAGAAACAGGATACCTTTTGGGGTACCCGGTTGCGTGTTAATATAGGGTAGAAACAACCTCTACCGTGGCTTGTACAACAAACAAAGATTACATCTTGGGATACAAGTTACTTAGGATACAAATCTATCCTATCCTGCCAACTAACTACAGGATACACGAGATATCATGTTGTTTAACACCCTCCCTCAATCTCAGCCACCAACAAGGTTGAGATTGCGTCTAAATTGATGAAGCTTGACCACCGGTAGAGGTTTGGTGAACCCGTCTGCAACTTGATCACCTGAAGCAATAAACCGAATATCCAGCAATTTTTGTGCTACTCGTTCTCTCACAAAATGGAAGTCAATCTCGATATGTTTTGTTCGAGCATGAAAGACCGGATTCGCTGATAAATACTTTGCTCCAAGGTTGTCACACCACAACCGGGCTACCCGCACATGAGGAACACGCAGTTCAGTCAACAATTTTTGTATCCACATCATCTCAGCTGTTGCATTTGCCAACACCTTGTACTCAGCCTCCGTTGATGATCTAGAAACCGTGGCTTGCTTCCGAGCTGTCCATGAAATAAGATTTTCACCAAAAAATACAGCAAATCCACCTGTAGATCGTCGATCATCAACGTCTCCCGCCCAATCCGCATCTGAGAACGCGCTAACAATTCTGCATTGTGATCTTCGGATCCGTAGACCCAGAGTGCTTGTACCACGCACATATCTTAGAATTCGCTTGACTGCACTAAAGTGTGTTGTCGTAGGGGCATGCAAGAACTGGCACACTTTATTTACTGCAAAACTAATGTCCGGTCTGGTCAAGGTTAGGTACTGTAATGCACCTACCAAACTTCTGTACCTTGTACAATCTCCTTCACTAAGCTTGTCACCATCAGACACACTAAGCTTTTGTGTACTAGGTAGTGGAGTATCAACTGGTTTACATTTATCCATACCAGACCGAGACAATATGTCGTTTGCATATTTACCTTGTGACAGCACCAAACCATTTGAGTCTCTTTTAACTTCAATCCCAAGAAAATAATGAAGATCACCTAAATCCTTGAGTGCAAAATCTTTCTGAAGATCTGAAAGCAAAGCCTTGGTACCCTCAAGAGATGAACTTGCCACAATAATGTCATCAACATAAACTAAAACAAACAAGGTATGACCACCTTTACTATAATAAAACAAGGAGGTATCTGCTCTTGACGGCTTGAAACCCAAAGAGATAAGTTTTGCACATAACCGAGCATACCAGGCTCTAGGAGCTTGTTTAAGTCCATATAATGCTTTCTCCAATTTGCATACATAACCTGGACGTGTCTCATAACCTGGTGGCTGGTCCATATATACTTCCTCATCTAGAACACCATGCAAGAAGGCATTTTGAACATCTAGCTGTCGCAATGACCAATTATTTGACACTCCCAGTGAAAGAATAAGACGAATAGTCGCTGCCTTCACAACTAGACTAAAGGTATCCTCATAATCTATGCCATACCTTTGCTTGAACCCTTTTGCCACCAACTGAGCCTTGTATCGATCAATTGTACCATCAGCTTTCCGTTTTACCTTAAAGACCCACTTACAACCGATGATGTTCTTCCCTTTTGGTCGAGGTACCAGCTTCCAAGTATTGTTGTGCAGCAATGCCCCATATTCCAAATTCATGGCTTCAACCCATTTTGGATCATTTAAAGCTTTCTGAACTGATGCAGGCTCTTCATCACGTGAACTTGCAAGCATGCCCCATCTAACAGTACCATCGGTGTAGATTTTAGGCTTGACAATCCCACTTTGAGACCTAGTGACAGGTCCCATGTTCTCAGATGCTGCTGGAGCCACAGGAGAAACACCGGGAGCAGGCGCCACAGCCGATCCAGTCGAATCAGCATCGAGCTGCAGCGTGTCACCCCTTGGATCGGATGCGGGCGACACACGGTCTGTAGAGGAGCCAGACGGCGCAGAAGATCCAGCGGGCAGGGTCTGGCTTCCGCCCGCTTGCGCACGCGTCATCTCCGTGCCGCTGCTGCCTCCCGCAGCAATGATAGGCGGCGATCCCGAAGAAGATGCCCCGGACGGTGCAGCGTCAGAGGCAGGCGGATCGACCTCGAGCCGGCTGCTGCCTCCGCCTGCTCGACACATGTGATGACGATCACCAAAATCAACATCATTTTGCACCGAATCTTTGGCTATTTCTGCTTCATCTCCTGCACAACTCGTAGATGGATTAGTAGGTTCAGTAGGACTCATGCCATGGCCACAATCATTAGCATCCCCCGGATATAAATGAATAGGAAGGAGAAGTATTTCAGCCCTCAGGCGTGCCCCGACATTCGGATGTAGAGATGCAAAGGGGAAAACATGTTCATCGAAGACAACATCGCGTGATATATATATACACGCCCTTCTTTGGGATCAAGACACTTGTATCCTTTATGAAGATTACTGAAGCCCAGAAAGACACACTGTTTCGAGCGAAACTCAAGTTTCCTGCTGTTGAAGGGCCTTAGATTTGGCCAACACGCACTCCCGAACACACGAAGATTAGTGTATTCTGGATCTTTGCCAAAAAGACGAAAGAAGGGAGTTTGATTATGAATAACTCTGGAGGGAAGTCGATTAATTAAATATACAGCATGAAGGAACGCCTCACCCCAAAATTTTAGAGGCATGCTTGCCTGAGAGAGAAGGGTGAGACCGACTTCTACAATATGTCTATGCTTGCGTTCTGCAGATCCATTTTGTTGGTGAGCATGTGGGCAGGAAACACGGTGAGTGATCCCAATGCGCTGAAAAAAAGAGTTAAGGGACTGATACTCCCCTCCCCATTCGGTTTGGACAGCTAGGATTTTCGAATTATGTTGTCGTTCAACCATACTCTGAAAATCATGGAAGACTTGAAAAACTTCAGACTTATGGCACAAAAGATAAAGCCACACAAATTTGCTGTGATCATCTATAAAGCTCACATAATAATTCTGCCGTCCAACTGAGGTTGGTGCCGGCCCCCACACATCGGAATAAATCAAATCAAACGGTTTAGCTGAAGTGTTTGTGGACCTAGAATAAGGCAATTGATGAGCTTTGCCTTGCTGACATGCATTACAGACATTACTTTTATTCGAATCACTAATAAAGGAAAGCTTGTGGCGACTAAGAATGCTTTGCACTACTTGGGATGAAGCATGCCCTAGTCTATTATGCCACAGAGAAGTCGTCGGCCGAGCAACACCGAGGACCTGTTTATTGAACGAAGACCTATTTTGAGATGATCGCAGCGGGTAGAGGCCCCCTTCACATCTGCCTCTGAGGAGTGTTCTCCTCGTCTCCTCCTTGACAAAAAAATTATGTGGATGGAATTCAACAAAAACATTATTATCGTTGGTGAAGCGATGAACAGATAGCAAATTCTTTTTAGCTTGGGGAACATGGAGAACATGATTTAATCTAAGATCGCTAGAAGGGGAGCGTAATGTACTGTGTCCAATGTGCATGATATCCATACCTGAACCATTGGCAGCGTGCACTTGCTCACCACCATTGTACTTGTCGCGGAAGCTCAGACGCTCGAGGTCGCCTGTGATGTGATCGGTGGCGCCGGTGTCCATATACCAATTGGTATCTACACCGTATGACGACGTCGTGGCGTTGGATGCAGACTTCTGAGGAGGCCCGCTGTAGTTGGAGTCGAACCGCTTGAAGCAGCGATGAGCCGGGTGCCCTTCCTTGCCACAGATCTGGCAGTAGACTCCCGGCTGAAAAGAACTACGGCCACCGCCGCCATTGTTGCCTCCACCGCGGGTAAATCCCCCGCGATTGCCACGGCCACCGTTGCGGCCTCCGCCATTACCACCGCTGCGTCCTCCACGATTGAAGTTGCCCCCGCCGCCCTTGCCTTTGGCAGCAAGGTTCACAGATGACTGGCTGCCTCCATTGCGCATCTCCAAGCGCTGCTCGTGGGCGATCAGCTGGGTGTGAAGCTCGGCGATGGTGATGGGCTCGACGCGTGCCGCTACGGCTGACACGATTGAATCAAAATCCTGATCCAACCCCGTCAGCACATAGGACACGAACTCTTCATCTTCAAGTTTGCGACCTGCCGCCGCCATCTCATCTGCCAGACTTTTAATCTTGGTAAAGTACTCACTAATAGTAGATGTACCTTTGGTGGCCGACGTAAGGGCCATGCGTGTGCTAATAATCTTAGCACGAGATTGAGACGCAAAGAGCGCCTCGATCGCCCTCCATGCACCCCTGGCCGTGGACTCCGTGTTGACATGGCCAAGGATCTCTTTGTGGAGGTTGGTGAGGAGGTAGCTGAGGACAATCTGATCCTTCGCCACCCTGGTACCGTGATCAGGATTGACCACCGGCACCTCATCAGCATCATCTGGCTTCTTCTTGGGCAGAAACTGCTCTGGTGGGGCGGCGTTGGCATCAAGCCAATCCGCGAGTTGTGCTCCTCTCAGAGCTGCAAGGATTTGGGCTTTCCAGGACTGGTGGTTTGTGCGGTTCAGTTTTTCTGAGACCGGCGGCAGAAAAGTGGTCAGGGAAAGCGCAGCCGAGAGCGCGGAGGAGGAAGAAGCGAAGGCTATGGAGATTTTCCGTTAGGAAGTAGGCTCTTGATACCATGTGAAAATAGGAGAAACGGGATACCTTTTGGGGTACCCGGTTGCGTGTTAATATAGGGTAGAAACAACCTCTACCGTGGCTTGTACAACAAACAAAGATTACATCTTGGGATACAAGTTACTTAGGATAAAAATCTATCCTATCCTGCCAACTAACTACAGGATACACGAGATATCATGTTATTTAACAGGCAATTGTAAGAACCACCACATTCTTTAATCCTGTGCTCAGCATGTAGCCGATGGTCAACTGTTGGGCATTAACTGTAGGTAACAAAGTGGCCAACAGGCCCTTGGCAATTGGTCGAATGGCCAACAAAGAGTGGCCGAGGGGAAATTGCCGACAGTCTACACTCGGCCATTGTTTTTTCCAAGCGTCTTAAGTAATGGCCAACGGTATAAGAACGCTAAGCCATTCTTAGGATTCTAGTAGTGATGCAGTCCATGGCGAGCAACGGACCACGGCGCGACGAAGGCAGGGCTGGGGAGGTCGGCTCGCGGCGCGCTCTTCCCAGCGTGCGGCTGCCTCCTCACGGCGCGCCTCCTCCTGGCGTGCGACGACACCTACCAGAAGCAATCAGGGGAACGCGCAACAGAGCTCCCGGGCGCAAGCGTTGGGAGGAGTCGGATGCGGCGGGAAACGCCTGGGCCGCGACCTCCTGGCCAGCCATGTGCTTCGCCGCCCAGGCCGCGAGCTTCGCGCGCGTCCGCGTGCGGTGTGCGCCAAGCCGCGTGTTGCTACTACTGCTCTACATCAAGAGAGCTGGAGATTGAAGAAGCTGACATGTGGGGTCCACACGTCAGCAAGGGGAGAGAGCCAATGCCGAACATGTGTGTACTCCCTTCGTACCTATAAAATAAGTCGTTTAGGACAGCGACACGGTCTCCAAAGCATAATTTTGACTTCTTATTTTTATAAAAATATTTACTAAAAACTAACATATGTATATTTTTATGAAAGTATTTTGGAAGACAAATCTATTGATGTAGTTTTCACATTTTCAAACTCATCAACTTAAAATTATTCATGATTTATATTCCTAATATTTGACTGAGATCTTGTCCAAAACAACTTGTTTTATGAGTATGGAGTGAGTACAGTCTGTCAGTGAGCCCTGACGTCTGAAAGATGTAGAAAATGACAAAGATGGGGTAGAGAAAGAATTGTAATAACAAATTTCAAAATAGATAAATTGTATTGATGTTTCTCTAAACTGAAAAAATTGTAATGATCTCTTTTTATACAAGGTTTTCTTTCTGAGCTGCACAGTTCGTAGTTGGGCAACTTGGGCTTGGGTTAGGCCGACTAATTTTCTGTGCCAAACAAAGCCGCCCGCGTATTCTTTTCTTTTTACCATTTTTTAAAAGTGGTCCGCCGTCGGCGTATTGAAATGGGGAAATGACATAATCCAGCAAATTTATTTACTTTTTGTGTCGATTAATTCGATGCTTAAAGATGTTTTTTTTTTCAGATTTCACGTTTGCACCTAATGGCATCGCTCCTGAAAAATATGAAGTTTTCATTAACATGAGGTGAATTGAAGATACACTGTTCCACACTAGAAGCAGAACCAACACTGTTCAGTAGTTCAGCTCCTGTTTAGTTCCCAAAAATTTTCCCAACTACCCATCACATCAATCTTCAGATACTAATTAGGAGTATTAAATGTGAATTAATGACAAAACTCATTCCATAACCCCTACCTAATTTTTCGATACGAATCTAACGAGCCTAATTATGTCATGATTAGACAACGTCGTGCTACAGTAAACAATCTCTAATGATGGATTAATTAGGCTTAATGGATTCGTCTCGCGATTTCCCGTCTATTCGTGTAATTAGTTTTATAATTAGTCCGCATTTTTTACCTCTAATAGACCTTCGAAGGGGCTGTCAAAATTTTTTTGCCAAAAATTTTGGCAACTAAACGGGAAAAATTTTGGCAACCAAAAATTGTAACCAAACTGGAAAGTTATAGGTTTGCAGTCGAAAGATGGTGAGGGGTGACACTGACACAGTGACACTACACTAGAACCATGTATCTCCTAGTTAGTCATGGACTCATGGGTCTTCTGGAGATTTCGGGTTAGCATCAGCGGCACAGTTGATGATATCATCTGGAGAATCCACATGAGCATTGCCAGGGTCACACACGGCATGGTTTTCTGGAGGATCCGCACGAGAATCATCAATTGCAGTATCCGCTCGAGTGCCTCCTTGTTTGGAAGTGCCCTTCAGAACCAAAAATCGCACATGGTAAGCATGCAAAAGTAAGGCGCCGCCATTTGTTGCAAGAGAAGGTGGCACTACTATGGAATGAGGATTCGTCCCAAAACAAATTTGACATTAGTACCGATTTTTCGACGCTTGGTACTAATGTGAGATAGAACCGGTACGGATGTCTCGTGCGAAGAAGGAGCCCCGCGGAGCCCTCGCGTGACCAACACTAGTACTAACCCTTATTACGCACCGGTTAGTACCGGTGCTGAATACGAGCCGATACTAATATGAATGCCGAACATTAGTACCGGTCTGTCTTACAAACCGGTACTAATGTCGCCACATTAGTACCGGTTCGTAATACGGGTTGGTACTAATATGCAATGATTATATCTGAGCTTCTTCCTCCTCCAGCCCGAGCCTCTCCCTCCACTTCTCCACTTCGAGCTCCCCCTTCTCCATGGTGCTCTAGAAGTGCTTTTGCCGGATTTGCGACCATTTCTCGACGATTTCACTCATTGAAGTGGTTTAGAGGTTAGTTACCTCATCCTTCCTTGATTCATGCTTATTTTGTTGAGTTTTATCGGTTGAAATAGGAGTATTTTGGCATTTTAAAATGAATTAAGAATGAAGATTTTTTCTATTTATATGTATTTTGTCTACGTTCTAATAGAATTGATTGAAATGGACGTGCCTTGTTAGTTGGATGAGATGTTGTATATGATGATAGAAAATTTTTTCACAATTTTTTATATAAATAAATATATTAAATGCTTTTGGATGTACTTACTAAGAGAAATGACTAGGAATACTAGGAATATTAATACTAGAATTAAAGAAATAGTGTCTTTGTCAGGAAAATAGCTTTCTCAATATAAAATTAGTTTTATTAGAAATATAGTTTTCTTATTATAAAAATAGTTTTCTCATTAGAAAAATAGTTTCCTTATTAGAAAAATAGTTTTCTTCATTAGCAAAATTGTTTTTGCTCATTAGAAAATTAGGAAAAAGTTTATATTTTATGTGGAATATGGATTTAAATAGTTTGAATTTGTTTAACATAATCTTGTCTTCATTTAAACACTAGTACCTCATTAGAAAAATGATTTCCTCATTACAATAATAATTTCTTAGTTAGAAAAATAGTTTTCTTTATTAGAAAAATTGTTTGCTCATTAGAAAATTAGAAAAAAGTTTATATTTCATGTGGAATATGGATTTAAACAGATTGAATTTGTGTAACATAATTTTGTCTTCATTTAAACACTAGTACCTCATTAGAAAAATAGTTCCTTATTACAATAATAATTTCTTAGTTAGAAAAATAGTTTCCTAATTAGAAAAATAGTTTTATTCATTAGAAAAATAGTTTGCTCATTAGAAAATTAGGAAAAAGTTTATATTTCATGTGGAATATTGATTTAAACAGTTTGAATTTGTGTAACATTATCATGAATTTGTTACATGATAATAATATATTTTGTTCGGTGATACTTTACTTTAGATGGACCGGCAATAGATGTACACCGACAAGAGAATATCCCATGAATACATTAATGGTTGCGTGAATTTCTAGAAGTAGGAGAATCCAACAAGCCCCCATCCGGCTTCATTATTTGTCCATGCAGAAAGTGTAGGAATTTGAAGGATTTCTCATCAATAAAGCCTCTTCACGATCACCTATACAAATGGGAATTCATGCCAAACTATTTTGTTTGGATAAAGCATGGGGAGAGAGGGGTTATAATGGAGGATGACGAAGAAGAAAATGACAATATTCCTGATTGGACTGAAGAATGTGCCTTTGCAATGGGAGATGATTATGTTGCAATGGGAGAGCCTGAATAAGGAGAAGACGAGCCGCTCGATGATCTAGGTCAGGTGTTACGAGAGCGTAAAGAAGATTGCAAAATGGTGAAGGAGGCAATGAAATTTGAGCGTATGTTAGAAGATCACAAGAAACCATTGTACCCAGATTGCAAAGAGGGGCACAAGAAGTTAGGTAGCACATTGGAAATGCTGCAATGGAAGGCTAAACATGGAGTTTCTAACAAGGGCTTCGATGAGTTAATGATGATCGTAAAGGGACATGCTTCCAGAGGAGAACGAATTGCCGGAGTCAACGTACGAAGCTAAAAGGGTTGTTTGTCATCTGGGTTTGGAGGTTTGTTGACGGCTGTTAAGTACCTACTTTAGCCGTCAATATACTCATGAATAAAGGAGCATAAGACATTTCTTACACGTATTTAGTTAAGAATAATGTAGTTCCACTTGTACTTGGAGATTATTTGATTGTAGGAAAATAAGCAGGAAAAGAGTGACAAACTCACCATCTATGGTCCATGCCACATCACCTCATCCTAGGTGGGCTGCCAACAAGGATGCCATGCATGCACACCTGCCAACTAGGGAGCCATGCATGCATGCCATGCAAGCAATCCAAGTGAAGCAACCCCCGACGAATCAGAGCGTGACACGTGGACGTCACATGGATCCATGGGCCCACAAAGGCATGCAATTCGCGCCAAAACAGGTGGACACCGGGAACCGACCTAAGGACCCACGGGACAGTCACCAGGAGAAAGCACAAGCCAAAGGGGCCCACCAGGGGGTCGGCCGACCCCACAGGTCGGCCGAACCGACCTTGGCTCGGCTTCTCCTGTGCTTCCATATGGTGCTTCCCTATTGGTCCTAGGTGCCATTCCCGGGGTGTTTGCATCCATTCCTCGCCGGTGCTCGGGCCTATAAATAGAAGGAGAGGGGGCTCACTTATGAACCATCCACACTTGTAACACCTCTCTCACTTTTAGTCTCAAGGCTAGGAGGTAGGCTAGAGTAGTTCTAATTCAGGTTCCAAGTCTACTTTGGGATCTAGGTATGAGTTCTCTTGTATCTTATTTCATTTGTATGACTTTGATCTACTTCAGTTATTTATCTATTTCATATAAAGTTGTGTTAGTATACATGAGTGATTTGTTCATGTGTTCTTCACCTGTTCATCATTTAGAGGCTCCTGTTCTTGATGAACAAGGCCTTTCGATCCACTTGACGGGTGACTTTCATATGTTTCTGGTGTTTGTTCATAAGTTAGAGGCTCGTGTTCTTCACGAACACGACCCTTTGATCCAGTTGAACAGACATAGGAAAACACGAATCCATTTGTGTACATAACCTGGTTTGATCTAATTAGATGACATGACTGCATTGTATGAAGTCTGTGCTTAAGCTACGGTACTCAGTGTAATTGGCTGGTTTATCTGGTGGCTTGACCTGGGTCACAATAGCCCGGGCCGGTCAAGTCCGGCTAACAACGTAAGCATGGTGCTTGGGTTGCGTAGCTACCTTACTTATGAGTTTATCCCACGGTTTGTCTTGGGGTAGGCCGCGGTAGTGACAACCGTTGGTCCCTCTGAAATCCCCCACGTTCGGATAAGCTGTAGGAGTCTAAAATATAACAACCGGAGTTGTGCGGAAGCAACGCGAGAGGTTATCTCCCCGTGGTACCTGGGTGCTTAAGTCAATGTTCTTCAACGCTAGTGTATCTAACTCGTTCCTACCAGCTTTATGTGTTTAGTACATAAGAACTTAGAACTAACTCATATGCCGCCTCCTATGCCTATGACTCCTTAGAGAGAGTGAGTGGGTGTGTGTGTGTGATCACACTACCCCTATTATCATATTTTACCCCTGCACTTGAGTGTCTGATTTATTTCCGTCTATGATCTATACTCATTGCAATAGAGTTGATCTTGTCATTCCGCCAATGCCTTCCTTGGATTTGGAATCCTCCTTTGGGGAAATGCTACAATGGTACTTCCGTGTGCTTGCGGACTCCTGTAACGTTAAGAATTACCAACCAGCATTTCTGGCGCTATTACCAGGATGGGTTCCAGACCTATTCTTAGGTGATTGCGTTAAGAAATGTCAACAAGCATTTCTGGCGCCGTTGCCGGGGAAGGCTTAATGATGACATATCAACACTTTGCATATGTTTATAATCATGACATGAATAAAACAGTTCTCAATGCAGGCTAACTTGGATTGTCTTCTTTGTCTATTGATGATGAAGACAGGTAGTGCATGACTGGTTTCGACTTACCGCCGAATTTTACTGAAGATCCTGAGTCACTCGTAAGGAAGGCATGAACTCATTTCAGCTCTCCTTTGCGTGAACGTTCGGAAGTCGAGCCAGCTTCCTTTGAGCCATCCACATCAACTTCCACAGCCAACCCTGTCGAGAAGACTCTTCGCGAGTACTCTGCTCCCTCTGCTGACCAGGTGCCGACAGGCCCTGTGATCAACACTGGGAATGGAAACTTCGAGATCAAGACTGGCTTAATCACGATGGTACAGGCTAGCCCATTCTGTGGCAAGCCTAATGAAGACGCGAGCGCCCACCTGCAATAGTTCCTGGAGCTGTGTAGTACCTTCACTATACGAGGAGTGGAGGAAGATGCTATTCGTTTGCGACTGTTTCCCTTCTCCCTCTTGGGAAAGGCGAAGCAGTGGTTCTATGCTAACCGTGCAGAGATTGACACTTGGGCAAAGTGCTCCGCAGTATTCCTCACGAAATTCTTTCCGTTGGGCAAAACCAATGTCCTTCGGGGGCGAATTTCAAGTTTCCAGCAAGCGGCAAATGAGACTATCCCAGAAGCTTGGGAGAGATTCCAGTAGTACATCCTGGCGTGTCCTCATCATGGGATGGACAACTGGCTTATTCTTCAGAGTTTCTATAATGGGCTGACTCCGACAGCCCGAGGCCATATTGATGCTGCAGCTTGAGGGGCCTTCTTCTCTCTTACTATTACCGAAGCTACTACACTGATTGAGAAGATGGTTACCAATCAAGGGTGGAGTGATGATCGACTCCAGCCACGTCAAAGGGGTACACATACCGTCAAGGAAGCGGATATGTTGCACGCCAAGATGGACCTAATGATGAAGAGAATGGATGATCTAGCCAATGAGAAGGCCGCCATGGCCACCACTACTCAAGCTATGGATGCTCGCATGACTTGCGAAGTCTGTGGTAATACTGGGCACTCAGGGAATTACTGCCCTGCTACCTAGGAGGATGTGATGTACATGAACGGCAACAACAACGGTTATCATCCACAAGGAGGTCAAACGTGGAATCAATCACGCCCTTATTATCAAGGAGGTAACAAGGTAATTCTTTCAACCCAAACCAACCTTCCTTGAAAGATCTAGTCTTTGGGCAAGCTAAGATTAATGAAGGTTTTAATAAGAAAACAACTGCCTATGATAAGGCTTTTGAGAGCCTTAATGTTAAAATTGATAGCCTTTCTTCTGCTCTTAAAGACTAGTTGAGCTTTAATAAGATGATAGAAACCCAGTTGGCTCAATTAGTCGCTTTGGTTCCACCAGTTGAAAATGCAAGAGCGGTAGTCACGAGAGGGGGTAAGACCACTCGCGACCCGCCCTATCCTAATCATGCAGGAACAAAGAAAAGCACAAGAGGGGATGAAGAGCCCAGTGGAGAACCACTTGGCATGAGGGAGCCCTCACAAGCAAGAGCACCTGAGGACAGGGCAGATAAACCTGAGTTTATTGAAACAAATTTATTGCCATTCCCTCAGCGAAACAGGAAGACAACAGTGGATGAACAATTCACTCGTTTCGTGGACATGATTCAAAAGGTATATATCAATGTTCCACTCCTTGAGGCAATGCGTGTACCCACGTAGGCACGTTACCTCAAGGATATCCTCACCAAGAAGCGAGCTCTACCTATCTCGGAGGTGGTAAAGCTCACAGAAGAGTGTAGCGTAGCTATACTCAATCGTCTTCCAGAAAAGAAGAAGGATCCAGGGTGCCCCACGATCACATGCACAATTGGAACACAAGATTTGACCATGCTCTCTGTGATCTTGGCGCCAGTGCTAGCGTCATGCCAAAGGTAGTCTTCGACCAACTCAATTATACGGAATTATCCCCAACTTCCTTGCAGCTGTAGCTAGCCGATTCCTCAGTCCGGTATCCAGCGGGGATAGCCGAGGACATCCCGGTGAAGGTCCGAGACTGTTTCATTCCAGTGGACTTTGTAGTACTTGACATGGACATTGGTAATGAAGTACCACTCATTCTGGGACGTCCATTCCTGAGCACGGTTGATGCACAAATTGATGTTGGCGCTGGAGTAATCCATCTCCACATCAATGGCAAGGAAGAAAGGTTTGAATTCCGCCCACGTAAGGAACAATGCTCAATGGTTGAAGGCACACCAGGGATGGGCACTCCTGCCCAAAGAAGTGAAACTACACAACCACAGGTGGACAGTCTCATTTCCTTTATGAAGAATTTCTGGAAGCAAGAGCAAGAGCAAATGAGTGCAGGACAGAAATCATATTGGAAATCCAAGTCCCAGTCCAAGGTACCACTCCCCGCACCTCGTATACCACAGAAGACCAAGAAGGTGTAGAAAAGAGTGGACCGGGAGCCGACTCCCTCGTCTCCAAGAGCGGCTACCCTACACTAAGGTAAGTAATGAGGGAGATAGTCTGACTCTGGAAGACTTAAAACAAAAGAGCCATTTGCCGACAGGTAAGATCGGTAAGTTATCCTATTTAATAAAAGTTCTGACCTCTAAAAAGAATCAAGATATCCTTGCTCTATTCTGTTTGCACTCTGTCAAAACTATACGAGACAGCTGCGACAGTTGGAGGAGTAGAGGGCTTACTACGTGTGGATGGGATACCACCCTCCACAGCAGTGAGCCTGAAGCTAGCTTGGGGGAGGACCCCCATTCTGAGGTAACTTGTATCTTCTATTGTTTTCAGAACCTCGTATGCTAAAAACACATAAAAATCTAAAAAAGTTAAAAAGACCAAATATATTTATTTGCTTTCTAAAATTAGTTTGTTTTCATATGCGCGGTAAGAGTGTTCTTATTCTCCATGATTGAAATGATGAATAGTTGCTCTGTTTATTCCTCTTGTATGCCTTGCTTACAACTTAGTATCCTATCCAAGTTTTGAGTTTGTTGGCTAGTATGATCGAACCTGAGCTTGAAATTTGTGGGTAGCAAAAAGCATGATCTTTGCCTAAGTTGTTGCAAGATATGATATGGTACAACAGAGTTGCTATGAGCTAGTACTAAGTGATGTTTGATATCCGGAGTTTTCTTTTGAAAAATGCTAAAATGATAAGTTCCTCAATGATAAGAAATTCCTATCCAAGGCCATATGTAGATTTTAGCTTCTGTTAAACCTCCACATATGCTACCTGATTTCTTCATTGAGTCTTGTCAAATTGTTGTGACCCTCGGCGAGTAAACTTGTCATACTCCTATGATCAAGATCACGTACACACCACCATTTGCGAAACTTCTACACTGGAAGTTAGCAACCATCATTTCATCCATCCCCCATCTATTCCACAAAATAAAGCTCCGCGCATGTTCCATGATTACTCTCCCTCCAAAAATATTCAGCAATGACTATGGGCTATGTAAAAAAAAGAGAAACATGCTCAAGGGCATGCATAAAAAAAAAAGAATAAAGAGACATAGCCCAAGTCTCAAAAATTTCGAAAAGGAGGAGAGTAAAATTATGCAAATAGGAGTTCATTATCCATCCACCATACACACACTTTTGCACATCTTGATCAGGGTGTATGACTTGTTCTCCCAAGGATCCGGTTTTCGACTCGACAATACATGAGAAACAGGTATGCCACATGTTTTCCCTACCTACAACTCCACATATCAGCTTATTAGGAGTAGGTGGTGAAAGAAGGCAAAATAATGCCTTGGTGAGGAATCATACACATTGAGCGATCCGAGAGTATCATTTGAGGAACTTTGATTTCTTTTTGAAAAACCTGCAAAACCTCCGAATTGATAACTGATCAAGGTACATGTGATTGGTAATCTTTATACAACCATTCTATCTTTCAACCGCCCAAGGCAGGTGAAGCTACATGCCCCATATCAATCGAGTGTAAGGTAAGATCAATGCCAACTTCTTCAACTCTTGATAGAGTACCTAGCTGTATCTTGTCATACACTAGGAATACAACATCGTAGCAACTCTTGATCAACCAACCTAAGTCCTTAATCTCTTGCTCGGGACGAGCAAGAGGCTAGCTTGGGGGAGTTGTTGACGGCTGTTAAGTACCTACTTTAGCCGTCAATATACTCATGAATAAAGGAGCATAAGGCATTTCTTACACGTATTTAGTTAAGAATAATGTAGTTCCACTTGTCCTTGGAGATTATTCGATTGCAGGAAAATAAGCAGGAAAAGAGTGACAAACTCACCTTCTATGGTCCATGCCACATCACCTCATCCTAGGTGGGCTGCCAACAAGGATGCCATGCATGCACACCTGCCAACTAGGGAGCTATGCATGCATGCCATGCAAGCAATCCAAGTGAAGCAACCCCGACGAATCAAAGCGTGACACGTGGACGTCACATGGATCCATGGGCCCACAAAGGCATGCAACTCGCGCCTAGAGATGGCAACGGGCACAAACCCGCTGGGTTTTGCCATTCCGAACCCATGCCCGCGAATACAAAACCCGCCCATTAAAAAACCCATGGCCCGTGACGAGTTTAATTTTGTGCCCAAACCCATGCCCATCGGGATAACGAGGTACCCACGGGTCGCCCGTGGGTATCAAATCAAACAACAAAATTGACATATACATGTATATATGTGCTCACAATTCAACAAGAAAAAGTAATATACATGTATATCTTCACAATTTAAAACATACACATTCAATATTGATGTAACTTAACGAAAATATAGTATTAGCTATCCAATCATAACACCACATGTTAACAAAGCACTTCATATGAGTGACATAAAGTATAGTATAGATCGTTTAACAATTAAACTCATGATAAGAATTAATACATGCATATAAGAGTTGGGATTTAGCCATTAAAATTGAGGTGTAAGTTAAGAATATTGGCTTATTTAGTTATATATAGTCGGGTCTAAAAAGCCCATGGGTTCACGGGTTTGGGTTTTATGTTCCCAAACCCATGCCCACGAACCCGCTGGGTCTCATTTTTCGCCCATTAGTAGACCCACGGGTATAAAAATCGACCCAAACCTATGCCCTAATGGAGCAAAAACACATCGGGTTTCGGGTTTCGGGCACCCATTGCCATCTCTATTCGCGCCAAAACAGGGTGGACACCGGGAACCGACCTAAGGACCCACAGGATAGTCACCAGGAGAAAGCACAAGCCAAAGGGGCCCACCAGGGGGTCGGTCGACCCCACAGGTCGGCCGAACTGACCTTGGCTCGGCTTCTCCTGTGCTTGGTGCTTCCCTATTGGTCCTAGGTGCCATTCCCGGGGTGTTTGCATCCATTCTTCGCCGGTGCTCGGGCCTATAAATAGAAGGAGAGGGGGCTCACTTATGAACCATCCACACTTGCAACACCTCTCTCACTTTTAGTCTCAAGGCTAGGAGGTAGGCTAGAGTAGTTCTAATTCAGGTTCCAAGTCTACTTTGGGATCTAGGTATGAGTTCTCTTGTATCTTATTTCATTTGTATGACTTTGATCTACTTCAGTTATTTATCTATTTCATATAAAGTTGTGTTAGTATACATGAGTGATTTGTTCATGTGTTCTTCACCTGTTCATCATTTAGAGGCTCCTGTTCTTGATGAACAAGGCCTTTCGATCCACTTGACGGGTGACTTTCATATGTTTCTGGTGTTTGTTCATTAGTTAGAGGCTCGTGTTCTTCGCGAACACGACCCTTTGATTCAGTTGAACAGACATAGGAAAACACGAATCTGTTTGTGTACATAACCTGGTTTGATCTAATTAGATGACATGACTACATTGTATGAAGTCTGTGCTTAAGCTACGGTACTCGGTGTAATTGGCTGGTTTATCTGGTGGCTTGACCTGGGTCACAATAGCCCGGGCCAGTCAAGTCCGGCTAACAACGTAAGCATGGTGCTTGGGTTGCGTAGCTACCTTACTTATGAGTTTATCCCACGGTTTGTCTTGGGGTAGGCCGCGGTAGTGACAGCCGTTGGTCCCTCTGAAATCCCCCACATTCGGATAAGCTGTAGGAGTCTAAAATATAACAACCGGAGTTGTGCGGAAGCAACGCGAGAGGTTATCTCCTCGTGGTACCTGGGTGCTTAAGTCAATGTTCTTCAACGCTAGTGTATCTAACTCGTTCCTACCAGCTTTATGTGTTTAGTACATAAGAACCTAGAACTAACTCGTATGTTACCTCCTATGCCTAGGACTCCTTAGAGAGAGAGTGAGTGTGTGTGTGTGATCACACTGCCCCTATTATCATATTTTACCCCTGCACTTGAGTGTCTGATTTATTTCTGTCTATTATCTATACTCATTGCAATAGAGTTGATCTTGTCATTCCGCCAATGCCTTCCTTGGATTTGATACCCTTTGGAATACTCCTTTGGGGAAATGCTACAATGGTACTTCCGTGCGCTTGCGGACTCCTGTAACATTAAGAATTACCAACCAGCATTTTTGCGCTGTTACCAGGATGGGTTCCAGACCTGTTCTTAGGTGATTGCGTTAAGAAATGTCAACAAGATTCAAAAAATACATGCGTGCCCTAATGACTGTATCCTTTACCGAGGTGTAGAATATGAGAAATTGAAGACTTGTCCTGTGTGCGGAGCGCAACGTTATAAGATCCCACGAGATGACCCTTATGATGTTGAGGGGGAGAAGAAGAAGAAGAAGAAGAAGAAGAAGAAGAAGAAGAAGAAGAAGAAGAAGAAGAAGAAGAAGAAGAAGAAGAAGAAGAAGAAGAAGAAGAAGAAGAAGAAGAAGAAAATTCCTGCTAAGGTAATGTGGTACTTTCTAGTGATACCATGACTGAAGTGTTTATTTAGGTGTAAGGCTAATGCAAAGTTGATGCGTTGGCACAAAGAAGAGCGTAAACAAGATGACAAGATCAGACATCCCGCTGATGGGTCGCAGTGGAGACTAGTTGACAGAGAATTCTTCGATTTTGCACAATACGCAAGTAACATTCGGTTTGGTTTAAGTACGGATGGATTCAATCCACTCGGTGAGTTCAATAGCGGTCGTAACACTTGGCCTGTGACCTTATACATATTCAACCTTCCTCCATGGTTGTGCATGCAAAAAAAGTTCATCATGATGCCAATAATCATCCAAGTCCCAAAGCAGTCAGATAATGACATCCATGTTTATCTGAGACCGTTGGTTGAGGATCTTAAAACGTTATGGAAGAAAGAAAGTGTACCTATGTGGGATGAGGACAAAAAGGAGACCTTCAATCTACGAGCATTGCTGTTCATCACCATCAATGATTAGCCGACACTTGGTAATCTATCCAGACAAACAAACAAGGGATACTGAGCATACACGTAGTGTTTAGATGATACTTGGAGCGTGTATCTAAAACACAGTAAAAAGATTGTGTATTTAGGCCATCGTCAATTTCTTCCTCCTAAGCACCCGTTAAGACAAGAAGGAATAAATCATTTTGAAGGTGTTGGAGAAAAACGTAAGAAGTCATTGTACCGTGATGGTAAACTTGTATTTTCTATGGTGAAAGATTTGAAGGTAGTGTTTGGGAAGGCTTTTGGTGCCCAATTTGTTCCAAACGACAAGGATGGACGTGCACCCATGTGGAAGAAGAAGTCAATATTTTGGGAGCTTCCTTATTGGGAAATCCTTGAGGTTCGCAATACAATTGATGTGATGCATGTGATGAAGAATTTTTGCGTGAACTTTCTTGGCCACCTAGGTGTATACGGAAAGACAAAAGATATAGTTGAAGCTCGTCGGGATCTTAAATTTATGAAACAGCGAGAAAGCCTGCATCCCAAAAAGGGAGATAAAGGAAATTGGTTGGTGTTGACGGCTGTTATCCACTCATTTCATACCCGTCAACATGTACATTTTGGCATGAGAAATGTTTGCCAACACTAGAATAGGGATTAAACTAATCATTTCCACAAGTGTTGGTGATTATGCAAATACAGACAATTAGCACTAGAAAGGGGAGCAAAAGCACATGTCTTTGATCCAAGTACTCCAAATTCTGGCCAATGAGGGGCTGCCACATGGATTCCCCTGGATCCATGATATCACCATTCTATGTGAAGAGCTTTCAACGAATCATACGCTGCCATGTCAGCTTCAAATGGATCCATGGGCCCACTCGCTATCCAAATCACCAGGAAACTTGGCATGCACGGAGGATAAGCATCAGGACCCACATAGCAGCCACTCCGAGGAAGCACAGGCCAGAAGGCCTCCCGGGGGTTTCGGCCGACCCTAGGATCGGCCGAACCGACTTAGGGTCAGTTGATCCCGGCCTTCCACGTGCAGCTCCCTGATTGGTCACTCACTGCATTCCTGGGTGTTTTGGAGCACTTTGAGCCTCGGAGCAAGCCAGCCCCTTGCCTATAAATAGAAGGGGAGGGGCCTCATTCTTGGACACACACTTCTCCTCCTCCTCTTCATTTTGGCCTTGGAGCTTCTCTTTTTAGGAGAGGAGAGATCTTTGTATAGGATTAGTGCTAGCAAGTGAGGGGGAATGCTTGGGGCCATGTCATGTTCATGACATCTTCCTCAAGAACGAACCTCAGCGGTGCCTTTGTTCTTCATTTAGACTAAAGTGAGTATTCAACATTTTCTATTTAGACTAAAGTCGTATGCATGCATAGGTGAATAGCTCTTGTGTTCTTCATTCGTTCTTGATTTAGAGGCTTGTGTTCTTCGAACACAACCCTTTCGATCTAGTAGAGCTGGATCATAAGTTTGCATTCCGTTTGTATGTTAGCTTGTCTGTTAGAATAAAGTTGATGCTCTCGCATATCTCTAATTATATCAAAGTGCATTCGTGATCTTGCATAAGTGATAGAGTATACCTTGAGCTAGTGCCAGTATCTCCCTCGCGGATTCATAGTTCCGTATTTATATGGAGTGCTATAGTAGGGCTACCGGGATGTCAGACGGTGTCAGGCTATAGTAGTAGTCAGTGGTGTAGACATGGTGTCTGGACCATAGGTTATCCTTCGAATACCAAGTGCATTCGCGTAATGATAGAGGTAGGGCACAGTGGTGACAGTCTGTTGGACCCTTCGAAACCCTCCGCGCCTGTGTACCGAGTAGGGCCCTGTTGTCAGAACATTCCTAGTACTAAACAGCTAGGGTGGGTTGACGCCTGATGCGAGTGCTTATGCCTGAGAGACCGTGCTAGGCTCTGCGCTCTGTCAAGCAGATCCTTTCTACCTATCCTATCATCCAGTGTTGTGTCCTTAGACCATCAGCTAGGTTAGAAACCAGAGCTCCTCCGTCCTTGGATTCGATACCCTTTGGGAATACTCATTCTCCTAGGGAGAAGTGCTACAACAGTGTATCCGTGCGCTTGCGGATTCGTTCGCACTTGTCAGTGTACTCGGGAGTTTCTTACACGCTCATGCTACCCCAACGCCTAGTGGTGACGTTAAGAAATGCCAACAGTTGGCCCCTGCTAGTTACACACTAAGCAAGGAAGAGAAGAAGATGATTTTTGATTGCTTGAACAGTGTCAAGGTCCCAACATGCTACTCCTCAAATATAAAACGAATAATAAATTACAAAGAGAAAAAATCATAAATCTGAAGGCTCATGACTACCACACATGTTGATGACACAATTACTGCCTGTTGCACTAAGGGGTATTCTACCAGAGAATGTGAGATTGGCAGTCGTCAAGGTTTGTTCATTCCTCAACCAGATCTCCCAAAAGACAATCCATCCAAACAATCTAGTGCAGTTGCAGAAAGATGTCGTGCAATGCCTCGTCAGCTTTGAGATGATCTTTCCACCCTCTTTCTTTACTATCATGGCCCACCTTCTAGTGCATCTAGTTGAAGAGATTGTTATCCTCGGGCCTATGAATTTACACAACATGTTTCCTTTTGAGCGGTTGATGTCTGGTTACAAGAAGTATGTCCGTAATCGTGCTCGTCTCGAAGGAAGCATCACAAAGGGATATGCTACAGAGGAATTCATTGAGTTTTGTGTCGACTTTATTGATGAGCTTGCTCCGATTGGACTCCCTGTATCACGCCATGAGGGGAGACTCAGGGGAAAGGGCACAGTAGGGAAGAAATCTCAGATGGATATGGATGAAACATTATTTCGTACAACACATTCCACTGTCCCACAACAATCATCCCTAGTGGCTCCATACAGGGAGGAGCACAAGTCCATTGTACAGGCCTCAAACAAAGGGAAGTCAGATGTCTGGATTACACGTCATCACAATGATAATTTTGCATCATGGTTGTGGAAAAAACTTATCGGTGATAACACTATTGGAGAGCAACTGCAATTGTTGGCTAGAAGTCCATCTATCTCAGTACTTACGTTCCATGGATACGAGATAAACGGATACACATTCTACACGAGAGCCCAAGACCAAAAGAGCACAAACCAAAATAGCGGTGTTCGTATAGATGCAACAGACGATGATGGAAACCTAGAACCATACTATGGTGTCATTGAAAAGATATGGGAGTTGGACTATGGACCTTTAAAATCCTACTTTTTAAGTGTCAGTGGGTAAAAAATACTAGAGGAGGTGTAACGACAAACAAATTTGGAATGACAATAGTGGATCTCAATAAGATTGGATACAAAGACGAACCGTTCGTCCTAGCGAATGATGTGACTCAAGTTTTCTACGTGAAAGACATGTCGAGCAAACCACCAATAAAGAAAGGTAGTGATAAGGGTGTTGTTGATAATGAGAAAAAGGATCACATAGTTCTACTGGGAAAAAGAAAATCATTGGAGTTGGACAAGACTGACATTACAGAAGATTATGATCGATTCGATGGGCTTTCTCCATTTTCAGTCAAGATTGACCCAAGCATCCTGTTAGCCGAAGACGATACTCCATACCTACGTCGTGATCACAACCAAGGGACATTCGTGAAGAGAAAGATTGTTCACGTTCCCTTAGATGCTGATGTATAATAAGTTTTATTAATTTGTGCTCATGTAACAAAGTATTGTAATATTTTCATGAACTAGTATTTTGCTATTTTAATTTCTTAACAAAACTATTAATTTATATTTATATTTGAATTTAGAATTAGATTTTTAATAGTTTCATCATTAGAATAGTTTGTCCTCATCATATTATTTTTGTCATATTATTTTAGTTACAATGGCATGAACAGAAGAGGAACTACAAGCAGAGCAAATGATCTTGGATATAATTGCTCGCAATACTACGAATGATCCACAAATGAACAAGAACTGGATCACAGAGAGGCTGACAGCTACGAGTTAATTAGAGAAAATGAACAAGAACTGGATCACAGAGAGGCTGACAGCTACGAATGACATGTCTGGTGATGGCCACGAGGGGGGAGAGCAATGATGGAGAACCATCTGAGGTATAATTAGAGAAAATGATTTTCAGGTTTACCTACTAATTAGAGAAAATGAGTTAATAGTTCTTAAATTTCCAGGAGCCTGCATCGAGTAGCAAGAAGACGCCGAGTGGGAAATGCGGCCCAAAGAAGAAGCTAGAGGGGCGTTTCATCATCACAGAAGTATCTGACGATGGGTGGCCATTAGCTCCACATGAAAATGTTGTCAAATTGACAAATCACATTGGGGCTCTTGTTAGGGACAACATCCCAATAAGATTTTGGTATTGGAAAGCGGCTGACACAGCTGAAGCAGCTACAACACCCGAAGAAGGTGAAAATGTAGCTGAGCATGAAGATCAAGATCAGGATGAAGAGCAACATGAACATCAACATGAAGATGAGAATGAACCGCCGGTACCGGTTCGGGCAGATGTGGTCCCGGTAACAGAGAAGAACATGATTTGGGCCGAGGTGCAAGCACACTTCTCATTTCCAAAAGACACAATTTTGAAAGATGTGCGCACTTGGGCCCTGCAGAAGGGTGCAATTTCCTTTCAGACGTACAAGAAGCGGCTGACCAAGGACTATATCAAGAAAGGGCTTACACCCAATTTTTCAAAGACGGGTTATTCAAAGTTAAGAGATCACTGGGATGCATTTGTGCAATACAAGCAATCAGAAGAAGCCGCCATGTTGATTGCAACCAACACAGCCAATACACGTAAAAAGAAAGAATTTCATAAGCTTGACCCTGGAGGTTACAAGATGGCCATGGCCAGATTGGATCGGATGGAACAAGAGATAATGGGACGTGGAGTCGTACTGGCAACTCTAGATTGGCCTGACCGAGCGAGGAATTACTATTATGGACATGGTGGCACGCTCAATCCCGAAGATGGATCATTAATACTTGGGGAGCGACTAAGATAGGCAGCTGCAAGGCTTGTTGAGTTGACCAGGGCTGCTGCCAAAGGAACTTTCGTACCTGATCGAGAGAAGGACGAGCTTTCTGTTGCAATAGGCACTCCAGAACATGGTGGACGTTGCCAAGGCAAAGGTGTGGTTCCATGGAAAGTCGCATGGCATGAGCACATTGACTCCTATAAGAAGCACAAAAGGACTAAGGATGAACAAGCTAGGCAAATAAGACAATTGCAAGATCACGTAGATATGGCTGAGGCAAGAATGGAGGAAATCATTGACCAGCGTGTGGCCCTTGCTCTTAACAAACAATCATCTCAACAAGGTCCTGCAGATGAAATGAGTTCGCCATCTACTAAGGGGAAAAGTAGTGTCGCTTCAACGGATGCAGCACCAGCAAACACAAAAGCATATGCCCCAGCCAAGGAAGCACCCCTACCCTCACCGGAAGCAGCCACCCCGGTCAGCCAAGAACGGTACCCCGTGGATGACATCACCATGAGGTCAGTGTGTCAGCTTCTCGGTCAAATCAGAACCAAGACGATACCGGTGACTTATGGTGTTGCTGAGAAACCGGCACCAGGGGAAACTTTCATGGGCGTGGATCTTTCAGTTGGATTTTACTCTAAAGTTTTTGTCGACCGAGTGGTCGACGGTTGGGATGACCTTGAGTTGGAGTTACCGGGACCTGATGGGGAAGAGTTGCTTGGAGATAACGTGCATGGTTGGATATTTTGGCCCAATGCTCACATAAAGATTACGGAACCGGCACCTCTTCCTGATGCCTCATCTACACTCGCCATGCCTGAAGGCGAAGATCATCAGCTACCGTCTTCTCCAACTTGAAGGGCGGAACACAGCATGAGTCCTCTAGTTGATAGGGACCCAAGCGAGAGTTCGCCGTCTGTTAAGGGCAAGGGTACCAAACGACGAGCCACTCATCATCCTCTGCTCCCTCCTCCAAAGAAGCAGACGAAGCCCAGGCAGAAGAAGCCTCAACCAAAATTATCTTACGAGAAGACTCAGGAGGAACTAGATGCTTCAATGCGGGATGAGATTGATAGACAAATATTCAAAGCGAAGAAGCCACCGGTTGAGAAACCAATTGACCGGGTGAAATTTCATCGCTTCATGAGGCGAATCGAGGAGGAGAAATGACAAAAATCCAACGAACCTCCTTTGACTGACTATGACCAACATGCAATCAACACTCACAGACAGAAGAAGTAGGCGAATAAATCTAAATCCACAATTCCACAACTAGGCACCTAGTCAAAACAATCTGTCTCCCCCATCAAGGTGCTTTCAAAGTTTGACCAGCAGATGCTCATTTTCAATAAGGAAACAGGTCTGACTCCTGGTCAACTTCTAGGGGAGGAACCAATCCCAAAGCATAAAGGGGCATATAGACCACTGTATGAGCTCGGTAAACCGCTTGTGTGGCCGCAGTTGCTGGCGCATCTTCCAACGAGGATGTATGAACTGCACAAGTGGTACATGGATGCGTCATCCACCGGAAAAGAGAATTTCGAAGTTGTCATAGATGATTGTCATTATTTCCGTGGTTGATTCTCTTTTGGTGTGGAATTTGACCAATTATGGTTCTTATTCAATCAAGATTCACTTGACATCAGACTCATCTCTTGCTGGACTTTGTAAGTCTTGATTCTACTATAAGCTAAAAATCAGTACTCTATCCATTCTACCTTATTTGAACTTTTGTTTAATTTGTATTTAATTTCAATCATGCAGCTTTGAGATGTAGCAGTGTAGGAGGAAAGGAATAAATGATGTCAGCTTCATGGATCCTCTAATGATAAATCAGGTCAATGCCAGAAAATGGGAGACAAACACATTGGACTCTTTATATATGTTTCTAGACAAACACCATGACAAGGGTACCATACTTTTTCCATACAACTTCGGGTGAGCAATGTGTATGTCCTCTATTTATATTTTCAAATGACATTGCATATATATTTCAAAAAACTAATACTTCTACATGTATGGACAGCTTCCACTGGATTCTTTTTGCTTTTCGTCCGTCTCTAATCAAGGTCTTCATCTTTGACTCTTTGAGGAAAACTTCAGATAAAAGCGCATACTAAGATGTCGTAGAGATGATAAAACTTGGATGGACTCGCCTCTGTGTAGAGCACCCAGAAAAATTCAAAGAGAACCTTTATTTCCACTATGATTTCCCTGTATGTGTTTTCTAGTCCGCAGATCTCATGTCTTATAATATAATTAAACATATTTCATAACTTTGTTTTCGCACATCTGCAATGCTTGACACAACCTTCAGGTACCAATCTATGCGGATACTGTGTATGCGAGTTCATGCATATCTTTTCAAACTACGCTAATGGTAACAACCTTGAAGAAAGGATGCGTACACTAAACTAAACGACACATGCGTGTAGTTCTTATTTGTTCATGTTCTTTGTTGTACTAGTTCTTATTCTTTGTTCATATTCTTTTGTAGATTGACTACATCAAGGAGGGGCTCCTCGAGTCGGAAAAAATCCTGTTAATTCAAGAACAACTATGCGGATTTCTTCTAGATGAGGTGCTTACGCCAGGTGGAGAGCATTATGCAGGGTTATTGTCTATTATTGTAATGGGGAAGTCGACAGAAGAAGCAGGGGCGACTAAGCAGGGGAAGAGAGGAAAAGGATCTGCAGAGGACCAATCGTGAGGGAGCAAAAATAACTAATATGAAACTCTGCTTAGCTTTGATGCAATGTGTTATATACACTAACATATATTTTTCGTACTTCTGTATGCACAATATTATATATGTTCTCAGATCAAGTACCGGATTTGAGATAATACATGCATACGTATATATGTATTCATATATTATTAGAGATGATATTATACTAATACATATAGACATATGCATGTATAATATTATCTCAAAATATTTTATATGGCACCCGACTTTATATTATAGCGTATTTGGTAATTAGGATTAATATACGTAAATCAAGCAAATACGATAGAATAAATAAACTAGAAAAGAAAAAAAGAAAAAACATTTGTACCGGCTGGTAATTGGAGCCGGTACTAATGCCTCCCCTGCCACGTCGCGGGGGGGGGGGACACATTAGTACCGTCCCACATCCCCAACCGGTACTAATGTGCATATTAGTACCGGTTTCCAGAACCAGTACTAATATGACTTAACATTAGTACCGAAAGAATAATACCGGTTTGGAAAACGGTACTAAACGGGGGTTCTCAACCAATACAGAAGTTTGTTTCCCTAGTAGTGTGGGTTTTCATCGTCATACAAGTCTTGCAAAATATTGTTACAAATTGTTGCAAGAATACCACAAGCATTACTCACCAGATGATCAGAAGATGATGCACCAGCGGCTACACATTGGGGTGCCAACTGGTCAGGCTCGGAGCAGGGAATGTTGTGTACCTCACGCAGCAACTACATTCCATCAGAGAGTAAGGATAATTCATTTTATGGTATGAAGTGGAGAATGCTTAAGAATATTTTATGTTATGAAGCGGAGAATGCTTAAGCTAGTCCAACTAGGTTTACATGAATGGCAGACTTGAAATAACTGCTATACTTAACCAACTCCTTATTTAACACCGCCTCTCCTTACTCAACTATTCTCCATCATTGACAACCTGTTCCCTCTCATTTTCCAGATTTTCTAGCTCCTCTTGAAGCTGCTCCACTTGTGCCACGGACTCAGACTTCAGCCGATGTCATCTTTGAGGGCGCGCTTTATCTGTCGATACCTCATCATCCACTGAGCATGCGGTGATGAAGCCTCTGCATTCACTGGGGGAAAGGAAAGTACTAAAGAAATCAGAGACAAAAGTAGAATGGATAAAACTAAAGAAAACTATAAGCAACATATACTACTCAATAAAGCTAAAGAAAACTATAAGCAACATATACTACTCAACCTAAAGCAAGACTTACTGAGTTATTGTATCATAGATCACCTCAACAACTCATATGACAATATGCTATACTGTGAAGGAAAGTGCAAATTATTCACTAGAAGAGCCCAAGCCGGCCAAGAAGACCAACAGCGGTGAAGGCCGCTACAATAGCCGCTACAACAACAACAAACACTACAACGACTGCTACCGCCGACCTGATCGGTGTGATGACCGCGACCGGCAACCTTAACGCCGTGATGATCGCCGTGATGACAGAGATCACCGTGATGATCGCCGCGACAATCGCCGTGATGATCGCCGGGACGACCGCATAGATGATCGCACCAAGGATCGACATGACGACCGTTGCAATGACGGTGTCTGCCATAAGGAGCGGACTCCTCCTCCACCGCCTCCGGGTGGCAACCCTAATGGCGCCTTTCAGGCAGCCAATAGGGAGATCAACTTCATCGTCGGAGGTCGAAGGGCCGCCCAAAGCAATAGACAACAATGCTCTGGGACACGAGAGATCGGCCTCATCAACACCGAAACTCCCCAACCTCTACGGTGGTTGGAGTTCCCCATAACCTACTCTAGGGAAGACCATTGGGTCCACATACCAGACCCCGAGACCTACCTGATGGTCGTCAACCCCACGGTGGATGGGGCAGCTCTAGCCAAGACCCTCATCGACAGAGGCAGTAGCCTCAACATCATTTTCAGAGAGACCTTGAAGAAGATGAAGTTCGACTTCAAAAAGATGACAGACTGCGATGAGCTCTTTGTTGGCGATCGATTTCCGTCAACCTAGAGCACTTGTTACACTATGGTTTGACCTTCATTATGAAACTAACCCGCCACTAGGCACACTAATGATATAACAAGTTCACCTTTGCATGTGTCTTTTGAAGTATAATTTGTTTGCAGAAAAACATGAGCTTAAAGGACGGATTTTCATCAAGTTCAAAAGGCTAATTAAGGAGTTCCGTTCGTGTTCAAGTGCAAGCCTAATCTACTCCTAAAGGTGGCAAAGACCAAGGTGCTATGATGAAACATTCCCGAGGACCAAGACGAAAAGACCGGAGTTCATACGACAAGGTCCATTATCTTGATCGTGGGGATAATGACGTCTAAAGCCCACATGCGAAGGAGCAAAAAGGCAAAATGTCAAGAAATGCCACGAGGAGGAATATGGGTCGGAGTGGCTCAGGGGGCCAGGCTCTTGAGATTTGGAGATACTTATGAGATCAACTAACCTGATATTCGCGCAGCCCAAAACAGCATGATCTTCTGATGCGGATTCGGGGACTTAAACGGCCTCCAATGGTAAAACGTTGAATACCAAAGTTGTCGGCCTTGTTGAGAGCTTCGATTTGAATGTATGGAAGGCCCAATTTGGATCAGAGATCTAGGAGATATGACCCCCGAAATACCTGCTGCGTAGACAAGTCCGAAATCAGACAGATAATCTTCCGAGGCCGTTTTGGGGATCTTATCTTCGTTTCTAAGGAAAGCAATGAATACCAAAGTTGGAGATAATTTCATGCCACACAATCTAGAAACCGAATAGCAAAGTTGGAGATAATTTCGTGGGAGATATGATGTCAGCAAAAAAAAACTGCGAAACAGGAAAATCTAGACGAGGCTGATTTTATGGAAATCAAGTTTGCTTTACTCCTAAGCAAGATCCCGTGCAAGGCAAGGTGGAGCACGCCCCAAGGCTCTCCAAGAGCATAAGTACAACCCCCTGGACGTCCAAGGGAAGGGGATCCATCCATCCAATCATTCTACTGACGCCTATTCACCAGAAAGCCGCCGTCGCAAGATGAGGGATAGAGTTAGATGTTTTCATATGTTTTCATGTTGCATTGGTTAGTTTATATTCTACTGATAAACCTTGCTATCTTTTCATATGTTTTCATGTTGCATTGGTTAGTTTATAAGCTTTGCAATGAGCCTAATTTTTCTTGTGCTATAAGAGTTATTGATCTAGGAATAGACATGGTGTTTTAACCCTAGATAAATAAATCTTTATGGCTATGGAGAAATTGGACAACCTAATTGTAAACATGGTGTTTAGAACTAGGTAAGAACATTGTCTTTGTTTATATGCTTTCGTCTCATGTGCATACACACTTTGCACCACGTACACCCATTAGGTTTTTATTCCTCATTAGACTAATTATGTCACAAGTTAAGAGTCTTGAGAAATATTGTTGGATTGTTGGCAATTTAATTTATCTACTCCCAACCGTCACCTTGGTGTAGAATGTGCGCTTAAAATGTTTTGCAGTCAAGATAAGACTCTCAGGACAAGGAAATTGAAGGATGGCTATGATAAAAATGTTTTGTCATCTTCTTCCATGCCTAGCAAAATGCTAAGCATGGGGGAGGCCCTGAATCTTCAACACGGAAGTGCAACATGATGCTCTAGAAGATAGAATCAAGACCATCAACATCTCCGAATCAATGCACAAGAAGCTATTGATCTCATCAAAATTCTGCATGGTCTCGAAGGAAAAAAACTGAATACTTTTGGATATTTAGAAGCCCCATGAAGTTACGATTCCAACAAATCAAGAATCAAGACAATCGGAGGTTCCTACAAGCAGTTATGGCCGAATCACCGAGTGCAACACGTCCTGAAATCAGTTTTGGACAGCACGTAGTGCTGAAGTAAAACGGACATAACTCCCTTGTTTGAACTCTGTTTTCAATGAATGACCACTTTGGAAAGGTAATTTCATAAAAATTTCAATATATCTATATTTCGATATATGTTCTGTTTTGTACAGAGGGGAAAATCCATGAAGAAGAGACAACAAGGAGATGATGAGAATAAGAAAGAGGAGATGGTGATGACAACATTGAAGAGAAGGGCGACCATTGGCTCCATTAAGCATACATGATCAAATTCAGAAGTATAGGAGCATTGGAAAATCAAGACAAAAGCAAAGCCATTTCCGATACATGGAGATGTCGGGAGAAGATAACGAAGAACTACAAAAGATGGTAACACCTCCATGGACCTTCTCTTTTCTGAAAATAAATGCTTGTAAGTATGCCTTCAACCTTAGGTGCAACTTTTTGTTTTTTCTCTTCAACAATAACATGGCTACTAGGAGGACAACCTAGATTTCTTTTTATTTTCAATAAATAGGCATGACCATGTGTTCACCTCCATGTTTTATACTGCCTATGCTTATGGAAAAATGATGAAAGTTGCCGCTTTGTTTTACCTACATGAAGTTATACATGTCTTGGCTAATTGCTCTCTATAACATGATCTGAAATTAAATTAAATACCGGCTCTTTTATTTGTGGAGGTGAAATGACTATACTCTAGACCCACATATATATCTTTGCTCTTTGATTTAAGTTTACAGATAGCCAGATAACTTGTTATTTTTTTGAAAACTTAACTTTATGCTATCTACATATTAGTGATGCTCTTGCAAAGTTCTACCTACCAAAGGCATGTACATATATGTTCTATCATGATAAAACTTGTAGATTGCAAATATATGTTTTGATGAGTTGGATTAGGATTGATTTCTATGGTTCGAGACTAAGAAGCTGGTCATTCCTTTGTGTAACTTTTTCTTCCTAGCCTTTTTGTCCATGCATTGTTTGTTTTCACATCGAAAATTTCACAAACCTCGCTGGGCATCCACCCTAAACCAAATATCTTTTTGTGATTACCTCCTTGTCCACAACCTAATTTTGAGTATGGAGTAAAATTCCCTATGGAAATTCAGATATTCCACAAAGATTATGTATTCATGCTTACTTCAGTAGTCCCTTCCCCTCTCTCTTATGCTCGAGGACGAGCATCATTCAAGCATTGGGGGGGTGGAGTCATCACATCATATCTTACAAATGCTGAGTAAGTATTATGTTGCAAAAGTTCTGAGGAGCAAAAAGAAAAAAATATGATGAGAAAAGAAAAAAGGGAAAAAGAAGAAAAAAAGAGGTGAAAAAGGAGGAAAATAAAAAAAGGGAAAAGAAGAAAAAAAGAGGTGAAAAAGGAGGAAAATAAAAAAAAGAAAAAGAGGAAATGAAAAAATATATATATACATATATATGCTCCTCGGTTCTTTTTGTTTCATAAGTTCTCAAGTGCCTCAAAGACAAATCCATACTCAAATCATCCAACCATGTGCAATCCGATAACGAGGACTTCACTTGTGCCTCGGGATCATCCATTTGTCACTTGCACATGTCCACCTATCTAAATGTGTGTGTTTCATCCCTCTCTTTTTCTAACATTTGTTTTCCATGGCCCTTTTGACGAGTCTTGATAATTCTAGTAGATCTCTCTCTTGATTTGACAATATTTCGGATGTATGTTTTGCTAGGATTGTTTTGACCTACCAAGCTCCACATAAGCCTTCCACTATCACATATGAGTAGAATAGATTGAAAATAATCTAGTATAGGCTTGAGTGACTTGATGAGATGAGTGTTTTCATGAGCTTTTGCAAGAGATTTTCACTTATGTTGGATACACATCTTCTGAAAATTCTTTGATGGAACAAGGTAACGGTTTCAAGTTCAGTTAAGTTTGAGAGCATCGTATTTATTAATTGTGACTTGTTCTTTATTGTTAGTCTATCTTCCATAATGAAAAAGAAGCCGGTCACAACTTGAATTTTAAAACTAAATTCTTAATAGAGAGCAATTTTCCTCGTCATGAATGACTAAGTGCAGGGACAACATTAGAAGGCAACGCTGATTTCCCCTTTAAGCAAGGATTACTTACTCGAGGACGAGCAAGGTTTAAGCATGGGGGGATGTTGGCGGTCGACTTCCGTCAACCTAGAGCACTTGTTACACTATGGTTTGACCTTCATTATGAAACTAACCCGCCACTAGGCACACTAATGATATAACAAGTTCACCTTTGCATGTGTCTTTTGAAGTATAATGTGTTTGCAGGAAAACATGAACTTGAAGGACGGATTTGCATCAAGTTCAAAAGGCTAATTAAGGAGTTCCATTCGTGTTCAAGTGCAAGCCGAATCTACTCCTAAAGGTGGTAGAGACCAAGGTGCTATGATGAAACATCCCCGAGGACCAAGACGAAAAGACCGAAGTTCATACGACAAGATCCATTATCTTGATCGTGAGGATAATGATGTCTAAAGCCCACATGCGAAGGAGCAAAAAGTTAAAATGTCAAGAAATGCCACGAGGTGGAAGATGGGCCGGAGTGGGCTAGCGGGCCAGGCTCTTGAGATTTGTAGATACCCATGAGATCAACTAACCTAATATTCGCACAGCCCAAAATAGCATGATCTTCCGATGCGGATTAGGGGACTTAAACGGCCTCCAATGGCAAAATGTTAAATACCAAAGTTGTCGGCCTTGTTGAGAGCTTCGATTTGAACATATGGAAGGCCCAATTTGGATCAGAGATCTAGGAGATATGGTCCCCTAAATACCTGCTACGCAGACAAGTCCGAAATCAAACAGATTATCTTCCGAGGCCGTTTTGGGGATCTTATCTTCGTTTTTAAGGAAAGCAATGAATACCAAAGTTGGAGATAATTTAGTGCCACACAATCTAGATACCGAATTTGCATTATTTAGAGTCCGGATGTTGGAGTATGACGTCGGCAAGGAAAAACTGCGAAACAGGAAAATCTGGATGAGGCTGATTTTATGGAAATCAAGTTTGCTTTACTCCTAAGCACGATCCTGTGCAAAGCAAGGTGGAGCACGTCCCAAGGCTCTCCAAGAGCATAAGTACACCCCCTGGACGTCCAAGGGAAAGGGATCCATCCATCCAATCATTCTACCGACGTCCATTCACCAGAAAGCCGCCGCCGCAAGATGAGGGATAGAGTTAGATGAGTTCGTCGCAAGGATCAACACCGGCGGAGGGAAGGAAGCAAGAGGAGGACTCCAAGCCGTCGGCCTAGGGTTGTTCCTAAGCCTCCTCACCTCCATCTTCATCGACGACGTTCTCCGGAGTCTCCATCGCCCCTATGTGCTTCAATCTATGTAAGATGATGGGGGTAATGCCTCCGTTCATCCCTAGGGTTTTATGGGTACTTACTATATAATCACTACATGAACTTTATGCCTATCGATGCTTCGTGGTCTGTCTTTGCAAATGCTTGATTTACATATGTGTGTACAACATGTGATCTTAGTAGGGTTTGTGGTAATCGTGGTGATTAGCTTAACTCTATGGATGCTTAGATATAAATGCGTTAGCGAAGTGATCAATTACCTTCGCGTAGTGACAGTACGAGAGAAGGGAAAAGGCCTAGCGACCGCATAACCGCCGTGAAGCTAGAGAAGGCAATACCTCTTTCATGTAGTAGATGCATATCATTGTGATCCTAGACCCTAGGGAGGGAACACTTATCTACTTTAATCTCTCTCTTATTTCAACCCTTGCCATCTAGCTTAACCTTAGATTCAATCTTAGATTAACATAGGTTAGATTGCCTTTTACTTTATATTAATATCTCTTTCATAAGGCTTTGATCAACTAGATTAGTGCTAGATTAAATGCTAGTATATCCCTTGCTCCGTGGATTGACAAGAACCTTGGGGATCCCCCCTTGGTGAAAAAGGCACCAAGTCACCCGTGTGCTTGCGGTGAACTTCAACACGGTTTTGAACCGTCAACACCCTTCTACAGTGTCGTGCCCGACAAAGCAGCATACCCCTTGGGTCGTGTTTGCCTTCCGGCCACTTTCGGCACTGAAGCTAACTACTGCACAGAGTGGTTAATGTTCGAGGTAGCGGACTTTCGCTCCTCCTACCATGCTATCCTAGGTCATCTGATGCTGGCTCGGTTCATGGCCATCTCGCACCACACGTACCTCATCATGTGGATGCCGACACCAAACATGATTCTCTCTATCTACGGGGACATCATGGTCTCCTACAGATGAGTATGAGACTCTCAACCTCGCCTCGACGTCTGCCTACGCCGCCACTACTTCGATCATGGTCACTGAGGCTGCCAAGGTCGATGTCACTACGCTCGAAGTACCAGAGCAGAAGCGCACCGCGACTGCCCTGGACGCTAGTCCTGCAGTGAAGAATGTCCGCCTCGGCCTGCCCGACGCAGCAAAGGAATTCACCATCAGGGCCGACCTTGACCCGAAATAGGAACACACGCTCACCAGTTTCCTCTGGGATAACATGGACATATTTGCATGGAGTCCATCAGATATGCCTGGTGTCCCAAGGAGGCTGGCTGAGCACTCCCTGGATGGAAGCAAGATGGCAAGACCTGTCAAGCAGAAGCTTCGTCTCTTTGCAAAAGATCGATGGGAGACCACAGGGGTAGAAGTGTGCAAGCTCTTAGCGGTCGGATTCATCCGTGAATGTAAACACCCGGTTTAGATCGCAAACTCGGTACTTGTACCTAAGAATGTATCAATTACACCGATCTCAACAAGCACTGCCCCAAGGATGCCTTCCCTCTTCTGCGCACTGCGACCTTGTTGTGTGAGGACCAGGTGTGTCCGAGGACCAGTGAAGGGTCGCTCCTTAGTGATGAGTGATTGACAACATTGTGTGGACTGATGCTTGGCTAAGTGTGTAGGTACAGGTTGCGGTTTGACTCGTGTCGGTGCAGGTGAAGAACAAGCGCGAAAGGTCTTAGCCGTGGCGGCCTCCGGGTGATAGAGAGGCAAGTAGGCTTGGTTCGATGGACCCGGTCACCGATGCAGTCAAGTGCGAGCCGTGTGGTGCAAGACTAGCGGGCTGAAGTCGTGAACATGAGCTGGTGCAAGGTAGCGGATCGAGCCCGAAGCTTGCACGCAGGGTTTGGTGGTTTGCCCACAAAACCATCGGTGGACGGTTTCTTGGTTTGGGCCGCAAAATCAAGTCGGAGGCCCGATGTGACGGAGATGGTGATCCGGGAGTGTCGGGAAGTTTCGAGGCGGGGGGCACGTGGCGTGATCGCGGGGTTTGCGTCGAGGCTAAGCAAGTCCGCGGTGAAAGCGTGTCCGCTCGATGAAGACTTGACCATATTGCCCCTGAGGGGTGTGTATCTTCCATTTGAGTTGTAGGGGTAGCATGGTCATTTGCCTTCTCCGGTGGACCTCGTATAAATCGCGGAGAGGTGGATGGCATCTCTCTCTCTTGGACTCTAGGGTTTCCTCCCCCGGTAGATCACTCTGGACTGCTTCTTTTCCTCTGCTTTCCTTAGGCTAGATTCTTATATAGACTCTGACCTCTGGATGTATGGAAGCATTCGGCGTTGCGGTGATCTCCTAGCTCTTTGTGATTTTCGTGTCTTTTTCGAGGCTATTTTTGGGGAGTTTCGTTCTTCGCTTGATTCGGGGATTTGAAGGGGTTTTCTCTCGGATTTCTTTTAGGGGATCATGGGTGGATGCCTTGCGCATCTTTGTGTGTGATCTTGACCCCTCAAACACCGGGAAACACCTTCGATTCGTGAGTTTTTGGTGAGAGCCCGAGTTCTTGGTGGTGGTTCGTGTGATCCGCGATTCCCGGTGATTTAGGGAGTTAGAGGTCAAGATTTTTGGGGCATAGCTTCATCTAGTGTTGCTTCACATCTCCCCAAAGTCTTGTCTCAAGAGCTCTAGCCGTTTGGGAGATCCGGTGATGGATTTGGAGGGTTGACTTCGCGGGGTCGTGCTGTTCCTGCTCTGTTCGTGACCCGCAGACAGTCCGCGTGGCTGGGGCGGACAGTCCGCAGGACTTGTGTTCGTCGCAGTTCGTCACATGTTTGTGCGCGTCCGTGTTTCGATCCTTTTATGGCCTAGGATTTTGTTGCAAGCGGTTGGGGACAGTCCGCGTGTCCTTCACGGACCGTCCGCGTGGCCAAGATTTTGTCTGGGGTGGAGCTGAGTTTGTCTGGGGTTTCCAGCGAGTTTGCCGGACGGTCCGCAAGGCCATCACAGACGGTCCGCGACACTGGCGGACAGTCCGCGTGGTCCCCTCGGACAGTCCAAATTTTCCAGTGCATCTCTGGTGGTTCGGTTGCATTTTTCGGACGGTCCGCAAGGCTGGTCTGGACAGTCCGCCTGTGCATAGCGGACAGTCCGGCCGTACCATACGGACAGTCCGCACTGGCTATTTCCAGAATTGGCCAAGTGCTTTGATTCTTGTCTTGTGCTTCCGCATTTCGATTCAAGGCCTGTCTCTAGGACTTGTGGGCTTGTGTGTGCCTAGTCTAGAGCTTCTCTGGTGTGTGCGAGTACTCGGAGTGGCAATCGGGGTATAGGCTGAGTTCGACCTTCGGGAAGAGTTTTTATCAGCTCCCATTCACTCCCCCCTCTCTAGTCGCCTATTCGGTCCTTCAATTGGTATCAGAGCTGATTACGGATCTTCTTGATTCTAACCAGTCTAAGGTCCAAAGATGGGCAGTTATGGCAACGGGTCGTGTCCTCCGCACTTTGATGGCAGGAATTACCCGATGTGGAAAAGGCGCATGGGCGTGTTTTTGCGTGGGAAGGGAACTCTGATCTGGGAGGTCACTCAGAATCCCCATTATGTCATCCCAGACAGTTTTCTGCTTCCAGGATCACGGGACATGTGTGAGGCCAACAACAAGGCCGTTGATTACTTGTTCCGTGCTCTCTGTGCCTCGGAGTTCGAGCGAGTGTACGGAGAGAATGTGGCCGGAAAGATTTGGCTTAAGTTGAGAAATGCTCATGTTGGCAATGCCCAAGTGCAAACCCGTTTGTTTTCCACTTACCAGAGAGAGTACGAGAACTTCACTCATCTCCCCGGTGAGTCGACTGATGCTATGTTTCAGCGCTTCACTAGCATAGTCAACAACATGAGAGCCAATGTGACAGTGCTCCCATACACAGATCATGATCAAGCTATCAAGCTTTTGCATGCCCTGGATAGGTCTGTGTGGAGTGCCAAGGTCGAGGCCATTGAGGAGTCGAGCGTGTACGACACGTTGTCGCTTGATGAGCTATTTTCCAAGCTCAGGTCTTCAGAGGTTGATCGTGGCTTGAGAGCCAAGAGCGAGAGCCCCACTGATCCTCATAGTTTGGCTCTTGTCTCATGATCAAGGTCTAACGCTAACTCTGTTGGTTTCTCTTTGTCTTGTCTTGTGTCTTTGCCAGATGAGGACTTTGAGGTGCTGAGCGAGGATGATCTCGCCTTGTTGAGCAAGAGGTTTGGGCGGATGTACGAGAACCGCAAGAATGCAAGGTGGAGCTCGGGGATGTGCTATCGGTGCGGGAAGCACGAGCACTTCATCGCCGAATGCCCTGAAGCAATGGAGATCAAGAACGACTACAAGGGCAAGCCCAAGCACGACTACAATAAGCACCACTCCCGGAATGACTACAGGGACAAGCGCAAGGACAAGGGCGAGAGAAGGCCCAAGAAGAGTAGTGGGTACAAGAAGAAGACGGCTCGAGCGATGGTTGCCGGAGCGAGCGACATCGACTCCACATCAAGCGATGCTTCTTCCGATTCGAGCAGCGATGAAGAGCAGGATCAGCGCAAGGACAAGCGGCACACGGGCAAGAACTTCACCGGCCTGAGCTTCGTCGCACAAGGTGGCTTTTGCGGCATGGCGCATTCCAAGAAGGGTGGGAAGCACAGCTCGGATTCAAACTCCGATTCCGAGGAAGAGGTACGACATGATCCCAACTTCTTGCTAGAGGAGAATGCTAAGCTCAATGAGTTGCTTGATAACTATGATGATGTGCTTAGAAAGACCAACAAGGAGAAGAGGGAATTTAGGTCTTTGTTGGGTGATGCTAAGGACAAGATATTTGAGCTTGAGTCCTTGCTTGTGGATGCTAGAAATGAGATAGGATCTTTGAAATTTGCTCCTGTTGTGTCTGATGAGATTGATTGTAGTGACTGCACTATTTTTCTTGCTGATTTGACTGCTCTCAAGGAGAAGCATGCCTCTACACTTGAGGAACAAGATGTGATTAGGGTTGTGTGTGATGAATTGAAATCTAGACCAGCTTTGTTAGGTGCTTACACTTCATGTCCTGTGTTGCATGCTAGGCTAGATGAATCTCACACTAGGATAGTTTCTCTTGAGGCTGCTTTGAAAGCTCCCATTCCTACATCATGTTCTACCTGTGAAATGCATGCTTTGAAAAACATAGAACTTGCACACTATGTTGACCGTTTGCAAGATGAAAATGATGAGCTTAGGAAATTGATGGGTTGGTTGTCTGGTCATGAGCCACAGTTGAGTTTGATGTTGGCTGAGTTCAAGAGGTTTGATGGTCAGGCGTTGGGGGCTGGCAAGAGTGGTGAGAAGAGTGGTGAGGGAGAAGAGAAAATTGGAGAGATTCCTACTCCACCACACACCATACCCATGAACAAATATGCACCCAAGCCAAACCATCTCAGAAACAAACTTGATACGACTCCAGACCCACCAGTGTTCCCCCACAAAACAGAAAACTACCAGAAACCCATCAAGTTTGTGAGCACCTAGGGGAATGTCTTTGAGGGAAAATCATGAGAGAAAGCTGTTGAGAAGCCCACAGAAAAGCCACCGCCTAAGCCACAGCTAATCCGCTTCCACTGTGAGTATTGTGGGAGGGATGGGCATAAGGATGAGTTCTGTTTCAAGAGGAAGAGAGATGAGAGGTTTGCTAGGGAGATGACAAACAAGGACAGGTACCACCTTTCTCGTGGTGTGCCTGAGCCTCGTAGAGGGCCTCTACCTAGGGGTGAGGTGTTTGTGCGTACAATTCCCACTCGTGGAGGTGGAGGTGGTTTTTCTCAGAGAGATAGGCGTGTCGGGTTTGGGCGTGGTGAGTTGGCTCGACGTGCTCCTTCTCGTGACCGTTATGAGTTTGGGAGGCACGATCGGAGCTTTGGGTCTCAGAAGGACTACGAGCCACGTTTTCCCCCTCGTGGTGCGCGTACTCCTCCAGTGAGGCGTGACAGGTCCTTTGGTGGTAGGCGTTAGAGGGCTCTGCCTAGAGGTTTTGGTAGGATGGACTTTGCTAACCCTTCTCTTGAGCAAATGGCTCGACACTGGTTTGACTCCTTTGGTACTAACCCTAGTGTTGAGTCGCTTGCTCATTCTCGTTCTCGTTTTTGATTGCAGGTGGGAGGCTTGGAGGACTTTTGGTTGATCGACTCCGGTTGCTCACGACACATGACCGGAGATCGTGGGTGGTTCTCCAGCCTCACCCCGGTGAGTACGAGGGAGTACATCACGTTTGGGGACAATGGGAGAGGACGAGTGCTTGCTGAAGGTATGGTGAAGGTGAGTAGCAAGGTGACCTTAAGAAGTGTGACTTTGGTCAAGTCACTTGGTTTTAACCTGTTGTTAGTATCTCAGTTAGTTGACGAAGGTTTTGAGGTTCCTTTTAAGTCAGGCGCTTCTCGTGTGCTTGATTCTCGACGCGATCTTGTCTGTACGATTGTCCCCGAGGGTCAAATCTTCCGTGCCGATTTTTCCCAGTCTGTTGGTCCTCCTCGATGCTTTGTTGCTGGCGTTTCGGCCGAGCTTTGGAAATGGCATAGGAGGTTGGGACACTTGAGCTTTGAGTTGCTTTCTCGCTTGAGTCACTCAAGTTGAGTGGTCTTGATCTTGTCCGAGGATTGCCTAAGTTGAAATTCGAAAAGGATTTGGTTTGTGCGTCTTGTCGGCATGAAAAGATGGTTGCTGCTTCTCACGCCCCTCTGACTGCGGTCATGGCCGAGCGACCTTGTGAGCTGTTGCACATGGATTTGGTTGGGCCAGCTCGTGTTCGCTCTGCGGGTGGGAAATGGTATGTTCTTGTTGTGGTTGATGATTTCTCGAGGTACTCTTGGGTTTTCTTTTTGGAGGATAAGAGCGAGACATTTGGCTTTGTTCGGGACTTGATCTTGAGGTTGAAGAATGAGAGACATGGTGATGCCATTCGAGCTATACGCAGTGACAATGGCACGGAATTCAAGAACTCTCATTTTGATGTCTTTTGCAGTGATCTTGGTCTTGATCATCAGTACTCTTCTCCATACGTCGCTTGCCAGAATGGCATAGTGGAGAGGAAGAACCGGACCCTTTGTGAGATGACCAGGATGATGCTCGATGAGCATAGGACTCCTAGGCGTTTCTGGGCCAAGGCGGTCAATACCGCTTGCTATGTCTCAAATCGCATCTTTCTACATGCTTTCAAGAAGAGGACCTCTTATGAGCTGATGCATGGGCGACAACCCAAGGTGAGTCACCTTAGAGCTTTTGGTTGCAAGTGTTTCATTCTGAAGAAGGGCAAGTTGGATAAGTTTGAATCTAGATGTTCAGATGGTATCTTTCTCGGTTATGCGATTCACTCTAGAGCATATCGTGTGCTCAACCTTGACACTAACCGAATTATGGAGACTTGCGAGGTAACCTTCGACGAGACACAACCATGTAGCTCTTCTACTTTTGAGTGTGCAGGTGACGAGGAGATTGGAGCGAGGATCTTTGAGGATGAGATGGATGGAAATGGAGATGAAGACGATGATGGTGGTGATGCTCCCGTGGCTGATCGTGTACATGCTACTTCCACTACGACGACGACGATCGAGGATGGTCCATCCACTACACCCACTACGACTGAGGCTGTTCGAGTGGAGGCTACTGCTGAGGGGGAGATTGTGTCCAGGCGAGAGGCTCCCCGGTGTGTACAGGTGGATCACCCACTGACAACGATCATAGGTGACCTTCATGAACGCACTACACGGTCGAGGTCAAGGAACACTTCTCATTTCGCTCACTCTGCTTTTGTTGCGTCGTTTGAGCCCAAAGATATTCGACACGCTTGGTCTGACGAGAATTGGGTGAATTCCATGCATGAGGAGTTGGAGAATTTTGAGAGAAACCAAGTTTGGGTGTTAGTCGATCCACTACCAAATTGCCGTCCCATAGGTACCAAGTGGGTGTGGAAGAACAAAGAGGGTGAGAATGGGATGGTTGTGAGAAACAAGTCGAGGTTGGTGGCTCAAGGGTTCAACCAGAAAGAGGGCATAGATTATGAGGAGACATTTGCTCCTGTGGCCCGTTTGGAGGCAATTAAGATCCTTCTAGCCTTTGCCGTGGCTAAAGGGTTCAAGTTGTACCAAATGGACGTGAAGAGTGATTTCTTGAATGGGGTGATAGAGGAAGAAGTGTATGTGAGGCAACCCCCGGGGTTTGAGAGTGAAAAATACTCACACTGTGTATACAAACTCCAGAGAGCGCTCTATTGGTTGAAACAGGCACCTAGAGCTTGGTATGGTAGGTTGAGAGGCTTTTTGCTGAGTAAGGGATTTATGATGGGCACAGTTGATAAGACCCTGTTTCTCCTTAAGCATGGGAATGACCTTTTGATTGTTCAGATATACGTGGATGACATAATCTTTGGTGGCTCTTCTCATGATCTTGTTGCCAGATTTGCAGATGACATGAGCAGGGAATTTGAGATATCCATGATGAGCGAGCTGCAGTTTTTCTTAGGACTCCAGATCAAGCAGTGCAAGGACGGGACATTTGTACATCAGGCGAAGTACACCAGGGACATGGTGAAGAAGTTTGGCATGAATGACTCCAAGCCGCTGACTACACCGATGAGTACCACTACGGCCTTGGACACGGACGAGGATGGCGAACCCGTGGACCAGAAGGAGTACCAGAGCATGATCGGCTCCCTACTCTACTTGACGGCGACGAGGTCGGACATATAGTTCAGCGTGTGTCTGTGCGCTTATTTTCAGGCTTCACCGAGGACTTCACATCGGCAGGCCGTCAAGCGGATTTTCAAGTACTTGAACTACACTCCTAAGTTTGGTCTTTGGTATTCTACCTCCTCGACACTCAGACTTCACAGGTACTTCGATGCTGATTTTGCTGGGTGTTGATTGGACCGCAAGTCTACCTCTGGGTGTTGTCAGTTCCTTGGTTCTTCTTTGGTATCTTGGTCATCACGCAAGCAATCCAGTGTAGCCCAGTCCACTACAGAGGCCGAGTATGTAGCTGCTGCTAGTTGTTGTTCCCAGCTGCTTTGGATGACCTACACTATGAGCGACTTTGGTGAGGAGTGTTCCCAAGTTCCACTCTTTTGTGACAGCACCAGTGGCATAAGTGTAGCCAATAACCTAGTCCTTCACTCCAAAACGAAACACATAGAAGTGAGATACCACTTTCTGAGGGACAATGTTGAGAAGAGAAACATATCCTTGTCCTATGTACCTACCCAAGATCAGCTAGCCGACATATTCACCAAACCACTTGACCAAATCACTTTCACTCGCTTGCGGGGTGAACTTGGAGTGTGCTTTCCTTTCTACCTGAATCTTGGAGTTTCTCATGTATATATGTGATATATGTTTCATTTTGTTGCATTTCATGCATGCATTTTACTTTTTGTACAAAACCTGATAGGATAGCCATCTTTGGATCACTTATGCTAGGAATGAGTTTCTCTTATATACATTGATCACTGATGTGTTATATGTGTGATATGTGTATGTTTGGTAAATGGTGATGTGAATGCTATGCTCTTGTTGGTTTTGCCATATATGTATGATGAGATAACTTTCCTTTTCTGAAAATACTAAAATTGGTTCACTCATGAGTAGATACTTGTCTATGCTCAATTTGTGCTCAAATGCCTCTATCATGTTTAGTTTGTTCTTGAGTATCATGTTCTCTTTGCTTGGGGTCAAAGACCTTTCTGTCATTGTAAATGTTTAGCCCATTTGTTTATTTGTGGAGGAGCATAAGTTTCGTTTTGCCGCAAAGCCATTTCATGTACCATGTTTAAACTTGAAAAATGAAATTGGTGTATGAATTGCCTTATACTTGAAAAATGAGCTCCTAATCATGTCTTTATGTTTTGATATTCATATCTTGGGTGCTAAACCGTTGCATGTTGTCTACCATGAGATCTCTCATTTTAAGAAGTAGACACATGGCTCGTTGGCTTTAACATGACTTAAGTAGCTTGTGGGCGTTTACCATGATCTTGTAATGAGAATTTATGATCTTGTATAAACTTTGGATGATGTATTGTATTTGTGCTTAAATTGCCATGGATAGGGCTTTGCCCATGAGATGAATGTTTTTTGTGAAAATTGCTTAAAATTGCTTTTAGCCATGTCACATACTTATATGTCTCTACCTTCTTGATGGTAATGTGCTAACTACACCATATCTACTTTGCTTGCTCTATGTCTCATCTGTAGCATTTTATTGTGCTCTTTGTATATTTGAGAAGCTTGGTAGATTGTATATATACTTTGACATGCATTTTTCATGAAAACAAGGGGAAGAGTTTCATATACCTTGATTCATGCATTGTCAACAAGAGGGAGAAGTTATGGGCATTTGGGGAGAGTTTTGTATGATAGGGGGATATTTTAAATTGGAAAATTGATATGCATTTGTGAGATGTTGCATGTGAGGTGAAAAATTGAGAAGAAGAGGTTGCATTTGCTCAGGAGGAGTTTGCATATGTGCAGGGGGAGCTCCTTTGGTTTGACTGAGTTTTGTGCTTTGTGGTGTGCTCCTTGTGAGTTTTGTTTTGTCTCGGCTGTGTTGAGCCGTTGCCCTTGCCTTAGGGGTCCGAGACTTGGTTTGGCGTGTGATCGTGTTTTTCACTTGTTCTTTGGTTTTGGATCACTTGCTTAGAGGTTTGTGTTCATGATTGTTTTCTTTTCTTTTTCTCTATGATGGTTACTATGGGTGTCAATGCACTCATCAAGGGGGAGATTGAGGACCAAGTGTGTCCGAGGACCAGTGAAGGGTCGCTCCTTAGTGATAAGTGATTGACAACGTTGTGTGGACTGATACTTGGCTAAGTGTGGGGGATATACCCCCTGGGTACCATAGATAGGTAGACGGTGGAGCCCAACCGGGAATCGACGAATATTCAGTTATAATACAAATAGGTTACTTGTACTCCAAGGTAATCTAGATATAGTAACCGACTAGGATTTTCCATGTAACTCAACCCCATCGGACTATATAAGGAGGGATAGGGGTCCCTAGATCGGTGAAACCGAACAGAGAGGCGAAAGCCTCATACCCAACATACATGAGCGCAGGACGCAATGCAATCCACCCAAACAGGACGTAGGGTATTACATCAATCTGATTGCCCGAACCTGTATAAATCCTTGTGTCTTTGTGTTCCTGCGTTACCATCTTACTCCTGATCCGGCTACCCTTCCACACAATCTACCACCATAGTCTACCCTGTGGTGGACTGCCGGTCCATTGCACCGACAGTTGACGCGCCAGGTAAGGGTGGCGCCGAGATCCTTTGGCGAGCTCGATGGATGTTTTCTTCGTCTACCTCACCATCCGGCTGAACAGATCGGGTGAGTCGTTCTACGTAAGTTGCAGATTGATCTGGTTTGGCAATCGCTAATCACAGATTGATTATCTTGTGTTTCCGATCCGTGCTCTCTCTTCCCGATCGAGAGCAATCCGACGCATGGTGCGTTCCGGCGACTACGAGCACGAGGCGATCGGCACAAGCAATCCTGCGTGTAACGGCGTGATGCAATCGTCCGCACAACCGCTGGTGTACAGACGCACGTCGCGCGCAGCAGTAACTCCACCCGGTGGCGTACATGCAGCAAGCATCGGCCTGCATACGCTGCATGGATCAGAAACAGGGATCACTCTTAATTTTTAATACGCATAAATAGCTCCTCTAATCTGATTAGATTGGATCTAAACAATTAAGTGATACGAAGCATGTTTGCTTTCTTGTATTGGCTTCACTCTAATCCTATTGGTTTGGATCTGTCATTGTATTTTATACAAGGAAAGCGTGCACGGTGGCCATTAACTTCAGGATATCGCTAAAGCTCTGACGATCGATCCGCACATCACCGTTGGCGACATGCAACAGCGTTGCGCGGCAGCTGCGACGACTCAGCAGCAACCTCCGCAACTCCTCGACGAGCGTGACGGCTCGGAACAGAGTCCATCACGGACAAGTACCAAACCGGGATTAACAGAGAATCCCTTCCTTATTTTTGATTTTCTTACTTCAATTAAATTGGCTATTGCTATATTTATTATGATTTCCAAATCAAATTGCTGACGTAACCTTGTACTGCAATGTTTTTTTGGATGGATCCGAGTACCTGTCTATCATTTACAGGATCACGTACAATAAGAAGTGGCTTGCACGACCACCAGCAGCCAGTGCGCTCGGCAAGACACATCTGCGGCAATGACTCGGCACCGAGCTCGGCAGCAACCACTACGGCTTGCTGCTACAACGGGCCGGCGACTCTGGCATTGTTGCATCGGTGATCAACGTACGCCGGCATGCTGACAGCAACTCCGGCCACTCGGACCCGACACGACGAAGTCGGGACGAGTCCTACAAGCTGCGCACACGACCAAGAATCAGCCAGGTACCGATCCCGACTGGTTGGTTTCATCGCCGATCGCCTGCTCGGTCGCGATGGCGACAAGACGGCGCTTGGGGGCTTATTAGCTCACACACGCCAACGATCTACATTGAACAGCTAAGTCATGTTCTGGTAAATATTTTATATTACCTTGACTGCGTGCTTTTGGCTAGACGCCACAGTCAAGAGCTATGCCCCATGGGTTATCATGCTGCCAATGTTGCACATCTTTTACAATCAGTTTTTATCAACTTGATGTCTACTGTTAACGGTCCAAAAAGTATCTGGGGAGAACACACCTTAAATCGAGGGACCGAGAGTTTTCGCCAAGCCAAAGTATTACGCGTGCACGAGAGTACGCCCTCTACGCTAGGAAACTGAGGCCAACGAGACTACGGTTTCCCGCAACTGGCAAACTCCCTGGAGAAATTAAGATCCAACAGAGCCGGATATAAAAATATCTAATTTACATGCACGACAAAATGTCTGCACACACATCTCAAAGTTTATGATCTTGTAGCAAGTTAAATATTATTTGTTACATCATGTACTACCCATTCTGCATATTTATATTTCAGGATACCCGAGCTTGTTCCTACGCTCGGGGGCTGGACGCGGAGCCGTGATGTTTTCCAACACTTCACGAGGACAAAGCCGAGTGCTCGTACGAGTCAGCACTCGAGCATTGACGGCGACCGAGTGCTCGCACCAGTCAGCACTCGGGTATTACGACGGATCACCCAGACAGGGTTGACAGTGGCCCAGCGAGAACACTCGTGGGCGAAAACCACTCGGACGCATCGTCCGAAACACAGCAGTTACTCTGTAACCTCAGTCCAGAAGGAGCCCCACGAGGCACTCGGATGCTGTGATTTTATTGCCCTTGAGCGGATTTCCCAGTGCAATGCCTGATGGTACCACTTGGGAGAGACGACCTGGGAACACGGAGCGGCATATGCCAAATTCGGTACTCGCCTAAGTGGGAATCGAGCCCCGTCCGAGTCAGATGACTCGAGTAGTCAGCTCTTGTGGTGACGACCACGGGAGGAGCTGACCACGGTGTACCTAGAGGTCAAATTGGATCTTGCCGGAGCGAGATTCAGCACCGTCGAGCTGGGATCTTCAGCGATCTTCAGTATCATATCCCTGGAGGGATGGTTGACGTCCCCAGAGGGGCGATCGACAAAAATTACGAGACGCCACTACTACAGCTTCACGCTGGGCACTGGCATGCGGAGAAAGCGGACCAACGTCCAGCGCCGCTGCACCCGGCACCTCCGGCGCTGCGCTCGAGTGCTCCTGCAAAGCACTCGGCGGCTGCACCGTCGGGCTGATGGATGGCGCGGGCACCTCACCCCCATCCAGGGACATTACTTTCGTACCCCACAACACGATCAAATCGCAAGTACTCGCTAACTTCGTCTCTGAGTAAACGGAGATCCAGACGCCCTCTACTGCCGCTGAACCAGAGTACTGGACCATGTACTTTGATGGATCGCTCAGGATTAAAGGAGGCGGAGCTGGCATAATTTTCATCGACTCAATGCTTATGCTCTTTTTGGACCCTCGACCAAAATATTCTATCTTGCTCGAGGCTCGGGGGCTAAGTGTATACACTTCACCTTCGGTGAGTGTAAAGAAGACAGATCATGGTACTCGGCAGAAGCACTCGAACAACGGTAAAAGCACTCAGAGAAAGCTCAGAAGACTTCGCAGAAAGCTTGAAGACCCTTGACCAGTTTATTCTAATCTGCTCGAGGCTCAGGGGCTGCTGTGGGGGATATACCCCTCGGGTACCATAGATAGGTAGACGGTGGAGCCCAACCGGGACTCGACGAATATTCAGTTGTAATACAAATAGGTTACTTGTACTCCAAGGTAATCTAGATATAGTAACCGGCTAGGATTTTCCATGTAACTCAGCCCCACCGGACTATATAAGGAGGGGTAGGGGTCCCTAGATCGGTGGAACCGAACAGAGAGGCGAAAGCCTCATACCCAACATACATGAGCGCGGGACGCAATGCAATCCACCCAAACAGGACGTAGGGTATTACATCAATCTGATGGCCCGAACCTGTATAAATCCTTGTGTCTTTGTGTTCCTGCGTTACCATCTTGCTCCTGATCCGGCTACCCCTCCACACAATCTACCACCATAGTCTACCCCGTGGTGGACTGCCGGTCCATTGCACCGACACTAAGTGTGTAGGTACAGGTTGCGGTTTGACTCGTGTCGGTGCAGGTGAAGAACAAGCGCGAAAGGTCTTAGCCGTGGCGGCCTCCGGGTGATGGAGAGGCAAGTAGGCTTGGTTCGATGGACCCGGTGGCCGATGGGGTCAAGTGCGAGCCGTGTGGTGCAAGACTAGCGGGCTGAAGTCATGAACATGGGCCGGTGCAAGGTAGCGGATCGAGCCCGAAGCTTGCACGCGGGGTTTGGTTGTTTGCCCACAAAACCATCGGTGGACGGTTTCTTGGTTTGGGCCGCAAAATCAAGTCGGAGGCCCGATGTGACGGAGATGGTGATCCGGGAGTGTCGGGAAGCTTCGAGGCGGGGGGCACGTGGCGTGATCGCGGGGCTTGCGTCGAGGCTAAGCAAGTCCGCGGTGAAAGCGTGTCCGCTCGATGAAGACTTGACCATATTGCCCCTGAGGGGTGTGTATCTTCCATTTGAGTTGTAGGGGTAGCGTGGTCATTTGTCTCCTCTGGTGGACCTCGTATAAATCGCGGAGAGGTGGATGGCATCTCTCTCTTGGACTATAGGGTTTCCTCCCCCGGTAGATCACTCTGGACTGCTTCTTTTCCTCTGCTTTCCTTAGGCTAGATTCTTGTATAGACTCTGACCTCTGGATGTATGGAAGCATTCGGCGTTGCGGTGATCTCCTAGCTCTTTGTGATTTTCGTGTCTTTTTTGGGGCTATTTTTGGGAGTTTCGTTCTTCGCTTGATTCGGGGATTTGAAGGGGTTTTCTCTCGGATTTCTTTTAGGGGATCATGGGTGGATGACTTGCACATCTTTGTGTGTGATCTTGACCCCTCAAACGCCAGGAAACACCTTCAATTCGTGAGTTTTTAGTGAGAGCCCGAGTTCTTGGTGGTGGTTCGTGTGATCCGCGATTCCCGGTGATTTAGGGAGTTAGAGGTTGAGATTTTTGGGGCATAGCTTCATCTAGTGTTGCTTCACATCTCACCAAAGTCTTGTCTCAAGAGCTCTAGCCGTTTCGGAGATCCGGTGATGGATTTGGAGGGTTGACTTCGCGGGGTCGTGCTGTTCCTGCTCTGTTTGTGAGCCGCGGACAGTCCGCGTGGCTGGGGCGGACAGTCCGCAGGACTTGTGTTCGTCGCAGTTCGTCACGTGTTCGTGCGCGTCCGCGTTTCGATCTGTTTCTGGCCTAGGGTTTTGTTGCAAGCGGTTTGCAGACAGTTCGTGTGTCCTTCACGGATGGTCCGCGTGGCCAAGATTTTGTCTCGGGTGGAGCTAAGTTTGTCTGGCGTTTCCAGCGAGTTTGCCGGACGGTCCGCAAGGCCATCACGGACGGTCCGCGACACTGGCGGACAGTCCGCGTGGTCCCCTCGGATAGTCCGAATTTTCCATTGCGTCTCTGGTGGTTCGGTTGCGTTTTTCGGACGGTCCGCAAGGCTGGCCCGGACAGTCCGCCTGTGCATAGCGGACAGTTCGGCCGTACCATACGGACAGTCCGCACTGGCTGTTTCCGGAATTGGCCAAGTGCTTTGATTCTTGTCTTGTGCTTCCGCAGTTCGATTCAAGGCTTGTCTCTAGGACTTGTGGGCTTGTGTGTGCCTAGTCTAGAGCTTCTCTGGTGTGTGCGAGTACTCGGAGTGGCAATCGGGGTATAGGTTGAGTTCGACCTTTGGGAAGAATTTTTATCGGCTCCCATTCACTCCCCCCTCTCTGGTCGCCTATTCGGTCCTTCATTGTGCTTCCTCGACTGCTATTCAGAGTATCACCAGATAGCCACGAATCCTGACGATCAGGACAAGACAACGTTCATTATGCCCAATGGCATCTATTACTACAAGGTCATGACCTTTGGCTTGAAAAACGCTAGTGCCACGTACCAGAAGGCGATCCAAAAGTGCCTGGAGTCTCAGCTCCATCGCAATGTGGAAGCCTACGTCGACGATGTGGTCGTCAAGACTGATGAGGAGGATAACTTCATCGCCGACCTCGCTGAAACCTTCGCTAACCTTCGTGCCTATCAATGGAAACTCAACCCAACCAAGTGTGTCTTCAGTGTCCCTTCCGGGTTGCTTCTGGGCTTCATGGTCGGGCACCGAGGATTTGAAGCTAATCCCGTCAAGGTCGTCACTATACGCAACATGGTCAAGCCATCTTGCAAGAAAGACGTCATGAAACTCACTGGCATGATGGCGGCTCTAGGTCGTTTCATCAGCAAGCTCAGGGAAAAAGACTTACCTTTCTTCAAGCTATTGAAGAAAGCAGATAAGTTCATGTGGGACGACGAAGCTCAGCAAGCCTTTGACAAGCTCAAAGAGTCTCTCACTTATCCGCCAATCATGACACCTCCTGAAGTGAAGGAAACACTCTTCCTCTACATCTCAACGACCACTAATGTGGTCAGCACAGTTCTTGTTGCAGAACGAGAAGAAGATGGGCAGGCCTATCCTATCCAATGACCTGTGTACTACGTAAGCGAGGTCTTGGCCGACGCTAAAACACGATATACACAACCTCAGAAGTTGCTCTATACGCTTCTGATCACGTCGCGAAAGCTCTGGTACTACTTTCAAGCTCATACGATCCAGGTGCCTTCATCCTTCTCGCTAGGGGAGATTCTTCGCAACCACGACACCAATGGCCGCATCGTCAAGTGGTCTGTTGAGCTCGGTGAGTTCGACCTCGAGTTCTGCTCTAGGCAGGCAATCAAGTCTCAGATCCTCGCTGAGTTCGTGTCAGAGTGGACTGAAATTCAGATGCTACCATCTATGGAGCGACCTGAGCATTGGATCATGTACTTTGACGGTGCACTCAACCTTGAGGCGCTGGAGCAGGCGTATTGCTTATCTCTCCCAAGGGAGACCTGCTCAAGTATGTGCTTCAAATCCACTACAAGGCCTCTAACAATGGAGCGGAGTATGAAGCTCTCATCCATGGGCTCTGTATCGTGGTGTCCCTGGGCATCAAGCGACTCCTTGCTTATGGCGATTCTAAGGTCGTCATTGAGAAAGCCAACAAGAACTGGGATTGCGTCAAGGACACGATGGATGCTTACTATGCTGAGGTTCGAAAACTCGAAGGTCACTTCGAAGGAATCGAATTTCATCACGTTCCTCACGACAACAATGTTGCCACTGACGTCCTCTCCAAGTTGGGCTCCAAACAAGCACTGGTTCCGGCCGGTGTGTTTGTTTAAGACATGCGCAAGCCATCCATTAAGATGCTAGACCTGGACAGCCCGGCTCTAGACCAACCAGACCAGCGCCTGCACCTCCCCATGACATGTTAATGGAAGAAGCAGAAGACGATTGGCGCGAACAGTTCATAGCCTACCTGGTCCATCAATTGGTTCTAGAGAAAAAGACAGAATGAGAAAAGGTCACACGACGTAGTGCTAACTATGTCGTCATTGGAGAAGAGCTGTACCGAAAAGCAGCCTCTATTGGCGTGCTGATGAAGTGCATCTTGCGATCAGAGGGTATTCAGCTCTTGGCTGAGATCCATGGTGGTGAGTGTGGTTGCCACGCGGCCTCCGCCAATCTGGTCGGCAAGGTGTTTCGATCTGGCTTTTATTGGCCCACGGCCATGAGTGATGCCAAAGTCCTCATTAAGAGGTGCAAATGATGCCAATTCTTTGCTAAATAGAAACACCTACCTGCTCAGGTCTTGCGCATAATTCCTCCATCCTGGCCCTTTGCCATGTGGGGTTTGGATTCTATAGGTCCGTTCAAAATCGCTTCTAGCGGCTACAAGCACATCATCGTCGCTGTGGACAAATTCACCAAGTGGATTGAGGTCTGACCTGATGCCAAGGTTACATCGGAGGAAGCAGCCAAATTCATCAAGGAAATCACACACCGCTTCGGTGTGCCCAACAGGATCACCACTGACCTTGGTTCAACCTTCACTGGCTCTGCGTCCTGGGAGTTTTGCCAGGACAACATGATTGATGTCTACTACTCGTCGATCGCCCATCCTCGGTGCAACGGCCAGGTCGAGCATGCCAATGGCATGGTTCTACAAGCCTTGAAAGATTGCATCTTCGATGATGCCTCCAATTATGCCACCCATTGGCTGGTAGAACTTCCTCATGTGATCTGGGGTCTTCGGACTCAGGTCAGCTCAGTCACGGGCTTTTTGCCCTTCTTCTTGGTCTACGGTTCGGAGGCTATCCTCCCTACCGATGTTGTCTTCGGTGCACCTCGCATCCAGCACTATGATGAAGGCGAAGCAGAGTAGACTCATCGAGTCGACCTCGATAGCCTCGAAACAGAGTGGCGACCGTAATCCGGTAGGTGCGCCACGATCAGCAACTACGTCGCTACCATGATCGCAATGTCAAGGAGTGCTCTTCCAACATCGGCGACCTGGTCCTTCGCCGGATCTAGAAAACTGATGGGATGCACAAGCTTTCCGCCCCATGGGAAGGCCCCTTCATTGTCATAGAAGTCATCGGCCCATCTTCTATCGCCTCCAGTGGGGCGATGGGCAAGGAGTTCCAAACCCTTGGAACGTGGAGGACCTACGACGATTCTATATGTAGAATATTTATTTACTAAGATATGTACTCTTTACTTTTGTCAATTCAGTTGAATAAAGATTAGTTTTTCGATAGTCTTCTATCAACTTTTGAGTATTGATGTCCCTTTCCTGTGTTGTGCTGTTTCTCCTCCCCCTCGACATGCTCGGGGGCTTGGCCTTGCCAACTAAAGGGTCATCCAACCTGAGGATTGTTCTTTTTTTTATTGCTTCCTTCTTACTTGTACGAGCTTGACTGTGTGGTTGCTAAACCTGAGTCCTTGACTCCTCTCGCGCATCGATCACACGTAAGTCTCCTCGCTGAGCTCTGTGGTCGATAAGCCGTCCTCTCCGTGAGAAGTGGTTAGCGAGTAAAGTATAAAAAACACAATGCTTTCGAGTCATCAAGTTCATATGAGTAAGAAGTCTTGCATGATTAAGAGGAATAGTATGTTGTTTATACACAACACAGGAATGTTGTGCTCCGGCCAACAAAATTTACAACACTACTCTGACGAAGTACAGCTCGGCTACTCCTCGTCTTCCTTGAAGGCGATGCCGTCTACGACCTTGTCAGCTGCTGCATCTACCTCTTCCCCAAAGGCCTTGAGGTCAGCCTTTGTGTCAAGCCCCACTTCGATCTTGGCGAGTTCTACCTTCGGGTAGTGAGACTTCACCCTGATCAAAGTACTGACGGTCGCCGTCTTGCTTGCTTCCTTCAAGAGATCGGTCACCCGATTTGGAGCGGCTTTCAGCCGGTCCAGCAGCGGCTGAGACACTCCTTCGACGATTGGCGGGATCATCATGTCCACCAAGTACCCAGCTGCGCTCTTGAAGTTCTTCATCTCCACCTCAAGACCTGCAATGGCTACTTGGTCATTTTGAAGAGACTGCATAGCTACTACGAGGTCGATCTCGAGATCCCTTCGGACTCCCTTCTCATACACCAGCTTTTGGGCGGTGTAGTACTCACTCTCGGTGGCGGCCTTGTGCTCCTGCTTGAGGGTGGAGATGGCAGCCTCGGCCTCCTTGAGGTCGCTCTTGAGCTTCTTCTCCTTCTTGAGAGCATCTGTTGCATCAAGATGTATATTGCAGGATATTTCCTACAAAACAGAATTCTATGACCTCGATAGACTCAGGTCTTACCATTGTAGACGGACGTCAGGAGATCTTCAGCCTCCTTGTGCTTAGCCTTCTCATCTGCCAGCTCTTTGTCGACATTCGTGTTCTTCCGCCGTTCCTCCTTCAGCTCATCCTCGAGCTTCCTCTTCTCCTCTGCAGCTTTAGCCTTGACACGCTGGAGCTCTTCCTCCAACTTCTGTGCCTTCAACTGCACTGCTGCAGCCTGCCTGCACTGCTCTGATCTGACACAGGCCCGTCCTGCCAGAGACTGCAAGACCAAGAGTTAGTATACTAACACTTGTTAACGACCTACAAAATGAGCTACATAAGAAATTACTTATACTCAGGCACTCGCCAAGCGTCATGGCAGCATTCTTTGCTGTCACGAGGTCGTCGTGATCTACAAAAATATCCATTCCAGTCGATGTCCGGGTTGATTTGGAAATGTTTTGCTGCAGTTGACGTCGATGGACCTTGTCCACCTTGCACAGTTGTTTCTGGTACTGACTGTGGCAGCTCTATTTGGGGCTGGTCCGCGTTCACGTCCTGAGCTACTAGGGCAGGCACGACATCAACTAGGAGGGGGTCCTCCACGTCCTGGGAGACTAGTGGCATGTCGTCCTTCAGGGAGCTCTGTGCTCCGGTGTCAGCCGCCTATGTGGCAATTCCAGCCGAAGATGGCTGATTGCTTGTGGCGCTGGTCGGTTCTGAGCTTGACCTGAAACATATCCTTCTATTACAAATCTAGAGCCTACAGCTGTTAGATGACAACAGTAAAGACGAGCTACTTACTTGGTGACAAACTTCGGTCGTGGTTTCAGGAGCCGTGGTCGAGGCCCCACTGGGACCTTCTCTTAGGCTCCAGATGCGGCGACCAAGTTCTCCTTGAAGTGGTGGTGGTCTTCCTCTGTGACGCGCTCCACCTCGGCTTTCCTCTGTTTGGAATCCGGGCTGGGCGATCTGGCCGACATGACCGTGTCTTCTTATTTTTCGGATGCAGACTCTACAAGGACCTGCTCCTTGTCTTCTGTTTGGTTTGCTAGTGTTGGGGAGGAGCTCTTGGCTCTCTTCCTCTTCTTCTCCGCCTCCAGCTGGGCGGTCTTCTTCGCCTTGACTCTTCACTGCGAGATCTTCGCAGCGGCCTGCCGGGTACGATGTGTAGGCTTGCTGGCGCTTTGTTGATGGTTCAAAACCGTGCTGAAGTTCACCGCAAGTGTACGGGTGACTTGGTGCCTTTTTCACCAAGGAGGGTCCTCCAAGGATTGTCAATCCAAGGATCGGAAGCAAACCGCTAAGGTTCTCTACCTAATCTAGCCAAACTAACCTAACATTAAGCGTTAATTTCATATGAGGTAAACCTAATAGATATATGAGTGAAGTGTAAAGGTTGATCACATCCATAACATAGGCAACATAAAGGAACAAACAAGGATAACTAAGGCCTACGTCTTCTAGTTGTAGTTCTAGCCGAAAGAGCAAGTGCAACAAGCATCTCATCTAAAAGCCATCTTTAAACTACTACCCTCCGGTCAAACCCTCTAAGGCACCCATCGTACACGTGATCGACATCCTGTCACGATGCCCTGTTTCTTGTATAGGTAAACCTAAGAGCACGCTCACGGGGAGCGTGTCGTACTCCTTGGTGGATCGGGTATGAACCCCTAGCCCCCATGGCTACGAGATCAACCCGAGCAATCTATGTTAATGGTAGATTGAAATAAAGCAAACCCAAGAAAGCACAAGATCATAAAGGGAGGAATCGAGTCGCTAAAGATCGGATGACATGAAGTACTTTATTCACATAGTAGATGTATTTAGGTCATCGCCACCGAATACATACCATCGAAGACCTCAACTAGCACTAGAACTCTGCCATGGCACAACCACACAGGGCGGCCATGGCGGCTAGGGTTGGCCTAGGCCATCCCGTAGACAACTTCGAGGACTCCGCCGCCGTTGTCTCCCTCTGGTGTTCACTTCTAGGTTTTGCCGAGTTCTGATGAATGGATGTGGTGGCCGTCGGAGGCAGGGGTATAAATGAGCCGAGGAGCATGCCGACCGGCCTAGGCCCTTTTCGGCCCGGTTCGGGCCCATCTTCCTCCACGATGCTTCTCGCACTTTCTTGAAATTTATCGAAGTCCATGTGGGTCCTTGACGTCGTTTTCCCCGCGGTTTAGATAAGGGTGCTTGGTGCGCAAACTCCCGCATCTTCCGTTCGGGTCCTCGGAGTTTCACAGCTTCATGCTTCGGTCCTCAGGTCATTTGGAGTCATGTTCACTTCATGTCTTGACTTGTGCCGGGCTTCGTGAGCTTCTCATAAAGTGCTTGATGAACTCTTCCCGGAAGTCCTCATTTAGGCACTTAACTCCCACGTAAACAACATACTCCAAAAACCACATGCAAGTGTGAACTTGTTACATCATTAGTGTGCCTAGTGGCGGGTTAGTTATAATTCAAAGCTCAAACCAAAGTGTAACAAGTGCTCTTGGTTGACAGAAATTGACCGTCAACATACCCCCATCCTTAAACCTTGCTCGTCCTCGAGTAAGCCTTTAATGGATGTCAGCATTTCCCTTCAATGTTCATACCCTGCACTTGTTCGTACATGAGATAACATAATGCTCTCCAAGTTTATATTTGTTATAGTTTCATAATGTAGCTAGCTTTCATCTCTATGGAGGGTAGACATCATTTAAGCTCTTTCCACAATTAATTAATCATGCTCTCAAATTTTGAAACAAATCTCAGAAATTTTGAAGATAAAGAGCAGGATGAAGAAAAATTGCTTTACCAAGATCAATAATAAACCTCCTTGCATCTTGCTCATGAACTCTCATCTCATCTTGTCTCTCAAGCCTACTTGTCCTGCTCCTTTCCTCTCTCAAATATATGGTGGAAGGCTTTATATGGAGCTATGGGAAAGTTTAGTCAAACAAGACAAGCTTCTCATGGACTTACCGAGACTCGTCAAAAAGGTCATTGGAAAAATAATGTTACAAGGAGGGGGAGAGAAAAATACACACACTTTGAGATAGGTGGACATGTGCAAATGGCAAAGAGTGATCCCGAGGCACAAACGAAGTCCTCGTTATCGGATTGCACATGGTTGGAAAGATGAGTATGGGTCTTGATCTTGAATCCTCTTGAAAACTCAAAAAGCACTAAACATAGTTAGAGAACCGGGGAGCTTTATTTTATTTTTTTTTCTTTCTTCTTTCTTTCTTTCTTTTTCTCTTCATACTTTTTCTTCTTTATCATTTTTTCATTCATTTTTTTTCTTTCATCATAATTTTTCTCTTTCTCTTTCTTTTTCCTTTTTCTTTTTTTATTTGCTCCTCTTGAACTCTAGACTATACTAGGACTTCCTTGGCAACCCCCCTATGCTTAGACGTTTGCTCGTCCTCGGGCAAAAGAGGTGATAAGAACGCCAAGGTAGAAATTGAAGCTCTCATATTTTCTTAGAGAGAGATACTCGTAAAATCTTCTAGGGATCCTTTTGAAAGTCTCCCTTACTTGAAGACACCTTCCTTGTAATCTTCCTCGAAATATTCATCCATACTCATATATTGGGTTGTGGTCAAGGAGGTATACACAAAAAGATATTTTGGGTTTGTGGGTGGATATCCGACGAGGTTTGCAAAATTCCCAATGTGGAAACTCACAATGCACAGATAGAAAAAGGCCAGCATAAAGATAGATACGCAAAAACGGAATGACCAGCTTCTTAGTCTCGAGCTAGAGAAATCAAGCCTTGAATCAATGCACCCAAAAATAAATCTTGTAAACTAAGGTTTTTGCACTCAATTGAATGTAAGGCTTTGGATAGGTAGAGCAAAATGCAAGTGGTATTAAAGACAAGTTTAGCATATCTTTTAAGAACAAAAAGGATCTTTGATTCATTCAAAATTGAGAGCAACGAAAAACAACTATGAGACTTAAGTTATCATAACCTCCACAAAAGATTAGGCTAGCATTTAATTAAATTTCAGATTATATTAAAGAGAGCACTAGCTTAATCGTATATAAACCAAGCACAAGAATAAGCAAAGCGGCAACGATCATCATATATCCATAAGCAAGAGCATACGAGATATCATCATGTTGAGCACAAGGTAACGGTGATTATTATTGAAAACAAAACAAACCTAGGTTGTACTCTTAGTAGCCATGTTATTCTATAGAGAGATATACAAAGGTTGCATCTAAGGTTGTGAAAAGCATAAACATATGTACAAGCATTTAGAAAGACAAAGACAAAGAGAGGGTTGAGGATTTGTTACCGTCCTTTGATGCTTGAAGTGTAGCGCGGCCTCCCCTATGCTTAAGCATTGTGCTTAACATGGAAGAAGAACCGTGATCCTTGCTCCATGCGGTCTTCTCATGTCCATCAAATCCTCCCCCGTGCTTAGCATGTTGCTAGGCATGGAAGATTGTGACAACCCGCCTAGGAAAATACCGTACTATCACCTAAACCAATCCACTTTGGCCATTAAGCGATAATAAAGTATCATCCTGTCGTTAGTTGCCGGGTTAACGCCCGGTAAAATCACTTACATAGCAACAAAGGATCGACGAATATGCATTAAAACTCACGCGAAGGCGAGTCCAGAGTACAACACATGATTACCATCCAAGTCTGCCCCGAAGGGTTTAATTATTACAAACCGGAGTACTTGACATGGAAAAGTAGTTCAGAGTTTCGAAAACAGCGGAAATAAACTAAACGGCGCGAGGAGCATCACAGGAGGCCTGCCATGATGCCTTTACTCTTCGTCTTCCACCCACTCCAGCTCCCAGCCCGGCGGGATCTCTCCAGGCCACACATCACTAAAAGCAGCACCTGAAATCAACCGATTACAGCAAGGCTGAGTATACTAATACTCAGCAAGACTTACCCGTCGGTGACAACTACATCACCAACTCTAGACATGAAAGGCTTTTTGGCCAGTGGGGTTCTTTTGCTGAAAAGCAACAAAGAGTATGTCCTTACTTTCAAGATTTTAGCACAGATTCTAGTTGATTACTCTTTTCTAAATGAGAAAGCTATTGCAAGCATAAGTTGTGCAAACAATTAATCAAGCATAAATATTCACCAAGTTCCATCGTTAGGGATATCATGGCCAGTTGGATAAGTAGTCTCAGATAACGGTGAGAGGCCAACAACCAGTTGATTTAAACCTTGCAAGGTAGACCTAAACACACGGTAGGGTGTACTCACCAAGAGCCCACCAACCAGGTGGTTCCCAAAACTCTTCGGCTCAGGATCGAATCTTACTGTCATTGGTACAGGCTATCTGGCATACCCCGCAAGGCACCCAGAATCACCATGCACCACCGGTAGCTAGCCGTGAGACGCATCCCAAGATGAGTAATAGTAAGATCCCTCACCGCGTCATTAAGGTACTAGGCTTACCGGTCCCATTCCCGACAAGTGCTTAGTACTTTCAAACACTTAACCCACGAAAGCCATTGGACCAGAGCCCACATCCCATGCTCTTACCACATGAGCAATCCATTTACAAAGATCTTATGATTCGAACATAAGAACATAATCTCGCGAGTGACAAGCATCACTCGACTTGTAACGATCTTATAGCATAGCAGCTAGCGACCTATCCTACTAGTAAAGACATAGGTACCTAGGGATCATGCATTTAGGGTTTCACTTCAACTCCTGAACGTAAATGCACAGACATCCATAGATAGTTGCATAAATTTCCAAAAACAAATAGGTTAATGCACCGGGGCTTGCCTTCGTCAGCACAGTTAGCCTGGGAGTCCTCGGTGTCCTCGTTCACTTCCACGTACTGCAGCTCCGTGTCAGCTCCTCCTTCCTCGGCTTCCGACACGAGCGAGTAGTTACCGTCGGGGAGTTCTACACGGCATGCAATGCAGGGTTATTGTGTGGAGTGAGAGTTTAATTATCACAACCAACTCTTGTTGGCCACATTCACCTTGACAAATATTTAATTAGTGTTTCTTTCCATTAACATCATTACATAAGAAGGTTTATTATTTTAATCTTTTTAATAGTGACTGTGTACACATCTAAGCAAAAAGAACTATTTAATCACACAAAACAGCAAGGGTGGATCCATAGCCCTTAAATAAGCTAAACAACATTTTAACAAAAACATTAAGGAAGCAAGGGTGATTTTTCCTAATTAAACTTAATATGGGGCCTATATGTATTCCAAACTTTTAATTACAAAGATAAATTATAAAAATAGAGAAAAAGATGCATTGCTGGTCCTAAAGACCCAAACAAGGTACTGGTCCAAGATTCATATTAAAGAGAGACATAAAACCTATATATCAAAAATGACATTTCCTAGCTATTAAAATTATGAGAAAAGCGTAAATAAAGAAATAAAGCACTTCTGCAGCCCAACTCATTCCTACAACATCCCTGACCTAAAACAAGCCTAGGAAACCAACAAGCACATCAGGATCAAATTTAAAATTTGAACTAAGCATTTAAATGTAAATCTAAGCATATAACAAGATTAATTATTTCTGTTAGAGATAAAATCATGATAAATGCAGGAAAGTTGAATCTAGGCATAACATGAACATAGCCACAAGTTGAGCATAAAAATCTATTTACATTCTGCTACAAAAATCATTAAGGCAGAAATAGCATAAATGCAAAGTAAATCATATAAAAAGATCTGTTGAACAACTTTGTGCAAGTTTTGTCCAAAGCCTACAAATGATATAACTAGCAACATATCCAAAATTCAGCTCCATAACTTTTATAGATTTTGAACTACAGCAAAAGTATCCCAAACTGAATTTGAATTTTCATTCAAAATCTATAAGTCAAAAGTATGGCCATGCTTTCTAGAAGTTGTAGATCTAGTCTCTCTGAAACCAACAAAATTGGCTTTGCATTTTTCTGATTTCTCTATGGATTTCTATGATTTTTCTAAGTGGCTGGACTAAGTTGCAAGAAAACTAAGTTAAAGATCATTACCTACAGGCCCCTAGTTCACAGATATGCCCTCGGGTTTTACAACCGTGCCCTTGCCGGCGGTGGTGATCTCGCCGGCGGCGAACGGCGGCCGGAGGAGGGCAACAAACGACGGGGAGGTGTGATTAGGCTCACCGCGGTTCGATTGATGGCAGCGGATTGGCTGGGGAGAGCTCCGGCGAGCGACGGCAGCGAGACCGCGGCGGCGCGGCCGCCTCGGCTCGAATTCTGGTGAACACCGGCATAATGCGGAGCAACACGTGGCCGTGCGAGCTTTGCTAGGTACCAGTGAAGGTGGGGAACAGCTTGGCCGGCGGCGGGAGCAGGCGGAGGCGCGAGCTCGCTGCGGCGGCGGCAATGGCGGGCGGCGGACGCGTGCACGCGCGCGGGAGGAGAAGGACCGCCTTTTATAGGCGCGGGTAAGGCCGAGGGGGCGTGTGCGCGTCACCTCGAAGGAAGGGAGGTGAGTTAAGGGGGAGGCGCGCGGCGTGCGAGGTGCACAGGCGTCGCCGGCGGCAATGGCGGGCGGGGACCCGGCCAGGGCGTCGGCGGAGTGGCCACGCACGGGGGGGAGCGCGTCCCTAGGGGATTTAGCTCGGGCGGCACGCGGGGCACGATGATGGTGTCTCGGGCGCGCGGCCGACTGGCTGGGGGGTCCGGACGCCGAGGGGACAGCGGCGTACGCCGGCCGCCACGTGGCGGCGCGGGCATGGCAGAGCGTGACGTCGTCGGTTTGAATTTCAACTTGCCCCTGTTTGCACACCCTAAACTTTAAAATCTCAATTGAAACTCCAAAACCCGTAGATAGGACTCTTGTAGATGGATCATTCCTCTATACAATAGGCACCAACAGAGCTCAGTTTGGATTTGAAAAGAGGGAGAAAACTGAATGCCAATTTGAAGAAAATCATGGCTCGGGGAAACAGTAAAAGCAAGTTTGACTTGCAAATTTGAGCCTTTTCCTCTCAAAATTTGAAATGCCAACCTAAAGATTAAATGTGTCCCACTAAATTCTACACAACTTTTACATTGGCAGATTTTTAGTGTTTAGACAAAATTTGGAGAACGTGGCCAAAGTTCTAGGACAAAGAGGTAGACATCAAGGGTTTGACCACTTTGACTAGGGTTTTGACCATGGTAGATGATGTTGACTTGCTTAAGGTGCTCATGGGTGATTGTTGGATAGGTTTTCGAGGTGATGACCCAGGTTGACCATGATTTGACCAAAGTCAACAAGTTTGACCAAACATTAGGGTTAAATAAAAACCTGGGGCGTCACAGCCTACCCCCCTTAAGCGGAATCTCATCCCGAGATTCGATTCAAAAGAACAAGGTAGGAAAAGAAACTTATGGTTTCGAGATTGTAGAAAACCCGGGTACTTGGTGTTGAGATAACTTTCCGTCTCCCAAGTCGCTTCTTCTTCCGTATGATGACTCCATTGTATCTTGTACATCTTTACGGTATGTCTTCGGGTCTTTCTCTCCTTTTGGTCTAACACTCTCATAGGATGCTCGATGAGCGAGAAATCCGACTCAATCCAAGCATTTGCTTTAGTGATCACCTCAGTTTCAGGCACAGGCACGCCTTTCTTCAGTTGGGTCACATGAAACACATTGTGGACTGCGGAGAACCACTCCGGAAGTCGAATGCAATATGCCACTGGCCCACATACTTCAATGATTTCATAAGGTCCAATGTAGCGTGGAGCTAGCTTTCCCTTAACACCAAACCTCTGCACACCTTTTGTTGGTGAAACTTTTAGGTATACATAATCACCAACTTCATATTGTCAGGGTGCTGTCCCCCTATCGTGATAGCTCTTTTGCCTCATTTGAGCTAACTTCAAATTCTCTCTTATCACTTTCACCTTTTCTTTAGCGTCCTTGACTAAGTCCGGACCAAAGAGTGTCCTTTCTCCGGCTTCTGACAAGTTCAAAGGGGTGCGACATCTCCGTCCATAAAGAGCGTCAAACGGTGCCATCTTCAAACTAGCCTGATAACTGTTGTTGTAAGAGAATTCGGCCAAGGACAAACACTTGTCCCAACTCTTATCAAAATGCATAATGCTTGCCCGTAGCATGTCCTCCACAATTTGATTTACCCTTTCCTTCTGACCATCGGTCTGCGGATGATAGCTGGAACTACGGATCAATTTGGTTCCTAAGCATTCATGCAATTGCTCCCAGAAACGAGCCACAAATTGAGTCCCTCGATCAGAAATTATGGTCTTCGGAATTCCATGCAAGCAGACTATTTGGTCCATATAAATCTCTGCATAGGCTTGAACTGAATAAGTGGTGTGAACTGCGATGAAGTGAGCAGTTTTGGTGAGTCTGTCCACGATAACCCAGATAGAATCCTTCTTTCTAGCAGTCAGGGGTAAACCCACAATAAAGTCCATACTGATGTCATCCCACTTCCACATAGGTATCGACAGGGGTTGGAGTACACCTGCCGATTTCAAATGGCTTGTTTTCATCCTATGGCAAGTATCACACTCTGACACATACTTGGCTATATCGACTTTCATATTGGACCACCAGAAATTTTCTTCAAATCTTGATACATTTTGGTGCTTTCGGGGTGAATAGAGAATTTGGAAAGATGAGCTTCATCAAAAATTTCCTTCTTAAGGTCCGGGTCAACAGGAATCACAAGACTTTTCCCAAACCATACCACATCCTTTGAATCCCTCTGCAAACAAGTGTACTTGGGGTCTCCTTCCGCTAATTTCTGCTTTATCACCTGTATGCCCTCATCATTGCGTTGAGCAGTGACAATTCTATCATAAAGATTAGATTCTGCAGCTATGGCATATAGATTTCCTTGTTCTACCACTTCCAAATGAAGCTTCCTCATGTCTTCACATAAAGTGTCACTATACGGCTCCACCTCTAAACGGTTGCAGTGAACTCTGCGGCTAAGGGCATCCGCAACAACATTGGCTTTTCCGGGGTGATAGTGCACTTCTAGATCATAATCCTTAATTAACTCGAGCCATCTTCTTTGCCTCATATTTAGGTTTGATTGAGTGAAGATATATTTGAGACTCTTGTGATCGGTGAAGATATTGCAACGATTGCCCATCAGATAGTGTCTCCAAATCTTGAGAGCATGAACAACCGCTGTTAGCTCTAGATCATGAGTGGGATAATTTATCTCATGGGGTCGAAGTGCCCGTGAGGCATAGCCAATGACTCGGCCCTCTTGCATAAGAACACAACCGAGGCTAGTGCCTGACGCATCACAGAAAACTTCAAAAGGTTTGGAATTATCCGGTTGTACTAGCACTGGGGCGGAAGTTAAGTGTTGTCTCAACGTGTGGAAAGCTCCCTCACATGCTTCACTCCACATGAATTTTACCCCTTTCTTGAGCAGTTCAGTCATAGGTTTGGCGATCCTGGAGAAGTCCGGAATGAATCGGCGATAGTAACCCGCCAGACCTAGAAAACTGCGAATCTGGTGCATGGACTTGGGTGGTTTCCAATCCATCACCTCTTGTACTTTGCTAGGATCTACGGATATGCCATCCTTGGAAATAGTGTGCCCCAAGAATTTCACACTATCCAACCAGAATTCGCATTTGGAGAACTTAGCATAGAGCTTGTGATCTCTCAAACGTTGTAGAACAATTCGAAGATGTTCGGCATGTTTCCTTTCATTTTTGGAATAGATCATAATATCATCGATAAAGACCACTACGAACTTGTCAAGCTCCGTCATGAATACGGAGTTCATGAGATACATGAAGTAGGCTGGGGCATTTGTGAGACCAAAGGACATCACCAGATACTCATAGAGACCATATCGGGTGGAGAAAGCAGTTTTGGGGATGTCACAAGGTCGAATTTTGATTTGATGATAACCAGACCGAAGATCGATTTTAGAGAAGACCTTGGCTCCAGCTAATTGGTCAAAAAGAACATCAATGCGGGGAAGAGGATATTTGTTTTTGACGGTCACCGCATTGAGAGGTCTGTAGTCAACACACAACCTCAAACTACCATCTTTCTTTTTGACAAAGAGTGCGGAGCAACCCCAAGGAGAAGAACTTGGGCGAATATAGCCCTTATCCAACAATTCTTGAAGTTGATTTTTCAGTTCAGCTAGCTCTTTGGGAGGCATACGGTAAGGTCGTTTCGAAATGGGCGCAGTGCCCGGTTGGAGTTCAATCACAAACTCGATATCCCGGTCTGGTGGCATGCCAGGCAATTCATCGGAAAAGACATCAGGATATTCACACACTACTGGAATTTCTTCAAGGTGAGAAGTAATGGTCACATAGGCACAAGGATCTGCACCGTCCTTAAAAGGTAGGTACAGGGTGGTGTGTCCGATGGTAGGTGAATTGATTGCTACAACTCTACCCGAGATATCTAGAACCACCTTATGTCGGGTCATCTAATCCATACCCAAGATAACATCCATACCCTCTAAGCCTATGACAATGAGGTGTGATTGAACAGTCTTACTTCCCAATTTCAATGGTACTCCGAAGGCTAAGGTGTGGGAAGAGATCTTTCCACCCGGAGTGACAATTGTAAAAGCCTCCTTAACATGTGAACCACTTAAACCCAATTTTTCTACCAAGCTTCCACTAATAAAACTATGAGTGGCTCCAGAATTGAACAATATCTTAATGGGGGTGTCATTGATAGAGAATGTACCCGTAAGCACTGAAGCTCCTTCTGGAATATCACTCATGGTGGTGAAGTTCAGCTTGCCCTGACGAACTTGCACCATCGGCTTCTTGGCTGGATTGACCGGCTTGGTCCCTGAACCTTGATTCTGCTGGTTGGGCTTAATCTGCCTCGGCTTTGGGCATTCACTTATATAATGCCCGGGCTGTCCACAATTGTAACAACGGCGGTCACCGGTGTTGCGTGGGGGTGCGTTGGGCTTGGAAGCTTGCTGCTGAGTGCTGCGGAACTGGAAGTTCCCTTAAGGTTTGCTCTGTGATGGCTTCATCGTCCAGCGTCCAGTTGAAGATTGCTGGGACGAGTTAGGAACATTCTTCTTCACAAAGTGAAACTTTTTGTTAGTCCCGCTGCCCGAAGCAAAACCAACCTACCTCTTCTTGTCTCTCTGGGCCTTTTTCATAGCATCCTCTTGGGATATAGCCTTGTTCACCAGCTCATGGAAGTTGTTGAGCTCGATCAAGTTCAGCCGTTCATACAACTCACCATCCAGGCCATCACGGAACATCTCCATCTTCTTTGCATCGGTATCCACGTGATGCCCACCATACTAGCAAAGGCTATTGAACTTCTGTGCATAGTGATACACAGTGTCGGCTCCCTGCCTGAGGGCCAACAGTTCCCTCATCTTCCTATCCATAAGTCCCTTGGGAATGTGATGGCTTCTGAAAGCTTGCTTGAATTCATTCCAAGTGACAGCATGCCCGGCCGGCTGCATGGTCTTGAAATGTTCCCACCACATCAAAGCTTCACCTCGAAGCTACAAGGCGGCAAAGTTTGCCTTGTTTTCCTCTGAGCATGGCAGCACAAAGGCAGAGAACTTGGCCTCAATGGCCTTGATCCACGCCTCAGCTTCAAGGGGGTCTTCCGCCTTAGTGAAGGTCGGGGGCTTCATCCCAGTGAACTGAGGGTAGGTGGTGACATGATTTAGCCCCTCATGATTTGCCCCATGGGGCGGCCTCTGGTTCAGCTGCTGGGCGATCTATTGCTGCGTCTGTAGGATCCGGTGCAGCACCTCGGTCTGAGTGGCCATGAATGCCTCCGACGGCGTCATGGGCGGTGGGGGTGGTAGTTCACCACTGCCTGATGCTCCAAAGCCGTTGGGAGAGCTACGCGTTGGTCCCACCATCTGAAAATGTGAGCCTTTATTAGACACGTAGCCATAATCTTGCCTAGAAAGAAATGACAAGTGTAAACATGCATCACAAAAGCTCATTCGTGCAAGTTTCTTGAAATTTGCAGCAACACGGTCATAAGAAAAATTTCATATCCCACAGCTCAGTCACTGAGAATTTTTCACTTTCTGGTCAAGAGGTGTAGGATTTCATGCGCTTCAAGGTTGGTATTCAACTCCACAGCGAATTTCTAAGTTCGCATGCCCGAAGGATTCGAATTGCGAGAATCTGCCTAATTGTCCTGGCAGCAGGCTGACACTCACCGAATTTTCCGTAACTCTCAGCACCCTCATGCAAAAATGCTGAATTTTGGTGAGCACAGTCATCACAATATTTCGCACAACTTTGGTATTCAATGCATGAAAAGATTCCGACGTTCACTAGCTCGAAAAATTACATTTCCAATGCTCGGCCTAGCTGTTTGGGCAGCAGCCAGATCTGGATTGAAAATTGCATAACTTTCAGTAGGAAAGTGCACAAATGCTGAATTTTGGTGAGCGCGATCGTCATAAAATCCTGGATAAGTTTGGTATTCAACACAGGACTCAAATCTGACCACACATAGCTTAAAATATTCTTTACAACAAACACTGCAGGAAATGGTGTTTAACCAAGCGTTACATGGATGCCAAGTTTGTGGGATCACCAACATACATCGGGGGTTACATTGCAGTCGTGCTGCACAAAAGAATACTCCTAAGTTAGCCTACCACAAAAACCAACCAAACGGCTACACACAGGAGTATAAGTCACCCCACTACAACACTACGACAACCTAGTTGCCGACCGAAGCGTCGCTGGCGGCAGGTGAAGCGGGTGGGGTCGGTGGCGGTGGTCCTGCCTGACTCTCCTGGTCAAGACCGGACTGACCCTGCTGCTCCTCCGGAGGTGCCTCCACCGGGGGTGGGGGCTGCAGACCCACAATGGCCTGCAGTGCTGCTACTTGCACCTCAGCCTCCTCCACCTACTGCTGCATCTCGTCGATGTTCTGCAGCAGTGTCAACCTCTCGATGTCTCTAGCGTCCACGTCCTCCTGGAGGGTAGTGGTCTGTGCCTCCAGGTCAAGGATCCTCTGCAAGTGGTCGCCTCGCTCCAGCTCCAACTGGAACCTCCTGGTACGAAGCCAGTCGTTCTCCCGCTGAGTCTGAAAGAGAGTAAAACCCTGCTGCTGGTAAGCCGCTGAGAGACTGTGCCAGGCCAGCCGAGCCGACTCCAGACGCTGGCTGATCACCAACTGGGTGGTGTTACGCAGCCCCTGAAGTGTGAACACGGCGTCCAAGCAACGGGTCAGCGTCCGCGTGGCGTCCAGCGGAACCGCGAGCAGAAGTAACTCCTGTAGGTGGTCCACACGGTCCAGCCACGCTGGGTCGTGCGGGCTCACTGCCGGAAACAGTCCAAACGGTGAGAGTGCCACCGTAGTCGGGTTGTGGTCGCAGAAGTCCGTCAGCACCCAGAGGGCAGCCGACTCGAAAGACTCCTGCTGACGAAAACCCCAGTACACGGAGCTCAAGTCGAACCAGTCGGGGTGGTCCGGGTGAGGTGGCACAGTGACGGTCACCCTGCAACGGGGCACGCCCAGGTGCTCGAACTCGATCGCCTCGTAGACGGGCGGAGTGGTGTAGCCGGCGGCGCTGAGTGCCTCCCACGCAAGGCGTGGAAAACCCTCCCAGTGCAGTCCGTCGGTATGGATCGTACCATCAGCGCCGTACTCGAAAAACATGGGGGCAGCCATCTGTACAAAAATGTAACGCATGTTAGAACTCAAAAGAGAGCAACATGTCAAATGGTGCAAAATCTGGCAGCTGTGAATAAAAATTCATAACTCAAAAACCAGAACCCCAAAATTTCTCAAATTTCACCAGATACTCCATAAAGTTTTTATGCACAATTTTGGTATTCAAAGGTTGAGCTAGATCATTTAGGAACAAGGTCGAAAGATGCAATGTTCAAAGTTCTGTCCTCAGAAAAAAGCATGACCTAGGTTCACTAAAAAGGATATAACTCGAGATCTACAACAGCTATGCCCATGAATTTTTGCGACCAAAAACTAGGTTAGATATGGAGCAACTTTGGTGTAGGTCAACTAGTCCAAACATTTTTGGAACATGGTGCAAAAATTCAAGCTAGCAGCCATACAGATTTTGGACAGCAACAACATTCTATACATGAGAGGCAAAGCTAGAACACCAAAAACCACACACTAGAAAAAAAAATTTCCTTAGAGAGCACACAAATCAAGTTTGGGTCCATTTTTAAATGGTTTACACTTTTTAACATGATGCAAGACGTCCTAGTCGCCCTCACACGGCGATCAAGCCAAAAATCGAAGTTAGTGCCGGTGGCAAGGTTTTTATTCGTCTCTCCCTATAATAACTAGGCGAGAACTATTCGGTCACTCACTTAGCGACTAATGAAGCGCTGTTAGTGTACCTGCAGAAAAGAACCTTCCGTGCCAGCACGCCACGGAAGCGTCCACATACAGTACCGTTCGCTATAGAAATAGTATCCATGCGTCAAGCCGCTGCATGGACAGCGTCCAACCTCAGACACTCTCCTTTTTGAATGGAGTGCATCCTTGCCTCGCATATTCACAATGCAGAACGTCCACGTATAGCAAAACGTGGCGAGACACAGACGCGACAGTGGGTTCCCTTTGGATTAGGTCCCGTCCATCCCTCACATGACTTCCATGCGGTACCACCACGTATGGCAAAACGTGGCGAACTAGTATGGTTGTACAGGAAGTAAGTTCTGACAGGAGTAAAATGTGCTGGGAGTTAGCAAAATAAACCATAGATTTGTAAGCCACCTGAAAGAACCCAAAAATTCCCTCTAGGGCCTCTCGGTCTAATTCATCCTTAACGGACCAACGTATTTTGCAAATCCAAACAATCTTGGCAAATTTTATTCAAAAACCCGTGATTAAGGTTGTTAATTAAACTCTGGTGCATATAATCGCTCTGGTACCAGCTGTGACAACTCACCCAGGAAAATACCGTACTATCACCTAAACCAATCCACTTTGGCCATTAAGCGATAATAAAGTATCATCCTGTCGTTAGTTGCTGGGTTAACGCCCGGTAAAATCACTTACATAGCAACAAAGGATCGACGAATATGCATTAAAACTCACGCGAAGGCGAGTCCAGAGTACAACACATGATTACCATCCAAGTCTGCCCCGAAGGGTTTAATTATTACAAACCGGAGTACTTGACATGGAAAAGTAGTTCAGAGTTTCGAAAACAGCGGAAATAAACTAAATGGCGCGAGGAGTATCACAGGAGGCCTGCCATGATGCCTTTACTCTTCGTCTTCCACCCACTCCAGCTCCCAGCCCGGCGGGATCTCTCCAGGCCACACATCACTAAAAGCAGCACCTGAAATCAACCGATTACAGCAAGGCTGAGTATACTAATACTCAGCAAGACTTACCCGTCGGTGACAACTACATCACCAACTCTAGACATGAAAGGCTTTTTGGCTAGTGGGGTTCTTTTGCTGAAAAGCAACAAAGAGTATGTCCTTACTTTCAAGATTTTAGCACAGATTCTAGTTGATTACTCTTTTCTAAATGAGCTAGCTATTGCAAGCATAAGTTGTGCAAACAATTAATCAAGCATAAATATTCACCAAGTTCCATCGTTAGGAATATCATGGCCAGTTGGATATGTAGTCTCAGATAACGGTGAGAGGTCGACAACCAGTTGATTTAAACCTTACAAGGTAGACCTAAACACACGGTAGGGTGTACTCACCAAGATCCCACCAACCAAGCGGTTCCCAAAACTCTTCGGCTCAGGATCGAATCTTACAGTCATTGGTACAGGCTATCTGGCATACCCCGCAAGGCACCCAGAATCACCATGCACCACTGGTAGCTAGCCGTGAGACGCATCCCAAAATGAGTAATAGTAAGATCCCTCACCGCGTTATTAAGGTACTAGGCTTACCGGTCCCATTCCCGACAAGTGCTTAGTACTTTCAAACACTTAACCCACGAAAGCCATTGGACCGGAGCCCACATCCCATGCTCTTACCACATGAGCAATCCATTTACAAAGATCTTATGATTCCAACATAAGAACCTAATCTCGCGAGTGACAAGCATCACTTGACTTGTAACGATCCTATAGCATAGCAGCTAGCGACCTATCCTACTAGTAAAGACATAGGTACCTAGGGATCATGCATTTAGGGTTTCACTTCAACTCCTGAACGTAAATGCACAGACATCCATAGATAGTTGCATAAATTTCCAAAAACAAATAGGTTAATGCACCGGGACTTGCCTTCGTCAGCACAGTTAGCCTGGGAGTCCTCGGTGTCCTCGTTCACTTCCACGTACTGCAGCTCCGCGTCAGCTCCTCCTTCCTCGGCTTCCGGCACGAGCGAGTAGTTACCGTCGGGGAGTTCTACACGGCATGCAATGCAGGGTTATGGTGTGGAGTGAGAGTTTAATTATCACAACCAACTCTTGTTGGCCACATTCACCTTGACAAACATTTAATTAGTGTTTCTTTCCATTAACGTCATTACATAAGAAGGTTTATTATTTTAATCTTTTTAATAGTGACTGTGTACACATCTAAGCAAAAAGAACTATTTAATCACACAAAACAGCAAAGGTGGATCCATAGCCCTTAAATAAGCTAAACAACATTTTAACAAAAACATTAAGGAAGCAAGGGTGATTTTTCCTAATTAAACTTAATATGGGACCTATATGTATTCCAAACTTTTAATTACAAAGATAAGTTATAAAACCAGAGAAAAAGATGCATTGCTGGTCCTAAAGACCCAAACAAGCTACTGGTCCAAGATTCATATTTAAGAGAGACATAAAACCTATATATCAAAAATGACATTTCCTAGCTATTAAAATTATGAGAAAAACATAAATAAAGAAACAAAGCACTTCTACAGCCCAACTCATTCCTACAACATCCCTGACCTAAAACAAGCCTAGGAAACCAACAAGCACATCAGGATCAAATTTAAAATTTGAACTAACCATTTAAATGTAAATCTAAGCATATAACAAGATTAATTATTTCTGGCAGATATAAAATCGTGATAAATGCAGGAAAGTTGAATCAAGGCACAACATGAACATAGCCACAAGTTGAGCATAAAAATCTATTTACATTTTTCTACAAAAATCATTAAGGCAGAAATAGCATAAATACAAAGTAAATCATATAAAAAGATCTGTTCAACAACTTTGTGCAAGTTTTTGTCCAGAGCCTACAAATGATATAACTAGCAACATATCCAAAATTTAGCTACATTACTTTTCTGGATTTTGAACTATAGCAAAAGTATACCAAACTGAATTTGAATTTTCATTCAAAATCTATAAGTCAAAAGTATGTCCATGCTTTGTAGAAGTTGTAGATCTAGTCTCTTTGAAACCAACAAAATTGGGTTTGCATTTTTCTGATTTTTCTATTGATTTCTATGATGTTTCTAAGTGGCTAGACTAAGTTGCAAGAAAACTAAGTTCAAGATCATTACCAACAGGCCCCTAGTTCACAGATATGCCCTCGGGTTTTACAACCGTGCCCTTGCCGGCGGCGGTGATCTCGCCGGCGGCAAACGGCGGCCGGAGGAGGGCAACAAACGGCGGGGAGGTGTGATTAGGCTCACCGGGGTTCGATTGATGGCAGCGGATTGGCCGGGGACAGCTCCGGCGAGCGGCGGCGGCGAGACCGCGGCAGCGAGGCCGCCTCGGCTCGAATTCCGGCGAACACCGGCGCAATACGGAGCAACACATGGCCGTGCGAGCTTTGCTAGGTACCAGTGAAGGTGGGGAACAGCTTGGCCGGCGGCAGGAGCAGGCGGAGGCGCGAGCTCACTACGGCGGCGGCAATGGCGGGCGGCGGACGCGTGCACGCGCGCGGGAGGAGAAGGACCGCCTTTTATAGGCGCGGGTGAGGCCGAGGAGGCGTGTGCGCGTCACCTCGAAGGAAGGGAGGCGAGTTAAGGGGGAGGCGCGCGGCGTGCGAGGTGCACAGGCGTCGCCGGCGGCAATGGCGGGCGGGGACCCGGCCAGGGCGTCGGCGGAGTGGCCACGCACGGGGGGAGCGCGTCCCTAGGGGATTTAGCTCGGGCGGCGCGCGGGGCACGATGATGGCGTCTCGGGCACGCGGCCGACCGGCTGGGGGGTCCGGACGCTGAGGGGACAGCGGCATACGCCGGCTGCCGCGTGGCGGCGCAGGCGCGGCCAGAGCGCGACGTCGTCGGTTTGAATTTCAACTTGCCCCTGTTTGCACGCCCTAAACTTTAAAATCTCAGTTGAAACTCCAAAACCCGTAGATAGGACTCTTGTAGATGGATCATTCCTCTATACAATAGGCACCAACAGAGCTTAGTTTGGAATTGAAAAGAGGGAGAAAACTGAATGCCAATTTGAAGAAAATCATGGCTCGGGGAAACAGTAAGAGCAAGTTTGACTTGCAAATTTGAGCCTTTTTCTCTCAAAATTTGAAATGCCAACCTAAAGATAAAATGTGTCCCACTAAATTCTGCACAACTTTTACATTGGCAGATTTTTGAGTGTTTAGACAAAATTTGGAGAACGTGGCCAAAGTTCTAGGACAAAGAGGTAGACATCAAGGGTTTGACCACTTTGACTAGGGTTTTGACCATGGTAGATGATGTTGACTTGCTTAAGGTGCTCATGGGTGATTGTTGGCTAGGTTTTCGATGTGATGACCTAGGTTGACCATGATTTGACCAAAGTCAACAAGTTTGACCAAACATTAGGGTTAAATAAAAACCTGGGGCGTCACAAAGATGATGAACCATCTTGAAGTCCTACCACCATGTGTGGATCGTCATACTCTTCACTTTGTCTTGATTGTCCTCCAACGTCCATCCTTTGTCACAAGCCTTTGTCCCAATTGTTTCCATCTTCACCTCCTACCATGTTGTCCCTCATTGCTGGTTCATCTTCCACAAATTTTTCTTATACTTCCAGAACAGAACATGTACTGAACTGTTGCTCCATTGCAAAGTGCTCGAAATTATCTTTCCAACGAGTGGTCATTCATCCCAATCGGACTTCGAACAAAGGAGTTGCGCCCTTTTTACTCCGTGAGTGCAATCTGTCCCGGGCTGATTTCAGAACGTGTGACACCCAAAGATTTGGTTGTAACTCCTTGCACGGGTCTTCTAAAATGTTGAATCTTGATGCGTTGGAAAGAAGACTTAATGGAGCTCCTGAACATCCAATTTTCCTCTTTTGTACACTTCTTAATGTGTGCTTAATCTTGATGAAAACAACAGCGCTTCTTTCGAGATTTTGGAGGTGTTGATGATCTTGATTTCAGCTTTTTATCACGAACTTATGGGAGTGATTCATAATGCCTGCAAAACAATTCTAAAGCACAAAGTACCCCCAAGGTGACGGTCGGGAATACTCACTCTATGCCGACAAACCAAAGACAACCCCTAAGATCTTAACTTGTGGCATAGTTAATCTAGTGAAAAATTAAAAACCTAATGGGTGTACGTGTGTGCAAGCGTGAATGCAATGAGTTAGAAACATGAAAGGTTGAGAACAAACTTTATAGAGATTACACAAAGTTTTAGACACCATGTTTGCAACTATGTTGCCAAAATCCTTGGATCAAACACCATGTTAAAGCCAAAGAAATCAAGCGTTCCAAAAAGTTTTAGAAAACCGAACATGCTTAACATAACGAAAGTGGTCAGCAAAGAAATGCAAAATGCAAAGGGTTAGCAAAAACAGATGTTAGCAAGGGTTGAAAAGATCAAACAACCAAACTAACAAGGTTTTAAGGGTAGGTTATGGGTATCCTATATTTTTGGCTCAAACAAGAATTTTGAAGAGAGGGGGTCAAGTTTAGAAATTCTATCTAAGGCGTGCTAGGAGTCTTTTTTATGGAAAACAAACTTATGGTTTTGGGAAGGCTAAAGGTGAGAAAGGTTTTCTCATAGGAGGGCTAGTTAAAGCTTTCAGTTAGAGCAAGGGATAGAGGTGGGCTTGGCCAACCGGAATGGTGCAAGCCAATCAACACAAGTCAACCCTACCCTTGTTGGCTATGGGTTTTCGGTGGGGCTATAGGTGGGCTTAGGTTGGTTGGACAAAAAGTTAAATCAAAACAAAACATGCAATGCAATATGACAAGGATGAACAAAATGATATGATATGGAGGTGGTCTAGAAAAAAAGCAAAGGTTAGCCTAAATAAACTAGCCACAAGGTTAGAATTAAAGGACGATGCCAACTTCATAGCTCTCTCTAAAAAGACACAAAAGAAAAAGACTCTAAACACTAGTAGGCACACAAACGGGTCTACAAGTTTTCCAAGATCAAGAACAAAGTGCTCCCTCAATAGCATTTAAATCAAACAACATGGTGTTTGTTGACGGTAGATAACGCGCCAAAATACGATCTGCAAGCGCACGGGTCGGTTGTAGCTTTTCCCTTAGAGTATCCCCCAAGGTTATCAATCCGTGGAACAAGTGGATTGCTATGCTCAACTAAGCACTAAACTTGTTGATTGAAAGCTCTTTATCAAGTGATGATGTATATGTAAGAACTAATCTACTCTAGGTTAAAGAGATTAACAAAGAGAGTAAAGGTATGGAGAGTTCAAGAATCTAGAAAGCTTGCCCAAGGGGTCTAGGATCGCTTAGAGATGTAACCACCTAGCAAGAACGAACCGATCTAATCTATCAAGGTAAAGGTGCACCGAGTCCAACCTTTTCCCTCTCGCGTACTAGCCACTACACGAGGGTAATCTATGGTTGGACAACAAGAGCACAAGACATTGATGCGATCTAGGTATGAAAAACTAAGGGGTGTGAACCAAGTTCGATATGCTTTCCCTCCCGCGTACTGTCACTACACGACGGTAATCAAATAAGGAACAAAAGGAACACGATATGTGAAGCTACGAGCGATGCATACCCAAAGCTAGCCAGCCGCTAATTAAGATTGAAGCACCATCAACATGAATATGATAGCAAAAAGATCCAAAACATAGGTTCGGTGATTACAACTCTAGCTCTCCCTTCAACCCCAAGGACAAACAAGGATTTTACCCCATAAGGTTACACATTGTAACGCGAGACATGGTGTAGAATCCTCCGAAGTAGATGGAGATCGACGAGGAAGATGCTCTCCGCCTTGCTTTCTCCCTTGAAGATCCAATCTCCTCCTTGCTCTTGATCTTGCGGCGGCGCCAGAGGGGCCTTGCAAGGGTTTCCGGGCATCCTCCTTTCTCCTCTATGTGGCTCTCTCCCTTGGTTGAATCTCTGAAAGTTGAATGCCTTGATGTGGTCGACCTCGAGGGCTTTAATCAGTCTTTTTGGCGAATGGTGGCGGAGGCATAGACTTACTGTTCGATGAACATCACGCACGAGAAAGGGGAGGCCGAACCGCCACAAAAAGGCCCTAGGCCGGTCGGCATGGACCGGCCGGTCCAGGCCCATTTTGGCCCGGTTCGGCTCCGTCTTTCGCGAGCGAGCTTCTCTTGCAATTTTGACCTTTTACCCTTTAGGATGTATGGCCTTTTGGTGTCTTTATCCTTGTGAATAGATAGGGGGTCTTGTCGTATAAACTCCGGTCTTCTCGTCTTGGTCCTCGGGGATATCTTGTGTTGCATCTTGGTCCTTGCCACCTTTGGAAGTAAGTTCATCTTGTATTCGCACACGAACGGAGCTCCTTGATCCTCTTGCTTAACACCTTCCGAACTTGATGCGAACTTATCCATTAAGCTTATTATTTCCTGCGTAAACATACAACTCCAAAAACACAAGCTCGTGTCGAACTTGTTACATCATTAGTATGCCTAGTGGCGGGTTAGTTCCAAATCAAAGCCGAAACCAAAGTGTAACAAGTTCCTTTGGGGTGTCATATTTGACCACCAACAACTCCCCCACACTTAGATCTTGCTCGTCCTCGAGCAAGTTGCTTGCAAAAGTCATTCGTCCATGGAGTTGAAACGTGCTTCGTCTCACCTTTCCTTACAAGTTAGTTAAACCTTCATCTTTAGTATAAAAACATGAAAGCAATGATCATGACATAAACATGGGCATTTAGAAATATTGCCAATTCAAGACTTACCCCACAACTCAATCCTTTTACTAGAGATCCTCAAATCCAACCATACTTACTTTCTTACTTCCATTGGAGGGTTTTCCACGAGTTTAAAATAAAATTCCTGCAATAAGTATTAGACGAAGTCTTTCTCCAAGTCCTCACATGTCGCTCATTTAAAGTGGCTATCCTAGATAGTTCATAAACTCTCACCTCCCACAAGTCTCTCATTTATAATGTAAGGTGGAGCTATGGGTATGCCTAGTGAAGTTAACACAAGTATTATCAAGCTAAGACAATCCTCTAGTGGTCGTTCACCTTCCGAGCCAATTATCATGAGAATTAAACCATAATGTAAGGGTATCAAGGATGAGAAGATTTAGAATGGTGGACATGTGCAAAGGGAAAAAGAATAATGACTTCAAGGCACTAATGATGTCCTCGATGTCGGATTGCACATGGTTGGAATATTGAAGATTCATTCTCAACATTGACGCATCCTTCCTTGTACTTCTCTTGATCTTCATTTGATTCATCATCCCTCAATATATCTTCCTTGCTTTGCCTTGAATTCCTCCTTTTTCTCCTTTCTTTCTTTTTTTATTTTCTTTCTTCTCTCTTTTTTTATGCCCACACACACATGTTATTTTTTTTCTATTCTCTTTTCTTGACATCTTGATCTCTTTCTGAAGCCTTTTGCTCGTCTCTTTGATATGAATCACAATCTGAATTTTAAATAAATCCATGCCTAAAAATGGAACGAATCTTCGGACATGGGTTGTGTTCAAGGAATAAGATGATAAAAAGATGTCTATGGGTTGGGTATGGAATCCGGTGATATATGGGGCATTCAATGTGAAGCTCCCGTTACCGAATGTATGACGAGGCTAGCAATAAAAGATATAATATCAAGGACATGATCATTGCTCGAAATTAGATCTCCCAAGAGAGAAAAGTCCTAACCCAATTCATCATGCTAACAACACTTATGGTGGAGTATATATAATATAGGCCTTGTATAGGATATGCTTGTCTCTCCACTTGGAAAAAGAAGATGCTAACCTTTATTGCAAGGGTTTTTCATAAATTTTCAGAAATAAAAAGCCTCCAATTTTTGTCTTACTCGTAGCAAAGTCAAAGTGAGGTTCTAGATTAAAGTAGAGTATGGGTACTTTATAGGCAAATTTCCACTAAGCACCAAAGTAAACATTAACACTCATTACTCATGCTCAAATAATAAAGGTAAAGAACATATCAACAAGTAGAGGAAAGGTTAAACTTGCACAAGGATGTTGTTTTTATTGACTCCACACTAAATTAAAGCACACCATCGAACTAGATTTTTTTAGGGAAACAACTCAACTAAAGAAACAAGAGGTCACACCTTCCCCCCCCACACTTAAAACATACGATGTCCTCGTCATAAAATAAATTTGGGGGCAAAGGTGGGATGCTCATAAAAATAAAAATATTTACAAACTTACCTTGTTTTTGTCGCTAGTCTTGACGATCCGAGTCACCATCCAAGGTGTAGACATCAATGTATTTAATGGGCACAACGTCGGGCTCTAGGAATACCTTGAGTCGCTGTCCATTCACAACATATTGATCTCCCTTAACGTCCATGATTGATACCGCTCCCGATGGTGACACCGAGTGTACGACGTATGGTCCATCCCATTTGCTTTGCAATTTCCCTTTGCCGAAGACCTTGTATCGAGAATTGTATAGTAGGACCTTGTCTCCTTCCTTGAATTCCTTCTTATGCAATCTTTTGTCATACCATCTCTTCATCCTTTCTTTATAGATGCTAGCACTGTGATATGCCTTCAATCTTAGCTCTTCAATTTCACTTATTTGAATCCTCCTCTTTATTCGTGCAGCATCAATATCAAGATTCATCTCCTTTATTGCCCAATAAGCTTTGTGCTCTAGTTCTACTGGCAAATGACATGTTTTCCATAGACAAATTGATAAAGGGTCATACCTATCGGTGTTTTATGCACAGTCCGGTATGCCCACAATGCTCCGTCTAGCTTCTTTGACCAATCTTTTCCTCCTTTAGTCACCGTCTTCTTGAGGATGTCTTTAAGTTGCTTGTTCGATGTTTCCGCTTGGCCATTTGTTTGTGGATGATAAGCCGTGGAGACCCTATGCTCGATTCCCAACTTTGCCAAGCATCTTTTGAAATCCTTGCCAATAAAGTGTGACCCACCATCACTTATTAGAATTCTAGGAACAACATATCGAGGGAATATCACTGTCTTGATCATTTGAATAGCTTCTTCCATAGATGCTTTCCGACATGGAATCACTTCAACCCATTTTGATACATAATCAACTATGACAAAGATGTGTTCATATCCATGCGTGTTCATGAAAGGTCCCATAAAGTCGATGCCCCAAACATCAAATAGATCAATTTGCAAATTATAATTCAGCAGCATTGCATTCCTTTGTGATATATTTCCACTCCTTTGGCATTCCGGGCAAGTTGTACCAAACCTTTTTGCATCCTCGTGCATCTCAGGCCAATAGAATCCGCTTGCCCATACCTTTGCTTGCGTTCTAAAATGTCCATAATGTCCTCCATAATCCGATGAGTGACATTTTCTTAGAATTTCTTCTCTTTCTTCCCACGGTACGCATCTTCTTAGCACTCCATCATCTCCCAATCTATATAGGTATAGTGCATGCCAATAAAATTTTCTCCTCTCGGCAATTACCCTTCTTTTAACATTTTTATCCAAGTGATCTAATGGCATCTTCCGTAAGCACCTTATAATATCATTCATCCATCCTCTCCTATCAAGTACCCAATATAGACGGTCATCTCTCATTCTATCTTCAATTAGCTCCATCCCATCATCTCCATGATGCATCCTTGATAGGTGGTCGGCTACAACATTATCCAACCCTTTCTTGTCTCTAATTTCCATATCAAACTCTTGTAATAGTAGAATCCATCTAATCGATTGTGGCTTGGCATCTTTCTTGGACAAAAGGTACTTGATTGTAGCGTGGTCGGTATACACGATCACCTTTGAGTTCACAATATAGGACCTGAATTTTCCAAATGCGAACACCACGGCGAGCAATTCCTTCTCCGTAGTTGCATAATTCACGTGAGCTTCATTTAGGGTTTTGCTTGCATAATAAATTGCATGTACCTTCCCTTCCTTCCTTTGTCCAGGAACGGCTCCAATGGCATAATCACTTGCATCGCACATTATCTCAAATGGTAGATTCCAATCGGGTGGTTGCATAATGGGTGCGCTTATGAGAGATTTCTTCAACGTCCGAAAGGCATGCAAGCATTCTTCATCAAAGTCGTATTCCACATCTTTTTGGAGAAGTCGTGTCAATGGCTTGGTGATCTTTGAGAAATCCTTTATAAATCTCCTATAAAACCTGGCATGCCCGAGAAAGCTTCTTAATGATTTTATATTCGTCAGGGGTGGTAACTTTTCAACCATTTCAATCTTAGCCTTGTCCACCTCTATTCCTCTCTCGGAGATGACATGTCCCAAGACTATCCCTTGTTTCACCATAAAGTGACACTTCTCCCAATTAAGCACCAAGTTAGTTTCTCCTCACCTTTTAAGGACTTTTTCCAAATTTTCCAAGCAACTTTCAAAACACGTACCATGCACCGAGAAGCCATCCATGAATACCTCCATAATTTCTTCAATAAAATCCGAGAATATAGCCGTCATACATCTTTGAAAGGTAGCCGGGGCATTACATAAACCAAATGGCATCCTTCTATAAGCAAAAGTAACATACGAACATGTGAAGGTTGTCTTGTGTTGATCATCCAGATGGAGAGGAATTTGCATGAACCCCGAGTATCCATCAAGGAAACAAAAGTGGGAATGTTTGGCAAACCTTTCAAGCATCTCATCGATAAATGGTAGCGGAAAGTGATCCTTCCTTGTTGCCTTGTTCAACTTCCTATAGTCGATGCACATTCTCCACCTGGTCACGATCCATTGTGGTATCAATTCTTCCTTCTCATTCTTCACAACCGTAATTCCTCCCTTCTTTGGTACACAATGCACCGGGCTCACCCATTCACTATGTGGCACGGGGTATATTATTCCGGCATCCAACAATTTGATCACCTCCTTCTTCACCACCTCGCACATGGAATGGCTCAACCTCCTTTGATGCTCAACAACGGGTTTGCATTGTTCTTCAAGTGGTATGCGGTGGGTGCAAAAGGCTTGGACTAATACCCTTCAAGTCACTTATTGCATACCCAATCACCTTCTTATGTCTTCTCAATAAATTCAGCAACTTGTCCATCTCTTCCAGACTCAATTCATCACTCACAATGAATGGGTACGTCTTATCATCTCCCAAAAATTCATACTTTAATTCCTTGGGAAGTGGCTTTAATTCAACATCGGGTGCTTCGGGTTCTTGTTGTTGCAAATTTCCAATATCTTCAAAACTTTCTTCTTCCAAGCTTCCTTCTTGTGCCTTTAATTCATCGGTTGCTTCCGCTAGTTCCTTGTCTTGATCATCATAAATAGCATCATTCTCCATTGCTCGTTGGAGAGGATCCCTGAAAGTATCAACAAAATGAAGGTCCTCTACCTCTTCGTTATCAAGAGGTAGAGGTAAAGCAATACGAGAAGCGGGTAGAAAATCATAAGTGAGTTTAGTTCCATCTAGATAAATAGTAACTCTACCCTTTCCGGCATCAAGAATGGCATTGACCAACTTAAGAAAAGGCCTACCAAGAATTATATCATCATGTTCATCATAGCAAGCATCAATTACAAAAAAAGTCGGTTGGAATAATTTTACCCGAGATTGCAACATCTAAATCTCTAAGCACACCCAAAGGTCTTGTTGTTCTACCATCTCCCGTGATCAATTTTATTTGTGTTGGAGCAATATTTAAAGTCTTACTAAAAAGCTCATAATAAATCTTGGAAGACATGACACTTACATGGGCTCCGATGTCACATAAAGCTTTGCAAATTTTCTCCCCATTAATGGTGCAACTTATGTGAGGTGTTGGTAGAGAAGTACCTTCGACATGATCGGCTCCTATCGCGTACACCTCGGCTAGGTGTGCATATGGCGAGGCCTCCGGCTTCACTCCCATAATCTTCTTTACTTCGACAATGTGATCCGGATCTACCTCTTCTTCCTCATTGAAAAGTCTTTGAATAATTTCTCCGGTCGAATCTTTGTCTAGCTCATACCCCGAGTGCCTCTCCTTTGGAAAGTTCAACTCTATGGCTCTCACGGATTCTTTTTGGTTCGGGTATGGTCTCCTCTTGTTGTATATTTCTTCGAAGTCAACCGAGATCCAATCCATTTGTTCGAACTCCTTTAGCGGCTTTGCATTCGCTAAACTTCTTCCTTTTTCCTCCTCTAGCTTGCAAATTTTGTTGCCTTGGATTAGTCTTCTTCCATTGTGGGTTGCTCCTTCAATCTTTTCTTGTTTTGCTTCTTCTTTCTTCACATCCCGGGCTTCTTTTCTAGAATTTCCAGCAAGTACCTCCACACGAGTTTCTTGCTCAACGCTTCCCGGAATATGTTCTCCCCAATCTCTTTGCTCGGCCACCCCTTTGCTTATTTTTTCTAGTAGTTTGGTGGCTTCTGTGAGTGTTTTCTCCATGATATTTCCGCCTGCACACATTTGAACATACCGCATGCATTCGGGGGTTAGATGTAACACCCTAATTTTCACTTTATGGATTTAATAAAATATTGTTAGCAACCTATGTTTAAGCTTAAGGATTTTAAGGAGTTATTTGAATTTTCTAGGTATTTAAATAATTTTTAATAATAAAATAAATAAATATAGGAGTTGAGTGTTGCATACATGCTGGGGCATCATTTTTGAGTGTTTTAATTCAAATTGTGTTTGAATTCAAAGTTGGTTTGAAGTTTGAAAAGGGTTTCAAAAATTCAAAGTGAATTCTTTTCCCTCCCTTCCCCTCTTCCTGTTTGTTTTGGCCCGTTTAGCCCTCTAAGTCTGCTAGACACCCTCCTAGTCTCTGGCCCAGTTCACCTTCTCCCTCTCCTTTCTGTTTCAGCCGCGCAGCCCAGCTCCGCATCCGGCCCATCTCCGGCCCGCTAGCACCGCGCCGCTCCCGGTCGCTGACGCGTGGGGCCCAGGGTGTCATCCCCTTCCCCGCGCCAGAGCCCGACTCGGGACGGACTCGCGTCCGTACGCCGGCCGAGTCCGGGTCCGTGCCGCCCCGTCGCGTGGCCCGCACGCCAAGAAGCCACCCTGGCTCCTTAAATACCCCTGCCGCCGCACCCTGGACCCCCCACGAACCGCGGAACCCTAAACCCTAGAGCTCCGCGTGCCGCCGTTCCAAACCCTAGCGCTGCCGCCGCCGCTGACCCGCTCCATCACCGCCTCCCCGCCGCTGTGAAGGAGTCCAGGAGAACCGCAAGCTCGCGTGGAAGCTTCTGGTGTCATCCGTGTGCATCACTGTGCCCTGCGCCGTCCGTTCGAGCTCGCCGGAGTGTCGCTGCCGTCCTCCTCGTCCAGCCGTTCGCCGTCTCCGTGCGCCGAAGGTCGCTTCTTTTGCCCCGGTTTAGTTCGCGAGCGCACGCCACATTTTGGTGTAGCTCCTGCAGCAAACGGAGCACCCTAGCTCCGGTTCGCTCTGCGCCGGCGAGCCCGCCGCCTAGCTCCGCCGCGCGCCGTCGCCAGAGCCGCCGTCGGCCGCTCGCACATGATCTCAGCCGCCAGATCCAAAACCGACGGCCCCGATTAGATCTAATCGCCGGTCAAAACTCGGCATACCGGTCAACCCCACGGTGCGCTACATGTTTTGCTAAAGAGCCCCCGACCTTTTAGATTTTACAAGCCGGTCCTCCCACCGTAGTAAAACCCTTTCAAATAGGTCCTGATCTTTACGGTTTAGACCCTAAGCTTTCTAGATTTAGTCACCGAGGTCCATAGCCTTAGTTTTTGCGTGTTAGCCCCTGTGTTTACACGTTTAATTATGTTTTAGTCCCTGGTTTTTAGCAGTTAAGCCCCTGGAGCCTTAGTTTTCTCGCAGATAAGTCCCTGAAGCTTATTTTAGCCATAGATTATGCGTCTTAGCTCTGTTTTTAGCGTTCTTTATGTACAAATGATCGTATCGAAGAGTAGAATAGCTTTACGTAGTTGTTTTGCTCTGTTAATACTGTTTGTTGCATGTTTCTTATTTATTTCTATTGTTTGCCTGTATGTGATTGATGTGGTGCGTAGAGGACGACCGTTACTTCGATTACGCTGCAGTTGAAGAGTTCAAAGATCTTGAGCAGCCACCCGAGAGTGTGGAAGGCAAGTCCTTGATGCATGCCCTTTTTCTTATACAACTGCATTTTAATTACATTGTTTATTTTATTGCTTTGCATTAAATTGATGGGATCCTATGATTAAGGTGTGACTAGTGTTGTTTACCATGTCCTTGATAACCTGGGTATTTTGTTTATGTTGGGTAGTGTTGACGCGAAAATAGGACGTCACCTCCGCGCGCGACACACGTGACTCCCCGGTCTGTAGCGAGGCATGCCAGCCAATCTGACCTGTTGATTGACAATCGAAAATATTGAGGATCGGCTAGAGAACCGATGGCCTTTCAGCGACACGTGTACCAGCCAATCGGCCGATACGGGAAAAGCGAAATCAGCCGGCTCGAAAGCGACCGAAGCGCGGATGCGATCAGCTGGATCGGCTGATCATGACGTCAGTGCTCGAGTAGGTCAGAATCGGCTGCGGTGTTGAAAGCCGATAGGATCTAGATCGAGCGGATGATAATGATAATAGCTAAAACTACAAGAATTTGGTAAGAAAACTTGTAGATCTAGCTAATATCGGTAAGGGGTGAATAAAGAACTAGACGAAACCTCAGCGATGCGCCCGGAGGTTAAAACCTAGGATTATTCGGTAAAACGGTACTCACAAGCTTGCCAGAGATCAGTTGATGCAGCCCGACAAACCCGAAGCACGGCGTTGTAGAAAAGAGAAAAACGCAATGGCGAAGTCGCCGAAAAGTAGATGTTGTAAAGGTAGATGTTGTAAAGTAGATGCAGTAAAAGTAAAGGGTTTGCCCAAAGGCGGTTTGTTTGATATTGGTGTGTACACTTTTTCCCGACCACGCAGGGTCGCTATTTATGTCCTGAGGACAACCCGACTCCTAGCCGATTACGGCACTGTTTACTTGCATCTAAAGACAAAAACTACTAAAAATAGAAAAGGACTCTCGCAGGAGTCAAAGACCTTCTAAAAACTGACTCTTGACCCGTTGTCAATCGTGGACTGACCCGCCTCCACCGTGCTTTCCATCTGGCGTATTTCTTTGAATACCCCCTTCTTTATGCCCATCGGCCGATCCTCTGGTTTGTCATCGGCCGATCGCTCTGACCTGCTGGCCCACTGTCAGGGCTGAACTCTTCTGACCATCGGCGGATCTCGTTGATTGCTCTGTTCCTCCTTCGATCGGCCGATTGCACTCGGTTGTTTCTCCTTATCCTTTTTGACCCTGTTTTTCCAAAAAACGGTGTCAACACATGCCCCCTAGTTTCGGAGTAAATAATCCTTTTGCTCCGAAATTTGCCTGATATCTTTTGAATGATAGTCAAATCTCCCCGTGATCGACCTGATCAATCTCCATTGATATGTCTTGTCCTTTCCACCTGCCTTTTCTTGGGATTGTTCACCATGTGACTCTTTGGCATCTCTCGTTCCCCTTCCCTATAAGACTCATTCTTTTACCCGTAGGTTCTTTGTATTGACCTTGGGTTCTTCCTGATGTAGATGTTAACTCTTTTAGTCTTATGGGTATGAGAGGCATCTTCCCCTGGAAAATTCTGCGAGCGCCGATGATCCTTACTGGCCATTGACAGACTCTAGCTCAAAATAGCATTCCTTCTGAGTACTGCTAGTGAGCTAGTAAACTATGTCTGTAATTTTGGGCAGAAGATTTCTGTGAACTATGCTCTGCAGTTTGTGGACGTGATAGAGGAGCTTCCCCTTGTTTAAGTGTGTACGAGTCATCCTTTATTTGGGGGTGATTTCTCTGAATTGGTCATCCTTTGGAAACTGAGTCATTCACGGGTTATCTATTTCCCTTTTCACCAGATCTGGCATCTTCGGTTTCCGTCTTTTTCGGCTTCTTCTTCCTTATCTCTTCTGGTGCTCCGGCTATAAATAGCCGTCCTCATACCCCTATGGAGACCACACCTTTCCTTTCATCCATGGCTCGAGATATAGGTCCAGGGAGCTTTAGGCTCTTGTTCTTCGGTTCCTTTCTTCTTCTCTGACTCAAGATGGCTAGAAGAATTCTTGTGAAATAGCCTAAAAATGCTCCTCTCTCTAGTCTCCTTTTGTGAAGCCAGGAGGTCCAACAGCTAGAAGAATCCTTGTGATGCAACTTAGGTGCATCAGCTGGTGGGGGAGGGTGGAGGTTGCCCCTGGGCGTTGCGGAAAGAAAAACAACCCTATGTCTTCTTTCCCAACAAATTTGACGGGGAGAGTTACCGCATCTGGTGATTCATCTTCGTCAAATCTATTCTTTTTAGTTTTTCTCTTTCTTCGTCCCCATCACTTGTCCAGTGATGACTAATGTAATCGATCTGTAATGAATTGTTCAAGTTTGTCCTCCCAATGTATTCTTTCAGATCTGCATTGTAATGTCACCATTGTAATTGAAGATGAGAGAATATATATATATATATATATATATATATATATATATATATATATATATATATATATATATATATATATATATATATATATATATATATATATATATATATAGTTCTAAGGGCGATTTGTACATCGGCCATAACCTGAAACCGAACATGCTTCGATGATTCGGCTTTTTGCTATTAAAGACGACTATATTCACAATCGGCTGTAACTTGAGTCTCGAATCAGCCGCTTTTAGGTTCTGATTAGACTAAGCATCTACCCATATGCTTGGATAGTACTTCTTCAAATATTTCCCGTTCAATGCTCTGGCAAACTTCTCTCCTTCCAATGTCTCTAGAATATATGCATTTCCAGGTATGCATTAGCTGATCCGATATGGCCCTTCCCAATTAGGTGACCACTTCCCATATTTAGGATCCCTAGATCCGATTGGTAATATGAGCTTCCAAACCAGATCCCCTTCGGCAAATTCTTTAACTTTGACCTTCTTGTCATACCACCTGGCTATCCTTCTTTTGTTCTTTTCAATACTCTCCAAAGCTCTCAGCCGATTACCAGCAAGATCTTCTAATTCCTCCTTCATCATAGCTGAATAATCATCGGCCGATAGCTGGTCTTGTAAAGAAGTTCTCCTGGATCCAGCTCTCAGTTCCCAAGGTAGTACAGCATCATGACCATACACCAGTTGATATGGTGATACCTTGGTCGCTCCGTGGCATGCCATCCTGTATGCCCATAGTGCTTCATTAAGGACCGTATGCCATCGCTTAGGACTTTCATCAATCTTGCGTTTGATCAATTTGATGATGCCCTTGTTTGCTGCCTCTGCCTGTCCATTCGCTTGAGCATAATAGGGAGATGAGTTTAACAGTTTGATCCCCAAAGAATTTGCATATTCTTCGAACTCCCCTGAGGTGAAATGACTTCCTTGATCGGTTGTAATAGTTTGAGGTATACCAAACCGATAGACAATATGCTCATTGACAAAATCAATCATATTGCCTGTTGTTACGGTCTTGATTGGGATGGCTTCAACCCACTTTGTGAAGTAATACGTAGCCACCAGCACGAATTTATGACCTTTGCTTGATGGTGGATATATCTGTCCGATCAAATCAATTGCCCAACCTCTGAACGGCCATGGTTTGATTATCGGGTTCATTGCTGATGCCGGAACCCTTTGAATGCTTCCAAACTTCTGACACTCTTGGCATCCTTTGTAATACTTGAAGCAATCTTCCAATATCGTTGGCTAATAGTAATTATTGTTTCTGATCATCCACTTCATCTTGAATGCTGATTGATGAGCTCCACAGACTCCCTCGTGAATCTCTCCCATTAAAATTTTAGCTTCTTCTTCTCCGAGACATTTGAGCAGAACTCCATCGATGGTACGATAATACAGCTCATCTTCTAGTAGAACATACTTAATGGCCTTGTACCTCAGTTGTTTGTCAACCTTCTTGGATGGATCTTTCAGATAATTTATTATTTCTTTCCTCCAATCTTCAGCTGATAATTCCATAGTCAGAATCGGCCGATATCCTGATGCCCCTTGGGCCAGCCGATTAGCTTCACTATTATGACACTTAGGGATATGTTCAAGTTTTACTATCTTGAATTCTCGGAGTAGCTGAAGACATTCTTTATGATAAACCCTCAATATGTCATCTTTGCATTCATATTCCCCTGCCAACTGATTTATCACGAGTTGAGAATCTCCAAATATCTCAACAACTTCAGCATTGACTTCTCGTAGTAGCTTTATCCCTTTTAACACTGCCTGGTACTCAGCTTGATTGTTTGTCGAAGTCTTCTCAATTGGGATGGAATATTCATAATTTGCTCCTTGAGGTGAGATGAGGACGATTCCGATCCCAGCTCCTACTCCACATGATGATCCATCAAAGAACATAGTCCATGGAATAGGTTCTACAACTGCAACTTTAGGTCCACAATGCTGAGTTACCAGATCGGCCATTACTTGCCCTTTGATTGCTTTGGCCGATTGATAGGTCAAATCAAATTCTGACAAAGCCAAGATCCATTTTCCGATCCTGCCTTTCAAGATTGGTAATGACAACATATATTTGACCACATCATCCTTGCACACCACAGTGCATTCGGCAGTTAATAGGTAGGGCCTCAACTTTGTGCATGAGAAGTATAAGCACAAGCACAGTCTCTCTACCGCCGAATATCTCGTTTCTGCGTCCAAGAGTCTTCTGCTCACAAAATATATCACTCGCTCTTTTCCTTCAACCTCTTGCACGAGGGCCGATCCAATAGCCTGCTCATTAGCTGATAAGTATAATTTGAACGGCTTTTTATCTTGAGGAGGCATTAAGACAGGAGGAGATTTCAAATAATGCTTAACATTATCTAAAGCCTTTTGTTGTTCTTCTCCCCATACGAATTTCTGATCGGCCTTGAGCTTCAGTAGAGGTGTAAATGGCTGAATCCTTTCCAATAGGTTAGATATAAACCTTCTGATGAAATTGATCTTGCCAATTAATGACTGGAGCTCTTTCTTGTTTGATGGTGCTTTTATATTGTCAATTGCGCTGATTGACTTCTGACCCACTTCGATTCCTCTCTCATGTATTAAGAAACCCAAGAATTGGCCAGCTGAAACACCAAAAGCACATTTATTGGGGTTCATTTCTAAACCATGCTTCCTTGTGCATTCCAGCGTCCTTCGTAGGTCTGCCAAGTGTTCCTCGTAGCTCTTTGACTTGACAACTACATCATCAATGTAGATTTCTACTATCTTGCCGATGAGTTCATGGAATATGTAATTCATGGCTCTTTGATAAGTGGCACCAGCATTCTTCAACCCAAAGGTCATGACAATCCACTCATACAATCCGACATGACCAGGGCACCTGAAAGCAGTTTTTGCAATGTCTTCTATGGCCATAAATATTTGATTGTATCCAGCATTACCATCCATGAAGCTGATGACTTTGTGCCCTGCAGCAGCGTTGACCAATGCATCGGCTACTGGCATCGGATATCCATCCATCGGCGTTGCTTTGTTTAAGTCCCTAAAATCAATGCATACACGTAGTTTGCCATTTTTCTTGTAGACAGGAACTATATTAGAAATCCATTCGGCGTACCGACATTGCCGAATGAAACCAGCTTCGAGTACCTTTGTTATCTCGGCTTTTATATCAGGATAAATCTTTGGATTACACTGCCTTAGGTGTTGCTGAAAGGGTCGAAATCCTGGTTTAATAGGTAACCGATGTTCAACAATGGATCGGTCTAAGCCAGGCATCTCATAATATTCCCAAGCAAAGCAATCCTTGAATTCTTTCAATAATGTGATCAATTCTTTTTTATAATCTTCTTCTAGCTTGGCACTGATGTATGTCGGCCTTGATTTGCTTTCATCTCCAAGATCTATCTTTTCTAATTCATCGGCCGATGTAAACCCATGCCCAAGCTTTCCTTCATCTTCAATGAATTGATCCATTAAATTTTGTCATCAGAGCCGACTGCTTGAACCGGCTTTAGTCCAAAATCGGACACTTTGAGATACTTGGTATCCCATGCTTTTCCAGATATGCAGCTCACTTGATCATAAGTCCATCCTTGTGCTTCTGTAGCTGCCACTGTCAAGGAGGTTTCTCCTTGCACCACCTCCAGTGAATCTCCAATCCATTGGATGATGCATTGATGCATTGTAGATGGTATGCAACAATTGGCATGTATCCAATCCTGACCCAGCAGTAGATTATAAGATCCCCTCCCTTTAATGACAAAGAAAGCGGTTGGAAGGGTCTTACTGCTGATGGTGAGCTCCACACAAATTGCTCCTTGAGCTGGAGAGACGTTGCCTTCGAAGTCCACCAACATCATGTCGGTTTGGGTCAAATCTTCATCAGATTTCCCAATCTTGCGCAGCATGGTGTACGGCATTAGGTTAACTGCTGCTCCTCCATCTACTAGCATCCTGGTGACTGGTTTCCCATTAACATATCCTTTGAGAAATAGAGCCTTCAAGTGTTGTCTCTTCCCATCTTCTGGCTTCTCAAAGATAGCTTGTTTAGGTTCCAGTGTCAATTGAGCCATGCCAAACTCTTCATCGGACACATCCGAATCAACCGGAGCCATGAACTCTTTGGGCTGAAAGATAACCATGTTTATATCAGCTCGGGGTTTGTCATCTTCCTCACCATCGGCCTTAGGCTTTGGGCGCCAAACTTTAGACCGAATCTTCTTCTTGTCCAGTACAAGCCTCTCTGCTTCTTCATGCTGTTCTAGCTGACGTAGGCGCTGGACTCTTCTCTTCTGGGACTTAGTCAAGCCATCTGGACACCACTGTGGATTAGGCTTCTTACGTGTTTGGCTTGACCCTTCATCATCCAGTTGCAATGTGCGTCGACGTTCAGGAGCTCGGCACATGATGTCCTCGTCAGGGACCAGAGAATCGGCCATCTCTTCTAGCCGATCGTTTGACTCTTCATTGACTCGGCCTCCCAGCCGATCATGAATGCTAGCCTTGCCCCCCAGCTGATCGTGGATGTTGGCTTTGCCCCCCAGCCGATCGTGGACGCTGGCTTTGCCCCCCAGCCGATCGTGAACCGAGATTCGTTGATTGTTGAATCCACAGTGATCCTTGGCTGCAGGTTTTCTGTCATCAAAGCAAACCCTTTTGGATGAGTTGCCATTATTGTAATCCCCGTTGCACTCTGGACAGTTTCCTGCTGTCGGCAGCTTGATTCCTTCTTCCTAACAGTACTTGAAGAATGGACATCTCCAATGTCCTTCATTACGCCGTGCCCACTCCTCTCTTTCCTTTGCCTTCTCTTGTCGGCACTGGAACTTCTTGATCAGCATCTGTGATGTGACGGGCCGGCGTGGCTTTGATTCTCCTTCTCCAAGTAGTAACCCTTTTCCTTTGACATCGGCAGCGGTTACTTGTACTTTGGGATCAACGGCTCCTTTATTTTGAGCCGAATCAGATGTCAGCAACTTAACTCGTGACGTGTCTTTGCTAGACACTTCAATTGTGTTAGTTGGGAAGGGGTGCTGATCAATCTTCATCAGCTTTTCAGCTTTGGTAGGAGTTTCAAATTTAAGCCTCCCTTGCTCAATAGCTGATTGGATCTGTTGTCTGAAGATCTTGCAATCATTGGTGTCATGCGATGTTGCATTGTGCCAGTTGCAATACTTCATCCTCTTCAACTCTTCTGCAGATGGTATAGTATGGAACTGGGAGAGTTTAATCTGCCCTTGCTGAAGCAACAGATCAAATATCTTATCGGCCTTAGTGATGTCAAAGCCGAATTTCTCTGGCTCTTTCTTACCAAAGGGACAGGATACTGTCTTTTTGCCTTTGACCCACTCTGCGAGCCCTATCATGTTGTCCTCATCTTCTGAGTCAGAGTAGTCCACATACGATACTTTCTTCTGAAAGTTCCTTCTAGGCTCATAGGACTTTGCAGTTTCTTGACTCATCCGACTGACCAACTGGCTGAGGCTTTCAAAGTCATGTGATGCATATTTCTCCCTTAAGGTCGGCAAGAGACGTTGGAAAGCCAACTCAGCTAGTTGCTTGTCTCCCAAGTTCAGACTATAGCACTTATTTCTGACCTCTCTGAATCTTTGAACGAATCCAGCTACTGTTTCATCGTTCCTTTGCTTGAGTCTGGTCAGATCAGTGATCTTCATCTCGTTGATGCCAGAGAAGAAGTAATTATGGAACTGCTGTTCCAGATCGGACCATTTGATGATTGAAAGGACCTTGATGTCGCCTAGAGGGGGGGGTGAATAGGCTTGACGACCAAATTGAACTCTTCTTCCCCGAACACTTGAGCTGACAGTGTTCCACTGGTCAGACCGGTGGTGATGACCGGTCAGACCGGTCAAGCACTGGACTTCACAGGAGGCACCGGTCGGACCGGTACGCCTCACCGGTCAGACCGGTGTAGCACAGAGCACCTGCAAAAACAACTTCAAGCACCTCTTGACTTCTAGCACGAACCAAACTTGGTGAGTGGCCTTTGTAGATGATCACAAGCAAGGTAATGAGTCCTGCACACACAAGTAGCACACCCAAGTAGATCGAAGCGGAAGCAAATCAAATATGCTAGAAAAACAACTTAGAGAGTCAAACCACACGAAGAAGCAAGGATTTGTTTCCCGAAGTTCACCACCCACTAAGGAATGGCTACGTCTCCGTTGAGGAGCTTGTAAGAGACAATTCCCACAACAAGCCGGGTCTCTTTCAACCACTTTCCTCCTTTCCACTAAGGGGATCTTTTCCATGAAGAGGCAAGATCGCAGCCCTTACAAACTTCCCGCTGCTCACCACAACGTTGGGAGCTAGCCGGCGACGCCTAGCCGTCTAGGAGGCAAACCTCCAAGAGTAACAAACGCTTCAAAGCTAGTAGACGCGAAACCAAAGTGCTCAAGCTATGGAAATGCTCTTGTTAGCTCACAAGGTCGCTCTTGAGCTCACTCTCTCAACCCAACACCAAGGATATGGCTTGAATCCACAAATCTCACAAAGAGAGGGTTGGGGAGAGCCACTAAGGCTTAGAGCTTGTTAGAAATGGCTTGGGACCTCAGCAATGTCACTAGAAACAGCAACCCTCACTTGAAGAAGGCTTGGGGTATTTATACCCCTCAAAGGAGAAAACTAGCCGTTGGTCCTCGGGCGGCACCGGTTAGACCGGTGCCCCACACCAGTCAGACCAGTGTTTGAAAAACTAGCCGTTGGGGCTAGCGGCACCGGTCAGACCGGTGCCCCTGACCGGTCAGACCGGTCAGGCCCGAGATACCCCCAAAACCCTTTCTAAGAAACTAGCACTTCACCACCGAGATGAAATGGCTTAGGTTAGGTTAAGAGGGTTTGTTAGCACACTCTAAGACTCTCAAGGCTAGATCTTACTTAGGTCAACTAATGAGCACTTTGACTTGGTCAACTCGCTAAGTTGCATCCCTCTTAATAGTACGGCATACCTATACTCAAGAATAAATAAAAATACTTTTTTGATCTCTTGAGCATGAACATCTTCAATCTCGCCATACTTGATCAATATTCACTTGAGGGCTTTCAACATAGCCTTTGACTTGAGCACGTCCATACTTGAGCTAATGACTTAGGATCTTTCCATCTAGCATGTGAATGCACACTTGGATCCATAAGTCACTCCATATTGCCAATCTTAACATGTTGATGAGTTGCATTGCTTCACTCGGTTAAGCCTCGGATATGATACTTGGAGACCCCACGGATGCTAGAACTTCACCTTAGCAAAACACGAAATGGCGGCTTAGCTAGGGCCCCAAAGATTGCTTAGTCCCTCACCCTAGACATCTCGGTTGATCTCTTCATCACTTACCCAATCCACTTTTGAGTTCCACTTTGCTTCATACACAATTAACCTTCATTTGAAAACCCACTTCAAATGCTTGATCTTGATTGACAACGAATGTGCAAGCTTCCAAATTAGAACCATAATGTGTACACTCATCCTTATGTCCTCTTTCAATAAACACATGAAGCCTTGCACTTGACTTAGAGAATTACCATCTTCTGTTTTATGATCCTTGTAATTTTAATCAAGCTACGTCTTCATGTGGGAGACCATGAATTGACCTTCTCAAATTATCCCAATATTTATCTTCATTTATTGCTTGATATTTGTCACTTATGCATTAGGATCATCCATATATTTGTCTTTTCCAATGTGAGCCATATAATATTCATCCATAAATAAATATTTCAATAATTGCTCATGAATATATAAATAAAACCTGCTCACAATCTTAGACAAATACATTAGTCCTTTAATCGCCTTGTCATTCAATTCACCAAAATCCTCTTAGGGGCCTAGATGCACTTTCAATCACCCCCTTTTTGGTGATTGATGATAACTCGATTAAAGCTTACAAATAAAACATTAGAGCGCATTTAGATTCTTAGATATAGCTAGAGCTCCCCCTTAATTTGTGCTTTGTCTTGAATTTCAAAATTTTGGCCTCAAATGCCAATAGCACAAATTTGGGAGAAAGCGCGTGTGAGCTCCCCCTATATCTTAGAATCAGTGGAGTGCAACATGTGTGAGCGATAAAATAAAAACCGTGATGCGTATGACAAGATATGCACAAAGCAAAGAACAAGTGTACTGACTGGGCAGCACCGGTCAGACCGGTGCACCTGATCGGTCAGACCGGTCAGGTCCAGCTAGCACACCCAACTGGGCAGCACCGGTCAGACCGGTGCCCCTGACCGGTCAGACCGGTCAGGTCCAGCCAGAGCACAAAGCAAAGGGTGTGCGTGCTATTTGGTCCAAAGTGATCTGGCCGGGGTTGCAAGCCGGCTTAGATCACTTTGCTCCATTTAGCCAACACAAACAATACACCAATCAATACATGCATCACAATCTAGCAATAAAGTCGCTTAAATATTACAATAAGGTTCAAACACACAGTAGCACTCACACAAATGTTCTCAAGTCCACAAAGATAAGGTTCTGAATTTATTACAGACTGCTCTCTTCAGCCAACAGGCACCGGTCAGACCGGTGTAGGGCACCGGTCAGACCGGTGCAACACAAACAAACAGGACCAAGATAATGCCGAAGCCGCTTTAATCCTTTCTTCTCCCCCTTTGTCATCAAACATCAAATAAGGTCTGGAGAGAAGATGTCGAGTCCCGTCACTGTCCCTGCCACGAGTCCCACGCTGGACCGCCAGGGTGCGAGCTCCCTCCTATATAAGAGTTAGGAAATGAGACAAAGTAGGAGAGATACACTAGATATGGTGAAAAGATAGATAGGAACATGAAGAACATCATCCATACCCTGATAAGAAGGTGGATATCCTGACCAACCAAAGATCTCAGTAGAAAAACGTCCCGCCCAGTCTGGAGGAGCCTCTGACCCCTCTGCATCATCCGGAGGTGGAGGTGGGGCAACTGGGGCGCCGAAAGGTGGAGGATACGCTGCTGATCCCTGTGGCATACCGTAGGGCTTAGGGACCTCCTCTGAACCAGGTGGTGGAGGTGGTGCAGCTGAGGAGGAGCTACCCTCGCCGGACTCGAAAAACATAGAGCCATACTCGTTGATCATGTTTGAATTGATCATCGTCCTCACCCTCTGATCAAACGACGGGATCTCAACCTCAGGAGGAGTGGGAGAGATGGGCGAACGGGGCGGCTGAAATCCAAAGTGAGCGTGTAGCTGCTTCATCGTGTCCCTCTCCTTCTTCCTTTCTATCCTTGTCCGCTGCTGCTCCACCTCTATATCATATTGGCTTTTACACATGCCAAAGATCAAATTCAGAAAACGGTGGAGCGGAGAGGTGGACTTTTTCTGCCGGCCATACTGTCCAGGCCCCCACCGGTCAGACTGGTGAGTGGCACCGGTCAGACCGGTGTCGGCCTGGGCAGTAGGTCGCTGCTGAAACTGCTGCCAATCAGCTCCGGCCTCTGCTCCTTCTTCCGCTGTGATCTCAGGCTCTCTCTCATGAGATGGAACAATGGGGTTCTTCACTGGGTTGGGCCTCAGAGGCTTATGAGTGACATCCTTCGGAAACTCAACCATAGTCACCTTCTCGATCATATACATAATGTACGGGCTGTAGCTGCAGATCTTCTTAGGATCCTCTGATAAGTACTTGATCTCCTGCCAAATGTAGTCGCCCACACTAAATGGGTCAGCCCCTGGTCTCAACGCTATCATTAGGTTCTTCATGAACCTAGAAATATCAGAGGGATTTCCATCCCTAGGAGCAATGGTCGCCCGAAGAAGCCTGTTAAGAACTGAGTAGTAAGTGTAGAGCCCCTTCACGTGACCAACATTAGCCCTCTGATCTCTAGGATACATGAAGTACAAAGTCTCTGGCTCAAGCATACCACTATTATGCAGCTTAGGGTAATCCTTATCATCAGCCCCCAAACTAAAGCTGGCCCTTTTCCATGATGCTTCACACGAAAAGCATTAGGGTCAACAAAGGTCTCATCCTCAACATTATCATCACTGCTCGTCCCTGTGTCACCACCCAAATCTACTTCTTATTCCTCATTTCTTCTCTTTGGTGCACGCTCTCGCAGGTTCATACCACTCGCACTGCCACTGCCGCCCGCCTCACGATCATGCGAGAGCTCTCGAGGTGTCAATCTTGTTTTCTTGCTCCCGGACTGCTTCATCCTTGGCATAGCGATGGTCCTGAGTCACAAAGGATATAACAGGAATGTATAAGACACAGGAATGAGATTTGAATTGAATTGAAATTGAAATCGACAAGTCGGGATAATTGGGTCGGTTCTGTGCGCCACCGGTCAGACCGGTGCCGTCCAGAATCGAGCCAATGGCCTCAACTGTTAATCTTAGCAGCTGGGACAACAAGATATGGATATTGATGAACTAGAAGCATTACTACACAGATATGGGTCGAAAACATTAAGAAAACAGGACTTAGGGTTTGACAGCCTCCACCGGTCAGACCGGTGGGGAGCACCGGTCAGACCGGTGCAAGCCGTCCGCCCCCAAATCTTGAGTTCTCACAATGTGTCCAACAAAACTCTATGGATCTATAGGTATGACTTCTAGGTGATCTCAGAAGATGTTCTACCAAGGGGAATTCAAATCTTTGCACCATGTAAGGAGATCGGGCAAAACAAAGTTTTGAATACCTTGGGAGAGATGAACTTGAAGGGGAACCGAAGAACTTGAGGGGGAATCAATGGAGGGTCCTTGGGAGAGTGATTTCCATCCAATCTTGCACCTTCTTCATGGTTGAATCATTAGAAATCCATGGGGGGAAAGAGAGGTGAAAGGAGGGAGGAGAGAGGGTGTATACGGTTTGAGGAGGAGGAGAACCTGGGTGAAATGATAGAGGAGAGAGAAGGGAGGGGGTAAAGGTAGATTCCATTTACTGTGGCCCCACGGGTTGCTCCCGGGCGACACCGGTCAGACTGGTGAGGGGCACCGGTCAGACCGGTGACCCCCAGGGTCCAGCCAGTGAAGCTTTATCGGTAGTACCAACTTGGGATCGGTAAAACTGAGGATTTTGATAATTCCAACAGAGAGACCATATCAGTAGAACCGACCTTGCCTCGGAAGTTCCGATCCTTCTCTACCATTTTGAGATTTTGCTCCTTAAAACTTCACCAGATATTTTATGAAACAATTTTCTTCCATTTAAACCTCAGAAAAAGGAATTTGTGACTTAGGGTTTCCACCGGTCAGACCGGTGGACCGCACCGATCAGACCGGTGCGCCCCTGAGACACACCTTGAAAAGATTTTGGCTCCTTTCTCCTTCTCAAAGATTGGATAAAAGATATAGAGGTGATATTGATCCATATTTTGCCATAGTCTTGAAAGAATGGAGAATAATCCATTTTAATTGATAATTCTTGATTCTTCCAAGAGAGAGAGATAAAGATGGATTTTAATGGACCTGAGAAAATCTCCTTAATTGTGACTAGCCATCAATCAAGCAAGGGAAACCATAGTCACAACTAAGTTGATTGGGTCACAAAGACCAAGAATCAAATATTTTTCAAAATGAGCACTCTTCCTACACATGCTAGTTGATTTTTCGAGAAGTCTATCCTATGTCACAAAGTGCATGCATCCACTTCAAATGAATGGCTTTTCAAGAATATTTGACTTATGCCTTCAACCTCGAGACACAAAGACGAGGGAAAGCAAAGGTATCAACCAAATATCTAGAGAGGCACACAAAAATTCACTTGAAGCAATTACATGCTAAGGATGGCACACTAGCATGGTATTATGGCCTAGATGCATTACGGTATTCAATGAGGTTCATGGAAACATACCTTTGCCTTAAGACCATTTCATTTGTGCATATATTTGAATTTTGAATGGTGCTAGCTCTTACTTATCTTTAGGGAGTTATACTTATCAAGAGCTTGCTTAGGGATGCACAAAAGAGTGAGACTACAAGATCACTAGAAGAAATTGTTAGTCCCACAAGTGACTCAAGTATGGCAATGAGCTCCCCCTTAAATAGTGCTAGAGATATTTGAATTTCTCGAACAAAGCACTTTATTCAATTAAGAACTTGGTGAGGCTCATTCCAAACTTGGTCATGACACATAAATGATTTGTTAATTGAAATGTGTCGAGTCTCTCATAACCTTTGATGCCAAATCACCCTTTTTTCTTGAAAGTTGGGTTATTCCCGGGTCACCCGGCCAACAGCCTCACTGGGCCAGCACCGGTCAGACCGGTGCTTGTCACCGGTCAGACCGGTGACCACCAGTGCACGCTTATTTGGTGATTTTGCTCTTCTTGTCCCTTGAATGTTTGAATAAGTTACTAATTCAAGTCCTGCAACATAGACAAGGCAATGCTCTACTAGAGAGCCATTAAACGCATCGAATGGCATGAGAGAGTAAATTTTCATAAAATAGTCGAAGTCACTACCTCATGTTTCACTCATACAAGATAGGTGTTACATGAGTATTCAAGAAGAGCTAAGAGTGACTTAGACTCAACCAAGGAGTACTAGTTACCGAGATGTCATTGATTTCAAGATTTATATGAATTTGCCCTTCACATGGCCAATTGATCAATCGTGATTTTCAAGCCTTCTAACCATGTGTTCAATGCATCTCTTCCGACCTGCAAGCTCAGCAAGCATTTCTTGGTACCCAACACTTGTTGGTTCCTATGGGGTTAGCCACAAGATGCTTAGGAACCCAAATAGCTCTGATGCTACATTGAGGTGAACTAATCTCCCTCATAGCACAAGTTCTATTCTTATCGTTCCTAAGCTTATGAAAATCATAATGGACTAGATTTGATTTAGGAATATTACCATTTGGACAATCTTTGCCCATGTGACCCTTTTGATGGCATTCATAGCAAATGCGGCTTTTGTTCTTGTTGGTCACACCATTCCTTGTAATTTCTCATCCATGCTTGCTACTGAGCCTTTTTCTTGTTGAAGAGGTCTTCTTTGCCTTATTTGCTTGAGGTGGGGCTGCCCTGGCCGGCACCGGTCTGACCGGTCACGGTCAGTGCCACTGCCCATTTTCACACTTGGGCACGAGTCGGCAAAGTGACCCTTCTCTTTGCACTTGTAGCACACTCTCCACTTGTTTGAGCTTCTAGGCTTCTTGGAGAGCGATTCTTGTGCCTTGTGCTTGGTTGGGCGATATTGGGACTTGACTTGCCCAACCTTGCTCTTTTCTTGAATCTTGTGCTTGTGGGTCCTTGTATGTAGTTGAGGGGTTGAGCTAGTGACGGTTGATCCCTTCTCAAGCTTTTTCACCATGTCTTCACGGTTATCTTGAGAAGGTTGCACTTTGCTCTTCTCCTTCAACACATACAAGTCTTTTTGAAGCTTTTCAACCTCTTGCTTGAGTTCATCATTTTCTTTAGCAATGAGGTCATCACAAGATTCTACAAGTACATGATCAATGCTAGATTGGCTTGCTTGAGACCAACAATCATTAACGCAAGATAAATCAATTTGAACTTGTGAGCATGTGCATGTGTGAGATAGAGGTTGCATAAATTTTACCGATGAAAGCACAACCTCATGGGCTATCTCTAGTGTTGCATAAGAATTGACAAGCTTCTCATAGGAACACTCAAGTCCCTTGTGATCGGCTTGTAGAGCCATATGCTCACTAGTGAGCTTTCCTAGCTTTTCTTCAAGCCTTTCATTTTCTTGATCCACTGCAGCTACACACGGAAAGGATTTGATAACCTTATCATATTGTCTAGCGAGTGAATCATACTTACAAACCAAGGAGGCATTCTCGGATTTGAGAGCCTCAAGTTCCTTGGCCAAGGAGCTTGAAGCTTCATTCTTCTCAATCTTTCCTCCCTTGGTCCTTTTCTTCTTTTCCTTCTTGGCCATCAAGCAAATGGTTGTGCCTCTGCCGGCACCGGTCTGACCGGTGGATGCCACCGGTCTGACCGGTCCCTGCAGAGGGACAGGGTCTTCACTTCTTTGGCCTTCTCCTTGCTTGGGAAGTGACACTTGAGGCTCAGTGATGTTGAATGACGACATAGAGCTCTCCTCAAGTGCCTTCATCATGGTTTGCTCTTGATCAATCCATTTGAGCTTTTCATATTCTTCATGAAGAATCTCCCAAATGGCGTGTGCATCAATCTCAAGTTTCTCGTAGATGACGTCCTGCACATCATCACTCAAAGTACTATAAATATAGTTAAATACTCGAGAGTTGCATTGCCAACATTCTAAGTCCTCTAGGGATGATTTTGACAAGTCAATTTTGGTTTCCCTAAGGTGAGGAGGTAGAATGCTAGCAACAACAATCTTCTCGGCAAGTGGACCTATGGTCCTAATGCAATTGAGCACATGAATTGACCAAGATACATAATTTGAGCCATCTAGAGCTAGAGGCTCAAACGGTACCTCACGAGTTGTCGACATCGAAGAACACCAAGCGGTTAAGCTCGAATAGGAGCACCAAGCTCTGATACAAATTGAAAGGACCTTGATGTCGCCTAGAGGGGGGGTGAATAGGCTTGACGACCAAATTGAACTCTTCTTCCCCGAACACTTGAGCTGATAGTGTTCCACCGGCCAGACCAGTGGTGATGACCGGTCAGACCGGTCAAGCACTGGACTTCATAGGAGGCACCGGTCAGACCGGTGTAGCACAGAGCACCTGCAAAAACAACTTCAAGCACCTCTTGACTTCTAGCACGAACCAAACTTGGTGAGTGGCCTTTGTAGATGATCACAAGCAAGGTAATGAGCCCTGCACACACAAGTAGCAGACCCAAGTAGATCGAAGCGGAAGCAAATCAAATATGCTAGAAAAACAACTTAGAGAGTCAAACCACACGAAGAAGCAAGGATTTGTTTCCCGAAGTTCACCACCCACTAAGGAATGGCTACGTCTCCGTTGAGGAGCTTGTAAGGGACAATTCTCACAACAAGCCGGGTCTCTTTCAACCACTTTCCTCCTTTCCACTAAGGGGATGTTTTCCACGAAGAGGCAAGATCGCAGCCCTTACAAACTTCCCGCTGCTCACCACAACGTTGGGAGCTAACCGGCGACGCCTAGCCGTCTAGGAGGCAAACCTCCAAGAGTAACAAACGCTTCAAAGCTAGTAGACGCGAAACCAAAGTGCTCAAGCTATGGAAATGCTCTTGTTAGCTCACAAGGTCGCTCTTGAGCTCACTCTCTCAACCCAACACCAAGGATATGGCTTGAATCCACAAATCTCACAAAGAGAGGGTTGGGGAGAGCCACTAAGGCTTAGAGCTTGTTAGAAATGGCTTGGGACCTCAGCAATGTCACTAGAAACAGCAACCCTCACTTGAAGAAGGCTTGGGGTATTTATACCCCTCAAAGGAGAAAACTAGCCGTTGGTCCTTGGGCGGCACCGGTCAGATCGGTGTTTGAAAAACTAGCCGTTGGGGCTAGCGGCGGTCAGACCGGTGCCCCTGACCGGTCAGACCGGTCAGGCCCGAGATACCCCCAAAACCCTTTCTAAGAAACTAGCACTTCACCACCGAGATGAAATGGCTTAGGTTAGGTTAAGAGGGTTTGTTAGCACACTCTAAGACTCTCAAGGCTAGATCTCACTTAGGTCAACTAATGAGCACTTTGACTTGGTCAACTCGCTAAGTTGCATCCCTCTTAATAGTACGGCATACCTATACTCAAGAATAAATAAAAATACTTTTTTGATCTCTTGAGCTTGAACATCTTCAATCTTGCCATACTTGATCAATATTCACTTGAGGGCTTTCAACATAGCATTTGACTTGAGCACGTCCATACTTGAGCTAATGACTTAGGATCTTTCCATCTAGCATGTGAATGCACACTTAGATCCATAAGTCACTCCATATTGCCAATCTTAACATGTTGATGAGTTGCATTGCTTCACTCGGTTAAGGCTCGGATATGATACTTGGAGACCCCACGGATGTTAGAACTTCACCTTAGCAAAACACGAAATGGCAGCTTAGCTAGGGCCCCAAAGATTGCTTAGTCCCTCACCCTTGACATCTCGGTTGATCTCTTCATCACTTACCCAATCCACTTTTGAGTTCCACTTTGCTTCATACACAATTAACCTTCATTTGAAAACCCGCTTCAAATGCTTGATCTTGATTGACAACGAATGTGCAAGCTTCCAAATTAGAACCATAATGTGTACACTCATCCTTATGTCCTCTTTCAATAAACACATGAAGCCTTGCACTTGACTTAGAGAATTACCATCTTCTCTTTTATGATCCTTGTAATTTTAATCAAGCTACGTCTTCATATGGGAGACCATGAATTGACCTTCTCAAATCATCCCAATATTTATCTTCATTTATTGCTTGATATTTGTCACTTATGCATTAGGATCATCCATATATTTGTCTTTTCCAATGTGAGCCATATAATATTCATCCATAAATAAATACTTCAATAATTGCTCATGAATATATAAATAAAACCTGCTCACAATCTTAGACAAATACATTAGTCCTTTAATCGCCTTGTCATTCAATTCACCAAAATCCTCTTAGGGGCCTAGATGCACTTTCAATGATGGAATTAGCTGGCAATGAAGTGAACCATGAGAATGTCGGCCCTGACAAAGATGAAGAGAACAAACGTATCCTGAGTGCATCAACATTCCCTGCTTCTCCACATTGGATGATAAACTGAGTGATGTGCTCCATAGTGGATGTTTTGTCTTGTCCAGAGAACTTGGTGAAGTCTGGCACTTTGAACCTTGGAGGGAACGGTATCTGATCATAGCCAGAGGGATACGGTGTCCTGTACATGCAGGATTGCTGCTTGGGTTTTATCCCATATTGCTTTAGTAGCATCTCCGAGAAGTGGTCGATCAACTCCTGCTTAACATGAGATTTCAACTCTGTAGCCACTTGCTCAATTGCTTTTATCTCAGCTGGAGTTTCTAGAGGTCGTTCTTCTAAGATTCTTGTCTTTGGATCTGGAACTGTCCTTGCCTCAGTAGAACCTTGAGTGTTTGAATGACCTGTAATAGGTGTAGCCTGTTCAATCGGCTGACTAGCTGATGGGGCTGGTTGCTGCGTATTCAACTGGTTTGAAATAGCTAATTAATTTAGAAATGTTTGCAGCAATTGCGCTGAATCCACTTGTGGAAACACTGGCTGCCTTGCTGCTCCTTGGTTGATCGGCTGTTGAGGTGAAGATCTTGTATGAGCCACCGTATTAGCTGGGGTTAAGACAGCCTGCAGTGTCGTTGACTGTTGAGGCGGGGCTGTCTGTATGGGCATCCCGAGCGTTGGTTGCTGTAGTGGAGCAGTTGGTATGGACATCTCGAGTATCGGCTGCTGAGCCGATCTCTGAGGTGGAATAGGAGGTCTTTTCTCTGTTGGTATGACCATGTGAGCATGAGCTGGACTAATCTTTACTCTTTCAAAGTTCTTGCTCCCATGATTGAAGTAAACGAACACCACTCCTTCCCCATTCATGTGCACAGTCCCTGGAGTACCTCCAAATGTAGCTCGGTAAGACTGTGGATACTTTACTTCTGGAACTTCCTCAGGCACAGGCTCAAAGAAATTTGAGATGTTAGTCTCAAAGTGATCACGAGGTAAGTCCCATCCTGCAAGCTTCCCATCTGAATCTCTCATAGCAGGATATTTTTGCTGATTCTGCACTGGAAGCACCTGATCCTGGACGTTAGACTGTACCGGTGATGTGACGGTAGGATCTTTAGCTTTACCATCGCCACTTTGATTCTGAATCGGCTGAGAGTCTGATGAAGAACTGGTGGCAGCTTGTGGAGATGGTGTAGCTTTTGCTGTTGGATCATCAATCGGTGGGTTGGCCGATTGGTTTTGCTGGAACACAGGAGGAGTACGCCTTGGTTGAAAGTATGCAGGTCCCAGATATCCTGCCTCTGCTCCTTGCTTGAGTGCATCAATTATGGCATTCTGAATTGTATTTGCGAATACCTTGGATTGATCAATCATTGTTTGATGCATAGCCTTGGTCATCATGTCTTGAAGTCCTTCAGGATCGGCTGAGAAGGTGACTTGCTTCGGTGTTGGCAAAGGATTCTTCTTGAAAACACTACTTTTAGCCTGACCGTATGATGCCAAACAAAGCTCATCATAATGCTTCATGTGAGCCTCGAGCTCGGCTTTGTCTGAATCTTTCAGCTGATCCTTGGTGATGGGTTGAACGTTGTCCGGATCGACTTTAGAAGGACCAGTCTTCGTAGGCTTTGTCATTGTTGACTTTTTTCGTGTCCCACCGGGCGTGCCAAAAGTGTGTTGACGCGAAAATAGGACGTCACCTCCGCGCGTGACACACGTGACTCCCCGGTGTGTAGCGAGGCGTGCCAGCCAATCTAACCTATTGATTGACAATGGAAAATATTGAGGATCGGCTAGAGAACCGATGGCCTTTCAGCGACACGTGTACCAGCCAATCGGCCGATACGGGAAAAGCAAAATCGGCCGGCTCGAAAGCGACCGAAGCGCGGATGCGATCGGCTGGATCGGCCGATCATGACGTCAGCGCTCGAGTAGGTCAGAATCGGCTGCGGTGTTGAAAGCCGATAGGATCTAGATCGAGCGGATGATAATGATAATAGCTAAAACTACAAGAATTTGGTACGAAAACTTGTAGATCTAGCTAATATCGGTAAGGGGTGAATAAAGAACTAGACGAAACCTCAGCGATGCGCCCGGAGGTTAAAGCCTAGGATTATTCGGTAAAACAGTACTCACAAGCTTGCCGGAGATCAGTTGATGCAGCCCGACGAACCCGAAGCACGGCGTTGTAGAAAAGAGAAAAATGCAATGGCGAAGTCGCCGAAAAGTAGATGCTGTAAAGGTAGATGCTGTAAAGTAGATGCAGTAAAAGTAAAGGGTTTGCCAGGAGGTGGTTTGTTTGATATTGGTGTGTACACTTTTTCCCGACCACGCAGGGTCGCTATTTATGTCCTGAGGACAACCCGACTCCTAGCCGATTATGGCACTGTTTACTTGCATCTAAAGAAAAAAACTACTAAAAATAGAAAAGGACTCTCGCAAGAGTCAAAGACCTTCTAAAAACTGACTCTTGACCCGTTGTCAATCGTGGACTGACCCGCCTCCACCGTGCTTTACATCTGGCGTATTTCTTTGAATACCCCCTTCTTTATGCCCATCGGCCGATCCTCTGGTTTGCCATCGGCCGATCGCTCTTACCTGCTAGCCCACTGTCAGGGCTGAACTCTTCTGACCATCGGCGGATCTCGTTGATTGCTATGTTCCTCCTTCGATCAGCCGATTGCACTCGGTTGTTTCTCCTTATCCTTTTTGACCCTGTTTTTCCAAAAAACGGTGTCAACAGGTAGCACATGCTTAGTCGCTAACTACGGGATTGAGGGTGGTTTCTATTGAACATAAAGTGAACTTGATTTATTTCATGCTCTACCCTCATTAAGCAAGATTACCTTGTTAATCAGAACATGGAGTGACCACCCAGGATAACAGTGCAACCACAAGACAAATGGCTCTGTCTTGGCTAATTAATTAGAAACCTTAGTATGTGGTATGCTTTACCTGATAAGGGCGAGGGGGTGGCGGTAGATGATGTATAGCCCAGCCCTCAACCTGATCTGCTCTGTGGTAGCTTCGTAGCTTGAGAGAGGGTTATGCGTTGCACTGACCATGTAACCTAGCGAGCAGCCCATATTAGGGAATCTTTGTAAAGACCTCGTAGTGAATCCCTAGCCACTCACCAAAGGTAGTGTTTAAGGGTCTAGCTAACCTGGGCGACATGGGAAACACGACTTGTGGGTAAAGATGTGCCACCTCTGCAGAGTGTATAAACTGATCGATCAGCCGTGCTCACGGTCACGAGCGGCCTGGACCCTCACATGAGTAAACTATGGAATATGGATTAATCTTGTGCATTGCATCTTATTTACTGTTGCATTTATTATTCTCTGGGTTGGTATACACTTACACTGCTAGTAATCAGTTGCTAAATAAAATCTGACCAACTAAAATTGATTATCGCTTAAACCATGTTAGCCATCCACCCAAGAGCCTTGCATGTTGTTATAGTCATGTTCCCTTGTTGAGTACGACATGTGCTCACGCTTGTTGATTTTATTTCTTGCAACTACACTACTCAGACTGCTGCTCAGACGGTCGCTTTGAAGACTTCCCTGAAGACTTTGAAGATTTCTAGGCACGTTGCTCCGGTCGACTGCCTGTGGTGGACGACTTCATTTATTTTCCACTGTTAGCTACTCGTTCGTTGTGTTAAACTATTGGACAATCGGTCTATAATAATAATAACATTGTGACACTGCGATTCTTGGTACTCCACTATGTCATTTGCATGTGTGAACATGATCCTGGACACATGTAAGCTATGATCTGGTTTTGCTTCCAAAACTGGGTGTGACAAAGTGGTATCAGAGCCGTGTTGACTGTAGGACGTTAGCCTAGTTAGTAATGGTCGAAATTAAGGAATATTATTAGAAGCCACACTAATGCTTTCTTTATTAAAAATCTATTTTTAACTGCTTACTTTAATTTTTACCTCATCCTTGTTTATCTATTCACTGTCTTAACTCTATCTTGATATCTATAGCTTATGTTTCTTTCTTGCACTGTCTTCTCTATCTTTAGATGGTTCGTCGGCTGCAGACCTCTCGTACAGGCTCTTTCCAGTTTCCCTGCCACTTGGAGGACCAAGACTACTAGTACTATCCTATGGAGAGTAGAGAGCATGAGGGGGACACTGACGAGGAGATAATGATGGAAGCACCACCTGCAGCGCAGTCTCCAACACCTGCTCCGGAAATCATCCAGGTGTCAGATGATGAAGAGCCAGAGAAGGAATCAGAGAAGGAGGCCGCTGCAAAGCCTGAAGGACCAGAGGAAGATCCTGAAGAACCAGAGGAAGACCCAGAAGAGGTGATTCCATAAGGAGAACAAGAGCCAGATGAACCTGAAGAACAAGAGGAGGCAGAAGAGGAGCAAGCTCAGCCCGCCGAGGAAGTGGCTTGGAGGGGATGTGTCCATAACGTGGATGGAAGAGGCATTCCCATGGCTGAAAAGCTCAGAGCAACAGTGTTCCATCTGGGGCACAATGTGGCGCCAGCCTACCAATGCGAGCTATGGACACATCCATGGTTCGAACCCCAGTGGGTGGTGACTGCTATCCTGTATCAGGATGATCCTATCCATGGGAACAAGGAGGTATCAAGGCACACAGATGTTGCTCACAGGACTACCAGAGATGTTGGGATAGCTGAAGCTGCAAGGAGGGGACTTTATGTACTCTCCCATGACGCACGTGCTAAACTGGAGGGCACTTCCTACAGATACACTCCCTACAGAGCTAGTGGGGAAGCAAAGACCTACATCGCTCCCGCTCCAGCTCATGAGGGAACCTTGAACCACGTTCGAGAGTTGTTGGCTGCCGCTAACACTACCCTGGACGACGCCAACAACACTCTGGCTGAAGCTCAGGAGAAGGTCATCGACTTGGAGACTCAGAACCATGCGTTGCAAGCTGCTCTGATGAACAAGGAGGAGCCAGTGATCCTTAAAGATGAAGAGCCCCACACCTCTCCATCACCTAAGAGGCCTCGCTACGACTCTCCAGACGCTCGCACCGAACCTCTTCAAGAGGATAGGAATCCTTAGGTGTCAGTCAAAGTCTTTGTAATCGTTAGTCTTGAACGATCATTTAAAGTGTGATTAGTTTTAGGAGTGTGTTTGGTTTCTGTGAGCATGCAACATTGGTTGATTTGGATCTTTGCTTGAGTGCAATGTGTTGTGGGGTGATGACTACAACAACATTGGTTTAATAAAGTTAAGTTAGTTGGGGTTGAAATTCTGTCTCGATCAATCTTATGTTATCTTTATCCTTATTCCTTCTTTAATGATCTATCAGTCAGATCAGTTGTTACCAAATCTGCTCACACAGCCCTCTAATACAGCAGCACTATTTAATTTTTAACTCGAGCTACAGAAATCCAATCGCTACAAATCTAGATGGGATAGTTCAGAAATTTTGTATATTATTTTCTGTCAAAAAATTCAGAATTTTGGGGTATATATTCTGGGAGCTATGCACGAAGTATTGAAGCAATCTTAATCTGTAAATTCGTGGTGACACAGTCATCTTAACTATTTTATATCTCGGGCTACAGACATCTAATTGAGTTAATTCCAGTTGGGTTGGTTCAGTAATTATGTACACTTTATCTCAGAATATTTGCGCGATTTTTGGCTGTTCACACAGAGAGTCACAACTAGTTCTTTGAGATCAATAGAACCTGTCTTAGTCTGGAAATCTGCATTACATAAACTTTTAAGCTTTTCTCTTGGTTCAATCATCTAAAATTGTGTCCCTAACACTCAGATGGTGGAAACCAGGTTAGGATCAGGAGTCGATCAACCAGCAGTGACCCGTCCAAGGCGAGGCAGTGGTTCCAGCAGTGCACCTCGTCAACCACAAATGGATCCGGTCATGCAGCAGTTCTTGGAAGCTCAGACTCAGCTCCTGCAAAACCTGACCAACACTGTGGCCAACATGCAGGCACAAGGCAACAACCCACCCCATGCTCAACAGCAAGCTCCTATGAACAGGCACAGGGTGTTGATGAGCCACCAGCCTCCGGTGTTCTCTCATGCAACCGATCCACTGGAAGCTGAGGACTGGTTGAAGACCATTGAGAAGATGCTGACCATAGCTCAATGCGATGACAGAGAGAAAGTCCTATATGCTTCAGGGTGACTTCAGGGATCAGCTTCGGTATGGTGGGATGCGTATGCCGCCGCTCATGCCAATAGGAATGCAATTACCTAGCAGGAGTTTACCACTAACTTCAGGAGCCACCACATTCCTGCCGGTCTCATGAAGCTAAAGAAGAAGGAGTTCCTTGCTCTTAAGCAGGGAGGGATGTCTGTGATGGAGTTCAGGGACAAATTCACTAAGTTGTCACGCTATGCTCATGAAGACACTGATGAGGACAGGAAGAAGCAAGAGCTGTTCCTGGAAGGGCTAGCTGGACCACTGCAGTACCAGCTGATGTCCCACACTTTCCCTACCTTCCAAGATCTGATTGATAAGGCTATAGGCTTGGAGCACAAGCACAGGGAGTTGGGTGACTTGAAGAGGAAGGCCACCAACTCTGGGCAGTCTGGAAGCATCACTCGTCCCCGCTTCAACCCACAGCAGGGAGCACCGTTCTGCTATGGAGGTCAGAATGGGAACTTTGGGCACCAATAGTTCTAGCGCCCCATGCAGCAGCAGTATCAGCGCCCTACACAGCAGTTCCAGCACCCTACTTAGCAGAATCAGCGCATTAGGCAGCAGACACCTCGCCCCGCTTACCAGCAGAACCAGCAGAGGACTCCCATTGGCACTCCAGCGAGGCCTGGCGCACCCCACACCCCTGCTGGCAACACTTGCTTCAAGTGTGGCGAAGTTGACCACTACGCCAACAACTGCCCCAAGAGGACTGCTCCAGGAACTCCCGTGCAGAATCAGCAGATGCAGCAGATGAGGAATGGGAACCAGACCCCGCAAGTTAACAAGGGACAGCAGAGCTATGCACGTGGCAGGGTGAACCACGTGAGTGTGGAGTCAGCTCACGAGAACCCAGAAGTGGTGCTCGGTATGTTGATTGTCGACTCAATACCCGTCTCAGTCTTATTTGATTCTGGAGCCTCGCATTCTTTTATTTCTGCTCAATTTGTGGCTAAGCACAACATTCCCATGCAACCCATGAAACAACCCTTGTTAGTTAACTCACCCGAGGGGAGATGAAAGCTTTGCACATGTGTCCTAGAGTTAATCTTAAGATCCGAGGGGTAGATTTCTGGGCAAGGTTGATAGTTCTGGAATCAAAAGACCTCGATATCATTCTGGGTATGGACTAGTTGCGTATGGCCGATGCTATCATTCAGTGCGCCAAGAGGACAGTTCATCTCACAGGCCCTAAGGGAGAAAAGGTTGAACTAATGTGTACTCCACCGTCAGCAGCAGAGGGTTCAGTGAATCAGTTGGATGGTAAATCTCTAGAGGACATTAAGGTGGTGTGTGACTATCCAGATGTGTTCCCTGACGAGCTACCAGGTATGCCACCTGATCGAGATGTTGAGTTTGTTATTGATCTTTTACCTGGTACTGCTCCTATTTCTAAGCGTCCTTATAGAATGTCTAGCGATTAACTGTTTGAGCTTAAGAAACAAATTAGTGAATTGTTAGAGAAGGGTTTCATTCGTCCTAGTTCTTCACCTTGGGGGGAACCTGTTATCTTTGTGGAGAAGAAGGATGGTACTCAGAGGATGTGTGTGGATTATCGGTCGCTTAATGATGTAACTATCAAGAACAAGTATCCTTTACCCCGCATTGAAGATTTGTTTGATCAGATGAGAGGTGCCAAGGTATTCTCTAAGATTGATTTGTGTTCTGGTTATCATCAGATGAAGATCAGGTTGCCAGATATTCCTAAGACTGCATTCACCACTAGGTATGGACTTTACGAGTACACAGTCATGTCTTTTGGGTTGACTAATGCACCTGCCTACTTTATGTATCTGATGAACAAAGTCTTTATGGAGTACTTGGATAAGTTTGTTGTGGTGTTCATCGATGATATCCTGATCTACTCCAAGGATGAAGCGGAGCATGAGGAGCATCTGAGACTTGTGTTGCAGAAGTTGAGAGAGCATCAGTTGTATGCAAAGTTCAGCAAGTGTGAGTTCTGGCTTAAGGAAGTGGCTTTTCTTGGTCACATCATCACTGATGGAGGCATTGCAGTCGATCCTAGCAAGGTCAAAGATGTGTTGAAGTGAGAGCCACCTCGGACAGTCAAGGAGATCAGAAGCTTTCTCGGTCTTGCAGGGTACTATCGTCGGTTCATGGAAGGATTCTCTAAGATAGTGAAGCCTCTCACATCACTACTAGAGAAGGATAAAGAGTTCAAGTGGACCGAAGCATGTCAGGCTAGCTTTGAGGAGCTTAAGAAGAGGTTGACTACCGCCCCAGTATTGGTGATGCCAGATCTGCAGAAGAGCTTTGATATCTACTGTAATGCGTCTCGACAGGGTCTTAGTTGTGTTCTTATGCAGGAGGGACATGTTATAGCTTATGCATCGAGGCAGTTGAGGAAGCATGAGCAGAATTATCCTACTCATGATCTGGAGTTAGCAGCTGTGGTTCATGCTTTGAAGATTTGGAGGCACTACATCATGGGGACTAAGTGCCAGATTTACACAGATCATAAGAGTCTGAAGTACATTTTCACTCAAAAGGACCTGAACTTGAGACAGCGCAGATGGTTAGAGCTGATCAAGGATTATGATCTGGAGATACACTATCATCCTGGAAAGGCTAATCTAGTTGCAGATGCTTTGAGTCGGAAGGGGCAGGCCAATATGGCACTCGCATTCCAGTTGCCTGAAGAGCTGATGGAGTTTGAGCAGCTCAACTTGGGGATGGTTGCACAGACTCAGGGAGTTACCTTGGAGGTGGAATCTATGTTGGAGCAGGAGATTCGTCAGGCATAGCTTGAGGATGCTGAGATTAGAGAGATCAGGGTGACTATGGAAAAGGGCAAGGCCCCGGATTTCACAGAGGATGATCAGGGAACTATATGGTTTAGGAATCAGATTTGTGTGCCCGATGTGGGAGATCTGCGTGAGAACATCTTGAAGGAAGCCCATGATTCTGCTTACTCCATCCATCCAGGCAGCACTAAGATGTATCAGGATCTTAAGCAGAGGTATTGGTGGTATGGGATGAAGAGGGATGTGGCCTCTCACGTGGCGTTGTGTGACACTTGCCATCGAGTGAAAGCTGAACATCAGAGGCCAGCCGGATTGCTTCAGCCACTGAAGGTGCCAGAATGGAAGTGGGAAGGGATCAGTATGGATTTCATAGTAGGACTACCACGGACACCTGCCGGGTATGATTCTATATGGGTGATAGTGGATAGACTGACTAAGGTAGCTCACTTCATTCCGGTGAAGACTACTCACTCAGGAGCAAGGTTGGCAGAGCTTTACATGTCTAGAATTGTGTGTTTGCATGGTGTACCTAAGAAGATAGTGTCCGACAGAGGTACTCAGTTCATGTCTCGTTTCTGGCAGAAGCTTCATGAGTCTATGGATACAGTGTTGAATTTCAGCTCAGCTTATCATCCGCGGACAGATGGACAGACCGAGAGGACTAATCAGATTCTTGAGGACATGTTGAGAGCTTGTGCTCTTAAGCATGGAGGTAGCTGGGGTAAGAGTTTGCCGTATGCAGAGTTCTCTTACAACAACAGCTATCAGGCCAGTCTTAAGATGGCACCTTTTGAGGCTTTGTATGGGAGAAAGTGCAGAACCCCATTGTACTGGAGTGAGACAGGAGAGAGTCGATTGTTCGGGACTGATGTTATCAAGGAGGCAGAAAGGCAGGTTCAGATCATCAGGGACAACTTGAGAGCTGCACAGTCTAGGCAGAAGAAGTATACTGACACAAAGAGGAGAGACGTGGTGTTCCACGAAGGTGATTATGTGTATCTTAAAGTGTCACCGATCAGAGGGCTACACAGGTTCAAGGTTAAAGGGAAGCTATCACCTCGCTTTATTGGACCCTTTAGGATTTCTGAGAGAGTGGGAGAGGTAGCTTACAGATTGGAGTTACCGAATCAGCTTTCAGATGTGCATGATGTGTTCCATATCTCTCAGTTGAAAAAGGGATACCAGCCGCATGATAAGGAGCCATTACCTATGGATGGGTTGGAAGTTAAGGAAGATCTCACCTATACTGAACATCCTATCAAGATCTTGGATACTCTTGCACAGGTTACGAGGAATCGGGTGATCAGAATGTGTAAAGTACAGTGGAGTAATCATATAGAGGATGAGGCAACATGGGAAAGAGAAGAGGATTTAAAGGAAGACTACCCACATCTCTTTGCTGATCCATCCGAATCTCAAGGACGAGATTCTTCTTAAGGGGGTAGGATTTGTAACACCCTAATTTTCACTTCATGGATTTAATAAAATATTGTTAGCAACCTATGTTTAAGCTTAAGGATTTTAAGGAGTTATTTGAATTTTCTAGGCATTTAAATAATTTTTAATAATAAAATAAATAAATATAGTTGAGTGTTGCATACATGCTGGTGCATCATTTTTGAGTGTTTTAATTCAAATTGTGTTTGAATTCAAAGTTGGTTTGAAGTTTGAAAAGGGTTTCAAAAATTCAAAGTGAATTCTTTTCCCTCCCTTCTCCTCTTCCTGTTTGTTTTGGCCCGTTTAGCTCTCTAAGTCTGCTAGACACCCCCTAGTCTCTGGCCCAGTTCACCTTCTCCCTCTCCTTTCTGTTTCAGCCACGCAGCCCAGCTCCGCATCCGGCCCATCTCCGGCCTGCTAGCACCCCGCCGCTCTCGGTCGCTGACGCGTGGGGCCCAGGGTGTCATCCCCTTCCCCGTGCCAGAGCCCGACTCGGGACGGACTCGCGTCCGTACGCCGGCCGAGTCCGGGTCCGTGCCGCCCCGTCACATGGCCCGCACACCAAGAAGCCGCCCTGGCTCCTTAAATACCCCCGCCACCGCACCCTGGACCCCCCACGAACCCCAGAACCCTAAACCCTAGAGCTCCGCGCGCCGCCGCTCCAAACCCTGGCGCCGCCGCCGCTGACCCGCTCCGTCACCGCCTCCCCACTGCTGTGAAGGAGTCCAGGAGAACTGTAAGCTCACGTGGAAGCTTCCGGCGCCATTCGTGTGCGTCGCCGTGCCCTGCGCCGTCCGTTCGAGCTCGCCGGAGTGTCGCCGTCGCCGCCGTCCGCCTCGTCCAGCCATCCGCCGTCTTCGTGCACCGAAGGTCGCTTCTTTTGCCCCGGTTTAGTTCACGAGCGTGCGCGCCATGTTTTGGTGTGGCTCCTGCAGCAAACGGAGCACCCTAGCTCCGGTTCGCTCTGCACCGGCGAGCCCGCCGCCTAGCTCCGCCGCGCGCCGTCGCTAGCGTTGCCGCCGGCCGCTCGCACATGATCTCAGCCGCCAGATCCAAAACCGACGGCCCCAATTAGATCTAATCGCCGGTCAACACTCGGCATACCGGTCAACCCCACGGTGCGCTGCACGTTTTGCTAAAGAGCCCCCGACCTTTTAGATTTTACAAGCCGGTCCTCCCACCGTAGTAAAACCCTTTCAAATAGGTCCTGATCTTTACGGTTTAGACCCTAAGCTTTCTAGATTTAGTCGCCGAGGTCCATAGCCTTAGTTTTTGTGAGTTAGCCCCTGTGTTTACACATTTAATTATGTTTTAGTCCCTGGTTTTTAGCAGTTAAGCCCCTGGAGCCTTAGTTTTCTCGCAGATAGGTCCCTAAAGCTTGTTTTAGCCATAGATTATGCGTCTTAGCTCCGTTTTTAGCGTTCTTTATGTCCAAACGATCGTATCGAAGAGTAGAATAGCTTTACACAGTTGTTTTGCTCTGTTAATACTGTTTCAGGCATGTTTCTTATTTATTTCTATTGTTTGCCTGTATGTGATTGATGTGGTGCGTGGAGGACGACCGTTACTTCGACTACGCTGCAGTTGAAGAGTTCGAAGATCTTGAGCAGCCACCCGAGAGTGTGGAAGGCAAGTCCTTGATGCATGCCCTTTTTCCTATACAATTGCATTTTAATTACATTATTTATTTTATTGCTTTGCATTAAATTGATGGGATCCTATGATTAAGGTGTGACTAGTGTTGTTTACCATGTCCTTGATAACCTGGGTATTTTGTTTATGTTGGGTAGCACATGCTTAGTTGCTAACTACGAGATTGAGGGTGGTTTCTATTGAACACAAAGTGAACTTGATTTATTTCATGCTCTACCCTCATTGAGCAAGATTACCCTATTAATCGGAACATGGAGCGACCACCCAGGATAACAGTACAACCACAAGACAAATGGCTCTGTCTTGGCTAATTAATTAGAAGCCTTAGTATGTGGTATGCTTTACCTGAAAAGGGAGAGGGGGTGGCGGTAGATGATGTATAGCCCGGCCCTCAACCTGATCTGCTCTGTGGTAGCTTCGCAGCTTGAGAGAGGGTTATGCGTTGCACTGACCATGTTACCTAGCGAGCAGCCCATATTAGGGAATCTTTGTAAAGGCCTCGTAGTGAATCCCTAGCCACTCACCAAAGGCAGTGTTTAAGGGTCTAGCTAACTCGGACGACATGGGAAACACGACTTGTGGGTAAAGATGTGCCACCTCTGCAGAGTGTATAAACTGATCGATCAGCTGTGCTCACGGTCACGAGCGGCCTGGACCCTCACATGAGTAAACTATGGAATATGGATTAATCTTGTGCATTGCATCTTATTTACTGTTGCATTTATTATTATCTGGGTTGGTATACACTTACACTGCTAGTAATCAGTTGCTAAATAAAATCTGACCAACTAAAATTGCTTATCGCTTAAACCATGTCAGCCATCCACCAAAGAGCCTTGCATGTTGTTATAGTTATGTTCCCTTGTTGAGTACGACATGTGCTCACGCTTGTTGATTTTATTTCTTGCAACTACACTACTCGGATTGCTGCTCAGACGGTCGCTTTGAAGACTTCCCTGAAGACTTTGAAGATTTCTAGGCGTGTTGCTCCGGTCGACTGCCTGTGGTGGACGACTTCGTTTATTTTCCGCTGTTAGCTACTCGTTCGTTGTGTTAAACTATTGGACAATCGGTCTGTAATAATAATAACGTTGTGACACTGTGATTCTTGGTACTCCACTATGTCGTTTGCATGTGTGAACATGATCCTGGACACATGTAAGCTATGATCTGGTTTTGCTTCCAAAACTGGGTGTGACATTAGAGAAAAATAGAAAGTATGCAAGAGTACATCACCGGAGAACCCAAGCTTTGGCTCTTGTTTGATTAATTCATTGAATCTTTTCCAAGCTTGATCTATTCCTTTCTCTTTTCCTTCCGCAAAATTTATCACTTGCCTCCTCACATTTTGAACTTTGCTTATCGGAAAGAATCTCTGAAAAAATTCCTTCACCAATCGAGCCCAGTTTCCTTCCACCTTGAAGGATGCAAATGAGTACCATCTTTTTGCTTCATCCGCAAGTGAGTATGGAAAAAGATTCCATTTGTACCAATCGCCTGGAACTCCTTTTTGTTGTACCATGTCGCATAGCCTCGTGAAACGCTCAATGGGCCTATATGGATTGTCCGTCTCCGCCCCTCTAAATGGGTTTGATGCTACCATCTTGATCGTTCGAGGCTTGATCTTGTACTCGATAGCCTTGGGTGTCGAATCTGATTTTTGCACTTTAATATCCTCCAATCGCGGGGTAGCATACTCCCTTAGTGTTTTTTCTTCTTCCTCCATGGCGTGATTGACAAGAGCCATCTAGACAACAAAAACAAAAACAAAAACAAAGGTTTTTCTAGACGAAAAGTTAGTGTTAGTGATCAACAAAAAATAATACCAAGTTAAACGTAGCAAACTAGCTTGTTCCCCGGCAACGGTGCCAGAAAAGCTTGTTGACGGTAGATAACGCGCCAAAATACGATCCGCAAGCACACGGGTCGGTTGTAGCTTTTCCCTTAGAGTATCCCCCAAGGTTATCAATTCGTGGAACAGGTGGATTGCTATGCTCAACTAAGCACTAAACTTGTTGATTGAAAGCTCTTTATCAAGTGATGATGTATATGTAAGAACTAATCTACTCTAGGTTAAAGAGATTAACAAAGAGAGTAAAGGTATGGAGAGTTCAAGAATCTAGAAAGCTTACCCAAGGGGTCTAGGATCGCTTAGAGATGTAACCCCCTAGCAAGAATGAACCGATCTAATCTATCAAGGTAAAGGTGCACCAAGTCCAACCTTTTCCCTCTCGCGTACTAGCCACTACATGAGGGTAATCTATGGTTGGACAACAAGAGCACAAGACATTGATGCGATCTAGGTATGAAAAACTAAGGGGTGTGAACCAAGTTCGATATGCTTTCCCTCCCGCGTATTGTCACTACACGACGGTAATCAAATAAGGAACAAAAGGAACACGATATGTGAAGCTACGAGCGATGCATACCCAAAGCTAGCCAGCCGACAATTAAGATTGAAGCACCATCAACATGAATATGATAGCAAAAAATCTAAAACATAGGTTTAGTGATTACAACTCAAGATCTCCCTTCAACCCCAAGGACAAACAAGGATTTTACCCCATAAACTTACACATTGTAACGCGAGACATGGTGTAGAATCCTCCGAAGTAGATGGAGATCGATGAGGAAGATGCTCTCCGCCTTGCTTTCTCCCTTGAAGATCCAATCTCCTCCTTGCTCTTGATCTTACGGCGGTGCCGGAGGGGCCTTGCTAGGGTTTCCGGGTGTCCTCCTCTCTCCTCTATGTGGCTCTCTCCCTTGGTTGAATCTCTGAAAGTTGAATGCCTTGATGTGGTCGACCTCGGGGCTTTTATCAATCTTTTTGGCGAATGGCGGCGGAGGCATAGACTTAGGGTTTGATGAACATCACGCACGAGAAAGGGAAGGCCGAACCGCCACAAAAAGGCCCTAGGCCGGTCGGCATGGGCCGGCCGGCCCAGGCCTATTTTGGCCCGGTTCGGCTCCGTCTTTCGCGAGCGAGCTTCTCTTGCAATTTTGACCTTTTGCCCTTTAGGATGTATGGACTTTTGGTGTCTTTATCCTTGTGAATAGATAGGGGGTCTTGTCATATGAACTCTGGTCTTCTCGTCTTGGTCCTCAGGGATATCTTGTGTTGCATCTTGGTCCTTGCCACCTTTGGAAGTAAGTTCATCTTGTATTCGCACACGAACGAAGCTCCTTGATCCTCTTGCTTAACACCTTCCGAACTTGATGCGAACTTATCCATTAAGCTTGTTATTTCTTGCATAAACATACAACTCCAAAAACACAAGCTCGTGTCGAACTTGTTACATCATTAGTATGCCTAGTGGCGGGTTAGTTCCAAATCAAAGCCGAAACCAAAGTGTAACAAGTTCCTTAGGTGTGTCATATTTGACCACCAACAGTGTTGTGGTATTTATTAGAGCAATGGTACAATATTACTTGATGTTTCAGTTTAAGATCACAATGTAGACGGTCATATTATATATATATATAAACAAAAGGAAACGGGTTGCCTCCCGCAAAGCGCTTCATTTAAAGTATAGAGCTCGACTTTCTTACGTACCTCCTTGTTGTCGTGAAGCCATGGTCCTTCATGCAAGATTTGAAGGTGTCCATGCAGCTTTGATTCACTCTCCATGCTTGACACGATCATTTTACTTGACGAGAGGCTTGCCCGATCGTTTCCTTGCATCATCGTCACCTTCTCCTCCTTTGCTCTTCGTCGTTGCTTCCTCTTTCATGAATTTCCCTCTCTGCCCAGACCAGACCATGTAGCAAACAATTTCTCTGATGCGTGGCGCATGAAATTGTCTTTCCAACAAGTCTTTGTTGACCCCCAACGGACTCCGAACGAGTGAGTTATGCTCGTTTTACTCTAACGCTGCAATCTGTCCAAATCTGATTTCAGACTGTGCAGCGCCTAATGTTTTTGCCATATCTTCTTCTACTTGTCTTCAAATTCATCGATCTTGGAGGCGTTGGAATCAGCACTTGATGGAGCTTTTGATTTTCAACTTTTTCCTTCTTCTACATATCTGATCAGGTGCTCAAAATTGATGAAAACAACAATGTCCGTACTCGAGATTCGGGAAGGCGATGCACGAGCTTGCAATTCCTCTAGGGCATGGCTTCTCTCCTCTTTATTAAGGTTAAATGACCTGAATGGTTAGTGAAACTCAGGTTTTCTCCCGGCATACGCTCTTTTAAGGTCACGAGCTCGACCAAGCACAAAGCAAGTCCAAGTTTCGTAGAAAGTAATGAAAACATATGCATACACAATCACAATCTTAATTGGATTAACAAGCAAGTTGTGATTAAATGTAGCATAAGCTTCTTGCTCAGTGCTAAAGCTCTCATTAGGCATGGGTTCATTAGGCAAGTAAATAACAAAGTTTAAGCACATCATAGCCTCTTCATCATTCTCAAGAAATTCTAGCCTATCAACATGATCATCAAGGGTGCAAGGCATAGAATCGAAACATACTTTTGGATGGACATCAAATCAAAGAGATATTATCATCACCAAAAGTATCTTGAGAGGTTAATATGTACCTTAACCTTCAAGCTTTTCATCGTGAGTGGTCCTCCGGAGTTGATAGCGAATCCTTGATGATCGAAGGTGGCTTGCGTAGACTTTTCTCAATTCCTCGTGCCACATGTCCTCAAGGTTGCTTTGTGTAGGATCACTTTTCTTCACTTGTTTGAGGGGCTTCACACATGTCTTAAATGTCTTCATGTAGTTCCATGATCCTTCATGTGAGAGCCCAAAATATCCGCGCCATGGGATGTTGTCTTATGTGGTAATCCTTCGTGATTTGCTCCAAACATCTTCTTGCGTCGGATGTCGCCAACTCGTGTCTTCATGTGCCAATGCTCTAGGGGTCTTTGTTTTGTTCCAAGCCTCTGAATTTCTTCATGTGTGGTCTAATGGAAGCATTCCCTAAGCTCTTCTTCGTTGTTGTCGTCCTCACCTTCGCCATCTTGTTCTCATCGTATTGCAGCTGCCTCTTCTTTGGATTCCCCCTATATAAATAATAGAACATATACCAAAATATAATTATATTGAAAAATTTATAAAATTACCTTTCCAACGGGTACTCATCCATCCTAATCGGAGTCCAAATGAGGGAGTTATGGCTGTTTCACTTCAGTTTTGCTTGCTGTCTAGAAATTTTCAGGACGTGCAATCATCGGTGATTCGGCCATATCCGCTTGTAGGAACCTCCGATCGATTTGATTCTTGACTCGTTGGAAGCATAACTTCGTGGGGCTTCTAAATATCCAAACATATCCTGTTGTTCTTCCCATGGGGCTGTGCAAAACTTGATGCGAACAGGAACTTCGAAGATGTTGAAGAGCTTGATCTTGTGATCTTGCAGGCATCATGATTGCTTCCAATACCTATTGCTTGATCAAACAAATCTCCACAAAGTAGTAGTTTTAAAATTTTAATTGACACGTTGACTTACCTTGTTTACCATCACTTTTGTGTAGGGTGTGGGCTCGATAGCAGATGATGGGCCACTAACAAAAGTTAGCACCTACCACTAAAGAGCGAATCTTGATGTCACATACATCTTGTTGGGGTGTGTACATAGAGAACTCATCAAACATCTTGTGTCTAGCTTTTGACCTGCTTTAAAGGACACAAACAAGAAAACAAGCGTATATGCAATAATAAAAATTAGGGTTAGTAAAATAGAAAGGTAGATCACCCTAGGGTTCGAGTTGCCGATCCCCGGCAACGGCACCAGAAAAAGGGCTTGTTGACGGTTCAAAACCGTGCTGAAGTTCACCGCAAGCGTACAGGTGACTTGGTGCCTTTTTCACCAAGGAGGGTCCTCCAAGGATTGTCAATCCAAGGATCGGAAGCAAACCGCTAAGGTTCTCTACCTAATCTAGCCAAACTAACCTAACATTAAGCGTTGATTGCATATGAGGTAAACCTAATAGATATATGAGTGAAGTGTAAAGGTTGATCACATCCATAACATAGGCAACATAAAGGAACAAACAAGGATAACTAAGGCCTACGTCTTCTAGTTGTAGTTCTAGCCGAAAGAGCAAGTGCAACAAGCATCTCATCTAAAAGCCATCTTTAAACTACTACCCTCCGGTCAAACCCTCTAAGGCACCCATCGTACACGTGATCGACATCCTGTCACGATGCCCTGTTTCTTGTATAGGTAAACCTAAGAGCACGCTCACGGGGAGCGTGTCGTACTCCTTGGTGGATCGGGTATGAACCCCTAGCCCCCATGGCTACGAGATCAACTCGAGCAATCTATGTTAACGGTAGATTGAAATAAAGCAAACCCAAGAAAGCACAAGATCATAAAGGGAGGAATCGAGTCGCTAAAGATCGGATGACATGAAGTACTTTATTCACATAGTAGATGTATTTAGGTCATCGCCACCGAATACATACCATCGAAGACCTCAACTAGCACTAGAACTCTGCCTTGGCACAACCACACAGGGCGGTCATGGCGGCTAGGGTTGGCCTAGGCCATCCCGTAGACAACTTCGAGGACTCCGCCGCCGTTGTCTCCCTCTGGTGTTCACTTCTAGGTTTTGCCGAGTTCTGATGAATGGATGTGGCGGCCGTCGGAGGCAGGGGTATAAATGAGCCGAGGAGCATGTAGGTCAAAGGGGAGGCCGAACCGAGCCTGAAACCCCTAGGTCGGTCGGCATGGGCCGGCCGGCCTAGGCCCTTTTCGGCCCAGTTCGGGCCCATCTTCCTCCACGATGCTTCTCGCACTTTCTTGAAATTTATCGAAGTCCATGTGGGTCCTTGACGTCGTTTTCCCCGCGGTTTAGATAAGGGTGCTTGGTGCGCAAACTCCCGTATCTTCCATTCGGGTCCTCGGAGTTTCACGGCTTCATGCTTCGGTCCTCGGGTCATTTGGAGTCATGTTCACTTCATGTCTTGACTTGTGCCGGGCTTCGTGAGCTTCTCATAAAGTGCTTGATGAACTCTTCCCGGAAGTCCTCATTTAGGCACTTAACTCCCACGTAAACAACATACTCCAAAAACCACATGCAAGTGTGAACTTGTTACATCATTAGTGTGCCTAGTGGCGGGTTAGTTATAATTCAAAGCTCAAACCAAAGTGTAACAAGTGCTCTTGGTTGACAGAAATTGACCGTCAACATACACCCATAGCTTCTCTTCAAGGTGAGGAAGCCACCAGCTCCTTTTCTTCCTCTGGTCCGAGCGACAGGATGCGCAGCCGTGGTAAGCCATCGCCGCCGGCCGCCCATGGTCGCCTCCTCTCTGGCCAAACCACGCCCCTGTGATCACGGCCGCGTTTGTTGTCGCCCATGCATCCTGTTAAGCCGTTCAGCGTTTTATACCGAGGCTCGTAGCGTGTTTTGGATCGTCGCCGTCGCACGCCGGCGAGCTCCCGTCCGCCCCTTTTCGGTGCTAGTCGCCGTGACCACCCAAGCCTCCCTACTGACCCCCTAGATGTGTGCGCAAGCCTCCCCGCTACGCGTAGCACCCACGCGTGCACGAAACGGTGGCCGGGAACCCTCTCCCGAGCTCACGCCGGCGAAGCGCCGCCGCGCGCCGCCGCGCCATCTTTCCCTCCGGCGAGTCCGCCGCCGTCCCTCGCTTGCACACGTTCTCGGCCGTTCGATCCGTGATGGACGTCCCTGATCGCGTACCCCTTCGTTTTATGTTTCTGGTCCACCGTGGACCCATGGACCGAGTCCACGGCGCGGTCCACCACTCCGTTAGCCGCTGGATCTGAGATCTACAGCCCAGATTTGCCGTGGACCCCGAGTCAAACCGGGCGTACCGGTCAGCGCCTGGCAATTTTGTTTAAGAGCCCCTGGGTTTCTTTGTTTTCGCATGCCGGTCCTTCTACCATCAAGAATCCTTACAAACAGGTCCTTGTTTTTATGATCTAGCCCCTGATTCCTTTAGATTCCTTCACCAGAGGTCCTTTTCACTCCTTTTCACACATAAACCCCTCTGTTTATAAGTATAATCATGTTTTAGTCCCTGGTTTCTTGCAGTTAAGCCCCTGGAAGCCTTGTTTCTTCACAGAAAAGCCCCTGAACCTTGTTTTGGCCGTATCTTTTGCGTTTTAGCTCCGTTTCCACCGTTTCAAGTTGCGTTAGGTTCATATCAACTCAAACTACGTGATAGGACCAATGATGAACATGTTCTTTGTTTTATAATTTATTTAAATATTAAATATGATTAAATCCTTTTACACATGCTTTTCTAATTAAAATCTAATTAGAGTTCAACACGTGTTTTTATAAGAAAGTTAATATGATTAATACTAGTTAAATATTTCTTATAATTAAAAGTTAATTAGATGCACACCTCGGTTTTTATAATCAAACTTAAATTGATTAATGTTTATGCAATTTGCTTTCTAAATAAAAGAAACATAGGTATATCCCGAGTTTCTTAATTAAATGTTAATTTGATTAATATGAACATAAATGTGTTTTTAAATTATAATTTGATTAGTTCAACTCGAAATATAAAGATGAACACCTAGATGCTTTTACATGCTTCTTTTAAATTAAATGTTTAATTTGCATAAATCATACTTGAATATTTATAAATAAAATTGGACTAGGCTTACATCGTCTTTTAAACATAAATAACTTGGTCTTCTCCCCCTGCATATTCCATTTTATCCTATATAATTGCATGACAACTAAGTTTATCTTTTATGATAGTGCATAAATTTGATGGGAAATTACCTTTTTAAGGACATGACTAGAATTTTATCCCTATTACCTTGGATAACCCTTTTTAAATAAATGTTTTGGGTAGATTATGCTTAGTTGCTTGACTTGGGATGGTTGAAATGGATCTTTATAAAAAAGTTGATCATGGTAACTTTGGTGACATATGTGGTTAATTACAAGATCATATGAATTAATCGGAACATGGAGAACCATCCAGGAAAACAGTGCAACCACAGTCCATATGGCTCTGGCTTAGCCAATTAATTAGGTGTGTGATTGTACTGGTGACCTTATCCGAAAGGAACACAGGGGGCTCGGGGTTGCAGGGGTATAGCCCGGTCCTCTTGGCCGCAGCCTTTGCTAAGGTGTTGTCCACTAGGGAGGGTTATGGTCCGCCCTGAGCTGTAACTGTCGTGGGTTGTTGGTGCTTTTGCATGTCTTTGTAAAGGCTTCGTAGCGTCCCTATACATTCACACCTCGGAAGTGTGGTATGATGCTTGGCCAGCATCGCATGGTTGGGTTCAAAGTTCTTCGGAACTTTTACGCGAGCTGTGGTGAAAGTGTACAACGTCTGCAGAGTTAAAACTGATCGATCAGCCGTGCTCACGGTCAAGAGCGGCCTGGACCCTCACATGATAATCAAACATAAAGATGGAATTAAATTGTGGTTTTCATATGGTTTTGAGATGAGATGCTTTCCTAAATGCTTAAGTGGGTTGGTATAAACTTACATCTAGTAAATAGGTGCTTGCTAATAAAATTTGACAAACATTAAAATGCTAACCGCTGCAAAACCTCAGCCTATCCTTGATAGCCTTGCATCTTCCCCCACTTGCTGAGCTCCAACCATAAGTGTGCTCACCCTTGCTTACCCGCTGTTCAGAGGAGAACACTGGAGAAGAGTACTTCAGCGACTACGACGAGTTCTGAGGTTTGCGTGCCCCCAGTCATGTGCCTGTGGAAGCTGAAGACGGAGTTGCTTCGTCTAGTTATCGTTTGTTCGTTCTAAAGACCTTCGAGTCTAACGTCTGAGTGTAATAAAGAGATAATGTAATGGTTTAACTCTTATACATTTTTATTGCTGTTTAATGATATTTCACTCATGACGTCTATCATATGTGTGTAAACTTGATCCTGGCGCACATATGAGATGCATTTGGTTTTCTTCGGAAAATCAGGTGTAACACCCTAATTTTCCATCACCAAAATAATGTAAGCAACATGGTGTTTTAGTTTTTGTTTTCTAAGGAAATAATAAATTATCAAATAAATTTAGCCTTTAAATATTTAAATATCACTTTTGAATAATTTTAGAGGCAACAAGTGCTTGTGCATCATATTTTGGTTGCATGATGTTTATGTGTGATGGTGTGAAGTTTTAAAAGTTTTTAAAATGATTTGAAAATTTTGAAAAGGTTTGTAGAGTTTAAAGTTTGAAAAGAATTTGAAAAGTTGTGGTTTGAAAGTTTAAAAGGTTGAAAAGGTTTTTTTTTAAAAAAAGAGAAAACCCTTCCCAAAACCCCTCCCCAAACCCCTCTCCCCTTTCGGCCCGAGCGGCCCAGCTCTCCCCGCCAGCCCACCTTCTTCCCCGCCGGCCCACCGCCTCTTCCGGCCCAGCATCATACGGCGGCCCGCTTCTCCTCCCCTCTCCCCCTCAGCCGCTGACCAGCCGGGCCCGCGTGTCAGCTCCTCCTCTCACCTCCAGCTCCCCTCCCCTGCTCCGCACCGAAGCGATCCCGCCGGCCGTTTCTCCCGCGCCGCGCGCCTCTCCCGCTTTTAATCCACGCCATCAAGGATCAATCAAGCCCGGTGCCTCTCCATCCCATTAATCCCCCTTCAGTTACTCCTTCCCCTATCTTGAATGCTATCAAAAATCGCCGGCGCCCCCCCGGCCATTGATGGCCCTTGCCAGCTGTCGCCTCCTCTCCTTTCCCCTTGGCTATAAAGCCTTCCCGCGAGCCCCTACTTCTCCCCTTTGCACCAACTGAGCTCTCACACCCCCCTCCATCTCGCGCACGCGCCGCCCGAAGCTCCCGGCCGCCGCGCCATTGCCGGCCACCCTGAAGTTTCTCGTCGACAGTGAAGTGGCCTTGTCTCTCTCTCTCTTTCTCCTTCATCGTTCTCGACGCTTACCCGTGATCCTCGTCGTGCCAGGACCTCTCCCATCGCCTGATCGAGTTGCCGGAGCCGCACCGCAAGCCGCCGCCCGAGCTTGAACCCGCCGGCGTCGATCTCCCTCACCATCGCTCCTCCGACGCTTCCTTCTTCGCCAGCGGCTTCGCATCAATGTGAGAAGCCACCTCCCTTTGTTTTTCTTTGACCCGAGGCGCATAACGCCGTCGCCGCCGTGTGCCTGGGCCGGCCATCCGCCACCGGCCATGGAGCGCCTCGTCCGTCGCCCGAACCGCCTCCCAGACGCCCTTGTCGCGTGCGCATGCTCCCCCGCTTCGCGTAGAGCCCGACCGCATCCCAAACCGTGGCCCCTAGCTCGAGATCGGGCGAACTCCGGCGAGCTCCGCCGCGCGCCGCCCGCCTTCGGTGTCACCGCCGCCGCTCCCTCGCGTGTGGGCGACGTGCACCGTTGGATCTGATCCGGACGGTGCTGATCGTGTACCCTTTCGCGATTTGTAACCGGTCCATCGTGGACCAGTGGACCAAGTCCACAAGCGCGGTCCACCGCCGGTCCACGGCCGCGCCAGCCGTCCATCAGCAAATCGGCGGCTCAGATCCGCCCGCGCCGCTGGTTAAAGTTGACCGTAACGGTCAACAGAGCCTTTTCTTTGCCGTTTTGCAGAAAAACCCCTCTAGTTTTTAGTTTCACAACCAGATCCTTCCACCTATAAAGATCCTTGCAAACAAGTCCTTTCTTTTACGTTTGGGCCCCTGATCTTCTCTGTTTTAGCACCCGAGGCCCTTAATAGGCTCTTTTGCGCATAAACCCTTCGGTTTATACGCATAATCATGTTTTAGCCCTGGTTTCTTGCAGTTAAGCCTCTGGAAGCCCTGTTTCTTCACAGAAAAGCTCCTGAACCATGTTTTAGTCATATCTTTTCCGTCTTTTATCCGTTTTAAGCGTTCTTGGTGTCCACGCGACCGTCTTTTCAAGCCCGTCAGTTTCTGAACCTTGTTTTGGCTATATCTTTTGCGTTTTAGCTCCGTTTCCACCATTTCAAGTTGCGTTAGGTTCATATCAACTCAAACTACGTGATAGGACCAATGTTGAACATGTTCTTTGTTTTATAATTTATTTAAATATTAAATATGATTAAATCCTTATATACATATGCTTTTCTAATTAAAATCTAATTAGAGTTCAACACGTGTTTTCATAAGAAAGTTAATATGATTAATACTAGTTAAATATTTCTTATAATTAAAAGCTAATTAGATGTATACCTTGGTTTTCATAATCAAACTTAAATTGATTAATGATTATGCAATTTGCTTTCTAATAAAAAGCAACATAGGCTATGTCCCGAGTTTTCTTAATTAATTGTTAATTTGATTAATATGAATATAAATGTGTTTTTAAATTATAATTTGATTAGTTCAACTCAAAACATAAAGATGAACGCCTAGATGCTTTTACATGCTTCTTTTGAATTAAATGTTTAATTTGCATAAATAATACTTGAATATTTATAAATAAAATTGGACTAAGTTTACATCGTCTTTTAAATACAAATATAACTTGCTTAATTATAAATAGGGTATTTCTCTGAAATAACCTATGCACATCTTTATTCAATTAAAATATACCAAGCACATAGCTAGCTCTTGTATGTGATCATCCAAAGCTCCCGATAGTTTCGAGTGTTTTTGAGTTCGCGTTCCTTGAGCCAACCCTTGACCTTTCTTTAAAGCTTTTCATGCTTGGTGTATTGTTTTGTTTATTGTATGTATTCTTGTGTGCTCGTAGACATCGTGCCAGTTCCAAGTGAGCAACCAGTTGGAGTGGATCAAGAGCAAGTGTTTGAAGAAAAAGAATCCCAGTGTTTAAGCAAGGAAGGCAAGTGGACTTCTCCCTCTGCATATTCCTCTTTGTCCTGAATAATTACATGATAACTAAAATTTACTTTTAAATGTTGTATTGCATAAATTTGATGGGAAATTACCTTTTTAAGGACATGACTAGATTTTATCCCCTCTACCTGGAACAACCCTTTTAAATAAATATTTTGGGTAGAAATGCTTAGTTGCTATACCTTGGGTTGGTTCAAATGAATCTTTTACAATATGATGAATGTTGATCATGATATCTTTGGTGATATATATATGTGTGTGCTTAATAACAAGATCATATGGTTTAATCAGAACATGGAGAACCACCCAGGAAAACAGTGCAACCACAGTCCACATGGCTCTGGCTTAGCTAATTAATTAGGTGTGCGATTGTACTGATGGCCTTATCCGAAAGGAACACAGGGGGCTTGGGGTTGCAGGGGTATAGCCCGGTCCTCTTGGCCGCAGCCTTTGCTAAGGTGCTGTCCACTAGGGAGGGTTATGGTCCGCCCTGAGCTGTAACTATCGTGGGTTGTTGGTGCTTTTGCATATCTTTGTAAAGGCTTCGTAGCGTCCCTACGCTATCACACCTCGGAAGTGTGGTATTGTGCCTGATCAGCACATGCGTGGTTGGGTTCAAAGTTCTTCGGAACTTTTACGCGAGCTGTGGTGAAAGTGTGCAACCTCTGCAGAGTGTAAAACTGATCGATCAGCCGTGCTCACGATCAAGAGCGGCCTGGACCCTCACATGATAATCAAACATAAAGATGGAATTAAATCGTGGTTCTTGTGGTTTTGAGATGAGATGCTTTCCTAAATGCTTAAGTGGGTTGGTATAAACTTACACCTAGTAAATAGGTGCTTGCTAATAAAATTTGACAAACATTAAAATGCTAACCGCTGCAAAACCTTAGCCTATCCTTGATAGCCTTGCATCTTCCCCCACTTGCTGAGCTCCAACCATAAGTGTGCTCACCCTTGCTTACCCGCTGTTCAGAGGAGAACACTGGAGAAGAGTACTTCAGCGACTTCGATGAGTTCTGAGGCTTGCGTGCCCCCAGTCATGTGCCTGTGGAAGCTGAAGATGGAGTTGCTTCGTCTAGTTATCGTTTGTTCGTTTAAAAGACCTTCGAGTCTAACGTCTGAGTGTAATAAAGAGATAATGTAATTGTTTAACTCTTGTACGTTTTTATTGCTGTTTATGATATTTCACTCATGACGTCTATCATATGTGTGTAAACTTGATTCTGGCGCACATATGAGATGCATTTGGTTTTCTATAACACCCTAATTTTCCATCACCAAAATAATGTAAGCAACATGGTGTTTTAATTTTTGTTTTCTAAGGAAATAATAAATTCTCAAGTAAATTTAGCCTTTAAATATTTAAATATCACTTTTGAATAATTTTAGAAGCAATAAGTGCTTGTGCATCATCTTTTGGTTGCATAGTGTTTATTGTTTGTTTGTGTGAAGTTTTAAAAGTTTTAAAGTTTGTTTGAATGTTTGAAAAAGTGTTTGAAAGTGTTTAAGGTTTGAAAAAAAAAGAAAAACGAAAACCCAAACCCCAAACCAATCTCCCTTTCGGCCCATCTCCGCTCGCGGCCCAGTTTCTCTCCGCCGGCCTGCTCTTCCTTTCGGCCCAATGCCACCCGGCGGCCCGTTTCCCTTTCCCCTCCCCTTCTCTCACTGTCTCGCGGGCCCCGCGTGTCAGGTCGTCTTCCACCTCTGGTTCCCCTCCTCTGCTCCACCTGCGGCCGCGCTCGCCGGCCGTTCTCGTGCGCTGCGCGCCCCTCCTCCTCCTTTAACCTGCTCTTTAATGCGCAGTGAAGCCCCACCGCTACTCTCCTCCTTTACTTCCTCTTCGGTTTCTCCTTCCCCTTCACGCGCCCCCCCCTTTTGAATGCCATCAAGACCGGGCCGGCCGCATAGCCATCAATGGCCTCTCCGCCCCGGCCGCCGGTTCTTCTTCCCCCTCCTCGTCCTATAAAGGTCGTGCTCGAGCCCCGGCGCGCACCCTTTCCGCACCCGTGCACGCCCTAGCACCCCCATCCTCGCGCGCGCACTGTCGCCCCTCGAAGTTCCGGCCGCCGCCATTGCCGGCCGTGCAAGCTCTCCCACCGTCGGTGAAGTGCTCCTGCCCCTATTCTTTCTTCTTCTTCGCGCCCGTCGCTCACGGTGCCTCCCTCTGTCCCAGGTCCGCCCTCCGTCGCCGGACCGAGTAGCGCCGAAGCCCCAGTTCCTTCTTCCCGGAGCGCCGCCCGAGCTCAACCCGCCACCGTCGATCTCCTTCTCCATCGCCTCTTTGTCGCCTGTTTCTTCGCCTGAAGTTCCTCTGCGTGGTGAGAAACATGTCCCTCCCGTTTTTCTCTGCACCTAGAGCTCGTGTCCCCTGTGTCCGCTCGCCGGCCGGTTGCCGTCCGCCACGGCCGCCGTAGCCCTTCACCCGCAGCCCAAGCCACCTCCCTAAGCCCATGAGCGAGTTCGCCTCTCTCCCCTCTTTGTGTAGAGCCTGGTCGCGCGCCAAACCGAGCCCTAGAGCTCAAGTTCGACCTGCTCCGGCGAGTTGGCCGCCGTGCGCCGCCCCCTTCCGCCGCGTGCCGCCAAGGTCGCCCGAGCCCTCCTCCAGGTACCCTAGCCGCGTCCGCATGCTTCTCAGCTTCGCGTAGGTGCAAACCGCGTCTCAAATGGAGCCCTGTAGCTCGAGATCGAGCGAGCTCCGGCGAGCTCCGCCGCCGGCTCCGCCGGGCGCCGCCGTCTGCCGCTGCCCCACCGCTGTCTCTCGCGTGCACGCGTCCGCAACCGTCCGATCTGCGATGGACGTCCCTGATCGTGTACCCCTTCGCCTGTTATAACCGGTCCACCGTAGACTCGTAGACCAGGTCCACGACGCGGTCCACGGTTCCGCCAGCCGCTCGATCAGGAGCGGACGGCCTGGATCGGCCCCAACCCCTGGTCAAAAGACCGCATACCGGTCAACACCGAGCCGCCCCTGCACTTTTTACAAAAACGTCCCTGTTGTTTCTATAATCACAACCATGCCCTTCCACCTTATAAAACTCTTACAACCAGGTCATGTTTCTTCTGTTTGAGCCCCTGATCTTTCTTTTATATCTCACCCGAAGTCCAATCTTGATCTTTTGCGCTATAGACCTTCGGTTTATATGCGTAATCATGTTTTAGTCCCTGGTTTCTTGCAGTTAAGCCCCTGGAAGTCCTGTTTCTTCATAGAAAAGCCCCTGAACCTTGTTTTAGCCATATCTTTTCCGTCTTTTATCCGTTTTAAGCGTTCTTGGTGTCCACGCGACCGTCTTTTCAAGCCCGTCAGTTTCAGAACCTTGTTTTGGCTGTATCTTTTGCGTTTTAGCTCCGTTTCCACCGTTTCAAGTTGCGTTAGGTTCATATCAACTCAAACTACGTGATAGGACCGATGTTGAACATGTTCTTTGTTTTATAATTTATTTAAATATTAAATATGATTAAATCCTTATATACATATGCTTTTCTAATTAAAATTTAATTAGAGTTCAACACGTGTTTTCATAAGAAAGTTAATATGATTAATACTAGTTAAATATTTCTTATAATTAAAAGCTAATTAGATGTATACCTTGGTTTTCATAATCAAACTTAAATTGATTAATGATTATGCAATTTGCTTTCTAAATAAAAGCAACATAGGTTATATCCCGAGTTTTCTTAATTAATTGTTAACTTGATTAATATGAATATAAACATGTTTTTAAATTATAATTTGATTAGTTCAACTCGAAATATAAAGATATACGCTTAGTTGCTTTACATGCTTTCTTCGGAATTAAATGTTTAATTTGCATAAATCATACTTGAATATTTATAAATAAAATTGGATTAGGCTTACATCGTCTTTTAAATACAAATATAACTTGCTTAATTATAAATAGGGTATTTCTCTGAAATAACCTATGCACATGATTTTACTTAATTAAAAGATACCGAGCACATAGCTAGCTCTTGTATGTGATCATCCAAATCTCCCGATAGTTCCGAGTGTTTTTGCGTTCGTGTTCCTAGAGCCAAACCTTGTTCTCTCTTTAAGCTTTTCATGCTTGGTGTATTGTTTTGTTTATTGAATGTCTTTATGTGTGCTCGTAGACATCGTGCCAGTTTCAAGTGAGCAGCCAGTTGAAGTGGATCAAGAGCAAGTTTTTGAAGAAGAAGAACCTCAGTGTTTAAGCAAGGAAGGCAAGTGGACTTCTCCCTCTGCATATTCCTCTTTGTCCTGAATAATTGCATGATAACTAAAATTTACTTTTAAATGTTGTATTGCATAAATTTGATGGGAAATCACCTTTTTAAGGACATGACTAGATTTTATCCCTAATACCTTGGACAACCCTTTTAAATAAATGTTTTGGGTAGAAATGCTTAGATGCTATACCTTGGGATGGTTCAAATGAATCCTTTGCAATATGATGAATGTTGATCATGATAACTTTGGTGATATATATATGTGGTTAATAACAAGATCATATGAATTAATTGGAACATGGAGAACCACCTAGGAAAACAGTGCAACCACAGTCCATATGGCTCTGGCTTAGCCAATTAATTAGGAGTGTGGAATTATCTGACAGCCTTATCCGAAAGGAGCACAGGGGGCCGGAGTTGAAGGGGTATAGCCCGGTCCTCTTGGCCGCAGCCTTTGCTAAGGTGCTGTCCACTAGGGAGGGTTATGGTCCGCTCCGCTGCTGTAACTGTCGTGGGTTGTTGGTCTTCTACATACCTTTGTAAAGGCTTCGTAGCGTCCCTATGAAATCACACCTCGGAAGTGTGGTATTGTGCCTGATCAGCACATGCGTGGTTGGGTTCAAAGTTCTTCGGAACTTTTACGCGAGCTGTGGTGAAAGTGTGCAACCTCTGCAGAGTGTAAAACTGATCGATCAGCCGTGCTCACGGTCAAGAGCGGCCTGGACCCTCACATGATAATCAAACATAAAGATGGAATTAAATCGTGGTTCTTGTGGTTTTGAGATGAGATGCTTTCCTAAATGCTTAAGTGGGTTGGTATAAACTTACACCTAGTAAATAGGTGTTTGCTAATAAAATTTGACAAACATTAAAATGCTAACTGCTGCATAACCTTAGCCTATCCTTGATAGCCTTGCATCTTCCCCCACTTGCTGAGCTCCAACCATAAGTGTGCTCACCCTTGCTTACCCGCTGTTCAGAGGAGAACACTGGAGAAGAGTACTTCAGCGACTTCGATGAGTTCTGAGGCTTGTGTGCCCCCAGTCATGTGCCTGTGGAAGCTGAAGACGGAGTTGCTTCGTCTAGCTATCGTTTGTTCGTTTAAAAGACCTTCGAGTCTAACGTCTGAGTGTAATAAAGAGATAATGTAATTGTTTAACTCTTATACGTTTTTATTGCTGTTTACTAATATTTCACTCATGACGTCTATCATATGTGTGTAAACTTGATCCTGGCGCACATATGAGATGCATTTGGTTTTCTTCGGAAAATCAGGTGTGACAGTAACAAGTGCTCTTGGTTGACGGAAATCGACTGTCAACACGCTTGCCTCCCCGACCTCTTGGTCGTCGTCGTCTGCCTCAAACAACGAGTTGGATAGGTAGCCTTCCAACAGGTCGGCTGGTGGAGCTTGGTGTTCCTCTGCGGACCTCAGCTTCCTCGCGGCTCCATGCCAGCGGGAAACGGTGCGGGGCACCAATACTCCAGCGCGCATGTCTGTACGTCAACAACACAAGATTATGAGGTCTCCCTCAATCAATATCATCATCCAGATCAATCAAGACTACGTTTTCGTCGGGCCTCCTGAAGGTCGGTGTGCCTTGGTACCTCGGTCCTTCAATACCTCGGTACCTCTTTGGCCCTGCTGGATGCTTGGCAGCTATGCTGGTCGTCTAAGCACCAAATGGCCTTCCTGAGGTCGGCGTGCCTTGGTACCTTGGTCCTTCAATACCTCGGTACCTTTTTAGCTCTGCCAACCTAGTTGTGTGCCCTAGACACGTGACCTCCTTGAGGTCGGTGTGCTGTTCTGACCCTGCCAGCCTGTTCTGGACACCTTTGGAAGTTTGCTTTGAGGAATGAAGGCCTCTCTGCGGGGTGCGCGCCAAACAGGCCCTGCCAGGTATTTCTGGGTGTTTGGGCGTTGTTGACTTGAGACCTTCTTGAGGTCGGCACGCCACCATGGCTCTTCTAGACTCCTCGCCACCATGCTTGGATATTTGGGTGTCTCTACAATGTGGAGTCTTCTTATTTTTTGGACTATCAAACCGGTTATGCTGCTCGCTTCAATGCTCGGGGACTACTCTATGAGAGCGCCTTCGACACCCTATGTTTTTTCTTCTTTTTTGGATCATCGAAGCAGTCTTGCTCCCTACTTCAATGCTCAGGGACTACTCTATGAGAGCGTGTTCGTCGTCCTCTGTTTTTCTTCTTTTTTGGATCATTGAAGCAGTCTTGCTACCCACTTCAATGCTCGAGGACTACTGTATGAGTGTGTTTTCCAAACACCCTCTATTTTTTATTCGTCGTTTCAACCTATTAGAAGTCTACTTCCTATAGGTTGGCACTCGACCTCGCTACTTTCGAGATTCTACAAACAGGCCGGCTGCTGGTTAAATTTTTCTTTTAGACCAATGTGCACGCTATTCAACCTGTTGATGGTCCCACGACTTCGCTATGACCCCTTCGAGAGGTCACTGTTGACGGCTGATATTTGCCATTTTTGTGGCCATCAACTCCTGCAAATTGGAGCATGAATTGCACATTCACACTAGAATAGGAGCTTAAACTCATACTTTCCACCAGTGTTGATGTCTATTCGAATGCAGGTATTTAGCATAAGAAATGGGAGGAATCCATGCACTTTCACTCCACTCCAATCCAAGGCACTCAAATGCTGGCCAATCAGGGGCTGCCACATGGATTCTCCTGGATCCATGATGTCACCAATCCATGTGAGGGACTCTCGACGAATCATACGCTGCCACGTCAGCATCACATGGATCCATGGGCCCACTTTGCCAACTAAACCGCCAGGAAACGTGCCATGCACGGAGGAGAGGCACTAGGGCCCACATGGAAGCGAGCCAGACGAAGCAGAAGCCAGAAGGCCGGCCGGGAGCTTCGGCCAACCCTAGGATCAGCCGAACCGACCTAGGGTCGGTTGATCTCCCCCCTCCACGTGTTGCTCGCTCATTGGTCCTTGGCTGCATCCCCGGGTGTTTTGGAGCACTTGGAGCCTCGGAGCAAGCCTCCTCCTTGTCTATAAATAGGAGGGGAGGGGCTACATTTCACACACACCACCAAGCTCTCAAGTTCCACTTCTCTCTTGAGTAGCTCTCTCTCCCTCTCTCCAATTCTGCCCATGTGAGGTGATTCTCACCTCCATGTGGTAGAATGGTGATGAGGAGAGATCTAGATTAGGATTAGTTGAGAGGTAGAGTAGGGGTGAGGAGTGAGTTAATGTCCTCCTGGATGCTTGTTCTTCATTTAGATCAAAGTGAGGATTTCAGCAATTCTTATTTAGACTATAGTGGACATCATACATGATTGATTTGTTCTTGTGTTCATGGCTCGTTCATAAGTTAGAGGCTTGTGTTCTTCATGGCACAAGGCTTCGATCCTTTAGAGCCAGAGCAGTAGTTCATATACTTGTTTGCATGCTCTGATCATGTTTAGTTAAGTAAGTCCACTGTATCTCATTTAGCTGCATCCATAGCTTCCTTTCTGCTCCGTAGTTTAATGAATGATAAGATGAACTGATTCCGATCTTTCTCTTGTTCGTGGGACCGTATCTATACGATTGCTATAGTGTAGTTAGCAGGTCGACAGACGTAACCGCACTATAGTATTTTATCTGGGGTACAGACGTGGTGTCTGGGCCCTGGTTTTCCTACGAAGACCACGTACGATCATAGCGTAGAGGTAGGCCGCAGTGGTGACAGCCTGTTGGACCCTTTGTCAACCCTCTGCGTCGCGTACCGAGTTGGGCTCGCTTGCCAGTACTTTGAAGTGTTGTCGCCCCGCGGGGATGACTGAGACCTGACAGATGCATCTTGAGAGCTAAGTCCCTTAAGGAAGTGCTTCTTGTATCCCGACCTATCCCAGCGAAAGCTGGTGTCCTTGGATAGACCCTCTCTGGTTACCCACCGTCCTAGGAATGAAACCCGATGGGAATACTCATTCTCCTAGGGAGAAGTGCTACAGCGGTGTATCCGTGCGCTTGCGGATTCGTTCGCACTCGTCAGTGTACCCGAGAGTTTTTTACACGCTCACGCTACCACGGCGCCTAGTGTTGAGATTAAGAAACACCAACAAGCATTTCTGGCGCCGTTGCCGGGGACGGCTGTTGTTAACCTTCGAACCCGTCTATCCTCGTATTTATCTTTTTCCTTTTTCTTCTACCTCCACCCCCATTACCCTTTTTGAGATATCCCTTTTTTGTTTTCTTTACTTCTACCTCTACCCCCACTACCCATGGAAGGTTATCCTTGTAAACACCTTTCGCCTTCGAGGAGTGAACCCTCAGAGCCATCTTCGTCAAGACCCACTCTTACACCTGGCCTTTGGCTTCACCCCTCTATCATGAAGCTAATTCAGGACCTATCCTTCTCGAGGTTAAGTCATGAGAACCCCTTTGATCATGTGAGAGACTACGAGCGTGTAACAACCCAGAAAATTAAGTTATGAAAATGTGAGGAAATTTGAACTTTTATTTATTGATGATGTGTCACCCATGTTTAAACCCTTTCTAGCATCTTCCCTTAATTCCATATAAATAAATACCAAAAATATAAAAACATAAATTCAAAATATGGTAAAGTTAGTGATTTGAATTTTTATGGATTTCCTTTGGTTTTTATTGTGTGTGCTATGAATTTGAAATTATTCAAATTCAAACTTAAAGTTAAAACCTTAAATCAAAAATATATTCAAAACCCTTTTGCTAACTGCTGGGCCAACTAACATCTCCCATAGTCTAGCTAAGCCCCTCCATCTCTCGGCCTGATCCTCATCGTCGCCCCTCTCTCCAACCCAACAGATCAGGGCGGCCCACACAAGCTCACGAAACACCCCCGCCGGCTTGTCTCGATGACATGCGGGACCCCAACCGCCTCTGTTCATCTTCCCCCTTCGCATCGCTCCCTTGCGTCACGCCACACCACGCCTCCGTGCCGCACCACACGCCCACGCACCAGACCGTCCGCCCCGCCCCGCTGGCACGCACGCCGAGGGGTGGCCTGCATGCCGAGGCGGACCCACGCGCTTTCCCCCTCGTGAAACCACATGTTTGCCCCTGGCCAATCCCGCACGCCAAGCTCACCTGTTTCTCCCGCGCAGCGCCTTCGCTGCCAAGGAAAGGGAGGGGAACATCCCTAGCCCACGCTGCACCCCGGTCTCCTTGACCTTGTGCGCGCACAAAACCCCCGAGACCAAGCCTCTCTTGGCCCCATCGCCATTTGGGGAAATTCCTCCCCAAGACTCTGTTCCGCCACCGGGGGAGTAGAGGAGGAGAAGGAGGGGGAGAAGAGGGGAAGAGGGAAGGTTGGAGGTGCGCCACCACCATGCCATCCTGCCAGAGCCGGAGCAGTCGAAGTCGGAGCCGGACGAGCAGGAGAGGAGGCCGTCCGCGAGAAGACCCGTGCCGGAGACGAGCCGCCACCGCGCCGCCGTGAACCTCGACGCCACTTCACCGATGCGCCGCTCCACTGCTACGCCTTCACCATCGCCCCAACGTGAGACATCCCGCACCCTTCTCCTGACCTTGCTGACCCCATGGGAGCGTACCCCTGCGATACGCCACGCCGGCCTCCGCGCCGTGCGCCGAGCTTGAGCTCGCTGTTCAGCCCCTGTCCAGCCTTCGTGCCGCCGTTTTCTGCAGGAACCCCTCTACCCAGTCGTCACCGTGCACCCCAGCGCGAGCAGGCAGGCCGTTGGCCACTAACCCGCCGCCATCGTCTTCGCCGCGACGCGCCGGAGCACTGCAGTGCTGCGTGCGTGATCGTGCGCGTAGGCCGAACCTCACCGCCGTGCGAGTGTGTCCGCTACGCTCGCCTCCATGAGCATCACCGTCACACCGTGAGGATCCGCTGTCGCCGTGGTCGTGAACGCCGCGTCACAGTTTTGGTATGCCTAGCCTTCGCGCACGCCGGCTGGCCGTGTCACGGCCAGGCTCCACCAGTGCACGCGCGAGTACCCTGGCGAGCACGCCCAAGTGCCGCCGAGCCGCTTATGCTGCATCCGCTAACTTTTGCGCGATCTGTATCGGTGCATTGCCGACGCTGCTCGCCACCGTCACCACCGTTGCCACTGCTCGCGCCGAGAGCGCCGCCGTGTCGAACCTTGCTCGTGCCTAGGTGCTCCTCCCCAGAGCAGTGGCCACGTCGAGGTGACCGCTAGGTCCTAAAAATCCCCCATCCTCGCTTGCACGGGCACCTGAGCAGCTGTAGCCGCATATTGTTGCTCGCCGTCGCCGCCAGGCGCATGCCAGTGGCGCGCCGACGCGCGCGTACAAGGCAGGGAGGGCCGCCGCGCCCCAGCAGAGATCGAGGGCCAGCAATGGACTCCTTCGCTGTGAACGTAAGGGGACCACTTGGGCCTTAGCCCATTAAACCCAGTAACAGCCCCTTTTTCTTTTCTTTTATGGGCTCTGTTTTTAATCCAGGGACCTAAACTGGACTTGATCCTTTTTGGCCCTATGGGCTAGGTCCAATGGGCCGATTTCGGCCCACTAACCCTTTCGGCCCATTAATGGCCCACTAACCCAGATGCTGACGTCATGACTACGTCAAGCTGACGTCATCAATTATTTTCAAAATAAAATTCCTTTTCTGTTTTCTAAATGAATTTGGAAATTAATTTATAAAACCTTTAATCTTTGAAAATTCATAACTAATTATTTACAACTCCGAAAAATATGAAACCAGTTTCTAAATTTTTCTAAAAAATGAGACGGTGCTGTTTGTAGGTGGTTTGGTTCTATTTGGATCTTTTAAAAATTGGGCTTCTTTGGATTTATGCTAAGTTGTTTGCCGGTGTCTTAGCGTCTCGTATCTCGTGCTGCACAGACCCGAGCTACGACCAGGAGGAGGCTTACGACCCTGACTACAACCCAGACTAGGACTTCGGATGCTAGCCAGGTGTCATGTCACTCCCAACCATTTAGATCCTATGCTTGCTTTAGATGCTAGTGCTTTATTACTTTTGATGCATGATTTTAAAATTGCATAGACATTTGATTAGCCATGCCTTGTAATTGTTTATCCTGTCCTTGGAATACCTACTTTTGGAACTAGCTACAGACCCCTAGCTAGTTCCCGGCTCTACTCATCCATATATTTTTTACCCTTAGTTATGGATGGATCTCAGGATTGGACCGAGGTTGGTATACCTCAGAACTCTTGCGTGAGTTTTGGGTGAGTGGGTATCCTTGACGTGTTACCGCAGGAGCGAGCCGCTTTGGTTACTTGTGAACGCCTGACTAGGGGAGATGCGACCTGGCCTCTGGCCCTAGCGACGTGTCGGATGTTTGGAGTTGGTGAGTGCTCGCTCTTGCAATTAAGGACCGTTCGACAGTTTAACCGTGATCTTTGGGCTATTTTCGTACAAACCGTTCGCTCACGTATGGGTGGGGTTCGGTTTGAGAACTAGTTGGTGGTTGGCACTCAGCTTGTAGGTGGACCGGTGTGGTCGTGTGAAGGGGACGGGTTATACCCCCCGAGTAGACGTCGCCCTGGCTTCCCCGGGGATGGTCTCACAGCTCCGAGGCCCTGCTGGCAAGTTTCGCGCCCCAGTTCAGGACGAGTCAGGCTTGGAGAGGTAGGAGAGTGCCACCCACTGCTAGGTCTCCGGTCATTAGGTAGGGATGTGGATCGGAGGCATCCGTTTCTGCCCTATCCGACGGGTCCAGTTGTACAACCTCTGCAGAGTGTTAAACCTATAGCTATAGTCTGTGTCCACTGGTATGGACAGCCCATGGGTCTGTTACTCTGGCTAGTCTCTTCTTGTGCTGCTTTCTCTCCCCTGGGTGTTTGTGAGCCCGGCTTCGTGCCGTTGAGACGCGGGGATAGGAGTCAGTGACCCCACGTCGCAGATGAGTGTGGGATGCTGTATCTTGGTTGAGGTCCAGTGCTGGTGTTCTTTCCTTGTTGGGGTGTTGACCCTGGAGGCGTTGTCCTCGGAGGTATGGATCTCCTCGGAGATGGAGACCTCTCGGCTATTCTGCTTACCTTGACGTTGCTACCGCTGCTTGCATAACCTTCTACAACCATAAATAGGATTATTCATGCACAATAGAATTATTCTCTTTCGCTTATGCTCTTTGTTGGGAAGCTGACATGACCTACTCGCTTATCGAGTAGATGACGGGTTTTCAGAGTAAGAGCCGGACTATGACTTCGAGCACGATGGATGGGAGGACTAAGGCTGGCCCTACACTCGAGTTGCCTGAGGATATGGAGTCTACTTCGCTACATGAGAGCCGCTGTGTAGATGTTTACTCTGTATGATTTAGTCCTGTTGGACTTGTACCCGACGTGTGCCGAAATGATGTACTCAGATAATTATTTATTATGTGGGCCTACATGTATTTCCTTTTGTTGTACGACTATTGCTTTACTTTCTGAGACAGGGATTTGCACATGATAGCCTCCTGGGACTATCACAGAGGTGCAGGGATCGGGTTTCCCCTCGTTGGATACCCGGTTCATTTCAGAGCGTCTGATTGAAACTCAGGGTAAAACCGGAGAATCACCGGATGCTCGGAAGAGAGTGTTTCCCACTATCCCTCTCCGGGGAAGCACGGGATTGGCACCGTTGTTTTGGTAGAGACTACCTTACTTGGGAAAGGTTGAGGGCAGCTTTTTGCTCCCACTTCTTCCCAATACGACGTGTCATCTCGTTAAGGGCAAAGATTCTCTATTTCAAGCAATGTGAGGAGGAATCACTAGGAATGGCATGGAATCATTTCGCCTCCGCGGCGGAAGATTGCCCAGTCCTCTACATTCCCGATTGGATGTTGCTTCAGCACTTCTGGTTTGGATTGCGGAAGGATGATGCCATGAGGCTTAATGCTCTCTCCGGAGGATCCTTCGTGCACCTAGATGCTGTCGAGGGAAAAGAGATCGTGGATAATCTCTGAGATTTCAGCTCCCCTTGCATCCCGGTCAATGAGGCACCCACCAGAGGAAATGTTGAGCCGCCTAGATCCATCATCAGTCAAGTTCGAGATTTCATATCCATTCTTTCTGAGCTCTGGCTGAAGATGTCATTCCTGAATGGCAGGAGTCTAAGGGAAAGATTTCTTGGCACGAGATCTACCCTTGGGTTCCCCTCTCATGCATCTTCTTAGACCTTCTCCCCGAGACTTTGTCTCGTGGGAGGATGGAGAGAGTAGTTCGGAAAGAACGACCATTCCTGGCCAGGATTACTTGTTCGATCCTCGCTACTATCTCCTAAGGAGGGTATGAGAGGCCTATCGTGTTTCTACGTCGAGGTTTGAGCTGAAGTGCTTCGCACTGAAGTTTCGTATAAACCAAGACATCGGTCTCTGCTTTATAATCCATTGGATTCATCAATCAGACCGAAGGAGCACGATCATCTACCGATCGAATGGAGTGCATTCACTTGTTTATCTCAAGCACATCGATCGATGCCGACCAGTCAGGAGAAGCTTGCACTTCGTATCTTATGCCTAACTTGATCGATGCCCAATGGGAGGTGCACTTTCCAGCTTATCCATAACCCCCCATTGGAAGCGTAGGCCAGACTTCGGAATGTTTCCATCGCCCTGATGAGGACATCATGCCTAAGGTAAGAGCGAGTTAAATCTTGTTCTTCGCCCGAACTCTGGTTCCTGATCGTACACCGGCCTCTGGAAGTCCATGCTCTATCCTCTTTGAAGGCCGAGTGTCTTTCTGAACTTGAGTTCACTCGGAGATCGGTACCTATTGGTGAAGCACTAGCCTCAGTGCTCGATCTTTTCGTCTCCGAGTTACCCCAGTGCTATAGTCCTCGAGTCCCATGACCACCTCAGGGAGTGCCTCGGCCTCTCTGGGATGATCATGCTTGCCCTCAGCCTTGATATACCTTTTTGGGCTCGGGTTCGTATATGCACTACCCTTGCAGATCAGAGCTTATCATCATATCAACATTGTCTGCAAGGAGATGGTCATAAGTTGAGATGGGAGATCACAAGACACCCGCATCCTGAGTACTCCTGGGACTCATCTCGTTTTCCTAGGAAGAATTATCCCTCGGGTATCTTGTGGACCGCGGTCATGCAGGAGAAAGAAATTGCCAAGATGAAGAGGAGTAGCAAAAGGTCCACTGGAAGGCAGCACCATTGTGGCGACACGAACGTTTCGTGATTACTGTCAGAGGTGTCTACACTTTTGACGAACCGAGTATGTCGCCAAGGTGACTTCCCCCAGATTCTCTATGGTTATATCATGGTTTGGCCAAGGTTGGTATATAGTGGAGGATGAATTTTCAACCTCAACCTTATCCTAGCCTTAAGCCTAAGCCAATCTTTCCATCTCGGGGAATCCACCTGGGTCGTCGATCCTGAGACTTGCTGGAGCCCACACGAGAAAGGGGAGGACCAGAGGGGCCCACCTGGGGCCGGCCGAACCCTGGTTCGGCCGAAACCCTGGTGCCGCCTCTCCCCTTCTTCTTTCGCGTGTGCGTCTCATTCTCCTCCAGAAACTTTCTCTCTGCCGCTCGACGAGTTTTCGCATCGTGAAGATCCATCTCCTCCACCTCACCATCCTCAGCTCATCACCGCATCCATGGCCGGAAGGAGTGTTGTTCCCTTCGACGGCTCCACCTCGTCCACCGGTCCCGGGGCAGGAGGCAACCCCTCCGTCGTTGCCGCCCCCGCTGCGGACCTCGCAATGGTGGCCGGTGTCCAGGATGTTCCTCCGCTCACCACCATCCCGCCAGGCGGGAGGATTCCAGGCACGCCGCCCTCAAGGCGCTCCGCCTCGCCTGGGAAGAGGCACATGAGACGGGCGGCCAGCCCCTACGGTAGGCTGACCACAGCTCAGCTTCGCCCCAGGGGGTTGCCGCTCGCTCCATCTAGCACACCTGGATCATCGCTAGCTGGAGGGCAGACGAGCTCAGCGAAGTCCGCTCCTTCACCGCAGCCGCCGGTGACCATAAAGCCGGCACTGCCCAAGGAGAAGGCCCCTGAGGCACACCCAGCTCTAGTTCTGCCAAAAGAGGAGGAAGACTTTGGCCTGGACGATGGGTTGCCACCGCCGCCCTACACTAGGACGTCCAGGGAGAGGACTCGGGAAACCGAGCAACTCCCTAAGCTCTCCTCAGTGGCCAAACTGACCCTGCTGATGAAGGAATTGGAGGCCAGTAATGAGAAGCTCAAAACTGCTTATTCAGAGCAGAAGTTGGACCTGGCCGAGCTGAGAGACGACATGCGTGACCTTCGCCGCGGCCTTTGTGCGAAGATGAGGAGACTGTTCTCGACTACGGGGCATGCAGCTCTCTATGATGCCGAGTAGTGGGGATTCGCCCCAGCTTTAGTTCATTAGGCGCTAGTTTAGGTCTAGGTTCGATTTCCCTTTTATTTCCCTTTATTTCATTTATTTCTTTAGCATGTGTGTAAGCGCCTAATCATTTCGTTTGAAACATTTGGATTTGAATAAAGTGGCTCACCAGTCATGTAACCCGGTTTAGCCACCCATTGTGTCATTACTTTGGTCTCTTTGATTTAGAGGACATCTAGGTTCGGGACAGTGTGGGGGAAGAGCCACGACTCTCCCAATGCAGGCACGACGTTTCCCATACGTACCCACTGCGAGCACTCCGCGCTAGCCGATCGATCACCTGCAGAGAACCTGAATGGGACCCGCACGAGTTCACTCCTGTGGAGAGCCTCTCACGGTTCATCTCCCACGCATAGCGCCAGTTTGCATCTCGACAACTCACTCTCTCTCATTCCTGAATTTTATGAGCTATATCTGTCTATCTCTAAACTGAAACTCGAATGATGATGCTAAAGATCACCCAGCTCGCCTGAACCTGAGTAGACTTACGTATGTTTTATTCCTTGTTATTTGCCTGATGCTTGTGAACCATAACCTTCTTAAGGACAAGCTTGTTCACCTAAGTAATTGACAAGTATGATATGACTGGATGATATGATCTATTGCTCTGATGACTAACTCTCTTGGGGAATTTATTTTTGAAAACTCAAAACCTTTTGGAAAGGCTCCTCTTTGATATGCCTCCATCCCATTAGAGCCATATGATCTTCATAGGTAAAAACCTTCGATTCATATGCTGCTTGTTATTGCTTTGAGCCTTGTCAAATTCTATGACCCTTGCGAGAATTCTTCTCATTACTTTCATGATCAAGATTTATGTGCACCCCACCTATTTCCCCTTGCTATGCTTCTACACTAGAAGTTAGCATTGTATCATTCGTACCACAAAAGTAAAAGCTCCATATGTGGTATGACCTCTCTCTCTAAAAGTATCCTTCAAGGAAGAGATATGGGCTATGAAAAAAATATATATACACATGCCCAAAGCATGTTTTGAAAAAAAAAGAAAAAAAAGAGAAAGGATAGCTCATATCCAAAATAAAGAAGGAAAAAAGGAGAGGGATGGTCATGCAGAAAGGAGTTCCATGATTTTTTGATGGTAATAACTAGCGTCCATTCCGGGGCTAGTGTCCACCTTACCATCAACCCACAGTTCTCACCGTATATATGTATGGTAATATCTAGCACCCATTCCGGGCCTAGTATCCACCTTACCATACACACCATAGCCATACTGGTGCACATCTTGATCTGATGGTATGATTTGATTTTCTCTGTGGATCCAGTCTTTGACTTTGCAAAATATGTGATGCAAGTATGCTTACTCTTTATCCTACCCTGTCGGGCATACACCCCGGGTACCAATGCAAGGAAGGATGAAGACGGACTCCTACTAGAATTCCACTGTAATCCTACTAGGACTTGTACCGTGTAATCCTACTAGGACTCCTGCCTTGTAACCGACTAGGAACCCGCCCCTTGGACTATATAAAGGAGGGCCGGGTACCTAGCCGAACAACCAACCCAACACCAAGCGCAGGGCACCATACTTGATCCCCAAACAGGACGTAGGGTTCGCCACCACGGCGGCCCGAACCTGTATAAATCTTGTGTCCCGTGTCCTTGCGCATACCTTCGAGTTCTCGGTCTCCCGATCACGATCCTCCACCGCACAATCTACTACCTCGGGTACCCCCTTGGTAGGTTCGCCGGTCTAAAACACCGACAGCTAGCACACCAGGTAGGGGTGATCATCACCACCGGGCGAATTCGAAGGACCTTTTCATCATCAAAATCAATCTACTCGACGACAAGCAAGTCAAGTCGCAATGCAAAGCAAGTCGCCGAGTTCTGTCAAAAAACGGAATTGATTTCCGTACTCTATTCGCGTGTCGGCAGAACACGCTCAACTATGCCGCGCGTCCGGGTGCCTCGGCACGTCGCGCGGCTCGTCGCATGGCTCGTCGTCGACTACTTCGCGTCGCGCAGCTCGTCGTCGACTACTTCGCCTACGCCGCGCGTCCGGGTGCCTCGGCACGTCGCGCGGCACGTCGCGCGGCTCATTGTCGACTACTTCGCCTCGCGCGGCTCGTCGACGACAACTTCACCTACGCCGCGCGTCCGGGAGCCTCGGCACGTCGCGCGGCTCCTCACGCGTCTCGTAGTCAACTACTTCGCCTCGCGCGGCTCGTCGTCGACTACTTCGCCTACGCCGCACGTCCGGGTGCCTCGGCACGTCGAGCGGCTCGTCGCGCGGCTAGTCGTCAACTACGTCGCCTCGCACGGCTCGTCGTCGACACCTTCGCCTACGCCGCGCGTCCGGGTGCCTCGGCACGATGCGCGGCTCGTCGCGCGGCTCGTCGTCGACTACTTCGCCTCGCGCGGCTTGTCGTCGACTACTTCGCCTACGCCGCGCGTCCGGGTGCCTCGGCACGTCGCGCGGCTCGTCGTCGACTACTTCGCCTCGCGCGGCTCGTCGTCTACTACTTCGCCTACGCCGCGCGTCCGGGTGCCTCGGCACGTCACGCGGCTCGTCGCGCGGCTCGTCGTCGACCACTTCGCCTCACGCGGCTCGTCGTTGACAACTTCGCCTACGCCACGCGTCCGGGTGCCTCGGCACGTCGCGCGACTCGTCATCGACTACTTCGCCTCGCGCGGCTCATCGCCGACTACTTCGCCTACGCCGGGCGTCCGAGTGCCTCGGCACGTCGCGCGGCTCGTCGCGCGACTCGTCGTCGACTACTTCGCCTCGTGCGCTCATCGCCGACTACTTCGCCTACGCCGCGTGTCCGGGTGCCTCGGCACGACGCGCAGCTCGTCGCGCGGCTCGTCGTCGACTACTTCGCCTCGCGCGGCTCGTCGTCGACAACTTCGCCTACGCCGCGCGTCTGGGTGCCTCGGCACGACGCGCGGCTCGTCGTCGGCTACTTCGCCTCACGTGGCTCGTCATCGACTACTTCACCTTGCGCGGCTCATCGTCGACTACTTCGCCTACGCCGCGCGTCCGGTGCCTCGGCACGTCGCGCGGCTCGTCACGCGGCTCGTCGTCGACTACTTCGCCTCGCGCGGCTCGTCGTCGACAACTTTGCCTACGCCGCGCGTCTGGGTGCCACGGCACGTCGCGCGGCTCGTTGTCGACTACTTCGCCTCGCGCGGCTCGTCGTCGACTACTTCGCATACGCCGCACGTCCGGGAGCCTCGGCACATCGTGTAGCTCGTCGCGCGGCTCGTCGTCGACTACTTCGCCTCGCGCGGCTCGTCGTCGACTACTTCGCCTCGCGCGGCTCGTCGTCGACTACTTCGCCTGCGCTGCGCGTCCGGGTGCCTCGGCACGTCGCGCGGCTCGTCGTCGACTACTTCGCCTCGCGCGGCTTGTCGTCGACTACTTCGCCTACGCCGCGCGTCCGTGTGCCTCGGCACGTCACGCGGCTCGTCGTCGACTACTTCGCCTCGCGCGGCTCGTCGTCGACAACTTCACCTACGCCGCGCGTCCGGGTGCCTCGGCACGTCGCGCGGCTCGTTGTCGACTACTTCACCTCGCGCGGCTCGTCGTCGACTACTTCGCCTACGCCGCGCGTCCGGGTGCCTCGGCACATCGCGCGGCTCGTCGCGCGGCTCGTCGTCGACTACTTCACCTAGCACGGCTCGTTGTCGACTACTTCGCCTACGCCGCGTGTCCGGGTGCCTCGGCACGACGCGCGGCTCGTCGTCGACTACTTCGCCTCGCGCGGCTCGTCGTCGACAACTTTGACTACGCCGCGCGTCCGGGTGCCTCGGCACGACGCGCGGCTCGTCGCATGGCTCGTCGTCGACTACTTCGCTACGCGCGGCTCGTCATCGACTACTTCGCCTACGCCGCGCGTCCGGGTGCCTCGGCACGTCGCGCGGCTCGTCGTCGACTACTTCGCCTCGCGCGGCTCGTCGTCGACTACTTCGCCTACGCCGCGCGTCCGGGTGCCTCGGCACGTCGCGCGGCTCGTCGTGCGGCTCGTCGTCGACGACTTCGCCTCGCGCGGCTCGTCGTCGACAACTTCGCCTATGCTGCGCATCCGGGTGCTTCGGCACGTCGCGCGGCTCGTCGCCGACTACTTCGCCTACGCTGCGCGTTCGGGTGCCTCGGCACGTCGCGTGGCTCGTCGCGCGGCTCGTCGTCGACTACTTCACCTCGCGTGGCTCATCGTCGACTACTTTGCCTACCCGCGTGTCCGGGTGCCTCGGCACGTCACGCGTCTCGTCGCGCGGCTCGTCGTCGACTACTTCGCCTCGCGCGGCTCGTCGTCGACTATTTCGCCTATGCCGCGCGTCCGGGTGCCTCGGCACGATGCGCGGCTCGCCGCATGGCTCGTCGTCGACTACTTCGCCTTGTGCGGCTCGTCGTTGACTACTTCGCCTCGTGCGGCTCGTCGTCGACTACTTCACCTCGTGCCGCTCGTCGTCGACTACTTCGCCTACGCCACGCGTCCGGGTGCCTCGGCACGTCGCGCGGCTCGTCGCGCGGCTCGTCGTCGACTGCTTCGCCTACGTCGTGCGATCGGGTGCCTCGGCTCGTCGCGCGGCTCGTCGTCGACTACTTCACCTACGCCGCGCGTCCGGGTGCCTCGGCTCCTCGCGCGGCTCATCGTCGACCACGCGCCGTCTCGCCGCTCGACTTCTCGTCGGTCGATCGCACTGGCTCTCACCGTGCGCCCGGTCGCTCCGTCTCGCGGCTCGACTACTCCGTGCGCCGCCGCTCAACTTGTTGTCCGGTCGCACTGGCTCTACTTCAGCCACGCCGTGCGTCGCGACTACTTGTCTCGCGGCAACACCGGCTCTACTTCGAGTACACCGCACACCGCTGCGACATCGTCTTCCGGCCGCATCGCATCGACCACTCATCTTGACTAGATTTCCAAACTAGTCGAGAACGACAGAAACGCCCCAACAACTAGTCGGAATCAACTCTGACTGGTCAAACTTGAGCAACAATCGTCGCGGCTCTATCTCCGACCGCCACGGCTTCATCTACAAGACTGCCCTGGCGGCAACAGCTAAGTCATTTATTTAAATAATTGTTTTTTCCTCTTTGGCTTGTCTTCCATGCGCAGGACAAACACGCCAAAGACTACCCGTCTGTGCATGCTTCTACACGGGAACTACCCTTCAGAACTGCACAATCTCAAGTCCGCTACGGCGGCACAAGTCGATGTCAATGGTCGCAATCTAAAGTCCGCTACAGCGGCACAACTCGACTCTGGTCGCATCAACAGTCTGCCCAGGCAGCAACAGCTAAGTCATTTATTTAAATGATTACTGTTTTCTTTTCTTGGCTTGTTCTCCTCATCATGTAGGACAACATGCCGACTACTCATCGGTGTACGCTTCTCGGCGGGTTTTTCACGAGGGCTACACTCTGCTGACTACTCTTGGGGTATATCTATCAAGTCACCACGAGCCTATTTCATCAACTCGGGGGCTATCCCAAGGAGGCACCTTCTAAAGTCCGCTTCGCGCGGCAACTTAAAGACGACTCTGGTTGCACCTTCGCCTACTTCGGCGGCATACTGCGTGTGTAAGCTTCGATGGAACCTAGCTGTAAGTGGCCCTCGCATCCTGACGATGATGGTACCTAGCTGCACATGGTTTTCGTACCCTGTACCATGGGTTTCGTACCCTAAGTACTCGCGCTCTATACCATGGGTCCTAGTACCCTAAGTACTCAAGTCGACTTCTATAGTCGCAACCTCAAGTCCACTCCGGTGGCACAAGTCGACTCCGGTCGCACCCAAGCCCGTTCCGGCGGCAACCGTACCTTGGGTCTGAAATCCATGGCCCAGGTACTCAAGTCGACTCTGGTCGCACCTTCAAGGCCGCTCCGGCGACAACCGTACCTTAGGTCTGAAATCCATGGCCCAGGTACTCAAGTCTTCTCTGGTCGCACCTTCAAGCCCGCTCCGGCGGCAACCGTACCTTGGGTCTGAAATCCATGGCCCAGGTACTCAAGTCGACTCCGGTCGCACCTTTAAGCCCGCTCCGGCAGCAACCGTACCTTGGGTCTGAAATCCATGGCCCAGGTACTCAAGTCGACTCCGGTCACACCTTCAAGCCCGCTCCGGCGGCAACCGTACCTTGGGTCTGAAATCCATGGCCCAGGTACTCAAGTCGACTCCGATCGCACCTTCAAGCCCGCTCCGGCGGCAACCGTACCTTGGGTCTGAAATCCATGGCTCAGGTGCTCAAGCCCGCTCCGGCGGCACAACTATTCGTTTTCTCTGATTTTTCATTCACTTTGGCTTTCCGGAAAGTGCTTTTCGTTTTTTTGCATCTTAAGTCCACCCCGCGTGGCAGAAAGTCGACTTCTTCAGTCGCATCTCAAAGTCCGCTCTACGTAGCAATCTAAAGTCGACTTCGGTTTTCAAGTCGCATATCAAAGTACGCTCCACGCGGCATCCTAAAGTCGACTTCGGTTTTCAAGTCGCATCTCAAAGTCCGCTCCGCGCGGCACAAAGTCGACTTCGGTTTTTAAATCGCATTCTAAAGTCCGCACTGCCGGCATCTAAAGTCGACTTCGATTGCATCTAAAGTCCGCTCTGACGGCATGGCTACTTTTCAAGCTACACGGCTCGATGCTAAATTACTACTCAGAATCTCTCCAGCTCGGGGCTGCACTTCAATTACTACTCGAGGATAACTTCAGCAGGCTTTGCTCACTCTCAAGCTCGGGGGCTCCGCACCAACAACTACTCGACGTGGCTCATACGGCTCTCTTATCTCAGGGGCTACACGCTGCAAGAGTACTCGGATGATGGCTTTCGCGAACACTGAAGACCCTTGGATTGATTACCTAATCATTTCAAGGCTCGAGGGCTGCTATACTACACCCATCATTCAATTTTTTCAAGAACAGAAGATCTAGAACCAAGATTGACCCTCAGCTAGAGTCTGCGATTCAACCCAAGGCTCGGGGGCTACTCCATATGGAGTGCGATTTTGCAATCTCACTTCCATATAATCTCGACTTCAAGACTGATGAGCTGGACAACCTTCCAGCCTCGCGGTAGTTCAAGTATTATTGAAGACTTCTCCAAGCAGTACTCGACGATGCTCAAGAACTACTCGAAGAGGCTTCAAGACTACTCGAACTACTACTCTCGACTCCAATGTGCTCGGGGGCTTGTCGGGCATACACCTCGGGTACCCATGCAAGGAAGGATGAAGACGGACTCCTACTAGAATTCCCCTGTAATCCTACTAGGACTTGTACCGTGTAATCCTACTAGGACTCCTGCCTTGTAACCGACTAGGAACCCGCCCCCTGGACTATATAAAGGAGGGCCGGGTACCTAGCCGAACAACCAACCCAACACCAAGCGCAGGGCGCCATACTTGATCCCCAAACAGGACGTAGGGTTCGCCACCACAGCGGCCCGAACCTGTATAAATCTTGTGACCCGTGTCCTTGCGCATACCTTCGAGTTCTCGGTCTCCCGATCACGATCCTCCACCGCACAATCTACTACCTCGGGTACCCCCTTGGTAGGTTCGCCGGTCTAAAACACCGACATACCCTGAGCTCCACATATAGCCATCATTAGAAGTAGGATGAAGAAGGGCAAATGCCTTGGTGAGGATATATACACATTGAGCGATCTGAGAGAATCAAATGAGGAAGCGACCAAGAGTTTTGTTTATGAAAAACTTGCAAAACCCCAAGGTGTTTATCATCAGGTGCATAAGTGACTTGATTCACAGCTATTCTACTTTTCAATCACCCAAGGGAACATCATAGCCACTACACAGAGGTTCACAGGAGCAAGGTATGACTTGGAATATCTCTTATGTCTGTCTTACTCCTTGGTATTCTTGACCCACTTGGCTTTGTTCCCCCTTCACTCGGGACGAGCAAAGGTCAAGTGTGGGGGTGTTGTTGACGGCTGATATTTGCCATTTTTATGGCCGTTAACTCCTGCAAATTGGAGCATGAATTGCACATTCACACTAGAATAGGAGCTTAAACTCATACTTTCCACCAGTGTCGATGTCTATTCGAATGCAGGTATTTAGCATAAGAAATGGGAGGAATCCATGCACTTCCACTCCACTCCAATCCAAGGTACTCAAATGCTGGCCAATCAGGGGCTGCCACATGGATTCTCCTGGATCCATGATGTCACCAATCCATGTGAGGGACTCTCGACGAATCATACGCTACCACGTCAGCATCACATGGATCCATGGGCCCACTTTGCCAACTAAACCGCCAGGAAACGTGCCAAGCACGGAGGAGAGGCACTAGGGCCCACATGGAAGCGAGCCAGACGAAGCACAAGCCAGAAGGCCAGCCGGGAGCTTCGGCCGACCCTAGGATCGGCCGAACCGACCTAGGGTCGGTTGATCTCCCCCCTCCACGTGTTGCTCGCTCATTGGTCCTTGGCTGCATCCCCGGGTGTTTTGGAGCACTTGGAGCCTCGGAGCAAGCCTCCTCCTTGTCTATAAATAGGAGGGGAGGGGCTGTCGATGTTTTAGACCGGCAACCTACTAAGGGGAGTACCCGAAGTAGATGAATGTGGCCTCGCCGAGATCGGTAACTCGAAGGAAGAGACACGTGGCACACAATTTAGACAGGTTCGGGCCGCGGGGTGCATAATACCCTACGTCCTGTATGCTGCGTGGCTCTGGATTGATTGGGTGCGATTACAAGATGATGCAATCTTAAGCCGTAAGAGAGCGGGGGGTCCCTGCCTCGCCTTATATAGTCCGGGAGGCAGGGTTACAAGTCGGTTCAGGGAGAGAGTACTAGTCGAGTACGTCTAGGAGTCCTCTATACAGTGCGGGACATGTACAGCTTCCTATCCGGGTACTTCTCCTCTGTAGCCCTTGTGCTTCACGCCATCAGGTGCCGTGCAGCGCAAGTCGAGTAGTCCCAGGGGCCCACCGAGTAGTCGGTCCTGGTACCCACCGAGGTAGTGGGCCCAGGGAGGTCCATACGACAAGCCCCCGAGTACTTTGTAGTCGAGAAGGATAGCTTCGAGTAGTCTTGACGGCCTTAACGGGTAGTCCTCAAGCGTCCCTGAGCGCTACAAGTCAAAAGTCCTCAAGAGTAGTCGAAGCATCCCGAGGCTGGAATGTACTCCAGCTGATATTTGAGCAATCCTGAAGTCTTCTCGAGTAGTCCCAAGCGTCCTCGAGTGCTGCTCTTGAAGGTCTTCAACAATGCCCGTGTTGTCTTGAAGCCGAAACTGATATGGAAGTGTGATTGCAAAATCACACTCCATATGGAGTAGCCCCCGAGCCTTAGGTTGAGTTGCAGACTCTGGCTGAGGGTCCATCTGAAGTTTTGGCAAGAATATCCCGTGAAATCCGGAGAAAAAACCGAAGGACACGTGGCACGGAGCCCCCGAGCCTTGAGTCGAGTACTTCCTCTCGAATTGAAGGGTCATCTTGTAGAATGTGTCCTGAGTTGCTCTTGAATCTTGTCGCTACCCAGGAAGTTGAGTAGAAGTAGCCGAGCCCCCGAGACGAGGCGTGTCAACTAGTAGAAGTTGGAGAGTCAAGCACCGCTGCTGAGTCAGCCATGTACAGACTTATCCATCCGGCCGTTGGAGGGGCCGCTGTTGACTTATAAATAGAAACCGAAACCCTTAGGGTTTTTCACCCCACGCATTCGCAGCCATTCCTAGCAGATCGAGCCAGAAATCACCGCCAGTGCGCACTGCCGCGGTTGAGAGGATTGTAGATCCGAACGCGCCGCCGTAGAAAGCCACCGCCGTAGCCCCCGAGCGAATGCGAGTGAAGACACCGTGCACTTGGAGAATGAAGCCCTCACCATCGAAGACCTCGAAGGCTGCCGGTGGGAAGAAACGGGCTCGCGAGGAGGCCGCCAGATCCGCCGCGGGGACATCGCCGCCGGTGTCTCCACCGCGACCAAATCCGAATCAAGAATGGAAGAAATCCAAGGCCAAGACCGAAGATCTGCTGGTGCTTCTCAACAGTGGATTCTTGCGGGAGAAGGAGGTTGACATGTGGAGAGCCGCTGCAGGGGATCCGTACCCCATGGAGAAAAGCCCGGACGAGATCCCTATGTTCACCCGGTTCGTGGAGCGAGGGCTGTCTCTCCCGGCCAGCGACTTCTTCAAGGGGCTGCTGGGGTACTACGGCATCGAGTACCTCAACCTCAACCCTAAGGGTATCTTCCACACCTCAGTCTTCGTACACTTCTGCGAAGCTTTCTTGGGGATCAAGCCCCATTGGATCCTTTTCCGAAAATTCTTCCGAGTCAAGCCCCAGCCCAGCGCCAACAATCCTCGAGTAGTGGGGGGAGCCGGCATCCAGATGCGAGAAGACGCCGCGGAGCAGTACCTCTCGTACAAGCTTATCGACTCCAACCAAGATTGGAAGTCGAAATGGTTTTACATCACCAACCACCACTCGGAGCTGCCGAAGCCAAGCGGGAAGCAGCCGAAGCACCGGCCATGGTGGAACTCGGAGCCAACAATGTAGGAAGGTATCCAGTTGCCCGAGCTGCTGGCGAAAATCAAGGCTTTGAGAGAAGCCGGGCTGAGGGCCGAACATGTGGCCTTCAGCTTCATGAAGCGAAGGGTGCAGCCGCTGATGGCCCGCGACACCCTAGGGTACCAGTACACCGGCGACGACGACACGTCGCGGATGCCCGGTGATGAAGTCGACGACGACGACATCGTTGATAGGCTGGGCAGGATCTTCAAAGACATGCCGGCGTACACGCCGTGCCCTGTGCCTGAGTACTCCGCCGCGCGCCCGCCAAATGAGGTCGGTAGCCGTACCCATTGTCGAGTACTCATTACGTAAGAGTAGTCGTGCTGACGTATTGTGCTTCTTGCAGGATGACTTGGTGAAGTTCGTCTCCGAGCCGGCGTCGCCTCCTCAACTTGTCGAGGTCCCAGAGGAAGGGAAAGCCAAGGCCAAGGAGCGGCGCGAGGTTGGTGAGGGAGACGACACAGTAGTCGTCGAAGACACGTCCGAAGAGGACGACGATGAGGAGACGCTGCAGGAGCGCTTCCAGCTGCGGTCGAGATTCAGCCGCCCTGGATTGCCTCATATTCCTCTCGTTCAGGATCCGCCGACTAGCCTGGAGGCTAGTTTGCCCGCGCCGCCAAGGAGGCCGCGCAACGTGGCCCGCAAGCGCGTGGCCAAGAAGTTGAAGGTCACGGAGACGACGTCCCAGGAGGTAAGCCGTCTTGAATAGGGTAGTCGAGTACTTATGTCTCGATGTTGTACATTGACGACGAAATTCCCTTGCTTGCAGGAGATGCCGCCTTCCGACCCCGTAGAGCAGGGGGACGAAGGCAACTGGGATACGGTGGAGGAGCCAGCTGGGGGTAGTCGTAGCCCAGCCCCCACCGTAGAGAAGCTCTTGGCGCAGTTGTCGCACCAGCCCCCAGTTGCTGAGGGGAGCACAGAACCGGCCGCTGCTATTGTTGAAGAAGCGGCGGCTACTGAGGCGCAAGAGGAAACGCCTACCGAAGCTGGACTGGTAGATATTGCCAGCATCCTCGGCGCCCCAACCGTGACGGTAGTCCGGTCGAATTTGTAAGTGGTGATCCTTCCCGAGTAGTACATTAGATTTGGTAGTCGTACTGGGTTGACAACCAGCTTGTGCACTCTGCAGGAAATCGACGGACTTGACCTGGGAGGGAGATGAACCCACCACAGCGGTGGCTGGAGAGGAAACCGCGCCGCCCACTGAGGAGTCCGCTCCCGCCCCTCAGGCAGAATCTGGGGCGCCGGCCGTGGAAGCTACCTTGCCTGAGGCCAGCATCGTAGAGGGTGAGTACCTTGCTCAAGTGCAAGTAATCCCGAAGAGTAGTCGTAACCGCCATGTATGACTGATCCAGTTGTCCTTTTATTGACAGGTGCCGAAGCCGAGGGAAGTGCTATCCCGTCGGCGGTGCCCGTTGAAGATTTGGCACCAGAGACCTAGGGAGCTGCCGAAGGAGCCCCCGAGCAAATGGAGGTGGCGGTTGAAGAAGCCACCGCGACAGCTGGAGGGGGGCGCAACGACGTGCATCCAGAACCGGCTCTGGAAGTAGTCGTTCGCTCGCCAGAGATCCAGGACGCGGAGCCAATCCGCTCGGCGCCAATGTCCGAAACCGCGACGAGTAGTCGTGGCGGGATCGAGCTACTGGCGGATGACCTAGTCGATCCAGCGACGGTAGCTCGGCACATGGAGGCAATGCGCCAGGCCGAGCAATGGATGAAGGTGAGTAGTCGACACCCTTGAGTAGTCAATCCTTTAGTGTTGAGTACCCATTTGACATGTGTTGTCTGTGGCAGGACGTCGCGGAGCGGTCTCGGCAGAAGTCTGACATGCTTCAAGGGTTGATGATGAAGCCGAGTAGTTTGCCCGACGGCACACCGAAGACGCACTTGTTCGGGTTGAGCTTCCAGCGGTACTCGCGCAGGGATGCGAAAGTCTCTTCAAGATCGTCGATGAGCGTGCTGGAGTTTCTGGTCTTGACGACCACGTCATCCACGTAGGCTTCGACGTTCTTGTTGAGTTGCCTCTTGAAGCAGGCCTGGATAGCTCGTTGGTATGTAGCGCCGGCGTTCTTCAACCCGAAGGACATGGTCGTGTAGCAGTACGCGCCAAACGGGGTGATGAACGCGGTCTTCTCCTGTTCTTCTTCCTTGATCGCGATCTGGTGGTACCCGGAGTAGCAGTCGAGGAAGCAGAGCAGGTCGCAGCCCGCCGTGGAGTCGATGACTTGGTCAATCCGCGGCAACCCGAAGGGGTCCTTGGGGCAGTGCTTGTTGAGGTCGGTGTAGTCGACGCACATCCTCCACTCGTTCGAGTTCTTCTTGCGGACGAGGACGGGGTTGGCGAGCCACTCAGGATGGAAAACTTCTCTGATGAAGCCAGCCGCGAGTAGTTTGGCGAGTTCCTTCTTGATGGCGTCCCGTCTGTCGTCGGCGAAGCGGCGGAGGTGTTGTCGCTTCGGGGTAGCTTTAGGATCGACGTTGAGTGAATGCTCAATCAACTCCCTGGGCACCCCTGGCATGTCTGCTGGTTTCCACGTGAAGATGTCGCGGTTAGCCCGGAGGAAGTTGATGAGCGCGTCTTCCTATTTGGGGTCGAGGCCCGCCCCGATGGTGGTGGTCTTGCTGCTGTCGCCTGTCCCGAGGTCAATTGTCTTGACCAGAACCTCCTCGGCTGGCTGAGGCTTGTTAGCTTTATCCGACTTCTCTGGGATGTCGAGTTCGCTTGGGGCAAGCTTCTTCGACGCAGCGTAGATCTCCATCATTGCATTGGGTACTTGATTTGTGGAGGCGATCTCCACAGCTTCCGTGTCGCAGTCGTGCGATATCTTCAAGTCCCCCTGCAGCGAGAGTACACCTGCTGGACTCGGCATCTTGAGTACTAGGTAGGTGTAGTGGGGTACCGCCATGAACTTGGCGATGGCCGGTCTGCCGAGGATGGCATGGTAGGACGTCTCGAAGTCCGCGACTTCGAACTTGATGTACTCGGTACGATAGTTGTCTCGAGATTCCCCGAAGGTAACTGGCAGGACCACTGAGCCCAGTGGAATAGCCGCGTTTCTGGGGACGATGCCGTAGAAGGGCGAGCGGCTCTTGGTGAGCATGTGGGTGATGTCGAGCTTCATCTTCTTCAAGGTCTTGGTGAAAAGGACGTTAAGCCCGCTTCCACCATCGATGAGGACCTTGTTGAGCTTGGAACCCGCGACCACCGACTTCAGGACGAGTGGGAACCGCCCTGGTTCGGAGAAGCTAGTCCATTGATCCGCGCGGGAGAAGGTAATGGGTACCTCCGACCACCTGAGGGGGGTCGGGACCGCTGGTTCAATGCTCATGACTTCTCGACGGGTAGCCTTTTGGACCCGTCTGCTGGGTAGCCCGCCGAAGAGGACTTTCACCGTCTTGTCGGGTTCCTGGAAGTCGCCATTGCCTTCGTCGTTCTTCTTCTTGCCTTTCTTGTCATGAGGGTGCCGTGGCTCCGGAGTATCCTTGAGTGCTCGCCTGAGTTGGTAGCACTGCTCGGTGGTGTGGTTGCCGTCCAGATGCCACGGGCACTTCTCCTTCAGCAAGTCTTTGAAGCCGTCGGAGGTCTTCTTCGAGTTCTCCTTCGCAGGGCGCTGGATAGCCGCGACAGTGTTGTCTGGCTTGCGCTTGCGGTTGGGACCCGAGTAGTTGTTGTTGTTGCGACCGCCTTGGTTCCCGTTGTTGCTGCTGCCGCCGCCCGTGTTCTGCTTGCTCTTGCCACGGATGGCGTCGTACTTGGCGTTGGCCTTGTCTTCTTCATCGGCCCAGGACGTGATCATGTCCTTGAGGTGGGTGATGGAGCTTGGGTGGCGACGGCCGAAGTCTTCGAAAGTACGACGGTGGTAGAGACCGTCTTGGAAGAGGTCGATGACTTCTTTGTCAGAGACATCGACTACTGTGGCGCGCTTGTCGAAGAAACACCGCATGTACTTGCGAAGGGTCTCGCCTTGTTCCTGCTTCACCATAGCTAGGTCCATGCGAGTACCCGAGCGGCCCATAGCGCCCGCGAAGTTGCTGGTGAACTGCTCCTTCAGCTGGTCCCACTTGTCGATCGAGTACTTCTCAAGTGACTCGAGCCATGTAAGCGGTGCCTGGTCCAGACAGAAGGGGAAATATAGGCACTTGGTGTCGTTGTTGCCACCAGCGTTCTCGATGGAGAGGGCGTAGCATCTGAGCCACTGCACAGGATCTTGCTTCGCGTCGTACTTGGTGATTACCAGAGGCTTGAATTTCTCTGGGAGGAGGAGGTTGCGAAGTCGCGCAGAGAAGGCAGGGAAGCCGTCGTTGTCGCCTGACGTGGAAGCCTTCTTGCGCCGTAGTTCTTCAATCTTCTGGCGGGCGTCGAAGCCGCCCTGAGAGGCTCCGGAGGCGTGGCTATTCGTGTGGCGTCGGCCGCCGCGGTCGCCTCCGCCACCGGCCCTTCTATTGGCCCCATGGTTGGAGCTTCCGCCGTCGCTGCCTCCGCCGCCAGGGTCGCGATGAGGGACGATCTCACGATCGCCGCCAGCAGCTGCAGCGCTGTTGCCACCTTGAGAGGGTCCGCCGGTCGTTGCACGAGTACGGTTGGGATTGGCCGGCAGCTCAGCTCGAGTACGGTTACGACCGAGGTCCACGCTGCGACTTGTGGCTTCGTTATCACGATTCCTGGCGGGGGGCGGCTGAGCGACCCTGTTGTCAACTCGCATGAAGTAAGCATCTTCTGCAAGCTTGGCGATGACTTCTCCTGCACGCATCCCCTGAGCTTGGCGTGCGATCGCTGTGATCGACATGAGGCATTGCTCCGGGGTAGTGTGTACCCTACTCTCGACTTGGTCGAGAGCCTCTGCGAGGTTGCGGATGGGGAGGTTATCTCGAAGACGCCGGCGTCGTTCGTTCCGCTTTCTGTTACGCTCACGTCGAGCGTCCCTGTTGGCGCCAGTCTCATCCGCGGGTGCGTCGGCAGACAGCTCGTCTGCGGAGATGTCTTCGAGGTATCGGTCGCTTGCTGTCCCTGAGGGTCCTGGCGTGTCGCCGACAGCCATGAAGACTTGGCGGTCAGGGTTGCCAAGACTGGAGTCAGAACTCGCCACCTCCATTGGGGTGTACTCCTCAGCTCGAGCGAGTGGCGTTCCCTCCTGGAAGGGAAGCGAGTCGAGGCAGGTGACGTAGCGTGAGTTCCCGTTCGTCAGGTCAGCGGGCCTGCGGTCTGGCCAGTAGACAAATCTTCCGGGGGGTGTAGATGTTATGACCAAGCCGGCGGCGGGTCCTGACAGGGGTTGCTCTGTGGAGTTGTTCTCGGACTCGGGATCCTCAGGGTCCGACCCGAAGTCGAACTCGTACGCGGAGTCTGAGTAGAAGCCGAAAAGGGGGTTGGAGTCCGAGGCGTGGCCGGGAGTGGTGTCGAAGTCCGAGTCGTACTCGGGTACGGGCTCCTTGCCGGCCCGGCGTGTAGTGGGAGCCTTCGTGTGGGCCCTGCTGACGTTGCGGGGGCCACGCGTGAAGTGCTCGCGGGGTGGGGAGTCCACATGCGATGGCTGAGTTGCCGGCTCGCATACGATAGCCCACGGGGACGTCGAGCCCGAGTTGGAGGCGGATCCAAGCTCGAAGTCGGCATGTTGGTCGAAAAGTGAAATTTCACCGAATTTGCCGGTGAGTTCGCCCGTGACTACTCCGGGAAGTGTCACGAGGCCGGTCTCCGGGTTGGGCGGCATGGTGAGGCGGCGTTGGAAAGATCCGGCGCCGTCAGCAGTGCAGACCCAGGCACCGAAGACGAAGGTGTCGCCGCGGTTGAAGGCGACGGTTGGCTTGATGTAGACGGAAGCCGTCGAGTTCGCCATGAGATCTTCGGCGAGATCCCCTACCTGGCGCGCCAGCTGTCGGTGTTTTAGACCGGCAACCTACTAAGGGGAGTACCCGAAGTAGATGAATGTGGCCTCGCCGAGATTGGTAACTCGAAGGAAGAGACACGTGGCACACAATTTAGACAGGTTCGGGCCGCGGGGTGCATAATACCCTACGTCCTGTATGCTGCGTGGCTCTGGATTGATTGGGTGCGATTACAAGATGATGCAATCTTAAGCCGTAAGAGAGCGGGGGGTCCCTGCCTCGCCTTATATAGTCCGGGAGGCAGGGTTACAAGTCGGTTCAGGGAGAGAGTACTAGTCGAGTACGTCTAGGAGTCCTCTATACAGTGCGGGACATGTACAGCTTCCTATCCGGGTACTTCTCCTCTGTAGCCCTTGTGCTTCACGCCATCAGGTGCCGTGCAGCGCAAGTCGAGTAGTCCCAGGGGCCCACCGAATAGTCGGTCCTGGTACCCACCGAGGTAGTGGGCCCAGGGAGGTCCATACGACAGGGGCTACATTTCACACACACCACCAAGCTCTCAAGTTCCACTTCTCTCTTGTGTAGCTCTCTCTCCCTCTCTCCAATTCTGCCCATGTGAGGTGATTCTCACCTCCATGTGGTAGAATGGTGATGAGGAGAGCTCTCGATTAAGATTAGTTGAGAGGTAGAGTAGGGGTGAGGAGTGAGTTAATGTCCTCGTGGATGCTTGTTCTTCATTTAGATCAAAGTGAGTATTTCAGCAATTCTTATTTAGACTATAGTGGACATCATGCATGATTGATTTGTTCTTGTGTTCGTTGCTCGTTCATAAGTTAGAGGCTTGTGTTCTTCATGGCACAAGGCTTCGATCCTTTAGAGCCAGAGCAGTAGTTCATATACTTGTTTGCATGCTCTGATCCTGTTTAGTTAAGTAAGTCCGGTGTATCTCGTTTAGCTGCATCCATAGCTTCCTTTTTGCTCTGTAGTTCAATGAATGATAAGATGAACTGATTCCGATCTTTCTCTTGTTCATGGGACCGTATCTATACGGTTGCTATAGTGTAGTTAGCGGGTCGACAGACGTAACCGCACTATAGTATTTTATCTGGGGTACAGATGTGGTGTCTGGGCCCTGGTTTTCCTACGAAGACCACGTACGATCATAGCGTAGAGGTAGGCCGCAGTGGTGACAGGCTGTTGGACCCTTTGTCAACCATCTGCGTCGCGTACCGAGTTGGGCTCGCTTGCCAGTACTTTGAAGTGTTGTCGCCCCGCGGGGATGACTGAGACCTAACAGATGCATCTTGAGAGCTAAGTCCCTTAAGGAAGTGCTTCTTGTATCCCGACCTATCCTAGCGAAAACTGGTGTCCTTGGATAGACCCTCTCTGGTTACCCACCGTCCTAAGAACGAAACCCGACGGGAATATTCATTCTCCTAGGGAGAAGTGCTACAATGGTGTATCCGTGCGCTTGCGGATTCGTTCGCACTCGTCAGGGTACCCGGGAGTTTCTTACACGCTCACGCTACCACGGTGCCTAGTGTTGAGATTAAGAAACGCCAACAGTCGCTGCGCCTACACATCGCTCGGGGGCTTGTGAGACATGAGTATCTCTAGGTCCCCACCAGCCAGGCTCGCGGCCATCCCCGACAAGTGGGTCCGGCCCAACAGAAGACTCACCGACCTGACAGTGAGCCCAACAGATCTGATCTATGGCCCAGACGACTTCCTGAAGACTTTATATGATACGACTAGAAGACTTAGAGTACGCGACAAGACATCGGCTGCGCCGCCAAACCTTCCGAAGATTGCAGGACACAGTTGTAATCAAGTAGAGTTAGGACTCCTGGTCGTAACCGACCAGGACTCTGGGCGACCGACCTTGTCCGCTGGTCAATAGAAGGCGTGCAGGACGTCCTTCAATGTACGCTTACAATCAATCTACACCGACAACTGGACGTAGGTTTTACTCTTCGGAGACCTGAACTAGATAAACTCGTTGTGTCCCTGTGTTCCGTGTGCTCTAGCATAACCATCGCGTCCTTAGCTTTAGACTCCTCCACCGAACAAATAAACCACCAGGGTTGACCCCCTGTGGACTGTGCAGATCTAAACCTCTAACAGGTAAGTTGATTTGAGTAGAAAGTATTGATGATAGGGTCAAGCCACACAATGGTATACACAAATGTATTTGTAGTTAATCTTAAGCTACATGTAAAGCATTAAATAACTTATAGACACACTATATATCTATGGGTTGTATGAACTGTCCGTACATCTGTCCGTATGCTAAGTTCGAGATTCTACAGATGAGCTGCTGTCTGTGGGCTATACATGCCCTGATGTGTTGGGTTGACGTCGTCGCTGCGGAGCACGTGTTGTCATAGGAATCCTTTCTAACTTCTCATCAAATGTTGCTGATGTACCACTCGTCAACCTGTGCATGGGCCATGGAGTTTGTCATTTTTGTTGCCGGTTTCGGGTTTCCTGGATGGATTTGAAGTAGCTGCCATGGCTATCCGAGATTGGAAGTAAGTTAGACCTCTTTATGTGGGTGAAATCTTACTTCAATTCACTATCATATTACATTCCACTCGTCATTTTTGTTGCCGGTTTCGGGTTTCCTCGATGGATTCGAAGTAGCTGTCATGGCTATCCGAGATTGGAAGTAAGTTAGGCCTCTTTATATAGGTGAACTCTTACTTCAATTCACTATTCTATTACATTCCACTATTTTTCACCAATCTGAACACTTCTAATATTTTCTAATTTTCATTATTCATCATTATTTTACTCATCACATCTTTATATTTTTCTCACATTTCACTATTTAACTCATCACATCCATCACACGTTTCAAAAATATACTATTTTCTCATCACATTTCCACCACTTTTCACTCATCTCATCACATCTCCACCACTTATCCTAACTAAACACCTTTTCAATTTTCATTATTCATCTACTATTTTGTTCCACCTCTTTCCCATCTAAAATCTCTGGTTACCCTATTCCATCAGCATGCCGCATCTCCACCTCCCTCCACTCCACCCCGACCCGATGCTGCTAGATTCCACTCATCCCCACCCTCGATTTGGTTCCATCTGAGCAAATCTTTCTTCGCGTGCTCCTATTGGCCGCCGTCGAGATTTGCTCATCACCGCCCCCGATTCGGCTGTCCTCGTCCCGGATCCCGGCCACCGTTATTGTGGATCGGGCCATCTGCATCACAGATCTGGCTGCTCTCCAACAATTCACCGGTGGCCCCGCTTCGATTCAAGCCGACATCAATTTCGCCTCCGATCCACTGCCACCCTCGCCCAAGCAGCTGCTGCTCTTCAATATGCAAACCACCCAGCTCGTCCTCAAGTTCAGCTTCGTCAACACCTCTCGAGTTCGCCATCGGCCGCAACAGAGCTTCATCGAGTCCACTTTTAGCCCTCCAGCGTTGTTGCTCATCCTCAACCAATTCGCTGGAGATATTTGTTCCATGAGGAATCGATGGCCCATTCTCAGAAGCAGGAGGCCTTTTCTGCCCTGTCGTCTTCGACGTCAGTCAATGACGACGTTCTCAACACGTTTGCGTCGTCGTCCCTGGGGTGAAGAGCTGTGACACGTCTTCCTCTGGTGTACCAACACGTGTTTTTTTTTTTTTGAGAACTGGTGTACCAACACGTGTTTGGGTACGTGTGTCATGTGAGTGCGTGTCCTTTGGGACGTGGCTTGTATTTCTCACTCTCCCTGAGGGTGAAATTGTAATGTTGCTTTATTATATATATAAGTATAAAAAAATTTTGTGCCTGGGCCTCAAGAGGCACTTACCCCATCTCGTGCCATTTCTTCTTAAGCTTGGTTTTCATAAGTCATCTGATTTAAGATAAAAAAAAGTGCAAATAAGTTACTTGTGAGAGCTAAATAGTCCTAACTTATTTGCACCACAAGTTCTCTGACTTATTAAGTTTGTAGTTGCTTCACCTCTACTTAAAGTTGCATAAGTCACATTTTCTCTCCTCCTACACCGGGTGGGGCCCCCCAAATCCTATCCACCCACTGACTTATTAAGTAGCAAATATGCTCATACATTGCACGAGAGTGAAAAAAAGCAAAAAGCATTGAACATCTTCGTACATATAGTGCAAAAATTGGCTGATACTTTGTTGTTATTTGTTAAGTTTTGATTGTTCGTTTGCGAGATTTTAATTATTGATATTTGTTGTATGTTTATTTAATTAGAGCCCACAAATTTTTACTCCTTGTTACTTATAATAACTTGAGTTTTTTTTTGGCGGTTGTGTAGTACCTAGAAGTACCAGGTATTTGATTTTTCCACCACCCGATTAACTAAAAAGTAAACTAATTAAGGAAAAGGTATTATGGTAATCTATTCTCTCCTATCTCTGTCAACCGGTATACCCTTCGAAATTAACCAACCATACGAAATTACTCCTATACCCTTTCTTTGTTCAGATTAACCAAGCAAAATTACTCATATACACTTTCTAAACTAAAAAGTATTTATTACAATTTATTGTGAATCCCACCGAGTTGGTACTTCCTGGTACCTCCCTGTATGAACTTCCTGGGACTTCGTCAGATGGACGGCTCATAAAAAACAAGCACTCTAAAATTTCTCTAATAATTATTTTAGTACAATATTACTTATAATAACCGACCCACCCAAATCTACCTAACTCTGCAAATAGACGTCGCTCACCCAAAGCAGACTCAATGTAACACCCGGTTTTAAAGGACAACCGAATGTACCCTTTATGCATGCCCATGATCAAATTCATGCATAAAGTGACATCATCAGTGTAATATCACAACATATATCATTACATCGTTTATATTACAAAATGACCAGAGGGTCTAAAACAAAAGAGTACACATCGTTTTTCTATCGCAGCGGAGTAGGCACCATCTTCCACAGGAACGTCGACTGGGGGCACGCCAACCTAGAACTCCAGGTCTTCACGATGTAACTCCTTCTTCTAGCTTCTGTTTATCTGAGCAGCAGTGGGGAGAGAACAGCAGGGGTTGAAAGGGAAAACGGTGAGTACACCTGGAGGCGTGTACTCCGCAAGTAGAGGAAAAGTATGCATAACATGCAGACTTAGAGCAAGGAAGGCTTTATTTAGTGGACTGCAAAGCTCAAGTTTTAGTTAGTCAAGTTTTAATTAAGCACGTAGAATTTATTGTGTACAAAGCTTCCCATCCCCTTCGAGGCACAGGCACCAACCTGTCCTGATCCTAGGGTTAAAACATCATAGAACCAAAACCAGCTCCCAAACCACAATACCACCACTGTGATCCACCCGAACCACCAACTAACCATGTGAGGGTCCAGGCCGCTCTTGACCGTGAGCACGGCTGTTATAACAGATTTTAACACTCTACAGAGGTTGTACATCTTTACCCACAAGCCGCGTAAACGTTCAAAGGAACGTTAAACCCAACCATGCTGTGCTAGTGAAGCGTCCCCTCACCAGAGGTGACTAAATGTGATACAAATACCAGTCCCAGGAGGCTGGTACCACATTTATTACATCAGATGGTTCATTACCGTACAACACGTCGAGGCTGTGGGCATGGGAGCGCCACTGCCACGAGAAGCAATATAAGAACTACAGACCAAACTACGATAGCAACAGCATCTAGGATATCTTCAGAGTCTGGCGCCATGGAAGCTTCCTGTGGAGACCCTGAATCCACAGGCACGGGTTGGGTGCAGGACAGCAACCTACTCGACGTCTTCGGGAACGAAGTCGGGATCCTCCTCTGAAAAACAGTTAATCAAGCAAGGGTGAGTACATACGTACTCAACAAGTTCAACCCCACCCACGGAGGGGCTAAAAAGCAGATCATGCACTGGATATATCAAGGGTCAGGATAAGGTTTATTTTGCAAACGCGTTTACTCATTCAAGGGTTTATTTTCGAAAAGGTTTTCGCAAACAGTTTTTTTTATAACTCAAGTAACTCACTTTAAAAGAAATCGACTCATGTCATGAAATTATCCCAAACCCAAACACTAGTTTTGTGACCACACCGTGACTCGTCCAATACCGTGGACACGGCTATTCGAATAGATTTTACACTCTGCAGAGGTTGTACATCTTTACCCACAAGTAGGGTACCGCCACACGAACACCTTAGTGCCGGTGCGGATCCTATCAAAGCCATTACCCACCTTAGCTAACCCTACGAGCCACCACGGGAGCAACCAAGGGGTTATCTCACATAACCAGGGCGTACCTCACACAGATCGTACCTCTACTTCTTGATCTCCCGCTGCTCACCCGCACTCCTGATGGCAAGTAGATTAACTAGTGGGATTTATGCTAAGCCGTTGCCACATACAACGGTCGAGTGGTAGTACGATAATTAGGTCAGGTGAGATGTCACGCAACCCAGTCCTTAACGACAAGATGGACATCTCCAACACGCTCAACCACAAAGGTACGAGCTCACCCATACTCCTGACACACGCGTCCATCCCGTCTACCCAGTGCTTTACTCATTTTCCAAAATATCCCATTCCCATTTTTAAAGCACTCACACATTTTTAAAGCAATCATTTAGACCAAACAAAGTTCAATCATAGCAATCAAGGGTGGCTATCCTACCAGGTTTTAACAGTAAAATAATATGCAACTTATAAAACGGGTGTAGGGTTGTGTTTATAAAACTGGGACCAAAGCATGCATCAAAGGATGAGATTGAACTTGCCGTCCTCAAAGCCTTCCGGGAGGTCCTGCTCGCGGTACAGGTCCTCGGGCTCCTGCTCGCGGTACTCGGCTCCAACGTCCGGCTTGCGGTACTCCTCTTCGTTCACTCCGTCGGCTACGGCACACACAAGCAAACATACAATAAATAAAAAAATTACCTTTTGAGCTCAAGAGGAGAATAGCTGGAATAGATAGCATATGATTTTAGAGGAATTTAGGAGGAAGAATCAAGTGAATCGGAGTTTAGATGGGCGAGATATGACATTTGTAAAATTGGGTGTTAGTTAATTCCGAAAATGGATTAACGTAATTGAGTGGGTGTTTCACCGGTCTTTATCTGCTCGTGTTGGGCCTGAGGTGGTGTGTATGGGCTATAGGCCTATAGGATTGATTAGTATCTTGATTTTCTGGGAAGGAAAAAAAACAGACAGGGAGATAGAGGGACACGGGGAGACAGGGGCTCGTGCTCCTCAGGCTCGTCCGCCATGGGAGGCGGCGAAGCTCACTAGAGCTTCGGTCGTAGGCTGATTCCGGCCACCATTTTCAAATCCAAGGGCATAGGGAGAGAGAGGAGTGGATGGGGATGCGCATCCCGGGCTCACCTTGGACAGGGGCGGTTCGGAGAGGGAGATCGACGAGGGCGCGGTGGTGCTCGTGCTTGAGCAGAACAGAGGATAGGGGAAGTGCTGGCAGGCGGAGACGGGCGGCTCGGGAGCAGAGCTTCAGTGAGCTGGTGGTGGTGACGGTGAGCACCTCGGGGTGGCTTTTATAGGCGGTGAGGGCGGAGCTATGCCAGCGCTCAACTGCTCTTCATCAATGGCGACGCTGTGGCCGGGCGGCAGCTTGCGAACGTCGCTTGCGCTGATGGTGGCCGCCGGGTGGCACCGGGAGGCTCGCAGTAATGGCGCTGCCGGCGGTCGACGGGACCTGTGCGGCAGCGGCGCTGCACGCGGCGACGAGGCGTAGTTATGGCGGCCTGCGGCGACGCGACATGGCGGCGCTGTGCGGCTGAGGGAACGGTTCGATGGCAGCGGCGCGGCGTGGTGCTGCTGCGTGCTGCGGCAGGCGGCGAGGGCGCGGTGGCCGCGAGCGAGCGTCGGCTTGTGGTGATGGTGGCGCGGAGATGACTCGGCGTGCAGGGGGAGTAAAAGCACGGTGTGGTGCTGAGCGGCAGTGCGCGGTCGTGTCGTGGGGCCGGACTATCGCTCGGGCAGAGCATGCCGATAATGGCGGAGGGCGGTCCTGGCGTGCGAGCTTGCTTGCTGCTGTTGCATGTTGTTTTGTGCGTGGCTTTCTGATTACAGGAAGGAGACGACGGCGTGCATGGCAAGGTTCTTGGCATTGCGAGCTGCTGTTACATCTCTGTGTATCTAGCTTGTACGTGCATACGTACGGTGTACGTTGTGTGCGTGCCTAGCTAGGAGATGCTAGCAGAGAGGTGGCAGTTTGTGCATGCGTGAGAGCATGGGTTAGGAATAAACAAAGGTTAAAGGAAAATCATGAGCGCTGATTTGGGGAGGCAAAGGAATTAAGGAGAGATTAGACATTGAATGTATTATGAATGGACAAGAATTGAGCTCAAATTATGAAAAGATTTTGAAATAATTTTTTAGCGAATGATTTAACATGTGATTTATTTGGAAGAATTTTCCGGGCGTTACAAACCTACCCCACTTAAAATGAATCTCGTCCTCGAGATTCGGCTAGTTCCTGAACAAGTGGGGAAACTCTTTCTTCAGCGCGTCCTCTCGCTCCCACGTGGCTTCTTCTACTCCGTGTCTGCTCCATTGGACTCTGCACACCCGTACTTCTGATGTCCTTATCCTTTTGACCACTGTGTCCAAAATCTTGACGAGCACCTCCTGGTACCTAAGATCTGGCTGCAAATCAATTGTTTCTACCGGCACTCGTTTTTCTTCTATCACTTTCAAACACCTCCGCAGCTGAGAAATGTGGAACACTGGATGTATATCTGCCATTTCCTCTGGTAGCTTCAACCGGTATGCTACTGCCCCAACTCTCTTCAGCACTTTGTACGGTCCAATGTACCGAGGGGCCAATTTCCCGTGCACTTGAAATCTTCGAGTCCCTCGGATAGGTGAAACCTTGAGATAAGCAAAGTCTCCTGGACTGAAGTTTACTTCTCGCCTCTTCCTATCTGCATAGCTCTTCTGCCGGGATTGGGCAGCCTTCAATTTTTCTCGGATCTCAGCTACTCGTTCCTCGGCTTCCTTTATAAGCGCGGGTCCAACCAAGGCACGTTCCCCCACTTCTGACCACATCAATGGGGTTCTGCATTTTCTTCCATATAGAGCTTCAAATGGTGACATGCCTAGGCTGGCTTGGTAACTGTTGTTGTATGAAAACTCCGCATACAGTAAGCTTTGTTCCCAATCCCTGTCATAGGTAAGGACACATGCCCTCAACATGTCTTCCATAATCTGATTCACCCTCTCGGTTTGTCCATCTGTCTGAGGGTGATAAGCTGAGCTAAAATCCAGCTTGGTACCCATGACTTTATGCAAGCTTTCCCAAAATCTAGAGGTGAACTGGGTCCCTCTATCTGAAACTATCCTGCTAGGTACTCCATGCAGCTTCACTATGTTTGCTATATACAGCTTGGCCAACTTCTCTCCGTCATAGTTATTCCGTACGGGTATGAAGTGAGCGACTTTAGTGAGTCGGTCCACTATTACCCATATGGAATTATATCCTTTCTGTGTCTTGGGCAAGCCTACTACAAAGTTCATGCCTATCTCATCCCATTTCCACACCGGGATGGGTAAGGGTTGCAACAGTCCTGCGGGCTTCTGGTGTTCTGCCTTAATCCTCTGACAAGTATCACAGTGGGCGACGAACTGTGCAATGTCTGCTTTCATTCCATTCCACCAGTACTTCTGCTTTAAATCTATATACATCTTAGTGGATCCCGGGTGGATGGAATACGCTGAGTTGTGTGCCTCATCCATGATGGTCTGCCGGAAATTTCCGTCTTTGGGCACGCATATCCTGTTCTTATACCATAGTGTACCGTGACTATCCACCCTAAAGTCTGGGGCTTTATTCTCCCCCGTGTGCTTGCGGATCTTCATTAACTCCTTATCGGATGCTTGGGCTTTTCTGATCTTGTCTTCCAGGGTGGGCTGGACACTTAGTTGGCAGATGTAACCCTGGGGAACAATGTGCATATTGAGCCGTGCCATTTCCTCTTGCAATTGGGCACTCTTAGGTACTGCTTTTCCATAGGATTTTCTGCTTAAGGCGTCTGCCACTACATTGGCTTTTTCTGGGTGGTAATGGATTTCTAGGTTATAGTCCTTGACTAATTCCAACCACCTTCTTTGCCTTAGGTTCAGGTCAGGCTGGGTGAAAATGTACCTCAAGCTCTTGTGGTCCGTGTAGATCTCGCACTTATTTCCAATCAGGTAATGTCTCCAAATCTTAAGGGCATGCACTACGGCTGCAAACTCCAAATCATGGGTGGGATAGTTCTGCTCGTGGGGCTTGAGTTGGCGGGAAGCATACGCCACTACTTTCCCATCTTGCATAAGGACACATCCTAGTCCTTGTCGGGATGCATCGCAATAGACGACAAAATCCCGTTGAATGTCTGGCAAGGTTAGCACAGGGGCGGTTGTCAGTCTTCTTTTCAACTCCTGAAAACTCTTCTCACACGACTCGGTCCAGACGAACTTCTTCTCCTTCTTGAGCAACTCTGTCATGGGTCGGGCAATCTTGGAGAATCCTTCAATAAACCTCCGGTAGTATCCTGCTAAACCAAGAAAGCTTCTGATTTCACTCACATTAGTTGGTTGTCGCCAGTTGGAAACTGTTTCGACTTTCCCAGGGTCTACTGCTACCCCTTCTGCTGTCAAAATATGTCCAAGGAAAGATATTTTCTCCAACCAGAATTCACAATTGCTGAACTTAGCGTACAGCTTGTGCGCCCTCAGTTTCTCCAGTACCACTCGAAGGTGTTGCTCATGTTCCTCCACACTTTTGGAGTAAACAAGTATGTCGTCAATGAAAACTACGACAAACTTGTCTAGTTCCTCCATAAACACCTTATTCATGAGGTTCATAAAGTATGCCGGTGCGTTAGTGAGTCCAAAGGACATCACGGTGAACTCATATTGTCCATAACGGGTGACGAAGGCGGTCTTTGGGATGTCACTCTCCCTAATCTTGAGTTGATGATATCCTGACCTTAAATCGACCTTCGAGAAATATTTAGCTCCCTTCAGTTGGTCAAATAAGTCATCTATTCTGGGGAGAGGATACTTGTTCTTGATAGTGACTTCGTTTAGTGAACGATAGTCCACGCACATCCTCAGGCTTTTATCCTTCTTTTCGACGAAGAGCACTAGGGCTCCCCATGGTGATGAGCTTGGTCTGATGAACCCATTTCACTGAAGTTCTCTCAGCTGCTTCTTTAACTCTGCCAACTCAGGGGCTGCCATCCTATAGGGTCTCTTGGCTATGGGAGAGGTTCCAGGGATGAGGTCGATAACAAACTCTATATCCCTATCTGGTGGCATTCCGGGGAGTTCTTCGGGAAATACATCTGGATATTCCCGTACTACTGGGATTTCTTCTAGGGACTTGGCCTCCATGCTAAAAACCATTATGTCTGGTCTACTTCCTCGGGTACGGCAGGTTACTTGCACTCCGTCCGGGTTGGTTAGGTGTACTACCTTATCGGCACAACTTATAAGGCCGTGATGAAGGCATAACCAGTCCATCCCAAGAATCACATCTATCCCTTTGGACTTTAGTACTACCAGGTCCGCTAGGAACTCTACCCCACTTAAAATGATTCTCACCCGGGAGCAACCCAGTTGACACTTGATGTCACCTCCGGGTGTTCAGGTTAACAGGGGTGCTTTTAGTAGTACTGTAGGTATATTATGCTTTTCCACAAAACTTGAAGATATGAACGAATGTGATGCTCCTGAATCAAATAATATGGTTGCCAAGACTGAGCTGACCAGGAACTCACTGAGCACTACGCCTTGTGCTTCTTGAGCCTCTTGTGCGTTGATGTGGTTGACGCGGGCTCGTCCATAGGACTGTTGGGGCTGCCTCATCTGCTGGTTGTTGTTGTTGCCAAAGTTGTTGTTGCTGCGAACCGGCACGCGGTTGGCTCCAGATACAACTGGTCTCGGCCCGTTCACTGAGTTGGAGAAGGCTGAAGTTGCTGGCTTTTTGGCGTATGGGTAGTTGGCAATGAAGTGTCCGGTCTCACGGCAGTTGAAACATACTCGGGTGTTGTTGTTGTTGGCAGTGACCTGGCTGGTATTGTTTTGTGGAGGCTTCATGGTGTTCTGGTTGTTGTACTGTTTAAACTGGGTTCTGGGGCCCTGGGAGCTCGTGGCTTGTGTCTGGGTTCTGTACTGCATGGGGGCTTGAAACCTGGACATGGGGTGACCGAAGCTTCTCTGTCTCTGGGAACGTTCTTGCTGCTGAGCCTTGTTCTCCATGAATTTGCGCTTGTTTTCCTTCTTCTCTTCTGCCCTGGCTCTCTCTGTGAGGATGGCCATGTTCATGAGGGTGTTGAAGTCCGGGTAGATCTGAGGGGTAAGCAGAGTCCTCAGTTCCGGAGTCAAGCCCTTCTTGAACATGTCCTGCTTCTTCGAGTCCTTGTCCACTTCTTCGGGGGCATAGCGGGCTAACTCTATGAACTGGTAGGTGTATTCCTCCACGGACTTGTTGCCTTGGTGAAGTTCACGGAACTCGTCCGCCTTGCGCGTCAGTGTGGCTTCTGGGATGTGGTAGCGACGAAACTCTTCCACAAACTCATCCCAAGTGATGGTGGAGGGATCTTTGACTGCTGCACAGTAGTTTTCCCACCATGCTAAGGCTGTCCCAGTGAGCTGGTGCGTGGCCAAAAGAACCTTGTCCCGATCTTCACAGTTGAATGGCTCTAGTTCCCTTAGGATGGCCCTCAGCCAATCATCTGCATCCAAGGGATTTACGGACCCGCCAAACGTGGGTGGCTTTGTCCGGAGAAATTCTATCAATTTCTCATTCATGCCCAGAACACGGGGCTTTGGGCGGGTGATGGCATTGGCTATGGCTTCCAGCAACAGGGTCTGGTTGGCCAACACTTGCGCCAGGTCTACGGCAGGTGGTGGTGGTGGTGGAACCATGTTTTCTCCTCCATCTTCGCCCTGATTCACTTCTTGGTCGTTAGGGCGCTCCCTTCGTTCGGCATGCGATCCTTCCGCGTTTGGGTCCATACGACCAGAGCCTTGGAAGCTCCTGGCAGGACGCCTTGAAACCATCTGTAGGGGAGCGGGTTTCTATAAGATTTTATGTGATATTTAAGTTGATTAAGACGGGTTTTTGAAAAGACAGGATCTGATTCCTGCCGTCAAGCACACAACAAGCACTCATGACAAACAAGCATAAACAACTTTATTTCAACCATGAGAGGAGGGTACATCCCGAACTACTCGACTGGTACAATGCTGGTACACTACACGACTTGGCATTACGACAAAAGCTAAGGGTGCGGCTCTGAGCTCGGACCAGCACGGCTTCATTCCTTGGCAAGAGCTTCTGCGGCATGCTACTCGCGGGGCGAGCCATCTTCTGGGGCGGAGTGTGCTTCCAGTGGAATGAGCAGCTCATCACCGTCATCATCCTGGGGGTTCCCATTTTCTTGGGGCTGGGTGGAAGTTCCTTCTTCGACGGTTGATGTTGGTTGCTCGGCGGCTACAGACGGTGTTGGAGTCTCAGGAACTCCTCCCCATCCTATGAGGGGTGTCCCAATTAGGACTTGTGCTTCTCCCACAGCCGGAACGGGTGTTCCACTGTTGGTTCATTCCTGTATGCGCTGATCCTGGATCCGCCTGAGGCTCTCATGGGCAACAGCTTCACTACTTATGGCGGCCGCGGTTCTTGCTTCAGCTTGGGCTACTCGAACTTGGTGCATCCTTACTGTGACTTCCGCTTGCTCGGCCCGACCAATTTGCTCTCTCAGGAACTTGGCCTGATCATCAAAGAGTTTATCCAGGGAGACGAGGTAGGCAACTACATGGTACAAAAGATCTTCTTGGTGACGGCGCCGTTCCAGGTTTCTCATGCGGGCTTGCCAGACTGGGGTCCGGATGGCGGGAGGATAAAGTCTCATCGTTGTGGAGACAAGGTGCTCCTCGTAGATCCTGCACAGGTAACGGAGAGTTTTCCGGAGGGCCAAGGGATAGGTATCCCGATGTCGGAAACCTGTGGCGGTCACGCGCCACGGCTCGATGTTGGGGTAGCGGGTGCTTCTGGCGATGGAGAGGACCACCCTACAGCGAAGAGTGCCGAGTTGCTCGTACTCTCTACTGTAGTACCTTGGGCGCTCAGTGATACCGAGGCGCACCAGGGAGTTGATAAGAAGGCGAGCAAAACCAGGCTCCTCCTGGCACACGCCTTGGGTCCATCCATCTTCGGCCATCTGAAAACAAGGGTAGAGTTGAACAAGTTGTGCAAAGGGTAGGGTACAAAAGACGGGGGCCAAGGTAAGTGCTTGTGTGGGAAAGATCTAGTAGAGAAAGGCTTAGAAAAGGGTCTCGGGCCCTAGGGGTCGCGTCCTACGGCCAACCTACGGCTCTGATACCACCTGAAGCGTCCCCTCATCAGAGGTGACTAAATGTGATACAAATACCAGTCCCAGGAGGCTGGTACCACATTTATTACATCAGATGGTTCATTACCGTACAACACGTCGAGGCTGTGGGCATGGGAGCGCCACTGCCACGAGAAGCAACATAAGAACTACAGACCAAACTACGATAGCAACAGCATCTAGGATATCTTCAGAGTCTGGCGCCATGGAAGCTTCCTGTGGAGACGCCGAATCCACAGGCACGGGTTGGGTGCAGGACAGCAACCTACTCGACGTCTTCGGGAACGAAGTCGGGATCCTCCTCTGAAAAACAGTTAATCAAGCAAGGGTGAGTACATACGTACTCAACAAGTTCAACCCCACCCACGGAGGGGCTAAAAAGCAGATCATGCACTGGATATATCAAGGGTCAGGATAAGGTTTATTTTGCAAACGCGTTTACTCATGCAAGGGTTTGTTTTCGAAAAGGTTTTCGCAAACAGTTTTTTTTTATAACTCAAGTAACTCAGTTGTTTTGAGAAAACCAGTTGAGGACTACCGGACTCCCCGTCCGCCGTAGCCCAGGCACACAGTCTCACTTTAAAAGAAATCGACTCATGTCATGAAATCATCCCAAACCCAAACACTAGTTTTGTGACCACACCGTGACTCGTCCAATACCGTGGACACGGCTATTCGAATAGATTTTACACTCTGCAGAGGTTGTACATCTTTACCCACAAGTAGGGTACCGCCACATGAACACCTTAGTGCCGGTGCGGATCCTATCGAAGCCATTACCCACCTTAGCTAACCCTACGAGCCACCACGGGAGCAACCAAGGGGTTATCTCACATAACCAGGGCGTACCTCACACAGATCATACCTCTACTCCTTGATCTCCGGCTGCTCACCCGCACTCCTGATGGCAAGTAGATTAACTAGTGGGATTTATGCTAAGCCGTTGCCACATACAACGGTCGAGTGGTAGTACGATAATTGGGTCAGGTGAGATGTCACGCAACCCGGTCCTTAACGACAAGATGGACATCTCCAACACGCTCAACCACAAAGGTACGAGCTCACCCATACTCCTGACACACGCGTCCATCCCGTCTACCCAGTGCTTTACTCATTTTCCAAAATATCACATTCCCATTTTTAAAGCACTCACACATTTTTAAAGCAATCATTTAGACCAAACAAAGTTCAATCATAGCAATCAAGGGTGGCTATCCTACCAGGTTTTAACAGTAAAATAATATGCAACTTATAAAACGGGTGTAGGGTTGTGTTTATAAAACTGGGACCAAAGCATGCATCAAAGGATGAGATTGAACTTGCCGTCCTCAAAGCCTTCCGGGAGGTCCTGCTCGCGGTACAGGTCCTCGGGCTCCTGCTCGCGGTACTCGGCTCCAACGTCTGGCTCACGGTACTCCTCTTCGTTCACTCCGTCGGCTACGGCACACACAAGCAAACATACAATAAATAAAAAAAATTACCTTTTGAGCTCAAGAGGAGAATAGCTGGAATAGATAGCATATGATTTTAGAGGAATTTAGGAGGAAGAATCAAGTGAATCGGAGTTTAGATGGGCGAGATATGACATTTGTAAAATTGGGTGTTAGTTAATTCCGAAAATGGATGGGGATGCGCATCCCGGGCTCACCTTGGACAGGGGCGGTTCGGAGAGGGAGATCGACGAGGGCGCGGTGGTGCTCGTGCTTGAGCAGAACAGAGGATAGGGGAAGTGCTGGCAGGCGGAGACGGACGGCTCGGGAGCAGAGCTTCAGTGAGCTGGTGGTGGTGACGGTGAGCACCTCGGGGTGGCTTTTATAGGCGGTGAGGGCGGAGCTGTGCCAGCACTCAACTGCTCTTCATCAATGGCGACGCTGTGGCCGGGCGGCAGCTTGCGAACGTCGCTTGCGCTGATGGTGGCCGCCGGGTGGCACCGGGAGGCTCGCAGTAATGGCGCTGCCGGCGGTCGACGGGACCTGTGCGGCAGCGGCGCTGCACGCGGCGACGAGGCGTAGTTATGGCGGCCTGCGGCGACGCGACACGGCGGCGCTGTGCGGCTGAGGGAACGGTTCGATGGCAGCGGCGCGGCGTGGTGCTGCTGCGTGTTGCGGCAGGCGGCGAGGGCGCGGTGGCCGCGAGCGAGCGTCGGCTTGTGGTGATGGTGGCGCGGAGATGACTCGGCGTGCAGGGGGAGTAAAAGCACGGTGTGGTGCTGAGCGGCAGTGCGCGGTCGTGTCGTGGGGCCGGACTGTCGCTCGGGCAGAGGACGCCGATAATGGTGGAGGGGGGTCCTGGCGTGCGAGCTTGCTTGCTGCTGTTGCATGTTGTTTTGTGCGTGGCTTTCTGATTACAGGAAGGAGACGACGGCGTGCATGGCAAGGTTCTTGGCATTGCGAGCTGCTGTTACATCTCTGTGTATCTAGCTTGTACGTGCATACGTACGGTGTACGTTGTGTGCGTGCCTAGCTAGGAGATGCTAGCAGAGAGGTGGCAGTTTGTGCATGCGTGAGAGCATAGGAAAGGTTAAAGGAAAATCATGAGCGCTGATTTGGGGAGGCAAAGGGATTAAGGAGAGATTAGACATTGAATGGATTATGGATGGACAAGAATTGAGCTCAACTATGAAAAGATTTTGAAATATATACTTTTTTAGCGAATGATTTAACAGGTGATTTATTTGGAAGAATTTTCCGGGCGTTACAGCTAGCTAGGCACTTTCACACTTCCTTTGGTGTGATAGCATAGGGACGCTACGAGGCCTTTACATAGGTTCACCAGCGCGCATTAACCGGGTTACGGAGTGTCAGCGACACCCGAGGTTCCTTGCCGGACTCTTGGGAACTACGCCCTCATCCAGCCCAGACAGCTTAACACAGACCGCTGGTTTACCCTACTTACTTGGCCAAGACCATAGCCCATTAGTTCTCGTGGTTGTACTGTAAATCCTGGGTGGTCGCTCCACAGACCGGTCCTTATAAGATTGACTCAGGCAAGACCAACATCAAACATCACAAGCCACCATCCAAACCACTTGCCTGAGTCAGCTAGGGTGTTCATGTTGCTAACCAAAACCCACATTAACATGTTGCATAGTCATTAATCAAGATTAAGATTAAAACCGAACCCATGTTGAGCAAGCTAAGCATAAATCTACCCACATAAGTAACCTCTAAGGGTAAGCAAGGAATGATCATGAGAAAAAATCTAGTAAACAGTCCTTAATAGGATTCCCGTCAATTTAGACATCTAATGTAGAAAGCATAAATAAAAGCAGTGATTATGGTGTATAAAACATAAAGGTATAAAGCAGCAAGATGTTCAAGGACACTTGCCCGTTTCCCGATGCTCCACTGCTCAGAGGTGTTCCTTCACGCGTAGCAATCAACTGAAACAACACAATGCTACACTAAGAAAAGAGCACCAGACAATAAAATCATTTTAGAAAAGCGTACTAACAATAAACACTAGCTACAGGGGATGGAGGAGCACAAGAGACACTAAAAACGGTGTTGCGGTTGGATAGATGGTTATGAAAAGGTACTAGCATATGATTGCTTTATGATTATGGAATATGTAGAAGTGATGACATTATGCATGATGGGGAGGGCACTTTTGGAGGGTAGAGGGACTGGAGAAAGAGATAGATAACAGTGACATCGAACAAGTTTCCTTGTGTGCTGGGGGTTTTCTTTAGAGATATAAAGAATTACTTGTGCGGTCAAGGGAACATAGGAATAAACAAGAATAAAAGGGTGCACTGAGATGGTGAAGGGGTCAACGGGACACCGATATGTTCCAGGTGTAGGTGCTGATCATGGTAGACTGCATGGAAGGATCTCAGGGAACATTAAGAAGTTGTGCTCTGCTATGCAAATGGTTGAAAAATTCAATTAGCTCATGTGCAACTACTATATGCACACTCTATCACAAGAGCATATTCACTAGCTGAACAAAAAGGGTGAAGAACATGATCAGATTTTCAGTGTGTACAACATGCACACAGCAGCAAGAAATGGACATTGTGACCACCACAACTTCGTCTCTGATGTACTAGATGGATATATGTTGTTTGGGGTTCCTAAGAAACATAAGTGCTGCATTCAGATCGAAGAGTATGTCAATTCGAGCATCGTTTCGACAAGAACATGAGGACAAGACAAGGAGGTGTATTTGTGCGAAGATCATGGACAGCGAGCAAGATGATATTAAATTCTCCACAACCATGACTCATATGGCCAATCCATCTTGCTAGGATGTGCTCAGGTATAACCATCACACAGTGGTTAAAGAGTTTGATTGTGGACAGCTAGATCAGAGGGGAATGCAAAAGCAAGGCAGCGATGCACAGATGTGTGGACAAAGTTGGCAGCGAGCATGGGGAGATTAATATCTCATGGAAACATAGCATATATGGCTGAGTCGAATTGCAAGACCATGTGCAACTAAGAGACACACATGCTGCTCGAAAAGGTGTTATATCCATTAATTGGATCAACGGGGAACACAGAAGTGAAACATGGTTTATGTGGCTGTGTAAACAAAAGACGCAACAAACATGACGAAAATTATATCTCAGGAGTCATGGCTCAAATGGTTGAGAAACTTGGCAGGATCATGTGTTGGTACGAGGTTCAATTGCTGGTAAAAGGGCTTGACCATCAAAGAACAGGATCAGCAGGAACACAAAAGAAAAAATAGGATGGCACTGCTAGCTCGAACAACAGGGACAGAGAGCACATAGAAATTATTTCCTCTGGTTTTGTAGATCATATGGAGGATCCATCTTGCAGAGACATGTGAAGATATATAATGCACGTTTTGGTTAAAGGGTTTGGCTATTAGGTGGCTGCATTAGGAGAGAACGCAATGCCAATCAGTGGCATGCCGGCTGGTCGCGAGAGCAGTGGCGAAGTCATGGGGAAACACCACCAGAGATCAAAGGTACTCGAGCTATGGTACATGATTCTAGGATATGGACAACCATAACATAACGAGGAAGGAGAGGGGGTCTCACTTTGGGTGTTTAAGAGGGTTGAAGATGACCATGGCGACGAGGGGCGCAGCACCAGTCGACGACGACGACGACTATGTGAACCACCTACGTCCTGTATGTGGCGTTCTCCTGTCTTTGCCGCCACGAACCAGAGGAGTCCACACCTAGGGAGGCCTGTGATGCACAAGTGATTGGAAGGAATAGGTGGTGATGTAGAGAAGGGGAAGAGAGGGGCGACATCACCAGGGAAGGGAGGACGACATCCATGGCCATGTCCTCGCGATTCTTTGCAGGAAGAAGGAGGTAGCCTTCTCCAATCCGTTGCTCTCTTGCACGAGGAGAGGGGTGCAGCGGCAAGATCAAACCGCGACGACGAGGGCACTCCGTTTTGGTGGTCAAGAAGGAGGGAAAAGGGTTGATGTGGAGAGGAGCAGCCATGGAGGAAGAGGGAGGGGCTCGGCCATGGAGGCTTCTGTCTTTCATCGTGATCTGATCTGAGGGGAGAACGAGAGGAAAGGGGAGGGCGCCAATCAAGGAGGTGGGCTGGGTACTTGCTGTTTTTGATGTGATGGTGGACGTGGTGCTGTCCAGGTTCACGTATGGCAGAGATGGAAGGGGAGGGCGACAGGAGAGAGGCGCTGGTTGCTGCGTGGAAGAGGGAGGAGGCGTCGTGAGGGGGAGGAGGGGTCTCGTGAGGGAGAGGGGGGAGGGGAGGGTCGGCCAGGGAGGGAGGGTGACGTGAGGGAGAGAGGGTTTGGGTCGGCTAGGTGGGAGAGTTGGGCTTTGGCCCGTGGTTATAAAAAGAAGTGTGGATAGGATTGAGACTCGACCCATTAGCGTAGAGTAGAGGGTTTTGGGCTGCTGAAAAATGGGTGTGTGAGAGAGAAAGGGGGCTTGTTGACATGGACTTTGGGTCACATGGGGTTCGATTTGGATGGTCGAAGCAAGAGAGGGTAAGAAAGATTTGGCTCTGATATTAATTATTGATTCTCGAATAGGCGATAAAGAAAGATGAGATGAAACTCGACATGGATAGAAATTGAGATTAAGCCTGAAAAGGGTAAGAGATAGGTGGGAGAAAAAGGAAGTGGTTCTTTAGGATTCGATGGAGTTTTCAAAGGACGAGGATAGAAAGGTTAACTCGAGAGAAAAGGAAGAGAGAAAAGATGGAGTGTGACAGCCATGGTTGATCGAAGTGTTTGGATAGGTTTCAATTTAGGGTTTAAGATTATTTCAAGATCGAATCGGAACCTAGGCGTGTTTGAAAACACTTTTAAAACTATTTTAGCACTCAAAACACTATGCAGCCGGCATGAATGCAACAAACAAATTTATAACCTATGATTGTTTAATTTGTGTTTAGAAACTAATTTGTTTTCAAAAGGTTACACACACATACTTTCTAACTTAATTCTAACAAGTTTTATTAAAAAGTTTCAAAATCCTAGCAAAATTCAAACTAGGGTGTTACACTCAACTCGTTGAACGTCATGTTCATCCTCCCCAAAATGTTCCCACATCTACTCGCTGTCGTTCCTCTAAAAAACTACTCACCGTCCTCTACTTGGTTCGTCGCCCACCGGGCTCCAGAGGCCGACGCTGTCAGCCTCTGTGCCGCCGCTCTCTCCTCCTCTCGCCTACCTAACGTCATCCATGCCTCCACTCCGCCTGCCGCCCGTCTCCGCATGCCCCTCGTCCTCCGCATATACTTCTAGCCAATTCCTATGCATGTTCTTCCTCTGCCAGATCCAGACGCGGGGGACCGAGATCGACGGCATAGGTGCAGCATGAGCGCATGGAGGAAGACAACATACTTGTGTGATCGCGGGTGTGGGCACCGGAGTGTGGTCTTGCCTTGCGGCTCGCGATTTGTGCTCATTGGTGAGGAGATGCACACCGTCTGTTTGATCTCTTGAAGCTCACCACGAGAAAGTCACGTAGGTCGACGTCGGTCAACATGCCCTGTTTATTGGCGTGGCGGCAGCAGCCAATTTTCTTCGTTGGCTCGGTGCCATGAGGCCGTCGCGGCGAGAGGAGGTGGTGTACAGGGCTAGGTCTGTAGGGTCTACCTGCTCACACAGCCTCTAGATCCAGGACCTTACCTTCGTGTCAGAAGGGAGATCAAGGAGCTGATCTTGTGTCGTCGCATTGCGCACCTCGGGACTCGGCACCATGAGGGTGCCGCAGCGGGAGGCGGCGGCATACAGGGCCAGGTCGGTGGGATCTGCATGGCGAGCGCATGCACTCCGTGAGGGCCTCGACTGGCCAGCGCGCGTAGAAGAGCGCGAAGGCGAGCGTGGCGAACGGCGAGGCCAGCAGGGAACAGAGTGTGTAACTCCTAGTACTGCGGGTTGATTAATAACATGAGTGACTTTTTTGGCAAAAAATCACGTGGATTGACGGAGACTACTGCACTTTAATATTATTAGGTATAGATAAATCCTTACAACCAAACAGAACTGATTTAAATCCAACTAACTTAAGAAGTTATGAAAACAAAAAAGAGCTGATCTTAGCTCGGCTTGTCTCGACTTATTTCCTCTCACACAACACTATTCAATCTACCGGCGGAATACTATTCAATCTATCAACTGACGGGTTCTCGGTGGCTATAGCACTGGGCGACAAGCACCTAGACGCCATCAACGAGCTCTTCCGGTCTTCTCATCATCCATGAAGAGGAAAGCAATTATTGAATCGGCAAACGTTTATAACCCAAGGGTGAGCAAGAGGCCGGCTAGCTCTATCCTATAGTCTAGATGCTCCGGTGGTCTGTCACTTTACAAGAGCACCATTATCCCACGACAGTGACTCCATGTATCGACAAATGTGTGTAGTGTACTCATGAGTAAATCTTGAAAATTTCACCAGAATTCATTCCTACCGAGAATCGAACCTGTGACCTCTTTCAGCCGGAGGTGCTACCGAGGTCCTGATGACCAACTTGGTCACAGACTCACAGGTGTGTTCGCAATAGAGAATGAACACCCATATCAGGAGACAAGCAGGTAACACCTAGAGTGAGGAAACAAAATGTATAACAACCACTTCTCTTTCTTTTACTACTTGTTGCAAGGGTATTTGAGATATTAATGAGTTTAAGTGCTCAGAACTGGAGACCTATGAAAATCGGAGACCCCATACGGTCGCACGGCCCTGCTGCCGCCTCAACTCATGACGGAGCTAAATTACACGAGATGTCAGATATTGATTATTATCGATACTACTGCGAATCTAGGATGAACGCATATACCAGCTTCTGTAGCTGAACTTGTTGCCGACCGTGAAAATGAAATAAAGTATATTAGACATGTGCACGGCAGCAAGAGTGAGCATCAACGTCTATACTATAATTTTTTCAAAAAAATGGCGAAGTTTGCTAAAGTATATGAATGCATTGACACAGAAGTATTATATCACAAACCTGAAGAAATTGCCACAAATTAACAAGCAACTAGAGAATTCAAACACACACACAAAACAATTTTAGTTCAGGATCACTCAGTTTTATGTATGATGGTATGCGCTGATGAGTGCAATGAAAGCCTCCCCGTGGTTGCTTGTAAAGAACAAAGCACCACCTTTTCAGATAATAGTGGACTAAAATACTAGGATTTTTTGACAAGTGTTGATATCTTATAGAATTCCTTCCATGATAGTACAGACCAGCATAGTCCATAATATGACAGCAATAATGCAGCATTATTCAATATCTCTTATTAACCGATCGTAATCATACAACCCCCCACATTATTGAGCTTCACGGAAAAATTTCAATGATTGACAGAAAACCTAATATCGACGTAATCTTGTAATCAGTGAATCCAGCTTCTAAGAAAACCTTTTCCCACTCGTGTTCTTCTCGCTCAGCCCCACCATATCGCATCATGTACATATCAAATAACACTTGTGTCTCTTTGATAACATTATCATCATCATGTGCCCCATATCCAACCACAACATTCATAATTATTACTTTTCCTCCGTCGTCTCTTGCTGGAATCGCTCTCTTGCACTGTCGAAGTATCTTGACACAGTGGTCGTCGTCCCAACAATCCAAAACATACTGAAAAACATGTATAGACATCCTCCATATTAATATGAAACAGGGTAATTAAATTGAGCCTGGTATGATGATGACCATATGCTGGCATGTTTGGTCTGTTACCTTTAGGAAAACAGCATCTGCAGGTGGAATAGATTCAAACACGTCACCGGCGATGAACTGCACCATGCTGTCAGAAGGCGCCTTGATGATCACTTGTTCGAGGTCTAGCACACTACACTTGATGTGCGGGAAGGCCCTTGCAATGGCCATGGCAGCTGCGCCATGGCCTCCCGCGACATCGACCAGCGAGTGGAGCCCGCGGAAGACATTGGCGACACCGGGCTCTTTCAGCGTGATGTCCATTGAGAAGCTGCTGTCTGTGACACACGCTTCGTTCATGGCCTTGTTGTATGAGGCGTCCTTCTTTGTCAAGCTCCACGGAGGCACACCGAGTGCCATCTCGAAGAGCGTCATGGTGCCACCGTCCCTGAACCACTCTTCCAGACTGAAGAACGTGGAGACGGACGTGCTAGGGCGTGCCAAGAGGCGGAGTAATGCCGACATGTCGCACGCACCAGATGCCGCCACCGTCGCGTCGTCGTCGTCGAGGATGCGGGACACCGGAGTGAGCGTGTAGGCGGTCTCGTTCTCGTCAGTTTGTTCGGAGGCGGCCGCCGCGAAGATGCCGAAGCAGGTAAGCATGCGCATGAGCCGCCGGAGGTCCGAGCGCTTGGCCGGGTGGACGCCGGCCTTGGTGATGAGGTCCGAGATCGTCGCCGCACCGCCGCGGCGGTGGATGGCGCTAGGGATGCCTAGTCCAACTGCGCATAGGAGCGCAGAGGACTTGATGCGGTAGAGACCGTGGTGGTACAGCTCCACGTAACCTTGGTGGTGCAGGTTGCGGGTGCTGGGCGGCATCGACTCTTCCTGTGGGCAACAGGCGACATGATTGTTGCTGTCCATGAATGACATGTGGTTACTGTCTCGGCGCCCATTTTATAAGCATCATCGAGCGGATGGATGGCGAGAGTGTACGTGGAGAAGAAAATTCCTAGAATCCTAGCAGACGCTGAGGATAAGATTTCCCCGTGATCACGTGGAGGAAGTTATTTTTTTGAGGAAACACACGTGGAGAAAATTATAGGGTGCCAAATGTGACACCTATACAATTCACCTCAGATGTGTTTTCCTCAACTCCATCTCAAACAGAAGGGCAACATGATGAAAAAAACACCGATCGTCTTTGCCAGCGCCTAGGTCACTGGGAACACAATATTTGTGTTCGCACCCGAAATTGGCACCAAAGCCGACCAGGTTGGTCACCACCGGTTCCAAGAAACGGTCAGACCGGTGGCGCACTGTAGCCGGTCCGGCAAGGGCCGCACCGGTCTGACCGGTGCGCCTGACCGGTCTGACTGGTGGACCCCGAGTCCGAGTAGATTTAAGGAGTTCTAGTGTTTTTCGACTTGTAAAGAATTTCCTTGCGGGGCAAGACCTCCCCACCCTATCTCTACCTATCTCTACCTAATATTAAAGCAAGGATCGTTTCTGCCCAGATTTTTCGTCCGTACTGACAGGTGGGTCCCACCTGTCAGATGGTCCGTCTCTCCCTCTCTCACTTTCCCGTCTCCGCGTGCCTCCAGTCCCCGTCTGCTCCGTCCTCTCGTTTCTCCCGGGCCTCCCTCCCGTGCCGCCTGTGCAGCGACCAAGGGCCGAGGTCCTCACTGAGTCACTGTGCCCGGCGGTTGTCCGTGGTTGTCTCCTCCCCCACCCCTTCCAATTATCGGATCCGGAACCCTCCGCCTCTTGTCGGAATCGGCATGGCGGCCGACGGCCGTGGCTCCCAATCCTTTGTACAGAACCAGGAGTCCTGGAGAACCATCAGCGGTCAACATGATGCAAATTGGGAACGGCATCTTATTGCCCAACATAAAAAATCGAATCAAATATGTATCAGCGGCAAGGTGGAAGTAAACAGAGAGCAAATCGCAGGTGCAGGGAAATAGGAACGACAAAAACATCTCAGGATAGGAGTGCTCGATTGCAGGCACCGTTGACCTGCTGTGGCGATCTGATTTGCGAGATCTCTGCTCAAGCCGATGCAGGCGGGGGGCTGCTGCGCAGGGCACCATTCGACGGGCAAGCAGCGTATGGCGGAGGCGGACAAACGCCGGGCGGCTGCTATGGCGACGGCGCAACGGCGAGTGTGTGCGTCAAGCGTGTGACGGCGCGACGGCGAGTGGGTGACGGCTCCTGCTAGGGTTTCCGAGTTGACGAATGGGTGGTGTGGAATTTTATTTCGTTTCTGTGGGCCTCCACTATGGGCCGAGGGATTATGGGCCGGAACGCTGGGTCACAACGAACTGAGTCGCGGTTAAATCGGTGATCGGTTAACAGGTCACAAGCAAATCATTACCGAACAACACAGAAGTTTTAACCGAACCGAAAACCGAATTAACGGACTTATTTCGGTTAAATTGGTTCAGTTTGGTTAATTGGTTACGGTTAATTTTTGCCCAGGGCCAGGCATATAGACATATGTTCTTTTTTGAGCTAGCAAACGTAATAAGCATATAAAAAGAGGTAGTATCAAATACAAAGCAAAAAATTCAAAATACTTAAGGGTTCAACGTTTCAAAAATTAATAAAAACTAACATTTCATACTAATACAGTATTTTGAAAAAATAACTATCATAGGAATTGATAAAATATTAATTTTCTAATACAACATTTAAATAATAATATGATATTTTCTAGCACTTGGTATGTGGAGGCTGAAGTAAATGATACACACAACTAATGATAGTTACTGAATAGTGAAATTATTATATGTTTCATTGTGGTAATGTGGCAGATGCATCTTTTAATGGTGATGGGTTTTAAGGCTCCATAATAAAAAAAACTAGCGTTTACCCGTAGCAACGCACGGGCATTTTTTCCTAGTAATATTAAAGTAATGACTGTTTCTGCCCTCAATTTTCGTCCGTACTGACAGGTGGGACCCACCTGATAGTGACTCTGTCTCTATCTCACGCTTCTCCCACCTCGGGGTGCCTGCGGTCCGCCTGTTTTTTCAATAATCAAGTAAAATCAGAGAACAAATCAAGAGGAATTTCATGGACCATGAAGCAACGCATGGATCTTTAGAATCAAGAAAAAAAGAACCACAATGTCGATTCGGATCTGAAGCTAAGGAGAACATGCATGTCCTTGTTCGAGGACCTGATGAACAAGGACGACAACAACAAGGTGTCGGCGTCGGAACCACACGGCTGGATGGCGGCGACGCTTAGACGACGGCCGCGGACGGCGACAACCACACGGCCGGGCCGGAGCCAGCGCTACCATTGGCGGCAGCCAGCACCGGTCAATAAGAAGCGAGGTAGCAGGGGCGGCACACGGTCGAGAAGAAAGGGGGGAAGGGGCGAGCCAGGGCGCAGGGGGCGACGCGCGGTGTGCTCGTGCGGGTGCGGTGCGAGGCGCGACGTATGGAGCAGGGGCGGCGGCGCAGATGCCTGCGGGCAGGGGGAGCCGGGAGGGATGACGGTGGACTGGATAAGATTGGATTGGAAACTTGGAGTTATAGACGTAGGGTATCTTTTTCTTGGTGGGCTGGGCTACATCTTCGTTTGGGCTGAAGGTAAAAGGACAACAATCTCACTGATGCTTGGAATACCAACCGTCCATAGATTAGGTGTTGTTAATTTTGAGTCATTCAAAAGTTTTATCTATTTATTATAAACTCAGATTTCAAAACAAAACAAGCGCAAGACAAATAAACCAAAAATACTGCTAAGGTAGTGTCACCACGCACAAGCATATTTGCTATTGATAGATTATTTACACTACTACAGAAAACGTCTTTAGCAGCGGGCGAAATGGCATTTCTAGGTGCGGGCGGCAAACCCGCTCCTAGCTGTCGCTTTTAGAAATAGCGATTGCTAGGAGCGGGTAAACGAACCGCACCTGAAAAACATTTGTAGGTGCGGGTGACGCTGTCACCCGCACCTACAAATGCCATTTCCAGGTGCGGACGACAATGTCATCCGCACCTGGAAAACACATTTTCAGGTGCGGACGACAAGGTCATCCGCACCTGGAAATGTGTTTTCCAGGTGCGGATGACCTTGTCGTCCGCACCTGAAAATGTGTTTTCCAGGTGCGGATGATATTGTCGTCCGCAGCTGGAAATTGATTTCCAGCTGCTTTGAAATTCAAATTTTGAATGTTTGAAATTCCCGCCAAAATTTGGAACGTTTGAAATTCAAATTTTATGAAAGTGACATGAGATCTAAAGTAAGCATTAGAACAATAATATGAAAAGAAATTCATATACATATTGATCTATATCATTACATCCCATTGACAATAAGGTTTTTTCCACTGACAAAGTTTAGACATCACATCATGGCTCGCGGTATTCTTGACTCTCCTACTCACGTAGGCTAGTAAATTTGTCTTCTTCCGCTAATACATGTTCAGGGTGATAATATTGGCCCCTAGGATTTATCACTTCATGCATAAGGTAACGGCAGAAATCCGTAGTTACTTTGAGAAGGTGTCTCTCATGGAGTGTTACGTCACGAGGTCCGATGTCAATCTACAATACACAAACAATATAACAATTGTTAGATCATGCAAAACACATATGTATAGTGTATATACATCCTGAGACATGAAAGGTAGTAGGTCCTTACTCGTTCAGGATCACCCTTATATCTCCTAAGACACCTCATCATTTCCATCAGGTAAAACCCGCAGTATACACTGCCAGGTGGTTGCTTGTGGCATGGAAAGTTTGTGCGAATATTCATTTTTTCTGGGTAGGCAGGATTAAATTTCCCTCCTTTCTTAATGTAGTGTTGGTAAGCCCTGTTTAGAAAAAAACATAGAAGTTATTAGTTGCCAATCGATGTTTAGAATATAAGTCTGACAACAGAAATACACTAACTTTTGAAGGATATCTATGAATTCCTTGTACATGTCTCTACGCCAATCCAGTGAGTCAAATACTACCACCCATCCCAACTTGGGGTCTATAAGAAATAAAATCCAGTGATTCCTGCATACATGTTATATAGAATTTTTAATCTTTTGAGGCATTGATGAGAAATTTTACATATATATTTTTATAAGTGGTAGAAATGTAAACTAACCCGATGTGGTAGGGCGCCCATATGTAATCTCTATCTTGCCACTTCAAGAACATATGTGTCATGTAGGATGCAAGACGCTTCATAGCGTTTATATGTCCAATTCTTCGCTTCTTGTTTCTTTCCGTAGTTGTCTTCAAATCTTTTAGTTCATCATGATTGTCTTCCCATCGGGTGGGGTGCATATGCCTCTCTTCAGCAATAACAAAAGGATCCAAAAATCCAATTTTCTCCTTTGAAAGATGCATTTCTTGTTCTTGCATCCTATACAGCAAAGCTCAGATAATTAGTTATGCAAACCGTAAGCCTTACACACACACACACAAGATATTAGCATGGATATGAGACACTTACATGCACCACAATCTGATGACTTGTACATCTATCATTTGTAGGCGGAACAAATCATGGAGGTCATGAAAATCTAAGTTGATTTCTTTTGCTTGTGGAAGAAGTGTAGGTCCGAACACATCCAATGGGTATCGTGCCTGGAGGCCTCTGAGCCCAAGAGAACAAGCCCTCATATACCAAGCATGCATCCGTCTCATCTCCCATGGAACTTCTGCGAGTGCCCAGTCGGGTAATAATGGCATACCCCATTCATATCTTAAAGGGCAACTACCAGGTATGTCCGGTATTTCATCGACTCCAATAGTCTTCTCGAAGTTTGTGTCAGTGCGGGGTACCGAATATCCTGGTCGTTGGATCATTGGCATATTGACAGACGGTGTGGTCGTCGTGTCCTATTGCTTGTTCTTTGATTTGGTATTACTCTTATGCCACCGTGCAGCGATTTCTGATCCTTCCGGATCCTTCGCATAAGCCCGTATCATTCTAGGCACCATTTGTCCTTGTGATGCCTCTTTTCCTACAGATCCCAAAGCTGCTCGTGGTGTGGGCATACGAGGTGGAGAATCTTGAGCAGCTGGTGTGGATAAACGTTGCGGAGATCTTTCAGGAGGTGGTGTGGGCACACGCTGCGGAGATCTTTCAGGAGGTGGTGTGGGCACACGCTGCGGAGATCTTTCAGGAGGTGGGGTGGACACACGTTGTGGAGATCTTTCAGGTGGTGGTGTGGGCATAAGAGGTGGGGATCCTTGTATGGCTGGTGGTGTGGAAACACGTTGTGGAGGAGATGGTGGTGCACTTGCCAACGGTTGCTCCATAGATTGCAGATGCTGTGTTGGAGGCAGAATGATATCTCGTTTATGCCACAATATTGTACTGTTGAGGCTTTGACCGAGAACACAGATACCCTCTGCTGTTGGTATGTCTATGTCATGATCTTCAAAGTTTGGATTAACTTCAAGCACTTGTACGCGTGCATAATGATGTGGGATTTCTTTACCGTCAAACAATCCACCACCGGGAATCGCAAGTCCCGAGGCAACCTGCTTTGTCTTGCCAGCTCTGCCAACCGGAATGTGCAATGTGCAAGGAGTAGTGATGCATATTGAATCAACTGGGTATGGTTGTGCCGTCGTGGAGGCAACACTGCTTGGAGAGAATGGTGAATTATTATCTTCTTGAGATAATTGCAACGGAGCGAATGGTGTACCGCTTGCTTGCTGCATATGAACCGCCGCATTAAAATAAGTCTGAAATTTTTCCATAAAAACTTTCTCTGCTGCCGCTTGGAGATCCTCCTTGAAACGGCACTGGCTCCTGTAGGTAGCTCTATCCCTCTCAAACCCATCCCTGATGCTCAACTTTGAGGAAACCGCTCTAACGCGACCCCCACGCTCTCTCGTCCCAAGGGCTGTACTTAGGACGTCTCTATCCCTGTTGGCTACAAAGTCTCCTTTCCTCTGAGCCTCGGAAAGGTTCGTTATCTTTTCACACACCACATTGGTTGCTTCCTTTGCAAAATGAAGTTTACCATCAATAATTTCAGGCTCCCTCGCTAGGAGCCACTGATAGCCACGCTCATCTAAGCCTTCAAAAGGGTCGGGTTGTCCGACGGCTAATAATGCATCCCTAGTCCGCCGCCACTTTTCCTGCTTCCCTAGGTACCCACCCGGTCCGAGACGAGGTCTATGTACGTTTCTCTGCGAAAGTTCACTGTGTCTCTAGCTCAGGGCTAAAGCTTCTGGAGTAGTCTTTTGCCTGACAAACTCGTTCCATTGGGCTTCGGTGACCATTCCATATGTCTTTTTTACTTTATCATATGTTGCACCCTTCTTAACAAAGTCCCTATTCAACTCACCCTTCCATCGGCGGAAACTTTCGCCGAGTGCCTTCCTAGCATAATGACGTATCTTTTCTCTGGTTGTTTTGGACTGAGGCAGCAGAAAAGTTTGCTTCAACTTGGCCCACATTTCGCCCTTTAGCCCCTCAGGAACTTGGAACCAATCAAGAATGGTTGGATCCACGGCATACTCTGTTCGTATTAATGCTCCTATGGCATTCCGGAACTTCGTACGAACCAAAGGAGGATCCACGGTCTCTCCGGATGGGCTAATACCCTCGACTGACCACTGGCCTTTGGGGTATTTGTTTCTTCCTCGTTCACCTCGCTTTCTTTTATCTTGACTCTCAGAGGTCGTCGTCATCGCAATTTCAGGACCTGAGGTGCCACAATCTTCAATTTCTTCTTCTGGGGGGGGGTACGAGGTCGGCAGCGCCGCTTCCTCGTGCTAGGTTGAGGCATCTATATAAACCATAGGTAAAGCAATTTAAGATCATTTCAAATAATATGAATAGACCTCACTGACACTGCAAATGGTTTAGCATTACCTCCGGAACGTAATCAGGATCAGTGTCCGTCCGTGGTCTCGGGGGCACGGGATGTGGATATATTGGATCTTGCCAAACACCATCTACGAACGCCCCGAGTCCTACCTGCGGTCCATCCTCACCACTCGCGTCATCTTCATTTTCATCTTCAAAGACCATCTGGTCTGCAATATTGTTTACTTCTTCACATTGGGACAAGATATACTCGTCTTCGTTCACAGCGTCCCTTTCGTGTATAAATGGCGAACCACTACGACGATCCATCTAATTAACCAAATCGTAAGCTAAGTTTAAATCTAAATCTAAATTGAAATTGAAATTCAAATCTAAATGTAAATTGCATTGCACTCTAAATTCAAATTCAAATATAAATCTAAATTTAAATTGCATTGCACTCTAAATTGAAATGTACATAGAAGTTCAAATTCAAATTTATGATGGCATTGCATTGCACTCTAAATTGAAATGTACATAGAAGTTCAAATTGAAATTTGTGCTGGCATTGCATTGCACTCTAAATTCAAATGTACATAGAAGTTTAAATTCAAATTTGTGATGGCATTGCATTGCACTCTAAATTCAAATTTACATAGAAGTTCAAATTCAAATTTGTGATGGCATTGCATTGCACACTAAATTCAAACTCAAATTTAAATTCAAATTTAAATCTAAATTGAAATCTAAATTGCACTCTAAATTGAGATCTAAATTGCAATCTAAATTGAAATCTAAATTGAAATTCATATTCAAATTTAAAACTAAATTGAAATCTAAATTGAAATTCATATTCAAATTTAAATCTAAATTGAGATCTAAATTGCAATATAAATTTAAATCTAAATTGAAATCTAAATTTAAATCTAAATTGCAATCTAAATTTAAATATAAATTTAGATCTAAATTGAGATCTAAATTGAAATCTAAATTGAAATCTAAATTGAAATTCATATTCAAATTTAAAACTAAAAAAAAAGCTGACGTCAGCCATTTGATGGCTGACGTCAGCTCGTCTTCAAACCGGTGCCAGCGCGGGGGAGGTGTCGCCGGGGAGGTGGCGGCGGCGCCGGGGGGGCCGCGCCGGGGAGGGCCGCGCCGGTGGGGAGGGCGTGCGGCGGGGAGGGCGAGCGCCGGGGGAGGCCGCGCCGGTGGGGAGGGCCGCGCCGGGGTTGGCCGGGACGGCGGAGAGAGGGCGGCGCCGGGGGAGGCCGCGTCGGGGAGGGACGGGACGGCGGACGGGGCGGCGGCGGAGTTGACGGCGGACGGGGCGGCGGACTCGACGGCGGAGAGGCGCGGCGGCGGCGGTGAATTTCGGCAGCCTAACGGCGGCGTCCTCGCGTGAACTCGTGAAATTTGGCTAAGTCTTCTTCTCCGGTGAATATATAGGGCACCATTTGTAGGTGCGGGCCGCCTATACACCCGCACCTAGAAATGATTTCCAGGTGCGGGCGGCTTCGTGGCCCGCACCTAGAAATGATTTCCAGGTGCGGGTGGCCATGTGGCCCGCACCTGGAAAAGGTTTTCCAGGTGCGGGCCACATGGCTACCCGCACCTGGAAATCATTTCTAGGTGCGGGTGTATAGGCGGTCCGTACCTACAAAGTTTTTCTCATTTTCTGAATTTTTTGTTCTAATTAATATTTAACGTATTAAATGACCTCAAATGAAAATTTCGTGAACTACAAAGTTTTATGTCTTGTTACCATCTACAAGTTTGGTATATATTTTGTATTCATCTGAGATGCATGTCAAAAATTTGTGTTCAAATAGTACGTCCACAAATGTAGTAACAATTCATTACACGTGTCTCACTTTTACTGAAAGAACCACTAAAGCCATTCTATTTTTAATAAAAGCAATAAAGCTATTGTATTTTTAATAATTCCACTAAATCTATTGTATTTTTAATGCATCTTATTTTTAATCCATTGTATTTATATTTGATTTATTAAGAAATCCACTAAATGCATCTTATTCACTAAGAAATTCAGTAAGTAGCTGCATGACATGAGAAGCACAAACTAAAAGTACTTTAATACATCAATACTTAAAAGGATAACAACAACGCATGATTAATACATCAGTACTTTAGTCTTAGAAAAAACTAAAAGTTCAAATCCATACAATTAAAAGGGTACAAATTTCATACTTAATTAAAATCTAGGATCGTTCACATCACGACCGTGAATCATCGTGAGGTACAAAGTATGATTAATATCGATGATGTTGATTCCTAAGAACCTATCAACATAATCCAGCGCATATATGTATGCACTATCTCTGGCCATGTAGGGCGTCATGAATATCTCTCCAAATATTTGCACCGAATTCGTAGATGATGATAGGGTAATGCCAGCTTGCCAACCGCGACGTACTGGACGTGGGTGCGGTGTTGTGAATGTCCATCCAATGTTATCCAATACTTGACGTAAGACCTCATGCATACCTTGATCAGCGTGCATGAAACTGTTATACAATGCGTCCTGATTCAATTGGCAAGCAAAACATAACGTGTAAGTACAAGGTTCTTAAAAAACAAATTCCAAAAATAAAGAGTAAGTTTTAGTTACATACAATAGACGATGCATACGATGGTGATATCCGTTTAGGCATTTCAGTGACGGCCATGTTGTTATGTTCTAAGGCTTTAATCCTGAAGTAACTATAGTCTGGGAATACATGTCTTGTTTGAGCTTCTATTTCGATAAGTGCCTTCCTCACGGCATCAGAAGCGGCAACATGCGGTTGTATTGCAGCAAAAGAATTGACATGGATAATAACTGTATCACCAAGTGTTTGCTCTCACATGCCCGCAACATTAATTGATAGAGAAACAATAAACCTTCCTCGTGATGAAGTCGTTTGTTCATGACTCACCATTGGAGCTTGTCCAGTCACAGAATATATAACTCGTTCCAACCATTGCATTGGTGAAACCAACTTCATAATTAACAATGCAAATAATACATATTATTATCATTATAAAAATAATACCAAATTCAAAGAATTGAATATCTAAGTACATACCACATTTTGACGTAACTCGCGTTGGGTAATGGGCATGAGTTCTTGACCGACAGGGAAGGAAGCACGAACAGGTTGCCCTAGGGGTGGTGGCGGAGGGTCTGGGACTGGAGGGCCACTGCGAAAAGGACGACGACCACCTCCACAGCCGCCATCACGATTAAAAAAGGCAAACCGATCCATTGTTATCCCTAAAATATATAAGATATTTTATTTAAAATTTTCTACACAAACTTAAGTCTACCAAATAAATGCTACACAATCTATTTCGAAATTGTACTCCCTTCTATATAATTTTAAAATGCACTAACCTAAGCTAACAATTTTTTTAAAAAAATCACTTACGGAGGTCGCCGCGCCAGGGAGGTGGCCGTGGGCGACGCCTAGGAGGGCGGCCGGGGACGGCGGAGATGGGGCGGCGCGCGGTGGGGAGGAGGTCGTGCCGACGCCGGGGACTCGCGCGTCGGGGAGGGGGCGGCGGCGGCGGCGAATTTCAGCAGCCTAACGACCCTCCTGTGCGGCGAGCTCGGTAAAATTGGCTAAGTGGTTGTCCTCATTGCATATGTAGGTAGGCATTTCTAGGTGCGGGTGGGCGCGTGGACCGCACCTAGAAATCATTTACAGGTGCGGGTGGCCTTGTGGCCCGCACCTGAAAATGTTTTCTAGGTGCGGGTGGCCTTGCTACCCGCACCTAGAAAACTTTTTCCAGGTGCGGGCCACAAGGCCGCCCGCACCTAGAAAACATTTTCTAGGTGCGGGCCGCAAGGCCACCCGCACCTACAAAGAGTTTCTCATTTTCTGAATTTTTTGTTCTAATTAATATTTAACGTATTAAATGACCTCAAATGAAAATTTAGTGAACTACAAAGTTTTATGGCTTGTTACCATCTACAAGTTTGGTATATATTTTGTATTCATCTGAGATGCATGTCAAAATTTTGTGTTCAAATAGTACGTTCACAAATGTAATAACAATTCATTACGTATGTCTCGCTTTTACTGAAAGAACCACTAAAGCCATTTTATTTTTAATAAAACCAATAAAGTCATTGTATTTTTAATAATTCCACTAAATCCATTGTATTTTTAATAATTCCACTAAATAATTTATATTTGATTTATTAAGAAATCCACTAAATGCATCTTATTCACTAAGAAATCCAGTAAGTAGCTGCATGACATTAGTTCAAATGCAAATTACAAAATCCAATTAATTTAACTAGCTATATTATTATGCAGTAACAATTCTTGATTCTCCATCCTTCCGTGACCAGGGCTTTTCATCTTTCTTTATAGTAGCTTCTAGTCTCAACATCTTCTGAGGTAGATCAGTGAAAAGGCTCATGTCATTGCACTCATTATTGTACTCTTCAATGTCTTCGACTCCATCAACCCCTATCACTTCTTGTTTTCCAGGCACTACAACATGATGTGTTTTTTTTGCAGGGTCAACAACATACATGACTTACCCAACCTGTGAACCAAGTACCCATGGGTCATCTTTGTGACCAACATTATTGAGATCGACAATTGTGAAGCCGTAGCTGTCCACTTGAACACCTTTTGGGTGTTTAACCCAACGACACCGAAAAACAGGGAGTATAATATTGGATCCATAGTGTAGTTCCCATATATCATCTATGACACCATAATATGTAGTGCTTACCCCTTTGGAGTCAAAGCCATTGTTACAAACACCGCTGTTCTGAGACACAGTCTTCTTGTCCTTCGCGGAAGTATAGAAAAGATATCCATTAATATCATACCCTTGTCAGGAGGTGACCCGCGAAGAAGGGCCAGATGCCAATATTTTGATCGTTTGCTCTTCCACGGTGCCCCCATCTGCAAGATTTAGGTCCTTCAACCATGTTGTCAAATGACGCGTGTGCTCCCTCAAAATCCAATCTTCCGACCGGCCATTGCTTAGATCACGAATCAATTTCAAGTGTTGACTGACTAAAGGTGACATTATTGTTAGGTTTTGCATCGCACATCCATGGGCTTGTTTCACAGCTTCAAAGTCGGAATCAATGAAGGTTTTCCTCCCTGCAGTGCCGATCCCTTGCAACTTGCCCGCAAATCGCGGTACCGGCAAACCAATTCGTACTTTATCCTTTAGGTAACCTAGGCAAGACTCGATGATTTCCTCTGTGTTGTATCCCTCTACCATGGATGCCTCGGGATAAGCACGATTCATAACAAACCGGTTGAGAATTGACATGAAACGCTCATAGGTCCACATTTCGTGTAGGTAAAGTGGACCCAAAGTGCGTATCTGATCGACCATGTGAATCATGAGATGTTCTGTAATATCGAAAAATCCTGGAGGGAAGCACATCTCCATCTGCACCATAGTCTCTGCAATAAATTCTTGGATATAGTTCAACTCATCTTCATCGATAACCTTTTGAGAAATTTTGGTGAAGAAGTAACATAACCGAGTGATTAACATCTTCACATATACCGGTTTAATCGCTCTAATTGCAATTGCCAGGAAGATAGTAAGCATCATATGAGCATCATGACAGTTCCAACCTGATAGCGAGAGATCTTTCATTGAGACTAGTTTTCTAATGTTCGATGAGAATCGACTTGGTACCTTAATCCCCCGTAACGATTCACAAATTGCCTTCTTCTCAGCTAGTGTCAAATTATAGCTCGCCGGTGGTAGTTCGTATCTTCCATTACCCTTATCGATAGGGTGAAGATCTTCTCTAATATCCATTGCTACAAAATCTTGTCGTGACTTTAAGGTATCCTTTGTGTTGGCTGATGTTTCGAGCAGGAGACCAATTGTGTTACCAAACACATTCTTCTTCAGGTGCATACCATCGATGGCATGACGGACCTCGAGGTCCGGCCAGTACGGCAAGTACTTGTAGAAGACCGACATCTTCTTGAATGGCACACCTTCAATAGGTGCCTTATCTCTGTTCCTCTTCTTTCCTTGTTTTGTCATCTTCCCATAGGGCACTTGGATGGCCCTGACCATGTTCAAAATTTGGTGTCCATCTTTTTTTGTAGCCACAGATCCTATGTTGGCCTTGTCACTAAAATAGTTATAGAACTTTTTACTTCGAAATCTGTGCCCTTCCACCAAGAAGCGCCTATACCCAAGGTAACCTACCTTTCTAGAACCATCTAGGAAAGTCCATACGGTGTCACCAATGCAAACCGCGCATCCCGTCTTACCTTTCACCTGTCCCGACAACACAAACAATGCTTGATAATCGTTGATGGTGACAAAGATAATGGCTCTTAGAGTAAATTCCTTCCTTATGAAACCGTCCATGATTTTGATACCCTGCTTCCATAAAGTTTCCATCTCTTGCATCAAAGGCTCAAGGAAAACATCGATATCAATACCAGGAGCCTTTGGTCCTTGGATCATGGTGGATAGCAAAAGGTACTTTCTCTTTTGGCACAACCATGTTGGCAAGTTGTATATTGTCAAAATCACTGGCCATGTGCTATGAATGCTAGTCCTTTAACCGAACGGATTCATTCCGTCAGTACTTAGCCCAAATCGAACGTTTCTTGGTTCCTCTCCTAATTCTGGATACTTCTGATCGAGCTTCTTCCACTGCTTAGCATCAGATGGATGTCGAAGCTTCCCGTCACCCTTCTTGCGCTTATCTGAAGCCCACCATGTCATTAGTTCAGCGCCCTTCGGGTTTGAGAACAAACGCCTAAGGCGATCCGCAACAGGGAGGTACCACATGACCAAGGCAGGAATTTTGTCGGTTTTTTCAGAACCGCCTATAGTCGTGTCTTCTTGCTCAGCAGCATCATTAATTGATGCACCCTTCCTGCTCCTTTTACTCCCGACAGTTATGCCATCTTCAGCACATGACCTAGTATTCTTTTTGTATCGACTAGCTGAACAAACAGGACATTTGTCCAAATCTTTGAAAGTATCCCCGCGGTACAATATACAATGGTTTGGACATACATGAATTCTTTCGACGCCCATCGTGAAAGGACTCACGAGCTTCTTTGCTCGATATGTGTCGGTGGGCACTTTATTCAGCTTTGGAAGCAACCAACCCAACACACATAACAGATCATTGAAACTCACATCGGACCAGCCGTGCTTGGCCTTCAGAATCAACATCTCAAGTACGAAACGAAGTACGGTCCAATGTTTTGGGCATCCCTTTGAACGCGGGTACACATTCTCCTTAGCTGCTTTCTTCACTATCTCGAACTTTTCTAACCCCTTTGCACTGCCAACCAATATTTCTTCCTTGGTGTTACGCAACAACTACGTCAGGTAGTCACTATCATCCAATTCATCATCCTCGGTACTATCATAACCGTCATCATCATTGCCACCATCACCATCATCATCAAAACCAATATCATTAATACCATCAGAGCATTGACCATGATCACCATCATCATCGCCGCTACCCTCACCATAAATATCATCAAACATGGCCCCAAAGTCACTATCATGCATGATTTCTTCGAGCGGATTCAGAGGAGGTGGTGCATTATTATTCCTTTTCTCACCATAAGATGTCCATATCATATAGTTTTCAACGAAACCATTCATCAGCACATGCGACCTTATCGAAATTGCTTCATTGATATTGAATACCCTTATGTTTTTGCATTTTTTGCATGGACAAACCACCACCTTTTTCTTCTCAACCGCAGTATTAATCTCCGCGGCCCTAATAAACTTGTTAAGTTCTTCACGAAAATGTACGCTCGTTCTTCGGGCTTCGTACATCCATGTCCTGTCCATGTCTCTGGAAAGAATCAGAGGACACGAGAAAATTAAATCCAGATTTCATAAACATAAAAGTTCATTTGATAATAATAATCTTATTATTCTCGTACCTAATAATAAATATCTAAGTCAATATATAATCACACTTGTTGTATTTAATAAAAACATACGAAATATAGATTTTTGCAAATTCATGAAACATACCATTCTTGTGGCATTATAGAAAAAAAAACAAATTGTCTTCTCTCTCCTCATATGAACCTAGGAAAATTCATCCTTCATGTATGATGGCTAAACAAAAAGTTGAACTCAAATTGACTAGATAATCTTGCTCTCCTACCTAAATAGCACAATTTGACCGAAGAGTTTGAGCTAAATGAGGTCCAAAAGCTCTAATCCACACCTATGGAGTTCTAGACCTAAATGCATCTCTATTGAGCCAAAAAATAATGAATAAAGCTTCAAAGAGACAAAGAAATGAGAATAACTAACATCCTTTAGGCTCCAAGTCCAAGGAAAAAATTTTGAAACTCTCCCCCCTCCTTTTTGTATTTTTGGCGATTTTCGGACAGCACCTCGAGGTATACTGTTCGGGCGCTGTTGCTGTCGGGAGGAAGAAGACAGCCTCGAGATTCCTTTTGTCGATTTTTTTTGGGTGCGGGTGGCCATATGAACCGCTCCTGAAAATGGTTTCCAGGAGCGGTTCACGGCGCAAGCTGCACCTGAAAATCCTTTTTAGGTGCGGGTGACCTTGTCGTCCACACCTGAAGATTGGTGGCATTTTCAGGTGCGGACGACCGTGTCAACCGCACCTGAAAATGCCCATTTTCAGGTGCGGGCCACAGCGTCACCCACACCTGAAAATGGTCACCTGAAAACGTGTTAATAGGTGCGGGTTCGTTGGCTACAGTGTCACGACCATTTGTTGGAGCGGACGGCAATTCGACCCGCTCTTAAAAAAAATGGAGGCGCTCTTACAAATGTTTTCTGTAGTAGTGTTATTTTCCAATATGTCATTTTAATAGTAATAATAATAATACGATATTATGGGAAATGCGAGGTCGGGTGGAGGATGGTGAGGTTTGTGAGGCATAGAAAATGGCAGGTGTGGTTAGGGTGTCGCAGGCGCAACGTGGACAACAACAAGGGGGAGGTGCGGGAGGACGACGTCATATGGCGTGGGTGTGATGGTGGGTCTAGGATAGAGAGATAACAGTGATGCTTGGGTGGTGCAGATGATAGGGTGAGGTCGAGGTAGTGGGTATGCGATGGGAATGATGGCGTGGTGGGGCAGACTGTGGCGAGGTTGTGGCAAACGATGGTGATGTTCTAGAGGCATAAACGTCGACGGACGAGGATGGAGTGGTGAGGACAGGATGATGACGACAACGAGATCAGGAAGCTGCGGGGACGGATGGGTGACAGTGCAGCTAGAGCGGACGATTGCTAGGCGAGCATTGTTTTTCTCCCGTTGCAACGCACGAGCATAATTGCTAGTAAATATAAAAGGCCACGGCCGATTGAGGGACTATCACCCAATTGATCATTTATTTCACTATTTTTATCTCTCAAACCCTAGCTTTTCCAACCCTTTGCTTTTCCTCCTTCGTCTCTACGGCGTTTGAGATGAGTGGTCTGCCGATCTCAGAGCAACCCTAGGCGCATCACCCCCGACGGGGTCCCTCCCGAGGCGGTGCTCGTAGGTTTTCCCGGCATTCTTGTCACCACCGATCAGACCAGTACCCCTGACCGGTCAGGCCGGTCTAGGTAGAAGCTCCGGCGAGTGCAAGTTTTCGACCCTCGCGCAATCTAGCGCGTTCGTGTGTTGACCAGAAAAGCGTCAACAAATTGGCGAGTCCGCTAGGGAAGAAAGATCAGGTTTCTAAAACCGTTCAATTTAACCCTAGCCTGATGGGATCTCGTTGCGACCTCGACATGGAGAACATCGTCACGGCTTCGCTTGAAGATCTATCTCCGGAGGAGCAGCAGAAGTTCAAGACGCTCCAAGAGTACATGCAGATCCAAAAGGTCACCAGCGGTGCCAGGTTGATTTCTTCCGCGACCTTCTGTAGGTCGAACGCTGGCTCGTGGTGCTTCACCGTGGCTAGTGCTGCGGCTGCGGCGAGCTTGCCGGTTTCCATCAGTAGGGTCTTCATCCGACCCTCCACTTCCTCCAAGCGGGCAACGAGCTCCTGGGGTCCTCCTTCGACCTTAGGGACATAGACGTCCATAAGGTATTCAGCAGCCTCCCTGAGGTCACCCAGCTCCTTCTAAAGATCTGCAGTCATCTCTTGATGATCAATAAGAGTTTGGATTGCTCGGGAGAGGTCGACCTCCAGATCCCGACGTACACCACACTCGTAAGCAGCCTTTCGGGTAAAGTAATACTCACTGTCCTGGGCGGCCTTGGTCTTCTCCTCGAGGGTCTTCACCTGGTCCTTGGACTCGTTGAGCTCCTTTTTCAAGGCGTTCACCCTCTTCTTGGCGTCTGAAGTAAACAAGATAAAGGTTGGCATACGCCGCACACTCCAGAAATCAAGGTCGGAGGTGTTTCTGGGCGTACCTGCTGTGACGACCTTGAGCTCGTCCTCCGCATCCTTCGCCTTCATCTTGGCGGCTTCAAGCTCCTCCTTCAGGGCGGCCATTGCCCTGTCCTTCAGAGCCATGTCGTCCTTGAGGCAACGAATTTCCTCCGCGGCCGTGATCTTGGCCTGCAGCACAGCCTCGCGGGCTGCGGTGGCCTCTGCGTGAAGCTTGGCGCCCTCCTTCAGCAGGTCCGCCCTGGCCTGCACTCGCCCAACGAGTGACTGCATCAACAACCAAAGGTCAAAATCAATGATCCATCAGAGCAAGTTAAAGACCTAAACACTGGGCAAAAGAAAAAATTACAATGAGCGTCCTCCCAATGGTTTGTTGCACCTCCTTGAAGTCATCAAGGTCCCAGCGGTCATCAAGAATGTCCTCCTCCCACAGGGTGCCGGAGTAGAGGCAGCTGTCGTTGCCGCTAGGTCCGCTCCCTCCACCAGCCTCCGCCCCCTGCGTCAGCGGCGGGTCCAACTCGTGCAAGTCTTTTTGTTGAAGACCTTCGCCCTGTTGGCCACTGTCAGTAGCGACCTTGGTCACCACCGATGCTGTCGCCCCCGTGGCCCCACGGGCCCGGCTCATGACGTCTCCGGCCGACGTCGCCAGTGAATGTCGCACCAGCGCTTTATCTGCCTTACGCCCAAAGGCCTCCTGGCCTGAGGCGTTCTTGCCACTATCCGATGTAGCAGGGGTCCCCCTGCTCAAAAAGGCAAATTTTGTCAGCAACGATGTACATAGAATCCGCAAGGTCGAGCAGACAAAGGTCAAGTTCGACGACGTACTTGCCACCGAGCTTCAAACCAAGCTTTATTGGCCTGGGCGGAACCCACCTCTGTTTCTTCTGCGACCCTTGGTCGCTCACCCCTTCAGCGCTTGGCTTCGGGTGCTATTCGTCAACAACCCCGAGGGGGGTCTCTTCTTCCTGCACGGTCGATGTGTCGCCCGACCTTGCGCCGGCGTCACGCGACCCTGCATCGTCATCTTCGCTACCGTCGGTCCCAACCTCGGCACTGACTGTTGCCGTCTCCGACGACACAGTGGTATCTTTCCTCTTCCTCTTCTTCTTCTTCTTCTCCGCCTCTTGGGTGGCGGCGACCACTTTGGTGGCCTTTGACGCCACCATCTTCCCGGCGACCTGCCGCGTGCGCCGAGTCACTGGCGTGGAACCTCCCGCGGAGGGATCTTCGTCGTCGCTACCTCCCACCGACGAGTCGGAGAGGTAGTCGTCGATGTACTACTGGGGAGGCACCTGGATGTCCTCCATAGCCCGGACCTTGAAGCTTCGCTCACCCTCGTCAGGGAGGGGAGCTGGGCTCCAGTACACGTCCTCGCGACCCTGCATCCGGCGACCTTCGTCACAGACCAGCAAAAACATTTGAAAGCAACAAATCAAGGTCGAATTGACAACAAGTTACTTACAGCTTCGGTGGGGCGCTTCAGGCACAATGCCTTGGGGCACGTCTGGTTCCGGATCTGCCCAGCGAACATCTCCTTCACCCGTGCCACCATCTCCTCCTTGGAGACCTTGCGCTGCGCCACACGGGTAGGGTCGGCCTGACCCCAGTACACGTAGGCCGGATGCACACGATCTTGGATCGGTTGCAGGAGCCTCCGGCTGAAGCAGATGGCCACCGCGCCGCCCGTCAGACCTTCCGCCTTCAGCTGCGCCAGGTCCTCCAGCAGCGGTTTGATGGCGTCCGTCTCCCGCGACGTCAACTGATGGTTCCACTCCGGCACCGGGACTGGCGCGAACCCCGACCTTGTCGCCAGCGTCGGCTTCGGGTTGTCGATGTAGAACCACCCTTGCCTCCAACCTTGGGTGTTGTCCGGCAACACCAATTCGATGTACACCGGCTTCATGTCCCGACGTAACATGAAGTCGATGCACCCGACGACCTCCGACTTCCCCGTCTTCTTTAGCTCGAACAAGTACCGCCACAGGCAGAAGTGTGACGGTATCCCCAGATATGCCTCGCAGAGGTGAATGAAGGAGGAGATCGTGGTGATGGCATTGGGGACGAGGTGTACCAGGTCGATCCTGTAGTAGTGGAGGAGCCCGCGGAAGAAGTCGCCCGTCGGGACCCCGAATCCGCGCTCGACGTGCGCAACGAAGGCCACGGTCTCCCCAGTCCATTCGGTGGGGAAGGCTTCGTCGGCGGCCGGCCTCCAACCCACCTGCTCCTTGGGCATCAGCAGCCCGCGCTCCACCAGACCTAGGAGCTGCTCCTCCGTCACCGTCGAGGGCTCCCAGATGTTCTCCGGTGCCGGCGCAAGCTCGGGAGCCATCTCCTCTTCTTCGAAGCCGGTGGATCTAGCTCTAAACACCACTAAGGATTTCGTGCGCATGCGGTGGCGCGCGGTGCGGCGGATCTGAGCGTGGCAGCGCCGACGGATTCGCGCGGATGGATCTAAGTGGCGGCAGTGAAACCCTAAGCCTACGCAGAAATGAAAGTGAGTGGGGTCCTCGGCCCTTCACTCGGCCTTTTATAGCTGGGCCTCAACGACGCCATGGGCCGTTGTGCCTAACGTCTCCGCGGCCTGGTGGAGTTTTCGGCGACCCAACAGATCTATCGTTCAACGGCTCTTTCGGCCTAATGGTCACAGGCAGTAACGGCTCGTGCCGTACGGGAATCTATGCCCGTTGGCTCTCTGGTCGATGGCTTGACATCCATAGACTCGTTAGAGCAACTCCAGCAGAGCCCCTACTCCGGCCCCAACTTGAAAAGTAGGGGTCGAGAGCAAAAAATCGGACTCCAGCAGAGCCCCAACTCCGCCCCCTAGCACTGTTCAGCCCCTACTTTTGCCCCTCCGGCCCCTTCTCCTGCGGGTGGAGAGAGGAGCCCCTACTTGGGCGTTGCGGCCGTTTCGGCTCGCGCCACCGCACGGAGTCGCTCGGTGGAGGAGAAGGAAGACTGGAGCAGAAGAAGGAAGAGTACCTGCCTTGCGAGACCTTGCTGCGCTGCCGCGTAGATCCGCTGCTCAGGTCGCGCCGCCGCTCAGTCCAGCCTTGCCCACACAGATCCAGCCGCAGCCGCCGAAGCGGCGCGGTGTTGAAGGAAGCGAAGAGCAGGGAGAGGCAGGAGGTCAGGAGGAGAGGAGGAGCCGCCGGAGCTCGAGCTCCGCTGCCGCCGCCATCGGGCCGGGAGTGGCCTCCTCTCCGCCCCGCTACTCCTCCGCGCAGCACCGCCGCAACCTCGCTCCTCCACTTAGACGGGAGAGAAGGAGGGCGGGGATGGCGGAGCGTTGACGGACCGTGGGTGGGACAGGAGGATAAATGAGAGAAAAAAAGAGAATCTACCATGTGGGACCCACGTGTAAGAAGGAGGGTAGGGGCTCAAGAGTAGGGAGTCTTGCTGGAGTTGGACCAAAAAAGTAAGCCCCTGCAAAATAGGAGGAGCCCCTACTCATGAAGTAGGGGCTTTGAAATAGGGGCTATTGCTGGAGATGCTCTTATGCCCTAATTCAAGCCCCCAAATCTCATTATAACTGACATCTACTTCAAGGTCTCACGACCGCTGGATGACCTTCGGGTCTATCATATCACCTTTCCAAGGTCGATTAGGCTTCGCTGCCTTCTAGGTCGACTCAGCCTGCATGGCGGGTTCACACCCCGGCTCCTAGGCCTCGCTGCCTTCTAGGTCGCCTCAGCCTACATGGCGGGTTCACACCCCGGCTCCTAGGCCCTGCTGCCTACTGGACCACCTCTGCCTACATGGCGGGTTCACACCCCGGCTCCTAGGCCATACTGCCTACTGGACCGCCTTAGCCTACATGGCAGGTTCACACCAACGGCTCCGTGCTTAATGGCTCTACTGCCTGTTGGCGGCCTCTTGGCCATGATTACAGCTCCTCCTTGAGGTCGCTAAGGCTCCACTGCCTTCTAGGTCACCTAGACCTATAACTGCCAGATTGATGACCTGCGTTGTGCCACTGCACAATGGTCGTGTTGATCCAGGTCGACACAGACTATTTGTTGCTTCATAAGGCCTCTTGAAGGTCGACGTGCTAGTATAGCCCCGCTGGGACCTTGGTAGCCATACCATTGCCGCCTGGACGCCCCTACGTCTACTTGAGACATCCCATTTGTCATACAAATGTATATTTACAGCTTCATACGCTACAAGGACTCTGGCCCTTGGCTAGTTACAAGATACAAAGACATTTAAGGCCCTGAGCTACCCTATACAGTGCCTGCGACACAGTCTACACTAATAAGGCGCGTCGCAAGTTTTCTCCTAGCTCTAGGACCTAGCCGAAGACCTCTACAACCACTGTCGAGGTAGCTGCCACACAGCCTCCTCTACTCGAGCTCCAACAGGTTTCCTGTGGTACCCAGCATCAAGTCTGAGCTTCACCACAAGATTCCAAATGGAACCATCATCATCACGAGCCTCGCGCGGGTGGAGCATCATGTTCACCAGCATCACATCAGGCCTTAGCGTGTAAGGCCCGGCGATGCATGTATTGCTCCATGCTCCACCTGGATTCCTCGGTGGGCCCGGGAGAAGAGGCTGATCGAGTTCTTCCTGCTTCGCAAGCATTCTTCTAGCTCCAAGCATGAACAACACTAGCTCTATGCTCTGGTGGATGGACGCAAGTCCAGAGAATGGAAATATTACTACACGTCTTCGCCATGGCTCTCCTTAGAAGTCAGGGTGGTTTACTTCAAGGTATGGGTGCCTATTTATACCGGCAGCACTTGGCGTTTGATCTTATCCGCACCTTGGATGGCACGGCGTCCTTATCCCTAAGTCACTGTACCCGCGTAGAGCACGAGGTTACTGTTCGCCCGTGGGAGGCATTGACGCGCCTTTCCCCTACCTGACTGCATTCTGGAGCATTTTTGTCTCTTGCGAGTGGACAGTGACTTGTGCTTCGCATGGGGGCAGGCCCGTGACCGTACAGTGGGTTTATGACTCAGGTCATGTCAGCTTTCGATGTCTAGCGCCTTCTGCAAGATTCTAGAGGTTTTGTCCTATTGGATTGATTCTGCAGAGCACAGTTCTGTTTCTTAAGCAGAAGGTTGTAGGTTCGGCTCTTTATTTCTTCTTCTTCGGAGCATCAAACCGGCAATTCTGATCACTTTACTGCTTGGGGGCTACTACACTAGTGCGTCTTGTGACGCCCTATCCCCCTTCGGTCGCCTCGACCTACTGGAAGTATGCTTCCACTATTCCTCTGCTCGACCTACCTACGGTTGGTATGGTGACTTTCCTGAAGGTCGCAGAAGCTACTTTTTGTGTCCTGACTCAGGTCAGGTCGGCAGTCTTCAAGTTCAATGCCTTGCCTTCACTTCGACCTTCTGGCCTTACATTCCAGGAGCTTGACGTTCGTCTTCGTGCGCGTATCGGAGGGGTTTTTCTTTTTGGATCCCCGTGCACCCTACACGACCTCGACGGTGCCGCGTCTTCACCAATCTTCGACACGACTTCGCCTCGGTCGCTACGCCTACACGTCGATCGGGGGCTTGAGAGACATGGGTACCCATGGGTCCCCACCGACCAGTGTCCCAAAGGTCCCTGACAAGTGGACCCAACCTTCCAGAAGCCCTGCCGACCTGCAAAGTGGGCCCAACGACCTTACCCACAACTCCGATGGCTCCGGACGACCTGGTCAAGACCCCGAAAGATCCACGACCCTTGGCGTGCAAGTCAAGACAATAGGACGTGGCACGCCGCCGCCTATAGGTCTGAGTATCACGGGATACTCCTTGTAATCCGGGAGATAAGCTTCCCAAATTGTAACCGACCCAGACATGGGTCCACCGACCTTGAATGGAAACCCTAGCCCGTCCTCCCCATATAAGGCGGCCTAGGGCTCCATTCAAGGGGACATCTTCATCCTTCTCACATAATCCACCACCACAACTGGACGTAGGGTTTTACTCTTCGGAGGCCTGAACAAGTCTAAACCCTTGTCTCCCCGTGTTCATCACCATACTCGCCTTGTTCCGAGTTCACCACGTGGACTACCACCTACGCTCTTAGTTTTCGATCCTCCCCGTTAACCTGCAAACTGCTTGGGTAGCCCCCTAGCAGATCTGTCCAGGTCTCACCCCCTGACAGAAACATTTGCATGAGATGGTTGTTGGTGGTTACTAAGCCCAAACAGTAAGGGTGGGGCTCTTGAGCCATACGGAAGGGCTCAGAAAAGCTACTAGAGGATTGAATGACTAGTAGAATGATCTTATTATAACTGAATTGTAATACATGGGGTGTGGCTCCCCTTTTATAGGCCTCTAGGACCCCTTTCGGTACAATGTCTGTTTTACTCCCGGTACGACCCGGTACAGACACGGGACCCTTCCCTAAACTCCCCAGGGGTATCCTAGTCTTTTCCTCCTGCTACGCGACACCTTGCCATGTGTGCCTACAGTGTTTAGGGGTCCCCGACGCATGTACTTTTGGCAGTCTGCGTGGATCTCTTTATCTTTGGAAGCCTTTTGCTCTTCCTCCCGCCGGAGGAAGTCCGTCTTGCGGGGGACTTCTGAGACCTCGTGTCCCGGGGCTTCCTCAGCCTGAGGGACGGGCTCGTTCCCTCCGAGGGTGTCCCGTCTCTCTTCTCTTGGGGGCTCGTGCTGCCGCCTGGGCCCTAGCTCCAGTGTGGGCCGTGATTAAGGGGACCCACTTGGTCGAGGAAGGAGCCCTCCCCGAATCCCCAACAATGGTAAATGAAATAGTTAATCCCTACAAATGGCTTGTTATGTGATTCTTAGTATGATCAAGAAATTGCTCCTATATGAAGCTACAAAAAATGGATAAAAATATGTATGTCATAGAACATCAATGAAAACGATCAAATGGTGGCTCTTGGGTAGTGGTGAAAGCGGATCGGATCGAATCGGATAATACATTTTCCACATCCTTATTCATATTTTTTGTCGGATGTGGAGCGGAGCGGATATTACACGGATGCGGATTTCGTCAGATTTTAGAAATGGTGCGAAGTCGGATCGGTATCGGAGTGAATGCGGATTAAAATAGTCAGATAATACATGCGTACGTGCATCTTCTTATTGTCATCAATAATTTTTAAAGTAGCAACATTGTACATAAAGTACTATTTATGGTTCGCAAATAATGAAAGTGATTACACATGCACACACCTAGGTCCGGACGCTGAGCCAGCTCGGCTTGACTTGCTCTGGTTTGTTTGTCTAACGAGCCAGCTCGGCTCGTTAATAAAAATGAGCAAAAAGGACGGCTCGGCTTGGCTCGTTAGTAGCTCGAGCTAGCTCATTAGGCCCGGGGTCTGGATGTAAATTTGAATTAATATCACAACATATATAACATACTAAAAAATAGTAATTATAATATTGTACACACTAAAAATGAGCAAAAAGGACGGTTCGGCTTGGCTCGTTAGTAGCTCGAGCTAGCTCATTAGGCCCGGGGTCTGGATGTAAATTTGAATTAATATCACAACATATATAACATATTAAAAAATAGTAATTATAATATTGTACACACTAATATTTACCATATATAGAGTATCTCGACTAGCTCGATATCACTTCAACTGCTTGGTTTAACTTTGATGGTATGTTAAACTTTGAACTTTGTAACTTATTTGGCTCGCGAGCTGGCTTGAGCCAGCTTGTTAACGAAACGAGCAAAAATAGTTGCTTGACTCATAAAAAAGTTGACCGAGCCGAGCCGAGCAACAAATGAGCCAAGTCAGCTCGTGAGTTTCTGGCTCATGGTCCAGCCCTACACACCATATATGTGGCTCAAATCATATGGGCTAAAAAACAAATTTGGAGCCATACCATTAAAAGATCCCAAAGTTGGATATATACCATTGCAAGTCAATGACATATGGGATTCACATGAGTCAATGACATGTAGGGTCAATGTTATATATCTAACTTTTGGATCTTTCAATGGTATGGATCCAGTTATTCAGCTTAAAAATTATGTATAGGTAAAAGGTCATAGTGTATGAACCGTATTGGGCTTGTCAAAATAGGCGGATATCCTATTACAAATTTCGGATTATCCGCGTCCCATTATCGGATAATCTATATTCATCGGATTTCGCTAACACCATATCCTACTCCGCATCAGCACCCCATCGGATTCGGATAATCCACATCCGCATGGATATAAAAAACTCTACCCCATATATGCAAACTTCGAATTCGGATCGGATCGGATGCGGAAATTATCCACACCACTTTCACCTCTATTCTTGGGTGTGTCTTTTATGGCACCTCATGTCTTAGGAAATTTAACGGCTTGTTGCGGCAGCATCTCAGAATAAATGAGTAAAATATAGTATTCTGATTCAATTGGAAGCATAAGATGTATATGCACTGACCTAAATTAGAACTTCCAATGGAAGTTGACACGATTCCAACAAGAATCATTAGAATACAAATGATGTAAAGCTTTTCTAAAAAGCTAATAAATTAGTGTTCGCACCCAAAAGTGGCACGGTTCAAGATATGTGAGGCTAAGGCTAGAATTGCCAATTTAGTACTAATCCTTGATATTTTGCTAGTTTGGCTTGGATATGCATTTTACAGTTCAAGTGCACCAAGATGAAGCTTTTGCCAAGAGGATCAAGATAGTCATGTAGATCAAATAATCATGGTCAAAAGTGGCTGATTGGTTTATATAAGAAGGCCAAATAATTTGATTCAGTTATTGGTCATACAGCAGATTCAGCAGCCCTGACCGGTCTGACCTTTGACCCACACCGGTCAGACTGGTCAAATCAAAGTGCTCAAAATGCCAATTGGACATCACCATTGCGTAGATTTCGTAAAGACGATCGAAATGCATATGTAGAACGTCCAATTCGGAGTCAGGATGAGGGAGTTATGGTCCTAGCAAGAACTAGCCCTGCGTCTGACCGGTCTGACCGGTGGGTCCCGACGGTCTGACCGGTGCCCACAGTCAAATCCGAGTTAGGAGTTGTATTTCGACATGGGATTTGTATAGGCTTCGACTCCTACTGGGGAAAGACCCCCCCACCCTATATTTATGAAGGGCCACGGCCGATTGAGGGGAACACAATCGAATCAAACATTATCTTTACTTTTTATCTCTAAACCCTAGCTTTTCCAACCTCCAGGCTTCTCGTCTCTTGATCTCCACGACCAGAGATGGCGTCCTAGGGCCTGCTGGCCGACCTAGGGCACGCCGGTGACGTCCACGCCCTGACGGGGTCCCTCCCGGGCGAGAGCTTCGACGGTCTTTGCTAGTTTGCTCGTAAACTAGTCGTTCTTCATCATGTAAGCTGTAACATCCCTCAAATTTAATGAGGAATGTTAATTAATAAAAATGAGGATTTAAAATTTTTGATGATTTATTTGAGTGATTAACAATTTATTTAAGGATGTCTTCCGTTTCTCTCCTTTATTCCTAGATTTAATGTTGAATTAAATAAAATTTCTAGGAAATATAAAAATGCTAGTGTGAGAAACTTAGAGTTCATTTGGTTTTATTTGGAGTTTACTTGAGTGGGTTTCAAATTTGAATTTATATTCAAATTTGAAACTAAATAGAAAAGGGGGTAAATAGATATAGAAAAAGGAGATGGGAGCTGCACTGCCGGTCTCCGAGCCCAACCTCCGGAAGTCCGCTCCACCTCTCTCGTCTCTTTTTCCCTTTTCACCGCACCACCTCCCTCTTTCCCTGTTTCGGCCCAGCGCGGCCCGCTCCAGCGCCGGCCCGCCTCCCACCTACCGCGCCCGCGCTGAGCCGCTGACGAGCGGGACCCGCGTGACGCAACCCCCTGCGTCAGCGCTTCTTCCCCGCGTCACCCCCTCTCTTTTCCGCTTTAGTGACGCCGGCGAGCAGCCTTCCGGCGCCGCGCCGCCCGTGGCCGCCGTCGCGACGTGCCAGCGCACCCTTCGGCGCATCTCGGCCGTCCACGCGTCCCGCGCTGCCCTCCGCTATAAGTAGACCGCGCCGCAGCCCCCGGGAAGCTCCCAACCCTAGCCACCACGGGGCGCTCTCCCCTTCCACCTTGCCGCCGCCCGCCGGAGGAGAAGGAGGGAGAAGGGAGAAGAAGGCCAGGAGCACGCCCACGAGTTCGCCGTCGACCTCGCGAAGCCGAAGGCCCGCACGTGGGAGCTCGGGGACGCCGCAAAGCCAAGGACCGCGACGCCCCTGCTTCCTCTGCTCCGCGTCGCCGTCTCCTTCCTCGCCGACGACCCTGCTCCGTCCCACTTCACCAACGCCTGCACGCCGGCCCGTGGCCACCAAGGTGAGGCCGAGCTCCCTCGCCCATTTGTGGTCGACCCGGCCTTCGAGCCGAGGCGCAACGCAAGCACACCGTCGCCGTCGCCGCCGCGCCGCCGCGCACGCGCTTTGGTGAAGCCGACCTTCGTGCCGTGCTGGGAAGTTTCTGCAGGTGCCGCTGCCGTCGCCTGATGCACGCGCACGTCTCCGCTGCCTTCCTTGACACGCGTAGTCCCTCACGTCGCCGGAACGCCGGAGGCCCGTCGCCCCTTTCGCCGCGCCGCCATGGCCTTTGCCATGCCGGTTTGCCTCGTGCACGCGGCGACAGGAGGGAAAGGCGCCGCCTTTGGGGCTGCTTCGTGCTCGCCTCATCACCGGCCATCGCGCGCCCCCACACGCGCTTGTGCCTGGCCGCAGGAGCTCCGCACGCCGCCACCATGTCCGCCGGCCCAAGCTCCGCCATGGCGGACAAGGTCCTGCACCTAGATGCAAAGGGGCAAAAGCCCAGATTTTGGGGCCTTCTCGTTCACTAGGTGCACGCACACATGTCTCTGGCATTTGGGTCACCCGCGCGCCGTCGCCCGTGCTCGCCGCCTTGTGCCCGCGCGACCGCGTCACCGCCGTGGCCCCTGTCACGCCGTCGCCGCGCCTTTCCCGGCCATGGCCACCTCCTTGTTGCCCGGCCATGTGCCCCTGGACCTCCTCGTTCGCACCTTGTCACGCGTTGGTCGGTCCGGGCAAGCCTCGCCGCCGGCGACCCTCTCGCCGTGCCGTCGCCCCTCTGGGGCATTTCCCCGAGCACGTCGCCGCCGCACCCAAAGCCCCAGGGTTTTGCTCCACACGCACGCACACACGCTCACGTACCCGCAGAGGATCCGGTGGGATCCGATGCGGCGGACCCATCACACGCGATCCGCACCTACGCCCGCACCGAGCCGAGCCGCAGCGGATCCGCCCGGATCCGGTGTGCCGCACCACGTCACCCGCCGTGTCAGCAGCCACGCGAGCTGCAGCTGGCTTAAAGCCGCTGCGTTGGCAGCCACCTCAGCGCCAAGAGCCGGCTTGCAGCCATCTAACAGCTAGCTTTAAGCCCTTTAGAGCCCGCCTTTAGACAGCCTAAAGTTAATGCTATTGTGTATGCGTATTTTAATTTCAGAAATGTATTTTATCTTCGGAAAATCATAACAAATCCGTTTTAGCTCCGAAAAATATGAAACTTCTTCTGAAAATCTTCTAAAAATCCAAACTTCGTGCTAGACTAGAGATTGCCTCTTTTTGGATCTTATTTGCTCTTTAACTTGGATTTATTGCTATTAGTAGCCGAGTTTATTTATTTAAATACGCTTCTAGGAGCTGCCGGAGCCGGAGAGCTGAACCAGGACTTCGACGACGACCTCGGCTACGACGACCACTCGTACCCAGGTTCACGCCTGACCATCTTTGAATGCCTATTAGGCATGGCTATTTTAGAACTGCTAGTGCTTTATTTAATGCATAGAGATGGATATGATGAACCCAAGCATAGCCTCTTTTACATACTTGTCCTTGATTGACCTACTACTGTTTACTTAAGCTAGATGTTGTGCTGAGCTTGCTGTGCATGTGTTGGGATTATTGTGGTAGTTTCTTGGCGTGTGTTGGGAAAACCGGCAGGAGAAGGCGTTTTGGGATATTTTGGCGGGGGTGAGCTCGAGACAACCTGATCTGGGATCGGGGGCCAGGGATCGTCTTCTCGGACATTGCCCGAGTTGGTACCTATGGCGGGTACACCATTTTAGGAGCACTGGTGTTGGGGATTTTGTGATGACTTGGAGGATATGAGCTCGCCCCGGTCTGAAACCGAGTGGGTCGCCTGTTACACGGGACTTTCGTACACACCACCTCGCCGAGAGTGGGGATAGGGCCGTTCGACCCTAGCAAGTGCGGTACCATACCTGCCAGCAGGATAGCGGGGTATCAGTGGGGGAGAGGTGGGAGTGAGTCCACCCTCTCAGTGCGACTCCCGTGTGGCCACACGGGGGCATTTTCACAGTTCTGGGGTGGTCTTCTACGGGGGACCGCATCGAGACCCGGATGCAGGATGGAACCGTAACTCCTAGGTGTTCGCCCGGTAGGATAGGCTCGGTCGGCCGTACACCGTCCGGGTACTATTCCGAGTTGGGTACTGGTGTACACGCTCTGCAGAGTTTAGATCTATACGTATAGCCGCGTCCTCGGTTATGCACATGCCCGTTGTTTCTCCGACTCTTACGTTTTGGGATTTCTACCTCCCCCTTATAGGATGAGTGTGATTGGTGAGCCGTGGTTGTATTCGGGGAGAGGAGAGTTGCTCCCTCTACCTCGCGGATCCGGGTGCAACCATTGAGGTGCGAGGAGTGGGAGTTCTCGCACCGACCCTAGATGGAGATAGGTGATGGTGACGGTGATCTGGGTAACCAGATGTATCCGTATGTGGATGAGAGATATGGGATATGGTGAACTTATGGAGTACTACTCTATTTTCTTGCTGCTGCTGCATAGGAAACCCTGCTACTACCTTGATATACTCTTTTCCCCTTAGAAATAGGCCACTTAAAGCTTGCATACGGTTGGTGATGTGGACCTATCCCGATCCTTGGGGATAGCCCCTGAGCTTGCAGGGTACGAGTCCGACTACGACAACAATGCCGACGGATGGTACGACTGAGGGGGCACGACGCTTCGCTCAAGGAAGCCTGTGGGAGATGCTTGAAGATGGAGACACCTTTTGAAGACTAGCTACCGCTGCGTAGGCTCTTATTTCTGTTATTCCGCCAAGAGGCGAGTATTGATGTACTCCGAATAATCAGGACATGTAATAATCAGATTATTATTCGTATTCTGATGCTTTATTTCGATGTATGACTGTGTTATTTATCTGTGATGAATGCCTGTGCGTGATAGCGTCTGATCCAGGGACTATCACGAGACAGAATGCTGGGTTTTCCGATTTTGAAAACCCAGGGCGTTACAGATGGTACCAGAGCCATACTTGACCGTAGCACGTGCCCTTAGAAATGGTCGTTAGAAATTAGGACTCTAAACGAAACTCTTTTGCTATATACCATTCTTGACTTATATTACAAAACTTATCCTTCTTTTGAAAAGTTCTATCTCTCCTGCGCTAACTAGAAATTTCTTCCGTGTCACAGGAGATGGCTCGTCAGGAGGTGGAGTTGCTCCCGGAGCACATGGTGGGACTCGCCCGTTGGGTTGACTGGGTCGTCCTCAGGCTGGGGATTCCCCCTACGCACATCACCTACCGCACTGAGGACATCCGCACGCTGTCGGGACCACTAGTGCTTTGCATGGTGGCCGTCCTACCCCACCCGGCGCTTCCAGGCTTCCCCGGGATGCTCGAGCACAGCACAGGACTCAACGTCAGGAACGCTATGGACACCGCCTGCAGCCACGTACTTCGCCACCTGCTGGCTAGGTACCGTGACGTCTAAGGACTGGAGACCTGAGGCTGATCCCTCAGGACTACTACAGAGTGGCTCCGATCGTGAACGGACTGCCAGACCCTTCAGCACTCTACGAGGAGGAGGTTGTTCAGGGACCTCTACGTGAGGCCGACGACACGCTCGTCACCACTGGGAGCTACCTCGTGGACCTCGACACTCACGCCCGCCGACTGAGCGAGCAGACGAGTGGACTCTTCAGCAGACTGGAGTACACCACTCTGGAGCTGAAGGAGCTTCAGCCCCGCACCCAGAGCCTGCTCGTGGAGAACCTCACCCTTCGCCAGCGAGTTGAGCAGCCCGAGCGAGGACTTCGCCACGCCAACTCTTTGGCAGTTCAGGCTGAGGCTGAGAGGGTGACCGCTCGAGAGGAGAAGATCTACGCTCAGGAGGATCTACGCAAGCAGGAGGCTAGGTTCACCCGTCTCTTCGCCAAGCTGGACCAGAAGGATGCCCAGTTCGCTGCCCAGGGGCGCAACTTGGTTCGTGAGAAGGCCAGAGTGACAGAGCTCGTGGAGGACCACTACAACAACACCGCCAACATCGCCGCACTCACCAGGATTTCCGTGTTCTTGCTGGAAAAGTGCAAGCGGATGTTGAAGACTTGGGAGGACGCTGACTCACTTCGTGTGGACGAGCTTCAGGAGCTCAACAGTCTGCTACCCCCCGAGCGTCAGCGGGCGATCCGCAAGGAGACCTTCAGGCTCCACCCATCTGCCCTCAAGCTTCACCTGTGTCCCCTGGCCGACATGGCCACTCCGGTTGAGACCGACGAGGTGAGGGCCGCTCACTCCAGGCTGTCGCGGATGTTCCCCAAGGACTTCCCCGATGAGGACCGTTACCCAGTGAGGTACAAGAAGTCCCGTTTCGAGTAGCGTGCCGGAGCTTGAGCATGCTAATAAGAGTAGAGTTGTAAGATAGGTAGTCTCCATGAGTCGTTCCATGCAGCCGAGAGCCTGTTCCGGTGCATGTTGAGTTATGAGTCTTTTCACACCTAGATGTGCACACCCTTTTGAGATCTTGTAACGCTATATTAGATCGTTGATGTGTGTGACCTCCAAGGCTTGAGTCAGCCTCGAGGGAACTTATGTACTCTTAATGGATGCTGGTTGTTTGGTCTTAATGGAGTTGTTTGTTCTTATTGCTTCTTCTCATTGAGTGTAGGATTTATATTAGTAGAAATATTTTCATGATTGTATATCAGACTCAATTTGTTGGTGAGAGACGTATCTGAGGTTTTCCTGTACCCTTGGTCGTGTTTTTCAGCAAGATGTCGATCAGGAGGTCCGGACGTCTGTTGGGACGCTTTGAGGCTGCCGAGGAAGAGCAAGCCCCGCCAGCCCCGCCTGTCCGTGGCCGTGGACGTGGCCGCGCTCCCGTACGCGGACGTGGACGCGCTCGTGGACGTGGACACGCGCCTGTCCTAGGACGTGGCTGAGGCAATATGGTGCCACCACCACCGCCTCCGCCCATCGGACAAGGCGCTGAGGAGGAAGTAGAAGAGGAGGAAGCCGAAGGAGAGCCTGCGCCACACCCGGCTCCCTAGGGTCGTGGCCGTGGGCGTGGTCGTGGCCGTGGAGGAGCACCTCCACCGCCACCGCCTAACCTAGCTGAGGTGATGGCCCTGCAGACACAGTTGATGCAGAGGATGGCTAACGCCGTCGAGAACCGAGTCGGTGGGAACCGCAACGCCCCGGTGGAGGAGGACTTCGCCAAGAAGATCGAGAGGTTCATCCGTCTGAAGGCCCCTACCTTCAGCTACTCGGACGATCCCCTCGATGCCGATGACTGGCTCCGCGTGATCGAGACGAAGCTTGATCTCACCACCTACATCGACGAGGAGTGTGTCGCTCTCGCCGTCCACCAGCTCGAGGGTCCTGCCAAGTCTTGGTGGGACAACTACTCTGAGACTCACCCGAACCCAGCGTTCATCACCTGGCTAGAGTTCTGTGAGGTGTTCCGTGAGCAGTACCTGCCGAAGGAACTCATGATCCAGAAGGCTCAGGAGTTCCGCACCATGACTCAGGGTGCGATGAGGGTGGAGGAGTACGAGAGGCACTTCATGAAAATGATGCGCTATGCCCCTGACGACACCACCACCGATGACAAGAAGCAGTTCTGGTTTCTGCGAGGCCTGCACCATGGTCTCCGCCAGAGCTTGAAGGCCAGCGAGCACAAGTCCCTTCGCCACCTGGTGAACAGGGCTATCGCGCTCGAGGAAGAACGCAGGGGGCATGAGGAGCGCATGAAGGGAAAGAAGAGGTTCGGAGATCGGGACCATGGCGACCGATCCTTCCAGAGGCCGAGGAGCGGACAGAGCAACCTGCTCCGCGGGAGCTACCGCCCGGGGAACAACCAACCTGGACGAGGCTTCAGAGGGAACCGTGCACCATACCCAGGAGGAAGGAGCAACTACCACCAGCAGGGTGGTGGCTACGACCGCCCGCAGCAGAGCGCGTCGAGACCCAGCACTGGAGGTTTCACCCCGACGTGTTACGCCTGTGGCAAGCAAGGCCACAAGTCGTACGACTGCCCCAGCAAGAAGGCCGCTGCTACACCTGCTAGGGCACCAGCTCCAGGAGGGAGGCCACCTCAGGCTGCTCCCCAGCCAGCCGCAGATCGCGGAAGGCTCAACCTCCTGACTGAGGAGGAGGCTGCCGACGCTCCTGACGTCGTGATCGGTGAGTTTTTAGTTTGTGGCACTAAGGCTTTGATTCTGTTTGATACTGGTGCAACTAGTTCTTATGTGTCCTCTAACTTTGTAAACAACCTATCTCTCCCCATGACTCCCCGTCCGAAACCCATCATAACGAGCTCCCCGCTCGGAGATATTAGGTGCACTTTGCTATGCAAGGGAGTGGAGATGTTCATCAAGGGTCACAAGTTCCTCGGAGATCTGACCGTACTGAAGTCCAATGGGATTGATGTTATTCTGGGCATGGATTGGATCACCGCTCACAAAGGGGTAATCTCCTCGTCACCCCGACAAGTGACCTTGATGCACCCGAAGGGAACGAAGATCACCTTCGAGCCGCTAAAGTCTCGGGAAGTACCAGCTGTGTACAACCTCTCAACCAAGACAGTGGCCGATGTTCCAGTGGTTTGTGAGTACCCCGATGTCTTTCCTGAAGACCTACCGGGGTTACCCCCAGACCGCGACGTGGAATTCGTGATTAACCTTGTGCCAGGGACTGCACCCGTGGCACAGAGTCCTTACAGAATGGGCAAGTTAGAGCTGGCAACGCTGAAGGAGGAGTTGGAAGCTCTCCGTGAGAAGGGGTACATCCGTCCGAGTGCAGCACCTTGGGCTTCACCGGTGATGTTTGTGCCGAAGAAGGATGGGACGCAACGGCTATGCGACGATTACCGCGCTCTTAATGCGGTAACCATCAAGAACAAGTACCCGTTGCCGCGCATTGATGACCTGCTTGATCAGTTGAGGAAGGCCAAGTACTTCAGCAAGATTGACCTTCGATCAGGCTACCATCAGATGAAGATTCGCCCTGAGGACATCTACAAGACCGCGTTTGTGACCCGGTACGGGCAGTATGAGTTCACTGTTGTATCGTTTGGTCTTACGAACGCCCCTACTTACTTCATGAATATGATGAACAAGGTGTTCATGGACGAGTTGGACAAGTTTGTCGTGGTTTTCATTGACGACATCTTGGTATTCTCGAAAACTGCAGAAGAACATGAAGAGCATCTGAGGATTGTGCTGGAGAAGCTGAGGCAGAATCAGTTGTATGCCAAGTTCAGCAAGTGTGAGTTCTGGCTAGAAGAAGTGGCTTTTCTTGGGCATGTGTTGTCCGGAGAGGGAGTTGCTGTGGACCCCTCAAAAATCGAGGCTGTATCAAAGTGGCAGACGCCCAAGACTGTGACAGAGATCAAGAGTTTTCTCGGAATGGCTGGATACTACCGCCGTTTCATCGAGAACTTCTCCAAGATTGCGAAGCCGATGACCGAGTTGCTGAAGAACAACACGCCATTCGTGTGGACAGAGAAGTGTGAAGCAAGTTTCCAAGAGCTCGAGACCCGACTCACCACAACTCCTGTGTTGACGCTTCCGGATGACAACAAGGACTTTGTGGTATACTGCGATGCTTTGAGGCAAGGTCTTTGCTGTGTGCTGATGCAAGAAGGCAAAGTGATCGCTTATGCTTCAAGGCAGCTCCGAAAACACGAAGAGAACTATCCGACACATGACCTTGAGTTGGCTGCTGTTGTTCATGCTTTGAAGATATGGAGGCACTACTTGATGGGCAACAAGTGTGATATCTACACGGATCACAAGAGTCTGAAGTATATCTTCACTCAGTCGGAGTTGAACTTGAGGCAGCGAAGATGGCTAGAGTTAATAAAGGACTATGACCTCGACATTCACTATCATCCTGGCAAGGCGAATGTCGTGGCCGATGCTTTGAGCCGAAGAAGTTACTGCAACAACCTAATGGTGCAGAAGGAACAGCCAGAGTTGTACCTAGAGATGGAGCGAATGCGGCTTGACATTATCGAGAAAGGTCAGCTCAACGAGTTGAGGGTGAGGTACACCTTGGAAGACCAGATCAGACAAGCCCAGAAGAAGTGTCCTGAAATTGAGGAAGTGAAAGATCTTCTGACAAGAAGCAAGGCCCCTGACTACCGCGTTGATGAGCAAGACACGTTATGGTTGAAGGATCGCATATGTGTGCCTAGTGGAGAGGATATCCGGAAGACGATTCTGAAGGAAGCACATGATTCTCGATATTCCATTCACCCTGGATGCACGAAGATGTACCAAGACCTGAAGTGTCGGTTCTGGTGGGAGAATATGAAGAAAGACATAGCTGAGTATGTTGCCCGATGCGACACTTGCCAGAGAGTGAAGGCAGAACATCAGAGACCCGCCGGACTACTTCAGCCACTTGCGATACCTCAGTGGAAATGGGATGATATCAGTATGGACTTTGTGGTAGGTCTTCCCCGCACTCAGAAGGGGAATGACTCGATTTGGGTGATTGTGGACCGTTTGACCAAGGTAGCGCACTTCCTTCCGGTTAAGAACAAGTACTCTGTGAGTCAATTGGCTGATCTCTACGTTGAGCATATCTTGAGGTTGCATGGAGCACCTCGCACCATCGTGTCAGATCGGGGTGCTCAGTTCATAGCTCAATTCTGGAAGAGTCTGCACGCTTTGATGGGCACTCACTTGGACTACAGCACAGCTTTCCACCCCCAGACAGATGGACAGACTGAACGAGTGAATCAGGTTCTAGAAGATCTGCTGAGAGCTTGTGTGTTGACATGCAGCAATGATTGGGAGAAGAGTCTGCCCTATGCTGAATTCTCGTACAACAACAGCTATCAGGCAAGTTTGCAAATGGCACCCTTTGAAGCCCTGTATGGCAGAAAGTGTAGGACCCCGTTGATGTGGTCTGAGGTGGGGGAGAGGATCTTTTTCGGTCCTGCTTCCATTCTTGAGGCTGAGGAGAATGTGGCCAAGGTTAGAGAGAACCTGAAGATAGCTCAGAGCAGACAGAAGAGCTACGATGATCCTAAGCGGAAGGATGTCTCCTTCGAAGTCGGTGACTACGTCTTCCTGAGAGTGTCACCGCTTAGAGGCACGAAGAGGTTCCACGTGAAGGGGAAGCTAGCCCCGAGGTTCGTTGGACCCTTCCTGATTGTGGCAAAGGTGGGGAAACTTGACTATAGGCTGGAGTTACCGTCTGACCTTGCCGGAGTGCACCCTGTGTTCCACATATCGCAACTCCGGAGGTGTCTAGACCCGAAGCTTGACAAGCATGTCTCCACCGATGCTATCGATCTGCAAGACAACTTGGAGTACTTGGAGTACCCAGTGAAGATTCTGGATTGGGCCGAGAAGGCTACCAGGAGCACCACCATTCGCCTCTGCAAAGTGTTGTGGAGCAATCACACCGAGCGAGAGGCAACGTGGGGGAAGGAGTCTGTCATGAGAGAGAAGTACCCGCACCTCTTCGAGACGGAGGTATTTTCTTAATCTCGAGGACGAGATTCTTTTGAGGGGGGGAGTCTGTAACATCCCTCAAATTTAATGACGAATGTTAATTAATAAAAATGAGGATTTAAAATTTTTGATGATTTATTTGAGTGATTAACAATTTATTTAAGGATGTCTTCCGTTTCTCTCCTTTATTCCTAGATTTAATGTTGAATTAAATAAAATTTCTAGGAAATATAAAAATGCTAGTGTGAGAAACTTGGAGTTCGTTTGGTTTTATTTGGAGTTTACTTGAGTGGGTTTCAAATTTGAATTTATATTCAAATTTGAAACTAAATAGAAAAGGGGGTAAATAGATATTGAAAAAGGAGAGGGGAGCTGCACTGCCGGGCTCCGAGCCCAACCTCCGGAAGTCCGCTCCACCTCCCTCGTCTCTTTTTCCCTTTTCACCGCACCACCTCCCTCTTTCCCTATTTCGGCCCAGCGCGGCCCGCTCCAGCGCCGGCCCGCCTCCCACCTACCGCGCCCGCGCTGAGCCGCTGACGAGCGGGACCCGCGTGACGCAACCCCCTGCGTCAGCGCTTCTTCCCCACGTCACCCCCTCTCTTTTCCACTTTAGTGACGCCGGTGAGCAGCCTTCCGGCGCCGCGCCGCCCGTGGCCGCCGTCGCGACGTGCCAGCGCACCCTTCGGCGCATCCCGGCCGTCCACGCGTCCCGCGCTGCCCTCCGCTATAAGTAGACCGCGCCGCAGCCCCCGGGAAGCTCCCAACCCTAGCCGCCACGGGGAGCTCTCCCCTTCCACCTTGCCGCCGCCCGCCGGAGGAGAAGAAGGAGGGAGAAGGGAGAAGAAGGCCAGGAGCACGCCCACGAGTTCGCCGTCGACCTCGCGAAGCCGAAGGCCCGCACGTGGGAGCTCGGGGACGCCGCGAAGCCAAGGACCGCGACGCCCCTGCTTCCTCTGCTCCGCGTCGCCGTCTCCTTCCTCGCCGACGACCCTGCTCCATCCCACATCACCAACGCCTGCACGCCGGTCCGTGGCCACCAAGGTGAGGCCGAGCTCCCTCGCCCATTTGTGGTCGACCCGGCCTTCGAGCTGAGGCGCAACGCGAGCACACCGTCGCCGTCGCCGCCGCGCCGCCGCGCACGCGCTTTGGTGAAGCCGGCCTTCGTGCCGTGCTGGGAAGTTTCTGCAGGTGCCGCTGCCGTCGCCTGATGCACGCGCATGTCTCTGCTGCCTTCCTTGACACGCGTAGTCCCTCACGTCGCCGGAACGCCAGAGGCCCGTCGCCCCTTTCGCCGCGCCGCCATGGCCTTTGCCATGCCGGTTTGCCTCGTGCACGCGGCGACAGGAGGGAAAGGCGCCGTCTTTGGGGCTGCTTCGTGCTCGCCTCATCGCCGGCCATCGCGCGCACCCACACGCGCTTGTGCCTGGCCGCAGGAGCTCCGCACGCCGCCACCATGTCTGCCGGCCCAAGCTCCGCCATGGCGGACAAGGTCCTGCACCTAGAAGCAAAGGGGCAAAAGCCCAGATTTTGGGGCCTTCTCGTTCACTAGGTGCACGCACACATGTCTCTGGCATTTGGGTCACCCGCGCGCCGTCGCCGGTGCTCGCCGCCTTGTGCCCGCGCGACCGCGTCACCGCCGTGGCCCCTGTCACGCCGTCGCCGCGCCTTTCCCGGCCATGGCCACCTCCTTGTTGCCCGGCCATGTGCCCCTGGACCTCCTCATTCGCACCTTGTCACGCGTTGGTCGGTCCGGGCAAGCCTCGCCGCCGGCGACCCTCTCGCCGTGCCGTCGCCCCTCTGGGGCATTTCCCCGAGCACGTCGCCGCCGCACCCAAAGCCCCAGGGTTTTGCTCCACACGCACGCACACACGCTCACGTACCCGCAGAGGATCCGGTGGGATCCGATGCGGCGGACCCATCACACGCGAGCCGCACCTGCGCCCGCGTCGAGCCGAGCCGCAGCGGATCCGCCCGGATCCGGTGTGCCGCACCACGTCACCCGCCGCGTCAGCAGCCACGCGAGCTGCAGCTGGCTTAAAGCCGCTGCGTTGGCAGCCACCTCAGCGCCAAGAGCCGGCTTGCAGCCATCTAACAGCTAGCTTTAAGCCCTTTAGAGCCAGCCTTTAGACAGCCTAAAGTTAATGCTATTGTGTATGCGTATTTTAATTTCAGAAATGTATTTTATCTTCGGAAAATCATAACAAATCCGTTTTAGCTCCGAAAAATATGAAACTTCTTCTGAAAATCTTCTAAAAATCCAAACTTCGTGCTAGACTAGAGATTGCCTCTTTTTGGATCTTATTTGCTCTTTAACTTGGATTTATTGCTATTAGTAGCTGAGTTTATTTATTTAAATACGCTTCTAGGAGCTGCCGGAGCCGGAGAGCTGAACCAGGACTTCGACGACGACCTCGGCTACGATGACCACTCGTACCCAGGTTCACACCCGACCATCTTTGAATGCCTATTAGGCATGGCTATTTTAGAACTGCTAGTGCTTTATTTAATGCATAGAGATGGATATGATGAACCCAAGCATAGCCTCTTTTACATACTTGTCCTTGATTGACCTACTACTGTTTACTTAAGCTAGATGTTGTGCTGAGCTTGCTGTGCATGTGTTGGGATTATTGTGGTAGTTTCTTGGCGTGTGTTGGGAAAACCGGCAGGAGAAGGCGTTTTGGGATATTTTGGCGGGGGTGAGCTCGAGACAACCTGATCTGGGATCGGGGGCCAGGGATCGTCTTCTCGGACATTGCCCGAGTTGGTACCTATGGCGGGTACACCGTTTTAGGAGCACAGGTGTTGGGGATTTTGTGATGACTTGGAGGATATGAGCTCGCCCCGGTCTGAAACCGAGTGGGTCGCCTGTTACACGGGACTTTCGTACACACCACCTCGCCGAGAGTGGGGATAGGGCCGTTCGACCCTAGCAAGTGCGGTACCATACCTGCCAGCAGGATAGCGGGGTATCAGTGGGGGAGAGGTGGGAGTGAGTCCACCCTCTCAGTGCGACTCCCGTGTGGCCACACGGGGGCATTTTCACAGTTCTGGGGTGGTCTTCTACGGGGGACCGCATCGAGACCCGGATGCAGGATGGAACCGTAACTCCTAGGTGTTCGCTCGGTAGGATAGGCTCGGTCGGCCGTACACCGTCCGGGTACTATTCCGAGTTGGGTACTGGTGTACACGCTCTGCAGAGTTTAGATCTATACGTATAGCCGCGTCCTCGGTTATGGACATGCCCGTTGTTTCTCCGACTCTTACGTTTTGGGATTTCTACCTCCCCCTTATAGGATGAGTGTGATTGGTGAGCCGTGGTTGTATTCGGGGAGAGGAGAGTTGCTCCCTCTACCTCGCGAATCCGGGTGCAACCATTGAGGTGCGAGGAGTGGGAGTTCTCGCACCGACCCTAGATGGAGATAGATGATGGTGACGGTGATCTGGGTAACCAGATGTATCCGTATGTGGATGAGAGATATGGGATATGGTGAACTTATGGAGATACTACTCTATTTTCTTGCTGCTGCTGCATAGGAAACCCTGCTACTACCTTGATATACTCTTTTCCCCTTAGAAATAGGCCACTTAAAGCTTGCATACGGTTGGTGACGTGGACCTATCCCGATCCTTGGGGATAGCCCCTGAGCTTGCAGGGTACGAGTCCGACTACGACAACAATGCCGACGGATGGTACGACTGAGGGGGCACGACGCTTCGCTCAAGGATGCCTGTGGGAGATGCCTGAAGATGGAGACACCTTTTGAAGACTAGCTATCGCTGCGTAGGATCTTATTTCTGTTATTCCGCCAAGAGGCGAGTATTGATGTACTCCGAATAATCAGGACATGTAATAATCAGATTATTATTCGTACTCTGATGCTTTATTTCGATGTATGACTGTGTTATTTATCTGTGATGAATGCCTGTGCGTGATAGCGTCTGATCCAGGGACTATCACGAGACAGAATGCTGGGTTTTCCGATTTTGAAAACCCAGGGCGTTACAGATGGTACCAGAGCCATACTTGACCGTAGCACGTGCCCTTAGAAATGGTCGTTAGAAATTAGGACTCTAAACGAAACTCTTTTGCTATATACCATTCTTGACTTATATTACAAAACTTATCCTTCTTTTGAAAAGTTCTATCTCTCCTGCGCTAACTAGATCCGGTTGCTCAAACCGTTCTATCAATCCCTAGCCTTTTACCTAATTGATTTATTATTATCTTAATTCGCTGTTATAGTTGAATCAGGTCTTTCAGGAATGATTGCATCTATAATTATCACACTGCATCAGGCTGCTTAAGCTGTTTGCGTTGTGTTTTGTCTTGCTCGCTACTACATATTGAAGACTAGAAGAGAAGCAAGGTATTGGTCATTGATTGCTTGGATTTTCTAGATTTATCTATATAACAAGATCTGAAGCATCAAGACTTATTATGGCGGGCTATCCATATACTTCGCATCAATTCAGCTACAATGAGCCCAAGGTACAATTTGCAAATACATTACTTATATCTAATGTTAATAGTTATTTTGCAAGTACCATGAATCCTTATGTTGATGTTGCTAGATATGATACTAGTAGGCATATTGCATCGGCTAGTACTTGTTTAGATGATTTTAATTATGCAAATTATAATTCTGAATTTAATATGCAAAAGCCATTGTCAAATAATATGCATGCTTTGAATTTTAATGATACTAGCAACATACAACATTACTCTCACACACCGGCTGTGCAACAAGTTCAAAAGTCGGTTAACATGTATCAAGGCCAACCTAACATGGTGAGTTTGGCTAATTCTTATGGAACACCACATGCTAGTAATTCTACTAATTTTTAGCAAGGTGTTTCATCTATTTATTCATCAGCAGGAAATTCACGATATGTGATTACATCACAAAACATGCCGGTGAATGAGAAAATTGGACATGCTAATCTTAGCTATCCGGCCAGTTGTTCTCAACCCTCATTTGTTATACAACATGCCACTCAAGTTGAGATTGCATCTACTTTTTCAGCACCACATAAAAATGCTAATAATCGTGATTTGACTCTAAATGTTTCTTATAACTCTAGCCAAATTAATGAAAATTCAGCAAGGATTGATGCACCTCTTGAGATTGGTTCTAATGCTTGGTATGCTGAAATTGCTAGCATTAAAGCAGACATGGCTGCATTGATAAAAGAGAGATCTGATCTTAATAAGCTTATTGCCTTGTCACATGATAGTGAAAGTGAAAACGGTTCAGATTTGAGCAATTGCTTGGTTGTTATAAAAGCTGAACCAAATAATATACATTCTGAATCTGTTATAACACAAGAGTCAAGTATAGCTGCACACGAGCATATTAACCATAGGAAAATAGCCATACTTGATTTTTCTAAAGCCGAAGGTGTCGTGCACTTTTCTAGTGATTATCATGTCACTAAGCGACAAGTTCAGGCTGAAAAAATATCAGAACATCAAACTGTTGAAAACCAAGACAAAGGAGGCGAGAAGGAATCAGTGGCATGTCGACGCGAGGTGATTTCCAGCAATCCTGGAGGCATCGGTCTAACCGGCCCCCTACACTGGTCTGACCGGTCCAGGTGGAGTATGACTGTGGCTGCCGTCAAGAGGAGAAATACGACATCATCCACATTAAAGTTCCTCACCTCTCCAATTCATTTGATAAGGTATGCTTTATAAGTAATTCCCAATCAGATCCTATATTTTCAGTTAATTCATTTATTAGTGATTCTATCATAAATAATTCTAAGAGATCGATTGAGGATGGTAATTTACTTGCTAGCAGTAGTATACCTTCAAATTTTATCAGCCAATGCATTGTAAAGATTAAAAAGGTTGTTCATAAAAATACTTTGACTTTTAAATTTTCTACATCATCATTGTCAAAGTTTTTCTCTTCATGGTGTGCTTATGGATATTCTGGATTTAAAAGTAAGAGATCAAAACCGAAAGCCATTGTAAAGTCTGATGTTGATATAGCAACCAACTCTAAAGCATCGGGTATGAGATGTGCAAAGAAAGGTATAGCCGAATGGGTTGATGAGAAATCTGAACCGTTCGTTTGCTTGGCCTTAAAGCCTTCTCCACAAAAGCATCGGTTGAAGAGAATTAAGTATACTTTTGATTTAACTTTGTGTGGTGATTTGTTTGACATCTTGCTAGAAAATAATTTCATTAAATTCTCTGATCACAAAGTTAGTTCTTTACCTCTTGAGTTAGGAGATCGAAAATATTGCAAATGGCATAACTCATTTGATCATCATAATACTAGTGATTGCAATACTTTTCGCCAATTTATACAATCGGCTATTAATACTAGACGATTGAGATTTTCTCAAACACAAGAGGATGACCAGTTGGCTACAATTGGTTTAGATGGCAAGGGATTATTAAATCGGTTAGTATCAACTGGTTTATCCAAAGATCTGAATTTAATTGCCAAAGAGGAAGATTCAAAGCTCCCGAGTGTTGAGAGGGACATCGTCCATAACTTGCAAGATCAAACGATTTTCGAGGACGATGAGCCTATCAAAATCCTGGAATTTACTAGGGGCAAAAGGATTTTTCTTCATCGAGACAGGAACCTATTACTGTTCCTGTTCTGGAATCACAGGTCAGACCGGTGTAGCCCAAAGGTCTGACCGGTGACCCATAGGTCAGACCGGTTGCCCAGACCAGTCAGACCGGTGCAAGTCTGAAAAAATCAGGGATGTCCAAATTTGAACACCCTGTAGCTAATGGAGGTAAAGACCATGTCAAGCACAATGGTAAAAGGCCGAAGCTCACTTTTGACGAACTTGTGGCGAAGTATCAAAAAGACAATAAGGCCAAGCGTGCTAATCGATCAAATGAAGTTAAATCATCAAGATTGTCTCCTAAGCATAATTCTGGGAATTGGAATCGGCAAAGAAAAGATTTTAAGTCAGCAACATCATATTCTCCTTTTGAGCCATTAATGTCGGTTTCATATGCTCCATATCCCACTAGTGCTCATCCTTGTTCATCGTGGGGGTGGAGTGATTCATGGGCACATACTCCTTCATATTTCAGACCATATCATGTTGAGTATGCAGCTCCAAGGCGACCATCACGTGCAAGGCAACCATATGTTGAAAGTGACCGTTTTGAGTATAAAGATCGGTCTGGTGCTCAAAATAAGAAAAAGGTTGTCAAGCAAGTTTACCGAGTGAAAAGAGATGGTCGCAAGGATAAAAGTTCAGATCTGAATTCAATTGATGAAAAGCCGATTAATGTGTTGATCACTTCGGCTACTAGTGGTAAAGGGAAGGAAAAATCAGTTGTTGATTCTCCAAGAGCTAAATCTGGACAAAAGAAGGTGAAGAGGCCAGAAATCAAGACTAAAGTGCTGCTGTCCAAAACTGAATTAAAGCCAAGCCATTCGCTTGGTTTATCAAATTGGCGGAAGAAGGAGTTCCAAAAACTTAGTGCTCAAGAGCTGAGGAAGAAAGGTATGACATGGATTCCTAAAGGAAGCATTCAGACTCAAGATACGAGTGGTGATCAAGCAAAAGGTGCAACACAGTTGAATGAGAAGAAAAGATATGAGAGACGGTCTCCAAAATTGAGGTTTGCACCAAATCATCAAAATTTTTGGTCATTACCTAGTCCATTTGCTTTACAAATGCCACATATGCCTATGTTTTGGAATTTATCCTTGGATATGGTTGATTATCCCTCATACTCTTATTTTGGTCCTTGGGTTCCACATGGATCATCTTTGTATCATAGATAGTTATCACCAAATTATTATGCATATTGATTAATTTGCAAAAGCCGAAATATTTAGTTCTTAGAGATAGTTCTAATTTCTGAATTTATATCCCTCTGTTCTTTTTATTTCGGTTGTGCATATTCTTATGGATGGATTCTTTATGGATGATATTGAATTATCGTCCTTCACAACATGCATGGCCGATGAATCTCTTAGATCATCGTCCTAAAGTGATAGCTTCCCGATGAGAGGTTTCTTATAACCTTTTGGTGCCTTAAGTGCTAGGGGGCAAGACTTAAGCTAAAAGAGTAATTTACTACTATGGAGTTTCTATTTACTAAATTGGCTTGCAAGATTTCTCAAAATATTGGTGTTGTCCTTATTTCACCAAATGATGATGTTTTGAGATTTTTTTAGCTGTTTTGTGTATTTAGTCTCAATTAACAAGCCGAATCTGATTTTTTTTCTATTCAGGCTAGATTTGAGGATCCATGGTTGTAAAATCATGCAAAGTCATTTGGTGACTTATTGATACATTAGCAGACAATTTTTACATTAAAGTGAGTCACTAGATATTTTTATTGATATGTGTTTAGAATGTCATCTCAATTTTATAACATTTGATATGTCTAGACATATAAAATCAGGATTAGCATTCTAAGACAATGAGCATTATGCCATGATGTCCAAAAGATATTCTTATGGAAGAAGGCCGATGTTCAGTAATTTGGAGTGCACATCCTGGACAGACCGGTCTGACCGTCTATCGTGACCGGTCTGACCGGTGTGGCTGCTGCTTTGGCAATTAAGATTTTAGAACTTCTTGAAGTCAAAATCAGCCATTAGTTGCTGACCACTAGTATAATCTGATGATGCATTAAAAAGACCTCCTAGCAAAAAGAATGCAAGAGTGATCCGGATGTCCATCAATTCCAAGGTAATTGTGTCGTATTGTCTTTTGGGGCTGATTACTCAACCTACTCCATTTATGGTCAAAAATAACTTGTGAATGCATTTCTGAATTATTTTATACTTCAGCATTGTCAATTTAGTGAGTATTGCAAAGACCAATTGTCATTATAGCGATTTAGTCGATTTATGCATTCACAAAAGCTTACAAGTGTGAGAATGACTTAGGAATAATATTTCAAGGATTCGCATCCGAGGGGGTGTGTACTCTGGCTTGTTTCACTCACACAATGTGTATAAATGGCAGCAACAAGTCGAAATCTTCATATTGGACAAAGTCGAGTAATATGGTCGATAGATGCTATCGTCCTTTAAAAGGTGAAACTTGTTTGCTACACTTGTGCTCGACATTGTTCTGGTGCAGTTTTGGTGCTGCTAGGTATTTCTTGGTACGCAAGCTTTACCAAGAAACAGGGGGCATATGTTCGCACCCAAAAGTGGCACAGTTCAAGATATGTGAGGCTAAGGCTAGAATTGCTAATTTAGTACTAATCCTTGATATTTTGCTAGTTTGGCTTGGATATGCATTTTACAGGACAAGAGGGTCATCTTGGAAGTTCTGAATATGATTTCATAAAGAGGGCAAAGAAGTATTTGGAGAAGCGTCGATATGATGTCAAATCATGAGTTCAAGTGCACTAAGACGAAGCTTTTGCCAAGAGGATCAAGATAGTCATGTAGATCAAATAATCATGGTCAAAAGTGGCTGATCTGGTTTATATAAGAAGGCCAAATGATTTGATTCAGTTATTGGTCATATAGCCGATTCAGCAGCCCTGACCGGTCTGACCTTTGACCCACACCGGTCAGACCGGTCAAACCAAAATGCTCAAAATGCTAATTGGACTTCACCATTGCGTAGATCTCGTCGAGACGATCAAAATACATATGTAGAACGTCCAATTCGAAGTCCGGATGAGGGAGTTATGGTCCTAGCAAGAACAAGCTCTGCGTCTGACCGGTCTGACCGGTGGGGCCCGACGGTCTGACTGGTGCCCGCAGTCAAATCCGAGTTAGGAGTTGTATTTCAACACGGGATTTGTATAGGCTTCGACTCCTACTGGGGCAAGACCTCCCCACCCTATATTTATGAAGGGCCACGGCCGATTGAGGGGAACACAATCGAATCAAACATTACCTTTACTTTTTATCTCTAAACCCTAGCTTTTCCACCTTTCATGCTTCTCGTCTCTTGATCTCCACGACCAGAGATGGCGTCCTAGGGCTTGCTGGCCGACCTAGGGCACGCCGGCGACGTCCACGCCTTGACGGGGTCCCTCCCGGGCGAGAGCTTCGACGGTCTTTGCTAGTTTGCTCGTAAACTAGTCATTCTTCGTCACGTAAGTGCGTTGTTTATCCCTTTGCTGGTTTGCTCGTAAACCTAGCCGTCCTCTGTTACGTAAGCGTGGTAGTTACCCTTCCGAACGATCGACTTGAGCAAAACCCTAGGACACTAGTATGACCGGTGCGCCTGACCAGTCTGAACAGTCCCGACGGCATCTTCGCTCTTCGGTCCGTTCGTGACTCGCACGCTCTAGTACTCTCGTATTGTTGACCGAGAAAACCTCAACAATCAGGAATAAAAATTCTAGCTTTAGCTTCTACTATGCAGTACGCACAATAATATATCCCGAATAGCGATCGTATAAAACCTTTAGCCCATATATATATTTGCTTTTAGTCAAGTTAGTAAAACCTCAGGAAAACTTCCAGAAAATCTGTCAAACATAATGCTGATGATGTGCAAAATATAAAATCAACTAGTATTTGTAATCCAATTTACCCTGGAACTCAAGAAGCGTGACTTAAGCATGTGAGCAACATGACAAAATCACGAAGCATTCTCTAGTTCCAGTTTCTGAAACGACGACTGCGCAGACCTTATCATCGCCTCCAAATCCTTCTCCCCATGCTCGATGTGGAAGGCCAACCCAGCCGCGAGAGGCTGAGCGAGATCATGAGCACCGGAGCTGCACGGTGTCACGGGACAGCGATGCTTGGCGCCGCCCTTCGGGCCGTGGTCTCCGACGAGGCGCGGCGAGGCAGCAGGCATCCATTATTCATTCACCAATCCGCAAAGTCGGAACTATTTTGTGGGCCTTAAAATGGGCCGAAATGCCGAAAGAAGGCCGCGGCACATGGCCTGTTTTCCTTCTTTCCTTTTTTTTCTTTGGTGCCTTTAGTAATTGAAAATACTCAATTAATAGATTTAGAAACAAATAAGCATTTCGCACATATTCTAACTGTTTTCCAAACTTACTTAAAAGAGTGCAAAACACATAGTATAATAGACAATTTCCTTGCAAAAGAATATAGTGGAATATTTCAAGTAGTATATTCAAAATGTCGAAATTGTTTTATGGGAAGTGTTTAATTGTTGAAATAAGTAATAACAACAATTTTTATTGGAATAACCTAAAAAAATGTCTGTGGAACCTAAAGTCCCCTTGAAGATTAAAATATTTATGTGGTACTTACAAGGGAAGTAGTTTTGACAAAAGATAACTTAGCAAAACAGAATTGGCAAGAGAATAAATAATATTGTTTTTTGACACAAAGATGATACAATTGAACATTTATTTTTTAATTGTGGTTTCACGTGTGTAGTGTGATTTATCATATATGCAGCATCAGGCCTCTTTTAGCCTCATAATATGCTACATATACTTGGCTATGAGAAATTAGAAATGAACTGAAACTGTTGGTTCTGCTAGAAGCGACTACTACTTGCTGATTGTTATGGCTATGCAGAAAAGATATAATTTTGAAAAAAAACTTAATTCTTCTCCTTTACAGGTTATCTTCTCAATTATACATTGACTCCGTATGTAGGCTATTTACAAAAGCCAGCTTCACAGGAACTAGTTACTGCAACATCACAATGATTGTCACAGGTGATCAAGGAGTTTTTTTTTACCGAAACGTATGAGTAGCGGTCTAGTCTACAGATTGATGGTCATTAGTGTGCTTAGTTTATCTTATTTTCTTTTATAGGTAGTGCACATCCCGTTATGCAGAAGTCAGGAGTATTTTCGATACGTTGTATTATCTCAATGTAATAATTTAACCTTGAATATTAATAAAACTTAATTTATCGATAAACAATACCAAGATTATTAAAACTTAATTTATCGATAAACAATACCAAGATTATTAAAACTTAATTTATCGATAAACAATACCAAGATTAATAAAACTCAATGTAATAACCTTTGAATATTAATAAAATTCAATGTCACAACACTCTAGCACAAAGATTTATTCAAGAAACCCGTGTAGATTTTGTTGACTTTCTGATTGTGTGATACAGAAATGTCACCATAGGATTGCTTACAAGGAACACACTAGGGATGAAAGACCTTGCTTGTAGAGAAGCATAATAAAAACTACTTGATATCTTTCATAGTCTTATATATCCAAATTTGACCATATGCAACCACACACATCATGGATGTCTTTCTTATTAACTTTGCAAATTTACGAAGTTGTTCTCACGGAGCCATTTCATGGGAAAACCTCAATAATCGATTGAAAACCCAATGTCGGCGTGATTTTATAATCGGTAAATCCAGCTTCCAGGAAAATCCTTTTCCATTCATGCTCCTCTCGCTCAACCCCAACATGTCGCATCATAAACATATCCCACAACACTTGTGCCTCTTTGGCAATTTTGTCCGGTGTCTCATACCCAATCGCCATATTCATGATTATCACTTTTCCTCCGGCGTCTCTCGCAGGAATTGCTTTCTTGCACTGCCGAAGTATCTCAACACTGCTATCGTCGTCCCAACAATGCAAAACAAACTGAAGCACACGTATAGAGTTTTAGAAATTATCAACATTAATACTCACATAAATAAGGGGAGTGAGCAGTACGAAGCATGCGTGTTTCTTTTCTTTGCCATTCAACGTTGTACCAAACTCTGCTTCTCTCTTCTTAATGAAAAACGTGATTTGCACGAAAAAAAAGTAGCACAAAGAGGAGGAAGAGTACCTTGAGTAAGACACCATCAGCAGGAGGGACAGACTCGAACATGTCACCACAGATGAACTGCACCGTGCCATCATCAGGTGCCTCGCTGACCACTTGTTCAAGGTCCAGCACGCTGCACTGGATGTGCGGTAAGGCCCTAGCGATGGCCATCGCGGCTGCGCCATGCCCGCCGCCCACATCGACCAGCGACCGGAGCCCTCTGAAGATACTCGCAACACCGGGATCCTTCAGAATGGTATCCATGGCGAAGTTGCTATCCGCGGCGCACGCTTCGTTCAGGACTTTGTTGTACGCGGCGTCGTCCTTGGTCATCATCCATGGGGTCATGCCGTGCACCACCTCGAAGAGCGACGCGGTGCCGTCGTCTTTGAGCCACTCTTCAAGGTTAAAGTAGGTGGAGATCGTCGTGGTGGGGCGCACCAGGAGGCGGATCATCGGGGAAACGTCGCATATGGTCGAGGCTGGCCCACTGTCAGCGAGAAGCCGGGACGCCGGAGTGAGCTTGTAGACGGTCTCGCCACCCTCGCCGCCGACGGGCAGCGCCGTGGGCTGATCCGCGGCGAAGATGCCGGAGACTGTGAGCACGCGCATGAGCCGCCGGAGGTAGGGGAGCTTGGACGTGCCAACGCCGGTCTCTGTGACGAGGTCCGAGAGTGTTGCCGCCCCACCACGGCGGTGGATGGCGCTGGGGATGCCGAGCTCAATCGCGCACCAGAACGCCATGGACTTGAGGTGGCAGAGGCCGTGGTGGTGGATCTCCACGTACCCGCGGAGCATGTCCTGTGTGCTGAACTCCTCCTGGACAAGCGACATGGTACGATGCTTCAATTTGCTCTAAATGGATGCTTGGCTTCGTGGATGCCGCGATGCTAGTTTATATAGGAGGAGGGGGGGCCGAGTAGCTGTTGGTAACCTGAATGGCCGTCTGATCTTTAGTCTACTTTTGTCTAGGTCAGTCACAGTGGAATTTTGTAGAGAGATCCATCAATATATACTATGTCACATCAACGATTTTGTCGACTTGATGAGATCTTAGCGAGGAGGGAGGATGGAGCATCATAAAATAAGAGAGAAGTTTCATCCCATAAAATCCAGCAAGCACAGTTACCAAGTTTACTGTCTCAGTAACAATATAATGAAATTGTTGCCATTAGGAAAATAGCTATGTATCATAGCTAGAAAAATAGCATTTGTTGTTTTTCTACAATAATAAGATAATTCATTATTTTACCAAATTATTTGCCGGTTACAAAATATACTGGCAAAAAATTTCAATTCCCTCGAACCATCATATAATGTATTTGTTTTTTCTGTTTCAGTTTTACGTTCCCCGCAAAAAAAAAGAAGTTCCAATTTTAGGTTTGATATTTTGGGAGATATGCCAACATATATACCTTATATTACAGAATTATAGAAGATTACTTTTTTATGATTATCTATATAACCTATATAGATGCACCCCACTAAGGATCATAGTTCTATTTCTCTTAACATGCAACCTATCCACATCATAATCCACTATATGACATGTCACCATCCACTAGATTATCTATTTATGTTTGAATCGATTTTCTGTGACTAATAGCATATCTTTGTGAAATAGAAATTATTTAAGAGTGGTTCTCTCAACAAAATGAACATACTTTCATTTATAATGTCATTTACAAAAGAATATTATCATGTAATGACCTTAATATTTCTACTCACATTTTATCTTAAAATTTTATTTAAGAAATCCCCGCAGCAACGTGTGGGGCATCACCTAGTTTTTCATAGTTTTGGGAACATTTGACAATCCGACGAGATATCAAATCACAAAAAATAATTCTTAAATGATTTTAATCTATGATGTCTCATCTGCCTTTGACGCAAAGCAACAGCGACCTCAGAATGCATAAATAAATTTGAAAGAGACTCAAGACCAGAATCACTAGCGGCCGGGGTACTGCAAAAAGCTCTAACAAACTAGTTTGGCTCCATCTTTTTGCGGGGTACATTGATTGGTTGCACGTGCTGCACGGGGTTGATAGATACTCCCTCCGTTCCTACTCCCTGGCTCTATATCCACAAAGACTCTTTGTTTTAAAAAAAATATAGACAATATAGTAGCAATACTAAAAGTTTAAAGTACTTTTAATAAATATTCTTAATCGGATGGATAATGAGTATAATTAGGGTATGTTTGGTTGGGTTGTGACTTTTATAAAAACAGCGGTGAGCTGTGACTTTCTGAAAAGTAGTTTAGAAAAAGTAGTTGTGAGGAAGCCAAAAACCTATTTGGTAACACACAGGTGATTTTTGGAAAATCTTCTCTACCTGATTGACCCCACATGTCATACAACCAGTCCCTTTCTCCTTCCTCTCCAGTGTTTTTCTAAACGGGCTAAATGGTCCGTCTAAGCAGGTTTAAACGGTAAACGGTGGACAACCACACAGTTTAGAACCTAGGCGGGTTGCTAAACGATTGACCCATTTAAACGGTTGTAAACGGAAAAAAAACGGGCTAAACGTGATGGTTTTGAAACGGTAGTAGGCGACATAAACGGCCTAAACGGTCTCTGTTAAATAATTGTCAGACCTATTAGACTTTCTTATTTAGCGAGTGTGGCTTAGCTAGACATCAATTATCAGACTAAATAATTAATTTGTTAATTGGGTCACAAGGTATTATTAGGGCCTTTGTTGGATGGTCTCAAAGTTATATAAATACTCTTTGTGGGATAAGTTTTAGAGGCTAAACAAATAGTCTTTGTGGGATGGAGAAAGTATTTATAGTGCATGATATGACATGACACACGGTCTACTAAATTAAACTTTGATCATTTATTTCTCTTACATTATTGTATTATTTACGGTTACGAACTCATAATCATGGAGATCAGATATACCTTATTGCAAATCCAACCATATCAAGTTTACATTACAAAAGTAAAAATTTATTGTGGCTATATAATGGTAAAAATGATAAAGTTTGAATTTTTGAAATGTGTATGCAGGAACGGATGGAGTGATAACAAGATGCATCATACATCCTTTTTTTTTTGAAAAATTGCATCATACATTCATACCCTGTTAGACTTACAGCCTACCAAACAATGCAGAGGAGCATGATAGCAACGTATAGTAAATTAGTAATTGCCGTACCTTGTTTTTTTTCATGGTGGACCGCTTCTTTTAATTAATCCTCTGGTTTATCCCAGTTCAATGGATCTGCTATGCCGCTGCTATGGATGAGCATGCATTGAGCATTGAGAATTTGAATAGTATAGGAAGTAGGAAGCGGGAGCGCGCGGAGAGGGTGCAACGGGCATGTACAGTAACCATTCTGCACAACAAATAGTAATATACTATTGTTTTGAGTAAGGAAATAGCAATGATTTTGATTGCTTGAAGATCGATAGACTCCATCACACCTTAGTTTTTATCCGTCCTCCGCCACTGCTGTAAACCTTGACCAGTGGTACATTGGTACCCCTATTTTTGTGAACATTAAGTTGGTGGGGTTAAGACCGTCCCACAATTTTCATTAAGAGAAAGGAACTTAATCCCGATTTAGAAAATCCCCAAACTCCTAACTTCACCGGCGAGAGGATTTTTTTAAACCAGTCTGTAAATTCGCTCCAACGAGAAATCTAACCCGGGTCTTCTGGTTGAGACCATACCTTAGTCTCCTCTAACCAACTAGGCTAGAGGACATTTGGTGAAACTAAACCGGTGGGGTTAAGACCACCCCACGGTTTTCATTAAGAAAACGGAACATAATCCCGGCTTAGAAAATCTCTGAACCCTGACTTCACCGGCGAGGAGATTTTTTTAAATCAGTCCCGTAAATTCGCTCCAATGAGGAATCAACTCCTGATTACAACCATACCTCAACCCCTCTAACTTGGGTCCAATTTAGCATAATATAAGTATGTTTCTAAACCCCAAAGTCCCAAGTCGTTTCTAGATCTCACTCGAGTATAGGAACCACTTCTGAACCATTCATGAATTTCGAAGGGGTTTCATATATATACCTCAGAAGCATCAAATAATTCTCATGAAATCAGTGACAAGTTAAAAACATATGAACTTTACATGTGTTGCTGGAAATCGTCAATCTCTAATATTCAGGCTTCCAAATTATGGATAGGGAAAAAATCAAACCAATATCCTTGTCTTTTTGCAAACTTACCAGGTGGTTTCAAGGAAGATGAACAGCAAGAGGAATGAGCAATGGGCCAAGTAGTTCTTTTTTTTTTTGAACTAAACACAGCGAGAGAAGCCCCCGCTGTTAAAATTTTATTGAAAACAAAGGTAACAGAAAAGAGATACTTACAGACTGAAAGAAGCTAGACTAAGAGAGCATGGGAGAAGAATGTACAAACTAGAAACTAGATAAAAAGATGGAAATGGGATTTATACAGTGCTATTGACCCAGGCTAAAAAGGGAGTTTTCAGAGAGTCTTTCATTCTGACAGCTTGATTGAAACATTCATCTTTAAAGTTTCTTTTCCAAGCAATGAAACTGGTTGAACAATTCTCAAAAATGAGACCATTTCTTTGCTTCCATATTTGCCAAGCTGCAATTATGAGTGCTTCCATGAAGAACTTTTGATTGAAATCATGTTTGGCCCTTCCTATCATCTAAAAGAAGGGAACTCCAAGTTGCCATTGTAGACCAATCCGTTGCCAACATCTTTTTGCAAAAGGGCAACGGAAAAAAAGGTGCATAGCAGTTTCCTCACTATCAGAAGCACACAAGACACAACTATAATTGTTTCCTTCAATTTTGAATTTCTTTCTCTTTAAAATGTTTCTAGTGTTTAGTCTGTCCATTAGAAGAAACCAAGTGAAAACTCTTAGTTTATTGGTGCATCTTGAATTCCAGATCCATAGAAAGGGTTGTGGAGGTTGAATGTTTCTGTAGAGATGATTGTAAAATCTTTTGGATGTGTATTTCTGGGAGCCCCAGATATAATGCCACTGATCATTGTCCTCATTTCTCACTTGAATATCTTGAACAAGCTGTTGTAACTCTTGAAACTCTTGGTATGCTTGTTCTGAGAGAGGGAGGTAGAAATGTACTGTCATATCTGCTTCTTCAAGAAAAGAAGCCACTGAAATTTTTTGGTTCTTAGCAAAAGTGAAGAGTCTTGACAATTTGTTTTGTAGGAAGTGACCATTCCAAACATCAAGCCAAAATAGTACAGTAGAGCCATCTCCTATTGTGCATATTGCTATTCCTCTAAACTTATCACATAAATGTAATAGGTCTTTCCACCAGAAGGAGCCTCTGTCACCAGTGGCATGAGGTATTTGTCCATGAGAGTAGTGTGTGTTCCAGATCATATTTACCCAGGGAATGTCTTTCTTGTTGTAGAATTTGTCTAGGTGTTTGAGTAGCAATGCATCATTTTGAGATCTGAGATCAATAATTCCCAAACCACCTTTATTTTTTGGTTTTGTAGCTTTTGGCCATGCCACCATGGATTTGCCTTTTGCATTGATATCAGAGCCTCTCCACAGGCAATGTCTTCTAGCTCTGTCTATAAAATCTAGAACTGCCACTGGAATTTTTAGGCTGCACATTGCATATGTTGGGAGGGAGGATAGAGCAGAGTTGACTAATTGGAGCCTACCGGCTTGGGTGAGAAAAGATGACGTTGAAGTTAATCGTTTCTCAGTTCTATCCATAAGGGGCATGTAGTCTTCAATTTTGGGCTTGGTTGTTCCAAGAGGCAGACCAAGGTAGGTAAAAGGTAAAGATCCAAGTTGACAACCAAAGGTGTTTGCAAGATTCAAAGCATGTTCTTGGTTCAGATTTAGAGACACCATTTGTGATTTGGTATAGTTAACTCTTAAGCCAGTAGAGTCAGAGAAAGATTGAAGGAGCCCTTTTAAGCAGAATAATTCTCTTTGTGATGCTTTCATAATCAAAATGGTGTCATCTGCATACTGGATGATGGGGAACTTGTTGCTAGGATCTGCATTTATGGGTAGTGAAAAAAGTCCTTGATTACATGCTTTGTTGATGATGTGTTGGAGAAGGTCTGCTTTGTGTCATGTTCAATGGTGTCAAAGGCTTTCTCAAAATCCAATTTCAGAATGACAAGTTCCCTTTTTGATTGCTGACATTGATGAATATATTCAAAAGTCCATGCTAAAAAATCCTGAATTGTCCTTGTTTTTATGAAACCATATTGGTTTTGGTGAATGAGTGGGATAATGATGGCTTGTAGTCTATCTGCCATGAGTTTTGTGATCAATTGAGAACAGAATTGAGGGAAATTGGTCTGAAGTCATTTGGAGTCACTGGATTTGAGGCCAAGTAGTTCTTTCAATACCTGAGAACTGAGATGGTAGGGAAGTAGTTATCATGAAACTCTATTCACAAAATTAAGTAGTAGAACCAATTTACTATAGTTTACCGGGCCACACAGACAAGAACAAAATCACACTACCTCAATCCAATATCTTACATTAGTTCTGGTAATTTAAACATGCGAAAATAATTGTTCATTCTACAATCTGGTAGAAGTTCAAAAACTTTCCCAAGGAAAAGGCGACAGGAGATAATTCGTAAGCTACTTGTCTTAAAATTCTATGCGCTTGAAGAAGACCTTAGCTTCTGGAGAAGTTCTTCTATATTTTGTTATCTCCACATTGAGTTCTTCATTAGACCTTGAACTATCCTCACATACATGAACATGAATTTCCTGAAGGCGCCTTGCCTTTGATAGAACAAACTGAATAAAGTGCATCTCATTCGACTGGCATGTGGCTAGTTCCATAGTGACACTTTTAAGATTGGCAAACAGATTGTTAGTCCATTCTGCATTTAGAAGTTCAACACCCACTTCAAATTCCTGAAAATTGTCACAACATATCTGCAAAAAAAGATGAAATAAAAATAGTAAACAGATTTTGCTGAAACTTGTGCACACAAAAGGTAAAAAATTAATGTTCTATTACTATTCAACATTACCTCAAAAAATATCTTTTCAAGACTTGGAGCATTTTTTAGTAAGCATAGTGTAGATAAGATGTTAGGCAATGTACAGAAGTCTGTGCACAGTAACAAATCCTGTAAGTTCACAAAGGTGCATGACAGCCCCTCCAAAGCATTACTCTCTCTCAACTGAAACATAAATGAAACATCAGACTATGATAGTGAAAGCAGCACATAGAAACACATCATAATATAACGTGACGCATAGAAACTAAATGGCACTAGAGATCACTTGTTTGATTTTGGTCTTAAATCTTCCATAATTACTTAGCACAACCTGAGACTCACATAAGTATGCTACATGGGTTTGTCAGCTTGGTGATGGAAACAATGACTCATGAGGATCTAGTTGACAAAAAGTAAAAGAATATATATTCTGTATAGCATGCATGCCAAAGTGCCAAACAATTTTCTGATATTTTAGTGGCACATTCATGAAACTTTAGGGATCCGAGATAATATGGTATGGAGTTTGCAATAAGCATTAAGATAATTGCAGAACAGAGAGAACAGTGACATGTGCCACCATTTCTCTAATGTGGTTAGCTGTTAAGACTTTTCCGTATTAATAGACTCCAGTCCTGGATGAATCACAAAAATATTAGTTGTAAACTACATAATGCATGTAGGATGACCAATGAGTTGTGAATTTGGTTAATCCAACTAGAGGTGAAAACGTGGATGGGAAACCATTAGTTCAGGGCTACATGACAGACATTTTTTTCGATAAAGGAAGCTTTATTAATTTTCAAGGTCATTACATCGAGATGATACAACGTCTTGAAAATACTTCCGGCCTCTGCATAACAGGATGCACACAGCCTATAAAAGAAAATAAAAAGAGCCAAGCACACTAATGACTATCAATCCGAAGACTAGACCGCCACCCATGCGCCTGGGTAAAAAATTCCTTGGCCACATGCGCCAATCGTTGAGATGCCACAGTAACCAAATCCTGTGAAGCTAGCTTCTGTAGAATAGCCCATGTACGGAGCCAGTGTATAATCGAGAAGATAACCTGCAAAGGGGAAGAGTTAAGTTTTTTGTCAAAAATTATACCATTTCTGCATAACCATAACGACCAGCAAGTAGCTGTCGCTCCTAGCAGAAGTAACGATTTTAGTTCCTTTCTAAATCCTCGTAGCCAAGTACCAAACATATGAGACATACTACGAGGTTGAGAGAGGCCTGAGGACGCATATTATGGACCACACTGCCCACGTGAAACGACAATCAAAAAACAGATGCTTAATTGTTTCATCTTTGTGACAAAAACAACATTGTTTACTGCCTTGCCAATTTCGTTTTGCTAAGTTATCTTTTGTCAGAATTACTCCCTGCCGTAGGTACCACATAAATATTTTAATCTTCAAAGGGGCCTTTAATTTCCACAAAAGTTTGTTCAAGTTAGGGACATCGGTGTGTATCATTGCTAGATAATGAGATTTCACTGAGAACTTTCCATTTGGATGTAACTTCCACTGAAACTCATCCTGTTCATGGCACAGAACAATATTAGCAATGCGTGGAATCAATTTGTTCCATGATGCTAATTTGTGTCCTATGAGATCCCTACGCCATGAAAAATTTGGGGGTGATGTGCTAAGAACTTCTGCAACAGTATCTTGTTTGTGTCTGACTATATTATATAAACAAGGATATTGCTCTCGCAAGGTTGTATTCCCCAACCATTTATCTTCCAAAAACCTGATTTGTGACCCATCTCTAATTATGAAAGTTCCAAAGCGTAGAAATTCTCACTTGGCCTTCATGAGACTAGCCCAAAAATGTGAGTCTCCATTTCTCCACTGAACCTGTGATAGCGGTTTAGAATGAAGATATTTGTTGCGAATAATCTGTTGCCAAGTTCCATCTGTTGTTAGTAGTTTGTAAAGCCATTTACTGAGTAGAGCTGTATTTTTTACATCAAGATCATGAATTCCTAAGCCCCCTTGATCCTTGGGTTGACATAGAATACTCCATTTGGCAAGCCGATATTTCCGTTTCTGGTCATCACTCTGCCTGAAAAATCTTGAGCGAAAGTAATCTAATTTCTTAAGTACCCCCTTTGGGATGGCAAAGAAAGACATCATGTACATGAGTAGACTGCTTAGCACTGAATTAATCAATGTTAGTCGTCCACCTGTGGATAAGTGTTTACCTTTCCAACTACTGAGTCTTTTCTCAAACCGCTCCTCTACTTGTTTCCAATCCGCATTCGAAAGTTTCCTATAATGAATAGGAATACCTAAATACTTTAGAGGAAAGTCTCCTGAGTTGCAGCCAAACAGTTCTGTGTATTGATCAATTGCATCAAGTGCCTCCCCGAAGCAGAAAATTTTGCTCTTATGGAAGTTAATTTTGAGCCTTGATAGTTGCTCGAAAGCATAAAGCAATAGCTTCATGTTACGAGCTTTCTCTATGTCATGATCCATGAAAAGTATTGTGTCATCAGCATATTGTAGAATAGATAAACCATCATCAACTAGATGTGGTACCACTCCACTGATCTGACCATCTATGTTGGCTCTTTTAATTAAGATTGCTAGCATGTCAGCCACACTGTTAAATAGTAGAGGTGATAAGGGGTCACCCTGTCGAAGGCCCTTCTTTGTTTTAAAGTAGGACCCAACATCATCATTAACATTGACAGCCACACTTCCACCCGAAATGAAGGACTTAACCCAAGAGATCCACTTAGGTGAAAAACCTTTCATTCGTAGTGCTTGTATTAGAAAAGGCCATCTTACTTTGTCATATGCTTTCTCAAAATCTATCTTAAGAATAATTCCATTCTGTTTTTTTCGATGTAGTTCGTGTATGGTCTCATGCAAGATAACGACACCCTCTAGGATGTTTCATCCTCTCATGAAGGCTGTTTGAGTTGGACTGATTATGTGGTCCACAATTGAATTAACTCTGATGGTTGCCTCTTTGGTGAAAATTTTAAAGCTAACATTAAGTAGACAAATTGGCCTATATTGTTGGATTCGATTTGCATCTTTAGCTTTTGGAATCAAAGTTATTACACTGAAGTTAAGGCTAAAAAGTGGTAGGGTCCTCGCGTGAAGTTCATGGAACATTTGCATCAAGTCCCCTTTAATGACATCCCAAAACTTCTGGTAGAACTTAGCTAGAATGCCATCTGGGCCTGGTGCTTTATTGTGTTCCATATCAAAAACAGCGTCTCGGATTTCTTTCTCTGTGAAAGGAGCTATCAGGAAATCATTCTCTCCCTGGGTCACTTGAGGGATGTCATCTATCCTTACTTCATCTAGAGTAAATGAATTTTCCTCAGGTTCCCCAAATAAGTCCTTATAGAATCGAGTAATATACGCTTTTAGATTCGATTGTCCCTCAATCTTTCCATTTTCATGGTCTAGGGAAAATATCCTTTTCTTCCTATGTTTGCCATTGGCAATCATTTGGAAATATCTGGTATTATTATCTCCCAGTAGAATATCAGTCACTTTTGCCCGCTGAAAATACTTAACTTCCTCTTCTCGAAGGAGTTTGGTCAACTGATCTCGAGCACAAGCAAGTTGTTCTTGCTCTGGTTCTGTCAAGCCACGAATCTCAGCGGCAATGTCCAAATCATCAATGGTAATTTGTAGCGATGTTTTCTGCTGCTTGTAAACACCATTTGTGTGTGAGGCCCAACCCCGAAGGTTTCTACGTAAAGCACTCATTTTCTTGTTCCATCTTTGGACTGAATTTTGACCATTGACAGGCTTATTCCAGATTTCAACGACTCGATCATAGAAATCCTCACGATGGAACCAGCTAAGTTCTAGTTTGAACGGCTTTGCATTCCTCGTGAAAGCAGACATCCCAGTGTCAAGTAATAAAGGTGTATGATCCGATACACCTCTATCTAGAGCATGTACGGTCACCAAAGGGTATTTAAATTCCCACTCAGTAGTCATTAAGACTCTGTCGAGTTTTTCATAGGTAGGAATTGGAAGAGAATTAGCCCATGTGAACTGACGACCTGTTAAATCAATTTCTCTAAGATCAAAACTGTCAATAACAGCGTTGAACAAAAAAAGGCCAGCGACCATTGAATCTATCGTTGTTTTTCTCTTTGCTATTCCTCATGATATTGAAATCTCCACCTATGATAGTGGGTAAGGGGTTTTGCTGACAAGCCCGTACTAACTCAGACAAAAAGCTAGATTTAAACTCATCTTGTGCAGGGCCATACACTGTCATAAGGATCCATTTAAAATTATCTAATTTATTGCAGAGATGGAATTTGATATAAAATTCCCCTTCCACAATCAATGATAGATCTAATATTGTTGCATTTACTCCTAGTAAGATGCCACCGGATCTTCCTCGGGGAGGAAGGCAATGCCAAACGAAATCTGCACCACCAGATTGACGTGTAAGATTCGTTTTTGACATATCTTGTTTCCCTATTTCCATGATAGCAACAAAATCTAAAGAGTGATCTTTGATTGCGTCGGCAATATATCGATATTTAGCCAAGTCTGAAAGACCTCTGCTATTCTAATAAAAGCCTTTCATATGGAAACATCTTTTTTATTTTTAGCTTGCCTCTTACGGTCCTTCTGTTTTCTAGAGTTGGACTTTGATTTACGACTGGTAGCCATCAGATCACAAATTTTTGTGTCTAGGTCCATGTCATCAAGGCCAACATCTGAGACATCCTTCACCAAGTGAGCGAGTAGGACACCATCTGATTCAATGTCCTCGTCATCACTTGGTTCAAAAGGATTTGAACACTCAGGCTGGTTTACTTTTTTGCGTGAGTTTGAGTTTTTACGTAGTGGAGTCACAGTAAGACGATCAACCTCGACCCGTTTTAAGGCATTAATTGACATATTAACTATTTTGCTATCACTACCTAGCACAAAACCCAAGTTTTCTAAATTTGAAGTACATTGATCATTTGGCAACGTAGTAATCGAAATGTCATACAGTGCCTCATGGGACTCAAACAGCATAGGCTAGAGATTCAAACCAGATACCGAAAGTACTATACCCACACAAGCATTGTCTGAACACTGAAGTGCATGCTAATAAGGTCTTGCCAGTAAACTGGGATATTAAGTGAACATCACTAAAGTAATTTAAAAGACCGTGTCAGTAGATTTCTCATCATGGATGAAATGATACATCAGTAAAGTAGATTTCTCATCATTATGTTCGATATGGAGAGAAACCAACTTACCGGCATAACCAGCTCAAGTTTCCAGGCTCGGGCCAATCCCGTGAGAAGCTTCACGAAATCCCAGTTCGAACTGAAGCTGCCACAAATCCCACAAAGGATCTTCACTTTCTCAATAAACGGAAGCTCTTCAATCTGCCACCCGTGATCAAATTCAGAATCAATAGTCAACTCCCGAAGGTTGGGCGCCTGAATAACCCATTCCTCAAACTCTCTTCACCTCCGTCATCGTCCTCCTCTAGAATCCGCAACTCATCAAGCCACAGCGCCTCAAGCAATGGCGACTCAGCTATCAAAGCTTCCAATCCTCTCACCCCATTATCAGGGAATCCAACCCTTAATAAGTATATCCTGGTCAGATTCGGGAACTCAGCGAGCCCAGAGGGAGCAAGCGGGATGTCACAGCCAACGAGATTAAGGCAGGTGAGCTCGCGGCAGGCGAAGATGGACCGGCCCATGTAGTGGGGTTCGCAGAGCCAGCCCTAAGCATGGGCGACCATGTGCGACCGCCAAGGGCCCAAGCCGGAAGAGGGTCCAAGTCCATGTATGTATATTGTACATGTACACATTGTATAGACACAGGGAAGAAGACGGTCCAAAACACTATCGTGCAGCAGCAGAAACGTCAGAGTGTCGCGACACCTGCTCGCGAGTCAAGGCGATGGTGACATCTTCCAAAAAAAATGAAGCGACGATGGATAATACATTTGTTTTCGCTTTGCAAGAAAAATGAATATGTGCATATATATTATGAGATTTTATACCAGATCTAAATTTTACATCACGACTGCGAGAGGGTCTTCAAAATCCTAGGACCGGCACTAGGGGTTCGCCATCCCCCTCCTGGATGAAGCAAAGCTTGAGGGCCTGGACCCCCTTGCCGGCGAGCAGGGGCTCCAGTCGTCCGCGCGTGAGAAGGACGGCTCGGGGAGGTAGTCGAACCTGAAGGTGCAGACGGCGCGGGAGTAGCGGGCAAGGACGGCATCGGCGGCGGCGGGGTCCGCGCCGTAGTCCCACTCGAGGGCGAGGCCGAGGGCGGACTCCCAGAGGTGGCGCCACGCGCGCGAGACGGCGGAGGTGCGGACGACGTCGCGGATGGGGAGGCAGGAGACGATCTTCTAGAGGATCTCCGTGGGGAGGGAGTCGGGGCTTGGGGAGGCTGCCGCATCCGGGTACGGAAGCCGCCGCTTGTGACGAGCCTTCATTTGATCTCGTGGTGGAGCGGTGGAGGTGGAGATTGGAGAGGCAGAGGCGGCGCGCGGCCGGCCGGCAAACTGGCGGGGTTGGGGAGTTTCGCCTCCCAGCGCCAGCGGTTATGAAGGCTTGCCGAGATTTTGCCGCGGATCCCCCGCCAAAATTTCCCGCCAAATTCCGCTCGAACGAGTGCTCCCGCTCAAAATGAAAAGCCTATTGGGAGAATCGAAACTTTGCTCAGTAGGCCTTGTAAATTTTTGGATGTTTCCTCTCGTGTATCAGTCTGTTTAACAAAATCTCAGTGTCAATCTGCAGTCAAATATTTCTTTTTAATACATAAATGTGTTTGTCAACATATTCAGAGAAAAAAAAGGTACTGATAAAATGGCTGATTTGACAAACATTGCATAAGCTCTCTGAGATTTAGAGCACCAATTTTTCTTATGCCTCGCCGTCAGATCACTGTGCAACTGAATCATAAGACTCAAGAAGCGTGATGCTAATTAGCCGTACAAATCAGCATCTCTGCTAACAAAAACAGTATCAGGTTGAAATGTACTAGATGTCTTTCGGGCTCCTCTGTGGCTCTATAACCTAGCTTTTAGGGATGAAAGCGGATCAGATCGGATAATACCTTCTTCACATCCACATCTATATTTTTTTATCAGATGTGGAGCGGATATTACACAGATGCGGTTATAATGTCACACCTGTTTTTCCAAAGAAAACCAGATGCAGTTCTATATGCATGTCAGGATCAAGTTTCATGCATATATTTGACATAAGTGAATAACAGAAATAATATCACGTAATAAAAACAAAGATTATCAAAGGTTTACACTTTATCCTGGAAACGAAGGCACCAAACTTCACAGGCAGACGACTGGGGGCTGCGTACGCCTAGCAACAACACCATCTTCAACAGATTCACACCTCTTCTCCTTCTGAGCAGCAGTTTAGCAAGGTTGAGTACACTTATGGTTGGTACTCAGTAAGGCCACAAGAAATAACTAGAAACAAATTAAATTACTCTTTAAGTTTATTAATCATGTGAGGGTCCAGGCCGCTCCATGACCGAGAGCACGACTAATCTAGTATGGGCTGCTCGCTAGGTTTCATGACAGCGCAATGCATAACCCTCTCTCAAGACTGCGAAGCTACCACAGAGCAGATCAGCTTGAGGGCCGGGCTATACACCAATTACCGGCACCCCTAACCCTTATCAGGTAAAGCATACTACACACTGAAGTTTCTAATTATTCAGCCAAGACAGAGCCATTTGTCTTGTGGTTGCACCTGGTTCCTGGGTGGTCACTCCATGTTCCAATTATAACATAGTATTCTTGTAAATAAAGCATAGGTAGAAGGTGGTTAGGGACACTTGCCTTTCTCCAACGAAAAGCTACTCTTACTGCTCTTCAGCTCTTCCTTTCTTGGAACTCTTTATCCTCAAAGCAAACGAACAATGATCCTTCTTCTACTCGAAGCAAACATCGGGCACAAACATACAAAGCAAACAAACAAGTACAACTAAGAACAATGCACCAATCAAAAGAAAAGCTTTAAAATAACGCACCAAGGATAGGCTCGATTCTATGGTTACGCAAACGCAAGGAACACTGAAAACGAAACTACGATCGAAAAGACAAAGCTATCGAGAGATTATTATCAAACAACAAGAGACTAGATGCTGGATTTATTTTAATGATAAATCATGTGGAAAGAATATTTCAGAGAAATACTCTATGTTACAATTAAACAAGTTACATTTAATTATATAAACACGATAAACCTAATCATATTTTATTTGCAAATATTTAAGTACAAGTTATATCAAATTAACAGTTACTTTAGAAACACGAAGCATGTATAAACATCTAATCGAATAACTTTGTATGACGTGTTCAACTAAGCATATTAACATTAAAAAGGCATTTATAATATCATTAAGCATATTAACTTTATTATGAAAACCGTTGTATGTAACATCTTTTATTTAACAAAAACTAGTTATAAATAAGAATTAACCCATTTACATCATGATTAAAGAAAACCGGAATAGAACCTAATCACTTTTATTTAGAAAAGCAATGGAATAAGAATTAGTCAAGATTAACATGCAACTTTAGTGTTAAAAACATGTAACAGGTGATACACATGCTAACGTACAAGTTAAGGTGAAACGAACGAGGACGGTAGAAACAAACTATAACGCACATGCAAACCTTAAGCTAGGGTTTAGGAGAACTAGTCTACGAAGAGAACTGGGCTGAAGGGAGAATAGCTAGATGGCAGAGATACTAACAAGATTGATTCTAAGAAAGATAGCTGCACAAGAACACAGCTGATTCGTAAGGAGACAACCTAACTGAGATAGGATAGGCATGAACTATATATTGATAAACAATATTCTAAGAGAAACATGATATGATTGCTTGGTAGGCAAATGAGCAGTGCAAACTACTCACACAAACAAGGCTATTAAGCAGAACAGGAGCTCTAAGGCTGGGTTAGCTTTATTGAAGACACTAGGTTTGAGCACGAACTAGAACTGAAAGAGTATATCTGATTTACAAAAAGACAACTATGAGAGGGTGACATGAACTACGATCGGAAAGATATAGAGTTTGAAAGAAGACTAGCTCTACAACAGAGACACACTGAGTTAGAGCTGATAGAGAACGTCTAAGGAACGATTTGCATATATGAACATGAAAGACTATATGCTCAGGTCTATTTTAATTATCAAAACATATGTAAAGGATATTTCATAAAGAAAATACCCTAAGTTGTAATTAAAGCAAATTAAACTTTATTTACAAAACCGGTGTAAAGAACTAGTCAACTTTTATTTATAAATGTTTATGTATAAATTATACCATTTAAACATTTAACTTAGAAAGGTTAAAACAACTACTCGAATTAAAACATATATCGTCTTGAGCTAGACAAACTTTATTTAGAAAACACATGCACGTTGACATTAGTCATTTTAGCAAATAATTATGAAAACCGAGTTATAGCTTAACCGTATTTTAATTAGAAATATTAAAGTATAAGTTATACCTTTTTAAGCATTTAGCTTTGAAAAGACTAAACTATGTGAGACATCTAAACGCAACTTTATGATTCAAGTGGATCATATTATTATTGAAAACATCTTTGCATTTGTATTAATCAAATTAACATTATTTATAAAGCCGGTGTAAAAGCCTAATCAACTTTTAATTATGAAAGGTTAATTAAATATTAATCAAATTAACATTTGGTTTATGAAAAACCGAGGTAAAGATCTAATTAGATTTTATTTACAAAAGCATGTGAAATAATCATTAATCAAATTAATATAAATTATGAAAAACGGTGTACAACACTATATTACTTTTATTTATAAAAGGCATGTATAACTAGGCATTAATCAAAATTAATATCAAATTTATTTTCAGAAAACAAACATGATGAAAAGCACACCACTAACGTGTACTTCATGTCATTATGATCCTAACGCAACTTGAACGGATAAAAATGGAGCTAAAACATGGATTGTATGGAGAAAACAAGATTGGAAAGACCTATGTGCGATTATTTATAAAGTTGAAGGGCTGACAGAAAATATTAGCAAGACACATAAAATAGTGCTTGCGAAACTGACATAGCTCAGGGTTAGATTTGAAAAAGACTCAGGTGGGCTTTATGTGCGAAAGGTGGAATTTTTCTAGAAGGTTCCCTGAAAACTTGCAAGACACAGAACTAACATAAAGATTACATGCATTACCAGGGGTCTAGATGCAAAACGAACAGGGAGATAGGGTTAGATGGGATTGACCTCCAAACGTGCACGGGAACGGCAAAACGGAAAGGAAACGACGAGGTGAACGCGATGGTGTGCTCACCTTCGGCCATAGATGAACGATGGCGACAGAAGAGCTCGCCGGAGTTGGAGAGGAGATCGCCGGAGTTGGGGAAGACGACGGAGCCAACATCGGAATCGAGCAATCTACCACACCACGGCGTAGAGCTCGACGAGAGAAACTCCATGGCGGTGTCCGTTTGCACCGGAAGTCCACGGTTTCGCCGGAAAAGCTCGCCAGAGAGTTCGCCGGAATTTAGTAGATCTGAAAGTTCGGCGGCGGTTTGTGGGAGCTAGGGTTCTCGAAACGAGATGAGGTTTGCGATGTTGAAAAGAGGACGTCAAGGAGATAACCGGCAACTATTCATTGGCCGAGATAGAGTCCGGTTTTATTTTCCCTTTTTTTCTAATTTCGGGAATTAATTTCGGATTAAAAAACAATTTCAGAAAATTCTGAAATCATAATTAAATCACGAAAAATACTCCAAAAGCTCAGAAATTTTTAGGAAAATTACTAGAGATGATTTGGGACACGAGGAATCCAAACAAAATATTTGGAGCTCATGAAAAAGGACTTTAGAGCATTCTAATAAATAGAAATAGCTCACGAAAAGTGAGAATAAATTCAAAAAAAAACTGGAAAAATCTCGGAAGGTTTTGGTCAGCACCTAAGCTTATTTAAAAACCTTTTGCACTTATAAACACCGAGATGCATCGGCATGAATGGAACACACACATAACCATTTATTTAATTCAGAAAAACAAACAAAGATTTTTTTTCCTATACTATATTTCCTGTAAAGAAAATAAATGTTGGAAAAATTTTAAAATTGAGAGAAAATCGTTGTTTTAATTATTCTTTCTATTCACATCCTAAAATTGAAAATTTCAGGGTGTGACATATAGATGCGGATTTTTTCAGATGTCGGATATGGTGCGGAGTCGGATCAATGTCGAAGCGGACGTAGATAAATATAGTCGGATAATACATGCTTATATTCAGCTTCAAATAGTGATCAACATTTTTGAAAGCAAAGTCGTAAAGTAGCAACATAATATGAAAAATATTCTTTATGATTCGCTAATAATGAAAGTAATCTTCATTGTCAAGAATGACACTTCACACTCTGACCTCGAATAAAATTATTATGCGTTCTCAACTTATACTTAAGAGTATAGCAAACACGTCAAACAAAATAACTAAATATGGATAGTTAGCTAGGGTTTTTGATCACGTGCACACACTATATATATGGCTAAAAATTTGTGAGCTAAAAAATTGTGTATAGGTAAAAGGTCATAGTGTATGGGCCGTATTGGGCTATCATAGGAGTCGGATATCCTATTATAGGTCTCGGATTATCCACATTCAATTATCGGATAATCTATATCCGTCGGATATCACTAACACCATATCCTAATCCGCATCCGCACACAATCGGATTCGGATTATCCACATCCGCATGGATATAAAAAACTCTTCTCCATATTTGCATAATTCGGATTCGGAGCGGATCGGATGCGAAAATTATCCACACCACTTTCATCCCTACCTAGCTATCAATAATATCGTAGTTGTCAATTGTCATCACTTCCTCTTTGGCAGTTAAAAACGACAAACTATCAGCATTCTGAAACCTAGCTTCCATTTCAAAACAATGAACACCAAATATAGTTACCGTTTGTCCCGCAAGGTGAATGCAAGTTATACTGATATACGTGTTTCTCTTATACAAATTCCATGTGATCGAAGAAGACCTTAGCTTGTGGAGAAGCTCTTCTATATCTTATAATCTCCACAAGTACCTCTTCATTAGATCTTGTACAATACTCAACTGCACAGATACTAAATTTCTCAAGTCGTCTGGCCTTGGATAGAACAAACTCAATAAAGTGCATCTCATTTGACTCGCATGTGGCCATATCCATACTAACACTTTTAAGCTTGGCAAGCAACCCATCAGTCCATTGTGCATTTAGAACATCAAGACCCACTTCCTCATCCTGGGGGATGTCATACCAAATCTGCTATGAAAGATAGTAAGTGAACTAGTAATTACTAAAATGTATACATACAAATGGTCGAGGATAAATACTGTTCAAGCTCTTCAATGTTACCTGAATGGACAGATCTTCGAGGTTCGGAGCATTTTTCAGTAAGCGTATTGTTGACAAGATGGTAGACAAACAACAAAAGTCTGTCTCCAGTGATAAATCCTTGAGGTTCTCAAAGGAGCACGAGAGTCCCTCCAGAGCACTGCTCTCTCTAAGCTGAAATACAAATAAAACATTACACAAGAGTGGTAAACGCAATTATGCAACACACAAATATTTATATGATTGTACACAAAAGCCTATGTTCGATTCATTGTTCATGCCATTGTTAAAACTTTCTTGACAGTAAAACTACAACAGAGATCTTGTGCATTATGTTTAGTTGTTTCACTTTGGTCCCTAATAATCCCATAAACCACAATCACTTGGAAGGCCCCAGCGCCGCACATCAGTATGCTATGTAATTTTAGATTTTAGCAAAGCAATGGAAATAATAACATGCACAGAACTTGTGCACTTGGCAAGTACTGGAATCAAACTGACATACTAATAAGTTCATGAAACCATGAGACTCAGTAAAGATTGTGGGCATGTCACACATTTTTTGGGTTACTGGTTAATTAATTTATGTCACACATGCAACTCTAGGGGCCTACTGGAGTAACACAGATACAGAGTTAAGACAAACATTACAAAAGAAGAGAGAATATTAAGATGCTTGGCACTATCAAGAAATGCAGCAGCAGCAGCAGCAACAACAACAACATAGTCTTTTGTCCTAAGCAAGTTGGGGTAGGCACTATCAAGAAATGTAATCAAGATAATTTGAACTCCACTAATGTAACAATTGTTGCCTATTTACTCTACAGGCTGCATATCCTGAATGAAGCACACAGAAGATAGAACACATAACTCTAAATTACACAAAAAACAATGAGGACTTGGACAATCTAAATCACAATAAACTGAGAATCATTCTGACCAGACCAGGCACCTGATGAAATGTCTATTGTTTTCCTTGAGACTCATCGTGTGTAATGCAATGCCTGATGAGATCCAAACATCTGAATCAAAAGTGAGCTACACCCACATGAGCATCCTGATACTGATACAAGCATACACTCATACAAGTATGGGAAATTGGATGGACATCACTATACATTTCCAAACAACCCATGGCCATGGAGTATGTATCACGGACAAAACTATAAGTCATCTATTGTGAATAGAAATCAACTTACCGGCATTTTGAGGGAGAGTTCTCGTACACGGGCTACCCTAGTGAGAATCCTCACAAAATCACGGTTAGTGGAGTAGTCTTCGGAACTGATCTCCACTTTCTCAATACATGGAAGTTCCTCAATCTGCCACCCATTGTCGTCGTACTCAGAAACAATACTCAAATCACGAAGATTGGGTGCCCGAATAACCCATCCTTCAAACTCATGACCATACTGCTCATCCTCTGGAAGCCGCAATTTATCCAGCCACAGCACCTGAAGCAATGGAGACTCCGCGATCAAAGCTTCTAATCCCCTCACCCCATTATCCGGGAATCCAACCTCACGCAAGTACAGCTTGATCAGATTTGGGAATCCAACTAAACCTGCTGGGGCGGCCGGTATGTCACAGCCTATGAGTTGAAGCCAAGTGAGCTCGCAGCAGGAGAAGATTGACACGTCCATGCAGTGGGGATCGACATCCCTTCCCTGGCTGAAATGGAGCCTTAGCGTCTGAACCCCTTTGCCGGCGAGGAGGGGGACCCAGTCGTCCGAGCGCTGGAACGACTCCTCGGTCAGGCAGAAGAAGAAGCTGCGGACGGGGCAGGAGTAACACGTGAGGACGTCGTCGGTGTAGGCCGGGTCAGCCCCATGCTCATAGCCCCAATCGTGGGCGAGGCCGGGGGCGGACTCCCAGATGCGGCGCCAGGCGCGGGAGATGGCGGATGTGCGCACCGCGTCGCGCACCGGGAGGAGGGAGACGATCCTCTCGTGGATCTCCGACGGGAGAGACTCCAGGCTCGTCTCGGACTCCTCCGCGGGGGCCGGCCGCGGTATCCGGCGAGGCGACGAGGCCTCCATTTCGCCCTTCGAGTGGAAAAGATCTGAACAAGCAACATATGGCCAGCTCACGGGAATCGATAGTTTCAGCCTTTCAGGCGAAGGGAGGCCATGAACCTTACCTTGATGGGTGATTCCGGGTCGCCAGAGTTCCGGACAAAGTGGACGAGATGCCGGCAGGCGGCGGCTACGACGAGGTCACGAACAACCAGCGGCGATAGCAGAGCTCGTTATGCGGAGTCAGTTGCTGGTGCAGCTTGAGTAAATAAAATTTGATCCCCTATATAAAGTTATTAGGGTGGAGTAAAAATATTTTCATTCCTAAAATACAATTTGCTCCAGCAGTTTTCTTATTCTCCTTCCTAACAGATAGGGGGTGGAGGAGAGATACCCTCTATAGAGGGGATGGAGAGGGATTTTTAGTCAATGGAGGAAAAAAAGGAGGGTTATAGGAAATCTGCTGAAGGAGATTTTTTGACATTTCATCCCCTATATGACTATTTTTTGCTATTGGGGAGGGAATAGGGAAGCTGCTAAAGTTGCTCTTACTACATGTCACAAATTTTCCAGATACCTGTGTGCTATGAGTTTAATTTTTTTTACCCGTGTGCCATTCTGTCCACTTTCAGTCAGAACTTAACAGTTTCATAGCTCTGACATGTGGGACTCAGTATGGAAATGACTATTTTGCCCCTGAGTCCTTTTCTTCTCTCCTCTCCTCTCCCGTGCCCCCGGCTCCTGTGCGCGGCCCGACCGCGGCGCTGCCCAGGTAGGCGGCGGAGCTCCGCGGCCACCCATCCCCCATTCTAGACTTCCAGCGAAGCAGGAGAAAAGAAAACATTCATCTCGTCTCTTCTTCCCGCAGTTCGCGACCAGTTGTTGTTGTAGAGAAACCCTCGTCCGATCCGCGAGGTGGCGGAGCAGCCCAACCCCCAGCCCCAAGTGGTAAGCGTGATCCCTCCCCTCCGCTTCTCTCCCCCTCGATTCCGGTCATGAATCAGACGAATTGGTGCTGATTTTCTTTGGGATTTGGGTGTGATCTGTCAGTTTGTTTGTTCACAGGAGGAGGAGGAGGAGGTGGTGGTGGAGCGGCAGCAGCAGGCGCGGAGGGCCCCGAAGCTGAGGTAGCTCGACTTCGTCCATGTGGCGGCAGCGCAGGCCGCGGTGTGCCTCGCGGGCGGCGTGCGCGAGCTCCTCGGACAGCCTCAGGCGGACGAAGCCGTGGTGGTCCGTGCTAGAGGTGAGGGCGCCGTCACGTCGGTCGTGGTTGGGGGACGGGGCGGGGCGCCGCGCCGCCATGGAAATCAGAGCCGGAGGACAGGGTGCTGCTGCCGCCGTGCCGCTTCGCCTGCCGCCGTCGCGGAAACCGAAGTCGGAGGAGAAGGTGTCGTCGCGCCGCTGGGTGTCGTTGCCGACGAGCTGTCGTCGTCGCGCGCCATGGAATTCGTCGGGGTCCTCTGCTCACCCCCGCGCGCGCGCCATGGAATTCGTCGGGGTCCTCTGCTCGCCCTGGTCGCTGTCGTGGCCCTGCACAAAAAGGAGAAAAGGATGAAGGCGCCGCCGAGGAGGTCGGCCGTGCTGGAGGAGAGGGCGCCGTCGTGGTGGTCGGAGGCGGAGGGTTGCGCCACCGGTCGTCGAGGGGCTGCACGCCGGGGAGGCGAAGGACCTGCAGCAGCGGTGCCGCGGGACCTGCAGCGGCGTGCGCCGGGTGATGGCCGGCACGGGAGAAAGGAGAAGGGGAGGAGTAAGAAGGTTGGTGGGGCCCACAGGGGTAAAATGGTCATTTCATATGTCGGTTTGACACTGTTAGCTCAGAACATGGACGGAATGGCACATGAGTAAACGAAAGTTGAGCTCATGACACACAGATATCTGAAAACTTTTTTGTGACATGTGCGTAACCAACATCTTTTTTAATGATCTGTACGTAAAAGACTCCGTTATGTGCACTTTCTCGATTTCTCCGAGAGGCCTTGGAAGCCCATCAAGAAATATGAGCGTAAGCCCTTCATGTTCGGCCCATTTAGAATAAAAAGGATTTTGACTTGTTTTAGTGCTCCTAATTTGGATTTGGCAAAATAGACAATCTCGTCCTCGAACTTTCGGCAAAGGGCCAAGTTGGTCCCTGTACTATTGAAAGGGCCAAATTAGTCCTCAAACTTCATTTCTCCAACTCAGTTTCGTCCTTGATCCTAGGTGGACATCCACATGGATGTGCCATGTCATCCAAAACCACGCTAGGCTTGCTCTTGCTCATTTTCTGTCTTCCCTGCTTCTCTTTCCCGTTCGGCTTCACTGCAGGACCAGCTCCTAATCCGCAACGACACTGGCACGAGGTAGCAGACACAAGAACAAATCGATGCTCGGAGCTCACGGATCTCCGATGGTTTGCTAGAGCTGCGAGTGCATGTCCCCAACCAGCGCGCCGCCACGCAAGGCCGCACGAGAGCCACGCCGATGACGCTGCTCGTGCTTGTGTCTGCGCAAAGGCCCGCTGCACCTGTGAGTATGCCACGACGGCACCGTCCTGGCACAGCAGCTCAACCAGCTCGCCGTCGGGGCCGCGTCGATGTCGATTGGACAGGAACGTAATTAAACAAAGCTTGCACGGATCAAGAACTCTAACTAAAAATATACAACTCGAAATCAATGGAGCAGGGGAAAGTATGGCTATGGGAAGGGCCGCTTCTGCGGCTCGCCACCAACCTCTCGCTCTCGACGTGGTGCCCCGATTTGAAACACAAGATGCTACTGTAAAGCAGAAAAGGCAAAAGAATAGAGAACAACTAATTGATCTACGAGCTGAGCTCTGAACCTGATCTCTTCTTGTAGATATCCGCAACTTGTATCTACCAGCGATGCTCCTATCAAAGGCCTTACGAATAGATGGAGCGGGGGACAGGGGTGCAGTCAAATGCAAACAGAGGCAAACAAGAAATTTCATACTGTGAAGATGTGTCTGATGACATGGCATGTCCACATGGACGCTCAACTAGGATTAGGGATGAAATTGAGTCAGAGTAGTGAAGTTCGAGGACTAATTTGGCCTATTCAAAAGTACAGGGACGAACTTGACTCTTTGCTAAAAGTTCGAGGATGAGATCGGCTATTTTGCCTTTGGATTTCAATTCACTATTCATCCGTCTCAACGCGTACTTTTTTCATAACTTTCCACTCAATACATTATTCATTTGGAGTCACATCTTCTCTCACAGAACGCATCTCAACGTGCCTTTTTCACAATTTTTCGCCCCAATACACTATTTATTCACCCAAATTTGACGAAACACAACTTAAACAGTAGTTTCTGAATGAATTATGAGCCATATTCAATGAGATGGCCCATCTGAATAAAGGAAGTCTCGGAACCACATAATTCAAAGGATGGCTATCTCAAACATAAAATAAAATCAAAGGATGGGAAAATTATAAAGCACACTAGGTAGTACTTTCCATTGTTATTTTTTTTGCAAGAAAAAAACATGTGCATGTTACATCTTCAAGAGTTTGCCAAATTTTATATGGTAAATCTTATGTTTTGCTGACTTCTAAAAAGATATGTCAAGTAAAAAAAAGAGCTCATCTCTAACAGTTTGGCATAATTCACTGGTCAAACCCAGATCTAACTTACATCAGAAACCCTGAGAGAGAAACAAAATTATGTTTATGCCCTTCCACCTGTTGAAAATTTGCATTAGGAACCTTTCTTTATTCTTTATTTCTTTTTTCACCCTCCCACCTGGCTTGGCACATGGGAGAAACGTTGATGCCAACCGGATCGGCGCGCGTATATTTCCGCGTGGGAAGGTGAGTTTTGTCAAGTTTCTATTTTTGCCAAGTTGGTTTGCCAAACTGTTGGAGACCAATTTTCTTATTTTGCCAAAATTAGATGGATGTCAAGTTAGCTTACCAAACTGCTAGAGATGCTCTTAGTATGCTATACGCTCCAGAGTGTCGTACGGGCATCCTAGGGTCCACCACAGGGATGGGCCGACCCGTAAGATGAGTACCTGCAGGACTCTATGTCTACTTGTGGGCCGGGGCTACTGAAGACGTGGCGCACTCGGACTACTCAAGACTACACAGGGATAATACTAGACTAGGAAAGCTTATACTGTACACCGCCTATAGCTAGTCCTGGTCGTATCCGACTAGTATCCTTGTACCAGACCGACTTGTAACTCTGCCTCCCATACATATAAGGCGAGGCAGGGACACCCCCAAACAACACCTAAAACACACGCAATCAATCAAGAGCTACGCAGCATACAGGACGTTGGGTATTATGCACATTGCGGCCCGAACCAGTCTAATTGTGTGCTTCTGAAGGACCGATTAGGCGAACCAGAGAGGGGGGGAGTGAATGGGAGCCGATAAAAATTCTTCTCGAAGGAGATGAGAACTCCAACAAGACGAACACGGCTTCCAACTCACGTCTCCGACCCAACTACCCAAGTTGGTCAAGACCACGCAGCCACTGGAGTGCTACTGGTCCTAGGAACCAACACTCAACCTTCCTAGCCAAAACTCACCAAAACACACAGCGGAAACTTGCACGGCTTGCTGCCTGTGCTACACCGGTCAGACCAATGGCCTGTGCCGGTCAGACCGGTGACACCGGTCAGACCGGTGGACAGAGCCGATCAGGCCGGTGGCTACAGCAGCCGCACAGCAAACGTTCCAGGAAGCCTCAATGAATCCTCTAGGCCCTGGAACAAAAACCACCACGAAACACAACCTGTGAGGAAGAAGAACCCCTCACAAATCCTAGCAAAACAACTCCAAACACTCCAAGAACTGAACAGCAGGACCACGGGACAAAACCACACGGACAAGGCTGTTCCCCGAGACAAAAACCCACCAAGGGCTAGCACCGGTCAGACCGGTCAAGAGCACCGGTCAGACCGGTCGTGCCTGGGCAGCTCGGGATGAACAGCGCCCGCGAGTCAACTCCTCCAAATCCAACTCCCGATCTCCCGATTCGCTCAACGGTTTTGCACAAGACTTTGGGGATAGTAGGAACACCTCATGGGTACTCCATAGCCAAGATTTGGTCCACCAAAACTTGTCAAATCAAGAGGAATCGAAGAAATCCCACCAAGAACGCCTCTAACCCTAGAGCCACGAAAACCCCAAAATCGAGCCCCTTTGCTCACGGATTTGGAAGGGGAATCAAAGGGAAAAGAACCACGAAGGGTTCATGCATACATCCCCCACCAAATCCCAAAGAGAAAGGCCTCGAAATCGCTCCAAGAAAATCGCCAAGAAAGGGCTCCGAAAATCACCAAAAAGGAGAAACGGGAAAGACACATCCAAGCCTTGAGGAACCACGCCGAATCATCTATACATACCAAAGAGGTTCATACAAGGTCTAGCTTGCCGCCCGATCATCCTTCCCTCTCACAAGATCTCACCATGAAGCTCTCAAGCTAGTCCTACGAAAATCCTAAGAAAATAGGAAGGAAAATAGGAAAACCAAATGAGCTAGGGTTCCAAGAGATGGCTGCCATCCTCTCAGCACTTGGGTTATATGGAGGCAACCGAAAGACTAAAATACCCTTACTAGCTAACTAGGGATACATGCCCTTCGAGGGCGAAATTGGAAGTCTTTGTCTTCGCACCATCGGACGGATGCCCAGCGACCGCAAACTTGCTTAGCCTCGACGCAAGCCTTGCGATCCCGACGCGTGTCCTCCGCTTCGAAGATTCCGGACTGCGTCGTCGCACACCGGTCAGACCGGTGCTTCTCACCGGTCAGACCGGTACCCACCGGTCAGACCGGTCAGACCCACCGGTCAGACCGGTCTGGAGCTGCTGCACCTCCGTCTTCGGTTCTTCGGTCTTGGCTTTGTGGATCAACCAAGGAACCCAGTGGTTTTCTGGTGAACCACCGGAAACCCCGCGAACTAGGTGTAGCCTCCGCCAATCACCACTCATGACTCGGCTCCCACGTAGTCCCGGCTCGACCTTGGTTTTGAGGCTCAACCAAGAAACCATCCATGACTTCATCTTGCCGTTCTTGCCACCATGCGGCCCGCACTTGACCCCGCTGGCCACCGGGTCCCTCGAACCAAGCCTACTTGTCTTCTCCACACCTGGAGGCCTCACCGGCAACGACCTTTCACGCTTGTTCTTCACCTGCACCTGCACCAGTCAAGCCGCAACCTGCACCTGCAATACTTAGCCAAGAATCAGTCCACACCACGTTGTCAATCACTCATCACACCAGGAAGCGACCATCCACCGGTCCTCGAACCACACCTGGCTCTCAATCTCCCCCTTGATGAGTGCATTGACAACACACACGTTTTGGTAACCAAGAGAAAAGGAAAAGAAAAGAAACGACTAAAAGAAACTCCAACAAGCGATCGAAAGCCAAAGAAAAAGGCAAAGAGCAAGATCACTTGAAGAAGACAAGTCTCGGACCCCTTAGGCAAGGGCAACGGCTCGACACATCCGAGACAAAACATGCTCAAGCAAAGAGCACAAACCATCAAACCAAAGCTCGAAAACCACAAAGAGCTCCCCCTGCACACATGCAAGCTCCCCCTGAACCGATGCAACTCCCCCTGGACAAATGCATGCGAACCACTTCACAAAACAGAGCAGCTGCAACAGCTCAGCTCTGACCGGTCAGACCGGTCGACACCACCGGTCAGACCGGTGGGCAACATGTGAACAGGGCCAGCACTCTGACCGGTCAGACTGGTGACCTCAACCGGTCAGACCGGTGCACAACAGAGCCCAAAAATAGCTCGAAGCCACCTGAAATCCTTCCAAATGCATTCAGTAGGCCAAAACATGCTCAAACTTCTCCCCCTTGTTGACAATGCATGAATCAAGCCAAAAATGCAAAAAATGCAACCTAGAGCTTCTCAAATAGACAAAATTCAACATAGGATGCTACACATGTCCAAACGAGCAAGTTAGATACTCTATAGCTTCGTAAAGACATAAACTTCATGATCACCAAGTTTCACAGCCATTGGGCGAAGCTAAGATAGAATTTAGCAATTTTGCGAAAAATTACCCTCTCATGAGCAAAGTCCTAAACATGAGCAAAACATGTCAAAATGGCAAAGCCACACAAACTTCATGCTAGGACAACCATTCTAAGCATAAGACCATCATAAACACCCACAAGCACCTCATGTCATGTCAAAGCCACCGAGCCATGTGCCTACTTCTATATATGAGACTTCTCATTGGTAAGCATCATGCAACGATTTAGCACCCAAAGCAAATTAAAATTAGCACATATGACATGGGAGCACATTTTTCAAGCAATTTACATTTCATTTTCAGATTTATAATTGGTACATGAAATGTCTTTGCGACAAAAAGGAACTTATGCCCCTCCACAAGATGAAGCATGGGGGCTAAACATTCATGATGGCAAATGAGCCTTTGGCCCCATATGATCAAAATAAGCTATCCAACCACAAATTAAGCATAGCCAAGCCACTAAAACATGTCAAGATCATGTAAAGGCATTTACTCACAAGAGAGCATATATATGAAATTTTTCAAAAACATAGCCATCAACCATGGATACAAACCAAGATTATCAAGAGCTAAGCCAAAACTAACCATAGCTTACCAAACTAGCTCACAAAGACATATATGTCATTCCATGGTGAACAATGTGTATAGGAGAAGCCTTTCCTAAACAATGCATATGATACAAAATGCATGCAACCTAAGATACAAAGATGCCTATACATCATGCTACATATGCCATGCCAAATGCAAGAAATGCACAAAGGAAAGCTATACATATGCTACAAAGGAGCTCCCACACACAAAGCTCACAAACGACCGGCTCCTCGAGGGGAGGCAAAAAGAGCAAAGGAGAACAAAACTCACAAGCTCCGCCTAAACACATGCACTAAGGTCAAAGAGCATACAAAGCTCACCTTACATACATGAGATAGGGCAAGGAGCAAAACGAACCAAGTGGCTTGACCAAGGCCACACACTTGAAGATCACAAAAATACTTACCTTGATCATTTCTTCAGAAGTTACCCGTCCTTGTCCACCGTCCCCGAAAGTGATGTACCTCCATATCATCACCGGGGTATGAGGCCGGAGAACCACCCCCGATATCAACCAAATGTTCTCCAGGCCTCCCACCTGCAACTCAAAACCAAGAGCGAGAGCGAGCAAACGACTCAACACTGGGGTTAGTACCAAAGGTGTCAAACCAGTGCCGGGCCATTTCCTCAAAAGTAGGGTTAGCAACATCCATCCTACCGCGCCTATCAAAACTGCGATCCATCCCGTCTAACCTATCAAACCTGGAACCACCATGGGAAAACCACTCCCGTCTCACTGGAGGAGTACGAGTACCACGAAAGGGAAACCGTGGTCCGTAGCCCCTCTGAGACTCAAAGCTGCGACCTCTCCCAAACTCGTATTGATCACGAGGTGGAGAACGTCCAGCAAACTCAACACCACCAGACTCAAAGCGCCTACCACCTGTTCCACGACCAAACAGGCTGAACCCTCTAGCTTCACAATCCCGGAAACCAAACTGTCCAGCACTCTGCCTAGCACCGGTCTGACCGGTCACTCTGACCGGTCTGGCCGGTGGTCCTCGGCCAGCAAACCTGCCTCCACCTGAAGCTCTCCTATCTCTCCATGCTGGAACCATATGCACAACACCCTTTCCCTTAGGTAGTGGCATACGAGGCTCAGGCACACCATGAGAAGGGTGGTACCTGTCCTTGTTCGCCCACTCCTTAGCCAATCTCGCCTCTCTTCTTTTCTTAAAGCAAAACTCTCTCTTATGACCATCCTTTCCACAAAACTCACAATGGAAACGAATTGGTCTTGGCTTAGGTTTCGGGTGTGGCTCTTCACAAGGCTTCTCACTAGGTTTCTCACTAGGCTTCTCACTTGGTTTTTCTCTCGATTTAAGCAACTGGTTTGGCTTGGGTGCAAACTTGTCTTTGGGTGTTGGTTGTGGTGGAACTGGAGTATTCCCAAATTTCCCTTCTCTCACACCACTGCTCTCACCAAACTTATCAGATCCCAAAGCCCAACCATCAAAGCGCTTACAACTGCCAATTAACACACCCAGCTGAGGCTCATGACTGGACACCCAACTCAACACCTCACGCACCTTACTGTTCTCATCCTGCAAATGATCAACACATTTTGCAAGTTCCAAATTCTTCACAGCATGTAATTCACAGGTAGAGCAAGCAGTAGGAATAGGCACTTTCAAATCAGCCTCAAGCGAAACAATGCGAGAACGAAGCTCAGCAATTTTTTCATGCAAACCAGGGCAAGAAGTACATGCACCAAGCAAAGTGGGTCTAGATTGCAGCTCAGCCAACTCAACCCTAAGCACATCTAGTTCCTCACACTTGGAGGCATGCTTTTCCCTAAGAGCAGTCAAATCAGCTAGGAAAACAGAGCAATCAGCACAATCAATCTCATCAGAAACCACAGGGCTAGCCTTAAGCGAATCAATTTCAAGCTTGCCATCAAGAACCTGTGTTTCTAGCTCAGCCACTCTAGTCCTAGCATCTTCAAGCAAAGCTCTAAGCTCCTTCCTAAGCTTCTTAGCCTCTCTAAGCATGTGATCGCGATTATCAAGCAAGTCAACCAACTCCTCATTCTCCTTGCGTAAAGAAGAGAGCTCATCACATACCTCATCCTCGGAGTCGGAGTCTGATTCCGAGGCGTTCTTCTGGCTTCTCTTGCTGCCGGAGCTGCGTGCCATGCCGCATAGCCCATCCTTCTTGTTGCAGCCTCTCGAAGTCTTGCTTGCGGTACAGCAAAGGCCGTTCAAGTACTTGCCGAAGTCCTTCTTCTTCTTTCTGTGCTTCCTCTTGCTGTCCTCTTCTTCTACTTCTTCACTCGAGCTTGATGACACATCCTCAGAGTCGGAGTCGATGTCGCTCGATCTCTTGATCTTTTCTCGGGTCCGTGTCTTCCTCCCATGTTCATGTTCCTTCTTCTTGGATCTTCTTCCTTTGTCCTTGGACTTGTGCTTGTCGTGGTTGTTCACCTTCGGACACTCGGCGAAAAAGTGTCCGGTCTTGCCGCACTTGAAACACGCTCTCGAGTTCCTCCTTGAGTTCACCCGGTTCTCGTGCAGCCTCTCGAACCGCCTGGTCAGCAACGCCAGCTCGTCCTCTCCAAGCACGTCGAACTCCTCGTCTGGCAAAGACATCAAAGAAGACAAAGAGTACATCCTGGAGGATGCGTTAGCATTAGACTTGGCTCCTTTGCCACTAACGAGAGCGAGACTATGAGAATCAGTCGGGCTCTCGATCTTGGCTGTCATACCACGGTCCAACTCAGCAGACTTGAGCTTCGAGAACAGCTCATTCACCGTCAAGGTGTCATACTTCTCGGACTCAACAATAGCCTCAAACTTCCCGTCCCATACGGTACGATCCAACGAGTGCAAGAGCTTCACGGCTCTATCATGATCATTGTATGGGAGGACGTCCACATTGGCTCTCATGTTGTTCACAACGACAGTAAATCGCTGGAAAAGGGCATCGACGGACTCGCCGGGGAGATGAGTGAAGTTCTCGTACTCTCTCCGGTAAGTCGCGTACATCCGAGCCTGAACCTAAGCATTCCCAGCATGAGCATCCTTCAACTGCTCCCAAATCCTACAAGCTAAGTCCTCTGTCTGAACCCGATCGAATTCAGGCTGACACAGAGCACGAAACAAGTAGTCGACAGCCTTGTTGTTGGCTTCGAACATATCCCTCGATCCTGGAGCAAGGAAGTTCATCGGATGAACATAAGCTGTGTTCACCGTGACATCCTAAAGGATCTGACCCTTTCCGCGGAGGAACGCCGCCATCCGCCTTTGCCACATCTGGTAGTTCTTCCCATCGAAGTGCGGAGGACCCGAACCCCGTTCCTGGTACGCCATCTTTGGATCTTAGACTGGTAAGAGTCAATAAAGACCCGAACCGGCTCTGATACCAATTGAAGGACCGATTAGGCGAACCAGAGAGGGGGGGAGTGAATGGGAGCCGATAAAAATTCTTCTCGAAGGAGATGAGAACTCCAACAAGACGAACACGGCTTCCAACTCACGTCTCCGACCCAACTACCCAAGTTGGTCAAGACCACGCAGCCACTGGAGTGCTACTGGTCCTAGGAACCAACACTCAACCTTCCTAGCCAAAACTCACCAAAACACACAGCGGAAACTTGCACGGCTTGCTGCCTGTGCTACACCGGTCAGACCGATGGCCTGTGCCGGTCAGACCGGTGACACCGGTCAGACCGGTGGACAGAGCCGATCAGGCCGGTGGCTACAGCAGCCGCACAGCAAACGTTCCAGGAAGCCTCAATGAATCCTCTAGGCCCTGGAACAAAAACCACCACGAAACACAACCTGTGAGGAAGAAGAACCCCTCACAAATCCTAGCAAAACAACTCCAAACACTCCAAGAACTGAACAGCAGGACCACGGGACAAAACCACACGGACAAGGCTGTTCCCCGAGACAAAAACCCACCAAGGGCTAGCACCGGTCAGACCGGTCAAGAGCACCGGTCAGACCGGTCGTGCCTGGGCAGCTCGGGATGAACAGCGCCCGCGAGTCAACTCCTCCAAATCCAACTCCCGATCTCCCGATTCGCTCAACGGTTTTGCACAAGACTTTGGGGATAGTAGGAACACCTCATGGGTACTCCATAGCCAAGATTTGGTCCACCAAAACTTGTCAAATCAAGAGGAATCGAAGAAATCCCACCAAGAACGCCTCTAACCCTAGAGCCACGAAAACCCCAAAATCGAGCCCCTTTGCTCACGAATTTGGAAGGGGAATCAAAGGGAAAAGAACCACGAAGGGTTCATGCATACATCCCCCACCAAATCCCAAAGAGAAAGGCCTCGAAATCGCTCCAAGAAAATCGCCAAGAAAGGGCTCCGAAAATCACCAAAAAGGAGAAACGGGAAAGACACATCCAAGCCTTGAGGAACCACGCCGAATCATCTATACATACCAAAGAGGTTCATACAAGGTCTAGCTTGCCGCCCGATCATCCTTCCCTCTCACAAGATCTCACCATGAAGCTCTCAAGCTAGTCCTACGAAAATCCTAAGAAAATAGGAAGGAAAATAGGAAAACCAAATGAGCTAGGGTTCCAAGAGATGGCTGCCATCCTCTCACCACTTGGGTTATATGGAGGCAACCGAAAGACTAAAATACCCTTACTAGCTAACTAGGGATACATGCCCTTCGAGGGCGAAATTGGAAGTCTTTGTCTTCGCACCATCGGACGGATGCCCAGCGACCGCAAACTTGCTTAGCCTCGACGCAAGCCTTGCGATCCCGACGCGTGTCCTCCGCTTCGAAGATTCCGGACTGCGTCGTCGCACACCGGTCAGACCGGTGCTTCTCACCGGTCAGACCGGTACCCACCGGTCAGACCGGTCAGACCCACCGGTCAGACCGGTCAGACCCACCGGTCAGACCGGTCTGGAGCTGCTGCACCTCCGTCTTCGGTTCTTCGGTCTTGGCTTTGTGGATCAACCAAGGAACCCAGTGGTTTTCTGGTGAACCACCGGAAACCCCGCGAACTAGGTGTAGCCTCCGCCAATCACCACTCATGACTCGGCTCCCACGTAGTCCCGGCTCGACCTTGGTTTTGAGGCTCAACCAAGAAACCATCCATGACTTCATCTTGCCGTTCTTGCCACCATGCGGCCCGCACTTGACCCCGCTGGCCACCGGGTCCCTCGAACCAAGCCTACTTGTCTTCTCCACACCTGGAGGCCTCACCGGCAACGACCTTTCACGCTTGTTCTTCACCTGCACCTGCACCAGTCAAGCCGCAACCTGCACCTGCAATACTTAGCCAAGAATCAGTCCACACCACGTTGTCAATCACTCATCACACCAGGAAGCGACCATCCACCGGTCCTCGAACCACACCTGGCTCTCAGCTTCGTGTCTCACCATCGAGTTCCTGATCTCGACGATCGCCACCGCACAATCAACTACCTTAGGCACCCCCTGGGTAAGTTTGCCGGGATTAAACACCGACAGCTAGCACACCAGGTAGGGGGTCTCGTCGTAGATCCACTAGCGAACTCGATGGCTTCGATCAACATCAAGCCCACTGTCACTTTCGAGAAAGGTGATACCTTCATTTTTGGCTCCTGGGTTTGCGTCGCAGACGGTGCCGGATCCTTCCTGCGTTTTTCTAGCGGCAACCCCGGAGGCAAGCTTCACGTCCACGGCGCTGTTGACGCAAAAATAGGACGTCACCCTTGCGCGCGACACAGGTGACTCCCCGGTCTGTAGCGAGGCGTGCTAGCCAATCTGACCTATTGATTGACAATGGAAAAATATTAGGGATCGGCTAGAGAACCGATGGCCTTTCAGCGACACGTGTACCAGCCAATCGGCCGATACAAGATAAAGCAGGATCGGCCGGCTCAAAAGCGACCGAAGTGCGGATGCGATCGGCTGAATCGGCCGATCGTGACGTCAGCGCTCGAGTAGGTCGGAATCGGCTGCAGTGTTAGAAGCCGATAGGATCTAGATCGAGCTGATAGTAATGATAATAGCTAAAACTACAAGAATTTGGTACGAAAACTTGTAGATCTAGCTAATATCGGTAAGGGGTGAATAAAGAACTAGACGAAACCTCAGCGATGCGCCCGGAGGTTAAAGCCTAGGATTATTCGGTAAAACGGTACTCACAAGCTTGCCGGAGATCAGTTGATGCAGCCCGACGAACCCGAAGCACGGCGTTGTAGAAAAGAGAAAAAACGCAATGGCGAAGTCGCCGAAAAGTAGATGTTGTAAAGGTAGATGCTGTAAAGTAGATGCAGTAAAAGTAAAGGGTTTGCCCGGAGGCGGTTTGTTTGATATTGGTGTGTACCGATTTTCCGACCACGCAGGGTCGCTATTTATATCCTGAGGACAAACCCGACTCCTAGCCGATTACGGCACTGTTTACTTGTACCTAAAGGCAAAAAACTACTAAAAATGGAAAAGGACTCTCGCAGGAGTCTAAACTTCTTAAAAACTAATTCTTGACCCGTTGCCAATCGTGGATTGACCCGCCTCCACCGTGCTTTTCCTTCTGGCGCATCCCTTTGAATACCACCTTCTTCACGCCCATCGGCTGATCTTCTGGTTAGTCATCGGCCGATCGCTCTGACTTGCTGGCCCATTGTCAGGGTTGAATCTCTCTGACCATCGGCGATTGATGTTGACCGTCCTTCTCTTCCTTCAATCGGCCGATTTCACTCTGTTTTTCATCGGCTGCGTCCCCTTATCTCTTTTGACCTGTTTTTTCCAAAAAACAGTGTCAACACATGCCCCCCAGTTTCGGAGTAAATAATCTCTTTTGCTCCGAAATTTCCTCGAATCCGTTATCTTCTTTAATTCGAAGTCGGCCGTAGAATCTCAACAAATCTTCGGGGGTCATAAATACAACCGCCCTGGTTCTTTCTTCTCCCCAGATCTTGTCGTTCCAGCAGTTCGAGCTTTCAAGCGACGAACCCTAAGCTCCAAAGCTTTTGCTGATCCATGGCGTCCTCAAGCTCTGCTGGAGGTTCTGGCTCTGCTTCTGCACCTCCGAAAGCATCTTTTTCTTCAGTTCCTCCGGTATTTCCTTCGATCTTTTGCTTTTATTTGTCTTTAAATACCGCCGTCCTTCTTTGCCTGAAGCCTAGATTCATTTATTTCTCCAGGAACTTAGATCCATCTCACTATCCCTGTTGATGATAAACCCGGACTTACTTTCCTTGGACCGATGGGTGATATTGACCCCATAGAGATGATTAACTTTGAAACCGACCGAATTCCCTTTAAGCACGCTTCCTTAAATCTGGCCGATTGGGACAGCTGTTTCAGGTCTTGGACCGGCTATGTCAAAGGATGGAGAGATTGGTATCTCAGAGTCTCTGCGAAGAATAAGGGATCTTGGGAGCAGTATAAAATTAGTCAATGCATCACCTTATCCCTGTCTGAGATGTCCCGGAATGAATCTCTTCTGATAGCTGCCTCTTACTTTTGGTCTGATGCACTCAATGCTTTTCTGTTTGGCCATGGGCCGATGGCTCCAACCTTGGCCGATGTCCTTGTGCTGACTGGTCTAGATATTTCGTCCCCAGATACCCTTTTCAGCCATCGTAATGACAAACTTTCTCAAGTTGAAAACCAAGGGCATAGGTGGATGGTCTGGCTATATCATCGAGCACAAAAAAGAAGGAACCGTGGGACAGAGGGAACACGTTGCTTTCTTGAACATGTGGCTTGAGAAGTTTGTCTTCTGTGGCAAAACTTTTGGTCCCACTGCTAATTACCAGGTAGTGGCTGAGCGGTTGGCCGCTGGCAATCATATCCCTCTCGGAAAATACCTTTTAGGTGCAGTTTACCACCTTCTTCATCAAGTAGCAGTCAGCCTGTCAACCAATTCTCCCATAGGTACTCCGGGAGGTCCCTGGTGGTTCATAAATATGTGGCTGAACCTTCACCTCCGAGATAGGTTGGAGCAGAACATTTTTACCAAGACTTTCCCAGGAGATCAACCAGATGGTGTCCAAATCGTGAGGCGCCGATGTATGAATTTTGGAGAAGCTGTCTCTGCTTTTCCAGGACACAAAAGAACCCCTTCTCGCATAGTAGAGTACTTTAGAAGTTTTTACCTCGGCTTCAAGTCAAATTCTATCATCTGGTTTGCATATAAAGATGATGAGCCCCACTTCGAGACCACATTCAACTTTGATGATATCCATAAGGATGATGAAGACAGAATTGCTTTTGTAGAAATCATCAAACCGGGGCTTCTTCCCTCTTGTGTCTTTGGAAAGGATCAATCGGCCACCTACGAATTTTATAACCCCTCAGTATGTGCACGTTAGCTGGGGTTTGGCCAATTGCCGATTGGCCTTTACTTCTCTGATTTGATTAAACCACGGGAGATTATTCCTAGTGGCACTTGTTATCAGTGCCTTTTGGACAGGGTTCCTGACTCTGCTACTATTAATCTTGATTCCTGGAGATTTTCTAGCTTTTCTTCCCCTCTTTTTAATGTTTGGTGGGCAGAATGGTGTGATCACCTTTTCTGTGTCTCTCCAAGAATCTATTGTGAGCAATTGGATCCTGATTATGTGGCGTTGGCTGATGAGGTACTTTTTTCATCTATTTACTTTATGCATTGCTTGACTATACCCAGATTTGTTATATCCTCCTTTTCTTTTTCAGCCTGAAACTATAGAGCCCCCTGTTGTCAGCAAAAGTGGCAAGTCGATTCGATATTGGCCACCAAGACGGGCACCATATATCGGCCATAAAGCTCCTTCAATCTCTTCAATCATGCAGGGTCCTAGAATTAATCCTGTTTTGGGCAATCTGCCTTTGTCGACGCTCAAGAGGAAAAGTGGACTTAGCAAGACCCTTGCTCGCAAAACAAGGAGGAAAATTGATACCACAGTTGTTGATATTTCTGACATGGCTGGAAAGTTGGCGAGTGCTTTTGAGGTACTGATTTTTAGCATTTTGCCTTTCCCTTTTGCATTTCTCACCGAACTATTTTGTGCAGTCTTCGAGATTAACTGGTCAACCACAGACCGATGTTACTGATTTTGATAGAGGTCTAGTGTTGGATCCGATTCAAGAAGTCCCAGCTGATAATATCTTGGTCGAGTCATCTGATATTCAGAGGACCGATGCATCAGATGCTCTCGCTAATCAGCCCCAGCGTTCTTCTGACCAAGCCGATCTTCAAGCTGAACAACCAACAGAGGTATGATTTTTATTAATTGTTTTTCATTACTCTCATTTTTCTGATTTCTTGTTTCTTGCTCCAGAACACTGTCAGGATATCGGCTGAAGTTCATGATAAGTCTTCGGATGTCCTTCAACAAAATGTCGGTGATCAACCACAGTTGCCGATTGTTGAAGCTCAGACATCATCATCGGCTGAAAATCCAACCATTCAGACTCGGGCAACATCTTCCGTCATAGAGGTAAATTTCCTTCCCTTTTTGAATTTCTTTTCAACCTTTTCATTTCACCTGTAGTGTTTTTAAACAAACTTGCCTTCTGCTTAGGGTACATTAGCAGTCATTCTCCCAGATGAAGTGAAGGCCAAACTGATTGAAGTGCTGCCATTGCTGAATCAGGACGTCGGCCAACTTGTGCAAGACGCTGAGCCGATCAGGGTTATCTTCAAGCAAATTCAAAGCCAGTTGCCTAGAGATCTTAAGGCGAAGATGCTCCAGGTTGCTTTTATCGAGAATCGGCAGCTTATGGTCCAAGAAGCTCAAGATCGGCTGGAGGAAAGGAGACGTCAAGAGCAACTTACTCAGGAAAGGGAAAACCTGGATAGCAGTATGGCCGATCTTGATAATAGTATTGAACTTCTGACAACCTCTCGCTCTGATATTGTTGGTAGTATTGATCGATTGAAGAGACGTCGTGCTGAACTGATGAAGGAGCTTAGTCAAATCGATCAAAACTTGATAGCTGAAGAGCAGAAACTGGCCGATCTCCTAGGCACCATATCTACTATGCAAGAACGGAGGGATTCCATCGCACAACAAGCCCAGGCCCTTCGTGAACAAGAGCAGCCGATTCCTGGTTCGGCCGATGCCGATCGTCAGGAGATAGAAGCGGTTGACCAGCTGCGCCTGGATCTCATCGATGCCATCCATTCTTTAGGCTTGGTTTAAACTTTATTTGTAATTTTGTGAACTGTGTTTGGCCTTTTCTTGGCCAACTTCCAACGCTCCACATTGAATGCTTTGACCGAACGTTTCAATCGGCCTTTATATACTACTAGCTTCCTTTTAGTTTTTTAGAACTGTCATCTTCCTTTCGCGATGGCTTCTTCTTCTTCCTCCTCTTCTGTGAATCAGGTTGGTTCCTTTTTTCTTTTCCTTGTTTTCACGATTTCTTTCCTTGACGTTTCTTCTTTCCTTAGTCTCCAAACCGTGATGCTGTGGAAAGGATCGTCTCGAACATCAACACCTTTGGTGCAAATCGGCCAAACCATCCGTCTAGACAAGAACGTGGTCTCCACCTGGTGATTGCCAATAAGGAGAAAAAGTTGGAGGTCCTTGAAGCCAGGAGGACAGCTCTTCTTCAAGAACTGGACCGCGTAGGCGAAGAGATAGCACAAACTAGGATAGAGTTAGATAAGGCAAAAAGCCTCCTTTAAACTCTGATGTACTATCAGCCGATGTTATCGGCCTTTTATGAATGAAAACCACCACCTCTAGATATTCATCTTTAAGCACCATCTTTCAGCAATGAATTTCCACTCATATTTGTAGGTACTGCTTTTACGTTCTGGCTCAATTTCTCCACTATAAAATGGTAGCCCACTCCATGCAGCACCATAATCCTCTGACTATGAACCAGACCGATTTTCCATTAGGAATAAGAGGCAAATCTCTTTTAGAGCGCCTTTAGGAAAATGTAGCTATCTCCACTCCTTGACAAATTTCTCTTTGAAGATTTCTTGTGCCCTAATGAGGCATCAAAGCTTGTCGTTGTTGCTGGAAATTTAGACAGAGGGGAATCCTGATAGTCTCCTCTTCTGGAGTACAGAGTAGGGCCACACATTATTATTCAATACTCCTTCGAAGCCCATCCCTGATTTTTGGGAAACGTATCACTGCATGTCTGCCCACTGTCCAGCCTGAGACTTTCACGGGGAAACTGTTCTTGCTTTGACTTCATCGGATGCTCTTCATTTCCCTTTTTTAATTCCTTCTTGTAGTTATCTTCTCTGCATCTTGGGGCTATAAATAGGCCTGAAGCTCGATGGGAACAACTCTCTTCATCGGCTATGGCACAACTAACTTAGATAGATTACAGACTACTACTGTATGACTATTCCTTTCCTTCTTCTCTCTTTTATAGCTAGAAGAATTCTTGTGAAGTAGTGTGGTGGCCCCTCTTCTTCTTTGTCTCCTTTTGAAAAGCCAGGAGGCGCCATAGCTAAAAGAATCCTTGTGAGGATCTGGCTTTGGAGGGAGAACACAGGTAGGGTGTCTTGCTACACATTTATCAGAGGAAGAGCGTGCCAAAGGAACGGCCATCTTGGTCATCAACTCGGGCTCCTTCCGGCGGAAGATTGAAGATCTTAATCTTTCGTTTCCTCTTCGCGTGTGTCTTTCTCCCATTCATCGATTCAATATCCTCATCACACTAGGAGTTAGGACAATGCCCTTCTTGCAACCTCTTGACAATATATGTAATCTGTAGATCTGAATTGTAATATCATTGTAATCTAAAGTAGAAGAGATAAACATGTATTTTTATTCTGAAGGCGATATATGTATCGGCTATAACCGAATATATTGATTTTGTACATCGGTTTTACATTTTTTGCACTAAAGGCGATTCTTTACAGATATTGGCTATTCTACGATTACATTTGCAATCGGCTGTAGCTCAAAAAACTCAATCGGCCGATAGGCACGATAAGACAATCGGCTTATACAACTGTTGACATACTTGGGCAACCAATCCATCGGCTGCTATGACTCTGAGCCCAAGCTTCTTTTTGTCTTCAATGAATTGATTCATTAAGTCTCATCATCAGAGCCGACTGCTTGAACCGGCTTTAGTCCAAAATCGGACACTTTGAGATACTTGGTATCCCATGCTTTTCCAGATATGTAGCTCACTTGATCATAAGTCCATCCTTGTGCTTCTGTAGCTGCCACTGTCAAAGAAGTTTCTCCTTGCACCACCTCCACCGAATCTCCGATCCATTGGATGATGCATTGATGCATTGTAGATGGTATGCAACAATTGGCATGTATCCAATCCCGACCCAGCAGTAGATTATAAGATCCCCTCCCTTTAATGACAAAGAAAGCGGTCGGAAGGGTCTTACTGCCGATGGTGAGCTCCACGCAGATGGCTCCTTGAGCCGGAGAGACATTGCCTTCGTAGTCTACCAACATCATGTCGGTTTGGGTCAAATCTTCATCAGATTTCCCAATCTTGCGCAGCATGGTGTACGGCATCAGGTTAACTGCAGCTCCTCCATCCACGAGCATCCTGGTGACTGGTTTGCCATTGACAAAACCTTTGAGAAACAGAGCCTTCAAATGTTGCCTCTTCCCATCTTTTGGTTTCTCAAAGATAGCTTGTTTAGGTTCCAGTGTCAATTGAGCCATGCCAAGCTCCTCATCGGACACATCCGAATCAACCGGAGCCATGAACTCTTTCGGTAGGAAGACAACCATATTTATATCAGCTCGGGGTTTGTCATCTTCCTCACTATCGGCCTTAGGCTTTGGGCGCCAAACTTTAGACCGAACCTTCTTCTTGTCCAGCACAAGTCTCTCTGCTTCTTCATGCTGTTCTAGCTGACGTAGGTGCTGGACTCTTCTCTTCTAGGATTTAGTCAAGCCATCTGGACACCACTATGGATTAGGCTTCTTACGTGTTTGGCTTGATCCTTCGTCATCCAGTTGTAATGTGCGTCGACGTTCAGGAGCTCAGCACATGATATCTTCATCAGGTACCAGTGAATCGGCCATCTCTTCCAGCCGATTGTTTGACTCTTCATTGACTCGGCTTCCCAGCCGATCATGAACGCTGGCCTTGCCCCCCAGTCGATCGTGGACGCTGGCTTTGCCCCCCAGCCGATCGTGGACGCTGGCTTTGCCCCCCAGCCGATCGTGAACCGAGACTCGTTGATTGTTGAATCCATGGTGATCCTTGGCTGCAGGTCTTCTGTCATCAAAGCAAACTCTTTTGGATGAGTTGCCATTATTGTAAGCCCCGTTGCACTCTGGACAGTTTTCTGCCGTCGGTAGTTTGATCCCTTCTTCCCAACAGTACTTGAAGAACGGACATCTCCAATGTCCTTCATTACGCCGTGCCCACTCTTCTCTTTCCTTTGCCTTCTCTTGTCGGCGCTGGAACTTGTTGATCAACATTTGTGATGTGACGAGTCGGCGTGGCTTTGATTCTCCTTCTCCAAGTAGTAACCCTTTTCCTTTGACATCGGTTGCAGTTACTTGTACTTTGGGGTCAACGGCTCCTTTATTTTGAGCCGAATCAGATGTCAGCAACTTAACTCGTGACGTGTCTTTGCTAGACACTTCAACTGTGTTAGTTGGGAAGGGGTGCTGATAAATCTTCATCGGCTTTTCAGCTTTGGTAGGAGTTTCAAATTTAAGCCTCCCTTGCTCAATAGCTGATTGGATCTGTTGTCTGAAGATCTTGCAATCATTGGTGTCATGCGATGTTGCATTGTGCCACTTGCAATACTTCATCCTCTTCAGCTCCTCTGCAGATGGTATGGTATGGAACTGGGAGAGTTTAATCTGCCCTTGCTGAAGCAACAGATCAAATATTTTATCGGCCTTAGTGATATCAAAGCCGAATTTCTCTGGCTCTTTCTTGCCAAAGGGGCAGGACACTGTCTTTTTGCCTTTGACCCACTCTGCGAGCCCTATCATATTGTCTTCATCTTCTGAGTCAGAGTAGTCCACATATGACACCTTCTTCTGAAAGTTTCTTCTGGGCTCATAGGACTTTGCAGTTTCCTGACTCATCCGACTAACCAACTGGCTGAGGCTCTCAAAGTCATGTGATGCATACTTCGCCCTCAAGGTCGGCAAGAGACCTTGGAAAGCCAACTCAGCTAGTTGCTTGTCTCCCAAGTTTAGACTATAGCACTTATTTCTGACCTCTCTGAATCTTTGAACGAATCCAGCTACTGTTTCATCGTTCCTTTGTTTGAGCCTGGTCAGATCAGTGATCTTCATCTCGTTGATGCCAGAGAAGAAGTAGTTATGGAACTGCTGTTCTAAATCGGACCACTTGATTATGGAGTTTGCTGGCAATGAAGTGAACCATGAGAATGTCGGCCCTGATAGAGATGAAGAGAACAAACGTATCCTGAGTGCATCAACATTCCCTGCTTCTCCACATTGGATGATAAACTGAGTGATGTGCTCCATAGTGGATGTTTCATCTTGTCCAGAGAACTTGGTGAAGTCTGGCACTTTGAACCTTGGAGGGAACGGTATCTGATCGTAGCCAGAAGGATACGGTGTCCTGTACATGCAGGATTGCTGCTTGGGTTTTATCCCATATTGCTTCAGTAGCATCTCTAAAAAGTGGTCGATTAACTCCTGCTTCATATGAGATTTCAACTCTGTAGCCACTTGCTCAATTGCTTGTATCTCAGCTGGAGTTTCTGGAGGTCGTTCTTCAAAGATTCTTGTCTTTGGATCTGGAGCTGTCCTTGCCTCAGTAGAACCTTGAGTGTTTGAATGACCTGTAACAGATGTAGCCTGTTCAATCGGCTGACTAGCCGATGGAGCTGGTTGCTGCGTATTCAACTGGCTTGAAATAGCCAATTGACTTAGAAGTGTTTGCAGCAATTGCGCTGAATCCACCTGTGGAACCACTGGCTGCCCTGCTACTCCTTGGTTGATCGATTGTTGAGGTGAAGATCTTGTATGAGCCACCGTATTAGCTGGGGTTAAGACAGCCTGCATTGTCGTTGACTGTTGAGGCGGGGCTGTTTGTATGAGCATCCCGAGCGTTGGTTGCTGTAGTGGAGCAGTTGGCATGGGCATCCCGAGTATCGGCTGCTGAGCCGATCTCTGAGGTGGAGTGGGATTTGGCCTCTGAGGTGGAATAGGAGGTCTCTTCTCTGTTGGTATGACCATATGAGCATGAGCTGGACTAATCCTGACTCTTTCAAAGTTCTTGCTCCCATGATTGAAGTAAATGAACACCACTCCTTCCCCATTCATGTGCACAGTCCCTGGAGTACCTCCAAATGTAGCTTGGTAAGACTGTGAGTATTTTACTTCTGGGACTTCCTCAGGCACAGGCTCAAAGAAATTTGAGATGTTAGTCTCAAAGTGATCACGAGGTAAATCCCATCCTGCCAGCTTCCCATCTTGATCTCTCATCGCAGGATATTTTTGCTGATTCTGTACTGGAAGCACCTGATCCTGGACGTTAGACTGCACTGGTGATGTGACGGCAGGATCTTTAGCTTTACCATCACCACTTTGGTTCTGAGTCGGCTGGGTGTCCGATGAAGAACTAGTAGTAGCTTGTGGAGATGGTGTAGCTTTTGCTGTTGGATTGTCAATCGGCGGGTTGGCCGATTGGTTTTGCTGGAACACTAGAGGATTTTGTTTCGGTTGGTAATATGCAGGCCCCAGATATCCTCCTTCTGTTCCTTTCTTGAGTGCATCAATTATGGCATTCTGAATAATATTTGTGAATACCTTGGATTGATCAATCATTATTTGATGCATAGCTTTGGTCATCATGTCTTGAAGCCCTTCAGGATCGGCTGAAAAGGTGACTTGTTTAGGCGTTGGCAGCGGATTCTTCTTGAAGACTCCACTATTAGTCTGACCGTATGATGCCAGACAAAACTCTTCATAATGCTTCATGTGAGCCTCTAACTCAGCTTTGTCTGAATCTTTCAGCTGATCCTTGGTGATTGGTTGAACGTTCTCTAGATCGACTTCATGAGGACCAGTCTTCGTAGGCTTCGTCATTGTTGACTTTTTCGTGTCCCACCAGGTGTGCCAAAAGTGTGTTGACGCAAAAAAAGGACGTCACCCTTGCGCGCGACACACGTGACTCCCCGGTCTGTAGCGAGGCGTGCCAGCCAATCTGACCTGTTGATTGACAATGGAAAAATATTAGGGATCGGCTAGAGAACCGATGGCCTTTCAGCGACACGTGTACCAGCCAATCGGCCGATACAAGATAAAGCAGGATCGGCCGGCTCAAAAGCGACCGAAGTGCGGATGCGATCGGCTGAATCGGCCGATCGTGACGTCAGCGCTCGAGTAGGTCGGAATCGGCTGCGGTGTTAGAAGCCGATAGGATCTAGATCGAGCGGATAGTAATGATAATAGCTAAAACTACAAGAATTTGGTACGAAAACTTGTAGATCTAGCTAATATCGGTAAGGGGTGAATAAAGAACTAGACGAAACCTCAGCGATGCGCCCGGAGGTTAAAGCCTAGGACTATTCGATAAAACGGTACTCACAATCTTGCCGGAGATCAGTTGATGCAGCCCGACAAACCCGAAGCACGGCGTTGTAGAAAAGAGAAAAAACGCAATGGCGAAGTCGCCGAAAATGCTGTAAAGGTAGATGCTGTAAAGTAGATGTAGTAAAAGTAAAGGGTTTGCCCGGAGGCGGTTTGTTTGATATTGGTGTGTACCGATTTTCCGACCACGCAGGGTCGCTATTTATATCCTGAGGACAAACCCGACTCCTAGCCGATTACGGCACTGTTTACTTGTACCTAAAGGCAAAAAACTACTAAAAATGGAAAAGGACTCTCGCAGGAGTCTAAACTTCTTAAAAACTGATTCTTGACCCGTTGCCAATCGTGGATTGACTCGCCTCCACCGTGCTTTTCCTTCTGGCGCATCCCTTCGAATACCGCCTTCTTCACGCCCATCGGCCGATCTTCTGGTTAGTCATCGGCCGATCGCTCTGACTTGCTGGCCCATTGTCAGGGTTGAATCTCTCTGACCATCGGCGATTCGTGTTGACCGTCCTTCTCTTCCTTCAAGCGGCCGATTTCACTCTGTTTTTCATCGACTGCCTCCCCTTATCTCATTTGACCTGTTTTTTCCAAAAAACGGTGTCAATAGGCGCTTCCTAAAGCCCTGATGGATGATTTCACCAAAAATTTCGGCGAAATTCCGCTCTCCGACCAAGTCAGCAAGTTCCAGTCGGAGTCCGAGTACAACTCGACTACGACTCAAGCCCGAACCGAACCACGCGAGCTCTCTCTCGAGTCCGTGTCTGGTCCGGTCTACCTGCCCCAACCGCTTCTCTTCAGACACCGCTCCACCAATGTCGCCTACTAGGCCGCACTACCTGCGCTTCGCAGCTCGGGCAAGGAGCCAGCCTTCGAGTACTCGTCGGACTCGGACATCAACCTCGACCACTCCGACACTCGTTCGGACTCATCCGAGTTCAAGTTCGACTACAGCTCGGACATCTCCGAAGAGAAGCTGCTACTCTCAGGCCTTGCTTAGGGACTGGTCATCACATCGACACCAGAAGTTAGATCCGTCTACTGGCCCGATCAGAAGCCTGTCGACCTCATCACTGATGATGACTCACGCATCGTCACCGTACTCGAGACTCTCCCATACCAAGAGGGGGCTGAGCTCCTTGAAGAAGGCAGCGACACCGTGCTCATCACTCATTCCAGCTCTGGAAACTACTCCCCGAGCTGTGAAGTCTTTGTCGTTGAAGTTGATGGCTCCCGCCAGCACCAACGCTTCCCAGAGGACGTCTCTGACGACGAACTCTCTGCGGACGCACCTGCCGACGAAGCTGCAGCAACCAAGACGGCAAGACGCAATAGGAACGCTGAACGTGCTACTCGACGTCAGCAACTCGTGGAAGCTCTCCCAGTCCGCAACTTGCAAGAAGTTCTGGATGTCGTCACCACTCGCGCCAATGACACTCCATAGGACATCATCAACTCGATCAACTTGATTGGTCAATCTATGCCTCGGGACCGTACCGCTCAGCAGATCGCCCTGCTAGCCGAGAAAGCTCATTGCATGATCCGGTAAGGCACTCGTCCGGATGTGAGCGTCCACGGTAGCAGCAGTGGAGGTCGTGGTGTTCCCGCACCTAATTGTACCCATCCCGAAGCAAGCAATAGGGGCGGCAGAGGTGACGCACGCGTCAACAACGGCTCTCTCCACACTCCTCCCGATGCCCGGAACACCATCAACAGGATCCACCGGGAACGCGAGAAGAACAAAGACGAGTCAGACACTTTCCCTGCCTTCACCAGATGTCTCAGGGTACTCTACCTACCCTAGAAGTTCAAGCCTCTCGGCATCAAGAAGTACGACGGCAAGCAAGACCCTCGGCAGTGGCTGCACTACTACGGGATGTCCATCATCAACGCCGGAGGCAACAAAGACACCAAGTGCATCTACTTCCCTTTATGTCTGGAGTGAAGCACCACTCACCTGGCTCGAATCCCTCGAGCAAGGCTCCATCGACAATTGGGAACAACTCAAGAAGATCTTCACAAGCAACTTCGTCGGTGCCGTTGGTCATCACGGCAACCGCATTGACCTTGCTCATGTCAAGCAGAAGCACAACGAGTCACTCTGCGACTACATGCGTCAACTCATCGACAAACGCGCCACTGTTGTTGGCGTCTCAGACAGGGATATCATTGACACCTTCCAGGAAGGTCTCTTTGATGAGCGCACCTACATCGACTTCGGTCACACATGCCCGAGTACTATCACCAAGCTGAAGGACATGGTTCAAGCCTGGGCTGATGAGGAGGACAAGGCTCATGCCAGAACTCCCCACAACAACCAAGGCAAGAAAAATAACAATAACAACAACACTGGTGGAAGCAGCAACAAGCAGCAGTCGGGTCCCAACCGCACGAGTAATAACTACTCGAGCAATCCCAACTGCAAGCGGAAGCCGGACAAGACTGTTGCCAACCTTGAGCAAACCTCCAAGGAGGCCAAAGAAGAGGAGAATCCCTACTTCCAGAAGATGCTCAAGGACAAGTGCCCATGGCACCCAACCGGTATCACACTACCGAGCAATGCTACTCACTACGCCACGCACTAGAGAAGGCTCCGAAACCTCAACGTTCATGCAACAAGGGCAAAGGAGGGAAAGGCAACAAAGACAAAGACGGCAGATTCCAGGATCCTACTAACACCGTCAACGTCATCTTCGGTGACGTACCCACAAAGTGCTCCAAAAAGCTCTTGCTAAGGTAGATCATCTCCATCGAACCCGCGACTCCCACTTTCCTCAAGTGGTCCGAGGTACCCATTACCTCCTCGCGTGTGGATCAGTGGACTAGTTTCTTAGAGCCAGGGCAATTCCCTCTCGTCCTGGACCTGGTGGTTGTAGGCTCCAGGCTCACCAAGGTCCTCATCGACGGCGGCAGCGGTCTCAACATCCTCTTCGCCAAGACTTTGAAGAAGATGGGCCTCAACGTCACTGACATGCTCACCAAGAGCAACTCGTCGTTCTACGGCATCGTCCCCTGCAACGCAGCTGCCCCCCTTGGACAAGTCGTGATGTCTGTCACCTTCGGGACAAAAGACCACTACCACACCGAATACATCAAGTTCGAGGTTGCGGACTTTGAGACATCCTACCACGCCATCCTCAACCGACCAGCTCTGGCCAAGTTCATGGCTATCCCGCACTACATGTACCTCGTACTCAAGATGCCGGGGCCCAAGGGTGTACTAGCTCTACAAGGGGACTTGAAGCGCTCCTACGACTGTGATACCGAAGCTGTGGAGCTCACTGCTACTACTCAAGTGCCCAACGCTATGATGGAGGTCTTCGCTATCCAAGAAGCTTGCCTCGAACGAGATCGAAATTCTAGAGAAGACTGACATCTCCACCAAGCCCGCGCCAATGGAGGAAGTCTAGCTGAAAGCCGTCGATCTAAGATGACCATGATCAGCGCCTGCTTGGACCCCAAATAAGAAGACGTGCTCGTCAACTTTCTTCGGGCTAACCGCGACATCTTTGCATAGAAGCCTGATGACATGCCCGGTGTGCCCAGAAGGTTGATCGAGCACTCACTCAACATCGACCCTAAAGTTGTACCCAAACGACAACATCTCCGCCGCTTCGCCCAAGATCGTAGAGACGCCATCAAGAAAGAGCTCGCGAAACTACTCGCAGCCGGCTTCATCAAAGAAGTGTTCCACCCAGGGTGGATTGCCAACCCTGTCCTCGTCCAGAAGAAGAACACCAACGAGTGGAGGATGTGCGTCAACTACACTGACTTCAACAAGCACTACACCAAGGATCCCTTCGAGTTGTCGCGGATTGATCAAGTCATCGACTCCACGGCGGGTTGCGCTCTCCTCTCCTTCCTCGACTGCTACTCAGGGTACCACCAGATAGCAATCAAGGAATCTGATCAAGAGAAGACCGTGTTCATCACCCCGTTCGGCGCTTATTGCTACATGATGATGTCGTTCGGGATGAAGAACGCGAGGGCTACATATCAGCGAGCTATCCAAGCCTGCTTCAAGAGGCAACTCAACAAGAACATCGAAGCGTACATGGATGATGTAGTCATCAAGACTAGAGATCCCGACACGCTCATCGCCGATCTTGAAGAGACCTTCGCCTCACTGCGGGAGTACCAATGGAAGCTCAACCCCAACAAGTGCGTCTTCGGCGTACCATCAAGGAAACTACTCGGGTTCGTCATCAGCCATCGCGACATCGAAGCCAACCCTGAGAAGATCTCTGTCATCACCAACATGAAGGCGTCGTCAACCATCAAAGATGTTCAGAAGCTTACTGGATGCATGGCGGCCCTCAACCGATTCATCTCAAGACTTGGAGAACGGGGTCTATCCTTCTTCAAGCTACTAAGCGGCAAGAGAAGTTCGTGTGGACTGCGGAGGCTGATGAAGCTCTCCAATAACTCAAAGACTTCCTGTCCAAGCCTCCAGTACTCACGACACCTCAAGCCAATGAGGAGCTCCTCCTCTACATTGCTGCGACTACTCATGTGATCAGTACCGCCATCATCGTCGAACGACATGAGGACGGCTACACCTACAAGGTCCAGCGCCCTGTCTACTTCGTCAGCGAGGTCCTCTCTGACTGAAAGTCCCGGTACTCACCGGTTCAGAAGCTGCTCTACGCGGTCCTCATCACCTCGCGGAAGCTACGACACTACTTCCAGGAGTACAAGATCTCTGTGGTCACCGACTACTCACTTGCGGATATTCTTGACAACTGGGACGCCACAAGGAGGATTTCTAAATGGGCGGTCGATCTTGGCACTCTCACGCTCGACTTCAAGCCTCGTACTGCTATCAAGTCTCAAGCCTTGGTCGACTTCATGGCTGAGTGGCGGGAGAATCAAGTACCAACACCAACCGAGCGTCTAGAGCATTGGGTTATGTACTTCGACGGCTCTCTCAAGCTCGAAGGCACCGAAGCAGGAGTACTGCTAATCTCCCCCAAGGGCGAGCAACTCAAGTACGTCCTGCAGATCTTATGGAAGGTCACCAACAATGAAGCTGAGTATGAGGCTCTACTACACGGGCTCTGCCTGGCAGTCTCCCTCGACATCAAGCGACTACTCATCTACAGCGACTCCGCAGTGGTCATCAACCAAGTCAACGACTCTTGGGATCGCAACCGAGAAAACATGGATGCGTACTGCCTAGAAGTATGCAAGCTCGAGAACAAATTCTATGGTCTCGAGTTCCATCATGTCATCCGCGACAACAACGTAGTTGCGGATGTCCTGTCAAAGCTGGGTTCTACTCGCGCTCAAGTCCCTACGGGTGTCTTCATCCACGAGCTCCACAAGAAGTCTATTCCGGAGCCACCATCACCACCCTCGACTACTGAACCTTGTCCATCTGAGCCAGTTCATGAGGTGCTTATGCTTGACGTGGACTGGAGGCAGCCGTTCATCGACTACATCAAGGAGCAGAAGATTCCCTCCAACAAGTCAGAGGCAGAGCAAATCATACACCGAGCCAAAACTACGTATTCATCGGAGACCAGCTCTACAGGCGAGGCGTCACTTCTCATATCCTCATGAAGTGCGTGTCTCGGGAAGAAGGCAAGGAAATTCTGGAGGAGACCCACAAGGGAATCTGCGGCAACCACGTGTCCTCTCGAACTCTAGTGGGCAAAACTTTTCGACAAGCATTCTATTGGCCAACAGCCTTGGCCGACACAGAGGAACTAGTCAAGAGGTGCCAAGGATGCCAGTTCTTCGCCAGACAACAACACATCCCAGCCTACAAGCTCATCACGATACCACCAGCTTGGCCTTTTGCTTGCTTGGGGCTCGACATGATTGGCCCTCTACCAACTGCTCCAGTGGATTCAATTGAGTTCTGGTGGCCATCGACAAGTTCACCAAGTGGATCGAGGTCAAGCCTGTCACCTACCCTAAAGCCGACAGGGTACTCGACTTCTTGGATGAAATCGTGCGTCGCTACGGGTTCCCCAATCGCATCATCACAGACTTGGGCTCCAACTTCAACAACCACCAGTTCTTGGAGTACTGCGAGAACAGCGGGATCGACGTCCGCTACGTCTCCGTCGCACACCCACGTGCCAATGGCTAAGTGGAACGGGCCAACAGGATCGACGTATGCGAGCATTTTGTGCTCGTTGCCATCTTTAAGGGAGCACGTACTTGCGCAGCTGCGTGTGTGGCTGCACCCCTCCCTGTTGCCCCTTCTCCTACAAGTAGCTCGCTAAGATTGATGTCGCGCCTTCCTCCTGCAAGCAGCTCACCAAGATTGATGCCGCCATCCCAGATTGGCATCAAGGTCAATTAAAATATCAAGCTGCGTTTGAGTTTCTGCGATTGATTGAGAAGCCTTCTTGCTAGCTAGAGTGGTGATTTGTAAAATTTGTTGACATGCAACTTGTAATGGATGCTTCGAGTAGCTCCCGTGTTCAAGCCTCCATGGAAATTCTACCTCTGTTCCTCTTGTGTCAGCTGGAGATTCATGTGAACCTACGGCGAGCACGGGCATGCCCGCGGATGGAGGGTGCGGGCAAAGTGTAACACCCCGTGTTTTTGCTTAGTCTCAACTAGTGCTAACGATCATCTTAATCAAGTCTTTAAGTATCCATGGTCAACCCTTGGTCAAACCCTAGACCAAAACCCTTGTCAACCACTTGACCTCTCTAGCACTTCTAGAACTTTTGCCGCGTTCTCCAAAATTCACCTAAACACTTCATTTTCTCCCAATGTAAAAGTTGTGCAGTTTGTCGAGGCACACAACTTTCATGTTGAGTGGCATTGCCAATTCTAAAGGGAAAATGGTGAAAAATGTAAGTCAACGCCAACGAGTACTGTTGGCCGGCGCCATGAAAATCCCCATCTTGCTCAGCAGTTCATGTAAAATCCTTTGATCAAAAGACCCATCAGCCTTTGTAAAAGTTGTAGGGGGTTAGTAGATCTACAACTTTGTTATAGGGACCTTGGCTCACTTCTTTTGCAAAAACTCGAGTAATTTCCAGTCAACCAGAGCCACTTTGAAACAAGTATGCTGGAACGCGCGCCCGCGCACGCGCGACGTCGCGCTGTGCCGCGCTGGCCTTCGCCGCCGTACGCACGCGCACGCACGCTGAGGCTGCGAAGGGACCGCCGGTCCGAAGTGGGTCACTGCGAGCACTGTGTGCTAAAGGAGGGTGACGAGCGCCTGGCTGTAGGCCGGTGCCACGCGGCATGTCCACACACGCCGTTCGCCACACGCGTGCGCCGCCATTGGCCAGAGCTCCACCGCACGTCGAGCGCCCCCTGTAGCCATCCCGCGACCCCGTGCACCGCCTAGTCGTGGCCGGTTACCACCTCTCCACGCCTCGCCGGCTATAAACCCCCCCTCTTCTCTCCCCCGCGCGAGTCCGCTCAACCGCCGTCCGCCATTGTTGCCGACGCCGGTGAACTCGTCCCTCCACTCGCGCCCGTGGCTCACAAACGGCTTAGAGCTCCTCCCTAGCACCCAACCGAGCTTCCACGCCCACACATGGATTAGCTCGCCCCCACATTCCGCCGGAATCCGAGCAGAGGCGGCAGCGCCGCCGCGACCTCGCCGCCGCCGCTCGGCGGAGCCACCTCCGGCCACACCACCGCCGCCAATCGACTCACTGTGAGCCCAATCGCACTCCCCCCGCATTTGTTTGCCTCCTCCGACCGTGTATCGCCGCCGGCGAGCTCACCCGCCGCCGTAGGGGCATGGTTGTGAATTCCAGGGGCATTTCTGTGAAATAAGGACTTGTTTGTGATGATCTTCATCTTAGTTTTATTCCAGCTAAGTCCAGTGACTTGCAAAATTCATATTTAATAACAAAAAAATCATAAAAATGTAAAACCAATTTTGTTGGCTTCCTTGTGAGTAAACCTACATCTTTTGCAAAGCATGACCAGGCTTTTGAGTGATAGTTGTGCATTAAAAATTGAGATCAATTTAAGCTACTTGTGTTGTAGTTCAAAATCTACTTGTGATATCAAGCTGCACTTTGGATATGTTGTTGTAGATGCCATGTGTAGGCTCTGCGCAAAAATTTGCACAAAGTTATGGAGTAAATCTTTTGTTATGATTTATCTTGTATTTATGCTATTTCTGCCTTAATGATTTTTGTAGCAAAAATTAAATATATTTTTGAGCTCAACTTCTGTCAATAATCATGAAGTGCCTAGGTGCACCTTTCCTGAATTAATCATGATTTTTGGTCTGATACGTGTCTTATACGTGCGCTTTCCATATGAGAGTCATACGAAGGATGACATGCTCTATTCAAGATGAACGTGTCATGGGTTGTGATGTCGCCACGTTTTGCCATACGTGTGCATTCCGCATGACGAATATGCGAGGCAAGGATACACTCCATTCAAACGGAGGGTGTCCGAGGTTGGACGCTGTCCATGCAGCGGCTTGATGCATGGATACCGTTTCTATAGTGAACGGTAATGTATGTGGACGCTTCCGTGACGTGCTGGCACGGAAGGTTCTTTTCTGCAGGTACACTAACCATGTTAGTGCGATCACTTTGAACGACGAGTAGCTCCGACTAGTTATTATAGGGAGAGTCGATTATAAGCTTGCCACCGGCACTAACTACGCCTTCTGAGATTCATGTTCGTGAGATCGTTTAAGACGTGTGCATCATGATAAAATCTTGTTGAACCTAAGAACTTGTTGTTGCATGTTGTGTTATGTTTCCTAGGGTGAATGCTTGATCTTAGAAAAGGTTATCCTCTCATTTTGATCTTCGGTAGTTTCTGCCAGTTTTTGTTGCTGTCAGTTCATGAATTTTTTTAGAGCCAAATCTATGATGAATCTGACTAGGCACCCTTTATGAAAGTTGTTTCTTATCAAATTTAGCATCTACTGTGAATTTCCCATGATTTTAGGAATTTTCAATCTAGAGTTATGACCAGATTAGCAAGTCTCTGTCCTGCTGTTTTTCTGGGTAACCTTCCTCTGAAAATGGAATTTTTCGAGCATGTTCCCATCTAATCTAGATCTACATTTGAATACCAAAAATGTGCATATTTATGTCACTGAGTTGCTGTAGAAATTTGGGAATTTTTGGGACTCTGGTTTTTATGTTATGAATTTTTGTTCATACCTGCCAGAATTTTACGCCCTTATTCATGTTATACTCGTTTTGAGGTTTAACATGTGATCCCCATTTTTGTACAGATGGAGCAGCCACCGCACTTTGAGGTTGCCGAGGATGGTACGGTTCGTACCAACGGCATCCACTGGGAGGGTTTTCCCCGCATTTTGTGGGAGACCCTCAGTGAGGTTGGCTACACCACCCCACCGACGTACGAGGTGGTCTACTTCTGGGACCGGGGAGTCCCCTACGCACGCACGACGGTGACCGTGCCACCACACCCAGAGCACCCGGAGTGGGTGGACTTGAGCATGATGTTCTTTGCTCACCGTGGCATCGAGTCGATTGAGTCCGCGGCCATGCGGACCCTCCACACCTTTCGCGAGCAGCACCCGGACGAGGTGATGCTCACCGCGCTGGGGTTGTTCCCGGCCAGGGACCCGCACGACTCGGCTTGGTGTGAGCGTGTGTCGCTCACTGACGTGTTGCTCACTCTGACCCTCCAGAGGTCACGGTGTGCCAGCTTCTAAGGTTGTTGGAGGCGGTTTACAACATGCAGGTTTTCCGTTTCTCTACTCGGGGCATGCTCTCTCTTGAGCTAATGGACTCCGCAGCTTTGAGGGATGTCCTCTCCTTTGACCTTCAGTTCGAGCGGCAGACTACCGCTCACCTCCAGCAGGAGATTGTCACACTTCAGGACGAGCGTGTCCAGTGGCATCAGGAGCGTGGCGAGTACATAGAGCAGCTGTACGCCAGGGACCACGAGATCGATATGCTGCGGTTGGAGTTAGCTCACACGGAGGCTCAGCGTTTTGCCTTGGTGCAGAACGTGGCTGAGATGCAGAACCAGGTCGTCGATTTGGAGGTAGAGGTGGAGGTTTGGCAGGCGATGGCACACCAGGGGCAGTAGCCGCCGATCGTCCCACCGGTTGCACCTGCCGCTCCGGACGAGCTGCAGGGAGCTTCGGGCTTGAGTGGGGACAGTGTCGACGGACCGCCACCCACTTCTCCTCAGTCTAGTGCTGGCTCCGCTACGGGCAACTAGTTTGCCCTAGTTGTTGTTGTAGGGAAAAATCATGTACTCTTGGTTTAGCCTTTTCAGCTAGCTTTTGTGGGAGGGTTTAGGCTGCTCGGAGAGTATGTGTAATGTGTTTTATGTTTCATGTAAATAGTGTGCTAGGTGATCCAAAAACTTCGCATCATGTAATGCTTGGATGAACACCTTTGTGATGTTGGTTTCGATGAATGAATTAGGGTTGTTGTGATCAAAATTTCACCTTGCGTGGAATACCAAAGTTGTGTGGAATGTTGTGGAGATCATGCTCACCAAAATTCGTCATGTTTGCATAAGCGTACCGAGAATTATGACAAAAGTTGTGCACCTCGGCCTACAGTAAAAACAGCTAGGCAGAACCTCGGTTACAGAATTTTTCGGGCATGCTAATTTTGGAATTTGACCCCGAGTTGAATACCAATGTTGGAGCTTACGAAATTTTGCACTTGCTGACCAAAAATGAGAATTTTTCCCTGAAGGAACAGAGAGTTATGAATTTTTCATCAACTCAGCTGCGTTGTCCGGTTCCCGAAGAAATGATGTTTATGAGTTTTTGTCTTGCATATTCTTCTTGTGGTTAATGTAAGCAAGCTTGCGAATATGTGGCTAATGAAAACTCCATGAATTTCAGATGGTGGGACCGACACGCACCTCCCCCAACGGTTTTGGTGCAAGTGAGAGTGACGCTCCGCCACCTCCTCCCAACATGACCATCCAGGAGCAATTCATCGCCACCCAAACTGAGGTGATGCGACAGCTCTTGCAGACGCAGCAGCAGATCGCCCAGCAACTGCAGCAAAATCCCCGTGGGGAGAATCTTGATGGCCAGCCCCGGGTCACCAAGTATGAGCATTTCTATGCCATGAAGCCCCCGACGTTCGAGGAGGCCAAGGAGCCTCTAGCTGCAGATGCGTGGATCAAGGCCATTGAGGCAAAGTTCTCAGTGTTTGTCCTGCCATGGTCCGAAGAGCGTAAGGCTAGTTTCGCTGCCTTACAGCTCCGCGGGGCAGTGCTGCTGTGGTGGGAGCATTATAAGTCCATGATTCCAGAGGGACATCAAGTCACATGGGCTGAATTCAAGAGGGCTTTTAAGGAACATCATATTCCTAAGGGTCTCATGGACAGAAAGATGAAAGAGTTGCTTGCACTGAGGCAAGGTACTGACACGGTGTATGAGTATGCCAAGAAATTCAATGCCTTGTGTCAGTACGGTGGGCACCATGTTGATAGTGACACCAAGAAAATAGAGTGTTTCCGTGATGGGCTAAATGGGGACCTTTATGAGAGGCTTAATCTATATGAGCCTAACAACTATCAGGACCTTGTGAACAAGGCCATATCTCAGGAAGATGCCATGACAAAAGCCCAGAAAGACAGGAAGAGGCAGGCCGGTTTCACCACTGCTGGTGGGTCAGGCAAAAAGTTTCGCTTTGTCAAGAAAGGTACTCAGGGGCATTCCCAGTCATCTTCAGCTGGACGGAGGATGACCCCATCTCAGAACAAGCCTTCTGGGAATTTTCAGTACCGTAAGGCACAGCAGCAGCCCTACAAGCCCAGTGCACCCCCAGCCAATAATAATGCTTCAAAGGACCGTCGCTACTACAATTGTGGGCAGCCGGGACACTATATCAGTGAGTGCCCCAAACCTAGGCAAATCAAGCAAGGTGAAGGGTCAGGGGCCCGGCAGGGTAATCATGGCAAGAAGCCCGTGGTGCAAGTGAAGCAAGGCAAACTGAACTTCACCACCTTGGTTGACATGCCAGAGGGAGCACCAGTGCTGATAGGTATCTTTTCTATCCGAGGCTTTTCAGTTAAAGTATTGTTTGATTCTGGTGCGACACATAGTTTCATAAATGTGAAAATTCTGAGCAAGTTTGGGTTGAAGAGTTGTCATATGAACCAACCTTTCTTGATAACAACACCTGGTGGAAGAGTTACCACTGGGGACCTAGTCTTGAGAGTGCCACTTCAGCTAGGTAGCAAAGTTGTTCCAACAAATCTTATGGCTTTGAGTCTAGAGGGTATTGATGTGATCCTAGGCATGGATTGGTTAACACAACATAAAGTCATTTTGGACATTGCTACAAGAATGATAGAAATCAATTCACCTATTGTGGGCACCTCTACTCTCTACTTACCCTCCAATGGCAACGGAAATTCTTATACTTTCACAACCATCACTTCTTTGCTTGATGACATTCCAATAGTTTGTGAATACCCAGACGTCTTTCTCGATGACTTGCCTGGCATGCCACCAGACAGGGACATCGAATTCATGATAGAACTTCAACCTGGCACCGCACCTATCTCTAAAAGACCTTACCGTATGCCACCCAAAGAGCTAGCCAAATTGAAAAATCAGTTGCAAGAATTGCTTGATAAAGGGTACATTCGCCCAAGTTCTTCTCCTTGGGGATGTCCCGCTCTCTTTGTGAAGAAGAAAGATGGTAGTTTGCGGATGTGCGTTGACTATCGTCCACTCAATGCGGTTACAGTAAAGAACAAATATCCCTTGCCCCGCATTGATGTTCTCTTCGATCAATTGGCTGGTGCCAAAGTCTTTTCCAAGATCGATCTTCGATCGGGCTATCATCAAATAAAGATTCGACCAAGTGACATTCCGAAAACAGCTTTCTCCACCAGATATGGTCTCTATGAATTTCTGGTGATGTCCTTTGGTCTCACAAATGCACCCGCCTATTTCATGTACCTTATGAACTCAGTCTTCATGAATGAGCTAGACAAGTTCATAGTGGTCTTCATTGATGATATCCTTATTTATTCCAAAAATGAAGAAGAGCATGCGAAACATCTTCGGATTGTTTTGCAGCATTTGAGAGATCACAAGCTTTATGCTAAATTCTCCAAATGTGAATTCTGGTTGGATAGTGTGAAATTCTTGGGTCACACTATTTCCAAGGATGGTATCTCTGTGGACCCTAGCAAAGTGCAGGAGGTCATGGATTGGAAACCACCCAAGTCGGTACATCAAATCCGCAGTTTTCTGGGTCTAGCTGGCTATTATCGTCGATTTATTCTGGACTTCTCCAGAATTGCTAAACCCATGACTGAACTGTTGAAGAAAGGTGTCAAGTTTGTTTGGAGTGAAGCTTGTGATAAGGCTTTCCACACCTTGAGAGAACACTTAACCTCAGCCCCCGTGCTAACCCAGCCAAATATGACGAAACCGTTTGAGGTGTTTTGTGACGCTTCAGGCACTGGCCTTGGTTGCGTGCTCATGCAAGAAAACTGGGTTATTGCCTATGCCTCACGAGCACTTTGACCTCATGAGAAAAATTATCCTACCCATGATCTTGAGCTAGCAGCGGTTATTCATGCCTTAAAAATTTGGCGGCATTATTTGATGGGAAATCGCTGCAATATCTTCACCGATCACAAGAGCCTTAAATATATATTCACCCAATCAGATCTGAATATGAGGCAAAGAAGGTGGTTGGAATTGATAAAAGATTATGATTTGGAAGTCCATTATCATCCCAGCAAAGCCAACGTGGTTGCGGATGCGCTTAGCCGCAAGCATTGCAACTACATGACGGTAGAGCCGTATAATGAGGCTTTATGTGAAGAAATGAGGAAGATTAACCTAGAAATGGTCGAGCATGGAAATCTTTATGCCATCTCCATCGAATCCCCTCTCCATGAGAGAATTGCCGTAGCTCAACTCATCGATGAAGAGGTCCAGAAAATCATACAGAAATTATCTGAGGGAGATCCCAAATTTAATTGTTTCCGGAGGGATGACAAAGGAGTTGTATGGTTTGGGCAGAGGTTAGTCATTCCCCAGGATCCGGAAATAAAGAAAGAAATTTTAGATGAGGCTCATCTCTCTAAATTCACCATCCATCCCGGTAGTACCAAGATGTACCGAGATCTTAGGAAAAATTTCTGGTGGTCAAACATGAAAGGTGAAATAGCCGAGTATGTGTCCGGATGTGATACATGTCAAAGGATCAAGGCTAGTCACCTAAAGACCGCAGGTCAAATGCAACCTTTGTCTATCCCCGCACGGAAGTGGGACGACATAAGCATGGATTTCATTGTAGGTTTACCCCTCACTCCCAGAAAGCATGATTCCATTTGGGTAATAGTGGACCAGCTTACCAAGACCGCTCATTTCATTCCTGTCCACACCACCTATTCAGCCGAGCGCTATGCGGAAATCTATGTTGACCTCATAGTACGCTTGCATGGTGTTCCAAAAACTATCCTATCCGACAGAGGTACTCAATTTGTTGCTCGCTTTTGGGCACAAGTTCATGAATCTTTGGGCACCAAATTAATCCATAGCTCCAGCTATCACCCCCAGACCGATGGTCAGACGGAAAGAGTAAATCAAATAGTGGAAGATATGTTGAGAGCTTGCGTTATTCACTTTGACAAGACTTGGGACAAATGCTTAGCATTGGCAGAGTTTGCTTATAACAATAGCTATCAAGCTAGCTTGAAAATGGCTCCTTTCAAAGCCTTGTATGGACGAAGGTGTCGCACCCCCTTGAATTGGTCGCAAGCGGGTGAGCGAACCTTATTTGGTCCTAAGCTAGTACAAGAAGCCGAAGAGAAGGTGGAAGTGATTAGAGAAAATTTGAGAGCTGCTCAAATGAGGCAAAAGAGCTACCATGACAAGGCTAAAGCCCCCAGAGAATTTGAAGTTGGCAATTATGTGTACCTAAAGGTGTCCCCAACCAAAGGTGTACAACGATTCGGAGTAAAAGGGAAATTGGCTCCACGCTATATTGGCCCTTATGAAGTCACCGAGAAGTTCGGTACGGTTGCCTATCGTATTCGACTGCCGGACCGACTTTCCGCAGTGCACGACGTGTTTCATGTCTCACAATTGAAGAAGTGCGAGCAAATACCGGAAGCACAAATAATTGAGGAGACCAATGCAGAGATAGAACCAGACCTATCACTAGCGGAATATCCAATGAGAGTGTTGGATCAAAAAGAAAGGCAAACTAGGAGACAAAAGGTGAAGATGTACAAGATACAATGGAGTCACCACACTAAAGAAGAAGCTACGTGGGAGACCGAGCACTTTCTAAACACCAAGTATCCGGATTTTCTTCCAAGTCAAACTCGTATGTAACCCTTTCCCCGCCTATCTTTTAAATTCGAATCTCGGGACGAGATTCCTGTTAAGGGGGGTAGGCTGTAACACCCCGTGTTTTTGCTTAGTGTCAACTAGTGCTAATGATCATCTTAATCAAGTCTTTAAGTATCCATAGTCAACCCTTGGTCAAACCCTAGCCCAAAACCCTAGTCAACCACTTGACCTCTCTAGCTCTTCTAGAACTTTTGCCGTGTTCTCCAAAATTCACCTAAACACTTCATTTTCTCCCAATGTAAAAGTTGTGCAGTTTGTCGAGGCACACAACTTTCATGTTGAGTGGCATTGCCAATTCTAAAGGGAAAATGGTGAAAAATGTGAGTCAACGCCAGCGAGTACTGTTGGCCGGCGCCATGAAAATCCCCATCTTGCTCAGCAGTTCATGTAAAATCCTTTGATCAAAAGACCCATCGGCCTTTGTAAAAGTTGTAGGGGGTTAGTAGATCTACAACTTTGTTATAGGGACCTTGGCTCACTTCTTTTGCAAAAACTCGAGTGATTTCCAGTCAACCAGAGCCACTTTGAAACAAGTATGTTGGAACGCGCGCCCGCGCACGCGTGACGTCGCGCCGTGCCGCGCCGGCCTTCGCCGCCGTACGCAAGCACGCGCACGCCGAGGCCGCGAAGGGACCGCCGGTCTGAAGCAGGTCGCCGCGAGCACTGTGTGCTAAAGGAGGGTGACGAGCGCCTGGCCGTAGGCCGGTGCCACGCGGCATGTCCACACACGTCGTTCGCCGCACGCGTGCGCCGCCATTGGCCGGAGCTCCGCCGCACGTCGAGCGCCCCCTGTAGCCATCCCGCGACCCCTTGCACCGCCTAGTCGTGGCCGGTTACCGCCTCTCCACGCCTCGCCGGCTATAAAACCCCCCCTCTTCTCTCCCCCGCGCGAGTCCGCTCAACCGTCGTCCGCCATTGTTGCCGACACCGGTGAACCCGTCCTTCCACTCGCGCCCGTGGCCCACAAACGGCTCAGAGCTCCTCCCAAGCACCCAACCGAGCTTCCACGCCCACACATGGATTAGCTCTCCCCCACATTCCGCCGGAATCCGAGCCGAGGTGACAGCGCCGCCGCGACCTCGCCACCGCCGCTCGCCGGAGCCACCTCCGGCCACACCACCGCCGCCAATCGACTCACTATGAGCCCAATCGCACTCCCCCCCCCCCCCGCATTTGTTTGCCTCCTCCGGCCGTGTATCGCCGCTGGCGAGCTCACCCACCGCCGTAGGGGCATGGTTGTGAATTCCAGGGGCATTTCTATGAAATAAGGACTTGTTTGTGATGATCTTCATCTTAGTTTTATTCCAACTTAGTCCAGTGACTTGCAAAATTCATCTTTAATCACAGAAAAATCATAAAAATGTAAAGCCAATTTTTTTGGCTTCCTTGTGAGTAAAGCTACATCTTTTGCAAAGCATGACCATGCTTTTGAGTGATAGTTGTGCATGAAAAATTGAGATCAGTTTAAGCTACTTGTGTTGTAGTTCAAAATCTACTTGTGATATCAAGCTGCACTTTGGATATGTTGTTGTAGATGCCATGTGTAGGCTCTGTGCAAAAATTTGAACAAAGTTATGAAGTAAATCTTTTGTTATGATTTATCTTGTATTTATGCTATTTCTGCCTTAATGATTTTTGTAGCAAAAATTAAATATATTTTTGAGCTCAACTTCTGTGTATAGTCATGTAATGCCTAGATGCACCTTTCCTGAATTAATCATGATTTTTGGACTGTTACAAATATTTGTTCCTGATTTATGCTTGTTTTTAATCATTAATGCTTAGTTCAAGATTTAAAATAGGTCTTGGTGTGTTTGTTGGTTTTCTAGCCTTGGTTTAGATCAGAGATGGTGTAGGAGAAAGTTTGGGTCCAGAAGTGGCTTATTTATTTTTGTATGCATTTATCTCATTTGTGGTAGTTAGAAATGTTATTTGTGGTATGTTTATTTCCATAGCTCAAATAAATGTGCTTGCTGGTTCAGTGGCTTAATGTAGAGTTGTGAGCTCAGTGAGCACCATCCATGGCTCTTTATAAATTATTTTGTTGAATAAAAGTGGAGAAGCCATTATGAGCTTAATAAGGAAATTAATTGGAAAACCACCTTACCATCCTTAGGAACCCTATGGATGGATTGTGGAAATGGTTTAAGAGTTGAAAACCACCCCCTGGCTGTTTGTGCAAATAAATAAATTATTTATTTAAATATGTACACAATCACTATAAAGAGAAGAATAAATAATAAAGCCTTCATAATATTCTTTAAAAGGAAGAGTTTAATGAATATATTTTTTGTCAAGGTGAATATGGTCAGCCATGTGCTTATTATTGTCTTTTGTTGCTGTTTTTAATTAAATTAAATTAATTTCACCACTAATTATTGCATATGCATCCTCCGTGTAGAAGTTCCCGACGGTAGCTACACGCTCGTACCGGCTGACGAGGACGAGGGAGCAGGAGGAGACGTGCACTACGTGTCCGTAGATCAAGACCCAGACCAAAGTCCGGAAGTTTGTTTGACTGCTTGTGCTGACGAAGGTAAGCCCCGGTTTAAACATTAACCTATGTGTTTCTTTTAAGCTTCTGAATTTATCATTACTTATCTATGTGCATTTACGTTCAGGAGTTGAATTGAATCCCTAGTTGCATGATCCTCAAGTACCTATGATCTTTTACTAGCATGTTAGGTCGCTAGTTGCTTTGCTCTAAGGATCCGGTACAAGTCGAGTGATGTTCGTCACTCGCGAGAATAGGATCTCCTTTATGGAATCACCATATTTATTAATGGATTGCTCATGTGGTAAGAGCATGGGATTGGGCTCCGGTCCAGTGGCTTCGTGGGTTAAGTGTTTGAACGTACTAAGCACTTGTCGGAAATGGGCACGGTAAGCCTAGTACCTAAATGAGGCAGTGCGGGAACTTTGCGCTACTAATCTTAGGGTTGTGGCCCCAGGCTCGCCACCTGAGTGCATGCGTGAGGCTGGGAGACCTTGGTGGCGTAGCCCAGTAAACCTTGTACTTAAGACTGTAACATCTGATCCCAATCCGAGGAATGACGGGAACCACCTGGTTGGTGAACTCTTAGTGAGGACACCTCCCGTGTGTTTAGGTCTACCTTGCAAGGGTTTAAATCAATCGATTGTCGGCCTCTCACCGTTATCTGAGACTACTTAATCTACTGGCCATGATATCCCTTTATGATGGAACTTTGTGAATATTGTTACTTGATTAATTGTATTGTACAACTTATGATTGCAATAGTTGCTTATCTAGTAAAGATTACTTCTACTAGAACTTGAGCTAAAATGTGAAAGTAAGGATTCACTACTTAGTAGCTTTTTGGCAAACAAACCCACTACCCAAAAGCCTTGCATGCTTAGAGGTAAAGTCTTTTATTTTTAGACGGGTAAGCCTTGCTGAGTATTAGTATACTCAGCCTTGCTATTTAAATGTTGTTTCCAGGTAATGCATGTGATGTGTGGCCTGGAGAAATTCCACCCGGCTGGGAGCTGGAATGGGTGGATGATGACGAGTGATTGCATCATGGACGGCCTCCTATGATGCTTATCGTGCCGTTTAGTTAATTCCGCTGTTTTAATAAACTCTGAACCATTTACTTTCATGTCAAGAACCATGGTTTGTAATAATGGACCCTGCGGGGAAGATTTACTTTAATTTGTAAGGCACTCTGGACTCTCCTTCGTGGGAGTTTTAATGTATACGTTTCGATCCTCTGTGTGTGTTTCAAGTGATTTACCGGGCTATGACCCGGCAACACTCAACAGGATGATTCTTTATTATCGCTTAATGACCAAATGAAGTGGTTTAGGCGATAGTACGGAATTATCTCGGATGGGGTTGTCACACAAAGTTTGGTGCCCGTGGCGGGTGGAGGGCGCCGACGCGAGCGCGGAAATTTGGTGGCGGGTGCGTGTGTGAGAAGCCTGTATCCACAGGCATTTACCTGCTGCCATCTTTATGCTCCCTCCTTGCTTTGGTCTTCTTGCTGCTTCAGAAAGTGAGGGAGAGGGCGCATATATGCTCGATCTGCTTGCAGGAAGAGAAGGGAACATGCTTGTGTTGCTTGCAGGGAGGACGAGAGGCTGGCTGGACGCTGGAGCGCCTATCTCGCTGCTCGGTCGCGCACTCGCGGGTGTGTCTTGGGGAGGCCGGAGGGGGAAGAATGTTCGAAAGGGGCCGGTCGCCGGCGTGTGGTTTGTGTGGCAACTGAGAAGGGGCCAGGGGGCGGCTGCTGGGTAGTGGACGGGTGTGGATAAGGAAGGGAGGAAACCCTAAGGTTGTTGTTCATATACCTATTCACTCAAGGGGTCCCACATGTCAGGTGCGTGGAGCGAGTCTGACAGGTTTGTGGATGCGGATATCAAATTTTCTTGCCTGTGAGCAACTATCCACTAGGCGTAGAGTGCTGTCCGTATCCTTGCCCGAGGGCATAGAGTGGCCCCCTCATCCGCGCCCATCGGGTTTATCGCCCGCAGGTACGCGAGCATTTTATGCCTGTTGCCATCTTTACTCCTTACAGCAACGAATTCGATCGGAAAACCGGCGAGGTGACGAGGCCTCTCCATTACGGTGATGGAGGACGGGGAGGGAGGATTTTGGGGAGCTTGCTTAGAGCTCATTGTACGATGGGCCGACTCACTCATGGTCCGAGCAAGCCCAATAGGAAAGATGACTTAGCCTATTCAGAACCTCAGCCCGATACCGACGCTGACCCAATCAATCACCCACCCTCCACGTGGCAATAGGATACTACTTCCTCATTCGATCTGATCGTGCTCCCTCTTCTTTGGGGACGAAAGGGGATAATACCTTTTTCATATCCTCATCTATATTTTTTCGTCAGATGCGGAGCGGAGTGGATATTACACAGATACAATTATGGGTGCGAATTTTTACAAACGTCAGAAATGGTGTGTAGTTTTACAGGTGTCGGAATGGACGCGTATGAAAATAGTCCATAGTACATGCTTATGTGCAACTTCTTATGATGATCAATAGTTTTTAAAACAAACCTAACATAATATGAAAAATACATTTTATGATTCACAAATAATGAAAGTGATCTCCATCGTGGAGAATGACACTTCACACTTGACATCAAACAAAAATTATTACGAAGTCATAGTATATGAGTTGCATTGAGCTTGTCATAGTAGTCAGATATCCTATAAGCCTCAGATTATCCACGTCCATATCCGCAAAATTCGAATTCAGATCGGATAGAAATTATCCACACCACTTTCACCACTACCTTTCTTTTACTTTTTAGGTCAGATCGTGCTCCGGCGCCGCAATAAGGAATCACGTTTGGTTTCGAGGATCTTGTTCGTCTCTTCTAGTCACAACTAAAAGGTGAAAGGTGCTCTAGACTTCGACAGTAGATCTCTTCAGCGTAGTTGGGCGTCAAAAATTCTTTCGAGCAAGTTATAAGATAAAAAAAATCTTCGAGCACTAGCGGGAAAAAAAACCCCCGGTCAGTGGTCACTGTCAAATCAACCAAGTTTATTCAGTTCCTCATTTGTTTAGCCTAGCTTCATGTTTGGCGTTCTTACTGCTCTCTGAATTACTCCAGTAGCTGTTGCCATGTTTGCCGCGGCTCACAAACTCGGGACTCAGGAGACGGTAGGATTACGAAGCAATCGACCAACAAGGCTTTCGAGTATCAGATATACATTATGGCAGATAGCAAATGTGCAGAACTCATAGCAAGATAACCTGCCCATCCTTCGAGCCATAATTTTCAAAAGCAGAAGCAGTCGAACACTCCAAATGTTAGCTAAACTAAGGTACCAAGAACTGGAAACCGTAGTTGCCTAGTTATTACCTCTACTTCCTCCTCACGAGAACCAGCTGCTTGTTACCGCTCCGTTTCCAGATTAAAACAAACACTTAAACAAAGTTACCGGGACTCAAACGATCCAATCCATAACTTTACATTAGTCACTTATTATGGTACTCTAAAGCATGAGGCGGCTGCGACTGACGAAGAGATTCACTTGTGGCGAAGCTTTTCCATACCTTGTTATCTCCTCAAGTAACTCTTCGTTAGACTTCAGACAACCACGAACTGCAACAACACGAAGTTCCTGGAGTTGTGGTGCCTTTGATAGAATGAACTCGATGAAGTGTATCTCATTTTGCCGACATGAGGCTGGATCAATAGTAAAAGTTTTAAGGTCACCAAGCAAACCTTCAACCCACTGCGCGTTGAGAAGGTCAACACTCACTTCAACTTCCTCAGGATCGGGCAACAAGATCTACCAAAAATAAGGAAAGTTGGGAAACATGTTTAACTTGAATGCATTACGCAATAAAAAATGAAAATAAATTAGTTTGGCTAGCATTTGACATTACCCTAAACTTCAATGTTTCAAGGTTTGGAGCACCTTTTAGTAAGCCTAGTTTCCACAAGATGGCGGGCAATGTGCAGAAGTTTGTGACCAGAGATAAATCCTTGAGGTTCCCAAAGGACCATGACAATTCCTCCAGAGCATTGACTTCTTCTCTCAACTGAAATACAAATGAAACAATACGCCATATTAGTAAATGTAACACTCAGAACTAATACAAAATTACATGGCATGCACCACACAGAATCTAAAAGTACACGCACTGCTCTTTCCTTGGTCTATGTTTTATTGACAGTAAAACTGCACTGGAGGTCCTTTCAACATGTTCAGTTGTTTCACTCCGGTTTCTAATCAAAGTGGCATCACTAAAAATTTTCATAGGTAGCACAAGGCATGCCACATTATTATTCATGTCAATTATTGCCTGGCAGATCTGAGTGGAACTGATATGAAACTTTGGGACTTTAGGGACCTTGGAAGTAACATTGATGCATTTTAAAATAAGCATCTGGAGATATTGCAGAGATAATACAAGCAGTACTTCAATTTGATAAGCAGAGAACACTATGAGGTGAGTGACACTATTTTTTGAGTTCCAGGGCAAGAAACCCCAGGCCATATGCATTGCAAGAAACTATAAGGTGAGTGCCACTATTTTTTGGTGAGTGCAGTGTATCAAGGAATAAACATCAAGTATTTCATCTCTCTACTGATGCGCCTTGTGTTGTTTTAAAAATTATTTGCCTTGCCCACCAGGCACTGACTGCTAGGTGTGACCCTCCACCACCTAATTGTCACCTTGGTTGCAGGCACCCATCTAGTTAGGTGCTAATTGCCACCGCGTCACCTTCATCAATCTGAACGCCTAGTGATTTTTCAAAAACTGGTGACTTAACTATTTCCTGGATGAATCATACATAATATTTGATTCTGAACCGACATACAGGATAACCATTGGACGCTAAATTGTATACTCCAACACAAGGTGGATAGAAAAACTTTTCTTTTAGGTATCGCCTGGGCAACCTACTAGACCTACACAAGGATTGTCAAAAATAAAACATCCTAGTACCAGTATGGGATATTGGATGGGGATCTACTCAAACAAACCATAGGGTTAGAGTATGTATCACGAATAGAAACTCTAAATCAGGTGTTGCGTATAGAAATCAACTTACCTGTATCTCAAGGTTAAGTTTCCTCGCTCAGTCTAACCCAGTGAGTAGCTTCAAAAGATCATGGCCATCAGTGTAGTCATAATAACTTATGATCTCCACTTCCTCAATTGATGGTAGATCTTCAATCTGCCAAGTGGAATCACAATAATCCGAAGAAATACTCAGGTTTCGGAGTCTGGGCGCCTTAATGACCCATTCTTCAAGCCCATTCTTGAGCTCGTTGTCTGAAAACCACAGGTCATGAAGCAACAGAACCTCAATCATCGGCGACTCTGCAATCAACGCCTCCAAAACCCTCACCCCATTACCCTTGAATCCAACTTCCCGTAAACATAACCTTGTCAGCTTCGCGAACCCGGCTAATCCCGATGGAGCGGCCAGGATCATACAACTTAAGTCAAGACTAGTGAGCTCGCGGCAGGAGAAGATGGAAGCTTCCACAGTGGTAGTAGGGGGAAAAACTTTCATAGCTGAAGTAGAGCTTGAGGATCTGGACTCCCTTATCGGCGAGGAGGGGGACCCAGTCGTCGGCGCGCCAGAACGACCCTTCCTGCAGGACGAACTCGAAGCTGCGAACGGGGCCGGAGTAGTGCGCGAGGACGCCGTCGACGACGCTGTCGTCCGTGCCGGGGCGCCACTCGAGAGCGAGGCCGGGGGCGGATTCCCAGAGGCGGCGCCAGGCGCGGGAGATCGCGGAGGTGCGGACGGCGTCGCGGAGCGGGAGGAAGGAGAGGATCTGCTCGAGAATCTCCGGCGGGAGGGAGGCCACGGCCTCCGGCGGCGGCGGAGGCCGTGACTTGCGGCGAGGCGACGAGGCATCCATCTCCCCCCTTCAGAGTACGATCGGAAAAGCCTTAAGAGATCCAGAAACCTACGTCGAGCTCACCGGTGTAGGCTCGAGAATAAGAGTGGCCACGAACATACCTCGATGGGAACATGGGTGTCGCCGGAGTTACGAACGAGGGCGACCGGACGAGTCACGACGGCTGATGGGATGCGCATTTTTTTTCTTTGAGGAAATGGGATTCCCACTTTGAAGAATTTTTTTTATATATTTTTTCTTCAATTTTGAAAAAATAAATGTCTCCCAAAAAATTTAGCAAATCTATACTACTGCCGCCGTAACACACGACGGTAGGGTTCGGAACCCTACCGTCGTGTGGTACGGCGGCAGTTGTCATGGCCCGCTGGCAAGGGTACCAACCGCCATACCACACGGCGGTAAGACTAATCACCGTGTGGGACGGCGGTTGGTGCCTACCGCCTGGCGGCAGCAGAGCCTGCAGCAACCGTCATGCCCTACGGCGGTAGTTTTTTTGCCTGGTACGTTACATTTTTGAACACATGATACTTAACGAGCAATCACATAAATAAGCAATGGCACGTACGGTGTAAATACCCTAACCTTGTGCCGCTGCTAGTCCTAACGTGCCTTAGGGAATTTAGATAAACAGTTACAACATTTCTAATCTAGTTGTACGAGTAGTACCCGGAGAACCCGGACATCATAGACCCGCCGGAGTGCTGGGAGGGCATGTAGTACCCGTACCCCGACGGGGGTGGAGTTGGATCAGACGGTGGCGGGGATGGAGTTGCTGATGGAGTGTTGTCCTTCTTCTCGTGGCATAGACAGCAACAGAACTCGTCCTCACAACCGGTGTTCGTCTTCACCACCATTGGTCCGGTCACCGGTCCGTCGTCATCGTTGGTAGATGTCGGATCTGGAGAAGCCAATGCCGACGCGAGCTCTTGCCTCAGGTTGAAGATGACAACATCCTCGAGGTAGTCGATATACTGTTGATACAGGTGAATAGCTGGGGGATCCACCCATTGCACGAAACCGTAATTATCTGTTTGGTCGGAGTACTGCAGAAACCGATATTACATTAGTAAACCATAAAATGATGAAGGACAAAGGTCATGTAGCTTTGATTACCCATGCTTGTGAGCAGTGCCAGAAGCGTCGACCAGAGTTGTTCCATCCCTGGTAAACTTGCATCACACAAAACTCACCGTGTGCACACCTTGACCAGTTCACCGTTTGATTTGGTGCGTACTTTCTAACATCACGCATGGATTTGAAATCTCTCTTATCTAAGACTGGAAAATTGCTGTTGAACTCTGGATCTTGCTGGCTCCACAGTGCTGGACCGAGGGAGCCATCATCATCCCCAGTCCAGGAACTCATTGGTGCTTGTTGTGTTGAGAAGTGACACTGGAGAATAGTGCTCACATATATGTAGGCAATGAAGCAAACTGGACGGTGGGCCATTCGATTCGGGGCAAGAGAAACGGGCAGTGACTCAGAGGAAACACACCCTAGTACTAGGTTCACTGTTTGATGCAGTGACTCACAGAAAACACACCCTATGTGTTCACTGTTTGATGCAGTGACTCACAGGAAACACACCCTAGTACTAGGTTTACTGTTTGAGGAAATAAGCTCTAATGCATCTGGAATCAAGTTCTTAATGATACAAGCCAACTCTAGTGGATGATGAAATAAAATCATAGTTTTTTAGAGATACAGTAGCATTCGGCGTCTACTACTCTACGTCTACTGGGTACAACGGGGGTATTTCCCCTTTCTCATGGCATCCGGCCCAGCTTCCTTAGCCCGGCGAGGTCTCTCCCTCTTCCTCTCTCTATCTGCTTCACGGGTGGCGGCCGCTTCACGTTCTTTCATCTCCCGGCGAATGCGAATTTCCTCCTGCTGCTCCTTACGTTTTTCTTCTTGTTTTTCTGCCTCAATCATCCTTTGCCACCTCTCACGTGCTGAACGACCCATCGCCTCGACATAACACTTGTCGTCTTCGGACTGCTCACAATCTAGCCACTGCATAAAATCACAGAGAGGAAGTGGAGTCTTTTTTCAAACACAAGTTAGCACATAATAAAATAGCAATGACATATTATTTTTTTAGTAATGTAGTTTGTTCTTACTTTGGGTCTAACATTGCGACATGATGTGATCGGGTCATGCTCGTAGTTCACGCACATGAAGAACCTCATCCCGTAGACGTACCCGAGAACGTTGCACTTGACAAGCTTACAGTTGTCACCACAGTAGCACATAGGAGTGTGGATCCCCTTTGGCACCGCAACCTTGTCCTTCCTACTGGTGAGCAACTCTAAGTTCAACTCAGGACCCGAGAAAGCCATTGCAAACCTACAAAAAAGATGACAAATATGATAACTCATTACATGTTTCATTTGAAATTAGAGAACAATACATAACAGGATATGATAATAAATTTGTAGGCAACAAGAAAACAACAAGTAAATGAAAAGGTAATTCAATTATTACAACACGATAAAATGCATAAGTTCTGATGGTGTTGCAAATTAAATGGTTCAAATATTACAAGATGATAACATGCATAAGTATTTCAAATATTACAACACGGTAACACAAACAAGTACGATCACTGCATTCCTTCGGTGTAGCGACGGGAACGACGTCCACGTCCACTAGCTGAAGGTGCTGGAGCAGTGGCAGTGGAAAAGTAAGATGCTTCAGTGCATTTCTTGTAGGAGTGTCCTGGATTGTTGCACTTAGAGCATATCTTCACCGAAGGACCAGTTTCAGCCTCGTCCATGTTGTTCCTAATCATCTTCTTCTTGTGTCGACCAACACCTTGGCACATGGTTGGATCTGGATTTGGTATGTACAACGCATTGTCTTTGGGGTCTTGAGTGAAAGTACCAAGATGCAGGTAGCCCTCAACAGTGTGATTCCAAGTGTCTAGAATGGTTTGCTTCAACCAGTATTTAGGCACGTACCGACCCCAATGGATATTCTTTGTTGCAAGGCATGAAACGATCACATGTGAGCAGGGGAGGTGTAGCAGGCGCAGCTTCTGGCAAGAGCATGAGCATGTCTCATTCCCAATAACTATTTGTTGTATTGTTATTTCACCATCTGTTTTTTGTGATTTAGACTGGCAACTTATCTGATACTTCCACTTAACTTCCTCGCCAGGATCACGACGTAGAGGTTGTGGGTAAGCTCTGTGAGCAAGAGCCCCCTTCTGTTTTTTGTCCAAGTACGCAGTTATCCATGTTGAATACACCTTTTGACAGTCCTGCATAGCTTCATGTGCTGCAGTAGTATACTCAAGAAAGTACTTCATTGTGCGGTATAAGAAGAACTCAATGATACCAACAAGAGGGAGAGCTCTGGCACCACGCAAAACCGCGTTGTAGACCTCAGCAAAATTTGTTGTCATTATCCCATGCCTCACACCTCCCTTATCAAACAGAAGACACCATTTTTCCTTCAGCTCATTCTGAATCTACTGGCTAAAGGTCTTCACAGCACGTCCCCTTCTCCTTCTGACAGTTGGAGCATCTAGCCCCACGTCCTCCAGAGAAACAGGCTCTTCCCCAGGTTCAGTACTTATTGACTTCTTAGCTATCTCTTCTGATGCTTTCTTCGTCAGGTCATCTAATTTTTTTAGATCTCGGAGAACTTTTTCTCCTGATTCGTCGCACATAACCGCTTGAACAATGTAGTAAGTTCTTTGTTCTTGAACTAACTATGAAACTTTGCTCCCATATGCCTCATGCACCACCTGCTATGCACATCTGACCATTGTGGTGCTCTGTGACGTTCTTGGCTACCTTCTTTGATGTCATTTATCGCTTGCAAAATACCTTTGTGTCTATCGTGTAACACACACACGTTTGACACATCTCCCACCACCATCTGCTTCAATCTCTCCAGAAACTAATACCAACTGTCACCATTCTCTCCCTCTGCAAAAGTAATTGCCAATGGCAACAACTGATTGTTGCCGTCTGCAGCCACAACTGTAAGGATTGTTGTCACACCCTGAAATTTCCAATTTCAGAATGTAAATAGAAAGAATAGTTAAACAACAATTTTCTCATAATTTTAAATTTTATCAATATTTATTTTCTTTACAGGAAATATAGTATAGGAAAAATGCATTGTTTGTTTTTCTGAATTAAATAAAATGATTGTGTGAGTGTTGCATTCATGATGATGCATTTGGATGTTTATGAGTGCAAAAGGTTTTTAAATGCGTTTAGATGCTGACCAAACCCTTCCGAGAATTTTCCGGCTTTTTCTGAAACTTATTCTCACTTTTCTTGAGCTATTTCTATTTATTAGAACACTCTAAAATCTTGGATTGTTCGTGCTCCAAACTGGCTCTGGGAATTTCCTGGAATTTTTGGAATTTTCTGGGTATTTTTCGTGCCTCTAAACATTCTCTAGATTTCGGAAATAATAAACCTTTTCTTTTTATTTTGGGCCGAACCCGCATCAGCGAGCCCGACCCAGCTGTTCCAGCCGCCAGGCCCATTTGAGCCCAGCAGCCAGAGCTGCTGCTCACGTGCCCAGGCCGGACACGACCGCACCACCGCCGGTTTCTCCTCGACGTGCGCGCCACGTCGGGCGCCGTCTCCTGCGCCTATAAAAGCCGAGGCCGAGCCATCGCGCGCCCTGCTGGTCCCTCCGCTGTCTCCCGCGCCTCGCTCGCCTCCGCGCTTCGCCGCCGCCTTCAGCGCCGGTGTGCTGGAGCCGAGCAACGACGCCGCCGGACGCTCGCACCTGGATGCCTCGGAGTGACCTGAAGCCACCACGAGCACCTCCAGGTCGAGCCGCCCACCTGCCGGCCATCCCCGTCACCAGAAGCCCGCCGGAGCGCCGTCGCTACTTGGTGCCGAGCCAGCCGCCCTGTTTTTCCGCCGCCGACCGGAATTCGACCGCCACCTTTCCTCCCGAACGCGGTGAGCATCTCCTATATTTCGGTCATGACCATATATTCTCCCAAATAAAACCCACGCCATGCTCAATTTCCTTTCTCCCTCCCAGCCCATTAATTCTTCTATCTATTTCAAGTCGATGCTAGCAGGCCACGTAACTCTAGGCTTGGCCTTGCAAATAGCTTGCTTCCTCCACAAGATGAAGGTCAACTCGAGGTCGTCTTGGACTCCAAGAATATCCACTTCGGTTGGATCAGCAGTGCACGTACGATGATCCCATACCTGCCTTCCACAATATATACAACTTGTATCCCATCGTGCTCTATATTTTCGCAACAGCACCACAACGCCTCGCATGCCCTAATGTCGCCGCCGCCGCCGCTAGCCACCATTGCTCCGTTCCGCCGACTCATGTATGAGTTGTTGGTCCTCGTTCTGTTACCACGAGGAACGTCACCAGGGCACCAGCGGAAGCCGTCCGCAGCAAGTACAGCACCGTGGATCCATCTCTGCATCCAGCAGTCTGTCTCGTCCATGAGACCTTGACTCCATGTATGCATGCCGGCCGGCCACCGGGAGGGGACTTCATCTCCACGAGGAGCGCCAGCGAGGGGTACCGAAGCCCATCCCGAGGTTACCGTCCCTGGGACGATCTGCTGTATGACGAAGGAGCACATCCACGCTGAAGCTCGAACAGAAACCGTCATCGTCGAGTTTGATCTCAAGCCGTCGTTCATCTCTTGCCTTGGGTGAGAACACCAGAACACGTTGCCAATCTCCTCGTTTCGTTTAGCATCTTATCCTTTTCTCTCATGTTGTGTAGCACTGCTGGTCATTCTAGCTCGATCTACCCATAACTCATCTAGTTCCTGTTTCCATGTCACACGAATTCTTGTCCAGCTGTTTCCGTCGTGGTGGACTGTCCCTGCTCGATCGCCGCTGCAAGCCACCTGTGCCAGGAGCTCTGCAATGTAAAGGTCCGGGTCACCATCGTCCTGCCACCGTAGCGCCGTCGGCACTCAACCCGAGTGATGGAGTTGGCCTCCGTCTTCGCCATCGATTCAGATCGAGTTCATCGTCGTTGCCGCTGGTGAGGATTTCTGTATGCGCAGTCTGTTCTTCTCCCCATGTTAACAAACTGCGAGGTGTGTGCTACTGATTTCTACGAGCATTCGCATGGTGTGCATGATGCATGTGTTGACTGCTGCAATGGCCGTAGGTACCATGCGGCTGCCAGCACCTCAACACCACTGTTGCCACATGCCATATCGTCACACCAGCTTGCTGCTGCTTTTGTTTGCCGAGCTGCACCACTCCCGTGGCCAGTCTTTCAGAAGGAAACCACCGGCGCCCTGAAGTCCAAGCAAGATGACTGCATCTAAGAGATACACGTTTTGTACAGAAGCAAATAAGTCATGGTTCGTTTCCTCTTGCTTATGATGACATCATCGTGGCATCATGCCTATGCAGTAATTAGGACTTTTCCTTTTTACATGCTACTGCTACACTTCTTTTTTTATACAATCAAACTCCGTCATCCAATTTGTCTATCATTTAATTTCTTTTCTTGACTATTGATCATGGTGACATCATCTTTATGTCATAATCAATGAGCTATCCTTTTTCTTGTTAAAATCCATATCTTATTCAATTTAATTCCGATTCCGGTAGTTCTTTCGCTCACACTTTCATCTCGACGTAGACATCAGTTTAATACTATTTTTCAGTACGTTTTACGATGATTGGTGTACTGTTTTTAATTTAATTCTTTTGCTTGCTTGTATATGTGTGGTCCGGATGTTGTGCTTTGGATGATTGATGCGAGTCGAATGCACGTTGTTCGAGAGTCATGAAGAGCTTGAAGATGAAGACACTCTGAGCAACAACATTACTTTGGTTAAAGGCAAGTGTGTCCTTGTTCCTTTGTCCTAATACTTTATTAATCACCATTGCATATGCCTGCATTTAATTTGATGGGTCCTATTAAGGTTTATCCTAATCTTTACTATATTTATTCCTTGTCAACCTGGGTTTTACCTTTCTGTTGGGTAGCATTGCTTAGTTGCTATACTTTGGATTATGGTGATTCTAATGAACAACAATAATGATGAACTTGCTTTACTTTTATGCTATCTACCTCTGATTAATACAAGATCACAATGATTAATTGGAACATGGAGAACCACCCAGGAAAACAGTGCTACCACAAGACATATGGCTCTGTCTTGGCTAATTAATTAGAAACCTTAGTGTGTGGTATGCTTTACCTGAAAGGGGCGAGGGGGTGTCGGTAGTTGGTGAATAGCCCGGCCCTCAGACTGATCTGCTCTATGGTAGCTTCGCAGTCTTGAGAGAGGTTTATGCATTGCGTTGTCATGAAACCTAGCGAGCAGCCCATACTAGGGAATCTTTGTAAAGGCCTCGTAGCGTCCCTATGCAATCACACCTCGGTAGTGTGGTATGATGCCTGATCAGCATCGCGTGGTTGGGTTTAAAGTTCTTCGGAACTTTTACGCGATTTGTGGGTAAAGATGTACAACCTCTGCAGAGTGTAAAACTAATCGATTAGCCGTGCTCACGGTCATGAGCGGCCTGGACCCTCACATGATAATTGAACTTGAAGATGGACTTAAATCGTTGTTATGTTTATGTTAGCCATATGCTTATGGCCTATGTTTATGTTAATTGTGGGTTGGTATATACTTATACTTTATTAGTAATCAGGTGCTAATAAAATTTGACCAACTAAAAATGCTTAATGCAGTCAATCTGTTAGCCTTTCCTTGATTAAGCCTTTGCATCCATACCTTCCCCACACTTGCTGAGTACGACATGTGCTCACCCTTGCTATAAACAATGTTGCTCAGAAAGAGGAAACTGCTACGAAGATGTTGTGAAGATGTTGCTAGTGCTAGGCGTACGCAACCCCCAGTCGACTGCCTGTGATGTTTGGTGCCTCGTTTCCAAAATTTAAGCGTAATACTCTGATAATCTCTCTTTTCCTTACGTGATACTGTTTCTGCATTCACTTATATGTCATTATATGTATGAAAATAGATCCTGGCATACATATAGTTATGCACCTGGTTTTCTTTGGAAAAACAGGTGTGACAAATGTGCCCTTGTATTTTCCTGTTAGGAATGTACCATCTATGCAAATGACTGGTCGACACTGTTTGAATGTCGCAATAGTGGGACCCAATGCTAAGAATGCCCGCTGCAAGACTTGCTTCCCTAGCCTTGATACAAGATTGTAAGTCTTGATATCATAATAACTACCAGAATTTAGCGTGGCAATTGTGTTCAGCAATTGAGGCAGATTGTCGTAGGATGCTTCGTAAGTACCCCACCTCAACTCCAGTACCTTCTTCTTCGTCATGTATGTCTTACTGTAACTTATCATGTACCTAATTTTCTCCTCAATTGCTAAGATAATGGACTTGGGCTCTACATCTACATGGAATGCCTTATAAAAAAAAGTTGGTTATGGCCCCCCAAGTTCTTTCTAGTGCTCTTCTAATCACATGGTCAACCGAATCAAATTCTGACAAGTCAACTCCATTTTCACCATATCTAATCTGGCCATTACCGAAATACAACTTCACAGTAACTGCATCCGACATGTCTGACAGCATGAAAAAAAATAATCGCTATTAACAAGTGGATCTGTAACTACAAAATATATCTACTCAGATCTACACTAGAACTATAATTTTACTAAGCAGATCGACACTAGAACTATAATTTTACTAATCGATCTACACTACAACTATAATTTTACTAAGCAGATCTACACTAGAATTATAATTTTACTAAGCAGATCTACACTAGAATTATAATTTTACTAAGCACATCTACACTAAAACACTACTTAAAAATATGAATTATCAGAGTTCAAAATATGAATTACCAGAGTATTTACCTCTAACGAGACGAAAAACCGGCAGAGCTTCGCACCTTCGCCACCTCCTCCTCACTCCCTTCTCTTCTCCCCACCCTAATCTTTTTTTTCCGAATTATTATGACATTTTCGGCTGAATTTCGGCCTTATATAGGCAGGAAATCCAAGTGCCGTGTGGTACGGCGGTTGCAGACCTGCGGCCGCCGTGCCATACGGCGCTTGGACCTGCCGCCGTACCGCACGGCGGTAGGGACATACCGCCGTGTGGTACGGCGATATGTGCATCCGATAGTTGGGACCCGCGTCCGGGCGGGCTTGCGAGCGGGCCACGGCAACTGCCGCCGTACCACACGGCGGTAGGAACCCTACCGCCGTGAGTTACGGCAGCAGTAGTATAGATTTGCTAAATTTTTTGGGAGGTATTTATTTTTGCAAAATTGAGGAAAAAATATATAAAAAAATTCCACTTCGAAGCGGTGCGTGTGTGTCTTTTACTCTTTTGTCGGTTGAGGAAGCCCATCAGTTAGATGGGCTTGTCTTACTTGCGGCCCGTTTAATTAAGAAGATCGGAACCAGACTGAAAGAATTCTTGGTCCCAGTGTCCTTCAATTCAGCCCGTCTTGCAATAAAAAGCCTGCATGCATACTCCAGCTGACCAGCAGTATAGAAGTAGAAATATCTTCATAAAATGCCCAACACAAAATTATAAAAAATCTTTACTTTCTGCTTCCTTCATCCCAATTTTTTTAGATTTATCGTAGATCAAAATGTACAAAATTTTAAGGACGCAAAGCACCAATCCATATGCGCTGATGATCGATATAAGTCATACAGTTTAGATCAATACTCTATAGAAACAATTCCCTGTTTGACACTGAACAAATGACATATTTCTTTCTTGGCCCTCAAAATTTTCTCTTTCTTATTTGAAACTAATCTGAGCTTTGATTCCTCATTTGACATCTCCGTTCTTTCCGCTAGTTAACTTGGATGAACACAACCCATGCCACCCATGGATACTTCCATCCTAATTTACTTAACAAAATGACATCCAAATCATCTCTATAATTCATGAAAATGTTTTGTAGTGATACAAAAGATAGAGATGGACTCATTTTACACAAAAACTATCATTTAAAATCTTAAAACTAAAATTCACTAAAATACACAACTTTTAAAGATTTTGTGAATTTTTGGATCACAAAAATACTTTCAAAAAATTACATAAATATATCCAATAATGTTATCACATTATGGCGTAAATTATAAAATTATTATCCATAGCATGTTACATAGATAAATATTTAAGTTAACAACTTAAATATTTATCTATGTAACTTAATATGGACAATAATTTTATAAATTTCTGCATCATGTGTTAGGAATGCTAGGATTTTTAATGTATTTGTATGCTCTTAAATTATTATAATCTTTAAAAGTAGCATATTTTTGTTATTTTTGTTTTAATATTTTAAATTATATATACGTGTAAAATGAGTACATCTCAAAAAAATCATGAACTTTAAAGGTGATATGGATGTCATTTTGTTAAGTAAAGTAGGGTGGAAGAATGAGTCTTTTTGGCTCATGGCATTAAAAAAGTTGGCAGTTACGTATATGTCATAAAAAAGTTTGGAAGCACGCACATGCCATGACCTCAACTTTCGTTTACGTACATGCCATTTCGTCCAACTTCTGTTAGGACTTAACAGTTGCATCGATCTGACAAGTGGGACCCACGTATGGAAATGACTATTTTACCCCTGACCCTTTCCAATCAATCTTGTGCCCTCTCTGTCCCGTCCTGTGCTCTGCCCATGCTCGTTCCCTGCCCGAACCCTAGCAGCCGCTGCCGCCGGCCCGCCGCCGCCGGCAGCACACCACCTTCGGCATCGTCCCGTTCCTCCAGGCCGTCGTCCCGTTCCTCTCGTGCTCCTCCGGGCTGCCGCTGCCGGGCAGCCGCAGCCGCCGCCGGCCAGATCCGGCGCGCCCCGCGCGGCCCGGACCGGCCAGGGGCAGGACCAGCTCGCAGGGGCCGGCACGCCCCACGCCGTCGACTTCCTCTGGCCAGGCCGAGCATAGGGGCCAGCAGGCCGTCGACTTCCTCTGGCCAGGCCGCACGCAATGCAGGAACCACCAGGACACAACGCAGCATAGGGAGCACAGAGAAGATAAATTCTTCTCTTTTTTTCTTGTTTACAATTTTCATTGTGATGTATGCATATATGTGATGTATGCATATGTTGAGCATGTGTTGTTGTTCATTTGTAGGATGGACGCCTGCTTGGGTAGTGATCCTCCTGACATTTCACCGTGGGAAATTGGTACTGGGAAATCAGTTGAACTAAGCATAGGGGAATCTAGCCTTACTAAATCTGCAGATAGTGAATTTCTTACTAACCCAAACCCATCCAATGAGCATATGGGTGATGGTGAATGCTTGTATATTGACATTGGTCCTGAACATGGAGCACCTCCCATTCCCACTAGTCAATCTGAACCAGACACATTATTAGGATGAAATAGAGGATGAAGTAGATGAAGTTGAGGAAGATGAATCTTTGTCTGATGATGAAATAGAGGAAGATGACATTGTAATAGATAGAGAGCCTGCACAGAAACCTGATGCAAACTATGACAAGAATGATCCTCCTATGACAGTAGGCACTATGTATTCGGACCAGAATGCTTTTAAGTTGGCCTTAGCTACACATGCTACCAAATATGAGTTCCAATATAACATTGAAAAGTGTGATAAATCTCGGTACAGGGTGTATTGCAGTGGCAAGAATGAGGGTTGTAAGTGAAGAATTCATACCGCTACTTTGAGGGATGAAGTCACAGTGAAGGTAAAATTTTTGTAACACTATATGCATTGATGTTTTTTTGGTAACACTCTATATGCATTGATGTTTTTTTTGGTAGTAAATAACCATTGATTTCTACATTGGCAGATCACAAGGAACCCATGGCCGCATGAGAATTGTCAGAGCACTAGGAGGACAGGTAGTTGTGTAGGAGTGACAAGTGCTTGGGTGTGTGAACAAGTGCTTGATTGGTTGAAGGAAGATGCAAAAGTGGGTCCCAAAGAGCTGAAAAGGAGGTTGAAGGAGAGGCACAAAATTGATGTGACCTACATAAAAGTTTATCTAGGTAAGCAACTTGCTATGGACAAACTTTATGGACCTTGTGGTGAAAGTTTTGACAATCTGTGTAGATTTAAGGCTCAAATAGAGGATACTAGTCCTAGGTCCTTTGTTGCAATTGATCACCATACCGTCAACAACAAAATAAGGTTTAATAGGCTGTTTTTTGCTTTGAAAGCTTGTGTTGATGGTTTCCTACAAGGTTGTAGGCCATATCTTGCAGTAGATAGTACATTTTTGAATGGAAGGTTTAGGGGTCAGTTGTGTGTAGCTTGTGCAGTTGATGGTCACAACTGGATGTACCCAATAGTTGTTGGTGTCATTGACTCAGAAATAAATAAGAATTGGGAGTGGTTTATGGAGAGGTTGAAAGAAGCTATAGACAACCTAGTTGGTCTTACATTCAGCACTGATTGTGGGCAGCTAGTGATGCATGGGGTGAGTACAGTTTTTCCATATGCTGAACATAGAGAGTGTATGTACCATCTAGTACATAATTTCAAGAAAAACTATAGTGGACAGATTTTTTATGATCACCTGTGGGCATCTGCATATTCTTGGAGCCCTTACATGTTTGAGAAACATTATCAAGCCATGGCTACAGCCAAACCAGAGGCTATGAAATGGCTTCAGGATAATCACAAGAAACTGTGGACCAGGAGCCAGTTTTCCACAATGTCAAAAGTGGATTATGTTACCAATAACTTGGCTGAATCATTCAATAAATGGGTAAGCTTGCCTTGTTTAACTTTGCATTGATTTTCTTTTTATTCCATGTTTACTAAACAATGGATTCCTATGTTGGTAGGTAAAGGATCAGAAGGGTCTGCATCTGGATGACTTGATGGATACCCTTAAACAGATGATCTTGAAAAAATGGAATAATAGAAAAAGGGTTGCCCAAAAGTTTGAAGGAAAGATCTTGCCTCATATAGTGTAGAAGTTGAGAGGAGCTAGCTATAACCTTGACATTGAAGTAATGACAAGCTCACCTGATGGCATTGCAGAAGTTTGTGCTAAGGGAGGTTCTGCTAGTAGCTTTAGGTTTGTAGTGAACATAATTGAGAGGACATGTTCCTGCAGAGCTTGGCAAGGGTCAGGAATACCATGCAAACATGCCATTGCCTACATCACATCAATCCCTGGGGCCAAACTTGAAGATTATGTGGATGAGTGCTATTCAGTTGAGAAATTCAAAATTGCATATGCAGTTATGTGCCCTCTATTCCTGACAAGTCCATGTGGCCCAAACCTACCCATGGCTTCTTCATGCATCCTCCATTGCTTAAGCCAACTGCAGGAGGAAGGACGAAGAACAAGATGAAATTAGCTTTGGAGGGAGGTAGTAGTAGTAAGAAATCAGGCACTGAGGGAGGTACTTGCACTGAGAGAGGTGGCACTGAGGGAGGTACTGACACTGAGGGAGGTCACTGAGGGATTTACTGGCAAAAAGAAACATAAGTGCCCAATATGCCACAAAAAAGGGCACCATTGGTACACATGTACGGATGGCAATCTTGATGACATAGCTGCATATGAGGCTGAGAGATAGACTTTCTAGACATGTACACAATGACAACACTTCATGTTTACCTATGCAAAATAACAATTTCCCATACTTTATTTCAGGGGTCCACCAAAGAAAAGACAGAAGAAAGCAGCATCTTCTAGTAACACAGTGACTAGCATTGTTGCGGCCACTACTGGATCAGGCATGGTATTTCATACAATGAGGCGGTGGCCAATGCTACACATAAGCCAAAGAGAGTGAAAAAGTGCCAAAAAGGGACTACAACCAACAACAAGTACTAGCAGGTTGATCTTTCACTTTGATCTTGTCATTTACAACCTACAACCTCACTGATCTTTTTCTACAACCTACAACCTCACTGATCATTTTTTGATCTTGTCATTTACAACCTACAACCTCACTTATCTTTTTTTACAACCTACAACCTCACTGATCATTTTTTTGTTAGGTCTGGAAATGGATCTGGAAAAGGATCCAATGACCCCTTTCCTCTCCAAATTGAGCACCCTACTGTTGATGAAGATATTGCATCTTATGAAGTCCCTACAGAGACAGTGCAGACAACAAGAAAGAAGCAAGCCACCATGAAGAAGTGTACACCAAGGAGAGCTCCTGTTGAAGTGGCCAACCCATCCAGCCCAGCTTCTAATACCAGAAGCAAGAAGAAACTCCAGCTTGAATAAATTTTGTGGAGGAACTACTTTTGATGTAATTTGAGACATGTATGGTCTGGTGTGATGAAAATTAGTTGACGAGGCTCTAGACCAAGGCCACCGTGACCACTAAAAAACGCAGTACGGACTGACACACAGCATACTTAGCGGCTAGTACAACGAGTACTACGCCTCCGAGTACCTGGCAGCCCATACGGCCAGTTTCCGTCATGGGCCAGCAGTCGAGCGGCCCATACGCACCGCCGCCTCTTCCTCCGAGTACATGACGGCCCACACGACAAGCCTCGACCGTGTGGTGGTTCGCATGACAAGTTTCCGCCTCCCCCTCCGACTACTCGCTCGCACGAGTAGTTTCCGTCCCCGACCAGTTCAGGCTTCACGTGGAAGACAACAGCAGCATGGGCCCCCGCTGAGATTCCGGGATATCCGCACGCGCTTCCCATGTGCCACCACGTGCCCGCTCCTCCACGACGGCCCGCCCCGGCCAGGTCGATCTGGTGTCAGAGGGCGGATCCGTCCACTATGCCACAAACAGCACAGTGCATGCCGTACCACGGACGGCACAGTGCGCACTACACCACGAACGACACAGTGTGCGCTACCCCCGTAAGCATCGGAAGGCGTGGCGTAGACTACCAGCTCGCACGAGTAGTTTCCGCCCCCCCCGACAAGTTCAAAGCTCCACAACAAAGGCAACGACGATGTGGGCCCCCCGCTGATATCCCGTGATATCCGCGCAGGCTAACCCACGTATCGCCACGTGCCAACCCCTCCACGCCGGGCCGCCCTGACCAGGTCGATCTGGTGGCAGAGGGCGTATCCGCCTGCTCTGCCACGAACGGCACAGTGTGCGCCGTACTACGAACGACACGGGGAGCGCTGCGCCACGAACGGCACAGTGAACGCCCCCTCCTAAACTTTGAACGCCGTGGCATAAGCCACTCCATTCCAACAGTACCTGGGAAAGACGTGCTCCTGTTCTGCTGACAGGGGTAGGGTACGAGGCCTACACCCCGCACCCGACGGACTACTCGGGGGAGAGCACGAGAAGCCCCGGAGGCAACTACTCGGGACGCGTGATTCCCGGAGCCCTACGCCGTCACCTATAACCCCATAACAGTTCTTCACCGCACCGTCATGACGGTCCGACGCGGAGAAGGACGCCCTACGCTGTAATATAGTCTGCACCCTCGATTTGACCCCCATAGACCTCTCCCTTGCAACTATAAAAGGGGAGGAGGGGAACACTTGTAACACACGTTCGTTTTCACCCCCACATGCACTCAGTATCGATATCTCATCTCATACCATCCCGTAGTCACTCACACACTCGTGTACGCAGAACTCTGCTACAAGAACCCAGCGCACGCACACTAGGGACCTGGGCGCAGAAACCCTATCCCGACTTGTTTGTAACCCCAACTACAGACATTTGAGCATAAAGAACACACCCCCTCAGACTGGATGTAGGGTATTACTCTCCGGAGGCCCAAACCAGTATAACCCCGACTGTCTCTTGTGCAACCGTGCGGATTCAGATATGCGCTCGTATAAATTTACTTGCCGACGGTAACAAACCCCGATAGTTGGCGCGCCAGGTAGGGGACTTTGCGTGTCTCGACGTTCATTTCAGGGTCTGCACAGCCCCTTCATCATCATCTTCGATGGTAATCATCACCAAACCGCCACCAATGAGCTACCCCATGGGATCGTCCGATCCACTCCCGGCCGGGTACGAGATCCGTTTTGGTAGCTGTTGACGGCTGTTAAGTGCTACTTTTACACCGTTAATACCTGCATAATATAATGGTAAAAGGATCATCAACACTAGAATAGGACTTGATACTAATGATTTCCACAAGTGTTGGTGTTTCTAGCTTTTGTTGCAGGATGCACCGAAATGCGTACTAAAAGGTACAGTTGAGAGCAAGTAGTCCAATGGCTATTAAAGGACGTCATCATAAACAATCTCAAATGTCAATTTGGACTGCACCATTGCGACGGGCTCGTCGAGACGATCGAAATGGATATATCATTTGTCTACTTCGGAGTCCGGATGGGAAAGATATGCACAAGACAAGATCATACTCCCGATATCTTGTGAGCTCGGTGGGACCCACACCAGGCCACATGGTGACGTGTGCCACATTGAATGCCGTGTGTCCATGATACCTCATCAATCCATGTGAAGCAACTCCTGGCGAATGAGACACCACCACATGTGCAGCACAAGGATCCAAGGGCCCACCAGAGACCCAAACCACCTCAAAACTCGGCATGCACCTGGAACCGTCATAAGGGGCCACATATCAGTCACCCAGAGAAAGCACGGGCCAAAAGGAGGTGGACCAGGGTCGGCCGAACCTAGGTTCGACCGAACCCTTTTGGTCTCCGTTCGCCATCTGCTTCCACGTGGTGCTCCTGGTTGATCTCTTGCAACGTTCCGGGGTGGATTGGTGACATGGTGCCCGTTGATTGGCCGGCACAAGGTCGGTTTGGTTACTTCCCCTGGAAGCTAGAGAAGAGTGCATTGCAAGATACCTCGCCACGTGTCGCTCTCCTATTGGTGGTGCCCAAGGATGGCTGCACATCTTAGAGAGCATTTGGCCTCTTGGCAAGCCATCCCCTCCTCTATATATAGGAGGGGAGGGGCTCCCATTTGAGATACACCATCTCACCCAAGGATGAGAGCTTCCCTTCAAAGGAGAGGCCTCTCCTTGGTAGATTAGAGAATAGGAGAGTGAGAGAGAGTGCTTTGTAACTCCATGGATGCTTCGTTCTTCAATTAGAGTAAAGTAAGTATTTCTGCATTTTCTATTTAGACTAAAGTGTTATTCATACTTGAGTGATTTGTTCTTGTGTTCTTCGTCTGTTCATCATTTAGAGGCGTGTGTTCTTCACGAACACGCCCCCTCGATCTAGTTGATTAGGTGCACAAGTTTGTATCCTGTTTGTATGACTCGTCTATTAGAATAAAGTGGAAATGCTTGCATGTTCTGATTAGAATAAAGTGTGTTCGTGATTCCTTTCTAATAGTTTATGCTAGGTTGCATGAGTTGACTTTTTCCTCTGCTAGTGCGTAGATCCTGGGTTTATGCGTTCGTCTGTTGCAAGTTCGTATACATTGTAAGCATAGTATGGGGTCAGGTTCTCTCCTGTATGCCTTTAGTATAAGCTAGTAGTACATATAGTGAGTGAGATCAGTTCTCTTCCGTGGTCGTAGTTCTATAAGTACAGAGTGTCGTAGTCCATTGGCTACGGCAGTAACCACAGCGTAGACGTTGTGTCACGCTACCGGTTATCATTCGTTCGGCTTATCCCAAGGTTAGGTAGAGGCAGTCCAGGTGGTGGTGACAGCTCGTCTGGCCCTCGTTGATCCTCCACAGATGGATATAGTCAGAGCTTCGTTCCACATAGATCCGCGTACCGGAGTCGCCTGTTAAGTCAGGGCTATCGGTACCCTAAGCCAAGTTCTATCTAGAGATTGACCTTTAATCTCATCTATAGTGCTATCTTTAGGAATCTTCTCTATCCTTGCCTCTTATCTGGGTGTGTCCTTGGACCGACTAGTACGAAGTTAATGCACACACGTTCCCTTGGATTCGATACCCTTGGAATACTCTGAGGTGAAGGCTACAACGGTATCCGTGCACTTGCGGATTTATTGCGTGTGTCGCTAAAATACCCAACAGTAGCCTAGACTTCCAGGCGACCGGAAACGGCTACGTCATGCGCCTCCTCAACAGGGGCGCCTGTAACATCCCGCATTTTCAATACGGAATGTTTATTATAAAAATGAGGATTTAAAATTTTTGGTGAATTATTTGAGTGCTTGATAATTTAATTAAGGATGTATTCTTATTTCTCTCCTAAAATTCCTAGAATTAATTTTTGAGCTAATTAAAATTTCTAGGAAATATAAAATGCTAGTGTGAGAAACTTGGAGTTTATTTGGATTTATTTGGGATTTATTTGTGTGGGATTCAAATTTGAATTCTTATTCAAATTTGAATCAATTTAGAAATGGGTGTAGAAGTAAAAGAAAAGGAAAGAGGGTTTTAACCCTGCTGGGCCTCGAGTTCTACAGCAAAGTCCATCCTAGGCCCCCCATCTCTTTATCCCGAGACAAAGCGCACCCCTGCACATCCCTGCAGCCCAGCAGCGTGCGGCCCACGAGCCCGCTCACCACCAACCCCCGCACCATGTCACCGCCAGGCGGGCCCGGACTCCGCATCACGCTGACGTCGCTATCGTCTTTCCCGCTTTTGCTGACGCCGGCGCCAAAGCCTGCCGGAGCGCCGCCCATGGCGCCGTCGCGATGCGCCCGCGCCCCTCCTTTACCATCCGGCCGTCCACGTGCCCCCGCTCCGCACCTTGTGCTATAAGAAGGCCGCCGCCGCGACCCCAGGGGCTCCCAACCCTAGCCGCCGGGGATTTTTCCCCATTGCCACCCGCCACTGCTCGCCGGAGGAGAAGGAGAAGAGGGAGAGGAGAAGGAAGCCCGGAAGCCGTCCGCGAGCACGCCGGAGCCGCCGCGAAGCCGGAGGACCGCCCGTGGAAGCTCCAGGGACACCGGGAAGCCAAGGACCACGACGTCCCTGCTTCCTCTACTTCCTTTGCTCGGCACCGCCCTGCTTCCCTCGCCGCCGGCAACCAGCTCCGACCTTCTTCCCCAACGCCTGCGCTTCGACCCGTGGTCACAAGGTGAGGCCTTGCTCCCTTCCTCATCTGATGTGGCCCGGCCTTCGTGCCGAGGGGGAGAATGAGCACACCATGCCTACGCCGCCGCCGCGCCGCCGTGCACGCCGCCGTTGTGGAGCCGGCCTTCGAGCCGTGCCTGTCGTTTGTAGGTGCCGCCGCTGTCGTCACGCGCGCGCCCGCCTCCGCTTTCTCCCTTGTTTCACGGCCGCACTCCGCCGTCATGCCTCGCTGCCCTGCCGTGCACCGGCGCACCTCGCCGCCGGCCTGCACATCGGCGCACACACGTACCGGGGGTCTTCCCGTCTGTCTTCGCACGCCGTAGTGATCGCCTCGCCGCCCTGAGCACCACGCACCCCCGCGTGACGCTGCTCCGCGGCGGGAACCCACGCCTCGCCGTCGCCGCGCCAGCCAAGGGTTCCGCCATGACCGCGCCGGCGCTGTTCTCTCTGGCAAGAGGGCGAAAGCCCCGGATTTTGGTTCCTTTACACTCCTTTGGTGCACGCATGCACACCTCTTGGCTTTTGGCACTCCCGCACGCTGTCGCCGACGATCGCCGCTCGGCACCCGCACAGCCGCTCCGCCGCCGTCCCTTGTCTCGTCACCTCCGCGCAGTGCACCGGCCAAAGCCGACTCCTTTTTTGCTCGAGGATGAGCCCTTGGTGCACCTTGACCTCTCTCTGTCGCTTGTTGGTCGGCCGGACACGCCTCGTCGCCGGTGAAGTCTTTGCCCGCGCCGCCGCTCCTTAGGAGCCTTCCGTTGAGCACTTAGCCGCAGAGCACAAACCCCCCTAGGGGATTGGCCGCACACCGCCACCCACATGTGCTACTCGTCGTAGGAGATCCGGTCGGATCTAAAGCGGCCGGCCACTGGCCGTTGAGCCACACGCCGGGTTGCGCCGCACCCCGCCGCAGGAACCCCCTCGCGGATCTGGTGAGCCGCGCCGCGTGGCCGCCACCCCGGCCTGCCACGTCGGCTACCGCCGGCCTATAGCCGCCTGCGTGGCTGCCATGTGTGCGGGATGAGCCGGCCTGCAGATGGCCTATAGCCTAGGAAGAGATAGCTGGAGTTGGGTAAAAGCTAGCCTATAGTCTGCAATATTGTATATGCGTATTTGATTTTCAGAAATCTATTTTGACTTTGGAAATTCATAATAAATCCGTTTTGACTCCGAAAAATACAAAACTTCTTCTGAAAATCTTCTAAAAATCCAAACTCTGCGCTAGGCTAGAGTTTGCCTCTTTTTGGGTCTTATTTGTTCTTTATTTTCGATTTATTGCAATTAGCATCCGTGTTTATTTATTTAAATATGATTCTAGGAGCCACCGGAGTCAGAGAGCTGAACCAGGACTACGATGACGACCTCGGCTACGACGACTACTCGCACCCAGGTTCATGCCCGACCTACTTTGAATGCCCATTAGGCATTGCTTTAGAATTGCTAGTGCTTTACTTATGCATGATGATGGATATGATGAAACCCTTGCACTGCCCCTTTTAAATACCTTGTCCTTGATTGACCTACTACTACTATATTTACGCGTGATGATACGCTGAGCTTGCTGTGCATGTGTTGGGTTATTGTGGTAGTTTCTTGGCGTGTGTGGGAAAAACCGGCAGGAGAAGCTGTTTTGGGATATTTTGGCGGGGGTGAGCTCAAGACAACCCGATCCGGGATCGGGGGCCAGGGATCGTCTTCTCAGACGTTGCCCAGTCTGGTGCCTATGGTGGGTACACTGTTTTAGGAGCACATGTGTTAGGGTTTTTGTGATGACTTGGAGGATAGGAGCTCGCCCCGGTCTGAAACCGAGTGGGTCGCTTTGTTACACGGGACTTTCGTACACATCACCTCGCCGAGAGTGGGGATAGGGCCATTTCGACCCTAGCAAGTGCGATACCATACCTTCCAGTAGGATAGAGGGTATCAGTGAGAGGGTTAGGGTGAAGTCCCTTCCCTATTGGGCGCTCCCCGTGCGGCCACACGGGGGCATGTTCACAGTTCTGGGGTGGTCCTTTGCGAAGGACCGCATCGAGACCCGGATGCAGGATGGAATCGTAACTCCTAGGTGTTCGTTCGGTTGGGTAGGCTCGGTCGGCCGTACACCGTCCGAGTGCTATTCGGAGTTGGGTACTGGTGTACACGCTCTGCAGAGTTTAGATCTATACGTATAGCCGCGTCCTCGGTTATGGACATGCCCGTTGTTTACTCCGACTCTTACGTTTTGGGATTTCTACCTCCCCCTATAGGATTCGAGTGTATGGTGAACCGTGGTTGCATTCGGGGAGAGGGGAGTTGCTCCCTCTGCCTCGCGGATCCGGGTGCAATCATTGAGGTGCGAGGAGTGGGAGTTCTCGCACCGACCCTAGATGGAGATAGGTGATGGTGACGGTGATCTGGGTGACCAGGTGTAACCGTTCGTGAAAGAGAGATATGGGAATTGGTGGGATTATGGAGATGATATTTCTTTTATATTGATGCTGCTGCTGCTTAGGAAACACAGCCTCTACCTTGTTTCTCTCTTTACCCTTAGTAGTAGGCCACTTAAAGCTTGCATACGGTTGGTGACGTGGACCTATCCCGATCCTTGGGGATAGCCCCTGAGCTTGCAGGGTACGAGTCAAACTTCGACAACAACGCCGACGGATGGTACGACTGAGGGGCACATCGCTGCGCTCAAGGATGCCTGTGGAAGGCGAATGAAGATGGAGACACCTTTTGGAAGCTAGCTACCGCTGCGTAGGCTCTTATTCTTGTTATTCCGCCAAGAGGCATGTATTGTTGTACTCCATTATTCAGGACATATAATAATCAGATTATTATTCGTACTCTGATGCTTTATTTCATTGTATGACTGTGATATTTATCTGTGATGAATACCTGTGCGTGATAGCATCTGATCCAGAGACTATCACGAGACAGAATGCTGGGTTTTCCGTTCTTGAAAACCCAAGGCGTTACAGCGCCGACGCACCTGCACCGGCGCCAGCTACGGCGTCTGCCCCGCGATCACCCCGGCGCAAGAGGCGCTCTGGCAAGCGCTCGCGGCAGGCCAAGGCGGAACGACGCAGGGCAGCACGCACCGGCTCCCCACCGCGGGTCGAAGCCGGCGAGCCACAACACGTGAACGCTACAGAAGAGTCCCTGCCGTCAGCAGGCTCGACGGCACGCCACGCCAGGGGAGGTGCGCCAGCACCACTATACCCCCGCACGACGCGCAACGCGACGGCAGCATACTCCTCGTCGTCAGGCACAGACGTGGCCGCGTACGAGGACCTCCCGAGCCATCGCCTCTTGTGCAAACGGGGGCTCGCTGCGACCTCACCCGACGAACTGTACGCCGACTCCGACGGCACGGACGACATCTTGGGCTCGGAGTGGGACTACTCCGGGCTCCGGGACGCCGGTGTTTAGGGATGAAAACGGACGGGAAAAATCTCGTATCCGTCTGTCTGTTTTTCTACGTTTGTCCCATATTTGTGTCAATACGAAAACGGGACGAAAAAAACAGGAACGGGACGAGAAACGGGACGAGGGTGGCCGGGAGCGGGACGGGAAACGGTTGAGGGTGTATCCCGCTCGTATTTGCGGTATCCCGTTTTTCACCGGGATGATCCCGTATTCATCCTTTTTTAGTTAAACAGGATAGGTCCAATATCACAGATTCACAAGTTGTGCACTTCCTCCGGTCTGAGATCCCGGCCCATCCTGCTCAAAGGCCGACGTCCGGCACTTGTGCAGCACCCTGCGCGCGCATGCACAGCGGGCCTCCGCGTGCCGCCAACCCTGCGCATGCATGGCCTGCTGGCCTGCTGCTGCGATGAATTTTGATTCTGCTACTGCCTCACGGGCCATATGCTTAGCTTGGTAGGTTCATCTGTGTTGCAGCGCATAGTGCTAGCGTGCTGCTCTGCTGCATGTGCTTGCGACATTGCTATATTGATATAGTACAGTAGCACATACAAGTGTTATGTGCAGCAGCGGTACTGCATTAATGTACTAGTGTGTTTACATACTAGTGTAATATATATGTATACATGCATCCCGATGTACGGTCCCGGTTCCCGCCCGTTTCCGTTATATTTTCATCCATATTTGCTCGTTTTCGTATACCCGTTTATCCCGCTTCCCGTCCCGCTCCCGACTATCCCGCTCCCGCTCCCGTTTCCGGTGAAAAAATATGGGACGACACACGGTTAAGGAGTTTACCGTCCGTTTCCGTCCGTTTTCATCGCTACCGGTGCTTTCGACCGCTTCCAGACGGCGGCAGACTACTGTTTCGGCTACTCCGACAACTCCGATGCCGAGGGGTACAACCCTACGCGCGAGTGCTTTGTCGTTGGTAACGCCCCGGTCGCGCCAGCACCGGCCCATACTCCAGAGGGGGTCGCCCAGTCCGCCCATAGTTCGACAGCAGACAGCGTAGCCGTGGCGCAGGACCCGCCCAACGGCGCCGCACAACGGGCGCGACTAGACGAGTTGGAGGACACACAACGCCAGCTCGACGACGAGCGGGCTAGCTCCACCAACAACTCGGGCAGGACCCGAACCCGACTCCAGCTCGTGTACGCGCGAGGGACGTCTAGCAGCGCATCATCAACGACGACCGCGACGTCGTCAACGGCACGCCCGTTTTCAAAAGGCGTCGCAGAACCTGGCGGCCGCAGCTGTACTTCTCCGGAAGATCCCAGAGCCTGGCATGCCTCAGGAAAAGGAGATGCATCAACAAATCAAGACACTCCTTGAGACCGTCGCCGTGCAGCAGGCGGAGAGCTACGCCTCTCGTCAGCGGGGCTCACAGGGTCGCGGGCACTCCGAGCCACAACAACCTGCGGCACCGTCACAATAGCCGCGTGGGTCCGAGGAAGTCAACGTTCCCGTCAAAAGTCGTCTGGGCCCCCACTGCGACACGCGCGACACCATCAAGGCGCGGCGAAGGATGGACGTGGGACAGGATGACAACCACGAGCAGCAGCCTCGCAAGGAGTACAACCGGCGACGCGGTGGCCGCTACGACAGTGACGAGGACCGCAGCCGGAGCAACTCGCCGGACGCCCAAGGGCCTCGAGCTTTTGGGAAGAACGTGCGTAGTGCACGTTTTCCTTCATGATTTCGAGCTCTGACCTCCGTACCCAAGTACGATGGAGAAACCAACCCTAGCGTTTGGTTAGAAGATTACCGACTAGCGTGTAACGCCGGTAGCGCGCGGGACGACCTGTTCATCATCAAGAATCTCCCACTACACCTCGCAGACTCAGCCCGCATGTGCCTAGAGCACCTGCCCCGAGGCAGGATCGACAGCTCGTTGCAGCTGCGCGATGCCTTCATTGGCAACTTTCAGGGCACATACGCCCGACCAGGAAATCCGTGGGATCTGCGCAACTGCAAGCAGATGAAGGGCGAAAGCCTACGCGACTACATCCGGCGCTTCTCCAAGCGGTGCATCGAGTTGTCGAGCACCACCGACACGAATATCATTTCGACATTCCAGAACGGCACCACGTGTGCCACGCTGATCCACCGGATCGGGCGACGGAAGCCACGATCTACTCGGGAGCTCCTCGACATCGCAACAGATCACGCCAACGGAGATGAAGCCGTAGCCGCGACTCTCAGTCCCGGTACTAGCAAAGGGAAGCAACCAGCAGAGGCTGATGGCGGTCCGTCCGCTCCGTCCAATAAGAAGAAGAAGAATAAGGACAAGCGGTATCGTGATGACACCCTTGTGGCTGCCATCGATTGGAAGACGGCGAGGCCCAGGGGGAATCCACCCAAGGACCACTTCGAGAAGCTGCTGGAGGCACCATGCTCCAACCACGAGGGTCTGGTCAAGCATGCGCTCAAGGACTACAACCTGATGAATGCCTATCTCGCCGGCACGCTGAAGAAGCGTGACACCGCTCCGACCAACGACGGAGGGAAGGACAAGGGCAACGACGAAGCTGGTTACCCCCATGAAGATGGAGCTGTCATGATGATCTTCGGGGGCTTGATGGCGTGCCTACCCAGGCGTCAAGAAAAGTTGATCCGGCGTGAAGTCTACCACGTTGAGCGCGTGGCGCCGACATATCTGACCCTCACCTTCGAGGTGGTCGGGTTCCCGGGGACGTATCACGCGATACTCGGAAGGCCAGCATACGCGAAGGCAAAGTTCATGGCCATCCCCAACTAAACATACCTTAAGCTGAAGATGCCCGGCTCGAAGGGCATCATCACAGTGGGTACGACGTTCCAGCACGCATACGAGTGCGATGCTGAGTGCTTCCAGTTCGCTGAGGCACTGATCCGGTCCGAGAAGCTCGCCGCAGAGCCCCTCTCTGAGGACCAAGACATCCACGAGTCGTCCAAGCGAGCGGCATGCTCTTTCGAGCCCGCCAAGGACACCAAGGAGGTGGCCGTCTCCGATGATGGCCGCTTGATCCGTATCGGGACAGCGCTCGATCCTAAATAGGAAAGTGCGCTCGTTGACTTCCTCTGCGCGAACCTCGACGTGTTCGCATGGAAACCCTCCGACATGCCGGGGATTCCAAGGGAAGTCGCCGAGCACAAGCTTAACATTAAGCCCGTCTCGAAGCCGATCAAGCAGCGTCTTCGCCGCTTCAACTCCGACAAGTGCATGGCCATCGACGAGGAAATCAAGAAGCTCCTTAGTGCAGGTTTCATCCGTGAAGTGTACCACCCTAAGTGGTTAGCAAATCCTGTACTCGTTAAGAAGAAGAATGGAAAATGGAGGATGTGTGTCGACTACACGAGCCTAAACAAGGCATGTCCACAAGATCTGTTTCCATTACCGCGTATAGATCAAGTAGTCGATTCGATAGCCAGGTGCGAAACCCTCTGTTTTCTCTACGCTTATTCCGGGTACCACCAAATCGCGATGAGCATGGCCGACCAGCTCACGACCTCATTCATCACCTCTTTCGGCACGTTCTGCTACGCATCAATGCCGTTCGGGTTGAAGAATGCAGGAGCCACGTTCCAGAGATGCATGTGACGCGTCTTTGGCGACCTCATCAGACGGCTGATCGAGGCCTATGTAGATTATATCGTGTTATAATCGAAAAAGGTGGGCGACTTGATCCCCGGCCTCACCGCGGTCTTCGAGAAGCTAAGGGAGCACGACGTAAAACTTAATCCCGAGAAGTGTGTTTTTAGAGTCCCTAGAGGCATGCTACTCGGGTTCGTCGTGTCGGAACACGGCATCGAGGCGAACCCCGAGAAGATCTCTGCGATCCCAAGCATGGGGCCGATCAAAAATCTGAAGGGAGTGCAGAGCGTCACGAGGTGTCTCGCGGCCCTCAGCCGGTTCATCGCCCGACTAGGTGAACGCAGCCTGCCGCTGTACAAACTCATGAAGAAGTCGGAACACTTCACGTGGACGCCCGAGGTGCAGGAAGCGCTCGACTCGCTCAAGCACCTGCTCAAAAGTCCACCCGTGCTCACCACACCAGCAGACGAAGAGCCCATGCTCCTGTACATTGCCGCTACGACTCAGGTCGTAAGTGCAGCACTGGTGGTCGAGCGGGACGAGCCCAGGAAGGCACAGAAGGTGCAACGCCCTGTCTACTTTGTGAGCGAGGTCCTCTCCGACTCAAAAATGCGCTACCCACAAATCCAAAAGTTGATCTATGCTATCCTCATAACCAAGCGGAAGCTCCGGCATTATTTCGACTTGCACCGTATCACGGTAGTGTCCAAATATCCGCTCGTCGAGGTCATACAGAGCCCAGAAGCAGAAGGAAGAATCGCTAAGTGGGCCCTCGAGTTGATGGGATAGAATATCACATATGCGCCCCGCACCGCCATCAAGTCGCAGGCTTTGGCCGACTTCGTCGCCGAGTGGACGGAGATCCAGACTCCCCCCGCTCCCATCGAGCATGAGACGTGGCTTACGTACTTTGACGGGTCTCTTATGAAAGAAGGAGTCGGGGTCGGACTTGTCTTCATCTCGCCTCTGGGCTTAATCATGTGCTACGCAAGTACAATGAAGCAGCAGTCACTCTCGCAAAAGCGGCGTTGAATCAAAAACCCGTTCCGCACAAGGTCTTCGCCAGCGACCAGTACGAGCCATCTATCCGTTCCGATGAGGATAAGCCACCAGAACCCTCGACACAAGAGGTCATGGAAATCGATGAGGTCCGAGAGCCCAACCTTGAAGACCCAGACTGGAGGGTCCCGACCCTCGAGTGGATGGTAGAAGGGAAATTGCCACTCGACAAGGAGGAAGCCCGACGGATAGCACGTATGGCCAAGTCGTACAGACTGGTCGATGGCGAGCTCCGACGAAAGGGCGCTGAGGGCATACTTATGCGTTATGTCCTAGCCGACCAGGGCAAGAAGCTGTTGCAGGAGATTCACGCCGGCACATGCGGGCACCATGCTGGTCCCAAGACCATTGTCGGGAAAGCTTTCCGACAAGGTTTCTACTGGCTGACTTCAGTCACTGATGCAACCCGGATCGTATGCATCTGCGAAGGCTGTCAGTTCTACGCGCGACAAACTCATCTCCCGGCGCAGGCGCTTCAAACCATTCCTGTCACCTGGCCTTTCGCGGTCTGGGGACTGGACATGGCCGGACCCTTGAGGAAAGCGCCCGGGGGCTACACACACGTACTCGTGGCCATCGACAAGTTCTCGAAATGGATAGAGGCCAAGCCCATAACCAATGTTCGCTCCGAGGAGGCCGTCGCGTTCTTTACCGACATCATCTACCGCTTCGGGATCCCGAACTCTATCATCACCGACAACGGCACCCAGTTCACCGGCAAAAAGTTCCTCAAGTTCTGTGACGACAACAACATCCGTGTGGACTGGGCTGCCATCAGCCACGCAAGGACCAATGGGCAGGTGGAGAGGGTGAACGGCATGATCCTGCAAGGCCTGAAGACACGGATTTTCAAGCGCCTCGAGAAGTTCCGGGCAACATGGGCCGCGGAGCTCCCTTCCGTCCTATGGAGCTTACGCACCACGCCTAGTCGGGCCACTGGCTGCACGCCCTTTTTCCTGTTCCATGGGTCAGAGGCAGTTCTCCTGACAGACATCGACTACGGCAGTCCACGAGTTCAAGTCTACACCGAAGAAGGCAACCAGGTCGCTCTCGAGGACGCCATCGACCAGCTGGATGAAGCGCGCAGCGTCACTCTCCTCCACTCAGCATAGTACCAGTAGGCCCTACGCCGCTACCACAAGCGCAACATACGGAACCACAAGTTCCAAGTCGGCGACCTCGTCCTCTGACGAGTTCAAAGCAACAAAGGCCGGCACAAGCTCTCACCACCATGGGAGGGACCATTCATTGTCGACCAAGTGCTCCGTCCGGGAACTTTTAAACTCAAGTATGAGGATGGCAGGGTCATTTCCAACGCATGGAACATAGAGCAGTTACGCCGCTTTTACCCTTAGAATTTCCTTTGTTTCATCTTAAGATAATGCAAGAGCTTCGAGCTACTTCCTTTTTTTCGTGAGATGATATCTTCGTTCAAGCTTATGTCTTTTACTCGAGTAAAATGCTTTTTAAGCTCTTTTCATGCGTTGGGGGCTACTTGGGGTCACGGCACCCCTTCCCCACACGTTTCGAAAACTTTTTCGATCAAAAATTGTCTACGGTTTCTCGTATGATCGTCACGGTATGCCCACACTTGCTAAAGGGAGATGGACGATAACTCGCGCGATCGAGAGCCTACGCTCGTCCGGGCCCCGAGTACTCACACCCCTGCGGCTACGGTGCAAAGACCCACGAGTAAAGTTCGTGACTCCGAGTTGTTGCTCCATTCGCTCCCTCGAGAGTGGTCGGGTACCGTCTAAACTATAAACTCCGAAGAGTTTTCTTGTTCGCAAAAACACACGCTTTCGTCTATCCTTCTCCAAAGTACTCGAGGGCTACTTGCCCGAGTGGTGCTGCTTCAAAGCTAAGCCCGGCCGGGTCGCCAGTTTCCTACGCCCCTGCGGCTACGGAACAGAGCACCACCAGCGAAGTCTTAAGCTACACTACTCGGACTCGCAAATTTCCTCGGCTACTCGGAGAATAGATAACGCGCAACAAAACGACAAACAAGCTCTCAAACTTAGAATGAGAAACGGTCACCTGACCTGCAAGTTTGTTACAAATTTTTATAGATATAACAAAAAGCCCCTGCGAGGCTACTCTGTTTTCTTTTATAGGCCCAGATCGTGAAGAGCATGGTTCATCATGGCTTCGGCGAAGTCGACGGCGCCACTCTCGATGCGGTCGTAGCCGTTGTTGTCGTAGCTGGGGCACCACCCTTGGCTCAGCAACTCCCGGTCCAGCCTCGGAAAGTGCAACAAGAAGATCGCTACCACCTTGCGAACGATGTCGCGTGTCATGTCCAGCGATTGCCGGGAGCTGTCACGGCGGCTCGTCCCAGGCGGTCCTTCAAATTGGAGCCAATGGGGACCCCAAGATCGTCCATCGCCTTCACGATGGCTTCGGCCATCTTGTCGCGGATCGATTGCACCAACACGAGGGTTTTCTTGGTCTCCTCGTGCGACTTTCGTGCCTCCTCGAGCTCTGTCACGGTCTCTGAAGCAAAAGAAGGATGAACATTAGCGGAAAGCAACATGATCAAGAAGGGCAAAATACGAAGGGGTGCGCCTCTCACTGTTCAGCATCTCGGTAGACTCGCGGGCAAGGTCCGCCAGCTTCTGGTTCTCGACAAGCTGGGTGGCCTCGACACTTTCCTTATCCGCAAGCTGCTTAGTCAAGTCGTCGCGGGCCGCACGGAGAACTGCTCGTCGCCAAAAACGAAATAACATCACAAGACCGAACAATTATACGAGAAGAGAATCCGAAAAGGCAACAGGTCGTGGGACACTCACTGAGGATCTCCTCCTCGCGTTTCCTGGTGACTTCTTGGAGCTGGTCCTTCGCAGCAGTGACATCGCGGACTTGGGTCTCGAGAGTGGTCGCCCTCTCACGAACCGTCTGGAGGTAAGACTCGGCCCGACCCGCTCTTGCTTCGAGCTCTGTCTTCTCCTGACGGGCGGTCTGAACGGCGGCCTCGGCATTGGATCGCAGCTCCGACGCTGTCTGCTCCGCCGCGGCCAGCCTCTCCTCCATGGAGGTCTTCTCTGCCTGCGCAGCGGCCGCACTGTCCTCCGCGGACTTCACCCTCGCCTCGAAGGTTGCGCGCTCGGTCGCTCTACCGACCTCGCCCGCCGCCATGATGAAGGACCGATTAGGCGAACCAGAGAGGGGGGAGTGAATGGGAGCCGATAAAAATTCTTCTCGAAGGAGATGGGAACTCCAACAAGACGAACACGACTTCCGAAACACTTCTCCGACTCAACTACCCAAGTTGGTCAAGACCACGTAGCCACTGGAGTGCTACTAGTCTTAGGAACCAACACACAACCTTCCGAGCCAAAACTCACCAACACACACAGCGGAAACTTGCACGGCTGCTGCCTGTGCTACACCGGTCAGACCGATGGCCTGCGCCGGTCAGACCGGTGACACCGGTCAGACCGGTGGACAGAGCCGGTCAGGCCGGTGGCTACAGCAGCCGCACAACAAACATTCCAGGAAGCCTCAGTGACTCCTCTAGGCCCTGGAACAAAAACTACCTCCGAAACAAAACCTGCAAGGAAGAAGAACCCCTCACAAAACCTAGCAAAACAACTTCAAACACGCCAAGAACTGACCAGCAGGACCACAGGACAAAACCACACGGACAAGGCTGTTCCCCGATACAAATCCCACCAAGGGGCTCGCACCGGTCAGACCGGTCAAGGGCACCAGTCAGACCGGTCGCGCCTGGGCAGCTCAGGATGAACAGCGCCCGCGAGTCAACTCCCCAAAATCCAACTCCCGATCTCCCGATTCGCTCCACGGATTCGCACAAGACTTTGGGGATAGTAGGAACACCTCATGGGCACTCCATAGCCAAGTTATGGTCCACCAAAACTCGTTGAATCAAGAGGAATCGAAGGATTTCCGCCAAGAACGCCTCTAACCCTAGAGCCAAGAAAACCCCAAAATCGAGCCCCTTTACTCACGGATTTGGGAGGGGAATCAAAGGGAAAAGAACCACGAAGGGTTCATGCATACATCCCCCACCAAATCCCAAAGAGAAAGGTCTCAAAACCGCCACAAGAAATTCGCCAAGAAAAGCCTCCGAAAATCACCAAAAAGGAGAAACGGGAAAGACACAACCAAGCCTTGAGGAACCACGCCGAATCATCTATACATACCAAAGAGGTTCATACAAGGTCTAGCTTGCCGCACGATCATCCTTCCCTCTCACAAGATCTCACCATGAGGCTCTCAAGCTAGTCCTATGAAAATCCTAAGGAAAATAGGAAGAGAAAATAGGAAAACCAAATGAGCTAGGGTTCCAAGAGATGGCTGCCATCCTCTCACCCCTTGGGTTATATGGAGGCAACCGAAAGACTAAAATACCCTTACTAGCTAACTAGGGATACATGCCCCTCAAGGGCGAAATCGGAAATCTTTGTCTTCGCACCATCGGACGGATGCCAAGCGACTGCAAACTTGCTTAGCCTCGACGCAAGCCTTGCGATCCCGACGCGTGTCCTCCGCTTCGAAGATTCCGGGCTGCGTCGTCGCACACCGGTCAGACCCACCGGTCAGACCGGTCTGGAGCTACTGCACCTCCGTCTTCGGTTCTTCGGTCTTGGCTTTGTGGATCAACCAAGGAACCCAGTGGTTTTCTGGTGAACCACCGGAAACCCCGCGAACTCGGTGTAGCCTCCGCCAATCACCACTCATGACTCGGCTCCCACGTAGTCCCGGCTCGACCTTGGTTTTGAGGCTCAACCAAGAAACCGTCCATGACTTCATCTTGCCGTTCTTGCCACCATGCGGCCCGCACTTGACCCCGCTAGCCACCGGGTCCCTCGAACCAAGTCTACTTGTCTTCTCCACACCTGGAGGCCTCACCGGCAACGACCTTTCGCGCTTGTTCTTCACCTGCACCAACACCAGTCAAGCCGCAACCTGCACCTGCAATACTTAGCCAAGAGTCTGTCCACACCACGTTGTCAATCACTCATCACATCAGGAGGCGACCATCCACCGCTCCTCGAACCACACATGGCTCTCAATCTCCCCCTTGATGAGTGTATTGACAACACACACATTTTGGTAACCAAGATAAAAGAAAAAGAAAAGAAACGACTAAAAGAAACTCCAACAAGCGATCGAAAGTCAAAGAAAAGGCAAAGAGCAAGATCACTTGAAGAAGACAAGTCTCGGACCCCTTAGGCAAGGGCAACGGCTCGACACATCCGAGACAAAACATGCTCAAGCAAAGAGCACAAACCACCATTCCAAAGCTCGAAAACCACAAAGAGCTCCCCCTGCACACATGCAAGCTCCCCCTGAACCAATGCAACTCCCCCTGGATAAATGCATGCGAACCACATCACGAAACAGAGCAGCTGCAAAAGCTCAGCTTTGACCGGTCAGACCGGTCGACACCACCGGTCAGACCAGTTCCCAACATGTGAACAGGACTAGCACTCTGACCGGTCAGACCGGTGACCTCAACCGGTCAGACCGGTGCACAACAGAGCCCAGAAATGGCTCGAAACCACCTGAAAACCTTCTAGATGCATTCAGTAGGCCAAAACATGCTCAAACTTCTCCCCCTTGTTGACAATGCATGAATCAAGCCAAAAATGCAAAAAATGCAACCTAGAGCTTCTCAAATAGACAAAATTCAACATAGGATGCTACACATGTCCAAATGAGCAAGTTAGATACTCTATAGCTTCATAATGACATCAACTTCATGATCACCAAGTTTCACAATCATTGGACGAAGCTAAGAAGCTAAGATAGAATTGAGCAATTTTGCGAAAATTTACCCTCTCATGAGCAAGGTCCTAAACATGAGCAAAACATATCAAAATGGTAAAGCCACACAAACTTCATGCTAGGACAACCATTCTAAGCATAAGACCATCATAAACACCCACAAGCACCTCATGTCATGTCAAAGCCATCGAGCCATGTGCCTACTTCTAGATATGAGACTTCTCATTGGTAGGCATCACGCAACGGTTTAGCACCCAAAGCAAATTAAAATTAGCACAAATGACATGGGAGCACATTTTCTAAGCAATTTACATTTCATTTTCAGATTTGAAATTGGTACATGAAATGTCTTTGCGACAAAAAGGAACTTATGCCCCTCCACAAGATCAAGCATGGGGGCTAAACATTCATGATGGCAAATGAGCCTTTGGCCCCATATGATCAAAATAAGATATCCAACCACAAATTAAGCATAGCCAAGCCAAAAAAACATGTCAAGATCATATAAAGGCATTTACTCACAAGAGAGCATACATATGAGATTTTTCAAAAACATAGCCATCAACCATGGATATAAACCAAGATTATCAAGAGCTAAGCCAAACTAACCATAGCTTACCAAACTAGCTCACAAGGACATATATATCATTCCATGGTGAACAATGTATATAGGAGAAGCCTTTCCTAAACAATGCATATGATACAAAATGCATGCAACCTAAGATACAAAGATGCCTATACATCATGTTACATATGCCATGCCAAATGCAAGAAATGCACAAAGGAAAGCTATACATATGCTACAAAGGAGCTCCCACACACAAAGCTCAAGAAATCAAACACACACCAAGCTCCCCCCGCAAACGAGTGAAAGTTGCTTGATCTAGGGGTTTGGTGAAAATATCGGCTAGCTGGTCATGTGTGGGTACATGGATCAAGGCGATTTTTTCCTTTCTCTACGTTGTCTCTCAGAAAATGATACCTCACTTCTATGTGCTTGGTTTTGGAATGGAGCACTGGATTCTTTGCAACGCTTATGGCACTGGTGCTATCACATTGAAGTGGGACATGGGTATACTCCTCACCAAAGTCACTCATGGTGTATGTGATCCAAAGGAGCTGAGAGCAACAACTAGCTGCGGCCACATACTCTGCCTCGGTAGTGGATTGAGCAACACTCGACTGTTTGCGGGAAGACCAAGATACCAAAGAAGAACCCAAGAACTGGCAAGTCCCAGAAGTGGACTTCCTATCCAACCGACACCCGGCAAAATCCGCGTCCAAAAATCCATGAAGAGCCAAAGAAGAAGACGCGGAGTACCAAAGGCCAAAGTCGGGAGTATGTCGCAAATACCTGAATATGCGCTTGACTGCTTGCCGATGCGAAGTCCTCGGAGACGCTTGAAAACGAGTGCACAGACATACCGAGAATTGGATGTCCGGCCTCGTCGCCGTCAAGTAGAGGAGTGACCCGATCATGCTCTGGTACTCCTTCTGGTCCACGTGTTCACCTTCCTCGTCTGCATCAAGAGTTGTAGTCGTACTCATAGGCGTCGCCATGGCCTTGGAGTCCTCCATCTTGAACTTCCTCACAATGTCCTTGGTGTACTTAGCTTGGTGCACAAATGTTCCTTCCTTTGATTGCTTGATTTGTAGCCCGAGGAAGAACTGCAACTCGCCCATCATGCTCATCTCAAATTCCCTGCTCATGTCTTCTGCAAACCTTGCAACAAGAGAGTTAGATGAGCCACCAAAGACAATATCATCCACGTATACCTGCACAATCAGGATATCTCTGCCCTGCCTAAGGAGAAACAAGGTCTGATCGACCTTCCCCATCTCAAACCCTCTCTCAAACAGGAACCCCCTCAACCTACCATACCAAGCTCTAGGCGCCTGCTTCAACCCATACAACACCTTCCTCAACTTGTACACCCGGTGGGGGTACTTCTCACTCTCAAACCCCGGTGGTTGCCTCACATACACCTCTTCCTCCAACACACCATTCAGGAAAGCACTCTTCACATTCATCTGGTACAACTTGAACCCTTTAGCCACGGAAAAGGCTAGAAGGATCCTGATCGCCTCCAAACGAGCTACAGGAGCGAAAGTCTCCTCGTAGTCGATCCCCTCTTTCTGACTATACCCCTGAGCAACAAGTCTTGACTTGTTCCTCACCACTTCTCCTTTCTCTCCCTCTTTATTTTTCCACACCCATTTTGTCCCAATCGGCTTACACCCTGGGGGAGGGTCAACCAACACCCAAACTTGGTTCCTTTCAAAATTCTCCAACTCCTCATGCATCGAATTAACCCAATTATGATCAGATAGCGCGTGTCTAATGTCTTTGGGCTCAAAGGTGGCAACAAAAGTAGCATGAGCGAAATGAGAATTGTTCCGAATCCTCAACCGTGTAGTACGTTCATTCATATCGCCGATGATTCTTGAAGCTGGGTGATCCACTTGCACTCGCCGGGGAGGTTCTCGCCTTGATGCTACCTCCCCCTCAACAGCAGTTTCGCCTTGATCTGGGTTTGTCATTGTAGGTGTGGGAGAGGGCCCGTTCTCAATCGTCGTCGAAGTAGTAGGTACATGTTCAGCCGCGGGCACCACACCGCCATCTTCATCATCTCCATGTTCATGCTCCTTCTCCTGAAAGATCTCCTCGCCAAGTTCGTCGTCACCTGCACACTCAAAAACAAGCTGACTACGTGGCTGTGTCTCGTCGAAGGTTACCTCGCAAGTCTCCACGATTTGGTTAGTTTCAAGATTGAGCACACGAAATGCTCTAGAATGAGATGCATAACCAAAGAAAATGCCATCGACAGACCTAGCCTCGAACTTGTCCAACTTCTTCCCCTTTCTTCAGAATGAAGCATTTACAACCAAAGACATGGAAGTGACTCACCTTGGGTGTGCGACCGTGCATCAACTCGTAACAGGTTTTCTTCTTGTGAACCCTGAGGTAAATCCTGTTCGACACATAGCACGCGGTATTGACCGCCTCAGCCCAGAACCTTCTCGGAGTCCTATGCTCGTCGAGCATCGTCCGAGCCATCTCGCACAAGGTCCTATTTTTCCTTTCCACCACGCCATTCTGAGGAGGCGTATACGGACTCGAAAACTGGTGTTCAAGACCCAAGTCATGGCAAAAGGTTTCGAAGCGAGAGTTTTTGAATTCCGAACATTGTCACTGCGGATCGCTCGTATGGCATCTCCGTGCCTCTCCTTTCTTAACCTCAAGACAAGATCTCGAACAAAGCCAAACGTCTCCCCTTTCTCCTCAAGAAAGAACACCCACGCATACCGAGAGTAGTCGTCCACCACAACAAGGACATACCACTTCCCACCCGCAGATCGCACACGAGCTGGGCCAACAAGGTCCATATGGAGCAGCTCGCATGGACTCTCAGTCATCACATCGGTGAGAGGCGGGTGAGAAGAGGCTACCATCTTGGCATGCCTACACGGCGCACAAACCAACTCTTTCTCAAACCTCAACCGTGGCAATCCTCGGACCAAATTGAGTTTACTCAAGCGAGACAAAAGGTCAAAGCTCAAGTGACCCAACTTCCTATGCCACTTCCACAACTCACTCGAAGAGCCAGCCAAAAAACAACGCTCCACACCAGAAGACTGAGAGAAATCAGCTCGGAACACTTGACCCTCGGGAACGACCATGCAAACAAGGTCCCCTCGAGAATCCAAAATCCGAGAACCACCAGGCCGAAACAACACCTCAAAGCCCTCATCCAACAACTGGGACACTGAAAGTAAATTGAACCCCAGCGATTGAACAAGAGCAACACGCCTGAGAGTGACCTTGTCACTTACCTTGATCTCACCTTCTGATAGTACACGCCCTCGCCCATTGTCCCCAAAGGTGATGTATGTCTTGGACACCACCGGGACGAGACTTGAGAACCACCCCTTGTCCCGGTCATATGCCTCGAGCAACCGGAGTCAATCAACCAAACGTTCCTCAAGTCTCCCACCTGAAATTCAAAAATGAGCACGTGAGTGAACAAATGACTCAGCACTGGGGTTAGTACCAAAAGAGTAAAACCAGGGCCGAGCCATTTGCTCCAAAGTGGGGTTAGCACAAACCAAACCATCACACCTATCAAAGCTACCACCACGAACACCACCACGGTAACCACTACGAGGGAACCAACCCTCTCTAGCTGGAGGAGAACGAAAGCCATGAAAGAAAAACTGTGGACCGTTCCTTCTCTCCATCTCAAAGCTACGACTCCTCCCACCCTCGTATTGAGCACGAGGTGGAGAACGCCTAGCAAAGTGACCACCTGCAAACTTTCCAGACCAACCACCAGAACCACGACCACCAGAACCAAAACGAGCATCCTCACGAGCACGAAAACCAACTCGCTGTCTGCCCAGACCTGCACAGGTCTGACCGGTGTAGCGCACCGGTCTGACCGGTGTAGCTCGGCCAGCAGCACCACTTGTTGCCTTCCGGTCTCCCCAAGCCGGAACCGTCCTCACAATCGCCTTGGCCCTGGGCATCTGCATACGAGGCTCAGGTACACCAATAGAGGGGTGGTACCTGTCCTTGTTAGCCCACTCTCTAGCCATTCTCTCCTCACGCTTCCTCTTGAAGCAAAACTCATCCTTGTGACCATCTCTCCCACAATACCCACAATGGAACTTCATGGGTTGTGGCTTAGGCTTAGGTTGGGGCTGCTCACTCGGTTTCTCACCCTTCTTCTCTCCTTCCTCACCTCCCTTTGGGCTCACAAACTTCATCGGTTTTTGGAAATCATTTGTTGGGTGAGGGAATATGGGTGGATCTGGAGTAGTGTCAATTTTGTTTCTGAGATGGTTAGGCTTGGGCTCAAACTTGTTCTTGTGTCTGTTTGGTGGTGGGATAGGGATCTCTCCAACTCTCTCAATTCCCTCACCACTGTTCTCTCCAAGCTTGTCAGCCCCAAGTGCCTGACCATCATAGCGTTTGAAAGCGGCTATCATGATACCAAGCTGAGGCTCCTGACCCGACAACCAGCTCATAAATTTCCTCAGTTCATCATTCTCATCCTGCAAGCGATCAACATAATGCGCAAGCTCCAAATTCTTAACCGCATGCAATTCACAAGTAGAGCAAGAAGTGGGAATAGGCTCTTTCAACTTAGCCTCAAGCGAAACAGTGTAAGCATGCATCTCATCAATCTTTCCATGCAAAACAGGGCAAGAAGTACAAGCACCTAGCAAAGCAGGTCTAGACTTAAGCTCAGCCACTTCAACCCTAAGTATATCTAGTTCATCACAAGTAGAAGCATGCTTATCTTTAAGAGCAGTAAGATCAGCTAGGTACACAGAGCAATCACAGCAATCAATCTCATCAGAAACCACAGGAGAAGCCTTAAGCGAATCAATCTCAAGCTTAACATCTAGGTTCTGGGTTTCTAGCTCAGCCACACGATTCCTAGCATCTTCTAGTGAGGCCCTAAGCTCTTTCCTCATCTTCTTGGCCTCTCTAAGCATGTGATCATGATTATCAAGCAAGTCAACCAACTCCTCATTCTCCTTGCGCAAAGAAGAGAGCTCATCACATACCTCATCCTCGGAGTCGAAGTCCGAGTCGCTCTGGTGACTCTTCTTGCTGCCGGAGCTACGAGCCATGCCGCAGAAGCCATCTCGTGCGAAGCAACTCAGCCCACTCAAGTTCTTGGATGACTTCTTGTTCTTACGCCGATCACCTTCATCTTCGCTGCTACTCAAGCTCGAGGAAGAGTAGGCGAAGCTGGAGTCGACGTCGCTCGCTCCGACCATCGCTCGGGCCTTCCTGCCGCAGCCATCCTTCTTCCTCGACCGTCACACGTCCTTGTGCTTGTTCTTGTGCTTGTGATCGCGCCTTGATCGGTACTTGCCGTCCCTGCTCGACCGGTGCCTGTAGCCGTCCTTGTAGCCGTCCTTGTTCTCCGTCTTCTCCGGGCAGTCGGCGACGAAGTGTCCTGGCTTGCTGCACTGAAAGCACGTCCGTGCTGTCCTCCTCGTGTTCACCCGGTTCTCGTGCAGCCTCTCGAACCGCCTGGTCAGCAACGCCAGCTCGTCCTCTCCAAGCACGTCGAACTCCTCGTCTGGCAAAGACATCAAAGAAGACAGAGAGTACATCCTGGAGGATGCGTTAGCATTAGACTTAACTCCTTTGCCACCAACGAGAGCGAGACTATGAGAATCAGTCGGGCTCTCGATCTTGGCTGTCATACCATGGTCCAACTCAGCCGACTTGAGCTTCGAAAACAGCTCGTTCACAGTCAGGGTGTCATACTTCTCGGACTCAACGATAGCCTCAAACTTCCTGTCCCATACGGTACGATCCAACGAGTGCAAGAGCTTCACGGCTCTATCATGATCATCGTATGGGAGCACAGCCACATTGGCTGTCATGTTGTTCACAACGACCATAAACCGTTGGAAAAGGGCATCGACGGACTCGCCGGGGAGATGAGTGAAGTTCTCGTACTCTCTCCGGTAAGTCGCGTACATCCGAGCCTGAACCTGAGCATTCCCAGCATGTGCATCCTTCAACTGCTCCCAAATCCTACAGGCTAAGTCTTCTGTCTGAACCCGATCGAATTCAGGCTGACACAGAGCACGAAACAAGTAGTCGACCGCCTTGTTGTTGGCTTCAAACATATCCCTCGATCCTGGAGCAAGGAAGTTCATCGGATGAACATAAGCTGTGTTCACCGTAACGTCCCAAAGGATCTGACCCTTTCCGCGGAGGAACGCTGCCATCCGCCTCTGCCACATCTGGTAGTTCTTTCCATCGAAGTGCGGAGGACCCGAACCCCGTTCCTGGTACGCCATCTTTGGATCTTAGACTGGTAAGAGTCAATGAAGACCCGAACCGGCTCTGATACCAATTGAAGGACCGATTAGGCGAACCAGAGAGGGGGGAGTGAATGGGAGCTGATAAAAATTCTTCTCGAAGGAGATGGGAACTCCAACAAGACGAACACGGCTTTCGAAACACTTCTCCGACTCAACTACCCAAGTTGGTCAAGACCACGCAGCCACTGGAGTGCTACTGGTCCTAGGAACCAACACACAACCTTCCGAGCCAAAACTCACCAACACACACAGCGGAAACTTGCACGGCTTGCTGCCTGTGCTACACCGGTCAGACCGATGGCCTGCGCCGGTCAGACCGGTGGACTGAGCCGGTCAGGCCGGTGGCTACAGCAGCCGCACAACAAACGTTCCAGGAAGCCTCAGTGACTCCTCTAGGCCATGGAACAAAAACCACCTCCGAAACAAAACCTGCAAGGAAGAAGAACCCCTCACAAAACCTAGCAAAACAACTTCAAACACGCCAAGAACTGACCAGCAGGACCACTGGACAAAACCACACGGACAAGACTGTTCCCCGAGACAAATCCCACCAAGGGGCTCGCACCGGTCAGACCGGTCAAGGGCACCGGTCAGACCGGTCGCGCCTGGGCAGCTCGGGATGAACAGCGCCCGCGAGTCAACTCCCCAAAATCCAACTCCCGATTCGCTCCACGGATTCGCATAAGACTCTGGGGATAGTAGGAACACCTCATGGGCACTCCATAGTCAAGTTATGGTCCACCAAAACTCGTTGAATCAAGAGGAATCGAAGGATTTCCGCCAAGAACGCCTCTAACCCTAGAGCCAAGAAAACCCCAAAATCGAGCCCCTTTACTCACGGATTTGGGAGGGGAATCAAAGGGAAAAGAACCACGAGGGATTCATGCATACATCCCCCACCAAATCCCAAAGAGAAAGGTCTCAAAACCGCCACAAGAAATTCGCCAAGAAAAGCCTCCGAAAATCACCAAAAAGGAGAAACGGGAAAGACACAACCAAGCCTTGAGGAACCACGCCGAATCATCTATACATACCAAAGAGGTTCATACAAGGTCTAGCTTGCCGCCCGATCATCCTTCCCTCTCACAAGATCTCACCATGAAGCTCTCAAGCTAGTCCTATGAAAATCCTAAGGAAAATAGGAAGAGAAAATAGGAAAACCAAATGAGCTAGGGTTCCAAGAGATGGCTACCATGCTCTCACCCCTTGGGTTATATGGAGGCAACCGAAAGACTAAAATACCCTTACTAGCTAACTAGAGATACATGCCTCTCAAGGGCGAAATCGGAAATCTTTGTCTTCGCACCATCGGACGGATGCCCAGCGACCGCAAACTTGCATAGCCTCGACGCAAGCCTTGCGATCCCGACGCGTGTCCTCCGCTTCGAAGATTCCAAACTGCGTCGTCGCACACCGGTCAGACCTGTGCTCCTCACCTGTCAGATCGGTACCCACCGGTCAGACTGGTCAAACCCACCGGTCAGACCGGTCTGGAGCTGCTGCATCTCCGTCTTCGGTTCTTCGGTCTTGGCTTTGTGGATCAACCAAGGAACCCAGTGGTTTTCTGGTGAACCACCGGAAACCCCGCGAACTTGGTGTAGCCTCCGCCAATCACCACACATGACTCGACTCCCACGTAGTCCCGGCTCGACCTTGGTTTTGAGGCTCAACCAAGAAACCATCCATGGCTTCATCTTGCCGTTCTTGCCACCATGCGGCCCGCACTTGACCCCGCTGGCCACCGGGTCCCTCGAACCAAGCCTACTTGTCTTCTCCACACCTGGAGGGCTCACCGGCAACGACCTTTCGCGCTTGTTCTTCACCTGCACCAACACCAGTCAAGCTGCAACCTGCACCTGTAATACTTAGCCAAGAGTCAGTCCACACCACGTTGTCAATCACTCATCACACCAGGAAGCGACCATCCACCGGTCCTCGAACCACACATGGCTCTCACATGACAAGATGGGTCGTGGCCAACTGTACCTCCAGCTGGGCTTTCTCCACCCGGAGCGCCTCGATGGCCGGGACCTGCCGTCGCTGCGCCCGATGAGCTCCTAAGTCACAGACGAGTTCCATGGTTAAAACAATGACAAGCCTAAAGAACGAACGAAGATGGAAAGACGAAATCTGCGACTCACCCTCGTGACAGGCACAACCAACTCCATGAGCACCCGCTTCGATTGGCGTAGCACCCGCTCGCTCTGGCGCAGGCCCCTCTCCAGGTTCCGGCAGGCCACAGATTCTGCGCCGCCATCGACGTCGAAGTCGATGGAGGTCTCGACCCATGAAACAGGCACTAGCCAGAGCAGCGGTGCCTCCTCCTGCTCCTCGAGCGCTGACGGGGTCACTCCCGGGCCCATTGAGCTTTCTCCGATCTCCAAGGTCAGAGGCGGCGTCCGCTCCTCCACCGCCGCAAAAGGAGAGTCGGTGGGAGAGCGCGACTCCGGGATGACGACAACCTCCGGGGCGTCCGGCGGGGGGACAACGCTGTTCGTGGAAGTGGCGGCCGAGGAGACCGGAACGACCTCCTCGGTCACTTCAACGATCGTAGTGGCCGAGATCTCCTCGAAGGCAGGGATGGCCTGCTCCACGACCACCATGGCGTCCTCCGTGCCAGCCAACGACTCGAGGGCTGGCGCTCCAGTATCCGTCGTAGCACTGCCCGTCCCAGCCAACGACTCGGGGGCTGGCAGCTCGGCATCCGCCATGGCGTCGCCCGCCCCGCCCAACAACTCAGGGGCTGGCAGCTCAACATCTCCTGTCGGCGCTTCAGGGGCAGGATCCTGCGGGGCCTGCTCCTAAGACCCGGACAGGCATCTCTACAACTCGGCCGTATGGGCCGCAAGCGCTTCTTCTGTGGGAGCATCACCCCCATCCCATCTGTCCTATCGACAGATCGCTGCGAGCAGGGCTCTCAGCTCCTGCCAGCGGGAGCACCGTTTCCTGGGTCCTGGACCCTCCCGCCTCCTCGACGGCCGCACCCGACCGGAGGATTGGCGGTGGACCGATCGGCGGCGGCACATCTCCGACCACCTGAACCAGACGGCGCAGCATCTTCACAGGCGCCGGCTCCATCGTGCTGGGGTCAGGGCCCCTGAAGAAAGAAAAGAGCGTCATGACGATCCCGAGCGACGAATATGTCTCCAAGCAATTCGGAATGCTAATCTAAAATCAGCAACTCGAAGCTTACCTTGCCGCGATGTTGCGAGCCCATTTTGAGCCCCCCCAAGGTCAAGCTCGGGGAGGGCGCGGCTCGTTTGCTTCCCGAGGACGGAGCAGAAGTCGGGGCGGGCGCAGGCCTGTTCTCAGCGACAATGACGGACGAGAGACGTCGCTGAAAGGTGGTCGATCCCCCGCCCTGAGTCGTGGGCGGAGGAGAAACTCCCGGCGCGCTTCTCCGCTCCTGCGGCAAGCGTCCCGACGGGGAGTCCGACCTCCGGCGTGAGGAGGAGCAGCGCGAGGCCTTGCGCTCTGACGTACGACGAGTGGAGTCAGCACACCGGGGGGAACTCCTACTCCTCTCGCAGTGGCTGCGCGCCTCGAACTAGTCTACTCATGGAGACCGGGGCAGTGCGTGCCTACTCGAGCTGGCTCCCACGGCGGCCGAGGCAGGCTCTGACCCACCGCGCGACTGTGAAGTCACCGGCGGCTCGTCGTCAGTCCACGTAAACTCAGAGTCGGAGTCCTCGGTATCCGGCGGCGGCAACGAGGGATCCTTGTTCTCGGAGATGCCGGCCTCCTGAGCGCGCTGGCGTGAAGCGCGGCCGTCGTTCCTCGACCGCTTCTCGATCTCCTTCTGCTGGTGGGCCTTCTTGCGGTCAGCCCGCCGCTTGTCCCTCGCGGAAAGTAACCGGGTGCACGCCCGATCCTCCGCCATAGGGGGACGCGAAGAAAGGATGTCCACCTTCCCCATCTGGACAAATGCGAAAAGATTGGTGCTCGTCGCGAAAATCCTGAGAACAAGTCGAAAGACGTCAAGAAAAAATGTACCAGGGCCAAGGTGGTCAGGTGAGGCAGCATCGGCAACATGTCTGGCGGCGGCCAGAACAAGTAGTTGATGCCGGTCGCCTGTGACACCCGGCGCCGGACCTCTTCCCCCGAGGGCAGAGGATGGCCCGTCACCGTCCCCGTGAAGGGAGCCCGGTCCTCCGTCATCTCGAAGATGCACAGGGGGTGTCGCCGAAGCGGAACAATCCCCCTCGCATGGTAGCAGCCAACGACAGTTATGAAGTCCACACCGCGGTCGCGGAGAGTCTTGAGGACCACAAGGGCCTCCGGGAGGAACCGGGGCTAGTCTTTCTTCTCCGGCCCGTATTTCCACTTCTCCGGCGCGCGGTCGAACCAGAGGCCAGTGTACTTCGGGAGCGGGTTCTCATCGTCGTTCTTGAGGTAGAACCAGTCCTGGTGCCACCCGCTGTTGGAGCTAGTCAGGGAGGTGGGAATGTATTCGTCCATCCTCCCCTGCTTCCCCCGAAGTCTGGCGCACCCAATCACCGCCGCGGTGCCGTCGTCCTTCAGGCACACGAACTTGTAAAAATACCAGAACAGCTCCCAGTGGGCTCCCTGGCGCAAGTACCCCTCACACAGAGCCTCGAATGCCGCCATCTGCTGGATGTCGTTCAGGTTGAGGTTGTGGAGCTGCAGGCCGTACTCTTCGAGGACGGCGCGGATGAACCGCCCTGCTGGGACGGAGAAGCCGCGCTCGTGGAAGACCACGAATGAGACCACATACCCCTCCAGGGGGTTGGGGGCGCTCTCGCCCCCGGGAAGCTTCCACTCCTCTGCCTCGGTGTGCGGTGGCAGCATACCGTTGGCAACGAGGTGGTCGAGCTTGGACCAGGTCACGCTTGAGGGAGCCCAGTTCGACATGGCGGCGGTGACGAAAAGCGAGCTCGCGATTGGTATTGAAGAAGGCGCAAGGGTGTGAGAGCAGCGGATGCAGAGGCTAGAGTAGAAGCGACGGCGGCGGAAGGAGCGAGGAAGAAGAAGGGGAAAAAATCTCAACCGGCGGCCATAGTATGTAAGGGTAAAACAACTGTGCCCTCAACAGTTACTGCCTGGGCCCGCCTCAGGCCACATCTCCCATGCACCGAAGCGTCACTCCTCAAAAGGCGCGCCCACCAGTGCCAACCGCGCACGAGCGTGCTGCCACGTCACCTGTGACGGGCCCACGAATCCTACATCCGGTGCGAAATCTTCGCCATTCACCCCACGACGCACGTTTCTACGCAACGAGCAACGGTACGAAAACTCTCACGAATTCAAGATCTAAACATTTAACCCCACGCACAAGTCTCCAACTTGTTCGTGGGCTCGGGGGCTATCACCCGCGGGTGCGCTCGCGCGCCCCCGTCGGAAAAAACATATCCAACTTCTTCGTCTCCATGGCCATTGAACCTGGGAGCGAGTCCTTGACTCCCTTACTAGGCTCGGGGGCTACTGACATGGCCCTAGATCAAGACCCACCACGACCACTAAAAAACGCAGTACTGACTGACACACAGCATACTTAGCGGCTAGTACAACGAGTACTACGCCTTCGAGTACCTGGCAGCCCGTATGACAAGTTTCCGTCATGGGCCAGCAGTCGAGCGGCCCATACGCACCGCCGCCTCTTCCTCTGAGTACATGACGGCCCACACGACAAGTCCTCGACCGCGTGGTGGTTCGCACGACAAGTTTCCACCTCCCCCTCTGACTACTCGCTCGCACGAGTAGTTTCCGTCCCCGACCAGTTCAAGCTTCGCGTGGAAGATAACGGCGGCGTGGCCCCCCGCTGAGATCCCGGGATATCTACGCGTGCTCTCCCACGTGCCGCCACGCGCCCGCTCCTCCACGACGGCCCGCCCTGGCCAAGCCGATCTGGTGTCAGAGGGCGGATCCGTCCACTATGCCATGAACGGCACAGTGTGCACTGCGCCACAAACGGCACAGTGTGCGCTACCCCCTAAGCATTGGAAGGCGTGGCATAGACTACCTGCTCGCACGAGTAGTTTCCGCCCCCGACAAGTTTAAAACTCCACAACGAAGGCAACGTCGACGTGGGCCCCCCGCTGATATCCCGTGATATCCGCGCACGCTAACCCACATACCGCCACGTGCCAACCCCTCCGTGCCGGGCCGCCCTTACCAGGTCGATCTGGTGGCAGAGGGCGTATCCGCCTGCTGTGCCATGAACGGCAGTGTGCGCCGTACTACGAACGGCACGGGGAGCGATGCGCCATGAACGGTACAGCGAACGCCCCCTCCTAAACTTCGAACGCTGTGGCATAGGTCACTCCATTCCAATAGTACCCGGGAAAGACGTGCTCCTATTCTGCTGACAGGGGTAGGGTACGAGGCCTACACCCCGCACCCGACGGACTACTCGGGGGAGAGCACGAGAAGCCCCGGAAGCAACTACTCGGGATGCGTGATTCCCGGAGCCCTACGCCGTCACCTATAACCCCGTAACAGTTCTTCGCCGCACCGTCATGATGGTCCGACGCGGAGAAGGACGCCCTACGCTGTAATCTAGTCTGCACCTTCGATTTGACCCCATAGACCTCTCCCTTGTAACTATAAAAGGGGAGGAGGAGAACACTTGTAACACATGTTCGTTTTCACCCCACACGCACTCAGTATCGATATCTTATCTCATCTCATGCCATCCCGTAGTCACTCACACACTCGTGTACGCAGAACTCTGCTACAAGAACCCAGCGCACGCGCACTAGGGACTTGGGCGCAGAAACCCTCTCCCGACTTGTTTGTAACCCCTACTACAGACATTTGAGCATAAAGAACACACCCCCTCACACTGGACGTAGGGTATTACTCTCCGGAGGCCCGAACCAGTATAACATCAAGTGTATCTTGTGCAACCATGCGGATTCAGACACGCGCTCGTATAAATTTACTTGCCGGCGGTAACAAACCCCGACACTAGTAAACTACTACTTTCTATGTGTGGACTAAGTGTGATGAAAACTAGTGAACTTGTTTGCTTAAATGTTGGTGATATGAACTTGTTGCTATGCAATGGTCATGCCCTTATTTTTTCATGTGAGATGTACTTATCTCACTGTATGCAATGGTCATGCACCTATTTTTTTTCTTTTTAAAAAATTTATGTAAGATTTTTCCTTATTTTTTTGCAATTTTTTACACATTTTCCCAAATCTTTCCAGATTTTTACATATTTTTCTTGATTTTTCTTGATTTTTAATCATTTTTTCATTTTTTAGTTTTTTAAAAATATTTTCCATTTTCTCTCTTTTTTACGATTTTTTAAAATTATCTTTACTTTTCCATGATTTTTTAATCTGTTTTCGATTTTTTTTAATTTTCTGATTTTTTAAACTTATTATTGCACACAAGGACAAAATTGTCTTTACACGCCCTCAAACACACCTCTGTTAACTCTCCATCCATCCAAAATGATATGTACGTAAACGAAAGTTGAGGTCATGACATGTGCGTGTCTCCACACTTTTTTATGACATGGACGTAACCGTCGACTTTTTTAATAGCACGAGGGTAAAAGACTCTGGAAGAATCCACGGTTATTCAAGTTAACTAAGAGCATCTCCAAGAGTTTGTCAACTTTTACTTGGCAAATCCGGTATTTTGCCAACTTCTAAAAAGATATGCCAAGTAAAAAAGTGTTTATCTCCAACAATTTGGCATAATTCACTTTCCAAATCTAGATTTAACTTACATCAGGAACCTGAGAGAGAAACAAAAATATATTTCTACCCTTCCACCTCTTAAAACTTAAATCAGGAACCCTGAGAAAAAACAAAATTATTTTTATACCCTTCCACCTCTTCTGTTACGGAAAGATGCGCCGCAGATAGCTGTGCGCATATATGCGCGTGGCGAGGGGAGAGATGCCAAGTTGCTATTGATGTCAAGTTGTTTTGCCAAACTGTTAGAGACTAATTTTTCATGTTTTACCAAAATTAGATAGATGCTAAGTTGTTTTGCTAAACTGTTGGAGTTGCCAACGAACCTGAGCTCCCGGGAGTGTCAGAAAACAAATACCAGATCTGTGTCAAACAATAAGAATTTCTTTGAGAGTCAAGAAAAAGAATTTATTTTTGTTCGGTGTCAAATAGATAATTATCTCTAGATGGGCGGAGGAGTAATAAACGCTGCATCGCTTTTGTGGCCAGTACTTGTTTCTTCTCCGCACGGGTCTCGACGTCTTTGAACAAGGGCGGCGTACACGCGGCAAGACAGGCTCGTCCGTGCAAGTGGCGCCTGCATCCAGGCCGCGTCCCAGGGAATCGCTCGCGCAATCCGCAGCAAGCCAGCAATCTTGTCGGCTGCTTCATCTCAATTCCTCGAGGACAAAGGCCAGCTCCAGAGGCTGGAGTGAGCTCCAAACGTGCCCAATTGTGCCTCTGAGACTTGGAGAACCGGATGTCTGGATGCTCAGTATAAAAATTTGCAAAACAAAATTTTTAAATGTTTGCCGCTAACGTCCACCGTCCATTTTGGAAAAGAGAATTATGCTTGAATTTGACGCGATGCGTTTAAATTTTAAAAACTGAAACAGCAAAGCCCATCCATCCACTCCCATCTGCAGGAACCACTTCGGTGGCGGCGCAACTGAACCCAGGGGTAAAATAACCCCACACGGCGACTCCGTCTTCCATAACGCCGAATCCCAATCCGCCATTAACGCCCTCCGCCCCCGGGAGCTCGAGTCGGGTGCACGCGCGAGTTCCCCGTTCTGTTATAAACCCGCCGCTCACCGCCTCCCGTCGTCTCCCTTCCCTCCCACCTCGTCGCGGGATCCGAGGGCGATGCTCACGTGCATCGCGTGCTCCAAGCAGCTCCCCGGCGGCGCCGCGCCGCTGCGCGAGCTGCCGGAGGACGACGACGACGAAGAAGAAGGCGGCGCCTTCGCTGGGGGCCGGGGTGAGTCGGCGGCGACGCCCAGCGGGAGGCACGTCATCAAGTCGCTCACCGCCCAGGTGAGTTGTATGCGAAGCATTCCCCCCCTGTGCTTGGATTGGGTTAGAGTTTTTGAAATGGCTCCCATTGGGTGGCGGAAATCGAAATTCGGAGGTTGTTCTTGGTGTCTTTATGATTCCTCGATCACTAAACAGACCAGGGTTGTTGTTCGTTGAGATTGAATGGTGAAATTTGCTTCTTTTCTGCTTATCTGATCAAATGTACCTTCCTTTGGCCTGGGAGAAGCCGAAACTGGTGCGAATTTGGCACGCTCCGGGGTTTGGGGTCGTGGGATGCCTCGATTTCTCCGAAATCTCGATGCTTTTTCAAAATGTTGGTAGAAAGTTCGCGTTGATGATGCGAAATGTGAGAAGGGCAATACGATTGATGGGAGATTTCTCTTGGGTTTAATCAGATCAAGGACATGGCTTTGAAGGCGTCGGGCGCGTACCGGCACTGCAAGCCGTGCGCCGGCTCGTCCCCGGCGGCGACGTCGCGGCGGCACAACCCGTACGGCGGCGCGTACGCGGACTCCGAGGTGGCCTCCGCGTCCGACCGCTTCCACTACGCGTACCGGCGCGCCGGCAGCTCGGCGGCGTCGACGCCGAGGCTGCGAAGCGGAGGCGCGACGTCCAGCGGTGACTTCACGCCATCGGTCAGCGCACGCACCGACTTCCTGGCCGGGGATGAGGGGGAGGATGGAGATGAGACGGCGGTGGGCGGCAGCGAGGACGACGAGTCGTCGGAGTGGGTCGCCCAGGTGGAGCCCGGGGTGCTCATCACCTTCCTCTCTCTGCCGCAGGGCGGCAACGATCTGAAGCGCATCCGATTCAGGTGAGGTCCTGCACTCATCTGTGCCATGGTTTGCTTCATGGTAGAACCACCTGGTTGATTATCACAACAAATAACATCATTTAGTTTCCTTTTGAGTTATTATAGTTCATATTTTTTATTTTAATTCCTTCGATATCGAGCTTCCAATTATTGGGTGCATTTCAGATCTTTATGCTCGTTGATTTGCTTATTTAAAGAAATTGTACAATTTATTTGGTTCGTTTCCTTTGTTGCTACATTTTATTTTTGTTGAACTCTAGGAGTAATTGTAAGAAAGTTTCCCTGCAGCCTGTGTGGAATAGAGGAAGCTAAGTGATTAAGAAACTTACCATTTTATAAAATAAACTGTAGCAGGTAAACCCAGGAAAATATAAACTTTATTCTCTTTAGAGAAATTTTTGATTAAGCTATCGGTACAAGCTTTTTGAGTGAATAAGACAAATATGGCTTTACCTTTTTTCCCCATTGTTCTTTTGTTCTTTTCCACCTTTGCTTTCATCAGAAGTTTAGAATTTGGAAGAAAAAAAAGATTGTCCGCTAAGAACAGAATGGAGGAGAAAGGGATAAAAGAATACTCCCTCCGGTTTGGTAAAAGAAGTCATTTTAGACAAGGTTTAGGTCAAACATTGGGAATATAAATGATGAATAACTTTTAAGTCGTTGAATTTAGAAAAGGTGAAAATTATATCAATAGATCTTGAAAATCATTTTCATAAAAATATACATATATAACTTTTCAATAAATATTTTTATAGAAAAGAGAAGTCAAAGTTGTGTTTTGGAGACCGTGTCGCTGTCCTAAATGACTTCTTTTACCAAACCGGAAGGAGTATCTATCTTGAAGAGTTGAATGGAAACTCTGCTTATGACTTTGGCTAACAATGCTTAGAAGATAGAGCACTTTGGGTACTCATATGATTACATGAATTAGAATTAGAAGGAATTTTTTGAGAAGTGCACAATAGATTTCTAAATTCAGGGGAACCGTGTGAGAATCTCAACACCTGCAATTTCTGTGCATAAGCTGCAGGCCTTCTGCAATTCCAAGAGATCTCTTGCCAGATATATGTTATTTATGTGCATTTTTTATTTAAAAGAAAAGCATCTGTACTCGGTTCTCCCACCAAGAAAAGAAATATTAAGATGTTCAGCTATCGGTTTAGCATTAATCAACAGTTCCAAGTGCACTTGTACAATATGGCTTGAACAAATGGGATGAAGGCACAAGAAAAGTTGTTATGTGATCTCTCAAAAGTATCATGTGTTGATTTCCAACAAAATTTATGTTCTTGAAATAGTACATTGTGCCGTTTGAACTGCATTGGCCTACGGGCATGATTCCTAAAAAGAGCATCTAATCGACCACTCACATGCTGCAACAGGACAACATCTGGATCTATCTGCCTGCATACCGTAATATATTTATGCTTGTAACTATTGATCAGAGGAGTTGTAAACGTCACTTACCTTTGAAGCCCTACTAGATAGAATAGCTCTGAAGCCATTCTAAATCCATGTCAGAGTTGTAAATGTCACACATTACTGTTTTTCTGAATCCCATGTGGTACATTACAGTAGTTGCATTGCCTTCTTTCTTCCTGCTGTAGGATGGGGATTTTTGGGTTAAGATAGGAGAGGACCACCATTGCAGCGTGTCTTCTGCATCAAGTAATCTTAATGGAACAAAATTAAAGGACAAAAGATGCAAGTGGTTGTGTTCTTTCATTGTCCTTTCACGATAAAGAAAGGGTAGCCTTGCTTTTGTATCTCATTATTCTAATTGGGTCCCTCCACCCCCTGCTTATGCGGGGAGTTAGCCAACCTGGCTCATTGGATTGGTTGCACTTCTGCTATTTTATTTGAAGAAGTGATACCTTTCTATGTAGATCTTATAAATAACTCTTAGAAACTTGATGTACACACTATTAAGGTAAAATTGCTCGTGAGATTTATTACGAAATTACCGAAATTATTTCGGTATTGAATATGTTATGAAAGGAGTTCCTCATGGCATGCTTCTTTGATTGCCTGCCACCAGTAATGTGATGTGGGATGATATCAGGGGCAATCGGCTGAGCCTTACTTCTAAGCAAGATATCTAATCCTATCTCTAAGCCTAACCCTAATGGATCTGGCTTACTATACTGCCTATCCAGCTAACTGCCCATGCCAGATGATGGTGTATGGAAGAGATTGCTGTTTTGCTGGGACTGGGAGAGGGCAAGATTTTTAATGTCTTTAGGGTACACTTGTAGCTTATTTGCAAGGTTCTAAATCTAGGCAAGAAGGCATCTTTTAGTATTTGACTCTGGATGCTGGGGTTACATCAATCTTTGATTGCTTTGATGTATTTACATGCACTAAAATGATTAAATTTACTTCATGAGCTTATGTATCTGTGCTGGGTGTAGCGCTGCAGCTTAGATTTTTGAACTGTCAATTGTGAGGCCTAGGCATTTATACTGCTAGCAAGGTACAGATGATGGATTTCTTGGGCAGCACTAGCAAGTGACTGTTACCTGTGGTGGCCATTTAAAACATCCCCATTCTAATCAAACACACACTTTATTCTCACTTCCACAACTATGCCCACATCAATTTTCAAAGGCCCACTATCACGAGGTTTACTGAGCGCTGCTGATTTGCTTGTACACAGGATATTTTCTGGAACAATCATCTCTTGTCACATATGTCAATTATTTCAGCAGAACTCATGTACCAAAAAGTCATTGATAGTTTCCATACCTGCAGAAGTTCTAATTCATAAGCAAAAATAAGGGTTCATAGTTTCTAGTGCATGTCTGATGTGATTGTAGTTTACATGTGGTAAACTACCTCTTCTTTATTTAGAATTCTGGTTTACCATTCTTGCTCCTTGTTTCTGATGACAACCCTAAGTGTTTTCTGTATATTTATAATTTATGTGATAATATCAACTTACCAGTGTCCCTTCCTGCATGAACTAATGCATAAAAGCCGTGAAATGTTCACCAAATGGCGAGCACAAAAATGGTGGACTGAAAATTACGAGAAAGTCATGGAGCTTTACAATGTGCAGAAGTTTAACAGTCAAGCTGCTCCTCTGCCTAGCACTCCAAGGTCTGACAATGAGGTAAAACATCCTTCAAATCACCTTTTAAGATGTTTCGACTTTATGCAACATGTATTCTCGTCTTATCTGCCTGCTGGTGTCATGGCTTGCACTTCATGCAGAGCTCCAAAGAGGATAACCCAGCTACAGCTCCACATAACAAGGGGCACCTGCTACATACTTTGCACAGACCACTAAAGGGCAGTGGAGCAATAGGATATTCATCTTCAGATTCTCTTGAGCACAAAACCAACCATCTTGGCAATGGTTACCGCCATGACCGCTACCTTGGACAGCAGTGCTACGATTCAGTTGGACTAGCATCAACACCTAAGCTGTCAAGCATTAGTGGAGCAAAGACAGAAACTTCGTCTGTAGATGCGTCAGTGAGGACAAGCTCATCTCCTGAAAAGGTGGATCCATCAGGTGAACTTTCAGCCTCTGTTAGCAACGGAAGTGACGAAGAGAGGGAACGGGTAGAAGAGGATGAGCCTGGTGTGTACATTACTATTCGGGCTTTGTCTGGTGGCATCAGAGAACTCCGGCGCGTCCGATTCAGGTTTGCTGTATTCTACCTATTATCATGGTCTTTGGGCACGATTATGTTAGTTTGTGAATAGGATTGTTTTTTCTCTGTGCAATTGCTTTGTGTTCATTAAAAAAAAACTCGACCTGCGGGGAGTAAGGCCACCCCTACGGTATTGTATTAAGAAGAAGACATTTTCACACAGGTCGAGAAAATCTCCGAACCCCTACCCCACCCATACCCAGCGGCACCACAACACACGTGAGATGAGGCTGGTCGGCCTTAGACCTGTGCTTTGGCGTGGGACAGGCGAGGAGATTTTTTTAGAACACGCACCAAGTGCGCACAACCTGCGCGCACAAATTCGCCCCCTTCGGGGTTCGAACCGTGGTTGGCGGCATACCGCCAACCGGTCTAGGCACCGCTGGTTGCTATGTGTTCATTGAGGGCCTGGACATTGAAAAGACATCAATACTTACTGATGACACTTTAGTACAAGTGAGATTTCAGTATACCTTATTTATCAGATTCCATCGGACAAGCTTTCATCTTATCAAGAATGAATTAATAACTAGATATCATAACAACAAATATTTATACTTACATGCCAATGTGCAGTGTTCTTATTCATTTTTACAGAAAATAGACAAGAGTAACAAATGTTGGTCGATTGTAAACCAAAAACCTTTGCATTGTTGTTGGAAAACTTACCCATTTAAGTCCATTCTTTGTGCAGCCGGGAGAGATTCAGTGAGATGCATGCCAGGTTATGGTGGGAAGAGAACAGGGCGAGAATACATGACCAGTATCTTTGAGAGAAGAAATGTCATTAACACTCACCGATTGCTACTTCCTCATCTGGCAAGCAATTTCTGTACATCGGACACTAACATCGTGTGTCATCAGGTTTGCTACTTGCTTGGGCAACCATGACCTCGTGAGTAGGGGGACTGACGGACTGTTTGGATATGTGGCAGTGAGCTTTGAGGCTTGCCTTTTTCTCGTTGTCTTACCATTTGCCCTGCTTCTGTGATACATGTTTTCATTTTGATGCGTTATTTTAAGTCCGGTTAGGTGGTATGTGTGAAAAAAATTCGAGAGTTTTTACCCTTTTTTTGTCAGCCATAAGTTGCTGTTTTGGAGAGCAAAAGGTGTTCATATCATTAGTGACGTTGCAGATTCTCCCCTTTCTTTTTTAAGGAAAAAGATTTATTTTTGCATGTTTTAGTGTCTGTCTTTTTCTTGCAGTTGAAGGTGCATTGGTGCAAGAGCCAAAGTGTACCATATTACAAGCACGGCATACTTTGCTTTGTTCTGATGAATCATGAGCTGTCATGATGTTAAACTGATGGTTTCATATTTACTGAAAAATATTTACTGATTATGTGATAAGTTAGATGTCAAAATGCTGGTCCCAATCACAATCAAAGTTATGTGTGATTATCCACATGTAATGTCATTTTCACGTGTCAAGAAAAGAAGGTTTAAGCATATATCCATACGACCATACCAGGGAGGCAGGGAGCTCCATCATAGTGTATATCTAAATGAATGAATAGCAAAAATTATGAATCTAAAACTTTAAAACAATCTGCAATCCGGGACAGAGGGAGTAGTTTTCGCAGTTTAAGTGTCAAAATAGTTAGTTATACTTGAAGTTCCTTATATTTGTCTTGAGAAATTAATTAATTAATTAAGGACTTGAAAATAAATTAACTTGCTAGCGTTAAGTAACAAGAAGTAGCCGACTACTCCCAATGTCCCATATTGCTTATTCGCAAAAAAAAAAAAAAGTCCCATATTGCTTGTAGACGGCAAACTACATCAAATTACCAAATCATTTGAAACTTTTTACAAAAGACATTTTGTTGGACCAACACCTAATTGTATATATGGCCCATCTCTGCCTACAAGCGAATCAAATGGTTTGAAATTGATTCAGATTTACAAAACTTCAAGGCGGCATAGAAATGACGATTATAGGGTGATCCGGTTCTTTATGATACAGTTATTTCATTTCAACCTAATTAATAAATAAGGATAGTTGTACCATCCGCCGCCCGAAGCCCCCGCTACCGCGAGTCCGCGAGTTGCCCTCGCGACTCGGCGACTCCGCCGCCGCCTCCGTTGCGGCCCCCGTTCCCCTCGCCTCCGGCCTCCTGCCGGTGGTGACGAGGAGCGGGGGGCGTCCTCCGGTAGTTTGTCTGTTTTTTTAGTTTTTGTCAAGTCCTTTTAGGTTTAGGGTTTGCTCACCACCAACGCTTGATGGTGGAGTTAGGGTTTGCCGGAGGAGCGTGGCTCTTCTACGGCTTGGTTTTCCTGGCAGCGCCGGCGATGCGGAAGCGACAGCGGTGCAGAGGAATAATTTCTCCCAGCTTCTTCCATTCTCCGATGGTGATCTTCTCCGATGCCAACGGAGAGGTTGGGGAGACCTGTCCAGGAGTCTGGGGTCGACGCATCTTCGTCTTCTACAGGTGATGATGTTGCTGACCCTTTTAATCTCAAGGAAGATGATCTGTGGTGGAAATCCGAGCTGTGCTCGGGTTGCCGGCGATGGGATCGAAGGCGGCGTCATGGGTGCCGGAGTTGGCCGATGTGCCTGGGAGGCAGTGTACTCGGCGGATTTGCCTAGAAGTAAGCCCTCCTCTGCGGCCTCCATCTTGTGGAGTTTGACTTTGGCATCCGGCGACGATTGGGGAGCGGTTTCGACAGCGGTGACGAACGGAACCCTGAAGGCTTCGAGGAAGATGAAAAGGAGTTTTAGACTTCTTTGTAATTTTCTTTTTCTTTCAGTCCTATTTGTAATAGGGCCGGTGTAATATGCTCAATCAATACATTTTCCTTCTCAAAAAAAATTAATAAATAAGGATGTAAACGGATTTATCTGTGGGTCTGCAAATGGGTCAAAACTTACCTATTGATGTTGTCACACAACAAGTAGTAAGTTTTTTTTAGAATTACACAGTACAACGCAGACGCTCATAACAACGCACACTCACCCCTATGAACATACGTACGTAAATCCTACCTCTATAAGCATCTCCGAAGGACTGAGCACCGGCAGATCTGGAGATTCTCGAAGTCACCACTGGCGCCTCGTCGTCGACGAGAACGTCGCTTACCACTTAATGCATAACGTCGGAAAATCCCGGAATAAATCCAAGAAAAGGTGCGAGCACCAGGATTTGACCTTGGTGGGTAGCGTCCCACTGAACCGTCCTACCATTGGACTACAAGCCCATTCGCAAGTAGTAAGTACACAATTATTTTTCAGGTGGAATTGCATCAGGCCCAAGAAACAACATCGTCAGCGGGACCAACTAAATTTCGGCCCAGAGCAGGCCCATCTCACGGGCAGGCAACCCAACGTCGCATTTGCAGGTTACAAGTTTGACAGTGTAACTCGAACACATACGTGGCAGGCAAGTGACCGGCGAGCAACTTCCTACTACACATGCTCTTCGACGGGAAACACGATCTTCTGCGGCGTATCTCCGTCACCGGCGAGCACGCCGGAGGGCGGCGCCTGGAGCTGCACGTACTCCAAGCACCCGGAGTCCATCCTGAGACACAGGTACGCCGTCACGACCCACACGGCGGCGAGCGCCCAGCTGAACTGCAGGTTGGCCATCACCATCGCCCTCCGCGCCGCCTCCTCCGTCGTGCACGCCACCGCGCTCCGCATCGCCGCGCTGCTCCCCTCCGGCTCCGCGCCGACGCCGTGGCACCCGCTCGGCACGAGCGCCGGCACCCACAGCGCGAACCCCATGGCCATGAACCACACGCCCTGGAGCAGCACGGACGCCGACCGCACGACCGCCACGGCGAAGCTCCCCGGCAGGACGGCAGTGGCTGCGGTGGCGGCGAGGGAGCCCGCCACCACGAGCTGCAGCAGCCAGTGGTAGTGGCCCTCGAGCCCGGCGTGGTCGGCGGAGTGGAACCGGAGGAGGAACAGCTCCTGCCCGAACACCGACGCGGCGAGCGCGGCCACGACGGCCCCGACCCCGGCGGCGTCGTCGCGGCGCCCTGAGACGTCGGCAGCGAGCGCCACCGACGCGTAGACGGCGAGGTGGAGGTACATGGTGGCGTGCTCGAGGCTGTCGGGCTGGAGGCAGAGCGCGAGGATGGGGAGGTCGACGAGCTGATCGACGATGGCGAGCACGGAGAAGGAGAGCAGGAGGTAGAGCTCCAGGCGCCTCAGCCAGGGCAGAGGCGACAGGAACGGGAACCAGGTGGCGGAGCGGAAGCCGGAGGCACCCCGGAGGTTGTAGTCCCTGACAGTGTTGAGCGTGTGCCACACGCCGAGGATGGCGAAGGCCAGGCCGGGGAGGAAATGGCCTAGGAACGTGCCCATGGCTCTAGGCCAAGCCCACACTGTCGACGGTGTGTGGTTTGTGCGGCGTGGAGAAGAGAGGAAGTGCAGTGGCTTAAATAGACAGTGCTACTTCAGAGTTCAGACCTGTGAGAGATAGTGTTGCCATTGTTAGAAGTTGGGGCACGCCGACACGGCAGAGGAAGAGCATGCAGGCTTGTTACTTCAGGAAAAAAGATGCACATTTTTAGTGCTGGCTAGCTTGGAAAAGATCGAGGAACAGACTACAGAGAACAGAACAGGAACACGGGTCACCTTCAGGTGTCTTTGTTTGTGTGTGTTTTTTGGTTCGCTCTTCCTCCTTTCGTTTTGATATGCTACTGAAAAGAGGAGCATTCACCACGACCAGGTTGACGTCGAGAGACGCCCGTATCAACAAACTGATCAGTGCTCTGACCACTTTGTCCAATCAGATTGTAATCTAGGCATGCAGACACGACTTGTTTCTTTTATGTATTTCGTTGCAAGATATGGCGAAAGGAATTCCTGCCGATGGCTTTCCTAGCTATGATCATCAGTGCCTGGACCTAATTTTGCAGGCAGGAGAACGTACGCATGCACCAATCAATATAGTAGTGCAGGCTGCGTTCGATCCCATTTCACCATAATAGTGACTGATCAGTCGGCGACGTAATTATTCTTTATCAGAAGGTGACAGACGAAGACTGGTTTTGCTTTCTACTCTCACATTCCAAATTGTCCAAATTGTAGGTCCTTTGATTTTTTTTACCTTAAATTTGACAACTCGTTTTATTAAAAAAACTGTCCTAAACTTTAGCTGGGCTCCACTGATTATTGTTTTATCCAATGGGGGTGAGTCATCGGCTCATTTCACTAATCAGGCAACACTACCGAAAAACCAATTTTGTAACAGCTCAAAACCTAATAACCTTGTTTAGCATTGATCATGAGTATCATTGTTTGCTAAGACAAAATTCTTGTATTTGTTTGAATGGTTTTGCAATTTAAATTTAATTTTGAACATAGTATAAGCACGTGTCTTGTGAAGAAACTTTCCTTTTCTCTGTAAGACACATGTCAACTTATATCATCGTAAAATACCCCTTCCCAAAATATGATTTTAGGTGATTTTTCCCGGATTTTAGAAATCCATAGAAGCCAAACTTTTCAACTGAAAATCCAGAAATAGCCTTCCGGGAAGACTTTTGTTTCCAAATCTATCATAGCTTTTCTTCTCAATTCAAGCAAAATGGGGTTAGTCGTGATCTCTTCTATCAACACAAATTTCTATACAATTTTTGGAGGCATGGAAGATCAAGTTTGGAATTTGAAGAAAGGAGAGAAGTTTCTGTCCACAACTGTCAGTGCGTGCCGCTGGCTGCGTGTTGCCCGCGCAGAGAAGCTGCGCCACGCGCCCCCGTGGCCCCCACCCGACCCTCCACCTCACCCAGGCGTCCTCCCCGCTTCCTCCCTCAGACACACCACCAGAGCACCTCTCTCTTGTTTTCTCCTCCACCCAAGCCATGGAGGAAAGAACTTATCCTCCCCACCAAATCCACCACACCTCACCGGAGTTCGCTGGAGAACCACCAGAGGACGTCGCCAACGAGCTTCTCCACCACCTCGTCCACTTGTTCCTCGTCGGAGACCAAGGAGAAGGCCATCTCCCCAAGTTTCTTCATCTTCTTCCCCAAGTACTCCATGGATGAACTCGACCCGATCTACTCCAACACCGCCCTACGCCAACAAGCGGCCCATTGCTCGTGCTCTACTCATCGTCGGTGAGCTTCCCTCGCCCCTCACCATCTCCCTTTCGCCCATTTGCAACTCCATAGTCCATCCATGGAACCCTTTAGGGTTTCATCACCATTGATGATCTAGAGCTCCAAAGATCTCGTGCATGTCAAATCTATCACTTTGAATCAACTCTATACACTCCCAGGAACTCATAGAAACAAACCCCGTCCAAAACCATGGCCGGAGCCACCGCCAGCGAGCTCGACGGCGAGCCACGGCCCAGCCACGGACAGTCCGTCCCTCCGGTCGGACAGTCCGTAATCAAAATCAAAACCTCCAGAAACATTTCTAGATTTTCGGGACCTCACGGACATACCTTCCATTAGGGTTGGACAGTCCGTCAGTGTACCACGGACGTTCCGTATTCCTCCCTAGGACGAGATATTTTGAAATTTAACCCTAAGTTCGCATGCCTCACCTGATATAACCCTCAGTTCGCAAGCCTTTTGAAATATAACCCTCTGCACGCGAACTTCTACGATTCAAGGGCTTTTGACCATTTTTCACAATTTCGTAATTTTCTTTTACTCATTCCTTCTCCAACCCAAGTGAAAGGACAATTTTGCCCCTGTCGTTCTCTTTGCCTTCTCCTCCGTCGGCCTCCATCCACCAGCACTGCTTAGCCACACTGTCGGGCTCCCGTCCGCGGTCCGCCGGCGGCTCCCATGGGTGTGGGCGCGCGTTCGCCGGGAGGAAACGGACTCCAGGAGCAGGAGCGGGCGCCGTCGGGGGTAGGGTCCCCCAAGCTCGCGCCACCGACCCGGGCAGCACCGGCGGGCAAGCACGGGAGGCGTCGGGGGCAAGCGGCTCTTGGAGCAGGGGCCGCCGCCGTCGGGGGCAGGGTCCCCCGGGGCAGCGCCGGCGGGCAAGCACGGGAGGTGCCGGGGGCAAGCAGCTCCTGGAGCAGGGGCCACCGCCACCGCCGCCGGGGGCAGGGTCCCCCGAGGCTGCGCCGCCGGTCGGGGGCAGCGCCGGCGGGCCAGGCACCGGAGGCGTCGGGGGTCGCACCGCCGCCATGGGTAAGGGCGGGCGCCGCCGTGGGCAGGGGTGCTCGCAGGTGCTCCGGGAGCCGTGGGCATGGGTGCTCGCCGCTGCCCCGACGGGAGCCAGTCTGAGGTTGAAGATGACCCAGTGGGTCCCACACGTCAGTGGTGGAGGGAGAAAATAATAGGAATAAGGTTGGGGTAAAGTTGTCCTTTCACTTGAGCTAAAGAAGGAATTGGTAAAAGAAAACTCTGAAATGATGAAAAATGGTCGAAAACCCTCAAATCGAAGAAGTTCGCGTGCGGAGGGTTATATTTTGAAAGGCTTGCGAACTGAGGGCTATATCAAGTGAGCCGTGCGAACATACGGTTAAATTTCAAAATATCTCCCCTAGGACGGTCCGCAGTTACTGTTCATCTCTTGTATGTCATCTTGTATAATTCATATAAAATTGTATATAGCTCAGAAAAATGTGAAATAAACTTTGTTGGTTTCCTAATAATGTAAAGAACCTGTTAAAAATAAATTTGCTCACAAGATAATTATTTAATTATCTGATTTAATTATATGAGTGTTTATCTTGTTAATTGCATAATTAATTCTCTATTAGTCCAAAAATTGTGAAACCAATTTTGCTAGTTCACTTATGGTATGAGTAATCTAATGTAAGTACTTGGTTGCATCAATTGTGTGTAGATTGGTACAGTTTTAGATATCTTTGAACCTAGTTAATTAGTAAATGCATAATAATATTCATATGTGCTTCTAAAATTATGAATCTAACTTGTTAGCTTCCTTTGACCATGATATGGTGTTGTAGTTGTTGTCCTTTATGAGAGTATACAACTTTAATTATATGCTTGTTCTAGGGCTAGATTGCTTGTAAAATACCTAATAAATCAATTGTACGCATGTGACCTATAAGCTTCCCTTACTAAATTAAAATAAATGTGATATCCTTCTTATGATTAGAAACCACTGTGGTGTAACTTAGAATAATGATGCATGTCTTAGTTTATCATATATAACAAGTCTAACTAACTCTAAAGTAGATAATAACCTTACTAATCTTGTTTAAGATGTGATGTGCTAGTTCCCCATTAATTATTAAATTGGCTAATGATGATCAATTAGTGTTACTAGCTAACTTACTTGAGCATGATCAACTATTTAATATTGATAACTATCATGAGATAACTTCCACCATAGATGCTTTATAGTGTAACAATCTAACTATGTGATAGCTCATATGAAACTAAAATGAGACAACTAATGTTGATTGCCTTCTCATGTTATAACTTGAATTAGAATATTATGTGCACTTGTGTGAATAATTGTTTGCACACTTTTACCCTATACAATTGCTTGTGCACCTTTTCCAAATCTTTGATTGCTTGAACAACGACCTTAGAGCATGTTATCCTTTAATTGTCATAAGTCTTTGTATTCCTATGCATATACATATACATTCATTGTCAGGGGGTGAGACCTGGACAGATCCGCTAGGGGGTTACCCTAGAGGTTTGCAGGCTAATGGAGGATCGGGACCTAAGAGCGTAGGTGGTAGTCCACGTGGTGAACTCGGAACTAGGCGAGTATGGTGGTGAACACGGGGAGACAAAGGGGTTTAGACTAGTTCAGACCTCCGGAAAGTCACTACTACAGAAAACGTTTTTAGGAGCGGGCGAAATCACATTTGTAGGTGCGGGCGCGAAACCCGCTCCTAGCTGTCGCTTTTAGAAATAGCGATTTCTAGGAGCGGGTAATCGACCCGCACCTGGAAACGCATTTCCAGGTGCGGGTGACGGGGTGATCCGCACCTAGAAATCGATTTCTAGGTGCGGGTGACGGGTGGTCCGCACCTAGAAATCGATTAAAAAGGCCGTTTGAAAACTGCGTTAAAATGATCGAAATAAATAGAAAAAAAATTATTTTTAGTGGAGGACCCACTAGCCAGCCACCCACCGCCCCAAGCCATCAAGCCGCAAGTCGCCGCATTTTCGCGCAAAGTCGCGACGCTACGCGCTCCATGGGGTTCGAACCCGCGACCTCCGGGTTCGCGCGAAGCCTCCCTTGCCACTGCACCACACACTCATATGCGTCCATATCCCGTTTTCATTCTACTCATATTATACTACGCCGAGTGTAAATTGCTTTTTTGAGACTTCAAACGTATTCAAATAAAAAAGTTGTCAACTACAAAGTTTCATAACTTTCGAAGATCTATAACTTTCATGTTGAGAGTTTTTCCATTCGAGGTCATTTACAAATTTTGAATTTCAAATTTCAGAGATTCAAATTTGAATCTCGTTAACAATATGATTTCAAATAAAAAAGTTGTAAACTACAAAGTTTCGTAACTTCTCAAGATCTACAACTTCTATTTTGAATGTTTCTCCATTTGAGGTCGTTCGAAAATTTCAAAATTTCAAATTTCAAAAATTCAGTGGTACTTTTCGTTGACAAAAGTAATTCAAATTAAAAAATTTGAACTACAAAGTTTCATAACTTCTCAATATGTACAACTTTTATTTTGATCATTTGCTCATTCGGTATAGTGGTAGTAACATTCTTCACAAATCTTATACACCTCTCATATAGTTCCATTAAACTATATAAGAGATATATGTTTTGTGAAGAACTTAAATGGATATTTTGAAATTTTAAACAATCTCAAATGAAAAAGTTGTCAACTACAAAATTTTAGGTCTCGTCGAGCTATACATTTTTCATATAAAATTTGTCTTCATCCGAGATTATATGCAAAAGTTATGAATTTTTTTCCACGAGACCATTTTTAGGTGCGGGTGACGCCATCACCCGCTCCTAGAAATGAGTATATTTCCGGGAGCGGGTGATGGGGTCACCCGCACCTGAAAATGCCCGTTTTCAGGTGCGGGCCATGGCATCACCCGCACCTGAAAATGGTTCACCATTTTTAGGTGCGGGTGACGCCGTGGCCCGCACCTGAAACGTGTTAATAGGTGCGGGTTCGTTTGCTACAGTGCCGCGACCATTTGTTGGAGCGGACGGCAATTCGACCCGCTCTTAAAAAAATGGAGGCGCTCTTACAAATGTTTTCTGTAGTAGTGAGTAAAACCCAACGTCCAGTTGTGGTGGATTATGCGGGAGGTTGAAGATCTGCCCCTGAGGAGGGCGCCCCAGGCCGCCTTATATTGGCCGACGACCTTGGGTTACAAGTTGATTTCCATCTATCCTAGTCGGTTACAACAGGGAAAACTTATCCGAGCTGGACTGTCTTGTTTTGTACTCCAAGTATCTTTACGTCCTTGGGCCCGCATGTCAGGTCGGCGGGTCATCTGGTAGGTCGGACCCACCTGTCGAGGACGGCTGAGACCCTGGTCGGTGGGGACCCATGGGTACCCATGTCTCTCAAGCCCCCGATCGACGTGTAGGCGTAGCGGCCGAGGCGAGGTTGCGTCGAAGAGAAGCGAAGGCGCGACACCGTTGAGGTCGTGTAGGGTGCACGGGGATCCAAAAAAGAAGAACCCCTCCGATGCGCGCACGAAGTTGAACATCGAGCTCCTGGGATGAAGGGCCAGAAGGTCGAAGTGAAGACAAGGCGTTAATCTTGAAGAACCGCCGACCTGACCTGTGTCAGGTATAACGAAGTAACTGCCGCGACCTTCAGAAAGGTTGCCGTGCCCACCGCAGGTAGGTCGAGCAGAGAAGTAGTGGAAGTAGGCTTTCATTAGGTCGAGGCGACCTGGAGAAAATAGGGGGTCACAAGACGCACTAGTGTAGTAGCCCCCGAGCAGTAAAGTGACCAAAATGGCCGGTTTGATGCTCCGAAGAAGAAGAAGAAATAAATATCCGAACCTACAGCCTTCTACTCAGGGAACAGAACTGTACTCTGTGCAGCCACTCCAATAGAACAAACGATCCGGAATCTTGCAGAAGTCATCAAGCGCCAGGGCTGACACAACTTGAATCACGAATACACTGTACGGTCACGGGCTAGCTTCCAGGCGAAGTACAGGTCGCTATCACCCATAAGAGACAAAAACGATCCAGAGTGCAGTCATGTAGGGGAAAGGTGCGCCGACTGTCAGAGCTGCAGCGAGGTCTGGCAACCTTAAGTAGCCAACGACGGAGACGCCGGGTGGTCTGGCGACCTGAAGTGGGCGACGACGGCGATGCCGGGAGGTCTAGCGACCTGACGACGGAGACGCCGGGAGGTCTGGCGACCTGAAGAGGACGACGACGGCGACGCCGGGAGGTCTGGCGACCTGAAGAGGACGACGACGGCTAAGGGCCAAGGTCTTTACAGCTATTGAAGCCTTTTATATACACACTTGTATGACAAATGGTGTGTCCGAGTAGATGTAGAGGCGCCCGGTCGGTAATGGTATGACTACCAAGGTCCCAGCTGGGCTGTATTAGCACGCCGACCTTCAGGAGGCCTCAAGAAACAACGAATGGTCCGTGGCGACCTGGATCGTCACAACCATTGTGCGATGACACAACGCAGGTAGTCAGCCTGAAAAAATCTAGGTCTACGTGACCTAGAAGGCAGCTGGGCCTTAGCGACCTCAGGGAGGGGCTACATGACCAGGAGGTCACCAACGGGCAGTAGAGCCATTAAGCACGGGGCCGTTGGTGTGATATTTTATCACTGTGGGTCGTTGTGACCTAGGAGGCAGCGGAGCCTTAGCCACCTCAAGGAGGAGCTACAAGGTCAGGAGGCCGCCAACGGGCAGTAGAGCCATTAAGCACGGGGCCGTTGGTGTGATATTTTATCACTGTGGGTCGTTGCGACCTAGGAGGTAGCGGGGCCTTAGCCACCTCAAGGAGGAGCTACATGGCCAGGAGGCCGCCAACGGGCAGTAGAGCCATTAAGCACGGAGCCGTTGGTGTGATATCTTATCACTGTGGGTCGTTGCGACCTAGGAGGCATCGGGGCCTTATCGACCTCGTGGAGGCGATGCGATAGACCCGGAGGTCGTTACTCGATCAGGAGACCTTGAAGCAGATATCCATCGTAGTATGGCAGGGGGGCCTTGGACCCAAGGTCTCGCAACCACACGACTTAAGGATGCGCATAATGAGTAAAAGACATTTAAAGGAAGAATGCACATAAGTAAATTAAACCCATCAGGTCTAACGACCCTTAGATTGGCAAAGCCAAGGCCCCGAGCGTGTCGGGCTCGACTTTTAGACCAAGCCCTCGAGCGTGTCGAAGGAGAAGGGAAAATAAAGCAGGAAAAAGCATGTAAAGCAGGTCGGCGAAAGAAATTGAAGCCGTAAAATATTTAATTAAAATAGCACTTAGCTGGTGCGTCGCCGTGGCCGAGGTCGACGTGGTCGGCGGCCGCGAGCTGAAGCCGTGCCGAGATCGGAATGTCGACGAGGTCGGCGATACACTGTTGGAGGTCGGCGGTCTCGTGCGCGTCGATGCAACAGGTCGCCAGAGTGAGCTGAAGCCGCGCCGAGATCGGAATGTCGACGAGATCGGCGATACACTGTTGGAGGTCGGCGGTCTCGTGCGCGTCGATGCAACAGGTCGCTAGAGCGAGCTGAAGCCGCGCCGAGTTGTCGAAGCAGTCGTCGGCGCGAGCTGGACTCGTGCCGATCGAGCTCAAGGTACCAAAAAGTTCAGCAGCAAGGTCGAGGTGACCGGTGTCGTTGCAGGTCGTCGGGTCGTGGTGGTGCCTGTTGCCGAGTCGATCTCGTAGTCGTGTTTGGAAAGCAAATACAAAAGGTGCAGTATTGGTTAGTTACCAATAGTAAGTCGGGAACTTTTGGAAAAATAGCAGATCGAGAATTAGAATAGATTAAATAAAAAGAAACGCATGATGACTTCCCTGTTTACCGTATACCCGTTGTAGATTGATTTGCTCTAGCTACTCGTTGTCGACACGGAGTCAAAACGGAGGCTCAATGCTAAGCATCGTAAACTGTGCGTCTTGCACACATGACTGACCGGAGCCGTCAATGCACCGATGTATACTGACGTCGAAAAATTATTCAACACAGTGAACGCCTAGGCCTCGAGCTCTCGATGATAACTTCCCTGTTGACTTTGCTCTTGTAGATTGGTTTGGTCTTGATCACGTGCCTGTGGTGGACACGGAGTCCACATGCACACTCGGAAGCGCAAGGCCGGCCCGCACCGACCTTGATGCGCAGTAGATATGATCCAGAGAATCCACCAGGTCGACGCAGGTGCATACGACGCGTGCGGTCACCGTAGTATTGCCCCGTCCCTCGAACGTAGTAGCCGTCATTGTCTCGTGATGCCGACAGACGCCGATCCGTCAGTTGCGGATTGATTTTGGCACGATCTGGTTGTCACGGGTGGGCGGGCGGACGCCGAAAAAAATTTCTGGCGCGCTATCCGGAGAACGAAGACGTCGACCTCACGATTAGATCGGAAGGTGGCAGCGAGCAGGTCGCTGCGGAGATATCCCTCGTGCCGTCGCCGAAGAGGACGCTGGGTCCGGCCACCATGCTGCACAACGAGCTCCCGATCACCCCTACCTGGCGCGTCAACTGTCAGGGGGTGAGACCTGGACAGATCCGCTAGGGGGTTACCCTAGAGGTTTGCAGGCTAATGGAGGATCGGGACCTAAGAGCGTAGGTGGTAGTCCACGTGGTGAACTCGGAACTAGGCGAGTATGGTGGTGAACACGGGGAGACAAAGGGGTTTAGACTGATTCAGGCCTTCAGAGAGTAAAACCCTACGTCCAGTTGTGGTGGATTATGCGGGAGGCTGAAGATCTGCCCCTGAGGAGGGCGCCCCAGGCTGCCTTATATTGGCCGACGACCTTGGGCTACAAGTTGGTTTTCATATATCCTAGTCGGTTACAATAGGGAAAACTTATCCGAGCTGGACTGTCTTGTCTTGTACTCCAAGTATCTTTACGTCCTTGGGCCCGCATGTCAGGTCGGCGGGTCATCTGGTAGGTCGGACCCACCTGTCGGGGACGACTGAGACCCTGGTCGGTGGGGACCCATGTGTACCCATGTCTCTCATTCATGTCATCCTTTCTAATTCATGCATTCATCTAATCTCATAGATGACGTTCCGGAGTGTTGTGTTCTTGGAGCACCAATCTCAGGCAGGCACCTATATATCTCACTCTATTTTTTTAAATGTGAAATGCTATTTAATGGTTGTGCATCGGCTTAGCTCTATCTAGTCATATGAAATGTGTAGAACCTACTAGACATGTCAACTCTTGGATTAGCTCAACTTATTTAGTGAAAGTATGTATGCTAGAAATCTCGTTATAATTGCTTAGTCATGCTTAGTTGTCGGTAGAAGTCGAGAGATAGCAAGGTCACCACCACTCGCGAGTTATAAGATGTTTTGCTTAATTAACACTTGAGTAGCCAAGAATGGTAAAAATTGAACTCCATGAATGATGATGCGAGACTTGAGCAAGAATGGTAGGGTCATGTTGAGATTGGAGCTCACTTGGCTTAGGCTTGCTTGAGTCGGTTAAGGCCCGACTGTTATTGACTTGTACCTGAGCACTATTCTGTACAAACCACATACTTATAATGGGTCGGTAAGCCAAGTAGCATAAGTCGCACCGTACCTTGACCGGATTCGGCGCGAGGTGGGATGAGGTGTGATCGACCGTGTCCGGTGCACCTATACACTTTCGGCCGTTCGTTCATAGTAGGGTGTGGGTATGTGAAAGGTCGAGGGCATGAATTAACACTAATCCTAGGCCAAAGGGTATGGTCGTTGGTCTTGCGCCTCGTGTGGGAAAAGTTGTACACCCCTGCAGGGTTATAATCTATTGCAATAGCCGCACTCTCGATCACTGAGCATGCTCTTGTACTTTACCTTTAATGTAGAGTTTCGGATGGAGTTCTCGAAAGATTGAGCTCATGATTATGATATCACTTTACTTACTGCAATTACTTGATGCTTGACTTAGAGATTTTAGAAAGACATGTCTTTTGCTTATTCACTTGATAAATTATGCTCGCATTTTATTATCAAATGTTAAAACTTGACAAGCCTCATGCATCCACTAAATGTATAGTATTGTGGATAAGTCCTGCAAGTACGCAATGTACGTACGGTGTTGCTGATAAGTTGATTTGCAAGTTTGCCTCTTGTGAGTGATGGCCACGTTCATCCCGCCGGAGCCAGCAATGTGGATGGATGGTGGAAGTCGCTCTAAGCTTGTGCAGGTGGTGTCTTTTGGGCAAGGACATCATTGTTGCATCTTATATCTTTATATCTATTCCGCTGCGATTTAACTCTCAACTTAGAAAAAACATGTTAGGATATCCACCTAGACTTAGGTTACATCTAAGATGGTTAATTACTTTTCTTACAAACAATGGAACTCTGATCTTCTAGATGCTTATATGTTATAGTTATAATTTCTGAATTTTTGTAACATGATGAAGACTTGTAATCTAAAGTTTAAAATCTTGCTCTCACATGTATCCTTGTGATGGTTGCCAAGATGTAAATATGGTATGCATGTTGTTCCTGAGCGATGCTCGAGACGCGAACCGGGGACTACCGGGGTTATCTCGATTAAGCCAGGTGGATCATTGGATAATAACTCGGTTTAGTCAAGGTAATTTGGGCGATTCCTTACAAATTTTATCGTGCGTCCCACGCTTTGCCGTGAGCTTTATTTCGGGCGCACGACAAAGAGCTTCTTTGCCGTGCACTTTTTTTAGGGCGCGCAGCAAAGAAAAGACGCACGACAACCTCGTTGTTTGCCGTGCATTTTATTTCAGTGCATGACAAACAACAAGTTTGCCATGTGCTTTTTTGGGACGTACGGCAAACACATGAGTTTGCCGTGCGTTTTCTTTTTCGCGCACGGTGAACTATTTTTTTACAACGTCCGTTAGCAACCGTTAGCACCAAGGGGGGAGTACGTGTTTGCCGTGCGCTGTGGATCCCTGGCGCATGGCAAAGTATGTGTTTGCCGTGCGTCGAGGACCCCTGGTGCACGGCAAAGTTATCTTTCCATATATATGTCCTCCTAAGTCCCCAATCCAATTGTCCCTCAAAAAAATTCTCATCACTTTGAAATTTTTTCTACTCCATATATACAACATGTTATACTTCATGGTAAAATTTGGTAGATTTTTTATTCATTTGCTATATTTAACTAATTAATTGCATTTCAAGCAATTTTTTGAAAAAAGTCAAATTTGAACTACAAGTGATTCAAATAGTAGAATAAAATGAGTGAAAAAATAAATTCATGTTATTTAGCCCAATTTAAGATCTTTTTCATTAAATCAAAAGAAATTTTAAACCTCTTGATCATGAAACACGACCATGATCGTGTGTTCAAATGATTTAAAAATTCTAAAAATGCAAACAAAGTTTGAAAATTATGAGATTTGTCGATATCTCATGATATCATGTGTGAAGGCTGTGGTAAAAATTTGAATGAGTTTTCAACATTTTGTCATGTACTATGCTTACAAATCGAAACATTTCCGATAAAGTTTCATAGAGTTAAGAAGTATATGGTTAGGTTTGGATTAAAAGTGATGATCAAATTTGAATTTAAATTCAAAATTTTTCTATAGGAAATAGACAATATATGTTGTTCTATGTAAAATTTTGGTATTTTTTAAGCCATTTGATCATTTTGGTGTTTTTCTATGTAAAATTTGCATTTTATTAAAAAAATCTTTGCCGTGCGTTTTTTGTTTGGCGCACGATAAAATTATTTTTCTATATATAAGTCCTCCTAAGTTCCCAATCCAATTGCCCCTCAACAACAATTCTCCTCACTTCGAATTTTTTCTACTTCCTACGTACAACATGTGGTACTTCATGGTAAAAAATGGTAGAATTTTGTATTCATTTCCTATATTTAACTAATTAATTGCATTTCAAGCAATTATTTGAAAAAAAGTCAAATTTGAACTACAAGTGATTCAAATAGTAGAATAAAATGAGTGAAAAAATTATATTAATATTTTTAAGCCCAATTTATGGCCTTTTTCATAAAATCAAAAGAAATTTAAAAACATCTTGATCATGAAACATGACCATGATCGTGTGACCAATTGATATAAAAATTCTAAAAATGCAAATAAAGTTTGAAATTATGAGATTTGTCCATAACTCATGATATCATGTGTGAAGGTTGTGGTAAAAATTAGAATGAGTTTTGAACATTTTGTCACGTACGATGCTTACGAATCGAAACATCTCCAATGAAGTTTCATAGAATTAATAAGTATATGGTTAGGTTTGGATTAAAAGTGACGATCAAATTTGAATTTGAATTCAAAATTTTTCTATAGGAAATAGACAATATAAGTTTTTCTATGTAAAATTTTGGTGTTTTTAAGCCATTTGATCATTTTGGTGTTTTTCTATGTAAAATTTGGATTTTATTAAAAAAAACTTTGCCGTACGTTTTTTGTTTGGCGCACGGCAAAGAGATGCGTTTGCTGTGCGTTTTTTTGTTTGACGCATGGCAACAAGACGTGTTGGCCGTGCGTTTTTTGTTTGGCGCACGACAAGTTATTTTTCCATATATATGTCCTCGTAAGTTCCAATCCAATTGCCCCTCAAAAAAATCCTTCTCACTTTGAAATTTTTCCTACTCCATACATACAACATGTGATACTTCATGGTAAAAATTGGTAGATTTTGTATTCATTTGCTATATTCAACTAATTAATTGCATTTAAAGTAATTATTTGAAAAATAGTCAAATTTGAACTACAAGCGATTCAAATAGTAGAATAAAATGAGTGAAAAAATTATATTAATATTATTTAGACCAATTTAAGACCTTTTTCATAAAATCAAAAGAAATTTCAAACATATTGATCATGAAACACGACCATGATCGTGTGACCAATTGATATCAAAATTCTAAAAAATGCAAATAATGTTTGAAATTATGAGATTTCTCCATAACTCATGATATCATGTGTGAAGGCTGTGGTAAAAATTGGAATGAGTTTTGAATATTTTGTCACGTATGATGCTTACAAATCGAAATATCTCCAATGAAGTTTCATAGAGTTAATAAGGATATGGTTAGGTTTGGATTAAAAGTGACGATAAAATTTGAATTTAAATTCCAAATTTTTCAATAGGAAATAGACAATATAAGTTGTTCTATGTAAAATTTTGGTGTTTTTAAGCCATTTGATCATTTTGGTGTTTTTCTATGTAAAATTTGGATTTTATTAAAAAAATCTTTGCCGTACGTTTTTTGTTTGGCGCACGGCAAAGAGGTGCATTTTTTGTTTGACGCACGATAAAGTTATTTTTCCATATATAAGTCCTCCTAAGTTCCCAATCCAATTGCCTCTCAAAAACAATTCTCCTCACTTCGAATTTTTTCTACTCCATACCTACAAGATGTGGTACTTCATGGTAAAAATGGTAGATTTTTGTATTCATTTGCTATAATTTACTAATTAATTGCATTTCAAGCAATTATTTGAAAAAAGTCAAATTTGAACTACAAGTGATTCAAATAGCAGAATAAAATGAGTGAAAAAATTATATTAATATTACTTAGCCCAATTTATGACTTTTTTCATAAAATCAAAAGAAATTTCAGACATGTTGATCATGAAACACGACCAAGATCATGTGACCAATTGATATAAAATTTCTAAAAATCCAATTAAAGTTTGAAATTATGAGATTTGTCCATAACTCATGATATCATGTGTGAAGGCTGTGGTAAAAATTGGAATGAGTTTTGAACATTTTGTCACGTACGATGCTTACGAATCGAAACATCTCTAATGAAGTTTCATAGAGTTAATAAGTATATGGTTAGGTTTGATTAAAAGTGACGATCAAATTTGAATTTGAATTCAAAATTTTTCTATAGGAAATAGACAATATAAGTTGTTCTATGTAAAATTTTGGTGTTTTTTTAAGCCATTTGATCATTTTGGTGTTTTTCTATGTAAAATTTGGATTTTATTAAAAAAACTTTGCCGTGCGTTTTTTGTTTGGCGCACGGCAAATAGGTGCGTTTGCCGTGCGTTTTTTTTGTTTGACGCATGGCAAAGAGATGTGTTTGCCGTACGTTTTTTGTTTGGCACACGATAAAGTTATTTTTCCATATATATGTCCTCCTAAGTTCCCAATCCAATTGCCCCTCAAAAAAATTCTCCTCACTTTGAAATTTTTCCTACTCCATACATACAACATGTGATACTTCATGGTAAAAATTAGTAGATTTTTGTATTCATTTGCTATATTCAACTAATTAATTGCATTTCAAGCAATTATTTGAAAAATAGTCAAATTTGAACTACAAGTGATTCAAATAGTAGAATAAAATAAGTGAAAAAATTATATTAATATTATTTAGCCCAATTTAGACCTTTTTCATAAAATCAAAAGAAATTTCAAACATCTTGATCATGAAACATGACCATGATCGTGTGACCAATTGATATAAAAATTCTAAAAAATGAAAATAAAGTTTGAAATTATGAGATTTGTCCATAACTCATGATATCATGTGTGAAGGCTGTGGTAAAAATTGGAATGAGTTTTGAATATTTTGTCACGTACGATGCTTACAAATCGAAATATCTCCAGTGAAGTTTCATAGAGTTAATAAGGATATGGTTAGGTTTGGATTAAAAGTGACAATCAAATTTGAATTTAAATTCAAAAATTTTCCATAGGAAATAGACAATATAAGTTGTTTTTTGTAAAATTTTGGTGTTTTTTAAGCCATTTGATCATTTTGGTGTTTTCTATGTAAAATTTGGATTTTATTAAAAAAATCTTTGCCGTGCGTTTTTTATTTGGCGGACGACAAAGTTATTTTTCCATATATATGTCCTCTTCCCAATCCAATTGCCCCTTAAAAAAAATTCTCCTCACTTTGAAATTTTTCTTACTCCATACATATAACATGTGATACTTCATGATAAAAATTGGTAGATTTTTGTATTCATTTGCTATATTCAACTAATTAATTGCATTTCAAGCAATTATTTGAAAAATAGTCAAATTTGAACTACAAGTGATTCAAATAGTAGAATAAAATGAGTGAAAAAATTATATTAATATTATTTAGCCCAATTTAAGACTTTTCATAAAATCAGAAGAAATTACAAACATCTTGATCATGAAACACGACCATGATCGTGTGACCAATAAAAATTCTAAAAATGCAAATAAAGTTTGAAATTATGAGATTTGTCCATAACTCATGATATCATGTGTGAAGGCTGTGGTAAAAATTGTAATGAGTTTTGAAAGTTTTGTCACGTTGTTGACAGTTCAAAACCGTGTTGAAGTTCACCGCAAGCACACGGGTGACTTGGTGCCTTTTTCACCAAGGGGGGATCCCCAAGGTTCTTGTCAATCCACGGAGTAAGGGATATACTAGCATTTAATTTAGCACTAATCTAGTTGATCAAAGCCTTATGAAAGAGATATTAATCTAAAGAAAAAGCAATGTAACCTATGTTGATCTAAGGCCAAACTAGATGGCAAAGGTTGGTACAAGAGAGATTAAAGTAGATAAGAGCTCCCTCCCTAGGGTCTAGGATCACAAAGACATGCATCTACTACATGAAAGAGGTGTTGCCTTCTCTAACTTCACGACGGTTATGTGGTCGCTAGGCCTTTTCCCTTCTCTCGTACATGTCACTACGCGAAGGTAATAGATCGCTTCGCTAACGCATCTACATCTAAGCATCCATAGAGTTAAGCTAATCACCACGATTATCACAAACTCTACTAAGATCACATGTTGTGCACACATATGTAAATCAAGCATTTGCAAAGACATAGATCGTGAATCATCAAGGCATAGGGTTCATGTAGCGATTACATATCAAAGATCCATCTAACCCTAGGGATGAACGGAGGCATTACCCCATCATCTTCAACGGATTGAAGCACATAGGGGGGATGGAGACTCCGGAGAACGTCGTCGATGAAGATGGCGGTGAGGAGGCTTGGGAACACCCCTAGGCTGACGGCTTGGAGTCCTCCTCTTACTTCCTTCCCTCCACCGGCGTTGATCCTTGCGACGAACTCATCTAACTCTATCCCTCATCTTGCGGCGGCGGCTATCTGGTGAATGGGCGTTGATGGAATGATTGGATGGATGGATCTCCCTCCCTTGGATGTCCAGGGGGTTGTACTTAAGCTCTTGGAGAGCCTTGGGGTGTGCTCCACCATGCCTTGGATGGGATCTTGCTTAGGAGCAAAGCAAACTTGATTTTCATAAAATCAGCCTCGTCCAGAATTTCCTGTTTCGCGATCCTTCCTTTCCGACGTCATATCTTCCACGTCCGGACTCCAAATAATGCAAATTCGGTGTCTAGATTGTGTGGTACGAAATTATCTTCAACTTTGGTATTTATTGGTTTCCTTAGAAACGAAGATAAGATCCCCGAAACGGCCTCGGAAGATTATCTGTCATATTTCGGACTTCTCTGCGCAGCAGGTATTTCGACGGCCATATCTCCTAGCTCCCTGATCCGAATCGGGGCTTCCATATGTTCAAATCGAAGCTATCAACAAGGCCGACAACTTTGGTATTCAACGTTTTGTCATTGGAGGCCGTTTAAGTCCCCGAATCTACATTGGAAGATCATGCTGTTCTGAGCTGCGCGAATATCAGGTTGAGTTGATCTCATGGGTATCTCCAAATCTCAAGGGCTTGGGCCCCTAGCCCACTCCAGCCCATCTTCCTCCTTGTGGCATTTCTCGATATTTTGACTTTTTGCTCCTTCGCATGTGGGTTTTAGACGTCATTATCCACGTGATCAAGATATGGGGTCTTCTCGCATGAAGTCTGATCTTTACATCTTAGTCCTCAGGGATGATCCGTCGTAGCACCTTGGTCCTTGCCACCTTTGGAAGTGATTTCGCCTTTCACTTGAATACGAACGGAACTTCTTATTTGCTCCTTTGAACTTGTTGTAACTCCGTCCCTTTTGTCCATGTTCTCCTGCAAAAACACAACACTTCCAAATGCACATACAGATTTCAACTTGTTATATCATTAGTGTGCCTAGTGGCAGGTTAGTTCCATAATGAAGCTCAAACCAAAGTGTAACGAATGCTCTAGGTTGACGGAAATCGACCGCCAACATCCCCCATGCTTAAACCTTGCTCGTCCTCGAGTAAGTATTCCTTGCTTAAAGGGGAATCGGTGTTGCCTTCCAATGTTGTCCCTGCACTTAGTCATTCATGACAAGACATATTGCTCTCTCTTAAGAATTTAGTTTTAAAGTTCAAGTTGTGACCGACTTCTTTTTCATTATGGAAGATAGACTAACAATAAAGAACAAGCCACAATTAATAAATACAATGCTCTCAAACTTAAGTGAACTTCAAACTGTTATCTTATTCCATCGAAGAATTTTCAAAAAGATGCGTATGCAACATAGGTGAAAATCTCTTGCAAAAGCTCATGGGAACACTCATCTCATCAAGTCACTCAAGCATATACTAGATTATTTTAAACCTATTCTACTCATATGTGGTAGTGGAAGGCTTATGTGGAGCTTGGTAGGTCAAAACAATCCTAGCAAAACATATATCTGAAATATTGTCAATTTAAGAGAGATCTACTGGAATTACCGAGACTCGTCAAACAGGTCATGGAAAATAAATGTTGGAAAGAGAGAGGGATGAAACACACACATTTAGATGGGTGGACATGTGCAAGTGGCAAATGGATGATCCCGAGGCACAAGTGAAGTCCTTTTTATCGGATTGCACATGGTTGGAAGATTTGAGTATGGATTTGTCTTTGAGCCACTTGAGAACTTATGAAGCAAAAAGGACCGAGGAGCATCTTTATATTTTTTCATTTCCTCTTTTTCTTTTTTTATTTTCCTCCTTTTTTCATCTCTTTTTTCTTTTTTTCCTTTTCTCATCATATTTTTTTTCTTTTTGCTCCTCAGAACTTTTGCAACATAATACTTACTCTGCATTTGTCAGAGATGATGTGATGACTCCTCCCCCCATGCTTGAATGATGCTCGTCCTCGAGCATAAGAGAGATGGGAAGGGACTACTGAAGTAAGCATGAATACATAATCTTTGCGGAATATCTGAATTTCCGTCGGGAATTTTACTCCACACACATAATTGGGTTGTAGACAAGGAGGTAATCACAAAAAGATGTTTTTGATTAAAAGTGACGATCAAATTTGAATTTAAATTCAAAATTTTTCTATAGGAAATAGACAATATAAGTTATATGTAATTTTTTGGTGTTTTTAAAGCCACTTGATCATTTTGGTGCTTTTCTATGTAAAATTTGGATTTTATTAAAAAATATCTTTGCCGCGCGTTTTTTGTTTGACGCACGGCAAAGAGGTGCCTTTGTCGTGTGTTTTTTGTTTGACGCACGACAAAGAGATGTGTTTGTCGTACGTTTTTTGTTTGGCACACGATAAAGTTATTTTTCCATATATAAGTCCTCGTAAGTTCCCAATCCAATTGCCCCTCAAAAACAATTCTCCTCACTTCGAATTTTTTTCTACTCCATTCATACAACATGTGGTACTTCATGGTAAAAAATGGTAGATTTTTGTATTCATTTCCTATATTTAACTAATTAATTGCATTTCAAGCAATTATTTGAAAAAAGTCAAATTTGAACTACAAGTTATTCAAATAGTATAACAAAATGAGTGAAAAAATTATATTAATATTATTTAGCCCAATTTATGACCTTTTTCATAAAATCAAAAGAAATTTCAAACATCTTTATCATGAAATACGACCATGATCGTGTGACCAATTGATATAAAAATTCTAAAAATGCAAATAAAGTTTGAAATTATGATATTTGTCCATAACTCATGATATCATGTGTGAAAGCTATGGTAAAAATTGGAATGAGTTTTGAGCATTTTATCACGTACGATGCTTACGAATCGAAACATCTCTAATGAAGTTTCATAGAGTTATTAAGTATATGGTTTGGTTTGGATTAAAAGTGACGATCAAATTTGAATTTGAATTCAAATTTTTTCTATAGGAAATAGACAATATAAGTTGTTCTATGTAAAATCTCGGTGTTTTTAAGCTATTTGATCATTTTGGTGCTTTTCTATGTAAAATTTGGATTTTATTAAAAAAAACTTTGCCGTGCATTTTTTGTGTGGCGCACGGCAAAGAGGTGCGTTTGCCATGCATTTTTTTTGTTTGACACACGGCAAAGAGATGTGTTTGCCGTGTGTTTTTTGTTTGGCACACGACAAAGTTATTTTTCCATATATATGTCCTCCTAAGTTCCCAATCCAATTGCCCCTCAAAAAAAATTCTCCTCACTTTGAAATTTTTCCTACTCCATACATACAACATGTGGTACTTCATGGTAAAAAATGGTAGGTTTTAGTATTCATTTGCTATATTCAACTAATTAATTGCATTTCAAGCAATTATTTGAAAAAGAAGTCAAATTTGAACTACATGTGATTCAAATAGTAGAATAAAATGAGTGAAAAAATTATATTAATATTATTTAGCCCAATTTAAGACCTTTTTCATAAAATCAAAAGAAATTTCAAACATCTTGATCATGAAACACGACCATGATCATGTGACAATTGATATAAAAATTCTAAAAAATGCAAATAAAGTTTGAAATTATGAGATTTGTCCATAACTCATGATATTATGTGTGAAGGCTGTGGTAAAAATTGGAATGAGGTTTGAACATTTTGTCACCTACGATGCTTACAAATCGAAACATCTCCAATGAAGTTTCATAGAGTTAATAAAGTGACGAGCAAATTTGAATTTAAATTCAAAATTTTTCTATAGGAAATAGACAATATAAGTTGTTCTATGTAAAATTTTGGTGTTTTTAAGCCATTTGATCATTTTGGTGTTTTTCTATGTAAAATTTGGATTTTATTAAAAAAATCTTTGTCGTGTGTTTTTTGTTTGACGCACAACAAAAAAGAGATGTATTTGCCGTGCGTTTTTTGTTTGTCACACAATAAAGTTATTTTTCCATATATAAGTCCTAAGTTCCAATCCAATTGCCCCTCAAAAACAATTCTCCTCACTTTGAAATTTTTTTCTACTCCAACATATAACATGTGGTACTTCATGGTAAAAATGGTAGATTTTTGTATTTATTTTCTATATTTAACTAATTAATTGGATTTCAAGCAATTATTTGAAAAAAGTCAAATTTGAACTACAAGTGATTCAAATAGTAGAATAAATTGAGTGAAAAACTATATTAATATTACTTAGCCCAATTTAAGACCTTTTTCATAAAATCAAAAGAAATTTCAAACATCTTGATCATGAAACACGACTATGATCGTGTGACCAATTGATATACAAATTCTCAAAAATGCAAATAAAGTTTGAAATTATGAGATTTGTCCATAACTCATGATATGATGTGTGAAGGCTGTGGTAAAAATTGGAATGAGTTTTGAACATTTTGTCACATACAATCCTTACGAATTGAAACATCTCCAATGAAGTTTCATAGAGTTAATAAGTATATGGTTAGGTTTGGATTAAAAGTGACGATCAAATTTGAATTTGGATTCAAAATTTTTCTATGGGAAATAGACAATATAAGTTATTCTATGTAAAATTTTGGTGTTTTTAAGCCATTTGATCATTTTGGTGTTTTTCTATGTAAAATTTGTATTTCATTAAAAAACTTTGCCGTGCGTTTTTTGTTTGGCGGACGACAAAGTTATTTTTCCATATATATGTCCTCCTAAGTTCCCAATCCAATTGCCCCTCAAAAAAATTCTCCTCACTTTGAAATTTTTCCTACTCCATACATACAACATGTGCTACTTTATGGTAAAAATTGGAAGATTTTTGTATTCATTTGCTATATTTAACTAATTAATTGCATTTCAAGCAATTATTTGAAAAAAGTCAAATTTGAACTACAAATATTCAAATAGTATAATAAAATGAGTGAAAAGATTATATTAATATTATTTAGCCCAATTTAAGACCTTTTTCATAAAATCAAAAGAAATTTCAGACATCTTGATCGTGAAACACGACCATGATCGTGTGGCCAATTGATGTAAAAATTCTAAAAATGCAAATAAAGTTTGAAATTATGAGATTTGTCCATAACTCATGATATCATGTGTGAAGGCTGTGGTAAAAATTAGAATGAGTTTTGAACATTTTGTCACGTACGATGCTTACAAATCGAAACATCACCAACGAAGTTTCATAGAGTTAATAAGTATATGGTTAGGTTTAGATTAAAAGTGACGATCAAATTTGAATTTAAATTCAAAATTAATAGACAATATAAGTTGTTCGATGTAAAATTTTGGTGTTTTTAAGCCATTTTATCATTTTGGTGTTTTTCTATGTAAAATTTGGATTTTATTAAAAAAATCTTTACCGTGTGTTTTTTGTTTGGCGCACGGAAAAGATGTGCTTTTGTCGTGCGTTTTTTGTTTGACGCACGACAAAGAGATGTGTTTGCCGTGTGTTTTTTGTTTGGCGCACGACAAAGTTATTTTTTCATATATATGTCCTCCTAAGTTCCCAATCCAATTGCCCCTCAAAAAAATTCTCCTCACTTTGAAATTTTCCCTACTCCATACATACAACATGTGCTACTTTATGGTAAAAATTGGAAGATTTTTGTATTCATTTGCTATATTTAACTAATTAATTGCATTTCAAGCAATTATTTGAAAAAAGTCAAATTTGAACTACAAATATTCAAATAGTATAATAAAATGAGTGAAAAGATTATATTAATATTATTTAGCCCAATTTAAGACATTTTTCATAAAATCAAAAGAAATTTTAGACATCTTGATCGTGAAACACGACCATGATCGTGTGATCAATTGATGTAAAAATTCTAAAAATGCAAATAAAGTTTGAAATTATGAGATTTGTCCATAACTCATGATATCATGTGTGAAGGCTGTGGTAAAAATTGGAATGAGTTTTGAACATTTTGTCACGTACGATGCTTACAAATCGAAACATCTCCAACGAAGTTTCATAGAGTTAATAAGTATATGGTTAGGTTTAGATTAAAAGTGACGATCAAATTTGAATTTAAATTCAAAATTAATAGACAATATAAGTTGTTTGATGTAAAATTTTGGTGTTTTTCAGCCATTTGATCATTTTGGTGTTTTTCTATGTAAAATTTGGATTTTATTAAAAAAATCTTTGCCGTGTGTTTTTTGTTTGGCGCACGGAAAAGATTTGCTTTTGTCGTGCGTTTTTTGATTGACGCACGACAAAGAGATGTGTTTGCCGTGCGTTTTTTGTTTGGCGCACGACAAAGTTATTTTTCCATATATATGTCCTCCTAAGTTCCCAATCCAATTGCCTCTCAAAAAAAATTCTCCTCACTTCGAAATTTTTTCTACTCCATACATACAACATGTGGTACTTGATGGTAAAAAATGGTAGATTTTTGTATTCATTTGCTATATTTAACTAATTAATTGCATTTCAATCAATTATTTGAAAAAGTCAAATTTGAACTACAAGTGATTCAAATAGTAGAATAAAATGAGTGAAAAAATTATATTAATATTATTTAGTCCAATTTAAGACTTTTTTCATAAAATCAAAAGAAATTTCAAACATCTTGATCATGAAACACGACCATGATCGTGTGTCCAAATGATTTAAAAATTCTAAAAAATGCAAATAAAGTTTGAAATTATGAGATTTGTCCATAACTCATGATATCATGTGTGAAGGCTGTGGTAAAAATTGGAATGAGTTTTGAATATTTTGTCATGTACGATGCTTACAAATCGAAATATCTTCGATGAAGTTTCATAGAGTTAAGAAGTATATGGTTATGTTTGGATTGAAAGTGACGATCAAATTTGAATTTGAATTCAAAAAATTTTCTATAGTCAATAGACAATATAAGTTGTTCTATGTAAAATTTTGGTGTTTTTAAGCCATTTGATCATTTTGGTGTTTTTCTATGTAAAATTTGAATTTTATTAAAGAAAATCTTTACCGTGTGTTTTTGGTTTAGCACACGGCAAAGAGGTGGCTTTGCCGTGCGTTTTTTTGTTTGATGCACGGCAAAATAAACCCCGGTCCACTAGCACATCGACCCCTAAACCCTAGCACTCCGGCCCACTAGCACCCCGGCCGCTGGGAGCCGTCGATCTAACGGTCGACATTCATGCAAATTTATATATAAGCCTCTCGTCCTACCCCAAAACCCTAATCTCCTCCCTCCCCTCTTTCTTTTTCCTCTCTCACTACCCCCGTCTCCTGCCTCCGCCGGCTCGGCCGCTCGGCGGCTCCCTCCTCTCCCCCGGCGCCGGCCGCCAGCGCCACCGGCCCTTCCTCCTCCTCCTCCTACAGCGCCACCAGCCCTTCCTTCTCCTCCCACAGCGCCACTACCCCCTCCTCCTCTTCCCACAGCAGCCCCTCCTCCTCCTCCCATGGCGTCGCCGCCCCCTCCTCCTCCTACCACGACGCGGCTTGCTTTCCACGACGATGCACAACGCGGTAATGCGGGATCTGGTCGGTGCGGTGTCGACGACGTGAGATCCGGCGGCAGTGGCGCAAGATCCAGTACCTCCACCCCGGCGCGGCGGCTTCCCCCACCCTGGCGTGGCGGCCTCTACCCACTTCGACGCGGCAGCCTCCTCCACCCAGGCACGGCGGCCTCCCCCACCCCGGCGCTGGGTCCTCCGCCCACAGCGCACGCAGCGGCCTCCTCCACCCGGTGCGGCGGCCACCTCTCCCTCGTCTCCGACCGGCGCTGCCTCCTCTCCCTCTTCTCCGACCGACCGGCCGGTGCGGCGAAGGCTGACAGCGGTGGTGGCGGACGTCGTGGCGGGCACGGCGCGACAAACATGGTGGCGGGAGACGCGGTCAGTGGTGTTGGTGAACACATCAATGGCCTGGTGGTTGTGGTGGCGTGCAGTAGTGGCGTCGGTGTGGTGGCGTGCAGCAGTGGCGGCAGGGAAGCAGCGGCGGCCCTACCGTCGGGGCAACGACAACTAGGATTTTTTTTTCTGGCGGTGGCAGCATGGGAGGCAAGGAGCGGGACCAAGGGGTGAGAGGAGGAAGGAGGTAGGGTTTGCCTGTTATGGGCCTTAGTGGGCCTTAGGGGGTCTTGTGGAAGATGGATAAGAGTTGAAACTTTCAGCTCACCAAAACCCACCCCACCTAACATTGCTGGTTATTATTTTTCCACCATCCCATCTAATGATTATTAATTAAAAAATTTTGTAAATTTTTTAAAAAAAATATTACAACAGTTTTCAAACAAAAATGTTGAACCAACATTTTACATAAAAAGTTGAATCAACACTTTTTGGAAAGAGTTGCATCAACATTTGTTCAGAGAAAACATTAGATTCAACATTTTTCCGAACGATTTCACCAACATTTTCATGAAAAATGTTGGTCAATATTTTCTGAAAATATTTCAACATTTTTGCAAAAAAAATTTCAACATTTTTTATTCCTTCTTCCACCTCACGAAGGCCGGCAGCCGGCGGCGTACGAACGCGGAAGCCGCGACGGCCAGCGAGCTCACACGCAGGGCCACGACGCACAGTCGTGCGTGCTCACACTGGGCGTGGTCAGGTCGTCGCCGGACACGGGCATGTAGGCCGGGGCAGTGGCGGCGAAGCCTACCGGCCGCCGGCGGGGCTCGAGGTGGCACAAGGGGACGGCAGCGGTGTCGGCACGCGCGGGCAGGGAGGGCCAGCGATGTGTGCCAGCGTCATCGCCTTGGGCTCAGGGGTGTGAGGAAGCAGGAAGAGGATGAGCTAGGGTCAGCAGATCCAAGGGACACGAGTGGTTGCATGAGTCTCAAACATTGGAAGTTTCAATCAATACTATCTTCGAGAAGATATATAGGATGCCCTCTAATTGACCCAGTGTTGAGCAATATGTTTCCTTTTAGGCCCATGTAACTTCACCTCACAAACTGAAGTTGTGGGCCGGCAGAGCTCGCGGCCGGCCGGCTCGCGCAGGGCCGCGGCGCGGGGAGGGGGTGGGGCAGCAGCAAGGTAGGGAAGGAACCTAGGGTTGAGGATGAAGATTCAAAAGGTATTATTATGTGTACGAATTCAAACAATAAAAGTTATATAGGGGAGCTAATGGGCTTGTAGTCCAATGGTAGGACAGTCCAGTGGGACGCTACCCACCAGGGTTCAAATCCTGGTGCTCGTACCTTTTCCTGGATTTATTCTGGGATTTTCCGGCGTTATGCATTAAGTGGTAAGCGACGTTCCCGTCGACGACGAGGCACCAATGGTGACTTCGAGAATCTCTAGATCTGCCGGTGCTCAGTCCTTCGGAGGTGCTCATAGGGGTAGGGTTTGCGTACGTGTTTTCATAGGGGTGAGTGTGCGTGCGTGTTGTGAGTGTCTGCGTTGTACTGTGTAATCTCAAAAAAAGTTATATAGGGGAAATCCAGAAGCTGGATAGGATTTTCGTCAAGAGAAACCGAACATGATAAGGTTGTGGTAGCTCTGTGGGTTGGGCCGTATCGATTGAACGTGCCAGATACGTATCCGCCCGCGTATCAAATAAATTATTACCGATTCATTTTTTTGCTTATACTCCGCTGATACATCTCAAAGCCGTGTCCGTCTGTATTCGATATGTATCAGATACGGGATTTGTGGCCTCACAAGCATATCTGTGTAACTGTGGCCTCTCTCCGTCCCAAAATAAGAGTCACTGTGAGGTTCGTGCTGGTCAAACATTCTTAAGTTTGACTACATTTGTAGAAAATATTAGTAACATTTTTGGCTCCAAATAAGTTTATTATGAAAATAGATTCTAAGATCTATCTAATGATACTAATTGTGTACTACAAATATTAATATTTTCTTGTCAATATATAGTCAAAGTTCAACTTGTTTGACTTTTTGAGCAGCAAGAATGACACTTATTTTGGGACGAAAGAAGTACGATATACCTATTCTCACGAACCTCTGGAGCGTTTCCACTTCTTATTCTTCTCTCTTATTCTTCTCTTCTCCTTTTCCTCATGTGCATTCGTCTTCCTTCATTCTTCTCAAAAAATAAAGAGGTGACAACCCCATCCGAGATAAGTTCGTACTATCACCTAAACCAATCCATTTTGGTCATTAAGTGATAATAAAGAATTATCCCATTGAGTGTTGCCGGGTCAATACCCGGTAAATCACTTGAATCAACACACAGAGGATCGAACACGCATACATTAAAACCCCCACGAAGGAGAGTCCAGAGTACCTTACAATTTAAGACTAATCTTCCTCGTAGGGTCAATCATTACAATCATGGTTCATAAAATGGTAAACCATGGTTCAGAGTTTTAAAAGACAGTGGAAATAAACTAACGATAAATTGGCATCATGGGAGGCCACCCATAACACCATTATTCTTCGTCATCCATCCGTTCCAGCTCCCAGCTGGGTGGGATTCCACCAGGCCAAACATTAACACCTGAAAAAAACATATATAGCAAGGCTGAGTATACTAATACTCAGCAAGGCTTACCCGTCTAAAATAAAAGACTTAACCTTTAATCATGCTTGGCTTTTGGCTAGTGGGTTTGTTTTGCCAAAAAGCTACTAAGGAGTTAATCCTTACTTTCAATATTTTAGCTCAAGTTCTAGTAGATCAAGTTATTACTAGGTAAGCAACTGATGCAAGTATAATTGTGCAAACAATAAATCAAACATCAAGTTTATCATCATTTCATCATAGAGGGATTATCATGGCCAGATAATTAAGCACTCTCGGATAATGGTGAGAGGCCGACGATCGATCGATTAATACCCTTGCAAGGTGGACCTAAACATATGGGAGAAAACACTCACAACGAGTGCATTCAACCAAACGGTTCCCATCATTCCTCGGGTTGGGATCGGATGCCACAGTCCTAAGTACAAGGCTAGCTGGCATGCCTCACACTAGCATCCAGCATCACACATGTACCATAGGTAGCTAGCCTAGGGTCGCAACCCAAGATTAGTAGCACAAAGTTCCCGCACCGCATCATTCAGCTACTAGGCTTACCATACCTATTTCCGACAAATGTTTAGTACGTTCAAACGCTTAATCTCTTAACCACTGGACCGGAGCCCAAAATCTCATGCTCTTACCACGTGAGCAATCCAATTTAATAATCTTATGATTCCAACATAAGAACCTATCCTTGCGAGCGAAGTACATCACTCGACTTGTACTGGTCCTTATTGCATAGCAACTAGCGACCTAGCATACTAGTAAAAGATCATAGGTACTTATGGATCATGCATCTAGGGTTTCCATTCAACTCCTGAACGTAAATGCACATAGATAATCAAGCATATATTCAGAAATTTAAAAAGGAAACACATAGGTAAATGATAAACCGGGGCTTGCCTTCACTAGCAAATTAGTAGGAAAGTCTTCCGAACTTTGGTTCGGGTCTTGTTGTACTTCCATGTAGTTCACTTCTCCCTTGAACGGTCCGTCACCTCGTTCCGGGACGAACTCACAGCTAGCGTCAGGAGATTCTACACGTATCATGCATATGCGAGACTTAGTTGGTGAAGTTAAGTTATTTTAATTACACACATCACATGACAAGCATAGGGTGTCAAGTTGACCACATTCATATAGATAGAATATATTCAGCATACTCTTCCGTAAAAATAAATCAAGCAACATTTATTAATTATTATTTTGACGGTGATTGTGTGCACATCTATACATAAAAATTAAATTTTCTTCACAAACATCCAAGTTACATTTCAGAAGTCCAACAGTAGCATTTCTTAAAGATAAAGCACACACAAGTCCTTAAAGGAGGTGGCTTCTTTATTTATCTTTTTATATACTTGTTTCACTCCAAAAATCATTCTGTTAAAACCATGCAGTAACTTACAGTGAAACTTTTTGTACAAGCACACAGTACTACAACATAGCGACTGCCAATTTTTCATAGCTATCAGAGCTATATTCTAAGCATGAAAAATACGACAATTTATTCCTAGCAAAAGCAAGAATATTTGATACAGAGAAAGCTACTCATGCACTGGAGCTCAAAATTTACACAGAACCTTTATGGACTAAAACTAGGCTACGCACAAATAATTAGCTCCAGAACCTATTTCATTCATGCTACACAAAAATAACCATTTTCAGCCTAGTTAAACCTAAAGAATTTATACAGGAATATGTACAACTGAAACGTAGCTCAACTTTCTCTTATAGCACAATCATGGCACACACATCTACTTGACCAAAGATAAGCACCACTGGATAATCAGAAACTGAGCTATAGATTTTACTTTTTAAACAACCATCATTCAGAAACAGATATATAGACAATTCATAAATACATGATAAATTTACAAGAAGCACATATAAACATAACAAGATGATATCCAAAAGATGAGCCACAGAAAGCATACATATGAAGTTGTACAAAAAGTATATGCAAATCTAGCATAAATACAAAATAAATCATAACTAGAGATTCACTTAGTAACTTTGTGCAAAAACTTAGGTATAGCCTATTCTAGTGATGACTAACAACATATCCAAAGATACAACTCTAGCACATGAGTACAACTCTAGTTATGATCAAACACATACAAACTGGTTTTGAATTTTCTTTCAAAAACTATTCATCAAAAGTATATATAGCCTTTCTAAAACATGTAGATCTACTCACAAGAAAACCAGCAAAATTAGTTTTGCATTTTTATGATTTTTCTGCTAAATTCTACGATTTTTCAAAGATCTGGCAAAAACATGAAAAAGAGGAAGAATCTTTTTGCCGATAAGACCCTGGAAAGATCTACGGTTTCACAACGATACCCTTGGTCTGCGGTTAAGCCCCTGGAAAGAATTCGATCCTCATAAAGAGGTCCCCGGTGGCGTAGGGGCACTCGTCACCGGCGAGGGGACGGCTGGCTTGGTCAACACATGAGTCGGGGCGACGTGTGAGCTCACCCTGAGCGGATTGGGGACGGTGGTCGAGGCGGAGGTAGCTCCGATGAGGGCGCTCAGCGGCCACCTATGGGCGGGATTCCGGCGAGCGGGGAGCTGTCTAGGGCCAGCGTTGGTCCGGAGAGCTTCAGGGGGTCCGTGTGGATCTGGAGGACGGCTCAAGCGGCGGTGGTGACAACGGGAAGGTGGAGCTCGCCGTTGAGCTTCAATGGCAGGCGGCGGCGGAAAGCAGAGCCGCGGCTGTGGAGCAGCGCGTGTGCGAGGAAGCTACGGGGAGGTTTTTATAGGCACGCGCGCGACGACTCGACGACCTGGACATGTTGACGGAGATGGGGTCGGTCGCGGCATGGCGGCGTACGGCGGTGACGCCAGAGGTTGGACGACGCGGCTGGGCAGCGCGCTCGGCTAGGGGTCGCGCGACATGTGGTGGCCGGGGAAAGGGCGCAGACGTCGGTGTGGGCGTGGGCCCAACGCTCGCACGTGGAGGAGGCACGACGCACGGACCAGCGGGCGGAAGAGTACCTCAGCGTGCGTGCGCGCCCGGCGTCCGACGTGGCGCGGTCTCAACGTCATGCGCGGGGTACGTTCCCGGTGCAGAAACAATACGAGTTACCCTGGTTTGACCGGTCTGATCTCAAGATTTTGACACTAAAGTGCACAATAAGGTAATAAGAAAAGTTGTAGATCTCACACTTCTCTACAACTTTTACAAAGGCCGATGGGGGTTTTGATCAAAGGGTTTTGCACAAACAGCAGGCGAACACCGGGATTTTCTCGGCCCCAAGGAATAGTGCCTGCAGACGTTGACCAAGTTTTTCTCTGTTTTCCACTTCAATTTTGACATGCCACCCAAAAGCAAAGTTGTGTCCCTTGAAAAATGGAACAACTTTTGTATTGGCAGAATTTGAAGTGTTTAGGTGAAATTTGGAGAACGCGGCAAAAGTTCTAGGTGGAGTATAGGGGTCAAAGGGGTTTAAGGGGTTGTTGACCAAGTGTTGACCAACCTTGACCAAGCTTGACCATTAGGGTTTGTTGGCGAGGTTTTCGAGGTGATGACCCAGGTTGACCAAGGTTTGACCAAAGTCAACGTGTTTGACTTGGTTGACCGGTCATGAGCATTAATTAACCCTAATTGAAAACCTGTGGCGTCACAGCCTACCCCCCTTAAAAGGAATCTCGTCCCGAGATTCGCAGTTTTAAACAAGGATAGTGGAATAGTGGTGTCAAAAGGGGTATACCATTTGTTCCATTGTTCCTTCCGGAAGGTCAACTGTAGTTGCGAGTTTGGCTCTGCTCTTCCTGGCTCGAGCGAGTTGTCTCTTGCGCTTCTTTTTCTTGTTGCTCTACTTTCTAGCACATGGCTTGAATTCGGTGCGTGTAATTTCCCATTCGCTTAAGTCCAATTCAGACAAAATTTCCTTGGAATTCTTACTCCTTCTCTCCTAAGATCCATAGGTATTCTTGCCGACGGTAGTGGAGAGTCAGAGGTGTTGAATTAGTCCTGATTCATATGATCCACTAATAGATTGTAGAAACGGGCCTGTTCGGCCACCGATGCAGACAATGACTGAGTGACGCTGGCAGTTAAACTAGTCTGAGACAGCCCTGGATAACGATCATGGATAACATTGGGCACTATCTGACTAAGCACTGCATTCTGTTCTTCCAACATCTGGATCGCACCCGCGATGGTATCTATATCAGCTTGGGTAGGTGCTTGGAGTGAGCAGGATTCATGAAGGTGAGGTTTCTCTGGATTTGCTCTGATGGAATTCCTAGCCTCAGTGCCCATTTCTGGTCTATCTGAACTGGCACCAAGGGTAGGTCGTGATTGTAGCCTCTGAAAGATTTCCTACTGCACCTGGAGTATTTGGCGTATCACTTCTGTTTGGGCAGCTGTGAAACCTTTTGGTATTGTTATGGGAGGCGGCGGTGGTATATCGCTGCCACTTAGTTCACCGAAATTACTGGGGAAGTTGCGTGTCAGTCCCACCATCTAAAAGATTGAGTTTTTATTAAACACATATTCATAAGCTTTCTCATAAACTTAACAAGTAGAATATGTACCACAAAAGCTCATTCATGGCAAGTTTTTCGAGATCAGACAACAACGGTTAGGGCGATGCCTTTGAACAAGACAAAGGTTACATAGGAAGAAAGACATATCTGATTACACTTCTCGACATCGAGAATTCAGATAGGGCAAAAGATACATGGTGTTCTCCTCACTTGTCTCCATGCTGCTCATGAGGAAGCGGGCGATGGATGTGTACATGAAAAACTAAGAGCAGACATATGCTGCCTGCGATGCAGAGGTACATCCCCACCAGCGTCCAGTGAAGTGACTCGAACATCTCCAGAAATGGAGCCATGGTCGACGGTGTAGGCTTGGGGTCTTCTTCTGACCTACTTCCGAGCTTCTTCTTGGTGTCGACGAAGAAGACGGAGGGGAGCTTGCTCGACGAAGATCGGAGGGGCTGGCCGAGATTGACTGACGGTGGTTTGGCCAAGGATCAGCCGGAGGAGAAAGGAAGAGCGACGGTGATGTTGAACTCAGCTGGGAGACGAGATTTGGAAATGGTGGTGTCGAGGAAAGGCTTCCTTTTTATGCTGCTGCGGAATTGCAACGGTCATAAAAAGATCATCTGTGGCAGGGACTAGCGGAGTGATCCAGTGGTGACGGCACATGTCTCGATAGTGTTCGGCCTCGAGAGAGCTCGACGACGTGATCGTGGCTGCAGAAAAGAGATGGCAGGGCGACGCTACGGCGTCGTGCGTTCGTGGCGTGGAAAAGGATGAAGTTCAACGGTCCGAAGAAACGACCGTGATGACGGCGGGAACAGGAAGAGTTCAGGATGTCCACCATCTGGGTTTAAACTTGTTGTAATGGGAATTTTGCCAGGGACTCTACTTGTCCTCCGTTAGTTGATCTTTTGATTCCTAAAATTTGGAAGGTATGATCAACGGATCATAGATTGAGAAGTGATGGAAAACTCTCCCATTATTGACTTTTAGAGAACCTTAACTGCTCAGGCAAACACTACTTCTTTTCCTTCCACTTAGCCGGTTGATTTGAATTTCTCCTCAGAGATCCTTGAGATTAGACTGAGGGGATCAATTTGACGTGTTCCATGGAGTTTTTGATGAAGAAAAGGAAGGCTAGTAAACAATGTCTGTCAAGTTTGTTTACCATGATTCCTGAATTTATTTCATAAGAGCATTAGGCAGGGCGACGATGGATAAGGATTTCCACCATCAGGGTTTTAGGTCAAGTCCATAACAATACTGAAAGATGGCAAGGTCATAGAGAATGGTTGCAAGGAGTTGTTCATGGTTAGAAAATAACAATGATTCAGAAAAGATAGGTTGATACGGAAAGTTCGAAAGATGCTTGCTCACAGGTTACTTAATTGATGAGTTTGATGACATCAATTCTTGTATTACCGATGCAAGGATTTTCTTTAATTTGATGATGATGTACCAACTGAACATATGATTGTGAGATTAAGGCATGGGGGATACGTGGTGCAACAATGGAATGGTGCACATGTTGATGCTCATGACGTGACGCATAGAGTAGAATGCACGTGTGGATGAGCATATGATGCTTGTGCATATGACATCGGGTGCATATGACACGATGCATAGTGTGAGATGCACATGATGGGTGCATGATGCGTGTGGCATGATGCACTTGTTTATGAATGCACAATGTACATGTTCATAAGATATGGTGCTCATGACATGAGGTTAGCATGCTTGTTTTTCCTTTAGAACAGTCGAGCAGAGGGGATCCATGTGTAGTTGAGAAATATTCCCTGTGGTGCGTTGCATTCTCACAACCAAGATACCTAGCGCGCACCTAATGGTAATCATGTGGCTGCAGCACACATGGTACCCTAGGTTCTGTTGACACCGGATTTTGACCAAATCCAGAGTCAAATAATCTTGGCTTGGTAATCGGTAGAGAAGGACCAGGAGAAGAGATGGGCAAGGAAATATTAGCCGATGAAGTCAGCACACATGCATGAGACAAGTACACACAGGCGTATACGTGTGTACATTGGAGAATTATCAGCACTAAAGGAGAGAAAAGAGGCTAGCATAGCCAAGACACGTATAAGTACAAGGCTTCCATTGTTTGTGAGAGACAATCGCCTGGATAACAGCGAGGATGATCGACCACCAATATATTGGCAAGAATTGGCCAGTAGTGACGATCGGCCGGGCAGGAAGCTAGGATGACATCAGGACATGCAGGTGCTTAATGCAAAAGCAAGGAAAGATTCACACGTAAAAGGAAAGGTGATTAAAATAAAGAAGCCACATAAGGAGTCCTAGTTGGTTACGCCTGCACATTGCTCTCTTGCCGGATAAGTCAGAGGAAGCTTTATTAGCAAGGATTCTACGAAAGGGGAAATAGAGTCCATGTATCTTAGTTTAGACATTTAATTAGGAGAGTTTGTGTCAGTTGGTTGTGTAACCCGTCAGGAGTCTTTAATTAGGAAGTTTTGAAGCCCTTCCGGCTACAGGAGTCTAGAGGAGCCCAGGGTATAAATATAAGCCCCGGCTATTGTAGTAGAATCATCACATGATCAATATCAAAACCGCCTCTGGGCACCCCTTTACCAATTATTGCATCTACTTTACTGCATCTACTTTACCGCATCTACTTTTCGGTGACTTCGCCTTCATACCTTTTCTCTTTCACGAGTTCTCGCAAACTCGTCGGGCTGCATCGCTTCGATCTCCGGCTTGCTGGTGAGTTCCGCTTTACCGAATAATATCTAGGCTTTAACCTCCGGGCGCATCGCTGAGGTTTCGTCTAGATTTATTCACAATTTATCGATATCAGCTAGATTAGCTAGTTTATTCTTGTTTCTTTAGCTTTTATCACAATTTATCCAGCTTGAGACTGCGTCCTGTCGGCTTCATTATCATTACTATTTTCTAATCATTAATAGCCGGCTAGATCTGTTTCAAGTGTTGCTCACGTAGCTCTGTTTAAGTTACCTCTGGTAGCTTACACTCTGCCTGCGTCATTATATCGGCTGATCTAGCCGATCTGTTCTGCCCCGTATCGGCTACCTAGCTGTTACGATTTTATCAAAAGATACATTGGCTCTCTAGCCGATTTTCCATTGTCAATCAACAGGTCAGATTGGCTGGCACGCCTCGCTACAGACCGGGGAGTCACGTGTGCTGCGCGCAAGGGTGACGTCCTATTTTTGCGTCAACACACTTTTGGCACGCTCGGTGGGACCGAATATTAAATCCATATTATATCGTCTGGTGAGACCTGAAGACATTATCCACAACGAATCTAGAGTTGCTCGAGGAGTACATCGCCATGGACAGTCAATCTGGAATATTGGCGGATATTATAAGCAATGCCATAAAGAGTGCGTTCTCTGAGTTTGCCCAACAACAAAGGTATGAGAGAACATATTATCAACAGCCGATGACATCGGTTAATACTGCCTTTTCTTACGGTCTAATTCAGCAACAAAGCTATGAAGAATCAACATGCATGTATCCTGGAGCATTAAATTATGCAGCGACGAGCATGAGTACAACTGATGAATCGGCTTATGGTGATTATTTAATTTCGCCATGCTCACATCAGGATAATTTCTATCAGCCGATGACAGTTCCTCAAACTCCACCAGTTCCCTCCAGCTCATTACCGCTGCCGCAAGTGAATTTCTTCCGCGCTCTTGGATACACGCCACAGCCGTTGGCACAGGAGGATTTGTTCAGCGCTCTTGGATATACGCCAGCGGACACTACTCAGATTCAAGGGTCAACATGCGTTCAATATGTTGCCCAGGAATTGCAGTCTATTCCATATGGTTCGCAACAGATGGCTTCATACGCTCAACCATCAGCTCAAATTCAGCAGAATTATCAACAAGCTGAGGATGAACGAATGATAATTCAACAGTCACGATCGATAGCTCAACAACCTTCACCCGGGGGGCTGTTGTCTGTCCAGCCATCAGTTCGATCACAACGAACAGAAGATTATCAATTGTCAATATCGGCTGTACAGCCGATGGCATATCAGCCACAAGTATCGGTTCAGCAGTCGATAACTTACTAGCCACAACCGAAGGCTCAACAATCTTGCCCTGGGGGGCTGCAATCTTTTCAACTATCAACTCAACCACAAAAAATAGAAGATTATTGGTCGCAAGAATCGGCTTCACGACAAGAAGTACATCAGCCAGAAGCATTTATTTCACAGCCAATTCAACCAATAATTCCTCAATTAATGACCAATCAGTCTGTTTTAGCAAAATCACAAGGGTCAACTTTACAGCAAGAGGCATTGAGTCCACAACTGATTGCTTATCAAATGCCTCCTATGTCAGCACGACTGCAGTTGGATATAGATCGATCAGTTCAAAACGAGCTTGTGCAACCAATGAAAAATGACAATGGGGTCAAAATAAGCACTCAGGATGAAGAGAGCTATCAACTAGAGAATGAGAATATTCAAAGACGGTTCACTTCTCAGGAATCACCGAAGAATCAAGACATAAGGATTGATCTTGGAATAGGCTCCCAAATAACTGAGGAAATATATCAAAAAATACAGATCTCAATTGATAAGTTGGAGTTTGAAGATCAGTATGGAGAAGAACACGAATCTGAAGAAATTCAAGAAGATGAAGTCCCAGCCAATTACAAGGATAGAGAAAAACAAGCTGATGGGCCACTGAAGAAAGACAAAGCGGCCGATGAATGGATAGCAGAGGTTGGGCAAGAGACAACTTTTCAAATAATTTATTACTCGATGCCCAGAAATATTACACTGGAAGATCGGCTGCTTGGAGTATATTTTCCATGGGAGCCAAGTGATCAAGAGCCAAAAATCACTATGCAAAAGTATTGGCTGATTGGAGTTCACGTTGCATGGGAGCCAGGCGATCAAAAACACAGATATATTGCCCTGAAGCATTGGCCACTTGGAACTTATTTTCCATGGGATCCAGGAGGACAAGAGTTGTGTACGGAACTTTAAAGCTGATGTCTCCAATCGGCTAGATGATAGGGCACAAGTCATTTGATCCTATCATTATGTTGCCTCATGATGGAAAGCCAAAAGGATATATATTTTGGCTACATGTTGTTCTATCATATTATTTCAGATTATTTATTGGTAAAAATCGGCATTGCAAAAGAAGAGATATATCGGCTGCTTTATTTAAAATATGGCCGATGGAAGCTAGCTGATAGAAGAGCAACAGAGTCAGCCGATGCAGCACTACCTCCTTTCGTTGACCTCACCATCAAGCTCGACGTCGACAATCTCGCCGACGACTTCATCAAAGTGGTTAAGCGAACGAATCTGCATCGACTCGTCATCAAGCAGGCATGTCTACGACAATGCCGAATGCCCTATGCGGTATGTATCTACTGATAACTGCCCTACGCGGCAAGTGGAGTAGATCAATTGGCACCAAAACAAATGCAAGAAAAGCCGATGAGAAATATATCGGCTGCATGTTATTTATATGGATTCGAGATGGCACCACAAAGACTACTACTAAGCAGCAGGGGTCTACCTCATGGTTCATCTGCATAATTAAGAGATCAAAATTGAGTATGTATGTAAATGGAAGAAACCATATGCGTCAGGGAGTCTAGAAGATTTTGGTACAATCCATGAAAGCTCCAGAGAAAGAGAAGACCAATCGGCCAAGTATCTTTTTACGTCTTCTGGCCGATGGTAAGAGAGAGCCGATGAAATGTGTCCATCAATCGGCTACTCGCTATTAAAATGGGTTGGATGCCAAAATTGACCCGCAATGATGAAAAGAGACATACTTGGAAGATTTGCACAAGCGGGAGGAATTTCCAAAAGAAAGTGTCATATGTAAATTACTCCGATTCAGAAGATGAAGATAACATGGTAGGGCTTGCAGAGTGGGTCAAAGGCAAGAAGACTGTGTCATGTCCCTTTGGCAAGAAAGAACCAGAGAAATTCGGCTTTGATGTCACTAAGGCCGATAAGATATTTGATCTGTTGCTTCAGCAAGGGCAGATTAAACTCTCCCAGTTCCATACCATACCATCTACAGAGGAGCTGAAGAGGATGAAGTATTGCAAGTGGCACAATGCAACATCGCACGACACCAATGATTGCAAGATCTTCAGATAGCAGATCCAATCAGCTATTGAGCAAGGGAGGCTTAAATTTGAAACTCCTACCAAAGCTGAAAAGCCGATGAAGATTGATCAGCATCCCTTCCCAACTAACACAGTTGAGGTGTCTAGCAAAGACACGTCACGAGTTAAGTTGCTGATATCTGATTCGGCTCAAAATAAAGGAGCCGTTGATCCCAAAGTACAAGTAACCGCTGCCGATGTCAAAGGAAAAGGGTTACTACTTGAAGAGGGAGATTTGAAGCCACGCCGACCTGTCACGTCCCAGATGCTGATCAACAAACAAGAGAAAGCAAGGGGAAGAGAAGAGTGGGCACGGCGTAATGAAGGATATTGGAGATGTCCGTTCTTCAAGTACTACTGGGAGGAAAGAATCAAACTACCAACAACAGAGAATTGTCCAGGATGTAACAGAGCTTACAACAATAGCAGTTCATCCAAAAGGGTTTGCTTCAATAACAGAAGGCCTATGAATGGGGATCACCATGAATTCAATAATCAACGGTTCCCAGTTCATCAACGATTGGGGGGCAAAGCCAGTGTCCATGATCGGCTGGGGGGCAAGGCCAGTGTTCATGATCGGCTAGGAAGCCGAGTCAATGAAGAGTCAAACAATCGGCTGGAAGAGATGGCCGATTCTCTGGTCCCTGATGAAGATATCATGTGCCGAGCTCCTGAACGTCGACGCACGCTACAACTGGACGATGAAGGGTCAAGCCAAACACGTAAGAAGCCCAATCCACAGTGGTGTCCAGATGGTTTGACCAAGTCCCAGAAGAGGAGAGTCCAGCGCCTACGTCAGCTAGAACAGCAAGAAGAAGTAGAGAGACACGTGCCGGACAAGAAGAAGGTTTGGTCTAAAGTTCGGCGCCCAAAGCCTAAGGCCGGTGATGAAAAGGATGACAAACCACGAGCTGATATAAACATGGTTGTTTTCCTACCAAAAGAGTTCATGGCTCCAGTTGATTCGGATGTGTCCGATGAAGAACTTGGCATGGCTCAGTTGACACTGGAACCTAGACAAGCTATCTTTGAAAAGCCAGAAGATGAGAAGAGACAACACTTGAAAGCTCTGTTTCTCAAAGGATTTGTCAATGGCAAACCAATCACCAGGATGCTTGTGGACGGAGGAGCAGCAATCAACCTGATGCCATACACCATGTTGCGCAAGATTGGGAAATCCGATGAAGATTTGACCCAAACCGACATGATGTTGGTAGACTTCGAAGGTAACGTCTCTCCGGCTCAAGGAGCAATTTGCGTGGAGCTCACCATCGGCAGTAAGACCCTTCCGACCGCTTTCTTTGTCATTAAAGGGAGGGGATCTTATAATCTACTGCTGGGTCAGGATTGGATACATGCCAATTGTTGCATACCATCTACCATGTACCAATGCATCATCCAATGGATCGGAGATTCAGTGGAGGTGGTCCAAGGAGAAACTTCCTTGACAATAGCAGCTACAAAAGCACAAGGATGGACCTATGATCGGGTAAGCTGCATATCAGGGAAAGCTTGGGACACTGATTACCTCAAAGTGTCCGATTTCGGGCTATAGCCGGTTCAAAGCAGTCGGCTCAAATGACAAGGGTTAATGGATCAATTCATAGAAGATGAAGGAGAGCTTGAGCATGAATTCACGTCGGCCGATGAACTAGAAAATAAAATAGATCTTGGAGAAAGAATTTGAACAAGACGGCGCCGATGGATGGTTATCCAATGCTAGTAGCTGATGGACTGGTAAATGTTGCTGCAGGACACAAAGTCATCAGCTTCATAGGCGATTAAAAATACGGAAGCTATATATATCAAAGGGTCATGAATTGTATATTCCACGAGCTCGAAAGCAAGATAGTTGAAATCTACATTGATGATGTGGTCGTCAAGTCAAAAGGCTACAAAGAACATTTGGCCGATCTATGAAAAACACTGGAGTGCACGAGAAAGCATGTGAATCCCAACAAGTGTGCTTTTGGTATTTCAGCTGGACCGCTCCTGAGTTTCTTGATACATGAAAAGGAAATTAAAGTTGGTCAGAAGTCAATCAGTGCAATTGACAAGATAGAAGCACCATCAAACAAGAAAGAGCTTCAATCGTTGATCGGCAAGATTAATTTTATCAGAAGATTTATATCTAATCTGTCTGAGAGAGAACTCAGCCATTCACACCTTTGTTGAAGCTCAAGGCCGATCAGAAATTTATATAAAGAGAAGAGCAGCAAAAGGCTTTGGAGCAGCATCAAACAGTATCTAAAATCTCCTCCTGTCCTAGTGCCCCCTCAAGACAAGAAGCCGTTCAAATTATATTTATCGGCTAATGAGTGGGCTATTGGATCGGCCCTTGTACAAGAGTTTGAAGGAAAAGAGCGAGTCATATACTTTGTGAGTAGGAGACTCTTGGATGCAGAAACGAGATATTCGACAGTAGAAAGGTTATGCTTATGCTTATACTTTTCATGCACGAAGTTAAGGGCCTACTGTCGAGTGCATCGTGGTTTGCAAAGATGACGTGGTCAAGCACATACTGTCATTGCCTATTTTGAGGGTAGAATTGGAAAGTGGGGCTTGGCTCTGTCAGAATTTGATTTAACCTCTCAATCGGCCAAAGCAATCGAAGGACAAGTAATGGCCGATCTGGTAACTCAGCATTGTGGGCTCGAGATTGCAGTCGTTGAACCCGTCCCATGGATCGTATTCTTTGACAGATCATCATGTGGAATAGGAGCTGGAATTGGGAATGTCCTCATCTCGCCTCGGGAGGAAAATTATGAATTCTCTATTCAATTGAGAAGACTTCAAAGAATAATCAAGTTGAGTACCAGGCAATACTAAAAGGGGTTTATCATGAAGAGTGCCTCCAATTACTCAAAGGTTCAAGATGGTGAGGCTCGAGTGTATCCCCAAGTGCCACAACAAAAAGGTTAATCGATTAAGCTCAAGGTGCATAGGGCTATCGGCCCATTCTTGCTTTGGAGATACTTGCCGATGATTGAAGAAAAGAGATAATTGGCTATTTGAAAGATCCATCCAAGAAAGTTGATAAGCGGCTAAGGGCTAATCAATCGGCGTTCAAGAAGTAACAGTTATTATTGGCCGACGATCTGGGATGATTGCTTCAAATATTACAAAGGATGTCAGAGGTGTTAGAAATTCGGAAGCGTTTAGAGAGTTCCAACATCGGCGATGAACCCGACAGTTAAACCTGTGCACATTCTAGGTATGGCATCTAGAAGATCAGTGCCTTTCTGAATGCATGCTAGTGGATACAAGGTTATACATGATGCATGGGAATCATATTTGAAGACAGAAGCCATCAACAGGAACATACTCAAAGGGAGCAGGACGACATTAACAACAAACGCGATGCTGCGAAAACATCAATAGAGAGATAGCCGAATTATGTTTTGGTTACTAATGAGCCGATGGCATATCAGCTGAGAAATATTTGGAAGATCGGCAACGAGAGTCAATGAAGACACTAGTAGTATCGACAGAGCTTGAATCATTGATGGCGAACAGCTAATTCAACTAACGACAGTGTCGAAGGCAGCCAACAGAAATGTTACAAAAGCTGGGCAGTATCATAAACCTCTCAACTCTTATCTGGTGTGTCAGAGATGCAAAGGAGGAAACCAACAAGAATGATGAGGAATTGGCTCAGCACTTATTGTTTGCAACTCATGACATACTACAGGAAGATTTATCAGGAACCTGATCTTCATCATGAAGATGCGAAAAGAGCAAAGACGATGAGATCAATGATGCAGGAGGAACTGATGTATTGCCGCTACCACTGATACCACAGTAAGCCTACGGGAATGAGGGAGTTGCACCAGGCTTCAATCACAGGGATTTTAAACGTTTGGCTTACAAGATTCCAAGTTTGACATCAGCTAGTCTTGCAAATACAGAGTCTGGAGATCAGTTATGTCGATGGTTCAAATTTGATGCAACAATAGATCAACCAAGAGGAGTAGAGTTACCTTAATTATTCATATTGGCCAAGATATTGTATAAATATCGAAAGCACCTCTGAAAAGGTTGAAGTAATGGAGCAATTTGCATCAGTCGGAAGATGGAAGTTTTGGATTTATAGAATTTCGAAGCATGAATCTTTCATACTCCGAAACTGGGGGGCTTGTGTTGACACCAGATTTTGACCAAATCCAGAGTCAAATAATCTTGGCTTGGTAATCGGCAGAGAAGGACCAGGAGAAGAGATGGGCAAGGAAATATTAGCCGATGAAGTCAGCACACATGCATGAGACAAGTACACGTAGGCGTATACGTGTGTACATTGGAGAATTATCAGCACTAAAGGAGAGAAAAGAGGCTAGCATAGCCAAGACACGTATAAGTACAAGGCTTCCGTTGTTTGTGAGAGACAATCGCCTAGATAACAGCGAGGATGATCGGCCACCAATATATTGGCAAGAATTGGCCAGTAGTGACGATCAGCCGGGCAGGAAGCTAGGATGACATCAGGACATGCAGGTGCTTAATGCAAATGCAAGGAAAGATTCACACATAAAAGGAAAGGTGATTAAAATAAAGAAGCCACATAAGGAGTCCTAGTTGGTTACGCCTGCACATTGCTCTCCTGCCGAATAAGTCAGAGGAAGCTTTATTAGCAAGGATTCTACGAAAGGGGAAATAGAGTCCATGTATCTTAGTTTAGACATTTAATTAGGAGAGTTTGTGTCAGTTGGTTGTGTAACCCGTCAGGAGTCTTTAATTAGGAAATTTTGAAGCCCTTCCGGCTACAGGAGTCTAGAGGAGCCCAGGGTATAAATATAAGCCCCGACTATTGTAGTAGAATCATCACATGATCAATATCAAAACCGCCTCCGGGCACCCCTTTACCAATTATTGCATCTACTTTACTGCATCTACTTTACCGCATCTACTTTTCGGCGACTTCGCCTTCGTACCTTTTCTCTTTCACGAGTTCTCGCAAACTCGTCGGGCTGCATCGCTTCGATCTCCGGCTTGCTGGTGAGTTCCGCTTTACCGAATAATATCTAGGCTTTAACCTCCGGGTGCATCGCTGAGGTTTCGTCTAGATTTATTCACAATTTATCGATATCAGGTAGATTAGCAAGTTTATTCTTGTTTCTTTAGCTTTTATCACAATTTATCCAGCTTGAGACTGCGTCCTGTCGACTTCATTATCATTACTATTTTCTAATCATTAATAGCCGGCTAGATCTGTTTCAAGTGTTGCTCACGTAGCTCTGTTTAAGTTACCTCTGGTAGCTTACACTCTGCCTGCGTCATTATATCGGCTGATCTAGCCGATCTGTTCTGCCCCGTATCGGCTACCTAGCTGTTACGATTTTATCAAAAGATACATCGGCTCTCTAGCCGATTTTCCATTGTCAATCAACAGGTCAGATTGGCAGGCACGCCTCGCTACAGACCGGGGAGTCACGTGTGCTGCACGCAAGGGTGACGTCCTATTTTTGCGTCAACAGGTTCCGACGCGGCACCTTTGGTCTTGGAATAACAACGTTACCGATCAAAACGGTGTAGGGTAAAAAGGTTGAGATATTAGGTGTATATGCATGTTAGTCCGCCAAGGGTTACCATGCATATGTTGTGCAGTGCATGATCATGCTCATGAGTGATTTCATTAAGGGTGCAACACATGCAAGGGATGATGATGATCCTACAAATTAAAAGCCTTTGGAAGCTCTTTATTCATGTTTTCTTTGTTCAACAATTTAGTGAGTCAAGCTAAGGATAGAAGCTCAAGGTGGGTAAGATCAACTGGGGCACGACAGGGAAATTTTATCAAGGAAAGCCGAGTACTCCTAGAATGTTTAACCAAAACTCTCATTTCCGGTTATAGATAAAATCCTTCACATGGTCTGACTTTGGTATTTAACTTGATTCAGGAATTGATCATAACAGCGTTATTCAAACATCCATCAGATTTCTGCGATAAGGCATTTCTCCATAACATTACATCAATGTTAAGTTCGGAATCACCACAACATAACACATTGGGTTACAATGCAGTCTAACTGCGCAAAGTGTACTCCTAGGTCAGCCTACCACAACCATCCAAAAGCGGCTGCACACCCCAGAGTATGTCCTTCTACTACAATGCTCGTACACCTCCTTACTCTATAACAAGCATACTGGCGTCCACTGTAATCAACTAGCCTTAGCTTCACCTTCTCTTATTCGGTCTACTTAAAGTGAAGCAAGCTCAAGGTGAGGTAGGTCCAGACTCTACTCCAGACTCTCCATGAGTGTCCTCTGGATTTTCTTCCTCTTCTGGTTCAGGAATGACAGGAGGCGCTGCTGCGACTTCCAGCTAATTCTCTAGGTCCAACATGTACTGGTCGTTGTGCTGTAACATGAAATTCTGTTCGAGAATGGTTTGACCCATTTCACGCATCCTTCTCTTATCCTTGCATCTCCTTTTCTTGAGAGAAGCTATCTGTGCTCGGGCTTCTTCCAACTCTTGTGTGGTATCCTTCCCTTCCTTAACGTGCTGCTTATAAATCTGGTGTCTATAGAACACACCTTCTCCCACCATCAGTTGATAGGTGTCAAACATGGCCTTGGAGAAATGGGCTGAGGTAGCAAGATCAGGATTATAGTGAGCATTGCCTTGAGCGGGGAGAAATGCTTCACGTTCCACCCACTGCCCAGGGTATTCTGCTCCTATGGGAATTACCTTGGCTGCAGTACCAGCTACCAAGGCAGAATGCTTCCCACAAAAGGTGGTGAGAGCTTCAAGAGCGGCCTTTTGTATGGTGCTAGGCAGTGTCAAACCTAGGACTGTGCAATCCCATGTTTCCCAGTCAGGATTCATCGGGCAAGTGGGGATCTTCACCTTCACTTCCCAATGAAGGATTTGTCCCGAGGTCATGAACTCATGTCCCATGTACCCTGGGTACGTGGTGTATCCAAAGTCCTTCAGGGTATCCCACAGAAGTGCAGGAAATCCACCCTCCTTGAGACAGTTCAAGTGAGTCCATGCCGGTGCACCAGCGGTCATGGATCCGGAGTTGGACATCTGGATAGAGAGACAAATGTAAGTATTATGATGAAAGAACGTGCACAAGGATAGATTCTCATAACTATAAAGGTGAGTTGCATGCAGAAACCATACTACGGAATCTAACTTTCCCCAAATCCTTAGGTAGATACCGAGGAACAATTTGGATCCTCCTGTGGGTAAAATTGGGGTCGCCATCTATACAAAGGTACAGAGTATGCCTAAACTCAAACGAGCGTGAGATACCAACAGCATAAAGTTCTGTCAGTTGTGAACAAAAATTCATAACTCAGAAACTACAGCCCAAAAAATTCCCAAATTTTTGGTAGCAACTTAGCAAGGTTATGAGGCACATTTTTGGTATTCAAAGGTTCACCTAGAAGGTTTGGAAGGTGCTCCAAAGAATACAAGTTCAGATTGAGGTCTAGGAAAAACAACAGGACAGGGTGTCACTATTTCGGGCATAACTTGAGATCTATAGAAGCTACGATCATGAAATTTTGGCAGCGGAAACTAGATTAATATGGAGCAACTTTGGTATAGATCATCTAGTCATTTTATTTTTTTTGCAACAGAGGTAAAAATTAAGCAAACAGACGTATCGACTTGATGACTCAGCAACAAGCAAGCTATACATGCAACCTATATTAAACATCAAGATAGTAAGATAACACCTAGAGAGCATACCACATGTATGATTGCAAATTTTAAGGTTTAACAATTTTTAGCATGATGCAAAAGCGTCACATACGACCTCACACGACAATCAAGCCAAAAATTGAAGTTAGTACCGGTGGTAAGGCTTATATACTTCTCTCCCTATAATAACTAGTCGGAGCTACACTTGGTCACATAACGATCGGACGAAATGTGGTTAGTGTACCTGCAGAAAAGAACCTTCTATGCCAGCACATCACGGGAGCGTCCACATACATTACCATTCACTATAGAAATGGTACCCATGCATTTTGCACCGCATGGGCGGTGTTCAACCTGAGACACGCCCCTTTTGAATGGAGGGTGTCCCCCTTCACATGTTCGTAATGCGGAATCATGCACACGTATAGCAAAACGTGGCGACATCACAACCCATGACATGTTCATCTTAGTTCGATTCATCTTCTTTGATTCTTTTAAACAAGAATTTAATAAACTACACGTATGAAACACGTGGCTTAAGAAGTGCTGGAAGTTCGCATAAATAAACCATAAATACTTAGCCACCTTAAAAGAACCCAAAAATTTCCTCTTGGGCCTTTCGGTCTAAACATTCCTTAACGATCCAACATGTTTTCAAAATCCAATCAATCTTGGCAAGTTTTAATTGTAAATCATTGTGATTAGTTATTAAACTAATTACTCTGGTGTATACGGATGCTCTGGTACCAACTGTGACAACCCCACCCGAGATAAGTCCGTACTATCACCTAAATCAATCCACTTTGGTCATTAAGTGATAATAAAGAATTATCCCGTTGAGTGTTGCCGGGTCAATGCCCGGTAAATCACTTGAATCAACACACAGAGGATCGAACACGCATACATTAAAACCCCCACGAAGGAGAGTCTAGAGTACCTTACAATTTAAGAGTAATCTTCCCCGTAGGGTCAATCATTACAATCATGGTTCATAAAATGGTAAACCATGGTTCAGAGTTTTAGAAGACAACAGAAATAAACTAACGATAACTTGGCATCATGGGAGGCCACCCATAACACCATTATTCGTCGTCATCCATCCGTTCCAGCTCCCAGCTGGGTGGGATTCCAGCAGGCCAAACATTAACACCTGAAAACAACATATATAGCAAGGCTGAGTATACTAATACTCAGCAAGGCTTACCCGTCTAAAATAAAAGACTTAACCTTTAGTCATGCTTGGCTTTTGGCTAGTGGGTTTGTTTTGCCAAAAAGCGACTAAGGAGTTAATCCTTACTTTCAATATTTTAGCTCAAGTTCTAGTATATCAAGTTATTACTAGATAAGCAACTGATGCAAGCATAATTGTGCAAACAATTAATCAAACATCAAGTTTATCAACATTTCATCATAGAGGGATTATCATGGCCAGATAATTAAGCACTCTCAGATAATGGTGAGAGGCCGACGATCGATCGATTAATACCCTTGCAAGGTGGACCTAAACATAAGGGAGAAAACACTCACAACGAGTGCATTCAACCAAACTGCTCCCATCATTCCTCGGGTTGGGACCGGATGCCACAGTCCTAAGTACAAGGCTAGCTGGCATGCCTCACACTAGCATCCAGCGTCACACATGTACCACAGGTAGCTAGCCTAGGGTCGCAACCCAAGATTAGTAGCGCAAAGTTCCCGCACCGCATCATTCAGGTACTAGGCTTATCGTACCCATTTCCGACAAATGTTTAGTACGTTCAAACGCTTAATCTCTTAACCATTGGACCGGAGCCCAAAATCCCATGCACTTACCACGTGAGCAATCCAATTTAATAATCTTATGATTCCAACATAAGAACATATCCTTGCGAGCGAAGTACATCACTCGACTTGTACTGGTCCTTATTGCACAGCAACTAGAGACCTAGCATACTAGTAAAAGATCATAGGTACTTATGGATCATGCATCTAGGGTTTCCATTCAACTCCTGAACGTAAATGCACATAGATAATCAAGCATATATTCAGAAATTTAAAAAGGAAACACATAGGTAAATGATAAACCGGGGCTTGCCTTCACTAGCAAATTAGTAGGAAAGTCTTCCGAACTTTGGTTCGGGTCTTGTTGTACTTCCACGTAGTTCACTTCTTCCTCGAACGGTCCGTCACCTCGTTCCGGGACGAACTCGCAGCTAGCGTCAGGAGATTCTACACGTATGATGCATATGCGAGACTTAGTTGGTGAAGTTAAGTTATTTTAATTACACACATCACATGACAAGCATAGGGTGTCAAGTTGACCACATTCATATAGATAGAATATATTCAGCATACTCTTCGTAAAAATAAATCAAGCAACATTTATTAATTATTATTTTGACAGTGATTGTGTGCACATCTATACATAAAAATTAAATTTTCTTCACAAACATCCAAGTTACATTTCAGAAGTCCAACAGTAGCATTTCTTAAAGATAAAGCACACACAAGTCCTTAAAGGAGGTGGTTTCTTTATTTATCTTTTTATATACTTGTTTCAATCCAAAAATCATTCTGTTAAAACCATACAGTAACTTATAGTGAAACTTTTTGTACAAGCACGCAGTACTACAACAGAGCGACTGCCAATTTTTCATAGCAATCAGAGCTACATTCTAAGCATGAAAAATACGACAATTTATTCATAGCAAAAGTAAGAATATTTGATACAGAGAAAGCTACTCATGCACTAGAGCTCAAAATTTACACAGAACCTCTATGGACTAAAACTAGGCTACACACCAAAAATTAGCTCCAGAACCTATTTCATTCATGCTACACAAAAATAACCATTTTCAGCCTAGTTAATCCTAAAGAATTTATACAGGAATATGTATAACTGAAACATAGCTCAACTTTCTCCTATAGCACAATCATTGCACAATCATCTACTTGACCAAAGATAAGCACCACTGGATTATCAGAAACTGAGCTATAGATTTTACTTTTTAAACAAGCATCATTCAAAAAAAGATATATAGACAGTTCATAAATATATGATAAATTTACTAGAAGCACATATAAACATAAAAAGATGATATCCACAAGATGAGCCATAGAAAGCATACATATGAAGTTGTACAAAAAGTATATGCAGATCTAGCATAAATACAAAATAAATCATAACTAGAGATTCACTTAGTAACTTTGTGCAAAAACTTAGGTATAGCCTATTCTAGTGATGACTAACAACATATCCAAAGATCAAGCCTAGCACATGAGTACAACTACAGTTATGATCAAACACATACAAACTGGTTTTGAATTTTCATTCAGAAACTATTCATCAAAAGTATATACAACCTTTCTAAAAGATGTAGATCTACTCACAAGGAAACCAGCAAAATTGGTTTTGCATTTTATGATTTTTCTACAAAATTCTACGATTTTTCAAAGATGTGACAAAAACATGAAAAAGAGGAAGAATCTTTTTGCCGATAAGACCCTGGAAAGATCTACGGTTTCACAACGATACCCTTGGTTTGCGGTTAAGCCCCTGGAAAGAATTCGATCCTCATAAAGAGGTCCCCGGCGGCGTAGGGGTACTCGCCGCCGGCGAGGGGACGGCTGGCTTGGTCAACACATGAGTCGGGGCGACGTGTGAGCTCACCCTGAGCGGATTGGGGACAGTGGTTGAGGCAGAGGAAGCTTCGGCGAGGGCGCTCGGTGGCGCCAGGCGGCAGCGGCCACCTGCGGGTGGGATTCCAGCGAGCGGGGAGCTGTCTAGGGCCAGCGGTGTTCCGGAGAGCTTCAGGGGGTCTGTGTGGATCTGGAGGACGGCTCAAGCGGCGGTGGTGACAACAGGAAGGCAGAGCTCACCTTTGAGCTCCAATGGCGGGCGGCGGCGGAAAGCAGAGCCGCGGCTGTGGAGCGGTGCGTGTGCGAGGAAGCTCCGGGGAGGTTTCTATAGGCACGTGCGCGACGACTCGACGACCTGGACGTGTTGATGGAGATGGGTCGGTCGCGTCTTGGCGGCGTTCGACGGCGACGCTAGAGGTTGGACGGCGCGGCTGGGTGGCACGCTCGGCCAGGGGTCGTGCGACACGTGGTGGCCGGGGAAAGGGCGCAGACGTCGGTGTGGGCGTGGGCCCAACGCTCGCACGTGGAGGAGGCACGGCGCACAGACCGGCGGGCGGAAGAGTACCTCGGTGTGCGTGCGCGCCCGGCGTCTGGCGTGGCGCGGTCTCGATGTCGTGCGCGGGGTACGTTCCCGGAGCAGAAACAATACGAGTTACCCTTGTTTGACCGGTCTGATCTCAAGATTTTGACACTAAAGTGCACAATAAGGTAATAAGCAAAGTTGTAGATCTCACTATCCTCTACAACTTTTACAAAGGCTGATGGGGGTTTTGATCAAAGGGTTTTGCACAAACAGCAGGCGAAAACCGGGATTTTCTCGGCGCCAAGGAACAGTGCCTGTAGACGTTGACCAAGTTTTTCACTGTTTTCCACTTCAATTTTGACATGCCACCCAAAAACAAAGTTGTGTCCCTTGAAAAATTGAACAACTTTTTTATTGGCAGAATTTGAAGTGTTTAAGTGAAATTTGGAGAACGTGGCAAAAGTTCTAGGTGGAGTATAGGGGTTTAAGGGGTTGTTGACCAAATGTTGACCAACCTTGACCATTAGGGTTTGTTGGCGAGGTTTTCGAGGTGATGACCTAGGTTGACCAAGGTTTGACCAAAGTCAACATGTTTGACTTGGTTGACCGATCATTAGTGTTAATTAACCCTAATTGAAAACCTGGGGTGTCACAGGTCTTAGACCGACTCCAGCAGACTTCTCAACCGCACACGCAAACTCAAAATGAGTAGGAAATCAACATTGTAGCGCCTCTAGCAGGAAGCACATGCGCATCTGCATTATGCGCTCGCAACACTCTGAGCACTCATACTCGGGTATTCTCTCTCATCACCTCATATGTTTCCCACTCGCCATCATGCTCTCGCGCGCCACCCCAGGGAAGAAGGTAGGAGGACGAGGAGCACCGGAGCCCGGAGGTGAGAAGGGCGCCGACGAGGAGCGCGCCCAGCCCGACGGAGGCCGCGAGGTGAGAACGACGACTTGAAGAAGAAGTAGGAGACCGCAGAGGAGCCCAGGGACAGGGACGAAGACCTGCCCGCCATGAGGACCCGCGCATCGACCTCGACGCCAAGACTCCGCCGCCATTGGCCTCGACCTCACCACCGGGAAGGAGTCCTAGGCCGGATCTTGAGAGGGGAGGAGGAGGAGGACGTGCCCGTCCGCCACGCCGTCGCGCTCTCCGCCGCCATCAGCTTCGACCTTGCCGCTGGGGAGGAGGCCGAGGCCAGATCCCGCGTCCGGGGAGGAGGAGGCCGGATCTCGTGACGGGAGGAGGAGCAGGCAGCAGCGGCCCGGGAGAAGGAGGAGGTCACGGTCGCCGACCACACCATCGCACTCGCACTCCACCGCTGCCGCGCCCGCCGGCCTTGACTCTACCACTAGCGACACCGCCGCCACGCCCACAGCAGGAGCCACCAAGAGGAGGGGGAAGGGCCTTGCCGGCAGGCCGCCTGGCTCTTGCTACTGTAGGGGAAAGGAGGAGGGAGGCGGTCGTGAGCTCGTGGTGGAGGTGGTTCGACGCTGTGTCCGCCGCTGGAAGGATATGCACGAGGGGATGCGCACGATTATTGCGAGGCCTATTTTTTTTCGAGACTGTGCTGTTCCCTCTGCTCCGCTCATAACGGATTTTTGCGCATGCGGTTGGGGGAGGTTGCTGCGGTTATCCATTGTGTGGGGAGGTACGGAGGGGGCTCAGGGGGCTTGAGCCCCCCTACACCTCTTGGATTCGCCCATGCATTATTGTCCCATTGAATTTTGCTATTCACAAGATATTATTGCCCCCTACACCTACTACAACCTCTTGTATAGCTTGATTGGGTTATGTTGTTTTATATTATTTTTTTCATCGATGTTAGTCATATTGATTCGGTTATATCTATTGAAAAAATCATCGGTAAGTAGTACTCCCTCCGTCTCATAGAAAGTGCAATTCTAGCTTTTGAAAAAAAAATCACACAAAAAGTACAATCTTAGAAAAAAATCTAGCTTTTGAAAAAAAATTCCACAAAAAGTACGATCTTAGAAAACAAATCTAATTTCCTTCTTAATTAAGTGCTCAGATCTGATTTGCATGTTTATTGCCCCCTACACCTACTACAACCGCTTGTATAGCTTGACTAGGTTATGTTGTTTTATATTAATTTTTTCATCAATGTTTGTCATATTGACTCGGTTATATCTATTGAAAAAATATTGATTCAATTAAGTGTACATGCGTTTTGGTATGGTTTTGAAACAAAACTAAGTAGATGGTTATACATTTTGCAACAAAAGCTTTATTGCAGGAATGCTATTTAAATGATTTATGTTTTGATTACTTTTAGAGATTCTTTGTTTGTCCCGTCCAGGTTCACGTCTAAACTCGATAGACAAATCATCAGTAAGTAGTACTCCCTCTGTCCCATGAAAAATACAATTCTAGATTTTGAAAAAAAAAATCTCACAAAAAGTACGATGTTAGAAAACAAATCTAATTTTCTTCTTAATTAAGTGCTCAGATCTGATTTGCATGTCAAAACTTACTGCATGTGGCTAACAAATGAGGATATTAAAATCTTTTTATGCCACTATTAATTGATTCTAAAAAGTTAGACTTGCATTCTTCATAAGACGGAGGGAGTATGAATCAAGGGCAAAGGTTGACGACATCTGTCTTTTTAGAGATACATTCAAAAAAATTCCCTTTTTTGTTAGTATGCGGCCCAAAATGACCAAGCAGACAAAAATTGGCCGCTCGGGGGGGGGGGGGGGGGGGGGGGGGGAAGAATCCTTCTTTATAGGACCATGCAACTTCACCTTCAAACTGAAGCTGCTGGCCGGCTGGCCCAATTACGGAAAAGGTAACGCTAACGGTCGATCATTTCCGCAGCCGCACATCCTTCTGTCAAAACATTTTGGCAATTTTTGCCTGCCGCAAGCGGCACCGTGCATGCCAGTCGGACGACGAGCAAGAGCGCAAGCCGTGCGCCCGCCATTGCTCCAGCCTCTAAAGCTGCTCCCACACGGACACCAGGACACGAGAGACACGGCCGCGAATCGGCGCCCCGCCCCCGCGCGGCGCACTGCCGCCCCGGGAACCAAAATGTTTTGACGTCAGGATGTGCGGCGTCCTTGGATCCACCGGCGGCGGCGGTCGCCTGACCACATAGTGAGGTCCGACAGCACTTCACTTTACTCCGTACGCGCCAATCGATCGCCGTAACCCGGCCCAAGATCTACGCGCTGATGACAACGTATCCTGCAGGCATGGACCGTCATGTTTCCCAAACATTTTCATGTATGGGTGTACGCAGTACGCGTACGTATATATACGAGAGATCAATACGATTAACTTACTCGCGCAGACGTGCAGAGCTTCAGTGCTCGATCGATCGCTCTCCGATCACAGACCCCCAAGTACGGCACTGTAGTCTGCAGTACGGATCCCGTTAGTACAACTGTTCCCAGGACTACGTATCGTCGTAGGCTACAGGTGCTACTAGTGCTAGGGCAAACAAGACTGTTCCCAGGACTCTTCCGGCCATGAATGCGTCACATCTGAACCATACATTGATCCACACAGCGTATATATCCTCAACTTCTCCAGCTAGCCAACTTCAATTGCAAGGACGATGATCGGATCCATCGTCGTCATCGTCGATATCGGAGGACCACGTAGTGCCTCTACATTCTACAATGGACCGGGGCAGAGTTATGGCAGCCGCATCTCTCATGTGATCCCTCATCATCATCAGGAGACTCACGCCTGCTGCCATCGATGGCCGCCGGAGCCCGGAGGAACCGGATCCATGGAGAGCCAAGGCAATGAGTGTTAGTTGCATAGTTATTTGAACCGGACCGGTAATTGAACCGGTGAGGCCTTCGGTTCAATGGTTCAACCGTTATGAACCGGTTGTACCGCCGGTTCAATTACAGCGAACCGTTGAAACGAACCGGCCACACATGTAATTGAACCGGCTCATATACCTAATTAGCTATTGTATATATATGACTAAAAAAACACAATTCACAATTTCACATATGAAATAACAAGTTCACAGATACACAGAACTACAGGAAATCACATACTATCAGTACTTGTACAGCAGCGCCGGGAGGGAGAAATAAGAATTTTCCGCGACGAGGGACGAGCTGACGCCGGACGAACGGTCGTCGCAGAGGCTGCACACGCGCCCGCCGCGTGCGAGCCCGCCGCGCCGCCCTGCCCTGCCGCGGGCGCGCCCGCCGCGTCACGCCGCGTGCGCGAGTGCGCGACCGCAGCCCCGCGCGTGCGCCCACCGCGCCGCGCCGCGCGCAAGCCCGCCGCGCCGCCCCGCTGCACCGCGGGCGCGCCCGCCGCTCTGCCCCGCCGCCCCACGCCCGCCGCTGACCTGCTACGCCGCCGCCCTTTGTTTGCCTCTCTCCTGTCTCTAACCCTAAAACGTGAGGAAAAGACTAGTTTACGTTTTTACCCCTAGCTGGATAAGGTTTGTAGTAATCGATAGAGGGGTCATTTGGGTAAAATACAAAACCGCTCCGGTTCGGCTGGAACCGGCCGGTTCGCCGGTTCAAATAAAAACCGGCCGGTTTTCCGATTTTTACCGGTTCGATTGCGCGGGCGGTCTTTTAAGTGAACCGAGCCGGTAGAGGCTCTGGTTCGGTCTTTTGCCGGTCCGACCGCCGGTCCGGTCTGGTTCAAATAACTATGGTTAGTTGGAGAAGATACAGTAGTGTAGTAATACGGCCGGATGGATCGGAGCCAGGGGGGCAGCAGGACGACGGCGGCCCTTCCGGTTCCTCGGAGCGGAAACATCAGATCCATCACAGGTGGTGATTCACGCGACTCGCAATCAATTCAGCCATCGCTGACATGCGTGTAGGTAAACTATGCATACGCATGTACTGGCCAGTGGTGGCCACGGCAGCAGTGCACACAGCACGTACGGTAGTACGTTATACTGCGGCACCTAATTAACGTACGTACACGGTACAGTGAAAACCATGCATGGTGCAGTATACGTTTGTATCTGGAGATAAGAGTATACAGTCTCACTTATCTCATCTCCTTGCAAGTACTGTGCGTGCATAGGCAGCTGCATCTGAACTCTGATGTGAAAACAAGAGTGTGCTATAGCGATAGGTCACTTTCTTTTAATTTCTCCTAGGAGTAAAATTCTCCAGTTGTGCACGAACTTGACATGGGGTGTCATATAGGTTCTCGAAATCTTAAACTGCACATCCAAGTCTCTAAACTTGCTATTCAGTTTATATGACGTCCAAATCTCTACAAACCTAGTTGCATTGCTTGTGTGGCAGGGCAATTGAGACGCTGACGTGTCGTGACATGTGAGACTCGCGTGCAAGCCTTCCTCTCTCATCCATCGCATACACATTCAGGCATGGGAGGCCGGCACAGGCGGATGGTCGGCGGCGCTGGTCTTGCACTGGTGGAAAAACACCCTTCCGTCCCGGTTGGTAAAGACTTTAAGTCTCTAAAGCCCACCCGGGACGAAAAGGGAGAGACAAAAGGCCCCCCTCTTTGTCACCGGGTGGGCAACCGGGAATAAAGGGTGGCCTTTATTCCCGGGTGGTAGCCCCGCCCGGGACAAAAGGGGAGGGCACACCAGCGCCTGTGCGCCACCCCTTTAGTCTTGGTACCACCCGGGACTAAAGACCCCGCTGTGAATTTTTTTTGTTTCAATTTTAATTATTCTAATAATGTTATACGCGTATATTCTCACGTATTTGGGTGTAATTTACATGTACGTATAAATGTTTGCACTAATTATACGTGTCTACTATACGTACTATATGAAGAGAATAAACTTATAAATAAATATATACACACATTATATTACATCGAAAGCATAGATAGTATTTTCTGAAAGTAGTATATATATACATCAAAATATCGTTTCATTCTAATTCTAGTCTAAAGTTCCACCGGAGGTGCTAATTAAACTTTATGAATTGGATGACCGTCATAGTGATTTCTGCCTTGTGGATTAATCACCTGGTCCATTATGAATCTGCAGAGACTTTCTTGAATCGCCAAGAGTCGGTCCTTCTCAATGATTGCGTCCCTAATCATATTGTTCTGTAATGTGCAAATAATTTAATATATTACACACAAGAATTAAATATATAAGCAGTTAGAAAAAAATGTATTATTAATTAGTTTAAAATAATACTTACAATATAATCTGACAGGTCTGCCTCGCAGAAATTGTGGATGAACTCACACACATAGTATGCACATAAATGTGTCCCTGGTTCCTGTCTCATACACTAAATTGAAGAAGGTAATTATGAAAAATTAGTGTTATACATTTTTAATTTGCCCAAGCTGAAGTTGTTATTTGGTTTACGTACCGGAAAATTTGTAGAGAAGTTTATTCTAGGTCTCCATGTTCCAGGGTTGACAGCCTTGAATTTTTCCCAAGCTCTGGCAGAAAATAATGAAAGTTAGAGCTAGATAGTGTTAGTAAAAGCACACTATTGCATAAAAGGGAACGTATGGATAGAATTATTACTCTTGAAACATATCTTGAAGGTCAAAGTATTTGTTCGGATCTCTTCTCAACGAATCAAAGAGAAGGACGTTGCTTCTGTTGACATCAATTATGAGAAGAATCCAGTGGAAACTGTATATACATGGAAGCTCAAAAGATTAGAACTAAATAATGTTAACTAAGATAATTAGAAATGCAAACCCTTAGTAATTAAGATGGTAATCACACTTACTCGAAGTTGTAAGGTAGAAGTATCAAATCCTTGTAATGCAAATTACACAAGGTCCTTAGGATTGTTTTGAATGTTGTTTCTGGTTGGAGCTTTACTTGATCTTGATTAACTAAAGATGGGTCCATGAAACCTATTCGTTGGTAACCATTCTTCCGCATGTTATGCATTTCCAGGCTACAGAAAATGAAAGACAAAGTTAATAATTAGAGTATGCATTAATTTGTTAATTAGGGTATGTATTGCACCGTCACTTACAGGCACCAGGCCATGACAAGATCGGTATTCAAGGAGTTAAGATGGTAAATTTCATAAATATCCTTGAATCGCAACCAGACCAAGTACTCGCCTTCACCAGCAAAATCTCCCGGTTTAACAAGCATGCCAATCATCTCCAGGCCCGCCTTAGACGTCTTCATGTAGAAGTCATGCAATCTGCGCATCTGAGTAGGGAGTTTCTTCACCAACTCAGGCCTGACAAAAGATTTCCCATGCTCGTAGTGCCATCTAGGTAGGAAGTTTTTGTCTTGAGGAGGTGATTCGTGGCCGAGAATATATTGTAGTGGGAGCCCTGTTGCTTCTTGCATTTGAATGACATGCGCTAGTTGTTCTGTGTCCATAAGTGCAAGAGCTCGTTCAGTTGCAGTGAGGCCGGAGGCGACTTAAGTCTGTACTCCCGACGTCAACGCTTCTGTTGCCTTCTTCGTTGAAGGCTCTTTCGCTGACGTCGACGTTTGTGTTGCCTTCTTCGTTGAAGGCTCTTTCGTCGACGTCGACGTCGACGCTTGTGTTGCCTTCTTCTTCTTCCTATAATCCTGTGGCATCGTCGACCCCGGTACTTGGTCGATGTAACTATTTGGTGACCCTCCTTGTCTCTTCTTCTTTAGGGACTTGTGCAGCGACCGGTTATAATCACTTAGTAGGGGTTTTATAATTTGCTTTTCTGCTTCCTTCTTCTCTATGAAAGCTTTGAGTTTCTGCGGACGATCTTTATTCTTTTCTGCTTCCATTTCTTCGAGTAGTTTTTGTTTAGCAGCCTCTTTATTCCCTTCAATCCACGCCTTGAGTTGCTTATCACACTCCGCCTCATTTTCTGATGCTGTCATGTCATATGGCAGCTTCCTTTTAACAGGCAGCTTTTTCCCTTTCTTCTTCGGGGGATCCGGATTTGACACGGGCATAGACGCAGTAGATTTTGATCAGGACCACCTCTTGGCAGGCTTTGGTGAAGGCTGCTTTGGTGGTGATTGATGCTTTGGTGGTGATTGCTGACGATCGTCATCGCTCGCGGCAGGAGAATTCCCCCGTTGTGGAGACGGTGAGCTCCAATCATTCAGCGACGACCGTCCCGGTGACGGCCCGGGAGATGGTGGTTGCTGGTCGGCAACACTCAGAGGGATCGTTGACGGCCCGAGAGATATTGGCTGCTGCTCGGCAACACTCGGAGGGAACGGTGGCGACATGTTAGGTATTATGATATAACGTTTGGGCCACAATATGATATTGTGAAGCGCATCGTGGAGTGTCCTTTCCCCGTCACCTCCTTCGAAGTCTAGCTCTATGTCGTTAAACTTTGGGTCAGCAATCTCCTCCAAACCAACTGAGGCGTAGCCAGTTGGAATCTGCATGCTGTGGCTTGTACGTCCTGGGAGATGTGCTAAAGCCATTCCGTACGCCACCTATATATATGTAGAGAAATGATGAAGTTATTAAATGCCTGAGACATGCATCAAAGGTTGAGATAATTGCACGTATAATCAGGTTTATATATACCTTCATTGTGATGTTGCCGATCGGCTTGTGCAGCTCACATGCGGTGCGCTGACAGAGTTCATCCACAGGGTACCGTTCGTTGTCCTCTACTTGAACTTCTTCTTGGTTTGCCGCCCTTTGTTCTTCGGGGGCCTCTGTGGAAGCACAGCTGCTTTTGCGAGCGGAAGGGCTAATGATGGGATCCACCGGTGCTTGGGGCAGTGCTCCGGCAGGGGTGATCTGAGCTACCGCGGCGGCCACTCTTCGTTCAATCTCTGCATTCATACGTTCTTCTTGTTCTTTAAGTCTCTGCTCCATCATTTCACGCCACCGCCCCTCTTCACGCTCCCTTCTTCTTTTGCGGCTTCTGTAGGTGTCGGCGCTTCCCTTGAAAGCAAACTTCCACGGGACTACCCCGTAGCCCCTGCAACGTCCTGGGTGTTCCGGATTCCCGAGCGCCAAAGTTAGCTCATCCATGTCTCTGTCAGGAACCAATCTGCCTGCTTTGATGTCTTCATTCTTTTTGATTATCTCATGTGCTGCCTCCCGTAACGTGGGTGGGAATTCGAGGGAACCATCATCAGGGTTCAATCTTCCACCGCGGGCATAATACCAATTCTTCGATCATTCTTCCCAGTCAAAGACCACTGGTACGATACCTTTGTTGAGGAGGTCTTGTTCAATCTTCCGCCACTTGGGTGCTGCAACCACGTAACCACCGCGACCAAGACGATGGTTGTAATCCATCTTCTTACTGGCACTTTTCTGAGCTCGTGTGCTTTTGTTGGCGAATTCTTCACTATTATTGTAAACCACAAAGGACTGCCATGATCCTTTAGCTTGGGATAATCATCAAAATTTGGAGTTCGATTCTGCTTGATATAATCTCTGTGCAGCTGCTTCTTGAAACTCTGCAATTGAGTTGCCATCTTCGTGAGAGTCCACTGCTTCACAAGGTTTGCGTTCACGCCCGGTGGAAGTGTGAAGTGTTTTAGGATATCATCCCATAACATATTCTTAACTGAATCCGGAACCACCCATGGATTATCTTCCCTTCCCTTCCATTCTCTATATGATATGGGCATGTTGTCCCTCACAATAGCACCGCATTGGGACACAAACTTGTCCCTGACCTTCTTTGGTTCCCATGGCTAGCCAAGCTCGTTGACTTCAGTGATATGAAACTTCACGTCATGATCGACGATTACTTTTGTACGGCCTCTCTTAGTCTTTTTGCTTGTCGAGGTTGAAGCCTACAAGTTGCGGATTTGTTATTCACTCAGGGTTCCAGAATGATATATATACCTCGTTGTTAATGCATTTATGGATTTGTTAATGCATGATATATATACCTCGTTGGAACCTTCTGCATTAACTATGAAAAGGTCTTCATTATTGTCCTCGGCGCGCGTGTCGATGTCCGCGGTGCGGGTGTCGATGTCCGCGGTTATGTTGAGGAACGCGTCCGCTTGGCTACGCTCCTCCTCGGTGAAGGTTGGGACCTCGGTATTTGGACCCCCAGCAATAAGGCCCTCCATCAGCCGCTCCTCCTCCTCATTGTTATCCATAACTAGAAATTTCTGAAAACATAAATGAATTTCTGAGCACATAAATGATTTTTTGAATACATAAATGAATTTTTGAGCACATAAATGATTTTCTGAGCACATAAATGAATTTCTGAATACATAAATGATTTTCTGAATACATAAATGATTTTTCTGAGCACATAAATGATTTTCTGAATACATAAATGAATTTCTGAATACATAAATGATTTTCTGAGCACATAAATGATTTTCTGAATACATAAATGAATTTCTGAGCACATAAATGATTTTCTGAATACATAAATGAATTTCTGAATACATAAATGATTTTCTGAGAACATAAATGATTTTCTGAATACATAAATGATTTTCTGAATACATAAATGATTTTCTGGGCACATAAATGATTTTCTGAATACATAAATGATTTTCTGAGCACATAAATGATTTTCTGAGCACATAAATGATTTTCTGAATACATAAATGAATTTTTGAATACATAAATGATTTTCTGAGCACATAAATGATTTCTGAATACATAAATGATTTCTAAGTGTCGGGCGCGTGTCGGGCGGGAGTCGAGCGAGACTACCTAAGTGTTGGGCGGGAGTCGAGCGAGTCGGGCGAGAAAACCTAAGTGTCGGGCGGTGTCGAGCTAGTCGGGTGGGAGTCGAGCGAGTCGGGCAGGAGTGGAGCGTGTCGGGCGGGAGTTGAGCGAGTCGGGCGAGAAAACCTAAGTGTCGGGCGGGAGTGGAGCGTGTCGGGCGGGAGTGGAGCGTGTCGGGCGGGAGTCGAGCGAGTCGAGCGAGAAAACCTAAGTGTCGGGCGGGGTCGAGCGAGTCGGGAAAGAATCGAGCGTGTCGAGCGATATATATACTACCTAATTGTCGGGCGAGCGAAAAATTTAATATCTCTAAATACATATTTCATCTCTAAATACATTTCATCTAAAAACACTAATTAAATTCAAATCTAAATCTCTAAATTCAAATCTAAAATCTCTAAATTCAATTCTAAAATCTCTAAATTCATTTCTAAAATCTCTAAATTCAATTCTAAAATCTCTAAATTCAATTCTAAATCTCTAATTGTAATCTAAATTCATAAATAAATTAATTGAAAACATTAAAAAAAATTTGCTGACGTCAGCCATCAGGGGCTGACGTCAGCAGATGCCTCACCGCCCGGCAGCGGCAGCGGCCTCAGGGGGGCGACGACGTCGGCGGCCGGGAGCGGCGGCGGGCGGCGGCTGGGCGCGGCGGAGACGGCGGCCGGGCGTGGGGGCCGGCGCGGAGACGGCGCCCGGGCGCGGCGGAGCGGGGTCGACGGGCGGCCGGGAGCGGCGGCAGCGGAGCAGGGGCGACGGCGGCCGGGAGCGGCGGCGGGCGACGGCCGGGCGCGGCGGAGACGTGGACGGGCGTGGGGACGACGGCCGGGCGCAGGCGGGGTCGATTGGCAGCGTGCGGACGACGGAGATCCACGGCGGCCGGGAGCTCCGGCGGCGGATGGCGCGGGGACGTGTTGACGGCCGGGCGCGGGCAGGGACGGCGGGGTCGACGACGGCCGGGTGCGACCTGCGACGACGATGGAGGCAGGGACGACAGCGGGGTACAACGACGGCCGGCGGAGATCAGCAGGGGGACGAGACGGCGGCCGGAGATCGAGTGAAGTGTGGTGATGAAGTGGAGGAGTTGGGGAAGAAGAGGGGTGGATCCGTGGGATATATATCCCCCCTCTTTAGTCTCGGGTCGTAACCAGACCCGGGAGCAAAGAGCCTTTAGTCCCGGGTGGAGATACGACCCGAGACAAAAGTCCCCCTTTTTGTCTCAGGTAGTATCTCCACCCGGGACTAAAGGCCCCTTTCGCGCTGGAGGGGGCACAAGGGCAAAATTTCGGCCTTTTGTCCCGGGTGGTGTTACCACCCGAGACTAAAGGCCCCCCTTTAGTCTAGGGTCGTAACACCACCTAGGACTAAAGTGTAATTTTCGACGGGAACTGTTTTTCCCCTCCCATTTCTTTTCTGATTTTCACATTCTATCTCTTTGAAATAAAAAAAAAATATAGTAACTTTTACTATTTTTTTCATGCAAAATTATATTGAGTTAAAATATAATAAACTGTACTTTGCTATGCAAAATTATATTTTAGAGTTGTAAACATTCACTTTCAATTTTCATTTGCAACATTGATGTGTATTCCCACTAAAATTCAATTAAACCGAAAAAAATAGTAAATTAATTCAGAAAAATCTCAAACTTGGTGGGTCAATCTCACATGACATATTCAAGCTTCATAAAAGTTTTGAGACCAATACAACACTGCAAAGTGCATGGGTTTCAGAATCGTTAAGACATAAGTGGTATAGACATGGTTCGATGAAAGGTTCCACATAGTTTTGTAAAGCACGTGTACTCCATCTATGTCGAAATGGTCTGAAATTTTTTTGGTTGTCCTTTACACTCAAAATATTAGCTCACGCAAGATCTTAGAGTTTTCTGATGACTAAATGTATTTTATGTTTTTTCTTCGTGCTAAAGGAGCGAGAATATTGTGAATTACACATCAATAACTCAAGAATTATGATTCGGCTTCCAGATAAATTAGTCTCCTAAGGCACAAGAGAACTTGTGGCCAAGTTTGGCACCATTCCGGATCGTTTCAGGGGTGCTCTCAGCTCAACTTTTAATTTCTAGGTGATGTCGCACGGAAATTCAATTAAACCGAAAAAATAGTAAATTAATTCAGAAAAAATCTCAAACTTGGTGGGTCAATCTCACATGACATATTCAAGCTTCATAAAAATTTTGAGACCGATACAACACTGCAAAGTGCATGGACTTCAGAATCGTTAAGAACATAAGTGGTATAGACATGGTTCGATGAAAGGTTCCATATAGTTTTGTGAAGCACGTGTACTCCGTCTATGTCGAAATGGTCTGAAATTTTTTTGGTTGTCATTTACACTTAAAATATTAGCTCACGCAAGATCTTAGATTTTTTTGATGACTAAATGTATTTTAGGTTTTTTCTTCGTGCTAAAGGAGCTAGAATATTGTGAATTACACATCAATAACTCAAGAATTATGATTCGGCTTCCAGATAAATTAGACTCCTAAGTCACAAGAGAACTTGTGGCCAAGTTTGGCACCATTCCGGATCGTTTCAAGGGTGCTCTCAGCTTAACTTTTAATTTCTAGGTGATGTCGCACGGAAATTCAATTAAACCAAAAAATAATAAATTAATTCAGAAAAATCTCAAACATGGTGGGTCAATCTCACATGACATATTCAAGCTTCATAAAAATTTTGAGACCGATACAACACTGCAAAGTGCATGGACTTCAGAATCGTTAAGAACATAAGTGGTATAGACATGGTTCGATGAAAGGTTCCATATAGCTTTGTGAAGCACGTGTACTCCGTCTATGTCGAAATGGTCTGAACATTTTTTGGTTGTCATTTACACTTAAAATATTAGCTCAAGCGAGATCTTAGATTTTTCTTATGACTAAATGTATTTTAGGTTTTTTTCTTCGTGCTAAAGGAGCTAGAATATTGTGAATTACACATCAATAACTCAAGAATTATGATTCGGCTTTCAGATAAATTAGACTCCTAAGGCACAAGAGAACTTGTGGCCAAGTTTGGCACCATTCCGGATCGTTTCAGGGGTGCTCTCAGCTCAACTTTTAATTTCTAGGTGATGTCGCACGGTAATTCAATTAAACCGAAAGAAATACTAAACTAATTTAGAAAAATCTCAAACTTGGTGGGTCAATCTCACATGACATATTCAAGCATCATAAAAATTTTGAGACCGATACAACACTGCAAAGTGCATGGACTTCAGAATCGTTAACTTGTTGGAGACCAATAAAAGAGTTGATCACATTAGCATTACACAATTGATTTGATCAATAATCATTACATTACGACATTAATCTCAAGCACGTAAGTACGTTATCTCTTCACGTCCAAGCAATATGCTTGGGTCAACTTCGACAGCGAACGGAGGCATGCCATCAAACTGATCATAATCATCGGATTGATCTGTTTTGTCCTCGACTCCCACGATTACTCTTTTACCTGGAAGAACTATGTGATGCTTTGTCTCTTGTGGGCCTGCTTCTTGGGGACTTTTATTCTTCGGTATGCTAGTCATATCCTTGACATAGAAAACCTGATGCACATCTTTGGCAAGCACGAATGGATCATCTTTGAACCCAATCTTGGTAAGGTCCACTATTGTCATTCCATATTCATCTTTCTTTACGCCATTCAGGTTTACCCATTGGCAAAAAAACAGAGGGACGTTCATCGCTCCGTACTCAAGCTCCCATATCTCTTCTATGATACCATAATAGCAGGTCTTGCCCCCATCTTTTCCGATGACGTCCATACGGACACCACTATTTTGGTTTGTGCTTTTGCGATCTTGAGCTCTCGTGTAAAAATTGTAACCATTCATATCGTAAGCTTGAAATCTTGTAATTGTGCTACAAGGTCCCCTGGCTAACAAAGCTAGTTGTGGATGAATCGTTGAGTTTCCGATGAGTTGTTCACTCAACCATGAGGGAAATGTTTCCAAGTGACGGCGTGCAATCCAGACTGGGGATTTGGTTGGATTTTGAGAAGCAATAATCTGCTCGTGTTTCGTCCTATACGGAGTCACCAGTGATGATTGTTGCAGGACTGTTAGGTGTGCTTTATGGAACAAATCAATATTATTGCTCAAACTTGATTTCCTTCCGATGGTACCCTTTCCCTGTAGCCTCCCCTCGTGTCGTGATACTGGAAGCCCAATCGAGTCAATTGTGTCGACAAAATCAACACAAAACTCAATGACCTCCTCAGTTCCATATCCCTTAGCAATGCTTCCTTCCGGACGGACACGGTTAAGAACATATTTCTTTAGGATCGACATGAACCTCTCAAAAGGCCACATGTTGTGAAGGTATACTGGACCGAGAATAGTAATTTCATTCACAAGGTGTACCAGGAGGTGCGTCATAACATCGAGGAAGGAAGGTGGAAATGCCAACTCAAAGCCGACAAGACATTGAACCGCATCATTCTGTAGCTTTCCTAGCTTGGCTGGATCGATTGCCTTCTGTGAAATTGCATTCAGAAATGCACAAAGCTTTACGACTAGTAATCGTACATTCTCTGATAGAACACCCCTCAATGCAACTGGAAGCAACTGTGTCATCAACATGTGACAGTAGTGGGCCTTTAGATTTGTGAACTTCTTCTCTTTCATATTTATGATCCGCTTTAAATTCGACGAGTAGCCAGACGGAACCTTAATACTGTTCAGGCAATCAAACACGCTTTCCTTCTCTTTCTTGGTGAGAGTGTAACTAGCAGGACCAAAGTAATCAACATCATCATCATCCTCTTCCGGATCAGTTTCATCATCACCCTCCCGCGGAACTTTGGGAATCTTATGAAATTCTTTCAGGTCCTCTCGTGCTTCGTTGGTATCCTTCGGGTTACCGTAACAACCCATGAAGCCTAGCACATTCACGCAAAGATTCTTCGTAAGGTGCATCACGTCAATTGCGTGTCGGACCTCAAGGCTACGCCAATAAGGTAGCTCCCAAAATATAGATTTCTTCTTCCACATTGGTGCACGCCCGTTGGCGTCAGTTGGAACAGGTTCACTACCGGCACCCTTTCCAAAGACTACCCTTAGATCATTTACCATCTCAAATACAGCATCTCCATTAAAATGGGGTGCCTTCGTACGATGGTCAGCCATCCCTTTCCAATGCATCCATTTCTTTCGTAAGGAGTGATTAGTTGGAAGGAAACAACGGTGACCATTATACACGGCCTTCTTACAGTTTTTGAGATGAATACCTTGTGTTCTATGTAAACAGTGCGTGCATGCCCGATATCCCTTGTTTGTCTGCCCAGAAAGGTTACTTGGGGCAGGCCAATCGTTGATGGTTATGAACAACAATGCTCGTAGATTGAAGTTCTCTTGCCTATCCTAATCCCACACACATACACCCTCTTCCTGCCATAGCAGTAATAGTTCATCGACCAACGGTCTTAGGTACACATCAATGTCATTGCCGGGTTGTTTTGGACCTTGGATGAGCACCGGTATCATAATGAACTTTCGCTTCATGCACATCCAACCAGGAAGGTTGAACATGCATAGGGTCACAGGCCAAGTGCTATGACCACTGCTAAACTCCCTGAATGGATTGAAACCATCCGTACTTAAACCAAACCTTATGTTCCTTTCTCCGTCCTCAGAAAATGTCTTGAATTCTCTATCAATCTTTCTCCACTGAGACCCAGCAGCCGGATGTCTCAGCAGGTTGTCTTGCTTACGTTCCTCGGCGTGCCATCTCATCAACTTAGCATGTGCTTTGTTCCGGAACAAACGCTTCAAACATGGTATTATAGGAAAATACCACATAACCTTCGCCGGAACTTTCTTCATCTTGTCACGGTGCCCCTAGAGATCACCAGCATCTTCATCTCGCCGAATCTTATAACGTAGCGCTTTGCACACAATACAAGCATCCAAATTCTCGTTATCCTTACCCCGATATAGGATGCAATCATTAGGGCATGCATGGAACTTCTGTACCTCCAACCCAAGAGGGCACACAGTCTGTTTTGCTTCATATGTGGTGGACGGTAATTCATTGTTCTCCGAAAGCTTGTCCTTCACAATTTTTAGCATCCCTTCAAATGCCTTATCAGACACACCATGTTTTGTCTTCCATTGCAGCATTTCTAGTGTAGTACCAAGCTTTTTGTGACCTGGCTTGCAATCTAGGTATAACGGTTTTCTGTGATCTTCGATCATACGTTGGAACTTTGCCTTTTCTTTTTTGTTTTCACAGTCCCTTTGTGCATCCTGTAGAACCTGGCCGAGATCATCAGCAGGCCCGTCAGCATGTGCTGGTAACTCTTCTTCACCAGCATCTTCCATTAAAGTATCTGCAAAAGCTTGACCTGCGGCCCAGTCCGGAATACCCTCCTCCTCTTCTTCGTCGTCTTCCATCACAACCCCTCTTTCACCGTGCTTGGTCCAAACCACATAGTTCGGCATGAATCCGTATTTCAACAAGTGGAGGTGAAGTGTGCCCGGGTCATGGTAGTCTCTTTCGTTTCTGCAATCGGAGCATGGACAACACATGAACCCACTCGCATCCTTGTTTTTTTCGCCACTTCGAGAAAACCATGCATGCCGGTAATGTACTCCGCTGACCGTCTGTCGGTGTTGTACATCCATTGCCGGTTCATCTGCATCATATTAAGTGAAAAATATCCATGTTAATTCTACAACACTATCCCTAGGTATCATTTTCTAATAACTAAATTAATAAATTCTATTTTCTCTAATATTAAATATAGCTAGCTAAAAGTAAAATTTATATAAAAACAAAAAAAAATCTTAGTACAAATGAATGAAAGAAGATAATCATAACAAATGAAAACTACTTATTACCAAATCTAAAGTATACTAATATAAAAACTACATCTCTTAGCTCTTAAATCAAATTTTCTATTTTCTTAATTGTGGCATAAATTTTAAGTATAAAAATTATACACTATCCCTAGGTCTCATTTTCTAATAACTAAATTAATAAATTCTATTTTCTCTAATAATAAATAAAGCTAGCTAAAAGTAAAATTTTTATAAAAACAAAAAAATTCTTAGTACAAATGAACGATAGAAGATTATCATAACAAGTGATAACTACTTATTACTAAATCTAAAGTATACTAAAAACCTCATCTCTTAGGTCTTAAATCAAAATTTCTATTTTCTCCTTCTCTAAATCATAAAACGAAATTTAAACACAACAAATGAATGGAGGATGAAGAATAATACCTTAACAACACCTTGGAGGTGTGAAAACTCCAAAAATTGATGAGGAAAAATTTGGGCAGCACCTCCCTAGGTTTGAGGCACCATGGAGCTGAGAGGAGCTTGCTTTTTGAGCTCTCGGTGAAAAATGGTCGGGCAGGGAAGAAGAAGGGTGCGTGCTGTCGATTTTGTATAGGAGAGGCCTTTTGGCCGGCCCCGCCAACCCTTTAGTCCCATGTTGGTTTACCACCCGGGACTAAAGGCCGGCCCCAATCATTACACCCGTGGAGGGCTGGCCTTTAGTCCCGGGTTGGTTTACCAACCGAGACAAAAGGGTCCCTCCACCCAAATGACCCTGTTGTTTTTTTAGTTTAATATATATTAAGGTCTCCAAAATTTGTGATAAAGGCTAATATTAAGGCTTAATCAATACTTTGGAGGTGAGAACCCTAATATTAAGGTTTCCAATAAATTAGTCACTGGCCTAACATCAATACTTAAGGTCTTAACAAAAAATATAAAAAAGTTCATACATCAATACTTAATTAAGGTCTTACAAACATAAAAAGTTCATACATGAATACTTAAGGTACGGTCTTAACAAAGATAGAGGGGTGCATCAATGCACGACACATATTTCATACTTCATTCTTCTTCCTTAGATAGTCCATATAGTTGAAGTCTCCGATCTTGAAGTCGAGAACTTCAGCGAAATATGCCAGAGAATGGATCAGTGCACTCTCTATCGCTTCACAATTACGGTCACATGGACTTCCATAAATTTCAAACAGTGGCGAGGAAAACTGATATGGCATGCAAAATGAAAGATGAGCCTGATACTTCCAATCTCTTGTGCGTGTAGCATTTGAAGCTCTGTAAGAAAATCCCACAACATCCATCACTTGCTCTAGAATTGCATGAAAGCTCATTGCCGCAAAGGTTTGACCAAACATATCCTACAGTTAAGAATAATGTTATTACGATGCATTAAAAATGCTGAATAAGAAGATTAAAAAAAGTTAAATGGTGCTCCATACCTTGTCATGTTCATTTAGCCGACAAAGTCTCTCTGCGGTCGTGGTGACACTTTCTCCTTCCTCGAGTGACTTTATTAGAAAATAAGAGTAATCTGGCACAAAATACTCATTAGCGTTTAGTTGTTGTAAGCATGCCTGCACAGCGGTCCTTTCATAAGTCCTCCTAACCAGTGCAGGGGTACCCTACCCAACCATCGATACCATTTGGATGGGTTCTGAAGACAGCGAGGTGTGATTTTGTCCTCGAACGGCTATGTCAAACGAGATTTTTAATTATATGCAATTGTTTGGACCAACAATGGTGCATTGTGTAACAAGAGGGGTACCACCTAAATTTTCAACAACATGTGCGAGCCACTGCAAATGATTGAGAACCTGCATTGTATGAAAATAATATTATTATCCGTGTGTAGTACGTAAACATCAAATTTATACAATGAAAGAATATTACTATGTTGGGACGAGGTCCCTGGCTTCGATCACCAGTAGGTAACTCAATCACACCATGGGTGAAGTGTATGCCTGGACGACGAGCCAAAGGTGGCCGGTCATCAAAACTGATTCCACGACCGCCGCCATGGCGACCTCCACGGCGACCACCACGATCAGAATAACTTGCCATAGTTATTCTAGACTACTCTGTAATATATATAAAACAATGCTTAAATAAGAGAATGCTTAAATCTATTCTATATAAAAACAAAATATATAAGGCCTATTTTCTCATTTTCTAATAACTAAACAGATAAGTGCAAGAGCTCGTTCAGGTGCATTGAGCCCGGAGGCGACGTCAGTCTGTACTATACCTTTTCTAATCACCCTGATCATTTAGGAAGTACAACCTCACCTCACCATCATATACACGCACCTCGCTCTCCCACTTACAGTACATCGCCAAGCTACAGCCCTGCATCTCCTACCTAGCTACAGCCCAACATCACCGAGCCACGTATAGCCCCAGCTCGTCTGTGATGTTGGACTGTAGCTAGCTAGGATGTAAGGCTACTGGTACAGAACGTCTAACCGACTGTATATATGGAAAAAAGAAAAAAATAATAAGAGAATGCCAAAATGTATTCTAAATAAAAACAAGAAATACTTAACAAAAATGAATTAAATAGGTAGGTAGTATATTTTCATTTGGTAATGACCATTTTTTTAATAAATTAACTTCTAATAAATTAAGCTAAATGTAAAATTAAATGCATCTCTCATCTAAAAGTTAAAATCAATTATCTCTATAGCAAAAACTATAAAATTAGAGGATAAATCCCTATGTGAAACTATACTTAAACAAATATGTGAAACTAAATACAATGTTAGCTAAATCTAAAACATCTGAAAACATCATCTCCTCCTACCACCTAAAAATCTAAATCCATATTTTCTCCATTTCTAACCATAAAAACGAAATTTAATCATAACAAATGAAGGAAAGATGAAGAATCAAACCTTAGCAACACTTTGGAGGAGAGAAATCTTCACAAATTGATGACGAAAAAATTAGACATCACCTCCCTAGGAGAAGAACTAGCTAGCTCTTCACAAACTAAGCTCTCGGGTGAATATGAGCTCGGGCAGAGGAAGAAGAAGGGAGGCAGGGATATATAGGCGCACCCTTTAGTTCCGGGTGGTATTACCACCCTGGACTAAAGATGAGCCTTTAGTCTCGGGTGGTAATACCACCCAGGACAAAAACTTTAGTCCCGAGTGGTGTTACGACCCGAGACTAAAGGCTCACCCTTTAGTCTCGGGTCGTAATACCACCCGGGACTAAAGTCTGGCGCCAATAATTGCGGCTCAGAGCCGTTGGACGCCAGGCCTTTAGTCCCGGATGGTATTACGACCCGAGACTAAAGGGGGGCGGCGCAAACAGCCTTCTGAGGCCACGTCGCCCCAAAAGCATTTGTCCCGGTTCCAAAGTTGAACCGGGACAAATGCTTGGGAACAAAGGTCGTTTTTCCACCAGTGTTGGGGTATGCCTAGTGGTGCTGGCCTTCAAGCCTGTCGACGCATTAATGAAAGGGAAGCGGGGAGAGCGTCAGGTACCCGACGACGACCTACCCGCCGAGGATGACTCCAGCGGCCGAGCGGCCACTTGGATGAGTGGACGGTGTCGGTGGATTTTTTTTATTAGCAAAGGTGCATTGGAGAAGAGAGGAAGGCTTACACGCCAGTCCCACATGTCACGACATGTCAGCATCCTAATCACTCTGCCATGTATGCAATTTAACTAAGTTTGTAGAGATTTGGATGTCACATAAACTGATTAGCAAGTTTAGGGATTTGGATGTGCATTTTGAGAGTTCGGGGACTTAGATGACACTCTATGCCAAGTTCGTGTACCGCTGATGAAATTTACTCTTCTCGTAGTATCAAATTACAGTAGTATCTTGATATCCTTTTGAAGATTCGTCAGAAGGAAAGAAGAGTAATCGACGCGAGCTATGCATTGCGCCCCACGCACAACGGGAAAACCTCTCTTTGCCGTGCGTCTCGAACGCACGGCAAAGTCTTTGCCGTGCGTTTTTTAGCGAGGCGCACGGCAAAGGTTGCATGGCAGCATTTAGCACGGTAAACGCCCTTTGCCGTGCGCCCTGCTCACACACGCACGGTTCAAAAACTTTGCCATGCGTCACGGGCGGCGTACAGCAAAGAAAAGTGGCTAACGGCGCCCACAAACTCACGGCAGGTACGAAACATTTGTCGTGCGCCTCCTTTACACACGCATGGCAAACATACAAACAAAAAGGAAAAAAAAATGGTCGGGCCCGCCAGGCCAACACCGACGAAGCCGCCGCACGCCTGCCGCCAAATCCCGCCGCTGACCACGCCGCCAAGCTCCGGATCCGCGCCGCCACAGCCCCGGATCCGCGCCACCACCACCGGGACGTCCTGCTGCTCCTCGTCGCGGGGTCGTGCCGCCTGGCCGCGGTGGCGCAGGCCGGGCACGCAAGCCGCCACCACCACCGTGACGTCCTGCTGCTCCTCACCGCGGGGTCGCACCGCCTCGCCGCGGGGGAGTAGGCCGCGCCGCCGTCGGAGGGTGCCGCGCCACAGATGCAGTGCGGGAAGACGAGGCGGTCGTGGAGGGGGAGGGGGCCGACGCGGAGGGAGGAGGCCGCCATCAGAGGGGCTCGCACTGCCGTTGGAGGGGCCCGCGTCACCGTCGCAGGAGGCCACCGTCGAAGGGGCCCGCGTCGTCGTCGAAGGAGGCTGCGCTGCCGTCGGAGGGAGCCGCGCGCGGCGCCTCCACTGCATCCGGCCACGGGGATGGGTGAAGAGGTGTCCCACCGGCCGGATCTGGGCCGGAGTGGAGCGCTGCCGCCGGAGTAAAGGGGATGGGGGAGGGAAAGGGAGGGGTCGGCGGTGGGGCGCGCAGGGGAGAGAGGAAGGGGTGGGGGTGGGGCGCAGGGGAGGAGGCGGCGGCGGTGAGGCGCGGGGGAGGGAGAGGAGGTGGCGGCGGCGGTGAGGCGTGGGGGGAGGGAGAGGAGGCGTCGGTGAGGCGCGGGGGAGGGAAAGGAGGCGGCAGTGGCGAGGCACAGGAGGGGAGGGAGAGACGGTGGCGGTGAGTCGCGGGGGAGGGAGAGGAGGGGGAGGCGTGCGGCTGCGGAGTGGGGAGATGAGGACGGTGGGGCGGTTTTTATATCTAGGGTTTTTTGAGGGGGGTGGGGCAGGTAGGCCGGCGGCGGCCTTTTGGGCTTAATGGGCCGGGGAGGGGGTAGCTCGGGGTTTTGGGCCGATTTAATCGAAAAAAAAGAGTTTGCCGTGCGCCACCTCAAAAACGCACGGCAAAGTTTTATTTTGCCGTGCGCCAGAGCCAAAACGCACGGCAAACACATACTTTACCGTGCGCTAAGGGTGAAAAACGCACGACAAAGTTTTTTTAAAATAATTCTACTTAATTCATAAAAATTATCAAACAAATTTTAAAAATTGCTTGAAATGCAATTAATTAGTTAAATATAGAAAACGAACTCAAAATTCTACCAAATTTTACCATGAAGTATCACATGTTGTATGTATGGAGTAGAAAAAATTTCTAAGTGAGGAGAATTTATTTTGATGGGGAATTGAATTTGGGACTTAGGAGGGCATAAATATAGAAAAAAACTTTGCCGTGCGCCATACAAAAAACGCACGGTAAAGATACCTCTCAAAGGCACTCTTTGCCGTGCGTTTTTCTAAAAACACATGCAAAGGCTTTTTTCATAAAATCTAAATTTTACTTAGAAAACTCCTAAAATTATCAAATGACTTCGAAAAAATTCCAAACTTTTACATAGAACAACTTATATTGTCTAGTGCTTATAGAAAAAAAATTGAATTCAAATTGAAATTTGTTCGTCGCTTTTCATTCAAACCTAACCATCTACTTCTCAACTCTCTGAAACTTCTTCGGAGATGTTTCGATTTGTAAGCACCGTACATGACAAAATGTTCAAAACTTATTCTTTTACTATAGCATCCACATATGATATCATGAGCCCTTGACGAATCTTATAATTTTCAGACTTCATTTGCATTTTTTAGAATTTTTAAAACATTTGGACACACGATCATGGTCGTGTTTCCTAGTCAAGAAGTTCAAAATTTCTTTTGATTTCATGGAAGAGGTCTTAAATTGGACTAAGTAACATGAATATTATTTTTTCACTCACTTTACCCTATTATTTGAATCACTTGTAGTTCAAATTTGATCTCTTTGAAAAAATTGCTTGAAATGCAACTAATTAGTTAAATATAGCAAATTAATCCAAAAATCTACCAAAATTTACCATGAAGTCTCACATGTTGTATGTATAGAGTAGAAAAATTTCAAAGTGAGAAGAGTTTGTTTTGATGAGCTATTAGATTTGGGGCTTAGGAGGACATATATATGGGAAAAAAAACTTTGCCGTGCGTTTTCTTAGAGACGCACGACAAAGAGGTATCTTTGCCGTGCGCCGGACTGAAAAACACACGGCAAAGAGGACACACAAAAAAAAAGTCCCCCCTTGCTAACGGTGGGTAACAGCCGGTGGGAAAAAAAATATTTGCCGTGCGTCGGAGGTAAACGCACGGCAAAGGGAATATCTTTGCCGTGCGCCACGAAACAAAACGCACAGCAAAAACTCTTTGCCGTGCGTTTTATTTCCGGCGCACGGCAAAGGGAGGTCTTTGCCGTGCGCCCGATAGAAAGCGCACGGCAAAGATTGTAACGCACGGCAAACATCGATTTTCCCGTTGTGACGTAGCAGAGAGATTTACTGCTTCTGCATGTGTGTCGTATAAGCACGATGATGATGAGCTGGTGTCGTCCTCGATCTCGATCGGCAGATCGCTCGGTTCCGTGCTTGTCGACCTACTGTTTTCTCTTTTCTGCACCATCTGAGGGTTGCTGAGTTGCAGTTCATCATGTGGGTGGTCGACGTGCACGGTTGCCCTACCACTGACGCTAAAACAGTCACCTTCTGCATATATATACATATTTCTCTAATCCCGTGCTTTTAACTTCTTATTACAAACTCAGATCGGAAGCATATGGTCAAGCTGAAGGGAATTGAACAAGCATTATATTTCTTTTCCTTTGTTAAAAAAAGCATGCATACATCAGATAAATGCATCAAGCAGTTGGTCCAAAGTAAAGCTTATGTGCTTTGCATGCTGGTAAGTCGTGAGTGTAGAGGTTTAGGTTTCGTAGAGATCAAAAATTAGTCTTTCAATCCTTTCCCTTACCTGTTGCGAGAAAGTTCGAAAACTAGCTACACAAGTGGAGAGCTAAAGCCTCATTGGGTTACATAGGATTTGTTCCGGATCGGGAATAAAATATATAACAAGAGATTTATGATAGATACAACTAGAGACCAGGATTTATTCCAGTCTATAAACTAATTTATTCACGAAAGGTATACTAAGAGAACGGGATAAATTCCACACCTCTCGACTCATGGATTGATTCCCGATGTCATGTCGTATCTATCATAAGTAGATTAACTATTGACCGGGAATAAATCCTGATCTTTTGTTGCATTTATCATGAATTTTTTGTTACATGTATCACAGTCCGATTGAATCCTATATAACCGAACAAACCCTAAAGCAGGAACCGTTCCGAGCATGATGTTAGCAACAAACTAACAGTACTAACACCAGGAGCACAAGGGCATATTTTTCCCCGTCTACGCGACAAATAGCAGTTCGAGACGTCGTCATCGTCGTTTTCTTTCCAACTACTAGCTAGCCACCTGCTGTGATCTTAGCACGATAGATGTTAATGTTAAGAATTAAGAATACATCTCCTTGATCAGTTCTCACAGAGACCAGCAGGGCCTCTCCGATCCTGTCCTCGCCTGAACCCCACCCCATTTTTAAGGAGAAAGGACGAGGAAGAAAGAAAGAGGACAGAAAGAACCTCCTAGGTGCTGGAGCCTGGAGCTGACTCCGCCACTACCTGTAGGGATGGAAACGGATCGGATTCGCATGGAATCGGATTTGGATAGCACTTTTTACCATATTTTTACTCGAATACAAATACGAATTCGAATGTTCTCGAATACGAATACAAAACGGATGTCTCGAATTCGGAAACGAATCGGATATTTACTCGATTCGGAAGACAGCATTTACCAATTTTCTTTATTGATAATTTACAATTACAAACATGAAAAGATTAACGTATTAGTACATAAGAGAGATCACTTATTATGAATTATCACATTCATCCATATTTATTTTAATAATTAATCGTATAATAAATAAAACTATTAATAAATACATATTTTTAATATATATATACATTTATCAAACAAATAATAAAAATACATGAAAAATATTTTCATCAATACATAAATAAACTAGTAGGGTAATTAAAATTAAACTTTATATTAATGTATTTTTATCATTAAAATTAATGATATTGGTCATTAAATTTAAATATAACTTTTAAATTGTTTTATGGACGCAATATTTTTAATATTAAGATTAATGTCATAATCATTAGTTATGGATATAAAATTTTCAATTATACACTATCATTATTAATATTCTATTGAACCTAATTTGTCATTAGTTATAGAGATAAGTTACAGTTTTATATAGTCGAATACGGATAGTGTCGGATATTGCCGAATACGCATGGAATCAGATAGAGAAAAAATCGACAAAAACGAATTCGGATGTATCCACTTTACTACCACATTTGAATTCGAATACGGATACCGATATTCATATTTACGTTTTAGCGGATACAGATATCGGATAATTCAGATTCCATTTCCATCCCTAACTACGTGAAGCGATCAATCACACACGTCAAGCGACATCGAAAGATCCTGACTTCTAACCGTAACCGCTGAACCTGCGAACCATTCGCATCTATCGCCGTGGTGTGACACTGACAACCCAGCTTATTTTGCACACATGACACATGATGTGCGTGGTTGCTGACTCGTTGGATGCTTCTCCGATCCCCAATGAGTCCGACGTGTACGTGATGCATGAGGAACGCCAGGCCTGGAGACGTTCCAATCACAGTTGTTTTCTCTCCTTTTCGGGAGCTCCGGTGGCCTTTCCTGGCGCCACAAGTGTACGTACAATATGATACGCAGATGGACGTATACGCGGCCCCGTAGAGATACGCATGTTGGATCAGCACCGGTGGAGAGACGACATTTCAATTTTGGAGTCAGGACAAAAAGTTTTGGGGTGACGTGGTCTGAAATGGCTGCGACGACCTTTCTTTTTGTCTCGGTAGGTAATACCAACCGGGACAAAAGGGAAGGCATCCAACAGCTACACCGACGTAATAATTGGCGTTGGCCATTTGTCCTGAGACAAAATGATGCCTTTTTGTCTCGGGTGCTAACACCACCCGGGACAAAAGTTTTTAGCCGGGTAGTCTTACCACCCGAGACAAAAGGGTTCTCTTTAGTTCAGGACTGTTTTACCAACTGGGACAAAAGGCAGTGCTTCTATAAAATCGCTAGCTCCTTCTTCTTTCTCCCCTGCCCGAGCCATTCTTCACCCGAGAGCTTAAGCTCCTCTCCCATGGCACCTCAAGCCTAGGGAGGTGCTGCCCAAATTTTTCCTCATCAATTTGTAGAGATTTCTCACCTCTAAAGTGTTGTTAAGGTTTTATTCTTCATCCTCCATTCATTTGTTGTGATTAAATTTCGTTTTATGATTTAGAGATGGAGAAAATAGAAATTTTGATTTCTAGGTTGGAAGAGCTAAGAGATGAAGTTTTAATATACTTAAGATTTAGTAACAAGTAGTTATATAGCTACTAACATTGTATCTTCTTTCATTCATTTTTACTAAGATTTTTTTGTTTTATATAAAAAATGAATTTTATTTTTTTAGAATGAGACATAGAATAAAATTAACTTTTAGCTAGCTTCTAGATTTTGAACCACTGCTTCAAGCACATCTCTGAATTCACGTATTGTCTTCAAATCATTAACATGTTCAGGAAGAATATTTTGTTTTTATATAGAATAAATTTAAGCATTCTCTTATTTTCCTTTTTTTATATACAGTCGGTTGGTTCTCTACCACTGGCCTTACATCCTAGCTAGCTACAGCACTACATCACCAGTGGGCTGTTGCTGTACTCGACGTAGCTAGGTGATGTAGGGCTGTAGCTAGGTAGGAGATGTAGGGTTGTAGCTTGGTGATGTAGGATTGTAAGTGGGAGAGCGAGGTGTGTGTATATGATGGTGAGGTGAAGCTGTAGTTCCTAGATGATCAGGGTCATCTGAGCCAGATGCGTTTATTAGAAGTTAATTTATAAAAAATATGGTAATTAAAATATACTATCTAGTTCTATTGTTTTATGGTTTAGAGATAGAAAAATAGTAATTTTATCTTGAGTTCATTATGACTTGAATAAAATAATGAAGTTTTTTTTTCACTTAATATGATGGTGATGAACCGGAAATGGATGTACAACACCGACAGATGGTTAAAGGAGTACATTACCGGCATGCATGCTTTTCTCGAAGTGGCGAAGACGAACAAGAATGCGAGGGGATTCATTTGTTGTCCATGCTCTGATTGCAGAAACGAAAGAGACTACTGTGACTGAGAACACTTCACCTCCACTTGTTGAAATACGGATTCATGCCGAACTATGTAGTTTGGACCAAGCACGGTGAAACATGGGTTGTGATGGAAGATGACGAAGAAGAGGAGGAGGATATTCCGGATTGGGCTGCAGGACAAGTTTTTGCAGATACTTTAATGGAAGATGCTGACGAAGAAGAGTTACCAGCAGATGCTGATGATCTTGGTCAGGTTCTACAGGATGCATATAGGGACTGCAAAAATGAAAAAGAAAAGGCAAAGTTGTATCGTATGATAGAAGATCACAGAAAACCGTTATACCCAGATTGCAAGCCAGGTCAAAAACTTGGTACTACACTAGAAATGCTGCAATGGAAGGCAAAACATAGTGTGTCTGATAAGACATTTGAAGGGATGCTAAAAAATTGTGAAGGACAAGCTTCCCGGGAACAATAAATTACCGTCCACCACATATGAAGCGAAACAGACTGTGTGCTCTCTTGGGTTGGAGGTACAGAAGTTCCATGCATGCCCTGATGATTGCATCCTATATCAGGGCAAGGATTACGAGAGTTTGGATGATTGTCCTGTGTACGAAGCGCTATGTTATAAGATTCGGCGAGATGAAGATCCTGGTGATCTCCAGGGGCACCGTGACAAGACGAACAGAGTTTCGGTGAAGGTTATGTGGTATTTTCCTATAATACCACGTTTGAAGCATTTGTTCAGAAACAAAGCAAATGCTAAGATGATGAGATGGCAAACAGAGGAACGTAAGGAAGACAACATGCTGAGACATCCGGCTGATGGGTCTCAATGGAGAAAGATTGGTAGAGAACTCAAGCCGTTTGCTAAGAAAGCAAGGAACATAAAGTTTGGTTTAAGTACGGATGATTTCAATCCATTCGGCGAGTTTAGCAGTGGTCATAGCACTTGGCATGTGATCCTATGCATGTTCAACCCTCCTGGTTGGATGTGCATGAAGCGAAAGTTCATTATGATGCTAGTACTTATCCAAGGTCCAAAACAACCCGGCAACGACATTGATGTGTACCTAAGACCATTGGTCGAGGAACTATTACTGCTATGGCAGGAAAAGGGTGTACATGTGTGGGATGAGGATAGCCAAGAGAACTTCGATCTACGAGCATTGTTGTTCGTAACTATCAACGATTGGTCTGCTCTAAGTAACCTTTCAGGACAGACAAACAAGGGATATCGGGCATGCACGCTGTCGGGGACGGTAATTAGGGGTCCCCTAACTAAGGGGATAATCACCCTCGTTAAACACAATCCGCCTGAGGACTGTTCCCCGAGCCCCGATCACGGGACATCACGGGCCCACGGCCTGATACAGCCCGGCAGGAGCCACACCGAGAAGGCCCGCTCGACCGCCTCGCTCGAGGGCTCCGGCTCCTCAAGCAGATTTCCGTCTCGCTCGAGGGCTCCAGTCCCTCGAGCGAATTTCCGCCTTGCTCGAGGGCCCCGGTCCCTCGAGCAGGTTTCCGCTTCGCTCGGGGGCTCCGGTCCCCCGAGTAGGTTTCCGCCTCGCTCGGGGGCTCCGGTCCCCCGAGTAGGTTTCCGCCTCACTCGAGGGGTTCGGCCCCCCCCCCCCCGAGCGGGCAGCCGTCTCCATTCCGCCCGACAGCGGCATTTAATGCCCAGCCCCGCGGCGGGACGCCGAAGTCAAGGGTGAATCTTCCCCCACGCTGCGCATCTGACATGGTCAGACCGCCTGACACCGCCACAGTGCGGCCTAACCCGCCACTGTGCAGCCATCCCTGGCACTGTGCGGGCGCCGCGCGGCCCTGTGTAGACAAGCAGGGGTCATTCCCTGGGACTGTACCACCTGCTCCCGTCCACCCTTGCGGCAAGACCCTCGAATGGGCATGGGTGCACCCTCGAAGGGTGTACGGGTAGTAAGCGGGCGTGCGCCCCGACTGACGTCGCCGTACGGGCGACGTGCGCCACATCCCCTCCGCCAACTCTGACGCCACATGGCCATCCCGGGCGCTGTACGGCCATCCCCGGCGCTGTGCCACCACGCCTGTCACTGTGTGACGGGACACGCAGCGCTGTGCGAACAGGCCGGCGATGCGCCGCAGTCCCGCACCACCAACTCCGGTCCTTCCCCCGGCGGCTAGGCCCTCGATTCAGCAGGGGCAGCCCCTCGAAGTCAAAGCAGGACAGGTCACAGTGACCGCCACGCCGCCCGCAGAAGCCGGAGGGCGCCACCAACTTGCGCCAGGAACCATGACGTGCGGGACAAGACCGCCGGCGCCATACCTGTTAGTACGCAGCTACTGTGCCGGCTGCCGTCATTGTAACTACCCTCCCTTGACCTATAAAAGGGAGAGGCAGAGCCCCCTGCGCGGGGAGGACAAGGACAACGACGAGGACGACGCACACTCACCCGCACACGATGCACTACCACGTTCTAGATATTGGCACTCACCTCAATCACTTTAGTAGGGACTTGGGGGGATTTCCTCCTCTCCCGTCTTGCTTGTAGCTCCCCTCTACAGGCACCACCGATGCAAGCTAATACTGTGCGCAAGCACACCCTGCTAGACGTACGGCCGCGTGGCCGGAACCAGGATAAACCCCTTGCATCCTTAGCTTAGCACCGCCCATCGAGAAGCAGATCCCAGCGCAAATCACTAGTTGGTGCCGGTGCTAATCCGGATACCGACAGTTCGCGCGCCAGGAAGGGTAGCGCTGTGATCGTCCGCCCGCTTTCTCGATGGTGATCGTCACCGAGCAGACGTCGGAGAGGCCCGCCTGGGGCGAATCCGACACGCTCCCGACCGGGTTTGAAATCTGGTTCGGGAGCATCCACTACCAGGCGACTGGCAACAGCTACCACATGCGCATCCTCAACCGGGAAGTGCTCAAGGCGGCGGCGCCCGGAACGGCGGCTGCCCCGATGCCAGCGGTGTTCCCACCGCCACCCCGACGCCGCAAGCGTTCGGGGAAGCGCTCACGGCGAGCGCTCACGGCGCGGTGCCAAGCGGCGGACGCTGGCTCCCCCCAGGGGGTCGAAGCCGGCGAGCTCCCACCTGTAGGGGCAGAGCAAGGCGACGCACCTCCACCGGCGAACTCCACGGCGCGCCCCGCGGAGGGGGCCGTGGCTGCGCAGCCGCAATTCCCCTACGGTCGGCACCGACCTAGCGGCATACGAGGGCCTTCCGGACCACCACTACATGTCCATCCGGAACCTTATCGCCACCTCGCCCGACGATTCCTACCACGACACCGACGGCGAGGAGTACGGATACAGGCACGGAGCGCCGGAGTGGGACTACTCCGGACTGCGAGACCCCGACACTTTCAGGCGGTTCCCGGCCGCGGCAGACTACTGCCTCACCTGCTCTGACGACTCTAGCGAGGGGGATTATGATGCCACTCGCGAGTGCTTCGTCCTCGTTCTCGGCGAGGGCGAAGATGAGGGAGGCGGAGCAGGCGATGCTGCGGTCCGCAACACTATTGCAGTAACCCCACTGGTGAGGGCGACGCCACCGCCACCTGACGCAGCGCGCGCCGCGCAGATGGCCCAACTTCGTGAGCTGGAAGCGAAGCTGAACGCAGAGCGCGAGCAGCTGCGACAGCTGAAGGCCACGCTCAAAAAAGACAAGGTCGGCCCCTCGACACCGGGGGCGCGCGCTGCGGGACGCGTGGCCCGCGAGCGCATCAACGCTGATGCTGACGTAGACGAGATGCCAAACCTGGCAAGGGCCAGCCAGAAGCTCGTGGCCGCGGCGACTTTGATTCGGGCCATGCCCGAGCCGTCGACGCCCGAGGGACGTAACCTGCGCCCCGAGCCGCAGACCCTCATCGAGCAGGCTGCGGTGCAGCAAGCCGAGAGCTCTGCGTCCCACATGCGCCATCAGTCTGTCACGAGGGCTGGTGGGGGCGGCAGGGACCAGGAGGCATCGGTTCATACTCCGCACCGATCGCCTACCGTCCATGAAGGCAACCAGAGGACCCCTGCCAAGGAACGGATTCGGGATACGCGTGGCGCGCTCAACGATGGCGACGCCCGCAACATCCTGAACAAGAAGAGGCAGGACGCCACTCCGTCGCACGGCTACAACCCACGGCGCGGTGGGCGATACGACAGCCGGGAGGATAAGAGCCCGTCGCCAGAGCCACCGGGCACACGTGTGTTCGGCCGAGCGATCCGCACGGCCTCGATCCCCCCGCGCTTTCGCCAGCCTACGACCGTGAACAAGTACTCGGGGGAGACGGACCCCCGGGTGTGGCTCAACGACTACCGCCTAGCGTGCCAGCTAGGGGGCACCACAAACGACGCCATGATCATCCGCAACCTGCCGCCGCACTTGGTAGACTCCGCGCGGACATGGCTCGAGCACTTGCCCGCGAACCAGATCCACGACTGGGACGACCTGGTCAGGACGTTCGTGGGCAACTTCCAGGGGACGTACGTGCACCCCGGGAACTCCTAGGACCTCCGAGGCTGCTCCCAGAAGGCTGGTGAGTCCTTGAGGGATTTCATCCGCCGCTTCTCCAAGCGCTGCACCGAGCTTCCGAGCATCGGTGAGTCCGAGGTCGTGCATGCCTTCTTGGAAGGCACGACTTGCCGGGACCTGGTGCGCGAGTTAGGGCGGAACCCTCCCACCAGCGTCAATGAGCTGCTCGACATCGCCACCAGCTACGCTTCCGGGGAGGAGGCAGTGGGGGCAATCTTCGACGGCAAAAAGGGCAAGCGGGCCGAGGAGGCACCCGCGGAGGGCAGCAAGCCCAAGGAGCCCTCGAAGAAGCAGAAGCAGGGCAAGAAGGGCAAGAAGAACCAGGGCAAAAAGCCCATGGAACAAGATGAGGGCCCCTAAGAGGTCAACGCGATCGACGCCGCCAACAAGGGGGCTCGAGGTCCCCCTCAAGGCGGGGTCTTCGATGACATGCTGAAGAAGCCCTGCCCGTACCACAAGACCCCTGTCGCTCACACCCTCGAGCAGTGCGACATGCTCAAAAAGTACTACAGCCTCATCGCCGCAAAGGAGGACAGCACCAGGAAGGATGCGAGCGACGGGGGCAAGGACGGTTTCCCAGAGGTGAAAAACGTGTTCTTCATCTTCGGGGGGCCCACCGTCGATATGACGTCGCGGCAACGCAGGCATGAACATCGAGAGGTCTACTCCGTTCACCCGGCCTTGCCGTCATACCTCAATTGGTCGGAGGAGACGATCTCCTTCGGCCGCGAAGACCACCCGGATCACATCCCCAATCCGGGACAATACGCGCTTGTTGTCGACCCCATCATCGGCAACACACGGTTCTCCAAGGTGTTGATGGACGGAGGCAGCAGCCTCAACATCATGTACTCCTCTACCCTGGAGCTCATGGGGATTGGGTTGGACAAGCTGCGGCCCAGCAAGTCGCCGTTCCACGGCGTTGCGCTGGGCAAGCGAGTCCAGCCTCTCGGGCAGATCGACCTGCCCGTCTGCTTCGGCACACCGAGCAACTTCCGCAAGGAGGTCCTCACCTTCGAAGTGGTAGGGTTTCGGGGAGCGTACCATGCCATCCTTGGCCGGCCCTGCTACGCCAAGTTCATGGCGGTCCCGAACTACACTTACCTGAAGCTCAAGATGCCGGGGCCCAAAGGCGTCATCACGGTGGGCCCGTCATTCGAACACACGTTCGAGTGTGACGTCGAGTGCGTTGAGCGCGCTGAGGCGATTGCGCATGACGAGGCCCTCGTGACGGACCTGGCGAAGCTAGCCAATGAGGCCCTCGACTCCACCAACAAGCACGCCGGCAGCTTCGAGGCCGCGGAGCACACCAAGGCTGTACCCCTCGACCCCAGTGCCCCCGAGGGCAAGGCGCTGAGGGTCAGCTCCACCCTCGACCCAAAATAGGAAGTGGTGCTCGTCGACTTTCTCTATGCCAATGCTGACATCTTTGCGTGGAGTCCCGTGGACATGCCGGGCATTCCGAGGGAGGTCGCCGAGCACTCACTTGATATCCTGCTCAACTCCAAGCCGGTATCTCTGCGTCTACGACGATTTGACGAAGAGAGACGCCGGGCGATCGGAGAAGAGCTGCGGAAGCTCTTAGAGGCCGGATTCATCAAGGAGGTGTTTCATCCAGTGTGGCTAGCTAATCCTGTACTAGTTAAGAAAAAGAATGGGAAGTGGCGGATGTGCATAGAATATACCGGTTTAAATAAAGAATGTCCCAAAGTTCCTTTTCCTTTGCCACAGATCGATCAAATAGTGGATTCCACAGCGGGGTGTGAGTTGCTATGCTTCCTTGATGCGTATTCCGGTTACCACCAAATTAAGATGAAGGAGCCCGACCAGCTCGCGACCTCCTTTATCACACCGTTTGGAATGTTTTGCTACGTGACGATGCTGTTCGGTCTCCGAAACGCTGGGGCAACTTACCAGCGATGTATGCTCCACGTCTTCGGGGATCACATCGGGCGGACCGTTTAGGCATACGTCGACGACATCGTAGTAAAATCCAGGAAGGCGGACGACCTCGTGAACGACTTGCGCATTGTGTTCGATTGCCTCTGGGCGAACGGGGTTAAGTTAAACCCTGAAAAATACGTCTTCGGGGTGCCACGTGGCATGCTCTTGGGTTACATTGTCTCCCAGCGAGGCATAGAGCCCAACCCGGAGAAGGTATCGGCCCTCGAGCGAATGGGGCCGATACGTGATCTGAAGGGAGTACAAAGGGTCCTGGGCTGCCTCGCAGCTCTGAGTTGCTTCATCTCACGTCTCGGTGAGAAATGCTTACCCCCGTACCGACTTCTTCGAAAGAGCGAGCCTTTCTCCTGGACCGCCGAGGCCCAGGAGGCCCTCGACAAGTTAAAAGCAACACTTGCCCACGCTCCGATACTGACCCTGCCCCAGGAAGGCGAACCTCTGTATCTCTACATCGCCGCGACGACCCAAGTGGTCAGCGCGGTCATCGTAGTGGAGAGAACGGAGGAGGGCCACGCCCTGCCTGTCCAGAGGCCGGTCTACTACATCAGCGAGGTGTTGTCGGACACCAAGACGCGATACCCCCAGATCCAGAAGCTGCTCTATGCGGTGGTGCTCGCGCGGCGTAAGCTGCGGCATTACTTCGAGGCCCATCCTGTCACTGTGGTGTCTTCCTTCCCTTTAGGGGAGATTGTGCACAATCAGGACGTCTCGGGCAGGATAGCTAAGTGGTCCGTGGAGCTCATGGGTGAAGCCCTCACCTACGCACCACGAAAGGCGATCAAATCGCAGATCTTGGCAGATTTCGTAGCTGAATGGACCGACGTTCAGTTACCCACCCCTCAGATCCAAGCTGAGTGCTGGACCATGTACTTTGATGGTTCGGTTTTGAAAACGGGCGCAGGCGCGGGCCTGCTCTTCGTTTCGCCCCTTGGAGAGCACATGCGGTACTTGGTGCGCTTGCACTTCCCCGTGTTGAATAACATGGCGGAGTACGAGGCACTCCTCAGTGGCCTGCGCATCGCCATCGAGCTTGGCATCAAGCACCTTGACATCCGGGGAGATTCTCAGCTAGTCATCGACCAGGTGATGAAGAACGCGAGCTGCCACGACGAGAAAATGGAGGCGTACTGCGCCGCAGTGCGTAAACACGAGGACAAGTTCCTTGGCTTCGAGCTCAACCACATCACGCGCAAGCACAACGAGGAGGTGGACGAGCTGGCCAAGATTGCTTTGGGGCTGGCCCCTCGAGGGCCACGGGCGCCGAGCCCATGGACGAGGACCCCTCGAACGGGGAACTCGAGAACTCGGACCTCGAAGGGTCCCAGGAGGATAAGGCCGAGGCGATGGAGATCGACGACCTCCCGCCCCCTCCGCGGGACTGGCGCGACGAGTACCTCGCCTGGTTAGACCAAGGGAAGCTACCCCCGGATCGGACCGAGGCGAGGCGTATCACCAGGAAAGCCAAGTCTTTTGTCGTCATCGACGGCGAGCTGTACAAGCGTAGCGCCTCGGGGATCAAGCTGCGGTGCATCTCCATCCCTGAGGGACGGGAGTTGATTCAAGACGTCCACGCGGGCGAATGCGGTCAACATGCCGCTCCGCGTACCCTCGTGGGCAAAGCGTTCCGCAAGCGCTTCTATTGGCCGACGGCGGTCGCCGATGCCAACGAGGTTGTACGCACCTGCGAAGGGTGCCAGTACTACGCGCGGAAGACCCACCTCCCAGCTCACACGCTGCAAACCATCCCCATCACGTTGCCCTTTGCCGTGTGGGGGCTGGACATGGTCGGGCCCTTGCGAAAGGCGCCCGGGGGCTTCACCCACATACTGGTGGCCATCGATAAGTTCTCAAAGTGGATCGAGGTCCACCCCATCAGCAGCCTCAGGTCCGAGCAAGCAGCGCTGTTCTTCACGGACATCATGCACCGCTTGGGGTACCCAACTCCATCATAACGGACAACGACACTCAATTCACCGGCAAGAAGTTCCTAGAATTCTGCGACAGCTACCACATCCGCGTGGATTAGTCGGCCGTAGCACACCCACAGACTAATGGCCAAGTAGAACATGCCAACGGCATGATTTTGCAAGGCCTAAAGCCAAGGATCTTCAACAAGCTCAACCAGTTCGGCCGGAAGTGGATTCAAGAGCTGTCGTCGGTCGTTTGGAGCCTCAGGAACACCTCGAGTAGAGCCACGAGTCTCATCCCATTCTTCCTGGTTTACAGCGCAGAGGCCGTCCTCCCCACGGATCTGGACTATGGGTCTCCGAGGGTAAAAGCCTACCAGGAGGGGCGGAACCAGCAAGATCGCGAAGACGCGCTGGACTGCATTGACGAGACCCGTGACGTGGCGGTCCTGCACTCCGAAAAGTACCAACAATCCCTACGACGTTACCAAGTGAACAAGGTCCGGCCTCGAGACCTCAACAAGGGAGATTTGGTACTTCGACTTCGACAGAAGAACGAGGGACGCCACAAGCTCACGCCACCGTGGGAAGGGCCGTACATCGTCGCCGAGGTCCTCAAGCCCGGCACGTACAAGCTCGCGAACGAGAGGGGCGAAGTCTTCGCCAACGCTTGGAACATCCAACAGCTACGTCGCTTTTACCCTTAAGTTCCAAGTCATTTTGTGCATATCCGGCACCCAAGTCGGTTGTATATACGTTAAGGTTGTGAATAAAGACAAGGGAGACTCGGCTTTCCTCTGAAAACCAAGTCCCCCTCGGGGGCTACTATGGGGGGCACCCCCCCTAAATGGTCCCATTTTTTCGCAAAAACCTTTTTTCTGAAAATGCCAAGCATCTCGCACCTCGAAAGCTTAGGCAGACAAAAGCAGGGCGCAAGTAGCCAAAAGGTAAAGCCGAACGAGCCAGGGACGGCCTATGCCTCCAGCAGGAAAGGGCTTCCCTCTCACCACTTCACCTTCTAGTTGCTCGCGAAAACGATCGATCCCAGCTGAAATCTGCCTAGGTGACGGGAAAGACGCAACGGCATACATAAAACGAGCCACACTTAAGTTACAAACTTCGAAAGATGGTTTGTTTATGTACATGAGCCACCGACTCAAATCTCGGCTACGACCTAAGGACTTCTGCGCCCAGCTACTTTCAGCGCTCGAGGGGACCCGCAGGAGCAGCGTTCGGGAAGAGGTCCTCCTCGAACACGTCGGCAAGATCGGCGGCGGCATCGGCGGCGGCAGCATCGGCTTGATCCAGGGCGTCCTGCACTCCATCATCATCAAGGCCATCCGCGACGACGTACCCTGTGGCCAGCGCCGCGAAGTCGACAATGTAGTGCATTGACACCACGCCGAGGGTCTTCTGAACGCCGAGACGGAGAGCGCCCTTCACGCGCTCAACGACGCGGCCGCTCAGAGCCCGAAGGCGACTTGCCAGCGAGCTCCCTGACAAGCCGGTACCCTCGTCGATGCTCTGGCACGCTTCAAGGGCCGCCTGCTCCAGGGTCATGAATTCCTATTGCGACAAGTTGTAGGCCGCCTGAAGAGCTTCCGCCTGCGCCGTCGACTCTCCCAGAGCTTTCCGCAGTCCTGGGAGGAGAAAGGGTGAGTCGAGAGCGAATCTCGACGAGCCTGAACGATAAACAAGGGCTCGGGGCTGCAACTTACCCTCGACCGCCTTCTTCTCCATCTCGAGCTCTGCACGCGTGGCTCCAACCTCTTGCCGCAGCTGCAGAATCGAGGCGTCCTTCTCTCCGCCGGTGGACCTCAGGGCTTCGACGGTGACGCTCTCCTGAACCAGGGCCCCGGTGAGCCGCTCGGCTTCCGCCTCCCGAAGTTGGAGTGCGGTCCTGGCCTCCTCAAGGGCGGTACGCTCCTGCTGGAGCTGGGACTGCACTTCCTCCCGCGCTGAGCGCTCCCGCTGAAGGGCGGACCGGGCATCCTCGAGCGCCGTGCGCTCTTGCTGGAGTTGGGTCTGTGCCTCCACGCGCGCGGCGCGTTCCTGCTGGAGCTGGCCCTCCACCACGGTGAGTGCCTCGGTCTTTTCCTGCAGAGCAGCGCCCAGCTTCTCAACCTCCTGGGTCTTCTGCTTGGCCTGGGTCTGCCAGGACCTCGCTCCCTCAAGGGTTGCGCGATCCTGCTGGAGTTGGGCATGCGCCTTGGTGAGGGCCGTCTCCTTCTGCGCCAGCGCGGTCTGGACCTCGGCGTGCGCCGTGCGCGCCTTCCGCAGCTCCTCGTTCGCCGCCGTCAGCGCCTCCTCTTTCCTTTGGAGCGCGACCTTCAACCCCTCTGCCTCCCTGGCGCTCTGCGCCGCCGCAGCCCGCTGGGAGTCACAGTCCTCCTCCACGCGGAGGAGGTTGTACTCGAGCCAGCCGTTGTCCGTCTGCAGGGCCTCCACCATCGCATCCAGGGCATCGTACTGCATCCGGTACCAGTCAAGGTCGGAGCTCAGCTCAGCAATGTGGGCGAACCTATCACCCGCTTGCCTCTGCAGCTCCTGCGGATGAGGAGGGGGAGAAAGAAGAAAGAAAATCAAACGAAAGGCACGCGAACGAGGAAAGCGAACCAAGCGGCCCTTGGGCAAACACACTTACTCGAAAGACTTGGAGCGACCTACCCCCGTGAAGCTGGAGAGTGTCGGCGAGGGCATTCTGAAGGGAGGCGCCGAGGCCGCCGAACTCCCGCCACAGCTCCCTCTCCGATCTCGCCTCTTCCACCAGGCTTGATGGGACTCCAGGAAGCCGGAGCCTCTGCTCCCACTGCGGGGCGCTGGCGCTGTACGTCGGGGCCACGACGCCGGACGTCGACGCCCCAGCACCGGTCGCCGGCGCTTGCGACATCACGCAGCCATTGGACCGCACCACCAGCACCTCAGGCGCGGGCCCAGGGGCTGGCGCGACCACCGCCGCTCGACCCCCACCGGGGGCCGAACCACCATCAGCAGGAGCCTCGGCCGGTCCACGGCCCTCTGCTCCCCGACCTGCGGCCCGGGCCTGCTCTCGCCCCCGCTGGGTATCACGGGTCACCGTCACCCGCAGGGCATCCGCCGCTGCCTCCTCCCGCCGTTGCGGCCCCGTGGCCGCGGTCGCGACACACAACGCCTCGCCCGCCGCTGCCGTACCCGCCGTCGCCCGTGAGGTCCTCGCCGAGCGGGGCCTTGTCGTGCGCGGCGCGTCTTGCGCCCCCACCTTGAGCGCCTTGACGGGCGCAAGGCCAGGGACAGCGGGTGCCGTCCTAACAATGGAAGAGAGGAAGAATGGGCAATCCAACACATGATATCAAGAACACGGAGAGCGAAATGTGACTCACCTTATGCCGGAGAGGCGCCGCTTGCGCTTCCTCAAAGACTCTAGGTGCACCACCCCAGCCTCGACCGGCACCTCCGATGGTGCTCCCTCATCGAAGGGCGCCGTATCACCCCTCGAACGGGCTCCGCGAGGACCTCTTCTTTCCTCGGCGATGGGGGCGGCGCGGCCTCCCACCTATCGGAGATGGTCCGCTCCCCCTCGCTCTCCTCCTCGTCCGAAGACGTGTCCACCGGCTCCGGCAGGGGGGGAGAGACAATGCTGCTCCCGCACCAGGTACTCCTCATTGTACCTGTTGAGGCGCTCCTGCCTCCGGATCTTCTTCTCCTTCGCCTGGTCCGCCAGGCCCTTCTCCCTTTGCTGCCTGGCGCGGTTGGCAGCATGCAACCTGGGCGTCGGCGGATCTGAGGTGGGGATGTTTACGCGCACCCCTGTCACCGGCAACCACGGTTAGATTGAACACCGGAATAAAACGGGTAAAAACGAGGAATCGAATCTCACCAGGTCGGCGTCCGGGAGCATCGCAAACGACCACAAGTCGTCGTCGCTGTGCGGAACCACCTTGAGGTTCACCGCGCGCCTCACCCTCGTGGCCGCGTACGCCTGAGGGAGCGGCTCCTCCAGCAACCGCGAGCGCGCCAGGGCCGCGGGGCCGGCGTCGCTTCTCATCTCGAAGATGAGAAGTTCCCTATCCATGAGAGGGATCACCCGCCGGAGGTGAAAGTTGGCGATGACGGCCGCCACAGTCAGCCCGGCGTTCGCCAACTAGCGCAGGGCGTTGGTAAGAGGCTCGTGCCTCGCCTGCCTCGACGCGGGAGACACCCCGTGCGCCCAAGACACCGGTCTCTCCTTCACCACCTTCCCGGTATACGGCGGGAGCCCGGCGCCGTCGTTGCGCAGATAAAACCAACCCTTCTCCCAATCGGTGTTGTTCGTCGTCATCATGCAGAGCAGGTACAACTCCTTCTGGGAGTCGCGCGCTGCAAATGTAAGGCCGCCGTCGCGTACGGCCCGGTGCGTCCTTCTCTCCCCGGCGGCAAGCGTGTGGAGCTCTCCTCGGAAAAGGTGGATCCACAGGTCCCAGTGCGCCGGGATCCCCAGGAACCCCTCACAGACGGTGACGAAGGAAGCCGCCTGCGAAATGGCATTAGGGGCGAAGTTGTGAAGCTCCAGCCCGTAGTGGTGGCACAACCCCCGCATGAACTTGCTCGCGAGGGCATTGAATCCTCGCTCGTGCAGCCGCACGAAACTCATGACGTAGCCCGGCGGCGGGGACGGCTCCCGATGCGACGCCGGCGGGATGATCCACGCCGGGTTCGCTTCGTCACCAGCCGACGCCAACTGACCACCGGTGACTAGCCCCTCCATGGATTGCAGGTCCACCGACGACCGGGGCCATGGATGAGCGTCCAGCACTCGGACCGCAGACACGGCGGGGGTGGCGGAGCGCGAGTGAATGCGGAGCGGCGGAGCACGAGCGAATCCGAAGCAGCGGGATGCGCGACGATGGGGAAGACAAGGGGCAAGAAGTGGATGCGAATAGCAAAGGTGAGGAGCTCCCCCCGCGCTCCCCTGCTTTTATAGAATAAGGAGGGGCGGATACCCCAGAAACACCGCAGGAGGCGGCAGTTAATGCGGTGGGCACCACTCGTCGCTGACGGCGGGGTCCCACCGCGCTGAAACTGCCGCGCGCACGCGTGAGTGCTATGATTACCGCACGGTAACCCAAGGGACACCGCGTCCCGTCTTATCGTCGTCGCACGTCGCCCGCGTTGCGTCACCTTAAAAGGCGCGCCCACCCCGCCTACCCCATGCCACGTCAGCCACGACCGGGTAGCCGCGGGGGCAAACCGTCCTACGGACGGATTTCAAACGCCAAGAATTCCTTCTCGTATAAGGAAAGCCCCCGGTAGCCCCGAACCAGGGATTCAAGGCCTGATCCCTCGAAGGAATGCGGCTAACGCCCCAGTCCGCAATGGGTTGAGGCCACAGGGCCATGACCTGTCAGCATACCCTCGAAGACGAACTCGAGGAAGCCCAGGGGTCAGGCTCCCAGGGCTCTACTGATCAGCGGCTCGAGGTCCGGCCCGCTGAGGGTATGACGAGCGCCGCGGATGCCGCTCGACTCGGCGATGTACTGATCAGTGGTTCGAAGCTCGGCTCGATAACATATCAGCGAGCGCCACAGGTCCGCCAAGACGGGAGCGCTCGGTGCCCCCCGCAAGAGCCCTACTGATCAGAGGTACGAGGCCTGACCCTCGACGGGTTCGAATAGGCGCCTCAGATCGACAGAGTCAGGAACAAGCGGGGCGCGCGCAATCGAGCCTGACCCCGAACGCGAAGTTCAGGGGCGCCCCACATATTGTGTTCAAGGCCAAGACAAAGGCAGCCAATCGAGAGATCCCATCGAGGGAGTGCTTCCGCGCCCTTGGCCCCTAGCGAACGGGGCCGAGCCCTGCTTGGCAAACCTCTGCAAGTGCTTATATGGACGTGTCTCCAGACCACGAGCCGACTCCTATCGAACGGGGCACGGACGCCCACTTGAACTATCCGTTAACAGCTCACCGAGGCAACCGTTGCTCGCCGCCCGCTCGAGGGTAGCACAGTTTGCCTCACCCCTCTACCCTGCGGAAGGGCAACGAGGGTCGTAATAAAGTCGAGAGTCTTCATCTGATCGTCCCTGATTAGGCCAGAGCTCGGGGGCTCCTCGCACCACGACCACCCTAATGATCGCCGCATCAACCTACCCAGGATTGCATCCCCGAAAACGGTCAGGCTGCCCGAACGTCTCGGGTCAACATGATGCCTCCCCACCTGCGTAGATTGCCAATGCCGGCTGAAATACTGCCGAAGCCGGCTAAAATAAACGCAAGGCGAGCCACGTCACCCTACGTATTTAACCCCTGCAAGAGTGCACGCACTCCTGTAGGGCTTCGGGGCTTTACACCCGCGGGTGCGCTAGCGCGCCCCCACAGGAAAACATGCACGATCGAAGGGGACGAGACCCGTGCATAGCACCCGAGAGCGACATCCTTTGCCGGAACGGTCCCCTTTCCAGCAAAGGCTCGGGGGCTACTGTCGGGGACGGTAATTAGGGGTCCCCTAACTAAGGTGATAATCACCCTCGTTAAACGCAATCCGCCCAAGGAATGTTCCCCGAGCCCCGGTCACGGGACATCACGGGCCCACAGCCTGCTACGGCCCGGCAGGAGCCACACCGAGAAGGCCCGCTCGACCGCCTCGCTCGAGGGCTCTGGCTCCTCAAGCAGATTTCCGTCTCGCTCGAGGGCTCCGGTCCCTCGAGCGAAATTCTGCCTCGCTCGAGGGCCCCGGTCCCTCGAGCAGGTTTCCGCCTCGCTCGGGGGCTCCGGTCCCCCGAGTAGGTTTCCGCCTCGCTCGGGAGCTCCGGTCCCTCGAGCAGGTTTCCGCCTCACTCGAGGGGTTCGGCCCCCCTCGAGCGGGCAGCCGTCTCCATTCCGCCCGACAGCGGCATTTAATGCCCAGCCCCGCGGCGGGACGCCGAAGTCAAGGGTGAATCTTCCCCCACGCCGCGCATCTGACATGGTCAGACCGCCTGACACCGCCACAGTGCGGCCTAACCCGCCACTGTGCAGCCATCCCTGGCACTGTGCGGGTGCCGCGCGGCCCTGTGCAGACAAGCAGGGGTCATTCCCTGGGACTGTACCACCTGCTGCCGTCCACCCTTGCGGCAAGACCCTCGAATGGGCATGGGTGCACCCTCGAAGGGTGTACGGGCGGTAAGCGGGTGTGCGCCGCGACTGAAGCCGCCGTACGGGCGACGTGCGCCACGTCCCCTCCGCCAACTCCGGCGCCACATGGCCATCCCGGGCGCTGTGCGGCCATCCCCGGCGCTGAGCCACCACGCCTGTCACTGTGCGACGGGACACGCAGCGCTGTGCGGACAGGTCGGCGACGCGCCGCAGTCTCGCACCACCAACTCTGGTCCTTCCCCCGGCGGCTAGGCCCTCGATTCAGTAGGGGCAGCCCCTCGAAGTCAAAGCAGGACAGGTCACAGTGACCGCCACGCCGCCTGCAGAAGCCGGAGGGCGCCACCAACTCGCGCCAGGAACCATGATGTGCGGGACAAGACCGTCGGCGCCATACCTGTTACTACGCAGCTACTGTGCCGGCTGCCATCATTGTAACTGCCCTCCCTTGGCCAATAAAAGGGAGAGGCAGAGCCCCCTGCGCGGGGAGGACAAGGACAACGACGAGGACGACGCACACTCACCTGCACACGACGCACTACCACATTCTAGATATTGGCACTCACCTCAATCACCTTAGTAGGGACTTGGGGAATTTCCTCCTCTCCCGTCTTGCTTGTAGCTCCCCTCTACAGGCACCACCGGTGCAAGCTAATACAGTGCGCAAGCACACCCTGCTGGACGTACGGCCGCGTGGCCGGAACCAGGATAAACCCCATGCATCCTTAGCTTAGCACCGCCCATCGAGAAGCAGATCCCAGCGCAAATCACTAGTTGGTGCCGGTGCTAATCCGGACCGCGACACACGCACTATTTACATAAAACACAAGGTATTCATCTCAAAAATTGTAAGAAGGTCGTGTATATGGGTCACCATTGTTATCTTCCAACTAATCAGCCCTTAAGGAAGAAAGAGATGCATTAGAAATGGAAGGCTGATCATCGTACGAAACCACCCCATTTTAATGGAGAAGCCGTATTTGAGATGGTAAAGGATCTAAGGGTAGTCTTTGGAAAGGATACCGGTAGTGAACCTGTTCCAACTGACGCCAACGAGCGTGCACCAATGTGGAAGAAGAAATCTATATTTTGGGAGCTACCTTATTGGCAAATCCTTGAGGTCTGACACACAATTGACGTGATGCACCTTATGAAGAATCTTTGTGTGAATGTGCTAGGCTTCATTGGTTGTTATGGTAACCCGAAGGATACATTAGAAGTGCGACGGGACCTGAAAGATTTTCATAAGAATGAGAAAGTTTCACAAGAGGATGATGATGATGATTACTTAGCTCCTGCTAGTTACACTCTCACCAAGAAAGAGAAGGAAAGCATGTTTGATTGCCTGAACAGTATGAAGGTTCCGTTTGTCTACTCGTCGGATTTAAAGGGGATCATAAACACGAAAGACAAGAAGTTCACAAATCTAAAGGCCCACGACTTCCACATGTTGATGACACAGTTGCTTCCAGTTGCATTGAGGGGTCTTCTATCAGAGAATGTACGATTATTACTCGTAAAGCTTTGTGCATTTCTCAATGCAATTTCACAGAAGGCAACCGATCCAGCCAAGCTAGGAAAGCTACAGAATGATGCGGTTCAGTGTCTTATCAGCTTTGAGTTGGCATTTCCACCTTTCTTCCTCGATGTTATGACGCACATCCTGGTACACCTTGTGAAAAAATTACTATTCTCAATCCAGTATACCTTCACAACATGTGGCCTTTTGAGAGGTTCATGTCAATCCTCAAGAAATATGTTCTTAACTGTGCCCATCCAGAAGGAAGCATTGCCAAGGGATATGGAACTTAGGAGGTCATTGAGTTTTGCGTTGATTTTGTCGACTCAATTGACTCGATTGGGCTTCTAGTATCGAGGGGAGGCTACAGGGAAAGGGCACCATCGGAAGGAAATCAAGTTTGAGCAATAATACTGATTTGTTCCATAAAGCACACCTAACTGTTCTGTAATAATCATCCATGGTGACTCCGTATAGGATGGAACGTGAGCAGATTATTGCTTCAGAAAACCCAACTAAATCCAAAGTCTGGATTACATGTCGTCACTTGGAAACACTTCCCTCATGGTTGAGTGAACAACTCATCGGTAACTCAACGATTCATCCACAACTGCTTTATTAGCCAGGGGACCTTGTAGCACAATTGTAAAATTTCAAGCTTACGATATAAATGGTTATAGTTTTTACACAAGAGCTCAAGATCGAAAAAGCACAAACCAAAATAGTGGTGTCTGTATGGACGTCATTGACAACGCTGGGTGTAAGACCTCCTATTATGGTATCATAGAAGAGATATGGGAACTTGAGTATAGGGTGTTGAACATCCCTCTGTTTCTTTGCCAATGGGTAAAACTGACTGGCATAAGGAAAGATGAATATGGAATGACAATAGTGGACCTGACCAAGATTGGGTTCAAAGATGATGCATTCGTCCTTGCCAAAGATGTGCATCAGTTTTCTATGTCAAGGATATGACTAGCATACCGAAGAATAAAAATCCCCAAGAAGGACCACAAGAGGCAAAGCATCACATAGTTCTTTCGGGTAAAAGAGTAATCGTGGGAGTCGAGGACAAAACAGATCAATCTGATGATTATGATCAGTTTGATGGCATGCCTCCGTTCGCTGTCGAAGTTGACCCAAGCATATTGCTTGGATGTGAAGAGACACCGTACTTACGTGCTTGAGATTAATGTCGTACTGTAATGATTAATGATCAAATCAATTCTATAATGCTAATGTTATCAACATTTTTATGGGTCTCAAACTTTTTGTGAGGCTTGATATGCCATGTGAGAACGAACCACCCAGTTTGAGATTTTTCTGAACTGGTTTAGTATTTTTTTTGGTTTAATTGAATTTCCGTGCGACATCACCTAGTAATTAAACGTTGAACTGAGTCCACCTCTGAAAAGATCCGGAATGGTGCCAAACTTGGCCACAAGGTCTCTTGTGCCTTAGGAGACTATTTTTTCTGGAAGCCAAATCATAATTCTTGGGTTTTCGATGTGTAATTCACAATATTTAAGTTCTTGTAGCACGAAGGAAAAAACTATTATACATTTAATCATCAGAAAAATCTAAGATGTTGCGTGAGCCAATCTTTTGGGTGTAAATGACAACTTAAAAAAATTTAAACCATTTCGTAGATTGAGTACACGTGCTTCACAAAGCTTTATGGAACCTTTCATCGAACGATGTGTATACACTTAAGTTCTTAATGATTCTGAAATCCATGCACTTTGCAGTGTTGTATTGCTCTCAATATTTTTTGTAAAGCTTGCATATGTCCTGTGAGAATGAACCTTTTTCGGTTTAATTGAATTTCAGTGCGAATGCACATCAATATTGCAAATGAAAATTGAAAGTGAATGTTTAAAACTCTAAAATATATTTTGCATAGCAAGAGTTTATTAGATTTTAACTAAATATAATTTTGCAAGGCTGAAATATTGAAAGTTACTATTTTTAAAGTTGCAAAGAGAAAGAATGAGAAAATGAGGAAAAAATGGGAAAAAATCTTCCTGCCAAAAATTACTCTTTAGTCCCAGGTGGTATTACAACCCTAGGCTAAAGGGGGGGCCTTTAGTCTCGGGTCGTAAGACCACCCGGGACTAGAGGGTGAAATTTCCTCTTGGCGGGGGGGGGGGGGAGGGGGCGGGGGAGGGCTCCTGCGCGAAATCCACGTTTAGTCCCGGGTGGTCTTACGACTCGGGACAAAAGACCTCCCCTTTTGTTTCGGGTCATAAGACCACCCGGGACTAAACGACCTTTACTCACCCGAGACTAAAAAGTGGGAGGTATATATCCAACGTCTTCTTCCCCAGATCCCCACACTTGTCCACTCCACCACGCCACCCCGCCCCCTCCTCCTTCGTCCTACTCCTCATCGTCTCTGCGGCCGGGTCCCCTGCCGTCGTCTCGGCGTCGCGCCCTCCCTCCTCGACCTCTCGCGCCGCCCCTGCCTCCTCGATCGACCTCCTGCGCCGTCTCTCGTCTCCCGCGCCGGCCCTGCCTCCCTCGACCGGCGTGCCGCACCGTCGTCTCCGGCCTCCGCTGCCGCGGCCTCCTCCACGCCCCGTCGCGACCGACGGCGCCGTCCCCTTTGCACGCGTCCGATTCCGGCCTTCCTCCACACCCCGGCACGGACTGACGCCGCTGTCCCCACCGTGCGCCGCTCTATTCCAGCCTCCTCCGGATCCACACCCGCCGCGCTTGATTTCGACGTCCTCGTAGTCCGTCTCCCCCGCTGTCGCCATCTACCCGTCCGGCCTCGTCGTCCCCGCCTCCCGCGCCGTCCCTGCCGTCGCCGCCGTCCCCGTCTCCCTGGCCCGTCGTCATCTCCACCACTGGCGATGTCCTCGTCCCCGCGGCCACAGGCGCGTGGTAGGCACGCGCCCTCTTCCCGCGCGGGCGGTCGGCTGCGGCCTCCAAGCTCCCGCCCGCGCGGCCACCGGCGCTGCCGCCCTCTGCTTCGGCGCGCGACGCAGGGGAGAATTGGGGTTTCGTCTTGCGTCAGCAAGTTTTTTAATTTATCACATTGTTTATAAAATGAAAATTTATATATGCAATTGACAGATATCCGAGTCGTTGTGCCGGCCAGTCGGACTACGTGTTCTCCCCGTCGCCCCTCCGACCACGCGGCACCGACATCCTCCGACCGCCTCCAGCCTGCTTCGGTAGGCGCCGTCGCAAAATTCTTAGATAGTGTACTCGTAGAAATTAGTGTACATTCTCAAAAAATCTAGAAATTCATAGAAATTAGTGCACATCCTCAGAAAATCTAGAAATTCGTAGCAATTGTTGTCATTCATAGAAATTCTTGTTTATTCTCAGAAATTCGAGAAATTCATAGAAATTCTCAGCAATTGTTGTTTATTCATAGAAATTCTTGTTTACTCATAGCATTGGTTGTTTATTCTCAAAAATTCAAGAAATTCATACAAATTCATAGAAATTCTCAGCAATTGTTCTTTATTCATAGAAATTCTTGTTTATTCTTAGAAATTTAAGAAATTCACAGAAATTTGTGTTCATTCCAGAAATTCACAGAAAATTCATGTAATGGATAACAATGAGTACCATCAGCGAATTATAGAGAACATTATTGATGGCGGTTCAAATGTCGATTTTCCAACCTTCACCAACGAGGAGCGCAGCCAAGCGGATGGTTCCTCAACATAATCGAAGACATCGACACCCGCGCCACGAACATCGATACCCGCGCCGAGGACATCGACAATAATGAAGACCTTCGCATGGTTAATGCAAAAGGTTCCAACAAGGTATATACATCCTGCATTAAGTTCATCATACATTAATTCTCGAACCCCGTGTAAATAATGAATCCGCAACTTGTAGGCTTCAAGCTCAACAACAAAAAAGACTAAGAGAGGGCGTACAAAAGTAATCCGCGATGATGTGATGTATCATATCATGGAAGTCAACGAGCTTGGCCAGCCATGGGAACCAAAGAAGGTCAGGGACAAGTTCGTGTCCCAATACGGGGCTCTTGTAAGGGACAACATGCCCCTCAAGTATAGAGAATGAAGGGAAAGACAGATAATCCATGGTGGTTTTGGATTCACTAAAAAATATGTTATGGAATGATATCCTAACACACTTCACACTTCCACCGGGCGTCCAACCAAACATTGTGAAACAGTGGACTCTCTCGAAGATGGCAACTCAATTGCAGAGTTTCAAGAAGTGGCTGCATAAAGATTATATCGAGAAGAACCAAACTCCAAAGTGGGATGATTATCCCAAGCTAAAGGATCACTGGCAGTCCCTTGTGGATTACAAGAAAACTGAAGAATTCACCCAGAAGAGTGCACGAGGGAAGAAAAGTGCTAGTAAGAAGATGGAGTACAACCATCGTCTTGGTCGAGGTGGTTACGCGGTTGCAACACCCAAGTGGCGGAAGATGGAAGAAGACCTGCTCAACAAAGGTATCATACCAGCGGTCTTTGACTGGTGCGAACGATCGAATAATTGGTATTATGGCCGCGGTGGAAGATTGAACCCTGATGATGGTTCCTTTGTATTCCCATCCACGTTACGGGAGAAGGCACTTGAGATTATGAAAAAGGCTGAAGATATCAAAGTGGGTAGATTGATTGTTGATAGAGAGATGGATGAGCTCACTTTGGTGCTTGGGAATCCGGAACACCCAGGACGTTGCAGGGGCTAGGGGTTGTACCGTGGAAGTATGCTTTCAAGGGATACAACGACACCTATATAAGCTGCAGAAGAAGAAGAGAGCGTGAACAGGTGCAGTGGCGCGAAACGATGGAGCAAAAACTTAAACAACATGAAGAACATATGTAGGTAGAGATTGAACGATGAGTGGCCGCCGTGGTAGCTGAGATGACCCATTCTAGAGCACTACCCCAAGTACCAGTGGATCCCATCATTAGCCCTTAGTTGTGCTTCCACAGAGGCCCCCGAAGAACAAAGGGCAATCCAAGAAGATGTTCAAGTGGAAGACAACGAACAGTACCCTATGGATGAACTCTATCAGCACACCGCATGTGAGCTGCACAAGTCGATCGGCAACATCACAATGAAGGTATAAATATGATTGCACATGTAATTATCTCAACCTTTGATGCATGTCTCAGACATTTAATAACTTCATCATTGCTCTACATATATATAGGTGGTGTACGGAAGTGCTTTTACACATCTCCCAGGACGTACAAGCCACGATATGCAGATTCCACCTGGATACACCTCGATTAGTGTGGAGGCGGTTGCTGACTCATAATTTAACGACATAGAGCTAGACATCCCAGGAGGTGACAGGGAAAGGACACTCCAGGATGCACTTCACGGTATCATATTGTGGCCCAAATGTTACATCATAATACCTAACATGCTGCCACCGATCCCTCCGAGTGTTGCCAAGCAGCAGCCACCATCTCCCGGGCCGTCATCAAAGCTGAGATCATCGCTGAGTCCTGGTCGCTCACCGTCTCCACAACAGTGGAATTCTGCTGGTGTGAGCGATGTTGGGTGGTGGAATTTCCCCAACAGAACCAAATTGCAAAAGGAAGAATGAAAGGGGAAAAAACCATCTGCCCCCTCCTCCAAGCCTTTCTCACCTATATATATGGAGGAGGTGGCTTTTATATTTTCTCCACTAACAAAGTCTAAAATTACATATGGGTCCTCAAATGTTACAACGACGCCCTTAGACCATCCTTTCTTGGTCTCTTTTATACATAAGGGGGTCCTAGCCTTAGGCCTCCTATGGCGCACCCCCAACAAGTGATAATGACGATGACCTCCCTAGTCATCAATCACCACCAAAGCAACCTTCACCAAAGCCTACCAAGAGGTCTCGACCACAATCTACTAAGTCTATGACCCTGCCAAATCTGAATCCCCGACGAAAAAAGGGAAACAGGCTCAACCTATTAAAAGGAAGCTACCATATGACATGACAACATCAGAAAATGAGGCGGAGTGTGATAAGCAAGTCAAGGCGTGGGTTGAGGAAACAAAAGAGGCCTCTAGACAGAGGCTGCTCGCAGAAAAGAATAAAGATTGTCCGACGAAACTCAAAGCTTTCATAGACAAGAAGGAAAAACAAAAGACAAAAAAGTAGAGTTGAAAAGTGATTATGACCGTTCGTTGCACAAGTCCCTACAGAAGAAGAGACAAGGAGGGTCACCAAATAGTTACATCGACAAAGTACCAGGTCGACGAAGGCACAACATTATAGGAAGAAGAAGCCAACAGAAGCGTCGACGTCGGTGATAGAGCCTTCAATGAAGAAGCCAACAAAAGTGTCCATGTTGGCACAGACTTGCATCGCCTCCGCCCTCAATGCACATGAACGAGCTCTTACAGTTATGCCTACAAAAACAGCTAGTGGAAGTCATTAAATTCCAGGAAGAAACAGGGTGGTCAATAGATACTCTTCTTGGCGGCGGGCGATCACCACCTCGGGATCAAGACTTTGTACCTACTAGATGGCACTTTGAGTTAGGAAAATCTCTTGTCAGGCCAGAATTGGTGAAGAAACTCCCTACTCAGATGCGCATATTTCATGACATTTACATGAGGACGTCTAAAGAGGGCCTAGAGATGATTCACATGCTTATTAGACCGAATGATTTTGCTGGTGAAGGCGAGAAGTTGGTCTGGCTGGAATTCAAGGATATTTATGCAATTTACCATCTTGACTCCCTGAATACCGATCTTGTCATCGCCTGGTGCTTGTAAGTGATGGTGCAATTCATATGCTAATTAATCCATTAATGCACCCCCTAATTAACTTTGTCTTTCATTTTCTGTAGCCCGGAACTTACTACGATGCGAAAGAAGGATTATCACCGAATAGCCTTCATGGACCCATCGTTAGTTAATCAAGATCAAGTAAAGCTCCAACCACAAACAGCATTCAAAACAATCCTTAGAACCTTGAATCGGCTGCATTTCAAGGTTTTGATACTACTACCTTACAACTTAGAGTATGTGCGATTACCATCTTATCAAGGGTTTGCATTTCTACACTACGTGAAAACCTCAAATAGGTCACGCAGCATTTGTAACGGGCCCTTAACACCTGTTACATGGACCCCATCTGTAACGGTTGTTGTTTGGCACCCATTACGCATAAGCGCGGCAAGCTCGACCCCGACCTCGCCCTGACCTCGCCACCACAATGCCCGTTACCAATGAGGACTTCTGGTAACAGACTTCTTAAACGCCCGTTACATGTTTTCTTTGTAACGGACGTTAGCATGCGTCCGTTATCGATGACTTTCCTATTGGAGACACGTGGTTTTTAGGACGTGTCTCATTTTATGACGACCCAATTGGCGATGCTTGTTTGGACCTACCATCTCCTTTGTTTTCTCACAATAGAGACGCATGTTGTTATTACGCGTTGTTGTCTTTGCGTTCCGACCACTCTGCTATCTCCGACAACTACACTCACTCTCTCTCCTCTGAGGGCCCCACTCGCTCTCTCCCCGCTGTTACTGCAGCAGCATTTTCGCGCGCTCTCTGAAGGCCCCACTCACTGCGCGCGCTCTCTGAAGGCCCCACTCGCTGCGCGTGCTCTCTCTCCTCAGAAAGCCAGCGCTGCAGCAGGCCGGCCGGCCGCGTGCGCGACGGCGTAAGGTGCCAGTGGACATCGTTCGCGGCGCGGCGTCCCTCCGTGTCGTACGTCACCGTACGTCCTCCAAAGCAGCAGCTTATCCTCATCCTCGGGCTCGGTGCCGTCCTCCGCGCCATCGCCGTCGCCGCGGTCGCGACGCCTCGTCCTCCTCCGCGGAAGCGCTCGCCTCGTAGACAGTCCTCGTCAAGGTGGAAATTGCCCCCTTTTATTGAACTTTGCTGTCCTAATCCTCTTACTCATCGGTTTTGGTGATGCATTAATTATGCTCATTTGATGTATGAAAATTGCAGATGGCGGCTCCTGCTCGGGCTTGGATGTACAGTAAGACCCGAGATTGGGACAGTAATTTCTTAAGGGGGGTCAATGGTTTTCTAGATCAAGCAGAGGTGGATATGAGAAATCGTGGTGTTCAGGCAATGCTTTGCCCCTGTATATATTGTCTCAACCAGAAGAAGTTCGGACAATGGGATAACATTTTTCATCATTTGATCACACGTGGTTTCAAAGAAAATTACACGTGTTGGAATAAACATGGTGAGGAAGGGCTTAATGAAGTCGAAGCAGGATGCCTAAATGAAGGTGAAGCACGACACCATGCTACGGGCCTTAATAATGAAGGGGCAGCGCTATGCCATGATGAAGAGCTTGATGAAGGTGGAGTTTTTGATGAGGAAAATGAACCATTCCCACCAATTGTGATGAGGCCTGAGGATATCACTGATCAAGAAGTTACGAGCTTCAATGATGGTGAGTTGTTGCAACGTGTGCACAATGTTGATCAAATGTTGCGGGATGTTGAGTTTCAACGAGTTTATACAGCTTCTGAATTAGCGAGGCTGAAGCAGTTCGTTGAAGATTCAAAAAAACCCCTCTGTCCTGGTTGCAAGAAGGACTCTCGCCTTTCTGGTGATCTAAAACTTCTGCAGCTTAAGGCAGATCATGGTTGGAGCAACAAAAGTTTCAAACAACTAATGGATCAACTTAAGAACATGCTACCCGAGGGAAACCAAATAGCTGAGTCTGTCTATGAGGCAAAGAAGATAATTTGTCCTCTGGGAATAGAGGTTGAAAAAATTCATGCTTGCAAGAACAGTTGTGTATTGTTCCGTGGAGATTATGCAGACCTTGACAAGTGCCCCAAGTGTGGGTTCGATCGGTACAAGAGGAAAAAAGATGGTGGTGATGATAACAATGTTGATGATGACGAGAACGAGCCCGTGTAGATCACAGGCAAGAAGAAGAAGAAGAAGAAGGTTAAAGGGGCTCCTGTGAGGGTAGCATAGTATTTTTGCATCATTCCTCGGTTGAGAAGATGGTTCGCCACACGAAAGGAGGCCCAACTCTTGCGTTGGCATAAGACATGAACGAAGGAAGTTGGCAAGATTAAGCACCCCGCAGATGGCCAACAATGGCAAAACATTGATTCCCACTTTGAGGAATTTGCCGGTGAAAGCAGGAACATTCGGTTCGCTATGAGCACAGATGGCGTGAACCCATTCGGTAACCAGAGCTCAACACATAGCACCTGGCCTGTCGTGTTGTCAATGTACAACCTTCCACCCTGGCTATGCAAGAAACGGAAATACATGATGCTGACAATATTGGTCTCTAGGCCAAAGCAACCTGGCGACCGTATTGATGTCTACTTGAGGTCACTAGTTGATGACTTGAAGATACTTTGGAAGCCTGGTGTGAAGGAGGTTTGGGATGAGTTCGGCCTTGAGGAGTTCACATTGCACGCCATGTTGTTCACCACCATCAACGACAACCCGGCTCATCGCAACCTTTCTGGCCAGAGTAAAAGGAAAGGTGCAGCTTGCCCACACTGCTTGGAAGAAACTTGTGCAGTGTGGCTAAGAAATTCAAAGAAATTCTCATTTATGGGGCATCATCATTTCCTCAGCAAGAAACATGCCTACCGGGACATGGATTGTCAGTTTAATGGGGAAAAGGAGAATCGACAGGCGCCAATGCATGTGACTGGAGATCTGCTCCACTTGCAAGTCAAGGATGTCAAAACTATCGAGGAGTTACCCAAATTGTTTGAAAAGAAACTTTGCAAAAGAAAGAAGCGAGATGGTGAAGAAGAAGAAGAAGATGGGCGAGGAATGTGGAACAAGAAATCAATTCTATGGGAGCTAGAGTATTGGCTGCTTTTGGATGTGCGTCATTCGATTGACAACATGCACGTCAAGAAGATTGTGTGTGAAGCTACTTTGGGAACATTGCTACAACAGAAGTCGAAAGGAAAAGATCATAAAAATGCAAGGGAGGATCTTAAAGAAATGGGCATTAGGCCGGAGCTCTATGCAGAGGAAACAGACATGGGGATGGACCTTCCCGTTGCTGCAACCACCTTGTCAAAGGCAGAGAGAACAGAATTCTATGAGTTTTTGCATGGTTTGAAAGTACCTTCAAACTACTCATCGAACTTCAAGAGGATAGTGTCGTTGAAGGACATGAAAATGAATTTCAACTTGATGAAATCTCATGATTGCCATGTGTTGATGACATCTATTCTTCCTGTTGCACTAAGAGGTATCAAGACAGAACTGGTTCGCGACGCGGTCACGAGCTTGTGTTTATTCTTCAATGAAATAGAACAGAAGGTGATTGATGAGGAAAAACTATTGGACTTAGAGAGGAGGCATTTCGAGACCCTATGCCTACTTGAAGCTACCTTCCCACCATCATTCTTTGACCTCATGCTGCATCTAACAACACACCTCACGAGGGAGATCTGGTACCTTGGCCCATCTTACCTTCATCAAATGTTTCCATGTGAGAGGTACTTTGGATTCCTCAAATCATTGGTACATAACAGGTCATTTCCGGAGGGAGCCATTGTTCGTGGCTATGAGACCATCGAAGCAGTGGAGTGGGCCATGGGTTATATGGACCCCCAAAACCCCATTGGTGTGCCTCGTTCACGGCATGAAGGTAGGCTTTCAGGTGTTGGGACCCTGGCGAAAAAGTCAATCACTCCACACCCAGAGGACTTCAGGAAGGCTCATTTCACCGTGATAGAACAGAGCGTAGAGGTTACACCATTTGGCAATGAGCACAAGCAACAACTACGTGAACAAAACCCTGGCTGTACTGAGGATTGGGTTGCAAAGAGGCACATGCAATGCTTCAACAGGTGGCTCCGAGATTATGTCCAGCAGAGTGGCAGCGCTGCTATAACTGACGATATAAGAAAACTAGCAGCAGGGCCATTATTCACTGTTACAACATATCAAGTAATGGATATCAATGGATACATGTTCTACACCATGGCCCAGGATGCCAAGAGCGTCTATCAAAATAGTGGTGTGCGTGTACGGGCCGTCGACAATAAGAAGAACACAACCACATATTATGGTCAAATAGAGGAAATTTGGGAGCTTGATTATGTAGGATTCAAGGTAGCCTTGTTTCGGTGTAGATGGGTCACCAATGCGAAGAGAGCTATGATCAAGGACAAATTTGGTTATGTTAGTGTTGATCTCTGGGTCTTTGGTTACAAAACCAAACTGTTTGTCTTCGCCAAGGATGTTGAGCAAGTGTTCTATGTACCTGACCTTGCAAAGAATAACTGGAGTGTGGTTTTGCCAGGAAAAAAAGGATTGTTGGGGTTGAAAATGTTGTTGAGAAGGAGGAATACAACCAGTTTGACGAAAGTCCATCCTTTCACACTTCATACATGCCCCGAGTCTTGGGAGCTGACAAAACACCATACTTGCGAAGCGACCATCGTGAAAAGATCCATATACAAAAATCAAAGAAGAAAAAGAAGCAAGATTGATTTCTGCTGAATCCGATCCTTTTTGTAAAATGCAGGGATGTCTATTGCTAGAAATGGAATCCTTTTTGTAATATATATAGGATGTGTATTGGTGGAATTTGAATCTCCTTTCTGTAATATATGATGCCTATATATTCTGCCTAAGATACTGCCTAAGATGCCTAAGATACTGCCTAAGATGCCTATAAGCGAGATGTGCAATTAGTAGTACCACTCATCGGAGAGTATTGATATTATTTTATCTACATTTTGTCAAACTTCAAAGAGTTTGACTCCTCGATAAACGAGATGTGCAATTAGTAGTATCCACTGGCTCATCGGAGACGCGTCTCCTGTATCTTCTCTCCAAAATAAATAACCGTTGCCCCAACCCCTTCTTCTACCCGCGAAACCACCACAGCCCCTTCATCTACCCGCGAGAAAACCACAACTGCCTACACTCCTCGTCGTGCCCCTGCGCCGCACTCATGGCATCGAGGGAGCACCCGCGGTCGCTCGCGGAACTCCCGGCGGAGGTGCTGGCGATCATCGTTGGCCGAGTCGGTGCGACATCGAATCGGACTATGAAGGACCTCTGCAGCCTACGGGCAACCTGCAAGGACATGCTCCACCCCTGCCGCGACAGAGACATCGGTAGGCGCTTGGCACTGGATCGGGTTCCAGTCGAGCAGATGCAGAACAACGACCCCGTCGGCTACGACGTCTTCCTTCATAGCCTGGCTGCAGCCGGCAACCCGGTGGCCTGCTTCCTCACCGGGATGGACGACATCTTCGGCAGGAACCGCAGCCCTCAGCCTCCCCTCGACGAGCTCCACCGCACTGCCAAAGACGGGCACAGAGGGGCGGCCTATGTGGCCGCCGTCTTCCTCTACAGAGCCAACAGCGGGGCCGACGCCACTGCAATTGCGTAATGAAACAGGTTGAGGGCGAGGAGCAAGGGCAGTGGCGTCCGCGTTTGATCAGCAATGTGCAATCCCTAGATTTCCGGCATCATGGGGGCAATCTGGCTTGGCAAATTAGGAGTGTCGCCCTCCGCCGTGGCCTCCGCCGGCCGACGCTGCCAACAGCGGCGGCACGAGGCAACATTCAACATTGCGCAGGCAAAGCATTCTGCGGTATGGCGCCGAGCCGGAGGGGGTTTTGCATGTATTTCTGTAGTGATGAATGTAGGCTTCGTTACGAATGTAATGTCTTCTTCTATCGTGTAAAGTATCGTCCAATCGGTTATTGATAGACAAGATTTGATTTCTCACATTTCTGAGTCAAATCCAAGGTTGTGGCGCCTTCTGCTTCCTCCTCTATTCTATTGGAATGAAGAACAGTTTGTGTGGGAAAATGAGACGAGGATTAACCATCCCGCGTCTCTAATAGGAGTGGGGCCCAGTTCTATTGGAACGAAGAACAGTTCTCATTTCTCCTTTTAATCTGCAGTCAAATTTTGTAACATGTATTTTTCCGTCGTGCTTAGTCCAAATTTGATGATTTTTTCCCTAGTTTTTTATAAAATCCCCATCTTTTCATTAATTTCATTGTTTAGTGTATATTCCATTTCGTGAATAATGTTTATATGCCTTATCTTGTTCTTTGTAAGTACAACATAGAAATAATATTTGTTTTCCACAACCATTAGTAATGAAACTTTGCATTTCGTGATCTTAATGTGAACACATGCTTGTGTTAAAATTTCAAATGTGTACGAGATCGAACATGTTGCAAAGTGTGGAAAACTTCAATGTTCAAGCAACATTCTAGGAAACTATGTGAGAGATGTATCCATTTGTACACAAGTATATTCTTCCTTTATCGAAATCATTTGAATTTTTTATGACAAGTTTAGGTACCCAAATTATGTTTCCACGTAAATTTGTAGAATTTTTGGAGCAAACTAAGATGTTATTAGAATTATTATATCACAAGCATGAGATGTATATTCAAATTATAAGAATGTTAGGTATACAAGTGTGACTGTTGATATTTTATTAAAATACTAAATGTCCAAATATGAATTGATGTTATTTTTAATGAATTTTTAGGTGCTGTTTTACCGGCTCTAATATTTGATGGATGCGAGTTTCAGTTCTAAAAAATAGTGTCGGGCCCACGCGTCAGTATCAGCAGCCTATATAAAGAAGATAACCACCTGGACCTACCTGCCAACGAGGCGACGCGATTTTTCTAACCAGCGTCGGCGATGAGTATCCATTGTCTCCACGATCGAGTTCATCACAGGAGGAACAGATACTGTAGGCGACACGGATGGATCTGCCCCCGTCTCTTAGATCGAGTTCATGACATATATACAAAATCCAACAATCAAACAAACCAGTTCATGATTGACAAACAAACTAAGCAGTTCATGATCGACAAACTAAGCAGTCCAACAACCTGGCGAACACACAATAATCACAAACACATTATTAATGGTACAAGAGTGGATCAATTAGTCGGTCGCCACTGTCGGAGTCCCGCCGTCGGAGCCGCCATCTCCGCCGTCGGAGCCGTCGTCACCGAGAAGAGACCGCTGGACCATGGGGAGCTTCTCAAGCTTTTCAGCGAACACGTGGATCCTGAAGGCGAGACCCTTGACGCTGCCATCCTTGTTATGGTCAGGCGCCTCGATCTTGAACGCTTTGCCAACATCTCGGAGCTTCATGAATGCGCCCTGGAGCAGTTCGACAGCGAAGCTGATGTCGGCGGCCTCATTCTTCTCCTTCTCCTTGGGCGCCACCGGCTCCTTCCCCTTCTCCTTGATGGTCAACTTCCTCTGACGGCGGCTTTCGTCGTCGTCATCCTCTCTTCGTCCCCACTTCGCCGACGGGTCACTCGACGCCAAGCTCTTCTCGCTCCTTGTTGGTGTGATCTCTTGTTGACCGGAGGTTGTGGTTTTTTGATGGCGAGGGGGAAGAAGATGAAGCGAAAGAAACGATATGATTACGGAGCAACCAGCTGTCGGGGATTTATGATGACAAGACGTGAACCGTCAGGGCACCTTCCTCCCCACGCCCCACGTCCCCCTACGCCTCGGGAACCATTTTTTGGGAGCAAAACCGTCCAAAAACACACGTCGCATTTCAATTTCGCGGGAAGGTGGAGGGGCAGGGGCAGTTGTCGGGCCCACGCGTCAGCAGCCAAACCGCGTCGCATTTCAAGTTCCATATTATTAGTAATGGGTTTTTATAAATGGCCGCGTCGCATTTCAATTTCCAAACCCCGTCGCATTTCAATTTCCAGATCCCGTCACATTTCCATTTCCTTCCCTTCTCCTTCATGGCCGCGGTGTGCTTCATGGAGCTGCTGCCAAATGAACTGGTCACCCAGATCATCCTCCGCTGCATCAAGGGTGAGCCCGTCATTCGTTTCCTGATCCTTCGTAATCAGGTCTGCGGCACCTTCCGGCGCATCTGCGACTCGGATGAGGTACTCCTGCAGGTGTCGCTGCGTGAGCTTCGTCAAGAGTGCAAGAATCGCTACGTCAGGTCCTTGTTGGAGGAGCGCTTCCGCCTCGCCAAACATCCGGAGGCATTATGCTTCGAGGGGATGGAGAGGTTGATGAGGCGGCGGAATCCCGATGAGGGTCTGGAGCTCGTCGGAAAGGCCGCTGCCAAAGAAGCCGGTGCGAAGTACTTCTTAGCGATGTTGAAGTACTGTCGCAACCCTGCAGACCCCGAAGCAATGGCACTGCTCCACGAAATCAGCAGCGGGCCGTCGCCCCCTGACGGACGCTGGAAGAACCACAACCTGCACCGGCTGCGCTACCTCATCCGCCGGGATCTCCATAACATTGCGTGGTGGTACTGGCTTCGTGACGGCGACGATGACATTCCGTTGCTGCCCATCCAGAATCCCCACGTCTGCATTTGGGCAGCGGGATGTAGGCGCTACGGGCCGGAGACCCCAGGGATCATCCACTACTGCAGCGCCGAGTGTCGCATCCGTCATGAGTTCGACCTCTGGACGCGTGGATTCAGCGTCGCGGTGGAGTACGCCGTCAGCAGGATGAACATCGGGATGTAGGCGAAAGCATCAATAAAAATTATGTATCTTGAATGTAAATTATTACATATTCTGTGTCACATCCACAAGATTTGATTTGTCACGTTTCTGAGTCAAATCGAAGGTTGCGGTGGTCTCATTTGCCGCATTAGAGGCCTAGGGTGCCCTCTTGGATGTCAAAGCAGGCACGGCGGCGGCGGCGGTGATGGCCTCTGCTAGTCTACTTCCTCCTCTGTTACATTGGGTGGGCGTAGGAGACGATGATTGGAGGGGCAAATCAGACGCGGGTTAACCACCCCCTCTGTTCTATTGGAATTAGACCTGAGCATTCCACGGGCCGGGCCGAGTTCGGGTCGGGCCGAAAAAATATCCGGGTTTTTCGGGCCGAGAAAATTCTGCCCATGACCGTCCCATGGGACATGTCGGGCCTCAGTTTTCGGGCCGGGCCCGGGCTTGGGCGGGCCGCCCGCGCATTTTATAGTGTAAAGTAACTAAAAACAGCATTTCGTGCCGGGCTCGGGCCAAAAAAATTTTCGCGGGCTTCAAGATCTCTGCCCACGCCCGTCCAGTAAGGTCCGTGGGCGGGCCGGGCCCGGGCCGGGCCAGCGGGCCGGGTCGGGCCGGGCCAAAAATGCTCAGGTATAATTGGAATGAAGAACAGTTCTCATTTCTCCTTTTAATCTGCAGTCAAATTTTGTAACATGTATTTCTCCGTCGTACTTAGTCCAAATTTGATGATTTTTTTTCCTATTTTTTTCTAAAATCCCCATCTTTTCATTAATTTCATTGTTTAGTGTATATTTTGTTTCGTCAATAATGTTTATATGCATTTATCTTGTTCTTTGTAAGTACAACATAGAAATAATATTTGTTTTCCACAACCATTAGTAATGAAACATTGCATTTCGTAATCTTAAGGTGAACACAAGCTTCTGTAAAAATTTCAAATGCGTACGAGATCGAACATGTTGCAAAGTGTGTAAAACTTCAATGTTCAAGCAATATTCTAAGAAACTATGTGAGAGATGTAGCCATTTGTACACAAGTATATTTTTCCTTTATCGAAACCATTTGAATTTTTTATGACAAGTTTAGGTACCCAATTTATGTTGCCACATCAATTTGTAGAATTTTTGGAGCAAACTAAGATGTTATTAGAATTATTATATCACAAGCATGAGATGTATATTCAAATTATAAGAATGTTGGGTACACAAGTGTGGCTGTTGATATTTTATTAAAATACTAAATGTCCAAATATGAATTGATGTTATTTTTAATGAATTTTTAGGTGCTGTTTTACCGGCTCTAATATTTGATGGATGCGAGTTTCATTTCTAAAAAATAGTGTCGGGCCCAGGCGTCAGTGTCAGCAGCCTATATAAAGAAGATACCTGCCGACGAAGCGACGCGGGTTTACTAACCAGCGTCGGTGATGACTATCCATTGTCAGCGTCAGCAGGCAAACCTTGCGCGCGCTGTTCAAAATTTCCCACCTATATTGACTATAATGCCCATGGAATTCCAATTCCACAAGAGAGCCGTTCAAGGGCACGCTAGTAATTTCTGTGAACATAGTAACACGCGCGCAGGGGACATATACTCGGGAGTCTAATTCAGACAGATCCACCACGCCCGCACTCTCCCCGCCGCCGCCCTACTCCTTCTCCAGCCCTAGCCCGCCGCCGCCGCTCTCCCCGCCGCAGCCCTGCTCTTCTCCAGCCCCACCATTCCCGGCGTGACGTCGGCGAAGCGGCTCCAGCCGTGACGACGGTGACGAGGACGCGGTTACTGGCGTGCGGACGACGTCCCGGCCAACCTAGAGACGGTGACGCGGATCCGGCATCCCCGGCCACGACGACGAGCTGGCCACCTCAGGCAACGAGGCGACGCGGATCGGGCCTCTCCGACCACCACGAGAACAACTACTTCATTCACGACAGTGGTTAGTGCTGCTTGAACCCCCAACGCCCTCTCTCTACTCGGCCACCCAATCTGCTATTCATGTCAAGGTGGATTAGGGAGACATGCTACTTTACGGTTGTTCACATAGGATTATTCTCCTGGAATTGCTTGCATTAGTACAACATGCCTTAATAGTTTATTTTTAATTGATTGACTGTGGATTTGACGGATGAATTTTGTTACTCCAAGTCTGTTTGAATAAATTGTTGCTAATAGATGAACTTATATGAACTGTTGAAATTCTGTTATGCTTCGAATGTACCAGATCGACAGTTATGCTTTGGACCTGTTAGCATACTTTAATTCTAATTGCTTTGTCCTCTTGTTGCATGTACACATGGAACACACAATTCATTGCTGCTGAAGTTGGACAAGGAAGCAGTTGAAAGAATTTAGTCTCTGCTTTGATATATAAGCATATTGCTTCACCCTGTCAAAATGGTTAGCACCTATCCCCAACCTGTATGCTAATATCAACTATTTTGCCTGTCAGAGAATAAGAATTTATCTTATTTTGTTTAGGTTTTCAGTCTATCTTATGTTGCTCTACTGACGACCTGACATATTATCTATGCAGTCTCCCACAACACCAAACTCCTCTACCTCCGGTGCACCATCACAGCCCATTGATGGTGAACCTTGTTCACAACCTATCGACGGTGATCCTTCTTCACAGGGTCACTCAGCACATACTGCTGCGAGTAGTACTCGATCCCACGGGTCAAGGACACAAACCAAATGGCCAGAAGACAAGTTGACCGCAACTGGACTTGATAACAATTATTGGCCTACCCCAGATGCTGCGAGGGATAGATTTGTATTGGTCTGTGGCCTCATTGCTCGAGAGAGGGTGTCAGTCAACAGGGCAGTTGAAGATCTCTCACCAATTGAGAAGGAAGAGTTGTTCACAGTTTTAGAGGAAAAGCTAGATTACCCAGCCAATCTGGCTGAATCTGTTCGCAAGAAGGCAGTTAAGTCAGCTATGTCAGAGATTGCAACCTTGCAACGGCGGTTCAAGACCCATTTAAGAAAAAAATATGTGAGCCAAGAGGAGACTCCCTTTGTGAAGCATGCCTTTTTGCAGCCAGAAGACTGGACCGTGTTTGTGCAGGAAACCAATTCTCCTAGATTTCAGCGATTGAGCCAGGGAATGAAAGAAAAGAGAGCATTCCATGATAAGCCACACAGGACGGGCAGAAAAGGTTATATTCGTAAAAGGAAAGAGTGGGAGAAGGAGGATGTAAAGCTAGCTGAAGAAGGAAAACAGAACCCCTGGACGTTCGAGGCCTTATCTGCGGGCAAGGGTAGGGAAGAGGAAGACCACTAGTGAAGGAAGCGGGGACATAACATTCAGTAACCCTGCGGTGGTGGGGATAGCAACTAGGGTGAAAACACTTGCAGCTCAGGCTAGCGATGGTTCTTTCGGGGTTAGGGAGAATGATATCCTCACCGCAGCACTTGAGACTCTAGAGCATCGAGGTCGGGTCCGAGGCGTGTCTAGTTCACTTGGCTGGGGTAAAGGGTTTGGTGAAGAGTTTGCTGGAATGTACAGGAAGAAGAGGAACAAGAAGGCTGGACCGCAGATGGAAGACCTAGTTGGTGAAGCAGTCACCAGAATTGTCTCCATTCTAGCAGAATCAGGCTTTGATATAAGGAAAAATGTACTTCATCCTCTCCAATCACCACCTGTCAGTAGCAGCGAGGAAGAAGATGTGCATGGCCTCGAGGAAGAAGATGTGCATGGCAGTGAGGAAGAAGAAGCACGTGGCAGAGAGGAAGACCATTGGCATGTCAGCGAGGACGAAGGTAGTCAACAGCACATTGATAGTCGATCACCTATGCTGGACACAATAGATAAGCTGACAAAGCCAACGAAGTGCAGCCTTTTGGATGGCTCCGGGAATAAAGTGGAGCTCGCACTAGCCACTGTCTTTCCATTGCAAAAGACTCTCCATACAGTACCGGTGTAGGATGGGTATGTTGTGGTGCAACCTAGTTATGTGTGGGGCAATACGGATCACTACCCTCTGCCTGTACCAATTGGGGGGGATGAAGTAACAACCCTAGCTGAGGCTCTCTGTCTAAGGATCCAATGGTCAAAGAACAGGATCCATGTACCACCCATTACAAGAAATACCAACCCTGCTCCCACATCAGGTAGCAGGGGTACAGCATCAGATGGAGGTACTGCAGCTCAGCGTCAGCAAGAGAAAGCTCAGCAGCAGTAGCAGATCAGCAAAACTACGCAGCAGGAGCATCGACAACAGTTGGAGGACAGGCAATCTCCGCCTAAGAAGCAGCAGCAGATCAACAAAACTACTCTGCAGGAGGAGCATCGACAACAGCAGGAGGAGGACAGGCAATCTCCGCCTAATAAGCAGCAGATCAGCAAAACTACGCAGTAGGAGCATCGACAACAGCAGGAGGAGGACAGGCAATCTCCTCCTAAGCAGCAGCAGCGACAGGCGGATGACAGGCAATCTCCACCTGAGCAGCAGCCACCGCAGAAGAAGGGGGCCAGGAAACTTCTGCCTAGAGATGAGCTTCTTAACTGTTTTTGGACAAAATGGGATCCAAAATACAAGTCTGCTCTGCCTATGTTGTCAGAAGAGGACTTACAGGCTGCTGGACCGAATTGTGCTAGGTTGCATGCTTACACCATGGAACACAGTAAGGATAAACTTAGTTTTACAGCAAAGTTGCCTGAAGACTCCTTTCATGTTGCTGGTGATTTAATGTTAAACATTGCATTCAGTCACGTGTATGACCTTATAACCCTGGTTGCTCTGGATGAGACCTTCTTGAGGTTGTGGACATTGCAAGTGCCATAAAACCAAAATAGATATTTCTTTAATTTTGACCACAAAGTTCATGCATGCTAACATTTGGATTTTTTGTAGGAAAATGATGTACAAAGCAGCGGAGATGAAGATCAGTGTTGGGTTTTTGGATTCATAGGTTCTCACGACCACAACGATTGATAAGCAGTCTACCCTTGTAATAAAAGCATTGAGAAATGCAATGACGAATGACTATGTGGTGGGTGCCTTCTGCACCGGTGGCCACTATGTAACACTGATCATCTGTATGAAGTTCAAAGAGGTTTGGTATCTAGATTCTGCAAAACATCATCCCGCGCGAAAGTTCGAAGACCTCCGAGCGCTTGTGCAATGGTCCGTACCTTGTAGGTTTTGTTCACAAAATTCAATCTCTTAGTGTTCCTAATCGCTATTGCTGATCATGCAGGGCCTCTGAAAATACCTGCCCAAAGGACGAAGTGATGAAAGGAAAGAAGAAAAAGCTAAAATCCAATCTGACATTCAAGCACAAGCCAAATACCACTGTAAGACCCAGGTTTTTTTATGGTCCCTTCATACCAATTTGGTACTGCATTAACTTGTCATTTTGGTACCTCGATGCGCAGTGTGCTCAGCAGCAATTAGGGTCCTTTTTGCATGGATTCCATGTGGCATTCAATATGTTCAAACTACTCGAAAACATACCTCACATCAAGAAGGCTGTTGTAAGTAGATAATGCTCTCACCCTTGTCTCTGCTCATATTCTCCATTTGATTTTAGAAACTGATTTGTACGTGTATTCTCATAATTATTTTATTTTGCAGGATTTCAAACCTGCCCTAAATGTTTCTACAGAAGATCTAAAGTCGGTCCGGGAGATGCTGTGCGAGTACATTATTAAGGAGATCCTCGACCGAAACGGCAACCTCTATAATGGTGCACCGTGAGTTCATTGTACTGCCTGACAAACTTGAAACTTGCTGCATTCAGGCTAGTTTAGTACTACCTGAGAAACCTGCTTGGCTGGGGTCAGATGTTGCCTGGTTTAGGCAGTTTTCTCAGGACTCCATCCAAACAAAAAGCACCGATGACGAACTTGAAACTTTAGCATGCATGTCGATCTGATGAGGAACTTGATGTGATCTCGCATTGTGTATATATATGTGATCTTGCTTGTGTATATATGTGATGAGAATGTGTTTGTGATGTCTCCTTGCATTGCTATGGTGGCTGCCAAATCCTGGCTGTTTCCAGGATGCAGCCCCTGATCTGGTGGCTGCCAAATCCTGGCTGGTTCCGGGATGCAGCCAAAAAACGGACAGGTTACTGTAGGTGCCCTACGTATCGGTCACGGGCGTTAAGTAATGCACGTTACAAAAAATGATCCGTGAGTAACGGGCTTCACTAGGAACACCTGTTACAAGTATGACAAAACTGTAACAGGCCGCATAAAGGCCCGTTACTAATACTGACCGGTGGGCCCTAGAAGTTGATGCTTTTGTCGAGACAGAGGAGACGCGCTTCCAGAGCACGCGTCTCCTGTCGTCGAGACAGAGGTGACGCGCGTCCAGAGCACACGTCTCCTTTCGTGGAGACAGGCGAGACGCGCGTCCAGAGCACGCGTCTCCTTTCGTCCAGACAGAGAAGACACGTGTACAAAAAATGTGTCTCCTTACCTGCAGACGCGTGTCCACAGCAAACATCTCCGATATTGAGTTCATGTAACGGGCTCGGTTTCTGTACCCGTTACCAAAGGTCCATGTGGGCCCAGAGAAACAGACTTTTCAGGTGACCGGTAACTAGTTTCGGTAACGGTCTTGGTTAGACACCCGTTACTAATACGTGTTAGGAGTAACGGGCTCAGTTTCTGCGCCCGTTACCAAAGGCTCCGGTGGGCCCGGAGAAACAGCCATTTCAGGTGACCGGTAAGTAGTTGTGGTAACGGTCTTTGTTCGACGCCCGTTACAATTACGTGTCATCAGTAACGGGCATCGGCCCGTTACCTTTGTTGGATTATTTGTAACGCTTGATAGGTAACGGGCGTTTTGCCCGTTACCAATAGCCATCCGCGCACGTTACCAATGTCTGTTTTTCACATAGTGCTAATTATCCTAGTTAATATAGTTTTAATCTTTTGAGCATGCATGTATATACAGTTTCCACTAGATTCTTCTGATAATTGAAGTCGACAAGAGCAACGTCATGGTCTTTGATTCGTTGAGAAAAAGCCCTAACAAATACCAAGACCTTCAAGATATGTTTCAAGAGTAATAATTCTATCCAATACGTTTCCTTTTATGCAATAGTGTGCTTTTACTAACACTAGCTCTAACTTCCATTATTTTTCACCAGAGCTTGAGAAAAATTCATTGTTATCAACCTTGGACCATGGAAACCTACTCTTAGATTCTATACAAAATTTCCAGTACGTAAACCAAATAACAACTTCAACTTGGGCAAATTAAAAATGTATAACACTAATATTTCATAATTATTTTCTCCAATTTAGTGAGACAAGAACAGTGGACTAATTTATGTGCATACTATATGTGTGAGTACATCCACAATTTCTGCACTGCTGAAACGGGAGATTATACTATAAGTATTATTGTAAACCTATTAATAATACATCATTTTCTAACCGCTTATATATTTAATTCTTGGGTGTTATATATTAACATATTTGCACATTACAGAACTCTATGATTAGGGACGCAATCATTGAGAAGGATCGTCTCTTGACGATTCAAGAAGGTCTCGTGGGATTCTTGATGGACGAGGTGATTAGTCCAAAAGGAAGACATTATTATGACGATCATCCAATTGACAAAATTTAATTAGCACCTCAGGTGGAACTTGAGACTAGAATTAGAATGAAACGATATTTTGATGTATATATACTAGTTTCAGAAAATACTATCTCTACTTTCGATGTAATATATTGTGTGTATTATATTTATTTATAAGTTTATTCTCTTGATATAGTACGTATAGTAGACACGTATAATTAGTGCAAACATTTATACATACATGTATAGTACACACATATACGCAAGAATATATATGTATAACAATATTAGAACAACTGGAACTGAAAAACCAAAAAAAGAACCGGAGAGCCTTTAGTCCCGGGTAGTATTACCACCCGAGACTAAAGAGGGTGCGCTCAGGCGCTGGCGTGCCCAACCCCCCTAGTCTCGGGTGGTAATACCACCCGAGAATAAAGGTACCCTTTATTTCCGGTTGGTCACCCGGGAACAAAGGGGGACCTTTCGTCTCTATGGATTAGTCCCGGGTGGGCCGTAGAGGAGATTACGGGGTTCCCACCCGGGACTAAAGGCCCCTCCTCCAGTGCGGTGAGAGCACGCGAGCGGCACGTGGATCACGTAATTAGTTTGAGATGTGTTAATTTCTCCGCCTCAAACTGTCAGACCGTACCTAGTCGGAACAATATGTACTACTGTATGTAATAACTACTCCTAACTAAACTAGACATCTCCCTTGAAGACTGTTGCGAAAGACAAAGCACTACTATGGGTGTGTATGGTTGCTTGGCTTAACCTAGCTGACATGGCTGCAGCAGTACCATGACTCCGTGTTTGGTTGCATAGCTAAGTGTAGCTCAGCTTGTGAAACTTGTGTTTAGTTGGCTAGATTGCATTGTGAGCCTGGTCGAGTTAGTGCGCTCGATTTGGGCTTACTAACTGAGTCTGGTTAGGAGCCCTCGTTTGCATTGTGCTGACCTGTCTAAGCTCTTTATACAGGTAATCAAACACATAGAAACTACATTAGGTTGAGCTAGCTAGCTAGAGATTTAGGCACCGTTTAGTTCATGAAATTTTGGATGAAAGTGGTGAAATTTTTGCATTAAGAAACGTGTTCTGTGAGAGGTAATACGGTCTGAGATGCGAAAATTTTGGGGACTTTTGGGGAACTAAACAGGGCCCAGCGAGCCAACCAAACACAACGTAAATGTCTAAATGCGTGCAAGATTAGAGTCAAAGTATATAACTAAACGCTCACGTTTCTTTTGATGACTAACTGAACTTGGATAGCCAGTTTGGCACTATTAATCCATGATTCCCAGTCTAATGAATTAAAGCCCCACGACACCATTGATTCTTTGGGCATCTTTGGACAAGCAACAGAAATCTGGTAGCACGCAGCAACTTCAATGACAAAGGTCAATCTCAGTGGTAGCTTTATGGACACACTTACCAAGTATGTTACATCAGCTTTTCAGAATGATGACCCTGTCACTCTCAATACACAGGGTCATGGGCACAGTTTCATAGGTAGAATGTAGCATTTAAATCTTGGACGAAGGGGCTCTCAATGGAGGGTCGTGAGCACTGGTATGTGTGTCGGGGCTCTTAATGGAGGTCATGAGCATTGGTATGTGCGTGCACCTGGGGTCATCACCATGATCCTGAGATCTTCTCTTTCTTCATTAACTTGGTGCCATGTCATCAAAATAGCATATGTGGCAGTCCATTAAATGTTGATGACCCTGCCATTGAGACTGTCCTAAAATCCCCCACCTTGGAAAGCAACAACAACTTGCAACGGTTGACATTGCTCAAATCCCCCACTGCACCTTGGAGAAAGGAGAAAGAGACAAGTCGATGGAGCGAACGAGTACGACGGGCAGAACCGCTCAGAAAATTCCTGCTGTCACGCACTGGCACGCGCGCGCGGCGGCAGGAGCATGCAGATGGCTTTGGTAAACGACTCCTGACTCCTCACTACTCCCGCATGTTGCATTGTCTTGCTTTTCCCAAGAATGGCAGATCGAGCTAGCCAAAAGGAAATGTCTTGTGTCGAGCGTTGCAAAGGCTGGACATTTTTTTTAAAAAAATAATCTTCTTTTAAAAAATAATTTTAAAAACAATACCAATCAACAATTATTTGCATTTATGATCCTTTTGTCCACGCCAGTTTGCGTGGCGCGGCAGGATAATGTTACCGCGCCACATGCAACAGCGCAGCAGGAGGGAGCCTCGTCATCCACCGCTTCCAACAGCGTGGCAGGCCCGTCACGCTGGAAGCGGTGGATGACGAGGCTACATCCTGCCGCGCCGTTGCATGTGGCGCGGCAACATGACGATGCAGCGCCATTCTGCGTTGCGTGACAGGAGATGTCTCAATTCAATTTACCATCTTGTGTATTATCCCTATAAAGTTGTTTAAATTTAATGGCAGCTCTAACATGAATTTAGGATAATACATAACTTAGTTTAAAATTATATATTTCAAAATGTGTAGTACTTAATCTTGTGTATATTACTAAAATGGATTATTTACATCTTGTACAATAAGGGGCTAAATTTCGCAACATTTGAGATTCAAACGCTATTTTATTTTGATAGTTCAAAGTGGGTAAATTGAATTGAGAAACCTCCCATCACACCACACAGGATGCGCGCGGTATCATCACGTTGCCGCGTCACATGCAACGGTCCGGCAGGAGGGAGCCTCGTCCTCCACCACTTCCAGTGTGGCGAGCCTGCCACGTTGCATGTGGCGCGGCAACATTATTCTGACACGCAACGCGGACTGGCGCGGCTATAAAGGCATGCAAATAATTATTGAGTGGTGTTATTTTTAAAATTATTTTTTAAATAGGGTCAAAACTAAAAAAAAGTCCGCAAAGGCTAGACAGCTAAGGTAGCAGCACATATAGCCAGCATATGTATTAGGGAGATGCCAAAGCGAGAGCAGGAGGGGCACAGGCAGCACGGCCAAATTGGACGAAGTAAACACGGGTGCATGCACACTAGCACTAATAATCTAGTACTGCCATCACCACACACCAACTTGCACTGGCAGGGCACCCTGCAAACACCCTGCTGTTCGGATGGCTCGTGACTGGTGTTGATTTGTGTTGAGAGAAAATTACTTCTGGTTGGTTAGTGGCTGGTGCTGATTTATTTTGAGAGAAAAATACCGTTGATTGGTGACTGATAATCCAGACAAACAGAGCAAAAGTGCAAAGTAAACCTCGGTCATGTTGCTTATATAAATGGCGGCGATTGCATAAGGCCGCCTGGAGGCTTATTGGCAGGAGGCGCATCCGGAAAGGTTTTGGCCTTGTGACTGGTACTGGTTACTGTTCAAGTAACTCTCTCTCCGTCCACAAATCCCAGGTACTGATCTGCACCGATGCACGAATAATTCATGTGTGGTCGTTAAGTCAGTCTCAGTGGTAGGATTATCAACAATAAATAGATTGTCACGTAAGCTTGTTTGATGACATAGCACTAAATTAATGAAGGGAGAGAAGATGACAGGGTCATGGTGATGACCCCGGGTCGGCACAGATACCACTATTCATGAACCCCGCATTGAGAGACCCTTTAGCAAAATTCTCTCACAACACATGTAAGATTTAAATGCTGCATTCTTTTATGAAAATGTGCTCATGAACCTGTGCATTGAAAGTGACAGGGTTATCATGCTGAAAAACTGATGTGACAGACTTTCATCTGCGCAAACATGCATTGAGATTGGCCTTAGGCTAGGCCCTTATTAAGAGTTAAGACTATTTCCAGGACATTTTGGTCCATGATGAACACATCCTCATTTCTGTCCTTTAAAAAAAACATTCTCATTTCTCAAGTTCTCAACTACGCATGCAGTCATGCACATCATCATAGCCACTGCAGACAGCGCCCAACAAAGCACGATCGGATCGAACGCCGGGACAACGTACGTACGGGGGGGAGATATATAGATGAGGAGTTATGCCACCGGCATCGTACATGTGAACCCTCATCAGTACGAATACCTGGAGTACCAGTTATTGATCAATGGAGACCACAATCGTCATACGGAGCATCAGTCCACTCAGACGCCGGATGAGTGGACAGAGAGCTGGACGCGACGGCGGTCCTCACGGCTCCTCGGATTGGAAACATCGATCCATCCCAACCAGCAATAATAATGAATCCAGCGATCTTCAGATTGGAAGTAGGTCATCAGACAGTGAAACAAATTAGTAAGAAAGCTTTAAGAATTTTTTTTTTTTGAGAACGCTTTAAGAATTTTTTTTAAAAAGAACTCCAGAGCGTGTTTGCATTCAAAAGGGGTACAATAATGATTCACATGAAAATTGATCAACATTGTAAGAGAGCAGAAACTAACGATTGGCATGAGACCCCCACGGGCTTAATTTGCGCAGATGAAGCAGGGCTAAAGTTGCCAAAAAGACACAGCCTTGTCCCACACCCCCATCATTATATCAGCTCGATCATTCGCCATTATCAGTTGGTTTATTGTCAGGGCGAGCTTGTGGCATCATGCATGATAGATGCATATATGGCCTTCTGATTGGCTCTGGTTAATTAGCAGTACAGTAATGTAGCATCCAATCGATCTGATGCTCACTAAACTAAGACTAGCAGCCAGGCAGGCGGCAGCTTCTAGTTATGTCTATGCAGTAGTACGTGCTGATCAACGCAGTGTGTGGTCCAGGGTTTAGCTGATTTCTGTCTGTGTCGGATGCATGATTGTAACTTAGGGGCCCAGGCCATGTGATTATATGAACTGGTTGCATATATAGTAACTAATTAAATGGACCTCTGCAATCTCACAAGACAAATTAATTTGGTTTTATTTGTCATGTTCTAGGCCAACAACCTGTGTGCATCTCTAGTTTTTTTAAGGAAAAAGTCCATTTTACTACCCTCACCTATCTATTTTGTCCATATAACCCCCTTAACAAAATTTAGGCTCAATTTACCACCCTAAAGTATTTCAATTGGTCTAATCTACCCTCTAATGAGATTTATCTTTTTATTTCTCCACATACAAGTTGAATTCTAGATCCAAATTTTGTCAGTAGATAGGGAACATGACGACACATAGTAGAAAAAATGTACTAACATTTTTTTGTTATTTTCATAGATCTAGAATATTTAATATGAAATTGATCATAGTGATAAAAATGCATAAAAGTAATGATGAAAAAAATCATAATATATTTTATAATGTAGGACATTATGTTACAAGTTACTCGAAAAAATTTACACTCAAAACTCAACATGTACACGAAGAAATAAAAAAAGATAAGTTTCATTAAGGGGTAGATTGGACCAACTAAAATAGTAGAGAGGAGTAAATCAAACCTAAATTTTGGTTATGGGTAAAGTGGACAAAGTGGATAGGTGAAGATAGTAAAATGGACTTTTTCTTTTTTTTTAAAGAAAACTGTACCCCACAAGTGAGCCGCTTGACTGCATCTCTAGTTCTCGATCCACGGGATACAAATTTCCAAAATGTATGAATAGTAGTAGTTCTTTTGACGCTTTATTAAATGTGATGATAAGAAATAGGTGAGTAACTTAGACCTTCATGTATAGAGATCATATATATGCATTTCATGCACTAACTAATGTTTCTAGAAATATTTTGAGATAATGATATGATTTGGTGGTAGGATTCAATGAAATTAAGGCACAGTACAGAAAGCATATACAATGCTTTTAAGCTAGTGAATTTTGCACTATTTTTTAGTTCAAATAAAATTTCAAAAAATAGCCTCCCCACAAGCAAAACTTTTAGTTTCTGGCTCCACCCCCTATTGAGGCATGTGTATGTTTTTATTCAATTGGTTAGCAAACTTTCTCTTTATATTTTTACCTTTACAAAGACAAAAGAAACCAACTTGTGCAGTGTGACGCTTAGAGAGCACATGCATTGTAGGACTAATTTTTAAGCGGAAATGCCACAAAATTAAGTTAGCATTCTTAGCAATCAGGGGACCTTGTATATTTGTTGGGTCTTTGAATCTATACATCAGACACTTCAAAATTAAATATAGAAAAGTTTATTGGTTATTGGGATGTTTTTAGGAATTTCTAGGTTTTTAAAAGTAGGCCATACATATTGCAATGATAAACTATAGTCCTCGTCGACGGATGATGGGTGTTTATTTGTGTTTGCGAAAATTTCTATTGGTAGGTATAGGGTAATAATATTTGAATCCGGAGAAATTGAGCTGATGGAGAAAAGTTAGTATGCCAAACATGGCTGTACCATACACTACCTGGCACGTGCTTGCTAGTCAGAAAGAGTACAAGGCATCACAAAAGCTCGGGGACATTTCCTTCTCCAGTGATTGCAACCAAACACACGCCTTAATATGAGCACGATGTAAGGGATGGATCTCGATCAAATCCTCACACACAGTAGTGAGGTGAGGAGACAATACACAAACAGATGGTAAATGACTCTCTAATTTAGCCTAACAATTTCAAAGCTCGAGCTCAATAATAATTGTGCCATAATATTATAAAATTTTGAGCTAAAAATAATTAGAGCTAAATTGGACTGTGAAGAATGCATAAGAGCCATGATCCATTGCCACTCCATGTCACCGTTGTTCTTGTGCCGTACCCAGAAACAATCAGGCCCTCCCTTGCCATTCCCCCTCGCACGGACCGATCAGGCACATCCCTTGGGCGTGCTAGACGTGGGATCGTACAGGGCCTCCATTTTCGTGAAGCCTCCGATGTTTAGTGCTAAAACTCATATGACTTATCAGTCCCTAGTGTAAACATTGTTTTCCTTATCGCTGGTGCTCTCATGAACATCTCAAGCGTTATTCTCTGTCCGCTTCGGTGGCTCTATGATTGTTCATCTCTTAATCTTCTGATTGGGATGAAGATTTGAATATTTAACTCGATATGAAGAAAATGGCTACAATTCATGGATAGGTTTATTATCGAAGAATCACAAGTGTTATCTGATAATGAGGCACTCGATCATGGCTCTGTATAATTGATATTATGTTCACAATGATCCTACAAATGGTCAGATATAGATAGAAAAATAATTTTAATGTTCAACAAAATTTTATTGACAACATGTGGAAACGGATGATATTAGTGATAATTAACATAATTCTATTGCGGATGTTGAATATTCTTTTTTTACTAACCTACTACATCTCAATTTAAGAGTTTTGTACATGGCCCCATTTGTACCGGCCTGAACAGCCCTTGGACCGATCTATATGTGTATTGAAAGAGCTTGAGAGTCGATACGTCAAGCCGCGAGCCAAACATGCTCGCGCGCGCCCACATCAGGATTCACGTCGCCGTGCGACAGCCAGTAGCAGACTGCTCGTTGGGTCGAGCTCGAGTGAGATCATGGTGCCTGAATTCGCGGCAAAATCAGTGCGGATTCTTCGGCATATATCCGGCCAAATTCCATATGCAGCCAGGGGGGCAGCAGAGGACTTTACTTTAAGCAACTGCCAACTGTGATCAGCAATAATCCATTTGCCTTTAATCTGCATGCGACGGCGCACACAATTTGTCTTCTATTCGATCTGCATCTGCTACTCTATTTTATTTCCCAGGTGCCAGGTTACGTGGTTAGGTTAGCAGCCTAGCCCGTTTGGGATGCATGCATGCGTCGTCGTCTGACAGTATCTAGTGGGAACAAAATGCGTATGAACCCCAACAAAAAGTTAGCAGTGGGCTGTTGTTGTATCAGCACGGCGCATGTACCTAGAACACTACCGGAAACCCGGAAGACGCCGAGTGTATTAATGTACGCCAGGTGTTTTATATCGGGCACTCGGCGAACGACTTTCTACCGAGTGTAAAAATAAAAACACTCGACGAAAACCGTACTTTACCGAGAGCAGTAAAGAAAACACTCGGCAAAAAAACAATGCAACACTCGGCAAAGAGGAACACTCGGCGACGCAGGGCCACGTGGCCCTGCACCTCCCGCCGTCGCGCCGCCGTTAAGGGGGGGGCGGAGACGGTGTAAATATACGCCGAGTGTCGTAGGCCCAACACTCGGCATCTACCATATATCGCCGAGTGTTGTTTGTCCAACACTCGGTATACAGCCACGTGTCCCTTTAGGGTTCCGCAAAGAGTGCGGTCGTTCGCCGAGTGTCCTGGATCTGACACTCGACGAATGGATCCATTACCTTATATACGCCCACGCCACCGCCACCGCCACCCACACACACGCACAACACGCATACAGACTCACCACACACACGCCGTCGGTTCCTCCGCCGCCGCCACCGGCCCCCTCCGCCGCCACCGCCTCCCTCCGCCACCTCCTCACTCCGCCGCCTCCTACCTCCGCCGCCACCCGGGGACCGCGCCGCCGACGCCACCGCCATCGAACGCGCGCCAGCACCATCCGCCGGCTCCCATCCACAGCCACAGAACGCACCTGACCTCGCCGCCCCTGCGCCACCCCCTGGTTTCCGGTGAGTTCGTCCCATTCATGGTCATTTTCCAGTGCTTCATGTGATTTTCCAATGCAAATATGCTTCATGTGATAGTATAGTACTTAGAAACGGAAAAATTGAATACTACACAGATTGGCCTTGGGCAAGAGAAATTTGGGCCTAGTGCAGCTCATTAGTAGTGTTTCTTCTAGTCTTCGTGCTGCTAGCAGTAGCAGAGTGTGGTTGTTTTCCCGTGCCTTTTGTCACCTTCTTTCTTTTTCTCTGCCAGGATAGTTTCTAGGGGGAATTTGGTAGAGGGTTGGCTATCTGTGATAGCTTGCTGTTCTTTCTCTGTAAAAACCGGTAACCCCAGTATAACTGGTTGCTTTAATACAAAGCAGGTTCTATGACCTTTTTAAAAAAAGAGAAAGTTGGGAGGAACGGTTCTTATGATTTGCAATTTCTCTCATTGGATGCTCACGATTCCAAATCTAGTAGTGTAATGATATGTGGCTACACGCATGATTTCGATATTTTATTGCCTTGTACCTCCGGCTCATCCAACTACCTTATTGGATTCAATCAGAAAATTAGTTCTTAAATATATCTCTGCCTTTGATTGATTGGATGCACGCCAGGTGCTCTTTTGTGTAGGCTACCGTATCTTTAGGCTCTAGTGTCTACTGAGACCTTCTATTTGAAATTAAAATGCTCTTCCGCTGGCTACCCTGCTGCCACCGGCTCCCCACAGCCGGTGAGTTTAAGCCCATGCATCTTAGTTGATAATTGAATTCTAGGTTGAGCAAACAACTTATTTGAGCAAACAGCTTAGTTGTTCAATGAATTCCCAATTGAGTTCTTATGGATTTGTAGTTATGAATTTATTTTGATATCTTCTAGTGTCTCTGTTTTCGATTTGTTTAAATCAAAGTGTTGCGCAATTCATATTGATCCTTTTGTCATAGCTTTGCATCATCGTTATACACCCCTGATTGATGATTTGCTCAGTGCTTGGAATGACGGGGAATGGACATACGATCGTGCTACAAAGACAAACTTCAAGATGTATGTTTGGTATCAGTACTCAATGCATGACCTGCTGGCGTATGGGATATTTTCCGGCTGGTGTGTTCATGGGAAGTTTCCTTGCCCAGTGTGCAAGACCAGAGTTAAGTTCAATTGGTTGAAGAATGGTGGCAAGTATTCCTCGTTCGACAAACATCGACAATTCCTCCCTCTTGAACATCCATTCAGACGAGATATCAAGAACTTTACTAAGGATGTCATAGTCCTACACCCTCCACCAGAGATGCCGACAGCTGTAGAGATTCGTGCTCAGTTAGAGGCTCTTGTGGTCAATGAAGAAGGTGGTTTTGTGGGATACGGTGAGGAACATTCTTGGACTCAGAAGTCGGGATTGTGGAAGCTCCCCTATATGGATGATATTCTCCTTCCACATAACATCGATGTAATGCACACTGAAAAGAATGTCGCCGAGGCACTTTTTGGTACAATCATGGACATTTCTGATAAGTCAAAAGACGACGTCAAGGCTAGAGTGGATCAAACGAAATTATGCAATAGACCAAAGCTAAACATGCTTCCCCCCAACGGCCGCAAGAAATGGAGAAGGCCTAGGGCTCCCTTCGTCCTCACAAGAGACCAAAGGAAGGAAGTGCTACAATGGGTCCAAACGTTGAAGTTCCCTGACGGGTATGCTACGAACATAAAGAGGGGTGTGAACTTATCTACTTTGCGAATCAACGGGCTCAAGAGTCATGACTACCATATATGGATCGAGCGCCTTCTTCCGGTGATGGTACGGGGCTATGTTCCTGATTATATCTGGGTTGTGCTGGCAGAGTTGAGCTATTTCTTCCGTGAGCTTTGTGCTAAGGAGGTATCTCGGACCGTGGTTGCAGAAATGGAAGCATTGGCTCCAGTGTTGCTCTATAAGTTGGAGAAGATCTTTCCACCCGGCTTCTTCAATCCGATGCAGCATATGATTTTGCACCTCCCGTATGAGGTACGAATGGGGGGTCCTGTGCAGAACCGTTGGTGCTATCCAATTGAGAGATGCCTAAAGGTTGTTCGAACTACATGTAAAAACAAATGCCATATCGAAGCTTCCATGGCAGAGGCAGCCATTCAGGAAGAGGTGTCAAACTTCACATCAAAATACTATTCTGAGAAACTTCTGAACGTGCATAATCCAACCCCTCGTTACAATGTTGGCGTAAATGAATCAAACCTCAGCATTTTCCGAGGGCAACTAGGAAGTGCAAGTGAGGGGACCGTCAAGAGGTTGAGACCCAAAGAGTGGCGCACTATCATGCTATATGTGTTGCAGAACCTTGAGGAAGTTCTGCCGTACACGTGGTACGTTCTCAACAAACTTGTTCTCTAGTATGAGTATTATGCATCCAACACTCTTGTTTCTTTTTGTCATAGGGAATTTCATCATCTATTCTGGCGTGAATCTAGCGATCCTACCCTAGAGGAATGTGATACCCTTATGGCACAGGGTGCGGGAGATGGATTGCCTGATTTCATTTCTTGGTTTAAACACAAGGTATAATCCACGCTAGGAGTATCCCCTACTTAGTCGTACGTGTGAATCATATAACCAACTATCCTGCTTGAACTTGCAGGCCCAAAATGATGCGTCGATGAGTGCCGAGTTGAGACAGGTTGTCGATGGTTGTGGCTATAGGGTCAAGACATTTACCGCATATGACGTTAACGGATATCACTTTCGCACAAAAAGCACGAGCAGCAGATGGTCGATCCAAAAACCATAAATACCGGAGTTTTTACGCCAGGCCTCCATGGGGCAGAGTTTTATGGAAGACTAGAAGAAATATACGAACTATCATTTAATGGTTCCATGCCTCTTAATCCCGTCATATTCAAATGCCATTGGTTCGATCCTAGTGCAGTGAGAAAGATGCCCAACCTTGGGCTAGTTGAAATTCAACAATCAACCGTCATGCCAGGCGACGATGTCTATATTGTGGCTCAACAGGCCAGACAAGTATATTTTCTCTCTTACCCATGCAAAATTGACGACCGTCTGAATGGTTGGGATGTTGTGTACAAGGTATCGCCACGCGGTAAACTACCCGTCCCAAACAATGAAGATTACAACATAGACCCAGTGACATATGAAGGAGAGTTCTTTCAAGAAGAAGGGCTAGCAGGGAGTTTTGTGATAGACTTAACCGAAGCCATTGGAATGGAAGTAGACAATGAAATAGTTGATGACGAGTACGATGGAGATGAGGTTGATAATGGGAACGACATAGAGTTGCTTGAGCGATTCCAGTCAGACATTTTTTATGACGACGACAATCCTCCTTTAGAGCACATGCCTGATTTTGACATGCGTGATAGTGATGATGAGACTTATGATCAAGCTCTTTCGGATCCGGAAGAATATTTCTAAGACATGTATGCTGCAATATTTATTATTTATTTAGAATGTAGTATTCATTTTACATCTCTTTCAAGTTACATCTATAGTAGCATATTTATTATTTATTTTACATCGCTTTGTTGTCACATTTTTTAATCTATGCTGACTGGTTTCCTCTTTTTAATTTCAGGTGGTTGAACGAAGATGGTGGGCGATATGAGGAATGTGCAATCGATCTACCAAAGGCCTCGGTCTGATGCAGCTGAAGGGTCCGAGCAGCTTGGGAGGGGTCATGGGAGGGGTTCCGGCAAAAGTGGAGGGTCCTCGAAGTTAGGGAGGGGTCGTGGTAGGGGTTCCGGCAGGGGTGGAGGGTCTGATGGAGCTGTAGGGTCCTCGCAGGCAGAGGGTGGTCGTGGGAGGGGTTCCAGCAGGGGTGGAGGGTCTGATGGAGCTGGAGGGTCCTCGCAGGCAGAGGGTGGTCGTGGGAGGGGTTCTAGCAGAGTTGGAGGGTCTGATGGAGCTGGAGGGTCCTCACAGGCAGCTAGTGGTCATGGGAGGGGTTCCGGCAGGGGTGGAGGGTCTGATGGAGCTGGAGGGTCCCACTACTAGGGAAACACACATCTGTATCGGTTTATAACCCTCATTAGTACCGGTTTCCAAACCGATATTGTTCGATCGGTACTAATGTTAGGGAACATTAGTACCGGGTCGAATAACCGGTACTAATGTGTGTCCTCCGTCCGTCCCCGTCAGCCCCCGCTGCGCTTCCGTCCGTCACCGTTTCGGTGTCCCCTCCGTCACTTTTCTTTTCTTTTTCCCATTTTTTTTCTCATCTCTCATCTCATATCATCTCAACACAGTTCAGAATCATCACACATATTCTTCTCCAATCATTCCCACAAGATTCACATTCGAATCGATTCAACAATAAAAGTCCTAGTTACATCGTCGATTTGATTCAAAGAACCAGAAAGAACTACAAGATTCACAATAAATCACAGCAATTCACAACAAAACAACTCAAATCTTCACAAGAACTCAAATCTAAACAACACAAGATCCATGGAGCCCCAGCACATCCCGACGGAGGTCGCACAGATCAATCGCATCCTGGCAGAGGTCGCGCCCCTGCTAACCTGCGCACGCCCGCGTCTGCCCGGCCGCCCACCTCTGCGCACGCCCGAGTCCGCGCCGCCGCGTCCGCCCGGCCGCCCAGGTCCGCGCCACCACGCGCGCCGTGCCCGGTCGGCCACATCCCCGGCCCGGTCGCGTCCGCGCTCGGCCCGGCCGCCTGCGCGCGCGCCGCGCCCGGCCGGCCACGTCCCCAGCCCGGCCGCCTCCGCAAGCACCGCGCCCGGCCGCCTCCGCGCGCGCCGCGCCGGCCGCGTCTGCGCCCGGCCGCCTCCGCCTATGTGCCTGCATGCATGAGATCAGAGAGAATCGAAGGCCGTGAGATCCACTGTGAGAGATAGAAGAGAGAAGAAGGAAGGGGATCGGATGGAAGATAGAAGAAGCTAAGAGAGATAGAAGAGAGAAGAAGCTAAGGAAAGGGAGGCCGTCCGGGAGGAAATAGAGAAGAGAGAAAAATCAGAGGCCGGGCGCAGGAATCGAGGGGGCCGGGGGACGCGGTGGGACGGAGAGAGAAAGGATGAGGGACGGGGAGATAACGGAGGGAGCTATCAGTACCGGGCTATAATCCCCTCCGGTACTAATGTGTGTCACATGAGTACCGGGTGGTATTTTTGCCCGGTACTAATGTGCTGGTCTCACATTAGTACCGGTTTGTAACATGCACCGGTATTAATGTGGTACATTAGTACCGGTGTGTCACACCCAGTTTTAAAGGCAAAACCGAATGCATAGATCACGTGTGCGCCAGGATCAAGTTACACACACGCAATGACATTGTGAATACCAAAATCAGTGCCACACGAATAAAGAGTTATTATATGACCAAAGTCTTAAACGAAACATAAATAACGAGTTCTCGCAGCGGATAAAGATGTCTCCACAGGCAGCTGACTGAAGACACGCACACCTAGAACTCCTGGAAGTCACCGGGGTAGTCTTCAAATCTCTCCCAGTCTGAGCAGCAATCCGAGTATTGTAGATACAAGAAAATAGACAAGCGTGAGCACGTGCCGTACTCAGCAAGGGGAAACAACATAACATGCATGGCCATATGGTGTTTGGCTAGGGTTCAAGCAGTTTAGCATTTTAGTTGGTCAAGTTTTATTAGCAGCATATTTACTAAAGAGTGTAAGTTTATACCAACCCGCAATTAATAAAACATAAGCATCATAAATAAAGATAGAACAACGATTTAACATTTAAGTTCCATAACTTAGTCATGTGAGGGTCCAGGCCACTCTTGACCGTGAGCACGGCTAATCGATTAGTTTTACACTCTGCAGAGGTTGTACACTTTCACCACAAGCAGCGTAAAAGCTCCGAAGAACTTTGAACCCAACCATGCGGTGTTTGCAAGGCACCATACCACACTACCGAGGTGTGGTTGCATAGGGACGCTACATGGCCTTTACAAAGGTTCCCTAGCAAGTTATGACCCACAAGGTCCGGATCAGTTAGCAAGGTATAAAGTCCCCTAGCAGGTCGATACCCCACCATAAAAAGAATAACTCACCCAGCCCCCTGCTAGAGCGAGTCTATACCCCGCAGTACCGCCGATCCCTTGTCCTTATCAGGTAAGATCACCCCAAGCTAAAGTTCCTAATTACTTGGCCAAGACCATTGCCCGTTAGTTCTTGTGGTTGTACTGTTTTCCTGGGTGGTTCTCCATGTTCCGGTTAACATAGCAAAAGTGATCTTGTAAATAAAATAGCATAAGGCGGAACATAGAACATACAAGTATCCAAGTTGATTAATACCATCCCAGTTAAGCATTCTAAGCCATAGCTACCATCAGGTTTAATTCAATAACCCGGTTACAAGGCAAAGGTAATAAAGACTAGGCAAGATCCTTAGTAGGTTCCCGTCAAAGTTAATGCAAGCAAAAGTAAATACAATGAATTGAATGCATGTTATATAGGACAAGTGGGTATGCATCAAGGGAGACTTGCCTTCAACAAGACTCTGCTGCTCAAACTCTGGCGCGTCTTGATCTTCAAAGCCTTCGAACGCTTCACTCTCTACGCTCCACAACATTCACATACAAGCATACAACAAGAATAAATGAGAAACAATCATCAAACAGTACTAACAGAATAAAACAGAGGCATAAAACTAATCTACGCTTCGAGACGATCGCGTGGACATAAAGAACGCTAAAAACGGAGCTAAAACGACCAAGATATGCACTAACGAAGGTACAGGGACTAAACTGTAAAGAAAACTAAAGATTCTGGGCTTAAACGTAACGAAAGGACCTAACTGTAAAGAAACTCACTACTGCGGGAGGACCTATTTGTAAAAAGGAAAAGCTCAGGGGGTTTTCTGCAAAAAGACGAGGTCATGCCGGTTTGACCGGTATTGACTCGGGTTGGATCTAAACCGACCCGTTGGATCTCGATCCAACGGCTGGCGGCGGCTGCTGGCGCAAGCGGTGGCGGTCAGATTGATCTGGACCGTCAGATCTTGATCTGACGGCTGCGGACGCATGCGAGCGCCCGGCCGGCGGCGAGCGGCGGCGGACGGCGGCGAACTCGCCGGTGCGGCACGGGATCGAGCTAGGGGGCTCGGTTTCGCGCGCGGGTCACACCGGGATGAAGCGCGCGAGGCGGCGAACTCATCTAGGGCGGTGCGGTCGGCTAGGACGCGGCGGAGACAGCGCGCGGCACGGCGAGGCGGAGCGGTGCGGCAGCGCAACTCCGGCGAGCCCTCCTCGGCGACTCGATGCACGGGGACGACAACAAGCGGCACCGGGGAGCTTCTCACCTCCTTGCGCAGCTCCGGGACGGCTTCTCGACGGCGGAGCGGCAACGGCGGCGGAGAACAGCGACGGCGGCGTTCTAGGGTTCCGGCGGGCTCGGGCGGGGGTGCTCAGGGGCGGCTAGGGTTTTGGCTAGCCCGGCCAGGAGGTGGCGGCGGCCTTAAATAGGCCAGGGGCTCGGCCTTGGCGTGCGGGCCAAGACGTGGAGGCGGCGCGGGACGCGGTCGGGTGCGGCCGGGGCTCGAGCTCGAGTCCGGCTCGGGGACGAGCGCGGGGAGGGGGATGACAGGTGGGGTCACCCTGTCAGCGTCTGCGGGTGCGGGAGAGAGAAGGTGGGCCGGCGGCGACGCAATGGGCCGGCTGGGCCGCGTTGCGGTGTTGGGCTGTAGCTGGGAAAAAGCAAAGCGGGCTGCGGCGCGGGCGAACCAGGCCGAAGAGAAGGAGGGGCGCCGGCAGACTTTGGCTGGCTGGGCTCGAAGCCGAACTGGGCTGAAAGGAAGGGAGGGTTAGGGTAGAGGTTTATCTATTTAGAAAAGGCACAAAACAAATGAATTCAAATTAGAATTTGAATTCAAACAATCAAAGACAATGCACCAGCATGAATGCAACAATAAATTCCTATAGTTCATTTATTTTATTTTAGAAAATCTTAAATGCCTAAAAGAAATTAAATGCAACCCTATGATCCTTAGGAGCATAAATAAAGGTTTCTAACAAATTTTATTCAAAGCTCAAATTTGTAAAATTAGGGTGTTACACGGTGCTGAATACGGACCGTACTAATGTTTGCCACGGGATGGCTCCGCCCGCCTCCTTTTTGGCACGGGACATTAGTACCGGTTCTTGCAACATTAATACCGGTGGGCAAACTGAACCGGTACTAATGTTATTTTTGCCCTGGGATGAAAGCCTCTTTCCCTAGTAGTGTCCCCGCAGTCAAAGAGTGGTCGTGGGAGGGGTGGAGGGTCTGATGGAGCTGCAGGGTCCTCGCAGTCAGAGAGGGGTCGTGGGTCTGAGGAGGAGGGAGAGGTTCCCCCCATGATGGAGCAGGAGGACCATGAGATGGAGGAGGCGGAGGATGAGCAGGTGTTGGAGGAGGTGGCCGATTCCTCTACGGTCTGGTTGCGAGGTCCTTCTACCCTCCCGCAGCGGCCGATAGAGTTTGGGAACCGCCCCATGATTAAACCCATTGGGAAAAAGTAAGATATCCTTTGTCACTACCTTCTCATTTGATATCCTTTGTCACTACCTTTTCATTTGATATCATGAAAATCATAGTAAAACTAACAATTTTATCTTAATCACTTGTGGCAGGGGATGGAAGATTGTCATTCAGGGTAATCACAAGCGCAACGTCAACGGCATCTTGGGTCTTCTGTGCAATACACACTTCCCTGGCATGGTTCAGGTAGGCGACCAGGAGAAGCCTGTAGACACATGGAGGCAGTATGCCTCCTTCCCCGATTTTCCTGATCGGGAAGGAAGGGGATTCCAAACCAAGGCGGGAAGGGTTCGGGGCGAGTTGTGGGTAAGTTTTCCTCGCACCGTGTTGCTCAATACATCGTTTTCCTTGCAAACATTTTAGGTAATTGATTGTGTACATGGTGTCTATATGTAATATTTCTACCGATGTGAGCAGGGATACGAGGCTAAGGCCGAGGAGCAAATTAACAAAGCATGTACCAAGCTCGTGGCGGACATGGAGTACGAGGCGCGCGTCCAGGCCATCATCGACTACTACGCTTTGTACAGACCACTCCCTCGTTACAAGGTCGACAAAACTGAGGCAAGGACCATGAAGCTGACTGAGGAACAATACATAGAGGTAATTGTGATTTTTTGAGATTAAGTACTTATAATTTCATCCTCTCATATGCCACCATCCGCAGTGCTAGGAGTACTATGCGTGTATGTGGTGCACACCCGAGTGGTGGGAGAAGCACGTTGCTTGCCGACAGCGGCGTTTGATGATGCTAGGTCCAGCACACCATCAAGGCAGCAGCACCCTCCTCGCGTACGCGGAAAAATGGGTACGGCCAATCATTTGCTTTATTTATGCTGATGCTCAATCTGGAGTAATTTCTAATCATATTGATGTTTTTTCTTTCAGTCGGCGTCACATGGTAACCGGTCGTGTCCTCTGATGAAGGCATACGCTTTGTCCCACAAAGGCAAGGCGACAGCCGACATTGACTACAGCCCTGAGGATCCCCCCACGGCATATACCAATGCTACCGTCCATCCCCGCCTCACTGCTTACTCAGATATGACAAGGGAGGTTCACAGGCCTGAGTTTGATCCGATCAACGAGCCCATTGATGGAGAATATGTCATGAGGTCGGGCGGAGGCAAGAAGCATGGGCGATACATGGTTGCTGACAGCGCACTCCAGGAGGTCGATGTTCCCTCTCTCCCTGTGATTCGAGCAAGGAGCTCGAGCGCTGACCCGTCCATACGCCCAAGGCTGACCGTTCACCAGGTCCAGATGCAGGCACTTCAGGTTATTTTCTATTTATTCATGGCTCATTCATTTTTGCGTACATTGGTCTCTATTGTTACATTTGGGGTGAAATGTTGTAGGATGCTCTGGACGAAGAGAGGAGGCTTCGACAGGAGTTTGAGGAGAGGGTGGCGGCAGAACGGGAGCAACATGCGCAACAAATGCGGCAGTGGCATGAGTACTTTATGAGTCTCTCCCAGAGCGTGGGTGGTCCATCGCCACCACCAGTGCTAATGCCTCCACCTCCACTCATAACTACTACTGTGAGTCACTTGACAGACTTATTGATTCAGTTTGTTACTGAACGTGCGTGTTTCAGCCGTATTTTCTATCTCACACATGCAACCACTCCTTTGTGCAGAATCAGTCGAGATCATCACGTGTTGGTGATTCGACTCAGGACGCAGACTTGTCGGCCAACCAGCACGCATTACCTACTCCGCCTCAGTGAGTGTCTATGTATGTGTCTCTTGTGGATTTCAGACTTTGTGGCATCTTTGTGGATCTATCTATCTGTATGAACTCCATGTGATGTTTGTGGAGTCGAACTTGTGGATCTATCTATATGTATAAACTCTCTATGATGCTAGTGTGGATCTATCATACATATGTAAAAACTGCATGTGATGCTTTATTGTGATATATAATGCTTGTGATGGATAATATGATGGATATTCTGATATATGATGCCTGTGATGTAGTTTTGGGTACGTTTTACATGACTGAGCAATAAAATAGGGGGCTGATAGGTATCTTTGCCGAGTGTTTTTGACCAAGACACTCGGCAAAGATGGCGTATTCTAGCATTTTTCTTTTACGGTCGCCGAGTGTTTTTGACCAAGACACTCGGCGTCTAGGACCATGTAGGTCGAGTGCCGCGGAAAAACACTCGGTTTATATCGGAAACATCACCGAGTGCCTAGAGACGACACTCGACGTCTTAGGAGAAGCCGCGGCACGGCCGCCGCCTCGATGGCCTTGGCCGCCGAGTGCTTTAGTCCACAACACTGGGGGAAAGGTCAAAGTCGTGCCGAGTGTTTACCATACGACACTCGGCGACAACCCCGCCGTCACCTGACGGCGGCAGGGGGGCGCCGTCTGTGGAGTGACGGTCGCCGAGTGTATTTGCTGGCACTCGGCATAAAGACGTGGAGTGTGCTGCGTTCAGCACTCGGTGACTATTTGTTCGCCAAGTCTTTTTGTGCCGAGTGGACGACGCCGAGTACAGCACTCGGCGACATGCTCGCCGAGTGTATTTGTGCCTTCGCCGAGTGCTCTTTGCACCCGGCATCGTCCGGGTTTCCCGTAGTGGAAGCCCCTGTTGCAAAGGACGAGCACACACATGATTAGTGCCAGAGTGTTTGTCACTAAATTAAGGTTCACAAACTTTGGCAAACTGAAACCCTGTAGGGGCTCTATACACTCTACAACTAATCATTGATGGCCCCGGCCAGGCGGCAGTGTAGTAACCAGGAAATATAAACGGTGGACGATGCACACACGACGACGAAGACCTCGCTCGCGCTGGTGGGGAATGGAGAAAAAGGAGAAGGAAACAAGTGGCGCGCGAGTACGAAAACGGCCGCGATCTTCACCCAGAAAATTCCTCGCGCACGCACTCGCATGCGCGGCGCGGCAGCAGGAGCTAGCATATGCATGCTGCTGCTAGGCGGGGCAGCTGGGTACTCCAGCTGTGTAACGAGTTAACGACTTCTCACTGCTCCAGAAAATGGATGGGAGCCAAAAAGAAGGGTTCTCTTCGTCGGGCGGTGAAAAGGCTAGTGAGCTGCAGAGACCTAGCTGCGTATGGCCTCGGGAGAGACGCTTCTTGTTTAGTTTGTTGGAAAATTTTTTTAAAAAAATTAGATTCTCTTCCAAAGTCTATTAAGAATATTAAATGTAGAGTACTTACAAAACTAACTACACGAATGGACTAGAAATCGCGAAATGAATCCATTAAGCCTAATTAATTCGTCATTAGATATTGGTTACTGTAGCACAATGTTGTCTAATCATGTCATAATTTGGCTCATTAGATTCGTCTCGAAAATTAAAGTAGAAGTTGTAAAATAGGTTTTGTCATTAATTCATATTTAATACTTCTAATTAGTGTCCGGAGATTGATGTGACGGATAGTTTGTGAAATTTTTTGGAACTAAACGGGGCCTAGCGGGAGAGGAGAAATGGGGACGAGTTCCGGCGTGCAGGCAGGGAGACCAGTGTTATATCTGGATGGTGGTGTTTGGATTTATTCGCTAAACTTTAGTTGTTAAAGTTTAGTCACTTTTATACATGCAAGCAAGGTGATTTGCGGCTGCCCGCCCCGTGTCCGCGAGCCGCAATTTCTCACGCGGGCATACGCGGCAGCCCGCAAGGAACCGCTTGGTTTTTGCAGGCGTTGCGGCTACCCGCATGTGTTCGCAGCCTCAACGCGCGGTGTGGAGAACTGGAGATCGCTCGCGAAGGATGAGAACTGCATCGCCGACCGGCTTCATGTCTGTGGCTTTGTGCAGCCACAGCTGTCTGTCGCCTCAAGACGAGATCGCAGCCAGGGTCGGAGGCGGACGCCCGTCAATACAATGATGCACCCGCCGGACGCTGCCGAGCCGCCTCCGTGCATGGCCGGGCATCAGGCCGGGAGCTCAGCTCGTGGTGGCCTTGCCGGCGAGGATGAGGCAAGACGAGCTTTCTCTTGGCGTCATGACCAAAATTGTCACCTTCTCGGTCCCGAATAAGTGCTGGTCGCCGCTGGTGACGAAGAAGAAGAATCAACAACTTAGACACAATTCCGATTTCATTTTTCATCCCTTTTTACAGCTGCAGCTCAGCCAGATCTTGCCGTCGCCATTTATTGTTATGTATGCACATTAATCCAATCCATAATGCATCGCTCATGTCGCAAGTCGTCCACACCGCATGAATCGGAGTTACAGCTAAACCACCCGTCCATGTCGCCCGCCGCAAGGGATGGGACGATGCGGACGCGGGCTTGCGGCGCCGCGGGCAGAGCCGCGTCATCAGCTTCAGGGACACGGGTTCGCGGTGCGGGCAATGTGGGTTCGTGGCGCGGGTTGAGCCAACGGGTTCGCTCAAAGCCCGCCCTGCTTGCATGTATAGTCACTTTAGATCCAAACATATCCAAACAAAATATTGCTAAATTCCAATGAATATTATAAGAAAATAACTTATCAACAAGAGAGTTACAACACAGTTGCAATTAGCAAATGGGAACGTATCAGGTGCAAACCAGCCTACCGTGCAAACTATGCAAACTCTCATCTGAACCACTGGATCTAGATCTAACAGCCACGAAAAGAGCTGAGGGTATTTTTACAAACACCCGCCCGCCAGCCCCCCACTGCTAATGCAATTTTTCGAATAACCCCCTCCCCTGATCCACGCTCCCAGCCCAGACGGCGTGATACGCCGCGCCTCCTACCGATTGCGTCGCCCCCCTCCCCTCCTCGTAGCGCCGGTGCCCCCTCCTCCTAGCGCCGGCACCCCCTCCCGTCGTGGCCCCGTTCCAGCCCCGCCGCCCTCTCCTCCCACCGCCACAGGTTCATCCAGCGCCGCTGCCGCCCCCTCCTCCCACCGCCGCATCGTCTTCCACCCGCCGGCCCCCGCGCCTGGATCCACCAGTACGCGGGCCGGCCGGCCGCTGCCGGATGGAGTCCCTGGCCGGCCAACGGATTGGCGGCCCCCGCGCCAGGATCCACCGGTACGCGGGCCACATGGCCGCTGCCGGATGGAATCCCTGGCCGACCGACGGATGCTGAGTGTGGCCGGCCGACGGTGAGACTGCTGAAAAAAATGGAATCCCTGGTACGTTTCTTGCTGAGTGTGGCCGCTGCCGGATGCTGAGTGTGGCCGCTGCCGGATGGAATTCCTGGTACGTTTCTTGCTTCAAGCTTGAAAAAAAAATTCCGATACTTACTGATGTGAAATAGGCAGTTGAACCATCTGTTCTAATCTCAGGTAATTCACAATTGTCGGTTGATATCAATTTTCGGGTTGACCATTGGGTGCAGGTTCAGATTGGTCATGGCCATAGAGGCTTCAACAAGTGCCAGTCATGCCCAATCCATTGTGTACTTCCCAGGACATCAGATTGATCTGATTGCAGCATGGCACTGATTTCTGAAACATGAGCGAAGGTCTGAACTAGGACTCGACCAAGTGGCTGGAAGGGGATGACTGCTTTGAATTAGGACAAAAGGATTTTTTGGCGCTGATTGCAGCATGCTGCCCTCTTTTTTGTATTTCTGTGTAATCCCAGAACAAAAGGATGCAATGTCAATTGTGCAACCTATGTAATGAACTTGTGCAAGAAAAATGAATGAAATGTTGATTCTATGGTATTGTGCAAGGGATCCCATTGTGCAATTCTGACTTTCAATATAAATGTTGAAAGGGAAATGTGATCTTGATCTGCTGGCCTCTTAAATTCAATGAAACATGTGAAGGACCTGGGAGCACAACTAATTGATCTGATTGCACCATGGTTCTGATTTCTGAACTTAACAGAAATTTGCAACAATGAACTTAACAGCATGGTACATTGCCATTCAATAAACAAATGTTCAGTGTAACAATGAAGCAACAGGTCTCAGATGAATGTTTGAGAGCACTAATCACCTCTCGAATACTGTAAAACGGCACAAACTTCACTTAAATTAGATAGCAGTATGCAATTACTGAAAAATTGATGTACTTTAATTGAAGAATTGATAGACTGAAGTCAATACTAACGAGTGATAGACTGAAAATGATGTACTGACAATCATCGACTGAAAAATGATACAATGACAATGATGGACTGAAATTCACTGAAACACTGAAAAATATCTATAGCACAAACTAGGCAACACGGTTCAGTGGGCAATTTCGTGCATCATGATCCACTATTTGCTTACATCTTGAACACTTCCTTTTTTTTGGTGGCTTCTTCTCCTTGCTCTTCCCAATTCTTTTGCATCGCCCTTTGGACACAATGTCGGTTGGTGGATGTATCTCGACTTCATTTGGAATTTTGCTACCAAGGAATGATTCAAACTCATCCTGTTTACTAACTGTAGCAGCAGGAATTATCTTTTTCAGAGGTTCTTCAAGGTTGCATAAAGTAGAATATAAAAGCTCCATCCCAGGTTCAGAGTTCTTGGCCATTTGGATTAGATCTTCGAACTTGTTGCGTGAAACTGAATTTTTTTTCCACTTAGCCACCTTCATGGGATCTTTAGCCTTTTCATCCAAGAGGTTGCCTTCGTCATCAAAGAACACTTCTCTGTGAAATCAAAGGTTTGAAATCAACAGTAGCCCACATACTAAAAAAACAGCCATAAAAAAAACTGTGTAAACTCACCTTTTACGTCTTTTCCCCCATCTCTTCATAATATAAATCGATGGCATCTCATTTTGCTTCTCGCCTCTAAGCACTTGTATGACATGACGACACAGGATGCCGTACTGCTCGTAAAATTTACAGGTGCACGTGCCAAACATGTTTGACTTGTTCATCTGAACCACTCGCTCTTTTCCAGATAGGCTGCTGATGGTGATAGTTTTCATTTCTTCAGCTTCTGAAATAGCTTGAATAATGCAATGATCTCTAGCAACTATGAGTTGTTCCTGAAACTTATTGAAAACTTCATGTGTATATATGTCACTGCATTGCTTCTCCATGGGCCATGGTGTCAGCAATTTAGGATTGCTGTGAAGACTTGCATTGTCGGCTTTCAACTCCTCTTGGTGCTAGCACTCCAAAGCTGTGTCAAACCTTAGCCAGAACTCGACAAAGGTCAATTTTCGATGAATGAAACGGTTAAAAAAGGAATTTGCACTCTCTGATCGTGATGTCGTCCTAAGGATTCCTGCTAGAGGTACGTCCATTAAATATGCCGGAATCCATGATTCTCGCATACCAAACTTAGTGGAAAACCACTCATTATCCATGAGCCCATATTTTGTCATGATAGCATTCCATTGAGACAAAATCATCAGGATCCTCTGAGCCCCATACGCACTTGTTTAATCTGTCCCAAAACTCCTTGTCCTCTCTTATGGAGGGACCGACCTTCTCAGGTACCTTATCCATGATATGCCACATGCAAAACCTATGAACTGTATTTGGTAGAATCTGAGTGATAGCAGCAGCCTTCATGCTGACATCTTCATCTGTTATGATTAGACGAGGTGGTACCTGACCCATAGCATTTAGAAAGATCTGAAGCAACCACACATATGACTCGATCTTTTCATCAGCCAAGAATGCTGCCCCAAGGAAAACACTTTGCAGGTGATGATTGACTCCAGTAAATGGCACAAACTTCATATCATATTGGTTAGTGGTATACGTTGCATCTACCGAAAGCACATCACCAAATAGACTATAATTTTTCCTGCATGTGGCATCTGCCCAAAATACACGAATAAGTCGGCCTTGTTCATTCACCATGAAGGTTCACCAACACTGACGGAATCAACATCGACTGGAGGTTCACTGTCCACTGCATGCATGAAGGGCTAATCATCAAAACATTAATTATGAAAGTACTGATGAATGCACATAGGAGTTAGCAATGATCAGATTATGCATATAGGTTCATGCAAGGATAAAAAAGGTGCTGAGCGCTAAGCAAACGTTGAACCTCCGCTATGTGCTTAAGCGTGCTTAGGCGCGCTTAAGCGTTTACAGCAATTAGCATTTATGATGCGTGAAGGTGAAGCAGATAAGATGCGTGGAACGAAGGATGCAAGAGACAAGCAATACTAGTACTGAACTGAATGACTAGAAGCATTAGCAGCACTGAGTACGTATGCTACAAGAGACAAGCAATACTAGTACTGAACTGAATGACTAGCAGCACTTTAAGAACATTTGAAGCCAACGTATTTTTTTATGTGACAACTCAAGGCAGCACACACGGCAGCACACATCCTAGCATGTTAATGGCCTGAACTGAATGCAGATCAACATGCATGGCTCCACTACAAAGGGATGGTTAGCACTTAGCAGGTCAAACTCACCATGGCGTAAAGTGCTGCCAGAATCAATGACATCGCGGGCTTCCGGGGACTGCTCTCCGTCGTGGGCAAGAAACGATTCGCGGCCGCCGAAGTCCTTGGCGACTTCACGACCGGCAGCCGTGTCAGGTCACGGGGCTTCGATCTCGCCGGCACCGGCAGTCATGGCCAGAGTGCAGGGCGGGGGAGCGGCGATCTCGCGGGAACCGGCACTCATGACCGGTGTGCAGGGCGGGGGCCGTCGTCTCGAGCAGCGGGGGTTCGCGTCGCGTTGGCGGCCGATCGCGACGTGAAAACGAACAGGCGGCGGATCAGGGGAGGGGGTTATTGGAAAAATTGCATTGGCAGTGGGGGTGCTAGCGGGCGGGTGTTTGTAAAATGCTCTCAGCTCACTTCGCGGCTGTTAGATCTAGATCTGGTGGTTCAGATGAGAGTTTGCATAGTTTGCACGGGTAGGCTGGTTTGCACCTGATACGTTCCCTTAGCAAATATGTTAGCACTTACTAATAACAATATATTGGTACGTGAGGGGGCACGTGTCCCTTCACATACGCGCGCACTCTATTTCTATCATGTTCTAGGACTTTCGAAATACCATCACAACGTATGTCATCTCCAACAATGGTGAGTTAAGAGTTAAGCACATATATAGAACCAATCATAGTGGAAGATAGACTTTGCAGCAAAGTCATGCCTAAAGCCTTCAAGGTTACTGAAGTTGAAGCTTAGTCAAAACTCTCAACATGCATAAGGAGCTCGGTAGATGTCATGGTCGTGAGGATGGATAAAAATTTGGCTGAATTATTCATGAATTTAGCAAAATTTTGATGTTTCAGTGGCAAACAAAATTACTACTCATTAAAATTTGGGTATTTAACCCGAATGTCGGCCAAAATTTTGCGAATTTTGGTGATTTCGATTGGGCCGAAATAAAGGTTAAAACGAAATTGAGAACCCTGATCGTGAGCAAGAGTGAAATGCGCTATGGGCATTGGATGATGTTGGTGACGCGCACACACCTCGCCCTTAAAATGATGTCATGTTGGTCCACCTTGTCACAACTGCTAACATTACAGTGGGTGTCGCCACCACCATGCATTAGAGATCGCCTTATATCCATCTCCATATTTCTTTAAACTGGAATATATGTTCATACTGGATATAGTGCTTCTTCCCATTGATAGGTAGCGATATAGGCATTGTCCAACGAGGTCAATGTGGAGATGGAAGTGGTGACCATGTATTTGGTGAGATGTACTAAGACATGTGGAACTCATTGCCGTCAAAACTATGTCTAGCTATGTGAGAAACCATTTTGAAATTGTTAAGTGGGGGTAATTAGATTAGTATTATTATAAAAGTTAAGGTTTGTATTTGTGAGTTCATAGGAGGTTTTCAAGAAAAGTAATCTTGGGATGGTACCATGCCTTTTGATAACATGGAATGCTCACTTTTCTTCCTGTGGCCCGCCCGTGGCTGTCAGCTATTAATTAGTACCTTAAAAATAAACAAAGAGTCGCTCCTCTTTTCTGATGTACTCCCTCCGGTTTCCTATTAGAAGTCGTTTTGGACAAGGTATGAGTCAAACATTGGGAATATAAATCATGAATAACTTTTAAGTCATTGAGTTTGAAAATGTGAAAATCATATAAATAGATTTGTCTTGAAAATTACTTTCATAAGAATATACATATATAACTTTCCAATAAATATTTTTATAGAAAAGAGAAGTCAAAGTTGTGCTTTGGTGACCGTGTCGCTGTCCTAAACGACTTCTAATACGGAACCGGAGGGAGTACTCTCTCTGTCCTAAAGAAAATACAACTCCCGCTTCTCGAGAAGTCAACTAATTTAAAATTTGATCAAATTCATACAAATAGTAGTAACATTTATGGTACAAAATAAATATCAAAAGATTGACCATCTAATATATTTTCGTACTCAATCTATTTGGAGACGTGAATGTTAGTATTTTTTTTCTTGTAAATTTGATCAAATTTGAAACCGTTTCACCCATCTAGAAGCGAGAGTTGCATTTTTTTTTACCAGAGGAAGTATTGGTAAGTTATGACGATGATGCTGCTGATGGGCAATTTCGTTCTGGGCCTCACAATAATTTTTGGAAGCGAATCAAGTGTATTCGTAAGTTTCTTTTCGTTGGAGAGATAGATATGATGATGAATGATCTGTACAACATCGAAGCGTGTAGTAGCCAATTGACTTGACTCTACTGTTGGTGCTATGCGGCTAAAGTGTGTATATATGATGTAGATCTGTCGATGTTAAGTTTCACGAACGTGTCTTCGTTCCTTGTTGCACTATTTCACTGTACTACACACGTTTGTCACCCGCCGCACAGTGCACGAGAGTGTGTGTAATACACAGCGCACCCTCTCGACGCGACGCCATCAAATTATCGATCAGCGCCGTTTCCCCCCTCCCAACTTCCTTAGTCACATCGTCGTCCTGACGAGAATTGAGACCCAGGCCGGCCAGGCCCCTCGGACCGCGACGTCCGTCCCCCACTCCCCCTCCCCCCACCTCGTCGATCCCGTCGCCGCCCGTGCCGCCACGGCGGCGCCGATCGCGCGCCCCGGCCGCCTGCGCGCTAGCTTGGACGATCGACGGCGGAAATGAATAGCGCGTGCTCGGCTCGGCCGGCGCGCGACCCGTCCCTTTCGCGAACCACTACCTTCCGACACGCGTGCGCGCGGCGCGGCGTGACGGCGGCACCGGCGTCGTCGTCGATCGTCCGTCGGCACGGCTCCCCACCATCGATCCCGGCCCGCGCCCAGGGAAGTTATTGGAACCAACGCGTAAACTTGCTCGCGATCGCCCCTGGTGGTGGTCTGGTCGATCGGTCGGTCTCCGATCCGCTCCGCCCGCCCGGCGTGATGGGTGGATCTATCCGCGTCGTCGTCGGGCGAGGATGTGCCACCAGCGTCGTCACACGGCCCCGCGGCGGCGACTTGTCGGCCGGGCGCGCCGTACGTGCACTCGGCCGGCACCGGGCATGCATTCCGCGTCCGATTACTCGAGACTTCTCCATCCAGGTGATGGGTGACGACTGACGAGTCGACCGGACGCCGTATGGTATCACTGTTTGGTGCGATCGGTCGGGCATGCAGCAGTGACCGATGATGAGAGACCACGGACGGAGGTCGCGCCCGTTCTTTGCGACCCCGGGATCTATCAAATAGGATCGGTTGCGTCAACCAATCAATCATCTAGTCCTGTCAGGGGCTCGGCCGGGTGTACTGATGTGGCCAGCCTTTTTGCATCGGTGTACTGGGAGTCTGGGACGTTATGTCCTCGTACGTGTACTGCATGTCGCGTCGCCCCCAACTAATTTTAGCTGTGCCGAACTGCCGATGCGTTGACACCTATGCTAATTTGGTTTTGGTGTTATACACAGAGAAGTACTGTGCAAAATGGTTTATACCGTTCAGAGACGAGACAGGGTACACTACTACCCAAAGGACGTTCGGCACCGGGTCCAAATACTCCTTTAGTACTAGGTATTAAACTGATATTGTCACGTCAATACTAAAGGAAGAGGATTTAGTACCGAGTAGTTTACCTGGTACTAAAAGGAGCTTTAGTATCAGGTGTTTTTGACACCCAAATACTCCATGGGTACCTCCGTCTAGTCTCTTTTTTTCTTTTTCTTCTTTTTTGTGTTTGTTTTTCCCTTTTACTTTCTTATGTTTTTCTCCAATCATTCTTACAAGATATACATGCAAGTGGATTCCACAATTAAAATCGTTAAGTTACAACGTAGATTTCATTCAACTAAATCATTGGCACCAGATTCACAATATCGATTTGATACAAAGAATGACATCATAAGAAACATCACACCATAACAGAATCGCAAAAGAACATCACACAAAAATCACACAAGAATACTCTCCCGCCGTCGGTGGCGCTCCTCCTCAGGCCACCACCGCCACGCCTCCCAGCCACTCCTCCCACACGCCGACAGCCGGCCAACCTCGCGGCCTACCTCTGCCAGCCAGCGGCGCCCAGGCCTCCGTGCCTCGGCCTACCTCGATCTGCCCGAGCCAGCTGCGGCTGCGGCCGCGGCCTGCCTCCCACCGCGAGCCGGCGGTGCCTAGGCCCGCGCACGCCCACAGCGTCCCGCCTCTGCGCGTCTCGGTACCTCAATTTGCCTGAGCCAGCGGCGGTCACGGCTTGCCTCCCACCGTGAGTCGACGGCGCCCAGGTCTGCGCGGGCCCACGGGGTCGCGCCTCCGTGCCCGCTTGCCTGCCCAGTCGCTCCTAGCCCTGCACAGAGATGAGAGAGATGAGAGATTGAAAAAGATAAGTGGGTGTGGATGAGGATGGATGGAGAGGTGGATATATGTGTTTTTTTTTAATTTAAAGACAGGAGCATTGCCATATCATTTAAACAACGCATGTGAACAACGCACTCAACAAGACACTGCACCACCACAACCTGAGAGAAGAGCCAAAACTAAGCCACCGCAACCCGCGCTGTCGTCACCAACGCTGTGCCACAGTCAAAGCCGCAACCCGCTGCAAACTCAAATGGCCACCTGAAATCCTCCACCAAGGGCTATCAGCATCAAGCCGCACACACACGATCGTCGATCCCTTTGCTCTGACGTTGCTTCGGCAAAACACTCCCATCATAGCACCAATGAAACCACCGATCATGGCTACTCTGCGTGGGGGGCTCGCCTCACCCACCACCTCACACTCCTCTGCCAAGGACTCAATACCTGAAACTGCTCTGAGAGCAACACCTCCGCCCAGCCGTCACCGAGATCACCACTACACCAAGCACGCCAACCCGAGGCTACACACCTATGGGCTCTCTGCACCTCCCTGCTAACACGGACAAAGCGCACCATCATAGCCGCAACGCACAAGGCAAAACCACTAGTCGACCACCACCACTGCCACAGGCCGAGACGGGTCTCCAGATGCGACGCCTCCAAGACGGGTACGATGCCAAAGGCGTCGTCGTCGCACATCCAAAGAGGATTGGGTTTTCACCCTGGGATCCCCATGCTGCAAGGACATGGTAACCTCAATGGTGCCCTCAGCGAGGAAAGCGACACCCCGAGAGCGCCGCCACCATTGTCACCGACAGTGGAGGCTTTCGCCTGAAACAACACCATTCCTGTTGCACACTCTCGACGAATGACAGAAGTCTGCACCCCACCGCAACCACGACACCTCAACCGGGAGAAGCCCGGCACAGCCCGAGGCGCCACCACGGCACCACCAGCAAGCACCTACCAGCCCCCGACCCCACCACCAAAGGCGGCACCGGACCAGCATCACCGTCGAGGAGAAGAGGAGCACCACCATCTCGCCGACGACCGTTGCCCGCACACAGGACACCTCGAGCCCCACCAGCTCTTAGCCGCCAAGGCTCGAGACAGGCAGACCCAGGGGCCACTGCACCGGCCAGAACCACCGTCGGCCGCCGCCACCGCCATTGAAGCTCCACGCCAGCCACTGCCACCCGCCGCATCAGGACACCGGCCGCCGCCCCTGCCACCCACCGGCACGCGCCCCCGCTGTGTGGCCTCCAGATCCTACCGGGACGACGCCGATCTGGGGGGCTTCTTCCTCCTCCGCCGTCCAGTTGCTCGTGCTGACGAGATCGAGGAACTCTGGGGTGGCCGGCCGACCGCGCTCGCCCGTAGCACCGGAGAAAGAGAGGGAGGGCCCGCCGCCTCCTTCCCTGCCAGCCACACAGCTTTCTGACGACCCGCTCGAGCGGCGGCGGCGCGAGGAGGCATGGCGAGGGTGGCGGCGGCTAGGGTTTGTGGAGTCCGCCCGTCCGTAGGGCACCTTATATGTATCAAAATCAATATCAAAAAGATGTACAATCCAATTTGTCGATTCAATAGAAGCCCAAAGAGGTGCATATGGTACCCAAATAAGGATAGGATAGATATGTCAAAAGCAGGTCTGATTACACCTATTCCTAATCCTAAATAGAATGTAAGGATGTAGGGATTTCTATGTAAACAGAGTATCCTATTTCCATAGGCTCGAATGACCCCTTTTCATAATAAGAATGTGCACGGTCTGGTCCGGTATGGAATGAACTTATAATCTGATGATCGAGTCGATTCCATGATTATAAGTTCATAACCCTAGCACCCATTCCCATTTTCAATTCGAGGATCCAGAGAGGTGTTTTCATAGTCATCTCTGAATATTTGCCATCTCCGAATATTTTCAATTTCATTTTTCTATGATATGTCTTTCTATATGAAAATTGGTTATTTACGATGTACGATGATCCCTGTTAAGCATCCATGGCTGAATTGTTAAAGCGCCCAACTCATAATTGGTAAATTTGCGGGTTCAATTCCTGCTGGATGCACGCGAACGGGAACGTTCCATAAGTCTATTGGAACTGGCTCTCTATCTATGGAATCTCATCCATCATCCATACATAACGAATTGGTATGGTATGAATAAGGCGGATACTTCCGATCCTGCTTGAACAAAATGAAAGATATTATCGATGAATAAAAGCACGTCTTGCTTATTAACATCTCGGAAATATTCTGCCATAATTAGGGCTGTTAAACCAACTCTCATACGAGCTCCCGGTGGTTCATTCATTTGGCCATAAACTAGAGCTACCTTAACATGGATTCTACATCTTGGAACCAGGCCAGTTTGGGAGTAGCTTTGTGATAATGGAACCAACCAGCAAAAAGCATTAACGATGCAAAAATCAATGCACCGATTGCGGTACAATAGAGTTGTAATTCACTAGTTATTCCGGATGCTCGCCAAATCTGAAAAAACCCAGAGGTTATTTGGATTCCTCGGAAACCCCCGCCTACATCACCATTCAAAATTTATTGCCCTACTATTGGCCAAACCACCTGAGCACTGGGTCCAATGTGAGTAGGATCGCTTAGCCATACATCCCACTCAACCAAAGAAAGATAATGGAGAGTTGACCGAAATGAGCACTAAAGACTTTTCGGGAGATCTCCTCCAAATCACCGGTATGACTATCGAAATCGCCTGCGCGGGGGGCGAGCGAATGGATGCGGCTGTCAGACAGGCTCTCATATATGTGTGTGGATGAGGATATGGATAGAAAGGGAGAGAGAAGGGCAGGGTGTGCGGCAGGGGTGCATGACATTAGTACCGGGGCTTCTATGAATCGGGTCTCGCCCTCACCCGGTACTAAAGGGGGTCACTGGAGGTGCGTCGGGGTGCTCCCTCCCCACCCATTACTAATGCATCTATTAGTACCAGGTGCAAAAGTACCCGACACTAATTGTCTTATAGGTCCAGGACCCGGCACTACTGTATTATGCAGAGATGTTTTCTAATTAGGCTCTGTTTTTAGACGGGAAAAAGAAGGCAAAAGAAACATTATTCATCCATCACGTCTTCTCTCACATAAAGCACTATTCATATGCATAAATTTAGTCAACTAAAGAACCCCTTAATATATATGTTCAAGAAAAAAAACTTCAACATTTTTCCTCATCTTTTTGGAACAAACAAATGATAATCATTATAGGAACCTGAGAGTAGATGGGGAACAAGTGTCCATCCGAGTTGGTTAGCTCAACTTAGAGTGGAGCTCGCCAACCCGAGCTTGATTCCCATCGGACACGTCCTTGCTAGAGTGAAGGGTGGGTCAGTTGGGACTTGCCCCGGTGCTTCGCATGGTCCGGTTAAATTCAGGTGACGCATATACTCTAACCTCTAGCCACTAAGAAGGACTAGACTGCATTATAGGAGTATTTGAATTTCGAATTCGTTAAATTCATTCAAGCACAAGGTGCCATTTATGCGAATTGCACGGATTAACACATCCCACCGGAACTGGCGCACAGGAGGCAGGACGGGGGACCACGACACACAATGACACAAGCGCAGGAGTACGTTGACAACCCTACATACTCCCCAACACCAGCTGGTCCCAAAATGACTCGAGTCCCCACAGCTGTGCTGTGTCTGTGTGCACTGCAAAGCACCCACAGGCCCCCTCCGGCCCTCCTCTCCCTCCTGCTCCAATCCATCGCATGGTTAGGGTGAAAAAAAATTTCATGCAAAAGGAATCTTGCATGCATGGAGTACCAAATGAAGTTTATTTGCAAAACCTTTTCACAGATGAGTGCAACTTTGCACGACGAATCTAATGAACATAATTAATTAGCGATTTGCTACAGTAATACTACAGTAACCATGCTCTAATCATGCGGTCAAAGACCTCATTAGGTTCGTCTCGCGATTTTGCTCAGAGTTGTGAAGATAATTTTGAAACTGACTTTATTTAATACTCGTAATTAGTGGTTAAAGTAGCATTTAATAGGGGGTGAAAAATTTCACCCCCTACAAAACACTGCCATTATTCTAGCTAGCCCCGGACCTCTCGCCGCAATCACAAACCCATGAGCAACCAAACGCCTCTACCAGCAGCCGCAGCGGCTAGCTTTCCTCGGCTTCTCGCCTTCCTCCTCTTCCTTTCCCCAATCAAACCCTAGCCCTACCACTCTTCGATCTCGCTCCCCCTCAAGCAAGATCGATCGGCGCAGCCGACCGCTCGAGATTTAACAGGATGAGCGGCGGCGAGCGAGATGCGCGTGGGATTAATAACGCAAGCGGCGGCAGCAAGGCGGCCGCGAGCATCGACTCCTTCTCGCAGCTGCCGTTCATCCGCTCTGCGCGCGAGAAGCAGCCGGCGACGGCGCCGGGAGGTGGGACGGCGGGTATCCGGCTGTTCGGGTTCGACGTCCCGCCGGACGCCGCAACCGCCATGGCCTCCTCGATTGGCTCGAAAGGAGAGGCCTTTCTCAAGGAAAGCCCCACCGACGCCGCCGCCGAGACCTCGGCGGGCGCGAGCGGCGACGGCGGGGGCGGGGGAGGAGGAGGAGGGGGCAGCAGCCGGAGGTTCGAGTGCCACTACTGCTGCCGGAACTTCCCGACGTCGCAGGCGCTGGGCGGGCACCAGAACGCGCACAAGCGGGAGCGGCAGCACGCCAAGCGGGCGCAGTTCCAGACCGCCATGGCCATGCACCACGGCCAGTACTACTACCCGCACCATCACCCGGCCGCCGTCCCGGACCCCGCGCACCTCTACCCCGCCGCCCTCGCCGCGTACCACCACCACCGCTTCGCGGCAGCAGCGCCGCCGCCGCACTACCCGTCGTGGGCGGCCGCCGGCGGCAGGTACTACAGCGGGCCTGGGTCCATCTCGCAGCCGATCAACGGGAGCCCGGTGGCGATGCCGCCGCCGCCCGCCCTCTGGCGGGTCCCCACCGGCGGCGTCGGCGTTGGGATGCCGTTGGCCGCGCGACGGCAAGAAGAGGCCACGCCACCACCACTGGCTGTGCTCGGAGGTGAGGAGCCAGTGGTCGTGGGAGGATCCGGCTCGGCGCCGTTCTCGCCGTCGACCTCCTCGTCGTCATCGTCGGCTTCGCCTCATAAGCGCCCCGCCCCGCCGGAGCGTAAAGATAATGTGAGTTTGGATCTGAGCTTGTAGTCTCCAGAAATGACCGGTCGATCGATCGGAGACAGACTTATAATTGTTGCGTTTTTACAAAACAAAAACGAGTGCCCTCTTTTTCTGGCCTCCTCTCTCATGCCTGCAATTATTCAGTTTAGCTTCGATACGATGCTCGGTGCTCAATCAAGTGATGATGAGCAAAATGACACATCTCTCAGAAGTTTATATGCTTTTTAAACTGTTCCAGTCCTCTGGTGGGTTATTTTCTTCTGAAATTTCAAATTGAAACTAATAAGGAGTACTAGAACTGGTAAAAGGAGTAATTTACTAGCTAGTTTTGCTCCTGCACTTATATAGATGGATTGAACACAAGTTTCAGTTCAGCATGCATGCATTCTGCCTGTCTTCTTGAAAGGTTAGAACTAGTACTTGGAAGTACCTCTACCCATTATTTATGTATATTATGCTATTCGAGTATATATGCATGTATTAATTCAGAAAATATAAGCTCAATTCCAACCATTTAAAATTTGAAAACCATGCCTTTTTTCAGTGTGGATTTTGTTTTTAATCTTATAACCCAAATCCATGGTTCTTTTGCTAAGCCGCGACTCCACAGGAGAATGACTACTTGAGAGCATGTACATGGCTAGCATTCTGAAAACACGGAAAATGGCAAATTGCATCTGTAATCATCACTTCAAATAGCTCTGGATAATGGTAGTCGTATCAGCTTGAACCATTCATTACCAACCGAACTGATAACCTGAAAATTTCCTTCCTTCCCAATTGGGGGGGGGGGGGGGGGGGGATAAAGGAACATTAGTTAAGGCTTTGAAAGTCGAAACATGCATGGGGCCACTGATGAAAATATGTGTACACTGCGATTCTATACATGCATCATTTGAATGTTATTTGTCACATCTATGCTGCATACCCAGGAACCAATAGCATGTTTCGTATGCTAAGTGTCACCAGCGAATTTGGTGATCTAGTTTTTATTTTGTTTCTGTACGATTTTTCTGATGTAGGAACTGTGGATAGGAAATTATTAATTGGTTTTTCCAGTGTCCTTTAATTGAAAATATAATATGAAGTGTTTTTATATGTATCAGAATTATTCTTATGCATGCCAACAAAAACTGCAATCTGCCTTTAAGGAAAAGGCTGGAAAGCTGTTGTTCAATAATTGCATATTCCTTAAAAAGAGCGCAGCAGCAGTAGAATAATCATACCATCCATCATTATAGGGGAAAGTCAGACAATTAAGCGAACTTTGAACCTTTTGAATATGGTACGTAAATGTTATATGGGAGAATGTACACCTGATCAGTTAAACAAATCTATCTAGTACTCCCTCCTATATGGTGCTAGTTTTCTAACAACAGGTGCACCGTATAGACTATATATATAGAGAGTAGCTAATACAAATAAAAGCTGTCGTATTTCATGTTGGTATTTAACTTATTTATGTGGTGCTCTCAATTAATTAAGTCCAAACTAGGCGGAAATATTATGCAGACGATTTAATCAATATTTTCAAACATGTATATCCTTTATATTTTGAGTTTTGAGACAACTGTGCAATTAAACTCAAGTGAACTAAATAACTTGTAGACTATATGTTGGTGTACAAGTGAATTGTTCACTTTTTCTTATCAGTTTAAGCTTTTGGGTTGAACTAGATGGTACATGCAACTGATCAATATGGTATGAGGATCAGAGGTCTTGAGTTAGAGTCCTGACGGAGCTGTTGGATTGAACTGATTTGTGCATGTAACTCATCAATAGACTAAAGATATGAGCCAAGCGTGTTCATGTTCTGTCAATTCCATCTTGCTGGTAATGTTATCTGGCAACAGTGCGCCTTCCAACATGTAGCAGAATGCAAGTGTGCTGGTACAGATACTGGACTTCATGTGGAAGTATTAGACGTGTGGAATCTGTGTTTTATAGTATTGATAATGATGTTTCTGTTTCCCTCTTTTGAGACCAATTAGAGCTTGTTTGGGTAGGAGAGTATTGGAGTGGAATTGAGGGGATTGAGATTAAAATAAACGAATATAATTTCCCCTTCCAATACCTCCATTCCACTTCAATCCACTATTACCAAACAAGCCCTTAAGGAGGTTTATTTATTTGGAAGCAGGATTGTAAACATGTAGGAGCTAGTACTGGACTAAAGTTTGTGTGCCCCGTCCAAAAGTTCCCTAGCTAGCCCCCCTTTTTCTTACAAATTAAAGATGATGTGCACACCGGCACACACCTCGCACATATTATCCATAAGTGCATCTCTCCTACGCGCTATTCTCACAATATGGCATGCAAAGTTGTATCTATTATGTATATTATGCATATATATATATACACCCTTTGTTTCAAATTATAAATCGTTTTAGTTTTATCTAGCTAGTTTCACTAGATAAATCATATGAAATATATTTTCATAATGTATTTATTTGATATTGTAGATGTTAATATATTTTTCTATAAAGTTGGTCAAATTAAACTAATAAAATAACTACAATTTGGAATACAAGGACAAGAGTACAATCTACATCATCATACTACGCAAATGCTGCACCCAAAAGCCTGATAGATGGACCACACACGCTGGCAAGAAAGGGCCATCCAGCCTCCTATGTGTACACATACGTATAACCAACCAAATAAATAATCTGATATACTGTACGAACTTGCGTTCAAAAAAATATCTGATGTAAGAGCGGAACCCATATCCATCACACATGTGTATGATCACTACTTTATTTCGTATGCGCAAAGTCACATCCACCGCATGTGTAACATGTGCACGAGTGTGAGTATACGTGTGTGTGTTGCACGTACTACTGTGTAGCCTGAGCTAGGTTTAGCTCCATGTTCTATAGCCTGAGCAGTCAGTAGCGTACCACGTCGTCATGCGTCGAGCTAGGTTTCTCCGGCGAGCCAGGAGCGAAGGCTAGCTTGCTTCTCGGATCAGTGTCAACAGAGAAGCTAATTAATGAAGCTGGAACCACTTCATGAGAAGACGCATACAAGCTACAGTAATTCAAGCAGTTCAAATATCCTGCAAGAACAATCTGAAAATAAATGGTCGAAATGTCAAGGAAGTCTGCCACTTTAGCGAACAATATGTCTGTCTCCAACAGTCTAGCTGTATGCTAGCGTAATTAAGGTCAGTCTCAGTGGCAAAGTTATCAACAATTAATAGACTTTCACGTAAGTTTTTTTTGGTTACATGGTACCAAATTAATGAAGGGAGAGAAGATTACAGGGTCATGGTGATGACTTTAGGTGGGTACAGTTACCAATACTCATGACCCTGCATTGAGAGAAGATCACAGGATCATGGTGATGACACATGCAAGATTTAAATGCTGCATTCTATCTATGAAACTGTGCCCATGAATCTATGCATTGAAAAGCATACGTGGCAAGCTTGGTAACTATGCCCACGACACTACCAATGAGACTGGTCTAATATTTTTATCCATTATTAAACAGTGCGAAAGATTTTAAAAACTAGCTAGGAGTAAAGAGATAATCTCACTTATTTTTTAGTGCACCTTTCTTTCACTACACAATATTCAAGACTAATTGCTGCACACTCTTTTATCAAATACTTTCCCGTCTTTAAATATATGATGTTTAGGACAAGGAAATTAGTTCAAAAATGAACTAGTTTTCTTGTCCTAAACGTCATATATTTAAGAACAGAGGGAGTACATGCTTAATCCATGCTTGATGTTTAATGCATCAGTTAGAGCTTAATGGATGATGCTGTGCCCCTGCAGATGCTGCAGGTCTGGTCAGGATGGCAGGAACTGCCCACGCAAACCACCAACAAGCTGATGAAATACATGCACACATCTCTACTGCTGCATCACACTTGCTAGCTGCTGCTGCAATAATGTACGTACCGACGTATCGTACGTACCTGAGATCGATCGAGTAGTAGGGTACATATACCACCAGGGGATCGATCAAGCTAGCCCAGGCCCTGGGTGCGAGGCAGCGCGCGGTTCAATGCAACCACCAGCCAGCACCACCACCACTGTTGTTGTGTACCGTAGCTAGACGTATGGGCACCGCCAGTACTAGCTGCCTGCTGCCATATGCCACCCGGCGCCCGGCGGCCCAGGCAGAGGCAGCAGCTAGCTAGCTCCTGCCGGCCTCTGCATCTGCATGCATGGCAGGCAGCAGATCGCCGGCCGGATCGATGAACTCTCGGCAGGTGGAGCCGTGGAGGTGGGTTGTGCTTGTATGTGGTCGTGGTGGTAGTAGATCCTGCCATGCATTCGTTGCGATGTGTGCGCAGAGACTAAGGATTTGTTTAGTATTTGGGAGCGAGGGTGCATACCAGATTCGGCCCTACTTGTTTTTCATTCTCAAAAAATTGAAGTATTATAGCCTGAATTCGTTTTGATATTATTAGCATCCAAACATTCGATGTGACATGATTAAAATTTAGTCTTGGCCCACTAAACAGGGCTTACATAGTTCTCTGAAATCTCACCAAAATTCTCACCTAGAAGACCGTGTCAGTTCCTTTCTTATGTCTGTGCACGCAACCCAATGCAAAAAATTTCACCTATTTCACTAAAATTTCGATCAACTAAACAGGATCTAAGATGAAAGATAAACTAGAAGTTGGATGAAGTCAATTTTTCCACTTCATCGTCAAAGCCGTTTCGGAAAAAAAAAAACTATTCTCAGTCAAACAGTCTCCAAATCTTGCGGCAAACCTAAGTAATCGAGTACTTTTGCCTCTTCTTTGAGTCTGTCAATGTTTCTAGCATCCGTGTGCGGCCTGGCCCACCGGCATTACAACCTTTGTGGATCAGAATTCAGAACAACATTATTACACATTCACAGTGCCGGCCCTAGGATTTTGAGGGCCCTCTGGCGAATTCGTCACGATGGCCCTCTAGACTATGCATAAAATTCGTAATATATACGAGCTGATTTACTTATAAAGTGAAAGAAAAACCAATAATATATTCTTATTACTATATAAATAGTTAATTTTGATTGAAAAATGAAAAAAGGAGAAAAGATGCCTAGAGCCCAGGCATGAACTGTAACAACTGATCGCCTCATCGGCGATCGCATTCGCAAGAAGCCAAGAAGCAAAAAAAAACCGAGATCAAGATCACGTCGTCGTCGGAGGTGTGGAGCCCTTGCGAGTTACTGACTCACTGTGTGCCCACGCGTATGCGTTGGCACATCATGAACTTCTGAATCACGATCAAAGTGTGTGCTTTGCAGCTCATCGCTCCGCTCTATTCGAGGGTCACGATGAAAGAAACACAGGAAAGAAAGCTAGAAATACCGACATTATTTCTTAAGCCATCTGACCAGGTCTCTAATTATCTTATAATCATTTTGCTAATGCCTAATGGACTATAAGGCATGAGGGTTTGTATACGTGGGCTTGGGCCCCTCCCCAGCCTGGGCCCTCAGCCGCCGCACACCGTGCCACCCCTATAGGGCCGGCACTGCACATTCAAATGCTCTATGTGTGCCCAAGCAATGTTGAATGGAAAAAAATCCATTCCACAACCCACATCTATCGAAGCAGTTTGAGTTTCAACCCCACCAAAATCAGGTATTCGTCACCTTTGAACCTTTCAAACCGGCCATTTAACCAATCCTTGAACCCCGGTTTTTTTGAACCTGTTGAATGGAAAAAGTCCATTCCACAGTCCACATCTATTGAAGCAGTTTGAGTTTCAACTCCATCAAAACCAGGTATTCATCACCTTTGAACCTTTCAAACCGGACATTTACCAATCCTCAAACCCCGGCTTCAACAACGAGAGGATTTTTTTCAACTAGCCATGGAAATTCGCATCCGTGAGGATTTGAACCCTGGTATACCAGTTGCGACCAGACCTCAGCCTCCTCTAACTAACTAAGCTAGAGGACCTTTGTGGTTAAATGTCCGGTTTGAAAAGTTTGAGGGTGGTGAATACTGGATTTTGTGGATGAGAGTTGAAACCCAGACTGCTCAGATATACGAGGGTTGTGGAATTGACTTTGTCCATGTTGAATTGAATTGCGTCTTTTTCTAAAAAAAAGTTACTCTGGAGTTTGGTTGTGAGAGTGCCATGCAACGAAAATAGCCTGGCCCAAGACACCAGGTCCGGCTCCAGCCCATGAGAAGGTCCAATAGTAGTTAGCAAACTACCGCTAAGGCACTTTTCACCTGATGCATTCTTTCGTTTTCTCTTTATTTTCTTTCCCTCTTTATTTTTCTTTGGACTTTATGAAATGAGAACTGGCATGTTCTTGGCAATTGATATATTCTTGGCCTTAAGTGGAGAAAATTTTTGCTTATTCAGTTTTTTTTGAGATTACACAGTACAACGCAGACGTTTACAACACGCACGCACACTCACCCCTATGAATACACGTACGCAAACTCTACTCCTATGAGCACCTCGAAAGGACCTACAATAACCCCTATGTTTTTTGCTTATTCAGTTGGTGTCGTTACGCTGTAAGATTCGATTTGATCCGCGACGGCCTGACTTTACTCGGACCTGGTTCCACACCCAACTAAACAGGCCCAAAGTGTCACGATCTGAGGACCGGACAGGATAGCTGGAGGGTTTTGTCGGCGAAACGCACGGCGACGAGAACGGCGGCGCCGCCTCAAGCAGTCGACCGGAGTCGGAAGAGGAGAAGATAGTGTTTAGGTTTGTTCATAATCGTTGTCCTCCCTGTCCACACAGGCAGTGATACATATGTGTGTTTGCGGCCCACCGGCCGAATGACTCTTACAGGGCTCATGGCCCAATACTCGGCTCGCAGGCCGGCCTTGCTGGTACGTGGGCTAGGCCCAGATGTGACATTCCCCCCTCCTTAAGATGCAGCTTGTCCTCAAGGTGCTTCAGACTGCAGAGCCTTCATGTTCTTCAGCTGGTACAGATTTTCCCAGCGAGCCCAGGTGGACGGCCAGTTCTCCCACTGCACCAGAGCATACGGTACAACAGAGTTACCAAAACGGGTTAGGCGAAGATCAATTACCTGTGAAGGAGTGGTTGTCAGATCCATCATCAAACAGGCCAAGTGATCATCAGAGGACACTTCCTGTGCAGGGGGTAGTGCTTTCTTCAGTTGTGAGACATGAATCACTGGGTGGATCTTAGCTGATTCTGGAAGTTGTATTTTGTAGGCTACTTTGCCAATCTTCTGAACAACCAAGAATGGCCCAAAGTATTTGAAACTCAGCTTGTGATTGCTACGATGATGCACAGACTGTTGGATATGTGGTTGCAGTTTGAGATACACCCAGTCACCTACTTGAAACTCCCGCTCTTGGCGATGTTTGTCAGCTTGGGCTTTCATGCGCTGTTGAGCTCGGAGCAGGTTCTGTTGGATAGCCTGTGTCATGGCTGACCTCTCATTGAGCCACTCCTGGAGATCTGTTACTAATGATGCATCTGCCGGCACAATTCCAAAGTGTCTTGGTGGGTGGTCATACAGGACTTCAAAGGGGGTTCTGCCCAGAGCTGAATGATAAGCTGTGTTATACCAGTATTCAGCGAGAGAGAGCCATTGAGACCACTTGGACGGGCAGGCTTGCACAAAGCAACGCAGATAAGTCTCCAGACATTGGTTGAGTCGTTCAGTCTGACCATCCGTCTGTGGATGGTACGAGGAGCTCATGTTGAGTGTTGTTTCAGTCAGCCTGAACAATTCCTGCCACACTGCACTGGTGAATATCCTGTCCCTGTCTGATATAATCAGTGTAGGTAAACCATGCAGCTTGTAGACATTGTTGAGATAGAGTTGAGCTACAGATAATGCTGTATAAGGGTGTGCTAAGGGTATGAAGTGCCCATATTTGGAGAACTTGTCAATCACCACTAATATAGTGTTGTATGTTTTGGACTTTGGAAGGCCCTCTATGAAGTCCAGACTCACTGTGTGCCATGCCTGAGATGGAACTGGCAGAGGTTGGAGGAGTTCTGGGAGCCTACAGTGCTCTGACTTTGCCTGAGAACACACCTGACAAGCAGTCACATACTTGGTGATGTCTTGTTTCATGTTTGGCCATGAAAAGAGGGATTTGACTTTGTGATATGTGGCAGTGGTGCCACTGTGGCCACCCAATCCACTGGTGTGTAGTGCTAGGAGTATAGCTTGTTGAGCTTCCTGATGGTTTCCCAGCCATATTCTGCCTTTGTGTCTGATGACACCATCAATGAGTGAAAACCCTTGTCATTGGACCCAGTGAGACTTAGTTCAGTGAGCAGTTGCTTGGCTTTTGGGTCTTGTTGGTACCCTTCTATGACAATTTCCAACCATTTAGGAGTGCATGTGGATACTGCTAAGACTTGTTCCTCCTGATTCTGCCTTGACAATGCATCAGCAGCTTTATTTTCCATTCCTTTCTTGTACTGGATCCTGTAATGTAATCCCAACAGCTTGAGGAAGGCTTTTTGCTACATGGGTTGTTGGATTGTTTACTGATTCAAGTGAAGCAGACTCTTGTGATCTGTCAAAATGGTGAACTCCTTGTGTTGCAAATATGGTTTCCATTTGTTTACTGCCATAATGAGGGCCAAGCATTCTTTTTCATAGGTTGACAGGGCTTGAGCTTTTATGCCTAATGCCTTGCTGAGGTAGGCAATAGGGTGGTTGTCTTGCATTAGAACAGCACCCACTCCTTTGGCTGAAGCATCTGTTTCAATTGTTAACCCTTTTGTGAAGTCTAGCAAGGCTAACACAGGTGCAGACATAAGTGATTCCTTTACATTATCAAAGCATTGTTGATGCTGAGGTGTCCACAAGAATATTGTATTCTTTTTCAGTAGGTCAGTCAAGGGTCTGCTGAGGAGTCCATAATGCCTGATGAATTTTCTGTAGTAACCTGATAACCCTAGGAAACCCCTTAACTGCTTTAAGTCAGTTGGGACTGGCCATTCTTGAATAGCTTGTATCTTGGCTGGGTCAGTGGCTACCCCTGCAGCACTAATGATGTGCCCCAAGTATTCCAATGATTGCTGGGCAAAAGAGCACTTGAATTTCTTGAGCAAGAAGTTATGCTTATGGAGAATGTTGAAGACTTCTTGCAGGTGCCTTGTGTGTTCCTCCAATGTTCTACTGTAGACAAGGATATCATCAACAAAGACCAAGACAAACTTTCTTAACACTGAGGCAAAGATGGTGTTCATGTTTGCTTGGAAGGTGGCAGGTGCATTGGTTAGACCAAATGGCATCACCTTAAATTCCCAATGACCATGGTGTGTCTTGAATGCTGTCTTTGGAATGTCTTGGGGTAATACTCTGATTTGATGGTAGTCTGACCTCATGTCCAACTTGGTGAACCAGCAAGAACCCTTTAGCTCATCTAGCAACTCATCTACTATGGGTAGTGGGTATTTGTTTTTGACTGTTGCTGCATTCAGCTGTCTATAGTCTATGCAAAACCTCCAAGACCCATCCTTTTTCTTGACTAAGATCACTGGGGATGAGAAAGGGCTTGTACTGGGCTGGATAATTCCATTGAGCAACATTTCTTTGACTTGCCTTTCAATTTCATCCTTCTGAGTTGATGTATATCTGTATGGCTTCATGTTCACAGGTTGTACACCAGCTACCAGTGGAATATGATGATCCAGAGCTCTTGATGGTGGCATCTGAGTTGGGGTTGCAAAGAGGTCTTGGTGTTGCTGTAGAAGGTGCTCAATAGGCTCAGGTATCCCTTGGGCTGTAGCTTCCTCTGTAATCAGAGACAACTGTATCATCTGTGTTACTCCACCCTTTCTGAGTAAGCCCTTAAGTTTCTTGCCTTGGAGTGGCAAGCATTTGGATGTGCAATCCTTCACACCATTCAGCTGAATTGTCTTGCCCTTGTACTTGAACCTCATTTTTTTCTTGCGCCAATGCACCCACATGGGGCTGAATTGTTCAAGCCAATCCATGCCCAATACCAGATCATAACCTGACAACTCTAGTGTTCTGGCTTCAGTTGTGAATGTATGCCCTTGTGACCACCAGGTGAGATTGGTGATCTTTTTGCTGCTTGTAAGTCTGGTCCCATTGGCTACCTTGACTGAGATTGGCACTGTGTCTTCCTGCTCACAAGTAAGCTTCTGTGTTGTGGATGTATTAATGAATGTGGCTGAGCTGCCTGAGTCCACCAGAATCAACACTTCCTGATTTGCCATCATTCCCTGCAGCCTGATGGTTTTCTTGCCTTGGATGCCCTCTACAGCTGCTATGGAGAGAGTTAAGATTTCCTCATCACTGGAGTTGCTAGATATGTCTTCCGCTTTGCTTCTGGTATCTTCCTCAATATTCATAACATCCCACACTTCTTCAAGAATGTGCAATGGTATTTGCTTGGGGCATCTATGGTCTCTACCCCATTTCTCTCCACATTTCATGCACAGGCCTTGGGCACGGCGTTGCTCACGCAATGCAGTGAATTTGTTCTCCCACTTGGGCTTTGTGTCAGGTTTGGTCTCTGGTTGTGGAGCTTCCAAGAGACCTGCTGTTTTTGAAACTGCATTTGGCCTTGAAGAATACTTGTTGTACTCCTTCGGGCTTCGCAATTGATACCTCTTTGCAGAGGCTTCCAACATTTCCTCTTGCATGAGTGCCAATGATAGAGCCGCATCAACTGTTCTAGATTTATGTAAGGTAATTGCAGAACGGATGTTATATTTCAACCCATCTAGGAATTTTTGAACCAGAAAAACTTCATCTAGATTGCTATTGTGAAGTAAGACTCTGTGTTTGGCTTGCTCAAAACGGGCAGAATACTCTAGAACATCAGAGGTTTGGCTAATGGCTAGCAAGTCTCTCATGTAGTTTTGGTATAGCTCTCTCCCAAATTTGTGCTCTACAGCCACACACAGTTCTGGCCAGCTATCCACACTGTGCTGGGTTTGATGGGATTGTAGCCAGAGAGCAGCATTATCATCAAAGCTGATGGTGGCATATGGTGCCCACAGATGGAAAGGTACTCCAAACAAGGTAAAAAATTTCTCACATTTCTCCTTCCACACTCTAGGATGTTCACCATTACATCTAGGACAATCTAATTGGGGTAGTTTGGGTTCCTTATGCTCAGTGTATGAAGAAAACAACTGCTTGGTACCACTAGACTGAGGAATCTCAGGAGCAGAATAAGGAATGTTGGGGATTGGTAACGTACCCTTGAGCAGGGTGGAATCAGGGGTTTTCCCCTTGAATTCCGAACCCTGCTGACTGGTGTGAACGCCGTGGCCGTTGGCCCGTCCCTCTCCCTCGCGCGACGGGACAACAGGCGGGGCCTTGAGGATGTTGGCCTCCAACGCCTTGATGCTGAAAGGACCTTGTGATGCCTAGAGGGGGGGTGAATAGGATCACTTCAAATTTCTGAAACAAATGCAGCGGTTAAAACACCTGTCGGTACTACCGACGCGATGCCGGAACTACCGAGGGGTCGGTACTTCCGGTACCGGACCGGTACTACCGACAGTACAGAGGTGACTAAAACGAAATTTGAAAAGTAAAGCGATTCTAGCAATTCTATTTGAATCAAAGGTTTAGTTTAGAAGCTAAGAACCACCTTCAACCAAAGATATGAGTTGGAGCACAACTAATTTAGAGATCGGGCACAAACAAGCTCTAGGGTTAGAGAGAAACAAAGAATTCAAGCAAGCAAATGGAGACACAAGAGTTTAATCCGAAGTTCACTCCCACAAAGGAAGCTACGTCTCCGTTGAGGATCCCACAAAGGGAGGGCTATCACCAAGAGCCTCTTTTCCTCTTCCAATCCCCACAAAGGAAGATTGGTGCTCACTAAGAATTCTCCACCAAGGAGAGGGTAATACAAACGATCCCAGGTGCACCACACCAAGAGGGCACTCAACGGGAGACGCCTAACCATCTAGAAGTAAGCTTCAAGAGTAACAAACACGAATCAATTGCCCGGAGATGCTTCAAGTGCTCTTGAGATGGAGAGATTCGAAGGGGCTCTCAAAGCTTCTCTAATCCTCACTAGGAATCACTTCTCTACCCAAGCTCTAGCTCAAAGGAATCAAATCTTAGCTCTAGGAGGGAGGGGAGAAGTGGAGTGAATGCTCAAGTGAGTGTTTGTCCCGTGGTTGGTCAGCAATGAGTGAGGGAGAAGAAGGGGGGTATTTATACCCAACCCTGAAAACTAGCCGTTACTGTGCAGAATTGGGGTTTATCGGTACTTCCGACACGGGGTCGGAACTACCGAGGGGTGTCGCAGAAACCCAACAGTGGAGGCATATCGGTAGTTCCGACCCAGGGTCGGTACTACCGAGCCCCTGGCTAAAACTCTCCAGTGAGGCCTTGTCGGTACTACCGACCCAGGGTCGGTACTACTGACAAAGGCTGAGAAGTTGAGATAAGATAAGCAAATGTGCACGTGTCAACTCTAATCTCTTCTCACTCACTTGGGTCATCTTCTAGAGCACTTTTAACATCTCTTGGCTATCAATTCGCATCCCCCTTTATAGTACGGTGTTTCCTATACTCAAATTCAAAATCAAAATTAAATTAAGCCTTGACTTGAGTTGAAAACGCCGAATTGGAGTTGGGGGCCTTCTTTTGGTCAAAACCATAATTTTCAATTAAGTAAATCCTGCACACATCTTATTCAAATGTTAAATGCCACAAATTGTGTTTGTCACTATCACCAAAACAATTAGGGGCCAAGATGCACTTTCAATCTCCCCCTTTTTGGTGATTGATGACAACACAATTCATTTTCAAATAAAGATGTGTGTATCCAACAATTTAAAGTGAAACTCCCCCTAAATGTGTGCTTGGTCTTTTATGGAGGCCTCAAATGCCTATCACACATTTAGAAGAAACTTCACTCTCAATTTGCATACACAAGTGCATAAGTGTGATATAATAACCGTGATGCATATGACAAGATATTCAAACCAACAAAGTGAGAAATAACAACCACTAAGCATCACAAATATATAAACGAGGTTCCACACTAGCACGATTAAGTCTTACAAATTTAAAGGTTCTAGGTTCACCATTCATCACACCACACAAATAGTTCATACATGTCCACAACCTAAGATAGATAGATAAAAGAGCGAAGATACACACCACCCCCACATGGATAAATTGTGAGCTCACTCCCCCTTTGGCATCAAGCGCCAAAAAGAGGAGGCCCTTCAATCATCACTACCATGTGGAGAGTGGACTGCCGGAGGAGAGTCGTCTTCTTCGGTCTCACCACCACCAAAGTCTTCATCGTCAATATCGGCCGGAGGAGCTCCATACATCATGGATGTGTCGCCGTACACCTCCCAAGGATTGTAGAAGACCGGTGGAGGAGGGAAGTCCATGGGCTCATGAACGGGAGAGTGCTCAATGTTGGCTTGAGTGAGCAAGGTCTTCTGGCGAGTCTCCAACTTGATGAGCTGCTCATCCACATGCTGCCTGTGAGCGCGGATTTCCTGAGCATTGTGCTTCCCAACATTGAAACAAGTGAAGAGGCCCTGAGATAAGAAATTGAATAGGCTCTTCTTCTTGCCGGGGGGCGGTGCCTCTAGTTGATGATGGGCCACGAGAGGAAGAGGGAGCCTCATAGGAGGAGGGATCACCGGAAGAAGGTCCAGCTGAGGTAGGAGCTCTAGGAGGGGCATGCTTGCCCAACTTGAGGAGACGCTCAATGTTGCCCTTGTTTGGCTTGTACCAAGTGTGAGTCTTGTCGGTGAGAATGTCAACTCCGGTCACCTCACATATCATCCTGAAGATCCAAGGGGCATACTGACAACTCTTGTTAGCAGACACTGAGCACACAATGATCTCCTCCCAAATGAAATCAAACACACTAAACTTTTCTTTGCCCGGTGCCATCCTCACAAGAATATCCTTGGCAATGTTGGAGATGTTGTAGTTGTCACCTATCTTAGGAGTGAGAGTGTATCGAAAGAGCTGGTTCAACATCCTATAGACGAGCTTCATACCATGAGTAGTACCAAACTCAACCTTGCCATAAGCGGCGTCGTACATGAATGCCATCTCACTATCAAGTGGGATTTCTCCTCCATGAATCTTACGACGACCAAGATCCTTCGCATCAAAACCAAGAATCTGCGCGAACCTCTCATAAGAGACAGAGAGAGGCTTCCCTTGTAAGAGCCAATGAAAGGTCTTGGTTTCACACCGGACATAAAGATTGGCATAGAATTGTGCGATGACTTCTTCATTCCAATCATAATTCAGTGCCATGATTGAAGTCGTTCCCTTAGCATGGCAAATGTCAATAGCCTCATTGACGGCCGGAATGTTGAATGACCTCAAAGCATCCCAATTGATGGACTTCATGTCAATAGTCATGTGCTCCTTGCATAAGATAACCGATTCATACCAATCGGCATTGAACTTGAGCCAAAAGCGGATATCTTCAAATTCCTTTTGCCATTCAGCCGGATCAGAGTACCTTTGCTTGTACACGTCATGTGACCCACTCTTGTAGTCAACCATCTTCATGATTCCCATTGTAGTTGCCGGACGAGGAGGCACGCAGGGCCTAAGTACAAAACCCGCAAGAGAGTCCAAAGAGATATCTTCATAGTCATCATAATGATCATCTGGTTCATGAGCTTGCTTGGTACGTGCATGGTGACCCTGACTAGTTGAGCGATGAGGAGCAGCTGGAGGATTTTTACGGCCTCGACTACGTGGGCGTTGAGCACCCTTGCCCACCTTCCTCTTCCTTTGAGCGAGAGGGACGTCATCCTCATCCGAGCCTTCTTGGATCACTTGCTTGCCGGCCCGACTCATCTGAGAGAGTGTATAAGGATTGTATAAGATGGGTGTGAAAGATTTGAAAAGGATTGGCTCAGTTCATGGACTTAAGCACCTGTGACAGACGCCTGTCGGTACTACCGACACGGGGTCGGTACTACCGACGGGGTCTGCAACAGTGCGAAAAATCCATGAACCGAGTGATTCAACCAACGAAACGCTACGAGATCATGGGCAAGTGTTCTAGGATGGATATAAAGATGATTCCCTAAAGCATTCCTCCTAGAAACAACGGCATTGAGAGATCGATTAGAGAGGATTTTGAATGAAATACCTTGATCCTTCCCGCGCGAATCGAAGAACTCCCGACGAGGATCGGATGTTCCGAAGGGTGGGGAATCCAATGAAATGGCTAGTTTGAAGTTTTCACAGTTGGATTTTGAGTTCCCTTCACGGATTTGAGAGAGGAGAGGAGAGGGAGGCGGTAACGGTTGAAAGAGAGGAACCCTAGAACCTGTCTGGTTCGGGGGTATTTAAACCCCAGTGACGATTATCGGTAGTACCGACAGAGGCTCGGTACTACCGAGGGTCCAAGAAAATTGAGCCAGAGAGCCCGTATCGGTATTACCGACTGAGGGTCAGTTCTACCGAGGATCCCATCGGTATTACCGACGGAGTACCGGTACTACTGCTGATTTTGCAGAATTCCAAACAGTGAGCTCTCATCGGTAGTACCGACCTCATGTCGGTAGTACCGTGGGTTTTCGAAATTCCAACAGTAAGCGCTTAGCGGTACTTCCGACCTTGTGTCGGTAGTACCGTGAATTCAAGAATTTTTGAAGAAGATATTGAGAGAATAGCTGAAATAGATAGAGGGAAAAGACTATGGACATGTAGAGCAACCATAGAGCTTGGTAATTAGACACAATCAATCAATCAAAGCGATAATCACCAAACACTATGGGAAGAACCAAGTTTTGTAAGACACACACAAAGTGAAGAAAATAAAACATTTTTCTCTCTATCTAGGCATCAAACAATTTCGTGTGCAACAAGTCAAGCCAAGTTACGAGAATCCAAGATGTTTAGCTCACTTCTCAAACCACAAAACCTTTGCTCGTCTAGAGGCTTAGTGAAGATATCGGCAAGTTGCCTCTCGGTGCTCACATGACGTAGAGCAATATCTCCCTTAGCCTTATGATCCCTTAAGAAATGATGTCGAATATCTATGTGCTTTGTTCTAGAGTGTTGGACCGGATTGTTTGCTAGCTTGATGGCACTCTCATTATCACACAAGAGTGGAATCTTACTAAACTCACAACCGTAATCACTCAACGTTTGCTTCATCCACAAGAGTTGTGCACAGCAAGCACCGGCCGCCACATACTCGGCTTCGGCCGTGGACAAAGCAACCGAATTTTGCTTCTTTGAGCTTCACGAAACCAAAGACCTACCAAGAAATTGGCAAGTCCCGGTAGTACTCTTTCGATCTACTTTGCAATCGGCATAGTCCGAATCGGAGTAGCCAAGTAAATCAAAAGTGGAGCCCTTGGGATACCACAAGCCAAGGTTAGGAGTGTGTACCAAATATCTAAAGATTCTCTTAACAGCCATTAGATGACACTCCTTAGGATTAGCTTGAAATCTTGCACACATGCACACACTAAGCATTATATCGGGCCTAGATGCACAAAGGTAAAGGAGGGAGCCAATCATGGAGCGATATACCTTTTGGTCGACCGACTTCCCTTCTTCATTGAGATCAAGATGTCCATTTAATGCCATGGGAGTCTTGATGGGCTTGGAATCGGCCATATCAAACCTCTTGAGCATATCCTTCACATACTTGGTTTGACATAGAAAAATCCCTTCCTTCAATTGCTTGATTTGAAATCCAAGGAAGAACTTCAATTCACCCATCATAGACATATCGAATCTCTTGGTCATGATTCTACTAAACTCTTCACAAAATTTATCATTAGTAGAACCAAAGATAATGTCATCAACATAAATTTGGCATACAAAGATTTCATTTCCATTTCTTTGAATGAAGAGAGTAGAATCGGCTTTGCCTATCTCAAAACCGTTCTTGAGAAGAAAATCCTTAAGGCATTCATACCATGCTCTAGGAGCTTGCTTGAGCCCATAGAGCGCCTTATGGAGCTTGTACACATGGTTGGGAAAGTTTGGATCTTCAAAGCCCGGTGGTTGATCAACATATACTTCTTCTTGGAGAGGTCCATTCAAGAATGCACTCTTGATATCCATTTGATGAAGCTTGAAGTCATGATGAGTAGCATAGGCCAAAAGGATACGAATTGATTCAAGCCTTGCTACCGGTGCATAGGTCTCTCCAAAGTCCAAGCCTTCAACTTGAGTGTACCCTTTGCCAACAAGCCTTGCCTTGTTCTTTGTGACGACACCAAATTCATCTTGCTTGTTCCTAAAGACCCATTTGGTGCCGATCACATTTTGCTTTGGTCTTGGCACCAACTCCCAAACTTCATTTCTCTTGAAGTTGTTCAACTCTTCCTCCATGGCAATAATCCAATCCGGGTCCTCAAGAGCTTGTTCCACACTAAGAGGTTCCAAAGAGGAGACAAACGAGTAAAATGCACAAAAGTTTGACAATCTTGAGCGAGTTGTTACCCCTCTTTGGATACTCCCAAGTATGTTGTCAACGGGATGATCCCGTTGAACCATTTGATGTACTCTTGGGTGTGGTGCTTGAGATTGACGTTGAATGGGTCCATCATCATCATCTTCAACTTGTGGAGCTTCTCCTTGAGCTTCACCACCTTGTTCTCCCCCTTGATCAAAGACCCGTCCATGATCGTCACCATGAACTTGACTTTCCTCTTGACAAGCTTGAGAACTTGGTGGTTCCACTCTTGTTGATGATGGTGGATCTTGATTGCTTGTTTCACCCGGAGCTTGAACTTGAGCCTCATGAGGCATAACTTCACCGGTCCCCATTCTAAAGATTGACACACTTGGGGGTTCTTCATCATCTACAAGGTTTTCACTAACTTGCTCTCGTTGAGAGCCGTTGGATTCATCAAATTTCACGTCTACCGTGGTCTCAACACAACCGGTGGTTTTGTTGAAAACACGATAGGCATGTTCGTTAGTTCCATAACCAATGAGAAAACCTTCATCAACCTTGGATGCAAACTTTGAGGCTTTGGGTTTCTTGTTAAGTATGAAACACTTACACCCAAAGACCCTAAAGTAATGCACACTAGGCTTCTTACCGGTGATGATCTCGTAGGGAGTCTTGTTCAAGTACTTGTGGAGGTAGAGGCGGTTGGCGGCATGGCATGCGGTGTTGATAGCTTCCGCCCAAAATGAGTCCGGAGTCTTGTATTCATCAAGCATTGTTCTTGCCGCTTCAATCAACGTACGGTTCTTCCTCTCAACGATGCCATTTTGTTGAGGTGTGTATGGAGCGGAGAGTTCATGCTTGATGCCTTCTTCATCTAGGAACTCTTCAACTTGAGTGTTCCTAAACTCCGAGCCGTTGTCACTTCTTATGTTCTTGACCTTGAGCTCGAACTCATTTTGAACCCTTCTAATGAACTTCTTCACAATTCCCTTTGCTTCACTTTTATCTTGCAAAAAGAATACCCAAGTGAAACGGGAAAAATCATCAACAATTACTAAACCATATTTGTTACCACCGATGCTTATGTAGGCAATTGGTCCAAACAAGTCCATGTGTAGTAGCTTCAATGGTCTTGATGTTGATAGGATGTTCTTGGCGGGATGATGCGCTCCAACTTGTTTTCCCGCTTGACAAGCACTACATGACCTATCTTTCTCAAAAACAACATTTGTTAGTCCTAGGATGTGCTCGTCCTTTTGAAGTTTGGCCAAGTTCCTCATGCCAACATGGGCTAGTCGGCGATGCCATAGCCAACCCATGTCGGATTTTGCCACTAAGCAAGCCTTAGGGTCCACCTTTACTTCTGTGAAGTCCACATAGTAAAGCTTTCCCCTTAGGTGACCCGCAAAGACAATAGAGGAATCCTCACTTCTAGAGACGGTCACACCCTCTTTGGTAAAGAGACAATTGTAGTCTTTCTCACAAAGTTGTGAAACCGACAACAAATTGTACCCTAAACCTTGCACATGAAAAACATCTTCAATTGAATTTGTTGTTGAGATAGCAATTTTACCTAGACCGATTACATCTCCTTGACCATTGTCTCCATAGATGATAGCTTCCGTAGGGTTGTCATAATGATCAAGGGATGCAAATAAGCCTTCATCTCCGGTCATGTGATTAGTGGCACCACTATCAATCAACCATGCGCTTCCACCGGAGGAGTAGGCCTACAAAACAAGTTTAGGCTTTTGGTTTAGGTACCCAAAAGGATTTGGGTCCTTGGAGGTTAGAAGCATAAACTTTCGGAACCCACACACTCTTCCTCATAGTCTTCTTTGTGTAGGCCCCAACATACTTGACCACCATTTTACCATTGTGGTCCAAAGTCACAACATAGTCACAAGTGTAGTTAGGAGAGGGCTTGTGTTCCACCACATTCTTCAATGCCTTTGATGGAGAATTAACCCCACCATTCCCTTTTGTGGTGTTCACAATCTTCGGCTTGTCCTTTGTTGTGGTGGAGGTGGTGACTCCATGGGCAATATCCATAATAGTGTTGAGGTAGCCTCCCTTGTTCCACAAGGGGATCTCATGCCCTTTAACCACCACCCTACCATTGACCTTGTTGTTCTTGTAGTGCCCAAGTCCCTTTTTGTCAACCACATTAGGAATGGACTTGGCACCATTCTTGCCTTGAGTGATCAACATGTTCAATCGGGTTATTTCTTTGTCTTTGCTCTTGATTGTTTCCTCAAGCCTTGCATGGTTAGTCTTGAGAGCATTTATATCAACATTAGAGCAAATAGAATAACCTTCGCTAGTGGAGGCATTAGAGTCAAGTGTTGCCTTAGAATTGGCTTTGGTGCTTTCCCAAAGGGTACTATAGTTTGCCTCAAGATTTTTATGTTTATCCGTCAAGCATGAAAAGCTCGATTGAAGCTCACTATGAGTAGCCTTTAGGGAAGCTAGAGATTCATTTGCCAAAGTGTAATCCTTTGACATCCTCTTGTTGGAGTCATTAGCCAAAGACAAGTCCGTGGTTAACTTCTCCACCTTAGCCTTTTCTTCGGCAAGGATTTTCTCTAGAGCAAGGTTTCTTTCCTTTTCACGGATAAGCAAGTCTTCTTGCTCATGAAGAATCTCCTTCCTTTCCTCTAATTTGTCCAAAAGCTTTTTAATTTCTTTATGGCCCTTTTTACCAAATTGCTTTATCATGTTTGCCTCCATTTCTTTTTCCTCATCTAGGTTATCTATGTCATTACTAGGTGTGGAAGATGATGAGGTGAGAGAGGATAAGGTGGTTGACTCTTGTACCTTGCTCCCTCTTGCCATGAGACAAAAGTGAGAGTTGTCCTCATCGTCAGAGAAGTTGTTGAAGAGGCGTGGCGAAGATGCTCCTTGTGCCATGGCAAGTGTTGCCATGCCTTTCTTCTTTGGTGTTTCATCTTCATCACTTGAGTCCCATTGTTAACCCACGTGAGCACGCCCTTGGTACTTGTTCTTGTACTCTTTGCTCTTCTCCTTGTACTTCTTCTCTTCCTCATTCTTGTCTTTGCTCTTGTTCTTGGGACACACAGCGATGAAGTGTCCATACTCTCCACACTCATAGCATTTTCTTTGTGACTTCTTCTTTCTATCATCACCGCCTTTCCTTGATGCCTTAGACTTCAAGAACTTCTTGTATTTTCTTATGGCAAAGGCGGTTTCTTCATCCGTACTTCCTTCCTCACTTGAATCTTCATTCTTAGTCTTGGAAGTCTTCGGCTTCAATTCCACCACTTCACTAGAGCTAGCATTGAGGGCTAGACTCTTGTTCACCTTCAATGTAAGAGACTTCTCCACGTCTTGATCAACTAGCTCTTGATGCAAGATTTCACCAAGAAGTTGATTGGGAGTCATGTTGTGATAGTTGGGATCTCTTCTTATCATGGTTGCTAGGTTTGGATTCTTCGGTGTGAAAGCTCTTAGCAACTTCTTTGTGACCTTTTCATCATCCCAATCATTGCTTCCAAGAGCTTTGATGTCCGAGACAAGAAGTATTAGCCTATCATACATTTTCCTCACGGTCTCTCCATCCTTCATGACGAAAAGCTCCAGCTCTCCGTGAATCAAGTCGATCTTGCCTCTTCTCACTTGATCGGTACCCTCATGTGCCTCCTTGAGTGTGTCCCAAATCACCTTGGCAATTTGGATGTTCCGGACTTTGTTGAACTCTTGAGCACACAAGGATCCCGTGATTACTCTTGTTGCTTGCACGTTGCGGTGGAGGTCTTGCTCATGCTCGAGTGTAAGAGCTTCTCCTTCGGCGGGGATTGTCACACTTACAACCACAATCTTCCAAAGAGAAGGGTGAAGCCCGTAGAGGTGCATTTGCATATCATAAGCCCATTTGGGATAGTCTTTCCCATCGAAGTGGGGAGGCTTTCCCAAATGTACGGAATAAAACTTTTCGTTAGGATTGTTGCCCGTAGGTTGTCCGCAGTGGAATGGCACTTCATAGTAGCCGGAGTGGTAATGCTTTGCTTGCTCCTTCTTGATCATCTTCTTGAGGAGCTTCTTGGCCATCTTCTTGGCCTTCTTCTTCTTCTTAACTTTTCTTCTCTTCTTCTTCGCCGCCTTCCTTGCCGCATCATCATCATCCTTGACGTCTTCATCACTTGAGTCGGAGTCGGAGTCCGAGTCGGAGTCGGATGAAGAGTCATCGGAGCTTTCTCTGTTGGAACGGCTTGGGGCCTTCCCGGTGATGTCTTGGGCTGCCTTAAGCTCTTTCTCTTGAGCTTCCTTGGCGGCGATTTCTTCGGCGGATTGGTTGTCTCCGCTCCCCGACATCTTGATCCCTTAGCGGTTAAGCCTAAATCAAGGGATTAGACTCTGATACCAATTGAAAGGACCTTGTGATGCCTAGAGGGGGGTGAATAGGATCACTTCAAATTTCTGAAACAAATGCAGCAGTTAAAACACCTGTCGGTACTACCGACGCGGTGCCAGAACTACCGAGGGGTCGGTACTTCCGGTACCGGACCGGTACTACCGACAGTACAGAGGTGACTAAAACGAAATTTGAAAAGTAAAGCGATTCTAGCAATTCTATTTGAATCAAAGGTTTAGTTTAGAAGTTAAGAACCACCTGCAACCAAAGATATGAGTTGGAGCACAACCAATTTAGAGATCAAGCACAAACAAGCTCTAGGGTTAGAGAGAAACAAAGAATTCAAGCAAGCAAATGGAGACACAAGAGTTTAATCCGAAGTTCACTCCCACAAAGGAAGCTACGTCTCCGTTGAGGATCCCACAAAGGGAGGGCTATCACTAAGAGCCTCTTTTCCTCTTCCAATCCCCACAAAGGAAGATTGGTGCTCACTAAGAATTCTCCACCAAGGAGAGGGTAATACAAACGATCCCGGGTGCACCACACCAAGAGGGCACTCAACGGGAGACGCCTAACCGTCTAGAAGCAAGCTTCAAGAGTAACAAATACGAATCAATTGCCCGGAGATGCTTCAAGTGCTCTTGAGATGGAGAGATTCGAAGGGGCTCTCAAAGCTTCTCTAATCCTCACTAGGAATCACTTCTCTACCCAAGCTCTAGCTCAAAGGAATCAAATCTTAGCTCTAGGAGGGAGGGGAGAAGTGGAGTGAATGCTCAAGTGAGTGTTTGTCCCGTGGTTGGTCAGCAATGAGTGAGGGAGAAGAAGGGGGGTATTTATACCCAACCCTGAAAACTAGCCGTTACTGTGCAGAATCGGGGTTTATCGGTACTTCCGACACGGGGTCGGAACTACCGAGGGGTGTCGCAGAAACCCAACAGTGGAGGCATATCGGTAGTTCCGACCCAGGGTCGGTACTACCGAGCCCCTGGCTAAAACTCGCCAGTGAGGCCTTGTCGGTACTACCGACCCAGGGTCGGTACTACCGACAAAGGCTGAGAAGTTGAGATAAGATAAGCAAATGTGCACGTGTCAACTCTAATCTCTTCTCACTCACTTGGGTCATCTTCTAGAGCACTTTTAACATCTCTTGGCTATCCATTCGCATCCCCCTTTATAGTACGGTGTTTCCTATACTCAAATTCAAAATCAAAATTAAATTAAGCCTTGACTTGAGTTGAAAACGCCGAATTGGAGTTGGGGGCCTTCTTTTGGTCAAAACCATAATTTTCAATTAAGTAAATCCTGCACACATCTTATTCAAACGTTAAATGCCACAAATTGTGTTTGTCACTATCACCAAAATAATTAGGGGCCAAGATGCACTTTCAGATGCGCGATGTGAGATCATCGATGGATGCTTGCAATTCGTTAGCCGTCCTTCCTGCGGTGTCCTTCCACTGCACCAACTCCTTGAGGTGGAGTGTGCTCTTCACTTGTTCAACGCCGATGGTCTTGACATCAGCTGCCAGTTGCTTGAGTTGCTCCTCTACCGCTGCCATCTGGTATGTTAGGGTTGGGCGTTTGGGTTTGGGATCTCGTTTGGGTCTATTGCTGGCTTCGGCGACGACGCGCGCAAGCTCTTGGGCGAACGGTGGTGAGGTTGGTGGTGGTGGATGCGTTGGTTGGAACGAAGCGGTTTGGGGCGGCGGTGGTGGTGGTGGTGGTGTTCCGGCGTCGGCGGTGTTGGTGGCGGATTGGTTGAGCTGGTGTAGGCGGGTGTTAGGTGGTGGTGCCAGGTTGTGGATCTGGGACGGCGATGGAGGTGGCGGCGGCGGTGGTGGGGTAAGGTTCAGATCGACGCCGACAGGTTGCGCAGCGCACGGCTCTGATACCAAATGTCACGATCCGAGGACCGGACATGATAGCTGGAGGGTTTTGCCGGCGAAACGCACGGCGACGAGAATGGCGGCGCCGCCTCAAGCAGTCGACCGGAGTCGGAAGAAGAGAGGATAGTGTTTAGGTTGGTTCATAATCGTTGTCCTCCCTGTCCACACAGGCAGTGATACGTATGTGTGTTTGCGGCCCACCGGCCGAATGACTCTTACAGGGCTCATGGCCCAATACTCGGCTCGCAGGCCGGCCTGGCTGGTACGTGGGCTAGGCCCCGATGTGACACAAAGATGGTCAGGTCAGGTCCGAACCGGAAGACCAGATATTTGCGATCCCCCAATCTTCAGCAGCAGCCGCTCGCTCTTCTGTCTTCTCGTCCGGACACCCCAAACAAGCGAGAGGAGACGGGGAGAGAGCCGAGCGCCAATGGCGGGCACCGGCTGTCACTCGCTCCTCTCTCCGACCTCACCGTTCTCTGCTGAGTTCTTCTCGCGCCGTCGAGCCTCCGCCGCCGGTAAGGGAGCCTGCCGGCCGAGTTTCCACTCTTCTTGCTCCAGGCCTCCAGTGGAGAGGACTCACGGTGTGCTCATTCTTGCGCTACTAATTTTGAGGATGTACTCTGGGTGTTCTGTTTCCGTGCTATGTTCTGCTGTATAACTACCGGGTTATAGTATTCTGCTTATCTTAGGGAAAACTGTTTTCTTGGAGACATAGCTGTGCTGATTTTGGTGATGACTGGTGAAGTTAACTTTCAGTTCTTGGCATGTTTGTGCTTCAGTGCGACCCCAGATCAGGTGCTGCGCGAAAGATGAGGATTCAAAGGGATGTGCAGACATCTACAAGGGCAAGGTTCCGAGTTTTCCCTTCTCCTCATGTCCAATTCGTGATGTTCACTAAACATACATCCAATTGCAGTAGGCTGCTATATGTGGAATCCCAGATACAGTTGCACATAACTTTGTTCTCTATGTGGTGCCCACTAAATTGTTTTTAGAGTTGTGAGTTTAGACAACTGTAATCTTGTTATTGAGGAATACATTTTGCACTACATTTTAAGTGAGCTGATTCTAATCACTCAAACAGTGGTATTTACGCAAGCCCAATACTGAAGTGCGCCTTTGTTATGGTATTTGGCATTCGTTTCCAGCAACATCTTATCAGGTTACGTTCTCTCCAAGTGTTCTGATGCATCATCTATTATGCAGGATGAAGAAACTAGACCTTCAAGACGAAAATGTCTAATCTGCCTAGGCGCTGTAACATTAATCAGTGCAACAGGACCAACAGTTAGTACACCAAACGGACTCACTGCAGATATGATGAACAAACCTGGGATACAGAAAGCTGTTTGCAAAAATTGTAGTGGTAGCGGTGCTGTGATATGTAAGGGTCTCGCATCACTTGATCGCTTTGTGTGTTCCTTGTTGATGCTGAATGACTTACAAGTTCTAGACTCCATAAGATGATAAGATTCACGTTCTTGAAAATCGATAGTCCTATGAAATAAAGAATCCTCCTTCAATAGGAAATAGAACTGTACATAATAGTTTTGTAGATTGAAATAGCTAACAGTATGCAGTATGCCATTCAGATGCAAACGCAGTCAAGTCATGCTTTGCACTTCGCTTCTCATTTCACCGAGTGTTTGGTTAAATTCTAGTGAAAAAAAACAACAGAGCAGGTCTGGTTTGAATGCATTTTTGCACGGCTGATTTAATTAAAACTTACATACTCCACTGCCTAGCAAGTTGATCTTCCTTCTCTTTTTTCTGGAACTTGAATAGAGTATATTTCTGGTAAAACTGCATACTGGTAGTTCCTTTTTCTTGGAGTGAATTCATTTTCAGCTGGATTCAGGTGATATGTGTGGTGGCACAGGAAAATGGAAAGCCCTTAACCGAAAGAGGGCAAAAGATGTTTATGAATTCACAGAGTGCCCAAACTGCTACGGTATGTTTGTGCCTTCCATCGTCATTTGATTATGGATGCAAATACAGCCTTGGTTGTGTTATTTCTAAACTTCACATTTAATTCCTGTACAGGCATTTTTTTTTACAAGATTTAAGCTTGTCATGCTATCAATGTTTCAAGTATTAACCATTTTACTTATTAATATTACCAGGTCGAGGGAAGCTGGTATGCCCAATCTGTCTTGGAACTGGCCTGCCGAACAACAAAGGCCTACTCCGGCGACCAGATGCAAAGCAACTGCTTGATAAGATGTACAACGGCAAGATATTGCCAAGGTCATAGTGTGGTAGATTACACTGCCAAAGGATTTTGCTTCAGTCATCGAGTACGAGTAATATTTGAGACTATGTAGCTCGAGTGTAAATTTTTGTTCGATGTTCAACAAAGATTACGGCTTGGAATTAGCTTTCAGATGACAGATGTACTGCAACGATTCAGACACATTTGGCTGTTGTAGTCATCCAGATTATTAAACAAAAATACAGCGATTTATTTATAAAAAAGTTCATGCTGTACTGAGCATCACCAAATAGCAACGTCTGTCTTCGTTTCCACTACTCGTTTAGTGTTTGATGAAATTTGACAATACTCTGCCTGTAAGTTATTTTTCCTTCTTTTTTTTTTGAATTTGTATGGACTATGGTTCTGGCAAACTACTGTGGTTGCTCCTTTTCTTGGAGTGAATTCATTTTCAGCTGTTTATTCAGGTGACGTGCGATGGAACAGGAAAATGGAAGGCCCTCAATTGAAAAAGAGCCAAAGATGTTTACAAATTCAGAGTGCCCAAATTGCTACAGTAAGCTTTTTGGCTGTCATTTCAATCTGCATGTACATGTTACAGCTTAGAATTAGCATTCAGATTATGACAGACATGTGATGACCATGATTCTGGCATATTGAAAATTTGTAGGATCATTAGATAATTTAGTCATCAGATCCATATCCATTGAGAATACGGAGTTCAGTCCGTTTCAACATTGAAATCCAGCCTGAGGACAGGCCCCAAACATTTTTTCGAAGAGTTGGGTTATGATCCCTGTTTCAGTAGCCCCAAACATTTGAAACATTTTTTTTCGAAGAGTTGGGTTATGATCCCTGTTTCAGTATCAAGCAGGTATGCAGGAAGATATTAGATGACACAGATTTTGCTCAATTATTGAGTAGGAATACATTTGAGATTAATAGCTCTTTGAGTGTAAACTTTTGTTCAATAAAGATTACAGTTTTCAGATTAGGATAGATATGTACTGACACTGATTCTGTCAAGGCTTCTGGCTGTTATTGTCATCTACATTATTACACAAATATAATGATCTATTTATAAAACGTTCAAGCTGTATCAGAGCATCACCAAAACAGAATACCTGTCCGTTCTCCGAGCAAAAGCAAAAGATGCAGCAATATCAATGCGTTCATCCAGTATAACAACAAAAACAAAGAACCTGCATAAATCAAATCAAAAGAATGAAGATGCAGAGCGTATGGGATCGATAGGATCGAACTGATGCGAGAGAAGTGTTGGACATCGGGATGCACAAGCCGCACGAGAGGACGGCGAATGCATGATAACTTATTCCGAGCTCGCTGTCGGCAACGTACAGCTCTGAATGCGCTACGGGAAGAAGCGCATCAGAGACTCTAATTTGTTGCCTTTGAAGACATCAGAACAAAGAAGCGTAGCCGCGGAACAACCAAAAGCAAAATCAAGTTAGGAAAAAACGAAACGAACAGCATTGAGGAGATCGATCTGGGGCCTCAGAAAATTTGGCAAAGAGACTCATCAGAAACATCAGATGGTACGGACAAAGATTTCAGTCATCGGCCCCGAAACGGGAGATAGAGAGAAAGAGAGAGGAGGGTGGGCGTAAGGAGGAAGGAAGAGTGGCCGGGAGAGACGAACGCCCTTGCGTTCTCGCGGCGTCTGCAAACATAGCTCCGGCAATGGCGAGGCGGCGGGCGCAGGGCGGCTTGGTGGAGATACAAGGGGGGCATTGGTGCTGGTTATATAGGGGCTCTCATCTAACCCTAGTTCCCATTCGTGAGTGGGCTTCTTTCTTCTTCATTCACTGTTGTTGGGCCGAGTGCGCGTGCTGGTGCTTTAAGCCCAGAGGGCCCGTAGGAAAGCCCAACTGTTTTATTCATTGTCGCTTTGCGTTATTACCCCGTTTGAGTCCGTTAATTGAATTTCATTTAGTCCTAAAAAAAATTGAATTTCATTTGTTTTTATCAACGTCTATGATCCTAGTCCGAGCGAGACCGAATCAATGCACCATCTAATTAATTTGAAATTTTCAATAAAAAATGTTTCGACCAAGAAGAATATTAAGTTCATGCAACTAAGGGACTTCCATAAACCGCATATATACATTCAAGACCATTCTACATTGTATCTTCTAAGACTACTAAACACCAGAGGTCATCTAGCCTTGTTGGTTAGAGGAAGAATACTCTTGCAGATCAACCCTTGGGGGTTCACATGAACACCAATATGTGATACAATATTAAAATTCGATTTATGATCACTTAATAAAATTCTCCAAATGGGGAAGAAGCTAACAACGTGGCTACTTCAACCAAACAACTGTATGATTCGTTGTTTATTGTACATATTACTGATGCCAATGCAAATTTAAACAGCTACACCTTATTAGAAATAATGTGTCACAATGAAAAAAGTGAATATTTGTTATTCCAAGTGGATGCAAATTCTCACAACTTACTAATGTGTTTTGATTGTGAACACAATAACTGCACGAAGCTATTGTATTTAGTTCAGAAATCTTTACTGATATCATGAGTTCCCTTTGGAAAAAGATCAGGGGAAGTCTGTATTCATTATGGAGCTATCTTATACTGACAAAAGATTGATAAAATCATGTTTAGAGCGTGAGCTTAGTAGTTGGACTAACCCCTAAGATGGTATTGAACAGGAAAAAAAAAGTTCAAAAGTGTTTCCAGCCTGAGAACAGTCCAAAATATCTGTTTTAATTATTTTCTCACTAAAATGATGGGAATCCCAAGCCCGCTCAAAAAACAGATAGTTGAATTTAATCTGAAACTATCTAGGGTTCTTTTTGGCCTAGCCTGCAAAAATGCTCATGTTGAATTTACACATGCCACTCAGCTAGTGTTCAAAATTGTCATGCTAATATTTTTGTAGAAAAATATATTTGAATAACATATTTGGCATGTAATAATGTCACCATATGTCACTCAGCTAGTAGTTAAAAAAAGTGATTAAATATAGAGGTATGTATTTAGTTGTGATTTCTGACTATCAAATATTTATATGGGTTTTTATATGCCACTTGACATAAATCTAATGGCCATGTAGTTCGTAGATATAACTGATGCTTGCTATAATAACGATGGCACTGAAACATTATAGGATATGCATAAGAAAATGCCATACATACATGGGCCTTATAGGGAGATAACATTTCCGTATTTCATCACTCAAGAAACATACTAAGTACACCATGGATCAAAACACAATTCAAAACCTTTAAATGCACATTGTAATTTTTAGCACATGGTTTAAGTTGTAAACAAAGGTGATCTTTGTTTTTCTTTTATTTCTTGAATCGAGCTTGATTTACTTTGAAATTAATTCTGGAAGAAGGACAAACAATGTGACCATGAAACTTTACAAACAGGAACATCATAGCATAAATGAGCTACTGAAAAAAAAATTAGATCAACAGGAGCTATAACTTTAGCATGAAAAATCTAACAAGACTCAACTACTAGAAACACAAATAAACTAGACAGCAAGATATAAGAATGATCTGAAACTAAAACTTTGTATATACAACATGATACTGATACATCTAGCTCACGCACAAAAAATTAGATCCATAACTACAGTAGAATTATAAATTTGAATTTATCTCAAACTAACCACCATAAATCAAAAGATTAATCTACACATGACAAAAACAGCTCCAATATTTATCATAGGTTCACAACAAGGCTACAGAGTTATTGCAAAAAGGTCTACTCCATTTGAGGAACAGATATTTTTAAACAAATCAAAAATAGAGGTAATAATAGATATAAAAAATAAATCATAACTGAAGATTTACAAGTGATCTATGTGCCATTTTTCTACACAAGAACAAGCATGACCATACTAGCATCATATCCAAAATTCACATCGTGAACAGTTCTAGATTTCAAACTATTTCAAATCTATCCAAACTGAAGAATTCAAAATATTTCAAAAACATAAGAAGTTAAATCATACACATTCTTTCTAGAAAAGGTAGTACTCATCACAAGGATTCTAGAACATTTGAGTTTTCATTATTCTAAAAAAAGAACATTTGAGTTTGCATTTTTGCGATTTTTCTGTGATTTTATATCGATTTTACAAGTTTCGGAGATTTGAAACTAGATCTGAAGAATCTATTTCTAGAAAGGTCCCTGGATAGATTTTTGAGTTCACACACATGTCCTTGGAATAACAAAAAGGTCCCTTCTTTAACGTTTTATACCCTGGATAGATCTTAGAGCTTGCAATCGGGTCCTTGGCCATGGTCGGCGGCGGGTTGGTCGGATTCGAGGAGATGGCCGGACTTGGCCGGGGAAGTGGCCAAGGGTGGTAAGGAGCTCACCTAGGATCGGATTACGGCCGGAGTTGGGGTTGGGACGGCGCCGGCGAGGTGTTTCGGCGGCGCACAGAGGTGGCACCCGCCTCTGCTCGAAATCCGGCGAGGGGGAGGGCAAAGTAAGGCAAGGCGAGGCTTTGGAAGCTAAGGTGGAGTCGTGGGAAGGCTATGGCGTGCTTCGGGGCTGGCGACGTTGAGCTGAGCAGAGAGCTCCATAACGGCGCGGCAATGGCGGACGGCGGAGCAGTGTGTCGCACGCGGCACGATGGGGCTTGGCCCTTTTATAGGCGACGCTCGGGCGTGGCGTGGCAGGAGACGTCACCATGATGGCCTGGCGTCCAAGCTGGCCGGCATCCCATGGCGTGTGCGGGCGCCCCCAGCAGAGACAGCACCGGCGGAGCGCGGCGCGTGGCGCACACGGCCCGGGCGCTCCGCCACCTGGCGTAGGCCAACTGGGTAGGCAGCACCTCGGGAAGGTGTACTGGTCACGGCACGCCTGACGGCGTCAGTGGGGCCCAGCGGAAACGGCACAGGCACGGACGTTGGGGCGGGAAAACCCGGCGGTGTGGCTCGACGTGCGGTAGCGCGCGCTCTGGCGTTCCCGGCGCGACAGGCAGTTCGGCTTAAGCATGTTTGACCGGCTCAAACAATTCATAGTTGAACACAACTTTAAATTTGGCCAAAATAAAAGTTGTAACTGAGATATGCACCTCCAACTTTTACAAAGGCCGACAGGTCAAAGGATCAATAGTTTGGGCATAAAACGTCTCCAAACTTTCTGGTTTTCTCGGCTTGGTCAACAGGACATCCAGAACTTTGACCGAGTTTTTGAGGTTTTTGCACTTCGAATTTGAAATGCCACTAATTGAATGAAATATGTTCCTAGAGAAATTGCACAATTTTCATATTGGCAGAATTTTCAATTTTTAAGGAAAATCTTGAGATCTAGCTAGATTATCAAGGAAGGGTCATAAGATCCTAAGGGTTGGACCACTTTGACTAAGGTTGACCAAGATAACTAGGGTTTAACTTTACTAACAAGCATTATTAGCAACTTAAGCATCAGAGATGTTACACTAAGTGTTGTCGCGCGCCGGTGTGATCCCTGGCTGCCTAGCCTGCCGCCGCTGCCGGAGGAGGGCGATTTCATGGTGGAGATAGATGAGGAGGGGAGAGGTGAAGGGAAGGGATTCTTGCGCCGCAGCAATGGTTGGAGACGGAGGCATGGCGCGCGGCACCCGGCAAGCTGTGTTTGCCTGCACATAGGTTGTGCATAGGCGCACAACACCACAGGAGCAGCCCGCGGCCCCTCAACTACCAGAGCTCGGAGCGGTAGAGCACTCCATTAACGGTTTCTGGCAATCTATCTGCTCTGAGAACCATCGAGAGCACACAGAAACATCAAGGGTCTTGCAGGTTTGCATCATTTGCGATTATTTGTAAATTACGATTGAATAGTAATTGATTTTTAAAATGGTCAATTATTTATTGAGATTTGCCAATACTTTTGAATTTAAGTTGGGATCAATTAGTACATGTATGTGTTGGACCCTTTTAGTTGGGATCAATTATGTGTTATGACTATAATTTAGGTTGCTAATTTTTTTACCATCCGAATTTTGTAATATCCGTGGGCTATAGACTTGCCTAGACAACTTAGACAATATTAGTTCATATATTAGTAGAATATGTGTTGAAGATTATGTTATTACATGTTAAATCTTCATATTTGTCGCTTATTTGCCGTTTGTGATGCTATTATAGTGATTTCAATGTAAATATTGTATACAATTGCTTTTTTTCAATATGTTTGTCATGCGAATCCGCTCCAGCTAAAATTTTGAGCTAGGTCCGCCACTGTCCAAGACAGTTTGGGTGCTTAACAATTAAAATTATTATATAATTTTTAAGTGTTGAAAATTTTGTGTTTATGAACTTGTCAATATTTACTAGTCTCAAACATGTTAATATTTTTCCTAACCAAAATAAAAATATTTTATCTTTAAAGGATGAAACCTAGTGGGGTAGAAAAGAAGTGGTAAGAGAATATTTTTATGAGGGTATGAGACCTACTTAATAATAATTTCTCTATTCACATGAGCTCTTATAGTTATTACTCTTAGATACAACTTCACTAATCTTCGACCACAATCTTATATATTTTTTCTTATAGACTAATCCACTACCCATTTTGATTTTCTTCATAAACCTCTTGAACAAATTTAACCGAGAAAACATATTAAAAAAACAAATAAAGATAAAAATCATAGTCATACTTAAATAAAGCACAAAGAAAAAGTACAAAAAATATATTTCAAATAGTCTTCGGATTAACAACATATTTTAAAGAAAAAGTGCAAACAACATATCTGAACTAGGTTAGTAATTTATAAGTCCAAGTTAATTGTTATAAAGCCTTTAACACTTTAAATGTCAATACTTTGCAATACTTATTGCAGCTGTTTTGCACCCGAAGATATATCGAACCTCTCCACCTGTTTGATCCAAGCAAGTGCTTACATTTTATATGCGCTCAAAACAACCCATTAAAAAAAATTAGATTCCAACCCATTCACTGACCAAGTTGGTATTGGCAAACTTCTCATGATCTTCAGCACTTGTCATGCGCTTACTGAGCAATACCTAATCATTTAGGATCTACAAATTAGTTTGAAGAGTAACAAACACACAATGTTCTACAAATTTAGCTAGAAGAGTAACAAGCACATGATGGTGATTGTCTGATGAAAACTTCAAGTGGTCAAAAGGTGCAATGAAGTCTCACAAGCTACTCAAACTTTCAATCTCTTACCCCAACTCGTAAAGCTTCACTAGAATTTGAGCCAAGGGAGTTGGCAAAGCTAGAGATGCTCATTTTCGCTACGAACTTGCTAGTCTCTCAATTGCTTTGCCACTAAAATAAACCCAACTTAGCATTCTAGATACACTTTCACTTTTTTTCAAGCAAACTGATCACCCCTTCTAGGGCTCCCCATGTTGGCGGTGCATCTCAGTTGAAAAAGTGCAAAACATTGAAAATAAGGAGAAAATGTTCATCTAAAAACATACTTTAAAGTTTCAAAGAAATTTGGCCATTGCATAATAATTATTAGTGTTATCTAGTAGTTCATCCCAAATTACAGATCATTTTGGCTTCTCCAGATGCATTTTTAATACTTAAAGTGTATGCCTAAATACATAATTATATCAATCAATCTAGAAAAACCAAACTGACCTACAATTTTAAGTGGAGGAAATATAATATGGTTGCAAAACGGAGTGGAGTTCGGAATAAAGAGCCCGATTAGTTGGGTCTCAAAATCAGCCTTGCCAAAACTAAGGCAAGCCTATAAACTTTTGCATCCAATCTAGTCATATTCTAAAATTCTTGCTCAGATTTTGGTATGTATGTCCATATTTTGGCATGTCCAAAGTTTGGTATGACAAGTTTTGGATAGTATCAATCATGCTCAAACTCCAAGTGGATAATAAACAGCGCTGCTAGCGCTAGAACGTCTTATGGAAAAATTCTCATCGGACACTCCGACAGTCTGTCACGACATATAAAAAGAAAATCAACATTTGCAAAATAAAAAATTAACATTTTCAACATCAAAGAATGTGTAAAAACTTAGTGATTCATTGATGGACAAAAAACCGCCGCAACATATGTATCATGTTATGTGCAACATTCAATCTCACATTGAAAAAGTGCGACATCCCAAACTAATTATACAACATCATAAAAAATATTGTGCAACATCCAACGCAACATGCCTAAACATCATGAAGTAACCATTAAACATTAAATTGTCGATGCATGAAACATCTCAAAGTCATCCCAATCAAATCAAAGATGTAACATCGTAGATCATAGGTGAAACATCATAAAAATCATTGTTGAAACATCGCAAAATCATGATGCGACATCGCAAAATGGATTTAAAAGATCCCAAAACCATGAACATAACATTACGAAATCACAACTGCGACGTGGTGAGGAAGCACCAGTGTTGTCAAATCGAACTTATCCATTGGTGAATCGAGAATATACATATACGTGCCACCAAATTGGAGCGAGGACAGCCATTGCGATCACCCGAAGCTCGTTTACCATGACCAGTACCTAATGCTCTTGTGCTACAGGCTTCGCTCGAAGATCCTCCTCGCAACCTCCAGGTGTTGCCCCCTCCAGGTGTTGCCCTGCCATGGCCGCCACTTGGAGCTCCTCCTTGCAGCCACCCGACGACGTTACTATAGATCTTAGAGGGCGGCAGCGTCACTAGATCTAACTATCTAAGCATAGATGTTTTGAGGAAGAGATGGATAACCAGCCTGTTCAGCTGGCTGATGCTGAGTACCGCTAGCTGATAAATCCAGACGTGCGGTTCCGTTAGAGAGATGAAAGAAACATGTGGATGGAAATAGGTAATCTAGCACTGTTACCGAACAAGTAATGCTGAACAAAACGTTATCAACTGGAAGGTCGCTTCACCTAGAGGCGAAGTTTATTGACACGATCTGGCACTACTACTACGACACAACACAGTCTACCAGATCGCGAATGAAGCTTATCAGAAATGATCAAAAAATTAAGCAATCTTCAGATGGCGACCGACACATGGTGCTACTTCAGTCATAAACCCGACTTTCAATCCGACTTTCAATCGCAGTTAGGCGGGCTATTAGACATGTCATCCTGTGAAAACTAGCAGACAATCCCAACATGATCATGTGAAACAAACAAGAACACGAAGACAGACACATTCTAGCGTGATGAATAACAGATGTTTTTAACCCCCATGGTATGCAGAGTTTTGCCTTTTAACAACACTGAACAACTGGGTGAGTGAACATGGATAACTATGGCATTCAAAGCCTGACTCCGTAAAAATTAGAGACCCAGCTTTAGACTGTATCACTTCTTTAGATCCCAAAACCGAACACTCCGCGTATCCGCTGGAAGATGAGTTCTCTCCAGCCCCTCTCCGTGTTCTCCACCACAGTTGAATTGCCATACCTGCAATAGCGCAGAGGCAACATATGTAAGTATAGAAGTTTAAGCAGATTTTAAGCTCAATGCACAGGAAATGACAATGAATAATCAAGACATACTTGTCTTCCTCAGGCACATCAGTTTGTTTGAGCTTTATGATTGTAACACCAGATTCAGGCTCATCGAACACCAACCTCACCTGCATTTCAAGGTTCATACACAGTAAGGTGACACTGAAAATAACATGATTAAAGTAATCCAAATTGCATGCACAGTTACAACTATAGACATCCAGGCCAATAAGCACATTACATCCAAGAAAAAACATTGTGCCCTTAGAAGCCGGGATCGTGGTTCCTCATTTAGTGTAAAAAATCCTTCATAAGCACCGTTCCTCGTTCCGGGAACGTTCCGGATCCGGGGACGGGAACCGGAACATGGCTACTAAGATTGTGCCAGAAAGCAGCTCTTGAAAAGAGTAAAAAACATCTTAGCTTATTAAGCACCCAAAACACAAGCTAAGCAAAAGCAAACAAACAGGGCATACTATTGCATACTCACACAAATTTTAACACTCTGATTGCTAAACAAACATCTGAAATAACTTGAGCCCACAAATCCTATTGCGGAGCTTTGCATACTCGTACAAATTTTAACACTCAATTGCTAAATATTGACAAAAAAAAAAGTTAGGGCATAGTTGCCAGCAAATATTGCATATTCACAGATAGCAGTGCAAAAGTGCAAATAGGTGACCTTCACCCCTATTCATAGAAGAAATTTCAGCAACTTAAAAGCACTCACTACCCAATTAATCCGTGAAAAAATCGAATGATTCCATTACTGGGTATTTTGTGTACTCATTGCCCACTATAAAAAATTGATCAACCACAATTAAAGGTTTGTTGTGAAATGCATTTAGTGGCTTGAGGTAACAAAGCGAACACTTATATTGGTTGGCATGAATCCTCACCTCCTGCTATTCATTTAGCTGTTTCAATCCTGAACCATGCATAGCAAATAACAGCCCCAAGTAGGCATATCAAACTTATATTGCTCTTTAACATACCAAATCTTAATCCTTGACTTGAGTCATTCATCTGAATTTAATTGTTGACACTTGATAACTAAGTTTTGATACACAATATATTGTTGGGCATAGGAATACCAAAATGATTCTGTTGGCATAAATAAATTAGGCAACCATCGTGTGAGAAACTTACCGAGGAGTACAGGCCATCTGGCCAGCTCCCAAATCGCCACTTCTGCACAATCAGCTTCCCTTCCTGCAGGTCCTCATTAATGCCGTTGATGGACCCATCAAATAGGCTGAATTCCCCTCCGACCTCTCTGCTGATCCTAGCATTGCTCTGTGTGAACCCCTTCCATCTGTTCTCGTCCATCAAGATCTCATATATGTCTTTAGCGCGGCAGTAGAACTTCTCCGTCATCTCAATCGTCTTGAACCCCTCCTTATCCTTCCCCTTAGCCTTCTTCTCCTTCGCCGCGGGCGCAGGAGCGGGGGCCTCCTCCTTCTTCGCAGCCGGGGCGGCGCCAGGTGCTGCGGCACCGGCCTTGGCGGGAGTCTTCTTGGAGTCGAGCTCGTCCTTGGCCGGGCCGCCCTTGGCCATGGCGGCGACGAACTCGCGGATCTTCTCGAGGACGAGGGGCTTGCCGCGGGCGAGGAAGGCGTCCTTGGCGCGGCGCGCGAGCGGGGTCTCGTCACCGCGGATGGTGACGCGGAGGTCGGGGTCCTCGTCGGCGTTCTCGTCGGCGAGGTAGGGGACCTCGGCGGCGCCGGCGACCTTGACGGCGCCGGACTCGGAGGCGGCGGCCTCGGCCTCCCAGGAGAGGGTGAGGGAGAGCTCATACCCCGGGATGACCTTGCCCTTGCGGATATTGACGTAGGCCTCGCCGTCGAGCTTGTCGAGGGCGACGGTGCGGAGGGTGAGGCCGCCCTCGCCGTCGAGGACGGTGAGGCCCGCGAGCAGGGCGGAGAGGCGCGCGCGGGACCACTCGAGGCAGTCGCGCTCCGCCCAGTGCCAGTTGTGGACGTTGGTGCCGTCGGCGCGTTCCTCCACGATCCACCGCTTGTCGCCCTCGCCGTACTTGGCCATGGTGGCGCGGAGTGGGGTGGGGGAGGCGGGGCTTAGGGTTTGGTCGGGCTTGGTCGCGTTTGGATCTGCGCGTGGTCTGTGGTGCGGGGAGGATGACCAGAGAAGGGGAGGATCTGCGCGTTTAGAGCAGGAGGCGGTTGCTTCTGGATGCTTCGGTCGTGGCTTGGAATACTCTGGAAGTCCAAGGGCAAAGGGGGAAGGTGTCTGGTAAGTTCCTTCCACCGGCCACCGCTACGATGTCCGGAACGGGAATATACGTAGCTTTTCATTTTTTTCAAACGAATATACGTAGCTTTCGGCATCTGAAGATTCATTTTTTACACCAGCGTAATATAAACACGTAAAAAGAAGTGAAATTTATCTCCATCTGCCGGGGAGATTTGTATACTCCAAATACGGCACTACTTTTTGGCAGGAGATAATCCAAAATATAACAAAGAATAGATTTAAGCTCCAATTCCTTTTTTTTCGTAATCTTGGTATTATGTAGACATCAAGAATTAATGAAATTATAGTACTTGCAGAAAAAAAGAGATTTGAAATGTAGGATGTTTGTGGAACTGTTCTGCCAAAAAAAGATTTGTATAATCTCAAAAAAAAAAGATTTGTATACTCCAAATACGGCACTACTTTTTTGGCAGGAGATAATCCAAAATATAACAAGGAATAAATTTAGGCTCCAATTCCTTTTTTTCGTAATTTTGGTATTATGTAGACATCAAGAATTAATAAAATTATAGTACTTGCAAAAAAAAAGAGATTTGAAATGTAGGATGTTTGTGGAACTGTTCTGCCAAAAAAAATAGAAACAGACGACGCCTGAGAGATTCGAACTCTCGCGGGGAGACCCCATGTACTTAGCAGGCACCACTCGGCCAAAGCGTCGTTGTTGAAGGAACGGCAAATATAGTTTACTTATAGTTATTAGTTACTTGGCATGCCGTACTTTGTTCAAAGGAAATCAAATGGACTTGCGCTGTTCAAGGAGAATTCCAGAATTGAAATTTTTGAAACAAAAGTGACGAGTACGGAGTAGGCCCAAATTAAGAGGATCATTCATCCGTGCCATATTTTCAAGTCATCACCTTTGTGATTCATATTTTGTTTGAATTTTTTATTTGGCAGACTTTTTATTTGAGTTGGTGTCATTCTGTCGTTTCATCATTGACCAAAGCTAACAACAATTGGCTGGCCAAGGCCAATCAACATCTGAGTGCACCAAAACTCCAAAAGGACTCTGTTTTGGGGCTCAACGACTACTTTCAGGGCCAAACAAGATCAGCCCCTGCGGTAGCAGTGCAACATCATTCAGACAGAGTTCATGTAGAACAGTAGTACCAGCAAATTACTAGAGGATATCTACCAACGCTTCTGATGCATTTTTGGTCATGCCTTGCAGTTGCAGTTAACATCTTTCGTTCGTTTATAGAAAAGAGGACAGTTCACTTATGCACTCATTTGTATGTCTGATTCAGAGAGTCTGATCGATCAGGACAAAAGGAAGATGGTCGTTGGACCAACAACAATGCCTAATCCTCCTACGCAATTATCCAAACAAAGCAGACGAATTCAACTCCATGTCGTGTCTGCACTCTGCAGTGCCCAATCATACACTAGAACACTTTGTAGTGTGACATTTGGAATTACCTTTGGGATCAGCAGTCAGTCCCGCTTGCAGTAAACAGCAGCGAGAGCACTCCTGTCAACAAAAGTCACTTACCCGAATATTATCGGCCAAACCATCACCAACCATGACAAAGGAATCGTTGACGAATTGGCAAGTGCGATCCTGCAGTTTTTCAAACTTTTGGGTAAAACGTACCAAACTGTAAATAAAGACTAGACTAGTGAGCAGTTGTTAGGATAATCCTCGCTGCATCTAAATTACTTAGGGTTTATTAAATCTAGTCAAGTCAAGTCTTTGTTTTAGAATCTAATAAATCTTTGCCTTGGCATGTAAGCCATTATGATTGTCTTATGGTGTGCATCTTGTTCTATAAGGTTACTAGCGCTGCAGCTATCGCAGCAGCAAAATCCACTACTCTCACTCGCAGTTTAGTGAGCAATGCATTCATCCGTTTCCAGGCCAAAAACGAATAGGTTTTGCTACTCTCACGAGCAGACCTCCAGTTTAAGTCATTTCAGTCACGGTTTCTTATGAAGCCATATGTGCCTCTACGGCTCTACTTCCCAAATTCTTATTCCTATTTGTGTCGTTTGTGATTTTGTCGCACTCAATGACTCAACCACCTCATGGCTGCCATGGACGACACTACGACTGTTCTCCGAAGCGAATCTCTCCCTCGATGGTTATGAAGGCGAACGATCACAGGCACAAAGCTTGACGTCCTTCTCCACGGCCTTCGTGTTCGGCATCAGCGGCCAGAACCCGGACATGCATGAGCAACCAAGGAACTGAATCACTGAATGGCCTTCGTCGTCTCCCGTGACGGGCCACTCCAACTTCCTGTGTCTGCTCTGATTCTCTGAACGTCGCCGAGCCGACAATGGCAACGCGAGCGACCACCTCTCCACGATCGAGCTCGTTTTATCGTGCTCAACGCGGAGTCATGGGACATCGGCGACAACCTCCTCGTGGTTGACGTCAACAGCCTCAACGTGACCATGCCTCCTGATTGATTCTATCCTCATTTTTCAATCCATTTTGGGGTATTTTTCTATTTGTTTGCTATACTTTTTCTCAGCCAGGTTTTGATAGCAGAGGAGAGGCCTCTACTGACATATCAGAGTCTCTCGTTGGTAAAAAAAGATGATTGAAGACAACTAAAAGAATAGCCAGTTGTTATTAATAGTCACTGAATCGAATTTCTAGCTATATAGCCGGCTATCTACCTTGGCAAGAAAACATCAAACGCCAATCCAAATATACCAGACCGTCGAGGGACCCTCTAAAAATCTTCAGAGATAATATTTTTGAGGTAATAAAACAATAGCAATGTGCCAATAAACTATGTATGAAACCGATAGATATTTTTTAGAAAATGAAATTATCTCCAGCCCCGTGACTCCTTGATCCAACCAAATGTTCCAATGCATTCTTGATACACTTCATTGATGACTTGAACTCGAGCACGAGGTTAAAACTTTCAAACAAATCCAGTCAGGAATTCGTGAATTCTGATTTTTTCGGCCTGATCAAAAAAATGAATTTTTGAATAAGAATTTTATTTTTATTAAACTTTCATTCTTTAAATAGAAGATATGTCAACCTTATACTATATTTTTGAAACACATCCTTTATTTATTTTTTTGTTCTCATGTAAGTCTAAGAAAAATGAGAAGAAAAACAACTCTTACCGATTCTTCTCATCCATGCAAAGAAAGCAGCATCCTCATGCAACTGACATGTACCTCTAGTTCACATGACGAGTGTCAAGTATGTAATGCGACACCATTGAAGCAATGTATCGCCAACAAACATGATGTGTGGTTTATACATAGTATGAACATGTTGTAAGGGCCTGTTCTTTTGGTTGAAAAGGAATAGTGAAGTTGCAAATGAATAGTGCTGGAATAGTATTTTTTGTGAGGGAAGATGTGATAGATGTGACGGGTGAATAGTCCTTTTCACTGTTCCTTTCTAAGCAAAAGAACAGGGCCTAAGGCACCGAGTAGAGTTAATGTGCTCAACACACAGGATACATCTCACATGACAAATAAATGCTTATCTTGTAGCATACCCCAACAATGCAACAAATATGAGGTGTCATTTGTATTGTGGTGAATAGGTTGTCATCCGCCAAAAATGAGAGTTGAAGCGCTCACGACAAGCAAATATCCAGCTCACATGACAGAACGCTAGGCTTCCAACACACCACCAGAACAAGGCCCCATTAAAGAACGTAAGATATGACGTGTACTCATGTGTTTTTGAGACCGAATGCACTATATTTTGTTGAAAAGACATTAGTATGAACTAGACACGTAACGTCGGTTCTGTGACACATGTCGATCATGCAGCCCACCGTTCGCTAAGAGCACCACAATATAGCACATAAAAGTGAATACATGACATGCATTTGCATTCTCGTGGTTCCTCGATGAAGAAGATATCTTTGATGCCATCATATACCTTGAACATATATTTTGATAAAAATTATGGGTAGATGTGGAAAGATCTATTTGTCTCATCAACATGTTAATCAACTAACTTTGGTTCTATCACCGATGATTTTGAGCACTCAATCCAACCGGCTGATGATTTTGAGCACTCAACCTAACCGAAAGTGCGAAAAGAAAACCAAAAGGAATGCTTGAAGGTTCAAAATCCTCGGCACCTCAACAACCACAGGACTATTGGACAAGGCATAGCACACACATTTCACTCGCACACGCCTGAACTGCCCCCACTAGGCTTAAGAGCTTGAATTTAACGTGGTCACACTGAATATGTGGCACAACAGTCAAACAAGACCAGTGTTTCTGTGACCGAAAGGGTAGCATGTGACGTGAGCCGCCCGTAGGGGGAGTACTGATGGACTGCATAGTACTCTCATTTTGCAACAAATCCCATCCCCAAGTAGAGAAGATGAAAGAATAGGATGTAGATAAGGCGACGATCTGAAGGGGGACCCAAAAGCGACAGAGCTCACCAAGAGGGATGGTTAGTCTCGGTCATGTCTTTGTGAGTAAATGAGCATCCACATGCAATTGCACGCACGTCTACCTCACATGACAAATGTCCAATAAGCAGCGAGAAACCGCCGAAGCAAAGTTATAGCCAACAGATATGAGGTGGAATTTGTATTGTGGTGAACAGACTGTCAGCTGATCAAAGAAAGTTAAAGCGTTCACGACATGCAAAGGTCCAACTCACATGGGAAACGTTAAGCGTCCAACGCATTTTTGCAACGCGGAGCCTTTAAAGAACTATAAGATGTGGCGTGTACTCATGTGTCTCTAGAAGACCGAATCTGCCATATTTCGTTGAAAAGGCATTAACATACACTACCAGACACGTAACCACGTAGGAGCACCGTTGTATATAGCAGATAAAATTAAATACATGACATGCATATGCAGATCTCGTGATTCCTTGATGAAGAAGATATCTTTGACATCTTTGACGTCGTCATATACCTTGCACATACTATTATATCCTTTGTGAAAAAAATTGATGGTAGATGTTGAAAGATCTTTTTATCTCATAAACATGTTAATCAACTAGCTTTGGATCTTCACCCACTTTGCCGAGCCAATCAATGATTTTGAGCGCTCAACCTAACCGGGAGCATGAAAAAATACCCCATGAGGAACACTTGAAGATTGAGAATCATGAGCACCACAACAACCACTGGGCATAGCGCGCACATTTCACTTGCAATTTAATGCATTTGCGCCTGGCACAGTCCCGCAACCAAACATGCTCCATGTGCCCAAAAGGGTAGGGCACAACATGAGCCGCTCGCTAGGCGAGTGTCGGGAACTGCACAATGCTCCCATCCTTTAATATCCCAACCCCTCCTATGCGAGCAGAGGAGAGAATTGGATGACGAGGAGGGGATGACCCATAGGAGGACCAAGGTGGTGGAGCCCTCCAAGTAGGAGGATAGACCTAGGCCATGTTCATGTGAGGGAAGGAGCATGCACATTCAATTGACACACGCATCCATCTCACGTGACAAATGTCGAATATGTAGTGAGATATCGTCGAAGCAAAGTTATAGTCAAAAGATACAAGCACCGAAAGAGTGCTAAAGTGCTCACGACATGTGAAGGTCCAGCTCACATGACAAAATGCCGAGTTTCCGCCGCACCACGACAACGTGACACCTTTGAAGAACGATAAGATGTGGCGTGTACTCATGTGTTTCTATAAATCTGAATCTGCCAGATTTCGTTGAAAAGGCATTAACATGCATCACCGTACACATAACCTCAGTTCACATGACACATGTTGAACATGCAGCCCACCATCCACGGTATAGCGGTAAAAGATAAATGCGCGCATTTGCAGGCCTCGTAATTTTGTGATGGAGACGATATCTTTTTACCATTCTTATATTGCTAATTGTATCTTTTGAGAAAAAAAATTAATGTGTTAGGTAGTGCGATATCATTTCATCAACATGTTAATCAACATGACTTTGATTAAAACGCTTGTGTTGCCGAGCCGATCAATGATTTCGACCACTCAACTTACCAGGAGTTAGGGATGTAAACGGTCGGGAACGGTCGGGAAAATGTCTTAACCATTCCCGTTACTGTATTTTTTTGTCGGGAACGGGAACGGGAAGGCCGGTCGGGAAAACGAAATCGGAAATACAAGATATCGGGAACGGAATATTTCGATCGGAAAAATGTCGATAACGGTCGGGAATCGGTTGTGCAAATCGGGAACAAGAATGTATGTAACCACTTCACCCATTCAACTTGAAAAAAATTAGAAACATATAATGCATAGTCAAACAGTACCATACGTAAGTAGATAACTTCACAATTAAACACTACTGACTTGTGATGTTTGTTTCGCGTGAGTAAATGACCTGTAACTTTTCAAATGGTATATACTAACATATAAATTGCAGAGAACTTACTTTTAAATTATCATGAAATAATTGGGAAATAAAATGGTATATAGAACTGTAAAGAAAATAGAAAAGAAATGAAAAGACTCAAATACAAGATGCGTGAGTTCCTAGCATCATGTGGGCCGCGTCATGTGCTCGTCCGATGCCCAGCCCAGGTAGCAGGACGGCAGTGTGATGCGTGTAGGCATATGTATTTAGGGCCTGCTGGGCGCCACACATCGCCACGCCACACCCCGTCCCGCCCGAGTGTCGCGGATGATTCCTCCGCCACAGGGTGTGGCGTGCTGCTTTGTGGCGTGGCGGCCTATGGCTGGGAGCCAAACACCCTTTTAGTCTCACATCGCCAAGCCATGCAGTAGTGCCGCTGCTGGTGTCTATAAATGACTGATGGGTCTGTGCCGTGGAAGGCTACGGTGAAAATTCCTGTGACTACGGGAACTTCCCGGTAGGTAAAACGGGGAAAATCCCGAACGAATACGGGATCTGAGGATACAGTTGGGAAATCACCCCAACCGATCCCGGTCCTGCTTTCGCCGGATTAGTCTGGTATTTTTCCTGTTCCTGGTTTTTACCAAGAATTCGATGCGGTATACGGTGCCGGTCGGAGCGGGAATTTCTTGATCCTGCTTACACCCCTACCAGGAGTGCTGAAAAACCCCGAAAGAAAGTTTTTTTTACAAAGATCACTTGGCCCTTTGGTAATTTTGGCCCATTGTTGAAGGTTGAACAACCAGGAATGAAGAAGGGTTATTTGGTTCCAGGTCATTACTATTTTTCAGAGTTGGAGAAACGCCACTACTATTCGCGTATTTTGAAATTGGGAACGTATCAGGTGGAAACCAACCTACCTGTGCAAACTATGCAAACTGCGATCAGGGGCGCACAATCTAGATCCAATGGCTAGAGGGAGAGAAGAGGGCAATTTACAAAAAAACCGCCCGCCGGCCCCCTCCTAATACTGTATTTTTGCAAAATCCCCCGTACCATAATCTCGGCACCCACGAGCATGCCTCCGCCGCCGCTGCTCCGATGGAAACCACCGCCACGGCGCGCGTGCTCGAGCACCGGCCGGCACGCCGTCGTCTGGGCCACGCATGCGACGGTAGAGCTCGAGGGCGTCGACGGCTAGGCCGTTCTACGCGTGCGCCGAGAGCACGGCGTTCCACGACACGAGGTCGCGGGAGGCCGTCGGCATCTCGTTGAAAACCCGCCGGGCGATGGCGGCGCCCGCCGCTCCACCGCGCGCGTACGTGGATAAGCGCGAGTAGTTGGCCACGGAAGTCTCGACGGCGAGCCCGGTTCGTGCCGCGAGTGCGTGAACCTGCGGCAAGGCGCTCAGAGGTGCGACGGGGACAAGCGCGAGCAGGGTGACGGCGTCGAAGCGGACCGAGGCGGTGCGCATTCGGCGGAAGACGGCGAAGCACGCGGCCGGCAGGGCGTGGAGTGCGCAGCCTGAGATGATGTCGTCCGCGTTAATCCCTAGCGCCCACGAGCATGCCGCCGCCGCTGCTCCGATGGAAACCGCCGCCGCGGTGCGCGTCTAGGTTCTCGGCGAGACCGGCGTGTCCCGCCTCCCGGCGCAGTACATCCAGCCGCTCGAGCACCGACCGGCCCCCTCGTCTTCCCCTGCCCCCGCCGCTCCCTCTTTCCCGGTCGTCGACCTCCATGGAGAAATTGGAGAAAATAATGCATCATATCCACTAGCTGCTTGCACGCACATGATGAGCATCCGGATGCTGCCGCCTAATTTCTGAACGCTGCCGCCCAATTTCTGAATTTCCCTTGTGCCTCTGAGGCGTTTGCCAACAGACAAAGGTCCTTCACGGCTTCCCTCACCGACTCCGATTCTCGGCAGTTCCGTTTAGTGCGCGCACGGGCATCATCAGACGATCCCTGGATGAAACAGCCGAGGTTAGTGGTTAGCAGCTCCGCGCAACACAACCCCCTTCCTACACGCCATCGCGGGTGGGCGGCGATTCGCGGCCGCTGAAGTCCGCGAGCGCTGGCGTGCCCACTCACGAGCGGCGGCGGTGTCTGGTCACGCCGCCGTGCGTCGGGGCGGCGCTTGCGGTCGCGGAAACGAACCGGCCAGATAGGAAACGTCGTGGCCGCACGGACTAGGGGGTGATTTGCAAATAAAAGACGATTAGCAAGGGGCTGGCGGGAGGGGTTTTGCAAAATTACCTCACCTCTCTCCCCAGCCTCTGGATCTAGATCTAACGTTTCTGATCGGAGTTTCCATAGTTTGCACGGGTGGGGTGGTTTCCCCCTGATATGCTCCCTTTGAAATTTGCCATTATAATTCTTGACTTCCCTCAAATATGCCACGGAATACGTACGAAGACGACTCGGGCCCAACTACAGTGTATACGAAGACGTACATCTCGTTGTATTTGCGCTCTCCTCTCAATGACATGCAGACCCATTTGCCATCATCATCTTCTTCCTCCCGTCTACTCATCTCCCTTCCTCCTCTTCTCATCCGTGCAGTGCAGGGAGCACGGGTCCGGCGGCCGGCCGTGGCGCGCGGCACGGCGCGGCCTCCCAAGATCCGCGCGGAGTGGTACGGCCGACCGGCGCGTGATCCGCGAGGGCGAGGCCGGGGCCTGCTGCCTGGCGCGAAGCTGAGCGGGCACCCGCTCGCGAGGCAGAGCTCGCCCGCGTCGGCGCCCGCGCGCATGGCCATGGACGCCGCTTTGCGCTTGCCTCCCACACCCGTGCGGCTGTTGCTCGCAACACAACAGTCCCTGCAGCACGCTACTCATCTCATCTTTTCCTTTTCTGGATTTCTCCACCAATCGAAGTTGATTTTCAATTCGAGTTCTTGCGAGATGCAAGCAAGCAGTGGCACATGAGATCCTTTCGTTTTGTCCACCGGAGCAGTTCACCACCGAATTGAAGCACCATCGCCTAATTGAATAGAAGATGCAGTCGTGCCAACAAGCTTCGAGATGCAAGCAATCACCAGCGACCTCAACTTCCGACTCATCACCGCCCTGCCGCGCTGGTAGATGCAGCAGCGACCCACAATTACTGAACTGGAGCAGCAAAATTATTCTTTTTGTTCTGCTCCGGTGAGCGTGTGGCCCACGCGCCCCTGTCGTCGGGCACCTCCCGCTGACCACGGCCACCGGCGCCGGTTGCACTGGAGGAGGATGCGACCATGCCACGGTCATGGAGCAGAGCGGCAACGCGCCGGGAGTCGTGCGGCGGCGGGAGGCGGAGCAGAGTGCCAGGGGAGGGGAGCTGAAGGTTGAAGATAACTTACACGTGGGTCCCACATGTCATTGAGAGGAGAGCGCAAATACAATAAGATGTACGTCTTCGTATACGTCTGCAGCTGGGCCCGAGTCTTCTTCATACGTATTCCGTGGCACATTTAAGGGAAATCAAGAATTATAATAGCAAATTTCCAAATACGTGAATAGTAGTGGCGTTTTTTCAACTCTGAAAAATAATAATGGTACGGAACCAAATAATCCCATGAAGAAAGAAGAATGACATTAGACTGTCTCCAGCGGTGCGCGCAAACGGCGCTGCATCTGCATTTTGCAGCGCTCGTTGCGGCACGGCAGGCACTGTAGCGGCTCCAGCCGTCGCCGCAACGAGCGCTGCAAAATGCAGCGATCCCCCGAGCTCACGCATTCCTGGGGTTCCGGAGGCCTTCCCCATTCCAACTGCCTGCGGGCCCCACCCGCCTCGTCCTTCCCTTGCCGCGCCCCCGCTGGTCATCTCCACCACCCGCCCCCGCCCGTCCACGCCGCCGGAGCAGATCCTCGCAGGAGGAGGCCGCACCGGCGCACATCCGGCGCGAGGCGGAGCAGGAGCGGACGAATCGAGGAAGGAGCGGACGAAACGAGGGAGAAGAGGGGGCGGACGAATCGAGGGAGCCGAAGATGGAGGGGGCGGTCGGGAGGTCGACAGGGACGGGGATGAGGACGGCGGCGCTCCTCTTCCGTCGAGATCAGGGAGCGGCGGGCCTCGAGGCCGCTTCCCCCTCCCCGGCCTCCTCCTCCTCTTCCTCGGCGGGCGCGTGCGGTTGACGCCGCCCTCTCCCTCGCGGATCCGGCTCGCGGCGCTCCACCGCGCCCAACCCCAGTCACCAGCGCCGCCGGCCAGCTCCTCCTGCAACCCCAGCCGGCGTCCTCCACCATCTCGGCCAGCAGCACCACCTGCTGCCGCCCCGGGCTCCGCCTCCGCCGGCGAGGACCCGCACGCGCGACGGCTCCAGGGTGCGCGGGAGCTAACCGTCCGAGAGGGATGCGCGAGCGGGATGCGCGTGCAGCTGGAGACGGTTCCCCCTTCTCCTTGTCTCTCTCTGCATCTTGCTCAGTTTGAAGATGCAGATCCGCGCACCGCTGGAGACGGTCTTAACACGCATTTTTCACTCGCACACGACTGCGCGGCCCCCACCGGGCTTCGGGGGCCCTGAATTTAACGCGGCCGAAGCCGTGCGTGGCCCCCGCAATCAGTCAGACCGCCCCCGGTCGGCCGAAAGCGCAGGGCGCGACGCAGTGCGGGGGGACTGCGCAGTGCTCCCGTCCCGCAACAAATCCCCGCCCCAAGAGGAGCAGAGGAAAGCAGAGGACGCCGAGGAGGCGACGACCCGGAGGGAGGACCCCAAGCCGGCGGAGCCCACCAAGCGGGAGGATCGGCCATGTCCGCGCCCGCGCCCTCCCCGCCCCCCGGCGCGCCGCCCTCCCCGCCGACGCCGCCGCCACCGGAGCGCGGGGTATTCTATTGCGACGAGTGCGGGAGTGCGCTGCCCACCGCGCACCGCGTCTGCCAGTGCTGCTACCGCGGCTTCCTCGTGGGGAACCCTCCTCCACCACCACTCCCGCCGCCGCCGCCGCCCGCACCGCTGGAGCCCGTGCTGTTCTACTGCCATGAGTGCAGGAGGACGGTCGACCTGCTCATGCCGCTGCCCGTCCCGGCGCCCTCCTCCCGCCCCTGCCCGGGCTGCTCCCGCGGCTTCGTCGACGAGAACACACCTCCTCCGTCTTCCCCGCCGCCCCCGCCCGGCTCCGGCTCCGGCTCTTCCTCCTCCTCCTCCGAGCTCTCCGACGACCCGGACGACGACGACGCCGACCTCCTCGGCGGCGGGGACTACGACGCCGGGCGCGAGTTCATCAGGACCTTCGGCAACCGGGGCCCCCGCGACATGCCTCTCCGCAACTACACCGCGGCCGTCACCATGTCCGCACTCCGGCACCACAACGAGCGCCGCAGCCCGAGGTACGCCTTCAACGACATAATCCAGAGGCATCTCGACCGCCCCCCGCCCCCCGCCGCCGCCGCCAGGGGCGGGGAGCCCCCCGCCCCGGCAACGTCCATCGCCGCGCTGCCCACTGTCGAGGTTGCCGAGCCCGCCGCCGCCTGCGCCATCTGCAAGGAGGACCTGCCCCTCGCCTCCCAGGCGCGGAAGCTCCCCTGCGCCCACCTCTACCACTCCTCCTGCATCGTCACGTGGCTCGAGCTGCACAACTCTTGCCCCGTCTGCCGCTTCCGCATCCCCTCCGCCGCCGGCCACGAGGGGGCCGTGGCGCCGTCCGAGCCGGACTCGCCGACCACGCGGATCACCATCCGCTTTACTACCAGCACCCGCCGTCGCAGCCGCGTCCTCTACGGTGATGCGGCGGTGCCTGCTCCAATCTCGGCGTCACCCACGCAGCTCGCGCAGGCTGTCACCGGGGATGGAGCTGGTGGGCCTGCCAATAGCGGCGAGACCGTGTCGTCGGAATGGCCTCGGCACCCTGAGTCCGATGCAGTCATGTCGGAGGCTCGCGAGGAGGATGACTCTTTTGAGTTTTGATTGATACAGGAATCCAAGTTATCAGGTAAACAATCACAGCTAATCTCTCAACTATACTCCCTAAATTTGTAATATGTCCCTGGAGCATGAATTGAATTGTTTAGCCTCTGTGAACTAAACAGTTTCAGTGTAGTCAATGGTTTTCATGTTCTGTGATAGTGATCATAACATGTTGTAGATCGTGTTACATCTTGTTTTTCTATTTGGCTGTATGTTTTCTGCTAGTTGATCAGGAAATGTTTGGCTAGTTAATTTTTCTTAAGTTCGAATTTGAATAATCAATTGCATGAAGCTGAATTTTAGGCGCTGTCTGCTGTTGATTATATGAGCCCTGCTCCATGTGTTGTTGAAGATCATATATATCTATTAGTCTTCTTGTAAACTTCTATCTCTGTTAATTTGGCTCGGTATTCTTAATTGAATTTAAGCACCTGCTTATAAATCATGACTGGATTAAAGCAACCTAGTCATGCTAGATGTGCATCGGCAAGTTTCTGTTGTCTTAGTGCCAGTATCTTGCGTAACAGCAAAGCTGGATCAGTAATTACTGTGCAATACTGAACATGCCTATCTATGGTTATAAAGTATCATCATCCTGTCTTATTTGTCTAAGGATAGAAGATAACTTTAGTGCTCAATGTTCTGTTTTCACGATGTAGATGTGCACGAAAATATAGAAAAATATAGTTTTTTTCTGCAGAATCTTGATTGAAGAAAAGAAAAGGCAGAGCTAACAAAGCTGATGCATGTTTAAGTTGTTTACAACATTGTTTGATCAATGCAATAGAGCTAACGAAGCTGATGCATGTTTAAGTTGTTTTCAACATTGTTTGATCAATGCAATGTACCTGTTTAATCTGCTAGAATTTTCGTTTTGAGTGTTGTTTACAGTCGGCTTCACTAGGTTAATTAACTTTCCTTTGGTACCTGTTATTTGGATTAGTATGTTTTTTTTCCTCGACGAGGTGCTAGAAACAGATTTTGCAGATTCTGTCTTGATGTCCTTCAAATGAATGAAACTAGCCCATGCTGCTGTAGTTTGACTTTGACGACCTTAATTCCTGAATCCTTTTTCTTGCGTTTTTCTCTAAATATATTATCTTCTCCTTATTGGTAGTTAGTTAGTTTGTAACAACTCCATTCTTTATCTGCTGTGCTTCCTGTTCCTGCTTCATGCTATTTTTTGGTACAGCATGAACACAAATATTCCACCAAATCTATCTTTTGTTGACTAATTTTGCTCATAACCTCATATATATGCATCATTCTTGCTGTGTTGTAAAAAATGCAATAACCAATTGTCTGATTGATGGCCACGTAAACATGAGTACTGCATGCTCAAGCAAAGTGATGTACCTGGCAGATGGAAATTCTGTGCATTCGACAGTCAAGAGGTTTATAGAGTAGGATCGACGCACGACCTAGGTCTTGGAGATTTGCTTACGTTTTTTTGTGATTAGTTTTATGTCTGTCAAGGTTTTATTCTTACATCAGCCTTGAGAAGAACTGAAAAAGTTATCCAACTGCTCCAACTGGCATATGCTGTTATTTGAAGAAATGGTGGACCACTTGACTTCTATTGCTCCTGAAGTGCAGTGCATTATGAGTGTGCTAGTACTTCACTTTACACATCACAGAAAGCACTTTTATACTACTAGAATTAGTTGATGCAAAGAAACATCCATCTTAATTTCTATTTGGGTGCATGAGGGATGTAGTTCTTGGTGGCAAACTATCTGGGCAATAAAGCAGGACTTCTTATGTGGTAGTAGCATTTATCAACTTGCGTAATGAATAAATCCTTCATGTGGAACTGAACTGATATTTCAGAGAATAAAGTTGCAGGCGATTCGCGATTGCTTCTTAAAGGGTCACTTGATGGCAATCTTTTTGACTTTACAATCCTAAGAGCCATTCTTATGTGTTACGATTTTGCTGTTACTGTCTATTATTCCTTAAAGCTTGCAAAGTCTCTCCAGTTGACATGCTCATATTCATCTGTCCTTTTTTAGGCGATATGGTGGTGGTTAGCTGTCAGCCAACAGGAGTAGAAAGGAGCTGCCATCATATGCCTGGTTCGTCAGGTTCCTGGCTTTGCTCGGAGGAGGTTTCTTGATATACCATAGCATGATATTACATGCTGAATTAAGTTGTCCTATGAGGAAACCAAGGGCATTCGTTGCATGGGTTCTCAGTGTCTTGTATATTGGTTAAACATGTTTCGTAATAAGTTTAATTGTGTACAGTTTGTGTTCTTCGCTCTGCGAAGCTGTGACTTGACCTGCAATCCTTCATTGGTAGATAAATATGGGAAGGTAAAGTTTTTGGTATCAGAATATATTCTAGTTAGGATGGGAAAGTAGCAAGAAAGTTTGGCATCTGATTCTATGAGGTTGTTTGATGGGTTGAATTAATGACGCGGCATACAATGATATGCCTTATTTGCTTGATGGCTACTTGTAAGTGTTGCAAACAGATGTGAAACAGATGTGAGGGCCAGCATTTGAGCTGGTCTCACCACTTGAGAAATGTACAGGTACAAATCGTACAATGGCTTCAACGGAATCGAATAAATGGGTGTTAAATTGGCCCGACTGTCTTGTTGGTCTTGTGGATCCTGTAACTGTAAGGTCATCACATATTTACGAGCATATATTCGCAAGCAGGACATCCCTGCAAATATCATTGCTGCGATACTGATTCAAGGATCATTCTTGAGATGTTCTGTTGTACTGCGTCTCGTGCTGGATTCCTCCATGTCTTGGGAAATCGGACATTGCATTAAGCTGATGTAGTACTGCATGCATTACTGCTTCAGAGATGTTTCTTGGAGTTCATCAGGGGTAAGCTTGTCTTCTCAACTCGAGTTACACAAGTTTCCGGTTACGCTGAAGTCATGCAGTTGTTTCCAAGAGAAATGAACGAGCAACCCGGTAATGATCCACTCACCGTACTGAATGACCGTGCCTCAGTTTCTGAGAACTACAATCAGATTTCAGAGGTCAATGCAGCAGAGTCAGTGTGCACGACTTCAGGGAAGACTTGGGGCGTCATTATTCATTCGCCAAAATAAACCAATGAAGCCACTAATAGCCAGAATGAAGAAACAACGAGGCTATTCGTCAGATAGCAAGAAACACGAAAATTTGCTGGAAACTGTGCAAATTGAAAATAGTTCAAGCTTCAAACGTGAAACAACTGCAATAGACTGACTAACGCACGGTCACACACCGTTTTATAAGTACTAGAGACTGGGGCGCGCCTCCGCCGCGCCAATCTTCTGATCAATTACGTAAAATGTTCATTAGAAGGATTGATGTTGAATGAACTGTAATGTACATATCGTTACCACTTTTTTTTTTGACACCTCTCATCTGGATACAGCTGTAGAATCTGTTCGTACACAGACTCACACCTACACCACCCACACGCACACCTCACACACACACCACATGTGTACAACCAGACCTACAACTATACACAGAAAGCTAGACACGTCCTTGGAGAGATCACTAGAGTCTTCAAGGCTCCGGCAACGGGTACGTTGCAGTCCCTTTGTGGCACCACGCGTTGAGAGGTTCATTTGAAAGGAACCTACTGTTCCTGGGTGAGACACCGGCGTCGAAGCCAGGCTTCGAACGCGGGCGGGCAGGACGCACACCAGCGATCCTAGCCAACTGAGCTACGGCTCAGTTCTCATATCGTTACCACTTAACACAGCAAAGCTGATAAGCTGATAGAATCCAAAACGACTACAAAGTATCTCAGGGTATATGACGTATCTCAAAATGTGTACAAAGTATCTCAAAGTATATGGTGTATCTCTCTAGTGAACATCAATGTCTACACTAATATATCAACATTTGCCAAAGATTAGAAAGCTGAATCGGTTTCATGCGTTGATTATTCCACATGAGGTGACCTGGAAAACATACTGGTCAAGGGAAACAAAATTAAACTATCATTTAACTAATTCATATTCATCTCTCATTCATGGTAGCTTTCAGGGGTAAGGTTCATTATCACAATCGCTTGCTATGGAAGTGTAAGAAAGTTAGCTAGATTTTACTAATCCGTTTAATTTAAGGCGGACAATAAACATGGATCATCAAAACAAAAGAATGTATTGTAACCGCCCTCATGAAGAGTAGGGGCATCAAATATTCACAGAATGTTGTTTACCTTTGCCTTTCATTTAGCATCATTCTGGTGGAGCCAGCATGAGCCAACACATGGCTGTCTGCTAAATTCTTTGGATCGATTGTGAACATACCACCACCTGGATCATCAACAATCACTAGAACACAAAAGGAGACAGCTTATAATTCAATATTCATTAACCAATATAAACTCTTAGAAAAGACCCATGGCAAAATTAAGGAGCTCACCTTGGTTAGAGATGTATACAGCGACATTGAACTTTCTCATCAATTACGGTAAGGACTCCACACAAACCTACAACTTTTCTACAAGGTACCTACCGTCGTCAAAATTAAGCAGACCCTTCTCTCTCTGCATCCTTCCAACCTGTATTCCTCTGCTGAGAATCTTGAAAATTCCTACCATATAAAGTAAGATATCAAGGTCTTATCTGCAATAAAATAACCATATTGCTCAACAGAAAATATCAGGTGGCACCTTCAGTACTAAAAATCCCTTACATTTTCCAATAAAAAATTCTATAAAAAATATACAGTAAATGTAAGATCTATGTAGCGGAAAACTGAACCCATTATAAGCATATTTCCCAATTTCGGATCAATTGGAAGCATGGAAATGAAAGGTCCTACAAAGTCAAAAAGGAATATTAACTTTCAATGTTAAAATATTGGTGCAGACTTCGGTTCTTGCAGGGAAGCAACAGAATGAGAATCCTTTACTGTCTACTTAACACATTTATTCTTTATATACTATGTAACTGCATCTAAAAAGAATTAGTTAATATGCCTCTAATCCAATGGGCACGAAGCCATGGAGAGAAAAATGAACTATAGTAATGTCAAAGTACGATTTAAACACATACAACTAATGGTTCAGGAGGCTGTAAAGCAGATGGTAGGAACTCTCCAATGCTGCCAACTTGCAACCTTTTTATCTGCAAACATAAGGATTCAAAGGAGTTCTAAGAAGCTACAGAAGCTGATACTCTACGAATGCATCATGCACACATCTAGAATAAAGATGATAGCATTCTCCAGTTTTCACACAGCCAGCTCTGCCCCCTGCATTAAGATAATGAATCATTGTGATTCACAAATATGAATGGTTGGTACTGTAAACATATGGGAACAAATTTGTGATCATATATGTATCAAAAGGTTAAGCTTGAATTCTAGTCACTGTTACAATCTCTCTCGAAAATTACTTTGTTATTAATCCTTTTAATTCTAACCAGTGAAAAAATATATTGGCTACAAAATTAGAACTAATGAACACATTGACTTAAACCAGGTTTGTGTGAGAAAGAGATGCATTCAGGTTGTTGATAAGGAATTAAGGAGCACTGTAATCAAACAGACCGATCAGGTAAAATATATTAACTCAGCATCATTTGGCTCTCTTCCCAGGCGAACACTTGTTAGCATCTCTCGAATTATCAGCAAAAGGAGCCTGATTCAACTTTTTCCTGTACAAGATCATGTTAGCACCACTGCAATCATATGAAAAACAACTAAGCACAGCAGTGAAACGAAATCAAGAAGCAACCTCTTGGATGTTTTTTTTCGCTTCCTCGTTACTGCTAATTTCCAGCGTAAGAGCTTGTGTTTTCTGAAGAAGCAACTCAAACCAATACCGCAATAAAAAAAATAAGGTCAACACTTAGTTGGAGCACCTGTTTCTTAAATAGGAGAACTGAAGCTTCCAATAAATCATATTACTATAGCTATCAAGGAATGTAGGGAAAATAGAATAATTGCGTGCTGCAACATGATAAAGTGAAAACTTGTTCTTGCCTCTGAAATCCATAGGGATCAGCTATAGCTCTGAAAAACAATAATAGTATTACATATTAACTATGTTATTGTCCACTAAATACAAAACTGAAATAACACTCCATTGTCAAGAAAATGTGCATTGGATTAAAAACAGAGGGAAGAACAGAAACGAACCACAAGGTGACCACTACCCTGTCTACATAAAGTGTTATACACTATTTTTTATTACATGCAGCATTTCATCACATGAAGGGATCAATTTCAGTAAAAGAGAATAAATGGATTAACAACCATGGCTTGTGTGCAGTATGGCTCTTCATTTGACCTTAAACCTCTGTATCGAGATATTAGCCATTGTACTACCAAATTTTTGAATAGTATATGGTGTACTACCAAATGAGATGGATGTGATGTGTACCTGATAAAGTATACATAGGCTGGAGAGCAAGATTTTCTTAGACACCAAAGGAACCCAGATGTGATCTCAAGTTTTGCTCAGATGCATCCTACAAACAACACCATATACATTTTTCGCATATTAAAGCTAAAATTCATAGTTGAGTTAAGTACCGCAGCAGATACTCATCTTAGCTATCCATCAGGTGAAAATTCATATCCAAGTAACCAGAGATGATGCTTGAAGTTACCCGATAGCACTTCACCGCGACAGAAGGGTATTCACCGTTGAATCAAGCCCATCAACATGCAGTTAACTGAATACAGACACGCAGACCTATAAAACAACAGTAAAAAGCAACAAATTAATGAGAGGATGCTACAAAGGAAACAACACGGCACTAAAGAAAAAATAGAAAAGAAGGCATCGTTTAGTTCCCAAAAAATCTCAAAAATTTTCGCATCGCAGACCGTACCACCTCTCACAGAACACGCTTTCCAATGCAAAATTTTCACCACTTTTCCCAAAATTTCACCGAACTAAACGGTGCCGAAGAAGAAGAAATCACCTTGGGCAGCTGCTGGGACGCTTGCGTGGAGACAGCAGGCTGGGTGTCGCCCGCGAGAGCCGCGTCCTCGTCGGGGTGGGCCCGCGCCGCCCGCTCTGATTTGCCTTCGCCGCGCCCGATTCGCCTCCTCCCGCGTCGGGTCCACGCAGAGAGAAGAGCGAGGCGGCAGTCCGGCGGCCGGATCTGGCCGGGGAGGGTCGCTCCGCCGGCTACGGTTTTGGCCAGTCATGGGTTCGGTAGGGAGCACAGGAGAGAGAGAGAGAGAGGAGGAGGAGGAGAGAACCGGGAGGGGCGGTGGCCGGCGAGGAAGAGGGAGGGCGGTGGGGCGTGGCGCGAGGGGAGGGAGAGAGAGAGCGAGAGAGAGGAGGGCGATAAGACCGCGGGGGGTGGTGGGCGGCGGCGGGAGGGCTTTTTTGCAAAAGTGCCGGCAGAGGTTTTCTGCAAACTGACCGCTATTTTGGAATTTCGTCTTCTTGGTGGACAAATATTTTAGAATCTAGGGGGTTTTGCGAAACAAAAACGAACGTGTTTGCTGTAGCCTTTGGGTCTGGACGTGGAACGAATTAACACGAAGGTGGAGGGCTTTCTCGCAAATTTCCATGTGTCGCTGGCACGATGCTGACCGCCGGATTGAAGCGATCGGACGGCCGCGAAATCCGGGCGACGTAGCAGCGCCCAGGAGCCGCGAAATCCGGACGGAATAAGGGGTGGGATTTGGAACTTTCGACGTCGGGAATAGATTTTACACGTACCGCATGTCCGCATATCATGGGCATATAAAGTATTTTGGATTTTTTTAATTTTTTAAAAAAAATAAATGTCGGATTTGAAAATTTTCAAAACTAGACATCCACAGCCGTTTGAAACGGCGGTTGCACCTAAGCGCCGTTCTAAACGGCGGTTCGTGGGCAAAACCGCCGCTCCAAACGGCAGTTGGTGACGCGGCCAATGGTCGGCGGGCGGACCTCCTACCGCAGTTTGAAGAGGCGGGAGGCCCTCCTACCGCCACGTGGAACGGCGGTAGGAGGTCCGCCCGCCTATAAGTTGGCGGGTGCCCCCTCCCGCCCCCAGCCCCCTTCCCGCCGCCCCCGCGCCCCCGACCTCTTCGGTAAGTTTTTTTCTTTTTTTTATTATTTTAAGTATTAGAAATAGTTTAGAAAATAGTAGAAATAGTTAAAAATAGTTTAGAAAATAGGAGAAATAATTTAGAAAATAGGAGAAATAGTTAGAAATAGTTTAGAAAATAGTAGAAATAGTAGAAATGTTAGAAATAGTTTAGAAATTTTAGAAACTGTAGAAATAATTTAGATTTTGTAGAAATAGTTTAGAAATTCTAGAAATAGTTTAGAAATTCTAGAAAATAGTTTAGAAATTGTAGAAATAGTTTAGAAAATGTAGAAATAGTTTAGAAATTTTATAAAATAGTTTAGAAATTGTAGAAATAGTTTACAAATTCTAGAAATAGTTTAGAAATTCTAGAAATAGTTTAGAAATTGTAAAAATGCTTTAGAAATTCTAGAAAATAGTTTAAAATTCTAGAAATGCCTTAGAAATTCTAGAAATTAGTTTAAAATTCTAAAAATAGTATAGAAATTCTGGGAATGCCTTAAAATTGTTTATAATACAAGAATTTTTTTGCAGGTATGGCAGAAGAATAGGCTGCTCCGCAGTAGCCTCCTGCACCACCGGAGCATGTTGTGTAGTACGTGTTTCTGGGCCTCTTTGATGAGAGGATTGACAAGGAGCACCGGTCGTACTACTCCGCGATTTGCTATACGACCCTAGGCACTGTACGTGCGCGCACTCCGACGCACTACATGCTGCTAGACGATAGTTGGGTTCCCAAGTGCGTAACAGGACTTCTCATTACATTTTTGAGCAGCTATTACATAATATATCATTGCATTTTTCATTACACTAACAGCTATTACATTGTTTTGAGCAGGCTACGCGCAGCAGGACTTCTCCCGCTGGCACGGTTGGTGGAGGGGGACCACATGCGGGCCGCGCTTCGTCCACAGGACCGCCACACGCGGTTCGGGTTCGACTATGACCTCATATGCGCACTACTCGACCGGCGGCGCCCAAAGACACACTCGTTCCACTTCCCTTGGGGGGAGATGACGCTGACTCTGGAGGACGTGGCTATGTTGCTTGGGCTACCGATTTGAGGCGAGGCGATGGGGCCGCAGGACATCCCCGACACGTGGCATCAGGAGCTGCTGGAGAGGTTCGCGCCAGTGGTCCGCAGCGTCCACGCCGTCGAGCCAGTCGTGCCCTTCCAACCCCCTCACGGACCGACCCCTTCTTGGTTGCGGTAGTATAGCGCACGTATTGTGACGTTTCTTAACAATTTCTCATTTTATGTAATGAAATGTAATAAATTATCACAAGCTTTGTAACAAATTTTCATTTTGTGCAGGCCGACTACACGAGAGCCGACGCCGATGACTACACAGTCGCCAGGCACTTGGAGGCATACCTGTTGTGGCTGTTCGGCCAGGTGATGTTCTGCGGATCGCAGAGAGACGCGGTGTCGAGGTTCCTGATCCCCCTTGCTTGGGCGATCGTCGACGTGGAGTTGGTGGTTGTCCCCCAGGTCAGCTGGGGCGCCGCTATTTTGGCGATGACCTACAGGGGTTTGTGCGCAGGCGTGTTGTCGGTATCCGGATTAGCTCCGACACTAACTAGTAAATCGCGCTGCGATCGGTCTCTCGATGGTCGGTGCGAATGCTAACACAAGGGACATGAGTTTATCCTGATTCCGGCCACGCGGCTGTACGTCCAGCAATGTGTGCATGCGCACTGTATTAGCTTGCACCGGTGGTGCTCGTAGAGGGGGGCTACAAGCAAGGCGGGAGAGGAGGCGAGCCCTCCAGGTCCCTGCTAAGGATTATTGAGGCAAGTACCAATATCGTGAGTGGTGAAGTGTGGAGTGGGCGGATGCCTATGTGGGAGTGAATGAGCGTCATGAGTGTGCCCGTAATGGGGCGTCTGCCTCTTCCTTTTATAGATCAAGGAAGGGCAGTTACAGGGAAGTCACACAGTGATATGTACAGTGGTCGTGTACTAGCGGGCCTGGCGCCAGGGATCATCATCCTCGCAAGTCCTTGCTCTTGGCGCGAGTTGGTGGTGGGCTCCGGCTTCCGCGGGCGGCGAGGCGGCTCCTGTGCTTGTCCGGGTGCTACTTCGAGGGTGCGTTCCTGCCCGTCGAGAGTTTCGCTGTGGGGGAGAGGATGGGGGTTGGCAGTACAGGGCCGCGGAATGACGCCGGCCTGTCCGCACAGGGCCACGCAGTTTGCCGCATCGTGACGGGGATGGTTGTGCAGCGTCGGAGATGGTCGCACAGTGCTGGGGATGGCCACGCGACGCCAGAGTGGGCAGATAAGACACGGTGCACGTTGCCTGTACGGTGGTGCCTGTTAGTGTGTGCGCCTGCTCACCGCCTGTACACCTTTCGAGGGTGTCCCCATACCTGTTCGAGGGTCTCGCTGCGGGGGAAGGATGGGAGCAGGCGGCACAGTGCCACGGAGTGACACCGGCCTATCCGCACAGGGCCGCGCAACGCCATCATAGGGCTGGGGATGGCTGCACAGTGATGAGTCCGACCGCACAGTGACGGCGTCAGGCGCTCAGACCATGTCAGCCGCGCGGCGTGGGGAGAGATTTTCTCTTGACTTTGGTGTCCTGCCGCGGATCCAAGCATTAAATGCTCTTGTCAGGTGGAGCTGTGATGGCGGTGCGCCGTCGGTCGAGAGACAGCCTCAAGCGAGGCGGAGCTGGATACTCGCTCGAGGGGGGTCGAGCCCCTCGAGCGAGGCGGAAGATTGCTCGAGGGGTTCGTGACCCTCGAGCGAGGCGGAAATCCGCTCGAGGGGGTTGCGACCCTCGAGCGAGGCAGAAATCCGCCCGAGGTGGTTGCGACCCTCGAGCGAGGCAGAAAACAGGGCGTGCGGGCGAGTCCTCTCGACGAGGAGCCCTGGTCCGCTGTTGGGCCATAGCAGGCCGTGGGCCCGACGTGAGCCTTGTTCCCCTTTTGGGTCCGTGGGGATTTGTCCATACGTGGTTTGCGTTTAACAAGGGTGATTATCCCCCTAGTTTGGGGACCCCTTATGACCGTCCCCGATAGTAGCCCCCGAGCCTTCGCGGGAATGGGAACTAGTCGGCGAAGGCTAGAGGTCCGAGGCGAGATCCTCGGGCGCTACGCATGAGACTTTCCTTTTGATCATGCATGACTTTCCATGGGGGGCGCCTAGGGCCCCCGCGGGTGTAGCCCCTGAAGCCTTGTAGGAGTAAGTGCACTCGTGCAAGGTTTATAAGCGTCGAGTGACGAGCTCACCTCGCGTTTGTTTCGGCCGGCTTCGGTGATATTCCAGCCGGCATCGGCGATCTACACGGGTGGAGCGGCATCGAGCCCACCCAAGGTGCCCTCGGGCGGACTTGCTTGTTCGCTTGGAGGTTAACCCTCCACAGATTCTCATGACTGAACGACATGATCATTGGGGATGGTCGTGGTGCGAGGAGCCCCCAAGCCCTGGCCTGGTCAGGGATGATCAGGTAAAGTCCTCGGCTTCGTGTTACGACCCTTGTCGCCCTTTCGTAGGGAGGAGGGGTGAGGCGATCCATGCTTCCCTCGAACGGGCAGTGAGTCATGGATGTCTCGATGAGCTGTTAATGGATAGTTCAAGTGGGCGTCCGTGCCCCGTTCGATAGGGGTCGGCTCGTGGTCCGGAGACACGTTCATATGAGCGCTCGCAAAGGTTTGCCAAGCCGGGCTCGGTCCCATTTGATAGGGGCCGAGGGAGCGGAAGCACTCCCTCGATAGGATCCCTCGATTAGCTGCCTTTGTCTCGGCCTTGAACATGACATGTGGGGCACCCCCGAACTTCGCGTTCGGGGATAGGCTTGATCGCGCGCGCCCTGATCGTTCCTGACTCGGTTGATCTGATGCGCCTGTTCGAACCCTTCGTGAGTCAGGCTTCGTACCCTTGATCAGTAGGGCTTTGCGGGGAGCGCCGTGCGTCCTCGTCTTCGCACATCTCTGGCACCTGTCGGACCCTCGCCGGGCCAGGCTTCAAACCACTGATCAGTAGGTCCTTGCTACGGGGTGCATCTGTGGCACCCATCATACCCTCAGCGGGCCGGGCCTCGAGCCACTGATCAGTGAGGACCAGGTGTGTCCGAGGACCAGTGGATGGTCGCTCCTTAGTGATGAGTGATTGACAATATTGTATGGACTGATGCTTGGCTTAGTGTGCAGGTACATGTTGCGACTTGACTCGTGTCGGTGCAGGTGAAGAACAAGCGTGAAAGGCCTTAGCCGTGGCGGCCTCCGGGTGATGGAGAGGCAAGTAGGCTTGGTTTGATGAACCCGGTGGCCGATGGGGTCAAGTGCGAGCCGTGCGGTGCAAGACTGGCGGGCTGAAGTTGTGAACATGGGCCGGTGCAAGGTAGCGGATGGAGCTCGAAGCTTGCACGTGGGGTTTGGTGGTTTGCCCACAAAACCATCGGTGGACGGTTTCTTGGTTTGGGCCTCAAAACCAAGCCCGGAGGCCCGAAGCGACGGAGACGGTGATCCGGGAGCTTCAGGAAGCTTTGAGGCGGGGGGCACGTGGCGTGATCGCGGGGCTTGCGTCGATACTAAGCAAGGCCGCAGTGGAAGCGTGTCCGCTCGATGAAGACTTGACCAAAATGCCCCTGAGGGGTTGTATCTTCATTTCAAGTTGTAGGGGTAGCGTGGTCATTTACCTCCCTCCGATGGACTTCGTATAAATAGCGGAGAGGTGGATGGCATCTCTCTCTCTTGGACTCTAGGGCTTTCTCCCCCGGTAGATTTCTCTGAACTGCTTCTTTTCCCTCTGGATTCCTTAGGCTAGACTCTTGTACAGACTCTGACCTCTGGATGTATGGAAGCATTCGGCGTTGCGGTGATCTCCTAGTCCTCTGTGATTTTCGTGTCATTTTCGGGGCTATTTTTGGGGATTTTCGTTCTTCGCTCGATTCGTGGATTTGAGGGTGTTTTCCTTCAGATTTCTTTGAGGGGATCATGGGTGGATGCCTTGTGCATCTTTGTGTGTGATCTTGACCCCTCAAACGCCGGGGAAGGCCTTCGATTCGTGAGTTTTTGGCCGGAGTTCAAGCTCTTGGTGGTGGTTCGTGTGATCCACGATTCCCGGCGATTTAGTGGCTTAGAGGTTGAGATTTTTGGGGCATGGCTTCCTCTTGTGTTGCTTATCATCTCCCCCAAATCTTGTCTCAAGAGCTTTTGGCGTTTGGGAGATCCGGTGATGGATTCGGGGAGTTGACTCCCGAGCTCGGGCGTTTTTCTGCTCTGTCCGCACTTGGCAGACAGTCCGCGGCCTCCGTGCGGACGGTCCGCGAGGTGCCTGATAGGCCAGCTGTTTTTCGTGTTCTTCGCGTGTTCTTGCGTGTCTTTCATTTTATCCGTTGAGCCGGTTGGTTTTTGGTGCGCGAAGTTTGCGGACGGTCCGTACTAAAGTGCCGGACGGTCCGTGACGAGGCGGACGGTCCGCGGGTCCATCACGGACGGTCCGTTTTTCTCGGTGCGCCCCTGGAGGTTCGTGTTGTTTTTTTCGGACAGTCCGCCATGCCCTCTCGGACGGTCCGCGCCCTCCTCGTGGACAGTCCGCCTGGTCATCCCGGACGGTCCGCCAGGGACTTCGCAAAGTTGCCTAAGTCCTTTGATTCTTGTCTAGTTGCTTCCGCTCTTTGCTCCTAGGCGTGTCTCTTGATCTTGTAGGCTTGTGTGTGCCTTGTTTGGAGCTTCCTTTGTGTGCGCGAGTACTCGGAGTGGCAATCGGGGCATAGGCCGAGTTCGACCTTCGGGAAGAATTTTTATCGGCTCCCATTCACTCCCCCCTCTCTGGTCGCCCTATTCGGTCCTTCAATTGGTATCAGAGCCGGTTACGGATCTTCTTGATTCTAGCCAGTCTAAGATCCAAAGATGGGCGATTATGGTAAGGGGTCGGGTCCTCCGCACTTTGATGGCAAGAATTACCCGATGTGGGAGAGGCGCATGGGCGTGTTTTTGCGTGGGAAGGGAACTCTGATCTGGGAGGTTACTCAGAATCCTCATTATGTCATCCCAGACAGTTTTCTGCTTCCAGGTACGCGGGACATGTTTTAGGCCAATAGCAAGGCCGTTGATTACTTGTTCCGTGCTCTCTGTGCCTCGGAATTTGATCGAGTGTACGGAGAGGATGTGGCCGGAAAGATTTGGCTCAAGTTGAAGAATGCTCATGTTGGCAATGCCCAAGTGCAAGCCCGTATGTTTTCCACTTACCAGAGAGAGTACGAGAACTTCACTCATCTCCCCGGTGAGTCGACCGATGCTATGTTTCAGCGCTTCACTTGCATAGTCAACAACATGAGGGCCAATGTGACAGTGCTCCCACACACGGATCATGATCAAGCTATCAAGCTTTTGCATGCCCTAGATAGGTCCGTGTGGAGTGCCAAGGTCGAGGCCATTGAGGAGTCGAGCGTGTATGACATGCTGTCGCTTGACGAGCTGTTCTCCAAGCTCAGGTCTTCAGAGGTTGATCGTGGCTTGAGAGCCAAGAGCGAGAGCCCCACTGATCCTCATAGTTTGACTCTTGTCTCAGGATCGAGGACTAACGCTAACGCTATCGGCTTTTCTTTGTCTTGTCTTGTGTCCTTGCCAGATGAGGACTTTGAGGTGCTGAGCGAGGATGATCTCGCCTTGTTGAGCAAGAGGTTTGGGCGGATGTACGAGAACCGCAAGAATGCAAGGCGGAACTCGGGGATGTGCTATCAGTGCGGGAAGCACGGGCACTTCATCGCTGAATGCCCTGAAGCCATGGAGATCAAGAACGACTACAAGGGCAAGCCCAAGCACGACTACAACAAGCACCTCTCTCGGAATGACTACAAGGACAAGCACAAGGACATGGGCGAGAGAAGGCACAAGAAGAGTGGCGACCACAAGAAGAAGACCGCTTGAGCAATGGTGGCCGGAGCGAGCGACATCGACTCGACATCAAGCGATGCTTCTTCCGACTCGAGCAGCGAGGAAGAGCAAGAAAGGCGTAAGGACAAGCGGCACACGGGCAAGAACTTCACCGGCCTCAGCTTCGTCGCACAAGGAGGCTTTTGCGGCATGGCGCATTCCAAGAAGGGTGGGAAGCACAGCTCAGATTCGAACTCCGACTCTGAGGAAGAGGTACAAAATGATCCCAACTTCTTGCTAGAGGAGAATGCTAGGCTCAATGAGTTGCTTGATAACCATGATGATGTGCTTAGAAAGACCAACAAGGAGAAGAGGAAATTCAGGTCTTTGTTGGGTGATGCTAAGGATAAGATAGCAGAGCTTGAATCCTTGCTTGTGGATGCTAGAAATGAGATAGGTACTTTGAAATCTGCTCCTGTGGTGACTGATGAAATTGACTGTGGTGATTGCTCAGTTTTTCTCGCTGATTTGACTGCTCTCAAGGAGAAGCATGCCTCTACTCTTGAGGAACTAGATGTGGTTAGGATTGAGTGTGATGAATTGAAATCTAGGCCAGCTTTGTTAGGAGCGTGTACCTCATGTTCTATTTTGCATGCTAGGCTAGATGAATCTCACACTAGAATTGTTTCTCTTGAGGCGGCATTGAAAGCTCCTCTTCCTACGTCATGTTCAACCTGTGAAATGCATGCTTTGAAAAATATGGAACTTGCACACTATGTTGACCGTCTGCAGGATGAAAATGATGAGCTTAGGAAATTGATGAGTTGGTTGTTTGGGCATGAGCCACAATTGAGTTTGATGTTGGCTCAGTTCAAGAGGTTTGATGGTCAGGCGTTGGGGGCTGAGAAGAGTGGTGAGGGAGAAGAGAAAGTTGGAGAGATCCCTACTCAACCACACACCATACCCATGAACAAATATGCACCCAAGCCAAACCATCTGAGAAACAAGCTTGATACAACTCCAGACCCACCAGTGTTCCCCCAGAAAACAGAGAATTACCAGAAACCCATCAAGTTTGTGAGCAACCTGGGTAATGTCTTTGAGGGGAAGTCAGGAGAGAAAGGTGTTGAGAAGCCCGCAGAAAAGCCACCGCCTAAGCTGTAGCCGATCCACTTCCATTGTGAGTATTGTGGGAGGGATGGGCATAAGGATGAGTTCTGTTTTCGAAGGAAGAGGGATGAGCGGTTTGCTAGGGAGATGGCAAACAAGGATAGGTACCACCTTGCTCGTGGTGTGCCTGAGCCTCGTAGAGGGCCTCTACCTAGGGGTGAGGTGTATATGCGTACAGTTCCCACTCGTGGAGGTGGAGGTGTGTTCCCTCAGAGAGACATGCGTGTTGGGTTTGGGCGTGGTAAGATGGCTCGACGTGCTCCTTCTCGTGACTGTTACGAGTTTGGGAGGCACGATCGGAGCTTTGGGTCTCAGATGGACTACGGGCCACGTTTTCCCCCTTGTGGTGCGCGTACTCCTCCAGTGAGACGTGACAGGTCCTTTGGTGGTAGGCGTGAGAGGGCTCCGCCTAGAGGTTTTGGGAGGATGGATTTTGCTAACCCTTCTTTTGAGCAAATGGCTCAGCACTGGTTTGACTCTTTTGGTACTAACCCCAGTGTTGAGTCGCTTGCTCATTCTCGTCCTCGTTTTTGATTGCAGGTGGGAGGCTTGGAGAACTTTTGGTTGATCGACTTCGGTTGCTCATGACACATGACCAGAGATCGTGGGTGGTTCTCCAGCCTCACCCCAGTGAGTACGAGGGAGTACATCACTTTCGGGGACAATGGGAGAGGACGAGTGCTTGCTGAAGGTATGGTGAAGGTGAGTAGCAAGGTGACCTTAAGAAGTGTGGCCCTGGTCAAGTCGCTTGGTTTTAACCTATTGTCAGTATCTCAATTACTTGACGAAGGTTTTGATGTTCGTTTTAAGTCGGGTGCTTCTCATGTGCTTGATTCTCGAGGCGATCTTGTCTGTACGATCGTTCCCGAGGGTCAAATATTTCGTGCCGACTTTTCCCAGTCTGTTGGTCCTCCTCGATGCTTTGTTGCTGGCGTTTCGGCTGAGCTTTGGAAATGGCATAGGAGGTTGGGACACTTGAGGTTTGAGTTGCTTTCCAGCTTGAGTGGTCTTGATCTTGTCTGAGGATTGCCTAAGTTGAAATTCGAGAAGGATTTGGTTTGTGCATCTTGTCGACATGGAAAGATGGTTGCCGCTTCTCACGCCACTCTGACTTCAGTCATGACCGAGCGACCTTGTGAGCTGTTGCACATGGATTTGGTTGGGCCATCTCGTGTTCGCTCTGCTGGTGGGAAGTGGTATGTTCTTGTGGTTGTTGATGATTTTTCGAGGTACACTTGGGTTTTCTTTTTGGAGGATAAGAGCGAGACATTTGGCTTTGTTCGAGACTTGATCTTGAGATTGAAGAATGAGAGACATGGTGATGCCATTCGAGCTATACGCAGTGACAATGGCACGAAGTTTAAGAACTCTCATTTTGATGCCTTTTGCAGTGATCTTGGTCTCGATCATCAGTACTCTTCTCCATACGTCGCTTGCCAGAATGGCGTAGTGGAGAGGAAGAACCAGACTCTTTGTGAGATGGCCAGGATGATGCTTGATGAGCATAGGACTCCTAGGTGTTTCTGGGCCGAGGTGGTCAATACCGCTTGCTATATCTCAAATCGTATCTTCCTTCGTGCTTTTAAGAAGAAGACCTCTTATGAGCTAATGCATGGCCGACAACCCAAGGTGAGTCACTTTAGAGCTTTTGGTTGCAAGTGTTTCATTCTGAAGAAGGGCAAGTTGGATAAGTTTGAGTTTAGATGTTCGGATGGGATTTTCCTTGGTTATGCGATTCATTCTAGAGCATATCGTGTGCTCAACCTTGACACTGACCGAATCATGGAGACTTGTGAGGTTACCTTCGACGAGACACAGCCATGTAGCTCTTCTGTTTTTGAGTGTGCAGGTGACGAAGAGATTGGAGCGAGGATCTTTGAGGATGAGAAGGACGGAGATGGAGATTACGACGAGGATGGTTGTGATGCTCCAGCGGCTGATCGTGTACGTGCTACTTTCACTACTACGACGACGATCGAGGACGGACCATCCCCTACACCCACTACGACTGAGGTTGTTCGAGTGGAGGCTGCTGCTGAGGGGGAGATTGTGTCCAGGCGAGAGGCTCCTCGGCGTGTGCAAATGGATCACCCACCGACGACAATCATTGGTGACCTTCATGAACGCACTACACGATCGAGGTCAAGGAATACTTCTCATTTCGCTCACTCTGCTTTTGTTGCGTCGTTTGAGCCCAAAGATATTCGACACGCTTTGTCTGACGAGAACTGGGTGAATTCCATGCATGAGGAGTTGGAAAACTTTGAGAGAAACCAAGTCTGGGTGTTAGTCAATCCACCGCCAAATTGCCGTCCCATAGGTACCAAGTGGGTGTGGAAGAACAAAGAGGGTGAAAACGGGATGGTTGTGAGAAACAAGTCAAGGTTGGTGGCGTAGGGGTTCAACCAGAAGGAGGGGATAGACTATGAGGAGACATTTGCTCCTGTGGCCCGTTTGGAGGTAATTAGGATCCTTCTAGCCTTTGCCGTGGCTAAAGGGTTCAAGTTGTACCAAATGGATGTCAAGAGTGCTTTCTTGAATGGGGTGATAGAGGAAGAAGTGTATGTGAGGCAACCCCCGGGGTTTGAGAGTGAAAAATACGCACACCGTGTATACAAACTCCAGAGAGCGCTCTATGGGTTGAAACAGGCACCTAGAGCTTGGTATGGCAGGTTGAGAGGGTTTTTGCGGAGTAAGGGGTTTGTGATGGGCACAGTTGATAAGACCCTGTTCCTCCTTAAGTATGGGAATGACCTTTTGATTGTTCAGATATACGTGGATGACATAATCTTTGGTGGCTCTTCTCATGATCTTGTTGCCAGATTTGCAGATGACATGAGCAGGGAATTTGAGATGTCCATGATGGGCGAGCTGCAGTTTTTCTTGGGCCTCCAGATCAAGCAGTACAAGGACGGGACGTTTGTACATCAGGCGAAGTACACCAGGGACATGGTGAAGAAGTTTGGCATGAACGACTCCAAGCCACTGACTACACCGATGAGTACAACTACGGCTTTGGACGCGGACGAGGACGGCGAACCCGTGGACCAGAAGGAGTACCGGAGCATGATCGGCTCCCTCCTCTACTTGACAGCGATGAGGCCAGACATACAGTTCAGCGTGTGTCTATGCGCTCGTTTTCAGGCTTCACCGAGGACTTCACATCGGCAGGTCGTCAAGCGGATTTTCAGGTACTTGAACTACACTCCTGAGTTTGGACTTTGGTACTCTGCCTCCTCGACACTCAAACTTCACAGGTTTTCTGATGCTGATTTCGCTGGGTGTTGTTTGGACCGCAAGTCTACCTCTGGGTGTTGTCAGTTCCTTGGTTCTTCTATGGCCTCTTGGTCATCTCGCAAGCAATCTAGTGTAGCCCAGTCCACCACCGAGGCTGAGTATGTAGCTACTGCTAGTTGTTGTTCCCAGCTGCTTTGGATGACCTATACCATGAGTGATTTTGGTGAGTTCTCCCAGGTTCCACTTTTCTGTGACAGCACCAGTGCCATAAGCGTAGCCAAAAATCCTGTCCTCCACTCCAAAACAAAACACATGTCACACCCGAATTAAAGGCCAATTCGAATGCTCATATTATATGTGCGCCAGGATCAAAGTTCACACATATAACGACTCAGTGATAACCAAAACACAATGCCATAACGTAAAGAGAGTATTAAACTTTATTACAGACCAAAATGTCTCATAAACAAACTAATTATTAACGATTAGCAACGCAGCGGATGGGGTCAACACCAAGGTAGCTGACTGGTGGCACGCCCGCCTAGAATTCGTCGAAGTCTCGAGGGAAATCTTCAAATCTCTCCAAGTCTGAACAGCATCCGGATTGTGTCATTCCAATAATGAAAACAAGCGTGAGCACATGCCGTACTCAGCAAGCGGAAACCAAACATAACATGCATTTCTTTATAGTGGAGGCTGATGGGTTTAAGCATTCAGCATTTTAGTTGGTCAAGTTTTATTAGCAACATAAATACTAGCAAGTGTAAGTTTATACCAAACCCATAATTAACATAAGAGAATAACAACATAAATAAGGATAGATGCATCAAGTTAATCATTGACTTCCATAGATTAATCATTTGAGGGTCCAGGCCGCTCTTGACCGTGAGCACGGCTAATCGATTAGTTTTACACTCTGCAGAGGTTGTACACTTTCACCACAAGTCGCGTAAAAGTTCTAGGAACTTTGAACCCAACCATGCGATGCCGGTCAAGCATCATACCACACTACCTAGGTGTGATTGCATAGGGACGCTACGAGGCCTTTACAAAATTTCCCCAGTGTGAAGCAACCCGTGAAGGTTACGAGCCGCCGCAAAGCATAAAGTCCCCTAGTAGGTACCGTGTCTTAGCAAAGCCCACTCCCTACTAGAGCGAGTCTATACCTCAACTAACGCTCCCCCTTGCCCTTATCAGGTAAGATCACCCCAACACTAGAGTCACAAATTAATTAGCCAAGGCAGAGCCATATACCCTTGTGGTTGCACTGTTGTCCTGGGTGGTCGCTCCATGTTCCGATTAAACAAGGTGATCTTGTATTAATGAAGGTATAGCATAAATAAATCAAGTTTCATAAAGTTCATTAATACCATCCACCAAGTTAAGCATAGCGAGAGCTACCCAACAATAAATTAAAACCCAGGTTGTTCAAGGTAAAAGGGATAAAAATAATCTAGTCATGTCCTTAAAAAGGGTCCCATCAATTTAATGCAGGCAAAAGTAAAAACAGTGAATTAAATGCATGTTGTATAGGTAAACGGGTATGCCTCAAGGTAGACTTGCCTTCAACAGATCCTTGTTGCTGTTCAGACAATTGAGCCTCTTGGTCTTCAAATCCTTCAGCCCAAATGTTCTCTACGCATCACATCAAGTACATAAAAGCACACAATGGAATAAAATAAGAAACAATCACCAAACAGTAAGATCAGATCAAAACAGGGGCAAAAAAGCTAATCTACTCTTCGATATGATCGTTTGGACATAAAGAACGCTAAAAACGGAGCTAAAACGGAGAAGATATGGCTAGAAGGAGATGCAGGGGCATAACTGTGAAGAATTTAAGGTTCCAGGGGTCTATCTGCAAGAAACCGAGGGCTAGAACGTGAAAGAACTTAAAAACAGAAGGGCTTGGGTGAAAAACTAGGGTTTTGGACTTCGGCAGCAAAATCTATAAAGCTCAGGGGCTAGAACAGAAGAAAAAGGACTGATTGGTAAGGGTTTTTATATGGTGGAAGGACCGGCTTGCGATATTTAAAAGACCAGGGTTTTTTTTTGTAAAACATCACAGTCAAGTGGCTGTTGACCGTTACCCTTGACTGGTTGACTCCGGCTGGTCTAGATCTGGGCCGCGGGGTCTCGATCGGACGGACGAGGTGCTGCGCAGGCAGAGGACAGCGGCGCGAACACCGGCGAGCGGCGGCGCAGAGGCAAAACTCCGGCAAGCTTGCCCGAAACCGAGCTAGGGTGCACGGTTGTCGACGGGATCTGGTCGAGAAGCTTGCTGGGGCGACGGCGAACCGATCTAAGGCTTCGGGGAGGTGGCTCGAGCAACGGCGACGGCGCATGGCTCGGTACAACGGCCGGCGGAGGAAGAAGAACTCCGGCAAGCTCGTGTGCGCGCTGCAGCGCGTCGGGACACAAACGATCGGCACTGGGGTGTTGCTCACCTCCTTGGGGTCCTCCGAGACAGCTCCTTGACGACGGGACGACGACAGACTGGCGGATCAACTTCGGCGGCGGCGCTTAGGGTTTCGGGGGTGCTGCGCTGCGGGAAGCTGAAGGCGGTGGCGGCTCGATTTGGAAGGAGCGACAGGGTACGGGGAGGTTATAAAGGCAGGCGGATCCTGTCGTAGGGGCCTGGGCGATTCGGAGACGGCGGCGTCCAGGACTCGAACTCGGCGGCGCGGGCGAAGTCCGGGGCGGAGACGGGAGCTTGGGGATGACCTGTGGGCTCCACTCGTCAGTGGCAGCGGGCGGAGGCGGGGTTAACGTGGGCCGGCGCTGGGCCAAAAGCTAGCTGGGCCAGGGCAAGCTGCGGACAGGTGGAGGAGATGAGGGGGCACAGATGGACTTCAGCGGCTGGGCCGAAACTCGAAGCAGGCCAAAAAGGGTAGAAGGGGTTAGGGAAAAAGGAAAAAGCTTTTGAATTTTTAAATCATCTCAAACACTTTGAATTCAAATTTGAATTTGACCTCAATCAAACAAAAGCAATGCTCCAACATGTGTGCAACATTAAACTCCTATATTTATTTATTTAATTTTCAAAAAATATAATTAAATGCCTAAAAATTCAAAATACACCTTATGATCCTTAATATCAAAGCATTGTTTCTATTCAAATGTTATTGAGACAAATTTTTGTAAGATTAGGGTGTTACAACACATAGAAGTGAGGTACCACTTTCTGAGGGACAATGTAGAGAAGGGAAACATATCTTTGTCCTATGTCCCTACCCAAGACCAGCTAGCTGACATTTTCACCAAACCGCTTGACCAAGTCACTTTCACTCGCTTGCGAGGTGAGCTTGGGGTGTGCTTTCCTTTCTAGCTGGGTCTTGGAGCTTCTCATGTATATATGTGTCATATGTTCATTTTGTTGCATCTCTTTCACGCATTTTACTTTCTGTACAAAACGTGGTAGGATAGCCATCTTTGGATCACTTGTGCTAGGAAAAGCTTCTCTCATATACATTGATCACTGATGTGCTATTTGTGAGACTTGTGCATGTTTGGTAACTTGTGGATGTGAATGCTATGCTCTTGATGGTTTTGCCATATATGTATGATGAGATAGCATTTTGTTTGTGAAAATGATAAAATTGCCTCTCTCATGAGTAGATGCTTGTCCTTTCTAAATTTGTGCTCAAATGCTTATATCATGCTCAGTTTGTGCTTGAGGATCATATTCTCTTTGCTTGGGGTCAAAGACCTTTTTGTCATTGTAAATGTTTAGCCCTTTTGATTGCTTGGGAGGAGCATAAGGTTCTTTTTGCCGCAAAGGCACTTCATGTACCATGTTTAAACTTAAAAATGAAATTGGTGTGTGAATTGCCTTATGCTTGAAAATTGAGCTCCTAATCATGTTTTTATGCTTTGATATTCATATCTTGGGTGCCAAACCGTAGCATGTTGTCTACCATGAGAAGTCTCATTTTAAGAAGTAGACACATGGCTCGGTGGCTTTAACATGACTTGAGTAGCTTGTGGGCGTTTATAATGATCTTGTAATGAGAATTTGTGATCTTGCATAAATTTTGAATGATCTAGTGCCTTTGTGTTCAAATTGGCATAGATAGGGTCTTGCTCATGAGATGAATGTTTCTTTGTGAAAAATTGCTTAAAATTGCTTTTGGCCATGTCACATGCTTATATGTCTCTACCTTCTTGATGGCAATGTGCTAACTACACCATATCTACTTGGCTTGCTCTATGTCTCATGTGTAGCATTTTGTAGTGCTCTTTGTATATTTGAGAAGCTTGGTAGACTGTATATATGCTTTGACATGCATTTTTCATGAAAACAAGGGGAAGAGTTTCATATACCTTGATTCATGCATTGTCAACAAGGAGGAGAGTTTTGGGAGAAGTTATGCACATTTGGGGAGAAAGTTATGCAAGGGGGAGAATTTTCATGCATTGGAAGTTTTTATGAATAATTGGTATGCATTTGTGAGATGTTGCATGTGAGGAGAAAAATTTGAGAAGAAGAGGTTGCATTTGCTCAGGGGAGTTTGTATGTGTGCAGGGGGAGCTCCTATGTTTTTCCTGAGTTTTATGCTTTGAGGTGTGCTCCTTGTGAGCTTTGTTTTGTCTCGGCTGTGTCGAGCCGTTGCCCTTGTCTTAGGGGGCCGAGACTTGGATTGGCGAGTGATCGAGTTTTCACTTGTTCTTTGGCTTTGGATCACTTGCTCGGAGGTTTGTGTTCGTGGTTGTTTTCTTTTCTTTTTCTCTATCATGGTTACTATGGGTGTTGTCAATGCACTCATCAAGGGGGAGATTGAGGACCAGGTGTGTCCGAGGACCAGTGGAGGGTCGCTCCTTAGTGATGAGTGATTGATAACGTTGTGTGGACTGATGCTTGGTTAAGTGTGCAGGTACAGGTTGCGGCTTGACTCGTGTCGGTGCAGGTGAAGAACAAGCGCTAAAGGCCTTAGCCGTGGCGGCCTCCGGGTGATGTAGAGGCAAGTAGGCTTGGTTCGATGGACCCGATGGCCGATGGGGTCAAGTGCGAGCCGTGCGGTGCGAGACTGGCGGGCTGAAGTTGTGAACATGGGCCGGTGCAAGGTAGCGGATGGAGCCCGAAGCTTGCACGCGGGGTTTGGTGGTTTACCCACAAAACCATCGGTGGACGGTTTCTTGGATTGGGCCTCAAAACCAAGCCCAGAGGCCCGAGGCGACGGAGATGGTGATCCGGGAGCTTCAGGAAGCTTCGAGGCGGGAGGGGGGCACGTGGCGTGATCGCGGGGCTTGCGTCGATACTAAGCAAGGCCGCGGTGGAAGCGTGTCTGCTCAATGAAGACTTGACCAAAATGCCACTGAGGGGTTGTATCTTCATTTCAAGTTGTAGGGGTAGCGTGGTCATTTACCTCCCTCCGATGGACTTCGTATAAATAGCGGAGAGGTGGATGGCATCTCTCTCTCTTGGACTCTAGGGCTTTCTCCCCCGGTAGATTTCTCTGAACTACTTCTTTCCCTCTGGATTCCTTAGGCTAGACTCTTGTACAGACTCTGACCTCTGGATGTATGGAAGCATTCGACGTTGCGGTGATCTCCTAGTCCTCTGTGATTTTCGTGTCATTTTCGGGGCTATTTTTGGGGATTTTCGTTCTTCGCTCGATTCGTGGATTTGAGGGCGTTTTCCTTCGGATTTCTTTGAGGGGATCATGGGTGGATGCCTTGCGCATCTTTGTGTGTGATCTTGACCCCTCAAACGCCGGGGAAGGCCTTCGATTCGTGAGTTTTTGGCCGGAGTTCAAGCTCTTGGTGGTGGTTCGTGTGATCCGCGATTCCCGGTGATTTAGTGGCTTAGAGGTTGAGATTTTTGGGGCATAGCTTCCTCTTGTGTTGCTTATCATCTCCCCCAAATCTTGTCTCAAAGAGCTTTTGGCGTTTGGGAGATCCGGTGATGGATTCGGGGAGTTGACTCCCGAGCTCGGGTGTTTTTCTGCTCCGTCCGCACTTGGCGGACAGTCTGCGGCCTCCGTGCGGACGGTGCGTGAGGTGCCTGACAGGCCAGTTGTTCTTCGTGTTCTTCGCGTGTTCTTGCGCGTCTTTCGTTTGATCTGTTGAGCCGGTTGGTTTTTGGTGCGCGAAGTTTGCGGACGGTCCGTACTAAAGTGCCGGACGGTCCGTGACGAGGCGGACGGTCCGCGGGTCCATCACGAACGGTCCGTTTTTCTCGGTGCGCCCCTGGAGGTTCGTGTTGCTTTTTCGGACAGTCCGCCGTGCCCTCTCGGACGGTCCGCACCCTCCTCGGGGACAGTCCGCCTGGTCATCCCGGACGGTCCGCCAGGGATTTCGCAGAGTTGCCTAAGACCTTTGATTCTTGTCTAGTTGCTTCCGCTCTTTGCTCCTAGGCGTGTCTCTTGATCTTGTAGGCTTGTGTGTGCCTTGTTTGGAGCTTCCTTTGTGTGCGCGAGTACTCAGAGTGGCAATCGGGGCATAGGCCGAGTTCGACCTTCGGGAAGAATTTTTATCGGCTCCCATTCACTCCCCCCTCTCTGGTCACCCTATTCGGTCCTTCAATCAGTAACAGTTTGGAGGGGGAATGCAGGGCGCCCCTCGAATTCCGTGTTGGCATTTCTTAATGTCACCACTATGGCGCCATGGGTAGCGTGAGCATGTAAGAAACTCCCGGGTACAGTGACGAGTGCGAATGAATCCGCAAGCGCACGGATACACTGTTGTAGCACTTCCCTTAGGAGAATGAGTATTCCCGTAAGGTATCGTTCCAAGGAACGGTGTGCACTATCTCCTACTCTAGTATAGATGATCCAAGGACACAACACTGATTGATAGGATAGGTAGAAAGGATCTGCTCGGACTGAGCGCAGAGTCTAGTTACGTTCTCTCAGGTATAACACTCACTTAGGGCACCAAGCACAAGGCCTTTGTGCTGGCTCGAGCCCAACTCGGTACGCGACGTAAGAGGGTTGACAAAGGGTCCAACAGGCTGTCACCACTGCGGCCTACCTCTACGCTACGATCGTACGTGGTCTTCGAAGGGTAGCTTATGGTCCAGACACCTCGTCTACACCACTTACTATTCCTACGAATCCGCGAGGGAGATACTGGCACTAGCTCAAGGTATGCTCTATCACTCATGCAAGATCACGAATGCACTTTGATCTAACTAGAGACATGCAGGAGCTTCACTTTACTCTAATAGACAAGCTGGCAAACTAGATGCAAACTTATGATCTAAGTCTACTGGATTGAAAGGGTTGTGTTCGAAGAACACAAGCCTCTAAACCAAGAACAAACGAAGAACACAAGAACAAAGCAACTAAGCATGCATACGACTTTAGTCTAAATAGGAAATATCAAAATACTCACTTTAGTCTAGTTGAAGAACAAAGGCACCGCTGAGGATCGTTCTTGAGGAAGATGTCATGAATCATGACATGGCCTCAAGCCTCCCACCTCACTTCCTAGCACTAATCCTATGCAAAGAGCTCTCCTCTCCTAAAGAGAGGCTCCAAGCCAAAATGAAGAGGAGAAGGAGAAGAGTGTGCTCCAAAATGGAGCCCCTCCCCTCCTATTTATAGAGGAGGGAGAGGCTTGCCTTTGGCACCATTTGCCTCCACATTTTCAGCCATCTTTGGGCACCACCAATAGGAGAGTGACACGTGGCAAGGAATCTTGCAATGCACTCTTCTCTAGCTTCCAGGGGAAGGAACCAAACCGACCTTCTTTCGGCCAATAAACGGGCGCCATGTCGCCAATCCAACCCAGGGCGTTGCAAGGGATCAACCAGGAAGCACCACGTGGAAGCAGATGGCGAACGGTGGCAAAAAGGGTTCGGCCGAACCTGGCCCACCTCCTTCTGGCTTGTTCTTTCTCTGGGTGACTGATATGTGGGCCCTTATGACGGTTCTAGGTGCATGCCGAGTTTGGAGGTGGTTTGGGTCCCTGGTGGGCCCTTGGATTCTTGTGCTGCACACGTGGCGGTGTCTGATTCGTCGGGAGTTGCTTCACATGGATTGATGAGGTGTCATGGACACATGGCATCCAATGTGGCACACGTCGCCACGTGGTCTGGTGTGGGTCCCACCGAGCTCACAAGATATCTTGTCTTGTGCATATCTTTCTCATCCGAACTCTGATGTAGGCATATAATATGTCCATTTCGATCGTCTCGATGAGGCCGTCGCAATGGTGCAGTCCAAATTGGCATTTGAGGATGTTTATGATGATGTCCTTTAATAGCCATTGGACTACTTGCTCTCAACTGTACCATTTGGCACGTAGTTCGGTGCATCCTGCAACAAAAGCTAGAAACACCAACACTTGTGGAAACTATCAGTATCAAGCCCTATTCTAGTGTTGATGATCCTTTTACATTGGTTTTATGCAGATATTGACGGTGTAAAAGTAGCACTTTTCGACCGTCAACAACACCCCCACACTTGACCTTTGCTCGTCCCGAGTAAAGGGTGTAAGGTCAAGGTGAGACATGATATCCAAAGGTATGAGGCAAGCATAAGAGATATTCCAAACTATACCTTGTACATGTGAACTCTGATGTGTCTATCATGCTATCTTGGGTAGTTGAGGAATGGAACGGTCATGAATCAAATCACTCCTGCTCATCATGCTAAGTAACTTGGGGTTTTGCAATAAGTTTTCAAAACAAACCTTTGCTTAGCTCCTCATTTGATTCTCTCAGATCACTCAATGTGTATATGTCCTCACCAAGGCATTAGATTGCCTTTCTTCACCCTACTTCTAATGATGGCTATATGTGGAGCTCAGGGTAGGATAAAGGATAAGGCATACTTGTATCACACATATTGCAAAGTCAAAGACTGGATCCACAGAGAAAATCAAACCACACAATCAGATCAAGATGTGCACATGTATGAGAATGATGAGTATGGTAAGGTGGATACTAGGCCCGGAATGGGTGCTAGATATTACCATACATATGTGATGAAAGTGGGTTGATGGTAAGGTGGACACTAGCCCCGGAATGGACACTAGTTATTACCATCAAAATTATGGAACTCCTTTTTGCATGATCTCATCTCTCTCCTACTTCTCCTTTATTTTGGACATGGGCTATTCTTTCTTCTTCTTCTCTCTCTTTTTTTTGCATCATGCTTTGAGCATGTGTGTTTCTCTTTTTTTTCATAGCCCATGTCTCTTTTGAAGGATACTTTTGGAGAGAGATGTCACACCACATATGGAGCTTTATTTTGATGAAAGGGATGAATGATACAATGCTAACTTCTAGTGTAGAAGCGTAGCAAGGGGAAATAGGTGGTGTGCACATGAATCTTGATCATGAAAGTAATGAAAAGAATTCTCACAAGGGTCACAGAATTTGACAAAGCTCAATGCAATAACAAGCAGCATATGAGTAGAAGGTTTTCAACTATGAACATCATATGGCTCTACTGGGACTGTGGCATATCAAAGGGGAGCTTTGCAAAGGGTTTTCATGATTTTCAAATAAAATTCCCAAGCACTCAGACATTCAGAGCGAAGATCATATCATCAAACCATATCACAAACACCAACTACTTAGATAAGCATGAGTTCCCTAATGATATTTGTTCACAAGCATCAAGATGATAAGTAAGGAATAAAACATATGCAGGCCAACCACAGGAATCATGTAGAGCAAGCATAGCACGGATTGCTGAGTTTAATGTAAAGGATATGAATTGAAATTCAAACAAACTCATGGATAAAGGAGAGTGAGGTAGAGGGTGCACATACTATCGCTTCTGAAGGATAAGAGATCAAAGAAGACCAGTGGTGATTCGGCTGACCAGAGGGCAGCCGGGTCACTCTAGTTTACCTTGCTCTTGTCATGAAGGCGTAGTCGATGTTGTGCAGCGCCTGTGTGGGAGTTCTCGAGTGGATATGTCGATGATGAGCTCGAGAGAACTCCCCCACACTGGTGGTTGATCCTGGTGCTGTTCTTGAAACAAAAAGTGGAAACGAAAGAGGGACTCTACTGGTTCAAGAACCATAGAGCCTTTATTCAAATTCAAATATTTTTTGGGTTTTTTTATTGTCACCATGTCATTTGCTCAAGAAGGGTTAGATCAAGATTGCATTCCATAAACAAAGGGGAATATACTTACCTTGGACCTTCGAGAGGTCATATGTACCACCTTTGCATGATGTGCAACATGAATCTGACACCTCATCTTACCTTCCCATTTGAATTTAGCTCAATGACTTACCCATTCAAATTTGACAATTCTCTGCAGGGGTTAGTCAGCGTATATGCAACCAAGATCTATGAAAATATAACTCTAAGGTTCATCAGTCAAAACTCGACACCATGTCTTGTTTTGACTGAAGAAGACAGTTTTAACCTAAGCACCATGCTTAATCTAAAACAACCTATGAATGTATATTCGCAAAACACACATTCAAACCAGAGCATACAAACAAAAGATAAAGGAAGCATGAAAGCATGATCAAGCTATCATCAACAAGGGACATAAGCATGAGCATAAGACGGTGAACCTCGGGAACCTCCCGGAAGGGCTTTGTTTAATGTCAAAAGCAGGACTTACCTAGCTAGTGGGCAAGATGCAAGAGCTGACATCATCTCCACACCAGGATAAGATTTGGTAGAGGAGGTAGTTTACTCAGGATGCTCACATACCTCCCCCACACTTGAAGTTTGCATTGCCCGGCAACAAAACTCAAGTGTGTGGCGATCAAGCTTCCTTTTGTAAACGTTCCCTCACCAAAGCGTATCTAGGTGTTGCAGCTGATGTGGCTCACATGTTCGTCGGCATCACCTGTCCATCTTTCTTTTCAATCTCCACATGAAAGGTTAGTGACCAAAAATACCCGAAGGACAACTTATCCAAAAAACATGTTCTTGCTTTTATTCGAAAAGGGAAATAAAACCTAACCTAATCCAGGCTATCTCCTGGGAGTGCTTTATTTATTTAAGGTCATAAGATCGACCATGGGAACTTCATCTTGCAGCTATCGTTGGTGGTGTCATTCCCGTCTCATCACCAATCCTTGATGTATCAGTGAAGCTTCAGCTGCAAGGTTAGTGCCACAGCGCACACACGAAATCTGCAATGCTTATGGTAGACATATGCATCTACAATCAACCTTCCAAACGTTTTGCAAACGAGGACCAGAAGGTGGTTGTAGCCCTCGTATGTGCTCAGCGCACTAAGCATGGCTGACTCTAGAGGGACATGATGCGAGCATGGCATGTATGGTGAATCAAGAATGAAGCTACCATGCCCGTGCGTGGAATCCTTTCCGCTGGACTCCAGAGTCAGTGCCTCAAAAGGTTCCATAGACCATGAATTCTCCATCTCGAGAGAGTCATCGTGGAAGCTCGATGTTGACTCTCGATCAAGATCGAAAGCAACATGATACGGGATAGCGGAAAGAGGCTGAAACTCGGTCGAGAGTGGTGACGATCGTTCGCCTTCATGAGAGTGAAGAGAGTCTCCTGAGTCATCCTCATGAGGGGTAGAACATTCTATAACCTTAATGAGAATAGACTCGGACGATACAAATGGAGATGTATACGTCATCTTCTCGAGCGGGTTTTTCTGGGGAAGAGGCTTCGCCATAGGATGTCCCAAACAAGGGGTAGTAGTGGCGGAAGTGGCTTCTCGAAGATTACCATCTAGGGACAAGGGAGCTAGGGATGGGCAGACCGATCACTTGCATTACCTTGCATTTAATCATTGTTCTTCTAATAAACTTGTGGTAAAGCTTTTGCTGCCCTTTGGAGAAAAACGCTGCATGTGGGTACAACGATTCTTTTTCGACCGTTAAATTAGCATCTTGCCATTTGTTGATATAATGATATCTTCATTTGCTTCCATCACGTAATTATGATGCATACCGCAACTTTGAGGTCCATGTTTCATCATCAATTAATTAGGTGTCACATAAATAAATTTACTGATACGTAGCCGGTTTAACGAAGTGAGAGAAAACTATCGTGTCGGGGAGATGAAATGGGCCGGCTACGATTACTAAGACATTGGTAAACAAATGAAGGGTTCGTTTCCTCCGTCTGGCGGTGCGCCGCCCTCCCTCTCACCTACCGCACCACCACCACTGGCTGCTGTGCCAAATTGCTCACTCTCCTCCACAAATTGGGTGCCAAATCCTATTTTCAAAGGCTACATTTGACATGATACATTTAATTTGATCACAACACCATTCCACAGTTAAATGTTACAGCTTTTCCATATAACTGTACATTAGCGTGATTAATCTTAACCGTGTGTTCGCACCCAAAATTGGCAGGTCTTGGCGAAACCGGTGACCGTCCCACTAACCCGGTTAGACCGCTCTGGTCAAAGTCCTTAAAAGGCAATTTGGACTTCACCATTGGACAGGTCTCGTCGAGTAGATCAAGATCCATATATAGAACGTCCAATTCAGAATCCGGATGAAAGAGATATGGCTTATGAAAAATCTGCACGTCGGACACGCGGTTAGACCGCGTCCCCAGGGCGATTAGACCGCCCTGTCCTGTCAAAACCGGTTAGGAGTTGTATTTTGACACGATTTTGTAAGAGTTTCGACTTCTAATGGGGCAAGACCTCCCCTCCCTATAAATATAAAAGGCCACAGCCGATTGAGCATCAATCATAATCGAATCTATCAAATTTATCTTTTATCGTTCTTTTACATTTCTTTCTCGTTCCCTTACTTTTCCAACCTACCATGTTGTTCTTCCTTTATCTCCGCGATGTCTGAAGATGTCCTAGCTAGCCTGCTGAGCTTAGGACAACCCTGCGTGCGCCGCCCCGACGGGATCTTGCCTGAGTGACGTTCGTTGCTCTTTTGCCGGATCTTCCCGGCGACACAGGTCTGACCGGTGACCCGCACCGTTCTGACCGGTACGACGTGGAGGCGCTGCAAGGAGCTCCTCCGCGTGCTTGTTAGCCCCGAAAAGGTGCCAACAAATTGATGACAACGCTGAGGACGAAGGTGTTTCGGTTTTGATAGCTGAAATCAAGTCCGAGCAATATGGTGTCGTTTGAAGATCTATGCCAGGGCATCATCAAGATGAAGGAGGTGTAGCAACCATGTACCTTCGACATATTGAAGGAGATGCGATCCTGAGGTAACATATCTGATGCTTTATCTGTTTTTGAGAATTATTGTCTCAAATATAAAAAGGATAGCATAGATTCAATTCCTGTTGTTCAAAAGTCGACTATTGAAAAGCCGGCTAATGTTATTATAAATCCTTGCAAAGGTTTGCCAAGTTGTGATGTTGTTGGTCAAAAAACAAGTCGGCCGTCTCTAGCCAAAATTGTTGACCCAAAATCCCCTTGCAAGAGCATAGAGGCTACATCTAGTACTTCGACGCTCGGAAGCAACAAAACAAAGGCAAAGTTGCTGGTTGCACTGAGGCCGGTCTAACTAGGGGGCAACCCAGTCTAACTGCCTCTCCCAGGCTTTTGCAAAGTCAATCAAAACCAAAGATGGTTAAACCCAAAAAGCCCGAGATTGGTGTTTGGAAAACCGTTGAATCCAAAGGTCATAAGCATCAAAGAGAAAAGCCGAAGTCCAATGAAAAACTTCTAGCTAAATCTCAAAGACAAAAGAATGTCAATGATGCTAGTCGGTCTAGAAATTCCAAATGCTCGAAATCGTCTCTTAAAAGGAAGTTCCATAACGAGAATCGGCAATGGAGTAACTGAAAGGATCAATGCAAGTGGCCTAGAGGGGGGGGGGGTGAATAGGCCTATAAAACAAATTGAAACTTTTCTGCCAAATTCTGTCAGTGTTCGGAACCTTCGGGAAAAATTCGGAACCTCCGGGAAAATGCACAGACAGTGAATTTTCCTAGAGCTTCTGATTTTCAATCCTGCATGAATTAGATAGCGAAGGGCTGATTTCACAAGCAAGATACAGATAATTGCAGCTATGAATTTGAAGCATAAGCTATAAAACACCCTTAGAGCAAGGAGAACTTATAGATCTAGAGCAAACCCTAATAGATCTAGTTGAGAGCAAACAAGAACAAGCAAACAATGAAAGTAAAGAATGTAAAGCAAAAGGGACACAAATTGAACCCATGGTTCAGCTCACCACAAAGGTTAGCCTACATCCACGTTGTTGAGGTAAGCCACAAAGGCTTTGGGATCTCTCTAGATCCACTCCTCTCTCACACCTATCACCAAGGTAATAGATGGAGTGCTCCACTAGTCACAAAGGGTAATACAAACCACTTGGGGCAGCCACACAAAGCTAGGAAGCTCCCAAGTAACCTCTAGCCATCTAGGAGTAAAACTCCAAGAGTAATGGATCCACCAAGTAAGCTAGGGTTTCACCAAGTGCACTAAATCTTCAAGAGAGTGAAAGGATTTGCTTCTTCTCACAAGGAATCACCCAAGACTTGAATGCTAAGGATGGATTTTGGATTCAAGTAGGTGGGAGTGAATGCTATGAGTGAGAAAGGGGCAAGAGCTACTGTTTCGGTGCAGGGAAGAAGAAGAGGACCGTTGGGGGTCAAAGGGGTACAAATACCCTCAGATCTAGATCTGTAACGACTCTTTTTGAAATCTCGGAACCTCTGGAAAAATCCTGAAACTTCCGAGGTCTGGGAGTCTTCAGCTAGCAGTCACAAGGCAGTCCGGAACTTCCGAGAAAAACTCGGAGGTTCCAGAGACAGTGAAATAGAGCTGCTGCTGATGGGTCATTTGTGGCTGGGATGTTTTGTTGGTTTGTAAAGAACTTAATGCACTTGGTTCTATCCCAAAGCTACTATTAGTATCCCTCTTGATAATATGGCTTGTCCTATACTCAATTTGTAAAAGAAAATAAATTAAACTACCATCCTTGGACAAGGGCAAGCCTTCCTTTTTTGAATTAGGGGTCTCCTTTTGTTCCTTTGCACCTTACACAAATCATTAACCTGAAATATACATTTAGAAGCTCATTAGACCTTTAATTGGGTGGTCAACATCACCAAAACCCACTTAGGGCTTGATTGCACTTACAATCTCCCCCTTTTTGGTAAATGTTGACAACCTAATTAAAGCATACATTTAATTATAAAGATTGAGCTTTTGATGACATGAATACAAGGCTCCCCCTTAATGTATGCCTTTCTCATTTAGAATAGAGTAGAAAAGTCTTCCAAGACATGTAGGCATACATTATGAGCATGTGAAACAACTGCATTGTATTCAAGCCATCGTGGGGTGCAAAGAACAGTGTAACAGTTATATGTGATGCATATGTCAGTTTAAAATCAACCAGGGAACTAACTGTGACCAGTCCTCGGAACTTCCGGGAAAAATCTGGAACCTCCGTGTTCTGGCACCAAAGCCCGGAACCTCCGGGAGAATCCCGGAACCTCTGAGTTCTGGTTCCACAACAGTTCTATCAATCAATCAACACAGGCAGGGAGTATAAACTAAACAGCAACTGGACTAGATTAAGATAACCAACATAAAGCACATCTAGCCTATCACATCACACATTTTTAAAAGTTTTCACATCCCATAAAAGTTGTCAATGACCATCAACCATCACTTGCCAACAGAGGCAAGCACATAAGTACCAGTACCAATATTACAGACCAACAAATGAGTTCAGCTGAGATGAAAATAAAAGCATGAGCAGTAGCAGCAACTCTCACAACTCACAAAAGTCAGTCATCTCAATCTTTCCTCTTCTCCCCCTTTGTCAACATGTTAACAAAAAGAAGAGAAGAAGAAAGAGAGGAAATTACTCTTCAACATCCCAGGTGCCATCAGAGGACTCAGGCTCTTCATCAGATGGAGGCTTCTTGCCTCTTTGAGCTGCAGCCTTGTAGTTCTTCTTGGCAGGGATCTTGGAGCTGATCTTCTTCTTAGATTGAGGCTTCATCTTCTTCATTTTGGTAGCCAGGGTTTCTTGGTCACTTTGATCATCAGTCTGGACTTCTTCAGATTGGGCATCACTAGGTTGATTAGGATTGGCTTGAGAGTAAGTCCTAGGAGTCCTAGGCTGAGCATGAAAATCCTTCTCATCACTAGAGATGTCCACATAGAAGTCTGGAGGAGGAGCAGGGGGATCAGCAGCAAGACCATTGTGGACAAGCAACCTGTTTATGTCCTTTCTAGCCTTAAAAGCATAATTTGCTGAGTAAGTGCAGAGCATGAGGCTATACTTGAGTATTTTCTTCATCTTATCAAGCTCAGACTCTTTGTCCTTGGTGCTGCTAGGGCCAGCCTCATGTGCTGCTGGTGTGGCTGCTGGTGTAGCTGCTGGAGTGGAAGGAGTGCTAGCATCAGTCCCAAGGACTTGCCTCACAGCTGCATCTATCTTCTGGTGCTTCCACTACTTGACCTGATATGAACAGTGCTCACAATCTTTCTTGAATATTTTGCCTGTGACAACTTCAATGATATACATAACATAGGGGGCATAAGGGAAGTTGTCCACCCCATTCTCCATACAAAATGATGTCCAACCAAATGAATTTGCTGACTGAGAAAGGAGTGGCCTCTGGTAGCATTCTGAAGATGAGATTTGTTGTCAGACTCCTTAGAGAAGTGGAGTCACTACCAGCCTTGGGGTAGATGGTCTGTCTGAGCATGTTGTTGAGCACATAGTAAACTGGTTTAAGTCCAATAGTGGAACCAATTGCCAATTCATCCACATAGTAGGCATCAGCAATCTGATTTGCCTTGATGTGACTCTCAAAATTGATCACATCCCTGTCCCTGTCCTGCTTGTTGAAGCCTAACAGCCTAACAAAAGTCACAAAATCCAGCTTGTAATGCACCCCTTGAGTCATCTAGTGTATGATGTCTTTGGTATCATCATAGAAGAAGGTGGCATGGAACTGAGCTATGATTTCTGCATTCCAATCATACTTGAACCCCATTAAGTCCTTTATGTCATACTTGTTGACCACTTCAAGCACCTCTTCCACTTCTAGTCTATCAATTTCTTCAAAGTGTTGCTAATCTACCCACCGCATCTTCCTGATCTTAGGCTTGCTGAACAACACAGATCCATAGTAGTTGAAGTGAAAATCTGACCAAAACCTCTTGTCAATGGCAGCAATCTTGGGCAGGAGATAGGGATTCACCAGTCTTGCCTTCCTAATAGGCTGATTTGCACCTTCAGAGTTCTGATATTCCAAAGTCATGGTGGTGTCATACTTGGTGGGTGGCCTCTTCTTGGGCATGACCTCCACATGGACCAGATAAGATGTATCAAGTTCACCAGGCTTGACAGCCTTTGTCACCTCAATGGGGATAGTCTTCCCCTCCGTTCCACCATTGTCAGCTACATGGGCAGCAGCCCCTGAACCTCTGCCTCCTGTCATACTGCCAAATCCTCTGCCCCTCTTTGGTGTTGCCTTCCTAGGTGCCACTGTTCTGACTGCTATGTTGAAGGCTTCCTCACCCTCTGAATCCTCAAACTACAGAGGCCTTTTGTCCCTCTTTCTTGAAGATTCCCCAGTCATCTAGATAAAGAGATGTGTAGCTTGATAAGGATATGATGTAAGAATGAATTAGAGACAGAATGTACAAGAGTTCAATTGAACTTTGAATCAGAATCAGGATTTCTGTTGCTGCAGACCCCAGAACCTCTGGGAAATTCTCAGAACCTCCGGGTTCTTCAGTGACAGTGAATACCTGTTTCTGATTCAGCTTTCAATTGAAATCTAGACACAATGCATCTACACATCTAACATCAGAGAGCAACTATGATCATTTCTACACTAGGAACCTAATCATGGGTGAGAAAAGAGGATGAACTTGACGGATTAGGGTTAGGGTTGAGATGTACCTCTGAACAGGGAGAGGAAGGAGAAGCCTGTGAAGTTTTTCACACCGAGGACGTAGCCCAGAGGCCCTCTCTATGTCACAATGTGACCTAGTGGTGCTGGAGTTAGCCTACCAGATTGGATCTGGTGTGCAATGGCTAGATCTCCTACTTCACAGAGCAAGACCCTTCGGGACAGAGAAGAGGAGGTCGAGATGTTGAGGACGAGGAGCACAAACACCTTCTGGACGCCTTCTTGTTCACGAGCAGCGGCAACCGTCAGAGTAGATCTAGATTTGCACGAGCGGCTCCCCCTTCTTCGATCTTCAGCACGAACAGATGAGACGCACCACCCCACGGAGCTTGACGGGCGACCTCACCGGCGGCAATGGCGGTGGCGCTCAGCGGTGGAGGATGTGGGCGTGAGTGCGTGCGAGGGAGAGAGGCGAGCGGGGTCGAGCGGTGAAAGTGGATCTGACGCGGTGAAAAGTTAGGGTAGAAAGGAGGAGTTACCCTAGGGGGTAAGGGATAAGGTCCAAAGAATATTCCCCCACGATCCGTTCTGACTTTGTTTGATCGTCAGCTGTGTAAGTGCGGAACTTCTGAACATTTTTCGGAACCTCCAGATACAGACCAGAATGCTGACTGAAACTGTGACTGAACCAGATAAGGATCCGGAACTTCCGGGAATTTCCCGGAACCTCCGGAGACTGTAACCAGAGATAGTGAGCTTGCTGTTTTGAAGAGATTTGGCACTTTTGATTCAACTTTCTCTTAGATCATGGACTCCTTGTCCCAACAGGGTAGAAAACAAACAATCAACACACAACTATAGCCTTTTGGAACAAGTTGGGATATAAAATAGCTTTTGAAACACATGTATGAATGTTTTTTCAAAAAGAATTTCAGCAAGGCAATATATCAATCAAGATGAGCTATATATCAAACCACGCAATGAGAATCAAGAATATTTAGCTCATTCCTCAAACTGCAAAACCTTGACTCATTGAGAGGTTTAGTGAAGATATCGGCTAGTTGTTTTTCGGTGCTCACATGACTTAGAGCGATATCTCCTTTGGTTTCGTGGTCTCTCAAGAAGTGATGACGGATGTCTATGTGTTTTGTACGAGAGTGGCTTACAGGGTTATTTGCAAGCTTTATGGCACTTTCATTGTCACACAAAAGTGGGATATGGGTAAAATGACATCCGTAATCTTTTAAGGTTTGCTTCATCCAAAGTAGTTGAGCACAACAAGCGCCGGCTGCAACATACTCGGCCTCGGCGGTGGAAAGGGCTACTGAGTTTTGCTTTTTAGAACTCCAAGACACTAGAGGCCTACCAAGGAATTGGCATGTCCCCGATGTACTCTTTCTATCTACTTTGCAACCAGCATAATCGGAATCCGAATAGCCAAGTAGATCGAAAGTAGAGCCCTTAGGATACCACAAGCCAAGGTTAGGGGTATGAACTAGATATCTCAAGATTCTCTTTATGGCCATAAGATGACACTCTTTCGGGTTAGCTTGATATCTAGCACAGATGCACACACTAAGCATAATATCCGGCCTAGATGCACATAAGTAAAGAAGAGAGCCGATCATAGAGCGATATACCTTTTGATCTATAGATTTCCCTTCTTCATCAAGATCTAAGTGTCCATTGGTAGGCATTGGAGTCTTGATGGGCTTGGCCTTGTCCATGTCAAACTTCTTAAGCATATCTCTTGTGTACTTTGTTTGACATATGAAAGTCCCTTCCTTTGCTTGTTTGATTTGAAATCCAAGGAAGTACTTGAGCTCACCCATCATGGACATCTCAAATCTCTTTGTCATAACGCTACTAAATTCTTCACAAAAAGTTTCATTAGTACTACCAAATATTATGTCATCAACATATATTTGGCAAACAAAGATATGACCATCAACTTTTCTAGTGAAGAGGGTAGCATCGGCTTTGCCTATCTCAAAGCCTTGCTTGAGCAAGAAATCCTTAAGGCATTCATACCATGCTCTTGGTGCTTGCTTAAGCCCATAGAGTACCTTATGGAGTTTGTAGACATGATTAGGATGCTTGGGATCTTCAAAACTGGGTGGTTGCTCCACATAGACTTCCTCGGAGAGTGGATGTAACGACCCGGGTTTTCAAAAAGGGAAAACCTGTCAACCTGCTCTCGTGATAGTCCTTGGATCAGATGCTATCACGCACAGACATCCATCACAGATAAATATCACAACCATACAATGAAATAAAGCATCAGAGTATTAATATTATTACATGTCCTGAATAATCGGAGTACATCAATACACGCCTCTTGGCGGAATAATAGGAATAAGAGCCTACGCAGTGGTAGCTAGCTTCCAGAAGGTGTCTCCATCTTTATTCTTCTCCCACAGGCATCCTTGAGCGAAGCAACGTGCCCCTCAGTCGTACCATCCGTCGGCGTTGTTGTCGTAGTCTGACTCGTACCCTGCAAGCTCAGGGGTTATCCCCAAGGATTGGGATAGGTCCACGTCACCAACCGTATGCAAGCTTTAAGTGGCCTACTTCTAAAGGTAAAGAAAGGCACAAGGTAGAGCCTGGGTTTCCTAAGTAGCTGCAGCAGTAATATAAAAGTAAATCATCTCCAATTCCCACCAATTCCCACATCTCTCAACCGCAAACGGTTACACCTGGTCACCTAGATCACCGTCACCAGAACCTAACTCCATCTAGGGTCAGTGCGAGAACTCCCACTCCTCGCACCTCAATGGTTGCACCCGGATCCGCGAGGCAGAGGGAGCAACTCTCCTCTCCCCGAGAACAACCACGGCTCACCATACACTCTCATCCTATAAGGGGGAAGGTAGAAATCCCAAAACGTAAGAGTCTTAGTAAACAATGGGCATGTCCATAACCGAGGACGCGGCTATACGTATAGATCTAAACTCTGCAGAGCGTGTACACCAGTACCCAACTCGGAATAGCACCCGAACGGTGTACGGCCGACCGAGACTACCCAACCGAACGAACACCTAGGAGTTACGATTCCATCCTGCATCTGGGTCTCGATGCGGTCCTTCGCAAAGGACCACCCCAGAACTGTGAACATGCCCCCGTGTGGCCACACGGGGAGCGCCCAAAGGGAAGGGACTTCACCCTACACCCTCTCACTGATACCCTCTATCTTACTGATAGGAATGGTATCGCACTTGCTAGGGTCAAAACGGCCCTATCCCCACTCTCGGCGAGGTGGTGTGTACGAAAGTCCCGTGTAACAAAGCGACCCACTCGGTTTCAGACCGGGGCGAGCTGCTATCCTCCAAGTCATCACAAAAACCCCAACACCTGTGCTCCTAAAACAATGTACCCGCCATAGGTACCAAATCGGGCATCGCCCGAGAAGATGATCCCTGGCCCCCTGATCCCGGATTGGGTTGTCTTGAGCTTACCCCCGCCAAGTATCCCAAAAACACCTTCTCCTGCCGATTTTTCCCCACATATGCCAAGAAACTACCACATAATCCCAACACATGCACATCAAGCTCAGTGTAACATCACGCGTCAATATAGTAGTAGCAGTAGTAGGTCAATCAAGGACAAGGTATTAAAAAGGGGGCAGTGCAGGGGTTTCATCATAATCATCATCATGCATAAGTAAAGCGCTAGCAGTTCTAAAGCAATGCCTAATGGGCATTCAAAGTAGGTCAGGCGTGAACCTGGGTGCGGGTAGTCGTCGTAGCCGAGGTCGTCGTCGTAGTCCTGGTTCAGCTCTCCGGCTCCGGCGGCTCCTAGAATCGCATTTAAATAAATAAACACGGCTGCTATGCAATTAAATCCAAGAGGAAGAACAATTAAGACCCAAAAAGAGGCAATCTCTAGCCTAGTGCGGATTTTGAGATTTTAGAAGATTTCCGGAAAAGGTTTTGTATTTTTCGGAGTTAAAACGGATTTATTATGAATTTCCAAAGAGAAAATACATTTAAATTAAAAAAATATGTATTTACAATATTGCATACTTTATGATAGCTTTTACCTATCTCCAGCTGACTCTACCTAGGCTATAAGCCAGCTGCAGGGTAGCTCCTGCCGGCCACGTGGCTACCACGGCGTGGCTCTAAGCCGACGCCAGCAGAGGTGGCCGCCCGCGTGGCATGCTGGGGTGGCGCGGCGCGGTGTAGCCCGGTGGGTGGCTTGGCCATGGGTGGCCAGCCGCAGGGGATCCAAGTGGATCCTCTGCGCTCACTCGTGCGTGTGGGCGGTGGTGAGAGCTAAAGCCCTTGGGGTTTTAGGCCGACGCTGGAATGTGCTCGACAGATTGCCCCAGAGGAGCTCCGGCGTGGCAAAGCTCGCCGACGGCGAGGCGTGTAGGTGGGTGGCCAACAAGCGGCATGGTTCGATATGGGCGGCGATGGCGCACACGGCTGAGCCAAGAAAGGCTCCACCTTTGGCCGGAGCGGGGCTCGACGGTGACGGCGCAGGTGTATGTGCGGCGGCGCAGCGCGGCGACGGCCGGCGGGGGTGTGTGGGTGCGTCCATACGCCAGGCGCGTATGCTCATGCACCAAGTGAGGCTAAATGAGCCTAAAGATTGGGGCTTTACCCCTCGTCAGCGTGCGCAGGGCCGGCGCGGCCATGGCGGCGCCCTTGCCGGTGCGTGCGACGGCGACGAGCAGGACTCCGCGGCGAGGCGAAGGCGTGTGTGCGTGTGCAGCTGCGTCGGCGGCGAGGTGTGCACGGCGAGGCCCTAAAAGGCGGAGCCTTTTCCCTATCTTGCCCGTGCGTGCACGGATGGTAACCCCGGCGGACAAGGCCGCGACGGCGCATTGGACAAGACAGCAGGGGTCACCGGCGATCAAAGAGAAAAGGGCACAGGGCCAAGCGGTGAGCGCGCGTGCGTCGATGAAGGCAGCGGCACCTGCAGGCATAAGGCACGGCACGAAGGCCGGCGACACAAGCGACGGCGGTCAGCTGCGGCGGAGCGACGCGTGCGAGGACGTTCACGTGGTCAAGGCAGGGTCTTTCTCCCCCTCGGCGCGAAGCCGGCTCCATAGATGAGAGGAGGTCGTCGGCGCTCACCTGGTGACCACAGGTCATCGTGTAGAGCAGCGGCAAAGGGTGGCGGAGCAGGACGGCGTCGGCACGGGCTGGAGCAGGGGAAGCAGAGCAGGCAGCGCGGTACGTGGCTTCGCGGCGAACGGGTGCTCCATGGGCGGCCTCCGGCTTCACGGCGATGATGGCGATCCCACGGACGGCCTCCCCGCCTCCTTCTCCTCCCCTCCTTCTTCTCCAAGCGCGGCGGCGGGATCAGGGGAAAACCCCAGGGCGGATTAGGTCTAGGGCACGGCTGCGGCGGTGGGCTTTATAGGCGGTGCGGAGGGCTGCGGACGGTCGGATGGGACGCGGCTGATGTGGCGCGCATCCAAGTCTCCACCACGAGTAGGTACGGCGAGCTCAGCTGAGGTGGCGGGCGCGGGATGGACGCGGCGTGGCGCGGAGGGGAAAAGGGGAAAAAGCAGAGGGGCGAGGGAGATGACGATGTGGCGACTGACATGCGGGCCCCGGCTGTCGGCGAAAGAGAAAGGAGAGATGGCGCGCGGGCCTTGTTGGGCTGTGAAGCTGTTGGGCCGGCGGGAGTGTAGGGGTGTGGCGCGTGCGGGAGAAAAAGGTAAGGGGGCCTTCGCCAGACTTCTGAAACGGAGCTAGAGGCCCAACTAGCTAAGAAGCTTTTCCTATTATCAACACCCTATTTCTATTTTGATTCAAATTTGAATCACACTCAAATAATTCCAAATAAAATCCAAATGAACTCCAAGGTTCTCACACTAGCATTTTATTTTTCCTAGAAATTTTTAATTAGCTCAAAAATAAATCTAGGAATTTAGGAGAGAATTTAGAAGACATCCTTATTTATTTTATCAAGCACTCAAACAATTCACCAAAAAATTTTAAATCCTCATTTTTACTAATAATATTCCATAATAAAATTGCGGGATGTTACAGACTCCCTCCCTCAAAAGAATCTCGTCCTCGAGATTAAGAACTTACCTCCGTCTCGAAGAGGTGTGGGTACTTCTCCTTCATGACTGACTCTTTCTCCCACGTCGCTTCTCGTTCGGTGTGATTGCTCCAAAGCACCTTGCAGAAGTGAGTGGTGGTACTTCTTGTAGCTTTCTCGGCCCAATCCAGAATCTTTACCGGATACTCCAAGTACTCTAGATTGTCTTGCAAGTCGATAGCATCGGTGGAGACATGCTTGTCAAGCTTCGGGTCGAGGCACCTCCGGAGTTGCGAAATGTGAAACACAGGATGCACTCCGGCAAGATCAGGCGGTAACTCCAGCCTATAAGCTAGTTTCCCCACCTTGGCCACAATCTGGTAGGGTCCAACGAACCTCGGGGCTAGCTTCCCCTTCACATGGAACCTCTTTGTGCCTCTAAGCGGTGACACTCTCAGAAGGACGTAGTCACCAACTTCGAAGGAGATATCCCTTCACTTAGGAACAGCGTAGCTCTTCTGCCTGCTCTGAGCTATCTTCAGGTTCTCTCTAACCTTAGCCACATTCTCCTTAGCCTCGACAATGGAGGCAGGACCGAAGAAAGTCCTCTCCCCCACCTCAGACCACATCAACGGGGTCCTACACTTTCTGCCATACAGAGCTTCAAAGGGTGCCATTTGCAAACTTGCCTGATAGCTGTTGTTGTACGAGAACTCAGCGTAGGGCAGACTCTTCTCCCAATCATTGCTGTAAGTCAACACACATGCTCTCAGAAGGTCTTCGAGAACCTGATTCACTTGTTCTGTCTGTCCATCAGTATGAGGATGGAAAGCTGTACTGTAGTGCAAGTGTGTGCCCATCGAATCATGCAGACTCTTTTAGAACTGAGCAGTGAACTAAGCACCTCGATCAGACACGATGCTACGAGGTGCTTCATGCAATCTCAGGATATGCTCTATGTAGAGATCAGCCAACTGACTCACACTGAACCTGTTCTTCACCGGTATGAAGTGTGCTACCTTGGTCAAACGGTCCACAATCACCCAAATCGAGTCATTTCCCTTTTGAGTGCGGGGTAAACCCTCCACGAAGTCCATGCTGATATCATCCCATTTCCATTGAGGTATCTCAAGGGGCTGTAGCAATCCGGCGGGTCTCTGATGTTCTGCCTTCACTCTCTGGCACGTGTCACATCGAGCAACATACTCGGCGATGTCCTTCCTCATATTCTCCCACCAGAATCGACACTTTAAGTCCTTTTACATCTTGGTGCACCCGGGGTGAATAGAGTACCAAGAATCGTGGGCTTTCTTCAGAATCGTCTTCCGAATCTCCTCACCACTAGGCACACATATGCGATCCTTCAACCATAACGTGCCTTGTTCATCTATGCGGTAGTTAGGAGCCTTACCTCTGGTCAGGAGGTCTTTCACCTCTTCGATTTCTGGACACTCCTTCTGGGCTTGCCTGATTTGATCTTCCAGTCCGTACTTCACTCTCAACTCATTGAGCTGTCCCTCCTCGACGATGTCCAGCTTCAATCTCTCCATCTCCTTGTACAGCTCTGGCTGTTCCTTCTACACCATCAGGTTGTTGCAATAGCTTCTTCGGCTCAAAGCATCGGCCACAACATTCGCCTTGCCTGGGTGGTAGTGAATGTTGAGGTCATAGTCCTTTATCAACTCTAGCCATCTTCGTTGCCTCAAGTTCAACTCTGACTAGGTGAAGATATACTTCAGACTCTTGTGATCCATGTAGATATCACATTTGTTGCCCATCAAGTAGTGCCTCCATATCTTTAGAGCATGAACAACGGCTCCTAACTCAAGGTCATGTGTTGGGTAGTTCTCTTCATGCTTCCGAAGCTGCCTTGAAGCATAAGCGATCACTTTGCCTTCTTGCATCAACACACAACCAAGACCTTGCCTAGAAGCATCACAGTACACCACAAAGTCCTTGTTGTCATCGGGAAGCGTCAACACAGGAGTTGTGGTGAGTCGGGTCTTGAGCTCTTGGAAGCTTGCTTCACACTTCTCTGACCACACGAAAGGCATGTTGTTCTTCAGCAACTCGGTCATTGGCTTCGCAATCTTGGAGAAGTTCTCAATGAAACGGCGGTAGTACCCTGCCATACCGAGAAAACTCCTGATCTCTGTCACTATCTTGGGCGACTACCACTTTGACACAGCTTCGATCTTCGAGGGATCAACTGCCACTCCTTCACCTGACAACACATGGCCAAGGAAAGCCACTTCTTCTAGCCAGAACTCGCACTTGCTGAACTTGGCATATAACTAATTCTACCTCAGCTTCTCCAGCACTATCCTCAAATGCTCTTCATGCTCTTCGACAGTTTCCGAGAAGACCAAGATGTCGTCAATGAAAACCACGACAAACTTGTCTAACTCGTCCATGAATACCTTGTTCATCATGTTCATGAAGTAAGCTGGGGAGTTCGTAAGACCGAACGATATGACTGTGAACTCATATTGTCCATACCGGGTCACAAACGCTGTCCTATAGAAGTCCTCGGGGCGAATCTTCATCTGATGATAGCCGGATCGAAGGTCAATCTTGCTGAAGTACTTTGCCTTCCTCAACTGATCAAGTAGGTCATCAATGCGCGGCCACGGGTACTTGTTCTTGATGGTTACCGCATTAAGGGCGTGGTAGTCGACGCACAGCCGTTGCGTCCCATCCTTCTTCGGTACAAACATCACCGGTGAAGCCCAAGGTGATGCACTCGGTCGAATGTACCATTTCTGACGGAGAGCTTCTAATTCCTCCTTCAGTGGTGCCAGTTCTAACTTGCCCATTCTGTAAGGACTCTGTGCCATGGGTGCTGTACCTGGCATAAGGTTGATCACGAATTCCACATCGCGGTCTGGTGGTAACCCCGGCAGATCATCAGGAAAGACATCGGGGTACTCACAAACCACTGGAACATCGGCCACTATCTTCGTAGTGAGGTTGTACACAGCTGGTACTTCGCGTGACTTCAGCGGCTCAAACGTGATCTTCGTTCCCTTGGGGTGTATCAGGGTCACTTGTCGCAGTGACGAAGAGATAACTCCCTTGTGAGCGGTGATCCAATCCATGCCCAGAATAACATCAATCCCATTGGACTTCAGCACGGTCAGATCTCTGAGGAATTTGTGACCCTTGATGAACATTTCCACACCTTTGCACAGCAAGGTGCACCTGATATCTCTGAGCGGTGAGCTCGTCACAATGGGTTTCGGTCAGGGAGTCATGGGGAGAGATAGTTTGTTTCCAAAGTTAGAGGACACATATGAACTAGTTGCACCAGTATCAAAAAGAATCAAAGCCTTAGTACCACAAACTAAAAACTCACCGATTACGACGTTAGGAGCGTTGGCAGCCTCCTCCTCAGTTAGGAGGTTGAGCCTCCCGCAGTCAGCGGTCGGCTGGGGAGGAGCCTGAGGTGGCCTCCCTCCTGGAGCTGGTGCCCTGGTAGGTGTAGCAGCGGTCTTCTTGCTGGGGCACTCGTATGACTTGTGGCCTTGTTTGCCACAGGCATAGCACGTAGGTGTGAAATCTTCGGTGCCGGGTCTTGACGCGCTCTGCTGCGGGCGGTTGTAGCCACCACCCTGCTGCTGGTAGTTGGAGCTCCTTGCTCCAGGGTACGGTGCACGGCTTCCTCCGAAGCCACATCCGGGCTGGTTGTTCCTCGGGCGGTAGCTCCCTCTCAGCAGGTTGCTCTGCCCACTCCTCGGCCTCTGGAAGGATCGGTCGCCATGGTCCCGATCTCCCATCCTCTTCTTGCCCTTCATGCGCTCTTCATGCCCCCTCCTTTCTTCCTCGAGCGCGATAGCCCTGTTCACCAGGTGGCGAAGGGACTTGTGCTTATTGGCCTTCAAGCCCTGATGGAGACCATGGTGGAGGCCTCGCAGAAACCAGAACTGCTTCTTGTCGTCGGTGTTGGTGTCGTCGGGGGCATAGCGCATCATCTTCATGAAGTGCCTCTCGTACTCCTCCACCCTCATTGCACCCTGTGTCATGGTGCGGAACTCCTGGGCCTCCTGAGTCATGAGCTCCTTCGGCAAGTACTACTCGCGGAACACCTCACAGAACTCCATCCAGGTGATGAAAGCTGGGTTCGGGTGACTCTCGGAGTAGTTGTCCCACCAAGACTTGGCAGGACCCTCGAGCTGGTGGACGGCGAGAGCCACACACTCTTCGTCGGTGTAGGCAGTGAGGTCGAGCTTCGTCTCGATCACGCGGAGCCAGTCGTCGGCGTCGAGAGGATCATCCGAGTAACTGAAGGTAGGGGCCTTCAGGCGGAGGAACCGCTCGATCTTCTTGGCAAAGTTCTCCTCCGGCGGGATGTTGCGCTTCCCACCGTTGACTCGGTTCTCGACGGCTTCAGCCATCCTCTGCATCAGCGCAGTCTGAGCGGCCATCACCTCAGCCAGGTTAGGCGGTGGCGGTGGTGGTGCCTCTCCACGGCCACGACCACGCCCACGACCCTGGGGACAGGTCACAGGAGTATTGCTTCCCGGTCATTGAAAATACTCTTTGTGTAGAGTGCTTCAACAACGTGGACTATGGGTGGCTTAGTGCCTACCGATACCACGGGATAAATCGCGTGTCAAGAGTTTGCTTCCTCTCATCCCCCTTTATGTTTCCGCATTACATTCTTGCAATCCTTGTTTGCCTTTACTTTCCTAGAGTAGTACCTTGTTAGGATTGGCTATAGGTTGCAAAACTTGTTTTGGGATGGGAGTTTCACACTAGAATAACCTTAGTTGCACATCTAGATAGTATGTTCTAGTTTATCTTTCATGCAAATAGTGAAAGCCATAGGATAAGTTTTTAAGTTGCCTAATTCACCCCCTCCCCCTCTTAGGCTACGAGCATCCGATTCCTTACAGCTGGTTCTAAAGGAACCGATCTAACCGGTGTGCCGACCGGCCTAGCCAGAAATTCTGGTGGAGCTACAAGTTTTGTGACGAAGAGCAAGGTGATGAGGAAGAAAACAAGCTTTGCTGAGTTGTTGCATAAGTATCAAAGTATAGCCGAGCAAAAGCAAAGCAATCGGTTAGGAGATCAAAGTTGGAATTCTTCATCACCAAGATCAAAGAAGCATCAACGGTCGTCGCATTGTTCTTCAACATTTATTACGTCGATGCATGTGCCATGGAATGCTTATTCAGGTATGAACAATTGCAATTCATGGTTTTGGTATAATCATTGGTCTTCTTTTTACAATCATCAACATTATGCTTGTGATGCACCAAGGAGCTACGGTTGGCCGCCATGGTCATATCAGGACTTCAATTGTTAGATATGCTATTCAAAGGCTGAAATAGTAGTTTTATACATGTTGTCCTTGCTAGAATTTTATTTCGGTTACCATATCACTTATAAAGAGTCTAGAATCCATCATATGGGCAATATATTGTTCATTATCGTCTTTAGATGATTCTGACAATTGAGAATATTTTCTGGCACGCAAGGTTTACCAGAAAACAGGGGGCATATGTTCGCACCCAAAATTGCCAGGTCTTGGCAAAACCGGTTAGACCACCCCACTAACCCGGTTAGACCGCCCTGGTCAAAGTCCTTAAAAGGCAATTTGGACTTCACCATTGGATTGGTCTCGTCGAGTAGATCAAGATCCATATATAGAACGTCCAATTCGGAGTCCGGATGAAAGAGATATGGCTTATGGAAGATCTGCACGTCGGACATGCGGTTAGACCGCCCTGTCCTGCCAAAATCGGTTAGGAGTTGTATTTTGACACGATTTTGTAAGGGTTTCGACTCCTAATGGGGCAAGATCTCCCCTCCCTATAAATATAAAGGGCCACGACCGATTGAGCATCAATCACAATCGAATCTATCAAATTTATCTTTTATCGTTCATTTACCTTTCTTCCCCGTTCCCTTGCTTTTCCAACCTACCATGTTGTTCTTCCTTCATCTCCATGATGTCTGAAGATGTCCTAGCTGGCCTGATGAGCCTAGGACAACCTTGCATGTGTTGGGTATTTTAGCGACACATGAAATAAATCCGCAAGCACACGGATACCATTGTAGCTTTCACCTTAAAGTATTCCAAGGGTATCGAATTCAAGGGAACGTGTATGCATTAACTTCGTACTAGTCGGTCCAAGGACACACCCATATAAGAGGCAAGGATAGAGAGGATTCCTAAAGATAGCACTACAGATGAGACTAAAGGTCGATCTCTAGATAGAACTTGGCTTAGGGTACCGATAGCCCTGACTTAACATGCGACTCCGGCACGCGGATCTATGTGGAACGGAGCTTTGGCTATATCCAACTGCGGAGGATCAACGAGGGCCAGACGGACTGTCACCACCACCTGGACTGCCTCTACCTAATCTTGGGATAAACCGAACGAATGATAACCGGTAGCGTGACACTGCGTCGACGCTGTGGTTACTATCGTAGCCAATATGCGGCTCGCACTTGACCCCATCGGCCACCGCGTCCATCGAACCAAGCCTACTTGCCTCTCCATCACCTGGAGGCCTCCACGGCATAGGCCTTTCGCGCTTGTTCTTCACCTGCACCAACACGAGTCAAGCCGCAACCTGCACCTGCAATACTGAGCCAAGCATCAGTCCACACAATGTTGTCAATCACTCATCACTAAGGAGCGACCCACCACTGGTCTTCGGACGCTCTTGGTCCTGAATCTCCCCCTTGATGAGTGCATTGACAACACCCATAATAATCAACTCAGAGAAAAAGGAAAAGAAAACAACTACGAACACAAACCTCCAACAAGTGATCTAAAGCCAAAGAACAAGCGAAAAACAAGATCACTCGCCAGACCAAGTCTCGGCCCCCTAAGGCAAGGGCAATGGCTCAACACAGCCAAGACAAACAAAGCTCTCCACAAAGAGCACACCACAAAGCACAAAACTCAGGCAAACCAAAGGAGCTCCCCCTGCACATATGCAAACTCCCCCTGAGAAAATGCAATTCTTTCCACAATTTCTCCCCAACATGCAAAATCTCACAAAATCTCCACGTATTCTCCCCCTTGCATATAACTTCTCCCTCTTATTGACAATGCATGAATCAAGCTACCATGAAAGGTGCACAAATGCATGTCAAGGTATATACCAGCTACCAAGCTTCTTAGATATACAAAGGGCACAATAAAATGCTACAAATGAGGCATAGAGCAAGCAAAGTAGACATGGTGTAGTTAGCGCATTGCCATCAAGAAAGTAGAGACATAGATACATGTGACATGGCCAAAAGCCTTTTTAAGCAATTTTCACAAAAGAAATTCATCTCATGAACAAAGCCCTATCCATGGTCAATTTGAGCAAAAAATGAACTAGATCACACAAAGCTCATACAAGATCACAAGATCATAGCAAACACCCATAAGCTACTATATGTTTGAAGGACCGGATTGGTGACCAGAGGGGGAGGGAGTGAATGGGAGCTAATAAAAAATTCTTTCCAAGAAGAACCTCGGCCTATACCCTGATTTCACTTCCGAGCAATCCTGCGCACACCTTGCCAAGACCACGTAGCCACTGGAGGTGCTACTGATCCTAGGAGCAAGTATCTCCACCCTAACAAGCAACCGAAACACCGCAGTGGAAAACTGTGTTGCCTGCACTGCACCGGTCAGACCGACAGACTCCACCGGTCAGACCGATGGCAACGGTTAGGCCGGTGAACTGCACCGATCAGGCCGGTGTGCACAGCCACACGCACAGAAACGTTCCAGAGAGCCTCAACGAGATCTTAGGGCCCTGGAACAAACACCACCTCAAACCAAGAAACCACCAGTGACAAGAAGCTACTCCAACCTAGCCAAGAAGGGCAAACCAAGGAGAAACTCAGCAAGAACAGAGCCTGGGAAACCACAAGAACTTATCCACTGAACCACCCGTTCGCCCGAGCAAAAGACCCACACGGACTTGCATCGGTCAGACCGGTCAGGTCTGGGCAGCTCGGGAAGAACTCCACCCATGGGTCAACCCCTTGATTCCCTTCGCCCGATCTCCCGATTCGCTCCACAGATTCAAGAGAAACTTTGGGGAAGGTAGGAACACCTCATGGGTGATCTATAGCTTGAAGCATATGCCCCAAATCTCTTTAGAATAGGAGGAATCACAAATCTCGTGCTCTAACCCCAAGAACACAAGGAATTTCGAACAACCCAAAATTGAAGGCGTTTCCACGGATTTGGAGGGGAAAAATCACCAAGAAAAGAGGCACAACATCCTCATGAGTGAATCCACCAACAAATCCTGTGGGAAAACACCCCCAAAATCTCACCACAAAAATCCAAAGAAAGGGCTCCGAAAATCACCAAAAAGGAAAAAACAGGAGGAACAACTAGAGCACTTGAGGAACCACGCCGAATCTTCTATACATACCATGAAAGGTTCATACAAGGTCTAGCAAGCCGCCCGATCATCCATCCCTCTCTCTAGATACAACATGAAGCTCTCAAGCTAGGCCTAAGAAAAACTAGGAAAAAGAAAGGAGCAAATGGTCTAGGGTTCAAGAGTTGGCTGCCATCTCCCTCACAAGTGAGTATATATGGAGTGCGCCGAATGACCAAACTACCCCTACTTACTTAACTTAAGATACACGTCCACCAAGGGCACTTTGGAAACTTTGGTTGATATCTCCATCGAACGGACGCCCGCCGACCGCAATCCGCTTCAACTCCACGCAAGCCTCACGATCGCGCCGCGTATCCTCCGCTTTGAAGCTTCGGGACGCCCACGAGACCCACCGGTCAGACCGGTCTCCCCAACGGTCAGACCGTTCAGCACCGGTCAGGCCGGTCAGGCCCACCAGTTAGACCGGTCCGGTGCAGAACTGCCACTCTCTGAACTTCGGTCTTGGCTTTGTGGCTCAGCCAAGTAACCCAGTGGTTTTGTGGCCAAACCACTGCAAACCCCGCATGCAAGCTTCAGTCGTTAGCTGCTACCTTGCACCGGCTCCATCCCTCTCAACGTCGTTTTGCTCTTCTTGCCAGCGTACGGTCCGCACTTGATCCCGTCGGCCATCGGGTACCTCAATCGAAGCCTACTTGTCTCTCCGCTCTTGGGAGGTCACACAGACATAGACCTTTCACACTTGATCTTCACCTGCACCACGCGAATCAAGCCGCTACCTGTACCTGCAATACTAGGCCAAGAGTCAGTCCAACATAACGTTGTCAATCACTCATCATTAAGGAGCGACCATCCACCGGTCCTCGGACCACACAGGTCCTCAATCTCCCCCTTGATGAGTGCATTTACAACACCCACACATAGTAACCATCATATGAAGGAAAAGAAAAGGAAACAAACCCAAACCAAGTCAAGTGATCCAAAAACCAAACGAAACAAACCCTGATCACTTGAAGCCAAAGTCTCGGTCCCCTAAGGCAAGGGCAACGACTCAACACAACCGAGACAAAAACAAAGCTCACAAAGAGCAAACCATGAAAGCAAGAACTCAGGCGACACAAGGAGCTCCCCATGAACACTTGCAGGCTCCCCCTGAGCAAATACACACTCCCCCTGAACACATGCATGTAATGCGTGCCATGCAAAACAGAGCTGCTCAGCTCAGGCCATCATCGGTCAGACCGGTACCCTCCACCGGTCAGGCCGGTCGGCAACAATCTCCAACACGATCTACCCCATCGGTCAGACCAGTGGCACACATCGGTCAGGCCGGTGCACAACAGAGCCCAGAAAAAGCTCGAAACCGCCTGAAAACTTTCTAAATGCATCCAGAACTACTTTTCCTTTATAAACTTCTCCCCCTTGTTGAAAATGCATGAATCAAGGCATTTCTACGAAAAATTCAACCTAGAGCTTCTCAAATAGACAATGAGCACCACAAAATGTTACAAGTGAGCAAATGAGCAAGCAAGACATTTCAAAGATTCGTATGAGCATTACCATCAAGATAGTAAAGCTATATGAGCAAGCCATGATCAACATACACAATTTTGCGAAAAAATTCCCTCTCATGAGATAAAGACCTCAACATGAGCGAAGTCTACCAAAGTGAATTTAAATCACACAAACTTCATGCTAGGTCACATATCCTCAATACAAGATCATTACAAACACCCATAAGCATCTCATGTCATGTTAAAGCCACCGAGCCATGTGTCAACTTCTTAAAATGAGACTTCTCATGGTAGACAACATGCAACGGTTTAGCACCCATATAAATTCAAATTTAAGGCATTTATGACATGGAACAAGTGAGAGCACAACTTCAAGCAAAGCATTTCATACAATTTAATTTTTTTTCATATTTAAGCAAGGAATGGTACATGAAGTGCCTTTGCGGCATAAAGAAGCTTATGCTCCCCCACAAGGTAACACATGGGCTAAACATTAATAATGACAAATGGGTCTTTGACCCCAAGTGAAAAGCACATGATATCCAACCATGAATTAAGCATGACATAAACCACCAAAGCCCACTAAGATCATGCAAAGGTTGAAACTCACAAGAGAGTGCCTATCAAGCATTTTTAAAAGATTAGCCACCTCATGATGCAAATATATCAAAACTATCAAGAGCATAGCTATCCATCATCAAGTCATATCAAACATGCTCACTATTGACGGCTGTTAAGTACCTATTTTAGGGCCGTCAATCCCTACATTTTATCATAAGAACTAAGCATCAACACTAGATTAGGGGTTTAAACTGACAATTTCCACCAGTGGCTATGCTAAGTTGAATGCAGGTGTTTGGCAATAGAAATGAAGAGAAAAGACACCCTCATGATCCTAGCAAGTTGAAGCTCAACCAATGAGAGGCTTCATGCAAGCATCCCCTGGATCCATGACATCACCAATCCAAGGAAGGAAGCTTCGACGAATCAGAAGCTGCCATGCAGGCATCACATGGATCCCATGGCCCACCAGAGCGCCTAAACCGCCTCCAAACCACTTGGACAACGGGAACTGACCTCAGGACCCACATGACAGCCTCCTGGAGAAAGCACCGCGCGAAAGGCGCCACATAGGGGTCGGCCGACCCCTAGGATCGGCCGAACCGCCTTAAGGGCGGTTCATCCCGGCTTTCCATGTGGAGCTCGCCCATTGGTCCTAGAGGCCATTCCCGGGGTGTTTGGGTGCTCTCACGCCGGTTGCACAAGCCTATAAATAGGAGGAGACGGGGGGGGGGTAAGAAGAGGGTGAAGCACACTTGAAGCCATTTCTCACCTTTGCCTCTTCTCCCTCTCTCATTCTCTCTTGGTGGAGGTGAAACCTCATCCCACCATGAGTGTGTGTGTGAGGAGGATCTAGACTAGGTGATGCTAGGTAGAGAGGAGTGTGTGGATGAGTAGAGGTGAGGTGGTGATGATCCGTTCATCATCCATCTGCCCCTTGTACCTCGTGAGCGATGTTGTTCTTCATTTAGACTAAAGTGAGTATTTCATTATTTCCTATTTAGACTAAAGTGGCTCTCATGCATGAATGTGTTGTTCTTGAGTTCTTCGTTCGTTCATCATTTAGGGGCTCACGTTCTTCATGAACGTGTCTCCTCGATCTAGTTGACGAACAAGTAATTCATACTTTTGCGTTTGTTCATAAGTTAGAGGCTTGTGTTCTTCATGAACACGACCCTAGATCTTCTGTTATCATCGCATAAGTTTGCATCTCGTTTGTATGATTGCCTGTCTATTAGAATATAGTGAGCTCATGCATATCTGATTTAGACCAAGGATCAATCATATCTCCTTGCGCAAATCGATTTAGTGACGAGTAAGGTCTAGCTCAACCTCGCGGGTTCGTCGCTCTGTATTTATACGGAGTGCTATAGTGTTTCTACGGGACGTCAGACGTAGCCGTGCTATAGTAGTAGTTGGCGGTGTAGACCTGGTGTCTAGACTGCTGGTTATCCTTCGAATGCCCTGTATCCCACGGTTTGTCTTGGGGTAGGCCGCGGTAGTGACAGCCGTTGGACCCTCTGAAATCCCCCACGTTCAGATACAGCGTGTAGGCGACCCTTTGCCGTGAACCAACTGTTATAGTCAGGAGGGGCCGGTGTCCGAAGCGAGATCTTATCTGAGCTTGTTCCTCTCTAGAATCGAGAACCTACAGGAGACTTCACATCACTCACCTACCGGAGCAGGGATTGTGTTCCCTTGGATAGTCACTCGTAGAGTCCCCCATACCGTTCCTTGGATTTGATACCCTTGGGAATACTCTTGAGGTGAAGTGCTACAACGGTGTATCCGTGCGCTTACGGATTCGTTCGCACCCGTCAGTATACCCGGGTGATTCTTACATGCTCACGCTATCCCGGCGCCATAGTGGTGACGTTAAGAAATACCAACAAGCATTTCTGGTGCCGTTGCCTGGGAACGGTTGTCGAGAATCTACGAACCCGACTATCCTCGTATCTTTTGTTTTCCTTTTATTCTACCTTTACCCCCGCTATCCCAGGAAGGTTATCCTTGTACACACCTTCCGCCCATTATGAGTGAAACCATGGAATCAACTTTCTAGAGACAACCAGCTCTTCTAACACCTTGTATTGTTCACCCATCTCTCATGAAGCTAGTTGAGGAAAAACCCTTCTCGGGGATGAGTCATGAGAACCCCTACGACCACGTAAGAGATTTTGAGCAATTGTGTTCTACCCACGGTAAAACCGGGGCAACACAAGATGTTCTTATGAGGAACCTGTTTCCGTTCTCCCTCTCCGGGGAAGTGAAATCTTGGTACCATTGTTTTGGTTGCAACCACCTACGCTGGGAGGAATTAAGAGCATCTTTTTGCACTCGATTCTTTCCGGTGCGGCGTGTCGTTTACTTAAGGATGGCAATCCTCAATTTCAAACAAAGAGAGAAGGAAACCTTAGGCATGGCATGGCATCGTTTTGCCTCTTTGGTTGAAACGTGCCCAATCCTTGGTCTACCCGACCCAGTGCTCTTGCAGCATTTCCGGTTTGGTTTACGAAGAGACTGTGGCATGATGCTTGATGCCATTTCGGGAGGCGCCTTTGTGTTCTTAGAGCCGGAGCAGGGACTGGAAATTCTAGGAGAAATCCGAGATTTCAGCTCACCACCTGACTCAAGTGACGAGGTAGCCAAACGAGAAAATGTCGAAATGCCTAAGCCAATCTTCGAGAGAGCCCGAGCTTACATGCCAAATTTCTCTGTGCTCTGGTCGAAGATATCACTCCTCACTGGCAGGAATCTATGGGAAAGAGCACCTAGTGCAAATTCTGTCCCTAGATTCCCCTATCATTTCTTCTCTTAAGACCCGGCCTTCGAGACTCAGTCTCGAGGGAAGGAGGAGGGTAGTAGTCGAGGAAGAAGAATCGTTCCTGGCGGGGATGATCACTTCAACCTTTCCCGCAACTCTGCAGGAGAGGCCACGGTAGAAGTTTTTCGTGCTTCATGTCGAGGCTCAATCTGAAGTGCCGCCATACTGAGGGTTGTGTTAAGACACAAGCCCTGGCGCAGTAAAACTTCCATATCTTTGGCTTACGGAAGCACGAACTTATATCCGGTCCAGCTGAGCAATCCATCTCATCATCTTAAGTTCAGCCAAGACCGAGGCCGATCAAGTCAAGTGGATGTAAATCCTACTCTTCACTTCTTGACCTGATCGATGCCCTACGGGAGTGTGGTTACACACCTATCCTTTACACTCTCGTTGGAAGCTTGGGTTAGCTTTTGTGTCATCCCACCTAGGTGAGGGTGAGGTCCTTTGTCGACCCAAGGAGAGGATGAACTAGCAAGTCTGTCACTCTCGATCTACAGCTCAAATGATCGTTCGACCCATAAACTTTCACTCACTCAATCTGGGGTCCGATCATCATTGAGTTCTAGAGGTGAAAGCTTCACTCTTAGAGCACTCTAGGCCTTAGGCCCGGATTTTGTGCTCAACTCCAGCACCTCTATCATCTCTCGTCCTTAGTGCTATAGCCTTGCTAGCTGTGCTCCCTTCCTAAGGTTACCCATCATAGTTCCCTTAGGATGGTTGTGAGGTTCATCTCTGCTTTACCATATATACAGCTTGCATCGCACATATGCACCAATCATGCAGGAAGGAAAATACGTCCTATCATAAAGAAACCTGCAAGGAGGACCACAGAGCAGAGCAGGAGGATATCATCAGAGAAAATGGACGATATGAGCAACAGGGTAACGATAACTCTTCATCCAGGTATGAGTTCAGGTAAGGTCCCCAAGTTGAGCTATTAAAGTATAAAGAGGTTAAGTAAAGTTGTTTGGTATAGAAGGCGGCATATCGCCCAAAATCCCATTCTAGCCCTTGCTAAAGCCTCCAACCTTAGATTTGGGGGGCCACCTGACCTAGAGACCCTGAGCCCCACCAGAGCCCGCATGCCGAAGCTGAGGCCCAGTGGAGCCCAGATGGGTTCGGCCGACCTCCTAGGTTGGCCGACCCACTAGGGCCGCCGACGCCTCTCGTTTTTCGCGTGCGCACCCTTTCGTCCTCCAGAAATCCTTCTCTCACCGCGTGACGGAGTTTTGCGTCGCGTAGAACCCTTGCCTCCCCTGCTAACCTCCCTCACTCGCTGTTGCGGCAGTCCCCATGGCCGACAAGAGCCTTGTCCCCTTCGCCACGGCACCCTCCTCCGGCAAACTCGTTGAGGGAGATATCCCTACCATTGCTGCATCTCCCATAGGAGTGGCACCTACGGAGGTTGCGTGCATCTTCGAGGTGCCGCCGCTCGCCTCCCGTCCTCCGGTTGGGAACCAAGGACCGAGCGCCACCATCGGCGGAACTTCAGAACTCAAGGGGATGGTTGTGCCGCCTTTCACACCCCCGGTTCCACGCACCTCTGGCCGATCTGCCTCGCCCGGGAAAGCGAGGAAGCCACGGGGGCGTGCCAGCAGCCCCTACCAGAGGAAGGTGGAGGTCCGGCCATGACCCACAGCAACTCCGCCACCTCTGGTGGTTCCACCACCTCGGCTCAACATTCCGGAAGCCTCCGGAGTGAGAGGCCGATCGGCCTCTGCTGTGCCATCGTCGCCTCCATCAGTATCTCAGCCTGGGAAGCCTAGGTTCGCTAGCCCAGACAGCACCAGCAGGAAGAGCAGCCGTGCACCTCCGACTCTGAAGGAAACTAATGAAGAATTTGAGTTGGGCAGTAGCTCCACACCACGGGGACCTAGAAGTCGAGGGAGAGGACTCGGGCGCCCGAGCGATCTCCTAAGACTCCCACTGCAGCCAGGATCACCCCACTAGTGGAGGAACTAGGTAGGGAGTGCGAGAAGCTGAAGACCATCAGTGTGGAGCAGAAGGTGGATCTCGCTGAGCTTAGAGATGACCTCCGCGATCTCCGTCGTGGCCTATGCGCCAAGATGAGGCGCCTCTTTGTGGCCACGGGGCACGAGGACCTCTATGATGCTGAGTAGAGGGTCGTGCCCCGCCTTTATTTTCCCTTCATAGGTGCTTAAGTTAGATTTAATTTATTTCCCTTAATTTGTTTCCCTTCCATTTATTTCCTTTATTCCCATCATTTGTGTAAGCGCCTATCTCTTTTTTATTAGTGAACTTGAATGAATAAATTTAGGCTCCACCGGTCATGTAACCCGGTTGAGTCACTCGTGTGTTAGTTATTTCTGTTTTTGCTCTTTTGTATCGAAGAATTGCACCCAGGTACAAAACAGTGTGGGGGGAGAGTTGCACTCTCCAGACGCGAACACGACGGATCATTATTGCACCCACACTACGCTCACACAGCGCTTACGATCGACCACGCTTAGAGACCTGAATGAGACATGCATTCGTGCGCATCACAGGAATTCCCGTCTGGTCCACACAGAAACCAGCGCTGGTTTGCATCTCTTCCTCTTCACCATGATTTCTGAGTTTGTGCACTCATGTTTGATAAATAAACTTAAGAAATCTATGGTAATGCTTACTTCATGCCTAGGGTTGACATGCGTAAGTTTTATTCCTCGTTTATAACCTTGAGGCTTGTGAACAAAATCATCATAAGGACAACATGCTTATCTAAGTAGTTGACAAGTCAGATATGACTTGATGACTTGATCCTAACTCTGTTGGTTCCGGCCCTTGGGATAATTTTGTTTTCGAAAAAAAATTGCTCTTGCAAAGCTCCTCTTTGATATGTCACAGTCCTACCAGAGCCATATGATGTTTTTAGTTGAAAACCTTATACTCATATGCTGCTTGTTATTGCATTGAGCTTTGCCAAATTCTGTGACCCTTGTGAGAATTCTTTTCATTACTTTCATGGTCAAGATTCATGTGCACACCACCATTTCCCCCTTGCTATGCTTCTACCCTGGAAGTTAGCATTGTATTATCCATACATTCCGTGAGAATAAAACTCTATATGTGTTGATCTCTCCTTCCTAGTTCTTGCTACATAAAGAGACATGGCTATTTAAAAAAAATATATGGACACATGAAGGTCCAGTATCGGAAAAAAAAGTTGGACACATGAAGGTCCATGAAAAAAAATATAAAGATAGCCATGTTCTCAAAAGATTTTTATACTAGAGGGAGAATCATGCAAAAAGGAGTTCCATAATCTAGATGGTGATAACTAGTATCCATTCCGGGGCTAGTTTCCACCTCACCATCAATCAACATTCATCATACATGTATGGTAATAGCTAGCACCCATTTCGGGCCTAGTATCCACCTTACCATACTCACCGTACCCATATATGTGCACATCTTGATCTGATTGTAAGATTTGATTTTCTCTGTGGATCCAGTTTTTGACTTTGCAATATATATGATGCAAGTATGCCCTATCATTCATACCTACCCTGAGCTCCAAATACAGCCATTATTAGAAGTAGGATGAAGAAAGGCAATCTAATGCCTTGGTGAGGACATATACACATTGAGCGATCTGAGAGAATCAAAGAAGGAGGACAGAGCAGTTCTTTTTCTTTAAAAATTATCATGAAAACCCCAAGTGCTGACCAACAGGTGCTTAAGAGACTCGATTTGTGGTCATTCCTCTTATCAACTACCCAAGATGGCATTGTAGCCAATCCACAGAGTTCACAAGAGCAAGGTATGACTTGGAATAACTCTTATGTTTGTCTTATACCTTTGGTTCAAACCCATGTGATCTTCCCTTTCGCTCGGGACGAGCAAAAGGTAAGTGTGGGGGAGTTGTTGACGACTGTTAAGTACCTATTTTAGGGCCGTCAATCCCTGCATTTTATCATAAGAACTAAGCATCCACACTAGAATAGGGGTTTAAACTGACAATTTCCACCAGTGGCTATGCTAAGTTGAATGCAGGTGTTTGGCATAAGAAATGAAGAGAAAAGACACCCTCATGATCCTAGCAAGTTGAAGCTCAGCCATTGAGAGGCTGCATGCAAGCATCCACTGGATCCATGACATCACCAATCCAAGGAAGGAAGCTTCGGCGAATCAGAAGCCGCCATGCAGGCATCACATGGATCCCATGGCCCACCAGAGTGCCTAAACTGCCTCCAAACCACGTGGACACTGGGAACCGACCTCAGGACCCACATGACAGCCTCCTGGAGAAAGCACCACCCGAAAGGCGCCACCTAGGGGTCGGTCGACCCCTAGGATCGGCCGAACCGCCTTAAGGGCAGTTCATCCCGGCCTTCCACGTGGAGCTCGCCCACTGGTCCTAGAGGCCATTCCCGGGGTGTTTGGGTGCTCTCACGCCGGTTGCACAAGCCTATAAATAGGAGGAGAGGGGGGGTAAGAAGAGGGTGAAGCACACTTGAAGCCATTTCTCACCTTTGCCTCTTCTCCCTCTCTCATTCTCTCTTGGTGGAGGTGAAACCTCATCCCACCATGAGTGTGTGTGTGAGGAGGATCTAGACTAGGTGATGCTAGGTAGAGAGGAGTGTGTGGATGAGTAGAGGTGAGGTGGTGATGATCCGTTCATCATCCATCTGCCCCTTGTACCTCGTGAGTGTTGCTGTTCTTCATTTAGACTAAAGTGAGTATTTCATTATTTCCTATTTGGACTAAAGTGGCTCTCATGCATGAATGAGTTGTTCTTGAGTTCTTCGTTCGTTCATCATTTAGAGGCTCACGTTCTTCATGAACGTGTCTCCTCGATATAGTTGACGAACAAGTAATTCATACTTTTGTGTTTGTTCATAAGTTAGAGGCTTGTGTTCTTCATGAACACAACCCTAGATCTTCTGTTATCATCGCATAAGTTTGCATCTCGTTTGTATGATTGCCTATCTATTAGAATATAGTGAGCTCATGCATATCTGATTTAGACCAAGTATCAATCATATCTCCTTGCGCGAATCGATTCAGTGACGAGTAAGGTCTAGCTCAACCTCGCGGGTTCGTGGCTCTGTATTTATACAAAGTGCTATAGTGTTTCTACAGGATGTCAGATGTAGCCGTGCTATAGTAGTAGTTGGCGGTGTAGACGTGGTGTCTAGACTGCTGGTTATCCTTCGAATGCCCTGTATCCCATGGTTTGTCTTGGGGTAGGCCGCGGTAGTGACAGCCGTTGGACCCTCTGAAATCCCCCACATTCGGATATAGCGTGTAGGCGACCCTTTGCCATGAACCAACTGTTATAGTCAGGAGGGGCCGGTGTCCGAAGCGAGATCTTATCCGAGCTTGTTCCTCTCTAGAATCGAGAACCTACAGGAGACTTCACATCACTCACCTATCGGAGCAGGGATTGTGTTCCCTTGGATAGTCACTCGTAGAGTCCCCCATACCGTTCCTTGGATTCGATACCCGTGGGAATACTCCTGAGGTGAAGTGCTACAACGGTGTATCCGTGCGCTTGCGGATTCGTTCGCACCCGTCAGAATACCCGGGTGATTCTTACACGCTCACGCTATCCCAGCGCCATAGTGGTGACGTTAAGAAATACCAACACTCACAAGGTCACAACTAGCATATCATAGCAATCAAAGTATATAGGAGAAGCTCATCCTACCATATGATACAAAATGCAAAAAGAACCTAAGATACAAAGATGACTATACATCATGTTACAAATGCAATGCCATGCAACAAAGTAAATATGATACATATGCTACAAAGGAGATCCCACCACTGTTGGCGGCTGTTAAGTGCCTACTTTAGCCGTCAATATACTCATTAATAAAGGAGCATAAGGCATTTCTTACACGTATTTAGTTAAGAATAATGTAGTTCCACTTATCCATGGAGATTATTTGATTGCAGGAAAATAAGTAGGAAAAGAGTGACAAACTCACCTTCTATGGTCCATGCCACATCACCTCATCCTAGGTGAGCTGCCAACAAGGATGCCATGCATGCACACTTGCCAACTAGTGAGCCATGCATGCATGCCATGCATGCATGCCATGCAAGCAATCCAAGTGAAGCAACCCCCGACGAATCAGAGCGTGACACATGGACGTCACATGGATCCATGGGCCCACAAAGGCATGCAATTCGCGCCAAAATTGGGTGGACATTGGGAACCAACCTAAGGACCCACAGGACAGTCACCAGGAGAAAGCACGAGCTAGGGGGCCCACCAGGGGGTCGGCCGACCCCACAGGTCGGCCGAACTGACCTTGGCTCGGCCTCTCCTGAGCTTCCATGTGGTGCTTCCCTATTGGTCCTAGGCGCCATTCCAGGGGTGTTTGCATCCATTCTTCGTCGGTGCTTGGGACTATAAATAGAAGGAGAGGGGGCTCACTTATGAGACATCCACACTTGCAACACCTCTCTCACTTTTAGTCTCAAGGCTAGGAGGTAGGCTAGAGTAGTTCTAATTCAGGTTCCAAGCCTACTTTGGGATCTAGGTATGAGTTCTCTTGTATCTTATTTCATTTGTATGACTTTGATCTACTTCAGTTATTTATCTATTTCATATAAAGTTGTGTTAGTATACATGAGTGATTTGTTCATGTGTTCTTCACCTGTTCATCATTTAGAGGCTCCTGTTCTTGATGAACAAGGCCTTTCAATCCACTTGATGGGTGACTTTCACATGTTTCTGTTGTTTGTTCATAAGTTAGAGGCTCATGTTCTTCGCGAACACGACCCTTTGATCCAGTTGAACAGACATAGGAAAACATAAATATGTTTGTGTACCTAACCTGGTTTGATCTAATTAGATGACATGACTGCATTGTATGAAGTCTGTGCTTAAGCTACAGTACTCGGTGTAATTGGCTGGTTTATCTGGTGGCTTGACCTGGGTCACAAAAGCCCGGGCCAGTCAAGTCCGTTTAACAACGTAAGCATGGTGCTTGGGTTGCGTAGCTACCTTACTTATGAGTTTATCCCACGGTTTGTCTTGGGGTAGGCCGCGGTAGTGACATCCGTTGGTCCCTCTGAAATCCCCCACGTTCGGATAAGCTGTAGGAGTCTAAAATATAACAACCGGAGTTGTGCGGAAGCAACGCGGGAGGTTATCTCCCCGTGGTACCTAGGTGCTTAAGTCAATGTTCTTCAACGCTAGTGTATCTAACTCGTTCCTACTAGCTTTATGTGTATAGTACATAAGAACCTAGAACTAACTCGTATGTCACCTCCTATGCCTAGGACCCCTTAGAAAGAGAGTGAGTGTGTGTGTGATCACACTACCCCCATTATCATATATTACCCCTGCACTTGAGTGTCTGATTTATTTCTGTCTATGATCTATACTCATTGCAATAGAGTTGATCTTGTCATTCCGCCAATGCCTTCCTTGGATTCGATACCCTTCAGAATACTCCTTTGGGGAAATGCTACAATGGTACTTCCGTGCGCTTGCGGACTCCTATAACGTTAAGAATTACCAACCAGCATTTCTGACGCTCTTACCAGGATGGGTTCCAAACCTGTTCTTAGGTGATTGCGTTAAGAAATGTCAACAACCACCAACTCAAGAAAGCAAACACACACCGAGGTCACCCCGCAAGCGGGTGAAAGTGGCTTGGTCAAGTGGTTTGGTAAAGATATCGGCTAGTTGGTTTTGGGTGGGCACATGGATCAAAGCAATCTTTCTCTTCTCCACATTGTCTCTCAGGAAGTGGTACCTCACCTCTATATGATTGGTTTTGGAGTGGAGAACCATGGCACAACCACGTAGGGTGGCCATGGCGGCTAGGGTTGGTCTAGGCCATCCTCTAGACAACTTCGAGGACTCCGCCGCCATCGTCTCCCTCCGGTGCTCACTTCTAGGTTTCGCTGAGTTCTGGTGATTGGATCTGGCGGCCGTCGGAGGTAGGGGATATAAATGAGCCGAGGAGCGTGTAGGTCAAAGGGCGTCGCGAACCGGGCCCGAAACACCCCAGGCCGGTCGGCATGAGCCGGCCGGCCCAGGCCCTTTTTGGCCCGGTTCAGGCCCATCTTCCTCCACGATGCTTCTTGCACTTTCTTGAGTATTTGCCGAAGTGCATGTGGGTCCTTGACGTCGTTTTCCCTACGGTTTAGATAAGGGTGCTTGGCGCGCAAACTCCCGCATCTTCTGTTCGGGTCCTCAGAGTTTCATAGCTTCATGCTTCGGTCCTTGGGTCATTTGGAGTCATGTTCACTTCGTGTCTTGACTGGTGGTGGGCTTCGTGATCTTCTCATAAAGTGCTTGATGAACTCTACCCGAAAGTCCTCATTTGGGCGCTTAATTCCTGCGTAAACAACATACTCCAAACACCACATGCAAGTGTGAACTTGTTACATCATTAGTATGCCTAGTGGCGGGTTAGTTATAATTGAAAGCTCAAACCAAAGTGTAACAAGTGCTCTTGGTTGACGAAAATCGACCGTCAACATACCCCCATGCTTAAACCTTGCTCGTCCTCGAGTAAGCCTTTAATGGATGTCAGTATTGCCCTTCAATGTTCATACCCTGCACTTGTTCTTACATGAGAAAACATAATGCTCCCCAAGTTTATATTTGTTATAGTTTCATAATGTAACTAGCTTTCATCTCTATGGAGGGTAGATATCATTTAAGCTCTTTCCACAAGTAATTACTCATGCTCTCAAAATTTAAACAAATCTCAGAAATTTTGAAGATAAAGAGCGGGATGAAGAAAAATTGCTTTACCAAGATCAATAATAAACCTCCTTGCATCTTGCTCATGGACTCTCATCTCATCTTGTCTCTCAAGCCTACTTGTCCTACTCCTTTCCTCTCTCAAATATTTGGTGATATCTCGACTATAATAAGCTATGGGAAAGTTTAGTCCTACCAAGATATTATAGTCGAGATATTATCAAAACAAGACAAGCTTCTCATGGACTTACCGAGACTCGTCAAAAAGGTCATTGGAAAAATAATGTTACAAGGAGGGGGGAGAGAAAAATACACACACTTTGAGATAGGTGGACATGTGCAAATGGCAAAGAGTGATCCTGAGGCACAAACGAAGTCATCGTTATCGGATTGCACATGGTTGGAAAGATGAGTATGGGTCTTGATCTTGAATCCTCTTGAAAACTCAAAAAGAACTAAACATAGCTAGAGAATCGAGGAGCTTTATTATATTTTTTCTCTTTCTTTCTTCTTTCTTTCTTTCTTTCTTTCTTTTTCTCATCATATTTTTTTCTTCTTTATCATTTTTTCATTCATTTATTCTTTCATCATACTTTTTCTCTTTTTTTATTTTTTTATTTGCTCCCCTTGAACTCTAGAGTATACTAGCACTTCCTTGGCAACCCCCGCATACTTAGACGTTTGCTCGTCCTCGGGCAAAAGAGGTGATAAATATGTCAAGGTGGAAATTGAAGCTCTCATATTTTCTTAGAGAGAGATACTCGAAAAATCTTTTAGGGATCCTTTTGAGAGTCTCTCTTACTCACTTGAAGCACCTTCCTTGTAATCTTCCTCAAAATATTCATCCATACTCATATATTGGGTTGTGGTCAAGGAGGTGAAGACAAAAAAGATATATTTGGGTTTTGGTAGGATATCCGGCGAGGTTTGCGAAGTTCCCAACGTGGAAACTCACAATGCACGGATAGAAGAGGCTAGCATAAAGATAGATACGCAAAAACGGAATGACCAGCTTCTTAGTCTCGGGCCATAGAAATCAAGCCTTGAATTAACGCACCCAAAAATAAAACTTGTATATACTAGTGTTTTGCACTCAAGTAAATTTAGGCTTTGGATGGGTAGAGCAAAATGCAAGCGGTACTTGTGACAAGGTTAGCATAACTTTTTGAGAATAAAAAGGTTCTTTGATTCATTCAAAGTAGAGAGCAACGAAAAAGAACTATGGGACTTGAGTTATCACAACCTCCACACAAGATTAAGCTAGCATTTAATTAAATTTCAGACTCATATTAAAAGAGAGCACTAGCTTAAACATGCATAAATCAAGCATAAGATCGAGCAAAGCGGCAACGATCATCATATATCAACATGGTACAATTTTTCATCCATATAAAGATCATAAAAGCAACGGTGAAACTTATTCATGATGATGGATAAGAAACTACTACTACCACACACATGCTGAAATTAAATAAAAACAAGAAAATACTAGGCATACATAAACGCACACAAGATGAAAAATAAAGAAAAGGAAAAGGAAAAATCAAACCACACTTTAAAAAGCTTCATCTCTTCCTTCTTTCTTCACCCCTCATCCGATTGCTCTTGCTCCGTTGGTTGACTTTTGTTGAATCCTTGCTCATAATATGTTTGCATGGCCCCTCCACAAAATTAATCCGGCGTCACGAGTTGAAGGAGTCCAAGTTGATGGGTGATCCCCGCTGTTCCTTCATGCCAATGGTCGACATGGCTCCGGATCCTCTCGACGTCTTGCATATTCCTTTGCATATACGCCCCAATAATGGCTGCACTTTGTTGGGGCTGGGGCATACTTGCATAAGGTGCCACAAATGCTTCGTTTGGCACAACAAAAGTTGGTGGACAATATGTTGGAGGAGGTGGCGGCATGGCTGCACCACTCCCCCATGCTTGCATCGGCACACTTCCGTAGTAGGGCGGTGGCATAGGAATCCCTCCATATGGTTGATGATATGCAACCCCTCCTTGTTCTTGGGCTGCGGAAGACGATCCCTCTTCTATAATTCTTCCTCTTTTGTTCTTCTTGGCTGGCACAAGAATTCCTTCTTCCAACCAATTCTCTCTCCCTTCAATAAATAATTTCAGCCTCATATTTGGGAGAGGAACGTTGACTTTTGCCACCTTGTACCCTCTCTTTTCATCTTCACTAATGTATTTTCCTTGCTTCATGTAATCAATCCCAAGTGAATTCCCCGCAAGTAGGAATTTTGGGTTCCTTGAAATACCCGACTTCACAGAAATTGCTATCATAGAGAGATAGCATCCCGAACCAATTTGTCCAGTCCCCGATATTGCTTCACAACACCACCGATTGATCATGATATATGATGGATCAATGGCTTGCCCTGCAATCAATGCCGAATAAAGCCAATTAACTTCCATGTCGGTGACCTTGGACTCCTTCATTCTTCCCAAAATCCTTTTGCTTATCCAAGAATGAAATATCCGGATGATGGGATTCCGGATGCTATTTCTCTGCCGGTTATCTTCCCTCGAAATCATACTCCAAAATCCTTCCAATACACTTTCATTAACATCAACTTGCTCCAGGGCTTCCCTCTGAAAACCTAGCAACTCTCTAAATTGCTCATTAGAAATTATGTGCTCATCATCCTTGAGTCGAAATGAGAGGGATGGCACCCCTTCATTAATAACTGGTGCCATGGTCATGAGAATTTCCATGGCAAGCTCCAAATGAAAGCTCACCCCTACTCCATCGGAAAACTGCCCCCAACCAAGGTGGTTCATCATTTGATAGATATCCGGAGAAAATCTCAACACTTGGAGAGCATCATCATCGAAGTCAACGTTGGGCACAATCCTCTTCTCTAGGCGCCCAAGCTTCTCCTCCTCCTCCTCCGACATCATAAGAAATCCATACTTGCAATGTCGTGGAGTGTATGGTGGTGGAGCGGATGAACGAGTCGAGCGACGAGGTTGGACGGGCGGCTCCTCCGTTCGCCCTTGCGGTTTGGTGTGCCACATGGACGAGCTTCACGTGTCTCTTCTTCCACTAAGGAGCATAGTGTCGCTCCTTGATGGCGCAACGTCCTCTTCCATGCTTCGTGATGACTCAGAGATTGAGTGCCTCTGCGAAGAACTTGTTGATTCCGGCTTCGACGATGACGATTGTGTCTTCCTTCTGAGGACTTTGCCAAAGACCTTCTTCATCTTGCTGTTGCTGCACAAATCACAAACAAACTCTCCCGGGGTTTCTTTTCGGTAGAAATACACACAAAAGAAGTATATGGAAGGGCAAGAATTGTGATGTATTTTTCTAAATTTTTGGGCTCAAGAATGGAGAACGAATTTTTCGGAGGTGTTTCTGGAGGTTCTGGACTAGGAATTCAAGAACAAGAACTAGCAATGAAGCAAACGACTTACCTGAGGAAGACAAGCGTCGGGGGTAGGGGCAAGAAATAGGCCAGGCCGGCCTGCCTGGGCCGACCGGCCAAGGGCCCCTACCCCTCTTTTCTGGCTCTTCTTTCTCCCACTAGTTGCTTGATTGATCATGGTGCTGTGCACTCGTGCTCCACGCTGTCCACCATCCAGTTCTTCTCAGCCACTCCTTTTTTCTTTCATGGTCAAGTCCTCCATCTTGATCATTTTCTTTGTGTCACTTCCATGCCTCTTTGCCCCCCATGCTCTCATCCATATCCTGCAAAAAAATCAAGTTTGCTACCCCCCCATGCTTGTCCTTGCATGTGCTCAAGATGCCTTAATGATGAAGCCTTCCCGTGATGCATCATGGAGCATTAGAAGTTCAATTAAGCTCAAAACCTTCCCTTGATCATTTTTAGATGCTAATTACTCTTCTAATTTCGAAAATTAAAAATTAACTCAGAGATATCAATGAGTTCAAATGTATTTTTAGAGGAGTTTTTAGGCATCAAAAACATTTGTAAGTCGAAATTTTCCGACTACATTGATTTTGGTTATACCGGGATCACTTGCTCTCATTAATTGATAGCAAGCTCCTCCGGCTTGACCGTGGGGGTATGGGTTTAGGTTCTAATTTTGTCCAAACATAAGAGAGATGTTTTGAATAAACAAAAATAAATGGGGCTTGGAAAAATTCTAACTCTAGAGAAACCAGTAGATATCAAGTTGAATGAAACCAAAAATCGATTTTCCTAGGTTCACGCGAGTCCTAGCATGCGTCAAAGATGAAAAATAATTAAGGAACAACACGGGGCTCTACTCGTGTGTTTTTAAGATGTAAAACAAACCAACCTTGTCATCATGAAGAGGATGAAAGGTGTGGGTAGGTTCTAAATTTTTGGTGTAGGTTTCTCGAAAAGAGGCAAATAAATCGTAGGATGTCTCATGTCAAAGGTTTATGTCAAATAAAATCCAAATGAAACATCCAAGCAAAATAAATGTCTCAAAAATAAGTTCAACTACTTAAGAATTTATACCAAGTCTTGCGTAGCAAATTCTAAGACCAACTTACTTGAAATCGGAAATAATCCGGGTTGCCCTCCCAGCAGCTTTATTCTTCATCAGGTTGTCCTCCCGGTAGCTTATTCTTGACTCGACGAACGGGTTGCCTCCCGCCTAGCACTTCGTTTATAGTCCATGGCTAGACTTCTTCTCTTCTTCACTTCGGATCAACGCTCTTTGCGGGTGTTGCAATCTTGGGTACCCACTTCCGCACCATCTTGGGCACGGGCTTATTCTCTGGCCTAGTCATCTTTTTGGTCTTCACATGCAACTTTTGTTCTTTGGTCTTGACAGATGCAACGACTTCTTTGATCACCTTCGCTTCCTTCTTCTTGGGCTCCTCCTTCTTTGGCTCTTCCTTTCTAAAACGACGATGAGGTGGAACATATTTAGCATTGATCATGTTGCATACCTCGAAACGCGGACGAAACTTGAATATGCTTGCCATTGAAGTCGAACTTAATCTCCCCCTTGCCAACGTCGATCGTTGCTCCGACAGTCTTGAGGAAGGACCTCCCTAGGATTAGGGGTGTCTTCTCCCTTTCTCCCATCTCAAGTACCACGAAATCGACGGGGATGAAGTGATCTCCAACCTTCACGGGCACATCTTCGGCAATTCCCACGGGATAGCGGATAGAGTTGTCGCCCAACTCCAAGCACATACCCGTAGGCTCAAGTGGTAAGCGTAGCTTCTCGAACACATCTCTTGGCATCACACTCACGCTTGCTCCAAGGTCGCATAATGCCTTCTCGAACGTGAATGAGCTAATAGAACATGAGATGGTTGGAAATCCAGGGTCTCTTTGCTTCTCGGCCCCTTGATTTGCGATGGCGGCACTACATTGTTTAGACATCTTGACATGGTCTGCCCCAAGTGTTGCCATCTCATACTTGTTCGCAAGTATGTCTTTGAAGTAGCGAGAATATGTAGGAACTTGGAGAGCGTCCAATAGCGACATGTTGATGCTTAACCTGCGCACCACTTCCACAAACTTTTCAAAATGACTATCAACTTTACCTCGAAAGTAGCGTGTCTTTAGTGTAGGCATCTTCGTGTCATCACTTGTCATTTCGAATTCCAGCTCTTCGGTAGCAATCTCCGGAATAGTAGTCACCTTCTCCTTAGTGTGATCTTCCGCTTCGACGGTTGGCTTAGGCTTCCTTGCTCCGACTGGAAGTTCAGGATCCTCCGTCTCCCTTCCCGAGCGAGTTTGAATAGCCTTCGCTATCTGGGGACCTTGGGGCTGCCCCGGCAATCTTCCTTCACTAGCGGTTAGGCGCCTGGCAAGTTGTCCCACTTGCGTCTCCAATATCTTCATTATGTTGAGCACTTGATGGTTGGAGCTCCCGACCTCTATCACCTTGCCATCAATATTCTCCAATAATTTATCCATAGTCTTGAACTTAGTGACAGTGTCCTTGTTGATCTTTGCTTCCTCGTCCATGAAGTCCTTCAATTGTATACGAAGAGGCACCGTATTTTGAATAGACGAACTTGCATTAAATTGAGGTCTACCTTGCCTATAGCGGAAGTTCGGCAAATCTCCTTTCCTCATGTAGTCGAGCACCTTTGCTTCCTCCGGACAATCTTTTTGGACATGGCCGTACTCCCCACACTCTTCACACGTGGATCTTGCTTCAGCGGCCTTCAAGTCTTGGGCTGCTTTCTTTTCTAGCTCCATCTTCTCCAACCTCCTCATGAGTGAGTCAATCTTTCCTTCTAGAAGTTCCTCCTTTTCAACCTGCAAAACACCTTTAACATTGCCCGTCGGTTGAACCAGAAGTAAGCGTCCAGATGATGCCCATGTATCATTATCCGCAACCTTCTTGAAAAGAGTGAATGCCTCCGTCGGAGTGAGCTCAATAATATATCCTCCCGCCGATGTGTCAATTACGGTCCTTGATGCTAGATTGAGACCTTGATAGAACTTTTGAACAAGGTCCTCCTTTGGGAACTTGTGATGTGGCACGGCTCGGGTGTACTCATTGAAACGCTCCAAAGCTTCCGCGATAGTTTCCGTAGGATATTGAGCAAATGTAGCAATCTTATTACGTAGGCTTTGAGTCTTACCCGGCGAATAGTACTCCTTCATGAAAGCTCTCATCAATGCTTCCCAATTTTGCACCGTCTCCACCGGTAGAGCATAGAACCATTGCAAGCCTTTTCCGAGTAGTGAAAACGGAAAAAGTCTTGCCCTCAATTGATTTTGATCCAGCCCTTCCATTGTGAATGTCTGACAAAGTTGAATGAATGCTTGGATGTGAAGGTTAGGTCTTTACCGGTGAAAGGTGTATGTTGCACCATGCGGATGGTTGAAGTCTTGATCTCGAACGGTGTTCTGATGTCGGCTAGGTTGAGGATGGGAAGATCGACAAGTTCCGGGATGCAAAGCTCCCCAATCTTCCTCTCTTGTGCCATTGGTGGCGGTTGAGGTTGATCTCTCCTCGGACTTGGAGGTGATGATTCCTTCTTCGAACTTGTAGGTGATGATTCCTTTGGAGATCCCGATGATCTTTCGGCTTCGGCTTTTGGATCTACAATCTCCAGCTTCCTAGTTTGTGCTTTGCGTATCCTTTGCCTGTAAAGTTTTTCTGGATCATCCACAAAATTTTTCGATTTGTTGGAGAGGTGGCCGTCCATCTACTGTTAGGGTTAGTGATAAACAAAATATACAAAAGATCTAAAAAGAAAAGGAAAATATAAAAAGGGTTAGTCAAAAACTAGATTAGATTGGTTTTTGAGGATGATCAAAGTTTAATAGATGCAAAAGAAAATAAAAAAGAAACTGAAAATTCTTACAAACGAGATACTAGATTGGATCATGATTACTTGTTCCCCGGCAACAGCGTTAGAAAAAGGGCTTGTTGACGGTTCAATAACGCGCCAAGGTTCACCGCAAGCTTACGGATCATGTAGTACCTTTTCCCTCGAGTAGCACCCAAGGTATCGAATCCGTGGAACAGTGTGTAATGCAAGACTCAATCTAATAACCGAAAAGCACTTGCATCTTGGTGAAGTTTCAAATGCATCTAATCTAGTAAGATCATTAGAGGTAGCAAGAGAAAGCATTGAGGTACCGATCTAGAGGGATCTAGATCGTGTTTATGTCGTAATTCCGAGCAAGATAGAAGAGAGAGCAAAACGAATCTCATTGAAAGCGTCTTTAAACCTTGACCTTCGGTCAAACCCCCTAAGTCGCCCCGCCATACTCGGTGTCAACATCCTGTCAGGATGTTCCCCTTTCTTCGCGGTCGAATCTTAGAGCACACTCGCAAGGAGTGTGTTGAACTACTTGGTAGATCGGGTATGCACCTCTAGCCACCGCAGCTACAAGAACATCCCATGCAATCTATCTCGAGAATAGATTGAGGAAGAAAACACCCAAGCAAGAACAAGAATTGCAAACAAAGGTACTCGATCGCTGGGAATCGGATCCATTAAAACTCCATCAAAAGTGTATACATGAATAAGATCCAACCAGGATCCTACCTTGATCTTGATTCACGCCTCCGGAACTCCGACGTGGTCTTCCTTGCAAGGTTCCCACGCCGGCTAGGTAAACCTTAGACGACTAACACGACCCTCCTCTCCGGGGTGGTGTCCCTCAAGCTCCTCTGCTCCTCGGCGGTAAATGACGAATGGCTTGATGGTTGCAACTTCGCATGGGGAGTATAAATAGCCCGGGGATCATCTAGGTCAAAGGGGGCGACAAACCGACCCGGGGATGGGCCATGCCGACCGGCCCAGGGCCTCCTCGGCCCGGTTCGTCTCCGGTTTTCTTCGTGAAGCTTCTCGAGACTTCCTGAGTTTTTGCCGAGTTGCATGTGGGTCCTCGACGTCATTTTCCTCGTGGTTTAGATAAGGGTGCTTTGCATATGAACTCCCGCATCTTCCGTCTAGGTCCTCAGCACATCTCGGCTTCACGCTTTAGTCCTTGGTTCATTTGGAGTCATGTTCATCTTGTATCTTGACTTGTCCCGAGGTCTGTGATCACCTTGTAAAACCCTTGATGAACTTTACCCGGAAGTCCTCATTTAAGCTCTTGATTCTTGTGTAAACAATAATCTCCAAAAACCATGCGCGCGTGCAAAGTTATCATATAATGGGGTTTAGGATCGTTAGTGTGAATATCAAATTAATACCAACATAGAAGGTAAACAAGTGACTAGGTTGACGGAAATCGACCGCCAACAACAGTATTTGTCCTCAATATTTATTTCATCTGTACTGTTCTATGTACCATCGGAGTTATGTTTTGATTTTTGAAATTATGAAATGGTCGTACTTTATTGTCACTGTAGTACCTCTGGAGAACTAAATCAATAATTCCTTTGGTGCAGGAACTGAAATATGAGTGGTTTGTTGCATTTAGGCTTATTCTCAATATTGGCTTATTCTCAATATTAAGCCATATCAGATATTATTTCACTATTTTCTCAGTTTTCTTAATTAACAAACACTTGAAATTTAGATGAAACCCATTCCCATATGTAGGGTCATTGTCATGAAATCGTCATTTCAGCCTATAGTTTCTTACCATCCCAAGCAGCCACCACATTGGTTCATAGTTTATCAAAGAGCTCTCTCAAATTCCGCAACAACACGTGAAGAATCACCTAGTTGATCACCATTTCTACAGACTACATTATTACCGTGAGTCTTCAATGATGGCATTTTCAGCCTCTTCATCACCTCCCCATCAAGATCTTGGCCAATTGCTCGCACGCCACACCTCAACATATACAATCATGTCACAAGTTATTTTCCTTTTTTTTTGTTACACAAAACCCACATCCTAATCCCAATTGGCATAGTTAGAGCAGGTGCAGGGCTCACGACGCCAGATCACCGCCCCTGGTGGTAGACCTGCTAGTATTCTATTGCTCGCCTTGGTGCAACAGTGGTGTAAAAAGAACATGCAGCGAATGAGAGGCGAGAGAGCACGTCCCCGCCGGCTTGTGCGCTTGTTTAGCTATCCTAATTTGGACTCCAAGTCATTGTTCATCCGTCGTTCGAGTCACATCTTTTCTCACGTATGTGCTAATTAACACACACTTTTTCTCAACTTTTCATCTCAATGCACTATTTATTTGTGCAAAGTTGACGAACTAAACACCACTTGACGGGCACATTATAGTTGCTCGACTCTGTTCTCTCTTGTGATGTCTCTCTTCCACGTAGATTTCAGCCCACTCCCACCAGTTATTATAGTTGCTCTTATGGGTGTTTCGGCTTATGCCATGTAGCAAATACTGACAGAGACGATGGTGAAAAAAGCTAGCTTTATCGCTTAGGGTAAGTACATTGCTATCCATTGGTAGTATCATATGTCATCTTATGCAATGTCACTTAAGATTTTTGCTGATGTGGAGAAGAGAGGGTGCCCCCTTATAGCCTAGATTCACTACTAGGGAAAGCACCTTTTGTACCGGTGCTAAACCCCTCTTTAGTACCGGTTTGCAAACCGGTATTGTCCATCCGGTACTAATGTGAGGCACCGATCGATGCACATCTTCTTCCCTTTTTCTTTTATATTTTTGTCAGGGATGGTCATTAGGGGTCCCCTAACTAAGGGGATAATCACCCCCGTTACACGCAATCACGTACGGACTAATCCCCACAAATCCCAGAAGGGAGCAGAATACACAACAGGCCCACGACCTGCTACGGCCCAGTAACGGCCCAAGGGAAGGCCTGATCGACTGCCCCGTCCTCCGCCTCGCTCGAGGGTCTCGACCCCTCGAGCAGGTTTCCGCCTCGCTCGAGGGCCCCAACCCCTCGAGCAGGTTTCCGCCTCACTTGAGGCCAACCTTCCACCAACAGCGCTCCGCCTCGCCACTGCTTCTGACAATGGCATTTAATGCTCGGATCCTCGGCGGGACGCCGAAGTCAAAGGTGAATCCCCCTCCATGCCGCCTGGCTGACACGATCTGAGCACCTGACACCGCTACTGCGCAACCTAACGCGTTACTGTGCGGCCACTCCCGGCCCTGTGCGGGCGCTGCGCGGCACTGTGCAGACAGGCCGGCGTCATTCCCCGCCACTGTGCCGCCTGCTCCCGTCCTCCCTCAGCAGCGAGACCCTCGAACGGGCATGGGGCATCATCGAAAGGTGTACGGACGGTGTACATGCGCGCGTACTGACTGGAGCTGTCGGACGGGCGGCGTGCACCGCGTCTCCTCCGCCACTCCGACATCATGCGGCCATCTCTGGCGCTGTGCTGCCATCCCCGGCGCTATCTAGCCATCCCCGGTGTTGTGCCACCATCTCTGGTGATGTGCGGCAGACTGCACCACACTGTGCGGACAGGCCGGTGATGTGCCACGGCCCTGTACCGCCAACTCCCGTTCTCTCCCCACGACCGGACCCTCGAAACGGCAGGCACGCACTCTCGAAGTCATGCCCGGACAAGCAACGGGAATCGCCACGCCGTCCGCGGAAGCTGGAACTTGTCACCTACTCGCGCCAGGAGCTTGGACATGCAAAGACAAGACCACCGGCGCCATGCCTGCTAGTACGCGGCCACTGTATGAATCACTATACCACTCCACTGTAGCTTCCCTCCCTTGGTCTATAAAAGGGAGAGGCAGACGCCCCTGCGCGGGGACGACACACTCACTCACGCACGCATACTCACAGCTCACTCTCGCTCCACATTCCACCGCTCCCGATATTGGCACTTGCCTCAATCATCGTAGTTGGGACCTGGGGGATTTGCCTCCTCTCCTGCCTTGCTTGTGGCCCCCCCTCTACAGGCACCACCGGTGCAAGCTAATATAGTGCGCAAGCACATCCTGCTGGACGTACGGCCCTATGGCCGGAACCTGGATAAACCCTCGTCTCCTTTTAGCTTAGCACCGACCATCGAGAGACTGATCGCAGCGCTAATTACTAGTTAGTGCTGGAGCTAATCCGAACACTGACAGTTGGCGCGCCAATTAGGGGGCTGTGCTGAGAGCATCCACCTATTCTCTCGATGGTGACCGTCACCGAGCACACGTCGGAGAGGCCCGCCTGGGGTGAATCCGACTCGTTCCCGGCCGGATATGAGATCTGGTTCGGGAGCATCCAATACCAGGCGACTGGCAACGGCTACCTCATGCGTATCCTTAACAGGGACGCTATCAGGGCAGCACCGCCAGGGACACCAGCTGCACCAGCAGTAGCGCTAGCTCCACGACCACCCCAGCGCCGTAAGCGCTCGGGCCAGCGCTCGCGTCGAGCGCGCGCGGAGCGACGAAGGGCGGCGCGTGCCGGCTCCCCCCACCGGGTCGAAGCCGGCGAGCTCTCGCCTAACGTCACGGCGCAAGGAGACACACCTCCACCGGCGAACTCAACGGCGTGTCCTGTCGGGGAAGCCGCGGTCGCACGGTCGCAGTTTCTCCACGGGATGCGCAGCACGTCCATGGTGTACTCCTCATCGGTCAGCACTGATGTGGCCGCGTATGAGGACCTTCCGAGTCACCACCTCATGTCGATTCGGAACCTCATCGCTACCTCGCGCGGTGAGTCGTACCACGACTCCGACAGCGAGGAACGTGAGTATGGGTGCGGGGGGGCCGGAGTGGGACTACTCCGGACTTCGGGACCCTGACGCTCTTAGGCGGTTTCAAGCCGCAGTAGACTACTGCCTCACCTTGTCAGACGACTCCAGCGAGGGGGATTACGATCCCACCCGCGAGTGCTTTGTCTTCGTCATCGGCGAAGGCGAAGACGGAGGAGGAGGAGCGGAAGACGCAGCAGTTCGCAACAACCCGGTGGCGAACCCGCCGATGGGGACACCACCGCACGACGCGGCGCGCTGCACAGCTGGCTCAGGTCCACGAGCTGGAGGCTGAAGGACCGAATAGGCGACCAGAGAGGGGGGAAGTGAATGGGAGCCAATAAAAATTCTTCCCGAAGGTCGAACTCGGCCTATACCCCGATTGCCACTCCGAGTACTCGCATGCACCAAAGAAGCTCTAGACAAGGCACACACAAGCCTACAAGTCCTAGAGACAAGCCTAGAACTAAAGAGCAAGCACAAGACAAGAATCAAAAGACTTAGCCAAATCTGCGAAGCCCTGTTCGGACAGTCCGGACGAGTACGGCGGACAGTCCGTGGACCCTCAGCGGACAGTCTGAAATAGGACCCCGAGCCACCAGAGCTGCACCGAGGAAATTCAGACAGTCCGGGCAAGCACCGCGGACAGTCCAGCACCTCACGGACAGTCCGACCACACCAGGCGGACAGTCCGGTAAAACTCACTGGACACCCCAGACAAACCTCGAGCCACCCGAGACAAGATCCGAGCCACGCAGACAGTCCGCACTACACACGCGGACAGTTCGCAAACCTCCTGCAACAAAACCCTAGCGGCGAAACAGATTGAAACGCGAACACGAACGAACACGTGACGAACTTTGGAGAACACACGCCACGCGGACGGTCCGCGACGCTCGAGCGGACAGTCCGCGACACACGGACAGAGCAGAAAAAGCTCGACCCCGCGAAGTCAACCCTCCAAATCCATCACCGGATCTCCTAAACGGCTAGAGCTCTTGAGACAAGACTTTGGGGAGATGTGAAGCAACACTAGATGAAGCTATGCCCCCAAAAATCTCGACCTCTAACTCCCTAAATCATCGGGAATTGCGGATCACACGAACAACCACCAAGAACTCGGGCTCCAACCAAAAACGCACGAATCGAAGGTGTTTCCCGGCGTTTGAGGGGTCAAGATCACACACAAAGATGCGCACGGCATCCACCCATGATCCCCTCAAAGAAATCCGAGAAGAAATGCCCTCAAATCCACGAATCGAGCGAAGAACGAAACCCCCCAAAAATAGCCCCGAAAATGACACAAAAATCACAGAGGACTAGGAGATCACCGCAACGCCGAATGCTTCCATACATCCAGAGGTCAGAGTCTATACAAGAATCTAGCCTAAGGAAAGCAGAGGAAAAAGAAGCAGTCCAGAGCGATCTACCGAGGGAGGAAACCCTAGAGTCCAAGAGAGAGAGAGAGATGCCATCCACCTCTCCACTATTTATACAAAGTCCATCGGAGGGAGGTAAATGACCACGCTACCCCTACAACTCAAATAGAAGATACAACCCCTTAGGGGCATTTTGGTCAAGTCTTCATCGAGCGGACACGCTTCCACCGCGGCCTTGCTTAGCATCGATGCAAGCCCCACGATCACGCCACATGCCCCCCGCCTCGAAGCTTCCCGACGCTCCCGGATCACCGTCTCCGTCGCATCGGGCCGCCGACTTGGTTTTGCGGCCCAAACCAAGAAACCGTCCACCGATGGTTTTGTGGGCAAACCACCAAACCCCGCGTGCAAGCTTTGGCCTCGATCCGCTACCTTGCACCGGCCCATGTTCACGACTTCAGCCCGCTAGTCCTGCACCGCACGGCTCGCACTTGACCCCATGGCCACCGGGTCCATCGAACCAAGCCTACTTGCCTCTCCATCACCCGGAGGCCACCACGGCTAAAGCCTTTCGCGCTTGTTCTTCACCTGCACCGACACGAGTCTAGCCGCAACCTGTACCTGCACACTTAGCCAAGCATCAGTCCACAGAATGTTGTCAATCACTCATCACTAAGGAGCGACCCTCCACTGGTCCTCGGACACGCCTGGTCCTCAATCTCACCCTTGATGAGTGCATTGACAACACCCATAGTAACCATCATAGAGAAAAAGAAAAGAAAAACAACAACGAACACAAACCTCCAAGCAAGTGATCCAAAGCCAAAGAACAAGCGAAAAACACGATCACTCGCCAGACCAAGTCTCGGCCCCCTAAGGCAAGGGCAACGGCTCAACATAGCCGAGACAAAACAAAGCTCACAAAGAGCACAACACAAAGCACAAAACTCAAGCAAACCTAAGGAGCTCCCCCTGCACATATGCAAACTCCCCCTAAGCAAATGCAACATCTTCTTCTCAATTTTTCTCCTCACATGCAACATCTCACAAATGCAAACCAATTTTTCACAAAAATCTCCCAAAATGCATACACATTCTCCCCCTTGTTGACAATGCATGAGTCAAGGTATATGAAGCTCTTCCCCTTGTTTTCATGAAAAATGCATGTCAAAGCATATATACAATCTACCAAGCTTCTCAAATATATAAAGAGCACAACAAAATGCTACAAATGAGACATAGAGCAAGCAAAGTAGACATGGTGTAGTTAGCACATTGCCATCAAGAAGGTAAAGACATATAAGCATGTGACATGGCCAAAAGCAATTTTTAAGCAATTTTTACAAAGAAATATTCATCTCATGAGCAAAGGCCTATCCATGGTAATTTGAACACAATTACACTAGATCATCCAAAGTTTATACAAGATCACAAATCCTCATCACAAGATCATTATAAATGCCCACAAGCTACTCAAGTCATGTTAAAGCCACCGAGCCATGTGTCTACTTCTTAAAATGAGACTTCTCATGGTAGACAACATGCTACGGTTTAGCACCCAAGATATGAATATCACAAACAAAAAAACATGATTAGGAGCTCATTTTTCAAGCATAAGGCTGTTGATATTTCTTAATGTCACCACTATGGCGTCGGGTTAGCATTAGCGTGTAAGAATCACCCGGGTATACTGACGGGTGCGAACGAATCTGCAAGCGCACGGATACACTGTTGTAGCACTTCACCTCAGGAGTATTCCCAAGGGTATCGAATCCAAGGAACGGTATGGGGTACTCTACGAGTGACTATCCAAGGGCACACAGTCCCTGCTATGATAGGTGAGTGATATGAAGTCTCCTGTAGGTTCTCGACTCTAGAGAGGAACATGCTCGGATAAGAATCTCGCTTCGGACACCGGCCCCTCCTGGCTATAACAGTTGGTTCACGGCAAATGGTTGCCTACACGCTGTATCCGAATGTGGGGAATTACAGAGGGTCCAACGGCTGTCACTACCGCGGCCTACCCCAAGACAAACCGTGGGATACAGGGCATTCGAAGGATAACCAACAGTCTAGACACCACGTCTACACTGCCGACTACTACTATAGCACGGCTACGTCTGACGTCCCATAGAAACACTATAGCACTCCGTATAAATACGAAGTGACGAACCCGCGAGGTCGAGCTAGACCGTACTCGTCATTGAATCGATTCGCGCAAGGAGATATGATTGATACTTCATCTAAATCAGATATGCATGAGCTTCAATATATTCTAATAGACAGGCAATCACACAAACGGAATGGAAACATATGCGCTTATAACAGAAGATCAAGGGTCGTGTTCGTGAAGAACACGAGCCTCTAACTTATGAACAAACGCAAAAGTATGAATAACTCGCTCGTCAACTAGATCGAGGAAGCACGTTCATAAAGAACGCGAGCCTCTAAATGATGAACGAGCGAAGAACTCAAGAACAATTCATTCATGCATCAGAGCCACTTTAGTCTAATTGGAAAATACTGAAATACTCACTTTAGTCTAGATGAAGAACAGCATCGCTCACGAGGTACAAAGGGACGATGGATGATGAACGGATCATCACCACCTCACCTCTACTCATCCACACACTCCTCTCTACCTAGCACCACCTAGTCTAGATCCTCCACACACACACACACACTCATGGTGGGATGAGGTTTCACCTCCACCAAGAGAGAATGAGAAGGGGAGAAAGAGGCAAAGGTGAGAAATGGCTTCAAGTGTGTTCATCCTCTTCTTACCCCCCTCTTCTCCTATTTATAGGCTTGAGCAACCGGTGTGGCAGCACCCAAACACCCCGGAAAGGGCTTCTAGGACCAATGGACGAGCACCACGTGGAAGCACCTGAGTGGGCGCCTCAAGGTCGGTTCGGCCGACCCCCTTGGGCCCCACTCGGGGTGTGCTTTCTCCTGGTGGCTGTCCTGTGGGTCCTGAGGTCGGTTCCTGGTGTCCACGTGATTTGGAGGCAGTTTAGGCGCTCTGGTGGGCCATGGGATCCATGTGATGCCTGCATGGCGACTTCTGATTTGCCGAGGCCTCCTCTCTTGGATTGGTGACGTCATGGATCCACGGGATGCTTGCATGCAGCCCCTCATTGGTTGAGCCTGACTTGCTAGGTTCATGAGGGTGTCTTTTCTCTCTATTTCTCATGCTAAACACCTGCATTCAACTTAGCATGGCCACTTGTGGAAATTGTTAGTTTAAACTCCTATTCTAATGTGGATGCATAGTTCTTATGATAAAATGAAGGGTTTGACGGCCTTAAATTATGTACTTAACAGCCGTCAACAACTCCCCTACACTTGCCCTTTGCTCGTCCTGAGCGAAAGGGAAGATCACATGGGTTTAAACCAAAGGTATAAGACAAGCATAGGAGTTATTCCAGGTCATACCTTGCTCTTGTGAACTCTGTGGCTTGGCTACAATGCCATCTTGGGTAGTTGATAAGGGGAATGACCAAGAATCAAGTTTCTTAAGCACCTGTTGATCAGCACTTGGGGTTTTCTTAAAAAATTTTAAAAGAAAATTCTGCTCTGCCCTCCTTCTTTGATTCTCTCGGATCGCTCAATGTGTATATGTCCTCACCAAGGCATTAGTTTGCCTTTCTTCACCCTACTTCTAATGATGGCTATATTTGGAGCTCAGGGTAGGATAAAGGTAAAGCATACTTGTATCACATGTATTGCAAAGTCAAAAACTAGATCCACAGAGAAAATCAAATCATACAATCAGATCAAGATGTGCACGCGTATGGGTATGGTGAGTATGGTAAGGTGGACACTAGCCCCCGAATGGACACTAGTTGTTACCATCTAAGTTATGGAACTCCTTTTTGCATGATTCTCCCTCTTGTATAAAAATCTTTTGAGAACATGGCTATCTCTCTCTCTCTCTATATTTTTTCAATACCTGGACCTTCATGTGTCCATATTTTTTTTCTCGATAGCCATGTCTCTTGGGTAACAAAAACTAGGAAGGAGAGATCATCACATATGGAGCCTTATTTTCACGGAATGGATGAATGATACAATGCTAACTTCCAGTGTAGAAGCATAGCAAGGGGAAAATGGTGGTGTGCACATGAATCTTCATCATGAGAGTAATGAAAAGAATTCTCACAAGGGTCACAGAATTTGACAAAGCTCAGTGCAATAATAAGCAGCATATGAGTATAAGGTTTTCAACTATGAACTCATATGGCTTTGGTAGGACAGTGGCATATCAAAGAGGAGCTTTGCAAGAGCATTTTTTTTTCAAAAACAAAATTATCCCAAGGGCTAGAACCAACAGAGTTAAGATCATGTCATCAAGTCATATCTCACTTGTCAATTACTTAGATAAGCATGTTGTCCTTATGACGATATTGTTCACAAGCCTCAAGGTTATAAATGAGGAATAAAACTTAAGCATGTCAACCCTAGGTATGGAGTAAGCATTACCATAGATTTCTTGAGTTGATTTATGTAGAACTTATCAAACATGAGAATACAAACTCAGAAATCATGGTGAAATGAGGAGGAGATGTAAACCAGCGCTGGTTTCTGTGTAGACCAGACGGGGGTTCCTGTGATGCGCACGAATGCATGTCCCGTTCAGGTTCTCTAAGCATGGTCGATCACAAGCGCTGTGTGAGCGTAGTGTGGATGCAACAATAATCTGCCGTGTTCGCGTCCGGAGAGTACAGCTCTCCCCCACACTGTTTTGTACCTGGGTGCAGTTCTTCGATACGAACGAAAACAAAAATAGCTAACTCACATGTGACTCAACCGGGTTACATGACCGGTGGAGCCAAAATTATTCATTCAAGTTCACTAAAGAAAATAGGCGCTTACACAAATGATGGAAATAAAAGAAATGATTGGAAGGGAAATAAATTAAAGGAAATAAATTAAACCTAACTAAGCGCCTTAAAGGGAAATAAGAGCGGGGCACGACCCTCTACTCAGCATCATAGAGGTCCTCGTGCCCCGTGGCCACAAAGAGGCGCCTCATCTTGGCGCACAGGACACGGCGAAGGTCGCGGAGGTCATCCCTAAGCTCAGCGAGATCCACCTTCTGCTCCGCACTGATGGTCTTCAGCTTCTCGCACTCCCTGCCTAGTTCCTCAACTAGTGGGGTCATCCTGGCTGCAGTGGGAGTCTTAGGAGATTGCTCGAGCGCCCGAGTCTTCTCCCTCGACTTCCTGGATGCCCGTGGTGTGGAGCTGCTGCCCAACTCAAATTCTTCATTGATTTCCTTCAAGGTCGAAGGTGCACGGTTGTTCTTCCTGCTGGTGCTATCTGGTCTAGCGAACTTAGGCTTCCCAGGCTGAGAGACTGGTGGAGGTGGCGATGGTACAGCAGGGGCCTAACGGCCTCTCACTCTTGAGGCTCCTGGAATGTTGAGCCAAGGCGGTGGAACCACCAGAGGCGGCGGAGTCGCTGTGGGTCGTGGACGGGCATCCGCCTTCCTCTGGTAGGGGCTGTTAGCACGCCCCCGTGGCTTCCTCGCTTTTCCGGGTGAGGCAGATCGCCCGGAGGTGCGCGGAACCGGGGGTGTGAAGGGCGGAACAGCCATCCCCTTGGCCTCTGAAGTTCCGTCGATGGTATCCCTCGGTCCTTGGTTCCCAACTGGAGGACGAGAGGCGAGCGGTGGCACCTCGAAGATGCACACAACCTCCATAGGGGCTACCCCGGTGGGAGATGCAGCAATGGCAGGGACATCCCCCTTGACAGGTTCACCGGAGGAGGGCGTCGTGGTGAAGGGGACAAGGCTTTTGTCGGCCATGAGGACTGCGGCGACGGCGTGCGAGGGTGGTGAGCAGGGAAGGCAGGGGTTCTGCACGACGCAAAACTCCATCATGCGGCGAGGAGAGGGTTTCTGGAGGACGAAGGAGTGCGCACGCGAAACACGAGAGGCGGCGGCAACCCTTGTGGGTCGGCCGACCTAGGGGGTCGGCCGAGCCCATCTGGGCTCCGCTGGGCCTCTACTTCGGCGCGTGGGCTCCTGCGGGGCTCAGGGTCTCTGGGTCAGGTGTCCCACCAATTCTAAGGTCAGAGGCTTCTGCAAGCGCTAGAATGGGATTTCGGGCATATAATTGCCTTCTACCCCAAACAACTTTACCTAAACCTCTTTATACTTTAATAGCTCAACTTGGGGGTTTTACCTGGACTCATACCTGGATGAAGAGTTATTGTTGCCCTGTTGCTCATATCGTCCATTTTCTCCTGGTGATATCCTTCTACTCTGCCCTGTGGTCCTCCTTGCAGGTTTCTTTATGATAGGATGTATTTTCCTTCCTGCATGGTTAGTGCGTACGTACGATGCAAGCTGTATATATGGTGCAACAGAGGTGATCCTCACAACCATCCTAAGGGAACTATGATGGGTAACCTTCGGAGGGAAGCGCAGCTAGCAAGGCTATAGCACTACGGACGAGAAACGATAGAGGTGATGGAGTTGAGCACAAGATCCGGGCCTAAAGCCTAGAGTGCTCTAAGAGTGAAGATTTCACCTCTAGAAACAGAACTCGAGAATGATCGGACCCCAGATTGAGTGAGTGAAAATTTTATGGGTCGAACAATCATTCGAGTGGTGGATCAAAAGTGACGAACTTGCTAGCTCATCCTCTCCTTGGGTCGACAAAGGATCTCACCCTCACCTGAGCAGGATGACACGTAAGTTAACCCAAACTTCCAACGGAAGTATAAAAGATAGGTGTGAAACCACACTTTTGCAGGGCATCGATCAGGTCAAGAAGTGAACAGTAGGATTTAGATCCACTTGACTTGATCGGCATCGGTCTTAGCTGAACTTAGGATAACAAGATGGATTGCTCAACTAGACCGGATATAAAATCGTGCTTCCGTAAGCCAAAGATATGGAAGTTTCACAGCGCTAGGGCCCGTGTCTTGGCCTAACCCTCATTGTGGCGGCACTTCGGATTGAGCCTTGACATGAAGCACGAAAAACATCCATCGTGACCTCCCCTGGAGAGTTGCGGGCAAGGTTGAAATGATCATCCTCGCCAGGAACAACTATTCCTCCTCGACTGCTCCTCTCCTCCTCCCCTCGAGACTAAGTCTCGAAGGCCGGGTTTTAAGAGAAGAAACGACAGGGGAATCTAGGGGTAGAATTTGCACTAAGTGCTCTTTCCCATAGATTCCTGCTAGTGAGGAGTGATATCTTCGACCAGAGCATAGAGAAATTTGGCATGTAAGCTCGGGCTCTCTCGAAGATGGGCTTAGGCAACTCGACATTTTCTCGTTTGGCCACCTCGTCACTCGAGTCAGGTGGGGAACTGAAATCTTGGATTTCTCCTAGAATTTCCAGTCCTTGTTCTGGCTCTAAGAGCACAAAGGCGCCTCCCGAAATGGCATCAAGCATCATGCCACAATCTCTTCGTAAACCAAACCGGAAATGCTGCAAGAGCACTAGGTCAGGCAGACCAAGGACTAGGCAAGCTTCAACCAAAGAGGCAAAACGATGCCATGCCATGCCTAAGGTTTCCTTCTCTCTTTGTTTTAAACTGAGGATCGTCATTCTTAAGGAAACGACACGCCGCACCGGAAAGAATCGAATGCAAAAAGATGCTCTCAATTCCTCCCAGCGTAGGTGGTTGCAACCAAAACTATGGTACCAAGTTCTCGCTTCCCCAGAGAGGGAGAACGGAAACAGGTTCCTCTTAAGAACATCTTGTATTGCCCCGGTTTTACCCTGGGTAGAACACAATTGCTCAAAGTCTCTTACGTGATCATAGGGATTCTCACGACTCATTCCCGAGAAGGGTTTTTTCCTCAACTAGCTTCATGAGAGATGGGTGAACCATACAAGGTGTTAGAAGAGCGGGTTGTCTACAGAAAGTTGATTCTATGGTTTCACTCATAAAGGGCGGAAGGTGTGTACAAGGATAACCTTCCTGGGTAGCGGGGGTAAAGGTAGAAATAAAAGGAAAACAAAAGATACGAGGATAGTCGGGTTCGTAGATTCTCGACAACCGTTCCCCGGCAACAGCGCTAGAAATGCATGTTGGTATTTCTTAACGTCACCACTATGGCGCCAGGTTAGCGTGAGTGTGTAAGAATCACTTGGGTATACTGACGGGTGCGAACGAATCCGCAAGCGCACGGATACACCATTGTAGCACTTCACCTCAGGAGTATTCCCAAGGGTATCGAATCCAAGGAACGGTATGGGGTACTCTACGAGTGACTATCCAAGGGCACACAGTCCCTGCTGAGGTAGGTGAGTGATATGAAGTCTCCTGTAGGTTCTCGACTCTAGAGAGGAACAACCTCGGATAAGAATCTCGCTTCGGACACTGGCCCCTCCTGGCTATAACAGTTGGTTCACGGCAAATGGTTGCCTACACGCTGTATTCGAACGTGGGGGATTTCAGAGGGTCCAACGGCTGTCACTACCGCGGCCTACCCCAAGACAAACCGTGGGATACAGGGCATTCGAAGGATAACCAGCAGTCTAGACACCACATCTACACCGCCGACTACTACTATAGCACGGCTACGTCTGACGTCCCATAGAAACACTATAGCACTCTGTATAAATACGAAGCCACGGACCCGCGAGGTCGAGCTAGACTGTACTCGTCATTGAATCGATTCACGCAAGGAGATATGATTGATACTTGATCTAAATCAGATATGCATGAGCTTCAATATATTCTAATAGACAGGCAATCACACAAACAGAATGGAAACTTATGCGCTTATAACAGAAGATCAAGGGCTGTGTTCGCGAAGAACACGAGCCTCTAACTTATGAACAAACGTAAAAGTATGAATAACTCGCTCGTCAACTAGATCGAGGAAGCACATTCATGAAGAACGCGAGCCTCTAAATGATGAACGAGCGAAGAACTCAAGAACAATTCATTCATGCAAGAGAGCCACTTTAGTCTAATTGGAAAATACTGAAATACTCACTTTAGTCCAAATGAAGAACAACATCACTCACGAGGTACAAGGGGACGATGGATGATGAACGGATCATCACCACCTCACCTCTACTCATCCACACACTCCTCTCTACCTAGCACCACCTAGTCTAGATCCTCCACACTCACACACACTCAAGGTGGGATGAGGTTTCACCTCCACTAAGAGAGAATGAGAGGGGGGAGAAAGAGGCAAAGGTGAGAAATGGCTTCAAGTGTGATTATCCTCCGGAAACGGCTTCTAGGACCAATGGGCGAGCACCACGTGGAAGCACCTGAGTGGGCGCCTCAAGGTCGGTTCGGCCGACCCCCTGTGGGCCCCACTCGGGGTGTGCTTTCTCCTGGTGGCTGTCCTGTGGGTCCTGAGGTCGGTTCCCGGTGTCCACGTGATTTGGAGGCGGTTTAGGCGCTCTGGTGGGCCATGGGATCCATGTGATGCCTGTATGGCGACTTCTGATTCGCCGAGGCCTCCTCTCTTGGATTGGTGACGTCATGGATCCACGGGATGCTTGCATGCAACCCCTCATTGGCTGAGCCTGACTTGCTAGGATCATGAGGGTGTCTTTTCTCTCTATTTCGCACGCTAAACACCTGCATTCAACTTAGCATGGCCACTTGTGGAAATTGTTAGTTTAAACTCCTATTCTAATGTGGATGCATAGTTCTTATGATAAAATGCAGGGTTTGACGGCCTTAAATTAGGTACTTAACAGCCGTCAACAAAGGCAATTCGTACACCCATTTCATTTTCAAGTTTAAACATGGTACATGAAATGCCTTTGCGGCAAAAAGAAGCTTATGCTCCTCCACAAGTAAACAAATGGGCTAAACATTTACAATGACAAAAAGGTCTTTGACCCCAAGCAAAGAGGGCATGATACTCAAGCACAAACTAAACATGATAGAGGCATTTGAGCACAAATTGAGCATAGACAAGTATCTACTCATGAGTGAAGCAATTTTATCCTTTTCACAAACATAAAGCTATCTCATCATCCATATATGGCAAAACCATCAAGAGCATAGCATTCACATCACCATTTACCAAACATGCACATATCTCACACATAGCAAATCAGTGATCAAAGTATATAAGAGAAGCTTTTCCTAGCACAAGTGATCCAAAGATGGCTATCATACCAGGTTTTGTACAGAAAGTAAAATGCATGCATGGAATGCAACAAAATGCAACATATATCACATATATACATGAGAAGCTCCAAGACCCAGCTAGAAAGGAAAGCACACCCCAAGTTCACCCCGCAAACAAGTGAAAGTGATTTGATCAAGTGGTTTGGTGAATATGTCGGCTAGCTGATCTTGGGTAGGTACATAGGACAAGGATATATTTCCCTTCTCAACATTGTCCCTCAGAAAGTGGTACCTCACTTCTATGTGTTTCGTTTTGGAGTGAAGGACTGGGATTTTGGTTACACTTATGGCACTGGTGCTGTCACAAAAGAGTGGAACCTGGGAACACTCCTCACCAAAGTCGCTCATAGTGTAGGTCATCCAAAGCAGTTGTGAACAACAACTAGCAGCATCTACGTACTTGGCCTCTGTAGTGGACTGGGCTACACTGGATTGCTTGCGAGATGACCAAGATACCAAAGAAGAACCAAGGAACTGACAACACCCAGAGGTAGACTTGCGGTCCAATTAACACCCAACAAAATCAGCATCGGAGTACCCGTGAAGTCTGAGTGTCGAGGAGGCAGAATACCAAAGACCAAACTCAGGAGTGTAGTTCAAGTACCTGAAAATCCGCTTGACGGTCTGCCGATGTGAAGTCCTCGGTGAAGCCTGAAAACGAGAAACAGACACACACTGAACTGTATGTCCATCCTCGTCACCGTCAAGTAGAGGAGGGAGCCGATCATGCTCCGGTACTCCTTCTGGTCCACGGGTTCGCCATCCTCATCCGCGTCCAAAGCCGTAGTGGTACCCATCGGTGTAGTCAGCGGCTTGGAGTCGTTCATGCCAAACTTCTTCACCATGTCCCTGGTGTACTTCGCCTGATGTACAAACGTCCCGTCCTTGCACTGCTTGATCTGGAGGCCTAGGAAAAACTGCAGCTCACCCATCATGGACATCTCAAATTCCCTGCTCATGTCATCTGCAAATCTGGCAACAAGATCATGAGAAGAGCCACCAAAGATTATGTCATCCACGTATATCTGAACAATCAAAAGGTCATTCCCATGCTTAAGGAGAAACAGGGTCTTATCAACTGTGCCCATCACAAACCCCTTACTTAGCAAAAACCCTCTCAACCTGCCATACCAAGCTCTAGGTGCCTGTTTCAACCCATAGAGCGCTCTCTGGAGTTTGTATACACGGTGTGGGTATTTGTCACTCTCAAACCCCGAGAGGTTGCCTCACATACACTTCTTCCTCTATCACCCCATTCAAGAAAGCACTCTTTACGTCCATTTGGTACAACTTGAACCCTTTAGCCACGGCAAAGGCTAGAAGGATCCTAATTGCCTCCAAACGGGCTACAGGAGCAAATGTCTCCTCATAATCTATGCCCTCTTTCTGGTTGAACCCCTGAGCCACCAACCTCGACTTGTTTCTCACAACCATCCCATTCTCACCCTCTTTGTTCTTCCATACCCACTTGGTACCTATGGGACGGCAATTTGGTGGTGGATCGACTAACACCTAGACTTGGTTTCTCTCAAAGTTTCCAACTCCTCATGCATGTAATTCAACCAATTCTCGTCAAACAAAGCGTGTTGAATATCTTTGGGCTCAAATGACGCAACAAAAGCAGAGTGAGCGAAATGAGAAGTGTTTCTTGACCTCGACCGTGTAGTGCGTTCATGAAGGTCACCTATGATCGTAGATGGTGGGTGATCCACCTGTACAAGCTGGGGAGCCTCTCGCCTGGACACAATCTCCCCCTCAGCAGTAGCCTCCACTCGAACAACCTCAGTCGTAGTGGGTGTAGAGGATGGACCATCCTCGATCGTCGTCGTCGTAGTGGAAGTAGCCTGTACACGATCAGCCACGGGAGCATCACCACCATCATCGTCTTCATCTCCATCTCCATCCTTCTCATCCTCAAAGATCCTCGCTCCAATATCATCGTCACCTGCACACTCAAAAGCAGAAGAGCTATATGGCTGTGTCTCGTCGAAGGTTACCTCGCAAGTCTCCATGATTCGGTTAGTATCAAGGTTGAGCACATGATATGATCTAGAGTGAATCGCATAACCGAGAAAGATACCATCTGAACATCTAGATTCAAACTTATCCAACTTGCCCTTCTTCAGAATGAAACACTTGCAACCAAAAGCTCTAAAGTGACTCACCTTGGGTTGTCGTCCATGCATCAGCTCATAAGAGGTCTTCTTCTTAAAGGCACGAAGGAAGATCCGATTTGAGACATAGCAAGCGGTATTGACCGCCTCGGCCCAGAAACGCCTAGGAGTCCTATGCTCATCGAGCATCGTCCTGGCCATCTCACAAAGAGTCCGGTTCTTCCTCTCCACTACGCCATTCTGGCAAGCGACGTATGAAGAAGAGTACTGATGATCGAGACCAAGATCACTGCAAAAGGTATCAAAATGAGAGTTCTTAAATTCCGTGCCATTGTCACTGCATATAGCTCAAATGGTATCACCATGTATCTCATTTTTCAACCTCAAGATCAAGTCCCGAACAAAGCCAAATGTCTCGCTCTTATCCTCCAAAAAGAAAACCCAAGAGTACCTCAAAAAATCATCATCCACAACAAGAACATACCACTTCTCACCCGCAGAGCGAACACGAGCTGTCCCAACCAAATCCATGTGCAACAGCTCACAAGGTCACTCGGTCATGACCGCAGTCAGAGGGGCGTGAGAAGCAGCCACCATCTTTCCATGCCTACAAGAAGCACAAACCAAATCCTTCTCGAATTTCAACTTAGGCAATCCTCGGACAAGATCAAGCCCACTCAAGCGGGAAAGCAACTCAAAGCTCAGGTGTCCCAACCTCCTATGCCATTAACAAAGCTCGGCCGAAACACCAGCAACAAAGCATCAAGGAGGACCAACAAACTGGGAAAAATCAGCACGGAAAATTTGTCCCTCGGGGACGATTGTACAGACAAGATCGCCTCGAGAATCAAGCACACGAGAAGCGCCCGACTTAAAACGAACCTCAAAACCTTCGTCAAGTAACTGAGATACTAACAATAGGTTGAAACCAAGTGACTTGACCAAAGCCACACTTCTTAAGGTCACCTTGCTACTCACCTTCACCATACCTTCAGCAAGCACTCGTCCTCTCCCATTGTTCCCGAAAGTGATGTACTCCCTCGTACTCACCGGGGTGAGGCTGGAGAACCACCCACGATCTCCGGTCATGTGTCGTGAGCAACCGGAGTCGATCAACCAAAAGTCCTACAAGCCTCCCACCTGTAATAGAAAACGAGGACGAGAATGAGCAAGTGACTCAACACTGGGGTTAGTACCAAAAGAGTCAAACCAGTGTCGAGCCATTTGCTCAAAAGAAGGGTTAGCAAAATCCATCCTACCGAAACCTCTAGGCAGAGCCCTCTCACGCCTATCACCAAAGGACCTGTCACGTCTCACTGGAGGAGTACGCGCACCACGAGGGGGAAAACGTGGCACGTAGTCCATCTGAGACCCAAAGCTCCGATCGTGCCTCCCAAACTCGTAACGGTCACGAGAAGGAGCACGTCGAGCCAACTCGCCATGCCCAAACCCAACACGCCTATCTCTCTGAGGAAAACCACCTCGACCTCCATGAGTGGGAATTGTACACAGATACACTTCACCCCTAGGTAGAGGCCCTCTACGAGGCTCAGGCACACCACGAGAAAGGTGGTACCTGTCCTTGTTTGCCATCTCCCTACCAAACCTCTCATCTCTCTTCCTCCTGAAACAGAACTCATCCTTATGCCCATCCCTCCCACAATACTCACAATGGAAGCGGATCGGCTGTGGTTTAGGCGGTGGCTTTTCTGTGGGCTTCTCAACAGCTTTCTCTCCTGACTTCCCACCAAAGACACTCCCCTGGGTGCTAACAAACTTGATGGGTTTTGGTAGTTTTCATATTTGTGGGGGAACACTAGTGGATCTGGTGTTGTGTCTAGCTTGTTTCTGAGGTGGTTTGGCTTGGGTGCAAATTTGTTCATGGGTGTGGTATGTGGTGGAATAAGAATCTCTCCAGCTTTCTCTTCTCCCTCACCACTCTTCTCACCACACTTGTCGGCCCCCAAGGCCTGACCATCAAACCTCTTAAACTGAGCCAACATCAAACTCAATTGTGGCTCATGCCCAGACAACCACCCCATCATTTTTCTCAATTCATCATTTTCATCCTGCAGACGATCAACATAGTGTGCAAGTTCCATGTTTTTCAAAGCATGCATTTCACAGGTAGAACATGATGTAGGAAGAGGAGCTTTCAATGCCGCCTCAAGAGAAACTATTCTAGTGTGAGATTCATCTAGCCTAGCATGCAACACAGGACATGAAGTGCAAGCACCTAACAAAGCAGGTCTAGACTTTAATTCATCACACTCAATCCTAATCACATCTAGTTCCTCAAGAGTAGAGGCATGCTTCTCCTTGAGAGCAGTCAGATCAGCAAGAAACACATTGCAATCACTATAATCAATCTCATTGGACACAACAGGAGCAGATTTCAAAGAGCCTATCTCATTTCTAGCCTCAACCAATAAGGACTCAAGCTCAACTATCTTGTCCTTACCATCACCCAACAGAGATCTAAATTCTCTCTTCTCCTTGTTGGTCTTCCTAAGCACATCATCACGATTATCAAGCAACTCATTCCGCCTAGCATTCTCCTCTAGCAAGAAGTTGGGATCATGTCATACCTCTTCCTCGAAGTCGGAGTTCAAATCCGAGCTGTGCTTCCCACCCTTCTTGGAGTGCGCCATGCCGCAAAATCCACCTTGTGCGATGAAGCTTAGGCCGGTGAAGTTCTTGCCCCGTGTGCCGCTTGTCCTTGCGCCTTTCTTGCTCTTCCTCGCTGCTCGAGTCAGAAGAAGCTTCACTTGATGTGGAGTCGATGTCGCTCGCTCCAGCCACCATCGCTCGAGCCGTCTTCTTCTTGTACCTGCTACTCTTCTTGGGCCTCCTCTCGCCCTTGTCCTTGCGCTTGTCCTTGTAGTCGTTCCGGGAGCGGTGCTTGTTGTAGTCGTGCTTGGGCTTGCCCTTGTAGTCGTTCTTGATCTCCATGGCTTCAGGACATTCGGCGATGAAGTTCCTGTTCTTCCCGCACCGATAGCACATCCCCGAGCTCCGCCTTGCATTCTTGCGATTCTCGTACATCTGCCCAAACCTCTTGCTCAATAGGGTGAGATCGTCCTCGCTCAGCACCTCAAAGTCCTCATCTGGCAAAGACACAAGACAAGACAAAGAGAAACCAACAGAGTTAGCGTTAGACCTTGATCCTGAGACAAGAGCCAAACTATGAGGATCAGTGGGGCTCTCGCTCTTGGCTCTCAAGACACGATCAACCTCCGAAGACCTGAGCTTGGAAAACAACTCATCAAGTGTTACCGTATCATACACGCTCGACTCCTCAATGGCCTCGACCTTGGCACTCCACACAGACCTATCCAGGGCATGCAAAAGCTTGATAGCTGGATCATGATCCGTGTATGGGAGCACTGTCACATTGGCCCTCATGTTGTTGACTATGCTAGTGAAGCGCTGAAACATAGCATCGGTCGACTCACCGGGGAGATGAGAGCAGTTCTCGTACTCTCTCCGGTAAGTGGAAAACAAACGAGCTTGCACTTGGGCATTGCCAACATGAGCATTTCTCAACTTAAGCCAAATCTTTCCAACCACATTCTGTCCGTACACTCGCTCGAACTCCGAGGCACAGAGAGCACAGAACAAGTAATCAACGGCCTTGCTGTTGGCCTCACACATGTCCCGCGATCCTGGAAGCAGAAAACTGTCTGGGATGACATAATGAGGATTCTGAGTGACCTCCCAGATCAGAGTTCCCTTCCCTCGCAAAAACGCGCCCATGCGCCTCTCCCACATCGGGTAATTCTTGCCATCAAAGTGCGGAGGACCCGACCCCTTGCCATAATCGCCCATCTTTGGATCTTAGACTGGTTAGAATCAAAAAGATCCGTAACCGGCTCTGATACCAATTGAAGCACCGAATAGGTGACCAGAGAGGGGGGAGTGAATGAGAGCTAATAAAAATTCTTCCCGAAGGTCGAACTCGGCCTATACCCCGATTGCCACTCCGAGTACTCGCACGCACCAAAGAAGCTCTAGACAAGGCACACACAAGCCTACAAGTCCTAGAGACAAGCCTAGAAGCAAAGAGCGGAAGTACAAGACAAGAATCAAAAGACTTAGCCAAATCTGCGAAGCCCTGGCCGGACAGTCTGGACGAGTACGGCGGACAGTCCGCGAGCTTGGCGGAAAGTCTGTGGACCCTCGGCGGACAGTCTGAAATAGGACCCCGAGCCACCAGAGCTGCACCGAGGAAATTCAGACAGTCTGGGCAAGCACCGCGGACAGTCCAGCACCTCGCGGACAGTCCGGACACACCAGGCGGACAGTCAGGTGAAACTCACTAGACACCCTAGACAAACCTCGAGCCACCCGAGACAAGATCCGAGCCACGCGGACAGTCCACACTCCACACGCGGACAGTCCGCAAACCTCTTGCAACAAAACCCTAGCGGCGAAACAGATCAAAACGCGAACGCGAACGAACACGCGACGAACTCTGAAGAACACACTCCACGCGGACGGTCCGCGACGCTCGAGCGGACAGTCCGCGACATGCGGACAGAGCAGAAAAAGCTCGACCCCGTGAAGTCAACCCTCCAAATCCATCACCAGATCTCCCAAATGGCTAGAGCTCATGAGACAAGACTTTGGGGAGATGTGAAGCAACACTAGATGAAGCTATGCTCCAAAAATCTCGACCACTAACTCCCTAAATCACCGGGAATCGCGGATCACACGAACCACCACCAAGAACTCAGGCTCCAACAAAAAATGCACGAATCGAAGGTGTTTCCCGGCATTTGAGGGGTCAAGATCACACACAAAGATGCGCATGACATCCACCCATGATCCCCTCAAAGAAATCCGAGAAGAAACACCCTCAAATCCACGAATCGAGCGAAGAACGAAATCCCCCAAAAATAGCCCCGAAAATGACACGAAAATCACAGAGGACTAGGAGATCACCGCAACGCCGAATGCTTTCATACATCCAGAGGTCAGAGTCTATACAAGAATCTAGCCTAAGGAAAGCAGAGGAAAAAGAAGCAGTCTAGAGCGATCTACCGGGGGAGGAAACCCTTGAGTCCAAGAGAGAGAGAGAGATGCCATCCACCTCTCCACTATTTATACGAAGTCCATCGGAGGGAGGTAAATGACCACGCTACCCCTACAACTCAAATAGAAGATACATGTCACACCTGTTTTTCCAAAGAAAACCAAGTGCAAATCTATATGCATGCCAGGATCAAGTTCCATGCATATAGTTGACATAAGTGAATAACAGAAACAATATCACGTAAGGAAAAGATAGATTATCAAAGATTTACGCTTTATCCTGGAAACGAAGGCTCCAACTATCACAGGCAATCGACTGGGGGTTGCGTACGCCTAGCACCAGCAACATCTTCATAGCATCTTCATAACAACTTCCTCTTTCTGAGCAATATTGTTTATAGCAAGGGTGAGCACATGTCGTACTCAGCAAGTGTGGGGAAAGTATGAATGCAAAGGTTTATCAAGGAAAGGCTGACAGGTTGACTGCATTAAGCAATTTTAGTTGGTCAAATTTTATTAGTACCTGATTACTATGATATAAGTATATACCAACCCACATTAACATAAAGAGATACGCCATAAACATATGGCTAACATAACCAGAAACCACGATTTAAGTCCATCTTCAAGTTCAATTATCATGTGAGGGTCCAGGCCGCTCTTGACCGTGAGCACGGCTAATCGATTAGTTTTACACTCTGCAGAGGTTGCACACTTTCACCACAAGTCGTGTTTCCCATGTCGCCCGGGTTTGCAAAGCCCTTAAACACTTCCTTTGGTGAGTGGTTAGGGATTCACTACGAGGCCTTTACAAAGATTCCCAGATGTATAGCAACCCACTAGGTTTCAGGCCGCAGTAGGGCATAAAGTTCCTTAGTAGGTACCGTGTCTTAGCCAAGTCCACTCCCTACTAGAGCGAGTCTATACTCTATCAACGCCTCCCCTTTTGTCCCTTTCGGGTATGATCACTACAACACCAAGGTCTCTAATTATTCAGCCAAGACAGAGCCATATGTCTTGTGGTTGCACTGTTTTCCTGGGTGGTCGCTCCATGTTCCAATTAAGCATTGTGATCTTGTATTAACCAGAGATATAACATAAAAGTAAAGCATGTTCATCATTGTTGTTGTTCATTAGAACCACCATAACCCAAGGTATAGCAGTTAAGCAGAGCTACCCAACAGAAAGGTAAACCCAGGTTGACAAGGAATAAGGATAATAAAGACTAGGATGAACCTTAGTAGGACCCATCAATATTAATGCAAAGGCAATGCAATGTGATTAAACACAGTTATTAGGACAAAAGAACAAGGACACACTTACCTTTAACCAGAGTAATGTTGCTCAAAATTGTTCATCTTCTTGCTCGTCAAAGTTCTCGAACCACGTTTATTCTATTCGCATCAATCAAGGCAAACATCCGGAGCACACATATACAAGCAAACAAAATACCTAAATTAAAAACAGTACACCAATCAAAAGAAGAGATTTAAAGGAGCGCAATAAAAGATAGAACTGAAAAAGATATGGGTTTAAAGAGTAAAAAGATAGGTATTGATCATAATAGTGAACACATGCATTGCAGGATTGTACGCAAATGAACATGTAGCACATAATCACGTTGCATGTTGATGCACACGTGCATGTATGTAGATGAAAAGAAACATAATTATTATTGCTCAAGCATAAGCATGATGTAAGCATAACATCATTAAAGTGCTTAGGCAATAAAATAATGTGGTAAAGAAATTGATTGTGGCATGCTTGCTGTCATACGTACATGAAAATTGTGATAAACACAATAATTATTGCTTAAGCATGATGCATGTGACGTCATCAAGAGATTTAGGCAATAGAATAATATGATAAAGGAATTGATGGTGAGTTCACACACGTACAGACATGCATGATTATACCTAAGTACGTAACTCATCTAGGAGCAATCAATGGAGAAAAAAGCTATTATTGCTCACCATGCTTAGCTTTGGAAGGTGGTCTGGCAAGCAGCTCGATGCGCAGATAGCAACTATAAAAGAGCTGCAGATGGCAACGGTACAGGAGGCAAAAAGATTAGCCAACAAGTAAAAAGAACGGTCCGTGTGCCTCTCGTTCAGCTGCAGGGCAAGCACAGTAGGCAAAGGGAGAGCGTGAGGCTGCTTTCTCTCAGTACATATGCATAGGTACAGGTATGCATGGTGCTGAACTTGTACTGACCGTTGTGCAATACAAGTGGAAAGAATTAAACAACAGGGCAGGGCGACAGGACGGTAGAGGAGATCGAGGCGAACTCAGGGGGTGCTCACCGCGGGAGGAGGTAGACGGGAGCGGCCGGAATCCGGAGGAGAACGGCCGGCAGTCGAGCTCGGGGCGGCCGGACTTCGTGACGGCGACGGCGCTCCGGTGGCTAACTCGCGACGGGAAGTGGTGCTACGGCCTCGGCTCGTCGTCGTGGACCTTGTGGCGGGGCGGCTTCGTCCGGGGACCGACGGCAACGTCCGACGGACAGGCCTCCAAGTTGCAGCGAACCGGCCGGAGAAACAGCAGATGAGCGGCCGGCAGAGATGACGTCTGGCTTGGCTTCTCATCACGGCGGAGCTCCAGCAGCTGCCTCTGCGGCCTACGCGAACGGCAAGTCGGAGACACGTAGTGCTTTGCTCGAGGACGGCGGGAGCAGCAACAGGGAGCGCAGGGCGACAAGCGGCGGCACCGGCGGCTTCATCCTCGACGATGGCAGCACGTACGGGATGACGCTAGGGTTGCGGCTGCGGTGTTGTTGCACACGGAAGAGTTGGATCGGCAACCTGCAGGGTACTTTTAGGGGCCGGGCAGGATCGTCTGGACTTTGGACTTTGACCGTTCGTTGCTAGACCTTATATTGGATTGGGCTTATATTAGTCCAAGTCGAGTTGGACCTTATCTTGCGAAGAAGCAAAGCTAGCTGATTTTGCTGGAAGGAGCATAGGTGGCAACTGAACACCCACGTTAGAGTTATTCAGGCTGCAGCTAGCATAGACTTGAAATAGAGAGATTAATTAATGGGATGGAAAAGAGAGCAAAGAGAATGAGCATGACGTGAGCCTTATTGGGAAGAAGGGAGAGGGGGTCCAAGGGGTCACATTCATGTGCTTACCACGGACGGAGATGAAGGGAGGCGGCCGGATTCCGGTGCACAGCGGCGCAGCTTGGGCGGCCGGCTCTAGTCCCCATGGCCGGTACGGCAACGGAAGGCAGCAGAGGAGGTTCAGCACGGTGTTGCGGAGCTCGTGGAGTCGTCGGCTTCGTCCAACAGCGCTTTGAGGCGGCGGAACGGCGACAGCGAACTGCGGCGGCCGACGGCGGGTGTAAGCGACGGCGCGCGCGGCAGCGAAGCTACTCCGGCGAGGCGACGCGAAGACGAGGAGGAGACAGGGGCGCACGGAGGCTGGGGCGCTCTTAATAGGGGCGCGGGCCAGGGGAGGCCGTGGCGCGCACACCAATGGACGGACTGCGGCGCCGGCCAGGATGGGCTACGTGCGGGCTCGTGGCCGGGCCGAAGCGGGTCGGAGCGGGTCGGGCCTACGGGCTCGGCCCGGTAGGAAAGGTTTTTTCTTTTTTTCTGAAATCATTTCCTGTGTAAAGAAAAATCTAGGAAAAGCTAGATAATTCATTTAAATCACAGAAAATGCTCCAAAAATCCCAAAAATTCTATGAAAAATCCTAGAGATAGATTGGGACACGAAAAATCCAAATAAAATATTTGGAGCTCATGAAAAGAATTTTAGAGCCTTCTAATAAATAGAAATAGCTCAAGAAAAGTGAGAATAAATTCCAGAAAAAACTGAAAAATTCTCTGAAGGATTTGGTCAGCACCTAAACGCATTTTAAAAACATTTGCACCCACGAAACACCAGATGCATCGGCATGAATGCAACACTCACACAAACGTTTTATTTAATTTAGAAAAACAAACAAAGGTTTTTCCTATTCTATATTTCCTGTAAAGAAAATAAATGTTGAAAATTTTTAAAATTGAGAGAAAATCATTACTTAATTTATTTTCCTATTCACATCCTGAAATTGGGAATTTCTGGGTGTGACAATACAACCCCTCAGGGGCATTTTGGTCAAGTCTTCATCGAGCGGACATGGTTCCACCGCGGCCTTACTTAGCATCGACGCAAGCCCCGCGATCACGCCACGTGCCCCCCGCCTCGAAGCTTCCCGACGCTCCCGGATCACCGTCTCCGTCGCATCGGGCCTCCGACTTGGTTTTGCGGCCCAAACCAAGAAACCGTCCACCGATGGTTTTGTGGGCAATCCACCAAACCCTGCGTGCAAGCTTCGGCCTCGATCCACTACCTTGCACCAGCCCATGTTCACGACTTCAGCCCGCTAGTCCTACACCGCACGGCTCGCACTTGACCCCATCGTCCACCGGGTCCATCGAACCAAGCCTACTTGCCTCTCCATCACCCGGAGGCCACCACGGCTAAGGCCTTTCGCGCTTGTTCTTCACCTGCACCGACACGAGTCAGGCCGCAACTTGTACCTGCACACTTAGCCAAGCATCAGTCCACACAAACATTGTCAATCATTCATCACTAAGGAGCGACCCTCCACTGGTCCTCAGACACGCCTGGTCCTCAGAGGCGAAGCTTGACACGGAGCGCGAGCAGGTGCGGCAGCTGAAGGCCACGCTTGGGAGGAACAAGGCCAGCCCCTCATCGCACAGGGCGCGCGCTGCGGGGCGCATAGCCCGCGAACGCATCAACACCGACGCCGACGTGGACAGCCTGCTGACTCTGGTAAGGGCCAGCCAGAAGCTTGTTGTTGCGGCGACTTTGATTCGGGCCATGCCTGAACCCTCAACGCCTGAGGAACGCAACCTGCGCCGCGAGGCGCAGGCCCTCATCGAGCTGGCTGCGGTGCAGCAAGTCGAGAGCTCCGCGTCTCGCATGCGCCATCAGTCCAGCGTAAAAACTGGCGGAGGTGGTCGGGACCCGGAGGCATCGAATCGCACTCCGCACCGGGCACCCACAGTTCACGAAGGCAACCAGAGGATGCCCGCTAAGAAGCGGATTCAGGATACGCGCGGCAAGTTCGACTATGGTGACGCCCGCAACATCCTGAACAAGAAGAAGCAGGATGCTGCAGCATCACACGGCTACCACCCCCGGCGTGGTGGCCGTTACGATAGCCGGGAGGATAGGAGCCCGACGCTGGAGCCGCCGGGCACGCGTGTGTTCAGCCGGGCGATCCGCACGGCTTCCTCCCCCCCCCCCCCCCGCGCTTCTGGCAACCTACGACCGTGAGCAAGTACTCAGGGGAGACGGACCACCGGGTGTGGCTCAATGACTGCCGCCTAGCATACTAGCTGGGTGGCGCCACCGATGATGTCATGATCATCCGTAACCTGCCTCTGCACCTTGCAGACTCGGCGCGGACGTGGCTCTAGCACCTGCCCGCGAACCAAATCCATAACTGGGACGACCTGGTCAGGACGTTCATGGGCAATTTCCAGGGCACATACGTGCGTCCTGGGAACTCTTGGGACCTTCGAGGTTGTTCCCAGAAAGCTGGCGAGTCCTTGAGGGACTTCATCCGGCGCTTCTCCAAGCGTTGCACCGAGCTCCCGAGCGTCAGTGAGTCCGAGGTCATGCACGCCTTCTTGGAAGGCACGACTTGCCGGGACCTCGTGCGCGAGTTGGGACGGAACCCTCCCACCAGCGTCAACAAGCTGTTCGAGATCGCCACCAGCTACGCCTTTGGAGAAGAGGCAGTGGGGGCGATCTTCAATGGCAAGAAGGGCAAGCGAGCAGAGGATGCGCCCGCGGAGGGCAGCAAGCCCAAGGATGCCTCAAAGAAGTAGAGGCAGGGCAAGAAGGGCAAGAAGAATCAGGGCAAGAAGCCCATGGAGCAAGGCGAGCGCTCCGACGAGGTCCACGCGGTCGATGCTGCCAACAAGGGGGCTCGAGGCCCCCCTCGAGGCGGAGTGTTCGACGACATGTAGAAGAAGTCGTGCCCGTACCACAAGACCCCGGTCGCTCACACCCTCGAGCAATGCGACATGCTCAAGAAGTACTACAACCGAGTCGGTACGAAGGAGGACAACGCCAAGAAGGATGCGGGCGACGGGGGCAAAGATGGTTTCCCTGAGGTGGAGAACGTGTTCTTCATCTTTGGGGGGCCGACGGTCGATATGACGTCCTGGCAGCGCAGGCGTGAATGCCGAGAGGTCTACTCCGTTCACCCGGCCGTGCCGTCATACCTCGACTGGTTGGAGGAGACGATCTCCTTCGGCCGTGAAGACCATCTGGATCACATCCCCAATCCGGGCCAGTACCCGCTTGTTGTCGATCCCATCATCGGCAACACGCGGTTCTCCAAGGTGCTGATGGACGGAGGCAGCAGCCTCAACATCATGTACTCCACCTTGGATCTCATAGGGATCGGCCTGGACAAGCTGCGGCCCAGCAAGTCGCCATTCTATGGCGTTGCACCGGGCAAGCGAGTCCAGCCACTTGGGCAGATCGATCTGCCTGTCTGCTTCGGCACACCCAACAACTTCCGCAAGGAAGTTCTCACCTTCGAGGTGGTGGGATTTCGGGGAGCGTACCACACCATCCTTGGCCGGCCATGCTATGCCAAGTTCATGGCGGTCCCGAACTACACCTACCTCAAGCTCAAGATGCTGGGGCCGAGAGGCGTCATCATGGTGGGCCTATCGTTCGAGCACGCATTCAAATGTGACGTCGAGTGCGTTGAGCGCGCTGAAGCGCTCGCACACAATCAGGCACTGGTGGCGGACCTGGAGAAGATGGCCAACGCGGCCCTCGACGCCCCCAACAAGCACGCCGGCAACTTCGAGGCTGCGGAGCACACCAAGGCTGTGCCCCTCGACCCTAGTGCCCCCGAGGGCAAGGTGTTGAGGGTCAGCTCCACCCTCGACCCGAAATAGGAAGTGGTGCTCGTCGACTTTCTCCGCGCCAACGCTGACATCTTTGCGTGGAGTCCCGCGGACATGCGGGGCATTCCGAGGGAGGTCCCGAGCACTCACTTGATATCCTACCCAACTCCAAGCTGTTGTCTCAACATCTGTGATGATTTGACGAAGAGAAGTGCCGGGCGATCGGAGAGGAGCTGCGAAAGCTCTTAGAGGCCGGGTTCATCAAGGAGGTATTCCACCCTGAGTGGCTAGCTAATCCCGTGTTAGTTAAGAAAAAGAATGGAAAGGGGAGGATGTGCGTAGATTACACCGGTTTAAATAAGGCATGTCACAAAGTTCCTTTTCCTTTGCCACGCATCGATCAAATAGTAGATTCTACTATGGGGTGTGAGTTATTATGCTTCCTTGATGCTTACTCCGGTTATCACCAAATCAAGATGAAAGAGTCCGACCAGCTCGCGACCTCTTTTATCACGCCATTTGGTATGTTTTGCTACGTGACAATGCCATTTGGTCTCCGAAACACTGGGGCAACATACCAGCGATGTATGCTCCACGTCTTCGGGAATCACGTCAGGCGGACCGTTGAGGCATACGTCGATGATATCGTAGTAAAATCCAGGAAGGCAGACAACCTGGTGAATGATTTGCGCATTGCGTTCGATTGCCTCAGGGCAAATGGGGCGAAGTTGAATCCCGAGAAATGCGTCTTTGGGGTGCCGCGTGGCATGCTCTTGGGCTTCATCATCTCCCCGCAAGGCATCGAACCCAACCCAGAGAAGGTGTCGGCCCTTGAGCAGATGGGGCCGATCCGAGATCTGAAGGGGGTGTGGAGGGCCCTGGGCTGCCTCGCAGATCTGAGTCGCTTCATCTCACGCCTCGGTGAGAAGGGCTTACCCCTGTATCGACTCCTGAAAAAGAACGAGCACTTCTCCTGGACCATCGAGGCCCAGGAGGCTCTCAACAAACTGAAGGCGACACTCGCCCACACTCCGATACGGATGCCACCCCAGGAAGGCGAGCCCCTTTATCTCTACGTAGCTGCGACGACCCAGGTGGTCAGCGCGGTCATCGTCGTGGAGAGGATGGAAGAGGGGCACGCTTTGCCTGTCCAGAGGCTGACGTACTATGTTAGTGAAGTGTTGTCCGAAACCAAGATGCGATACCCATAGATCCAGAAGCTGCTCTACGCAGTGGTGCTCGCACGGCGCAAGCTGTGACACTACTTCGAGGCCCACCCTGTCACTATGGTCTCGTCTTTCCCCCTGGGAGAGATAGTCCACAACCAGGACGTCTCGGGTAGGATAGCGAAGTGGTCAGTGGAACTCATGGGTGAAGCTCTCACCTTCACGCCGCGTAAGGCGATAAAATCGCAAGTCTTGGCGGATTTTGTGGCGGAATGGACCGATGTTCAGCTACCCACGCCCCAGATCCAGGCTGAATGCTGGATCATGTACTTCGATAGTTCGGTGACGAAAACGGGCGCAGGCGCGGGTCTGCTCTTTGTTTCACCCCTCGGACAGCACATGCGCTACTTGGTACGCTTGCACTTCCCCGCGTCAAACAGCATGGCGGAATATGAGGCCCTTCTCAGCGGCCTCCGCATCGCCATAGAACTCGGCATCAAACGCCTTGATATCCGTGCAGACTCTCAGCTGGTCATTGACCAGGTGATGAAGGACGCAAGCTGCCACGATGAGAAAATGGAGGCATACTGCAATGCAGTGCGCAAGCTCGAGGACAAGTTCTTTGGCTTCGAGCTCAATCACATCGCGCACAAGTATAATGAGGAAGCGGACGAGCTGGCCAAGATCGCGTCAGGGCAAATCATGGTTCCCCCGAACGTTTTTGCCCGCGACCTCACCAAGCCCTCCATCGACCTCAACAAACCCGCCAAGGTCTCAGGGGCTGGTCCCTCGAAGGCCACGGGCGTCGAGCCCATGGACGAGGACCCCTCGAACGAGGAACTCAGGACGTCGGACCTCGAAGGGTCCCAGGTGGACGAAGCCGAGGCAATAGAGAATGATGAGCTCCTGCCCCCTCCACGGGACTGGCGCGATGAGTATCTCGCTTGGCTCGACCGGGGGGAGTTACCCCCGGATCGAACCGAGGCGAGGCGTATTGCCTGGAAGGCCAAGTCCTTCGTCGTCATTAACGGCGAGCTGTACAAGCGCAGCACCTCAGGGATCATGCAGCGGTGCATCTCCATCCCCGAGGGACGGGAGTTGATTCAAGACATCCACGCCAGCGAGTGCGGCCACCACGCCGCGCCACGCACCCTCGTGGGCAAGGTGTTCCGCCAGCATTTGTACTGGCCAACGGCAGTCGCTCACACCAACGAGATCGTGCGCACCTACGAAGGATGCTAATACTACGCCCGCAAGACTCATCTCTCGGCTCATAAGCTGCAAACCATCCCCATCACATGGCTGTTGACATTTCTTAACGCAATCACCTAAGAACGGGTTTGGAACCCATCCTGGTAACAGCGCCAGAAATGCTGGTTGGTAATTCTTAACGTTACAGGACTCCACAAGCGCACGGAAGTACCATTGTAGCATTTCCCCAAAGGAGTACTCCAAAGGGTATCGAATCCAAGGAAGGCTTTGGCGGATTGACAAGCTCAACACTATTGCAATGAGGATAGATCATAGACGGAAATAAATCAGACACTCAAGTGTAGGGGTAAGATAATGATAATAGGGGTAGTGTGATCACACACACACTCACTCTCTCTCTAAGGGGTCCTAGGCATAGGAGGCAACATACGAGTTAGTTCTAGGTTCTTAAGTACTATACACATAAAGCTGGTAGGAACGAGTTAGATACACTAGCGTTGAAGAACATTGACTTAAGCACCCAGGTACCACGGGGAGCTAACCTCCCGCGTTGCTTCCGCACAACTTCGGTTGTTAGATTTTAGACTCCTACAGCTTATCCGAACGTGGGGGATTTCAGAGGGACCAACGGCTGTCACTACCGCGGCCTACCCCAAGACAAACCGTGGGATAAGCTCATAAGTAAGGTAGCTACGCAACCCAAGCACCATGCTTACGTTGTTAGCCGGACTTGACCCGCCCGGCTATTGTGACCCAGGTCAAGCCACCAGATAAACCAGCCAATTACACCGAGTACCGTAGCTTAAGCACAAACTTCATACAATGCAGTCATGTCATCTAATTAGATCAAACTAGGTTATGTACACAAACGGATTCGTGTTTTCCTATGTCTGTTCAACTGGATCAAAGGGTCGTGTTCTCGAAGAACACGAGCCTCTAACTTATGAACAAACACCAGAAACATGTGAAAGTCACCCCTCAAGTGGATCGAAAGGCCTTGTTCATCAAGAACAGGAGCCTCTAAATGATGAACAGGTGAAAAACACATGAACAAATCACTCATGTATACTAACACAACTTTATATGAAATAGATAAATAACTGAAGTAGATCAAAGTCATACAAATGAAATAAGATACAAGAGAACTCATACCTAGATCCCCAAGTAGACTTGGAACCTGAATTAGAACAACTCTAGTGTACCTCCTAGCCTTGAGACTAAAAGTGAGAGAGGTGTTGCAAGTGTGGATGTCTCATAAGTGAGCCCCCTCTCCTTCTATTTACTCTACCAAGAGTTGGACAAGTTGGCAATGTTCTTACCTTTCACCTGATACGTGGGGCATATAGCTTCACCTGCCTTGGGCGGTTGAGAGACAGAATGGTTATATAGCATGTGCATAGTCACTCATACCTTGATCAACTTAGCAATCTGGAGTTTTTGCAAATTTTTCAAAAGAAAATCAGAGTTCCTCAAATGATACTCTCGGATCACTCAAAAGTGTATGGTTCCTCACCAAGGCATCAATGTTGCCTTTCTTCACATCCTACTCCTAATAGGATGTATGTGGAGCTGTAGGTAGGGAAGATGTGGCATACTTGCCTCTCATGTTTTGCTAAGTCAAAGACCGGATCCTTGGAAGAAACAAACATACATCCTGATCAAGATGTGCATATGTGTGTGATGGATATGAGCATGGCAAGGTGGATACTAGGCCCGGAAGTGGGTGCTAGATATTGCCATGCTTTTTATGAGGAAATGAGGGATTGATGGTAAGGTGGACACTAGCCCCGGAGTAGGTACTAGTTATTACCATCTATATGGTGGAACTCTTTCTCTTACACATATCAATCCCTTTTTCTCCTTTGAATTTTTTTTCCGAGACTTGGGCTAGCTCTCTTTATTTATTTTTGCCATGCTTTTGAGCATGCTTTTGTTTCTTCTTTTTTTAGCTAGCCCTTTGTCTCTATTGGAGATATATGGAGAGGGATGAATGATGCAAAGATACATAGAGTCTTATTTGAGGAAGAATGCATAGGCATATGGAACAAATGATGAATGCTTAACTTCTAGTGTAGAAGTTTTAGCATGAACGTGTACGTGATCTTGATCAGGGGAGTATGAGTTCTAACAAGGGTCACAACAATTTGACAAAGCTCAATGAGAGAACAAGCTGCATATGTGGAGGCTAAGAACTAGAATCGACATATGGCCTTGGATGGGAAATTCTCATCATTGAGGAACTCATCATGTTTTGATTTTTCAAAAAGGAAAACTCCGGATGTCAAGCATCACTAAGCACGAGATCATAGCATTCTATTATACCATATCATGTCTCACAACAACTTAGGCAAGGATCATGCTTTTTGCTACCCATAGTTTTCAAGCTAAGGGTTGAACATACAAGCCAACAAACTCAAAACTTAGGTAGGATACAAAGTTGTAGGCAAGACATATGAGGAAAATAAACAGAGCAACTATTCATCATTTCAACCATAGAGGCAAAGCATTCTTACTAAGCATATCAAAGCAAACTAAGCAAACGATGATGATGAAAGCAAATAAATATTTTTGGTCTTTTTATGTTGCAGTTTTTTTTTGGATTTTCATTTATAAGATATTCTGAAAACAAAGGAAGATACAAGTTACCTCAGAATGGGGGTCCTCCCCCAAGCTAGCTTCAGGCTCACTGCGGATGAGGGTAGAAGAAACCCTGACTCACGTAGTAAGCCCTCTGTGCCTCCATGTATTGCTGCTGATCCTGCTGCATGGCTGCTATCCTTTCACCAGCCTGACGCTGCCACGCTGAGGTAGAATCGACGTGGGTGTTCAGCGTCTCCTCCAATCCCGTGACCTGGACGATGAGCTCTCCCATCTGCTGCGCGAGCTGAGCATCGCGTGCAGAGGCTGAGGAGTGTCGCCGGAAGGATGAAGACGGAGGTGGACCACCGGAGCTAGCACTAGCGGGTGTGGCCCACTGAGCTCTGCTCGCGCCTGCCCAAGCTGTGCCAGTCGCACTCAGCTGGTAGGTGGGCTGATCCCAGCCAGGTGCATATCCAGGGGTAACCCCGGACATGTACCCCACAGGGGCCCTCCTGCCACCGGTGGCGTAGCAGGCTGTGGCTGAGGTGGTGGTGGTGGCTGTGACAAGTTAGTACCACGGTACAAGCTCAAGGCATGTCCGGATGGACATCACTCCTGAGCTCGGCCCAGCGAGAATGCAGAAAACACAAAGCAGAAGTAGATTGTTTTTCCTTAACCAGAATTTTATTGTATAGAAAATAAGGATAGCTTACCGAGCTTACCTGTCGGTGCAGAGCTCATTATTTTGAGTCTTTAGAGCTAGACTTGGTTCCAAAGTTCTCACCTGGGCAGTGGGGCAGCCGTTTCCTTTGGAGGAGAAGTCGGCTTCCTACTCACCCTCCGCTACATCTTTTGAGTGTTGTGTGGGTTGTGATGTGTAGGAGGTGGTCTCTTGGTCTGGGACTGAGACTTCCAATACTGTTTCTGTCCCGTGCCCATGAGTTGTCATTCTTCCTTCCAAAAATTCTTCATGAATGCAATGAGGCTGTCCACTTGCCGTGGTGACACTTCGACCTCTCGTGCCAGGGTGTCGGAAGTTGGTAAATCCTTGACCATTGAGCATTGTTCTTTTCTTGGATGAAACTCGAACCTCTCCTCTTTGCCATTGATGTAGAGACGGATCACACTAGCTCCCACATCAATTTGTGCATTAGCTGTACTAAAAAATGGTCGCCCAAGTATGAGCGGCACCTCCTTGGCGATCTCCATGTCCAGTACCACAAAGTCAACGGGAATAAAGCAATCTCGAACTTTCACTGGAATGTCCTCAGCTATCCCCGCGGGGTATCGCATCGAAGAATCGGCTAGCTGCAGCTGCAAAGTGGTTGGAGATAGAATCGTGTAATTAAGTTGATCAAAGACTACCTTAGGCATGACGCTGACGTTGGCCCCTAGGTCACAAAGAGCATGGTCGAAATGTTGGGTCCCAATCATACAAGTGATTGTGGGACACCCTGGATCCTTCTTCTTCTCAGGAAGGCGGTTGAGTATAGCAGCACTGCACTCCTCCGTGAGTCGTACTACTTCAGTTGTGGGAAGAGCTCGCTTCTTGGTTAGAATGTCCTTGAGATAACGCGCGTAAGTAGGAACGCGTATTGCCTCAAGCAATGGGACGTTGATATAAACTTTCTGAATCATGTCCATGAAGCGATTGAACTGTTCATCTATTGTTGCCTTCCTGCTCTTTTGAGGGAACGGCATCACATTGGCTTCTATGAAACCCGGACGTGTCGTCACTCCTACAGGTGCTTTATCTGTTGGTGGCACCTTCCTTACCTGGGGGAATTCTTCGGTTATGCCTTTCTTATCTGTCCCTGCATGGTTAGGATACGGTGGATCCCGAGTGGATTTACCTCCTCTCGTGGTTACCGCATTTGCATTTTCAACAGAGGGAACAGAAGCGGCCAGCCGGGCCAACTGAGTTTCTAACATTTTGTTGAAGCTCAGCTGACTCTTCTGGGCAGAAGAAAAGCTATCAAGCTTAACGTTGAGGCTTTCCATAGTTTTATCAAGGGCAGCTAACTTCTTGTTAATACCTTCATTAATGTTAGCTTGCCCGAAAACAAGATCTCTCAAGGAAGGTTGGTTGGGATTGTACGAGTTACCTTGCTTATCTCCTTGATAATAAGGGCGTTGTTGATTCCACGATTGGCCTCCTTGTTGAGGTGGACGATAACCGTTGTTGTTGCCGTTCATGTACATCACTTCCTCCTGAGTCTCTGGACAATAGTTGCCTGAGTGCCCAGTGTTGCCACAGACTTCACAAGTCATGTGAGAATCCATAGGCAGAGTAGTGGTGGCCATGGCAACCTTCTCGCTGGTGTAGTCATCCAATCTCTTCATAAGAAGATCCATCTTGGCAGTAATCATGTCTGCTTCCTTCACAGTATGAGTACCCCTCGGTCGTGGTTGGAGTCTTTCATCACTCCACCCTTGGTTGGAGACCATCTTCTCAATGAGTAATTTAGCATCATCAACAGTGAGTGAGAAGAATGCTCCTTGAGCAGTAGCATCAATATGGCCTCGGGCTGTCGGAGTCAACCCATTATAGAAGTTTTGAAGAATAAGCCAATCCTCCATCCCATGGTGAGGACAGGACAGGACATACTCCTGAAGCCTTTCCCAAGCCTCTGGAATAGATTCACTTGCTGCTTGCTGAAAACCAGAAATCCTTCCACGAAGAGCATTGGTTTTACCCAATGGGAAGAACTTCTTGAGAAATGCCTCTGAACACTTACTCCAAGTGTTAATAGCTTCACGATTCGCATAGAACCATTGCTTAGCTTTCCCCAGGAGGGAGAATGGGAATAGCTGTAAACGAACAGCATCCATATTTGCACCCCTGATGACGAAAGTGCTGCATAGCTCTAGGAATTGCTGCAGATGAGCATTGGCATCCTCACTTGACTTGCCACAGAATGGGCTAGCCTGTACCATCATAATTAGACCCGTCTTGATCTCAAAATTTTCAGTCCCTATTGCCACCTCAGGGCCTTGCAGCACCTGGTTAGCGGAAGGAGCTGAGTACTCACGAAGTGTCTTCTGGGCCATAGCGTTGGACGTGGATGGTACAAAGGAAGCTGGTTCGCCCTCCGGATGAGTACGACGAGGTGAGCCGAAATGAATTCGAGCTTTCCTCACAAGTGACTCGGGATCTTCAGTAAAATTCCCCGGTAGGTCGAAACCAGTCATACACTACCTGTCTTCATCATCCAAAGATAAAAGAAGACAATCAAGGTTAGCCTCCATTGAGAGTTGTCCTAACCTACTCAGAGTTTATAAATAGATGCAAAGCATAGTCATGATAATCCTGTGCCTTCCCCGGCAACGACACCAGAAATGCTTGTTGGCGTTTCGTAGCGTCGTCATGCTAAGAACAGATCTGGGACCCGTCCTTAGCGACAACACTAGGAAATGCCTTGTAGGCACCTCTCAATGTCACAACTAATGGCGCAGGTTAGCGTGAACACCGAAACTTGCCATAGGTTAATCTAAACGATCATGAACGAATCCGCAAGCGCACAGATAAACCATTGTAGCATTTCCCCAAGGAATGAGAGTATTCCAAGGGTATCATATCCGTGCAAGGCAATGGCGGATATCTTAGACTTATGCTTTTGCTCTGAATGTAAACCAAGAGATAGATAAAGGGAACAACACACTCAAAGACAGGGGTAAGATAAAAGATATACGGGGTAGTGTGACACACACACTCAAATCTACCTCTACTCTAGCACACTACAGCTTAGGGGGAACATACGAGTTAGCTCTAGGTTCTAATGTACTAAACATACAAAGCTAGAAGATACAAGAGATGGGCATGAGTATTGCATGAGAGAGATAAGGTTCAGCACCCAGGTACAAACGGGGAGCTAGCCCGCGACGACCAGCACTCTGCGAAACTAGACTTTAGACTCCTACAGTAGGTACCCCAACGCGGAGGTTGCCCTAGGATCCAACAGGGTTGTCACCACCTGAGGACCGACCTCTCGTTACGGGGGGTATGCTCATAACTATCGTAGCCAGACAACCCAGGCACCATGCCTACGTTGCTGCTAGACTCCACCCGACCCGGGTTATTGTGACCCAGGGTGAGAGCCACTAGAAGACTGGTCAACTAGACCGAGTACTGTAGCTTGAACACAGATCTCATGCAACACTCTCATGCCATCTAACAAGATCGACTAAGGCTAGACATATGAACAGATATGAACTCTCTTATGTCTAATCAATAAGATCAAAGGGTCGTGTTCGTGAAGAACACGAGCCTCTAACTTATGAACAAACACATAAGGAAGGAGTTTATCACCCTTCAAGTGGATCAAAAGGTAGTGTTCACGAAGAACACTAGCCTCTAAATGATGAACAGAGGATGAACTCAAGAACATATCAAGAATATGATCTACCATGACTTTATATGAAATAGCTGAATAACTGAAGTAGATCATAGTCATACAAAGAAATAAAGATAAAAGAGAACTCATACCTAGACTTCCAAGAGGACTTGGAACCTGAATAAGAGCTACTCTAGCCTACCCCTAGCCTTGGAAACTAAAAGTGAGAGGAGAATGAGAGAGTGGTGTGTGAGAAATGGGAGCCCCTCCCCTTCTATTTATAGGTAAGCACAAGGCTTGCTCGGACGCCCAAAGTGCCCTTAAACACCCGGGAGTGAGGCAATGGACCAATGAGCAACCAACACGTGGAAGGCCTGGATCAAAGGCCCCTAGGTCGGTTCGGCCGATCCTAGGATCGGCCGGCCCCCTAGGGTCGCCTCCTGGCCTGTGTTTTCTCTGGTTGACTGACATGTGGGCCCTCTGATCCATCCCCGGTGCATGGCTTGATTTGGTATCCAAGGTGGGCCCTTTGATCCATGTGAAGTCCATGTGGCGTCCTCTGATTCGTCAGTGAGTGCCTCCCCTGGATCGATGATGTGGATTGCCATGTTTCCCTTGGTGGCAGCCACCTCCTCAGCTGAGTTGGCATGGTTTCTTCATAGAAGTTGAGTTTCCATCTCTTTTAAGGGGCAAATCACCTACAAACAAATAATCTCCAAGGACAAGTGGAACTATATTATTCAAACCTAAATGCTAGTGAAATATGCATATGCCTCCATTTACGTGAGAATATTGAGGGTTGGAAATGGTGAATTTCCACCGTCAACATTCGTGAAGAACACGAGCCTCTAACTTATGAACAAACACAAAAGTATGCGAAACTCGATCGTCAACTAGATCGAGGAAGCATGTTCATGAAGAACACGAGCCTCTAAATGATGAACGAACGAAGAACACAAGAACACAGTATGAATGCCACTTTAGTCTAACTGAGAATGTCAAAATACTCACTTTATTCTAAATAAAGAACAGAAGCATCCGTAGAGGATCGTTCTTGAGGAAATGTGCCAAACACCATGGCACAACCCCAAGACACCACCCCACCTTCCTTCTAATCTCTAAAGCACTAGCAAGCCAGCACTAATCCTATGCAAGAGCTCTCCTCTCCTAATGAGAGAAGCCAAAAGGCAAAAGTGAAAAGGAGGAGAAGAAGTGTGTGTCCTATTCTCTAACCCCTCTACTTCAATTTATAGGCCTGGGCACCAGCGTGGAAGCACCCCAAACACCCCAGGAATGAATTAAGGAGTCAACCAGGAACCACCACGTGGAAGGCTAGGATTGGGCGCCACAAGGTCGGTTCGGCCGACCTGTGGGGTCGGTCGACCCCTTGTGAGCCCCACCTGCCTTGTGTTTTCTCCTGGTGTCTAATATGCGGGTCCTTATGGCGGTTCTAGTGTCCACGTGTTTTGGAGGCGGTTTAGGTGCTCTGGTGGGCCATGGGATCCATGTGATAATGCGTGGCAACTCCTGATTCGCTGAGGCTTTCTCCCTTGGATTGGTGACATCATGGATCCAGGGGGTGCTTGCATGGCAGTCCCTCATTGGCTGAGCCTGGATTGCTTGGATTGGTGAGGTGGATGGATAAGGTGTGCTTTTGCTCTCTCTCTCTCTTGTGCTTATTGCCTGCATTTGAATATACACCGCAACTTGTGGAAATTGTCAGTGTAAGGCCCTATTCTATAATGAATGTATATTTTTCATGTCACAATGCAGGCGTTGACGGCCATAAATATGGTACTTAACAGCTGTCAACAACTCCCCCACACTTGACCTTTGCTCGTCCCTAAGTGAAGGTGAGAGGTTCAAGGTGGAAAATCTACTCAAGGTGTAGAGCAAACAAGAGATCACTCCAAACTTTTACCTTGGACTTGTGAGCTTGTGGAGTGTCTATCATGATATCTTGGGTAGTTGAAGAATGGAATAGTCATGAATAAAATCATTCCTGCTCATCATGTCAAGTAACTTGGGGTTTTGCGATAAATTTTCAAAATAAACTTTGCTTAGCTCCTCATTTGATTCTCTCAGATCACTCAATGTGTATCTATCCTCACCAAGGCATTAGATTGCCTTACTTCATCCTACTTCTAATGATGGCTGTATGTGGAGTTCAGGGTAGGATAACAGATAAGGCATATTTGTATCACATATATCGCAAAGTAAAAGACTGGATCCAAGAGAAAAGCAATTCATACAATCAGATCAAGATGTGCACATGTATGGATATGATGGGTATGGTAAGGTGTATACTAGGCCCAGAATGGGTGCTAGATATTACCATACGTATATGATGAGTGATGGTTGATGGTAAGGTGGACACTAGCCCCGGAATAGGTACTAGTTATTACCATCTAAGTTATGAAACTCCTTTTTGCATGATTTTCTCCGCTCTCCTTTTTGAAATTTTCGAGATATGGGCTATCTCTCTTCTCTTCTCTTTCTTTTTTTTAGATCATGCTTTTTGAGCATGTCTTTCTCTCTCTCTTTTTATAGCCCAATCTCTTTTTAGAGATATTTGGAGAGGGATAAATCATGGAACCATGCATGGAGCTTTATTTTGTGGAATGGATGAATGAGACAATACTAACTTCCAGTGTAGAAGCATAGCAAGGAGGAAATGGTGGAGTGCACATGAATCTTGATCATGAAAGCATAAAAAGACTTCTCACAAGGGTCACAGGATTTGACAAAGCTCAATGCAATAACAAGCAACATATGAGTATAAGGTTTTCAACTATGAACTTCATATGGCTTTGGTACGACTGTGGCATATCAAAGAGGAGCCTCGCAAAAGGGTTTTATGGTTCTCAAATAAAATACCCAAGCACTCCAACATTAAGAGCGGAGATCATTTCACCAAGCCATATCACAAACACCAACCACTTAGATAGGCATGAGTTCCCTAAAGAAATTTTTTCTCATAAGCGCCAGGATAAAAAGTAAGGAATGAGACTGGCTGCCTACTATCCTTGAGGTTATGAGGCAAGGAGTATACAAATTCAGAGGTGCAGCCTTTATTTAGTTAAAGTGCGGGTGGCGTACCTTTGTGTGCTTCTGGTTGGATGTGTGCAGGTTTCCCCCACACTGGTTTCTTACCTGTTATTGTGGGAGGCCATGATCGGGAGCTTATAGCCCCTTCGCGAACTTGATGATCTCATACTCTTTATCATCTGGTTCCAGGAAGATCTTCAAACGCTGACCGTTTACCTTGAAGGTTTCTCCTTTATCATTTTGTATGGTGATTGCTCCATGTGGCGTAACTTCAATGACAGAGAATGGTCCTTCCCATTTGCTTTGCAGTTTCCCATGTCCAAAAAGTTTCACCCTTGAATTGAAGAGGAGGGCTTGATCTCCAATAGTGAATTCCTTTCTTATGATTTTCTTATCGTGCCACCTCTTGGTCCTGTCCTTATAGATCTTGGAGTTGTGATATGCTTTGTCTCTTAATTCTTCTAACTCCGAGATTTGTTGCTGCCTTGGGGAAATTTAAGTTGAACCTCTTAATGGCCCAATAGGCTTTATGTTCAATCTCCACTGGCAGGTGGCATGTTTTTCCATAGACCAGTTGTTAGGGTGACGTTCCGATTGGCGTCTTGAAGGCAGTCCTATATGCCCATAATGCATCAGGTAGATGTTTCTTCCAACAATTCCCTGCTTCCTTTACTGTCTTCTGCAAGATATTTTTGATTTGCTTGTTCGACATTTCAGCCTGACCGTTGGTTTGAGGGTGATATGCTGTGGCAATATTGTGATGTATCTTTAGTTCCGCTAGGAATTTTCTGAACTTCCTATCGATAAAGTGTGAACCTCCATCACTGATCACCAACCTGGGTGTGCCGAATCGGGGTAGGATGATGTCCTGGAACATCTTTTTGGAATGCTTGGAATCTACCGAAGGGCAAGGTATTGCTTCCACCCATTTTGACACATAGTCGACTGCTACTAAGATATATTCGCAGCCTTCTGATTTCGGGAATGGTCCCATGAAATCAATTCCCCATAAGTCGAAGAGTTCTACTTGCAAGTTGTCATGTAGGGGCATGGCATCTCTTGTAGTGATCCCCCCATGTTTTTGGCATCTACGGCATCTTCGAATAAATTCCTTGGTGTCTTCATACATGGTCGGCTAGAAGAAACCGCTTTGCCAGATTTTTGCATGTGTGCGAAAAACCCCATAATGCCCCCCATAGGGCCCTGCGTGGCATTTCTCAATGATTTGCAGTCCTTTTGGAGAGGGTACACATCTTCGTAACAACCCATCATTACAAATTCTGTATAGATATGGATTGTCCCACATATGTTTTCTGCTGTCATGTATCAACTTTTTCCTGTCCGCCCCTGGTGGTATATATCCTGTAACCATGTAATTAACAATATTTGCATACCAGGGGGTGGAGTCGGTGACCTTTAACAGCATATCATCCCGAAGGTAGTCGTTTATTGGCAAGTCCTGCGAGTTGGTAGCATGCATACGCAACAAATGATCTGCCACGGAATTTTCTACTCCCTTTCTATCTTTGATTTCAATATCAAATTCTTGGAGTAGCAAATCCATCTAATCAAACGAGGTTTTGCATCTTTCTTAACAAGCATGTATTTTAATGCATCATGACCAGTATACTGAACTTATCTAGTGCAAAGACTACTGCCAGGAGCTCCTTCTCAGTTGTGGCGTAATTCAGCTGAGCTCCGGTCATAGTCTTACTAGCATAAGCAATCGCATGATGCTTCTTGTCCTTGGTTTGGCCTAGCACGGCTCCTACGGCGTAATCACTGGCATCGCACATGATCTCAAAAGGAAGCGTCCAGTCTGGGGACTGAATGATCGGGGCTGAGATGAGAGCTTCCTTAAGGGTGAGGAAAGCTTTCATGCAATCTTCAGTGAACTCGAAAGGAGTGTCTTTGGCTAGCAAGTGCGTGAGGGGTCTAGCTATTTTGGAAAACTCTTTGATAAAACGACGGTAGAACCCTGCATGGCCTAAGAAACTGCGGATTCCCTTCACGTTGGTGGGGGTTTCCATGCTTTCTATAACTTCGATTTTGGCTCGGTCTACCTCTATCCCACGCTCAGAAACTAAGTGACCCAAAACGATGCCTTCGCAGACCATGAAATGACATTTCTCCCAGTTTAAAACTAGGTCCTTATCCTAGCATCGCTGGAAGACTTTGTCTTGGTTCTCTAGGCAGTCATCGAAAGTCTTCCCATAGACAGAAAAGTCGTCCATGAAGACCTCCATGATCTGCTCAATCATGTCTGAGAATATAGACATCATACACCTTTGGAACGATGCGGGTGCATTACACAACCCGAACGACATTCTACGATAAGCATAGGTTCCATAGGGGCATGTGAAAGTAGTCTTGCTTTGGTCATCTAGATGGATGGGGATTTGATGGTACCCGGAATACCCATCAAGGAAACAGAACAAGGAGTGGTTTGCCAGCCGTTCCAACATCTCATCGATGAAGGGTAGAGGGAAATGGTCCTTCTTTGTGGCCTTATTGAGTTTCCTATAGTCTATGCACATCCTCCATTTGTCCGGGAGACGCTGAGCGATCACCTCACCATGCTCATTGGTGGTTTTTGTCATCCCTCCTTTCTTTGGCACGACCTGGACAGGGCTAACCCACTCGCTATATGGCACGGGGTAGATGATTCCGGCGTGCAAAAGTATTAGCACCTCCTTTTTGACTACCTCCCTCATATGGTTATTCAACCTTCTCTGAGGCTCTCGAGAGGGTGGAATTTCTGCATCTACGGGGGTGCGATGGGTACAGAGAGAGGGACTTATCCCTTTCAGATCTTGGAGGGAATATCCGAAGACAGCGTGGTGTTTTTCTAAGATGGCCATAAGCCTTCTAGTTTCCTCTCCTGTGAGTTTGTCGCTATGATCACTGGGGTTTCGGTATCCCCATGCAGGAAGACATACCGAAGCCCGTCTGGCAGAGGTTTTAGCTCAATAGGAGGCTTAGGAGGAGCTTTGCACTTTGAAATATCTATGGGTGCAGCGGGTTCTGCTTCTTCCTCGATGAATTTCCCAGCGTTTTCATCGAGAAAAGCTTCCGGATATTGCCCAGGGATAATGGCTTTCACTTCCTCAATCACTTCGGGATCAGGGGGAGGATCTGTCGCGGCATATTTAGCTCCGACAATCTTAACTGACAGAACTTCCTCTCCCAGTCGGATGTCAAACTTCCCTTGAGATGGGGCCTCCTTGAGAAATTTCTCAATGGGGAGTCCTATCATGAGATCAAAATCCTCGATATCGAAGACATGAAAATCAAGGACAGAATGGACACCACCACAGATGACAGGTATCTGGCTAAGGATTCCTATCCCTTCCATGGTTTGTTCGTGGGAGTCCGTGGCGGATATGCTGGAAGGAACTAAGGGTTCATCTCCCAAGACTTCTATCGCATAAGCACTTGAGATGATGTTAGCCCCAACCAAAGGGTTGTAGAAGGCGTTTATTTGCCTCCCGCACATGGTACATGGGAGGGTCGAATGAGATTGGCTAATCTGAAGGGCTTTGGATGAGCACTCAAGCTCTTCCGACCACTCCCGAGTCAAGATAGCGGTTAACTCCCATACAGTGTCCCTGAAGTAAGCTATCTCGTCGGGATCTGGGGGAATGTTCGGGATCGGTGGTTTCCCTCTACATTGGTAGTTTGAGGTGTTTCCATAATCTTCAAAGAGGTCATCCTCAAACATCAATTGAGGCACTAAAGATTGGGAAGTTTCATGTTCCGATGCCGACGGTTCAAGGGGATCGTCTACGGCTGGATCTACAGATGTGGGCGGTGTAGTGCTGGTCTCAGCTGCTAAGGCATCCCCTACTTTGGGTACACTTCCTTCTGGGGGAGATTGAGGTTCGGTTGAGAAAGGAAGATTACGTAGGATTTTCTCCAGGATGTTCTTCCCTTCACTTATGGGTGTTTGCATAAACGATCCTCCAGAAGATGCATCTAGCTGTGAGGCTGAACTCTTGTTCAGGCCTATGTAAAAGTGTTCGAGCAGTATGTACTCGGGTAAGTGTAGGACTGGACATGAGTTCACCAGATGTGAGAATCTCTCCCAGGCTGCTCCTAGGGTTTCCTCCTCTTTTTGGCTAAAGTTGAAAATGTCCCTACGCAGGGCGACAACACAAGAGGCAGGGAAATATCTCTCGCAAAACATTTTTACCAGGGAACCCCAATTGCCCTCAACCTTACCTGCTTCACGCGTGTACCATCGCTTCGCGTCTCCCGATAGGGAGAAGGGAAACAATTTCCACTTGAGAGTGTCATGTTTCATGCCATCAATGGCGTAGCATGAACAGACTCTATCAAATTCTTGCAGGCATTCATAAGGATTCTCACTAACTATCCCCGAAAAGGAACAAGTCCTCTGAACCAAGTCAATCAAGTTAGGGCTGAATTCATAGCTGGTCGTGTGAATTGGGTGCTCAGATTGTGGTGGCTCAAATGATTCAGCTCTGGGGGCGGAAAGATCTTGGATAGACTGCTCCTCCATGGTAAAGGTAAAACAAAAAGAATTGAAAAGAAAAAAGGAGAACAAAGATAAATACGAGGACCACTAGGTTCGAAGATAGATTCAGCAACCGTTCCCCGGCAACGGCACCAGAAATGCTTGTTGGTATTTCTTAACGTCACCACTAGTTGTACACCTAGCGTGAGCGTAAGATCCACCTGGGTATACCGACGGGTACGAAAGAATCCGCAAGCACACGGAAATACCGCTGTAGCACTTCCCCAAAGGAGTATTCCAAAGGGTATCGAATCCAAGGAACGATGTGTACTACCTTCTATCCTAGACTTGGTCCAAGGACACAACTCTATAGGATGAGATGAAGATGGAAAGGATCTTGCTGATAGCATGAGAGCTGAGAACAGCCTCTCGATTAGGGACTTCTCGTTTCGGACACTGGCCCCTCCTGACTATGACAGTTGGTTCACGGCAAATGGTTGCCTACACACTGTATCCGGACGTGGGGGATTTCAGAGGGTCCAACGACTGTCACTACTGCGGCCTACCCCAAGACAAACCGTGGGATACAGGGCAAACGAAGGATAACCCGAAGTCTAGACACCATGTCTACACGACCGATTACTACTATAGCATGGTTACGTCTGTCGACCCGTAACAACACTATAGCACTCCGTACGAAGACGGAGCGACGAACCCACGAGAGAGAGACCCGAACTCACTCAGATATACGCTATCCTACGCAAGGGATCACGGATGAACTTGATCTAGATTAGGATAAAGGAGCATCCACTAACTCTGATTAGACTAGCAGGCATACAAACAGGATACAAACTTAAGTGCTTATGACAGAAGATCAAGGGCCGTGTTCGTGAAGAACACAAGCCGCTAACTTATGAACAAACACAAAAGCATGAGAAACTCGATCGTCAACTAGATCGAGGAAGCGTGTTCGTGAAGAACACGAGCCTCTAAATGATGAACGAACGAAGAATACAAGAACATAGTATGAATGCCACTTTAGTCTAACTGAGAATGTCGAAATACTCACTTTATTCTAAATGAAGAACAAAAGCATCCGTAGAGGATCGTTCTTGAGGAAATGTGCCAAACACCATGGCACAACCCCAAGACACCACCCCACCTTCCTTCTAATCTCTAAAGCACTAGCAAGCCAGCACTAATCCTATGCAAGAGCTCTCCTCTCCTAATGAGAGAAGCCAAAAGGCAAAAGTGAAAAGGAGGAGAAGAAGTGTGTGTCCTATTCTCTAACCCCAATACTTCTATTTATAGGCCTAGGCACCGGCGTGGAAGCACCCCAAACACCCCGGGAATGAAGTAAGGAGCCAACCAGGAACCACCACGTGGAAGGCTAGGATTGGGCACCACAAGGTCGGTTCGGCCGACCTGTGGGGTCGGCCGACCCCTTGTGGGCCCCACCTACCTTGTGTTTTCTCCTGGTGTCTGATATGCGGGTCCTTATGGTAGTTCCAGGTGTCCACGTGTTTTGGAGGCGGTTTAGGCACTCTGGTGGGCCATGGGATCCATGTGATATACGCATGGCGACTCCTGATTCGCTGAGGCTTTCTCCCTTGGATTGGTGACATCATGGATCCAGGGGGTGCTTGCATGGTAGCCCCTCATTGGCTGAGCCTGGATTCCTTGGATTGGTGAGGTGGATTGATAAGGTGTGCTTTTGCTCTCTCTCTTGTTCTTATTGCCTGCATTTGAATATACACCGCAACTTATGAAAATTGTCAGTGTAAGGCCCTATTCTATTATGAATGTATATTTTTCATGTCACAATGAAGGCGTTGACGGCCATAAATATGGTACTTAACAGCCGTCAACACATGCCTGCTAGTACGCGGCCACTGTACGAATCACTGTACCACTCCACTGTAGCTGCCCTCCCCTAGTCTATAAAAGGGAGAGGCAGACGCCCCTGCGCGGGGACGACACACTCACTCATGCACGCATACTCACAGCTCACTCTTTCTCCACATTCCACCGCTCCCGATATTGGCACTTGCCTCAATCATCGTAGTTGGGACCTGGGGGATTTGCCTCCTCTCCCGCCTTGCTTGTAGTCCCCCTCTACAGGCACCACCGGTGCAAGCTAATACAGTGCGCAAGCACATCCTGCTAGACGTACGGCCCCGTGGCCGGAACCAGGATAAACCCGTGTCTCCCTTTAGCTTAGCACCGACCATCGAGAGACTGATCACAACGCTAATTACTAGTTAGTGCTGGAGCTAATCCGGACACCGACAATTTTCTTTTCTTTTCTTTTCCCTTTCTTTTTTCTTCTATCTCATCTCATCATCATACAAACTCACACAGATTCAAAGATTTTACAAATCCATCTCATGTTATCTCATCCCATCATATACAATCAATTTCCACAAGAATCAATTTCTACACAAATATTCAGCTCATGTACATCACAAATTTTCACAGAGCAAAGAACTAAGGAAGAAGAAGAAACAAATCAGGAGAGGGCCGGCTTGCCCTGGCGCCGCCGGCCAGCCTAATCCCGGTGCGCCCTCCGCACTGCGCTGGAGCGGCGTCCGCGCCGCCGGCCTGGGCGCGCGGCCTCCGCGCCCCTGTGCACACCCCTGCACCGGCCTGGGCGGCCTCTGCGCCCCTGCGCCGACCAGGGTGCCGTCGGCCCTGCCCCGGCGCGCCCCTACCCTTGCGCCGCCGGGAGGCCGCCTCCCCTGCGCAGGCGCACGTGCTCCAGCGTGGCACTGCGCACTGCGCCCGGCACCCCGACCACGATCGATTCCTTGGATGCGTGGCCTGCAGGAGGAGATAACAGAGAGAGATGAGAAGATGAGGAACGAGGACCATAGAGATGAGAGGATAAGGACCAAGCGTAGAGATGAGAGGATAGAGATAGACGATGCGGTCGGGGCGATATTTTCTAAGTACCCAGAGGGCCGTGGAGGGCGGCGGTAGCAGCAGACAAGTACCGGGGTTTTCTATGACCCGGTACTGATGCGTCCACATTAGTACCGGGTGGTAATAAGCCCCGGTACTAATGTGCGGCGTTCACATTAGTACCGGCCTGTATTACGCACCGGTACTAATGTTTCACATTAGTACCGGTACGTAATACGGCCGGTACTAATGTTGGTCACGCGAGGGCTCCGCGGGGCTTTTTCTTCGCACGGGACATTAGTACCGGTTCTTGTTCACATTAGTACCGGGCGCCGAAAAAACTGGTACTAATGTTAAATTTGCTCTGGGACGAAAGCGTCATTCCCTAGTAGTGATTTTATAACTATGAGATGACTGGTCCACCATTGTAAGAGTTGTTAGTGCATGCAACTCATAATTTTTTTTCTATACATAATTAAGGACATAAATTTTTATGAGACTAGTTAAAATGACAACAATTGTAAAGATTGTTAAGTCATCTTAAAATTTACGTGTCAATGCACCTACTAGACAGTGGCAATGTACCTGCCCTTCTTCCTCAATTGCATTCTAATCATGCGATACAGGTAGAAACAACATTTCATTGCTATAGCGAGGAGACCACACACTGGTGGAGAAGGGACCTTTAGTCCCGGTTGGTAAGGGTGTCATCTCTCTAAAGTCCAACCGGGACTAAAACTTAGAAACGAAAGCCCCCCCTTCTTACCGGGTGGCCAACCGGGACTAAAGGGGGGCCTTTAGTCTCCGTTGGTAATACCAACCGGGACTAAAGGGGGGGCACGCCAGCGACAAAAAATTGAAAATTTCTGGCCTTTAATCTCAGTTGTTAATACCAACCGGGGCTAAAGGGGGGGCACGCCAGCGTCAAAAAAATTGAAAATTTCTGGGAGGCCCTCACACACGTCGCAAGTCACAAGTCACGCGATTTTTTCACTCGAAATATACGCGTGCGCGTTGCGGGGATTCGAACTCGTGACCTGTAGCCTCGCGCATAGCTTCCTTACCATCTCACCTACACAGCACATGTGATTGAGTAGAGAATGCAATCCTCTTATAGTAACTCGTGGGAGACCCTTTAGTCTCGGTTTGTAACACGAAGTCAGACTAAAGGGGGTAGGGTCTTTAGTCTCGATTCGTAACACCAACCTAAACTAAAGTCTCGGCCCGCCATCCTCCTTTGGTACCCCCTTTAGTCTAGGTTGGTGTTACGGACCGAGACTAAAGGGGGGGGCCTTTAGTCTCGGTTCGTAACACCAACCTAGACTAAAAGCTCGAGACCCTTTAGTCTAGGTTCGTGTTACGAACCGATACTAAAGGACCCCCTTTAGTCTGGGTTCGTGTTACGAACCGAGACTAAAGGGTCGGAGCTCTCCTCCCACTCATGGCCACGTCGCCCAAAAAGCTTTAGTCTCGGCTCCAAAATTCTACTAGGACTAATGTGTGGGAACAAAGGTCGTCTCTCTACTAGTGACAAGCTGTGACAAAGAAAAGGGCCGAAGGTAGGAACCAATACGGCCCAAGATACTTGCAGGCCATGTTCTCCTCCTTAGGGCATGTACAACGCCAATTAATGAGGCGTTTATGAACCGTCCATGAGCCGACAATTTTGCGAAAAGCCCCCGCTACCTCCCACCGACGGCTCCCATGTCTCCTCGCGAGGCGACGCAAGGGTCCTGTTCTCCCAGGTCAAGCGGACGATCGCGCTCCCGCTGTACGCCCCCATCTTCACGAGGCGACCGGAGCTCGGGATCCCACACGGCACGCACGAGTGGGAGTACTTCGTGCCAAGTCCAGCCCCGCCTGCCCGGAGGAGTAGTTGTATGAGTCTCGCGCAGCCGGCGCGGAGCCGCCGCGGGGAGGTGGAGGGGGCGCCGGTGGTGGCGCCATGAGGAGGAGAAGGGTCGCCGGCTGAAGATCCCGCCGCCGCGCCGATGAGCTTGGGACGGGAGAAGACACCACCCACACCAGGAAGAGGCCGCCGACTGGAAGAGAGGGAGGGAAGAGAGCACCCAGCCTCGTCCCCGCCGCCGAATCCGGCCCCAAGGAGGAGGCCGCCATGGCCCCGCTCGCACCGCGACTCATCCACCCCACTGACGAGAGCTACACGAGCCACCGGCAGAGAAGTCCAACGTGGAGGTCAGGCCCGGCGGAGAAAGCCGGTGCGGAGGTCGAGCCCCCCGACAGCGAGCACTACAAGAAAATCGCTGACTAGTGACGCAACCTAGTTTTGCCGTCATTGATTTATGATGTTCCTGGCTGATCTCGTTATTAAATTTCACTTCTAAGCAAATTTAGTGACAAAAAAACTTTCGTCATAACAGTTGGTACTGTAGCCGAGCATTCTCTGTTCCAAGCTAGTTTTGTGACGCCATAAGCTCTGCAATAGCGTCATAAACCAACTTTGGTCCCACATGTAAGTTGAAGCAGCAGTATAAACCAACCTTGGTCCCACATGTAAGTTCAAACAGCTGGAGCCCAACCACTAGCGCCCCATCGAAATGTTGCAGAAATAATGCGCCATCGCAAGGGATCGAACTGAAGACCTGCTAGAACAACACAACATTGTTTTCCAGTACACCACCTCATGGTTCTGTGACTTTTTTGGGAAACTTTATACATATATCTGATATTTTCCCGCGGTCTCGCGCCAGCTCACCGAGCCGCCCGCGCCAAGTCACCTGGCCGCGACCACCGCGTGGCTGGCCGCCCCCACCACACCAACTGCGGCCTATGCCACGTGGTCGGCCGGCCGCGCCAGGTCACCGGACACGTCAGTCCCAACCACAGCACGGAGCGGTGCTGGTAAGTTGGCTGGAGAAAAGCCCGCGCTGTAGTCAAAAATAGTTTTCCCACAGCCTACTGTCCCGGAAGGGGAAAAAGAAGAACGAAGTGGTGAGTAGGCTACCAAAACGGGTCATTCCAGCAGTGATTTGCGCCTTCCAATGGCTGCTCACTCTTACGGGCGCAACCTTGGTTAGGGGTGGGCATTCGGTTTAAACTAACATTTCAGTTCGGTGTATTCGGTTTGTCAAAAGTTCGGTTTTGAGAATTCAGAAACCGACCAATTCGGTGTCGGTTAATTCGGTTCGGTTTTCGGTAGAAACCGAACTCACCGAAGTTCATTCTTGGGCACAAGCAAGCCCGCAAGCAGTTCACCTGAAGGACCGAATAGGCGACCAGAGAGGGGGGAGTGAATGGGTGCCGATAAAAATTCTTCCCGAAGGTCGAACTCAGCCTATACCCCGATTGCCACTCCGAGTACACGCAGACACCAGAGAAGCTCTAGACTAGGCACACACAAGCCCACAAGTCCTAGAGACAAGCCTTGAATCAAACCGCGGAAGCACAAGACAAGAATCAAAGCACTTGGCCAATTCTGGAAACGACCAGTGTGGACTGTCCGTATGGTACAGCCGGACTGTCCGCGTCGCACAGGTGGACTGTCCGGACCAACCTCGCGAACTGTCCGAAAGATGCAACTGAATCACCAGAGACGCACTAGAAAATTCGGACTGTCCGACGGGACCAAGCGGACTGTCCGCCAGTGTCGCAGACCGTCCGTGAGGCCTGGGCGGACCGTCCGGCAAACCTCGCTGGAAACCCCAGACAAACTCAGCTCCACCCCAGACAAAAACCAAGCCACGCGGACAGTCCACAAGCCCCACGCGGACAGTCCAGAAACACCCTGCAATAAAACCCTAGCAGCAGAACAGATCGAAACGCGAACGCGCACGAACACGGATGAACACGTGACAAACAGGGGTCATGCGGACAGTCCGCACGACGCTCGCGGACAGTCCGCCAGGCGCGGACAGAGCAGAAAAAGCCCGACCCGCGAAGTCAACCCTCCAAATCCATCACCGGATCTCCGAAACGGCTAGAGCTCTTGAGACAAGACTTTGGGGAGATGAGAAGCGTCACTGGATGAAGCTATGCCCCAAAAATCTCGACCTCTAACTCCCTAAATCACCAGGAATCGCGGATCACACGAACCACCACCAAGAACTCGGACTCCGGCCAAAAACTCATGAATTGAAGGCTTTCCCCAGCGTTTGAGGGGTCAGGATCACACACAAAGATGCGCAACGCATCCACCCATGATCCCCTCAAAGAAATCCGAAGGAAAACGCCCACAAATCTCCGAATCGAGTGAAAAACAAAACTCCTCGAAAATAGCCCCGAAAATGACACGAAAATCACAGAGGACTAGGAGATCACCGCAACGCCGAATGCTTCCATAAATCCAGAGGTCAGAGTATATACAAGAATCTAGCCTAAGGAAAGCAGAGGAAAAAGAAGCAGTCCAGAGCAATCTACCGGGGGAGGAAACCCTAGAGTCCAAGAAGAGAGAGATGCCATCCACCTCTCTGCTATTTATACGAAGTCCATCGGTGGGAGGTAAATGACCACGCTACCCCTACAACTCAAATAGAAGATACAACCCCTCAGGGGAATTTTGGTCAAGTCTTCATCGAGCGGACACGCTTCCACCGCGGCCTTGCTTAGCATCGACGCAAGCCCCGCGATCACGCCACGTGCCCCCCACCTCGAAGCTTCCTGACGCTCCCGGATCATCATCTCCGTCGCATCGGGCCTCCGACTTGGTTTTGCGGCCCAAACCAAGAAACCGTCCACCGGATGGTTTTGTGGGCAAACCACCAAACCCCGCGTGCAAGCTTCGGGCTCCATCCGCTACCTTGCACCGGCCCATGTTCACGACTTCAGCCCGCTAGTCCTGCACCGCACGGCTCGCACTTGACCCCATCGGCCGCCGGGTCCATCGAACCAAGCCTACTTGCCTCTCCATCACCCGGAAGCCACCACGGCTAAGGCCTTTCGCGCTTATTCTTCACCTGCACCCACACGAGTCAAGCCGCAACCTGTACCTGCACACTTAGCCAAGCATCAGTCCACACCACGTTGTCAATCACTCATCACTAAGGAACGACCCTCCACTGGTCTTCGGACACACCTGGTCCTCAATCTCCCCCTTGATGAGTGCATTGACAACACCCATAGTAATCATTATAGAGAAAGAGAAAATAAAACAACCACGAGCACAAACCTCCACAGCAAGTGATCAAAAGCCAAAGAACAAGCAAAACCAAGATCACTCGCCAGGCCAAGTCTCGGCCCCCTAAGACAAGGGCAATGGCTCGACACAGCCGAGACAAAACAAAGCTCACAAAGAGCACACCACAAAGCACACAACTCAGGCAAACCAAAGGAGCTCCCCCTACACATATGCAAGCTCCCCCTGAGCAAATGCAACCTCTTCTTCTCAATTTTTCTCCTCACATGCAACATCTCATAAATGCATACCAATTTTCCACAAAATCAACCAATGCATGAAAAATCTCCCCAAATGCACACAACTTCTCCCCCTTGTTGACAATGCATGAATCAAGGTATATGAAACTCTTCCCCTTGTTTACATGAAAGATGCATGTCAAAGCATATAAACAGTCTACCAAGATTCTCAAATATACAAAGAGCACAACAAAATGCTACACATGAGACATAGAGTAAGCAAGATAGACATGGTGTAGTTAGCACATTGCCATCAAGAAGGTAGAGACCTATAAGCATGTGACATGGCCAAAAGCAATTTTAAGCGAATTTTCACAAAGAAACATTCATCTCATGAGAAAAATCCTATCCATGGCAATTTGAGCACAAATACACTAGATCATCTCAAGGTTATACAAGATCACAAATTCTCATCACAAGATCATTATAAACGCCCACAAGCTACTCAAGTCATGTTAAAGCCACCGAGCCATGTGTCTACTTCTTAAAATGAGACTTCTCATGGTAGACAACATGCTACAGTTTAGCACCCAAGATATGAATATCACAAACATAAAAACATGATTATGAGCTCAATTTTCAAGCATAAAGCAATTCATACACCAATTTCATTTTCAATTTAAAACATGGTACATGAAGTGCCTTTGCGGCAAAACGAAGCTTATGCTCCACCCCAAGTAAGCAAATGGGCTAAACATTTACAATGACAAAAGGTCTTTGACCCCAAGCAAAGAGAACATGATTCTCAAGCACAAACTAAGCATGATATAAGCATTGAAGCACAAATTGAACATCGACAAGCATCTACTCATGAGAGAGGCAATTTTATCATTTTCACAAACATAAAGCTATCTCAACATAATTATATGGCAAAACCATCAAGAGCATAGCATTCACATCACCATTTACCAAAAATGCACATATCTCACCCATAGCACATCTGTGATCAAAGTATATAAGAGAAGCTTTTCCTAGCACAAGTGATCCAAAGATGGCTATCCTACCAGGTTTTGTACAGAACGTAAAATGCATGTATGGAATGCAACAAAATGAAACATATATCACATATATACATGAGAAGCTCCAAGACCCAGCTAGAAAGGAAAGTACACCCCAAGTTCACCCCGCAACCGAGTGAAAGTGACTTGGTCAAGTGGTTTGTTGAATATGTCGGCTAGCTGATCTTGGGCAGGTACATAGGACAAGGATATGTTTCCCTTCTCAACATTGTCCCTCAGAAAGTGGTACCTCTCTTCTATGTGTTTCGTTTTGGAGTGAAGGACTGTGTTTTTGGCTACACTTATGGCACTGGTGCTGTCACAAAAGAGTGGAATCTGGGAACACTCCTCACCAAAGTCGCTCATAGTGTAGGTCATCCAAAGCAGCTGGGAACAACAACTAGCAGCAGCTACATACTCAGCCTCTATAGTGGACTGGGCTACACTGGATTGCTTGCGAGATGACCAAGAGACCAAAGAAGAACCAAGGAACTGACAACACCCAGAGGTAGACTTGCGGTCCAATCGACACCCAGCAAAATCGGCATCGGAGTACCCGTGAAGTCTGAGTGTCGAGGAGGCAGAATACCAAAGACCAAACTTAGGAGTGTAGTTCAAGTACCTAAAAATCCGCTTGACGGCCTGCCGATGTGAAGTCCTCGGTGAAGCCTGAAAACGAGCGCACAGACACACACTGAACTGGATGTCCGGCCTCGTCGCCGTCAAGTAGAGGAGGGAGCCGATCATGCTCCGGTACTTCTTCTGGTCCACGGGTTCGCCGTCCTCATCCGCGTCTAAAGCCGTAGTGGTACCCATCGGTGTAGTCAGCGGCTTGGAGTCGTTCATGCCAAACTTCTTCACCATGTCCCTGGTGTACTTCGCCTGATGTACAAACGTCTTGTCTTGCACTGCTTGATCTTGAGTCCTAAGAAAAACTACAGCTCGCCCATCATGGGCATCTCAAATTCCCTGCCCATGTCATCTGCAAATCAGGCAACAAGATCATGAGAAGAGCCACAAAAAATTATGTCATCCGCGTATATATGAACAATCAAAAGGTCATTCCCATGCTTAAGGAGAAACATGGTCTTATCAACTGTGCCCATCACAAACCCCGTACTCAGCAAAAACCCTCTCAACCTGCCATACCAAGCTCTAGGTGCCTGTTTCAACCCATATAGCGCTCTCTGGAGTTTGTATACACGGTGTGGGTATCTCTCACTCTCAAACCCCGGGGGTTGTCTCACATACACTTCTTCCTCTATCACCCCATTTAAGAAAGCACTCTTCACGTCCATTTGGTACAACTTGAACCCTTTAGCCACGGCAAAGGCTAGAAGGATCCTAATTGCCTCCAAACGGGCCACAGGAGCAAATGTCTCCTCATAGTCTATGCCCTCTTTCTAGTTGAACCCCTGAGCCACCAACCTCGACTTGTTTCTCACAACCATCCCATTCTCACCCTCTTTGTTCTTCCACACCCAATTGGTACCTATGGGACGGCAATTTGGCAGTGGATCAACTAACACCCAGACTTGGTTCCTCTCAAAGTTTTCCAACTCCTCATGCATGGAATTCACCCAATTCTCGTCAGACAAAGCGTATGGAATATCTTTGGGCTCAAACGATGCAACAAAAGCAGAGTGAGCGAAATGAGAAGTATTCCTTGACCTCGACCGTGTAGTGCGTTCATGAAGGTCACCTATGATCGTCGTCGGTGGGTGATCCACCTGTACACGCCGAGGAGCCTCACCCCTGGACACAATCTCCCCCTCAGCAGCAGCCTCCACTCGAACAGCCTCAGTCGTGGTGGTTGTAGGAGATGGTCCATCTTCGATCGTCGTCGTAGTAGTGGAAGTAGCATGTACACGATCAGCCATGGGAGCATCACCACCATCATCGTCGTCGTCTCCATCTCCATCCTTCTCATCCTCAAAGATCATCGCTCCAATCTCCTCGTCACCTGCACACTCAAAAGAAGAAGAGCTACATGGCTGTGTCTCGTCGAAGGTTACCTCACAAGTCTCCATGATTCGGTTAGTGCCAACGTTGAGCACACGATATGCTCTAGAATGAATCGCATAACCAAGGAAAATACCATCCGAACATCTAGACTCAAACTTATCCAACTTGCCCTTCTTCAGAATGAAACACTTGCAACCAAAAGCTCTAAAGTGACTCACCTTGGGTTGTCGCCCATGCATCAGCTCATAAGAGGTCCCCTTTTTGAAAGCACGAAGGAAGATGCGATTTGAGACATAGCAAGCGGTATTGACCGCCTCAGCCCAGAAACGCCTAGGAGTCCTATGCTCATCGAGCATCGTCCTGGCCATCTCACAAAGGGTTTGGTTCTTCCTCTCTACTACGCCATTCTGGCAAGCAACGTATGGAGAAAGGTACTGATGATCGAGACCAAGATCACTGCAAAAGGCATCAAAATGAGAGTTCTTAAACTCCGTGCCATTGTCACTGCGTATAGCTCGAATGGCATCACCATGTCTCTCATTCTTCAACCTCAAGATCAAGTCCTGAACAAAGCCAATTGTCTCGCTCTTATCCTCCAAAAAGAAAACCCAAGAGTACCTCGAAAAGTCATCAACCACAACAAGAACATACCACTTCCCACCCGCAGAGCGAACACGAGCTGGCCCAACCAAATCCATGTGCAACAGCTCACAAGGTCACTCAGTCATGACCGCAGTCAGAGGGGCGTGAGAAGCAGCAACCATCTTTCCATGCCGACAAGAAGCACAAAACAAATCCTTCTCGAATTTCAACTTAGGCAATCCTCGGACAAGATCAAGACCACTCAAGCGGGAAAGCAACTCAAAGATCAAGTGTCCCAACCTCCTATGCCATTTCCAAAGCTCGGCCTAAACGCCAACAACAAAGCATCGAGGAGGACCAACAGACTGGGAAAAATCAGCACGGAAAATTTGACCCTCGGGGATGATCGTACAGACAAGATCACCTCGAGAATCAAGTACACGAGAAGCGCCCGACTTAAAACGAACCTCAAAACCTTCGTCCAGTAACTGAGATATTGACAACAGGATAAAACCAAGTGACTTGACCAAAGCCACACTTCTTAAGGTCACCTTGCTACTCACCTTCACCATACCTTCAACAAGCACTCATCCTCTCCCATTATCCCCGAAAGTGATGTACTCCCTCGTACTCTCCGGGGTGAGGCTGGAGAACCACCCACGATCTCCGGTCATGTGTCGTGAGCAACCGGAGTCGATCAACCAAAAGTCCTCCAAGCCTCCAACCTGCAATAAAAAATGAGGACGAGAATGAGCAAGTGACTCAACACTGGGGTTAGTACCAAAAGAGTCAAACCAGTGTCGAGCCATTTGCTCAAAAGAAGGGTTAGCAAAATCCATCCTACCAAAACCTCTAGGCGGAGCCCTCTCACGCCTACCACCAAAAGACCTGTCACGTCTCACTGGAGGAGTACGCGCACCACGAGGGGGAAAGTGTGGCCCGTAGTCCATCTGAGACCCAAAGCTCTGATCGTGCCTCCCAAACTCGTAACGGTCACGAGAAGGAGCACATCGAGCCAACTCACCACGACCAAACCTAACACGCCTATCTCTCTGAGGAAACCCACCTCCACCTCCACGAGTGGGAACTGTACGCACATACACCTCACCCCTAGGTAGAGGCCCTCTACGAGGCTCAGGCACACCACGAGAAAGGTGGTACCTGTCCTTGTTTGCCATCTCCCTAGCAAACCTCTCATCTCTCTTCCTCCCTCCCACAATACTAATAATGGAAGCGGACCGGTTGTGGCTTAGGTTGTGGCTTCTCTATGAGCTTCTCACCAGCTTTCTCTCCTGACTTCCCACCAAATACACTCCCTTGGGTGCTCACAAACTTGATGGGTTTTTGGTAGTTCTCAGATTTGTGGGGGAACACTGGAGGATCTGGGGTTGTGTCTAGTTTGTTTCTGAGATAGTTTGGCTTGGGTACAAATTTGTTCATGGGTGTGGTATGCGGTGGAATAGGAATCTCTCCAACTTCTCCCTCACCACTCTTCTCACCACACTTGTCAGCCCCCAACGCCTGACCATCAAACCTCTTAAACTGAGCCAACATCAAACTCAATTGTGGCTCATGCCCAGACAACCACCCCATCATTTTCCTCAACTCATCATTTTCATCCTGCAGACGATCAACATAGTGTGCAAGTTCCATGTTTTTCAAAGCATGCATTTCACAAGTAGAACATGATGTAGGAAGAGGAGCTTTCAATGCCGCCTCAAGAGAAACTATCCTGGTGTGAGACTCATCTAGCCTAGCATGCAACACAGGACATGAAGTGAAAGCACCTAATAAGGCTGGCCTAGATTTCAATTCATCACACTCAATCCTAACCACATCTAGTTCCTCAAGAGTAGAGGCATGCTTCTCCTTTAGAGCAGTCAAATCAGCAAGAAAAACGGAGCAATCACCACAGTCAATCTCATCAGACACCACAGGAGCAGATTTCAAAGAGCCTATCTCATTTCTAGCATCCACAAGCAAGGATTCAAGCTCAGCTATCTTATCCTTAGCATCACCCAACAAAGACCTAAATTCCCTCTTCTCCTTGTTGGTCTTTCTATGCACATCATCACGGTTATCAAGCAACTCATTCAGCCTAGCATTCTCCTCTAGCAAGAAGTTGGGATCCTGTCGTACCTGCTCCTCGGAGTCGGAGTTCGAATCTGAGCTGTGCCTCCCATTCTTCTTGGAATGCGCCATGCCGCAAAAACCTCCTTGTGCGACGAAGCTCAGGCCGGTGAAGTTCTTGCCCGTGTGCCGCTTGTTCTTGCGCCTTTCTTGCTCTTCCTCGCTGCTCGAGTCGGAGGAAGCATCGCTTGATGTGGAGTCAATGTCGCTCACTCCGGCAACCAACACTCGAGCCGTCTTCTTCTTGTAGTCGCCACTCTTCTTCGACCTTCTCTCACCCTTGTCCTTGCGCTTGTCCTCGTAGTTGTTCCGGGAGTGGTGCTTGTTGTAGTCGTGCTTGGGCTTGCCCTGGTAGTCGTTCTTGATCTCCATGGCTTCAGGGCATTCGGCGATGAAGTGCTCGTGCTTCCCGCATCGATACCACATCCCCGAGCTCCGCCTTCCATTCTTGCGGTTCTCGTACATCCGCCCAAACCTCTTGCTCAACAAGGCGAGATCATCTGAAGGACCGAATAGGCGACCAGAGAGGTGGGAGTGAATGGGAGCCGATAAAAATTCTTCCTTAAGGTCGAACTCAGCCTATACCTCGATTGCCACTCCGAGTACTCGCACACACCAAAGAAGCTCTAGACAAGTCACAAACAAGCTCACAAGATCAAGAGACAAGTCTAGAAGCAAAGAGCGGAAGCACAAGACAAGAATCAAACACCTAGAGCAACTCTGCGAAAGCTCCTGGCGGACTGTCCGAGAGGACCAGGCGGACCGTCCGCGATGACTGCGCGGACTGTCCGTCAGGTCTCCACGGACTGTCCGAAAAAGGAACCAGAACCTCCAGGGGCACACCGGGGAAAAACGGACTGTCCAACGGTTCACTGCGGACCGTCCGACCGTCACGGACCGTCCGGGCCTACCTCGCGGACTGTCCGCCAAACTTGTTGCCACCGAACCAAAGCAACTCAACGGATCAAAACTCGAGCGCTCAAGAACTCGCGAAGAACCCGAAGAACACCAACGCTGCCTGGGCCTCGCGGACCGTCCGCCAAGCATGAACAGAACAGAAAAATGCTCGAGCTCGGGAGTCAACTCTACCTTTCCATCACCGGATCTCCCAAACAACAAAAGCTCTTGACACAAGATTTGGGGGAGATGATAAGCAACACAAGATGAAACTATGCCCCAAAAATCTCGACCTCTAAGCCACCAAATCGCCGGGAATCGCGGATCACACGAACCTCCACCAAGAACTCGAACTCCGGCCAAAAACTCACGAATCGAAGGCCTTCCCCGGCGTTTGACGGGTCAAGATCACACACAAAGATGTGCAAGGCATCCACCCATGATCCCCTCAAAGAAATCCGAAGGAAAACGCCCTCAAATCCCCGAATCGAGCAAAGAACGAAACTCCCCAAAAATAGCCCCGAAAATGACACGAAAATCACGGATGACTAGAAGATCACTGCAACGCCGAATGCTTCCATACATCCAGAGGTCAGAGTCTATACAAGAATCTAGCCTAAGGAATACAGTGGGAAAAGAAGCAGTTCAGAGAAATCTACCGGGGGAGGAAAACCTAGAGTCCAAGAGAGAGAGATGCCATCCACCTCTCCGCTATTTATACGAAGTCCATTGGAGGGAGGTAAATGACCACGCTACCCCTACAACTCAAATAGAAGATACAACCCCGCAGGGGCATTTTGGTCAAGTCTTCATCGAGCGGACACGCTTCCACCCCGGCCTTGCTTAGCATCGATGCAAGCCCTGCGATCACGCCACGTGCCCCCGCCTCGAAGCTTCCCGAAGCTCCCGGATCACCGTCTCCGTCGCCTCGGGCCTCCGGACTTGGTTTTGAGGCCCAAACCAAGAAACCGTCCACCGATGGTTTTGTGGGCAAACCAACAAACCCCGCGTGCAAGCTTCGGGCTCGATCCGCTACCTTGCACCGGCCCATGTTCACGACTTCAGCCCGCCAGTCTTGCACCGCACGGCTCGCACTTGACCGCATCGGCCACCGGGTCCATCGAACCAAGCCTACTTGCCTCTCCATCACCCGGAGGCCGCCACGGCTAAGGCCCTTTCGCGCTTGTTCTTCACCTGCACCGACACAAGTCAAACCGCAACCTGTACCTGCACACTTAGCCAAGCATCAGTCCACAGAACGTTGTCAATCACTCATCACTAAGGAGCGACCCTCCACTGGTCCTCGGACACACCTGGTCCTCAATCTCCTCCTTGATGAGTGCATTGACAACACCCATAGTAACCATCATTGAGAAAAAGAAAAGAAAAACAACCACGAACACAACCCTCTAAGCAAGTGATCCAAAGCCAAAGAACAAGTGAAAAACACGATCACTCGCCAAACCAAGTCTCGGCCCCCTAAGACAAGGGCAATGGCTCAACATAGCCAAGCCAAAACAAAGCTCACAAGGAGCACACCACAAAGCACAAAACTTAGGCAAATCAAAAGAGCTCCCCCTGCACATATGCAAACTCCCCCTGAGCAAATGCAACCTCTTCTTCTCAATTTTTCTCGTCACATGCAACATCTCACAAAAGCAAACCAAATTTTCCACAAAAATCTTCCAATGCATAAAAAATTCTCCCCAAATCATACATAACTCTCCCCCTTGCATGTATATTCTCCCCCTTGTTGAAAATGCATGAATCAAGGTATATGAAACTCTTCCCCTTTTTCTCATGAAAAATGCATGTCAAAGCATATATACAGTCTACTAAGCTTCTCAAATATACAAAGAGCACAACAAAATGCTACACATGAGACATAGAGCAAACAAAGTAGACATGGTGTAGTTAGCACATTGCCATCAACAAGGTAGAGACATATAAGCATGTGACATGGCCAAAAGCAATTTTAAGAAAAATTTTTACAAATAAACATTCATCTCATGAGCAAGACCCTATCCATAGCAATTTGAGCACAAAAACACTAGATCATCCAAAATTTATGCAAGATCACAAATTCTCATCACAAGATCATTATAAACGCCCACAAGCTACTCAAGTCATGTTAAAGCCACCGAGCCATGTCTCTACTTCTTAAAATGAGACTTCTCATGGTAGACAACATGCTACGGTTTAGCACCCAAGATATGAATATCAAAACATAAAACATGATTAGTGTTGACATTTCTTAACGCAATCACCTAAGAACAGGTTTGGAACCCATCCTGGTAACAACGCCAGAAATGCTGGTTGGTAATTCTTAATGTTACAGGAGTCCGCAAGCGCACGGAAGTACCATTGTAGCATTTCCCCAAAGGAGTTTTCCAAAGGGTATCAAATCCAAGGAAGGCATTGGCGGAATGACAAGATCAACTCTATTGCAATGAGTATAGATCATAGACAGAAATAAATCAGACACTCAAGTGCAGGGGTAAAATATGATAATAGGGGTAGTGTGATCACACACACACTCACTCTCTCTCTAAGGGGTCCTAGGCATAGGAGGCGACATACAAGTTAGTTCTAGGTTCTTATGTACTATACACATAAAGCTGGTAGGAACGAGTTAGATACACTAGCGTTGAAGAACATTGACTTAAGCACCCAGGTACCACGGGGAGATAACCTCCCGCGTTGCTTCCGCACAACTCCAGTTGTTATATTTTAGACTCCTACAGCTTATCCGAACGTGGGGGATTTCAGAGGACCAACGGCTGTCACTACCGCGGCCTACCCCAAGACAAACCGTGGGATAAACTCATAAGCAAGGTAGCTACGCAACCCAAGCACCATGCTTACGTTGTTAGCCGGACTTGACCGGCCCGAGCTATTGTGACCTAGGTCAAGCCACCAGATAAACCAGCCAATTACACCGAGTACCGTAGCTCAAGCACAGACTTCATACAACGCAATCATGTCATCTAATTAGATCAAACCAGGTTAGGTACACAAATGGATTCGTGTTTTCCTATGTCTGTTCAACTGGATCAAAGGGTCGTGTTCGCGAAGAACACGAGCCTCTAACTTAAGAACAAACACCAGAAACATGTGAAAGTCACCCGTCAAGTGGATCGAAAGGCCTTGTTCATCAAGAACAGGAGCCTCTAAATGATGAACAGGTGAAGAACACATGAACAAATCACTCATGCATACTAGCACAACTTTATATGAAATAGATAAATAACTGAAGTAGATCAAAGTCATACAAATGAAATAAGATACAAGAGAACTCTTACCTAGATCCCAAAGGAGACTTGGAACCTGAATTAGAACTACTCTAGCCTACCTCCTAGCCTTGAGACTAAAAGTGAGAGAGGTGTTGCAAGTGTGGATGTCTCATAAGTGAGCCCCCTCTCCTTCTATTTATAGGCCCGTGCACCGGCGAGGAATGGCTGCAAACACCCCTGGAATGGCACCTAGGACTAATAGGGAAGCACCACGTGGAAGCTCAGGAGAGGCCGAGCCAAGGTCGGTTCGGCCGACCTGTGGGGTCGGCCGACCCCCTGGTGGGCCCCCCTGGCTCGTGCTCTCTCCTGGTGACTGTCCTGTGGGTCCTTGGGTCGGTTCCCGATGTCCACCCTATTTTGACGCGGTTTGCATGCCTTTGTGGGCCCATGGATCCATGTGATGTCCACGTGTCACACTCTGATTCGTCGGGGGTTGCTTCACTTGGATTGCTTGCATGGCATGCATGCATGGCTCCCTAGTTGGCAGGTGTGCATGCATGGCATCCTTGTTGGCAGCCCACCTAGGATGAGGTGATGTGGCATGGACCATAGAAGGTGAGTTTGTCACTCTTTTCCTGCTTATTTTCCTGCAATCAAATAATCTCCAAGGACAAGTGGAACTACATTATTCTTAACTAAATACGTGTAAGAAATGCTTCATGTTCCTTTATTCATGAGTATATTGACGGCTAAAGTAGGTACTTAACAGCCGTCAACAATTAGGAGCTCATTTTTCAAGCATAAGGCAATTCACACACCAATTTCATTTGCAAGGTTAAACATGGTACATGAAGTGCCTTTGCGGCAAAAAGAAGCTTATGCTCCTCCCTAAGTAAGCAAAAAGGCTAAACATTTACAATGACAAAAGGTCTTTGACCCCAAGCAAAGAGAACATGATTCTCAAGCACAAATTGAACATGATATAGGCATTTAAGCACAAATTGAGCATAAACAAGCATCTACTCATGAGAGACATCAATTTAGCATTTTCATAAAAGGAAGGCTATCTCAACATAAGTATACGGCAAAACCATCAAGAGCATAGCATTCACATCACCATTTACCAAGCATGCACATATCTCATCCATAACACATCAGTGATCAATGTATACAAGAGAAGCTCAATCCGAGCTCAAGTGATCCAAAGATGGCTATCCTACCAGGTTTTGTACAGAAAGTAAAATGCATGTATGGAATGCAACGAAATGAAATACTATATCACATATATACATGAGAAGCTCCAAGACTCAGCTAGAAAGGAAAGCACACCCCAAGTTCACCCCGCAAGCGAGTGAAAGTGACTTGGTCAAGTGGTTTGGTGAAAATGTCGGCTAGCTAATCTTGGGTAGGGACATAGGACAAAGATATGTTTCCCTTCTCAACATTGTCCCTCAGAAAGTGGTACCTCACCTCTATGTGTTTCGTTTTGGAGTGAAGGACAGGGTTTTTGGCTACACTTATGGCACTGGTGCTGTCACAAAAGAGTGGAACCTAGGAACACTCCTCACAAAAGTCGCTCATAGTGTAGGTCATCCAAAGCAGCTGGGAACAACAACTAGCAGCAGCTACATACTCGGCCTCTGTAGTGGACTAGGCTACACTGGATTGCTTGCGAGATGACCAAGAGACCAAAGAAGAACCAAGGAACTGACAACACCCAGAGGTAGACTTGTGGTCCAATCGACACCCAGCAAAATCAGCATCGGAGTACCCGTGAAGTCTGAGTGTCGAGGAGGCAGAGTACCAAAGACCAAACTCAGGAATGTAGTTCAAGTACATGAAAATCCGCTTGACGGCCTGCCGATGTGAAGTCCTCGGTGAAGCCTGAAAACGAGCGCACAAACACACACTGAACTGTATGTCCGGCCTCGTTGCCATCAAGTAGAGGAGGGAGCTGATCATGCTCCGGTACTCCTTCTGGTCCACGGGTTCGCCGTCCTCGTCCGCGTCCAAAGCCGTAGTAGTACTCATCAGTGTAGTCAGCGGCTTGGAGTCGTTCATGCCAAACTTCTTCACCATGTCCCTGGTGTACTTCGCCTGATGTACAAAGGTCCCATCCTTGCACTGCTTGATCTGCAGTCCTAAGAAAAACTGCAGCTCGCCCATCATGGACATCTCAAATTCCCTACTCATGTCATCTGCAAATCTGGTAACAAGATTATGAGAAGAGCCACCAAAGATTATGTCATCCACGTAAATCTGAACAATCAAAAGGTCATTCCCATGCTTAAGGAGAAACAGGGTCTTATCAACTGTGCCCATCACAAACCCCTTACTTAGCAAAAACCCTCTCAACCTGCCATACCAAGCTCTAGGTTCCTGTTTCAACCCATAGAGCGCTCTCTGGAGTTTGTATACACGATGTGGGTATTTTTCACTCTCAAACCCCGGGGGTTGCCTCACATACACTTCTTCCTCTATCACCCCATTCAAGAAAGCACTCTTGACATCCATTTGGTACAACTTGAACCCTTTAGCCACAGCAAAGGCTAGAAGGATCCTAATTGCCTCCAAACGGGCCACATGAGCAAATGTCTCCTCATAATCTACGCCCTCTTTCTGGTTGAACCCCTGAGCCACCAACCTCGACTTGTTTCTAACAACCATCCCATTCCCACCCTCTTTGTTCTTCCACACCCACTTGGTACCTATGGGACGACAATTTGGCGGTGGATCAACTAACACCCAGACTTGGTTTCTCTAAAAGTTTTCCAACTCCTCATGCATGGAATTCACCCAATTCTCGGCAGATAAAGCGTGTCGAATATCTTTGGGCTCAAAAGATGCAACAAAAGTAGAGTGAGCGATGTGAGAAGTATTCCTTGACCTCGATCGTGTAGTGCGTTCATGAAGGTCACCAATGATCGTCGTTGGTGGATGATCCACCTGTACACGCCTGGGAGCCTCTCGCCTGGACACAATCTCCCCCTCAGTAGCAGCCTCCACTCGAACAGCCTCAGTCGTAGTGGGTGTAGGGGATGGTCCATCCTCGATCGTCATTGTAGTAGTGGAAGTAGCGTGTACACGATCAGCCACGGGAGCATCACCACCATCATCGTCGTCGTCTCCATATCCATCCTTCTCATCCTCAAAGATCCTCGCTCCAATCTCCTCGTCACCTGCATACTCAAAAGCAGAAGAGCTACATGGTTGTCTCGTCGAAGGTTACCTCGCAAGTCTCCATGATTCGGTTAGTGTCAAGGTTGAGCACACGGTATGCTCTTGAATGAATCGCATAACCAAGGAAAATACCATCCGAACATCTAGACTCAAACTTATCCAACTTGCCCTTCTTCAGAATGAAACACTTGTACCAAACGCTCTAAAGTGACTCACCTTGGGTTGTCGCCCATGCATCAGCTCATAAGAGGTCTTCTTCTTAAAGGCACGAAGGAAGATGCGATTTGAGACATAGCAAGAGGTATTGACTGCCTCGGCCCAGAAACGCCTAGGAGTCCTATGCTCATCGAGCATCGTCCTGGCCATCTCACAAAGGGTCCGGTTCTTCCTCTCCACTACACCATTCTGACAAGCAACGTATGGATAAGAGTGCTGATGATCGAGATCAAGATCACTGCAAAAGGCATCAAAATGAGAGTTCTTAAACTCCGTGCCATTGTCACTGCGTATAGCTCGAATGGCATCACCATGTCTCTCATTCTACAACCTCAAGATCAAGTCCCGAACAAAGCCAAATGTCTCGCTCTTATCCTCCAAAAAGAAAACCCAAGAGTACCTCGAAAAATCATCAACAACCACAAGAACATACCACTTCCCACCAGCAGAGCGAACACGAGCTGGCCCAACCAAATCCATGTGCAACAGCTCACAAGGTCGCTCGGTCATGACCGCAGTCAGAGGGGCGTGAGAAGCAACAACCATCTTTCCATACCGACAAGAAGCACAAACCAAATCATTCTCGAATTTCAACTTAGGCAATCCTCGGACAAGATCAAGACCACTCAAGCGGGAAAGCAACTCAAAGCTCAAGTGTCCCAATCTCCTATGCCATTTCCAAAGCTCGGCCGAAACGCCAGCAACAAAGCTTCGAGGAGGACCAACAGACTGGGAAAAATCGGCACGGAAGATTTGACCCTCGGGGACGATCGTACAGACAAGATCGCCTCGAGAATCAAGCACACGACAAGCGCCTGACTTAAAACGAACCTCAAAACCTTCGTCCAGTAACTGAGATACTGACAACAGGATAAAACCAAGTGACTTGACCAAAGCCACACTTCTTAAGGTCACCTTTCTACTCACCTTCACCATACCTTCAGCAAGCACTCGTCCTCTCCCATTGTCCCCGAAAGTGATGTACTCCCTCGTACTCACCGGGGTGAGGCTGGAGAACCACCCACGATCTCTAGTCATGTGTCGTGAGCAACTGGAGTCGATCAACCAAAAGTCCTCCAAGCCTCCCACCTGCAATTAAAAACGAGAACGAGAATGAGCAAGCGACTCAACACTGGGGTTAGTACCAAAAGAGTCAAACCAGTGTCGAGCCATTTGCTCAAAAGAAGGGTTAGCAAAGTCCATTCTACCAACACCCCGAGGTGGAGCCCTCTCACGCCTACCACCAAAGGACCTGTCACGTCTCACTGGAGGAGTACGCGCACCACGAGGGGGAAAATGTGGCCTGTAATCCATCTGAGACCCAAAGCTCCGATCGTGCCTCCCAAACTCGTAATGGTCACGAGAAGGAGCACGTCGAGCCAACTCACCACGTCCAAACCCAACACACCTATCTCTCTAAGGAAACACACCTCCACCTCCACGAGTGGGAACTGTACACACATAAACCTCACCCCTAGGTAGAGGCCCTCTACGAGGCTCAGGCACACCACGAGAAAGGTGGTACCTATCCTTGTTTGCCATCTCCCTAGCAAACCTCTCATCCCTCTTCCTCCCGAAACAAAACTCATCTTTATGCCCATCCCTCCCACAATACTCACAATGGAAGCGGATCGGCTGTGGCTTAGGCTGTGGCTTCTCTATGAGTTTCTCACCAGCTTTCTCTCCTGACTTCCTACAAAAGACACTCCCCTGGGTGCTCACAAACTTGATGGGTTTTTGGTAGTTTTCAGATTTGTGGGGGAACACTAGAGGATCTGGGGTTGTGTCTAGTTTGTTTCTGAGATGGTTTAGCTTGGGTGCAAATTTGTTCATGGGTGTGGTATGTGGTGGAGTAGGAATCTCTCCAGCTTTCTCTTCTCCCTCACCACTCTTCTCACCACACTTGTCAGCCCCCAACGCCTGACCATCAAACCTCTTGAACTGATCCAACATCAAACTCAATTGTGGCTCATGCCCAGACAACCACCCCATCATTTTTCTCAATTCATCATTTTCATCCTGCAGACGATCAACATAGTGTGCAAGTTCCATGTTTTCCAAAGCATGCATTTCACAGGTAGAACATGATGTAGGAAGAGGAGCTTTCAAAGCCGCCTCAAGAGAAACTATTCTAGTGTGAGATTCACCTAGCCTAGCATGCAACACAGGACATGAGGTACAAGCACCTAACAAAGCTGGCCTAGATTTCAATTCATCATACTCAATCCTAACCACATCTAGTTCCTCCAAAGTAGAGGCATGCTTCTCTTTGAGAGCAGTCAAATCAGCAAGAAAAACTGAACAATCACCACAGTCAATCTCATCGGACACAACAGGAGCAGATTTCAAAGAGCCTATCTCATTTCTAGCATCCACAAGCAAGGATTCAAGCACATCATCTCATTGGTAAGAGCCTATCTTATCCTTAGCATCACCCAACAAAGACCTAAATTCCCTCATCTCCTTGTTGGTCTTTCTAAGCACATCATCACGGTTATCAAGCAACTCATTCAGCCTAGAATTCTCCTCTAGCAAGAAGTTGGGAGCCTGTCGTACCTCTTCCTCAGAGTCGGAGTTCGAATCCGAGCTGTGCCTCCCACCCTTCTTGGAATGTGCCATGCCGCAAAAGCCTCCTTGTGCAACGAAGCTGAGGCCGGTGAAGTTCTTACCCGTGTGCCGCTTGTCCTTGAGCCTTTCTTGCTCTTCCTCGCTGCTCGAGTTGGAAGAAGCATCACTTGATGTCGAGTCGATGTCGCTTGCTCCGGCCACCATCGCTCGAGCGGTCTTCTTCTTGTACCCGCCACTCTTCTTGTGCCTTCTCTCGCCCTTGTCCTTGTGCTTGTCCTTGTAGTTGTTCCGGGAGCGGTGCTTGTTGTAGTCGTGCTTGGGCTTGCCCTTGTAGTCGTTCTTGATCTCCATGGCTTCAGGGCATTCGGCGATGAAGTGCCCGTGCTTCCCACACCGATAGCACATCCCCGAGCTCTGCCTTGCATTCTTGCGGTTCTCGTACATCCGCCCAAACCTCTTGCTCAACAAAGCGAGATCGTCCTCGCTCAGCACCTCAAAGTCCTCATCCGGCAAAGACACAAGACAAGACAAAAAGAAACCACCAGAGTTAGCGTTAGACCTTGATCCTAAGACAAGAGCCAAACTATGAGGATCAGTGGGGCTCTCGCGCTTGGCTCTCAAGCCACGATCAACCTCTGAAGACCTGAGCTTGGAAAACAGCTCGTCAAGCGTCAGTGTATCATACACGCTCGACTCCTCAATGGCCTCGACCTTAGCACTCCACACAGACCTATCCAGGGCATGCAAAGCTTGATAGCTTGATCATGATTTGTGTATGGGAGCACTATCACATTGGCCCTCATGTTGTTGACTATGCTAGTGAAGCGCTGAAACATAGCATCGGTCGACTCGCCGGGGAGATGAGTGAAGTTCTCGTACTCTCTCCGGTAAGTGGAAAACAAACGGGCTTGCACTTGGGCATTGCCAATATGAGCATTTCTCAACTTAAGCCAAATCTTTCCAGCCACATTCTCTCCGTACACTCGCTCGAACTCCGAGGCACAGAGAGCACGGAACAAGTAATCAACGGCCTTGCTATTGGCCTCACACATGTCCCATGATCCTGGAAGCAGAAAACTGTCTGGGATGACATAATGAGGATTCTGAGTGACCTCCCAGAACAGAGTTCCCTTCCCACGCAAAAACGCGCCCATGCACCTCTCCCACATCGGGTAATTCTTGCCATCAAAGTGCGGAGGACCCGACCCCTTGCCATAATCGCCCATCTTTGGATCTTAGACTGGTTAGAATCAAGAAGATCCGTAACCGGCTCTGATACCAATTGAAGGACCAAATTGGCGACCAAAGAGGGGGGGAGTGAATGGGAGCCGATAAAAATTCTTCCCGAAGGTTGAACTCAGCCTATACCTCGATTGCCACTCCGTGTACTCGCACACACCAGAGAAGCTCTAGAATAGGCACACACAAGCCCACAAGTCCTAGAGACAAGCCTTGAATCAAACCGCGGAAGCACAAGACAAGAATCAAAGCACTTGGCCAATTCTGTTAATGACCAGTGCGGACTGTCCGTATGGTACGGCCGGACTGTCCGCGTCGCACAGGCGGACTGTCCGGACCAACCTCGCGGACTGTCCGAAAGATGTAACCGAACCACCAGAGACGCACTGGAAAATTCGGACTATCCGACGGGTGTTGACGGCTGTTAAGTACCTATTTTAGGGCCGTCAATCCCTGCATTTTATCATAGGAACTAAGCATCCACACTAGAATAGGGGTTTAAACTGACAATTTCCACCAGTGGCTATGCTAAGTTGAATGCAGGTGTTTGGCATAAGAAATGAAGAGAAAAGACACCCTCATGATCCTAGCAAGTTGAAGCTCAGCCAATGAGAGGCTGCATGCAAGCATCCCCTGGATCCATGACATCACCAATCCAAGGAAGGAAGCTTCGGCGAATCAGAAGCCGCCATGCAGGCATCACATGGATCCCATGGCCCACAGAGTGCCTAAACCGTCTCCAAACCATGTGGACACCGGGAACCGACCTTAGGACCCACATGACAGCCTCCAGGAGAAAGCACCGCGCGAAAGGCGCCACCTAGGGGTTGGCTAACCCCTAGGATCAGCCGAACCGCCTTAAGGGCGGTTCATCCCGGCCTTCCACGCGGAGCTCGCCCATTGGTCCTAGAGGCCATTCCCGGGGTGTTTGGGTGCTCTCACACCGGTTGCACAAGCCTATAAATAGGAGGAGAGGGGGGGTAAGAAGAGGGTGAAGCACACTTGAAGCCATTTCTCACCTTTGCCTCTTCTCCCTCTCTCATTCTCTCTTGGTGGAGGTGAAACCTCATCCCACCATGAGTGTGTGTGAGGAGGATCTAGACTAGGTAATGCTAGGTAGAGAGGAGTGTGTGGATGAGTAGAGGTGAGGTGGTGATGATCCGTTCATCATCCATCTGCCCCTTGTACCTCGTGAGCGATGCTGTTCTTCATTTAGACTAAAGTGAGTATTTCATTATTTCCTATTTAGACTAAAGTGGTTCTCATGCATGATTGAGTTGTTCTTGAGTTCTTCGTTCATTCATCATTTAGAGGCTCACGTTCTTCATGAACGTGTCTCCTCGATCTAGTTGACGAACAAGTAATTCATACTTTTGCGTTTGTTCATAAGTTAGAGGCTCGTGTTCTTCATGAACATGACCCTAGATCTTCTGTTATCATCGCATAAGTTTGCATCTCGTTTGTTTGATTGCCTGTCTATTAGAATATAGTGAGCTCATGCATATCTGATTTAGACCAAGTATCAATCATATCTTCTTGCGTGAATCGATTCAGTGACGAGTAAGGTCTAGCTCAACCTCGCGGGTTCGTCGCTCTGTATTTATACGGAGTGCTATAGTGTTTCTACGGGATGTCAGACGTAGCCGTGCTATAGTAGTAGTTGGCGGTGTAGACGTGGTGTCTAGACTGCTGGTTATCCTTCGAATGTCCTGTATCCCACGGTTTGTCTTGGGGTAGGCCGCGGTAGTGACAGCCGTTGGACCCTCTAAAATCCCCCACATTCGGATATAGCGTGTAGGCGACCCTTTGCCGTGAACCAACTGTTATAGTCAGGAGGGGCCGGTGTCCGAAGCGAGATCTTATCCGAGCTTGTTCCTCTCTAGAATCGAGAACCTACAGGAGACTTCACATCACTCACCTACCTCAGCAGGGATTGTGTTTGTTGATGGTCAATATTTGCCATTTTCAAGGCCATCAACTCCTGCAAATCTGAGCATGAATTGAACATCCACACTAGAATAGGTGCTTAAACTCATACTTTCCACCAGTGTCGATGTCTATTTGAATGCAGGTATTTAGCATAAGAAATGAGAGAAATTCATGCACTTTCACTCCACTCCAATCCAAGGCACTCAAATGCTGGCCAATCAGGGGCTGCCACATGGATTCTCCTGGATCCATGATGTCACCAATCCATGTGAAGGACTCTCGACGAATCACATGCTGCCACGTCAGCATCACATGGATCCATGGGCCCACATTACCAACTAAACCGCCAGGAAATGTGCCATGCATGGAGGAGAGGCATCAGGGCCCACATGGAAGTGAGCCAGAGGAAGCTCACCCCAAATGGAGGGGAGAAGGTGTCGGCCGACCCTAGGATCAACCGAACCGACCTAGGGTCGGTTGATCCTCCCCCTCCACTTGTCACTTGCTCATTGGCTCCCTGCTGTAGTCCCAGGTGTTTAGGGGCACTTTGAGCCCCGAAGCAAGCCTCCTCCTTGTCTATAAATAGGAGGGGAGGGGCTCCATTTCACACACACCACCTAGCTCTCAAGTTTCACTTTCTCTTGTGTAGCTCTCTCTCCCTCTCTCCAATTCTGCCCATGAGAGGTGATTCTCACCTCTTTGTGGTAGAATGGTGATGAGGAGGGATCTAGATTAGGATGAGTGTGAGGTAGAGGAGGGGTAAGGAGTGAGTTCATGTCCTCGTGGATGCTTGTTCTTCATTTAGATCAAAGTGAGTATTTCAGCATTCTTATTTAGACTATAGTGGACATCATGCATGGTTGCTTTGTTCTTGTGTTCTTGGCTCGTTCATAAGTTAGAGGCTTGTGTTCTTTGTGACACAAGGCTTCAATCCTTTAGAGCTAGAACCATAGTTCATTTACTTGTTTAGCATGCTCTGATCCTGTTTAGTTAAGTAAGTTTGTTGTATCTCGTTTAGCTGCATCCATAGTTTCCTTTCTGCTCCCAGTTCAATGATATGATCTGATTCGGATCTTTCCCTTGTTCGTGGGACCGTATTTATACGGTTGCTATAGTGTAGTTAGCGGGCTAGCATACGCCGCACTATACTATTTATCTGGGGTACAGATGTGGTGTCTGGGCCTTGGGTTTCCTACGGAGACCACGTACGATCGTAGTGTAGGGGTAGGCCGCAGTGGTGACAGCCTGTTGGACCCTTTGTAACCCTCTACATCGCGTACCGAGTTGGGCTCGCAGGACAGCACCTCTGAGTGTTGTCGCCCCGCGGGGACGACTGAGATCTGACAGGAATACATCTTGAGAGCTAAGTCCCTTAAGGAAGTGCTTCTTGTATCCCGACCTATCCCAGTGAAAGCTGGTGTCCTTGGATAGACCCTCTCTTGTTACTCTCCGTCCTAGGAACGAAACCCGAAGGGAATACTCATTCTCCTAGGGAGAAGTGCTACAGCGGTGTATCCGTGCACTTGCGGATTCGTTCACACTCGTCAGTGTACCTGGGAGTTTCTTACACGCTCACACTACCACGACGCCTAGTGTTGAGATTAAGAAACACCAACAAGCATTTCTGGCACCGTTGCCGGGGACGGCTGTTGTTAACCTTCGAGCCCATCTATCCTCGTATTTATCTTTTTCCTTTTTATTCTACCTTCACCCCCGTTACCCTTTTTGAACTATCCCTTTTTGTTTTCTTTCTACCTCTACCCCCGCTACCCATGGAAGGTTATCCTTGTAAACACCTTCCGCTTTTGAGGAGTGAACCCTCAGAGTCATCTTCGTTAAGATCCACTCTTACATCTGGCTGTAGGATTCACCCCTCTCTCATGAAGCTAATTCAGGACCTATCCTTCTCGGGGTTAAGTCATGAGAACCCTTTTGATCATGTGAGAGACTACGAGCGTCTGATTGAAACTCGAGGTAAAACCGGAGAATCACCAGATGCTCGGAAAAGAGAGTTTTTCCCGCTATCCCTCTCTGGGGAAGCTTGGGATTGGCACCGTTGTTTTGGTAGGGACTACCTTACACGGGAGAGGTTGAGAGCAGCTTTTTGCTCCCACTTCTTCCCAATACGACGTGTCATCTCGTTAAGGGTAAAGATTCTTTGTTTCAAGCAATGTGAGGAGGAATCACTAGGAATGGCATGGAATCGTTTCACCTCCGCGGTGGAAGATTGACTAGTCCTCCGCATTCTCGATTGGATGTTGCTTCAGCACTTCTGGTTTGGATTGCGGAAGAATGATGCCATGAGGCTTAATGCTCTCTCCGGAGGATCTTTCGTGCACCTAGATGCTGTCAAGGGAAGAGAGATCCTGGATAATCTTCGAGATTTCAGCTCCCCCTGCTTCCCGATCAACGAGGCACCCACCAGATAAATTGTTGAGCCACCTAGATCCATCGTCAGCTGAGTCCGAGACTTCATGTCCACTCTTTCTGAGCTCTGGCTGAAGATGTCATTCCTGAATAGCAGGAGTCTAAGGGAAAGATTTCGTTGCACGAGATCTACCCTTGGGTTCCCCTCTCATGCATCTTCTTAGACCTTCTCCCCGAGACTTTGTCTCGTGGGAGGACGAAGAGAGTAGTTCGGAGAGAACGACCATTCCCGGCTAGGATGACTTGTTCGATCCTCACTACTATCTTCTGAGAAGGCAATGAGAGGCCCATCGTGTTTCTACGTCGAGGTTTGAGCTGAAGTGCCTTGCACTGAAGTTTCGTAAAAACCGAGACATCGGTCTCTGCTTATTAATCCATTGGATTCATCCGTCAGACCGAAGGAGCACGATCATTCACCGATCGAATGGAATGCATTCACTTTTCATCTTGAGCACATCGATCGATGCCGATCAATCAGGAGAAGCTTTCACTTCGTATCTTATGCCTGATTTGATCCATGCCCAATGGGAGGTGCGCTTTTCAGTTTATCCAAAATTCCCCATTGGAAGCTTAGGCTAGATTTGGGAATGTTTTCGTCACTTTGATGGGAACATCGAACCCTCTACCTAAGGTAAGAGTGAGTAAATCTTGCTCTTCATCCGAACTCTAGTTCTTGATCGTACACCGGCCTCTGGAAGTCCACGCTTTATCCTTTTGAGAGCCGGGTGTCCTTCTGAACTTGAGTTCACTAGGAGATCGGTACCTATTGGTGAAGCACTAGCCTCAGTGCTCAATCTTTTCATCTCCGAGTTCCACGACCCCAGTGCTATAGTCCTCGAGTCCCATGACAACCTCAGGGAAGGCCTCAGCCTCTCTGGGATGATCATGCTTGCTCTCAGCCTCGATATACCTTTCAGGGCTCGAGGTCGTATATGCACTACCCTTGCAGAGCAGAGCTTATCGTCATATCAATATCATCTGCAAGGAGATGATCATAAGTTGAGACAGGAGATCACAAGACACCCACACCCTGAGTACTCCGGGGACTCCTCTTGTTTCCCCCAGACGAATTATCTTTCGGGTATCTTGTGGACCGTGGTCATGCTGGAGAAAGATTAAGAGAAGAAGGCAAAGGTCCACGGGAAGGCACCACCTTTGTGGTGACACGGACACTTCGTGACTACCGCCGGAAGTGCCTACACTTCTGACAAACCTAGTGTGTCGCCAAGGTAATTTCCCCCAGATTCTTTTGGACATATCACGGTTTGGCCAAGGTTGGTATAAAGTTGAAGGTGAAATTTTCAACCTCAACCTTATTTTAGCCTTAAGCATAAGCCAATCCTTCCATCTCGGGGAATCCACTTGGGCCGTCGATCTTGAGACCTGCTTGAGCCCACACGAGAAGGGGGAGGACCAGAGGGGTCCACAAGGGGCCGGCCGAACCCTGGTTCGGCCGAAACCCTGGTGCCTCCTCTCCCCTTCTTCTTTCGCGTGTGCGTCTCATTCTCCTTCAGAACCCTTCTCTCTACCGCCCGATGAATTTTCGCATCACGAAACCCATCTCCTCCACCTCAACTCCTCAGCATCGCCATATCCATGGCCGGCCATGGTTTCACTCGGCTCCATAGGGAGGCCTCGCCCCTCACTTCAGAAGGAGGGAGTCCCTCTCATCTCATCGACCTCAGCAACTTGGATGAGGTGATGGGGTCGCCGGAGGCCATGACCCCCGAGAGAGGCAGAAGTGTGGAAAGCACTCACAGGATGCGCACCGACTCTCCGGTGCAGTCGTCCCGGCGAGGCTCCTCCTCCCCGCCTTCGTTCCCGGCCAGGATGGCCACCATGGGGGACAAGACCGCTGCCAAGCGCGTCTTGTTCGATGATCCCCCTGGGCCACCATTGAAGCCAGGCGAGCGCTACGTCGGGTCTGACTTCAACAGCTACGGAGAAGCCTTCTACCATACTTATGAGCAGGATGTGTGGGACGAGTTCCCGCTTCCACAGACCCGGTGCAAGATCTTCGGGGTGAAGACAGCCACTGGAGGCTATGGTACACCCTACCATAAGCCCCCTCAGTGGGAGCGGATCCTCGTCAAGATCATCGCAGACATCCGGGCGAATGGCGCCAAGAAGACCCCGACCCTAGCAAAGCTGGCAGACAGACTAGCTGAACTGTTCTTAGAACATGAGAAGCTAGTTGAGGAGCTGGCTAAGCAAAGGGATGAGTACCATGAGCTTAGGCTTGAGTACCGCCAGCTGGAGGAGAACATGACCCAGAAGCTGCAAAGGCTGGCAGTTGCTGAGGGAGAGGAGCAGATCCTCTCTGAGTAGTGGGGATTAGCCCCAGCTTTAGTTCATTAGGCGCTAGTCTAGGTCTAGGTTGATTTCCCTTTATTTCCCTTTATTTCATTTATTTCCCTTTGCATGTGTGTAAGCGCCTAATCATTTTGATTAAAACATTTTGGATTTGAATAAAGTGGCTCACCGGTCATGTAACTCGGTTTAGCCACCCTTTGTGTCGTTACTTTGGTCTTTGTGATTTACAAGACATCTAGGTTCGAGACAGTGTGGGGGAAGAGCCACGACTCTCCCAATGCAAGAGCAACGTTTTCGTACGTACCCACTGCGAGCACTTCGCGCTAGCCGATCGATCACCTACCGAGAACCTGAATGGGACCCGCACGAGTTCACTCCTGTGGAGAGCCTCTCACGGTTCACCTTCTATGCATAGCGCCGGTTTGCATCTCGACAACTCACTCTCTTTCATTCCTGAGTTTTATAAGCCATATCTTCTATCTCTAAACTAAAACTCGAATGATGATGATGCTAAATATCACCCAGCTCATTTGTACCTGAGTAGACCTACATATGTTTTATTCCTTGCTTTCTACCTGATGCTTGTGAACCAAAATCTTCTTAAGGACAAGCATGTTCACCTAAGTAATTGATGAGTATGATATGGCTGGATGATACGATCTTTTGCTCTGATGACTAACTCTCTTGGGGAATTTATTTTTGAAAACTCAAAACCTCTTGGAAAGGCTCCTCTTTGATATGCCTCCATCCCATTAGAGCCACATGATCTCTGTAGGTAAAACCTTCGATTCATGTGCTGCTGGTCATTACTTTGAGCTTTGTCAAATTCTGTGACCCTTGTGAGAATTCTTTTCATTACTTTCATGATCAAGATTTATGTGCACCCCACCTATTTTCTCCTTGCTATGCTTCTACACTGGGAGTTAGTATTGTATCATTTATCCATTCCATAAAAATAAAACTCCATATGTGGTGTGACATCTCTCTCCAGAAGTGTCCTTCAAAAAGAGACATGGGCTATAATATATATATATATATATACACACATGCTCAAGGCATGATGAAAAAAAAAGAAAGAATAGCCCATGTCTAAAATAAAGGAGGAATAGGGGAGAGATAGATCATGCAAAAAGGAGTTCCATATCATAGATGGTAATAACTAGTATCCATTCTGGGGCTAGTGTCCACCTTACCATCAACCCACATTTTCTCCTTATATGTATGGTAATATCTAGCACCCATTCCGGGCCTAGTATCCACCTTACCATACACACCATAGCCATACCGGTGCACATCTTGATCTGATAGTATGATTTGATTTTCTCTGTGGATCCAGTATTTGACTTTGCAAAATATGTGATGCAAGCATGCTTTCTCTTTATCCTACCCTGAGCTCCACATATAGCCATCATTAGAAGTAGGATGAAAAAAGGCGAAATGCCATAGTGAGGACATATACACATTGAGCGATTTGAGAGAATCAAATGAGAAGCCACCAAGAGTTTTGTTTATGAAAATCTTGCAAAACCCCCAAGGTGTTTATCATCAGGTGCATTAGTGACTTGATTCACAGTTGTTCTACTTTTCAATAACCCAAGGGAACATGATAGCCACTACACAGAGGTTCACAAGAGCAAGGTACGGCTTGGAATATCTCTTATGTTTGTCTTACTTTTCGGTCTTTATGACCCGCTTGGCTTTGTTTCCCCTTTACTCGGGACGAGCAAAGGTCAAGTGTGGGGGTGTTGTTGACGGTCAATATTTGCCATTTTCAAGGCCGTCAACTCCTGCAAATCTGAGCATGAATTGAACATCCACACTAGAATAGGTGCTTAAACTCATACTTTCCACCAGTGTCGATGTCTATTTGAATGCAGGTATTTAGCATAAGAAATGAGAGAAATTCATGCACTTTCACTTCACTCCAATCCAAGGCACTCAAATGCTAGCCAATCAGGGGCTGCCACATGGATTCTCCTGGATCCATGATGTCACCAATCCATGTGAAGGATTCTCGACGAATCACACGCTGCCACGTCAGCATCACATGGATCCATGGGCCTACATTACCAACTAAACCGCCAGGAAACGTGCCATGCACGGAGGAGAGGCATCAGGGCCCACATGGAAGTGAGCCAGAGGAAGCTCACCCCAAATGGAGGGGAGAAGGTGTCGGCCGACCCTAGGATCGGCCGAACCGACCTAGGGTCGGTTGATCCTCCCCCTCCACTTGTCACTTGCTCATTGGCTCCCTGCTGCAGTCCCGGGTGTTTAGGGGCACTTTGAGCCCCGAAGCAAGCCTCCTCCTTGTCTATAAATAGGAGAGGAGGGGCTCCATTTCACACACACACCACCTAACTCTCAAGTTTCACTTTCTCTTGTGTAACTCTCTGTCCCTCTCTCCAATTCTGCCAATGAGAGGTGATTCTCACCTCTTTGTGGTAGAATGGTGATGAGGAGGGATCTAGATTAGGATGAGTGTGAGGTAGAGGAGGGGTAAGGAGTGAGTTGATGTCCTCGTGGATGCTTGTTCTTCATTTAGATCAAAGTGAGTATTTCAGCATTTCTTATTTAGACTATAGTGGACATCATGCATGGTTGCTTTGTTCTTGTGTTCTTGGCTCATTCATAAGTTAGAGGCTTGTGTTCTTCGTGACACAAGGCTTCAATCCTTTAGAGCTAGAACCATAGTTCATTTACTTGTTTAGCATGCTCTGATCCTGTTTAGTTAAGTAAGTTTGTTGTATCTCATTTAGCTGCATCCATAGTTTCCTTTCTGCTCCCAGTTCAATGATATGATCTAATTCGGATCTTTCCCTTGTTCGTGGGACTATATTTATACGGTTGCTATAGTGTAGTTAGCGGGCTAGCATACGCTGCACTATAGTATTTATCTGGGGTACAGACGTGGTGTCTGGGCCTTGGATTTCCTACGGAGACCACGTACGATCGTAGCGTAGGGGTAGGCCGTAGTGGTGACAGCCTGTTGGACCCTTTGTAACCCTCTACGTTGCGTACCGAGTTGGGCTCGCAGGACAGCACCTCTGAGTGTTGTCGCCCCGCGGGGACGACTGAGATCTGACATAAATACATCTTGAGAGCTAAGTCCCTTAAGGAAGTGCTTCTTGTATCCCGACCTATCCCAGCGAAAGCTGGTGTCCTTAGATAGACCCTCTCTGGTTACTCTCCGTCCTAGGAACGAAACCCGAAAGGAATACTCATTCTCCTAGGGAGAAGTGCTACAGCGGTGTATCTGTGCGCTTGCGGATTCGTTCACACTCGTCAGTGTACCCGGGAGTTTCTTACACGCTCACGCTACCACGGCGCCTAGTGTTGAGATTAAGAAACGCCAACAGTGTTCCCTTGGATAGTCACTCGTAGAGTCCCCCATACCTTCCTTGGATTCGATACCCTTGGGAATACTCCTGAGGTGAAGTGCTACAACGGTGTATCCATGCGCTTGCGGATTCGTTCGCACCCGTCAGTATACCCGGGTGATTCTTACATGCTCACGCTATTCCGGCGCCATAGTGGTGACGTTAAGAAATACTAACAAGCATTTCTAGCGTCATTACCGGGGAGACGGTTGTCGAGAATCTACGAACCCGACTATCCTTGTATCTTTTGTTTTCCTTTTGTTCTACCTTTACCCCCGCTATCCCAGGAAGGTTATCCTTGTACACACCTTCCGCCCATTATGAGTGAAACCATGGAATCAACTTTCTGGAGACAACCCGCTCTTCTAACACCTTGTATGGTTCACCCATCTCTCATGAAGCTAGTTGAGGAAAAACCCTTCTCGGGGATGAGTCATGAGAATCCCTATGATCACGTAAGAGATTTTGAGCAATTGTGTTCTACCCAGGGTAAAATAGGGGTAACACAAGATGTTCTTAAGAGGAACCTGTTTCCGTTCTCCCTCTCCAGGGAAGCGAAATCTTGGTACCATTGTTTTGGTTGCAACCACCTACGCTGGGAGGAATTAAGAGCATCTTTTTGCACTCGATTCTTTCCAGTGCAGCGTGTCGTTTCCTTAAGGATGGCAATCCTCAATTTCAAACAAAGAGAGAAGGAAACCTTAGGCATGGCATGGCATCGTTTCGCCTCTTTGGTTGAAATGTGCCCAATCCTCGGTCTACCCGACCCAGTGCTCTTGCAGCATTTTCGATTTGGTTTACGAAGAGACTGTGGCATGACGCTTGATGCCATTTCGGGAGGCGCCTTTGTGTTCTTAGAGCCAGAACAGGGACTGGAAATTCTAGGAGAAATCCGAGATTTCAGCCCCCCACCTGACTCGAGTGACGAGGCAGTCATATGAGAAAATGTCGAAATGCCTAAGCCAATCTTCGAGAGAGCCCGAGCTTACATGCCAAATTTCTCTGTGCTCTTGTCGAAGATATCACTCCTCACTGGCAGGAATCTATGGGAAAGAGCACTTAGTGCAAGTTCTGTCCCTAGATTCCCCTGTCGTTTCTTCTCTTAAGACCCGGGCTTTGAGACTCAGTCTCGAGGGAAGGAGGAGGGTAGTAGTCGAGGAAGAAGAATCGTTCCTGGCAGGGACGATCACTTCAACCTTTCCCGCAACTCTCCAGGAGAGGTCACGGTAGAAGTTTTTCATGCTTCATGTCAAGGCTTAATCCAAAGTGCCGCCACATTGAGGGTTATGCTAAGACACGAGCCCTGGCACATAAAACTTCCATATCTTTGGCTTACGGAAGCACGAACTTATATCCGGTCCAGCTGAGCAATCCATCTCATCATCTTAAGTTCAGCTAAGACCGATGCCGATCAAGTCAAGTGGATGTAAATCCTACTCTTCACTTCTTGACCTGATCGATGCCCTACGGGAGTGTGGTTACACACCTATCCTTTACACTCCTGTTGGAAGCTTGGGTTAGCTTTTGTGTCATCCCACCTAGGTGAGGGTGAGGTCCTTTGTCGACCCAAGGAGAGGATGAACTAGCAAGTCCGTCACTCTCGATCTACAGCTCAAATGATTGTTCGACCCATAAACTTTCACTCACTCAATCTGGGGTCCGATCATCATTGAGTTCTAGAGGTGAAAGCTTCACTCTTAGAGCACTCTAGGCCTTAGGCTCGGATTTTGTGCTCAACTCCAGCACCTCTATCATCTCTCGTCCTTAGTGCTATAGCCTTGCTAGCTGTGCTCCCTTCCTAAGGTTACCCATCATAGTTCCCTTAGGATGGTTGTGAGGTTCATCTCTGCTTTACTATATATACAGCTTGCATCGCACATATGCACCAATCATGCAGGAAGGAAAATACGTCCTATCATAAAGAAACCTGCAAGGAGGACCACAGAGCAGAGCAGGAGGATATCATCAGAAAAAATGGACGATATGAGCAACAGGGCAACAATAACTCTTCATCTAGGTATGAGTTCAGGTAAGGTCCCCAAGTTGAGCTATTAAAGTGTAAAGAGGTTAAGTAAAGTTGTTTGGGATAGAAGGCGGCATATCGCCCAAAATCCCATTCTAACCCTTGCTAAAACCTCCGACCTTAGATTTGGTGGGCCACCTGACCTAGAGACCCTGAGCCCCACCAGAGCCCGCACGCCGAAGCTAAGGCCCAGCGGAGCCCAGATGGGTTCGGCCGACCCCCTAGGTCGGCCGACCCACTAGGGCCGCCACCGCCTCTCGTTTTTCACGTGCGCACTCTTTCGTCCTCCAGAAACCCTTCTCTCGCCGCGTGACGGAGTTTTGCGTCGCGCAGAACCTTTGCCTCCCCTGCTAACCTCCCTCACTCGCCGTTGCGGCAGTCCCCATGGCCAACAAGAGCCTTGTCCCCTTCGCCGCGGCACCCTCCTCCGGTGAACCCGTTGAGGGAGATATCCCTGCCATTGCTGCATCTCCCACAGGAGTGGCACCTATGGAGGTTGCGTGCATCTTCGAGGTGCCGCCGCTCGCCTCCCGTCCTCCGGTTGGGAACCAAGGACCGAGCGCCACCATCGGCGGAACTTCAGAACTCAAGAGGATGGCTGTGCCACCTTTCACACCCCTGGTTCCACGCACTTCCGGCTGATCTGCCTCGCCCGGGAAAGCGAGGAAGCAACAGGGGCGTGCCAGCAGCCCCTACCAGAGGAAGGTGGAGGCCCGGCCACGACCCACAGCAACTCCGCCGCCCCTGGTGGTTCCACCACCTCGGCTCAACATTCCGGAAGCCTCCGGAGTGAGAGGCAGATCGGCCTCTGCTGTGCCATTGTCACCTCCACCAGTCTCTCAGCCTGGGAAGGCTAGGTTCGCTAGCCCAGACAGCACCAGCAGGAAGAGCAGCCGTGCACCTCCGACTCTGAAGGAAACTAATGAAGAATCTGAGTTGGGAAGTAGTTCCACACCACGGGCACCCAGGAAGTCGAGGGAGAGGACTCGGGCGCCCGAGCGATCTCCTAAGACTCCCACTGCAGCCAGGATCACCGCACTAGTGGAGGAACTAGGCAGGGAGTGCGAGAAGCTAAAGACCATCAGTGCGGAGCAGAAGGTGGATCTCGCTGAGCTTAGAGATGACCTCCGCGATCTCCGCCATGGCCTATGCGCCAAGATGAGGCACCTCTTTGTGGCCACGGGGCACGAGGACCTCTATGATGCTGAGTAGAGGGTCGTGCCCCGCCTTTATTTTCCCTTCATAGGCGCTTAAGTTAGATTTAATTTATTTCCCTTAATTTATTTCCCTTCCATTTATTTCCTTTATTCCATCATTTGTGTAAGCGCCTATCTCTTTTTTTTATTAGTGAACTTGAATGAATAAATTTTGGCTCCACCGGTCATGTAACCCGGTTGAGTCACTCATGTGTTAGTTATTTCTGTTTTTGCTTTTTTGTATCGAAGAACTGCACCCAGGTACAAAACATTGTGGGGGAGAGTTGCACTCTCCAGACGCGAACACGACGGATCATTATTGCACCCACACTACGCTCACACAGCGCCTACGATCGACCACGCTTAGAGAACCTGAACGGGACATGCATTCGTGCGCATCACAGGAATTCCCGTCTGGTCCACACAGAAACTAGCACTGGTTTGCATCTCTTCCTCTTCACCATGATTTCTGAGTTTGTGCACTCATGTTTGATAAATCAACTTAAGAAGTCTATGGTAATGCTTACTCCATGCCTAGGGTTGACATGCGTAAGTTTTATTTCTCGTTTATAACCTTGAGGCTTGTGAACAAAATCATCATAAGGACAACATCCTTATCTAAGTAGTTGACAAGTGAGATATGACTTTATGACATGATCTTAACTCTGTTGGTTCCAGCCCTTGGGATAATTTTGTTTTCAAAAAAAAATGCTCTTGCAAAGCTCCTCTTTGATATGTCACAGTCCTACCAAAGCCATATGATGTTTTTAGTTGAAAACCTTATACTCATATGCTGCTTGTTATTGCATTGAGCTTTGCCAAATTCTATGACCCTTGTGAGAATTCTTTTCATTACTTTCATGGTCAATATTCATGTGCACACCACCATTTCCCCCTTGCTATGCTTCTACACTGGAAGTTAGCATTGTATCATTAATCCATTCCGTGAAAATAAGGCTCCATAAGCGTTGATCTCTCCCTCCTAGTTTTTTGTTACACAAGAGACATGGCTATTTAAAAAAAATATGGACACATGAAGGTCCAGTATCGAAAAAAAAAGAGTTGGACACATGAAGGTCCATGAAAAAATATATAGAGATAGCCATGTTCTCAAAAGATTTTTATACTAGAGGGAGAATCATGCAAAAAGGAGTTCCATAATCTAGATGGTGATAACTAGTATCCATTCCGGGGCTAGTGTCCACCTCATCATCAATCAACATTCATCATATATGTATGGTAATCTCTAGCACCCACTTTGGGCCTACTATCCACCTTACCATACTCACCGTACTCATATATGTGCACATCTTGATTTGATTGTATGATTTGATTTTCTCTGTGGATCCAGTTTTTGACTTTGCAATATATGTGATGCAAGTATGACCTATCATTCATACCTACCCTGAGCTCCAAATACAGCCATTATTAGAAGTAGGACGAAGAAAGGCAATCTAATGCCTTGGTGAGGACATATACACATTGAGCGATCCGAGAGAATCAAAGAAGGAGGACAGAGCAGTTCTTTTTCTTTAAAAATTATCATGAAAACCCCAAGTGCTGACCAACAGGTGCTTAAGAGACTCGATTTGTGGTCATTCCTCTTATCAACTACTCAAGATGGCATTGTAGCCAATCCACAGAGTTCACAAGAGCAAGGTATGACTTGGAATAACTCTTATGTTTGTCTTATACCTTTGGTTCAAACCCATGTGATCTTCCCTTTCGCTCGGGACGAGCAAAAGGCAAGTGTGGGGGAGTTGTTGACGGTTGTTAAGTACCTATTTTAGGGCCGTCAATCCCTACATTTTATCATAGGAACTAAGCATCCACACTAGAATAGGGGTTTAAACTGACAATTTCCACCAGTGGCTATGCTAAGTTGAATGCAGGTGTTTGGCATAAGAAATGAAGAGAAAAGACACCCTCATGATCCTAGCAAGTTGAAGCTCAGCCAATGAGAGGCTGCATGCAAGCATCCCCTGGATCCATGACATCACCAATCCAAGGAAGGAAGCTTCGGCGAATCAGAAGCCGCCATGCAGGCATCACATGGATCCCATGGCCCACCAGAGCGCCTAAACCGCCTCCAAACCACGTGGACACCGGGAACCGACCTCAGGACCCACATGACAGCCTCCTGGAGAAAGCACTACGCGAAAGGCGCCACCTAGGCGTCGGCCGACCCCTAGGATCGGCCGAACCGCCTTAAGGGCGGTTCATCCCGGCCTTCCACGTGGAGCTTGCCCATTGGTCCAAGAGGCCATTCCCGGGGTGTTTGGGTGCTCTCACGCCGGTTACACAAGCCTATAAATAGGAGGAGAGGGGGGGTAAGAAGAGGGTGAAGCACACTTGAAGCCATTTCTCACCTTTGCCTCTTCTCCCTCTCTCATTCTCTCTTGGTGGAGGTGAAACCTCATCCCACCATGAGTGTGTGTGAGGAGGATCTAGACTAGGTGATGCTAGGTAGAGAGGAGTGTGTGGATGAGTAGAGGTGAGGTGGTGATGATCCGTTCATCATCCATCTGCCCCTTGTACCTTGTGAGCGATGCTGTTCTTCATTTAGACTAAAGTGAGTATTTCATTATTTCCTATTTAGACTAAAGTGGTTCTCATGCATGAATGAGTTGTTCTTGAGTTCTTCATTCATTCATCATTTAGAGGCTGACGTTCTTCATGAACGTGTCTCCTCAATCTAGTTGACGAACAAGTAATTCATACTTTTGTGTTTGTTCATAAGTTAGAGGCTCGTGTTCTTCATGAACACGACCCTAGATCTTCTGTTATCATCGCATAAGTTTGAATCTCGTTTGTATGATTGCCTGTCTATTAGAATATAGTGAGCTCATGCATATCTGATTTAGACCAAGTATCAATCATATCTCCTTGCGCGAATCGATTCAGTGACGAGTAAGGTCTAGCTCAACCTCGCGGGTTCGTCGCCCCGTATTTATACGGAGTGCTATAGTGTTTCTACGGGACGTCAGACGTAGCCGTGCTACAGTAGTAGTTGGCGGTGTAGACGTGGTGTCTAGACTGCTAGTTATCCTTCGAATGCCCTGTATCCCATGATTTGTCTTGGGGTAGGCCGCGGTAGTGACAACCGTTGGACCCTCTGAAATCCCCCACGTTCGGATACAGCGTGTAGGCGACCCTTTGCCGTGAACCAACTGTTATAGTCAGGAGGGGCCGGTGTCCGAAGCGAGATCTTATCCGAGCTTGTTCCTCTCTAGAATCGAGAACCTACAGGAGACTTCACATCACTCACCTACCTCAGCAGGGATTGTGTTCCCTTGGATAGTCACTCGTAGAGTCCCCCATACCGTTCCTTTGATTCGATACCCTTGGGAATACTCCTGAGGTGAAGTGCTACAACGGTGTATCCGTGTGCTTGCGGATTCGTTCGCACCCATCAGTATACCCGGGTGATTCTTAAGTGCTCACGCTATTCCGACGCCATAGTGGTGACGTTAAGAAATACCAACAACGGGACCAAGAGGACTGTCCGCCAGTGTCGCAGCGTCCGTGAGGCCTGGGCGAACCGTCCGGCAAACCTCGCTGGAAACCCCAGACAAAAACCAAGCCACGCGGATAGTCCGCGAGCCACACGCGGACAGTCCAGAAACACCCTGCAACAAAACCCTAGCAGCAGAACGGATCGAAACGTGAACGCGCACGAACACGGATGAACACGTGACGAACAGGGGTCACGCGGACAGGCGCGGACAGAGCAGAAAAAGCCCGACCCGTGAAGTCAACCCTCCAAATCCATCACCAGATCTCCCAAATGGCTAGAGCTCTTGAGACAAGACTTTTTGGACATGAGAAGCGTCACTAGATGAAGCTATGCCCCAAAAATCTCGACCTCTAACTCCCTAAATCACCGGGAATCGCGGATCACACGAAACACCACCAAGAACTCGGACTCCGGCCAAAAACTCACGAATCGAAGGCTTTCCCCGGCGTTTGAGGGGTCAAGATCACACACAAAGATGCACAAGGCATGCACCCATGATCCCCTCAAAGAAATCCGAAGGAAAACGTCCTCAAATCCCCGAATCGAGCGAAGAGCAAAACTCCCCGAAAATAGCCCCGAAAATGACACGAAAATCACAGAGGACTAGGAGATCACCGCAACGCTGAATGCTTCCATAAATCTAGAGGTCAGAGTCTATACAAGAATCTAGCCTAAGGAAAGCAGAGGAAAAAGAAGCAGTCCAGAGAAATCTACCAGGGAAGGAAACCCTAGAATCCAAGAAGAGAGAGATGCCATCCACCTCTCCGCTATTTATACGAAGTCCATCGGAGGGAGGTAAATGACCACGCTACCCCTACAACTCAAATAGAAGATACAACCCCTCAGGGGCATTTTGGTCAAGTCTTCATCGAGCGGACACGCTTCCACCGCGGCCTTGCTTAGCATCGACGCAAGCCCCGTGATCACACCACGTGCCCCCTGCCTCGAAGCTTCCCGAAGCTCCCGGATCACCGTCTCCGTCACCTCGGGCCTCCGGACTTGGTTTTGAGGCCCAAACTAAGAAACCGTCCACCGATGGTTTTGTGGGCAAACCAACAAACCCCGCGTGCAAGCTTTGGGCTCGATCCGCTACCTTGCACCGGCCCATGTTCACGACTTCAGCCAGCCAGTCTTGCACCGCACGGCTCGCACTTGACCCCATCGGCCACCAGGTCCATCGAACCAAGTCTACTTGCCTCTCCATCACCCGGAGGCCGCCACAGCTAAGGCCTTTCGCGCTTGTTCTTCACCTGCACCGACACGGGTCAAACCGTAACCTGTACCTGCACACTTAGCCAAGCATCAGTCCACACAACGTTGTCAATCACTCATCACTAAGGAGCGACCCTCCACTGGTCCTCGGACACACCTGGTCCTCATCATCCTCGCTCAGCACCTCAAAGTCCTCATTTGGCAAGGACACAAGACAAGACAAAGAGAAACCAACAGAGTTAGCGTTAGAACTTGATCCTGAGACAAGAGCCAAACTATGAGGATCAGTGGGGCTCTCGCTCTTGGCTCTCAAGCCACGATCAACCTCTGAAGACCTGAGCTTGGAAAGCAGCTTGTCAAGCGTCAGTGTATCATACACGCTCGACTCCTCAATGGCCTCGACCTTAGCACTCCACACAGACCTATCCAGGGCATGCAAAAGCTTGATAGCTTGATCATGATCCGTGTATGGGAGCACTGTCACATTGGCCCTCATGTTGTTGACTTTGCTAGTGAAGCACTGAAACATAGCATCGGTCGACTCGCCGGGGAGATGAGTGAAGTTCTCACACTCTCTCCGGTAAGTGGAAAACAAACGGGCTTGCACTTGGGCATTGCCAACATGAGCATTTCTCAACTTAAGCCAAATCTTTCCAGCCACATTCTCTCCGTACACTCGCTCGAACTCCGAGGCACAGAGAGCACGGAACAAGTAATCAACGGCCTTGCTGTTGGCCTCACACATGTTCCGTGATCCTGGAAGCAGAAAATTGTCTGGGATGACATAATGAGGATTCTGAGTGACCTCCTAGATCGGAGTTCCCTTCTCACGCAAAAACGCGCCCATGCGCCTCTCCCACATCGGGTAATTCTTGCCATCAAAGTGCGGAGGACCCGACCCCTTGCCATAATCGCCCATCTTTGGATCTTAGACTGGTTAGAATCAAGTAGATCCGTAACCGGCTCTGATACCAATTGAAGGACCGAATAGGCGACCAGAGAGGGGGGAGTGAATGGGAGTCGATAAAAATTCTTCCCGAAGGTCGAACTCAGCCTATACCCCGATTGCCACTCTGAGTACTCGCACACACCAAAGAAGCTCTAGACTAGGCACACACAAGCCCACAAGTCCTAGAGACAAGCCTTGAATCAAACCGCGGAAGCACAAGACAAGAATCAAAGCACTTGGCCAATTCTGGAAACGACCAGTGCAGACTGTCCGTATGGTACGGCCGGACTGTCCGCGTCACACAGGCGAACTGTTCGGACCAACCTCGCGGACTGTCCGAAAGATGCAACCGAACCACCAGAGATGCACTGGAAAATTCGGACTGTCCGACGAGACCAAGCGGACTGTCCGCCAGTGTCGCAGACCGTCCGTGAGGCCTGGGCGGACCGTCCGGCAAATCTCACTGGAAACCCCAGACAAACTCAGCTCCACCCCAGACAAAAACCAAGCCACGCGGACAGTCCGCAAGCCCCACGCGGATAGTTCGGAAACACCCTGCAACAAAACCCTAGCAGTAGAACGGATCGAAACACGAACGCGCATGAACATAGATGAACACGTGACGACCAGGGGTCACACGGATAGTCCGCACGACGCTCGCGGACAGTCCTCCAGGCGCGGACAGAGCAGAAAAAGCCCGACCCGCGAAGTCAACCCTCCAAATCCATCACCGGATCTCCCAAATGGTTAGAGCTCTTGAGACAAGACTTTGGGGAGATGAGAAGCGTCACTAGATGAAGCTATGCCCCAAAAATCTCGACCTCTAACTCCCTAAATCACCGGGAATCGCGGATCACACGAACCACCACCAAGAACTCAGACTCCGGCCAAAAACTCACAAATTGAAGGCTTTCCCCGGCGTTTGAGGGGTCAAGATCACACACAAAGATGCGCAAGGCATCCACCCATTATCCCCTCAAAGAAATCCGAAGGAAAACGCCCTCAAATCCCCAAATCGAGCGAAGAACAAAACTCCCCGAAAATAGTCCTGAAAATGACACGAAAATCACATAGGACTAGGAGATCACCGCAACGCCGAATGCTTCCTTAAATCCAGAGGTCAGAGTCTATACAAGAATCTAGCCTAAGGAAAGCAGAGGAAAAAGAAGCAGTCCAGAGCAATCTACCGGGGGAGGAAACCCTAGAGTCCAAGAAGAGAGAGATGCCATCCACCTCTCCGCTATTTATACGAAGTCCATCAGAGGGAGGTAAATGACCACGCTACCCCTACAACTCAAATAGAAGATACAACCCCTCAGGGGCATTTTGGTCAAGTCTTCATCGAGCGGACACGCTTCCACCGCGACCTTGCTTAGCATCGACGCAAGCCCCACGATCACGCCACGTGCCCCCGCCTCGAAGCTTCTCGACGCTCTCGGATCATCATCTCCGTCACATCGAGCCTCCGACTTGGTTTTGCGGCCCAAATCAAGAAACCATCCACCGGATGGTTTTGTGGGCAAACCACCAAACCCCGCGTGCAAGCTTCGGGCTCCATCCGCTACCTTGCACCGGCCCATGTTCACGACTTCAGCCCGCTAGTCCTACACCGCACGGCTCGCACTTGACCCCATCGGCCGCCGGGTCCATCGAACCAAGCCTACTTGCCTCTCCATCACCCGGAGGCCACCACGGCTAAGGTCTTTCGCGCTTGTTCTTCACCTGCACCAACACGAGTCAAGCCGCAACCTGTACCTGCACACTTAGCCAAGCATCAGTCCACACCATGTTGTCAATCACTCATCACTAAGGAGCGACCCTCCACTGGTCTTCAGACACACCTGGTCCTCATCACCAAATTCATAAGATTGCATTTAACACAAATCAGAGGCTAACAAATCCACGATTCCTAATATCAAAAGCAACCAGAAACTCATGATTCCCAATAAAAGCAACCACAAACTCACGATTCACAACCAAAAACTCACGAAAACAACAAGCATGAAAAATTTTCATGGCCATCCACCGGCGGACTCCAAGCCGTCAAGCCTCTGAAACGTAATCACCGCTGTGCTACTCCGCTCACACGCGGGCAGGGGCATGCGGGCTCGCGTCGACACCGACCGCCCGACGTGTGCGCCGCCGCCGCCGCAGACTCGCAGGCCGCAGCGGATGGGGATTGGGTACTGGAAGAGGTAGCTAGGGTTTGGACTTTGGAGGTGTTGGGCCTGTGGCTGGACTACGTGACTTTGTTGTCCTTTTGTTACTGGTGGGCTGTGTCGACATGGGCCAAATTGCTTAAGTGCGTCGAGGCCGAGATTGCTATTGTGGATGGGAACGAGGTGGGCTACTGCAAGTTCGGTGTGTTCGGTTTGTTCGGTGTTCTCGTGATTGAAACCGAAACCGACGTAGTAAATTCGTGTTTGCAAGAATGGAAACCGAAGCCGAAACCAAAAACCGAAAAACCCCATGTTTCGGTTCGGTTCGGCTCGGTTCAGGTTTTTTTCGATTTTGGTTTAAAAGTGCCCACCCCTAACCTTGGTGATACTTGCTGCAGCGGCGTGTCAATCTGGTAAGTAATTTTGTGTTAAATTTGGAAAATTTTATTTCGCAGAATGTTCTCTTTTCGATTCGTTCTGTGGTCAGTAATTTTGAGTTGCATTCACCAAAAACTTTCCAGGTGGATAGATGCTGGATAACCGGCTGTACTGGTTTTACCACCGATCATGAGAAAGGGGTCCAGGATTTCTTGGCATTTCTTCGGACAAGATACGCTGAGGACGATGAAGAAATACTATGCCCATGTCATCGATGCCTCAATAACTCTACAGGGACTCTAGAGCGAATTGGAGTTCACTTACTTGTGAGTGGGATGGCAACCACTTACACTAGGTGGATCCATCATGGAGAAGCTTTGGAGGAATGGTTGATGAAGATGCAAATGTTCAGGATAATGCAATTCTGCCGGATGATGGGGTTGAGGAAATTGCAATTATGTCGGATGCAGAGGGGGATGTGGATAATGCAGCTCCACATGATGGTGGTGATCAGGAAACGGTCCAGGAAAACGAATACATATCGGGTATGGAGGAGGATGAAGGCCCTGAAGACGATGGAATTTCTGAATTGATTGCTGACTTCGGCAAGGGTGAGGTGCTCGGTGAGAAAATGTATGAATTTGTAAAGGAACATCTGAACTGTAAGGTGTCACCGACATATACATATGCACAATTTATATTTGTTGTGAAGTTATTTCATATAAAGTCTTACAACTGGATGAGCAATGTCGCATTCAATGCGATGATGAAGTTGTTACAAAAAGGATTCCCAGAAGCGTGTGTTCCAAAATCTTTCGATGAGGCAATGAAGTACATACGTTCCATGGTACTCGGCTATGAAAAAATCTATGTTTGCAAAAGTAATTGTATGCAATGCTTCATGCCTATCTCTCGTATCTTCTAGCTTTGTATGTTTAGTACATTAGAACCTAGAGCTAACTCGTATGTTCCCCCTAAGTCGTAGTGTACTAGAGTAGAGGTAGATCTGAGTCTGTGTCACTCTACCCTATCATATCTTTTATCTTACCCATGCCTTTGAGTTGTTGTTTCCTCTATCTATCTCTTGGTTTACATTCAGTGCAAAAGCATAAGTCTTGATATCCGCCATTGCCTTCCACGGATACGATACCCTTGGAATATTCTCCTTCCTTGGGGAAATGCTACAATGGTTTATTTGTGCGCTTGCGGATTCGTTCATGATCGTTTAGATTTACCTTTGGCAAGTCTTGATGTTCACGCTAACTCGGTGTCGTTAGTAGTGACGTTAAGAAATGCCAACAAGCATTTCTGACGCTGTCGCTAGGGATGGATTCTAAATCTGTTCTTAAGTGTTCACGCTAAGAAATGACAACAAGCATTTCTGGCGCCATTACCGGGGAAGGCACAGGATTATCATGACTATGCTTTGCATCTATTTATAAATCATGAGTAGGTTTGGGCAACTCTCAATGCAGGCTAACCTTGATTGTCTTCTTTTATCTTTGGATGATGAAGACAGGTAGTGTATGACTGGTTTCGACTTACCAGAAAATTTCACAGAAGATCCCGAGTCACTAGTGAGGAAAGCTCGAATTCATTTCGACTCATCTCGTCGTACTCGTCCAGAAGGCGAAACAGCTTCCTTTGTACCATCCACATCAAACGCTATGGCCCAGAAGACGCTTCGTGAGTACTCAGCTCCTTCTGCTGACCAGGTGCTGCAAGGCCCTGAGGTGGCAATGGGGACTGAAAATTTTGAGATCAAGACGGGTCTAATCATGATGGTACAGGCTAGCCCATTTTGTGGCAAGCCAAATGAGGATGCCAATGCCCATCTGCAGCAATTCCTAGAGCTATGCAACACTTTCATCATTAGGGGTGCAAATATGGATGCTATTCGTCTTCGACTGTTTCCATTTTCTCACCTAGGGAAAGCCAAGCAGTGGTTCTATGCGAATCGTGATGCCATTAATACTTAGGATAAATGTTCAGAGGCATTCCTCAAGAAGTTCTTCCCATTGGGTAAAACCAATGCTCTTTGTGGAAGAATTTCTGGTTTTCAGCAAGTAGCAAGTGAATCCATTCCAGAGGCTTGGGAAAGGCTTCAAGAGTACGTCCTGGCCTGTCCTCACCATAGGATGGAGGATTGGCTTATTCTTCAAAGCTTCTACAATGGGTTGACTCCGACAGTCCGAGGCCATATTGATGCTGCTGCTCAGGGAGCATTCTTCTCACTCACTGTTGATAATGCTAAATTACTCATTGAGAAGATGGTATCCAACCAAGGGTAGAGTGATGAAAGACTCCAACCACGTCCGAGGGGTACTCATACTGTCAAGGAAGCAGACATGATTACTGCCAAGCTGGACCTTCTTATGAAGAGACTAGATGATTACACCAGCGAGAAGGCTGCCATGGCCACCACTACTCTGCCTATGGATTCTCATATGACTTGTGAAGTCTGTGGCAACACTGGGCATTCGGGAAACTACTGTCCTGACACTCAGGAGGAAGTGATGTACATGAACGGCAATAACAATGGTTATCATCCACCTCAACAAGGAGGCCAACCGTGGAATCAACAACGCCCTTATTATCAAGAAGGTAACCAAGGTAACACGTACAACTCCAACCAACCCTCCTTGAGAGATCTTGTTTTCGAGCAGGCTAAAATCAATGAAGGTGTTAATAAAAAGCTAGCTGCCCTTGATAAAACCTTGGAAAGTCTCAACGTTAAGCTTGAAGGTTTTTCTTCTGCCCAGAAGAGCTAGCTGAGTTTTAACAAAATGCTAGAAACTCAGTTAGCTCAGTTAGCTGCTTCTGTTCCCTCTATTGAAACTGCAAATACGGTGACCACGAGAGGAGGCAAGTCCACTCGAGATCCACCATATCCTAACTCTGCAGGGACAGATAAGAAAAACATAATAGAGGTTGAGAACACCCATGAAAGTTCATCCGACTCGGAAGAACTCCCCCAGGTAAGGAAGGTGCTCTTGAAAGAGAAGGCACTTGGAGGAGTGACGGCACATCTGGAATTTGTGGAAGCCAATGTGATGTCGTTCTCTCAAAGGAACAGGAAGTCGACGGTAGATGAACAGTTCAATCGCTTCGTGGACATGATTCAGAAAGTTGATATCAACGTCCCGTTACTCGAGGCAATACGTGTACCCACTTACGCGTGCTATCTCAAGGACATCCTAACCAGGAAGCGAGCCCTCCCTATGACGAAAGTGGTACGGCTCACTAAGGAGTGTAGTGTCGCTATACTCAATCGCCTTCCTGAGAAGAAGAAATATCCAGGGTGTCCCACGATTACTTGTATGATTGGGACACAACGTTTCGACCATGATCTCTATGACTTAGGGGCCAGCGTCAGCGTCATGCCTAAGGTAGTTTTTGATCAACTCAATTACACGAATTTGTCTCCAACCACTTTGCAGCTGCAGCTAGCCGATTCTTCAGTCCGATACCCAGCGGGAATTCCCGAGGACATTCCGGTGAAAGTCCGAGACTGCTTTATCCCCGTTGACTTTGTGGTACTGGACATGGAGATTGCCAAGGAAGTGCCGCTCATACTTGGGCAACCATTTCTGAGTATAGCTAATGCACAAATTAATGTGGGTGCTGGTGTGATCCGTCTCTACATTAATGGCAAGGAGGAGAAGTTCGAATTCCGTCCAAGAAAGGAGCAATGCTCAATGATCAAGGATTCACCGACTCCCAACACTCCAGCACGAGAGGTCGAAACACCACGACAGGAAGTGGACAACCTCATTGCATTCATAAAGAATTTTTGGAAGGAAGAACTTCAACGCATGAGTACGGGACAGAAACAGTATTGGAAATCTCAGTCCCAGTCCAAGAAATCACCCCCTACACACCACAACCCACATGACACTCAGAAGGTGTGGAGGAAGGTGAATAGGAATCCAACTTCCCTTCCGGAAGAGACGGCTGCCCCACTGCCAAGGTAAAAAATTTGGAACCAGAGTCTAGCTCTAAAGACTCAAAATGATGAGCCCTGTGCCGACAGGTAAGTTCGATAAGTTATCCTTAGTTTCCATTCCAATAAAATTTTGATCCGAGAAAAACAAGCTACTTCTACTATATGTCTTCTGCATTCTTGCTGGGGCAAGCTCAGGAGTGATGCCTATCCGGACATTCCTTGAGTTTGTAACAAGGTACTAACTTCCCACAACCACAGCCACAACCTACTACACCACCAGTGGTAGGAGGGGCCCCTGCGGGGTACATGTTCGGGGTTACCCCTGGATATGCACCTGGTTGGGACCAACCCGCCTACCATCCGAGTGCGAGTGGTACAGCTTGGGCAAGTGCGAGCAGGGACCAGTGAGCTACACCCACTGGTTCTAGCTCTAGTGGTCCGCCTCCGTCTTCGTCCTTCAGGTGGCACTCTTCGGCTTCTGCACGTGATGCTCAGCTCGCACAGCAGATGGGAGAGCTCACCGTCCAGGTCACGGGATTGTAGGAGACGCTGAACACCCACGTCGAGTCTACCTCAGCGTGGCAGCATCAGGCTGGTGAGAGGATTGAAGCCATGCGGCAGGCACAGCAGCGACACATGGAGGAGCAGATGGCTTACTATGTGAGTCAGGGTTTCTTCTACCCTCCTCCGCAGTGAGCCTGAAGCTGGCTTGGGGGAGGACCACCATCCTGAGGTAACTTGTATCTTTCTTTGTTTGCAGAATACCTTATAATGAAAATCCAAAAAAAACTGCAAAAAAAGACCAAAAAGATTTATTTGCTTTCATCGTTAAGTTTGCTTAGTTTGCTTTGATATGCATAGTAAGAATGCTTTGCCTCTATGGTTGAAATGATGAATAGTTGCTCTATCTATTCTTCTCATATGTCTTGCTTACAACTTTGTATCCTACCTAAGTTTTGAGTTTGTTGGCTTGCATGTTCGAACCTTAGCTTGAAAACTGTGGGTGGCAAAAAGTATGATCCATGCCTAAGTTGTTGTGAGACATGATATGGTATAATAGAGCGATATGATCTTGTACCTAGTGATGCTTGACATTCGGAGTTTTCCTTTTTGAAAAATCAAAACATGATGAGTTCCTCAATGATGAGCATTTCCTATCCAAGGCCATATGTAGATACTAGCTCTTGTTAGCCTCCACATATGCAGCTTGTTCTCTCATTTAGCTTTGTCAAATTGTTGTGACCCTTGTTAGAACTCATACTCCCCTGATCAAGATCACGTACACGGTCATGCTAAACTTCTACACTGGAAGTTAGCATTCATCATTTGTTCCATTTGCTTACGCATTCTTCCACAAATAAAACTCTATGCATCTTTGTATCATTCATCCCTCTCCGAATATCCCCAATAGAGACAACGGGCTAGCTGCAAAAAAGAGAGAGAAAAGCATGCTCAAAAGCATGGCAAAAATAAAATAAAGAGAGCTAGCCCAAGTCTCGAAAAAATTCCAAAAGGAGAAAGGGATTGATATGTGCAAGAGAAAGAGTTACACCATATATATGGTAATAATTAGTACCTACTCCGGGGCTAGTGTCCATCTTACCATCAATCCCTCATTTCCCATATAAAACATGGTAATATCTAGCACCCATTTCCAGGCCTAGTATACACCTTACCATGCTCATTACCACCACACACATATGCACATCTTGATCAGGATGTACGTTTGTTTCTTCCAAGGATCCGGTTTTTGACTTAGCAAAATATGAGAGACAAGTATCTTACATTTCCTCCCTACCTACAGCTCCACATAAGCCTATTAGGAGTAGGATGTGAAGAAAGGCAACTTGATGCCTTGGTGAGGAACCATACACTTTGAGCAATCCGAGAGTATTATTTGAGGAACTCTGATTTTCTTTTGAAAAATTTGCAAAACCTCCGGATTGATAGCTAATCAAGGTATGAGTGATTATGCATTTGCTATATAACCATTCTGTCTCTCAACCGCCTAAGGTAGGTGAAGCTATATGCCCCATGTCATCAAGTGAATGGTAAGAACATTGCCAACTTGTTCAGCTCTTGGTAGAGTACTTTGTTGTATGTTTGCCATAAGTTAAGAATATGACATCGTAGCAACTCCTGATCAACCAGCCTAAGTCCTTAATGTCTTACTTCGAGATGAGCAAGAGGTTAGCTTGGGAGAGTTTGTTGACGGCTGTTAAGTACTACTTTCAGCCATCAATATTCTCACATAAATGGAGGCATATGCATTATTTACTTGCATTTTGGTTTGAATAATGTAGTTCCACTTGTCCTTGGAGATTATTTGTATGTAGGTGAAATAAGCATGAAAAGAGATGGAAACCCACCTTCTATGGAATGATCCATTCCAACTCAGCTGAGGAGGTGGCTGCCACCAAGGAAACACGTGGCAATCCATGTCACTGATCCAAGGGAGGCACTCACTGACGAATCAGAGAGTGACACATGGACTTCACATGGATCAAAGGGCCCACCTAGGATTCCAAAATGAGGCATGCACGAGGGAAGGATTAAAGGGTCCACTGGTCAACCACTCAGAGAAAACACAAGCCAGGAGGCCGCCCTAGGGGTTCGGCCGACCCTAGGATCGACCGAACCGACCTAGGGTCGGTTTATCCTGGCCTTGCACGTGGAAGTCTCCCATTGGTCACTTGCTACATCCTCAGGTGTTTTGGTAGAGTTTGAGCCCTGAAGCAAGCCTCCTCCTTGCCTATAAATAGAAGGGGAGGGACTCCATTTCTCACACACCACTCCCTCATTCTCCTCTCACTTTTAGTTTCAAAGGCTAGGGGGTAGGCTAGAGTAGCTCTTATTCAGGTTCCAAGTCTACTTTGGGGTCTAGGTATGAGTTATCTTGTATCTTTATTTCTTTGTATGACTTTGATCCACTTCAGTTATTCAGCTATTTCATATAAAGTAGTGGTAGATCATATGATTGATATGTTCTTGAGTTCATCTCTTGTTCATCATTTAGAGGCTCGTGTTCTTCGTGAACACTACCTTTTGATCCACTTGAAGGATGATTTACTCATTCCTTATGTGTTTGTTCATAAGTTAGAGGTTCGTGTTCTTCACGAACACGACCCTTTGATCTTGTTGACTAGACATAAGAGAGTTCGTATCTGTTTGTATGTCTAGCCCTAGTTTGATCTTGTTAGATGGCATGTTAGTGTTGCATGAAGTTTTTGTTCAAGCTACGGAACTCGGTCTAAGTTGACCAGTCTTCTGGTGGCTTTCACCCTGGGTCACAATAGCCCGGGCCGGGTGAAGTCTAGCAGCAACACAGGCATGGTGCCTGGGTTGTGTGGCTACGTTAGTTATGAGCATGCCCCCCCGTAACCATTAAGGTAGGTCGCAGTGGTGACAGCTGTTGGACCCTTTGTAACCCTCCGCGCTTGGGTATTGCTGTAGGAGTCTAAAGTATAGTTTCACAGAGTGCTGGTCATCGCGGGCTATCTCCCCGTTTGTACCTGGGTGTTGAACCTTACCCTTTCATGCAATGCTTCATGCCAATCTCTCGTATCTTCTAGCTTGTATGTTTAGTACATTAGAACCTAGAGCTAACTCATATGTTCCCCCTAAGCCGTAGTGTACTAGAGTAGAGGTAGATCTGAGTGTGTGTCACACTACCCTATCATATCTTTTATCTTACCCCTGCCTTTGAGTTGTTGTTTCCTCTATCTATCTCTTGGTTTACATTCAGTGCAAAAGCATAAGTCTTGATATCCGTCATTGCCTTCCACGGATAGAATACCCTTGGAATATTCTCCTTCCTTGGGGAAATTCTACAATGGTTTATCTGTGCGCTTGCGGATTCGTTCATGATCATTTAGATTTACCTTTGGCAAGTCTTGATGTTCACACTAACTCGGTGTCGTTAGTAGTGACGTTAAGAAATGCCAACAAGCATTTCTGGCGATGTCGCTAGGGATGGATTCTAAATCCGTTCTTAAGTGTTCACGCTAAGAAATGCCAACAATGACTCTTGTTGCTTGTACATTGTGGTGGAGGTCTTGTTCCTGCTCAATTGTTAGAGCTTCACCTTCGGTGGGAATTGTCACACCTACACACACAATCTTCCAAAGAGAAGGGCGAAGCCCGTAAAGGTGCATTTGCATATCATAAGCCCATTTGGGATAGACTTTCCCATTGAAGTGTGGAGGCTTTCCCAAATGTACAGAATAGAATTTATTATTAGGATTGTTGCCCAGAATGTGTCCGTAGTGGTTGGGCACTTCATAGTAGCCGGAGTGCCCGTTCTTTGCTTGCTCCTTCTTGATCATCTTGTTGAGGAGCTTCTTGGCCATCTTCTTTGCCTTCTTCTTCTTCTTGGCCTTCCTTCTTTTCTTCGCCGCTTTCTTTGCTTCATCATCACCATCCTTGATGTCTTCATCACTTGAATCAGAGTCCGAGTCGGAGTCGGAGGAGGAATCATTAGAGCTATCGATGTTGGATGGTGTACGACTTGGGGCCTTCTCCATATCCCCTAGAGCTGTAGCTCGGTCTTGAGCGGCCTTGAGCTCTCTTTCTTGAGCTTTCTTGGCGGTGAGTTCTTGAGCGGAGAGTTCCACACCACTCCCCGACATCTTGATCCCTTAGCGGTTAAGCCTAAATCAAGGGATTAGGCTCTGATACCAATTGAAAGGACCTTGTGATGCCTAGAGGGGGGTGAATAGGATCACTTCGAATTTCTGAAACAATTGCAGTGGTTAAAACACAGGTCGGTACTTCCGACGCTGTGTCGGTACTACCGAGGGGGTTCGGTACTACCAGCACAAGGGCGGAACTACCGACCAGGCAGAGTTGACTAAAATGAAATTTGAAAGTGAAAACGATTCTAGCAATTCTACTTGAATCAAGAGTTGAGTTTAGATGCTAAGAACCTCCTACAACCAAAGATACAAGTTGTAACACAACCAATATATAGATCGGGCCAAAACAAGTTTCTAGAGTTAGTGAATTGAGAAGAACTCAAACAAGCAAGAGACAAGGGGTTTAATCCGAAGTTCACTTCCACCAAGGAAGCTACGTCTCCGTTGAGGATCCCACAAAGGGAGGGCTATCACCAAGAGCCTCTTGCCTCACCCAATCCCCACAAAGGAAGATTGGTGCTCACTAAGAATTCTCCACAAAGGAGAGGATTATACAAACGATCCCGAGTGCTCCACACGAAGAGGGCACTCAACGGGTGACGCCTAACTGTCTAGAAGCAAGCTTCAAGAGTAAAAAACATGAATTGATGCCCAGAGATGCTTCAAGTGCTCTTGAGATGAAGAAGATGGATGGGTCACTCAAAGCTTCTCAATCTCACACCTAGAATCTCTTCCTCACTCAATCCCTAGCTCAAAGGATCAAGGCTTGGCTCTAGGGAGGAGTGGAGAAGGGGAGTGAATGCATTTGGGTGTGTTTCTCTCGAGTTAGGTAAGCAGCAAATGAAGGGGGAGGTGAGGGGGTATAAATACCCACTCCCCAAAACTAGCTGTTAGTGTGCTGAAACGTGATTTATCGGTACTACCGACCTCAGGTCGGTACTACCGAGGGTCCTCGAAAATAGAAACAGAACAGCTTTATCAGTAGTACCGACCTGGGGTCGGAACTACCGAGGGACTCGAGAAAACCAGACAGTAAGCCTTTATCGGTACTACCGGCCTGGTGCCGGTACTACCGACAAAGGCCAGAACTTGGAGAAACAAAGGGTTTATGTACGTGTAGGCTTTGTGTCTCTCTAGATTTTATTGGTTCACCTTTCTAAACACTTTTAGCATCTCTAGACAATCAATTCGCATCCCCCTTTATAGTACGGTGTTTCCTATACTCAAATTCGAAAGATAAATCAAATTAAACCACATTTGAGCTTCAACACCGATTAGAAGGTATGAGGGGCTTCTTTTGATTAAATACAAACTTTCTCCTTTTAATCCCTGCACACATCTCATTGAAAGCATTAATCCATCCAAATTGTATTGTCATTATCACCAAAATAATTAGGAACCTAGATGCACTTTCAGGGTTTTCGTTGGGGTTTTGTGGAGAGGTGTTCTTGGTGTTCATCTTTCGATTTCTCTTGATTTAGTGGATCTTTGGGAACGATCTCCTAGGCATGGATTGTCCATGATGTGTTACACCTATCCCCAAGTTTTACTTGAATCCGTGTGTGACAGAACCGCCCAAAATAATTCCGTATTATCGCCTAAGCCTATCCACCTGGCCATTAAGCAATAATAAAGAACTATTCTGTCGCCTCTGCCGGGGCATGCCCGGTAAATCACTTACACAGGATCGAATTATGCGCTAAGCCCACACGAAGGCGGGACCAGAGTACAACATTACATTACATAAAAGTTCATAAGTATTTAAAATTACAAACCACGTTTTGAGTACATAAAAGTAAAGGTGTTTCAGAGTTTAAACAGCGGAAATAAATCTAGCAGAAGATACACATGGGAGGCCCTCCATAGAGTATCACTCATCAACATCGTTCTCCCACTCAAGTTCCCAACCATCTGGAATATAACCAGGCCAGATGGGATTACCTGAAAACAACAACAAAAGCAAGGCTGAGTATACTAATACTCAGCAAGACTTACCCGACAAAAATAAAAGACACAGCTAGACATGCAAGGCTTTTTGGCTGGTGGGTTGGTTTTGCCAAAAGCAACTAAGAGTTGATCCTTACTTTCAAATTTTAGCTCAAGTTCTAGTATGTTAACCATTCTAGGTAAGCACCTAGCTAAGCAAGCATGGTTGTACAAACAAGATTAATCATCCAACAATATTAATCTGAAATGTTCCATAAATAAACATGGGGTAGCCAGTGGTCAAGCCGACTCAGATAACGGCGAGTGACCAACGATCGATCGATTTATATCCTTGCAAGGTAAACCCAAGATACACGGAAGAAGGTAGACCAAGTGCAGTGTCTACCCCAACCAAGCGGTTCCCGTCATTCCCCAGATTAGGAAAAGATGATACAGTCCTAAGTACAAGGTTTACTGGTACGCCCAAACATGGCACGTCCAGAATCACACTTGCACTACCGGTAGCGAACCGGGAGACGCATCTCAAGATTAGTAGCAATAAAATTCCCGCACTGGTTCATTAGGTACTAGGCTTACCGGTCCCATTCCCGACAAGCACTTGGTACGTTCAATAGCTTAGACCAGCACCATGCTACTCGTTCGAGACCGAACCCATTGCTCTTACCACATGAGCGAGTCAATTTATCCAACTTATGATTCCAACATAAGCATCCTATATCTCGCGAGCAATGAGTCATTACTTGACTTGTACCGTGTCCTTAAAGCATGGCACTAGCGTTCCTAACATACTAGTAAAAGAGCATAGGAGTCCTAAAGATCATGCATCTAGGTTTCAAAACAACTCCTGAAACTTAAATGCACAAAGTAACATTAAATGCTAAAAAGTAAGAGAATATAAGTTTTAATCCAAAAGGTTATATGTGACTCCGGTGCTTGCCTTCTTTTAGGTTAGCAACAGCCTTGGGCTCTTCCGGACTTTGGTCCAGGTCTTGATGAACACCCAACTTGTTCACTTCACCCTCTACAGGCCCGTCTCCCTCCTGGGTCAACGTGTAAGTATCGTCCGGCAAATCTACACATACACATGCATATGCATTAGGTGAGGTTAACTTTGATGGTGACTGTGTACATATTTAAGCAAATTAAAGTATTTAACTTCACCAAAACAGCAAGGGAGTGTGATTGAAAATTCAAAAACAGAACCATAACATATTTTCACAATTTAACACTTTAATTTCCATTTCTTTATTTAATTACATACAACAAGCCTTTCAACCATAAATCCATATTAAATCACAAACACTTCAAAAGAGCCTAAGCTTTTGCACACAGCAACATATGCCTAATTTAAGCTCTCAAACCAAAATATAGCTTAAGATCATTTATAAATTAATTTATATGAAAAAGACAAATTTCAGCCTAGTAAATCACCATTAATTCATATAAAAAGATTTAGTAAACTTTTTTATCTCAACTTTCTCCTACAAGTCATGTATGCCAAAAATAAGCTTATGACCAAAGCATGCTTTCAGATTCAAATTATTTTTCAACTTTTGAAATTTAAACTCCTACACAAGGTTAAATCCAAAACATAAATCAAAACACATCCTCAAATCACATCCATCCTACCAGAGGTACTACTCATCAAAGCAAAGCCCTAGGGTGCACTTGTGCTCAAAGAAAAGTTTACTAAAGGGGCTATAAAAAGCATCAAGATTAAACTAGCCTAGAGCTTGCATAAATCATATCTGAAAACTTACACATCCAAAACATGCCAACTTTTGTCACAGATCTAGACATGCCATAAAGAGCAACATATCCAAAATTCAAGTCCATAGCATGTGTATATTTTAAACTACACTAAAAACACCTCAAACTGAGTTTGAATTTTCATTCAAAAACAACACAGAAAAACCCTATACATGCTTTCTAGAAAAGGTAGGTTTCTTCACAAGGAACCTAACAAAATTGGATTTGCATTTTTCTGATTTTTCTACTATTGTTAAAGATTTTTTGAAGTTCCAGCTAAAACCTAACTAATCCATTTACAGCCGGGTCCTCGAAAGAAGTTTCGGAAATTGCACATATGCCCTTACTTTACGGAAAACACCCTGCAGCTTTCTCAATCGTTACCAGCGGGTCCTCGCCGGGATAGGGGCACCGCCGGCGGCTTGAGGAGGACCGGAGCTGGCCGGGTGAGTGGCGTGGAGCCCTCAGGGTGCTCACCTGCGTCGGTTGGAGGAGGAAGTCCGGCCGGGGAGCTGCCGGCGAGCCTCCACGGCGGAGCGCAGGGACGGCGCCCACCGGAGCTCGGCGTGCCGGCGCCCGCGGCGCAAAATTGAGGTACTGGTGACAGAGGGAGAGTCTGGGGGAACTAAGGGAGGGAGAGAAGTGGTTTGGGCGGCGGCTGCTTGGAGCAGGGGGAGGTTTCGCGGTGGCGCCAATGGACAGCGGTGGCGGCGGCTCTGCGCTTCTTGGTCAGGGTACGGCGGCGCGACAGGCGGGCGAGTGAGGCAAGGAGGGACTGACTTGGGAAGCCTCAGGGGCTTTAGCGCGCGGACGACAGGCAGGCTCCAGCTGGCCCGGCGCATGCGTGCAGGCCGTGCGGTGGGCGCGCGCATGGGCGCGTGGCCCTGGCTCGGCGCGAGACCTCGCGTGAGCGCGGCGCACGGGGGAAACAAGGGCGGAGGGACCACGGTGCACGGTCCACCGCGACGGGATCGAGGATCCGTACGCCGGAGCGCGGAGGCGACAACACGTGGCAGACAGGCGCTCGGCGCGCACGCGCGCATGACGCGGGAGCGGCGCGACGTCGGCGTCCGGCCCTGTTTTCATTCCATTTACCCAGTTTCGAACACCCTAAACTCCAAAAAGTGCCAACTAAGTTGAAATTCTCCAAGAAAATAAGTTGTAGAGGAGCTATAGCACTACAACTTTCTCAAAGGGCGACCTATGTTTCGATGCTTGGTTTGACGGGAAAAACGTGAAGAAGTTGCAGTTTCTCCACGTCTCGGATTACTGTTCATAAGGGCTTCAAACCTGTTTTTGGCTAATTTGCACTCAAAATTTGAATGTCCGCCAATTAGGAAAATTGTGTCCCCGGAGATAACGAAGAACTTTTGTTTTGGCCGATTTTGAAGTTCTATAGTGAAATTTGGAGAACGCGTAAGAAAACCGTATCAGCCTTTTGGAGCTCTAGGGGTTTGATCATGATTTGAGAGTTTGACCAAGGGTTTAAGTGCAAAAGTGTGCACAATCAAGCAAAACATGCTTAGAGACTAATTAAGCTTGATTATCATGAGTAATTGAAGTACTCAACTTAAGTAACATCAAGGATGTTACAAACTACCCCCCTTAAAAGGAATCTCGTCCCGAGATTCGATAACAAGATTAGAGGAGACAAAAGTAGGAGAGAAGTGGTGTCGGATATGAGATGTACCCGTCGTTGTCGGTGCTCTTTTTGACGGATTCATTGGAGTCATGACTTTGAGCATGCTCTTCTGAGCTTGGGTGCGAAATCTCTTGCATCTTTTCTTCTTAGTTTGATTAGTCTTGCCCTGCGGAGGTTTCGGACACTTCTTGACAAAAATGCCCAGGCTGTTTACAATTGTAGCAAAGGCGTGCACCGTGATTACATGTTGTCGTACTAGCATTGTTGCTCTGCTTTTTAGCATGTGAAGGAAATTCGGTGCGGGTGATTTCCCACCCTCTTAAATCCACCTCAGGCAAAACTCGCTTGTGACTCTTACTTCTTCTTTCTTTCTCCCTAAGGTCCATAGGAAGTTGTGATGATGATAGGAGTGAATTTAGAAATTGTTGGTTGGAATCTTGGTTCTGTTGATTTTGAGCTTCATGATTCATCAATAAATTGAATAGATAGACTTGCTCCACAATAGATTCTGATATTGCTTGGGAGAGACTGTCGGATAGACTAGTTTGCGATAGCCCTTGATAACGATCAAGGATGACATTTTGCAGTAGTTGGCTTAACACCAGATTTTTTCCCTCCAACATTTCAATGGCGTTGGCAAGGCTATCCACCACATCCTGTGTTGGTGGAAGAGATGAGGAAAGCTCATTGGGTCGAAGATTGACCGGATCTCCTTTGGTGGATTCCATTTCCCTGAAAGTTCACGACGATCCAATTAGCTTCCCTAAGAGTACAAAAATCCGAGTATGGTAGTTATTGATAAACAAGCATATCAACAGGTTAGAAAGTTAGAGAACTCGATCCGAAGGTTTTATAGGGGTTTGTTTTAAGAAAGGAGCCAATAGCCATGTTCTACAAAGGGTGGTCGGGGATCAACGATCGATACTCTTTTCTTTACCGATGGTCGCCACAGTGCAGTAATGATGGCACGCTAGGCATTAGAGATAGGACCAGTAGATTAATGCAGCATGGCCGCTGTTGTGAAACATGGCAGTAATGTAGTGGCACAGAATCGATGGAACACAGATATGTAGGCAGTCCAAAGATCGTTAGTATTCAGTTGTGGGTTTATGGGATTTTCTCTGATGGAGATCGTCGTCCAGGTCATCCATAAGAATGCCGATTCCTTTCGTATCTATAGAGAACATTCCTCAGCCTCCAAAGGAATTTTATAAAGAGAAAATCGTTTCCCGAGTTTAACCAACTCAGAGAAGAAGGCGGATGGAGGGTTCTATATTTATCTTATTCATGTCATACATGGGCCACCTATTTGGGGTAGTGATCTGACAGTTGTCATAGATGATAGCCATTGGTATGCCGACGAGAGGGTGCACTACCATCGAGATGCCCTTGGCGACTTGGCAACGATACTACAGTGAGGCGTAGGCGGTGATCAGTAGCTTCGATAAGAGATGGTAGAGCGATGATGTTGTGTAATGTCATCATGGCTCTGAAGAGGATGAGATAAAAGACTCGAGAGAATTAACCGTGGTATTGGAGAAATCGAAAAGAGCTCGAGGTATCCTCAATTTAGAATCAGAATTGCTTTGAGAAGGCTGATCGAAGGATTTGCCAAACTTTTGTTTTCTTATATCCTGATTCCATTAATTTGAAAGAAACGTGCAAAAGGATCACAAATCACTGAGTACTTGAAAACTCCTCATATCTTGACTTTTGGAGAACCTTGATTGCTCATGAAAAATCTCTGTTTATACACCTTCACCTTAACTCGGTTGAGTTGATATCGGGCGAACTTTTGTGATTAAGCGAAAGAAGACCGAGTTGAAAAGTTTTCATAAGGATCTCTATAAGGAATGAGAATCTTAGCAATTGATCATACTAAGATTGCTAAAAGAAATATTTTAGGAGAGTAACAAGGTTTCGACGATGGATTAAGGGTTCTACCATCGTAGATCTGATGTTAGTTCATAAGAACAGTCAAGGATGGTAAAGTCATAGAGAGCAGTTGCCAGGAGTTTCTACAAATATTTAGTGGGAAAGATATGAAAAGACAAGCTAGTACAGGAATTTCTGAATGGCTTGCTCACATGTTACTCATTTTACGAGTATTAGTGACATCCTTCATCCCATTAGTGGTGCAATGACTTTTAACTGGATATGTGGTGCACCAATGAGACATGCTTGCAATATCAATGCATATAGATGAGTTGTGCATCAGTGGAATGGTGCACATGATGATGCTTATGATGAGATGCATATAGTATGATGTATATGCATATGAGCATATGATGCTTATGCATATGAACTTATGGTGCCTATGTAATGATGCATAATGAGCGATGCACATGATGCGTGCATGATGTAGTGCACACATGATGATGCACATGTTGATGAAATGCGTGATGCATATGCTCATGCAGTATGGTGCTCATGATGCAAGGTCAGCATGACTTGCCTTACCCATGAAGTTAGTCAAGGTAGAGAGCACAAACGTAGAGTTGAGAAGCAATAGTGGCGGTGAGTCGCATTCTCACAAACCAAGATACCTAGCGCGCTCCTGGTGGTAATCACATGGCTGCAGCACACATGATCCACTAGGTTCCGTCGCGGCACCTTCGTTTATGAGACAACAACATCACCAGCTAAAAGAACTATAGGTTAGAAAGATGGGAAACTCTTAGTGCAAATGCATGTTAGTCCATCCAAAATTCCCCAAATGCACATGCTGTGTAATGCATTTCCATGCTCATGAATTACTTTGTTAGAGATGCAGCATATGCATGCTGGGATGACACTCATTATGCATACCAATAGATTTTTGATGTCTTGTAACCATGTTCTCATTTATTTGTTTGTGAGCAAGCATAAGGATTTTTTTTAGGTCAAGGGCTGAGAATTTATAGTGATCAATGTAGGGATATCGATGCAAGGAAAGTGGAGTGATCACCTTTACATAGCCATAGGAAGTTGGTGGATCACCTTTAAATTGAAGAAAAGGTGTATAAGCAATCAGGAGAGTACAACGGGGTTCCACTTGACTCGGCAAGGATATGGGTATGCTTCTATTAGAAACCATCCTAAGAGAAGATGGAGATAGATGGATCTTGCACTGATTGTGTTCATCTGTGGATAGAAACTTCAAAAACATACGTAGAGCATTCTTCCACCACCTAAATATCATCATTTTTAGGCAGGGGATGTAAAATCTCATGCCTTCCAATATTGGTATTCAACTTAGAGATAATACTGAGGCTATCATGCCCGAAAATTCAGATATCGCTTTGCTGTCAGGGCTGTTGGACAGCAGGCCGAGGGTCACTAAAAATTCCATATCTCTCAGCTCAAAACTGCAATGATGCTGAAATTTTACGAGCATGCAGAATATGAAATTCTAAACAACTTTGGTACTCAAGGTTTGCTCTAGATTTCAAACGAAGATGACCTAAAAATTTGAATTTCAGAGATCACTAGTTCTGAAATTCAGCAGGACAGAGACCTAATGTTTTGGGCATAACTCCCAAACTAAAAATCTAGTGACCTTGAGATTTCTACAGAAGGTAGATAGATACCTAAGGAGAAGTTTTGAGATTCAAAAGTCGAATCAAATCAGATTGGAAAAGGGTGTAAAAGGTCCATTTTCAAAGTGGTGTTGCCCAGAAATTTCAGCAGGACAGAGCTTCACTAAAAAGATCATATTTCAAAAATTAAGAACCCTATGACCATGAGATTTTTTCAGCATGATCTAAGCTAGATAAAGAACATTTTTGCTATAAATTTTCTAGTCAAATTCATTTAGGAACTACATGCAAAAATTCGAGTTTTCAGACTAACTCAGGAATTTTGACAGCATTTCAGCAAGACCTTGCCTAGCAAAATTGATCCTAACTTCAGTTTTAAGCATTCTAAAAACATGAGAAATTTAGAGAGCAATCTTAACTAGGTGATGAACAATTTCCTTAAAGAGCACCTAGCCAGAAATTTTCTAGATCATCCTTAGAAAAATTTGGACAGCATCTAGTTACAATCTTTGCTTAACACCACTTCAAAGCATCAAACTAGCATGATTGATCCTTAAGAAACACAAATTAAATAGAGACCAAGCAACACATGATTTAAGTTCAGTTTTGATTTGATAGCTTTTACATGATGCAAAAAGCGTCCTAAACTTCCTCACAAAGCTTTTAAGCTCAAAAACGAAGTTAGTGCCGGTGGCAAGGCATACATAAACGTCTCTCCCTATAATAGCTAGTCGGAAACTACTCATTTCTTAAATTACCGTACCTAACAACCGTGGTTAGTGTACCTGTAGAAAATCACAGATATTCATGACCTTTTGTGCCAGCACTCACAAAAGCGTCCACATTCATTACCGTTCACTATAGAAACGGTACCCATGCGTAAAGCCGCTGCATGGACAGCGTCCTAATTAAGACTCTGACGCGACGTGGGTTCCCATTGGAATAGGTCCCATCCATCCCTCACGGACTTTCCCGTGGCACCATCACGTATGGCAAAACGTGACGAGACGCAGACGCGACGTGGGTTCCCATTGGAATAGGTCCCATCCATCCCTCACGGACTTTCCCGTGGCACCACCACGTATGGCAAAACGTGATGAACTAGTATGGTTGTGCAAGAAAGTAAGTTTTGACATGAATAAAATGTGCTGGAAGTCAGTTAAAATACACCATAGAGTACTAGCCACCTGAAAGAACCCAAAAATTCCCTCTAGGGCCTCTCGGACTAGTTAAGACCTTAACGTCCTACTCACTTAGCAAGATTATTAATCTTGGCAAATTTTATTCCAAAAACAAGTTTGTTAAGTTATTTTAATTACTCTGGTGCATAACTCACTATGGTACCAGCTGTGACAGAACCGCCCAAAATAATTCCGTATTATCGCCTAAGCCTGTCCACCTGGCCATTAAGCAATAATAAAGAACTATTCTGTCGCCTCTGCCGGGGCATGCCCGGTAAATCACTTACACAGGATCGAATTTTGCGCTAAGCCCACACGAAGGCGGGACCAGAGTACAACATTACATTACACAAAAGTTCATAAGTATTTAAAATTACAAACCACGTTTTGAGTACAAAAAAGTAAAGGTGTTTCAGAGTTTAAACAGCAGAAATAAATCTAGCAGAAGATACACATGGGAGGCCCTCCATAGAGTATCACTCATCAACATTGTTCTCCCACTCAAGTCCCCAACCATCTGGAATATAACCAGGCCAGATGGGATTACCTGAAAACAACAACAAAAGCAAGGCTGAGTATACTAATACTCAGCAAGACTTACCCGACAAAAATAAAAGACACAGCTAGACATGCAAGGCTTTTTGGCTGGTGGGTTGGTTTTGCCAAAAGCAACTAAGAGTTGATCCTTACTTTCAAATTTTAGCTCAAGTTCTAGTATGTTAACCATTCTAGGTAAGCACCTAGCTAAGCAAGCATGGTTGTACAAACAAGATTAATCATCCAACAATATTAATCTGAAATGTTCCATAAATAAACATGGGGTAGCCAGTGGTCAAGCCGACTCAGATAACGGCGAGTGACCGACGATCGATCGATTTATATCCTTGCAAGGTAAACCCAAGATACACGGAAGAAGGTAGACCAAGTGCAGTGTCTACCCCAACCAAGCGGTTCCCGTCATTCCCCAGATTAGGAAAAGATGATACAGTCCTAAGTACAAGGTTTACTGGTACGCCCAAACATGGCACGTCCAGAATCACACTTGCACTACCGGTAGTGAACCGGGAGACGCATCTCAAGATTAGTAGCAATAAAATTCCCGCACTGGTTCATTAGGTACTAGGCTTACCGGTCCCATTCCCGACAAGCACTTGGTACGTTCAATAGCTTAGACCAGCACCATGCTACTCGTTCGAGACCGAACCCATTGCTCTTACCACATGAGCGAGTCAATTTATCCAACTTATGATTCCAACATAAGCATCCTATATCTCGCGAGCAATGAGTCATTACTTGACTTGTACCGTGTCCTTAAAGCATGGCACTAGCGTTCCTAACATACTAGTAAAAGAGCATAGGAGTCCTAAAGATCATGCATCTAGGTTTCAAAACAACTCCTGAAACTTAAATGCACAAAGTAACATTAAATGCTAAAAAGTAAGAGAATATAAGTTTTAATCCAAAAGGTTATATGTGACTCCGGTGCTTGCCTTCTTCTAGGTTAGCAACAGCCTTGGGCTCTTCCGGACTTTGGTCCAGGTCTTGATGAACACCCAACTTGTTCACTTCACCCTCTACAGCCCCGTCTCCCTCCTGGGTCAACGTGTAAGTATCGTCCGGCAAATCTACACATACACATGCATATGCATTAGGTGAGGTTAACTTTGATGGTGACTGTGTACATATTTAAGCAAATTAAAGTATTTAACTTCACCAAAACAGCAAGGGAGTGTGATTGAAAATTAAAAAACAGAACCATAACATATTTTCACAATTTAACACTTTAATTTCCATTTCTTTATTTAATTACATACAACAAGCCTTTCAACCATAAATCCATATTAAATCACAAACACTTCAAAAGAGCCTAAGCTTTTGCACACAGAAACATATGCCTAATTTAAGCTCTCAAACCAAAATATAGCTTAAGATCATTTATAAATTAATTTATATGAAAAAGACAAATTTCAGCCTAGTAAATCACCATTAATTCATATAAAAAGATTTAATAAACTTTTTGATCTCAACTTTCTCCTACAAGTCATGTATGCCAAAAATAAACTTATGACCAAAGCATGATTTCAGATTCAAATTATTTTTCAACTTTTGAAATTTAAACTCCTACACAAGGTTAAATCCAAAACATAAATCAAAGCACATCCTCAAATCACATCCATCCTACCAGAAGTACTACTCATCAAAGCAAAGCCCTAGGGTGCACTTGTGCTCAAAGAAAAGTTTACTAAAGGGGCTATAAAAAGCATCAAGATTAAACTAGCCTAGAGCTTGCATAAATCATATCTGAAAATTTACACATCCAAAACACACCAACTTTTGTCACAGATCTAGACATGCCATAAAGAGAAACATATCCAAAATTCAAGTCCATAGAATTTGTATATTTTAAACTACACTAAAAACACCTCAAACTGAGTTTGAATTTTCATTCAAAAACTACACACAAAAACCCTATACATGCTTTCTAGAAAAGGTAGGTTTCTTCACAAGGAACCCAACAAAATTGGATTTGCATTTTTCAGATTTTTCTACTATTTTTAAAGATTTTTCGAAGTTCCAGCTAAAACCTAACTAATCCATTTACAGCCGGGTGCTCGAAAGAAGTTTCGGAAATTGCACATATGCCCTTACTTTACGGAAAACACCCTGCAGCTTTCTCAATCGTTACCAGCGGGTCCTCGCCGGGACAGGGGCACCGCCGGCGGCTTGAGGAGGACCGGAGCTGGCCGGGTGTGTGGCTTGGAGCCCTCAGGGTGCTCACCTGCGTCGGTTGGAGGAGAAAGTCCGGCCGGGGAGCCGCCGGCGAGCCTCCACGGCGGAGCACAGGGACGGCCCCCACCGGAGCTCGGCGTGCCGGCGCCCGCGGCGCAAAATTGAGGTACTGGTGACAGAGGGAGAGTCTGGGGAACTAAGGGAGGGAGAGAAGTGGTTTGGGCGGCGGCTGCTTGGAGCAGGGGGAGGTTTCGCGGTGGCGCCAATGGACAGCGGTGGCGGCGGCTCTGCGCTTCTTGGTCAGGGTACGGCGGCGCGACAGGCGGGCGAGTGAGGCAAGGAGGGACTGACTTGGGAAGCCTCAGGGGCTTTAGCGCGCGGACGACAGGCAGGCTCCAGCTGGCCCGGCGCATGCGTGCAGGCCGTGCGGTGGGCGCGCGCATGGGCGCGTGGCCCTGGCTCGGCGCGAGACCTCGCGTGAGCGCGGCGCACGGGGGAAACAAGGGCGGAGGGACCACGGTGCACGGTCCACCGCGACGGGATCGAGGATCCGTACGTCGGAGCGCGGAGGCGACAACACGTGGCAGACAGGCGCTCGGCGCGCACGCGCGCACGACGCGGGAGCGGCACGACGTCGGCATCCGGCCCTGTTTTCATTCCATTTACCCAGTTTTGAAAACCCTAAACTCCAAAAAGTGCCAACTAAGTTGAAATTCTCCAAGAAAAGAAGTTGTAGATGAGCTATAGCACTACAACTTTCTCAAAGGGCGACCTATGTTTCGATGCTTGGTTTGACGGGAAAAACGTGAAGAAGTTGCAGTTTTTCCACGTCTCGGATTACTGTTCATAAGGGCTTCAAACCTGTTTTTGGCTAATTTGCACTCAAAATTTGAATGTCCGCCAATTAGGAAAATTGTGTCCCCGGAGATAACGAAGAACTTTTATATTGGCCGATTTTGAAGTTCTATAGTGAAATTTGGAGAACGCGTAAGAAAACCGAATCAGCCTTTTGGAGCTCTAGGGGTTTGATCATGATTTGAGAGTTTGACCAAGGGTTTAAGTGCAAAAGTGTGCACAATCAAGCAAAACATGCTTAGAGACTAATTAAGCTTGATTATCATGAGTAATTGAAGTACTCAACTTAAGTAACATCAAGGCTGTTACACCGTGGAGCGAATCGGGAGATCAGGGGATCTAAAGGGAGGAGTTGACCCGCGGGTGGAGTTCATCCCAAAGTGCCCAGGTGTGACCGGTCTGACCGGTGCAGTAGACCGGTCTGACCGGTGCAGTCCTGCTGTGGCTTTTCTCGGGGAGTTCATCACCAGGGTGTTGGTTTTGCTCTTGACTTGATGTTGTTTCAGTTCAGTGCAGTTTGGGCCTTTGGAGCATCGAGTTCTTGGCGGTTGGGGTTTCTGAGCCAAACCGGTCTAACCGGTGCTGTCTACCAGTCTGACCGGTGCAGGGATTCCAGTGGAAATCCAGCTAGTTCTTGGTTGGTTCTCGCTACTTGCTCGCAAAGTTCTTCTGGTGCAAGTATGGCTTTGGTGTGTTTCGGTTTGCTAGAGTTTTGGTATGGTTTTCTCTAGCCTGGTTGGTTTCTGGATTTCTCCTTGTTGTTCCACATCCTAGAATTATCATCTAGGCTTGTTGGACAAGTTTGGGAAAATTCAGAGAAGGTTGTTCAGGACCGGTCTGACCGGTGCTAGAGACCGCTCTGACCGGTGTCGTGTGTTGGTCCTCGAGTTCTTTGTTCCGCTGGGTTCTCAAGTATTTTTGGTGGTTTGCTAGTTCTTAGGTCCAGTAGCACTCTAGCGGCTACGTGGATTTAGCTAGCGGGGTGTCGAGGATCTTGGAGTTGCATTTGGGATCATAGGCCGAGTTTGTCTCCTCGGAGAAGAATTTTTATCGGCTCCCATTCACTCCCACCTCTCTTGTCGCTATTCTGGTCCTTCACCTTCCCCCTACGAGCGGCTTGGTGGCCCATCTATTACCTCCAGCGACGGTGATACATCAACTCTTCGGTCGCCTGGAGTGCTTTTCTTCGGCTCCGTCGTCTCATCTGCAACTGTTGTTGTGCACGATACTCCATCTGGATGTATGCTACTCTGTAGCCTCTGCGACCCCCATCGGCGAACTCACTGCTGTTGAACGCGATGGTGATTCTGAGGATCCTTTCCGGTCTAAGGACCTTGTTGTAATTTCTTTTTACTTCGAGAGCCTCCTTGTAATTTGGTTGCTTAAGTGATAATATATATGGTTGTTGTCAAAAAAAACATGGCTCGAAACATTAGAAAAGACCCATAATATCTATTTCCAAAATTAGAATTGAACCTTTTGTAGAATTGGACCCAGTGAATCAGTGATGATGCAACTGCTCTCTCTCTCTCTCTCTCTCTCTCTCTCCTTTCATTCCCATTCTAGATATGTCATCACGGGCACGTCTTGTGGCCTTGTGGGGAATTCAAATAAATTTTACCCTAGTTAATACCTTAATGGATATGAGATATATCGCGAGTTCCAGTCCAACTGGTTTGCCGACCAAGGCATCCTCTCGTAAGCAAGGGTACTGAATGTCTTGTGTGGTTCTTTCAAAAAAAAAAGTAGAGTGTCAAATTTAGAGGATGTCTATGTAATAAAAGGGTGCTTTAGGGGCTTCTACCATGGACTTTTGGAGCCATAGGATAAAAGGAAGGCTCTGATGAGCGATGATGACAACAACCCCCCCCCCCCCCCATCATCTCCCTCCCCCAGTTCAAACGGTTTTTCCTAGTTCGCTTACTCATATGATCTTTTAGACAGACTGTTCAAGACTCTGGTTCAGTCTTTTAGAGGTCTAGTCTTACTAACTATGTCACCGATAGCTCCCTTGTGCTCGCTTTTCCCTCTCTCGTGCTACATGAGATCGGTTTATTGTCCAGCTTCATACCGGTTTCATGCTAAAATAAAGGTAAAAGCTATATCTCACACGCGTGAAACACGGGCTCTGTTCACACGTTTTCTTGTGGCCACCCGATCTGGATCCGTCGGCGCACGAGCCGCCCCGGCTGATTTGCTTTTTGTTTGGCTGACACGTGGGACCCGCTGGTCAGGTGTCACTGTTTAATTTTTTGGGTCTCGCGCCTATACGCCTTCTGGGTTCCTCCAGTTCTTCTTCGTTATCCATTTCGCTTCGTGTTCCCCAGCCCGAGCTGCTCGCGCATGGCGATGCATGGCGGAGCTAGGGTTCCGGCCGCGCGGGTAAGCTTTTCACCGCTGTGATTCCATCTCCAGCTGTGTAGATTTGTTGTTTGCTTGTTCTTCGTATCGTCAATCGTTGAATCGCGTCTGTCGCTGTCGAATCTGTGTCGCGCTCCCAATTTTTTGATGTGCCCTATTTTGTAGTGGTTGCCTTTTGCTCCCCCTTTGCTGTGATTGTTGTTGTGTTCATCTGATTCGCTCGCGCTCCCTGAACCAGCATTCGTAGGGATTTTGTTGGTTTGAATCCACACAATCCCACCAGATGTGTATTTGTTCTAGATTTTTTTCGTGACGCCCCCGAGTATGCTGTAATCTATTGGTTTAGTCTTAGATCGATCCACACAGTCTTCGATCCATATTCTAGTGTCAGATTTAGTGTTAGATTTCTCATTCACCCCTCGTATGCCCCCCTCGGCTGATATGTTGATTCGATGATATGTTCCTGTCCCGCGCGAACACACCCACACACCTCAATCTGTTGATTGTTGTGTTTGCCCCCTATGGGGGATGATTTTTGTGTGTCTAATTTAGTGATTTACCGCTGTTTATTGCAATTTTTGTGGTTAGTGGTTTCATTTCAAGGTTTACTTGCTGTCGAAATTGTCTTTGTGTGTTATGTTTATATTTCAAGGTTTACTTGCTGTCAAAATTATTCAGCGATCTGTTGTTTCTATAGATTTTTGTGTGTCCAATTTCATGAAGGTCAACAGAGATTTGGTGGTGTCGAATATTTTTTAGTATTGTTACACATTTCTTATGTTACTGGGTAGTACAAATAATCAGATTTGGTGGTGTCGAATTATTCATGTTTAATTCTGTTTGACTATCCAGGCTAGTAGGAAGCCTAATATTTGCATCAATGTGGAGATCTCTAAGGATAGGAGTGAAGCTGATTCCGATGACAGTTTAAATCTTTTGAGTGGAAGTCAAACTGATGCTGGCCCAAGGATTGACGTGAGCACTTTTGGTTGATGTTTTCTTTTTGTGCACTGCTTTGTAATATCAGTTTATGTTAACTCTTACAGAATTTATATATTTCTTGTTTCTATTTTTTTCCCAGCATCTCCAAACTGATGTTGAGCTTGATGGGTTGAAAAAGGCAGCATACAAACAGGTTTTGAAAGAAGTAAGGTTTCATATTTGGTTTTTTTCCTCATCGTCCCAGTTTGGTGTGCTGCTGATTTTGTCATTATATATGTAGTTATACTTCCACATTTCTCATGTGTCTCGTGTTCTTTTTTTTTTGTTGCAGTATAATGACATTAAATTTCTGAAGAGGAGACTTGTTGAGTCGCTTGCTAGCTTTGTGGCAATGTTCTTATTTATGGTTGTTTTCATCTGTTCTTTTTTCTTCTGGTCAGTGCTTAAGTTCAGTATATATATAATTATACCACCTTATTTCTTATGGTTGTTTTCAACATCTTCTTCTTGTGATTCTCTATTTGTATATAAGTTTATATTTTTTTATGCTTCATTAGTTATTTTGTTATACATGCTTTTGTTTGCATTTTCTTGCAGGAGAGGGAACCGCAACCGACAAAGAAGCCAAAAGATGCATTCACTCGTTTCAATGTGACCAATTTCTCTTCTGTGATATCATCATTAACACCAGATGAGTGTAAGATCATTGAAGATTTTGGGTTGGGATCTTTACTTCTTTTTTATCAGTGCTATGTCCCCAACAAGTTCGCTCAGTGGGTGGCTAGTTTAGTTAACTACAGATCAAGAGATATTGTTGTTAATGGCAAGGTTATATCTCTGACAAGGGAGTCAGTACATTTGGTTCTGGGTGTACCATTGACTGACAAACTTTTCCCTTCCAATTATTCCACCGGGAAATCTATGATTTTGTCGAAGTTTGGGAAAAATTCTATCTCGCCAGTGAACTTCTTTATTGATAGGCTTCAAAATCACCGCTGCACGTCTGCTGAAGATACATTCATTTGCTTTGTTATGGTTGCTATGAACAGCTTTCTGTGCCCCCAATGCTTCTCTAGGCCGTGCTTCAAGTACTTTGGAATTTTTGAAGATGTGTGCAATGCCAAACTCTTTGATTGGTCTGGTTACATTCTGGATTGGTTGATTGATGGTATTAAATCATTTACCCACACCAAAGGTGGTGGCGGTTGTGATGGAGGCACGTTGGCCGGTTGCTTGTACTATCTCGCTGTAAGTCAAAATACATATGCCTGTTACTTTTTCAGTGCTGGTATATATTGTGTTGAGTGCTATCAACATTTTTTTTGATTGTGCTATTTGTAATACGTGGAACAATAAGCTGAATTTATAGTGACAATTTTACTATCAATTGTTTGTTTATATATTGGCTATAGAGTTAATTTAAGTACCAAGTTCTCATATCCATTGGTTTTTCGATACATGGTTTTTTTACTTTGCTGCATTTTGCTTCATGTAAATCTGTTTTTACTGTGCTTGATGCCTATTTTGACATGTCTTAGTTCACTGTCATATATTTATTTCTTATCTGTCATTTTGTTACCTGTGTCGCTTTTTCTGGTGCTGTCTATTGGTTTGTTAATTCAGCACTCTTTCTTCTTTTTTTGGCAGGTTCTTTATCTTGATCATGCAGATTTTGGTGCTCGGCAAGTTGCAGATGCTATTCCTCGCATTTCTGTTTGGAAGGGTCATATGTTGAAAGAATATGCAAACTATGATATGGTAGGCCCTGGTTGTTATGGATACCACCCCTTGCTCGAGACTTCACGCACATGTTATTCAAAGGTTCTGTTCTCCAATGGCCCACTTTTTTCTGTTTTTTTGTTTTACTCTTTTTATAAATCTTGGTAGCTTGTTTATTGTCTACCCTTTTTTATATCTGTAGGTTTCCCGTTATCTAAACAACCCCAACTCCCTCCTGATTAGTGATGATTTTAAAGATGATCTATAGTCAGCTGTTGGTTGCCATTTATCTGATGCTGTCAAAAATAGTATATGTGACCTCATTATGAAGTATTGTTTCAATGGTGGTCTTTCTGTTAATTTGAATCTCCAGTCAGTACATTCTTTGCCTGATGAGTTCAAGGTCACTTTTTGCAAGTTGCTGCAGCATGCCTATTCCATTGATTCTCGTGTCATGGATTTGGTTTTGAAACTCACCAAAATATATGCTGACTATTCCAATAACGATGATGAGGACACAACTCTAAATGATGACCCTGAAGCAGAAGAAGTTCCTCCAACTACTCCTGGTAATACATGTATTTGTTCTCCTTTTTTATTTTTTTGGTGTATATCATGCTTTTATATGTTTACTCAAAAAAGGTTTGTTCTTTTTTTTTCTTTTTCAATGTTTGTGCTCACAACATCAGATGGTATGAATCAAGTATATTGTTCTCAATATGAGCTCTGTAAGACTATTCACAAATCAAAGCTTTCACGTGTTCGTCACGCTGCCAAGGTTAGTGCCTTTTTTCAGCACTCATGTATTAGCACATCCTCTTTTTTTGTGCTTATATTGCCATTACTACATCGCGACTTTGCTATTTTTTGACAGGATTGCTCCCCTTCCATTGAGGTTGAAAACACAGCTCGCTTGCCAACTCCAAATCTGAAGCGTGCTCGTAACATTACTATACCTTCCACAACAAAGGTTAACCCACTGTTGCATGACTCCCCACCGCAAGAGCAGTTTGGAGGTTGTGAGTTTGCCATTTTGTTTTAAAATTTATTTACCCGTTTTAATTTCTTCACTCATTCTTTTTTATCCTGCATATTTATTTTTTTGTGTATTCTTATATCATGTTGTTTTCAGGTACATCTTACCAGGCATTCGATAATAAGATTGGCAGTCCATCTACAAAAAATCATGGTTCAAGGGAAGATAAATCCAATGTGCCTCTAGTTGATTGCGCCAATGAGTTGCGGTCAAAAAGAATGAAGATGTCTGTTTCATTTGCACCCAATCACACTGATGCAGATGATGTTATTTTGTTTGATGACTATTTGACAAGATGTGTCCCTGATTCAGTTTCACCTTCTCCAAGGCATCCTTTTTCCGGGCTTGCTTCTGTAAAGGTATTGTCCACATCCATTTTATTTATTATATGTATTGTTTTTCTATCTTTTATTCTCATCTATGATGATGTTTTTCTTCATCTAATTTTCATGTATCTATATTCTTATTTACCTATATTTATATTATTATTTATCTACATGTTTCTATATCATTTTCCAGAATTCTCGTGGCAACGAAAATGTCCCAATATCATCTTTGTCGAAGGTTTGCTACTTTTTCTTTAATGTTTTCTTCACGCCAAAAATGTTGTTGATTTATATTTTTCTTTACACAACCTATATTCTCATTTATATTTCTTTTTTTATTTTTCATAGTCTTTCTATATCATTTTTGTGAATTCTCATGGGAAAAAATGCCCAAATTACATCAGTATCCGAGAATTGTTACCTTTTCTTTTATTTTTATGTGCAGTTAATGTTTCTGATCCTGATTATATTTATGTGGTTCATTTATACGTTTCAGCAGAGTCCTATCCCTGTAATTAATTTTGATTTCAGTCCTGTTAATACACCAAAAAGTGCTTTGAAAGGTTCCAGAGTAAACAGTCAACTTTCTGCAGATATTAATGGGAAGCTTCAGTCCACTCGACATTCCAAAGTACGTTTTGCTTCAATTCTGTGTCCTACAATTCTAATTTTTCGTTCCATCACATTGTATTCTGTGTTATTGTCAATTTTCATTTTGATCGAAACTATTTTTTATATATGTAGGTTTGTCCAGATTTACAATTTCTAGCTGAGAGGACTCTAGCTGATAATGTTCAGGATATGACGAAAGTTTCTGATGACATCTACAACGCCAATCTGGATCGTGTAACTAATTCTACATCAAATGGGGACCCATCTGCTAAAAAGTATGCACTCTGATCCGACCTCTCAGTCAGAAGTTTATTTGGCAAGGGATTCTTCTACTGGAGGCAAACTCACTCCATATGGTGCAAGGAGGTTTGTCAAGCCTATTGTGAGGGATGACTTTGTTGGTACCCGAAAAAAGTTTCATGTTTCAAAAGGTGACATTCAGAACTATGACACCATCTGCAAGCTCGCCTCTTCTGAATATCAATGGTTAGAATTTCATTTATAAGATTCAGTTATAGTTTTCCAATCATTATGCTTGTGTGGGTTACATTCATTCTGAATGCTTTTTTATGCTTACTGGTTCCTTTTGTTTTTGGTGTGTTTTTTAAAGTGAGAATGTTGTAAACATGTATGGTGTGCGTTGCATGTTTTGGTGCCTTGGTGAGTCGTTGAAGCCAGAGGGAATAGTGAAGACCTTTGTCGTTTCCGCCTTTTGTTATTCTTTGTCACAGAAGCCTAACCACACCCCTAATGTGTCAAAAAGACATTATTTTTTTGCTAATATTGGGGTATGTTATTCCTATTTTCTCATTCTATAATCTGTCTTTTTTTCTGTTTCAGTCCAGTTTTGTTACTATGCAACTATAATTTTAATATCAATGTTAATTTTTCAAATATAAAATTTTTCCTAGGAAAATCTGATCAAAGATGTTAACGAAGTGGATGAGGATGTCATAAGTCGTGCCTTTTCACGTTGTCGCAAGTATAGGCCTCTTCATTGCACAAATGTGGTATGTGTTGCCCATTATGAATTATGATGCATATTATTAGTTTTTCTTTCTTAATGTATTGTCTTTTTTCTAAATCACTTTATTCTTTTGTATGCAGCTTTTCTTTCCAACGTGCTTTGAAGACCATTGGTTTGTTTTTGTAGTAGACATAAAGGACAGGAAGTATGTTATGCTTGATTCGAGGCACAGTGAAGTTGATGATTTTCAGCAGGCAGTGCGATATAGAATGGTCAGTATGTTCTATTTCTAATAATTCGTCGTTTCTAGCGTTTTATGTTTTTTATTATACCTTTTCTCATGAACATTCTCTTTTATATTTAAAATGTTTGTCTTACTTCTGTCTTTTTCTCACAGAGATATAACTTTGAGTACTTCTGGCAAAAGTTTGTTCACATCGACATGGGCTTCCATGGTTATGAATTTGCCTATCCCATAGTCCCTCGTCAGCCTCTGGATAACAAGTGAGTTGTTATAGATTTCTTACGAAAGTTTAATTTTACTAAAATTTTATTTTTTTTGGAAGTTTTAATCTATCAAACTGTCAAAGTAGTTGCTGCCTATTATTCTTTTTTACCACTACCTTATTGGACATTTAGCGAACCATGACAGCGTATTTTGCTTCCGGTTGACAGTCCACTGTGCGCTGTCATTTCCGCAATATTTTATTGTCAATGGTGACAATTTGTTGCATTTGGTCTTTTATCAGTTTTTATTTCCTCCTACCTCAAGGTTTATGTCTATCTCACACAGGGTGCACTCACCAGGTTTTTTGATTTTTAGTGTATAGGCCAGTGCACAAATATCCAGAGCACCAGGCACCCCAATGATTAGTTTTTTTTTTTTGCATACAGACCCAGTGCATGCTGGTCAAGTTGATAGTTGAGATAAAACTGTCATTTTTTTTATTCAAGCGCAATAGGCCTTAAATGTTTTCTGAGTAACTCTATATATCTTACTGTTTTTTTTGTTCTTTTTTGGTAGTCCTCAGCTTGTTGTCAGCAGTCAGTTCGTGATTTTGTATAGCATTCTACATTTTTTTAAATTTTGATGTTTATTCTTCATTTTTAATATGTTATAACAGATTTGACTCAGGGATATCTGCTATAATGTTCATTGAGCACTGGACTTCTCCAAGGACCGTGATGACTTCTATCTTTACTCCTGAAGACATCCCAATCATTAGGATTAAAATTGCCAATGATCTAGTGTTTCAACCTAAGAATACAGGCATGAAGCAACGGGTATCTCAATTCAGCGAAGAGGTAAATATATTTTTTAGTTTTCAAATTTTTGTGTCCATCTGTTTTCAGAATGATATGATTATACGTTTGATAATAATTTATATAGATTTTCTTACGTTCGGATCTTTTTTGTCATGCAGGTGTGATAGAGTTTGTGTGTTTGGTCAGCAGTACACATCACATAGTCCACTAAAAAAACAGTTTGCTGGTAACACATAACAGAATAGCATTTAGTTCACTGAAGCATGTAATAGGCTAGACATAGATATTATATGGTACCCAGACTTAGTGCATTTGTTTGCACACAGTTATTAAATATACAATACTTTCGCTATGAAATATCCATAGTCTCTTCTTTGACCCTTATTCATGATTTTCTCTGTTGTCTTCTTTTTTTTCCTTTGCTATCAGCATGTGCTTCTTTTTTTTCATTATCTCGTGCTTCTTTCTTTCTTCAGTTTATTCACTTCTTCATCCTCTTCTTGCTCTTAGCTTCAGTGGCTGCAATATGATTTTAAAAGGTAGCTTTTTAAAAATTTTGTGCCAGTTTTTTTACATTTTACATGTGTATAATTACAAACTATATTTCCTTCATATCAAATTCTGCGTGCGTCAAGTATTATCCTTTACCGGTGTTAGCTGGTTTCTTGGGTTTCTTCTTCGCTGCTGCCTTCGTCATTCGCGCACGTTCTTGTTCAACCAATGGCATTAACCTTTTTGGATTTTTTGGTCTCCCTGCTTGCTGAATTCTATCTGGGTCTTGTAGCATAACAATTTCTTGTGGTAATGTCGTTGTTGAGTGTTCAAGACCTCCTGCTTCTATTCCATTTGTATTAGTTACTGCCGTCATTGATTCTTCCACAGCCATCAAGATCTCAAGGTGCTCACCAATCTTTTTGAATTCCTCGGTCAGGTATTCTGTTGTTATCTTTCTCTTTGCTGCTTTTGATGTCAATTCAGCTACTTGTCTTGATAGGTTGTTAAACCTAAGTAATTCATGCGTGCCACATGATTCAACTATTACAGGAATTTGGAACTTCTTTTCCTTTTTTCTCCACCTATCTATAAAGTATTTATCTGGTATTTTTTTTAACTTCTTCTTCCACTATAACCTTCAGGATGTGGCAACAAAATATGCCATCTTTGTTGAACTTCGCGCATATGCAACTAAACTCTTCTGCCCCTTCCGTCAGGTCAGTGAGGACTATGTATTTCCTTGTTCTCTCACGTTGATTTATCTGGTTTGATTTGTACCAGACTTCATAACTTTTCCCCTTTTCTAGCTCTTTGTATTTGTAGCTCTCAACCTGTCTCAGTTGGTTCATAAATTTCATAAATATATTCCTGTTATAGATCTCCATTGCTTCTTGCTCTATTGTGTATCCACATTGTAGCTGCTTTGGCTGTTTTTGCTTGCTTTGGTTGTCGTCCAGGCCTTCTTTGTTTCTGATCACGTCAACAATTCTTTGATATTCACGTAGGAAACTGACAATACTATATGTAGGCCCAACATTATCTTTAAACCTGGAGTTTGTGCTTTCACTCCTGCCGGTGCTGCAGATGAATGGGAAGAAATCATTCTTGAAGTATACTGGTATGAATCGTTGCCTGTTTATCCACATCTTATTGAAAATTTTGTTGTTCTCCAGATTGAATTCAGTTACCATTTCTTGCCAGAGCATCTCAAACTCATTTTCTGTTAGCGAGAAGTTCACTGTATCCTCAAACCTCTCTGGTAAGCCTACCTTTCCTGCAAACAATTTCAAGTTCTTTTGGTAGCATTTTGACTTTATGTGGAACAAGCAGTTCCTGTGCTTTGTGTTTGGGAAAACCTGTTCTATCGCTGCTCTCATCGCTTTGTCTTGATCAGTTATGATTGTTTTTGGGTGTTTACCCCCCATTGACTCAAGAAATTGTTCAAACACCCATGTGAATGTACTTGTTGTTTGATCTTGTAGGAAAGCACACGCAAACAAGCATGTATTTGCATGCCCTGTAATTCCTACAAATGGTGTGAATGGTAGGTTGTATATGTTTGTCATGAAAGTTGTGTCAAAACTAACACAATCGCCATACTCTGCATACCACTGTAGTGAAACTCCTTCCCTCCAGAATAGATTTCCAACTTTCATCTTATCATCAACTTGAAATCTGAAGAAGAATGTTGGGTCTTCTGTCTGTCGCTTTTTGAAATATTGCATTGCCTGTGTCATGTCATTTCATGTGACTTCTCTATTTATCTTTGTTCTTAGGTTTTGGACATCTTTTGTCTTATATGGTACTGCTGTTAAAGCTCCTCTAAGGTAAGATAGTACTGCTATGATCTTTCTTGTTGGTATATTAGTGTCATTAAGAGTTCTGATCATCCCCTTTTCCATATCCGTCATGTATTTCCTACCACTGAATAGTTGGTTCCGGTGTTGTGGGCTCAGCTCATGGTTGTGTTCTAAATCTAGGTTCATCACTCTCCAAATTCCTGCTACCTCTTTCACCAGCATAACACATTTACATCTAGTCTTCACCTGAACATTAGTCTTTCTTTTTTCTTTGTCTGCAATTGTTGCTTCATCAAGAAGTGTGTCCATTGGCTCTTCTTGTTGTTTGCTCTTTGCCATTTTCTCATATCTGTGGCATCTCATTTCTTGCTTGTATATCTCATTGTTCCTTTTCTTACTGTTTGTTCTGGTGACGTGAGCAACTACAACCTCAAAGCCAGCAAGGAATCCGTAGAAGGTAAAGAAGTGGTGAGCATCATTTCTGTCTTTGAATTCCATCCCTATTTGTGGTGTGTATTTGCTGTCTATATCTGCATTATTGCCTTCAGACGCTGCCAGTTGTTCATACTTGATGAATTCCTCAACCTGCTCCTCTGTAAGTTCTTGACTGCCATCCACCTCATTTTCTATGCCATCATGATTTCGATCCAAAGGTCCAGACATATAATTTGTCTCTGAAGGAAGCTCCTCTTTGTCTGTAATCTGCATGTTGTATTCTTATGCGAGTATATATATATACATATATAATATGTTTCTTTTTTTTTGTGTATCCTACGCTCATTTTCTCACCTCTTCCAGTTGCATTGTGCTGAAAATGTCATTTGTGCAGATCTCATCATCAGCATTTGAAGCAGTGTCATCGTGACAATAATCCTCTCCATGATCTCCTGCCTGCATGGTAATATTTTTTATTATGTTATTTTTATTTCACCATATCATTGCTGTATTTTTTGTGTTCGTGCATAAGAAACTTTTTTTGCTTTTTTCTGCATACCTCAACGTTTGTTAATGTCATATGTCCACTCGTCGTCCCCTCATCTCCGGACACACCACTCAGAGTCGTCATCTGCATGATAGAAATATTATGATAGTTTATGCTCTATAGTTGCTTTAACCCCTTTTCTCTTTTCATTTCTTCTTCTCATATTTGTTGACCAATGGTGTTGTCAGGTTGTCGTATCTCACCTTGGCCTTATTAGTATGTCGTTCTTCTACATTGTCTCCGCCATCTTCTTGCGTAAACCCTGTGATCTGTATAGGTTGTGTCATATACTTAGTTTATGTTTCAGTTCCTCTCCTTTTTTTCAATATTTTTCTATTTATAAATGGACATATAACAGACCTGTAACCGACAATCACCAGAAAGAATATCCATGTACGAACCAAACATTATCTGCAAACATACAATAATTAGTTTTTCTGTCCCCATAGTGATGCAGAAAGATAGTAATTTTTCAAGAAGTTGGTTACTTATATGAAATACCAGAATCATTCCACTGCAAATCCCCTTTACCTGAGCATTGTTTTCACTCTCCTTGTCCTCTTGAGAATTCCTGATCTGCTCCATCAGTAGTTCTCTGAAATATCCCTGCATACAACATAGTTTTACCGTCAAATTTGTGGCCATATCATTTATCATTTTTTGTTTTTTCCCAAGATAGCAACATAATTTCACCTGATGTGTGATGTACATTTGGTCAGCATTCATGGACCCCATATCAGCATAATGACTAGTTGAGTTTGATAGCCATTTTGTGTGCTCTTTTTGGTAGCTCCAATGTAATTGATGAATCTGACAAAATTTTGAAATTTGTCACATTTTTTGTTGTTGAGTGTAATTTTTGTGATTCAATTTCGATGTATACAGTAGGATTTTTTTACCTCATCATCTCTGAAAGTATTTGTCTGATCTTGTAGTACAGGGGTGATCCCGTGCAATCCTCCGTTGATGATGATGCCAATCTCACTCCCTTGGCGAGATGAAATTGAAGTTTTCCTACAGATAAAGAATGGAATCGTCAGTATTAAGGTATGTTTTCTAACTCAAGTGTCACTGATTATGTCTATATTTCCTTCTTGTTTTCTTTAATAAATAGGAAGTTTTTCCCTAGTCACAAAATCTGTTGTGGTCATTATGTTCTTTCCCAATCATATCTTAACTTCATGTATGTATCACAGGTTCAAATCTGTTTGTTGGCATAGAAGATGTGCAGAGTATGAAATCTGGTTAGTTTTTCCACACAAGACCTAGCTGTAGAAGGCTCAATTTGTGCAAGGAAACGAAGATTGGCTGTGAAGAATACAAGATCAAGTTAGTAATTTCTTCTCACCTGCTTCTCTCTTGTGTCTTTGGTTCCTTCTCTGCTTCCATCTACTTCTTTATCCTCCTCCATCGTTTTTTCTGTGTGCACACCCGACGCCCCCTCTGTATCTCCACACCTGCACCTCCTACCTCGAGTGCATCTGGTTTCCTGGAGGGAGCAGCTTGGGGGGTCACGTGGTTTCTTCTTGTATCCCAAGATGTTGAGATCCAATTATGTTTCTTCCTTTTTTTGCGTTTTTCTTTTCCCTATCGTTAATGGATCTGGGTGGGTTTCCTTCTAATCCAGGTAGTCGGCCCATGAATCCAAACATCATCCTGGCCTTTTCCATTTTTTCAGTCGGTATCAGCCCATGTTGGGCCCATGTTTGTTCGTGGGCCGTTTTTACTGCGCGAAGTGGAATGGTCATGTCCACCGTTTTGACTGCCTTTGGTATTTGGGCGGCTGCAGTTTTGACTGTCGCGCCTCTTCACTCCTCTTTTTTCGCCCCACCATCACCACCACAACCACCCTCTATCCCCCTATTCTCTCCTGCATTTGAGGCGTCACTTCTTCTCTTTTTTTTCCCATCTCTTCTCTCCCGGTTGATTGACGCTTTGGAGAAGAACTGGAAAGGTAGTTTTGGACGTGTTGGGTTTCTCATTCTAGATTTCCCCCCTCCCCCTTTTTCAATTCCTCTTTTCTGCCTTCTTTTTTCTCCCTCCCTTTTCAATTCCTCTTTTCTGCATTCTGCACCCGGTTCTCAACATCTTCTTGCATGTGTTTCTTTGTTGATTTCTTCTCATTTGTTTTTCTTATTCGAGATTTTCCCCAAGTAGAGTTGTTATTATGATTTTTTGCCATCTCAGTCTTTTTTGTTTGTCCGGGATAAACATACAGTCTAATGTATGATTTTTTACCTTCCATGTGTAATCTTCTTGTGTGTCTAAACTTGTGTCTTTTCTAATAACACAGATTTCTTGTTTGGGCTTCAACAACTTTTTTGGAGGTAATCTTTTTTTTGATCCTCGTGCTATTTGTTTCTATCTGTTGTAATAGATGCATATAGTTGTGTTTGGTGGCTAGCCTACTATTCTGTTTTTTATTGATTGGCACTGATATAGTATTAGTTAGCATCCTTTACAAATGAGGTCTTAGTAAAATCACAGTGCTCTCTGTTCATGTCCACAGTTCATATGTCATTGTCATGTGTTTAGTAGTTTACTGTCATTGAGCCATTTCAACACATGACTGGTTGGGTGTATTTGGTTCTTATTTCACTTTTTAGATTCACAACTAATTATCTTCCATTAAGTTTTTTTAGTCTTTTGTTATTGTATGTTTGTGTATAGAACTCCAAGCACATATGTGCATGGTGTGTTTTTTTATTTTAGATATTAGGTTTATCTTCATGTAGCATCTCTCATTTTCTTCTCTAGCGCTCTACCTTCTGATCCCGGTTTGTCCATGTCAGTTTAGACATTACAGTGATTATTTGTTCAGCTTTGACTTTTTTAAGATTCTTGTCACTGTTCATGACTTTTAGTAGCAACTATTGATCCTGTAACATTGTTAGTTCTGCTCATGTCATGGTGGTGCTTGGTCATGGTCCTTTGTGTTCATTTTATGTTCTCATATTTCTGTGTATGTGTTATTATATTTTAAACAAACACTGACAATGCGAAGATACCCTACTTTTTTGTCGGGTGTTGTTTGATATGTTATACAGGGCATTGTTTTTCTGAGTTGATAGTGTATTATGCTCCATTTGACAGTATTTTTGTACTATCATTTCTGCAATACGCTACTGTCAATGTGTATATTACCCTAATAGTTGGATGTGTTCTAATCTAGTTAACAAGATACCCATCTGCTATTAGTTATATTTTTATTTTCTTTTGGTGATGTTGATTACTATGTGTTTATTCTGTGATAAAAAATTATTTATTTAGGATATTTGATTGTATTACAAATGTCTCTCTCCAATAGCTGTGTTTTTATCTAGCTGCTTCTGATTGATTTAATTTTTTCACTTTATTACTAAAGAAACCTATGGATCGGTATGATTTTGAATCAGGGAAGTTGGCTTATTACTAGTAGAGTGAATATATTTTTTTCAGCTATTTGTGTGAAGAAGTTGGTTATTCTATTTTTTCACATTGTTTTTCTAAGTTTGACAGTGTATTATGCTCCATTTGATAGTATATTTGGTACTGTCATACATGTAATAGGCGACTGTCATTTACATAGTGATGTCATGTAAATTCTATATGTCTTGTAGTTTCAGTAATTTCCTTTTTTTTGTATTCTGTCCAGTACTGAATATGTTTTGTTGGATGAATGTCAGTCGCCTTCTTTTTTTTCCAGTTATTCACGTCTTTTTTTGAGATGAAAGTCAGCGGTACTAGTTTTGTGCAATTTTGCTTTCTTCACAAACTATTATGTAAAGTTCTTTTTTGTTTAATATTTTCTTCATATTGTTTGTACTAGGTTTTCACCAGCTAGTCTCCTGTCTTCCAGATATTTTGGACAGGGGGGGTCCATATGATCTATGGTTAGAGATTATAGTTCCACTCATTTATTTTGTTGGTTATCTGCAGATTATCAAGCACATAAATTTTGTGTTGGACTGTTGTGATGAATCGCGACATCTTGCCTTCTCGGGTATGGTGTTTTTATTGTTTTTTCATATTTTCCTTGATGTTACAGTGTAGTATAAAAACTATGCTTTTAAGTCTAAATGCTATAATTTGTATGAATATATGATATTTTTTAAACTCAACATACATGATTTTTTGTGTTCTCTTCCTTGTTTATGTAGATTTTTGGTAATCTATTATGGTGTTGTGTTTCTTTCATAGATTTTGTGATCATGTGTATAAGTATTTAACTTTATTTGATGTTATATCCCTATTGTTTATACAGGATCGTGTCTTCGGTTATGATGACTTTGCTAGGGTCAACATTCCAGTGAACAGGGATAACCTTTGGTATCTAGGTCTTGTAGATGGACCTTAGGACAGCCTTATTGTAGCTTGGTCGGAGGATGACAACAATGGAGCTGAAAATCGTTTTATGACTACTATCCGTGCACTGCGTACGCTAGTTACTTATGAGAATTTGCGTTTCTTTAGGTGATTCTTCTTTACTATAATATCTGGTTTACAATCTTCTTTGGTATGACCTCAGGACATTTCTTTATTTTTGCATCTCAACTCTTTTTTTATACAGGGTTGCAGCTGATGCAGTTCGTCGCCAATGCCTTATCTTGTGCCCTGATGAGGATGTTGCTGAACGTCTCCGTGGGCGATGTGTTCAAGTTGCAACCGAATTGATCTTCTTTGACTTGGCCCAAAGCATCACCCATGTCCCTTTCACGGATGATGTGGGCCAACACATATATGTTCGCTGGTGGGCATGAAGACCTCTAGTGTGTGCTGGATATGAAGTACCTTTTTTGATTTGTTTTGGTATTAGCCTTTTTTGGTGCTGTTAGTGTAGACCTTTCGCAGTTTCTCAATGCTGTCAGTTCTATGTGGAGTGTGTAGGCTATGTAGGGACTTTTTTCCATAGATACCCAGTGCATGTTGCTCAAATCGACAGTTCACATCGAACTGTCATTTGCTGTATGTGGAACTGTGATAGTCATATTTTATGGTTTCCCGCCTGTCTATTATTTTTATTTGTGTAGTTGATGGTTTCTCTAGTAGTCTTTTTTAGCAAACGATTGTTATATTTTAGGTGGCCTTTTTTGACCTAGGATTTTTTTGCCTGTTGGCTATGTAACCATTAAAGTTTTTTGACCTTGGCTTTTTTTTATTTTGAAGTGCCTACCGTATGTTTACTCTGCACATTTGATTAGAAGTCACATTGATTTTGTGTGCCACCATCTGCTGTATATATATGTTTTTCAGTCTACTTGATGGCTACCCAACTAGTCTTTTTATCTAAGGCCAATCTGATTTTTGAAAGTGTGCAGTATGTTATAGTGTACAGGGGCATTGTCAATTGCGTATTAAGCTAATGTAATTCTGGTCATTTGTTGTGTATTGTTATTGTAATATCATATGGTTTTTTGGTTGGTTTTGTAGAATCGTTTTGGTAGTTTTTCACTTTCTGGACAGGCGACAGCACATGTTGCTCAAACCATCATACACTTAAGAACTAATGCCTCACACATATTTGTAGTTTCACAGTGTTTTTTTCCTATAACACTTACTTATTTCAACACGTAATGTATCTAGATAGGTTATTTTCCACTGATTTATGTGTTGTTTCTCTGCAGATCATCGACTATCCAAAGGAATCAGCACACACTTTTTTTTCATCTGAAAGTGCTTTAGTAGTGTTTGTTAGTTGGTGCCACTAGTCTTGCTATCATATAACTATGCCTCTATAAAATAGTCAGGAAACTTTTCTTGTTGTTAGATGCTTTGTTATGTCTTTTTTAAATTTTTGCTTTGTTATGTATTTTCAACCTTATCTATTACCCATATAATTTATCTATTATCATTTGGAATGGTGCCCTTTTTTTGTAATTTGTTTTTTGACGAATATGTTTTTTTGACATATGCTTATTGAACTGTCTTTCTTTTGAATGGTTGCTGTCATTTTTATAATTTCTGATGCCCTGTCTATAATCTGATTTATCATTTTGCACTTCTCAAGGTTGATGTGTGTATTTATGGGTTTATAGTTTTTTGTGTGATCAGGTCTCTTGTTTCACTCGAATACCTCTTCCAATTTTTTTTGTGTGATTTTACCCCCCACCATCACCCGTGTGATGGTGCCAAACAAATCACACAAAAAATATGCACGTAAGTATTTGTGTGATTTGACACGGGTGAGGAGGAGCCCAAAATCACACATGTGACATATAGACAACCCCAAAATAAACTGCCAGTTCAATTGGTTTTCCTCGGTTCGCTTACTCATCCGATCTTTCAGCCGACTGAGGCTCTGGTTTGGTCTTTTACCGGTCGGACCGCCGGTCTGGTCCAGTCCAGTCCTAATAACTATGTCACCGATAGCTCCTCGCCCGTCTCCAGCAACGCAATGATGCCGCTGCAACCGCTGCCGACACTAAATCATTGGAATCCTATGTTGAATCCTACCACCAGACTTCGATGGTGCCCTCGCAGCCTCCGCTCCCACCATCTCGCTCACTTCCATTGTCGGCCTCTGAGCCACCAGGAATCTCCCTCTAGGTCTACAAGGCACAAGTAATCCCACAAAACCCTAAAGCTCGCTAAAGGAGTAACTCACCATTGCTGGAGGAGGAGAAGCAATGCATGCGTGGTGTCTGTTGATTGGTTGAAAAATTGAGTGTTGAAGTCCTCCAAAACACTCGTATGATGTTTAGCATCCCCCTAAACTTAGGTGTGACATGGATACACTGTGATGCGTATGGATCATCTGAGGGTCTGTTTTGATCCACCCCTGCTCAGCATGTGCTGGAGATGCAAGATGATGCTGATGCATATGCTTGCTCGAGATAGTCTTAGGGAGCGGCACAGCGACGGGCTCCCCATGGAGAGGGTGCCTGCGGGCTGCGGCGGGGCTCGACCAGCTCACGGTGGAGCTGCTCCTCGCGACGTGTACGATATTAGTGGACGGGACGGATGAGGATCACAGCAGCATGTGCGGTGGCCTCCTCCTTGCCAAGGCTCTCACACTCTCCACAAGAACGACACAGAATCTGAATACAGTGTCCTGGACGCCGCGGCATCCCACCATGGAGGGAGAAGTTGTGGGCAACGGGTAGGCACGACTAGCGGTGGGACCATTAGTGGGAGGGGGATTCCTTCAAAGAATGTGGAGGATCACTTTCCAGCCAGGTTGAACCATAACCTGTTTGATCCAAAATGGCTAAATTTAGCTAGCTCCACTGCAGATGATGGATCCAAACATGACCTAATAATCCTATTTTTATGGTAATTTGCTTGCTGGCTTTACAAAAATAGAACATGTTGATCCCTCATACAATCACCACCTCCTCGCATTTCTTATATACTCCCTCCATATTCATAAAGCAAGTCGATAGTACAACAACACGGTCTCCAAAGCATAACTTTGACTTCTTATTTTTATAAAAATATTTATTAAAAACTGACATATGTATACTTTTGTGAAAGTATTTTGCAAGACAAATATATTTATGTAGTTTTCACATTTTCAAACTCAACAACTTAAAAATTATTCGTGATTTATGTTCCTAATATTTGACTGAAATTTTGTCTAAAACGACTTACTTTATAGGCGCAGAGGGAGTATATGATACATATATGTTTTGTGCAAATGCGAAGAATGGATGACATCATCCCACGAGCGCGAGTCTAGTCGTCATCTCCAATCAAACACGCTAATATTTTACTCCCTCCGTCCATAAATATATGGCGTTTAGGACAAGTTAGTTAGTTCATTTTTGAACTAATTTGCTTTTCCTAAACGTCATATATTTAAGAACGGAGGTAGTACCAGTTTGAGGTTACACTACATTTCCAAGGCAGACCGCTTCTCACTATGCCACAGCCCCAGATTACCAACGACAATGGCGTTGGTATAAGTCATTTCAGCAACTTACTATCCGTCGTTATAAACTTATGCCAACGGTCGCCATCCGTCGTAATAACTGGCGTTGGCAAAAAGAAATAACGCCGGATGCATGTTATAACGACAGATGCTCCGTGGCTCCGGTTATAACGACGGATGCACCGTTGCACAGGTTATAACGACGGATTCTCAGTTGCATAGGTTATAACGACGGATTCTCAGTTGCACAGGTTATAACGACAGACATTCCGTTGCACACATTTATACCAACCCAACAAAACGGATGAATGTTATAATGACGGATGCACTGTTGCACAGGTTATAACGACAGACATTCTATTGCACATATTTATACCAACCCAATACAGCACCATTAATATAATCATATTATCTTAAATCATTAAAGAACTCATTCAATTCAAACCATCAAGAGAAACATATAGTCATACAAATTTCATTCAAACCATCAAACAACAGTGCACACTTTGAGATGTTCCCAACAAACAGTGCACAACTGATATAAGTTTTGGTTCCACAACCAACATAAGTTTGCCTAGCATCACATGATTAGCTATTATTTTGTCCCAACCACAAAGTTCAAAACAGGTGCTAAGGTCACATGTTTGGCTTACAAAATGATTCATCTCTAGGACTGTTCAAGACAAAATAACATCCAAGACTAAGATGATCTAATTGCTGTCAACATGATCGAGCTTCCATGTCCATGGGAAACACTTGTGCAGCAGCAACAACTATCTAGCTCACCCTACTTGGGGCCGAATTCTTTTCTTGGAGCACCTGCAATAAAATCAGAAGCATGCATTAGTTGTACAAGGTTCTAAAAAAAACTAGGAATATAGTTAAGAACTGAGCTAGCCGGCACAAGTCAAAGAAAGGAAACACATTGATGAATTCAAATTTAAAAAAAAAGCAATGCAGAGACAAAAAAAACTAAAATTAAGAATATCTCTAAATAACGCTGACCACTTCTTGGCTGAAATAGGCTGATTGTGTATAGTAGCGACTTCAGCCAACAGTGCACAGCTTGCACATTTGAAATCAGGGCTGACGGCGGCTTATTCAAATAAAAATGGCTGCTGATGAGAGGAGAGGGGATGAGAGAGACTGCTGCTGCGATTTTGGGCAGCCAGTCGAACGGCTGGGCTGATAAGTCCCATCAGTATTCAGCCGATATCAGCCCACATATGATCAACCGAACAGAGGCCAAAGAGCGAGAGGAAGCAAGGTCACAGCTCATATACAATCGCACATGTTTGATTGACAAGTCTCACTACAATTATACTAGGAAAATTTTGCTAAGTCTTACAGTCCTAATAAGTTCACCTAGCCTAGGATGGTGCACACGCAGAGTAGTTGTTATTTCATAAGTGCTAGATATCCTAGGGTGGAGCATATTCCTAATTATTTCACAAGTTATTAGTTCAGAGTAGGTGTTTACTTAAATTGAAATACATAACATACCTGCAGTGCCTCTACTAGACTTTGATGCCTCCTTCAACTGTCAGAAATAGCAATAGTTAGAAAATTTTGTCTCTCATCACACATTAAAAAAAGGAACAAAGACAAGTATATTACTCTCTTGTATGGCCATGCAATTGACATCTTAAGAGCATCAGCCATCATCTGCACATCACCATAAGGCCGAGGCAAAATGGTGTCTCTTTTCAGCACAACATTCACAACAACTTCACAGTACTGGTTTCCAAGAGCACTTTTAGAATTTGTAAGTTAAGTGTTATGTACCTAGCATCACAATCGATCCACGTTTTATCCATCAACCTTGATGGGTGACATATGAGCTTATTTCAAAAATAACAAACAAAAAGCTGCATACTTTGGCAATTCACATGTCAATGTCCACACATACACACATTGACTCAAAATTACATAAATTACTTGCTGAACAGGGAGAGAAGGAGTACATACCAATACACAAGGCTGGTTGCTACCAATATTCTTCAAATGGCTCCAAGGTGTACACGTCAGCTCCGTGCAAAGGTACAACAGCTTGCACAGTGGCAAATTGAATAGCTATACTATGCTCAGATATATCTGCCACACAAGAAGGTGTACACGTCAGCTCCGTGCAAAGGTACATTAGGTGAATTCAGTATATATACAAATGCATTCAAATTTGCCTATACTATTACCTATGCTCAGATATAAATAACATAAAATTTCTGATTATTAATATAAAATAACCTAACATTTACTATATAAGATGAATGATTATATCTATAAGCCATATCATTATAGGGTCTAAAATATCTCAACAGCTCACAGATTAAACAGCCACTGCTTACTACATGAATGAAGGCACTTCACTTTTAGATGTATCCTACTCAGCAATAGAGATAGAGAATGAAAAACATCATTTAATTTTATTTGGCAGTACATCCTAGTCTTCAGAAAACAGGGACCACATATAGTACCTTCTGCCACACAAGAAGATAGTAACTCTCAACTTGTTAAGTGCCAACTCTTCTTTCAGTACTGCAAGTAGATGAGATAGATATAAGAATGTAGTAGCAGATCAGAGATTTCCCTAAAAAGTAATCACGTCAATAAATATTGAACACATCTAGGAAGCCAAAACATGACTACATGAGACATGCTTACAAAGAGCAGGATGCATTGCAACAACCAACAGACGATTCACGGCTAACTGAATGCATAGCATGGATTTGGTAACTGTCAGGCTTCTAAATGTCTCAAGCCAACGCTATGCAGTTTCGTCAGTTAAAGAGCAGGCAACACAGAGTGAAGCCGGTGGCCAAGCAGGCCAAAACAACGACTACCAGGATGCGTCTATTCTTCATCTGACGACCCATTTTCCTTTTCTCTTTTACCCTTCAGAATTGTAATCGTCCTTTTAATCCAAAGACCTGTCGGGGAGCAGGCAAGTAAGAATATGAACAATCCCCTAGGTTCTTGACAGTAATAGGGTAAATCACTAGGGTTACTCACCCAAATGGAGAAGGAAATCCAAGCAGGAGAAATCAACCCTGGACGTCGAATCCCTGGTAGCAACAGAGTTGGCAGGGAAGGCGGCTGGCACCGAACGTAGTAGGCCTTGTGCTCCTCGGTGGTGCTGTGCGCCCCTCACGGCGGCCAACAGGGGCTGAGATCCCAGCGGTAGGAGCGAGAGGGTTAGGCGGAGTGCTGAGGTAGAGAGAGGAGTTGGGGGAGCGATGGTGGTGGCACTAGGACGGCATTTTGCAGGGGGCGAGGTGCGCGGCGGCGTTTGGAGTGGCTCCAGCGATTTTCGGGAGGGGAGAAGGGCTGGCGCTGGTGCCCGACGTGATTTTGGGGGAGGTGCGCAGCGGTGGGAGAGCGCAGCGGCGGTGGGAGAGCGCGGCGGATTTGGGGAGGCGCGTGGCGGGTTTGGGGAGGCGCGCGGCGGATGGGAGAGCGCGGCGGCGCGCGAGAAGCGGATTTGGGTGGGGGCGGCGTCAACGCAGGATTTGGGAATTGGATGCAGGGGGCGGCGGCGGGATTTGGGAGCTAGGGACGTCTTTGCCTCTGACCGGTGGACCCTCTAGCAACAGTAGCGCGAAACATGCCTACTAGAGCGCGCGAAAATGGCCTGCTTCATATACCGACGCATGGCCCAACTCAACAATTGAGATATAACAACGGAGGGTTCAACGAGAAGTGTAAATTTTATAACGACGGATGGACAGATGTTACAATGTGAAATAACGACGGATGGTTCAACACAAAGTTATAACGACGGTCGGTTCAACGGTAATTTCATACTTATAATGACGCACATCCATCGTTAATGTGGGGTTGTGGCATAGTGTCTTACATTATTAAATACTATCGTTACATCTCGCCAGTGTGAAACGATCACCTAAATTAAACCAGTACACGACACACTAAAGACAAACCCATCATTAGTTTAGACACAGAACTGAAGCGATCAGTGGTTAATTACTAATTAGGCGGCCTCCTCACCTTGAGGAATCTGGCCATGACCGTGGCCATTTGGCACTTGTTCTTCCATTTGAAGGTGCCCCTGCTGATTAGCATGTGCCACGCTGCAGCGACGGCGCCTCTCGCGGTACAACCAGACCGCGGCATGGATCGCCATGAACAGCACGACGAGCACGGTGACCACAGCGACGCTCTCCCACTGCCTGGTGCTGCCGGCGGCGTAGGCCGCCAGGAGCCCCAGCAGGTCCACGACGACGGCCGTGTTCGTGGCGACGAGGAGCAGGTCGGGGCTCTCCGACGGGCCCAGGCGGCGGCGGTGCCGCCGCAGGATCTGCTGCAGGAGCAGGGCGATGACGACCACGGACGCGACGAAGGACGTGGAGTTGCTGTAGAAGAACACGTTGTAGCGGCTTCTGTTAGTGTCCTGGAGCACCGAGTTCCCCGCCTCGCGCCGGCGGGCGCCGCCAATGCCGTTATCCTGCCACACGCCGCCCGGCGGCGCGAGGCCGGCCTGGTAGGTGACGCTCGCGGCTAGGATTCCGAGAAGCATCAGGTACTTGCGCTTGGCGTACACCTCGTCGCGGTACTCCGTCTCGTCGGCGTTTCTTGGCCCGTGCTCTTCCCCGGCGGCCGGCGTGCTCCGTTGCACGAAGTCGAGCACGGTTATGTTGAGGACGATCACGGCGATCACTGCGCCGACGAGCACGAACACAAACACAGATGTCCGCACGCTCCGGGCGCTGCCGGCGGCGTAGGCGCCGATGAGGCCGAACAGCCCTGCAACCTGGCACGCGTAGAGCGGGTAGCACCGGATGGCGAGCCGGTGCAGGTTGGGGTTGACGAGGAGGAGGATCAGCGCCATGGAAGACATGAAGCTCGCCGTGTTGCAGTAGAAGAACGCCTTGAAGTGCCGTGGGTTGCTGTCGAGGAGGACCGCGTGGCCGGCGCGGTGCCCGAGCCGCCGGTCATCGCTGATCCAGAAGCCACCGGGCGGGATCAGCCCGACCTGGTAGGTGATGGTGGCGACCAGGATGGCCAGCAGCAGGAGATGCTTGTGCTTCTTCTCCGGCAATGTGCTGGTTGTTTCCGCCGCACGCAGCGTGAAAAAGAGGACCTGCACCACGACGTACAGGACAAGGGCAGCGGCCAGGCCGACGACAACGACGGAAGTCACGAGGTCCCGGCAGCTCCCGGCGGCGTACGCGCCGACGAGGGCGAACATGTCCAGCACCATCACCGCCAGCACGGTGTGGCTCCTGACCAGCCTCGCGTTCTGGACCATGACGATAGCGAGCACGGACGCGACGAAGGCGGTCGAGTTGCAGTAGAAGAAGGCCTTGTATCGCGTCGGCTGCGCCGACAGGAGTACAGCGTCGCCGGCGCTGTGACCGTCGCGGCTGTCCGGCCAGAAGCCACCGGGCGGGTCCAGCCCCGCCTGGTACGTGATGGTCGCCGCGAGATTAGCAAGAAGCACGACAAGGGACTTGACCTTCTTCGTTGCTTGATCGATCGTGTCGGATTGCTGCCCGGCGTACACAGCAATAACAACAGCGCTTGGGGTGTTGGCACGGCGGCGCTTCTTGGTCGATAATGCCATCATCATCAGAAGAACCATCCCCATCACGAGGAAGATGAAGGCGAGGACCGCGCCGAACAGGCTGACGGCGTAGACGCTGCAATTGGAGTCCCGGCAGCTCCCGGCGGTGTAGGCCGCCACGAGGCCCAGCAGCGCGCCGAAGACGAACACGTAGAGTGCGATGGAGCGCGCGGTCCTGGCGCTGAGCTTTTCCTCCAGGAGGACTACGATGATGTAGAGGGACGCGACGAAGGCTGCGGTGTTGCAGTAGAAGAACATCCCGTAGTGGCCCTTGTGGTGCGCCTCCACGAGCGAGTCGCCGGGCTGGTAGCCGCCGCCGTGCGCCGCCGGAGAGTCCCAGAAGCCGCCCGGTGGGTTCAGCCCGGCGACGTAGGTAACGGCCACCAAGAAGGTAGCGAGCAGGAGCACCACCTTGCGCCGCTCCATGGCCCTGAGGCCGCCGGGCGCGGCGGCGTCCTCCTCGTCCTCGTCCGCCGCTGGCTGTGCCGCCTGTTGTGCGTGGTGTGAGTGGGACAGCGCCTGCAGCATGTGGACGCCAACGTAGGCGGAGAGGGCGAGCACCAGCGAGGCAGCGAACACGGTGGCGGGCTTCTCCTGGCAGCTTCCGGTGAGGTAGGCCCCCATGAGGCCGAGCAGGTCGAGCACCATGACCAGCCGGAGCACGGCGAGCTGGACCCTCGTCGGGTTCTTGAGCAGGAGGAGGAAGATGACCACGAGCGACGCGACGAGCGCAGTCGAGTTGCAGTAGTAGAAGGAGAGGTACCTAGGCCTGTGGGTGGACCAGAGGATGGGCGCGCCGGCACTGGCGCCGCCGTCGCCGTCCTCCTTCCAGATCCCGCCCGGCGGCTCCAGCCCCGCCACGTAGGTGACGCTTACCACGAGCGCGGCCAGCAGCAGCAGCTGCTTCCGGAGCTTGTACTCCGATGAGTCCCCGGGCTGCTCCACTGAGGCGGCGCTGACTGCCGCCGACGACGTCGACATCTCCGTCGAGCGTGGAGGAGGACTGACAGGCCAGGCCGGCGTAGATGTTGCTAGCTCGTCAGGCGCCGCCTGCCGGCCGTGTTCCAAGGACCTCCTCCAGACTGTAACATCGTTGCCGCTGCTTCCCCGTAGCTGCTGCCATTGCCTCGCCCGTGGTATCGAGGAAGGTGTGTCGTGTCTGAATGATTTTAATACAAGTAGCGACTGGAGCACTAATTGGCTAGCCAACGAGCAGAGATCTAGCCATCTAGGAAGGACGACCGGATCTCCAATTGACTAGCGTTGACATGAAGACCTCACCCACGTTTGGATGGCGTTAGGTTGCTGATTCCTTTCGTTATTAAAAAAAATTATAGGTTACTTGGGTGATTTGGAGCTTCTTATCACACAAATTTTTCTTCATCTCATCTCCACCTTCTCTAATTTCGGCGACACTCCAGCGAGGTTAGGGCTCAGAGTTAGAGGTTCGGGGTTGCTGGGGGCTGCTGTCACCGCCGGCCATGGAGGGAGGGCCCGCGGCGGCAGCTCGGGGCGGCGGAGGTGACGGGCGGCGAGGCGCGACGGCGGTGGCACCGCTGGCCGAGCGGTGGAGGCCGACGGTTGGGGCCAAGGTCCGGCGGGGGCAGTGACGGGGCGACCAGAGGTGGTGGCGACGGTGGTGGGCAGGGGTGGCGGTGGGAGGGGCGGCGGGACGGGTTGGAGCGCCGACCGAGGTGGCGGAGGGGCTGGGTGGCGGCTGGGGCTGCAACGGCGGGATCTCGCGGGGGGGTGGAGGCGCGGGTGGGGTGGGCTTGTGGGTGGGTGGGTGGGAAGAGATGAGAAAGAGAGGGAGGAAGAATAAAAATAGTAGATCTGAGTTGTAATATTTGTAGAAATTCTTGTGAGAAGAGCCTTTGTTTCACCCGAGTATGTGGACTCTTGTTAGATGCACTCTTGTTAGGTGCTTGCAGCAAGTGCGAAGAGATCAGCCCGCCTCATGTGGGGGACTTCTGCTACATGACATATTCCAGAAAGTTCATAGTTTTTCTATGACCAGCTTTCATCTGATCTTATGTCAGCTAATGTAATACTTCCTTCGTATCGAAATATTTGTCGTCGTTGACTTTTTTCAACTTTGATCATTCGTATTATTCAAACAATTATTACAAATATGTAAAACGGTAAGTGAAGCTTAAAATACTTGCAATAATAAAGCATGTAGCAAACAAAATAGATGATACTTGAATAATTTTTTGAATAAGACAAATGATCAAAGTTGTAAAAAAAGTTAATGACGACAAGTATTTCGACACGGAGGGAGTATGTAACACTACGCTTCACCTTTGTTTTGCCGATTTTCCGAAGCTACAGCTGTCTCCAGTTCTTGGTACTAGTAGTTGCATTGCTGCTTTAGTGATCGGATTTTGTAGAAAAGTACTTTCTCGGATTCGAACCGATGACTTTCGTCTTGCCGTTTATTGCTAGGCAGGCTGGCCATTTAAAATGCCAATCCTCCTTCCTTGGGTAGGGAACAAGAAGGATCTTCCTGTTGTCCGAAATATGATCTTCCTGTTGTCTGAAAATATTACAATCCATCTTTTTGTTTCTCCTTCTTTTTATTAATTCTAGAACAAGAAGTTGCAGAAGGACAAGCTGCATACTACTCACTTCGTTTCGTAATACTTTTCGTTTTGACTTTTTTAGATATATTTCTTTTATTTTGTATCTAAACACACATATATAGATGAATAGGAAAAAAAATGTATCTAGAAAAGCTTACCACCAGTATTATGAAACGGAAGAGTATATTGTTTCTGAAACTGGACCTAGCGTACCTGGGCAGCAACAGCAGTTGTGGGTGATGCCGTCATGGCCTCATGGGCCAAAGTTCCAAACTGAGCTGTGCCTTAAGATATTTGAATTTCTGTCTAATCAAATCGATATTTTGGTGAATGTATATAGCTGTACACTTTACTACCTTCGTCTCAAATTATATTCATTTTAACTTTTTAACATCTTTTGCTATATACTTAAATATATATTATGTCTAAAAAAATCAAAATAAATAGTAATCTGGGACGGAATCCGTTTACTCTATCGATCTTCTCTATTCTTTGCCCACACCGTCAACATTTAACACACAGAAACAAGGGGTTTGCTAGCGCCCGGACGTCCGGAGGGACGCGGGCCTCCGGACGCATGCAGAGCCATCAGATTAAAACAGTTTAGCCGTCAGATCGAAGAACTGCAGCATTAGAAAAGTACTGTAACAAAAAAATCTCGTCACAACATCAGTCATGTTGCGCGCAACATCAAGAAAAAATTTAAATTCCGCAACATTTGAAAACAACATCCGCAACATTCGAAACAACATCTGTAACATTCAAAAACAATATCTGTAACATCGAGAATCAAACATTACGGTGAGGAGAATCAATATCCGCAACACTGAAACATCTGGATCTACTTTTGCAACATCCGCATAAACTAATTGCAACATCCTTCTGAAACATCCGAAACACGTGGAACACGTGCTTGCAAGCTTACTGCGCGCCATAGACACCGCCCGGTGCTCCTCTAGTGGCCGGCGTGGGGAGCGGCGGCCCGCGACCGGCCACCCGCCGACGAGCTCCGCCCGGGGGATTCAGGAGCGGTAACTCGCACCTGACCGTGCCACTGGCCATGGTGGGAGCGGCGGCTCGCGGACGACCTCGCCGCCGGCGAGCTCCGCCACTCGCTCGCGTGCCCAGCCGAGCCTTCGGTTGTGGAGGGAAGCAGCAGCTCGCACCCGACCGCGCCCTTGGCTGCGAGGAGCAGCTCCTCCGGCGACCGAACGGCCAGCGGCAGCGCGCGCCAGGAGAGACGGTGGAGACATCGAGCACTAGTGTACAAGGAAACCGACTGGGTGAAGGAGGAGCATTTGGGCAGCTAGATAATTTGGGTGAAGGGGAATGAGGGATTGAGGGGCGGGGTGGAAACTGTGAAGAGATAAGGTAGAGTCGTGGGGGCTGCGTCCGATTTTTTCCACGACGCCGGACGTCCTCATGCAAGCATTACCGCAGAAACAATCCTTGGACACTCATCTTACAGGAAGCTGAGCAAGACGTGACGTCAGGTCGAGTGGCATGTACAGTGGAGCTTGGAATGGACCGTGTCCAAAATTTTGTATTGGCCACTGGGTTGGTTCCTTGGTCAAGTCTCTGTCGCGACTCCCCTGACCACACAGCAACCTGCAATTTGTTTATCCTCATGGCGCTATATACTCCGTGTTTGGCTGGTATTATCATATTATTAGAGCATATCTAAGAGAACGTGAAAAAATTACTCCTAAAAATCATGTATTGGCGGTTGTTAAAAAAGTTTCTTTTCAAAAACACAACAGATTGTCAATAATTAATTCCTAATATTTCTAAACAGACCATATCATGGTAATTGAGCCCATTACTCGGTCACTCCAGCAGTCCAGCCCAACCCACATGCACCTGCTGGCTATTGTCTTGCTCCACTGACCACTAGTGCTCCTTCGTGTTGTTCATTGATTCTCTTCCATGGCCACCTCAAGCCGAGCCAACCAGGATCTGTCGACGCCTAGCGGCGGCAGAGACCTTTCAGGTTGCCTACACGAAAGCTCAGGAAGAGCTCGAGGCTCTGGAGGGTGCGGCCCTCGATGTGTGCAAGGAGATCGAGGGGGTCGCAGGTCCGTCGGGTAGCTCGCTGGCGAGCCGCCTGAGGGCTTTGGGCGGCCGCGTCGTTGAACGCATGAAGGGCGCTCTTCGACTCGGCGTCCAGAAGACCCTGGGCGTGGTGTCGACGCACTACATCATCGATTTCAAGGCATTGGCGACGGGCTACATTGTCGCCGATGGTCTTGACGACGACGGCACGAATGCCGCCATTGATCAAGCTGACGCCGCCGCCGCTGCTCCTACCGCAGAGCTTGCCGATGCGTTTGAGGACGACCTCTTCCCTGATGCTGCCGAGGGCAGAGACGCCGCCGCCGCGAGCCCTCGTGCGCCCTGAAAGAAGCTGGGCGCGGAAGCCCATAGTTTCAGCCAAGTGGCTTGTGTAACGAACAAATTGTTACTTAAGTGTACGAACTTGTTACAATTTGTTCTATATGCTATCGTGTTCTCCTCGTATCTTAGAGAAATTTCAGCCGGGAAAGTTGCATTCATGAGTAACTTAGGCTTAGGGTAGTGAGGGGGATGCCGTATCCTGCTGGAGGTGTAGGCGGTCCCACGACTCAGCCGGCCCTAGCCTTAGTTATTTCACACCCCGCTTCTGTTTTCCTAAGCATTCGAGACATAACACGTTAGCATTTTCGAAAGAAAAGGTTTTGCGAAAAATTGGGACCGTTTAGGGGTGCCCCCCCCCGTTGTAGCCCCCAAGGGGGACTTGGTTTTCCAAGGAAAGCCGAGTCTTCCTGTATTTATTCACGACCTTGCTTTATTTACAACTAATTGGGATATCAAATATGTACAAAACGACCTGGAATTTCAAGGATAAAAGCGTCGTAGGTGTTGAATGTTCCAAGCATTGGTGAAGACTTCGCCCTTCTCGTTCGCGAGCTTGTATGTGTCGGGCTTGAGGACTTCGGCGACAATATACGGCCCTTCCCACGGCGGCATGAGCATATGCCGGCCTTCATTCTTTTGCCGAAACCTCAGCACCAGATCTCCCTTGTTGAGGTCTCGAGGTCGGACCTTTTGCGCTTGGTATCGCTGGAGGGATTGCTGGTACTTTTCTGAGTGTAGGATCACCACATCCCGGGCCTCGTCGATGCAGTCCAGCGAGTCTTCGCGGTCTCGCTGGTTCTGCTCTCCTTGGTAGGTTTTGACCCTCAGGGACCCGTAGTCCAAATCCGTGGGGAGGACGGCCTCGGCGCCATAGACAAGGAAGAACGGGGTGAAGCCTGTGGCTCTGCTTGGGGTGTTCCTGAGGCTCCAGACAACCAAGGGTAGCTCCTGGATCCATCTCCGACCAAACTGATTAAGTTTGTTGAAGATTCTCGGCTTCAGGCCTTGTAAAATCATGCCATTGGCACCGTTCTAGTTGACCGTTTGTCTGTGGGTGTGCTACGGCTGACCAATCCACGCGGATGTGGTAGTTGTCACAGAACTCCAGGAATTTCTTGTTGGTGAACTAGGTGCCATTGTCGGTTATGATGGAGTTGGGCACCCGAACCGGTGGACGATGTCCGTGAAGAATAGCACGGCCTACTCGGATCTGAGGCTGCTGATGGGGCGGACCTCGATCCACTTAGAGAACTTATCGATGGCCACCAATACATGCGTGAAGCCCCGGGCGCCTTCCGCAAGGGCCTGACCATGTCCAGCCCCCACACAGCGAAAGGCCACGTGATGTGGATGGTTTGGAGCACGTGAGCTGGGAGGTGAGTCTTGCGGGCATAGTACTGGCACCCTTCGCAGGTGCGCACGACCTCATTGGCATCAGCGACTACTGTCGGCCAGAAGAAACGCTGGCAAAACGCCTTGCCCACGAGGGTGCGAGGCGCGGCGTGGTGGCCGCATTCGCCGGTGTGGACGTCTCGTATCAACTCACGGCCCTCGAGAATAGAGATGCATTGCTGCATGATCCCCGAGGGGCTGCGCTTGTACAGCTCGCCGTTGATCACGACGAAGGACTTGGCCTTTCTGGCGATACGCCTTGCCTCGGTTTGATCCGGGGGCAGCTCCCCTTGGTCGATCCAAGCGAGGTACTCGTCCCGCCAATCCCGGGGAGGGGGCGGGAGCTCGTCGATCTCCATTGCTTCGGCTTCGTCTGCCTGGGACCCTCCGTGGTCCGAGGCCTCGAACTCCCCTTTTGAGGGGTCCTCGTCCATGGGCTCGACGCCCGTGGCCTTCGAGGGGCCAGCCCCCGAGGCCTTGCCAGAAATCTTGGCTGGTTTGTTGAGGTCGACGGAGGGCTTGGCGAGGTCGCGAGCGAAGACGTTCGGGGGCACAGTGATTCGCCCCGACGCGATCTTAGCTAGCTCGTCTGCCTCTTCATTATACTTGCGCGCAACGTGGTTGAGCTCGAAGCCAAGGAACTTGTCCTCGAGCTTGCGCACTGCGCCGCAATACGCCTCCATCTTCTAGTCATGGCAGCTCGCATCCTTCATCACCTGGTCTATGACCAGCTGAGAATCTCCCCCGATATCAAGGCGCTTGATGCCGAGCTCGATGGCGATGCGGAGGCCGCTGAGAAGGGCCTCGTACTCTGCCATGTTGTTCGACGCGGGGAAATGTAAGCGCACCACGTAGCGCATGTGTTCTCTGAGGGGTGAAACGAATAGCAGGCCCGCGCTTGCGCCTGTTTTCATCACCGAACCGTCGAAGTACATAGTCCAGCACTCGGCCTAGATCTGGGACGAGGGCAGCTCAGTGTCGGTCCACTCAGCGACGAAATCCGCCAAGACTTGCGATTTGATCGCCTTGCGTGGCGCGTAGGTGAAGGCCTCACCCATGAGCTCCACTGACCACTTAGCTATTCTACCCGAGACGTCCTAATTGTTAACTATCTCTCCCAGGGGTAAAGACGAGACCACGATGACAGGATGGGCCCCAAAGTAGTGCAGCAGCTTGCGCCGCGCGAGCACCACCGCGTAGAGCAGCTTCTGGATCTACGGGTATCGCATCTTGGTCTCAGACAGCACCTCGCTGATGTAATACACCGGCCTCTGAACAGGTAAAGCGTGGCCCTCCTCCGTTCTCTCCACGACGATGACCGCGCTAACCACTTGGGTTGTTGCAGCTACGTATAGATAGAGGGGCTCGCCGTCCTAAGGCGGTGTCAGTATCGGAGCGTGGGCGAGTGTCGCCTTTAGCTTGTCGAGAGCTTCCTGGGCCTCAGTGGTCTAGGAAAAGTGCTCGTTCTTCTTCAGGACCTAGTACAGGAGTAAGCCTTTCTCATTGAGGCATGAGATGAAGCGACTCAGGGCTGCCAGGCAACCCAAGACCCTCTGTACCCCCTTCAGATCTCGGATCGGCCCCATCCGTTCGAGGGCCGAAACTTTCTCGGGGTTGGGTTCGATGCCTCACTGGGAGACAATGAAACCCAAGAGCATGCCACGCGGCACCCCAAAGACGCACTTTTCGGGATTTAACTTCACCCCATTCGCCCGGAGGAAATCGAATGCAGTGTGCAGGTTGTTCACCAGGTCGTCCGCCTTCCTGGATTTTACTACTATATCGTCGATGTATGCCTCAACGGTCCACCCGATACGATCCCCAAAGACGTGGAGCATACATCGCTGGTATGTTGCCCCGGCGTTTCAGAGACCAAACGACACAGTCACGTAACAAAACATACCAAATGGTGTGATAAAAGAGGTCGCAAGCCGGTCGGACTCTTTCATCTTGATTTGGTTATAACCGAAATAAGCATCAAGGAAACACAGCAATTCATATCCCACGTGCCTATTGAGGGAGTCGAGGACCTCGTTGGCCATCTTCTCCAGGTCAGCCACGAGGGCCTTGTCTTGTGCAAGCACCTCAGTGCGCTCAACACACTCGACATTACTTGAATGCATGCTCGAACGACGGGCCCACCGTGATGACGCCGTTCGGCCCTAGCATCTTCATCTTGAGGTAGGTATAGTTCGGGACCGCCATGAACTAGGCGTAGCACGGGCGCCCAAGGATGGCGTGGTATGCTCCCCGAAACCCCACTACGTCGAAGGTGAGGACTTCCTTAAGCAAGTTGCTTGGTGTGCCAAAGCAGACAGGCAAGTCGATCTGCCCGAGGGGTTGGACTCGCTTGCCCGGCGCAACACCGTGAAACGGCGACTTGCTGGGCCGCGGCTTGTCCAGGCCGATCCCCATGAGCTCCAAGGTGGAGGACTACATGATGTTGAGGCTGCTGCCCCCGTCCATCAGCACCTTGGAGAACCGCGTGTTGCCGATGATGGGATCGACAACAAGCGGGTACTGCCCTAGATTCGGGATGTGATCCGGGTGATCTTCGCAGCCAAAGGAGATCGTCTCCTCCGACCAGTCGAGGTACGACGACACGGTCGGGTGGACGGAGTAGACCTCTCGACGTTCACGCCTGCGCTGCCGGGACGTCATATCCACCGTTGGCCCCCCGAAGATGAAGAAAACATTCTCCACCTCTGAGAAGCCGTCCTTGCCCCCATCGCCCGCATCCTTCTTTGCGTTGTCCTCCTTCATAGTGACTCGGTTGTAGTACTTCTTGAGCATGTCGCATTGCTCGAGGGTGTGAGCGACCGGGGTCTTGTGGTACGGGCTGGGCTTCTTCAGCATATCGTCGAACACACCACCTCGAGGAGGACCTCGAGCCCCCTTGTTGGCAGCATCGACAGTGTGGACTTCATCAGAGCCCTCGCCTTGCTCCTGGGGCTTTTTGCCCTGGTTTTGCTTGCCTTTCTTGCCCTGCTTCTGCTTCTTTGAGGTGTCCTTGGGCTTGCTGCCCTCCGCGGGCGCATCCTCTGCTCACTTGCCCTTCTTGCCGTCGAAGATCGCCCACACCGCCTCTTCTCCAGAGGCAAAGCTGGTGGCAATGTCGAACAGCTCATTCACGCTGGCGGGAGGGTTCCGTCCCAACTCGCGCACCAAATCTCGGCAAGTCATGCCCTCTAGGAAGGCATGTGCAACCTCGGATTCACCGACGCTTGGGAGCTCGGTGCAGCACTGGGAGAAACGACGGATGAAGTCCCTCAAGGACTCGTCAGATTTCTGGGAACAGCCTCGAAGATCCCAGAAGTTCCCAGGGCACACGTACGTGCCCTGGAAGTTGCCCACGAACGTCCTGACCAGGTCGTCCTAGTCGTGGATCTAGTTCGCAGGCAGGTGCTCGAGCCATGTCCGCGCAGAGTCCACGAGATGCAGAGGTAGATTGCGGATGATCATGGTGTCGTCGGTGGTGCTGCCTAGCTGACAGGTCAGGCGGTAGTTGTTGAGCCATACCCGAGGGTCCGTCTCCCCCGAGTACTTGGTCACGGTCGTAGGTTGTCGGAAGCGTAGGGGAATCGGTGCCGTGCGGATCGCTCGGCCGAACATGCGGGTCCCCGGGGGCTCCGACGTCGGGCTCCTATCCTCCCGGCTGTCGTATCGACCACCACGTCGAGGGTGGTAGCCGTGCAGTACCAGGGCGTCCTGCTTCTTCTTGTTCAGGATGTTGCGAGCGTCGCCATCATCGACTTGGCCGCGCGTGTCATGAAGCCGCTCCTTAGCGGGCTTTCTCTGGTTGCCTTCGTGGACAGTGGATGCCCGGTGCGGGGTGTGAATCGATGCTTCCTGGTCCCACCCGCCTCCACTAGTGTTTTCGCTGGACTGGTGGTGCATACGGGACACGAAGCTCTCGACTTGCTGCACCGCGGCTTCCTCGATGAGGGCCAGCGCCTCGCGGCGCAGGTTGCGTCCCTCGAGTGTCGATGGTTCGGGCATGGCCCGAATCAAAGTCGCCGCAACGATGAGCTTCTCGCTGGCTCTCGCTAGGTCCAGCAGGCCGTCCACGTCAGCGTCAGCTTCGATACGTTCGCGGGCTACACGCCCTGTGTCTCGGGCGCGTCCGCCATGCGATGAGGGTCCGCACCTCTCGAGTGTGGCTTGCAGCTGCCGCACTTGCTGGCGCTCTGCCGTGAGCTTTGCCTCCAGCTCGCGGACCTGGGCCAACTGCGCTACGAGCGCTGCGTTGTCCGGTGGTGTTCCCACCCGCCTGTTTGCCACCGGGTTGTTGCGAACCGCCACGTCGCCCGCCCCGTCTCCGCCGTCTCCGTCTTCTCTGACGACGACGACGAAGCACTCGCGCGAGAGATCGTAATCTCCCTCGCTGGAGTCATCGGAGTAGGTGAGGCAGTAGTCCGCCGCGGCCTGAAACCGCCTAAAGGCCTCAGGGTCCCGAAGCCCGGAGTAATCCCACTCCGGCCCCCCGTGCCCATGTTCGCGTTCCTCACTGTCGGAGTCGCAGTAGGACTCGCCGGGCGAGGTGGCGATGAGGTTCTGGATCGACATGAAGTGATGACCCGCGAGGTCCTCGTACGCGGCCAGATCTGTGCTGACCGATGAGGAGTACGCCATGGAAGAGTTGCGCATCCCGTAGAGAAACTGCGGCCGCGGCTTCCCCGGCGGGACGCGCCGTTGGGTTCGCCGATGCGCCTCCTTCCTCCGCAACAGCAGGTGGGAGCTCGCCGACTTTGACCCGCTGAGGGGAGCTGGCGCACGCCACCCTGCATCGCTCTGCGCACGCTCGTCGTGAGCACTTGCCCTACTGCGTCGGGGTGGCAGTGGGGCTGGCGCCGCTGCCGACGCTGGAGCCGCCATGATTGCGTCCGTGTTGAGGATACGCATGAGGTAGCCGTTGCTGGTCGCCTGGAACTCTATGCTCCCGAACCGGATCTCGTATCCGGCTGGGAACGGATTGGAGCAACCCCAGGCATACCTATCTGACGTCAACTCGGTGACGATCACCATCGAGAGAACTGGTGGATGATCTCAGCGCCTGCCCCCTACCTGGCGTGCCAACTGTCGGTGCACGGATTAGCTCCGGCACTAACTAGTAAATCGCGCTGCGATCGGTCTCTCGATGGTCGGTGTGAATGCTAACACAAGGGACATAGGTTTATCCTGGTTCCGACCACACAGCCGTACGTCCAGCAAGGTGCACTGTATTAGCTTGCACCGGTGGTGCTCGTAGAGGGGAGCTACAAGCAAGGCGGGAGAGGAGGCGAGCCCTCCAGGTCCCTGCTAAGGATGATTGAGGCAAGTACCAATATCATGAGTGGTGAAGTGTGGAGTGGGCGGATGCGTATGTGGGCGTGAATGAGCGTCGTGAGCGTGCCCGTAATGGGGCATATGCCTCTTCCTTTTATAGATCAAGGAAGGGCAGTTACAGGGAAGTCGCATAGTGATATGTATAGTGGTCGTGTACTAGCGGGCGTGGTGCCAGGGATCGTCGTCCTCGCAAGTCCTTGCTCCCGGCGCGAGTTGGTGGCGGGCTCCAGCTTCTGCGGGCAGCGTGGCGGCACCTGTCCTTGTCCAGGTGCGACTTCGAGGGTGCGTTCCTACCCGTCGAGGGTTCCGCCGTGGAGGAGAGGACGGGGGTTGGCAGTACAGGGCCGCTAAATGACGCCAGCCTGTCCGCACAGGGCTGCGCAGTTTGCCGCATAGTGACGGGAATGGTTGCGCGGCGCCGGAGTGGGCGGATAAGACGCGGCGCACGTTGCCTGTACGGCGCCGCCTGTCAGCGTGTGCGCTTGCTTGCCACCTGTACACCTTTCGAGGGTGTCCCCATACCCGTTCGAGGGTCTCGCCACAAGGGAAGGATGGGAGCTGGCGCCACAGTGCCACGGAGTGACACCGACCTGTCCGCACAGGGCCGCGCAGCGCCATCACAGGACTGGGGATGGCTGCACAGTGACGAGTCCGGCCGCACAGTAACGGCGTCAGGCGCTTAGACCGCGTCAGCCGCACGGCGTGGGGAGAGATTTGCTCTTGACTTTGGTGTCCTGCCGCGGATCCAGGCATTAAATTACCTTGTCAGGTGGAGCTGCGGGGGCGGTGCGCTGTCAGTCGAGAGATGGCCTCGAGCGAGGCGGAGCTGGATACCCGCTCGAGGGGGGTCGAGCCCCTCGAGCGAGGCAGCAGATTGCTCGAGGGGTCCATGACCCTTGAGCGAGGCGGAAATCCGCTCGAGGGGGTTGCGACCCTTGAGCGAGGCAGAAATCCGCCTGAGGTGGTTGCGACCCTTGAGTGAGACGGAAAACGGGGCGTGCGGGCGAGTCCTCTCGACGAGGAGCCCTGGGCCGCTGTTGGGCCGTAGCAGGCCGTGGGCCCAATCTGAGCCTTGTTCCCCTTTTGGATCTGTGGAGATTTGTCCGTACATGGTTTGCGTTTAACGAGGGTGATTATCCCCCTAGTTAGGGGACCCCTTATGACTGTCCCCGACACGTGTCGAAAGGCCTGAGCAGCGCTCTGGTTTTTCTCGGATGTCCCCTGCTAGTGCAGCTCTGGTCGTACGAGCGCTTGCCGGTGGGTAGGCCCTTAGTCGATCGGAGTCCGCACCCTGTGCTGCCGCCTAGACACGACCCAGCCGACAGGCCCACCATGGGCTCATTGTGGTGCCACCGAGCGGTACGTGCTTCTTGCTCTTGTTAGTTAGATTCTAGCGATTTCTACATTTTTACCAACTAACTTCTGGTGTGTTATGCAGCACGACTACACGCAGCAGACCAGACGCTCGTACACGGACTTCCGCGGCCAGATCGACTCCCTGGTAGACAGCTAGGTCGTCTGGACGTCATACACTGCCGCTGCCATCGCCGCCTGCGCACCTCAGGGCCTCTCGTCGCTCTGCTACCGAGACAAGCAGTACTAGTTGACGAAGACGCCCGTGGTGTACGACGTCATGGTGGAGGAGTACCACCCGGAGCGCGTGATGAGGCAGTATGGGTGGTACCAGGAGTCCCCCATGCCTGTCGTGCACACCGTTCCCGCTGCAGCACACAGGTAAATTATCATTAATTCATAAAAATTTTCATTCACGTAAGTATCTGTAATTGCTGACTGACAGATTCGCTGCATTTGTGCTAGGTGGTCAAGGAAGGGCGTGAAGACCGCGGTCCCGATGGAGCATAAGCTCCTCCCGTACGTGCAGGCTTGGCTAGCCGTGACCCAGCCAGAGAACGTCGTCACAGCAGCGCCCCACGACGCTGAGGCCTGGAGAGTGTACCTGGACTGGTACTTGGTGAGGACTCGGACGTGTTTTCGTCCCACCCGAGCTAGTGGAGCCGGAGCTGGCGGTCAACACCTCGCAGGGCTACCCCGTCCGCCGGGACCAGACGTCTGCCGTCGCGGTAAGTTTGAAACTACAAATGGAGTCATTCTTCCATTGATGACGTTTGATGAAACTAATCCATCTTCTGCTTGGAAGCACGACGTGATTCAGGAGGTGTACGGCATGATGGAGGAGGCACATGCCCAGGCGCTACACCTGACGATCCCGTAGCACGAGCAGGTGTACCACAGGGCGATGGTCGCCATCAGGAGGTACTGGCACCGGGTGAACTTCCAGGGGCGCGATGCTCCTCTACCTCCACGTATCCCATCATCCTCCTGCAGCTCCGCCTCCACTGCTTGTTCATCCCAGGCGTCGTCTACCTCCACCACACAGCCACCGTGGACGGCCGCGGTGTCGGGTCTGACGTTAGGCTTCATCCAGTTTTCAACGTTTGCCCAGCCGCTGTCGTTCCACCCCACTGGCATGTCCATGCCGCGACCATTTAGTTTCGGCACAGCAGCAGGTACATCTTCTTTTGTTCATTCTAGTTTGCAGGACATGTTGTGTTGATTTTAAATATACGTGACATGTAATGTAATCTTTACAGGGACACGACCACCGATGGGCCCGGGACCTTCGAGCTGGTCAGCACCTTCTCGCCCTTCAGTGCAACAGCACCAGTAGCAGCACCAGCACCAGCAGTGGTCAGCACCTTCTCGCCCTTCAGTGCAGCAGCAGCTGCTACAGACCTCCCAAGGTGACAACCTTCATTATCTATCTTCAACCCTATACGCTCTTCATAACAAAGTTGCTAACAAATTTCAATTCAATGCAGCTTACAGTTTTATCGGCACACTTGAGTCCTCAAACCCGATCATGGACGACTTGTTCCTGGACGTCGAGGATATCATGCAACTGATGCCAGAGCAGCAGCAGCAGTAGCACCAGCCGCCGCTGCCACAGCAGGAGCAGCACCAGCCACCGTAGCAGCACCAGCCGCCGCTGACACAGCAAGACCAGCCGCTGACACAGTAGTTGGGATCTCAGCTGACGCAGGAGCACCAGCACACCGGGTTCGAGGAGGTGGCGGCGGCTGGATCAGGGGTGATGCTGCCCCCCCCCAGATGTTGGTGTCGTCGGGATCTAGAGAAGCACCCGAGGTGTTGGCGACACCGGCCCCCGATCCGAACGCCGCACGACGCCGCTAGGCACCACCGGACCCCCTCACGTACCCCAGCAACCACACTAGGGCAGCACAGGCAGCCAGGAGGGCGGCTAGGAGACCGCCGCAGACGCGCGCGAAGCGCGACCGTATGTAGTTCTGTCGTAGCGAACTCTTAGTTCTGTAAACTATTATTGTTTTATCGATATTCGTGTTACCTTATTAGTATTATATTCGTATTCGTATTATATTAAGTGCCTCTAATCCTCTTCGAGCTTGAGCCCTTGGTATTTTTTTACTTCGTCCTCGTAGAATCGAAGCTCTTCCATGGCGAAAACGTTCGGGACCAACGTCGCACGAAAGAGTGAGAGACGCAAAGATGCTTTGTGCAAAAAATTAAAGCAAAAAAAGCTCCAACCACCGCTTGGAACGGCGGGTTGCGCTACCGCTGTTTCAAACGGCAGTTACTGGCCCTCAACCGCTGTATGAAACGGCGGTTGGGCCTCTAAGCCCAACCACCAGCCGAGCAGCCCACTCGCCCAGCCAACAACCCAACCGCCGTTTGGAGCGGCGGTTTGCTTGAACCGCCGTTTAAAACAGTGGTTAGGTGCAACTGTCGTTTTAAACGGCAGTGGATCTATAGTTTTGAAAATTTTCAAATTCGGTATTTATTTTCGAAAAAATTAAAAAAATTCAATATTTTGGAACCCTCGATCTTTTCTTTTCCAAAGATTCCCGTGCCATGAACAAGGTCAAGAGTAGGGTTTTTTCACCATTTGTTACCGGCCGGTTCCCGCGGGAACCGCTAGTAGCGCTCCGATCTGGTAGCACAACCGGACTGGTTATCGAGGAAAACCGACACAAGACATATAGCAACCGGACTGGTCACAGCGGTAATCGACCGGTCAAACCGGTAACCTCCTACCGGCCGGTAAAAAAAACCCTGGTCAAGAGCCAACACGCCGAGTAAAGGAACCAGAAGCCAAATCAAGCTACCTGATTTGTACCAGTGGTGGATCGAGGCGAGACGGGCCGGAAAAGCCCGTCGCAACTATATGTCACGCTTGAGATGGCTAACAAATCATCGCGCCGCGGGGCGGGGATGTGGGATTTCATTTTTTTTCTTTTTCAGTTTTTTTCTATTTCTTTCTTTTTATTCTTCTTCTATTTTCTATTTCCTTTTTCTTTTTATTTTTTGTTTCTTTTTTTATTTCTTCTTTTCTTTTTTATTTATTTATTTCTATTCCTTTCTTTTTATTCTTCTTTTCATTTCTATTTCCTTTATCTTTTTATTTTTTTGTTTCTTTTTTTATTTATTGATTTATATTTCTTTTTAATTCTTCTTTTATTTTCTATTTCCTTTTTCTTTTTCTTTTTTGTTTCTTTTTTATTTCTTCTTTTCTTATTTATTTACTTATTTCTATTTTTTAGTTTTCTATTTTGTTGTTTCTGTTTCTATTTCCATTTTTACTTCTTCTTTCTTTTCTTTTTATATATATACTTATTATTATTTGTTTATTTATGTTTTTTATACATTTTTTAAATTTTAGTTCTTTATTTATTATTTAATTTGTTTATATTTGTTCCTTTTATATATTTATTCTCTTTGTAATTATATTTGTTTGGTCTCAATAAATATACTTATTTGGTCTTAGTGAATATTTGTTCGCACGTATTTGTTCGGCTCGAGCGAATGTTTGTTCAGCCTCGGTAAATATATTTATTTGGTCTCAGTGATTTTTGTTCGGTCCAAGTGAATTTTTGTTCAGCCTAGTGAATATGTTTGTTCGGGCCTAGTGAATTTTTGTTCGGCCCATGTGAATTTTTGTTCGGTCCCAGTGAATATGTTTTGTTCGGCCTCAGTGATTTTTTGTTCTGCCCAAGTGAACTTTTGTTCAGCCCCAATGAATATGTTTTGTTCGGCCCAAGTGAACATTTGTTCGACTCAAGTGAACTTTTGTTCGGGTCTAGTGAATTTTTGTTCGGCCCTAGTGAACTTTTGTTCGGTCCCAGTGAATTTTTTCGGCCCAAGTGAATTTTTGTTTGACCCGAGTGAATATGTTTTGTTCGGCCCAAGCGAATTTTTGTTCGGCCCGGTAATTTTGTTCGGCCCATGTGAATTTTTATTTTTTTATCTTTTTATTTTTCTTGTTTCTCTTTTATTTCTTCTTTTCTTATTTCTATTTTTGTTTTCTTTTTTTTCTGTTTTTTATTTTGTTCGTACAAACATATACGCTTGTTCTGATGAACAAGCTAACTTGTTCCTACAAACATATACGCTTGTTCTGATCAACAAACTAACTTGTTCCTACAAATAGACATGATTGTTCTGAGAAACAACTTGGTTCCTTGACTTGTAGATGCTTGCTCTGATGAACAAATTAACTTGTTCGTACAAACATATATGCTTGTTCTATTGAACAACTCTACTTGTTCTTCAGCATCATCATTTTGTTCCATGAAATTTACTTTGTCTTAAACAATGTTAATCTTGTTCGTATAAACATATACGCTTGTTCTGATGAACAACCTAACTTGTTCCTACAAACACACATGATTGTTCTGAGGAACAACTTGGTTCCTTGACTCGTACATGCTTTGTTCTGATGAACAAATTAATTTATTCGTACAAACATACAAGCTTGTTCTATTAAACAACTCTACTTGTTCTTCACCTTGATCATTTTGCTCCATGAAAAATTCATTTTGTTCTAAACAATGTTAATCTTGTTCGTATAAACATACATGCTTGTTCTGATGAATAACCTAGTTGTTCCTATAAACACACACTAATTAATATTTGGTATTTAAAAAATATTTTTAAAATATTTCATCAAAACATAGTCAAGTAGGGTATTATTTTGAAGATCTCGACACAAGAAATCCATTTTTGAAATCAGAATTTAATTTAGACGCATGGTTTATGATTTATAAGTTTTTAAATTCTAGATTAGATTAGTTACTGCATGGTCCCACCTCCTACCGCGCCCAGCGCGATGGACGGAAATCCATCGCGCCTGCGATATATAATCGCTCCCCTTTTGTTCGGCCCCAATGAATATGTTTTGTGCGGCCCAAGTGAACATTTGTTCGGCTCAAGTGAACTTTTGTTCGGGCCTATTAAATTTTTGTTCGGCCATAGTGAACTTTTGTTCGGTCCTAGTGAATTTTTTCGGCCCAAGCGAATTTTTGTTTGACCCGAGTGAATATGTTTTGTTCGGCCCAAGTGAATTTTTGTTCGCCCCTGAAAAATATAATAATAGAAAGAGAAATAAAAAATAATATTCACTAAGACTGAACAAATATTCGATGGGACGAACAAAAATATATGAGGACGAACAAATCTATTTGTTCTAACTAGTAAAACATTTGTTCGCTATATCACTAATTAATATTTGGCATTTAAAAATGATTTTTTAAAAATTCATCAAAACATAGTCAAGTGGGATCTTATTTTGAAGATCTCGGTACAAGAAATCCATTTTTGAAATCAAAATTTAATTTAGACGCACAGTTTAAGAGTTATAACATTTTTTAGTTTTGAATCATATTAGTTTCTCCGTGGGGCCCCCGCCTCCCGCCCCTGGCGCATGCCCCCGCAGGCGTGATGGGTTGAAACCCATCGTGCATGCGATGTATAATCGCCCCCGGACAAGCCCCCTACCACACCATTCAGTCGGTCAGATAATGGAGCCCCTAACTCCTTCGTATAGTAATGTTTTTCGCAAAAAGAGAAGAGAAGTGGGGGAAGGAAGAGGAAGAAGAAGGGCTCCGCATTAACTCACGGGCTGCATCCGCTAGCTACTAGGGCAAAAGGTTTACTCAAGGTCGCGAACTGTATTTGTTGGGGTCATAATTCGTGGCTCGTGGGTGTTTGTACAATTTGTAATAGGGGTTTTGGTCTGCATGTAGCTGCAAGTAAAGTTCTATTCCCATGGATTGTTTCGAAATTTCTTCCCTTTTCATATTTTTTTATAGAAAAGTCTGATTTTCAACCTCCAACTATAGTAGAAGTCTGATTTTCAACCTCAAACTACAAAATCGGACAGAGAGGGCCATTGAACTTTCAAAACCGGGAAAAAGTTTTGACAGTTCAATGACCCTCTCTGTCCGATTTTGTACTTGCAGGTTGAAAAACCAGACTTCTGCTATCGTTGGAGGTTGAAAACTAGACTCTTCCCAAAAAACGGGCAAATTTACCAAAGGTCCTTAGCCTAGTTGGATAGAGGGGGCTGAGGTATAATCGCAACCAGGAGACCCGAGTTCGTTTCCTCATTGGAGCGAATTTACAAGAAAAATTGTAACATATATATTGGTGTTCTATTTGGCATTAATATGAAACTTAGTTATCCATGTTCCTTGTGTTTTATTACAAGGAATAAAATACTAGGAATAACAACAAATATTATGTAAATAACACTACAGAAAGTACCAACAAATAGTCTACACTTTTAGAAAATTTTTGGTATCAACTTCATATTTGTTGAATCTGAAATGAATTAGTTATGATTTTTTACCAAATCAAAAAGAATTGAAATTTCTTAAAAATGCAAAACCACCCAAAAGATCAAATTTGCTCGGTTTTGCCAGTTCAATGGCCTTTCTGTCCGGTTTCATAGTTGCAGGTTGAAAATCAGACTTCGATTCAGATCTAAGTGGCCATGTCATTCTCCGGGATAACGATTCAAACCCACTCTACACGTTGAATGAGCCACACATACTAGGTAACCTCTTCGTGCTTTCGTCCTCATTTCACGCAAAAAGATTGCAATTGGGTTACCTGGCTTCCCAAGACCAGCCTTTTAACTTTTTAAGTTGGTCTAGCTCTTTGTAATATCCCTGATATTCATTAACCATAAGTACTTCAATTAGTGTGGTTAATCATGATCAATTAGTTCCTAAGCATGTTTGATATGATTATGCACACATTTGCACAAAAGCCCTTGGTCAAAGTCCAAATTCAAGGTCAAACCCCTAGAGCTCCAAAAGGCTGAATTGGTTTTCTTGCGTGTCTCCAAATTTCACTATAGAAGTTCAAAATCGGCCAATATAAAAGTTTTTCCTTATCTCCGGGAACACATTTTTCATAATTGGCGGACATTCAAATTTTGAGTGCAAAGCCGCTTAAATTTGAGTTGAAGTTCCTGCATACAGTGTTTTGGGGCCGAGATGTTCTGAATTTCCAACACGTTTTTCCCACAAATTTTATTCACCAAAACATATGACGCCCTTTGTGAAAGTTGTACAGCTATAGTCCATCTACAACTTCTATTTTTGGAGATTTTCAAGTATGTTGACACTTTTTGGAGTTTCGTGATTTTGAAAACTGGCTCACGAAATAAAATGTGTCGCCGGCGTCGCTGTGGCCGCGCTCCAGCGCGTTCGCGCGCGCGCCCGCCCATCCGCCACACGTCGCTGCTCTGTTGCTCCAGCGTACGGACACTGGGTCCTCCGCGGTGGACCGCGCGAAGTCGCGGGACCTCCGCCTGACTCGAGAGGGCCTGCGCCGCGCCCATACGCGCGCTGGACCGACAGGCCGCGGGCCCGGCCGGCCACGCGCCGTCGCCCGGTCGCGTAACGCTGCGCGCTCGCGCATGCGTCGCGCCAACTGGCCGGGCTGTGCGCACTAAGCCGCAGCGCCTCGCCCTCGAATCTGTCGCGCTCGCCACCTTTCTATTTAAGCAAAGTCTGAGCCGGCATCGTCCTTTTCCCGCGTGCCGCCGTGTTCCTTCGTCGCCGGCGCCATCCAGAGCAGGCACAGGGCCGCGCCGCCCCGCTGCCCGTCCTCCTCACTTTCGTTCCGCCCTGCGTCGTCCAGTGGACTCCCTCCACACCGCCGCACCAGGGCCAGCCCGCCTATCGCCACCGCCAACCGCCACAGCAAGCTCCGGCGGGAGCTTCACTGCGGCTTCGCCGCGGGAGGCCGCCGGAGGCACTTGGAGCCGGGCGAACACCTCCTCCACCCCTGCAGGTAGGCCGCACGCCCCCAGGGGTAGTTCCCCGGCGAGAACCGGCCCCACATCGCCGCCGGCAAGGTCCCCTGCTCTGGCAGGGACCTATTGGTAGCGATTGAAATCTATGCAGGGAATTTTCTGCAAAGTAGGGACCGTTATGTAATTTCTGAAAAGTTTTTCGAGGGTCCCTTTGTAAATGTGTCTTAGGGTTTATGCCGCAAGTTCAAAAATCTATTAAAAATCATAGAAAATTCGGAAAATGTAAATCCAACTGTTTTGGAGTCCTTGTTAGCAGATCTACAACTTCTACAAAAGTTGTATAGGGTTTTTCTGAGTTGTTTTAAAATGTAAATTCAAACTCAGTTTGAGGCATTTTTATTGTAATTCAAAATGTACTCATGCAAATGAAATGAAATTTGGATATGTTATTTTGTGATCCATGTTCAGATCTGTGTCCAATTTCACACATGTTTGTTGTGTAGAATTAGAGTTATGATTTTTGGAAGCTTTATGTTAGTTTAAGTTGATGCTTTTTATAGTCCCCTCAAGATATAAATTCCATAAGCACCAATGCACCCTAGGCCTTTTTCATGTTGTTAAGCACCTCTGCAAAATAATTGTGATTTAAGGAGCATGTTTGAATGGTGTTTGGTATTTATGTTTGTGAAGGATGTTAAATACATAACTTGAAAAATATAGTAGATCCACATGAATGTGTTGGTCAGGAACTTAGTTTTGAGATGTTTGAACTGTAGGAAAAATTTGAGGTCAAAAAGATTAGCAAATCTTTTTGTATGAATTAATGAAGTTTATTTAGGCTGAATCTTGTCTTTTTCATTTAAATTAATTTATAAATTATCTGAGGCTGAAATTTGGTATTTAAGTTTATTTTAGTCATATTCTGATGTGGTAAAATTTTCATGCCAGTTGTAGTTCTATTTTAATTATTATGAATTATGGATGAATGGCTACTTAAAAGGGAATAAATAGATTTATATTTATCTTTTAATTTGAAAAGGAGGTGTTTATGTTTAGTTTCTGTTTTGAATTAATTTTAAATACACCCTATACTGATTGTGGAGTTTGTTAGGTTAATTTGTTTAGATATGCACACAATCACCATCAAAGTAAAAGTTTGTCCATCATCACCCACCCTTACTTTTTATGAAGTTAGTAATTTAAATTGCTTAGATGTGCACACAATCCCCATCAAAATAGTAGTTAGTTCACCCTCACCACACCACAAACACTTTTTGTGAGTTTTCTTAGATGTTTAGATGGATGTGGCCAACAAGAGTTGGGTTTAGTGATAATTCTCCCACCTTCACCTTAAAACTAATGCATATGCATATATCGTGTAGATCTACCCGACGGGACGTACACGCTCACACAGGAGGAGGAGGGATCCGCTAGTGGAGAACTGAATCAAGTTAGTGGGCAGCAAGACCTGGACCAAAGTCCTGAAGAGCCCAAGGTTAGTGTTGAGTTAGAGGAAGGCAAGCACCGGTTGCATATAACCTTTTTGGATAAAAATCTCACTTTACTTTACTTTTCAGTATCTTTGTTTACTTTGTGCATTTAAGTTTCAGGAATTGCTTTGAAACCTAGATGCATGATCCTTAGGATTCCTATGCTCTTTTACTAGTATGTTAGGAACGCTAGTGCCATGCTCTAAGGACACGGTACAACTCGAGTAATGACTCATTGCTCGTGAGATATAAGATGCTTATGTTGGAATCATAAGTTGGTTAAATTGGCTCGCTCATGTGGTAAGAGCAATGGGTTCGGTCTCGACCGAGTAGCATGGTGCTGGTCTAAGCTATTGAACGTACCAAGTGCTTGTCGGGAATGGGACCGGCAAGCCTAGTACCTAATGAACCAGTGCGGGGACTTTATCGCTACTACTTTTGAGATGCGTCTCCCGGTTTGATTCCGGTAGTGCAAGTCTGAGTCTGGACATGCCGTGTGAGGGCGTTCCAGTAACCTTGTACTTAGGACTGTGGCATATGTCCCTAATATGGGGAATAACGGGAACCGCCTGGTCAGGCTAGACCCCGCATTTATTTTTTGTTGGATTCTTCTGGGGTCTACCTTCTTCCTTGTATCTTGGGTTTACCTTGCAAGGATATAAATCGATCAATCGTCGGTCACTCGCTGTTATCTGAGTCGGCTTGACCACTGGCTACCCCATGTTTATTTATGAAACATTTTGGATTAATATTGTTGACTGATTAATCTTGTATGCACAACCATGCTTGTTTAGCTAGGTGCTTACCTAGAATGGTTAACATACTAGAACTTGAGCTAAAATTTGAAAGTAAGGATCAACTCTTAGATGCTTTTGGCAAAACAAACCTACCAACAAGAAAGCCTTGCATGTCTAGTTGTATCTTTTATTTTTTTGACGGGTCAGTCTTGCTGAGTATTAGTATACTCAGCCTTGCTTAATTTGTTGTTTTCAGGTAACCCCATCTGGCCTGGTACTATTCCAGATGGTTGGGAGATTGAATGAGAGAACGGTGATGAGGAGTGATATATTGTGGATGGCCTCCCATATGTATCACGCGTGTAGTTTTATTTCCGCTGTTTAAACTCTGAACCATGTTTACCTTTATGTACTAAAAACCTAGTTCATAATATTAAGTACTTATGGACTTTTATGTACTGTAATCTTGTTCTCTGGTCCCGCCTTTGTGTGGGCTTAGCGCATATTCTCGATCCTGTATTAGTGATTCACTGGGCATGACTCGGCAGAGACGACAAAATACATCTGTGTTATCGCTTATGAGCCACGTGGACCGGCTTAGGTGATAATATGGATTTATTTTGGGCGGTTCTGTCACAGCTGGTACCAGAGTGTAAATATGCCCAGAGTAATAAAAATACCTTATAACTTATTTTTGGAATAAAATTTGCCAAGATTAATAATCCTGCTAAGTGAGTAGGACGTTAAGGTTTTCTCTAGTCCGAGAGGCCCTAGAGGGAATTTTTGGGTTCTTTCAGGTGGCTAGAACTCTATGGTGTATTTATACTGACTTCTAGCACATTTTATTTCTGTCAAAACTTACTTTCATGCACAACCTTACTAGACAGCACGTTTTGCCATACGTGCTCGTGCCACGGGAATGTCTGTGAGGGATGGATGGGACCTATTCCAATGGGAACCCACCTCGCGTCTGTGTCTAGCCATGTTTTTCCATACATGTGCGATCCCGCAATAGGCGGAAAGGATAATTCCATTCAAACGGAGGTGTTCGAGGTTGGACGTTATCTGTGCAGCGGCTTTACGCATGGATGTCGTTTCTATAAGTGAACGGTAATGAATGTGGACGCTTTTGTGAGTGCTGGCACAAAAGGTCAGGATTATCTATGGTTTTCTGTAGGTACACTAACCACGGTTGTTAAGTACGGTAAATTTAAGAAACGAGTAGTTTCCGACTAGCTATTATAGGGAGAGACGTATATGTATGCCTTGCCACCGGCACTAACTTCGTTTTTAAGCTTAAAAGCTTTGTGAGGAAGTTTAGGACACTTTTTGCATCATGTAAAAGCTACCAAACTAAAACTGAGCTTAAATCATGTGTTGTATGGTCTCTACCTAAATTATGTTTCTTAAGGACCATTCATGCTAGTTTGATGCTTTGATGTGGTGTTAAGCAAAAATTGTAACTAGTTGCTGCCCAAATTTTTCTAAGGATTATCTAGAAAATTTCTGGCTAGGTGTTCTTTAGGGAAATTGTTCATCAGCTAGTTAATCTTACTCTCTCAATTTTTCATGATTTTAGGAGGCTTAAAACTGAAATTATGGTCAATTTTGCTAGGCAAGGTCATGCTGAAATGCTGTCAAAATCCGGAGTTAGTCTGAAAACTTGAATTTTTACATATAGTTCCTAAATGAATTTGACCAGAGGATCTATAGAAATAATGTTCATTATCTAGTCTAGTTCATGCTGTAAAAATTTCATAGTTTTTGGGTACTCAGTTTTTGAGTTATTATCTTTTTAGTGAAGCTCTGCCCTGCTGAAATTTTCTGCGCAACATCACTCTGAAAATGGATCTTTTAGACCCTTTTCCAATCTGAATTAATTCAACCATTGAATACCAAAAGTGTGAGTTAGAATGTTTCTGAGTTTCTCACACAAATTTGGAATTTTTGGGGTACTGGTTTATCAGTTATGGATTTTTGTTCTAACTGCCAGTTTTTGCCATTTGCATGTTAAACTCATCTTTGTGGGTCTAACGTGCGCTTGCAAATTATTTTTACAGATGGCTGCCCCTGGTTTCGTTGCGGTGAGCGCTGATGTCACGTTTACCACCACAGGCTTGCAGTGGGAGGGTTTCACACGCATTGCGTGGAGAGCCCTTTGCGCCGTCGGCTACACCACCCCTCCTTGCTACGAGGGGGTGGAGTACGAGGAGATGGGCGTACCTAGCTGCCGAGTACCAGTGACCGTGCTCCCCCACCCGGGCCACCCCGAGTGGGCGGAATTGAGCATGGAGCTCTTGTGCTACCGCTCCTTCGAGGCGGTGGAGTCGACAGCCCTGATGGTGCTCCACACCCTCTCCACTCACCGACCGCAGGAGATGCTGCAGACACCGTTGGGGTTGGTTCCAGCCTTGGACCCCAACGACCCCGTGTGGCTAGGCCGGATGGCCAACATAGCCACACTTCTTCAGAGTGTGCCTCCCTACGACACCGTGCAGACTTTAGGCACCTACTTGAGGGCGTTGTACGCTCTCCAGGACCTTCGCCGAGTTATCGCGAATGAGTTGGCCAGCCGTCTCACTGGAGCTATGTGGTACTCCCACTGGGTTGTCAGCCTCTTCACAGAGCAGCACAGTGGGTATACACAGACTATGCAGGCTAATGCTGACCTCCAGAGTCGGCTACACCAGTTCCTGGTTGACCGTGACGACCACCTGCAGCAGATCGTGGACTTCCAGGCTGGGCAGCATGAATTACAGGCTCAGTTGGCAGATAGGGATGCTGAGAGGCTCGTGCACCTCCAGCATATCCAGGGCTTGCAGGACCAGGTTGAGGACCTTGAGCTTGTTGCTGAGGCCTTCGAGGTTGAGGTGGGTATGCTACAGCAGGCACACCACCCACCGGGCGTTGGACCCAACGAGCAGCTAGAGATCTAGCTTGACCCAGAGGAGGTTCAGGACGTGCCCGGACTCGACTAGAGGAGCTTGACACTCTACCTCTACGTGTAGCATGGGACTCTCCAGTAGTTTGTACATAGGACCTAGTTCCTAGATGATGTAGTAGGAAACATGGCATGTACTCTTTGGTTAGCCTCTTTTGGTTGGTTTTTGTGCTAGGCTGACTTAGGGTATTCTTTTGTGTAGCTAGATGCTACATAGTAACCCACATGTAATGGTGATCCACCACATTTTGAAATCTTGTAATTATGGTGGAAACACACCTCACAGCAGCAATCTGCCTAAGAAATGAAATGAAGAAAGTTATGGTCATATCTGAGTTTTTGGATGAATACCAAAGTTATTCTAAACTTTATAATGGATATGCTCACAAAAATTCAGCATTTTTGCATGTGTAGTTTGAGAGATATCGAATTTTTAATAAGCTACTGTCTGCTGTCCAAACTGCTAGACAGAGCTTTGGTAATTTAATTTTTCGACCCCTGTAAAAGATGAATCTGTTCTGGAGTTGAATACCAAAGTTGAAGCTTATAAAATTCTACACATGCTGACCAAATTTTATAAATTTTTGACTTTTGTACAGAAAGTTATGAATTATTTACTCAGGACTGTTATGCTGTCTAAATTCTGAATTTTTATAAGTTTGAATTTTCGTATGCATATTCTCCTTGTTATTATTTTGAGCAAGCTTTGAATATGTATCTAATGAAGGTTCAAATTTTCAGATGGCTAATAATGCACATAACGTTCCTATGGGTTCTGGTGGTCAAGGTGGTGAGGATCTTCCCCCACCTCCACAGATGACCCCTACTGAGGCTTTTATGGCTGCCCAAGCTGAAGTGATGAGGCAAATACTCAATACTCAGAATCTGATTGCACAAAGGCTTCAGCAGCCCTTCAACCATCAAGGGCAAAATCAAGATGGGCCAAATGCGGTCATGTCTTATGACAAGTTCAGGGCAATGAGGCCTCCGTTGTTCACTAAGGTAGAGGAGCCCCTAGAGGCTGATGCTTTCATCAGGGCCCTTGAGGCCATGTTCTCCATCTTTGTACTACCTTGCTCAGAGAAAAATAAGGCAGGCTTCGCCGCTCAACAACTTAGGGGCGAAGCGTTAATCTAGTGGGAGCACTTTAAATCCATGCAGCCACAGGGCCACCAGGTTACTTGGGCTGAATTCAAGAAGGCTTTCAAAGAGCACTATATTCCTAAGGGGCTTATTGACAGAAAAATGAGGGAGTTGATGCACCTCAAGCAAGGTTCCGACACTGTTTATCAATATGCTCAGAAGTTCAACAGTCTCTGTCAGTATGGAGATTATCATGTTGATACTGATAAGAAAAAGATGGAGCGATTCCGTGAGGAACTTGATGGAGAGCTCTATGAGAGGTTGAACTTGGTCAAGATTGATAGCTATCCTGAGCTAGTGAATTTGGCCATCTCCCAAGAGGATGCCATGAAAAGGGCTCAACAGGATAGGAAAAGAAAGTTTAATCAAGCTTCAGGTAGTGGGCAGGGCAAGAAATTTAAATTTGTGAAGAAGAATGTGCAGGGTGCCACCCAGCCATCTTCATCAGGACACTGGGTGATGAAGCAGTCCCAGTCTAAGCCTACTGGCAATTTCAGCTACCGCAACACCCAGCAGTCAGCTTCTAGACCTAGTGCACTCCAACCTGCCCGCACCGATGAGGATCGCCGTTGCTATAACTGTGGACAGCTGGGGCACTATGCCAACAAGTGTACACGCCCTAGACAGCATAATCCGCAAGGTTAGGGGCAAGGTTCTAAGGCTGGGAACCAAGGCAAGAAACAGACTGTGCAAGTGAAGCAAGGTCGTCTGAACTTCACTACAGTTGTTGACCTTCCAGAGGGAGCACTAGTGTTGACGGGTACTTTTTCTATCTGTGGTCGTCCAATTACCGTATTATTTAATTCTAGTGCTACTCATAGCTTTATTAATATGAAAACCATGAGTAATTTGGATTTGAAGTGGAGTCATACTAATCAGGCCTATATGATTGCCACACCGGGTGGAAAGGTTGCTTCACATCACGTAGCCTTAAGGGTACCGCTTGAAATAGGTAGCAAGACGTTTCCAACAAATCTTGTCACATTAAGTCTGGATGGGGTAGATATTATCCTAGGCATGAATTGGATGACTCAGCACAAAGTTGTCCTGGATATTTCGGAGAGAATGATAGAAATCAACTCACCTTTTGTCGGAAATTCAATTCTTTATCTTCCTCCCAAAGGTTATAAAGGCTCATGTGTTTATGCGGCCATAACTACTCAACTTGAGGACATTCTAGTGGTATGTGAGTACATGGATGTCTTCCCAGATGATTTGCCTGGCTTGCCACCAGACAGAGAGGTTGAGTTTGTCATTGAGCTACAGCCTGGCACTGCCCCTATTTCTAAACGATCTTATAGAATGCCACCCAAAGAACTTGCTGAGCTAAAGAAACAACTTCAAGAGTTGCTTGACAAGGGCTATATCCGCCCAAGCTCTTCTCCTTGGGGTTGTCCCGCCCTCTTTGTGAAAAAGAAAGATGGTAGCCTGAGGTTGTGTGTGGACTACCGACCTCTCAATGCGGTAACTATCAAAAACAAATATCCATTACCCCGCATTGATGTTCTATTTGATCAATTGGCTGGAGCTAAGGTCTTCTCTAAGATCGATCTTCGGTCTGGTTATCATCAAATTAAAATCTGGCCTAGTGATATTCCCAAGACGGTTTTCTCTACTCGTTATGGACTCTATGAATTCTTGGTTATGTCTTTCGGTCTTACAAATGCCCCAGCCTACTTCATGTACTTTATGAATTCCGTGTTTATGACAGAGTTGGATAAATTTGTGGTGGTATTCATTGATGACATCCTTATTTATTCCAAGAATGAGGAAGAGCATGCGGAGCATCTTCGCATTGTCTTACAACGCTTAAGAGAGCACAAACTTTATGCTAAGCTCTCCAAGTGTGAATTTTGGCTAGATAGTGTTAAATTTCTGGGGCACACTATTTCTAGCGAGGTTATATCTGTCGATCCAAGCAAAGTGCAAGAAGTTATGGATTGGCAACCCCCTAAATCCGCAGCTTCCTAGGCTTGGCTGGGTATTATTGCCGCTTTATTCCGGATTTCTCTAGGATTGCCAAGCCTATGACTGAGTTGCTAAAGAAAGGCGTGAAATTTGTGTGGAGTGAGGCTTGTGATAAGGCTTTCCGTAAATTAAGGGAACTTTTAACTTCAGCCCCAGTGCTAGTGCAGCCGGACAATTCTAAGCCGTATGAAGTTTATTGTGATGCTTCAGGCACGGGTCTGGACTGTGTCCTTATGCAAGAAAATCGGGTTATTGCCTATGCCTCACGGGCGCTTCGCCCTCATGAAAAGAATTATCCCACACATGACTTAGAGCTAGCAGCGGTCGTTCATGCTTTGAAAATCTGGAGGCATTACCTTATGGGAAACCGCTGCAATATCTTCACTGACCACAAAAGCCTCAAATACATTTTCACTCAGTCTGATTTAAATATGAGGCAAAGAAGATGGTTAGAGTTAATAAAAAATTATGATCTTGAGGTCTATTATCATCCTGGAAAGGTGAACGTAGTTGCAGATGCTCTTAGCCGTAAGGCTCACTACAATTGCCTATCAATGGAATCTTATAATGACACTCTATGTGAGGAGTTGAGAAGGCTTAACTTGGAAATTGTTGAACAAGGAAGCCTAAATGTTATCTCCGCTGAATCTATCTTATTTGATAGAATTGTCAAGGCTCAACTTCAGGATGAGGGCATTCTTTTGATCAAGCAAAAATTATTAGAAAAAGATCCTAAATATGATTGTTTCCGGAAGGATGAGAAAAATATAATCTGGTTTGGGCAACGCCTTGTTGTTCCAGATAATTGGGATTTGAAAAAGGAAATCTTTGATGAGGGTCATCTCTCTAAATTCTCTATCCATCCTGGAAGTAGTAAAATGTACTAAGACTTAAAGGAGAATTTTTGGTGGTCCAATATGAAGGTGGACATAGCCAAATATGTGTCGGAATGCGATACTTGTCAAAGAATTAAAGCAAGTCACTTGAAAGCTTCCGGTACTCTTCAACCCTTACCCATACCTTCATGGAAGTGGGATGACATAAGTATGGACTTCGTGTCCGGATTACCACTCACATTTAGGAATCATGGTTCCGTCTGGGTTATCGTTGACAGATTGACAAAAACAGCTCACTTCATCCCAGTCCACACTAAATATGATGCCATAGATTATGCAAATCTGTATATCGAGCACATTGTTCGCTTGCATGGTGTTCCCAAGACCATTATTTCAGACAAAGGTTCTCTCTCTGTGTCACGCTTTTGGGAACAACTACATAAATCACTTGGCACCAAAATTATACAGGGTTCAGCTTATCGTCCTCAGACTGATGGTCAAACTGAAAGGGTGAACCAAATTCTAGAGGACATGTTGCGAGCCTGTGTTATTCATTTTGATAAGAGTTGGGACAGATGTCTAGCCTTGGCGGAATTTTCTTACAACAATAGTTATCAAGCCAGCTTGAAAATGGCACCTTTCGAGGCTCTTTATGGACGGAGATGTCGTACTCCCTTGAACTGGTCACAAGCCGGTGAGAGGAAATTCTTTGGTCTGGCCTTAGTTAAGGATGCCGAAGAAAAAGTGAGGGTAATCAGGTAAAATTTGAGAATAGCCCAAGAAAGGCAAAAGAGTCATTATGACAAGGGAAAGGCACCTAGGGAATACAAAGTTGGTGACTTTGTGTATTTAAAAGTTTCGCCAACCAAGGTGTCCAGAGGTTCGGTGTGAAAGGGAATCTAGCTCCTCGCTACATTGGCCCCTATGAGATCATTCAAGTCTGTGGGCCAGTAGCATATCGTATTCGACTTCTTGAGCGGTTCTCTGCCGTACACAATGTGTTTCATGTCTCACAATTGAGAAGATGTGCTCATGAACTGGAAAGAGAAGTTATTGAAGAAGCTAATGCTTGGATCGAACCGGATCTCTCTGTTGTTGAACATCCTTTGAGGATTCTTGATATAAAAGAAAGAAAGACTCGAAGGCAATCTGTTAAGATGTATAAAATCCAGTGGAGTCATCATCATGTCGATGAAGCTACTTGGGAAACTGAACATTATCTCAATGAGAATTATCCGGGTTTTCTTCAATCTAGACATCGTAAGTTCCTTCCCCTACTTACATCTTTTAATTCCTAATCTCGGGACGAGATTTCTTTTAAGGGGGGTAGGCTGTAATATCCCTGATATTCATTAACCATAAGTACTTCAATTAGTGTGGTTAATCATGATTAATTAGTTCCTAAGCATGTTTGACATGATTATGCACACATTTGCACAAAAGCCCTTGGTCAAAGTCCAAATTCAAGGTCAAACCCCTAGAGCTCCAAAAGGCTGAATTGGTTTTATTGCGCGTTCTCCAAATTTCACTATAGAAGTTCAAAATCGGCCAATATAAAAGTTTTTCCTTATCTCCGGGAACACATTTTTCATAATTGGCGGACATTCAAATTTTGAGTGCAAAGCCGCTTAAATTTGAGTTGAAGTTCCTGCGTACAGTGTTTTGGGGCCGAGATTTTCTGAATTTTCAACACGTTTTTCCCACAAATTTTATTCACCAAAACATATGACGCCTTTGTGAAAGTTGTAGAGCTATAGTCCATCTACAACTTCTATTTTTGGAGATTTTCAAGTATGTTGACACTTTTTGGAGTTTCGTGATTTTGAAAACTGGCTCACGAAATAAAATGTGTCGCCGGTGTCGCTGTGGTCGCGCTCCAGCGCGTTCGCGCGCGCGCCCGCCCATCTGTCATGCGTCGCTGCTCCGTTGCTCCGGCGTACGGACACCGGGTCCTCCGCGGTGGACCGCGCGAAGTCGCGGGACCTCTGCCTGACTCGAGAGGGCCTGCACCGCGCCCATACGTGCGCTGGACCGACACGCCGCAGGCCCGGCTAGCCACGCGCCGTCGCCCGGTCGTGCCGCGCTGCACGCTCGCGCATGCATCACGCCAGCTGGCTGGGTTGCGCGCATTAAGCCATAGCGCCTCACCCTCGACTCCGTCGCGTGTGCCACCTTTCTATTTAAGCAAAGTTTGAGCCGGCATCGTCCTTTTCCCGCACGCCACCGTGTTCCTTCGTCGCCGCCGCCATCCAGAGTAGGCCTAGGGTCGCGACGCCCCGCTGCCCGTCCTCCTCGCTTCCGTCCCGTCCTGCGCCGTCCCCTGGACTCCCTCCACACCGCCGCGCCAGGGCCAGCCCGGCTATCGCCGCCGCCGCCCGCCACAGCAAGCTCTGGCGGGACCTTCATTGCGGTTTCGCCGCGGGAGGCCGCCGGAGGCACCTGGAGCCGAGCGAACACCTCCTCCACCCCTGCAGGTAGGCCGCACGCCCCCAGGGGCAGTTCCCCGGCGAGAACCGGCCCCATATCACCGCCGGCAAGGTCCCCTGCTCCGGCAGGGACCTATTAGTAGCGATTAAAATCTATGCAGGGAGTTTTCTGCAAAGTAGGGACCGTTATGTAATTTTGAAAAAGTTTTTCGAGGGTCCCTCTGTAAATGTGTCTTAGCGTTTTAGCTGCAACTTCAAAAATCCGTTAAAATCATTGAAAATTTAGAAAAATGTAAATCCAACTGTTTTGGATTCCTTGTTAGCAGATCTACAACTTCTACAAAAGTTGTATAGGGTTTTTCTGAGTAGTTTTAAAATGTAAATTCAAACTCAGTTTGAGGCATTTTTATTGTAATTCAAAATATACTCATGCAAATGAAATGAAATTTGGATATGTTGTTTTGTGAGCCATGTTCAGACCTGTATCCAAGTTTCACACAAATTTGTTGTGTAGAATTAGAGTTATGATTTTGGAAGCTTTATGTTAGTTTAAGCTTGATGCTTTTTATATTCCCCTCAAGATATAAATTCCTTAAGCACCAATGCACCCTAGGCCTTTGTCATGTTGTTAAGCACCTTTGGAAAAATAATGGTGATTTTAGGAGCATGTTTGAATGGTGTTTGGTATTTATGTTTGTGAAGGATGTTAAATACATAACTTGAAAAATATAGTAGATCCACATGAATGTGTTGGTCAGGAATGTAGTTTTGACATGTTTGAACTGTAGGAAAATTTTAGGTCAAAAAGATTAGCAAATCTTTTTTATGAATTAATGAAGTTTATCTAGGCTGAATCTTGTCTTTTTTAGTTAAATTAATTTATAAATGATCTGAGACTGAAATTTGGTATTTAAGTTTATTTTAGTCATATGCTAATGTGGTAAAATTTTCATGCCAGTTGTAGTTTTATTTTAATTATTATGAATTATGGATGAATGGCTAGTTAAAAGGGAATAAATAGATTTATATTTATCTTTTAATTTGAAAAGGAGGTGTTTATGTTTAGTTTCTGTTTTGAATTAATTTTAAATACACCCTATACTGATTGTGGAGTTTGTTAGGTTAATTTGTTTAGATATGCACACAATCACCATCAAAGTAAAAGTTTGTCCATCATCACCCATCCTTACTTTTTATGAAGTTTAGTAATTTAAATTGCTTAGATGTGCACACAATCCCCATCAAAATAGTAGTTAGTTCACCCTCACCACACTACAATACTTTTTGTAAGTTTTCTTAGATGTTTAGATGGATGTGGCCAACAAGAGTTGGGTTTAGTGATAATTCTCCCACCTTCACCTTAACACTAATGCATATGCATATAACGTGTAGATCTACCCGACGGGACGTACACGCTCACACAGGAGGAGGAGGGATCCGCTAGTGGGGAACTGAATCAAGTTAGTGGGCAGCAAGACCTGGACCAAAGTCCTGAAGAGCCCAAGGCTAGTGCTGAGTTAGAGAAAGGCAAGCACCGGTTGCATATAACGTTTTTGGATAAAAATCTCACTTTACTTTACCTTTCAGTGTCTTTGTTTACTTTGTGCATTTAAGTTTCAGGAGTTGCTTTGAAACATAGATGCATGATCCTTAGGATTCCTATGCTCTTTTACTAGTATGTTAGGAACGCTAGTGCCATGCTCTAAGGACACGGTACAAGTCAAGTAATGACTCATTACTCGCGAGATATAAGATGCTTATGTTGGAATCATAAGTTGGTTAAATTGACTCGCTCATGTGGTAAGAGTAATGGGTTCGGTCTTGACCGAGTAGCATGGTGCAGGTCTAAGCTATTGAACGTACCAAGTGCTTGTCGGGAATGGGACCGGTAAGCCTAGTACCTAATGAACCAGTGCGGGGACTTTATCGCTACTACTCTTGAGATGTGTCTCCCGGTTTGATTCTGGTAGTGCAAGTGTGAGTCTGGACGTGCCGTGTGAGGGCGTTCCAGTAACCTTGTCCTTAGGACTGTGGCATCTGTCCCTAATCTGGGGAATGAAGGGAACCGCCTGGTCGGGGTAGACCCCGCATTTGTTTTTCTTTGGATTCTTCTGGGGTCTACCTTCTTCCGTGTATCTTGGGTTTACCTTGCAATGATATAAATCGATCGATCATCGGTCACTCGCTGTTATATGAGTCGGCTTGACCACTGGCTACCCCATGTTTATTTATGAAACATTCTGGATTAATATTGTTGACTGATTAATCTTGTATGCACAACAATGCTTGTTTAGCTAGGTGCTTACCTAGAATGGTTAACATACTAGAACTTGAGCTAAATTTTGAAAGTAAGGATCAACTCTTAGATACTTTTGGCAAAACAAACCTACCAGCCAGAAAGCCTTGCATGTCTAGTTATATCTTTTATTTTTTTGACGGGTCAGTCTTGCTGAGTATTAGTATACTCAGCCTTGCTTAATTTGTTGTTTTCAGGTAACCCCATCTGGCCTGGTACTATTCCAGATGGTTGGGAGATTGAATGTGAGAACGGTGATGAGGAGTGATATATTGTGGATGGCCTCCCATATGTATCACGCGTGTAGTTTTATTTCCGCTGTTTAAACTCTGAACCATGTTTACCTTTATGTACTAAAAACCTGGTTCGTAATATTAAGTACTTATGGACTTTTATGTATTGTAATCTTGTACTATGGTCCCGCCTTCGTGTGGGCTTAGCGCATATTCTCGATCCTGTATTAGTGATTCACCGGGCATGACCCGGCAGAGACGACAAAATACATCTGTGTTGTCGCTTATGAGCCACGTGGACCGGCTTAGGTGATAATATGGATTTATTTATTTTGGACGGTTTTGTCAGTCTTCCTCCACTTTCAATTTGGGACTAAATCTCTTGCACTCTAGTACTCCCTTCGTCCCGAAATGTAAGCAATCCTAGCATTCAAACTCAAAAAATAACAGAAATGCTAAAAGACATCTATACCTCTTATTTTACACTACTCACCAACTCTGCACCAACCGACCTACCCATTTAGACCCCGTCTAGTACGGAGGATTGGGCATAGGAATTTCAAAGGATTTTCTTCCTGTGTTTTGATGACGTCATATGCGTTTGGAACGAAGGAATGGATCTTTTCATTCCTGAGGAAAGTTTCGGTTTCCTCCACAAAACGAAGGAATGAAAACATCCACCACGATTATAGATGGGCGTGGGTCGGTTCGGCCCACAGGTTCGCCGAACCGGCCCATGAAATCTATCCTACCGGGCTCCTGTAAAGATCCACGAATTTCATTAGGTTCGACGGATCGAACCCTAGGGTCGAGGGGTTCGACCCTGCGCCGCCGACGCCACCTCCTTCCACCCTCGTCGGCTCGCTGCCGCCAATGCCACCTCCTCTTCGATCCCCACCACCGTCTCCTCCGCCAACGCCAACCCCGTCGTGGTGCACGCCCACCCGGACTCCGTCACCGCTGCGCGTTCTCGGGCGGCGCCCTTGGATCGAGCTCGTCGACCGCACACTCCCGCCCGGATTCCATTGCCAACACCACCTTCTGCCTCCGCAGGAACCTCGCTGACGCCATCTCCTTCCTCCTTCCTCTGCAAGAACCTCGTCGTCGTCGTCGAGTGGTTCGCTCTGCATCCACCGAGTCGCTATCCGATTCCATGCCGGTGGAGCCTCCTGTAGCCGTCACCCATGGAAGCCGACATCCCCACTGCCACGGCTACACCCAGGTTTGCATCCTCACTAGTTCCACCCTAGCTAGGCTAAAAGGTTGCAAGATTCTAAAAAATTGCAAGATTTATCTATTGTAAGCTTTGGCCTCTGTTGGATTTATGAATTCTCCCCTTGACTATGGTTTGGATTTAGCATGGTGATTAATTTGTAGCACGAGTCCATGAGAACGTCACCAGTAGTTTGATTTCTTGCTATATGCAATATTTATCTATGTTTGTCATACTGAAATGTGCTTGGTTTAGCTGTTGCCAATCTTTTTATAAAGGAAACATATATTGAGTGATTCGTCTAGTGTGGCGCATAGAAGCTATAGAAAAGCTGCAAGAATCCAGTAGTGGCCTCATATTCCTGTGATGTCCTTGATGTATCCATGTGTGGGTATTAACTGGAACTTGCTGTATCAACAATAATTCAACATGGACAGACTTATTGCCTATGTACTGACTGGCCTTGGTATTAGCCATTAAGCCATGGGAGTGATAATACTGTTGAGTCAAGGACTTCTCAGAACACAGACATACTTATTGCCTAATGATGTAGTTAAATGTTAAATCAGGTTTGGATTGCAAGTTTAACTTGGTAGATGCATAGAATGGGGCTCAAAGGTTCACTAACACAGACAGCTGGTTACACAGATAGCTGGTTGCCTGGTTCAGGAAATTATGGTTATAGTTTGCTCAACTGACATTTACTTGGAGCCGAACATAGTCTATGTTTACTTGTGTTTTCACTTTTCACTGCATTTTTCCCCCTTTAAATGCAAGCTATTGTTTATAGATAACTGATGTATGTACAACTTGTTATGTATACTTCAAATATCCTGCTCACAGTTCCACTAATTTACCTTTAGACTTCAATTTTTTTACCAAGTCAGAGAATTCCTACAAGTCAGAGATATGATATACTAGTTTGGCCCATATTTTTCTAGCATGTTAGATGTAATCAATATAGACATGCTTGCCTCTTTTTAGCTTTGGACCTGAATTAACTTAGTATGTCAATGTACGCCTGTTACCATATTTCAGTATTATGGTCCCTATTCTGTATAGATTATATTTCTCAATTACTGAATTATTTTCTTAACATATTTCTGAAGTGTTTTGTTTTCGATTTCAGTGGTCAAAAGCGGAAGAGGCATCATTCCACTAACACTCCAGTACCTGATCAGTCATTGCAGCCCAATAGTGGAGCAAGAGAAGATGTGACTATGCAGAGCAACCAACAGACTCCAGTACCTGAGCATCTAGTGGTCGAAGAGGATGATTATGCTGGGAATTTTGATGGGTGGGAGGGAGATGATTATGGTCATTGGGAGGATGAGGGCAATACTGATTATTGGCAGGAAGAGAACATGGATGAAGGTGTTGCAATAACATTAGATGATGCAAGTAACAACAATGCCATGGTCAAGCTTTTGAGACATAATCTGCTAGAGAAACAGATGTTGTATGGGAAAGGAAAATTGCTTCATCACAGATGTGCAGCTCATGTCCTCAATTTGATATGTAAAGCGGGATTTCAGATCATCAATCCAATTGTGCACAAGGTTAGGGAAAGTCTAAAATTCATTGAAGGGTCTACATCACGGAAGCTAAAGTTTGAGGAAATCATTCAGCAACTAGGAATCCAAGAGAAAAAGCGCCCTAACATCGATACATCAACTCGTTGGAATTCGACCTACATCATGCTAGAAAGGTGTTTGTTGTTAAAGAGAGCTTTTGACTCCCTCACACAACAGGAGCCAGAGTACGAGTATGCACCCTCAGATGAAGAGTGGGAAAAGGCAAGGGCGGTATGTGCACTGCTGAAACCCTTTTATGATGCAACAAAGGTTGTTTCAGGATCGTTGTACCCTACATCAAATCTGTATTTTCATGAGATGTGGGAGGTCAAGGTCGCTTTGGAAAAATGTGTTGCTAAGCCCAATACTGATCTGTTTGAGACAATCACATATATGAAGAGGAAGTTTAATAGATATTGGAAACTGATGTGGTTGCAGATCTCATTCCCGGTGATTCTTGATCCACAGTTTAAGTTTGAGTTTGTTGAATTTCGTTTGAGACAAGCATTTCAGAGTGAAGCTGATGTCAAGATTGCTACACTAAGGAGGGTTTTGATTTTGCTCTATAAGGATTATTCACAAGTAATTCATGGTGGACAAGATATGCCCTCTGTTGTTGCTGCTTCTGAAATTGATAGATATTCAGATTGGGATCAATACTTGAGCAATAGTACATCCTCAACAAGCTTGCCCTCTGAGCTTGAGCTTGAAATTTATTTAGCAAAGCCTATAATTCCTCGAAGCAAATCCTTTGATATACTTGCTTGGTGGAAGAGCAACTCACCGGAGTATCCCACCCTTTCTCTCATGGCTCGAGATGTTCTGGCAATTCAAGCTTCAACGGTTGCATCGGAGTCAGCGTTCAGCACCGGAAGGAAACTAATATCAGAGTTTCGTACCCGATTAACTCCAAATACTGTGGAAGCATTATTATGTGTGCAAGATTGGATTCGTGCTTCTAGTTCATCTCAATTCTCCATGAAGGCAATTGATGAGCACATGGAGTTAATGGACCAAGATGAGTGATGTTTTCAAAGGTATATTCTATTATGTGTTTCTTTTGAGTTACCCTGCAGTAGCCAATTTGTGTACTATAAACTGTTATTAGAGCTAGTGCTATTAGTGCTTTTGATCTTGACTTGTTTGCCCTCTTTTGCTTACACTGGAAGGAGTATTAGTGTACACCATGTCTCAGCCGTAGAACTATGTGGTGTATTTTATCCCATCATATTTGAGAAACTGTGCTGTTTATAAAATGTGGTGTATACCCTTTCCTAAATGATTTTATATGAAGTTCATGCTCTTTCATGAGCAATGACAGCCTCTGCATATTGCATTAGTATACAGATTTATACTGATCTTGCATGTTGTTTTGAAGTTCTATTCTTCCCTAAGCTGGTAGTTATACTGTCCTAGTTCATGGCTCGACTTTTGTGTATACCAAAAAAAAATATGCTGCTCTCTGTTAACTCTTGACCAAATGCTACTTATACTTATCATTCAGGTTCTTGATGGAATTTTTGTCAGCCTCTGCCAGCACCTGAATTTTTGTCAGTACGTACCCAGGTATTACAACAAACCAAATTTCTTGGGTAATGGCGGCCATAGGATCACCTGAGTGACAAGTAGACACCTCCTTAACTTTAGCTGCATGATTAAGAGACAATCCGATAGTAGGTAAAAAAATACAAGAGTATATGCTAATGTCACCAGAAGATATTCAGTATGCTCGGTTATGAAATACTCTTATCTCAGAGAAAATACAAGAGTAAAAAAAATACTGTGCATACTAGCCTGATGGAGAATACTGAAATAGTTAATGTAGTTTCACTGTTTCAGGAGCTACACAGTCTATGCATAGTTTGTAGTCTTTAGTTTTTTCTGAATTTTCCAATGATAGCAGTCATGCATTGATTTTTTTAGCTCGTTCTATTAGAGCTTTTGATCTTGACTTGTTTGCCCTCTTTTGGTTAACAGGTTGCCCATGCACTTTGTAAAGTTTTTGCCTTGAGGTGCATTGGGTGGAGCGTGAGATACAACTATGATGATCCGGTTGCCGTGAAGAGTGCTGAGGAAGTGCTGAGGCCAGGGACAATTGGTTTAACAATAACACTGAAGTCACAACTTTAAATTTATAAGCCCTTGCTACTTGATAGGTCACACTTCAAATTGTTCAGTTTTTTGTCTATGGATCACTTACTGGGAGGCAAATGAACTCACTGTCTCATAAATTGTTTTCTTTTCAATGCATTCGATGTGCTTTGGTAGAATATGTGAGAGAGCACTGATGCCATGACAATTGTTAAGGCTTTTCAGACATGTAGATTGAATTTCAGTAGCTAATTTGCTCTTTTGTATTGATGCCTGCTGTGATCTCGTTAACCAGCAGCAACTCCTGCAGCAGTTTGTCAAACAACAGCAACTCCAGCAGCTCTCGATTGGAGCAGTTGGCTAGCTAAAATGCTAGTTAGACAGCAGCAGTTCTCGATTGTACAGTTTTACTGGGTCGACCCGCTTGAACCATGGGTTCACTTGCTAGCTAAAACGGTTCGAACCACCGAACCATAATATTCAAATGGATCTCGTGGTGCTCCATCGGGGCAGCCAAGGTTGGCCCACGCCCATCTACCACGATCCAAAGTTTTTCGCTGATGCGCGTGGAGAGAGAGAGAGCACCACGGCAAGCCACTGAATCACCGAATCAGGCCACCGGTGTTGGCGCCGCCGTGCTGCTCCCGTCGTCGAAAGTTCCGAGCAGCCAGTCACCCTGCCGGCCTGCCATTCCACCAGCTTGCGCTGCCCACCGGAGTAGCCGAGAGAGAGGGGAGCTAGGGAGAGCCATGGGAAGCCGCGGAATCACCGAATCGAGCTACCGGTGTTGGTGCCGCCGTCCTGCTCCCAGCCTCCCACCGACGATTTCAAGCAGCCAGTCATCATGCTGGCCTGCCCTCCTCCGACTAGATTGCGCTGCCCACCGGAGTAGCCGGTTGCTGTAGCTTTCCTATGCTCAGCCCGTCAGCCGGAGCTGGGACCTCCCTCCCTAGCTAGCTCGCTCGAGTCACTGGGAACAGGTCTGGCGAGAGGAGAGAGCCAAGGGAGGAGACGATAGAGTTGAGACGGGAATGTCCGGATGAGAGCGAGCGAAGACGAAGAGCAAGATAAGGATAGGTACAGTTGTGCTTTTGTTAAAAAAAACCTTTTGACGTGAGAGTCACAAGATGCCTGAACTATTTTTTTATTTAAAAAATCAAACGAAATTACCTTATGAAGGTTAAAGATTCATGTCAACTAATATTAAGTACTAATATATTTCTGTTAGTAGGATGTGTTTCTGGTTCCAACGATTTGAATTCCTGTGTTCCAAACATCGCTTCCTTTCCATTCCTCTGTTTTTCCAATCCTCTTTTTGCCACCTTCCTTTCATTCCTACGTTTTTCTTCATTCCTTTGTTTTGCATTCCTGTGTTCCAAACAGAGCCTTAGCTTTGTCATATCCCTAGAAATACTTATATTTTGGTAAAAATTTTGAACTCTAAAAATGCTTATATAGTGAGACGGAGAGAGTAGCATATTACTACAGTGCCCTTGAAAGTGGCCTGGCCCAACTGGTTGGGCTGGGCTGTTACAAGTTTTGTTACTTGAAGCTGCTGTATCAAATTTGCAGAGCATTAGGAATCGTGGCTGCTCACTGATCTCACTGGACTTCGGCCCTGTTTAGTTCTTTGGAAGTTTTTGGAAAAAAAATTGGGATTCCCTTCCAAGGTCTATTAAGAGTATTAAATGTAGACTACTTACAAAACTAACTATACGAATGAACTAAAAATCGCAAAATGAATCCATTAAGTGTAATTAATCTGTCATTAGAAATTGGTTACTGTAGCACAACGGTTCTCTAATCATGTCATAATTAAGCTTATTAGATTCGTCTCGAAAATTAAAGTAGGGGTTGTGGAATGGATTTTGTTATTAATACACATTTAATACTCCTTATTAGTATCCGGAGATTGATGTGACCGAAAAGAAGTTGGAAAAGTACTCAGCTCCAATGCGGGGGCCATCTCAGACCATCACCCAGCAGGCCCAGCTCCAAGAAGACAAACAATGATTTGATGGCCCCAACCCGGCAACCCCAAATCCAATCACAAACAGTTGGAGGCAGGCAGCGGCGAGTGGGCGTCAGAGATCGGTAGCGGCAGCGATGGGGAACAGAACACGCCGGAGGACAGGCAAGATGCAACAATCATGGAGCCTCGCAGCTGCAATGGGCCCTTCCTGCTCGGCGGCGTCCTCGCTGCTCATCACAATGCCGGACGAAGCTAGTGCGGGCCGGCCGGTGTCAATCACCTCCGTCAATCCTACGACGACCGGCGTCGTACCACGGTTTGCTTGCCGGATTCTGTGACGATGCACACAGATCCTTGCAGCGTCGCATGAATGATTTTCGCTGTTTGACCCCCCCCCCCCCCCCCCGCCCCTGCGTACTGCCTCCGTAAAAAAAAGAAGTTCTAGTTATGTACTCCCTCCGTCCCTAAATATAAGCATTCTCCGGTTTCCGTGGTACGCGTTTGACCGTTCGTCTTATTCAAAAAATTTGTGAAAATATAAAAACAATTATGATATACTTAAAATATATACGATGATAAAACATGTCATAACAAAATAAATAATATTTTCATAAACTTTTTGAATAAGACGAACAGTCAAACAGAGACGGAAAAAGTCAACAAATGCTTATATTTAGGGACGGAGGGAGTATCTAAACAAATGTTAGTCTACACTAGTCCGTCAACTCTCCTCTCGCACAGCTAATAATTTAGAAGCTATTTTATTAGAAGTTTATTAAAAAAAGACCCCTAACTAATGCTTATATAGTGTTGATTGACTTAGTCAGTAATGATAACAAATTTTCATCTTTATTTATACTTTTTCAATTTGCATCTCACCTTCATACATTGTATTTAACACATGAAATTCATTATTTTTCATCACTTCATGCATACATGTATAAAAGGTCTACATGGTGACATTTATCATGCATATATAGCTAAATTAGTATTTCTATATCAACAATGATAGGAGTATGTACAATGTTATATGAGTGTACTTTTCGAACATTTGTATGTATGAACATGCACATAATAGGATTAAGATTTATGTATTTTATTTAGTTTATTTTAAAAGAAACATATGTGGGTACATTAGAAACAAATTTAAGATATTATTTTAAGTTGTCTTTTTCATGACATGCATTAGTGATTTAGATAAAAATTATAGGATTACTTTAGGTTAATTGTATAATGTTAGATGTGGGTAATTTAGATATAAATCTAGGTGTTTACTAATAGAATATTTCGTAATGATAATAAATGATAATTTTAAAAAATATACATAGCTAACAAATAATTTGCATCATAGGTTCACTCTTGAATTTGTTCAATTGGCCGCCTCAAAAAAATTGTTTAATTGGATTCTAATTTAAACTATACTTTTAACATGAAAATCTATATTCTCAACATTTCCTCTGTATATTTATAAGTGTTGACACACATCATTCATATGTACTTTAATTGTAATTTTCTATTCCAAACTTGCAATAAATAGACAACTATAATCATATATTGATGTACCTTGGGTATACTTTTAATAATGGAATATGTGAGTAATTTATATGTAATTTTAAGGTGTTATTTTAAGTTACTTTTATAATGTTGGTGATGGGCAATTTGGAAGCAACTTTTGGGGATTATTTTAAATTAAGTGAGTAATTTAGATGAAGGTTTGGGGTTACTTTATGTTATTTTAAATAATGGCAAAGGAAGTAGTTTATATACAAATTAAGGGGTTACTTTAAATTATTTGCATAATGACAGAGGTGGGTATTTTATAGAAAGCATAATAATCCAATGGTTATAATGATCTGAGTCTACCAATAGATGGCTAGATGTTATGTTTTTTATGATAATTTCTAGGATCTCTCTCATTTTATAGTGTCCACTTAGGATCCTACGATCCTTAGTAATAGTAAGATGCATAGAGACCATGATTATGTAATGTCCTGAGCAACATGTAATTGACATCAAAATTTGACGGTGTTGAATCGTAAAATTGGGGAAAAAACTAGCTAAAAGAACAGAAAATTTTCAAAATCTCTAATTTGTGGTTTGAGTGATTCCCGTTTATTGTTTTGTAATGTGGACTCCAAGTGAATCAACTTTACCAAAATTCAGGTCGAGTACGGAACTAGAGCATGACCAAATCAAACATAAGGAAAGAAAACAACTATGCAACCGAAGGGCAGACACCAGCGGGTGGGGAGGAAGAAGGGGCTGTGCAGGACTGTAGGTGGGATAGGTGTGGTAGAGAGGGGTGGAGTTGATATTTTACAAGAGCATTTTTATAATTTCATATGTACATTGGTTTACGTGCCCAATTTTACAATTGTATTTATTTTGGGACTCCCTGTATGTTGTGCTTCAATCAAGATCAACATGGTCACTAAAGATTCTAAATTATGTAACCATAGTTACTAAAGTGTGCTGCCTTGCTATAGTTACTAAAGCAAAACCTTCACCAAGGATACGACAATAGTTGAGAGGTATGATGCCGGACCACTGTCGTAGCAACGCCGGATGAACTTGTGCCCACATTTTTCTGGACAAAACATTCTGATAGCTAGTTTTCAACTCTAGTTGCATCCAGAGATGGATCTGGCGGTAGGACGTGTGGGGGTCAAGCCTCCCCTACCGCCAAAAATTTCATTCAAATATGAGGGAAGAAGAAGAGGAAAAAGAAGAGAAAAAAAGAAGAAGGAACAAGAAGGAGAAGGGGAAGAACCCCTCCAACACTTCATTCGAACATGACATAAATGATGAACGGTGAAAGTATTCAAAGAAAAACGTAACAAACAAAAAAATCAAAATTATACATGAGTGTATTTGTCTATTTGATGCATCCTGTGCTACATGCACATACGAATTCATTGCAGGAAACAAAATGATGGTACTAGGGGTGTGTTTAGAAGCCCAACACCCTGTTCGTCAGACTGACGACTGGTGGCTGGTGCTGATTTGTTCTGAGAGAAAAGTACTGCTGGCTGGTAGCTGGTGGCTGATTTGTTCTGAGAGGAAAGTACCGCTGGCTGGTGGCTGATAAGCCAGACGAACAGAGCACAAATTCCTCCAAAATTCACTATGCAAAAAAAAGATTCCCCATCAAATCAAACATCACATCAAAAATGCCGACACATGCATGGAGTACTAAATGTAGATGATATCAAAAACTAATTACACAATTTGGATGTACTTTGCGAGACGAATCTTTTGAGCCTAGTTAGGCCATGGTAGGACAATATTTACCACGAACAAACGACAAGTGCTATAGTGCTTTTCAGTTCGGAACCGTGCTTTTCAGCTCAAAATCCGTGTAAAATCCAGAAATTTGCATCCCAATTCAGAGAACTAAACACACCCTAGGAAGATGAGAACAGTGTCCTGCAGGCTGCAGACCTGCACCGTGCAGGAGGACGCGTAACCGCGGGACCTTTCCACAGTGACAAGCCGGGCCATCTGCTCGTGCTTCTCTCATCTGGAAGGAAGAATAAATGATTAAACGGAACGGCTTGAGGACATGCTTAACGACAGCCTTAAACAAGCATAATCATGATCTGGATGTAATAAAGCGCAGACATGCTTAACGACAGTATCTTCATTTTGGTAGTCGAGTGTCAAGCCCCTCCATCACCTGGTCGGCTAGAAGAATATGGATTATGGAGATGGAGGGGCCCATGCCGCGCCATGATCTAAGAGTGTGTTTAGTTCCAAAAATTTTGAGAGCCTCTTTCAAGATTTATTAGAGTCTAGTAAACATAGACTAATTATAAAATTAATCGCATGAATGAACAAGAAATTTCAAGACGAATCCATTAAACGGGTAGTTGGTGAAATTTTAGAAAAGTAAACATGCCCAGTGCTGACCACACCCGAGCTCATGAGTTTAGGTCAACCATCTACAATTTTGTGCTCGACAATCAGATGAAAATGAGATTGCTTACATTTAAAGACCTGTATCACAAACCGTATACCAAAATCATAACCTACTCAAAAAAAAAAAAGTCGTCCATCAAGCTCACTGTTTGCTTCAACGGTAGTGCAACTGTCGAAGCACATGCCAATTCGCAGAGGTTCCCAAAATTCCATGGGGAATTATTCAAAAAAAAATCCATGGGGAATCCAACAATTCAAAATTTATAGTTTGCAGTGATGCAGATTTTAAACTACCACCTTACTGTTTCACGTGAGGTCATATTCATCTCCACTTTTTAGGGCAAAATCATGTTCCTTCCTCAACGGTGTCAACAATCACATAAAGTGCTCTGACAGCACGCCGGTGTACGCTACGGTGTTTTAGGGCAAAATCATGTTCCCTTCCTCGTGCGGAGCAATAATTTCGCAAATCTGCACCCCCTCGTACGAACGCCGAACTGCGGGTGTGTTAATCTCTGAATTGGGATGTAAAATTCTGAATTTTACATGAATTTTGGGTTGAAAAGTACTGTTCCGAATTGAAAAGTATTGTAGCACTTTTCGTTTGTTTGTGGTAAATATTGTCCTATCATAACCTAACTAGGCTCAAAATATTCGTCTCGCAAAGTACATCCAAACTGTATAATTAGTTTTTGATTTCATCTACATTTAGTACTCCATGCATGTACCGACATTTTTTATGTGATGTTTGATATGATGTTTTGCGAAGCAAATGCACTTCGATCTGAGCTGCCGATCGATCAAACAAACCCGAAAATATGAAAGAAATTTCTTCACCCTAAACAAAGCTTAATCCCTGAACCATTCGTGCTTAACGCTGCATGTTCTTATAATATCATAAACAGAGAGCACTTAAGAGGTAAAAAAAAATTGGGTTAACGCAGTTTCAGCCAGCAGCATCCTCCGCTTCTCGCATCCCAGCCGTCGACGCGACGGCGACGGACGGCCTCGGAAACCCCAAAAATTCTCACGAGAACCAACCGACCAGCGTTGGAGCCGCGCGGGGACGCGACGGCGCGCGCGTATTTACAAGCAGTTGCTCGCCGGCGCCGGCGGCCGCGGATGTGGGGCCAGCGGGAAGCTGCGGGTGGCCGCGAACAGCGCTGCAAACGACGACGGCCGGTGCTCCCCGCGCGCGGGTGCGGCGGCGGCGCTGTTGGTGGTGGTGGTGGCGACCGCTGTGACCGGCGGCGTGGATGATGCGGGCGCCGAGGTCGGGGCGGAGCTGGGGTTGGAAGCGACGCGCTCGCAGGAGGGGCACATGGAGAGGGTGGTGGCCGGGAGGTGCATGTAGAAGGGCGGCGCCGTCTTGAGCGCGCGCAGCTCGGCGAGCTCCTTGTGCAGCCGCCGGTTCTCCTCCGTCAGCGCCTCGCAGCAGCGCTTCAGGTACTCGCAGTCCACCTCCGTCTGCTTCAACTTCGTCCTGCATGGCGCGCGTTCATCCGTCGCCGGAGAAGACAAAGGTTAGCCGAACCTGAGCTCCCCGTGGCTGTTCCGGGGAATGACGGGAGGAGGGCTGATAGGAGCTAGTAGTAGCAGAGATTTTTCTGGGCATGCACCTGGCTCGGCGGTTCTGGAACCAGACCTCCACCTGGCGCGGCCGGAGGTTGAGCTGCTTCGCCAGCGCCGCCTTCTGCTTCTGCACGCCGCCGCCGGCGAGCGACAAAGTTCATCAACGCCGCCAATGAACGAACGAGGTAGCAAAATAGCAATACAGTGATCCGAAACGTTGAGAGGATTCTCTTACGGGGTTGAGCGTGCTGTGCTCCTTGAAGCTCTCCTCCAGGAACGCGGACTGGTCCTTGGAGAGCCGCAGCTTCTTGCGCGCGGACGCGCCCTCGTCCTCGTCGCTGGCGCGGGACGACGACCGCTCCCCGCCGGCCCCCGCCGCGGCGCCGCCGTCGGCGTGGGCGGCGCGGCCGCGTCCTCCCAGGTCGAGCGGGAAGGAACCCCCGCTGTCGTTCGGCGACGACGAGAGCGCCCCCGCTGCCGGGTCCTCGTCGTCGTCGTCCAGCGCCGCGAGCGCGCTCGCCGCCGCCGCCGCCACCGATGGCGCCCGGTTCACGTCGAACCCGCGCGCCGGCGGCGCCTCGGAGGAACGCCCTGCGTGCCACAAACCAAACAACGGAGGACGCCGTGGCGCGCGCCGCCGTCAGGGACACCGTCGTCGGGCATGATGCGTACGGACGACGGAGAAGGAAGGAAACGAGGACACGGCGGGGAAACACTACTACTCACCGGCACCGCTGTCGGGAGGCGGCGGCCACTGGAGGCCGAGGCCGCTGGACACGAGGCTGAGCCGCACAGCCGGCTCCGGCTCGTCCACGGGCGCCGCCCACCACCGCGCTCCCGCCCCGTTCCCCGCCGCCCTGCTGCTCCCCGTCCCGCCCTCATCTCTTCCAGCGGCGCCGAGCCCAAGCCCGAGCCCCAGCTCCGGCGCCGCCGCTCTCCCGGCGGCGTCCGGGTCCCCCAGGCTCAGCCCCAGCTCCATCCCGCACCAAAGAAACAAGCCCCGACGGCAAAGCCGGATGCCAGCGGCGGCAACGACGACACGCTTTATCGAGAGCGTTGTTGGAGTGAGACAGTGGGAGTGTGGCAACCGACCGAGCTGAGCTCAGCTAGCTGAGACTGCGAGGAGGAGATGATGAGAGAGCGAGGATGGGGAGGGTGTTGGTTTTGACCCTCCGGGACATGGGTTTGACGAGCGCACGTGAGTGGCCCGGCAAAAGGGAGCAGGCAGGGGGGATCGAATCATGAGGGCAGGATTAAAAAACCGCAGGGCCATGGGCATGCCCGCGCTCTCTCTTTTTCCTGATGGCATTGGCATGGCGATGGGCGATGGCGAATTGGCGATGGCATGCAGATGCAGCAGCAGCTGCTGGCTGCTGCAGCGAGCGAGCACAGCGGCGGCAGCGAGCAGCAGCAGCATGGGCCAGCGGCAAGCTGCTAATAATTATGTTAATCATCACCGTGGGGCGACGTATCTTTCCCCTTTGGTTAGTAGCGCCCACGATCTTTATCAGAAAGCTGGGCCGCGCAGAGATGCACCTGCCGTGCCTTGCATCGCATTTGCATTGCATGCCGAGGCTTCTTCCTGCTCGGCCGGGATGCGCGTATTTCTTGGGGAGCGTATTGTTTTTGTCCCAGGTGCTGTGACGAGCAACTTGGAGCAGGGCTTTCCTTTTCCCCCTAGTATTTCTTCTCGCTATCGGCCATTCCCCAAGGACAGAAAAAAGTGTTCTCCTCAACCATCATGGATTCGTCTGGTGCGCAACAAATGCTCAAGATTTCCTAGTACTGCACTGCCTTATTATTAGATGCAGCAGATCATGGTAGACAAGACAACTATTGCTCCCCTCACCATAAAAACCATTTTTCCCTTGTAAAATACAGTAATGCAATTTGTCCTAGGACATTATCGCGCTTCAAACAGTATCTCTATATATAAACGAAGGTGTTGTGTTTTATAAAGTAGAAAAAAATTGGGGGAAATGACAATAGCATGTGGTTAGTGGTGTTTGAACTAAGAACCTGTTCGGCTGGCCGTTTCTTGACTTATTTCGGCTTGTTTCAACTTAACTTCTCTCACATAATACTATTCAATCTACCAGCGGAATACTATTCATCGTACCTGCCGAATAGCCTCTAACTTTCTTTAGGGTGTTCCAACAATGGAATTTTTATTGTTCATGTAGTGTATCCCGATTGCCCCGATAGTATTTTTTTTCATATTGTACATCATGTGTTTTGGTATTGTGACTCGAGGATTTCTGATTGGAATTTGGGCAGCTAACTTAATTCATGAAACAAACAATTGAACACATAGTTTCATCTTAATCTAATGTTCTTCACCAAAAAAACGAGGGGGGGGGGGCATGACCCCTACCAGTCGGGGATTGGTAATGCGCAAGCATGGCAGCAAAGAAGGTAATCATGGATTTCCGATATTAATAACATTTCCCTTTACATAAATATACTACTTTGCTAACCATATTACCTTTTCTAAAATCGTACTCGTGTCGTCCTCCTCCTCCCGAGGGCGACTCGGGGGCTCCCCACCCCGCCGCCCGTGGCCGACGTTGGCCGCCGCCTCCTCCTCCTCCTCCGCCGTCGGCGGTGCCCCTCTCCCTCTCTCTCTCTCTCTCTCTCTCTCTCTCTCTCTCTCTCTCTCTCTCCCGTCTCCACCTTTCTTCCCCCTCCCTCGCAAGCACACACCACTGGTCGTACCTGGTTGTTCGCCGCCTCCCTCGCCCTCGACCCCGGCCGGTGACGGCGTCTTCTTCGGCATCGGCGAGTCCCTGGGTGGCGCTACCCTTCCTCCCTCCCCTCTCCTTCCTCTCCCTGCGGGCAACCCGATATCCCTAGATCTGGATCCAGTTCTGGGTCCGGAGCCGGCAGCGCCCTCCGCCGTCGTCGCCTCCGCTGCCGGCAGCCCCCGGGGATGGGCTTGGCTGCGGGTGCCCGACTCCCCCGACCGCTTGTCCTGGCTCGAGTTGCCGCACCTCTTCAAGCCCGACCCAGCACGTGGACGCCGGCGGGCTCCACGTCGACTGCAGCGCCGAGGTCGTCTGGATTTTCGAGGCCTCCGTGCGGTGCCGGCTCGAGGACGTCGACTACCTCGAGTACCTCCGTGAGGTGGACTCAGAGCCGTTCGGTGGGCTCGAGCGGGCGGATTCGGCTCCGCTCTGACGCCGGCGGCGGACGCACCTCCGGCACCTCCCGCGGTGGCGCTGGGCAGCGGACAGGGTGGCGCTCGGAACCGGCGGCCGACACCCCCTCTCCTCGCTTCGTCGTTGTCTCCCCTGCGCGGCCCGCGGAGGAGCTCCTCTCTGCTCCCGGCTCCCCAGCGGCGGTGGACAGGGCGCGCTGTAACGGCGAACGGGTCTGCGACGTCGGCCACGTTCCGTCTCACCCGCTCCCGTCGGCGCCCCGGCGGGCACCCGGGCGGCAGCCCTCACTCTCCAGGCGCCCTTCTTCCCTGCGGTCTCCGTCGCGGGCAGGGCCGGCCTCAGTCCCTTCCTGGCAGCCTGCCCCCTTGCCCGCCCGCTGGCCGTGCCGGCGGCCTCCCTAGGGCTCCACCACGTCGACCCCCTCCTCCGCCTCCTCCACCGACGATCTCCCTCCCGGCGGCGGTTGCCCCTCCTTCGCGACCTCCGCTTCACCGACGCCGTCCCCGCCAGCCTCTTCAACAACATCGCCGCCAGCATCCTCCACGGCGCCTCCGTCGACCCTGTCAGGCTCCTCAACGGCTCCCCCGCAGGCCCCTTCCCCGCTGTCGGCCGCAGCCCCTCCTCCGTGCTGGCGGCGTGGCCTCTTCCCCACAGCCGGCGGCCGCGTGCCCTCCTCCGTACCGGCGGCCTCAGCTCCTTCCCTCCAGTCAGCGGCTCCCTCCCTGCAGTCGTCGGCCGCTGTCCCTCCGTCTTGGCGATGGTCGCGGCTCCTTCCTGCCGGCGTGCGCGTTCTCACAGGCGGTGCCTCCCATTTGCGACGTTGGACTTAGCGCTGTTGATGCCCCTACTGCGACGGCCTTCGCTGATGCTGTTGTGGCTTCTGGTGGCCACTGCTCTCCCTTCGCCTCCATACCGTCGGTCTTCACTCCTGGGCTTGGTCGTTGGTCGGGACTGCTCCGGGCTGTAGTCCCACCTCCTTGACGGTGCCTGCTGCTGCCCTTCGTTGCTATCACCTTGGAGTCTCGCTGTGTTTTCCACCACTTCGACTCTCATCTCGCTTGCGGTGATCGGTGGTGTGGTTTGGGTCTTGGTGGTCATTGGCAAAAGCCTTGCCTAGCGTTTGCTAGTGCTGACAACGGTTGCGCTCCTTCGTAACTTCCCTGTTGGGGGCGTTGTTGCGGCCTCCAAGTCCCTTTGGTCTGCCGGGTGAAGACCCGGCCTACTCCTTCGTGGGTGGGCAGACGACGGTGGTGTCGTCGTCGCTTCCTTCTTGAGGGTGTCGTCTCGCAAGACCTCTTCACTGCCTTCGCGGCTCCCGGGATGTTTGGCTAGTGGTGATAAGCGGGTCTCCTCAGTGTCTCTTCCTTGCAGGCGCATGTCGTCTTAGGTTGTTTCTTCTGTTTCTTCTGTAGTGGTGGTGGTGTGGTGCTCTTCTTTCTTTGCTCTTGTCGTCTTTGTTCCTTATTCGGGTTGTTGTTCCTATTTTCTCACGTTCTAGAGGTTCTTCTAGAGTCGTGTTATGTAAAACTCTCTTTTCTTAATGAAAAATGTACTTTGCACGTTTTAAAAAAACATACTATTACCTTTTCTAGATTTTCAGGGACTTACCACTCTCCGCACGGCCAGTGCTTCCACGTGTATTTTACTGAGGTAACTGGGTGACTTAAGGTAAATTTGAAACAAAAAATATCACAAAACAAATTTTATACATAATTTGTTAAAACAAAATCCATGAAATAAAAAGTTGTGTAACAAACTTGTGGATAAAAATTTGTATACAGCTCATATGTGTGACAAACTTGTGCATATAAATTTGTATACACAAATTAAGTTCAACAATAGATTTGTGCATAAAAATATGTACATAACAAATTTATGCTACAAGCATGTTCATACAAAATTTGTATTTAATAATTTTCAGTGTAAGCTTGTGCATAGAAATTTATATATGATAAAATTTATGCTAGTTTTCAATAGTTATGTATATGTCTTGCCCCTCTTTTTTCCTCCAAGGGGGCAATAGAGCTGTTTCTAGTTTTCTTTGAAGCTAAAACACTATCGTTCATGGTCTAATAAGGTACTAGTGTTGGCTTTAAGAGTTAAGAACCATTAATCTTCTATTAGCTCTAATAAAAAAGGGTGGCACATGCTAGAGGTTCTAGTGCTGCTAGAGGCGGTCGGGGACCAAGCAAGTACGGCACGCGATGCGCCATATACGAATAAGGAATCACCTCCAACTTTTGCAAGAAAATGAAGCCTTTGTAAATCCGAAGTCGTAGACGGCATGATGACGACTCATTGTACGTTCCCATAATCCCATATAGCCCACGCCATGCATGATGCTAACCACACTCTCGTCGCAATGATCCTGCAGGCATGTCGCCGTACCGGCCTAAACCCCTCCTTGTTTAAACAACCGGCAAATTAAGACGTATTTAGTTCGGTAGAAAATTTTTAAAATTTTTTGAGTCTCCCTTCAAACCTACGGAGTAGCATGCGGTAGACTAGCGATCTGAGAACACAAATCAAGAGCACAGTGCCGGGCCAAAACTGTTCCTTGGGTGGGCGCACACGGCAGGCGAATATGGACACGGACGCATGCGCATGATTACGGCCATCACACTCTGTCTCCCTCGTCCGACGCCATCATTGCCACGGCACGGCAGTGGCATGTGTGTGTCGCCGTCTCGGACTCTCACCTGCGTTGCGCAATCGGTGCGTGCGCTAGCTGCGGACAATACCGACGGGTTTGTTGGCTCGCCCCAATCATGGAGCGAGATGAGCAAGCATCATGGTGTCACTGCATCTGCGTGTGGCCACTGGCCTACGTGCTCGCTGCTGCAGGACGGAGGGCGCGGCCAAACTTGGGATGGGGAGTACTATGATGGCCGGCGAGGCTTGCGGTTGGATGGTTGGGAATCAATCATGCACACGCGATGGGTTCGTCATCACTTGCCTTGCTGGGTTCTCTGGTGTTAGTGTTAGTGGTAGTTTTTTGCACCCTCAAATAACACCAAACAAACTAACACCTTTAGATGTTTGGTTCCATGTGTTAGTTTGCGTTTAATACTTCTTTTGCAATCATTTCCTGTGGAGAGAGAGAGGGAGAATGAGTAAATTGGGGTGAGGTCTACCAAACTAACACCAATTACCACCTCTTGGAGGAGTTAGTTTTTTGGGAGGTGTTAGTTTCAACTAACACCAAACTAACACATGTGTTTGGGAGCAAAGTGTTAGTTTTGGTGTTAGTTTGCACCAAACTAACACTAACACCACCATCCAAGCATACCCGGTATGTTGCCAGTGGTTATTACTAGTACTTCTACTAGGCTTCTTATCTTTGGGGATTCAAGTCCATTTAGTCTATGAAAACTCGGTCTGCTCCTTCATGAAAGACGGACAATGGCGGTGTTCTCGTTGTTTCCTCCTTGGTGGCATCGTCCTGTTTGGCATCCTCGCTCGAGCTTCTCGGAGCTCTAGGTTTTAGACTCCCGGTGACGGAGCGTATGTTCATGACGCCTCTTTGTTTGGCAGGCACCCCACCTCTTATCTAATTCTTTGCTTCTTGCTTTGTTTGGTGTAGGTGTGCGAGAGTTCTCTTTTCTTCCTTGCGTATTTTCAGCTCTCTGTACCCTGTTGTTGTTGCACTTTAGGTTCCTCCTAAAGTTGCTTTATTGTAACTTCTCTTCTCTTAATGAAAAACGTGGTTGCACATAAAAAAAATGCATACTTGCAAAGAGACTGAAAATGAAGGTCGTGCTCGGCCTGGTTTTCATCACGGAAGGAAAGGCTTCGCAGCGGAACATTTGCAGGTAGTAGTAAAAATACTACTAGCAGTGCGTTGCCTAGGGTCGGTCACTCGGTCGGTGCAGGGGGCCGGGAAGCGAGCAAGAGCACGCACGCGGCTGGAGTACTTGCACGGCAGGCCTATCCGGCTATCCGTGCACCCGAGGCCAGCGTGCCACACACCACACAGGCCACGGCCGCCCGGGCGTGTCCGCGTCGTCGTCGCCGGCGCCCCCACGCCCCACCAGCCACCACGCGCTGGGGCAGGGGTGTGGTGTGGTGTGGGGACGGCGCGGACGCACAGCTAGAGCCCCGCGTAAAAGCCCAGGCGGGGTCGTCGGCACGGGGACCTGCCGGGGCTCGCCGCCGAGCGTGCCGATCCGTCGGGAGCCCGCGCCCGCGCCCCACCGCGCGCCTGTGCCTGCCCGCTGCTGCAAACCCTGCTCAACCCCCGTCTGCCGTCGAGCGTGTACGCGCGCGCCCCTGTCCGCTCCCGCTCCGCTCCGCGCCGCGCCGTGCAACGCCTGCTGCTGCTGCCCCTGCCCTTGTTGCATGCGCTCGCTGCGGCGCTGGTCCATGCCCATGGGCGTGTCTCGCTCGCGCCCGAGGAGAGGAGGCCGAGCCGCGCAAGCGCCAATCTGCAGCCGCACGACGCCACCCCTTCCGTCTGCTTTGCCCCCCGGGCCCCTGGCCCCGCCGCTCCGCTGCAGGACGCAGGATGATAGTAGATGCGTGCAGCGCGGCCACACAGCATGTGCGGCAGCGTGTAGCTGTGCTGCCTCCTCTGCCCTCTGCCTGTGCCCGACTAGTTGGTTTCCTACTCTCGCTCACAGCTGCTACCACTGTACAGTGCGGTGGCGGAGCCAGCTTTTGTTCACGACTAGGGCCTAAAGTCAACGGCCAAAAATGCCTTATAAGCAAAATGTGCAGAAAAGGATCTAAATTGGTAAAGAAGCTGAATAACTGTTTCCTGAAAGTGGAGGAACTTGTTCATGCACTCCATTCAGGTGTCCCACAAGAACTCGAGAGAAATATGATGCTAATGTTCTACTACTCTTCATTTTGAACTATAAATTGCAAATCTGAAATTGCAGTACTAAATTTCAATTAATTTATTGAACTATCCAAAGGGAAAGGCTGTGAAATTAGGGAGAAAATTGATGAATAGCTACACTCTGTTCTTCTTGGCTTCGTGCCTTCCTCCGATCCTCCTTCGGTGAGCAAGCCAGCCGGCAACCGGCCGCCGACAGGGGCTGCCTCGTGTGGCCGCCCGCACAGCAAGGCACCAGGGGCCGCCCGCACCGGGCAGGAGTTAGGAAGTGGCCAGCGGCGGGCAAACTCGCGGCCTAGCGGGGCACTGGGCGGCGGGGGCGGCCAGCAGGGGTCACGTTGTGGAGGTGGTGGGCGGCGTCTGGCAGGGGTCACCGGTGGAGGGGCTGAACCACTAGAAGCGGCGGCGCGGAGGGCGGCGGGGATCCTCTCGCGAGTTGCGACGTGCGCAGGAGCGGTTGAGGGCTCGAAGGCGTTGAGCTTGTCGATCAGATGGGATTTGCTGCCATTAGCTGGGCCTCGAATTGTGGTTGTTGGCCCAAAAACTAAGGAGGGATAGTGGGCTTCTCTAGACTGCGACTAGGACCTCGGCCTGGGCGGCCCTAGTTGCAGCTCCGCCCCTGGTACAGTGTACTACTCTACGGTAACACGGACAGATGGATGCTGGATGCATGCAGGACACGTGCAAGCAAGCATCTCATGTTTCATTCGCTGGAGCTAGGAGCCGCGCTGCCGCTGCGTCGTCCTGCGTTGCAGTTACTCGGCCGTGCCAGTCTGGCTGGCCTTATCTCGTTGGACGTGATTTTAGGCTTCGTTTAGTTCCCAAAAAGTCTCAAAGTTTTTTCATCACAGATCATGTCACTTCTCACAAAACACGTTTCTCAATGCAAAATTTTCACCACTTTCACCAAAATTACATAGGCTTCACTTCCAGCCTACTCCGTACTATTACTCATCTGCTGTATCAGCTAGGGCTACTGTATTGCCGCTGCTCCTGCTCCTATCGGTTGGTGTCAGGCGCTGTGCTTTGTAGAGCCTGATCTGATGACAACCAGCCAGCCAATCCGCCAGTTGCTGGCTTTGCTGCTGCAACGTACTCTACGTCTCCACTCTCTACCGATTCGTGTACGCACGTACTTGCCCACGCCACTCGTGGGCCCTGCCGCACCCGATCGAGCGCATTATTTGAGCGAGCCGGGGGGCGGGGTCCGCGCGGCGGTGGTGTCACGCCGGCTGGCCGGCCGGCGTGGCGAGGGAGCGAGAGGTGGGCCGGCTCTCGTCCGGCGGTCACCAGTTCACCACACCACCGCCGGAGTGACCACCCACACCCCCCACGGCGCGCGAGGCCGGCCGGGCCGCCGGCCGCGGCAATTATTGAAGCCACGCAGGGCAATCAAGTGCCCCTCGCGCGCAGACGGCAGACAGACCCGTTCAGACGAGACGGGACACTCGGTGGACACCCGAGGCGGGCAGAGGCAGACAGGCCCCCACCCACCGATGTTACGGCAGCGGCTGGCCCGGCCAGGGAGCACAGGTGACGCGCGAGGCCCCCACGCGGGAGGGAGCCGGCCGCGGCGGTGCGCAGCGCACAGGGCTAGGCTATCCATGGCGCTGCACGGTCACGTCGCGGTTGCTGTTAATAGCTGGGGGTGGTGGGGAGATCTTGTGATCCAGACAGAGATCATGCTCGAGATGCTGGCCGCCAATGGCGGCCAATGCAAGGGCCGGCCGGGGCCCAGGAAGGATTGGTCCGGTGCGGTCTCCTTCACCCCGGCGTGCATCACGTTTTCGTTTGATGGCCGGGGAGGTATACATACTTGTATTCTTGTGCTGCAACCGTCTAGAGGATCTACCGATCGACTCGAGTGCAAAATAATTATGGTTCGAGTGAGGTCCTCTCCAATGATAAGAGCAATCTTAACTCTTGTGCACAGTAAAAGTACCAAGCACAGTTACTTTGGATGTTGTGCAAGAGAGGAGAGTTCCCTCCGCGCATAGCTCTTGAGTCCACACATAACGCTTGTTTTTTCACTGTTTGTGCACTGTTCGCACATTAAAAAAAAGGGTATTGGTGTTTCTGCTCCTATTTTCAGCGAGAATGGTGATTTTGCCCTTATTTTCTAAACTTTGTGAATTTACCCCTACTTTTTCAAAACGAAGCTCCGATTTACCCCTAATCCGTTAAAAGTAGTTAACGGTGTTAAATTTGTAGTAAAATGACAATTATGCTCTTGGTAATTTTGCCCGTGCACAACAGGACCCACCGCTCCTCCGCCCTGCACCGGCCTGGGCTAGCGCTAGCCTGCCTTGAGCGCCAGGGCCTCCGCGCCCGCCGGCCTCAGTCGCCGCCGGCACAACCAAGACGCCATGGCCTGGCTCCACGCGCTGACACCACTGCCTCTCCACCCGCCGGCCCCGCAGGGCACCACCACCGTGCATCCAGCCCGCGCGCCGCTGACACTCCCTCCGCCACCGCCCAGCACGCGCGCCGTCCTCCTGCTGTGTCTTCCGTGCGGGCTCGGCCGCGCGCGACGCCGCCGTAGCTCCGCTCGGCCCCGCGCGACACCGCCGTAGCCCGTAGTTCCGTCGTCCTGCTCCTCTGCACCGCTGCAGCTCCGCCCAGACCCGCGCGAGGCCACCCTGCTTCTGCTCTACACTGCTGCCCCCACAATCTTGCTGCGCCGCTGTCTGGCAGGCATGCCACGGAGAAACAAAGAGAGAGAGAGCGCACAGAGAGGTTACGGTCTGTGAAGGAGAGGATAAGGTAGCTAAGGGTATTTTGGTCATTTTCTGTTTTTTAGTGTTTCTTCTTATTTCTTAAATCATTTATTTGGGTCCCACTTAACTACCGTCAAAATTAGGGGTAAACGGCTCATTCATTTTAAAAGAAACAGGGGCAAATTCGCAAAGTCAAAAAAGTAGGGGCAAAATCACCATTGATGTTGAGAATAGGGGTAGAAACACCAATTTCCCTAAAAAAAATGGGCGGAATAGCTAATTCAGTCCCCGAACTATCACTCAAAGCTCAATTTCGTCCCTGAACTACGAAAACGATTGTTTTGGTCCTCAAACTTTCGCATCTGACTCAAATTCGTCCCTGGCTGATAGCCAAATACCCTTTTTACCCTTCTCCTACCCCTACGTGTTGCTCGCTGCTAGCTGCTGGGGAACCCGCTGCTCCCTCTGCTCCTCACTGTCGATGTCGTCTCCGCGAAGGCCGGCCCCTCCAGTCTGGCGGCCTGCTGCCCCGCCAAATCCACCACGCTGGCACCTCCTGCGTCGGCGGGCGCGGATCTTAGGTGCGGCCGCGGCGGAGGCAGGCCATGGATGGGGCGTGGGCGCGCTCGGCGAAGGAGGCGCGAGGCCCCTGCTCCATCTCAGGGGAGGACGACCTACAACTTTGATTCTCCAGCAGCGAGCGGTGCGTAGGGATAGGAGAAAGGTAAAAAGGGTATTTGGCTATCGGCCAGGGATGAATTTGAGCCGGATGCGAAAGTTTGAGGACCAAAATGACCATTTTCGTAGTTCAGGGACGAAATTGAGTCGGTTGCGAAAGTTTGAGGACTAAAACGACCGTTTTCATAGTTCAGAGACGAAATTGAGCTTTGAGTGATAGTTCAGGGAGTGAATTGGCTAATCCGCCGAAAAAATGCTAAGAGCCATCTTTGAGCAGGCTGTTGGAGGCGGCCTGAGCATGGCTTCGTTCCCGAACCTTTGGAGGAGACATGAGCAAGATCTCCGTGTTTCCACACACTTGCCACAGGCATTGGTATCTCTCAGCTAGTCATGTTGGCTTTGGCTTCAGTCTAAAATTTTCGCATTACATACCGTGTCATCTTTCATAGAACACGTTTCTTAATGCAAAAATTTTACCATTTTCATTAAAAAATTCACCAACTACCTTCCCCTTCAAGCCGTTTGGCTCAAGAGGGAGAGAGACTAGTTGTCTACACTAGTGGCGGAGCTTGCTCCTAAACCCAGCAGGGGCGAAGCAGCAGGAGCTAAGCTAAATGGTACTAGAGGCTAGTCAAGAGGGGTCGCATGGTTCCTGTTAGGTTTTGGACAGTCTCAATGAAAAAAATTGACATGATTTTCATAGCATAAGAAGTATTTATAAAAACTATTTTCCACAACGAAGACGTCGTAGGGTAATAATTATTTTATCTTTCTCTCTTTCAACTCCATTTTCTTCATCCAATGGCGAGCGTAGCACAAGCCTACTAGAAACTGGTACTTCCTTCTCAATAGTAATTTCATGATTTCTTGATGCATTAGGTGAAGAAAAGATCTATTTTTTCATTAGAAAATGATTTATTTCTAATTTTTTTGCTCTTTTTCTTCATTAATTACATTAATGTATCGACATTTTAACTACGTAAAAAATCATTTAATAAGAATATAAATAATTATCAATACATCATTAATTAATTAAGACTGTCCTCGAGAAGCTCGGTCAGTGCGTCTACTACTAGTAAGGGCACTCCCAACACAGATTCTATTCATGAAGTCTATATCTTGAAGACTATATCACAAGAAACTATAGTCCTCAACGCAGATTTTGTATCATAAAGTCTATCTAATGTTCCTCTTGGATCTTCTGCTCCCATTTTATTAAATAAGAGGCACATCAAGCATGTGGGCAGCCACACGAGATCCACACATACCTCGTTTTGTGTGTAGACTTGGAGTCTAACTTAGACTTGGTTTCTAAGTTTTCACCTCTCTCTCATCATTAAATTGCTTGCCACATCAGCAAATTACCTACGTGGCAGTGTAGTTAATGACTATGGACTCTATGATAGAGTCTGGATTAGGAGTGCTCTAATGTACTCCTACTGTGGCCTGTTTAGTTGGTTGAAAATTTGCCTTTTCAACGTTTCGAACTCCTGTAGCACACTGTAGCATGTTTCGTTTGTTTGTGGTAAATATTGTCCAATCATGAACTAACTAGACTCAAAAGATTCGGCTCGTGATGTACAACAGAACTGTGTGATTAGTTAATTTTTTACCTACATTTACTGCTCCGAACATATGTCTTTTGGTGTATTTAATGTGATGTGATGGAGAGAGAGTTGAAAATTTAGCAAAAATTTTGCAAATTTTCGGCCAACTAAACACCCCCCTGGTATGGCTGTAATTCAGGAAGTATGCTGGGTGCCTGGGTTAGCTAGTGCGGGTTCAGTACGTGGATACGGCCAGTGTTTGCGGCAAGTCCGAGGTGGTGCCGTGCTGGGCTGGGAGCCTGTGGGATGACCGACCAACTGCGTCGACCTTCTTCCCTCTGGAGCTGTCGATGCAGCGCATCTCGCTATCGCAGGCTCGCACAAAAGCCGTCGCGACGTTGCGCTGCGCAGGGCGGCAGAGGTGGTGCTTGGCAGTCTCGGCTGAGATGTGCAGCAGCGCTTGGCACAAAAGCCGGTCTGCTGCTGAGATGTGCAGCAGCGCTTGGCACAAAGAAGCTTACGCCCGGATCAAGCTTCTGGCGGCATGGCAGAGGTAGAGACGAGACGTGAGAGATCTTGTTATAGCTGTTTCAATGCAAACTTTATGATGAACCCACCATACTGGTTGACGTGATATTGATTAATGATGATAGATCCTATTGATCACCTAGGTGTAGATCTAGACGAGTATGAATCTTTATTCTTTAACATTGTAAAACATGTGTGTGCACCGAGAGGAGAGAGAGACAGAGAGGGAGAAGATGATTGATACCTTCGCCGGTCGTGACCGGTGTGGAGGAGCTTGAGGCCATCGCGGGTTCGGTGGTGAGGTTCTGTGCTAGGGCAGCGACGCGCAGTGCCGGGTCTGCACTTGGGCAGCGACGGAGTGGCGGCGGCGGCGGCTTCCTGGTGCTCCTGCGCTCCCCTGGATCGGTCTAGGGATGTAGGTGGGGTTTGGGGCTGGCGACGAACCTCGTATCGCGAGCCTACGGCCCCCACCTCCTTTTTTATAGCGTAGTGCAACAGGGGCCCGCCAACCATCGTTAGGGTTGGGCGCCCCCGATCAGGGCGCGAGATTAGGGGCCCGATGGGCCGTTGGGCCCATCTGGAAGGAGATCAATCTAACATTCTCCCCTTTGATCTCATCACATACTTTTAACTTTATCAAGGTCATTATCAAGAGGAATAGGAAAAATAGGATCTCCTGCCTTAAAAATCCGGATGGCTCCCACTCCACTACCCCTCAACAACTAGCTGACACGTTGGTCCATTACTTCTCAGATATTTTTTCCTTCCAAAACAACTCTACTAGAACTCATACTACCTCCCAAACCAATCAACTCCACCAATCTAGCCCCCTCCCTGCTGATCAAGTCAATGAAGAGGAACTACCAACTCAACAGGCTGATGATTTCAGATATACCTACTCTACCCCTAACATGCAGGAAATCTACGATCTAATCAAACAGATGAGGAACAATGGGGCACCGGGCCCGGATGGTCTCAATGTTGCTTTTTACAAAGCAGCTTGGTCATGGGCCAAGGAGGATATCTACAAGGTAGTCAAAGATTTTTACTCTAATGGTCTTTTACCTCCTGACATAAATCAAACCTTCATCACTCTTATTCCTAAAATTAGCCAGCCCATCACCCCTAGAGATTTCAGACCTATTAGTCTTTACAATGTTATTTACAAAATTATTGCCAAATCTCTTGCCAACCGCATTAAGCACCACCTTCCTGGATACATAGACCAAGCTCAATCTGCTTTTGTTGCTCTCAGGCATATTTCCTCTAATGTCATCATCACTCAAGAAATCATCCATTCTTTCAATTTAAAAACTTGGGAACATCAGGCTTTCCTTCTTAAAGTTGACCTAGCTAAGGCCTTTGATAGACTTGAATGGCATTTCATCACGGACGCTCTCCGCAGGTTGGGTCTTAATGACAATTTTATTAACCTTATTTATACTTGTATCTCATCCCCTGAATTTGCAGTGTTAGTCAATGATGAACCTTCTCGACACTTCACCTCTCAAAGAGGACTCAGACAGGGGTGTCTCCTTTCACCTTACCTTTTTGTAATTGCAATAAATGAATTATCCATCAGGTTGCAGCAGAGTCTTTACAACAATAACCTTACAGGAGTTTCTCTAGGACCTGGTTGTCCGGCCATACATTCTCTCCTTTTTGTAGATGATTTAATTTTATGTGGGAACGAGCTCAAGAAATCAAATCCATCCTATATGACTTCTGCAATCAATTAGATCCATGCAAGCAACTCCTCAATATGGTCTTCCCCTTGGTCACCTATATGGAAGGATATACATGATCACCTGCTTCTGCCTGTTACCAACATACCTCTTCCTTCCACAGTTGCAGATCTTTGGCTCCCAGGTACTCAAACTTGGAACCACAACCTGCTAACTACCACTTTCACTCAGCATGCTATCCAAACAATTGAAAACACCCAGATAGTTAACTCCGATCAACAAGACATTCTAAGATGGATTCCTGCCACCAATGGTATATGCACCACCAAAGCCATCTACTCCCACCTAGCTTCTCAACGAGATCATAACCTCCCCACACATGGTTCTAGAAGTATTTCACATGATGCTAACCTCCTTTTGCAAAAGGTTTGGAAATGTAAGATCATTCCCCCTCTTCTTAAAAACTTTACTTGGAGGATCATTAGGCGTGCTCTGGCTATAGGAGAAAGAGCAGGTAGATTTTCTATGCATATTGATAAACATTGTTCTTACTGTGGTGCCATTTAGGATGATATCCACTTGTTTTTCCTTTGTGAGCTACCCACCCAGGTTTGGGCCACCTCTTCCCCTCCCCTTCCAACCCATCTCATTACTCACTCTGAAGATGGGGTACAAATTGCTCTACCCATGCTAATATCCTCTAATCCTTCAGATTATAATTTGTGCACTACTTTATTTACCCTTTGGTATATTTGGAAAGCTCACAATGATAATCGCTTCCAAAGGAAGACTCGGACCTCTTTTCAGGTACACAAAGCAGCTCAAGCCCATATGCAGACTCATCTAACTACCCTCGGTGAACAGACTCAGACGGGAGCCACTATACCCCACCCAAACATGGACACTCTTCAAACGACAGAGGCAAATGACACACCACAAGAACATGTAAATGTTGCAACAGACACGTCTGCTACTACTCCTAGACAGGCAGGCCTTGGTGTTTTTATTGTTAACACACAGGTTCATCCACCGCTCAGCATGTTCATCAAAGCGGCAATGCAGACTACTTCTTCGGTGCTGATGGCTGAGACAGTAGCTTTAGCTTTTGCTACTACTCTCTCTACCCACTTGGAGCTCTCCAATGTTAACTTCCTATCTGACAATCATCAGCTAGTTAATTTCCTCAATGGTAGCGATCTCTCTGATCCCCCGGATTGGAGAATTAAGCCATACACTCAGATGATCAGCTCATCAGCAGCTGCCACGGCCTCCTCTATTCGCAGGATAAAAAGAAGGCACAATCAGATGGCAAACTCTCTCGCTAGGCAGTCTTCATACTTTGTATTCAAATGAGTTACACTTCTCAGGTGTTTGTGCAAACCCTGCACATGTTCATGGGTGCCCACTTTTGAGTGCACTCCAGCTTGTAACTATTGACTCTGTAATGATTCTAACAGCTTCTTGCTGTTAAGTTAATGATGGTGGTTTGTTGCAAAAAAAAACTTTATCATTTTCACTTTATTCGTTCCATCACAGATTAGTACATAGAGCATGCTTCATCGTCACAACTCGATTGTCGATAGACAAAAACAGCTACAACATACTTCTCCATTTTGGAATAAATTCTGTTCCTTTTGGGCCACAACATAATCCAGGAATTATAGGCTTTCCCTTAAACCCATGCCGACTAAGTGTTCTCTAAACACATTGGGTGGTAAGCCTTTCGTGAGCGGATCCGCAACCATGTCCTTTGTCCCTATATGCTCGAGACTTGTGGTCTTATCCCGGATTCTATTCTTCACAACATAAAACTTTACCTCAATTGGTTTGGAAGCATTACTCGACTTGTTGTTGTGAGCATAGTATACTGCTAGCTGATTGTCGCAGTACATCTTTAGTGGTTTATTAATACAATCTACCACTTTCAAGTCGGGTACAAATTTCTTTAACCATATCACCTGTCCAATAGCATCATGACATGCTATAAACTCTGCATGCATCGTCGATGATGCAACTAGCTTTTGTTTGGAGCTTCTCCACGAAATAGCTCCCCCAGCGAGAGTGAATATATATCCAGATGTGGATTTTCTATCATCTCTATCTCCCGCATAGTCTGCATCTGAATACCCTTTTATCTCTAGGCAATCAGACTTTCTGTATGTTAGCATGAAATGCTTTGTGACTTGCGCATAACACAATGCTTTCTTTACCATCTTCCAGTGCTCCATGCCTGGATTATCTTGATATCTACCGAGTACTCCGGTGATAAATGCTAAGTCAGGGCGAGTGCACACTTGTGCATATTGTAAGCTTTCAACAGCTGAAGCATATGGTACCGCTTTCATTTGATCGAGCTCATATTTATTCTTGGGACATTGAAATTCTCCAAAACTATCGCCCTTTACTATAGGAGCAGGTGATGCTTTACTCGCATGCATACTGTACCTCTTTAAAATCTTTTCCAAATATGCATTTTGCGATAATCCTAAAACCCCATTCTTTCTATCTCGGTGAATTTCTATGCCTAAAACATATGAGGCTTCACCAAGATCTTTCATATCAAAGTTTGAGGACAGAAACTTCTTTGTTTCCCATAGTAGACTATCATCATTGCTAGCGAGCAAGATATCATCCACATACAAGATTAGGAAAATATATTTCCCATTTTTAAACTTTGCATAAACACAGTTGTCCTCTACGTTAGGTTCAAACCCAAATCTTTTAATTGTGTCATCAAACTTTAGATTCCACTGTCTGGATGCTTGCTTTAATCCATAAATGGATTTCTTTAAGCGTCATCCTAAATGTTCTTTTCCTTTCATGACAAAACCTTACGGTTGTTTCATGTAGACATTTTCTTCTAAATCACCATTTAGAAAAGCCATCTTTACATCCATCTGATATAACTCTAAATCAAAATGTGCTACTAATGCCATTATTATTCTGAAGGAATCTTTACATGAGACTGGAGAAAATGTCTCATTATAATCTACTCCTTCTCTCTGGGTATAGCCTTTTGCCACAAGTCGTGCTTTATACTTTTCTATGTTCCCTCTAGAGTCACGTTTAATCTTGTAGACCCATTTACAGCCTACTGTTTTGGCTCCTTTGGGAATTTCCACTAAGTCCCAAACATCTTTGGAACTCATCGATTTTATCTCATCTTCCATGGCCTCCAACCACTTTGATGAGTCAGCACTTCTCATAGCCTCTTCATATGAAGCGGGATCACCCTCCATATGAGCAACTTTTGTATTATAGACTTTATAATCACTGGGAATTGCCGATCTTTCAACTCTTTGAGACCTCCAAGGGGCCTCTTCTGTTTGCATACTCGGTGCCTCAACATCCATTGGCACATCATCATGAGGTGGCTGCTGCATCTCTTCCTCATGTACAACAGTGGGTTCAATCGGATCCTGAAGGACAGGCTCCAGATCTTCACTCAATGTTGTCATGGGTTGAGTTACAACAGGTGCTTGCACCACAGCCTCAGGGACTGTCGGTGCAGGTACAACAGGTAATGAGAAATATGGCTCTTGGATCATCGGATTGGGTGCGTACACCTGCTTCTCCTCAAGATCAATTTTCTGCACTACCGTGCTCCCCCTCATCATTTCATCCTCTAAGAAAATAGCATGTCTCGTTTCTACAAACTTTGTATATCTATCTGGACAGTAGAAACGAAAACATTTTGACTTTTCAGGATACCCAATGAAGTAGCAACTGATTGTTTTGGAATCTAACTTTCCAATGTATGGGTTAAACACTTTGGCCTCAGTTGGGCTCCCCCAGACACGCAAGTGGTGTATAGAGGGTACTCTTCCCGTCCACAGCTCGTACGGTGTTTTGGGCACCGATTTGCTTGGTACTCTATTGAGAATGTGAATAGCGGATTTTAACGCCCTCCCAATGGCAAGGTGGAGTAGCTCATCATACTGCACCATATCCATCAGTGTACGGTTGTGCCTCTCAGCTACTCCATTTTGCTGAGGCTCGCCCGACATCGAATACTGGGCGACTATGCCATTTTCCTGTTGGAACTTTGCAAAAGGTCCAGGAACTTGGCCAAATGGGGTGTGACAACCTTAGTACTCCCCTCCACGACCAGATCTGACTATTTTAATTCTTTTATCAAGTTAATTTTCAACTTCAGCTTTGAATATCTTAAATTTATCAAGCACTTCCGATCTTTCTTTAATTGGATAAATATAACCATAACGGGAGTAATCATCTGTGAATGTTATGAACGAGTCATAGCCATCCACGCTTTTCACAGGAAACGGTCCACAAATATCAGTGTGGATTATCTCTAAAGTTCCTGTTCTACGTTTTGCACCTTTTTTAATTTGCTTTACATACTTTCCTTTAGTGCAATCTACGCATTGCTCTAAGTCAGAGAACTCTAACGGAGGAAGAATTTCACTTTTAACAAGGCTCTCTATTCTCCCCCTCGAAATATGGCCTAAACGACAGTGCCATAATTTCGACGAAATATCATGAGTTCTCTTTCTTTTCTTTTGAACGTTCGCTGACTCGGAAACATTCACATCACATAATGAATTAACTTTTTCACATAAGGATAATAAATAAAGCTCATCATGAAGGTAAGCAATACCGACACAAGCATTATTACACCAAATGGCACAACGGCCATGTCCAAAAAGACATTCAAAACCATCTGTGTCCAAACGTAAAATACTAATCAAGTTTCTGTTTAACGAAGGAACATAAAGAACATCTCTAAGCAAAAGTGTAAAATCATCAACTAGCTCCAGAGAGACATCGCCAACAGCTTCAACTTCTGCTTGGACTCCATTTGCAACTTCAATGCATCTTTCTTTTCTTTTTGTGCTCCGGGTTGAATGGAACCCCTGTAAAGAATTTGCAACATGAACAGCTGCACCCGAGTCAATCCACCAAGTAGATTTAGAAACAACGTTCTTACCGTTCTTTGCCATGATGAACTTTAGAAAATCAGGACATTCTTTCTTGAAATGCCCCTTCTTCTTGCAGTAGAGACACTGATCCCTCTCCACTGGAAGAGAGCTCTTCTGGGGCTGACGCTGCTGTTGCATGGGACCTTTACCATGTGGCTTTGAAGAAGAGCCTTGATGGAAGTTCTTTTTCTTCATAAGGTTCAAGGAACCTCCATTGTTTGACTTAATCCTTTCCTCTTCCTGCACGCACATGGCTATAGTCTTTTCTAGATCCCACTGCTCTAGATAAATGTTGTAGTTGACAACAAAAGTGTCAAACTCCTTTGGCAGAGAAGCCATAACCAAATGAACAAGGAGCTTGGGCTTAATTTCCAGATCCGCATCCAATGGATTTAGCTTCGACGCCTGGTTGCTCATCCTAAGGATGTGCTCCCTTATGCCTTTTCCATTACCTGTATACTTTTCATTCACCAGTTGCCTCAGCATCATGGTGGCATATGTCTTTGAAGAGCCAGTGAACTGACTCTTTATCCTGTCAAGTAACTCTGCAGCAGAGCTACAACCATCAACTGAGCTCAAAAGAGAGGGCTCAATTGTGTTCTCTATGAAAGCCATGCACTTTTTGTTTGTCGAGGTCCACTTTTTGTTGTCGATGGACCACGAAAACTCTAAAGAGGAATAATCCTCTTCTTTCTTTTTCCATGCAACATCATCATCTTTGTCATCTCTCTGTGGCTTTGGTGGCAGAACCGGTTGTGGTTCCTTCAGCACCCAGTCAAGCTCAGCACAAACAAAAACCAGATTCACTTTTCTGCTCCATTCCTTGTGATTCTCAGCATTGAGGACTGGAACAGAGCCAATGGAGTTCATCAAGTTGAACCCTCCTGAAAACCATAATAAGTGAGATCCATAATGACAATTGCATGCATTAATTCAACGTTGGTCAAAATTAAAACATACAACTGTCTATGCAATTAAATCTATATCACCGTTGGGTAGAAAATAGAAATAAATGCGCACAAACAACCTTTTAATCATGATGATATTATTAACAATGTTGGTCAGTAAATAACAACATCATAATTAACAGAAAAAATTACTTTAACATGCTCCTTTTTTAATTTAATTTTCCCGTTGGTTCCAATTAAATTTAAACAATAGGCATTTCTTTAAACAATTCACAGCGGAAACATGAATAAAATTCATGAAAAAACTTTCTGTTCAGAAGCAATATCACCTTTTACTTTACTTTTATCTAAGCAAATTATCTCGTTGGTTCAAATTTGAATAGATATAAAAACTATACAAACACTCATCACATAAATGCTTCTGAAAAAGATCAAACAAAAAAGGAAAAAAAGTCACTGTTGACAACTGTGCATGCGTCATGTGGAAGAAATCAGGCCCACAGCCTGCTCCCCGCTCCCGCCTGGGCTCGCAGCCCACAAACCGACGGGCGGGCCGCCGCCTGGGCCAAAAGCCGGCCCAGATCAGCTCGAGATGCTCTCAGCCGTCCGTCGCCGCGGATCGACGATCCAACGGCTCTCCGTCCATTTCGCAGGAACAAAACTGCCCCCCGCGCCTGTGCAACCCCGAAAACCTAGGCCACTCATTCTTTTCCTCCCCGCATCCTTCGCAGCAACCAGCGGCGGCGGGTGGTGCGGCCCGTGGCCGGCGCAGCCGCTGGCGACGGCGAGGGCGTGCTCCGCCGCCGGCCCAAGGCCGCGACGGGCTCCCCCTCTCCCCTTCCTCTATCCTTCCCCTCATCTCTAGCGCTGTGAGGAACGAGAGCAAGAGATGCTCGGCCATGGCGGCCGTGGGAGGAAGGTGGCCGGCTGTTGGCGGTCGATTTCCGTCAACCAAGAACACTTGTTATGTTATAGTTTGGATTTCATTTTGGAACTAACCCGCCACTAGGCATACTAATGATATAACAAGTTCATTGTTGGATGTGTGTTTTAGAGTGTAATGTTTACGCAGGAATTCATGCACTAAATGAGAAGAAATACATTCGGTTCGGAGGACAATTTACATGATGATCAAGAGGCTCCGACCGTGCGTGAACTTGACTCCAAAGTTGGCAAGGACCAATGTGCTTCGAAGAAGAATCTCTGAGGACCAATATGAAAAGACCGAAAGATCATGCATAAACACCACTTGACTTGGTCGCGGAGATAATGACGTCCAAAGCCCATATCCGAAGGAGGAAAAACCCCAAAGTGCAAGAAACGACACGTGGCAAAAGACGGAGGCCAACCGGGCCAAAAGTGGGCCAGGCCGGCTGGCCCAGGCCGACCGGCCCACCCCCTTTTCGCCTCAGTTCACCACCGCCTTTCTTCGGTGATAAATTCGCGGAACCCTAATTGTTTGGGGAGAGGAGCCATTCACAAAAGACGACCAGAGAAGCTTCGGGAGATCAAACACAAGGAAGAGGGTTGATCGAGAGGGTGAAGATTCGCGAGGATCATCACCTAGGTCAACGGAGGCCACCACAAGGAAGGAGGACGTCAGGGCCTTGCCACGACGCCGCCGGAGTTGAAGGACACCGAGAGATGGACTCCATCAGAGGCATCCACCATGTTCAATGGTGCCATGCCTAGCGTCTTGATGGGGCAAAGTAATCGTTTGTCCATGGAGTTGTAATGGATCTTGACATGTAGTCACCCACTCTCTTGTTTGGATCTTTATCTATCATACCTTCATGTTGATGATGCTTAATGTTTAAGGTTAGCTACCATTGCCATCGGAGTTGCTCCCGTAGATCACGTCAACATACCGTGTTCATTAGGGTTAGAGACGATTACCTTCGCGTAGTGACATGTACGAGGGAAGGGAAACACTTAACTCTTTGTTCATATCCTTTGATAGATTGGATCGGGGTTTTACCATGTTTTGGGTGATTGCGTCTCAAGTACCTAGACTCCATGGGCATACGTCTTTCATACTCGTGAACCACCTTTCTCTTTCTCTTTACATAATCTAGGGTTAGTTTATCTTTACTTTATAGATTAATCTTTACATCATAAAGACCTTAATCAACTAAGTTAGTGTTAGGTTAAACGCAAGTAATTCCCTTACTCCGTGGATTGACAAGAACCTAGGGGGTCCCCTCCCTTGGTGAAAAAGGCACCAAGTCACTCCGTAAACTTGTGGTGAAGTTGAACGCGGTTTTGAACCGTCAACAAGCCCCTTTTTCTGGCGCCGTTGCCGGGGAGCAAGCCAGTTTACTTAGTTTAATCTCTCATTAATTTTGTTGATTACTAACATCTAACCTTTGTGTTCTAGAAAAACACACTCTTTTGTTTTTGTTTTTGATTGTCTAGATGGCGCTTGTTGGAAATCCTTTGGAGGAACCGGAAAAATCACCAAGAGACTATGCTAGCCCTCGATGTGAGGACACCAAGGTACAAGAGTCAGATTCGATTCTCGAGGCGACAAGGTACGAAATTAGAGTTCAAATCATCAAGATGGCAGCAACTAATCCGTTCCGAGGGGTGGAGACGGACAATCCATATAGACATATCTAGCGCTTCACGACATTATGCAATACGGTGCGACAAGAGGGAGTTCCCGACACTTGGTTTAAATAGAATCTTTTTCCCTACTCACTTGCCGATGAAGCAACAAAGTGGTATTCATTTGCATCTTTCGAAGCCGAGGGAAATTGGGATCAACTGGTAAAGAAATTTTGTGCCAAGTTCTTCCCTATAACCAAGGTTCAACATATAAGGATGCAAGTGATGACTTTCAAGCAAGGAGAAGAAGAGGGGATTGATCAAGCGTGGAATCGATTCAATGAACTAGTTGAACAAGGACCAAGACTCAGATTCCCGGGTGACGTACTATTGCATACATTCTTTTTTTCCCTAACCCTAGTTGCATGGAATACGTTCAAATGTGTGCAGGAGGGGATCTCATGGAGAAAACACTCACAGAAGCTGCCAAACTTCTACAAAAAATAAGTAAAGCGGCAGCCATGCGAAGAGATTGGGAAATACGACTTTCGGGAAAGTCGGAATGTGATACAAGTATGGCACCCCTTGCTGCAATTTTCAGAAATACGGCTCCGGAAGAGAAGAAAGAGGAACCAATCCCAAGAAAGGTTGAAGAAGCCAAACACGAGGAAACTAGAACTATCCCGGAGAGTGATCACGCCGAGACAAGCAAAGCAAATGAAAGAACTATGTCAAGCGCGAAGCCACTAAGGGAGTTCGAGCAAATGGATTGGATCCCACTTGATTTTGGAGAAATCTTTGACAAGAGGAGACCGTTCCCTAATCAAAAAGGGATGGCAAAAGCTTTGGAGATAGACTTCCTGCCGGAAAAACAAGTGGAACACTCATACAACATAGAGACAACCGGGGAGGTCCTTCAAAAACTCTTTAGCGAAGAAGAAGTTGATCCGAACCATGTGGCCGTAGATAAAAGAATCATGGGAATCAAGCCCGATGTGTCACCATTTGCCCGCCTCGCTGAAATTTTTGCCATAGGATCCGATGAAGAAGAGAAGACATCACCGCGTATAGATTGCAAGGTCAACAACATTAATTGCAAGGCGTTATGCGACATTGGAGCACAAGTAAGTGTCTTGTCTTCTAATATTTTTGATGAAATTCATGATCACACCATTGACCTAGTTCCAACCTCTACTAAATTAATTATGGGAGATGGTAGAATTGTTAAACCCCTAAGAATTGCTCGTGACCTAGAAGTTTTAATTTCCGAAAAGTGCATTCCAACCGATTTCTTCATTGTTGATGTCTACTATGATAAGAATGATCATGTAATTCTTGGTAGACCTTTTCTTAAGTTGGTTAATGCCGTTTTAGATGCCGAAAAAGGAAAAGTAACTATTAATCTTGATGGAAATAATCACACATACAATTTCCTTCCCGCTTCTAGAATTGCCTCACCCCTACCTCTTGATGACGAAGAGGTAGGGAGCCTTCGTTTTGTTGAAACTTTTAGGGATCCGCTACAAAGAGCTATGGAGAATCAATCTAATGATGAGTTGGATGAAGAGCTAGTGGAAGCAACCAAGGGACTAGAACCGCAAGACAGAAGCTTAGAGGAGGATAAATTTGAAGACCTTGGAGAAATTGTACATGAGGAACCACAAGCACCGGAGGTGGATCTTAAGCCATTGCTCAAAGGATTGAAATATGAATTTTTGGGGCCGGACAAGACTTATCCCGTGATTGTGAGTGATGAATTGAGTCCCGAGGAGAATGATATATTGCTGAATTTATTAAAGAAGCACAAGAAAGTGATGGGATATTCGATAAATGATATTAAAGGACTCAACCCAGCATTTTGCACTCACCGCATACCTATGGAGGATCAATGCAAACCCGTAGTGGACCATCAAAGGAGGTTAACCCATGCCATGCGAGAGGTAGTGAAGAAGGAGGTTATCAAGTTGTTGGACGCCAAAATCATCTACCCGGTGCCACATAGCGAATGGGTGAGCCTCATACTTTGTGTGCCTAAGAAAGGAGGTTTGACCGGGTGAAGAATGAGAAGAATGAATTGATACCGCAAAGAACCGTGACCGGATGGAGGATGTGTATTGACTATCGGAAATTGAACAAAGCAACAAAGAAATATCACTTCCCCCTACCGTTCATCGACGAGATGCTTGAGAGTTTAGCAAATCATGCATATTTTTGCTTTCTTGATGGGTACTCGGGGTTCATGCAAATACCTATTCACCCAGATGATCAACATAAGACAACATTTACTTGCCCTTATGGAACATTTGCATATAGAAGAATGCCTTTCGGTTTATGCAATGCTCCAGCCTCTTTTCAACGATGTATGATGGCGGTATTTTCGGAGTTCATAGAGGAAATTGTTGAAGTATTTATTGATAATTTCTCCGTTTATGATAAATCTTTTGCGGATTGCTTGGCAAACTTGGATAAAGTTCTCACTAAATGTTCGGAGGTTGATTTGGTGCTAAATTGGGAGAAGTGTCACTTTATGGTGAAACAAGGTATAGTGTTGGGACATGTGATATCCGAGAGAGGGATTGAGGTGGACAAGGCTAAGGTTGAAACGGTTGAAAAACTTCCACCCCCAACGGATGTCAAGTCTTTGAGGAGTTTCTTAGGCCATGTGGGATTCTATAGAAGATTCATCAAAGATTTCTAAAAAATTACCAAGCCATTGACCAATCTTCTCCAAAAAGATGTGCCATTCAATTTTAATGAGAAGTGCTTGGCGGCATTCCGGACATTAAAGAGAGCTCTTGTAACCGCACCCGTCATTCAACCGCCCGATTAGGATCAACCTTTTGAGATAATGTGTGACGCTAGTGACTATGCCGTTGGAGCGGTGTTGGGACAACGAAAAGAAGGCAAGGTACATGCTATTTACTATGCTAGCAAAACCCTCAATGGAGCTCAATTAAATTATGCAACAACGGAGAAGTAATTGCTCGCCGTAGTGTTTGCCTTTGAAAAATTCAGATCATATATTGTGAATTCTAAGGTGATTGTCTACACCGATCATGCGGCGATCAAGTATCTCTTGTCCAAAAAAGATGCCAAGCCAAGGTTGATTCGATGGATCCTTCTCTTGCAAGAATTTGATGTGGAAATTCGAGATAAAAAGGGGTCGGAAAATGTTGTGGCCGACCATTTATCAAGGATGAATCATGAGGATGATAAAGAGCCTATTGAAGATAAGATGAGAGATGATCACCTCTATCACATCCTTGACAAAGATACTTGGATGATCAACATTATTCGAGCCATACGAAAAATGCCACTTGATCATTTGGATAGGAACGCTCAAAGGAGAGTGATCGCCAAGAGCCAAAAATATTATTGGGATGCACCTTACCTCTTTAGACTTAGAGCGGATGGAGTCTTACGAAGGTGTATACCAAGAGATGAAAGAGGCGAAATATTGAGAAAGTGTCACTCAGGCGAATATGGAGGACACTATGGACATTTTAGGACTCAAGCAAAGGTATGGGCTAGTGGATTTTATTGGCCGGAGATGCATGAAGATTCAAAAAGGTATGTCGCTTCTTGTCCGGAATGTCGAAGAACGAGGAATATAAATCAAAGAAACGCTATGCCCTTGAATTACAACTTGCAAATTGATCTATTCGACGTATGGGGGATTGACTTCATGGGGCCTTTCACTAGTTCGAATGGATATGAGCATATTTTGGTTATGGTTAATTATGTATCCAAATGGATGGAGGCTATCCCTTGTCGAAGAGCTTCAACGGAAGAATCCATATCCATGATAAAAAATATTATATTCCCACACTATGGAGTCCCGCGAGTATTGATAAGTGATGGAGGAACACACTTCACGGGAAATAGCTTCAGAAAATGCTTGTCCAAGTTGGGGATTGAGCATAGAGTGGCCACAGCTTACCACCCACAAACCAATGGTCAAGCGGAAACTTCAAATAGGCAGCTCAAGAGCATTCTTAACAAGACCGTTGAAAAGGGAGGTAAAGATTGGTCAAAGAAATTGGATGGAGCATTGTGGGCATATCGGACGGCATACAAGACACGCATAGGTATGACACCATATCAATTTGTCTATAGTAAATCATGTCACTTACCTTTGGAGTTAGAACATAAAGCGTATTGGGCAATCAAAGAGATGAATTTTGATTTTGATGCCGCGGGAATCAAACGGAAAATTCAAATAAGTGAACTAGAAGAGATGAGGCTCAAAGCTTATGAGAGTGCAACCATCTACAAGGAAAGAATGAAGAGGTGGTATGATAAAAGGCTTCGAGCAAAGGAATTCAAAGAAGGTTACAAGGTTCTCCTCTATAATTCAAGGTTCAAAATATTCAGGAAAGGAAAATTGAAGAGCAAATGGGATGGACCGTATATCGTTCACTCGGTCTCGCCAAATGGAGCGGTCACAATCATAGACGTGAAAGGGGATGAATATGTGGTCAATGGTCAATGGTTAAAGGTTTTTCTTGAACAAGACATCGTGCCCATCGACTACATTGATATATATCACATGGAGGACGAGCCCGAGTGTCAAGCCTAAGACGTAAAACGAGGTAAATTTTCTATAAATATGTTTTTGTTTTTTGTTTTCTTATTTATTTTGAGTCCTTTTCATAATTTTTAGTTGGACCCTACCACCACCTAGGCTAGTATTCACGAAACACCGAGGGCCGCGAAAGTTGGGCCGCGGGGGTCCAAAGGAGGGGGTAGGCCAGCTGGCCCATGCCGACCGGCCCGCTACCCCCCTTCGCCCGTTTTCGCTCGTTTTTCTCTGGGACACGGTTCGGTGCATTTCCTTTTCCTGTCTTCCCTTTTTGGGGGCGACAAAAATAGGTATGGGAGGGTTTCGGCCAAATCTTTCTAGGGATATTTAAGGATGTCTGGGGAGCTCGAGGTTTGCATCTCAATTGCAATCTCCAACCTGCACGAAAGCACCCAAGCACCCATGGCATCCTCAAGCAGCACCAAAGGCAAGGAGGAGGTGAAGGTGACCATGGAAGAAGAAGCACGCCTCTCCTCTCCAACCCCGGTGAACGAGGAGTTTCGTCGGTGCGCTGTGGTGCCGGAGCCCAAGAAGAAAGTGAAGAGAACCGCGAGGATTCAATGCGGAGGGCGTGTCCCAAGAGGGCGCATGGCCAGCCCAAATCCTTGGGTTGAGGAGAAGATGGAGAAGCCCCCTTCTCCCGTTCGCCGCTCGGAGAGGCTCCTTGGGAAGAAGAGGAAGGACTACAAGGAGAAGACCCCCGAGCCGGCGGATTTCTACGGAGATAGTGATTACTCCGATGATCAAAGCCCTAACTCGTGGGCAGCCGGCAGACGAGACGACAACGATCTCTACGTTTGGGAGGAGGTGCCCAAGGAGGAGCCGGAGGAGCATCCGGAAGATCAAGGCGAAAGAGGCAACCCAGGCGGCGGTAATGATCCGGACGGTGGAGACGATTGAGATGATGATCCAGTGGAAGAGCACAATGTGTGTTGCGCGGCATGCCGCAATGCCATTTCGGAGCTCTTCTCATCCCTTGACGGGTGTTTCCACACCATCAACGCCATGCAACAATGAACTGAGGATTGGGAGCGCATGGCAGAAGATGACTTCAAGTACCTCAACCGCAACATTAGGAAGCTCTTCGGGATGAATAAAAATTTCAAGAAGAAGGAGTGGTGCAACTCGTGCGGAAAGTACCACTAGGTGTTGTAGTTAGATAGTTCTCTCCCCTTGTGCCTTTTGTAAAGTTACGATGAGGACGTCGTAAGATCTAAGCGTGGGGGGGGGGAGCTAGCTAGCTAGCTAGCTTTTTAAATTTTTGCTTAAAGTGGTGTGAGAGTCTAGTCTTTAATTTTTGAGTCAAGTGTGAGATTGTGTGAGTCTTTGGTTTATCTTTTTAGCTTGAAAGAGTCTTAAATTAGCGTTGAGTCAAAGAAAAAAGAAATAAAAAGTGTCTTATGCAAAGTCTCATGTTTCTTTTCTTGTTATATCTTTAATTTATCTTTCTCATTTGAGCATGAGCTTTTTGACTAATTATTTACCGTGGTGCTTAGTGGAACTTACCTTTGTAAAGCACCCATACTCAAACTAAGACCTAGGACTTCGCTTTGTCTACACTTTTAGTAATGCTAACTTTGGAGATTTTATTTCTGAAAATTAAGAAAAACACCTTGCTATGAAGGTTAGCAAGTTCTTTCTCCAAGTTGAGAGGTGATATCTATCCTATACAAAGCCTTTACATACATACATAAGCTCCACCATAAGTGTTGTTTAGCATGATGAGTTAAGTTAGGATTTTACTCTCTTGGGAGGTCTAATTTCAAGCAATGATCATGTCCTTGATGTATACCTTTTATTGCTAGCCTCTTCATGTATTCGGTAACGGGAATTTCACATTGAATGCCCCGTACATCGCCGGATTCCTTACCCAAACCTATAAACATCTCTTTATCATCTTACTCCTTGAACACAACCCATATTCGAAGATTCGTTCAATCTTTAGGCATGTTTATATTTAAAATTTAGATTGTGATCATGTTCAAAAGTTGAGCGAAAAGCTTGTGAGAAGAAGGTAAAGAGGTGGAAAGAAAAAGAAAAAATATGTGTATGTGTGTGGTGCACACACAAGAAAAAAAAAGAAAAAAAAAGAAAGAAAGAAGAAAAAAAAGAGAAGAGAAAAAGAAGAAAGAAGGAAAAGAAAAGAAAGAAAATCCAAGGCAAGGCAAGAAAGGTGTAGTGAGGGATGACAAGTTAAGTGAAGACCAAATGAAGTGCAAGGAAGGATGCCACGATGTTAGGAACGAATCTTATTCCATACCATGTGCAATCCGACATCGAGGACATCATTAGTGCCTTGAAGTCATTATTCTTTTTCCCTTTGCACATGTCCACCAATCTAAATCTTCTCATCCTTGACACTCCTACATTATGGTAACTCTCATGATCATTGACTTGGAAGGTGAACAACCATTAGAGGATTTTCCTAGCTTGACAACACTTGTGCTAACTTCGCTAGCCACACCTATAGCTCTACCTTACATCACATATGAGAGACTTGTGGGAGGTGAGAGTTTATAAAATTATCTACGATAGCCACCTTATTGAGTGACATGAAAGAACTTGGAGAAGGGCTTTGTCTAATGATTTGTGCAGGAATTTTATTTTTAAAAGTGCAAAAACCCTCCAAAGGAAGTAAGAAAGCAAGTGTGGATGAAGTTGAAGATCTCTAGTGAAAAGGTAAGAGTTGTGGGGTAAGTCTTGAATTGGTAGTTTCTAAATGCCCATGTTTACATTATGATTTTTGTTTCATGTCTCTTATATTAAAGATGAATGATTGACTAACTTGAAAGGAAGGAATTGACGAAGCATATTTTCAAACTCCATGGATGATCAACTTTTGAGCAACTTGCTCGAGGACGCGCAAGATCTAAGCGTGGGGGGATGTTGGCAGTCGATTTCCATCAACCAAGAACACTTGTTATGTTATAGTTTGGATTTCATTTTGGAACTAACCCGCCACTAGGCATACTAATGATATAACAAGTTCATCGTTGGATGTGTGTTTTGGAGTATAATGTTTATGCAAGAATTCATGCACTAAATGAGAAGAAATACATTCGGTTCGGAGGACGATTTACATGATGATCAAGAGGCTCCGACCGTGCGTGAACTTGACTCCAAAGGTGGCAAGGACCAATGTGCTTCGAAGAAGAATCTCCGAGGACCAAGATGAAAAGACCGGAAGATCATGCATAAACACCCCTTGACTTGGTCACGGAGATAATGACGTCCAAAGCCCATATCTGAAGGAGGAAAAACCCCAAAGTGCAAGAAATGACATGTGGCAAAAGACGGAGGCGAACCGGGCCAAAAGTGGGCCAGGCCGGCCGCCCCACCCCCTTTTCGCCTCGGTTTGCCGCCGCCTCTTCGATGATAAATTCGCGGAACCCTAATTGTTTGGGGAGAGGAGCCATTCGCGAAAGACGTCCAGAGAAGCTTCGGGAGATCAAACACAAGGAAGAGGGTTGATCAAGAGGGTGAAGATTCGCGAGGATGATCACCTAGGTCAACGGAGGCTATCACGAGGAAGGAGAACGTCGGGGCCTTGCCACGGCGCCGCCGGAGTTGAAGGACACCGAGAGACGGACTCCATCGGAGGCATCCACCATGTTCAACGGTGCCATGCCTAGCGTCTTGATGGGGTAAAGTAATCGTTTGTCCATGGAGTTGTAATGGATCTTGACATGTAGTCACCCACTCTCTTGTTTGGATCTTTATCTATCATACCTTCATGTTGATGATGCTTAGTGTTTAAGGTTAGCTACCATTGCCATCGGGGTTGCTCCCGTAGATCACGTCAACATACCGTGTTCATTAGGGTTAGAGACGATTACCTTCGCGTAGTGACATGTACGAGGGAAGGGAAACGCTTAACTCTTTGTTCATATCCTTAGATAGATTGGATCGGGGTTTTACCATGTTTTGGGTGATTGCATCTCAAGTACCTAGACTCCATGGGCATACGTCTTTCATACTCGTGAACCACCTTTCTCTTTCTCTTTAACATAATCTAGGGTTAATTTGTCTTTTGTTTATAGATTAATCTTTACATCATAAAGACCTTAATCAACTAAGTTAGTGTTAGGTTAAACGCAAGTAATTCCCTTGCTCCGTGGATTGACAAGAACCTAGGGGGTCCCCTCCCTTGGTGAAAAAGGCACAAAGTCACTCTGTGGACTTGCGGTGAAGTTGAACGCGGTTTTGAACCGTTAACACCGGCACTGCCGCCGGCCCCCTCACCGGCGCGTGCGTTCACCCTAAGGTGAGCGCGCCGCCGTCGAGCGGCTCGGTGAAGGTGCGCAGGGCCCTGTCCCTCTCATCAGTGAAGACGGAGGTCCCGCGAGCTCGGCTCGCACTTGTCTGTCCGCTCGGCGCTCAGCCAAAGGTGATGCCGGCGACGTTGGTGGCAATGAGGTAAGGTTCCGGGTAGATTCCTCTCCCCCTTGCCCTTTGCTTTTTCCCGATCTAGGGTTAGGGTTTCTGTTGATTTGCAATTTCGATTCGAAATCGAGTTTTCCCTTTTCTTCTTCTACCCGATCCAGATCTACAACCTAGGTAGGGGACTGATACCATTGATAGATCCCATTGATCACCTAGGTGTAGATCTAGACGAGTATGAACCTTTAACAGTGTAAAACATGTGTGTGTGCACCGAGAGGAGAGAGAGAGACAGAGAAGGAGAAGATGATTGATACCTTTGCTGGTTGTGACCGGCGTGGAGGAGCTTGAGGCCATCGCGGGTTTGGTGGTGAGGTTCTACGCTAGGGCAGTGATGCGCAGTGCTGGGTCTGCACTTGGGCAGCGACGGTTGGGGCAGCGACGGAGTGGCGGCGGCGGCGGCTTCCCGGTGCTCCTGCGCTCCCCTGGATCGGTCTAGGGATGTAGGTGAGGTTTGGGGCTGACGGCGAACCTCGTATCGCGAGTCTGCGGCCCCCACCTCTTTTTTATAGCGTAGTGCAACAGAGGCCCGCCAACCATCGTTAGGGTCGGGCGCCCCCGATCAGGGCGCGAGATTAGGGGCCCGATGGGCCGTTGGGCCCATCTGGGAGGAGATCAATCTAACAAATGATACTCCTGATCAAACCGACTGACATTTTTGCTGGTTTTCCCTAGCGAGCTGAGCGGAGACAGCATCACAGCTCCTATGTTTTTTTGGATACTGCAGATCATAATCAGTTTACAGAGACGAGGATGAAGTAGCCCAGAAACCATTGTCAAGCGCATGAAGCACCGGGCAATGTGTTACATGGTCCCATGGTCGTCATTCAGAGGGTGCTTGGATCCAAGGGACTAAATTTAGTCTGATTAAAATTAGTATATTTGAGGGGTTAAAGTTCCAAGCACCTCTGACTAAAGAGAGGCTAAAACTAGTTTTGAGACTAAAATTTTTTTAGTAAGGGGAACCCTACTAAACTTTGTTTTAGCTCTCTCTCTTCATTTAACCTCATAAAAATTTGTTGCATGCCCCATCTATTGGTGGGAGAGGGTGAGAGCCAGGTGTGGTTCGAGGACCGGTGGATGGTCGCTTCCTGGTGTGATGAGTGATTGACAACGTGGTGTGGACTGATTTTTGGCTAAGTATTGCAGGTGCAGGTTGCGGCTTGACTGGTGCAGGTGCAGGTGAAGAACAAGCGCGAAAGGTCGTTGCCGGTGAGGCCTCCAGGTGTGGAGAAGACAAGTAGGCTTGGTTCGAGGGACCCGGTGGCCAGCGGGGTCAAGTGCGGGCCGCGTGGTGGCAAGAACGGCAAGATGAAGTCATGGACGGTTTCTTGGTTGAGCCTCAAAACCAAGGTCGAGCCGGGACTACATGGGAGCCGAGTCATGAGTAGTGATTGGCGGAGGCTACACCGAGTTCGCGGGGTTTCCAGTGGTTCACCAGAAAACCACTGGGTTCCTTGGTTGATCCACAAAGCCAAGACCGAAGAACCGAAGACGGAGGTGCAGCAGCTCCAGACCGGTCTGACCGGTGGGTCTGACCGGTCTGACCGGTGGGTACCGGTCAGACCGGTGAGGAGCACCGGTCTGACCGGTGTGCGACGACGCAGTCCGGAATCTTCGAAGCGGAGGACACGCGTCGGGATCGCAAGGCTTGCGTCGAGGCTAAGCAAGTTTGCGGTCGCTGGGCATCCGTCCGATGGAGCGAAGACAAAGATTTCCAAATTCGCCCTTGAGGGGCATGTATCCCTAGTTAGCTAGTAAGGGTATTTTTGTCTTTCGGTTGCCTCCATATAAACCAAGTGGTGAGAGGATGGCAGCCATCTCTTCGAACCCTAGCTCTTTTGCTTTCCTATTTTTCTCTTCCTATTTTCCTTAGGATTTTCTTAGGACTAGCTTGAGAGCTTCATGGTGAGATCTTGTGAGAGGGAAGGATGATCGGGCGGCAAGCTAGACCTTGTATGAACCTCTTTGGTATGTATAGATGATTCGGCGTGGTTCCTCAAGGCTTGGATGTGTCTTTCCCGTTTCTCCTTTTTGGTGATTTTCGGAGCCCTTTCTTGGCGATTTTCTTGGAGCGATTTCGAGGCCTTTCTCTTTGGGATTTGGTGGGGGATGTATGCATGAACCCTTCGTGGTTCTTTTCTCTTTGATTCCCCTCCCAAATCCGTGAGCAAAGGGGCTCGATTTTGGGGCTTTCGTGGCTCTAGGGTTAGAGGCGTTCTTGGTGGGATTTCTTCGATTCCTCTTGATTTAGCAAGTTTTGGTGGACCAAATCTTGGCTATGGAGTGCCCATGAGGTGTTCCTACTATCCCCAAAGTCTTGCACAAATCCGTGGAGCGATTCGGGAGATCGGGAGTAGGATTTGGGGGAGTTGACCCGCGGGTGTTGTTCATCCCCGAGCGGCCCAGCCTGACCGGTCTGACCGGTGCTGCTCACCGGTCTGACCGGTGCAGAGGCTCTGTGGGTTTTGCCTCGGGTGAACGTTCTGGTGAGTTTGTTGTAGTCCCGTGTTGCTGTTGTTTCGAGCTTGGGTCAGTTTGGAGCTCTGTAGGCCTGTTTGGTGGATTTGGGGTTTCCTGGCTTGGACCGGTCTGACCGGCGAGCTACACCGGCCTGACCAGTGTAGAGGCCTTCTGTGGAAGTTCCCAGGTTTTACCAGCAGGGACCGGTCTGACCGGTGCTGCTCACCGGCCTGACCGGTGTAAGTCAGTGGTGCTCGAGTTGGTGTTCCGCTGCGTCCTCGAGTACGTGAAGGTGGTTGTTGGTTCCTAGGACCAGTAGCACTCCAGTGGCTGCGTGGTCTTGGCCAACTTGGGTAGTTGAGTCGGAGACGTGATTTGGAAGCTGTGTTCGTCTTGCTGGAGTTCTCATCTCCTTCGAGAAGAATTTTTATCGGCTCCCATTCACTCCCCCCCTCTCTGGTTCGCCTAATCGGTCCTTCAATTGGTATCAGAGCCGGTTCGGGTCTTTATTGACTCTTACCTGTCTAAGATCCAAAGATGGCGTACCAGGAATGGGGTTCGGGTCCTCCGCACTTCGATGGGAAGAACTACCAGATGTGGCAGAGGCGGATGGCAGCGTTCCTCTGCGGAAAGGGTCAGATCCTTTGGGACGTCACGGTGAACACAGCTTATGTTCATCCGATGAACTTCCTTGCTCCTGGATCGAGGGATATGTTCGAAGCCAACAACAAGGCTGTCGACTACTTGTTTCGTGCTCTGTGTCAGCCTGAATTTGATCGGGTTCAGACAGAGGACTTAGCTTGTAGGATTTGGGAGCAGTTGAAGGATGCTCATGCTGGGAATGCTCAGGTTCAGGCTCGGATGTACGCGACTTACCGGAGAGAGTACGAGAACTTCACTCATCTCCCCGGCGAGTCCGTCGATGCCCTTTTCCAGTGGTTTACGGTCGTTGTTAACAACATGAGAGCCAATGTGGACGTGCTCCCATACGATGATCATGATAGAGCCGTGAAGCTCTTGCACTCGTTGGATCGTACCGTATGGGACGGGAAGTTTGAGGCTATTGTTGAGTCCGAGAAGTATGACACCTTGACGGTGAACGAGCTGTTCTCGAAGCTCAAGTCGGCTGAGTTGGACCGTGGTATGACAGCCAAGATCGAGAGCCCGACTGATTCTCATAGTCTCGCTCTCGTTGGTGGCAAAGGAGCTAAGTCTAACGCTAACGCATCCTCCAGGATGTACTCTCTGTCTTCTTTGATGTCTTTGCCAGACGAGGAGTTCGACGCGCTTGGAGAGGACGAGCTGGCGTTGCTGACCAGGCGGTTCGAGAGGCTGCACGAGAACCGGGTGAACACGAGGAGGACAGCACGGACGTGCTTTCAGTGCGGCAAGCCAGGACACTTTGTCGCCGACTGCCCGGAGAAGATGGAGAAGAAGGACGGCTACAAGGACGGCTACAGGCACCGGTCGAGCAAGGACGGCAAGTACCAATCGAGGCGCGATCACAAGCACAAGAACAAGCACAAGGACGAGCGACGGTCGAGGAAGAAGGATGGCCGCGGCAGGAAGGCCCGAGCGATGGTCAGAGCGAGCGATGTCGACTCCAGCTCCGCCTACTCTTCCTCAAGCTCGAGTAGCAGTGAAGATGAAGGTGATCGGCGCAAGAACAAGAAGTCATCCAGGAACTTGAGCGGGTTGAGCTGCTTCGCAGGAGATGGCTTCTGCGGCATGGCTCGTAGCTCCGGCAGCAAGAAGAGTCATCAGAGTGACTCGGACTCCGACTCCGAGGACGAGGTATGTGATGAGCTCTCCTCTTTGCGCAAGGAGAATGATGAGTTGGTTGACTTGCTTGATAATCGTGATCACATGCTTAGAGAGGCCAAGAAGATGAGGAAAGAGCTTAGGGCCTCACTAGAAGATGCTAGGAACCGTGTGGCTGAGCTAGAAACCCAGAACTTAGATGCTAAGCTTGAGATTGATTCGCTTAAGGCTTCTCCTGTGGTTTCTGATGAGATTGATTGCTGTGATTGCTCTGTGTACCTAGCTGATCTTACTGCTCTTAAGGATAAGCATGCTTCTACTTGTGATGAACTAGATATGCTTAGGGTTGAAGTGGCTGAGCTTAAGTCTAGACCTGTTTTGCTAGGTGCTTGCACTTCTTGCCCTGTTTTGCATGGAAAGATTGATGAGATGCATGCTTACACTGTTTCGCTTGAGGCTAAGTTGAAAGAGCCTATTCCCACTTCTTGCTCTACTTGTGAATTGCATGCGGTTAAGAATTTGGAGCTTGCGCATTATGTTGATCGCTTGCAGGATGAGAATGATGAGCTGAGAAAATGTATGAGCTGGTTGTCGGGTCAGGTGCCTCAGCTTGGTATCATGATAGCGGCTTTCAAACGCTATGATGGTCAGGCACTTGGGGCTGACAAGCTTGGAGAGAATAGTGGTGAGGGAGTTGAGAGAGTTGGAGAGATTCCTATCCCACCACCAAACAGATACAAGAACAAGTTTGAGCCCAAGCCTAACCATCTTAGAAACAAACTTGACACTACTCCAGATCCACCCATATTCCCTCACCCAACAAATGATTTCCAGAAACCGGTGAAGTTTGTGAGCCCAAAGGGAGGTGAGGAAGGAGAGAAGAAGGGTGAGAAATCGAGTGGGCAGCCACAACCCAAGCCTAAGCCTAAGCCACAGCCCATAAAGTTCCATTGTGGGTATTGTGGGAGAGATGGTCACAAGGATGAGTTTTGCTTCAAGAGGAAGCGTGAGGAGAGAATGGCTAGAGAGTGGGCTAACAAGGACAGGTACCACCCCTCTAATGGTGTACCTGAGCCTCGTATATAGATGCCCAGGGCCAAGACGATTGTGAGGACGGTTCCGGCTTGGGGAGACCGGAATGCAGCAGGTGGTGCTGCTGGCCGAGCTACACCGGTCAGACCGGTGCACTACACCGGTCAGACCGGTGAAGGTCTGGGCAGACAGCGAGTCGGGTTTCGTGCTCGTGAGGATGCTCGGTTTGGTTCTGGTGGTCGTGGTTCTGGTGGTTGGTCTGGAAAGTTTGCAGGTGGTCAGTTGGCTAGGCGTTCTCCACCTCGTGCTCAATACGGGGGTGGGAGGAGTCGTAGCTTTGAGATGGAGAGGAGGAACGATCCACGGTTTTCCTTTCGTGGCTTTCGTCCTCCTCCAGCTAGAGAGGGTTGGTTCCCTCGTAGTGGTTACCGTGGTGGTGTTCGTGGTGGTAGCTTTGATAGGCGTGATGATTTGGTTTGTGCTAACCCCACTTTGGAGCAAATGGTTCAGCACTGGTTTTACTCTTTTGGTACTAACCCCAGTGCTGAGTCGTTTGTTCACTCACGTGCTCGCTTTTGAATTTCAGGTGGGAGACTTGAGGAACGTTTGGTTGATTGACTCCGGTTGCTCGAGGCATATGACCGGAGACAAGGGGTGGTTCTCAAGTCTCGTCCTGGTGGTGTCCAAGACATACATCACCTTTGGGGACAATGGGCGAGGGCGTGTGCTGTCAGAAGGTAAGATCAAGGTAAGTGACAAGGTCACTCTCAGGCGTGTTGCTCTTGTTCAATCGCTGGGGTTCAATTTGCTTTCTGTGTCCCAGTTGTTGGATAAGGGCTTTGAGGTGTTGTTTCGACCTGGTGGTTCTCGGATTTTAGATTCTTGAGGGGACCTTGTTTGCATGGTCGTTCCCGAGGGTCAAGTGTTCCGAGCTGATTTCTCTCAGTCTTCTGGTGTGGAGCGTTGCTTCTTGGCTGGTTCTTCGAGTGAGTTGTGGAAGTGGCATAGGAAGTTGGGTCACTTGAGCTTTGACCTTTTGTCTCGCTTGAGTAAACTCAATTTGGTCCGAGGATTGCCACGGTTGAGGTTTGAGAAAGAGTTGGTTTGTGTGCCGTGTAGGCATGCCAAGATGGTAGCCTCTTCTCACCCGCCTCTCACCGATGTGATGACTGAGCGTCCATGCGAGCTGCTCCATATGGACCTTGTTGGCCCAGCTCGTGTGCGATCTGCGGGTGGAAAGTGGTATGTCCTTGTTGTGGTGGACGACTACTCTCGGTATGCGTGGGTGTTCTTTCTTGAGGAGAAAGGGGAGACGTTTGGTTTTGTTCGAGATCTTGTCTTGAGGTTAAGAAACGAGAGGCATGGAGATGCCATACGAGCGATCCGCAGTGACAATGGCTCGGAATTCAAAAACTCTCGTTTCGAAACCTTTTGCCATGACTTGGGTCTTGAACACCAGTTTTCGAGTCCATATACGCCTCCCCAGAATGGCGTGGTGGAAAGGAAAAACAGGACCTTATGCGAGATGGCTCGGACGATGCTCGACGAGCATAGGACTCCGAGAAGGTTCTGGGCTGAGGCGGTCAATACCGCGTGCTATGTGTCGAACAAGATCTACCTCAGGGTTCATAAGAAGAAAACCTGTTACGAGTTGATGCACGGTCGCACACCCAAGGTGAGTCACTTCCATGTCTTTGGTTGTAAATGCTTCATTCTGAAGAAAGGGAAGAAGTTGGACAAGTTCGAGGCTAGGTCTGTCGATGGCATTTTCTTTGGTTATGCATCTCATTCTAGAGCATTTCGTGTGCTCAATCTTGAAACTAACCAAATCGTGGAGACTTGCGAGGTAACCTTCGACGAGACACAGCCACGTAGTCAGCTTGTTTTTGAGTGTGCAGGTGACGACGAACTTGGCGAGGAGATCTTTCAGGAGGAGGAGCATGAACATGGAGATGATGAAGATGGCGGTGCGGTGCCCGTGGCTGAACATGTACCTACTACTTCGACGACGATCGTGAACGGGCCCTCTCCCACACCTACAACGACAAACCCAGATCAAGACGAAGCTGCTGTTGAGGGGGAGGTAGCATCAAGGCGAGAACCTCCCCGGCGAGTGCAAGTGGATCACCCAGCTTCGAGAATCATCAGTGACATGAATGAACGCACTACACGGTCGAGGGTTCGGAACAATTCTCATTTCGCTCACGCTGCTTTTGTTGCCACCTTTGAGCCCAAAGACATTGGACACGCGTTATCTGATCATAATTGGGTTAACTCGATGCATGAGGAGTTGGCGAATTTTGAGAGGAACCAAGTTTGGGTGTTTGTTGACCCTCCTCCAGGGTGTAAGCCGATTGGGACAAAATGGGTGTGGAAAAATAAAGAGGGAGAGAAAGAAGAAGTGGTGAGGAACAAGTCGAGACTTATTGCTCAGGGGTACAGTCAGAAAGAGGGGATCGACTACGAGGAGACTTTTGCTCCTGTAGCTCGTTTGGAGGCGATCAGGATCCTTCTAGCCTTTTCCGTGGCTAAAGGGTTCAAGTTGTACCAGATGGATGTGAAGAGTGCTTTCCTGAACGGTGTGTTAGAGGAAGAGGTGTTTGTGAGGCAACCACCGGGGTTTGAGAGTGAGAAGTACCCTCACCGGGTGTACAAGTTGAGGAAGGCGCTGTATGGGTTGAAGCAGACGCCTAGAGCTTGGTATGGTAGGTTGAGGGGGTTCCTGTTTGAGAGAGGGTTTGAGATGGGGAAGGTCGATCAGACCTTGTTTCTCCTCAGGCAGGGCAGAGATATCCTGATTGTGCAGGTATACGTGGATGATATTGTCTTTGGTCGCTCGTCTAACTCTCTTGTTGCAAGGTTTGCAGAAGACATGAGCAGGGAATTTGAGATGAGCATGATGGGCGAGTTGCAGTTCTTCCTCGGGCTACAAATCAAGCAATCAAAGGAAGGAACATTTGTGCACCAAGCTAAGTACACCAAGGACATTGTGAGGAAGTTCAAGATGGAGGACTCCAAGGCCATGGCGACGCCTATGAGTACGACTACAGCTCTTGATGCGGACGAGGAAGGTGAACACGTGGACCAGAAGGAGTACCGGAGCATGATCGGGTCACTCCTCTACTTGACGGCGACGAGGCCGGACATCCAATTCTCGGTATGTCTGTGCGCTCGTTTTCAAGCGTCTCCGAGGACTTCGCATCGGCAAGCAGTCAAGCGCATTTTCAGGTATTTGCGACACACTCCCGACTTCGGCCTTTGGTACTCTGCGTCTTCTTCTTTGGCGCTTCATGGTTTTTCAGACGCGGATTTTGCTGGGTGTCGGTTGGATAGGAAGTCCACTTCTGGGACTTGCCAGTTCTTGGGTTCGTCTTTGGTGTCTTGGTCTTCTCGCAAACAGTCGAGTGTTGCTCAATCCACTACCGAGGTAGAGTATGTGGCCGCATCTAGTTGTTGCTCTCAGCTCCTTTGGATCACATACACCATGAGTGACTTTGGTGAGGAGTATACCCATGTCACACTTCAATGTGATAGCACCAGTGCCATAAGCGTTGCAAAGAACCCAGTGCTCCATTCCAAAACCAAGCACATAGAAGTGAGGTATCATTTCTTGAGAGACAACGTAGAGAAAGGGAAGATAGCTTTGATCCATGTACCCACACATGACCAACTAGCCGATATTTTCACCAAACCCCTAGATCAAGCAACTTTCACTCGTTTGCGGGGGGAGCTTGGTGTTTGTTTGATTTCTTGAGTTGGCGTGTGGGAGCTCCTTTGTAGCATATGTATGGCTTTCCTTTGTGCATTTCTTGCATTTGGCATGGCATATGTAACATGATGTATAGGCATCTTTGTATCTTAGGTTGCATGCATTTTGTATCATATGCATTGTTTAGGAAAGGTTTCTCCTATATACATTGTTCACCATGAAATGATATATATGTCTTTGTGAGCTAATTTGGTAAGCTATGGTTAGTTTGGCTTAGCTCTTGATAATCTTGGTTTATATCCATGGTTGATGACTATGTTTTTGAAAAATTTCATATGTATGCTCTCTTGTGAGTAAATGCCTTTACATGATCTTGACATGTTTTTGTGGCTTGGCTATGCTTAATTTGTGGTTGGATAGCTTATTTTGATCATATGGGGCCAAAGGCTCATTTACCATCATGAATGTTTAGCCCCCATGCTTCATCTTGTGGAAGGGCATAAGTTTCTTTTTGTCGCAAAGACATTTCATGTACCAACTATAAATCTGAAAATGAAATGTAAATTGCTTGGAAAATGTGCTCCCATGTCATATGTGCTAATTTTAATTTGCTTTGGGTGCTAAACCGTTGCATGATGCCTACCAATGAGAAGTCTCAAATATAGAAGTAGGCACATGGCTCGGTGGCTTTGACATGACATGAGGTGCTTGTGGGTGTTTATGATGGTCTTATGTTTAGAATGGTTGTCCTAGCATGAAGTTTGTGTGGCTTTGCCATTTTGACATGTTTTGCTCATGTTTAGGACTTTCTCATGAGAGGGTGATTTTTCGCAAAATTGCTCAATTCTATCTTAGCTTCGCCCAATAGTTGTGAAACTTGGTGATCATGAAGTTGATGTCCTTACGAAGCTATAGAGTATCTAACTTGCTCATTTGGACATGTGTAGCATTCTTTGTTGAATTTTGTCTATTTGAGAAGCTCTAGGTTGCATTTTTTGCATTTTTGGCTTGATTCATGCATTGCCAACAAGGGGGAGAAGCTTGTGCATGTTTTGGCTTGCTGCATGTATTTAGAAGGTTTCCAAGTGGTTTTGAGCTATTTTTGAGGTCGGGCAGTTTCCCAGGTGGCATCGGCCTGACCGGTGAGGTACACCGGTCTGACCGGTGTAGTTCCCAGGTGCTGGGCGATCTTGTCCACCGGTCTGACCGGTGTGGTTGACCGGTCAGAGCAAAGCTGAAGCAGCTGCTCTGTTTTGTCGAGGTGGTTTGCATGCATTCGTCCAGGGGGAGTTGCATTGGTTCAGGGGGAGCTTGCATGTGTGCAGGGGGAGCTCTTTGTGATTTTCGAGCTTTGGATTGTTGACTTGTGCTCTTTGCTTGAGCATGCTTTTGTCTCGGATGTGTCGAGCCGTTGCCCTTGCCTAAGGGGTCCGAGACTTGTCTTCTTCAATTGATCTTGCTCTTTGCCTTTTCTTTGGCTTTCGATCGCTTGTTGGAGTTTCTTTTAGTCGTTTCTTTTCTTTTCCTTTTCTCTTGGTTACCAAAACGTGTGTGTTGTCAATGCACTCATCAAGGGGGAGATTGAGAGCCAGGTGTGGTTCGAGGACCGATGGATGGTCGCTTCCTGGTGTGATGAGTGATTGACAACGTGGTGTGGACTGATTCGTGGTGATTAGCGGAGGCTACACCGAGTTCGCGGGGTTTCCAGTGGTTCACCAGAAAACCACTGGGTTCCTTGGTTGATCTACAAAGCCAAGACCGAAGAACCGAAGATGGAGGTGCAGCAGCTCCAGACCGGTCTGATCGGTGGGTACCGGTCTGACCGGTGAGGAGCACCGGTCTGACCGGTGTGCGACGACGCAGTCCGGAATCTTCGAAGCGGAGGACACGCGTCGGGATCGCAAGGCTTGCGTCGAGGCTAAGCAAGTTTGCGGTCGCTGGGCATCCGTCCGATGGAGCGAAGACAAAGATTTCCGAATTCACCCTTGAGGGGCATGTATCCCTAGTTAGCTAGTAAGGGTATTTTCGTCTTTCGGTTGCCTCCATATAAACCAAGTGGTGAGAGGATGGCAGCCATCTCTTGGAACCCTAGCTCATTTGCTTTCCTATTTTCCTTAGGATTTTCTTAGGACTAGCTTGAGAGCTTCATGGTGAGATCTTGTGAGAGGGAAGGATGATCGGGCGGCAAGCTAGACCTTGTATGAACCTCTTTGGAATGTATAGATGATTCGGCGTGGTTCCTCAAGGCTTGGATATGTCTTTCCCGTTTCTCCTTTTTGGTGATTTTCGGAGCCCTTTCTTGGCGATTTTCTTGGAGCGATTTCGAGGCCTTTCTCTTTGGGATTTGGTGGGGGATGTATGCATGAACACTTCGTGATTCTTTTCTCTTTGATTCCCCTCCCAAATCCGTGAGCAAAGGGGCTCGATTTTGGGGCTTTCGTGGCTCTAGGGTTAGAGGCGTTCTTGGTGGGATTTCTTCGATTCTTCTTGATTTAGCAAGTTTTGGTGGACCAAATCTTGGCTATGGAGTGCCCATGAGGTGTTCCTACTATCCTCAAAGTCTTGCACAAATCCGTGGAGCGATTCGGGAGATCGGGAGTTGGATTTGGGGGAGTTGACCCGCGGGTGCTGTTCATCCCCGAGCGGCCCAGCCGGACCGGTCTGACCGGTGCTGCTCACCGGTCTGACCGGTGCAGAGGCTCTGTGGGTTTTGCCTCGGGTGAACGTTCTGGTGAGTTCGTTGTAGTCCCGTGTTGCTGCTGTTTTGAGCTTGGGTCAGTTTGGAGCTCTGTAGGCCTGTTTGGTGGATTTGGGGTTTCCTGGCTTGGACCGGTCTGACCGGCGAGCTACACCGGCCTGACCGGTGTAGAGGCCTTCTGTGGAAGTTCCCAGGTTTTACCAGCAGGGACCGGTCTGACCGGTGCTGCTCACCGGCCTGACCGGTGTAAGTCAGTGGTGCTCGATTTGGTGTTCCGCTGCGTCCTCGAGTACGTGAAGGTGGTTGTTGGTTCCTAGGACCAGTAGCACTCTAGTGGCTGCGTGGTCTTGGCCAACTTGGGTAGTTGAGTCGGAGACGTGATTTGGAAGCCGTGTTCGTCTTGTTGGAGTTCTCATCTCCTTCGAGAAGAATTTTTATCGGCTCCCATTCACTCCCCCCTCTCTGGTTCGCCTAATCGGTCCTTCAGAGGGAGAAAAGGGAGAGAGTGAGAGAGATTATTAATACTCATTTACTACATTTTAGTCTCTTTAGAATTTGGATCCAAATATAAGTGAGACTAGCAACTTTTAGCCTGACTAGTTTTAGTCATGAGACTAAAAGGTATCCAAGCACCCTTTCAATCAAGTGAATTTGGAGTAGTTACTTCTCCAAGCTTATGATCAGTCGAGTTTTGCAGTCTTGGAATCTGTATTCAATAATGTGTCCATGAAGGCTGGTCATATGCATGGCATGATTCTCCAATCTGTTGTTGGCAAGAATCTGGAAATATGTGTTGTACTCCCTCCATCTCTTATTAGAAGTCGTTTCAAAAATGTGTTTGTGAGGTAAACACGATTTTCTAGAGACAATTATATAGGACAGAAGGAGTACTATGTTAAGCTGAGCTTGACATCCTACCTTGGTGCCAACACCGAATATGATTTATCGCTACAAATAATAAATACGAGTACTCAGTCTCTAGTCTCTACCATCAACAAATATAAACACTTTTGATTTGGTCCTGAATACATAAATCTGTAAAATAAGATAATAAAAATGACTGAAATTTACTCAAATTTACATGTTACTGGCCAGAATAATATATTGAGACGGTGTAAATACTTAAATTTACAGGTGGAGGCCCAGGACTAAAAGCTTTGATATTAGTCTGTGGCGAAGCCAAAAATAGCCGGCAGGGGGGCTTCTTTCTCTTCTTCCACCTCTAGCTCCTTCTTTCCTCTTCTTCCTTCTCAAAATTTTAGAAGGAGCTTCAGTGGGCTGCCATGGTGGCGCCAACGGTAGGGGGGCTCCAGACCCCCTGACCCACCGCTGGATTCGCCCCTAATATTAGTTACTTTAATCATCACTATTACTAACACACAAATACTCATATTTTGATATTCTAAGACTATCCACACTCGTCATCCTTTATTTCCTCCTTCAAAACGGAATATTTCATCCTAGCCATCAAAATTCTCTCCTTCATATACACCTCTCCCGCATCCATCTTCCTTTATAATCTCTTCTCCATCCCAACTCCCACCTATGAGGCCCACCTGTCACTCTCCCTCCTTCTCCCTTTCTTTTTCGCCCCGACCTCATCCACTCTGCCCAGCGCCCGCCCACCTCGTCCACTCCGCCGCCCATCCTCCCCCCCACTCTCTCTCCGCCCGCCACGAAGCGCTCGGAGTGGCCTCCTTCTTCCCGTGCCGGCGTCTGCGAGCAGGGCAGGGGTGTGCCGGCCTCCTTCCTCCCGCACCGGCTTCCGCGAGCAGGGGCAGAGGCGTGACGTAGCGGTAGCAGAGCTCGGTCTAGCCAGCGGTGGCGAGGAGGCGGGCAGCAGCAGCGGCGGCGGCGAGCGGAGCAGCAGCAGCTCGCCGGGCCACACGTCCTCCTCCCTCTTTCACCTCCTTACCGCCGGCACCAGCATCGACATCCCCGCCCCCGCCGCGGACCATGGCAGCCTCCTTGGCGTGTCGGACACGCGGATCTGCCGCTCCCAGGGCGGGCGGAGCTCCGGCGGTGGCCCTCCTCCCCATCTCCGGCACCCACCACTCCTTCCCCTGTCGGACGGCACGTGCGGGGCTGCAGCGGCGGTGCGCTCCTCCCTCCCTGGCGTCCGTGAGCAAGGGCAAGGGCGCACCTCCCCTGCTCCTCTGCCGGTGAGCAGGGCCCCACATGCCCCTCCCTCTCCGCAGCTTCCCCGGTAGGCCAGCGCGAGGAGGACGGTCAGCGGCGGATCGAGCTCTCCTGCCTCCGGCGGCGCAGCTGGGGCTCCCGGTGGCCGGATCCGGGGGTGCGGTGGCTGGATGCTGGAGGTCAACGCGACCGGCCTCCTCTTCTTCTCCTGCATAGTGATGGTCGACGGTGGCGGATCCGCTCCCCATCTCCATCCAGGCACCTCCCCAGCGCGGCCGTGCTCGAGCTTGTCTCCTCTTGGTCCGCCCTCTCGTCCTCCCGGCGACAGCGACGATGGCAGAGCGTCCCTCTTCTCTCTCCCTTCTGGCTTCCGGCGCGGACCAACTATCAGCGTGTGGGCCCGCGCCACGTCGGGCTTCCGCGTTCTCCCGGATCCCTCTAGATCCAGAGGAATCCGGGGCCGACGGGATTTCCCCGTCCTCGTGCAGGAGCCCCGCTGCAGGCTCAAAAATGGGATCCCTCTCCTGGAGGAGGGGATCCCTTTTTTTTTCAGTGACCGGGTGCGGGTGGTCTAAATATTTGGTACATATGGGTTGGTGTATGGTGGTCAACAAAGAAGAGATGAAAACAAATTTCAGGTAAGTACCACGCAGAGCGGAGGGGTGGATCCTCAATGATGCGCGGCCATACCCCACCTGTCGGGTGCGGTCCGACAGCGCGCCAGGCGCAATCATTCTGGCTGTGGCCGTCTGCACTCGCCACTTCCTCCAGCCGCGGCGACGCCGGCGAGGTGCGCTGGCGGGGCCACGCGCTGCCGCAATAATGATTCCCCGGTGATTGGCCGTGGCGCGCGGGCGCGGGCGCGCGGCTCCCATCCCACGGCGACACAAGATGCTGGCTCCCACGAGGCCGGGCCCGTGATTATTTCCTCGCCTCCTCTCCTCCAGTTCGCGCGAGCGGCCCGCCGGGCGCGTTCGCTCTTGGCGCGATTGTCTCGATCGTCTTCCAACAACGGAGGGCGAGATCGGAGACGCGACGGGGAGCCAATACTGATGCCAGGCGCACAGTGTTCGTGTGGGTGGTGCCAAGCCGATGGAGTTCCGAAAGCAAACCAGGCAGGTCGTTGCCTTGCGCGCGCGCACGACGAACGAGCTCAGCGAGGCAGCGTCCTCTCGCGTGTGAGAGATGAAGCCGTCGCTGCCGATCATCTTCAGATAGCAGCAACATGGCAGCATGGCCGCAGGGACGTGCAGTGCATGCGGATACACACCACACAGGCATACAGCTAGCTGCGCAGGCTAGCAAGATGAGGCAGGCCTGGCCTGCGCCTCTATATCTCTCGTCACGTCTTGTGTGGTCAATCATGGCACACGCTCCGAGCATTCATCCATCCTGCTCTGTGTCGCTGTCGCCGGCTGATGAAAGCTTCGTGAGAGGCAGCCAGCCTAGCACTGTTGCTTCCACGGGACGGGAGACGGGAGGGCACAACAGGCAACAGACTCCTCAGCCGTGCGCGCAAAGAGCACAGAGCATACAAGCGAGAGGGCGCTCGCTCGTTTCCGGCCGTCTGGGTCCTCATTTGCCATCGATCCATTTTCATCAGTCCATTCAACTCGGCCCCCGGCCGCTGCCGAACGCAAAAGATGCGTCAGAACTACAATGACGACGTCGCCATGCACCATGCAACATGTCATACTGTCATGTGAGGCTTGCATGCAACGAGTACTACGCTTGCATTGCATGCACCATGCAACGAGTACTACGCTTGCGAGATGTGATGGTGATATACTGATATCCCCATTTCGGAGGGACGTGTCATACTGTCATGTGAGGCTTAATTTGCCTACAAACTGAACCGTTACAAAATTCAAAACATGAGCTACATTTGATTGTCCCTGACCTGAAGTATGTGTTCCAAAAAAAAATCGAGTGTTTTTTATAAAAAAAAATTCGAGTCTTTGGGAGAGAATAACACCAGATTGAGATATTTGATAGTGATGGTACCAATGTGATTCATGGTGTCCTATGCCCCTATCCCGGCACCGATAAGACTCCTTCGTCACCTAGGGCCTGTTTGGCGGCGCTCCTTGTGCAGACGGAGCGGGAGTTGGAGCAAGCGGAGCAACATTTTCCAACTCCGCCGGTTTGGCAAAAAAACAGCTCCGCTCCTCCCATCCAGCTCAATAGGAGCGGGCACACATAGACGCCTTTGGTACCACTCCGGCTCCTTCGATGCCGGAGTGGCACGCGGTGCACGGAGCGCTTCCAAATGGAGCCCTAGTGTCCACGGTCATCAGCCACACCGTTCCCGCACCTACCACCATCGTTGGATATACCTTCTACCGCCAGATTTCATTCTAGTCGTCTCGGCAATGGAGATAAACCTAAGGACCAAAACCCCACCCGTTTTTCCGAAGAAAACCGAATGCATCTCATATGTGCGTCAGGATCAAGTTTACACACATATGATAGACGTCATGAGTGAAATATCCATAAACAGTAATCAAAACGTACAAGAGTTAAACCATTACATTATCTTTTATTACACTCAGACGTTAGACTCGAAGGTCTTTAAAACGAACATACGATAACTAGACGAAGCAACTCCGTCTTCAGCTTCCACAGGCACATGACTGGGGGCACGCAAGCCTCAGAACTCATCGAAGTCGCTGAAGTACTCTTCTCCAGTGTTCTCCTCTGAACAGCGGGTAAGCAAGGGTGAGCACACTTATGGTTGGAGCTCAGCAAGTGGGGTAAACATGCAAGGCTATCAAGGTTAGGCTAAGGGTTTACAGCGGTTAGCATTTTAATGTTGGTCAAGTTTTATTAAGCAAGCACCTAATTACTAGATGTAAGTTTATACCAACCCACTTAAGCTTTAGAAAACTTTCCATCTCAAACCATACATAAAACCACAATTTACTTCCATCTTCAAGTTTAATTATCATGTGAGGGTCCAGGCCGCTCTTGACCGTGAGCACGGCTGATCGATCAGTTCTCACTCTGCAGAGATCGTACACTTTACCCACAGTTCGTGTTCCTCATGTTGCCCGAGTTGATCAGACCCTAAAACACTTCCGAGGTGAGTGACTAGGGGTCCACTACGAAGCCTTTACAAAGATATGCAGAAGACCAACAACCCGCGACAGTTACAGCAGCGGAGCGGACCATAACCCTCCCTAGTGGTCAGCACCTTAGCAAAGGCTGCTACACCAAAAGAACCGGGCTATACCCCTTCAACTCCGGCCCCCTGTGCTCCTTTCGGATAAGGTTGTTAGATAATTCCACACACCTAATTAATTGGCTAAGCCAGAGCCATATGGACTGTGGTTGCACCGTTTTCCTGGGTGGTTCTACATGTTCCAATTAAAACATATAATCTTGTATTTACCAAAGTTCACCAAAGCATCATCTTTCACCAAAATTATCATGATCAACATTCATCATTTTGTAAAGTTCCAAACGAACCATCCCATGGTATAGCAACTAAGCATTTCTACCCAAAACATTTATTTAAAGGGTTGTTCAAGGTAATGGGGATAAAATTCTAGTCATGTCCTTAAAAAGGTGATTTTCCCATCAATTTAATGCAGTGCAATAAATAAAAGTAAATATTAATTAATATGCAGTTATTTAGGACAAAGAGGAATATGCAGAGGGAGAAATCCACTTGCCTTCATTGCTTAAACACTGGGGTTCTTCTTCTTCAAATACTTGCTCTTGATCCACTCCAACTGGCTGTTCACTTGAAACCGACACGATGTCTACGAGCACACATGAAAATATTCAATAAATAAAAACAATACATCAAACATATCCAAAAGCTAAAAACACGCTGCTAAAACTAACGGGTTTGATGAGACGGTCGCATGGACACCAAAAACACCTAAAACGGACAAAAAGACGCAAAAGATATGGCCAAAACGGGGTTTAGAGGCTTTTCTATGAAGAAACTAGGCTTCCAGGGGCTTAACTGCAAGAAACCAGGGGCTAAAACTAATTATGCGTATAAACCGAAGGGCTTATGCGCAAAAGAACCTATTAAGGGCCTCGGGTGCTAAAATAGAGAAGGTCAGGGTTCAAAACATAAAAGAAAGGACCCAAACATAAGGGTTTTAACTGGTGGGAGGATCAGCTTGTGAAACTGAAGAAGCCGAGGGTCTCTTTTGCAAAAAGGCCGACGCTGACCGTTATAAGATCTGTTGACTCGCGGCCGAACAGATCTGGGCCGTTGGTCCCTTGATGGACGGTTGCGGGAAAAACTAAAAGCTCAGGGGTTTAAGCGGAAGAAAAAGGACTTAACTGCAAGGGTTTTCACTGGTGGAAGGGTATGGTTGTGATATTCAAAACTGCAGGGGGTTTTCTGCAAAATTGCAGTGGCTGCGCGGGGTTGACTGGTACGCCGCTATTTTGACCGGGACGGGGTGCGATCTAGATCGTTGATCGCCGCGTGGACGGCGGGGGTGGACTGCAAGTGGCCAGGCGGCGGCGGCGTGGCGCGCTGTTGACGGTCGATATTTGCCATTTTCAAGGCCGTCAACTCCTGCAAATTTGAGCATGAATTGCACATCCACACTAGAATAGGTGCTTAAACTCATACTTTCCACCAGTGTCGATGTCTATTTGAATGCAGGTATTCAGCATAAGAAATGGGAGGAATCCATGCACTTTCACTCCACTCCAATCCAAGGCACTCAAATGCTGGCCAATCAGGGGCTGCCACATGGATTCTCCTGGATCCATGATGTCACCAATCCATGTGAAGGACTCACGACGAATCATACGCTGCCACGTCAGCATCACATGGATCCATGGGCCCACTTTGCCAACTAAACCGCCAGGAAACGTGCCATGCACGGAGGAGAGGCATTAGGGCCCACATGGAAGCGAGCCAGAGGAAGCAGGGGCCAGATGGCCGGCCAAAGGTTTCGGCCAACCCTAGGATCGGCCGAACCGACCTAGGGTCGGTTGATCCTGGCCCTCCACGTGCTGGTTGCTCATTGGCTCTTGGCTGCATTCCCAGGTGTTTAGGGGCACTTTGAGCCCCGGAGCAAGCCTCCTCCTTGTCTATAAATAGGAGGGGAGGGGCTCCATTTCTCACACACCACCAAGCTCTCAAGTTCCACTTCTCTCTTGTGTAGCTCTCTCTCCCTCTCTCCAATTCTGCCCATGAGAGGTGATTCTCACCTCTTTGTGGTAGAATGGTGATGAGGAGAGATCTAGATTAGGATTAGTTGAGAGGTAGAGTAGGGGTAAGGAATGAGTTGATGTCCTCGTGGATGCTCGTTCTTCATTTAGATCAAAGTGAGTATTTCAGCATTTCTTATTTAGACTATAGTGGACATCATGCATGATTGTTTTGTTCTTGTGTTCGTGGCTCGTTCATAAGTTAGAAGCTTGTGTTCTTCATGACACAAGGCTTCGATCCTTTAGAGCCAGAGCCAAAGTTCATTTATTTGTTTGCATGCTCTGATCCTGTTTAGCTAAGTAAGTTCGCTGTATCTCGTTTAGCTGCATCCATAGCTTCCTTTCTGCTCCCAGTTCAATGATATGATCTGATTCCGATCTTTCCCTTGTTCGTGGGACCGTTTCTATACGGTTGCTATAGTGTAGTTAGCGGGCTAGCATACACCGCACTATAGTATTTATCTGGGGTACAGACGTGGTGTCTGGGCCCTGGTTTCCCTGCGAAGACCACATACGATCGTAGCGTAGAGGTAGGCCGCAGTGGTGACAGCCTGTTGGACCCTTTGTCAACCCTCTTACGTCGCGTACCGAGTTGGGCTCGCTTGCCAGCACCCTGGAGTGTTGTCACTCCGCGGGGATGACTAAGACCTGACAGAAATACATCTTGAGAGCTAAGTCCCTTAAGGAAGTGCTTCTTGTAACCCGACCTATCCCAGCGAAAGCTGGTGTCCTTGGATAGACCCTCTCTGGTTACTCTCTGTCCTAGGAACGAAACCCGATGGGAATACTCATTCTCCTAGGGAGAAGTGCTACAATGGTGTATCCGTGCGCTTGCGGATTCGTTCGCACTCGTCAGTGTACCCAGGAGTTTCTTACACGATCACGCTAGTGCGCCAGTGGTGGTGACGTTAAGAAACGCCAACAAGCGCACGGCGGCGCCGGCGGCGAAGCTCACCGGAGCTCGCTCGATCTCGAGCTCCCGACCACCGATTCAAGCGTGGAGGGGCTCTCCGCGAAGCGGTGGAGCACGCGCACACTACTAGGGCATCTGGGAGGTGATTTGGGTGACAGAGAGGGCACCTCGACCGGCGGGGTGGCTCAGCTCAGCTCGACCAACTCCGGCGAGCGCAGGGCATCGGGTGAGGCTCAGGAGCACTCAGATTTCGACGGGCTCGACTTCCTCACCTCGCTGCAGTGCTTCAGATGCACAAGAGGGCGATGGGGAAGTGCCATAGAGGGAGGTCGACGATGGTGGTTCCGGCGGGAAGAAGGTGGACGGCGGAGCTCTGGGTGGCGGCACTTGAGCGTGAGAGAGAGAGAGCGGGGAAAAGGGGGCGACACAGAGGCTTGGCCCCAGTTTTTATAGAGAGGAGAAGGGAGAAGGGAGCGACAGCCGGGGGGGTACTAGCCATCAATGGCCATGGGCAGCCGTTACTGGAGAGGGAGTGAAGAAGGGGAAACGGAGGAGAAACTGAAGGAAATTGAAGTGGGAGAGTGAAGCCGGTGCTTCATTGCTCCTTGATGACAAGGATTGAAGGAGGGGGAGGGACGCGCGGCGCACAGAAACGGCCGACGGCGTGCGGCAGTTGCAAAGCAGGGGAGCCGGCTGGAGGTTAGGGGTGGAGCTGACAGGCGGGCCCCGTTGGTCAGCGAAGGAGGAGAGAGGGGAGGCGCTGCTGGGCCGGCGGGAGTATTGGGCCGGGAAGAGAGACGGGCCGGCGCGCGTTTTGGCGGAGAGAAAAGGGGAAGGGAGAGAGATGGGCCGCGGGTGGGGTTTTTTTCTTTTTTTTCAACACTTGTCTTTCAAAACTTTTTCAAACTTTAAACACTTTTCAAATCTTTTCAAACTTTCAAACTATTTTGAAACTTATTAAACTTCACACAATCAAACATAAACTATGCAAACAAAATATGATGCACAAGCACTTATTGTTTCTAAAATTATACAAAATGATATTTAAATATTTAAAAGGCCAAATTTATTTGATAATCTATTTATTTCCTTAGAAAATTTAATCTAAACACCATGTTGCTTATATTAATTTGGTGATGGAATTTAGGGTGTTACAAATCTACCCCCTTAAAAAGAATCTCGTCCCGAGATTCGGAGGGATTGGAAAAACTAAGGGTACTCTTCTATAAGCTCATCTTGCACATTGAGTTCTTCCGGCAGTCATAGCTCCTTCACTTGTTTTTCTTTATCTTGATTTACTTTTCCTTCCTCCTTGGATGGGGTGGTAGCAACAACTTCAATCCTATCTCCTTGTGGGATGGTTAAGAGCACTGACTTCTTGCCACACAGAATTATTCCATCATAATCGCCTAACCAATCCATTCCAAGTATCACATCTATTCCACTAGATGTAAGAACTATTAGATCAACTTGAAAATCTATTCCCCTGATTTTAAGATTGACCTATGGGCATACATAAGTGGATTTCATTTCACCATTCGGGGAACTAACCAGCAAATGTGTCTTCATAGAACTCATAGGTATATCATGCTTTGCCATGAATTGTTCAGTAATGAATGAATGCGATGCTCCGGAATCAAATAAAACTGTTGCTGCTACAGAGTTGACAGAGTACGTACCTAGCACAACACCTGGAGCGTCTTGAGCTTGCTCAGTTGTCACATGATTCACTCTACCACGTGCGTAGTTCTGTTGACCTCTGTTACCTCGAGGAGTAGAGTTCCCGATGTGAGCTTGAGATAACGGCTGTCCAAACCTCTAACCATTGCCTTTCTGAGGAGTCTGCATGTTGCGCTTCGGGCAGATGTTGGCATAATGTCCCAATTCTCCACAATTGAAACAACCATTAGGACGAACCGGTGAGTTGTTTCTCACTGGTGCTCCTGAACGATCTTGATGATGACTTGGAACATGCGGTGTCTGTTGGCTGGAATACTGGGGTGATTGAGTTGAGTGCTGCAACTGCAAATTCTGAGTATAAGTTCCACCTGATCCACCAGAGTGAAACTGAGAACCCTGAGATGAGTTGAAGTGGGGGCGTGTGTTGCTGGATTGTCCATGAGATTTAAACTTGCACTTCTGTTCACCAAGCTCCATACGTTTGTTCTCCAAACCTATAGCCTTGTTCAGCAATGTCTGAAAGTTGGGAAATGTATGGCTCTGCAGCTAATAGTTAAGCGGCCCAATCAAGCCACCCAAGAATCTTTCCTGCCTCTTGGGATCGGTGTTCACTTCATCGGGAGCATAACGGGACAAGTGTGTAAATTTATCGAGATATTCCATGACAGACATGTTTCCCTACTTCAGTGCAAGAAATTCCCTTTGCTTGAGTTTTATCACTCCCGAAGGAATGTGATGTGCACGGAAGCTATCCGGGAACTCCTGCCAAGTGATAGTGTTTCTAGCAGGATGTGCAGTCGTATAGGCATCCCACCAATCACTGGCTTGCCCTGGTAGTCTGCCTGCAGCATACAGGACCATTTCTTAGTCGGTGCATTGAACGGTTTCAAGCTTCTTAGTAACTGTCTTCAGCCAGTCATCGGCATCCAACGGATCAGAGGAGTGGGAGTACGTGGGAGGGTGGTGGCTCATAAACTCCTTATGCTTGTCCCTCGGCTGTGGCGCAGGTGGTGGAGGTGGTGCTGGTTGGTTCTGTTGAGCTTGTAGATTCTGGACGGTGGCAGTGAGGTTTTGCAGTAGCTGGGTTTGGGCGGTAAGGAATTACAGCATGGCAGGATCCATTTGGTTAAGCGGTGGGGGTGGAGGTGGTGGCGCTTGAGCTTGTTGATTGGCTATGTGAGCACGAATCACCAGCGGAACATCTTGTCCTCCTCCTGACCTGGTTTGTACCGTCTAATTGTTAGAGAAATCATTTCAGACAAGAACATTGAACTGATGCATGAAGATATGAACTAGAAAAGATGAAGCAACATGTATTTCAAAACTAAGACAGATTCTGATAGCTCCATTGTTTTGTACATATCCCCGTAAATACTTATCCCTTAGTGCTGAATTTACTCATAAAACTTGTGAACTAACCCAGCTAATTTTTCATCAAATAGAGTTATGTGGCTCAGGATATGATTAAAACAGTGCGGTTGTGTCAAAGAGTTGTGCAAAGAGATTTTACTCCAACCATCTTGTATGATAGATAAAGAAAAAGATAACCCAGATTTGAACCCAATCTAACTTTATTAACCTAACAATTTATTTCTTGTTGCATTTGTGACCATCACTCCACAATGCAACTCACACAATCAAAACTCCAAATCAAACATGTGTTCAAACAACAAACATTAACACAACGATCGTCCTTGCAGAAACGTTTCTATCGAAGTTGATAAGGGGTAGGCAATCTAAGTACTTATATTAGACAACACCGGTGGTGGGAATCCAGCTGATAGAACAAGAACCAAACTCAGTATAGATCAAAACAAAAAGATGTGTTTTAACAAGAAACAAAGAATAAATTAGATTTTTATACGTAAATAAGTTAATTTTGAAGGATGACAGGCTTTCTAGAACATGAATCCTTACTTTTCGACCATTTCTAACTTAAGGTTGCGTCCTACAGTCATTACTGCTCTGATACCACCCTGTCACACTCGTTTTTCCGAAGAAAACCGAATGCATCTCATATGTGCGCCAGGATCAAGTTTACACACATATGATAGAAGTCATGAGTGAAATATCCATAAACAGTAATCAAAATGTACAAGAGTTAAACCATTACATTACCTTTTATTACACTCAGATGTTAGACTCGAAGGTCTTTAGAACGAACATACGATAACTTGACGAAGCAACTCTGTCTTCAGCTTCCACAGGCACATGACTGGGGGCACGCAAGCCTCAGAACTCATCGAAGTCGCTGAAGTACTCTTCTCCAGTGTTCTCCTCTGAACAGCGGGTAAGTAGGGGTGAGCACACTTATGGTTGGAGCTCAGCAAGTGGGGTAAACATGCAAGGCTATCAAGGTTAGGCTAAGGGTTTACAGCGGTTAGCATTTTAATGTTGGTCAAGCACCTAATTACTAGATGTAAGTTTATACCAACCCACTTAAGCTTTAGAAAACTTTCCATCTCAAACCATACATAAAATCACAATTTACTTCCATCTTCAAGTTTATTTATCATGTGAGGGTCCAGGCCGCTCTTGACCGTGAGCACGGCTGATGAATCAGTTTTCACTCTATAGAGATCGTACACTTTACCCACAGTTCGTGTTCCCCATGTTGCCCGGGTTGATCAGACCCTTAAACACTTCCGAGGTGAGTGGCTAGAGGTCCACTACGAAGCCTTTACAAAGATATGCAGAAGACCAACAACCCGCGACAGTTACAGTAGCGGAGCGGACCATAACCCTCCCTAGTGGTCAGCACCTTAGCAAAGGCTGCTACCCCAAAAGAACCGGGCTATACCCCTTCAACTCCGGCCCCTTGTGCTCCTTTCGGATAAGGTTGTCAGATAATTCCACACACCTAATTAATTGACCAAGCCAGAGCCATATGGACTGTGGTTGCACTGTTTTCCTGGGTGGTTCTCCATGTTCCAATTAAAACAATTTATCTTGTATTTACCAAAGTTCACCAAAGCATCTTCTTTCACCAAAATTATCATGATCAACATTCATCATTTTGTAAAGTTCCAAACGAACCATCCCATGGTATAGCAACTAAGCATTTCTACCCAAAACATTTATTTAAAAGGGTTGTTCAAGGTAATGGGGATAAAATTCTAGTCATGTCCTTAAAAAGGTGATTTTCCCATCAATTTAATGCAATGCGATAAATAAAAGTAAATATTAATTAATATGCAGTTATTTAGGACAAAGAGGAATATACAGAGGGAGAAATCCACTTGCCTTCCTTGCTTAAACACTGGGGTTCTTCTTCTTCAAAAACTTGCTCTTGATCCACTCCAACTGGCTGTTCACTTGAAACCGGCACGATGTCTACGAGCACACATGAAAACATTCAATAAATAAAAACAATACATCAAACATATCCAAAAGCTAAAAACACACTGCTAAAACTAACGGGCTTGATGAGACGGTCGTATGGATACCAAAAATGCCTAAAACGGATAAAAGACGCAAAAGATATGGCCAAAACGGGGTTTAGGGGCTTTTCTATGAAGAAACTAGGCTTCCAGGGGCTTAACTGCAAGAAACCAGGGGCTAAAACTAATTATGCGTATAAACCAAGGGGCTTATGCGCAAAAGAACCTATTAAGGGCCTCATGTGCTAAAACAAAGAAGGTCAGGGTTCAAAACATAAAAGAAAGGACCCAAACGTAATGGTTTTAACTGGTGGGAGGACCGGCTTGTGAAACTGAAGAAGCCGAGGGTCTCTTTTGCAAAAAGACCAGCGCTGACCGTTATAAGATCTGTTGACTCGCGGCCGAACAGATCTGGGCCGTTGGTCCCTTGATGGACGGCTGCGGGAAAAACTAAAAGCTCAGGGGTTTAAGCGGAAGTAAAAGGACTTAACTGCAAGTGTTTTCACTGGTGGAATGGTATGGTTGTGATATTCAAAACTGCAGGGGGTTTTCTGCAAAATTGCAGCGGCTGCGCGGGGTTGACTGGTACGCCGTTGTTTTGACCGGGACGGGGTGCGATCTAGACCGTTGATCGCCGCGTGGACGGCGGGGGTGGACTGCAAGCGGCCAGGCGGCGGCGGCGTGGCGCGCACGGCGGCGCCGGCAGCGAAGCTCGCCGGAGCTCGCTCGATCTCGAGCTCCCGGCCACGGATTCAAGCGCGGATGGCCTCTCCGCGAAGCGGTGGAGCACGCTCACGCTACTAGGGCGTCTGGGAGGAGATTTGGGCGACGGAGAGGGCACCTCGGCCGCCGGGGCGGCTCAGCTCGGCTCGACCAACTCCGGCGAGCGCAGGGCAGCGGGTGAGGCTCGAGAGCGCTCGGATTTCGACGGGCTCGACTTCCTCACCTTGCTGCAGTGCTTCGGATGCACAAGAGGGCGATAGGGAAGTGCCATAGAGGGAGATCGACGATGGCGGTTCCGGCGGGAAGAAGGTGGACGGCAGAGCTCCGGGCGGCGACACTTGAGCGTGTGTGAGAGAGAGAGAGCGGGGAACAGGGGGCGACACAGAGGATTCGCCCCGGTTTTTATAGAGAGGAGAAGGGAGAAGGGAGCGACAGCCGGGGGGTACTAGCCATCAATGGCCATGGGCGGCCGTTACTGGAGAGGGAGTGAAGAAAGGGAAACGGAGGAGAAACTAAAGGAAATTGAAGTGGGAGAGTGAAGCCGGTGCTTCATTGCTCCTTGATGACAAGGATTGAAGGAGGGGGAGGGACGCACGGTGCACGGAAACGGCTGGCGGCGTGCGGCAGTTGCAAAGCAGGGGAGCCGGCTGGAGGTTTGGGGTGGAGCTGACGGGCGGGCCCTGTTGGTCAGCGAAGGAGGAGAGAGGGGAGGCGCTGCTGGGCCGGCGGGAGTTTTGGGCCGGGAAGAGAGACGGGACGTCGCGCGTTTTAGCGGAGGGAAAAGGGGAAGGGAGAGAGATGGGCCGCGGGTGGAGATTGGGCCGCAGGCGGGGTTGGGCTGAAAGGGGAGGGGAAAGAGTTGCAATTTTTTTCTTTTTTTTTCAACACTTTTCTTTCAAAACTTTTTCAAACTTTAAACACTTTTCAAATCTTTTCAAACTTTCAAACTATTTTGAAACTTTTTAAACTTCACACAATCAAACATAAACTATGCAAACAAAATATGATGCACAAGCACTTGTTGTTTCTAAAATTATACAAAATGATATTTAAATATTTAAAAGGCCAAATTTATTTGATAATCTATTTATTTCCTTAGAAAATTTAATCTAAACACCATGTTGCTTATATTAATTTGGTGATGGAATTTAGGGTGTTACAGGGACCAACCTCCATGCCCGGCGAGGCGGGTGATGTCCGGGCGCTAGCGCCCTTCATGGCCGCCTGCTCGACGTCCGTGCGTAGCCCCTTCATGGCTGACAGAGTGAGGTCAGGCCGTGGCGGCTTCCATGACCGGTGGTGGGCCAGAGGGGCAGGGGCGAGCCTGCAATTCATTATTTATGAATCACATCTCTACCATTTTTCATCCATCTAAACACCTTCAATCCAAATATTTATTATCTCATCATTTCACTCATCACATCCTCACATCTTCTCTCGCTTTCACTATGCACCCATCACATTAATCCCATCTCTCACAAAAAACACTATTTTCATCACTATTTATATACTCTTTTCACTTTTTTTCACCCATCCAAACACATCCAATTTCCACTATTCTCTCATCACATCCTCACCACTTCTTCCCAACTAAACACCTCCATTCCAATTTTTAGTATTCATCTATTATTCATTTCAACTCTTTTCACTCATCTAAACAGACCCTTATTTGCTCCTAAACCCAGCAGGGGTCAAGCAGTGAGAGCTAAGCTAAATGGTAGAGGCTAGTCAAGAGGGGTTGCATGGTTCATGTTCCCTTTTGGACAGTCTCAATGAAAAAAATTGACACGGTTTTCATAGCATAAGAAGTATTTATAAAACTATTTTTCACAACGAATGCGTCGTAGAGTAATAATTATTTTATATTTCTCTCTTCAACTCTATTTTCTTCATCCAATCGCGAGCGTGGCACAAGCCTACTAGAAACTGGTAGTTCCTTCTCAATGGTGATTTCATGATGCATTGGGTGAAGAGAATATCTGATTTTTTTCCACTAGGAAATGATTTCTAGATTTTTTTGCTCTTTTTCTTCACTAATTACATTACTATATCAATATTTTTGCTACGTAAAAGTCATTTAATAAGAATAGAAGCAATTATCAATACACGTAAAAGTCCTCGAGAAGCTCCGTCAGGGCGTCTACTAGTAATGTACCGTGTCACCTCTCACAGAACACGTTTCCCAATGCAAAAATTTCACCACTTTCACGAACTAAACGGTGCCTGGGATGACCGACCAACTGCGTCGACCTTCTTCCCTCTGGAGCTGTCGATGCAGCGCATCTCGCTACTCGCAGGCTCGCACAAAAGCCGCCGAGCCGTTGCGCTGTGCAGGGCGGCAGAGGTGGTGCATGGCAGTCTCGGAGTGGTAACTGTGTTGCCTGCAACACTGCACCGGTCTGCTTCCGAGATGTGCAGCAGCGCTCGGCACGAAGAAGCTATGCCCGGATCAAGCTTCTGGTGGCATGGCAGAGGTAGAGACGACGAGACCTGAGAGATCTTTGTTAGCTGTTCCAAATTTTATGATGAATCCACCATCATGTTGACGTAACACTAGATCAGAAACGATTTGTGCTGACACTTGAAAATTAGTATGCTGGCGGGTGCAATATGTTGCCCGCATCACTGTGCCCCTCAATAAATCCCGACAGCTTCTTCTTCCTCAGCAACCTTCCATTGGAGCTTTGCCGGAGAGGAGCTCGGGAAAAGCTCCAAAAACACCCAATCTAGGGGGAAGGTTTTGCACTTGATTTCCTTGGAGGATGTGGCTATATAAGGTGAGTTTGTATTATTCCAATCTTCTTTTTTTACCTTTTATCCATCATTTCTAGTTTCATTAGAGATTTAGCTCTAGATCTAGGGTTTGCTAGCTAGGGGAGAGAGAGGAGTGAAAAGAGATAAAATTATTTGTAGATTAATTTTTTAATTGTTATGTAGATTAATTGTAGATTCGCTATGTTTGTCATTAATTTAATTAGTTTTATTAAATAAAAAAGAGAGAGGAGTGAAAAGAGAGAAAAATTAATTGTAGATTAATTTTTTAAGTAGATTGTTATGAAGATTAATTGTAGATTCGCTATGTTTGTCATTAATATAATTAGTTTCATTAAATAAAAAGAGAGAGGAGTGAAAAGAGAGAAAATTAATTGTAGATTAAAATTTTAAGTATAGTGTTATGCAGATTAATTGTAGATTTGCTATGTTTGTCATTAATATAATTAGTTTCATTAAATAAAATGTAGAATTAATTTTTTAATTATTATGACTCATTTATTAATACTATATGATTAAATTAGTTTCATAGGTTGTTTAAGATGGATCACAGAGCATGGATGTATGGCGTATAGAGACATTCATCTACATTCATGACAGAGTTATCAAAGTCTCTCGAGGTTGCGAAGAAGCACACTCACATTTGCAAGTCAAAGCAAATACGTTGTCCGTGTAGTGATTGTTGCAACAAACTTGTATGGGAGGATCCTAATGACATCAAGATGCATTTGATAAAGCGAGGTTTTATGAAAGGATACACAACTTGGTCCCACCATGGTGAGGCAGTATCTACTTTCAACAATGCAGACATCGGCACTGGGTATGATAAAGTGGGTGACGAAGATGAAAATGATCATGTCATAATGGATGATGCTTTTGACCGTGGAGATTGAAAATGGTAATGAAACAAATGCACTACAGGTGGACGATGAATGTGATGTTGATATGGAGGAAATGTTGCGCCACATTGAACCGGAGGTGTTGGTAGGGAGTGCTAAAGGGTTAGAAAATTTCGAGACACTTAAGAAGGCAGCAAAGGACCATATGTATGAGGGTTGTGAGAAGAAGTGGACAGTGTTGCATTTCATCCTCAATCTTCTGATTGTGAAGGCTAAATTCAGATGGTCTGACAATAGTTTTAACAAACTCCTTAGTTTGTTGGCCAACCTGCTCCCGAAGCCTAACCTTGGCCAAAAAACACATATGAAGCAAAGAAGATCATCAACCTATTGAAGATGCAGGTGCAAAGAATACACATATGCAGGAATCATTGCATATTGTACCGCGGTGACTATGCAGAAATGAAGAAGTGTCCTAATTGTGAGGCTAGCCGTTACAAAAGTAATGCTGATTTCGACGCAGAACGTGTCTCTAGCACAAAAGGCGGGAAGAGGTGTAAGTGCAATCAAGCCCTAAGTGGGTTTTGGTGATGTTGACCACACAATTAAAGGACTAATAAGCTTTTGAGTATGAGCTGCAGGTTGAACATTATCAAAGGATGCAAAAGTGTTAAAGGTGACCCCTCATTTAAAAGGAAGGCTTCCATAGGCTCAAATGAAGGTTTAAATTCATTTTTATATTTTGAAATTGAGTTTAGGACAAGCCGTACTATCAAGGGGGATTCTAATAGTGGTTTGGGTCTAACCAAGTGCATAAAAACCATATTCAACTTTCCTAAACCCATCCACAAATGATCTGTAAGTCTGCTGTTGCTTCTCTGCAGACTGCAGAGGTTCTGCATATTTTCGCAGAAGCCTCTGCTGTTCTCTCTGTCAGACTGTCAGTTATAGTGTTCGCAGATGTTCTGCATATTTTTGCAGAAGGTCTGCGACTTGGAACATAGCCGTTACAGTTCAGATCTGAGGGGGTATTTAATCCCCTTCTTCCCCAACGGTCTTCTGCTGTTCCTGCTGCGCCCCAACAGTGCCCATAGCTTCTCTCTCACTCAAGCATTGACTCCCACCAACTTGAAGCCAAATCCAACCCTTGCATTCAAGTTGAGAGTGATTTCCTTGTGAGAAAAGCAAAAGAATTCCTTCCATCTTGTTCTTGTGCACTTGGTGAAACCCTAGTTCTCTTGGTGGATCTGTTACTCTTGGAGCCTTGCTCCTAGATGGCTAGAGGTTACTTGGGAGCTTCCAAGCATTATGTGGCAGCCCTAAGTTGTTTGTATTACCCTTTGTGACTAGTGGAACCCTCCATCTATTACTTTGGTGATAGGTGTGAGAGAGGAGTGGATCTAGAGCGATCCCAAAGCCTTTGTGGCTTACCTCAACAACGTGGATGTAGGCTAACCTTTGTGGTGAGCTGAACCACAGGGTAAATCTTGTCTCTCGTGTGCTTTAACTTGTTCATGCTTAATTATCTTGTTTTGCCTTGTTATAGCATGCTTATCTAGGGTTTGCCTACGATCTACTTGTTGGTCAGCTTGGTAAAGGGTGCTTGTGCTTATATCTCTGTTTTACCTTCCTACTAACATCTCTAAGGCTTCAGATCTGTTTCCCTTTGTTTTATCCGCAGCTGCTGTTGATCTGTCTGCAGAATGCAGAGGTTCTGCGAATATTCGCAGAAGCTCTGCAGTCTGGCAGAAAACAGCAGAAAAGACTGATTTGATTTTGTAGGCCTATTCACCCCCCTCTAGGCCACTTGCATTGATCCTTTCAATTGGTATTAGAGCCAAGTACCTCAGTTTGCACTTAACCGTGCGAGGAAATGGCAAGTGGAGATGAAAGGCCCGAAGGGGACAAGGAAATTGGTGAACCCACCAACAAAGATGCAGCTGAAGCAGCTGAAGCTTCGGCAGTGGATGGGGATTCCTCCTCTGCTCATGAGAAGCTTGAAAAGCTCAAGAAAGCAATGAAGCAAGACAGCAAGAAAGAAAAAGAAAAGAAGAAAGAAAAAGAAGAAAAGAAGAAAGAAAGAGAAAAGAAGAAGAAGAAGAAGAAAGATCCTTCACCTCCACCTTCATCTTCATCCTTATCGGTGTCCTCATCTTCATCAAGTGAGAATGGAGATGATGATGATGAGTACTATGGTGCAAGAATGCCCAAGAGAACGCTCAAGCCCAAGTCCAAGCCCAAGAAGAGCTATGGAAGCGTATCCTTTAACTATGATTGCTTGACTACTTCCAAAGATAACATGTCTATTCCCGTTGGCAAATTACCTCAATTTGATGGCACTAACTTTGCCAAGTGAAAGCATCTAATGAAAGCCTACCTTACGGGCTTGCACTTGGATTTGTGGAATATTGTGTGTGTAGGTTTTGAAGACCCCGAAGATAAAGAGAATCTTACATCACAAGATTGCCGCAACATAAGAAGAAATGCCCAAGCCACTATCATTCTTCTTAGTTCTTTGAATGGACAAGAGTACAATAGAGTGAATGGCTTAGAGATTGCCAAAGAAATTTGGGACACTCTCCATGTTGCCCATGAAGGGGTTGACAAAGTGAAAAAATCCAAGATAAGCATTATGATGTCCGAACTCAATATATTCTCTATATTGGAGGGTGAAGGACCTCAAGATATGTTTGATAGATTGATGGTCATTATTGGGAAGATTAGAGGCTTGGGTGGTGATGAATTAGATGTCCACTATGTTGTGAAGGTGATGTTGGAGGCCTTTGCTCCTAGAAACCCCACTCTAGTCACCTTGATTAGAGAGAAGAAAAGATTTGATGAATTCTCTCCAAATGATGTCCTTGGAAGAATTCTTACACATGAGCTCATGGACATAGAGATACAACATAGAAAGAAGATTGGAGAGCTAGAGTCCAAGATGAACAATATGAAGGTCAAAGATGTGGCTCTCCAAGCTAGCAAGTCAAGCAAGCCCTCTACTTCATCTAAGCCATCCAAGTCAAAATCAAAGAAAGTTGAAGTAGAGAGCTCATCAAGTGATTCAAGTGAAGACGAGGATGAAGGTCCTCAAGTTGAGATTGGTGATATAGCCCTATTCATGAGAAGATACAAGAAGGGTTTGAAGAAACAAGGCTACAAGTTCTCCAAAAGAAAATATCCCAATCACAAGAAGAGAACTTGCTACAATTGTGGAAGCACGGAGCATTTCATTGTGGATTGTCCCAATGAAAAGAAGGATGGCAAGTATGACAAGAGCAAGGACAAGTACAAGAAATATCACAAGCCATATCATAAGAAGAAGAGCTATGGTGGAGAAGCCCACATTGGACATGAATGGAACTCCGGTGATGAGAGCTCAAGTGATGAAAAGGAGAAGAAGAAGGTTGCAACCGTGGCTATCAAGAACCCCTCCTCTACATCAAGGCTCTTCAACAACTTAAGGGATGATGAAGAAAGCACCACCATTCATTGTCTTATGGCTAAGGGTGAAAAGGTAGAATCCTCCTCCAAACCCTCCTCTCCACCTAGTGATAGCTCGGACATAGACTCTAGTGATGAATCTAGTGATGAAGAAATAGAACAACTAGTTGGTAAAATTGATAAACAATCAAAAGACTTCATGGCTAAGCTAGTGGTTGAACTAGAGAAACACCAAGGTCTTCTTGCTTCGGAGAGGAGTGAGGTTGAGGCCCTAAGATTGGAAGTTGATCAAATCTTGGCCATCATCACTACTCTTAGGGAAGAACTTGCTGCCTCTCAAGCTGAAAATAATTCTCTCAAAACTAGGAATGAAGAGCTTGAGGAGCAATATAGTCTCCTTTGGAGTAGTACCTCACACCCCTCCAAAGCAAAGGGAGAATCTAGTTCTTCTACTAGCAAGGGCTGTGATAAATGCCATAATATTAATGTTGAATCTTATGCTACTAACCTTGCTAATATGGATGCTATGAAGAAAGAAATTGCTAGGCTCAACACTATCATAGCTAATGGATGCATGAAAGATGAAGGCAAGAAAAAGTTGGATCATAAATATGAGAGGATGCTCTACAAGAATACAAGGCATGGTTTTGGGTACAATGACGACAGCAAGACTGCTGAAAGGAAAATCATCAATGGTAAAGAATGTCTCAACTTCAACAGCAATGGGTTTCTGTTTGCCCAGACTGCAGAGGTTCTGCAGAAAAATGCAGAGGCTCCTCGGTCTGCAGACAGGAAACTAAAGAAATCCCAGACTGCAGAGGTTCTGCAGAAACATGCAGAAGTTCCGCAGTCTGGAGTCAGGAAGGAAAGCAACAAGAAGAAACTCAAAGCCAGACCTCAATATGCTTCCAAGACCCCCAGCAACCATGCACAAGCAAACAACCATCATATGTTGCCCAAGAGAAACAAGTTTGCTCACATGAACAAGGCTCATGCATTGAGAGCCATGTGTGGTTCGAGGACCGGTGGATGGTCGCTTCCTGGTGTGATGAGTGATTGACAACGTGGTGTGGACTGATTCTTGGCTAAGTATTGCAGGTGCAGGTTGCGGCTTGACTGGTGTTGGTGCAGGTGAAGAACAAGCACGAAAGGTCGTTGCCGGTGAGGCCTCCAAGTGTGGAGAAGACAAGTAGGCTTGGTTCGAGGGACCCGGTGGCCAGCGGGGTCAAGTGCGGGCCGTATGGTGGCAAGAACGGCAAGATGAAGTCATGGACGGTTTCTTGGTTGAGCCTCAAAACCAAGGTCGAGCCGGGACTACGTGGGAGCCGAGTCATGAGTGGTGATTGGCGGAGGCTACACCGAGTTCACGGGGTTTCTGGTGGTTCACCAGAAAACCACTGGGTTCCTTGGTTGATCCACAAAGCTAAGACCGAAGAACCGAAGACGGAGGTGCAGCAGCTCCAGACCGGTCTGACCGGTGGGTCTGACTGGTCTGACCGGTGGGTACCGGTCTGACCGGTGTGCGACGACGCAGTCCGGAATCTTCGAAGCGGAGGACACACGTCGGGATCGCAAGGCTTGCGTCGAGGCTAAGCAAGTTTGCGGTCGCTGGGCATCCGTCCGATGGTGCGAAGACAAAGATTTCCGATTTCGCCCTTGAGGGGCATGTATCCCTAGTTAGCTAGTAAGGGTATTTTAGTCTTTCGGTTGCCTCCATATAACCCAAGGGGTGAGAGGATGGCAGCCATCTCTTGGAACCCTAGCTCATTTGGTTTTCCTATTTTCTCTTCCTATTTTCCTTAGGATTTTCATAGGACTAGCTTGAGAGCTTCATGGTGAGATCTTGTGAGAGGGAAGGATGATTGGGCGGCAAGCTAGACCTTGTATGAACCTCTTTGGTATGTATAGATGATTCGGCGTGGTTCCTCAAGGCTTGGTTGTGTCTTTCCCGTTTCTCCTTTTTGGTGATTTTCGGAGGCTTTTCTTGGCGAATTTCTTATGGCGGTTTTGAGACCTTTCTCTTTGGGATTTGGTGGGGGATGTATGCATGAACCTCTCGTGGTTCTTTTCTCTTTGATTCCCCTCCCAAATCCGTGAGTAAAGGGGCTCAATTTTGGGGTTTTCGTGGTTCTAGGGTTCGTGGTGTTCTTGGCGGAAATCCTTCGATTCCTCTTGATTCAACGAGTTTTGGTGGACCAAATCTTGGCTATGGAGTGCCCTTGAGGTGTTCCTACTATCCCCAAAGTCTTGTGCGAATCCGTGGAGCGAATCGGGAGATCGGGAGTTGGATTTGGAGGAGTTGACTCGCGGGCGCTGTTCATCCCGAGCTGCCCAGGCGCGACCGGTCTGACCGGTGCTCTTGACCGGTCTGACCGGTGCTAGCCCTTGGTGGGATTTGTCTCGGGGAACAGCCTTGTCCGTGTGGTTTTGTTCCGTGGTCCTGCTGGTCAGTTCTTGGCGTGTTTGGAGTTGTTTTGCTAGGTTTTGTGAGGGGTTTCTCTTCCTTCCAGGTTGTGTTTTGGAGGTGGTTTTTGTTCCAGGGCCTAGAGGAGTCACTGAGGCTTCCTAGAATGTTTGCTGTGCGGCTGCTGTAGCCACCGGCCTGACCGGCTCTGTCCACCGGTCTGACCGGTGTCACCGGTCTGACCGGCGCAGGCCATCGGTCTGACCGGTGTAGCACAGGCAGCAAGCTGTGCAAGTTTCCATTGTGCGTTTGGGGTGTTTGGTTCGGTTGGTTGAGTTGTTGGTTCCTAGGACCAGTAGCACTCCAGTGGCTACGTGGTCTTGGCCAACTTGGGTAGTTGAGTCGGAGATGTGTCTTGGAAGCTGTGTTCATCTTGTTGGAGTTCACATCTCCTTCGACAAGAATTTTTATCGGCTCCCATTCACTCCCCCCCTCTCTGGTTCGCCTAATCGGTCCTTCAACTGGTATCAGAGCCGGTTCGGGTCTTCATTGACTCTTACCAGTCTAAGATCCAAAGATGGCGTACCAGGAACGGGGTTCGGGTCATCCGCACTTCGATGGGAAGAACTACCAGATGTGGCAGAGGCGGATGGCAGCGTTCCTCCGCGGAAAGGGTCAGATCCTTTGGGACGTTACGGTGAACACAGCTTATGTTCATCCGATGAACTTCCTTGCTCCAGGATCGAGGGATATGTTCGAAGCCAACAACAAGGCGGTCGACTACTTGTTTCGTGCTCTGTGTCAGCCTGAATTCGATCGGGTTCAGACAGAGGACTTAGCCTGTAGGATTTGGGAGTAGTTGAAGGATGCACATGCTGGGAAAGCTCAGGTTCAGGCTCGGATGTACGCGACTTACCGGAGAGAGTACGAGAACTTCACTCATCTCCCCGGCGAGTCTGTCGATGCCCTTTTCCAGCGGTTTACGGTCGTTGTGAACAACATGAGAGCCAATGTGGCCGTGCTCCCATACGATGATCATGATAGAGCCGTGAAGCTCTTGCACTCGTTGGATCGTACCGTATGGGACGGGAAGTTTGAGGCTATCGTTGAGTCCGAGAAGTATGACACCTTGACTGTGAACGAGCTATTCTCGAAGCTCAAGTCGGCTGAGTTGGACCGTGGTATGACAGCCAAGATCGAGAGCCCGACTGATTCTCATATTCTTGCTCTCGTTGGTGGTAAAGGAGCTAAGTCTAACGCTAATGCATCTTCCAGGATGTACTCTCTATCTTCTTTGATGTCTTTGCCAGATGAGGAGTTCGACGTGCTTGGAGAGGACGAGCTGGTGTTGCTGACCAGGCGGTTCGAGAGGCTGCACGAGAACAGAGTGAACACGAGGAGGACAGCACGGACGTGCTTTCAGTGCGGCAAGCCAGGACACTTCGTCGCCGACTGCCCGGAGAAGACGGAGAACAAGGACGGCTACAGGCACCGGTCGAGCAGGGACGGCAATAACCGATCAAGGCGCGATCACAAGCACAAGAACAAGCACAAGGACGAGCGACGGTCGAGGAAGAAGGACGGCCGCGGCAGGAAGGCCCGAGCGATGGTCGGAGCAAGCGACGTCGACTCCAGCTCCGCCTACTCTTCCTCGTGCTCGAGTAGCAGCGAAGATGAAGGTGATCGGCGCAAGAACAAGAAGTCATCCAAGAACTTGAGCGGGCTGAGTTTCTTCACACGAGATGGCTTCTGCGGCATGGCTCGTAGCTCCGGCAGCAAGAAGAGTCACCAGAACGACTCGGACTCCGACTCCGACTCCGAGGATGAGGTATGTGATGAGCTCTCTTCTTTGCGCAAGGAGAATGAGGAGTTGGTTGACTTGCTTGATAATCGCGATCACATGCTTAGAGAGGCCAAGAAGATGAGGAAAGAGCTTAGGGCCTCACTAGAAGATGCTAGGAACCATGTGGCTGAGCTAGAAACTCAGAACCTAGATGCTAAGCTTGAGATTGATTCGCTTAAGGCTTCTCCTGTGGTTTCTGATGATGTTGATTTTGTTGATTGCTCTGTGTACCTAGCTGATCTTACAGCTCTTAAGGATAAGCATGCTTCTACTTGTGATGAACTAGATATGCTTAGGGTTGAAGTGGCTGAGCTTAAGTCTAGACCTGCTTTGCTAGGTGCTTGTACTTCTTGCCCTGTTTTGCATGGAAAAATTGATGAGATGCATGCTTACACTATTTCGCTTGAGGCTAAGTTGAAAGAGCCTATTCCCACTTCTTGCTCTACTTGTGAATTGCATGCGGTTAAGAATTTGGAGCTTACGCATTATGTTGATCGCTTGCAGGATGAGAATGATGAGCTGAGGAAATGTATGAGCTGGTTGTCGGGTCAGGAGCCTCAGCTTGGTATCATGATAGCGGCTTTCAAACGCTATGATGGTCAGGCACTTGGGGCTGACAAGCTTGGAGAGAACAGTGGTGAGGGAGTTGAGAGAGTTGGAGAGATTCCTATCCCACCACCAAACAGACACAAGAATAAGTTTGAGCCTAAGCCTAACCATCTCAGAAACAAACTTGACACTACTCCAGATCCACCCATATTCCCTCACCCAATAAATGATTTCCAAAAACCTGTGAAGTTTGTGAGCCCAAAGGGAGGTGAGGAAGGAGAGAAGAAGAGTGAGAAGCCGAGTGGAGAGAAACCAAGTGAACAGCCCCATCCCAAGCCAAAACCTAAGCCCGTGTGGTCTCATTGTGACTATTGTGGGAGAGATGGTCACAAGGGCGAGTTCTGCTTCAAGAGGAAGCGTGAGGAGAGAATGGCTAGAGAGTGGGCTAACAAGGACAGGTAGCACCCCTTTAATGGTGTACCTGAGCCTCGTATGCAGATGCCCAGGGCCAAGGCGATTGTGAGGACGATTCCGGCTTGGGGAGACCGGAAGGCAGCAAGTGGGGCTGCTGGCCGAGCTACACCGGTCAGACCGGTGCGCTACACCGGTCAGACCGGTGCAGGTCTGGACAGACAGCGGTCTAGTTTTCGTGCTCGTGAGGATGCTCGGTTTGGTTCTGGTGGTTGTGGTTCTGGTGGTTGGTCTGGAAAGTTTGCAGGTGGTCAGTTTGCTAGGCGTTCTCCACCTCGTGCTCAATACGAGGGTGGAAGGAGTCGTAGCTTTGAGATGGAGAGGAGGAACGGTCCACGGTCTGCTTTTCGTGGCTTTCGTCCTCCTCCAGCTAGAGAGGGCTGGTTCCCTCGTAGTGGTTACCGGGGTGGTATTCGTGGTGGTAGCTTTGATAGGCGTGATGATATGGTTTGTGCTAACCCCACTTTGGAGCAAATGGCTCGGCACTGGTTTTACTCTATTGGTACTAACCCCAGTGCTGAGTCGTTTGTTCACTCACGTGCTCGCTTTTGAATTTCAGGTGGGAGACTTGAGGAACGTTTGGCTGATTGACTCCGGTTGCTCGAGGCATATGACCGGGGACAAGGGGTGGTTCTCAAGTCTCATCCCGGTGGTGTCCAGGACATACTTCACCTTTGGGGACAATGAGCGAGGGCGTGTGCTATCAGAAGGTGAGATCAAGGTAAGTGATAAGGTCACTCTCAGGCGTGTTGCTCTTGTTCAATCGCTGGGGTTCAATTTGCTTTCCGTGTCCCAGTTGTTGGATGAGGGCTTTGAGGTGTTGTTTCGGCCTGGTGGTTCTCGGATTTTAGATTCTCAAGGGGACCTAGTTTGCATGGTCGTTCCCGAGGGTCAAGTGTTCCGAGCTGATTTCTCTCAGTCTTCTGGTGTGGAGCGTTGCTTTTTGGCTTGTTCTTCGAGTGAGTTGTGGAAGTGGCATAGGAAGTTGGGTCACTTGAGCTTTGACCTTTTGTCACGCTTGAGTAAACTCAATTTGGTCCGAGGATTGCCACGGTTGAGGTTTGAGAAAGAGTTGGTTTGTGCGCCGTGTAGGCATGCCAAGATGGTAGCCTCTTCTCACCCGCCCCTCACCGATGTGATGACGGGGCGTCCATGCGAGCTGCTCCATATGGACCTTGTTGGCCCAGCTCGTGTGCGATCTGCGGGTGGAAAGTGGTATGTCCTTGTTGTGGTGGACGACTACTCTCGGTATGCGTGGGTGTTCTTTCTTGAGGAGAAAGGGGAGACGTTTGGTTTTGTTCGAGATCTTGTCTTGAGGTTAAGAAACGAGTGGCACGGAGATGCCATACGAGCGATCCGCAGTGACAATGGCTCGGAATTCAAAAACTCTCGCTTCGAAACCTTTTGCCATGACTTGGGTCTTGAACACCAGTTTTCGAGTCCGTATACGCCTCCCCAGAATGGCGTGGTGGAAAGGAAAAACAGGACCTTATGCGAGATGGCTCGGACGATGCTCGACGAGCATAGGACTCCGAGAAGGTTCTGGGCTGAGGCGGTCAATACCGCGTGCTATGTGTCGAACAGGATCTACCTCAGGGTTCATAAGAAGAAAACCTGTTACGAGTTGATGCACGGTCGCACACCCAAGGTGAGTCACTTCCATGTCTTTGGTTGTAAATGCTTCATTCTAAAGAAAGGGAAGAAGTTGGACAAGTTCGAGGCTAGGTCTGTCGATGGTATTTTCTTTGGTTATGCATCTCATTCTAGAGCATTTCGTGTGCTCAATCTTGAAACTAACCAAATCGTGGAGACTTGCGAGGTAACCTTCGACGAGACACAGCCACGTAGTCAGCTTGTTTTTGAGTGTGCAGGTGACGACGAACTTGGCGAGGAGATCTTTCAGGAGGAGGAGCATGAACATGGAGATGATGAAGATGGCGGTGTGGTGCCCGCGGCTGAACATGTACCTACTACTTCGACGACGATCGTGAACGGGCCCTCTCCCACACCTACAATGACAAACCCAGATCAAGACGAAGCTGCTGTTGAGGGGGAGGTAGCATCAAGGCGAGAACCTCCCCGGCGAGTGCAAGTGGATCACCCAGCTTCGAGAATCATCGGCGACATGAATGAACGTACTACACGGTCGAGGGTTCGGAACAATTCTCATTTCGCTCATGCTGCTTTTGTTGCCACCTTTGAGCCCAAAGACATTGGACACGCACTATCTGATCATAATTGGGTTAATTCGATGCATGAGGAGTTGGAGAATTTTGAGAGGAACCAAGTTTGGGTGTTGGTTGACCCTCCTCCAGGGTGTAAGCCGATTGGGACAAAATGGGTGTGGAAAAATAAAGAGGGAGAGAAAGGAGAAGTGGTGAGGAACAAGTCAAGACTTGTTGCTCAGGGGTACAGTCAGAAAGAGGGGATCGACTACGAGGAGACCTTTGCTCCTGTAGCTCGTTTGGAGGCGATCAGGATCCTTCTAGCTTTTTTCGTGGCTAAAGGGTTCAAGTTGTACCAGATGGATGTGAAGAGTGCTTTCCTGAACGGTGTGTTGGAGGAAGAGGTGTATGTGAGGCAACCACCGGGGTTTGAGAGTGAGAAGTACCCCCACCGGGTGTACAAGTTGAGGAAGGCGCTGTATGGGTTGAGGCAGGCGCCTAGAGCTTGGTATGGTAGGTTGAGGGGGTTCCTGTTTGAGAGAGGGTTTGAGATGGGGAAGGTCGATCAGACCTTGTTTCTCCTCAGGCAGGGCAGAGATATCCTGATTGTGTAGGTATACGTGGATGATATTGTCTTTTGTGGCTCGTCTAACTCTCTTGTTGCAAGGTTTGTAGAAGACAAGAGCAGGGAATTCGAGATGAGCATGATGGGCGAGTTGCAGTTCTTCCTCGGGCTACAAATCAAGCAATCAAAGGAAGGAACATTTGTGCACCAAGCTAAGTACACCAAGGACATTGTGAGGAAGTTCAAGATGGAGGACTCCAAGGCCATGGCGACGCCTATGAGTACGACTACAGCTCTTGATGCGGACGAGGAAGGTGAACACGTGGACCAGAAGGAGTACCGGAGCATGATCGGGTCACTCCTCTACTTGACGGCGACGAGGCCGGACATCCAATTCTCGGTATGTCTGTGCGCTCGTTTTCAAGCGTCTCCGAGGACTTCGCATCGGCAAGCAGTCAAGCGCATATTCAGGTATTTGCGACACACTCCCGACTTCGGCCTTTGGTACTCTGCGTCTTCTTCTTTGGGGCTTCATGGTTTTTCAGACACGGATTTTGCCGGGTGTCGGTTGGATAGGAAGTCCACTTCTGGGACTTGCCAGTTCTTGGGTTCGTCTTTGGTGTCTTGGTCTTCCCGCAAACAATCGAGTGTTGCTCAATCCACTACCGAGGCAGAGTATGTGGCCGCAGCTAGTTGTTGCTCTCAGCTCCTTTGGATCACATACACCATGAGTGACTTTGGTGAGGAGTATACCCATGTCCCACTTCAATGTGATAGCACAAGTGCCATAAGCATTGCAAGGAACCCAGTGCTCCATTCCAAAACCAAGCACATAGAAGTGAGGTATCATTTTTTGAGAGACAACATAGAGAAAGGAAAAATCGTTTTAATCCATGTACCCACACATGACCAGCTAGTCGATATTTTCACCAAACCCCTAGATCAGGCAACTTTCACTCGTTTGCGGGGGGAGCTTGGTGTGTGTTTGATTTCTTGAGTTGGTGTGTGGGAGCTCCTTTGTAGCATATGTATAGCTTTCCTTTGTGCACTTCTTGCATTTGGCATGGCATATGTAACATGATGTATAGGCATCTTTGTATCTTAGGTTGCATGCATTTTGTATCATATGCATTGTTTAGGAAAGGCTTCTCCTATATACATTGTTCACCATGGAATGATATATATGTCTTTGTGAGCTAGTTTGGTAAGCTATGGTTAGTTTGGCTTAGCTCTTGATAATCTTGGTTTATATCCATGGTTGATGGCTATGTTTTTGAAAAATCTCATATGTATGCTCTCTTGTGAGTAAATGCCTTTATATGATCTTGACATGTTTTTGTGGCTTGGCTATGCTTAACTTGTGGTTGGATAGCTTATTTTGATCATATGGGGCCAAAGGCTCATTTGCCATCATGAATGTTTAGCCCCCATGCTTGATCTTGTGGAGGGGCATAAGTTCCTTTTTGTCGCAAAGACATTTCATGTACCAATTTCAAATCTGAAAATGAAATGTAAATTGCTTGGAAAATGTGCTCCCATGTCATATGTGCTATTTTTTAATTTGCTTTGGGTGCTAAACCGTTGCATGATGCCTACCAATGAGAAGTCTAATATATAGAAGTAGGCACATGGCTCGGTGGCTTTGACATGACATGAGGTGCTTGTGGGTGTTTATGATGGTCTTATGCTTAGAATGGTTGTCCTAGCATGAAGTTTGTGTGGCTTTGCCATTTTGATATGTTTTGATCATGTTTAGGACTTTGCTCATGAGAGGGTAAAGTTTTGCAAAATTGCTCAATTCTATCTTAGCTTCGTCCAATGGTTGTGAAACTTGGTGATCATGAAGTTTATGTCATTACGAAGCTATAGAGTACCTAACTTGCTCATTTGGACATGTGTAGCATCCTATGTTGAATTGTGTCTATTTGAGAAGCTCTAGGTTGCATTTTTTGCATTTTTAGCTTGATTCATGCATTGTCAACAAGGGGGAGAAGTTTGAGCATGTTTTGGCCTACTGAATGCATCTAGAAGGTTTTCAGGTGGTTTCGAGCCATTTCTGGGCTCTGTTGTCCACCAGTCTGACCGGTTGAGGTCACTGGTCTGACCGGTCAGAGTGTTGGTCCTGTTCACCTGTTGAGCACCGGTCTGACCGGTGGTGTCGACCGGTCTGACCGGTCAGAGCTGAGCTGTTACAGCTGCTCTGTTTCGTGAAGTGGTTCGCATGCATTTGTCCAGGGGGACTTGCATTGGTTCAGGGGGAGCTTGCATGTGTGCAGGGGGAGCTCTTTGTGGTTTTCGAGCTTTGGTTTGATGGTTTGTGCTCTTTGCTTGAGCATGTTTTGTCTCGGATGTGTCGAGCCGTTGCCCTTGCCTAAGGGGTCCGAGACTTGTCTTCTTCAAGTGATCTTGCTCTTTGCCATTTCTTTGGCTTTCGATCGCTTGTTGGAGTTTCTTTTAGTCGTTTCTTTTCTTTTTCTTTTCTCTTGATTACCAAAACGTGTGTGTTGTCAATGCACTCATCAAGGGGGAGATTGAGAGCCATGTGTGGTTCGAGGACTGGTGGATGGTCGCTTCCTGGTGTGATGAGTGATTGACAACGTGGTGTGGACTGATTCTTGGCTAAGTATTGCAGGTGCAGGTTGCGGCTTGACTGGTGTTGGTGCAGGTGAAGAACAAGCGCGAAAGGTTATTGCCGGTGAGGCCTCCAGGTGTGGAGAAGACAAGTAGGCTTGGTTCGAGGGACCCGGTGGCCAGCGGGGTCAAGTGCGGGCCGCATGGTGGCAAGAACGGCAAGATGAAGTCATGGACGGTTTCTTGGTTGAGCCTCAAAACCAAGGTCGAGCTGGGACTACGTGGGAGCCGAGTCATGAGTGGTGATTGGCGGAGGCTACACCGAGTTCGCGGGGTTTCCTGTGGTTCACCAGAAAACTACTGGGTTCCTTGGTTGATCCACAAAGCCAAGACCGAAGAACCGAAGACGGAGGTGCAGCAGCTCCAGACCGGTCTGACCAAATGTTGCACCAAACATTCTAAACAAGAAGCACCGAGTATTTGGGTGCAAACGTTTCATTCTAAACAAGAAGCCCCGAAACTCTAAATTTGCACCAAAGGTTGAAGAAGGTTTTCTTCTTGGTTATGGTCCTAATGAACACGCCTACCGTGTCTTCAATCTATCCTCCGGAAGGATTGATGTCACGGTGGACGTTACCTTTGATGAATCTAATGGCTCTCAAGTGGAGCAAGTTGATATGAATGTTGTAGGAAAGGAGACGCCACCTTGTGAAGCAATCAAGCAATTGACCGTAGGTGATGTTAGACCAGTTGAAGAATAAGAAGATGATGAAGAACAACTCTTATCTTCAACACCACTCGAAGGGCCTGAAGTCACTGGTTCTGCAGGTGTACAGACTGCAGAGGTTCTGCATAAAATTGCAGAGGATGAGGTTCTGCAAAGAAATGCCGAAGTTCTGCAGTCTGGGAATTCAGCACCTCCAATTACTGAGAACCAGGGAATTAATCAGCAAGAGGATGATCAACCAAGTGCATCTGAGTCCCAAGCTGATGATGATGATGAAGACCAACCCCTACACCAACCTCTTGGACCATCACACCCTCGTGTCCATCAAGTCATACAACGAGACCACCCTGTTGATAATATTCTTGGGAGCATAAAGAGAGGGGTAACAACACGATCTCATCTTAAAAAATTTTGTGCATTTTACTCGTTTGTTTCCTCTCTTGAAACCATCAAGGTAGATCAAGCTCTTGAGGATCCGGATTGGGTGATGGCTATGCAAGAGGAGTTGAACAACTTTGAAAGAAATCAAGTGTGAGAGTTGGTGGAAAGACCCAAGACAAATGTCATAGGCACCAAATGGGTCTTCCGGAACAAGCAAGATGAGTTTGGAATTGTGATTAGGAACAAAGCAAGATTGGTTGCTCAAGGGTACACTCAAGTAGAAGGACTTGACTTTGGAGAAACATATGCACCGGTGGCAAGACTTGAAGCAATCCGGTTTCTTCTTGCTTTTGCCACTCATCATGACTTCAAGTTATATCAAATGGATGTCAAGAGTGCATTTCTCAATGGACAACTCTCCGAAGAAGTCTATGTGGAGCAACCACCCGGTTTTGAAGATCCCAAGCGTCCTAATCATGTCTACAAACTCCATAAGGCGCTCTATGGGCTTAAGCAAGCACCAAGAGCATGGTATGAATGCCTTAAGGATTTCTTGCTCAAGCAAGGCTTTGAGATAGGTAAAGCCGATGCTACTCTCTTCACTAGAAAAGTTGATGGTCATATTTTTGTTTGCCAAATATATGTCGATGACATAATATTTGGTAGTACTAATGAAACTTTTTGTGAAGAATTTAGTAGGGTTATGACAAAGAGATTTGAAATGTCCATGATGGGTGAGCTCAAGTACTTCCTTGGATTTCAAATCAAACAAGCAAAGGAAGGGACTTTCATTTGTCAAACCAAATATACAAGAGACATGCTAAAGAAGTTTGACATGGACAAGGCTAAGCCCATCAAGACTCCAATGCCTACTAATGGACAATTAGATCTTGATGAAGAAGGGAAATCCGTGGATCAAAAGGTATATCGCTCTATGATCGGTTCTCTTCTTTACTTATGTGCATCTAGGCCGGATATTATGCTTAGTGTGTGCATGTGTGCTAGATATCAAGCTAACCCAAAAGAGTGTCATCTTATGGCCGTAAAGAGAATCTTGAGATATCTAGTGCATACCCCTAACCTTGGCTTGTGGTATCCTAAGGGCTCCACTTTCGATCTACTTGGCTATTCGGATTCCGATTATGCCGGTTGCAAGGTAGATAGAAAGAGTACATCGGGGACATGCCAATTCCTTGGTAGGTCCCTAGTGTCTTGGAGTTCTAAAAAGCAAAACTCAGTAGCCCTTTCCACCGCCGAGGCCGAGTACGTTGCAGCCGGCGCTTGTTGTGCTCAACTACTTTGGATGAAGCAAACCTTAAAAGATTACGGATGTCAATTCTCCCATATCCCACTTTTGTGCGACAATGAAAGCGCCATAAAGCTTGCAAATAACCCCGTAATCCACTCTCGTACAAAACATATAGACATCCGTCATCACTTCTTGAGAGACCACGAAACCAAAGGAGATATCGCTCTAAGTCATGTGAGCACCGAAAAACAACTAGCCGATATCTTCACAAAGCCTCTCGATGAGTCAAGGTTTTGTAGTTTAAGGAATGAGCTAAATATGCTTGATTCTCGCTACGTGGTTTGACCTCTAGCACACTTTGTTGATGTGTGTTATCTTCATGAAAATGCTTTTGCAAAATTTAAATAATGTGTTTCAAAATCTATTTTATATCCCAACTTGTCTCAAATGGCTATAGCTGTGTGATGTTTGATTGTTTTCTAGCCTATTGAGACAAGGTGTCCACAACCTAAGTGAAGAACATAATGAAAAGACCAATATTCAGCTCAATCTGGCAGTTCTCTATCTCTGTTCTCCAGTATGCAGAGGTTCTGCATTTATATGCAGAGGTGAAGGCGCTGCGTTTATCTGCAGAGGTTCTGCGTTTTTATCTGACAGACCAAATCGTTCGGTTCGCCTGTTTCTGATAAGCGCAGACATAACCCCAGACATGTCTGTGGTAACCAGACATTCTCAGGCGCTCCCCCGCGGTATCCTCTCTCACCGCATCAAAGAAAAGGAAAAGGGGAATATACCTTTTAACCCTATCTCTTACCCCGTCAGAGTAGTAACTCCACTTTCACTGCAACCTCGCCGCTTTCACCGCATCTCGCTCTCGCTCTCGCAACCACCTCCACCGCTCTACGCCGCCGCCGCCCTCGTCGCCGGAAATCTCCTCTGGCTGCACCTCCAGATCCGTGCCCTGCTCCTCGACCGTGGCGGGTTGCTGAGTTGAAGAAAGAAGGGGGAGCAGGCCGCGCCGTGCAGATCGAGACCTTCACCGGCGTCCACAAGACTCTCCGGCGACCACAGGACAAGAGTCTTTCGAGAAGAAGTACAAGCTCGTCTTCGTCAACCTGTCGACCTCATCTCCGTCTCCTCCAGTGCAGTTCAGATCTTGTGAGGCAGGGGAAACCATTGCACACACCGGTTCATCCCGGTCGGTTTCTCCAGCGCCACTAGATCACCTTGTGATCTAGGAGGGCCTCTGGGCTATGTCCTCGGCGTAAACGCCTCACAAGGTTCTTCTCTCTCTCGACCGAATCCAGAGGTATAACCTAACCCTAATCCCTGCCAGATCTATCTTTTCTCTCAGTTCTAAGGACAAATTCTTGAGTAGATGCTCTTATCTTTGCCTACTAGTGTTGTTGATTTGGTACATTTTGGATTAAGGCTCAGTTGAAAGGTGAATCGAGTTTCACAGTCCTGTCACTGCAGAACGCAGAAGTTTCGCATTTTTTCGCAGAAGTTCTGCATTCTGCAGAGATAGTCACCGTGCCCTCGATTCACAGTTCAACTGAGTTTTCTCTCCAAAGTGTTGTTGTTCCACAATGCTCTCGTACCTTATCCTAGCTATCTTTATCTTTAGATGGAACCTGGAGGCTCTCAGAGGAAGGACAAGAGGGCTGTGCCCTATGAGGACTCTGAGGGAGAGGAAGCTTACAATGTCACCAGGGAGACTTTGTCAAGGCAACAGTCAAGCTCAAGAAAGGCAGCTCCAAAGAGAGGAAGAGGGTCCGCAGGACCTGTCACTGGCAGAGGCAGCCGTGCAGCAGCAACCCCTGTGAAGAATGATGGGGGAACTGAAGGGAAGACTATTCTAGTAGAGATGCAGTATCCAACTAGGCTTGGGGACATTGACAGCTCCTACATCAGAAACTTCAGAGGTAATCCCCAAAAGCAGCCTCCCACTAAGTATGATCACACTTATCACATAGAGCATGAGACTTATGATGGATTGGGAACCCAAGTCAAGAGTGCTAGAGAAGTCAATCCTTATGAGTATCCTAGGTGTGCTGCTATTGATTATAGGTTTTGGTCACCATTTCACTATGATTTCTACAACACTGTGATCAGAAACAAGAGTAGGATAATGACAATGAAATGGGTTGACTGGGGCCACATAGAAAGGAAGAGGACTGCTGAGTCAATAGAGCTGCTGAAAATAATTGATGAACATGACCTAAGGGATATCATGGGGTTCAATTATGATTGGAATACTGAGATTATCAATCAGTTTCATGCTACCTTTCACTAGGAAGCCAAGCATGACACTATACATTGGGTGACAGAGGGGGTGCATTATAAGGTGGACTTCACCACTTTTTCAAGACCGTTGGGGTTTGGTCAAGAGGACAGAAATGTAGACAACATCTATTTTGAGACCAAGCTTAGAGGAAGGGATGTTCCTGAGTTATTTGAGTGTGAGGAGATGGCTAACAACAAGACCACAGGACTGAAACCTGTGTATTATGCTCTCAACAATCTGTTCAGGGAGACCATTAATCCAAAAGGGGACAGTGATGCCACCTCACTTCGCAAATATGCAGTGAATCTGTTGAAAAGGATGCTTCCTACAGGCAGACGCTTCTCTGTAAGCAACTACATCTGGTATGAACTGAGTGGCTCTCTGAATGATGCTAGAAACAACTTCCCTTATTCTCCCTACATTATGTATGTGATTGAGATGGTTAGTGGGCTGCGGTTCACTAAAGATTGTGCTCATAAGTCCTACCAGTTGACATCTTGGGGCCACAAGCAAAAGGAGACAGTGCTCAAGTCTCTTCATGAGAAATCAGCTAGAGGCACTGATCCTTCAGAGGCTGGACCTAGCACTGCAGCAAAGAAGGAAGCCAAGAAATTAAGGAAGATGATCAGGGATACTTTTGCCATGTGCAGATACACAGCTACTCAAGTTTTTGAGCTGAGGAAAGATGTTAATCAGCTCATGTTCAAGGCAAATATCTCTACTCCTACTCCTGTTCCTCCCCCTACCTTCTTTGTGGACACTTCTAGTGAGGAGGAAGCACAAGACATACCTAGTGATGATGAACCTCTTAGTGCTAGGGTGCCCCGCAAGGGACCTAAGATTGCTACCAGGAAGAAGCTCAGCTCCAAAATTCCATTGAAGAAACCTATTGAAGTGGAATCAGAATCTGAGACTGAAGAGGAAGAAGAACCAGCTGCTGCCTCCACTACTCCAGAGGAAGAAGAGGAAGAGACTGACTGGAGCCAAGATGAGTGAAGAAGATGGCCTGATCCAAGCTAAATCCTCTCTTTCTTTTTCTTCCCTTTTTGCTATCTGTTGACAAAGGGGGAGAATGAGGAAAGATTGAGATGCATCTGTCATTTTGGTGTTGAAAAACTTGATCTTTTGTGAGATGTGAGAGTGCAGTATCCTCTCTAACTTTATCTCTGAAACTTGGTCTGTAATATATTTGGGCTTTGCCTCTGTTGGCAAGCCATGGTTGGTTGTGGACAAGATTTGTGGGATTTAAAACTTTAAAACTGTGTGATGTGATGTAATAGGACTAGATGATCTTGCCTTGCTTATTTCTTAATCTAAGTTCCTATTACTTACTGTTATCTGTTGAATATGTATCTGCCTGTGATGTTTGTTGGAGTTGCTGTGTTCCAGGATGTAGAGATTCTGCAAATTTTTGCAGAGGCTCTGCTTTGCAGAGGTTGTGCATATTTTTGCAGAAGGTCTGTGGTCTAGACACAGCTGACTCTCTGATTGTTTCTATCTGTCATATGCATCACGGCTTGTATGTTACACAGTTCTTTTGCACCCCACGATGAAATACATACAATGTATCTAGTTTCACTTACCCATTTTTATATGCAAACATGTCTCATACACATATTTTCTCTAATCAAAAGAGAGATGCATATACTAAGGGGGAGCATTGTACACATTCCATCAAAAGCTCAATCTTTGCAATTAAATGTAAGCTTTAATTGGGTTGTCAACATCTACCAAAAAGGGGGAGATTGTAAGTGCAATCAAGCCCTAAGTGGGTTTTGGTGATGTTGACCACACAACTAAAGGACTAATAAGCTTTTGAGTATGAGCTGCAGGTTGAAAATTATCAAAGGATGAAAAAGTGTTAAAGGTGACCCCTCATTTAAAAGGAAGGCTTCCATAGGCTCAAATGAAGGTTTAAATTCATTTTTATATTTTGAAATTGAGTTTAGGACAAGCTGTACTATCAAGGGGGATTCTAATAGTGGTTTGGGTCTAACCAAGTGCATAAAAACCATATCCAACTTTCCTAAACCCATCCACAAATGATCTGTCAGTCTGCTGTTGCTTCTCTGCAGACTGCAGAGGTTCTGCATATTTTCGCAGAAGCCTCTGCTGTTCTCTCTGTCAGACTATCAGTTATAGTGTTCGCAGATGTTCTGCATATTTTCGCAGAAGGTCTGCGACTTGGAACAGAGCCGTTACAGTTCAGATCTGAGGGGGTATTTAATCCCCTTCTTCCCCAATGGTCTCCTGCTGTTCCTGCTGCGCCCCAACAGTGCCCATAGCTTCTCTCTCACTCAAGCATTGACTCCCACCAACTTGAAGCCAAATCCAACCCTTGCATTCAAGTTGAGAGTGATTTCCTAGTGAGAAAAGCAAAAGAATTCCTTCCATCTTGTTCTTGTGCACTTGGTGAAACCCTAGCTCTCTTGGTGGATCTATTACTCTTGGAGCCTTGCTCCTAGACGCCTAGAAGTTACTTGGGAGCTTCCAAGCATTGTGTGGCAGCCCCAAGTTGTTTGTATTACCCTTTGTGACTAGTGGAACCCTCCATCTATTACTTTGGTGATAGGTGTGAGAGAGGAGTGGATCTAGAGAGATCCCAAAGCCTTTGTGGCTTACCTCAACAACGTGGATGTAGGCTAACCTTTGTGGTGAGCTGAACAACAGGGTAAATCTTGTCTCTCGTGTGCTTTAACTTGTTCATGCTTAATTATCTTGTTTTGCCTTGTTATAGCATGCTTATCTAGGGTTTGCCTTCGATCTACTTGTTGGTCAGCTTGGTAAAGGGTGCTTGTGCTTATATCTCTGTTTTACCTTCCTACTAACATCTCTAAGGCTTCAGATCTGTTTCCCTTTGTTTTATCCGCAGCTGCTGTTGATCTGTCTGCAGAACGCAGAGGTTCTGCGAATATTCGCAGAAGCTCTGCAGTCTAGCAGAAAACAGTAGAAAAGACTGATTTTATTTTGTAGGCCTATTCACCCCCCTCTAGGCCACTTGCATTGATCCTTTCAAGAGGAAGATGGGTGGAAAGAAAAGTGCATGTGCTCAAGTGGGGGATGAGTATAGTATTGGTACCACTAACACGGCTAGTCAACGTAAAGTCCCTGCCTTGGTGATGTGGTATTTGCCGGTGGAGGACCGTCTGAAGCGATTGTTCTCGAACCCAAAGACCGCTAAACTAATGACTTGGCATGCCGATCGCCCAGAGAAGTCCGATGGGAAGCTTCGACATCCTTCTGATGCTCGCTAGTGGAGGACCTTTGATTCCAACCATAAAGACTTTAGAGATGAAAAAAGAAATATACGGTTCGCGTTAAGTACAGATGGCATGAATCCATTTGGTGAAAGAAGTAGCACGCACAATACATGGCCAGTGTTGATGACCATATACAACCTTCCCCCTGGCTATGTCACAAGAGAAAGTTCCTTTTGCTAACCATTCTAATCCAAGGGCCGAAGCAACCTGGAATTGACATAGATGTTTTCCTGGAGCCATTGATGGAAGATATGGAGAAGTTTTGGAAATATGGGGTTGAGATGTGGGATGAGTACAGACAGGAGAAATTCACACTTTATGCAATTATATTTGTTACCATTAATGATTACCCTGCCCTATTTTCTATGTTGGGTCAGATAAAAGGAAAGACAGTTTGTGTAGTTTGCGTGAATGGTACAACATCTGTGTACCTAAAAGGATCTACGAAGACAGTGTATATGGGGGCCAGACGCTGGCTACTAAGGACTCACAAGTACCGGAAGATGGCGAACTCTTTTGATGGAACGATTGAGGAAGATTTTGCCCCACAACCGGCCACGGGTAAAACCGTATTTGAAATGTGTCAGAAGGTCAAGTTCAAACTTGGTAAGAAGTCAAAAGATAAAGATGGTGTTGGAAGGAAGGAGGCTGAAACTACAGAGAAGGCCAATGATGTGCCTTTCAAGAAGATGTCGATATTCTTTAAGTATTTGCCATACTGGAAAGACCTGGCGGTGCGCCATGCCATTGATGGGATGCATCTTCAGAAGAATGTGTTTAATAGCACAATCATATTCTTAGGCTTAACAAGCAAGGTAAGGGACGAATTGAAGTCACGTAAGGATCTTGTTGACCTAAAAATCAGGCCAGAGCTCCACCCGCAAGAACGTTCTAATGGTAAGCAATACCTTCCCCTGCTAGCTACAACTTAACACAAGATGAGAAGTTGGTTATGTGCAAGTGCTTGCGCGGGCTGAAAGTGCCTACCAGATTCTCATCCAACATCCGATCACTAGTCTCGTTGAAGGACATGACGCTTACTGATTATAACTCTCATGATTGCCATGTGATGATCACTATTTTTCTTGCGATTGCGATCCGAGCTGTCAAACCAGTATTCCTTAAGATGGTTATCACAAGGATGTGCTACTTTTTCAACATCATTTTGCAGAAAGTCATCGATTTTGTAGAATTGGCAAGGCTTCAGCTTTTTAGGTCGGAAACTCAAGCGCAGCTCGAGATGTGCTTCCCTCTGTCCTTTTTTGATATCATGGAACATCTAATGATCCACATGGTCGAGCAAATTACTAAACTAGGACCTATGTACTTCCATCAGATGTGGACATACGAACGGTTCATGTCGCTTCTCAATGGATGGATGAGAAACAAGGCATTTCCAGAGGGCAGCATGATCGAGAGCTAGCATACAGAAGAGAGTGTTGATTGTTGCATAGATAACATAAAAGATTAGAGAGCGATCGGTTTACCGGAATCTCGACACAAAGGGAGATTGTCGGGGCAAGGTACTATTGGAAGGAAAAAATTCATTGATGAGGACAACCAACAATTGGAGAAAGCACATGCAAGTGCTCTACAACAACTTGCAATAGTGGAGCCATCATTGAGCAATTGGAAAATGAGATTCGTGAGGAAAATAATGACCGGGACGAGGATTGGGTCATGAAACAGCAAAACCGTCATTTCCCATCATGGTTAAAGGAACATGGACATCTATTTGAAGGAAATTCCATACACGACGCAACATTGACCAGGTTGGCGGCTGGTCCATCAAGTAATGTCACCTCATGACAAGCATATGAAATTAATGGGTACACCTTTTATACCAAGGCAAAAGACAACAAGAGTGTCGTTTATCAAAATAGTGGTGTTCGCATAGATGCAATTGATGCCCACGGAAACAACATCACTTTCTACGGTTTCATAGAGGAAATATGGAACTTGACTATGGAATGAATATCCAGATCCCCTTGTTTCGGTGCCAATGGGTCAAACATCCTCTGGTCAGCCAAATCATGCAAAGGTGGTACATATGACCTCTCAAAGGTCCGAGGTAAGTATATCCCCCTTTGTGTATAATGTGTAGCCTTGATCTAACCCTTCTGAGAAAATGACATGGTGACAATAAAAATAAAACAAAAACAACAAAAATATTTGAATTTGAATAAAGGCTCTATGGTTCTCGAACCAGTAGAGTCCCTCCTTTGTTTTCATTTGTTATTTGAAGAACAGCACCAGGTTCAACCACTAGTGTGGGGGAGTTCTCTCAAGATCATCATCACATTTCCACTAGAGAACTCCCACATAGGCGTTGCACAACATCGACTACGCCTCCATGACAAGAGCAAGGTAAACTAGAGTGACCCGGTTGCCCTCTGGTCAGCCAAATCATCTCTAATCCTCCTTGATCTATTATCCTTCAGAAGCGATGGTATGTGCACCCTCTATCTCACTCTATCCTATCCATAAGTTTGATTGAATTTCAATCCATATCCTTTAAACCAAACTCAGTGGTTGGTGCTATGCTTGCTCTACATGATTCCTGTGGTTGGCTTGCATATGTTTTATTCCTTACTTATCATCTTGATGCTTGTGAACAAATATCATTAGGGAACTCATGCTTATCTAAGCAGTTCGTGTCTGTGATATGGTCTGATGATATGATCTTCATTCTGAATGTCTGAGTGCTTGGGAATTTTATTTGACTATCATGAAAACCCTTTGCAAAGCTCATCTTTGATATGTCACCGTCCCACTAGAGCCATATGATATTCATAGTTAGAAACCTTCTACTCATATGCTGCTTGTCATTGCATTGACCTTTGTCAAATTTTGTGACCCTTGTGAAATTTTTTTTCATTACTTTCATGATCAAGATTCATGTGCACACCACCTATTTCCCCTTGCTATGCTTCTACACTGGAAGTTAGCATTGTATCATTCATCCCTTTCATGAAAATAAAGCTCCATATGTGGTGTGATATCTCTCTCCCAAAGTATCCTTCAAAAGAGACTTCGGCTATGAAAAAAAGAAAGACACATGCTCAAGGCATGATGAAAAAAAAGAAAAGAAAAATAGCCCATGTCCAAAATAAAGGAGAAATAGGGGAGAGATGAGATCATGCAAAAAGGAGTTTCATAATTTTGATGGTAATAACTAGTGTCCATTCCGGAGCTCGTGTCCAACTTACCATCACCTCAACTTCCATCATATATGTATGCTAATATCTAGCACCCATTCTGGGCCTAGTATCCACCTTACCATACTCACCATATCCATACACATGCACATCTTGATCTGATTGTATGATTTGATTTTCTCTGTGGATCTGGTTTTTGACTTTGCAATATATGTGATGCAAGTATGCCTTATCCTTTATCCTACCCCGAGCTCCACATATAGCCATCATTAAAACTAGGATGAAGAAAGGCAATCTAATGGCATGGTGAGGACATATACACATTGAGCGATTTGAGAGAATCAAATGAGGAGCTAAGCAAGGTTTGTTTTGAAAATTTATTGCAAAACCCCAAGTTACTTAACGTGATGAGCAGGAGTGATTTGATTCATGACCGTTCCATTCCTCAACTGCCCAAGATAGCATGATAGACACATCAGAGTTCACAAGTATAAGGTATGGTTTGGAATATCTCTTATGCTTGCTTCATACCTTTGGATATCATGTCTCACCTTGACCTAACTCCCTTTACTCGGGACGAGCAAAGGTCAAGTGTGGGGGTGTTGTTGACGGTCGAAAAGTGCTACTTTTACACTGTCAATATCTGCATAAAACAAATGTAAAAGGATCATCAACACTAGAATAGGGCTCGATACTGATGATTTCCACAAGTGTTGGTGTTTCTAGCTTTTGTTACAGGATGCACCGAAATACGTGCCAAATGGTACAGTTGAGAGCAAGTAGTCCAATGGCTATTAAAGGACATCATCATAAACACCCTCAAATGCCAATTTGGACTGCACCATTGCGACGGGCTCGTCGAGACGATCAAAATGGACATATTATATGCCTACATCGGAGTCCGGATGAGAAAGATATGCACAAGACAAGATATCTTGTGAGCTCGGTGGGACCCACACCAGACCACGTGGCGACGTGTGCCACATTGGATGCCATGTGTCCATGACACCTCATCAATCCATGTGAAGCAACTCCCGACGAATCAGACACCACCACGTGTGCAGCACAAGGATCCAAGGGCCCACTGGGGACCCAAACCACCTCAAAACTCGGCATGCACCTGGAACCGTCATAAGGGCCCACACATCAGTCACCCAGAGAAAGCACGGGCCAAAATGAGGTGGGCCAGGGTCGGCCGAACCCAAGTTCGGCCGCTCCCTTCTGGCCTTCGTTCGCCATCTGCTTCCACATGTTGCTTCCTGGTTGATCCCTTGCAATGTTCCGGGGTGGATCGATGACATGGCGCTTGCTGATTGGCCGGTACAAGGTCGATTTGGTTCCTTCCCCTGGAAGCTAGAGAAGAGTGCATGGCAAGATTCCTCTCCACATGTCGCTCTCCTATTGGTGGCGCCCAAGGATGGCTGAAAAAGTGGAGGCACTTGGAGCACCAAAGCAAGCCACCCCCTCCTCTATAAATAGGAGGGTAGGGGCTCCCATTTGAGACACATCCCTCTCTCCCTCTCCTCTCATTCTCTCTTGGAGAGGTGAGTTCTCACCTCTCCCATGAGTTGTGTGTGTGATTAGAGTGCTAGGTAGGATAGGGTGAGGAGTGAGTTGATGTCCTCGTGGATGCCTGTTCTTCATTTAGATCAAAGTGAGTATTTCAGCATTTCTTATTTAGACTATAGTGGACATCATGCATGATTGATTTGTTCTTGTGTTCGTGGCTCGTTCATAAGTTAGAGGCTTGTGTTCTTCATGACACAAGGCTTCGATCCTTTAGAGCCAGAGCAGTAGTTTATATACTTGTTTGCATACTCTGATCCTGTTTAGTTAAGTAAGTCCGCTGTATCTCATTCAGCTGCATCCATAGCTTCCTTTCTGCTCCGTAGCTCAATCACTTGATCTGATTCTGATCTTTCCCTTGTTTGTGGGACGTTGCTATAGTGTAGTTAGCGGGCTAGCATACGTAACCGCACTATAGTATTTATCTGGGGTACAGACGTGGTGTTTGGGCCCTGGTTTTCTTGCGAAGACCACGTACGATCGTAGCGTAGAGGTAGGCCGCAGTGGTGACAGCCTGTTGGACCCTTTGTCAACCCTCTATGTCGCGTACCGAGTTGGGCTCGCTTGCCAGCACCTTGATGTGTTGTCGCCCCGCGGGGACGACTGAGATCTGACAGAATACATCTTGAGAGCTAAGTCCCTTAAGGAAATGCTTCTCAACCCATATCTATCCCAGCTGGAGTTTGGTGTCCTTGGACCATCTATACTAGAGTAGGAGATAGTGCACATCGTTCCTTGGATTCGATACCCTTAGAATACTCTCCTTCCTTGTGGAAGTGCTACAACGGTATTTCCGTGTGCTTGCGGTATACCTGGTTGTTCTTATACGCTCCCTCTAGGTGTGCAACTAGTGGTGACGTTAAGAAACGCCAACAAGCATTTCTGGCGCTGTTGCCGGGGAACGATTGCTGTATCTATCTTCGAACTTAGTGGTCCTCGTATTTATCTTTTTTGTTTTCTTCTACCTTCACCCTCGTTACCCATCAGATATCCTTTTTGTTTCTTTTGTTCTACCTTTACCCCCACTACCCATGGTGAAGCTTTCCTGTAAAAGCATCACTACCCCCAGGGATGAGCTCCCAGAGCCACCACCTTCGGTGCGCCTTTTTCTCACATCTGGCTGTGAGCCTCTCCCTGCGACTATCGATCTCGTTCGATGCACTATCTTTTCTGGTCTATCGAGTGAAAACCCATATTACCTTCTTCGTGACTTTGAGAACTTGTGTTCTCTTATCTACACTATGGGTATGACGTTGGATACCTTCAAGTGGAAGTTGTTTTCGTACTCTTGTAGGGAAGGCAGAACAATGGTACACATACACCGTAGGTAGCATGAACGATAGTTGGGGAGAGCTTAGAGACAAGTTTTGTCTTGAGTTCTTCCCTCCATCTCGTGTTGCTGCTCTACGGGAAGATATCCATTGTTTTCGACAGAAAGAGAAGGAAATGATAGACACGGCCTGGGCTAGATTTAGACGCTTAGTGTATTATGGCCCGCCCTTGTCGATACCTGATTCTCAGTTGCTTCGCAATTTTTATGATGGTCTCAACAAAAGGTCTGTCTGTCGTCTCGATCGCGGAAAACCATTTCTTGAAAGGGGACCAGCTGAAGGTATGGAGTTCCTAAACTCCTACTTAGAAGTTGATCCCAGATCCTACCGAGAGGAATCCGAGTCGAGCCATGAGAGTCCCTCAACATCCAAGTCCAAACCTTCATTTTCCGAATCCCAAGACTTGTCTGTTGAGCCCTCTCCAGAACCCCGAACACCAAAGGAAGAAGAAATTCAACCTTCGGTGTTCACTTGCAAATTCGAGGATGACCCATCTAGAAATCTTTCAGACACCTCGAACTCTGCTGATGCCCAATTAGGGGAGGAACCTTATTCTGTTCGTACCGATCATTCTAGAAATCTTTCGACAGAACCTTCCCTTCAGCCTGCGGTGCCTCCTCTACCTCCTGATCCTCCTGACGCGGCATATCCTGAGGAGGCTATGAGAGAGGAATGGTCAGAGGGAGTGACACAATTTTCCGAGGCAACTTGGAATAGCTCACCTTCTCTGGTTGTCCCTTGCTCTATTAGAGGCACTGTCGTAGAGGCCCATTGTAACCCCATCATGGAGGTTAACATTTTGCCATGGCACTTAGCGGAAACTCTTTTGGGCAGAGTCCCGCTAGCACCATCCGACATGCTCCTCAAGACTTGTCCCTTTGGACATGTTCTTGAATGTCGGGGGATTGCAAGTGTCGTGCCGCTTATCATAGACAGGATCGAGGCTAGCTTAGACTTTCACATCTTCGATGTCCTTGATCTCGATCTTCTCCTAGGCTCCCCTCTAGAGCAGCTCTTCGATACATCTTTAGGGAGCCTAGATGATAAGCTTAGGGGAGTCGCTTCTGCCACTGCTACCCTTTGTCCGGGACATCCTATGGCAAAGCCTCTTCCTCAGCGAAACCCGCTCGAGAAGATGATGCATACATCTCCGTTCGCATCATCCGAGCCCGTCCTCATTAAGGTTGTAGAATGTTCTACCCCTCATGAGGATGACTCGGGAGATTCTCTTCACCTTTGTGAAGGCGAACGATCGTCACCACTCTCGACCGAGTTTCAGCCTCTTCCCACTGGCCCGTATCATGTTGCTTTCGATCATGGTCGAGAGTCAACATTGAGCTTCCACGATGACTCTCTTGAGATGGAGAATTCATGGGCCATGGAACCTTTAGAGGCACTGACTCTGGAGTCCGGAGGAAAGGATTCCACACACGAGCATGGTAGTTTCATCCTTAATCTATCGTACAAACCATGCTCGCATCATGACCCTCCAGAGTCAGACATCCTTAGTGCGCTGAGCATGCATGAGGGCTGCAACCACCTTATGGTCCTCTTTTCTAGAAAGTTCAGAAGGTTGGTTGTAGATGTATATGTTTACCATAAGCATATCAGATTTCGTGTGTGCACTGTGGCACTAACCTTGCAGCTAAAGCTTCACTGATACATCAAGGATTGGTGGTGAGAAGGGAATGACACCACCAACGATAGCTGCAAGATGGAGTTCCCATGGTCGAGCTTATGACCTTAAATAAACAAAACACTCCCAGGAGATAGCCTGGATTAGGTTAGGTTTCATTTCCTTTTTCGAATAAAAGCAAGAACATGTTTTTAGGATAAGTTGTCCTTCGGGTATTTTTGGTCACTAACCTTTCAGGTGAAGATTAAAAAGAAAGATGGACAGGTGATGCCTACGAACATGTGAGCCACATCAGCTGCAACACCTAGATAAGCTTTGGTGATGGAACAATTACAAAAGGAAGCTTGATCACCACACACTTGAGTTTTGTTGCCTAGCAACGCAAACTTCAAGTGTGGGGAAGGTATGTGAGCATCCTGAGTAAAGTTCCTCCTCTACCAAATCTTATCCCGGTGTGGTGATGATGTCAGCTCTTGCATCTTGCCAACTAGCTAGGTAAGTCCTGCTTTTGACATTAAACAAAGCCCTTCCGGGAGTCTCCTGAGGTTCACCGTCTTATGCTAATGCTTATGCCCTTGTTGATAATAGCTTGATCATGCTTTCTTGCTTCCTTCATTTATGTTCGTCTGCTCTGGTTTGAATGAATGAACATGTCATACGTTCATAGACTGTTTTAAATTAAGCATGGTGCTTAGGTTAAAATATGTCTTCTTCAGTCAAAACAAGACGTGGTGTCGAGTTTTGATTGATGAACCTTAGAGTTATATCTTCATAGATCTTGGTTACATATATGCTGACTAACCCCTGCAGAAAATTGTCAAACTTGAATGGGTAAGTCATTGAGCTAAATTCAAAGGGAAGGTAAGTTGAGGTGTCAAGATTCATGTTGCACATCATGCAAAGGTGGTACATATGACCTCTCAAAGGTCCGAGGTAAGTATATCCCCCTTTGTGTATAATGTGTAGCATTGATCTAACCCTTCCGAGCAAATGACATGGTGACAATAAAAATAAAACAAAAACAACAAAAATATTTGAATTTAAATAAAGGCTCTATGGTTCTCGAACCAGTAGAGTCCCTCCTTTGTTTTCATTTGTTATTTGAAGAACAGCACCAGGTTCAACCACTAGTGTGGGGGAGTTCTCTCAAGATCATCATCACATTTCCACTAGAGAACTCCCACATAGGCGCTGCACAAAATCGACTACGCCTCCATGACAAGAGCAAGGTAAACTAGAGTGACCCGGTTGCCCTCTGGTCAGCCAAATCATCTCTAGTCCTCCTTGATCTATTATCCTTCAGAAGCGATGGTATGTGCACCCTCTATCTCACTCTATCCTATCCATAAGTTTGATTGAATTTCAATCCATATCCTTTAAACCAAACTCAGTGGTTGGTGCTATGCTTGCTCTACATGATTCCTGTGGTTGGCTTGCATATGTTTTATTCCTTACTTATCATCTTGATGCTTGTGAACAAATATCATTAGGGAACTCATGCTTATCTAAGCAGTTCGTGTCTGTGATATGGTCTGATGATATGATCTTCGCTCTGAATGTCTGAGTGCTTGGGAATTTTATTTGAATATCATGAAAACCCTTTGCAAAGCTCCTCTTTGATATGCCACCGTCCCACTAGAGCCATATGATATTCATAGTTAGAAACCTTCTACTCATATGCTGCTTGTCATTGCATTGAGCTTTGTCAAATTCTGTGACCCTTGTGAAATTTTTTTTCATTACTTTCATGATCAAGATTCATGTGCACACCATCTATCTCCCCTTGCTATGCTTCTACACTGGAAGTTAGCATTGTATCATTCATCCCTTTCATGAAAATAAAGCTCCATATGTGGTGTGATATCTCTCTCCAAAAGTATCCTTCAAAAGAGACTTGGGCTATGAAAAAAAAGAAAGACACATGCTCAAGGCATGATGAAAAAAAGAAAAGAAAAGAAAAATATCCCATGTCCAGAATAAAGGAGAAATAGGGGAGAGATGAGATCATGCAAAAAGGAGTTCCATAATTTTGATGGTAATAACTAGTGTCCATTCCGGAGCTAGTGTCCACCTTACCATCACCTCAGCTTCCATCATATATGTATGGTAATATCTAGCACCCATTCCGGGCCTAGTATCCACCTTACCATACTCACCATATCCATACACGTGCACATCTTGATCTGATTGTATGATTTGATTTTCTCTGTGGATCTGGTTTTTGACTTTGCAATATATGTGATGCAAGTATGCTTTATCCTTTATCCTACCCTGAGCTCTACATATAGCCATCATTAGAAGTAGGATGAAGAAAGGCAATCTAATGTCTTGGTGAGGACATATACACATTGAGCGATTTGAGAGAATCAAATGAGGAGCTAAGCAAGGTTTGTTTTGAAAAATTTATTGCAAAACCCCAAGTTACTTAACATGATGAGCAGAAGTGATTTGATTCATGACCGTTCCATTCCTCAACTGCCCAAGATAGCATGATAGACACATCAGAGTTCACAAGTACAAGGTATGGTTTGGAATATCTCTTATGCTTGCTTCATACCTTTGGATATCATGTCTCACCTTGACCTGACTCCCTTTACTCGGGACGAGCAAAGGTCAAGTGTGGGGGTGTTATTGACGGTCGAAAAGTGCTACTTTTACACTGTTAATATCTGCATAAAACAAATGTAAAAGGATTATCAACACTAGAATAGGGCTCTATACTGATGATTTCCACAAGTGTTGGTGTTTCTAGCTTTTGTTACAGGATGCACCGAAATACGTGCCAAATGGTACAGTTGAGAGCAAGTAGTCCAATGGCTATTAAAGGACATCATCATAAACACCCTCAAATGCCAATTTGGACTGCACCATTGCGACGGGCTCGTCGAGACGATCGAAATGGACATATTATATGCCTACATCGGAGTCTGGATGAGAAAGATATGCACAAGACAAGATATCTTGTGAGCTCGGTGGGACCCACACCAGACCACGTGGCGACGTGTGCCACATTGGATGCCATGTGTCCATGACACCTCATCAATCCATGTGAAGCAACTCCCGACGAATCAGACACCGCCACGTGTGCAGCACAAGGATCCAAGGGCCCACCGGGGACCCAAACCACCTCAAAACTCAGCATGCACCTGGAACCGTCATAAGGGCCCACACATCAGTCACCCAGAGAAAGCACGGGCCAAAAGGAGGTGGGCTAGGGTCGGCCGAACCCAGGTTCGGCCGCTCCCTTCTGGCCTCCGTTCACAATCTGCTTCCACGTGTTGCTTCCTGGTTGATCCCTTGCAACGTTCCGGGGTGGATAGGTGACATGGCGCTTGCTGATTGGCTGGTACAAGTTCGGTTTGGTTCCTTCCCCTGGAAGCTAGAGAAGAGTGCATGGCAAGATTCCTCGCCAAGTGTCGCTCTCCTATTGGTGGTGCCCAATGATGGCTGAAAAATTGGAGGCACTTGGAGCACCAAAGCAAGCCACCCCTCCTCTATAAATAGGAGGGGAGGGGCTCCCATTTGAGACACATCCCTCTCTCCCTCTCCTCTCATTCTCTCTTGGAGAGGTGAGTTCTCACCTCTCCCATGAGTTGTGTGTGTGATTAGAGTGCTAGGTAGGATAGGGTGAGGAGTGAGTTGATGTCCTCGTGGATGTCTGTTCTTCATTTAGATCAAAGTGAGTATTTCAGCATTTCTTATTTAAACTATAGTGGACATCATGCATGATTGATTTGTTCTTGTGTTCGTGGCTCGTTCATAAGTTAGAGCCTTGTGTTCTTCATGACACAAGGCTTCGATCCTTTAGAGTCAGAGCAGTAGTTCATATACTTGTTTGCATGCTCTGATCCTGTTTAGTTAAGTAAGTCCGCTGTATCTCGTTCAGCTGCATCCATAGCTTCCTTTCTGCTCCGTAGCTCAATGACTAGATCTGATTCTGATCTTTCCCTTGTTTGTGGGACCGTATCTATACGGTTGCTATAGTGTAGTTAGCGGGCTAGCATACGTAACCGCACTATAGTATTTATCTGGGGTACAGACGTGGTGCCTGGGCCCTGGTTTTCTTGGGAAGACCACGTACGATCGTAGCGTAGAGGTAGGCTGCAGTGGTGACAGCCTGTTAGACCCTTTGTCAACCCTCTACGTCACGTACCAAGTTGGGCTCGCTTGCCAGCACCTTGATGTGCTGTCGCCCCGCGGGGACGACTGAGATCCGACAGAATACATCTTGAGAGCTAAGTCCCTTAAGGAAGTGCTTATCAACCCATATCTATCCTAGCTGGAGTTTGGTGTCCTTGGACCATCTATACTAGAGTAGGAGATAGTGCACACCGTTCCTTGGATTCGATACCCTTGGAATACTCTCCTTCCTTGGGGAAGTGCTACAGCGGTATTTCCGTGCGCTTGCAGTATACCCGGTTGTTCTTATACGCTCCCTCTAGGTGCGCAGCTAGTGGTGACATTAAGAAATGCCAACACAAAGATGTCCCATGGGTACTTGCTGAGTGTGTTGCACAGGTTTTCTACATAGCTGATCCTATGAATGTAAAGAAGCACATTGTCGTCTCCGGAAAACAAAGAATTCTTAGAGTTGAAGGTGTAGATGATGTTGAGGATTACAATCAGTATGAGGAATTAGTCTTGTTCAAAGATCATGAAAAAAGAATCAAAAAATTGAAAGTAGCAGTCCTAAATCAGAGAAGCCATGGTTACGTACAGACTGCGAAGGAAGAATTGTTAAAGGATAAATTAGCATTTCTTATTAGTCTAACTTGATGTATTTCTTGTAAGACTTTATTAATCAATGTCGTTGTAAGACTTCAAATTAAGTCCCATTTTCCGGTCATTATTATATTGCATTCGGTTTGATTTCACGTCATTGAAAGCTCACAAGTAAAACCATACAAATACAACAACGTATGATTAATACATCAGTACTTTAGTCATAGCAAAGACTACAAGTTCAAATGCATAGAATTAAAAGGGTACATATTTCATACTTAATTAAAATATAGGATCGTTCACATCATGACCGTGAATCATCACGAGGTACAAAGTATGATTAATATCGATGATGTTGATTCCTAAGAACCTATCAACATAATCCAGCGCATATATGTATGCACTATCTCTGGCCATGTAGGGCATCATGAATATCTCTCCAAATATTTGCACCGAATTCGTAGATGATGATAGGGTAATGCCAGCTTGCCAACCGCCATGTACTGGACGTGGGTGCGGTGTCGTGAATGTCCATCCAATGTTATGTAATACTTGACGTAAGACCTCATGCATACCTTGATCAGCGTGCATGAAGCTGTTATACAATGCGTCCGGATTCAATTGGGCAAAACATAACGTGTAAGTAGACAGTTCTTAAAAAAAACAAATTCTGAAAATAACGAGTAAGTTTTAGTTACATACAATGGGCGATTCATACGATGGTGATGTCCGTTTAGGTATTTCAGTGACGGCCATGTTGTTATGTTCTAAGGCTTTAATCTTGAAGTAAATATAGTCTGGGATTACATGTCTTGTTTGAGCTTCTATTTTGATAAGTGTCTTCCTCACGGCATTAGAAGCGGCAACATGTGGCTGTAGTGCAGCAAAAGAATTGACATGGATAATAACTGTATCACCAAGTGTTTGCTCTTGCATGTCCGCAGCATTAATTGATAGAGAAACAATAAAGCTTCCTCGTGATGAAGTCGTTTGTTCATGTCTCACCATTGGAGCTTGTCCAGTCACACAATATATAACTCGTTCTAACCATTGCATTGGTGAAACCAGCTTCATTATAATGCAAATAATACATATTATTATCATTGTAAAAATAATGACAAATTCGAAAAAATAGAATATCTAAGTACATACCACATTTTGGCGTAACTCTTGTTGGGTAATGGACATGGGTTCTTGACCGACGAGGAAGGAAGCACCAACAGGCTACCCTGGGGGTGGTGGCGGAGGGTCTGGGACAGGGGGACCACTGCGGACAGGACGACGGCCACCTCCACGGCCGCCATCACGATTAAAAAATGCAAAGCGACTTGCCATTGTTATCCCTAAAGCGTAGATGAACAAGTCTGCATACACATTCATATGTTGTTGATATGTTTGTTGTTCACATTAAGATATATTGAATATAATGTGTATGTGTGTATAACGATGATCGATCCCCGCCACGTCGCCGTAGAGCATTGACTATTCCAGCACAGGAGATAGAAGGTTCAGGACCACAACTTTCGGCTACTACTACTTCTACTAGTAACCCCAAGAAGGGACGTGGAAAATGCAAATGAAACCAGATCCCTGAAAGAGGACAATATGTGATAGAACAACTTGGTGCCAAAGACGAGCCCATCCTTCCTGAAGGGATAAATGCTCGATTTCGGAACATCGCAGGTGCAATTGTCAGGGATCAATTGGGGAACTGGATCACAACAAGTAATTGGAAGAAAGTGCCGGTGGCAACAAAGATTGTATTGTGGGCCAAACTGAAGGAAATGTTTGTTTTTCCTGAAGGGACCGAGCGAGAGTCTAGACGTTTTGTTGAGGGCCTCCTTGGAAGATGTTTACGGACTCGGAGGTCTACGCTTAATACAGAATTTGTTCAGAAAGGTAAGAATGCTAGGGTAGTGTATGGTAACATTCCGCTAGCGGTGTGGGAAGAATTCAAAGAACAGAAGACAACAGAGAAAGCAAAAGCTGAGAGTAAAGAATATATAGAGAAGGCTAAGAAAGCTGCTGAGAACTCCCATTGCCTAGGTTCGGGAGGATATGTTGCCAAGCTACAAAAATGGAGGCAAATGGAAGAAGAATGGAGGGTAGCTGGTTTACCAGAATTGTTTGAAGGCACGGATGAGCGTAGCAAGAATTGGTGCCTTGCTCGAATTCTGACAGTAACACCTGAAGGCAAGGTTACATTCAAGAAACCCATAACAGAACAGATTTATGAGAAGTTGGAACAACTCACCGATTTGCAAAAGCATGACCTCTTCAAGCCCGGTAGGGAGAAAGATATGCTAACCACCGCGATCGGAACCCCTTAGCACACTGGCCGTGTTCGAGGGATGTCATCTACCTTACCATGGGGTAAAGCATTTCCTGAAGCTAGAGCAAGCTACAAGAAGCGTGACCATTATAAGAAAGATCTTGAAAACAAGATGAGAGAAATCGCCAAACAAGAGCTGGTACAGTTCTTCGTATCCCAACAGCAGGCCACCAGATTGACTGCAACCGATGCTCAAGGATATGGAGTACCAAACCTGCTACTTGCCCAGAGTGGAACCGTCATCCTTCCTCCAAGTAGTGCTGGGTCTATTGCCAATGTCAAGTATCCTGTTGATGACATAACAGAGGATACCCCATGCAAGTTGGTTATACCTTACAGAAGGAAACAAGATAAGTTTCGCGAGGTTGCAACGGCCATGGCACCCGTGGGTCATACATTTCCGAATCCACCCCCGCCAGAGTATGCATGGGTGCAAGTTGTCTCGGTGTCTGATGAGGCGTGCGAGATTGATATCCCTACCGATGAGGGGATCAAGCTCCTTGGTGATGCGTGGAACTAATACATACTATGGCATCGTCGAGATATCATTCTTAATGTATCACCAAATCCCTCACAACAGCCTGTAGTCGAGAACACGGAACCACCAACGACTATGGATGTTGGGCAGGGAGGTAACAATGAGATTGAGCAGCCAGTGCTATCACCTATCCAAAAAATTGTCGACGACGATAAAGAAAGGGATGCATATGTGGATAATCTTAAAGTTAATTTACCAAAGTCACCTTCCCCTCCAGCTTCACCTACCAAGAGGCCAGTGGTACCCCGTATGATAACCTCATACGAACCAAAAAAGAAAACATCACAAGTTGACACCTTACACGTACTGAAGACGAAAAAGGTGCAGGCATGAGTGATAAAATTGCAACTCGCTCCTCTGTTCGAAAGAAAAAGCAACAACTCAATTTATTTGATTTGGAAGAGGTGCCCTAGGTTTATGTGCATAGCAAACCATTCTGTTATAGGTGGCAACTGCTGGAGGGGCTGTCAGAACTGAATAAGCTGCATGGATGGATCATGTTGGCCATGAAGCAAGGCATTCATACTATTACCCGAATGTCCCAACGTGGGTGTTCGGTAGCCCGATGCCCCGAAAGTTGGTAATCGATCTCCGGGATTTGCACGCGATGTTCCGTCGTGAACGCCTTGACGTGAATCTCGTCACCGTTTGGTGCATGTAAGTCAACATGCATGTACCACATACCAATTTTCAAATCCATATGTGTAGTTTTAATTTGGTATAACCATCCTAAGCGATCTATTTTGTAGAATGCAAGCGTTGGATGAAAAGAAGACCGGCGGAAGGTGGAAGGTAGCATACCTTGACCCGCAACAAGTAAGCGAGCCGGCGCACACGTACATAATCAGGGATGAATTCGAAAAACAAATCGAACAAGAAACAGAGACAGAAGAGGAGAAACAAGCTGCAAAAATTCCATACAGCTAGACAACATGATGTGTCTGTATACATTGAAAAGATAATGAAGAAAAGGAAGAACAAGAGCCACATCATGTGTGCTTACAATTTTCAGTAAGCTAATTCTAATTACTATATATAAATATATTTAATATGTGGTTTATTTATATTAATTATTTTAACATAATTATTTTCAGAGACCATTTCATTGTCTTATGTATCTGTCCAAAGCTTGGAGAAGCAGGGATCTTCGACTCATTACACTACGAAGAGAACGTTTACGGGGAATTCATTAACATTCTAAAAAAGTAAGGCAATCCATTGTAGTACTTTAATAGTGCATGTATAGACTATACTTGAAATTGTGTCACTAACTTCTGTCTTTGTATCCTCAAAGCGCGTATTGGCTATACATAATAAATGGTGGGGAGCACCCTGCGAATAGGGAAAGGATATTAATACGACATGCCAAATACGTAAGAACATAACAAATTGGTATTTTTCATAGATGTGCAGTTTGTTAATAATTTCTCATCACTTTTTATTTGTTTGCAGTGCTACAAGCAACCTCCCGGCAGTATCTTATGTAGATATTATGTATGCGAGATGTTGAGAAATAATGGAATGTATCAGACAAATCCTAAAGACGTAAGCCTCTAGTACACAACCATGTGCTAATTGACTTCCTAATGATTATGCATAATAATCTTCAATTATTGTGTGTATGTGCAGCTCCCTACTATAGAGGGATCGTGGGGGAACCTGGGACACAAGGACATCGAGAACATTTATGCGGACATGGCGAGGTTCCTCCAACGTGAGATTTGTCATGAGCGGGGAGAATTCTTCGATGACGAAGGAGTGTTGATTCTAGAAGAGCACGAAAAGTTACGTCGATGGGTGTAGTAGAGGATTATCTATTTTAAGATTATTAATTATGTGGATAAATAATGTGAGACTTATGTAGTATTACATGCTAGTTTGGATTATGTGGTTGATAGACACATTTGAATTTGGCGGACAAACACAAATAAATACAGGTGAATTTGACCTACAAATAAGAATACTAATGAATACGGGTGAATTTGACAAACAAATACAAATAATAAACAAATACAGAATAATTAATGGGAAATGGAAAAATGTAGTTCCTGGCGGACGGCTTAAGCACCCGCTAGCACAGAAATACTATGTGCTGGCGGGTGGCATAACCACACCGCCAACACAGAAAACCTCAGTGCTGGCAGGTGAGGTAAGGCGCCCGCCAGCACTGAGGGCCTCTGTGCTGGCAGGCAGGCACCCACCAACACTGAAGGCCATTTGTGCTGACTCTAAGTTGCTGACGGGTGTTGTGCCCGCCAGCACAGAGGTGTTTTAGCCGCCAGCACAAATAGTTTCTGACCTAGTGTCTCGCTCATCATGAGCGTCACAGAGCTAAAATATATACAATCTGCTAGCCTATGTACACTTACCGGGAGAGGGGGACGACCAGCGCGGCAGCGCCTGTGGCTTCCTAGGTAGATGCATGGCACCATGTTCAATTCAAATGGGGCGTTAGTGGTGGCCATGATACCACTAACCGTGGACAGAAGTTTAATTCAATTGGGGCGTTAGTGGTAGTCCACTCTCATCAGAACTATTATTCCTCGGTAATGACGAGATCACAGAAAATACGGGAATTTTGTAAGAATGTTGCCAAATATTATGTTGTGTCCTGAAGTTGTACGTTGATAGAAAATTTGAGTTTCAAATGTTCGTGTTAATGTGTTTTTAGTTTTATAATTTCCTTTCTTTTTAGTTTTCCTAGGTAACTTGTTGACCCTTCTTCATACTGCTGCTGGTGGCACTTTGGCAGGGGAAAGAGTGGGTGTATCTCCAAACCACGAGGACGGAAACAGAGCACAAGATTCGAACGAGTGCAAGTAGCTGAAGCATTAGCAATCAGAACTAATATCCATATGATAGCATGTCCTCAGTCTAAAGCTGGCAGTTCAGACTTCAGAAACCCAATATTATTTTACAATGCAACTCCCTTTGACAAGAAAAAGGAATTCAAAAGAATTACCTGACAGAACTGATAGGCAGAAAGAAAATTTGAAGTCAACCCCTGATGGGATCTTGTAATAAACTTTTAGCTGAGGTTGACCTCCTGATCAGTGTCATACTAGAGTTCACTAGTTGCTTCGCATGCACAGCTAGCATTGACCAATCGGAGAACGAGCTGTAGCTCGGTTGGTAGACGTTGCAGTTGGGCACGCCGCCGGCCTGGGTTCGAATCCTATCGAACGCAGGTTTATCTCAACGGGGATTTATTCCCAAAAAAAAATTCCCTCGCTGATGAAACCGGGGTTCGGGGGTTTTCTAAGCCGGGAGGAGGCTTTCTTCTCTTAATGAAAACCGTGAAGGCGGTCTTACCCCCACCGGCTTAGTTTTAGCATTGACCAACCTGGGCCATAAACCACTTGTGATCCACATTCCACAGCCGAAAATTCGGTTGGATTCCTCATCGCCGTCGACCTCTGTCAAAGTGAGTGACACTTCACAAAAGTTCACAAAAGGCTCGACCAATGACCCGAGTGGTGATGATAGTTGGTTTTAATGGTGGAGTATGTAGTTGTCTTTTTATCCCAAATGAACTTTTAACTGAACACGGTAATGTGTACTCTCGTTGTACAAAAATATTTGTCAGCATTGACATTTGATAACAAGGTTAAGTTTAACAGCTCGTCTTGTTAAAAAATATAGTGCAAACATATAAAAATATAAGTCATGCTTAAAGCACTTTTAATTTGATGATAATCGAAGTGACATTCTATAAGATATATGTAACTTACAATTTCTTTTGAAAAATTCAAAATGAAGAAATTGAAGTACAGCTGATCCTAGTAAACACATCAGAGCAATACAGATAGATTGGTAGCTGGCAAACCACTCACTGGTTGAACTATAGCGACGGTTGCAGTGGCAAAAGCTTGAAGGAAATCCTTCCAAGAAGGGACCAAATAAGTAAAGATATGGATATCATCTTTATATTAGTCCATAGACCGAATTTCTTATTTACCTCATATGCATCTATTCGGTAATCTCTTCAATAACGGGGATGTGGCTACCATGGTAGGGTAATGCCCGTCTCAATGGGTCGGGCAATGGTGGTGCCGCTTGGCCATCACCAACGACCAACCTCCATTGGCGGTCCAATAGCACCCATATGCCGTCGACAAGGAACCAGCGTGCTTCGAGGATGGCTTGAGCATTTGCATTTGCATTTGCTTGGGCCATAGCCGTTGCATCTGAGAAGGCAAGAGCTGCCGCACCTGAGGCGGCCTGAGCCCTTGCTTCTGAGTCAACCTTTACGTTAATATTCTGCTGGCTTCTGTTACTCGAGACCATCTTCATGATCGACGTCATGATTATTCTCAAGTTCATGTAGCATGTTAATCCAAGAACAAGTATTATTCCACCAGCGAGTAAAGCAATCTTAGTAGCCATCGACATGCCCTTTGTGCCACTGTCGTGGTGCGACGACGACGACGCAGCGCAAATGAGCAGGCGGCTTGCTGAACCGGTCCCAGGCGCCGAGCACAACTATAGTAATTGAGCTGAATCAGGTGCATATGATGTACTGGGCTAATAATATATAAAGTATATATGATGGAGGAAATTAAATTAAACCAGGTTTTTAATTATTTATTATTTAAATTTTCCGGTCAAATAAGTTATTTGGTTACTTGGCAGGTGAGGTCCGCGCAGGATGAGGCGCCGGAGTACTGCACTGCTGCCTGGAAATCTGGAGGGGCGGCGTGAGCCACGACATCACAGCATTTCAGTAGAGTGGTGCTGGAGCTGTCACCACAAAACGGCGCCGTGGAACCTGCATTGGACACAAATACAGGATTATATTATATTACTACTAGTTATGAGTCGACGTTGGATCGAATTCTTCGATCGATCGTGCCAGATCTCGCTCACAGATATAGGTACAACAAAATGGAGACGCCAGATATGTAGATTTACCACCTGGGCACCCGTGCTTGTTTGTGTCGTCGTCGTATGGCGAAGGAACAGAAGAGGGTGGGCTGGGGAGGTGCCACGCGATGCCGTGCCGGGTGGGCACCAGGAGGCAAAAGAAATACACTAGAACGAGGGTCTTCACAAGTCCTGCCATGACCAAGCCACTGGGTGAAGATAGATCGATCGATCGATCGAGGTGGATGTGGTAGCACGGCACACAGTTCCTTCGTTCCTTCCTTATATAGACGACGAAGCAGTGACTAAAGCTAGCATACATGCGGCAGTAGGTCGCTATTAGACTACCCACGGCAACAGCTAATGAAGCTCCATCCACTTGTAGGTTTTAACCACACCGTCTTTTCCAGGTTGGCGTACGAATCTAGGGCATGATGTAGTACATGCATGGTATCGATGGTTGCTATCCACATCTACGAGGTCTTTTTCGGTACACAATACCACCACTTTAAAAGGACTCGTATGTAATAGAAAATGATCTATTTGTAAGGATCGGATGGTTGAGATTAATTTTGTACCACCGGTTTTTTTATGTGGTACGGGTGGTATTCATAGGTCGTATTGGTAGCATATGGGTATTATTGGAAAATGGAAAATATTTTTGTGGTAATATATGAAATTGGATATATGAAACGATTTAGGTATTGTACGCGGTATGTTTTTATTGTACTCGTCGGCGGTATGTTTTTTTCGAATAATATTCATTCGCCAAATTACCATTTTACCCATAGCAAAAAACCGACAATACCACCGTACTACCAAAGAGTGGTATTGTGTACCGAAAAAGAGCTCACATCTATATATGTATAATACGGTTCAATGTCGACAAGTACTCACCGTATTCTTTTTTTTATATAGTGCCGGACGTTAGTGGAGTGGGTTGTCCTGTTGCCGCGGAGATGCAAGATGGGTTAATTATGAATTGTGATTGCAAGAACTATGAATACTTTAGTATTTGCAATAATGGTGCGCATAGCCAATACCTTATAAGAAATTTACAAGTTCAACTTGCATGCCGAAAGGAGAATGTAATCTTACTATTAATTACTTGTTGGAGACGCTTTTTGAGGCCTAGACATTGATTAATCCTCATGAGACGCGCTAGAAAAATACTTGTGTCATGTGGGTTACATTTTTCCTTACATGGATTGTTTTCTATATGTCAATTTCACCGGTTGTGATGGATGTTAGTGGGTTTTATTGTTGCTGTGCTGATGATGCGTTATGAGTTACAATCTAATTATGATTGCAATCACTCATGGATAGCTTATTTATTTACTAATGGTGTGCATAGGCAATGCCTTATAATCTATCTATTTAACTTATATAATTGGTACCCACTAACTATCATTAACTTCATTTCTCTCTTCATGCAAGCTACCCACATCATCTCCCACCAAACTAAGGGTTATTAACTCTATCTCCGTCTCTCTTCATAACTATCCATGTCATCTTTCACTAATTCTTTCTTCATGCAAACTGTCTACATCATCTTCCACCAACTAAGGGTTATTACATAAACTGGTTCATAATTTATTAAAAATTTTTCTCAAATCCGCAGCAACGCGCGGGGAATCACCTAGTAACAACTATATAGGTGAGACCCACTACAAGTTGTGGATAGAATTATCTCAACATGCAAGCATTCTATGTCACCATCCACTCTACGTCATGTCACCATCCACTACACGCCATGTCATCATCCACCAAATCATCTATTTGTATTCAAGCGATTTTCTGTGACTAATAGCATGTATTTGTGAGTAGCACACCACAAAAATTCTCGCAGTTGAAATACATGTCATCATTTAAGAATGATTCATTCTCAACAAAATAACGTACTTTCATATATAATGTTGTTTACAAATGAATGTTGTCATGTAATCACTTTGGTGTTTCTATTTTCACATTTCACCTTAAAAATTTGTTTAAAAAATTTCCATAGCAACGCGCGGGGTATCACCTAGTAAATTTATAAGGTCAAGTTGCTAAAAGGAACTGATTGATCTGTAATCTAATCAAAAGGGAAAAGGGAAGAGGAACGAGCAGGTTACCAATGATGGAACCTTTTTCCTTCTTCCGAAGAATGATCAAGAGAGAGATGAATACCTAGTTAGTCATTGGATATGACCACTGCTAAACAAATATTTTTATAGACTGACAATGCAAAAGGCGATTAGCATAGGCAGTTTTCTACCTGCCTGTGGCTAGACGCATGTGCAAATCGTCATTAATTTGCACATGTGGGCCAGCTGCCGCCTGTAGAAATGGATTTACAAAGCTGGGCCTCTTAAGCCGACCGCCGCGCCTGCTGTGTACTAATGTTTATTTCCAGTGGCTGTTCTGTTCTGCAGCCCTCTCCTCTGGAAATTGTTTTCCAGCGCACCAGAAAACCTGGCTGAGGCGTGCAGATGAGGTTTCTACCACCACCACTAGGGAATGAAGTACTAGTTTTTCGGCACCCGGTACTAATGTCAAGTAGAACCAATACTTATATCGCGTGCGAAAAAGGAGACATGCGGAGCCATCCCGTGACAAACATTAGTACCGGCTCGTATTCAACACCGGTACTAATATTCCACATTAGTACCGGTGCTGAATACGAGCCAGTACTAATGTGAACGCCAGACATTAGTACCGGCCCGTATTACGAACCGGTACTAATGTCGCCACATTAGTACCGGTTCGTAATACGGGCCGGTACTAATGTGCAACGGCTATATCTGAGCTTCTTTCTCTTCCAGCCCGAGCCCCCATTCGCTTCTCCACTTCGAGCTCTTCATTCTCCATGGCGCCCTAGAGGAGCTTTTGCCGGATTTGCGATCATTTCTCGACGATTTCACTTATTGAAGTGGTCTAGAGGTTAGTTTCTTCATCCTCCATTGATTCGTGCTTATTTTGTTGAGTTTCATTGGTTGAAATAGGAGTATTTTAGCACTTTAAAATGAACTAAGAATGATGATTTTTTCTATTTATTGTATTTTGGCTATGTTCTAATAGAATTGATTGAAATGGATGTAACGTGTTAGTTGGATGAGATGTTGTATATGATAATACAAATTAATTTTTTTTCATAATTTTTGATATAAATAAATATATTAAATGCTTTTGGATGTACTTACTAATAGAAACGACTAGGAATATTAATCTAGATTTAGAGAAATAGTTTCTTTGTCAGGAAAATAGCTTGCTCATTATAAATATAATTTTATTAGAAATATAGTTTTCTTATTATAAAAATTGTTTTCTCATTATAAAAATATTTTTCTCATAAGAAAAACATTTTCTTAGTTTTCTTCATTAGAAAAAATGTTTTTTCTCATTAGAAAATTAGGAAAAAGTTTATATTTCATGTGGAATATGGATTTAAACAGTTTGAATTTGTGTAACATAATCTTGCCTTCATTTAAACACTAGTACCTCATTAGAAAAATGATTTCCTCAATACAATAGTAATTTCTTAGTTAGAAAAATAGTTTCCTCATTAGAAAAATAGTTAATCTTCATTAGAAAAATTGTTTCCTCGTAAGAAAATTAGGAAAAAGTTTATATTTCATATGGAATATGTATTTAAACAGTTTGAATTTATGTAACATAATCTTGCCTTCATTTAAACACAAGTACCTCATTAGAAAAATGGTTTCCTCATTACAATAATAATTTCTTAGTTAGAAAAAAATAGTTTCCTCATTAGAAAAATAGTTTTCTTCATTAGAAAAATTGTTTGCTCACTAGAAAATTAGGAAAAAGTTTATATTTCATGTGGAATATGGATATAAACACTATAAATTTGTGTAACATAATCATGAATTTGTTACATGATAATAATATATTCTGTTTGGTGATACTTTAATTGTAGATGGACCGGCAATGGATGTACAATGACAAGAGAATATCCAATGAATTCATTAATGAGATTCGTGGATTTCTAGAAGTAGCAGAATCCAACAAGCCCCTGTCCGGCTTCATTATTTGTCCATGCAGAAAGTGCAGAAATTTGAAGGATTTCTCATCGATAAAGACTCTTCACGATCACCTATACAAATGGGGATTCATGCCAAACTATTTTGTTTGGACAAAGCATGGGGAGAGAGGGGTTATAATGGAAGATGACGAAGAAGAAGACGACAATATTCCTGATTGGACTCAAGAAGGTGCCTTTGCAATGGAAGATGATCCAATGGGTGAGGATGATGTTGCAATGGGAGAGCCTGAACAAGGAGAAGATGAGCCGCTCGATGATCTAGGTCAGGTGTTGCGAGAGCATAAGGAAGATTGCGAAAAGGTGAAGGAGGCAAAGAAGTTTGAGCGTATGTTAGAAGATCACAAGAAACCATTGTACCCAGATTGCAAAGAGGGGCACAAGAAGTTGGGTAGCACATTGGAAATGCTGCAATGGAAGGCTAAACATGAAGTTTCTGACAAGGGCTTCGATGAGTTAATGATGATCGTAAAGGACATGCTTCCAGAGGAGAACGAATTGCCGAAGTCAACGTACGAAGCTAAAAAGGTTGTTTGTCCTCTGGGTTTGGAGGTTCAAACAATACATGCGTGCCCTAATGACTGTATCCTTTACCGAGGTATAGAATATGAGAAATTGGAGGCTTGTCCTGTGTGCGGAGCGCAACGTTATAAGATCCCACGAGACGACCCTTACAATGTTGAGGGGGAGAAGCAGAAGATGAAGAAGAAGAAGAAAATTCCTACTAAGGTAATGTGGTACTTTCCAGCGATACCACGGCTGAAGCGTTTATTCAGGTGTAAGGCTAATGCAAAGTTTTTGCGTTGGCACAAAGAAGAGCGTAAAACAGATGACAAGATCAGACATCCCGCTGATGGGTCGCAGTGGAGACTAATTGATAAAGAATTCCCCGAGTTTGCACAATACGCAAGGAACATTCGGTTTGGTTTAAGTACGGATGGATTCAATTCATTCAGTGAGTTCAGTAGCAGTCATAGCACTTGGCCTGTGACCTTATGCATATTCAACCTTCCGCCATGGTTGTGCATGAAAAAAAGTTCATCATGATGGCAATAATCATCCAAGACCCAAAGCAGCCAGGCAATGACATCGATGTTTATCTGAGACCGTTGGTTGAGGATCTTAAAACATTATGGAAGAAAGAAGGTGTGCATGTGTGGGATGAGAACAAACAGAAGACCTTCAATCTACGAGCGTTGCTGTTTGTCACCATCAATGATTGGCCGACACTTGGTAATCTATCAGGATACTTGCAGTGTGTATCTAAAACACAGTAAAAAGATTGTGTATTTGGGCCATCGTCGATTTCTTTCTCCTAAGCACCCGTTAAGAGAAGAAGGAAAAAAGCATTTTGAAGGTGTTGGAGAAAAACATAAGAAGTCATTTCACCGTGATGGTAAACTTGTATTTTCTGTGGTGAAAGATTTGAAGGTAGTGTTTGGGAAGGCTTCTGGTGCCCAATCTGTTCCAAACGACAAGGATGGACGTGCACCCTTGTGGAAGAAGAAGTCGATATTTTGGGAGCTTCCTTATTAGGAAATCCTTGAGGTTCGCAATGCAATAATTGATGTGATGCATATGATGAAGAATTTTTGTCTGATCTTTCTTGGCCACCTAGGTGTATACTAATGAATACGGGTGAATTTGGCGGACAAATACAAATAATAAATAAATTCAGAATAATTAATGAAAAATGGAAAAACGTAGTTCCTGGCGAGCGGCTTAAGCACCCGCCAGCACAGAAATGCTCTGTGCTGGCGGGCGGCATAACCACACCTCCAGCACAGAAAACCTCAGTACTGGCATGTGATGTAAGGCACCTGCCAGCACAGAGGCGTTTTAGCCGTCATCACAAATGGTTTCTGGCGTAGTATGATATGGATTAATGATACTCCGATCTGCGCTTTTGTTGGTTTTCCCTAGCAAGGTGAGCGGATTTCTAGAGTTCAGCGCGAAAACCAAGACAACAGGTAAAATGACGATTCTTTTTTTGAAATTAAAAGTAGGAGCACTGCTATGTCATATAAGAAGAAGGTGCCTCATATTAAGGGAAACGAGGCCAAACCATACAATGCTCGGTTAATTATGGAAAACCGAGCGAAAACCCAACATGACGCCACACCACCACACCCTAGGAAAGGAACCAAGAAGAAAGAACCAAAGCAAGCGCCGTTATGCAACGTTGTTCCACGCCAAAACAGACGCAGCCCGCTGCAAGCTTTAGTAGAGACCCACAGCTCCTTCACCATAGTGCTGCCAACCCTAAGCCACACGTCCAAAGCCGTCGATCTCTCGGCCACCACTGCCAACCAAAGCCAAACCTTGACCCGCAAGACACCTCAAACTCCTCGAACTCGTGGGGGCCTCGCCACATCCACCTCCTCACAACACAGAAGCAACCACCTTAAAGCGACGCACCGCCGCTGGACACTGCTTCGTCAAGAATTGCTAAGTTGTCGTAGCTCAAAGATAACCTTGCCGCCACCGAGATCACCACCGCATCACAGACGCCGACCCATAGCCAAAACAGCAACCATGGACCCTCGGCACCTCCCAACACGGCCAAGAACGAATCACCACCACCCTCGGACCACCTCCACCCAAAGCCGCCTTCCCCCACCAATGACGACGCACCACCGCAAACCCAGACCTGGTCTCAAAGCGACGCCTTCAAGAAGGGAGCGACGCCAAAGATGTCGCTGCCGCCCGTCCACAAGTGAACAGGGTTTTCACCCAAAAACCTCTCATGTGCAAGGTGGAGCTGCTCCGCCTGGCGCCCCCAGCAGGGAGAACGACGCCCAAAGGCGCCGTCACCATGACTTTCGCTTGGAACACACCCCAGCCTATTGCACAATCCGGTCTGCAGCAGCAGCAAGCCGGCGGACGAAAACCTGCAACAGACACCGCGTGATCCGGCATACCCCGCAGCACCACTATGGTGCCACGGAGCACCACCAGGTCGCCCCGACCCCACCTCCATGGCGGAGCCGAAACATCCGCCGCAGTCCCGCGCGAGCGCACCGTTGCCGAACGCCGCGCCGCCGCCGCAGCACGACCGGAGTACGTCCGGAACGCGTAGATCGAGGCTCGGGGGCGCCATATCAGCCCAACTGGGCAGCGAATCTGGCGCCCCGAGCCCCCGTCGTCGAAGTCCGGCGTCCCGGCCACCGTACCAGCAGCCGCCGCCGCCGCCGAAGACAAGAAGAGAGGAGAGGGAGCACCAATGTTGCAGCACCGCACCAGCCTCCCTCACACCCCCACCGCTGTCCACCGCGCCGCCGCACGTTGCCGGAGCTTACCCGCGCAGATCCGGGCTCGGGGGAACAAGATCGACCCACCATGGCAGCGGATCTAGCCCCCCAGGCTCATCTCCGGCGAGACCCGGCGGCGCCGCCGCGCCACGAGATTCCGCCGCCACCGCTGTCAAAGGAAGCCGCGGCCGCTCACCAACTCCTTCCACCCCCGAGCTCCTCGTCCTTGGCCCCGCCGTGTCGCCGCCGCGCCCCACCGCGCCGCCGCCGCCATGGTTGCCAGGCATCAGCGCCGCGCAGGTCACCCGCACCCCTCCAGGCGAAAGCCTCGCCGCCGCCTTCATTGGGAGCACACACGAGGTTCCGGCAGCTCGTCTCTGGCGGCGACGAGGTGGTGGAGAGTGGGGGAGAGGGCGGAGGCGGGGCGACGCTAGGGTTTCGCCCAAGTCGCCCGCGCGGGGGGCGACCCAGGTGAGGCACTCCGTTGTTTCCGTTTCTTCCAAAATGACGATTCTGCCCTTGGAAGAAATTCACCGCTTGGGCGACCGTACCGCTCAGTACTGCAGCTCCCATGCGATGGCAGAAGGATTTCTGGAAGCATCAATTTTTTTAATAAAGATCGATGACACACGAGAGGCTGAGAAGCGTCCAGAATCTGGATGGAGGTTAGACAATTCGATTTCTTTTTCCTGTGAGCCGGTCGACCTGGTTTTATAGGACCTTCGATCTCGTACAAATGGGTCCCATTAACTACTGTCTTCCGGACAAAGGGAGTATTTTTTTTTTGGATATTGCAGATCATAATCAGTGAAATGACATTGTCAAGCGCATGAAGCACTGGGGAATGTGTTACATGGTCGTCATTCAATCAAGTGAAATGACATGAATTTGGAGTAGTACTACTTCTCCATACTTCTTTAGCAAGTCTATGATCAGTCGAGTTTTGCAGTCTTGGAATCTGTATTCAATAATGTTTCTGTAGTTGTCCATGAAGGCTGATCATATGCATGGCATGATTCTCCAATCTGATGACTGAATTATCGGATCCTTAGCTTGGATGTTGTTGGCGAGAACATTAAAGATGGTTTGAAAAACGTGTTTGTGAGACAGTTATTTAGCGACAGAAGAAGGAGTATATGTTAAGCTGGGTTTGACATCCTAACCTTGGTGCCAACACCGAATAGGATTTCTCGCTACAAATAATAAATACTACTCAGTCTCTAGTCTCTACCATCAACAAATATAAACACTTTTGATTTGGTCCTAAATACATAAATCTGAAAATAAGATAATAAAAATGACTGAAATTTATTCAATTTTAGATGTTATTGGCCAGAATAGTATATTGAGCTTTGGTGTTACTTATTAGTTACTTTAATCATCGCTATTACTAACACACAAATACTCATATATTTCGAGATTCTAATACTTATGGGTTGGTGTACGGTGGTCAACAAAGAAAAGATCATTGCTAAAAAAACAAAGAAGAGATTCAGAACAAATTTCACGAGTACGGAGTACTACCACCGTACCACGCAGAGCGGAGGGGTGGATCCTCAATGATGCGCGGCCATACCCCACCTGTCGGGTGCGGTCCGACAGCGCGCCAGGCGCAATCATCCTGGCTGTGGCCGTTTGCGCGTGTTTACGTCCAGATGAATTAGCTGAATTGGAAAAAAATTGGTGTAAATACAGATAAATAGTGAGAGGTAATATGATGTGATGTGATAGATGATGAAATATTTTTTGCAAAATTTTTGAGATCTAAACACACCCGAAGGCGACGCGGCGGCGGCGCCGCGGCGACGCCGGTGCGCTGGCGGGGCCACGCGCTGCCGCAATAATGATTCCCCGGTGATTAGCCGTGGCGCGCGGGCGCGCGGCTTCCATCCCACGGCGACACAAGCTGCTGGCTGCCTGGCTCCCACGAGGCCGGGCCCGTGATTGTTTCCTCGCATCCTCGCCTCCAGTTCGCGCGAGCGGCCCGCCGGGCGCGTTCGCTCTTGGCTGAGATATAGCGGCATATAGGTCGATCGTCTTCCAGGTTCCAACAACGGAGGCGAGATCGAGACGCGACGGATAAGCCAATATACTGATGCCAGGCGCACGGTGTTCGTGTGGGTGCTGCACTTCCGAAAGCAAACCAGGCAGGCCGTTGCGCGCGCGCAGGACGACGAGCTGAGCGAGGCAGCGTGCTCCGGTGTGAGAGATGAAGCCATCGCTGCCGATCATCTTCAGATAGCAGCAACATGGCAGCATGGCCGCATGGACGTGCAGTGCATGCGAATACAGGTATACAGGTAGCTGCGCAGGCTAGCAAGATGACGGTCTCGTTTAGTTGGTGAAATTTTTGATGGAAGTGATAAATTTTTTACATTAGAAAACATGTTCTGTGAGAGATAGCACGGTCTGCAATGCGAAAATCTTAGCAACTTTTGGAGAACTACACAGGACCCTCGGCCTGCGCCTCTCTGGTCTCTATCTCTCGTCACGTCTTGTGTGGTCAATCATGGCACACGCTCCGAGCAATCATCTTTGTCTTCCCTTTGTCTCTCCCCCTCCCTCCGGTCTCTTCATCCATCCATCCTGCTCTGTGTCGCTGCCGCCTACCGCCTGCGCCAATGGAGCTTCGTGAGCCTAGCACTGTTGCGTACCAGATCGAACGCGAGCCGCACCGGGCAACCAACACCCAACAGACTCCTACTGTGCGCGCAAAGAGCACAGGACGAACGAGAGGGCGCTCGCTCGTTTCCGGCCGTCTGGGTCCTCATTTGCCATCCCATTCATCAGTCCCTTCAACCAGGTCCCCAGTCGCTGCCGAACGCAATGACGACGTCGCCATACTTGATTGGCGCATGCTGGGAGAAGTGGAGAGTACGCTTGCGATCACGTTCGGTTTATAGGCGACGTCGCGACGATGTCGTCTGCATGCAACCAGTACTAGTACGCTTGCGAGATGTGATGGTGATATACCGATATCCCCATTTCGGAGGGACGTGTCATTTAAGGCTTAATTTGGCTACAAACTGAACCCTTACAAAATTTCAGAGCGTGTTTAGCTGCCCACCACTGTTCCGCCCGCCACAGCCCGCGGCGGATGAATCCTCCGCCACACTTATTTCACTGTACCGTGGCGGGGGCGTACGTGGCGAGGCGCGGTGTGGCCTGCAACCGAGCAGGCCCTCAAACATGACATACATTTGATTGTCCCTGACCTGAAGTGTGTTCCCCAAAAAATCGAGTGTTTTTAAGAAAAAAATTCAAGTGTTTAACACTGGATTGCAATATTCGATAGTGATGCTACCAATGTGATTCATGGTGTCCTATGCCCCTATCCCGATGCTGACAAGACTCCTTCATCACCTAGGGCCTGTTTGGTTGTGCTCCTTGTGCAGGCGGAGGGACATTTTTTTTCCAGCTCCGCCGGTTTGGTAAAAAAATATCTCCACTCCTCCCATCCAGCTCAACAAGAGCGGGCGTGCACAAACGTCTTTGGTACAGCTCACGCTCCTTCGATGCCGGAGCGGCGCACAGAGCGCTCCCAAATAGGACCCTAGTGTCCACCGTCGTCAGCCACACCGTTCCGTCAGATATGCCTTGTACCGCCAGCCTTCATTCTAGTCTCGGTAATGAACAAAACCCCACCCTAGAATCCTAATCTCAATAGGGGATCAGATTGCAAAAGAAACATTAGGTGTGATGAGAGAGAAAGGCAACACTCAGATGACATACGACTTTCCCGATTTCGTATCTACTACTATGAGTCTATTTTCAATGAAACCGAACCAAACTTAATACCTTAACACTATTTCACCGCGGATTATATAAGCGACAGTTTGACTTCGTATCACTCCGCACAGTTTTCTCGTTTTTTTCCGTTTTTTTCTTTCTTGTTTTTTTTTGCTACGGTTTTTTCTTCATTCTAGTCTCGGTAATGAACCAAAACCCCACCCTAGAATCCTAATCTCAATAGGGGATCGGATTGCAAAAGTAACATTGGGTGTGATGAGAGAGAAAGGCAACACTCAAATGACATACGACTTTCCCAATTCCGTATCTACTACTATAAGTCTACTTTCAATGAAACTGAACCAAACTTAATACCTTAACACCATTTCACCACGGATCATATAAGCGATAGTTTGACTTCGTATCACACCGCACGGTTTTCTCGTTTTTTCCGGGTTTTTTTTGCTATGCACAGTTTTTTCTTTCACGGTTTTTTCTTCATTCTAGTCTCGGTAATGAACCAAAACCCCACCCTAGAATCCTAATCTCAATAGGGGATCGGATTGCAAAAGAAACATTGGGTGTGATGAGAGAGAAAGGTAACACTCAAATGGCATACGACTTTCCCGATTCCGTATCTACTACTATAAGTCTACTTTCAATGAAACTGAACCAAAATTAATACCTTAACACCATTTCACCACGGATCATATAAGCGACAATTTGACTTCGTATCACGCCGCACGGTTTTCTCATTTTTTCCGGTTTTTTTCTTTCTTTTTTTTGCTACGCACAATTTTTTTCTTTCTTGGTTTTTTCTTCATTCTAGTCTCGGTAATGAACCAAAACCCCACCCTAGAATCCTAATCTCAATAGGGGATTGGATTGCAAAAGAAATATTGGGTGTGATGAGAGAGAAAGGCAACACTCAAACACTACTAGGAAATGGGGCTTCCGTCCCGGACATCAGTACCGGGTGTTTTGCCCCCCGGTACTGATGTCCACATCTGTACCGGGTGGGAAGGGAGGACCCCGACGCACCCCAGAGAGCCACATCAGTACCGGTCCGTGGTTGGAGCCGGTACTGATGTGGCACATCAGTGCCGGGCAGGGGCCAGGCCCGACACTAATGTGGAGCTGCGACATTAGTACCGGCTCCAGCCACGGACCGGTACTGATGTGGAGCGGCTCACATTAGTACCGGCTCCAGCCACGGCCCGGTACTAATTGCCTCGCGTTTAAATATCCCAACCTTCTTCTTCCTCTAGCCCGAGCTACTCACTCACTCTCCCTATCTCGAGTTGCCCCATCTCCATGGCGCCCTAGAGGAGGTTTTGCCGGATTTACGACGATTTCACCTATTGAAGTGGTGTAGAGGTTAGTTACTTCATCCTCCCTCGATATATGCAACTTATTTTGAGTTTTAATGGTTGAAATAGGAGTATTTTGTGATGTTTAAAATGAGCTAAAGATGGAGATTTTTTCTTATTTCCATGCATTTATGTGTATATTCAATTAGAATGTTGTAGAGGTTAGTTGGATGAGATGTTGTATGTGATGGTAGAATTTTTTTAGTTTTATCTATTTGAACATATGCTTTACTTTTTCAAATTAAGCTAGCATTAAATAGTATTTTAGAAATGATAGATAAATTAATTCTTCCATTAAATAATATTTTAGAAATAATACTTTTAGAAATACTTGAAATGCTAGAGTTAGTTTAGAAATATTAGAAATTTGTCTACAATTACTCTTCTGGAAATATGAAACATCGGTTAATTAGCATTGATTTTATTTAATTTTTCATATATATGTCGCACTTTGTAGATGAATCGGCAATGAATGTACTCGGACAAGAGAATCTCCATGGAATACATTAATGGATTGCGTGAATTTCTAGCTGTGGCGGAAGCAAACAAGCCCCCGTCTGGTTTCATTATTTGTCCATGCAAAAAGTGCAATAATCTGAAGGATTACTCATCGATAAAGAGTCTTCACGACCACCTGTACAAATGGGGATTCATGCCGAATTATTTTGTTTGGACAAAGCATGGAGAAAGGGGGGTCATAATGGAAGACGATGAAGAAGAAGATGATCAGATTCCAGATTGGACTCAAGAAGGTGCCTTTGCAGATGATCCAATTGGAGAGGATTACATGGGCGACACTCAAGGAGCTGCTCAAGCTGATGAGCCTCTCGACGAACTCGGTGAGATGTTACGCGGTGAAAAGGAAGATTGCGAAAATGTGAAGGAGTCCAAGAAGTTTGAGCGTATGTTGGAAGATCACAAGAAACCGTTGTACCCAGGTTGCAAAGAGGGGCAGAAGAAGTTGGGTAGCATACTGGAAATGTTGGAATGGAAGGCTAGACATGGACTTTCAGACAAGGGCTTCGATGATTTGATGCAGATCGTAAAGGATATGCTTCTCGAGGGAAACGAATTGCTAGCGTCAACGTACGAAGCTAAAAGGGTTGTTTGTCCTCTGGGTTTGGAGGTACAAAAGATACATGCATGCCCTAATGATTGTATCCTCTACCGAGGTGACGATTATGAGAAATTGGAGGCTTGTCCTGTGTGCGAAGCGAAGCGTTATAAGATCCCACGCAATGAGTGTGATGAAGTTGAGGAGGGTAAGAAGAAGAAAATTCCTGCGAAGGTAATGTGGTATTTTCCAGTGATACCATGACTGAAGCATTTATTCAAGTGTGCGGCCAATGCAAAGTTGATGAGTTGGCACAAAAAAGAACGCAAAGCAGATGCAAAGATCAGGCACCCTGCTGACGGGTCACAGTGGAGATTAATTGACACAGAATTTAAAGACTTTGCAGGAGAATTCAAGTTTAAGTACGGATGGATTCAATCCATTTGGTGAGTTTAGTAGCGATCATAGCACTTGGCCTGTGACCTTATGCATGTTCAACCTTCCTGGTTGGTTGTGCCTGAAGCGGAAGTTCATTATGATGCCAATAATCATCCAAGGTCCAAAGCAGCCAGGCAATGACATCGATGTGTATCTAAGACCGTTGATTGAAGATCTGCAAAAGTTGTGGAAGAAAGAAGGTGTACCAGTTTGGGATGAGGACAAAAAGGAGGTCTTCAATCTACGAGCATTGCTGTTCGTAACCATCAATGATTGGCCAGCACTTGGTAATCTATCTGGACAAACAAACAAGGGATATCGAACATGCACCCACTATTTAGATGATACTTGCAGCATGTATCTAAAACACAGTAAAAAGATCGTGTATTTGGGCCATCGTCGATTTCTTCCTCCTAAGCACCCGTTAAGAGAAGAAGGAAAGCATTTTGAAGGTGTTGGAGAAAAACGTAAGAAGCCCTTGCACCGTGCTGGTAAAATTGTATTTTCTATGGTGAAAGATTTGAAGGTAGTGTTTGGCAAGGGTTCTGGTAGCCAACATGTACCAAACGACGCTGACGGACATGCACCCATGTGGAAGAAGAAGTCGATATTTTGGGAGCTACCTTATTGGGAAGTACTTGAGGTTCGCAATGCAATTGATGTGATGCATGTGATGAAGAATTTTTGCGTGAACTTACTTGGCCACCTAGGTGTATATGGAAAGGCAAAAGATACAATTGAAGCACGTAGGGACCTGAAAAATATGAAGCAACGAGAAAGCCTACATCCCGAGAAGAGAGATAAAGGAAATTACTTGGCTCCTGCTAGTTACACCCTAAGCAAGGAAGAGAAGCAGAGAATGTTTGATTGCTTGAACATCATGAAGGTCCCAATGGGCTACTCCTCAAATATACAACGAATAATAAATTTTAAACAGAAAAATTCATAAATCTAAAGGCTCACGACTGCCACGTGTTGATGACACAACTCCTGCCTGTTGCACTAAGGGGTATTCTACCAGAGAATGTGAGACTAGCGATCGTTAAGGTGTGTGCATTCCTCAACCAGATCTCTCAGAAGGCAATCCATCCACGCAATCTATTGAAGCTACAGAATGATGTCGTGGAATGCCTCGTCAGCTTTGAGATGATCTTTCCACCTTCATTCTTTAATATCATGACCCACCTTCTGGTCCATCTAGTTGAAGAGATTTTTATCCTCGGACCTGTATATATGCACAACATGTTCCCTTTTGAGAGGTTGATGTCTGTTTTTAAGAAGTATGTCCACAATGGCGCCCGTCCTGAAGGAAGCATTGCAAAGGGATATGCTACGGAGGAGGTGATAGAGTTTTGTGTCGACTTTATTGATGACATGTCTCCGATTGGACTGCCTGTATCACGCCATGAGGGGAGACTCAGAGGAAAGGGCACACTAGGGAAGAAAGCTCGGATGGACATGGATGTAGAGTTATATGATAAAGCACATTACACTGTCCTGAAACAATCATCCCTTGTGTCTCCATACTTGGAGGAGCACAAGTCCATTGTTCGGGCCTCAAATATAGGGAAGACAGAAGCTTGGATGACACGTAAGCACATTGATACTTTCGCGTCTTGGTTTTGGCAGAAAATAAGGGGTGATAAAACTGTTCATGAGCAACTACGATGGTTGGCTAGGAGACCATCTATCTCAGTAGATACATTCCAAGGATACCAGATAAATGGGTACACATTCTACACGAGAGCCCAAGACCAAAAGAGCACAAACCAAAACAGCGGTGTCCGTATAGATGCAATAATAGACGACGAAGGGAACACAGAAACATACTTTGGTGTCATTGAGGAGATATGGGAATTGGACTACGGACCTCTAAAAATCCCTCTTTTCAAGTGCCAGTGGGTCAACAATAAAGGAGGTTTAACGACAGACAACTTTGGAATGAGAATAGTGGATCTCAACAAGATCGGGTACAAAGCCGAACCATTCGTCTTAGCTAATGATGTGAGTCAAGTTTTCTACGTTAAAGACATGTCAAGCAAACCACTGATAAAGAAGGGTGCCGATAATAAGTCGAATGCTGATGAGCCGAAGCGTCACATTGTTCTTCCAGGAAAAAGAAAAATCGTTGGAGTTGAGGACAAGACTGACATTTCAGAAGACTATGATCAGTTCGATGATGATCTTCCTCCTTTTTCAGTCAAGGTTGACCCAAGCCTTCTGTTAGCCCAAGAGGACGCTCTGTACTTACGTCGCGATCACAACCAAGGAACATTCGTGAAGAGGAAGGTTACACACGTTCCGTTAGATGATGACGTGTAACAAGTTTTTTTAAATTTATGGTCATGTAATAAAGTAATGTAATATGTACCTATGACTCAGTAACAAGAACTTGTATTTCGCTGGATCAAAATTAATTATTTTAATTTTCTATGCATCGTCGGGTATAAAATAAATAATTTAACGTAAAAATATACACGAGCAAGACTAAATCGAGGTATACATGTTAATAACACGACAAGTCTTACGAATGTAAAATTTTGCATGGCAAAAAAATATTCATGTTCGATTTTTAAAGTGAACATAAGAGTTTTGACCAAAATAACTTATCACTAAGTTAAATTAATAGATTTGACAAGTTTGAGATGTAAGTTCACATTCCACAGTATATATCTAAGTTAAGCACAATAGTATTTAATTTGCCATTTCACCGTATTCAATATGATTTATAATAAATTTAAGAGCAAATTCAAATAGATTTGGAAATTTAAAAGGAAAAGAAAAGGAAAACGAAAATAAACAAAAGGACATCAGTACCGGTCCTAGTTTGGCCCCGGTACTAATGTGCTTTTCCATTTGGCGCGAAATGAAAAGGCACATTAGTACCGGTGCCCAACTAGCCCCGGTACTAATGTGCACATTAGTACCGGGCCTAGTTGCACACCGGTACTAATGTGGGGAGGTATACAGCCGCGGCCCTCCCCAACACTTAGCAGTTCTCCGCCCGCCGCGCCGCCATCTTCCTCCCCGTGCCGCCTCCCTCCACGCGCCCTGCACCGCCGTGCCGCCGCGCCCTGCACCGCCGCGCGACTGAACCGCCGTGCCACTGCACCCCGCCGTCGACCCCGCCCTTGCCGCCGTCGACCCCGAGCGCGCCGCCGCGTCGACCCCGAGTGCGCTGCCGCGTCGACCCCGAGCGCGCCGCCACGTCGCCCCCGCCGTCGTCGTCGTCCACGCGCCCCCGCCATCGACGCCGCGGTCGACCCCGCCACCGTCGTCCACGCGCCGCCGCGTCGCCGCCGCCGTCGACCCCGCCGCGTCCCCCGCAGTCGACCCCGCGCGCCGCCGCGTCGCCCCCGCCGTCGACCCCGCCGTCGAACCCGCCGTGCCGATCCCCGACCCGCCGCGCGCTGTCGCCGAGGTACCCCGCGCGCGCCAGCCGCGTCGTCCCCTGTTTCGGGGGCTGACGTCAGCCCCCTGGTGGCCGTTTTTTTTACATTTTTAGAATTGAATTTAGAATAGAATTTAGATTTATAGATTTATAAATATAGATTTAGAATTGAATTTAGATTTAGAATTGAGATTTAGATTTAGAATTGAATTTAGATTTAGAATTGAGATTTAGATTTAGAATTGAATTTAGATTTAGAATTGAATTTAGAATAGAATTTAGATTTATAGATTTATAAATATAGATTTGGAATTCAATTTAGATTTAGAATTGAGATTTAGATTTAGAATTGAATTTAGAATAGAATTTAGATTTATAAATATAGATTTAGAATTGAGATTTAGATTTAGAATTGAATTTAGATTTAGAATTTATGTATATTTATGGACATTTAAATGTGTATTTATGGACATTTATGGACATTTAAATGTGTATTTATGGAAATTTACAGACATTTTGATTTATAATTTAGATTTAGATTTGAATTTAGATTTAGAATTGAATTTAGATTTAGAATTTATGTGTATTTATGGACATTTAAATGTGTATTTATGGACATTTATGGACATTTTGATTTATAATTTAGATTTAGATTTGAAATTAGGTAGCCGACACGCTCGCTCGACACGCTCCCGCCCGACTCGTTCGCTCGCCCGACTCGCTCGCTCGCCCGATCACAGAACACTTTACATTCCCAGATGAAGCAAACTTGGCTAACATCAGATATTGGGCGATGCAAAAGGCTGCAAATGCCTTTCAGTCGTACAAGAAGCGTCTGACCGCAGAGTACATCAAGACTGGGCTTACACCGGACTTCACGAAGGAGGGATTGGCCAAGTTAAGAGATCACTAGGATGCCTTTGTGCAACACAAGGAATCGACAGAGGCCAAGAAGTTGACAGAAACCAACACTGCCAATGCCAGGAAGAAGAAAGAATTTCACAAGCTCAGACCGGGAGGTTACAAGAAGGCCATTCCCAAATGGGATCAGAATGAACAAGATATAATGGCTGAAGGAATCATACCGGCAACTCTAGATTGGCCTGAGCAAGCAAAGCATTACTATTTTACATATGGTGGCAAACTGAATCCAGAAGATGGAACATTACTGCCGAGCAATCAATTAAAAGAGACAGCTGGAAGGCTTGTTGTTTTAATAAGGCGTACAGCGGAAGGATCTTTCCTGCCTGATCGAGAGAATGACGAGCTTACTATGGCACTAGGTACCAGAGAACACGGTGGACGTTGCAGAGGCAAGGGTGTCATACCATGGAAAGAAGCATTCCTGCAGCACATTGATTCGTATAGAAGTCGCAAAAGAACTAAGGACCAACAAGCACGTGAGATACGAGAGCTGCAACAGCGCGTCAGTATGCATGAGGCGAAAATGGCGAAAGTCATCGATCAACGTGAGAAAGAAGCATTCCTGCAGCACTCAACAAGTCAGCAAGCACCTACAGCATCAGGCACTCATGATGAAATGAGCCCATCTAGTAAGCGTAAGAGCAGCGTCGCTTCCACGGAAGCAGCCCCAGCGGCCATGGATGCAGGCGCACCTGCTGTCGAGGAGCGACGACCCCACTACCCTGTGGATGACATCACTGTGAGGTCCACATGTGAACTTCTGACTAAAGTAAGAAACAAGATGCTTGTGGTGGCTTACGGTATTGCTGAGGCACCGACACCAGGGGAAACATTTATGGAGTACCCCCTTACGAGTATAACTACCGATTTAGCCAAAGTCTTTGTGGACTGAGTGGTTGACTCTTGGGATGACTTAGAACTAGAACCAGAAGGACCTGATGGGGAAGAGACCCTAGGAGAAGCGGTGCATCGTTGCATTTTGTGGCCCAAGGATCACATAAGGATAACACAACAGCCCGTGGAAGCATCATCTCCTGCACGATCCGCCGTGCCGGGAGCACAAGACTCGCCAGGTAGAAGGGAACGCAGCAGCAGTCCCGAACATCCAGCAGGTGACAGGGATCCAAGCGTGAGTCCAACTCCTCCTGCAAGTAAGGGTTCCAAACGAAGAGCTCCTCCTCCTCCTCCTCCTCCTCCTCCGCGTCCAAAGAAGCAGAAGATAGTCAAGACTCCAGAGAAAAAAATCTTACGAGAAGACTTCGGAGGAACTGGATGCGATAGTGGCCAAACAAGTGCATGATCATTTTCATGGCCCGAAGCCTCTACCTGAGAAAAAAACTGACATGGTTAAATTTAAGCGTTTCCTGGCAGGCAAGGAGAAAGAGAAATTGAGAGTGCCAGTGCCTCCTCCGTTGTCTGACTACGATCGCACGGCAGTCAAGATCAACAAGAAGAAATAGAAAGTTCGGTCAACTGTTGCACAACTAGGAACCCAATCGAAGCAATCCGTCTCGCCCCTCAAAGTTATTTCAACCAAGGACCAGGAATTGCTTCTATTTGGTGCAGATGCTGGAATCACACCTGGTCAAATTCTAGGGACTGAAGAGTTAGAAATTCATCTAGGGGCACAAAGACGTCGATATGTGCATGGTGAGCCGCCTCTGTGGGAGCGATTGTTGGTCGATCTTCCAACTAGAATGTACGAGTTCCACAATTGGTACATGGAAGAGTCAAGAAACAACGGGACCCGTATGCTCGAAGTTAGAATTGGAGAGGAACATTTTTTCCAAGGTACAAGCACTTTCCTTGTGCCTTTCGAAGAGTTCCATATGCTATTCAATCAAGATGCACTCGACTACACATTAATGACTTGCTGGACGCTGTAAGTCTTTATTTTACTATAAGCTTAAAATTACCGCTGCAGCCTTACTACCGTATGTCTGATCTTCTCATTTGTATCATACAGCATGGAGATGCAATCTTGCCGGAAGCAAGGAATCATGGACGTCGGCTTCATGGATCCTATGCAAATAAATGAGGCAAATGTGGATGATCAGGCAACAGATACAGTGGTTCATTTGTATAAGTTTCTGGACAGGCAACAGGACAAGACTATGATACTTTTGCCGTACAACTGCCAGTGAGCAACCTGTTTCACATATCTATTTATTTATTTTCCGAATTACACTCAATATTACAATATACTTATATACTTGTATATGTAATGGTAGCTTCCACTGGATTCTCTTTGTTATCTATCCAAAGACGGGCCACGTCTGGGCCTATGACTCTATTGGTGGATATAAAGACTGGTATATTTCTCTCCTCGAACAGTTGAACCTAGCATGGGATATGCTCTTCGTACAGTACAAAGGGAAATTCAAAGAGAAACTTACTTACCTCCATGACGTCGAGGTACGTCTTTTTGTTCGTCGATCTCATGTCACTTCTTCTCTGAATAGAACAAAACATATTTATTAACTTTGTTTTCACATATGTGCAGTGCATGAAGCAGTCGAAGGGTACCAATCTATGCCCATACTACGTATGTGAGTTCATGCATACCTTTGCAAGTAACTACTTGGGTGGAAACCGCCAGCGAGCGGTGCGTACTTATCCCTAGGTCATAATTTTTATATACTTCGTTCTACCAATAATACTTATGAAATTAATAACTTCTTCTCTAGATTGATCACATAAAGAAAGGATTTCTCGAGACAGAAAAAATCTGGCTAATTCAAGAACAATTGTGCGGATTTCTTCTAGACGAGGTGATCAATCCAGGGGGAGTGTTTTTTCCGGTGCATCAAGGTTCACAAGGACCACTGACGCCACTTCAGGTCCTAGCATTGAAACCGGTCAGAAAAACGAGGAGGAGAAGGAGAAGGAGAAGGACAACGACAAGGAGAAGGAGAAGGCTCACAATGAGAAGGAGGAGGAGAAGGACAAGGTGAAGGATAAGGAGAAGGACAAGGTGAAGGATAAGGAGAAGGACAAGGAGAAGGTGAACGAGAAGGAGAAGGAGAAAGCCGACAATGACAAGGAGAAGGTGAAGGTGAAGCCGAAGGAAATTCCTTCTAGGGTCAGTACTAGGAGTCAGCAATGACGAGAAGGATCTTCAAGCAAACGGTCTTAGAAGGATTCAAACTTTAATCTTCTCTGACAATTGATTTGTTGTAAATATTTTTATCGTATTTTCATATGCACAATATGCTTATATATATGTATTATATGTTGTATGCAATCTATACGCTTCGCATTAGGATAAGCATATTAGTATACGTATACCAAACACATACAAAAAGCATATTAGTATATGTATACCAAACAAATACGATTGGGATTAGAAATAAAGAAACTGAATAGAAAATAAAAAAAACATTAGTACCGGCCCGTGTTAGCAACCGGTACAGATGTGAGCCCACATCTGTACTGGCTGGTAACACGGTCCGGCACTAATGTGGTGGCCACATTAGTACCGGGTCACACGACCCGGCACTAATGTGGGCGGCCACATTAGTGCCGCCTTAGCTGTACCGGGTGGCCACCCGGTACTAATGTGGGTTGCCACCCGGTACAGATGCCCCTTTCCCTAGTAGTGAAATGGCATACGACTTTCCCGATTCTGTAACTACTATTATAAGTCTACTTTCAATGAAACTGAACCAAACTTAATACCTTAACACCATTTCACCGCGGATCATATAAGCGACTCGTTTTCCCAGTTTTTTTCTTTCTCGTTTTTTCGCTACGCCTGTTTTTTCTTCTTTTTTTCCTTCTCAGTCCTATACAAAATTAAAATAGAAGAAAATTCTACCAATCACAAGTTTCGAACCTTAGACCTTCAACTAAACAAGATAGTTAACAACCATTGCACCATACAATACTTTGTGACTACATAAAGTTACAAATTATTTTAAGTTGTGTTTTCGTTCTTTTCTTTTCTCTCTTTCTAGCTTGTATTTTTCTTTTTCTTCCCTTAGTTTATTTACTTATTTGTTCAAGATGATATACAAATTTGTTCTGACTATAATAGGATCTTGTTCTGACAGTTGTTCTCATTTGTTCTGACACTTTATTTTGTTTGTTTGAGAAGACATACAAATTTGTTCTGGCTATAATAATAAGTTGTTCTGGCTATAATAATATCTTGTTCTGACTATAATAATAACTTGTTCTGTCTATAATAATAATAACTTGTTCTGACCCTTGTTCTAACACTACATTTTTTTGTTCGGGATGACATACAAACTTGTTCTGACTATAATAGGATCTTGTCCAGACAGTTTTTCTCGTTTGTTCTGACACTTTATTTGTTTTGTTCTGGCTATAATAGAATATATAACCTTAATTAAAAATATGAATTAAAAAAGTTTATTAAAATATAGTCAAGTGGGATCTTGTTTCGAAGATCTCAGTACAATAAATCCATTTTTGAAATCGAAATTAAATTGAGACCCACGATTTAGAGTTTATAACTTTTTTAGTTTTGAAATAGATTAGTTTGGAGTCACATGGCCTTCTCCCACGCCGCTTGTCGCGGGACCCCACGCGCCCCACGTCGCGCCCCGATGTGATGATTGGATATTTGTCGCCAAAACGACATAGAGAAGCGCTCCTATTTCACGAGCATATAAAGGTTTTGAAACAAAAAAATAATCAACTATACTAATTTTACTTAACAAATCTTGTTTTTTGCCAACTTCTAAAAAGATATGTTAAGTAAAAAAGAGTTTATCTCCAACAGTTTGGTATAATTCAATTGCCAAATCTAGATCTAACTTACATTAGGACCTGAGAGAGAAACACAATAATGTTATGTCCTTCTGCCTCTTGAAAACTTACTGAGGACCAGGTGTGTCCGAGGACCAGTGGAGGGTCGCTCCTTAGTGATGAGTGATTGACAATGTTGTGTGGACTGATGCTTGGCTAAGTGTGCAGGTACAGGTTGCGGCTTGACTCGTGTCGGTGCAGGTGAAGAACAAGCGCGAAAGGCCTTAGCCGTGGCGGCCTCCGGGTGATGGAGAGGCAAGTAGGCTTGGTTTGATGGACCCGGTGGCCGATGGGGTCAAGTGCGAGCCGTGCGGTGAAAGACTAGCGGGCTGAAGTCATGGACATAGGCTGGTGCAAGGTAGCGGATCGAGGCCGAAGCTTGTACGCGGGGTTTGTTGGTTTGCCCACAAAACCATCGGTGGACGGTTTCTTAGTTTGGGCCTCAAAACCAAGTCCGGAGGCCCGAGGCGACGGAGACGGTGATCCGGGAGCTTCGGGAAGCTTCGAGGCGGGGGGCACGTGGCGTGATCGCGGGGCTTGTTTCGATGCTATGCAAGGCCGCGGTGGAAGCGTGTCCGCTCGATGAAGACTTGACCAAAATGCCCCTGAGGGGTTGTATCTTCATTTCAAGTTGTAGGGGTAGCTTGGTCATTTACCTCCCTCTGATGGACTTCGTATAAATAGCGGAGAGGTGGATGACATCTCTCTCTCTCTTGGACCCTAGGTTTTCCTCCCCCGGTAGATTGCTTCTCTTCCTCTGTATTCCTTAGGCTAGATTCTTGTATAGACTCTGACTTCTGAATGTATGGAAGCATTCGGCGTTGCGGTGATCTCCTAGTCCTCTGTGATTTTCGTGTCATTTTCGGGGCTATTTTTGGGGAGTTTTGTTCTTCGCTCGATTCGGGGATTTGAAGGGGTTTCTTCTCGGATTTCTTTGAGGGGATCATGGGTGGATGCCTTGCGCATCTTTGTGTGTGATCTTGACCCCTCAAACGCTGGGAAACACCTTCGATTCGTGAGTTTTTGGTCGGAGACCGAGTTCTTGGTGGTGGTTCGTGTGATCCGCGAATCCCGGCGATTTAGTGAGTTAGAGGTCGAGATTTTTGGGGCATAGCATCCTCTTGTGTTGCTTATCATCTCCCCTAAATCTTGTCTCAAGAGCTTTAGCCGTTTGGGAGATCCGGTGATGGATTTGGAGAGTTGACCTCGCGGGGTCTGGCTTTTTCTGCTCTGTCCGTGCCTGGTGGACTGTCCGCGAGTGGCGTGCGGACTGTCCGCGCGACACCAGTTCGTCGCGTGTTCATCTGTGTTTGTGTGCGTTCGCGTTTCGATCCGTTTTGTCGCGAGGGTTTTGTTGCAAGAGGTTTGCGGACTATCCGCGTGTGGTGTGCGGACTGTCCGCGTGGCTCGGTTTTTGTCTGGGGTGGCTCGAGGTTTGTCTGGGGTGTCCAGTGAGTTTCACCGGACTGTCCGCCAGGAGTGTCCGGACTGTCCGCGGATTGCCGTACTGTCCGCGGTGCTTGCCCGGACTGTCGGAATTTCCTCGGTGTGTCTCTGGTGGTTCTGTTGCCTTTCTCGGACAGTCCGCAAGGTCCATCCGGATAGTCCGCCTGTTCATAGCGGACAGTCCGCCCGTACCGCACGGACAGTCCGCGCTGGCTGTTTCCAGAATTGGCCAAGTGCTTTGATTCTTGTCTTGCGCTTCCACTCTTTGCTTCTAGGCTTGTCTCTAGTTCTTGTGGGCTTGTGCGTGCCTTGTCTAGAGCTTCTTTGGTGTGTGCGAGTACTCAGAGTGGCAATCGGGGTATAGGCTGAGTTCGACCTTTGGGAAGAATTTTTATCGGCTCCCATTCACTCCCCCTCTCCGGTCGCCTATTCGGTCCTTCAATTGGTATCAGAGCTGGTTACGGATCTTCTTGATTCTAACCAGTCTAAGATCCAAAGATGGGCAATTATGGCAAGGGGTCGGGTCCTCCGCACTTTGATGGTAAGAATTACCCGATGTGGGAGAGGCGCATGGGCGCGTTTTTGCGAGGGAAGGGAACTCTGATCTGGGAGGTCACTCAGAATCCTCATTATGTCGTCCCAGACAGTTTTCTGCTTACAGGATCGCGGGACATGTTTGAAGCCAACAACAAGGCCGTTGATTACTTGTTCCGTGCTCTCTGTGCCTCGGAGTTCGAGCGAGTGTACAGAGAGAGTGTGGCCGGAAAGATTTGGCTCAAGTTGAGAAATGCTCATGTTGGTAATGCCCAAGTGCAAGCCCGTTTGTTTTCCAGTTACCGGAGAGAGTACGAGAACTTCACTCATCTCCCCGGTGAGTCGACCGATGCTATGTTTCAGCGCTTCACTAGCATAGTCAACAACATGAGGGCCAATGTGACAGTGCTCCCATACACGGATCATGATCAAGCTATCAAGCTTTTGCATGCCCTGGATAGATCTGTGTGGAGTGCTAAGGTCGAGGCCATTGAGGAGTCGAGCGTGTATGATACGCTAACGCTTGATGAGCTGTTTTCCAAGCTCAGGTCTTCAGAGGTTGATCGTGGCTTGAGAGCCAAGAGCGAGAGCCCCACTGATCCTCATAGTTTGGCTCTTGTCTCAGGATCAAGGACTAACACTAACTCTATTGGTTTCTCTTTGTCTTGTCTTGTGTCTTTGCCAGATGAGGACTTCGAGGTGCTGAGCGAGGATGATCTTGCCTTGTTAAGCAAGAGGTTTGGGCGGATGTACGAGAACCGCAAGAATGCAAGGCGGAGCTCGGGGATGTGCTATCGGTGCGGGAAGCACGGGCACTTCATCGCCGAATGCCCTGATGCCATGGAGATCAAGAATGACTACAAGGGCAAGCCCAAGCACGACTACAACAAGCACCGCTCCCAGAACGACTACAAGGACAAGCGCAAGGACAAGGGCGAGAGAAGGTCGAAGAAGAGTGGCGGCTACAAGAAGAAGACGGCTCGAGCGATGGTTTCCGGAGTGAGCGACATCGACTCCACATCAAGCGATGCTTCTTCCGACTCGAGCAGCGAGGAAGAGCAAGAACGGCGCAAGGACAAGCGGCACATGGGCAAGAACTTCACCGGCCTAAGCTTCGTCGCACAAGGAGGATTTTGTGGCATGGCGCACTCCAAGAAGGGTGGGAAGCATAGCTCGGATTCAAACTCTGACACTGAGGAAGAGGCATGAAATGATCCCAACTTCTTACTAGAGGAGAATGCTAGGCTCAATGAGTTGCTTGATAACCGTGATGATGTGCTTAGAAAGACCAACAAGGAGAAGAGGGAACTTAGGTCTTTGTTGGGTGATGCTAAGGATAAGATAGCTGAGCTTGAATCCTTTCTTGTGGATGCTAGAAATGAGATAGGCTCTTTGAAATCTGCTCCTGTTGTGTCTGATGAGATTGACTGTGGTGATTGCTCTGTTTTTCTTGCTGATTTGACTGCTCTCAAGGAGAAGCATGCCTCTACTCTTGAGGAACTAGATGTGATTAGGATTGAGTGTGATGAATTAAAATCTAGGCCAGCTTTGTTAGGTGCTTGTACCTCATGTCCTGTGTTGCATGCTAGGGTAGATGAATCTCACACTAGAATAGTTTCTCTTGAGGCGGCATTGAAAGCTCCTCTTCCTACATCATGCTCTACCTGTGAAATGCATGCTTTGAAAAACATGGAACTTGCACACTATGTTGACCATTTGCAGGATGAGAATGATGAATTGAAGAAAATGATGGGGTGGTTGTATGGGCATGAGCCACAATTGAGTTTGATGTTGGCTCAGTTTAAGAAGTTTGATGGTCAGGCGTTGGGGGCTGACAAGTGTGGTGAGAAGAGTGGTGAGGGAGAAGAGAAAGCTGGAGAGATTCCTATTCCACCACATACCACACTAATGAACAAATTTGCATCCAAGCCAAACCACCTCAGAAATAAGCTTGACACAACACCAGATCCACCAGTGTTCCCAAACAAAACCGAAAACTACCAGAAACCCATCAAGTTTGTGAGCACCCAGGGGAGTGTCTTTGGTGGGAAGTCAGGAGAGAAGGCTGTTGAGAAGCCTGTAGAGAAGCCACAGCTTAAGCCACAACCAATCCGCTTCCATTGTGAGTATTGTGGGAGGGATGGGCATAAGGATGAGTTTTGTTTCAGGAGGAAGAGAGATGAGAGGTTTGCTAGGGAGATGGCAAACAAGGACAGGTACCACCTTTCTCGTGGTGTGCCTGAGCCACGTAGAGGGCCTCTGCCTAGGGGTGAGGTGTATGTGCGTACAGTTCCCACTTGTGGAGGTGGAGGTGGTTTTCCTCAGAGAGACAGGCGTGTTGGGTTTGGGCGTGGTGAGTTGGCTCGACGTGCTCCTTCTCGTGACCGTTACGAGTTTGGGAGGCACGATCAGAGCTTTGGGTCTCAGATGGACTACGGGCCACGTTTTCCCCCTCGTGGTGTGCGTACTCCTCCAGTGAGACGTGACAGGTCCTGTGGTGGTAGGCGTGAGAGGGCTCCGCCTAGAGGTTTTGGTAGGATGGATTTTGCTAACCCTTCTTTTGAGCAAATGACTCAACACTGGTTTGACTCTTTTGGTACTAACCCCAGTGTTGAGTCGCTTGCTCATTCTCGTTCTCATTTTTGATTGCAGGTGGGAGGCTTGGAGGACTTTTGGTTGATCGACTCCGGTTGCTCTCGACACATGACCGGAGATCGTGGGTGGTTCTCCAGCCTCACTCCGGTGAGTACGAGGGAGTACATCACTTTCGGGGACAATGGGAGAGGACGAGTGCTTGCTGAAGGTAGGGGTGGATAACGAGCCAGCTCGGCTCAGCTCGGCTCGGCTCGGTCGAGCTCGCCAGTATAACGAGCTGGCTCGGCTCGGCTCATTAAGCAAACGAGCAAAATCTTGAGCTCGGCTCGGCTCGTCAAAAGCCCGAGCTGGCTCGTTTAGCTCGCGAGCCTGTGAATGTTCAACAACAATGCAGCAACTCAGTGATTGGAACATACGAGTAGAAATCCTCAAATCCAAAACTGAAAATCGATCCCATTTGAATAGAATTTAACTGAGAAGAGAACTAATTTGTCCATAAAGCCACAAACAAATGACCCCAATCGACCAATCTCTGAGCACAACTCCAAGATCAAGGAAAAAGCTAGAGCACATGGGATGAAAATCGAATCCCCATGCTAACCAGTCACCAGGATGAAATTGATGCGGACGACATCCTTGTCCTTTTCCATCGTGCTTGCCGGAGTACAAGCGCGGAGCAAGCTGCTTCTGTTTTTCGTGGGAGACGTGGAACTGCAAGCCTGCGACATTGAGAAGGAGGTAGGAGGCGGCCATGGGACAGAGACAGGTGACGACTAGGATGGCCCTAAAGGCTAGAGCCGCCATGCGAGGGAGGGAGTGGAGCGACGAGCTGCGACCAGTGTCGGCGGCGGCGGCGACATCTTGAGGAGGGGAGGGACGGAGGTAAAGCTGTGGGCGCAGCCGCACGGGACCGAGCGCGCGTGAGGTTCAACTGATTAGGGTTCGCTTTGTGGGCTGGTGGGCTTCATTGGGCTGCTCTGCGCATGTGAGTGCAAGGGTGCTCGACGCTGATTCTCTTGGCTCGTTAAGCTCGCGAGTTGGCTCACGAGCAGCTCGAACTCGCTCGTTATAATAACGAGCTGAAACGCATGCTCGGCTCGGTGGAAAAATAGAACGAGCCGAGCCGAGCCGAGCTGACGTCGAGCCGAGCGAGCTAACGAGCACCGAGCATTTCGTCCAGCCCTAGCTGAAGGTATGGTGAAGGTGAGTAGCAAGGTGACCTTAAGAAGTGTGGCTTTGGTCAAGTCACTTGGTTTTAACCTATTGTCAGTATCTCAGTTACTTGACGAAGGTTTTGAGGTTCGTTTTAAGTCGGGCGCTTCTCGTGTGCTTGATTCTCGAGGCGATCTTGTTTGTACGATCGTCCCCGAGGGTCAAATCTTCCGTGCCGATTTTTCCCAGTCTGTTGGTCCTCCTTGATGCTTTGTTGCTGGCGTTTCGGCCGAGCTTTTAAAATGGCATAGGAGGTTGGGACACTTGAGCTTTGAGTTGCTTTCCCGCTTGAGTGGTCTTGATCTTGTCCGAGGATTGCCTAAGTTGAAATTCGAGAAGGATTTGGTTTGTGCTTCTTGTCGGCATGGAAAGATGATTGCTGCTTCTCACGCCCCTCTGACTGCGGTCATGACTGAGCGACCTTGTGAGCTGTTGCACAAGGATTTGGTTGGGCCAGCTCGTGTTTGCTCTGCGGGTGGGAAGTGGTATGTTCTTGTTGTGGTTGATGATTTTTTGAGGTACTCTTGGGTTTTCTTTTTGGAGGATAAGAGCGAGACATTTGGCTTTGTTCGGGACTTAATCTTGAGGTTGAAGAATGAGAGACATGGTGATGCCATTCGAGCTATACGCAGTGACAATGGCACAGAATTTAAGAACTCTCATTTTGATGCCTTTTGTAGTGATCTTGGTCTTGATGATCAGTACTCTTCTCCATACGTCGCCTGCCAGAATGGTGTAGTGGAGAGGAAGAACTGGACCCTTTGTGAGATGGCCAGGACGATGCTCGATGAGCATAGGACTCCTAGGCGTTTCTGGGCCGAGGCGGTCAATACCGCTTGCTATGTCTCAAATCGCATCTTCCTTCGTGCTTTCAAGAAGAAGACCTCTTATGAGCTGATGCATGGGCGACAACCCAAGGTGAGTCACTTTAGAGCTTTTGGTTGCAAGTGTTTCATTCTGAAGAAGGGCAAGTTGGATAAGTTTGAGGCTAGATGTTCGGATGGTATCTTTCTCGGTTATGCGATTCACTCTAGAGCATATCGTGTGCTCAACCTTGACACTAACCGAATCATGGAGACTTGCGAGGTAACCTTCGACGAGACACGACCATGTAGCTCTTCTGCTTTTGAGTGTGCAGGTGACTAGGAAATTGGAGCGAGGATCTTTGAAGATGAGAAGGATGGAGATGGAGATGTAGACGATGATGGTGGTGATGCTCCAGTGGCTGATCGTGTGCATGCTACTTCCACTACGATCGAGGATGATCCATCCCCTACACCCACTACGACTGAGGCTGTTCGAGTGGAGGCTGCTGCTGAGGGGGAGATTGTGTCCAGGCGAGAGGCTCCCCGGCGAGTATAAGTGGATCACCCAGCGACGACGATCATAGGTGACCTTCATGAACGCACTACACGGTCGAGGTCAAGGAATACTTCTCATTTCGCTCACTCTGCTTTTGTCACGTCGTTTGAGCACAAAGATATTCGACACGCTTTGTCTGACGAGAATTGGGTGAATTCCATGGATGAGGAGTTGGAGAATTTTGAGAGAAACTAAGTCTGGGTGTTAGTCGATCCACCACCAAATTGCCGTCCCATAGGTACCAAGTGGGTGTGGAAGAACAAAGAGGGTGAGAATGGGATGGTTGTGAGAAACAAGTTGAGGTTGGTGGCACAGGGGTTCAACCAGAAAGAAGGCATAGATTATGAGGAGACATTTGCTCCTGTGGCTCGTTTGGAGGCAATTAGGATCCTTCTAGCCTTTGCCGTGGCTAAAGGGTTCAAGTTGTACCAAATGGACGTGAAGAGTGCTTTCTTGAATGGGGTAAAAGAGGAAGAAGTGTATGTGAGGCAACCCCCGGGGTTTGAGAGCGAGAAATACCCACAACCTGTATACAAACTCCAGAGAGCGCTCTATGGGTTGAAACAGGCACCTAGAGCTTGGTATGGCAGGTTGAGAGGCTTTTTGCTGAGTAAGGGGTTTGTGATGGGCACAGTTGATAAGACCCTGTTTCTCCTTAAGCATGGGAATGACCTTTTGATTGTTCAGATTTACGTGGATGACATAATCTTTGGTGGCTCTTCTCATGATCTTGTTGCCAGATTTGCAGATGACATGAGCAGGGAATTTGAGATGTCCATGATGGGCGAGCTGTAGTTTTTCTTAGGACTCCAAATCAAGCAGTGCAAGGACGAGACGTTTGTACATCAGGCGAAGTACACCAGGGACATGGTGAAGAAGTTTGGCATGAACGACTCCAAGCCGCTGACTACACCGATGGGTACCACTACGGCTTTGGATGCGGATGAGGACGGCGAACCCGTGGACCAGAAGGAGTACCGGAGCATGATCGGCTCCCTCCTCTGCTTGACAGCGATGAGGCCGGATATACAGTTCAGCGTGTGTCTGTGCGCTCGTTTTCAGGCTTCACCGAGGACTTCACATCGGCAGGCCGTCAAGCGGATTTTCAGGTAGTTCAACTACACTCCTGAGTTTGGTCTTTGGTATTCTGCCTCCTCGACACTCAGACTTCACGGGTACTCCGATGCTGATTTTGCTGGGTGTCGATTGGACCGCAAGTCTACCTCTGGGTGTTGTCAGTTCCTTGGTTCTTCTTTGGTCTCTTGGTCATCTCGCAAGCAATCCAGTGTAGCCCAGTCCACTACAGAGGCCGAGTATGTAGCTGCTGCTAGTTGTTGTTCCCAGCTGCTTTGGATGACCTACACTATGAGCGACTTTGGTGATGTGTGCTCCCAGGTTCCACTCTTTTGTGACAGCACCAGTGCCATAAGTGTAGCCAAAAACCCAGTCCTTCACTCCAAAACAAAACACATAGAAGTGCGATATCACTTTCTGAGGGACAATGTTTAGAAAGGAAACATATCTTTGTCCTATGTGCCTACCCAAGATCAGCTAGCCGACATATTCACCAAACCACTTGATCAAGTCACTTTCACTCGCTTGCGGGGTGAACTTGGAGTGTGTTTTCCTTTCTAGCTGAGTCTTGGAGCTTCTCATGTATATATGTGATATATGTTGCATTTTGTTGCATTCCATGCATGCATTTTACTTTCTGTACAAAACCGTGTAGGATAGCCATCTTTGGATCACTTGTGCTAGGAAAAGCTTTTCTTATATACTTTGATCACTGATGTGCTACTTGTGAGTTATGTGCATGTTTGGTTAATGGTGATGTGAATGCTATGCTCTTGATGGTTTTGCCATATACTTATGTTGAGATAGCTTTCTTTTTATGAAAATGCTAAATTGGTGTCACTCATGAGTAGATACTTATCTATGCTCAATTTGTGCTCAAATGCCTCTATCATGTTTAGTTTGTGCTTGAGTATCATGTTCTCTTTGCTTGGGGTCAAAAACCTTTTTGTCATTGTAAATATTTAGCCCATTTGTTCACTTGTGGAGGAGCTTAAGCTTCTTTTTGCTGTAAAGGCAATTCATGTACCATGTTTAAACTTGAAAATGAAATTGGTATATGAATTGCCTTATGCTTGAAAAATAAGCTCTTAATCATGTTCTTATGTTTTGATATTCATATCTTGGGTGCTAAACCGTAGCATGTTGTCTACCATGAGAAGTCTCATTTTAAGAAGTAGACACATGGCTCGGTGGCTTTGACATGACATTAAGTAGCTTGTGGGTGTTTATAATGATCTTGTGATGAGAATTTGTGATCTTGTATAAACTTTGGATGATCTAGTGTATTTGTGTTCAAATTGCCATGGATAGGGCTTTGCTCATGAGATGAATGTTTCTTTGTGAAAATTGCTTAAAATTGTTTTTGACCATGTCACATGCTTATATGTCTCTATCTTCTTGATGGCAATGTGCTAACTACACCATGTCTACTTAGCTTGCTCTATGTCTCATGCGTAGCATTTTGTTGTGCTCTTTGTATATTTGAGAAGCTTGGTATACTGTATATATGCTTTGACATGCATTTTTCATGAAAACAAGGGGAAAAGTTTCATATACCTTGATTCATGCATTGTCAACAAGGGGGAGAATATACATGCAAGGGGGAGAAGTTGTGTGCATTTGGGGAGATTTTTCATGCATTGGGAGATTTTCTGGAAAATTGGGAAAATTGGTATGCATTTGTGAGATTATTGCATGTGAGGAGAAAAATTGAGAAGAAGAGGTTGCATTTGCTCAGGGGGAGCTCCTCTGGTTTGCCTGAGTTTTGTGCTTTGTGGTGTGCTCTTTGAGAGCTTTGTTTTGTCTCGGCTTTGTTGAGCCGTTGCCCTTGCCTTAGGGGGCCGAGACTTGGTCTGGCGAGTGATCGAGGTTTTCGCTTATTCTTTGGCTTTGGATCACTTGCTTAGAGGTTTGTGTTCGTGGTTGTTTTCTTTTCTTTTTCTTTTGATGGTTACTATGGGTGTTGTCAATGCACTCATCAAGGGGGAGATTGAGGACCAGGTGTGTCCGAGGACCAGTGGAGGGTCGCTCCTTTGTGATGAGTGATTGACAACGTTGTGTGGACTGATGCTTGGCTAAGTGTGCAGGTACAGGCTCGTGTGTTCAATAGGTGTTTCATAAATGGCTTCCTTTTTCGGGTCTCTTCCATAGAGAACTCGTTAACTACTCAAAATAGTGGTGTATTTGTGAAGGGCGATGCAAGTACAGGAAACATGGGTTGGTATGGTGTGCTTAAGAAAATCATCTGCCTTGATTTTCATGGTGAGAAGGAAGTGATGTTGTTCCAATGCGTTTGGTTTGATGTTCCTGCAGCAAGTAGGAGCAAATCTAGAGAGTACAATAAGGATCAATATGGAGTCATCGATATTGATACCACCCGATTCAGGTATTCTAAAGAACCTTACATCCTGAGCACACAAGCCGAGCAAGTCTTTTATGTGAAAAACATAAAGAAACCAAATTGGTGCACTGTTCTTAGAGTTCAGCCTAGAAATCTATTTGCCATGCCTGAAGGAGAAGGTACTCAAACTATGGGAGAGCTCGATCTGGACTCAGTTGTTGTAGGAGTGGAAGATATGAATGTTGAACAACAAAATGAAGATGTGACAGCTTGGAGTAGGTCCGGCCTTGATGGGACTACTGTTGACGCTTGTGTTATTGAGCATGCACTTGCAACAGCTATGCCGGAACCTGAGCATGATGACCTGTTTGATGAAGACGAAGACCCAGATGACACTTACATTGCTGATGGAGTCGTCCCTCCATTCAGTACTGTGGGAGAAGATTCTGATGATGATTTTTTTGGGTAAATTTTGCCCGTGAAGAAAATCTGAACTTGTGCGCATTTATTTCATAATTTTGAAGTCATGTTTTCTAGATACAATCAACTTGTAATAATTTAAGAGGCCTGAGTCCCTCTTAACTTTTGAGTCACATGACATGATACTTTTGTGTTGAATTGTATTTTGGCATCCTAGAGAGACCTAGAGACCGGTGAAGAGCCTAGTGATCTTTTTCTTTGGAAGACCACTCACTCAAAACATGGTAGATGGTCAAATCCTGTTTCAGCTGCAGTATATGTGAGTACATATTCGACAATCCTTTTTTTATAGCTGCTGGTTGTGAAGCAACTCTTGACAGTTTATGTTATTTAAATCAGGAAAATGCATTCATGAAAATTGCTGAGATTGACTTAGAACCTGATAGACAAACACTTACAACTGTTGAGGAGAACATGATTTTTCAGTCAAGCTACAAAGAAACAACACAAATCAAATCATCCAAATTACATGGGCATGGATATTTGGCTAAGTATCGAACTCGGAAAGAACTTATGGAAGAGAACCTTGAAGTACATGCACGTGCTCAAGCTGCAGCCAGAGAGAAGAGCATTGCTTTTGAGGTAGAGGTTCAGAAGTTGAATGAGCGGATTGCGCATGACGCAGCAGAAAGGGAAAGGGAGAAAGAACAAAGGGAAAGGGAAAGGGAAAGGGAAAGGGAGAAAGAAGAAAGGGAAAGGGAGAAAGAAGAAAATAGGAGGAACATGCAAGAGGATCTAGAAAATGCTAAGATAAAAATAAGAGAAGAAATGAAGCAAGAATTTCTTAACATGCTAGCGCAGCACAAAGAAGGAATTATAAATATGGTAATTAAAGAATATTTTTTATCCTTTGTCGTCTTAGTTAACTTATGATTATGATGCCTTATCTTTTACCTCACTATTTGTATGTGTAGAGTACCCCGCAAAACATTGACAGTATACAAGTTGCACAAAGCATAGATGAGGGAGATGAGATTGGTGAACAGGAAAATGAAGATCCGTCACAGCAGGTGATGACATTATTGCACTATGTTTCATGCAATCTTGAGATATGTACCTTGAACTATAGTTAAAATACATCCAACAATTTACTACTTGTAGAATCAGCCTCGAAGCGTTATTACTGTACAAAAAGATGCAGCACCAGCTACTCGCTCCAGTAAAAATCTCACCAGACGTCTTTTCAGTGAAACCACTGCAAATGTGGCTGCACAGAAGACATATATCACTCCACATCAGCTGCTGAATAGAACAAGAAATAGTAACCAAAGGAGGAAGGTAACAACTGCTAATTAGAACCTAAATTATTGCATCATTTGCTGAAAGTTTATCAAATGTGACCTTCCTTGTAGAACTAGAAAATGTATGAAATAAAGTTAACATACATGCTGAAACTGCAGCTTGTTTAGTTCTGACTGGGTGAATTGATCCGTGTAGTAATTTATCCTTTTTGTGATACTTGATAATACCAAAGTTGTAGCAGGTTTAGAGATGTTAGTCATCAGGAAAGTTCATGATATTTCCCTTTGGTATTTCCCTTTGGGAATTCGGAATTATTAAATTTCTATGTAGCCCATCAGGTTTTGACCTTGCTCTGCACAACAGAAGCATTTGTGATTTTCGACCATGATAACTGCAAAAACCTATTTAACAAATAACTAGAAAGATGTTGAGAATTTTATGGATTTTCAGTATTGTTAAAGATTATAAGTTTTCATTGTCTGGAACTCTAGTTATGAATTTTCTAATCAAATGTACTGCTACTATTTTAAAGTTTCAGATAATTTGATAGCAAAATTATCGTATGTACAATATTGTTTCCATAGTTTTTATTAATTCTACGTTTGCTTAATTACAATCATGTTATGTATGAATCTCATTTCGATTTTGTGCACCAATTAGTAAACTTAATATTGTTCTAATAGCCCAATCGTTTTCTTTTGCCACTAGGTGGACAAGGTTTCAGTGGGAGGCTCGTAATCAAGCGAGGACATAGTTGATTTGATGGCATGCTGTGCTGATAGGGAACTCTCGAGTGCTGCATAGATGTTAGAAAGTTTTAAAAAGTTGTCAAATAATGAGTGAATTGTACACTCAGTTTATGATCTTAGCTACTATGTCAATGGTCTGTCAACATATTGAATGATTGATTATAATTAATATTGTCATGGTTTATTCATTTGCACTGACGATTTATTTAACAACAGAAATCAAATGCTACTAGGGTTGCAATAAAAGCTATGTCTACGAGATACAATGCGTGGCAATATGCTCTATTGCAACAAATTTATTTATGTTTCAAATGGTATTATTACCACAACATTACTACTGTTGCAATAACATTTGATCTCCTACAACGAATAAAATTGTGTGCCAAAAGGTACTATTGCAACGACATCGCAATAACAAAAGGAGTCTTGCAATGGCCAAAATTGTGTGGCAAATGATTTTATTGCAACGACACGACAACTGTGGTAATAACATATCATCTCTCGCTATGAATCAAAGTGTGTGGCAAATAATACTATTGCCACGCCACAATGATCGCGGCAATAATGTATACTCTTGCAATAGAAAAATTGTGTGGCAAATGGTGTACTTGCGACGACATGACGTTCGTGGAAAGAACACCTTAGGCAACAAAATTCTAGCGTAGCAACCAAATTATATTGCTACGCTAAAGATCATTGCATTTACCACCTTTTGCTACCAAGATGAGCGTCGCAATTGCTTGTATTGCCACACTAGTGAACGCTGCCATAACAACCTATTGCCATGCTTGGCAACGAACAACCGTGGTTGCAAGAAAAGCTATGTCTTGCAATGCCAAACTTTCAATGGTTGCAAGTTCTTATTGCAACGTGACTTTTTGCAACCACTGGCAACGAACATGATTTGGTGGAACCAACTAACATTCGCAACCAAACTGAGCTTATTACAACGTTTTCTCGTCGATGCGCAAGGGTCGGAAGTTAGTAGTGCTCATGCATACTAGACTTATTCGCTTTTGCTTATGCTCTTTGTTGGGAAGTTGACATGACCTACTCGCTTATCGAGTAGATGACGGGTTTTCAGACCAGGAGCCAGACTACGACTTTGAGCACGATGGATGGGAGGACTGAGGCTCACCCTACACTCGAGCTTGCCTGCGGATATGGAGTCTACTTCGCTACATGAGAGCCACTGCGTAGATGTTTACTCTGTTTGATTCAGTCCTGTTGGACTTGTACCCGGCATGTGCCGTAATGATGTACTCAGATGCTTAATCATTATAATATTATTATGTGGACCTTCGTATATATTTCCTTCTGTTGTACGGTTTTTCCTTACTTTCTGAGACAGGGATTTGCACGTGATAGCCTCCTGGGACTATCACAGAGGTGCAGGGATCGGGTTCCCATCTTTGGAAACCCGGTTCGTTTCAGTTGGTATCAGAGCCGTACTTGACTGTAGGACGAGCCTAGGAACGGACAATAGTATAGGAAAGCCAAACACCTTGTGCTTTATATACAATCCATGAAATTTTATATAAGTACCTTGATCTTTATTATAACTACCTTGATTAACTTTACTAACTCTTACTAACTTCCCTAACAATGTGCAGATGGACCAGCTGACGTGGATCCCCCTCAAGACCGATGGCCAGTGGGCCGGAGGTTTCTGCAAGATCCTCAAGAACTGTTTGGAGACAGATGGAGTGGAGACAAGTGAGGTGTTCTACGAGGGACGCACCACTGTAGCTGTGGACCAGTCACCGACAGAGCTGACCCTGAAGATACCAGCAGACCCACGTGTGCCAGAGTTCGAGGAGGTCAAGGTCTCGTGTTTTGACAACTCCACCCTGGAGGCTCACCAGTGTTGTGCCAGGCTCGCGCTGAAGAAGGTGTGCCAGCAGTTGGAGCAGAAGCTGAAGGATACACCGTTCGGAGTCCTACCGATAGCAGTGTACGACCCCAGCAGGTGGCACAAGGACGAGACAGCTTACACCGAGGAGCACACAGAGGGCAAGGATGAGAAGGAGCAGATGGCCAGCAGGTTCATTCAGGCTCAGGACCAGGTACTCTACTGGGCTGACTCAGAGATAGTGTTTCTGAGGCGTAAATGGGACGACACCTTAGGACGGAACGCCCAGCTGGAGAGAGAGAACAGCCACCTGTAGTTCTTTCTCAACGAGGCGCACAGGAGGAACATACAGATCACAGAGTGGGGACTCGCAGCTGCCAGAGCAAGTACTGAAAGGGATGCCTTGGAGATCGCCACCTTGAAAGCAAGACTGGAAGAGACACAGACTGCCCTGAGGGAGTCGGAGACAGCAGCCAGAGTGGAGAGGTTGAGACTGCGAGAGAATGAGTACTTGGTTGAGTCACTGGGCGCCGCTTGCACTGACTACCAGTTGAGGCCGCGGGGACACTGTTGACGGTTGAAATTCACCATTTCCAACCCTCAATATTCTCACATAAATGGAGGCATATGCATTATTTACTAGCATTTTGGTTTGAATAATGTAGTTCCAGTTGTCCTTGGAGATTATTTGTATGTAGGTGATTTACCCCTTAAAAAAGATGGAAACCCACCTTCTATGAAGAAACCATGCCAACTCAGCTGAGAAGGTGGCTGCCACCAAGGGAAACATGGCATTCCATGTCATCGATCCAAGGGAGGCACTCACCGACGAATCAGAGGACGCCACATGGACTTCACATGGATCAAAGGGCCCACCTCGGATACCAAATCAAGCCATGCACCGGGAGAGGATCAGAGGGCCCACAGGGCAGCCACCCAGAGGAAGCACACCAGGTGGGGCCGCCCTAGGGGGCCGGTCGATCCTAGGATCGGCCGAACCGCCTTAGTGGCACCCCATCTGGCCCCTACACATGGCAGCTGCTCATTGGTCCATTGCCTCACTCCCGGGTGTTTCGAGGCCATTTGGTGCTCCGAGCAAGCCTTGTCCTCGCCTATAAATAGAAGGGGAGGGGCTCCCATTTCACACACACCACTCTCTCATTCTCCTCTCACTTTTAGTTTCCAAGGCTAGGGGGTAGGCTAGAGTAGCTCTTATTCAGGTTCCAAGTCTTCTTGGGAGTCTAGGTATGAGTTCTCTTTTATCTTTATTTCTTTGTATGACTTTGATCTACTTCAGTTATTCAGCTATTTCATATAAAGTCATGGTAGATCATATGCTTGATATGTTCTTGAGTTCATCCTCTGTTCATCATTTAGAGGCTTGTGTTCTTCGTGAGCACTACCTTTTGATCTACTTGAAGGGTGATAAACTCCTTCCTTATGTGTTTGTTCATAAGTTAGATGCTCGTGTTCTTCACGAACACGACCCTTTGATCTTATTGATTAGACATAAGAGAGTTCATATATGTTTGTATGTCTAGCCTTAGTTGATCTTGTTAGATGGCCTGAGAGTGTTGCATGAGGTCTGTGTTCATTGTTCAAGCTACGGTACTCGGTCTAGTTGACCAGTCTTCTGGTGGCTCTCACCCTGGGTCACAATAGCCCGGGCCGGGTGGAGTCTAGCAGCAACGTAGGCATGGTGCCTGGGTTGTCTGGCTACGATAGTTATGAGCATACCCCCCGTAACGATAGAGGTCGGTCCTCAAGTAGTGACAGCCCTGTTGGATCCTTGGGCAACCTCCGCGCTGGGGTACCTGCTGTAGGAGTCTAAAGTCTAGTTTCGCAGAGTGCTGGTCGTCGCGGGCTAGCTCCCCGTTTGTACCTGGGTGCTGAACCTTATCCCTCTCATGCAATACTCATGCCCATCTCCTGTATCTTCTAGCTTTGTATGTTTAGTACATTAGAACCTAGAGCTAACTCGTATGTTCCCCCTAAGCCGTAGTGTGCTAGAGTAGAGGTAGATCTGAGTGTGTGTGTCGCACTACCCTTATATCTCTTTTCTTACCCCTGTCTTTGAGTGTGTTGTTTCCTATATCTATCTCTTGGTTTACATTCAGAGCAAAAGCATAAGTCTAAGATATCTGCCATTGCCTTCCACGGATACGATACCCTTGGAATACTCTCCTTCCTTGGGGACATGCTACAATAGTTTATCTATGCGCTTGCAGATTCGTTCATGATCACTTAGATTAACCTTTGGCAAGACTTGATGTTCACGCTAATTCGGCGTCATTAGTTGTGACATTGAGAGGTGCCTACAAGGCGATTCTTGGTGTTGTCACTAAGGATGGGTCCCAGATCTGTTCTTAAGATGACGGCGCTACGAAACGCCAACAAGCATTTCTGGCGCTGTTGCCGAGGAAGGCACAGGATTATCATGACTATACTTTGCATCTGTTTATAAGCTATGAGTAGGTTAGGGCAACTCTCAATGCAGGCTTACCTTGATTGTCTTCTTTTATCTTTGGATGATGAAGACAGGTAGTGTATGACTGGTTTCGACTTACTAGAGAATTTCACTGAAGGTCCCGAGTCACTTGTGAGGAGAGCCCGAATTCGTTTCGACTCACCTCGTCGTACTCGTCCGGAAGGCGAGCCAGCTTCCTTTGTACCATCCACGTCCAACGCTATGGCCCAGAAGACACTTCGTGAGTACTCAGCTCCTTCCGCTGACCAGGTGCTGCAAGGCCCTGAGGTGACAATGGGGACTGAAAATTTTGAGATCAAGACGGGTCTAATCACGATGGTACAGGCTAGCCCATTCTGTGGCAAGCCAAATGAGGATGCCAATGCTCATCTGCAGCAATTCCTAGAGCTATGCAGCACTTTCGTCATCAGGGGTGCAAATATGGATGTTGTTCGTCTACGGCTGTTTCCATTCTCTCTCCTGGGGAAAGCTAAGCAATGGTTCTACGCGAATCGTGAAGCTATTAACACTTGGAGCAAGTGTTCAGAGGCATTTCTCAAGAAGTTCTTCCCATTGGGTAAAACCAATGCTCTTCGTGGAAGGATTTCTGGTTTTCAGCAAGCAGCAAGTGAATCTATTCCAGAGGCTTGGGAAAGGCTTCAGGAGTATGTCCTGGCCTGTCCTCACCATGGGATGGAGGATTGGCTCATTCTTCAAAGCTTTTATAATGGGTTGACTCCGACAGCCCGAGGCCATATTGATGCTGCTGCTCAAGGAGCATTCTTCTCACTCACTGTTGATGATGCTAAAGTACTCATTGAGAAGATGGTCTCCAACCAAGGGTGGAGTGATGAAAGACTCCAACCACGACCGAGGGGTACTCATACTGTCAAGGAAGCAGATATGATTACTGCCAAGTTGGATCTTCTCATGAAGAGATTGGATGACTACACCAGCGAGAAGGCTGCCATGGCCACCACTACTCTGCCTATGGACTCTCATATGACTTGTGAAGTCTGTGGCAACACTGGGCACTCAGGCAATTATTGCCCGGAAACTCAGGAGGAAGTGATGTACATGAATGGCAACAACAACGGTTATCGTCCACCTCAACAAGGAGGCCAATCGTGGAATCAACAACACCCTTATTATCAACGAGGTAACTAAGGTAATTCTTACAATCCTAATCAACCTTCCTTGAGAGATCTTGTTTTTGGGCAAGCTAAGATTAATGAAGGTGTTAACAAGAAGCTAGCTGCCCTTGATAAAACTTTGGAAAGTCTCAACGTTAAGCTTGATAGTTTTTCTTCTGCTCAGAAGAGTTAGCTGAGTTTCAACAAAATGTTAGAAACCCAGTTGGCTCAGCTGGCTGCTTTGGTTCCATCTCCTGATAACGGGAGGATCCTGGGGCAACCCGTATCCTCTTGTGAGAATGTTAGTGTAGTGTCAACTAGGTGGGGTAAGCCATCTAGGAAGACACATGCCCCTAACTATGCAGGAAAGCCCATACAACAAATTCTTGATCCATGGGAGGAATCAGCAGTTGTGCACAAGAAAGATCCAGGCTACCCGACTATTACTTGCACAATCTATTACAAGAAGATCAGGCATGCCCTTTGTGACCTTGGTGCAAGTGTTAATCTCATGTCCAAGGCCATGTTCGAACAACTGGGATATCCAGCTCTCTCTCCTACAGCACGGACTATCCAACTCGCCGATTCAACAATACGATATCCAGAAGGAATTGTTGAGAGCATATTGGTCAAGATCAAGAGTTCTTACGTCTTCGCGGATTTCGTGGTCCTTGATATGGACGACGAGGGAGGAATGCCGCTCATCCTTGGGCGACCATTTCTCAGTGATGTCCGAGCTAGAATCAATGTGGGGTCCGGAATCATCCGTTTCCGCATTGGGAAGAGGAACTTGAAGTTCAAGTTTCAGGACAAAGAAGAGCAATGCTATTTGGTGCAAGATAGTGTTGAGCAGCTTGGGGGAAGGACGGAGCCTCTACCCCCAAGGAAGAAATCTCCGTCAAAGAGGCTAAAGAAAATTCGGAAAGAATGGCGGAAGATTGAGATGACACCACCCTCTACTTCTCAGGAGTGGGGTGCTGAGTGGAATTGATCATTGAGAAGAGTCCAACTCGTCGGACTAAAAATGATGGGTCCTTTCTACCAAAAAGGTTAAAGTTGGTACTTATCTCATATTTCCCTTTCCAAAATTTTATTTTTTAAAAAAATTGCATATTTGATTTTCCAAAGCTCTGTATCTGCATGCTAGATTTATCTAGCCCTTTTCCCTTTTTCAAATAAAATTTCTGAAAATAATTTCTAAGTTTGAAAACCTTAGAAAATTCATTTAGGCACTTTCTGGAGTAAAACTTTGGCCGGTGCACCTCGGTATATCTTCATATAGCCGTTGGTGGCACGCCTGCCAAAGGGGGACAACCCTGGGCCCACAACTGGGCCGACCGAACCAGGGTTCGGCTGAACCCTAGCAACGGTCATGAGGGCCCAGCTTTGGCCAACGGCTCCTAGCCGTTGTGCAACGGCTAGTCCGCGGTGTGCTGCCCCTTTGCTCTATAAATTGGACCCGAGAGGGGGTGTTCTTCACCCATTCACTCACACTCTTCCTCTACTCCTTGCTCTCTTGGTTTTCTTGGATTTCTTGCTCGAGATTGGATCATCAAGCATTCTCTCTATTGTGTTGCTGAAAGTTTTGTTATTGGTGGAGCAAGCTCGGTAAGAACTTCATTCGATTCCACTAACCCATCACCGAGTTGCTCTTGTTGTCCCTTGCTGTTGTGCTAGCATGAATTGGGCGGCGAACACTCTCCGGAGGGTGACACGCTCATGCTCCCGTTCACGGGCAAGCATGAGTGCATCCACCCCCGCCGAGCCAACGTCGAGCCCATCGACGATGGATTATGAAGAAGAGCAAGCCAAGCCACAAGCCGCGGAGGAGGTCGTCGACGACACCCCCTACCTCAGCTTGCGGGGCGCTCGAGAGGAGCAAGCCTATGCTCTCTTGAAGGACCGAGTCTTCGCCCACACTCGGGATTTCGACCCGGCTCTCATGGAGAAAACAGGTATGAATCTCGAGTTCGCCTCCATTTGGAATGCTCTTGGTTGGGAGGAGTTTGCGCCAGTTACAGAGCTTGGCTCTCGGCCCCTCACCATTCAGTTTCTTTGCTCTCTTACCGAGATTCCGGATGGCATTCAGTTTCGTCGTTTTGGGATCGATTATCGTGTTTCTTGGAAGGAACTTAGTCGTCTTCTTGGGTTTAGTCCTCGTTGTGCTGTTTCTCTGAAGAAGGCTAGTGAGGGTTTTGTCTGGGAATCTTTCTGGTCAGACATCTCTGGTCTTGTTTACAGTGGCAAGTTTGTACTTCGGTACAACGATATTGTGCATCCCACTCTCCGTTTGTGGCACAAGTGGCTCGCCATTACGCTCTTTCCATGAGAGGATGTTCGGTCCGTGCGCAGCGATGAGATGATGCTATTATATGCCGTTGTTAACCGGATCAAGGTCTCTCCCATTAAAGCTATGATTCGGCAATGGTTGATGAATTTCAAGATGATAGGTCCTATTGAGTGTACATCTTTGGTGACTTGTGGATACTCTCAGACTCGGGGTTCTTAGCGGGAATCTCGTACCCTTCATCGGGACGCCCCGAGTTCTCATTGATGAGGCATACTTGATCCAGGGGCATATACTCAAGAGGGGCCCGAATGATTCTTTGACTTTCTTCTTTCCGGGCTATGCAAACCAAATCCCGTTACCTAACCCGGGGTTTGGATTGTATACCTCGGAGTCACTAACCATTCCCCTTGTTACACAAGAGGAAAGCTGTCGTGCTAGTATTTTAGGTAGGTCCACCAGAAGCGCGGCAAAGAGAGCACACATGCAGCAGTAGCAGTCACAGCCACCACCACCACCTCAGCCACAGCCTGTTACGCCACTGGTGGCAGGAGGGACCCCTGCGGGGTATATGTTCGGGGTTACCCCTGGATATACACCTGGCTGGGATCAGCCCACCTACCAGCCGAGTGCGAGTGGCACAGCTTGGGCGGGTGTGAGCAGTACTCAGTGGGCTACACCCGCTAGTTCCAGCTCCGGTGGTCCACCTCCATCTTCGTCCTTCCGGAGGCACTCCTCAGCCTCTGCACGCGATGCTCAGCTCGCGCGGCAGATGGGAGAGCTCACCATCTAGGTCACAGGATTGGAGGAGACGCTGAACACCCACGTCGAGTCTACTTCAGCGTGGCAGCGTCAGGCTGGTGAGAGGATAGCAGCCATGCAGCAGGATCAGCAGCGATACATGGAGGCGCAGAGGGCTTACTACGCGAGTCAGGGTTTCTTCTACCCTCCTCCGCAGTGAGCCTGAAGCTAGCTTGGGGGAGGACCCCCATCTTGAGGTAACTTGTATCTTCCTTTGTTTTCAGAATATCTTATAAATGAAAATTCAGAAAAATCTGCAAAAATAAAAAGACCAAAAATATTTATTTGCTTTCATCATCATCGTTTGCTTAGTTTGCTTTGATATGCTTAGTAAGAATGCTTTGCCTCTATGGTTGAAATGATGAATAGTTGCTCTGTTTATTCTCCTCGTATGTCTTGCTTACAACTTTGTATCCTACCTAAGTTTTGAGTTTGTTGGCTTGTATGTTCAAACCTTAGCTTGAAAAACTGTGGGTAGCAAAAAGCATGATCCTTGCCTAAGTTGTTGTGAGACATGACATGGTAGAATAGAGTGCTATGATCTTGTGCTTAGTGATGCTTGACATCCGGAGTTTTCCTTTTTGAAAAAAAACCGAAACATGATGAGAATTTCCCATCCAATGCCATATGTAGATTCTAGTTCTTAGCCTCCACATATGCAGCTTGTTCTCTCATTGAGCTTTGTCAAATTGTTGTGACCCTTGTCAGAACTCATACTCCCCTGATCAAGATCACACACACGTTCATGCTAAAACTTCTACACTGGAAGTTAGCATACATCATTTGCTCCATATTGCTTATGCATTCTTCCACAAATAAAACTCTATGTATCTTTGTATCATTCATCCCTCTCCAAATATCTCCAATAGAGACAAAGGGCTAGCTAAAAAAAAGAAGAAAGAGAAAAAGAAAAGCATGCTCAAAAGCATGGCAAAAATAGAATAAAGAGAGCTAGCCCAAGTCTCGAAAATTTCAGAAAGGAGAAAAAGGGATTGATATGTGCAAGAGAAAGAGTTCCACCATATAGATGGTAATAACTAGTACCTACTCCGGGGCTAGTGTCCACCTTACCATCAATCCCTCATTCCTTCATATAAAACATGGCGATATCTAGCACCCATTTCCGGGCCTAGTATCCACCTTGCCATGCTCATATCCATCACACACATATGCACATCTTGATCAGGATGTATGTTTGTTTCCTCCAAGGATCCGGTTTTTGACTTAGCAAAATATGAGAGACAAGTATGCCACATCTTCCCTACCTATAGCTCCACATAAAGCCTATTAGGAGTAGGATGTGAAGAAAGGCAACATTGATGCATTGGTGAGGAACCATATACCTTTTGAGCGATCCGAGAGTATAATTTGAGGAACTCTGATTTTCTTTTGAAAAATTTGCAAAACCTCCGGATCGATAAGCTGATCAAGGTATGAGTGATTATGCACATGCTATATAACCATTCTGATTCTCAACCGCCCAAGGCAGGTGAAGCTATACGCCCCACGTTATCAGGTGAAAGGTAAGAACATTGCCAACTTGTTCAACTCTTGGTAGAGTACTTTGCTGTATGTTTGCCATAAGTTGAGAATACAACATTGTAGCAACTCCTGATCAACCAACCTAAGTTTCTAATCTCTTGCTTCCAGACGAGCAAGAGGTTAGCTTGGGGGAGTTTGTTGACGGTTGAAATTCACCATTTCCAACCCTCAATATTCTCACATAAATGGAGGCATATGCATTATTTACTAGCATTTTGGTTTGAATAATGTAGTTCCACTTGTCCTTGGAGATTATTTGTATGTAGGTGATTTACCCCTTAAAAGAGATGGAAACCCACCTTCTATGAAGAAACCATGCCAACTCAGCTGAGGAGGTGGCTGCCACCAAGGGAAACATGGCATTCCACGTCATCGATCCAAGGGAGGCACTCACCGACGAATCAGAGGACGCCACATGGACTTCACATGGATCAAAGGGCCCACCTCGGATACCAAATCAAGCCATGCACCGGGGGAGGATCAGAGGGCCCACAGGGCAGCCACCCAGAGGAAGCACACTAGGTGGGGCCGCCCTAGGGGACCGGCTGATCCTAGGATCGGCCGAACCACCTTAGTGGCGCCCCATCTGGCCCCTACACGTGGCAGCTGCTCGTTGGTCCATTGCCTCACTCCCTTGTTCTCGCCTATAAATAGAAGGGGAGGGGCTCCCATTTCACACACACCACTCTCTCATTCTCCTCTCACTTTTAGTTTCCAAGGCTAGGGGGTAGGCTTGAGTAGCTCTTATTCAGGTTCCGAGTCTTCTTGGGAGTCTAGGTATGAGTTCTCTTTTATCTTTATTTCTTTGTATGACTTTGATCTACTTCAGTTATTCAGCTATTTCATATAAAGTCATGGTAGATCATATGCTTGATATGTTCTTGAGTTCATCCTCTGTTCATCATTTAGAGGCTTGTGTTCTTTGTGAGCACTACCTTTTGATCTACTTGAAGGGTGATAAACTCCTTCCTTATGTGTTTGTTCATAAGTTAGAGGCTCGTGTTCTTCACGAACACAACCCTTTGATCTTATTGATTAGACATAAGAGAGTTCGTATATGTTTGTATGTCTAGCCTTAGTTGATCTTGTTAGATGGCCTGAGAGTGTTGCATGAGGTCTGTGTTCAAGCTACGGTACTCGGTCTAGTTGACCAGTCTTCTGGTGGCTCTCACCCTGGGTCACAATAGCCCGGGCCGGGTGGAGTCTAGCAGCAACGTAGGCATGGTGCCTAGGTTGTCTGGCTACGATAGTTATGAGCATACCCCCCGTAACGATAGAGGTTGGTCCTCAGGTAGTGACAGCCCTGTTGGATCCTTAGGCAACCTCTGTGCTGGGGTACCTGCTGTAGGAGTCTAAAGTCTAGTTTCGCAGAGTGCTGGTCGTCGCGGGCTAGCTCCCCGTTTGTACCTGGGTGCTGAACCTTATCCCTCTCATGCAATACTCATGCCCATCTCCTGTATCTTCTAGCTTTGTATGTTTAGTACATTATAACCTAGAGCTAACTCGTATGTTCCCCCTAAGCCGTAGTGTGCTAGAGTAGAGGTAGATTTGAGTGTGTGTGTCGCACTACCCTTATATCTCTTTTCTTACCCCTGTCTTTGAGTGTGTTATTTCCTATATCTATCTCTTGGTTTACATTCAGAGCAAAAGCATAAGTCTAAGATATCAGCCATTGCCTTCCACGGATACGATACCCTTGGAATACTCTCCTTCCTTGGGGAAATGCTACAATGGTTTATCTGTGTGCTTGCGGATTCATTCATGATCATTCAGATTAACCTTTGGCAAGACTTGATGTTCACGCTAATCCGGCGTCATTAGTTGTGACATTGAGAGGTGCCTACAAGGCGATTCTTGGTGTTGTCACTAAGGATGGGTCCCAGATCTGTTCTTCAGATGACGGCGCTATGAAATGCCAATAGACACGAGGAGAGACTGACCCAGAACTACAACTACTTGTGGCACTTAGGAGGCAGAGTGTACGAGGCACAGGACACAGCCAGCCGGACCAGCTCAGCGTGGAGAGACTCAGACCAGAGGCGGGTGACAGAGCTCAGAGAGGTTGCAGAGTTGGTACCCCCACAGAAGAGGCCTAAGTTGAGGACTTAGTCATTCGAGCTACCACCTACTCAGCTTCCAGCACAGCCACCCTACCAGAGAGGCAGTACCGACACACCTGAGATGAACAGAGCCTTGGAGAGCTTGGCAAACTACTTCAACCTACTAGAGATTGAGATTCCAGACTACCCAGGAGTGAACGACCCACTGTTCTACTCGGTTCCACCCAGTCCGAAGACAGTGTCACCACCGTACTCACCAGCTACAGTTCAGAGGCAGGCACCTTGAGGGGATGATCCTGTAATCAGCTAGAGTAGAGTTCTTCATGTTGATCATGTTTAGTTGACCACCCTTTATGTATCGCGTAGTAGTTCTCATGCTTTTGTGTAATCTCGAAGGTTGTGGAGTAGGCCTCGAGATACAAACCTTTTGTATGGTGATCTTGCATGAGTGATTGGAGTTATCGATCTTTTGCCGGAGTTTATGCTTCTTATATGCTTGTGTGAAATTGTTTGTTGTTAGCTAGATACTCCTTATATGTTTAAGTACCTTAAAGATAATTTTTGACAACTCGTTTCTCACAATCTCAATTCTTGGAACAGATGTCGGGGGTGAGATGGTCAGGACGGCTCCTACGCCGTTTTGAGGAGGCAGCCCGGGAGGACGCCGAGCAGGAGAACGTCCCTCTCCCCGCAGGAGGACGAGGTCGTGGCCGCCGTGGAGGCCGTGCCCCACGTGGCGGACACCGTGGTGGACACCGCGGTGGGCGAGGAGGTCGAGGAGGCCATGAGCCAGTAAACCCTGACCCAGAGGAGGAGCCCGAGGAGGAGGCTGAGCCTGAGCCAGAGCAGGAACTGGAGCAGCCGGCACCGCCCAACCTAGCAGTAGTGATGGCACTTCAGACCCAGCTGATGCAGACGATCGCCAACGCCGTGGTTCAGAACAACAGCAACCGGAGGAACGTCAGGAACCAGCCAGAGAGCTTGCAGAAGAGAGTGGAGGGTTTCTCCAAGCTGCACCCACCGACCTTTGACCACTCAGCAGACCCACTAGTGGCCGACAACTGGTTGAGGGAGATCAAGAAGAAGCTGGAACTCACGGACCTTTCTGAGGAGGAGTGTGTGTCGGTTATCGCGCACCAGCTGGTCGGCACCGCAGGAGCTTGGTGGGACAGCTACTGAGACTCACACGAGGACCCGACCCACATCACGTGGGCAGAGTTTGTGGAGGCTTTCAGGGAGTTCCACATCCCGGAGGTGGTGATGGACAGGAAGGCAGACGAGTTCAGGCACTTGAAGATGGGACAGATGTCAGTACAGGAGTACACCAACCGGTTCCAGGAGCTGATGCGGTACGCTCCAGACGACTCCAACACCGAGAAGAAGAAGATGTACTGGTACCGCAAGGGACTCCACAGAGGGATGGCGCACCACCTGGCTGCTCACGACTGTGGCACTCTTCACACCTTGGTGGGCAAGGCTTTGGTTGTGGAGAAGTCGAGGCTGGACTACGTGGAGGTCCGAGGAGAGAAGAGGCAGCGTGCAGACCGTGCAGGGTACTCGGGTTCACACCAGCGACAGAGGTCAGCTCCGCCATAGTACCCACCGCAGAGGCAGCGCCCGTACCCGCAGCAGCAGCAGACACCGTCCTCTCAGCAGGGCAGAGGTCACGCCGGAGGTAGTGGAGGTTCGAGTCAGTGGAAGCCCAAGCCGCAGCAGTCGCCAGCCTACAACAGCTCTTAGATCACCTGCTACTACTGCCGTCAGCTAGGCCACAAGTCTACTGTGTGTCCCAAGAAGCTTTAGTAGGGAGGACAGAACAGGAACACTCAGTACCAGACTCCAGCAAAGGCACCAACACCAGGAGGACCGCCCACGCAGAACCAGCAGAAGAGTGCGCCACCGCCCACTCGAGGCAGACTGAACCACCTGACCGCGGAGAAGGCAGCCGCAGCACCAGACGTGGCTCTCGGTGAGTTTTTAGTTGATTCAGTTATGGCTACTGTTCTGTTTGACACCGGTGCTCAGTTTTCGTACATTTCTACCAAGTTTGTAAAGGAAAGGTCATTACCAACTAAGCCCAGACCACGGCCTATAGTTACTAGTTCTCCGCTAGGTGAGAAGCGGAGTACGTTGGAGTGTAGAAGAGTGAACATGATGTTCGAGAAGCAGTTGTTTGTGGCAGACTTGACAGTCTTGGAGTCGACCGGAATCGACGTGATACTTGGGATGGAGTGGTTAGCCCAGCACAAAGGATTGGTAAACTGCAATCCAGTGTACGTACAGTTGGAGCACCCCAGTGGAGCCAGAGTGTTGATCAAGCCACAGGGCCAGAGGTCGACGCCAATGATGTGCAACATGAAAGGAAAGAGTTTGGAGGAGATCCCAGTGGTGAGGAAGTACCCCGATGTGTTTCCAGAGGAGTTGACCGAACTACCACCAGATCGGGACATTGAGTTTGTGATTGAGCTGATGCCAAGAGCTGGACCAGTGGCCAAGAGCCCGTACAGGATGTCCGCGGATGAACTCGATGAGCTGAAGAAGCAACTCAAGAAACTGCAAGAGCAAGGGTTTATTCGGCCGAGTGCCTCACCTTGGGGTTTGCCAGTTCTGTTTGTGGACAAGAAGGTGTGACAGAACCGCCCAAAATAAATCCGGATTATCACCTAAGCCGGTCCACGTGGCTCATAAGCGATAACCAGGAGCTATTTTGTCGCCTCTGCCGGGTCATGCCCGGTAAATCACTTACACAGGATCGAGATATGCGCTAAGCCCACACGAAAGCGGGACCAGAGTACCAGCTTACATTACAAGTCCATAAGTACTTAAAATTACAAACCAGGTTTTTAGTACAAGAAAGTAAACATGGTTCAGAGTTTTACAGCGGAAATTAAACTAAACGCGGGATACACATGGGAGGCCATCCAAGTATATCACTCCTCATCATCATTCTCCCATTCAATCTCCCATCCATCTGGAATTACACCAGGACAGATAGGATTACCTGAAAACAACAAAATAAGCAAGGCTGAGTATTCTAATACTCAGCAAGACTGACCCGTCAAAATAAAAGACACGGCTAGACATGCAAGGCTTTTTGGCTAGTGGGTTTGTTTTGCCAAAAGCAACTAAGAGTGGATCCTTACTTCCAAATTTTAGCTCAAGTTCTAGTATGTTAACCATTCTAGGTCAGCACCTAGCTAAACAAGCATGGTTGTACAAACAAGATTAATCAGTCAACAAAATTAATCCAAAATGTTTCATAAATAAACATGGGGTAGCCAGTGGTCAAGCCGACTCAGATAACGGCGAGTGACCGATGATCGATCGATTTATATCCTGGCAAGGTAAACCCATGATACATGGAAGAAGGTAGACCCAAAAAGAATCCAAAGAAAAACAAATACGGGGTCTACCCCGACCAGGCGGTTCCCGTCACTCCCCAGATTAGGGACAGATGCCACAGTCCTAAGTACAAGGTTACTGGGACGCCCTCACATGGCACGCCCAGACTCACACTTGCACTACCGGAATCAAACCGGGAGATGCATCTCAAGATTAGTAGCGATAAAGTCCCCGCACTGGTTCGTTAGGTACTAGGCTTACCGGTCCCATTCCCGACAAGCACTTGGTACGTTCAATAGCTTAGACCAGCACCATGCTACTCGGTCGAGACCGAACCCATTGCTCTTACCACATGAGCGAGTCAATTTAACCAACTTATGATTCCAACATAAGCATCCTATATCTCGCGATCAATGAGTCATTACTCGACTTGTACCGTATCCTTAGAGCATGGCACTAGCGTTCCTAACATACTAGTAAAGAGCATAGGAGTCCTAAGGATCATGCATCTAGGTTTCAAACAACTCCTGAAACTTAAATGCACAATTAAAACAATAAATACTGAAAAGGTAAAAGATATGAGCTTTTAATCCAAAAAGGTTATGTGTGACTCCGGTGCTTGCCTTCCTCTGACTCAACAACAGCCTTGGGCTCTTCTGGACTTTGGTCCAGGTCTTGCTGCCCACTAACTTGGTTCAACTCCCCACTAGCAGATCCCTCCTCCTCCTAGGTGAGCGTGTAAGTCCCGTCGGGTAGATCTACACGTTATGCATATGCATTAGTATTAAGGTGAAGGTGAGATATTTTCCAATTAAACCCAACTCTTGTTGGCCACATACATCAAAACAAACAAGAGAGCTCACAAAAGTAAGGTGTGTGGTGAGAGTGAACTAACATCTATTTAAATGGGGATTGTGTACACATTTAAACAAAATAGCTTACTAAACTTCATTAAGGTATGGGGTGAGTGATGGTGAAGTAAATCTTACTTTGATGGTGATTGCGTGCACATCTAAGCAAATTAAATTATTAAACTTCATTAAAATTAAGGGGTGGATGATGATGGACTAACTATGCCTTTGATGGTGATTGTGTGCATATGTAAGAAAGTTAAACTCATAAACTTCACCATCAGCATGGGGGTTCTGCTTAAATTCATTTTTAAACATCAGCTGAACTTAAACTCCTCTAAATCAAATTAAAAGATGAAATAAATTTATTTATTCCATTATAACTAGCCATTCATCCATAAATCATAATAAATAAAATATGACTCCAACTGTCATGAACAGTTTACCACAGCAGCATATGACTAAAATAAACTAAAATATAAATGTTCAGATCAAGATCATTTATACATTATTTTAAATGAAAAAGACAAAAGACAGCCTAGATAAACATCATTAATTCACACAAAAAGATTTACTAGCCCTTTTGATCCCAAACTTTTTCTACCGCTCCAATATGCCAAAACTAAGTTCTAACCCAACATGTTCAAGTGGATTCATCATATATTTCAAGTTATGAATTTGACATCCATTACAAGCATAAATACCAAACACTGCTCAAACAGATTCCTAAAATCATCATTATTTTTCCAGGGGTGCTTAACATCACAACAAGGCCTAGGGTGCATTGGTGCTTAAGGAATTTATACCTTGAGGAGACTATAAAAAGTATCAAGCTTAAACTAACATAAATCTTACAAAAACCATAACTAGAGTTCTACATCACAAACATGTGTGAAACTTGGTCACAAAACTGAACATGAAGAACACAACAACATATCCAAATTTCATTGCATTTTCATGTGTACATTTTGAACTACAATAAATGTGCCTCAAACTGAGTTTGAATTTACATTTAAAAAGTAAATAGAAAAACACTATACAACTTTTGTAAAAGTTGTAGATCTACTCACAAGGATTCCAGAACTGTTGGATTTACATTTTTCCGATTTTTCTATAAGTTTCTACGAATTTTTGAAGTTTCAGCCTAAACCCTAGTATACATTTACAGGGGGACCCTCGAAGGAAAAATTCAGAAATTACCAAAGGGTCCTCGGTTTACACAGAACACCCTAGAACTATCTCAAACCCTGCAATTGGGTCCCCGGGTGAGTCTGCATCCCGCCGGCGGCGGAATTGGCGGCCGGCACCGGCCGGACTTGGCCGGAGGAGGTGTCCCGGAGCTGCACTGACCTTGCTAAGGTTGGTGGCTGGCCTCGGCCGGGCTGGGGAGGGCGGCGCCCGCGGCCTGCAGCGGACTGCCCCTGCGTGCCCACTGTAGCATGCCGTAGGCCGGCGATGGCACGGCCGGTGGGTCCGGCGGCGGAGGAGAGCACCGGGTTCACGTGGAGAAGGATGAGGAGTCGAGCAGCCGGCCAGAGATTGAAGGGGTGCTGGCGCAGCACTGGAACGGCGGCGGAGCTCTGGAAGAAGACAGCGGCGTGTGCGCGGCTCGATTTCTGCGCGACGGCACGACGAAGCGAACGACGGGGAAGGGTTTAAGGCGCTCGACAACAAGGCGGGGCCAGCTGGCCGCTGCATGCGCGCGGACGCACGCACACGCGAGCACGTGGCTCTGTCCGTGGTGCAGTCGGCCTACTAGGCGCGGCGCACGGCCGGAACACGGGCGGAGGGTCCACGACGGGTCTTGAGTCCATAGCAAAGACTCCCGGGACGTCCGTACACTGGAGCGACGAAGAGGCGACGCGTGGTGGACGGGCGAGCGCGCGCGCGAATGCTCTGGAGCGCGGCCTCGGCGACGCCGGCGACATAACTCATTTTGTGATCCAGTTTTCGAAATTACGAAACTCCAAAAAGTGTCAACATACTCGAAAATCTCCAAAAATAAAAGTTGTAGAGGAGCTATAGACCTACAACTTTTACAAAGGGCAACCTATGTTTTGATCAACGGATTTGTGGGAAAAACGTGATGAACTTCAGGAAAATCTCGGCCCCCAATTACTGTGCGCAGAAACTTCATCTCGAATTTAAGCGGCTTTGCACTCAAAATTGGAATGTCCGCCAGTTATGAAAAATGTGTTCCCGGAAATAAGGAACAACTTTTATATTGGCCGATTTTGAACTTCTATAGAGAAATTTGGAGAATGCGCAAGAAAACCAATTCAGCCTTTTGGGATCTATAGGGGTTTGACCACGCATATAGACTTTGACCAAGGTCTTTTGTGCAAATGTGTGCAAAATCAAGTCAATCATGCTTAGGAACTAATTAACCATGATTAGCACCTCTAATTAAGGTCATTAGCATAATCAAACATCAGGGATGTTACAGCCTAACCCCCTTAAAAGAAATCTCGTCCCGAGAATAGGAATTACAAGATGAAAGTAGGGGAAAGAACTTACGGTGTCTAGATTGAAGAAAACCTGGATAATTCTCATTGAGATAATGTTCAGTTTCCCAAGTGGCTTCATCGACATGGTGATGATTCCACTGGATTTTATACATCTTCACGGATTGTCTTCGAGTCTTTCTTTCTTTAATATCAAGAATCCTTAGAGGATGTTCGACGACAGATAGATCCGGTTCAATCCAAGCATTAGCTTCTTCAATGACTTCCTTGTCCAGTTTATTAGCACATCTTCTCAATTGGGAGACATGAAACACATTGTGTACAGCAGAGAACCGATCAGGGAGTCGAATACGATACGCCACTGGCCCACAAACTTGAAGAATCTCATAGGGACCAATGTAGTGAGGAGCTAGCTTTACTTTCACACCGAATCTTTAGACACCCTTGGTTAGCGAAACTTTTAAATACACAAAGTCACCAACTTTGTATTCTCTAGGTGCCTTTCCCTTGTCATAATAACTCTTTTGCCTTTCTTGAGCAATTCTCAAATTTTCCTTGATTCCTCTCACTTTTTCTTCGGCATCCTTAACTAGGGCTGGACCAAAGAATTACCTCTCCCCGGTCTGTGACCAGTTCAAAGGAGTGCGACATCTCCGTCCATAAAGAGCCTCAAAAGGTGCCATTTTCAAGCTTGCTTGATAACTATTATTGTAAGAAAATTCCGCCAAAGATATACACTTGTCCCAACTTTTATCAAAGTGAATAACACAAGCTCGCAACATGTCCTCTAGAATTTGGTTCACTCTTTCGGTTTGACCATCTGTCTGAGGACGATAAGCTGAACCTCGTATGATCCTGGTGCCAAGTGACTTATGTAATTGTTCCCAGAAATGTGACACAAAGAGAGATCCCCTATCAGAAATGATGGTCTTAGGAACACCATGCAAGCGAACAATGTGCTCAATATAAAGACTTGCATAATCTTTAGCATCATATTTGGTGTGGACTGGGATAAAATGAGCAGTCTTTGTCAACCTATCCACAATAACCCAGACGGAATCATGATTTCTAGATGTGAGTGGAAATCCGGACACAAAGTCCATGATTTTGTCATCCCACTTCCATGAAGGTATGGGTAGGGGTTGAAGAGTACCGGAAGGTTTCAAATGACTTGCTTTAATTCTTTGACAAGTATCACATTCCGACACATATTTGGCTATGTCCACCTTCATATTGGACCACCAAAAGTTTTTTTTAAATCTTGATACATTTTACTACTCCCAGGATGGATAGAGAATTTAGAGAGATGACCCTCATCAAAGATCTCCTTTTTCAAATCCCCATTATCTGGAACAACAAGGCGTTGCCCAAACCAGACTATATCTTTCTCATCCTTCCTGAAGCAATCATACTTAGGATATTTTTCTAACAATTTTTGTTTGATCAAAAGAATACCCTCATCTTGAAGTTGAGCCTTAACAATTCTATCAAACAGGTCAGACTCCGCGGAAATAGCATTTAGGCTTCCTTGTTCAACAATTTCCAAGTTTAGCCTTCTCAAATCCTCACATAGAGTGTCACTATAAGGTTCCATCGATAGGCAATTGCAGTGAGCCTTGCGGCTAAGAGCATCTGCAACTACATTCGCCTTTCCAGGATGATAATGGACCTCAAGATCATAATCTTTTATTAACTCTAACCATCTTCTTTGCCTCATATTTAAATCAGACTGAGTGAAAATATATTTGAGGCTTTTGTGGTCAGTGAAGATATTACAGCAGGTTCCCATAAGGTAATGCCTCCACATTTTCAAAGCATGAACAACCGCTGCTAGCTCTAAGTCATGTGTGGGATAATTCTTTTCATGAGGGCGAAGCGCCCGTAAGGCATAGGCAATAACCCGATTTTCCTGCATAAGAACACAGCCAAGACCCGTGCCTGAAGCATCACAATAAACTTCATATGGCTTTGAATTGTCCGGCTGCGCTAGCACTGGGGCTGAAGTTAAAAGTTCTCTTAATTTTCAGAAAGCCTTATCACAAGCCTCACTCCACACAAATTTCACGCCTTTCTTTAGCAGCTCAGTCATAGGCTTGGCAATCCTAGAGAAGTCCGGAATGAAACAGCGATAATATCCAGCCAAGCCTAGGAAGCTGCGGATTTGATGAGCGGATTTAGGGGGTTGCCAATCCATTACTTCTTGCACTTTGCTTGGATCGACAGATATACCCTCGCTAGAAATAGTGTGCCCCAGAAATTTAACACTATCTAGCCAAAATTCACACTTGGAGAGCTTAGCATAAAGTTTGTGCTCTCTTAAGCGTTGTAAGACAATGCGAAGATGCTCCGCATGCTCTTCCTCATTCTTGGAATAAATAAGGATGTCATCAATGAATACCACCACAAATTTATCCAACTCCATCATAAATACTGAATTCATAAGATACATGAAGTAGGCTGGGGCATTTGTAAGACCGAAGGACATGACCAAGAATTCATAAAGTCCATAACGAGTAGAGAAAGCTGTCTTGGGAATATCACAAGGTCAGATTTTTATTTGATGATACCCAGACCGAAGATCGATCTTAGAGAAGACCTTAGCTCCAGCCAATTGATCAAATAGCACGTCAATGCGGGGCAATGGATATTTATTTTTGATAGTCACCGCATTGAGAGGTCGGTAGTCCACACACAACCTCAGGCTACCATCTTTCTTTTTCACAAAGAGGGTGGGATAGCCCCATGGAGAAGAGCTGGGGCGGATATAGCCCTTATCAAGCAACTCTTGAAGTTGTTTCTTTAATTCTGCAAGTTCTTTGGGTGGCATTCTATAAGATCTCTTAGAAATAGGGGCGGTGCCAGGCTGTAGCTCAATGACAAACTCAACCTCTCTGTCTGGTGGCAAGCGAGGCAAATCATCAGGAAAGACATCCATGTACTCACATACCACTAGAATGTCCTCAAGTTGAGTAGTTATGGCCACATAAACACATGAGCCTTTATGGCCTTTGGGAGGAAGGTAAAGAATTGAACTTCCGACAAAAGGTGAGTTGATTTCTAACATTCTTTTTGAAATATCCAGGACAACTTTGTGCTGAGTCATCCAATTCATGCCTAGGATAATATCTACCCCATCCAGACTTAATGTGACAAGATTTGTTGGAAAAGTCTTGCTACCTATTTCAAGCGGTACCCTTAAGGCTACTTGATTTGAAGCAACCTTTCCACCCGGTGTGGCAATCATATAGGCCTGATTAGTATGACACCACTTCAAATCCCAATTATTCATGGTTTTCACATTAATAAAGCTATGAGTAGCACCAGAATCAAATAATATAGTAACTGGACGACCACAGATAGAAAATGTACCCATCAAGACTGGTGCTCCCTCTGGAAGATCAACCACTGTGGTGAAGTTTAAACGGCCTTGCTTCACTTGCACAGTTTGTTTCTTTCCCTGATTTCCAGACTTAGAACCTTGCCCCTGACTTTGCTGATGTTGCTGTCGAGGGCGTGTGCACTTGTTAGCATAATGCCCCAGCTGTCCGCAGTTGTAGCAACGACGATCCTCATTGTTGCGGGCAAGTGGGGGTGCACTAGGCCTAGGAGCTGCCTGCTAGGTGCTGCGATAGCCAAAGTTGCCAGACGGCTTAGACTGAGATTGCTTCATCACCCAGCGTCCTGATGAAGATGGCTGGGTGGCACCCTGCACATTCTTCTTCACAAACTTAAATTTCTTGCCTTGGCCACTGCCTGAAGCTTGATTGAACTTCCTCTTCCTATCCTGTTGAGCTCTTTTCATGGCGTCCTCCTGAGAGATAGCCAAATTCACCAGCTCAAGATAGCTATCAATCTTGAATAAGTTCAACCTTTCATAGAGCTCTCCATCAAGCCTCTCACGGAATCGATCCATCTTTTTCTTATCAGTATCAACATGATAGTCCCCATACTGACAGAGACTGTTGAATTTTTGAGCATACTGATATACATAATCAGACCCTTGCTTGAGGTGCATCAATTCTCTCATTTTTCTATCAACAAGCCCCTTAGGAATATAATGCTCTTTGAAAGCCTTCTTGAATTCCGCCCAAGTAACCTGGTGACCCTGTGACTGCATGGATTTGAAATGCTCCCACCAGATTAATACTTCACCCCTCAGTTGCTGAGCGGCGAAGCCTACCTTATTTTCTTCTGAGCACGGCAGTGTAAAAATGGAAAACATGGCCTCCAGGGCCCTGATGAAGGCATCAGCCTCTAGGGGCTCCTCTGCCTTGGTGAACAATGGTGGCCTCATTGCCCTGAACGTGTCATATGACATGACTGCATTAGGCCCATCTTGATTTTGCCCTTGATGGTTGAAGGGCTGCTGAAGCCTCTGTGCAATCAAGTTCTGCGTGTTGAGGACTTGCCTCATCACTTCAGCTTGGGCAACCATGAATGCCTCAGTAGGAGTCATCTGTGGAGGTGGAGGAAGACCACCACCACCCTGACCATCAGAGCTCTCAGGAACATTGTGAGTATTATCAGCCATCTGAAAATTTTGAACTTTCATTATATACATATTCAAAGCTTGCTTAAAAGAATAACAAGAAGAATATGCATACGAAAATTCAAACTTACGAAATTTCAGAATTTAGGAAGCCTCACAGTCCTGAGTAAATAATTCATAACTCTTTGTACAAAAGTCAAAAATTTCTAAAATTTGGTCAGCATGTGTAGAATTTCATAAGCTTCAACTTTCGTATTCAACTCCAGAACAGATTCATCTTTTACAGGGGTCGAAAAATTCAATTTCCAAAGCTCTGTCTAGCAGTTTGGACAGGAGCTAGTAGCTTACTAAAAATTCGATATTTCTTAAACTACACATGCAAAAATGCTGAATTTTTGTGAGCATAACCATTATAAAGTATAGAACAACTTTGGTATTCATCCAAAAACTCAGATTTGACCATAACTTTCTTCTTTTTCATTTCTTGGGCAGATTGCTGCCGAGATGTGTTTTTCCACCATATTTACAATTTTACAAAATGTGGTGGATCGCCATTACATGTGGGTCACTATGTAGCTTCTAGCTACACAAAAGAATACTCTAAGCTAGCCTAGCACAAAAACCAACCAAAAAGGGCTAACAAAGAGTACATGTCAAGTTTTCCTACTACATGATCTAGGATCTAGGTCCTATGTACAACTATGGAGAGTTCCCCACGACATGTAGAAATAGAGCACCAAGCTCCTCTAGTCGAGTCCGGGAACGTCCTGAACCTCCTCTGGGTCCAGCAGGATCTCCATCTGCTCATCGGGTCCAAGGCACGGTGGGTGGTGTGCCTGCTGAAGCATGCCCACCTCAACCTCCAAAGCCTCAGCAACAAGCTCTAAGTCCTCAACCTGGTCCTGCAGGCCCTGGATATGCTGGAGGTGCACAAGCCTCTCAGCATCCCTGTCTGCCAACTGAGCCTGCAACTCCTGCTGCCCAGCCTGGAAGTCCACGATCTGCTGCAGGTGGTCGCCACGCTCAATCAGAAACTGGTGTGCCTGACCCTAGAGCTGCTGTAGCTGACCCTGGAGGTCAGCAATAGCCTGCACGGCCTGAGTGTACCCACCGTGCTGCTCTGTGAAGAGACTGACAACCCAGTGGAAGTACCACGTAGCTCCAGTGAGACGACCAGCCAAGTCATCCGCGATAACTCGGCGAAGGTCCTGCAGAGCGTACAAAGCCCTCAAGCACGTGCCCAAAGTCTGCACTGTGTCCTAGGGTGGCACAATCTCGAGAAGTGTGGCTATGTTGGCCATCCGGCCTAGCCACATAGGATCGTTGGGGGTCCAAAGCTGAAACCAACCCCAACGATGTCTGAAGCATCTCCTGTGGTCGGTGGGTGGAGAGGGTGTGGAGCACCATCAAGGCTGCCGACTCCACTGCCTCGAAGGCGCGATAGCATAGGAGCTCCATGCTCAAGTCCGCCCACTCGGGGTGGCCCGGGTGGGGGAGCACGGTCACTCGTACTCGGCAGCTAGGCACACCCATCTCCTCGTATTCCACCCCGTCGTAGCAAGGAGGAGTGGTGTAGCCGACGGCACACAAGGCTCTCCACGCAATGCGTGTGAAGCCCTCCCACTGCAAGCCAGTGGTGGCAAATGTGCCATCAGCGCCCACCACAACGAAACCAGGGGCAGCCATCTGTAAAAATAATTTACAAGCGCTCGTTAGACCCACAAAGATGAGTTTAACATGCATATGGCAAAAACCGGCAGTTAGAACAAAAATCCATAACTGTTAAACCAGTACCCCAAAAATTCCAAATTTTTGTGAGCAGTTCAGAAACATTCTAACTCACATTTTTGGTATTCAATGGTTGAATTAAATCAGATTGTAAAAGGGTGTAAAAGATCCATTTTCAGAGTGTTGTTGCCCAGAAATTTCAGCAGGGCAGAGCTTCACTAAAAAGACCATAACTCAAAAACTGAGTACCCAATTACCATGAAATTTTTACAGCATGATCTAAGCTAGATAATGAACATTTTTGCTATAGATTCTCTGATCATAAACATTTAGGAACTATATGTAAAAATTCGAGTTTTCAGACTAACTCAGGAATTTGACAGCATTTCAGCATGACCTTGCCTAGCAAATTTGATCCTAACTTCAGTTTTAAGCATCCTAAAATCATGAGAAATTCAAAGAGCAATCTTAACTAGGTGATGAACAATTTTCCTAAAGAACACCTAGCCAGAATTTTTCTAGATAATCCTTAGAAAATTTGGACAGCATCTAGTTACAATTTTTGCTTAATCACCACATCAAAGCATCAAACTAGCATGATTGGTCCTTAAGAAACACAAATTAAATGGAGACCAACCAACACATGATTTAAGTTCAGTTTTGGTTTGATAGCTTTTACATGATGCAAAAAGCGTCCTAAACTTCCTCAGAAAGCTTTTAAGCTTAAAAACGAAGTTAGTGCCGGTGGCAAGGCATACATATACGTCTCTCCCTATAATAGCTAGTCGGAAGCTATTCGCTTCTTAATTTACCGGTCCTAACAACCGTGGTTAGTGTACCTGCAGAAAATCACAGATATTCAAGACCTTTTGTGCCAGCACTCACAAAAGCATCCACATTCATTACCGTTCACTTATAGAAACGGTATCCATGCATAAAGCCGCTGCATGGACATCATCCTAATTAACACTCTGACACGACGTGGGTTCCCATTGGAATAGGTCCCATCCATCCCTCACGGACTTTCCCGTGGCACCATCACGTATGGCAAAACGTGACGAGACGCAGACGCGACGTGGGTTCCCATTGGAATAGGTCCCATCCATCCCTCACGGACTTTCCCGTGGCACCATCACGTATGGCAAAACGTGACGAGACGCAGACGTGACGTGGGTTCCCATTGGAATAGGTCCCATCCATCCCTCACGGACTTTCTCGTGGCACCATCACGTATGGCAAAACGTGACGAACTAGTATGGTTGTGCACGAAAGTAAGTTTTGACAGAAATAAAATGTGCTGGAAGTCAGATTAAATACACCATAGAGTACTAGCCACCTGACAGAACCCAAAAATTCCCTCTAGGGCCTCTCGGACTAGATTAAACCTTAACTTCCTACTCACTTAGCAAGATTATTAATCTTGGCAAATTTTATTCCAAAAACAGGTTTGTTAAGGTATTTTAATTACTCTGGTGCATAATCTCGCTCTGGTACCAGCTGTGACAGAACCGCCCAAAATAAATCCGGATTATCACCTAAGCCGGTCCACGTGGCTCATAAGCGATAACCAGGAGCTATTTTGTCGCCTCTGCCGGGTCATGCCCGGTAAATCACTTACACAGGATCGAGATATGCGCTAAGCCCACACGAAGGCGGGACCAGAGTACCAGCTTACATTACAAGTCCATAAGTACTTAAAATTACAAACCAGGTTTTTAGTACAAGAAAGTAAACATGGTTCAGAGTTTTACAGCGGAAATTAAACTAAACGCGGGATACACATGGGAGGTCATCCAAGTATATCACTCCTCATCACCGTTCTCCCATTCAATATCCCATCCATCTGGAATTACACCAGGCCAGATAGGATTACCTGAAAACAATAAAATAAGCAAGGCTGAGTATTCTAATACTCAGCAAGACTGACCCGTCAAAATAAAAGACACGGCTAGACATGCAAGGCTTTTTGGCTAGTGGGTTTGTTTTGCCAAAAGCAACTAAGAGTTGATCCTTACTTTCAAATTTTAGCTCAAGTTCTAGTATGTTAACCATTCTAGGTAAGCACCTAGCTAAACAAGCATGGTTGTACAAACAAGATTAATCAGTCAACAAAATTAATCCAAAATGTTTCATAAATAAACATGGGGTAGCCAGTGGTCAAGCCGACTCAGATAACGGCGAGTGACCGACGATCGATCGATTTATATCCTTGCAAGGTAAACCCAAGATACACGGAAGAAGGTAGACCCCAAAAGAATCCAAAGAAAAACAAATGCGGGGTCTACCCCGACCAGGCGGTTCCCGTCACTCCCCAGATTAGGGACAGATGCCACAGTCCTAAGTACAAGGTTACTGGGACGCCCTCACACGGCACGCCCAGACTCACACTTGCACTACCGGAATCAAACCGGGAGACGCATCTCAAGATTAGTAGTGATAAAGTCCCCGCACTGGTTCGTTAGGTACTAGGCTTACCGGTCCCATTCCCGACAAGCACTTGGTACGTTCAATAGCTTAGACCAGCACCATGCTACTCAGTCGAGACCGAACCCATTGCTCTTACCACATGAGCGAGTCAATTTAACCAACTTATGATTCCAACATAAGCATCCTATATCTCGCGAGCAATGAGTCATTACTCGACTTGTACCGTATCCTTAGAGCATGGCACTAGCGTTCCTAACATACTAGTAAAGAGCATAGGAGTCCTAAGGATCATGCATCTAGGTTTCAAACAACTCCTGTAACTTAAATGCACAATTAAAACAATAAATACTGAAAAAGACAAAAGACAGCCTAGATAAACTTCATTAATTCACACAAAAAGATTTACTAGCCCTTTTGATCCCAAACTTTTTCTACCGCTCCAATATGCCAAAACTAAGTTCTAACCCAACATTTTCAAGTGGATTCATCATATATTTCAAGTTATGAATTTAACATCCATTACAAGCATAAATACCAAACACTGCTCAAAAAGATTCCTAAAATCATCATTATTTTTCTAGGGGTGCTTAACATCACAACAAGTCCTAGGGTGCATTGGTGCTTAAGGAATTTATATCTTGAGGGGACTATAAAAAGCATCAAGCTTAAACTAACATAAATCTTACAAAAAATCATAACTAGAGTTCTACATCACAAACATGTGTGAACCTTGGTCACAAAATTGAACATGAAGAACACAACAACATATCCAAATTTCATTGCATTTGCATGTGTACATTTTGAACTACAACAAGTGTGCCTCAAACTGAGTTTGAATTTACATTTAAAAACTAAACAGAAAAACAATATACAACTTTTGTAAAAGTTGTAGATCTACTCACAAGGATTCCAGAACAGTTGGATTAACATTTTTCCGATTTTTCTACAATTTTCTACAAAATTTTGAAGTTTCAGCCTAAACCCTAGTATACATTTACAGGGGGACCCTCGAAGGAAAAATTCAGAAATTACCAAAGGGTCCTCGGTTTACACAAAACACCCTAGAACTATCTCAAACCCTGCAATTGGGTCCCCGACCGGGTCTGCATCCCGCCGACGGCGGAATTGGCGGCCGGCACCGGCCGGACTTGGCCGGAGGAGGTGTCCCGGAGCTGCATTGACCTTGCTAGGGTTGGTGGCTGGCCTCGACCGGGCTGGGGAGGGCGGCGCCCGCGGCCTGCGGCGGACTGCCCCTGCGTGCCCGCTGCAGCACGCCGTAGGCCGGCAATGGCACGGCCGGTGAGTCCGGCGGCGGTTTGGCCGAGCGGAGGAGGGCACCGGGTTCACGTGGAGAAGGATGAGGAGTCGACCAGCCGGCCGGAGCTTGAAGGGGCGTCGGCGCAGCACTGGAACGGCGGCGGAGCTCTGGAAGAAGACAGCGGCGTGCGCGCGGCTCGATTTCTGGGCGACGGCACGACAAAGCGAACGATGGGGAAGGGTTTAAGGCACTCGACAACAAGGCAGGGCCAGCTGGCCGCTGCATCCGCGCGGACGCGCGCACACGCGAGCACGTGGCTCTATCCGCGGTGCGGTCGGCCTGCTAGGCGCGACGCACGGGCGAAACACGGGCGGAGGGTCCACGGCGGGTCGTGAGTCCATAGCGGAGACTCCCGGGACGTCCGTACACCAGAGTGATGAAGAGGTGACACGTGGCGGACGGGCGGGCGCGCGCGCGAACGCTCTGGAGCGCGGCCTCGGCGACGCCGGCGACACAACTCATTTCGTGATCCAGTTTTCGAAATTACGAAACTCCAAAAAGTGTCAACATACTCAAAAATCTCCAAAAATAAAAGTTGTAGAGGAGCTATACACCTACAACTTTTACAAAGGGTGACCTATGTTTTGATCAATGGATTTGTGGGAAAAACGTGATGAACTTCAGGAAAATCTCGGCCCCCAATTACTGTGCACAGAAACTTCATCTCGAATTTAAGCGGCTTTGCACTCAAAATTGGAATGTCCGCCAATTATGAAAAATGTGTTCCCAGAAATAAGGAACAACTTTTATATTGGTCGATTTTGAACATCTATAGAGAAATTTGGAGAACGCGCAAGAAAACCAATTCTGCCTTTTGGGATCTATAGTGGTTTGACCACGCATATAGCCTTTGACCAAGGTCTTTTGTGCAAATGTGTGCAAAATCAAGTCAAACATGCTTAGGAACTAATTAACCATGATTAGCACCTCTAATTAAGGTCATTAGCATAATCAAACATCAGGGATGTTACAGAAGGATGGCACCAAGAGGATGTGTGTGGACTACCGGACTCTCAACTCGATGACGATCAAGAACCGGTACCCTTTGCCCAGGATCGACGACTTGCTGGACAGGCTGCGGAGGGCCAAGTTCTTTTCCATGATTGACTTGAGGTCAGGCTACTACCAGATGAAGATTCGGGACCAGGATATCTCGAAGACAGCTTTCACAACTCGGTACGGTCTGTACGAGTTCGTAGTGGTTTCCTTCGGGCTGACCAACACCCCGGCCTACTTCATGAACATGATGAACAAGGTCTTCATGGAAGAGCTGGACAAGTTTGTGGTGGTGTTCATCGATGACATACTGATCTTCTTAGAGACAGCAAAAGAACACGAAGAACACCTTCGGATTGTGATGGAGAGGCTGAGACAGCAGAAGTTGTACGCTAAGTTCAGCAAGTGTGAGTTCTGGATGGAGGAAGTCGCTTTCTTGGGACACGTATTGTCAGCTGAGGGAGTTGCAGTCGACCCTTCGAAAGTGGGAGTGGTTACCAAGTGGGAGCAGCCACTCACAGTGACAGATATTAGGAGCTTTCTCGGGTTGGCAGGTTACTACAGGAGGTTCATAGAAAACTTCTCCAAGATAGCAAAGCCAATGACAGAGCTGTTGAAGAACGACAAGAAGTTTGAGTGGTCAGAGGCTTGTGAGAGGAGTTTCCAGGAGTTGAAGAAGAGGCTCACAACAGCTCCAATTCTTACCCTGCCAGATATCAAGAAGGATTTCGTGGTATACTGTGACGCCTCGAAGCAAGGATTGGGATGTGTGCTGATGCAAGAGGGCAAAGTTGTTGCTTATGCGTCGAGGCAGCTCAAGAAGCACGAAGAGAACTACCCTACTCACGACTTGGAGCTAGCAGCAGTCGTTCATGCTCTAAAGATTTGGAGGCACTACTTGATCAGCAATAAGTGTGAGCTGTACACCGATCACAAGAGTCTGAAGTACTTCTTTACTCAGTCGGAACTGAACATGAGGCAGAGGAGATGGTTAGAGCTGATCAAGGACTACGATCTGGAGATTCACTACCACCCAGGCAAGGCAAACGTAGTGGCAGATGCACTGAGCAGAAAGTCCTATTACAACAACCTGATGGGGAGGCAGGAACAGCCAGCACTTCATGACGAGCTAGAGCAGTTTCAGCTTGAGAATGTGGAGCAGGGATAACTCAACGCACTGCAAGTGACCTACGACCTAGAGGACAGGATTCGAAAAGCTCAGGAAGGATGTTTCGAGATTTGGGAGCTCAAGGAGCTGATGGAGAAAGAAAGGGCTGAGGATTACCGAGTGGATGAGCAAGGCACTGTGTGGCTGAAGGATCGGATCTGTGTGCCGAAGAGCAAGGAGATACGGGAACAAATTCAGAAGGAAGCCCACAATTCAAGGTACTCCATTCACCCAGGAAGCACAAAGATGTACCAGGATTTGAGGCAGAGGTTCTGGTGGAAGGATATGAAGAAGGACATAGCTTACCATGTGGCCTGTTGTGACAATTGTAGCAGAGTGAAGATTGAGCACCAAAAGCCGGCAGGGCTGTTGAAGCCGTTGGAAATTCCCCAGTGGAAGTGGGATGACATTTCCATGGACTTTGTAGTGGGATTGCCCCGTTCACCTAAAGGACACGACTCAGTGTGGGTCATAGTGGACCGCTTGACCAAGGTGTCACACTTTGTGCCAGTCAAAGCTACAGACGCAACAGATTAGTTGGCAAACCTATACGTGGATCACATACTCAGACTACACGGACCTCCGAGGAGCATAGTGTCAGACAGAGGGCCCCAGTTCGTGGCCAGGTTCTGGAAAAGCTTCCATACAAGGATGGGAACCACACTCAGCTACAGCACATCTTACCACCCTAAGACCGATGGACAGACCGAGAGAGTTAACCAGACCCTGGAAGACATGCTCAGAGCTTGTGCCCTCACCTACGGCACCAATTGGGAAAGCAGTTTGTCCTACGTGGAGTTCTCCTACAACAACAGCTACCAGGCAAGTATCCAAATGTCACCTTTTGAGGCCCTCTACAGGAGGAAGTGCAGAACACCCCTGTTGTGGTCGGAGGTTGGGGAGAGAATGATCTTTGGACCGGATATCCTCAAGGAAGCTGAGAAGGTGGAGAAAGTCCGGGAGAACTTAAAGATTGCTCAGAGTCGGCAGAAGAGTTACGCAGACCGTCACCGGAGAGACTTGTCGTTCAACAGGGGAGACTTCGTCTACTTGAAAGTGTCACCCATGAGAGGAACCAAGAGGTTTGCCGTGAAAGGAAAGCTTGCCCCGAGGTACGTGGGACCTTACCAGATCACCGGGAGAGTTGGGAAGCTCGCCTACCGACTAGCCTTATCAGAGGAGTTGTCAGCTGTGCACCCCGTGTTCCATGTGTCACAGTTGAAGAAGAGTGAAAAGGAAGTGGAAGCCAAGCAAGTCCCGATTGAGATACTCGACCTGCAGAACACCCTGGAGTATGCAGAGTACCCAGAGAAGATCTTGGACAGAGCAGCAAAGGAAACTAGGAGGACCACCATTCCTTACTGCAAGGTGCTGTGGAGCCACCACACAGAGCGAGAAGCAACGTGGGAGAAGGAAGCCGACCTCAGGAGAGAGTTCCCTCACTTGTTCGAGGGAGAGGAAGGAGCTTAAATCTCGAGGACGAGATTCCCGGTGGTGTGGGAGAATGTAACATCCCAGAAAATTAGAAGTAAAAAATGTGTGAAATTTTGAACTTTTGATTATTTGTTGGGTGACACCCTAATTTAAATCCTATTCTAGCCTCTCACCTAACTTCCATACAATTAAAACCCAAAATATAAAAACATAAATTCAAAATATGGTAAAAGTAAGTGATTTGGATTTTATGGATTTTATTTGGTTTTATTTGAGTGTGTTATGAATTTGAATAAATTCAAATTCAAATATAAAGTTACTCCTATATTCAAACTAATTTCAAAAACCTCTTTTCTAACTCATGGGCCAGCTAACACTTTACAAGTCTACCGGACCACTCCACCTCTTCGCTCCGGAGCACCGGATACCCTGATCAACCATCGGCCCAACAGTTGGAGCCCAAGGCGGCCCAGCTTCGCTTCACATCACCCCGTCGCTCCTGCTTCGATGACAGGTGGGGCCGATCCCGGCGCACTGGTCATCTTCCCCAGCCGCGCCCGCTTGACCAGGTGCAGCCGCACCGCATCCCCGCGCCTGCCCCGCACGCCCGCGCGCCCAGCCGCACCTTCCCACCCTGCTAGCACGCACGCCGAGGGATTGGCTCACACGCCGAGGTGGACCTCACACGCTTCTCCCCGAGTATTCACTCATTTGCCCTCGGGCAACCCGCACACCAAGCCAAACCGCACCCGCGCACTGCGCCTTCATCGCCAAGGCAAGGTGAAGGGAACCGCGGTGGCCCACGCTGCTCCCCGGTCCCCTTGACCCTGCGCGCACTCAAAACCCTTGCATCCTTCTCCAATTTGGCTTCCTCACCATTTGGGGGGAAATTTTCCCCAACCCCTATTCTGCCGCCGAGAGGGGAGAAGAGGGAAAGGAGGAGGGGGAAGAAGGATAGGAGAAGGGAAGGCGAGCGCCGTGAAGCTGCAGCCAAGACGAAGCCGAAGGACGAGAAGCCGGAGCCGTCCGTGGTCCGGAGGAGGCCATCCGCGAGCGAGCAGGAGCCGGAGCAGAGGAGCAAGCCGCGCCACCGCTTCACCTCGCCGCGCCACCGTAATCTTCACCGACGCGTTCGCCACTGCTTCGCCTTCACCTACGCCCCAACGTGAGACACCCCACGCTCTTGCTCTTCCCTTTGGTGAGCATGCCGCCGTGGCGCACCCCCGCGCCGCGCCAGGCCTCGCCGTCATGCTCCACCCCTTCTTCGTTGTCGAGCTGCTGTGGGCACCGGCCATCGCACCGCATATTTCTGTGCAGGATCTCCGCCTTGCTCCACCTGTTCTGCATCGCCGGCCTTCACGCCGTGCTTGTTCCGCGGAGTCGCCGCCGTGGCACACCCTAGCGCCACACTGTGCCCCACTGTCGCTAATCGCGCACCACCCACTCGTTTGCCATGAAATGTCGTCGTTGGCCATGTGACGCCGCCACCGCTGCGCCGCGCCGCGGCTCTGAATAGCCAGGCTCTAGCGCGCTGGGCAACCGTGTCGCGTCCAGGCTAGGTCTGCGCACGCACGCGTGCGCCCCAGGTCGAGCACGCTCCGGTGCTTGGCCATTGCGCTGTCGTTTATGCTGTTGGGCGCATGCGCACCACTCGCCGCCGCGTCCGCGTCCGGCCGGGCGCATCGGTCTGCTCCGCCGCGCCGCTCATGGCGTGCGCCGAGCCGGCCAAGGAGGGCCCGGGGATGACCAAAGATGCGCCGCTGCTTACCCCGTTGACGTCATCTTAACTAACTTCCTCTGCGCTGCCTCTAACTCATGCACGTGCTCCGCCGCCGCCACTGGTGTTGCGCCATCGCGCCGAAACGCCGCGCTCTGGGCGCCGCGCGGCGTCGTCAAGGGGGATGAACCCCAGTTTAGATCGGGGAGCATGTGTGCACTCCAGCTAAGTCCGAGGGGCGGAACCAGACTTCGTCTCTATGAAGCGTTAGGGGAAACGCACATGGGCCTTGGCCCATTAAGACCCATGCAGCGGCCCCTTTTTCCTTTTCTCTTTCGCACTCAGGTTTTAGTCCATGGTGTTTTAATGGACTTTGCACACTGGGCTGAATGGGCTGAGCCCATTGGGCCTGTTTCGGCCCACTAACTCTTTCGGCCCATCAAGGCCCACTAACCTGTGACGCTGACATCATGATGACGTCATCACCTATTTTCAAAATAAAAATCCTTTTCTGATTTATAAATGAATTTGAAAATTAATTTATAAACCCTTTAACCTTTGAAATTCATAACTAATTATTTGCAACTCCGAAAAATATGAAACCAGTTTCATTATTTTCCTAAAAATGAGACGGTGCTGTTTGTAGATAGTTTGGATCTTTTTAGATCTTTTAAAATTGAGTTTCTTTGGATTTATGCTTAGTTGATTGCCGGTAATTTAGCATCTCATATCTCGTGCTGCACAGACCCGTGCTACGACCCGGAGGAGGCCTACGACCCCGACTTCAACCCAGACCAGGACTACGGACGCCAGCCAGGTGTCATGTCACTCCCAACCATATAGATCCTATGCATGCTTTAGTTGCTAGTGCTTAATTACTTTTTATGCATGATTTGGAATTACATAGACAATTGTTAGCCATGCCTTGGAATTGTTTATCCTGTCCTTGAAATACCTACTTTTGGAACTAGCTACAGACCCCTAGCTAGTTCCCGGCTTTATTCATCCATATATTTTACCCTTAGTTATGGATGGATCTCAGGTTTGGACCGAGATTGGGATATCTCGGTAATCTAGTGTGTGTTTTGGGTGAGTGTGTATCCTTGACGTGTTACCGTGGGAGCGAGCCACTTTGGTTACTTGTGAACGCCTGTCTAGGGGAGATGCGACCTGGCCTCCCGCCCTAGCGGCGTGTCGGATGGTGTGAGTTGGTGAGTGCTCACTCTTGCAATTAAGGACCGATCGACAGTTTAACCGTGATCTTTGGGCTATTTTTGTACAAACCGTTCGATCATGTATGGGTGGGGTTCGGTCCGAGAACTAGTTGGTGGTTGGCGCTCAGCTTGTAGGCGGACCGGTGTGGTCGTGTGAGGGGGACGGGTTATACCCCCCGAGTAGACGTCGCCCCGGCTCCTCCGGGGAAGGTTTCACAGCTCCGAGGCCCTGCTGGCAAGTTTTGCACCCCAGTTCAGGACGAGTCAGTCTCGGAGAGGCAGGAGAGTGCCACCCACTGCTAGGTCTCCGGTCGTTAGGTAGGGATGTGGATCGGAGGCATCTGTTTCTTCCCTATCCGACGGGTCCAGTTGTACAACCTCTGCAGAGTGATAAACCTATAGCTATAGTCCGTGTCCACTGGTATGGACAGCCCACGGGTCTGTTACTTTGGCCAGTCTCTTCTTGTGCTGCTTTCTCTCCCCTGTGTGTGTGAGCCCGGCTTCGTGCCATTGAGACATGGGGATAGGAGTTGGTGACCCCACGTCACAGATGAGAGTGGGATGCTGTGAATCAGTTGAGACCCAGTGCTTGGTGTTCTTTCCTTGATGGGGTGTTGACCCCGGAGGCATTGTCCTCGGAGGTGTGGACCTTCTCGGAGATGGTGACCTCTCGGCATTTCTGCATTCCTTGATGTTGCCACCGCTGCTTGCATAACCTTTTACAGCCAAAAATAGGGTTACTCATGCATACTAGACTTATTCTCTTTTGCTTATGCTCTTTGTTGGGAAGCTGACATGACCTACTCGCTTATCGAGTAGATGACGGGTTTTCAGACCAGGAGCCGGACTACGACTTTGAGCACGATGGATGGGAGGACTGAGGCTCACCCTACACTCAAGCTTGCCTGCGGATATGGAGTCTACTTCGCTACATGAGAGCCGCTGCGTAGATATTTACTCTGTTTGATTCAGTCCTGTTGGACTTGTACCCGGCATGTGCCGTAATGTTGTACTCAGATGCTTAATCATTATAATATTATTATGTGGACCTTCGTATATATTTCCTTCTATTGTACGGTTTTTCCTTACTTTCTGAGACAGGGATTTGCACGTGATAGCCTCCTGAGACTATCACAGAGGTGCAGGGATCGGGTTCCCATCTTTGGAAACCCGGTTCGTTTCAAAAACATCCATGCAATAGTGTGATTAAGTCGAGAAGCTTCTTGATCACACGATACACCATCTACTTTGTTATCCAACATGATATATATTGCAAGAACATGAAGTACATGATATGTGAGTGAATTAAACATGAAGAGACACTTATTAGTAGATAGCATCTATGAACAAACACGCATGTTTACGTGACAAATTTTTATAGAGACATGGCTATTAGGGTTCATTAAGCTATTAAATTGAAGGAAAGTAAACGTCAATGTTGAATTTATTTAACACATAGAAGCAATCTAAGGGAGATAGAGGGATAATACAAAGCTTTCTTTAAAATATGTATTTCAAAATTTATAGTATTTGACTTTCTACATGTTAGTAAAATGAGATATTTACACCTTCTACAATGTGCATGACAAGTTTCGTGACATTCAATATTGAAATGCTATTTCATTGAGATTTTTCTAAGTAGATAACCTTTTAACGAGAGCCCTAAATGGGATAGTGGGATAATACATAGATTTTGAAATTATGTATTTCAAAATGTAGTACTTGGCTTTGTACATGTTAGTAAAATGAGATCTTTACACCTTTTTTAATATGCATGACAAGTTTCGTGACATTTAGTGTTTAAATGCTATTTAACTGAGATTCTAAGTAGATAATCATTTAACGAGAGCCCTAAATGTAGAATATAGAGATAATACATAGCAATATACTTTGAAATTAGAAATTTCAAAATATGAAGTACTTGACTTGTATATGTTACTAAAATGGAATGTTCGGACCATACAAATCGTGCATGCCAATTTCGTAACATTTAAAGTTCAAATATTATTTTATTTTGATGATTCAAAATAGATAAATTGAATTGAATACCTCCTGCCACGCCACCTAAGAACTAATGAGCGCACGCTGGTGGCCTTCCTAGCGACCAATCCGACCAATACTCCACCACTCCTCCCTTCCCTCCCTTTTGAACTTTCTTTTTTTGAAAAGTTTTTTTCCGCAACTTTCCATTTCTGGAATACCATAACTTATATACATAACTTCGACGCATAACTTTGAGCTTTAAACTTTTATTTTTTAAGCACAACTTTGACACCAGCTACATACAAAACTTATGCATACAACTTGTATGCAAATTTTTGTGAAGAATAGCTTATAGACGTAACTTTTTTTGAACATCAGTTTCATCTTTCCATTTTTGGAACTTATACACACAACTTCGACACATAATTGTGAACTATAAATTTTTGTTAGATAATTTTTAAGCATAAGTTTAACGGTGTGCAAAACTTATGTGTACAACTTGTATGCACAATTGTTTGAAGAATAACTTGTACACATAATTCTTTTCTCTAACAGCGAGTTGTGTGCATAACGTTTTCTGTAATGATAAGTTGTGCGCATAACTTTTTCCCTAACGATGAGTCGTGCGCATAGCTTTTTCTGTAACGATGAGTTGTGTGGATAACTTTTTCCGTAACGACGAGTTATACTCATAACTTATGCATAAGTTTTGCCCCGACCTTTAAAAAATATTGTTAGACACCTTATGCATATACACTAACAGGGTGAAAAGATTTTTTCAATGAAAAAGGAAAAAGGAAAAAAGAAAGGAAAATCTCCACAACGTCGTTTCGTGCTAGACGCGGGGCTCGTCGCTCCATGTCTTGAGCCTGCGTACGTGGGAAGGTGGAGTTGGTCACAGTCGGATCGCTCTCACTTGGCGCGCACGACCTCCAAATTGGTTTTGCGCGTTGCTGCACCAATGCATGTGGTGCGGCAGGGGAAGCCTCGTCATCCCTCCCTTCCAGTGTGGCGCACTTGTCGCGCCGATGCATGTGGCGCGGCAACGTTATCTTGTCGTGCCACGTGGGTCGGCCCGACCAAAAGGGTCATGGATGCAAACAATTGTCAACTGGTGTTATTTTTTAAAAAATATTTTCAAAAAAGGTTAAAATTTTTAAAAAAGTCCCTAACCTGTCGGGCTCGGATCCATGAGGTCCCATCATCCCAGTGGGAAATAGGATAACGAGCACGAGGTTTGAATGGGGCAGACTAATCGGCGTGTGCGCACTCCAAACGCTGCTAGCGATCGATCACTCGGCAGCCGTGTCTTTCCAAAAAAGGAAAGTTTAAATTCTCGCAACTTTTCATTTTTAGAATATCATAACTTATACACATAACTTTGATCCATAACTTCGAGTTATAAATTTTTATTAGATAATTTTTAAGCCAACTTGACACTAGCCCGAACTTATGCATACAACTTGTATGTACAATTTTTTGAAAAAATAGCTTATACAAATAACTTTTTTCAAATATCAGTTTTATCTTTCCATTTTTGAAACTTATACACACAACTTCAACGCATAACTGCGAACTATAAATTTTTATCAGATAATTTGTAAGCATAAGTTTGATGGCACGTAGAACTTATGCGTACAAATTGTATGCACAATTGTTTGAAGAATAACTTGTGTATATTATTTTTCTGACGACGAGTTTGCTCTTAACTTTTTCTGTAAACGACGAGTTGTGCACATAACTTTTACTGTAACATCGAGTTATGCATATACTCCTTCCATACTGGTATTAGATGATGTTTAGAAAATATTTTTCAAGACAAATTTATTGATATAATTTTCACATTTCTAAACTCAACAATTTAAAAGTTCTTCATGATTTATGTTCTCAATGTTTGACCCAAACATTATCTAAAATATGATCTAATTGCAATACGGAGGGAGTAACTTATGCAGAAGAAAAAAATTGTTGAATGAAGAAGAAAAAAAGAAAAGAAAAAGAAAAAAGAAGACGTTAGCAAATAATGCGAAAACAAGATCGAACACACGACACGATTTTTACGTGGAAAACCCTTTGCGGGAAAAAACCACAGGCGCCGACCGACGAACTTCACTATGATGAAAGAGTTACAACACAGGGAATACAATGAGCCGTCGTGCTCTTCCCGTGCGGCTTACAAGATGTATATATCTGGTGGACTAAACAGACTGCAGTCAAATACGGAAACAAATCTGCTAAACACATAACCCGAACCGTGGGCCGTCCAGGCGTCCCCACAAGACTCACGTATAGAATTCGGATCATATCCAACAAACTCCACCTTGAGACGAATTCCATCTTGTAGGAATGAAGTATCATCAATGAACTCACTTCAATAATAAATAATCACCAGCGCCAAAAGTCACTAGGACTTAAACTTTAATACCAACCAAGCTTGAGCATAGCTCAACCTTAGCCATAGGAACATGCTTAGTCATCATATCAGCGGGATTGTCTCAAGCCATAAAGAGATTTCTTCAATCTATAAACAAAGTTTTCTTTTCCAGGAACAACAAAACCTTCAGGTTGGTCCATATAAATGACTTCTTCTAAATCCCCATGTAAGAACGCAATTTTAACATCTAACGGCTCCAACTCATAATCATGCATAGCAACAATACTCAACAAAGTACGAATGGAACTATGCTTCACAACTGGGGAAAAAGACATCATTAAAATCAATACCTGGAATCTGGCTATAGCCTTTACCAACCAACCTTGCTTTATACCTTTCTTCCTATCTCTTGAAAATCCATTTGCAACAAATGGTCTTTTTACCCTTGGGCAATTGCACTAAATCCCAAGTACCATTCTTTTCAAGAGACTCCATCTCATCATGCATAGCGGTCAACCAATTGTTACCATCAGCAGAAATAATAGCCTCAGAATAATTAGAAGGCATAAGCAATATTGCTTTTAATGATGTCAACACCTTCAATCTCTTCTGCAACACTTAAAGCATAAGCAATATTGCATTCTTCAATCAACCTTTTTCTTGGCTTAGGTCCCCTTCTGGGCCTATCATTAGTAATAGACTGTTTTCAGAGGCTGCACAACTGGAGAAGAATGCTCAACAATAGATTGATCATCAACAATTGGTGAATCATCAACAACAGATGCATCTTGGACAGCAACATTATCATTATCTGGTGTACTATCAACATCAATAAAATGCTCCACCTGCACACTTAAATTTTGCTGAACAGGAGCACTAGTAGAGGGGTTGTCAGGTAACATAGCAGATTCATTAACGATAACATTCCTGCTAATCACAACCTTTTGAGTTTGTGGATTCCACAATTTATAGCCTTTAACACCAGATTGATAACCAAGAAAGATGCACTTAACAACTCTAGGCTCTAATTTATCATATCAACATGAGCATAAGCAGTACAACCAAAAACTCTCAATTGTGAATAATCAGTTGGAGAACCAGACCATACCTCAATTGGAGTTTTCTTATCAATGGCAATACTGGGTGAACGATTAATCAAATAGCGAGCAGTGGAAGCAGCTTCAGCCCAAAAACGTCTATTCAAACCAGAATTAGACAACATGCAACGGTCCTTAGAGATGATAGTCTTATTCATACGCTCAGCTACATCGTTCTGTTGAGGTGTATAAGGAACAGTGTAGTGCCTAACAATGCCTTCAGATTTGCAATATGACTTAAATTCATGAGAACAGAATTCCATCCCATTATCAGTACGAAGCTTTTTAACCTTCTTCTCAGTTTGGTTTTCAACCATAGTCTTCCACTCTTTAAATGCTGAAATGCTTCTGATTTATCTTTCAAGAAATATGGCCATACCTTTCTAGAATAACCATCAATTATGGTCAACATATAACGAGCACCACCAAGAGAAGGCTTGCGAGATGGTCCCCATAAATCAGAATGCACATAATCAAGAATACCTTTACTTGAATGAGTACCGGTATTAAACTTCACCCTCTTGTGTTTGCCAAACACACAATGCTCACAAAAATCCAACTTGCTAATGCTATGCCCATTGAGAAGTCCTCTATTACTCAGCACTGCCAAGCCAAGCGCACTCATATGCCCAAGACGCATATGCCAAAGATTAATGGCATCAGAAGTAGATAATGAATTAGAAATTACAACATCATCACATGTAATTGTAGTACCTTGAAGATGGTACAAATTGGCAGATTTTAAATCACCCCTCATAACAATAAGAGAACCTTTTGACACTTTCAAAACTCCATCTCCACCGGAGTACTTGTACCCTTTGCCATCAAGAGTACTCAAAGAAATAAGATTCTTGCTCATATCTGGAATATGCCTCACATCTGTTGAAGTTCTGATAATACCATCATGCATCTTAATCTGAACAGATCCAATGTCAATAATCTGATGTGAACTATCATCACCCATTCTAACAGAACCACCTTGGACAGAATCATAAGTGATGAACCAATCTCTATTAATGCATATATGAAAGGAAGCAACGGAATCAAGAATCCACTCATCACCACTATTTGCACATCCGGCAAAAGTAACAAGAACCTCAGAACGATCCGAACTACTATCAGTAGCAGCAACAGAAGCATCACCTTCATCAGATTTACCTTTCGGTCTATATGTGCCAGTTCTCTTTTCCTTGTTCTTCAATTTATAACACTCAGAAATAAAATGAGTATCCTTCTTGCAATACCTGCAGAATTTTTCATTCTTGCCTCTAGACTTTGAACGGCCTTTATAACCATTCAAGCTCTTGCCTCTATAACCATCATATGATTTATTTTATGTCCTGCCACGAACAGACAAAGCTTCAATATTGGAAGCGGAACCTTCAGAAGACACCATTTGTTTCATCTTTTCCTTAGTTTGCAAAGCCTCATAAACTTCATCCATGGTTAGTGTATCATGACTATACAATATGGTATCTCTGAAGTTTGAAAATGAACTAGGCAGTGAACACAAAAGAATAAGACCCAAGTCCTCATCATCATATTTTACCTCCATAGACTGTAGGTCAGCAACGATCTCCTTGAAGACCGAAAGATGGTTAGGCGCATAGCCACCTTCTTGCAACTTGTGCGTATATAACTTCATCTTCATATGCATCTTGCTTGTCAAATCTTTAGACATGCAAATTGACTTCAATTTGAGCCATAAAGCAGCAGCGGTTTTCTCCTGCAAAACATCTTGCAAAATATTATTTGAGTGATGAAGATGAATATTAGACAAGGCCTTACGATCCTTTCTCCTCTCATCATCGGTCCAAGTCTTGGAATCCTTGTCTCCGAATTTTTCAAGCGCATCATCCAAATCAGCTTGCGCTAAAACAGCTCGCATCTTCACTTGCTACAATGCGAACCTTGTATCTCGATCGAGTAGCGGAATATAATACTTCATACTCATAGAAGCCATTAGGAAGAAATTACCAGGAGAAAATAATCTGCAGTAAATAAACTAGGTATAATAATGTGTAACCGTAGCAATAACCTGTAGCCTGGTACACTATCGTGTACGTCCAGCAAAATAACTGGAGAAACCTCTTTTTTTAGACGGAAAATGCATTGATCTTAGCCTATTACACTGGCCCTTTTACAAACAGGACCCTAAAGAAAAAGAAGATTACAAAGAAGTTGTCCAAACTCCTAATCATCTTCCTCGAAGCCTTCAGAGATCCGTTTGTCACCGCCGCCGAAGCCGCTTCCCAATCATCACCGGGCACCAGAGCCAATCTCCACAAGGTGGAGGCCGCAGAGGAGGGCTTACTTCTAGGTGAATCAGCCGAGTACACTGCCTCCCAGGCGCATCGGCCAACTCCAGTACCCACGACGCATCCATCGCAACCATCGCCAGCAACCCGAGCAAAGCTCAAATTTTCGCCAAAAAACATCTTCCTCGAGATTAACAGGGTCAACAACATCATCACCTGGAAAAGACGACGATACGCCGGCCCTCGACTCCTGGACAGGTCTCCCCAGCCTCTAAGTTGATGTCGGAGTAGATCACCATCGAAGAACGGAAGAAACTGGGAGAAATTATTCCTCTGCAACGCCGTCGCTTCCGCATCGCCGTCATCACCAGGAAAACCAAGCCACAGAGGAGCCACGCTCCTCCGGCAAAACCTGACTCCACCGCCGATCATCGGTGGCGAGCAAACCCTAAACCTAGAAGAACTCGATCTACTAAAAGATGGACCCCCGCTCCCCTTGCCACCGGCTAGGAGGCCGGGGACGAGGAAGAACGGGGGCCAGAGGCGGGCGGCGGCGACTGCGCAAGCAGACGACAGCGGCGGCAGTTCCACCCGTGTCGCCCGTGGGGGGCGACGCGGGGGACGGGGGTTGCGTGCGTATCTGGTAGGTAAGATATATCGAGGATATAACTGGAGAAACCTCTTGGTAACTTCCTGTGTGTGCGTAGCACAATTCCACCAAATTGATCTTCACCGAAACAAGAAAGCAAGCAGCACTTTGGATTTTATTCCGCCTGAGAACTCGCGAAAACAGCAGCACGTAACAGCTTTTGTAGATGCAGACTCGGGCTGCAGACAGATCCGTCCAGGCGTCGACTACGACTCTGGTAGGAACACCACACGCGCGGATGCGGATGGGGTGCCCGATCTTCCGTTAGGTGAGGATAACTCCCGATTTGGTCGGAGACGACACACCGGTCCGGCTTCAGATCACAAAGACCCGAACTCTGCAACTTTAGCATCATTTTTTTAAGACGTGCAAAGCACGTTTTTCATTAAGAGAGGAGAAGAAACATCCAGTTTTGAGTACAAGAGGCACGGGGCCTAACGAGACAAAACAAAAAGATTACACCGCCCGCACCGGGCGAACGCCTAAAAGGCTAGCGAGCGGGAGGAATCCCGCACGCGCCCAAGACCTAGCCTCCTCCAGGATCGCCGGAACCAGCGCAACTGGCATGAGAGCTTCCTTGTCGTGAACGCGCCGGTTCCGTTCCTTCCACAGCGACCAAGCGACCAACCAGACGAAGGAGTCGAAGCCCTTCCTCCGTGCCTTAGCGACCTGTTTCCTGGCGGAGCACCACCATTCGGCGAACTTCACCGGCCGATCCGGAGCAAGGTCCGGAAGGAGAATATGTCTGAGGGCCATATGCCAGGTCTCTCTAGAGAAGACACAGTCCACCGTTAGATGGTCCAGCGTTTCGGATGCCTGGGCGCTCAGCGCGCAAGTGTCCGAGGCCCTAAGCCCGTGACGGTGCAGCCGGTCAAACGTCCAGCAGCGGCCGTGCAAGACCAACCAAGCAAACAACTTGCACTTCCCTGGCATGTGAACAGATCTGGCATGCCCCGAGGATGTCGACGCGACCAAGAAAAAGGGCGGAGTAGGCCGAAGCTGAGGAGTAGACTCCGCTGGGTGACCATTTCCAGATGAACCGGTCAGGCTCGGAAGTGAGGTTGACCTCCTGCAGCAGGTCCCAGATGACGAGGTACTGCAAGATCACCTGCACCGTCCGGGCGTGGGTTACATCAGCGACCCAACGGATCCCGGCCGCCCCGGACTGCAGGGCCTCAGCGACAGTGCGTGTCCGACGCACCCTAGGCGAGACCGCGGCCCAGAAGTTAGGTGCAAGGGATTTGACGGAGCACCAGGAGAGCCAGTTGTCTTCCTAGAAAAACGCATGGGTGCCGTCCCCCACCTCCACGGAAATGGAGGCGTTGAAGAAAGCCTGGGTGGCCTTGTCCACGGGGAAGCAGAACGCCGCCCAAGTCCTGTCCGGGTCAGTCCTCGCCAGCCACAACCAACGTAGGCGCAGCGTGGTGCCAAAGATACGAAGGTTGGCCAGGTCGAGTCCACCACAGTGGGTGGGGCAGGTGACGTTCACCCAAGCGACCAGACATCGACCGCCCGAGGCCACCTCTGTGCCGGACCAGAGGAAGCCACGGATGAGCGTTTCGACCGCGCGCAGTGCCCAGGGGGAGATGGAAATCGCCATCGAAATGAACCGGGATGGCCGAGAGTGTGGATTTGGCAAGCACGAGGCAGCCACTACGACTCAACAGTCTGCCCTGCCAAGGGGGCAGGCGCCTAGCGACCTTATCGACCAAAGGCTGCATCACCGCTTTGGGTTGCCTCTTGATAGAGAGGGGTACCCCGAGGTAGGTGCAAGGGAAGTCGGCGATCGTGCAGGAGAGGATGGATCGGACCAGAGACAGGTGCCCCTCAGAGCAGTTGATGGGGTAGACCTGGCTTTTGGTGTAGTTTGCCGCCAAGCCGGTCGCGCTTTCAAAAAGCGACAAGACCGCCTTGACAACCCGCAGATCTAGCTCGACCGGTGAGAAGAAAGCGACCACATCGTCAGCATAGAGAGAGGCGCGAAAATGTATACTCCTCCCTAGACCTATAAGGAGACCACGGGATTCCGCCTTACGGAAGAGGGCATGGAAGCATTCCATGACCAGCACAAAAAGCATGAGAGAGAGGGGATTGCCCTGACACAGGCCTCGCCCATGGCAGATCCGCTGCCCAGGGGCACCGTTGAGCAAACCCTGGTGCTGGCGGTGGAGAGAATGACAGAGAGCCAGTCGGTCCATCTGCGAGGACAGCCGACAGCCGAGAGGAGCTCGAGAAGAAAAACCCAGTCGACTGAGTCGAAAGCTTTCGCTAGATCAATTTTGAACATGATCCTAGGAAGCTTTCGACTAGAAAGCACTCTCGCCGTGCCAAGAACGTAGCGGAAGTTGTCGTGGATGAGGCGACCGTTGATGAAGGCACTTTGATTGGGCGAGATGAGAGAGGAGAGGTGGGGGGCGAAGCGATTGGCGACCGCTTTGGAGAAAAGTTTCCCAAAGCTATGGATTAGACTGATGGGCCGGTAATCAGAAAGAGCGACTGGGTCTAGTTTTTTAGGCAAGAGGGTGAGAAGGGCACCATTCAGGTGGTGGAAGCTGCGGAAGTCCATGTCAGAGAGGGCGTTGAACGCCCGCAGCACATCACCCCTGATGATCGACCAGCAAGATCGGTAGAAGCGACCCGTGAAACCATCCGGGCCGGGGCCCTTGTCCAGCAGGAGGTCCTTGATCACGTCCCAGACCTCGGCCTCCGAGAAGGTAAGAGCCAGGTCCTCCAAGTCCATCCGCGGGAGTTCCAACTCCTCGAAATCGAGGGCGCAGGAACGCTCATGATGGGCGCCCAGAATTCGGTCGAAGTAGTCGAAGGCTGTCGAGGCCTTGTCCTCTTCCCGAAAGACTGAACGACCACCGACCAGAAGGGAGGGGATGAAGTTTTTCCTCCTGCGGTGGTTGGCATGCAGGTGGAAAAGTTTAGTGTTGGCGTCCCCCACACGCAGCCACCTGAGGCTGGACTGCTGCCGAGCGATTGTTCGCTGCAGCGAGGTCAGACCTAAGTAACGTAGCTTGAGGAACCGCCGTAGAGAGATCTCCTCGGGAGAGAGCGACCGTGAGTCCTGCGCGACCTCGAGGCGGAAGATGACCTCCTTGGCGATCTGGATCTGCAGGCGAATGATGCCGACCGCCTTAGAGCTCCACTTTACAAGCGCCTTCGCTGTCTCACGAAGGAGGTGGTCGATCATCCAGAGCGGGTCAACATCAGGGCGCGGCCCCGACCAGACCGCCTTTACTGTGTCCAAGAAGCCCTCGACCTTAGGCCAAAAGGCCTGAAAGGTGAAGCGTTTCTTAGAGTGCACCCCGCAGTCGAGAAGGAGGAGGAGGGGAGCATGATCGGAACACCTAGAGGAGACAGCATGAAGAGCGGAGGAGGGGAAAAGAAACTCCTAGTCTTGGGGGACAAAAACTCTGTCGATACGTTCCAGGGTGGGATGCGACCTCTCGTTACTCCAGGTGAAGAGACGGCCTTGGAGGTGCAGCTCAAGAAGCTCAAGGTCGTTGAGGAAACGACGGAAGCGACCCATCATCCGACGTGAGAGGCGGTCGTTATTTTTGTCGGCCGCCTGGTAGATGAGGTTGAAGTCCCCGCAGAGAACCCAGGGTCCAGAGAGCATCGGACGGAGGGTACGGATCTCAGCGAGAAAGGAGATTTTATCCTCATCGGACTGCGCGCCGTAAACAGAGGTGAGCCACCAGTACTGAGAGGGGGCGGAGAGCAGTGCGACCTTCACCGTAATGTGGTGAGCGCCAAAGGAGGGGGAGGAGACAAGCCAAGAGTCTTTGCGCCAAGCAACCAGAATACCGCCGCGGGAGCCCACAGTCGGCAACGCAACATAATCAAAGTCGAGCCCTAACATATCAAGCATGAAGGAGGGGGTACAACCGCGAGCTTAGTCTCTTGCAGACAAAGAAGAGAGACACGCTCGGAAGCAACCAACTCGCGGACCGCCGAGCGTCTAGCACGCTGGTTAAGTCCACGGACATTCCAAACAGCAATATTTACATCCATTTAAACACCAAAAGAGACGACCACTCGACAAGCACAGGCTCAGGCCTGTGCATCGACGACCAGCTGCTCCTGGGGGAAGAGCTCACGAACCGCCGCTTGGAACTCGTCATCTTCCAGCACGGAGCACTGAAAGGACCCCTCGACCTGGGCACCGAAGAGCTCTCGGATAGCTCTGCAGTGCTCCTCCGACAGGCCGACAGCGAAGAGCCTGGTGTAGCGCTGGAACGCGGCAGCGTCGGGCGCCTCGTGCGGCCCCACGACTCCCAGCTTCCGCATCAGCAGGTTCTGGCCCGCGGTGACCGGGTTCGGACCCCAGGCCCTGGAAACCGTGGCGAGACGGCTGCTGCGGCGAAGCGTGGCGAGTGGCGGGCTTGCCTTCGCTCGGTGACGGCGCGGCGCCCCCAGGACCGGGGGGGTGCAGGCCGCTGCAAAGAGGCGCAGAAGTCCACCACCAGCGACTCGAGGTCTCCCTGAGAAGGCACCTCAGGCACAGCAGAGGGCGGGGAGTGCGACCTGAGAGCCTAGGAGGGGGTACCCAGCTCCGCGGCTAACGGAGGCACGTCCGGCGAGTGCCGAGGGGTAGAGAGACCCGACTCGGCAGGGGCCGGAGAGGCAGAGGGCGACCGGAACGGAGGCGGGGCGACCACAAGTGAAGAGGCGGGCGAGGGGGTCGCAGGCAACGCCAGCTGGCGGTCCGCCAGGGGCGAGAGCAACCTGCGGAAGACGTCCGCCACTGGCAGAGCTCCCCCCCGCGCGCGCGGAGGCAGCGCGAGGCTCGGCCGAGACGAGAGCCGCCGTCATCGTGCGGAGTCCGGAGGGCGGCGTGGCCGGGCCGCGGCCGGCAGAGGCCAAGCTGCCCCGTGCAGCGGCCAGGCAGTGGCTGGCGGTGGCCAGGCTACGGCCAGCTGCAGCTAGGCAACAACCAGCGACAGCCGGGCGACGTCCCGCGGCGACCGAGCGGCAGCCAGCCGCAACCAGGATGCGGCGCGCCGTGGCCAGGCTGAGGCTGGCAGCGGCCAGGCTGGTGCCGGCTGCAGCCAAGCGGCGTCCGGCCGCGGCAGGGCGACGGCCGGCCGCGGGCGGGCGGCGGCCGGCAGCGGTCGGGCAGCACTGGCCGCCAGCGGCCGGGTCCGGGCTGGCTGGCCCGGGGCAGGCAACGGGCGCGGCCCGGCAGGCGACGGCCGGGTCGGCGCGAGCAGGCGAGGCAGAGGAAGCGACCAGAAGCTCCGCCTCAAGAAGCATCGGGTCGTCGGCGAGGCTCCTAGGCGGCGTCGACACACGAAGCGGAGGGAGGTGCTCCGGCGTCGTGAACCCGTCACAACTGAGAAGCCGCGCGACCGGAGCCGAAGAGGTAGCAGAGGAAGCCCGGGTGAGTGGGGCCACAACTGGCGACATACGCACCTCGGCTGGCCGCGAAGAGGAGGGGGCAGCCGGGGCGCGAAACGGCGCAGCAGAGGCGGAGAGACGAGACGACCGAGGCGGGACGGCAGGTGGGCGGTGGATGCCCTGCAGCACCTAGTAGGGGTAGGAGGGAGGCGGAAGGACCGGCGGAGGTGCGGAAGTGGGGGCACCCCAGCAGGCGGCTCCCTACCCACCCCCTGCGGCACGACCAAACTGCCCGCCGGAAGCGGGTGGAGGCCCCCCCTCGGGGCCCGCGATGGTGCGGCAGCAGCGCCCCCGACGGTCGAGGGCCCCGGCAACAGAGGTGCAAAAGAGCGACCCGAAGAGCCAGCAGGGCCACCCTCCGACCCCCCCGACTTGGAAGCCTCATCAGCCGGAGGAGCCAGAGTGTCGATGATCTGGGCGATGTCAACCGTCGCCCAATAGCACAGGCAGGGCTGACCGGCACCCAACCCGGGGAACTCGATTGGTGCCAGCATGTCCATCTGCACCGGGATCAAGTCCGGGTCGACGCAACCGGCCAGGACGACGAGCTCCTTGAGGTCGGCCTTCGACTCTGACTCAGGAGCCAGGTTGATGACCGCGCAGGAGGAGCCGAGGACGTCGTGCGCCATGGACCGCAGCCACAAGTGCGGAGGCACCCCCTTGATGCCCACCCGCACCTGGTAGCGCAGCGCCGCGTCGATCGCCCAGTTCTCCCGCCGCCACCGATGGAAGGTGAGGCGAAAGGGGCCGTCCGGGGTGGGTGCGTTGAGCACCCGCAGTATCTCAGGGCCGTCCTGGAAGACTATGAGGAAGTCCTCAGGGTGGAACGGGTAGGCCATGAACGTCCCCGGCACAACGCCCAAGCGACCGGTGAGGTAGGCAACCACATCCGCCGCAGAGGCGGACGGACGGGTGCCCGCGACCATGGCGACCAGAGCGCGCTCCAGAGCGACCTCGTTGGCCTCGACCTCCGGAGTGCGTGCGATAATGCACGTCTCTAGCTGCGGGCGACGCGAGGGGTGCCCCAGGGGCGCCGGTGGGGGAGGTGGCAGAGGCGGAGGGGCCACGGCCCCGAGAGCGAGAACCGCAGTAGAGGCCCCCGAGCCCCCCGCGGGAAGAGGAGGTGGGGCAGCACCCCCCAAGCCACCTCGCCCGCCCTGGCCGCGGCGCGACGAGGCGGCGGAGGAGCGTCGTCCCGAGGCACCGGGTCGCGAGGTGCCGCATCGTAGCGCGCCGCGGAGGGGGGGCACGCCCGCGGGGCACCTGCGGCGGAGGCGGCGGGGCGTCCCGGGCAGTCGAAGGTGGGCGACGATGCCCCTCTGGCGCGGGAGGCAGCGGGTCGCGGGCCGCCGGAGCAGGGCGACGATGGGGCTCCGGGGGCGGTGGCGGCCGCGCCTCCTGCCGCGCCTCCTGCCACTACCGAAGAGGTGGAGGCGGGGGCGGACGGGCACCTCTCCCCTGCACAGCGTGGGGCGGGGGTGGGGAGCGGCCGGGCAGGCGCGGAGCGACCAGGGGTGGGGAAGGGGTGCGACCACCCGGACGAGGACGGGCGCCCTCCACCATCACCAGGCATACCTTCGGGCGCCCGCACGAGCTCTCGTGGTGCCCAAGCTGGTGGCACCGGAAGCAGCGCGGCGCGTGAGGGCAAGAGGCGGCGATGTGGTCCTCCCCGAAGCAGTTGAAGCATTTCCCCACCAGATCCGGGGGGACGGCGGACGGAGGTGGAGGTGGCGGCGGCGGCGGCGACCGCTCCGCACGCAGCTGCCTGCGCGACCGCACCTCGACGAAGCCGTCGGCGTCCACCCGTGGCCCCCGGGCGTGCCCGCCAGGAGGCGGCGTCGGACCCACGGCCGCCCCCCTCGCACGGCGAGGCTCAGTCGCGGGCGGGCCAGCGGGGCGGCTGCCACCCACCTTGGCACACCGCCAAGGAGGGGGCGGAGGCGGCCGCGGAGGCGACAATGGCCGCTTGCCCAGGATCCCCCTGGCGGAAGCGGCCACGGACCGCGGTGCAGTCGTCGACGACAGCTCGGCAGCGGCGGAGGCGGCGATGGCGGGGGAAGCACGGAGTAGCGACCGAGTCGGGTGCGGCGGCGGTGAGGGGGTGCGCCCGGGCATGGGGATGCCGACCGCCCGCACCTGCGCCGAGAAGGTGGGGGAGGGGGAGCGACCACGCGGCACAGGAGAGTACGAGCCCGAGGCGGAAGAGCCCGAGGCCTCCAACTCCCAGAGCTCCCTGGAGGAGAGAATGGAGGGGCCGGGCTCCGCCGAGCCGGGCTCCACTCTCTCCACTGGCACAACCGAGGACAGACGGGGACCAGAGGGGCCGCCATCCACCTGCCCAACCGAACGTGCCCCCGCACCTGCAGCAGAGCCAAGCGGCAGACGGTCGGCGCCCGGCGCCTCCAGGGGGCGCGGCCAGGCAGCGGGGGTGGAGGGAGAGGGTGGCGCCTTGCCACCAACGAGCCCCGCGCACGCCTCCAGCTCACGGAGAGGACGCGGCCAGGCAGAGGGGACGGAGTTGGCGGGCGGCACCTTGCCGCCACCCTGCCCCGCGCACGCCTCCAACACACGGAGGGCAGAGGCAACCGCAGCCGGCCCGGCGACAGCGAGCGCGGCGGCCGTGGCGAGGGAGAGGCCCGGGACGGCGGCGAGTGCGGTGAGGGTGTCCGCCGCACCCACGGGCGTCACCCCCACAGTGGAGTCGACCGCCCCAACGGCAGGAGGCAGAGGAGCGACCGAGAGGAGAAGGGGCGAGGGGGAGGGGACGGCCTCGACCGGAGGCGGCGAGTCCACGTCGAGACCGTCGTGCAACTCATCGAAGCGAGACGAGGAGGGAGCCGCACGGGGGACGGAGCCCGGGGCGGCGGCAGTCAAGCCGCCACAGGCAGCGGAGGGAGGGAGGGCAGCAGCGGTCGCCCGTCCCCCCGTAGCGGCCATCGGGCAGGCGGCGGCAGCGGTGGTGGGCCGCCCACCAGCAGCAGCCAGCTGCCTGGCACGGCGTGACCCGGGCAGGATGGCCGCCGCCGGCCAGTCCCCAGCCCCGGCCAGCTGCGCGGCAGGGGGCAGCCCGGGCGCGGCCAGCGCCCCGGCCGGCCTGGCAGGGGGTGGCCCGACCAGGGTAGCCGCCACCGGCCAGGCCCCAGGCCCGGCCAGCCGCGCAGCAGGGGGAGGCCCGGCCGCGGCCAGCGCCCCGGCCGGGAGGAGGCGGCCAGCGCCCGGCCGACGGCCGGCGCCAGCCCCAGCGCCCGGCAGAGGCCGTCCGGGCGACGGGGCAGCGGCCCCGCCGGCCGCCGCGCCCGGCGAGCCCCCGACCCAGACGGAGTCGGCGGGGACGGTGACCGGAGGGGGGAGAGGGGGAGGGCCGACGGCCGGAGGGGGAACGTCGGCGGCCGGGCTGCCGGCGGCGGCGGGGTCGGCGACCGGGGGTGAGGGGGGACCCGAGGAGGCCCCCCCTGCGTCGTCCGGCAGCTCCACGAGCTGCATCCGCGGCGGCCGGCGACAGGGAGGCCGGTGGCCGGCGGCGGGGGGCGGAGCAGGGGGCGATGGGGGCGGAGCCGATATCCCTCACCAGGGCACGAGGCGGGCCGGGAGTTGGAGGAACGGAGAGAGGGTGTCGCGGTGGTCGAGGATCCGGTCGCGGCCGGGGCGGGGACGGCCGGAGCAGGGAGATCCTGCTCCGGCGAAGTCCACCGGCGCGGTCGCCTGGGGCGGGTCGGGGACCGGGTGGGAGGGGTGGCCTAGCCTTTCCTAATGATGGGATCGCCGTAACTTTAGCATCACGTTTTCTCTGGTTATCAACCGTGTCACAAGCCGGTTGATCTCGCCAAGAAGGTTAATCCCTGCTGCGAATCGAGGAACACAAGCAAGAACAAGGTAAAATACAACTCAATTGAAGTGACAATTTGCAGATGAATGATAAGCATACGAGTTGGGGTCTTACAAACCGATAAACGACGAAACTGTTAAAAGACAGACTAATCTAAGCAAAACCCGAATCCTAACAGAAGAGAGGAAACTTGTGGAGTCTGCACACGTGGAAGCGCGGGTCGGACCGCGCGCTCCGCGCCGACCGTGAAAAATAGTTTTTCGAGGTTGAATTGCTCTTGTGTACGGTTTTTTGGAGTTAGGTGCAAGGGAGAATGCGTGGCTCTTGTGTAGTGAAACATCCACAAGTCTCCAAATGTTCACATCTTGCCTGTCGCCATGTACCTTGCTCGAATTGTCAAAAGCGGCTGCTTCAGGGCTTTGATCTTTCAAATTTCACACGATATGGAAAACCAGCAGCTTCTGGCGTCCTGACCGCAGCACAGGCTCAGCTCAAGGATCAGGATCGCACAACATATTCTTGGGAAGGTTTTCAGTGTTTGGCTGATGAAGTTCAAATCCACCCACCCACCTTTTTTTTATGTGCGTCTTTTGCTTTTTAATTTTTTAAATCTGAATCTTGAATGCCTTTATATGAAGACATGGTTCTGATCAAAATGTTTCTGATCATGTTATCAATAATAACATCATATATGTTTGTCCTTCCTAACATAACCATGTTTTTAATGCAGGAAAAGAGCAGAGGCCGATATGATTTGCCCAATGAGAAGAGGTGCCGCACGAGTTCCCAGAACTACCATTAGCCATCTACTTTGCACAAAATGGTATGCAAGAAAAAAAAATTGGTTGCCCATGGTCACTGTACAGCGATGCTTGATTACTTTACTTTATGGTCCATTTTACTTTGGTGCTCGCAGGTTAACTAATTTTCTGGAATATGTACTGCTGTGTTATTTTTCTTTTTAAATACTTGAATTCTGATTTAATCTATGAAGTTTCCTATTAACATATAGCTTTCCTACAGACACCTACTCCCTTCGTGAAATGGAGTAACTCTTAATCTGCACATTGTTGAACCCAGTTTGATACATTTGTTATATCGGCCATGGAGCATGCAGGTATGTATCTGGGCTCAATGAGGGGTGTGGCATCTACTTCCACTTCGCCAAGTCGGAGACGACGACGCCGGAAGGCCTGCCGGCGCGGACGATCCTGACGAGCTTGTTCAAGAGCGATGCATCCCAGAAGCTCCCTCCCGGCGCCCTCACGAGCACCGTGGCAGCCATCCTCTGCCTGGACACATTCCAGAGCAGGTACGTGCACGAGCTGTGAAGGTTGTACCAGCGCCACCGCGTGGTGCGCGTCGGCGCCGTGTTCACCTCCGGCCCCTCCGGGACATCCGCTTCTTCCAGCAGAATTGGGAGCACCTCGCCGCCAACATCGAGGCCGACAAGCTCACTGACACGACCCGATGTTGATGCCATCGATACGAGTTCAAGTGCTTGATATAAATCTTTATGTGGCTGCTCTGTTGTAAATGTTGTAGAACTATGAAGTTGGTGCTACTTGTAATTACTATGAACACTTTTGGTTGTGCACTAAAATGATTTTTTATGACTCATAAATTGTTCCTTTTTAAACAATAAAAAAATAATAAAAATATTTTTTATAAAACACACGCACGTGCACTTTACTAGTATTCTCAATGTTTGACCTAAATCTTATCTAAAACATCATCTAATTGCAATACGGAGAGAGTAATTTATGCAGAAGAAAAAAATTATTGAATGAAGAAGAAAAAGAAAAGAAAAAAGAAGAGAGGAAACTTGTGGAACCTGCCCACGTGGAAGCGCGGGTCAGACCGCGCGCTCCGCGCCGACCGTGAAATTGGTTTTTCGAGGTTGAATTGCTTGGCTCTTGTGTAGTGAAACATCCGCAAGTCTCCATATGTTCACGTCTTGCCTGTCGCCTTGTACCTTGCTCGAATTGTCAAAAGCGGCTGCTCCAGGGCTTTGATCTTTCAATTTTCAAATTTCACACGATATGGAAAACCAGCAGCTTCTGGCGTCCTGACCGTAGCACAGGCTCAGCTCTCACATCTCAACTACAAATGGAGCTCTCTCTCTCTCTCTCTCTCTCTCTCTCTCTCGATCCCTTTGTGGTGATCAGCAGCTACACGGATGGACTCTCTCCGAGCAAAGCTCGCGCACGCCGCACAAATGGAGCACGCGCTCTGGCTGCTGTGGGCGGCGATACTCGTCGCCACGTCGCTCTTCTACTGCTACCTGGCCAACACGCGACACCGCTCCGTGACCGAGCGACGGCGGCGACTACCGCCTGGCCCCAGGCCGCTGCCATTCCTCGGAAACCTGCTCGACCTCCGCGGCGGCAACCTCCACCACACGCTCGCGCGCCTCGCGCGCGCTCACGGCCCCGTCATGCGGCTCGAGCTCGGGCTCACCACGGTCGTGGTCATCTCCTCGCGCGACGCCGCCAGGGAGGCGTTCACCGAGCACGACCGCGCCCTCTCGGCGCGCGCCGTCCCGGACATGTCCCGCGCGGCCGGGTTCGCCTAGCGCTCCGTGATCTGGCTCCCGAGCTCCGATCCGCGATGGAAGGCCAAGCGCGGCGTCGTTGCGGCGCACGCCTTCTCCCCGCGCAGCCTCGCCGCGGCGCGTGGCGCCCGCGAGCGCAAGGTGCGGGAACTGGTGGGATACTTCCGGGGCCGCGCTGCCGCGGGGGAGGCGGTGGACGTCGGCCACGCCGTCTACGGCGGTGTGCTCAACCTCGTGTCGGGCGCCCTGTTCTCCGTCGACGTGGTCGAGGTCGGCGCCGAGTCCGCGCAGGGGTTGCGTCGTGTGCTCGTGGAGGAGATCGTCGAGGCGATCGCGAAACCGAACGTGTCGGACCTGTTCCCGTTCCTCCGGCCGCTCGACCTGCAAGGATGGCGTCGCTGGGCGGCCGGGCGCTTTCACAAAGTCTTCCGCGTCTTGGACGGCGTAGTCGACAGGCGGTTGGAGGCCGACGCGTCCTCTTCATCCAAGGGCACGCATGGTGACTTCCTGGACGCGCTCCTGGAGCTCGTGTCCACGGGGAAGATGACTCGTGACGACGTGACAACCATCATGTTCGACGTCTTTGCCGCCGGGAGCGACACGATCGCGCTCACCGTAGAGTGGGCGATGGCCGAGCTGCTGCGCCACCCGAGCACCATGGCCAAGCTGCGTGCCGAGATCGAGGGCGCCATCGGCGGCAAGGAGACCGTCCTGGAGCCCGACGCGGCGGGCCTACCGTACCTTGAGGCCATGGTGAAGGAGGCGATGCGGCTGCACCCCGTGGCGCCCATTTTGCTACCGCACCAAGCCGCCGAGGACGGCGTCGAGATCGGCGGCTACGCGGTGCCCAGGGGCTCCACGGTGATTTTCAACGCGTGGACGATAATGCGGGATCCGGCGGCGTGGGAGAGGCCGGACGAGTTCGTCCCGGAGCGGTTCTTGGGTACGGAGGACGAGACGGGCTTCAGAGGGAAAGAGCTCAAGTTCATCCCATTCGGTTCCGGCCGGAGGCTGTGCCCCGGCCTGCCCATGGCGGAGCGCGCGGTGCCGCTCATATTGGCGTCGCTGCTGCACGCGTTCGAGTGGCGAGTAGCGGACGGCGTGTCCGCCGAGAAGTTGGACGTGAGCGAGAAGTTTACTACTGCAAATGTGCTCGCCGTCCCTCTAAGGGCCGTGCCCGTTGTGATAACCTAGTGGTTATCTAAAGCCGATTTTATTGGAGTTTTATGAATGTTAAATTTATACTAGATCAGCAGTTTTGCTGACCAACTAAAACTATTTATGAGAAGAGTTTTATCAGATGCAGTTTTGCTGACTTGCTGAAACTATTTATGAGGAGAGTTTTATCAGATGTGAGAAGAGTTTCATCCTCATGGTACCTAGTTCTATGCAATGAAACTATGCAGACTTGCCTAATGTCCAATGATCTACGTATGAAGGATCAATAAGGAGTTGGACTCCTCTTGAGTGGTTTGACTACACAAGTAATTGGTGAATCTTGCCGTCACAAGCAATTGGTGACTTTTTTTTCAAAACACGATCTAGAGTTTGGACATACAAGCAATTGGCGCGGTCTAGATGGGTGGGAGTGGTGAAATTTTGGCGCTTGGAGAAGCACGTGCAGAGTGAAGGAATGAACTGACATGGTCCTCTAGGTAAGAATTTTGGTGAAACTTCAGGAAACTAAACAGGTGTATCGTCGCGAAAATGTTTGGTAGGTGGGTGAAAAAAATTTCACCCAAAGAATCTTTCATACATGAAGTACTAAATGAAGTCTGTTTGCAAAACTTTTTCACAGATGAGTGCAATTTTACGTGACGAATCTAATGAACATAATTAATCCATGATTAGTAATACTACAGTAATCATAGTCTAATGATACTGTCAAAGACCTTATTAGATTCGTCCCGCGGTTGTGCTCGGGGTTGTGAAGATAATTTTGCAAACTGACTTTATTTAATACCTTTAATTAATGGTCAAAGGAGAAGTAAACATTTTTACTCCTCCAACCAAACACTGTACCCCCAAAGCACCAGTAACCCAATGAAGATATTAATGATAGTTTCTATCCTTATTAATGGTTTTCTCATGAAGAAATCATGTCTACTCTTGACCCAATGCACAAGAAACTGTGAATTTGTCATTAGAGAGAAACCACTAGTTTCCATTGATGTTAATGCAACGTTCCTCATTTGTGGAATTGAAAGAGAGAAATAAAAAATAATTATTACTTGAAGACGCTACCACTGTGAAGAATAATATATATATATGATTTCTTGTGCTATAAAAACTATGGTAGTTTCTTCTATTGGGACTGCAAGACTCTGCCACCTCAATTGGCGTGGAGAAACATGCCTGCCGCCCTAACGCACACAACATTAAAAATTTTACATTATAAACAAATTAATGTGTGGTTGTGAGAGGAGAGAAAGAGTTAAGACAGGGCGACAGATAATTAGAGATGGAGAGAGTACACCATCAAAGAACATTTAACTATAGATCAAGTGATACGTTATTTGGCCATGCACGAACATATATATTATTTGTCAGGATGAAGCAAGTCAATGCAAGTGATTGAAGTAAAAGACTATAAGCCAAATGATCACCTATAATCACCTAAAAGTCCATCCTTACACCAAAGCCAAAAGGTGTCAAACTGTCTATATCTTCAGAGCTTGGATTACCGAAGAGGTGAATCTTGCCATCTATACATGGAAAGGGCAGGGACTGATCTTAGAACACGCACACACATCGATTTCACCAACTATCTGAGGTTCCATCCCTGAAATGAGCGAGGTGCTATAGAACTTAAGCGTTCGCGGTGTCGATCGTGCCCAAAGGCCCTTCAAAACATAGAGCCCCTGCCGGTGAGATGCTCGGATCCAGCACAATTTTTGCTTCACGTGTGGCGCGCCTGTACACGATCATCATCATCTAGACACCGGCGACCCCAAGCTGCCAGGCGGCAGGCGCTTCTCTCATTCTCTCACATGCACACGGATAGAATCTTGTCTCCCCTATCCCCTCTGCAGGCCACACAAATGGAGCGCGAGAGCTGGCTGCTGCTGGCGACGCTCGCCGTCTCGCTCCTCTGCTACCTGGCCATCCTCCGACGCCGTTCACTCACCAGCCGCCTGCCACCCGGCCCCAGGCCGCTCCCGCTAATCGGCAACATCTTCGACCTCCGCGCCGGCAACCTCCACCACACGCTGGCCCGCCTCGCGCGCGCGCACGGCCCGTCATGCGCCTCGAGCTCGGGCTCACCACGGCCGTGGTCGTCTCCTCGCGCGACGCGGCGACGGAGGCGTTCACGAGTCACGACCGGCGCCACCTGCTTGTTTTTTTTCCCTTCTTTGGCCTTGCCTTTTTAGGTTGATCCCCAGCTGTGTTTTTTCAGATTACACAGTAAAACGAAAACGCTCACAACACGCACACACACTCGCCCCTATGAACACACGTACGCAAACCCTACCCCTATGAGCACCTCCGAAGGACTGAGCACGGGGCCGGCCCTAGGATTTTGAGGGTCCTCTGGCGAACTCGACACGCCGGCTCTCGCTTTGTGACTCACGAGCAGCAATCGCTTCGTGCCGCTGTCGCTTCGTGACTCACGAGCCGACGCCACGACATGCGACCATTCCGCTACTTCGGGACGACGTTTTGAGCCGTCTTACTCCCTGTGTGTCTATAAAAAGTTGTGTACATGTACAATATACATACATGGGCTTGGGCCCTCTTCCGGCTTAGGCCCTCGGCGGTCGCACCTGGTCGCCCACCCTTAGGGCCGGCTCTGACTGAGCACCGGCAGATCTGGAGATTCTCGAAGTCACCACTGGCGCCTCGTCGTCGACGGGAACGTCGCTTACCACTTAATGCATAACGCCGGAAATTTCCGGAATAAATCCAAGAAAGGTGCGAGCATCAGGATTTGAACCCTGGTGGGTAGAGTCCCACTGGACCGTCCTATCATTGGACTACAAGCCCATTCGCATCCCCAGCTGTGTGTTTACAGTAGTTGTGTATAGTCGTAGTAGTAGCTCTCCTTTTCCTCTTTTTCTTTTGTACATATCTTTTTTTTCCCTTCTATTAGAAATTCGGCAAAGCTTTTGCCGTCCTTTCAAAAAAAAAAGTCACGACCGGCACCTCGCCGCGCGCAGCGTCCCTGACACCACCCGCGCGCTCGGGTTCTCCGAGCGTTCCATGGTGTGGATGCCGAGCTCCGACCCGCAGTGGAAGCACCTGCGCGGCGTCGTCTTCGCCCCGCGGAGCCTCGCCACGGCGCGCGGCGCCCGCGAGCGCAAGGTGCGCGACCTGGTGGGCTACCTCCGCGGGCGCGCCGGGCAGGAGGTGGTCGTCGGAGATGCCGTGTACGGCGGCACGCTGAACCTGGTGTCGAGCGCCTTGTTCTCCGTCGACGTGGTCCAAGTAGGCGCCGAGTCGGCGCACGGGATACGGGTGGCCGTCGAGAGCCTCGTCGAGCTCGTCGCCAAGCCGAACGTCTCTGACCTCCTCCCGTTCCTCCGGCCGCTCGACCTGCAGGGACGCCGGCGATACGCAGCAAGGCAGATCGCAAAGGTTTTCCGGATCTTGGATGGCATCATCGACCACCGCCTGTCCGATGGCTCCTCCTCCTCCTCCATGGACAACAAGCAAGGTGACTTCCTGGGCACGCTCCTCGAGCTCATGTTCTCGGGCAAGATCACCCGCGAGAACGTGACGACCATCCTGTACCGCCGGCAGTGACACGATTGCCGTCACAGTGGAGTGGGCAATGGCCGAGCTCCTCCGCAACCCTAACGCCATGGACAAGGTGCGCGCGGAGATCAAGGCCGCCGCCGCCGGCAAGGAAATCATCGAGGAGGCCGACACGATGAGCCTGCCATACCTCTACGCCGTGATGAAGGAGGCGATGCGGCTGCACCCCGTGGCGCCCATTTTGCTACCGCACAAAGCCGCCGAGGACGGCGTCGAGATCGGCGGCTACGTGGTGCCTAGGGGCTCCACGGTGATCTTCAACGCATGGGCGATCATGCGTGACCCGGAGGCGTGGGACGGTGGGAGCAGCCGGACGAGTTCATCCCTGAGAGGTTCTTGGACAAGGCAGTCAAGGTAGACTTCCGGGGTAAAGACTTCGAGTTCATCCCATTCGGTGCTGGCCGGAGGGTGTGCCCCGGCATACCAATGGCGGAGCGTGTGGTACCGTTGATACTGGCGTCGGTGCTGCACGCGTTCGAGTGGCGCCTGCCGGACGGTGTGTCCGCCGAGATGTTGGACGTCAGCGAGAAGTTCACCACTGCCAATGTCATGGCTGTCCCTCTCAAGGCCGTGCCGGTCATCATCTAGATGATGCTATATGTTGGAATTTGGGCAACTGAAAGCCATTTTAATGGCAATTTGGCATTTACATATGAAGCAACACATCCATTGATCGATTGTCATATTTATAATCAAGAGGAACTCTACCGGCAGCAGAAAGGGGATGATGTCTTTTTCGGTACACAATACCACTTTGTACCACCACTTTAAAAAGACTCGTATGCAATAGAAAAAGATCTATTTGTAAAGATCGGACGGTTCAGATTAATTTTGTACCACCAGTTTTTTTTGATACGGGTGGTATTCATAGGTGGTATTGGTAGCATATGGGTATTATTGGAAATAGAAAATATTTTTGTTGTAATATATGAAATTAGATATCTGAAACGATTTAGGTACTGTACTCGTCGGTGGTATGTTTTTTCCGAATAATATTCATTCACCAAATTACCATTTTACCCACACCAAAAAACCGACAATACCACCGTACTACCAAAGAGTGGTATTGTGTACCGAAAAAGAGCTCAAGGGGATACAAGGTGGATACGGGAAGGGGACTCAAACACAGAATTCTTCCATCAATATGCAAACGGGAGAAGAAGAAAGAAAACTATTGTTTCCTTAGAAACGGATCATGGGGAGATCAGAACTCAAGGGGAGATAATGGAACATGTGACATCCTTTTACAAAGGTCTGTTTGGGTCTCAACCTCCTAGTATTTTAAGCCTTTTTTTAAGACGTGCAAAGCACGTTTTTCATTAAGAGAAGAGAAAAAGCATCCGGTTTAGATTACAACAAGGCACGAGGTGTAACGAAAAGAAGGCGAAAGCATTACACCGCCCTCACCGGGCGAACCCCTAACAACCTAGCGAGCGGGAGGAAGCCCGCGCGCGCCCAAGACCTAGCCTCATCTAGGATCGCCGGAACGAGCGCCACCGGCATGAGAGCTTCCTTGTCATGAACGCGCCTGTTCCGCTCCCTCCAAAGCGACCAAGCGACCAGCCAAACGAAAAAGTCGAAGCCTTTCCTCCGGGCTTTAGCGACCTGCTTCCTGGCGGAGCACCACCACTCTGCAAACCTCACCGGGCGATTCGGAGCCAGGCTCGGAAGGAGAATGTGTCTGAGAGCCAAAAGCCAGGTCTCTCTGGAGAAAACACAGTCCACCGTCAGGTGGTCCAGCGTTTCGGATTCCTGGGCGCACAGCGCGCAAGTGTCCGAGTCCCTAAGCCCGTGACGGTATAGCCGGTCCGACGTCTAGCAACGGCCGTGCAAGACCAGCCAAGCGAAGAACTTGCACTTCCCTGGCATGTGAACCTTCCAGATCTGTCGTGCTCCGAGTATGTCGATGCGACCAAGAAAGAGGGCGGAGTAGGCCGAAGCCGAGGTGTAAACTCCGCTAGGCGACCATTTCCAAATGAACCGGTCAGGCTCGGACGTGAGCCTGACCTCCTGCAGTAGGTCCCAGATGACAAGGTACTGCAAGACCACCTGCACAGTTCGGGTGTGGGTTACATCCGCGACCCAACGGATCCCGGCCGCCCCCGTCAGCAAGGCCTCGGCGACAGTGCGGGACCGACGCACCCTAGGCGAGACCGCGGCCCAGAGATTTGGTGCCAAGGATTTGACGGAGCATCCGGAGATCCAGCTGTCCTCCCAGAAAAGTGCACGGGTGCTGTCCCCCACCTCCACGGAGATGGAGGCGTTGAAGAAGGCCTGAGTGGCCTTGTCAACAGGGAAGCGGAACGCCGCCCAAGTCCTGTCCGGGTCAGTCCTCGCCAGCCACAGCCAACAGAGACACAACGCAGTACCAAAGACACGGAGGTTGGGCAGTCCGAGACCGCCGCAGCGAGTGGGGTAGGTGACGTTCGCCCAAGCGACCAGACAGCGACCGCTCGAGGCCACCTCTGTGCCGGACCAGAGGAAGCCATGGATGAGGGTTTCGACCGCGCGCAGTGCCCAGGGGGAGATGGAAATCGCCATCGAAATGTGGACCGGGATGGCAGAGAGAGTGGATTTGGCAAGAACGAGGCGGCCATTGCGGCTCAACAGTCTACCCTGCCAAGGGGGCAGGCGCCTAGCGACCTTATCGACCAGTGGCTGCAGAGCCGCTTTGGGTAGCCTTTTGATAGAAAGGGGTACCCCAAGGTAGGTGCAAGGGAAGTCGGCGATCGTGCAGGAGAGAATGGATCGGACCAGAGACAAGTGATCCTCGGAGCAGTTTATAGGGTAGACCTGGCTCTTGGTATAGTTTGCCGCCGAGCCAGCCGCGCTCTCGAAGAGCGAAAACACCGCCTTGACGACCCGCAGATCGAGCTCGACCGGAGAAAAGAAGGCGACCACATCGTCAGCGTAGAGAGAGGCACGAAAGCGGATGTTCCACCCAAGATCAAGAAGGAGACCACGGGCTTCCGCCTTGCGGAATAGGGCATGGAAGTATTCCATGACCAGCACGAAGAGCATGGGGGATAGGGGATCCCCCTGACGCAGGCCTCGACCGTGGCAGATTCGCTGCCCAGGGGCACCATTAAGTAGCACCCTGGTGCTAGCGGTGGACAGAATGATCGAGATCCAATCGGTCCATGTGCGAGGGCAGCCGACAGCCGAAAGGAGCTCAAGAAGGAAAACCCAGCCGACCGAGTCGAAAGCTTTGGCTAGATCAATTTTGAACATGATCCTAGGGAGCTTTCGACTAGAAAGAGCTCTCGTCGTGCCAAGGACGTAGCGGAAGTTATCATGGATGAGGCGACCATTGATGAAGGCACTTTGGTTGGGCGAGATTAGAGAGGAGAGGTGTGGGGCGAAGCGGTTAGCAGCTGCTTTGGAAAAAACCTTCCCAAAGCTATGGATTAGGCTGATGGGTCGGAAATCAGAAAGAGCGACCGGGTCTGGTTTTTTGGGTAAGAGCGTGAGGAGAGCACCGTTCAGGTGGTGAAAGCTGCGGAAGTCCATGTCAGAGAGGGCGTTGAACGCCCGCAGCACATCACCCCTAATGATCGACCAGGAAGATCTGTAGAAGCGACCCATGAAGCGATCCGGGCCGGGGGCCTTGTCCAGAGGGAGGTCTTTGATTACCTCCCAGACTTCAGACTCCGAGAAGGGAAGACCGAGGTCCTCCAGGTCCAGCCGCGGGAGTCCCAGCTCCTCGAAGTTGAGGGCACAGGAGCGCTCATGGTGGGTACCCAGGATTCGGTCGAAGTAGTCAAAGACTGCAGCAGCCTTGTCCTCTTCCCGAAAAATTGGACGACCATCGACCAAAAGGGTGGGGATGAAAATTTTCCTTCTGCGGTGGTTGGCATGGAGGTGGAAAAGCTTAGTGTTAGCGTCCCCCTCACGAAGCCACCTGAGGCTAGACTTTTGCCGAGCGATCGTTCACTGTAGCGAAGTCAGGCCTAAGTAGCGTAGCTTGAGGAAATGCCGCAAGGAAATCTCCTCAAAAGAGAGCGACCATGAATCCTGTGCGACCTCAAGACGGAAAATGACCTCCTTGGCAATTTGAATCTGCAGGCGAATGCTATCGATCACCTTGGAACTCCATTTTACCAACGCCTTTGCTGTCTTACGAAGGAGGTGGTCGATCATGCGGAGCGGGTCAGCATCAGGGCGCGGCCCCGACCAGACCGCCTTGACGGTGTCCAAGAAACCTTCGACCTTAGGCCAAAAGGCCTGGAAGGTGAAGCGTTTCTTGGAGAGCACCCCACAGTCGAGAAGAAGGAGGAGGGGGCATGATCGGAGCATCTAGAAGAGACAGCATGCAGAGCGGAGGAGGGGAAAAGAAACTCCCAGTCCTGGGATACAAAAACTCTATCAATACGCTCCAGAGTAGGATGCGACCTCTCGTTGCTCCAGGTGAAGAGACGGCCCTGAAGATGCAGTTCAAGAAGCTCAAGGTCGTTAAGGAAACGACGGAAGCGACCCATCATTCTGCGCGAAAGGTGGCCATTGTTCTTGTCGGCCGCCTGATAGATTAGGTTAAAGTACCCACAAAGAACCCAGGGCCCAGAAAGCGTTGGGCGCAGGGTGCGGATCTCAGCGAGGAAGGAGACTTTATCCGCATCAGACTGCGGGCCGTAAACGGATGAGAGCCACCAGGACTGAGAGGGTGCTGAGAGCAGCGCGACCTTTACCGTAACGTGGTGCAGGCCAGTAGAGGGGGAGGAGACGAGCCAGATGTCTTTGCACCAAGCGACCAGAATGCCACCGCGAGAACCCACAGCCGGTAATGCAACATAGTCAAAGTCGATGCCTAACATATGAAGCATTAAGGAAGGGGGTACAACCGCAAGCTTAGTCTCTTGCAGACAAAGAAGAGAGACACGCTCGGAAGCTACCAGCTCGTGAACTGCCGAGAGTCTAGCACGCTGGTTAAGTCCACGGACGTTCCAAACAGCAATGTTTACATCCATTAAAACACAAAAAAATGACCACGCGACTAACGCAGACTCAGGCCTGCGCGTCGACGACCAGCTGCTCCTCTGGGAAGAGCTCACGAACTACCACCTGAAACTCGTCGTCCTCCAGCATGGAACACTTGAAGGACCCCTCAACCTGGGCGCTGAAGAGCTCACGGATCGCTCTGCAGTGCTCCCCCGACAGGCCTACAGCGAAGAGCCTGGTGTAGCGCTGGAACGCGACAGCTTCCGCATCAGCAGGTTCTGCCCCGCGGTGACCAGGTTGGGACCCCGGGCCCTGGAAACCGCGGCGAGATGACTGCTGCGGCGGAGCGTGGCGAGTGGTGGGCTGGCCTTCGCAAGGTGACGGCGCGGAGCCCCCAGAACCGGGGGCGGAGGTGGCCGCTGCAGAGAGGCGCAGAAGTCTGCCACCAGCGACTCGAGGTCTCCCTGAGAAGGGCCCTCAGTCGCAGCAGGTGGTGGGGTGCGCGACCTGAGAGCCTGGGATGGAGGAGAAAGCTCCGCGGCCACCGGAGAGACGTCCGGCGAGTGGCGAGGGGTAGAGGGACACGGCTCGGTGAGTGCTGGAGAAGTAGAAGGCGACCGAAGCAGAGGCGGGGCGACCACGAGGGAAGAGCCGAGCAAGGAGTCCTCGGGCAACGTGAGCCGGCGGGCCGCCAGGGGGGAGAGCAGCCTGCGGAAGACGTCCGCCACCGGCACCACACGTGGGGGGGCAGAGTTCTCCCCTCCACGCACGAAGGCTGTCACAATGCCCCCGTCAAGACTGTGGCAGGTGGGGGTGACGCAGGCGGCGTGGAGGCTAGTCCGGCGTCAGGCACGGCCGAGTCCTGGGAGGAAAAGTTTGCGTTAATGTAAATGGGGAATGAGGGAACTACTTCAAAACTTACCAAGGGCCATGGCAGGGAGACCCCTTGGCTCCTCTTCTCTTTAATTTGGTTGCAGATGTTCTTAGTTGTCTAATAGATAAAGTTGTACAAAAACACCACTTATATGGGATTTTGCCGAATTTGATCCGGGGGGATCTCCCACATCCAGTACGCTGATGATACTATTATCTTGACGGATGGGTCTGATCTCTCAATTCTAAACCTCAAACTAACCATATATTGCTTTGAATGGATGTCAGGCTTAAAGATCAACTTTCATAAAAGTAAGGTGTATGTTTTTGGAGTTTCCCAATCTGAGAAGGAAAGAATGGCAAATATGTTAAATTGTAGGCTGGGGGCTGGCCTGTGAGATATTTGGGTATTCCAATCTCTAACAACAGGTTAGGTATTTCTGCCTTCTACGGGATCAGGGATAAGATGAGAAAAAGGCTGGACCCTTGGAGAGATAAACATATGTCATCTGGAGGGAAATTAATTCTCACTAATTCCTGTCTGACCAGTTGAGGACCAGAGTGTCCGATGGCTAGTGGTTGGCCACTCTCTAGTGTTGAGTGATTGACAACGTTGTGTGGACTAATGTTGTGTTCTATCTTGTGGATGTAGGCTGTGGCTTGATTTGCGTTGGTGCAAGTGAAGAACAAACGCGAAAGGTCTTAGCCTTGCAGGGCCTCCAAGGAGTGGAGGGACAAGTAGGCTTGGTTCGAGGGACCCGGTGGCCAGACAGGATCAAGTGCGAGTCACATGGTGCGAGAAGAGGAAGTCGAAGTCAGATGATAGCGGGTTCGTTGGTTGATCCGAAAGCCAACATCGAGCCGGAGCGGACATGGCGGCCAAGTCGAGGAGCTCTGGAGGCTGCACAAAGCTCGCATGGTTTACAGTGGTTCACCAAAAAACCACTGGGTTCCTTGGTTGATCCTCAAAGCTAAGTCCGAGCGGTCGGCGACTCAAGTCTGCACGAGACCGGTCTGATCGGTGGAGGACTAGGAGTGTCAGGTGGCTCGAAGCGGAGGACAAGCGTTGGGATCGCAGGCTTGGCGTCGAGGCTACGCGAGGTGCGGTTGCTGGGCATCCGTCCGATGGAAAGGCTGTCAAGTTTCCAAATATGCCCTTCGAGGGGTTGTATCGCCTAGAGGGCATTCTAGTCACTTACCCCCACCGGAGGACCTCATATATAAACTTGGTGGAAGGGTTGTGGCAGCCATCTCTAGGGCTTTAGGGTTTTCATTTGCTCTTTGTATTTCCTCTTTTTAGCTACCTATTTTCTCTAGGACTAGCTTGAGAGCTTCATGAGAGATCTTGCGAGAGGGATGGATGCTAGGGAGGCAAGCTAGACCTTGTATGAATCTTTCCTTTGATGTATAGAAGGTTCGGCGTGGTTCCTTTAGCTCTTCTGGTGGTGATTTCCGTTTTCCTTTTTTGGGATTTTCGGAGCCTTGGTGATTTTTTTATGGTTGATTTGAGGCCTTCCCTTTGCGAATTTGTTGTGGGATGCATACATGAGCCCCTTGTGGTTCTTTTCTTGGTGATCCCCTCTCTAAATCCGTGGGTTTGGGTGCTCGATTTTGGGGTTTTCTATGTGTTCCAGGAAAAGGTGTTCTTGGTGTTGATCTTTCGATTCCTCTTGATTTAGTGAATCTTTGGGGCTGATCTCTTAGGCATGGCTTGTCCATGAGGTGATACACCTATCCCCAAAGTTTTACTTCAATCCGTGGAGAGAATCGGGAGATCGAGGCATCGGAAGGTGGGAGTTGACTCGCGGGAGGAGTTCATCCCGATCAGCCCAGGCGTGACCGGTCAGACCGGTGCCCTCCACCGGTCAGACCGGTGCAGCCTGCTGTGACGGTTTCTCGGGGAGTTCTTCTCTGGAGTGTTGGTCATGATATTGGCCTGCTGTTGTTTCAGTCTCGTGCAGTTTTGGCCTTTGGAGATCAAGTTCTTGCAGTAGAGGGTTTCTGAGTCAGACCGGTCAGACCGGTGGAGTGGACCGGTCAGACCGGTGCAGGGCTTCCAGTGGGGAAATCCTCTTTGCTACTATTGGTTGTGCTACTTGTTCACAGAGTGCTTTTGGTGCAAGTTTGGTTGTGGAGAGTTTTTCGGTGTGCTCGAGTTTTGGTGTGTTTTCTCTTGCTAGGCAGAATTCTGGATTTCTCCCTGTTGCTCCACTTCCTTGAATTGCCATGTAGGTTTGCTGGGCAAGTTTGAGAGAATTCAGAGCAGGTTGCTCTGAACCGGTCTGACCGGTGCAAGTAGGTTGCTGCTCAAGGTTGTGTTCCGCTACGTGTTCGAGTAGATCGGGTGTGTAGCTAGCTCCTAGGTCCAGTAGCACTCCAGTGGTTACGTGGATTTGGCTAGTGAGGTGTCGAGGACTTCGGAGTTGCGTTTGGGACCATAGGCCGAGTTCGTCTCTTCGGAGAAGAATTTTTATCAGCTCCCATTCACTCCCCCTCTCTGGTCGCCATTCTGGTCCTTAAACAGTTTACCTATTTATACTATGGGTTTCTATTTGCTCTATAAGGGAACTCATGATTCTTTAGACTCTTGTTAACACTTTTTCCGATCGAACACATGAGTGCGCTAGATCATGCGAAGATCGGAAATCAACTCGTCAAAGCCTCTGGCACGGGCCGGTCAAACTGCCTGGGAGGGCCGGTCTAACCGCCTTGGACAGAGGTATCACCGAAAAACCTAAGATTGCTACTCCGGGAGGGACCCCGTCGGGAGTAATGCGCCTAGGGTTGCTCTGAGATCGGTAGGCCACTCAGAACTTCCTCAACCACCGTGGAGACGAAGGAGGAGAGCAAAGGGGTTGGAAAAGTTCGGATTTGGAGATAAAAAGTAGTAAATTGAATGTTCGATTGATGATAGCCTCAATCAGCCACGACCCTTTATATTTATAGGGTGGGGAGGTCTTGCCCCGCAAGCAAATCCTTTACAACTCGAATAGGATTCCTCAATTTTGTTCGGACTCAGGGGAGAGTGGTTTAACCGCCTGGGTCACGCGGTTAGACCACGTGACACTTTTTGCTAGACCGGCTACAGGGCACCCGGTCAAACCGCTTGGCGAACCCGGTCTGACCGGCTGGCCCAGCCTGATCTGGCTTAGCTGCCATTTTTGAGTGTCAACATATGCTCTCCTATTTTTTTAGTAAAGCTTGCATGCTCAAAAATAAATCTAAGGACAATGTAACACTTCCACCGGCCATCTTTTGTTCTGAAAGCGATTTTCATTGAAAATGGTCATGTCTTCTCAAGCATCTTGCCATACACTTGGATAGAATTTCTTCAAATACCTGCCATTGAGAGCTCTGGTTAGCTGATGTCCTTGCAAAGTCTCTACCATATAAGAATTTCCAAAACAAACTTTCACAATCTTGTACGGACCTTCCCAACTTGGAGACCATTTGCCAAACTTGTTGCTCTTAGATCCTATAGGTAAAATAGTCTTCCAAACAAGATCATCTACTTGAAAAGAGTTGGATTTTACCTTCTTGTTGTATGCTCTAGCAACCCTCCTTTTGTCCTTTTCAATCAGTTCCAAAGCTTCCAATCGCTTGTCAGTCACCTCGTCAATATTGTCCATCAACAAAGCATAATATGTATCAACATCAAGATTATTTTGCTTTGCAAGTCTATATGCACCTAGATTCATCTCGACGGCAAAACGGCCTCTTGACCATACACAAGCTCATAAGGAGTAACTTTAGTAGCACCATGTCTAGAAATATTATGAGCCCATAAAGCTTCAAATAATACCCTATGCCATATTCTAGGATTATCTTCTATCTTCTTCTTAATGAGCTTAATCAAAGTTTTGTTGCTAGACTCGGCTTGACCATTAGCTTGAGCATAATATGGAGATGAATTGAATAACTTAATACCATAAGAATTGACAAAATCAAGCACGTCTTTAGCTATAAATGAAGTTCCTTGATCTGTAGTATTTGTCGAATGCCAAATCTAATGTGCTCCATAATAAACTCAATTACCTCCTGATGCGTCATATTCTTGAGAGGGATCGCTTCGGTCCACTTAGTGAAATAATCAGTAGCCACAATCACAAAGCAATACCCTTTCGATGAGGGAGGATGAATCTTACCAATAAAGTCCAATCCCCAACCTCTAAAAGGTCAGGGCTTGATAATCGGATGCATCAACACAGCAGGCACTAGCTGAACATCCCTATCCTTTTGACACTCTTCACATCCCTTGTAGTACCGAACATAATCAGCTATCATAGTAGGCCAATAAAAGCAAGCTCTCCTAAGGAGCCACTTCATCTTAGGATCCGATTGATGAGTACCACAAATTCCTTCATGAACCTCTACCATAGCCAATCTTGCTTGACCAGGACCTAAACACTTTAAAAGAAAATCATCTGCAGTCCGATGATATAACTCATCATCATCTAAAATAAACTTGAGCATCCACTGTTAGATTTTTCTGTCACTTGTACCTTTAGGATGTCGTAAATATGTAACCAGAGGCTTCCTCCAATCATCCATTTCATCCTCAATATTTTTGAAAGAAACAATGGTCGAAGTGGATTTGCCCCAGAGGGCCGGTCAGACCGGCCCGTCAGGGCGGTTAGACCGGGTGACCCGGTCTGACCGGGTGGAGGGGGCAGTTCAACCGACTCCTCCAGGACATAACCCTCGGTTAACGGTTTTCGTTCTTGAAAATTTCTTTTCTGAACGTCATAACCATATGCTTGTTGAGCCAGAGCATTAGCCTTGAGATTCTCCTCTCGTGGCACATGATAAATCACAAATTCATCCATACAAGATATGATGTCTAAACATTTATCAAGATAAGCATTTAAAGAACCATTTAAACATTAGCATACCATGGATACTTGTTGCACCACCAGTAAACAATCACCATAAGCTTCTACATGTTTTACTCCCATGTCATGTAAAATTTGCAAACCAAACAAGAGAGCCTCATATTCAATTTGATTTTAGTACAATTACGATCCAATCTGTTAAAAGCTTCAAAAACAACCCATTAGGCGAGATAATAATGACTCCAACACCACAACCACTACTACAAACCGATCCATCTAAATGCAACTTCCATGGAGTAAAGTTATATAACCGACATCTAAATCAAGTTGCTTATCAATTCTATGCTCCACAATAAAGTCGGCTACAATTTGACCTCTCATTGATTTTATTGGCTCACAACACAAATCATATTCAACAAGAGAATAAGCCCATTTGCCGACTCTACCACTTAGAATAGGGTTTTGCAACATATATTTAATTATGTCGGTTTGACATGTTACATAGCAAGTACTAGATAACAAATAATGCCTTAACTTGGTACAAGCATGATATAAGGATAAACACAACTTTTCAATGAAAGTGTACCTTGTTTTTGGTGTCCAATAATCTTCTACTTTATAAGTAACAACATACTCCTTGCTATCGGTTTCTTGAGTCAAAACAACCCCAATCACACTCTCCTCAACCGCAATATATAGCCTAAAAGGAACACCACTCTTGGGTGCTTGAAGAACGGGCGGTGAAATCAAGTAATTTTTAATATCATCAAAGGCCTCTTATTGTTTTGCCCCCCAAGTAAAGTCAGATCCACTTTTCAACAGAAGTAAAGGAGTAAAATCATTCACCTTCCCGAACAAGTTACAAATGAATCACATCAAATAATTTACCTTACCCAAGAATTTTTGCAAATCTTTCTTACAAGTAGAAGCTTGAACCTTTTTAATTGACTCAATCTTTTTAGGATCTATCTCCACACCTTTTTCATGCACAATGAAACCCAAAAACTTGCCAGCCGATACTCCAAAAGCACATCTGAGGGATTCATCTTTAAGCCATACCAACACATTTTTTCAAATGCAAGTCTCAAATCAGCCAAGTGGGAATTTAATCCGTCTGATTTGACAATAATACCATCGATATAAACTTCTACGATTATACCAAGCAAGTCATGAAAAATCAAATTCATAGCCCTTTGATAAGTGACACCAGTATTTTTCAAACCAAAAGTCATGACTAACCACTCAAACAAGCCTACAAATCCTGGACATATGAAAGCCATTTTGGAAATATCTTCTTTGGCCATAAAATTTTGATTGTAACTAGCATTACCATCAAGAAAACTAAGAATTTTATGTCGAGATACAGCATCAATAAGAAAATCAGCTATAGGCATAGGATACTCATCTTTAGGAGTAGCTTTATTAGGATCTCTAAAGTCTATGCAAACACGAAGCTTATTTGTTCCTTTTTTTCTCAATAGGCACAATATTAGAGATCCAATCAGCATATCGACAAGGTCTAATAAAATTAGCAACAAGCAACCGATTGATTTCTTCTTTCACTCGGTCATATATATCAAGATTAAAATTATTACAAGATTGTTTATAAGGCCTAAAACCAGGTTTAATAGGTAATCTATGCTCAACTAAATCATGGCTTAAACCAGGCATCTCAATATAATTCCACACAAAGTAGTCGACATACTTTTTCAACAACTTTATTAACTATGATTTAAAAACAGGATCAAGATTCTTGTTTACAAATGTCGCCCTAGGGACAGTGCCATCACCAATGTCTACCTCCTCAAGAGGATCAGCTGACATAAACCCTTGTCCTAGTTTACCCAAATCATCAAAATCCTCGATGGCTTCACACGTATCGTTCTTATGCGCCTGATAGTGATCAATCCTCTGTTGCAACCACTCTTTAGTTGAACTCATTGAGTCACATGAGGTGGTTTAGCCGATTATCGACCGGCTTTATGACAGTAGGAATGAAACCATCCTTAGAACAACTCACAAACTCATAAACAGATAAATCTAAGCCAAATAACATTTTACATCATCATGTACACCTATAGAATGATTATTAGCTACAGCTACACAAGCAGAATTATCTCCATGCACAATTTATACCTCATCATCTATCCATTGTACTAAAAATTGATGCAAGATAGAAGGAACATATTTATTTGCATGAATCCAATCACGACTAAGAATTAGGCTAAAGTTACCATGTGTCTCATTGACGAAGAAGGTCATAGCTAGTGTCTTGCTCCCAACGGTGAGCTCCATGGAGATGACACCTTTAGCACCCATTGGCTCGCCTCCTCCCATGTCGCTGACGGTCATGTTGGTCTTGATTAACTCCTCATCTGAACCCCCAAGCTTCTTGAATAGGGAATACGACATCAAGTTGACGATCGCACCTCCATCCACTAGCATCCGAGAGATAGGCTTCCCGTTGATGTGACGCTTCATGTACAAAGCCTTCAGATGAATGTCAGCGTCTTTAGGCTTCTGGAATACACTATCCTTCGGCCCAAAGTCAAGATGAGCAAAATCCTCCTCCAGGGGTGCATAACCATCCACAAACAAATGAACCACATTGATGTCAAGGTTCATGTGCTCTGGAGAAAAATTGTAATCAACAAGTTGCTTGTCATCTTCTGATGCAGGCACCGATGGCAACTCATTATCACAAACCACAGAAGTTGAAGAAGTGAAACCGAGCGGTGTCTCTAGTGAACCCGGTCTGACTGCCCCGTCAACCGGTCTAACCGCCTGGGCCGGTCTGACCACCTCCTCTACTGGTTTGACGGGCTCTGGCTGGGAGGTGATCTTAGCTCTCCACTCCTTTTCTTGCAGCACCATGGGTTTGTAGTGCTTGAACATCTCATCACTCTGTTTCTCCAGCTCTTTCTCTTTCTTCTCTCCGAATCTCAAACGTTGAAGTTTTCTCCTTTGAGTATGAGTCAATTCGGGAGGACACCACCTTGGAAAGAAATACTCAAGGTGAGATTTTTTTCCACTAGCCTCATGATCATTAGAAGCAACACATCCCTATTGAGTAGATATCATAACCTGATCGTTTAACACAACCAATCATTTGCCACTTTTCTCAACAGGAACGTCCATCGTCCCTAATTGGATAATATCTTGGCTAGTAGTCCTCTCTAGGTCAATATCCATCTTCAGAACCTCCTCCTCTCTGAACTTAGGCTTGTACACTTCTTTTGGAGGAGATTGAACAAATTTCCTAGGTAGGACGGTCTGACCGCGTGCAGGAGGCGGTCTGACCGGCTTGGTCTGCTGACGTGGCATTCAACGGTCTTGAGTAGGTCGTGAGATCCTGTCCAGAGCAGGCCTTCTTGGTCCTACCCATCCAGGATGGAAGGATTGCTGATACAGTACCCATATTACTCCATAGTCATCATAAATTGGGCGAGGTGGATTTGAACTTGAAGGAGCCCATGATGGAGTAAACTGTCGCCCTTGCTGAGATGATTCACCCTTAAACCTTGTAGCTGCTCTAGGAGGCGATGATCGTCACAACTATACATCGCACTTGCGATGATTACAAACCATCATGCTGGCAAGCATGAGCCGCAGAAGTGGGCCATGCGCCCGCGGCAGAGGAAAGGCCGACACGGTGCGCGAGTGGAGACGGACTCGTCGTTCGTGCGGTGGCATGCAGGTACGTGTAGATTCTTCTCTTTCCTTTTTTCATTTCTCTTTCTATTATTTTTTGTTTTTTTGCTGTTTTATATATTTTCTTTTCCTTCATTTTCTACCGAGTTTTATTATTCTCCCTTCTCTTGTTTTTCTTTATTTCCTTTCCTTCCATTTTTTCTTTTATATACTATTTTGTGTTTACACACTTCATTTTTTCTAGAAAATATTTTCTTCTTTATTTTTTAATAAATATTTTACTTAATATTTATCCACTTTGTATACTTAAATTGTTCGTTAGTAACATAATTTGCCCATGTAATTACAATGTTTGTTGATTGATATATATACCTAATTATTTGTTTTTAAATTATTTGCTTTCGAGTTCTATTTTGTCTACGGTTTATTGTCTTCCATTTTGTTTTCTATACTATTTTTATTTTTATAATTATTTAGTTATTATTTAATTTATTTTTATTTGTTCTTATTTTTACATATTTGTTCGTCCAGTATAGATATTTGTTTGGTCTTTACAAATAATTGTTTGCCTTTTTTACATATTTGTTCATCCACTTTAGATGTTTGTTCGTCCTCAATAAATATTTGTTCACTTTTTGTGATATTTATTATTCTATTTTTTTTTGTTCACCTTCAGTGAATATTTGTTCCTTCTCGTTGTATATTTATTCAGCTTCAGTGAATATTTGTTCTCGTCCAGTGAATATTTGTTCTTCTTTATTAAATATTTGTTCCGTCTTAGTGGATATTTGTTCTACGTTAGTGAAATTATTCCCGCTCAGTGAATATTTGTTCCTCCTCAGTAAATATTTGTCCCCTTCAAGAATTTTTGTCCCCTCTTAGTGATTTTTTTCCACATGTATATGTCACATGGAAAAATATAATAAATAATTCATCAAAATATAGTCAAAGTGGGTTCTTGTTTTGAAGTTTTTAGTGTCAGAAATTCAATGATGCAATCGAAATTTGATTATGATACTCGGTTTATGATTTATAACTTTTTAAAGTGTCAACTCGTTTTGCATGTGGATGATGTCAGCAAGTTCTGTGAGACATATACCTATGAAACAATTTATACAAAGCCGCAGAACAAAAAAAATTACGTACGAAAAACTTATAGGAACGACCGAACAAAAAAAAATACATACGAACAATTGTTCGTGGTTCATATAAATTGTCCGTACTTATACATTTTCTGTTCGGCCTCTTTTAGTTATTATAGCTCAGAAAATATAAATTTTAATTAAAAATATGAATAAAAAAAGTTTGTCAAAATATAATCAAGTGAGATCATGTTTTGAAGTTTTTATTACCATAAATCTAATGGTGCAATCAAAATTTAATTTTGATACTCGGTTTATGATTTATAACTTTTTTAAATTTTGATTCGTTTTGCATGTTGATGACATCAGCAATTTTATTTTATTTGCATGTAAGTACCAGATACACATGAGGGCGGGAAAACAATGAAAAGAAAGAGGGCACGCAGCATGATGATTGCTTTTTTTATCACGCCCGTAACGCATAACCGTGCCCGGCGATGATGGCCTCTCTTGATGTATGGGTGACCTCATCCTTTTTTTTACCAGCCGATCGCTTGTAACGGCCTTTTGTTTAGAGTATTGGTTAAACATCATATCAAATATGACCTTTAGCTTTGGGGCACTCCCCTGATTTTTTGCCACATTAAACTTCCAGTTTCCAATCTTTGGCCACTTCGGTTTGATCATTTTTAGGTGACCATGTGCAGGGGCGGTCTGACCGCTGTCACACCCTGAAATTTCCAATTTCAGGATGTGAATAGAAAGAATAATTAAGCAACGATTTTCACTCAATTTTAAAAATTTTCCAACATTTATTTTCTTTACAGGAAATATAGTATAAGAAAAATCCATTTGTTTGTTTTTCTAAAATTAATTAAAAGGTTTAATGAGTGTTGCATTCATGCCGATGCATCCTGGTGTTTTTGAGTGAAAAAGGTTTTTTAAAACACGCTTAGGTGCTGACCAAACCCTTCCGAGAATTTTCCGGATTTTTCCGGAATTTATTCTCATTTTCTTTGAGCTAATTCTATTTATTAGATGGCTCTAAAATCATTTTCATGAGCTCCAAATATTTTATTTGGAATGTTCATGTCCCAATCTATCTCTGGGAATTTTCTTGGAATTTTTGGGAATTTTTGAGTATTTTTAGTGCTTTAAATGAATTGTCTAGAGTTTCTTAGAATTCTTTTGCACTGAAAATGAATTTCGGAAAAATTAAAAAAAGGGAAAACCTATCCTATTCCTTTTGGGCCGAGCCCGTGGGCCCGACCCGGCCGGCCCAGCCATTCCGCCAGCCCGCGTCCCGGCCCCAGCCGGGGCCCGCCAGGGCCCATCTGAGCCCGGCCATGGCGAGAGGCCGGAGCCGGCACGACCGGGCGCCGCCGCCACCCTTGCTTGGCGTGCGTGTCCAGGTCTCGGCGTCTGTGCCCTTTATAAGGCCGCCGCCCAAGCCGCGCGTCCTGCCCCTGCCTGCTCCTTCGCCTCGCGCAGCGCCGCCTCGCCGTCCGCAAGCAGTTGCCGAGCCGCACCGCCGCCAAAGCTCGCCGCCGGCCGCTCGATTTCGCCGATGCCGTTAACCCTAGGGCAAGGCGACACCACCTCGAGCGTCGCGACACCGTGCCGAGCATCCTCAGCCACTTCCCGTTGCCGGGAGATCGCCGGAACAACGCCGCCACCTAGAGCCGTACGCCGGCCGCCGCCCCTCTCCGGATTCCGGCCGTCTCCGTCGCCGTTCGCCGAGGTGAGCGCGTCCACGAGTTCCCCTGCCTCTCCTCTAGCTCCTGAGCTGCTCACCCGAGCCCCTCGCCGTCCCAGCCACCGGTGACGCGCCGGCCATCAGGGCAGTCGGAGTCCCCTGTCTCCTGTCCGCCTGAACCCAAGGAAGAAAACATGGTCGTTTTTCACATAACCCCCTGCAGTTCCTTGAAACCGTGAGTTGCATCTCGCCGAGGCCAGCCGTTCGATCTAGAGCCTACGGCTCAGATCCGATCTAAGCTGAGTCAACCTGGCGTGTACCGGTCAACTCAGCCTAGTCATCGCCATCTTGCAGAAAAACCCTTAGGTTTCTTTGGTTTCGCAAACAGATCCTTCATAGTTCAAAAGTTATTAGATTTGAGCCCTTTTCCTCCCAGTTTAGACCCTAGCTTTTCTAGATTTAGCGCCTGAAGCCCAGCCTATAAGTTTTTCAACTTAGACCTTCTGTTTATATACATAATTATGTATATGCCCTCGGTTTTTCGCGGGTAAGCCCCTGTAAGTTTTGAAAACTTGCCAGCAGGTCCCTAGAGCTTCGTTTATCCATATCTTTCATGTTTTAGCTTCGTTTTCATCCGTTCAAGTTGCGTTAGGTTCATAATAATGTAAAGTACACGTTAGCGGTGAGTTTTCTTTATAAATGTTTTTTCAAAATTAATTTTTTATTAATTTTGATTAATGTCTAGTTATACATGCCTTTTATAAGTAAAAGCAATATAGAGCTATACACCGATTTTCATAATTAATATTAATTTGATTAATGATTATTTCAAATCTACCTAGATCTTTTACCCGGTTTTTTAGAAACCAAATATTAATTTGCTTAATGTATAATTAACTTTTCTAATTAAAAGTTGATAGGCTTTTACACCGGCTTTTATAAATAAATGTTAATTTGTTTAATACCAACATGAATGAGTTTTTAATTATAACTTTATTAGTTTACTCGAATCACAAAGTTACGTTTAGATGACTCATATAGTTTACCTTTTCTAAATTAAATGTTTAATTGGTATAATTTATATATGAATCTTTATAAATAAAATTTGACTACTTCTTTACTCCGGTCTTTTGCAAATAAAATATAATGCCGCATTAATTCCAATTTACAGTATTTTCTTATGAAATATCCTTTACATATCTTTTACTAATTAAAATAAACCTAGCTCATAGTTTGATCTCTCACATATGCAAATCAAACGTTAGTTGTTCTTTATCAAAGCTATGTCTCACTGTGTCTCTGTTGTAGAGCTAATCCTCTTTCAAGCTCTAGATCTTTTTCTTGCTCAGACCTAGTGTCCTTCATAAAGCTAATCAAGCCTTTCCTTTTCTCAGCACGGCCTGTGTGCTTCAGTGATCCATAACATCGAGCATATCCTTTAGTGCGTTCTATTAAAGCTTTGATTTGATTGGTGCACTGTTCTTAGTTGCTTGTTTGTTTGCTTTGTATGCTTGTGCCCGATGATTGATGCGAGTAGAATGAACATTGATCGAGAGCAGTGAAGAGCTTGAAGGTGAAGACAATCTGAGCAACATCACTACTCTGGTTAAAGGCAAGTGTGTCCTTGTTCTTTTGTCCTAATAACTGTGTTTAATCACATTGCATATGCTTGCATTTAATTTGATGGGTCCTATTAAGGATTATCCTAGTCTTTATGATCATTCCTTGTCAACCTGGGTTTACCTTTCTGTTGGGTAGCTCTGCTTAGCTGCTATACCTTGGGATATGGTGGTTCTAATGAACAACAATGATAAACATGTTTTACTTTTATGCTGTATCTTTGGTTAATACAAGATCATATGATTAATTGGAACATGGAGCGACCACCCAGGACAACAGTGCAACCACAAGGACTAAATGGCTCTGGTCTTGACTGAGTAATTAGGGAAGTCTTGTGTGGCCATTACTCGCATAGTAGCTTGGATACGGAGGAATGCTTTTATGGCTCTTCTATTCCGGATAGGTATTGGAACGGAAGTACTCTATGGCTGACCGTCCGTGAATAGAAGTGAGGTACGAAAGATAGCCTCTATGGCATATGCTACTATGGACTAATACACATGGGAGGACTCTTTGTAAAGGCCTCGTAGCGTCCCTATGCAATCACACCTAGGTAGTGTGGTATGATGGTTGGCCGGCATCGCATGGTTGGGTTCAAAGTTCTTCGGGACTTTTATGCGACTTGTGGTGAAAGTGTACAACCTCTGCAGAGTGTAAAACTAATTGATTAGCTATGCTCATGGTCAAGAGCGGCCTGGACCCTCACATGATAATTGAACTTGAAGATGGACTTAAATTGTGGTCTATGGTTATGTTAGCCATATGCTTATGGCGTATCTCTATGTTAATTGTGGGTTGGTATATACTTATACTTTAGTTAATCAGGTGCTAATAAAATTTGACCAACTAAAAGTGCTTAATGCAGTCAACCTGTCAACCTCTCCTTGATAAGCCTTTGCATTCATACTTTCCCCACACTTGCTGAGTACGACATGTGCTCACCCTTGTTATAAACAATGTTGCTCAGAAAGAGGAAGCTACTATGAAGATGCTATGAAGATGTTGCTGGTGCTAGGCGTGCACAACCCCCAGTCGACTGCCTGTGATGTTTGGTGCCTTCGTTTCCAGGATTTAAGCGCAATACTCTGATCATCTCCCTTTTTCTTACGTGATACTGTTTCTATATTCACTTACATATCACTATATGTATGAAAATAGATCCTGGCATACATATAGTTATGCACTTGGTTTTCTTTGGATAAACAGGTGTGACAGAGTGGTATCAGAGCTGTATCGACTGTAGGACGTAAGCCTAGTTAGCAATGGATGTTTCCTAAGGTCTCTTTTGATCTAAAGTCCATTCTTATCTTATCCCTGACCTTTCTGATGAATGTTTTCACTTCTTAACCATCTTCTTCTCTCCCCACCATGGTAACTCTGCTCTTCTAGTAGACTCTTAGCATTTGCACTTTCTTTCTTCACAAATACTAAACCGTGAATTCTTGCATTCTCTCAAGCAATGACACCCCCTTGATTTATTGGTGGAATTGTTACCCTTGATATTCTATCTGTTCGCGCAGCTCTCAGACACATTGTTACTATTTTAATTCTATCTGGAGCTACAGAATTCCGATTGACATGAAATCAGTTGGGTTAGTTCCAGAATTTCATGCGTCAATTTTTGTAAAAAATTCAGCAGTATTTATTCTGTATCAAGAGAGATACACTCGAATTAGTGGAGCATTCAGAATCTGTCAATGCTGCTGAAATAGCCATCTTGATTAATCTATAACCCGAGTTCTAAACCTCTGATTGAGGTGATTCCAGTTGGGATGAACTCATAATCTCATACTCCATGATCTGTGAGGAATTCATTATTTATGGATATCCTTACTGGGAGCTACATCTAATCTATTAGGAGGATGCCCTCTGACTGTATTAACAACGTGTAGTATCGTTCTTTTAGCTATGACTTCATTGGTGGAATTCAGTGCTTACACGATGATGCCTGGTTTTATGACCTTGTTTGAGTTGGTTCTTTGTAGTGAGTGTTGGTGTATTGTGGGTCTTATATCTACAATAACATTAGTTGCTTAGTTGGGTTCTTCTTTTATACCTCCCACCTCCTTGTTTCTCCCCGTTCTTTCTACCCTACTCTTCAAGCTATCTGTTTAATCTTGTTCCCTTGTGATCATTTCGTTATCCACCAACCAGATGGAAAACTCGAAAGGAAGTAACCAAGACAAAAGCCATGAGAACAATGACAACTATGGATACAACCAAGACGTGTTATCTTCGGAGGATAAGTATGCAGAGTTCATGAGGACTGAGACACCAATGTTCTCTAATACCACATATCCTTTAGAAGCTGATGACTGGATCGAGACAATGGAAGAGAAGCTAGATATGGTACAGTGCAATGATAGAGAAAAGGCTTTGTACGCATCTGGACAGCTTGTTGGAGCAGCTTCAGATTGGTGGAATGCCTACATCAATGAACATGAGCAACTTGAGAGTATTGTGTGGAAGGAATTTAAGGACAACTTTATCACACACCATACTCCTGTAAGTGCGATGAAGCTCAAAAGGAAAGAGTTCCTTAACTTAAAGCAGGGACAAATGTCTGTGACTGAGTATGGGGATAAGTTTATCCAGTTATCTATGTATGCTCCAAGATCGGCTGAAAGTGATAAGAAGAAACGAGAACATTTCATCAAAGGATTGAATGAAGACCTTCAGAGTATATTAAGCTTACATGAGTATTTCAGTCTGCAAGATGTAATCAACAAAGCCGTTGGGCTAGAGAGCAAACTACAAGAGATCATGAGTAAGAAGATGAAATTCCCAGAGCAAGCTGACAATTCTCACCTTTACCATGTGTCTCAAACCCAAGATTATCTTGAAGATCAGTACGAAGATGCATATCTAGAATATCCTCATGGTTGCACAATGCAAGTAATTGATGAGACACCACGCAATCGTCGGAACATTAAGAAAACTAGAGGTTGTTTCTACTACAAAGCTGGTGGACACTTTATCAGCAGGTGCCCAAAGAAACGTGTGGATCAATATCACAAGAAAGCATGGCGGCAACGAAACAAGCAAGACAAGACGCCCGATGCCTAAGGATGTTAAGATCAGTTAGGTTGTGAGAGAGTTTTCTGTAATATGAAAGGAGGAATAATGCTGAAGGATGTGTAAAGAGTTCGAAATAAACCCCTGTCTCTTGCTAGCCTTTTTCGAATCTCGGGACGAGATTCCTTTTAAGGGGGTAGATTTGTCACACCCTGAAATTTTCAATTTCAGGATGTGAATAGAAAGAATAATTAAGCAACGATTTTCACTCAATTTTAAAATTTTTCCAACATTTATTTTCTTTACAGGAAATATAGTATAAGAAAAATCCATTTGTTTGTTTTTCTGAAATTAAATAAAAGGTTTAATGAGTATTGCATTCATGTCGATGCATCCTGGGGTTTTTGAGTGCAAAAAGTTTTTTAAAACACGCTTAGGTGCTGACCAAACCCTTACGAGAATTTTTCAGATTTTTCTGAAATTTATTCTCATTTTCTTTGAGCTAATTCTATTTATTAGACGGCTCTAAAATCATTTTCATGAGCTCCAAATATTTTATTTGGAATGTTCGTGTCCCAATCTATCTCTAGGAATTTTCCTGGAATTTTTGGGATTTTCTAAGTATTTTTAGTGCTTTAAATGAATTGTCTAGAGTTTCTTTGGAATTCTTTTGCACTGAAAACGAATTTCGAAAAAATTAAAAAAAGGGAAATCCTATCCTATTCCTTTTGGGCTGAGCCCGTGGGCCCGACCCGTCCGGCCCAGCCTCTCCGCCAGCCCACGTCCCGGCCCCAGCCGGGGCCCGCCAGGGCCCATCTGAGCTTGGCCATGGCGAGAGGCCGGAGCCGGCACGACCGGGCGCCGCCGCCACCCTTGCTTGGCGTGCGCGTTCGGGTCTCGGCATCCGTGCCCTTTATAAGGCCGCCGCCCAAGCCGCGCGTCCTGCCCCCGCCTGCTCCTTCACCTCGCGCAGCGCCGCCTCGCCGTCCGCAAGCAGCTGCCGAGCCGCGCCGCCGCCAAAGCTCGCCGCCGGCCGCTCGATTTCGCCGGCGCCGTTAACCCTAGGGCAAGGCGACACCACCTCGAGCGCCGCGACGCCGTGTCGAGCTTCCTCAGCCACTTCCCGTCGCCGGGAGATCACCGGAACAGCACCGCCACCTAGAGCCGTCCGCCGGCCGCCGCCCCTCTCGGGATTCCGGCCGTCTCCCGTCGCTGTTCGCCGAGGTGAGCGCGTCCACGAGTTCCCCTGCCTCTCCTCTAGGTCCTGAGCTGCTCACCCGAGCCCCTCGCCGTCCCAGCCACCGGCGACGCTGGCCATCAGGGCCGCCGGAGTCCCCTGTCTCCTGTCCGCCTGAACCCAAGGAAGAAGACATGGCCGTATTTCGCATAACCCCCTGCAGTTCCTTGAAACCGTGAGTTGCATCTCGCCGAGGCCAGTCGTCCGATCTAGAGCCTACGGCTCAGATCCGATCTAAGCTGAGTCAACCCGGCGTGTACCAGTCAACTCAGCCTAGTCATCGCCATCTTGCAGAAAAACCCTTTGGTTTCTTTGGTTTCGCAAACAGATCCTTCATAGTTCAAAAGTTATTAGATTTGAGCCCTTTTCCTTCCAGTTTAGACCCTAGCTTTTCTAGATTTAGCGTCCGAAGCTCAGCCTCTAAGTTTTTCAACTTAGACCTTCTGTTTATATACATAATTATGTATATGCCCTCGGTTTTTCGCGGGTAAGCCCCTGGAAGTTTTGAAAACTTGCCAGCAGGTCCCTAGAGGTTCGTTTATCCATATCTTTCATGTTTTAACTCCGTTTTCATCCGTTCAAGTTGCGTTAGGTTCATAATAATGTAAAGTACACGTTAGCGGTGAGTTTTCTTTATAAATTTTTTTTGAAAATTAATTTTTTATTAATTTTGATTAATGTCTAGTTATACATGCCTTTTATAAGTAAAAGCAATATAGAGCTATACACCGATTTTCATAATTAATATTAATTTGATTAATGATTATTTCACGTGCTTTTGTAAATAAAATCTACCTAGATCTTTTACCCAGTTTTTCATAAACCAAATATTAATTTGCTTAATGTATAATTAACTTTTCTAATTAAAAGTTGATAGGCTTTTACTCCGGCTTTTATAAATAAATGTTAATTTGTTTAACACCAACATGAATGAGTTTTTAATTATAACTTTATTAGTTTACTCGAATCACAAAGTTACGTTTAGATGACTCATATAGTTTACCTTTTCTAAATTAAATGTTTAATTGGTATCATTTATATATGAATCTTTATAAATAAAATTTGACTACTTCTTTACTCCGGTCTTTTGCAAATAAAATATAATGCTGCATTAATTCCAATTTACAGTATTTTCTTATGAAATATCCTTTACATATCTTTTACTAATTAAAATAAACCTAGCTCATAGTTTGATCTCTCACATATGCAAATCAAACGTTAGTCGTTCTTTATCAAAGCTCTGTCTCAGTGTGTCTCTGTTGTAGAGCTAATCCTCTTTCAAGCTCTAGATCTTTTTCTTGCTCAGACCTAGTGTCCTTCATAAAGCTAATCAAGCCTTTCCTTTTCTCAGCACGGTCTGTGTGCTTCGGTGATCCATAGCATCGAGCCTATCCTTTAGTGCGTTCTTTTAAAGCTTTGATTTGATTGGTGCACTGTTCTTAGTTGCTTGTTTGTTTGCTTTGTATGCTTGTGCCCGATGATTGATGCGAGTAGAATGAATGTTGATCGAGAGCAGTGAAGAGCTTGAAGGTGAAGACAATCTGGGCAACATCACTACTCTGGTTAAAGGCAAGTGTGTCCTTGTTCTTTTGTCCTAATAACTGTGTTTAATCACATTGCATATGCTTGCATTTAATTTGATGGGTCCTATTAAGGATTATCCTAGTCTTTATTATCATTCCTTGTCAACCTGGGTTTACCTTTCTGTTGGGTAGCTCTGCTTAGCTGCTATACCTTGGGATATGGTGGTTCTAATGAACAACAATGATAAACATGTTTTACTTTTATGATGTATCTTTGGTTAATACAAGATCATATGATTAATTGGAACATGGAGCGACCACTCAGGACAACAGTGCAACCACAAGGACTAAATGGCTCTGGTCTTGGCTGAGTAATTAGGGAAGTCTTGTGTGGCCATTACTCGCATAGTAGCTTAGATACGGAGGAATGCTTTTATGGCTCTTCTATTCTGGATAGGTATTGGAACGGAAGTACTCTATGGCTGACCGTCCGTGAATAGAAGTGAGGTACGAAAGATAGCCTCTATGGCATATGCTACTATGGACTAATACACATGGGAGGACTCTTTGTAAAGGACTCGTAGCGTCCCTATGCAATCACACCTAGGTAGTGTGGTATGATGCTTGGCCGGCATCGCATGGTTGGGTTCAAAGTTCTTCGGGACTTTTATGCGACTTGTGGTGAAAGTGTACAACCTCTGCAGAGTGTAAAACTAATCGATTAGCCGTGCTCACGGTCAAGAGCGGCCTGGACCCTCACATGATAATTGAACTTGAAGATGGACTTAAATCGTGGTCTATGGTTATGTTAGCCATATGCTTATGGCGTATCTCTATGTTAATTGTGGGTTGGTATATACTTATACTTTAGTTAATCAGGTGCTAATAAAATTTGACCAACTAAAAGTGCTTAATGCAGTCAACCTGTCAACCTCTCCTTGATAAGCCTTTGCATTCATACTTTCCCCACACTTGCTGAGTACGACATGTGCTCACCCTTGCTATAAACAATGTTGCTCAGAAAGAGGAAGCTACTATGAAGATGCTATGAAGATGTTGCTGGTGCTAGGCGTGCACAACCCCCAGTCGACTGCCTGTGATGTTTGGTGCCTTCGTTTCCAGGATTTAAGTGTAATAATCTGATAATCTCCCTTTGTCTTACGTGATACTGTTTCTATATTCACTTACATGTCACTATATGTATGAAAATAGATCCTGGCATACATATAGTTATGCACTTGGTTTTATTTGGATAAACAGGTGTGACAACCACCCTCCCCAGCCGGTCTAACCGCCCTGACCTTGATGACTGTTGACCAGACGGCGCGGACGGCTGTGACAACCCCACCCGAGATAATTCCGTACTATCGCCTAAACCACTCCATTTGGTCATTAAGTGATAATAAGGAACCATCCTATTGAGTGTTGTCGGGTCGAAGCCCGGTACATCACTTGTATAACACATAGAGGATCGAAACATATACATTACAACTCACACGAAGGTGAGTCAGAATTACCTTACAAATTAAATCCAAATCTTCCCCGTAGGGTCATTTATTACAAACCATGGTTCTTGACGTGAGAGTAAATGGTTCAGAGTTTAAAGACAACGGAAATTAAACTAAACGATAAAGTGACATCATGGGAGGCTACCCACGACGCCATCATTCGTCATCATCCACCCATTCCAACTCCCAGTCAGGGGGGGTTTCTCCAGGCCACACATTCTCACTTGAAAATAACATATATAGCAAGGCTTAGTATACTAATACTCAGTAAGGCTTACCCGTCTAAAATAAAGACTTCACCTCTAATGATGCAAGACTTTTGGCTAGTGGGTCTGTTTTGCCAAAAAGTAACTAAGGAGTGAATCCTTACTTTCAATCTTTTAGCTTAAGTTCTAGTGGATTAAATCATTACTAGATAAGCAACTATTGCAAGCATGAGTTGTGTAATACAATTAATCAAACATCAAGTTTATCCATATTCCATCATAAAGGGATCATCATGGTTTGTTGGTTAAGCAATCTCGGATAACGGTGAGAGGCTGACGATCGATCGATTAATAACCTTGCAAGGTGGACCTAAACACACGGAAGAGTGTACTCACAATGAGTCCACCAACCAGGCGGTTCCCGTCATTCCTCGGATTAGGATCGGATGCCACAGTCCTAGGTACAAGGCTATCTGGTCCGCCTCACACTAGCGTCCAGCATCACACATGTACCACAGTTTGCAAGACTGCGGCCGCAACCCAAGATTAGTAGCCTAAAGTTCCTGCACCGGCTCATTCAGGTACTAGGCTTACCGTACCCATTCCCGACAAGTGTTTAGTATGTTCAAACGGTTAATCTACCAACCACTAGACCGGAGCCCAAAATCCAATGCTCTTACCATGTGAGCAATCCAGTTTAACAAGTCTTATGATTCCAACATAAGAACCTATTCTCGCGAGTGACGAACATCGCTCGACTTGTACCGGGTCCTTAGTGCATAGCAACTAGCGACCTAGCATACTAGTAAAAGAACATAGGCACCTAAGGATCATGCAACTAGGGTTCCAATTCAACTCCTGAACGTAAATGCATATAGATAGTCAATGATAAATTCAGAAATTAAAAGAAACAAAAATAGGTCAATGATGAACCGGGGCTTGCCTTCCTCAGCACAAGCAGTCGGACAACCTTCCGGACTTTTGTCCGGGTCTTGCTCTACGGACACGTAGTGCACCTCTCCTTCAGCTCCCTCGTCCTCGCCTGTTGGCACGAGTGTATAGCTACCGTCGGAGATCTCTACACAGAGATGCACATGCAAGAATTAGTTGGTGACTTTAATTTAATTAAATACAACACACATGACAAGCATGGAGTGCATGGTTGACCACATTCATCTAGATAAATATATATTCAGCATACTCTTTCTAAAAAGAAAAAAGTAGGCAACCATTTATTAACATTTCCTTTGATGGTGATTGTGTCCACATTTATTTAATTACATTTATTTGTCTTCACAAGGAAAACAAGTTGGTTAAAGATGAATTAAAAAGGGTTTATCTTAGGGTTAAAGATATATTTAGGATTAAAGAGTTGATTTCTTTATTTACTTTCTATAACACTTACTTTCTTCAAAAATTAATTCTGTTTAAACCATGCATGATTTCATAGTGAGAATTTTTATACAAGAACACAGTGGGACAAAGGAACCACTGCCAAAAACTCACAGCAAACTGAGTTGTATCATGAGCATGACAAATTCGATAAGTTACAGCTAGCAAAGGCAAGATTTACTCATACATGAAACACTACACATGCACTGGAGCTCAACATTTACACATAGCAACTCTGGAATATAGCTAGGCTACACACCAAAAATTAGCTCCAGAAACTATTTCTATCAAGCTACACAAAAATGACAAATTTCAGCCTAGTAAAACATAAATAAATTATACAAAGAAATATAAAACTATTTTGCAGTTAAACTTTCTCCTACAGCTCAAACATGACAAAAACATCATCTACCCCGAAGATGAGCATTTCTGGATCAGTAGAATTTAAAATTATAAATTTAAATCTTTAAACAAGAATATCTCAGAAACATACATTTAGACAGTTCCTAAAATCATGATAAATTTATCAAAGGCAGAACTAAACATTTCAAGACAGTACACAGAAGTGTAGCACAAAATATATTTAAACAAGGCTACACAAATCATTTACTCAGATCTAGTATAAATACAAAATAAATCATACCTAATGATTCCTTCAGTAACTTTACGCAAGATTTGGATACACACCTATTCAAGACATCACAAACAACATATACAAAAATCAGAACCAGATCAGTTGTACATTTCAAGTTATGACAAATCACCTTCAAACAAAGTTTGAATTTTATTTCAAAAACTACACATCAAAAGTATATACAAGATTTCTAGAAAAGGTAGATCTTATCACAAAGAATCCAGAAAAAATGGATTTGTGTTTTTCTAATTTTTCAATGATTTTATATGCATTTTACAAGATTCAGCTTAACCAAAGAAACTTGAAGAATCTACTTCACAACGAGGTCCCCAGAAAGATTTTGGATATCACAAATACGTCCTTGGCTTACACAAAGGACCCTACGAAGATTTCAATCTTCACATCCATGCCCTCGGCGGAGCAGGGGCGGCTCGCTGGCGACGAGGGACCGGACTTGGCCGGGGAGTGGCCTAGGGGTGCATTGGGGCTCACCTACGGAGGATGGGGAGGTATGGCCGGGGCGATGGCAGCTCCGGCGGCGTGGCAGCGGCGGTGCGGCCGTCGCGGCCCGAAATCCGGCGGAAGGCGGGGCAATGCGGGGCAACGAGCGGCTGTGGAAGCTCTAGTGCGGCCTAGGGAAGGTGCTTGAGCTGCTGGACAGTGGCAGTGGCGAGCGAGGGGTGGAGCTCCGCGGTGGTGGCTTCAATGGCGGACGGTGGCGGCGAGAGCGCGCGCGCCAGGAGGCGAGAGCGCGCGCGCCAGGAGGCGAGCGCCGTCTCATTTTATAGGTGGCGGGACCGTGGACTTGGAGACCAAGGCACATCAAGGGAGTGAGGCGGTCACAGCGATGTGCGGGCGGAGTACGGCGGTGTCGCGGTTCATCGGGCGGCGCGTGATGGTCGGTGCAGCGCGGAGACGTGGCGGGCGGAGGGAAGTTGGGCGGCGGTCGAGGGGGACCCGGCTGGGCGATGTGGGCGCGCCTCGCGCTCGTCATGTGGCATCCCGGCCTCGGCATCCGAGCCCAGTGGGGCCACGACGTGGAAGACCGTGGCGCCGATCGACGCGAGAGCGCGCACGCTCGGCGCGAGGGCGCGAGAGCGCGCACGCTCGGCGCGAGGGCGCGAGAGCGCGCACGCTCGGCACGAGAGCGCTCTGTTTTCTTGGGTCAACGGGGTTTTGGCCGTGTTTTACGCCCGATTTTTGAACACAAGTTAGAAATCTCCAAAAACCAAAGTTGTAGATTGAAGTATAGCCTACAACTTTTACGAAGGGCGACATGGTGTTTGAGCTATGATTTGGCCGGGAACGCTTGTTAAAATTGGCAGGATGCAGAGCTCGGTGAAACTATGCAGATCTACTTTGACCAGAATTTTGAAAGTCTCGCACTCAAAATTTTCAATGCCGCCAATGGGAAGAAATGTGTTCCCGAAGATAACAAACAACTTTTGTATTGGCCTATTTTGAAGTGTTTAAGTGAAATTCGAAGATATAGCAAAAAGCTCTAGAAAAGGGTTTGGAGTTCAAGGGTTTAGCTAGGGGGTTTGACCAAGACTTTGACTAGGGTTTGATCACTAATGATTGTTGACTTGGTCAATGAGGTAATTAGCACTAATTAGAAACACGGGGTGTTACAACGGCCCTTGTTCCCTGTTGGCGATCAATTTCCGTCAACCTAGCCATGAGTTTACCTTTAATGTTGGTATTAATTTGATATTCACACTAACGATCCTAACCCCCATCATATGTCAAGTTCACACTCGCGTATGGTTTTTGGAGTTTATTGTTTACACAGGGATTAAGAGCTTAAATGAGGACTTCCGGATAAAGTTCATCAAGGGTTTTACAAGAAGATCTTGGAGCCCGGCACAAGTCAACATACAAGATGAACATGACTCCAAATGAGCCAAGGACTAAAGCGTGAAGCTGAGAAGTATCGAGGACCTAGACGGAAGATGTGGGAGTTCATGCGCCAAGCACCCTTATCTAAACCGCGAGGAAAATGACGTCAAGGACCCACATGCAGCTCGGCAAAAACTCAGGAAGACGCGAGAAGCTTCGGGAAGAAAACCGGGGGCGAACCGGGCGAAGGAGAGCCTGGGCCGGTCGGCCCAGGCCGGCCGACCTGACCCTATTCTGGGTCGGTTCGCCACCCGCTTTGACCTAGCACCCCTTCGGGCTATTTATAGTCCTCGTGCGAAGTGCCACACATGAAGTCATTCGTCATTCGCTGCCAAGGAGCAGAGAAGCTAGAGGGACACCATCTCGAAGAGGAGGATCGTGCTAGTTGTCTAGGGTTACCCTAGCCGGCATGGGAACCTTGCAAGGAGGACCATGTCGGAGTTTTGGAGCTTGAATCAAGATCAAGGTAGGATCCCGTTTGTGATCTTATTCATGTAAACACTTATGATGAAGTCTTAATGGATCCGATTTCTAGCGATCGAGTACCTTCGTTTATGATTCTTGTTCTTGCTTGGGTGTTTTCTTCCTCAATCTATTCTCGAGATAGATTGCATGGGATGTTCTTGTAGTCACGGTGGCTAGAGGTACATACCCGATCTTCCAAGTAGTTCAACGCGCTCCTTGTTAGCGTGCTCTAAGATTCGACCGTGAAGAAAGGGGAACATCATGACAGGATGTTGACACTGAGTACAGCAGGGCGACTTAGGGGGTTTAACCGAAGGTCATGGTTTAAAGACACTTTTTATGAGATTCATTTTGCTTTCTTCGTCTATCTTGCTCGGAACTACAACATAAGCGCGATCTAGGCTCTCTAGATCGGTTATCTCTACGCTTTCTCTTGCTACCTCTTGTGATCTTAGTAGATTAGATGCATTCGAAACTTCTTCAAGATGCAAGTGTTTCTCGGTTATTAGATTGAGTCTTGTGTTGCACATGTTCCACGGATTCGATACCTTGGGTGATACTCGAGGGAAAAAGGTACTACATGATCTGTAAGCTTGCGGTGAACCTTGGCGCGTTATTGAACCTTCAACAAGCCTTTTTTCTGGTGCCGTTGCCGGGGAACAAGTAATCAAGATCCAATCTAGTATCTCATTTGTAAGTATTTTTAGTTTTCTTTTTGATTTTCTTTTGCATCTATTAAACTTTGATCATCCTCAAAAACCAATCTAATCTAGTTTTTGACTAACTTTTTGTTTATAGTTTTCTCTTTTTAGATCTTTTGTATATTTTGTTTATCGCTAACCCTAACAGGAGATGGACGGCCACCTCACCAACAAACCGAAAAATTTTGTGGATGATCCAGAAAAACTTTACAGGTAAAGGAGACGCGAAGCACGAGCTAGGAAGCTGGAGATTGTAGATCCAAAAGCCGATGGTGAAGGATCATCAGGATCTTTGAAGGAATCACCACCTCCAAGTCCGAGGAAGGAATCACCGCCTCCAAGTCCGAAGGGAGATCAACCTCAACCACCACCAATGGCACAAGAGAGGAAGATTGGGGAGCTTTGCATCCCGGAGCTCGTTGATCTACCCATCCTCAACCTTGCTGACATCGGAAGACCGTTCGAGATCAAGACTTCAACCATCTGCATGGTGCAACATACACATTTCACCGGTAAAGAGGATCCTAACCTTCACAATCAAGCGTTCATTCAACTTTGTCAGACATTCACAATGGAAGGGCTGGATCAAAATCAATTGGGGGTAAGACTTTTTTTCGTTCTCACTACTCGGAAAAGCCTTGCAATGGTTCTACACTCTACCGGGGGAAACAGTGTAAAATTGGGAAGCATTGATGAGAGCTTTCATGAAGGAGTATTATTCGCCGGGTAAGACTCAAAGCTTGCGTAATAAGATTGCTACATTTTCTCAATATCCAACGGAGACTATCGCGGAAGCTTTCGAGCGTTTCAATGAGTACACCCGAGCCATGCCACATCACAAGTTCCTGAAGGAGGACCTCGTTCAAAAGTTCTATCAAGGGCTCAATCTAGCATCGAGGACCGTAATTGACGCATCGGCGGGAGTATCTATCATCGAGCTTACTCCGACGGAAGCATTCACTCTTTTCAAGAAGGTTGCGGATAATGATACATGGGCGTCATCCGGACGCTTACTTCCGATTCAACCCACAGGCAATGTTAAAGGTGTTTTGCAAGTTGAAAAGGAGAAACTTCTAGAAGGAAAGATTGTTTCACTCATGAGGAGGTTGGAAAGGATGGAGCTAGAAAAGAAAGCAGCCCAAGACCTAAAGGTTGCCGAAGCAAGATTCACGTGTGAAGAGTGTGGGGGAGTACGGCCATGTCCAAAAAGATTGTCCGGAGGAAGCAAAGGTGCTCGACTACATGAGGAAAGGGGATTTGCCAAACTTCCGATACGGGCAAGGTAGACCTCAATTTAATGCAAGTTCGTCCATTCAAAATACGGTGCCTCTTCGTATACAATTGAAGGATTTCATGGACGAGCAAGCAAAGATCAACAAGGACACCGTCACTAAGTTCAAGGTTATGGATAAAATATTGGAGAACATCGATGGCAAGGTGACAGAGGTCGGGAGCTCCAACCATCAAGTGCTCAACATGATGAAGATGTTGGAGACGCAAGTGGGACAACTTGTCGAGCGCCTAACCGCTAATGAAGGAAGATTGCCGGGGCAGCCCCAAGGTCCCGAGACGGCGAAGGCTATTCAAACTCGCTCGGGAAAGGAGACGGAGGATCCTGAATTTCTAGGTGGAGCAAGGAAGCCTAAACCAACCATCGAAGCGGAGGATCACACTAAGGAGAAGGTGACCACTATCCGGAGATTGCTACCGAAGAGCCGGAATTCGAGATGCCAAGTGATGACACGAAGATGCCTACACTAAAGACACGCTACTTTCGAGGTAAAGTTGATAGTAATTTTGAAAAGTTTGTGGAGGTAGTGCGCAGGTTAAGCATCAACATGCCGCTATTGGACGCTCTCCAAGTTCCTACATATTCTCGCTACTTCAAAGACATACTTGCGAACAAGTATGAGATGGCAACACTCGGGGCGGATCACGTCAAGATGTCTGAACAATGTAGTGCCGCCATTGCAAATCAAGGGCCCAAGAAGCAAAGAGACCCCGACCCGGATGTCCGACCATCCCATGTTCTATTGGCTCATTCACGTTCGAGAAGGCGTTATGCGACCTTGGAGCAAGTGTGAGTGTCATGCCAAGAGATGTGTATGAGAAGCTACGCCTACCACTAGAGCCTACAGGTATGTGCTTGGAGTTGGGCGACAACTCAATTCGCTATCCCGTGGGAATCGCCGAAGATGTGCTCGTGAAAGTTGGAGATCACTTCATCCCAGTTGATTTCGTGGTGCTCGAGATGGGAGAAAGGGAGAAGCCGCCTCTCATCCTAGGGAGGCCTTTCCTCAAGACCGTCGGGGCAACGATTGATGTTGGCAAGGAGAGATAAAGTTCGATGTCAATGGCACAAGGAGCATATTCAAGTTTCGTCCACGTTTAGAGGTATGCAACATGATCAATGTTAAATATGTTCCACCTCATCGTCTCTTTAGCAAGGAAGAGCCAAAGAAGGAAGAGCCCAAGAAGAAGGAAGCGAAGGTGATCAAAGAAGTTGGTGCATCCGTCAAGACCAAAGAACAAAAGCCGCTTGTGAAGACCAAAAAGATGACTAAGTCGGAGAATAAACCTGCGCCCAAGATGGTGCGGAAGTGGGTACCCAAGATTACAACGCCCGCAAAGAGCGTTGATCCGAAGTGAAGAAGAGAAGAAGTCTAGACATGGACTATAAACGAAGCGCTAGGCGGAGACAACCCGTTCGTCGAGTCAAGAATAAGCTACCGGGAGGACAACCCGATCAAGAATAAAGCTGCCGAGAGAGCAACCCAGATTATTTCCGATTTCAAGGAAGGTTTTGAGCTTAATTGAACTTCAAGTGCTCCATAGTGCACCACGGGAAGGCCTCATCATTAAGGCATCTTGAGCACATGCAAGGACAAGCATGGGGGTAGCAATGTTTTGTTTGCAGGATATGAGTGAAAGCATGGGAGGCAAGGAAGCATGGAAGTGACACAAAGCAAATGATCAAGATGGAGGACTTCATCATGCAAGAAAAAAGTGGCTGGGAGAATTTGGACAGTGAACGGCATGGAGCACGAGTACACAAAACAATGATGCATCCAACAACAAGTTTGAGAAAACAGGAGCCAAAACAAGGGGCAGGGGGGCCAGTCGGCCCAAGCCGGCCGGCCTGGCCTATTTATTGGCCCCCGGTGCTCGTCTTCCTCAGGTAAGTCATTCGCCCCATTGCTAGTTCTTGTTATTGAGCTTCCAGTCCAGAACCTCCAGAAACACCTTCAAAAAAATTCGTTCAACAATCCTAAGTCCAAAAATCCAAAAAAATTCGTCACAATCTCTGCCCTTCCATATACTTCATTTGTGCATATTTCTACCGGCAAGAAACCCCCGGGAGAGTTTGTTTGTGACTTTGTGCAGCAAGAAAAAATGAGGAAGGCTTTCAACAAGGCCTTTGGAATGAAGACACAATCGTCATCATCGAAGCCACCATCAAAAAGTTCTTTGCGGAGGCACTCTATCTCTGAGTCACCCTGAAGCATGGAGGAGGATGTGGCACCATCAAGGAGCGACACCATGCTCCTTAGTGGAAGAAGAGACACGCGAAGCTCGTCCATGCGGTACACCGAACCGCAAGGGCGCACGGAGGAGCCACCCGTCCAACCTCGTCGCTCGACTCGTTCATCCGCTCCACCATCATACACTCCGCGGCGTTCCAAGTATGGATTTTTCATGATGACAGAGGAGGAGGAGGAGAGGCTTGTTCGCCTCGATAAGGGGATTGTGCCTAATGTTGACTTCGACGATGATGCTCTCCAAGTGTTGGGATTTCATCCGGATATTTATCAAATGATGAATCACCTTGGTTGGGGACAATTTTCTGATGGAGTAGGGGTGAGCACTCATTTGGAGCTTGCCTTGGAAATTCTCATGACGATGGCACCGGTTATTAAAGATGGGGTGCCATCCCTCTCATTTCGACTCAAGGATGATGAGCAACTAGTTCCTTATGAGCACATTAGAGAATTGCTCGGATTCAAGAAGGAGGCCCCGGAGCAAGTGGATGTTAATGAAAGTGTATTGGAAGGATTTTGGGGTATGATTTCGAGAGAATATAACCGGCAAAGAAGTAGCATCCAGAATCCTATCATCCTGATATTTCACTCTTGGATGAGCAAAAGGATTTTGGGAAGAATGAGAGAGTCCAAGATCACCGACATGGAACTTAATTGGCTTTATTCGGCAATGATCGTTAGGCAAGCCATTGATCCTTCATATATCATGATCAATCGGTGGTTTTGTGAAGTGATCTCGGGGACCGGAGATATTGGTTCGGGATGCTATCTTTCTATGATAGCAATTTCTGTGAAGCCGGGAATTTCAAGGAACCCAAAATTCCTACTTGCGGGGAATTCTCTTGGAATTGACTATATGAAGCAAAATATATATATATATATAAGTAGAGATGAAAAGAGAGGTTACAAGGTGGCAAAAGTTAATGTTCCTCTCCCAAATATGAGGCTAAAGTTATTTATTGAAGGGAGAGAGAATTGGTTAGAAGAAGGAGTTCTTGTGCCGGCCAAGAAGAACAAAAGAGGAAGAATTATAGAAGAGGGATCGTCTTTCGCAGCACAAGATCAAGGAGGGGCTGCATATCATCAACCATATGGAGGGATTCCTATGCCGCCACCCTACTATGGAAGTGTGCCAATGCAACCATGGGGGAGTGGTGCAGCCATGCCGCCACCTCCTCCAACATATTATCCACCAACTTTTGTAGTGCCAAATGAAGCGTTCGTGGCACCTTATGCAAGCATGCCTCAGCCCCAACAAAGTGCAGCCATCATTGGGGCGTATATGCAAAGGAATGTGCAAGACATCGAGAGGATCCGGACTCATGACGACCAATGGCAAGAAGGAACGGTGGGGATCACCTATCAACTAGGACGCCTTCAAATTGTGCCACCGGATCAATTTCAAGGAGGAGCCATGCAAACATACTATGAGCAAGGATTCAACGAAAGTCAACCGACGGAGCAAGAGGAGGAATGAAGAGAAGAGGAAGGGATGCTTTTTAAAGTGTGGTTTGATTTTTCCTTTTCCTTTTCTTTATTTTTCAGCTGGTGTGCGTTTATGTATGCATAGTATTTTCTTATTTTATTTATTTTCAGCATGTGTGTGGTAGTAGTAGTTTTGTTTTCCATCACCATGAATAAGTTTCACCATCGTTTTTATGATCTTTAATGTGGATGGAAAATTGTACCATGTTGATATATGATGATCGTTGCCGCTTTGCTCGATCCTATGCTTGATCTATGCACGTTTAAGCTAGTGCTCTCTTTAATATGAATCTGAAATTTAATTAAATGCTAGCCTAATCTTGTGTGGAGGTTATGATAACTTAAGTCCCATAGTTCTTTTTCGTTGCTCTCAATTTTGAATGAATCAAATATCCATTTTTATTCTTAAAAAGTTATGCTAACCTTGTCATGAGTACCACTTACATTTTGCTCTACCTATCCAAAGCCTTACATTTACTTGAGTGCAAAACATTAGTATATACAAGATTTATTTTTGGGTGCATTAATTCAAGGCCTGATTTCTCAGGCTCGAGACTAAGAAGCTGGTCATTCCATTTTTACGTATCTTTCTTTATGCTAGCCTCTTTTATCCATGCATTGTGAGTTTCCACATTGGAAATTTCGCAAACCTCGCCGGATATCCACCCACAAAACCTAAAAACATCTTTTTGTGTTCACCTCCTTGACCACAACCCAATATATGAGTATGGATGAATATTTCGAGGAAGATTACAAGGAAGGTGCATCAAGTGAGCAAGACTTTGGGAGACTTACAAAAGGATCCCTAAAAGATTTTTCGAGTATCTCTCTCTAAGAAAATATGAGAATGTCAATATCTACCTTAGCATATTTATCACATCTTTTGCCCGAGGACGAGCAAACATTTAAGCATGGGGGGTTGCTAAGGAAGTGCTAGTATAGTCTAGAGTTCAAGGGGAGTAATAAAAAAGTGTGTGATGAAAGAAAAAAAAGAAAGAAATAATGATGATAAAGAAGAAAAAATATGAAAAGAAAGAAAGAAAGAAAAATAATAAATAAAAATCTCCCCGGTTCTCTAGCTATGTTTAGTGCTTTTTGAGTTTTCTAAGAGGATTCAAGATCAAGACCCATACTCATCTTTCCAACCATGTGCAATCTGATAACGAGGACTTCATTTGTGCCTCGGGGTCACTCTTTGCCATTTGCACATGTCCACCTATCTAAAAGTGTGTGTTCGTCTCTCTCCCCCCTCCTTGAGAACATTATATTTCCAATGACCTTTTTGACGAGTCTCGGTAAGACCATGAGAAGCTAATCTTGTTTTGATAATATTTCAACTATAATATCTTGGTAGGACTAAACTTTCCTCTAGCTCCATATAAAGTCTTCCACTATATACTTTGAGAGAGGAAAGGAGTAGAACAAGTAGGCTTGAGAGACAAGATGAGATGAGAGTACATGAGCAAGATGCAAGATGGTTATTTTTTATCTTGGTAAAGCAATTTTTCTTTCTCTCATTCTTTACTTTCAAAATTTCTGAGATTTATTTAAAAATTTGAGAGCATGATCAAGTACTTGTGGAATGAGCTTGAAAGATATCTACCCTCCATAAAGATAAAAGTTAGTACATTATGGAACTTTAATGAATATAAATCTAGAGACCATTATGTTTTCTCATGTATAATCAAGTACAGGGTATGAACATCGAAGGGCAACTCTGATATCCATTGAAGGCTTACTCGAGGACGAGCAAGGTTTAAGCATGGGGGCATGTTGGCGGTCGATTTCCGTCAACCTAGCCATGAGTTTACCTTCAATGTTGGTATTAATTTGATATTCACACTAACGATCCTAACCCCCATTATAGTCAAGTTCGCACTTGCGTATGGTTTTTGGAGTTTATTGTTTACACAGGGATTAAGAGCTTAAATGAGGACTTCCGGGTAAAGTTCATCAAGGGTTCTACAAGAAGATCATGGAGCCCGGCACAAGTTAAGATACAAGATGAACATGACTCCAAATGAGCCAAGGACTAAAGCGTGAAGCCAAAAAGTATCGAGGACCTAGACTAAAGATGCGGGAGTTCATGCGCCAAGCACCCTTATCTAAACTGCGAGGAAAATGACGTCAAGGACCCACATGCAGCTCGGCAAAAACTCAGGAAGACGCGAGAAGCTTCGGGAAGAAAATTAGGGGCGAATCGGGACGAGGAGAGCCTGGGTCGGTCGGCCCAGGCCGGCGGGCCTGGCCCTCTTCTGGGTCGGTTCGCCACCCCCTTTGACCTAGCACCCCTTTGGGTATTAATAGTCCCCGTGTGAAGTGCCACGCATCAAGCCATTCGTCATTCGCCGCCAAGGAGGAGAGAAGCTAGAGGGACACCATCTCGGAGAGGAGGGTCGTGCTAGTTGTCTAGGGTTACCCTAGCCGGCGTGGGAACCTTGCAAGGAGGACCACATTGGAGTTTTAGAGCTTGAATCAAGATCAAGGTAGGATCCCGGTTGTGATCTTATTCATGTAAACACTTATGATGAAGTCTTAATGGATCTGATTTCTAGCGATCGAGTACCTTCGTTTATGATTCTTGTTCTTGCTTTGGTGTTTTTTTCCTCAATCTATTCTTGAGATAGATTGCATGGGATGTTCTTGTAGCCGCGGTGGTTAGAGGTGCATACCTGATCTACCAAGTAGTTCAACACGCTCCTTGTGAGCGTGCTCTAAGATTCGACCGCGAAGAAAGGGGAACATCATGACAGGATGTTGACACCAAGTACGGCAGGGTGACTTAGGGGGTTTGACCGAAGGTCAAGGTTTAAAGACGCTTTTTATGAGATTCATTTTGCTTTCTTCGTCTATCTTGCTCGGAACTACAACATAAGCGCGATCTAGGCTCTCTAGATCGGTTATCTCTACGCTTTCTCTTGCTACCTCTTGTGATCTTAGTAGATTAGATGCATTCGAAACTTCTTCAAGATGCAAGTGTTTCTCAGTTATTAAATTGAGTCTTGCATTACACATGTTCCACGGATTCGATACCTTGGGTGATACTCGAGGGAAAAAGGTACTACATGATCCGTAAGCTTGCGGTGAACCTTGGCGCGTTATTAAACCGTCAACATTCCCCATGTCTAGAGCCTTTGACAATAATCTTGAATGTCTCTCTGCCATCAGGGGTCTTCTCATATGGAACTTCTCTCGTCAACTCTTTTCCTCTCAAATCGGGCTTAGCTTCCCCGACCACCACATTCTTGCCTTTGGTTGCTTTAACTTGATGTGGCCCAACGAACACTTTAGGCTACTGCAATTCCATAGTATTGACAGGAAGGCTTCTTATCCACTTGCATCTCATGAAGCATCAAACGACCTTCATTTATGGCCGATTCAATCTGACGACGAAACACATTACAATCGTTAGTGGCATGTGAATAAGAATTATGAAACTTACAATAGGCATAGTATGAGAAATTTTAATGTTTCCAAGTTTAAGCAATTCATTGAAAATACGATCACATTTAGAAACATCAAAAGTAAATTTTAGTTCTTCTTGCCGACCTTTACTAGCCGGCTTAAGTGATGCACAAGAACTAGCTTTAGCCTTTGAAGGCCATACAAACTCAGCAACATAAACCTCACCCTCGTCATTCGAACTATCAGAATCATAATCAACCATATGCACATTCGACCGACGAGGTTTGTAGTTTTCTTTTTCTTTGTTCAGTTTTAATTCTTGTGCCATACCTCTTACAATAACGGTAGCAAGATAATAAAATTCTACACCTTCTAATCTTTCTCTAAGAGCAGATTTTAAACCTTTAGCAGCAAGGTTAGCTAGGTCAGAATCAGAAAGCGACAGATTAAAACAACGATTTTTACCTTCTTTAAAGCACTTAAGGTAATCAGAGACTGGCCCATCTCTACCTTGCCTAACCAATGTTAAATCTGTTAATTTCAATTGGTAGCTCCCACTAAAGAAGTGATCATGAAACTTTTGTTCTAATTGATCCTAAGAATCAATAGAGTAAGGAGCTAATGATGAAAACCAAGCAAAAGCGGTACCCATCAAAGACAAGGAAAACAAACATACTTTCAAAGAATTATAAGTACCACTTCACCTAGTTGAGCAGTATATTGGCTTATATGTTCCCAAGTTGTACGATTATCATCGCCATGAATTTAACAAAATCAGCCATACGCCAACCAGGGGAAAAGCCACATAATCAAAATCAGCTTTATATGGTTTTTGATATAGTTTAGAATTACCAAAATCAATGCCTAGTTTATTTTTCATCATATTAGCTACTTCTTCCTTAAATTGCACTAATGCATTAACTCTACTCACGTGGGGTTGATTAGGGTTTTGAATACAATGCAAGTTGGTAAACACATCATTTGGCACACCGTAAGATGAAGCAACTTGTGGAATTGGTGGTGATGTGTGAGCAATCATGCTATATGCATGAGGTGCAGTACCAGTAACATGTCACACTTGTTTTTCCAAAGAAAACCAAGTGCAAATCTATATGCATGCCAGGATCAAGTTTCATGCATATAGTTGACATAAGTGAATAACAGAAACAATATCACGTAAGAAAAATAAAGATTATCAGAGATTTACGCTTTATCCTGGAAACAAAGGCACCAAACTTCACAGGCAGACGACTGGGGGCTGCATACGCCTAGCAACAACACCGTCCTCAACAGCTCCACACATCTTCTCCTTCTGAGCAGCAGTTTAGCAAGGATGAGTACACTTATGGTTGGTACTCAGCAAGGCCACAAGAAATAACCAGAAACGATTTAAAGTCCATCTTTAAGTTTATTAATCATGTGAGGGTCCAGGCCGCTCCATGACTGAGAGCACAGCTAATCGATTAGATTTACACTCTGCAGAGGTTGTACACTTTACCCACAAGTCGTGTCCCCCATATATGCCCGGGTTTGCAAAGCCCTTAAACACTTCCGAGGTGAGTGGCATGGGTTTCACTATGAGGCCTTTACAAAGATTCCCTAGTGTGGGCTGCTCGCTAGGTTTCATGACAGCGCAATGCATAACCCTCTCTCGAGACTGCGGAGCTACCACAGAGCAGATCAGCCTGAGGGCCGGGCTATACACCAACTACCAGCACCCCCCAGCCCTTATCAGGTAAAGCATACCACACACTAAAGTTTCTAATTAATTAGCCAAGACAGAGCCATATGTCTTGTGGTTGCACTTGGTTCCTGGGTGGTTCTCCATGTTCCAATTAATGCATAGTATTCTTGTAAATAAAGCATAGGTAGAAGGATGGTTAGGGACACTTGCCTTTCTCCAAAGATAAGCTACTCTTACTACTCTTTCTTCTCTTGCTTTCTTGAAACTCTTTATCTTCAAAGCAAACGAACAACGATCCTTCATCTACTCGAAACAAACATCGAGCACAAACATACAAGGGAAACAAACAAGTACAACTAAGAACAAGGCACCAATCAAAAGAAAAGCTTCAAAAGAGCGCACTAAAGGATAGGCTCGATTCTATGGTTGTGCAAACGTAAGATTATCAAACAACAAGAGACTAGATGCTGGATTTATTTTAATGAGAAATCATGTGAAAGAATATTTCAGAGAAATACTCTATGTTAAAATTAAGCAAAGTTATATTTAAGTATAGAAAACACGATAAGCCTAATCATATTTTATTTGCAGATATTTAAGTACACATTATATCAAATTAATAATTAACATTAGAAAGACAAAGCATGTGCAAGATATCTAACTGAATAACTTTATATCTCGTGTTCAACTAAACATATTAACATTAAAATGGCATTTATAATAACATTAAGCATATTAACTTTATTATGAAAACCGTTGTATCTAACATTTTTTTATTTGACAAAAACTAGTTATAAATAAGAATTAACCCATTTACATCATGATTAAAGAAAACCGAAATAGAACCTAATCACTTTTATTTAGAAAAGCAATAGAATAATAATTAGTCAAGATTAACATGCAACTTTTGTGTTAAAAACATGTAGCAGGTGATACACATGCTAACGTACAAGTTAAGGTGAGACGAACTAGAACGGTAGCAACGAACTATCAAGCACACAAGAAACCTTAAGCAAGGGTCTATCAGGAGAACTAGGTTGTAGGGAGATCAACTACATGGTAGAGATACTATTAAGTTTGGTTCTAAGAAAGATAACTGCACAAGATAGATTCACAGGAACATAGCTAACTCAAAAGGAACAACTGGAACATGAGAGCTATGAAACGAAAGACTACGGAGCCATAGGATTTTATGACTTGCTATAAAAGAATTATAAGAGAAACAAGGAACAAGCATGATAAGATTACTTGATAAAGAGATGAGTAGCACAAACTACTCACACAGATAATGCTATTAAGCAGAACAGACACCCTAAAATAACCTATTCGGATTACCAAAGCACACAACTAGAGCTTGAAAAGAAAGGCTTGGTTAGATGTATGAAAGACACATAGTTTGAGCTTGAACTAGGATCGGAAAGATCTAGAGCTTGAAAGAAGACTAGCTCTACAACAAAGACACACTGAGATAGAGCTGACAAAGAACGACTATCGATCGATTTGCATATATGAACATGAAAGACTATAAGCTTAGGTTCATTTTAATTAGCAAACCATGTGTATAGGATATTTCATAAAGAAAATACCCTAAATTGTAATTAATGAAAATTAAACTTTATTTGCAAGAATCGAGGTATAGAACCTAGTCAAGTTTTATTTATAAAATGTGCAAATATAAATTATACCAATTAAACATTTACTTTAGAAAGGTTAAAACAACTACTCGAATTAAAACATATGTCGTGTTAAGCTAGACAAACTTTATTTAGAAAACACATGCACGTTGACATTAGTCATTTTAGCAAATAATTATGAAAACCGAGTTATACCTTAACCATATTTTAATTAGAAAGATTAAAGTATAAATTATACCTTTTTAAGCATTTAGCTTTGAAAAGGCTAAACTATGTGAGACATCTAAACACAACTTTATGATTCAAGTGGATCATATTATCATTACTAAAAACAACATTATATTGATATTAATCAAATTAATATTTATTATGAAAGCCCGTGTAAAAGCCTATGCAACTTTTAATTATGAAAGGTTAATTAAATATTAATCAAATTAACATTTGATTTATGAAAAACTGAAGTAAAGATCTAATTAGATTTTATTTATGAAAGCATGTGAAATAATCATTAATCAAATTAATAGAAATTATAAAAAACAGTGTACCACACTATATTGCTTTTATTTATAAAAGGCATGTTTAACTAAGCATTAATCAAAATTAATATTAAATTAATTTTCAGAAAACATGTATAAAGAAAACTCACTACTAATGCGTATTTTACATCATTATGAACCTAACGCAACTTGAACGGATAAAAACGGAGCTAAAACATAGATTCTATGGAGAAAACAAGATGGAAAGGACCTAGTTGTGAAAACTGTAGATTTCAGGGGCTAACAGAAAAGATTCTAGAGACACACCAAATAGTGCTCATGAAAAGAATAAAGGACAGGGTTAGATCTATAAATGACTCGGGTGGGCCTTATGTGCGAAAGGTGGAATTTTTCTAGGGGGTTATCCATAGATTGACCAAGACACAAAAGATAGACTAAGGGTTATAGGATTCCATAGGGGCTAAAACACAAAACCGCCAACTCATCTTCTTCCTCCGGTTCAGGGATGGACAGGGAGGTCTGGGCGGACATGGGCTACTGGGCATTGAAATCGCCGGAGCTACGGGCAACGAGGGGCTCGGACGAGATACAAAACGGAGAGAGGAGATCAAGGGGATCGCAAGGAGGTGCTCACCGACGTTGGAGACGAAGGGGAGCGGCCGGAAAACGAAGGAGGGCAGACCGGCCGTGGAGCTTGGCGGTCGGCTCAGGTTCCTGCCGCGGCGGCGCCCTGGTGGTCCTCCGGCGACGGGCAGGCGCACCGGGCGTGCGACTCATCCCGGTGAAGCTGGTGGCGACAGCAGCTTGCTCCTGCGGTGGGAGACTGCGGTCGGGTGAGCAAGAACTAGCAGAGCCGGACTGGAAGAATGCGTAGTCAACCCGTACAGGAACAGAAAACAGCCCTTATAGATCGATGAAGCTTCAGTTTACGAAACAAGATGCTAAGTGGCAAAACGGAAAGATATTGATGAGACGAACGCAACGGTGTTCTGAGGACCAGGTGTGTCCGAAGACCAGTGGAGGGTCGCTCCTTAGTGATGAGTGATTGACAACATTGTGTGGACTGATGCTTGGCTAAGTGTGTAGGTACAGGTTGTGGCCTGACTCGTGTCGGTGCAGGTGAAGAACAAGAGCGAAAGGCCTTAGCCGTGGCGGCCTCCGGGTGATGGAGTGGCAAGTAGGCTTGGTTCGATGGACCCGGTGGCCGATGGGGTCAAGTGCGAGCCATGCAGTGCAAGACTGGCGGGCTGAAGTCGTGAACATGGGCCAGTGCAAGGTAGCGGTTGAAGCCCGAAGCTTGCACGCGGGGTTTGGTGATTTGACCACAAAACCATCAGGTGGACGGTTTCTTGGTTTGGGCTGCAAAACCAAGTCCGGAGGCCCGAGGCGATGGAGACGGTGATCCGGGAGCTTCGGGAAGCTTTGAGGCGGGGGGCACGTGGCGTGATCGTGGGGTTTGTGTCGAAGCTAAGCAAGGCCGCGGTGGAAGCGTGTCCACTCGATGAAGACTTGACCAAAATGCCCCTGAGGGGTTGTATCTTCATTTCAAGCAGTAGGGGTAGCATGGTCATTTACCTCCCTACGATGGACTTCGTATAAATAGCGGAGAGGTGGATGGCATCTCTCTCTCTTTGACTCTAGGGCTTTCTCCCCCGGTAGATTTTCTCGGAACTGCTTCTTTTCCCTCTGGATTCCTTAGGCTAGACTCATGTACAGAATCTGACCTCTGGATGTATGGAAGCATTCGGCGTCCCGGTGATCTCCTAGTCCTCTGTGCTTTTCGTGTCATTTTTGGGACTATTTTTAGGAGTTTTCGTTCTTCGCTCGATTCGTGATTTTGGAGGCGTTTCTTCACGGATTTCTTTGAGGGGATCATGGGTGGATGCCTTGAGCATCTTTGTGTGTGATCTTGACCCCTCAAATGCTATGGAGAGCCTTCGATTCGTGCGTTTTTGGTTGCTGCCCGAGTTCATGGTGGTGGTTCGGTTGATCCGCGATTCCCGGTGATTTAGTGGCTTAGGAGTCGAGATTTTTGGGGCATAGCATCCTTGTGTGACGCTTTTTATCTCCCTAAAATCTTGTCTCAAGAGCTTCAACCGTTTGGGAGATCCGGTGATGGGAAGGTGAAGTTGACTCCCGAGGTCGGGCGTTTTTCTGCTCCGTCCACACCTGGCGGACGGTCCGCGAGGTCCACGCAGACGGTCCGCGAGGCCCTGACAGCCCAGCTGTTCTTCGTGTTCTTCGCGTGTTCTTGAGCGCTTGAGTTTCGATCCATTGAGGTGTTTTGGTTCGGTGGCAACGTGTTTGGCAGACAGTCCGCTAGGTTGTCCCGGACAGTCCGTGCCAGGCGGACGGTCCGCAGTGAGCCTCCGGACAGTCCGAATTTTGGGGGTGCGCTACTGGTTGTTCGAGGCTCTTTTACGGACAGTCCGCCGTGACCGTCCGGACGGTCCGCGACCCCACGCGGACGGTCCGCCCGGGCACCCCGGACAGTCCGCCAGGGACTTCACAGCAGTGCCTAAGTCCTTTGGTTCTTGATTTGGTGCTTCCGCTCTTTGCTCCTAGGCTTCTTGGTTGATCTTCTAGGCTTGTGTGTGCCTTGTTTGGAGCTTTCTTTGTGTGCACGGATTCGTGGAGTGGCAATCGGGGTATAGGCCGAGTTCGACCTTAGGGAAGAATTTTTATCGGCTCCCATTCACTCCCCCCCTCTCTGGTCGCCCGATTCGGTCCTTCATGTTCTCACCTCCGGCCATAGATGGACGATGGCGACGGAAGGGCTCGCCGGAGTTGGAGAGGAGATCACCGGAGTTGGGGAAGACGACGGAGCCGACATCAGAATCGAGCAATCCACCACACCACAGCGTAGAGCTCGACGATATAAACTCCATGGTGGTGTCCTTCTGCACCGGAAGTCCACGGTTTCGCCGGAAAAACTCGCCAGAAAGTTCGCCGGATTTTAGTAGATGCGAAAGTTCGGCGACGATTTGTGGGAGCTAGGGTTCTCGAAACGAGATGAGGTTTGCGGCGTTGGAAAGAGGACGTGAAGGAGATAACCGGCAACTATTTATTGGCCAAGATAGAGTCCGGTTTTATTTTCCCTTATTTTTCTAATTTCGGGAATTAATTTCGGATTAAAAACAATTCCAGAAAATTCTGAAATCATAATTAAATCACGAAAAATACTCCGAAAGCTCAGAAAATTTTAGGAAAATTACTAGAGATGATTTGGGACATGAGGAATCCAAATAAAATATTTGGAGATCATGAAAAAGGATTTTAGAGCATTCTAATAAATAGAAATAGCTCACGGAAAGTGAGAATAAATTCCAGAAAAAGCTGGAAAATTCTCGGAAGGTTTTGGTCAGCACCTAAGCGCATTTAAAAAAATCTTTTGCACTTATAAACACCGAGATGCATCGGCATGAATGCAACACTCACACATAACCATTTATTTAATTCAGAAAAACAAACAAAGGCTTTTTTTCTATACTATATTTCCTGTAAATAAAATAAATGTTGGAAAATTTTTAAAATTGAGTGAAACTCGTTGCTTAATTATTCTTTCTATTCACATCCTGAAATTGGGAAATTTCAGGGTGTGACATAACATTACTATGACCAGGAACAAGCATACTAGGCACGACCGACAAAGGCACCAATTGATCTGGACAAACCACCATATGACCGGACTGGGCGGTCTGACTGGCCATGGGAGGTGGTCTGACCGGGGTAGGTTTAGGCGATGATGATTGCCCAGGATAAATACCAGACGGCATTCCCTACACAAGTGCTTCGGTGGAAGTCCCTGGTGCTGCTGACAAGTTTGTACCTATAACCCCTTGTGAATCTACTTGAGGGATAAAATTATCAGGAATATCATAACTAACACATTTACTCTCTACTTTTTCAAGACGAGTAATCACACTAGCAACTAGATTATTCTGATCACAAAAAGCACGATCAAACTTATTGGAAATAGTAGATAATTGTGTAAGTAGATCAGATTCAGGTTGCCTTACAGTGGTTATTACCTCAATCTTGTCGTTGTTCAGTTTGGTCGCCGACAACTCGAAATCTTGAGCTAACGTCACCTTGCCTGAACGATCATTCTTGGTACCAGAGAGGAACTACTTCTTGATGTATTCTTGAAGCTTCGTGTACTTCCTCTGGTCCTCTTCACTGAGTTCTTCAATGTTCACCATGATGACGTTGTCTTGGTCGAGATCACAGAGTGCTCCCACACAACGTCCGACAAAACGATTTTAAAAACCAGATATGTCCCCAGCGGAATCACCAAAAGTGTGTTGACGCTTTTTCGGTCAAACACACAAGTGTGCTAGATCGCGTGAAGGTCAGAAATCAACTCATCGAAGTCTCCGGCACGGGCCAATCTAACCGCCTTGGACAGAGGCATCACCGAAAAACCTAAGATCGCTGCTCCGGGAGGGACCCCGTCGGGAGTAATGCGCCTAGGGTTTCTATGAGATCGTCAGGCCACTCAGAACTTTCTCAACCGTCGTAGAGACAAAGGAGGAGAGGAAAGGGGTTGGAAAAGTTAGGTATTAGAGATAAAAAGTAGTAAATTGAATGTTCGATTGGATGATAGCCTCAATCGGCCACAGCCCTTTATTTTTATACGGTGGGGAGGTCTTGCCCCGCAAGGAAATCCTTTACAACTCAAAATCTATTAGGATTCCTCAATTTGGTTCGGACTTAGGAGAGGTGAAGGACCAGAATGACGACCAGAGAGGGGGAAGTGAATGGGAGTTGATAAAAATTCTTCTCCGAAGAGACGAACTCGGCCTATGGTCCCAAACGCAACTCCGAAGTCCTCGACACCTCACTAGCCAAATCCACGTAGCCACTGAAGTGCTACTGGACCTAGGAGCTAGTTACACACCTGAGCTACTCGAACACACAGCGGAAAACAACCTCGAGCAGCACTCTACTTGCACCGGTCAGACCGGTCCAGAGCAACCTGCTCTGAATTTTCTCAAACTTGCCCAGCAAACCTGCTCTGAATTTTCTCAAACTTGCCCAGTAAACCTAGATGGCAATTCTAGGATGTGGAGCAACAAGGAGAAATTCAGAAATCTACCTAGCAAGAGAAAACACTCCAAAACTCGAGTACACCGAAAAACTCTCCACAGCCAAACTTACCCCAGAAGCACTCTTAGAACAAGCTAGTAACACAGAGAAACTTCACAAAAATGTTAAGTTTCTGGAGCTTCACAAGTAGCACAGAGAATCCACACTTAGAAAAAATTCTAGGCTTGTCGACAGAGCTAACAACATACAGTTAAGTTTCTGGAGCTTCACAAAAATGTTTAACCCTCTAACCTTGCTCAACAATGGCTGTCAAATGTTCACCAAAGTCTAGAGATTCCATTTTGCACATATAAACTTACTCCCTAAATTCAACCAAAGATGGATGTTTCCCTCTGTCCTGGGAACTGATAGGCAATGGTCATTCAGTTCTGTCACAGAAGGGGTCAGAAAATGAAATGTCTGTTCCGTGCTACCTGTAAATGTGGAACAGTATCTTTCCGCAAAAATAGATAAATAAAATTTGTGGAACAGTATCTGACATGTGTGCATTCGTCGGGAGAATGTTGTCTTCGAATGTGAATCGATGACTATTCTTGGCGTGCTTCCTCGGCCTACTGCCTTGCCTGCCTCCGGACGATTCATATGGGGCTGCTTGGTTCCCGCCACCGCACAGTATCCCGCGCCACAGCTCTACCTCGCCAAGCTACAGTCAAGGGCAAAACTAGCTGAGAGGTGTGGCGAGCTTTTTCTCCGCCACGGGCTGTGGTGACCTGCTGTGTGGCGTGGCAGCCCGTGGTCGGGACTCGGAAGCCAAACAACCCCATGCTCCTCTGCTTCCCTTGCCCCGGCCCTCGCCGCATGTGCTCGATCTCCTCTCTCTCTCAACACCGTCTCCGCCGTCTCGCCTGCGGCACCAAGCAAAGAGCGACACGGCGAAGAGCGGCGTCGGCGTGGCGTACAGGGGCGTGGTGCAGCCGGACCTGGTGACCAAGTCCATCGTCCCGATCGTCATGGCGGGGCTGCTTAGCATCTACGGCTTCATTTTTGCCGTCATCATCTCCGTCGGGATCAAACCTACCGCCAAGGCCTACTACCTCCTCAACTGCTTCGCGCACCTCGCCGTCGGCCTCTCATGCGGTGTAACATCCCGTAATTTTTACGAGATGTTTAGTTTGTGAAAATGAGGATTTTAAAATTTTTGGTGATAATTTGAAGTGCTTGAATAAATTGAATAAGAGTGCCTTCTTTTCTCTCCTAATATTCCTAGATTTATTTTTTATTTAATTAAAAATTCTAGAAAATATAAAATGCTAATTTAAGAACCTTGGAGTTATTTGGCTTTTATTTGGAGTTTAAATGTGTGAGAATCAAATTTGAATTCTAAATTCAAATTTGAATCTTTTTCAAATAGGGGTTAAGTGGGTAGGAAAATAGGAAGGTTCCAAAACCTGTGCTGGGCCTCGAGTTCACCGGAGAAGTCCATTCGAGGTCCCTCAACAATCTCAGCCACACTCTAAAACACCTCACACTCCCGCCGGCCCAGCTAACCTCAGCCCACCTAAGCCCGCCAGCCGTTTCGCAACCCGGGGCGCCGACAGACGGGGCCCACGCGTCAGGCGCCACGTCGACGTCGTCTTCCCCCTCTCTGCTTTATCTCCTTTTCGCCGCCGCGTCCGCACCGCGCGCGCAAGCGCGGCCGGACCTCGCCGTACCGCTCGTGGCGGAGCTGCGGATGCACGCCACCTCAGCGCGCGCGCATCCGACCGCCCACGCCTCGCGCGCCCGCCTATATAAGCCATAGCCACGGCCTCCCTTAACCCTAGCAGCTCTGGGGTTTTCCCCCTTTCCTTTCCGCCACCGCTGGAGAAGGAGAAGAAGGAGAGGAGGAGAAGGAGGCGGGGAAGGCCGTCCGTGGGAGCTCGCCGGGAAGCCGAAGGCCGTCCGCGGGAGCAGCTGCTCAACACGAAGCCGGCGCCGTCCCTGCTGAAGCCGCGTCGCGCACCTCTGTTTCCCCTGCTCCTGCTTGTTCCGCCGCCGTCCTGCTCCGCACCTCTTCACCGCCGCTCATCGCTTCGACCAGGGGTCTTCAGGTGAGCCCGTCGTTCCCCTCTCTTCTGAGATGCCGGCCTTCGCGTCGTAAGGGGAAGGACCCCGCCGTGACGACCCCGTGCCCGACTCTGCACGCACAGCGCCGCCGCCGCCAACCGCCGTCGCTTGTGTCGTCGGCCATCGAGCCGTGCCTTACGCCTGCAGGTGCCGCTGCCATCGTCAACGCGTGCGCCTTCACCGCTTGGCCTGGTTCCCTTCTTCTTGATCGTCGGTGAGCCGCCGTCCTGCTCGCTGCGCCGCTGCGGCCATGCCCGTGCGGTTTGATTTCGAGCATGCACGAGCAAGAAGGGAAAGGCAGCACCTTTGGGCACTCGCCGTGCTCACCGCACCGCCGACACGACCGCACGCCCACGTGCCTTCACTTCGCCGCGGGGAAACCGCCCGACACCGTCGCACACGTCGGCCAGAGCGCCGTCTTGGCCAAGGTCCGGCCTTTGCACTTGGGCAAGGGGCAAAGCCCCAATTTTTGGGGTCTGTTCGCCTCACTTGATGCACGCACGTACACCCCGGCGCATCTACGCGCCCATGAGCCAGCGCCGGTAACCTACCGCAATGCACCGCCGCGCCCATCACCGTGCTGTCGCCGTCGACCTCTACTCCGGCCTTTATTGGCACGGGCATGTGCGCAAGGATCCCCTAATCCAAATCGTGCCATCTGTTGGCCGGCCACCGACACACCTCACCGCCGGCGAGCCCAAACCGCGCCGCCGCTCCTCTGCAGCATTGCGCCGAGCACCTGCCAGCCCTAGCCAAAACCCTGGGGGTTTTGTTGCACACCCGCGACCACACGCGCGAGTCACCGCGGAAGATCCGGCAGGATCTCGTGCGGCCGGCCACTCACGGCCGGGCCACATGTCGTGTTGCGCCGCACCAAGCCGCAGAAACACCGGGCGAGATCCCGTGTGCCCCGCCGCATTAGCCGGCCACGCCAGCTGCCGACGGCTTAAAGCCGCCCGCGTGGCAGCCACGTCAGCCCCTGGAGATAGCCTGCATCCGGCTTTAAGCCCTGTTTGAGACAGCTAGAGATAGCTTGTATCTAGCCTAAAGTTAATAACTAAATGCATATTTTAATTTCAGAAATGTATTTTCCTTTAGAAAATTCACAATAAATCCGTTTTAACTCCGAAAAATACAAAACCTTTTCCAAAAGTCTTCTAAAAACTCAAAATCCGCGCTAGGCTAGAGTTTGCCTCCTTTTTGGGTCTTAATTGTTTCTCCTCTTGGAGTTATTGCATTAGCAGCTGAGTTTATTTATTTATTTACGAATTTAGGAGCTGCCGGAGCCGGAGAGCTGAACCAGGACTACGACGACGACCTCGGCTACGACGACTACCCACTCCGAGGTTCACACCCGACCTACTTTGAATGCCCATTAGGCATTGCTGTTATAACTGCTAGCGCTTTACTTATTGCATGATGATGGATTTGATGAAACCCTGCATTGCCCCTTTTATATACCATGTCCTTGATTGACCTACTACTACTACTACTATATTTATGCGTGTTTATACGCTGAGCTTCGCCTTGCATGTGTTGGGATAATGTGGTAGCTTTCTTGGCGTGTGTGGGGAAAAACTGGCAGGAGAAGGTGTTTTGGGTATCTTGGCGGGGGTGAGCTCAAGACAACCCGATCCGGGATCGGGGGCCAGGGGTTCGTCTTCTCGGGCGATTCCCATTTCGTACCTATGGCAGGTACATGGTTTTAGGAGCACAGGTGTTGGGGTTTTTTGACGACTTGGAGGATAGGAGCTCGCCCCGGTCTGAAACCGAGTGGGTCGCTTTGTTGCACGGGACTTTCGTTCACACTACCTCACCGAGAGTGGGGATAGGGCCGCGTCGACCCTAGCAATTGCGATACCATACCTGCTAGTAGGATAGAGGGTATCAGTGAAAGGGTAGCGGGTAAAGTCCCTTTTCCCTTTGCGGCGCTCCCCGTGTGGCCACACGGGGGCATGTTCACAGTTCTGGGGTGGTCCCTTGCGGGGGACCGCATCGAGACCCAGATGCAAGATGGAATCGTAACTCCTAGGTGTTCGTTCGGTTGGATAGGCTCGGTCGGCCGTACACCATCCGGGTGCTATTCCAAGCTGGGTATATGTGTACACACTCTGCAGAGTTTAGATCTATACGTATAGCCGCGTCCTCGGATATGGACATGCCTGATGTTTACTCCGACTCTTACGTTTTGGGATTTCTACCTCCCCCTATAGGATTCGAGTGTATGGTGAGCCGTGGTTGCATTCGGGGAGAGGGGAGTTGCTCCCTCTGCCTCGCGGATCCGGGTGCAAACATTGAGGTGCGAGGAGTGGGAGTTCTCGCACCGACCCTAGTTGGAGATAGGTTCTGGTGACGGTGACCTGGATGACCAGGTGTAACCGATCGTGGTTGAGTGATATGGGAATTGGTGGGAATTGGAGATGTTACTCTATTTATATTGTTGTTGCTGCTGCATAGGAAAACCAAGCCTCCACCTTACCTTTCTTTACCATTAGAAATAGGCCACTTAAAGCTTGCATACGGTTGGTGACGTGGACCTATCCCGATCCTTGGGGATAGCCCCTGAGCTTGCAGGGTACGAGTCAGACTTCGACAACAACGCTGACAGATGGTACGACTCAGGGGCGCGTCACTTCGCTCAAGGATGCCTGTGGGAGAGGAGAATAATGCTGGTGACATCTTCTGGAAGCTAGCTACCACTGCGTAGGCTCTTATTCATGTTATTCCGCAAAGAGACGTGTAATGATGTACTCCTTTAATGGACCTGTAATAATAATATTAATACTTTTGATGCCTAATTCCGATGTATGGTTGTGATAATTATCTGTGATGGAAGTCTGTATGTGATAGCGTCTGATCTAGGGACTATCGCAAGTACAGGATGACGGGTTTTCCCCTTTTTAAAACCCGGGTCGTTACAGATGGTATCAGAGCCATACTTGACCGTAGCACGTGCCCTTAGAAATAGTCGATAGAAATTAGGACTCTAAACGATCTCTTTTGCTATATACAAATTCTTGATATATATTACAAAACTTATCCTTCTTTGAAAAGCTCTATCTCACCTGCGCTAACTAGAAATTTCTTTCGTATCACAGGAAATGAGTCGTCAGGAGACAGAGATCCTTCCGGCGCACATGGAGGGTTTTGCTCGTTGGGTGGACAGGGTCGTCCTCAGGCTGGGGATTCCCCGACTCACGTCACCTAACGCGCCGAGGACGTACCTACTCCGACAGGCCCACTGGTGCTTTGCACAGTGGCCATCCTACCCCACCCGACGCGTCCAGACTTCTCCGGGATGGTGGAGCACAGCACAGGGCTGAACGTGAGGAACGCAATCTACACCGCCTGCAGCCACGTACTTCACCACATGTTGGCTAGGTACCGCGACGTGTTCAGGACAGGAGACCTGCGGCTGATCCCCCAGGACTACTACAGAGTGGCTCCGATCGTGGGAGGACTGCCCGACCCTTCGACAGTCTACGAGGAGGAGGTTCACCAGGCTCCCCTACACGAGGTCGATGAGACGCTCGTCACCACAGGCAGCTACCTAGTGGACCTGGACGAGCACGCCCACAGGCTAATAGAGCAGACGAACGGGCTCTGCGGATGACTTGAGCACGCTTCAACAGGTGTCCGTCAGCTTCTACCCCGCTGCCAGAGGTTGGACGTGGAGAACCGTACCTTACGCCAGCGAGTCCAGCAGCTCGAGCGCGGGCTACGCCACTCCAACGCTTTGGTGGTGCAGGTAGAGGCAGAGAGAGTTACAGCCCGAGAGGAGATGCTCTACGCCAAGGAGGACCTGCGCAAGCAAGAGGCCGAGTTCAGTCGACTCTACGACAAGCTGAACCAGAAGGATGCACTACTCACCTCTCAGGGGCACCTTCTTGGTCGTGAGAAGATCAAGGTTGCCGAGCTCTTGAAGGACAAGGATGCCAACACCGCCAACTTTGCTGCACTCACCAGGACTTCTGTGTACCTGCTGGACAAGTGCAAGAGGATGCTGAGGACGTGGGAGGACGCTGACTCTCTACGTGTGGATGAGCTTCACGAACTCAACAGTCAGTTGCCGCCAGAGGACCAGCGGCAGATCCGCCGAGAGACCTTGAGGACCAGGTGTGTCCGAGGACCAGTGGAGGGTCGCTCCTTAGTGATGAGTGATTGACAACGTTGTGTGGACTGATGCTTTGCTGAGTATTGCAGGTGCAGATTGCGGCTTGACTCATGTTGGTGCAGGTGAAGAACAAGCACGAAAGGTCTATGCCTGTGTGGCCTCCAAGGAGTGGAGAGACAAGTAGGCTTAGTTCGATGGACCCGGTGGCCGATGGGGTCAAGTGCAAGCCGCATGGTGCAAGAAGAGCAACCTAAAGTCATGGACATGGAGTCGATGCATTGGTGGCGGCCAAGTCAAGGAACGAGGCAAGACCGAGTAGACCGTCCGGGTGCCGGAGGTGAAAGGCTTGGCGAGCCCGACGTTTGGCGGGGTGAGGCCGGGCCGTGCACGCGGGGTTTGGAGGGTTGGCCACAAAACCATCGGAGGATGATTTCTTCGTTTGGGCCTCAAAACCAAGTCTGAAGGCCCAATGTAACGGAGACAGTGATCCAGGAGCGTCGGGAAGCTTCGAGGCGGGGGACACGTGGTGTGGTCGCAGGGCTTGCGTTGAGGGTAAGCAAGTCCGCGATGGAAGCGTGTTCGCTCGATGAGAATATGCTTGACTTGGACCAAATTGCCCCTGAGGGGTGTGTATCTTACATTTATGCACTAGGGGTAGTTATGTCATTTGCCACCTCCAGGAGACTTAGTATAAATAGAAGGTAGAGAGGATGGCTAGGGTTGATCGTCTGGAACTCGCTTTAGACTGCTTCTTTTCCCAGTATTTCCTTAGGCTAGATTCTTGTATAGACTCTGACCTCTGGATGTATGGAAGCATTCGGCGTTGTGATTCGATCCCTCTCTTAGCTCTTTGTGATTTTCATGTCATTTTCGGAGCTATTTTTGGGTGCTTTTGTTCTTCGCTTGATTTGTTGATTTGAGGGTGTTTCTCCTCGGATTTGTTTGAGGGGATCATGGGTGGATGCCTTACGCATATTTGTGTGTGATCTTGACCCCTCAAACGCCGGGAAATCCCTTCAATTCGCGAGTTTTGGTTGGAGCCTGAGTTCTTAGTGGTGGTTCGTGTGATCCGCGATTCCCGGTGTTTTAGGGAGTTAGAGGTCGAGATTTTTGGGGCATAACTTCATCTAGTGATGCTTCTCATCTCCCCAAAATCTTATCTCAAGAGCTCTAGCCGTTTGAGAGATCCGATGATGGAAAGGGGGAGTTGACCTCACGGGGTCGCGTGTTTCTGCTCCTGCCCGCAACACGCGGACAGTCCGCGGTGCCCTGGCGGACAGTCCGCGAGCTGCTGAACAGTGCAGGTGTTCTTCGTGTTCTTCGCGTGTTCTTCCGAGTTCGTGTTTTGATCCGGTACCACAAGTGGTTTTGGTTGCACGGAGTTTGCGGACAGTCCGAACTTGAATGGCGGACAGTCCGTGAAGGTGCGGACAGTACGCGGGTCCCTCGCGGACAGTCCGATTTTTCGAGGTGTGTCTCTGGTAGCTCTGTCCGCTTTAGTGGACAGTCCGCAAGGCCTTTGCAGACAGTCCGCCTAGGCCTCACGGACAGTCCGCCCGTACACCACGGACTGTCCGCCAGGTCTGTTGCAGACTCGCTTCCTTTGGTTTGATTCTTGTCCGGTGCTTCCGCTCTTTGGTTTGTGGCTTGTCTCTAGGACTTGTAGGCTTGTGTGTGCCTAGTCTAGAGCTTCTTTGCTATGTGCGAGTGATCCGAGTAGCAATCGGGGTATAGGCTGAGTTCGACCTTCGGGAAGAATTTTTATCGGCTCCCATTCACTCCCTCCCCCCCCTCTGGTCGCCTATTCGGTCCTTCAATTGGTATCATAGCCGGTTACAGATCTTCTTGATTCTAACCAGTCTAAGATCCAAAGATGGGCGATTATGGCAAGGGGTCGGGTCCTCCGCACTTTGATGGCAAGAATTACCCGATGTGGGAGAGGCGCATGGGCGCGTTTTTGCGTGGGAAGGGAACTCTGATCTGGGAGGTCACTCAGAATCCTCATTATGTCGTTCCAGACAGTTTTCTGCTTCCAGGATCGTGGGACATGTTTGAGGCCAACAGCAAGGCCGTTGATTACTTGTTCCGTGCTCTCTGTGCCTCGGAGTTCGAGCGAGTGTACGGAGAGAATGTGGCCAGAAAGATTTGGCTCAAGTTGAGAAATGCTCATGTTGGCAATGCCCAAGTGCAAGTCCATTTGTTTTCCACTTATCGGAGAGAGTACGAGAACTTCACTCATCTCCCCGGTGAGTCGACCGATGTTATGTTCCAGCGCTTCACTAGCATAGTCAACAACATGAGGGCCAATGTGACAGTGCTCCCATACACGGATCATGATCAAGCTATCAAGCTTTTGCATGCCCTGGATAGATCCGTGTGGAGTGCCAAGGTTGAGGCCATTGAGGAGTCGAGCGTGTATGACACCTTGACGCTGGATGAGCTGTTCTCTAAGCTCAGATCTTCGGAGGTCGATCGCGGGCTGAGAGCAAAGGATGAGAGACCGACTTTTTCCCATAGTCGTGCTCTAGTCTCCATACCTGGACCAAGGACTAACGCTAACCCATCCTCCAGGATGTATTCTTTGTCTTCTCTTATGTCCTTGCCAGACGAGGATTTTGATGAGCTTGGAGAGGACAAACTGGCGTTGCTGACTAGGAAGTTCGAGAAGCTGCATGAGGACCGCGTGAACACGAGGAGGATCACACAGACGTGCTACAGGTGCGGCAAGAAGGGACACTACATCGCCGAGTGCCCACAGGAGGTGGAGCCCAAGAATGAGATCAAGCACCGCCCAAGGATCGAGAACACGCATCGCTCGAGGTGTGAACACAAGCACAAGTACAAGGACAAGGACGAGCGGAGATCGAGGAAGGGTGGTGACACGAAGAAGGCGCGAGCTCGAGTGAAGATTGAGGTGCTAAGTGACTCAGACTCCGAGGACAAATATTCGAGCTCAAGTAGTGAAGAAGAAGACGGTGAGCGCAAGAAGAAGAAGAGTTCCTTCAAGAACCTCACTGGCCTTTGTATGATGGGCCACAGCACCGGCAGCAAGTCAAGCAAGAAGAGTGGAAAAGATGAGTCCGATGTCGACTCTGACTCAGAGGAAGAGGTAACTCCTGATCTTGCTTTCCTGCTTAAGGAGAATGCGGAGTTGAATGATTTGCTGGATAACCGTGATGAGGTGCTTAGAGAGGCTAAGAAGAAGAGGAGAGAACTTAGAGTCTCTTTGGAGGAAGCTAGGGAGAAGGTAGCTGAGTTAGAGGCTAGGCATCTAGATGACCTGCTAGCTTTGGATGCTCTTAAGGCTTCTCCTATTGTTAGTGATGAGGTTGACTGCACTGATTGCAATGCTTTTTTGGCTGATTTGACTTTGCTCAAGGAGAAGCATGCCTCTAAGTTGGAGGAACTAGATGTTCTTAGGGCTGAACTTGATGAGATGAAGTCTAGGAATTCTTTGCTAGGTGCTTGCACATCTTGCCCTGTTTTGCATGATAAACTAGATGAGTCTCATTCTAGAATTGTTTCTCTTGAGGCTGCTTTGAAAGCTCCTATTGCTACTTCTTGTGCTACATGTGATTTGCATGCCGAGAAAAATCTAGAGCTTGCACAAATGGTTGATCGGCTACAGAATGAGAAAGATGGGTTGTGCACGTTGTTGAGTTGGTTGAGGTCACAGGAGCCACAACTTGGGAAGTTGGTGGCTAAGTTTAAGAGAGCGGATGGCCATGGTTTGGGTTTTGGGAAGGTTGGTGAGAATGGTGGTAAGAAAGAGCGAGAGATACCAAACAACTCCATCCCACAAAACAACCATCTGAGTGAGCGGTGTGAGAAAGAGAAGAACCCACTGCCAAGAGGAAACCCAAAGCCAAGGCCAATCCTATTCCATTGTGACTATTGTGGGAAGGATGGTCATAAGGAGGAGTTTTGTTTCAGGAAGAGAAGGGATGAGATGTTTGCTAGGGAGATGGTAAACAAGGACAGGTACCGCCCTTCTCGTGGTGTGCCTGAGCCTCGTGGAGGGCCTCTACCTAGAGGTGATGGGTTTGTGCGTACAGTCCCCACACGTGGTGGTGGAGGTGTGTTTCCTCAGAGGGATAGGCGTGTTGGGTTTGGTCGTGGTGTGTTTGCTGGACGATCTCCACCTCATGGTCAATATGAGGATGGGAGAGACCGTCGCATCTTTGAGTCTCAGAGGGGTTATGAGCCACTCTTTCCCTATCGTGGTGATCGTACTCCTCCAGCGAGACGTGAGGTAGTTCAGTGTGGTGGTCGTACCTTTGGTGGACACGATAGGCGTGATGTTACTAACCCCACTTTTGAGCAAATAGCTCGACACTGGTTTGACTCTTTCGGTACTAACCCCAGTGTTGAGACGTTTACTCACTCTCGGTCTCATTTTTGATTTTGCAGGTGAGAGGCTTGGAGAACATTGGCGGATCGACTCCGATTGTTTGTCTCGTGACCGGAGTGAAGTGATGGTTTTCCAGCCTCATCCCCGTGGTGTCTTTGGAGCACATCACTTTTGGGGAAATGGACGAGTGTTGACCGAAGGAGCATTTCAGGTATGTATTGGAGCTAGTCGCTCTTGTTGCTTCCTTGGGTCTTTGTGAGTTGCCCCTTTTAGTTTGAGGTTTTTCCCTATGCCATGTGTTTAGGGTGAGCTTTGTATGCTCTTTGGCCCTAATGCATGAGTTTAGGGGGAGTTTGTGAGCTTGCTTGTTCTTTGCCCTATGACATGTACTTTGGGTGAGATTTGTATGCTTTTTGGCCCTTATGCATGTGTTTAGGGGGAGCTTGCTAGCTTTGCTTGCTTTCTGCCTCTTTGGTCCTTGGGAGCTCACTTTGTATCATATGTTGCATTTTGTTGCATTCCATGCATGCATTTTATTTTCTGTACAAAACCTGGTAGGATAGCCATCTTTGGATCACTTGTGCTAGGAAAAGATTCTCTTATATACTTTGATCACTGATGTGCTATATGTGTGATATGTGCATGTTTGGTAAATGGTGATGTGAATGCTATGCTCTTGATGGTTTTGCCATGTATTCATGATGAGATAGCTTTCTTTTTATGAAAATGCTAAAATTATGTCTCTCGTGAGTAGATACTTGTCAATGCTCAATTTGTGCTCAAATGCCTCTATCTTGTTTAGTTTGTGCTTGAGTATCATGTTCTCTTTGCTTGCGGTCAGAGACCTTTTTGTCATTGTAAATGTTTAGCCCATTTGTTCACTTTGGGAGGAGCATAAGCTTCTTTTTGCCGCAAAGGCATTTCATGTACCATGTTTAAACTTGAAAATGAAATTGGTGTATGAATTGCCTTATGCTTGAAAAATAAGCTCTTAATCATGTTCTTATGTTTTGATATTCATATCTTGGGTGCTAAACCATAGCATGTTGTCTACCATGAGAAGTCTCATTTTAAGAAGTAGACACATGGCTCGGTGGCTTTAACATGACTTGAGTAGCTTGTGGGCGTTTATAATGATCTTGTGATGAGAATTTATGATCTTGTATAAACTTTGGATGATATAGTGTATTTGTGTTCAAATTGCCATGGATAGGGCTTTGCTCATGAGATGAATGGTTCTTTGTGAAAATTTGCTTAAAATTGTCTTTGGCCATGTCACATGCTTATATGTCTTTACCTTCTTGATGGCAATGTGCTAACTACACCATATCTACTTTGCTTGCTCTATGTGTCATGTGTAGCATTTTGTTGTGCTCTTTGTATATTTGAGAAGCTTGGTAGATTGTATATATGCTTTGACATGCATTTTTCATGAAAACAAGGGGAAGAGTTTCATTTGTACCTTGATTCATGCATTGTCAACAAGGGGGAGAATATACATGCAAGGGGGAGAAGTTGTGTGCATTTGGGGAGAATTTTCATGCATTGGGAGATTTTGTGGAAATTTGGTATGCATTTGTGAGATGTTGCATGTGAGGAGAAAAATTGAGAAGAAGAGCTTGCATTTGCTCAGGGGGAGTTGGCATATGTGCAGGGGGAGCTCCTTTGGTTTGCCTGAGTTTTGTGCTTTGTGGTGTGGTCTTTGTGAGCTTTGTTTTGTCTCGGCTGTGTTGAGCCGTTGCCCTTGCCTTAGGGGGCCGAGACTTGGTCTGGCGAGTGATCTTGTTTTCGCTTGTTCTTTGGCTTTGGATCACTTGCTTGGAGGTTTGTGTTCGTGGTTATTTTCTTTTTTGTTTCTCTTTGATGGTTACTATGGGTGTTGTCAATGAACTCATCAAGGGGGAGATTGAGGACCAGGTGTGTCCGAGGACCAATGGAGGGTCGCTCCTTAGTGCTGAGTGATTGACAACGTTGTGTGGACTGATGCTTTGCTAAGTATTGCAGGTGCAGGTTGCGGCTTGACTCGTGTTGGTGCAGGTGAAGAACAAGCGCGAAAGGTCTATGCCTGTGTGGCCTCCGAGGAGTGGAGAGACAAGTAGGCGTGGTTCGATGGACCCGGTGGCCGATGGGGTCAAGTGCGAGCCGCATGGTGCAAGAAGAGCAAGCTGAAGTCATGGACATGGAGCCGGTGCATTGGTGGCGGCCAAGTCAAGGAACGAGGCAAGACCGAGTAGACCGTCCGGGTGCCGGAGGTGAAAGGCTTGGCGAGCTCGACACTTGGCGGGGTGAGGCCGGGCCGTGCACGCGGGGTTTGGTGGTTTGGCCACAAAACCATCAGAGGACGGTTTCTTGGTTTGGGCCTCAAAACCAAGTCCGAAGGCCTGATGTGACGGAGACGGTGATCCGGGAGCATCGGGAAGCGTTCGAGGCGGGGGACACGTGGCATGGTCGCGGTGCTTGCATCGAGGGTAAGCAAGTCCGCGATGGAAGCGTGTCCGCTCGATGAGAATATGCTTGACTTGGACCAAATTGCCCCTGAGGGGTGTGTATCTTACATTTCTGCACTAGGGGTAGTTATGTCATTTGCCACCTCCAGGAGACTTAGTATAAATAGAAGGTAGAGAGGATGGCTAGGGTTGATCGTCTGGATCTCGCTGTAGACTGCTTCTTCTCCTAGTATTTCCTTAGGCTAGATTCTTGTATAGACTCTGACCTCTGGATGTATGGAAGCATTCGACGTTGTGATTCGATCCCTCTCTTAGCTCTTTGTGATTTTCATGTCATTTTCGGAGTTATTTTTGAGTGCTTTTGTTCTTCACTCGATTCGTTGATTTGAGGGCGTTTCTCCTCGGATTTCTTTGAGGGGATCATGGGTGGATGCCTTACGCATGTTTGTGTGTGATCTTGACCCCTCAAACGCCGGGAAATCCCTTCGATTCGCGAGTTTTGGTTGGAGCCCGAGTTCTTAGTGGTGGTTCGTGTGATCCGCGATTCCCGGTGTTTTAGGGAGTTAGAGGTCGAGATTTTTGGGAAATAGCTTCATCTAGTGACGCTTCTCATCTCCCCAAAATCTTGTCTCAAGAGCTCTAGCCGTTTGGGAGATCCGGTGATGGAAAGGGGCAGTTGACCTCACGGGGTCGCGCGTTTCTGCTCCTGTCTGCAACACGCGGACAGTCCGCTGTGCCCTGGCGTTCAGTCTGCGGTGCCCTAGCTGACAGTCCGCGGTGCCCTGGCAGACAGTCCGCGAGCTGCTAAATAGTGCATGTGTTCTTCGTGTTCTTCGCGTGTTCTTCCGAATTCGTGTTTTGATCCGGCGCCACAAGTGGTTTTGGTTGCACGGAGTTTGCGAACAGTCCGGACTTGAGTGGCGGACAGTCCGTGAAGGTGCAGACAGTCCGCGGGTCCCTCGCGGACAGTCCAATTTTTCGGGGTGCGTCTCTGGAAGCTCTGTCTGCTCAGTCCGCAAGGCCTTTGCGGACAGTCTGCCCAGGCCTCACGGACAGTCCGCCCGTACACCACGGACTGTCCGCCAGGTCTGTTGCAGACTCGCTTCCTTTGGTTTGATTCTTGTCTGGTGCTTCCGCTCTTTGGTTCGTGGCTTGTCTCTAGGACTTGTAGGCTTGTGTGTGCCTAGTCTAGAGCTGCTTTGGTGTGTGCGAGTGATCCGAGTGGCAATCGGGGTATAGGCCGAGTTCGACCTTCGAGAAGAATTTTTATCGGCTCCCATTCACTCCCCCCCCCCTCTCTGGTCGCCTATTCGGTCCTTCAGACCTTCAAGCTGCACCCGTCCGCTCTCAAGCTACACCTGTGTCCGATGGCAGACATGCCTACCCCGGTTGAGACCGAGGAGGTGAGGGCCGCTCACGCCATGCTGACCCGGATGTTCCCGAGAGACTACCCCGACGAGGACCGTCGCCCAGTGACGTACAAGAGGGCTCGCACCGAGTAGGGTGCTGGAGCGAGGGCATGCTAATGAATAAGAGTAGAGTTGTAAGATAGGTAGCTACCATGAGTTGTTCCATGCAGCCGAGAGCCTGTTCCGGTGCATGTGGAGTTATGAGTCTTGTCACACCATAGATGTGCACACCCTTTTGAGACCATGTAACGCTTTATTAGATCGCTGTTGTGTTGTGACCTCCAAGGCTTAAGTCAGCCTCGAGGAAGCTTATGTACTCATAATAGATGCTGATTGTTTGGTTTTAATGGAGTTAAATGTTCTTATTGCTTGTTCTCATTGAGTGTTGGAATATATTAGTAGTAATATTTTAATGCTTGTATATCAGACTCAATTTGTTGGTGAGTGACGTACCTAAAGTTTCTTTTGTCCCTGGTCATGTTTTCAGTAAGATGTCTATCAGGAGGTCCGGACGTCTGTTGGCACGCCTCGAGGAGGCAGAAGCCGAAGAAGAAGTGGTCCCGCCAGTTCGTGGCCGTGGACGAGGCCGAGCTCCCGCATGTGGGCGTGGACGCACTGCCGCTCGTGGTCGCGGACACGCACCTGTCCGGGGAGTGGGTCGAGCCCAAGGCGCAGAGGCACCACCACCGCCGCATCCACCCATCGGTCAAGGCGACGTTGGAGAAGATGAGGAAGAAGCTGAGGGAGAACCTGAGTCGGCACCAGCTCCCCAGGGTCGTGGTCGTGGTCGTGGCCGTGGAGAAGCACCGCCACCGCCACCGCCTAACCTGGCTGAGGTGATGGCCGCTCAGACTCAGCTGCTGCAGAGGATGGTTGACGCCGTCGAGAACCGAGTCAACGGTGGGAACCGCAACATCCCACCGGAGGAGGACTTCGCCAAGAAGATTGAGAGGTTCCTCCGCCTGAAGGCCCCTACCTTCAGTTACTCGGATGATCCTCTCGAAGCCGACGACTGGCTCTGCGTGATCGAGACGAAGCTCGACCTCACCGCCTACACTGATGAAGAGTGTGTGGCTCTCGCCGTCCACCAGCTCGAGGGTCCTGCCAAGTCTTGGTGGGACAACTACTCGGACAGCCACCCGAACCCAGCTTTCATCACCTGGCTGGAGTTCTGCGAGGTGTTCCGCGAGCAGTACCTGCCCAGGGAACTCATGAGTCAGAAGACCAAGGAGTTCCGCACCATGACTCAGGGTGCAATGAGGGTGGAGGACTACGAGAGGCACTTCATGAAGATGATGCGCTATGCCCCCGATGACACCAACACCGACGACAAGAAGCAGTTCTGGTTTCTGCGAGGCCTCCACCATGGTCTCCGCCAGGGCTTGAAGGCCAGTGAGCACAAGTCCCTTCGCCACCTGGTGAACAGGGCGATCGCGCTCGAGGAAGAAAGGAGGGGTCACGAAGAACGCATGAAGGGCAAGAAGAGGATGGGAGATCGGGACCATGGCGACCGATCCTTCCAGAGGCCGAGGAGTGGGCAGAGCAACCTGCTGAGAGGGAGCTACCGCCCGGGGAACAACCAGCCCGGACGTGGCTTCGGAGGAAGCCGTGCACCGTACCCAGGAGGAAGGAGCTCCAACTACCAGCAGCAGGGTGGTGGGTACAACCGCCCCCAGCAGTTCGCGTCAAGACCCGGCACTGGAGGTTTCACACCTACGTGCTACGCCTGTGGCAAGCAAGGCCACAAGTTGTTCGAGTGCCCCAACAAGAAGAACTCTGCTACACCTGCCAAGGCACTAGCTCCAGGAGGGAGGCCACCTCAGGCTGCTCCCCAGCAGACCGCTGACCATGGGAGACTCAACCTCCTGACTGAGGAGGAGGCTGCCGACGCTCCCGATGTCGTGATGGGTGAGTTTTTAGTTTGTGGTACAAAAGCTTTGATTCTTTTCGATACTGGTGCAACTAGTTCTTATGTATCCTCTAACTTTGTAAACAAAATGTCTCTCCCCATGACTCCCCGACCAAAACCTATTGTGACGAGCTCGCCGCTCGGAGATATCAGGTGCACCTTGTTATGCAAAGGTGTGGAAATGTACATCAAGGGTCACAAGTTCCTCGGAGATCTGACCATGATGAAGTCCAATGGGATTGATATTATTCTGGGCATGGATTGGATCACCGCTCACAAGGGCGTAATCACCTCTGCACCACACCGAGTGACCCTGATACACCCCAAGGGGACGAAGATCACATTTGAACCGCTGAAGTCACGAGACGTACCAGCAGTGTACAACCTCACTGCGAATACAGTGGCCGATGTTCCAATGGTTTGCGAGTACCCCGATGTCTTTCCTGATGACCTACCGGGGTTACCACCAGACCGCGGTGTGGAGTTTGTGATCAACCTTGTGCCAGGTACAGCACCCGTGGCACAAAGTCCTTACAGAATGGGCAAGCTAGAACTGGCAACGCTGAAGGAGGAATTAGAAGCTCTCCGACAGAAAGGGTACATCCGACCAAGCGCATCACCTTGGGCTTCACCGGTGATGTTTGTACCGACGAAGGATGGAACGCAACGGTTGTGCATTGATTGCCGCACTCTAAATGCGGTAACCATAAAGAACAAGTACCCATTGCCACGCATTGATGACCTGCTCGATCAATTGAGGAAGGCAAAGTACTTCAGCAAGATTGACCTTCGATCCGGCTACCATCAGATGAAGATCCGCCCAGAGGACATATACAAGACAGCGTTTGTGACCCGGTACGGGCAGTATGAGTTCACTGTCGTATCGTTCGGTCTTACGAACACCCTAGCTTACTTCATGAACATGATGAACAAGGTCTTCATGGACGAGTTAGACAAGTTTGTCATGGTCTTCATTGACGACATCTTGGTCTTCTCGAAAACCGCTGAAGAGCATGAGGAGCATCTGAGGATAGTACTGGAAAAACTAAGGCAAAATCAGTTGTACGCCAAGTTCAGCAAGTGCGAATTCTGGCTAGAAGAAGTCGCTTTCCTTGGGCATGTGTTGTCAGGTGAAGGAGTGGCTGTTGATCCCTCGAAGATCGAAGCTATGTCAAAGTGGCAGTCGCCCAAGTCACTGACAGAAATCAGAAGTTTTCTCGGTATGGCAGGGTACTACCGCCGATTCATCGAGAACTTCTCCAAGATTGCAAAGCTGATGACCGAGTTGCTTAAGAACAACACGCCATTCGTGTGGTCAGAAAAGTGTGAAGCAAGCTTTCAAGAGCTAAAGACCCGACTCACCACAACTCCTGTGTTGACGCTCCTCGATGACAATAAAGACTTTGTGGTGTACTGTGATGCTTCTTGGCAGGGTCTTGGTTGTGTGCTCATGCACGAAGGCAAGGTAATCGCTTATGCTTCTAGACAACTTCGGAAGCACGAAGAGAACTACCTGACACATGATCTCGAACTGGCAGTCGTTGTTCATGCTCTGAAGATATGGAGACACTACTTGATGGGCAACAAATGTGATATCTACACGGATCACAAGAGTCTGAAGTATATCTTCACCCAGTCAGAGTTGAACTTGAGGCAACGAAGATGGCTAGAGTTAATAAAGGACTATGACCTCAACATTCACTATCACCCAGGCAAAGCGAATGTTGTGGCCGATGCTTTGAGCCGAAGGAGCTATTGCAACAACCTGATGGTGCAGGACGAACAACCAGAGTTGTACAAATTAATGGAAAGATTGAAGCTCGACATTGTTGAGAAGGGTCAACTCAATGAGATGAGGGTGAGGTACGAATTGGAAGACCAAATCCGGTAAGCCCAGAAGGAGTGTCTAGAGATTGAAGAAGTAAAAGACCTTCTGACGAGAGGTAAGGCCCCTGACTACCGCATTGATGAGCAAGGCACGCTGTGGCTGAAGGATCGCATATGTGTGCCTAGTGTTGAGGAAATCCGGAAGACGATTCTGAAGGAAGCTCACGACTCTCGGTACTCTATTCACCCTGGGTGCACCAAGATGTACCAAGATTGAAGAGTCGGTTCTGGTGGGAGAATATGACAAAGGATATCGCTGAGTATGTTGCTCGATGCGACACATGCCAGAGGGTGAAGGTGGAACATCAAAGACCCGTCGGCTTGCTACAGCCACTAGAGATACCTGAATGGAAATGGGATGATATCAGCATGGACTTCGTGGTAGGCCTACCTCGCACTCAGAAGGGAAATGACTCGATTTGGGTAATTGTGGACCGTTTAACCAAGGTAGCACACTTCATTCCGGTAAAGAACAGGTTCAGTGTGAGCCAGTTGGCCGATCTTTACGTGGAGCACATCCTGAGGTTGCACGGAGCCCCGCGTAGCATCGTGTCCGATCGTGGCCCTCAGTTCACTGCTCAGTTCTGGAAGAGTCTGCATGATTCAATGGGCACACACTTGGACTACAGTACGGCTTTTCACCCTCAGACAGATGGGCAAACCGAATAGGTGAATCAGGTTCTCGAAGATCTTCTGAGAGCTTGTGTGTTGACATACAGCAATGATTGGGAGAAGAGTCTACCCTACGCTGAATTCTCGTACAACAACAGCTTTCAGGCGAGTCTGCAAATGGCACCCTTCGAAGCTCTTTATGGCAGAAGATCTAGAACTCCTTTGATGTGGTCTGAGGTGAGGGAGAGGACTTTCTTTGGTCCTGCTTCCATTGTTGAAGTCGAAGAAAATGTTGCTAAGGTGAGAGAGAACCTGAAGATAGCTCAAAGGAGGCAGAAGAGCTACGCTGATCCGAAACGAAGGGATATCTCCTTTGAAGTGGGTGACTACGTCCTTTTGAGGGTATCATCGCTTAGGGGCACGAAGAGGTTCCATGTGAAGGGGAAGCTAGCCCCAAGGTTTGTGGGACCCTACCTGATTGTGGCAAAAGTGGGGAAACTTGCTTAAAAGCTGGAGTTACTGCCCGATCTTGCCGGAGTGCATCCCGTGTTCCACATATCGCAACTCCGGGGGTGCCTTGACCCAAAGCTAGACAAGCATGTCTCCACCGATGCTATCGACTTGCAAGACAATCTAGAGTACTTGGAGTATCCGGTAAAGATACTGGATTTGGCCGAGAAATCGACAAGGAGTACCACCACTCGCTTCTGCAAGGTGCTTTGGAGCAATAACACTGAGCGAGAAGCGATGTGGGAGAAAGAATCAGTCATGAGGGAGAAATACCCTCACCTCTTCGAGTCGGAGGTAAGTTCTTAATCTCGGGGACGAGATTCTTTTGAGGGGGGAGTCTGTAACATCCCGTAATTTTTACGAGATGTTTAGTTTGTGAAAGTGAGGATTTTAAAAATTTTGGTGATAATTTGAAGTGCTTGAATAAATTGAATAAGAGTGCCTTCTTTTCTCTCCTAGATTTATTTTTGATTTAATTAAAAATTCTAGGAAATATAAAATGCTAATGTGAGAACCTTGGAGTTATTTGGCTTTTATTTGGAGTTTAAATGTGTGAGAAACAAATTTGAATTCTAAATTCAAATTTGAATCTTTTTCAAATAGGGGTTAAGTGGGTAGGAAAATAGGAAGGTTCCAAAACATATGCTGGGCCTCGAGTTCACCGGAGAAGTCCATTCGAGGTCCCTCAACAATCTCAGCTGCACTCTAAAACACCTCGCACTCCCGCTGGCCCAGCTAACCTCAGCCCACCTAAGCCCGCCAGCCGTTTCGCAACCCGGGGCGCCGACAGACGGGGCCCACGCGTCAGGCGCCACATCGACGTCGTCTTCCCCATCTCTAATTTATCTCCTTTTCGCCGCCGCGTCCGCACCGCGCGCGCCAGCACGGCCGGACCTCGTCGTACCGCTCGTGGCGGAGCCATGGATGCACGCCACCTCAACACACGCATCCGACCACCCACGCCTCGCGCGCCCGCCTATATAAGCCACAGCCGCGGCCTCCCTTAACCCTAGCAGCTCTGGGGTTTTCACCCTTTCCTTTCCGCCGTCGCCGGAGAAGGAGAAGAAGGAGAGGAGGAGAAGGAGGCGGGGAAGGCCGTCCGTGGGAGCTCGCCGGGAAGCCGGAGGCCGTCCGCGGGAGCAGCTTCTCGACACGAAGCCGGCGCCGTCCCTGCTGAAGCTGCACCGCGCACCTCTGTTTCCCCTGCTCCAGCTCGTTTCACCGCCGTCCTACTCCGCATCTCTTCACCGCCGCTCATCGCTTCGACCAGGGGTCTTCACGTGAGCCCGTCGTTCCCCTCTCTTCTGAGATGCCGGCCTTCGCGCCGTCAGGGGAAGGACCCCGCCGTGACGACCCCGTGCACGACTCTGCACGCACCGTGCCGGCGCCGCCGACCGCCGTCGCTTGTGTCGCCGGCCATTGAGCTGTGCCTTACGCCTGCAGGTGCCGCTGCAGTCTTCAACGCGTGCGCCTTCACCGCTTGGCCCGGTTCCCTTCTTCTTGATCGCCGGTGAGCCGTCGTCCTGCTCGCTGCGCCTCTGCGGCCATGCCCGCGCGGTTTGCTTTCGAGCACGCACGAGCAGGAAGGGAAAGGCAGCACCTTTGGGCGCTCGCCGTGCTCACCGCACCGCCGACACGACCGCACGCCCTCGTGCCTTCGCTTCACCGCGGGGAAACCACCCGACGCCATCGCAGACGCCAGCCAGAGCGCCACCTTGGCCATAGTCCGGCCTTTGCGCTCGGGCAAGGGGCAAAGCCCCAATTTTTGGGCTCTGTTCGCCTCACTTGTTGCACGCACGTACACCCCGGCGCATCTGCGCGCCCACGCGCCAGCGCCGGTGACCAACCGCACTGCGCTGTCGCGCCCATCACCGCGCCGTCACTGTCGAGCTCTACTCCGGCCAAAGGTCTGGTCTTTCTTGGCATGGGCATGTGCGCAAGGATCCCCTAAGCCGAACCGTGCCATCTGTTGGCCGGCCACCGACACATCTCGCCGCTGGCGAGCCCAAACCGCGCCGCCGCTCCTCTGCGGCATTGCGCCGAGCACCTGCCAGCCCTAGCCAAAACCCTGGGGGTTTTGTTGCACACCCGCAACCACACGCGCGAGTCACCGCGAAAGATCCGGCAGGATCTCGTGCGGCCGGCCACTCACGGCCGGGCCACACGCCGTGCTGCGCCGCACCAAGCCGCAGAAACGCCGGGTGAGATCTCGTGTGCCCCGCCGCGTCAGTCGGCCACGCCAGCTGCCGACAGCTTAAAGCCGCCCGCGTGGCAGCCACGTCAGCCCCTGGAGATAGCCTGCAGCCGGCTTTAAGCCCTGTTTGAGACAGCTGGAGATAGCCTGTAGCTAGCCTAAAATTAATACTATTGTAAATGCGTATTTTAATTGTAGAAATGTATTTTTCTTTAGAAAATTCATAATAAATCCGTTTTAACTCCGAAAAATACAAAATGTTTTCCAAAAGTCTTCTAAAAACTCAAACTCCGCGCTAGGCTAGAGTTTGTCTCCTTTTTGGGTCTTAATTGTTTTTCCTCTTGGAGTTATTGCATTAGCAGCCGTGTTTATTTATTTATTTACGAATTTAGGAGCTGCCGGAGCCGGAGAGCTGAACCAGGACTACGACGACGACCTCGGCTACGACGACTACCCGCTCCCAGGTTCACGCCCGACCTACTTTGAATGCCCATTAGGCATTGCTGTTATAACTGCTAGCGCTTTACTTATTGCATGATGATGGATTTGATGAAACGCTGCATTGCCCCTTTTATATACCATGTCCTTGATTGACCTACTACTACTACTATATTTATGCGTGATGATACGCTGAGCTTCGCCTTGCATGTGTTGGGATAATGTGGTAGCTTTCTTGGCGTGTGTGGGGAAAAACTGGCAGGAGAAGGTGTTTTGGGTATCTTGGCGGGGATGAGCTCAAGACAACCCGATCCGGGATCGGGGGCCAGGGGTTCGTCTTCTCGAGCGATTCCCATTTCGTACCTATGGCGGGTACACGGTTTTAGGAGCATTTGTGTTGGGGTTTTGTGATGACTTGGAGGATAGGAGCTCGCCCCGATCTGAAACTGAGTGGGTCGCTTTGTTGCACGGGACTTTCGTACACACCACCTCACCGAGAGTGGGGATAGGGCCGTATCGACCCTAGCAAGTGCGATACCATACCCGCTAGTAGGATAGAGGGTATCAGTGAAAGGGTAGCGAGTGAAGTCCTCTTTCCCTTTGCGGCGCTCCCCGTGTGGCCACACGGGGGCATGTTCACAGTTCTGGGGTGGTTCCTTGCGGGGGACCGCATCGAGACCCAGATGCAGGATGGAATCGTAACTCCTAGGTGTTCGTTCGGTTGGATAGGCTCGGTCTGCCGTACACCGTCTGGGTGCTATTCCGAGCTGGGTATAGGTGTACACACTCTGCAGAGTTTAGATCTATACGTATAGCCGCGTCCTCAGATATGGACATGCCCGATGTTTACTCCGACTCTTACGTTTTGGGATTTCTACCTCCCCCTATAGGATTCGAGTGTATGGTGAGCCGTGATTGCATTCGGAGAGAGGGGAGTTGCTCCCTCTGCCTCGCGGATCCGGGTGCAATCATTGAGGTGCGAGGAGTGGGAGTTCTCGCACCGACCCTAGTTGGAGATAGGTTCTGGTGACGGTGACCTGGATGACCAGGTGTAACCGATCATGGTTGAGTGATATGGGAATTGGAGATGTTACTCTATTTATATTGTTGCTGCTGCTGTTTAGGAAAACCAAGCCTCCACCTTGTACCTTTCTTTACCATTAGAAATAGGTCATTTAAAGCTTGCATACGGTTGGTGACGTGGATCTATCCCGATCCTTGGGGATAGCCCCTGAGCTTGCAGAGTACGAGTCAGACTTCGACAACAACGCCGACGGATGGTACGACTGAGGGGCACGTCGCTTCGCTCGAGGATGTCTGTGGGAGAGGAGAATAATGTGGAGACATCTTCTGAAAGCTAGCTACCGCTGCGTAGGCTCTTATTCATGTTATTTCGCCAAGAGGCGTGTAATGATGTACTCCTTTAATGGACCTGTAATAATAATATTAATACTTTTGATGTTTAATTCCGCTATATGGTTGTGATATTTATCTGTGATGAAAGTCTGTATGTGATAGCGTCTGATACAGGGACTATCGCAAGCACAGGATGACGGGTTTTCCCCTTTTTAAAACCCGGGTCGTTACATGTGGTGTCTCGGCACCTCGGCGCTTGCCGCCTGCATGGCCATCGGCATCGTGCGCGACACGGGCGTCAGGGCCAACGCGCAACAGCGCAAGATCTACAACAGAGTTGCCAGGCGATCTTGGATGCCGGCAGGCAGCAGCCCCAGAAGGGCTTGGACAACGACGACGGAGGCGGGAGCTGCGTGGGCGCACGCAACGGATGGAGATAGCGATGCGGATTCGCTCGGCAAAGATGCCGAGTGGAGTGGAGAGTTTGCTGAGCAAGATAGCTTGCGCTGAAAACCTTCCCCGAAGGGGCGGACACTCATAGAAAGAGCTCAGACATGTGAAGGGATCCTTTTTCTCCTAATCTTCTTAGGTTGCTTATATAGCTGAGGGGTGGTGTTTTAGCCCCAAGTCTTTGGTGGGTACAAAAATAACAGCTGAGTCCCTTCACTACCGACGCGAGAGAGATAGCAAAGCTGTTGGACAGAGTTTTGACCGCCGTTTTTCTTTTTTTCTTAACGATGCAAATCATTTTAACTAGTCTGTTGAGGCGTGAAATGGACAGGAGTGGACAAGGTTGTTGGCTTAATTATGTGTGCAGCCACGTCCTCTGAACTGTACTTACACATTCAAGACTGGAGAACTCTAGATGACTTGGGCTAAACCTATCCATCCATTTGTGTGATCCGAGCCAATCCTGTAGATTTCACGCCTAATAGATCGAATCCAATATAACAGTTACAGATATTCTTGCATTATTTCTGGTCCCTGGAGTTCTGTCTCTGTCATTCTGCATAACAAAGAACGCATCTCTTTTTTTTACCATGAGTTCTAATCTTTTATAATTTATCTACCCTTGCCATATTTAAAAAAATTAACCTTTGAGTGTATTCTAACTTGGTTGGCACTTTTCAAAAATTTGGCTATAGATGTGCATTGAATAAATGTACTAGTGGTGTTGATGTCGTGAAAGATCAATAGAAGAAACGGTGAATAATAGTGACCAACTGAACATGCGTTGGGAGGGTAGCAACAAAAAGACTGAACGTGTGGATTTTCTTTTCATGTTTTGTATAGGTATTTGTTTGGCAAAACATCCAAGTATTACACTAAACTTAATCTAACATTTTACAAATCTGATATAGGTAATTATTGTTCTCATTCTGTTGATAAAAATGTAAGAACTATAACGATGCAAACAAACATACTCCCTCCGTTTCATATCGTTTTGACTTTTCTAGATACATTCCTTTTGCTATACATCTAGATATATAATTATACCTAGATACATAACAAAAGGAATGTATCTAGAAAGCTAAAACGAAAAGCAATATGAAACAGAGGGAGTAATATAAAATGGATTCATTTTTTCGAGGGACATCTCCCATTTCCATTACCATAACAGAAATACCAGCAGTTCTTACAGAAGAAGTAAAAGATGAGAACCCACATAACCCGGAGCATCCAACCCACCTATCTTTGACTCAAGCTAAGTGAGGGATTACATCAGGAACCACTAGGTCTCCTAGAGGCAGCAAGGGATATGGGGTACAGCAAAACAAAGTTCAGCTTTTTTTTTTGTTCTTCCTACAGAATATATTGAAAGACAGCAGGGTATCCATGGATCTTCCTCAACCCCATATCTTCTTTTCCTTCTGATCAGCTCTCCTCGCCGTTTCCAGGGTGCTCCTCCTGTGGCGCCGGCAGCATCCTGATGGTCGGGCGACTCTTCTGCTGTGCGAGGATCATGTGAGATATCGCCGGCAGCATCTTGACTCCTTTCGCAACTCCTCCACCGAGCTCCGCATTAAAGAGACCTGCCAAAAAGACATATACGCACAAGCGTGCAAAATGATTTCAGCAGGGTGTCATTAGTTTTTGTCAAAAATTGCTTTGTTTCTACATTTCCATATGGCCCAGCAAATTGCTGCAAAGCCAAAATGATGTATATCTTTCCCATTGAGGAGCAAGCTTTGTATCCAACACTTGTATTGTGGAATTAACTCCTACACAGGCGGCCCCCACCCCCCCCCCCCCCCCCCGACACATTTTGCAATAGGACATTGAACTGTCTCGTTCTGTGTACGGAATACACGATTGCATTCTGCTTTCTTTTATCATATTGTCCTTTGTTAACATCGCATTATTTTCGAGCAACCAAGTGAAAATCTTGATCTTGTAGGGTATTTTGGCTTTCCATATGTGTTGGAAGTTACATCCATCATCACTTTTGGTCAGATGATCATATACTGATCTGGTAATGAATTTGCCACCCCATCTCCAACCAATGACATCATTGGTGTTTTGGTAGTTGAAGTTGTATGCTTGATTTACGATCCCCACCCACTGCTCAAAGAGAATAGGTGGCAAACATCTATCAAATGTTATAAAATGGATTCATGGTTTATGAAATTTAAGTATTTATAAAAACTGTCTAAGCTTACCAACTCCACCTTTTTCTGGTGCGTTGATAGTTGGATGTTGGCAAGTGTCGCCGTTGGATGGAAAGAAAAAAACTCACAAAGTACAGATACATCTCGGGAAGGAATGGCCCCCTCCCAGGTATGCCGTGAGCAGTTTGTCTTTTTTTTTAAAAAAAATACTTTTTTCTTTTAAATTCGTATGGTTGAATGAGAAAAAAGGCCTTGCATTAGGCTTGTGCGTGCACACTGTCTAGTGAAAAAGTGTGTGCAAATGCCAAAAGGCTATAGCATACTCGTGCTTGATTTAGCAAAATCCCAAAACCAAATTCTCGTCTCATGTTTGACCTCACCATTTTCCATGTCGTGTCAAAAATGAATTCCGCCAGATCCAGAACACGAGTACTCTTAGCAATCAAGGGCACCAACCTCTCTGCATAAGTATGACTTCTCACATGTCACATGCGCGCATTGAATCCTGCCGGAACAAGCTCCACAAATGGAGCGCCATCTCTGGTTTCTGTCGGCAACGCTCGCCGTCGCCACGGTGCTCTACTACGCCATCCTAAGACACCGTTCCAGCGCCGCCCGGCGGCTGCCGCCCGGTCCAAGGCCACTCCCACTCATCGGCAACCTCCTCTCCCTCCGCGGCAACCTCCACCACACGCTCGCGCGCCTCGCCCGCGCCCACGGCCCCGTCATGCGCCTCCGGCTGGGTCTCACCACGGCCGTCGTCATCTCGTCGCCCGACGCGGCGAGGGAGGCGTTCACGAAGCACGACCGGCGCCTCGCGGCGCGCGCCGTCCCGGACACCGCCCGCGCCCTCGGCTTCTCGGAACGCTCCATGATCTGGCTGCCGAGCTCCGACCCACTCTGGAGGACCCTGCGCGGCATCGTTGCCACGCACGTCTTCTCCCCGCGCGGCCTCGCGGCGGCGCGCGGCGTCCGCGAGCGCAAGGTGCGCGACCTGGTGGGCTACATCCGCGGGCGCGCCGGGCGGGAGGTCGACGTTGGCCAGGCCGTGTACGGCGGCGTGCTCAACCTGGTGTCGAGCGCCTTGTTCTCCGTCGACGTGGTCGACGTGGGCGCCGAGTCCGCGCAGGGATTGCGCGGGCTCGTGGAGGAGCTCGTCGACCTCGTCGCCAAGCCGAACGTCTCGGACCTTCTCCCTCTGCTCCGGCCGCTGGACCTGCAAGGATGGCGGCGCCATGCGGCCGGACGCTTCGAGAAAGTCTTCCGCATCCTTGACGGCATGATGGACAGCAGGTTGGCCGAGGCTTCTTCTCAGGACAAGCGCGGCGACTTCCTCGACGTGCTCGTGGAGCTCATGGCCCAAGATCGCCCGCGACAACGTGACGACCATCCTGTTCGACGTCTTCGCCGCCGGGAGCGACACGATGGCGATCACCGTGGAGTGGGCGATGGCGGAGCTGCTCCGCAACCCGGGCGCCATGGCCAAGCTGCGCGCCGAGATCGATGGCGCTGTCGGGAGCAAGCAGGCCGTCGACGAGGCCGACGCGGCGAGCCTCCCTTACCTCCAGGCCGTGGTGAAGGAGGCCATGCGGCTGCACCCTGTGGCGCCGCTGATGCTGCCGCACCAGGCCGTGGAGGACGGCGTCGAGATCGGAGGCTACGCCGTGCCCAAGGGCTGCACGGTGATCTTCAACACGTGGGCGATCATGCGCGACCCGGCGGCGTGGGAGAGGCCGGACGAGTTCGTCCCGGAGAGGTTCTTGGATGATGAGATCAAGGTGGACTTCCGGGGGAAAGACTTCGAGTTCATCCCGTTCGGGTCCGGCCGGAGGGTGTGCCCCGGCATGCCGATGGCCGAGCGAGTGGTGCCGCTCATACTGGCTTCTCTGCTCCACGCGTTCGATTGGCGCCTGCCGGACGGCGTGTCCGCCGAGCGGTTGGACGTGAGCGAGAAGTTCACCACCGCGAACGTCTTGGCCGTTCCTCTCAAAGCCGTGCCCATCGTCATCGCCTAGTTACTGCATGCAGTCTGGCGTGTGCTTAGAATCCACGGCAGTATGCCATAGATGTAGTCTGATTCTGCAGATTGTAGAAAAATGGGCAATTGAGAGGCGCAAATAGTGCCACTTCGATCATCACTTCAATGGCATTTGCGATTTGGCATGTGTGGACTAAAAAATTCAATATGATCATCACTTGGTCCTATCATCGAGTTGTGGTGGTGGATTTGACACCGTTTTCCCAGATGTTCAGGAACTTTTTGTGCTAGCTGTTGGATGAACGTTGGCGTGTTTTCTCTGTTCAAACTCGGAAATTGGTCCCCGTCGCCGTCCGATTTGCAGGATTGCAGTTTACTGGAACTTCAATGCCGATAACAACACAACTACACTTTTAAAAAAAACAAAACTCTACTACATCTATTATCTGTATGTTGTAACTTTTTTTTTATCAAGACGTACCTGTATTAAAAGTTAAGCATACAGACATACTCCCTCCGTCTCATAATATAACTTCGTTTAGACTTTTCAAAGTCAATTTTTTTAAAACTTTGACTGATAATAACTCTTAAAATAATTTATTTCAAATATAAAAGATTATATATTTTGATAGTTCATTTCATGATAAATCTACTGATATCATTTTTATGCTATAAACATTTATGATTATTTCGTTATTCATGATCAAAATTTTAAAAAAAATGATTTTGAAAAAATATAAACGAAGTTATATTCTAAGACGGAGAGAGGATAGGAGGACAGCTGAACGGATAGTGTCTGCGAATGAGGTCGACCAGATTTGGCGTAGTAGTTGCTACTTGTGCTCGATTGCTTTTAGCACATGACCCATTTCGAGAAGGCGTTGACAAATTCGTCATTTCTTGCCCAGTGTGGCACAGAGGGATCAGATAACCGATCGTACAACTTCTTATTTTGCTATTGTTTTGAAACCGAGCGCTTCAAATAAAAATCCTTCCGCTCATTTCAACAAGATCTTCGAAGCTAGATCCCACATCATTATGTTTTAATATAAAAAATCGTGTGAGAAAATGCTTTTCAATGTATTCTAATGTGCTTATGACTTTCAAGAAGTTCTATAATTTTTTAAAATTACTCATCTTAGATGAATTAACTGGATATTGATGTTGATATGTGAAACATAGATTGGCTGGTGTGATTGAAAAGAGGGCAAACAACTTTGTTGTGGTAGGTTGCTATTTCAAGCATGTTTGATGGTAGGTCACTTTGCGAAATAAATTGAGCATTTCAAGTAGTTTGGTTAGGCATTTTCTATTCTATACAAGCAATTTATGTCCTTTTGGAAAATATATTGAAAAATAAATTCAAACCATATACAAGTGGGGTCTTATTTTCAAGCTAGCATTGAAAGAAATATAACTGTGCAATTGGAATTTGAGTTTGATGTCCAGTTTAAGAACTACAGTTGTGGTTGAATGTGCTCACGTGGGGATAAAAACTCCAAGGACGTATAAGTTGCATGTGGGAAAATGCTCACAGTAATCCATTGAATTAAGTATGAGTGGCCATAATAATTGTTTAACAGACGCTTGGTTAAACTAACCGTGTGTTTGGTTCAGAGTTGGGTGGGTTGGGTTGGATCCAACCCAGTTTTTGGGGACGGAGCCAACCCGTTCAATGTGTGGTTGCATCTCTGATTTTAGGGACGGAGTCAACCCATCTCATGTTTGGTTGCAGGAATTGGAAGCATAGGTTGGATGGCATGATAAGACTATCTCTAGCAAGCAGAGGCATCTGCATCTTCAAATACCCCTTATCCGCATAAGAGAGAGAAAGCTACAGGAGAGGGCCTCGCACGGTCTCGCAGCAGCAAAGCGGAACCCGTTGCGCAAACTCTGGCGGTAGTTGATTCCCGCGGCGAGGAGGAGCGTCCCACCTCCAGCTCCGCCGCCTCCATGGCCGCCGCCTTCGCCGCTGCTCTCCATCTCCATAGACACCGCCGCCCACCACGTCGACAGGAGCCGTCGCCCTTCGTGCCAACGGGAGCCGTCGCTCGCCGCACCGACAGGAGTTGTCACCCTTCGCGCCGACGGGAGCCGCCGCCCGCCGCGCCGTCGAAAGCCACTGTCGCGCCATGGAGGCCGCCAAGCCCCAGCGTCCTGCTTCTCCCAACCTCCCAGCGCCGTCGCCGCCGCCGCCCCAGCAAGCTCGCGTGGAGGCGAGGTGAAGCTGGGGAGGACGTGCCGGAGGCGGAGGACCGAGGCGAAGCTGGGGAGGCGGTCAACGCGCAGAGGAAACCGTCACCGTCAGAGCTCGTGAAGCCGTCGTCGTCGGATCTTGTGAAGCCGTCGCCGTTGGAGCTCAAGAAGCCGTCTGCGCTCCTGCTCCGCCTCGCGCTCCTGCTCCATATCCAGATCTAGGCGGTCGGAGAGGAGAGGGAGAGGGAGCTCAACGGCCCTGCTCCAAATCGAGGCCGGCTGCCTCTACTCGACACGGAGAGGAGAGGGAAAGGGAGGGCGGAGGAGAGGGAGGGCAGCGGCGTGGTCGCTGCTGGTGGTGTTTGAGGGCGGAGAAGAGGGAGAAGGAGAGGGAGGTCGCAGGCGAGGGAGAGCGGAGGGGCACCGACACACCGCAGAGAGAGGGTGGGGATGGAGGGGAGCAGAGCGGTTGAGATGCAGACGCCAAGATTTTCCCCGAGAATGCGCGTGAGAGAGGCCGGCACTACAAAATGCAGATGCAGTTGAGGTGATTGTTGGAGCCGCTTCAATATCTTTTTCCCTCATTTTGCGCAACGGGGAGGGGATAGGGGTGTTGCTGGAGTTAGTCTAACACCGTTGGTAAGGATCTCACTTGCCATCAGTGGACCCCACCTGTCAAGCTCTCATCTATTTTTTTTTCTTTTTATTTTTTTCTCTACCCTATCTTCTTCCTCTCGATGTTGGGACGGGGAGCTCGGAGCCGCCGTCCTGGGCGAGCTCTGGCGTGGAGAGCTCGGAGCCGCCGGCCTGGGCGAGCTCCGCGCCGCTGCCGCCGCTCCTTCCTCCTGGATCCATGCGCGGAGCCGCGTGACCGAGCACGGAGAAGACGCTGCCGCTCCTTCCTCGATACAGAGAAGATGGAGGGCCACGGGAGATGGCCAACCCGGTTGGAGCGGCTCTGTCCGCCAGATTTTGAGGGAGGTGTCCAACCCACATCTGAGAAGAATATTCCCCTCTGGAGCCAACTCAACCCTCATCATCTCCATCCAAACAGATACGGGAGCGGGTTCGCTTCGTCCCAACCCCCAACCAAACACACGGTAAAGTCATTACCTTCTAGATCAGGATAACTGAAACTAATAAAATTCGCCTAACTCCTAGCTATAAATACAAATAAGCTTCGATCAATACTTCAGCTACAGTGGTAGGGACATGTGTTTCCCTTTACCCGGTTCTGCTATCACATTGTACACTCGAACCACCATATTCCTTCTCTTCTTTGCAAGACCTCCATTTTTTAAGTATCACCGTACCGAAAGATCTTAACTAGTTTAAACTCTTATGGACACCTCTAGAAACCTGAAAGTAGAATACATCACATGGCTAGGCTACCCTAACACCAAATTTATAACGACAAGGCAGCCCACCAACATTCAAAAGATTTCCTCTCCAATCACTTAGTTTCAATTCCTAGTGAGTTTTTGATCTTGTGTAGAACTCTTGAGATATCTATAGGCATACTTTCATATTTTTGCAATTAAGATTTTGTTCCTACTTATGAAATTAATGTTTAAACCAGATAATAACTCAAATGCATAATGGAAATCTTTCACATTTTTATATTCTTCAAGATTATCAACCATAAAAAGAAATTGTGTGATCTACACATTGCATAATATGTAGTCCATTATCCAGCAAACTAAATGAGGACCACCAAATAGCAAACATATACTTTTATGTTACGCAGAATAATAGGCTAATTGGGATCATTTTCTTTTATTGTTTAAAATTATTTACCTCAACTTAAACACCTTCACTAATCACAAATTGGTTAATCAATTTGTTCTATAATTTTTCTTTAGAAATAATACTTTAGATAGCCAACCACATCTTTTTACTAGAGGTCTAATATATTTGAGGTTTCTTGTAACATCACTTACGAAAATAATGGAGAGAAATATAAATAAAAATAATATAAAGACTTGAGACACAAAATCAAACTAGAAGGTTTTCACAATCAACCATAATGAGCTCAAGTCAAAGACAATCAAAATGACATTTTCAGCTCTGGATTTCAACTAGCTGGGGCTTCCACGTCTGGACTTGGCGGAGCTTGATCGTTCTATCACTGAGGAGGACGTCTGGGAGGCCAAGAGGGACCTCCCCTTTTTCAAGGCACCGGGTCCAAATGGTTTCACTGGTTGTTTCTATAGGTCGGCTTGGTCGGTCATCAAGGATGACATGGTTCGGGCTTTTCAGGCCATCTCTGTAATGGATTGTCGGAGCTTCCATCACCTTAATGAAGCCTTGCTTACGCTGCTCCCTAAGGTTGACAATCCTGAGGTTCTATGTGACTATCATCCCATTAGTCTGATCCACAGTTTTAGGAAGATTTTCTCTAAGATCATGGCCAACCGGTTCGCTCCTAACCTTCCACGCTTGATATCGGCAAACCAGAGCGCGTTCATCAAAGGTCGTCAAATCCAGGATAACTTCAGATATGTTATGGGCACGGCCAGAACTCTCTCGATAAGGAAGAGCCCGAGTGTTCTTTTTGAAATTGACCTTGCCAAGGCCTTTGACTCGGTCAATTGGGTCTTTCTTATTGAGCTTCTCACGGTGGTCGGTTGCCCGCTGCGATGGACTAACTGGATTTCGATAATGCTTTCTTCGGTCAGACCAAGATTCTCTTGAACGGAGTCCCCGGTCGTCGCATTTGCTATGGTCGTGGGCTAAGGCAACGTGATCCCTTGTCACCTATGCTCTTTGTTCTGGTTATGGAGTGCTTCAACACCATGATTAAACTCACTGACTCCAGAGGACTGCTTAGTCCCCTGCGACCACGCTCTATTAAGCAGCGGGTGTCCTTGTATGCGGATGACATCGTCGTCATTTTATCCCCGATCGTGTTGGATCTTGTTATGATTAGAGAGATCCTGGAGCTCTTCCGTCGTGCGACGGGGCTCGGTACTAATCTTAACAAGAGCAAGGCATTCCCGATTCGCTGTGTCGAGAATCAGATGGGTTTAATCACGCGCACCCTGGGTTGTCAGTATGTCGTTTTCCCGTGTGCCCAAATCTGCTATGCAGCCAGTCGTTGACAAAGTCGCTAAACAGTTACCTCCTTGGAAGGGAAGGATGCTTAACCGAAGTGGTCGTCTTATCCTGGCTCAGTCTACTCTTTGTGTTATCCCTGTGCACATCTCCATGGCCACGAGGATCGCGCCATGGGCAATTCGAGCCATTGAGAAGCTCGTCTGGGGGTTTTTGTGGTGTGGCTCTGAGGTGGCCGTTGGGGGGAAATGTGATGTTGCTTGGGTTAATGCGGCTTGCCCAAAGCAATACGACAGCCTTGGCATCCCCAACCTCCAGCTCATGGGCTTTGCCCTACGGCTTTGTTGGTTGTGGCTGGCCCGGGTGGACTCGGATAAAACCTAGTCAGGTTATACTTTTCAGGCTGATCGGTCGTCTCTAGAATTTTTTGATGCTTCAATAACCGTGCAGGTAGGTAATGGCTTCTGCGCTCTGTTCTGGATGGATCGCTGGCTGAATGGGTGTTCAATCCATCAGTTAGCGCCAGATCTTTGGAATGCGGTCCCTCCTCGCACTAGAAAGTTCCGTACTGTTTGTGATGCTCTCCTGGGTAGGCGATGGGTGCGGGATGTTGCCTTTGCCCGCACGGTGTATGTGGTTGTCCGATATTTGCACATATGGGACATGCTGCGTGACGTCTATCTGTCCTATCAGCCAGACAGGTTCATTTGGAAGTGGTCGTCTTTAGGGGAATACTCGTCTAGTTCAGCGTATCGTGCATTGTTTGTGGGAAGAACACCGGTTGCGGGTGCGGACCGCATTTGGATGATTTAGGCACCCGGGAAGTGCCGCTTCTTTGGCTGGCTTGTGTTGCATGATCGTTGCTGGACATCCAACTGACTGCGTCGCCACGGGCTTCAGGATTTGGATGAGTGTGCTCTCTGTGCACAAGAAGTAGAAACTTTGGATCACCTGCTACACGGATGTGCTGCCGTGGGGCGTGGTTCAGAATTCTATGCTACTACGGCCTGCAAGGCTGCAACATCTGGCACCACAGGTGGAGTTGCCTTTCTTTGAGTGGTGGCTGGATCTCAGGAAGCAGGTACGCAAGCTTCAGCATGAAGGGTTCGATTCCTTAGCGCTACTAGTGGTCTGGTCGTTATGGCGGGAGAGAAATCGTCGTGTCCATGACAGAGTCGCGTTCCAGCCAGTGGCGCTGGCGCCGCAGATCCTTGAGGAAGCTCGAAGGTGGACCCGAGCTGGCTTTGTTGGAATTGGCGCACTTGGTCGTGCTAGATTGCAATTTGTAGTTCCTTTTGGCCTCTGGCCTTGTACACTTTTCTCTTTGTTGTTGTTGTTGTTGTTGTTTGTGTTCGGTTCTGTACTGTACGCAAACTCTCTTCTTCTTAATGAAAAACGTGCTTTGCACATCTTAAAAACATTTTCAGATAGATTTAAATCCATTTTAAAATTTTAGATTTGAACTGAAATGTGGAATATGCTAAATATAGTCAAGTACCCATGTTTGGGGATCAATTTAAATGGTTTGTGTCGAGTATTGAGAAAGTTTCCAACACTTAGACAAAAAGTAAAAGACGGGAATAAAGCGATTATATTCTCGAAAAAAGTTGAGGTCTCTTTACATGGAGGTTCGGGGTCGTCTTTTATAGTGCCTGAGGGTCACTTTTACATTCCGAAAATATCCTTACAACTCTAGTATCTTTGTGGAATATGATGTATATTGATGAGGACATGCCACCCATGCATACGACCATGATTGGTGCATGGAATGGAGTAGAAGAAGTCTAGCAAGGGTGTCCAAGTCGAAGAGGATGCACGAGGCTAGTCCGGTTCGAGTCCCCAAGGTGGAGGCCCAAAGCAATTCAAGTTCGAGCCCAGTTCGGAGTCTAGCAGGAGCAGTGTCCACTGAAAACGACGCCCAGGTCGTATACGGAGTCGGTTTTTGGACGTTCTTTATATGGGTGGAACCACAATTCAATAGAGCTTCCAATAGCACCGGTCTCAGGCCCAAATTCGTTCTGAGTCAACTGGAACTATCGAAACAAGTTAACGTCCAGAAATCTACCAAGGTGCTGCGTCGCCAGTTTGTTGGGCCTTAGGCCCAAGTTGTGGGCGCCCCATCCTAGGTCGCCCCCAACCTAGGACGCCCTCCTCTCATATACTCAGTAGTCGCCGCCTTAGAAACTTGAGTTTTGTTTTACATCTAGCTTTAGCTACCTAGAACACACACAAATACGTGCTGTCCTCTGTGATTTAGAACTCCACCTTCGAGTGAATTAGTTTGCTCGCCTCAGATTCTTATTCATTCTTTGATTGCGTACAGGAATTGATCTTCGTGATCAAGCTGATCTTGCGCTAGCAAGGTTGGTAACCATCAAGAGTTGGTTCAGTGATTGCATTGGCGCTTCGAGTATCGCTCGTTGTAGTCGGATCGTGAGGGTCTACTTCCACCAGATCGAATTTATCTCCACTCACCGAAAGATCGGGCACTCCACCTCTATCATACATAAATGTCTAAAGTACTCACGCACATAACGTGAACTCCTCAAGAGTTCACATTTCACATGCCATCTTTCTCATGCCAAACATGCTTCTCTCTCTGCTACCTCAAATGATGTGTCAGGACCCCAAGATTTCCCAAAGTTCTTCGTTACTGAGATTCAGATGCCGCAGAAAGTTTTCATCTTTTGTTGCCTTCTGATAAAAGAAGCAATTGTTCCTTTCCACACCCTCGAGTCCTGCAAAAAGGCAAGGATGTAGAGAATACAATATTTCCACGACTTAGGGTGCCTTTGGTTGGACTTTTACCTGCTTTTGCTTTTGCCAAAAGCCAATAGCCTAACCAAAGAGGTTAGCTGTCAGTCAAAGCCAAAGCCAAAAGCAACTTTTGCGTAGTTCATTTTCAAAAGTATGGGGAGTACCTGCTTTCACTTGCTTTTGGGTCACAAAATTACCCACCTACCACTGATTACACACATACCGGTTCATTTTTTTTTGCGTTCTATTCCCGTCCGCGTCCGCGTCTGCGTCCTCATCGGCACACAAGAGCTCTCCGTCGCGGCCTCGGCAGCGCGCCGGAGCCCTCCGCTGTGGCCTAGCGGGTGCGCGGGAGCCCTCCGTCACGGCCTCGTCGGCGCGCGGGAGACGCTCTGCCGCGGCCTGGCTGGCGCGGCCTCGCAGGCGCGTGGGAGACGCTCTGCCGCGGCCTGGCTGGCGCGGCCTCGCAGGCGCGTGGGAGATGCTCTGCCGCGGCTCCCTCCCTAGCCCCGGGTCATCGTGCGAGGTCCACCACCGGTCGTGAAATTAGCCGCACAGGCACAAGCTCCGCCGCGCGGACACAAACGCTGCCGCCGGCCGCATTTGCACGCCGCCGCCGACCGCAGGTGGGACCCTCCCCAAGCCGCTGTGAGAGAGAGGAAGAAGATGACGAGATGAGAAAGGAATAGAGAGGGAAACGAGCTCCGCCGCGCGTGAGCCATGCCGGTTGCGGCGAGCTCTGTCGGCCACGGAAGAGCTCCGCCGCGCGTGAGCCTCGTTGGCAGCGGGAGATCTCCGGCCACCGCTACTAGGCCCCGACGGTGGATGCGGCCCTGCTGCCTGCGCGAGCACGACTCCAGCGGTCTGTGGGCCTATCCCTGCCGATGGATGGGCAGCCGTGGGTGCTGCCCTAGCAGCACTCGATTCCTCCCATTCGCAGCATCGCAGAGTGACCAGAGGAAGAAGAAGAAGACCTCATGTGTGCATGACATGTGGGGCCCACTAAGAAGTGAGGGGACTTTTCCAAAAGCCACCGCAACTCAACCAAACAGGCTTTCATCTATCCCGCAGTAGCTTTGCCAAAGCTACTTTTCCAAAAGTCACAGCCCACAATAGCTTTTTCCAAAACCACAGTCCAACCAAACACACCCTTAACACCCTCGAGGGTTAGAAAAACAGAAAAGTTATGACAACTTCAGAGTCTTTGTAACTTGGAGATCGAAATGTTCTACATTCTCATCTCGAGGCTCACAGAAGACGAAACATTCATAAACACAATGTTTCATGACCCTCGAGTACAAAATAAACCAGGAATTTTTATAGAATCGTAGAACTCAAACTTTGTTCATAAAATTGAAAATCAGATAACTCTTTGGGTATTCGCTCATTTCCCACTCGAGGCTAGCTATACTCTTGTAACATCAAATACCACCTGCTCTAGCTTCGAGTGACTCTTTACCATGTGATGAGAAAGTTATGAGAATTTAAGTTTTCTTGTTTCCTCCAACACCTCAAGGTTGACGGTTTTTTGTCGATTCCCAACAGTTTGCATATGAAAACCTTGGAAATGAGCTATTGTAAATAGGAACTGAATGTTTAATGAACATTCAAGGCTAGATGTTGTTCACAAAAAATTTGAAGTTTGAATATTTTAAAGGAATCACAAGTTTGAACTGTGTGCTATATATTTGTACTCTGTCAGACTTCAGACTTCAATGGATTTCTGGACTTAAACTCGGAAATGTTGTGGTTGAAATTTCAGAATCATATGTCTTTCAAACCATGGATCCTTTGGCAAACTTCATGTCTACAAATTGTAGCCCTATGGTACATCCACAACTTTGGTTATTGGTGCTTGGAGAGTTTGTGGTCGAATTGGAACATCAGTCATCAATTTTTGGGCTTTGTGTATTTTTTTGGAAAGTCGGAGGTCTTTTTCAATAGAAGTTGAGGCCTTCAGGTCGATTGTGGTGAAGTTGGGGGTTCTTGTTGTAAAACGTAGATAGCAAGCAATTGTTTCAAAAGTTCAGGGGGCTTATATGTAGAATCTATGGAGTGAGGGATCGATTTACGCTCAATAGAAGGGCTTTCTTTGGGGAAAAAATTGTGCTCTACCATAATAAGTTTGGGCTATTTGTTGACTTTTGGGAAATTGGAGGTTTTTCATAAAAGCTCAGGCCTTCGGGTAGATTGTAGTGAAGTGCAGAGTTCTTTTTGTAAAATCTTGGATAACAAGCATATTTTCCCAAAAGTTTAGCGGCACATCTGTAAAACTGTGGACTGCAGGATCAATTTACGCTAAATAGAAGGGCCTTTTGCAGAAAAAACCGGTGCTCGGCCCGTTCACAATGCAGGTGATGTGACCTGCTTCTCCGCCTCGAGCCAGCAGGAATCATATCTATAACAACTATATAATGGGTACCCACTACAAGTCTCATCCTGATTTCTCTTAGCTCTCAGCCTAGCCACATCATCTCCCACCCCCTCATGTCAAAAAAAACTGCAATAATTAATCACGCATTGGCCAACGTTGTTGCCCACTTGCCCTTGCCACCAAACCCAAAATTAATAATTCAAAATAAATAGAATGACAACACAACAACATCAAGCAACTAGCCTTTCCGGTTCCAATTCCAAATTCCAATCCATTGAATAGGATTAGAAACCGTCGTTACGTCTCCTTGCATTCCAGCCGCCGATTCATCAGGCTGCTTCGTTGCATCTTCCAATGGTGACCTTTATATTCTCCTCTGGAATCATCTGTCTCGCCGCCTCGGCTCGAGCTCTCTACAATGGCCACGCGAGGCCACGATGCAGCAGTGGCGTTTCTAGAGTTGCGACCTCAACCTCAAGTGCGGATGCGGAGAGCGGAAGGTGGGTGGCCCTGCCCGGATGTGAATGGCTGGGTGCGTACGTAGGACATCGGCAAGGCAGAGGCATTCGAGTTGCCTTCTTCCAGCAGGGAATCGACAACATGAGCAACTAGCAGAGTGGAATACAATGGCTTCAGGCGTGCTGACGACGCTGGTGGAGAGGTAATGGTCAAAACCCTACTAGCCCATTTTTATACCACCGTCGGCGGCACCGACCAGATGGGCCAAATGGCTAACCCCAACCCAAGTTGCGGCCTCTAGCGTGGGGAGTTCAGTAAGCACCTCATCAGATTTTCCACGAGATTACTCCTGCCATGCTCCCACATCATCGGATGCCACGGGCTCTCACATCATCGGCGTTGTTTTCGTTGTTACCTCTAATCGCCGGTGCGATAATCCATCCACAAGCTCCGATGGCTGCTGCTATCCCAAGATGCAAGTGCCGAAGAAGGGAGAGCATGTGAGGAAGAGAACGAGAGAATTTGTGAAAGAGACAAGATTGTTTGGTATTGTGAAATTCTCACGAGCAGATATGAAATTCTCGTTATGCACAATTCCAACATATATTTTTCAAAAAAACTTAATTTTTCTCCTTCCAAGTTATCTTCTTGTGATTATATATTAGCTCCATACCTAAACTATTTTTAAAAATTAGCTTCACAGAAATTTGTTCTTGCGTACATCACAACGATATGCGTAGGTGATCATAGAAGTATGGGTTATTGTAGTCTACAAGATTTAATGGTCAAGTGATTATTAGTGTGCTTGGTTTCTTCTTTCTCTCTTGTTGACACCCAAATTTGGCACAGGCCGGATCAGGCTAGGCCAGGCGGTCAGACCGGGTTGCACGAGCGGTCTGACCGCGTGGTCCTGTAGCCGGTCCGGCACGGAGGCCGCCAGGCGGTCTGACCGCCTCCCCCAGGCGGTCTGACCGAGTCTCCCTGAGTCCGACTCAAATTAGAAGTTTTGGTTAGTTCCGAGTTGTAATGAGTTCTTTGCAGGGCAAGACCTCCCCTCTATAAATATAAAGGGACGTGGCCGATTGAGACCTATCATCCAATCGAACAAATCAATTTTATTACTTTTATCCCCAAACCCTAGTTTTTCCAACCTCATTGCTCTCCTCCTTCGTCTCCACGGCGGTTGAGGAAGTTCTGAGTGCCCTTGCTGACCTCAGGACAACCCTAGGCGCGTTTCTCCCGACGGGGTCCCTCCGGAGCGACGAACTTAGGTTTTCGGCGACGCTCCTCTCCAAGGCGGTCTGACCGCGTCCCCCAAGCGGTCTGACCGGCCCGTGCCGGGTGCTTCGACGAGTTGATTTCCGACGTCCGCGCGAAATAGTGCACTCGTGTGTTCGGCTAGAAAAAGCACCAACACACTTTTGGCGACTCCGCTGGGGTCAGATCTAGTTTTTACAACCATTTTGTCAGTTATTTTATGGGAGCGCGTTGCGAACTCGATCCCAAGAACCTCATCATGGTGAACATCGAAGAACACAGCGAAGAGGACCAGAGGAAGTACACGGAGCTTCAAGAGTACATCAAGAAGCAGTTTCTCTCTGGCGCCAAGAAGGATCGTGCAGGCAAGGTGACGATAGCTCAAGACTTCGAGATGCCGGCGATCAAGATGAACAACAACAAGGTTGAGGTAATACCCACTGTGAGCCAACCTCCACCTGATCTAGTAACACAATTATCTTCTACATCTGATAAGTTTGATTGTGCTTTTAGTGATCAGAATAATCTAGTGGCTAGTGTTATTACACGCCTTGAAAAAGTAGAGGGTAAACGTACTAGTACTGATATTTCTGATGATTTAATCCCTCAAGTTGATACACATGGAGTTCTGCACCAAACCATGTCGGCAGCACCTAATATTTCAGGTGATACATTTATGTACGGTATGTCGACAGGGTTTTATCCTGAGCAAACACCATCAACCCAGCCGACCCCGGTCAAACCGCCTCCCATGGGCGGTCTGACTGCCCAGTCGGGCTAGATGATGCTGCTTCCAGAACAACCGGTGCCTTTGTCGGTTGCGCCTAATACGCAGATTCCTGAGCGTAATAATGTTGGTATTGCACCTTATGCGTACAGTACCATTGCTCACACATCACCACCTATACCTAATGTTGCTCCATCTTATGGTGTGCCTAATGATGTGTTTTCCGACTTGCATCGTGTTCAAAATCCTAATCAACCCCATGTGAGTAGATTTAATACATCAGCTCCAATGCAATCTCAGTTAGCTGCTAGGAATGAATTTGCTCAATTTAAAGAAGAAGTAGCTAATATGATGAAAAATAAGCTCGGCATTGACTTTGGTAATTCTAAGCTTTATCAAAAACCTTATACAGCCAAGTTTGATTATGTGGCTTTTCCCCCTGGTTGGTGTATGCCTGACTTTGTTAAATTTAGTGGTGATGATAACCGTACAACCTGGGAACATATTAGCTAATATATTGCTCAACTAGGTGAAACGGGTACTTATAATTCTTTAAAAGTACGTTTGTTTTCCTTGTCTTTGACGGGTACCTCTTTTGCTTGGTTTTCTTCATTAGCTCCTAACTCTATTGATTCTTGGGATCAATTAGAGCAAAAGTTTCATGATCACTTCTTTAGTGGGAGCTATCAATTAAAATTAACAGATTTAACATCGGTTAGGCAAGGTAGAGATGAGTGAGTCTCTGATTACCTTAAGCGCTTTAAAGAAGTTAAAAACCGTTGTTTTAATCTTGCACTTTCTGATTCTGACCTTGCTGACCTTGCTGCTAAAGGTTTAAGATCTGCACTTAGAGAAAGGTTAGAAGGTGTAGAATTTTATTCTCTTGCTACTGTTCTTGTAAGAGGTATGGCACAAGAATTAAAACTGAATAAAGAAAAAGAAAACTATAAACCTCGTCAGTCTAACATGCATTTGGTTGAGTATGATTCTGATATCTCGAACAACGAGGGTGAAGTTTATGTTGCTGAATTTGTGTGGCCTTCTAAGGCTAAAGCTAGTTCTTATGCATCACTTAAGCCGGCTACTAAAGGTCGGCAAGAAGAATTAAAATTTACCTTTGATGTTTCTAAGTGAGATCGTATTTTTGATGAATTACTTAAACTTGGAAATATTAAGATTTCTCATACTATGCCTCCACTTGATGAAATTAAACGATATGCATATTGCAAGTTTCATAACTCTTATTCTCATGCTACTAACGATTGTAATGTATTTCGTTGTCAGATTCAATCGGCCATAAACGAAGGTCGTTTGATGCTTCATGAGATGCAAGTGGACAAGCAGCCTTTTCCTATCAACACCATGGATCTGTAGCAACCTAAAGTGTTGATTCGGCCACACCAAGTCGAAGCAACTAAAGGCAAGGACGTGGTAGTCGGGGAAGCTAAGCCCGATTTGAGAGGAAAAGAATTGGTAAGAGAAGTCACATGTGAGAAAACCCCTGATGGTAGAAAAACATTCAAGATTACTATCAAAGCTTCTGGACATGGGGGGGCAAGGATCGTCCGCATTGTCTGGTCAACAAACAACCGAGCCTGCTTAGTCCAGGGCGGTTAGACCGGCGCCCCAGGGCGGTCAGACCGCCCATGCTCATGGTCACCCAAAGATGCTTGTTCCGAAGCGGTCAGAGATTGGAAACTGGAAGCTTAATGTTGTCAAGAATCAGGGGAGTGTTTCAAAGCCAAAGGTCACATTTGACAAGCTATTTGACAAATACTCCAAACAAAAGGCCGTTACAAGTGATCGGCTATTAAAAAAGGATGAGATCACCTCCGCACCAAGAGGGGCCGTCGTCGCCCCCAAGAGCAGGTACAAGATTTAGAGGTGAATCATGACATCAAGGGCAACACTTTACTCCACAATGGGCACCTTCGAGTTCAAATCAACCTCGCCCGGTCTACGACGACAATGGAGTGATGTGGGTGCCATATCAGCAGCCCTTCCATCATGGATGGGGAGGACCAAGAAGACCAGCACTGGACAGGATTTCACGGCCTACACAAGATCGTTGGGCTCCACGTTGGTCAAGTCAACATCATCAGGACAACACGGTCAGACCGCCCCCTACACACGGTCAGACCGTCCTGCCCAGGAAAAGCGTCCAATCTCCTCCACGACAAGTGTACAAGCCCAAGATCAGAGACGAGGAGGTTCAGAAGATGGATATTCATCGAGAGAGGACTACTGGCCAAGATATCATTCAGATTGGGACAATGGATGTTCCTATTGAGAAAAGTGGCAAAGGACCGGTTGTGCCAAACAATCAGGTTGTGATACCTCCTCAAAAGGGATTTACTGCTGCTAATGATCATGAGGCCAGTGGAAGTAGTTCCAACTCCAATTACTTCTTGCCAAGGTGGTGTCCTCCCGGTTTGACCCCTACCCAAAGGAGAAAGCTTCAAAGATTGAGGTTCCGGGAGAAGAAGGAAAATGAGATGGAGGCAACGAGGGATGAGATGTTCAACAACTACAGACCCATGGTGCCACAAGGGAATGAGTGGAGAGCTAAGGCCACATCTCAGACAGAGGCAGTCAAACCGCCAGAGGACACGGTCAGACCGTCGGGGGTGGTCCAGCTGCCAGCAGAGGCGGTCAGACCGGCTGACCAGGCGGTCAAACCAGCCCCCGCGGTCGGACCGACCGTGGAGGCGGTCAGAACGGGTTCTCCAGAAACGCCGCCCGGTTTCACTTCTTCGACTTCCATGGTTTGCAATAATGAGTTGATTGACGTCGGTGCCTGCATCAGAAAACGACGAGCAACTTGTTGATTACAGTTCTTCTCCAGAGCGCATGAACCTTGATATTAATGTGGTTTATTTATTTGTGGATGGCTCTGCACCTTCGAAGGAGGATTTCGCTAAAGGATGCTATATTCCAGAAGCCTAAAGATACTGATAATCATCTGAAGGCTTTGTACATGAGGAGTCACATCAATAGGAAGCCTCTCTCTCGGATGCTAGTGGATGGAGGTGCAATCGTCAACTTGATGCTGTATTCTTTGTTCAATAAGCTTGGAGGTTCAGATGAGGAGTTGGTCAAAACCAACATGACCATCAGCGGTGTGGGGGAGACGAGCCGATAGGTGCCAAAGGCGTTATCTCCATGGAGCTCACCGTTGGAAGCAAGACGCTAGCTACGGCCTTCTTCGTCGCTGAGACACAAGGTAACTTTAGCTTGATCCTTGGTCGTGATTGGATTCATGCAAATAGATGTGTGCCTTCTACTTTGCATCAATTTTTAATACAATGGATAGGCGATGAGGTAGAAGTTGTGCATGGAGATAATTCTGCTTGTGTAGTTGTAGCTGATAGTCATTATATAAATGTGCATGATGATGTAAAATGTCTATCTGGCTTAGATTTAACTAATTATGAGTTTGTAAGTTGTTCCAAGGATGGTTTCATCCCTGCTGTCATAAAGCCGGTCGAAAATCGGCTAAACCACTTCATGTGAATCAATGAGTTCAACTAAAGAGTGGTTGCAGCAAAGGATTGATCACTATCGGGCGCATAAGAACGATACGTGTGAAGCCATTGATGATCTAGATGATTTGAGAAAATTAGGACAAGGGTTTACGTCGGCTGATCCTCTTGAGGAGGTAGACATCGGTGATGGCACTATACCTAGGCTGACATTTGTAAACAAGAGTCTTGATCCTGTTTTTAAATCAGAGTTAATAAAGTTATTGAAGAAGTATGTCGACTACTTTGCATGGAATTATACTGAAATGCCTGGTTTAAGTCGTGATTTGGTTGAGCATAATTTACCTATTAAACCTGGTTTTAGGCCTTATAAGCAACCTCGTAGAAATTTTAATCCTGATATATATGACCGAGTGAAAGAAGAAATCAATCGGTTGCTTGTTGCTAATTTCATTAGGCCTTGTCGATATGCTGATTAGATCTCTAATATTGTGCCTGTTGAGAAAAAAGGAACAAAAAAGCTTCGTATTTGCATGGATTTTAGAGGTCTTAATAAAGCTACTCCTAAAGATGTATATCCTATTCCTATAACCGACTTTCTTGTTAATTCTGCATATGTACATAAGATTCTTAGCTTTCTTGATGGTAATGCTGGTTACAATCAAATCTTTATGGCCGAAGAGGATATGTCCAAAACGGCTTTCATATGTCCAGGATTTGTAGGCTTGTTTGAGTGGGTAGTCATGACTTTTGGTTTGAAAAATACTGGTGCTACTTATCAGAGAGCTATGAATTTAATCTTTCATGACTTGCTTGGTATAATCGTTGAAGTGTATATCGATGATATTGTTGTCAAGTCGTCTGGTTTAAATTCCCATTTAGCCGATTTAAGACTAGCATTTGAAAAAATGTGTCGATATAACTTAAAGATGAATCCACTCAAATGTGCTTTTGGCATGTCGGCTGGCAAGTTTTTGAGCTTCATTGTACATGAGAAAGGTGTTAAGATTGATCCTAAAAAGATTGAGTCTATTAAAAAGGTTCAAGCTCCTACTTGCAAGAAAGATTTACAAAAGTTCTTGGGCAAGGTAAATTATTTGAGGCGATTCATTTGTAACTTGTCTGGGAAGGTGAATGCTTTTACTCCTTTACTTCGGTTGAAAGCTGGATCAGAATTTACTTGGGGGGCAAAACAGCAAGAGGCTTTTGATGAGATCAAGAACTATTTGACTTCGCTGCCTGTTCTTCAAGCACCCAAGAGTGGTGTTCCTTTTAGACTATATGTGGCAGCTGAGGAGAGTGTTATTGGGGCTGTTTTGACTAAAGAGACCGATGGTAAGGAGTATGTTGTTGCTTATGAAAGCAGAAAATTATTGGATGCTGAAACAAGGTACACTTTTATTGAAAACTATGTTTATCTTTATATTATGCTTGTACCAAGTTAAGGCATTATTTATTATCAAGTACTTGTTATGCGGCTTGTCAAACCGACATAATTAAATACATGTTGCAAAAACTTATTTTAAGTGATAGAGTCGGCAAATGGGCTTATACTCTTGTTGAATATGATTTAGATTGTGAACCAATCAAATCAATGAGAGGTCAAATTGTAGCCGACTTTATTGTAGAACATAGAATTAATGAGCAACCTAATCTAAATGCCGGTTATTTAACTTTTACTCCATGGAAGTTGCATTTTGATGGATCAGTTTGTAGAAGTGGTTGTGGTGTTGGAGTCATTATTCTTTCACCCAATGGAGCTGTTTTTGAAGCTCTTAACCGTTAGGATCAAGATTGCACTAACAATCAAACCGAATATGAAGCTCTCTTATTTGGTTTGCAAATTTTACATGATATGAGAGTAAAATATGTAGAAGCATATGGTGATTCTTTGTTGGTGGTACAGCAAGTATCCAAGGTATGTCAATATTTAAACGGTGCTTTAAATGCTTATCTTGATAAATGTTTAGACATCATATCTTGTATGGATGAATTTGTGATTTATCATGTGCCATGGGAAGAGAATCCAAGGGCAAATGCTCTGGCTCAGCAAGCATCTGATTATGATGTTCAGAAAAGAAATTTTGAAGAACAAAAACCGGTGTTTGGTAAAGCCAAGGGTTATGTCCTGGAGGAGCCAGTCAGATCGCATCCTCCACCCGGTCAGACCGCATCCTCCACCCAGTCAGACCGCCCTACCCGGTCTAACCGCCCTGCCAGGCCGGTCTGACCGCCCTGCAGAAGAAAAAACCACTTCGGCCATTGTTTCTTCCAAAACTGTTGAGGACGAAGTGGATGATTAGAGAAAGCCTTTGATTACATATTTACAGGATCCTAAAGGTACAAATGACAGAAAAGTCCGACGATGGGACCTTAAGTTTATTTTAGATAATGATGAGTTGTATCATTGGACCGCAGATGATTTGCTTTTGAAGTGTTTGGGTCTTGATCAAGCAAGGCTAGCTATGGCAGAAGTTCATGAAGGGATTTGTGGTACTCATCAATCGACTCCTAAAATGAAGTGGCTCCTCAGGAGAGCTTGTTTCTATTGGCCTACTATGATAGTTGATTGATTTCGGTATTACAAAGGATGTAAAGAGTGTCAAGAGCATAGGGATATTCAGTTGGTGCCCGCTGCATTGATGCATCCGATTATTAAGCCTTGGCCTTTTAGAGGATGGGGTTTGAACTTTGTTGGCAAGATTCATCCACCTTCGTCGAAAGGACATTATTTTGTGATCGTGGCTACTGATTATTTTACCAAGTGGACTGAAGCTATTCCTCTCAAGAATATGACACATCGAGAGGTAATTGAGTTTATTACAAAGCATATTATCCATAGGTTTGGTATTCCACAAACTTTGACTACATATCAGGGTACTTCATTTATTGCTAAAGAGGTGTGTGATTTTGTCAATTCCTATGGTATTAAGCTACTCAATTCATCTCCATATTATGCTCAAGCTAATGGTCAAGCCGAGTCTAGCAATAAAACTTTGATTAAGCTCATTAAGAAGAAGATAGAAGATAATCCTAGGAGATGACATGAGGTATTATCTGAAGCTTTATGGGCTCATCGTATTTCTAGACATGGTGCTACTAAGGTTACTCCATATGAGCTTGTATATGGTCAAGAGGCCGTTTTACCTGTTGAGGTGAATCTAGGAGCATATAGACTTGCAAAGCAGAATGATCTTGATTTTGATACATATTATGCTTTGATGATGGATAATGTTGATGAAGTGACCGATAAGCGATTGGAGGCTTTAGAAGCAATTGAGAAGGACAAAATACGAGTTGCTAGAGCATACAACAAAATGGTAAAAGCCAAATCTTTTCAAGTAGGTGATTTGATTTGGAAGACTATTCTACCTATAGAGTCTAAGAGCAACAAGTTTGGCAAGTGGTCTCCAAGTTGGGAAGGGCCGTACAAGATTGTAAGAGTTTGCTCTGGAAATTCTTATATGGTGGAAACTTTGCAAGGACAGCAGCTACATCGGGCTCTCAATGGAAGATATTTGAAGAAATTCTACCTAAGTGTGTGGCAAGACGCTTGAAGAGGATATGACCGGTTTTTAGTAAAAATCGCCCTAAGTTCAAAAATGGCCGATGAAGTGTCACATCGTTCTTAGATTTATTTTTTAGCACGCAAGCTTTACTAAAAAACAGGGGGGCATATGTTGACACCCAAATTTGGCACAGGCCGGATCAGGCTAGGCCAGGCGGTCAGACCGGGTTGCACAAGCGGTCTGACCGCGTGGTCCTGTAGCCGGTCCGGCACAGTGGCCGCCAGGCGGTCTGACCGCCTCCCCCAGGCGGTCTGACCGGGTCTCCCCGAGTCCGACTCAAATTAGAAGTTTTGGTTAGTTCCGAGTTGTAATGAGTTCCTTGCGGGCAAGACCTCCCTCCTATAAATATAAAGGGACGTGGCCGATTGAGACCTATCATCCAATCGAACAAATAAAATTTATTACTTTTATCTCCAAACCCTAGCTTTTCCAACCCCATTGCTCTCCTTCTTCGTCTCCACGGCGGTTGAGGAAGTTCTGAGTGACCTTGCCGACCTCAGGACAACCCTAGGCGCATTTCTCCCGACGGGGTCCCTCCCGGAGCGATGAACTTAGGTTTTCGGTGACGTTCCTGTCCAAGGCGGTCTGACCGCGTCCCCCAGGCGGTCTGACCGGCCTGTGCCCGACCGGCCTGTGCCGGGTGCTTCGACGAGTTGATTTCCGACGTTCGCGCGAACTAGCGCACTCGTGTGTTCGACCATAAAAAGTGTCGAACATCTCTTTTATAGGTTGTGTGCTTTTATAGGTTTTGTGCCTCCCACTACGCAGAGACTCGAGTATTTGTATCATGTCAATGCAATAAACTTGAAGAGTAATAAAGTTTCTTTTATCGAAAAATGCACAATTCCAACTGCATTTACAGCCATTTTTATTTCTCGTTCGTTCCTGAACGTCGTCTACTGTAAAACATAAACAACCAGATCGAAATGCCACACGATTACACGAATACATGGACTCCAGTTACGTAACAAGACGACAGCAGACACACAACCCCAACCCCAACCCCAAAGGCGCCCGCGACACAGAATTGACCACGCAGACAAGCGTCTACAATAGATACACAAAGCACATCATCAAGACAGAAGACATCGTGGCGAAACCTCCGGATCGCATTCACATCCTCCTCCTCGACGCGCCAAATCAGCACGGCCCGGTCTTCTTCTTGTTCACGGCGGCCATCCACCGCGCGGCGACCTCCCGCTCGATCTCCAGGACGCTCTTCTTGGCCACGACGCCGCCGTCCGACTGCGCGGGGGTGGCGGTGGCGGTGGCGGTGGCGACCCGCACGGCGTGCGTGACGCGGGCGTCGAGCTCGCGCAGGATCTTCAGGATGTCGTTCACGAGCCGCTCGGAGAGGCTCCGGCTGAAGTCCTCCCTGATGACGACGCGGAGCACCGCCACGTGCTCCGCGTCCGCCGGCATGGTGTACGCCGGCACGATCCACCCGAACCGCCGCAGGTTCTCGGAGATGTCGAACACGCTGAAATTGCTGCTGTCCTTGAGAGAGAAGGCGACCAGCGGCACGCCGGTGTCCTTGGAGAGGATGTCGAACCGGCCGGTCGCCGCGACGCCTTCCCGCAGAACCGCAGCGTTCTCCTTGCAGTTCTCCATGATGTTCTTGTACCCCTGCAGCAGAATGGTGGCACCAACAATTTAGTTTTTATCATTCTGTGCCTGGTACACATATTGTCTGACTGAAACTATTTCAGAACCTCTGAAAGAATAATGGAAATACCTCAAAGCCTAGGCGAATGAGTTGATAGTATTGTGCGATTATCTGACTAGAACCTGCAGAAGAGTTTCTAAGCAATCATTTTCTGCAATATGACAAAGACCAAAGAACTGAATGACCCAGAGACCTGACAAAGATACCTTTGGAGAAGTTGAGCGTGAACGTAGGTTGGTCTGTCCCCAGATAGTTTATATGGAAAATGAGCTCTTCAGGCAAATCTTCCTTGCTCCTCCAGATTACCCAACCAACACCAGCGTAGACAAGCCCATATTTGTGCCCACTGACATTGATGCTCTTCACTAGCGGTAGCCTGAAGTCCCATTCAAGCTCAGGGTAGAGGAAAGGCGCTATGAATCCTCCGCTCGCAGCATCAACATGAATTGGCACATCCAACCTTCATATAACGTATAACGGAGTAAGTATCTCGACAGAAACTTGAGCAGAGTATGTTGCACTGCTGTGTTTTGCAGAAACAGTTCTTGTCATATGCATAAGAAAAAAAGATCCGGATGCACTTTTCGGGATGATTTCAGGAAAATACCAGCTACACAGAGCGTCAAAAACATAATTAAACAGGCCATTGAACTATGGTGGCACCTCTTCGCAATGTTCATTTTTGGAAATGAATTATGACTTACCCATGGCACAGACCATGTGTTACACAAATATACCAAGCAGGGTTGTTTTTCAGAAATAAGTTGGCGTCTTTGCTTTCACGAATTTTGTTTAATAAGGCTCATCAAAACTTGTAAGAATGATTAACCACCACTTTGAACCCCAAAAGAAACATCAGATTAGTGCTGCTAGGCATGAGCCATGATGGTTGCATTGATAAGATAATACCGCATTCAGAAGATAATACCGTGGAGGTCTAGATAGCTGATAAATGCTTACCCAGTTTCCTTGTTCTTCTTTGTAAGAAGGTCATTCAATAGCTTAACATCTTCAAACTCCCCAGTGAGAGTAGATCCCAAGATAGCTGCAACACATATAGTGTTCTCATCCACCATCTCAACAGCCTTAACAGGGTCCATGACATAATATCCCTCAGATAACTTAACCTCCTTTAGCTCTACTTCAAAATATCTTGCAAATTTCTCCCAGCAAACCTAGGAGCATTAGAAATCACCAGAGGCATCTTTGAGACACATATGCTTTACGATCAACTTCTCTGATAGTTTAAGTACAATTTATACAAGCAAATACCTGAACATTAGCGCCAGTGACAATGTTGGGTTTGTCATATGGCTTCCCCTGTTCCTTCCTCTTGTTTTGCCATTTCCTCTTGAATGCTAGGCCTGCAAGCATAATTGCTTCTGAAGATCCAACTGTTCCAACTCCAACAGCTGTCTCATCCTCCTTAATCGGTGCGTTGAACAGGTGAGCTATCATGTTTACGCACCGGTTCTGCAAAGATATCAGCAAGCAATAAGCTAGTGTGCAACAGTACTAATAAGGTAGATGTTAGCAGAAAAATGTCAGCATCATTAGTTATTGCTGGCCTAGATCACAAAAACACACCTCCACAGCTCATCATCTCATCCATCTGAATTAAACGCTCGATTCGTTTGTCTGTCGCTGAAACCATTTGGTCTGGCTGTTACTACTAACTAGTGCAGCAGCAGTAGAATCAAGGGAATGCCAATTTATCTCAGGAACAGTAGTAGACCGAAAGGTCGGCACTCCAGTGAATCAGGCACATCAACGCCAGAGGAAAATAAAAGGATTGAGTGGCGTTTTCCACAGCATTATCGTGTTAGCCAGTAACTGTCATGCAACTCTCTGTCTGCCCTGCAGACTTTTTTTTTTGTTTAGTGTATTCAGGTTTATAAAGAAACTTCAGTAGCACTTTTTTTAGGGTGTTTGGTTTAGGAATAGGGTGATCCATGGACTTCGCACTCAATTTTTGTTTGGTTTGAAGAAGAAATTGTTACATTAATAGTTTAGGGTCTGTTCTTTTGGGTGAAAAGGAATAGTGAAGTTGCAAATAAATAGTGCTGGAATAGTATTTCTTGTGAGAGAAGATGTGATGGATGTGATAGGTGAATAGTGTTATTCACTATTCATTTCAAAGCAAAAGAAAGGATAGATGTGATAGGTGATATGTGTTATAAGTGGATTCATCTCCAAATTCGTGGGATGACCATGATTGACCATTCCATTCCAGAGGGTGCCACTGCCTTCAGCTCCGGCAATCAGTGCCTTCTATTCTTGGCCATAAAAGATTCTAGTCGAAGGTCCGCAGATTTCCGTGACTTGATATAGAAAACAGATAGATTTAAGCATGGGACTGACAGAACCTAGTCAGAAAACTGAATCAGAAAGAACTAAAAGCAACTTAAGCTAAAGCCTGGTACTTTTGTTACTCCCTCCGTCCCAAAAAGAATGACGTTTTAGGATTCAAAATTTGTCCAAAAAAGAATGACGTTTTGCTTTTGGCATGTGTGCATGTGCATGTAGGCATGCAACAATCAATTAGCACCTAATATGGCAAATAAATAGGGGCAATCGAGGTCATTTCACCTCCTTAATAATCTGTCCTAAAATTTCTAGAATGACATTCTTTTTGGGACGGAGGGAATACGTGTTGACACAATCATACTGAAACTTTCCCAATTCAGGTACTTTCTATTTCTGAAGCCTGAATGCTTGGGGACTGACAGAAAATCAGGTAGACGGAAGCACAAGGCTCACAGAACTGTGTCAGCAACTTGAAGATCACACAAGTGACAGAAAATTTCACAAAACTTGCTAGCTAGAAGGCGATGGTGTGATCCGTTGGTAATAGTAGTACGTACCTGGAGCTCGGTGGTGACTGGGTACTCGTCCATGTCGACGTAGTTCTTGTTGATGGATCCCATGATGAGCTTGTCGCACTCGGGCTCCATCCATGTGGTGACGAAAGAGGCGAGGTTCAGGCGCGGGTTCCCGTCCAGCATCAGCTCGTCGTTGATGATCTGGAACGCCGCCTCCCGCGGGATCGACCGATCAGGCATCCGGTACCTGCACACCACCCCAGCCATCGGATCAGCACACAGCAGCAGCTCGATCACGATCAGCAGCACCCCCCGGCGCAAAGCGAAAGCTAGCGAAATCGATCGTGGCCGTCGCCGGCGGTCGTGGTCACCCACCGCGGCAGCTGCTCCCGCACGTAGCGCGACGCGAAGGTGCTCGCCACGGAGTCGTCCCGGGTCATGGAGTTGGCGTGCGAGAGCACCATGGCTGCTGCTGCGGCGGCGGCTGCTGCTCACGCTCCCCTGCTGCCGATTGTCCTCTTCTTGCCCCCGACGTGGGTAGGTTCGGTTTGTGTGGCGGCAGTGGGAGTGGTACTGTGGTGGTGGTACTACTAATAATGGAAGCCGTGGCGACCTGGCCCAACCACCGGCCTCCGCGAAGCGGAACTGCCACTACCAACGTTCTCGAGCAAGCAAGAAGAACCGCCGCTAGCGGAAAAGGCAAGGAGGACAGGGGGGCAACTGACCGTGGGAGCGGGGCGCGGACGTAGCGGGACGCGAAGAAGGTGGAGGTCACCGGCTCGGCGTCCGTGCCGGGCCCGGTCGCCGCCACCGTAACCACCATCTCGGGCGGACAGCGACGGCCGGCCCCGAGGAGGAGAGGGAATCGATTCGCCCGCGGGCGGAGAGGCGGAAAGGGCGACGGAGACGCGTCGGCCGAGAGGCAGAGAGCGAGAGCGGGTGCGGGGTGGCGTCGTGTCGCGGTGCTCTGGTGGCCACGACGGGGACGTGGGGGCGTTTTTTTTAGCCGGGGCGGCTCGAGCGCGCCGGCTCGGGAGGCCGCGCGGTAATTTGTTTAGGCGTAGCGGCGGCGAACACGTACGCGTGGCACGGGCGCACGCGGCCGCGCGGCGAAGGGTCCGCGTGGTGCCGCGGTGGCGTGGGGCAGGCGATGGCGAGCGGTTGTTTATTGCGGATCCCCGTGCGCGATCTCGCTCGCGCGTCGCGTCGCGTCGCGGCGTCACTGGTCCTGCTGCGTGTCGCCCACCACCCGTCGGCGCGAGAACTCGGGTGCCCAGCCACCACAGGTAGCGCCGTCAAGTGTGAACAGCGCGCGGCCTGGCCACAGCCACAGGTCGACCCGACGCGAGATCGAGTTGCCGGAGGAAAGGAGCGCGAGGATTCTCTGCGGACATCTCGTTACGTTAGGGGCTTCTGGCCGTGTGCGGTGTGGATGAAGTGATGGACTCTGCTCTCGGAAGTCTAGTGTTGTTGCGCGGTGCTGATTAGCGGTTCGTTCACGGAGGAACAGAGGGATTAAGGCAGTCCCAATGAGACATTAATGGGACCTGGCCACAGCCACAGGTCGACCCGACGCGAGATCGAGTTGCCGGCAGGGTTTTAATTACCGGTCTTACCAACCGGTAACTGATCTTACCGGTCCGACTCGGTAGTAAAGAACGATCGGTAGCCGGACTCTACCAGACCTAGCTAAACGAGCCGATCGGTTAATCGTCGGTAAGACTGGTATACCAGTTCCGTTTTCGGTTAAAAAACTGCTACTGTAGTTTTTTTTTGAAACATGAACGGGGGGAGAGGTTCCCCACCTGTAAATTTCAAAAAGACCATACGCCTCCAGTTACCCGTGGCGCAGGCCAGAGTCATTTACACAAGTAGAGATGTGTGCGTGCCAACGCATGAAACAGATCCAAGGTCCGTGCTGCACTCGAAGGGGACGAGAACACAAGATACTTTCATGTCTGCGCAAATCAGCGACGCCGCAAAAATCATATTCAGATCATTGAGAGCAATGGCATGGAACTCCACGTTCACGACCAAAAAGCTACTGTGCTTCACGATTTTTACCTGAACCTTCTTGGCACCAACGTGGCTACGGGCTGGAACTTCTCTCTTGATGATCTGTACCCTGAGGGAGCTATCTCCCTTCAGCATCTCGCTGATGGTTTCACGGCGGACGAGGTCAACCTTGCCGTCTGAAGAATGCATTCAACTGCCAGCCCCGGTCCCGACGGGTTTGGCCCGTATTTTTTCAAATCCTATTGGGGGACAGTTTCCTCCTCTCTGTCCGACCTGCTCTCTGCCTTCCACGATCACCGCACTGATCTTTCGTGGATCAATCGCTCATATCTAGTCCTGCTCCCCAAGAAAGAAAACGCCCGTCGTCCTCAAGATTTCAGGCCCATTGCTCTGCAGAACACCACTGTCAAATGCATCTCTAAGGTGCTGACCACATGTCTTCAACCCCACATTCCATCCCTAGTCAGCTCTGATCAGTCCGGATTTGTTCTGGGACGATGCCTGGCTGATAACTTTGTCTACGCCGCGGACCTCCTCCATTGCTACTACCAACGGCGGTGTCCTACTATTGTGCTCAAAATCGACTTTCACAAGACCTTCGACTGTGTTTCTTGGGATAGTCTCAACAACATCCTCCTTTTCCGTGGCTTCCCTCAGGCTCGGTGTCTCTAGGTTCAGAACCTTCTGCACACAGGCAAAACCGCAGTACTCATGAACGGTCACCCCGGGAGATGGATCAACTGCAAGCGTGGTTTGCGCCAAGGTGATCCCCTCTCCCCTTATCTCTTCATAATCGTTGCTGACGTCCTCAGACGACTTCTCCAACGCCATCCGCTCGCTGCCGACATTCTCCACGCTATCGTTTCTTCCTCCCCTTGTGTTGTCCTCCAATACGCAGACGATACACTTATCTTCCTTCGTTCCGGCGCGACCGCTGTAGCTGCCACCAAACAAATCCTGCAGCTCTTCGAGTCAGCTACCAGCCTTGCCATCAACTACCAAAAAAAACTGCTACTGTAGTGATAATTAGAACCATGGAGTCTGGTCTCTAAGTCTGGAAGCAGTGTTGTTGCGCGGTGCCGATTCGAGCGACGGTTCGTCAGGGAGGAACAGAGGGATCAGGCTCCTCTCAAGCTTTATTAGCTGATCAAATGCAGCGGGTCCCACCACAAGCACTGCTGGCTGGGTGTGGCGTTTCATCAGGGTCGTAGTCGTATCCCTCTAGAGGATCACTTGACGGGGAAGGATGAGGCTGTGTCGGTGGAGACTGGGGAGACAAAGTGGATTCTCTGCGGCGCGTGGTTCAAAAGATACGGTGCAGAACAGGAACTACCTACCAGTGGCACCGTGTTCGTCGCGACGAAACTCACAGTGTTTATTGTTTTCACACGCACGCGCGCGCGCAACACAGAAACGTAGAACTGCACTGACAAGGTGTGTGCACAGATGGAGTATACACGATACACTACAGAGCAGATGAACTGCACAGAACTGCACTGCTGGGTGTGTGCACAACTTCGCTCTGCGCCGCGCAAACAAACCAGTAAAGAGGATTCTGGTACGGTACGGAGCAGGATAGAACAGGTACGAAGTGATTCTGGTGAGGGTTGAATGGTGAGTAACGGCGCACGGATTTTGTTAGCTCCCAGCCGGCAACATCTAATTATGCCGTTTAGTAGGGTTCTATGGAATCATCTGAGCAGAAAACCTACCGAACTACAAGCCACATCGAACCCATTTCCTACTTTTAGTTATTCCCGTAATCGTTTATCTCCCGACATATCATGTCAAGACTAATCTGTTGTACTCTGATCACCTTTAATTCCACCACGCATGATCTCTCTTTTTTTTAGGGTCCACACACCATCTCATGACCTCATCAGAAAGGCGGGTAGATAAGAGTTAAAACTTCTAGCCTATCAAATCTCACTTAAGATTGTTAGCTAATAGTTCCAGCTCACCAAAATTCATGACTATTAAATAAAAAATATTGAAACGAATGAGCTTGTAGTCCAATGGTAGGACGGTCCAGTGGGATGCTATCCACCAGGATTCAAATCCTGGTGCTCGCACCTTTTCTGGCTTTATTCCGATTTTCCGGCGTTATGCATTAAGTGGTAAGCGACGTTAGGATTTCCGTACGTGTTAGGGGTGAGTGTGCATGCGTGTTGTGAACGTCTGCGTTGTACTGTGTCATTCTAAAAAAATATTGAAATAATTTCAATATTTCTCAAAAATGTTGCAATATTTTCTTCTTCAACATTTTAATTATTTTTCATCTACATTTTACAAAATGTTTCAACATTTTTTTGAAAATATTGAAATATTTTTAGCACCAAAACCAACATTTTTTTAGACAGTCTTCTCCGGTGGCGGTGGAGGCGCTCCGGCCGGCCGCGACAGCGCGCCAGCCGGCTGCGGCGGCGCGCGCCGGGTGGCCACGACGGCGGTGGTGGTGCGCGGTGCTCGAGGCGCGTGGGAGGCCGTGGTGGGCCGCGGCGGCGGCGGAGGCTGACAAGGTCTGCAGGGCCGGCCATGGCGGGCGTGCGCAGGGGGAGGTTGGCCATGGCGGCGGCGGCGGGTCAAGGAGGGAGACGGGGCGTCGGGAGGGAGGTTGCGGGTGGGAGAAGAGTAACGCTAGGGTTGAAATTGATGGGCTGTGTGGGCTACTATTAAACTTCTATTAGGTTATAGTTTCATCGGAAGATATATAGGATTCCCTCCCACCCGTCAGAAGGGAATTTTTTTTATATTTTTTTCTTTGATTTTCGAAAAATAAATGGCCAAATCAAAAATTTCGAGAAATATACATCTGCCGTCGTACCACACGGCGGTAGAGGTGCCGCCAACGGTCGGGAAACCTGCCAGTGGGGCCAGGTTCCTACCGCCGTACCCCACGGCGGCAGGAACCCTACCGCCGTGGGGCACGGCGGCAGGAACCCTACCGCCGTGGGGCACGGCGGTAGGAGGCTGCCGCCGTGGGGTACGGCGGCAGCCTCACCCCTATATAAGGGGGCGACGACTGCCGCCACCCCCTCCTCCCTCACTCACTCTCTCCTACTAGATCTTCGACTTTCAACCCTTCGGTGCACTTTTGACTCAGGCATGTTTCTAACTTTAGTGTAGTTTAGTTAGTTAGTGTAGTCTAGTTAGCGTAGTTAGTTAGTTTAGTGTAGTCTAGTTAGTGTAGTTAGTTAGTTTAGTGTAGTTAGTGTAGTTTAGTTAACCTAGTTTAGTTAACCTAGTTTAGTTAGTTTAGTTAACTTAGTTTAGAAATTTTAGAAGTTTTAGAAATAGTTATATTTCAAATAAAAAATAGTTTAATTCGTTTAAATTGATATAAAATTCCTAGAAAATAGTTATAATTCAAATAGTTGGATTAAATTGATATAAAGTTCGTAGAAAATAGTTTTAATTCACATAATTCGTTTCAATTGATTTAAAATGCGTAGAAATAGTTATAATTCCAATAATTAGATTAAATTAATATAAAATTCTTGAAAAATAGTTTTAGTTCACATAATTCGTTTAAATTGGTTTTAAATTCTTAGAAAATAGTTATAATTAAAAAATTATTTAAATTGACATATAATTTCTAGAAAATGGTTATAATTCATAATTAGATTAAATTGATATAAAATTCTTAGAAAATAGTTTTAATTCACATAATTCGTTTTAATTCATCTAAAAAACCTCGAAAATGGTTATAATTCACATAATTAGATTAAATTGATTTAAAATTCTTAGAAAATAGTTTTAATTCACATAATTCGTTTTAATTCATTTAAAATTCCTAGAAAATGGTTATAATTCACATAATTAGATTAAATTAATTTAAAATTCTTAGAAAATAGTTTTAATTCACATAATTTGTTTAAATTGATATAATTCAACTAATTGATTAAATTTTGTTTTTTTTTGCAGCTATGGCTCAGGGACCGTTAGAGTACGTACGACCGGAGTTGTTCGAGGAGGCGGTGGACCGGCACCACCGCTCGTACGTCTCGGCCGTTTTTGGACAGTCGCCCGGCAGTATACGTTGCCGGACCACCCGCACGTTGATGCCGATACACCAGCGGTGGATTCCGAAGTACGTAATTCATTTTTATTATTTATTTATGTTTCTTTACAATAGAAATTACGTTAAGTAAATTATTTTTGTTTTTTTTCAGGCTACGCGCTGCAGGACTTCTCCCTTTCGCGCGGTTGGTCGAAGGGGACAAGCTACGAGTTGACGTTCCCCGGGCAGAGCGGTTGACACGGTTCAGCTACGACGCCCCGCTGATCGCCGCATTTATGGACCGGTGGCGACCAGAGACGCACACCTTCCCCTTCCCCGTCGGCGAGATGGCGCTCATTCTGGAGGACGCCGCGTTGTTGGGAGGACTCCCGTGTGCTGGCAAGGCGATAGGGCCGATCGACATCCCCGCAACGTGGCACGCCAACTTCCTTGCTCGGTTCGCAAACGTTCCTCGGAACGATCGCGCGCCTCAGCCGTACGCGCCCTTCGCCAACACCCACGGGCCCACCTGGACTTGGATCCAGCAGTTCAGCGTACGTGCTTCTAACTCTTATTTTCAACGTTTGTATGCATTTAAAACAAATGTGACGATCGACCTTTGTGTGTGTGCAGACTGACTACATGGCGGACGAGGCCGACGACCCGACGTCGGACAGGTTTCTGGAGGTCTACCTGCTCTGGCTGTTCGGGTGGGTGATGTTCTGCGAGTCAGCGGGAGACTCGGTGTCGAGGTACCTGCTCCCCTGGGCTCAGCGGATCGCCGACTCCCCCCTCGACTAGATGCCCCAGATCAGCTGGGGCAGCACTGTTCTGGCCGCTACCTACAGGGGGCTGTGTTCGGGAGTGGCGAAGCAGGCGAGTAGGGAGGGGATCCTCCTGGGTTGTCCTCTCCTGCTGCAGATGTGGATCCACGAGCGGTTCGACATCAGTCGGCCTAAGGCCGACCTCTCGGAGTACGAGCCGCTGCCAGAAGACACCGACCCAGCGGACCTCCCCACCATGGGTTCTCTGTGGTGCCTCCGGAAGGTAATGACCTCCCTTATCGTTTTCTTCGCTTAATGAGTTCTTTAGTTCGATTCAATTAACTTTTCATGTTCTGTGCAGCATGTTTGGGCTGGGGAGCAGGCGAAGAAGGCGTACAAGGACTTCGTGGGTCAGATCGACCAGATGGTCGATGCCCAGGTCCGGTGGACGCCGTACACTCCTGCCATGGTCGCTGCCCGCGCACCACAGGGCCTCTGGTCCCTGTGCTTCCGAGACCAGGCGTACTAGATGACGCGGCGACGATTGGTGTTCGACGTCTACGTTGAGGAGTACGCCGTCCACCGGGTGATGAGGTAGTTCGGCCTCTACCAGGAGTCGCCTGTACCCGTTGCGCCACGTCTGCCGCTCACAGCGCACAAGTGAGCTACCATTAGCCAGTTATAATTATTTTCCGTTACAAGTAGTCAGTTGCAAATAATTTTTTGTTTCATCTATGCTAGGTGGACGCGTAAGGGCGTGTCTGCGGCGACGTCGTTCGTCGACAGGCTGCAGCCGTACGTGGACGAGTGGGCATCCGCGGCGCATGAGGAGAACATCGTCACCGAGCACCGCCTTCACGACGGTGCGGCCTGGGTAGCGTACCTTAAGTGGTACCTCCCGAGGACGCGGGTGACGTACGTCCCTGCTGCCCCGCCACCGCTACCGGTCCCGGACCACGACAGGCTACTGCCAGACGCCACGTACCCGGTGCGACGAGACCAGACCGCCGACACAGCGGTAAGCTACGATACTGCAATCATATTTAATTTATTTTACTATTCATTATAACATGTGCTACTAATTTTGTGAGCAGCACGACGTGCTTGCTGAGATCGTGCGGCTCGCCTCGACAGCGAGGGAGGCGTGTTTTACCTGGGGGCCTCAGCAGCACCAGCACACGTACGACAGGATCCTCGATGCTGCCACGAGGTACTCCGCCGTCGTGAACTACGCCGGGGCCGCAGAGATTCCTCTCCTTCCGCGCCACCTAGCGTCGTCCTCGAGCTCCGCCTCGACAGCGGCTTCGCAGCCGGCGCCTTCCACCTTTGCCGGCGCCTTCTCGGCTCCGACGGCACAGCCGCAGGGCCCGCACACCTACGTGCAGCGGCGGCCGTTGGTTTTCCCCGACGCAGGTACTTTCAGTGGACCTTATTTTCAACTAATGCACGGAGTTGTTGTGTGTTTTTGTTATACTATATTCTAATCGTACAGGGCGACCGCCGGTCTTTCCGACGGGACCAGGAGGTTTCACCGGGCCTCGACAGCCGGAGACGACGACACCTAGAGCGCCGGTCTTTCCGCTAGGAGGTTTCAGACCGCCGGTCTTTCCGGCGGCAGATATTCCTTCCTCGTCCACTGCACCTGTCTTCCAGCCTGGTAACGACCTTAACTATTACAGTAAAATTCGTTGAGTACGATACGTTTTGGAAAACTAATACTATTCGTTGTAGCCGGTTTCGACGCGGTCGCGGTCTCGACTCCTGAGGACCACCTGGGCTGGGATGAGTTTGGGTACAACGACATTCTCGCGGCCATGGATGGGGCGGAGGGCGAGGAGCTTGGCCCGTCACAGTTCACACAGGCACCGCCTGTTGGGACTCAGGAGACACAGCTGGTGGGCGGAGCGACCCTGGCGGCCGGCGGAGCGACACCGGCTGGTGCAGGGTCGTCACTGGCGGGCGGAGCGACACCGACTAGCGGAGTGACACCGGCCGGCGGAGCGACACCGGCCGGTGCAGGCTCGTCGCAGGCGGCCATAGCGACACCGTCTCCCGACCAGCTCGGACCGCGGGTGGTCAGGCCACCTGACCCCTTGACGTACGCCTGGGACCACACCTGGGCTGGCGCTAGAGCTGTTAGATTGAAGAGGCACCGGCGGATTTAGATGTATTAGTACTTTTACTATGATCTTGTATAAACTATTTTGCATCTACTCGTTGATTATCATCTTGTGATTATGTTTACATTTATCAGTTTCTTGTTTTTTACAAAATTTAAAGGTGTTTTACAAAATGAAAAAACTAAAAAAAATAAAAATGATTTTACCGCCGTGTGGCACGGCGGCAGGACCCTGCCGCCGTGCCACGCGGACGTGCCGCCAGAGCTGCTCTCCTGCCGCCGTACTCCACGGCGGTAGGATCCTCACGCCGTGGGGTACGGCGGCAGATGTATATTTCTCAAAATTTTTGATTTGACCATTTATTTTTCAAAAATCAAAGAAAAAAAAATATATAAAAAATTCGTCAGAAGGGCAGGACCCCAAATCCCAAAAGCCCGTTGGGCTTTGTTGATTCATTCGGCCACGTCCTCTCTCGCAATAAATAAATAAATAAATAAATAAAATCTGTGGTGGGCTCTTGACCCATGAAGAAGAGACGCAATAATGGGTCAGGCCCATTCGAATCATACGGTCTACAGCCCAAGAAGACACAGACAGGCGGGAATTTTTTATATATATTTTTTCTCTATTTTGTAAAAATAAATGGTGCGCCAAAAATTTAGCAGACCTATACATCTGCCGCCGTAGCTCACGGCTGTAGGGTTCCTACCGCCGTGCGGCACGGCGGCAGTGGCCGTGGCCCACGGCCACACGTGGGCCCGAAGCGTGCGATGGACATACCGCCGTAGCCCAAGGCGGTAGAGACATACCGCCGTGGGGTATGGCGGCAGGTCCTAGCGCCGTAGGGCATGGCGGCTGCAGGCCTGGTACCGCCGTGCCCCACGGCGCTAGGATCTGCAATCTATATAAGGTTGAAATTCAGCCGAAAATGTCATAATAATTCGAAAAAAAAGAAAGAGAGGTGGGGGAGAAGAGAAGGGAGTGAGGAGGAGGTGGTGAAGGTGCGAAGCTCTGCCGGTTTTTCGTCTCGTTAGAGGTAAATACTCTGGTACTTAATATTTTGAACTGTGATAATTCATATTTTGAAGTACTGTTTTAGTGTAGATCTGCTTAGTAAAAATATAGTTTTAGTGTAGATCTGCTTAGTAAAAATATAGTTTTAGTGTAGATCGATTAGTAAAATTATAGTTTTAGTGTAGATCGATTAGTAAAATTATATTTATAGTGTAGCTTTGAGTAGATATATTTTGTAGTTACAGATCCACTTGTTAATAGCGATTATTTTTTTATGCTGTCAGACATGTTGGATGTAGTTGCTGTCAAGTTGTATTTCGGTAATAGCCAGATTAGATATGGTGAACATGAAGTTGACTTGTCAGAATTTGATTCGGTTGACCATATGATTATCTTGGCAATTGAGAAGAAATTTAGGTACCTGATAAGTTATGGTAAAGCATATATGGCAAAGAAGAAGGTAATGGAGTTGAGGTGGGGTACTTACGAAGCATCCTACGACAATCTGCCTCGATTGCTGAACACAATTGCCACGCTCAATCCTGGTAGTTATTATGATATCAAGACTTATAATCTTGTATCAAGGCCAGGGAAGCAAGTATTACAGCGGGCATTCTTAGCATTGGGTCCAACTATTGCTGCATTCAAACAGTGTCGACCAGTCATTTGCATAGATGGCACATTCCTAACAGGAAAATACAAGGGCACAATCCTTACAGCTGTGGCTGCAGATGGCAACAATCAGTTGTTGCCATTGGCAATTGCTTTTGCAGAGGGAGAGAATGGTGACAGTTGGTATTAGTTTCTGGAGAGATTGAAGCAGATGGTGGTGGGAGATGTGTCAGACATGTGTGTGATACACAATAGACACAAAGGTATTTTGCAGGCCATTAATGACATCAAAGAAGGTAGTGAAGAACGTCACAGAGCAGCACAATGGCCAGATGTGCATAGCAGGTGGTGCATGAGGCATATGGGAGCAAACTTTCATAGCCAGTTCAAGAACAAAGAACTTACACAATTGTTCAAGCGGTTATGTTCGACGAATCAGGAGAAAAAGTTCTACGAGCTGTGGCAAAAATTAGATGATCTGACGAAGAAAGCATCAGAAGAGATAGCTAAGAAGCCAGTAAGTACTGAACCCGGGGAAGAGCCAGTTTCTCTGGAGGACGTGGGGCCAGATGCTCCAAATGTCAGAAGGAGAAGAGGACGTGCTGTGAAGACCTTTAGCCAGTGGATTCAAAATGAGCCTAAGGAGAAATGGTGTCTCCTGTTGGATAAGGGAGGTGTGAGGCATGGGATAATGACAACAAATTTTGCTGGGGTCTACAATGCGGTTTTGCGTGGTGCCAGAGCTCTCCCTCTTGTTGGTATCATTGAGTTCTTCTTGTACCGCACAATGAAGTACTTTCTTGAGCGTGCTACTGCAGCACATGCAGCTATGCAGGACTGTCAAAAGGTGTATTCAATATGGATGACTGAGTACTTGACCACAAAACAGAAGGCTGCTCTTGCTCACAGAGCTTACCCACAACCTCTACGTCGTGATCCTGGCGAGGAAGTTCAGTGGAAATATCAGATAAATTGCCAGTCCAAATCACAAAAAGCGAATGGTGAAATAACAATACAACAAACAGTTATTGGGAATTAGATATGCTCATGCTCTTGCCAGAAGCCACTGCTGCTACACTACCCCTGCTCACATGTGATCGCTGCATGCCTTGCAACAAAGAATAACCATTGGGGTCGGTACGTGTCTAAATACTTTTTGAAGCAAATCATTCTAGACACTTTGAACCACACTATTGAGGGCTACCTGCATCTTGGTACTTTCACTCAAGACCCCAAAGACAATGCGTTGTACATACCAAATCCAGATCCAACCATGTGACAAGGTGTTGGTCGACGCAAGAAGAAGAGGATTAGGAACAACATGGACGAGGTTGAAGCTGGTCCGCCGATGCAGATATGCTCTAAGTGCAACAATCCAGGACATTCCTACAAGTAATGCACCGAAACATCTTACTTTTCCACTGCCACTTCTCCAGCACCTTCAGCTAGTGGACGTGGACGTCGTTCCCGTCGCTACACCGAAGGAATGCAGTGGTCGTACTTGTTTGTGCTACTGTGTTGTAATATTTGAAATACTTATGCATGTTATCGTCTTGTAATATTTGAACCATTTAATTTGGCAAGGTCTTGTAATATTTGAACTTATGCATGTTATCGTGTTATAATAATTGAACTACCTTTTTATTTGCTTGTTGTTTTCTTGTTGCCTACAAATTTATTATCATATCTTGTTATGTATTGTTTTCTAATTTCAAATGAAATATGTAATAAATTATCATATTTCTCATCTTTTTTGTATGTTTGTAATGGCTTCCTCGGGTCCGGAGTTGAATTTGGAGTTGCTCACCAGTAGGAAGGACAAGGTTGCGGTGCCAAAGGGGATCCACACTCCTATGTGCTACTGTGGTGACAACTGTAAGCTTGTCAAGTGCAACGTTCTCGGCTACGCCTACGGGATGAGGTTCTTCATGTGCGTGAACTATGAGCATGACCCCCTCCTACCATGTCGCAATGTTAGACCAAAAGTAAGAACAAACTGCATTACTAAATAAATAATATGTCATTGCTATTTTATTATGTGCTAACTTGTCTTTGAAAAAAGACTCCACCTCCTCTCTGTGATTTTATGCAGTGGCTAGATTGTGAGCAGTCCGAACAAGACAAGCGTTACGTCGAGGCGATGGGTCGTTCAGCACGTGAGAGGTGGCAAAGGATGGTTGAGGCAGAAAAACAAGAAGAAAAACGTAAGAAGCAGTAGGAGGAAATTCGCATTCGCCGGGAGATGAAAGAACGTGAAGCGGCCGCGGCCCGTGATGCAGATAGAGAGAGGAAGAGGGAGAGAGCTCGCCAGGCTAAAGAAGCTGGGCCGGATGCCATGAGAAAGGGGAAATACCCCCGTTGTACCCGGTAGACGTAGAGTACTAGACGCCGAGTGCTACTGTATCGTATCAGAGTTATTAAAGACCACCCCGTTTTCCTCCTCCCTCCGCGCTCCACGCCTCGTCTGGGCGGCGTGTCGTGCAGTGCGTGCGCCATGCCACCGTCCGAGAGAGAGTGTGGCGATTTTGCAAAAAAGTTCTTCTACTTTCTACATATCGCGAAAGAGTCCAGAACCGTCGGAACCGCCGGAGTACACGTTCATATTTTCCCACGTAAACCCTTATACTAAAATATATTTCCACCTGAAGAAGCAAAAATTTGAAGTTGACGTCATTTTTACAAACACCCCCTGGCAATTTTGCGAACACACCCTCCCACCACCCCACCACCCGCCTAATACCCCACCCCCACGCCCCGAACCCTAACCCACTCCCCTCCCCTCCCCGCCGCCCTCTCTCACCTTACTCCCCGCCGCCGCCCTCTCCGGCTCTCCCTCCTCTCTACACCCTGCCGCCGCCCTCTCCGGCTCCTCTCTACTCCCCGCCAGCCTACGCAGCCCCTCCCCGACGCCCCGCCCGCTGCTCTCCGTCGCGCCCCTCCCTCGCTCCCTCCTCCCGCGGCGAGACCCCCGAGCTCGAGCGGCGGCGGCGCCTTCGCTCCCACTTCAAGTCGCGCCCCGCACCCTGGCACGACACCGGAGATGGGAACGACGCGCGAGGAGCCACCGGAGAGCTCCTCCTGCCGGCAGGGCTCCCATGGCGGGCCGCCGCAGGAGAGCAGGAGACGTCGGCCCCCTCCGCCGGATCCCATGGCGGTCGGCGCGGGCACCAGCAGCGGCGGGCGGCCGTCGGGTCGTCGCATCCTCACCGGAGGAGCTCCTCGCCGCGCTCTCGTCGGAGGAGCTCCTCCCCGCGGCGCCGGAGAGATTGAAAGAGAGGAGCGAGAGAAAAACGGTGCGGCACCAGTGCGGCAGGGGACGTGCGGTGGGAGGAGATCGGAGGGGGCGCGAGCTGGCCGGCCACGGTGTGTGACCATGGCGCTAGATCTGGCAAGGGAGAGGGCGGTGTGGCCGGAGATCGACGAGATGACCCCATGCCCGCGCCGCCAACTGCCGCCGAACCTCGACGTGCCCGGCCTACAGCCCCATGCTCGCGCGCGGAGCCCTGGACGCTCTGCTCGTGCCGTGCTTCATGCGCTTGTTCCTGGAGGGCGCCAAGGCTAGCGTAGGTGGTGCTGCAGCGGCCAAGGACCCAAGGCGCTGGGACTGGTGGACGAGATGCTGGTGGATGCGATGCAGGTCTGGCATCTTATCTTTCTTGTCTGTCTCTTTCATCTTCCTACTTGCCTTCTGAAATCCAGCTTACCTCCACATTTTGATATCAGCGTGATGTTATGCGTCGTCCATCTGCCAGCATTTGTGGATGTCAGCAACACTGAACTAGACATCCTGGAGGCAGCACTCGAATGCTAGGAAGTGGCCAGCTCGGCAAGGTAATTCAGTTCCTGTTGTTTTGTCCTAGGTCCATTCCTAATTTCGCAATCATATAGATTTATTTTGCAACAATTATCATGGAACATGAAAAGATGCTGCTTTTCTTGATCTTTTATAAGATGCTTCTAAATATATATTAGTTTCTAGCAGTTAATCATTTCTACAGGGTCCGGCTAAAGTTTCTAAATCTATATTAGTTTGATGTTGCCACTTTTCATATTGTGAGCCAAACAATTGGTTTTGGTAGACTGGCAGTCATTATAGTTAAAGCTGGATTTTCTATAAATTGTGTTGCAAACTGTTATTTGTTTCCTTCCATTCTTTGTTGTTGTTATGATGTACCTTGTCATGGTGGTAACATATAGGGAGATCCATTTAGCTTTGCATGTAATTATTGGATTCCAATCAAAGCTACTTTTGATTCTTGCTTAGATATTCTGAATATTTAAAGAATGCGGTAGAGCATCCCTAAATCTAAATGTAATGCTCCATTTATCTACTTTTGAGTAACACAGATAAAGTGGGACTTTTATTTGTGTTTAGTTTGAAGATGGACATTGTATCTTTTGCTTACCGAGCTTCGTGCTATCTTCTTATTTTTCTGCAGCAGACAAAGTGGTTCATGTTTAGCCACTTAGTATTTCCTTAATAGTTAATATAAATGTATTGCTTGTTTTTCCTTCACAGGATCGTCTATCATTTACAAAGTCGAATGGCATTAATGTTGATGTGTTAGAGGTGAACACAGTCCAAGGGAGTGCTGTTATGTTGCTTAACCTGAAGGTGTAAGCTATGCTACTCCTGATTTTTCTAATTTATTTAACAAAAGAGAAAGTGGCTGATAGGTCATGCATTTTACTTGCAGCTATAGACATTTTTTTTACCATGGGTGCCCCTCCTAATGAACATTATGGAAACTAGAAATGACAACCTGTTCTTACAGTGAAAGAGCCTTCTGACAAGTTGCTTAATGAAACTAGGATAAAGAAACGATCGTTGTTCTGTAATAAAATAACATGGTTATTGTTCTATATTTTTCACAATTAACATGGTTGGAATCATTTTTGTTGGCCTGCCTGGCGACTGCTTATATAACTGCAGAAGTGCAGAAGGCAAGAGCAGTTCATGTTCAATCTAATGTAGCCAATTTATAAAGCTGATTTCGGTTACTGATTTGATCAACTTGATAGAAATATTTTTTGCTTTTCATATTGATTGAGTTCATCGCTTGACTTGTCTCTTCATGTTTTCTCTTGAGCACATGCGTGTTTGTTCTGAATGGTGTTCCCAAAAAATCATGTGAATTTGAATATATTGTGAATGAGAATGGTGAATTTTTATGTTCATGTGTGGATTCCTAAATTGTATGAGGTAGGTTTTATTGGAAATGCTTTTTGGATTACAGATTTGATTTCCATTTCTTGCTAGGGAGTGGACTTGCTTACCTTGGAGATCATTCAAGTGGCAGCCTCCAAGCAGCAAAATGACGTGTGTGCGCTGTGAGCAAACCCAAAGAAGACAACCGATCATGAAGCAAGCCAGAGATACTATGATAGATAGTGTATCTCTACTGCTCGGATATTACCGTATTGATTGACAATGTGTTTGTTAGCATATGCTGTGATTTCATAATGGATTTGTCATGTGCCATGCATATCATCTGGCGCATGAGGTGAAATCATAGCAAGGGTTGTACCATTGTGAAATCATAGCGAGGGTTGTACCTTTTTTTATAGATTGCATACTTATCTGTTCATCAAATGATGATAAATATGAGAACCTTTCTATAATAAAAAGTTAAGAATGTATTTAGCTTGAACATTATTTTTGTTCAATTTGATTGTTAAAATGATAGGGCGCGCATCGCGCGCCTAATGTTCTAGTCTCTAAAAAATTATGATTTCATTTCATCATCTTCTAGAGTCGGCTTGTATCTTTAAGAACTTGATTTCAGATGCATTAGAGTATGTTTCCTCAAACAGTAAAACTCGTACTAGAGTGTGTTCCCTGTGAGTAACTGCGTCAAACAGTGAACACATAGGGTGTGTTTCTTGTGAGTCACTGCACCAAATAGTGAATCTAGTACTAGGGTGTGTTTCCTCCGAGTCACTGCCCGTTTTTCTTACCCCGGATCGAATGGTCCACCGTCCAGTCTGCTTCATTGCCTACATATATGTGAGCACTCTTCTCCAGTGTCATTTCACAACACAAGAAGCACCAATGAGTTACTGGATTGGGATGATGATGGCTCCCTCGATCCAGCACTATGGAGCCAGCAAGATCCAGAGTTCAACAACAGTTTTCTAGTCTTAGATAAGAGAGATTTCAAATCTATGCGTGATGTTAGAAAGTACGCACCTAATCAAACGGTGAACTGGCCAAGGTGTGCACACGGTGAGTTCTGTGTGATGCAGGGTTACCAGGGATGGAACAACTCTGGTCGACGCTTTTGGCATTGCTCACGAGCATGGGTAAGCAAAACTACGTGACCTTTGTCCTTCATCATTTTATGGTTTACTAATGTAATCACGGTTTCTGCAGTACTCCGACCAACCAGATAACTGCGGTTTCGTGCAATGGGTGGATCCCCCAGCTATTAACCCGTATCAACAGTACATTGACTACCTCGAAGATGTTGTCATCTTCAACCTTAGGCAAGAGCTCGCGTCGGTATTGGTTTCTCCAGATCCGACATCTACCAACGACGACGACAGACCGGTGACCGGACCAATGGTGGTGAAGACGAACACCGGCTGTGAGGACGAGTTCTGCTGCTGTCCATGCCACGAGAAGAAGGACAACACTCCACCAGCAACTCCACCCCCGCCACCATCTGATCCAACTCCACCCCCGCCGGGGTACGGGTACTACATGCCCTCCCAGCACTCCGGCGGGTCTATGATGTCCGGGTTCTCCGGGTACTACTCGTACAACTAGACTACAAATGTTGTAATCGTTTATCTAAATTCCCTAAGGCACGTTAGGACTAGCAGCGGCACAAAGTTACGGTATTTGTGTCGTACGTGCCATTGTTTGTTTATGTGATTCGTCGTTAAGTATCAATGGTTCGTCGTTAAGTATCAATGCTTCAAAAAAATGAAACTTATCAGAAAAAAAAACTACCGCCGTAGGGCACGGCGGTAGGTCTATACCTACCGCTGTGGCCTACGGCGATTGCTGGAGGTCACGCTGCCGCCTGGCGGTAGGCGCCTACCGCCGTGCCGCACGGCGGTTAGTCCTACTGCTGTGTGACATGGCGGTAGGTGCCCTTGCCACTGAGCCACGGCCACTGCTGCCGTGCCGCACGGCGGTAGGAACGGCGGCAGATGTATAGATCTGCTAAATTTTTGACGGACTATTTATTTTTACAAAATAGAGAAAAAAATATATAAAAAAAATTGGACAGGAGGAGAACAAACAGCCCTGGGAGTAGTAGACATTATTACCTCGTCCCGCCATTTCCCGCAAACCCCAGCGCCCCTTTCCCGCCACACCCTCTGCCCGCCCCCGCCGCAATCCCTCCCCCCCTTCTCCCATGGCGCCGCCGTCGGCGGCCACGCGCAGGAAGCTCCAGCGCAAGTTCCGCCTGCGCGGCTTCACCCTCAAGGTCGACGCCCTCGAGGAGGCCGCCGCCTTCCTCGACCGCTTCCCCGACGCCGAGGACGAGGCGCTCGACCTCCTCCTCGACGAGCTCGACAAGGAGCCGCGTAAGCCCCGCCTCTCCCTCCGTTTGTCTTCCTGTCTTCTGTTGTTTCTGGTGGCTGTAGTTTTGATGCCCATGGCTCCGGGCGCCTTTTGTGTGGCGCGCGCAGTGCAGTCGTCGATACTGGATCGGGACGCGGTCCGGCGCGTGGTGGCGCTGCTCGTCGAGGCGGAGGAGGCGGTCGACGCGGCGTCGCCGGCGGTCACCAGCGCCCGCTCCGCGCTGCGGGTGGTGGACGCGTTCCTCGTCCCGCGGTTCCACTACGACCCAATCAAGAAAGTGTTCTACGAGTATGTGAACGCCTCCTTTTTATCTTGTAGATCTGGGCAATTCACTATGGTGACTTGGATATTCTGTCCCCTTTCTTTGGGCTTCTCTGTTGAATGGTTTAATTTGCCTAAATTGGATGGTAAAATAGTGATTTGGAATTGATGGTATGAAAGCTTCTGACGGAAAAAGCACTATCTTATTATCAAGTCGCTTAAATCTGGTATAAACTTCTTTTAGTGGTTGCCAATTTGCAGAATGGGTGTATCAGAGTAGTTTGAGTGCAGCCTATGAACTCAATTCCTAACTAATAAATTTCATGTAGAGCATATAACTTTGTTTTCTGTATTATATGGCCATATTCTTGGAAGTGGGAGGTAGTGATTACAAAGCCCTCATGTTTCTATTGTTAACTCTTTGCTGGGATCTATGCATAACAGGCACATTGGTAGATTACCCATCCATGGAGAAGCTGGAGCTAAAGCTTCCCTTTATAGGGACAGGTACCAAGTGCTACTTCAGAGGCTCTCCCGTGATAAATATTTCTCTAAGCCAGCTTTTGACACTGTTGTGACTGAAGATAGCAGCTGTGAGGTATTTCTCCTTCTATGTTGTATCTGTCTATCATTGATTGATTTATTTAATCTGTACAACTCGTCTCCAATTCTGCAAAGAGTACCACTACACTGTTTTTCAATTCGTTCTATGTTCGCTAGTCTTTCTATGTGAAGTTTCTTATAAGTTTGTTTTGCCATTTAGATTACTTCTATACAGTCTCTAATCGGGTGCACTGGACGGAGATGGATTATGGGGGTCATTTCACAGTTGGAGGAGCGCCAGTTCTACTTGGAGGATCTTACTGGAGCAGTTCCAATTGACTTATCAAATGCCATATCCTGAGAACACAGTGTTATTTTACCACTGATGGCTGGTTACTAATACATTCATGTGAATACTTATAAAAATAATCTATATTTTTTCTGTCAAATAAAAATGTCAACTCTAAACTCTCTCCAATTACCTGTGAAGGAGGGTATGCAAAGGAATTTCCTGTCTAATATGTTTCAGCAATTATTTTTACCAGCATCTGGCATTAAGATCCTATAGTTTCGGTGGGGGTGTCGTGTGTGTGTTGGGTCTCTGTATGACTTTTCTATACAATTAATACAACGATACACAGTTCTGATATGTGTTCAAGAAGAAGAAAACAATCCGTGGGGATTTCCTTAACAAAGAACACAAAATCACGTCAGGTTTTTTTGTTGAAAATACTGTAATCGTCGCTGAAGGGGAGCTACTTTCGAATGGCATTTTCCAGGTCTGCTTCTCATTTCCTGGAAAATTTTCAACTCTTTTCTGTATTATTTACTTATTGAATGCAATTATGTTCAAATCATGCACAGGTTAATACATGTGGTTTTCCTCCCCTAGAGGACAGGGAAGCTTCACTTTCATTGCTCATGGGTCTTGATTTCTTTGGGGGAGGTGTAATACCAACTGAAGAAACGGTAAGTTCAATAACTCATAAAAATTTGGTGGGAGTGTCTCCCCCTAAATTGCTTGAAAAATATTTCAAGAACTCATTCCATATGAATAATTAGGTCTTGTCAATTACTGATAATTTTTTGCACTATTGACAACAAACAGTTAAGATTATCGTCACTGGAAAAGAAGGCCATCAATGATATGTTTGTCGTACTTTCGGATGTTTGGATTGACAATCCTGAGGTATTTATGTTTTACATTAGTTCTTGATTTTGTGTTACTGTCATTATTAAGTCATATTCTCAGGATGTTCTTATGTATTATCTCGTAGAGAAGACTATGGAGAAGTTAGCTGTTGTCCTTGATGGTTATGATAGTGTGGAAGTGGTGCCTTCCCTCTTCGTTTTGATGGGCAATTTCTGCTCTCGTCCCTGCAACCTAGCGTTCAATTCATTCGAAGAACTCAGGCATGACTTCCTGTTCCACTAGATATAGCTGAAAGTATGTCTTTTATTCTTGGTATTCCAGTGCAAAATAATCATTACTTGTTTTAATGCAGATTGCAGTTTGGGAAGCTTGGCGAGATGATTGCAGCTCGATCTAGATTAAAGGAGCATAGTCGTTTCTTATTCGTTCCGGGCCCTGATGATGCAGGTACTCCAAACTTAATGATATTCACACACTTTTTGCTCGATCTAAATTTAGATGGAGAATGTTATGGCTATTAATTTGGTCCAATCTTTTTATACCCTAGCTTTACCATGCTATTTTTAGATGTACAACATTTTCAGTGATAATAATATTGACATGACTATAAATGAGCTTGTTAACTGATATAGTGCCAACTATCTCCCCTGATAGCTGCAATGAGATGTTTCTTTGTTTCTTCATCACTTAATATGTTATTTTTACTTGATAACATGCAGGCCCTTCTAAAGCACTCCCAAGGTGTGCGCTTCCAAAATATCTTATTGAAGAACTTCAAAAGCACATCCCAAATGCAATCTTCGTAAGCAACCCCTGCAGGTTTGACATGAAACTAATGTTTCAAATTCCAACTGCTACCAGGATTATACTAATAGAAGATGTACATTTAACACCAGAGTTGGTAGTAAAATGTTAGTGTAAAATTAGTATGCCTTCCAATACGGAATTCTACAGTTTTCAGCCAAAGAAAATCAATAAGTCAAACATAAAGGAACAATGTTTTTTCTATGTTGTGAATCATGCTAAATCCTAAACTGTTGCATGCTACCATTGTCTGTAAATACAGCAAAAGGTCAGCAGTCACTATATGAAGCTAAGCTGTTGATGTACTGTATTAATTGTTTTCTGAATTGTCATCCACTGGCATTCCAGGCAGGTCTTGAAAAGACCTTCAGACACTAACTAACCGCTAAAGTGATACATTTGCACGGAACATCTTGTCCAAACTATTTCACCAATCTAGATCAAGTTATAATGATAAAAACAACACTTCAGCTTACAGATTTCTCAGTTCCAATCTGTTCCATCTCCAATAAGGTAGAGCTATGATTTGCAGGGTGAAGTTTTATACACAAGAAATTGTGTTTTTCCGGCAAGATCTCCTTTACAGGATGCGGCGGTCATGTCTCATTCCACCAACAACCGAAGAAACAAGTGACCCTTTTGAGCATGTGAGTTAATGACTTCTATTTATTGTTATTTTTGTTAGCACAATCGCTTTAAAGACCTTAAGCAATCCTTTTCATTTCAGCTGGTAGCAACTATCACCCATCAGAGTCATCTTTGTCCATTGCCCCTTACTGTTCAACCTATCATATGGAATTATGATCATTGCCTTCGGCTGTATCCAACTCCTCACACAGTAAGTTATCTGAATTTAGTATATGCAAATCTCGTCTCAATTTTTTTTCAACTAATAGTTTCAGTGGATCTTCTCTAGTGCCCATTTGTTAGCTTGAACATGCACAACTCATAACTGCCCTTTTACTGACAAAGTATAGCTGCTGACCAAAAGTTCGGATAGTTTTGTACTCATTCTTCTCTTTTCAAAACTTTTCAGATAGTATTGGGTGACAAGAGCGAGCAGAAAGCCTTCAAATACACTGGAATTACTTGCTTTAATCCAGGTTCGTTTGCGAATGACAGCACCTTTGCAGCATACCGACCTTGCACAAAGGAGGTTGAGCTTTCTGCACTGGAAGGCTAACATGAAGGGAGGACTAACTGAGGCTCTCCAATTTGGGTGACGTACTGACGTGTGTCATCCAACCCAGCATTTCTCCAAGTCTGTGATGATCAACGCACATCATCCATCCAGATTGTCATTTCTGGCTGACAGATGAATCGAGGAGCAGGCCATTTCCACGCAAGAATCTGTGGAAATAACAGGCCATCCATGAAGTTGTGGTGTTTCTCTGAAGAGATCTGATGCTGACATCTGATCTTAGGCTCAGCAGAGCAATAGCAGCAGATGGTAATGGTGTTTGTGCAGCAAACATCTCTAGACGGTTTTAACCGACTGACACTGTATGTTTTACCAACATCTTTGTACTTTACCATTTAGAATTCATTGTTGTAAATCACGGTAACAAGACTGCATCTTTTTAGTGTTTCTAATTGTTCTATCGTTAGTATTTGATTGTCCTACTGTCCAACTTTGATGTTTTATCTAATTATTCTGATAAGTGACTATGTGGTGTCACGGATTTGACACGGTCAATCATAAATTTGACCCAAAAAAATACACCACTTAAAAAAAGTCACGCTACTTTTTCTTAAAAAAGTGTTTTTTTATTTCTAAAAACAATGGTTCGGTAGCCTCCCTGTATCTGCGATTGGATAAAAATTTGTGAGGAAAAAAAGGCACAACAGGAAGGGCAATGGGAGTCAAACCCAGGTCTTTGGCACAAGATACAATCACCTTACCCCTAAGCATTGCAATGTGAGGGAGTTTTGTATTTTGCTAAAACACGCGCAGATTCAACGGTAACCTCAATTAGTGTCATGAGGGAAAAATACACGTCATCGGCCGCGGTCGCCACATCACCGGGCCGCCAGCGCCACTTCATGGACGGCGATGCAGCGGATTCCACATTGCACCGCGCGGTGGTGCTAAAATGGAGCAGTAGTGCTGAAAATGGCGTTAAAACCTGGGACCTTACCTTAACTCAGGAGATCACGCACCACTAATAACCTGTTTGGTTTGAAAAATCATCTAATCCTAGATGATATGATCCATCATGGGTTGATTCTATGAAATTTGGTGGGATGACCTCATTCGTCATGTCTATATTAATTATTAGCTTGTGAGGAATGAGGTGGTGAGGAATCAACCCATTCCACTCCTCAAACCAAACAAAAATAATGAGTGAGAAGATGATGGATCAACTCATTCCTCACACCAAACACCCTATAAGCTGCTGCCTCCTTTGCTAATGCTAAACCGAATGATTTATAAACTAAGAACATCACGCACCACTAGAGAACATTTTGTTAGTTTCTTTTTATTATTTATGCAGTTCATAGTGCTTGCGGAAAAACCTTGAAGGATTCAGAGAAAGAGGAACATAATAACAGAGAGCAATATTTCGTGTTTCTGCTTAAACAAACTTATGCTGCTGCTGCAACAAGATGTATTCTTCCAAAACCTTTTTTTTTGTGCTTGATGGTTTACGTGCCATGGTTCATTGCTTTTTTTTTATGCTAGATGTATCTGATTTCATGCTGTAAGTGGGTTGTGTTAATTGAATTATGATAAATGAGCTCAAAAATTGTGTTCTGAGCTGAAATTTGTATTATGGAAAATGAGCTGAAAGATCAGCCCAAATTAGGTGGGCTGAATTTTTATGGGCTATGTTACTGGGCTAAAATTTGAGTGGGCATATGGTTGAAATTGATAGAGAGCTGAAATAAATTTGGCCCAGCTTGTGGGTCCACTTCTTAAATAGGCATGTTAACAAATGGGCCATGCCACACCAGCAGCCATGTCAACGTCCACATCATCATCCATGTTAGTGTCCACATCAACATCATGATCCAGATCATCCATGTTAGCCACCATGTCAATGTCTATGTCACTTATGGGCACCTGTGACGTTTATTTTGGTCATTGATATTGGGCTGGGCTGGGCTGGGCCGGGCCGTACGGGCTTAAGGACATTTTGTGACGGTTTTGAAAGTCATAGATTGTGCTGATATATGTGACAATTACAAAGAAACATCGATCGATGTAATCCGTGACACAAAATACATGATATTATCTAAAATCGTCACATAAACTGCTTCATGATTGTTTTTCAGCGATATCCGACAAATTTGTTCCATCACGGATTAATAGTTGCTTGTAGTGCAAGCAGTAGATGAAATCGATGAACAAATACAGGAATCACTTCTTGAACTTTTCATTCAAAAGGATCATCCATTGTACAAAGAGGGGTGGATCCCTTTTGCTAGTGGGGGAAAGGCCTTCTCCGTTTTGCATTCTACCCATTTTACCTATTACGTTCCGGGAATATAGCATACACAATAGTCATTACGACATACACGTACAATTTGGCTTTCTCCTCTAGAACACGCTTCTCATGACTCTTCGCCTATGTCTTTGTTAAGATTCGCATTCTTCCATGTTGTACTATTTGACAGTGTAACATACTGGAAATTTGAATTGTGTGAATTTCTGAAAAATTTAAAACTTTTTATTTATTTGTTGTGTGCTACCAAACTTGAAACCAAGTGCTAGCCTCTCTCTCACATTCTATATAAATAAAACCCAAATATAAAAATATAAATTCAAATTATGGTATAAATATGTGCTTTGGATTTTATGGATTTTATTTGGATTTATTTGAGTGTGTTTTGAATTTGAAATAGTTCAAATTCAAATCTAAAGTTTAAATATAAATTCAAACTATTTTCAAAACCCCAAACTAACCATGGGCCTACTAACAGTCTAGGAAGTCTACCGACCCCCTCTAACTCGCGGCCCATGCACACCGGAACACCCTCATCTTTTTCCCTTGGCCTGCTAAGCCCATCAGGCCGGCCCAGCTGCGAAGCCTGCGCCTTACCCCGTCGCCGTGTCGCTGACGCGTGGGACCCAGCGCCCGGTCGTTGTCTCCCTCGCGCTGGTCAGCGCGTTCACACGCCTGCTTCCCCTTTTTCACCGCCGCGCGTGTGCCGCACCTGGCCGAGGGGACATGCCCCCAACCGGTCGGCTGGCACAGACGCCGAGTCAGGCGCACCCCGTGCACGCCGCCCGAGCCAAATCCCCTTCTACCCTTGCCCTGTGACGCGCTCGCGCCCCCGCTAGCCTCTCCTGCTCCGCCACGTCGGCCTCCGCACCTCAGCAGCCAGTAGAAGCCCTGCCATGTCCTGTTTTGCCCTCGTCGCGACGTGCCCGACCTGCTAAACCCCCAGGCCAAGCCCCTCTCGCGAGCCAAACCCAATTGGGGACTTGCCCCCTTTCCTCTATTCCGCCGCCGCAAGGGAGAAGAAGAGGGGAAGTGGAGGAGAAGGAGGGGAGGAAGGAAGAGGAGGCGCGCACCGCCGTCGCGCCGTCTCATCGGAGCTGAAGTCAGAGCCGTTCGCGCAACAGAGAAGGCCGTCCGCGAGAAGACCTGTACCGGAGCAGAGACGCCGCACCGTCGCACACCACGTCGCCGAGCGCCGCCGTCTCCGACAAGCCGACAACGACTACACCGTCGACCCGATGTGAGCCGCCGTCCCATCTTCTCTCTTTCCCCCTCCTTGAACTACCCATGATGACCAAGGGAGCGTACCCTAGCGTTACGCCACACCGGCCGCCGTGCCGCGCACTAACTCCGGCCGTCGCCGCCGCCTGTGAACTCCGAGCTTCGTCCCGCGCCCTCTTGTGCAGGATCCTAAGCCCTGCTTCGCCGCCGTGCACCCACGCACGTGCTAGCCGGCCTCTGGCCACTAACCGTGCAGCCGCCGTCTCCGCCGCGTCGCGCCAGGCCATCGCTGTGCCACGCGTGTTTGCATGCGCGAGTCGTTTTCTGCCGCCGCTTGCGAAGCATGCTGGCGCGCTTGTGCTCATGATCTATCACACCTGTTTTTCCAAAGAAAACCAAGTACAGGTCTATATGCATGCCAGGATCAAGTTTCATGCATATAGTTGACATAAGTGAATAACAGTACAATATCACGTAAAGAAATAGAAGAATTATCAGAGTATTACGCTAAATCCTGGAAACGAGGGCTCCAAACATCACAGGCAATCGACTGGGGGTTGCGTACGCCTAGAACTCAGCAACATCTTCATAACATCTTCATAGCAGCTTCCTCTTTCTGAGCAACATTATTTATAGCTAGGGTCAGCACATGCCGTACTCAGCAAGTGTGGGGAAAGTATGAATGCAAAGGCTTATCAAGGAAGGCTGACAGGTTGACTGCATTAGGCACTTTTAGTTGGTCAAATTTTATTAGCACCTGATTACTATGATATAAGTATATACCAACCCACAATTAACATAAAGAGATACACCATAAGCATATGGCTAACATAACCATAAACCACGATTTAAGTCCATCTTCAAGTTCAATTATCATGTGAGGGTCTAGGCCGCTCTTGACCGTGAGCACGGCTAATCGATTAGTTTTACACTCTGCAGAGGTTGTACACTTTCACCACAAGTCGCGTAAAAGTTCAAAAGAACTTTAAACCCAACCACGCGATGCTAATCAGGCATCATATCACACTGCCGAGGTGTGATTGCATAGGGACGCTACGAGGCCTTTACAAAGTTTCCCTAGTGTGAAACAACCCGCGAAGGTTCCGAGCCGTCGTAAGGTATAAAGTCCCCTAGTAGGTACCGTGTCTTAGCCAAGTCCAACTCCCTACTAGAGCGAGTCTATACCCCAACTAAACGCTCCCCCTTGCCCTTTCGGTAAGGTCACCCCAACACTAGAGTCCCTAATTAATTAGCCAAGCCAGAGCCATATAGCCTTGTGGTTGCACTGTTGTCCTGGGTGGTCGCTCCATGTTCCAATTAAGCATGGTGATCTTGTATTAACTAGAGATATATAGTATAAAAGTAAAGCATGTTCACCATTAAGGTTCTTTAAAACCACCATAACCCCAAGGTAGAGCAACTAAGCAGTGCTACCCAACAGAAAGGTAAACCCCGGTTGACAAGGAATAAAGGTAATAAAGACTAGGATAAACTTAATAGAACCCATCAATATTAATGCAAGCATATGCAATGTGATTAAACACAGTTATTGGGACAAAAGAACAAGGACACACTTGTCTTTAACACTACTAGATTTTCTCCCTAATGCAACACACGAAATGTGTTGCAATATGCCATTTTTGGTTGCAATTGCCGCAATTGCAACCTTTTTTTTTCGTCAACCATGTGATGCGAAAGGTGGCGTTGCATTAGGCTTTTGCAACCGTGGTCTTTTTGTGGTTGCAAAAGTTTTTCTGTTGCAACGCAATGCGGCGTTGCAACTAGCATTTTAGACCGTGCTCGTGTTGGTTGTAAATTATTCTATTACGACGCATCTGGTGTTGCCATAGGTGCAATTGCATCGTACACAACGCGTTGCAATTTCTAAAATCTTTCGTTGCAAAGTATTATATTGCTACGCTCTGTTTCTGGTTGCTATAGGTGAAGCCACCTCTATTACCACGAAAGTTATTTGGGTGCAATATGTGATTTCCTGTATTACCACAAAATTTTGATTTCGATGCTATAGGTAGTATTGTCTGATGCCACGAAATTGGTCACGATGCTATAGGTGGTATCCTCTATTGCCACGCAGCATATGGATGGTTGTTATAGGTGTAACATTCTATTACAATCAATATATATAGGATGGAGGCAATAGGTTTGGCACTCTATTGCCACATAGTTTGCTTGGTTGTAAGATGTGTCCTATATTATTGCTTCGAAAATGGTTTGGTTGCCAAAAGTTCAAGTCTCTATTACCACGATGATACAGGGTTGCTACAAGTTGAACGTTCTATTGCCACGTTTCTTTTTGGCAACGAAAAATAAGAGTTGTGAAAGGATGACTTATCATTTGCAACGTCGAAAATGGTTTGGTTGCCAAAAGTTCATGTCTCTGTTACCACCATGATACAGGGTTGCTACAAGTGGACCTTACTATTGCCACGTTCCTTTTTGGCAACGAAAAACACGGGTTGTGATTGGATGATTTATCCTTTGCAACGAAAGGTGTATTCTGCCACGCTCATTTATATAGCAGCAATAATTTGAAACATTAAATAACATCATCAGGTATATATAATTATGCATTTATAGTTCATGAAACAACATTCAACCATCCACTGAGTTATTACATGACACACGAAGTACTGAAATACTGAAAAGTTTCGGATGGGACATTGTTTCAACACATAGTACGTAGGCTAATTTGATAGGAAATGAAGATCTTGGTCAGCAAATGGTGACTTCGAGAGGATCCCAACACTTGATCAGCAAAGGGTGACTTCAATGGAAGGATGCTCGCAGCACCTGTTTGCTCCATTCGACATGGCTTAGTCTCCTGAAAAGAATCAACAACATTTTTAAGCTAGCATCAAATAATCTCTAATATTGAAATTTGTGCAACAACAGCATGATGCAAACCAAAGTTTGATTGCGATTCATAAAATTATCAAAATGACATCAAATAATTATCACAACCATAAACACACTTTGACAGCTGTAACATGAATTACATTCACAGCAGGAAGAGGAGTTGCAAAAATTTCACCTCATGTCTTTTTGGTGCTTTGTCGTCTCCTTTGTGCAGCTTGTACCTGTAGCTGTTGAGATGAAATTTGTTTAACAGGGGGGACGACGGATTGTGCTTCTGGATTGTTAATAGCTTTAGTACTTCTGGTTTTGCGAATAACTTGTTTAGCAACGAATTCAGATTCCTTCTCCTATGAACCAATCATTTGAAGGAAAAGGTTAGGTGTCATTTTATCAATAACTGATGATATGTAGTAGTAAAAAGTAGTGAATTCAAGAACAACCTTAGTAGAAGAGAGCACATTACTGGAGTCTGTCTGTACATTTCTAGTTGTAGTGATTGATGGAGCCGCCACCACGTCTGCAGATTCTGTGACATTGTTGTTTTGCTGGGTGATTGATGCAGCCGCCGCCACGTCGGCAGATTCAGTGACATTGTTGTTTGGTTGGACAGATGTTGGCAGGACAATCTATGAAAGGATACACACATTCAGATATAGAACCTAAGGAAAGAAAGTCATTCATGCAACTAGCTTGACCAGTACCTGTGGAAATTGTGCATGTCCATTTGCTGCTTGCAGAATTGATAGGAACTCTTGCCTAAGCTGTTGCAGATCAGCCTCCCTTTTCTTGTTACTTTCTTCAAGTTGTCATGCATGTTCTCTCCTTTCTGCTTCCCTTTCATCTTCCCATGTTGACATTTTATCTTGTAGCAACCCAAATGCGTCCATTAGCTTGACGTGTTCCTGATGCTGTTGCTCTTCCCTACGAATTTGTTCCTGGCGCTCCGCATTGAGCAGCTGCCTTCTAGTTGGGTTTTTTGCCAGGTACCCATTACCATGCAATTTGGTTGATTTGCACTTTGTGACTTCCTTGTATGCCTTCTGGAACATGTCGTTTTTTTCCTTTTGGGAAACGAAGTTGTCCTCTACATTTGATTCCGCCTCAGCAATAACGCTGCTTGCTTTGTCCTAATATTTACAAGGCACAGATGGAGGAGTTAGTTGAACAAGAAATTGCTTGCATTCTATAATTGCATGGACTATGTATAGTAATGTATGTACACATTCATTGATAACTCACATAGACATTTTTAGAATGTTCGTCTGTCCATTCCCCATGCTTAGTGTGAGTTAACCACCAAAGTTGCATATCATCGGGCTCTTCACCAGTTTCTGGGTCTCTCTGTTAAGCCAAGAACATAACAAATTAGTTATTCATCCTGCAAGACAGATTGGAGATGTGCTACTCCAGTTATTACCTTCTCATAGCTGCGCTGAGAATAAGGCTTACAGCCTGACAAATGTCTTGTCATTTGTTGGCCTCGAATCGCAGAATTTTGTGCGCTCCTTTCCTATAGAATGTCAAGTTATGAACAATAATCTTAAAGACTCAGACATTGCCATTTGTATGAAAAATGAATTGCTCAGTAATAGTAACAATGTGGAACAAACCTTGAATTTAGCAGTACTGAAATACTTCAACAGATAGTGCCATTCAACAATATCTAATTCTTTAGGCTTATGTAACATTCTCTGGTGGTAGCTGTCGTATGTCCTGGCCGTAGCACTGAAAGTTGAACACCATCCTTTGTAACGCTCCTTAGAAATGTCCCATATCTTTTCCCTTGAATCAGCATTATCCTCCATGTCCCACTTTGCCTGTTATATAATCACAATAGCATGCAAATACTATGTCAGTTGTTATGTTAGTTTATATTTGAATTGTATTGAAAAGCAATGTTTATTATTACCAATACATCAGTTGCTATTGCGTCTTTGACTTCTTTCTTGACATGTTTCCATGATTTCACTCCAATGACTGGCATCCTTTTCCGTGTATACATGACTACTTCATCAACGAATGAGCGGTAGTTATTACCTACCGGTCCTCCATGTTTGGAGAATTGAATGTCCAACTGCCGTTTGCCCGCCTTGATTCTCTTGGTGATTACCTTCAAGGCTCTTACAGGACCGCGTCCTCTTTTCTTCACATTTTGTGAGCCTATTCCATAGGAACAAAATGTAATAATACCCACAAAAAACATACTATGCATAGACATGTAATTTCTATTAAACACAAGTTACCATCTCCTTGCTCCTGCTGTTTCCAACACCGAGCATGAGATGGAGGCTGCACTGGAGGTGTTGGGTTCATGTCATGCCTGTGTTGCAAAATAAAGGTGGGGTCCACATATCGTTCTGTAGACAATTTTGTGGCATGATGAGCTAGCATAATTTGTAGTCTGACAAAGAATGGTAATTTGCTTGCCAATTAGGAGAGGGATATTACCAATGTCATCAAGTTGTCTTGCAACTTTTAGGTATTCTTGGTATGTGTCGATCGTGACCTCCCTGAATATGTCTTTTAATTCTGAAAAAGGATCCATAATTAATTTCATTCATGTGAGTGAACTACAAAAATCATGATTATATATATATAAATACAAATATTGGGCTGTACCATATCTTACCCAAGGCTTTCTTCTCTTTATGCAGTGCAGCTAGCCAAACTTTGTATTCATCTAATTCAGATTGTTCGACTTCATCATCATCATCATCATCATCATCATCATCATGTGTGGAAACACTTTTGGATTTCAATGGTGTTATGGGCATAGTATGGTTGTTAGGTATTGGCTCTCTGGATACAACTAAGCTGATCACCATCTCCTCCTCGTGAATCTTTTTCATTTTTGCTACATCGACATCGTAGTCGATCTCAGTGAGTGTTGCTTCCGCAGGAGATTCAGGAATTCTAGTCTTGTAGTAAACCAAGTCCCTGTTCCGATACCCCAATTTTTGTTTCAACTTGTTTATGTTTTGAAGGGTGATTTGTTTCCCAAGAGGTTTACATGTATTTTTTTATCTGCCTCCCCATCTCTACCCTTTTCAATCATATACAATGTCCAAATCTCCTCATCTTTTGATCTACGCATTCATCGATGGCATTTCAATTATTTGAATAAATTTGGTGTGCAAATCGCGTGAACAATTACATGAAATCTAGGGTACCAGTGCGTGCACAAATGCATGAAATATAGGTGGCAGTACGAGGGGAAAGATCGAACGCGGAAACAGCGTACCCGGCCTCGGTCGTCTCGTCTTGAGACGAAGGTACCACATCTTGGTCTGCATCTAGGCCGTCGAAGATTGCTTCTGCGTCGCCCGAACCTTGTGATGCTCTTTGGGACGAAGGTGATGACCCAAAGAGCGCAGTCGTCGCCCTAGCCCTGGTGGACATGCTGCTGGTAGGTTCAACAGTCACCGTACCAGAGGTTGGTGTGAACATTGGAGGTAGCATGGCCGACGAAGGTGTGTGCAGCACTTCAGACGACGAAGGGGTGGTCACCCTTGCCACCTCGCTGGACGTCGGCATCCTCGTGTTAGGCGAGAAGCAGCTTGGCGGCGGCACCGGTTGTCGTCGACTACCCGACCCCTAACTGATCGAGATGTAGATTGGTTTTGCGAGGGGATTAGGGAGGGAAACTAAAGAGACGCACGACTTCCTACTCTAAAAACCCGGCGTTTCTCGCAACAACGTGGTGGCCCCAGTCATGGTAGCGCGGTAGTTTGGGCGTTTGTTAAATATTTCGGATGGAAAAACTGGCCCCACATTCCAAATCGTTGGCTACCAAATTTTCTGAACGCTTGGTGTATTTGAGGGGTGCGTTTTCGTGTGTCTCGCTGATGAGTGGGTCCCACTCAGTTTTATATATATTTGTAAAAACAATGCGTTGAAGATAATCAAGTTTTATAAATATAGTTTTATATAAGTTATACTAGTTTACTTCTTGTTTACTATGTAACTGCACAAGATGACACATGTTATTGTATATTGCTTTTATAAAAGTTTTTGTGGTCAAAGTAAATTTTGAATATCATCTTTCCACCAACTTTAGCAGAATAACATTCCTCACATCAATTTCGTACCAGAGTAATATGCATCACACAAATTAAGTAACCAACATAAAGATCGGCAGCCAGTGCGTACGATATATGAGGACTGAGTTTACACATAGGCTTCCCGAGCCACGATGACACCACAGCAACTAAGGATCATCAAAAACATGCTCCACATCGACACAAGTTGAGAGACACATCGACCAAAGACACAACTTCAGAGACATGCTTCGAGTTTATTTGCTGGATTTCTTCAAAGTTCTGCCTAAAATGATGCCAAAGCCTCTCCGCAAGGTCCCTCCTCAGTGCCAGATAAATTTCCTGAAAAAAATAAAGCATTCACCGAACTGTCAGAACAATAATTGAATTCCTGATAACTGAAATCCTGTGAACTGAAAGAATTTTAGCAGTCAGCTGAAGTTTCAGAACATAATAATTCCAGATGTAAAGTGAATTCCTGATGAGTAGTAGACAAGAAAGAAAGCAAACATGTAAACTGAAATCCTGAATGTCTTTTATGGTGCATCATGTATGGAACAAATTAATCAAAACATATCAGCAATCACAAACTTTTTACCTTGTATCAGATCATTAACGCTTCCTTGAGTGTGAAGAAGAACCAATCACACTCGTTCCGGATCCTACACTCCTCGCTGCAGAACCTACTCCACGAGTACCAAGCATGCCATCCTGCGTGGTTGCCACACCCGCGACCTGCACACTGAAAATCGTCCTGGCGAGGTACGGGCGCCGGCACCGGCGGCACAGCAACCGCCGTCGACGACCGTAAGTCCCACGTCGCCGAAATGATCCTAGAGCGGCGTTTCGTACAAGTCAAGTTTTTCCAAGGAAGCGCTGTCGCCCCCTCTTCGGGTCCCTCGACCAAGCGCAGGAGCCGCCGGGCCTCGTCGTCGTCGGCCTCGCCGCTGTTGGGCCTGTAGAGGAAGAGGGCTAGGGCGTACATCGATACCTTGTGGCCCGCCTCTGTGGCGCGCCTTATCTGGTCGAGGCATGACATGATTACGCCGCGTTTGTTCCCCGTTAATGCGAGGCACAACCCGCTGCGGAACAAGGCCTCCGGGTTGCCGACAGTGGCCAGTGTGGTGATGAGCGCCGCGCGATAATCCGGGCCGAGGTAGAATCGACGCCGCAGGACACGTTTCAGGGCTAGGCGTCGTCCGACCGTGGTGGCGCCGCACACCATGCACATTGCCTTGCAGGTTGCGTGCAGGTTGCGGAGATCCACGATGGCGTCCTCTGACTGAGCAGTGACTCAGGAGACGATGTCAATCGTCAGCTCCGTCGGCAGTTCCACCAGTCTCGACGCCTCATAGCGTGCCGCGGCGACCTTTTCCATGGAGTGATTGCAGTTCGTCACGCGCGGGGGCTGATTGGATGTGCGAGGCTGTGCTCCCTGACGAGGATGAGGTAGAGGATGAAGGTGAGATGTGAGGGGAGATGGAAAAGAACCACCGCCGCCAGATCAGGTTGCTGATTGAATTAGGGGGGTCCCAGGGTAGATTGGGTTTAAGAAAATTGTGCTTTCATAGGGAGGACACGAACTCATAGAGTTGTGGGTCCCACCTGTCGGCGCCCAGATTGTGATGTGTTCTTGAGTTGTTCATGGACCTAATTAACTTGATTCTTTGATTCGTATAATCATAGCTACAAATTTGTTTATATTTCACAAATGACGTCCAAATCAGGAAATTTTTTTCCTACATACTTAGAAAACAATTATCAAGCTCATGGTGCACACTGCATCTCATGTGAGTATGTTTCAGCAATCATAATTAAGAAATAGAACAATTCAAAATTAGAATCAAGATTTTCAAATAGTAGATGATGTCAAATGGAAAATAGATGAATACCAAAGTTTCATAGCTCGTCGAGATGAACAATCTTTATTTTGGTCGGATTTTCATTTGACGAAGTGGTACTGCACATTGTTCATTAATCCTAGGTTCACTAACATAGTTTAAGAAACTTGGTTGGAGACATGTCAATTTTGTACTGCATGATAGTACCAATTCGTCAAATGAAAAACTGACCAAAATAAAGATTGTTCATCTCGAGGAGCAATGAAACTTTGGTATTCATCACTTTTCCATTTGACATCATCTGCTGTTTTAAAATCTTGATTCTAGTTTTGAATTGTTCTATTTCTTAATTATGATTGCTGAAACATACTCACATGAGATGCAGTGTACACCATGAGCTTGATTATTGTTTTCTAAGTATGTAGGAAATTTTTTTTCCTGATTTGGACGTCATTTGTGAAATCTAAACAAATTTGTAGCTATGATTATAAGAATCAAAGAATCAAGTTAATTAGGTCAATGAACAACTCAAGAATACATCACAATCTGAGCGCCGACAGGTGGGACCCACAACTCTGTCGAATGGGGAAATCTCTCGCGGGTTTAGGCCAACAGGTTGGACCCACAACCCTGTCGACAGGTGGGACCCACAACTCTGTCGACAGGTGGGACCCACAACTCTGCCGACAGGTGGGACCCACAACTCGGTCGAATGGGGATATCTGTCACCCCTTTCCTCCTGATTTCTCCCCAACCTCCCCAATCTCAGTTTTACAGCTATTTCGCAATCTCCGCCTCGCTCTCGCCGCCGGCCGCCTCGCTCTCGCCGCCGGATTCCTCCAACGCCGGTGATGGTTGGCTCCACCCCGGGTGCAGTGGGCCGTAGCATGCAGAGTCGCACCCGCATTGCCGCCTCCCCTCCAGCGGCCACCATTGTTGCGGGGCCCCGAGTGGAGCACCATTCCACCAACCAAGCGCGCGACTCGCGAGGAGCGGACGCACCAGGAACCCGATGCCCCCTCCTCCTCAGTCCCCCCAGGTTAGTACCGATCCTCTGGTAGAATCGTTTTGTAATTGGGGTTTCCTACTGTAGACATGGATTTGTGGTAAACCTAGATGAATGGGATCAGTCTTAACTATAATAACTAGACATGGATTTGTGGTAAACCTAGTCTTAACTAGTCATGGATTTGAGGTTTTCTATTTTAGACATGGATTAGTTGCGCTCCTGGTGGACCAAGATTCACTTTTCCTAGGTTCTCTGTTGCTAGATAAAGAACCAATTTCATTTACTTCTGCTAGATGCACTCATGGATGACTATGTCTGTTAGGGAGGTGATATTCCTAACAAAAATGTTGAACTCATTCCATATATTGCTTCAAATGTCCAGCATCTCTGTACGAATTGATCAAATGTCCTTGTATCTTCACTGATCCATGGTTCTAATGCATCAGTTTGCCTTTGTTTTAGGTAGTTGGTGTAACTCCACATGACATTGACTCAATCTGGGACGCAATCCACACGTGGAATGCAAGGATGGAAGGCCTTGGGATAATGCTTCGTGCCGTAGCACAAAGTCATGAAAGACTAGAATCATTTTCGGTGGATCAACTTGCCGAAGCTGGAAAAAAGAATGTTGTGCTGGCAGAAAGAGTGGCAAAACTAGAGGCAAAGGTTGCTGAACTTGAGGCAGCAACAAAATAGAAGCTTCTTTAGTAATGTGCTTGCTATAAACAATGGAATGTAGTGTGTATGACTTAGTTTGGTGGTCAACTTGTGATGTTGGCCTGCACTTGTTTAGTTATTACTTTTGTTAAGAAGCCTTGAGCTTGTTGAGGTTGATGGACTTATGGAGTCTTGATGAACTGATGTATGATGCTTCTGTGCGCAAGTCTTGCTTGTGCCTGATGGACAACTAATAAATGGCTGTGTTCATGCTTGCTTATGTACATCTCTGCATGAATGGTTGTGTTCATGATATGATTTCCTTTTTTCGTCCATGAGATGTTCTCGTCCTGCTTGTACTTTTTTCGTTTCTATGCTTTATAATTATTTTGCTCTATTCTTGTCAATCAGAAATACACATAAAACGCTCATGAACACATCAATAATAAGAGCAAATTTCTTGCGAGCAAATTTTTCGAACCGAGGGCTTTCCCCCATTTCCATTCCAAAGAAACAGAAATACCAGGCGTTTTGGGTTACAAGAGCGAACTAGAACGAGGAAGTTCAAAAGCAGAGGACACTCACTACCCATAGCCTGACTCAAGCTAAGATACTCGCTCCTCTACCATCCCAGGTCTCCCAGGATCATAGCTACAGAACAGAGTTAAGCAAAGGCCACGTGAAAATCTGTATCTTATATGGAATCTTAGATTTCCATATATGACTATAGTTCCTCCCAGCATCATCTTTTGTGAGCTGATCATATACTGATCTTGTGGTAAAGGATCTCTTCCCCCCTGATTTATGAATTGATGCAAGGTTATCTCCTTGTCTTCGCAGAGATCAAAGAGCACTGGGGCGTATGCAAATTGGGCTATCAAATAGCCAAGGATCAAGCCAAAACAGAAGGATGATCAAGGGTAATAATAATAGTACCATTCACTAGCTACCATATATTTCCACTAAAGTAATGCCATTATACAAGTTCATTAAACAAAAGCCTCATTCATCAAATTTAGATGTTCATGAGGGAGTAGTTCACTACACAAAAGTTATCTATCATTCCTTGCAGGCGTGCCTACGGGAGTGCCCAGTGCTTGATCGCCAGCCGGAGGTCCTCCACCTTAGCCTCAATCTGAAATGGTTTTACAATGCATTATCAGTGTGATAAGTACATCAAAATTTGAATGAAACTGAACATAGTCAACACTGGGAATGAAGGTAATACCTCGACATCAGTAGGACGTTTTCGGTTGGGGCCCGGGAGGCAGAGCTCATCGTCGCTGTCATCGTTGCATTCCACGAACAGCCTAACTTGTGCGAAGTTGAACTCATATGTCACCTTCGGCCCAAGATCCTGAATTAAGAAATCAAGACATGAACAGCAATATTCCACTTGTGAACTTAAGATTAATCATGTTGCAATCAGAGGTGAGCAAAAATTTGTTTCAAACTGTCCAAGATAAAATTCACATAAACACTAGTGTACCAAGAATGCTACTACACAAAATGTTGAGATGGATTTGCTCACTGATTCTTAACTGGATGATCTCTACCAAAAATTGACATATGTACCCTAGTCAAGAAATCCTAAATTGCAAGTCCAGAATTGATTGACTCAGAAACAATTTCGCAATCACACAAAAAAATCACTTCAATGTACTAAGCAACCAGAGGAATTAAAGACTGAGTTCTCGAATAATAAAGGGGAACTTAAATTTGGTACGAGTAAGAAAATTTACCGGACGCTCCCATCCAAAGTCCTGCCATTTGCGGGGGTACAACTCCTCGCTGGACTCCTCCGCCGGCTTCGACTTCTTGGCGTCAGGGTGCTGAAAACCCTCCTCGTCAGCCTTCCGCTTCTGAGGCATCCTAGCGGATTCAGCGTCCGCTTCCTCGGATGCCTGACGAACATCGGGCAAGGGTAACCACCCAGGCAACGCGGCCAATGCCGCCACTGCCTCTGCCGCCGCTGCCCCCATCTCCCAGCTCCTAGAAGATGCCGCTAATGCGGCCTTAGACGAGGAACGGCGACGCGAAACCCTCGACGCCTCTGACGACTTCGGCTCCATCTTGGCGTGCGGGTCCGGCGGTGGGGTGGTTTGGAAAGTGATCGGAGTTGTGCTGCGGTGGGTAGTTTCTACTGTAGCGAGGCGAATGGGGCGAGACAAGCAAGCGAACTGTCAGGGCAGGGTGGCGGCGTCTAGGCTCACACAGGGTGCGGTTCTATAAAAGTCCCACACAGAAACATCAGTTGTTTCCACCCCAAGCGGCTGACAAATGGAGCCCACCACGAAGGGCCCACACAGAAACCCCACACCAAAGGGATGCGACCCACGAGCGTGCCACCGATCGAGGAGACGACTACCTCGCGTGTGCTTTTTCAACCTTGCGTTTGACTTGCGGGTCCCACCTGTCGGCAAGTGATGAACTTATTTTTGTATTTTGATTTATAATCAAAACTTAAAACATGTTTATATTACACGTATGATGTCCAACTCCGGTGGTTTTCCCCCTACATTCTTAGAAAACAAAAATCTATCTCCTGAGTCCAGTGCAATTTGAAATTACAAAGTTTGAACCATCAAAATTTTGAAATTCAAAGATTGATATCTAGAATTGATTTTTTCAAACACTAGATGATGTCAAATGGAAAAGTGATGAACACCAAAGTTTCATAGCTCATCGAGATGAACAATGTTTATTTTGGGCGGTTTTTCATTTGACGAAGTGCTACTATCATGTAGTACAAAATTGACATGTCCCCAACCAAGTTTCTTAAACTATGTGAGTGAACCTAGGTTAATGAACAATGTGTAGTACCACTTTCTCAAATGAAAATCCGACCTAAATAAAGTTCGTAGATCTTGTTGAGATATGAAACTCTGGTATTCACCACTTTTCCATTTGACATCATCTGGTGTTCAAAAATATCGATTGTAGATATCATTTTTTGAATTTTGAAATTTGTCCTATTCAAACTCTGTCAAATGGATTAATGACTTAAATAAAGATTGTAGGCCTTGACGAGTTGTAAAGGTTTGGTATTCAAGAAATTTTCATTTGTCAACTTTTGACAACTATATTCAAACTCTGTCATTTTTTGAAGGTTTTTGATAACAGAAGCAATTTGCGTCGTCGTCCCCACGCGTGGGACCACTTAGCCGCACGACTGCACGAGCGCTCGTGGTGTCCCCACTTCCTTTTAGCTTATAGACGAAGCTGGACAGACAGCATAGAATATTGCTTCATCCCTGTTCCCCCAAACTGTCCCATCAAAACTGGGGTTTTCTTGCCTTCCGCCATCGCCGGCGACCGCCAAGCTTCCAATCTCGGACGCCATTGCCACGCCACCTAGCTCTGAAGGAAGATTGGCACCCGCGATGACCCGATGCGAGGCAGCGGAAGGCAGCGCCGCCCCTGAAAGGAAGGGGGATGCAGTCGGGGCAACCGCCGCCGCCGGCCCCCACACCAACCAAGGTGCTGCAGGCGGAGCAAGCGCCGCCGCGTCAGCAGAGCGCGTCAATTGCCAGGTCAGCCCTTCGCGGCCAGCATGTACATTGTGTAGGTAGTCGTGGATTTGTAGCGAGATTTAACTATTTGATTAAGATTCCGAACTCTGTTTTCTTGGATTGGTACTGTAGGGTGGCAAGCGTCGCGCCGTGGATGTGTGGGACGCCGCTGCCGATGCTGTCCACGTTCGAGTAGGCAGTGGCTGGGATGAATGGCGCCCCGCCGTCGTCCGTCCACGGCGTTCGCCGAATCCGGGACCGGCCCCAACTTTGGTCCGCGAGGTCGAATTCTTCAAGGAGCGGTACCCGAGCATCAAGACCACAATCATTTGCGACGCGGGAGTAGTGGCGGAGTACATCAAAGAAATCAAAGGTAGCCCTCCTCCAGATCGTTTGCTCGTCGGATTGGACACCGAGTGCATTGAGCCTCGCAGTGGCGAGCTCAAGGTCGCATTGTTGCAATTGTGCGTCGGGCCGCGTTGCCTTATTTACCAGGTGCTCCATGCCGGCTACAATCTACCTGATGTCCTGAGCAAGTTTCTCAGCGAGGAAGGCCACATCTTTGTCGGAGCGCATATCTCGACTGATGTTGAACGCCTAGAGCAGGACTGCGGCATCACGATTTCTAATTGGAGAGACCTTCAACTGCTTGTTTCTGAGGTTGATGACAAGTATAGCAATCTGTACCAAAATGGTTACAGGTCTTCACTGGAGAAGATTGGAAATGTGGTACTAGACCTACCTCTGTTCAAGGACAGAAGAATGAACCACAGGCTGTGGGGTTTGAGGTGTTTGCAAGACTGGCAAGTGAATTACGCCACCAAGGATGCATTTCTGTCTTTTGAGATTGCAAATCAGCTTGAGATCAAGCATGGTTACCGATTTGTGCCAGATGATATATAGTTAGAATTATCTAGTAATGTAATAATCCATAGTAACAAGTAGCATTTCTGGGTTTCAAGAACAAGTATCTGTGTATGTATATCTAGTAATGTAGTGATGTAGTCAATGCTAGTACACTGCTACTACTTTGGTATATATGTGCAAGTCTTTATTACGATGTCAAATGGAAACTTTGGTATTATAAGTGGCCACCACACCACATGAAATGACACCCAGCCACGTGCCCACGCCAGGACACGCCACGACACGCCAGTTCAAACCCATGGCACGACACGCCAGTTCGAACCCACGCCACGCCACGCCAGTTCAAACCCACGCCACGACACGGCAGTTCTGATGTTCAGTTGTTAATTTCTTTGGAAATAACTTGAGAGGCCGCCGCCGGTTATTGGAAACTAGAAAGACGCCGCCGGTTCTTGGAAAGTCCTCTCCGCCCACATCTCATGCTCCCCTGCCGCGCCCTCTCCACCCACAAGTCACGCTCCGCCGCCGCCCTCTCCGCCCACATCTCACGCTCTGCGCCGCGCGACTTGCCTTCCATGGCATCGAGGGAGCACCCCTGGTCGCTCGCGGAACTCCCGATTGAGTTGCGGGCAATCATCGCTGGCCGAGTCGGTGCAACATCGAAGTGGCCAATGGAGGACCTCCGGAGCCTACGTGCCACCTGCAAGAGCATGCTCGGCCCCTGCCGCAACAGAGATGTCGGTAGGCACCTGGCACTAGGTCGCGTTCCAGTTGAGCAGATGCAGAACGCCGACCTCGACGGCTACGACATCTTCGTTCGTAGCCTGGCTGCAGCCGGCAACCCGGTGGTCGGCTTCCTCGCCGGGATGGACGACATCTTCGGCAGGAACTGCGGCTGGTGTCCTCCCCTCGATGAGCTACACCGTGCTGCCCAGGCCGGGAACAGAGGGGCGGCCTATGCGGCGGCCGTCCTCCTCTACAGGTTCTACAGCGGGGCCGACGCCGACGCCGACGCCACTGCATTTGCGTACATGAAACAGGTTGAGGGCGAGGCTCAAGGGCAGTGGCATCCGCAGATGATCATCAACGGGCATTCTCAATATTTCCGAACTCGTGGGGTTAATCTTGCAAAGCAAATGAGGAGTATCACCCTCCGCCAGGGCCGCTGCCAGCCGATGCTGCCACCGGCGGTGGCGCGAGGCAACATTCAACACTGCGTAGGCCGAACCTTCTGCGGTAGGGAGCCGAGCCGGAGGGGGTTTGCCATGTATTTCTGTAGTGATGAATGTAGGCTTCGTTTCGAATGCGATGCCTTCTTCTTTAGTGTTAATCATGTTTACAGAGGCTAAAATGGTGTAAAGTGTATCATCTGCTAGAACTTCCTATTAAGCTTCATGCTCATGATGTGTCCCAACCAGAATAAAGAAATAACAAGTTATGTTTTTCTAGAGATTCTTCTACACTGGTAGGAACCTACCTTTGCCAAAATTACAGTACTTATTATTCAAATGCAGTGAGAATGTAACAGCTTGGGAAAAGTGACCACAAATACACCTCATGCTTTAGTTTTGGGGCACGACATAATAATGTAAAAAATGTTGAAAATAATTGTCATGGGAAGAATAAATTGTCTCTTAACACGCCAAACAAAATCGACTAAGTATCAATCGAAAAATTCATCATCTTGGGCATCTTGAACAATTGGTGCAACAACTCCATCATCAATGTACGTGTCATCTGCATCATGTTCATCATCAACATCAAATACATCATCGTCTGGTTCATCAACTGCCTCGGCCCGCACCTGATTAATAACTGAGACATCCCCGGTTGTGCCTTCCTTGTCCGATCTTGACCAATTTGTCAAATCCTGGTGTTCACCGAGCAAATTAATACCTTCGATACCCACAACAATTGAGTCCTCAAGATCTAATTCAGGCATGGCAAACAAGTTCCTTGGTTTCAATGAAATAACACTGCTCCAACCGGGTTTGTTCTCCAGATTCACATAAAACACCAGTTCTGCCTGTGTTGCCAGAATATAGGGTTCATTCTTATACCTGTGTTGAGTAGTATCGATGTCAATCACCCCAAATTTATCTTTACTGTATCCTTTGCCTCTATTGGTACTTGTGGCAGCAGACACATCAAACCAGTCACACTGGAACAGAATAACTTCTTTTTGTCCAGGAAATTCCAGTGAGATCATTCTTTTAATCACCCCATACCAGTTCGTGCCTCCTTTCTCACCCTTGACAAGCACACCACTGTTTTGTATCACGAGGGTTTTCTCAATGTTAACGGTTCGAAACAACCAATTATTGATATGACATCTATTCAATGTATGAGGTCGGGGATCCGGTCCTTGAGCAAGTGCAAACAACTCTGAACTTACTTCCCCTCTTGCATGTAGACCTCTGATCTTGCCTTCAAACCATCTTACGAGTTGATCCTGATGTCGCTGATCAAGATTTCTGGTTCCATATCCCTTCAGTTCTTCCAAATGGGTACTACATACAAATGAATATTACCGTTAGTTTGAAATTTAAAATTACAAGCAATAAATGATGTTGAGTAGTGTATCTTACTCGACATATGGTCTAGCTTCATCACAATTGCAAATTATGTAGTGCCTCATCTTCCGAAACTCATCTGGTGGAATTTCGTCGACCGTCTGTCCTCTTCTCTTGTAATCCATTTCAGAAAAAATGCTCAAACCAGATGGTGGCTCATTCATAGTAACTGCTTCATGTCGATCAACACGATTCTCTTTGGTGTCCACGTCCAAGAATCTTGAGCAGAATGTAAGGCACTCCTCGAGTATGTATCCCTCGGCAATTGAACCTTTAGGGTGAGCCTTGTTCCTCACATATCCTTTCACAGTGCGTAGGTACCGCTCCACTGGGTACATCCATCTGTAACACATTGGCCCCCCCAAGTTTAGCTTCTTCAGCTAGATGAACAGGCAAATGGATCATGATATCAAAAAATGTAGGTGGGAATATCATCTCAAGTCGACAAACAACCTCCCTAATTGACCAGCTTAGCCTGTCCAATTCTGCATCCACCAACTCCTTTGAACATAGTGCATCGAAGAAATTACTAAGCTGAATCAATCCGATGACAACAGCTTCTGGCAAAATCCTACGCACCACTAAGGGTAAAAGTTTCTGTAGAATTAGATGGTAATCATGAGTTTTCAAGCCAGACACCTTACGTGACTTTACGTCAACACATCTTCTTATATTTGAGGAAACCCCATCAGGCATCTTCACTCCATATAGAAATTTACACAAACTTTCCCTGGCATCCTTATCTAACTCGTACAAGCCTGATGGCAAGGTATACTTATCATCTTTAATCACAAGGTGCCGATCTGGTCGTATCTGTAGATGCTCCATGTCAAGCCGGGCATTCTCCCCGTCCTTACATTTGCCGCCCAATTTAAGCAGAGTGCCTAGTATGCTCTCGCATATATTTTTCTCAATGTGCATGACGTCCAAATTATGCCTGATGAGCAAAGAAGACCAGTAAGGGAGCTAAAAAAATACTCTTCTTCCTCCAGTTGTGTCATCTGTTGTCTTCGTCACGCTTCCTTTTTTTGATAACAAGGTCTTTCCAAATTGTACTTGTTCAAAAGTATCATACTGCTCAAGTACCTGTGCACCAGATAGTGGTTCTGGTGCCTCCCTGGTTTCGACCTTGTTGTTGAAGCTGGCCGCATTGTTGCGCCATGGATGGTCGGGGGGCAAGAAACGTCGATGTGCCATGTAGCAGTGCTTCTTCCCATGTTTCAACCACAAATAGTCAGTATGTTTGTGGCAGTATGGACATGCAAACTTTCCTTTAGTGCTCCAACCAGACAGCATAGCATAAGCTGGGAAGTCATTAATTTTCCAAAGAAGGATAGCGCGCAATGTAAAATTCTTCTTAGTCCATGCATCTCTTGTTTTAACACCATTATTCCAAAGCTCCTTGAGCTCCAGTATCAGGGGCCTCAAATATACATCAATATCCATTCCAGGAGATTTTGGACCAGGTATCAACATTGACAAGATCCAGTTAGATTGTTTCTGACACAACCATGGAGGCAAATTGTAAGGTATCAGGATGACAGGCCATATGGAGTATGTAAGACTTTGCATGCCAAAGGGATTGAACCCATCAGAAGCAAGACCCAGCCTAACATTACGACCTCCTTTTTCTGAAAACCATTTAAACTCTGAATCCACGTGCTTCCATGCCTTTAAGTCAGCAGGGTGACGCATTTTCCCATCGTTCACCAATTCTTTCTTGTGCCACTGCATATCCTCTGATATTTGCTTTGACATATACATTCTTTGCAGCTGAGGAATAAGAGGAAAGTAGCGTAGGATCTTAACTGGTAACCACTTCTTAACAGTAGTAGCACCAACTGCACTGTCATTATTACCACAGGTTTTTTCTACAACTTTCCACCTTGACTGCTTACAAATGGGACATGTCTCCAGATTTGCGTATTTGTCAAAAAATAACACACAATCATTTTCACATGCGTGTATCTTGACATAGTCCAAGCCCAGGTCTCGAACCACCCTTTGCACTTTATCCAAGGAGTCAGGAATACAATGCCCTTTAGGGAGAACCTTTCCAAAGAGCTTAAGTATGGCCTCCAACGCCGTGTTACTTAAGCCGTACATGCACTTTATCTGAAAAAGCTCCACGATAAAAGAGACCTTAGTTGCATTTTTGCATCCTGGATACAATTCCTTCTTTGCCTGGTCTAATAGTTTCAAAAAAATCTCTGCCTGCTTATCTACCTCCTCATCATCTCTGGTTCGTACATGATGTATAGTGCCACTGATAATGTTTCTAATCAGAGTATTAGTGGTAGTAGGGTTATCATCACAACCGTCTTCTTCATCGTCTTCTCCAAAATAAGGTGTTGTATCATCAGCTGTAGGTTGTGCATCATGATTATTGAGATCAGGAGTGACATCATGATTCACACGACCCTCAGCTGATGAAGTATTAGTTTGGCCTTGAATGTTACCATCATCGATGAAACAATTAGCAAACCCTCTAGTCACTAAATGAATTTGAATGGGAAACACGGTGGCATGTCTGATCATGCATTGACACAAAGTACATGGGCACGGAATAGATCGACCTCGCGCTGATGCGGCGGTAAAGGTTTGAAAAAAAAGTTCGGAAATTGTTCTGCCAATCCGCTGAGTGTCGAGGCAAGCGCATCCAACTCCGATCTTCGTGTGATGCCATTAATCTGCATTCATGTTTCAAATGACCTAGATCATGATATAGCAATATGCATATATATGCAGGGAACGAAGATATATACGAGATCAAGACAACAGTACCGGCCGTGGCACCGCACAGATGTTGATTGATCGCCATGGAGATCGATCTAGATGGAGACCTAGACGCCGTCGTGGAGATCTTTGATGGAGACCGACGTCGTCGAAGACTAAGAATTTTGGAATGGTCCCGATGAGTCCCTATCCGATCGTCATTTTGATCTCCTGCATAAGCGTCACGATAGACAAATTACAGTGCAACCAAGGAATACCTCGTTGCAATAATTCTGATAAAGTTGCAACGACCACAAAAAATAGTGCAACGACTAAATTTCGTGGCAATACGTACACGATATTACATCTTGAGGCTACAAACGAAGCAATACCCCACCATGTATTGCAACAACACAAAGATATATTTGCAACCCAAATATGACGTTGCGATATAGCCGTTCAAACGCAACCAACCCTAGTATGGTGGCCATAGCAACTTTCTATTGTAACGCACGAAATGCTAATGCAACGCAGAAATGGGGTAGTAGTAATTCCAACCAAATGCAACACAAATCCTCATAATGGGTGCATTAGGGTCAACCTGTTGCAACACAAAAATAAATATTGCAACTCAAATTTTGTGTAGCAATAGACACGCATATTACAACCAAATCACTGTTTCGGTGCCATAGTACCCCCCTATGGCAACCGAATTTGTGGTGTTGCCTAAGAGTTGTGTTGCAATAGGGGGAAAACCATGTAGTGTAACCAGAGTAATGATGTTGCTCAGATTGTCTTCACCTTCAAGCTCTTCAAAGCTCTCGAACCACGTTCCTTCTACTCGCATCAATCATCGGCACAAGCATACAAAGCAAACAAGCAAAACTAAGAACAAAGCACCAATCAAAAGAAAAACTTTAAAAGAGCATGCTAAAGGATAGGCTCGATGCTATGGATCAAAAAGATCTAGAGCTTGAAAGAAGATTAGCTCCACAAGAGGGACACACTGAGACAGAGCTTGATAAAGAACGGCTAACGATCGATTTGCATATATGAGAGAACAAAGCTATGAGCTAGATTTATTTTAATAAGAAATAATATGTAAAGGATATTTCATAAGAAAATACCCTAAATTGGAATTAATGCAGCATTATATTTTTATTTGCAAAGACCGGAGTAAAGAACTAATCAAGTTTTATTTATAAAGATTCATATATAAATTATACCAATTAAACATTTAATTTAGAAAAGACAAACTATATGATCATCTAAACGTTAGTTTATGATTCGAGTAGATCACATTATTATTAAAAACATTATGGCATTGATATTAATCAAATTAACATTTATTTATAAAACCGGTGTAAAAGCCTAATCAACTTTTAATTAGAAAAGTTAATTAAATTTTAATCATATTAACATATGATTTAAGAAAAACCGAGATAAAAATCTAATTAGATTTTATTTACAAAGGCATGTGCAATAAACATTAATCAAATTAAATTTGATTATGAAAAACGGTATGTAGCACTATATAGCTTTTATTTATAAAAGGCATGTTTAATAAGCATTAAACAAAATTAATAATAAATTTATTTTCAGAAAACAAACATGCTGAGAACTCGCTACTAACGTGTACTTTATGTCATCATGAACCTAACGCAACTTGAACAGATTAAAACGGAGCTAAAACGATCAAGGTATGGCCTTTTAAAGGTGTAGGGACCTAGTTGTGAAAGATTAGAAACTTCCAGGGGCTTATCTGCGAAAAACCAGGGGCATATACATAATTATGTGTATAAACCCGAGAGCATAAGCGCAAAATCTGCAGAGTGGACTGGATCTAGTGTATCTAAAAGTTCTAGGGGGTTTCCTGCAAAAGAGTCAAGACACATGAAAAGATCTAATATTTACAGGGAACTATAGGGGCCAAAGTGCAAAGTATCCACATCTCCTTCTACCTCCAGCTCGCGGCGGACTGGAAGCTCCTGGCGGCCAAAATCCACCGGCGAACAAGGGCCTAGGGCTTCGGCCGGGGTTGGGAGAAGGGAGAGGAGGCCGAGGGGGTGCTGGGGAATAGCTCACCGGCGACGGGGAAGAACGGGGATGGCCGGAATCGGGAACGGCCGGCGACGGAGCTTCTGTGCATGGACGGCGTCCGGGCGAGCTTCCGACGCAGGGAAAAGGTGGAGGAGGTGCGGCTCGTTGCAGCGGACAGCGCTCTCGACTCTGCGTGCGACATCGTGGCGAGTTGAATCGGCGGCCGGTGGCGCCTGGCGTTCTGCTCCGGCGTGCGACGCGGACGGCGTCCAGCGGCGAGGCGGCGCTGCGAGGCGAGACAGCGGCAGGCAGGCAGCGGCTAGGGCGCATAGGCGAGCCAGGGCGTGCTTAAATAGGGGCGCGCGGCCTTGGCGTCCCGGGAACGCACGCCGGAAGAGTCCGGCGGCGCGCCGGCGTACCCTGCCGTGTCCGGGGCGGACAGCAGCGCCGGATGGGCTTGCGCGGGCCGGCAGCAGGGCTGGAGCGGGCCAGGGTCAGAGCGAGTTGGGCCGGGGTGAAAGGATGAGCAGGCCCGGGAAAACGAGGGGCGCGGCTGGACTTCGCTGACGGGCCATTGCGGGCCGTGGCCTGCGATGCTTGTTGGGCTGCAAGGGATGATGTGCGCGAAAAGAAAAAGAGAACAGGGAGGGTTTCCGGACTTAGGAGAACTGGGCCGAAAACAGCTGTGGGCCGAATGTGAAGAAGGGAAAGGAATAAAAGAAATACTTTTCTTTTTATTTTCAGAATATATTTTCGTGAAAAGAATATTCCAGAAATAGCTAGATAATTCAATAAAGTCACGAAAAATACTCTGAAAATCCCAAAAATTCTAGGAAAATTCCCAGATATAGATTGGGACACGAACAATCCAAATAAAATATTTGGAGCTCATGAAAAAGATTTTAGAGCCCTCTAATAAATAGAAATAGCTCAAGACAGATGAGAATAAATTTCAAAAAAAGCTGGAAAATTCTCGGAAAGATTTGGTCAGCACCTAAGCGTGATTTTAAAACATTTTGCACTCAAGAACACCAGATGCATCGACATGTATGCAACACTCACATAATCATTTTATTTAATTTTGAAAAACAAAAAAGGCTTTTCCTGTACTATATTTCCTGTAAAGAAAATAAATGTTGGAAAGTTTTAAAATTACGAGAAAATTGTTATTTAATTATTTTTCCTATTCACATCCTGAAATTGAAAATTTCAAGGTGTGACAAATCTACCCCCTTAAAAGGAATCTCGTCCCGAGATTCGAAGAAAGAAGAAACAAGGAGTAGATAGACAAACAAGAATATTACTGTTGAGATGGGTAGACGACCATCCTCCTTTTGTCATCCGTGTGTTGGATCTTCAGTGTTCATCTTTCTTGGTCGTCGAGATCTTTATTAGCATGAGCTGGATGAGATAATAGCAAGCACAAGAGAGGAAGGAAGATAGAGTGAGGTCTTCTTTTCTTTAACTTGGTCTCTTCTTTGTAGTGATAGTGGCAGTAGCATTTGCTTGTTGACGCAGACTTCGATTTTCTTCTTCTGATGTCCTTCATTTGATTAGGTAGAGAGAAAGAAGATGGCAAGGAGGTGGAAGGCACAATAGAAGAACCCAACTAGGCAACTGATGTCATTGTAGGTAGAAGACTCACAATACTTCAACAATCACTACAAAGAACCAACTCAAACATTACCATAAACAATCATGATCATGCAAGCACTGAATTCCACCAATCAACATACTGTCTAAGGAACGATGCTAAACGTTGTTAATAGTCATAGGGTATCCTCCTAATAGATTAGATGTAGCTCCTGGTAAGGATATTCATAAATAATGAATTCCTCACAGATCATGGAGTACGAGATTATGAGATCATCCCAACTGGAATCACCTCAATCAGAGGTTCAGAACCCGGGATATAGACTAATCAAGATGGCTATTTCAGCAGTGTTGGCAGATTCTGAATGCTCCACTAATTCGTGTGTATCTCTCTTGATACAGAACGAATACTGCTGAAATTTTGACAAAAATTGACCCATGAAATTATGGAACTAACCCAACTGATTTCATATCAATCGGAGTTTTGTAGCTCGAGAAAGAATTAAAATAGCAACGATGTGTCAGAGAGCTGCGCGAACAGATAGAATATCAAGGGTAAGAATTCCACCAATAAATCAAGGAGGTGTCATTGCTTGAGAGAATACAAGAATTCAGGGTTTAGCATTCGTGAAGAAAGGAAGTGAAAATGCTAAGGGTCAACTGAGAAATCAGAGTTATCATGGTAGGGAGATAAGAAGATGGTTAAGATGTGAGATCATTTATCAGAGAGGTCAAGGCTAAGATAAGAATGGACTTTAGATCAAAAGAGACCTTAGGAAACATCCATTGCTAACTAGGCTTACGTCCTACAGTTGAACATGGCTCTGATACCGCTCTGTCACACCTGTTTTTCCAAAGAAAACCAAGTGCAGGTCTATATGCATGCCATGATCAAGTTTCATGCATATAGTTGACATAAGTGAATAACAGTACAGTATCACGTAAAGAAATAGAAGAATTATCAGAGTATTACATCACAGGCAGTCGACTGGGAGTTGCGTACGCCTAGAACTCAGCAACATCTTCATAACATCTTCATAGCAGCTTCCTCTTTCTGAGCAACATTGTTTATAGCAAGGGTGAGCACATGCCGTACTCAGCAAGTGTGGGGAAAGTATGAATGCAAAGGCTTATCAAGGAAAGGCTGACAGGTTGACTGCATTAGGCACTTTTAGTTGGTCAAATTTTATTAGCACCTGATTACTATGATATAAGTATATACCAACCCACAATTAACATAAAGAGATACGCATAAGCATATGGCTAACATAACCATAAACCACGATTTAAGTCCATCTTCAAGTTCAATTATCATGTGAGGGTCTAGGCCGCTCTTGACCGCGAGCACGGCTAATCGATTAGTTTTACACTCTGCAGAGGTTGTACACTTTCACCACAAGTCGCGTAAAAGTTCAAAAGAACTTTAAACCCAACCACGCGATGCTGATCAGGCATCATACCACACTGCCGAGGTGTGATTGTATAGGGACGCCACGTGGCCTTTACAAAGTTTTCCTAGTGTGAAACAACCCGCGAAGGTTCTGAGCCGTCGTAAGGTATAAAGTCTCCTAGTAGGTACCGTGTCTTAGCCAAGTCCAACTCCCTACTAGAGCGAGTCTATACCCCAACTAAATGCTCCCCCTTGCCCTTTTGGTAAGGTCACCCCAACACTAGAGTCCCTAATTAATTAGCCAAGCCAGAGCCATATAGCCTTGTGGTTGCACTGTTGTCCTGGGTGGTCGCTCCATGTTCCAATTAAGCATGGTGATCTTGTATTAACCAGAGATATATAGCATAAAAGTAAAACATGTTCACCATTAAGGTTCTTTAAAACCACCATAACCCCAAGGTAGAGCAACTAAGCAGTGCTACCCAACAGAAAGGTAAGCCCAGGTTGACAAGGAATAAAGGTAATAAAGACTAGGATAAACCTTAATAGGACCCATCAATATTAATGCAAGCATATGCAATGTGATTAAACACAGTTATTGGGACAAAAGAACAAGGACACACTTGCCTTTAACCAGAGTAATGATGTTGCTCAGATTGTCTTCACCTTCAAGCTCTTCAAAGCTCTCGAACCACGTTCCTTCTACTCGCATCAATCATCAGCACAAGCATACAAAGCAAACAAGCAAAACTAAGAACAAAGCACCAATCAAAAGAAAAACTTTAAAAGAGCATGCTAAAGAATAGGCTCGATGCTATGACTCAAAAAGATCTAGAGCTTGAAAGAAGATTAGCTCCACAAGAGGGACACATTGAGACAGAGCTTGATAAAGAACGGCTAACGATCGGTTTGCATATATGAGAGAACAAAGATATGAGCTAGATTTATTTTAATTAGCAAAAATATGTAAAGGATATTTCATAAGAAAATACCCTAAATTAGAATTAATGCAACATTATATTTTTATTTGCAAAGACCGGAGTAACGAACCAATCAAGTTTTATTTATAAAGATTCATATATAAATTATACCAATTAAACATTTAATTTAGAAAAGACAAACTATATGATCATCTAAACGTAAGTTTATGATTCGAGTAGATCACATTATTATTAAAAACATTATGGCATTGATATTAATCAAATTAACATTTATTTATAAAACCGGTGTAAAAGCCTAATTAACTTTTAATTAGAAAAGTTAATTAAATTTTAATCATATTAACATTTGGTTTACGAAAAACCGAGATAAAGATCTAATTAGATTTTATTTACAAAGGCATGTGCAATAAACATTAATCAAATTAAATTTGATTATGAAAAACGGTATGTAGCACTGAGAGACATGGGTACCCATGGGTCCCCACCGGCTAGGGTCCCAGGGGCCCTGACAAGTGGACCCGACCTTCCAGAAGATCCGCCGACCTTACAAGTGGGCCCAGCGACGTTATCCACACCTCCGAAGACCGCGGGCGATCTGATCAGGATCCCGGAAGACCCGCACTGCTTGGCGTGCAAGTCAAGGACTCTAGGACCTGGCGTGCCGTCGCCTGTAGCTCCGAGTATCACGGGATACTCCTTGTAATCCGGGAGATAAGCTTCCCACAGTTGTAACCGACCCCGACACGGGTCAACCGACCTGCGCATACAAACCCTAGCCCGTCCCCCCATATAAGGCGGCCTAGGGCTCCATGCATAAGGACAACTCATCCTCGCATAATCCACCTCCAAACTGGACGTAGGGTTTTACTCTCCGGAGGCTTGAACCAGTATAAACCCTTGTCTCCGTGTTCCTCGCCGCCATACTCGCCTAGTTCCATGTGCATCCCGTGCACAACCACCTACGCTCTTAGGTCCCGATCCTCCATTAACCTGCAATCCTCTAGGGTAACCCCCTAGCAGATCTGTCCAGGTCTCACCCCCTGACAGTTGGCACGCCAGGTAGGGGCGATCGGGAACTCGCTGTGCAGCATGGTGGCCCAATCTGGCGTCGTCTTCCCGGCGAGCATGGCGGCCTTCCTCGCCGACCCCGTGGAGATCTGCTTTGGATCCTTCACGGCGACCTCTCCTGCTCCGGCAGCCACGACTCCTCCAGCGACCCCCGAGAAGGTCGTCACGGCGTCCGCCGCCGTCTCTGTTCCCGATCTAGTATCGGAGACCCACCCACCCAGACCTTGTGACCTTGTCCAGGGGATGGAAAGTGTCATCGGCTCGATGAGGGAAACCTTGGAGATCTGTGAACGAGCCCAGCGCTCGGCGCAGACTGCGCTACGCCACGACATGTTCCCCTTCGGCCTGAAGTCAGCGCCCGGCCTTCGACTGAGCCAACTCTCCACGCCTCCCCAGATCCAATCTGGGCGGCGACCTCCACGCGACTCAAGGCCTGTGCCTCGCGCCCGTCACGACCCTCTCGACGTGCCCTGCACCTATCACAAGGGTGCGAAGGATACCCTCCGCGGGTACCACCTGCGAAAGAAGATCGATAACGAGCTCCCTCACCGAGCTAAGTGACCTACCCAATCTCCGGACTGCGGGGAGTTCCAGAAGGTCCGGGTTCGCATCTCTCCCAACGACTCAGAGATCGTCTTCCGACAGGTGATGGTGGTCTCGGAGAATGAGCCACCACACGTAGGTGCGACCGACTCCCAGGAAGTGGCCCGCATCCAAGCCAACGCTCGCCGCGCTGAACGACATGCAGAGGAGCAGCGGCGGGTCTTGCCTTGTGCTCGAGACCTGCGCCTGGAGTTCGAGGAAGCTGGGATGCCGACCTTCAACAGCCCCCAGGCCAACCTGGGCGCGGCCATTACCCGACTCCAGCAAGTCCAGTCGCCTGAAGCTGAGCAGGCCCTCGCATACCTCCGGGTCGCCAACGCCCTGGTGGAAGAGAAGAGCGCGGCATCCAAGTGCGCTGCGTCTTCATCAACACGCCACTCGCGCAGTCGATCCCATCGACCTGCGCGTAGCCATCTCTCCCCCATCCGGGAGGAGGTCGCTCAGCATAACCCTAAGCAGCCTGCCCAGCAGCCCGCTGCTGCCCGCGACCTTCGCGTCAACCTTGACGCCAACAGGCGCGCTCGCGATGCCCGCACCATCGTCGACCAACGCCATCGGGAGCACGAGGAGCGCGAGCTTCGCCGCCGCCTGGACTACGACCGCGAGTACGGTGCACCCGGGGGCGTTCACCGCATCATGGAGCGCGAGCTCCGTGATCAACACGAGATCGAGAACCGGCGGCGTGCCAAGTACAACAGCGACCACGGCGACCCCGCCGTTGTCCAGTACGACCGGGATCGGCAGCCACGTTCCCAGGTCGTCATCCCAGAGCGCAGCGTCCACTCTACGCCCAGAGAGGCCGCCCCGGCCAGAGGCTCTGGTGAAGACCTTGCCCTCAACGCTTTCCCGGCGTTGGACGCCCGCTTCAAGAGGGTGGAGTACCCCGACAACTTTAAGCCCAACATCAAGCCATATGATGGGCGCTCCGACCCTAGCATCTGGCTGTCGACCTACTACGTCGCCGTCAAGACGGCCGGTGGTAGCTTTGACCACATGACGGCCTACTTCCCGCTAGTCATGGGCAAGGTGCCTTCGCTGTGGCTCAACAACCTTGAGCCCGGCTGCATCAAGACTTGGGCCGATCTGTCCCAGGCCTTCACTTCGAACTTCCAGGCGACCTATGATCGCCCTGGAAATGCCTTCAGCCTGGGACGGGTCGTGCAGAAGCCCAAGGAGCGGCTCCGCAACTACAACACCCGGTTCTTTGAGAACCGGAACGAGTGCGTCAGCGTCAGGGACGACCAGATCGTTGACAGCTACAAGAAGGGCATCAAAGACCGCAAGGTCTTCGAGAAGATCCATGAGGCTGGCCCGACCAACATCAAGGAGCTCATGGTCATCGTCAACAAGCTGATGGATACAGAAGACGCCCTCCAGAATCAGTTCGACGCTGATAACGCTGGCACATCTGGCACTGCAGCGGATAAACTCCGCAAGCGACCTTCCGAGGTCCTAGCGGCCGAAGGGCGACGAGGCTCGTCCTTCAACCAGGAGGAGTTCGATCTGGCGCTCGACAGCATCTGCGGGTTCCACGAGGGGGCCACCCACACTCTCCGTGAGTGTTCCCAGTTCAAGAGGGTCTTCATCGCCCCGACGGACCCCAAGCGACCCAGGAACGATGGCGGTCGCCGCGACAACCGCCCGTACAACAACAACTACCGCCGCGACAACCGGCGAGATCGGCGTGACGATCGCCGCGAGGAGCGATATGATGATCACCGCGAGCCACCTCGCAGGGACCCACCACACGGCAACCCACCTCAAGCTGCTCCTCGCGACGAGACGAACCTGCCCCCACCACCGGCGTCGGGCAACCCCAATGGGCCTTTCCAGGCCGTAACCCGCGCGATCAACATGATCGTCGATGGAATCAAGTCCAGCGCGAGCAGAAGGCGCAACAGGAAGGACAAGCGCGACGTCCACCTCGTCCACACTCAGCCAATCGTGCCCCTGTGTTGGTCTGAGTAGGCGATTACGTTCTCCAGGGAGGATCACTGGGTCCGCATCCCAGATCTCGGGTCCTATCCGCTCGTCGTCGAGCCCACAGTGGACGGGGCCCTGCTCTCCCAGACCCTGGTCGACGGAGGCAGCGGGCTCAACATCGTCTTTGTTGAGACCCTTAAGAAGATGGGCTTCAACTTTGACAAAATGACGGAGTGCGACGAGCCCTTCTACGGCATTGTCCCTGGGAAGGCGGCCTACCCCCTAGGTTGGGTTTCCCTCCCCGTAACTTTTGGTACGGAGGCGAACTTCCGCACGGAATACCTCAACTTCGAGGTCGCCAACTTCAAGTCCTCCTACCACGCGATCCTAGGTCGCCCGATGCTGGCCAGATTCATGGCCATCCCGCACTACACCTATCTGGTGTTGAAGATGCCGGCTCCACATGGGGTCCTCTCCGTCAAGGGGGACCTCATCGTCTCCTTCAGGTGCAATATAGAGGCCCTCGACCTCGCTGCGACCTCCGCCGCTGCCGACGCCTCCGCAGTCCTGGTCGCGGAGGCCAACAAAGTCGACCCTGTCGACCAATCTGTCCCAGAGCAGAAGCACACCGAGACCGCGCTAGACGCGGCTCCCTCAACGAAGAAGGTCTGCCTCGGCCTCGCCGACCCAGAGAAGACGGTGGTGATTGGCGACGAGCTCGACCCCAAATAGGAACTCGCGCTCACCAGCTTCCTCCGGGATAATGCCGACATATTCGCATGGAGTCCATCGGATATGCCAGGTGTCCCCAGGGAGCTGGCTGAGCACGCCTTGGATGTAAGCAAGACAGCCAAGCCTGTCAAGTAGAAGCTTCACCGCTTTGCGAAAGATCGCAAGGACGTCATTAGGGTAGAGCTAATAAAGCTCCTAGCTGCCGGATTTATCCGAGAGTGTAAAAACCCGGTTTGGCTCGCCAACCCGGTTCTTGTACCAAAGAAAACTGGTTAATGGAGAATGTGTATCGACTACACCGATCTCAACAGGCACTGCCCTAAAGACCCCTTCCCTCTTCCGCGCATCGACCAGGTCGTGGACTCCACGACCGGAAGCGTCCTCCTCTGCTTTCTCGACTGCTACTCAGGGTATCACCAGATAGCCCTGAAGGTCTCTGACCAAGACAAGACGGCGTTCATAACGCCTCACGGCATCTACTGCTACACGGCCATGACCTTCGGCCTCAAGAACGCTGGTGCGACCTACTAGAAGGCCATCCAGAAGTGTCTGGCCAGCCAGATCAACAAGAACGTAGAAGCCTACGTCGACGACGTGGTCGTCAAGACCACCCACGAGGATAAGCTCATAGCTGACCTTGTGGAGACCTTCGCTAACCTCCGCGTCTACCACTGGAAACTTAATCCAGAGAAGTGTGTCTTCGGTGTCCCATCTGGCAAGCTCCTAGGCTTCATGGTCAGCAACCGGGGCATCGAGGCCAATCCTACCAAGGTGGATGCCATCCTCAGGATGAAGCGACCGACAGGCAAGAAAGACGTCATGAAGCTCACCGGCATGACGGCGGCCTTAGGCCGATTCATTAGCAAACTTGGAGAAAAGGGCCCTTCTTCAAGCTGCTTAAAAAGGCGGACAAGTTCGTTTGGACCAAGGAGGCGGACCAAGCCCTTGAGCAACTCAAGACCTTCCTCACGACACCCTCGGTGATGGTGCCCCCGGTGCCTAAGGAGCTCTTACTACTCTACATCTCGGCGACCACCCTCGTGGTCAGCGTCGTTCTGGTGGCTGAGCAGCCTGAAGAGGGGCGACCTTACCCTGTCTAGCGACCTATCTACTACGTCAGCGAAGTCCTATCTGACAGCAAGACCAGGTACAGCCAGCCCCAGAAGATGCTCTACGCTCTACTCATGACCTCCCGCAAACTCCGGCATTACTTCCAATCGCACAAGATCAAGGTCGTCTCGGCCTACCCCCTTGGCGAGATCCTGCGGAGCCGCGACACCACTGGGCGCATTATCAAGTGGTCCATCAAGATGGGAGAGTTCGACCTGGAGTTCTGCCCTAGGCAGGCCATCAAGTCCCAGGTCATTGCAGACTTTGTCTCGGAGTGGACAGAGATCCAGCAGCCTCCCCCGTTGGAGCGACCTGAGCACTGGAAAATGTACTTTGATGGTTCCCTGAACCTCGAAGGAGCCGGTGCAGGCGTCCTGTTCATCTCCCCCCAGGGCGACTACCTAAAGTACATCCTGCAGATCCACTACAAGGCGTCCAACAACAGCGCTGAGTACGAGGCCCTCATCCACGGGCTACGCATAGCTATCTCCCTCGGGATCAAGCACCTCATGGCCTAAGGTGATTCCAAGGTCGTCATCGACCAAGTCAGCAAAGACTCCGAAGCCAGAAAGGACACGATGGATGCCTACTGCGCCGAGGTGCGCAAGCTCGAGCGTCACTTCGAAGGGCTCGAGTTCCACCACGTCTGCCGCAACAACAATGTCGCGGCCGATGTCCTCTCCAAGCTCGGCTCAAAGCAAGCACTGGTTCTGGCCGGTGTGTTCGTTCAAGACCTGCGCAAGCCGTCCATCAAGCTCATCCCTGACCCAGAGTCGGTTGATGATGACATGACCTCGCCTGAAGGTCGCGAGATCCTTATGATCGACACAGAAGAAGATTGGCGCCTTGAATTCATCGCCTTCCTCCTCGAACATCGAGTGCCTGAGGACAAGGCGGAGCGCGAAAAGATCACGAGGCACAGCGCCAACTACGTCATCGTCGGCCAGGAACTCTACCGAAGGTCCGCCTCCACCGGGGTTCTCATGAAGTGCATCCTTCGATCCGAGGGCCTTAGGCTCTTGGACGAGATCCACAGTGGTGAGTGCGGCAACCACGCCGCTTCCTCAATCTCGTGGGCAAGGCCTTCAGATCTGGCTTCTACTAGCCCACGGCCATGGCCGATGCCCAGGAACTTTTATCGTCGATGCAAGGGGTGTCAGTTCTTCGCTAAGCAGTAGCACGTCCCGGCTTAGGCCCTGAGGACTATCCCTCCGTCGTGGCCCTTCGCAGTTTGGGGTCTCAATCCTGTGGGACCATTCAAGACCGCCCCTGGCGGCTACAAGCACATCATCGTGGCGGTGGATAAGTTCACCAAGTGGATCGAGGTCCGTCCCGTATCCAGCGTCACATCGAAAGAGGCGGCCAGATTCATCGAGGAGATCACCCACCGCTTTGGGGTGCCAAACAGGATCATCACCGACCTTAGCACGGCCTTCACAGGAGCCGAATTCTGGGACTTCTGTCAAGACAGCATGATCGACGTATACCACTCCTCGGTGGCGCACCCACGGTGCAACGGCCAGGTCGAGCGTGCCAACGGCATGGTCTTACAGGCCATCAAGGATCGCATCTTCGACGGCTCAGCGCCTTACACAATTAGGTGGCTCTCAGAGCTTCCTCACGTCCTTTGGGGTCTCAGGACCCAGGTCAGCTCAGCTACAGGGTACTCACCCTTCTTTCTGGTCTATGTGTCAGAGGCCATCCTCTCCACCGACGTGGCCTTCGGTGCTCCTCGCATCCAGAACTTCGATGAAGGAGAAGTAGAGCAGACACGCAGGCTCGACCTTGACAGCGTCGAGGAACATCGTGTGTCTGCACTCATGCGCCACACCCGCCACGAGCAGCAGCTACGTCGCTACCACGACCGCAACGTGCGGGAACGTTCCTTCAACGTGGGCGACCTAGTCTTGCGGCGGATCCAGAACACCAAGGACATGCACAAGCTTTCCGCACCTTGGGAAGGCCCCTTCATAGTTAAGGAGGCCATTGGACCGGCGACCTATCACCTCCAGTGGGCCGATGGCCAGGGCGTCCCGAACCCCTAGAACATCGAGCACTTATGTCGCTTCTATCCTTAGGAGCTTTGTACCACAATAAAGCTATGTACTCTTTTCCTTTATAATTCCATATATGAATATAAAGATTTTTTTTCGACCTGCTTGCTCCCTGTTCACCCCTCCCCTTCGACACACTCAGGGGCTTGGCTTTCAGCTCGGCCCTTCGCGCTCGGGGGCTTGGCTTTAAGTTCGGCCCTTCACGCTCGGGGGCTTGGCTTTGCCAACCTAAGGGTCGCTCGACCCGGGGTTTGTACCTTTTCTTTTCACTAGTGTTCCCTTACCACACCTTCTTATGCATTTTATAAGTATTCCTAGGTCGTGGTGTTGTTTGACCTTGGGTCCCTGACCCCCTCCGCGCGCCGGCCGCACATAAGCCTCCAACGTCGAGCCGTGTGGTCGGTAAGCCGTTCCTCCACTGAGTTGGGTTAGCCGAGGAAAAGGGGTCTCGCAACTTCGCTACCTTCGTGTTCTTATAAGGGACGTACAAAGTCCAATAAGGGATCATGTTAACTTAAAAACATTTCTTTTTCATTCATGCAAGGTTTATATTACACCAAAAGTGTCCACGACCCATTGTTACTAACAGTTTGCCACGTCCTAAGTTACATCTCCAGGTCTATCTTCTTCATAATTTCCCCTGCAGCGGCTTGGATATCTTCACTGCCCACCAGCTCAGCCAAGGCGAGCTCCTCCTTGACCTTCTCAAGGTCGAATGATGGCTCGTGGTGCTTCACCGTGGCCAGTGCAGTAGCAGCAGCGAGCTTGCCGCTGTCCATTAGCAAGGTCTTTATGCGACCTTCTGCATCCTCCAACCGCGCGACGAGCTCTTGTGGACCGCCCTCGACCTTAGGGGCGTACACGTTCACAAGATACTCGGCGGCCTCCTTGAGGTCGTCCAGCTCCTTCTCAAGATCTGCAGTCATCTCTTGATGATCAATAAGGGTTTGCATTGCCCGGCCAAGGTCGATCTCTAGATCCCTGCGCACCCCAAATTCATAAGCAGCTTTACGAGCAAAGTAAGACTCACTGGCGACGACCTCCTTGTGCTTCTCCTTGAGGATCTTCACCTGCTCTTTGGACTCCTTGAGGTCCTTCTTCAAGGCAGCCTCCCTCTTCTTGGCGTTTGCAACAATCAAGATCAGGGTGGGCAAACCACGGCATAAAAACTTAAAGACAAAGCATGTCCCACGATGTACCTGCGGCGGCGACCTTCAGCTCGTCCTCCGTTTCCTTCACCTTCAGCTTTGTAGCTTCAAGCTCCTGCTTCAAGGCCTCGATAGCCCCGTCCTTTAAGATCGCCTCATCCTTGAGGCTCCTTATTTCCTTCGCGGCCTCAGTCTTGGCCTGAAGCACGGCCTCCCGCGTCATGGTCAGCTCCACTTAAAGCTTGGCACCCTCCGCCAGCAGGTTCGCCCTCACCTATGAGCGTGCGGCAAGAGTCTGCTCCAACACATCAAGATCGTTAAGTCAAAGGCACCTGAGCAAACTTAAGATGTAGCCCCTAAGGTAACATCAGCTCACCATGAGCGTCCTGCCGATTGTCTTCGCCGCCTCCGTGATGGTGGCCTGCGCCGCCTTGAAGTCATCGAGGTCCTTGGCGTCGGCCCAGATGTCATCCTCCCATGGGGTGCCGGTGTAGAGACACCGCTGCTGTTCGTCCTCCTCGCCTCCTCCTCCTGTACCCACCAATTGCGCCTCCGGCAGGCTCGACTCGGGTCGATCCTGCTGTGGCAGACCTTCCTCCTGCCGAGTGCTGTCCGCAGCGACCTTGGCCGCCTCCGACGTTGCCCCCTTCACGGTCTCCGGGGCCCCACTGGTGACGTCCCCGCCCGAGGTCGCCGGCGACTGCCCCACCGGCACCTTCTCAATCTTCTGCCCAAAGGCTTCTTGGCCTGAGGCGTTCTTGCTGCTTCCTGATGCAGCAGGGGTACCCCTGCCCAAGGTGTGCAAATTCGTCAGCACCGACGTACTCAACCAGCAACAAAGATGAAGAATAGCATAAAATCAAGCTCAGTAATATACCCGCCTAAGGTCTTCAACTTGAACGACATCGGCCTGGGTGGCGCCCACCTTGGCTTCTTCTGCGACCCTTGGTCGCTCACACCTCCCGCACTTGGCTTCGGCTGTTGCTCGCTTACAGCGCCGAGCGCGGTGGCACCTCCTCCCACGGCCGCTATGTCACCTGATCCCGTGGTGACGTCGTGCGACCGCGCATCGTCCTGCTCCTCGAAGACGATCTCGACAGTGCTAGTCATTGCCGTCTCCGATGAGGTAGTGGTGTCCTTCCTCTTCCTCTTCTTCTTCTCCGCCTCGATGGTGGCGGTGATGATCTTGACGCCCTTGTGCGCCGGGATCTTAGCGGTGGCTTGCCGCATGCGACGAGTCGTTGGCGCGGAGCTCGCCACGGGCGGATCCTCATCATCACTACCCCCCACCAATGAGTCGGATAGGTAGTTCTCCAATAACTTCGGTGGTGGAGCCTGCACGTCCTCCACCGCCCGGACCTTGAAGCTGCGCTCGCCCTCGTCGGCGAGGGGAGCCGGGCTCCAAAACAAGCCTTCACGACCCTGCAACAGGCGACCTTCGTCTCAGAAACAGGGAAAGGCAAACTCAAGGAAAACAAAGGAATCAAGGTCGATCAGCGAACATACCACGTCGGCGGGCCGTGTGAGGGAGAATGCCTTGGGGCACGTTCGGTTCCGGATCACCCCATTGAAGAGCTCCCTCACTCGCGCCACCATCTCCTGCTTGGATACCTTGCGCTGTTGTACGCGGGTTGGGTCGGTTTGACCCCAGTACTCGTAGGCCGGGTGCACCCGATCCTGGATCGGTTGCAGCAGCCTCCGGCTGAAACTGATGGCCACCACGCCGCCCGTCAGCCCTTCTTCCTTCCTCGTCTTGAGGTCCTCCAGCAGCGGCTTGATGGCGTCCATCTCCCGCGACGTGAGCTGGTTGGTCCACTCCGGCACCGGGACCGGCGCAAGCCCCGACCTAGTGGCCAGCGCCGGCTTCGGGTTGTCGATGTAGAACCACCCCCGCCTCCAGCCTTGGGTGTTGTCCGGCAGCTCCATGTCGATGTACACCGTCTTCATGTGACGGCGTAGCATGAAGCTGACAGCCCCGACGACGCCATTCTTCCCCGTCTTCTTCACCTCGAAGAAATACCGCCACAAGTCGAAATGTGGCGGTATCCCCAAGTATGCCTCGCACAGGTGGATAAACGAGGATACAGTGGTGAAGGCGTTGGGGACGAGATGCACCAGGTCGATGCGGTAGAAGTGGAGTAGCCTGCGGAAGAAGTTGCCCGCCGGGACTCCAAATGCGCTCGACGTGCGTGACGAAGGCGACGGTCTCCCCGGTCCCCTCGGAGGGGAAGGCTTCGCCGGTGGCTGGCCTCCAGCCCACCTGCTCCTTGGGTTTCAGCAGCCCGCGCTCCACTAGACTCTTCAGCTGCGCCTCCGTCACCGTCGAGGGCTCCCAAAACTTCTTCGGCGGCGGCGCAAGCTCTGGGGCCATTTCTTCTTCTTCGAAGCCCGTGGATCTAGCTCTAAACACCACCAGTGATTTCTGGCGCATGCAGCGGCGCTGGGCGCGATGGATCTAGGCACGGTGGCGCTGGCGACTCTGTGCGCTAAAGCTCTTGGCTGCGGAATCGAAAACCCTAGCTGTTGCGGGGAATGGAAGAGAGTGGGGTCCCCGGCCCTTCACTCAGCCTTTTATAACTGGGCCACATCAGTGCGGTGAGCCGCGGCGCCCCTAACGTCCCTTTGGATTCGGCGACATTTCCGGCGACCCAACGGATACTTTGACCAACGGCTCTTTCGGACTAACGGTTCCAGGCAGTAACGGTTCGTACCGTGCGGGAATCCATGCCCGTTGGCCTTTCGCCCAACAGTTCGATGACCATGGACTCGTTATGCCCTACTTCAAGCCCCTTACCCACTATTTTCTTCAAGGTCTCCTAGCCTCTGACGACCTCCGGGTCCATGATAACACCTTCACAAGGTCGGCTGGTACTACCACTTGGTAGGTCACCTTAGCTCTCATTGATTGGGTTCGCACCCCTGGCTCCTAGGTCCTATTACCTACTGGATCGCCTTAGCCTCTATGGCTGGTTTTGCACCAACGGCCCCGTACTTAAAGGCTCCACTGCCCGTTGGCGGCCTCCGGGTCAAGTAGCACCTCCTTGAGGTCGCTAAGGTCCTGCTACATATTACATTGCCTTAAATGGCTATACCGACGGCCCCATGCTTAATGGCTCCACTGCCCGTTGGCGACCTCTTGGTCAAGTAGCACCTCCCTGAGGTCGCTAAGGCCCAGCTGCCTTCTGGGTCGTGTGGACCCAGAGTTTCCAGGCTGACTACCTACGTTGTGCCACTGCACAACAGCCATGCCGACCCAGGTCGACACAGGTTCCCTGTCTCTATGAAAGGCCTCCTGAAGGTCGGCGTGCTATTACAGCCCTGCCGGGGCCTTGGTATCCGTATAATTGTAGCCTGGGCGCCCTCACAACCACCAAAATCATGATATTCTTCATGTAAAACTATAATTACAGCTTCATAAGCTACAAGGAGTTTGGCCCTTGACCAAATTACAAGATACAAAGATCTTTAAGGTCCTGAATCACCTTCCAAAGTGCTTACGATTCAATCTACACTAATAAGGCTTGTCGCAAGCTTTCTTCTGGCTTCAGGACCTACTCGACGACCTCTACAGCTACTGTGGAGGTAGTTACCACACAGCCACCTCTACTCGTGTACCAACCGGTCTCCTGCAGCGCCCAGCATCAAGTCTGAGCTTCGCCGCAAGATTGCAGAAGGTCCGAGCTTTAACACCAACCTCGCCGGGTAGAGCGCAGTACTCACCAGCATCACATCAGGCCTACAAGTGTCAGGGCCGACGATGCATCTGCTGCTTCATACTCCTCCTAGGTTCCTCAGCGGGGCTGGGAGAAGAGGCCAATCGAGTTCTTTGAGCCTCGCAAGCATTCTTCTAGCTCCAAGCATGAACTACATCAACTCTACACTCTGGTGGGCGGACACAGGCCCCTGGCATGGCTATATTACTATGTTGGGTCATCTTGACTCACCTGCGAAGATTGGTACGATTTGCTTCAAGCCTTCGGTGCCTATTTATACTCCAGCACCTGCCATTGGGTGTTAATCCGCAAGCCAACTTGCGTGGCGTCCTTATCTGCAAGATCAATGTACCCTCGTGGAGCATGAGGTCACTGTTCGCCTGTGGGAGGCATTAGCGCGCTTGTCCCCTACCTGACCACATTCTGGAGCAGTTTTTGTCTTTTGCGGGTGATTGCGACTTGTGCTTTACCTGGGAGCCGGCTCGTGACCGTACAGTGCACGTGTGACTCTGGTTGCGCCAGACTTGCTGCCTGTGGCCCTCTGCAAAGATTCTGGAGCCCTTGTCCCCTAGTGTTGACACTACAAGAGCATATGTTTCCTAAGCAGAAGGTCGTAGGTTCGGGTTCTTCTTCTTCTTCTTTGGAGCATCAAACCGGCCATCTTGGTCGCTTTACTGCTCGGGGGCTACTACACTAGTGCGTCTTCGATGCCCTATTTTCTTCAGGTCGCCTCGACCTAATGGAAGCCTGCTTCCATCACATCTCGGCTCGACCTACCCCTGGTAGGCTTATTGACCTTCCTGAAGGTCGTGACTGCTATTTCAACATTCCTGACTCCGGTCAGGTCGATGGTTCTGCAAGATCTACGCCTCGTCTTCACTTCGACCTCATGGTCCTTCGATCCAGAAGCTCGACGCTCAACTTCGTGCGCGCATCAGAGGGGTTTCTTTTCATTTTTGATCCCCGTGCACCCTTCACGACCTCGACGGTGCCGCGCCTCTGCTACTCTTCGACACAACTTTGCCTCGGCCGCTACACCTACACGTCGATTGGAGGCTTGAGAGACATGGGTACCCATGGGTCCCCACCGGCCAGGGTCCCAGGGGCCCCTGACAAGTGGACCCGACCTTCCAGAAGATCCGCCGACCTTACAAGTGGGCCCAGCGACCTTATCCACACCTCCGAAGACCGCGAGCGACCTGATCAGGATCTCGGAAGACCCGCAATGCTTGGCGTGCAAGTCAAGGACTCTAGGACCTGGTGTGCCGTCGCCTGTAGCTCCGAGTATCACGGGGTACTCCTTGTAATCCCGGGAGATAAGCTTCCCACAGTTGTAACCGACGCCGACACGGGTCAACCGACCTATGCATGCAAACCCTAGCCCGTCCCCCCATATAAGGCGGCCTAGGGCTCCATGCATAAGGACAACTCATCCTCGCATAATCCACCACCAAACTGGACGTAGGGTTTTACTCTCCGGAGGCCTGAACTAGTATAAACCCTTGTCTCCGTGTTCCTCGCCGCCATACTCGTCTAGTTCCATGTGCATCCCGTGTACAACCACCTACGCTCTTAGGTCCCGATCCTCCATTAACCTGCAAACCTCTAGGGTAACCCCCTAGCGGATCTTTCCAGGTCTCACCCCCTGAGAAGCACTATATAGCTTTTATTTGTAAAAGGCATGTTTAATAAGCATTAAACAAAATTAATAATAAATTTATTTTTAGAAAACAAACATGCTGAGAACTCACTACTAACGTGTACTTTATGTCATCATGAACCTAACGCAACTTGAACGGATTAAAACGGAGCTAAAACGATCAAGATATGGCCTTTTAAAGGTGTAGGGACCTAGTTGTGAAAGATTAGAAACTTCCAGGGGCTTATCTGCGGAAAACCAGGGGCATATACATAATTATGTATATAAACCCGAGAGCATAAGCGCAAAATCTGCAGAGTGGACTGGATCTAGGGTATCTAAAAGTTCTAGGGGGTTTCCTGCAAAAGAGTCAAGACACATGAAAAGATCTAATATTTACAGGGAACTATAGGGGCCAAAGTGCAAAGTATCCACATCTCCTTCTACCTCCAGCTCGCGGCGGGCGGACTGGAAGCTCCTGGCGGCCAAAATCCACCGGCGAACAAGGGCCTAGGGCTTCGGCCGGGGTTGGGAGAAGGGAGAGGAGGCCGAGGGGGTGCTGGGGAATAGCTCACCGGCGACGGGGAAGAACGGGGATGGCCGGAATCGGGAACGGCCGGCGACGGAGGTTCTGTGCATGGACGGCGTCCCGGCGAGCTTCCTACGTAGGGAAAAGGTGGAGGAGGTGTGGCTCGTTGCAGCGGACAGCGCGCTCGACTCGGCGTGCGACATCGTGGCGAGTTGAATCGGCGGCCGGTGGCGCCTGGCGTTCTGCTCCGACGTGCGACGCGGACGGCGTCCAGCGGCGAGGCGGCGCTACGAGGCGAGACAGCAGCAGGCAGGCAGCGGCTAGGGCGTATAGGCGAGCCAGGACGTGCTTAAATAGGGGCGCGCGGCCTTGGCGTCCCGGACACGCACGCCGGAAGAGTCCGGCAGCTCGCCGGCGTACCCTGCCGTGTCCGGGGCGGACAGCAGCGCCGGATGGGCTTGCGCGGGCCGGCAGCAGGGCTGGAGCGGGCCAGGGTCAGAGCGGAGCTGGGCCGGGGTGAAAGGATGAGCAGGCCCGGGAAAACGAGGGGCGCGGCCGGACTTCGCTGACGGGCCGTTGCGGGCCGTGGCCTGCGATGCTTGCTGGGCTGCAAGGGATGATGTGCGCGAAAAGAAGAAGAGAACAGGGAGGGTTTCCGGACTTAGGAGAGCTGGGCCGAAAACAGCTGTGGGCCGAATGTGAAGAAGGGAAAGGAATAAAAGAAATATTTTTCTTTTTATTTTCAGAATATATTTTCGTGAAAAGAATATTCCAGAAATAGCTAGATAATTCAATAAAGTCACGAAAAATACTCTGAAAATCCCAAAAATTCTAGGAAAATTCCCAGAGATAGATTGGGACACGAACAATCCAAATAAAATATTTGGAGCTCATGAAAAAGATTTTAGAGCCCTCTAATAAATAGAAATAGCTCAAGACAGATGAGAATAAATTTCAGAAAAAGCTGGAAAATTCTCGGAAAGATTTGGTCAGCACCTAAGCGTGATTTTAAAACATTTTGCACTCAAGAACACCAGATGCATCGGCATGTATGCAACACTCACATAATCATTTTATTTAATTTTGAAAAACAAAAAAGGCTTTTCCTGTACTATATTTCCTGTAAAGAAAATAAATGTTGGAAAGTTTTAAAATTACGAGAAAATTGTTATTTAATTATTATTCCTATTCACATCCTGAAATTGAAAATTTCAGGGTGTGACATGATCAAGCGCACTCTAGCGCAGGGCCAATCGAGCTGAGCCGAGATGCTGCTGACTGCCGCTGCGCATGCTGTCGCCGTGTCGCCGCCACGCCGCGCCGAGAGCGTCGCCATGTCGTACCGCGCGCGAGCAAGAGGGCTCGACCCCAGGGCCGTGGTTGCGCCGGGCTGACCGCCGGACCTTAGAGGTCACTAACATACACTCGCACGAACGCCGGAGGCGCCCCAGCCACCAGGCGCTGCTCGCCGTCGTCGCTGCGCCCCGCGCCGGCGTGCGCCGAGGCACGCGCGTGTGTCCAGGGGATACCAGCGAACCCCAGCATAGTTCTGGGAGTGCTGGCGCACCGCCTGTTAGTCCAGGGACCTTTCCCAGACTTTTTGCGTGTTAACATGTGATGGGTTGATGTGTGGGCCTTAGCCCATTAAGGCCCAACATCCAGCCCTTTTTAACCCCCGCGCGTTTTAAGGTTTCCGAGGATGTTTTCTGGACTTAGCCTATTAGGCTCTGTTGGGCTGAGTCTATTGGGCCATATTCGGCCCACTAACACTTTTGGCCCAATAACGGCTCACTAACCAGGGATGCTACCGTCATGATGACCTCATGCTGACGTCATCCTAATATTTTAAATTAAAAATCCTTTTCTGTTTTACAAATAATTTTATAATTATTTTATAAATCCTTTAAACCTTTAAAAATTCATAACTAATTATTTATAGCTCTGAAAAATATGAAATCAGTTTCATTATTTTTCTAAAATCGAGACGGTGTTGTTTGTAGATAGTTTGGGTCTTTTTGGATCTTTTAAAATTGGATTTCTTCGGTTTTATGCCTAGATGCTTGTTGGTAATTTAGCGTCTCGTATCTCGTGCTGAGCAGACCCGAGTTACGAGTTAGAGGAGGAGTTCGACCCCGACTACAACCAGGACCGGGACTACAGACGCTAACCAGGTGTCATGTCACTCCCGATCATTTAGATCCCATGCATGCTTTTAGTTGCTAGTGCTTAATTATAATTTATGGATGCTTTTGAATTGCATAGACAATCTTTTAACCATGCCTTGAATTTTTTTATCCTGTACCTTGAACTTCCTACCTTTGGAACTAGCTACAGACCCCTAGCTAGTTCCCGATACTTACTGTCAATATATTTTACCCTTAGTTATGGATGGATCTCTGGTTTGGACTGAGATTGGAATATCTCGGTATTCTGGCGTGTGTTTTGGGTGAGTGTGTATCCTTGATGTGTTACCGCGAGAGCCAGCCGCTTTGGTTACTTGTGAACGCCTGTCTAGGGGAGATGCGACCTGACCTCCCGCCCTAGCGGCGTGTCGTTCGGATGGAGTTGGTGAGTGCTCGCTCCTTGCAATTAAGGACCGATCAACTGTGTGACCTTGATCTTTGGGCTATTTTCGTACAAACTGTTCGCCTTGTTATGGGCGGGGTTCGGTCCAAAAACTAGTATGTGGATAGCATCCAGCCTGTAAGCGGATCGGTGTGATCGTCAGAGGGGGACGGGTTATACCCCCGAGTAGACGTCGCCCCGGCTCCTTCGGGGATGGTTTCACAGCTTCGAGGCCCTGTTGGCAAGTTTCGCGCCCCAGTTCAGGACGAGTCAGGCTCGGAGAGGCAGGAGAGTGCTATCCACTGCTAGGTTTCCGACCGTTAGGTAGGGATGTGGATCGGAGGCATCCGTTTCTGCCCTATCTGGCGGGTCCAGTTGTACAACCTTTACAGTGTGTTAAACCTATAGCTATAGTCTGTGTCCACTGGTATGGACAACCCTTTCGATCTCTCACCTGGCTAGTATTTTCTATGCTGCTTTCTCTCCCCTGTGTGTGTGAGCCCGACTTTGTGCCGTTGAGATGTGGGGGTAGGAGCTGGTGACCCCACATCGTAGATGAGAGTGGGATGATGTGTCTCGGTTGAGATCCAGTGTTTTGGTGTACTTTTCTTGGTTGGGGTGTTGACTCCGGAGGGGCTGGCCTCGGAGGTGTGGATCTCCTCAGAGATGGTGACCTCTCTGCATTTCTACTTTCCCTGATGTTGCCACCGCTGCATGCATAACCTTCTACAACCATATATAGGTTTACTCATGTATATTAGAATTATTCCTTTGCTTATGCTCTTTGTTGGGAAGCTGACATGACCTACTCGCTTATAGAGTAGATGACGGACTTTCAGACCAGGAGCCCGACTACGACTTCGAGAACGACGGATGGGAGGACTGAGGCTTGTTCTGCGCTCGAGCTGCCTATGGGAGATGGTGTCTACTTCGCTACATGAGTTTCGCTGCGTAGATGTTTACTCTGTTTGATTCAGTCCTGTTGGACTTGTACCCGGCTTGTGCTGAAATGATGTACTCAGATGATTAATTATAATAATATTATTTATGTGGATCTCCTATGTTTCCTTCTGTTTTGTTTGGATTTGTTACTATCTGAGACAAGGATTTGCACGTGATAGCCTCCTGGGACTATCACTGAGGTGAGGTGCAGGGATCGGGTTTCCATCCTCGGGAATCCGGTTCGTTTCAGACAGCTTCTTGGACCTTTCGCAGTTGAGCTAGCATGCATACCATGGGAGGGGGGGGGGGTTCTTGTACACCTTCGAGCATCACTGATTGTCTTTCCATAAGAATCAATCCTCACCCTTGACCTTTGGATACCTGAAATATGACAATTTAAAAGATAGGAAGATATTTTCCTCTATGCTCGTCGATATCATCGAAGGTTGTGTACTAGATCAAAGTTTGGCTCTCAAATGAGGGTGAACCTTCGATGGATGTTGTCCATTTCTAGGCTTGAACTATCGTGCTGACATCATCAAGCTATATGGTCGAGGGTTAAGGAGAGAATTCCCTTATGAACATAAAACTTTATGACCTCGAGCTTAAGCGAATGATAATTGAGGGTACTTGACGGTTGGAGATCCCAACAAATTAATAAGAGAGAAACAACTCACCATGTTAACATTATATGGCTATGATCCTTGAATCATTAAAATGACATTGAATCCTCGAAGCACTTATAAATTAACCAACCATTTTTTTAATGCAAAAGTCACCTAATAGTCTTATAGAAGTTAAACCAGAACACGCACACACATAATGAGATTAAAAGAGAGGACCAAACAGGTCATGTCCAAATATCAACGATCACATAATAGTCTTTAACTTCAAACAGATAGCAAACAAACTATAGATAAGGAGGGCCATACATGGTCATATCCAAATAGTAATTACTAGGCAATGATAAATATAACCCTATAGAAGAGTTATAATATTATGTCTTTATTATTCATCGCCCGAATCTACTTATCAAATGTAGCTCAGAAGTTGAGGCACATTGACAACTTTGATAGGCTTGATGATATAGTCCTTTGCACCTCCATAAAGACACCTTCATTGGCAATAGAAATATATACACAATTTAATACTTAGGAAAAAATGTATTTAACTGATGCATGACTTGGACAATTTTCTATATATACACTCACTTTTTTATCCTTTCGGGTATGTCCTCAGTGCATGTGATCACCACAGGGAGATGATTAAGTTTGGGTGATTTCTGTGGGGAAATAATTTTTTAGTACTGATTAATTTTATCAGTATACAAAAGTAAAACATTTGACACGAAATTTAATAAAATTAGAACATTATTCCATAAAAGGACCCTACCTTCACCTCAACCAGTAGATCATAACCAGTCATGTCAGGCATATGGTAATCCGTCAGAATCAACTGCACATCATGTTCCTAGATTCAAGTGTATAAAGACAAATATTTAGTAAATAATAAGATTAATTTAAATAAATAGGTGCATTCTTGTGAATAGCAAAAATATAAAATAATGATATACATACCATGTCCAATAACTCCAAAACTTTCTTAGGACCTTCCACGACAGTGACTGCAAAATATGTAAGAACAATATAAGGAATATATTAAATATGGAACAACTTAGGCAAAAATATGACAATGGATTGAATTTATAATATTTTATAAATGAAAAATGTACTCTTTATTGTAACTCAAGGTGCATTTGATTGAAAAAAATGCTAACCAGAACGCTACAACAAGAACATAAGTATACCTATAGCATGGGAAGTCACTATTAAGATACCACAATTCTCTATTTACAATATACGAAACTTAAAATTAAAAACCTAGAAAGAAATACATTGTAAAAGGTTGAGTATTGTAAATTGAAACCTTGGATGTTACAAGTCTGCAGAAGTCTGGATGCAACAAGACGATCAACACAGGAGTCATCAACCAAGAGAATGTGACAAGCAGCCATGATACTCTCTACCCAAAATCCTTCCTTTCAGGTCGATCTTTCAACCTTTGATGCAAGATAGTTTGTATTGTGTTGCAGTTGTGGGATTGAGGCCACAATGGACCTCTTTATATAGCAATTCTCAGTTGTACTATTGCATCCTCAAGATAGGTAGTTGCCGTTATACTGTATCTTTAAGATAGAAATCTAGCGACATGATATATCAGTGATATATTTAGGCTAAGAATCAAGAATCGAATGATATACTATCAATATCTCTAACAAAGATATAGAAAATAATGAATAGTGCTAGGACTAACAGAAGGGGGGGTAGGGTAGTGGGTCGGCTAAGGTGCATTGTTTTGTGGAGCTGTGGAACACACAAGATTTTGGGTCACTAGTTCTCTTCACTGGGTGCACGAAGGAGGGGGCACGGTGATGCTGTGGCTCTAGTCGTGGGAGGCTGACAGATAGGGTCTGAGTGGAATATACAACAGGTGAATGATAGACGGAGCTTGGGGTCCAATATGGTATTCAATACTACATAAACAATTTGTAGGTGCAATTGGAATGACATTTCCATGGAGGGAACGTGATCCGCTCCTAACTTTCGCATCTAGAAATAACTGTTTGCATGAGCGGATAAAAGACCCGCCTCTGGAAAGCCTTTTCTAGGAGCGTGTGGAAATGTAATCTTCAGGGGCGGGTGACTCCCACCCACCCCTAAATACCAAATAAAAAGTAAATAAGTGGGCCTCATTGTCACTTCATTGCCACACCTCATACTACTTGCCGCTCCAGTGAGGGAGGGAGCCCACCCTGCACCACCACGACAATGGATGGGGCCACGTCGGCCTCTGTGTGCTACCACGATCGTCTGCCGCTGGGTTCGGGGCTGCACCACCATGCTTGTTCACTGTCGGGATCAAGGCAAGAGGGGTCACTGTGGAGGGGACGGATGGGCATTGCCGGGCTGTAGGGGCCATTGAGCATTACAACTTCCATATAAGCTCTACAATTGAAAGTAAAAAATGCATGCTATATTTCAAAAATGAAGAACTTATAATAAAATTTTAAAGTATTATACAATTTAAAATTGAAAACTTATCAACTTCAATGTTCTAGGTCCTGTCGAGCTTTACAGTTTTGATATAGAGTTTTTTATAGCTCAAGTCATTTGAAAATTCAAAAGTTTTAGATTTCAAAGTTAGACAACTTGTAATGATATTTTTAAGTATTAAAAAAATCCTAATTGAAACCATGTCTACTTCAAAATTTTAGATCTCCTCGAGCTCTACAAGTTTATTGTGGAGCTTGTATATGGCCAAAGTCATTTGGAACTTCAAAAGTTTTATATTTCAAAAAAATCTTCGAATGAAATTTTGGAGTAATAAACAATCTCAAATAAAAAAATATAACTACAAAGTTTTAGGCTTTATCGAGCTATATACATTTGATATAAAATTGTCTTTGTCCGAGATCATATTTATATGGGTGGATCATGTTATCATCCACTCTTGGAAATCATTTTGGGGAGCAGGTGAAGCCATCATCTCTACTGGAGCTAAATTAACAACTAGCTCCTTATTGCTCAGTGTTTCACTATCCTCCCACTACTTCTCCATCTCGAATTCTCCATATAAGACAAAAACAAAATAAATCCAGTGGCATTCAATCAACTAAGGCCATGGCCAGCAGATGTAGTAGTCTAGTAGATGTAGCCAGGACTAGGGCCGGACATGCTAGAGATGATAATGAGGCCATGGCCAGCACCCTGGGTGCAAAAGGAACCATCAATCACCGTAGATCGGGGATCATCTCGAAGAGGGTGTTGAGGGGGATCCATTTTGCCTTAGATCTAACGAGGCCAACGATAGTGGCACCGGCTACTGTATGCGGTGGCAGCATTAGGCAATGCAATATGTGGAAGGGACGGACTTTTGGACTGCTATTTCACTAACAGGTACGAGGGATTGTGTAAAAAGTGGCATAGTGGCATGGTGGACACCCTACAACTCCATGAGGAGGATTGAAACGTTGTTTTCTAGAGCATGTCTTGAGGAGCTCCTCAAAATCTTTGGAGTTGGCTCCGGGGTTCATGCTTTTAGTGGAGTTGGAGTTGGTGGAGCTGGAGGTATTTTGCTTGAGATTTTGGGAGCGGAGCTTATTAAAATCATGTAGTGGAACATTCCCAAATAGACCCTTATTGAGATAGAATACCTTAGCTATAGGGATTGAAACTAATGAATACCACAAGTTTTGTGCCCCAGCATGTTGTGCAAGGAATATAGGTAAGTTGGTGTACAATAGTCCCTAAGTCCAAAGATTAGTGGCACACGGAGTTCACAGTTTCAGTCAAAATTAACCAAAAACCGGTGAACTTGGGTCCTACCAGCCTGGACGGGTAAATTATCATACCCATAAATAATACTGGCCATTTTTTGACCAAAATTTTGTCTGAGCTCAAATGTCAACCAAAGTTTATCTAGGTTTATAAAAGTTCAGTTGGAAACACCAGTCAATCCGTCTTACCAATCACTATCAGGTATTTTTCATAATTTGATAACATGAACACTAGTGGCGCATGAACAAGAGTGTAGCCTGACATGTCAACATGACTCCGACCAAGAAACAAATACTTTCAGGGACATGGTGAAATGCTTGCTCAAAGAACATATTTTATCTCACCAAGTGAAAGTTCTCCTACATATGAATAGAATGGACTTTTGATTCACCCAATTCGGAGTTCGTACACAAAAATTACGTCTCCTGAAAGATTGCCACATGGGCTGGACACGGGATGGTAGATCGGCCGACCCAAACCTAAGCCCAATGACCCTCAACTTTTGCATAAAGAAAGGCTCTTTCTTTGCTCACAATATTGCGGTCTAAGGAAACATACTAATGGGCCATCTGTTGATACTCGATCCTAAAAAAAACTGTTGATACTCATTATTGACATACTTTTAGTATATTTTAGTGGTGTTTTCATATGGTATCACACATCCGACTCCCATTCTTCATAAATAAGCAAATACAGTTGCATCTACATTTGCTTCAACCAATCTTCCGGCTGTGGGACCCATTTTTGGATGGAAGCATTGGGTTCTTTGGAGACATTTGTCACGCTGTCAGAAAGTATTAACATTTGAATGCAGAGGTATAATATTTTCCTCATTCCTAACGGCATATCGAGTTTCCCAAATATGCCAGATAATTATAGTAAAAGCAGTTGTATGTGGCACATGCCCTTCTAAAATGTAAATATGTGGTGGAGATCTGACAAGGAGGGAACAATCTTCTTTGCTCTTCTTGGCATGGCATGAGCTATCCTCTTTGCTCAAACACTTTTTCAAATCCATCCTTGTGCACCGTGATTCGGGCATGCATCCTCACCAGTGTGGTGAGTCACCAGACTTCAGTTTCCTTTCTACTAAGTACTAGTATTTCACAGTACAATCAGCGACTAATTTACATCAGATTTCCTTGTACAATCAGTTCAGCCTTTTGTCCTTACGATGGTGATTGTGCCCCTCCCCGCGGTGCGGAGCCTGGTGAATCCGGCCACTGTCTTGCCCGACGGCGCCGGCCGGTTGCCCGCCGACACGCGCGGGGCGCACGCGAACTCACCCACAGGGTGCCGGACTGGGCGCGCCGGCGGCGTGAGGATCCACTGGTTGATGTCGGCGAGCGTCACGCTGCCGTCCGCGCCGCCGGGCTTCACCACGGTGAACGGGTGCGCCACTGTCCCGGCACCGTTCCCGGCGGTAGAAGACGGCGCCTTCCTGCTCTTCTTGCAGCTTCCGTCACCTCCCTTCTCCTTCTCTGCTTGCACAGAGATGAGACAGAGAGATGAAAATTTTGCATGGAGAGCGCAGTGAAAAAAGTTGTTACTATTTGTTACTGCGGTTAAGTGTGACACAGGGTCGCCATGGCCGCACCTTCCGGTGCAGAGCGCTTGGTCGAGCTGTTGGCGCGAGTCGTTTGGCTCCGGCACTGGCATGGGGCGACACCGGTGTCACTGGCCCATGGGTCCATGTTGCAGTGGGATAAGGAGGAACTGGTGGGAGGCTCTGCTTGTGGCTGTGTCCGAGCCTTCTCCGGGGATGTCGGCAGAATTGTGTTCAGAGCGAAATGATCATCATCTGCAGGAACATTTTACTGTTTATTACAAAAGGCCCACAAAAGGGGCATAAATTTGTAGCAAACTACAAAAGGGAGCGAGATCAAGGAGATTACAATTAATCTGGCTGAGAATGTAAAGGAATAAACTATCCTAAAGCAGCAGCAGTAGTTCTCTCATATCAGGCGCATGATGCAGAAATGATGGGTCAGGAGGACAGACAGCAAACAATGTGCTGCTAATCTAGTGGGCCCGGACATAAATTTCACAAGCACCGTGATTATTTAATGGAGAAATCATCAAAGTTTGTCCTGGGTGTTTGGAATCGTACCCCAATCATGAAATCAATGAAAATGTATAGTACCAAAGTCCTTGGAGGCAGTAAAGAAACAGCAAGTGTGTAAACAAAGCCAAACCATTTCAGAAGTTCAGACTCGAGAGCAAACCAGCAGCTTCTGATTCCTTACATTGGGAAGAGACAGCACTCGCCTCCTTCAGCGTGCTGCTGCAGGTACTGAAGCCCGCAGCATTTTTCTCCTCGTCCGAGTCCCATAAGCTCTGGTAACATAGCAAGAGTTCGCTGAGGAAATCAAGCACCACAATAATCCAGAATGGCGTGTGAATATTCGTTAACAGAGATGAAGCTTTCACTCACTTGGAGCAGCTCGTCCAGCTCTCCGGGCATCACCACCGTCGCATCCTGCAGTGTCTGCAAGCCGGTGACCGCCGCCGTCGACGCCTCGGTTACCGGGGATTCCATGCCTAGCACACATGACGGCATGCGCAGTAAACGAGTTATTAATAATAACACCATGGACACACAAGCTCCAGGTGAACGAGAACAAGAATGCAGGCTATGGAGAGACATGCAGAGCGAGGCTTACATTTGGGGACGACGAGCTCAAACTCACGCTCATGGGTATCAAGATCGCCGGCGCCAACTCCCCATGCTCCTAGACCGAAGTAGCTGAACTGTGGATCCCATCCAAAGAGGAAGCCACTACTGCTTGTGTTGTTGGTGGTGGTGGTGGTGTCCAAGGTGAATGCCATGGTGTCCAAAGGCCACAAGGCCTGCCTCCCGTGCAGCTCTCTTTCTTGGGCTGTCTCCATGGAGCAGCACTAGTGGACTGTGTGTGTGTGGGGGGAGAGGAACTGGGAGTCCGAGACTGTAAGGCACTAGATAGAACAGGTCTGCCATGCGTGCTTAAATAGCAGGGCTTTTGGGAGGCCTAAAGGCGAAAGGGTGTCTCTGTGCGCACCGCAGGCGGGCAGTACGGCATGTCGATCGAGCACGGTTAGTCAGGGACGAGGGAAAAAGAAGGCTTGGAAATCTTGCAAAGGTTAAAGGGGGCAACGAGCCAACAAAAGCGGCTTTTGTTTCCTGTTCTCTCATTCCTCGTCCACTCTTCGATTTTACTCTCTGATATGGTTACAACCCAGTTGCAGGCTTGCAGCTCAGCAGCTGTCCGTCAAACGCTTATTTTGTGCAAGCGTCTTCGGTAGAATCCAAATAATGGTCCCATAAATATGGATGGAATTCACGTCGTATTTATTTTGGAGAAATAGGATTTGTTTATTTACTAAGGTTTTCTATGATCCTTTGAAATACTGGTTTTACTATATGTTAAAACATTGTTATTGTTCTTTTAATGTTTTCATGTAATCTAGTATGTCCCCGACCATATCTTACTTATTACTGCTTAAGTTTCCTTTTGAAGCCTCTACATGAATCCACCTAGGAATCTTAGGGCCCCTTTGGGAACCCATAACCCCGCAGGGATCCCTCTGTTTTTCCTGGGTGGAGCTCCCACGTCGATTTTCTACCCGGGCTCAATCTTCCCTATCATTTGGGAGCCTCTAACCACGGACTCCCCAACCCTATCCAAGCGTTTTCCCGAATTTTTTTTATATTTATTTTATCGTGATTTTGCAAAAATATATGGTCCGCCACAAATTTTGCAAAAATATACATCTACCGCCGTGGGCCACGGCGTCAGGGACATAACGCCGCGGCCCACGGCGGTAGGAGCCGTCAGGAGTGGGCCCTTAGCGTGGGCGAAACATAGCGCCGTACGCCACGGCGTCAAGAGCCTAGCGCTGCGGGCCACGGCGTTAGGTCCTAGCGCCATGGGCCACGGCGGCAGTAGGCCTCCTAGCGCCGTGGGCCACGGAGCTAGGGTCCAGCTGCCTATATAGAATTTTTTCTTTTTTTACATTTTTTCCACATCAATTTTGCAAAAATATATGGTCCGCAAAAAAATTTGCAAAACTATACATCTGGCACCGTGGGGGACGGCGGTAGGGACCTACCGCCGTGCCCCACGGCGTTAGGAAGGCGCGCGGTACTGTAGCACATCCTACCGCCGTGGGTCACGGCGGTAGGGGTTCAGTCTCTTTTCAAAAATTTGTAATTTTTTTGTTTGAACTCGGATGGAGGTAAACTTTATATGAAAATTGTAGCTTTCAACGAGATCTACAACTTTGTAGTTCAAAGTTTTTCCATTTGAAGTCATCTTCATAGTCAAATAATCGATAAACTATCCAGATCTCAGTTTGCAGTCTTCAGATCTGAATAGTGTATCGATTATTTGAGTATGAAGATGACTTCAAATGGAAAAACTTTGAACTACAAAATTGTAGATCTCGTCGAAAGCTACAATTTTCATATAAAGTTTACCTCCATCCGAGTTCATGCAAAAAAGTTACAATTTTTTGAACGTAAACTGAAAACTGAGATCTGAATATGAAAACTGAGATCTAGATAGTATATCGATTATTTGATTATGAAGATGACTTCAAATGGAAAAACTTTGAATTACAAAGTTGTAGATCTCATCGAAAGCTACAATTTTCATATAAAGTTTACCTCCATCCGAGTTCAAACAAAAAAATTACAAATTTTTGAAAGGAGACTGGACCCCTACCGCCGTGCCCGCCTTCCTACTGCCGTGGGGCACAGCGGTAGGTCCCTGCCGCCGTCCCCTACGGCGTCAGATGTATAGTTTTGCAAATTTTTTTGCGGACCACATATTTTTGCAAAAAAGAGGAAAGAAAAATGTAAAAAAAGAAAAAATTCGCCTATATAACACCGAAATTCAGCCGAAAATGTCATAATAATTCGAAAAAAAGAAAAGAGAGGGGGAAGAGGAGAAGGGAGTGAGGAGGAGGTGGTGAAGGTGCGAAGCTCTGCCGGTTTTTCGTCTCGTTAGAGGTAATACTCTGATACTTAATAGTTTTAGTGTAGATGTGCTTAGTAGATATATAGTTTTAGTGTAGATCTGCTCAGTAAATACATAGTTTTAGTGTAGATCTACTTAGTAAATACATAGTTTAGTGTAGATCTGTTTAGTAAAATTATAGTTGTAGTGTAGATCTGCTTAGTAAAATTATAGTTTTAGTGTAGCTCTGAGTAGATATATTTTGTAGTTGCAGATCCACTTCTTAATAGCGTTTTATTTTTTAATGTTGTCAGACATGTCAGATGATCTCAGTGTCAAGTTGTATTTCGGTAATGGGCAGATTAGATATGGTGAACATGGAGTTGACTTGTCAGAATTTGATTCGGTTGACCATGTGATTAGAAGAGCAGCCTCAAGAACTTGGGGGTCCATTACCCAGTTTTTTTAGGGCATTTCATGTAGATGCAGAGCAACATGACTTGTCCATTATGGCTCTAATCAACAGGAGTGAGTTATTATATTGGGAGCTTATGCCACTTCAAGGCACTGAACATTGGAGGAGTTATATCAAAACAGCATGTGAAATTGGTTTGGCTGTGATGCTGTTTATCCAAGTTGTTCATAAAGCTGGGTCTAGTAGTCAAGTGCCTGTGAGTGATGCTCACCAGGGTGAGGCTGAACTACAAGCAGGAGATGGTCCTGCAACTAAGCCACAAGAAGAAGGAGATGATGGTTCCAGTGAGGAAGAAGAAGGAGATGGTGACACACACTTTGAGGGTGCAATTGACGAGGGGGAAGTTAATGAAGAACTACTCAGGCGGTACGAAATGGAGGCCAATGGGGATGAACGTGGGTTGGAAGAGGACTCCTCAGATGATGAGGATGACCCTCTAGTTCCAAGGGATTGGGACAGTTATAATTTCTCACAGCTATCTGTCAATCCTGGTGAGAATGTGGCCTGGGAGTATAGAGAAAATACAGTTTCTGTTGGCGTCATGTATAAGAGTGCAGTAGAGGTGAAAGATGCAGTGAAGAGGTGGTCCACCCTTACTCTGCAGAGAGAGTTCAGGGTAGTGAAGAGTTCTCCACATATATATGATGTACAATGTCTGAAGTCCAACTGTTCTTTTCGAGTGTATGCTTCCAAGGGCAAGTGGAAAAATTATTGGGAGATCAAATCTGTTGTGGATCACACTTGTGTACTTGAGCAGCTGGATGCAAGCCATCGTAATTTGTCATCCGGTTTTGTGGCTAGCTAGATGTTTGCTAAGATTGTGGAAAATCCTGCTTTTGAGCCTAAGTCCATTATCTTGGCAATTGAGGAGAAATTTAGGTATCAGATAAGTTATGGTAAGGCATACATGGCAAAGAAGAAGGTAATGGAGATGAGGTGGGGAACTTATGAAGCATCCTATGACAATCTGTCTCGATTGCTGAACACAATTGCCACGCTAAATCTTGGTAGTTATTATGATATCAAGACTTATAATATTGTATCAAGGCCAGGGAAGCAAGTCTTGCAGCGGGCATTCTTAGCATTGGGTCCTGCTATTGCTGCATTCAAACAGTGTCGACCAGTGATTTGCATAGATGGCACATTCCTAACAGGAAAATACAAGGGCACAATCCTTACAGCTGTGGCTGCAGATGGTAACAATCAGTTGTTGCCATTGGCAATTGCTTTTGCAGAGGGAGAGAATGGTGACAGTTGGTATTGGTTTCTGGAGAGATTGAAGCAAATGGTGGTGGGAGATGTGTCAGACGTGTGTGTGATACACGATAGACACAAAGGTATTTTGCAGGCCATTAGTGATATCAAAGAAGGTAGTGAAGAGCGTTACAGAGCAGCACAATGGCCAGATGTGCATAGCAGGTGGTGCATGAGGCATATGGGAGCAAACTTTCATAGCCAGTTCAAGAACAAAGAACTTACAAAATTGTTCAAGCGCTTATGTTCGATCAATCAGGAGAAAAAATTCTTCGACCTATGGCAAAAATTAGATGATCTGACGAAGAAAGCATCAGAAGAGATAGCTAAGAAGCCTGTAAGTACTGAACCCGGGGAAGAGCCAGTTTCTCTGGAGGACGTGGGGCTAGATGCTCCAAATGTCAGAAGGAGAAGGGGACGTGCTGTGAAGACCTTCAGCCAGTGGATTCAGAATGAGCCTAAGGAGAAATGGTCCCTCCTGTTTGATAAGGGAGGTGTGAGGCATGGGATAATGACAACAAATTTTGCTGAGGTCTACAACGCTGTTTTGCGTGGTGCCAGAGCTCAACCTCTTGTTGGTATCATTGAGTTCTTCTTGTACCGCACAATGAAGTATTTTCTTGACCGTGCTAATGCAGCACATGCAGCAATGCAGGACCCTCAGAAGGTGTATTCAACATGGATGACTGAGTACTTGAACAAAAAACAGAAGGCTGCTCTCTCTCACAGAGCTTACCCACAACCTCTACGTCGTGATCCTGGCGAGGAAGTGCAGTGGAAATATCAGATAAGTTGTCAGTCCAAATCACAAAAGGCAAATGGTGAAATAACAATACAGAAAACAGTGATTGGGAATCAGACATGCTCATGCTCTTGCCAGAAGCCACTGCTGCTACATTACCCCTGCTCACATGTGATCGCTGCATGCCTTGCAACAAAGAATCAGCATTGGGGCCGCTACGTGCCTAAATACTTTCTGAAGCAAACCGTTCTAGACACTTGGAACCACACTATTGAGGGTTACCTGCATCTTAGAACTTTCACTCAAGACCCCAAAGACAGTGCGTTGTACATACCAAATCCAGATCCAACCATGTGTCAAGGTGTCGGTCGACGCAAGAAGAAGAGGATTAGGAACAACATGGATGAGGCTGAAGCTGGACGTCAGGGGCAGATATGCTCCAAGTGCAACAATCCTGGACACTCCTACAAGAAATGCACCGAAGCATCTTACTTTTCCACTCCCACTTCTACACCACCTGCAGCTAGTGCACGTGGTCGTCGTTCCAGTCGCTACAACGAAGGAATGCAGTGACCGTACTTGTGCATGTTGTCGTCTTGTAATATTTGAACAATTTTATCTTGCAAGGTCTTGTAATATTTGAACTTATGCATGTTATCGTGTTGTAATAATTGAACTACCTTTTCATTTGCTTGTTGTTTTATTCTTGTCGTCGAATTTCTTATCATATCCGGTTATGTTTTGTTCTATAATTTCAAATGAAACAAGTAATGAATTTATCATATTTCTCATCTGTTTTGTAGGCTTTCAATGGCTTGAACGGGTCCTGAGTTGGATTTGGAGTTGCTCACCAGTAGGAAGGACAAGGTTGAGGTGCCAAAGGGGATCCACACTCCTATGTGCTACTGCGGTGACAATTGTAAGCTTGTCAAGTGCAACGTTCTCGGGTACTGCTACGGGATGAGGTTCTTCATGTGCGAGAACTACGAGCATGACCCCCTCCCACCATGTCACAATGTTAGACCAAAAGTAAGAACTAACTGCATTACTAAATAAATATTATGTCATTGCTATTTTATTATGTGCTAACTTGTCTTTGAAAAAAGACTCCACCTCCTCTCTGTGATTTCATGCAGTGGCTAGATTGTGAGCAGTCCGAACAAGACAAGCGTTACGTCGAGGAGACGGGTTGTTCAGCACGTGAGAGGTGGCAAAGGATGGTTGAGGCAGAAAAACAAGAACAAAAACGTAAGGAGCAGCAGGAGGAAATTCGCATTCGGCGGGAGATCAAAGAACGTGAAGCGGCCGCGGCCCGTGAAGCAGATAGAGAGAGGAAAAGGGAGAGAGCTCGCCGGGCTAAGGAAGCTGGGCCGGATGATATGAGGAAGGGGAAATACCCCCGTTGTACCCAGTAGACGTAGAGTACTCGACGCCGAGTGCTACTGTATCCATAAAAAATTATGATTTCATTTCATCATTCTCTAGAGTTGGGTTGTATCTTTAAGAACTTGATTTCAGATGCATTTCAGATGCGAACAATAAAACTCGTACTAGGGTGTGTTTTCTGTGAACTGCACCAAACAGTGAACACATAGGGTGTGTTTTCTGTGAGTCACTGCACCAAACAGTGTACCTAGTACTAGGGTGTGTTTCCTTTGAGTCACTACCCATTTTCTTGCCCCGGATCGAATGGCCCACCATCCAGTCTGCGCCTACATATATGTGAGCACTCTTCTCCAGTCTCACTTCACAACACAACAAGCAACAATGAGTTCCTGGACTGGGGATGATGATGATGACTCCCTCGGTCCAGCACTGTGGAGCTAGCAAGATCCAGAGTTCAACAGCAATTTTCCAGTCTTAGACAAGAGAGATTTCAAATCCATGCGTGATGTTAGGAAGTACGCACCAAATCAAACAGTGAACTGGCCAAGGTGTGCACACGGTGAGTTCTTTGTGATGCAGGTTTATTAGGGATGGGACAACTCTGGTCGCCGCTTCTGGCATTGCTCACGAGCATGGGTAGGCAGGCAAAACTCCATGAACTCTGTCCTTCATTATTTTATGATTTACTAATGTAATCACGGTTTATGCAGTACTCCGAACAACCAGATAACTGCGGTTTCGTGCAATGGGTGGATCCCCCAGCTATTCACCCGTATCAAGAGTACATCAACTACCTCGAGGATGTTGTCATCTTCAACCTGAGGCAAGAACTCGCGTCGGCATTGGCTTCTCCAGATCCGACATCTACCAACGGCGACGACGGACCGGTGACCGGACCAATGGTGGTGAAGACGAACACCGGCTGTGAGGACGAGTACTGCTGTTGTCCGTGCCACGAAAAGAAGGACAACACTCCACCAGCAACTCCACCCCCGCCACCATCTGATCCAACTCCACCCCCGTCGGGGTACATGCCCTCCCAGCACTCCGGCGGGTCTATGATGTCCGGGTTCTCCGGGTATTATTCGTACAACTAGACTACAATTGTTGTAATCGTTTATTTAAATCCCCTAAGGCACGTTAGGACTAGCAAGAGCGGCACAAAGTTAGGGTAATTGTGTCGCACGTGCCATTGCAAATGTTGTAATCGTTTATCTAAATTCGTCGTTAAGTATTAATGGTTCGTCGTTTTATCCAACAATTGAAACTTAAAAAAAAATAAAAAAAAATTCCTACCGCCGCAGCCCGCGGCGGCAAGGAAGAGATAACGCCGCGGCCCGCGGCGTTAGCTCAGCGCCACGCTGCCGCCTGGCGTTAGACCCCTAACGCCGTGGCCCACGGCGTCAGGGTCGTAACGCCGTGGCCCTCCGCGTTAAGGGTACGGGCCCACTCCTGGCGGCTCCTACCGCCGTGGGCCACGGCGTTATGTCCCTGACGCCGTGGCCCACGGCGGCAGATGTATATTTTTGCAAAATTTGTGGCGGACCATATATTTTTGCAAAATCACGATAAAATAAATATAAAAAAATCCGTTTTCCCCGTGGTGAGCCCTCCCCACCTCCCGACTCCTGGCGGCGGCGCCCCGTTCCTTTCCCCTCCTCGTCGCGACGGTCGCCCCCTCCTCGTCCTTTCCACCACGCCGCCGCCGCTCCACCACGCTCCTTCCCCGTCCGTTCCATCACGTCACCGCTCCTCGTCGTCGTCCAGGCGCCGCGCCGCGCCTCCACCACGCCCCCTCGTCGTCCGCTCCACCTCATCGTCGTCCAGCCGCTACCGCTCCTCCGCGTCTTCATCTTCGTCCCCGACCATCCGTCGTAGTCGTCGCCGCCGCCGCCGCCGTATCTGCTCCTCTTCGCCGATCTACAGCACCCACGTCCTCGCCGACACCCAAGCACTGTTGTCCTTCTCGTTCGATCTTGGTGAGTTTCCCCCCTCCCCCTCTCATTCTTTTTCCTGATTCGATCTTGGTGCATTAGCTCCAAGATCCAGGTACTCCTTCGATTCATTATCTGGAGTTTGGATTTATTGGCTACATCATTGACGATGGATTTGGATTTTGGGGGGTTTGGGGTTTCAATCAGGCGGTGGACGGTGGATGCGCGGCGGAAGTGGGCGGGGTGTTGCCGGTGGTGGTGAGCACCTGGCTGTTCAGGGAGGCGGTCAGGGCGGCGTGGGAGGTTCGGTCTTGGATGCCTGCGAGGTCCTCCGCTGTGATGGCACAAGTCAGTTGATTGCCCGTGTCCTTCACCTTGCAACAAAATGGAGCGAGGCTACAATTGTAGCTCACGAGATAAAATGGAGCGAGGCTACAATTGTAGCTCACGAGATCGCAGAGCTTAGGTGGATACAGTAGTGCTGCTTTCAACAGCAGACGGGAAGGCGCATCACACCGCTTTGGAACACCATTTAACATCAGGAATTGCAGTAGAAAATCGAATTGTTAAACTCAAATGTCTAAACACTACAACAGTTTGTTGTTCGCATCGAGGATTTTCTAATATGTAATTTTATGCTGGCTTTGCTACATACACTAGTCTTTTTCTGTACTTCTGTTCTGATTGCTTCCCACGTCATTTGCAGGTAATTTTTTGTTTGCTATCTCTCCATTGACTGATAACTGATGTCCTGGATAGTGTTCAATGCGCAGTTCGTGAGGTCTCAAGTCTCTTAGCTGCCATAATCGCACTAATAGATGGAACTGCTTATAAATTTTTTTTATCAGTCTAACAAAGTGGATAATGACTTCTCCATATACCATATATGCACTTGCTGGTATAGAGTGTCACAACAGTTGAACGTGTTGGTGGCAAAAAAATTGCCATAAACCATTGGTGCCATTTGAGTTCCTCTACATTTCTTCCGATTTGATGAAACATTTTGATATGCAAGGCTAAGGTTAAATTTGAATCATTTTCAGTTATTTGGCACAATGTTGTTTACAATACTAAATATTGTAGCAGAATATTCTTTGAGTGTAGTGGTGATATCTGAAGTTTGATTTTCCCCCTTTCCTTTGGAAAGTGTGGAAGGTACTCTACTGATGTGTCTGCATTCTTCTTGGAGTTTGTTTAGTACTTTAGTTTACTTCCAGACAGTAAAACCAAATATCTGTGACTATGAAGAGTTAACCCATGTAATTAGCTACACTAATTTGCTCTTACTCATTTAAAAACATAGTCCTACTCATGTTAATTTTTTTTTCTTGAACATGATGGAGAGATGCATACCATTCCTACTCATGTAGTAGGTGCTTTAGATATTGATTTTTTACATTGATCCAACAGCATGGAAAGACAAGAAGTGCAACACTACATAAAAAGGATTGCAGGAGCTTATCTCTTTCTTCTCCATTAATCAATATCTTCACAGAAAGGTGACACAGTTTACTTCACTTTGGAGTTAACTATTTATCTAACTATTTGCTCCCTCATTAATCTGCAACCCTTGTCCCGCGGTATAAGTGTGTTTCCTTAAATTTCCATTATGCTACAGCATACTAGTGGGCATTGGTACTACTGTATCTTTTTAATTTATATTTTTCATCCAAAGCTACACCTGTGAAACCTAGCCAAACTAATATTAGACCATTAGTCCTTGCTTGATAGTGAATTGGTTACAAATCATGCTTTGGTGAACTGTACGAGGTGATAACATGATTTGTTCACAATTAATTTCATTGAAATTGTGTTAGTACTGAACCATCCAACTGTTTTTTTAATATGTGTGTTTCCCTGCTTTGCAATCTTGTAGCCCTGAATTGCTAGTTATTTGTTTGTGACTATCAATCTGACGAACCTTCTATTGCAACTGGCAGGCTGCATTGCTTCTGTTCCTAGTACAGTACATAATAAAAGTGCATCGAGACTAATTCTCTCTTCCTTTTTAACTACAGAATCTGAGCTAGGTGCTTTCTGTTAGAAAAGCTAATTTATTTGTTATTTTCTACCAGATGGTACCTCTAATTTATTTGTTACTTTTTGTGATGCAGCTTTCCACCCTCAGGTGAGCAGGAGTCCTAATTTGCGAGCTAAGCAAAGTACTTGTGAGCAAGGTCTAGATTTGAGATCTGAAATGTTAACTTCTATCTCCGGAGTGCAAAGTACTATCATAAATTAAACTTGTCTTATTTTCTAGGATATGTGATGGTTTACATTTCTGGCATAAATCGAATGTTGTATGCTTATCTTATTTTCTAAGATATGTGATGGCTTACGGAACCTTTTTTGTCAACTGCATGAGCTGGATGTAATATGCCTTATGCATGTTGAATTAAGGCAGTGGATGTCCTTACTTTGTGATTTGTGATGATGCACTCAACTTATTTTGTATGATCTATTTTGGATTTGTTCATATTTTTTTAAGATGTCAGATTAGTATTTGTGATTAATGTTGCCATATGATATGCAAAATGCATTGTGGCTGTTATAGAAGAAAAATAGAAAAGTCTTGGTTCATATTTTATTTAAAAATGAAAAAGTACGGGCTGCAACTCCCTGCCAACCTCGTCTCCCAAACAGCGCTGGGGTGGGCAAGCCGCGGTGGGGAGCGCCACCTTGGGAAGTTGGTGGCCGGTGGAATCCCCCGCCAGGGGCTTCCTACCCTGGGTAGCTGCACCTGTCCATCCAAAGGAGCCCTTAGGTGGACGAGAAACCTCTACATGAAATCACATAGGAATCATATGTAGACACTCTAAAAAAATATCATTAATTTTAATAGTCGGTAGATGTATTTTATTTCTAAAATTACCCACATATGTCATTATGAAAAATTAACAAATCTTTGTCTAAATTGTCCACATGTACCACTATTGAAAAATTAAATCTAAACCATCTCCCGGTCACATCTAACACAATGAATCTCTTTGTTTCAATTAAAAAAATTTCCAACTATCATATCGTGCCTGTCATTATGAAGAATTAACAAAAACAACCCTCATATATGTTTGTCTAAATTATCCACATGTGCCCCTAAAAAATTAAATCTAAACCATCTCCCGGTCAAATCTATCACAATAAATCCCTTTGCTCCAAATAAATTTTTTTCCAACTATCCTATCATGCCTGTCACATGTAATGTAATGTAACATAATTAGTCTCTTGCCTTATCTCTTTCCCATGTTTAAATCATAAAAAGAATCTATCCTAAAAGGATCTTTAGCTAATACAACTAACAAACTCGATACGTACATGTATATGCCTGTCGATTAGATTTTTCTTGACTTGAATCTCTCTTTCATACTTTAATCATAAAAACAATTTATCCTAAAAGGTTGTTAGTTAATACAACAAATTATATAATTTGCTTGTGCATATATAAAATTTTAAAAATAGAGCTAAGATATTTCAAGAAACATCTCTTTTGTGTACTGCTTTCATCAACTAGTGTCTGCTGCTAGTTTCATGAAAGGAACTAGGTCTCCTACTGCTATTCAACAAAAATGTACGATCAACATAAGCATTCTTCGGCTGCACGACACCTTATACACCATTAGTTACACTAGAACACTAGAGATGAATCCACGTTGAGACATTATTTTTCGAGTTTTTTGTTTCTTTTCTACAATTAGATAACCTTTTATGATATATATTATGACTACTAAATTATTTGTTTATTGTTTGGTCCGCTGCGTGCTACAATTAGATTAATTTTTCATGGCATATGTTACGAATACTAAATTATTTGTTCATTTTTGTCCTAGTGCCAACTACAATTAGATCAATTTTTCATGGTATGTATTATAACTACTAAATTATTTGTTTATTGTTAGGCCTGCTGCGTGCTAGGTATAGATGACTTGCTTCTCACTATTGTTCTCAAACTGTTATTCCTTCAATTCTTTGTATCAAATTATATTTTACTTGATTATTATTTGTGTATCATAACTTATGTATAGAAATTTTTCATATTTGTATATTATGTCTTTTGTATGGAAAAATAACATAATTAGATCCATCACCATCTTTTGCTAATGCAGTTGTACAAGTTGCAATAGTGAACAAAACCTTAAGTGAAATTAGACCAGGAAAGGAATTGTGGAACATCACAGAAAGAGTAATCAAATTGTGGATAGGTTCAATTTGATTACCTTTTTTATTATTTTTGGTTTACAAATTAGTAATGATGATGCAAAAATGGAACCATGATGCACAGTTTCAATAAGACGTATATGGAAAAGTTCAAACCACTGGTTGAAGAAGGAAATGTGTACATAATTGTAAATGTCAGAGTCACACCAACAGCATAGAAGTATCGACCCATAGAAAATGACAGGATAGTACGTCAACTTCTTGCCCACAACTACTCTAAAAAAGTTAAAAATAATAAAAACATTCCAAAGTATAGTTTCAAGTTCATGAGCATGGATATGCTTTCAATAAGAATACATATGGACGCGTACATATTAGGTAAAACATTGTTGTCTTTACAATTTTTACACTTTCACTCATTTGATGGCCATCTAATAATAATTCATATTTATGTTTCTTAGATTTTATAGGAGTCACAACACACATTGGACTCATAGAAGAAACAAGGACTAATTTCAGATTTATCAAAATCCGTGATATTTGGCTCTTGATCGAGTAATCATGCATGCTACAAAACCTCTATTGAATTAAAAATATCTTCTATAGTGCCCATCAAAATAATTCACCAGTGATACCTAGCATCAACCGTAACATGGTCCAAGAAAAAAATGAAGCAAATAATGAAACACATAAAACAAATAATCTCTGGTGGAACCATTACATGTAATGTTATAAACAACTCTTATTCATTTATAGATCATGAACTAACCGATACCATTTTAAATGCAAATATTTACGCGGTTGAATTCCAAAAGACTGGCCTCCGATGCACCCATATACTCAAATTAAATTATCTCTCGATAAGTGCTACATTGAGAGCAAACTATAACAAGAAGAAGATAAGAAACACTGAGATTTGCGTCTTATTATTGTGGTGGATCATGCAATAAAATAAAGTTAATTTTTTTAAAGAAAAAACAAACAAATTAAAATTGTACTTATTATTTTTCAAGCATATTATGCAATACAAACTTAAAATTATAAAGATCTCTCTCCCAAATTATGCTGACCAAATGCTAATTAATATACTCCCTCCATTTCATAATACTTGTCATTTCGGCTTTTCTAGATATATTTTTTTGTTATGCACCTAGATATATACTTATGTCTAGATACAGCAAAAAGGAATGTATCTAGAAAAAACAACAAGTATTATGAAACGAAGGGAGTATTATATTTACAGTCCACGTTGCAAAATTGTGTGAACCTTATTATGATGATCCTAATAAAAGTAAACAACAATTACTAATAATTAAAGTAAAGTGCTAGCCTGTGCAGTGGCATGGATTGATGGACTAGTGTTATTAATAAATAATGGGTGTGAGGGTAATGTTCTCCAGAAGGCCATATGTTATTCATGGAGACTAATTAAATATATTATAAAATCCTAATCTGACTGTTAATTTTTTAGTACGCCATGTTATTCAAGGAGACTAAATATCCTTAGCCATTCTAATGAGGGAAATGTTTTCTAGAACGGACTTGACTCACGTTATTATCTATTGGCGTTTCGTAGCGCTGTCATCTTAAGAACAGATCTGGGATCCATCCTCAGTGACAACACCAAGAAACGCCTTGTAGGCACCTCTTAACGTCACAACTAACGACGCCGAGTTAGCGTGAACATCAAGAGTTGCCAAAGGTTAATCTAAACGATCATGAACGAATCCGCAAGCGCACAGATAAACCATTGTAGCATTTCCCCAAGGAAGGAGAATATTCCAAGGGTATCGTATCCGTGGAAAGCAATGGCGGATATCTTAGACTTATGCTTTTGCTCTGAATGTAAACTAAGAGATTGATATAGGAAACAAAAAACTCAAAGGCAGGGGTAAGATAAAAGATGTAAAGGGTAGTGAGACACACACACACACACACTCAAATCTACCTCTACTCTAGCACACTACGGCTTAGGGGGAACATACGAGTTAGATCTAGGTTCTAATGTACTAAAGATACAAAGCTAGAAGATACAGGAGATAGGCATGAGAATTGCATGAGAGGGTAAGGTCCAGCACCCAGGAACAAACGGGGAGCTAGCCCGCGACGACCAGCACTCTACGAAACTAGACTTTAGACTCCTACAACAGGTACCCCAGCACGGAGGGTTGCAAAGGATCCAACAACTGTCACCACTGCGGACCTACCTCTATCGGTACGGGGGGTATGCTCATAACTAACGTAGCCAGACAACCCAGGCACCATGCTTGCGTTGTTGCTAGACTCCACCCGGCCTGGGCTATTGTGACCCAGGGTGAGAGCCACCAGAAGAGTGGTCAACTTAGACCGAGTACCGTAGCTTGAACACAAACCTCATGCAACACTCTCATGCCATCTAACAAGATCAACTAAGGCTAGACATACAAACAGATATGAACTCTCTTATGTCTAGTCAACAAGATCAAAGGGTCGTGTTCGTGAAGAACACGAGCCTCTAACTTATGAACAAACACATAAGGAATGAGTTCATCACCCTTCAAGTGGATCAAAAGGTAGTGTTCATGAAGAACACAAGCCTCTAAATGATGAACAAAGGATGAACTCAAGAACATATCAAGCATATGGTCTACCATGACTTTATATGAAATAGCTGAATAACTGAAGTAGATCAAAGTCATACAATGAAATAAAGATAAAAGAGAACGCATACCTAGACTCCAAAGAAGACTTGGAACCTGAATAAGAGCTACTCTAGCCTACCCCCTAGCCTTGGAAACTAAAAGTGAGAGGAGAATGAGAGAGTGGTGTGTGGGAAATGGGAGCCCCTCCTCTTCTATTTATAGGCAAGGACCAGGCTTGCTCGGAGGCTCAAAGTGCTCCAAAACACCCTAGGATGCAGCAAGTGACCAATGAGGAGCTGCCACGTGTAGGGACCAGATGGGCGCCCCCTAGGTCGGTTTGGCCGATCCTAAGATCGGCCGGCCCTCTAGGGTGGCCCCACCTGGTGTGCTTCCTCTGGTTGGCTGCCCTGTGGGCCATCTGATCCATTCCCGGTGCATGGCTTGATTTGGTATCCGAGGTGGGCCCTTTGATCCATGTGAAGTCCATGTGGCGTCCTCTGATTTGTCGGTGAGTTCCTCCCTTGGATCGATGACGTGGAATGCCATGTTTCCCTTTGTGGCAGCCACCTCCTCAGCTGAGTTGGCATGGTTTCTTCATGGAAGGTGTGTTTCCATCTCTTTTAAGGGGTAAATCACCTACATACAAATAATCTCCAAGGACAAGTGGAACTACATTATTCAAACCAAAATGCTAGTAAATAATGCATATGCCTCCATTTATGTGAGAATATTGAGGGCTGAAAGTGGTACTTTTTAGCCGTCAACAAACTCCCCCAAGCTAACATCTTGCTCGACTCGAAGAAAGACATTAAGGAGTTAAGTTGGTTGATCAGGAGTTGCTACATTGTTGTATTCTCAACTTATGGTAAACATACAACAAAGTACTCTACCAAGAGTTGAACAAGTTGGCAATGTTCTTACCCTACACCTGATAATGTGGGGCATATAGCTTCACCTGCCTTGGGCGGTTGAGAGACAGAATGGTTATATAGAATGTGCATAATCACTCATACCTTGATCAGCTATCAATCCGGAGGTTTTGCAAATTTTTCAAAAGAAAATCAGAGTTCCTCAAATGATACTCTCGGATCGCTCAGAAGTATATGGTTCCTCACCAAGGCATCAATGTTGCCTTTCTTCACATCCTACTATAGGCTTATGTGGAGCTGTAGGTAGGGAAGAAATGTGGCATACTTGTCTCTCATATTGTAACATCCCAGAAAATTTGAAGTATGAAAATGTGTGAAAATTTGAACTTTTGTTTATTTGTGGAGTGACACCATAATTTAAAACCCTTTCTAGCCACTCACCTAAATTCTATATAAATAAAACCAGAATATAAAAATATAAATTCAAAATATGGTATAAGTAAGTGATTTGGATTTTATGGTTTTTATTTGGTTTTATTTGAGCGTGTTATGAATTTGAATAAATTCAAATTCAAATATAAAGTTTAATCTATATTCAAACTAATTTCAAAAACCCTCTCACTAGCTTGGGCCAACTAACATCTCCTAAAGTCTAACCATGCCCCTCCAACTCTCAGCCCGCTCTCTACCGTCACCTCTCGCTCCAGCCCATCACGCCAAGGCGGCCCATGCAAGCCCGCGGAGCTCCCCGCCGTCCTTGTCTCGCCGACAGGTGGGACCGCACCCGGCGCCCCTGCTCATCTTTCACCCTTGGCCGTTTGACCCGGCGTACCGCACCGCCCCACCGCGCCGCACCACGCGCCCGCGCACTAGACCGCCCCGCCCCGCCTCGCTGGCGCGCACGCCGAGAGGATGGCTCGCATGCCAAGGCGGGCCCCACGCTCTGCTCTCTCAGCTATTCACTCATTTGCCCCTGGGCAACCTGCCCGCCAAGCAAAGCCGCTCCCGCGCGCTGCGCCTTCGCCGCCAAGGCAAGGAGGAGGGGACAGCCATGGCCCACGCTGCTCCTTGGCTCCCTTGCCCCGCGCACCCCTAAAGGCCCCCTGGCCAAGTCCCATTTGGCCTTCTCGCCATTTGGCGAAAAGTTTCCCCATCCTCTGTTCCGCCGCCGGGAGAAGGGAGAAGGGGGAAGAGGAGGAGAAGGGGGAGAAGAGGAAGAAGGGGAGGCGTGTCACCACTGCGCCGACTCGCTGAAGCCGAAGCCTGGACGTCCGGAGCCGCTCGCATGAAGAGGAAGGCCGTTCGCGTCGAAGCCACCGCCGGAGCAGAGCAAGGACGCGCCGCCGTGTACATCGCCGCCTCTTCACCAACGCGTTCGTCACGGCCACGTCTACACCTTCGCCCCGATGTGAGCCGCTGTTCTGCGCCCTTGCTTCTCTCCTCCCTACCTTGGTCTGCTCGTGTTGATGCGCTGGCCTTCGAGCCGTGCTATGCCGCGCGTCGCCGCCGTGGCATACCCCAACGTCGCGTCAGTCCTCGCCACCCCTTTTCCGCCGTGAAGTCGCACGTCTGTGACCGGCCTTCGCGCCGAGGATTTGTCTGCAGGGATCGCTGCCGCCACTGCTATTGCACCGCGCTGCGGTCTCGGCACGCCGAGGACCCGCGTGCGCCGGCCGGCCATGTCGCAGCCAGGCAAGGCCTGTGCGCGCGCTTGTGCCCTGGCGAGCACACCCACGTGCTAGCCATGCCGCGCTGAGCTTCGAGCTGATGTGCGTGCTGTTCTGCTGCTGTTAATCGCCGTGCCGCTGCTAGCTTGTTGCTGCCGTCTCCGCCGCGTCGTGCCCGGAGCGCTGCTGTGCTGCGCGCATACACGCACACGTAAGCGAAGTGCTGTCGTCGCGTCTATGCGTGCGCGTGCGCGTATGCATCCGAGCCCCGCGCCCCCAGCGCAAGGGCAGGAGCTGCGCGAGACCATGGGCACCGCTGTCGCTGCGTCACCGATCCGCCGCGCCGAGAGCGCCGCCGAGCCACGCCGCGCACACCAAGGAGCCCGACCCCAGGGCCATGGCTGCATCGGAGCAACCACCAGGCTCTAGTGGTCGCTAACCGTCGCTTGCACGAGTCCCGGAATCACCCCCGCCGCCGTTCGCCGTGCATCGTCGCCGCCGGACACGAGCCGGGACACGCCGACGCGCGCACGCAAGGCAAGGAGCGCCGCTGAACCCCAGCGGAGCTCAAGGGGCAGTAGCGAACTTCTCCGCTGAAAACGAAAGGAATGCCGCACTTGGACCATGGCCCATTAAGGCCCAGCGCCGACCCTTTTTCTTTTTTCGCATGGACTCTGCATTTTCTTCAAGGGGGTCCTTTGGACTTTGCTTTCTGGGCTATGTGGGCTGAGTCCATTGGGCCTATTTCGACCCACTAACACTTTCGGCCCATTAAGGCCCGCTAACATGTGACGCTGACATCACGATGATGTCATGCTGACGTCATCACCTATTTTCAAAATTAAAATCCTTTTCTGATTTATAAATGAATTTGGAAATTAATTTATAAATCAATAAACCTTTGAAAATTCATAACTAATTATTTATAACTCCGAAAAATATGAAACTAGTTTCATTATTTTTCTAAAAATGAGATGGTGCTATTTGTAGATAGATTGGACCTTTTTGGATCTTTTAAAATTGGGTTTCTTTGTGTTTATGCTTAGTTGATTGCCGGTAATTTAGCGTCTCGTATCTCGTGCTGCACAGACCCGAGCTACGACCCGGAGGAGGCCTACGACCCCAACTTCAACCCAGACCAGGACTACGGACGCCAGCCAGGTGTCATGTCACTCTCAACCATATAGTTCCTATGCATGCTTTAGTTGCTAGTGCTTAATTACTTTGTGCATGTTCTTGAATTGCATAGACAACTTTTAGCCATACCTTGGAATTGATCACCCTGTCCTTGAATTACCTACTTTTGGAACTAGCTACAGACCCCTAGCTAGTTCCCGGCTTTATTCATCCATATATTTTACCCTTAGCTATGGATGGATTTCAGGTTTGGACCGAGGTTGGGATATCTCGGTATTCTAGCGTGTGTTTTGGGTGAGTGTGTATCCTTGACGTGTTGCCACGGGAGCGAGCCACTTGGGTTACTTGTGAACGCCTGTCTAGGGGAGATGCGACCTGGCCTCTCGCCCTAGCGGTGTGTCGGACGGTGGGAGTTGGTGAGTGCTCGCTCTTGCAATTAAGGACCGATCGACATTGTAACCATGCGCTTTAGGCTATTTTCGTACAAACCGTTCGCTCACGAATGGGCGGGGTTCGGTCCGAGAACTAGTTGATGGTTGGCACTCAGCTTGTAGGCGGACCGGTGTGGTCGTGTGAGGGGGACGGGTTATACCCCCTGAGTAGACGTCGCCCCGGCTCCTCCGGGGAAGGTTTCACAGCTACGAGGCCCTGCTGGCAAGTTTCGCGCCCCAGTTCAGGACGAGTCAGGCTTGGAGAGGCAGGAGAGTGCCACCCACTGCTAGGTCTCCGGTCGTTAGGTAGGGATGTGGATTGAAGGCATCTGTTTCTGCCCTATCCGGCGGGTCTAGTTGTACAACCTCTGCAGAGTGTTAAACCTATAGCTATAGTCCGTGTCCACTAGTATGGACAGCCCATGGTTCTATTACTCTGGCTAGTCTCTTCTTGTGCTGCATTCTCTTCCCTGTGTGAGTGAGCCCGGCTTCGTGCTGTTGAGACGTGGGGATAGGAGTTGGTGACCCCACGTCGTAGATGAGAGTGGGATGCTGTGACTCTGTTGAGATCCAGTACTTGGTGTTCTTTCCTTGTTGGGGTGTGGACCCCGGAGGCATTGTCCTCGGAGGTGTGGATCTCCTTGGAGATGGTGACCTCTCGGCTTTTCTGCATACCTTGATGTTGCTACCGCTGCTTGCATAACCTTCTACAGCCATAAATAGGATTACTCATACATACTAGAATTATTCTCTTTTGCTTATGCTCTTTGTTGGGAAGCTGACATGACCTACTCGCTTATCGAGTAGATGATGGGTTTTCAGACCAGGAGCCAGACTACGACTTTGAGCATGATGGATGGGAGGACTGAGGCTCGCCCTACACTCGAGCTTGCCTACGGATATGGAGTCTACTTCGCTACATGAGAGCCGCTGCGTAGATGTTTACTCTGTTTGATTCAGTCCTGTTGGACTTGTACCCAGCATGAGCCGTAATGCAGTACTCAGATGCTTAATTATTATAATAATATTATGTGGACCTTTGTATATTTCCTTCTGTTGTACAGTTTACTTTACTTTCTGAGACAGGGATTTGCACGTGATAGCCTCCTGGGACTATCACCGAGGTGCAGGGATCGGGTTTCCATTCTTGGAAATCCGGTTCGTTTCACATATTTTGCTAAGTCAAAAACTGGATCCTTGGAAGAAACAAACATACATCCTGATCAAGATTGTGCATATGTGTGTGATATGAGCATGGCAATGTGGATACTAGGCCCGGAAATGGGTGCTAGATATTACCATGCTTTATATGCGGAAATGAGGGATTGATGGTAAGGTGGACACTAGCCCTGGAATAGGTACTAGTTATTACCATCTATATGGTGGAACTCTTTCTCTTGCACATATCAATCCCTTTTTCTCCTTTTGAAATTTTTCGAGACTTGGGCTAGCTCTCTTTATTTTATTTTTGCCATGCTTTTGAGCATGCTTTTCTTTTTCTTTCTCTCTCTTTTTTTAGCTAGCCCTTTGTCTCTATTGGAGATATTTGGAGAGGGATGAATGATACAAAGATACATAAAGTTTTATTTGTGGAAGAATGCATAAGCAATATGGAGCAAATGATGAATGCTCACTTCCAGTGTAGAAGTTTAGCATGAATGTGTACGTGATCTTGATCAGGGGAGTATGAGTTCTAACAAGGGTCACAATAATTTGACAAAGCTCAATGAGAGAACAAGCTGCATATGTGGAGGCTAAGAGCTAGAATCTACATATGGCCTTGGATGGGAAATTCTCATCATTGAGGAACTCATCATGTTTTGATTTTTTTTTCAAAAAGAAAAACTCCGGATGTCAAGCATCACTAAGCACAATATCATAGCACTCTATTCTGCCATATCATGTCTCACAACAACTTAGGCAAGGATCATGCTTTTTGCTACCCACAGTTTTCAAGCTAAGGTTTGAACATGCAAACCAACAAACTCAAAACTTAGGTAGGATACAAGGTTGTAAGCAAGACATAAGAGAAGAATAAACAGAGCAACTATTCATCATTTCAACCATAGAGGCAAAGCATTCTTACTATGCATATCAAAGCAAACTAAGCAAACGATGATGAAAGCAAATAAATATTTTTGGTCTTTTTATTTTTGCAGATTTTTTTGGGTTTTCATTTATAAGAGATTCTGAAAACAAAGGAAGATACAAGTTACCTCAGGATGGGGATCCTCCCCAAGCTAGCTTCAGGCTCACTGCGGAGGAGGGTAGAAGAAACCCTGACTCGCGTAGTAAGCCCTCTGTGCCTCCATGTATCGCTGTTGATCCTGCTGCATGGCTGCTATCCTCTCACCAGCCTGACGCTGCCATGCTGAAGTAGACTCAACGTGAGTGTTCAGCGTCTCCTCCAATCCTGTGACCTGGACGGTGAGCTCTCCCATCCACTGCGAGAGCTGAGCATCACGTGCAGAGGCTGAGGAGTGCCGCCGGAAGGACGAAGACGGAGGTGGACCACCGGAGCTGGAACTAGCGGGTGTAGCCCACTGAGCACTGCTCGCACTCGCCCAAGCCGTGCCACTCGCACTCGGGTGGTAGGTGGGCTGGTCCCAACCAGGTGCATATCCAGGGGTAACCCCGAACATGTACCCTACAGGGGCCCCTCCTGCCACTGGTGGCATAGCAGGCTATGGTTGTGGTTGTGGCTGTGGTGGTGGTGGCTGTGGATGCTTTTTTGCATGTGTGCTCTCTTCACCGCGCTTCTGGTGGACCTGCTTGAAACACTAGCATGATGGCTTTCCTCTTGTGTAACAAGGGGAATGGTTAGTGACTCCGAGTTATACAATCCAAACCTCGGGTTAGGCAACGGGATTTGGTTTGCATATTCCGGAAAGAAGAAAGTCAAAGAATCATTTGGGCCCCTCTTGAGTATATGCCCTTGGATCAGGTATGCCTCATCAATGAGAACTCGGAGCGTCCCGATGAAGGGTACGGAATTCCCGCTAAGAACCCCGAGTCTGAGAGCAATACGAGTCACCAAAGACGTACACTCAATAGGACCTATCATCTTGAAATTCATCAACCATTGCCGAATCATAGCTTTAACGGGAGAGACCTTGATCCGGTTAACAGTGGCGTATAATAGCATCATCTCATCACTGCGCATGGGTCGAACATTCTCTCGTGGAAAGAGAGTAATGGCGAGCCACTTGTGCCATAGACGGAGAGTGGGATGCACAATATCGTTGCATCGAGGTACAAACTTGCCACTGTAAACAAGACCAGAGATGTCTACCCAGAAAGACTCTCAAACAAAACCATCACAAGCCTTCTTCAGAGAAACAGCACAATGAGGACTAAAACCAAGAAGACGACTAAGTTCCTTCCAAGAAACACGATAATCAGTCCCAAAAAGAAGAAACTGAATGCCATCATGAATCTCGGTAAGAGAGCAAAGAAACTGGATAGTGAGGGGCCGAGAGCCAAGCTCTGTAACCAGCACAAACTCCTCCCAACCAAGAGCATGCCAAATAGAAGCGAACTCGAGATTCATACCTGTTTTCTCCATGAGAGCCGGGTCGAAGTCCCGGGTGTGGGCAAAGACTCGGTCCTTTAGGAGAGCATAGGCTTGCTCCTCTCGAGCGCCCCGCAAGCTGAGGTAGGGGGTGTCGTCGACGACCTCCTCCGTGGCTTGTGGCTTGGCTTGCTCCTCCTGCTCTTCTTCATAATCCATCGTTGATGGGCTCGGCATTGGCTCGGCGGGGGTGGATGAACTCGCGCTTGCCCGCGAACGGGAGCGTGAGCGTGTCACCCTCCGGAGAGTGTTCGCCGCCCAATTCATGCTAGCACAATAACAAGGAACAACAAGAGCAACTCGGTGATGGATTAGTAAAATCTAATGAAGTTCTTACCGAGCTTGCTCCACCAATGGCAATACTTTTAGCAACATAATAGAGAGAACACTTGATGATCCAATCTCGAGCAAGAAATCCAAGAAAACCAAGAGAGCAAGGAGTAGAGAAGGGAGTGTGAGTGAAATGAGTTGAATGGGTGAAGAACACCCCCTCTCCCCGTGCTATTTATAGGCAAAATAGGGCAGGCAGCTCGGGGTGGCCAAGGAACAATGGTTAGGAGCCGTTGGAGCCGGCTGGGCCCCGCTAGCCGTTGGCCGGGATCGGCCGAACCAACGGTCGGCCGACCCTGGCTCGGGCCCGCTGGCGGCCTGCTTCGGCTGGTGGCTCCCCAACGGCTAGCCCATGGCTTGCCTTGGTGCACCGGCCAAAATTCGCCCAAAAATATTTTTCAAAAGATTTTTCTTGAATTTTCAAACTCAGAAATTATTTTTAGAAATTTTATTCAGAAAAGGGAAAAGGGCTAGATAAATCTAGCATGCAGATGCAAGGTTTTGGAAAATCAAATATGCAATTTTGAAAATAAAACTTGGAAAGGGAAATATGAGATAAATACCAGCTTTAACCTTTTTGGTAGAAAGGACCCATCATTTTTAGTCCGACGAGTTGGACTCTTCTCAGAGATCAATTCCACTCAGCACCCCACTCCTGAGAAGTAGAGGGTGGTGCCATCTCAATCTTCCGCCATTCTTTCTGAATTTTCTTTTGCCTCTTTGGCGGAGATTTCTTCCTTGGGGGTAAAGGCTCTGTCCTTCCCCCAAGCTGCTCAACACTATCTTGCACCAAATAGCATTGCTCTTCTTTGTCCTGAAACTTGAACTTCAAGTTCCTCTTCCCAATGTGGAAGCGGATTATTCCGGACCCCACATTGATTCTAGCTCAGACATCACTGAGAAATGGTCGCCCAAGGATGAGCGGCATTCCTCCCTCGTCAACCATATCAAGGACCACGAAATCCGCGAAGACATAAGAGTTCTTGACCTTAACCAATATGCTCTCAACAATTCCTTCTGGATATCGTATCGTTGAATCAGCGAGTTGGATAGTCCGTGCTGTTGGAGAGAGAGCTGGATATCCCAGTTGCTCGAACATGGCCTTGGACATGAGATTAACACTTGCACTAAGGTCACAAAGGGCATGCCTGATCTTCTTGTAATAGATTGTGCAAGTAATAGTCGGATAGCCTGGATCTTTCTTGTGCACAACTGTTGATTCCTCCCATGGATCAAGAATTTGTTGTATGGGCTTTCCTGCATAGTTAGAAGCATGTGTCTTCCTAGGTGGCTTACCCCACCTGGTAGACACTACACTAACATTTTCACAGGAGGATACGGGTTGCCCCGGGATCCTCCCGTTATCAGGAGATGGAACCAAAGCAGCTAGTTGAGCCAACTAGGTTTCTAACATTTTTAAAACTCAGCTGACTCTTCTGAGCAGAAGAAAAACTATTAAGCTTAACGTTGAGACTTTCCAAAGTTTTATCAAGGGCAGCTAGCTTTTTGTTAACACCTTCATTAATCTTAGCTTGCCCAAAAATGAGATCTCTCAAGGAAGGTTGGTTGGGATTGTAAGAATTACCTTGGTTACCTCCTTGGTAATAAGGGCGTTGTTGATTCCACGATTGGCCTCCTTGTTGAGGTGGACGATAACCATTGTTGTTGCCATTCATGTACATCACTTCCTCCTGAGTCTCCGGACAATAATTGCCTGAGTGCCCAGTGTTGCCACAGAGTTCACAAGTCATATGAGAATCCATAGGCAGAGTAGTGGTGGCCATGGCAGCCTTCTCGCTGGTGTAGTCATCCATTCTCTTCATAAGAAGATCCAACTTGGCAGTAATCATATCTGCTTCCTTGACAGTATGAGTACCCCTCGGTCGTGGCTGGAGTCTTTCATCGCTCCACCCTTGGTTGGAAACCATCTTCTCAATGAGTGATTTAGCATTATCAACAGTGAGTGAGAAGAATGCTCCTTGAGCAGCAGCATCAATATGGCCTCGGGCTGTCGGAGTCAACCCATTATAAAAGCTTTGAAGAATGAGCCAATCCTCCATCCCATGGTGAGGACAGGCCAGGACATACTCCTGAAGCCTTTCCCAAGCCTCTAGAATGGATTCACCTGCTGCTTGCTGAAAACCAGAAATTCTTCCACGAAGAGCATTGGTTTTACCCAATGGGAAGAACTTCTTGAGAAATGCCTCTGAACACTTACTCCAAGTGTTAATAGCATCACGATTCACGTAGAACCATTGCTTGGTTTTCCCCAGGAGAGAGAATGGAAACAGCCTTAGACGGACAGTATCCATATTTGCACCCCTGATGATGGAAGTGCTGCACAGCTCTAGGAATTGCTGCAAATGAGCATTGGCATCCTCATTTGGCTTGCCACAGAATGGGCTAGCCTGTACCATCGTGATTAGACCTGTCTTGATCTCAAAATTTTCAGTCCCCATTACCACCTCAGGGCCTTGAAGCACCTAGTCAGTGGAAGGAGCTGAGTACTCACGAAGTGTCTTCTGGGCCATAGCGTTCGACGTGGATGGTACAAAGGAAGCTGGATCGCCTTCCGGACGAGTACGACGAGGTGAGTCAAAATGAATTCGAGCTCTCCTCACAAGTGACCCGGGATCCTTAGTAAAATTCTCCGGTAAGTCGAAACCAGTCATACACTACCTGTCTTCATCATCCAAAGATAAAAGAAGACAATCAAGGTTAGCCTGCATTGAGAGTTGTCCTAACCTACTCAGAGTTTATAAACAGATGCAAAGTATAGTCATGATAATCTTGTGCCTTCCCCGGCAACGGTGCCAGAAATGCTTGTTGGCGTTTCGTAGTGCCGTCATCTTAAGAACAGATCTGGGATCCATCCTTAGTGACAACACCAAGAAATGCCTTGTAGGCACCTCTTAACGTCACAACTAACGACGTCGAGTTAGCGTGAACATCAAGACTTGCCAAAGGTTAATCTAAAGGATCATGAACGAATCCGCAAGCACACAGATAAACCATTGTAGCATTTTCCTAAGGAAGGAGAATATTCCAAGGGTATCGTATCCGTGGAAGGCAATGGCGGATATCTTAGACTTATGCTTTTGCTCTGAATGTAAACTAAGAGATAGATATAGGAAACAACAAACTCAAAGGCAGGGGTAAGATAAAAGATGTAAAGGGTAGTGCGACACACACACACTCAAATCTACCTCTACTCTAGCACACTACGGCTTAGGGGGAACATACGAGTTAGCTCTAGCTTCTAATGTACTAAACATACAAAGCTAGAAGATACAGGAGATAGGCATGAGTATTGCATGAGAGGGTAAGGTCCAGCACCCAGGTATAAACGGGGAGCTAGCCCACGACGACCAGCACTCTGTGAAACTAGACTTTAGACTCCTACAGCAGGTACCCCAGCGCGGAGGGTTGCAAAGGATCCAATAGCTGTCACCACTGCGGACCTACCTCTATCGTTACGGGGGGTATGCTCATAACTAATGTAGCCAGACAACCCAAGCACCATGCCTGCGTTGCTGCTAGACTCCATCCGGCCCGGGCTATTGTGACCCAGGGTGAGAGCCACAAGATGAGTGGTCAACTTAGACCGAGTACCGTAGCTTGAACACAAACCTCATGCAACACTCTCATGCCATCTAACAAGATCAACTAAGGCTAGACATACAAACAGATATGAACTCTCTTATGTCTAGTCAACAAGATCAAAGGGTCGTGTTCGTGAAGAACACGAGCCTCTAACTTATGAACAAACACATAAGGAATGAGTTCATCACCCTTCAAGTGGATCAAAAGGTAGTGTTCATGAAGAACACAAGCCTCTAAATGATGAACAAAGGATGAACTCAAGAACATATCAAGCATATGATCTACCATGACTTTATATGAAATAGCTGAATAACTAAAGTAGATCAAAGTCATACAATGAAATAAAGATAAAAGAGAACTCATACCTAGACTCCAAAGAAGACTTGGAACCTGAATAAGAGCTACTCTAGCCTACCCCCTAGCCTTGGAAACTAAAAGTGAGAAGAGAATGAGAGAGTGGTGTGTGGGAAATGGGAGCCCCTCCCCTTCTATTTATAGGTAAGGACCAGGCTTGCTCGGAGGCTCAAAGTGCTCCAAAACACCCCGGGATGCAGCAAGTGACTAATGAGGAGCTGCCATGTGTAGGGACCAGATGGGCGCCCCCTAGGTCGGTTCGGCCGATCCTAGGATCGGCCGGCCCTCTAGGGTGGCCCCACATGGTGTGCTTCCTCTAGTTGGCTGCCCTGTGGGCCCTCTAATCCATCCCTGGTGCATGGCTTGATTTGGTATCCGAGGTGGGCCCTTTGATCCATGTGAAGTCCATGTGACGTCCTCTGATTCATCGATGAGTGCCTCTCTTGGATCGATGACGTGGAATGCCATGTTTCCCTTGGTGGCAGCCACCTCCTCCGCTGAGTTGGCATGGTTTCTTCATAGAAGGTGGGTTTCCATCTCTTTTAAGTGGTAAATCACCTACATACAAATAATCTCCAAGGACAAGTGGAACTACATTATTCAAACCAAAATGCTAGTAAATAATGCATATGCCTCCATTTATGTGAGAATATTGAGGGCTGAAAGTGGTACTTTTTAGCCGTCAACATTATCCCTCCAATATCGTACAAATATTTAATTGTAGCTATTTCCCATTTATATTTCCTAAACTTTAAAAGGTGATAGCCAATTGCTTGTGAGAATTATAATAGCCTAGGTCCATTGAAAAAGAAATTACTAATTAATATAAACTACTTTGTTGAACTAGTCACCAAAATATAACAAAAGCCCATTGTTGAATCCATCTATATACATCTAAAGCATGGTAATATAACACAAAAATGTACAAAGTCAGGCCTACCCATGAGACATGTCTAAAGCACGCACTAGATAAATAATATACACAATGCATTCATAAGAAATTGAATAAATTGTAAAAATATATAACACTAGCAAGTAGTCCAAGAAGAGTGCTTGTGATGGTTGATAATTGAGTTAACATTGTGAATGAAATGTTACATCCGTTTTTGACTTGGGAGTGGGAAAGCCCTTATTTATCTTGATAGATCTAAAAACTTAGATATTTGCAGGTTCACATCCACCAAAAACTTATTTAGTGAGCCATAAAAACTATAAATTAGTATAGTGATCGATCATAGTCACATTGAAGTGTATATAAGGTCCAATAAAATTCCACAAACTTGGCTGTGCGAATGAACAAGTTGGTAACTAGGTTCGGAAAAGGTGGTCCATAAACGAGAAGTCAAACACCATTTTAAAAAATTTATGAGGGATGGTTTCATTTTCTAACGAAACAATAACATTATAATCATCAGATGAACTTTTATTCAAACTATAATAAAAACCATGGTTTGAGAGAGCAATCATAATAAAAATATGAACACTTGATAGAATTACCTATCTACAAACTAAAGAGATGAAAACTAGCTCAATTCCTCTAAAATTAAACATGTCATACAAATACTAGACTAAATATTAACCATTAGAGCTACAACTCCAAATGATATCATTATTTTCACCACATAACTCAATAATTTTAAGAATTTAAAAATATTGAATAATTAAAACTATTGATTGGTTCATAAATTGTTTCTCAAAAAAGTAAAAATTCATTTTACACCATCCCAAACATTAGTTTACCAGTATTCTACTTATTTACAGTACAAAAGTTTCAAAAATCGAGCTTTAAAGCAGGATAACCTGTCATCCACGTGAACATGTTATAAAAACAGAGTAACGGTTTATCATGGAGAAAAGTTGATAGTTAAATAAAGGATGGAAATTTGTGTTTTATGATATGATTAGTACTAAGGTTAAAACATATATAATGAAGAATATGATAAAAGAAAAGGTCTTATTAAGTATTGTTACACAACATTTTCACCTAAATCATGCAAATATGAGACGATCAAATTTACCTTGGGTTAGGGCTCGGCTCAAATAATCTAGCAAACACTATGTGTGAACTGAATAATATTAAATAAACTATGATGTAAAGTTGCAGTTATTCATGTAAATCAATCGTATGAAGCAATTAAACCACAACATACCCATCACATGAGCAAAATCAATCTCATGCTAGAGATATGCACTAGGCACCCCTCAAAACACCGACGGACAATTCACATCAATCATTTATCAATGGACAGTTCCCAGGTTATTACAAATCTTAATGAATCATAATTTTGTACTAGTTTACAAATTCTTGTTAGCTATGCCAACCAATGTATGACATGATTTGTACTCATATGATAACTTATGTATGACATGATTTGCACTCCTATTCGCACATGATGGATCATTTGTCATCCCATCATACGACATTTGCAGTAGTGAATACATGGAGCAGACGAGGGTGACGAGAAGAGATTAAACATGGCGATGTGGGTGAAGTGATTTGGTGTGTCACACGCGGGATCAAAGAGTTAGTGATGCAAAGCACCCAAACACAATTATATAGTATAAGCATATATAATAAGTAGTAATAAAAAAGAAGAGACATATTTGTGCTAAGATTATGATAACTGCTTTAAAATCAAAAATCTAAAAGCACCAAACTTCCTTTTGTAATTGAAAAGTACCAAAGTCCTTAATAACTAATGGAGGCTACTAATGTCTTTCGAATCAGGAAAGTAGAGGCGTAGAGTTCATGGTGTTGCAAAAGAAGGTTGCGACAAGGAGCTGAGGCTTCTCACTTCTAAGCACTAGGCACGTAGGCTTTGGTATGGTGAGGCATGGCATTGATCTGGCCGCCATTCTCCATCTCCACCTGGCCATGTCATACAACCAATTTCCTGCAATGGTAAAATCATTTTACTCAACACATGGTATGAAGTATATAGTTGTGCTTTTGATTGCTCTTTGACATGCAAAATATGAAAATAGAACTTTTTCTGAGGCACATGCATATTATTATTTGCCTTTTATTTGTTAACAAGTTGATTTCTCATCATAGCCTCTGCTTACCTAGCTAAACCTTGAGGTGGATGGTTGTGTATTGTTTCTTGATAAGGAATTAAATTGGAGTTTGCCTGCTTTGGGAAAAAACAAGAATTGAACAAAAAATCTTTGCACTGTTTCAGTACTTATCATATGATCAAATTGAGTTTTATCTAATAGTTGTGCAAGAGCACTTGGTGTACAAGTGTAATTCAATGGGAAAGAGAGGACTTGCACACATTACTTTTTTTCATCATTCATTCATGCAAAGCTATGGTGATTCTATTATATAGTTTGTTAACAAAACTTTTCCAGCTAGTGCGAGGATAGGGAAACGACCACAGGTCGTGCTTGGGAGGAAGGCTCTGAAAATGATAGTGCAGAGCCCGCTTTTGGATGACCCCAATTGCCATGCATGCCCCCTCTCTATTGGGGCTCCCCTGCCAACAAGCACTTGAGCATTTTCCCCATGAACATTTATCATAATGACTTTTGAGAAAACATCATCAAATTCTATTGAAGAACCCCATTTTAGAAATTTGATGATGTTTTCTCAAAAATCATTTTAAATGTTCATGGGGAAGATATTCTAGTTTGGGATAACATAGAGAGTTGTTCATCAAGATGAAAAAATGGTTCAACTTCAACCGCAACAAAAAATGTGGAGAGTGTAACAAAAATATAATGCTGATAAATATATACATGGAAAAAAATAATGTAGACTCACAAAACAGAAAAAAGGATATATATGTACATTTGGCATGTTTGATAAGACCTATTGAAATGGAACAAAAAATTCAGTAGGAACTAAATGTATTTATTAGTTACAAACAAACATTGCTTGAAAGAACACTTTGCATGTTTTTAGTGTAGGGAAGGAAGACCTTTGCCTATAACCATCGCACCGAACAATTTTGAGTACCAGTAATCAAAGAAGGAAGAGGGAGGTGACTCCCATGCCACTGCTTCCAAGCTATTAACATTGCCTAGGCAATGTTAACCATGATTGGAAGGGGCAGGGTTTTGTACAGGCCGAAGATATGGGCAGTGACCTCCCTAGCACTTTGCATCTCCACTTAGATTAGTATACGAAACTAACACGTGGCACATCTAGGGTGGTAAAGGTGTAAGGAGTCAGATACTCTTAGCCTAAGAGGGGGAGGGGGTGAATTAGGCAAACTTAAAACCTTAATTCCTATGGCATTCACTACTTACTCAAAACATAAACTAGAACATACTAACTATATGTGCATTCTATGGTTGTTATAGTGTGGAACCCTCATCTCAAAGAGTTTTCGAACCTATAGCCAATCCTATCAAGATACTACTCTATAGAAGTAGAGGCACACAAAGATTGCAAGTATGAAATGCGGAAACGTAAAGAGGGATGAGAGGAAGCAAACCCTTGACACACGATTTATCCCGTGCTATCGGTAGGCACTAAGCCACCCCTAGTCCACGTTGTTGAAGCACTCTCACGAGGAGCAACTTGACTTGCCACAAAGGCTCGGCCACAAAGGCACTCGCCAATCTCCCTTGGTCAACTTGATGTAGCCTCCACTAAGAAGCTTCTCCACCAAGGGATCAAGGGGTCTCCACGTCCCCCCGCACACGGTCGTCAACACCACACCACACCAAGCTGGAGGGTTGAAGACTTACTAGGGAGTCACTAAGGCCCCCAAGGCTCTAACATCACCTTGTACACCTTGATTCACACTAGAATCACCTCACAAGGTTGGCACACCTTGCATACACTCAGCTCTAAGCCTATGCTTGCACTAAACACTCTCACAAAGCATGTGCAAAGCCTCTAGATGAACACTTAAGCACTTTGTTGGCTTGGATGTGATCTCAATATGTCTTGCACTCATGCACTCTGCAACACCTCAAAATGGGCGAGTGGAAGGGGTATAAGTAGCTCAAGAGGGCAAGAGAGCTGTTGGCTAATGGCTAGCAACTTTATGCCATTGGATCAACCATCAGTCTTCATGGGTAGCATTAATTCATCTGGTGCTACTAGCCGTTACACCCTTCCACATTGAAAAACACATTGTTTCACCGATGTATTGCACCAGATCATCCGATGCTTTGACCGCTGCCCGGCGGATCATCTGGTGTTGATAGCTCTCACGCCAAAATCTCTCAATCTTGCAATATTTTAATTACACTTCTTCGATCGACGCATTGCTCTGATGCCTTCAATGGTTGATCCGGTGGTATAATCTTCTTTGCTTCTCTTCAACGAACAACTCTAATGCATAGATCGACGCCTGTGTAATGCATATAGGGTTTGTTTGGCAGGGCTTCTTGAGCGGCTCCTGAATCTGTTTTTGGAGAAGCCCTGCCAAAGACCCATCCAAAATGGCTCCCGACGAGAAGCGCCCGCAAAACACGCTCTCTAGAGCGTTTTGCCGCAGGCAGAGCCAAAAAGGTAGCTCCCCCCGCTCCGCCTGCGGCTCCTCCTATGATTCCCCACCCTACCCTCGGGGGACCCACGGCCGCACCCAGCTATTCCCCGAGGACGCCGGAGAGCGAGGGAGAGGGCAGAGCAGGAGGCAGGGAAGGGACGCTGGAGAGGAGGAGGAAGCAGGACGCCGGAGGGGCGGAGGAGGCCGGCAGCGGTCGATCTGTGGTGGGCGGAACTCCTCGCTACCGGAGCACGAGGGGATGGGGCGGTCGGGAGTGGTGCTGATGGTAGGGAGGAGGAGTCTACCTTGGTGCCGGCGGAAGAGCCTCCAGTGCGCCGCACCCGCCGCTGCCGCGCAGGGCTCCCATGGCCGTCGCTGCGCAAGGCTCCCATGGCGGGCACCACCAAGACATGCGCCAAATCCCGGTCGGCAGGGCTCCCATGGCGCGCGGCGTGGGCAGGAGCAGGCGTACGACGCGGGAAACGAAGCGGGGAGGTGACTGGCGGAGGAGTCCGGCGGGGGAGTGCACCGGCGGGTGCAGAGCCAGGGCGGGCCGGCGAGGGAGGAAGCGAATGGATAAGAATGGAGGAAGGAGGAGGAGAGGAAGGATAAGGAGTAAAGAGAAAAGGAAAAAAAGAGAAAAAAGAATAAGAAGAAAAGGAAAATAAAATAAAAGAAGAAAATAGAAAATAAAAAAGAAAAGAAAAGGAAAGGGTATTATAGACATTTCACTCTCTTATCCACCTTACACAGTTAGGAGAAACTATTTTGCCAAATGTTTTCCTAAAACGGTTTCAGCTTCTTCACAGAATCCGCTCCACCAACACAGCCGCAGCCGGAACCCTGCCAAACGCATCCATAGAAAACCCAACGCTGGATCATCCATTGGTCATGCATCGACGCTTTTTGGGTAGGTGTCGGTTATCCGGTGGTCTGTAAGACTGTAATTGCTTCTCTATGCACCTGTCACCGATTGATGCAGTGACATTTGCTTGGTGTCACCGTATGAGTCGGTGGCACTCGTCTTTTGCTGTTTTCATTGATTTTCAGCATACCATCATTTAGGTGTTTTTGGATTTTTGCTGCGTTTTTTTTCTTTAATTTGATTGTGGTTGTATCCATGAGACCAAAAATGTTTACAAAGACATGCTCAAACACTAAGGTTAGTCACATTGATCATGCTGTCATAAATCACCAAGATTATAATGAGCAAATTGTTTTGATAGCCATGTTCCCTACAAAAGGGACCCTCTAATTTAGCAACGGCCCCCCTCTGATATTGTACCTTAATTCTCTTGTTTGTTTAGCAACCACCCCCATCTGATATTGGGCTCAAGATCCGACACTGCTGACTGGCCTTGGGGATGCACCAAAATTTGATATTACTTCCGTTCTTAAATATATGACGTTTATGACAAGAAATTTAGTTCAAAATATGAACTAAATTTCTTGTCATAAACGTCATATATTTAAGAACGGATGGAGTACTTCTCAGTTATATTTGATTTAGCGGTATCTCTCAAAGAATGATGAGAAACAATTTTTATTAAAAAATAGTGTTGGCGTTGTAGGAGTAGCACGACGACTCAAATATTACAATGGTGGACAATTAAATTTACCCATCTACATACTCCTATGTAGTATATAGCTAGCTGTGTACGTGTACAGCACGCTTTTTTCATGTGGGAGACCGAATTATTGGTACCAGGCCGTGCACTATGCAGCAAGGTGAGACAAACGTGAGGGACCAGGGCCCCACGCAACGCAACGCAAAACCACGGCACGATCACATCAACATCCGGATCCGGAGGACTCGATCGAAGAACGACCAAACAAAAAACCATTCCCGCGTAACATAGAGCTGAGAGCTACTAGCTGGGGGTATATGCTATATGGTCAAGGGAACCAAAGTTTTCCACGTCATAATTCGATCGTGTGCAGTGTCATAGTTGTTGCTCAAGCATGCTGCTGTACATACACGCTCAGATCGCACTACTGCATGCAAAATGTATATATGTGCACTCATCATACATCGCCATCACACGCTGCTCGATCGTATAATTATCGTATTTCTCATGCTGCACACAGTATGTACCTGTCGCGCGCGTCGTCAGAACAACAATTCAACGCGTGCATCATGGCGATTTCAAAATGCTCTGAATGTATGTCGTCGTACGTGTGGTGCGTGCCGCCGCCAGATGGACCATGCAAAAGTTTGAGCACGCAGCATTGTTGCATGCTAGTGCTATAGCTTTCGAGGAGTGTCCAATTATACCCTAGCCTTTTGCATTATCAAAAGACTCTCTGTTCGGCTTTCTTATTTCAGTTCATCTCAGAATAAATCTATCACAGTACTTTTTTTAGAATAAATTTGTCGTACAAATCTGCAGAAGATTTGCCGAACAGAACTAGTCGTGCTGTTTCATCTCTATGGTGCCACGGCGGCATAAAAAGCTAATGTACACCTTGGGTGAATGTGTGTATTCGTTCTCTGAATTTCGCATTGCAGTGTGTACTACTACTACTGCAGCTAGCAGATGGACCAGCTGGCCGGCCGGCCGCAATACCTTGAGCGATCCTGGCTTTGCTCGGACGAATCCACGCATGCACACATGCTTTTACCCAGAGCGATACGTGAAAAGAAGCGAAAAATCAAAACAGGCTATACTACGATCCGAGCCGCTGCATGCTGCGCGACGGGTCTCTGCCGTGTGCGAGAGCTTTAGCCGCTTTTGCTCTGGTCAATGCAATCCTAGTTCCACGAACATCCAAGCGACGCCATGTCCCCTGCCTTTGTAATCATGGCGCCATTTCGAAAAACCGTGGAGAGATCGATCGACCTCTCTGCTAGTGCTAGCTCCCATTTATGCATGCATGACTCTTTGTGTTTGGTTCAACTGTAATTTGCATGCGGTATAAGTGTCTCGATGAGAAAACAGAGTGGGGTGGGTGGGTGGGGGTGGGGGGGATTAGAAGGGTTTTATGTTTCAACTGCTACCTCCGTTCTAAAATATATAACACCATTGACTATTCGTCTTTTCTACATTTTTTTACAAATCGATAAACCAACAAGTTTTAGATCTAAGGTACATTGGATAATAGATATAATGATATACATTTTACTTTAGTTAACTAATTTGTTCAATATATTGGTGGTCAAAGTTAGAGTAAAAAGTCAACAGTGTCATATATTTAAAAACGAAGGGAGTAACTTTCAACCATAATAATGGCGCCATTTCGAAAAACCTCTCTGCTAGCTCCCATTTATGCATGCATGCTTCTTTGTGTTTGGCCCAACTGTAATTTAATTTGCATGCGGCGTAACTGCAGTGTCTCGATGAGAAAATAGAGTAGTGGGGAGGATTAGAAGGGTTTTACTTATGTTTTCAACTAACTTTCAACCATAACGCGACAGGCAGACGCGTGGTATGTGTACAAATGATGGGGTAATTTTTGGCAGCAATTGAAAAGGTTTAAAATGAAGGTCGTGTTTAGTAAAAATTTTTGAAGTATTAAATGCGACTTTGACCACTAATTAAGAGTATTAAATAAAGGTAGTTTATAAAATTACTTCCACACCCGTATGTAAATTTCCGAGAGGAATCTAATGAGGACTTTGACCACAGGATTAGAGGATGATTACCCGTATGTAAATTAATTATGCTCATTAGATTCAGCACGCAAAGTTACACTCATCTGTGAAAAGGTTTTACAAATAAACTTCATTTAGTGCTCCATGCATACAAGATTCCTTTCTCTGAAAATTTTTGGAGAGGAATCTAAACACGACCCAAGTACCCACTTGAATGGAATCTCTCTGAATGCGATCGAGTGAACCGCGAGTAGCCCTACAAGCCATCTCATCATCTCCACTACTACTGTTGGTTTGTTGCTTGGCGTTTTCTTTTTTCTTTGCCGACGCGTGCGTTGTGTTTTTTTTTTGGTACTTTGCTTTCTACAGTTAGTGAGGCCTAGTGAGCAGCGGCCCACTCCATAACGAGTATATAGGCTGGGCCTAAAAACTCTCTGATAAAAGTAAGGAAAGCTAAGTACAAAGGAGAAAGGACCACCACCACACCACAGGCTGGCTAACGGCCCGTTCAGTAAAATCTGAGGCCCATTTTGCAAATATAGAACTGGAACTCCGGCCCATTCAGTCCAAAGCCTGAGGCCCAAACAACAAAAGGCTTTCCCCTCTCCAAAAAAAAAAGAAACATCAAGGAGATCTCCAAGAGCTTTGATGAGTTTGAGTAGAACTTGTAATAGGGTAGCTCATGAATGTGCAAAACGAGTCTCTAGAGAGCATAGTGTGGAAGAGTGACATGTAATTCCACCTGCTCTTATAGACCTATTAGCACAAGACTGTAACCAAAACCTGATATGATCCATGCAGCTCATGTTTCCCTAAAAAACAACAACAAAAGGCTTTCCCTCTCCAAAAAAAAGGCTTTCAAATTCTGAGATTTTTGTTGGGCCAGGTGTGTGACACACCCCCAGGCCTCCTATCTCACTTCCGGAAGATGGATAGCAACGAAACTATAAACTCATCACGACCCACCTTCTTTCTTCCACCTCGGCCTTCTTCTTCCTCAGTCCCGCCGCCTCCTCCAGCAATGCCACCGCCCGCCCTCCCTCCACCGCTCACGACCCCGCCCTTCCTAACCCGAGGCCGCTCACCCCCGCCGGCGGCCATCTCCCACCGGGGGTCCATCCCCGCCCGGTCGGTGGCGGTACTGCGCCGCCTGGCCCTCGTCGCCAGCCGAACCACCATCGCCGCCGCCGACCCTCTTCTCTATGTCCGGTGGACATGGATGCCCCACCCCCAGAAACCCGAACCTCGAAACTCAAACCCTAAGTGCCGCCGCCTCGACCACTGCCCGCGGCTGTCGGCGACCCGCCATCGACCGCTCCCGTCCACCTCCCGCTCTTCCGATGAGTTTCCGGCGGCGGCAGCGCGTGTGCAGACATGAGAGAGGGAGGCGGGGAGACGTCTGGAGGAGGAGGACGACGTGGGAGATTTGGGCCGTTGTGAATCATTATGAGGCTGTTGTTGGGTTTATAGATGTATAGTTAACTTCCTTCCGGAAGATGTATAGGACCCCAAGGTGTTGACGCTTTTTGTGGCTAACACACGAGAGCACTAGAGTGTGCGAGTTGCGAACAGACCGAATATGCAAAGATGCCGCCGGGACCGGTCAGACTGGTTTCCTAGGGTTTGCCTGAATCGATCGTTCGGGAGGATAACTACCAAGCTTACGTGATGGAGGACGGCTAGGTTTATGAGCAAACCAGCAAAGAGATAACTAACGTACTTACGTAGCGAAGAACAACTAGTTTACGAGCAAACTAGCAAAGGTCGTCGAAACTCTCGCCCGGGAGGGACCCCGTCAGGGCGTGGACGTCGCCGGTATGCCCTAGGTCAGCCAGCAGGCCCTAGGACGCCATCTCTGGTCGTCGAGATCAGGAGAATGACAGCATGGAGATTGGAAAAGGTGTTTGAGAGGATAAAAAGTAGAAGGTAATGTTTGATTCGATTGTGTTCCCCTCAATTGGCCGTGACCCCTCATAAATATAGGGTGGGGAGGTCTTGCCCCAGTAGGAGTTGAAGCCTATACAAATTCCGTGTCGAAATACAACTCCTAACTCGAATTTGGCTGCACGCACCGGTCAGACCGTCGGGCCTCACCGGTTAGACCGGTCGGCGTATGGCTGAAATTTGTCAGGACCATAACTCCCTCATCCGGACTCCGAATTGGACGTTCCACATATGCATTTCGATCGTCTCGACGAGATCTACGCAATGGTGAAGTCCAATTGGCGTTTTGGGCACTTTGGTTTGACCGGTCTGACCGGTGTGGGTGAAAGATCAGACCGGTCACGGATGCTGAATCAGCTATATGACCAATAACTGAATCAGATCAGTTGACCTTCTCATATCAGCCAGATCAGCCACTTTTGACCATGATTATTTGATCTACATGTCCATCTTCATCCTCTTGGCAAAAGGTTCATCTTGGTACACGTGAACTCATGATTTGACATCATATTGGCGCTTCACCAAATACTTGTTTGCTCTCTTTATGGAATCATATTCAGAACTTCCAAGATGACCTTCTTGTCCTGTAAAATACATATCCAAGCTAAACTCGTATAATATCAAGAGTTAGCACTAAATTAGCAATTCTAGTCTTAGCCTCACATATCTCGAACTGTACCACTTTTGGGTGCGAATAATTTTTTTTTCACAACAAAATACGTAGCCTTCGATATTTCTCCTGGTCTCCTGGAGAAAAAACCGAGTTAAAACACTTCTGGCAAAGTCGGCAGCCGAAGTGCACGCACGCACGCACGCAGCAGTGCCGCACTGTTCCCGAACGTGCAGGTGCCCTGACAGGCCGACACGGCGCGGAGAAGGACGCGATCGAGGGCGTGGTGGCGTCCTTCTCGCCCTTTCTGTACTTCCCAAGGCCACCGCAGCCCCGTCCCACGACGCGGATCCCATGGCCGGCCGGCCGTGGCCGGCGACGAGGTGCCCGGTCGTCGTCTCATCGATCGCGCGGTCACATGGCATGTTTCAGGCGGCTGATCGATCGGTGTCGTGCTCGACCCTATCGATCAGGAGGTCCTCTCGCTCTCGCGCGCCCACGCGGGGAGGTCCCCGTCCCGATCACACGCGCCTACGAAAATGCCACCAAGGCGCGCGCTTTGCTCGGTTTCGATCCATCTGCAGCTAATCTAAGCTATCAGCTGGGGGGAGGGAGGGATCTAGATTAGGCAACCTAGCTAACTGGTAGGATCCAACTAACCTCTCCCAGCTCGTCACTAGCGCTGGTCATGTCTTACATGCGAAGAAACCAGCGAGACAGCAATCAAGAAAAATCATCGAGCAGGGGAATGATGCTAACAGCATCAATTTTTGTTGATAGAACGCGCCAGCCGTACGTGTGCGTAGTGACCGTCGAGATCGCAATTAAGGTTTCGTTGGTTGTTCTGATCCCAATCGATCGTCAGCAGCTAGCTCTCCGAGGGATAGCACTTTGGTTTTGTCTCTCCGTTACCAGCTGAGATGATGCCACGTGGCAGTATGCCATAGGAGAGCTAGAGGCACACGTCAAGTGCATTGTATACAGCTGAATTGCAATCGTTAACTATGTTTTCAGGCTTTATTTGTTTCATAAATGTGGCTTCTTTATGTTTACGATAGATGATGATGTGTCGATGCGAGACGTTTAATTGTTGTGACTTTGTTAATTTCAAGATTTGTTTGCCTTCTATCTGCTTTAGTATTAGACCATGTGTCAATCATCGACAATGACATTAGTATGATGATTTTGCCAATCTCAAGTTATGCTTCTTTAGGCATCGATAATGACCATATACGAACCTGCCACTTCAAAAAACACATATACTCTCTCCGGTCATGAATATATGACGTTTCTGACCAGGGAAATGAACTAGTGACAAGATAAAAGATGATGTCACGATGTCATATATTCACGTCCGGAGGTAGTATATACCATGCATATTTTTAGAAGAAGAAAAAAGACATATACTACTAATTTTCGAATCTACAAAATCTTAGACTAATTTTGAACTCTTTGCGGTGCCTTAACTAAAACAGAAAAGGAAGAATGCATAAAAAAATCATTTTGAAAAAGTTGGGACCTCGATATAATTATTGCTTACCACGCGAACAGAGAAGGACGGGGTCGAAATGCAAAGGCCAGCTGAAAGCATTATGTTGGACCAGGATTTATGCTCTTGTTGGGCGGTTGTTCTTGGTACTAATGATGGTGATAACAGATGGAAAATCTCATTTCTTAATAAGCTAAACCTGATGGCTGGTACCCCCACAGGTGCATCGAATTGGAGTAGGTTTTAGTCAGGTGCTGGGCTGCAGTGCATGCACCACGGACAATTGTAGGCCAGGCGTGAGAAAATGGACATGCGCGCGTCACGTCGTTCTGGATCTTCAGTCGTTTTGGAGAACACCGGCAGATCGATGATGCTATCAAGTGGTTTACAGCTCAATCCAATGTTAGCAGCAGCAAGCAAGAAAATTAAGGTGACTGGTGAAGAGCTGTATATGTATATATATCAGCAAAGTATCAAGTATGCCAATAACTCCGTGTTCTGTTTCTTTGTGATTGCTTTGCATTAACTGAATCGATCGATGCTTCAGACAGTCCAGAGTGCATTTTTTTTCTCATGATCTGAGAGAATATGCAGTACATATTCCCCTTCTTTTGTTAGTCTTCCTGAATCGATCAGAGGCCCATGCAAGCATTATCTAGTAAGAGTGTATGCTACCTTTTCTATTTGTAAGACTACACTTTTGGTCGTTCGTTCAGAAACGTTCTTTGGTGCAACGATACCAAATGGAAGCGGGATGAGGGTGTGCGCCGCAGCAGTGACGGAGGCAGCGGGTGGAGGGGGCTCCAGCCCTACTGCAGTGCGTTCTATTGAAAAGAAGAGAGAAGGAGGGAGAAGAGAGAAAAATGGAAGGCGAGGGAGAAGAAATAGGGTTGGAGGAAGGAGAAGGGGAAGGGGAAGGGGAATGAGCTCCCCCTCCCAACCCGACCATCCTAGTTTCGTCACTGCACCGCAACACCTTAGGACAACTCCAACCGGGCTCCTAAATTTGAGCCCTTATACACCTATATAAGGATCTCTCATCTACATTTGAGATTTTATTTTTCTTCCAACTCCAACCCATCTCTTATATACCTCCCTACTTCTAACCAATTCACATTTTTTATTCACATCTTACACGTGGACCTCACCTGTCAGTAACTAATTTGTTTTTAACCCTTCCCCTTCTCCTCTCCCACCCTGCCACTTCACATCCTCCCACCCGATCCCCACCCTCCCGACTCCTCTCTCTACCACATCGCCGCCGCCGCCCCCCACAGGCTCGCCTCCGGAGCGCGCGCGACGCGGAGGAGCTCCGCCAGCCCCCGTCCGCGGCTGCTGGGAGGAGCTCCGCCGGCCCCCGTCTGCGGCCGCCGAGTGGAGCTCCGCCGGCCCCTGTCCGCGGCCGCCGAGTGGAGCGCCGCCGGCCCCTGTCCGCGGCCGCCGAGTGGAGCCTCGCCGGCTCCTGTCCGCGGCCGCCGGGAGGAGCACCGCCAGCTCCCATCCGCGCAAGAAACCTCCGTGGAGGCGCGGGAGGGCTGGCCGTTGGCCCCTCGCAGGATGAGAGGGCGGAAGAGGGACTCCCACATGTGAGAGTCGGAGGGGAGAAAATAAGGCCTCCTCATTCGGCAGGGCTTGGATAAGAGGTGGGTTGGAGCTGGTTTTTTGCCTTTTTTCCCTCAAAGATAAGGTAAGGGTGGAGAAGAGGGACTGGTTGGAGTTGCCCTTAGGATTGGGAGTTGGGACGACCCCAATCCCTCTCCTGTCCTTGTCTTCTTGGAAGCATTTCGGTAGAGAGAAAAATCTTCCAATTTTTCCCCCTAACTGCATCATGCATCCTTCAGAGTTCAGACTTCAGACCACAATGCGTCCCTCTCCGGTTTACCAGTGCAGGACGAACGATGAAGCCTGAAGGAATGCCCCTGCTGATCTGAGAGGGGTTTCGGCGTGTTGTGGCTAGGGAATCTTGTTGCGGCGCTGCTGGCCGGTGTAGTAGCTAGAGTGGTGAGCGGGGGCTCTCCGGCAGTTTCCACTTTCCAGTGGGGGCAGTGGGCTACTGGCAGTAGGGCCCGCGTCGTCCCAGGTCCATGCACGAGCAGTGCCAGGGGCAAGCATCCAGTGAAAGGCAAGCATCCAGTGAAAGCTGCCGCGGAGATGAGAATGGCGGAGGCTGACCGACGCGGGGCCGTGGCGCCGTCCACCTCCCCACCGGCCACCGGTGAGGGGCATAGACGCATAGTGACCCGTGGGCCGGCCGTGCACTGGTGCACACACGCCGGCAATTTGGCTTTTTCTGAGGGCTTGTCTCTTCTGCACAGATGGACAATCCTAGTCTGAAAATTCCTTCAAAAAAATCCTGGTCCGAAAGGCAAAGTCGCAATGTCTCCGGTAATGAGAAATCGATCACTTCCGTCTGGAAGGCTTGGCAATCCTGTTCTTGTTGGATTAGGCTAATGCAGGTGCGAACTAATCGAACTGTAGAGCCAGCGATTTGTACCGTTGGCTCATGTCGTACATGTCCCCTCAACAGTCTCCCCGGAGTCCGGACCAGGGTTTTTTTCCCAACTGGAACCGGGCCGGATACCGCGGTAACCGGTCCAATCGGTCCGGCCCGGTTCCGGTTCCGGCCAGTTAGCAACCGGTGCAAATACAAAATTTGAATTTGAATTCAAAAAAATAAGAAATTCTCAAAAAATCTCAAAAATACTTCAAGGTGTCTAGAATCTAATGGTGCCAAATTTTTTCAAATATTCGTTCATTTAGTATACTTTGCGGACATTAGAAGTTGAACCAAAAATGAAAAAGGATAAAAAATGGTCGTTTGAACTTCTAATGCCCACAAAAAAATACTAAATGCACTAATATTTGAAAAATTTTGACACCATTAAATTCTACGCACATTGAAATATTTTTAGAAATTTTTGTTTTATTTCTAATTCAAATTTGAAAACACGTCAAATTCTTCACTGCGCCGGTTTTTTGTTCAAACCTCTGGTAACCAGAGCTAACCGCTCGGTAACCGGAGCTAACTGACCGGCTAACCGGTCCGAACCGTTTGAACTAGCGTTTTTTATTTGAAATTCGAATTTGACCGGTTTTTTCCGGTAACCGGTCAAACCGGTCTGGTTAGCCGGAACCGGAGGCCGGCGGTTTGGTCCAACCGGTTGGGATAAAAAACCCTGGTCCGGACACGGGGAATCCCAAGAGCTTGCCTGATGGCGCCTGTACGCGACGAGGCCCAGGAGCGGGGACGCCCGTCGTCGGTCCATCGCTGTACGCCTGTCGAAGCGTGCGTAGCCCGTCAGGCCTGCGATCGAGCGAGCGCGTCTAAACCGTGCGTCCGCGCGCTGCGACGCTCACACGAGCCCGACACCGGCACACGGCGGCACTCGCGACGGTGTCGCGCTCGGCGCCGACACGCCGTGCGCCTGCGGTAGAATCGTACGTCGGCGCGCTGGTTCTTCGTCACGTCCTGCGTAATCCAGCGCCTAGGGGCGCGCTGCGGCCTCGGCTCGGCCTGCCGGCCGGCACGCAGCAGCGATCGGGTCAGCGCCGCACAGGGCGCCGCGCGTCCTGGCCTGGCGTGGCCTCACCTGTGGTCTGTGAAGAGGTAAGCCAAGCGAGCGAGCGAAGGCGGCCAGCAGCCGAGATGGCGGTGTCGCGTGCGGCAGCGTCCATGCTGCCGCTCGCTGCGCTGCGGCTCTGCGCCTCGGTCCCGTGCCCCGCGCGGCAACGATCGCGTCGGAAATTGGAGCGGCGGCCGGCGTGCCGGCCGAGCCGCTGGCGAGGTGCGTACGCGCGACGCGGGCCCCTACGCACGGCACCGGCCAGCGGCCATCGGGCTGGACCGCGCGGCGCTGCGACGCGCCCGTACTTGCCGGCCCGGTGCCCGGTATTTGGAGTGGAGCGGCGCCGAGTAGTAGTGTGCGACGGGGGTGTGTTGTCGGGACGGCGTCTTCATCAGTGGACAGTAGCGGACAGGATTTGGCCCGAGGCCTAGGGCCACTCCATGAGCCAATTCCTGAATAAATGTTAGACTGTTTTGCTACAATGATCTACAGTGTGGAGAATTCCGGGCCACGCCTAGGGCCATGGTCCGGGTGGCCCTAGGCCTCTATCCGCCACTGTCAGTGGAGGGGGCTGGATTCAGTGGCGAATATGAGCCAAAGGGCCACTAGGGGCGTGTTTGTGACCCCGGCCCTGCAGCTCGGCTACGCTCCCAGGGTGCAGGTCGTTGTGTTTGCGACCTTGACCTGTGGTCGAGCCTGGCTCCCGGCGGCCAAAAGGAACCCCCGCTCTCGGGATACGCGCGGGGGATCGTATCCTGCGAGCCTGGCTCCGCGCGACGCACACGGGCGCTCGAGTTCGGCTCCCACGCGTGGGCTGGGTGGCTAGCGCGTGGGGTATGGCCAGTTAGCCCGGCTGCTAGGCGCTACACAAACACGAGCAGGAGATGGCCAGGCTGGGTCGGGCCACTGCGCCAAACAAGGAGGGGTGGTCCGCTTCGCCCCGGCTCTGGCTAGCCACGGGCTGGTCGCTAGGCCAGGCTGGGCAAAGCCAGGTGCGCAAACATGCCCTAGGGTCACGACGATCTTAGGTGTGGCTCAAAAAAACTCTTCATAGTACCTTTAATTTTCTTAGCTCAACTATGTTTTATCTGAACTGACCCTAGTTCTCAGCCCAAAATTTGCTCGGCCCAGCAGCAGCCAGCGGCCCAGCGTGCTTTATTCCTTGCCCAGGCGCGCATCCCTCCCTCGCGGCCTCGCATAGCTCTTTCCCTGCCCGAGCCGCTCGCCAGCCCCGACCCCGACTCGGCGACTCCCCGAGCTCCTGCCGCCGCCTAACCCTAGCGCCGCCGCCGCACGCCCGCACCAGTGCGGCCAGGCTGTGCCGCCGCCGCACGCCAGTACCAGCGCGGCTGCGCGCCTGCGCCACCGCTCGCCGGGCGCCCCAGGCCCCACCGCACCTGCCTCCTGGTGATGGCCTGCTGCGCTGCGCGCCTACGCCGCCGGCCAGCTGGTCCGTCGCACCTGCGCCGCGGTAGTCGGAGCCAGGGGCCTGAAAGGAGAAGGAGTGAAGCTGTGAAGGACCAGAACTCCAGAAGAGGACAGAGGACATGATGAAGGGTCAGAGCAAGAAGAGATGCAGGATGCTGACACCTTTCTTTTCTCCGGTGCGTACTCCGGTAATTTCATGAAGCCCATCTTTTGTGCAACAACCAGAACCGGAAGTAGGTGGAACATCAGGCACATTAGAACAGGAAATAGGAGAAACTAGCAATGCCAATGTGAATGATGAACCGGAAACAGAGGGAATGATTGGTAGCAATGATCCTAATGTTGTACTTAATGATGGTGACATTATTTCTAATCCTGGGCTACCCATGCCAATTGAGAAAATGAATCCAAACCTTAGGGATGCAGCCATAAGAGTATTATCCTAGAGTATTATCAAGAACTAAGGAGTCAGAAAAAACAGCTCCCAAGGTCTCGAAATAGTGCAAGTGCTAGTGGTATGTTGCATTGCCATTTATCATTTGTTTACTAATTTATTTTTTATATTGCTTGCCTAATTTTTTTGGAATGTCTTTTCTACTTGTGCAGGCTCAATTTCGTTTCCTACTATTGATGAAGAAATGGTAGATGAGGATTAACCAAATTGGCACTAGTTAGGTAATGCATTACTTTTCTGCATTTTTTTATAAATTTCATTGTATGCTTCAACTTTGAATTGATATGTACTTGAAATCATGGTTTTAGTTGCCTTTATGCGCTATCGTACTGTATTACCATCATATTGTCATGTGGGAGGGTTTTGGTAATCTAGTCGCTTTGGCAAGTGTCCCTAGGCGTCAAAATGAATTATGTCCACCACTGGCTGGATTATCGTGCGTGTCGCCTGCCCCACAGCGCACAACCTGCCCGCCGCCATGCACCATGCTTCAGGTTTTGCAGCTATGATTCATGCTTAAGTTTTGTCCAACCGAAAACATTTGTGTGGACAGACCCCGCACCGGGGGGACTCGGGCGGACCTCCACCGCACCCGCAACAGTCTCTCCGTCGCCGCCGGCCCCCCTTGCCGCCGCCAGAGCGCACCGCTCGGAAACCCGCGTAGGCGCAAGGAAGGCGGTGGCGAGGCCTCCAACCACACATCCGTCTACCTGTCGAGTATCTCGTCTCCAGCTCCCCAAGCGTCATGGCTAGAGCTTCTCGTGGCGAAGCGCCTCCCTAGCAAGATCAAGTACCTCCCCCTCTAGATCTTGCATCCCACCTGCCCTGCCGGTGGGGCCATCCAGTGGGTCATGGCGGCCAGATTTGGCACCCTCCCAACCGCCGGCTTCGAGGAAGGGTGCCGGGAGGGCCTCCAGCAGGGCGTGCGTGCCCCTGCAGCTTCGAGGTCCGCCGGTGGAGCCGGTCCACCGGGCCTTCCCCGCCCGCGAGTTTCGAGATGCGGGGCGGGCTCTGGCGGCTTTGGCTTCCACCAGATGTTGCCATGGAGACTGTCCGACGTGTCATCGATAGGCAGAGGCCCCTCCGCGGCGGCCGATGACCCCACTGCCCCTGAGCTACTCCGCCTCTTGATCGAGGATTGTTGAGTTTGCCTCCTCGTGGCCTCTCACGTGTGTGCGGCTGTGGTTGCAGGAGTTCCTAGAGAAATCCATGCCTGGGTTCATGCCAGCCATCAACGGCGACATAGTAGTGCCGCTTCCTTCTTTGGAGGCTTTGTCACAACGCTCCCACTACTTGCAGGTGTGCTTGTTTTAACTTCTTTTCGAGGCATGTTCGTAGCATGTGATTGTAGGCAGATTGCCTCAAACCATCCTGGACGGTGATGGGTGAACACAGGAAACCGCAAGTGGAATTTCAAGTTCGGCATTGCATTGGTCTTGTCGACATCGGTGACACCTACATGTGCCACTCCCCTCCTTGGAGGTGACATCGGGATTTTCATCCCACCCAAGTGTTGCCACTGCTGGTTGCTCCTTCATAAAGTTGGTGCGCTTGCTACCCCTTCTCCGGTGCTGGTTCTATGCAAGTGTTAGCATTTCTTAACTTTACTGCTAAGTTTATGTGTTCCTAGCAACAGCACCAAATATGACTGGTGGTAATCCTAACGATCACAGACGAATCCACAAGTGTACGGATATACCATTGTAGCATTTCACCAAAGGAGTATTCCAAAGGGTATCGAATCCAAGGAAGGCGAGTAGGATGACAAGACTAATACTATTGAAATGAATATAAGTCATGAGTAGGGGAAGAAACAACAACTCAATCATAGGGGTAAGGTTAAAGATAATGATAATCGGTAGTGTGACACACAATGATTCATCTCAAGTAACAACTACAACATAGGGGGATAGACATACAAGTTAAACATAGACGCCATGCAACAAAAATGTGTAGTCTAACTAGGTCAAACTGAGGCTAAGCATACAAATAGATATGTGAACTTATGAGTCTATACCACAAGATCAAATGGTTGTGTTCATGAAGAACACAATCCTCTAAACTAAGAATAGGCAAAGAACACAAGAACATATCACCCGTGTATAAAAGCACTACTTTATATGAAATAGCTGAATAACTGAAGTAGATCAAAGTCACACAAAGAAATAAAGATACAACAAGACTCATACCTAGATCCCAAGTAGACTTTGAACCTGAAGTAGAACTACTCTAGCCTACTCCCTAGCCTTAGAAACTAAAGGAGAGAGAGAAGTTAATCAAAGTTGTGTGTGTCTCAAATGAGCCCCTCCCCATCTATTTATAGGCCAAGGACACCCCTGCTCTGAGCTAAAAATCACCTTGCGCACCCCCAGGATTGCCTCTTAGGACCAACGAGCAAGCACCACATGGAAGGCCAGGATGAACGAACACAAGGTCGGTTCGGCCAAACCCACAGTTCAGTCGAACCCTTGTGGGTCCCATTCACCTTTTCCTTTCTCCTGGTGTCTGGTATGTGGGCCCTTGGGTAGGTTCTGGGTGTACATAAGTTTTGGAGTCCGTTTGGGTCCCCGTGGGCCCTTCAATCCTGACCGTCAAAAAAATGTTTTGTCCAACCAAACAATCCCACTAAAACTGTACTACAAAAAGGTGAAGTTCAAAGCCAATTTCACGTTTTTCTTGGAGCACCTCAAGGGATACTCCAGAAATCCAAGTTTTGAACCTCCTCTTTGTTGATGGCTGTTAAGTGCCTACTTTAGCCGTCAATATACTCATGAATAAAGGAGCATAAGGCATTTCTTACACGTATTTAGTTAAGAATAATGTAGTTCCACTTGTCCTTGGAGATTATTTGGTTGCAGGAAAATAATCAAGAAAAGAGTGCCAAACTCACCTTCTACGGTCCATGCCACATCACCTCATCCTAGGTGGGCTGCCAACAAGGATGCCATGCATGCACACCTGCCAACTAGGGAGCCATGCATGCATGCCATGTAAGCAATCCAAGTGAAGCAACCCCTGACGAATCAGAGTGTGACATGTGGACAACACATGGATCCATGGGCCCACAAAGGCAAGCAAATCGCGCCAAAATAGGGTGGACACCAGGAACCGACCTAAGGACCCACAGGGCAGCCTCCAGGAGGAAGCACACCCCGAGTGGGGCCCACAGGGGGTCGGCCGACCCCACAGGTCGGCCGAACCGACCTTGTGTCCGCCACTCAGGGGCTTCCACGTGGTGGTTCCCTATTGGTCCTAGGTGCCATTCCCAGGGTGTTTGCCTCCATTTCTCGCCGGTGCACGAGCCTATAAATAGAAGGAGAGGGGGCTCACTTATGAACCATCCACACTTGCAACACCTCTCTCACTTTTAGTCTCAAGGCTAGGAGGTAGGCTAGAGTAGTTCTAATTCAGGTTCCAAGTCTACTTTGGGATCTAGGTTATGAGTTGTCTTGTATCTTATTTCATTTGTATGACTTTGATCTACTTCAGTTATTTATCTATTTCATATAAAATTGTGTTAGGATGCATGAGTGATTTGTTCATGTGTTCTTCACCTGTTCATCATTTAGAGGCTCCTGTTCTTGATGAGCAAGGCCTTTCAATCCACTTGTCGGGTGACTTTTACATGTTTCTGGTGTTTGTTCATAAGTTTGAGGCTCGTGTTCTTTGCGAACACGACCCTTTGATCCAGTTGAATAGACATAGGAAAACACGAATCCGTTTGTGTACTTAACCTGGTTTGATCTAATTAGATGACATGATTGCGTTGTATGAAGTCTGTGCTTGAGCTACGGTACTCGGTGTAATTGGCTGGTTTATCTGGTGGCTTGACCTGGGTCACAATAGCCCGGGCCGGTCAGGTCCGTCTAACAACGTAAGCATGGTGCTTGGGTTGCGTAGCTACCTTACTTATGAGTTTATCCCACGGTTTGTCTTGGGGTAGGCCACGGTAGTGACAGCCGTTGGTCCTCTGAAATCCCCCACGTTCGGATAAGCTGTAGTAGTCTAAAATATAACAACCGGAGTTGTGCAGAAGCAACACGAGAGGTTATCTCCCCGTGGTACCTGGGTGCTCAAGTCAATGTTCTTCAACGCTAGTGTATCTAACTCGTTCCTTCCAGCTTTATGTGTATAGTACATTAGAACCTAGAACTAACTCGTGTGTCGCCTCCTATGCCTAGGACCCTTTAGAGAGAGAGTGAGTGTGTGTGATCACACTACCCCATTATCATATCTTTACCCCTGCACTTGAGTGTCTGGTTTGTTTCCGTCTATGATCTATACTCATTGCAATAGAGTTGATCTTGTCATTTCGCCAATGCCTTCCTTGGATTCGATACCCTTTGGAATACTCCTTTGGGGAAATGCTACAATGGTACTTCCGTGCGCTTGCGGATCTCTGTAAACGTTAAGATTTACCAACCAGCATTTCTGGCGCTATTACCAGGATGGGTTCCAAACCTGTTCTTAGGTGATTGCGTTAAGAAATGTCAACAAGCATTTCTGGCGCCGTTGCCGGGGAAGGCTTAAGGATGACATATCAACACTTTGCATATGTTTATAATCATGACAGGAATAAAACAGTTCTCAATGCAGGCTAACTTGAATTGTCTTCTTTGTCTATTGATGATGAAGACAGGTAGTGCATGACTGGTTTCGACTTGCCATCGAATTTTACTGAAGATCCTGAGTCACTTGTAAGGAAGGCACGAAATCATTTCGGCTCTCCTTCTCATGAACATTCGGAGGTCGATCCAGCTTCCTTTGTGCCATCCGCATCAACTTCCATGGCCAACCCTGTCGAGAAGACTCTTCGTGAGTATTCCGCTCCCTCTGCTGACCAGGTGCCGACAGGCCCTGTGATCAACACCGGGAATGGAAACTTTGAGATCAAGACTGGCTTAATTACGATGGTACAGGCTAGCACATTCTGTGGCAAGCCTAATGAAGACGCGAGCGCCCACCTGCAGTAGTTCCTGGAACTATGCAGTACCTTCACTATACGAGGAGTGGAGGAAGATGCTATTCGTCTGCGACTGTTTCCCTTCTCCCTCTTGGGAAAGGCAAAGCAGTGGTTTTATGCTAACCGTGCAGAGATTAACACCTGGGCAAAGTGCTTTGCAGCATTCCTCGTGAAATTCTTTCCGTTGGGCAAAACCAATGTCCTTCGGGGGCGAATTTCAAGTTTCCAGCAGACAGCAAATGAGACTATCCCCGAAGCTTGGGAGAGACTCCAGGAGTACATCCTGACTTGTCCTCATCATGGGATGGACAACTGGCTTATTCTTCAGAGTTTCTATAATGGGCTGACTCTGACAGCCCGAGGCCATATTGATGCTGCAGCTGGAGGGGCTTTCTTCTCTCTTACTATCACTGAAGCTACTACACTGATAGAGAAGATGGTTACCAATCAAGGGTGGAGTGATGATCGACTCCAGCCACGTCAAAGGGGTACACATACCGTCAAGGAAGCGGATATGTTGCACGCCAAAATGGACCTAATGATGAAGAGAATGGATGATCTAGCCAATGAGAAGGCTGCCATGGCCACCACTACTTAAGCTATGGATGCTCGCATGACTTGCGAAGTCTGTGGTAATACTGGGCATTCAGGGAATTACTGCCCTACTACTCAGGAGGATGTGATGTACATGAACGGCAATAACAACGGTTATCGTCCACAAGGAGGTCAAACGTGGAATCAATCACGCCCTTATTGTCAAGGAGGTAATCAAGGTAATTCTTTCAACCCAAACCAACCCTCCTTGAAAGATCTAGTGTTTTAGCAAGCTAAGATTAATGAAGGCTTTAATAAGAAAACAGCTGCCTATGATAAGGCCTTTGAGAGCCTTAATGTTAAAATTGATAGCCTTTCGTCTGCTCTTAAAGACCAGTTGAGTTTTAATAAGATGATAGAAACCCAGTTGGCTCAGTTAGCTGCCTTGGTTCCCTCTGCTGAAGACGGGAAGATTCCGGGGCAACCCGTGTCCTCCTGTGAAAATGTTTGTGTAGTGTCCACCAGATGGGGTAAGCATTCTGGGCGGACACAAGTCACTGACTATGAAGGGAAGCCTATACAGCAAATACTTGACCCATGGAAATCTTCAACAATCTTACACAAGAAAGATCCTGGTTATCCGACTATCACCTGCAAGATATATTACCAGAAGATTAAGAATGCTCTTTGTGACCTTGGTGCAAGTGTTAACCTTATGTCCAAGGTCATGTTTGAACAATTGGGGTATCCAGCTCTAACTCCAACTGCGACAGCCATCCAACTTGCTGATGCATCGATCCGATATCCAGAGGGGATCGTAGAGAATTTATTGGTATTCGTCCAAGGTTCATGCATCTTTGCGGATTTCGTGGTCCTTGATATGCAAGATGATGAGGGAATGCCTCTCATTCTTGGGAGACCGTTCCTGAGTGACGCCAACGCAAGGATCAATGTGGGAGCCGGAAGGATCCGATTCCGCATTGGGAAGAGGAGCTTGATGTTTCGATTTCAAACACCAAAAGAGAAATGCTATACACTGCAGGGCCAAAATGAGCAATCAGGGGCATGGACGGAGCTACAGCCCCCGCGACTTCCCACCACTCCAACAAAGCCTAAGAAAATAAGAAGGGTGTGGCAGGAAATACAGAAGTCATCTCCATCAATTTCTCGGGAATGGGGTGACGAGTGGAATTAATCGCCAAGAAAAGTCTCGCTCTCAGACTTAAAAAGATGAGTCCTTTTTGCCAAAAGGTAAAATTGGTATTTATCTCATATTTCCCTTCCAAAGTTTTATTTGATTTTTCCAAATGCGTATTTGATTTTTCCGACCTTGCATCTGCATGCTAGATTTTTCTAGCCAATTCCTCTTTTCAAATAAAATTCTGAAAATAATTTCTTGAGTGGAAAATCAAAGAATAATTTTTCGAGCAACATTTTGGGCGAATCTGGACCTAGACATCTGGGCAGGACATCAGGTGGCCATTAGAGAGCCGTTGCAGAAAGTTGGAAGCAGGCGGGCCCGGCAGGGGGTCGACCGACCCCAGGGGTCGGCCGACCCTGGCCAACGGTCATGTGGGCCCCGCCTCTTCCAACGGCTCCTAGCCGTTGCCCTTGTCCTCTACCCCGGTGCCTGGCTCGGTTGCCTATAAATAGAAGGGGGATTTAGGGGTTTCTTCACCCATTCACTTATTTCCATCACCCTCTCTCCCTCTTTGCTCTTGCTCTTTGGTTTTCTTGGATTTCTTGCTCAAGTGGAAGTGTCAAGCACTCTCTCCAATTTGTCGCTGAATATTGAATATTGGTGGAGCAAGCTCGATAAGGATTTCATTTCGATTTCACTAACCCATCACCGAGTTACTCGTGTTGTCCCATTGTTGTGCAAGATGAGTTGGATTGCCGGTGCGTACCGGAAGGTGACCCGCTCACGCCGTTCTAGAGACGGAGAGGGCTCGTCTCACCACTCCGGAGCTACACCAAGTCCAATGTCAACCGACCGTGAAGAAGAGGAAGAGGAGGAGCTACCTACGCCACGAGCCGAAGGGGTGATCAACACCGATGCCGCCTTCATCGACTTGAGGGACGACCGGGAGAGACAGGCCTATGCTCTCATCAAGGATCGAGTCTTCGCCAACACCAAGGAGTTCGACTTGGCCCTTCTCGAGAAAATAGGTATGGACTCTGAGTTCGATTCCATTTGGCATGCTCTTGGTTGGGAGAACTTTGTTCCGGTGTGGGAGATCGGTTCTAGGCCTCTCACCATTCAGTTCCTCTGTACTCTTCGGGAGGATGAGGCCGGTATTACGTTTCGTTTCCATGGAACGTCGTATCGAGTCTCATGGCATGATCTTAGTTGTGCTCTCGGTTTTCATCGTCGTTGTGCTATTTCTCTCGATCAAGCTTGCAGTGATTTTATTCGAGATAGTTTTTGGGAAGAGATTTCTGGTCGACCTGTCCGTGCCAAGTTAGCGCCTCGGTGCAACAATATATTGCATCCTACTCTCCAACTGTGGCACAAGTGGCTCGCCATTACTCTCTTTCCAAGGGATGATGTTCGAACCGTGCGCACAGACGAGATGAAGATATTATACGCCGCGGTCAGACGAATCAAAATCGCCCCAGTGCAAGCTATGATTTGGCAGTGGTTAACAAATTTTAGGATGACAAGTTCTATTGAGTGTACGTCCCTGATCACACGTATCATTTTGGGTCTTGGGATTTCACTAGGGGCTAACATTCCCTACATTGATTCTCCCCGGGCCATGATAGATGAGGTGTATCTGATTCAAGGACATACTCTTAAAAAGGGCCCGGATGATTCCTTGGTTTTCTTTTACCCTAGCCACGCAAACCAGATTCGGTTACCTAACCCGGATTTTTGTTTGTACGGCTAAGGGCCACTGACCGTTCCTCTTGAGGAACCTCGTCGTTCTAGTGTTTCTGGAGACAGGGTCACTAGGAGTGCAGTGAGGAGGGCAGCAACAGCACAGCAACCGCCACAACATATGCCGCCACAGCCATCACCGCAGCCGTCACCTCAGCCTACACCACCATTGTCTGGCGCATGGGCCTCGGCCGGGTACATGTCTGGAGTTACACCCGGATATGCCCCCGGTTGGGACCAACCCATGAGTCAGCCGGGTGCAAGTAGCTCGACCTGGGCTAGTGCAGGGAGTGGCGAGTGGGTTCGGCCCGCCGGTGCTACCTACGGAGACTTGTCTTCATCGTCCGGGTTGCGTTCGTCATCTCGTGGGGCCACCCTCACTCAGCAGATGAGCGAGCTCAACATCCGTGTCGTTACCATGGAGGAGACGATGCACCAGCAGGCTGAGTCCACTCGGGACTGGCAGCGTATGACGGGCGAGAGGATTCACACCATGGAGCAGAGACAGCTGCGACAGCTGGAGGAGCAGAGGGCTTACTACGCGTGGTTGGGATACCACCCTCCACAACAGTGAGCCTGAAGCTAGCTTGGGGGAGGACCCCCATTCTGAGGTAACTTGTATCTTTTATTGTTTTCAGAACCCCATATGCTAAAAACACATAAAAATCTGAAAAAAGTTAAAAAGACCAAAAATATTTATTTGCTTTCTTAAATTAGTTTGTTTTCATATGCGCGGTAAGAGTGTTCTTATTCTCCATGGTTGAAATGATGAATAGTTGCTCTGTTTATTCCTCTTGTATGCCTTGTTTACAAGTTAGTATCCTATCCAAGTTTTGAGTTTGTTGGCTAGTATGATCGAACCTGAACTTGAAATTTGTGGGTAGCAAAAAGCATGATCTTTGCCTAAGTTGTTGCGAGATATGATATGGTATAATAGAGTTGCTGTGAGCTAGTACTAAGTGATGTTTGATATCCAGAGTTTTCTTTTGAAAAATGTTAAAATGATAAGTTGCTCAATGATAAGAAATTCTTATCCAAGGCCATATGTAGATTTTAGCTTATGTTAAACCTCCACATATGCTACCTGATTTCTTCATTGAGTTTTGTCGAATTGTTGTGACCCTCGGCAAGTAACTTGTCATACTCCTATAATCAAGATCACGTACACACCACCATATGCGAAACTTCTACACTGGAAGTTAGCAACCATCATTTCATCCATTTCCCATCCATTCCACAAAATAAAGCTCCGCGCATGTTCCTTGATTACTCTCCCTCCAAAAATATTCAGCAAGGACTATGGGCTATGTTAAAAAAAAGAGAGAATAAAGAGACATAGCCCTAGAATCAAAAATTTCAAAAAGGAGGAGAGTAAAATCATGAAAAGAGGAGTTCATTATCCATCCAACATACACACACTTTTGCACATCTTGATCAGGGTGTATGACTTGTTCTCCCAAGGATCCGGTTTTCGACTCGACAATATATGAGAAACAGGTATGCCACATGTTTTCCCTACCTACAGCTCCACATATCAGCTTATTAGGAGTAGGTAGTGAAAGAAGGAAAATCAAAGCCATGGTGAGGAATCATACACATTGAGTGATCCGAGAGTATCATTTGAGGAACTTTGATTTCTTTTTGAAAAACTTACAAAACCTCAGGATTGATAATTGATCAAGGTACATGTGATTAGTAGTCTTTGTACAACCATTCTATCTTTCAACCGCCCAAGGCAGGTGAAGCTACACGCCCCATATCAATCGAGTATAAGGTAAGATTAATGCCAACTTCTTCAACTCTTGATAGAGTACCTAGCTGTATCTTGTCATACATTAGGAATACAACATCGTAGCAACTCCTGATCAACCAACCTAAGTCCTTAATTTCTTCCTCGGGACGAGCAAGAGGCTAGCTTGGGGGAGTTGTTGACGGCTGTTAAGTGCCTACTTTAGCCGTCAATATACTCATGAATAAAGGAGCATAAGGCATTTCTTACACGTATTTAGTTAAGAATAATGTAGTTCTACTTGTCCTTGGAGATTATTTGATTGCAGGAAAATAAGCAAGAAAAGAGTGCCAAACTCACCTTCTATGGTCCATGCCACATCACCTCATCCTAGGTGGTTTGCCAACAAGGATGCCATGCATGCACACCTGCCAACTAGGGAGCCATGCATGCATGCCATGCAAGCAATCCAAGTGAAGCAACCCCCGACGAATCAGAGTGTGACACGTGGACAGCACATGGATCCATGGGCCCACAAAGGCAAGCAAATCGCGCCAAAACAGGGTGGACACCGGGAACCGACCTAAGGACCCACAGGGCAGCCTCCAGGAGGAAGCACACCCCGAGTGGGGCCCACAGGGGGTCGGCCGACCCCACAGGTCGGCCGAACCGACCTTGTGGCCGCCACTCAGGGGCTTCCACGTGGTGGATCCCTATTTGTCCTAGGTGCCATTCCCGGGGTGTTTGCCTACATTTCTCGCCGGTGCACGGGCCTATAAATAGAAGGAGAGGGGGCTCACTTATGAACCATCCACACTTGCAACACCTCTCTCACTTTTAGTCTCAAGGCTAGGAGGTAGGCTAGAGTAGTTCTAATTCAGGTTCCAAGTCTACTTTGGGATCTAGGTATGAGTTGTCTTGTATCTTATTTCATTTATATGACTTTGATCTACTTCAGTTATTTATCTATTTCATATAAAATTGTGTTAGTATGCATGAGTGATTTGTTCATGTGTTCTTCACCTGTTCATCATTTAGAGGCTCCTGTTCTTGATGAACAAGGCCTTTCGTTCCACTTGACGGGTGACTTTTACATATTTCTGGTGTTTGTTCATAAGTTAGAGGCTCGTGTTCTTCGCGAACATGACCCTTTGATCCAGTTGAACAGATATAGGAAAACACGAATCCATTTGTGTACTTAACCTGGTTTGATCTAATTAGATGACATGATTGCGTTGTATGAAGTCTGTGCTTGAGCTACGGTACTCGGTGTAATTGGCTGGTTTATCTGGTGGCTTGACCTGGGTCACAATAGCCCGGGCCGGTCAAGTCCGGCTAACAACGTAAGCATGGTGCTTGGGTTGCGTAGCTACCTTACTTATGAGTTTATCCCACGGTTTGTCTTGGGGTAGGCCGCGGTAGTGACAGCCGTTGGTCCTCTGAAATCCCCCACGTTTGGATAAGCTGTAGGAGTCTAAAATATAACAACCGGAGTTGTGTAGAAGCAACGCGGGAGGTTATCTCCCTGTGGTACTTGGGTGCTCAAGTCAATGTTCTTCAACGCTAGTGTATCTAACTCGTTCCTTCCAGCTTTATGTGTATAGTACATTAGAACCTAGAACTAACTCGTGTGTCGCCTCCTATGCCTAGGACCCTTTAGAGAGAGAGTGAGTGTGTGTGTGATCACACTACCCCATTATCATATCTTTACCCCTGCACTTGAGTGTCTGGTTTGTTTCCGTCTATGATCTATACTCATTGCAATAGAGTTGATCTTGTCATTCCTCCAATGCCTTCCTTGGATTCGATACCCTTTGGAATACTCCTTTAGGGAAATGCTACAATGGTACTTTCGTGCGCTTGCGGATCTCTGTAAACGTTAAGATTTACCAACCAGCATTTCTGGTGCTATTACCAGGATGGGTTCCAAACCTGTTCTTAGGTGATTGCGTTAAGAAATGTCAACACTCGTGAAGTTGTGAGAATATTACCCACCAATGCCACTTGTTGTGTAAAAAATAGTTCATTTTTCTTTGTGTCCGGCCTTCTTCCTCCCGCCGCACTCCCCCCTCTCTACACTCGGTAGGCCGCCACCAGCCGCGCTCGGCTCACTGACACCAACCACGGCCCTCCTCATCTGCTCCGCGCTCGACCCCGCCGCCAACTGTCGTGCTTAGCCCTGCCCTCACGTAGCTTGAGGGCGCCACAGATGATGTCGGTCACCGCCGGTGCAGAGATCTGATGGGGACGAGCTCGTGCCGTCGGCCGCGTAGCTCTTCTTCCCCATGGTCGCATCCCTCTCATTCCCATGGCCGCACCTACTTCTTTTCTCCCTGCTCGCGCCCATGGCCGCAGCCTCTGTGCAGTGGAAGATGAAGGGCATAGGAGGACATCCTACCAAAATCTCCCACCGAAGCTGAAGCAGAGTTCTATGCCAAACAGACACATTAGCTCCATAAACTCCATAGTGCAGCAACTCCTTTGTGGACAAAGTTGGTGGAGGAGAGTTGACAAAATAGGAGCAGAGCAGTCCCAAACATGCCCATAAGTAAGGGGGTGTTTTTTCGGCACTGAAAATTTTTACGGTGTCACATAAGATATTTATGGAATGTTGGAAGGGGTTTTTAGGATACTAATAAAAATATTAATAAAAATACTAATTATAGAACTTACCTGGAAATCGCGAGATGAATTTATTAAGCCTAATCAATCTGCCATTAGCACATTTACTGTAGTGCAACCTTCCCAAATCATGAATTAATTTGTCTTAAAAAATTCATCTCTCAAAATTGTTGCAAATTGTGCAATTAGTTATTTTTTGTCTACATTTAATACTCCATACATGTGTCTAAACATCCAATGTAATGGGTGCAATTTTATTTTTTTGGGAGAGGGACTAAACATGACCGTAGTTCGGCCAGTTGCAGCTCGTGATGTGCTATAGTAAGTATAACCTAATCATGATATAATTAGGATTGACAGGTTCTACTAATCCATTACAAATAACTTTTTTAAATTGCTAAATAAGGATATCATGTGGCAAATCTTACTTTGAAATATATATCTAAGTGCAAAGTGACTTTCTCAAGCTACAATTAACTTGGTGAATCGTATTTCTAGAAAGGTTTGCTAACGGTGACGGAGGAATTTCTATATTGTGGAACATTCAAGATTAAAGACGGGTCACAATAAATTAGATTCTGAGAGGATATTTGGGTTGGCTCTAAATCACTAAAAGAGCAAATGTCAGGAACCAAATGTCATAGAATATCTTTTTAGAAGAGCATTAGTTGGCGATAAACTGATAGTTTGACATAACTTTGTAGTTAAAATAGCTTCTTTCCATCATTCGATTGGGAGAGATAATTTTATCTCGAACTTGCATAGAAATAAAAATTTTATAGATAAATCTATGTATCAATATCTCATAAATCAAGATACCTCTTTCAATTGCAAGTTTATTCGGAACATGATGATCCCTCTAAAAATAAAGATTTTTTTGTGGTTCCTTCGTCAAGGTGTTATCTTAACAAAAGATAACTTATCAAAGAGAAATTGGTATAGGAGTAAAAAATGTTGCTTCTATGATCATAATAAAAAATAAGCATCTCTTTTTTAAGTGCTAACATGCTACAATAATTTGGAGAGTTGTCAATATAGCTACTGGGCTAACTCCACCGAAATCAATAGCACATATGCTTAGAAATGGGTTGGCGGGCATAAGAAAAAAAAAGATAAACGTTTGATTTATGTAGGAGTTGCAGCTCTTATGTGCGTGATTTGGTGTACACGTAACGAATTGATTTTTGAAAAAAAAACGGTTTGCATCTTTTATGGAGCCAGTTTTCAGAGGAGTTGGCTGTGATTTTGGTCTCTGTTACAACATGAGGACACAAATGATTGTTTGTTTGGCAAGCAAAGCATTGGAGGTTGTCGCTTTGGATATTTTTGCCAAAAATGGATGGAGAAGAAATAATAGATTTTGCTTTTTGATTTCTTCCTACCGTTTGCAATAATAGATCTTTGCTAACGTAGTAGACTGCTGCACAGGATAGGGTTGACCTTCTTCGTCTCGCTCTATGAGGACCGTGCTGACCACATGAGTGGTTGCGGAGACGTACAACAACATTTCCTTGGAGACCGGAGGCACCATCACCGGAGGAGACGAGAGAAAACGCTTGAGCTCGTTCAAGGCCTGGTCGGCCTGGTCTGCCTTCTTCAATAGCTTGAAGAAAGGGAGGCCCTTTTCGCCGAGCTTGCTGATGAAGCGATCCAGGGCTGCCATCATGCCTGTGAGCTTCATGACATCTTTCTTACTGGTAGGTCACTGCATATTGCAAATGGCGTCGACCTTGATAGGATTCGCCTCGATGCCTCTGTGGCTGACCATGAAGCCTAGGAGCTTGCCAGACGGGACATCGAAGACACATTTTGCTGGGTTAAGCTTCCAGCTAAGGCTGGACGAAAAGCTCGAAACTCGTTAGCTCGCTCAAACTCGCTCGTTAGTGGCTCGGGTCGGCTCGTTAGTAAATTTGAACCATGCCAAGCTCAAGTTTTAGCTCGCTACGATAAAGAGCCGAGCTTGAGCTGGCTCGCGAGTCGCTCGCGAGCCCTAACGAGCCAGTGCAAGTAGTGCAACAGCCAGCAAACGAGTTGATTTCTTGTTAGCAGAGTAGATATACTAGTAATTGTTTGAGTACTAGATTGCTTGTTTGCTACTAGGTTTCATGGTTTGTTGGCTTGTAAACATATTATATTTGTTGATCCCATACTTCTTGGCTGTGATTTTTTTGAATTTTAACTGCTAATGAGCTAGCTCACGAGCTTAACGAGCCAGCTCGAGCTTCTTAACGAGCCGAGCTGAGCTGGGTTTCTAGCTCGCTACGATAACGAGCTAGAACGAGCCGAGCCATAATGAGCTGAGCTATAACGAGCCGAGCCAGGCTCGATATCCAGCCCTACTTCCAGCGGTAATGTTGGAGGTTCGCGAAGGTCTCCGCCAGGTCGGCGATGAGGTTATCTTCCTCTGTGGTCTTGACGATCACGTCGCCGACGTAGGCCTCAACGTTTTTGTTGAGCTGTGACTCCAGACACTTCTGAATGGCCTTCTGGTAGGTCGGTCTGGCGTTCTTCAGGTAGAATGTCATGGTCGTATAGCAATAGATGCCATGGGGTGTTATGAACGCTGTCTTATCTTGGTCGGAGGGTTTGAGGGCTATGTGGTGATACCCTGAGTAGTAGTAGAGGAAGCATAATGGGACGCTTCCAGCCGTGGAGTCCACAACTTGTTCGATGCGCGGAAGAGGGAAGGGGTCCTTAGGACATTGCTTGTTGAGATCGGTATAATCAATGCAAATTCTCCATTCTCCAGTTTTTAGGTACAAGGACCAGATTGGCGAGCCAAACCAGGTTTTTACATTCACGGATGAATCCGGTAGCTAAGAGCTTAATAAGTTCTTAAGTTCTACCCTAATGACGTCCTTGTGATCCTTCGCGAAACGATGAAGCTTCTGTTTGACAGGCTTGGCCGTCTTGCTAACATCCAAGGAGTGCTTAGCCAGCTCCCTGGGGGCACCAGGCATATCCGATGGACTCCATGTGAATATGTCCGCATTATCTCGGAGGAAGCTGGTGAGCGCAAGTTCCTATTTTGGATCCAGGTCGGCTCTGATGGTGACCACCTTGCTTGCGTTGGGCAGACCGAGGCAGGCCTTCTTTGTTGCAGGGCTAGCGTCCAGGGCGGAGGAGGTGTGCTTCTGCTCCGGAACCATCAGCGTGCCGACGTTGAGCGTCTTGGCTTCAGCGACCAGGGTGGAGGCTGCGACGGAGTAGGTGAGGTTGACTAATTCAAGGTCGCACTTGTACGAGTCCATGAGGTCGCCGTAGACAGTAAGGATCCCGTTAGGCGTTGACATCTTGAGGACAAGATATGTGTAGTGCGGGAGGCCATGAATCTGACCAGCATGGGACAACCCAGGATGGCGTGGTGCGAGGAGGCAAAGTCCGCTACCTCAAATATGAGGTACGCCGTGCGGTAGTTCAAGAGGGTGCTGAAGGTGACCGGCAGGGAGACCCGACCCAAGGGGTAGGACACCTTTCCTGGCACAATCCCGTACAAGGGATCGTCGTAGGCCATCATCTTGGAGAAGTCGAACTTCATCTTCTTCAAGGTCTCCATGAATATGATATTCAGGTTGCTTCCTCCGTCAACGAGGGTCTTGGGCAATAGGGCACCATCGACCGTATGTTCGACGACCAATGGGTAGGACCCGAGGTCTGATATGAGAACCCAATGATCTTCTCTGGAGAAGGTTATGGGAAACTCTGAACACCGTAGGGGTTGGGCAGGATGGATGCTGACAAGGACGACCTCACGCTCCTGGGCGTGCTGTTTCTTGTTGCTCACGACGACCTTAGGACCGCCGAGGATGTCGTTGAGCTGCCTATTAGGGGCCTAGAAAGCCCCATTGGGGTTCCCCCGCCTCGGGTGGTGGTGGCAGGTTGCGCTCGTCACGATCACCACTGTCATTGCGACGGCCTCCGTCGTTGCGACTATTGTCGCGGTTGTCACGCTTGTCATGGTCGCCGGGCATGTCGCGATTGTCGTGGCGGTCGTCGCGGTCATCGCGACAGACGTAGCGCCGACCATGATCATCGTTGCGGCAGCCATTGTAGCGGCCCTTGTAGTGGTGGTCGTTGTAGTCATTCCCGCGCGGCCGCTTGAGCTCCTGTGGGGCGCCGAGCTCCTTCTTCAGGACAGTGCAGTCATGGAGCGAGTGCTTCGCACTGACGTGAAACGGGCACATGTCCTCCATGGTGTCCTTGAACTCCTGCTCGAGGAACGTCGAGGCTGGGCGTCCCTCAGTGACCAGCACCTCCGCTGTGCATTTGCAGAGCTTCGAATCAGAGTCAGCGGCGGTCACGGGAGCGGCCTGTCCAGCGGCATCATCATTGAACTGATTGACCACCGCCTCCTAGGTGTTGACCAGCTTGTTGACCACCGTCATGAGGTCGGTGATGGTTGTGGCACCAGCCTCATGGATCTTCTTGAAGGGCTTGATATCCTTGATGCCTTTCTTGAAATAGTCGATGACGTGATCATATTTTACGCCGGCTAGCTTGTTGCGGTTCTTGAAGAACTAATCTGTGTAGTCCCGTAGGGTCTCCTTGGGTCGCATGGTGACCCGTACCAAGTGGTGGGTGTTGCCAGGCCGACTGTAGGTGGCATGGAAGTTCGAGGTGAACTGCCGAGACAGGAAGGCCCAGGAGTTGATGATTCCTTGGGGGAGATGGTTTAGCCATAGCAGGGGACCTTCGCCCATCACCAAGGGGAAGTAGGTTTCCATGTGGTTGTAGGTGCCACTAGATGCTTGAGCAGCAATGGTATAAGTTTGTAGCCAGATGTTGGGGTTGGAGTGACCGTCGTACTTGTTGATCGCTGGCTTGAAGTTCTCCAGGTAGTAGATTGTCCTGAGACGCTCCGAGAACTCGGGGAAGTTGTTGATCGCCAGGGTGTCGAGGTCGTCTTCATTGCCAGCCAGCAGTCCCTTAGGAGGAAAGTAGGCGTTCGGTGGGGCGTCGTGGCACTGCTCGTATTCTACATGGTGCCGGAGCTCTGCCTCATGGGCGACGCTAGTCCTCGACTTCCATGTCGCGCGCAATGCGATTGACGACACTCGGGGGACCGAAGTCGCGGTCATACTCTGCCCGACTGCGGAGCTCAGCTTCCTCTCGCTCGTGGTGACGTCTGTTGAGGTTGACACAAGCGTCACGGCCGTGTTTGGGCTGATTGAGGTCGATGTGTAGGTCGCGCCTGTCGCGATTGACGTTGACACCGATGTTGCCACCAGGGTTGGGCTGGACACCGACGATATTCTGTTCGACCTCCTCCGCAATGGGTTGCAGGGGAGGTTGGCGATCTTCGCGGGACCGGTTAGATCGGCTTCGCGAATGGTGAGTAGAGGCAGGTCTGGAAGAGGAGGGAGCCCTGCAGCGCTCTTCCACATGGGTAGTGGTGAAGCGAAGGTGAGAAAGAGCTTGTTGGATCACGGGTGTGTCACCTTCGCGAGCTAGGTCAGCCATGGCGGTGCCCAAGTTGGCTTGAGGACTGTTGAAGACCTGATGACCGGCCTCCTCGAAGTCCCTCTGAAGGTCTCTGGCGCGGAGCGGCCCGCATCGGGGTGCCTCTTGTGGTAGACACAGGGCATCTCCCCCTGGCTGAGGTCCATTGTCGTCGCCGGCATAGCCAGCTGCTGCGAGCTCTTCCTGACGACGCCAGGCTCGGTCAACATTGTTGTTGACACGGCGAGCTTCTGCCGAGTCCGTCTTGCCATCGATTGGTGGCTCGTTGTTGGAGACCACGAAAATTCCGCGATCTCGTGGGTGGTCGCCGCTTGCCTTCCCATGGGGGTTAGGGGAGATAACGACACGTACCTCCTAGAATACCCCAGAGTCTGGACACCGTGAGGTATTTGCCATCTGGCGAGTCTGATCTTGCTCAACTAGCTTGATGGTGTCCTTCAGCACGTAGCACTCGCGGAGAGTGTGCGTCGCGCGCTTGTGGAAGGGGCACAGAAGATCGAGGGTATCCTCGCATGGGCCGCCGACCAAACGCTATGGCGCGAAGTTGCTTTGCCCATATTGGATCTGGGTCATCTTGGCCATGTTGCCAGAGTAGGTGCTAGCCGAGTTCCTCAGGCCGTGACGCATGCGTTGTGAACCCGGTGCCAGCTTGGGCTTGGCTCGAGCCTTTTCGCAGATCTCCAGGGTCTCTGCCATCTTGTTGATGACGTGATCCATCCCCTCGACTAGATCGAAGGGTGCGGGTGGGTGGATTTTCTCCAGCAGATCGGGAACGGGTGCAACAAGATGGATCTTGCCGACCTGCTGGGAGAGGGCGGCTGTCGTCGTCGCGTTCGGGACGACCTTCCGAGGCTTGGAGTCAAGATCGGCTGCCGGGGCGGCAACCTCTAGAGTGGCAGAGACCGCCTCGAAGGAGCCGAAGTAGATCTCGACAAGGTTAGCGATGAAGTCTGCCACGCTCGTCGAGAAGATGACGTTGGGTCCAGCCATCGCGCTACACGAAGAGCTCCAGATCAGTCCCTACCTGGCGCGCCAACTGTCATGGGATGAAACCTGGAAAGATCCACGAGGGGGGGGGGTTCCCAAGTGGTTTGCAGGTATTGAGCGATCTAGGAACTAAGAGCACATATGGTTATGCGATGAGCACACGGAATCAGGCGAGACACAGGGGATTTATACTGGTTCGGGCCTCTTCCAATTGGTGGTGGTGATTGTATTGCTGTGTGCAAGAGCTTAGCTGCCCTTGACAAGAGGTCCTAGGCCACCTTATATAGTCTGGCGGACTAGGGTTTACAAGGTCGGTGGACCCAGAGTCCGGACCGGTTACATCATGGTAATCTATCTCTACGGATTACAAACTGTATCACGTGATCTTCGGAGTGGTGGGCGCCGCCGCGCCACCGCTTCTTGTGTCTTGACTTGCACGCCAAGTCTTCTGGAGGTCTTGCTGATAAGATCTTCCGGGCGAATCTCCAGGGAAATGGATAAGGTCTGCTGGGCCCACTTGCAGGCCGGCGGGTCATCTGACAGGTCGGGCCCGCCTGTCAGGGACGTCTGAGACCCTGGTCGGTGGGGACCCAGGGGTACCCATGTCTCTCAATACCAATTTATTTGTAATCAACCTTTGAGTTGAGAATATTATTAGAACTTGGCTGTGTGGGATGGCAGAGACCGGATTGTTATCTTTTTCTTAAAATTAGCTATAACTTATACAATTAGTTAATATTTATTCATCTTAATTGACAATCAAACATTGGACTAATATTTAGCCCATGATCTCCAAATGGAGCCTCATCAAATAGGTCAACAGGATTGTATGTACGTGTATTGCTCATCTTTAATGATTCATTATTTTCACACCATTGAGACATCTTGGAGGATACAAACTAGGCTACTAGTTGGAGAAATTCTTTGCTAAAATAAACCATATATTTTATCCTACATTCCTTCATGTATCATTACCAATTAATCAATAATACTGCTACTAAGTACTAATGGATTACATGCAGCCTGCAGGTGGTTATTGTGCAGTCATGGATAGGATGGAGTCTTGATGTTATATAGGATGGATAAATGTATTGGTGTGCCGATTACTCTTACTACGCATAGGCTTTCCATCTTGTTTCACATGTTGACACACATGGAAAAAATTTGGACTAGTCAGGTCTTTCTTGGAATGAGACGGGCATAATCATCTCACTGCATGCAACTATCTGCAATCATTTCCCCACTTTAATTTTTGCACCCGTACGTTTGAGCACTCCAGCGTTAATTAATTATCTCGCGCGCGACAAACTTCTTGACCGGATCGATCGAGCTGATCAGGATGGCATCACCATGTCCATCACATGGCCTATCTTGTCTAGGATGTGGAATAATCTTATACAAATGGAAACGATGCGAAAAGCCACTACTATACTACATAGACCCCTATCACTGGCAGTTCTAAACCACACTTCACCGTCGGTTTAGAAACCATCATACTCCCTCCGTCCCACAAAAAAGTGCAATCCTAGCTTTTTTAGGACAGATTAGTGGTGACATCAAAAGACTTCAATACCCTCATTTGTTAGCCAAATGCAGTAAGTTTTGACATACAGATCGGATCTGGTTGTTTAATTAGGCAACTAATTAGATCTATTTTCTAGGATTGCATTTTTTGTGAGATTTTTTTCAAAAGCTAGGATTGCACTTTTTTGTGGGACGGAGGGAGTATCTAGTATGATGGTGATAGGGTGTGCCATCACTGCCGGTTTTGTAACCGGTGATGATAATGGACTCATCACTGCCGATTTGTGGCTCAAGGCGGCGGTGATTGTGGATGTCATCACCACTGGTTTATGTCACAAACCGACAATGATGAGTTTACTTCACCACCGGTTTGAACCAGCAGTGATGAGCTTTTCCAGAGAAACAAATTAAAAAGTTTAATTAAATTCACCCATTTGACACCATGGACATATATTAGTTCACAAACCACATATATAACATAGAATTACACCTATAAATATAGTATTACAGCTCACACACCACATAAAAAACAGTACTACCATTTACATTCCACATAAAACATAGTATTACAAGTCCATACTTCAGTTCACAAACCATAATGCAAGTCCATAGATCTAACAAGTTCACAAACAACTTCATACTTAATCATCACTCCCAAGCAAGCAGTACTTCCCCCTTGGATTGGCAACATGATCGGCAATGAACCCGGCTAGTTGTTCTTGAAGTGATATAATCTGGCCAACCATTACCGCAAAGTGGACACCCCTTCTTTCTGCAAAAGTCAAAGATGTATTGGTTACGTTCAAATACTAAGCTGAAGTCATGAATGTAATTAATTACAGAGGGCTTCAAACATACATGCTCATCTGAAGCACCGAAGTACTGAAAAAGCATACTAACTACCAATTCCAACAGAAAACACACCTATAATCACCTGAGTTTTTTTGCTAACTTCACAATTTTATGGCACACATGATGATTTTTTTTCATAATTTTGGCCTAGAGACAAGAAATTCCCTCTCCATCATATTTTCATAATTTTGCAAAAATCTAACAAGGCATAGCATAGAAGGTACCAACTTCAAATGAGGTTGCATTCACTAAACTAAAATCATGTGAGGTTTTGTAATAACTTCAAACTTTTGGAGCATTCATAAAAAATGCTCAAATTAGCCTAGAGTCAACAAAGAGGCACTCCACCCCATTTTCTCAATTTTCCAACAATCAAACTAAGCACACATGGAGTGATAAGCAAAATACTAGCCTTGAAGCAAGGTAGTGGAGAGCAACCTTCAAATTTAGGCTAACTCTATTGAAAATCCTCCAGGAATGGGCTCCAAAATGAAGCAAGAAATACTTTCCAAAATTCATGCCAATTTTCAAAATTAGTCAAAGGAAGAAGTCAATAACTTAATGGAATGCTAGTTACCAGCCACAAAATAATTAAGATGTTAAGGTGTATCCTTCAAAAATGAGAGTTTTCTTGAGCAATTGGAAGAAAAATAGCCGCAACAATGGAGGAGGGAGAGGAGGGCGTCGGGTGGAAGGAGGGAGAAGGGAGCAAGGGGGTTTTATAATGTACAAAACTATCACCACCAGCTTTATTAAAGAACTGACGGTGATACCTTCACCACCCCTTTAAAACACGAACCAGCGGTGAAGGGTGGAATCATCACTTGTTCTATACTCATTAGTTTAAATCCATATAGCTGAGATGTTCAATCTCAATATGTCATTTTTATGCATGTATAGTTGGAGGTTGTATTTTCTATGACCACAATTGCAAATATTTTCACTGTTGCTCCTCACACTCACCGTCGACAAAAGCATCCAAGGAAGCTCTGCAACACCATCCTCTCTCGCATCGACCTGATCTCATGGTCACCAATGACCATAAATGGTCAGCAAGCCCCAACTGCATGCCTTTCTATATCCCCCATCACTTACAATGCACCTCTTCTGCTCCCTACACTTAGTCTAGTCGATTGGCGAGAACACCCAAGTCAACCCACCTACCTACAGCATGAGTCCAACACCATGTCAGACTCCCAGTCTTCTCTGTAGGCCAACTACATTACAGGTGTGTTTAGAGCCCAAACGTTTGGGCAAAGTTTGGCAATTCTGGCCAAAATTGGTGCAAAATACACTGTAGCGTCAGATTAGTGAGAGGTGATGTGATGAGATGTGATAGATGATGGGACGTTTTTTGGAAAAATTTGGGCTTCTAAACACACCCTACATTCCAGTCTCCCATGTCCAGCACAAATGTAGCATCGTGCCTCTCCATTCTCATGCACCCAGTGTAGAGTACTAGTGACTCAAAGCCTCACGTGCCCATGTCACCAGTGCACAAAACAACCATCTTAAGAGACGTGCCACTATGACCCCATCCTTTAGTCCCTGTACTATTCATTGTTTTTATATCCTTAAGATATCATTGCCATAGATATTGTTAGTATAGCTAGCCTTCACTATTGATTCTTAGCCTAAAAATATTGTCTATATGTCAAGTTACTGGCTTTCTATCTTCACGATAGTATAACGACAACTATCTATCTCAAAGATAGTATAGCGGCAACTATCTATCTCAAAGAAAGTGTAATGACAACTATCTATCTCAAAGATAGTGTTACGACAACTGTCTATCTCAAAGATAGTGTTACGACAACTGCATCAAAGGTTGAAAGGTCATCGTGAAAGGAAGGAGGTTGGGTAGAGAGCCATGGCAACTCCTCACATTCTATTGGTTGATGACTCCTGTGTCGACCGTCTAGTTGCATCAAGACTTCTACAAAGTTGTAACATCCGAGGTTTGCATTTACAGTAATCAAGCTTTTATAATGTACTAAAAAGAGAATTCTGGTATCTTCTAGTGACTTTCTAGGCTATAGGTGCACTTATGGTCTTGTTGTAGTGTTGGTTAATTTTTTTTCCAATAAGATGCACCTTGAGTTACAATAAATTGTATTTTTTCCATTTATAATATATATATATAAGTTCAATACATTTTCATATTTTTGTCTAAGTTGTTCCATGTTTTACATATATCTTGATATTATTCTTATATATTTTGTAGTGACTATTGTGGAAGGTCCTAAGCAAGCTTTGAAGTTCTTGGACATGGTATATCAATATTTACTACTCATAGGAATGCACTTATTTATTTTTATTTAATATGATTATTTACTAAAATATTTGTTTGTATGCACTTGAGTATAGGAACATGATGTGCAGTTGATTCTGACGGATTACTCTATGCCTGAAATGACTGGTTATGATCTTCTGGTTGAGGTGAAGGTAGGGTCCATCTATGGAAGGAAGTCTAATTTCATAAAATAACTTGTTGAATAATGCTTTACTCCCGTGTAATGATAAAATTAACCATTAATAAAAAATTATTTCCCCACACAGAAATCGCCCAAGCTTAATCATCTCCCTGTGGTGATTACATGCACTGAGGACATCCCCGAAATGATTAAAAAGTGAGTGAATAGAAAATTTGTCAAAGGTATGTGTTAGTTTAATAATTTTCCACTATGTATTTAATTGTTTCAATAATCCTATTGTGAATGAAGGTGCATTGATGGAGGTGCAAAGGACTATATTACCAAGCCAATCAAAGTTGTCAATGTGCCTTAGCTTCTGAGTTACATTTGATGCACCGACAAGGGCGATGAATAAAGTCAAAATAATATAACTCTTCGAAAGGGTTATATTTCTTATTATCTAGTAATCATTATTTGGTTATGACCATGTATGGTCCTCCTTTATATTATCATTTGTTTGTTTCATATCCATTTGGACTTATGTAAGACTTTTATGTTTTCGTTATTATTTAGATATGACCACATATGGTCCTCTTTTCTATCATCATCTCTATGTAAGGCATTTAAATGTCTTTGTAAGACTATTATGTCAATTTTTAAGTATTTATATTTTCATTATCATCATGCTTTTTCTTTACACAATAGTAAGTGTTGGTGGAGATAACTTCAAAATTGCCTTCGATAGTTCTCGGAATAATCATAGCCAAAGGGTGTAAACTCATATGGCTAGGGATCTTGCTTGGGTACATTCTTCTCGTGTGTTTGTTTGTAGGGGTCTAAAGGCGCCATTTGATGACATCAAGAATGGCGAGGCCTCCAAAGTAGGTGGAGGCAGGGACATTTCTCACCTGCTAGAGATGAACTCTAAGGCTCAACCTTCAGAGGAGGCGACCGAAAGGGTTGTTCACCGAAGGAGGAGTGGTTGGAAAGCGAGGACATACAAGCAACACAATCTCCATAACTCCCTAGAATATCCCTTGATTGTAGCTCCTAAACGATACCAAAGTGTAATTGTACTTCAATATGGTTCACCCACCTACAAATACGGGGTTCATGTAACAGATAATACAACTAATCTGAGATGGTTAAAATTGCTAGTGGCGTTTACTTTACCTTCATTCTTTATTGTTTTCATAGCAATCATCTTGGGAAGGGACAAATTCTAGGTAGTAGTGGTAGAAAGGGATGGACTTACTTGTATGTAAGTTGTTTCTCTCCATTTCATATTACTTGTCATTTTGACTTTTCTAGATACATTCTTTTTGTTATGTATCTAGACATAAGTATATATCTAGATGCATAGCAAAAGGAATGTATCTAGAAAAGCCAAAACGATAAGTAATGTCAAACAAAGGGAGTATTTACTTGGAGGGTGGATTGGCTTGCATTGGGTTTAGATAATATAAGTACGGGTGAGTTGGATTGAAAAAATAAATTAAATTGATGTGAATTGGTGTGGGTTAGAGTCATAATACAACCCAATTAGTAGGCCTAAGCACATGGATATATAACATGAGAAATGTATGACACTATTGGTACCGGAAAAAGCAACCCACTTCTAGTGGCGGAGCGAGCCACAAAATTGAGAGGGGTTGACAAATGAGGTAAATCAGTATATGTTAACACTTAGACAACCTGTTTTGAAGGCTTTATACACCAACTTTTAAGTGAAGCTCTACCAAAGAAATATAAATAACATAACTTCACTCAAGAAGCTCACATGAAACCCATCTAGTGGACAAATAATTCTAGGTAAGTGCTGTCTACTTGTAGGGTGCATTGGTTTGGGTTTGGATAATGTAAGTATGGGTTAGTTCGGTTGAAAAAATAAATTAACTTGATGTCGATTGGAGTGGGTTAGACTTATATTACAACGCAATTAGTAGGCCTAAGCACTGAATATGTAACTTGAGAAATATATAACATGAGAAATGTATGGCGCTCTTGGCACTGGAAAAAGCAATCAACTTCTAATGGTGGAGCTTGCCACAAAATTGGGGGGTTGACAAAAGAGGTAGATTAATATATGTTAACACTTATATAGCCTATTTGACAGGCTTTCCTCATCTATTTTAAGTGAAGCTCTACCAAATGAATATAAATAAAACACCTTCACTCAAGAATCTCACATGAAGCCATTAACGACTTACACTAGAGGGGTGAGTGACTTTTAATGCTTCTCCTTTCTCCCAACATTAAAGTGTTTTTAAAATATTGCCACTAAGAAGTTGTTTTTCCAAATGTTTCATGAAATGGGTTGGACTCCATAAAGAACTAATTCACCGTCAAAGCTAAAAACCATTTTTAGAAGGGAAAATTGGATGATTGCCATCAAACGATTCAACATATGGATATTTACCATCAAAAGGTTGGAGAATAGGTATCTACCATCCAAAGATCATCTGTTATAGCTATATACCATTCTGTTCATCTGTTGTCAACCTCGCTGCAAACGTTGTCCCTCCACTTGTGCTGGCGCGGTTGCGTCGCTCCTCCCCTTCACGCTAGAGCTCCTCCGCGGCTCCCCTCTGCTCAAGTCCCGCTGCAACTCAGCCGCTGGTGGAGGCTAGGTGGGCAGCCGCTGGAGCAGCAGGCAGTGGTGGACCCTGCTTGTGCTGTCGCTAGATCCAGGTTCCCTAGGTGGCCTCCGACGCGGTGTGGAGGGCGAGGTGGGGCGGGACACCAAGATCGGACCGGGTGCCTCTCCGGCTAGCAAAGGACTTGGGCATGAGATTTGCCGTGCCGCAAGCTCAACCACTCGCAGACTGTTGTGCTCGTCCCGTCCGCGAGGAGGTGCAGGTGGTAACTGTTGGCGTTTCTTAACGTCACCACTAGTTGTACACCTAGAGGGAGCGTATAAGAGCAACTGGGTATCCCGCAAGCACACGGAAATACCGTTGTAGCACTTCCCCAAGGAAGGAGAGTATTCCAAGGGTATCGAATCCAAGGAACGATGTGCACTATCTCCTACTCTAGTATAGATGGTCCAAGGACACCAAACTCCAGCTGGGATAGATAAGGGTTGAGAAGCACTTTCTTAAGGGACTTAGCTCTCGAGACTGATCTGTCCGCTATTAGTCCTCCTCGTGGGGCGCCAGCCCATTCTAACTTTTTAGGGAGAGGCCAATGTACTGGCAACGGGGCCCAACTCGGTACGCAGGCGCGGAGGGTTGCAACGGGTCCAATAGGCTGTCACCACTGCGGCCTACCTCTATCGTTACGCGAACGCATGTGGTCTTCGCAGGATAACCAGAGCCCAGACACCACGTCTGTACCCCAGATAACTACTATAGTGCAGTTACGTCTGCTAGCCCGCTAACAACACTATAGCAACCCGTATAAATACGGAACCACGAACTAGAGAGAGAACGGAATCAAATCATACTAGTCATCGAGCTACGGAGCAGAAAGAAACTATGGATGCAAACAAACGAGATACAGGAGACTTACGCAGCTAAACAGGATCAGAGCATGCAAACAGATATATGAACTACTGGACTAGCTCTAAAGGATCAAAGCCTTGTGTCACGAAGAACACAAGCCTCTAACTTATGAACGAGCTAAGAACACAAGAACAATTCAATCAAGCATGATGTCCACTATAGTCTAAATAAGAAATGCTGAAATACTCACTTTGCTCTAAATGAAGAACAAGCATCAACGAGGACATCAACTCACTCCTCACCCTATGCCACCAACACTCTAATCACACACACAACTCATGGGAGAGGTGAGAACTCACCTCCCTAAGAGAGAATGAGAGGAGAGGGAGAGAGGAATGTGTCTCAAATGGGAGCCCCTCCCCTCCTATTTATAGAGGAGGGGGTAGCTTGCCAAGAGGCCAAATGCTCTCCAAGATGTGCAGCCATCCTTGGGCGCCATCAATAGGAGAGCGACACGTGGCGAGGAATCTTGCAATGCACTCTTCTCTAGCTTCCAGAGGAAGGAACCAAACTGACCTTGTACTGGCCAATCAACGGGCGCCATGTCACCAATCCACCTCGGAACGTTGCAAGGGATCAACCAGGAAGCAACACGTGGAAGCAGATGGCGAACGGAGACCAGAAGGGTTCGGCCGACCCTGGCCCACCTCCTTCTGGCTTGTTCTTTCTCTAGGTGACTGATATGTGGGCCCTTATGACGGTTCTAGGTGCATGCCGAGTTTGGAGGTGGTTTGGGTCCCTGGTGGGCCCTTGGATCCTTGTGCTGCACACGTGGCGGTGTCTGATTTGTCGGGAGTTGCTTCACATGGATTGATGAGGTGTCATGGACACATGGCATCCAATGTGGCACACGTCGTCACGTGGTCTGGTGTGGGTCCCACCGAGCTCACAAGATATCGGGAGTATGATCTTGTCTTGTGCATATCTTTCTCATCCGGACTCCGAAGTAGACAAATGATACATCCATTTCGATCGTCTCGACGAGCCCGTCGCAATGGTGCAGTCCAAATTGGCATTTGAGGTTGTTTATGATGACGTCATATAATAGCCATTGGACTACTTGCTCTCAACTATACCATTTGGCACGTATTTCGGTGCATCCTACAACAAAAGCTAGAAACACCAACACTTGTGGAAATCATCAGTATCAAGCCCTATTCTAGTGTTGATGATCCTTTTACCATTATATTATGCAGGTATTGATGGTGTAAAAGTAGCACTTAACAGCCATCAACAACACCCCCACACTTGACCTTTGCTCGTCCCGAGTGAAGGGAGTCAGATCAAGGTGAGACATGATATCCAAAGGTATAAAGCAAGCATATGAGATATTCCAAACCATACCTTGTACTTGTGAACTCTGAAGTGTCTATCATGCTATCTTGGGTAGTTGAGGGATGGAACGGTCATGAATCAAATCACTCCTGCTCATCATGTCAAGTAACTTGGGGTTTTGCAATAAATTTTCAAAACAAACCTTGCTTAGCTCCTCATTTGATTCTCTCAGATCGCTCAATGTGTATATGTCCTCACCAAGGCATTAGATTTCCTTTCTTCACCTTACTTCTAATGATGGCTATATGTGGAGCTCAGGGTAGGATAAAGGATAAGGCATACTTGTATCACATATATTGCAAAGTCAAAGACTGGGTCCACAGAGAAAATCAATTCATACTATCAGATCAAGATGTGCACGTGTATGGATATGGTGAGTATGGTAAGGTGGATACTAGGCCCAGAATGGGTGCTAGATATTACCATACATATATGATGAATGTTGGTAGATGGTAAGGTGGACACTAGCTCCGGAATGGATACTAGTTATTACCATCTAAATTATGGAACTCCTTTCTGCATGACCATCTCTCTCCTTTTTCTCCTTTATTTTGGACATGGGCTATTCTTTCTTCTTCTCTTTTTTTCATCATGCCTTGAGCATGTGTCTCTTTTTTTCTCTTTTTTTTCATAGCCCATGTCTCTATTTGAAGGATACTTTTGGAGAGAGATGTCACACCACATATGGAGCTTTATTTTTATGAAATGGATGAATGATACAATGCTAACTTCCAGTGTAGAAGCATAGCAAGGGGAAATAGGTGGTGTGCACATGAATCTTGATCATGAAAGTAATGAAGAGAATTCTCACAAGGGTCATAGAATTTGACAAAACTCAATGCAATAACAAGCAGCATATGAGTAGAAGGTTTTCAACTATATCATATGGCTCTAGTAGGACGGTGGCATATCAAAGAGGAGCTTTGCAAAGGATTTTCATGATTTTCAAATAAAATTCCCAAGCACTTAAACATAAAGAGCGAAGATCATATCATCAAACCATATCACAAACGTCAACTACTTAGATAAGCATGAGTTCCCTAATGATATTTGTTCACAAGCATCAAGATGATGAGTAAGGAATAAAACATATGCAAGCCAACCATAGGAATCATGTAGAGCAAGCATAGCACCAACCACTGAGTTTGGGTTCAAAGGATAGGAATTGAAGTTCAAACAAACTCATGGATATGATAGAGTGAGATAGAGGGTGCACATACCATCGCTTCTGAAGGATAAGAGATCAAGGAAGACTAGTGGTGATTCGGCTGACCAGAGGGCAGCCGGGTCACTCTAGTTTACCTTGCTCTTGTCACGAAGGCGTAGTTGATGTTGTGCAGCGCCTATGTGAGGGTTCTCTAGTGGAAATGTCGATGATGAGCTTGAGAGAACTCCCCCACACTAGTGATTGACCCTGGTGCTATTCTTCAAATGATAAATGAAAACAAAGGAGGGACTCTAATGGTTCGAGAACCATAGAGCCTTTATTCAAATTCAAATATTTTTGTTGTTTTTAATTTATTTTTATTGTCACCATGTCATTTGCTTGGAAAGGGGTAGACCAAAATTACACTTCATACACAAAGGGGAATATACTTACCTTGGACCTTTGATAGGTCATATGTACCACCTTTGCATGATGTGCAACGTGAATCTGACACCTCAACTTACCCTCCCATTTGAATTTAGCTCAATGACTTACCCATTCAAATTTGACAATCTTCTGCAGGGGTTAGTCAGCATACATGCAACCAAGATCTATGAAGATATAACTCTAAGGTTCATCAGTCAAAACTCGACACCATGTCTTGTTTTGACTGAAGAAGATAGTTTTAACCTAAGCACCATGCTTAATTTAAAACAATCTATGAATGTATATTCAAATGATACTTTCAAACCAGAGCATATGAGCATAAATGAAGGAAGCATGAAAGCATGATCAAGCTATCACCAACGAAGGACATAAGCATGAGCATAAGACGGTGAACCTCGGGAACCTCCCGGAAGGGCTTTGTTTAATGTCAAAAGAAGGACTTACCTAGCTAGAGGGCAAGATGCAAGAGCTGACATCATCTTCACACCAGGATAAGATTTGGTAGAGGAGGAACTTTACTCAAGATGCTCTCATATCTCCCCCACACTTGAAGTTTGCATTGCTAGGCAACAAAACTCAAGTGTGTGGTGATCAAGCTTCCCTTTGTAACTGTTCCCTCACCAAAGTTTGTCTAGGTGTTGCAGCTGATGTGGCTCAGATGTTCGTCGGCATCACCTGTCCATCTTCCTTCTCGATCTCCACCTGAAAGGTTAGTGACCAAAAATACCCGAAGGACAACTTATCCTAAAAACATGTTCTTGCTTTTATTCGAAAAGGGAAATAAAACCTATGCTAATCCAGGCTATCTCCTGGTAGTGCTTTGTTTATTTAAGGTCATAAGCTCGACCATGGGAACTTCATCTTGCAGCTATCGTTGGTGGTGTCATTCCCGTCTCACCACCAATCCTTGATGTATCAGTGAAGCTTTAGCTGCAAGGTTAGTGCCACAATGCACACATGAAATCTGATATGCTTATGATAGACATATACATCTACAACCAGCCTTCTAAACTTTCTGCAAAAGAGGACCATAAGGTGATTGCAGCCCTCATGTGTGCTCAGCGCACTAAGCAAGTCTGACTCTAGAGGGACATGATGCGAGCATAGTCTGTATGGTGAATCAAGAATGAATCTACCATGCTCGTGTGTGGAATCCTTTCCTCCGGACTCCAGGGTCAGTGCCTCGAAAGGTTCCATGGCCCATGAATTCTCCATCTCGAGAGAGTCATCGTGGAAGCTCGATGTTGACTCTCGATCATGATCGAAAGCAACATGATACGGGCCAGCGGGAAGAGGCTAAAACTCGGTCAAGAGTGGTGACGATCGTTCGCCTTCACAAAGGTGAAGAGAGTCTCCCGAGTCATCCTCATAAGGGGCAGAACATTCTACAACCTTAATGAGAATAGACTCAGATGATGCGAACGGAGATATATGCGTCATCTCCTCGAGTGGGTTTTACTGGGGAAGAGGCTTTGCCATAGGATGTCCCGGACAAGGGGTAGCAGTGGCAGAAGCAACTCCCCTAAGCTTACCATCTAGGCTCCCTAAAGATCTATCGAAGAGCTGCTTGAAAGGGGAGCCTAGGAGAAGATCGAGATCAAGGATATCGAAGATGTGAAAGTCTAAGGTAGCCTCGATCCCCGGCAACGGAGCCAGAAATGCTTGTCGGCGTTTCTTAACGTCACCACTAGTTGTACACCTAGATGGAGCGTATAAGAGCAACCGGGTATACCGCAAGCGCACGGAAATACCGCTGTAGCACTTCCACAAGGAAGGAGAGTATTCCAAGGGTATCGAATCCAAGGAACGATGTGCACTATCTCCTACTCTAGTATAGATGGTCCAAGGACACCAAACTCCAGCTGGGATAGATATGGGTTGAGAAGCACTTTCTTAAGGGACTTAGCTCCCGAGACGGATCTGTCCACTATTAGTCCTCCCCGTGGAGCGCCAGCCCATCCTAACTTTTTAGGGAGAGGCGAATGTACTGGCAACGGGGCCCAACTCGGTACACAGGCACGGAGGGTTGCAAAGGGTCCAACAGGCTGTCACCACTGCGGCCTACCTCTATCGTTACGCGAACGCACATGGTCTTCGCAGGATGACCAGAGCCCAGACACCAGGTCTGTACCCCAGATAACTACTATAGTGCGGTTACGTCTGCTAGCCCGCTAACAACACTATAGCAACCCGTATAAATACGGAACCACGAACTAGAGAGAGAATAGAATCAAATCATACTAATCATCGAGCTACAGAGCAGAAAGAAAGCTATGGATGCAAACAAACGAGATACAGCAGACTTACTCAGCTAAACAGGATCAGAGCATGCAAACAGATATATGAACTACTGGACTAGCTCTAAAGGATCAAAGCCTTGTGTCACGAAGAACACAAGCCTCTAACTTATGAACGAGCTAAGAACACAAGAACAATTCAATCAAGCATGATGTCCACTATAGTCTAAATAAGAAATGCTGAAATACTCACTTTGCTCTAAATGAAGAACAAGCATCGACGAGGACATCAACTCACTCCTCACCCTATGCCACCCAACACTCTAATCACACACACAACTCATGGGAGAGGTGAGAACTCACCTCCCTAAGAGAGAATGAGAGGAGAGGGAGAGAGGAATGTGTCTCAAATGGGAGCCCCTCCCCTCCTATTTATAGAGGAGGGGGTGGCTTGCCAAGAGGTCAAATACTCTCCAAGATGTGCAGCCATCCTTGGGCGCCATCAATAGGAGAGCGACACGTGGTGAGGAATCTTGCAATGCACTCTTCTCTAGCTTCCAGGGGAAGGAACCAAACTGACCTTGTACGGGCCAATCAACGGGCGCCATGTCACCAATCCACCCCGAAACGTTGCAAGGGATGAACCAGGAAGCAACATGTGGAAGCAGATGGCGAACTGAGACTAGAAGGGTTCGGCCGAACCTGGGTTTGGCCGACCCTGGCCCACCTTCTTCTGGCTTGTTCTTTCTCTTGGTGACTGATATGTGGGCCCTTATGACGGTTCTAGGTGCATGCCGAGTTTGGAGGTGGTGGGTCCCTGGTGGGCCCTTGGATCCTTGTGCTGCACACATGGCGGTGTCTGATTCGTCGGGAGTTGCTTCACATGGATTGATGAGGTGTCATGGACACATGGCATCCAATGTGGCACACGTCGCCACGTGGTCTGCTGTGGGTCCCATCGAGCTCACAAGATATCGGGAGTATGATCTTGTCTTGTGCATATCTTTCTCATCCGGACTCTGAAGTAGACAATGATATATCCATTTCGATCGTCTCGACGAGCCCGTGGCAATGGTGCAGTCCAAATTGGCATTTGAGGTTGTTTATGATGACGTTCTTTAATAGCCATTGGACTACTTGCTCTCAACTATACCATTTGGCACGTATTTCGGTGCATCCTGCAACAAAAGCTAGAAACACCAACACTTGTGGAAATCATCAGTATCAAGCCCTATTCTAGTGTTGATGATCCTTTTACCATTATATTATGCAGGTATTGACGGTGTGAAAGTAGCACTTAACAGCCGTCAACAGTAACCACCAGAGAAACCTCACGCAAAATGTCATGTCCTCCGTTGGGAAGTCCATTAGTCCACCATATGTTCATCATCCAAATTTGTTGGCCATAGTGAGTTTCATTCCAATTGCTTGCACTGGAAGATTCTTTGATCTGTTGCGAATTGATTTTACTACCCATCTTTACAAATCAGATAATTAAAAAGTTGGAATTTTGTTTTTTTCCATCCGCTTGTCTCCATGGAAGCTGCAGCAAGGGAGCGGCGTGCAAATCCACGGCCGCCCCTAGGCATGTCGCCGCCGCCCAGGGTAGATTCCTGGATTGAGCATAGGGGAGCGACGAAGGGGCCGAGTTACAGTGGAGCTCCAGCGCGAAGGGAAGGAGCGGGGTAGAGGGACGACGTCTGCAGCGAGGTTGAAGGAAGGTGCACGAAATCGTATATAGCTATGACAGACGATCTTTGGATGGTAGATATCTGCCCTCCAACCTTTTGATGGTAAATATCCATATGTTGAATCTTTTGATGGCAAGGATCCAATTTTCCCTTTTTATAAGGAGAGGAAGATCTACCAAATATGCCTTTAGAAATGAAATTAACCATGCTTGCGGGTGCACTAGGAGAGGCACACACCAAAAACATGGTTAGTGCTTGCACATGCATACCACTTTATCTTCGTCGTGTGTCGTAATGCAAGTGAATGTAAAGGGTTTTTACTACAACGTAATGTTTTCCATAGCGGATTTTGGGTGGGAATAGATGAAAACGAGGAGTAGGGAGAGGTAGGACATGGTGGTTGGTGGGCTTTTTGCCTGTGTAGAGGAGAATGAGTGTTGACGGTTCAATAACGTGCCAAGATTCTCCGCAAGCTTACGGATCATCGTAGTACCTTTTTCCCTCGAGTACGGACCCAAGGTATCAATCCGTGGATCGGAAGCAAACTACCTAGCGTTTTCCATCTAATCTAACCAATCTTACCAAGCATGAAGCATTGATTGCATATAAAGGTAAACCTAATATGTATAAGAGTTGTATAGCATTTAGGTTGATCTCATCCAAGAACTTAGACAAAAAGATAACAAACACAAGCGAGAGTAACAAGGGCCTATCATATCCTAGTTGTAGCTCTAGCTAGATTGGCAAGCAAAACACAGTTCTCATTCAAAGCATCTTTAAGCCCCCATCCTCCAGTCTGACCCTCGAAGACATCCGCCCTTTCGGGGTAATCATCCTGTCACGATGCACCCTTATTCATGCGGGGAGCCTAAGGGCGTGAACATAAAGATCACGTCATACTACTCGATACATCCGGTATGCAATTCTAGTCACCATGACTACAAGAACACCCCTTGCCATCTATGCTAGCCATAGATTGGAACAAGCAAACTCGAGAAAGTATGAAATCATAAAAGGAGGAACATGGATCGCTAAATGAATCAAAACACATCTATAACTTCACCATGAATGATTATCCATCACAAGATAATAACCGTGGCCAAACCTATTTGTGACTCCTAGCTCCAGAGCTTCGCCGTAGCACAACCACGCAGGGAGGCCATGGCGGCTAAGGTTGGCCTAAGCCATCCCCTAGACAACTTCGAGGACTTGCGGCGGCCGTTGTCTCCCTCCGGTGCTTCTCCCTCAAGTCGGCGGCTCTCAGATGGATGGATTTGGCGGCCGTCGGGGCTGTGGACTATTAATCGACTGAAGCAACCCTAGTCCGAAGGGGAGGCCGAACCGAGGCGAAAATGGGATGGGCCGGCCGGCCTGGGCCTTTTCTGGCTCGATTCGGGCCCAACTTTCTCCATGAGGCTTTTATTGCAACACCTTTGCATGTGGGCTTTGGACGTCACTATCCCCGCGATCAGGATAAGGGGCCTTGTCGCATGAACTTTCGGTCTTTCATCTTGGTCCTCAGGAATATTTCTTCATTGCATCTTAGTCCTTGCCACCTTTGGAAGTAAGTTCATACATGAACGGAGTTCCTTGATTCTCTTTCATAACACCCTCCGAACTTGATATAGATTTATCCATTAAGTGCATGATTTCCTGCATAAACATTACACTTCAAAAGGCACATGCACAAATGAACTTGTTAAATCATTAGTATGCCTAGTGGTGGGTTAGTTACAAATCAAAGCTCAAACCAAAGTGTAACAAGTGCTCTAGGTGTACCAAATTTGACCGCCAACATCCCGCCATGCTTAAACCTTGCTCGTCCTCAAGCAAGTCTAGGAAGCTTGCTTGATCAAGAAATCAGAGTTGCCCTTCAATGTAATCACTACACTCAATCATACATAACAAGACATATTGCTCTCTGAAGTATTTTGCATTTAGGTTCAAGTTTTGATCGGCTACTTTATCATTATGGAAGATAGACTAGCAATAAAGATCATGCCACAATAAAGTAAATATAATGCTCTCAGACTTAAGCAAACTTCAAACCTTTACCTTATTCGATCATGAAGAGTTTTTTTTTCAAAAAGTTGCACATCAAACATAAGTGAGGTTCTCTTGCAATAGCTCATGGAAACGCTCATCTCATCAAGTCACTCAAACCTATACTAAATTATTTCAACCTATTCTACTCATATATGAGAGGGGAAGGCTTATGTGGAGCTTAGTAGGTAAAAATAATCCTAGCAAAACATTATATTTGAAATATTGTCAAACTAAGAGAGAGATCTATTGGATTTACTGAGACTTGTAAAAAAGGCCATGAAAATAATGTTGACGAGGGAGAGGGATGGAACACACACATTTAGAGAAGTGGACATGTGCAAGTGGCAAGTGGATGATCCCAAGGCACAAATGAAGTCCTTGTTATCAGATTGCACATGGTTGGAAAATGAGTATGGATTTGGTCTTGAAGCACCTCTGAAAATTCAAATGAAGCTAGAGAACCGGGGAACTTCATTGATATTTTTTCCTTTTCTTCTTCTTTTCTTTTTTTCATCACACTTCTTCTTCTTCTTCTTCTTCTTCTTCTTCTTCTTCTTCTTCTTCTTCTTCTTCTTCTTCTTCTTCTTCTTCTTCTTCTTCTTCTTCTTCTTCTTCTTCTTCTTCTTCTTCTTCTTTTTTTTTGGATGCTCCCCTGAACTCTAGACAACATAACACCTTCTTAGCAACTCCTCCCCCCATGCTTAGACAATGCTCATCCTCGAGCAAAGAAGGGACTAAATCCTGCTAGAAAAGGTATATAAAATCTCATGTCTCGTCTGGAAAATACTTGAAATCTTCTGAGACTCCTCCACACAAAATCTTGAATTTTTTTCTTGCATCATCTTGGAGGTCTTCAAAAATTACTCCAATTTGTAGCACCTTGACTCCTTTAGATTTGTCTCAAAATAATAATCCATACTCAAGTTGGGTTGTGGACAAGGAGGGTATCACAAAAAAAGATATTTGAGTTTTAGGGTGGATATCCGGCGAAGTTTGCGAAATTCCCGATGTTGAAACTCACAATGCACGGATAGAAAGGCTAGCAAAAGAAGTTATGCAAAACAGAATGACCAACTTCTAAGTCTCATACCACAGAAAATCAATTTTAATCCAACTCATCAAAATATAAGTTTGTAATCTAAAGGTTTCATCATGAAAGATCATATGTATATAGGCTTGGGTAGGTAGAACATTACAAGAGATTCACAAATGTAGATAGCATAGTAAGTTTTAAATAAAAAAAAGTTATTGGGTCATTGGTAAACTTAAATCAAAGAGCAACATAAAGTATGTGGGTTTAGAATTTAGTCATATAACCTCCACAAATTAAAGAGCCGGTAGTTAGTCAATTTAAGATCATTTAATAGAGAACAACTAGTCAAGTCATATACAACATCATGTAGGTAAGACAAAGCGGCAACCTTCATCATTTTTCCACAAGTAAGATCATACCAAAATAATGTAATCGTGGTGAGCAAGGTGATGGTGATGATGATCTTAAACAAAACAAAAACTAGGTTGTACTCCTAGAATCCAAGTTATTAACAAGAGAGATATACAAAGGTTGCATCTAAGGTTGTTGAAGGCATATACATATATACATACATTTAAAAAGACAAGAACAAAATGAGGGTTGAGGAATTGTTACCGTGATCCTTGTACTCGACGCGGTCTTCTCTTGTCCACCAAGTCCTCTCCCATGCTTAGCATGTTGCTAGGCATGGAAGAAGGCAAACTCCTTGTATTCTTGAAGTCCTACCGCCATGCGAGGAGATCATCATCACTTTTTTTGCCTTGATTGTCCTTCAACATCCGCCCTTTGTCATGAGCCTTGGTCCCAATTGTTTCTCATCCTATCTTCACCTCCTTCCATGTTGTCCCTCATTGTTGGTTCATCTTCCATGGATTTTTCTTCTACTTACAGAACAGAACATGTACTGAACCATTGCTCCATTGCGAAGTGCTTGAAATTATGTTTCCAACGAGTGGTCATTCACCCCAATCGGACTTCGAACAAAAGAGTTACACCCTTTTTACTTTGTTTGTGTAAGCTGTCCCGAGCTGATTTCAGAACGTGTGGCACCCAAATATTTGGTTGTAACTTCTTGCACGGGTCTTTTAAAATGTTGAATCTTGATTCGTTGGAAACAAGACTTAATGAAGCTCCTGAATATCCAATTTTCCTCTTTTGTACATCTCTTAATATGTGCTTAATCTTGATGAAAACAACAGCGCTCCTTTCGGGATTTCGGAGGTGTTGACGATCTTGATTTCAGCTTTTATCACGAACTTGTGGGAGTAATTCGCCATGCCTGCAAAACAACTCTAATGCACAAAAGTACCCCCTAGACGTGCCAACAAAGCAAAAACATCCCTAAGATCTCAACTTGTGACAGTTAATCTAGTGAAAGGAAAATTAAAATCCTAATGGGTGTACGTGTGTGTAAGTGTGCATGTGAATGAGGGGATGGTATAAAAACAAAGACAATGTTTACACCAAATTCTAAACTCCATGCTTACAATTTGATTGCCAAAATTTTCCGTACCTATAAAAATTTATTAACCAAGGTCAAAACAACATACTTATCCCAAGATCAATAATTTTTATAGTGCAAGAAAAGTAGGGCGCATTGCAAAGTTTATAAACCAACCAATGCATCATGAAAGCAAGGTTTATAAAACTGAATGAAGATGGTCTCCAATCATGTCTAAACACCATGTTTACACAATATTGCAAAAAGGAGTCATGCATGTTGACAAGCATTAAGATAGATATGAAAGCATTCATCATAGAGTTTCACCAAGAACCTAGCTCTCATAAAGATGATGACAATGAGGTGGATGCAAAATGCAAATGCAAAGAGTTAGTGCAAACACACGTTAGCAAGGTTTGAAAAGACTTTTGATGTAGTTCACAATAAGCAAAGGACAAAGCTTGGCCTTCTACTTCATACGAAGTAAGCATTGTCAACAAGGAAATCACCCATCAAAAAGAATCGATCAACCAAACTAACAAGGTTTAATGGTAGGTTATGTGTATCCTATATTTTTGGCTCAAATAAGAATTTTGAAGAGAGGAAGTCAAGTATAAAAATTCTATCTAAGGTGGTGCTAAGAGTCTTTCTATGAAAAATGAACTTATGGTTTTGGGGTGGCTAAAGGTGTGAAAGGTTTTCTCATAGGAAGGCTAGTCGAAGTTTTTAGTTAGAACAAGGGATAGAAGTAAACTTGGCCAGTCGGAATGGTGCAGCAAGCCAATCACCAAGTCAACCCTACCCTTGTTGGCTATGATTTTTGGTGGGGGTTATAGGAAGACTTAGGTTGGTTGGACAAAAAGTTAGATCAAAGCCAACATGCAATGCAATGTAACATGGATGAACAAAATGATATGACATGATATGGTGGTGGTCTAAAACAAAAGCAAATGTTAGCCTAAATCAACTAGCCACAAGTTTAGAGTCAAAGGGTGGTACCAAACTTCATATTTCTCTCTAAAAAGACACAAAGAAAAAGACTCTAAACACTAATGGGCACACAAAAAGGTCTACAAGTTTTCCAAGATCAAATAACAAAGCGCTCCCTCAATAGTAATTAAATTATACAATATGATGTTGTGGTATTTATTAGAGCAATGGTACAATATTACTTGATGGTTCGGTTAAAGAACACAATGTAGATGGTCATATTATGTATATAAATATGAAAACGGGTTGTCTCCTGCAAAGTGCTTCGTTTAAAGTCATAGAGCTCGACTTTCTTACGTACCTTCTTATTATCGCGAAGCCATGATCCTTCATGCAAGATTTGAAGGTGTCCATGCAGTTTTGATCCACTCTCCGTGCTTGACATGATCATTCATGCTCGATGAGAGGCTTGCCCAATCGTCTCCTTGCATCGTCATCACCTTCTTCTCCATCGCACTTCGTCGCTACCTCTTCTTTCACAAATTTTCCTCTCTGTCCAGATCAGACCATGTAGTAGACAATAACTTCCATGTGTGGCGCATGAAATTTCCTTTCCATCAAGTCTTTATTCACCCCCAACGGAATCCAATCGAGTGAGTTATGTCCGTTTTACTCCAACGCTGCAATCTGTCCAAAGCTGATTTCAGACTGCGCCGCGCCCAATGTTTTTGCCATATCTACTTGTACAGGTCTTCAAATTCGTCGATCTTGGATGCAATGGAGTTGGAACTTGATGGAGCTTCTGATTTTAAATTTTTTCTTCCTTGTACATGTCTGACCAGGTGCTCAAAATTGATGAAAACAGCGACGTCTGCACTCGAGATTCAGGGAAGGCGATGCTCAAGCTTGCAATTCTTTGGGGGCATAGCTTCTCCCCTCTTGATTCAAGTTGCATGCCCTTCATGGTTAGCAAAACTCAGGTTTTCTCCTGACATTTGCTCTTTTAGGGTCACTAGCTTGACCAAGCACAAAGCAAGTCCAAGTTTTGCAAAAAGTAATGCACACATATGCAACCAAAACCACAATTTAAATTGGATTAACATGCAAATTGTGATTAAAGGTAGCATAAGTTTATTGCTCAGTGCTAAGCTCTCATTAGGCAAATGTTCATTAGGAATGTGAATTAACAAAGTTTAAGCACAACATAGCATCTTTATTATTCTCAAGAAATTCTAGCCTATCATCATGATCATCAATGGTGCAAAGCATAGAATCGAATCAATCTTACTATTGGATATGAACATGAATATTTCAAAAGAATGTTATCACCTCCAAATTTATCTTGAGAGGTTAATGTGTACCTTAGCCCTCGAGCTTTTCATCATGAGTGGTCCCTTGGATTTGAAAGCAAATTAACAACTTCAATGATCGGAGGTGGCTCCACGTTGTCTTCTCGCAATTCCTTCCTTCATACCATGCGTCATTGTAAGGAATCGGATGCTCGTAGCCTAAGAGGGAGAGGGGGTGAATTAGGCAACTTAAAAACTTAACCTATGGCTTATCACTATTTGCATGAAACATAAACTAGAACATACTATCTAGATGTGCAACTAAGGTTGTTCTAGTGTGAAACTCCCATCCCAAAACAAGTTTTGCAACCTATAGCCAATCCTAACAAGATACCACTCTAGGAAAGTAAAGGCAAGCAAGGATTGCAAGAAAGTAATGCGGAAACATAAAGGGGGATGAGAGGAAGCAAACTCTTGACACGCGATTTATCCCGTGGTATCGGTAGGCACTAAGCCACCCCTAGTCCACGTTGTTGAAGCACTCTACACAAGAGTATTGCTTCCCGGTCACCAAGTCTCTCCCAAGAGCACCACTTGACTTGCCACAAAGGCTCACCACGAAGGCACTCGCCAAGCTCCCTTGGTCACCTTGATCCGCCTCCACTAAGGAGCTTCTCCACCAAGGGAAGAGGGTCTCCACGTCCCCCACACAAAGTGTCCTCGCCGCTCCACACCAAGCCGGAGGGTCGAAGACGTTTGCCGGAGAGCCACCTAGGCTCCAAGGCTTCCGACGCACCTCGTACAACTTGATCCACTCGAGAATCACCTCACAAGGTAGGCACACCTTGCACTCACTCAGCCCTAAGCTAAGCCTAACACTAAGCACACACACAAAGCATGTGCAAGTCTATGGATGAGCAATTTAGCACTTGGATGGCTTGGATATGATCTTCAATGTGTCTTGGACTTCTCTGCACTTCCACATACTCCAGCAAGCTCAAATGACGGGGTGGAAGGGGTATAAATAGGCCAAGGCATCAAGCTAGCCGTTGGGCCAAAGCTGTAGAAAGTAGTACCACCGGATGATCCGACGCAATGCTTTTCCAGGCGTCGGTTCATCCGGTGCTACTAGCCATTGCCTTCCACCGCACATGACCGTTGACACAAATCATCCAACGCTTCAACCGACGCACCGTCGATTCATCCGGTGCTGAAGGGTTTCTCGCAAAAACCTTACTGTTAGCTTCTTTGGTGCCGTCGGATGAACCGTTGCTTATATCCTCGTGACCTTTGGTTCATCCAGTGCTTAAGAGTTTTACTCCAGAACCTCTCTGGTAGCAAACACACGGACACCGAATGAACCGCTGCTACACCGTCGGTTCATCCGGTGCTACTAACCCAGCTTGCTTCTTCACTGACAATCATCCGGTTCAACTAGAATATCCACCGTCGATTCATCCGGTGGTCATCATGTTGACTCGAGTCTTCACACAGTGTACTACTTCATCCGGTCGTTGCACCGACGCTTCTTTCTACGGTACCGTCGGTTCATCCGATGGTGTCTTTTCCCTTTTCTTTCTTCTTGTTGGTTTTGCCTCAAAATATATGCTATCTTCTCATTTTGGCATATAGTATTTTTGCATCCATGGTACCTAGAAATGTCTACAAAGACATGCTCAACAATATGGTTAGTCCCATTGATCATGTTGTCATTAATCACCAAAATCAAACTTGAACAAATGGCATATGAGGCCATGTTCGCTACAATCTCCCCCTTTTTGGTGATTTATGACAGCACGATCAAAGCAAGCATAAATTTGCAAAATTTGACAAAATTGCTTGGATGCTTACCATCATCCAACTTCCCCTTTTTGTGTTCTCCCTCTTTCATGATCTTCTCTTCACTTATAGCTTGCTACTTCCCCCTTTGGAAACATTGGCTTGCTTTGGCTCCAAATTCTCTCCCTTTGGAATAAAATCTCCAAAAAAGTGTCCAAAACAAAAGGGTCTCCAAAGGAAATTTAGCAAGTCCTAGCAATCATAGCTCAAAGAGAAATGTTAAATACAAGGGAAGAAGCTGCATGAACCATGATCCATATGTATGATATCAATGAAGATACCACATGTGCGAATAACTAAGGTGGATCACAAGCTCATGAGACTAGCATGATATAAACTAGGCTCCCCCTAAGTGTGTGCACAAAATGATAGTGTGAAAAACAAGTGCACAACTACAAATACTAGTAAGACTAAGATAAGGAAGCTTAGAGCATATCATGCAAGGAGGTAGCTTAAAAGACAAGCGATAAGACAAGAAGGTTCTTGTAACATTACCACTTGTAGATTTTGAGCATTACATACCTCCGGGGTTGTTCCTCTTCTACCTTGTTGGTACCACATTGAGATAAGCCACTTGGAAATGATATCACTTGGAAATGACACCACTTTGAAAGAAGCTTGCAAAGAAGACACTTGAGGTACCACAAGGATTAGCAATGTATGAGTTCATTGCCTTTGAACTTATATATAGACATAAGCTCGCAAGGACATGACTCAATAGCATGAAACTCATATTGCTATATTCACTCTCTTAGAGATGTTAGATCACATTTAGAGTGAAATAGCATTCTCTTAGAATGAAATACCACACCAGAACGTGCCACCAAGGGACTACACAAGATAAGCTTGAAATGATGTTAGTCCCACAAACAAACCATAGGATGAGCTCCCACTAAATGTGTGCATTTAGTGTTTGAATCACCAACCAAATGTATGCACATTGTTTATGACAACAAAAGGGAAGCTAATCCTATAGCTTGCTCATGATGCAAGGAGATATATATGAAAACATGCATCATGAAATAAACATGTGTAGCTTTCCTACACACTAATCAAACCATGTAGGTTGCTCATAGGTTAGCACATGACACAAGCAACCTACCATATGTAAACAACTAGGCATAGCAACAAATGCAACCTAAATAAGGCAATGGAGCTACAATGATACATAAGATGAGTTATAGTTTCCATTACCTCAACCGGGGAGCTTGGACAACACATGTCTAATCTTGCAAGCTTGGCTTCTAGATTTGAATCTTCACTTATTCTTTGTGCCAAGCCTCCCAAGTCCCCGACTCATGGCCTTCACGTGGCCTTAGGAACCCAAACCCTTTGAGGCCCCTTCATCTTGGTGATGACTTCCTTGGGCACCCAAATGGGTTGGTTCCAACCCCACTCCTTCATCTTTCCAACCTTGTGTGCAACCACCTTGCCATTAGCCTTCTTCTTGATGACATAGGAGTTGCTCTTGATCTTGTTCTTGCGGTTGGGCTTAGTGTAGATGAGAGAGCTCTTGATGGTGGTGTTCAACTTCTTCTTCTCACCCTTGTCCATCTTCTTAACGAATTGAGGGCATTTGTAGAACTTGTGCCCTTCTTCATGACACTTGTAGCAAGTCACGATTGATGCCTTCTCAAGCTTCTTCACCATGTCATCTCGGTTATCTTGAGGAGGTTGGACGTTGCTCTTCATGTCTTGAGAGGCTTCTACTTTTTCTTCATTGTTCTTGCCCTTGCCCATCAAGCTAACCAACTTCTCTCGAAGCCATTTTACTTTTTGCTTGAGCTCATCATTCTTCATGCTTATAATCTTAACATTCTCATTACAAGATGGTGAGCAAGATTCATCAATTAAATCAATGCAAGAAGTTGAAGCATCTACCTTGGGTATAGGAATTGCACAAGGGATAGATGATTCATCAAGCTCAAAGGAATCACTAGTTTTAATCTCAATGCTCTCTAGCTTAGATTTTAGCTCTTCATTCTCCTCACTAAGCAATTTGAATTTGCACAACAAATGTTCATAATTTGTAGCAAGGGTAGCACTAAGATCATTGAGAGCATTAAGTTCTTTAATTTCATTAGCTTGTTTTTCTAGCATCCCTTTTTGCTCATTTACTAGCTCACCAAGATCATCAATTGAGGTGGTGTCGGATTCATCATCACTCACATTGCTTTCCATACCTTGGGCCATAAGGCACATGTGTGATGACGATAGGGGACCTTGCATGAAGCGGGTGGTGAAGTTCTTGCTTGATTCATCACTTGAGCTACAAGAACTTGATTCTCCACCACTTATCCACTCACAGATGGCGGTGAGTGCTTCTTGTTTTGGCTTCCTCTCCTTGACCACCTTCTTCTTGGGCTTGCGCTTGATCTTGGAAAACTTGATGTGTTGATGATGACGCCCTTCTCTCAAGTGGATGTTGTAGCCGTGCATGTTGACTTTCTTCACATATTTGAAGATCTTCTTCACGTACGTGGCAACCATCGATTCGACCTCTTCATCACTTGAGGAGCCTTCATCGTCATCACCATCATCGTCTTCACTTGAGCTTCCATGAATCGCCATCCTTCTCAACTTCTTCTCTTGTTGGCTTGAAAGAGCATGGCTTGCGGTTGGAGAAGATGGTTCTTGGGGTGTTGCCTTGAGCTCAACTTTTGGTTCTTCCTTTGTCTTGAGCTCATTCTTGGAAGCTTTCTTGGACTTGGGCATGATTTGAAATTCATGTGCCATGATCTTGATCAAGATTTGAGAAGGCTTCAACTCTTCAAGCTTCTTCTCATAGATGATAGCTTTCACTCACCAAGTCATAATCAGGCTTCTGGAGACTTTGAAGGATCTTGCGATTCATGTTCATGTCCGTGATGTTCTTCACACCTAAAGCATTAATCTCATTGACAAGAACATTTAGGCGTGAGTACATAGATTCAGCATTTTCATTCTCAAGTTGCTTAAAGCTATTGAATTCCTTAAGGAGACAACCATAGCATTCATTAGCTACTTCTTTTGAACCCTCATTTTGTTCCTTGATGGTATTTCATAGCACATGAGCATTTTCACTAGTAAAAACTCTATTGAAAACACCTACATCTAGAGAGGATAAAATGATACTCTTTGCAATAACATCAAATTGCTTCTCCTTCCTAGTACCATTTCTAACACCCTCATCGGTGACCCTCCAAACATCAAGATCCTTAGCTTGTAAATAAGCTTCCATGAGGACCTTCCAACGAGAGTAGCCCGTGCCATCGAAATGTGGAGCCAAACCTAAGGTATCCACCCTTTTCATCCTCTAAAGAGCAACTCACTAGGCGGTGAAGCCTAACCGATCCAATGAGCTGGTTTTCACAAATTGCCAATCGAATTGGCGTATCCTTGTGAAGGAAGTGAGTCCCAGCTCTGATACCACTTGTAAGGAATCGGATGCTCGTAGCCTAAGAGGGGGAGGGGGTGAATTAGGCAACTTAAAAACTTAACATATGGCTTATCACTATTTGCATGAAACATAAACTAGAACATACTATCTAGATGTGCAACTAAGGTTGTTCTAGTGTGAAACACCCATCCCAAAACAAGTTTTGCAACCAATCGCCAATCCTAACAAGATACTACTCTAGGAAAGTAAAGGCAAGCAAGGATTGCAAGAAAGTAATGCGGAAACGTAAAGGGGGATGAGAGGAAGCAAACTCTTGACACGCGATTTATCCAGTGGTATCGGTAGGCACTAAGCCACCCCTAGTCCACGTTGTTGAAGCACTCTACACAAGAGTATTGCTTCCCGGTCACCAAGTCTCTCCCAAGAGCACCACTTGACTTGCCACAAAGGCTCGCCACGAAGGCACTCGCCAAGCTCCCTTGGTCACCTTGACGCCGCCTCCACTAAGGAGCTTCTCCACCAAGGGAAGGGGGTCTCCACGTCCCCCGCACAAAGTGTCCTCGCCGCTCCACACCAAGCCGGAGGGTCAAAGACGTTTGCCGGAGAGCCACCTAGGCTCCAAGGCTTCCGACGCACCTCGTACAACTTGATCCACTCGAGAATCACCTCACAAGGTAGGCACACCTTGCACTCACTCAGCCCTAAGCTAAGCCTAACACTAAGCACACACACAAAGCATGTGCAAGTCTATGGATGAGCAATTTAGCACTTGGATGGCTTGGATATGATCTTCAATGTGTCTTGGACTTCTCTGCACTTCCACATACTCCAGCAAGCTCAAATGACGGGGTGGAAGGGGTATAAATAGGCCAAGGCATCAAGCTAGCCATTGGGCCAAAGCTGTAGAAAGTAGTACCATCGGATGATCCGACGCAATGCTTTTTCGGGCGTCGGTTCATCTGGTGCTACTAGCCGTTGCCTTCCACCGCACATGACCGTTGACACAAATCATCCGACACTTCAACTGACGCACCGTCAGTTCATCTGGTGCTGAAGGGTTTCTCGCAAAAACCTTACTGTTAGCTTCTTTGGTGCCGTCAGATGAACCGTTGCTTATATCCTCATGACCATCGGTTCATCCGGTGCTTAAGAGTTTTACTCCAGAACCTCTCTGGTAGCAAACACACGTCCGCCGGATGAACCGCTGCTACACCATTGGTTCATCCGGTGCTACTAACCCAGCTTGCTTCTTCACTGACAATCATCCGGTGTAACTAGAATATCCACCGTCGGTTCATCCGGTGGTCATCATGTTGACTCGAGTCTTCACGCAGTGTACTACTTCATCCGGTCGTTGCACCGACGCTTCTTTCTACGGTACCGTCGGTTCATCCGACGGTGTCTTTTCCCTTTTCTTTCTTCTTGTTGGTTTTGCCTCAAAATATATGCTATCTTCTTATTTTGGCATATAGTATTTTCGCATCCATGGTACCTAGAAATGTCTACAAAGACATGCTCAACAATATGGTTAGTCCCATTGATCATGTTGTCATTAATCACCAAAATCAAACTTGAACAAATGGCATATGAGGCCATGTTCGCTACAGTCATCATGGTTGCTTTGTATGGACTCACACTTCTTCTTTGTTTGTGGGGCTTCACACATGTCTTAAATGTCTTCATATATCTCCATGATCCTTCGTGTGAGAGCCCAAAGTATCCACGCCATTCGATGTCGTCTTTTGTGTGTAATCCATCGTGGTTTGCTTCAAGCATCTTTGTGAGTAGGATGTTGCCAACTTGTGCCTTCATTTGCCAATGCTCTAGGGGTATTTTTTGTTCCGAGCTTCTGAATTTCATCACGTGTGGTCTAATGAAAGCATTGCCCAAGCTTCTCTTCATTATTGCCGTCCTTATCTCCAGTATCTTGTTCTCATCATGTTGTTGCTGCCTCTTCTTTGTGGATTTCCCCCTGTGTACATAACAGAACATATATCAAATATTGTTCTATTGAAAAATTTATAAAATTACCTTTCGAACGGGTACTCATTCATTTTAATTGGAGTCCAGATGAGAGAGCTATGGCCGTTTTATTTCCGCTCTTGCATGCTGCCCAGAAAATTTCAGAACGTGCAACCTTCGGTGATTCGGTCATATCCGCTTGTAGGGATTGACTTGATTCTTGATTTGTTGGAAGTGTAACTTCATGGGGATTCTAAATATCCAAATATATTCTGTTGTTCTCCTTTGAGGTTGTGCAGAAATTGATGTGAACAGAAACTTCTCGAAGATGTTGACGATCTTGATCTTGTGGTCTTCGGGGCATTATGTCGCACGTCCTTTGGCTTCAAGGTCTTCGCCATTGCTGGACCAGCGAGTGGCACGGCGGCAATGGTGCATCTTCTCATGATGTTGCTTTAGCCAAAGTGACGGACACTCCTTGCGCGATGTGGTTGCTTCAACACCTATTGCTCGAACTCACAAATCTCCACGAAACATTAGTCTTAAAATTAATTGACACGATGGCATACCTTGTTCATATGATCTTGTGTAGGGTGTGGGCTCGATAGCAGATGATGGGCCACTAACAAGAGTTAGAACCTACCACTAAAGAGCGGATCTCAATGTAGCCATCATCTTGTCGGACTGGATTTTGGACTTCTCGAAGTCCAAGTTTAGTGTCTAGCTTTTCACCTGCTTTCAAGGACCCAAATAAGAAAACAAGCGTATATGCAATAATAAAACTTAGGGTTAGTCAAAAAGATAGATAGATCACCCTAGGGTTCAAGTTACCGATCCCCGGCAAGCTTACGCATCATCGTAGTACCTTTTTCCCTCGAGTACGGACCCAAGGTATCAATTAGTGGATCGGAAACAAACTACCTAGGGTTTTCCATCTAATCTAACCAATCTTACCAAGCATGAAGCATTGATTGCATATAAAGGTAAACCTAATATGTATAAGAGTTGTATAGCATGTAGGTTGATCTCATCCAAGAACTTAGACAAAAAGATAACAAACACAAGCGAGAGTAACAAGGACTTATCATATCCTAGTTGTAGCTCTAGCTAGATTGGCAAGCAAAACACGGTTCTCATTCAAAGCATCTTTAAACCTCCATCCTCCGGTCCGACTCCTGAAGACATCCGCCCTTTTGGGGCAATCATCCTGTCACGATGCACCCTTATTCATGCGGGGAGCCTAAGGGCATGAACATAAAGATCACGTCATACTACTCGATAGAACTGGTATGCAATTCTAGTCACCATGACTACAAGAACACCCCTCGCAATCTATGCTAGCCATAGATTGGAATAAGCAAACTCGAGAAAGTATGAAATCATAAAAGAAGGAACATGGATCGCTAAATGAATCGGAACACATCTATTACTTCACCATGAATGATTATCCATCACAAGATAACAACTGTGGCCATACCTACTTGTGACTCCTAGCTCCAGAGCTCCACCATAGCACAACCACGTAGGGAGGCCATGGCAGCTAGGGTTGGCCTAAGCCATCCCCTAGACAACTTCGAGGACTTGCGGTGGCCATCGTCTCCCTCCGGTGCTTCTCCCTCAAGTCGGCGGCTCTCTGATGGATGGATTCGGCGACCAACGGGGCTGTGGGCTATTAATCGATCGAAGCAACCTTAGTCCGAAGGGGAGGCCGAACCGAGGCGAAAAGGGGGTGGGCCGACCGGCCTGGGCCTTTTCAGGCCCGGTTCGGGCCCAACTTTCTCCACGCGGTTTTTCTTGTAATTTTTACTTTTTGCACCTTTGCATGTGGGCTTTGGACGTCATTATCCCCGCGATCAAGATAAGGGGCCTTGTCGCATGAACTTTCGGTCTTTCGTCTTGGTCCTCGAGAATATTTCATCATTGCATCTTGGTACTTGCCACCTTTGGAACTAAGTTCATACACGAATGGAGCTCCTTGATTCTCTTTCATAACACCCTTCGAACTTGATATAGATTTATCCATTAAGCGCATGATTTCCTACATAAACATTACACTTCAAAAGGCACATGCACAAACAAACTTGTTACATCATTAGTATGCCTAGTGGCGGGTTAGTTCAAATCAAAGCTCAAACCACTACGTGAAAACCTCAAATAGGTCACACAGCATTTGTAACGGGCCCTTAACACTCGTTACATGGACCGCATCTATAACGGTTGTTGTTTCGTGCCGGTTACGCATAAGCGTGGCAGGCTCGACCTCGATGTGGCCAACACACCGCCCATTACCAATGTGGACTTCCAGTAACGGGCTTCTTAAATGCCCGTTATAGTTATTCTTTGTAACGGACGTTAAAATGCGACCGTTACGAAAGTTAAACGTAACGGTAACGGGCCCTTTGAGTCCGTTACCGATCACTGCCCTATCGGTAACGGGCTCTTTAAGTCCGTTACCGATCACTACCATATCGGTAACGAGCTCTTTAAGTCCGTTACTGATGACAATTTGACGCCCGTTACTAGACTCGGAGCTCAATAATTGAAGTCCATTAGCACTCTCACTGCCGTCAAATATTTGACTATGTCATCATAGCAAATATTGGATATCACACAAACATATAATCATGTCTCTTAATAAGATGCAAAACCACACGTACACATAGATAGTAGTCATAAGAGCATATTCTACATATTTAAGATGCATATATAGCATCACATGTTCACATATGACATGCATAATGTTCAAAACAAACACATTCACATGATCAGATCTGACGTGCATCAGCAGGGCCACTAGTTAGATTGCTTCTTTTGTGCTACAGCCTCAAGTTCAGCTATCTTTGCCTCCAGTTTTACAAGTCTTTCCTGCAGCTCAGCATTCTTCTTTGCAGCTTCGGCAAGTTCAATATCCTTCATCTTCTGTGCGCCTCTAAGCTTCTCCACCTCAGATTCTAGTATTTTCTGACCATTTGCTAGGAGACTTATGTCGTCCACAGCCTTGTCATCCATCCTTCTATCCACCTTGTCAAGTACTTTCCAGATGTACTGAAGATCCTCCCTAGTAACAACACATTTCTACAACAAAGTCAAATTGATGCAAGTTTTATAATTAGATTGCCAAGTTTAATATCATGAAAGATGTAACTGGTCAAACAAGAAAGTTGTTTAGCTGTAACTGGGTTCAGAGCTTGGTTGATCCTGTGGATTTGTTTCCAGATCATGTCAATGTCCTCCCAAGCTACAGCACCTCCCTAAAACAAAGGCACTGGATGTTCAGTTAATAAAAGTCGATGTAGCATGGAGATTCAGAAATTAAAGTAGTATATAGAATAAGTTCAACAATTTTGTGAGAAGTATATGATGAGTACCATGCATTAAATTTCAAGCATAACAAAATTTCTACTCGAAAGGTTAATAATTTTCCTCCCGAGTAACAACACATTTCTAAAACAAAGGCAAATTGAAGCAAGCTTCACAATTAGATTGCCAAGTTTAATATCATAAAGTTGTAACCGGTCAAATAAGAAAGTTGTTTAGCTGTAACTAGGTTCAAAACTTGCCTACTACTTCTCTTTACCAATGTCATCCTTCTTCATTCTTTCCATCCTGTTTAGGAATGTGCAGATGTAGTCTAAGGTTTTCTTGAGCCTGTCGATTTCTGTCCAGATCTTGACAATGTCATGTGCTGGTACAACAACTTCCTAAAACAATGGAAAATTGATGCATTGGAACCATTGATTAGTGAAGGCACTGGATGTTCAGTTAATAAAAGTCGTTGAGCATGAAGATTCATAAATTGAAGCAGTATACAGAATGAGTTCAACATTTTTGTGAGCAGCATATGATGAGTACCAGGAATTCAATTTCAAGCATAAATCTAACTTCAAGCATACCAAACTCGAGGAAGGCTCGGCCTCTGCCTGCAGGGCGTCGTCGGAGTGCACCCCCTTGGCGCTTGCGCGCGTGTACGGCCTCCTCTCCCTGGCCGACGAAGAACCGATCTCTTCGCTGCGGAACCTCACTCTCTTGGCGGGGGTGGCGGGCGGGGCCTTCTCCTCCTTGCTGCAGAACCTCCCTCTTGAGTCACAGCGGCGGAACGACTGCTTTCCGCCGGCCATCTCTGCGACGGAGACGAGAAAGGAGAAGGGGAGAGAAGGCGACGGAGATGAGGAAGGCAGAAGGTTTGAGAAGGTAGGCAGAATGGCAGAGTAGCAGGGGAGAGTGGCTTTTGGTCAAACATTGGGAACAAAGGATATGTGGATAAGCCAAACCGCGTCTCCAATGCACGGGGGCGGCGTGTGGGGCCGGCTCCTCCTCGTCGGTTTGGAGGGGCAAATGCGACGCGGAATAACCATCCCGCGTAGTCTCCTTTGTATCTGTCTTGATTGACAGGTCAGCCCGATCTCTCAGGGCTCCCATTTCGACATACAGGCATAATCAACAAAAAAATCTTTTGAGACAAAACAGACATAATATAGATAAAGATTACTTGTCCACAAAGATCCACACAGATATACATAATTATTACAAACAGTTAACTTGTCTATCTAGCTAGGCCTTAACTTGCCCGTCACATTTTTACAATGGTCATGCTATCTGACCATGCACATCAACAAAAGCATGCCCCCTTCAACATCAACAAAAGCATGGTATCTTCAACTAAGGTTTGCTTTTTTTGCAGCCTCTTCAAATGCAACCAAGGTATCTTGAAACACATCGAGCGCATCTTCCATGGGCTGCAGATTTTATTCAGCCACAAACTTGTACCGCCCCATGAATGCAGCCTTTTTGAGGAGGATGTGCATTTCTTCCCTAATATTGTCAACCTCGGGTTTCACATATTCCCAGACAGTGTCATGCCATTTTGATTCCTATGGAATGAAAAACATAGGAAAGTTGCTACATTGATCATTTGGATGAACCATAGGAATGAGAAGATTGAGATAGACAAAGGAACAAGCCATTTCATAGGAACAAGTTGCTACATGGCTACATTGATCATGTTAGAAATCCTACAAAATCTCTATGGAACAAGCCACTTCATAGGAACAAGTTGATCAAGCTCAAGCTCAAGCTGCTCCATTTATAGAATAAGTAAAAGGCACTGTGATTCAGAGAAACCTGCCTCGCCGTCGTCGTGGTAGTTGCCAGCATCGGATATGAGGTCCTCTACACCTTCGCCGCTCCCTCGACCCCTCTCCGTCATTGCAAGACATTTGCTGTCGCAGACGTGAGGCAGGTGCCTTGCCCTCTTCGCTGCCCCCTTTCCGGCACGCTCCTCCCTGCCGTTGCTTGGCCCCTCGTCGTAACCCGAGAGGATCCAGTCGATGACGCTCATCTCCGGCTTTGGTTTCGCTGCACCGCCGCTTGGCCCCTCTCCGACGGTCATCGTCGTCTCCGTCTTCGCCGCAATCTCGCCGGCGCGCGCGCAGATCCAGTTGCGGCACTGCATCGCATTCGGCTTCTCCTCCTCGATCCACGGTGCGCGGGGTCATCCGCTGCTTGGCCCCTTGCCGGCACTCATTGTCGTCTCCCCGCCTCTGCTCACCTCGCCGGCGCCACCTCCGCTCACCTCCACTAATCCCTAGTGAGAAATTAGGAAAGCGTCGTGTGTGCTACGCTTATCCATTCGGGATGTTATATTCATTTTCCAAAATGGAGGGCCATTGCCGACGGGGGTTTGAGAACCCGCGTCACATTGGTTGTCACGTGGGTCCGGGCGGGCAGGCAACGGTTATCTTTTTTATATAGGCTGCTGACGCTGACACGTGGGCCCGACACTAATTTTTTTGAAATGAAACTTGCTTCCCTCAAATATTAGAGCCCATAAAACAGCACCTATAAATTCATTAAAAATACGAACAATTCGTAGTGGTCATTTAGTATTCAAATAAAATATCAGCAGGCACACTTGTGTAACCAAAATTATCAAAATTCGAATTTTTATCTCGTGTTTGGGATATAATAATTCTAATAACGTATTAGGTTGGTCTAAAAATTCTACAAATTGAGTTGGCAACATAATTTGGGTCCCTAAACTTGTCATAAAAATTTCAAGTGGTTTCTAAAAAGGAAGATCATACTTGTTTACAAATGTGTACATCTCTCACATAGTTTCCTAGAATGTAACTTCGACACTGAAGTTTTCCACACTTTACAACATGTTCGAACTCATATACATTTGAAAATTTAACACAACCTTGTGTCCACCTTAACAATACGAAATACAAAGTTTCATTAGTAATGGTTGTGTAAAACAAATATTATTTCTATGTTGTACTTATCAAGTACAAGATAAGGCATAAAAACATTACTAACGAAAAGGAAATATACACTAAACAATAAAATTAATGAAAAGATGACAATTTTAGAAAAAATAAGAAAAAACAATCATCAAATTTGGACTACGTATGACCGAGAAATTCGTGACACAAAATTTGGTTCCAGATTAAAAGGAGAAAGGAGAATTGTTTCCTTTGTGGTCGGTTTCTAGCAAATAGCGCGTTGGGGAAATCCTTTTCGTACCTAACCCCCTCTTTTGCCCATTTCGTCCGCCGACCTTTGGGCCGAGGAGATGTGGCCATTCTCTTTGTGTTTTGGTGTTTGTGCAGGCTTGAAGACTTCGGAAAGTGCCGCGGTAGGGTGCGAAGCTGCATAGAACCTTCGCGGGAAGAGGAATCCCGAGTTCGAAAGACTGAAGGCACAAGGCGCGCGGAGGTGTGGAGAACCTTCGCAAGGAGGGCAAGTGCTGACCTGAAGGGGGGCTCGAAGACATCCCGAGGGGCGGAAGAGGATGACAGACGCACGAAGGTGCCGACGCGAAAACATGATGCGAAGGGATCACGAAGCTTCGGGGCGGTGATGATTCCCCCGAAGGGGGAGATGAAAGCGTGGGCCCACTTGACGGGTGCTAGGGTGTAAAGCGTCGAGTTGTAAGGGTGGTAGTTGGGTGAACTGGTGTGAAAATACTGTAATGCCCTCAAAGATCCTCAGCACGATGTAAAAAGGCGAGGGTAAGGATGTAAAGTGTAAATGATACGAGCCTATTTATACGAGCCTTGATGAAATGGAAGAGGAGGGTGGTCTGAGGAGAGGCTAGTTCATAGTCCTCCCGAAGACAAGTTGTGGTTATTTCCCGGTTCCGTATTATTTCCGTATTCGTATTTGTTGGCCCCTCTTCGGGGACGGGTTACCCCCCAACATAGCGATTTTTTTTATCCACGTGCGCACGCAGATCGTAACTTCCTTATTAACTTTGATTTTGTGCCACAACATGAAAGCAAATAAATCCATTTATTTAAGATATATAATAATCAATCATGCATTGGAACTTGAAAAGAGGTATTAAAATAAGTTATATGAACAGTCTTTGCGGGACGGAGGGAGTAATAGTCTTTTGTCAATGGCGATGCTGGTTAGTGGACACGAGCGTCGCTGCAGCGTACCGCGTTCTGAGGCGTAGTGGCGTGTCGCAGTGGGAAGGCTGGCCGCCTGACGGTTCCCTGTCTTGTCATATAAATGCCCGGCCGGCCAAGAGCTTCTTCCATAAGCTTTCCTCAAGTGCGCCACCAAGAAAACCCCAGCAGCACCATCTCCGGTCACCAAGAGCTTCTTCTTCCTCAAGCGCGCGCATGGCATCATCGTCGAGCGAGCCATCGAGGAAGCGGGGAAGGGAGGAGGACGACAACGACGAAAGCCGCCGCCGTCGGCTCATCCAGGAGGTAAAGGCGCCGAAGCCCGAGGAGGCGCCGGCGCCACCAGCCGAGGAGGCGCCAGCGCCGCCGGCCGAGGAGGAACCGGCGTCGCCGCCCGTGGAGCCCTCCTCTCTACGTCCTCAACTAGTTTTGGACAACATTTGGTCTGTCCAAATGTTGTACGAAGCTTTCAGGAAGCTTCAACAGGTGGCTGTTGAGCTCGGCTTGCCACGACCCAACGATCCGCTGCAGAGGACTGTGAAGGATTTCTCCTTCAAGATTCATGGGTTGGCTGGGGACCTTCAGAGAGTCGTGGTCCGCGCTGACGGCGACGGCGACAATGGCGGCTTCGACAGCGGTGATGAACGCAGCCTCGGCGGCTCCGACTCCGACTCCGACGGTGGGGCTCCTCCGGCGGCGGCGACAAGTCTTCTACCTTAGCTTAATTAATTTGTTCCTCCTCTGTGTGTTCGTCCTCCTCTGTTTGTTCGTGGAACTCTGCTTGTTTGTCATGAACATGTTCCTCTGTTAATATGTGTTCCTCCTGTGTGTTTGTTGAACTTGTGATGAACTACATCTAAGTGGCAGGGGAGAGTGGCTTTTGGTCAAACATTGGGAACTCTGCTTGTTTGTCATGAACACATGTTCCTCTGTTAATATGTGTTCCTCCTGTGTGTTTGTTGAACTTGTGATGAACTACATCTAACAATGGCAGAGTGGCAGGGCAGAGTGGCAGCGGGGCAATAATGAATTGCAATGCTTGTTACTCTATTTGTTAGTGAAAAGATTCTGAGTTTCGAAAAACTCTGTATAAAATCATTGGAGACGCGGGTGCAGGCTGGTTAATTTCACACTGAAATGTCAACACAGATGAATTGATGAAATTTGTGATATGTGACACATTAAGATTCGTGACCCATTTGTCATTCCATTCCATTTTCTTCATTCATACATTTAAGTTTGTCATCTGTGACAAATTTTTCATTCTTCATTCACACAGATGAAACAAATTAAAGCACCACTTTTCACATCACAATTACTTCTTTGCATCATACATCCCCAGTAAACATCCAAATACTACACAAACAACACCCATAATAATCAAGTTCATCTTCCAGATCACATTGTCCATCTTCTCCTCCAGTGCTTTCTTCCTCTGCTTGTCGTCTGGTGCTTTCCTCTGATTGTCGCTCCCAAGTTGACAATCCACTGAATCAACTACTTCATCGATCATGTCTGCCCCGTTCGACGGTCGAAAAGATATGACGCCAGCATCCTTCAGCATTTGGAGATACTCCTTCTCGAAACGATAATACCCACAAAGATTGGGGAACTGTGCAAATCAAAAGCACATAAGAACCCTAACTCAGATTTGGGAAATCACAGCTCAGACTACTCACCGCGTTCCTCGCACACTTGAAATAAAGACGACCATGGTTTTCACCTTCCTTCTGCGTCCTCCCCTCCACCACCCGAGCCATACCACAGTCCGGGCAAGGGACCAGTGGGAAGCTGCTTAGCTCACCGACTGGATCCAAGCCGATGGAGTGAATGCGGCTGCCCCGGCCATCTTGAAACCTGCTCCTGCCACGTCCACCTCCAGATGAATTGGCGTAGTGCGACATGTGCGCGATGGTGGGGAAAGGAAGGGCGGGCAGCGGTGGAGCTCAGAGCGGGGAAGAAGAAGCAGGGAGAACTCAGAGGTCAGAGCGTCGTGTGTGCTGCGCTTATCCCATTCGGGATGTTATATTCATTTTCCAAAATCGAGAGTCATTTCCAACGCGGGTTTGAGACCCCGCGTCTCATTTGTTGTCAGGTGGGTTCGAGCGGCCAGGCAACAGTTATCTTTTTTATATAGGCTGCTGACGCTGACACGTGGGCCCGACACTATTTTTTTTGAAATGAAACTTGCTTCCCTCAAATATTAGAGCCCATTAAACAGCACATAAAAATTCATTAAAAATATGAACAATTCGTAGTTGGTCATGTAGTATTCGAATAAAATATCAGCAGGCACACTTGTGTAACCAAAATTATCAAAATTCGAATTTTTATCTCATGGTTGGGATATAATAATTCTAATAACGTCTTAGGTTGGTCTAAAAATTATACAAATTGACTTGGCAACATAATTTGGGTCCCTAAACTCATCATAAAAATTTCAAATGGTTTCTCAAAAGGAAGATCATACTTGTGTACAAATGTGTACATCTCTCACATAGTTTCCTAGAATGTTATACTTCAACACTGAAGTTTTCCATACTTCACAACATGTTCGAACTCATATACATTTGAAATTTGAACACAACCTTGTGTTCACCTTAACATTACGAAATACAAAGTTTCATTAGTAATGGTTGTGTAAAACAAATATTATTTCTATGTTGTACTTGTAAGAAACAAGATAAAGGCGTATAAACAACATCCAGGAAATGGAGTTATATACGAAACAATGTCATAAATGAATAGAAGTTTATTTTAGAAAAAATCAAAAACAAATATCATCAAATTTGGATTACAAATGACGGAGAAATATGTGATTCGAATCTTTGATTACAGATTAAAAGGGGAAAATGAAGCGAACTGTTCTTCATTCGAATAGAACTAGCCTCGTCCTGATGCGTTTTCCTAATATAATAATATCGGGCCTTTCAGTTTTAAGGCCCACACACACCCACTTGCGCTAGAGTTAGTAGGGAAAGACGCCTCCCTCACGCAGTCGCCTCCTCACTCTCCCCTCACGCCGTCGTCTTTCTCCCTCTCGCGCCGCCGCCTCTTCCTCCCCCTCGCCCCCTCTGCCGCCGCTTCCTCACCCTCACCTTCCTCCCCTCACCCCCTCCCCCCCCCGTGACGCGATGCACGCTACACACCTTTGCTGAGATGCGAGACACACCACCCCTCACCTTCCAGCGACGACGACTAGGAGGAGGAGGGATCCAGCCACGAGGTCGACGCGAGGACGTGGCGACTAGAGATCCCTCTGCTCCGACAGTGACAAGGTGAATTGCATGCTAGAAATCCCTCCTACATCATTAAGATACATTCTTGACTATGCTCCGCAGTGGCGTAGCCACATTGGGGCCAGCTGGGGCAGCCGCCCTAGTTAATCTGCCCTAACTCGACTATGTTCCTTCTTCTCTGACGATATTTTTAAGCTTCGGTAGTATTTCTAGATGGCACCATGACTCATAGGACCTTAGTACTTGCTAATTTGTGTCTTTGTTCTTCAAATTTAAGACTACATTTTGAAAATTTTCGCTAAAATTTGTGCAACTGCAGCATATAGATGTGTGAATTGGTGTGTGTTTCATTTTGGTTTGGTCCGTCATTAGGTGTCGCCGCAGCTAATTTTTTTTCTGGCTCTGCCACTGATGCTCAGTTAGGGTTTCGAGTTTCAAAATGTATACTTAGCATTTTCCTTTGGATTCACTCTTATATTTGGTTTTGCTCTTGTTCTATATGTACATTTGGACATTCTCTCCAAGTTGAATAAGTACCTCATCAGCAACAGAGGCAGCGAGCATCTTCCTCTTTAAAATGGTAAGGTCGCATTGCCTGAACTAATTTTTTAGTTTCTGAATATTGCATTTATGTTAATGGTTTACCATAGAACCAATGAGATTATAGTGGGCTAAACTAGTTACTGTAATTATTTTCTCATTTGTATGGTCTTGTACACAGTTCTGTGGGTGTTGATTAGATAAATGCTTAGCTGTTATGCATGGTTAACTAGTCTCCTGTTGTAGCATGTCTCCTGGGAGAGCTAGCAGTATAGTCTGCTTTTTGTGCGATTCTTGGACACTGAGCTGACCTTTCTCATAATCCCTTGACAATTAATTCACAGGATAAATCTGTCGAGGACTATAGACCTGGGCAATTTGAAGAAGATGCATATAATGAAGAAGATGGATATGCCACTGCTAGTGAAGAACAAGAGCAGGTGGGTAGGGCTACGGGCCGAGCCAGAGTGCCAAGGACAGTGACAAAGTGGCCAAGAGACAAAATGGTAGTCACTGAGGTTGAGAGAGGGGGGATGCCAGTACCATTGACACAAAAGCGCAAGTTCAGGGCGCTTGCAGGGCTCATTGCTAGACAAAAGATACCTTTGGATTTGCCAGAAATAAAAAAAACTAAGCAATGAACAAAAGTGGTACTTGTTTGAAACCTATATGCAGAAACACTTGGAGTTCCAGGAAGACATGAAAGAGCAGGCATTCAAGCTTTTGTGGAAGATTGCAGCCAAGGCATGGAGACAATTCAGATTTCAGCTTAGGCGAGATTTTGTCAGAAAAGGACTTGAGCCATTTGGAAAGCACGACTTTATCAAGCCGGAAGAGTGGACAGAGTTTGTGAAACAGCAGGAAACCGAGGAAGCCTCATCTGTTAGTGGCAAGTTCAAGTCACTTCGAAGCCTGAACACAAACGAGCACAGCATGGGTTCAGCTGGTTATTGTGGGAAACTACCACAGTGGGAGGAAGAGGACAGGAAATTAGCTGCGGCTGGGATCGCCAACCCATATGATGCCATCACTGATGATCGTTCTAGGAATTGGGTGCAAGCAAGGAGTAAGCTAGTGGTGAAAGACGGTGTTGCCAAGATAGTGTACTGTTGACGGCTGATTTTCACTCACTTCTTACCCGTCAAACATGTACCTTTTGGCATGGAAATTTGATGAGGACATCACTCCCATGGATACAAACAACACTCCTCTAGTTGATGTTCAAGGTCCGATTACTCGCTCACGCGCAAGACAATTGAATTTACAGGTGAGCTCATTCCTATGTATTTATTCTTGTGCATTTGAGAATAGTGTGCTACCTAATGATTTAATTGTACTTAGGAATGAAGGAGAGGACCAGCATGGACATGGGGAAGGACTTGGAGGCGTGGAAGACCAGCAAGGACGTCTGGATCAAGGTGGAGGCCCAAACCGATTCGACTTCGTTTCAGTTTCGGACTCCAGGAACAGCCCGTCGTAAAATGGACGCTCAGGTCGCATACGGAGTCGGATTTGGACGTACTATATATGGATGGAAAGATAATTTCAAGAAGCTTCCAATGGCACTGGTTTCAGGCCCAAATTCAACCGGAGTCGACGGGAATCGTCCGAGCAATATGATGTCCAGAATCTGTCTCGGTGCTGCGACACCGTATCTTGGCCTTTGGGCCGTGTATCTTTGTTGAGCCCATTAGGGGCGCGTCCAGGGAGGGGGTCATGCCCCTAACCTCTATATCTCTGTAGCCGCCACCCTCATTAGTGTTTGGGTTTTGCTTAAGTCATTCTGTCAAGAACAGTTCGCCGCTCGATCGGTTTGTGAGACCCCAACTTGTGAACTTAATCATTCATCCGCAATATTCTAGATTGTGTTCTTTCTTGTTCTTGCTTGTGTCTTCGATTCTCAGGCAAGGATTAGCCCTCGTGGCGAGGTCAATCGCACAGTGCACGGTTGATAACCAGAGGAGAAGTGGTGCTGTGATTGCGGGGTTCTAGTCGTGTTGATTGGAAGCCGGATCGTTTGTGTGACATCTCCACCAAATCGATAGTTACTCCTCCTGACGGAAGATCGAGAACCCACGTCCCCATCAAGTGGTAATCAGAGACTCAGGTATCACCGTCAGGCTTACCATAGTTTTTGAGAGTTTTCGCCTTCGTCCCATAGTCCACAAAAAAAGCTTCAAAAAAAAATTCTGCTGTCCTACAACCCTGTTTAGCCTTGCAATTTCGTTTTCAGATTGCTTTGTTGAGTTTGTGTCCGTGTTCGAGTCTTGTTGCTGGTTTAGGTCGTGTTCGTCATCGTAGTTCAACCGCTCCATCGCTGTTATTTGTTTCCGCCGCTATCCCATCCACCTTTTCCAGATCCACCACATTACTCGACTTGCCTTCGCTAGCCGCCTTGTGTGAATTCCCGCCACGCCAGCCATAGATAGGTTGCAAACCGCCTGTGTGCCCCTCCTTGATTCATAATCTTGCAATACCTACTGCTTATACCAGGGAGGATTGTGCCCCTACGTTCCATAGCCACCGTTGCGTTTCCTGCCGATTTGTGCCTTTGGAAAACATAGGTTGAGGTACCTTCCAGAAAACAGGCATAACTTTTCGCTCGGTGCTCCGTTTTTGGTGAAATTTTTACAGGAGCTTGGCAACGAAAAGTTGCACATACGATTCACCAACTTTGTTGGTCAGGCCGTTCTCAAAAAAATCAAAAAAAATCAGGAAGAAAAAGAAAAAAATTCGTTTACACGTTTTGAGGGATTTCTGAAAAAGTTCCAGAATTTCCCTAGGCCGCAATACACCTTTGTTTTAGGTGAATTTTCTTGTGCTTCCATCTCTGGTGATCTTAGTTCAGTGGTAAAAATTTCGGCCAAAGATCAACTCGTTTGCTAGTACCTCTTTGGAAGTGCCAGTTTTTGATTTCTACTAGTGCTGAAAAACTGCTCTATTTACAGAACTGCCATTCTGCTGGTTCTTTGAGTTTTTGTCTATCGTTCCTTGTTACTTTTACCTTGTTGTGCTACGATAGGACCCGTCTTAGCCAGCAATTGTGACTTGTGCTTTGGACACTTATTGAACTTCGCTAATCTGCACTCGATATTTGCTAATCCTTTGATATTCCATTTTGGCCTCCCAAGCTCCACATATTTTCTTCTGATCAATACAGCTTTGACCTTGCAATCGCGGTTTCACTCCCTCTTGGTAAGTATCACGAACCAGCCTCCGATTGTACCATCATTTGCTTTGTATTCGTCAGACACTTGTAAGAGCTTGGTAAGACACAATAGAGCGTGTTCCTGTGTGCCACCTGAGAGGAGCGTGTAGTGCGATTATTAGGGATAACCTTCACCGTTTGTTTCCTATTTTGGTGTTTCGATGGCAGGCGATGCAGAAGAAGCAACGATCCCTACAGACTTTAATGAATGTGTTAGCTGCCAAGATCTTGAGGCAAACACCAAGCTCATGAAGGAGCAGATGGAGGAGACGGTCAACAAGTCAGTGCATGATGCGCTCATTGCATTGGACCTTGGCAAGAATTACGAGAGGGTGGATCGACGATTGTCCGAGATCGTCGACAGACTTGCTCTGTTGGAGACGTGACAACATGCACCGCCACCACCTCCTCCTCCACGTTTTCCCGATGATGCGGTGTTTGATGCAGAAGGTAATTATGATGAAGCGGCTACCAGAGATTTACGACTACGTCGCCGCCTTCGTCAGAACACCGAAGGTATGCCACACCGCCAACAGCAAGGTAATAACAATCATGCTCCTGACGATCCTTATGCAAAGATTAAATTTACTATACCATCTTTTTCGGGTCATTATGATGCTGAGGGTTATCTTGATTGGGAGATGACGATAGAACAGAAATTTGCTGCCCACCTTGTACCTGAACACCATCAAGTTAGACAAGCCACTAGTGAATTTAAAGATTTTGCTATTGTCTGGTGGACTGGTCTAGTTGGGGATGGTAGAGCACCTACGACTTGGGAAGACCTTAAGGTAGCTATGCGCAATAGATTTGTTCCCCCATCTTATCATAGAGAATTGCGTAAGAAACTGATGCGTTTAGAGCAAGGGGATAAATCTGTTCAAGATTATTATGCTGAGCTTCAGAAGGGATTGCAGCATTGTGGTATAGTAGAGGGACATGAAGATGCTCTTTGCCGTTTTTATTCAGGTTTGCGGCGTGACATTCAGGACATTGTGGATTACAAAGAATTTAACACTGTCAACAAGTTGTTCCAGTTTGCTATGCTTGCAGAGAAGGAATTGCAGGGACGACACCACCGACCCAGGACTACGTTTGGTGCCTCCTCTACATCACGGACGCACACACCAGCCTCGAGTCATACACCTTCGACCACTCCAGCGTCCACGCGACCTCCCTCGACACCTGCTACACCTGCTGCACACGTTGGTAAAATTCCTTTGCAGGTACCCGCCAAGAAACAGGATTCACCAGCACCTGCAGCACCATCCAGTGGTCATTCTTCGGGTATTGTTTGCCACCGTTGTCATGGGATTGGTCACATGAAGAAGGATTGTCCGAGTCAGCGAACATACATTGCTACGGATGATGGCTACATTAGTGCTTCCGACGGTGAGGATGACGATGATGACTCCAGTGATGTTGCTGCTAATGATGATGCCATGCTTGGTGCTGATGCTACGGCGAACCTTCGAAGCGTCATGGTGCAGTGTGTTCTTAGTTCTCAGCCCGAGTTATCAGAGAAGCAGCAGCGCCATAATTTGTTCCAGACTTTCTTCGCCATCGAGAATCGGCGTGCACATGTTATTATTGATGGAGGAAGCTGCAATAATTTGGTGAGTTTAGATTTGGTCAAGAAGCTTGGCTTGACCACTCGTCCACGGCCACGTCCATACCACATTCAGTGGTTCAATGATTCGGGCAAGGTTAAGGTAACACACATGGTACGAGTGCATTTCTCCATTGGTATGTATTCTGATTATGCGGATTGCGATGTAGTACCTATGGAAGCTTGTTCTCTTTTGTTGGGTAGACCTTGGGAATATGATACTGATGCACGTCACCATGGTAGGAGTAATAAATACACTTTTCGGCATAAAGATAAAAACATTACTTTGCTACCTTTAACTCCTGCTGAAATTGTACAAGCTGATAAAGATAGAGCTGCAAGTACCACTAATGAGACAGAAATTCAGCAACAAATTAAATTGAAAGCTCCTGTCATGCTTGCCACTAAATCTGATCTTCTTCAAACTCATACTACTGATGCTTGCTGCTATGTCTTGATTTGCAAAGATGCTTTCTTTTCTATTTATGATATTCCTAGCACTTTGCCTGCGTTTGTGACTAACCTTTTGCAGCAGTTCAGAGATGTTTTTCCCTCTGAGATACCTCCAAGACTTCCTCCCATTCGCGGGATTGAGCACCAGATTGATTTGATTCCTGGAGCGAGCTTGCCCAACCGTGCTGCATATCGAGCAAATCCTGAGGAGACTAAGGAGATTCAGCGCCAAGTCCAAGACCTTTTGGACCACGGGTACGTACGTGAGAGCCTTAGTCCTTGTTCTGTTCCTGTCATTTTGGTTCCAAAGAAAGATGGTAGTTGGCACATGTGTGTAGATTGTAGAGCCATTAACAACATCACTATCCGGTACCGTCATCCTATTCCTCGGTTAGATGATATGCTTGATGAGTTAAGTGGTTCTAAAATATTTTCTAAGATTGATTTGCGCAGTGGGTACCACCAAATTAGAATGAAATTGGGCGATGAATGGAAAACTGCTTTTAAAACCAAGTTCGGCTTGTATGAGTGGTTAGTGATGCCTTTTGGATTAACTAATGCACTTAGTACTTTTATGCGTTTGATGAACGAGGTTTTGCGCCCATTTATTGGAACATTTGTGGTGGTTTATTTTGATGATATCTTGATCTACAGCACTTGTTTATCTGAACATCTTGACCATCTACGTGCTGTTTTTGATGCTTTGCGAGCCGCGCGCTTATTTGCTAACCTCGAGAAATGCACCTTTTGCACCGAACGAGTATCGTTTCTTGGCTATGTTGTGACTCCACAGGGTATTGAGGTTGATGAGGCCAAGGTGCATGCTATTCAGAGTTGGCCAACACCATCGACGGTGACACAAGTGCGGAGTTTTCTTGGACTTGCAGGATTTTATCGCCGTTTCGTGAAGGATTTCAGCACCATCGCTGCCCTATTACATGAGCTGACCAAGAAGGGTGTTTCCTTTAATTGGGGGCAGTCACAAGAGGATTCTTTTGCTCTTTTGAAAGAGAAGCTTACTCACGCGCCACTACTCCAACTTCCTGACTTTGGTAAGACTTTTGAACTCGGATGTGATGCAAGTGGAGTTGGCATTAGTGCTGTTTTGATGCAAGGAGGTAAACCCGTTGCATATTTTAGTGAGAAATTGCATGGCCCTGCTCTTAATTATTCCACGTATGATAAAGAATTATATGCTCTCATACGATCTTTGCAAACGTGGAAACATTATTTGTGGTCTAAGGAATTTGTTATTCACTCTGATCATGAGTCACTTAAGCATCTTCGTAGCCAAACAAATCTGAACCGTAGACATGCTAAGTGGGTAGAATTTCTAGAAACTTTTCCTTACATCATTAAACATAAAAAGAGGAATGATAATGTGATTGCCGATGCTTTGTCTAGACGCTATGCTATGTTGTCTCAACTTGATTGTCGTATTTTTGGACTGGAAACAATTAAGGGACAATATGCTTTAGATGATGATTTTAAAGAGGTTATCTTAAATTGTAAAGAGGACCGTACATGGAATAAATTTGTGCTAAATGATGGATACTTGTTTAGAGCTAACCGCCTATGCATTCCAGTTGGTTCGGTTCGTCTCTTGTTGTTGCAGGAAGCACATGGTGGTGGTTTGATGGGCCACTTCGGTGCCAAGAAGACGGAGGCTGTGCTGTCCACACACTTCTTTTGGCCTCGAATGCGCCGTGATGTTGAGCGCTTTGTTGCAAGATGCACGACGTGTCAAAAAGCTAAGTCACGATTGAACCCACATGGTTTGTATATGCCTCTTCCTATTCCTTCAGTTCCGTGGGCGGATATTTCTATGGATTTTGTTTTAGGATTGCCTAGGACGAAGAGGGGGAGCGATAGTGTTTTTGTTGTGGTTGATCGTTTTTCTAAGATGGCACATTTTATACCTTGTCACAAAACGGATGATGCCATTCATATTGCTAACCTCTTTTTCAAAGAGATTGTTCGTTTGCATGGTATGCCTTCTACTATTGTTTCAGATCGTGATGTAAAATTCTTGAGTCATTTTTGGCATACTCTATGGAACAAATTGGGGACAAAATTGCTGTTTTCTACTACTTGTCATCCCCAAACTGATGGACAAACGGAGGTTGTGAATAGAACATTGTCTACCATGCTGCGAGCAATATTGAAGAAAAACTTGAAGATGTGGGAAGAGTGTTTGCCGCATGTGGAGTTTGCATATAATCGGGCGGAACACTCCACCACCAAGGTAAGTCCTTTTCAGGTAGTGTATGGTTTTAACCCTCGTGCTCCCATTGATCTTTTGCCTCTACCTACTACCGAGCGAGTACATAGTGATGCTAAGGAGCGTGCTGAATTTATTTTGAAACTTCATGCTTCAACTAAAGAAAACATTGAAAAGATGACTGAAAAATATAGAATTGCTGGTAGTCAAGGTAGAAAACAAGTTAAGTTTGAAGCGAGTGATTTAGTGTGGTTGCACTTGAGAAAAGATAGATTTCCAAAGTTGAGAAAGTCTAAATTGATGCCACGTGCTGCTGGTCCATATAAGATTTTGGAGAAAATAAATGATAATGCATATAAACTTGAGTTGCCTCCCGAGTTCGGGATTAGTCCTACATTTAACATTGCAGATTTGAAACCGTATTTGGGAGAAGAAGATGAGCTTGAGTCGAGGATGACTCCACTTCAAGAGGGGGAGGATGATGAGGACATCACTCCCATGGATACAAACAACACTCCTCTAGTTGATGTTCAAGGTCCGATTACTCGCTCACGCGCAAGACAATTGAATTTACAGGTGAGCTCGTTCCTATGTATTTATTCTTGTGCATTTGAGAATAGTGTGCTACCTAATGATTTAATTGTACTTAGGAATGAAGGAGAGGACCAGCATGGACATGGGGAAGGACTTGGAGGCGTGGAAGACCAGCAAGGACGTCCGGATCAAGGTGGAGGCCCAAACCGATTCGACTTCGTTTCAGTTTCGGACTCCAGGAACAGCCCGTCGTAAAATGGACGCTCAGGTCGCATACGGAGTCGGATTTGGACGTACTATATATGGATGGAAAGATAATTTCAAGAACCTTCCAATGGAACTGGTTTCAGGCCCAAATTCAACCAGAGTCGACGGGAATCGTCCGAGCAATATGACGTCCAGAATCTGTCTCGGTGCTGCGACACCGTATCTTGGCCTTTGGGCTGTGTATCTTTGTTGAGCCCATTAGGGGCGCGTCCAGGGAGGGGGTCACGCCCCTAACCTCTATATCTCTGTAGCCGCCACCCTCATTAGGGTTTGGGTTTTGCTTAAGTCATTCTGTCAAGAACAGTTCGCCGCTCGATCGGTTTGTGAGACCCCAACTTGTGAACTTAATCATTCATCCGCAATATTCTAGATTGTGTTCTTTCTTGTTCTTGCTTGTGTCTTCAATTCTCAGGCAAGGATTAGCCCTCGTGGTGAGGTCAATCGCGCAGTGCACGGTTGATAACCAGAGGAGAAGTGGTGCTGCGATTGCGGGGTTCTAGTCGTGTTGATTGGAAGCCGGATCGTTTGTGTGACATCTCCACCAAATCGATAGTTACTCCTCCTGACGGAAGATCGGGAACCCACGTCCCCATCAAAATTGATCATCAACACTAGAATAGGGCTTAAACTAATCATTTCCACAAGTGTTGGTGATTATGCAAATACAGTTGATTAGCACTAGAAAGAGGAGTAAAAGCATAAGTCTTTGATCCAAGTACTTCAAGACCAGCCAATGAGGGGATGCCACCTAGGATTCCCCTGGATCACTGACGTCATCAATCCAAGAGAGGCAAGCCCGACGAATCACAAAGCGCCACATGGACATCACATGCATTCAAGGGCCCACTTATCCCCCAAAACCGTCGGAAAACTTGGCATGCACGGGGGAGTGATCTCAGGGCCCACCAGTCAGCCACCAGGAGAAAGCACAAGGTGCCACGTGGCCCTAGGGTTTCGACCGAACCCTAGATCGGCCGAACCGACTCTGGTTTGGCTGATCTCGGCCCACCACGTGTCAGTCCCTGATTGGTCGCTGGTTGCAGTTCCGGGCATTTAGGAGCACTTGGAGCCCCGAAGCAAGCCTCTCCATCCTCTATAAATAGGAGGGGAGGGGCTCCATTTTGGAACACACACTTCTCCTCTTCCTCTTCATTTTGGTTTGGAGCCTCTCTCTTTGGGAGAGGAGAGCTCTTTGTATAGGATTAGTGCTAGGAAGTGAGGTGGGAGGCTTGAGGCCCTGTCATGATTCATGACATCTTCCTCAAGAACGATCCTCAGCGGTGCCTTTGTTCTTCAACTAGACTAAAGTGAGTATTTCGACATTTCCTATTTAGACTAAAGTCGTATGCATGCTTAGTTGCTTTGTTCTTGTGTTCTTCGTTTGTTCTTGATTTAGAGGCTTGTGTTCTTCGAACACAGCCCTTTCGATCTAGTAGACTTAGATCATAAGTTTGCATCTAGTTTGCCAGCTTGTCTATTAGAGTAAAGTGAAGCTCCTGCATGTTTCTGGTTAGATCAAAGTGCATTCGTGATCTTGCATGAGTGATAGAGCATACCTTGAGCTAGTGCCAGTATCTCCCTCGCGGATTCGTAGTAATAGTAAGTGGTGTAGACGAGGTGTCTGCACCATAAGCTATCCTTCGAAGACCACGTACGATCGTAGCGTAGAGGTAGGCCGCAGTGGTGACAGCCTGTTGGACCCTTTGTCAACCCTCTACATTGCGTACCGAGTTGGGCTCGTCGCCAGTACATAGGCCTTGTGCTTGGTGCCCGAAGTGAGTGCTATACCTAAGAGACCATAACTAGACTCTGCGCTCGGTCGAGGCAGATCCTTTCTACCTATCCTATCAATCAGTGTTGTGTCCTTGGATCATCTATACTAGAGTAGGAGATAGTACAAACCGTTCCTTGGATTCGATACCCTTGGAATACTCTCCTTCCTTGGGGAAGTGCTACAGCGGTATTTTCGTGCGCTTGTGGTATACCCGGTTGTTCTTATACGTTCCCTCTAGGTGTACAACTAGTGGTGACATTAAGAAACGCCAACAAGCATTTCTGGCACCGTTGTCGGGGAACGGTTGTTGTATCTATCTTCGAACCTAGTGGTCCTCGTATTTATCTTTTTCATTTTCTTCTACCTTCACCCCCGTTACCCATCGAGTTATCCCTTTTGTTTCTTTTCTTCTACCTTTACCCCTGTTACCCTTTGAGATGCCTTCCTGTCAAAGCCTCTCTACCCCTAGGGGCGAGTTCATCTTAGAGCAACCATCAACTTCCTCATCTTGCTGTGAGCTTCGTCCCGGCTTTATAGCCATGGTTCGGAATCGACCTTTCTCTGGAGCGATCAGTGATGATCCTAATGTTCATTTAGAGGAGTTCGAGGACTTGTGTTTGTGCTTGGTAATTCCAGGCATGACACAGGAAACTTTGAGGTGGAAATTGTTCCCTTTCTCTCTCATAGATAGAGCGGAGCAAAGGTATACCCACACAGCAGAGCATGTGAATAATTGGGGAGAACTACGAGAAAACTTTTGTGACTCGTTCTCCCTTTATGAACGCATAGATCTCTTGCCGTGTGAACTCCTTGACTTTGAGCAATTAGAGGGTGAGTCCATAGGTGCAGCTTGGGCTAGGTTCCTACATCTTATGACATCTAGCCCAGACATGTCTATACCCAATGATATAGCGACGTATACATTTTATACTCGTATAGACATGGAATCTGCACAAGAGCTCGACCTTTTAGCTGGAGGTTCGTTCGAAAACCAAACTCTAGTGGAAAGAAGAGAGATCCAAGAATTCTTCTTAGAAACTTCTTCTTCCCATATCGTTTACAACGAACCCCATCTGGAGTCTGAGCTGGTCCATGAGAGTCTCTCAATAGCCGAATCTGAGCTTTCATCCTCTGAATTCCTTGATTCCTCTGTTGAGCCCTCTCCCGAACCACGAACATCGAAGGAAGAAGAAATTCAACCTTCGGAGTTCTCTTCCCGATTTGAGGATGATCCTTCTCAAAACATCAGAAATACCTCAGATCACTCTTGGCACGAGAAGCCTACGGCATCGTTGGACCTTTATGAGGTCCTTGATGAAGTTTGGAATCATGGGACGATAGTGGATTGGTCACCTCAGAAGCATACATCCGAAGCAATTCGGGTTAGTTCGACTTCCACGATCATCCACTGTTCCATGAGAGGAAACACCGTAGATGCTGTCCATGACCCTACTGTTGGGGCTTGCATCATCCCAGAGACCCTTTTGGATACTCTGGTGGGTGACATGCCCTTGACCCCGACCGATGGACTTTTCCATAGTCCCAGGTGGCGTTGTGTTTTTCCATGTCGGGGGATTGCTAGGGACGTGCCGATCACCATTGATGACATAGAGGTGCGATTGGATTTCCACGTCTATGACATCATGGATTTTGATCTTCTCCTAGGTTTCCCTTAGAAAAAACTTCTTGCTAAATCTCAAGGAAACCCAGAAGAAGAGCTTAGGGAAACCGTTTCTGTCCATGCTGAACCATCTAGACACCATCTGACAGAACCTTTCCCTAGACCTACGGTATCTCCTACGCCTCCCGATCCTCCTGACGAACCATTTCCTGAGGAGGCCATGAAGAAGGAATGGCTAGATGGAGTGATATGCTTTTCCGAAGCATTTTGGGATAGTACACCCTCTCTGGTTATTCCTTGTTCTGTTAGAGGGATTGCCGTAGAAGCCCATTGTGACCCCATCATGGAGGTCAACATCATGCCATGGCACTTAGCGGAAACTCTTTTAGGAAAAGTTCCACTAGCACCATCCGACATGCTCCTCGAGACTTGTCCCTTTGGGCACGTTCTTGAATATTGGGGGATCGCACGTGTCGTGCCGCTCATCATAGACAGGATCGAAGCTAGCTTAGACTTTCACATCTTCGATGTCCTCGATCCTAATCTACTCCTAGGCTCCCCGCTAGAGAAATTCTTTGAGGAATACATAGCGAGCCTAGATGGTAATCTTGGGGAAGCTACTTCCACCACTGCTACCCCTTGTTTGGGACACCCTATGGCGGAGCCTCTTCCCCAGCAAAACCCACTCGAGAAGATGACTCATACATCTCCGTTCGCATCATCCGAGCCCATTCTCATTGAGGTTGTAGAATGTTCTACCCCTCGTGAGGATGACTCGGAAGACTCTCTTCACCTTTGTGAAGGCGAACGATCGTCATCACCCTCGACCGAGTTTCAGCCTCTTCCTGCTGGCCTGTATCATGTTGTTTTCGATCAAGATCGAGAGTCAACATTGAGCTTCCACGATGACTCTCTTGAGATGGAGAATTCATGGGCCATGGAACTTTGTGAGGCACTGACTCCGGAGTTTGGAGGAAAAGACTTCATTGACGAGCATGATAGTTTCATCCTTGATCTACCACATAAACCATGCTCGCATCATGCCTCTCTAGAGTCAGTCACGCTTAGTGCGCTGAGCACATACGAGGGCTACAACCACCTTCTGGTCCTCTTTTGCAAAATGTTTGGAAGGTTGATTGTAGATGCATATGTCTACCATAAGCATTGCAGATTTCATGTGTGCACTGTGGCACTAACCTTGCAGCTGAAGCTTCACTGATACATCAATGATTGGTGGTGAGACGGGAATGACACCACCAACGATAGCTGCAAGATGAAGTTCCCATGGTCGAGCTTATGACCTTAAATAAACAAAGCACTACCAGGAGATAGCCTGGATTAGCATAGTTTTTATTTCCCTTTTCGAATAAAAGCAAGAACATGTTTTTAGGATAAGTTGTCCTTTGGGTATTCTTGGTCACTAACCTTTCAGGTGGAGATTGAGAAGACAGATGGACAGGTGATGCCGACGCACATGTGAGCCACATCAGCTGCAACACCTAGATACACTTTGGTGAGGGAACGCTTACAAAAGGAAGCTTGATCACCACGCACTTGAGTTTTGTTGCCTAGCAATGCAAACTTCAAGTGTGGGGGAGGTATGTGAGCATCCTGAGTAAAGTTCCTCCTCTACCAAATCTTATCCTAGTGTGGCAATGATGCCAGCTTTTTCATCTTGCCCACTAGCTAGGTAAGTCCTGCTTTTGACATTAAACAAAGCCCTTTCGGGAGGTTCCCGAGGTTCACCGTCTTATGCTCATGCTTATGTCCCTTGTTGATCATAGCTTGATCATGCATGCATGTTTCCTTTATCTTTGTTCATATGCTCTGGTTTGAATGTTCCAGTACACACGCATTCATAGATTGTTTTAAATTAAGCATGGTGCTTAGGTTAAAACTGTCTTCTTCAGTCAACACAAGACGTGGTGTCGAGTTTTGATTGATGAACCTTAGAGTTATATCTTCATAGATCTTGGTTGCATATATGCTGACTAACCCCTGCAGAAAATTGTCCCATTTGAGTGGGTAAGTCATTGAGCTAAATTCAAATGGGAAGGTAAGTTGAGGTGTCAGATTCATGTTGCACAACATGCAAAGGTGGTACATATGACTTCTCAAAGGTCCAAGGTAAGTATATTCCCCTTTGTATATGAAGTGTAATCTTGGTCTAACCCTTTTCGAGCAGATGACATGGTGACAAGAAAATAAAATAAAAACTTAAAAAATATTTGAATTTGAATAAAGGCTCTATGGTTCTTGAACCAGTAGAGTCCCTCTTTTGTCTTCACTTTTTGTTTGAAGAACAGCACCAGGGTCAACCACCAGTGTGGGGGAGTTCTCTCAAGCTCATCATCGACATATCCACTCGAGAACTCCCACATAGGCGCTGCACAACATCGACTACGCCTTCATGACAAGAGCAAGGTAAACTAGAGTGAGTCGGTTGCCTTATGGTCAGCCGAATCACCACTAGTCTCCCTTGATCTCTTATCCTTCATAAGCGATGGTATGTACACCCTCTACCTCACTCTCCTTTATCCTTGAGTTTGAATGAATTTCAATTCATATCCTTTACATCAAACTCAGCAATTTGTGCTATGCTTGCTCTACATGATTCCTGTGGTTGGCTTGCATATGTTTTATTCCTTACTTATCATCTTGATGCTTGTGGACAAATATCATTAGGGAACTCATGCTTATCTAAGTAGTTGATGTCTGTGATATGGTTTGATGATATGATCTTCGCTCTTTATGTTTGAGTGCTTGGGAATTTTATTTGAAAATCATGAAAACCCTTTGCAAAGCTCCTCTTCGATATGCCACCGTCCCACTAGAGCCATATGATGTTCATGGTTGAAAACCTTCTACTCATATGTTGCTTGTTATTGCATTGAGCTTTGTCAAATTCTGTGACCCTTGCGAGAATTCTTTTCATTACTCTCATGATCAATATTCATGTGCACACCACCTATTTCCCCTTGATATGCTTCTTCACTGGAAGTTAGCATTGTATCATTCATCCATTTCATAAAAATAAAGCTCCCTATGTGGTGTGACATCTCTCTCCAAAAGTATCCTTCAAGGGAGACATGGGCTATGAAAAAAAAGAGAAGAAAGAGAGACACATGCTCAAGGCATGATGAAAAATAAGAAAGAAAGAAAAGAAAAATAGCCCATGTCCAACTAAAGGAGAAATGAGGGAGAGATGAGATCATGCAAAAAGGAGTTCCATAATTTTGATGGTAATAACTAGTGTCCATTCCAGGGCTAGTGTCCACCTTACCATCAACCTCAGCTTCCACCATATATGTATGGTAATATATAGCACCCATTCCGGGCCTAGTATTCACCTTACCATACTCACCATATCCATACGCGTGCACATCTTGATCTGATGGTATGATTTGATTTTCTCTGTGGATCCAGTCTTTGACTTTGCAATATATGTGATACAAGTATGCCTTATCCTTTATCCTACCCTGAGCTCCACATATAGCCATCATTAGAAGTAGGGTGAAGAAAGGCAATCTAATGCCTTGGTGAGGACATATACACTTTGAGCGGTCTGAGAGAATCAAATGCGGAGCTAAGCAAGGTTTTGTTTTGAAAATTTATTCCAACACCCCAAGAGCTTAACATGATGAGCAGGAGTGATTAGATTCATGACCATTCCATTCTTCAACTACCCAAGATAGCATGATAGACACTTCAGAGTTCACAAGTACAAGGTATGGTCTGGAATATCTCTTATGCTTGCTTCATACCTATGGATTTCATGTCTCACTTTGATCTTGTTCTTCCCTTCACTCGAGACGAGCAAAGGTCGAGTGTGGGGGTATTTGTTGACGGTTGATTTTCACTCACTTCTTACCCGTCAAACATGTACCTTTTGCATGGAAATTGATCATCAACACTAGAATAGGGCTTAAACTAATCATTTCCACAAGTGTTGGTGATTATGCAAATACAGGTGATTAGCACTAGAAAGAGGAGTAAAAGCATAAGTCTTTGATCCAAGTACTTCAAGACCAGCCAATGAGGGGATGCCACCTAGGACTCCCCTGGATCACTGACGTCATCAATCCAAGAGAGGCAAGCCCGACGAATCACGAAGCGCCACATGGACATCACATGGATTCAAGGGCCCACTTATCCCCCAAAACCGTCAGAAAACTTGGCATGCACATGGGAGTGATCTCAGGGCCCACCAGTCAGCCACCAGGAGAAAGCACAAGGTGCCACGTGGCCGTAGGGTTTCGGCCGAACCCTAGATCGGCTGAACTGACTCTGGTTCGGCTGATCTCGGCCCTCCACGTGTCAGTCCCTGATTGGTCCCTGGTTGCAGTTCCGGGCATTTAGGAGCACTTGGAGCCCCGAAGCAAGCCTCTCCCTCCTCTATAAATAGGAGGGGAGGGGCTCCATTTTGGAACACACACTTCTCCTCCTCCTCTTCATTTTGGTTTGGAGCCTCTCTCTTTAGGAGAGGAGAGCTCTTTGTATTGGATTAGTGCTAGGAAGTGAGGTGGGAGGCTTGAGGCCATGTCATGATTCATGACATCTTCCTCAAGAACGATCCTCAGCGGTGCCTTTGTTCTTCAACTAGACTAAAGTGAGTATTTCGACATTTCCTATTTAGACTAAAGTCGTATGCATGCTTAGTTGCTTTGTTCTTGTGTTCTTCATTTGTTCTTGATTTAAAGGCTTGTGTTCTTCGAACACAACCCTTTCGATCTAGTAGACTTAGATCATAAGTTTGCATCTAGTTTGCCAGCTTGTCTATTAGAGTAAAGTGAAGCTCCTGCATGTTTCTGGTTAGATCAAAGTGCATTCGTGATCTTGCATGAGTGATAGAGCATACCTTGAGCTAGTGCCAGTCTCCCTCGCGGATTCGTAGTAATAGTAAGTGGTGTAGACGAGGTGTCTGCGCCATAAGCTATCCTTCGAAGACCACGTACGATCGTAGCGTAGAGGTAGGCCGCAGTGGTGACAGCCTGTTGGACCCTTTGTCAACCCTCTACGTCGCGTACCGAGTTGGGCTCGTCGCCAGTACATAGGCCTTGTGCTTGGTGCCCGAAGTGAGTGCTATGCCTGAGAGACCGTAACTAGACTCTGCGCTCGGTCGAGGCAGATCCTTTCTACCTATCCTATCAATCAGTGTTGTGTCCTTGGATCATCTATACTAAAGTAGGAGATAGTACAAACTGTTCCTTGGATTCGATACCCTTGGAATACTCTCCTTCCTTGGGGAAGTGCTACAACGGTATTTCCGTGCGCTTGCGGTATACCCGATTGTTCTTATACGTTCCCTCTAGGTGTACAACTAGTGGTGACATTAAGAAACGCCAACATGTACAACAAAGTAGCAAATGAAAGTGTGGCTGCAGACATCATGGAAAAGAATGCACATGCAGAAACTTCAGGAATGACTTCATGGCTGAGGGAGAATGATGTGCTAAGTCAGTGCTTGGGCCGCCCCGAACAACCAGGTCGCGTGCGTGGTGTCTCCAGCTACCAGGGCTGGAAGTTTGCATGGCCTCAGCACGCTTCCATGTACAGGAAGAGGAAGAGGGCCAGTACTGACTCATCAGTTGATAAGCAACAGATGAAGGAAGAAATCAAGCAAGAACTCAAGGCTGAGATGGAGAAAGATATGCTTGACATGATAGCACGAGGGTACCATGTGGTGTTTGCACCAGTGTCCAATCACACAAGCCCTTCACCCGCCGGACTAAGGAGCAGTTGTGCGTCTGCAGATAATGTAGGTTTGATCAACGGTGCTACAGAGTTGTCGACAGAGGTAGTGCACATTGCTTCTCCCACACAGGAAGACCTTATAGGCACGTTGACTGAACCCACAGACTGTGGCCTATGGATCATATTTCACGGTGTTGAATGTGAAGTTACAATTGGTGTGGTTCAACCAGAGCAGACTACGCTACACACAGTCCCGATTCATGAAGACTGTGTTGCGGCCGTAGTGCTGCAGGTATATGTTGTCTTTAGGGATCACGTGCTGGAACACCCTCCTAATGATGAGGTGACGACACTTGGACAAGCTCTACACCAGAGGATACAGTGGAAGAGGTGTCACATTCACATCAAGGGAGCACCAATTCCAAAATCTTGTTCACACACTACGGTACAGATTCCTTCTGGTTCACAGACTACAGGACAAAACTCTTCCTCACATGGTTTCCTAGCTCCTCCTCCTCCACCCCAGAAAAGCAAAGTACAGTACAGATTCATTCCCCACCTAGTAACCCACCTCCTCCTCCTCCTCCTCCACACCCAGAAACGCAAATTACAGAACAGATTCATTCCCCACCTGGTAACCCACCTCCTCCTCCTCCACACGCAGAAACACAAATTACATCCCCACCTTCTTCTCCTCATGAAAGAACAAAACCTCCATCCCCAAAAGAAAGTGCTCAAAACAATGATGCCAAAGCAGGAGCCCAGAGTCATGTGTTGGCTTATGCCGAGAAATCTGTCGACGACAGTTCGAAGAAAGCTGTAGATACATCTGGGCTCAATATCTCTGTAATAGCTGCTGGTCAGACACCACCTGAGAAACCTTCTTCAGCCATCTCAAAGTAGCAGGAAAAGAAACTTGCTGAAAATAAAAGGTCTACCAGAAAGTGATCTGAGAAACCTTCTTCAGCCATCTCAAAGCAGCAGCAGCAGGAAAAGAAACTTGCTGAAAATAAAAGGTCTCAGAAGCCTACCAGAAAGCCTTCTTCAGCCATCTCAAAGCAGAAGGAAAAGAAGCCTGCCAGAAAGCCATCTGAGAGAAACACCAAGAAGAAGGTGGTCAATGTTGCTATGACTGAGATTATCCGAAACTACAAATTTGGAAATGCAATGCTCAGTGCTGCTGAACTCAAGCATCCGAATACTGCTCCTTCTGTCACTAATCTCCACAATTTCTACATGGGACGTTGTAAGGACAATGATGAGTCTCTGATTCAGGGCATAATATGCCCAAGCACGGCTGGTGGCCTGTGAGAGAAGATGAAAAATACGAGCTGTTGTCTGTGATCATCAGCACTTGTACGATCTCTTCAACTTGGATGCTTTGGACATGGGACTTATCCGCTGTTTCATCCTGTAAGTTGCTTGAAAATTTAATCTGCTTCTCACTAATCATTTTCTATCTAGATGTGCTTTCTGCTTCAGTTCATTTTTACTATGTATTTTGCCTCCTTACACTTTGTTTTTTCTTAATATTAGGAATATGGTTGTAGAAGTACGGCAGAAGAAGGAACCCATTGCCTTCCTTGATCCTGAATGCTTTAGCCAGTCAAATATACAAAATAACATGGATTTTTTTGTGTCCTATACGAAGCGTGCCTACTAGTCATATGCTAAAAAGAGAGTCATCATTTCCTGCTATAACACTGGGCACCACTGGATTGCAGTGGCGATCCTTCCAAAGCAGAACATGGTCTTGTATCTTGATTCATATAGGATCCTAGAAACTAATTTCTCCGAATTGGTAGAAGCCATTAGTGAGTAAGTTCTTTCTTTCTTAACCTACAAACTTCCTCAACAAACTCTGTAGAGTTTATTAATGGTGCCCTAACTATTGTTGCATGTTTTGTTGTAGTGCTTGGAATAGTTACTGCGATGACAACAAGTTGCCCCGCCAAGCCTTGAAACATGAGAAGGCTTTTGATGTACGTATTACTTAGTATTTCCTGCCTGTGGAAGCTAGTACTAAAGCTTGAGTTTATTTCTTCTCACCACTATTTGTCTTTGTATATTTATCGCAGTGCCACCAACAACCTTACCAATCCAGAGTCTGCGGCTTCTATTGTGCCTATCACTTGCTTACAGTAAAAAATAAATTGAAGGACCCTGAGGTACTTTCTTGGGATCTGCAATTGTAACACCTGCAACTGAGCACAGTTCTTGCTTATTAACACTGCACATGTTTGGTAACCACCTGTGTGCTGACTGCTGACATTGTTATATTCAGGCATTTCACATACCTACTTGTCAGTTGCACCGAAGCACGCTGCTCCACATTAGGGAAAGAACCTCATTCCTCATGGACCAGGTGATCACACCCTCAGGAAAATTTCACATTAATGATGCTATGATGGCTCGCATTGTATTAGATACCAATCCTCATGGCCACTGATGATATTGTTGTGAACCTTACTTAGCTTGTTAGAAGAGGATGCTAAATGCCTGAATTTTGACAGATTATGCATGTGAATCTTTTGGATTTCTATTCAGTTTATGGAGTTTTGTGAATGTGGATGCTGGACCTAATTTTTGTGAAAGTAGACAACACGTCTCCTTTAGTCGAGACAGAGGAGACGCAAGTTCACAGTACGCGTCTCCTTTGGTCGATTAGAGGAGACGCACGTACACAGTAGGCGTCTCCTTTGGTCCAGACAGAGGAGACGCACGTACACAGTACGCGTCTCCTTTGGTCGAGACAGAGGGAGACGCGTACTGACAAGATGCGTCTCCTTTGGTCGAGACAGAGGGAGACGCGGGTTCACAGCAGGCGTCTCCTTTCGTCGAGACATAGGAGACGCACACTGACAAGACGCGTCTCCTTTCGACCAGACAGAGGAGACGCGCACTTACACACGCGTCTCCTTTCGTCCAGACAGAGGAGACGCGTCATTTTCCGCATCTTCGATGTTGAGTTCATGTAACGGGCTCGGCTTCTGTGGCCGTTACCAAAGGTCCATTTGGGCCCAGAGAAATAGACATTTCAGGTGACCGGTAACTAGTTTCGGTAACGGTCTTTGTTAGACACCTGTTACTAATACGTGTTATGAGTAACGGGCTCAGTGTCTGCACCCGTTACCAAAGGCTCCGGTGGGCCCAGAGAAACAACCATTTCAGGTGACCGGTAAGTAGTTGTGGTAACGGTCTTTGTTCGACGCCCGTTACAATTACGTGTCATCAGTAACGGGCATCGGCCCGTTACCTTTGTTGGCTTATTTGTAATGCTTGATCGGTAACGGGCGTTTTGCCCGTTACCAATAGCCATCCGCGCCCATTACCAATGTCTGTTTTTCACGTAGTGAACCAAAGTATAACAAGTGCTCTAGGTGCACCAAATTTGACCGCCAAATGAGTCAAAGAACTGGAACAAGATATGAGAACATCCTCTATTGCAAGCATTAACAAAGTGGTAAAGTTAATAGCAGACCAACACATCCACCATGTTAACATGATGCATTGTAGTATCTACACCATTGAGATGACATTGAATCTTAAAACGAAGCTCTTTTGAGTTTTCTTACTTGGCAGACGACGACCCCAAACTGAACACCATCACAATAGCCCAACTATAACATAGGGATACAAAGTCTGGACTCCTTCAGTCTATACCTTGCTAAGACAAATAATTTTGTACCTTCCATAAGATTATCGCTATGGAAACAATAATGAATGAAGGTAAAATAAATGCCACTAGTAATTTTAACCATCTCAGATTAGTTGTCTTGTCTATTACAGGAACCCCCTATTTGTAGGTACGTGAACCATATTGAAGTACAATTACACTTTGTTATCATATAACAACTATATTCAAAGGGTATTCTAGGGAATTGTGGAGATTGTGTTGCTTGTACGTCCTCGCTTTCCAACCACTCCTTCGGTTAACAATTCAGCACCCTTCGGTCGCCTCCTCTGAAGGTTGCACCATAGAGTTCATCTCTAGTAGGTGACAAATGTCCCTGCCTCCACCTACTTTGGAGGCCTCGCCATTCTTGATGTCATCAAATGGCTTTAGACCCCTACAAACACATGAGAAGAATGTACCCAAGCAAGATCCCTAGCCATATGAGTTAACACCCTTTGGCTATGATTATTCCGAGAACTATCGGAGGAGATTTCGAAGTTATCTCCACTAACACTTATTATTGTGTAAAGAAAAAGCATGGTGATAATGAAAACACAAATACTTAAAAATTGACATAATAGTCTTACAAAGACATTTAAATGCCTTACATAGAGATGATGATAGAAAAGAGGACCATATGTGGTCATATCTAAATAACAACAAAAACATAACAGTCTTACATAAGTCCAAATGGATTGGAAACAAAAAAATGATAATATAAAGGAGGACCATACATGGTCATAAACAAATAATGATTACTAGATAATAAGAAATATAACCCTTTCGAAGAGTTATATTATTTTGACTTTATTCATCGCCCTTGTCGGTGCATCAAATGTAACTCAGAAGCTGAGGCACATTGACAACTTTGATTGGCTTGATAATATAGTCCTTTGCACCTCCATCAATGCACCTTCATTCACAATAGGATTATTGAAACAATTAAATACATAGTGGAAAATTATTAAACTAACACATGCCTTTGACAAATTTTCTATTCACTCACTTTTTAATCATTTCGGGGATGTCCTCAGTGCATGTAATCACCACAGGGAGATGATTAAGCTTGGGCGATTTCTGTGTGGGGAAATAATTTTTATTAATGGTTAGTTTTATCATTACACGGGAGTAAAGCATTATTCAACAAGTTATTTGATGAAACTAGACTTCCTTCCATAGATGGACCGTACCTTCACCTCAACCAGAAGATCATAACCAGTCATTTCAGGCATTGAGTAATCTGTCAGAATCAACTGCACATCATGTTCCTATACTCAAGTGCATACAAACAAATATTTTAGTAAATAATCATATTAAATAAAAATAAATAAGTGCATTCCTATGAGTAGTAAATATCGATATACCATGTCCAAGAACTTCAAAGCTTGCTTAGGACCTTCCACAACAGTCACTGCAAAATATATAAGAATAATATCAAGAAATATGTAAGACATGGAACAACTTAGACAAAGATATGAAAATGAAAATGAATTGAACTTATATATATTATAAATGGAAAAAATACAATTTATTGTAACTCAAGGTGCATCTTCTTGAAAAAATTTTAACCAACACTACAACAAGACCATAAGTGCACCTATAGCCTAGAAAGTCACTAGAAGATACCAGAATTCTCTATTTAGTACATTATAAAAGCTTGATTACTGTAAATGCAAACCTCGGATGTTACAACTTTGTAGAAGTCTTGATGCAACAAGACGGTCGACACAGGAGTCATCAACCAACAGAATGTGAGGAGTTGCCATGGCTCTCTTCCCAACCTCCTTCCTTTCAGGACTTCCAACCTTTGATGCAAAATTGTTTGTATTGTGTTGTAGTTTTGGGAGTGAAGCCACAATGGAGTTATATATATAGTAATGTCTCATTGTACAATTGCATCCTCAAGATAGACAGTTGTCGTAACACTATCTTTGAGATAGACAGTTGTCGTAACACTATCTTTGAGATAGACAGTTGCCGTTACACTTTCTTTGAGATAGATAGTTGCCGTTACACTTTCTTTGAGATAGATAGTTGCCGCTATACTATCTTTGAGATAGATAGTTGCCGTTATACTATCATGAAGATAGAAAGTTAGTAACTTGACATATAGAAGATATTTTTTGGCTAGAATCAATAGTGAAGGCTAGCTATACTAACAATATCTATGGCAATGATATCTTAAGGGTATAAAAAACAATGAATAGTATAGGGACTAAAGAATGGGGTCATAGTGGCACGTCTGTTAAGATGGTTGTTTTGTGCACCAGTGACATGGGCACGTGAGGCTTTGAGTCACTAGTACCCTACACCGGGTACATGAGAATGGAGAGGCACGATGCTACATTTGTGCTGGACATGGGAGACTGATGGATAGGACCTTAGTGGAATGTAATGTAGTTGGCCTACAAAGAGGACTGGGAGTCTGACATGGTGTTGGACTCATGCCGTAGGTAGGTGGTTTGACTTGGGTGTTCTCGCCAATCGACTAGACTAAGTGTAGGGAGCAGAAGATGTGCATCGTAAGTGCTGGGGGATATAGAAAGGCATGCAGTTGGGGCTTGCTGACCATTTATGGTCATTGGTGACCATGAGATCAGGTAGATGGGAGAGTGGATGGTGCTGCAGAGCTTCCTAGGATTGCTATCTTAGAAAATATGGCCTCCAACTTAGAAAACATTTACGACCTCCAACTTGGGTGGGTGGAGTAGAGTGAAAATATTTACGATCACTATCTTAGAAAATACGACCTCCAACTTTGCATAAAAATGTCTTGTTGTGATTGAATATTTCAACTATAGTGATTTAAACTAATGAGTAGCACAAATTTTGTGTCCCAGCAAGTTGTTTAAGAAATTTAGGTAAGTTGGTGTGCAAATGCCATAAAGGACAGAGGAGCAATGATAGCCCCTAAGTTAAAGTACAAATGGCACAAGGTTTGGAGTTTTGACCAAAATTTACCAAAAATCAGCAAATATTGATAGTTCCTACCGGTACGAACTGGTAAATTATAATATCAAAAATACGGGTCGTTTTTCAAACAGATTTTGACATGAGCTCACATTTCAATCAAAGACTTGCTCAAATCACACATTTGATCTCACTACGTGGAAATGTTTGTTGAGATGAATGGAATGGACATTTGGTTCACTCAATTCAGAGTCCAAGCTCAAAAATTATATCTATTAGAAGATGCGATGTGGGTTAGACACAACATGTAGGTTGGTGACCCAAACATAAACCCAATGATCCTCAACATTTGGCCAGAGGCTCTTTGCTCATCATGGGGTCCTAGGAAACATACTAATACGACATCTGTCACATAAGGAGGATTGGCTGAGCTCCCCTATGTCGATCGAAATTGGTCCATCATCCTTTCTAGCCCACTTTGGTCACATGCAAGGTAGCACACCAAGGATAGTTGTGGACATTAAATTCATGTCAGTTTGTATAGTCCACCATATGTGAGTGATTGGTACTATAGGACTTAGGGGTAGGCTATCAACTCCCCTTCTTATCCTTTTCCGAAAAGTTGGCTTGTCTCGGGGTGCTCAAGTGTACAATCATAGGCAATCACTAATTTTATCAATTTGATAAGAAAACCTTGTCTTGCCATATGGATACGAGTACCCTCCTTACCAAATTACATGTCTCTCTTCTATCATGGTGTTGTCACTACATCACTTCTTTCAGACGAATTAGATTAGTATTAGCACACTTCTTGTTCCTCGTGGAACCTGATAATCTAGAATACTCATGAGTAAAAATTACATCGGTATCTCTAATAATCTTGCAGATTTATCTACTACGCTAAGGAGTGCCAACAGAACGCTTGCTAGTGCTAGGACGGGAAGGGGAAAATCGAGGCCTTCATGTGAAGGGTTTTTGATTGGTTTTTTGTGCAAGGACAAGGTGTGGTAGGTGTTGCAGATCTTTCCACAATCCATGTGAGGGTGGTAGCTTATTGGTAGTGAATGATCACAAATGAATCAACTAGTAGATTAAGATGAAATAGGGGTGCCTTGGTCAGGTGAGGGTTTCGAGGATTTGAGGCTCCAAGGAATGGCCAGATACTCAGAGTCTCATCCATGGACATGACTCAACTGGGGCCATGTCAGTGGTGGTTTTTGTCAGTAACCCTAGGTGCTGATCCTGAGTGACTTGATGTGGACTCACAGGTGTAACACCCCAATTTTTAGGGCATTTTAAAGTTAAAATTTTTGACCTTTTTCAATTTTCAATATAGCAATTTATTTTTATTTCTTAGATAGCTAGGTTAGTTAAACATTTTTAAAGAAATCCTTGCATTTAAGACCTCATTTTTGTGTGCATGGCTTGTTTGCGACTCTAAAATCCTAGATTCCCTGTCTAGCTCATACTTAAATAGGTTCAAGTTGGACACAAATCAAAGCTTTCACCGAAATAACAAACCCCTTTAAACATTCCATGGGCCAAAAGCTAGAAGGCCCATAAGATCCTTCACCTCCTTCCCTCCTTCTTTCCTGACTTTCGAATCATCCAAACACAACCACCATACCACCTTCTCTCCCTTTGCATAAAGCAAGCTGTTGACGGCTGTTAAGTACCTCTTTTAGTCATCAATATTCTTATGAATAAAGGACCAATTTGCATTTCTTACATGCAGTTTAGTTAAAGAATAATGTAGTTCCACTTGTCCTTAGAGATTATTTGATTGCAGGAAAATACATACAAAATGAGTGAGAAATTCATCTTCTATGAGCCATGGCACGCCACCTCAGCTGAGGAGTGGCTGCCACATAGGATCCCATGTGTCCTTGACACATCATCAATCCAAGAGAGGCAAGCCCCGACGGATCAGGAGGTGACACGTGGACGTCACATGGATTGGAGGGCCCACGGGGATGCAAACCGACTCAACTTCTTACATCCACCTAGAATCTACCTAAGGGCACACACATCAGTCACCTAGAGAAAATTCGAGGAGAGCCAAGCCCACAAGGGGTCGGCCGAACCATGGGTTCGGCCGAACCGCCTTAAGGCCAGTTCATCCTAGCCCTCCACATGGTGCTTCCTTATTGGTCCAGAAGGTGCCGGGGGTGCGCGTGTGCTCTCCATCCCAGAAGCTGTGACACTCCCCACCTATAAATAGAAGGAGAGGGGGCTCACTTTAGAGACACACAACTTTGCATTCACTCTCTTTTTTAGTTTCCAAGGCTAGGGAGTTGGCTAGAGTAGCTCTTCTTCAGGTTCCGAGTCTACTTTGGGATCTAGGTATGAGTGTTATTGTATTTATATTTCTTTGTATGACTTTGATCTACTTCAGTTATTCAGCTATTTCATATATAGTAGTGCTTGCATACATAGGCGATATGGTCTTGAGTTCATCATTTGTTCATCATTTAGAGCCTCATGTTTGTCAAAACCACGACCCTCTGATCCAGTTGACAAATGATACTATCGTGCTTTCCGCATTTGTTCATAACATAGAGGCTCGTGTTCTTCGCGAACATGACCCTTCGATCCAATGGTATAGACATAGAAGTTCACGTATCTGTTTCCATGTTTAGCCTCAGTTTGATCTAGTTAGCTTACACATTTGGGTTGTATGACGTTCATGTTTATGCTACGGTACTCAGTCTCAAGTGACCAGTTATCTGGTGGCTTCGACCTAGGTCACAATAGCTCGGGTCGGTTGGAGCCCAGTTGACAATGTAAGCATGGTGCTTAGGTTGGGCAGTTGCTGGTTATGAGTTCACCCCATGTTTAGATATAGGTCGCGGTAGTGACAGCCGTTGGACCCGTTGTACTCCTCTGCGTTCAGGTAGTGCTATAGGAGTTCTACAAGTAGCAACCTGAAGGACCAAAATGGCGACCAGAGGGGGGGAGTGAATGGGAGCTGATAAAAATTCTTCTCCAAAGAGTAGAACTCGGCCTATGGTCCCAAACGCAACTCCAAGATCCTCGACACCCCGCTAGCCAAATCCACGTAGCCACTAGAGTGCTACTGGACCTAGGAACTAGCGCACCACGAGAACGCAGCGGAAAACAACTCGAGCACAACTCCAGACCCAAACCGGTCAGACCGGAAACTCAAACCAGTCAGACCGGTCTACTCAGACTTAGCCTCTCACAACACAAGGGAAACCGGTCATACCGCTTTTGCCAGGAAAAACCCCACAAGATCCTCGTGGCCAAAATCTAAGCAACCGAACTCGAAACTGGATGAAACTTGGACCAGGGAACCTTCTGGTGGAAACAAACTTGTCGGCCAAAAATCTCCACGAAAACCCACTGTGGGCAAAACCGGTCAGACCGCTTTTGGCCTGGGCACTCAGGAAGAACTCTACCCGCAGGTCAACACCCTCCTTCCAATGCCCCTATCTCCCGATTCGCTCCACGGATTCAAGTAAAACTTTGGGGATAGGTGTATCACCTCATGGACAAGCCATGCCTAAGAAATCGTCCCCAAAGATTCACTAAATCAAGAGGAATCGAAGGATGAACACCAAGAACACCTTTTCTCAGAACCGAAAGAAAAAACCCCAAAATCAAGCACCCAAACCCACGGATTTAGAAGGGGGATCACCAAGAAAAGAACCTCAAGGGGCTCATGTATGCATCCCACAACAAATCCGCAAAGGGAAGGCCTCAAATCAACCATAAGAAATTCGCCAAGAAAAGGCTCCGAAAATCCACAAAAAGGAAAACGGGAATCACCACCACAAGAGCTAGAGGAATCACGCCGAACCTTCTATACATCAAAGGAAAGATTGATACAAGGTCTCGCTTGCCTCCCTAGCATCCATCCCTCTCTCAAGATCTCTCATGAAGCTCTCAAGCTAGTCCTACAGAAAATAGGAAACTAAAAAGAGAAATTGCCTAGAGCAAATGAAAACCCTAAAGCCCAAGAGATGACTGCACAACCCTTCCACCAAGTTTATATATGAGGTCCTCCGGTGGGGGTAAATGACAAGAATGCCCTCTAGGCGATACAACCCCTCGAAGGGCATATTTGGAAACTTGACAGCCTTTCCATCGGACGGATGCCCAGTGAGCACACCTCGCGTAGCCTCGACGCCAAGCCTGCGATCCCGACGTGTGTCCTCCGCTTCGACGACTTCTGGCCGCGCCACGACCAAACCGGTCAGACTGGTTCTGGTGCCTTGCCCGCACCAAAACCTCGGGTCGGCTTTCTGGAGCAACCGATGAACCCAATGATTTTGTGGTGAACCGCTGCAAACCCCGCGAGCTTGGTGCAGCCTCCACGTCGATCTCCTTGACTTGGCCGCCACGTCCGCTCCGGCTCGATGTTGGCTTTTGGATCAACCAACGAATCCGCTATCATCTGACTTCGACTTGCTCTTCTCGCACCATGTGACTCGCACTTGATCCCGTCTGGCCACCGAGTCCCTCGAACCAAGCCTACTTGTCCCTGAGACCTTTCGCACTTGTTCTTCACATGCACCAACGCAAATCAAGCCACAGCCTACATCCACAAGATAGAACACAGCGTCAGTCCACACAACGTTGTCAATCACTCATCACTAAGGAGTGGCCAACCACTAGCCATCGGACACTCCGGTCCTCAATCTCCCCCTTGATGAGTGCTTTGACAACACACCACATAATCGATACATAAAGAAAATACAAACGAAAGACAAACGAAAGCCTCCAAACAAGTGATCCAAAAACCAAATAACACAAACCCTGATCAATTGCAATCCAAAGTCTCGGTCCCCTAAGGCAAGGGCAACGTCTTAACACAACCGAGACAAACCACCAAAGCTCACAAAGAGCAAACCAAAGCTCACACGGAGCAAACCACCAAAGGAAGAACTCTGACGACATAAGGAGCTCCCCCTGAACACATGCAGCTCCCCCTGAGCAAATGCAACTCCCCCTGAACCAATGCGTGCAAACTTACCGAGCAGCAGCAACCAAACCAGTCAGACTGGATTACCAAACCTCTCAAACCAGTTTCTGACCCTATCTTCCAAACCGGTCTGACCGGTCTCCAGACCGTTTTTCCTATCAGAAAAAAAATGTTCCAATGCAGCCCGAAAATGCATGAAAACCTTCTAAATGCTCCCAGAAAACTTTTTCATGCACAAACTTCTCCCCCTTCTTGACAATGCAGGAATCAAGGCATTTCTACAAAACTTTCAACTAGAGGCTTCTCAAATGGACATAGATCCATAAAATGTGCTAGGAGCAAGCAAATGGACTACTTAGAGTTGACAAAGGTTCGAAATAGCACAGCTATCAAGAATGTTCAGTTGCATACACACAAGTTCAAGCCATGGTAAAATTTAGCATTTTTGTGAAAAATTTCCCTCTCATGAGCTAAAGACCTAAACATGAGCAAAGCATACCATACCAAAGTGAATCTAGATCACACAAACTTCATGCTAGGTCACATATCCTTGACACAAGATCATTACAAACACCCATAAGCATCTCATGTCATGTTAAAGCCACCGAGCCATGTGTCTACTTCTTAAAATGAGACTTCTCATGGTAGACAACATACAATGGTTTAGCACCCATATAAAATCAGTTTTAAAGCATTTATGACATGGAACAAGTGAGAGCATAACTTCAATCACAAGCATTTCACACCGATTTCATTTTTCATATTTAAGCACAAAATGGTACATGAAGTGCCTTTGCAGCAAAAAGAATCTTATGCTCCCCCACAAGGTAACACATAGGCTAAACATTCATAATGACAAATGGGTCTTTGACCCCAAGTGTAAAGCACATGATATCCAAACATGAATTAAGCATGATATAAACCACCAAAGCACACTAAGATCATGCAAAGCCTTAAACTCACAAGAGAGAGCCTATCTAGCATTTTTTACAAAAGTAAGTTATCTCATCATGAATATACAACCAAACTATCAAGAGCACAGCTTATCATCCCAAATATCAATCAAGTACATCCACAAGCTCAAACATAGCATATCATAGGGATCAATGTACATAGGAGAAGCCATTCCTAGCCAATGCATATGATACAAATGCAATGCAAAGCATATCTTACAAAGATGCAAAACTATACATCAAGATACAAAGATGGCTACCCAATGAAATTAAACATGCATGCTATACATCAAAGTAAACATGTATGATACATATGCTACAAAGTGAGCTCCCAACGACCAACTCAAAAAGGACAACACACACCATGCTCTCCCCGTAAACGAGCAAAGGTAGCTTGGTCAAGTGGTTTTGTGAAAATATCAGCTTTTTGGTCTTGGGTAGGTACACGGCTCAACACTATGGTTCCCTTCTCAACATTATCCCTCAGAAAGTGGTACCTCACTTCGATGTGTTTTGTTCTGGAATGGAGCACTGGGTTTTTGGCAACACTTATGGCACTGATGCTATCACAAAGAAGTAGGATCTAAGTGCACTCCTCACCAAAGTCTCTCATGGTATAGGAAATCCAAAGTAGCTGGGAACAACAACTAGTGGCTGCAACATACTCGGCTTCTGTGGTAGACTACTACACTCGACTGTTTACGGGAAGACCAAGAGACCAAAGAGGAACCAAGAAACTGGAAAGAACCAGAGGTACACTTGCGCTCCACACGACACCCAGCAAAGTCAGCATCGGAAAATCTGTGAAGTGTGACTGTCGAGGAGGCGGAATACCAAAGACCGAACTCAGGAGTGTACTGCAAATACCTGAAAATCCTCTTGACGGCTTGCCGATGTGAAGTCGTCGGGGAAGCCTAAAAACAAGCACATAGACACACACGGAACTGTATGTCCGGCCTCGTCGTCGTCAAGTAGAGAAGAGAGCTGATCATGCTCTGGTACTCCTTCTGGTCCACTGGTTCACCATCCTCGTCTACATCCAAAGCTGTAGTCGTACTCATCGGTGTTGGCATGGGCTTCGCATCATTCATGTTGAACTTCCTCAGCATGTCCTTGGTGTACTTGCTCTGGTGCACGAAGGTCCCGTCCTTGACTTGCTTGATCTAGAGCCCTAGGAAAAACTGCAGCTCGCCCATCATAGACATCTCAAATTCCCTGCTCATGTCATCTGCAAACTTGGCAACAAGATCGTGAGAAGAGCCACCAAAGGCTGTGTCATCCACGTAAATCTGTACAATCAACAGGTCATTTCCATGCTTAAGGAGAAACAGGGTCTTATCAACTGTGCCCATCACAAACACCTTACTGAGCAAAAACCCGCTCAACCTGCCATACCAAGCCCTCGGCGCCTGTTTCAACCCATAGAGCGCCCTCTGAAGTTTATACACACGGTGTGGGTATCTCTCACTCTCAAACCCTGGTGGTTACTTCACATACACTTCTTCCTCTATCACCCCATTTAAGAAAGCACTCTTCACATCCATCTGGAACAACTTGAACCCTTTAGCCACGGCAAAGGCTAGAAGGATCTGAATCACCTCCAGACGGGCGACAAGAGCAAATGTCTCCTCATAATCTATACCCTCTTTCTGGTTAAACCCCTGAGCCACCAACCTCGATTTGTTTCTCACAACCATCTCATTCTCACCTTCCTTGTTCTTCCACACCCACTTGGTACCTATAGGACGACAATTTGGCGGTGGATCGACTAACACCCAGACTTGGTTTCTCTCAAAGTTCTCCAACTCCTCATGCATGGAATTTACCCAGTTTGCATCAGAAAGTGTGTGTCCAATATCCTTGGGCTTGAAAGAGGCAACAAATGTAGAGTGAGCAAAGTGAGAAGTATTTCGTGACCTCGACCGTGTAGTTCTCTCATTCATGTCACCAATGATCTTTGAAGGAGGGTGATCCACTTGTACACGCCCTGGAGCCTCTCGCCTGGAGACTACCTCCCCCTCCACAGCAGCTTCCACCCTTGCTTGCGGTACATGTTGATGCGTCGTAGTCGAAGTAGAAGGCCCGCCATCAACTGTAGTCGTCGTAGTGGAAGTAGTGGGTACACGATCCGCAGCAGGTACATGATCCTCGCCATCACCATCACCATCTTCTTCTTCCTCCTCAAAGTGCATCTCGACCATCTCCTCATCACCTGCACAATCAAAGCCAAGAGAGCTACATGGCACTGCCTCGTCGAAGGTCACCTCGCAAGTCTCCATGATTTTGTTAGTCTCAAGATTAAGCACCCTATAGGCTCTAGAATGGTTAGCATATCCAAAAAATACCATCACTAGATCTAGCCTCAAACTTATCAAGCTTTCCCTTCTTGAGAATAAAACACTTGCAACCAAAGACTCGAAAGTGACTCACCTTAGGAGCTCTACCATGCATAAGCTCATAGCACGTCTTCTTCTTGAACGCTCGAAGGAAGATCCTGTTCGACACATAGCATGCGGTGCTCACCGCCTCAGCCTAATACCTCCTAGGAGTCCTGTGCTCATCGAGCATCGTCCTAGCCATCTCACACAATGTCTGGTTCTTCCTTTCCACAACTCCATTCTGAGGAGGCACATAAGGAGTTGAGTACTAATGCTCAAGACCAAGACCACAGCAAAAGGCATCAAAAGGAGAGTTCCTCAACTCAGAGCCATTATCACTGCGGATTGCTCGAATAGTGTTCCCATGCCTCTCATTTTTCAACCTCACGATCAAGTCTCGGACAAAACCGAAAGTCTCACTCTTATACTCCAAGAAAAACATCCAGGCATAGCGAGAATAGTCATCCACCACAACCAGGACATACCACTTCCCACCCACCGAGCGAACTCGAGCTGGCCCAACAAGGTCCATATGCAACAGCTCTGTCGGACGCTCTGTCATGACAGCAGTCAGGGGTGGATGAGAAGCAGCGACCATCTTACCATGCCTACTGTTGATGGCTTTTAAGTACCTAATTTAAGGCCGTCAATCCCTGCATTTCGTCATAAGAACTATGCATCCACATTAGAATAAGAGTTTAAACTAACAATTTCCACAAGTGGCCATGCTAAGTTGAATGCAGGTGTTTAGCATAAGAAATGGAGAGAAAAGACACCATCATGATCCTAGCAAGTCAGGCTCAGCCAATGAGGGGTTGCATGCAAGCATCCCCTGGATCCATGACGTCACCAATCCAAGAGAGGAGGCCTCGGCAAATCAGAAGTCGCCATGCATGCATCACATGGATCCATGGCCCACCATAGCGCCCAAACCGGTTCCAAATCACGTGGACACCAGGAACCGACCAAGGGACCCACCTGCCAGCCACTTGGAGAAAACACAGCGCGAGGCGCACCACCTAGGGGTCGGCCGACCCCTAGGATCGGCCGAACCGCCTTAAGGGTGGTTCATCCCGGCGTTCCACGTGGTGCTCTCCCATTGGTCCTAGAAGCCATCCCCGGGGTGTTTGGGGTGTTTCCACGCCGGTTGCTCAGCCTATAAATAGGAGAGGAGGGGGGTAAGAAGAGGATGGACACTCTTGAAGCAACTTCTCACCTTTGCCTCTTTCTCCCCCTCTCATTCTCTCTTGGTGGAGGTGAAACCTCACCCCACCATGAGTGTGTGTGTGTGTGGAGGATCTAGCCTAGGTGGTGCTAGGTAGAGAGGGAGTCTGTGGATGAGTAGAGGTGAGGTGGTGATGATCCGTTCATCATCCATCGTCCCCTTGTATCTCGTGAGCGATGCTGTTCTTCATTTAGACTAAAGTGAGTATTTTAGTATTTTCCAATTAGACTAAAGTGGCTCTCATGCATGGGTGATTTGTTCTTGAGTTCCTCGTTCGTTCATCATTTAGAGGCTCGCGTTCTTCATGAACGTGCTTCCTCGATCTAGTTGACGAGCGGGTTATTCATACTTTTGCGTTCGTTCATAAGTTAGAGGCTCGTGTTCTTCACGAACACGACCCTTGATCTTCTGTTATAAGCGCATAAGTTTGCATTCCGTTTGTGTGGTTGCCTGTCTATTAGAATATATTGAAGATCATGCATATTTGATTTAGATCAAGTATCAATCATATCTCCTTGCGCGAATCGATTCAATGACGAGTACGGTCTAGCTCAACCTCGCGGGTTCGTCGCTCTGTATTTATACAGAGTGCTATAGTGTTTCTACGGGACGTCAGACGTAGCCGTGCTATAGTAGTAGTCGGCGGTATAGACGTGGTGTCTAGACTGCTGGTTATCCTTTGAATGCCCTGTATCCCACGGTTTGTCTTGGGGTAGGCCGCGGTAGTGACAGTCGTTGGACCCTCTGAAATCCCCCATGTTCGGATACAGCGTGTAGGCAACCATTTGCCGTGAACCAACTGTTATAGCCAGGAGGGGCCGGTGTCCGAAGCAAGATTCTTATCCGAGCTTGTTCCTCTCTAGAGTCGAGAACCTACAGGAGACTCCACATCTCTCACCTACCTCAGCATGGACCGTGTGCCCTTGGATAGTCACTCGTAGAGTATCCCATACTGTTCCTTTTATTCGATACCCTTTGGAATACTCCTTTGGGGAAGTGCTACAGCGGTATCTCCGTGCGCTTACGGATTCTTTCGTACCCGTCGGTATACCCAGGGTGGATCTTGCTTTCACGCTAGGTGCGCAACTAGTGGTGATGTTAAGAAATACCAAGCATTTCTGGCGTCGTTGCCAGGGAACGGTTGTCGAGAATCTATGAACCCGACTATCCTCGTATCTTTTGTTTTCCTTTTATTTCTACCTTTACCCCCGCTATCCTAGGAAGGTTATCCTTGTACACACCTTCCGCCCGTTATGAGTGAAACCATGGAATCAACTTTCTAGAAACAACCCGCTCTTTTAACACCTTGTATGGCTCACCCATCTCTCATGAAGCTAGTTGAGGAAAAACCCTTCTCGGGAATGAGTCATGAGAATCCCTATGATCACGCAAGAGACTTTGAGCAATTGTGTTCTACTCAGGGTAAAACTAGGGCAACACAAGATGTTCTTAAGAGGAACCTGTTTCCATTCTCCCTTTCTGGGGAAGCGAGAACTTGGTACCATTGTTTCGGTTGCAGCCACCTACGCTGGAGGAATTGAGAGCATCTTTTTGCATTCGATTCTTTCCTGTGCGGCGTGTCGTTTCCTTAAAAATGATGATCCTCGGTTTCAAACAAAGAGAGAAGGAAACCTTAGGCATGGCATGGCATCATTTTGCCTCATTAGTTGAAGCCTGCCCAGTCCTTGGTCTGCCTGACCTAGTGCTCTTGCAGCATTTCTGGTTTGGTTTACGAAAGGATTGTGGCATGATGCTTGATGCCGCTTTGGGAGGCGCCTTTGTGCTCTTAGAGCCAGAACGGGGACTGGAAATTCTAGGAGAAATCCGAGATTTCAGTTCCCCACCTGACTCGAGTGACGAGGTTGCCAAACAAGAAAATGTCGAGTTGCCAAAGTCCATCTTCGAGAGAGCCCGAGCTTTCATGCCAAATTTCTCTATGCTCTGGTCGAAGATTTCACTCCTAACTGGCAGGAATCTATGGGAAAGAGCACCTAGTGTGAATTCTGCCCTTAGATTCCCCTATTGTTTCTTCTCTTAAAACCTGGCCTTCGAGACTTAGTCTTGAGGGAAGGAGGAGAGGAGTAGCCGAGGAAGAATAGTCATTCCTGGCAAGGATGATCATTTCAACCTTGTCCGCAACTCTCCAGGGGAGGTAACGATAGATGTTTTTCGTGCTTCATGTCAAGGCTCAATCCGAAGTGCTGCCACACTGAGGGTTAGGCCAAGACGTAGGCTTTAGCGCTATGAAACTTCCATATCTTTGGCTTACGGAAGCACGATTTTATACCAGGTCTAGTTGAGCAATCCATCTCATTATCCTAAGTTCAGCTAAGACCGATGCGGATCAAGTCAAGTAGATGTAAATCCTACTCTTCACTTCTTGACCTGATCGATGCCCTGCGGGAGTGTGGTTAAATACCTATCTTTTACACTTCCGTTGGAAGCTTGGATTAACTTACATGTCATCCCACTTAGGTGAGGGTGAGATCCTTTGTCGACCCAAGGAGAAGATGAACTAGCAAGTTCGTCACTTTCGAACCACCACTCGAATGTTCGTTCGACCCATAAATTTTCACTCACTCAATCTGGGGTCCGATTATTCTCGAGTTCTGTTTCCAGAGGTGAAAGCTTCACTCTTAGAGCACTCTAGGCTTTAGGCCCGGATCTTGTGCTCAACTCCATCACCTCTATCATTTCTCGTCCGTAGTGCTGTAGCCTTGATTGCTGCGCTTTCCTCCTAAGGATACCCATCATAGTTCCCTTAGGATGGTTGTGAGGATCACCTCTGTTTTACCATGTATACAGCTTGCATTGTACATATGCACTAACCATGCAGGAAGAAAAATACATCCTATCATAAAGAAACCTGCAAGGAGGACTATAGGGCAGAGTAGGAGGATATCACCAGAAAAAAATGGACGATATGAGCAACGGGGCAACAATAACTCTTCATCCAGGTATGAGTCTAGGTAAAACCCCCAAGTTGAGCTATCAAAGTATAAAGAGGTTTAAGTAAAGTTGTTTGGGGTAGAAGGCAATTATATGCCTAAAATCCCATTTTAGCCCTTACTGGAACCTCCGACCTTAGAATTGGTGGGCCGCCTGACCCAGAGACCCTGAGCCCCGCCGGAGCCCACACGCCGAAGCAGAGGCCCAGCGGAGCCCAGATGGGTTCAGTCGACCCCCTAGGTCGGCCGACCCACAAGGGTCGCCGCCACCTCTCGTGTTTCACGTGTGCACTCCTTCGTCCTCTAGAAACTCTCTCCTCGCCGCGTGACGGAGTTTACGTCGCACGGAACCCCTGCCTTCCCTGCTCACCACCCTCACAAGCCGTCACTACAGTCCTCATGGCCAACAAAAGCCTTGTCCCCTTTGCCGCGGCACCCTCCTCTGGTGAACCTGTCAAGGGGGATGTCCCCGCCATTACTACATCTCCCACAGGGGTAGCACCTATGGAGGTCGCGTGTATCTTCGAGGTGCCGCCGCTCGCCTCTCGTCCTCCGGTTGGGAACCAAGGACCGAGGACTGCCATCGACGGAACTTCAGAGGCCAAGGGGATGGCTGTTCCGCCCTTCACACCCCGGTTCCACGCACCTCCGGCCGATCTGCATCACCCGAAAAAGCGAGGAAGCCACGGGGGCATGCTAGCAGCCCCTACCAGAGGAAGGCAGATATCCGGCCACGACCCACGGCAACCCTGCCACCTCTGGTGGTTCCACCACCTCGGCTCGACATTCCAGGAGCCTCAGGAGTAAGAGGTCGTTCGGCCCCTGTTGTACCATCGCCGCCTCCACCAGTTTCCCAGCCGGGGAAGCCTAGGTTCGCTAGCCCGGATGGCACCAGCAGGAAGAACAACCGTGCACCTTCGACCTTGGAGGAGACCGATGAAGAATTTGAGTTGAGCAGCAGCTCCACACCACGGGCATCCAGGAAGTCGAGGGAGAGGACTCGGGCACCCGAGCGATCTCCTAAGACTCCCACTGCAGCCAGGATGACCCCACTAGTGGAGGAACTAGGCAGGGAGTGCGAGAAGCTGAAGACCATCAGTGCGGAGCAAAAGGTGGATCTTGCTAAGCTTAGGGATGACCTTCGCGACCTTCACCGTGGCCTGTGCGCCAAGATGAGGCGCCTCTTTGTGGCCACGGGGCACGAGGACCTCAATGATGCTGAGTAGAGAGTCGTGCCCCGCTCTCGTTTCCCTTATAGGCGCTTAGTTAGGTTTAATTTATTTCCCTTAATTTATTCCCCTTCCAATCATTTCTTTTATTTCCATCATTTGTGTAAGCGCCTATTTCTTTAGTGAACTTGAATGGATAATTTTGGATCCACCGGTCATGTAACCAGGTTGAGTCACATGTGTGTTAGCTATTTTTGTTTTTGTTTGTATCAAAGAACTGCACCCAAGTACAAAACAGTGTAGGGGAGAGCTGCACTCTCCAGACGCGAACACGACAGATTATTGTTGCACCCACACTACGCTCACACAGCGCTTGCGATCGACTACGCCTAGAGAACTTGGACGGGACATGCATTCGTGCGCATCACAGGAACCCCCGTCTGGTCCACACAGAAACCAGCGCTGGTTTGCATCCCCACCTCATTTAACCATGATTTCTGAGTTTGTATGCTCATGTTTGATAAATTCTCCATAAATCAACTCAAGAAATCTATGGTAATGCTTACTCCATACCTAGGGTTCACATGCTTAAGTTTTATTCCTCGTTTATAACCTTGAGGCTTGTGAACAATATCATCATAAGGACAACATGCTTATCTAAGTAATTGACAAGTGAGATATGACTTGATGACATGATCTTAACTCTGTTGGTTCTAACCCTTGGGATAATTTTGTTTAAAAAAATGCTCCTGCAAAGCTCCTCTTTGATATGCCACCGTCCTACCAAAGCCATATGATGTTTATAGTTGAAAACCTTATACTTATATGCTGCTGGTCATTGCATTGAGCTTTGTCAAATCCTGTGACCCTTGTGAGAATTCTTTTCATTACTGTCATGATCAAGATTCATGTGCACACCACCATATTCCCCTTGTTGTGCTTCTACACTGGAAGTTAGCATTGTATCATTCATCCATTCCACAAAATAAAGCTCCATATGTTGTGTGTTGATCTCTCCTCCCAAGTTTTACACAGGAGACATGGCTATCGAATATATATATATATGGACACATAAGGTCCATGTATTGAAAAAAAAGAAAGAGGGAAAGAAAGATAGCCATGTTCTCGAAAGATTTTTGTACAAGAAGGAGAATCATGCAAAAGGGAGTTCCATAGCTCAAAATGGTAATAACTAGTACCTATTCCGGGGCTAGTGTCTACCTTACCATCAACCAACATTCATCATATATGTATGGTAATATCTAGCACCCATTCCGGGCCTAGTATCCATCTTACCATACTCACCATATCCATGCACGTGCACATCTTGATCTGACATTATGATTTGCTTTCCTCTTTGGATCCGGTATTTGACTTTGCAAAATATGTGATACAAGTATGTTGTACCATTCATATCCTACCTTGAGCTCCACATAAGCCATGATTAGGAGTAGGGTGAATTTAAGGCAACCACGCCTTGGTGAGGACACTTACACATTGAGCGATCTGAGAGAATCAAAGAAGGAGAGCAGAGTAGAATTTTCTTAAAAAACATCATTAAGAAAACCCCAAGTGCTGACCAACAGGTGCTTAAGAAACTCAATTCATGGTCATTCCTCTAATCAACTACCCAAGATGGCATTATAGCCACGCCACAGAGTTCACAAGAGTAAGGTATGACATGGAATAACTCATATGCTTGTTTCATACCTTTGGTTTAAACCCATGTGATCTTCCCTTTCGCTCGGGACGAGCAAAGGGCAAGTGTGGGGGGAGTTGTTGACGGCTGTTAAATACCTAATTTAAGGCCGTCAATCCCTGCATTTCGTCATAAGAACTATGCATCCACATTAGAATAAGAGTTTAAACTAACAATTTCCACAAGTGGCCATGCTAAGTAGAATGCAGGTGTTTAGCATAAGAAATGGAGAGAAAAGACACCCTCATGATCCTAGCAAGTCAGGCTCAGCCAATGAGGGGCTACATGCAAGCATCCCCTGGATCCATGACGTCACCAATCCAAGAGAGGAGGCCTCGGCGAATCAGAAGTCGCCATGCATGCATCACATGGATCCATGGCCCACCATAGCGCCCAAACCGGCTCCAAATCACGTGGACACCAGGAACTGACCAAGGGACCCACCTGCCAGCCTCCTGGAGAAAACACAGCACGAGGCGCGCCACCTAGGGGTCGGCCGACCCCAAGGATCGGCCGAACCGCCTTAAGGGCGGTTCATCCCGGCCTTCCACGTGGTGCTCACCCATTGGTCCTAGAAGCCATCCCCGGGGTGTTTGGGGTGTTTCCACGCCGGTTAATCAACCTATAAATAGGAGACGAGGGGGTACGAAGAGGATGAACACTCTTGAAGCAACTTCTCACCTTTGCCTCTTTCTCCCCCTCTCATTCTCTCTTGGTGGAGGTGAAACCTCACCCCACCATGGAGTGTGTGTGTGTGCGGAGGATCTAGCCTAGGTGGTGCTAGGTAGAGAGGGAGTGTGTGGATGAGTAGAGGTGAGGTGGTGATGATCCGTTCATCATCCATCGTCCCCTTTTATCTCGTGAGCGATGCTGTTCTTCATTTAGACTAAAGTGAGTATTTCAGTATTTTCCAATTAGACTAAAGTGGCTCTCATGCATGGGTGATTTGTTCTTGAGTTCCTCGTTCGTTCATCATTTAGAGGCTCGCGTTCTTCATGAACGTGCTTCCTCGATCTAGTTGACGAGCGGGTTATTCATACTTTTGCGTTCGTTCATAAGTTAGAGGCTCGTGTTCTTCACGAACACGACCCTTGATCTTCTGTTATAAGCGCATAAGTTTACATTCCGTTTGAGTGGTTGCCTGTCTATTAGAATATATTGAAGCTCATGCATATTTGATTTAGATCAAATATCAATCATATCTCCTTGTGCGAATCGATTCAATGACGAGTACGGTCTAGCTCAACCTCGTGGGTTCGTCGCTCTGTATTTATACGGAGTGCTATAGTGTTTCTACGGGACGTCAGACTAGCCGTGCTATAGTAGTAGTCGGCGGTATAGACGTGGTGTCTAGACTGCTGGTTATCCTTCGATTGCCCTGTATCCCACGGTTTGTCTTGGGGTAGGCCGCGGTAGTGACAGTCGTTGGACCCTCTGAAATCCCCCATGTTCGGATACAGCGTGTAGGCAACCATTTGCCGTGAACCAACTGTTATAGCCAGGAAGGGCCGGTGTCCGAAGCGAGATTCTTATCCGAGCTTGTTCCTCTCTAGAGTCGAGAACCTACAGGAGACTCCACATCTCTCACCTACCTCAACAGGGACCGTGTGCCCTTGGATAGTCACTCGTAGAGTATCCCATACTGTTCCTTGGATTCGATACCCTTTGGAATACTCCTTTGGGGAAGTGCTACAGCGGTATCTCCGTGCGCTTGCGGATTCTTTTCTACCTGTCGGTATACCCAGGGTGGATCTTGCGTTCACGCTAGGTGCGCAACTAGTGGTGACGTTAAGAAATACCAACACCTACAAGGTGCACAAACCAACTCCTTCTCAAACCTCAACCTCGGCAATCCTCGGACCAAATCGAGACCACTCAAGCGGGGAAGCAAATCAAAGCTCAAGTGTCCCAACCTCCTATGACACTTCCACAAATCAGGAGAACCAGCCACCAAACACCGTGCAGGACCATCGGACTGAGAGAAATCAGTTCGAAAGATCTGACCCTCGGGGACAACCATACAAACACGGTCGCCTCGAGAATCATGCACCTCAGATGCACCCAACTTAAACCGAACCTCAAATCCCTCATCAAGTAGCTGAGACACAGAAAGCAAATTGAACCCCAGTGACTTGACAAGAGCAACACGCCTCAGAGACACCTTCCTGCTTACCTTCACCATTCCTTCACCAAGAACTCGTCTGTTACCATTATCCCCAAAAGTGATGTACTCCCTGGTACTCACTGGGGTGAGGCTTGTGAACCACCCCCTGTCTCTGGTCATGTGTCGTGAACAACCGGAGTCCAACAGCCAAACGTTCCTCAAGCCTCCCACCTGCATATCAAAAATGAGGACAAAAGTGAGCAAGCGACTCAACACTGGGGTTAGTACAAAAGGAGTCAAACCAGTGTCGAGCAATTTGCTCAAAAGAGGGGTTAGCAACATCCATCCTATCAAGTCTACCAAAGCTATGACCCCTACCAAACTGAACCACCTCACGTCTCGCTGGAGGAGTAGAATCACCATGAAAGGAAGAGCGTGGCTCGTACCTCCTCTGAGACTCAAAGCTGCGATGACCTCTCCCATCCTCATATCAACCATGAGATGAAGATCGTCCAGCAAACAACCCACGACTAGACTCAAACTGTCTACCACCTGCAACACGACCACCAGAACCAACTCCACGGCCTCGAAACTCAAAACCAGCACCTCTCTGGGGTGAACCGGTCTGACCGGTTTCCCTAACCGGTCTGACTGGTTTCCCCCTGGTATCACCTTGGTTCCGATCAGCAACTCTCCTACCACCCCAAGCTGGTATAGATCTCACCACAGCCTCTCCCCTAGGTAGTGGCATACGAGGCTCAGGCACGCCATGACAAGGGTGGTACCTGTCCTTGTTTGCCCACTCCTTAGCCAACCTCTCATCCCTCTTCCTCTTGTAGCAAAACTCGCCAACATGACCTTCTCTCCCACAATACTCACAACGGAATTGGACCTGTTTTGGCTATGGCTGTGGGTTCTCAATGGGTTTCTCTTCCTCTTTCTTCTCACCCTTCCCCTCAAACACATTTCCCATGTTGCTCACAAATTTCACGTGTTTTTGGAAGTTGTTGGTTTTGTGGGGGAACACAGGTGGATCGGGAGTGGTCAAGCTTGTTTCTCAAGTGGTTAGGCTTGGGAGCATATTTGTTTGTATGTGTAGTTTGTGGTGGAATAGGAATCTCTCCAATTTTCTCTCCTCCCTCACCACTGCTCTCACCAATCTTGTCAGAGCCCAACGCCTGACCATCAAACTTCTTAAACTCAGCCATCATTAAACTCAATTGTGGCTCATGCCCAGACAACCAACTCACTAACTTTCTCAGCTCATCATTTTCATCCTGCAAGCGATCAACATAGTGCGCAAGTTCCATATTTTTCAAAGCATGCAATTCACATGTAGAACAAGTAATAGGAACGGGAGCTTTCAACTCAGCTTCTAGGGAAACAATCCTAGCATGTGAATCATCCAATTTAGCATGCAACACAGGACAAGATTTGCACGCACCAAGAAAACTAGACCTAGCTTTCAACTCATCCAATTCAACCCTAGCCACATCTAGTTCCTCAACTGTGAGGGCATGCTTCTCTTTCAGAGCAGTCAAATCAGACAGGAAAACAGAACAATCACTGCAATCAACTTCATCGGTAACAACAGGAGCAGATTTCAAAGCATCAATAGCAAGCATGTCATCAAGGTGCCTAGCCTCTAACTCAGCCACTTTTTCCCTAGCTTCCTCAAGTGAGGCCCTAAGCTCTTTTCTCATCTTCTTAGCATCTCTAAGCACACTATCACGATTATCTAGCAATTCATTCAGAGTAGTATTCTCCTCAAGTAAAGAGTCAATGGTGGGTGGTGATACCTCATCCTGGGAGTCGGAGCCTGAGTCCTCTTTGCTGCTCTTCTTGCTCCCTGAATTGTGTGCCATGCCGCAGAACCCGCTCGCCGCCATGAAGCTCAACTCGGTGAAGTTCTTGCTCGAGTGCTTCTTGCTCTTGTGTCTCCCACGGTCTTCATCTTCACTGCTCGAGCTTGACGTGGTGTAGCAGGAGGAAGAGGTGTCCACGTCGCTCGCACCGGCCACCATCGCTCTCGACTTCTTCTTGTGGTAGTCGCCCTTCTTCTTGCCCTTGTACTCGTCCCGACTCTTGTGCTTGGAGTAGTGGTTCCGGGATCGATGCTTGTGCTCGACCTGCTTGTACTCATTCTTCGGGCGATGCTTGTACTCGGGCTTCTTGTACTCGATCTTGTTCTCGTCTCCCTCGGGACACTCGGCAAAGAAGTGCCCATGCTTCCCATATTTGTAGCACGTCCCTGAGTTCCTCCTGAAGTTCTTCATGTTCTCGTTCAGGCGGCCGAACCGCTTGGTCAGCAAAGCAAGATCCTCATCATCCAACGCCTTGAACTCCTCATTTGGCAAAGAAGCAAGAACAGACAGAGAGAACATCCTAGAAGTTTGATTAGAGTTAGTTCTCGGTCTAGAAACAAGAGCAAGGCTATCATCAGCAAGGCCCTTGCCCTTCTTGGCTCTCAGGCCACGGTCCACCTCGGACGACTTGAGCTTAGAGAACAGCTCATCCACCGCAGGGTCTCATACACACGGGACTCCTGAATAGCCTCAACCTTCGCTCCCCATACATCAAGATCCAGCGCGTGTAAGAGTTTGATAGCTCTATCATGATCATCGTATGGAAGCTCGGTGATGTTGGCTCTCATGTTGTTCACAATCAACATGAAGCGCTCAAACATGGCATCCACAGACTCTCCGGGGAGATGAGTGAAGTTCTCGTACTCTCTCCAGTAGGTCATAAAGCGATGCGCCTTCACCTGACTGTTTCCTCCATGGGCATTCCTCAGCTGGGTCCATATCTGATTTGCCAACTTCTCTCCATACACCCTACTAAACTCAGATGCACAGAGAGCACGATAGAGATAGTCCATGGCCTTGTTGTTGGCATCGAACATATCCCTAGTCCCGGGCGAAAGGAACGACTCTGGTATGACATAGTTCTCGTCAACCGTGACATCCCACAACAACTGACCCTTTCCACGCAAAAATGCGCCCATCTGGGCTTCCCACATCTGGTAGTTCTTCCCATCTAAGTGGGGAGGACCCGAACCCTTCCCATAGTCCGCCATCTTTGGATCTCAACCGGTCAAGGTCTCAATGATCTGTATCCAGCTCTGATACCAATTGAAGGACCAAAATGGCGATCAGAGAGGGGGAGTAAACGGGAGCCGATAAAAATTCTTCTCCAAAGAGTAGAACTCGGCCTATGGTCCCAAACGCAACTCCAAGATCCTCGACACCCCGCTAGCCAAATCCACGTAGCCACTGGAGTGCTACTGGACCTAGGAACTAGCACACCACCGAAAATACTTGAGAACGCAGCGGAAAACAACTCAAGCACAACTCTAGACCCAAACCGGTCAAACCGAAAACTCAAACCGGTCAGACCGGTCTACTCAGACTTAGCCTCTTGCAGCACAGGGGAAACCGGTCAGACCGCTTTCGCCAGGAAAAACCCCACAAGATCCTCGAGGCCAAAATCTAAGCAACCAAACTCAAAACTGGATGAAACTTGGACCAGGGAACCTTCTGGTGGAAACAAACTTGCCGGCAAAAAATCTCCACGAAAACCCACTGTGGGCAAAATCGGGCAGACCGGTTTGGGAAATCGGTTAGACCGCTTTTGGCCTGGGCACTCGAGAAGAACACCACTCGCGGGTCAACACCCTCCTTCTGATGCCTCTATCTCCCGATTCGCTCCACGGATTCAAGTAAACCTTTGGGGATAGGTGTATCACCTCATGGACAAGCCATGCCTAAGAAATCGTCCCCAAAGATTCACTAAATCAAGAGGAATCGAAGGATGAACACAAAGAACACCTTTTCCCGGAACCGAAAGAAAACCCCAAAATCGAGCACCCAAACCCACAGATTTAGAAGGGGGATCACCAAGAAAAGAACCTCAAGAGGCTCATGTATGCATCCCACAACAAATCCGCAAAGGGAAGGCCTCAAATCAACCATAAGAAATTCGCCAAGAAAAGGCTCTGAAAATCCACAAAAAGGAAAACGGGAATCACCACCACAAGAGCTAGAGGAATCACGCCGAACCTTCTATACATCAAAGGAAAGATTGATACAAGGTCTCGCTTGCCTCCCTAGCATTCATCCCTCTCTCAAGATCTCTCATGAAGCTCTCAAGCTAGTCCTAGAGAAAATAGGAAACTAAAAAGAGAAATTGCCTAGAGCAAATGAAAACCCTAAAGCCCAAGAGATGACTGCACAACCCTTCCACCAAGTTTATATATGAGGTCCTCCGGTGGGGGTAAATGACTAGAATGCCCTCTAGGCGATACAACCCTTTGAAGGGCATATTTGGAAACTTGACAGCCTTTCCATCGGACGGATGCCCAGCAATCACACCTCGCGTAGCCTCGACGCCAAGCCTGCGATCCCGACACGTGTCCTCCGCTTCGACGACTTCTAGTCGCGCCACGACCAAACCGGTCAGACCGGTTTCCCAAACCGGTCAGACTGGTTCTGGTGCCTTGGCCGCACCAAAACCTCGGGTCGGCTTTCTAGAGCAACCGACGAACCCAATGATTTTGTGGTGAACCGCTGCAAACCCCGCGAGCTTGGTGCAGCCTCCACGTCGATCTCCTTGACTTGGCCGCCACGTCCGCTCCGGCTCGATGTTGGCTTTTGGATCAACCAACGAATCCGCTATCATCTGACTTCGACTTGCTCTTCTCGCACCATGTGACTCGCACTTGATCCCGTCTGGCCACCGGGTCCCTCGAACCAAGCCTACTTGTCCCTGAGACCTTTCGCACTTGTTCTTCACATGCACCAATGCAAATCAAGCCGCAGCCTACATCCACAAGATAGAACACAGCGTCAGTCCACACAACGTTGTCAATCACTCATCACTAAGGAGTGGCCAACCACTAGCCATCGGACACTTTGGTCCTCACAACCGACGTCGTGTAAAAGGCGGCGCGGGAGCTATCTCTCTGTTTTTACATGGGTGTTGAACCGATGTTTCATACAACGTTTGTGTATCTCTCTTGTATCTCTGACCTTTGTATGATTAGTAGATTAGAACCTAGAACTAACTCGTATGTTTCTCCCTATAACGTAGTGTTACTAGAGATGAATCATTATGTGTCACACTACCCTTTATCATATCATTACCCTTACCCCTATTTTTGAGTTGTTGCCTCTTTCTCTATCCATGGTCTATGTTCATTGCAGTAGTATAAGTCTTGTTAACCTACGCCGCCTTCCACGGATTGATACCCTTTGGAATACTCCATTGGGGAAATGCTATAATGGTTTATCTGTGCGCTTGCGGATTCGTTTGTGATCGTTAGGATTACCACTGATCATTTATGGCGTCGTTGCTAGGAACACATAAACTTACCAGGGACGTTAAGAAATGCCAACACAAGCGTGCGGCAGTGAGCATGCCCTTGTGGTAGTGTAGGTAGGCATGTACAATTTTTACATAGGAAGCAAGTTAGGGTTGTGACATGAGAAAGTGATAGTGGGGGGAGGGCATTGTATTAGTGGGGATGAGAGACCGCATCAAGGGCAATACATGTGAACTAACAAGGTGGGGTGGATCTGCCACATGGTGATGTTACCACTAGGGTGATGCCAGGGTAATGTAATGGAACCATTGGGAGAGGGGGAGAGGAAGAAGGATTGCTGAATTGGATAGCAACCATTGTTATAATAACAAGCATCAATAGCAAGGACTCCAATACGGACTCGAGATCAACTTGATTTGGGCCTCCACCTCGTGACTTGCACTCCCTTGCTGGTCCTCTACGCCTCCAAGCCCTTCCTTGAGTATCTTCTGGTCCTCTTGGTTCCTAATCATAACATAATCATAAGGTAGCAATATATTCTCAAAATCATACAAACAAGTGCTTAGGAAAGAGCTCACCTCTAAATTCAATTGTCAGACACGAGCTCTTGTGATTGGACCTTGAATGCTGAGTGGAAGATTGTTGTGTCAATCTAAACGAGTGATGTCCTCATCAACATGCGAAAGTGATGTAAAGATATTGATTTTTTTTATGCTGGAGGTATGATATAGAATGACACAATGAAAAGGTGTGAATGTGGATGAAAAGGTATATATAGTAATTGCTAATTAAAAATGAATCCTAATTGGCCAATGATAAGTACACAACTATGCAAGTATTATGTAATTTTCAAATACAACAGCTTTTAAAAACATTAGCCCGTACACATGAGCACGATGCACTAGTTGAGTCTAAGATGAACTAATTTCCCCTCCAATCTTTCGCATTTCCCTTCACTACACTACTATCCAAACAAGGCCGTAAAAGGTTGCAACCCCTTCCTATGGAAAAACAACCATATGCACAAATTGAATAGGAGGAAAATAGAATGTACAGAGAGCAAGAGTGACATGTGGAAATGCAAAGAGGACCCAAAACATCAGCCAGGTTTCCAACTTGTATACCTCGGCTGAAGGTAGATTCCTCATCCTTCGACATAGTGTAACATGCTGGAGTCGGTCTATTTGAGCTTCATCTGACTCCAATTCTCTATGAGGGCTGCTTCTCTAAGAGGAGTGATTATATGGTCAAAAGTAATTCTCCTTGATTCTCTACACTACGGGGGAAAACCATTTTGGTAGTGCTTGGGTTTGCCGAGTGCCATCCCTTGGGCACTCGGCAAAGAAGAAGTTTGTCGAGTGTCTTCCAAAAACCTCTTGGCGAAGAAAAACACTCGACAAAATAGTTATTTACCGTGTGTTGTTGTTCTGACACACGGCAAAGACCTATTTTGTCGTGTGTCTTTTTCAGCTGACGACAAAATTAAGATTTTGCCATATGTGTTTTTCACAGCAAATCAAGATTTTGATGTGTGTTTTCATTTGGCCAACGACAAAGTAATAAGATTTGTTTTCTCTCCCCACTCAAAATGTTTTCATAACTTTTTCATATGACTTTGGATGAACAAAACCTGTATATCAAAATTGTATATCTCGAAAAGATCTACAACTTTTAGTAAGAAAGTTTTTCTAAAATTTCAATCTAAATATGTGTTTTCTTTTTTTGATTGAATGTAGAAGGGACACTTGTGAAGCAACCCATAGCTGTATTTATCTTCTATATCATAAACCTTTTCTACTCTTCACATACAACATGTGGTACTCCATGTTACAATTTGATACATTTTTGTATTTGTTTTACATATTTAACTAATTAATTAATTTTAAGCATTTTTTGATTCAAGTCAAATTTGAACTGCAAGTGATTAAAATAATAGAATAAAATGAGTAAAAAATGATATTCATGTTGTTTGAGGACATACCCATCAAACGAAAAGAAATTTCAAACATCTTGTCTAGGGAACATCTTGTCCATTAATTGTCTGAATGATTTTAAATTCTAAAAATGAAAATAAAGTTTGAATTTATGAAATTTGTCAGTATGTCATGATATCATATATGGAGGTTGTGCAAAAAAATTGAGTTAGTTTCGCAATTTTTTTACATACGATACTTACAAACAGAAACATTTCCAAAGAAGAATCAGAGAGTTGAGAATGACGTGATTATGTTTGGAGTGAAAGTGACTGTCAAATTTGAGTTCGAGTTCGAAACATTTTCTACTCTTCACATATAATATGTGGTATTCTATGTTAAAATTTGATACATTTTTGTATTTATTTGCTATTAAATAATTAAATACACTTCAAGCAATTTTGGATTTTTTTTGCTGTGAGCCAGATTTGTGCACTCGGCAAACCCAGCCCAAATCCAGCCCATTAAACCCGTCACTGCCCCTCCCTCAAACCCTACCTATATTAACCCATTGTGTCGCCCCCCCCCCTTCCCTGCCTCCTCCTACCCACCTAACCATGTCCTCTCTCTCCCTCTGCCGCCTCCACTGCCTCTCTCTCCTCCTCCTCCTGCCTCTGCTGCCCCCCTCCCTCCTCCTCCATGCCTCTGTCGTCTCCCTCCCTCCTCCTCCTCCTCCTCCTCCTCCTCCCTGCCCTCTTCCTCCCTCTCGGCCCTCAGATCTGCCTCCGTCCCCTCCTCTCCCTTCCCTCCAAGCCCATGCGGCGACGGTGCATGAACGACGGCTAGGTCGGCCGGCCCCTCCTCTGCCTCCCCTCTCCTCCCCCATCCGCTTGCCTCACACCGGTAGTGAGGAGTAGTGGTGGGGCGAGGTGCGGCGGTGGTGCATAAAGAGGAGTGATGCCTTCTCTCCCCAGCGGTGGTCGTGGCCTCCTCGCCTTAGAGGGTGTCGAGATCTACGGCGACAGGCAGGATCTACGACGGGAACTACGACGTCCTTCTCTACCTCGGCAGTGGCGCATCGGCCTCGAGCTCCCCCTGATAGTGCCAAGACCTCGAGCGTCAGCCCTCCCCTCCCTCCGGTGGTGCATCCCCAAGCTCCCTCCTGCGGCGCGGCCTCGAGCTCTCTCCCCAGCGCGACGAGATCTGCCATGGTGGAGGAGGGGCCGATCTCTCCCTCCATCGGCACGGCGGTAGAGGTGCCAAGCGTGGCAGCGGAGATCCAGGGGCGCAACGACGGTCGGAGCTAGCTTTGGCGGCTCGAGCAGGGCAACAGTGGCGGGCTGTGGGTTGGGGGCAGACCGGTAAAATTTTTATTTCCTGTGACTTTTTTGTCGAGGGCCACATCTGGCTCATGGCAAACGTCTTCCTTTCGCCCGAGCTTTGGCCCACGGCAAAGCCGCGTTTTGCCTACCGCTGTTTGCCGAGTGTCGTTTGTCATGGGCAGCGCTCGGCAAACACTTCGTCGAGTGCATTTGTTCCTTTGCTGAGTGTTTCTGGCACTCGACAAATGCATAGCATAACCTCTTAATATGTGGATGGAGAATCATAATAAGCTACTTTTTTTCTTCAATTCCCAGCATTTTTGTTCATTTTAGTGAATCATCATAGAATCAGTAGAGAATCACTTTTCTTTTTTTTAAAATGTATGTTTTTTTGTTCAACATTTTCCCCGTTGTTTTATGAGCTGTCCGTGGAAGGCTCAAAAGGCCGGAGGGATCTAGCTGCACAATTGAACTTTTCTGTAGTCTTTGTGTGGTCCTTGACTTAGTACAGGCACATGAAAAGAAAGCTCTGCCGCTTGAGGAGATCATTCTTGTCGGTCTCGCTTTCCATCATCGAGTAACCAGCACCAGCTTCTCTGGCTGGTCCTCCACGCTATGGTAGGCCCGTCGTCGATCCAGACGTCCGGCCCTGCCGCATTTTGTGACGCAAAATCACACGGGCTCTACGAACAGATCGATCGACCTAGCTGAGCTACAAGTCTACAACCCCAGAGAAACTAATTAAGCAAGCCACTGCATGGCCGGCGTGCAGCCTCATAACCATATATAAGCAAATCATCACAAAATATATGTAACCCTAATGCAAGTGGCCTTGATAAAATTTACGTGCAGCCATTAGCCAAAAGTTCAGTTGCTGAGTTAACGTTGCTGCTGCATGCATCTCTACAGCAGAAAAGGATTGCGGTCCCTGACCAGCTGACTCACAGGCTATACTTGTACACATAGCTAGCTTCGTGGTTACCACAGAAGCACATGCATGGATGCTTACGTACACACACTACTGCTGGACAAAAGACGCAGGCAGGGCTACACATGACATGATCGTGCAGCGGTGTGACAGGTAGCACAGGTGTGGTGAGGCAACAAAACTTCTCCCGTACGTGGTGTGGTCAATGTCGTGCATACTCCCTCTGTCCCTTAATATCTGTCGTTGGGAACCCGTGCCTGTGAGGCAATCCCGGTTCCCGAGCGACAATTAAATCGGGACGGAGGGAGTATGTGATATGACAGTGTTTTCCTTTGTCTGGCGGCATTGACCCTCCTATCTACTCCAAATTGTACCTTTACAAATTTTGCTATATGCCCCTAGATGTACAGCTAGGGCTGGATAACCAGCCGGCTCGGCTCGGCTCGGCTCGGTCCAGCTCGTTTAGATAACGAGCTGGCTCGGCTCGGCTCGGCTCGTAATCTTGACGAGCAAAAATGCCAGCTCGGCTCGGCTCGGTCCAGCTCGCGAGCTTCTGCAAACTGCAACGACATGATCGAAGAACTAGGCATAAGAACCCTGCAGAACATCAAACAACTCGGGCAGATCGATTTAAAGTGCAAATCTTGCCCCGTACACATCAAACAAACACAAGCAATTGCAAAGAATCATACTACACATCACATCTTTCAAAAAAAGAATCATGCACATCACACGCACGCAACAACAGATCTCACTCCCAGAAGTCAAATGTAACATCCCTGATGTTACTTAAGTTAACTACTTCAATTAGTCATGATAATCAAGACTAATTAGTTCCTAAGCATGTTTAACATGATGGTGATCCATTTTGCAAATAAGACCTTGGTCAAGATCTCAAAATTTGGTCAAACCCTTAAGTACTCCTTAAGGCTGATTTGGTTTTCTTGCGCGTTCTCCAAATTTCACTATAGAAGTTCAAAATCTGACAATATAAAAGTTTTTCCTTGTTTCCGGGAACAAATTTTTCATAATTGGCGGACATTCCAATTTTGAGTTTAAATTGGCCAAAATTCGAGTTGAAGGTGCTGTGAACAGTAACTCGGGGCCGAGAATTTCTGCAACTTTGTCACGATTTTCCCATCAATCCTTTCACCAAAACATATATCGCCCTTTGGGAAAGTTGTAGTCCTATGACTCCTCTACAACTTTTATTTTTGGAGATTTTCAAGTTAGTTGTCACTTTTTGGAGTTTGGCATTTTCGAAGATGCATAAATGGAATAAAACTTGAGGCGTTGACGCCGGCGACGCCGCGCCCTCGCGCACGCGTGCAGTCTGCCGCGTCGACCACGCGTCGGCCGCCCGTGCGTCCGGCGTACGGACTCTTAGGGTCCGTCGCTATGGACTCAGGGCCACACGGTGTAGTCTCCGTCCGCCCTCGAACCGTACACCGCGTCCAGGCGAAGCCGCGCTCGCAGGAGCCACGCGCCGGCCGCACCGGGCGACAGCCGCGCCGCAGGAGCGTGAGCCTCGATGCCTTCGCGCATAAAAGTGAAGTTCGAGGTGCGGCAGCGCTTTTTCTCGTCCACCTCGCCTTCCTCGTCATCCCTGCTCGCCTGCTCGTCACCGCACGGCCGCCTACTCGCCGGAGCAGCGGATCCAGCGTCGGCACAACCACGACGCCGCCAAGGACGGCCGCCGGCACCTTCCCTCCCCCGTCCAAGCCTCGAAACAGAACCCTAGGTGAGCCTACACCACTTCCCCACCCTTTCCCGGTCAAGCCCGGCCTTCTCCTTGCCGGATTTTGGCTGTCACCACCGGCCATGGCGCCTAGGGGCCACATTGCTTCTTCCCCAATATTTCCAGGGAGTTTTTCATAATCTAGGGACCTGTTTGTAATTTTGAAAAATTTCTTCGAGGGTCTGTCAGTAAAATCCTTTTTAGGTTTCAGCTGCAACTTCGAAAAATCATTAAAAATCGTAGAAAATCAGAAAACTGTAAATCCAATTGTGTTAGTTTCCTTGTGACGATATCTACATTTTGTAGAAAGGGTGTATAGGGTTTTTCTGGATAGTTTTGAAATGAAAATTCAAACTCAGTTTGATGTACTTTTGTTGTAGTTCAAAATATACACATGATATGAAGATGAAATTTGGATATGTTATTCTTTATACCATGTTTAGATCTGTGACCAAATTTTTCATATGTTTGATGAGTAGAATTGTAGTTATGATTTTTGTAAGCTTTATGTTAGGTTAAGCTTGATGCTTCTTATAGTCCCTTCAAGAAACATTTTCTTTAAGCACCAATGCACCATATGTCTTTATCATGATGTTTAGCATCTCTGGAAAAATAATTATGATTTTAGGAACTGATTTGAATGTTGTTTTGTATTTAACTTTGTGTAGGATGTTAAATTGATAACTTAAAAACTATGACAGATCTATTTTTGGAAATTGGTCAGTAGCTTAAATTTGACATGAATGACCTGTAGGAAAAAGTTGAGGTCAAAAAGATTAGTAAATCTTTTTATAGGATTTAATGAAGTTAAGCTAGGCTGAAAGTTGTATTTTTCATATAAATTAATTTATATAGGATCTGGAGCTAATTTTTGGTATTCAAGCTTGTTTTAGTCATATATTGCTGTGCGCAAAGTTTGAGATCAGTTAGAATTATAATTAAATTAATATGAATTTTGGATGAATGACTAGCTAGGAATTGAATAAATAGGTTTGTGTTTATTGCTTAAGTTTAAATAAGTTTTTCATGTTTAAGATCCTGTTTGAAATAATTTTAAAACACATTCCCTTCTGTTTGGTGCAGTTTGTGAATTTAAATTTGCTTGAATATGCAATCACCATCAAAGTTTACTTTTAATTAACCACTCACACCCTCACCTAATGCATATGCATGTGTACGTGTAGATTTACCAGACGGGAAGTTAGTTGGTGAAGAGATCGAGTTGGGTGTTTACCAAGACCTGGATCAAAGTCCAGAAGAGCCCAAGGTTGTTACTAACTTAGAGGAAGGCAAGCCCCGGAGTGCATATAACCTTTTTTTGATAAAATCTCACATTCTTTTACCTTATCAGTATTTATGTTTTACTTTGTGCATTTAAGTTTCAGGAGTTGTTTTGAAACCTAGATGCATGATCCTTAGGTTCCTATGCTCTTATAACTAGTATGTTAGGACGCTAGTGCCATGCTTTAAGGACACGGTACAAGTCGAGTAATGACTCATTGCTCGCGAGATATAGGATGCTTATGTTGGAATCATAAGTTGGATAAATTGACTCGCTCATGTGGTAAGAGCAATGGGTTCGGTCTCGACCGAGTAACATGGTGCTGGTTTAAGCTATTGAACGTACCAAGTGCTTGTCGGGAATGGGACCGGTAAGCCTAGTACCTAATGAACCAGTGCGGGAATTTTATCGCTACTACTCTTGAGATGCGTCTCCCGGTTCGCTAACGGTAGTGCAAGTGTGAGTCTGAACGTGTCATGAGTGGGCGTACTAGTAAACCTTGTACTTAGGACTGTGGCATCTTTTCCTAATCTGGGGAATGACGAGAACCGCCTGGTCGGGGTAGACCCCACATTTGCTTTTATTTGATTTCTTGGGGTCTACCTTCTTCCGTGTATCTTGGGTTTACCTTGCAAGGATATAAATCGATCGATCGTCGGTCACTCGCCGTTATCTGAGTCGGCTTGACCACTGGCTACCCCATGTTTATTTATGAAATATTTTGGATTAATATTGTTGATTGATTAATCTTGTTTGCACAACCATGCTTGTTTAGCTAGGTCCTTACCTAGAATGGTTAACATACTAGAACTTGAGCTAAAATTTGAAAGTAAGGATCAACTCTTAGATGCTTTAGGCAAAACAAACCCACCGGCCAAAAAGCCTTGCATGTCTAGCTGTGTCTTTTATTTTGGACGGGTCAGTCTTGCTGAGTATTACTATACTCAGCCTTGCTTAATTTGTGGTTTTCAGGTAATCCCATCTGGCCTGGTTCTATTCCAAATGGTTGGGAGCTTGAATGGGAGAATGATGATGATGAGTGATACTCCATGGATGGCCTCCCATGTGTATCTTCCGCTTAGTTTTATTTCCACTGTTTAATCTCTGAAACACTTTACTTTCTTGTATCAAAACCTGGTTTGTAATAAATGTGAACCTGTGGTCTTTTATGTAATGTTGAACTTGTACTCTGGTCCTGCCTTCGTGTGGGCTTAGCGCATATCAGCGATCCTGTTGTAAGTGATTTACCGGGCTTGACCCGGCAGAGGCGACAAAATAACTCCTTGTTATCGCTTATTAGCCAAGTGGACCGGCTTAGGTGATAATACGGATTTATTTTGGGCGGTTCTGTCACATCAAACAGATAAATCCATCCTTCAGGAGCCACACGCCAGGGTAGCGGCATGACTTCCACTTCTGGTCAGCGTCGATCTGCGTGTCAACTCTCCAATTCTTGCTCGATCGCGAGATCTGCGTAGAGGCGGCGCCGGCAGGGGCCGCGTGGCTCAGAGCAGGGGAGACGGAAAGCAGCTAGGGAAGGGGACGGAGTGGTTCTACTGCTGCGGGGTAGGGGAAGAGCAGCGGGATACAGCGGTGCCTCCGTGATGTTATGGCCGAGAAGGGAAGGGGAGTGGCGAAGTGAAGCGACGGGGCTGTAGCGTGCGGTGGCGGACGAGTGGAGGGGACGGCCGGACGGGTCGACTGCTGGTCGGGGGGTTAGGGTTGGCTTCATGGGCTTTGTTGGGCTGCTCTGTTGCTATGCTTCCTGGCCTGCTCAGCGCTGAGTTGTTGATGTTGCCTGGCTCGTTAGCTCGCAGCCGCTCACGAGCCGGCTCGAGCTCGCTCATTATACTAACGAGCTCAAACACCAGCTCGAGCTCGCTCGTTAGCGTATCGAGCCGAGCCGAGCCGAGCTGACATCGAGCCGAGCGAGCTAACGAGCTACGAGCATTTCGTCCAGCCCTATGTACAGCACTATATCAACATACATAGTAAATTTATGAATTTAGAAATATATCAAAATTTGGGGCGAAGGGAGTACAAAACATTCTTAGTTGGACAAGTAAGGAGCCTTCAGATGTCATCCATTGCGCCCCTAGGCTTAGGAGTTGTATGACAACCGATGGGAATATAAAAATCCGTCCTTCCTTACGCTAACACCCTTGAGCACCTTAAATAGGGAGAGAGGGTAGGGTAGTTTTTGTTCCTTCTCTTGGTGGGGAAAGAAGTTACACATAAGTCTTTGGGCTGAATCATCCTATGGGCCATTTACGAGGTTGTTTAGGCCCACTTAGGGCGGGGGGGTTGGTGCTCTTCCACTTGTTTAGTAGTCCACCTCCCTAATGACCTCGTCGGCTGTCTTGTTTATTTACCAAGGTTAATCCTTGCCCCCCCCCCCCCGGTCTTTGTCTAATTCCCCAACACACTGACTACTATGCTAGTGCTCCTCCTCCGTTCCAAATTATAGTTCGATTCATCTTTGTCTTAAGTTAACCGTACTTCTCTAAATTTGATCACATCTATAGAAAAAGACATCAACATCTAATATTTAAATTAGTTTTGTTAATTGAATGCATGCAACATGACTTGTAGTATAGAATTTATTTGATATTATATATGCTATTATATTTTAAAAATATTTTTTCAAAATTACCATTTAAACAGCAGTAGTGAGTTTCCATGTTATATGCGTAACTTGAGATCTATAGGGTAACAACACAGACACCGAAAAAAGGCAGTGACGTACATAGTACGGGCATGCATGCCTCATCAGTATATACTGCCTGCACCTGAAACTGAAATCTCCATCTTTACGGGGAAGATCAAAGTGGATCTCCCTAGCCCGGCGCGAGGATCTAATGGGACTCAGATCGAAGGTGAGCTCAGAGCCAGAGGTCCATGAAACGCCGTGACCACACTGCTAGCTGCACACGGTGCCACCTTCTAAAGGCGATCAAGAGGGCCGGCTGAGAGAGGCATCGAATGATACGAACTCGTGGGCACTTGGGGTTAGCACGCGGCTGGTCCTGCGAGGCCCTCCCGGCTGCAAAAGATGGCTCCATTTGCCCACTGCTTTCCAGCTCGATCGACCCTCACCACACCTCAAGGCCCAAGCTGATCAGTCGTCGCCCCAACCGCCGACTGGTTAACTCGAAAAAAGAACTGCTGCAATTAACCTGTGAATTCGGTAGGGCCAGGTAGAATGTGATCAAGAATTCAGTAGGGCCACAGTAGAAACGTCGTCGTCTCTATGCTGCAAATCGATCTCTCGCGTGCGGTTAATAAGTAACCTGAATTTTCTGCAGTCTGCAGATATAGCCTGCCTGGACGCGTCAATACGTGTCCATGTCTCGAGTCTACCACTACACACGAGCTGATCGAAGCGGCGGCAGGCCGGCCTCGCGGCAAAAGCCAGAAAGCCTCAATCTTTATGGGGAAGCACGCCGCGGATCCGCCATGGCTAAAGCCAGAATCTCGTGGGAGTTAGCACACAGCACTGAACTTCTCGAGGCCCCGGCCCGAATGATTAGCGCTGAGGAGATTCTCGCGCTCTCTCATGGTGCCCAACCAGGAGCTCGTCGATCTCTATTCCTGCAGCAGCAGCTGGCGACGATTTGGATATGCCAATGATGCCTGCCTGCCGGAGGCATCGCACTGTCCTTTTCCCCGGAGAGGCTTGCATGTGTTCCAGATCCCCCTCCCTCTCCCCGGCCATCATTATCCCCAAACCCCGGCCCATCACCACGCCACTAAACAAAGGGGTATTATTCTTCGAAACAGGACATGATGCGTGATACAGATCAAGCTCTTACACGCTATCTACACACATACAGTCTATATGGCCTGCGTACCATATATGAAACAAAACAAAGCAGGCGTCTGCGTGTGATTGTTTTCAGAAGACATCAGAGTAAGCTGCTACTGCTGCTGGTGGTGTGGCTAGCTACTTGCCATGGCTGCTTTTTGTGCGTGTTCCTCCGATCCGCTTTTAGGTGAGGGACGACGGGACCGGGGGGCGGCCGGCGCCATGGCTAGCTGCAGCCTGGCCTGCACTCGATCTGCCACTATGCATATGCAGTAACAAACTAGCAAAAGCCAAGCGTTCCATTTCCTCGTAGGTTCTTGGGCCGATTACTAATTCAGTTACCCATCATGTGCTCATATGGTAGGGCCTGCGGCTAGCCTCTGGACGATAAAAAAGAATTAGGACTAATGATACTCAGTGCACATGCATGCATGCATGTGTCGGTGCGGAAAGTAGTACCGACACTAACTAGTAAGTTACGCTGTGATCAACTTCTCGATGGTCGGTGCAAATGACAACACAGGGGACACAAGTTTATCCTTGTTCCGGCCGGGGCCGTACGTCCAGCAGTGGTGTGCTCGAGGCACTATATTGCGTTGTACCGTGGTGCTTGCAGTGGGGAGCTACAAGCGGGGCGGGAGAGGAGGCCGGACCTCCAGGTCCCTGAGGTTTTGATTGAGGCGAGTGCCAATATCGTGGTGAAGGCAGAAAGCGTGTGGGTCAGTGCTCTCCCTCGTCCCCCCGCGGCCAGGGGACTGCCCCTCCTTTTATAGGCCAAGGCAGAGGCAGTTTACAGGCGTGCCGCACTGTTCTAGCTACGCGTGATGGCATGGCGGACAGTGCAACGGAGTGGACGGCCGTCCTGGCGAATCTTGCTTCTGGCGGAGCGTCATGGCGTGCCCTGTATCCGTCCAGGAGCGGCTTCGAGGGTGGCGGCGTAGGAGCTTCCCGTGTGGTCGTCGTCCGTACGCTGACTCGAGGGTGCGGCTGACGGGAGGTCGTAAGGGGCGCAGCCGCGGGCGTGGCGGTGTCTTGTCGCCCCGCACTCCCACAGCGTCAGGGATGGCGCTGCAGTGCCCGGGATGGCGTCGTGATGGCGGGGATGGCCGCGCAGGACCGACGGTGACGGAGGTGACGCGCCTCACTGGTCCGACGTCATGGCGTGGCCCCGGGCAGGCGCGGAGCAGGCGTCCGTCCCCTTTTCGAGGGTTCCGCCGTCCTCTTTCGAGGGTGCGGCGCGTTGGCCGTACGAGAGTGGGTGGCGCAGTGTCACGGAGCTGACACTGGCCTTGCCGCACAGTGGTGGGGATGGCCTCACCGGGAGAGTTGGCAGAACAGCGCCGGAATATGATTCCCGGGCGTGTCAGAGGGACGGCACGGCGTGGATTCGTCTTTGACCCGAGCGCCTGCAAGTGTCAGAACATTAAACGCCCCTGTCGGGGGAGCAGGTGGGGGGCGGCGAGCCCGTGAGGGCCTCGAGCGAGACGGAGTCCCATCCGAGGGGGCGACCGGCCCTCGAGCGAGGCGGAGTCTCACCCGAGGGGGCGACCGGCCCTCGAGCGAGGCGGAGTCTCGTTAGCGCGGCGCTGCGCCCCTCGAGCGAAACGGAGTTTCGCCCGGGGGTGGCTGGGCCGACTGTTCTGGTGGGCCGCTGGGGCCACCAGGGCTGTGGGCCCGGCTGCTGGGCCGTGACTATCTTGAGCGTGTTTTAGGTTTGTGAATTCGTTTGTGTTTTATTTTTTGCGAAAGTGAATGGGTTTCCCCCGGTTTTTTAGGGGACCCTTATGGCTGTCCCCGACAGTAGCCCCCGAGCATCTGCGGGTGTATCCGTTAGGATCCCGCAGATGCTGACGCTTGCGGATCGGACTTTCTTCCCTCCTGATTGCTGTGCTATTCCGTGGGGGCGCGCTAGCGGACCCGCGGGTCTAGCCCCCGAAGCCTTGGAGGAGTGTGTGTACTCCTTCAAGTTTTTTTTTCACAGCGTCGTCATTGTGCGAGGCGTTTATTTCAGCCGGCCTCGGCGGTGTTTCAGCCGGCCTCGGCGGTGCCGTACGCATGTGCCGACGTTCGCGTGCTTTCGGTGCATATCCAGGAGGTGTAGCCACGCGTCGAGCCCCTGAGCCTGGGCCCGTTCGAGGCGATCGGGGCGGGCTCTCCGACTTGTTTGTACGTTCCCTCGCCGTCCCTCCCGGGACGGGGGGTGAGGTTTCCGCAACTCCCATCGAGCGGGTCGCGAATCGCGGATTCCTCATTGAGCTGTTACCGGGTGATTCAAGTGGGCGCCCATGCCCCGTTCGATAAGGGTTGGCTCGTGGTCCGGAGACTCGTCCATGAAAGCGCTTACGTGGGTTTGCTAGGCAGGGCTCGGTCCCGTTCGCTGGGGACCGAGGGCGCGGAAGCTCTCCCTCGATGGGATCCCTCGTCTAGCTGCCCTCGTTGGCTCTTGAATACGACATGTGGGGCGCCCTCGAGCTGGTGAGCTCGAGGATAGGCTCGAATGCGCGCGTCCTCGTCGTCCCTGACTCTGTTGATCTGGGGCGCCTGTTCGAACCCTTCGAGGGTCAGGCTTCGAACCCCTGATCAGTAGGGCCGTTGCGGGGTGGCAGCTAAGTGCCCCCGTCTTGATTGCATCTGCAGGATTCGTGGGTTCGCGGTCGAGCCGACCCCCGAGCTGCTGATCAGTAATCCTCTAGAATCGAGGGCACCTGTGGCGCCCGCTTTCACCGAGCGGGTCTCGAGGCCACTGGTCAATAATCGCACCCTTCGAGGGTCTGATTTTTCGAGCACTGGGCTCGGGCCGCGCGAGGGTCACGCTTACTTAGTAAGGGACCAGGCCGTTAAATGCCCACAGTTGTGGCTTCAGTCGTGCGTCGCGGGCGTGCCTTTTCAGGCGTCGCGGCCGCGCGCGTAGTGGGCGACGTGGGGGGGCGGACGTGACAGCCCGCCACGGCTCTTCGGTTGCCGCGCCGTAATGATCGCGCATGCGCGCGCGACCGGCCGTTTCGGTGCGGTGGGCCCCGCTTGTCAGTGGCAGATGCAGCCGCCTGCAGTTAATGCGCGCGGCGCGCGGTCTGGGGAGCGTGGCTCCCTTAGATCTATAAATCCAAGGAGAGGGAGGCGAAAGCTCCTTACCTCGTCACTTAGCGCCGCCGCCCTTTGCTCCTTGCCTTCGCTTCTCGGCTGTGCGCCCTTTCGTTTCGCCCGCCGCTAGCTTCGTCTTCGTGCGCCGCCGCCAACCGCAATGGCTCCCCCCCAGCCAATCACGGTGCTGGATCCGCTGCCGTGGAGGCGCTCGACGGTGACGGGGCTCGCCCTGAGCGAGCTCGTGAACAGCGGCCAGCTGGCGCCGAACGTGGAGGGGCAGCCCCCGGCGTGGATCGTTCCGCCGGCGACGGATCGGGAGCCCAACCCGCCGTACGGCTACGTCGTCAGCTTCATCCGGCACCATGAGCGCGGCTTCGCCACGCCGGCGAGCCGCTTCATGCGCGGACTGTGCCACCACTACGGGGTGGAGCTGCACAACTTCGCCCCCAACGCGATTTCGCAGGCGGCCACCTTCGTCGGCGTCTGCGAGGGATTCCTGGGGATCCCAGTGAACTGGGATCTCTGGGTCCACCTCTTCCGCGCGGAGCTGCACACGCTCGCAACGCCCGAGGCACGGGTGCGCCGGGCGGTGCGCGCCGGCGGCCTGTCGATCTCGTTGCGGGATTCGCGCAAGGAGTTATACATCCCCTGCACGATGACATCCAACAACGCGGAATGGGAGCGGGGGTGGTTCTACCTCCGCAACGACGGCGCCGGCCTTCCCCCCTACACCGGCAAGGTGCTGAAGGAGAAGGCCGACTCCTGGCACCACGGTGTGTCTCCCTCCTCGCACCAGGCGCGGTTGGACTCGCTCCTAACCGCGTTGAAGAGCCTGGCGGACGCCGGGTTGGGGGCGGCTTCGGTCCTCGCGAACCTCCACCACCGGCGGATCGTCCCCCTCATGGAGAGGGAGCTCCGTATTCACGAGATGAGCGAGGCGGCCAACCCTACGTCGTTGGCGCGCTCGCGGTTCCTGAATGAGCGCCTCGCTCGGGAATACGCGGCCACGAGGGCGAGGCGCGCCATTAGCCTCAAGGCCGGCCGGCACAGCAACGACGACCTCTGGTCGTTCGTTATGCTCCCCGACGCCCCGGCGGTGAGTTGGCCTTCCTCCCTTTCTCGTTCCCTTGCAACGTACCAGCATGGTTTTGACGGTCGCTTTTTAGCAGAGGGTGACCGTGGACGCCTCGCGGTCCGACCCGCCCACGCCCCGAGCCCGAGCGGTTGCCCGCGCCGCGCAGCGACGGGAGCAGGAGCGGGCGGCGCGCAGGAAGGAGAAGAGAATCCGGCGGCGGGAGCGCCGGGAGCAGCGGGACGAGGAGTACCGGCTGCGCGAGCAGCAGGGACTCTCTTCCCCGGCGACTCCGGAGAACCCGTCGTCGGGAGAGGAGGAAGAAGAGGAGAGCGATGGGGGGCAGGCCCCCCTCGAGAGGTGGAATCCCTCGCCCCCCTCACCAAGAACCGCAGAGGCGGCAGAGGAGCAGGCGCCCGTGGTGGGCGCGGAAGCGCCCGCCGCCGGGCGGTCCGTGGAAGAGGCGGCGCGCGTCGCGGAAGCACCAGCGCGCGCCGCGGAAGCGTCTGGGAGTGCTGCGGCGGCGACGACGGGCGCTGCAGCAGCGCCTGCCGAACCCTCGAGGAAGAGGAAGCGAGGCTTCTCCACCTTGAGGTAAGCAGTCCCTCCTCCAGACGTTCCGGTTTCGAGGGGCTGGAGCTCAGTTTTTTGTCTCCGTGTTCGCAGGGTGGCGCCGACCGTCCCCGCCCTCGTGCCCGCTAAAGCGATCAGGTCGGACGCGTCCGTACTCACGAGGCGGTGCTCGTCGAGGGCGCCACGAGCGGCCGGGAGCACGGCGATGACGGGCGAGCCACCGCGCAGCGCGGCTGTGGCCACGGAGCCGCAGCAGGAGGCGACGGCCGCGGCGGCGGCTACGACAGCGGCAACCGCCGCGCCGACAGTCCGACCTCTGCCTGTCCCGGCGGCGGGTGGTCAGGCGGCCGTGGTGGAGATCCCTGACGACGACGCGCCGCCGCCTGGATGGGGCCAATGGGAGAACTGGCCCGCGCCAGCCCCCGAGCCCGCGGCGGGGGTGTTAGTGATGCGGGAGGATGGCTGCGTGATGCCGCAGCCCCCGGCGCATGGCGCCGAGGCCTCGTCATCTCGTGCCGGCCCTCCTGCCCCCGATGGCACCGTGACGCGTGTGGAGCGGGAGCGGGAGCAAGCCAGCGCGCCGCCGGCCCTCTGCAACGAGGCCCAGGCCGAGCAGGCGCTGTGGCAAGAGTTCCGCGACCACGGCGCCTAGCTCAACAACGCGCTGGACGAGGCGCTGCGGATCCACGGGGGTCCTGCGTGGCAGATTTTCCAGGTACGCGTCCTTTCTGTTGGATTTTGGAGTTTCTTCCCCCCTCGTCTCTCCTGCGTTCGCGCTTTTTCCGACTCAAATTCTCTTCGGCCTTGTCTGCCGGTGACAGGAATTGGAGGGTCGAGCCCGGGAGAAGTACGGCCACCTCGACCGGCTGAGCTCCGAGCGCAACTGGTACCGGGACCAATACGACGCTCTTGACGCCCTTGTCGAGGCCCTGCGGACCGACAACGGGTGGCTGGAGTACCTGCTCCAGGCAGTGCGGGACGAGCTCCTGGGGCAGGACGCCCAGGCTGCGAAAGACGCCTCTGCAGTCGCGAAGGTGCGGACAGCGCTCCTGGAGCGGGACGAGGCGCTGCAGAAGGCGCGCGAGGACGCAGCCGCGATGCGGACCGTGGCGGCGGAGTGGGAGATGGAGGTGGCCTCGATTCGCGCCCAGCTCGAACAGGATTGTGCAGCCCTCGAGGGAGCACGGTCTTGGCAGAGCCAGGCCGAGGAAAGGGCCAAGGAGGCCGAGCAGCTGAGGACCAGCCTGGTGGACCAGGCCGCCTCCCTCGCCTCGGCGGGGGAGCAGCTTCAGCGGGAGCGGGACGCGCGCCAACAGGCGGACGCTCAGCTCCAGCAGGAGCGAACCGCCCTTGCTGAGGCTCGGGCCGCCCTCGAGCACAAGCGCCTGGCGCGAGAAGAGGCCCAGGGCCTCCTTCAGCAGGAGCGCGCCGCACTCGAGGGGGCGCAGGCAACCCTCAAGCAACGGGATGAAGAAGTCTCGCGGCTCGACGGGGAGCTGAACCAGCTCAGCGTCTCCCACGAGGATCTGCGCCAGGCTGTCGTGGAGCAGGAAGCTACGGTCCTTAGCCTGCAGCAGGAGGCCGAGGTCGCGCGCAAGGCCCTCGATTCGGAGAAGAAACAGGTCGAAGGTGAGTCGCCTCTCTTCGCATTTTGCTTGTTGATTTGGTTTGCTTGGGATCCGCTCCCAATTTTTGTTTTTCGTTCATGGGTTTCGGGCCTGCGGAACGCTCTTGGGAACTCGACGACCCAGGCAGAGTCCCTCCAGACGGCCTACAACTCCTCACAACAGGAGCTGGAGGAGCTGCGGGCCGCCGCCCTCGAGGCGTGCCAGGGGGTCGAGGAGGGCGAAGTGCAGGCTGGGAGCTCGATGGCGAGTCGCCTCCGCGCCCTCAGCAGGCACGTTACCCAGCGCGTGTGCCGTGCCCTTCACCTGGGAGTTCAGAAAGCTCTTGGTGTAGTGGCCTCCCACTACCAGGTCGACCTCGAGGCCATTTCCACGGGCTACGTCGTTCCCGTCGGCGTCGACGACGAGGTGGCGATGAACCGTGCGGATGCGCTCGCTGCTCCTGCCACCGACATCCTCGCCGAGGACTTCATGGACTTCCTCTTCCCGGACGCTCCCCCGGTTGGCGGCCCCCAAGCCTGAAGACCATTGGGCGTTTGGGCCCTTTATGTTTTTGCTGTTAGAATTCGAGCCGCGTGGCTGTTGTAATAAACATTTGCTGTTTAAAACACTTCGATGTTTGTAAGTTGAAAAACTCGTTGTTTATTTCGGCAATTGTGTTGTTCTGCCTCCCCGCTTTCTTAGGCGAACCTCGGCTGGGAAGGTTTTCGTTCGCATGAGTAGCTTATAGGCAAAGTGGCGAGGGGGAAGGGCCGTATCCTGCCGGAGGCGTGGGCTATCCCCGACTCGCGCTTCTTCGCCCTTTGGCCACTCGCGTCCCGCGTGAGTCCACCCAAAGTTTGGGTCGAGGCATACTTAGCACATTTGCGGCGAGTTTTGCGAAAAAAAAATAGGACCATTTTTTTGGGGGGGGACGCCCCCCGCAGTAGCCCCCGAGGGGGATTTGGTTTTCGGGGGAAAACCGAGTCGCCCTTTAGCTTTATTAATTTGATGGAAATTACAGCCAACTGGGGTGTTGGGTATGTAAATGACAAGAAAAAACTTGGAAATCCTTTCTAAGGGTAGAAGCGACGTAGCTGTTGGATGTTCCAAGCGTTGGTGAGTTCCTCGCCGTCCTCGTTGGCCAGCTTGTAGGTGCCGGGCTTGAGCACTTTGATAACGACGTAGGGTCCCTCCCATGGGGGCGATAGCTTGTGGCGGCCTCGATTGTCTTGGCGCAGCCTTAGGACTAGGTCCCCTTCGTCGAAGTCTCGGCGTCGTATCTTCCGAGCCTGGTGCCGCCTCAGAGCCTGCTGGTATCTGGCTGAATGCATCAGGGCCACAGTGCGGGCTTCGTCCAATTGATCCAGTGACTCCTCGCGGGCTCGCTGGTTGGTGCCCTCGTCGTAGCTCTTGACTCTGGGCGACCCGTATTCCAGGTCCGTGGGGAGGACGGCCTCCGCGCCATAGACGAGGAAGAACGGGGTGAATCCCGTGGCCCTGCTCGGAGTGGTTCTGAGGCTCCACACGACCGCCGGCAGCTCCTGGAGCCATTTTCGGCCAGACTTGTTCAGTCTGTCGAAAATCCTGGGCTTGAGGCCTTGTAGGATCATGCCATTGGCCCGCTCCACTTGACCATTGGTCTGTGGGTGCGCGACGGCCGCCCAGTCCACACGGATGTGGTGCTTGTCGCAGAATTCCAGGAACTTCCTGCCGGTGAACTGGGGCCCGTTGTCGGTGATGATGGAGTTAGGCACCCCGAACCGGTGGATGATGTCGGTGAAGAATGTTACGGCCTGCTCTACCCTGAGATTCGTGATTGGGCGCGCTTCGACCCACTTGGAGAACTTGTCAATGGTGACTAGAAGGTGCGTGTAGCCCCCGGGCGCCTTTCGCAGGGGCCCGACGATGTCCAGCCCCCACACGGCAAAAGGCCACGTGATGGGGATCGTCTGGAGGGCATGCGCCGGGAGATTGGTCTTGCGGGCATAAAATTGGCACCCTTCGCAGGTGCGCACGATCTCGCTGGCATCAGCAACCGCGGTAGGCCAATAGAAGCCCTGGCGAAACGCGTTGCCCACGAGGGTGCGTGGCGCCGTGTGGTGGCCACACACGCCCGCATGGATGTCCCGGAGGAGCTCGCGCCCCTGGGGGATGGGTATGCACCGCTGCAGGACGCCTGACGCAGCGCGCTTGTACAGCTCGCCGTCGACGAGGGTGAACGACTTGGCCTTCCTGGCGATGCGTCTGACCTCGGACCGATCTGAGGGAAGCTCCCCTTGCTCCATCCAGGCGAGGTACATGGCCCGCCAGTCCTCCGCGCGGGGGGCTGGCTCTGTGTCCATGGCCTCGGCCTCGTCCGCACCGTAGCCCTCGAGCAAGGAGAGCACAAACGCCTCGTTCGAGGGGTCTTCATCCATGGGCTCCGCGCCCGCTGGGTTCGAGGGAGCCCCCGAGGGTTCCTCTTGACTCGAGGGTGTCGACTCGAGGTTGACGGACGGCCTGGCGACGTCCCGCGCAAAAACGTTTGGGGGGACGGTGATTCGCCCCGACGCGATTTTTGCGAGTTCGTCCGCCTCCTCGTTGTACCTGCGGGGTACGTGGTTAAGCTCGAGGCCGTAGAACTTGTCTTCGAGAGCTCGTACGGCGTTGCAGTAGGCCTCCATTTTGTCGTCGTGATAACTCGCGTTCTTCATGACTTGGTCAATCACGAGCTGCGAGTCCCCCCTGACGTCGAGGCGTTTGATGCCTGTCTCAATGGCGATTCGGAGGCCGCAAAGAAGGGCCTCGTACTCCGCCATGTTGTTCGACGCGGGGAAATGCATGCGTACCGCGTATCTCATGTGCTCCCCGAGGGGTGAGATGAAGAGCAGGCCCACGCCCGCCCCTGTTTTCATCACCGACCCGTCGAAGTAGAGGGTCCAGCATTCGACCTGGATTTGCGGCGGCGGCAGTTGTGTGTCCGTCCATTCGGCGACGAAATCCGCCAGGATTTGGGACTTGATTGCCTTGCGCGGCGCATAGGCGAGCGTCTCGCCCATCAATTCCACAGACCACTTGGCGATCCTGCCCACCGCGTCCGGGTTGCGGATGATCTCACCCAACGGGAACGAGGAGACCACCGTGACCGGGTGGGCCTCGAAGTAGTGCCGGAGCTTGCGCCGCGCGAGCACTACTGCGTAGAGCAGCTTCTGGATCTGTGGGTACCGTGCCTTGGTCTCGGACAGCACTTCGCTGATGTAGTACACGGGCCTCTGGACTGGTAGGGCGTGCCCCTCCTCTGTACGCTCCACCACGATGACGGCGCTGACCACCTGAGTGGTCGCAGCGACGTAGAGGTACAGAGGCTCGCCGTCCTGGGGCGGCGTTAAGATTGGCGCGTGGGCGAGCGTCGCCTTGAGTTTGTCAAGTGTCTCCTAGGCCTCGACGGTCCAGGAGAAGCGCTCGTGTTTCTTCAGGAGTCGGTAGAGGGGTAATCCCTTCTCGCCGAGCCGCGAGATGAAGCGGCTCAAGGTGGCGAGGCACCCCAACACTTTCTGGACCCCCTTGAGGTCTCGAATCAGGCCCATCCGTTCGAGGGCTGTGACCTTCTCGGGGTTAGGCTCGATGCCCCGCTGGGAAACTATGTATCCCAGCAGCATGCCTCGCGGCACTCCGAAGACGCACTTCTCGGGGTTCAGCTTCACCCCGTTGGCTCGCAGGCAATCGAATGCCACGCGCAGGTCGCTAACCAGGTCGTCCGCCTTCCTGGTTTTCACGACTATGTCGTCTACGTAAGCCTCAACGGTTCGCCCGATGTGGTCTCCGAAAACGTGCTGCATACATCGCTGGTATGTAGCGCCCGCGTTTCGGAGGCCAAACGGCATCGTTACGTAGCAGAACATTCCGAACGGCGTGATGAACGAAGTTGCAAGCTGGTCGGACTCCTTCATCTTTATTTGGTGGTACCCAGAATAGGCATCGAGGAAACACAATAGTTCACACCCTGCAGTTGAGTCAACGATTTGGTCGATTCGTGGCAAAGGAAAAGGAACTTTGGGACATGCTTTATTCAAACTAGTGTAATCTACACACATCCGCTACTTCCCATTCTTTTTCTTAACTAGTACAGGATTAGCTAGCCACGTAGGGTGAAAAACTTCCTTGATGAACCCGGCCTCGAGGAGCTTCCGCAGCTCTACTCCGATCGCCCGGCGCCGCTCTTCGTCAAAGCGGCGCAGCCGTTGTTGCACGGCTCGGGAGTGAGGTAGGATATCAAGGGAGTGCTCGGCGACCTCCCTCGGGACGCCTGGCATATCCGAGGGGCTCCACGCGAAGATATCGGCGTTGGCGCGGAGAAAGTCGACGAGCACCACTTCCTATTTCGGGTCGAGGGTAGAACTGACCCTCAACACCTTGCCCTCGGGGGCTGCAGGGTCGAGGGGCACCTCCTTCGTTTGTTCGGCAGCCTCGAAACTGCCCGCGTGCTTGGCGGAGGAGTCGAGGCCCTCGTTGGCCAGCTTCTCCATGTCTGCGACAAGCGTTTCATCGAGCGCCAGGGCCTCAGCGTGCTCGACGCACTCGACGTCGCAGTCGAATGCGTGCTCGATTGACGAGCCCACGGTGATTACGCCTTTTGGCCCCGGTATCTTCATCTTGAGGTAAGTGTAGTTCGGGACCGCCATGAACTTGGCATAGCACGGACGGCCAAGGATGGCATGGTACGCGCCCCGGAACCCCACTACCTCAAAGGTGAGGATCTCCTTGCGGAAGTTGTCCGGTGTGCCGAACCAGACCGGCAGGTCGATCTGCCCGAGGGGCTGGACGCGCTTGCCTGGCGCGACGCCATGGAACGGCGCCGTGCTGGGCCGCAGCTGGTCCAACCCAATCCCCATCAGCCGTAGTGTGTGGGCGTAGAGGATGTTGAGGCTGCTGCCGCCGTCCATCAGCACCTTGGAAAATCGTGCGTTGCCGATGATGGGATCGACGACCAACGGGTACTGGCTCGGGTTGGGGATGCGGTTCGGGTGGTCCTCGCGGCTGAAGGTGATGGCGTCCTCCGACCAATCGAGGAAGGAAGGAGGTGCCCTCTCCGCGGCGAGGACCTCGTGCCGCTCTCGCTTGCGCCGGTTGGTGGACATGTCCACCGTCGGTCCCCCGAAGATGAAGAAGACGTTCTCCACCGCGGGGAAGCCATCAGCGTCTCCGCCACCCCCGTCCTTCTTGGCCTCGTCCTCCTTCGCGGCGACGCGGCGGTAGTACTTCTTGAGCATGTCGCACTGCTCGAGGGTGTGGTTGACTGGGGTCTTGTGGTACGGGCAGGGCTTCTTCAACATATCGTCGAATACGCCGGGGCCTCGAGGGGCCCCTCGAGGGCCCTTACGGGCAGGGTCAACGGCGAGGGCCTCGTCGTCCTCGCCGCGCCCGTGCGTACGTGCGTCATGGTGGGGCTTCTTGCCCTTCTTGCCCCGCTTCTGTTTCTTCGCGGGCTCCTTGGACTTGCTGCCCTCCGCGGGCGCGTCGTCCAAGCGCTTTCCTTTCTTGCCGTCGAAAATGGCCCCCACTGCCTCCTCTCCGGAGGCGAAGCTGGTGGCGATGTCGAACAGCTCGTTGGATTCGACCGGCGGGCTCCTCCCGAGCTCACGCACGAGGTCCCGACAGGTCGTGCCTTCGAGGAAGGCGTGCACGATCTCGGACTGAGCAACGCTCGGGAGCTCAGTACAGCGCTTTGAAAAGCGCCGTATGAAGTCCCGGAGCGACTCGCCGGGCTTCTGGGTGCACGCTCACAGGTCCCAGGAGTTCCCAGGGCGCACATATGTGCCCTGGAAGTTCCCCACGAACGTGCGGACTAAGTCATCCCAGCTGTGGATCTGGCTGGGCGGTAGGTGCTCGAGCCACGTTCTGGCCGAGTCCGCAAGGTGCAGCGGCAGATTGCGGATGATCACCGCATCGGTGGTGGCTCCGCCCAGCTGGCAAGCCAGACGGTAGTCGTTGAGCCACACACGAGGGTCCGTCTCCCCCGTGTACTTGTTGATGGTGGTGGGCTGGCGGAAACGCTGGGGGAAACTCGCCGCACGGATTTCCCGACTGAACACTCGGGTTCCCGGGGGTTCCGGTGTTGGCGAGCGGTCCTCCCGGCTGTCGTAGAGACCACCTCGTCGAGGGTGGTAGCCCGCCGCCACTCGCGCCTCCGCGTCGCCCTTTCTCTTGGCGTTCAGGACGTTGCGGGCGTCTCCGTCGTGGGCCTCGCCGCGCGTGTCAAGGATCCGCTCCTTGACAGGCGTCCTGCCCCGGTTTGGCGGCTGCTCCGCCGCGCCGTCCGCATGGACGGATGCCTCCTGGTCCTTCGCGCCGCCGTCGCCCTGCGCGCTGGACTGGTTGCGCATGCGGGACGCGGAGCTCTCGGCCTGCTGCACGGCCGCTTGCTCGATGAGAGTCTGCGCCTCGCGGCGCAGGTTACGTGCCTCGGGTGTCGATGGCTCGGGCATGGCCCGAAGTAGTGTTGCCGCCGCGATGAGTTTTTGGCTGGCACGAAGTGGCGTGTGTGGGTCGTCCACGTTGAAGTTGGTATTGATGCGCTCGCAGGCTTGCTTCCCGGCTTCTCGGGCGCGTTCGCCGCGCGCCGAGGCTTCCCCTGCGATAGTTGCACGCAGGAGCCGCACCTGCCGGTACTCTTCCGCGAGCTTCGCCTCGAGCTCGCGTGCCTGGGCCAGCTGCGCATTGATATCCGCATTGCCCGCTGGTGGGGCCGGTGGCGGGTTCGGCTCCGGATGCTGGGCCGCGTTCCCGTCACCCGCTCCGTTTGCGCCGTCAGCTTGCTCGTTGGCGGCGACAACGAAGCACTCGCGCGAGGGATCATAGCTCCCCTCGCAGGAGTCGTCGGAGCAACCGAACCAGTAGTCCGCGGCATCAAGGAATCGCCGGAAGACCACAGGGTCCGGTACGCCGGAGAAGTCCCACTCTGCGTAGCCATGCGAGGTTGAGGGCGGCAGTTCGCTGGGCGAGCCGTGGTACGACTCGTCGTTGGTGGTGGCGATGAGGTTCCGGACTGACAGCAAGTGATGGCCCGGGAGATCCTCGTACGCGGCCATGTCGGTGCTGACGGATGAGGCGTACGCCGCAGCAGGGTTGCGCATCCTGTGGGGAAACTGCGGCCCCGCGGCCAAGTGCTCCCCCGCAGGGTGCGCCGCCGTGTCGCTCGGCGGGGGCGCGTCGTTCCGGGCCGCCTCGCGTGTTGCCCGGCGTCGCTCCGTGCGCGCCTGGCGCGAGCGCTGACCGGGGCGTTTGCGGCGCCGGGACGTTGAGGCGCTCGCGGCAGCCACCCGGGTGGGTGCCGAAGCGTCAGTAGCAGACGTGACGGGCATTGGGCCCGGCCCAGTCGACCGCCACGGGTGGAGTTCGTCGAAGTTGGTGAGGCGCATGAGGTAGCCGTTCCCTGTGGCCTGAAAGTTCAGGCTCCCAAACCGGATTACGAATCCAGCGCGGAGAGGGTCCGAGCTGCCCATGGCGTACCTCTGGGACGTCATCTCGATACGAATCACCATCGAGAATGCTGGTGAGGGGTCGATCACAGCGCGAGTCCCCCTACCTGGCGCGCCAACTGTCGGTGCGGAAAGTAGTCCCGACACTAACTAGTAAGTTACGCTGTGATCAACTTCTCGATGGTCGGTGCAAATGACAACACAGGGGACACAAGTTTATCCTGGTTCCGGCAGGGGCCGTACGTCCAGCAGTGGTGTGCTCGAGGCACTATATTGCGTTGCACCGTGGTGCTTGCAGTGGGGAGCTACAAGCGGGGCGGGAGAGGAGGCCGGACCTCCAGGTCCCTGAGGTTTTGATTGAGGCGAGTGCCAATATCGTGGTGAAGGCAGAAAGCGTGTGGGTCAGTGCTCTCCCTCGTCCCCCCGCGGCCAGGGGACTGCCCCTCCTTTTATAGGCCAAGGAGGAGGCAGTTTACAGGCGTGCCGCACTGTTCTAGCTACGCGTGATAGCATGGCGGACAGTGCAACGGAGTGGACGGCCGTCCTGGCGAATCTTGCTTCTGGCGGAGCGTCATGGCGTGCCCTGTATCCGTCCAGGAGCGGCTTCGAGGGTGGCGGCGTAGGAGCTTCCCGTGTGGTCGTCGTCCGTACGCTGACTCGAGGATGCGGCTGACGGGAGGTCGTAAGGGGCGCAGCCGCGGGCGTGGCGGTGTCTTGTCGCCCCGCACTCCCACAGCGTCAGGGATGGCGCTGCAGTGCCCGGGATGGCGTCGTGATGGCGGGGATGGCCGCGCAGGACCGACGGTGACGGAGGTGACGCGCCTCATTGGTCCGACGTCATGGCGTGGCCCCGGGCAGGCGCGGAGCAGGCGTCCGTTCCCTTTTCGAGGGTTCCGCCGTCCTCTTTCGAGGGTGCGGCGCGTTGGCCGTACGAGAGTGGGTGGCGCAGTGTCACGGAGCTGACACTGGCCTTGCCGCACAGTGGTGGGGATGGCCTCACCGGGAGAGTTGGCAGAACAGCGCCGGAATATGATTCCCGGGCGTGTCAGAGGGACGGCACGGCGTGGATTCGTCTTTGACCCGGGCGCCTGCAAGTGTCAGAACATTAAACGCCCCTGTCGGGGGAGCAGGTGCGGGGGCGGCGAGCCCGTGAGCGCCTCGAGCGAGGCGGAGTCCCATCCGAGGGGGCGACCGGCCCTCGAGCGAGGCGGAGTCTCACCCGAGGGGGCGACCGGCCCTCGAGCGAGGCGAAGTCTCGTTAGCGCGGCGCTGCGCCCCTCGAGCGAAGCGGAGTTTCGCCCGGGGGTGGCTGGGCCGATTGTTCTGGTGGGCCGCTGGGGCCACCAGGGCTGTGGGCCCGGCCGCTGGGCCGTGACTATCTTGAGCGTGTTTTAGGTTTGTGAATTCGTTTGTTTTATTTTTTGCGAAAGTGAATGGGTTTCCCCCGATTTTTTAGAGACCCTTATGGCTGTCCCCGACACATGCATATTTCTAGCAATGTTCGTACTATGTACTTGCTTAGTCCTGCTCTTTCTCTTTGCCGAATAAAACCAGTTATGTGTACTTCGTGAACATCATGTACGTAGATAATGCACACCATGATCGAGCACATATGATGTACATGCACAATTTGATGCTCAATTTCTTTAAGTAGAAAAAGTATTGGTTTTGAATCAAGATCTAGCTCACTACAAAATCGTGCCAGAAATCAGCTTCTGTTCTGATCGACGGAGGCCAAATGATGTTGATAATGGCACTGTAAACCTCCGGTTGGTGAGGAGCAAAGGACGCCCCCAGCTGATGCACCTGCATGTGAGGCCGGGCCTACCGGAGCTCTCGGCCCTTATCACCAAACCAAACGCTGAACAGTTTGGTCTCGCCAGGGATAGAGACAGAGAGTGGCTAGAGTGTTGCACACGTTTTGCCCCCCGGCCCGGTCAGCCATCGATTTTCTATTCCCGTGCATGTCTGCGTACGTCTGGGCGACAAGGAGCACGGACGAGACGATCGAGCTCGAGCAGGTAGCGGCGACATGGTGCTTGCATTGGGCTCCTGACGTTGTCACCTGTCAGGGCTAGCTAGCTCACCCTTCACGCAGGTCTTCACGCGTCGCCCTCGCCCATGCCGACTGACCTGAAACAGACAGCTCCAACGCGAGTCGCGCTGCTGGCGGTCGGCATGCATGGCTAGCTGCCGCCGATCCACATTTCCGTTGTCCGGCCGGCAAGACCGGCCGGTCGAGCACGGCACAGGGACGTACATGCATACTCCTACTCGCGACTGTGCAGCTCCTGAACCAAGATTCCTGGTCCGTCGTCTCGATCACTGTCGAGCTGAACTTCATCGACGGGTGCACTGATGACGTGTGAGTGCAGAAGAGAGAAGATCGAAAGAGACAGACTGTTGCCTGAGACTGTAAAAAGCATTGCACACACACTGCCTTCAGTGAAGGAAACAGTATATATGTGTTCTGCTGTTTTGAAAGTGGGTGTGTCTGCAACAATCAGCAAAGGATTTCACAAATTAAACTGCAAATAAAGCAGAGGATCGATGCAACAATGATGCTTGCACAGCATGGCGCTCGGAGAGAGGCCATCATCAGCTGCGATCCGACCGGAGAAGATTTCAGAGGAAAGCATGTATGCAAGCGGCTAGCCCCAGTATGCCGTTGGTCCGATCGATCGAAACGGATTCCTTTGGTCTGAAGCGAAGGGCTTTATGTGTGTGTGTGTGTGTGTGGAACAGAAGCTGGGGAGAATAATTGCGTTAGCTCTTCTCTGCCGCCGGGAGAGGGTGGGTCCTCACATTCCTTTTGGCATTACCAAACACTCATCCACAGTGTGCCCCGGCCTCACCTTGTGGGGGTGTCTGCTGAGTCTGACCGATCCATCAATTTTACATGAGGCCCCCCTCCATTATTTTTTGTTCTTTCTTGCTTGCCCACACAACCGGACTCCATTGCACCTAGTCAAATTGGCTTTAATTTGATGGACCAGTTTAGTTGAGCTGTAGATTAGATATGCATGCAATGCATGCCTCAGAGGTAGGGATGAAATAAAGTGATGACACTAATAGGAAGCCCGGCCTCTGATTGAGTCACTACTTTTATTACCTCGGTGTAGAAGTCAGTATGCAAATAAGAAAATTATTTCTCATTTCCTAATAATTCATTCACAATGTATTTTACTCTTTTCCGAAACAAAATACATTCAGACGCTTACATACAACATATAAACTAACTCCCCACCAAACACTCCCAAACTCCCTAGTCCCTACCCTATGATCCTCGATCCTACGAGCGGTTAGTTGGGGTGTAAACTCGATCAGCATGGGCCAGACATCACAAGAGATCAATGGATTATGTAGAAATTAGTTTTGAAGCCTGACCAAACAATAAATCATGCATATTAGTGGTCCCTTCTGTTTTAGTGAGCTGTGTGTGTGGGGTGGGGGGGGGGGGGGGGTTGCTACGTTGGCCACAAGGAACCTTCGCCGCAAACCTAAAGATCGACTAAGTATATAGTACTCCCTCCGTCCCAAAATAAATGTAATTCTAGGATTCAAATTTTGTCTCACAAAAAGTGTAACTTTGGCAAATCAACTAAAAAAACAAGAAGCTCTAGAAACTTCTGACACAGAAGACAAGTCAATGTCTAGATCTTTCTCATAAAAGACAAGAGGTATTTTGGTCATTTACATCTCACATTGGTTTGCGTGTTCGGTCTTAGAATTGCATTTATTTTGGGACGGAGGGAGTAGTTAGTTGCAAATACTCCCTCCATAGCAAAATATAGCTTCTTAAATCTTAAGGTTTGCCTTAAGTCAAACCATCTCAGATACCAAACAATTATTGAGTATATGCCATAAAAATTTATTTCATGATTGATTTGATGTTACGAATTTGGTGCAATGTATCTTGATATATTTTTATATAAATTTGGTCAAACCTAAGATAACTTGTCTTCTGCAACAAACATAAAAGTATATTTATATTTTGAGAAAGACTAAGTATGTATATATGTTATAATAAACATTTGATATTTAAAATAAATTTGACCGAAAATCTGCAACAAAATTTCCATTTTTATTGACCAAATAGTAATTTTGAAATTGTTGTTGTTAGTCAAAGTTCAGTCGTACCTGTGAAGTAGAAGTAACATTTAAGCTTCCTGAAAGTGGAGTTAAAGCATACTCTGGCAGCTGGGCCCTCTACATCAGTAACTAACAGAGAGCCCCTTGTTGAACTATTGTAACCACACATTTTTTAAAATATCTCTGAGAGGGCATGCATGAGAGAGGCCCAAGCAGAAGGCATTGATTTGATCGTCTTCAAAGGGGATGTTTTGCAGCTGGACGGAAGATCATGTCCTGATTCTCTCCTTGTTTCTTCTCCCTTGTATTGATCTTTCTTCCCAAAGCTTGTATGTAGTGCTCCTGTCCTGGAACAGTTGCAAAGCATGCTGGGGAGGCCCACATAATTCCTTAGCCTAACAATGCAACATTTGTCCCCATGTGCGAGCGCCTCTCTAGACAGCAATCTAACCTGCTCTGTATCCCATTATGTCCTAGACAGTGGTTACCATGCATTGTTTTGGCTTTAACTTGCTGGTACTACTTTCTACCACATGCAATCTGCAAACAACGCTGATGTGGTCAAACAAAGGGTAGGATCTGGAAAAGGCAGTCAAAACCGTTCTGTTTTGTGATACGACTAGGGGCAGTCAAGGAGCATTATGCTGCTTCTTGGTTGGATCACTGGCAAAGCAGCAGCTAGCCTGCAGGTTAATTCAAGTACTGAACTTGTAGCTTCTCCTGCTGGTGGTTCTGTACTTGTGGTATACTACATTTTAGCTGTGCACTAGGAGCCAAAGCTATTGTATCTCTATGTGTATTCAGATACAGTAGCTGATTGTCGTTTCATTATTCATGTTGTACGTGATGGCTGATGAGACATGTCACAGCATCATATAAACCCTTAAATGATCATACGCGAGAAGCCCGGGGTCCGGCGCTGACACTGTATGTGTTCTCTGTACCCGTCTCATGATGATTATCGATCATCGTTGGGCCCTCAAATAATTACCGAATTGAAGCTCAGCTCTCTGTAAGTAGTTGCTTATATGGGGGCAAATCCTGATACAGTAGAGTACTGGTGCTGCATGTGACTAGTAGGCATGCATGTGTGTTAGTGTAATTAGTTACCCCCAGTCCAAAAACATTTATTACTTATTTGATTTTTGACGGTGTATAATTAATTGTACCTCCAGTAATATTTAGCACTTTGGATGTGACATGCTCCCTTATACTATGTACAGTATATTTTCCTTTGACCACTATTTTCTGGTAGAATAAACTTAGAATATCTAGTAGATATGCAAATGTTCTAAAAGTTATTAGATCCTCATGCATGGAAGTATATTATGTTTTAAGAAAAACCTAGTATACACATGATTTTCATGATTCTGAATCCAAACATTTTAAATGGTACTTTTATAGCAGGGAGCATTTGGAATACGAATGACTATCACCTTAATAAAAATTAAACCCAACCTAGGAGGAATTAGGTAGTTTTTCATTAAGAGGAAAATAAAACGTGTAGATTTATCCTCGATGGGGATCGAACTCAGGAGCGGTGACTTCCACACCTGGGAAGCCCACCTACTGGGCTATGCCCAGTCCTCGAATGACTATCACCTCAGAATGGAGAAGAGAGAGAGAGTATAAGCAGTAAACAATTAAAACACAAAAGAAAACGAGGAAATTTTTTTCATTTAATTATAATTGTTTCAGGTGTCCTGCCCGCGATCAATCAAGGTAAGAGCACTACTCAAAATGCAGCAGGACTGCAGGAGGTATACAGAGAACCCAGCACACACGCCTCACACGCTTGCTGGCCGGGAAGGGGGCTCGCTCGAGCCTGCTGCAGATGAGGCCTTCCATTTGGAGCCAAGCCAGCAGCAAAGAGAGTACCACATCTTACCTGGCGTTTGCGTGTGTGTGTGTGGTGCCTCTACGTACATCATCAGTACACGTACTGCGTACCCATATTCTAATGCCTCCCTTTATTTGCTTCAACATATATAAGCTATACACACTAGCATTATCTAAGCTCCAACTTGTCTTATAAGCGTCCAAACCAATCATTCCCATGGCCTAAGCACTGACCCTTCCCCAGAATCCTTTTAGGAATCATGCATATGCCAACGGCCTGTACTACTGTACGTGTTTAATATTCGACGAGAATTTTATCCAAGACCAATCACGAGTCAGAAAAATCCAAAAAAAAAAAAGAATCAAGAATGGACAGGTTATATATTTATATATATGTATATATAATATATCCATGTATGTGTTGTTTATGTGCGCAGGGGCGCTAGCTAGCGGCATCATCTGCTGTCCTGCATCTGCAAGCAGGTTCACGGCCGCCATGGCCGTGCGGCCGGTCTAATGAACGGGCCGGGCTGATGAGCTAGTATAAAATATGAAGGACGACGCAGTACTGGGGGCTGCAGCGTTACGCACGAGGCAGCATGCAGGCCGGAGGACGGCGACGACCCCCACCTGAGGGAGCAGTAGTGCCGGCCGGTCGAGAGGACGACGACGACGGCGCGCGCGCCCCTCCTGGGACTGAGACTGAAACTGAGCAGCAAGCAAGTGCCGAGCAGCCGAGCACAGCTAGAGCTAACATTATACGTTGCGCGCCCTACGGAGAGACACAGGCACAAGCGGCTGAAGAAAGCGTCAATGATGCCAGAAAGCTACGTATACTATACTGAGGAACCATGGAGCATCATGCACGGAACAAATGTCCTTTAAGCTAGCGGTCTACATAATGTTCATTCATAGTATTGACAAATTTGTTCTTTTTTTTAGAATTACAGACAAATTTGTTCATTTGGCATGCCATACTTGTCTCAACAAGCAATTAGTATTTCCAGCCTTATTGTTTGGCTCCTTGGGCCTTGGCCATGGTCAAATGTATATGTATGTTTTTCTTACCAAGCTAATAAAACCAATCCTCGCAGTCCGAACCTGTCTAGATCGTGTGTTCGTGTTCACATTCAAGTTCCTGATCTCTCAGCGATCCCCTCAACTAAAACCTACCTCGGGGCACCCTCTCGGTAGATTGTTGGGCATAAACACCGACATGAGGTGATTTTTTTAATGATGGATTAGCTTTGGGGTATTTTTCTTTTTCAGTTTCCGTAACAAATTACGATTTTTCAATTGGACGGTTTGTTTATATGATTTCTAAGCATGACAAAATAGGTTCATAATTACTTATAGGAAACATATGAGATGCAAATCAGATATCTTGTGCAAACTTAGAAACTTTCAATCAAGACCACAAGATGATCATCCAAGAAGCAACGGGAAGAGGGGTTGTTTTGCACATAACCACCCACCACTAGCATCTTCAATGAAATTACTGGTTTCAAATCACCTCATGTCGGTGTTTATCATACTACTGGTTTCAAATCCGCCCGTGAAATTACCACACTCTTGATTCACTTTAAACAAAAACAGCTTTACCAAATAGCACTGTTTCATTTACTAGATTTGGGTAATTAGCTCCAATGGAAAAGATCCCAAGTGAACTATAGGATTATAGAAAGTCAGTTTTTTCCTATACGGCAAAATAAACTATCCTGCCACTGGCATTGAAGGGATCCAATGTCCTTGCACTATATTTCCGAGTTATAATTTTTGAAAGCGTATAAGGAATTCTCTGTTTTTATCTAAAGAATCCTGCAATTTACCCCGTACATTGAGTCTCTAGCTAGCTAGGCAGTTATTTCTAGGCAGCCTTCCATTCAAACACCACCGTCTTCTCTATCGAATCTACAAGTAGTCTCTCCCCTCCAAAAAAAAAGCTTCATTTATTTATTTAAAATTGAAACATGAAAAACAAATATATTTGGAACCCAGGCCAGGCCCCAGAACTTATTACAGGCAGTAGTTTTTGGTTTCCAGATAAGGAAAAATTTACAACCCTATGAACCCAATAAAACACCTACCAACTCCATCTCCTTCCTGGAGCTCCCTCCCCTCACACCCTCCCTGCATGATGCAATCCTAAAGAAAGCTGCTAAAACCTAAAGCTGGTAGAAAGCTGCCTCCCCTCTCGCCCTTTGGTGTTGTCTGTGTAGCAGCAAAGCCAAAAAAACAACACTGCTCCTCCAAAGACCTTTTCCATCCCCTCCCCCCCCCCTCTCTCTCTCTCTCTCTCCTCTCTCAAATTCATTCCTAGCTGTACCCACATCTCTCCCCCAGTCCCTTTTGTTTTGTTTATTCACATCTCTCCTCCGTCCTCGCTCTCATCTGGTCCGGCGCGGCGAGCTCTACACGATAGAGATATCCCAGTGATCTGCCACCTCCCTAGCTCCTGCCCCCCGAGCTTATATAGAGGCGCCCCAATTCCATTGGCCCATTCCCATTGCCGGACCACCAGGCTTGGGAAATTGCGATCGCGAGCAAGAACACGGAGAGGTTGATTTGTTCGCAGGAGAGGAGAGAGAGGCCAGCTAGCGGGGATCGATTCTCTGATTTGGTTGGGGGTGGCATTTTGTTACCGGTAGATTGATCTAGCAGGAGGACGAGAGGTAGAAGAAGCTAAGCGACGGCGGCGGTGTAGTGCGCGGCGCCGGCCGGCCACCATGTTGAGCTCCTGCGCGCCGGCAGCCCTGCCGCCTCCGGAGGCGGCCGCCGCGCCGCCGGAGCCGTTCCGGTCGCTGCAGATCGCCACTACTACCAGCGCCGGCGCCAAGAAGAAGCGGCGGCCCGCCGGCACTCCTGGTAAGCTACCCGCCTGCCTGTCTCAGAAACATGCATCCAATTACGCATCACGTAAGTGGAGGAGAGACGATTAAATTAAAAAGAACTCTTTTTTAAACTACAACTCAGTACTCACACTACTGTTTGCCCCCCTTGCGCCCGTGACAATGGCGGCGCCGGTGGCCGGCGTACGTGGACTAGCGCAGACCCAGACGCGGAGGTGGTGTCGCTGTCGCCGCGGACGCTGCTGGAGTCGGACCGGTACGTGTGCGAGATCTGCGGGCAGGGGTTCCAGCGCGACCAGAACCTGCAGATGCACCGGCGGCGGCACAAGGTGCCGTGGAAGCTGCTGAAGCGGGAGGCCGGGGAGGCGGCGCGGAAGCGGGTGTTCGTGTGCCCGGAGCCGAGCTGCCTCCACCACGACCCCTCCCACGCGCTCGGCGACCTCGTCGGCATCAAGAAGCACTTCCGGCGCAAGCACAGCGGCCACCGGCAGTGGGCCTGCGCGCGGTGCTCCAAGGCCTACGCCGTCCACTCCGACTACAAGGCCCACCTCAAGACCTGCGGCACCCGCGGGCACACCTGCGACTGCGGCCGCGTCTTCTCCCGGTAAGTGCGCGCGCGCTAGCTAGCTAGCTGCTGGTCGACGACGGCGAGCTGCTCCCTCCTCTCCTCGACTCCTCTCATGGCCCCCGGTCTGATGCTACTGCTGCTGCCCTACTGCTAGTCCCTAATCGATCTTGTTTAGGCCGGCCGCCACTAATTAATCAGCCGATAATCCAGCAGCAATTAGAATTAGTCCAGCCGATCTTCTGGCATCTCTTTCAGTGCGAGATTTGGCAAGAATGGGGGCTCCAGAAAGGCGTGATGATTTTTGGGGGAAATTTTGCGGGGTCGCCCACACTCTTTTTCTTTCCAGGCATCTACGCTACTCCACCTTTATCGTCTCCTAGCTCCTGCCGCAGCTCGCTCCATCTCTCTTCTCTTTTGGCGTCCGTCAAGAGGAGAGAGAATAGAGAAGAGAGAAGAGAGAGGAGAGAGAAACGATGGCTGGCAGTAGGGAAGGGACAGGCACAATTCCCGAGGGCAGTGTGCAGCAGCAGGCGGCAGCGAGCGAGAGCGCTGGCCGCCTGTATCGACCAGTGCAGTACGTGTAGTCGCGTGTACTCGCGTACGTCGGCTGCTTTTCGCATTTGCTGCCATGGCCATGGCGAGCTACTCCGCTTGGCTCTTGCGGGGGGGACTCCCATCCATTGAATGCCTGCGCCCGTCCACGAACCAACCAAACGGCAACCCCGCCCGCGCCTGACAGAGAGATCGAATCGCACAGCCCCTGATCGCCCCCTTGGCTTCTCTCGGTCACGCACCCTTGTCCTCGCATTGCCGCTAGCTGCTCTCCTCTCCTTGCTCGCTAGCTATAGCTGGGAGCCTTCATAAGGAGGGCATCAGCAGCGTAACCCTCGGCACTCAGGCACCAGCTCTTCTCTTCCCACGTACAATACAATACAGCCATTGCTCGATCGCTTTTGAGTTTAAGAATGAAGTGACAATGGTGTGTGTAGCGTGACATGAACAACACATGATGCGCCGTTTTTACAGGGTGGAGAGCTTTATCGAGCACCAGGACACGTGCAACGCCGCGGGCCGGCCGCGGGCCGAGACGTCGTCCTCGCCGGCTAGCGGAGGCGGCGGCGGCGGTGGGTTCGCCGCGGTGGCGTCCACGTCGCACCAGCAGCAGCAGCGCCAGATGCATGCCACGGCGGCGGCGGCGGCAGCGCTGTCGCGGACGGCGTCCAGCGCGAGCCCGTCCAGCGGCGGCGGCGACCTCGTGGCGAGCCCCGTGGCGTGGCCAGCTGGCCCGGCGATGGCGAGCCCCACGGCCGCCGCCGCGGCGTTCCACCGCCGGTTCGACCCGGCGCCGCACGAGCTTCTTCCCGGCGCCCACAACCTGGAGCTGCAGCTCATGCCGCCGCGTGGGAGCTGCGGGACCCAGCAGTCGCCTGCTGCTGCCACGAACCACCACCACCTCGGCGCCGACGACCCGATGCGGCTGCAGCTGTCGATCGGGTTCGGCGGCGGCGACGACGACGACGACAGCGAGCAGATGCCGGCGGCGGCGGCGAGGCTCAAGGAGGAGGCCCGGGAGCAGCTGCGGCTGGCGATGGCGGAGAAGGCGGCCGCCGACGAGGCCCGAGCGCAGGCGCGGCGGCAGGCGGAGCTGGCCGAGCAGGAGCTGGCGACGGCGCGGCGCATGCGGCAGCAGGCGCAGGCGGAGCTGGGCCGCGCGCACGCGCTCCGGGACCACGCCGTGCGCCAGGTGGACGCCACGCTGCTCCAGGTCACCTGCTACAGCTGCCGCTGCAAGTTCCGCGCGCGGGCGGCCGGCGCCATGAGCTCCGAGGTCGCCAGCTACGTCTCCTCCGTCGTCACCGAGGGCGGCGGCGACGCCGAGGTCGACGACCTCCACCACCACCACCACCACCGGCAGCTCAACGCCGACGACGCCCCGAGCCACGCTAGGATGATGGACATCAACTAGCGCCGCTGGCCGGCCGGGCAGCTCGTACGTCATGCATGCAAATTAAGGATCATTTCTTTTCTTCCCCTTCTTCCTCCTCCTTCCCCAGCTCGCCCACTCCTTCTGGCTGTTGTTTTTGCCATAGCTGAGGCTGTGATGGATGGATGGATGTTTGCCAGCAGTTGCATGGTGGTGTGATTAGATGCGGTGATGGGATTGATCAGTGCTACCACTATCTGAACTCCCATGGCGGGAGTGTCATGCATGCAGCAGGGCAAGTGAGAAGGGTCTAAGTCTAAGCTAATCGCGACGTGCATGGAATCTTTCGCTTGTTTGCTTGCAGTTGGAGTTTCTTACAATAACATTTGTTCGATCGATCTAGATTCAGGAGCATTTCGGCAGCCGTGCATGGCCAGCTCTTGTCATCGTCTCAGCTAACATCTTGATAGTGTTGCACTTAGACTGATGGAGGGACCCATTTCTTTTTCGATTCTGTGGATTACTCCGGTTTTGCATATTTCTTCTCGAACGTTGGACTTCAGAAATGGGTAGGCCGTCACAATGGTAATACACTTGGTAACAATGATGAAGGAATAGAGGAGAGGGGGGCGTTGGTCCAACGGTAGGGACACCACTAGAGAGGGTTTCAGGGCAAGAAGAGCTCAATGATAACATGTAGAAAGAGAAAGAGGAGCAACTCTTGAATCATGATAGAGCGGTTTAGTTTCATCGGAAATGAAAAATAGAGGTGAAATTAAACAGTCATTTGAAAGAAAAGTTTATAGATGTTTCTGGAACAAACAAGATATAGGAAGGTTGCCAATTATATTGAAAAATATGTGACTAGGTATAAAAAGCTAACTATAACTTCTTAGGGGATCCGAAAATACTGCATTTCTATCTAAATAAATTGTCTTTGATATGAGAGGTGAATAGTGACAATTTACCGTATTGTGTCGTGTGAATAAAGAGAACAGAATGCTTTGATGTGATGGATGAATAGTAGCAATTTGTCAAACTAAACAAACTCCATGTATCATTCTTTTCAGGATTGACAAAGTACGGTAGAAATGCATTGTGATTTCCACCAGAAAACATTTCATTTGCCACATCGAAAAGGTTTGTGGAGCGGAGAACATAACATCAACCACCCAATTACCCAAGTGGAAGAATGTGAGCTAGGGGACAGTGGGTGAAGCTGCCGGGCACCGAGGTGCTCGAGCAGTCGAGCTCGATGAGGCCGGTCTCCAAAGCCCCCGAAGCCGCACTGTTGCCGCTCAGGCAGGAATGGCACGGGTCGTAGTCCAATGCAACAAAGCAACACGCGCACACACAACGACGACGACCCGGCGGCCCTAGCTTGCTCTCCTACTCACCCTGAGTTTAGATGCCAAAGTTTTGCACCAATTTTGCAAAATTGGTACGAAATACCTTGTAACGTCAGATGAATGAATAGTGAGAGATGATGTGATGAGATGTGATAGACGGTGAGATGTTTTTAGCTTCTAAACACCCCAAGCAGGAGGGAGACGACGAATGGATGAAACGCTGACTGCAGATGACAATAAATGGGGGAGGGGGGGGGGCTACGAAGCAGATGTGGACGCATGGTTTTCAGTGCCCCTGCCAAGCTCCCCACTCACTTTTCTGGCCCGGCCCACACCCTCCCTTCCCCTCTCTCTCTCATCCAGACACAAACACATCCTTTCTCTCTCCTCTGTTCTCTCTCTCCGTTTGTCTGTCTCGCTCTGTACCGTCTTATAGCACTGAAAGATAGGCAGAAAGTATTACTGCCCGTGTCTGTGCTCGCAGCGTGTGGGGACGGCTGTGTGTACTGCCAGCACTGTAGCGCCACTCAACTCAACGGGCCGCCGCCGCCCGGCATTGACGACCTCTGAAACTTCAACAACAACGATCCGCTCCGAATGAAATGAATCCCCCGTGATTTCGTGATGCCATGCATACGAAATGTTCCGCAGGAAAGCCACTTCTCCAGCTAGCCGCTACGCTAGCAGCTAGGCAGCTAGCTAACCGGTTAGGCGGTTAGCTTAGGCCGGTTGAACGAACGGGGAAGAAGGGAATTCCATGCACGCGCTCAAAGCGTATTCGATGGTGGGTTGCTTCACTGGATTTGTTTGCACGTGATGGGCACTGAAGAATTTAAAGAATATATGCCTTCTTGTGCTGTTTTGTGCATGCAGGTGACGACCAGCGTCTATTGCATTACTATACTGGTGTGCTACGATGTAAAGGCACTGCAAGCTGATTGTGCGTCTCTTTCTCTGCTCATCGATCAGATGCTAGCCACTTCGATCGGTGGTTAGCTTTATGCAGTTTAACAATCTGGCAAACTGATTGATTCCCTTGGTGTTTAGTGTTTCAGACTAAGTTCCTCTTGCTGACTTAGGAGTACACACGACCTGCCTAGTGCCTACGAAAAGTGGGGAGAGACTAGAGAGACAAAATGTTGCTTGTTTGATCTTATCTAATTGTACCTACTCTTAAGCTTAAACTCGGGAAAATGTGTGTGTGTGTAGTACATCATCCTTTTGGATGTGTTAGCTAGATTTCGCCACCATGTCTGATTTATAATAAGATCAATCCTAATTAAGGTCCATGCATATGATTTTGGAGACACTAATAAGATCAATCTTAATTAAGGTCGATATGATTTTCGAGACACGCCATCTGATGCTCTATGCAGAATCACTTGCGTGCGTGCATGTTTATATACCCCGCGCGTCGTAAGAGAGCTTTGTAAGTCTCATCAATACTTCAAAGTTCCCCCGCAAAAAAAAAAAAAAAAAAAAACCCCCTTCAAAGTTGTGGAAACACATGTAAAAGTTGATCTCAAGGCTGAACCGTGTCAAGCAGGATAAAGATCTGATTTGAAGCCTAAAATCATTCTTTAACAATGCTTCGCAAGAATACACCTTTTCTAAAGAATAGTAATAAAGCCAACCCTATGGAATAATTTCATGCAGCTATACATACGCGCCAAGCAAAGGTTTCTAAGGCAAGCCACTTGAGCTTTATTTTAACGTGTTTCACAGGATCAAATCTTAGGTCGGAGAGGAGATCACATCAGCAGGACAAAGTGAGTTTCTTTTGGGAATAATTGCACCTGGGCTATTTGCAATTTTGCATATTTATAGGAAAAAGCTACAGAGAGAGTTGCGTCGTTCGATTTTATGCATATGCAGTACCACTATCGCGTCACTACTGCAAAACATCTCAGCTCTCCTTTTCATGCTGCTCCAGAGGTGCACGTAAGCATGGCCTAACTCGGCAGTGTCAACGTACGTATAAGCTGGGGACGGCTTTGGATCCTTTTCGTCGGTGTGATCGCAGTTTTTTGGTCCAGCATGCACGTTTCAGAGATTTAATTTTGCAGTGTTGCGAAATGCCCCGGCAGGGCTGCAGTGCAGACCCTGGCTTGTCCTTGCCATATGGCATATGTGGCTTATTTCACGCAATTTGGGAAATGCTGATATCTCACTGTAGCATTGCACTAGGCTTTCCCCCAATTTTCTTCCAAGAAAAAAGTCCAAATTACTCAAATTTTCAAGTATAGCAAAACTCCAAATAACCTTCTAACTATATATCTTTTGGTTCAATTTACCCTATTTGGTTCAACTTACTACCCCATAATATAATTTCTCAAACAAAATTTTCTCCATACACAAGTTAAATTTTAATTTGAGACTTTGCAGGATGGTAGTGGAAGTGAACATTGTAATCTATATCAAAATATATTTTGAATTTTCGTCGTTACTTTTTATATAGTTTTGTATCTCAATGACTAATTTTATTATTAAATATCCCTACACTAGTGGAAAAACGACCTTTGATCCAACCCTTTATTCCCGGTTAAACTTTGGACCCGAGACTAAAGGGTTCGCATCGACGTGGCCTCTAATAGCTGTGAATGCCCCCCACCCTTTAGTCTCGGTTGGTAAAACCACCCGGAAATAAAGATTTTGGCACCAACAGCTGCAAGCTAACAATAATTGGTGTCACCCTTTAGTCCCGGGTGGTGTTCCCACCCGGGATTGCCTTTAATCCCGGGTGGGAACACCACCCGGGACTAAAGATTCTCTCCCACCGACAGCTCCTCTCTCCCCCTCTTAATATATTTTTCCCCTTCTTCCTTAGCCACTCATTTTTCTCCTTCTTCCTCACAATCTCATCTCTTTCTCTCTCGTATGCAGGGCAGGGCACGGCCGGTGCGCGGCCTCCCGGCCAAGTCGGGCGCGGCGGGGGCGCGGCCTCCCGCGGCGGGGGCCCGGCCAGGCGGCGGCGCGACCACCCGCGGCGGGGGCCCGGCCAGGCCGGCGCGCGGCCCCGCGCGGGCGCGTGCGGCTGGCGGCGGGCGCGCGGCCTGCCCCCCGCTTAGGCAAGTTTTCTTTTTTTTTGATTTTTTTTTGCATGAATGAAGTTGTATTGTGATGGGGATTTTTCTGGTGATGTATCGGTTCTACAATGATAAATCGAGTTGTATGACGATGAATTGTATAATGATGTGATTTTTCTGCATGAATGGAGTTGAACATGTGTGAATCAAATCGAATCGAACTCATGTGTTGTGAATTGAAGTTTATACAAGATGAGCATATATGTCTGTGAGATGAGTTTTCTTGTTTCGTGTTCTTGAGAAATTGTTTGATGTTCTTGAGATGAGCAAGCAGAGAGGAGAGGATGGATGGGGATGGGGATGGGGATGGAGATGGGGGACAGGGCCACGGCAGGGGTAGGCTCTTTTTTTTTGTTTGCTGCAAAATTCTTTAGTCCCGGGTGGGAATCCCACCCGAGACTAAAGGATACCCTTTATTCCCGGTTGGTCACCCGGGAATAAAGGTTGGGCCTTTTGTCTCTAGAGATTAGTCTCTAGAGCTCTTTAGAGAGATATTGCTCTTACGAACCGGTACCAAAGGCTCTTTTTCCACCAGTGCTACCCTATCAAAATGGTGATGAAAATTTCGTGATATAATTTTTTTTAACATGTCTTATGTTGTCATCTTGCAAAATTTGAACTTAAAACTCCACTTGATCATAGAGAAATAAAGAAGACAAATTGTATTGAGGGTAAACTGAACCAAATTAATGACATAGTTTATGCGTAATCTGACTTTGATTATACTTGAGGAGAGTAATTTGAACTTTTTTCTTCTTGTAATTTGCTCGTTTCTTCCCCTTGTAACTTTGGAAATTTCGATATATGTGTGCATATATATAGTTAAGCACACATATATCGCAGGAGTGACTAATAAAAAATTGTAAATAAGAGTCGAACAGTGCTATCTCTCTCTTCTCTGTCTTTAATTTTTGTTCTATAATTTGCACTGCATTCATGGACCCAGGAACAAACGTAAAATCACTAAACCCAATTCCATGTAAACCGTAGAATTATCGGCGACGTACTAGGCAGAATCAAATTTAAGCCCTAGCCCCTACTGCGAATCATTGTACGTAGTACTCAACATCGAAAGAAAGAGGAAAGAAGGGGGACAAACCTGAAACCCTACGTGCGTTAATTATTGATTGAAGATGCAGCGGCGCAGATGCGGAGCTCCTCACATGGCAGTCGGGAAGTGGGCGGCGGCGGCGGTGGCGGCGGCGCGGACAGCTGACCGGCGGCAGTTCGGGTGTAGATGAACGAGAGATAGCGGCTCCGGCGAGTGGTTGGTGTCGTGAGATGCGGGCCTGGCCGGGTTTTTTTTCTGAGAGGTTCGTGTGGCCGAAAGAAAAAGTGGTGGCGTCGCGCGCGCGCGGCGAGTGTGTCGCAAACTTTCTTTGGGCCTGATGTGTCCTGTTAGTCCATGGATGGGGCCTCTAGGGCCGTGAGGGTATTCTGGCCCAGGCAGGCGTTTAGGCCCTGTGGAAGCTTCGGCCTCGTGTCATCGTCGTAGCTAGGTCCTGTTTAGTTCCCCAAAAGTTGCTAAAATTTTCGCATCGCAGACCGTGCCACCTCTCACAGAACACGTTTCTCAATACAAAAATTTCACCACTTTCATCCAAAATTTCATGAACTAAATGGTGCCTTAACGTTGGTCGGCGACGCGCGTGCACGTGCCCGTGTGGACTGCGAGTCACCAACCAAGCGGGGGGGGCGCCACCCTGGCCACCTCCAGCGCTGCGGTTTTTTTAATTAAAGCAGGAACACTGCTATGTCATATAAGAAGAAACAGCATTGGTACATAACGAGCCGAAGCAGACACCACCACACGAACAAACCGCAGAACAGGAACAAACGCACACGACACAACACACCACCATCCTCAATCACATGGGAGAGAAGACCGAAACAAGCCGCCGACACCAGCGTTGTCGTCACCAACACTGTGTCACGCCGAGGCGCAACCCGCAGCAGGCTCAAACGGCCCCTGATCTCCTCCACCATGGAACCGTCACACTCAAACTGCATTGGTACCTCGATGCACAGTGCGCTCAGCAGCCATCGGGGTCCTTTTTGCATTGATTCCATGTGACATTCAATATGTTCAGACTACTCGAAGACATACCTCACATCAAGAAGGCTGCTGTAAGTAGATAATGCTCAGCCTTGTCTCTGCTCATATTCTCCATTTGATTTTAGAAACTGATTTGTACTTGTATTCTCATTATAATTGTATTTTGCAGGATTTAAAAGCTGCCCTAAATGTTTCTACAGAAGATCTAAAGTCGGTCCGGCAGATGTTGTGCGAGTACATTCTTAAGGAGATCCTCGACCGAAACGGCAACTTCTATAATGGTGCACTGTTGTTGACGGCTGTTAAGTGCCATTTTTATGGTCGTCAACTCCTGCAAATTGGAGCATGAATTGCACATCCACACTAGAATAGGAGCTTAAACTCATACTTTCCACCAGTGTCGATGTCTATTCGAATGCAGGTATTTAGCATAAGAAATGAGAGGAATCCATGCACTTTCACTCCACTCCAATCCAAGGCACTCAAATGCTGGCCAATCAGGGGCTGCCACATGGATTCTCCTGGATCCATGATGTCACCAATCCATGTGAAGAACTCTCGACGAATCATACGCTGCCATGTCAGCATCACATGGATCCATGGTCCCACTTTGCCAATTAAACCGCCAGGAAACGTGCTATGCACAGAGGAGAGGAACAAGGGCCCACAAGGAAGCGAGCTAGAAGAAGCACACGCCAGATGGCAGGACGGGAGCTTCGGCCGACCCTAGGATCGGCCGAACCGACCTAGGGTCGGTTGATCTCCCCCCTCCACGTGGTGCTCGCTCATTGGTTCTTGGCTGCATCCCGGGGTGTTTTGGAGCACTTGGAGCCCCGGAGCAAGCCACTCACTTGTCTATAAATAGGAGGGGAGGGGCTCCATTTCACACACACCACCAAGCTCTCAAGTTCCACTTCTCTCTTGTGTAGCTCTCTCTCCCTATCTCTAATTCTGCCCATGTGAGGTGATTCTCACCTCTATGTGGTCGAATGGTGTTGAGAAGAGATCTAGATTAGGATTAGTTGAGAGGTAGAGTAGGGGTGAGAAGTAAGTTGATGTCCTCGTGGATGCTCGTTCTTCATTTAGATCAAAGTGAGTATTTCAGCATTTCTTATTTAGACTATAGTGGACATCATGCATGCTTGATTTGTTCTTGTGTTCTTAGCTCGTTCATAAGTTAGAGGCTTGTGTTCTTCGTGACACAAGGCTTCGATCCTTTAGAGCTAGCTCAGCAGTCCATATACCTGTTTGCATGCTCTGATCCTGTTTAGCTAAGTGAGTCTGTTGTATCTCGTTTGTTTGCATCTATACCTTCCTTTCGGCTCTGTAGCTCGATGAATAGTAAGACTTGATTCTGTTCTTTCTTTAGTTCGTGGTTCTGTATTTATACAGGTTGCTATAGTGTAGTTAGCGGGTCGACAGACATAACCGCACTATAGTAGTTATCTGGGGTACAGACGTGGTGTCTGGGCCCTGGTTATCCTGCGAAGACCACGTGCGCTCGCGTAACGATAGAGGTAGGCCGCAGTGGTGACAGCCTGTTGAACCCTTTGCAACCCTCCGCGCCAGCGAACCGAGTTGGGCTCGGTGTCAGCACATTGGTCTCTCCCTAAAAAGTTAGGATGTACTGTCGCCCCACGGGGAGGACTGAGAACGCACAGATCCGTCTCGAGAGCTAAGTCCATTAAGGAAGTGCTTCTCATATCCCTACCTACCCCAGCGGAAGCTGGTGTCCTTGGATAGACCCTCTCTGGTTACTCTCTATCCTAGGGAACGATACCCTAAGGGATTACTCATTCTCCTAGGGGAAGTGCTACAACAGTGTATCCGTGCGCTTGCGGATAGTTTGCACTCGTCAGTGTACCCGGGAGTTTCTTAAACGTTCACGCTACCATGGCGCCTAGTGTTGAGGTTAAGAAACGCCAACAAGCATTTCTGGCGCCGTTGCTGGGGACGGCTGTTGTTAACCTTCGAGCCCGTCTATCCTCGTATTTATCTTTTTCCTTTTTCTTCTACCTTCACCCCCGTTACCCTTTTTGAGATATCCCTTTTTGTTTTCTTTACTTCTACCTCTACCCCCGCTACCCATGGAAGGTTATCCTTGTAAACACCTTCCACCTTCGAGGAGTGAACCCTCAGAACCATCTTCGTCAAGACCCACTCTTACATCTGGCTGTTGGTTTCGCCCCTCTCTCATGAAGCTAATTCAGGACCTATCCTTCTCGGGGTTAAGTCATGAGAACCCCTTTTGATCATGTGAGAGACTACGAGCGTCTGATTGAAACTCGGGATAAAACTGGAGAATCACCGGATGCTCGGAAAAGAGAGTTTTTCCTGCTAACCCTCTCCGGGAAAGCACGAGATTGGCACCGTTATTTTGGTAGGGACTACCTTACTTGGGAAAGGTTGAGAGCGGCTTTCTGCTCCCAATTCTTCCCGATACGACGTGTCATCTCGCTAAGGACCAAGATTCTCTGTTTCAAGCAATGTGAGGAGGAATCACTAGGAATGACATGGAATCGTTTCGCCTCCGCGGTGGAAGATTGCCCAGTCATCTACATTCCCGACTAGATGTTGCTCCAGCACTTCTGGTTTGGATTGCGGAAGGATGATGCCATGAGGCTTAATGCTCTCTTCGGAGGATCCTTTGTGCACTTAGATGCTATTGTGGGAAAAGAGATCGTGGAGAATCTCCGGGATTTCAGTTCCCCTTGCATCCCGGTCGATGAGGCGCCCACCAGAGGCAATGTTGAGCCCCCTAGATCCATCATCAGCCGAGTCTGAGATTTCATATCCACTCTTTCTGAGCTCTGGCTAAAGACGTCATTCCTGAATAGCAGGAGTCTAAGGGAAAGATTTTGTGATGCGGGATCCACCCTTGGGTTCCCCTCTCGTGCATCTTCTTAGACCTTCTCCCCGAGACTTTGTCTAGTGAGAGGACGGAGAGAGTAGTTCGAAAAGAATGGTCATTCCCGGCCACGACGACTTGCTCGATCCTCACTACTAAGGAGGGTATGAGAGGCTTATCGTGTTTCTACGTTGAGGTTTGAGCTGAAGTGCCTTTCACTGAAGTTTCGTATAAACCAAGACATCGGTCTCTGCTTTATAATCCACTGGATTCATTTATCAGACCGAAGGAGCACGATCATTTACCAATCGACTGGAGTACATTCACTTTTTATCTCAAGCACATCGATCGATGCCGATCAGTCAGGAGAAGCTTGAACTTCGTATCTTATGCCTGACTTGATCGATGCCCAATGGGAGTTGCACTTTCCCGCTTATCCATAACCTCCCATTGGAAGCTTAGGCCAGAACTCGGAATGTTTCCATCGCTCCGATGAGAACATCGAACCCTCTGCCTAAGGTAAGAGCGAGTTAAATATCGTTCTTCATCCGAACTCTAGTTCCTGATCGTACACCAGCTTTTGGAAGTCCATGCTCTATCCTTTTTGAAGGCCGGGTGTCTTTCTGAGCTTGATTTCACTTGGAGATCGGTACCTGTTGGTGAAGCACTAGCCTCAGTGCTCGGTCTTTTCATCTCCGAGTTTCGAGACCCTAGTGCTAAAGTTCTCGAGCCCCGTGACCACCTCAGGGGTGCCTCGGCATCTCTGGGATGATCATGTCTGCTTTCAGCTTCGATATACCTTTTTGGGCTCGAGTTCGTATATGCGCTACCATTACAGATCAGAGCTTATCGTCACATCAACATTATCTGCAAGGAGATGGTCATGAGTTGAGACAAGAGATCGCAAGACACCCGCATCCTGAGTACTCTTGGGACTCATCTTGTTTCCCCAGGAAGAATTATCCTTCGGGTATCTTGTGGACATCGATTATGTAGGAGAAAGAAATTGCTAAGATAAAGAGGAGTAAGCAAAGGACCACAGGAAGGAAACACCATCGTGGTGACACGGTGAACGCTTCATGATCCCCATCAGAAGTTCCTACACTTTTGACGGATCGGGTATGTTGCCAAGGTGAGCTCCCCCAGATTTTCCATGGTTATATTATGGCTTGGCCAAGGTTGTTATATAGTAGAGGATGATTATTCAACCTCAACCTTATCCTAGCCTTAAGCCTAAGCCAACCTTTCCATCTCGAGGAATCCATCTGGGCCTTTGGTCTTGAGACTTGCTGGAGCCCACACGAGAAAGGGGAAGGCCAGAGGGGCCCAGCTAGGGTTGGCCGAACCCAGGTTCGGCCGAAACCCTGGTGACGCTGCCTCCCTTCTTCTTTTGTGTGTGCGTCTCGTTCTCCTCCAGAACCCTTCTCCCTACCGCCCGATGAGTTTTCACGTCGCGAGAATCCATCTCCTCCTCTTCACCATCCTCGGCCCACCAGCGCATCCATGGCCAGCTACGGCTTTGCTCGACTTCGTAGGGCGGCTTCGCCCCTCACTTCAGGGGGAGGGAGCTCCTCTCGTCTCGTCGACCTCGACGACCTGGATGAGGCGATGGAATCGCCGGAGGCCATGACTCCCGAGAGAGGCAGAAGTGTAGAGAGAACTCGCAGGGTGCACACCGACTCCTCGGTGCAGTCATCCCGGCGAGGCTCCTCCTCCCTGCCTTCTTTCCCTGTCAGGATGGCCACCATGGGGAACAAGACCGCTGCGTGCAAGCGTGTCTTGTTCGACGATCCTCCTGGGCCACCCCTGAAGCCGGGAGAGCGCTACATTGGCTCCGACTTCAACAGTTACGGAGAGGCCTTCTGCCACACGTATGAGCAGGACGTGTGGGATGAGTTCCCACTCCCGCAGACCCGGTGCAAGATCTTCGGAGTAAAGACAGCCACTGGAGGCTACGGTACACCCTACCGTAAGCCGCCTCAGTGGGAGCGAGACATCATCAAGATCCTCGCCGACATTCGGAGCAATGGCGCCAAGAAGACCCCTGCTTTAGCAAAGCTGGCAAACAAGTTAGCTGATCTATTCGTAGAGCATGAGAAGCTAGTTGAAGGGCTGGCTAAGCAGAGGGACGAGTACCGTGAGCTCAAGCGTGAGTACCGCCAGCTGGAGGAGGACATGACCCAGTAGCTGCAGAGGTTGGCAGTTGCTGAGGGGAAGGAGCAAATCCTTTCCGAGTAGTAGGGATTAGCCCCAGCTTTAGTTTATTAGGCGCTAGTCTAGGTCTAGGTTTATTTCCCTTTATTTCCCTTTATTTCATTCATTTCATTGCATGTGTGTAAGCGCCTAATCATTTTGTTTCTAGAACATTTGGATTTGAATAAAGTGGCTCACCGGTCATGTAACCTGGTTTAGCTACCCTTGTGTCATTACTTTGGTCTTTTGATTTAGAGGACATCTAGGTTCAAGACAGTGTGGGGGAAGAGCCACGACTCTCCCAATGCAGGCACGACATTTTTGTACATACCCACTGTGAGCACTCCACGCTAGCCGATCAATCACCTACAGAGAACCTGACGGGACCCGCACGAGTTCACTCCTGTGGAGAGCCTCTCACGGTTCGACTCCCATGCATAGCACCGGTTTGCATCTCGACATCTCACTCTCTTTCATTCCTGAGTTTTATAAGCTATATCTGTCCATCTCTAAACTAAAACTCGAATGATAATGCTAAAGATCACCCAGCTCGCCTGATGCCTGAGTAGACTCACATATGTTTTATTCCTTGTTACCTACCTGATGCTTGTGAACCATAATCATCTTAAGGACAAGCATGTTCACCTAAGTAATTGACGAGTATGATATGGCTGGATGATATGATCTGTTGCTCTGATGACTAACTCTCTTGGGTTATTTATTTTGAAAACTCAAAACCTCTTGGAAAGGCTCCTCTTTGATATGCCTCTGTCCCATTAGAGCCATATGATCTTTGTAGGTGAAAACTTTAGATTCATATGCTGCTTGTTGTTGCATTGAGCCTTGTCAAATTCTGTGACCCTTGTGAGATTTCTTTTCATTACTTTCATGATCAAGATTCATGTGCACCCCACCTATTTCCCCTTGCTATGCTTCTACACTAGAAGTTAGCATTGTACCATTCATCCATTCCATAAAAATAAAAGCTCCATATGTGGTGTGACCTCTCTCTCTAAAAGTATCCTTCAAAAAAGAGACATGGGCTATGAAAAAAATACACATGATCAAAGCGTGTAGATGAAAAAGAAAGAAAGAAAGGATAGCCTATGTCCAAAATAAAGGAGGAAAAAGAAGAGGAATGGTCATGCACAAAGGGAGTTCCATAATCTTGATGGTAATAACTAGTGTCCATTCCGGGGCTAGTGTCCACCTTACCATCAACCCATAGTTCTCATCATATATGTATGGTAATATCTAACACCCATTCCGGGCCTAGTATCCACCTTACCATACCCACCATATCCATATCGGTGCACATCTTGATCTGATGGTATGATTTGATTTTCTCTATGGATCCAGTTTTTGACTTTGCAATATATGTGATGCAAGTATGCTTTCTCTTTATCCTACCTTGATCTCCACATATAGACATCATTAGAAGTAGGATGAAGAAAGGAAAATGCCTTAGTGAGGACATATACACATTGAGCGATCTGAGAGAATCAAATGAGGAAGCCACCAAGAGTTTTGTTTATGAAAAACTTGCAAAACCCCAAGGTGTTTATCATCAGGTGCATAAGTGACTTGATTCACAACTGTTCTACTTTTCAATCACCCAAGGGGACATGATAGCCACTCCATAGAGGTTCACAGGAGCAAGGTATAACTTGGAATATCTCTTATGTTTGTCTTGCTCTTTGGTATTCATGACCCACTTGGCTTTGTTTCCCCTTCACTCGGGACGAGCAAAGGTCAAGTGTGGGGCTGTTGTTGACGGCTGTTAAGTGCCATTTTTATGGCCGTCAACTCCTGCAAATTGAAGCATGAATTGCACATCCACACTAGAATAGGAGCTTAAACCCATACTTTCCACCAGTGTCAATGTCTATTCGAATGCAGGTATTTAGCATAAGAAATGAGAGGAATCCATGCACTTTCACTCCACTCCAATCCAAGGCACTCAAATGCTGGCCAATCAGGGGTTGCCACATGGATTCTCCTGGATCCATGATGTCACCAATCCATGTGAAGAAATCTCGACAAATCATACGCTACCACGTCAGCATCACATGGATCCATGGGCCCACTTTGCCAACTAAACCGCCAGGAAAGGTGCCATGCACGGAGGAGAGGCACTAGGGCCCACAAGGAAGTGAGCCAGAGGAAGCACATGCCAGATGGCAGGCCGGGAGCTTCGGCTGACCCTAGGATCGGCCAAACCGACCTAGGGTCAGTTGATCTCCCCCCTCCACGTGGTGCTCGCTCATTGGTCCTTGGCTGCATCCCGGGGTGTTTTGGAGCACTAGGAGCCCCGGAGCAAGCCACTCTCTTGTCTATAAATAGGAGGGGACGGGCTCCATTTCACACACACCACCAAGCTCTCAAGTTCCACTTCTCTCTTGTGTAGCTCTCTCTCCCTCTCTCTAATTCTGCCCATGTGAGGTGATTCTCACCTCTATGTGGTCGAATGGTGTTGAGAAGAGATCTAGATTAGGATTAGTTGAGAGGTAGAGTAGGGGTGAGGAGTGAGTTGATGTCCTCGTGGATGCTCGTTCTTCATTTAGATCAAAGTGAGTATTTCAGCATTTCTTATTTAGACTATAGTGGACATCATGCATGCTTGATTTGTTCTTGTGTTCTTAGCTCGTTCATAAGTTAGAGGCTTGTGTTCTTCATGACACAAGGCTTCGATCCTTTAGAGCTAGCTCAATAGTCCATATACCTGTTTGCATACTCTGATCCTGTTTAGCTAAGTGAGTTTGCTGTATCTCGTTAGTTTGCATCCATACCTTCCTTTCTGCTCTGTAGCTCGATGAATAGTAAGACTTCATTCCGTTCTTTCTCTAGTTCGTGGTTCCGTATTTATACGGGTTGCTATAGTGTAGTTAGCGGGTTGACAGACGTAACCGCACTATAGTAGTTATCTGGGGTACAGACGTGATGTCTGGGCCCTGGTTATCCTGCGAAGACCACGTGCACTCGCGTAACGATAGAGGTAGGCCGCAGTGGTGACAGCTTGTTGGACCCTTTGCAACCCTCCGTGCCAGTGAACTGAGTTGGGCTTGTTGTCAGCACATTGGCCTCTCCCTAAAAAGTTAGGATGTGTTGTCGCCCCACGGGGAGGACTGAGAACGGACAGATTCGTCTCGAGAGCTAAGTCCCTTAAGGAAGTGCTTCTCATATCCCTACCTACCCCAGCGGAAGTTGGTGTCCTTGGATAGACCCTCTCTGGTTACTCTCCATCCTAGGGAACGATACCCTAAGGGAATACTCATTCTCCTATGGAAGTGCTACAACGGTGTATCCGTGCGCTTGCGGATTAGTTCGCACTCGTCAGTGTACCCGGGAGTTTCTTACACGCTCACGCTAACACGGCGCCTAGTGTTGAGGTTAAGAAATGCCAACAACCGTGAGTTCATTGTACTGCCTGACAAACTTGAAACTTGCTGCATTCAGGCTTGTTTAGTACTGCCTGAGAAACCTGCTTGGCTGGGGTTAGATGTTGTTGCCTGGTTTAGGCAGTTTTCTCAGGACTCCATCCAAACAAAGCCCCAATGAGGAACTTGAAACTTTAGCATGCATGTCGATCTGATGAGGAACTTGATGTGATCTTGCATTGTGTATATACGTGATCTTGCTTGTGTATATATGTGATGAAAATGTGTTTGTGATGTCTCCTTACTGTGGTGGCTGCCAAATCCTGGCTGGTTCCGGGATGCAGCCAGAAAACATGTAGGTTACTGTAGGTGCCCTACGTATCAGTCACGGGCGTTAAGTAAGGCACTGTCACATCCCAGTTTTTCAAAAACCATTAAAAATAGCCCCTTAAAATTTTTCTAAAAACATATAGTAACTTTACACAAAAGCCCTTGCATTTCATTTATTTTCAATGCACTCTTTAAATTAAACCCTAGGTTCCATATGCATTTTGAGTGGCTAACATCTCTTCTCACCCCAAAATTCTTTTCTAACTTTTCCTAAGGATTTTCTAGAGCACCTACACATCTAGGTCCATTCAAATTTGAAATCCAAATTCAAATTTGAATTCAAACTCATCTTCAAATAAATAGAAAACCCTTTCAAACCTTTAGTGGGCCGACCCCCCTTTTTCAGTCCAGCCAAGTTCATCCCACACCCTCCATCTCCTCTTCCCCGCGCAACCCGCCACCCTCCTCTTTTTCGCGCACGGCCCAGCACAGCCCAGCCGCGGCCCACCTCATCTCCGCCGCACCGATGTCCGCATGACGTCATCATCTTCCTCCCCGCCCCATCCCGCGCTGCCCTCTTATCCCAGACACGCCGCGACACCGCCGCCGTTTCCCCCACCTTTTCCCCCTCCCGCCACCTTGCTCGCGCGCGCGCCACACTCGCCTGCCTTTGCGCTGCAACTTTTGACGACACGAGGAGCTCGCCGAGCCCCAGCGCCGCAAACCGCCGTGACGGCGTACCGCGCCCTGAAACTCCACGACGGCCGCCCCTCACCTGATCTCCTCACTCAGCACCTCCCTTATCCAACCACGATGCGCGCCGCAATCTTCAGCACCAAGACAACCGTCTCGTGCCGCTTGAACTCCTCCCCGGCTCCTTATCCGCTTGCACGCCCCGTGCCACGATCGACGGCCGCGAACGAGCTCCAAAGCGCTGCCGCCGCTCGATCAGACCTTCAGCTGCTCCAAGATTGGAGTTGAGGGGAGCGTCGTACCAGCCTGCACCACCAGAAGCTGCCGCGCCCACATCCCCATCTCATCCTGCCCTTCCTCGCCCTGGCCCCCTTGCGTCGTACCCGCCACCTCGGCGCCATGGCCTCAACCGCCGCTGAGCTTATCCGGCCACCTCCTTCCCCCTCCGGCCTATAAATAGGACCCGGAGCTTCACCAAGCTCCTCACACCCACACACCGCATCCACAACCACTCCTTCCCTCTCCCCCGGTGAAGCCCTGCTCCGCCGACGAGAACACACCGTTGCTGCCACTCCCTCACCGGAGCTAGCCCTGGCTAAGGCCAAGGGGGACTCTGACGAGCCCCTAGCCACCAAGGCTTCGCTCCGCCACAGCCAGTTCTCACCATAGTACCATAGGCAATCCCGCCACCTCTCGTTCCCCTCCGCCGCCCGCCATCGCCGGCAGAATCCAATTCCGCCTGTTACGCTGCCGAAATTGGACCAGCCGCCGTGTCGGAGTGCTTCCTAGGTAAGCCGTCATGCTGCCCGAGCCACCTCTTCCCTCTCTTCCCTTTCCTAGCCGCGCTGTCGCATGAAGGCTGTGCCGCCGCCGCGCTGGCGAGCTGAAGGACCGATTAGGCGAACCAGAGAGGGGGGGAGTGAATGGGAGCCGATAAAAATTCTTCTCGAAGGAGATGAGAACTCCGACAAGACGAACACGGCTTCCAACTCACGTCTCCGACCCAACTACCCAAGTTGGCCAAGACCACGCAGCCACTGGAGTGCAACAAGACGAACACGGCTTCCAACTCACGTCTCCGACCCAACTACCCAAGTTGGCCAAGACCACGCAGCCACTGGAGTGCTACTGGTCCTAGGAACCAACACTCAACCTTCCGAGTCAAAACTCACCAAACCACAGCGGAAACTTGCACGGCTTGCTGCCTGAGCTACACCGGTCAGACCGATGGACTGCGCCGGTCAGACCGGTGGACAGATCCGGTCAGGCCGGTGGCTACAGCAGCCGCACAGCAAACGTTCCAGGAAGCCTCAGTGACTCCTCTAGGCCCTGGAACAAAAACCACCACGAAACACAACCTGTGAGGAAGAAGAACCCCTCACAAAACCTAGCAAACCAACTCCAAACACGCCAAGAACTGATCAGCAGGACCACGGGACAAAACCACACGGACAAGGCTGTTCCCCGAGACAAAAACCCACCAAGGGCTAGCACCGGTCAGACCGGTCAAGAGCACCGGTCAGACCGGTCGTGCCTGGGCAGCTCGGGATGAACAGCGCCCGCAAGTCAACTCCTCCAAATCCAACTCCCGATCTCCCGATCCGCTCCACGGTTTTGCACAAGACTTTGGGGATAGTAGGAACACCTCATGGGTACTCCATAGCCAAGATTTGGTCCACCAAAACTTGTCAAATCAAGAGGAATCGAAGAAATCCCACCAAGAACGCCTCTAACCCTAGAGCCACGAAAACCCCAAAATCGAGCCCCTTTGCTCACGGATTTGGAAAGGGAATCAAAGGGTAAAGAACCACGAAGGGTTCATGCATACATCCCCCACCAAATCCCAAAGAGAAAGGCCTCGAAATCGCTCCAAGAAAATCGCCAAGAAAGGGCTCCGAAAATCACCAAAAAGGAGAAACGGGAAAGACACATCCAAGCCTTGAGGAACCACGCCGAATCATCTATACATACCAAAGAGGTTCATACAAGGTCTAGCTTGCCGCCCGATCATCCTTCCCTCTCACAAGATCTCACCATGAAGCTCTCAAGCTAGTCCTACGAAAATCCTAAGAAAATAGGAAGGAAAATAGGAAAACCAAATGAGCTAGGGTTCCAAGAGATGGCTGCCATCCTCTCACCACTTGGGTTATATGGAGGCAACCGAAAGACTAAAATACCCTTACTAGCTAACTAGGGATACATGCCCCTCGAGGGCGAAATTGGAAGTCTTTGTCTTCGCACCATCGGACGGATGCCCAGCGACCGCAAACTTGCTTAGCCTCGACGCAAGCCTTGCGATCCCGACGCGTGTCCTCCGCTTCGAAGATTCCGGACTGCGTCGTCGCACACCGGTCAGACCGGTTCTCCTCACCGGTCAGACCGGTACCCACCGGTCAGACCGGTCAGACCCACCGGTCAGACCGGTCTGGAGCTGCTGCACCTCCGTCTTCGGTTCTTCAGTCTTGGCTTTGTGGATCAACCAAGGAACCCAGTGGTTTTCTGGTGAACCACCGGAAACCCCGCGAACTCGGTGTAGCCTCCGCCAATCACCACTCATGACTCGGCTCCCACGTAGTCCCGGCTCGACCTTGGTTTTGAGGCTCAACCAAGAAACCGTCCATGACTTCATCTTGCCGTTCTTGCCACCATGCGGCCCGCACTTGACCCCGCTGGCCACCGGGTCCCTCGAACCAAGCCTACTTGTCTTCTCCACACCTGGAGGCCTCACCGGCAACGACCTTTCACGCTTGTTCTTCACCTGCACCTGCACCAGTCAAGCCGCAACCTGCACCTGCAATACTTAGCCAAGAATCAGTCCACACCACGTTGTCAATCACTCATCACACCAGGAAGCGACCATCCACCGGTCCTCGAACCACACCTGGCTCTCACGAGTCTCCGGCCAAGCTCCGGCCACCGCGCACCCCGGTGGCACCCTCACTGCACTCACGAGTCGCCCGCACCCACAGGCATCCACTCACACGAGCACCAGATCCCTCCCAGCCTTGTTCCCCTTTTCCGCCGAGCGCCGGTCAATCCAATCCATGCCATGGTTAATTCATTGCTTCTGTGCTGGCCATTGCTTCTATTTAATCCATTGCTTCGGTGCTGGCCAATCCAATCCATGCCATGGTTAATTCTTTGCTATACTAGATTTAGATAGGTTGATGAACTCAATTTTTTAGATTAAACAGTATGGCACTATTCATGTGGCTGATACAAATATTGATGGCAATATCATTTGCCAAAAGTTACTGCTTGATCCTAGTGTTATATCTTTGCTCGTAGCCATAGCCACCCCTACTGAGCGAGTAGGTGCTATATCTTTGCTCCAATAATTTGCATGCCAGAGTTGTGTATGTTTATTTTCTGGTTGAATTAGTGGGGGATTTAATTCCTGTCCATCTAGGCTTCTCATTTATTTATGTTTCTGCAATTTGATCCGGTAGGGCTTCACAAGGAGGCAACTCTGCTTTTTTCGGAGGTAGAGGGTGACATGGAGGAGCTAGCCCAAGAGGTTTGGTGCCGGCGAGCCTGAGCTAGAGAGCAAGATGGCGGCTGTCAGGTACTTCTTCAGGGTCCTGATCTGATTCTTGACGAACAATTTCTACCATAGCCATATATTCAGTGTAAATTGTTATGTCCCTTGCAATGGAGCTTTCGATAACCAATGGGCTTAGAGTGGAGCTTTCAATGTATGTGATCTGGAAAGATACTGCAAACGGAATATTTTAGCTGTCACTTTCATGCGCTCATGTTGTTGCCCCTTTACTGCGTCGCGGGTCCTATAGGTTTAGGCATGCTTCCATGCTTCAAAATGAGTTCATGATGAGTGAGGCACAACTTGTTTTATATAGTTCAGTAATTTGTTTATCTGCCAGTTTATAATGTGCTGCAGTTGCCTCTTTGACTTTCTTATGTAGTGTTTTGAATGCCTATTGTGGTACCTTAACATCATGACACATCTAAAATCAAATTGTTTAAATAGCTCTTATGTTTTAACTTTACAAACTCTTTTTTCTACAAAGGAATATGCTCATATGTTTAAATAAAAAAATCCTCTGAATCTGTCCTGACAAATACATTTATGGGGTTACATATATCTTAGCTGCTCACTAGGAGTTCTTGTGCCAAGTCCTAAAATGCATATTTGCATGTCCCTCTGTAAGCCACTATGTCAACTTCAGTTCAGTAGCAGTAAGCTCTCTAGGCATGCAAGTTAACTGTTTATCTCTAATGTGACACTACAACTAGCTAGTTGCTTATTTATCTGAATGGACACCCTTCCACTTCTGTGATGTGATGAGTGTTTCCTTGCCATTGCAGGAACCACAACATATAAGGATGAGGGACCAAGAGGAGATGAAGTAGTATGCTCAGGTCAAGGTCAAACTGGAGCTTTTGCCATGTTGGCTGTTGACTGTTGGCTGTTGTGAATCTGTTGTGTCTGGTGCTGTGTGAATGTGCCATTGTGAATCTGTTGTGATGCTTGATGAAACCATACATGTGATCTGGGCTGTAATTATGTGTATCATAGGTTGTAATGTGTATTACTGTAAGTGGGCTTAAATTTGGCATTATGATGGGCTCAATTTATAGTGAAATAATTGGTATAATTTAGGCCCATCGTTCAATTGTGCATGTGGTGATGACGTCATTAGTGCAATGTCATCTGCCACGTGGCAGCCTCGACATCTGCCACGTGGACGCCTCGACATCTGCCATGTGGCTGCCTCGTCATCTGCTATGTGGCTGCCTTGTCATCTGCCACATGGCGGCCATGTCATTTGCCACGTGGCAGCCACGCCATCAACTGCCACGTCATAATATTCCATGTCATCTGCCACATCCTCATCCACATCAGCAGCCAACTCATTTGTACAAGTGACGTGGCAAGTTAGTCCATGACGATCAATTTCGTCACAGATTTTGGGCTTCGGGCTAGGTTCAATGGGCTTTAGACAGATCTATGACGACCTGAGAACGTCACGGATTGCTTTAATCTATGACGAAAACGTAACTTCGTCACAGCGTTTAATCTATGACGCTCAATCCATGACGATATGAAATTTCGTCATAGATGCTGTTTTATGACGAAATTTTGATGATCCATGACGAAAATCGACTGTCATGGACCGCAGGATTTTTTGTAGTGGCCGCCGCCACTCCGGCGACCTCGCACTACGCCACTGTGTCGTCTCCGGCCACCACTGCACCACTGCTATCTCCACCGTGTCCCCCCGAAGCCGTAGAGCCGCTTGCCGTCGCCGGAAACCCCCTGTAGCGGCCGGCGGTGAGGACTCCGGCGAGTCCCCTGCTCGCACCGCTGTGCCCACGCCGATCTTGGGTGGCGCCATCGCCCGTCGGCTGATGCCGTTCCGCACCGGGTCACCGACGCGTGGGCCCAGGCAACACGGCGTCACCCCGCCGTCCACTTCCCCTTTCTCTTCCCCACGCGCACCCGGTCCATGTGGACCACAAGCACATGTGTGCCTTGGCGCACCACATGGCCGCCACGTGCGCGCCACATCAGCACCCCGCGCCGCGTCAGCCTCGGCACCGCCTGTCAGCCACACGGCCGTGGTGTTTTTGCTAGATCCACCTGAGCTAGTGCAAACCAAGTGTTAGTTAGCCATCTTAGAAATTTCCAAAAATTCCCAAAGATTCACCATAAATCTTAGAGGCCCTAAAAACCCTAGAAATGTTGTCCAATTTATTTTGGCACATTTCTAGATATTAGATTTTATTTTGCTCTTTTCAACCAATAGAAAAGCCCCTTTAGTGTACACAAAAATCCACTTTTTCATATCCTTGATTCCGAAAATCCCACAAAAATTCCTAAAAAAACTAGAAGCTCATAGAAGCCAAATCCTATCTTAGACATAAGAAAAACCATCTTTCTTAGCCCTAGATCACTTAGGCACCCGCTCTTTATACCAGAGGGTCCATATTTTATGTGACCGGCTTGATCGTCTCTCATCACGTTCATCACTTCTGATCTTAAGATCACACTCTAGCTTCTTAGATCATGATCTCATCTCTCTAACATATGTTTGATGATTTCTACGATTGATGATTGATTTATATTTACGCGTATAACTGCGTTACTATAGATCGAGTGTAAATCATCAGAAGATCAAGCAAGGCTCAGAAGACGATCGAGATCAAGAAAAGGAAGCTCAAGACAAACTCTATAGTTTTTCTCCCTCTTTGGATTAAGGCAAGTCCCAGCAACACCTCTTTGATCATACTTTTGTCCACCGTTATTATTAAAATGAACCAAGATAGTAAATTGACATGCATTCTGCTTAAAGGACTCGATGATCTCGATCTCGACTCAGTCGATGATCGAGCATCATCTTTAGTTTACTTATTCACATATACTCATGGAAGGATCTCAGTTGATAGGGAGAGGTAGATTGGGAATAATAAAATGAACCTACTTAAGAGAGTTAGACTCCTTAAGGATGGACATGGGAGTATGGGGGCAGCCTCAGTGGAGGATCCTATCCATGCTTACTCCGGTCGTATAAGGATCGGTTCTCGGTAAAGTCTTTCCAGTGTTTTAGTACGACCATACGTAGCCAAAAAGGCATAGCCTGTCGGGAATGCCTGTTTATGTGCGGCCTTGGATCGCACCCCACCACTGAACCTAGTAAACCATTCCAAGGGGCCATGGTAGGGAACGGATGCGCTGGAGCAGGACCTTCGCATAGTCCCAGGTCTGGCCGGTACGGGTCATCGGGAATGTTTTGGCGTCAGGGTGATGTGGTGGTATTTATACCACACTTTTATGCATATGCTTTTGTCCCGGGACGTGGACCCGCAAGGCGGGTGGTGGTGGAATGACCCCTACTTAGGCCCCAATGTTGACGTGGATGGAGCTAGGGAATGTTGTCTACGGGTGGATAATAATGAAGTCCACACGGGGACGTCGGTGGGTATGGTTCATGTGGCCAGTACCGCCAAAGGCCTTGGTATGGGCTGGTCAGACGTATGGGTACAGTGTACGCCTCTGTACAGAGTTTAATCTATTCGAATAGTCGTGCCTCTCGGTTATGAGCACTCTTGGTAAAATCTCCTGTTGATTAGATACATTTTGGGTGGGAGCGGATAGGGTGAGACAGGGCTGTGGCCCTTAGAAAGTGATACGGCGGATGCCAGCTTAGTGGACCTCGATGGTCGCTGAGTTTATTAAAACCTGGGGACTAGTAGGGGAGGCTAAGTGTTTCCCCTCCAGGACTAACCTACTATTTATACTAGCTTTACTTTCTGCTTTTTTCTGAAATTTACTTCACTTGCATCTATTTACTTTTATAATTAATAAGACATGATTCCTTCCTTGGACAATCTTGCATATAGACGTAGGTTAATTTCTTATACGTTGGGATTTGCTGAGTACCTATTTTAGGTGCTCACTCTTGCTTCCCTGTCCCTTCAATTCAGAAGAAAGAGAGGACGAGCTTCGCCGCAGGGGAGGGTCTGCCTAACCCGTTTCTGGACAAGCTGCCTGAGGTTATAGTTCTGCTACGTAGATCTTCGCTGCAAGTTTGAGGTTCACCTTTGGTAGAATTCTTCTCTTACCCTCAAACTCCTTTAAAATAATGTCTTGTTTGCTTTATGATATATGAATCTGAAACTTCTGGTGAAGTGCCGGTACCATCAGCCGATCTAGAGAATGGTACTATTGGCAACCAGGCGCCCATCTATACATATTTAAAGTATATAAGAGGGTGGTCCCCATAGGCACGTTACAAAAACTGATCCGTGAGTAACGGGCTTCACTTGGAACGCCTGTTACAAGTATGACAATACTATAACGGGCCGCATAAAGGCCCGTTACTAATACTGACCGGTGGGTCCTAGAAGTTGACGCTTTCGTCGAGACAGAGGAGACGCATGTCCACAGCACGCGTCTCCTTTCGTCGACACATACGAGACGCGCATACAAAAAATGTGTCTCCTTTCATGGAGACTGAGGAGACGCGTGTCCACAACAAACGTCTCCGATATTGAGTTCTTGTAACGGGCTCGGTTTCTGTACCCGTTACCAAAGGTCCTTGTGGGCTTAGAGAAACAGACATTTCAGGTGACCGGTAACTAGTTTCGGTAACGGTATTTGTTAGAGGTCCGTTACAAATACGTGTTATGAGTAACGGGCTCAGTGTCTACGCCCGTTACCAAAGGCCCCGGTGGGCCCGGAGAAACAACCATTTTAGGTGACCAGTAAGTAGTTCGGGTAACGGTCTTTGTTAGACGTCCGTTACACTTACGTGTCATCAGTAATGGGCATCGGCCCGTTACCTTTGCGGGCTCATTTGTAACACTTGATCGGTAACAGGCGTTTTGCCCGTTACCAATGGACATCCGCGCCCGTTACCAATGTCTGTTTTTCACGTAGTGATAAAGTTTGATAAAACGATTAAGAAATTTGAGTTTAAAGCAAATACTGAGGACAATTGTGTTTATGTAAAGTTTAAGAGAGGGAAATTATTTTCCTGATACTGTATGTGGATGATATCTTGCTTGCCGGCAATGATGTCAAACTACTACAGGATCTTGGTGAAGTCTCATACGTTTTAGGCATTCAAATTCACCAAGATAGAAGAAATGAGGTTTTAGATCTATCGCAAAAGCCATATTTGGAGAAGATCCTAAAGAAATATAATATGCATGCGAGTAAAACCACACCTGCTCCTATAGGCGATAAGTTTGGACTCAATGTCCAAGGAACCAATACGAGATCGATCAAATGAAAGTGATTCCATATGCTTCAGTAGTAGGTAGCTTACTCGCCCAGATTTAGCATTTGTTACAGGAGTACTCGGAAGATACCAGTCTAATCCAGGTGCAGAGCACTGGAAGATGGAAAAGAAAACATTACGATATGTGCAAGGCACAACAGGCCTCATGCTAACCTATAGAAGATCTGATATCGTTGAGATAAAGGGGTATTCAGATGCAAATTATACGGGAGATAGAAATGATAGAAAGTCTACATCTAGATATGTGTTCACTCTCGCAGAAGGAGCTATCTCATGGAGAAGTTTCAAGCAAGAACTAGTTGCAACATCTACGAGGTGAGGAGCCCTGTTCTAATGAAGAGTACCCGGCTAGATCTACTGCTAGAGATCCATATGCTAATTTTAACATTGGACTCTTCATTCCTGAGGTGAGGAGCCCTGTTCGTCTGGCTTATCAGCCACCAGCCAGCAGTATTTTTCTATCAGAACAAATCATCAATCACCATCCAATCAGCGGTATTTTTCTCTCAAAACAAATCAGCACCGGCCACCAGCCCAGCGAACATGTACCCAGCACCCGTGACCTTGGTTTTCAGTCTCCTGGTGCTGGTTCGTTTCTCCTGCGTGTTTCTGAGTTCCTCACATGTGTGTCTCTTTGTAGTTGGACATCTCTTAGTGGTGAGAGGAAGGCAGCATCAATGCATTTTGCTTATTACAATGTTGTTGGTGGCAGATGCTTGCTCTACCCACCACTCTAAAATCAACTGCCTACTTTCCGAACTAAGCAGCAGAAGTATTGTCACAATATTTTTCAGGTCAGGCCGCTAGAGTTCTGTGATGTAGAGGCGCAGCATATCTACCAAAGGTATTAAACTACGATACAACTCAGTTTGAGGCTTTGAGCAGTTTTTCTTCCTTACTGTTCGATTCATATGGATCAAAGTGTTGGTATTTGCACTCATCAACAGTCATATAAATCATCAGGTCATTTTCCATTTTTATATAAGTGATATACAGTTATACACATCTCTCACACACATATATAGAGCTACTATAGGCTTTTGCGCATGACTATTAGGATGCCTTCTGAATTCTTATGTTGGTTTTGAGCTGACAGATTTATCAATTACGATAGAGAGATTATTATGGCTGTTTCATTCATACTGGAACAATCCGGCTTGCGATGCGCGCCCTATGAAGATCACCATTGAACAACACATACTTATAAGAGAACATTTTGGAGTACAAAGAATCTCTCACTGATAATAGGCAAACACTGATTGTGCAATGCTTTTCACAACGATATGTGTCTTTCGAAAGAACCTCTACTTATACTTGTTTAAGGTTACAGACAGTGGAACTGGGATTGCCCATTTTCTTATCAGCAGATTTTAACAGCTGGAAATGTCCAGAATACTTGCACTGAATTGTTAGGAAATGTCCTCAATAGCCATCTTGATTTCTATAAAGCCCACACAAAACCTGCAAATAAGAAAAGACTAAAGCATTTAGGGAACTTAAATTTCCCAAGCAACCCAGCTTCCTTGCAGATCAGCCCAGGAAATTGGGAAGTGGGAATCATCCCAATCAAAAATAAAAATTCCCGAAGACTGCACCATTCGACATTCCAGGAAACTGCTTTGATCTGTGCCCATTCAAAGAAAAAAATGCCACCTGTTTGTTTGATAAAAAAAATGGCCATTCAACATCATCAGGTTTCGAGCATTCCATCTGTAGACATTGCAAATTTTCTAATAGTTGAGCCCACACTTCCATCTCATTAGCAGGAAGACTCATCTAAAAATCCTACCCCCAATCTTTGTCATCATAGTAATCAGCCACCATGGCTTTGGGGTCTGCAGACATACTATACATGCTAGGAAATTGAATTTTCAAAGGAATGTCTCCTAGCCAGACACCCTCCCAAAAGCAAGTTTTGTATGAATCATTTACCATGAAAATGCCAAACCCATTTAAATAGATGTTTAACAAACATGATCAGTGTTGTCGGCCTCATGCAATGCTGGGAAACATTCAAACTATTATTAACATTCCATTATTTTGGGAAACATTTTTAATTGATCACTTTCTCAGCCGTAACTCTAAATACAAAAACAATCCCTATATTGTATTCTATTTCTTTGGCCAATGGTTAACTTTTTCATCTACGCTTTGTAAAAAATAAAACCAAGCCAAGTAACTAGCTAACCACATCCCCCATTGTTTTTATCTGCAGAATAAACTTTATGACACTTATTGTATCTACTCCTACAATTGTTATCTGAACAATATAATGGACAGGATAGATAGGTATTATGCTCCCATCAATATCAATATCATTTTTTGTATTCCTGCAAGCATTATGGCAAAAGAACCATTTCAGGAAATAGGTATCCTCTCATATATGCAAAGTGTCATTTATATATATGTACCAAAAATAACACCACACAAAGCTCATAGGTAAAATCAAAAGGGTCAAAAGGGGGGAATGTAAGCTTACCTCTTCTGTATTATGCTCCAGTCAAAGATTGATACCAATTTTTGTGTTCCTGCAATGATTATGGCAAAAGAAACATTCAGGAAGATTACTCTTTAAGGAAATAGCTATCCTCTCGTATATGCAAAGAGTCATCAATTATGTACCAAAAATAACACCAGACAAACCTCACAGTAAAATGGAAGAGGGAAAGGTAAGCTTACATCTTCAATTGATTTCTTTGCAGGAAGACTAACCCATTAGAGAGCTTGCTTGTGGTTGTAGGTGGTAAAATCATCACTCCTGCCCATGCTCTCGGATGATGGATCTGGGGAATGTAAGTCCTTGCCTGTGCTTGTGACCGGCCTGGTGAAGAGAGGAACGCCATCCCCCACAAGACAAAAAAAAATATCCATTAAATGTGTGGTACAGTTTACCACTGTTAAAAAGAGGGAAAAACTACTAGCACAACTTATTACATGAATCTATGGAACGGATATCTCAGTATTCAACATAAACTCCATTGGACAACATATTTGGCGATATGCTTATATAAAGATGTTGTATATCTAGACATATGCCTACCACAGCCATGGAAATCAAGAAATTAATTATGTTGAAAACACGTTGCCAATTTTTACTGTAAGAACATGTTGCCAATTTCTACCTTCCAAACTTTTATAAAATTTCTGAAACACTCGGCTGAAACAAACAAACATGTGGGCATATCGCATACACAAACACAATACAAAGGTAGTTGTATAATAAATCCTACACTGAACTTTCTGAAAATTGTATAATGAATCAGGGTCAGTTAAATCCCCTTCGCTAACTTCCAATCACATAGCCCATCTTAAATATTGGAGCAGAATTTGAAAAAACAAATTACATACATGAATAAAGTGTAAACGGAAAACAGTATAAAGGCGCAAAAAAGGCATGAGGGAAGAAATTATACAGAATTGACACAGAACACTATGGTTCATTTTCTTTACTTGCAGAGAGTTGCTCTCTTTACACATATCCAACAAATCAAGTTCCTTAAACATTTACCTTGTGAGCTTTAGTTTTACATCATGATTAAGTTCTGTATTTCCATTTTTTAAAGTGGTAGCCATTTTCCTTCATGAGATTTAGTCTAAAGTGTTGCACCTGATTCCAAAGCTCCAAGTTCCGCCGCTTCTTTTCTAAATTTTTTATGCAGTTTACAAAGCATAGAGGGTTATAATGAGCTATTACATGTATCTTTTCCGCAAAGAAAAAGAGAGTTACATGTATCTTATTTGAACCTCAGCAAATCAATTAGCACTTTTGAAACACCATTTTTTCTACGATGCCAATTGAAATACCATTATTATATAAACAGAATGCTATAACTCACTCGCAAGTTGCAATATCTCCTTTCTAAGCTCATCACGCACCTGAGCACTAAGAAAGAACACCAGGTCAGAAGATATACATGATTCTTCAGGAATTTCTTTTGTGGGTACGGCAAATATAAGGCATTGAGATACAACAATCACAGATAAACAACAGTCAACAACACAGTATAAATATTTGCAAAACCACCACGGACACATGGAAGAGGGGGCAGTGGAAAAACTCAATTAGCACACATGAAGCATCTAGGAGATACACTGTAAAGCTTAAACAATGAAAGAAAAAGAGCACAACAGTTTGCACTTTGCAACTCGGACAAGTTAATTGACCAGGAAGATTTGAAAACTATTTTCTATACACCGTAGAGTGGATAACCAATACAAACGTGGACAATCACTCTTAGGAACAACTCATAGTTATAAAGATCAAAGCTCGATGAGCACTCTGACTGATGCATTCTATCAAACAAACCTGCTGCTCTCTAAAATGCACATAAGCCAACATCAATCCCAGCCCCAACTAAACGGTAATCAAACCCACTGCTCCTCTTTCCGCAGCCCAAATGCTGATGAGTTATCAAAACATACCTTCGCACCGCATCAAAAACATAACAAGCAACACGAGAAGAGAGAAGAAACGAACCAAGTACGAAAAGGCGCACCTCCTTCCTGACGAGGTTCCAGATCCTCCAGGTCATGTTCTCCAGCTGTGTGTTCTTCTCGGCCTTCTATATATTCATAATTATGGTGGCCACAGTTTGATGGAGAATGTAAGTCTTGCGCTGCTGAATCCATGTGAAAAGTTTCGAAAGTGACACAACACCCTAATAGTAAAACATGAATTATTAGCCTTGTGTAGTACTTGAAGAAAAGAGTGTATTTCCTGCTCGCCTGAAGGAACCAAACTTCAGTAGTCGCAAGAAAACGAACGAACAAAGAATGGCAATCGACTAAAATCTACATTACAGTACCAACATCAATTCGATTTAAAAAAATAAGAGCACCACGGAGCCGGCACTCCTTCGCGGGGGCCAGCAAAATCTGCCCCAATCTATGTGCAAAGAGCAAGACGAGATTGAATCAGAGAGGGGGGTCCGACCCCAGCGGCAGCGCGCATCGGTGGGAAGCTGACCTTACCTCATGGCGGATCTAGGAGGGGGGCAACCTTCTGCCATTGCCTTCCCTCGTCGTCGAGGACGCGTTGCCGCCGCCGCCCTTTATGGCCGAGCGCGGGTGAGATAGGAGAGGGAGTTGGTGCTGCGGCCGCTTGCTGCTCACCGAGGAGATGAGAGGGATGTGCAGAGGAGCGACGCCGGCACCCGTGATGAAGTGGAGCTGCACCGCCGCTACTGCGCTCAAACAAGGAAGAGGAGGCCGGCGGCGCACTCGAGCGCCGACTCGGTCACCTTTGGGGACGGGTCCCTCGCCGGCTCCCACTCCGATCCACGCCTCCGCGCCGGAACTGGAACCCACAGGAGTGGGTGGGCGGCAGCGGAGAGCAAGGGGGGCGGCGGCGGGAAGGGGTTGCGGAGGCAAGCGAAGAGGGGGAAGGGGAAGCAAGGCGGCGGTTGAGAGCAGGGAGAGAGTTGGCGGCCGCGGGGAGGAGTCAAGCAAAGAGAGAGAGGGGAGGGGGGCTGCGGGGACCGGGGAGGAGAGGAGAGGATTTAGGGTTGAGGGAGGCGGGAGGGGCTTTTCGAAAACTGCCTCGCGGGCGGTTTTGTGTAAATTATCGATTTTTTCTTCTTTGTATAGAAATAATGTTTAGTATGAGGACCTATTTGACAATAAAGCGAACGCGCTTGCTGTACGACCTGAACGATCTGGGCTGAGTCGAGATTCTTACGAAATGGAAGGGCTTTTTCGCAAAAACATTTTTTCCCTGTGAGGACCCAGCGTTCTCGCACGCTGAGTGCTCGCGGGCTCTCGTTGGGGCGACGTGGCGAGCAGGCGAAGGGCCACCGATGCCTGAATCGCTGAGGAGCCGAGAATGGGTAGGAGCTTTTCATATCTCCGATAATCATATTTCACACGTCTTTAGACATTGAACTTCCCCCAAACAGGGATGCCAATTTCCTAATTTGCCATATAGATTATTAACTGGACTATTATTATCTTTCTACACCACTTCAAAAGTTTCATTTCTTCACTTGCGCCTAATCTTGCCTGCAATTTTCTCAATGGACATTTTATTTCTAGTTTGCCAACAAGGAAAAGTAATTGTTGCAAAACTATAGAACTTTTAAGAATGTTTGCTGCCAAAAATGATACATGATCATTCAGTGAGGGTCTCTGTGTTGTTCTTAGTTGCTGCCTCTATTTTTCTTTTTGAACATGTAGTGAAAAGATCTTGAACAAAGTAGTGACTATATACGTAGTTTACTATTATGTGGACTATGTTTTCTCTTTATTTGTCCCCACCTGTACCTCTGAAAAAAAAATCATACAGAGATCAAACCCAGATTTTCTACATTCCTGCAAAGCAATCATACAAAATGAAACAAACTAATATGATCAAATGTAAATTCCTGCATGCAACTTGATACAAAAATAATACTCCATTTGTTAGTTTGAGGCCAAAATGGAACATATGGAAGAACATGGTCAGTCTATTGCAAGCTTGTACTTGTGTTGACAAGGAAATCATTATCAATCGAGCTCTTATCTTTCAGTAAGCGTGTCTGCATCACATACTGGGTTATTTAATAGCTGTACTTTTTTAGAATAGCATTATTTGCTATCAATTATTAATGGCACAGGTGCTAAGGCTTTGACTGAAAATGCAGGAGCCAAATTCTTCTATTGTGAATAATAGATATATTTCCTGTACATAAGAAAATAATTTCGAAGACATGAAAATTGCATACTGCAACTACATAGCACTTGCTTGTTGCTTCCCTTGGTAAAAAATCATAGATTGATTCTGATACTGATGGTTATGGTTGTCAATTCTCCCCTCTGATTTTTTGGATTTAAACCAGTAGAGTTGTAAGCCTTAAAACAAGCACATTGCCAATTGTAACCGCCTTTTGAAGAAGAATTTTTTTAGTACCGATTCATATTCAGACACAGATTTTTTATACTCGATGGAATGAAAAAAAATAGTCAGAAATATAGAAGAAACTGCAACATCCTAAAGTGAATTTCAGAATATTACAGCCAAACATATTTGACCCTAGGCCAAGAAGAGAAGTTGGGTTCCAAATACAATCCCTTAATGGCATGAAAATCTTTTGGTTATGCAGCAGTATGTGTAGAGCTCAGTTACTCTAGAACAACTACGCATATGAAGTTACCCTCTCAACTTGTTGGAGCAAGCTGGAAATTTTTGGTGGTTGTGACAACCTATTTGTATTTGGTCTGCTGCTTATCATCAGCTTCGCATATTCACACAAACAGAATGCAACTTGTATTTGGGGTATCAAAATTTGTTGGCAAATATCTTGTTTATCATGGCTTGCCCCAGTACTCTGCAAGAATGTTCCTTCCAAGTAATGTGTTCTCTATCTCTAGCCTATACAGCTAGAACAATGCATCCCCATCAAATAATTGAAGGGGATGGTTCTCAGCATCGCCTTCTTCTAATCTACTCGTGCTGGTGACCAACCATGTGACACCGACAGGTCAAATACTAGTTCGTATACACACTACATTTTATAGATGATCCAGAGTCGAACCAGGCAATGCAACTGACAATTGTTAAATTAGCTTTAGCATGTCTGGTATGACGGTGCAATGTATCGTACTCTGTAGTCGTATCCACATCGATCAACTGATTGCCCAGTTGACATCAGTGCTTACTCGTGCTGGAATGTTTAGTAAAATCTCTGCAAGATTGCAACATTCCAGTGTTCCATCAAATATTTCATCAAAAGTCTGGCGAGGTTGCAAAATAAAAAAAGGAAGGAATTAGCAATTTACCAATTACATTATATGATTTTTCTAGCTGGTTCCTACAATTTTAGCACTTGTTTTTGTCTCTCATATAAGGACTTCTAAGTTTGTGCTAAGTCAAACTGTCTTGAGCTCGTTTGAGTTATAAAAAGAACAATAGTTTTTTAAAAAAAATAATATTTACGATATCACAGTAGCATCATTTGATTTATTATAGAAATACGCTTTGAGAGTTTACTTGTTTGATGTGATAAATGTTAATATTCATCTTGCAAATTTGGTTAATTTCTTTATAGTTTTTTTTGCGGCTTTTTTTTTTGATAGTTTGAGTTAAGTTAAACAAACTAAGAAGTCCTTATATAGACACAAAGTGACTGTTGAGTGAGTATCTTTCTTTTTTGATCCTTGACAATTTTAGTAATACCAAAACAATGTCCAAGCTCCATTAGGAACGCTCGGGTTTCTCCGCTGCCGATGGTGTACACGCAAGAACAAGGATGAGCTTGAGCTTCTGCCTCGACGACTCGACGAGACATGATCAGGATTTCGGGGGACTTCAGAAATAGAAAAGCTTGACCTGGTCCCTCCACCGTCCACCACCACGGCACCACCACCTCTGTCCCATTCCCATTTGGCCACTCCCCTCCCTCCCTCCACTCCTCCCATGCCGACCATTTGGCGTCACCTCCTTCGTCTCCCCTCCTCCCTTACTGCCTGACACGTTCTTGGCACGTCGTTCAGTTGATTTCGTTGGCCTGGCTACTTGTTTCTGCGAGCTCTCCCTCTCCTCTCTCCGTTGGAAACTCGAGTGGACAAGAACGCGTCCGGCGTGGCGTGGAGCTGGCTACCGTCGTGGACTTGATCTTCCCACGCCGCGTCGAGCTCGGCGCCGGCGCCGGGGAAGAAGGCGGCGACGCCAGGTGGTGGGTCTGCGCGGGCGGTCAGCAGCAGCAGGGGATGACGACCGCGCGGCAGTGGTGGCGGCGCGCCGCGGCGGCCGTCAAGGACAGGAGGAGCCTGTACCTGACCCACGTGGCAGCTCTGCGTCCGGCGGCCGCTGCCTCCGGGTTCGCCGCGGCGGTGCGCAGCCCGGGGCTGGAGGCGGCCGTGATCCGCGCCACCAGCCACGACGAGCGGTCCGTGGACTACGTGAGCGCGGCGCGGGTGTTCGCGCTGGCGCGCGCGTCGCCGCCGTCGCTGCAGCCGCTCATGTGGGCGCTCGCGCGCCGGGCGGGGCGGACACGGTGCTGGGCGGTGGCGCTCAAGGCGCTCATGCTCGCGCACGGCCTGCTGCTCCGGTCCGACCTCGCGCCCCGCGCGGCGCGCCTCGGCCGCGTCCCCTTCGACCTCGCCGACTTCCGCGACCGCTCGTCGCCGGCTTCCAGGTCGTCGGGGCTCTCCGCGTTCGTCCGCGCCTACTTCCGCTTCCTCGACACCCGCTCCCTCTTCACCGCCCAGGAGCTGGACGACGACACCGCCGCTGCCGGCGACGACGAGGACGCGCGGCTCGACCGCGTGACGAAGCAGCAGCACCTGCTGGACCTGCTCATGCAGATCCGGCCGTACGGGGACGGCATGGAGCAGGGCCTCATCCTGGAGGCGATGGACTGCGTCGTCATCGAGATCTTCGAGGTCTACAGCCAGGTATGCACCGGCATTGCCCGGTTCCTCGTCGCCGTCCTCGGCTCGGCCCCGACGACGCCGCGGCGGCGGCCGGGGGAGACGATGGCTGAAGCGAGGCGGCGGAGGGGAGCGCAGGGGATGCGGGTGCTGAGGAAAGCCGCGGAGCAGAGCGCGCAGCTGTCGTCCTACTTCGAGCTGTGCCGGGGCCTGGGCGTGCTCAACGCCGCCGAGTTCCCGGCCGTGGAGCGCGTCCCAGACGACGACATCAGGGACCTCGAAAAGCTCATCACGAGCCACGTCGTCGAGGAAGGGAGGAGCAAGGTGCTGGAGAAGGAAGCCAAGGCGTTGGTCGCCGTGGAGGATGAGAAGAAGGAAGCCAAGGCGTTGGTCGCCGTGGAGGAAACCGGCCTGGCGTCCAGGACGGTGGTGACGAAAGAGTGGGTCGTGTTCGACGATGACGACAACAATGCCGGCGCCGGCGCCAGACAGGGGCATTTCGGTGGTTACGTGAACCCGTTCGTGGCCGCGCCGTGGGACGCCGTGGCGGGTAGCAGAGATTTACTTGTTTAGAGGTGGAGTGCCATCTGATCCCATCGGATTAGTCAAAAAGTATTTCTCAAAATTTGTCGTCTAGCAATTCGACCTACTTTGGATTAGAGGAGTGAATAATTGTAAATATAGGTGTATGTTTTCCCTGGGACTTGGAGATGAATGCGAAATTGTGAATCACTCCCAAGTTCCAAAATTATTAGGTTTCTCATGTATTCCTTTTTTAGAGGTTTGTTGCATGTGCTTGATATTTGTAACCAAAATGGTAGGAGCTCTCAAGAAACTTGCCCAAATTATTATCTCAACAACTTCTAATCCATCCTCTAATTTTTTAGGACTTGAAAAAAGTCAATCCGTTCCGCGTAAACTTACGTACTTTTGAGTCGGCGTGTATCTTCTCTTAATCTAAGGTGAAAGAGTGTGAAAACAATAAAGAATAGACAAGGATTCCTAATGCAAATGTACGAGAGAAAGAATGTATAAAAGTGATTAGGATAATTTACAAATAGTATAGAATTCCTGATATAAAATTATCTTTTATATTTTAGGGTGTGGATTATTAGAAACTTTTGAAGATAACCTTCTTTATTCTTTCTAATATTTTTTAGTAGTAAAACATCATATTTTTAAGAAGAAAATAATGGCTACTCTTGGATGGGCAAAGATGCTCTGCATATATATCAATAGAAGGTCTAGGGCCCAAAAAGCCCCAAATTTTGGATCAATAGATTTGATTCAACCATCCAAGCTCCACATTGCCATCCACATTTATATTCCTGGCCACTAACCCTCCCTTTACCGTGGACTAGTGAGAGGACATGCCCTCACTCGAAATCTACAAGCAAGTTTATTGACGAGCAACTTCAAGAGACTCACTAAATTAGACCAGCTAAAGTCACATTTAGTTAGTATTCTTTCTCTATATTTCCTCTTCTTCCAACATACTAGCTAAAATGATTAGCCATCTCACAACTAGGCTCACGTATCATACCTTATCTCTCCTCCCACCTCTTTGGTTAGCGAAGGATAGCTAGCAGAGAGCGCTAGCCATCTTTGACTAGCGAAGGTACAAGTTTAGCTAGCGAGAATAACTAGCAGAGTGTTTAACTAATTTGTTGGAGTGCTATTTTTGTTAATTTTTTTATTTTTTTAGCTAGTCAAGTCAAGTTAGTCTCTTAGAGTTGCTTATTTTATCATGTAAAAGCTTCATCACTCTATCTACCTTGAAAGGTGCTCTCACTCAAATTGTACCCTTGGTCCTCCTTGACCTGATCCGCCCACATGGCCTGTGTTCCTGATTTCTAGAGTCGGCACCGCTGAATCTCCGACCCTCACTGGCTGCTGCACCAATCACTATCGTTTTGGTTCTGCCACCCAAACTCCGATCCTTTTATCACCTGCTCACCAATAATTATCATTGAGCAAATAATTTCTCCCTCTATAATCAACCACCAACAAATTTCCAATCCAACTCTAAATCTCTAGAGACTACTCTTCCGTCCCGTAAAGAATGATGTTCTAAAATTTTCCAGACAGATTAAGAGTGAATGTAAAAGACCCATGTACTCTTAGCTACTTTAGTTTTTTAATAGAAAATAAAGAAAATATATTTTCATTTAATCATACGTGCAATGACATTCATAAGATTTAAATTCTAGAACATCTTTTTTTTTTGACAAAATTTGAATGCCAGAACATCATTCGTTTTGAGACGTAGGAAGTATCACGAGAGTTGGAGATATATATTTTTATGGTCCTTAAAAAATAGAGAGAACTCATTTGATATTTGAAAGCTTTGTTTGAAGGTTGTTACAGGAGTCTATATGACCTCACCTAAATCAGAGGAGAAAAATGTGGGAGACGAAGGAGACAGACAGTCAATTACAATGTTACTTTCCCGTGTAAAAGAATGCTCACAAGTCACAACCCCTTTTGCCAGGTAAAATAAACATGTTAGGACTTAGGAGTAAAGGCTAATAGACTATTCAGACGGATGGCGCACGCTAGCTAATCGCTTAATGCAGTACGACATATGTTTGTTCTAATTACCAAACCAAAAAATAGGTATACACACTTGTAACTTTGTAAGTAGTATATGCGTCTCTGACTCTTAGACTGTCCACAACAATACTACTCATCTGCAAAGGCAAATAGCCCTTATGGGCAAAGGAGAGAGAGGAAATCCCTCCTGCAAAAAAGTAAGGCTTGCAGCAGTCACACCCAACCCTTCGCGCATCCTTGTGCTGCCGTTGGCTCCCGCGAGGAGGAAGATGGAGAGAGAGGGGGAGAGGGCCGCGGCGGGTCACGTCGACGAGCTCGACGCCGCGGAGGAGAGGGGAGAAGGGGGCCGTCGTCGAGCAGCTCACGGGACACATCTTCGTCGTCGCTGAGCCGCTGCTCCGCCTCACGCCGGGGACACATCTCGCAGGGGAGGGAGAGAGCAGAGGAGCAAGGCCGCCGCTCCGCCTCACGCCGCTGTGGAGCGGAGAGGGAGCTCGCCGCCGGCCCGCGCGACGCGGATCTGATTCGAGGGACGGTGGCGCAGATCCGACCGACGAGGCTTGCCGCCTCTCTTCTTCCTCCTCCGCCGGCCCGCGCGACCACCAACTTCTCCGCCGCCGTAGGCCTGCGCAATCACCACCTCCTCCGCCGTCTCCGACCTGCTCGACCACCACCTCTTCCGCTGTCTCTGACCCGCTCGGCCACCACCTCCTCCGCCAGCTCCGACCCGCTCGGCCACCACCTCCTCCGCCGCCTCTGACATCCTGCACGGCCACCTCTTTCTCTGTTGTCGCCGGTCCGCGAGGCCACCTCCTTCGCTGCCATCACCGGTCTGCGCGCCCACCAGCCCACCACCTTTGCCGTCGCCGCCGGCCCTCGCGCCCTCCTCCTCTGCGGCCCGCGCGGCGACCACCTCCTAGAGGCGCCGTTCGCAGCAGAGGAAAACAGTTGGGAAGAAGAGATGAGGGAGAGGAGAGAGGTACCTGGGTTTGAACGTGGGGAGGCCAACGTCCGCATAATGAAGGTGGAGATGAGTGATCTGCTGGACGCACTACAGTAGCGATTTCTCCCTCATTTTGAGGATGGGTGTGCAGATGAGAGAATTGTTGTGGAGAGTCTTATATGGATACGTACGCAGGAGACGATACTGTAATTTTGACTAACTGGTAAGCATAAAGATTTTGTAAGTAGTATACGCGGCATCTAATCATAAAATATTGGACTAACTTGTAAGTACAATCCAATGTTTCGTGATGTCCTGTCGACCGGCTTCCGTAGAATGTCATACAGAGCCTGTTTACTTGCCAAAATTTTTGGCAAAAAATTTTGGTAGCCCTTTCGAAGGTTTATTAGAGGTAAAAATGTAGACTAATTACAAAACTAATTACACGAATGGACGGGAAATCGCGAGACGAATCCATTAAGCCTAATTAATCTATCATTAGAGATTGTTTAATGTAGCATGATGTTGTCTAATCATGGCATAATTAGACTCGTTAGATTCGTATCGAAAAATTAGGTAGGGGTTACGGAATGAGTTTTGTCATTAATTCACATTTAGTACTCCTAATTGGTGTTGGAAGATTGATGTGACGGGTAGTTGAGAAAATTTTTGAGAACTAAACAAGACTGTCCAATTTTACCTTAAAATTTGCATCTTGTAAGGGTTGATCTCAAATGTTGAAACCCGTCGTTCCAAATAATGATTCTAGTCTTGGGAATCATACGACTGGAAGGGCACTAGCATCACATTCGCAATTCGCAAAGAGTTTTATCCATCTCTCAAATTCTGTTTTTTATCAATTTCTTGCTAGTCGCAGTCGCGCATCGGAGTTCTGGATCTGCGATCGGTGACCACTGAGCAACCAGCTCATCTCTGCCCTGACACGACGCGATGCGCAATTATTGAGGAGCCTTCACGTCCCCTGTGGTGTTTCCGTTCGACCGTTCCTATTCACAATTTATGAGTTTGGGGACAAGAACGTATACGGTCAGATCGGCAGGTCGAACAAAGGACCGAACAGTAATTCCTCCTCCTCCTCCCTTTTTGCCTTGTGATCACCACAAACTGGTGGCCCGAACAGCGCCGAAACAGCGCAAGAGGTCCGAACTAACGGGAAAATTTCGATCAGCACGAGAACAAGCTTTGGTTGATTGTACACAAAGTTGGAAGCGTCCGGACGAGCCAGCTGAGGTTCCGGAACGAAGAATACGGGTAGATATCTTGTCCCTTCCCATTTGACCGGCCTGGTGACAGGATCACGGGCAGAGAACGTGTAACAATTGCCACCGCTGCCGCGACAAGCGGGGTGATGCCGTGAAAAAGGCCAGCACCTCCACCAGGAAATAGGGATTCCACTGTAGTGTCTGCTGATGATCATCATGTCTTGAGTCGGCATGGGTCAGTCGGCACCAAAGGATAGTCTCATAGAGCAGCAGCAGCGCTCGTCTCCCGCATGGGCGACAGGCGGCCCCTCCAAAACCCTAGCCGCCGCACCCTTCTGCCGCCGCCGCCCGAGCGGTCCGCCGGGAACCGCGCGGCCGCGAGGAAGGCGGCGGCGTGGCCTCCCTCTGCTCCTCTCCGGTGGGCTGGGGCGGGTGCGGCCGCTCGGGACTGACGGCGGGGCTCGTCGCTACGGGACGCCCTCCGCGGCAGCGAGTGGTAGCAGGCTCCAGATCCGATGGCGCCATAGTAGAATCTGGAAGCTACACAGTGGAGGCGCTTTGGGGATGGAGGTTGGAGGCAGGCGGCGGCGACGACGTCTCCGGGTGGATGGTGGCGGCACGAGGGGCGCAGGACGACGGCGGCCTTCACCAGCGCTGCGCGTCGGGCCCGGCGGCCGGCGCGGGTCTGCGTCCGGCAGCGCGGGGATGTCTCCGGTGCGGGTCTGCATCCAGCGGCCGGCCCTGTCGGCGGCCGGCGGCTGGCTGAGGCCTGGACGTGGCTTGGCCGTGGCCGGCCGTGGCCTGCCGTGGCTGGCCGAGGCCTGGCTGTGGCTTGGCCGTGGCTGGCCGGCGGCGCTGGCCGAGGCCAGGCCGCGGCTGGCCGTGGCGTGGCCGAGGCCTGGCTGTGGCTGGCCGGCGGCCTCTCCTTCTTCGTCAACATTGCCAGTCTGGTGTCGCCATGGTGGTGGGGCCAGAGGGGCTGACCGGTGCTTGTTGCGGTGCCGAGGTGGTGCTTCGAGATGCGTCGGGCCTCTTCCTGTGGTAGTGTTGTGGAGGACACGGGGAGCGGGCTACTACCTTGACCATGAGCGGGCGGCAGGCGTGGTGCATTCGGGCGAAAGTCTTTACCGTTTGACGGTGGGCATGATGGCGGCGCCCTTGGGGCGTCGGTCTCCCCGCTGGGGGCATCATGGTGAGGCACTATGCTCTCGTCGCGTGGGGCTCTTAGGGTGAAGACCTTGTCCATCTGGACGTGCGACGGCAGCGCCTCGGCATCGTGACCTTCTTGGAGGCGTCGCAGTTGGAGTCCTGCCGTTTGTGCTATTGGTGGTGGTGGTTGGCTGGAGGTGCTGCGGGGTGTGCGCTTGGTTCGGGTTGCTACCAAGGTGCAGAGGATTCATGAAGCTGGAAGGTTTGAGCTGTCATGCAAGGTGCAGTGGTGATCTCGGTGACAGTTGGACGGAAGAGATACTTTCATTGTGGTCTAAGATATTTGAGTCCTTGGCAGAGGAGTGTGAGGTGGTGGATGTGGCGAGACCCCCACGCAGAGTGACCAGGATCAGTAGTTGCCATGGTACTGAGATGGGAGTATGTGCTGAGACTTCTCTAGATCAGAGGGATCGAGGATCGAGTATGTGCCGCTTGAGTGTGACAGTTTCTTGGTGGAGGAGCTCAGAGGGCCGTTGGAGCCTGCAGCGAGTTACGCCTCGACGTGGCACAACGTTGGTGACGACGGCGCAGGTGTCGGCGGCTTGTTTTGGTCTTCTCTCCCATGTGGGTGAGGATGGTGGTGTTGTGTCAAGTGTGTTTGTTTCTGTTCTGGAGTTTGTTCGTATGTAGTGTCTGCTTCGGCCCATTATGTACCATTACTGTTTCTTTTTATATGACATAACAGTACTCCTGCTTTAATTTTTTTTTAAAAAGTCGGCACCAAAGAAAGTGCAGAATTTGGTACTAGTTGGTATACAGACGGGGTGCCTTTTTAACTGTTTGGCTGAACTGCACTCCGAACTGTCTTCAGGGGTCTTTAAAAAAAAAACTGTCTTCAGGGGGGTGGTTGCCAAGGATTGTCATCCTGTTGTGATTTATTATGGCTCTTGTGTTTCTCCTAAAAATATAAACTACCGACCAAGCAGGTGAACCTATAATCAGATGTCAAAAAACTATCTTCCTGGTAGACCTGGGAATGGATTGGGCTTAATCCATATCCAATTGGACTTTTGGCACTTGGATATCGTTGGATTTGGACATAGTTGGATATGGACATCCATTAGCATTAGATCAAATGTCGTTGGATTTCACTACAAGGGAAACAGGATAATCCATTCCCTGGACATCCATTAGCATTAGATCAAATGTCGTTGGATTTCACTACAAGGGAAACAGGATAATCCAATCCCTGTTGGATTTGTCCGTAGATGGCCGGCGGAGACCCTCCGGGGGCATGGCGGCGGCAGGGGTTGTGCTGTGCGTGTGCGGCTGTAGCCCCGGCGGAGGGCTGCTGGTGGGCATGAGACGACCCAGGGGCATAGTGCTGGCTCGGGCGCTCGGAACCCGGCAGCCTGGGCAGGGGGCGCTCCTTTGCCGGTGGTGTAGCACTCGTGCCTCGTTGGTGCGGCAGCTGACGACCTGCCCGAGGGGCGACCGATGGTGCGCGGTGGTGCCCCAACCCCGGTGGATCGGGTGGCTGCGTCCTGGTAATCTGTGGCCGTAGCTTTCGTGCAACTCCCGCTAGGGTCGGTGTCTCCGGCGAGCTGGTCATGGCGGAGGAGCACGTCGAACGGCGGCGACCTTGCTGCGACTGATGAGGACGTCCGCCGGCGAGCCTGCTGCGCCTGGCGCCGGAGAGCCTACCGCAGCCGGGGAAGACGACCGTCGAGTTTGCAGAAGCCACGCACGGCGAGCTTGCTGCGCCTAGCGCTGGCGAGCCTACCGCGGCCGGGGAAGAAGACCGTTGAGTTTGCAGAAGCCAAGCACAACACCGCCGAGTGAGCGTGTCGTGGCCGGGGATGCCGTGGTCGTCGGGTCGGCCGGAAACGACTTCCACCATGATGTACTTGCTTGTTTGGATTTTGTTGGATGGATTTGGATTAAAATGGCATTGGATTGGACTGGATTGGATGAATAGACTATTTGTTAGGGCAGGATTGGATGAGTAGCTAAATTTAGTTGGACATAAATTGGATTTCGTTGATCGGATTTTGGATCTCAATCCATTCCCAGGTCTACTTCCTGGCTGGAGCTGTTCAAGAATTATACCGGATTGGAGCAACTGCGGTTCATCCTAAAGCTGCAACTGATTAACTATAATTAGATCATTCTACCAGAGAAATGCCTAGAGCGACCAGCATCCCCATTGCCAGGGAAAACAGCTGAACTATCGAGCTTTTGAGGGTTGTTTTCTGGTCGTTCATCTGCGGGAGGACTCCCGCGACAGCAATGTAAATGAAACCACCAGCAGTGAAGCCCTGTAAAAGATGACAGTTCAAAGGGCAGGGTAGAGAATTAGGTCTAGCAATGAGACATGCTAACAGTTAATCAGTAATTCATTTCTTTCAAGTTCTGTAGAAAGAGCATGTACCTCAATCAAAGAAGAATGTCCAGGGTCTTTTCCCAACGATAGTGCCTGCAAATGCAATAGAATAAGACATCCAAATGTATAGGTGTCGTTCATTTGGGAGTCGGAAGGAAGGGAGAAGAACTCACTAGTGCTGTTCCAGCAAGAGCAACCAATGCCGAGAGAAAATTGAAAAATAGGGCCTTAGATACTGTGAACCCTGATCGGACAAGGATTCCAAAATCTCCAACCTTAACAAAAAAAAAAAAGGAACAAAAGTTAACCATCAACTAGAGCAATCTCTGCATGAGTCAACAAATACTGTTCTGCCAAGGGAACACACGGTGGTTGCAAGTTTTAAATCAAGCATCTACTAGAAGTTTGAGGTGATCGTCCAACAAGGTGTTCCAATCTAGTCTCAGAATCCAGAAAATATTAAATGGTGACAATTTAATAGATGTTATTTCGCATAATTGCTCCATAAAAGTATTTTGGCTGAGCTAGTTTTGTCAGATGCTGCCTAAAAAAAGCACTGATACCGTGCAACACTAACAGAAAGTAAAACTAGAATGCATCAGGAAAGACGAACTGAGAGTACAATAGTGATATTAAATTCAATTTGATGACGAAGACAACCTCTTGGGGAAGTTCATGTGCAAGCAGAAATAAAGTCCTCGACCAGCCACCAACAGAACCATGGAGCAAAAAAGCACTCCCAAGAGCCATCCCATCAGTGAAGTTATGCTGGATCATTCAAGTGAACTTCCATTAAAATCAAAACTGCAAGAAGTTCAGAAAACCTAACATACAAATATGCCGTGGATGAGTGAAACACAAAACATGGTTTGGGCAATAGACTTACAACACCATCTGAGAAAAGGTTGAGGTAGCCAAACACCAAGTTAGAGTTTGAAGTAGACGAAACATCACTTGATAATGCTTTGTCAGGCGTGGAATCATTTTCAGAATTAGCAGGCTCTCCATCAGTGGCCTTGGTACTGCCAGAAGAGCTCCTCTGTTCATTACAGTCACATCAAGTTCATAAGTGGGTCATGGATCCTAAAATGCATAGCACATTTCAGAAGTACAGAAACAATAACTATGAAGTGTCCAACATTTTCCGATAAGATGCAATTAAACTTCTGATTTTAGATCCTTATCCTACACTTCTCTTATGCTTAGTAACCTAAGTAGCTGGGCACAGAGCAGTAGAGCATGGTGTTAAAAACCTGCAATATATAGGGGGAAATTCTTGCTTGATGGAAGAGATTCTCACTTTCTCAGCACCGCGAGGTGTGACTCATGCAGTAGCCCCACTGAGGGGTAAAAATATAGAAGTGCCATAAAAACCGTAAAACAAATAGTACGCTAATTGTAGATGCATAATATGCTGCCTACGAGCTCCAGAGATAAAAGTAGTGAATATTTCATATCCAGGGGCGCAGGCATCCCCAATTGTGAATTTATCATGTTGCAGTGTTTCAAAATTTTGTCAAAGCATCAAGTATGTAGTAAACATAAAGTTATGTATAGCTGCAACAATTCAGTTTCAAATTTGTCCTAGATGACTACATGTCAAGAAACAAAATAGACAAATCAACCTGGCATTGTTCATCATGTGCTGTAACTTGTTTTATTATACAAGATGAATTTGAGATTGAATTTTTGCATGTTTATGTAACTTTGTGTATACTAAATACATGATCATTTGGAACATGGCAACATGCTGGGTTACCTATAGTTATGCTAAAGGGGGCACCAGAACCCAAGGATACCAAAATGAATTTCTATGCATATACTGAAAGCTTGCTGCAAACAATGGACAGCTTGTAGAAGGGAACATGTATAAAAATAATAATTATATGAGAAGTATGTTAAGGACAAATCAGGTAAGGACAAATGGGCAATAAGGCATCATTTATGCCTGATTTCAGCAGTAGTGTCACCAAGACGTTTACGTTTCATTGGAACTGAAATGGACTCATAAATATCTAAAGCTGACTGCCAACACTTATTCTTTCTAACTTTTCACCAAATGTTACAAAATAGGTGGCCCTTACCTTTCAACTATTTCTTTTACTGACACACTTTGCAAGTTTAATATTCCTTGTTTTGTCAATGATAGAATTGCTACCACAGTTGTGACACAACACACTTTCTTAGTGCTATTGGTTAGCTTTCCTAACACGATTTCTGCCTCAATAAGGTGCTATGTTCTACATTTTCCCATAAAATGTGCCTGGGAATCATATTTCTTTTGGCTGAACCAAATATTGTCTGCATTTTAGAGTTCACATAAGCAATGATTCCTAAAATGAAATTGTAAGATTTTACAAGAAATTTTCTTTTTTCACAAAACTTGCCACTTCCAGGTTTCTATTGTCTTTTTATTTCTTTATCTTTGCCAAACATAAACGAATTGCACAGAATACATAAGTAACCATACAGCACCTCAGGACTGGTGGCTTGGGAACATATCAGACAGTTTCAGTTTCGCATCCAAAGCAGAAATCATTAGATGTACCTTGCGTATAGTATCTTTTGATTCACGGAGACTTCCATCCCCATCACTCTTTTGATCATTTAATTTGGCCTTATCACTGGAATCATGCTTTTTATGGTGGTGATGGTGCCCATGACCCATGCTATGAGCCCCATTTTGAGAATTGTCTTCAACATACCTCACAATCTTCTCAACAATAAAAAACAGTACAATACCAACTGCATAAAAATAGTTGAGCACAAGATTAGAAGTTAGACGCATGGAGAATGAAAACAGATCAAGCAAGCTAGATGGATGGAGAAAGAAATAGATAAAGGACTGCTGATTAATAAAATGTTTGGAATAGTTTCAAGTGATTACAAACTTAATGATTAGTGTCTGTGTGGATTTAACATGCCCAGCTGGTAGGCAGCGACCATGAACATACATCCGAGTTAAAAGAAACAGTCTGTAAACCTCAGTCAAAAAAGGGGCATCCGCATATTGCAAAACATTAATGTGTCTGGAATAAATAAAGCTCTATCAGACATACATGTGAAGGATATACTCACATAGTATAGACAATCCCACAGAAAGATCTTCCAGTGAATGTGCATGTGCATGTGCATGCTCATGCTCATGAGCGTGACCATGACCCTCATTATCATGCGAGTGAGAATGCCCTCCACCTAGGCAGCAATAGAGAAAATGAGGTCAGTGAGAAAAGGTGAATGAAGTAAAAGAATTGCATCTATATGTAAAAGGTGAATGGTAGAACCAAACTGAAGGAACACAATTTGCAGTTGTGTTGAACTGATACGTGCAAAGTGTGAAAAATGTTAAAGCAACCCCATATATCAATGTGATGCTAGCATGAACAACATAACAATACTATGATGTTTTTAGGTTCAACACTTCAGTTTAATAATGCAAGGAATGGTAGGAAGCAATTTGGTCATAATCCAACTGGTTCACATAGATGAATCAAAGGTTTATGCTTTTAACAGAGTATTGGGCAGTAGGTAAAATATAATCAGGAGATATGCTTCTATATTAAATTGCAAGCAGTTTGATTTAGGGCCATTAGTTACATTTGTGTAAATAGATCAAGACTCATTTGTTAACTTTTCTGGGAACTTTGCAAAACCTTGCGAAATATACACATCTGTTATGCCTCCAAAACACCCTCCTCTTAACAGCGAAAATATGGATGGGAATATACTGTGCCCTTGAGAAACTAATACGGGATAGAGGTATAACTACAGTAGAAACAGTTTATAATATAGCTGATTAGACTGATATTGAAGATGGATGGGAAACACAAATTGAAGGCTAGTAAAATACAAGTCAGCAGATATATATGAACTAAGCACAAATAAAAACACGAGAACCAAAAGAAGACCTTAGCATTGATCAAAGGGTATACCAAAAGCATGTGGTAGTTGGTGAAGAAATGAATCTCCAAGCATTGCTCCTGCCTGCAGAAACATTGAAACCAAACACAAAAGCACATAAGCTGTAATATTGTTAATTCTGAGCAAAGTAGAAAAATAGATTGATAAACTGAAATTCAAGCAAACGGTGCAAGACAACATCATAAATAAGCTAAATAATCTCAAAATTAAGGGATGACATCTCATGGTTGATTCTTCTGAAAAAAACCTTTTCAAATATCTAAAAGGGGTATGTTTCTTGCACAGCATCCCACAGTCAGTTACTTTCAAAACATGCTGATATAAAATGTTAACAAGACAAGGGCACAGGACATATCAACCGCTTGCGTTTTATACAAGTACAATCATCACAGATCTTTTAACAACATAGGAATCTATGTAATCACTAATCAAGCATGTGCTATAAACAGACGACACAAGTCTTGTGTTTTCTACTTGTGTGGCACTGTTTTTCTTCTACTGGTCTGGTAGATACTCGGACTGAAAATCAATACATGCTAAGTTTTCTAAACTATTTAACACCCACCATGGACACAATTTTATAGGCAACATTTCAAATGTAGAGCCTAATCATGTTAGAAAACTCGGCAGTAATTCGTAATGTAGAGCCCATTTCAAATGTAGAGCCCATTTTAAATGTAGACACACATGAAACTAATTCGTTAGATAATATGATAGTTCATTTTTCGTGAATTTCAGTAAATTCAAATGTAGAGCCAACCGTCAACACATGAAACAGATTCAGATAACAGATAAGTCATGTTTGTGACTTTCAGTGAATGCAAATTGCTGAAGATCACCTTGGCAGAGAATGTAAATGAATCTGAAGCTATGAATGTAACAGGAACAAGTGTAGTGTAGATTGGCTAGGTAACTATGAGCATTTGTTAGGAATAAGAGAAGAGCCAAATAACACAGAATTGTGTAGATTACGGACATATCGATCTGCTAGCTATACATGTAGGGGAAAAAAATCTTATAACAGCTGGACACTCCACACTTACCCCAAACACTGCAAGCGCATCCACCATGGCCTTTGACGGTTTCCCCTGAACTGCAAAACGGGGGCAGAAACGAACAATCAGAGCCTACGCAGAAGGGCAGGCAAGCAAATAATCCCCGGATTGCAACTGGCCAAGCAGCGGGGCACTTACAGAAGATGACCGGGAGGAGGACGAGGCAGACGAGCGACGCCATGCTGACCAGCAGCGAGCACCCCATCGCGCTCAGCCACACACCTGCGCGATCGAATCCCCAAATCACTCGATCGCCTCGGAGTAAATCAAATCGCGAGCGCGCAGAAAATCGCGCCCAAAATCGAGCAGGATCGGAAGCGAAAATGCCTAACCCATGGGCGATGCCTCGATGTCGCCGTGGTCGTGGTGGTGGTGATGGTGGTGGGCGTGGTCGTGCTCGTCATATCCGAAGGACTCGAGCTCGAGATCCGCCTCCTCCGCCATCTCCTCGGGAAGCAGCCGCCGGATCTCGTCGTGGCCGTGGCCGTGGCCGTGGTGATGGTGGTGGTGCTCGTGGTCCGCTTCGCCGCCGCAGCTGTGCCCGTGCCCATGCCCGCCGTGGTCGTGGTGGTGGTGGTCGCTGCTGTCATGGAAGGGGCAGGATGATTCGGAGTGCCCGCCGGCGGGGGCGGGCACGGCCGCGGCGGCCGCCAGGAGGAGCAGGACGGCGGCGAGGGCGCGGCGGCGCATTGTGGGGCCTCGCGCGGCGCGGGGTTTTGTGGGGCGGGGTGAATCAGGAAATCAGGAGGCGGAGGGGCGCTTGCAGACGCCCTCGATGGTGACGACGAGGACGAGCACGAAGAGGAGCACGACTATGCCCACCACAACGCCGAACGTCACCACGTCCATTGCCCACCCCCGAATTTATAATTACAATTACAACCCTCAATTAAACTCGGGGAAAATTAAATAAACCAAAAATATAATAAAAAAGAAACGGGTTAAACCGTCTCGCTACGACATGAGTTGTCGGCGCTGGAGCGGAGGAGCCCCGGATCGACTGCGGGGGCGTGCTGAGTGTGTGAGTGAGAATTCTTGGATTCCGACTCGACGCCGGGGGAATCGGGAGCTTCTCCGGGCTCGTGCTGCCGTGCGGCCGCGGCGGCGTACGCTTTGCGTCGGTGGCAAGCGAGACGGGTCTGCAATTTCCAGGAGCACCGGGTACCGTGATGGATCAGACGTCGAGGGGTTTCGACGCAAGACTACAAGAGGGAAAAGTTGATGATAGCTTGAGGGGAGCATGATCGATCTCCCGGGTGATTGGTTGGTTTGGTTGTGAACTTTGTGATGGAGGGAGGCTCGCGGTGGTTTTGCAGGGGCAGGGAGGGAGGGTCCGGAGGTGGGGAATGATGCAGTGTGTGCATCAGTCAGTGGAGCAAAGTGTGCATCAGTCAGTGGAGCAAGAGCAGCAACACACCTTTTCCTCACATGTTCCAGAGGTTATCTTTTCCTTTACTTCTCGACTGCTAGAGGAATGTTGGTACCGTCTCGGGCTCTCTCGTCGTCGTCGTCGTCGACCTTTCACGAGACTGCAAGAGAGTGGGTAAAGGAGGTTGTTGGAAAATTAGGCAAACACAAGATTAAATTCCGAACTAGATTTATCATGACAAGAACAAAATCTAGCATGTAATTCTCTATCATACTAGGCAGGAAAACACATATCAACATGATCTCAGATAACATGCTGAAATAACAGATTGGATCCCAGAATATGTACTGAACAGATGCAGTTGGGATGACAAGCGGCGGTGACGGAACAGCAACGGTGTTGCGGACGGCGCGCTGCAGACGACGTTGAAGACGACGCTCGTTCGCAGCGGCGGCGGCGGAAGACGGAAGACGAGCCGTGATGAAGACCCTTGAGCAGTCGCGCGGAGCACTTCCCAAAAACCTTATTCGCCCTCTCCCGGTGCAGGATCACAAGAGCGAGAGGTTCCGGAGACCTGCTCTCCCGTTCGTCGGTGCACGCCGATGCACGGGATGGAGTAGACTACAACGGCGTCGCAACAACGAGAGGAGGCAAAACCTTACCTCGAATGAGGCTGATAGGTCGCATATATAGGGAGAGCCCACGATCTCGCGTCGCGATCACGATCTAAACCGATAGGCTTCCATATATTTCACAGACTTAAAAGCTAAGTAATCAAAAATTAAAACATCAAAAGGAAACTGCACCCCGCAAGGCGAGGAGGCGGATTTCGGTGGACCATTCACGCGGATGTCGTGCGCCCGCGCCTTTCGCCACGCCCGGCGAGGCGAGCGAGCGCGCGCGTGTGGAGTTTTCCTTCCCTCCCCACACACATGGCTTGAAGGAGTGAAGACCACCTCCATATTTAAGTTGGTCATCCTCCCCTTCCACTAGCAATGTGGCACTAAGGGGATGGTAGCACTTCCACCATTGCTCATGCCCACATGGGCCTTTGAGATTTATTTTGGAATTTCTGAAATCTTTCATGGGCCAAATGTCCATAATTCCATCAATCCCCCATCAGATCTCAAATACCCATAGGAGAATTTGCCTGTTTTCTCACTGTTGTTCATATACTAGTGTTTCAGCAAGGACGGTTAAGTTGAACTCTTGCATAGAGTTTCAAGCTACATTCATCCACAACTTGACAATGGACTAGGCCTTGAATTGCAAGTTTTGTGTGGACAAGTTTCACTCAAAGTCGGAACTAGTACTTGGCTGCCAGTAGCCTACCCCGCGGGTGGAGCATATACGTCGTACTCCTTGGTCTCTTCATGAGTTTGCTAGAGATCACTCAAATCTCATAGACTGTGACGTTTTACACTCGGACTCACATAGGTGTGTTCTTCCAAGAAAACTCTGTAGCATCTTTGCTTGAACAAGCCAACAGAACACATTAAAGCATAACGCTAACCCACCATACAGCTAACGAGAGTACTGCATCTTCACTTGGAGAGAGGTTTGGTAACTGGTTACTCTCTTCAGTCAACCGACAGCTTGTTCTTCCCAAATCCTAATTCACGGGATCTCCGATCACATAGGTTGGGTTACCACTGTGGCAACTTATACGGGTCTCATACCCATCTCCCTCGATGCACCTTCTATCACATTCCGTGATAGCCCTTTCGTAAAGGGATCTGCTAGGTTTTTGTCTGTTTGAATATAAGTCACACTTATTACTCCGGAGTTTCTCAACTTCCTGACAGACTTCAGTCGTCTCTTGACATGTCTTGATGACTTCGCATTATCCTTAGTACTGTTCACTTTGACTATCACTGTTTGATTGTCACAGTTCATAAGGATAGCCGGTATTGGTTTGTCAACCACAGGCAAGTCCATCAAGAGATCACACAACCACTCAACTTCTACAGTGGCTGTATCTAAAGCAGTAAGCTCTGCTTCCATGGTTGACCTCGTCAAAATGGTCTGTTTACCAGACCTCCATGATATCGCACCACCTCCCAGGGTAAACACATACCCACTCATGGCATATAAATCATCAGCATCTGAAATCCAGTTCAAATCACTATATCCCTCTAGCACAGCAGGGTGCCCAGAATAGTGAATCCCATAACTCACAGTACCAACCAAGTAGCGCATAACCCTTTCAAGTGCATGCCAATGATCAGAACCCGGATTTGACATGAACCTGCTCAATTTGCTTACAGCAAAAGAGATGTCGGGTCTCGTAGCGCTAGCTAAGTACATGAGTGAACCGATAATCTGAGAGTATCTTAGTTGGTCTACTGTAGCTTCCTTGTTCTTTCTTAAAATCACGCTGGGGTCATAAGGAGTAGCAGAAGGTTTGCTATCCGTATAACCAAAACGGTTCAAGACCTTCTCCACATAATGGGTTTGTGAAAGTGTAATCTCATTCTCATCCTTAAGCAGCTTGATGTTCAGAATAACATCAGCTTCTCCCAGATCTTTCATATCAAAGCTCTTTGACAGAAAAGACTTGACCTCATTGATCACATCAATGTTTGTGCCAAAGATTAGTATGTCGTCCACATACAGGTACAATATAACTCCTTCACCCCCACCATAGCGATAGTAGACACATCTATCAGCCTCATTAATGGCAAAGCCCGCAGCAGTTAAAGTACTGTCAAATTTCTCATGCCATTGCTTAGGTGCTTGTTTCAGGCCATATAAAGATTTTTGCAACTTACACACCTTAGATTCTTGACCCTTCACCACGTATCCCTCAGGCGGATCCATGTAGATCTCCTCATCCAACTCTCTATTTAGGAAAGCTGTCTTTACATCCATCTGATGGATGATTAGACCATAAGAGGCAGCCAAGGCAAGTAGTGCTCGAATAGAGGTCAGTCTAGCGACAGGTGAATAAGTATCAAAGAAGTCTTCTCCTTCCTTTTGCGTGTAGCCTTTAGCCACAAGACGAGCCTTGTACTTGTCAATAGTACCATCAGGCCTAAGCTTCTTCTATAACACCCATTTGCAACCCACAGGTTTGCAGCCATAGGGTCGATCAGTAAGCTCCCATGTCCCATTGGAAAGAATCGAGTCCATCTCACTTTGGACAACTTCTTTCCAATCATCTGCATCTGGTGATGTGTAACACCCCATGTGTTTATTAAAGATAAATACCTCAATTAGTTGTGTTAATCAAGATTAATTAGCTCCTAATCATGTTTGACATGATTATGCACACATTTGCACAAAAGCCCTTGGTCAAAGTCCAAATACGTGGTCAAACCCCTAAGGATCCAAGAGGCTGATTCGGTTTTCTTGCGCGTTCTCCAAATTTTACTATAGAAGTTAAAAATCGGCCAATATAAAAGTTGTTCCTTATTTCCGGGAACACATTTTTCATAATTGGCGGACATTCAAATTTTGAGCGGAAGTTCGCTTAAATTCGAGATGAACACACTGTGAACAGTGTTATGGGGCCGAGAATTCCTGCATCTTCGTCGCGTTTTTCCCGTCAAACCAAACATCAAAACATATGTCGCCCTTCGTGAAAGTTGTAGGTCTATAGCTCCTCTACAACTTTTATTTTTGGATATGTTTCACTTAGTTATCATTTTTGGGAGTTTAGCAATTTAGAAGACTGGCACTTGGAATTGAAACAGACGACGTCGACGTCGTCGCAGAGCAGAGCGCGCGTCCGCGGGCAGTCCACGTGGCGTCTGCGGGTCGATCCGGCGTACGGATGCCTGGGCAACATCGCTGTGGACCGGACGCCTCGCCGTGGACCCTCCGCCTCGCGTTTTTTTCCATGTGCCGCGCTGACGAGGGCCTGGATTAAGGCCCCCTAAGCAACAAGATAATCACCTTGAAGATGGGGTCCACTGACACCATTAACAATGTGAAGGCCAAGATTCAAGACAGGGGAGGCATGCAGATCTTCGTTAAGACCCTCACTGACAAGACTTCCCCCACATCACGAGTACTCTCCGCTTCGCACGAGTCCACCTCGTCTCCGAGTACCCGTCGCTCCGCACGAGTACTCTCCGCTTCGCACGAGTCCGCCTCGTCTCCGAGTACCCGTCGCCCCGCACGAGTACTCTCCGCCTCGCACGAGTCCGTCTCGTCTCCGAGTACACATTGACCTCGACTCCGACTACTCGTTCGCACGAGTAACTTCCGCCTCCGACTAAGGGCGGAAATTACGCGGAGGAGCCAAGGCGAAGGCAGGGGGGCCCACACGAACGTGGTGCTGCCCCAACCCTCCAAGCTCCTTCACAACAACACGCGTTACGCCGTTTTCCACGCCATGCAAGGTCCACAGCTGGCGCGACGGGAGGACGCCAGGGTCTGACAGGGGCTGTAATGGCGCACAGTGCACCCCTCACGACCTCCGACATGCCGTCACATCCAACGCCAGCTGCACGCCACCCCGTCAGAACAAGCACTCAATTGCCGTCTACCTGCTCTTAGGCCTTAACGTGGCAGGCCTAAAACACACCCGAAGGGGCTAAGTCACCATGTAAACTATTTGGAGGAGGAGCCAAGTGCCCTGGGCGAACAGTAGCAACAGCCCACGCGGCGGTTTCCAACGACACCACAGCTCAGCGCCCTCCCACTACGCCTGACGGACATCAATGACGGAAAAGACTCCTCAACGCCACACCACTGTAGCTTATTTTCTTTTTCCTTCTTTGCCCCTCACCCTTGTGACTATAAAAGGGGGAGGGGTGCAACGTATGCGAGGAACAAAAAAGAGAACACTGAGTTTGTAACCCCTACTACAGACACCCCTGACATAGGAACACGAGTACTCGGAACTGGACGTAGGGTATTACTCTCCGGAGGCCCGAACCAGTATAAAACCTTGTGTCTCCTGTGTCGACCATCCGGATTCGACACATGATTCGTTACAAATCTACTGCCGGCGGTTGTGAACCCCGACAGTTGGCGCGCCAGGTAGGGGCACATCGTGTGTCTCGCCGAACTTCACCAGCGATCCGGATGGAGGGCCGCGGGGTCTCGCTGACTCCCGGCACGATCGTGCATTTCGGCTCCCTCGGCTTCATCGTCACCGGACCGGCGGAGTCCGTCGTTGGGAGGACCTTCTCCCGACCAGCGCGTCCCACTGCCTCGACGGCGGCGGCAGCGCGAGCAGCTTTCGTCCGTGGCTTCATGGGCAAATCGATCAAGGACAGCCAGGACTCCCGGACGACCCGGTGACGGCCTACGTCAACGAGCTCAGGGCGTCCTACGTCACCCCGGGTTCCGCGGTCGTGCGGCGGGGGCCACCGGCGCCCCCGCCACACTTCACGCGAGAGTGCAACGTCTTGGAGGTCCACACCGCCACCAGCTCGACGAATGGCGAGGAGAATCCACGTCATCGCAACGGGGATGCCCAGCGTCGGGCGCGCCTCGACGAGATCGCCGAGGCCCAGCGCCAGCTCGATGAAGAGCTGGCGAACCTTCATCAAGAGCTCGGCGTGGAGGATGAGCCTCAACAAAGCCGCCGGTGCGAGCAGAACCGCGAGCAGGAGGCGGAGCAGCCGGCACCACAAGCTCGCGTACGGGCGCGGGACATGAACCGGTGCATCAATGAGGATGCACCCGTCGACGACGACGGCACACCACGTTTCAGGCACGCGTCGCAAAACCTCGCAGCGGCAGCCATGCTTCTGCGTGGTTGTCCTGAACCTGCTACGCCTGAAGAGAAAAGGGTTCGACAACAACTCAAAGCCCTCATCGAGACGGCGGCCGCGCAGCAAGCTGAGAGCTCAGCGTCGCATGCGCGCGAAGCACGTGGCGCACCATCTGTGCGACGCCAAGATCAATCTCCGTCCAAGCGGTGAGCGGCGGGCGAACCATCCGTCAAGTCGCGGTTGGGAGCCAACCGTGATGCCCGCAACACGCTAGAGGCTCGTCCCCGGGCTGCAGGCGGCGATAACTACGACTACGACTACGGCTACGGCAGCAACGACGACGGCCGCGACAAGCGCGACGAGCACCAAGGCCGGCGACATAGTCGGAGGCGGGGAGGACGCTACGACAGCGACGAGGACCGCAACTGCAGCTGGTCGTCAGACCCGAGGGGCCCACGCGCCTTCGGTCGGAAGGTGCAAGACGCCAAGTTCCCCTCGCATTTCCGAGCTCTGACGGCGATACCCAGATACGACGGGGAGACCAACCCGAGCGTGTGGTTGGAAGACTACAGGCTCGCATGTCGCGCAGGCGGGGCGACAGACGACCTCTTCATCATCAAGAACCTGCCGCTCCACCTCACCGACTCTACGCGGACCTGGCTCGAGCACCTGCCGCGTGGCAGGATCAACAGTTGGAAGGACCTACGGGAGACGTTCATCGACAACTTCCAGGGCACGTACGCTCGGCCCGACAAGCAGTGAGAGCTGCGCAACTGCAAGCAGCAGCTGGGAGAGAGTCTGCGCGACTACATCAGGCGTTTCTCGAAGTGCTGCACTGAGCTTCCCATCGCAATCGACAACAACGCCATCTCGACGTTCCAAAACGGCACCTCCTGCGCCACCTCATCCACCGGCTAGGGCGGAGGACTCTGAGGACAACTCGAGAGCTTCTGGATATTGCGACCAACCACGCCGACGGGGAGTAAGCGGTAGCGGCAACCTTGATTCCCCCTCTGGGTAAGGGGAAGCAAGTCGCGGACGCCGGCGAAGGGCCCTCCACGTGGTCCAAGAAGAAGAAGAAAGGCGACAAACGAGGCCGTGATGACAATACTGTTGCGGCAATCGAGCGCAAGGCAACTCGCCCCAAGAACAATCAGATCAGCCTCCCGCAGGGTCATTTTGAGAGGCTCTTAGAGGCACCATGCATGCATCACGGGTCGCCAGTCAAGCACGCGCTCAAGGACTGCCGGTTGATGAAGAAGTGTGTCAACGGTACCCTCAAGCCCAAACCAGCCGACGCCCCGAAGAAAGCAGCACCTCCCCCCGAGGACGACGATAACGAAGAAGAGGTGGTCTTCCCCCGAGAAGATGGAGCGGTCCACATGATCTTCGACGGAGCACCGGCACGACCGTCGAGACGCAAGGAGAAGCGGATCCGGCGCGAGGTCTACAACACCGAGCCTGCGACTCCGGCGTACCTCAAGTGGTCGGACATCCCGATCACCTTTGACCGAACGGACCACCCCGACCACGTACCGCAACCAGGAAGCTACCCCCTCATGGTGGCTCCACTGATAGGGACCAAGCGGGTCCACAAGGTGCTGATGGATGGAGGGAGCGGGCTCAACGTCCTGTACATGACGACAGTCGACAGCATGGGCATCTCGCGGTCCCGACTGTGCCCATCACCGTCTCCTTTCCACGGGGTCATCCCCGGGAAAGATAGGGCAGATCGATCTGCCCGTCACGTTCGGGATGTCGCGGAGCTTCCGCATAGAAACCCTCACCTTTGAAGTGGTGGGGTTCTCGGGGACGTACCACGCCATCCTCGGGAGGCCGGCCTACGCGAAGTTTATGGCCGTGCCCAATTATACGTATCTCAAGCTGAAGATCCCTGGTCCGAAGGGGGTCATCACAGAGGGGACTACGTTCCAGTACGCATACGAATGCGATGCTGAGTGTTTTCAATTCGCTGAAACACTCATCCGATCTGAGAGGCTCCAGGCCGAGCCTCCCTCCGAGGACCAAGATATCCCTGTAAAATCCCTGATATTTCATTAGTCATAAGCATTGTAATTAGTGAAGTTAATTATGATTAATTAGCTCCTAAGCATGTTTGACTTGATCTTACACACATTTGCACAAATGACCTTGGTCAAAGTCCAAATTCTAGGTCAAACCCCTTTTGATTCAAAAGGCTGATTTGGTTTTCTTGCGTGTTCTCCAAATTTTGCTATAGAAGTTCAAAATTGGCCAATATAAAAGTTGTTTCTTATTTCCGGGAACACATTTTTCATAATTGGCGGACATTCCAATTTCGAGTGCAAAGCCGCTTAAATTTGAGTTGAAGCTGCTGCGCACAGTAATTGGGGGCCGAGTTTTTCCTGAAGTTCAACACGTTTTTCACACAAATCTGTTGAGCAAAGTATAGGTTGCCCTTTGCAAAAGTTGTAGGTCTATAACTCCTCTACAACTTCTGGTTTTGGAGATTTTCAAGTTAGTTGGCACTTTTGAAAGTTACACATTTTTTAAGTCGGGTTCAGGAAATGAAAGAAGACGGCGATGTCGCGCTATAGAGCCGGCGTGCGCGCGCGCGTCCGCACCGTCGCATACACATGGCATCACCACGCGCCTCCGGTGTACGGACGCCCCGTGCACATCGCTGTGGACCCAAGGCCGCGCTGTGGAGCCACCACCCGCTCCATGGCCCGTGCGCCGCGCCCAGGGAGTGCGCGCGACAGGCCGCGGGCCCAAGCGGCCGCGTGCTCACGCATGCAAGGCGCCAGCTAGCCCACATGCCCGCGTTCAAGTCCCGTCTCGGCCGCGTCGTGCACCCGAGCTCTCGCACTCAAAAGGCGTCGCGCTACGTTGCCGTTCCTCTATTTTCCCTGCCGCACGCGCCGCCGCTCTCCATTGCAGCGCCGCCGCTGAGCAAGCTTGTCCACACCAGCCCAGCACCGCCTGACCGGATCCTCTTCTTCCCCTGGTCTCCCTGCACCTATCCCCGTCGCCGTTAGCCCACATCGAAGCCCTGAACGTCGGATTACCGGCCGCCGGCGGACGAGTTGCCTGCGCGCCGCCGCAAGGGCTCGCCGACGAGCCTTCCGGCTGGGGCAAGACCACCAACGATGCATGTGAGTAGCACTGAGGCTCCCAGACCGCTCGCACGGCTGGTTCCGGCGCTCCTCCGGCCGCCGGAGCTCTCCCCTGCGCTGGCGAGGGCTCTTTCGTGAAGATTAGATTCTTTTTAGGGTCTGTTCTGCAAAGTAAGGGCCTATGCGTAATTTCAGAAATATTCTTCAAGGGTCCCTCTGTAAAAGTGTTTAGGGTTATACGCAGTAACTTCAAAAATACGTAGAAAATTGTAGAAAATTCAGAAAAATGCAAATCCAACTGTTCTGGAATCCTTGAGAGTAGATCTACAACTTTTACAAAAGTTGTATAGTGTTTTTCTGTTTAGTTTTAAAATGAAAATTCAAACTCAATTTGAGGTATATTTGTTGTAGTTCAAAATGTACACATGCAAATGCAATGAAATTTGGATATGTTGTTGTGTGCTCCATGTTCAGTTTTGTGACTAAGTTTCACACATGTTTGTGATGTAGAACTCTAGTTATAAGTTTTGTAATATCTATGTTGGTTTAAGCTTGATGCTTTTTATAGTTCCCTCAAAATACAATTTCTTTCAGCACCAATGCACCCTAGGCCTTTTTTGTGATGTTAAGTACCTCTGGAAAAATAATGGTGATTTTAGGAGTCTGTTTAATTAGTGTTTGGTATTTATGCTTATGATGGATGTCGAATTCATAACTTGAGTTATATGATGAATCCACTTGAATATGTTTGGTTGGAACTTAGTTTTGGCATATTAAACCTGTAGGAAAAATTTGGGATCAAAAGGACTAGAGAATCTTTTTGTGTGAATTAATGAAGTTTATCTAGGCTGATGTTTGTCTTTTTCATTTAAAATAATGTATAAATGATATTGAGCTGAAAATTTATATTTAAGTTTAGTTTAGTCATATACTGCTTTGGTAAAATTTTCATGACAGTTGGAGTTATATTTTATTTATTATGATTTATGGATGCATGGCTAGTTATAATGGGTTAAATAAATTTATTCCATCTTTTAATTTGGTTTAGAGGAGTTTAAGTTCAGTTGCTGTTTAAAAGGAATTTAAGAACACCCCCATACTGATGGTGAAGATTATTATTTTAATTTGTTTAGTTATGCACACAATCACCATCAAAGTCATAGTTAGTCCATCATCGTCCACCCCTTTAATTTCAATGAAGTTAATAATTTAATTTTGCATAGATGTGTACGCAATCACTATCAAAGTAAGTGTTACTCCAGTATCACTCACCCCATACCTTAATAAAGTTTAGTAAGCTATTTTGTTTAAATGTGCACACAATCCCCAGTTAAATAGATGTTAGTTCACTCTCACCACACACCTCACTTTTGTGAGTTTTCTTTGTTGTTTTGATGAATGTGGCCCACAAGAGTTGGGTTAATGATAAAATCTCTCACCTTCACACCATAACTAATGCATGTGCATAAACGTATAGATCTTCCCGACGGGACGTACACACTTACTCAGGAGGAGGAGGGATCCGCTAGTGGTGAGCTAAATCAAGCTAGTGGGCAGCAAGACCTGGACCAAAGTCCAGAAGAGCCCGAGGCTAGTGTTGAGTCAAAGGAAGGCAAGCACCGGAGTCACATACAACCTTTTTGGATTAAATCTCACATCTTTTACCTTTCCAGTATTTATGCTTTACTTTGTACATTTAAGTTTCAGGAGTTACTTTGAAACCTAGATGCATGATCCTTAGGACTCCTATGCTCTTTTACTAGTATGTTAGGAACGCTAGTGCCATGCTCTAAGGATACGGTACAAGTCGAGTAATGACTCATTACTCGCGAGATATAGGATGCTTATGTTGGAATCATAAGTTGGTTAGTTGACTCGCTCATGTGGTAAGAGCAATGGGTTCGGTCTCGACCGAGTAGCATGGTGCTGGTCTAAGCTATTGAACGTACCAAGTGCTTGTCGGGAATGGGACCAGTAAGCCTAGTACCTAATGAACCAGTGCGGGGACTTTATGGCTACTAATCTTGAGATGCGTCTCCCGGTTTGATTCCGGTAGTGCAAGTGTGAGTCTGGGCGTGCCGTGTGAGGGCATCCCAGTAACCTTGTACTTAGGACTGTGGCATCTGTCCCTATCTGGGGAGTGACGGGAACCGCCTGGTCGGGGTAGACCCCGCATTTGCTTTTCTTTGGATTTTTTTGGGTCTACCTTCTTCCGTGTAGCTTGGGTATACCTTGCAAGGATATAAATCGATCAATCGTCGGTCACTCGCCGTTATCTGAGTCGGCTTGACCACTGGCTACCCCATGTTTATTTATGAAACATTTTGGATTAATATTTATGCTTGATTAATCTTGTTTGCACAACATGCTTGTTTAGCTAGGTGCTTACCTAGAATGGTTAACATACTAGAACTTGAGCTAAAAATTGAAAGTAAGGATCAACTCTTAGTTGCTTTTGGCAAAACAAACCCACAGCCAAAAAGCCTTGCATATCTAGCTGTGTCTTTTATTTTTGACGGGTCAGTCTTGCTGAGTATTAGTATACTCAGCCTTGCTTGTTTTGTTGTTTTCAGGTAACCCCATCTGGCCTGGTGCTATTCCAGATGGATGGGAAATTGAATGGGAGAATGATGATGAGGAGTGATATGCATGGATGGCCTCCTGTGTGTATCATGCGTCCGCTGTTAAACTCTGAACCATGTTTACTTTTATGTACTAAAAACCTAGTTTGTAATATTAAATACTTATGGACTTGTATGTAATGTAATCTTGTACTCTGGTCCCGCCTTCGTGTGGGCTTAGCGCATATCTCGATCCTGTGAAAGTGATTTACCGGGCATGACCCGGCAGAGGCGACAAAATAGCTCTTGGTTATCACTTATGAGCCAAGTGGACCGGCTTAAGTGATAATCCAGATTTATTTTGGGCGGTTCTGTCACAGCTGGTACCAGAGCGAGTTTATACACCAGAGTAATTAAAATACCTTAACAAACCTGTTTTTGGAATAAAATTTGACAAGATTAATAATCTTGCTAAGTGAGTAGGACGTTAAGGTCTAATCTAGTCCGAGAGGCCCTAGAGGGAATTTTTGGGTTCTTTCAGGTGGCTAGTACTCTATGGTGTATTTAATCTGACTTCCAGCACATTTTATTCCTGCCAAAACTTACATTCATGCGCAACCATACTAGTTCGTCACGTTTTGCCATACGTGATAGTGCCACGGGAAAGTCCGTGAGGGATGGATGGGACCTATTCCAATGGGAACCCACGTCGCGTCTGCATCTCGTCACGTTTTGCCATACGTGATGGTGCCACAGGAAAGTCCGTGAGGGATGGATGGGACCTATTCCAATGGGAACCCACGTCGCGTCAGAGTCTTAATTAGGACGCTGTCCATGCAGCGGCTTTAGGCATGGATGCCGTTTCTATAGTGAACGGTAATGAATATGGACGCTTTCGTGAGTGCTGGCACGAAAGGTTTGGAATGTTCTGTGATTTTCTGCAGGTACACTAACCACGGTTGTTAGGTACGATAATTAAGAAACGAATATCTTTCGACTAGCTATTATAAGGAGAGACGTATATGTATGCCTTGCCACCGGCACTAACTTCGTTTTTAAGCTTAAAAGCTTTGCGAGGAAGTTTAGGACGCTTTTTGCATCATGTAAAAGCTATCAAACCAAAACTGAACTGAAATCATGTGTTGCTTGGTCTTTATTTAATTTGTGTTTCTTAAGGACCAATCATGCTAGTTTGATGCTTTGATGAGGTGTTAAGCAAAGATTGTAACTAGATGCTGTCCAAATTTTTCTAAGGATTATCTAGAAAAATTCTGGCTAGGTGCTCTTTAGGGAAATTGTTCATTATCTAGTTAAGATTGCTCTCTAAATTTCTCATAATTTTAGGATGCTTAAAACTGAAGTTAGGATCAAATTTGCTAGGCAAGGTCATGCTGAAAACTCGAATTTTTACATATAGTTCCCAAATGTTTATGACTAGAGAATCTGTAGCAAAAATGTTCATTATCTAGCTTACATCATGCTGTAAAAATTTCATGGTAATTGGGTACTCAGTTTTTGAGTTATGATCTTTTTAGTGAAGCTCTGCCCTGCTGAAATTTTCTGGGCAACAACACTCTGAAAATGGATCTTTTGCAACCTTTTACAATCTGATTTAATTCAACCATTGAATACCAAAAATGTGAGTTAGAATGTTTCTTCTGAACTGCTCACAAAAATTTGGAATTTTTGGGGTACTGGTTTAACAGTTATGGATTTTTGTTCTATACTGCCAGTTTTTGCCATATGCATGTTAAACTCATCTTTATGGGTCTAACGTGCGCTTGTAAATTATTTTTATAGATGACTGCCCCTGGTTTCATTACGGTGGGTGCTGATGGCACGTTTGCCACCACTGGCTTGCAGTGGGAGGGCTTCAGACGCATTGCGTGGAGAGCCTTGTGTGCTGTGGGCTACACCACCCCTCCTTTCTACGAGGGGGTGGAATACGAGGAGATGGGCGTGCCTAGCTGCCGAGTACGAGTGACCGTGCTCACCCACCCGGGCCACCTCGAGTGGACGGACTTGAGCATGGAGCTCCTGTGCTACCGCGCTTTCGAGGCAGTGGAGTCGGCAGCCTTGATGGTGCTCCACACCCTCTCCACCCACCGACCACAGGAGATGCTTCAGACACCGTTGGGGTTGGTTCCAGCTTTGGACCCCAACGATCCTATGTGGCTAGGCCGGATGACCAACATAGCCACACTTCTCGAGATTGTGCCACCCTATGACACAGTGCAGACTTTGGGCACGTGCTTGAGGGTCTTGTACGCTCTACAGGACCTTCGTCGAGTTATCACGGATGACTTGGCTGGTCGTCTCACTGGAGCTACGTGGTACTTCTACTGGGTTGTCAGTCTCTTCACAGAGCAGCACGGTGGATACACTCAGGCCGTGCAGGCTAATGCTGACCTCCAGGGTCAGTTACAGCAGCTTCAGGGTCAGGCACGTCAGTTTCTGATTGAGCGTGGCGACCACCTGCAGCAGATCGTGAACTTCCAGACTGGGCAGCAGGAGTTGCAGGCTCAGTTGGCTGACAGAGATGCTGAGAGGCTTGTGCACCTCTAGCATATCCAGGGCCTGCAGGACCAGGTTGAGGACTTGGAGCTTGCTGCTGAGGCTTTGGAGGTTGAGGTTGGCATGCTTCAGCAGGCACACCACCCACCGGGCATTGGGCCCGATGAGCAGATGGAGATCCAGCTGGACCCAGAGGAGGTTCAGGACGTTCCCGGACTCGACTAGAGGAGCTTGGTGCTCTATTTCTACCTGTCGCGGGGAACTCTCCATAGTTTGTACATAGGACCTAGATCCTAGATGATGTAGTAGGAAAATTTGACATGTACTCTTTGTTAGCCCTTTTGGTTGGTTTTTGTGCTAGGCTGACTTAGAGTATTCTTTTGTGTAGCTAGATGCTACATAGTGACCCACATGTAATGGTGATCCACCACATTTTGTAATTTGTAATTATGGTGGAAAAACACCTCTCGGCAGCAATCTGCCTAAGAAATGAAAAAGAAGAAAGTTGTGATCAAATCTGAGTTTTTGGATGAATACCAAAGTTGTTTTAAACTTGATAATGGTTATGCTCACAAAAATTCAGCATATTTGCATGTGTAGTTTGAGAAATATCGAATTTTTAGTAAGCTACTAGCTGCTGTCCAAACTGCTAGACAGAGCTTTGGAAATTTAATTTTTCGACCCCTGTAAAAGATGAATCTGTTATGGAGTTGAATACCAAAGTTGAAGCTTATGAAATTCTACACATGCTGACCAAATTTTAGAAATTTTTGACTTTTGTAGAAAGAGTTATGAATTATTTACTCAGGACTGTGATGCTGCCTAAATTCTGAATTTTCATAAGTTTGAATTTTCGTATGCATATTCTTCTTGTTATTCTTTTAAGCAAGCTTTGAATATGTATCTAATGAAAGTTCAAAATTTTCAGATGGCTGATAATACTCACAATGTTCCTGAGAGCTCTGATGGTCAGGGTGGTGGTGGTCTTCCTCCACCTCCACTGATGAACCCTACAGAAGCGTTCATGGCTATCCAAACTGAAGTGCTGAGGCAAATCCTCGACACGCAGAACCTGATTGCACAGAGGCTTCAGCAGCCCTTCAACCATCAAGAGCAAAATCAAGATGGGCTTAATGCAGTCATGTCTTATGACAAGTTCAGGGCGATGAGGCCACCATTGTTCACCAAGGCAGAGGAGCCCCTAGAGGCCGATGCCTTCATTAGGGCCCTAGAGGCCATGTTTTCCATTTTTACACTGCCTTGCTCAGCAGAAAATAAGGTAGGCTTCGCCACTCAGCAACTGAGGGGTGAAGTGGTGGGAGCATTTCAAATCTATGCAGCCACAGGGCCACCAGATTACTTGGGCTGAATTTAAGAAAGCTTTCAAAGAGCATTATATTCCTAAGGGGCTTGTTGATAGAAAAATGAGGGAATTGATACACCTCAAGCAAGGGTCTGATTCTGTATATCAGTATGCTAAAAAATTCAACAGTCTCTGTCAGTATGGGGACTATCATGTTGATATTGATAAGAAAAAGATGGATCGATTCCGTGAGGGGCTTGATGGAGAGCTCTATGAAAGGTTGAACTTAATCAAAATTGATAGCTATCCTGAGCTGGTGAATTTGGCCATCTCTCAGGAGGACGCCATGAAGAGAGCTCAACATGATAGGAAGAGGAAGTTCAATCAAACTTCAGACAGTGGCCAAGGCAAGAAATTTAAGTTTGTAAAGAAGAATGTGCAGGGTGCCACCCAGCCATCTTCATCTGGACGCTGGGTGATGAAGCAATCTCAGTCTAAGCCATCTGGCAACTTTGGCTATCGCAGCACCCAGCAGACTGCTCCTAGGCCTAGTGCACCCCCACCTGCCCGCAACAATGAGGATCGTCGTTGCTACAACTGCGGACAGCTGGGGCACTATGCTAACAAGTGCACACGCCCTTGACAGCAACATCAGCAAAGTTAGGGGCAAGGCTCTAAGGCTGGAAATCAGGGAAAGAAACAAACTGTGCAAGTGAAGCAAGGCCGTTTAAACTTCACCACAGTGGTTGATCTTCCAGAGGGAGCACCAGTCTTGACGGGTACATTTTCTATCCATGGTCGTCCGGTTACTATATTATTTGATTCTAGTGCTACTCATAGCTTTATTAATGTGAAAACCATGAATAATTGGGATTTGAAGTGGTGTCATACTAATCAGGCCTATATGATTGCCACACCGGGTGGAAAGGTTGCTTCAAATCAAGTAGCCTTAAGAGTACCACTTGAAATAGGTAGCAAGACTTTTCCAACAAATCTTGTCACATTAAGTCTGGATGGGGTAGATATTATCCTAGGTATGAATTGGATGACTCAGCACAAAGTTTTCCTGGATATTTCAGAAAGAATGTTAGAAATCAACTCACCTTTTGTCGGAAGTTCAATTCTTTACCTTCCTCCCAAAGGCCATAAAGGCTCATGTGTTTATGCTGCCATAACTACTCAACTTGAGGATATTCCAGTGGTATGCGAGTACATGGATGTCTTTCCAGATGATTTGCCTGGCTTGCCACCAGACAGAGAGGTTGAGTTTGTCATTGAGCTACAGCCTGGCACCGCCCCTATTTCTAAGAGATCTTATAGAATGTCACCCAAAGAACTTGCAGAATTAAAGAAACAACTTCAAGAGTTGCTTGATAAGGGCTATATCCGCCCCAGTTCTTCTCCTTGGGGCTGTCCCGCCCTCTTTGTGAAAAAGAAAGATGGTAGCCTGAGGTTGTGTGTGGACTACCGACCTCTCAATGCGGTGACTATCAAAAATAAATATCCATTGCCCCGCATTGATGTGCTATTTGATCAATTGGCTGGAGCTAAGGTCTTCTTTAAGATCGATCTTCGGTCTGGGTATCATCAAATAAAAATCCGACCTTGTGATATTCCCTAGACGGCTTTCTCTACTCATTATGGACTTTATGAATTCTTGGTCATGTCCTTCGGTCTTACAAATGCCCCAGGCTACTTCATGTATCTTATGAATCCCGTATTTATGACGGAGTTGGATAAATTTGTGGTGGTATTTATTGATGGCATCTTTATTTATTCCAAGAATGAGGAAGAGCATGCGGATCATCTTCGCATTGTCTTACAACTCTTAAGAGAGCACAAACTTTATGCTAAGCTCACCAAGTGTGAATTTTGGCTAGATAGTGTTAAATTTCTAGGGCACACTATTTCTAGCGAGGGTATATCTGTCGATCCAAGCAAAGTGCAAGAAGTAATGGATTGGCAACCCCCTAAATCCGCTCATCAAATCCGCAGCTTCCTAGGCTTGGCTGGATATTATCGCCATTTCATTCCGGACTTCTCTAGGATTGCCAAGCCTATGACTGAGCTGCTAAAGAAAGGTTTGAAATTTGTGTGGAGTGAGGCTTGTGAAAAGGCATTCCGAAAATTAAGAGAACTTTTAACTTCAGCCCCAGTGCTAGCGCAGCTGGACAATTCAAAGCCATATGAAGTTTATTGTGATGCTTCAGGCATGGGTCTTGGCTGTGTTCTTATGCAAGAAAATCGGGTTATTGCCTATGCCTCATGGGCGCTTCGCCCTCATGAGAAGAATTATCTCACACATGACTTAGAGCTAGCAGCGGTTGTTCATGCTTTGAAAATATGGAGGCATTATCTTATAGGAAACCGTTGCAATATCTTCACTGACCACAAAAGCCTCAAATACATTTTCACTCAGTCTGATTTAAATATGAGGCAAAGGAGATGGTTAGAGTTGATAAAAGATTATGATCTTGAGGTCCATTATCATCCTGGAAAGGCGAATGTGGTTGCAGATGCTCTTAGCCGTAAGGCTCACTGCAATTGCCTATCGATGGAACCTTATAGTGATACTCTATGTGAGGAGTTGAGAAGGCTAAACTTGGAAATTGTTGAACAAGGAAGCCTAAATGCTATCTCTGCCGAGTCTGATTTATTCGATAGAATTGTTAAGGCTCAACTTCAAGATGAGGGTATTCTTTTGATCAAACAAAAATTGTTAGAAAAAGATCCTAAATATAATTGCTTCCGGAAGGATGAGAAATATATAGTCTGGTTTGAGCAACGCCTTGTTGTTCCAGATAATGGGGATTTGAAAAAGGAGATCTTTGATGAGGGTCATCTCTCTAAATTCTCTATCCATCCTGGGAGTAGTAAAATGTATCAAGATTTAAAGGAGAATTTTTGGTGGTCTAATATGAAGGTGGACATAGCCAAATATGTGTCGGAATGCGATACTTGTCAAAGAATTAAAGCAAGTCATTTGAAACCTTCCGGTACTCTTCAACCCCTACCCATACCTTCTTGGAAGTGGGATGATATAAGTATGGACTTTGTGTCCGGATTTCCACTCACATCTAGAAATCATGATTCCGTCTGGGTTATCGTGGATAGGTTGACAAAGACTGCTCATTTTATCCCGGTCCACACCAAGTATGATGCCAAAGATTATGCAAGTCTTTATATTGAGCACATAGTTCGCTTGCATGGTGTTCCTAAGACCATCATTTCTGATAGGGGATCTCTCTTTGTGTCACGTTTCTGGGAACAATTACATAAGTCACTTGGCACCAAGATTATACGGGGTTCAGCTTATCATCCTCAGACCGATGGTCAAACCGAAAGAGTGAACCAAATTCTAGAGGACATGTTGCGAGCCTGTGTTATTCAATTTGATAAAAGTTGGGACAAGTGTCTATCTTTGGCAGAATTTTCTTACAATAATAGTTATCAAGCCAGCTTGAAAATGGCACCTTTTGAGGCTCTTTATGGACGGAGATGTCATACTCCCTTGAACTGGTCACAGACCGGGGAGAGAAAATTCTTTGGTCCAGCCCTAGTTAAGGATGCCGAAGAAAAAGTGAGAGTAATCAAGGAAAATTTGAGAATTGCTCAAGAAAGGCAAAAGAGTCATTATGACAAGGGAAAGACACCTAGAGAATACAAAGTTGGTGACTTTGTGTATTTAAAAGTTTCGCCAACCAAGGGTGTCCAAAGATTCGGTGTGAAAGGAAAGCTAGCTCCTCGCTACATTGGTCCCTATGAGATTCTCCAAGTTTGTGGGCCAGTGGCGTATCGTATTCGACTCCCTGATCGGTTCTCTGTTGTACACAATGTGTTTCATGTCTCCCAATTGAGAAGATGTGCTAATAAACCGGACAGGGAAGTTATTGAAGAAGCTAATGCTTGGATTGAACCGGATCTATCTGTCGTTGAACATCCTCTAAGGATTCTTGATATCAAAGAAAGAAAAACTCGAAGACAATCCGTGAAGATGTATAAAATCCAGTGGAGTCATCACCATGTTGATGAAGCCACTTGGGAAACTGAACATTATCTCAATGAGAATTATCCGGGTTTTCTTCAATCTAGACACCGTAAGTTTCCTCCCCCTACTTTCATCTTTTAATTCCTAATCTCGGGATGAGATTTCTTTTAAGGGGGTAGGCTGTAATATCCCTAATATTTATTAGTCATAAGCATTGTAATTAGTGAAGTTAATTATGATTAATTAGCTCCTAAGCATGTTTGACTTGATCTTACACACATTTGCACAAATGACATTGGTCAAAGTCCAAATTCTAGGTCAAACCCCTTTTGATTCAAAAGGCTGATTTGGTTTTCTTGCGTGTTCTCCAAATTTTGCTATAGAAGTTCAAAATCGGCCAATATAAAAGTTGTTCCTTATTTCCGGGAACACATTTTTCATAATTGGCGGACATTCCAATTTCGAGTGCAAAGCCGCTTAAATTTGAGTTGAAGCTGCTGCGCACAGTAATTGGGGGCCGAGTTTTTCCAGAAGTTCAACACGTTTTTCACACAAATCTGTTGAGCAAAGTATAGGTCGCCCTTTGCGAAAGTTGTAGGTTTATAACTCCTCTACAACTTCTGATTTTGGAGATTTTCAAGTTAGTTGGCACTTTTGAAAGTTACACATTTTTTAAGTCGGGTTCAGGAAATGAAAGGAGACGGCGACGTCGCGCTGTAGAGCCGGCGTGCGCGCGCGCGCCCGAACCGTCGCATACACGTGGCATCACCGCGCGCCTCCAGCATACGGACGCCCCGTGCACGTCGCTGTGGACCCAAGGCCGCGCTGTGGAGCCACCGCCCGCTCCATGGCCCGTGCGCCGCGCCCAGGGAGCGCGCGCGACAGGCCGCGGGCCCAAGCCAGCCACACGCCGTCACGCGGCCGCGCAGCGCCACGCGCTCACGCATGCAAGGCGCCAGCTGGCCCACACACCCGCGTTCAAGTCCCGTCTCGGCCGCGTCATGCACCCGAGCTCTCGCACTCAAAAGCCGTCGCGCTACGTTGTCGTTCCTCCGTTTTCCCTGCCGCACGCGCCGCCGCTCTCCATTGCAGCGCCGCCGCCGAGCAAGCTTGTCCACACCAGCCTAGTGCTTCTTGACCGGATCCTCTCCTTCCCTTGGTCTCCCTGCACCTATCCCCGTTAGCCCACATCGAAGCCCTGAACATCGGATTGCCGGCCGCCGGCAGACGAGTTGCCTGCGCGCCGCCGCAAGGGCTCGCCGACGAGCCTTCCGGCCGGGGCAAGACCACCAACGACGCACGTGAGTAGCACTGAGGCTCCCAGACCGCTCGCACGGCTGGTTCCGGCGCTCCTCTGGCCGCCGGAGCTCTCCCCTGCGCCGGCGAGGGCTCTTTTGTGAAGATTAGATTCTTTTTAGGGTCTGTTCTGCAAAGTAAGGGCCTTTGCGTAATTTTAGAAATATTCTTCAAGGGTCCCTCTGTAAAAGTGTTTAGGGTTATTCGCAGTAACTTCAAAAATACGTAGAAAATTGTAGAAAATTCGAAAAAATGCAAATCCAACTGTTCTAGAATCCTTGAGAGTAGATCTACAACTTTTACAAAAGTTGTATGGTGTTTTTCTATTTAGTTTTTAAATGAAAATTCAAACTCAGTTTGAGGTATATTTGTTGTAGTTCAAAATGTACACATGCAAATGCAATGAAATTTGGATATGTTGTTGTGTGCTCTATGTTCAGTTTTGTGACCAAGTTTCACACATCTTTGTGATGTAGAACTCTAGTTATAATTTTTGTAAGATCTATGTTGGTTTAAGCTTGATGCTTTTTATAGTTCCCCAAAATATAATTTGTTTCAGCACCAATGCACCCTAGGCCTTTTTTGTGATGTTAAGCACCTCTGGAAAAATAATGGTGATTTTAGGAGTCTGTTTAATTAGTGTTTGGTATTTATGCTTATGATGGATGTCGAATTCATAACTTGAGTTATATGATGAATCCACTTGAATATGTTGGGCTGGAACTTAGTTTTGGCATATTAAACCTGTAAGAAAAATTTGGGATCAAAAGGACTAGGGAATCTTTTTGTGTGAATTAATGAAGTTTATCTAGGCTGATGTTTGTCTTTTTCATTTAAAATAATGTATAAATGATATTGAGTTGAAAATTTATATTTAAGTTTAGTTTAGTCATATACTGCTCTGGTAAAATTTTCATGACAGTTGGAGTTATATTTTATTTATTATGATTTATGGATGCATGGCTAGTTATAATAGGTTAAATAAATTTATTCCATCTTTTAATTTGGTTTAGAGGAGTTTAAGTTCAGTTGCTGTTTAAAAGGAATTTAAGCACACCCCCATACTGATGGTGAAGATTGTTATTTTAATTTGTTTAGTTATGCACACAATCACCATCAAAGTCATAGTTAGTCCATCATCATCCACCCCTTAAATTTCAATGAAGTTAATAATTTAATTTTGCATAGATGTGTACGCAATCACTATCAAAGTAACTGTTACTCCAGTATCACTCACGCCATACCTTAATAAAGTTTAGTAAGCTATTTTGTTTAAATGTGCACACAATCCCCAGTTAAATAGATGTTAGTTCACTCTCACCACACACCTCACTTTTGTGAGTTTTCTTTGTTGTTTTGATGAATGTGGCCCACAAGAGTTGGGTTAATGATAAAATCTCTCACCTTCACACCATAACTAATGCATGTGCATAAACGTGTAGATCTTCCCGACGGGACGTACACGCTTACTCAGGAGGAGGAGGGATCCGCTAGTGGTGAGCTAAATCAAGCTAGTGGGCAGCAAGACCTGGACCAAAGTCCAGAAGAGCCCAAGGCTAGTGTTGATTCAGAGGAAGGCAAGCACCGGAGTCACATATAACCTTTTTGGATTAAATCTCACATCTTTTACCTTTCCAGTATTTATGCTTTACTTTGTGCATTTAAGTTTCAGGAGTTGCTTTGAAACCTAGATGCATGATCCTTAGGACTCCTATGCTCTTTTACTAGTATGTTAGGAACGCTAGTGCCATGCTCTAAGGATACGGTACAAGTCGAGTAATGACTCATTGCTCGCGAGATATAGGATGCTTATGTTGGAATCATAAGTTGGTTAATTGACTCGCTCATGTGGTAAGAGCAATGGGTTCGGTCTCGACCGAGTAGCATGGTGCTGGTCTAAGCTATTGAACGTACCAAGTGCTTGTCGGGAATGGGACCGGTAAGCCTAGTACCTAATGAACCAGTACGGGGACTTTATGACTACTAATCTTGAGATGTGTCTCCCGGTTTGATTCCGGTAGTGCAAGTGTGAGTCTGGGCATGCCGTGTGAGGGCGTCCCAGTAACCTTGTACTTAGGACTGTGGCATCTGTCCCTAATCTGGGGAGTGACGGGAACCGCCTGGTCGGGGTAGACCCCGCATTTGCTTTTCTTTGGATTTTTTTTGGGTCTACGTTCTTCCGTGTAGCTTGGGTATACCTTGCAAGGATATAAATCGATCGATCGTCAGTCACTTGCCGTTATCTGAGTCAGCTTGACCACTGGCTACCCCATGTTTATTTATGAAACATTTTGGATTAATATTGATGCTTGATTAATCTTGTTTGCACAACTATGCTTGTTTAGCTAGGTGCTTACCTAGAATGGTTAACATACTAGAACTTGAGCTAAAAATTGAAAGTAAGGATCAACTCTTAGTTGCTTTTGGCAAAACAAACCCACAGCCAAAAAGCCTTGCATATCTAGCTGTGTCTTTTATTTTTGATGGGTCAGTCTTGCTGAGTATTAGTATACTCAGCCTTGCTTGTTTTGTTGTTTTCAGGTAACCCCATCTGGCCTGGTGCTATTCCAGATGGATAGGAAATTGAATGGGAGAATGATGATGAGGAGTGATATGCATGGATGGCCTCCTGTGTGTATTATGCGTTTAGTTTAATTTCCGCTGTTAAACTCTGAACCATGTTTACTTTTATGTACTAAAAACCTAGTTTGTAATATTAAATACTTATGGACTTGTATGTAATGTAATCTTGTACTCTGGTCCTGCCTTCGTGTGGGCTTAGCGCATATCTCGATCCTGTGAAAGTGATTTACCGGGCATGACCCGGCAGAGGTGACAAAATAGCTCTTCGTTATCGCTTCTGAGCCAAGTGGACCGGCTTAAGTGATAATCCGGATTTATTTCGGGCGGTTCTGTCACAATCCCCAAGTCGTCCAAGGGAGCGGCCTGCTCTTTCGAGCCCGCCAAGGATGTCAAGGATGTGGCTGTCTTCGATGATGGCCGCACGCTCCGTGTCGGGACGGCGCTCGATCCTAAATAGGAAAGCGCGCTCGTCGACTTCCTCAAGGCGAACCTCGACGTGTTCGCATGGAAACCTTACGACATGAAGGGGATCCCGAGAGAAGTTGCCGAGCACAAACTCAACGTCAAGCCGGGATCGAAACCGGTAAAGCAGCACCTGTGCCGCTTCAACGACGACAAGTGCAAGGCCATAGGCGAGGAAATCAAGAAGCTCCTTAGTGCAGGGTTCATCAAAGAAGTGTTCCACCCCGAGTGGCTTGCTAACCCTATACTTGTAAAGAAGAAGAATAAGAAATGGAGGATGTGTGTTGACTACACGAGCCTTAACAAGGCATGTCCCAAGGATCCGTTTCCTTTGCCTCGCATAGATCAGGTTGTCGATTCAACGGCAGGGTGCGAAACCCTCTGTTTTCTCGATGCGTACTCCGAGTACCACCAGATCGTGATGTGTATAGCAGACCAACTCGCAACATCCTTTATTACTCCCTTTGGCTCTTATTGCTACAACTCGATGCCGTTCGGACTCAAAAATGCGGGCGCTACATTTCAAAGATGCATGCAACGCATTTTCGGCGATCTCATAGGACGGATAATCGAGGCGTATGTTGATGACATCGTAGTCAAGTCAAAGAAGACGGGTGATCTGATCCCCGATCTTACGGAAGTATTTGCGAAGCTGAGAGAGCACGGGGTGAAGCTAAACCCCGAAAAATGCGTTTTCGGGGTTCCAAGGGGCATGCTCCTAGGCTTTGTCGTGTCTGAACGCGGCATTGAGGCTAATCCCGAGAAGGTCTCAGCCATCACCAACATGGGACCAATACAGAACCTGAAGGGCATACAGCGCGTCACGGGCTGCCTTGCGGCTCTTAGTCGGTTCATCGCCCGACTAGGAGAACTTGAGAGCTAGGTGGTGTGTGTGAAATGGAGCCCCTCCCCTCCTATTCATAGACAAGGAGGAGGCTTGCTCCGGGGCTCAAAGTGCCCCTAAATGCCCGGGACTGCAGCAGGGAGCCAATGAGCAAGTGACAAGTGGAGGGCCAGGATGAACTGACCCTAGGTCGGTTCGGCCGAACCTAGGGTCGGCCGACCCCCTAGGGCGGTCTCCTGGCCCGTGCTTCCTCTGGCTCGCTTCCATGTGGGCCCTGATGCCTCTCCTCCATGCATGGCACATTTCCTGGCGGTTTAGTTGGTAATGTGGGCCCATGGATCCATGTGATGCTGACGTGGCAGCATGTGATTCGTCGAAAGTTCTTCTCATGGATTGGTGACATCATGGATCCAGGAGAATCCATGTGGCAGCCCCTGATTGGCCAGCATTTGAGTGCCTTGGATTGGAGTGGAGTGTAAGTGCATGAATTCCTCTCATTTCTTGTGCTAAATACCTGCATTCAAATAGACATCGACACTGGTGGAAAGTATGAGTTTAAGCACCTATTCTAGTGTGGATGTTTAATTCATGCTCAGATTTGCAGGAGTTGACGGCCTTGAAAATGGCAAATATTGACCGTCAACAACACTCCCACACTTGACCTTTGCTCGTCCCGAGTGAAGGGGAAACAAAGCCAAGCGGGTTATAAATACCGGAAAGTAAGACAGACATAAGAGATATTCCAAGCCACACCTTGCTCCTGTGAACCTCTGTGTAGTGGCTATCATGTTCCCTTGGGTTATTGAAGAGTAGAACTACTGTGAATCAAGTCACTAATGCACCTGATGATAAACACCTTGGGGGTTTTGCAAGATTTTCATAAACAAAACTCTTGGTGGCTTCCTCATTTGATTCTCTCAAATCGCTCAATGTGTATATGTCCTCACTAAGGCATTTTGCCTTTCTTCATCCTACTTCTAATGATGGCTATATGTGGAGCTCAGGGTAGGATAAAGAGAAAGCATGCTTGTATCACATATTTTGCAAAGTCAAATACTGGATCCATAGAGAAAATCAAATCATACTATCAGATCAAGATGTGCATCGGTATGGCTATGGTGTGTATGGTAAGGTGGATACTAGGCCCGGAATGGGTGCTAGATATTACCATACATATAAGTTGAAAATGTGGGTTGATGGTAAGCTGGACACTAGCCCCGGAATGGACACTAGTTATTACCATCTATGAAATGGAACTCCTTTTTGCATGATCTATCTCTCCCCTATTCCTCCTTTATTTTGGACATGGGCTATTCTTTCTTTCTTTTTTTTGTAGCCCATGTCTCTTTTTTTTTGAAGGACACTTCTAGAGAGAGATGTCACACCACATATGGAGTTTTATTTTTATGGAATGGATAATTGATACAATGCTAACTCCTAGTGTAGAAGCATAGCAAGGGGAAAATAGGTGGGGTCCACATAAATCTTGATCATGAAAGTAATGAAACGAAATCTCACAAGGGTCACAGAATTTGACAAAGCTCAAAGTAATGACCAGCAGCACATGAATCAAAGGTTTTACCTACAGAGATCATGTGGCTCTAATGGGACGGAGGCATATCAAAGAGGAGCCTTTCCAAGAGGTTTTGAGTTTTCAAAAAATAAATTCCTCAAGAGAGTTAGTCATCAGAGCAAAAGATCATATCATCCAGTCATATCATACTCATCAATTACTTAGGTGAACATGCTTGTCCTTAAGAAGATTTTGGTTCACAAGCATCAGGTAGAAAGCAAGGAATAAAACATATGTAAGTCTACTGAGGTACAAATGAGCTGGGTGATATTTAGCATCATCATCATTCGAGTTTTAGTTTAGAGATAGAAGATATGGCTTATAAAACTCAGGAATGAAAGAGAGTGAGTTGTCGAGATGCAAACCAGCGCTATGCATAGAAGGTGAACCGTGAGAGGCTCTCCGCAGGAGTGAACTCGTGTGGGTCCCGTTCAGGTTCTCGGTAGGTGATCGATCGGCTAGCGCGGAGTGCTCGCAGTGGGTACGTACGAAAATGTCGCTCTTGCATTAGGAGAGTCGTGGCTCTTCCCCCACACTGTCTCAAACCTAGATGTCTTCTAAATCACAAAGACTAAAGTAACGACACAAAGGGTGGCTAAACCGGGTTACATGACTGGTGAGCCACTTTATTCAAATTCAAAATGTTTTAATCAAAACGATTAGGCGCTTACACACATGCAAAGGGAAATAAATGAAATAAAGGAAAACAAAGGGAAATCAACCTAGACCTAGACTAGCGCCTAATGTATTAAAGCTGGGGCTAATCCCCACTACTCGGCATCATAGAGGGCTGCATGCCCCGTGGCCGAGAACAGCCTCCTCATCTTCGCGCAAAGGCCGCGGCGAAGGTCACAGATGTCGTCTCTGAGCTCAGCCAGGTTCAACTTCTGCTCCGAGTAAGCAGCCCTGAGCTTCTCATTGCTGGCCTCCAATTCCTTCATCAGCGGGGTCAGCTTGGCCACTGAGGAGAGCCTGGGGACTTGCTCGGTTGCCCGAGTCCTCTCCCTGGACCTCCTAGTGTAGGACGGCGGTGGCAACCCGTCGTCCAGGCCAATGTCTTCCTCCTCTTCTGGCAGGACTGGAGCTGAGCACCCTACGGGAGTCTTCTCCTTGGGCGGCGCCGGTTTGAGGGTCACCGGCGGTTGCGGTGAAGGAGCAGACTGTGCTGAGCTCGTCTTCCCTCCAGCCAGCGACGATCCAGGTGTGCTAGGTGGAGCGAGCGGCAACCCCCTGGGGTGAAGCTGAGCCGTGGTTGGCCTGCCGTAGGGGCTGGCCACCCGTCTCATGTGCCTCTTCCCAGGCGAGGCGGAGCGCCGTGAGGGCGGTGTGCCTGGAATCCTCCCGCTCGGCAGGATGGTGGCGAGCAGCGGGACATCCAGGACACCGGCCACCATTGCGAGGTCCGCAGCGGGGGCGGCAACTATGGAGGGGTTGCCTCCTGCCCCGGGGCCGGTGGATGAGGTGGAGCCGTCGAAAGGGACAACGCTCCTCTCGGCCATGGATGCGGAGATGAGCTGAGGAGTTGAGGTGGAGGAGATGGGTTTCGCGATGCGAAAACTCGTCGGGCGGCAGAGAGAAGGGTTCTGGAGGAGAATGAGATGCACACGCGAAAGAAGAAGGGGAGAGAAGGCACCAGGGTTTCGGCTGAACCAGGGTTCGGCCGGCCCCCTATGGGCCCCTCTGGTCCTCCCCCTTGTCGTGTGGGCTCAAGCAGGTCTCAGGATTGACAGCCCAGGTGGATTCCCCGAGATGGAAGGATTGGCTTAGGCTTAAGGCTAAAATAAGGTTGAGGTTGAAAATTTCACCTTCAACTTTATACCAACCTTGGCCAAACCGTGATATGTCCAAAAGAATCTGGGGGAAATTGCCTTGGCGACACACTAGGTTCATCAGAAGTGTAGGCACTTCCAGCGGTAGTCACGAAGTGTCCGTGTCACCACAAAGGTGCTGCCTTCCCGTGGACCTTTGCCTTCTTCTCTTAATCTTTCTCCAGCATGAGCACGGTCCACAAGATACCCGAAAGATAATTCGTCCGGGGGAAACGAGAGGAGTCCCCGGAGTATACAGGGTGTGGGTGTCTCGTGATCTCCTGTCTCAACTTATGATCGTCTCCTTGCAGATGATGTTGATATGGCGATAAGCTCTGCTCTGCAAGGGTTGTGCGTATACGAACTCGAGCCTTGAGAGGTATATCGAGGCTGAGAGCAGGCATGATCATCCCAGAGAGGCTGAGGCCTTCCCTGAGGTGGTCATAGGACTCGAGGACTATAGCACTGGGGTCGTGGAACTCGGAGATGAAAAGATCGAGCACTGAAGCTAGTGCTTCACAATAGGTACCGATCTCCGAGTGAACTCAAGTTCAGAAGGACACCCGGCTCTCAAAAGGATAAAGCGTGGACTTCCCGAGGCCGGTGTACGATCAAGAACTAGAGTTCGGATGAAGAGCAAGATTTACTCACTCTTACCTTAGGCAGAGGGTTCGATGTTCCCATCAAAGTGACGAAAACATTCCCAAATCTAACCCAAGCTTCCAATGGGGGATTTTGGATAAACTGAAAAGTGCACCTCCCATTGGGCATCGATCAAATCAAGCATAAGATACGAAGTGAAAGCTTCTCCTGATTGATCGGCATCGATCGATGTGCTCAAGATGAAAAGTGAATGTATTCCATTCGATCGGTAGATGATCGTGCTCCTTCGGTCTGACGGATGAATCCAATGGATTAATAAGCAGAGACCGATGTCTCGGTTTATACGAAACTTCAGTGCAAGGCACTTCAGCTCAAACCTCGATGTAGAAACATGATGGGCCTCTCATTCCCTTCTCAGAAGATAGTAGTGAGGATCGAACAAATCATCCTGGCCGGGAATGGTCGTTCTCTCCGAACTACTCTCTTCGTCCTCCCACGAGACAAAGTCTCAGGGAGAAGGTCTAAGAAGATGCACGAGAGGGGAACCCAAATGTAGATCTCGTGCAATGAAATCTTTCCCATAGACTCCAACTATTCAGGAATGATATCTTCAACCAGAGCTCAGTAAGAGTGGACATGAAGTCTCGGACTCGGCTGACGATGGATCTAGGTGGCTCAACCTTTCCTCTGGTGGGCACCTCGTTGACCGGGATGCAAGGGGAGCTGAAATCTCGGAGATCATCCAGGATCTCTCTTCCCTTGACAGCATCTAGGTGTACGAAGGACCCTTCGGAGAGAGCATTAAGCCTCATGGCATCATTCTTCCTCAATCCAAACCAGAAGTGCTGAAGCAACATCCAATCGGGAATGCGGAGGACTGGGCAATCTTCCACCGCGGAGGCGAAACAATTCCATGCCATTCCTAGTGATTCCTCCTCACATTGCTCGAAACAAAGAATCTTTACCCTTAACGAGATGACACGTTGTATTGGGAAGAAGTGGGAGCAAAAAGCTGCTCTCAACCTTTCCCAAGTAAGGTAGTCCCTACCAAAACAACGGTGCCAATCCCGAGCTTCCCCAGAGAGGGATAGCAGGAAAAACTCTCTTTTCCGAGCATCCGGTGATTCTCCGGTTTTACCCTGAGTTTCAATCAGACGCTCGTAGTCTCTCGCATGATCAAAAGGGTTCTCAAGACTTAACCCTGAGAAGGATAGGTCCTGAATTAGCTTCATGAGAGAGGGGTGAATCCTACAGCCAGATGTAAGAGTGGATCTTGACGAAGATGACTCTGAGGGTTCACTCCTCGAAAGTGGAAGGTGTTTACAAGGATAACCTTCCATGGGTAGCGGGGGTAGAGGTAGAAAGAAAACAAAAAGGGATAGTTCAAAAAGGGTAACGGGGGTGAAGGTAGAAAAAAAGGAAAAAGATAAATATGAGGATAGACGGGCTCGAAGGTTAACAACAGCCGTCCCCGGCAACGGTCCCAGAAATGCTTGTTGGCGTTTCTTAATCTCAACACTAGGCACCGTGGTAGCATGAGCGTGTAAGAAACTCCCGGGTACACTGACGAGTGCGAACGAATCCGCAAGCGCACGGATACACCGCTGTAGCACTTCTCCCTAGGAGAATGAGTATTCCCTTCGGGTTTCATTCCTAGGACGAAGAGTAACCAGAGAGGGTCTATCCAAGGACACCAGCTTTCGCTGGGATAGGTCGGGATACAAGAAGCACTTCCTTAAGGGACTTAGGTCTCAAGATGTATTCCTGTCATATCTCAGTCATCCCCGCGGGGCGACAACACTCAGAGGTGCCGTCCTGCGAGCCCAACTCGGTACGCGACATAGAGGGTGACAAAGGGTCCAATAGGCTGTCACCACTGCAGCCTACCCCTACGCTACGATCGTACGTGGTCTCCGTAGGAAACCCAAGGCCCAGACACCATGTCTGTACCCCAGATAAACATTATAGTACGGCGTATGCTAGCCCGCTAACTACACTATAGCAACCGTATAAATACAGTCCCACGAACAAGGGAAAGATCCGAATCAGATCATATCATTGAACTGGGAGCAGAAAGGAAGCTATGGATGCAGCTGAACGAGATACAGCAAACTTACTTAACTAAACAGGATCAGAGCATGCTAAACAAGTAAATGAACTATGGTTCTAGCTCTAAAGGATCGAAGCCTTGTGTCACGAAGAACACAAGCCTCTAACTTATGAACGAGCCAAGAACACAAGAACAAAGCAACCACGCATGATGTCCACTATAGTCTAAATAAGAAATGCTAAAATACTCACTTTGATCTAAATGAAGAACAAGCATCCACGAGGACATCAACTCGCTCCTTACCCCTCCTCTACCGCACACTCATCCTAATCTAGATCCCTCCTCATCACCAATCTACCACAAAGAGGTGAGAATCACCTCTCATGGGCAGAATTGGAGAGAGGGAGAGAGAGCTACACAAGAGAAAGTGAAACTTGAGAGCTAGGTGGTGTGTGTGAAATGGAGCCCCTGCCCTACTATTTATAGACAAGGAGGAGGCTTGCTCCGGGGCTCAAAGTGCCCCTAAACGCACGGGACTGCAGCAGGGAGCCAATGAGCAATTAACAAGTGGAGGGCCAGGATGAACTGACCCTAGGTCGGTTCAACCGAACCTAGGGTCGGCCGACCCCCTAGGGCGGTCTCCTGGCCCGTGCTTCCTCTGGCTCGCTTCCATGTGGGCCCTGATGCCTCTCCTCCGTGCATGGCACGTTTCCTGGCAGTTTAGTTGGTAATGTGGGCTCATGGATCCATGTGATGCTGACATGGCAGTGTGTGATTCATCGAAAGTTCTTCACATGGATTGGTGACATCATGGATCCAGGAGAATCCATGTGGCAGCCCCTGATTGGCTAGCATTTGAGTGCTTTGGATTGGAGTGGAGTGTAAGTGCATGAATTCCTCTCATTTCTTGTGCTAAATACCTGCATTCAAATAGACATCGACACTGGTGGAAAGTATGAGTTTAAGCACCTATTCTAGTGTGGATATTTAATTCATGCTCAGATTTGCAGTTGTTGACGGCCTTGAAAATGGCAAATATTGACCGTCAACAACGGTTCGATACCGGGTGGGCCCACTGGTCTGAATCAGCCACGCGCCGTCATCTCCAACCGTCACCGTCGCCACGACAGCCACGACCGGCGGACGCAACAACCGATGCGGCCATGGATGTCGCAATCGGGACTTCCGAAGCAGCTACGACATTTCAAAATTCAAAACCCCATAAACGAGTCTACAACTCCTTCATGGGTTCGGGGGCTACATCCGGCGGATGCGCTCGCGCGCACCCACCGAGTAACTCGAAGAACAACAAACTACAACATTTCCCCGGCACAGAGCCTGCGAGCGAGTCCTTTACTCCCATCACAGGCTCGGGGGCTACTGATGAGGGCCTGGATTAAGGCCCCCTAAGCAACAAGATAATCACCTTGAAGATGGGGTCCACTGACACCATTGACAATGTGAAGGCCAAGATTCAAGACAGGGGAGGCATGCAGATCTTCGTTAAGACCCTCACTGACAAGACTTCCCCACATCACGAGTACTCTCCGCTTCGCACGAGTCCGCCTCGTCTCCGAGTACCCGTCGCCCCGCACGAGTACTCTTCGCTTCGCACGAGTCCGCCTCGTCTCCGAGTACCCATCGCCCCGCACGAGTACTCTCCGCCTCGCACGAGTCCACCTCGTCTCCGAGTACACATCGACCTCGACTCCGACAACTCGTTCGCACGAGTAACTTTCGCCTCCGACTAAGGGCAGAAATTACGCGGAGGAGCCAGGGCAAAGGCAGGGGGCCCCACACGAACGTGGTGCTGCCCCAACCCTCCAAGCTCCTTCACAACGACACGCGTGATGCCGTTTTCCATGCCATGCAAGGTCCACAGCTGGTGCGACAGGAGGACACCAGGGTCTGACAGGGGCTGTAATGGCGCACAGTGCACCCCCCATGACCTTCGACATGCCGTCACATCCAACGCCAGCTGCACGCCACCCCGTCAGAACAAGCACTCGATTGCCGTCTACCTGCTCTTAGGCCTTAACGTGGCAGGCCTAAAACGCACCCGAAGGGGCTGAGTCACCATGTAAACTACTCGGAGGAGGAGCCAAGTGCCCTAGGTGAACAGTGGCAACAGCCCACGCGGCGGTTTCCAACGACACCACAGCTCAGCGCCCACCCACTACGCTTGACGGACATCAATGACAGAAAAGAGTCCTCAACGCCACACCACTGTAGCTTATTTTCTTTTTCCTTCTTTGCCCCTCACCCTTGTGACTATAAAAGGGGGAGGGGTGCAACGTACGCGAGGAACAAAAAAGAGAACACCGAGTTTGTAACCCCTACTACAGACACCCTTGGCATAGGAACACGAGTACTCAGAACTGGACGTAGGGTATTACTCTTCGGAGGCCCGAACCAGTATAAAACACTTGTGTCTCCCGTGTCGACCATCCGGATCCGACACACGATTCGTTACAAATCTACTACCGGCGGTTGAGAACCCCGACACGTGCCTAGGGCTCATCCGCGCCGCGGGACAGGCCACGCGCCCGTGCGCGCGAGCGTCTGCGCATGCACGGCCAGCTGGCCCGTCCACCTGGCCGAGCCGGTTAACAGCGCACCGTCGCGTGTGTCGTCGTCCTAGAGCTCATACCCGAGCCGCACGCGTCATCGTCCTGTCTATTCGCAAGCCACCACTCCAGCTCGCGCAGGTCACAGCTCCGCCGAGCATTGACACAGCGCCGCCGTTGCCGTTGGATTCCTGCCGAGCCAAGCCCTGCAGCCGTTCCGTCGCCCTCCCTCTGCTCCGATTGCACCCCTGCGATCACCCTGTGCACCGACCTCGTGCGTCCGGCCGCACCTCGCCATTCCTGCGCCGCAGTAGAGCTCCGCCGGCCACCTCCATGCCACCGGCCGCCCGGAGCACCTCCCGACCTCCGGACCGCCTCAAATCAAACCCTAGGTGAGCCCTCGTCACTCCCCACCACTTTCCCCGGTCAATCTCGCCGCCGGCTTGCCGAATTTTGGTCCTCCCCACCGGCCATGGCGCCCGAGGACTACATTGCTTTGATTTCAGTCTTTCCAGGGTCCTTTGTGTAAACCGAGGGCGTATTCATAGTTTTTTGAAATTTTTTTCGAGGGTCCCCCTGTAAATGTATCTTAGGGTTTCGGCTGTAACTTCAAAAATTCGTGAAAAATTGTAGAAAAATCAGAAAAATGTAAATCCATTTGTTCTGGAATCCTTGTGAGCAGATCTACAACTTTTACAAAAGTTGTATCATGTTTTTCTGTTTAGTTTTTAAATGTAAATTCAATTTCAGCTTGAAACCTTTTCTTTGTAATTCAAAATGTACTCATGCAAATGAAGTGAAATTTGGATATGTTGTTGTGTTCTCCATGTTCAGTTTTGTGACCAAGTTTCACACATGCTTGTGGTGTAGAACTCTAGTTATGATTTTTGTAAGATCTATATTAGTTTAAGCTTGATGCTTTTTATAGTTCCCTCAAAATATATCTTCTTTCAGCACCAATGCACCCTAGGCCTTTGTTGTGATGTTAAGCACCCCTGGAAAAAATAATGGTGACTTTAGGAGTCTGTTTGAGCAATGTTTGGTATTTATGCTTGTGATGGATGTCAAATTCATAACTTGAATTATATGATGAATCCACTTGAATATGTTGGGTTAGAACTTAGTTTTGGCATATTGGAGCTATAGGAAATATTTGGGATCAAAAGGACTAGAGAATCTTTTTGTATGAATTAATAAAGTTTATCTAGGCTGAACTTTGTCTTTTTCATTTAAAATAATGTATAAATGATCTGGAGCTGAAAATTTATATTTAAGTTTATTTTGGTCATATGTTGCTGTGGTAAAATTTTCATGACAGTTGGAGTCATATTTTAATTATTATGAATTATGGATGCATGACTAGTTATAATAGATTAAATAAATTTTTTTTATCTTTTAATTTGAATAGAAGATGTTTAAGGTTATTAGCTGTTGAGTTTAATTTTAAGCACACCCCCATACTGATGGTGAAGTTTATGAGTTTAACTTTCTTAGTTATGCACACAATCACCATCAGAGTAGTAGTTAGTTCACCCTCACACCACACTCCATACTTTTGTGAGAAAATGTAAATGTGTGGATGAATGTGGCCAACAAGAGTTGGTTTGGTGGTAATTCTCCCACCCTCACCATAACCTAATGCATATGCATGTGTACGTGTAGATTTACCAGACGGTAGTTATACACTCACCCAGGAAGGAGAAAGTGCGGTTGATGGAGTAGTGAACAAGTTGGGTACTCACCAAGACCTGGACCAAAGTCCAGAAGAGCCCAAGGCTGTTACTAACTTAGAGGAAGGCAAGCCCCGGAGTGCACATAACCTTTTTGGATAAACTCACATTTTTTACTTTTCAATATTTATGTTATGTTTTGTGCATTTAAGTTTCAGAAGTTGAATTGAAACCTAGATGCATGATCCTTAGGACTCCTATGCTCTTTTACTAGTATGTTAGGAACGCTAGTGCCATGCTTTAAGGACACGGTACAAGTCGAGTAATGACTCATTGCTCGCGAGATATAGGATGCTTATGTTGGAATTATAAGTTGGATAAATTGACTCGCTCATGTGGTAAGAGCAATGGGTTCGGTCTCGACCGAGTAGCATGGTGCTGGTCTAAGCTATTGAACGTACCAAGTGCTTGTCGAGAATGGGACCGGTAAGCCTAGTACCTAATGAACCAGTGCGGGGACTTTATGGCTACTACTCTTGAGATGCGTCTCCCGGTTCGCTACCGGTAGTGCAAGTGTGAGTCTGGACGTGCCGTGTGAGGGCGTTCCAGTAACCTTGTACTTAGGATTGTGTCCTCTGTCCCTAATCTGGGGAATGATGGGAACCGCCTGGTCGGGGTAGACCCCGTATTCGCTTTTATTTGATTTCTTGGGGTCTACCTTCTTCCGTGTATCTTGGGTTTACCTTGCAAGGATATAAATCGATTGATCGTCGGTCACTCGCCGTTATCTGAGTCGGCTTGACCACTGGCTACCCCATATTTATTTATGGAACATTGGATTAATATTGTTGTCTAATTAATATTGTTTGCACAAACATGCTTGTTTAGTTAGGTGCTTACCTAGAATGGTAAACATACTAGAATTTGAGCTAAAATTGGAAATTAAGGATCAACTCTTAGTCGGTTTTGGCAAAATAAACCCACCAGCCAAAAAGCCTTGCATTCCTAGTTGTACTTTTGTTTTTTTTGGGTCAGTCTTGCTGAGTATTAGCATACTCAGCCTTACTTAATCTGTGGTTTTCAGGTAACCCCATCTGGCCTGATTCTATTCCAGATGGTTGGGAATTTGAGTGGGAGCAGGATGATGATGAGTGATACTCTATGGATGGCCTCCCATGTGTATCTTCCGCTAGTTTTTATTTCCGCTGTTTAATCTCTGAAACACCTTTACTTTCATGTATCAAAACCTGGTTTGTAATAAATGTGAACCTGTGAGCTTTTATGTAATGTTCAACTTGTACTCTGGTCCCGCATTCGTGTGGGCTTTGCGTATGTCAGCGATCCTGTTGTAGTGATTTATCGGGCATGACCCGGCAGAGGCGACAAAATAACTCCTTGTTTTCGCTTATTAGCCAAGTTGACCGGCTTAGGTGATAATACGGATTTATTTTGGGCGGTTCTGTCACAGCTGGTACCAGAGCGATGATATGCACCAGAGTATTAAAAATACCTTAATAACTTGTTTTTGAAATAAAATTTGCCAAGAATAAGAATCTTGCTAAGTGCGTAGTACGTTAAGGTTTAATCTAGTCCGAGAGGCCCTAGAGGGAATTTTTGGGTTCTTTCTGGTGGCTAGTACTCTATGGTGTATTTATACTGACTCCCAGCACATTTTTATTCCTGCCAAAACTTACTTTCTTGCACAACCATACTAGTTCATCACGTTTTGCCATACGTGATGGTGCCACGGGAAAGTCCGTGAGGGATGGATGAGACCTGTTCCAATGGGAACCCACGTCGCGTCTGTGTCTAGCCATGTTTTGCCATACATGTGCGATCCCGCAATAGGCGGAAAGGATAACTCCATCAAACGGAGGTGTCTGAGGTTGGACGCTGTCCATGCAGCAGCTTGACGCATGGATGCCGTTTCTATAGTAAACGGTAATGAATGTGGATGCTTTCGTTAGTGTTGGCACAAAAGGTTCTGAATATTTTGTGAATTTTCTGCAGGTACACTAACCACGGTTGTTAGGTCCGGTACTTATGAAACGAATAGCTTTCGACTAGCTATTATAGGGAGAAACGTATATATATGCCTTGCCACCGGCACTAACTTCGTTTTTAAGCTTAAAAGCTTTGTGAGGAAGTTTAGGACGCTTTTTACATCATGTAAAAGCTATCAAACCAAAACTGAACTTAAATCATGTGTTGCTTGGTCTCTATTTAATTTGTGTTTCTTAAGGACCAATCACGCTAGTTTGATGCTTTGACGAGGTGTTAAGCAAAGATTGTAACTAGATGCTGTCCAAATTTTTCTAAGGATTATCTAAAAAATTTCTGGCTAGGTGCTCTGTAGGGAAATTGTTCATCGTCTAGTTAAGATTGCTCTCTGAATTTCTCATGATTTTAGGATGCTTAAAACTGAAGTTATGATCAAATTTGCTAGGCAAGGTCCTGCTGAAATGTTGTTGAAATTTTTGAGTTAGTCTGAAACTCGAATTTTTTTTACATATAGTTCCTAAATGAATTTGACTAGAGAATCTATAGCAAAAATGTTCATTATCTAGCTTAGATCATGATGCAAAAATTTCATGGTAATTGGGTACTCAGTTTTTGAGTTATAATCTTTTTAGTGAAGCTCTGCCCTGCTGAAATTTCTGGGCAACAACACTCTGAAAATGGATGTTTCAGACCCTTTTCCAATCTGAATTAATTCGACCTTTGAATACCAAAAATGTGAGTTATAACGTTATCGAGTTGCTGACAAAAATTCAAAATTTTTGGGTAAGCATAATTTCAGTTATGCTAAGAATGGTGAATGCCTGTTTGCTGATTTTTCTGGGCAACAGCAAACTGAATTTTGGTTAATCACCTATCTTCCAATCGGTTTTATCCCAAACTCAGAATACCAAACTTGTGCCTCATAACCTCACTGAGCTTCTGGTGAATTTTCTAGACCTCTAGGTTTTTGGTTTTCAAGATGACCCAACCTCAGTTTTCTGAACATTGATGTTGAGGGATGAACTCACCCTAATTGCCTTCACAAGGCTGGGTTTTCTACGCTTTTGTGGGAAACATTCTGCCTTTGTAGCTCGCACTGCGGCCAAGGTAGTTCCCTTGCATGAGTAACATTCTGGACATGGGTCGAACGTGAGGCTCTTCTCACTGTTCATGACAACTCTCAATATCGCCTAGGTTGAGTATGCTTTCACATGGCATGTGCTGCATTGTTACCATATGGTGATGGGAGCATGGCCCAAAGACTTGGTACTAGATGTAATCATTTGATAGATGTGAGCTTTTCGCAGCAAAATCCATAATGAAAATATTAATCTAGTTTCCTTCTATTTCTGGGCTATGAAATCAATACCAAAGTTGTCTGGAACTCCATGTTCCATGTTTTGTATGATCGTAAAAATTCAGCATCGTTGCAATTTTGTGCTGAGAGTTATGGAAATTTTAGTAACCCTCTGCCTGCTGCCCAACAGCCAAGACATAGCATCGGTCTCTGAATTTTTCGGGTATGTTAACCTCAGTGTTTGCCTCTGAGTTGAATACCAATGTTGGAGCATACAAATTTATGCACATTCTGACAAAAGATGAGCATTATGTGACCTCTGAGCTGAGAGTTATGAATTTTATGCTTCAGGGCAGTGCAGCTGTTCCGCTTCTGAAATTACTGCAGATTGAGTTTTCGTCATACATGTTCTACTTGTTTACCTTTGTATGAACAAGTTTAAGAATATGTGTTTAATGAAAGCTCAAATTTTCAGATCGTGGGGCCGACAGGCGACACTCCCTAAATTTAGGTCTTTGTTGCATCCTAAATTAATTTCAAAAATCTCAGTAAACAAACTTAACAAAATGTTTATTTACTAGCCTTTCCTTTCTTCATAGAAACCTCTGTGGAACCACTCGACTTGGTTTCCTTCTTTCGAAAAATCTCAGAGTTTGACTAATACCTAATCCAGTCAACTGGGTTAAATTGAAAGAGGATGAGCAAAGTTTTTCATAAGCATTCAAGGTTCTGCATAAGTCAAGATATGAGGAGTTTTCGGTCAATCAGCGATCCATGATCCTTTTACACTTTTCTTCCAAACCAAAGGAATCAGGATTTAATCAAACATTAGACAGGCAAAAATCCTTTGCTAAATTCTCCTCGATAAATCTCATTCTTAGATGGTGGATAACCAATCTCTTCTCATTTTCCTCAAAGTCACGGTCCTTCCTCTCGAGCCGTTTGACCCCTTTTTGCGCCATGACTGCATTGCGCAGCACAGCTTTGCCACCTTTTTACCACAACAGCTGATCGTCGCTTCCGCACACGCCACCATGGCCGCAATCACGTCGCTGAGGCATGTTAATGCCGGCCACTACCGTGCCACGCGCCGCCACCACCGCATCGATCAGTCGGCCCCTCTTTCAAGTGGTCATGAGCACCACCGCCACCGCGCCACAGCGACCGTCAATAAAAAGGGAGTCCACCACCACTGAGCCTTGTCTCCTTTTGAGCTTGACATCCCCGCCCCTCTCCCCTCCCTCCGGCCGCTCTTAGCCCGCCGGCGCGTACGCCATTCCTCGCAGAGCAAGCTTTCCCTCATTCCTCGGTGACCCAAAGAAGAAGTTTAGAAGAAGGCCACAATAAGGATCCAACCCGATGTCGCCAACCATGGCTCGTTTTCTGGAGATGTTTGATTCCGTCCGCTGGACTCTAGTAGAACTGTACGACTGCTTTGCGTTCCAGTTCTTGATGGTTTTAGCTTTTCATGTGTACATTCATCGCCCGCTCCCGCACGAGCGACATTGATTTCCTCATCAAGCCTGTTATCTCTCTTGGAGGTTTTCCTCTAATCTTGTTGTCAAATCTCGGGACGAGATTTCTTTTAAGGGGCGTAGACACTGTAACACCCCAGGTGTTTATTAAAGATAAATACCTCAATTAGTTGTGTTAATCAAAATTAATTAGCTCCTAATCATGTTTGACATGATTATGCACACATTTGCACAAAAGCCCTTGGTCAAAGTCCAAATACGTGGTCAAACCCCTAAGGATCCAAGAGGCTGATTCGGTTTTCTTGCGCATTCTCCAAATTTCACTATAGAAGTTAAAAATCGGCCAATATAAAAGTTGTTCCTTATTTCCGGAAACACATTTTTCATAATTGGTGGACATTCAAATTTTGAGCGGAAGTTCGCTTAAATTCGAGATGAACACACTGTGAACAGTGTTACGGGGCCGGGAATTCCTGCATCTTCGTCGCGTTTTTCCCGTCAAACCAAACATCAAAACATATGTCGCCCTTTGTGAAAGTTGTAGGTCTATAGCTCCTCTACAACTTTTATTTCTAGAGATTTTTCACTTAGTTATCATTTTTGGGAGTTTAGCAATTTAGAAGACTGGCACTTGGAATTGAAACAGACGACGCCGACGTCGTCGCAGAGCAGAGCGCACGTCCGCGGGCAGACCACGTGGCGTCTGCGAGTCGATCCGGCGTACGGATGCCTGGGCAACGTCGCTGTGGACCGGACGGCTCGCCGTGGACCCTCCACCTCGCGTTTTTTTCCATGCGCCGTGCCTAGGACTCATCCGCGCTGTGGGACAAGCCACGCGCCCGTGCGCGCGAGCGTCTGCACGCATGCACGGCCAGCTGGCCCGTCCACCTGGCTGAGCCGGTTAACACCGTGCCGTCGCGTGTGTTGTCGTCCTAAAGCTCATACCCGAGCAGCACGCGTCGTCGTCCTGTCTATTCGCAAGCCACCGCTCCAGCTCGCGCAGGTCACAGCTCTGCCGAGCATTGACACAGCGCCGCCATCGCCGTTGGATTCCTGCCGAGCCAAGCCCTGCAGCCGTTCCGTTGCCCTCCCTCTGCTCCGGTTCCACCCCTGCGATCACCCTGTGCACCGATCTCGTGCGTCCGGCCGCACCTCGCCGTTCCTGCGCCGCAGCAGAGCTCCGCCGGCCACCTCCACGCCACCGACCGCCCGGAGGACCTCCCGACCTCCGGACCGCCTCAAATCAAACCCTAGGTGAGCCACTCCCCACCACTTTCCCCGGTCAATCTCGCCGCCGGCTCGCCGGATTTTGGTCCTCCCCGCCGGACATGGCGCCCGAGGACTACATTGCTTTGATTTCAATCTTTCCAGGGTCCTTTGTGTAAACCGAGGGTGTATTCGTAATTTTCTGAAATTTTTTTCGAGGGTCCCCCTGTAAATGTATTTTAGGGTTTCGGCTGTAACTTCAAAAATTCGTGAAAAATTGTAGAAAAACCGGAAAAATGTAAGTCCATTTGTTCTGGAATCCTTGTGAGCAGATCTACAACTTTTACGAAAGTTGTATCATGTTTTTCTGTTTAGTTTTTAAATGTAAATTCAATTTCAATTTGAAACCTTTTCTTTGTAATTCAAAATGTACTCATGCAAATGAAGTGAAATTTGGATATGTTGTTGTGTGCTCCATGTTCAGTTTTGTGACCAAGTTTCACACATGCTTGTGGTGTAGAACTCCAGTTATGATTTTTGTAAGATCTATGTTAGTTTAAGCTTGATGCTTTTTATAGTTCCCTCAAAATATATCTTCTTTCAGCACCAATGCACCCTAGGCCTTTGTTGTGATGTTAAGCACCCCTGGAAAAATAATGGTGACTTTAGGAGTCTGTTTGAGCAATGTTTGGTATTTATGCTTGTGATGGATGTCAAATTCATAACTTGAATTATATGATGAATCCACTTGAATATGTTGGGTTAGAACTTATTTTTGGCATATTGGAGCTATAGGAAAAATTTGGGATCAAAAGGACTAGAGAATCTTTTTGTATGAATTAATGAAGTTTATCTAGGCTGAACTTTGTCTTTTTCATTTAAAATAATGTATAAATGATCTGGAGCTGAAAATTTATATTTAAGTTTATTTTGGTCATATGTTTCTGTGGTAAAATTTTCATGACAGTTGGAGTCATATTTTAATTATTATGAATTATGGATGCATGACTAGTTATAATAGATTAAATAAATTTCTTTTATCTTTTAATTTGAATAGAAGATGTTTAAGGTTATTAGCTGTTGAGTTTAATTTTAAGCACACCCCCATGCTGATGGTGAAGTTTATGAGTTTAACTTTCTTATTATGCACACAATCGCCATCAGAGTAGTAGTTAGTTCACCCTCACACCACACTTCATACTTTTGTGAGAAAATGTAAATGTGTGGATGAATGTGGCCAAAAGAGTTGGTTTGGTGGTAATTCTCCTACCCTTACCATAACCTAATGCATATGCATGTGTACGTATAGATTTACCAGACGGTATTTATACGCTCACCCAGGAAGGAGAAAGTGCGGTTGATGGAGGAGTGAACAAATTGGGTACTCACCAAGACCTGGACCAAAGTCCAGAAGAGCCCAAGGCTGTTACTAACTTAGAGGAAGCAAGCCCCGGAGTGCATATAACCTTTTTGGATAAACTCACATTTTTTACTTTTCAGTATTTATGTTATGTTTTGTGCATTTAAGTTTCAGGAGTTGAATTGAAACCTAGATGCATGATCATTAGGACTCCTATGCTCTTTTACTAGTATGTTAGGAACGCTAGTGCCATGCTTTAAGGACACGGTACAAGTCGAGTAATGACTCATTGCTCGCGAGATATAGGATGCTTATGTTGGAATCATAAGTTGGATAAATTGACTCGCTCATGTGGTAAGAGCAATGGGTTCGGTCTCGACCGAGTAGCATGGTGCTGGTCTAAGCTATTGAACGTACCAAGTGCTTGTCGGGAATGGGACCGGTAAGCCTAGTACCTAATGAACCAGTGCGGGGACTTTATGGCTACTACTCTTGAGATGCGTCTCCCGGTTCGCTAGCAGTTGTGCAAGTGTGAGTCTGGATGTGCCGTGTGAGGGCGTTCCAGTAACCTTGTACTTAGGACTGTGGCATCTGTCCCTAATCTGGGGAATGATGGGAACCGCCTGGTCGGGGTAGACCCCGCATTCGCTTTTATTTGATTTCTTGGGGTCTACCTTCTTCCGTGTATCTTGGGTTTACCTTGCAAGGATATAAATCGATCGATCGTCGGTCACTCGCCGTTATCTGAGTCGGCTTGACCACTGGCTACCCCATATTTATTTATGGAACATTGGATTAATATTGTTGTCTGATTAATATTGTTTGCACAAACATGCTTGTTTAGTTAGGTGCTTACCTAGAATGGTTAACATACTAGAATTTGAGCTAAAATTGGAAATTAAGGATCAACTCTTAGTCGCTTTTGGCAAAATAAACCCACCAGCCAAAAAGCCTTGCATGCCTAGTTGTACTTTTGTTTTTGTTAGGTCAGTCTTGCTGAGTATTAGCATACTCAGCCTTACTTAATCTGTGGTTTTCAGGTAACCCCATCTGGCCTGATTCTATTCCAGATGGTTGGGAACTTGAGTGGGAGCAGGATGACGATGAGTGATACTTTATGGATGGCCTCCCATGTGTATCTTCCGCTAGTTTTTATTTCCGCTGTTTAATCTCTGAAACACCTTTACTTTCATGTATCAAAACCTGGTTTGTAATAAATGTGAACCTGTGAGCTTTTATGTAATGTTGAACTTGTACTCTGGTCCCGCCTTCGTGTGGGCTTTGCGCATATCAGCGATCCTGTTGTAATGATTTATCGGGCATGACCCGGCAGAGGTGACAAAATAACTCCTTGTTATCGCTTATTAGCCAAGCGGACCAGCTTAGGTGATAATACGGATTTATTTTGGGTGGTTCTGTCACATGATGCAAACGCCTCAGCAAGGGATTTGGGAGTGTTGTCCACAAGGTATACAATGAAATCATCACCAAAGGATTTTTCAATCCTCTGTCTCTTGCTCCTCCTACGAGGAGCTTCATTGTCATCCTTCTCTAGGATGTCCTCACCCTCATGCTCATGCTCATGCTCGTGATCATGCTCAAGCTCAAGCTCAATAGGTTGTTCAGAAGTCTCAACAGGTATAACAGGTTCAGGAATTAATTCAGCAGAAAATCTAGAATTGCTATGCGTCTCTTTCAAAGGAAATATATATTCAAAGAACGTTGCATCACGAGATTCCATAATAGTGTCAACATGCATATCAGGGACCTCTGATTTAACCACTAAAAATCTATAAGCAATGCTCCTCTGAGCATATCCTAGAAAGACACAATCCATTGTCTTAGGTCCAAGTTTGCGCTTCTTTGAAATAGGTACATTAACTTTCGCTAAGCACCCCCAAGTGCGCAAGTAAGAAAGTGATGGTTTTCTCCCATTCCACATCTCATATGGAGTTTGACCTTTATTCTTGTTCGAAACTCTATTTAGGACGTGACATGAAGTCAACATAGCCTCCCCCTACCATGCTTTAGATAAACCAGCAGTGTCCAACATGGAGTTAACCAAGTCAGTTAGTGTGCGGTTCTTCCTCTCAGCAATCCCGTTTGACTCGGGTGAATAGGGAGGCGTCCTCTCGTGAATAATACCATGTTCCTCACAGAATTCATCAAAGATTTTGGGAAAATACTCGCCACCACGATCAGACCTTAGACGCTTGATCTTTCTCTCAAGTTGGTTTTCAACTTCGGCCTTATAAATTTTAAAGTAGTCTAACGCTTCATCTTTAGTGCGCAACAGGTAAACATAGCAAAATCTAGTTGCATCATCAATCAAAGTCATGAAGTATCTCTTTCCACCTTTTGTCAACACACCATTCATCTCACACAGATCAGAATGTATGAGTTCTAGAGGTGCCAAGTGTCTCTCCTCAGCCGCCTTGTGAGGCTTCCGAGGTTGCTTCGGTTGCACACAACTATGACACTTTGAACCTTTGGCAATGGTGACGTTCGGAATTAAAGACATACTGGATAATCGAGACATTAAACCGAAATTAATATGACACAAACGTGACTGCCAAACACTCGCATCATCACTAACGTTGCCACAAATATGGTTCACAGACTTATTACAAAAATCAGCAAGAGAAAAGCGGAACAAGCCTCCGCAATCATAGCCTTTACCAACGAATTGTCCATGTTTCAACATGACTAATTTATTGGACTCTAGCACTACCTTAAACCCATCCTTGCAAAGGACCGAGCCGCTAACGAGATTCTTGTTGATAGTAGGGACATGATGCACGTTCCTCAACTGCACGATCTTCCCCGAAGTAAACTTCAGATCTACCGTACCAACACCATGAACAGCCTCATGTGACCCATTTCCCATCAGCACGGTAGAATCCCGGGCGACCTGGTAAGAAGAAAACATAGAGAAGTCAACACACACATGGATATTTGCACCCGTATCAAGCCACCAACTCGTGGAATGAAAAACTGAAAGAACAGTAGGTAAATTACCATACCCGTCTCCAGTGTGACCTGTTGTCACTGTGTTGACTTTCTTGGAACCTTGAACCCTTTTGTTCTTGCGGTCTGCACGATCTGGACAATCCTTGGAAAAGTGTCCAGGTTCACCACAGGTATAGCAGTTCAGCTCATCCTTGCTTCTCTTCTTCTTCTTGAAGGTAGTGGTCTTGACGACCATATTGTTATTCCCTTTGGTCTTGCCGCGTGGGAATCTCTGGACCATGTTGGCGCTGGACTGACCTTGGTCTCCTTTCTCACTAGTGTCCTTCTTCCGAGCTTTCTCTTCAACATCCAGAGACCCTATCAGACTTTCAACTGATATCTCCTGTCTCCGATGTTTCAGAGTAGTGGCGAAGTTCCTCCAAGAGGGAGGCAACTTTGCAATAATGCACCCAGCCACAAACTTGTCGGGTAAAGCACACTTAAGGAGATCAAGATCCCTCACAATGCACTGCACCTCATGAGCCTGCTCAACTATGGTTGTTCACCATCCTATAGTCATGGAAGCTCTCCATGAGATACAGTTCATTGCCTGCATCTACTGCATCATATCTCGCAGTCAGAGCATCCCAGATTGCCTTCGCATCTGTCATGTCTATGTAGACATCGACGATGCTGTCCCCGATGATGCTGATGATACACCCCACGAAAAGCTTATTGGCCTCATCGAACTTTTTTTGCTCTTCAGCAGTTAGTTCGCCTTCAGGTTTGCCAAGCCTCGTGTCCCAGATGTTCATAGCATCAAACTAGAGACGGACCTTAGAGCTCCACCTCTTGAAGTTCTTGCTGTTGAACTTCTCCGGCCTTATTGAATCAATAAACCCAGTCCTCATATTGAAATCAATAGGTTGCCTAACATAAGGTTTTTGGATTGTTGGAAAATTAGGCGAACACAAGATTAAATTCCGAACTAGATTTATCATGACAAGAACAAAACCTAGCATGTAATTCTCTATCATACTAGGCAGGAAAACACATATCAACATGATCTCAGATAACATGCTGAAATAACAGATCGGATCCCAGAATACGTACTGAACAGATGTAGCTGGGATGACAAGCGGTGGTGACGGAACAGCAACGGTGTTGCGGACGGCGCGCTGCAGACGACGTTGAAGACAATGCTCGTTCGCAGCGGCGGCGGCGGAAGACGGAAGACGAGCCGTGATGAAGACCCTTGAGCAGTCACGTGGAGCGCTTCCCAAAAAACCTTATTCGCCCTATCCCGGTGCAGGATCACAAGAGCGAGAGGTTCCGGAGACCTGCTCTCCCATTCGTTGGTGCACGCCGACGCACGGGATGGAGTAGACTACAGCGGCGGCGCAACAACAAGGGGAGGCAAACCCGCTCGAATGATGTATCTTTGGTAGAGGCTGATAGGTCGCATATATAGGGAGAGCCCACGATCTCGCGTCGCGATCACGATCTAAACCGATAGGCTTACATATATTTCGCAGACTTAAAACCCAAGTAACCAAAAATTAAAATATCAAAAGGAAATCGCGCCCCCGCAAGGCGAGGAGGCGGATTTCGGTGGACCATTCACGCAGATGTCGTGCACCCGCGCCTTTCGCCACGCCAGGCGAGGCGAGCCAAGCGCGCGCTTGTGGAGTTTTCCTTCCCTCCCCACACACATGGCTTGAAGGAGTGAAGACCACCTCCATATTTAAGTTGGTCATCCTTCCCTTCCACTAGCAATGTGGCACTAAGGGGATGGTAGCACTCCCACCATTGCTCATGCCCACATAGGCCTTTGTGATTTATTTCGGAATTTCTGAAATCTTTCATGGGCCAAATGTCCATAATTCCATCAGAGGTCATTTCTATTTGGCACAAAGGTCTTATTTAGATTAGTAAGTTTCAACAAATTTTTATTATTCATCGGTCACATCAGATATTTAGATGCTACTATCTCTTAAATATATATCATTTAGGACAAGTTATTTAGTTCAAAATGAACTAATTTGCTTGTCCTAAACATTATATATTTAAAAACAAAGAGATTTATTGTCGTCGAGTCAAGAACCCGAGCACTGTCGTTGTGCCCCACATGCCGGGACGTCGGCCCTCCTCTTGAGCATGTCGGACGTGGAGGACCCCCGGCCCGCAGCCCCATACTATACTATCGATGGGGCCTTGGGGGTGGGGTGCTGTACCTATGGCCCTGTTTGGAAATGCATATTTGAAACTCGCTTATAAGCTGAGCAGGCTTATCTGATACACCGCGATCTGGAGAATCTGAGTCCCAAATAAGCAAGGTGTTTGGCTGGCTGATTATTTGTGAAGAAACACTTATGCAACAGGGACCCTGCAGATATCACAAATCAATCAGGCTAGATGTAAATTTTTTTTTTCTCTGTCACTTTTGCATCAGGAACCAAGAAAGAGCTTCTAATTCAATTTTTGCTACCATCTTCTCCGTGATCCAGGTCCGCCTCCATCGCACGCCGCTGGAGCAAGCCATCTGCGCCAGCAGTTTCCCGGTGCCGAGACGTGTCCCCTCGATCGCCGGCCATCGATCTTCTTCCATTCCAGCTACTGCCAGCGGCGGCCCCTGCAAGCAAGCCACACCGGCCGCCGGCCATCGTCCAGCTCCTCCTCGACCGTGCCGTTCCCAGCGCCTCCTCGTCCTCGTCGTCGCGAGGCCGCCGTCCCATCTCCCCCTGGCTCCTCTGTCGGTGTTTTACCCCGGCAACCTACCAAGGGGAGTACCCGAGGTAGATGTTCGTGGCCTCGCCGAGATCGGCAACTCGAAGACGAGACACGCGGCACACAATTTAGACAGGTTCAAGCCGCTAGGTGCGTAATACCCTATGTCCTGTATGCTGCGTAGCTCTGGATTGATTGGGTGTGTTTACAAGATGATACGGATGAAGAGATAGGGGTCCCTGCCTCGCCTTATATAGTCCGGGAGGCAGGGTTACAAGTCGGTTTGCCAGAGGAGTACTAGTCGTGTACGGCTAGGAGTACTCTACATGGATCCGGACATGTATAGCTTCCTAACCGAGTACTAATCCTCTGTAAGCCTTGCGCTCCACGCCAGCAGGTGCCGTGTAGCCCAAGTCGGGTAGTCCCAGGGGCCCTCGGAGTAGTCGGTCATAGTACCCACCTGTGCAGTGGGCCCAGGGATGTCCGTACGACAAGCCCCCGAGTACTTTATAGTCGAGAAGGATGTCTTCGAGTAGTCTTGACGGCCTTGGCGAGTAGTCCTTGAGCGTCCCCAAATTCCACAAGCCGAAAGTCCTCAAAAATGCTTGAATCATCCCGAGGCTGGAAGGTACTCCAGCTAATCTTTGAGTAGTCTTGAAGTCTTCTTGAGTAGTTCCCAAGCGTCCCCGAGTGCTTCTCTCGAAGGTCTTCAATAGTACTCTTGTTGTCTTGATGAAGAACCATATGGAAAATGCGATTCGGAGAATCGCATTCCATATGGAATGTAGCCCCCGAGCCTTAGGTCGAATCGCAGATTCAAGCTGAGGGTCAATCTGAAGTTCTGCCAATCTTATCCCAAAAAATCCGGAGAAAAAACCGAAGGACACGTGGCACGGAGCCCCCGAGCCTTGAGTCGAGTACTTTCTCTCGAATTGAAGGGTCATCTTGACTGTAGAATGTGTCCTGAGTGGGATCTGGATCTGATGTAGCCCACTGAATCCGTCGGATGTAGTCGAGCCCCCGAGACTGAGAGCGTCGAGTACTGGAATGTGAAAGGTCAGGCTGCCGCTGCTGAGTCACCCGTCTGGCGCTTATTTGCTCGTTTGGAACTGAGCCGCCCGGCGGCTTATAAATAGCCGGTGAAACCCTTAGGGTTTTTTTACTCCCAACGACAGCATTCCCACAGATTAGATCTGAGAGACTGCCCCCTCTGCTCCACTGCTGCCACCGCCGCCGCGAGCATAGATTAGATCTACTTGCGCCTGCCGCCGCAGTCCACCCACCTCCGTAGCCCCCGAGCGGATGCGAGTGAAGACACCCGTAACTTGGAGGATGAAGGCTTCCCCGGTGAAAAGCTCGAAGATCGGCGCGTCGAAGAAGAGGAGCCGCGATGAGGCCGGAGATGCCGGCCAGTCGTCGTCATCGCCGCCTGCCACCCCTCACCCTAATCTAGCAAAGGAGTGGAAGAAGACGAAGTTGAAGACCGAGGACCTCCTCACCTTGGTCAACAGCGGATTCCTCCGCGAGAAGGAGATAGATTTTTGGCGCAACACCACTGGAGACCCGTACCCGATGGAGAAGAATCCGGACGAGATCCCGATGTTCGCGCGGTTCGTGGAGCGTGGACTCGCGCTGCCGGCCAGCAACTTCTTCAAGGGGATGCTCAGGTACTACGGTATCAAGTACCTCAACCTCAACCCCAACAGAATCTTCCACACTTCCATCTTTGTGCATTTCTGCGAAGCTTTTGTGGGGATTAAGCCCCACTGGATCTTGTTCTGGAAATTCTTCCGGGTAAAGCCGCAACCGAGCACTGATGACCCGCGAGTAGTCGGAGGTGTCGGGATTCAGATGCGTGAAGACGCCGCCGGCCAGTACCTGCCGTACAAGCTCATCGATTCCAACCAGGACTGGAAGGCGAGGTGGTTTTATATCACCAACCACCACCCCGAGCTGCCGAAGCCGAGCGGGCGTCAACCAAAGCATGCGCCGTGGTGGAACACGGAGCCCACCATGCAGGAGGGTATTCAACTACCCCCGCTGCTGAACAAGATCAAGGCCTTGCGGGAAGCCGGACTGAGGGCTGAACATGTGGCCTTCAGTTTCATGGAGAGGAAGGTGCAGCCACTGATGGCGTGAGACACCCTCGGGTACCAGTACACCGGTGACGAAGATACGTCCCGGATGCCCGGCGAAGAAATTGACGATGATGTCATCATCGAGAGACTAGGCAAGATCTTCAAGGATATGCCCCCGTACACACCGTGCCCGGTGCCAGAGTACTCTGCGGCACAGCCGCCAAACCAGGTTAGTAGTCGTGACATAAGCCCCCGAGTACTAATTGGCTTGAAGTAGTCATCTCATGCCTGCTTGATGTTGTAGGACGATGTGCAGAAGTACGTTTCCACCCCACCCTCCCCTCCGCGACTTGAAGGACAAGCGCAGGGGAAGGGGGAAACCAAAGCGAAGGAGCGTCACGAAGTCGGTGAAGGCGACGATGCCGTCGTTATTGAGGACAGCTCCGATGACGAGGATGAAAAGACGCTGCAACAGCAGTTCCAGCTCCGCTCAAGGTTCAGCCGAGCTGGGATGCCGAACATCCCGGTCATCAAGAAGTCATCTAGCCTGGAGTCTAGCTTGCCGGCGCCACCTAGGAAGCCGCGCAATGTGGCGCGGAAACGCACCGTGAAGAAATTGAAGCTGTCAGAGGCCACCAGGCTAGAGGTGAGTAGCACGACTAGAGTAGTCGAGTACTGCCGATAAGTAGTCTGGTGCTGACAATATTCCTTATATTGCTGCAGAACATCCCCTCCTCGGATCCTGTTGATCAGGGTGATGAAGATGTCTGGGAGACAGTGGGGGCAGCAGCTGAACGGAGCATTAGCCCGCCTCCGGCTACTGAAGATGTCGTGCCAGAGGGGGCGCAACAGCAGGCTGGCTCCGTGGAGCCGTAGGCGTCAGCTGAAGAAGCCCAAGACCAACATCCGGCTGCGACTGTGGAGCAGCCAGAGGAGACCCCTGTGGAGGCCGGAGCTACAAGCGAGGCTGGCATAGTTGATATCGCCAGTATACTGGGCGCTCCGACCGTGATCGTGGTGCGGTCAACTCTGTAAGGTCTCTAAACTCTCGAGTAGTCGTGTAGTCGACAAGCTTTGTGTGGTGGACTGAACACTTCGTGATGCAGAAAATCCACGAACTTGTCGTGGGATGGTGGGGAGGCCAGCACTCCAGCCGATGGAGAAGACCGTTCGGCAGAGGTGCGCGAACCCACACCACCACCTCAAGCTGGAGCCGCAGTGGAGCCGATGCTTAAAGAGGCTACTCTGGTTGAAGGTACACATCCAACCACCGCGAGTAGTAATTATGAAGAGTAGTCGTAGCCGTTGTCTGACTTGTTGAATTGATCCTGACAGGAGCACAAGCCGAGGAAGCTACGATCCCTGAGGCGGTAGCCATGGAGACGGCTGCTGTGGAGACGGAGTCCACAGAGCCGGTTGTTGAGGCGCCGACAAAAACAGCCCCCGAGTCGGGGACTATGGTAGCCCCCGAGCCGAGCGCGGAAGAGCGGATTGATCCGGACCCCGAGGCGAGTACTAACGTCGTCGTCCGCGAGGCGGTGATAGAAGAGGCTGCGCCGCTTCGCTCGGCGCCCGTGCCAGAGACAGGATCTTCAAGCCGGGGAGGTCTTGAGTTGCTGGACGATGATCTCATTGACCCGGCCTTTGTGTCGCTGGGCATGGAGTCGTGGCGCCGGACAGAGAACTAGATCAAGGTATGTTGCGAGTACCTGAGTTTGCTTCCCTTGCTGAGTGTTGAGTACTGACCAGCTTCTGTGTCTTGCACAGGGCTTGGTGGAGAGATCCCGTCAGAAGACCGATCTTCTGAAGGGGTATGGTGACACGGTCCTCCGCGCCGAAGCCTTGGAGAAGGAGCTGGACAAGTCGAAGAAGCATTCAGCGCTGCTCCAATCTAAGCTTGACGGTGCCTTCGCCCAGTACCACAACGAAGTACAGGAGATGCAAGCGAAGAGGGACGAACTGATCCGGAAGAACAAGTCATTGCGCTAGAAGAACAAAGGTGTGTCTTCCACCAAGGTCGCTGAGTACTTATTGTAGTACTTGTGAGTAGTCTGTCATTGTGACAAGTTGTCTGCAGATCTTGAGGCAAAGGTCGACCAACTGAAGGCATCTGAGACGGACCTCAAGAACAGCGTGTACCGCGAGACCGACAAGAGAGAGGTACTTGAATATGAGTACGCTCAATTGCGCCATGAGTGTATCAAACACATGGAGCTCCGTGAAGCCTCAGATCGTGACCTTGTGAACTGTTATAAATCTCTGCAGAAGCTCAATGAAGACTGCGAGAAGATTCGAGGTCAGCTGAAGGAACTCGAAGAAGCCGCACTGCCCATCACGAGGCTGCTGGTGCCACATCCGGGCGGGCCCAAGATAGCCCCGCTAGTAGACAGGTTGAAGGAAGCCCTCGGGCGCTTGGCGACATACGTCAAATATCTGGCGAAGTCTATCCCGAACCAGGTGCTGGCATACATGAAGTCGTACTTCCCAAAGGCACCGGTGGATGTGGTAGCTAGTGGTCTTGCGGTGAACTGTTCCGGTGAGCAGTACAAGACTCTCCTGGAAGAGATGGCGCCCATCGCGGAGCAAGTGGTGGAGAAGCTGAATCTCTAATAGATGTACCTGTAGAGGTAGCTTAGAGTAGTTGATGTAAGACAAACAAAGTAGTCAGAGACTTGTTTGAAATATCAATGAAGTTCGCCCACTGCTTGTATTGTAATGAGTGCTCGTTGCCGCCACTTGCAGCGAAGTGTGCGGAGTACCAAGCCGTGGGAGATGTGGAGAGTAGTAGTACTCGGTAAATTCTGCCTAGTTGGAAGGCACAGTAAACAAGTTGAGTAGAATCAAGCTTTATTACTGATGAAGAAGAACACCTGGATGGTCAGGGCCGTATACAGATAAGTAGTCGCCAGGACCCGTAGGCCGCCTACGGCTAAGTGGTGCTAGGGCCCTTGAGCCGCTTACAGCTGAAGATCCGTTAGTAGCCGTATAGGCTGGATCTAGGGTACATGGTCTGTAGACCGCCGCCAGAGTCCTTCTGCTCTGAGCAGCCCAAAATCCGTTAGTAGTAGTTGACGCTGGATCTTGGAGAAGAGTAGTCCGTAGACTAGTGCTAGGACCGAGAGGCCGCTTACAGCGAAGAGTCCATGAGTAGCCATGTAGACTTGGACCCGTAAATGAGTAGTTGAGTGACTACGCGTAGAAGTGACATAGCTGGTCGACGTTCCACGAGTTGTTGATGTCATCGCCTTCAAGTGTTTGGAGGCAATATGAGCCAGGTCCGGTCACCTTGGAGACTGAGAAGGGACCTTCCCATGGCGAGCTGAGCTTGTGTAGTCCGTCCGTGTTCTGGATACGACGGAGGACTAGATCGCCGACGTTGAAGGAGCGTTTCTTGATGTTGCGATCGTGATAGTGACGGATACCCTCTAGGTACCTTGCTGACTGGACGAGAGCAGCGCAGCGGGCTTCTTCGAGGTTGTCGATATCAACCCGTCTACTGTCTTCTGAGATGCCTTCGTCGTATTGTTCTACTGCCGGGGATTCCCACATCACATCGGCGGGTAGAATAGCTTCGGAGCTGTAGACCAGGAAGTAGGGCGACTGCCCTGTTGGCTTGGTAGGTTGAGTACGAAGCCCCCAGAATGCGTTGGGTAGTTCCTTGATCCACTTGCCTCCTTTGGTGTTAGTCGCGTCATGCAATCGCTTCTTGAGGGCGTCGAGTACCATCCCGTTGGCGCGCTCGACTTGTCCGTTGGCATGCAGGTAGGCGACTGAGCCGTACCATATATTGATCCCGCTGTTCTCGCAGTACTCCCAGAACTGGTGATTGTTGAAGTTGGAACCCAAGTCTGTGATGATGCGATGGGGTAGCCCGTAGCGATGCATGAGTTCATCCAAGAAGTCGAGTACTCTATCGGCCTTTGGGCAGGTGACCGGCTTGACCTCGATCCACTTAGTGAACTTGTTGATGGCCACCAAGACTCTGTTGAATCCTCCTGGCGCAGTTGGCAGAGGCCCAATCATGTCGAGCCCCCAGCAGGCAAAGGGCCAGGTTGGTGGTATGGTAACTAGCTTGTAGGCCGGGACGTGTTGCTGCTTGGCGAAGAATTGACATCCTTAGCACTTTCTGACGAGTTCTTCAGCGTCGGCCAGAGCTTTGGGCCAGTAGAAGGCTCGTCGGAAGGCTTTGCTCACCAGCGTGCGAGAAGACGCGTGGTTGCCGCAGATGCCCTTGTGGATCTCCTCCAAGATGTCCTTGCCTTCATCCCGAGGTATGCACTTCATGAGTACTCCAGAAGTGGCACCCCACCTGTAGAGCTTGTCTCCGACGAGTACGTAAGTCTTGGCTCGGCGGACGAGCTGTTCGGCCGTGTTCTTGTCGGAGGGAACCTTCTGCTCACGGATGTAGTCGATGAAGGGTTGTCTCCAGTCCACATCAATCATTAGGACCTCCTGACCGGGCTGTGATGGCATAGGGTCAGTAGTCGTTGGCACCAGTTCCGGGATGGATGGCGCGTGAAGCTCGTGGACGAAGACTCCGACGGGTACTTGTGCGCGAGTAGAACCAAGCTTCGACAGGATGTCCGCTGCAACGTTGTTGTCGCGGATGACACGGTGGAACTCGAGACCATAGAACTTGTTCTCAAGCTTGCGGACTTCCAGATAGTAGGCGTCCATGTTCTCCTTGTTGCGATCCCAAGACTTGTTGACTTGGTTGATGAGCACTGCGGAGTCGCCGTAGACTAGTAACCGCTTGATGCCCAGTGATATTGCGAGGCGGAGTCCGTGCAGTAGGGCCTCGTACTCAACTTCCTTGTTTGAGACCTTCCAGAAGATCTGCAGGACGTACTTGAGTTGTTCGCCCTTTGGAGAAATCAGGAGTACCCTTGCACCCGCGCCCTCGAGTTTGAGTGAGCCGTCGAAGTACATCACCCAATGCTCTGGTCGCTCTGTTGGAGTTGGTAGCTGATTCTCCCGCCACTCTGCCATGAAGTCGACTAGTGACTGGGACTTGATAGCTGTGTGTGGCCTGAAGTCGATGTTGAGGGCGCCAAGTTCTACCGCCCATTTAGAGATTCTTCAAGTAGCATCTTGGTTGCGAAGTATGTCACCGAGCAGGTAGTCGGTGATGGCGACGATCGAGTACTCCTGGAAGTAGTGTCGTAGCTTCCGCGAGGTGATGAGTACTGCGTAGAGTAGTTTCTGGACCGGCTGGTACCGTGCCTTGGACTCTGACAGAACCTCACTGACGAAGTAGACTGGTCGCTGGACTGGGTAGGCGTGGCCTTCTTCCTGCCGCTCGACTACGATGGCAGTACTGACCACATGAGAAGTTGCAGCGAGGTAGAGCAGTAGCTGCTCCTTTTTGCGAGGAGCCGTGAGGACCGGTGGCTTTGACAAGAAGTCTTTGAGCTGCGTTAGAGCTTGATCAGCCTCCTCGGTCCACACGAACTTCTCTTGGTGCTTGAGTAGCTTGAAGAAGGGTAGTCCCCGTTCTCCGAGCTTCGAGATGAATCTGTTCAAGGCCGCCATACACCCGGTCAGCTTCTGGACATCCTTGATGCAGGTTGGAGCTTTCATATTGGTGATGGCGGAGATCTTCTCGAGGTTGGCTTCGATGCCGCGATGGCTGATGATGAAGCCGAGTAGTTTCCCAGATGGTACGCCGAAGACGCACTTGTTGGGGTTGAGCTTCCACTGGTACTCTCGCAAGGATGCGAAGGTCTCTTCAAGGTCGGCGATGAGCGTGTCGGAGTTCCTGGTCTTGACGACCACGTCATCCACATAGGCTTCGACGTTCTTGTTGAGCTGCTTCTTGAAGCAGGCCTGGATAGCTCGCTGGTAGGTGGCGCCAGCGTTCTTCAACCCGAACGACATTGTCGTGTAGCAGTAGGCGCCGAACGGGGTGATGAACGCGGTCTTCTCTTGGTCTTCTTCCTTGATAGCAATCTGGTGGTAGCCGGAGTAGCAGTCGTGGAAGCAGAGCAGGTCACAGCCCGCCGTGGAGTCGATAACTTGATCAATCCGCGGCAACCCGAAGGGGTCCTTGGGGCAGTGCTTGTTGAGGTCGGTGTAGTCGACGCACATCCTCCACTCGTTCGTGTTCTTCTTGCGGACGAGGATGGGGTTGGCGAGCCACTCAGGATGGAAGACTTCACGAATGAAGCCGGCCGCGAGTAATTTGGCGAGTTCCTTCTTGATGGCGTCCCGTCGATCATCAGCGAAGCGGCGGAGATGTTGTCGCTTGGGCGTAGCTTTAGGGTCGACGTTGAGTGAATGCTCGATCAGCCTCCTAGGCACTCCTGGCATGTCCGCTGACTTCCATGCAAAGATGTCTCGGTTGGCCCGAAGGAAGCTGACAAGCGCGTCATCCTATTTCGGGTCGAGCCCCGCGCCGATCATGATAGTCTTGCTGCTGTCGCCCGTCCCGAAGTCAATGGCTTTCACCTGCACTTCCTCTGTCGGTTGAGGCTTGTTCGCGGTGTCGGTCTTCTCGGGTATCTCGAGTTCAGTTGGGGCAAGCTTCTTGGAAGCAGCGAAGATCTCCATCATTGCGTTGGGTACTTGATTAGTGGCTGCGAGTTCCACGGCTTCGGTGTCGCAGTCGTAAGAGGCCTTTAAGTCCCCTTGCAGCGCGAGTACTCCAGCAAGACTTGGCATTTTGAGTACCAAGTAGGTGTAGTGTGGGACCGCCATGAACTTGGCGATCGCTGGTCTGCCGAGGATGGCATGGTAGGAGGTTTCGAAGTCCGCAACCTCGAACTTGATGTACTCGGTGCGGTAGTTCTCCCTCGTATCCCCGAAGGTAACTGGCAGGACCACTGAGCCAAGTGGAATAGCCGCGTTACCCGGGACGATGCCGTAAAAAGGTGACGCGCTCTTGGTGAGCATGTCAGTGATGTCTAGCTTCATCTTCTTCAAGGTCTTGGTGAAGAGGAGATTGAGTCCGCTCCCGCCGTTGATGAGTACCTTGTTGAGTTTGGAGCCCGCGACTACTGGTTTCAAGACCAGTGGGAAACATCCTGGCTCAGAGAAGCTTGTATATTGATCCGCGCGGGAGAAGGTGATGGGTACCTCCGACCACCTTAGAGGTGTCGGTACCGCTGGTTCAATGCTCAAGACTTCCCGTAGAGTGAGCTTTTGGGACCGCTTGGTGGGTGGTCCGCCGAACAGGACATTCACCGTCTTGTCAGGTTCCTGGAAGTCGTCATTGCCTTCGTCGACTTTTTTCTTGCCCTTCTTGTCGTGAGGAGGCCGTGGCTCGGGAATATCCTTGAGTGCTCGCCGGAGTTGGTAGCACTGATCGGTGGTGTGATTGCCATCCAGATGCCACGGGCACTTCTCTTTGAGCAAGTCTTTGAAGCCGCCGGAGGTCTTTTTGGAGTTGTCCCTCGCAGGGCGCTATATAGCCGCGACTGTGTTGTCTGGCTTGCGCTTGCGGTTAGGACCCGAGTAATTGTTGTTGCGACCCCCTTGGTCCTTGTTCGACTTGCTGTACTCTTCGCGGCTCCTCTTCTTCGACGCGCCAATCTTCGAGCTTTTTGCCGGGGAAGCCTTCATCCTCCAAGTTACGGGTGTCTTCACTCGCATCCGCTCGGGGGCTACGGAGGTGGGCGGACTGCGGCGGTGGGCGCAAGTAGATCTAATCTACGCTCGCAGCGGCGGTGGCAGCAGAGGAGCAGAGGGGGCAGTCTCTCAGATCTAATCTGTGGGAATGCTGTCGTTGGGAGTAAAAAAACCCTAAGGGTTTCACCGGCTATTTATAAGCCGTCGGGCGGCTCAGTTCCAAACGAGCAGATAAGCGCCAGACGGGTGACTCAGCGGCGGCAGCCTGACCTTTCACATTCCAGTACTCGACGCTCTCAGTCTCGGGGGCTCGACTACATCCGGCGGATTCAGTGGGCTACATCAGATCCAGATCCCACTCAGGACACATTCTACAGTCAAGATGACCCTTCAATTCGAGAGAAAGTACTCGACTCAAGGCTCGGGGGCTCCGTGCCACGTGTCCTTCGGTTTTTTCTCCGGATTTTTCGGGATAAGATTGGCAGAACTTCAGATTGACTCTCAGCTTGAATCTGTGATTCGACCTAAGGCTCGGGGACTACATTCCATATGGAATGCGATTCTCCGAATCGCATTTTCCATATGGTTCTTCATCAAGACAACAAGAGTACTATTGAAGACTTTCGAGAGAAGCACACGGGGACGCTTGGGAACTACTCGAGAAGACTTCAAGACTACTCAAAGATTAGCTAGAGTACCTTCCAGCCTCGGGATGATTCAAGCATTCTTGTGGACTTTCGGCTTGTGGAATTTGGGGACGCTCAAGGACTACTCGCCAAGGCCGTCAAGACTACTCGAAAACATCCTGCTCGACTACAAAGTACTCGAGGGCTTGTCGTACGGACATCCCTGGGCCCACTGCACAGGTGGGTACTGGGACCGACTACTCCGTGGGCCCCTGGGACTACCCGACTTGGGCTACACGTCACCTACTGGCGTGGAGCACAAGGCTTACAGAGGATTAGTACTCGGTTAGGAAGCTAGACATGTCCGGATCCATGTAGAGTACTCCTAGCCGTACACAACTAGTACTCCTCTAACAAACCGACTTGTAACCCTGCCTCCCGGACTATATAAGGCGAGGCAGGGACCCCTATCTTTTCATCCGCATCATCTTGTAAACACACCTAATCAATCCAGAGCTACACAGCATACAGGACATAGGGTATTACGCACCTAGCGGCCCGAACCTGTTTAAATTGTGTGCCGCGTGTCTCTCCTTCGAGTTCCCAATCTCGGCGAGGCCACAAACATCTACCTCGGGTACTCCCCTTGGTACCCCCTTGGTCTGGTATCTCCGTGTCGTTCCCCAGCGCCTCCTCGTCCTCGTCGTCGCGAGGCCGCCGCCCAATCTCCGCCTGGCTCCTCCTCTCCACGCCGTTCCCCTGGCTCCTCCTCGTCCGCGTCGCAAGGCCGCCGCCCCCATCGCTTCGCAGTCGCTGGCGGGCCGACAGGAGGAGCGCTCGCGTTTTGAGAAAAGCGAGTCCACAGCCGCTTATCCGTAAGCAGTGTTGGGTCGGATTTTTTCGCGTTCGCGGTGCGAATGAGCTGGTTGATAAGCGCGACGTTTGGCGGGATTATTTAGCTTATTCTGCTTATAATCTAAGTTAAGCATCCCCAAACAGGCCCTATGTTGATGAAGACTTGAAAATGTGCCGAGTGCAAGATCAGCGCTGTTGTGTACTCGTGTGGGCTTCCATTTTAAAAAAAGCTATATCTCACTTGGGTGGAATGGAGCACCTCCTCACATAAAATTTCCTACTCTTTCATCTTCATCCATTCCTCTTCTTCTCCAACTCTGACGAGGTTAGAGTTCGGGGTTTAGGAGGACCTACTACTCACTGCCAGCCATAGAGGGAGGGCCGGCGGCGGCAGGCTGGCTCGGCAGAAGAGGCGGGCGGTGGAGAACGGCGACCGGGTCAGGGTCGGCGGGGGCACCATGGTGAGACCGAAGATGGCAGTAGTAGGCCGCGGCCGGCGACGGGAGGAGGCCGTCGAGGTCGCGAGGAGGTCTCGCGGAAGGAAAGGGAAGGGAAAAAATAAATTGGAGAGAGAAAAGGTTGATCCTAGCCATTCATCTTAATTTCAACGGTCCCAAAATTCGTGTGTGAGGAGACCATATTTCACACTTGTCACCTATAGACACTCTTTTTAAATAAAAAAACTCGTGTGGACTTTCCTAGAGAACGTCCTTCCTTTCTAGAGGTCAGTTTAGTTTCATAAAATTCTTTATCCACCGGTCACATTGAAATTAACGATATTAATTAGAAATACTAAATGTGAATTAATGACAAAACTCATTCTATAACATCTTCCTCAAAATTCAAAATGAATCTAATAAGCTTAATTATGCTATGATTAGACGATGTCGTGCTACAATAAACAATCTCTAATGATGATTTAGTTAGATTTATTGGATTCGTCTCGCAATATTTGGTCCACGCATATAATTAATTCTGCAATTATCTTAATAAAATTTATTTTAGAACACATAAATTTCTCCGAAACAGGACATGTCTGCGCCGCGAGTCACGGCCGGCTTTTTGGCTTTGTCTAAGGCTCTGTTCTATTCTCAGATTTTTTTCCTAATTACCCGTCACATCAATCTTCAAACAATAATTAGAAGTATTAAATGTGAATTAATGACAAAACCTATTTCACAACTCTCCTAATTTTTCGAGACGAATCTAACAAGTCTAATTATGTCATGATTAGACAACGTCATGCTATAGTAAAAAATCTCTAATAATGAATTAATAAGTCTTAATGGATTCATCTCGTGATTTTCCGTCTGTTCATGTAATTAGTTTTGTATTTAATTTATATTTACTACTCCTAATGGATCTTGAAAGAGAACTCTGAAATTTTTTTCAAAAATTCTTACCGAAGCCTAAGTCTAACTACCCGTCTAGCAGGCCTAGCGGCAGATTCTATCACTCGCTGAGATTCCGGCTAGAAGATTCGGTCAGGACAAGGAGCGAAAGGACGAATAATTACAGTATCTGCAGTTCGAGTATGGCCCCCTTTGGCCGCCCTCCTGCAAGGGCCGGAGTCGGAGCGGAGGAGCTGAGTTTTTTTAGCTCGGTCTGCTCCTTTGGTTTCCTAACAAAAACAGTTCCTCCTCTCATTTCTGCCACCAGTCTCTTTGGTACCGCTCCTGCCAAAACAGTTCCGGAAGCCGTTTGTGGAGCGCTCCCAAAAAGGTCTTATATATCCTGCACTTTGCATTACGTACTTTCGCATACATACTTTCGCATAGTATCATTCGATACTTTCTTACGCTGGATTGTCACGTCCAAGTCTGCATTTTCTTGCATCCTCTAACAATTTACCTGTTGGGAAATCGGCTACGTGAAGTAGCCTCAACTTTCAAGAACCAAGACCATGGAGATTTTCCCCGCAAAGTTTATGTGAGTGCTTACTGGCTAGTTGTGGTTTTGAAGGTTTTTTCGTAACGAATTTTGTTGTTTGGCGGCATTATCGTGTAACCCTAAAGCCGAACTATAATCCTAGATGGCTATCATATGGTGTAAGGGGAGAATCCAGACCAACATCTTTAAACTCTATTTCCTTTTGTACCTTAGGGTCATGTTAAGATTGGTAAGTTTCTACTAATCATCCAGCACATCGAATGTTTTATGCTAACTAAAAATATTAAATATAAATTAATAATAAAATTTATTTCATAATTTCCGGGTAAAGTCGTGTCAGGGTTCTCTACCGCCGGCAGTAGATTTGTAAGGTATCGTGTGTCGGAACCGGATGGATGGCACGGAAGACACAAGGGTTTTATACTGGTTCGGGCATCCGGAGAGTAATACCCTACGTCCAGTTCTGAGTACTCGTGTTCCTATGCCAGGGATGTCTGTAGTAGGGGTTACAAACTTGGTGATCGGTCAGCCCCTCAAACGGTTGCACTCCTCCCCCTTTTATAGATGCAAGGGCGAGGGGCAAAGAGAGAAAACAAAAAAGAGCTACAGTACTACGGTAATGGGGTCCTTTCGGACGTCGACGTCCGTAAGAAGGCATTGAAGAGCGCTGAGCTGTGGTGGCGCCGGAGACTGCCGTGTGTGCTGGTAACACTGTTCTTCCCGGGTACTTGGCGCCTCCTCCGAGTAGTTCACTTGATGACTCGGCCTTCTTGAGCGTTGCTTAGGCCCGCCACGTTATGGCCTAAGTGTTGGTAGGTGCCGCCCGTAGACGGTAATCGAGTGTCTGCTCTGACGGGGTGACGTGCAGCTGGTGTTGGATGGGATGGCATGTTGGAGGCCGTGAGGTTGCACTGTGCGGCATTACGGCTCCTGTCAGAGGAGGTCGCCCTCGCGTCCCGCCAGCCGTGGTCTTTGCATGACGTGGAAAACTGGCGTCACGCGTGTCGTTGCGGGGAAGCCTGAGAGCTGGGGCGGCACCACGTTCGTGTGGGGCCCCTGATCCGCGCTCCGACCTCCACGTGTGGGCCCCGTCCTAGTCGGAGACGGAGACTACTCTGCGAACGAGTAGTCGGAGGCGGGGCGGAAAGTACTCGTACGAGGCAGAGTGCAGTCGTGCGAGGCGGAGAGTACTCGTGCGAGGCAGAGAGTACTCGGAGACGAGGCGGAAGGTACTCGGAGGTGGGGAAGTCTTGTCAGTGAGGGTCTTGACAAAGATCTGCATCCCTCCCTGTCCTGGATCTTAGCCTTGACATTGTCAATGGTGTCAGAGGACTCCATCTCGAAGGTGATTATCTTGCCGCTTAAGGGGTCCTAATCCAGGCCCTCGTCAGTAGCCCCCGAGCCTGTGGTGGGAGTCAAGGACTCGCTCGCAGGCTCAGTACCGGGGAAGTGCTGTAATAGTTCTTGCTTCTTGATCTGCTTGGTGGGTGCGCGCGAGCGCATCTGCCGGATGTAGCCCCCGAGCCCACTAGGGAGTTGTAGACTCGCCTGTGGGGTCTTAATTTTGATGTGTTGTTATTTGTTGTTTCGAAATCACCAGCTAAGGTGGTCGTGGCCGCATCGGTGGTTGTGTCCGTCGTGATGGTCGTGGCTGACGTGGTGGTCGTGACTGTTGGAGGGGACGTTGCACTGCTGGTTCAGATTCGCGGGCCCACGTGGTATTGAACCATCACGCGAGCGTGCCTCTGTTGCCTCGGGGGATGCGCCCTTTGTGCGGGCGGTTTTACGGCGTGGTGGGGCCAGTATTTAAGGCCGGCGTCCACGTCCACTCCTTATAATCCGCTTGCTGGTTGAGGTGTGAACCATTTGCTCCCCCGATTTCTTGCCATAGCCAACGCCGCTCGCTGCTTTGCCCTTCGCATCCATCACGTCGCCGCTACCGCTTCCCCCAGCCGCATCACATGCCAACGCTAGTCAGCGCCATGTCGCAATGGACGCGCTCCAACGTCACCCGCGCGACCCTCCAGTGCCTCATCGCCACCGGTCAGCTGCCGGTGCCCACCTCCGCTGAGGAATGGAAGGTTCTGGGCAGCGAGTCTGTCCCACATCCGCCGCGGGGCTACGTCGTCTCGTTCGTGACGTTTCACAAGCGCGGCTTCTCCGTCCCTACCGGGCGATTCATCCGCACCGTCCTCTCGGAGTACCGGCTGCAGCTCCAGCACCTCAACCCGAACAACATCCAGCACATGGCGGCATTCGAGGCTTTGTGCGAGGGGTACCTGGGAGTGGGAGCCCACTGGCATCTCTTCAGATACTTTTTCAAGTTTGTCTGCTTGAAGGACAGGTCACTCCCGGTGACGATCGGGTGCGTCAACCTCTGGATGAAGACGGGCAGGGGAGATGAGTACATCTCCGGCATGTTGACAAGCTCCAACAGCGGCTGGCACAAAGGGTGGTTCTATCTCAAGAACGACCTCGAGCACCCGCTGCCGGAGTATTCTGGCGCTTCAATCGCCGAGGCGCTGTCGAACTGGAGCTATGGGCCCCTGGAGGCGGAGCAGGAAAGGCTGCTCAAAGACTGCTGGGTGGTGTTGTCCCGGCTGCGTGACGTCGGGGTTGACTTGGCAGTCATCATCGGCCAATACCATGCGCTGGGGATTGTTCCGCTCCGGCGGCAGCCCTTGCGCATTTGCCAGATGATGCCCGACAAGGCTCCCTTCGCAGGGACCGTGACGACGCCCGAGCCGCCCTCACTAGATGAGATCCAGCGCCGTGTGGCACTGGCTATCGGAAGGTCTTCTTACTCGTGGCCTCCGTCACGACTTCTGCCGATGCTCCCCCAAGAGGGGACCAAAAGATACGTAAGTTCTTCTCTTTTCCGACTAGTCTTTCGACTTGCTTGCATTTCTTGATTTGACTGCATCTTGTCGGAGCTCCCGTTCCTTGTATTGATTTCGTTTTCTATTCCTTGCCCTTAGCTGAGGCCCGCAGCACCTCTTCCCGCGAAGCCTCCTCTCCCCCAGGATGCGACACAGAATCGCTCCCAGGCCGCCGCGGAGAGGAGGAGGGCCGATCGTAAGGCCAAGCACAAGGACAAGGAGATCGCAAAACGCGAGCAGAACGACCACCGCGCCAAGCGTCGGAGGATGAACGAGATCGCTGTCTCCTCGGAGAAGGATCCTTCGTTGCCGCCGCCCTGGTCCGGCGATGATGGAGGCGCTGGCGTCGACTGGAGCGCCCTGTCGTCGTCGTCCGTGTCGCCCCCTCCTCAGCGGCAGGTCGCGGAGGCCAGCTCGGGACGGCGGCCGGAGCCGGCCCTCCGCGAGCAGGGGTCGAGCTCTAGTTCGCAGAGGCCGGAGCCGGCCACCCGCGAGCAGGGGACAAGCTCCAGCTCGCGTCCGCCCCCACGCCCCGTTCAAGAGGATCGGAGAGTGACTCATTCGCGGTCAGGCCCCGTCGGCCAAGAGCCTCCGAGGACGAGGAGAAGCTCCCCGCGGCGGGATGATTCGTCCAGGCGGCCGGCGGGCCGTGATTCATCTGCCTGTCACTCCTCCGGCGACACATCGCGGCGGGAGCAGCGCTCTCTGAGGAGGCGGGCGTCGTTCGAGGCGAGATCGACATCGCCGGCGCCTTCTCCGAGCGCGCCGCAAGGGGAGGATATGAACGCACCCCCGCGACGCCTTCAATCCTTGGTTATCTGAGGTGGCGGAGCCCCGCCCGTGCAGGTCTCCCTCGCCCAGGGTGAAGGTCGGAGCCCACCCTCCGACGTGGCGGTGGAGAAGAGTCCAACCCTCGAGTCCTCGGGAGCGGCTTCCAGGCCCATCATGCGGGCCCACATCACTTCCTCCACGTAAGCGCTGTTCTGTGTTACCTCGTTATTTTGTTCTTGATTTTTGTCCGTCTTTTGACTTGCTTCCCCACGTCAGGCGCTCTGACACTGGTGCACTTGTCCTCGCGCCACGGAAGTGCGCGGCCCTGAGCGCGCGCGATCCTCCATCCATCTCCCGCCAGGCGACTACTCCGCCCATGCCGACGATGGCTTAGGTCGAGGGTAGGACCGTCGAGGTGGTCGAGGTTCACAAGGCGGCGGCGCCTCCACCAGCATCAGGGGACGGCGGCGTAGTCGGGGGGCAAGCAGCCCCCGAGGAAATCGAGCCCCCGTCAGCGCCCGCCGTCAACCTTGATACCGGCGCGTCGGCGGCTCCAGAAGCGGGTGCGTCCCCGACGCCAGACGCCGGCAGAGGCGAGGCTGAGGTGATGGCGGCTCCCGTGCTGTCCATTCAGCTCCAGGAGGTCGCCAACATTGAAGGGCCCAATCTCTCGGGTGGCGACGCGGCCATCTTCGCGGCTGAGCTGGAAAGGTGCTTGTCGGCGCCGGAGGAGCTACCGACCGAGGCGCCTGTGCCGCCCACCTCTTCGGTTCCGGTCGTGGTTGAGGCGTCCGCAGCCCAGACGGCGGAAGCGGAGCCAGAACCCATCGTGCTGCCGACGCCCTCTGTGAGCGCGGTAGTGGCAGTGCCGGCGAGCGTGGTGGTTCTGGCCAGGGTACAGTCGAGGAGCCGCCGCGCCAGCCCACCGCTGATGTCGTGGAGGTAGTGGTGATTGCGGACTCGCCGCACCCAGATGCGCAGGTGCCTGCTACCCTCGAGGACGTGGTGGGCGGCGCTTCCCCGGTCACCGTCCAAGAGGTCGGAGAGAGCTCGGGAGCTCGTCCCTTCCCAGCCACGGAGGAGGAAGAGCACAACCTTGGTCTCGGGCACACCTCATGGACCGGGGCCCGCGAAGCTGAGGTGCACGACGACGAGGACGAAGAGGCTACGGCCTGTCACCAACTCGAGTGGGGCTTAAGGTGGGCAGAGCAAGCGATCAACGAGCATGTCGTCCCGGCCTTGTCGGTGAGTTTACCAAGCCTGATGTTGGTTTTGTCCCAATGGTTCTACAGTTGTTTCTGTAGTTGATCTTCTACTCGGTCTAGGTGCTTGCCAGCTGTAGCGCCAGGAAAACACGCATCATCGAGGAGCTCCGGACCGAGAAGGCCCAGCTGGAGATACAGTTGGTCGCCACTCGGCTGGTAGCTGCGGGGGCAGCGGCGAGTGAGGCGTCGACGAGGACCACGCTTGAAGCCACAGCAAAGTACGTAGAGGACCGTGCAGTGGCCGTGCAGTCCGCTGCTGACGCTGCTGTGTCAGAGAAAGTAGCCCTCGAGACCAAGCTTGCCCAGGCGGAGGCCGCAGCCGCGGAGCTGTATACCGCCACCGCAACTGCCGCCGAGTCCGCTCGGACTGCCGCCGCCGCAGCCGCTGCTGCCGAGGCCGTGTCCCAGGCCGCCACTGAAGAGAAGGCGGCGCTTGAGAAGAAGATGGCAGACCTGCAGTAGGACTTGGTGCACGCCGAGGTGGACCTCAAAACGGCGAATAAGCAGGTCGGCGACCTCTCCACCAAGCTGCAGGAGGCCACCGATGAGGGGACCCGGCTCCGTGAAGGCAACACCAAGCTAACACAAGACCTTGAAGGTGAGCAACTTTGCACTTTCAGCTTTCGCGATGCTCTTTTCTTCGTGTTACTCATGGTAGATGGTGACTTGTCTTTTGGTTTTAACAGGGCTTCGCTTGGCTCATGCTGCAATGGCCGTCAAGCTCGTGGAAGAGGCGCAGAGGCTCACCGCCGCCGAGCTCAAGATCCACGAGATGACCGGGATGGCCAAGAACTTGTCGGACCTGCTTTCGAGTATAGTTTTCTTGCCTTGCCCCTTCCTTTCTTTTGCATGCACTTCTCATAACTGAACTCCAGCTCGTTCCCTGTCTACAGAGGTCAAGGCCGAGCTCGAGGATTCCCGGAAGGCTCAACACGAGGCGGAGGAGGCACGCAAGAGGGATATCATGGACCGCACCAAATTTGGCCAGTTCATCGAGCGGATCTTGTCGGATCTCAGCGTCCTACCCGTCCAGATGCCTCCCCAGACACTCGGAGATCGAGTCAACCTTCTACCGGGTGTCATAAAGGAGGAAAAGCTGTCGACATGTCAGAAGGTGGTGCACCGGGTCCTCTCCATGTTCAACTCGCACTACCAAGGGCTGGATCTCAAGGCACTGAGTGGTGGTTGGGCCCCCGGCTACTCGAACGAGGAGTATGATAAGATCGAGGAGGACTGTGCTGCCTTCGCCGAGTGGTGGTTGGGCCCCCGGCTACTCGAACGAGGAGTATGACAAGATCGAGGAGGACTGCGCTGCCTTCGCCCGCGCCTTGGCTGATGCCGCAATGAAGGACCTGGACCTGATTCCAAGAGACACACCAGCAGGCGGCTCCGGGCCTTCACATTAGATGTATCAATTTGTATAATTGACAGACAAGATGAAACTTGTATGCGCACTGTATCGAACAGTTTTTGTTTTGTTTTAAGGCTGTCAATTCTGAAGCACTCCCCAAGTACCTGGGGACGACTGCGAAACGAAGTAGTAGCACTTTACAACTTAGGTCAATCGAACTTTACTCCGGAGCCGCGGAGGCGTAAGAGTCTGAGAGCTCGACCGACCGGAATCGCAAAGTAAAGCTATGTGCTTGCAGCCCCCGAGCACTTAGGGACGTTCAAAACTGACTCACGCATTTTTCATCAAAATCATTTTTGAGCCGAGGCCCGAGCGGTTACCCAAGCACCTTTTGAAAGTAGTCGGACGTCAATCTGCGGAACCGGGCCGCGCTCGTGAGTCTTTGCACCGTAAGCGCGGGGGAGTAGGTGCTAGGAGCTCTGAACGAGCAGCAACACCGGATCGCGCACAGCTCAACATCTTTTCCCTTCGCAAGATAAGGTGTTCCACCAAAGAACCGCTCGCGTGTGCGATTGGTCACTACAAACTTGTCGGAGAAATTTGTTTTAAAAACGGGAAAACGAAAGGAGGGCATCGTGCCCCGGGTAGCCCCCGAGCGGGGAGCGTTTCTGCATGGGTGCAGGGACGCTTGTCACTCAGCCTTTTAGACAAGCATTGAAACATACAGAAAAGATGCCAACATGAGAAGATTGCGAACTGATGAAATGAGAACAAAAGCACCTGGCATTATTCATTGATCATAAGTCAAAACGGGGAACATTACTCAAGGGTAAAAATGATGTAGGTGCTCTATGTTCCATGCGTTGGAGACAATTGTGCCGTCCACGTGTCGAAGCTTGAACGTCCCTGGTCGGAGCACTTGATCGACGATGTATGGTCCCTCCCACGGGGGTGCGAGCTTGACATCCGGCGGATGTAGCCCCCGAGTGGTGAGCGTTTTTGCATGGGTGTAGGGACGCTTGCCGTTCAGCCTTTTAGACAAGCATTGAAACATGCAGAAAAGATGCCAACACGAGAAGATTGCGAACTTATGAAACGAGAACAAAAGCACATGGCATTATTCATTGATCATAAGTTAAAACGGGGAACATTACTCAAGGGTAAAAACGATGTAGGTGTTCTATGTTCCATGCGTTGGAGACGATTGTGCCGTCCTCATGTCGAAGCTTGAATGTCCCTGGTCGGAGCACTTGATTGACGATGTATGGTCCCTCCCATGGGGGCGCAAGCTTGTGCCGGTCCTTGGCTGGCCACTCGAGGTGGAACACTTCCTGGATGAACCCTGCACTAAGGAGCTTTTTGATCTCCTCGCCGATGGCCTTGCATTTGTCGTCGTTGAAGCGGCGCAGGCACTGCTTGATCGGTTTCGATCCCGGCTTGATGTTCAGTTTGTGCTTGGCAACTTCTCTCGGGATTCCCTTCATGTCGGAGGGTTTCCATGCGAACACATCGAGGTTCACATTGAGGAAGTCGACGAGCGCGCTTTCCTATTTAAGATCGAGTACCGTTCCGATACGGAGCGTGCGGCCATCATCAGAGATGGCCACATCCTTGACGTCCTTGGCGGGCTCGAAAGAGCGGGCCGCTCGCTTGGACGACTCGGGGATATCTTGGTCCTCGGAGGGAGGTTCAGCGTGAAGCCTCTCGGACCGGATGAGTGTCTCAGCGAACTGAAAGCACTCGGTGTCGCATTCGTATGTGTACTGGAACGTAGTCCCCTCTGTGATGACCCCCTTCGGACCGGGGATCTTCAGCTTGAGATACGTATAATTGGGCACGACCATAAACTTCGCGTAGGCCGGCCTCCCGAGGATGGCGTGGTACGTCCCCGAGAACCCCACCACTTCGAAGGTGAGGGTTTCCGTGCGGAAGTTCCGCGATGTCCCGAACGTGATGGGCAGATCGATCTGCCCTAACGGGAGTTCATCCTTCCTGGGGATGACCCCGTGGAAAGGTGTTGGCGATGGGCGCAGTCGGGACCGCGAAATGCCCATGTCGTCGAGCGTCGTCATGTACAGGATGTTGAGCCCGCTCCCCCATCCATCCGCACCTTGTGGACCCGCTTGGTCCTGATCAGAGGGGCTACCACGAGTGGGTAGCATCCTGGTTGCAGCACGTGGTCGGGGTGGTCGGTGCGGTCGAAAGTAATCGGGGTTTCTGACCACTTGAGGTATGACAGCGCTGCAGGCTCGGTGTGGTAGATCTCGCGCTGGATCAGCTTTTCTTGGCGCTTCGAAGGTCGTGCTGGCGCCCCACCGAAGATCATGTGCACGGCTCCATCCTCACGGGGGAACACAATCTCCGCTTCATCGTCGTCGTCGTCGTGGAGGGGAGCGATCTTCTTCGGAGGATCCGTCGCCTTGGGCTTGAGTGTGCCGTTGACGTAATTCTTCATCAAGCGGCAGTCCTTAAGCACGTGCTTGACGGGCGTCTCATGGTGGGTGCACGGCGCCTCCAGAAGCTTCTCGAAATGGTCCTTCGGGGGACCGCTATGGTTGTTCTTGGGCTGAGTAGCCTTGCGCTCGACTGCTACGACGGTACGGTCATCGCGACTTCGCTTGTCGTTCTTCTTTTTCTTCTTGGTGCGAGAGGAGGGCCCCTCGTCACCGTCCACGACTTGCTTCCCCTTTCCCGGAGGGGGATCAGCGTTGCTGCGACAGCCTCCTCCCCGTCGGCGTGATTGGTCGCAATGTCGAGGAGCTCCCGAGTAGTCCTCGGGGTCCTTCGCCCTAGCCGATGGATGAGGGTGGTGCAGGTGGTGCCATTCTGGAACGCCGATATGGCGTCATTGTCGGTCGCTGTGGGGAGCTCGGTGCAGCGCTTGGAGAAGTGCCTGATGTAGTCGCGCAGGCTCTCACGCGGCTGCTGCTTGCAGTTGCGCAGCTCCCACTACTTGCCGGGACAGGCATACGTGCCTTGGAAGTTGCCGATGAAGGTGTCTCGTAGGTCCGCCTAGTTGTCGATCCTGCCTCGGGGCAAGTGTTCGAGCCAGGTCCGCGCGGAGTCGGCGAGGTGGAGCGGTAAGTTCTTGATGATGAAAAGATCATCTGTCGCTCCCCCCGCGTGGCACGTGAGCCTGTAGTCCTCCAACCACACGCTAGGGTTGGTCTCCCCGTCGTACTTGGGGACTGTTGTCGGAGCTCAGAACCGCGAGGGGAACCGTGCATCTTGCACCTTTCGACCAAAGGCACAAGGCCCCTTCGGATCGGGCGACCAGCTGCGGTCGCAGTCCTCCACGCTGTCATAGCGCCCGCCACACCTCTGGCTGGATCGCCGGTGCGAGCGGTGCTCGCCCTTGTGTTCGCGGCCGTCGTCGTGGTTGCTGCCGTAGCCATACTCGTAGTCATCGTCGTCGGCAGCTCGACGGTGGTTTTTGAGCGTGTCTCGGGCGTCGCGGTGGGGTCCCAGACGTGTCTTGACCGACGGTTCGCCCGCTTCCTTGTCGTGTCTCCGGTGCCTCGATGGAGACGGGTCTTGGCGTCGCACGGATGGTGCTGCTCGCGCATCACGCGCCGAGCGCTGTCGCGACGCTGAACTCTAGGCCTGTTGTGCGGCCGCCGTCTCAAGGAGGGTCTTGAGCTGTTGGCGAACCCTCTTCTCCTCGGGGGTAGCCGGTTCGGGGCAGCCTCGTAGAAGAATGGCTGCAATCGTGAGGTTCTGCGACGCGCGCCTGAAGAGTGGCACGTCGTCGCCGTCGACAGCGGCGTCTTCGTTGATGCGCCGGTTCACATCATGCGCGCGTACGCGAGCTTGTGGCACCGGCTGTTCCGCTTCCTGCTCGCGGTGTTGTTCGTGTGACGCCCCAGGTTTTTGATTAGCATCATTAGTGCTAATGACCGAGTCAACCGTATTGACGCCAGTCAAACCATGGTCAACCTGGGTCAACACCTCGAAAACCGAGCCGACAATCCCTAATGACCCTCTTGATCAAGTCAACACACACGTGTGGTCAAACCTTGGTCAAAGGCACGGTCAAACCCTACTTAAACCCTAATGTCTTTGAACTTCCTCCAGAACTTTTGCCGCGTTCTCCAAATTTCACCTAAACACTTCAAAATCTCCCAATATAAAAGTTGTCTAGTTTTTCGAGGGACACAACTTTCATGTTGGATGGCATTTCAAATTTTGAGTGGAAAAGGGTGGAAAACTTGGTCAACTGCAGCAGCTCCTGTTCACCGGCGCCAAGAAAAACCCCAAGTTGGCAAGCCGTTTCTGCAAAAAAACATTGATCAAAACACCTGTCGGCCTTTGTAAAAGTTGTAGAGGGATCTTTGGTCTACAACTTTTCTATTTATCACTTACTGCGCTTCAGTTCAAAATTTGGGAGAAAATCGTGGTCAAAGTGACCTAAACCGATTTGAACCGGGTGCTGGAACGCGACGTCGCGCCGCGCGCGCTGCGCCACGTCGGGCCGCCGCCGTACCGCCGGACGCCGCCGTACGCACGCCGAGGCGGGCCCGCGACCGCCGGTCCGTGCGCCGCGCCTCGCGTGACGTAGGTGGACCCAGGGCCGGCCACGCTCCGTGCCCTCACGCGTCGGCCGTACCGCCCCGTCGGTTGCCCGCCGGTCCGCCGCTGCCCTCCCTACCACGCGCGCCTACCGAGGCCGGCCGCCGTACCACGGCCTAATTCCGTCGATCCCTTCATCGCTAAGCAAAGGGGAGCCGCCTATATAAGGTCGCCAAGCTTCTCCTTGCGCGTGCACGCCCGCACGCCTGCGCCTTGCTCGCCGCCGAACCGCCATCGGCACCGCCGCGCCGAGCTCCCCCTCCTGCTCTTTTCCGCAGTCGTGTGACACCCTAGCCGCATTCCCTAGGATCCCCTGGAGCCTTCCGCGCCACGCATTGACCCGGCCTCGCCGCAGCTTCGCCGGAGGCGAGCTCACAGCGACCGCCGCCGCCTGGTGCCGCCGAGCCCGCGCGCTGGCGCCCTCCCGACCCCAACTTCGGCCACAAACCGGTCGACGGTGAGCCCCTAGCCCTCCTCCTCACTTTCCCCGGCCGACCCTGCCGCCGGAGCTGCCGGATTTTGGCCGGAGCCACCGCCCTCCATGGCCAAGGGCCGCATTGCAAGGCCCTGAGTCTTTCCGGGGTGTTTTGTGCGAACTGAGGGTATATCTGTAAGGAATCAAAACTGTCCAGGGACCTAAGTGAAAGTAGGATCTTCAATAGTATTAGCAGTTTTGCTGGGACTTAGAAAATCCATAGAAAATTATAGAGAAATCAGAAAAATACAAACCCAATTTTGTTTGATTCCTTGTGAAAAACACTACAACTTTTGTAAAGGATGTCCATAGTTTTTACTGATAATTTTTGCATGAAAAATAGAAATAGGAAAAACCTAGATCTGTAGTATCTCAAAATCTACAAGTTCTCTATACCTAAGTTTTGGATATGTTGTGTGTTATGCCATGTCTAGCTTCTGTACCAAAAATTGCACAATGTTACTGAGTAAATCTTTTTATATGAATTGTTTTGTATTTATGCAGAATCTGTCTAAATAATTTTTGTAGCTAAAAATAATTAGATTTTTGTGCCCAACTTCTGCATGTTTTCTTGTTATGACAAAGTACACCTCTGGTGAATTAATCATAATTTTATAATTGTCATAAATATTTATTCTTGAAATATGCTTGATTTCCTTTGTAAATGCATAACTCCAGATCTATAATAGTTCTAGGTGTTTATGTTGCATGCCTAGCTTAGTTTTGGACCAGAGGCCATGTGTGAGAGAGTTGGAATCTTTTTGAAGGGTATTTATTTTTGTATGCATTTATCTTGCTTTAGTAGCTAGCTTTTGTTATTTTTGGTTTAATTAATTTCGTAGCTCTCCTAAGTGTGCATGTGTGTTCAGTGGCTTGTATAGGTGTTTAGTGCTTCATAACACACCTTACTGAATTTTATTAATTAATTTTATGAATAAAAGCAATGGAGGTCAATAAAGCTTAATAGTAAAGTGGAAAATCACCAACCCACCTCTAATGACCAAAGTGAATTGGTTTAGGCGTTAGTACGGTATTTTCCTGGGCGGGTTGTCACAGCTGGTATCAGAGCTGACTCTCGCGGTTTCACATGCGTGTGTGATCGCAGTTGCGCAGGCATGGTGTGCATGGCTGTTGTGGGCCCTGAGTGGTCACACAACATGGCACATGCGCTGGCACTAGATCCACAGACGTGGCCAAGAGAGGACGTTCCTGGCTTGGAGTTGATCGACGAGGACGTCAATCTTCTAAGGGGGGTGTATGTGACATCCCGGCCCAAGGCTTAATAGGATTGATAAGGATACTCATACCAATAAGTTGCAACTTCTTTTTCGGAAGCTCATCACAAAAAACTCCAAAGTTAAGCGTGCTTGGCTTGGAGCGATGGGTGACCGACCGGGAAGTCCTTCCCGGGTGTGCATGAGTGAGGACAAAGTACGCAGAAAAGATATGTGTTGGTCTGTGAGGATATTCTTGGGGTCCTAGAGAGCTGCCAGGCGTAGGCGAGCCCGGCCTCGGGGAGGCGGGTCGTTACAGCTGGTATCAGAGCGATTATATGCACCAGAGTTTAATTAACAACCTTAATCACTGGTTTTTGAATAAAATTTGCCAAGATCGTTTGGATTTGCAAAATACGTTGGTCCGTTAAGGACGTATTAGACCGAGAGGCCCTAGAGGGAATTTTTGAGTTCTTTCAGGTGGCTTATTAATCTATGATTTATTTTGCTAACTCCCAGCACATTTACTTTCTGTCAGAACTTACTTTCTGTACAACCATACTAGTTCATCACGTTTTGCCATACGTGGTGGTACCACAGGAAAGTCCTGTGAGGGATGGATGGGACCTATTCTAATGGGAACCCACGTCGCGTCTGTGTCTCGCCACGTTTTGCCATATGTGGACGTTCCGCATTTGTATATGCGAGGCAAGGATCCGCTTCATTCAAAAGGAGCGTATCTGAGGTTGGACGCTGTCCATGCAGCGATAAACGCATGGGTACCGTTTCTATAGTGAACGGTAATGTATGTGGACGCTTTCATGAGTACTGGCATGAAAGGTTCGTTGTGTTCTGTGATCTTCTGCAGGTACACTAACCACGTTTCGTAAGACGCTAAGTGTGCATCGAGTAGTTCTCGACTAGTTATTATAGGGAGAAACGTGTATATGCCTTGCCACCGGTACTAACTTCGATTTTCGGCTTGATCGCCGAGTGAGGAAGAATAGGCCGCCTTGCATCATGTTAAAAATCGAGAAAAACTTAAAACTGAACCCCTGTTTGTTTTATGTGCTCTCTAAGGTAAAATTTTGCTAGTGTGCTTGGTCTTGCCTAGCCTCTCGTGTGTAGGTGCATTGCTGTCCACAAATTTGTTGTGGCTGTTTGCGTAGATCTTTGCGCCCTGTTCAAGAACCTTTTTGTCCAGGTGATCTCTACCAAAGTTGCTCCAAATCTAATCTAGTTTCTGTTCGCAAAAGTTCACAATCATAGCTTTTGTCTATCTCAAGTTATGCTCGGATTAGTGAACCCCCGTCTTGCTGTTTTTACGGAAACCAATCAAAACCTTGCTTAGTCGAAGCACCTTCCTAACCTTTCTAGATCGATCTTGCATACCAATTCTGTGCCTCATAACCTTGCTAAGTCGCTGCAAGAATTTGGAAATTTTTGGGAATCTGGTTTTCAAGTTATGGATTTTTGTTCACAACTGCCAAAAGTTCATGTCATTGCGTATGTATGTCTGCTCGATTCGAGTTCTAACATACGATTGTACCTTGAACACATGATTACCCCATTTCTTAACCACGTGATTTTTATCATGGATCGAGTTTATTCTTGTACACTCGTATCCGTCCGATTCTCACTTTTGTCGTATGTCCAGATGGACAACCCTGGATCTGCGTCAGCTGATGTGGAAGCATGGACTCTCGTGAACTACCTCGAGGAGGGTGGATTTCCTGCACTCTTGTGGGACACCCTGAAAGACTTTGGGTACACCGCTTACCCAGAGTACTCGACACGTGAGGTCATGACCACAGGCCAGCTCCTTCGTTGTGAAGTAAAGGTGAAGATCCCCGTGTGCCCGACAAATCCTGCTTGGGAAGAGTGGGAGTGTAAGGCACAAGGACGGAACCTGGCTGACACTGCGCAGAAGGCTGCTCTGGAAGCGCTCACAACTTTTTGTGGGAAGCACCCTGACGTGGTAGCCGGCACTGCAGCTATACCTGAGCATTTTCAGCCTGGCCCGACCCGGCCCGCAGGCCCGGCCTGCGCCAGGCCCGGCCACGAACCTTACTGGGCGGGCGTGGTCAGAGATCTTGAAGCCCGCGAAAATTTTTTTTGGCCCGAGCCCGGCCCGAAATGCTGTTTTTAGTTATTTTACACTATAAAATACACGGGCGGCCCGCCCAAGCCCGGGCCCGGCCCGAGCCCGGCCCGAAAATTGAGGCCCGATACGTCCAATGGGACGTTCATGGGCAGGATTTTCTCGGCCCGAAATAACAGAGATTTTTTTCGGCCCGGCCCGAACCCGGCCCGGCCCGCAAAATGCTCAGGTCTAACTGCAGCCAGAGTGATTCCTGTACCTGAGCAACACGTTGGACCTCGGGTCGAACGCGAAGCTTTTCTTTCAGCTCAAGGCAACTCTCACTGTAGTCCTGATCTTGTCACCTCAGTTCGCTTTTCAGAAGCCATGTATGACACCTACCGACGGATGGTGGGAGAAAGTGTATTCTATAGACACCAAATCTATAGGTACCGAGTTAAAGAAGCAGAAAATACCGCTCAAACGTTGAAGGAAGCCCGAGCAATGATAACCACTCTCAAGAAGGGAAGACGCAAGGATAAGGCAAAGATATGGGAATTAAGTGAAGTTATTCACGAGCAGAATGTCATGCTGCAGCATAACGACCAATATATGCTTGAACTAGAGAATCAACTGGAAGCGATAGCAGCTCCACCTCCGGAACCTGTCATTCCCGGACCAGAAGAAGAAGAGGATGCTGAGGGAATCCAAGGAGAATTTGGAGTAGAGTCTGGACCTGAGTCGCCATAGTTCTTCAGCATGGAAGATCCAACCCTAGGAAGTTGGTATGTTTGTAATAAAGTTCTGAGTCGTACGAGTGTAATAGTTGTAAGGAACCCTAGTGTGTGCAGCCGCGTTTGGTTAGTTTTTGTGGTTGGCTGAACTAGGAGCTTTCTTTTGTGCAGCTAGTCTGCATTGTAATCTCAAACGTTGTTTTGGTAATCCCGAAACCCCTCATCGATGTAACGCTTTGATTGAACATCTTTCTGCAATAATCTTTGTAAAAGAATTAATTCCACTCGTTGTGGTCAGATCAGAGTTCCATGATGAGTATCAAACTTGTCCAAGGATTTTGTGCCGATTCTGATCAATCCGATCTCTCAATCCTAAACTTATTCTTTTGGTCTTGCTCACAACATTTTGAATTAAAAACACATGCCACTTTTGAGCATGCATTGCATAGCACGTGCATGAGGGAACCTTGGGTGAACTAACGTGCATACGCATGTAAGATTTCAATATTTCCTACTCTATCTCTCTTATGTAGGGTGATGATGTTTTCCCATAACTAAAGGTGCCGCGACGGAACCTAGGGCATCATGTGCGCTGCAGCCATATGATTACCACTAGGAGCGCGCCAGGTATCTTGGTTGTGAGAGTGCGACTCGCCACGCATACTCCTTCTCAACCTAAGATTGCCCTCTCAATCGCTAACTCATTTTGTGGGTAACCGAGTCATGCTAAAACGCATCATGAGCACCATACTGCATGAGCATGTCCATCATGTCTTCATAAGCATGTGCAGGGCACCAACTTTTAAAATCATTGCACCGTAATGTAATGAGTCAATAACACCCAAAGTCACAAGTTAAATAACATGTGAGCAAGATTGTTCTGCGATTCCCATACTAATTTTGTCTTCCATACATTTCCTACCCGATATTCGTAAGCCATTCCTTGCGAATGCCTTTACGAATTCACCTCCCTATACTGTTCTCACAAACCACTCAACTGAGTATGGGAACTTTCGACCAATAAATCACATCCGTGTTGCTTCCAAGAGAAATTATGGAAATCTTTTATTAGCTTTCCTTTTCTTACTAGAAATCGGCTTTGATGATCACGTTTCAACTGGGTCTTTTTCTGTCCACTCTCACTGTTCTCTTAGCCGCAAATCAAATCAACCAGCTAGGTTGAAGCAGTGGAAGTAGAGTTTTCTTTGAGCAATCAAGGTTCTCGAAAAGTCAATGTTTGAGAGTCCCCCATCGCTCACCCGCCCATGATCCGTGATCATACCCTCCAAATCCTCGGAATCGAGAAAGGGGCAAACAAAGGATTGGTTGAAACTCTTGCTAAATTCTCCTCGTTACGCTCTCGAGCCTAGAGGGCGGATACTGGAGCTCTTCTCGTGATTCTCACCATCACGGTCAGTTCTTCAGACCGTTGGACTCCATCCTTTTCAGTGCCACGACTGCACGACTCCGTGACGTTGCTCTGCCATCTCTTTTCCGCGGCCACGATCACGTCACCAAGACCTCACGGGCCGACCATTGTTGAGCCCCGTGTTGCCACCACCGGATTGCTCCACCAGCTCTACCTCGGGTGGTTTTGGCTGACCGTTGCAGCCCCGCTGCGACCATAAAAAGGGAGCCCTCCGTCAATACCGCCGGTACCAAGCCTCGCATCCTTTCGAGCTCGACATCACCAACGCTCTTGTTCACCTCCGGCTAATTTTTGGCCAACCTGCCGCTAACCATCTCTTCCGTCCGCTCCGTTCCTCGCCGAGCAAGCTGTTCCTCCATCTTCGTTGACGACGTCGAGAAGAAGCTCGGAAGTAGGTCGGAAGACGGACTCGAGCCACGCTGCCACCCATGACTCCATTCTTGGAGGTGTTCGAGACGCTTCACTGGACGCTGGTGGGAGTGTACCTCTGCATCGCCAGCGGAATCTGTCTGCTCTTAGCTTTTCATGTGCACATTCATCGCCCGCTTCCTCATGAACGGCGTTGAGGAAGCGAGGGATGCACCATGTACCTTTTGTCCTATCTGAATTCTCGGTGTCGAGAAGTGTAGGCGGATATGCCTTTCTCCCTTTGTAACCCTTGTCATGTTGGAAGGGATCGCTCTAATCTTGTTGTCGAATCTCGGGGCGAGATTCTTTTTAAGGCGGGTAGGCTGTGACGCCCCAGGTTTTTTATTAGCATCATTAGTGCTAATGACCGAGTCAACCGTATTGACGCCAGTCAAACCATGGCCAACCTGGGTCATCACCTCGAAAACCGAGCCGACAATCCCTAATGACCCTCTTGATCAAGTCAACACACACGTGTGGTCAAACCTTGGTCAAAGGCACGGTCAAACCCTACTTAAACCCTAATGTCTTTGAACTTCCTCCGGAACTTTTGCCGCGTTCTCCAAATTTCACCTAAACACTTCAAAATCTCCCAATATAAAAGTTGTCTAGTTTTTCGAGGGACACAACTTTCATGTTGGATGGCATTTCAAATTTTGAGTGGGAAAGGGTGGAAAACTTGGTCAACTGCAGCAGCTCCTGTTCACCGGCGCCAAGAAAAACCCCAAGTTGGCAAGCCGTTTCTGCAAAAACTGTTGATCAAAACACCTGTCGGCCTTTGTAAAAGTTGTAGAGGGATCTTTGGTCTACAACTTTTCTATTTATCACTTACTGCGCTTCAGTTCAAAATTTGGGAGAAAATCGTGGTCAAAGTGACCTAAACCGATTTGAACCGGGCGCTGGAACGCGACGTCGCGCCGCGCGCGCTGCGCCACGTCGGGCCGCCGCCGTACGCACGCCGAGGCGGGCCCGTGACCGCCGGTCCGTGCGCCGCGCCTCGCGTGACACAGGTGGACCCAGGGCCGGCCACGCGCCGTACCCTCACGCGTCGGCCGTACCGCCCCGTCGGTTGCCCGCCGGTCCGCCGCTGCCCTCCGTGCCACGCGCGCCTATCGAGGCCGACCGCCGTACCACGGCCTGATTCCGTCGATCCCTTCATCGCTAAGCAAAGGGGAGCCGCCTATATAAGGTTGCCAAGCTTCTCCTTGCGCGTGCACGCCCGCACGCCTGCGCCTTGCTCGCCGCCAAACCGCCATTGGCACCGCCGCGCCGAGCTCCCCCTCCTGCTCTTTTCCGCAGCCGTGTGACACCCTAGCCGCATTCCCTAGGATCCCCTGGAGCCTTCCGCGCCACGCATTGACCCGGCCTCGCCGCAGCTTCGCTAGAGGCGAGCTCGCAGCGACCGCCGCCGCCTGGTGCCGCCGAGCCCACACGCCGGCGCCCTCCCGACCCCAACTTCGGCCACAAACCGGTCGACGGTGAGCCCCTAGCCCTCCTCCTCACTTTCCCCGGCCGACCCTGCCGCCGGAGCTGCCGGATTTTGGCCGGAGCCACCGCCCTCCATGGCCAAGGGCCGCATTGCAAGGCCCTGAGTCTTTCCGGGGTGTTTTGTGCGAACTGAGGGTATATCTGTAAGGAATCAAAACTGTCCAGGGACCTAAGTGAAAGTAGGATCTTCAATAGTATTAGCAGTTTTGCTGGGACTTAGAAAATCCATAGAAAATCATAGAAAAATCAGAAAAATTCAAACCCAATTTTGTTTGATTCCTTGTGAAAAACACTACAACTTTTATAAAGGAAGTCTATAGTTTTTACTGATAATTTTTGCATGAAAAAGAGAAATAGAAAAAACCTAGATCTATTGTATCTCAAAATCTACAAGTTCTCTGTAATTAAGTTTTGGATATGTTGTGTGTTATGCCATGACTAGCTTCTGTACCAAAAATTGCACAAATTTACTTAGTAAATCTTTTTATATGAATTGTTTTGTATTGATGCAGAATCTGTCTAAATAAGTTTTGTAGCTAAGAATAATTAGATTTTTATGCCCAACTTCTGCATGTTGTCTTGTTATGACAAAATACACCTCTGGTGAATTAATCACAATTTTATAATTGTCATAAGTATTTATTCTTGAAATATATTTTATTTCCTTTGTAAATGCATAACTCCAGATCTATAATAGTTCTAGGTGTTTATGTTGCATGCCTAGCTTAGTTTTGGACCAGAGGCATGTGTGAGAAAGTTGGAATCTTTTTGAATGGTATTTATTTTTGTATGCATTTATCTTGCTTTAGTAGCTAGCTTTTGTTATTTTTGGTTTAATTAATTTCGTAGCTCTCCTAAGTGTGCATGTGTGTTCAGTGGCTTGTATAGGTGTTTAGTGCTTCATAACACACCTTACTGAATTTTATTAATTAATTTTATGAATAAAAGCAATAGAGGTCAATAAAGCTTAATAGTAAAGTAAAGTGGAAAATCACCGACCCACCTCTAATGACCAAAGTGGATTGGTTTAGACGTTAATACGGTATTTTCCTGGGCGGGTTGTCACAGTTCGCGCCGCTGGTCTCGCTGGGGCTCGCGTGGCTCGTCCTTCACTCCGAGTGCTTGGTGGAGGTTTGCCAGCTCTTCGTCGAGCTGGCGCTTGGCCTCAGCGATCTCGTCGAGGCACGCCCGACACTGGGCGTCTCCGTTGCGGTGACGAGGGTTCTCCTCACCATACGTCGAGCTGGTGGCGGTGTGGGCCTCGAGGATGTTGCACTCGCGCGTGAAGTCTGGTGGAGGCATCGGTGGCCCCCGCCGCACGTCCGCAGTGCCCGGGGCGACGTACGATGCCCTCAGTGTGTCCACGTAGGCCGTCACCGGGTCGTCCGGGAGGCCTTGCTGCCCATGGGGGTACATGGCGGTGTACCGCTCCATGAACTCGCCCCAGGTCAACGGCTCGGACCCGCTGGCCTGGAAGGCGAGGTCGGTGAGGTAGAAGGCGGCGAGCCTAAAACGCTCCTGCGTCGGGTTAGGCCCCAACATGGCCATGATCGACTCGTCCGTGAAGCCATGGACGAAAGCGGCTAGTGCCGCCGTCGAGGCGGTGGGACGCGCATGTCGGGAGAAGGTCCTCCCGACGACGGACTCCGCCGGCCCGGTGTAGACGAAGCCGAGGGAGCCGAAGAGCACGGTGGCGTCGGGAGTCAGCGAAACACCGCGGCCCTCCATCCGGATCGCTAGTGTGGTTCGGTGAGACACATGATATGCCCCTACCTGGCGCGCCAACTGTCGGGGTTCTCTACCACCGGTAGTAGATTTGTAACGTATCGTGTGTCGGACCCGGATGGATGGCACGGGAGACACAAGGGTTTTATACTGGTTCGGGCCTCCGGAGAGTAATACCCTACGTCCAGTTCTGAGTACTCATGTTCCTATGCCAGGGATGTTTGTAGTAGGAGTTACAAACTTGGTGATCGGTCAGCCCCTCAAACGGTTGCACTCCTCCCCCTTTTATAGATACAAGGGCGAGGGGCAAAGAGAGAAAACAAAAAAGACTACAGTACTACGGTAATGGGGGTCCTTTCGAACGTCGACATCCGTAAGAAGGCATTGAAGAGCGCTGAGTTGTGGTGGCGCCGGAGACTGCCGCGTGTGCTGGTAACACTGTTCTTCCCGGGTACTTGGCGCCTCCTCCGAGTAGTTCACTTGATGACTCGGCCTTCTTGAGCGTTGCTTAGGCCCGCCACGTTATGGCCTAAGTGTTGGTAGGTGCCGCCCGTAGACGGTAATCGAGTGCCTGCTCTGACGGGGTGGCGTGCAGCTGGTGTTGGATGGGACGGCATGTTGGAGGCTGTGAGGGTGCACTGTGCAGCATTACGGCTCCTGTCAGAGGAGGCCGCCCTCGCGTCCCGCCAGCTGTGGTCTTTGCATGGCGTGGAAAACTGGCGTCACGCGTGTCGTTGCGGGGAAGCCTGAGAGCTGGGGCGGCGCCACATTCGTGTGGGGCCCCTAATCCGCGCTCCGACCTCCACGTGTGGGACCCGTCCTAATCGGAGACGGAGACTACTCGTGCGAACGAGTAGTCGGAGGCAAGGTGGAAAGTACTCGTATGAGGCGGAGCACAGTCGTGCGAGGCGGAGAGTACTCGGAGACGAGGCGGAAGGTACTCGAAGGTGGGGAAGTCTTGTCAGTGAGGGTCTTGACGAAGATCTGCATCCCTCCCTGTCCTGGATCTTAGCCTTGACATTGTCAATGGTGTCAGAGGACTCCATCTCGAAGGTGATTATCTTGCCGCTTAAGGGGCCCTAATCCAGACCCTCGTCAAGTCATGAGACGAATCTGCTCAACCTACTTAGATCATGATTAGACAATATAGTGCTACAGTAAAGATCTTTTAATAATGGTTTAGTAGATTTATCTTGTGAGTTACGGTCCATTTATGCAATTAGTATCAGCAAATTCGATGTGAAATTTTCGACAAACTTTTTTTTTTTTACAAACTTCTACACAAACTAAACAACAAGGCCTAAATAATGCTGCCAATTTGCTTTAGGAGGAAAAAAAATGGATGTGTACATGCTTCATAGTATGGCCCAAAGAGGCCCGTCCCATTTGGGCGAATTTAGCAGCGGCCACAGACGGGTTCACGGCCTCACTGGCCGGCCAGCCATAGCGCCATGCTCTGCTGAAACTGCCGCAGGTGGTGGACACGAGTGGCGTGGATCATCTCGCACGTGTCACCACGTCGCCACGTGCCACCCTGCGTCTGCGTGAGAGCAGTGGCAAGTCAAGCACACCCTCAACCCCAGGCGGTTAGGCCGACCGACGGGCACGCGCAAAGCGGCGAGCGACCCACCGTAAAGTCACCCGACCTACCCATCACTTTTACATCGTGGTGCCGCTGCCGCCGGAGCGACCTTTCGAGAGCGTCCAGGTCCGACGGTGATCCCTGCCCCCGAGCCCTGCTCGCCACGTCCAAGCCAAGCACCCGATGCCGTCGCCACCTGCCCGACCTAGCAGTATAAACAAGAGCCCTACGCCCCTTCTGCAACCGATACCTACGGAATCTACGCTGTCCCCATCCGCCGAAGAAATCTCTGCTTCTCGAGGAGGTCGGTCTCTGTGTTTAGAGAGAGTTTGCTTGATTGACACTCGAGCGGAGTCGTTCGTTGTTTGATCGATCCGTTTCCGTTCGTTCCCCAAGGAGAAAAAAAAATGGGCAAGTCGTGGGCGCTCATCACCCACCTCCATACCATCGCCGGGTACGCACAATCTCCACACCACTTTCCTCCGTTGTTCCCGGGTACGCAGATGTTTGTTTGTGTGTGTTTGATCGCTCCTCTGTTCCCGTTTTGCAGGCCGAGCATCACCCTGCTGTACCCTCTGTATGCGTCGGTGTGCGCGATGGAGAGCCCGTCCAAGGTGGACGACGAGCAGTGGCTGTCCTACTGGATCATCTACTCCTTCGTCACCCTGCTCGAGATGGTCGCTGACCCCGTCCTCTACTGGTAATTACTGGAGTAATCAACAACCTGCTGCAGGCGTCTCAGCCGTGGCCCGCTCGCCGCCGTCGTTCATCGTGTTCCTCGTGTCGGCCGGTTGATCTCTTTGAATTTTTTTTGTCATATGCTCATCAGGATCCCGATATGGTACCCGGTGAAGCTGCTGTTCGTGGCGTGGCTGGTGCTCCCCCAGTTCAAGGGCGCCTCCTTCATCTACGAGAAGCTCGTCAGGGAGCAGCTCAGCAAGTACCGCACCAGGCACCTCCGCACCGGCGCCGCCGCCGCAGCCGCCAACGACGATCAGAAGGTGCACATCGCCAAGGTAGGTAAGAAACTCGATCAAACTCTCATCTTGCTTGGTAAATTTGTTAATTTGTACTACTACTGTTTTCTTGCTACCTGCCGTGCGTCTTAATTTTCTTATATGTGTTCCTCTTATTTTTGGCAGACTGATGAGCACAGCCATCTGCAGTGAAGGCGGCGAGATCTGACAGAGACCATCAAAGAACTTTTGTGCTAGCTGCTCTTGTATCCTATAGATATCGCTGTTCCATGGATCAACACACTCCTTATTTGGCGTATCATGATGTACTATCTGAACTCTGAAGTGCGTACGTCACCCGTACTTTGCACGAAATGCTTCCTGCGCTATCCGCACCGGGTACTGGACGCTGTCCGGAACGCGACACGTGGACGGTGGCGTTTCATTTTTTACCGTTTTTTCCCTGCAGTAGGGGACGGCAACGTCTACGCCACGTCCCATTCGCGTGCCGTGTTTGCTAAATCTAGCACTTCCTAGGCGTGCGCTACGCCTCATGGCGGTCCCACCTCGTGTCTGGTCGTTGCTGCTCCGCGCCATCGGAGAGAGAGCATAGAGAGATGACGTCGGGCAGCAAAGAGAGAAAGATAGCGCCGACGAGCAGGAGATGGGAGGGGCCACGACCGGCGCGCCAGCTGGAGGTAGGAAAGTCGTCGCACTGCACCTGGGCAGCCCCCAAGCTGGCCGCAGTGAAGAGGAACACGAGGACCTCCGTGGCTCTGTTCTCGAATGCTCTGTTCTTGAACCGCCGCCGTCGGACCTCCGCCGGCCACCACGAACAAGTGCCGCATCCGCCATGGCCCTGGAATTGAATCCGAACGAGCTCCACTCGCCGTCGAATCCGAATCGAATCGCCGAATCGAATCGCCGAATCGAATCGCGGGAGAGGGAGAGAGCGCTCCCCCTCTACCTGCTTCTCCTGCCGGGACCTCCGTGGCCGAGCTCGAGCCACCGCGGAAGAGGAGCCGCTGCTCCAACCGGAGACGGAGGGCCGGCGTCGTGGGTGGAGGGAGCAGGGGTCCGCCGCCGGGGCCGGGGCCGCGGCCGACCTCCGGCCTGAGGTCGTGCAAGAGGGGCACCGGGAGACGGAGCACGGGGCTCCTTCTCCAGATCCGCTGCCGGAGGAGAGGAGCTGGCCGAGCGGCCGTCGAGCTCGCCGCGAGAGGAAGGGGATGAGCAACTGTTGGGTATTTTAGCGTCACGCGAATAAATCCGCAAGCGCACGGATACCGTTGTAGCTTTCTCCTCAGAGTACTCCAAGGGTATCGAATCCAAGGGAACAGTGTGCACTAACTTCGTACTAATCTGTCCAAGGACACACCCAGATAAAAGGCAAGGATAGAGAGGATTCCTAAAGATAGCACTATAGATGAGATTAAAGGTCGATCTCTAGATAGAACTTGGCTTAGGGTACCGATAGCCCTGACTTAACAGGCGACTCCGGCACGCGGATCTATGTGGAACAGAGCTCTGACTATATCCAGCTGTGAAGGATCAACGAGGGCCAGACGGGCTGTCACCACCACCTGGACTGCCTCTACCTAACCTTGGGATAAGCCGAACGAATGATAACCGGTAGCGTGACACAACGTCTACGCTGTGGTTACTGCCGTAGCCAACGGACTGCGGCACTCTGTACTGATAGAACTACGACCACGGAAGAGAACTGATCTCACTCACTATAGGTACTACTAGCTTATACTCAAGACATGCAAGAGAGAACTTGACCCCGTACTATGCTTCCAACGTATACGAACGACTTGCAACAGACGAACGCATAAACTCAGGATCTACGCACTAGTAGAGGAAAAAGACTACTCATGCAACCTAGCATAAACTATTAGAAAGGAATCACGAATACACTTTATTCTAATTAGAGCATGCAAGCATTTCCACTTTATTCTAAAATACTAGCCATACTAACAGGATACAAACTTGTGCACTTAATCAACTAGATCGAGGGGGCGTGTTCGTGAAGAACACGTGCCTCTAAATGATGAACAGGCGAAGAACACAAGAACATATCACTTGCACTTTGGTCTAAAGAGAAAATACAGAAATACTCACTTTACTCTAATAGAAGAACGAGCATCCATAGAGGTACATCCCTTTCACTCTCTCCCTAGCTTTGATCTAACCATCTCCTCCACACTTACACTCTAGAAGGAGGAGAGGTGAGCCTCTCCTCTCAAGAGAGAAAATGAGAGAGGAGGAGAGGAGTTGTGTATCCCTATTCTAGCCCCCTCCCCTTCTATTCATAGGGGGAGTGAGCACCCTTGAAGAGCACTTGGGAGGCATGATTTGCCTTAGGAGAGTGGCTTTCCTCCTTGCTTTTGTGGACCCAAGCATGATCCGGGAGTTTAAGGCGGTAACTGAGTGGATAACGCCCCAAACCGCCTCTAGGAGATCACCAGGAGTTGACACGTGGAAGCTGGGCTCGAACGGCGACGGAACAGGGTCGACCCCCTTTCACTGTCAGATGGCCCCAGCTTTCTCTAGGTTGCTCCTTAGTGGGTCCTTGGTCCTGTCCTAGGTGTACGCGCAAAACTAAGGCGGTTTGCCTCCTTTGGTGGGCCCTTTGATCCGTGTGCTCTCTTCTGATTGGCTAGAGTTGTGCTTCTTTGCTTGGTGGGTCCATGGATCCATGTGAAGCCTATGTGGCAGCCTCTCATTGGTTGGTGCTGAGTTGCTTTGATCCATAGGGTGTGCTTTCTCTCATTTAATGAGCTGAAACACCTGCATTCAAATATTCATCTACACTCGTGGAACTGGTCAGTATAAAGTCCTATTCTAGTGTTGATGATCCTTCTACCATTATATTATGCAGGTATTGACGGTGTAAAAGTAGCACTTAACAGCCGTCAACAGCAACCGAGGCCGAGGGGGACAGAGGAGCGGAGAGGAGAAGAGCGGCCTCTGCGCCTCGCCTCGGTCGCTGCCTCCGCGCGTGCGAGCTCCGCCGTTGCCGGCGAGCTCCACCGCAGGGTCGCTCGATCCGGGGCGAAGCCGTGCAGGGGCAGCCGCGGGATGGAGAGGAGGCGCTGGGGTAGGTGTGGGTGGGGGGTGGGGAGAGAGAATGGAGAGGGATGGAAGAGGTAGGTGGGGTAAATTAGAGAGGGTATGACATGTGGGTCCGCATGTTGATAGTTGGTTTGGAATACGAGATATAGGGGATGACGAGTGCGGGGAAATTGGTACTGAACTGTAAATTCTCGATGACTAGACAGTAATATTCCTTGTATAGAATGATTTTAGAGTACCACGAGTGCGGATAGCCTTATACCGTTTATCGGCAAAGTATACACTGCTTCACCTTCTGTATATGTTACCGAGTTCACAGAGATACCAGCATATCAGTCTGTTCAAACTTATAACAAATTATTATTACCGCTATTCACAATCTATATAACCTATATAGAAGCTTCCACTAAGATCATTAACTTCATTTTTTTCAACATGTACGCTTTTCACGTCAATGCCACATCATCTACTAGGACCATTTATTTATATTCCATACCAATTTTCTGTGACTAATAACAGCATTCATGTAATTTATTAGTCTTACTAGCATTACGCTACAAAAACTAATAGAATACATGGGTGATTAATAATTTAAGAGTGGTCTCTCTCAATAAAATGAACATATTTCATGTATAATGTTATTGATAAGTGAGAAAAAATGTAACGTTATTGATAAAATAATATTGTCTTATAATCACTTTAGTTTTCTACTTTCAAAATTCACATTAAAATTTTATTTAAAAAATTCTCATAGCAACACGAGGAGTACCACCTAGTATATGATATTTAAAATAAGGAACCGGTCTCCCCCGTCCCCGTGTCGCTCGAGATGGGAGGAACCCTAGCGGTCTCCCTCGTCCTCGCGTCGCTCGAGACAGGAGGAACCCTAGCGCCACCACCAAAAGCTCCTAGACCAGCCTCTCTTCTGCCACGCCGGAGCCGCAGGCTGGAATCCCGTGTGACGGCGAGGAAGGTGGCCGCGAGGTGTTCTCCGTTTTATCCTCACGCGGAGTGGCGGTGGTGGTCATTGACCTTAAGGGCGGCGGTGGCATGTCGTTTTTGGTCGGCTACGGACCGGTCTCCCCCGTCCCTGTGTCGCCCGAGACGGGAGGAACCCTAGCGGTCTCCCCCGTCCTCACGTCGCTCGAGACAGGAGGAACCCTAGCGCCACCACCAAAAGCTCCCAGACCAGCCTCTCTTCTGCCACGCCGGAGCCGCAGGCTGGAATCCCGTGCGACGGCGAGGAAGGTGGCCGCGAGGCGTTCTCCATTTTATCCTCATGCGGAGTGGCGGTGGCGGTCATTGACCTTAAGGGCGGCGGTGGCATGTCGTTTTTGGTCGGCCGCGGACCGGTCTCCCCCGTCCCCGTGTCGCCCGAGACGGGAGGAACCCTAGCGGTCTCCCCCGTCCTCGCGTCGCTCGAGACAGGAGGAACCCTAGCGCCACCACCAAAAGCTCCCAGACCAGCCTCTCTTCTGCCACGCTGGAGCCGCAAGCTGGAATCCCGTGCGACGGCGAGGAAGGTGGTCACGAGGCGTTCTCCGTTTTATCATCACGTGGAGTGGCGGTGGCGGTCATTGACCTTAAGGGCGGCGGTGGCATGTCGTTTTTGGCCGGCCGCGACAGGATTTGGGTCTTCTTCGATAGGGTCTGGGTGGAGTTTGGTCCCGCGGTGGTGGTTTGTGTCGGGCATATGCTCAGTCTCGTGGTAGTGGCGGCGGACGGAGGACGACGACAACCAGGCTGACGACGGTTCAAACTCCTCTTCGACTGGATTTGGAGGCAGCTCGCGTGGTGCGGATGCAGTGGTGTGCGGCGGCGGGACCTGTGCATGGCTTCTCGAACCCGTGCATTCTAGTGATGGGTGGGTCACCATCCACACTTCCCTAAGATGGAGTGATGGGTGGGGCTATTGCGCTCGGTCATCCATGGACACGAGCTCGATGTTGCGGTGGTATTGCACTGCTACGACGACTCTCCAGCTACGACAGTGAGATAAGCTTCTGTCATGGTCACGTAGTTGATGGTTTGGGGCTGCATGGGGCGGTGATCTTATAGCAGTGCGAGGATTGAGATGGGGGAAGTTTGCGGCAAAAGCTGTGTGTGGTTTTTCAACCTGTGGCAATGACGACGTTTGCGGATGGTGTTTATCTTCGTGAAGGCATTGCCAAAGCAACTCCCGTCTATCTCGGATTTCCCTGGTGAAAACCTATGCCGGCTAGCCGGATGAGCGACTGTGATGACTCAACCTCCGTCCTCGTTGTAGGTGTTGATATGGGAAATCTTCAAGTTTGACCGTTGTCGGTGGTATTTCACCTAGAGTAGGGATTCAGAGTAACTCCCGTTTAGAGATTCAGCCTGGGGGAGAGTCTGCGTGTTAAGTGGAAGCGATTTGGTGGTTTGGTTTCGGTTAATGATGATGATGGATGCTAGAAATCGGAGACTCGGGAATGTGGTCAGTTTCAGGCCTCTCGGAGAATAATAGCCCTACATCTTATGTGTTTTTGTTTCCTGTGTACGACACCTCTTTTTGAAAGCTGGTCACCCTTCTTGAGCGATATCTCTTTCCTTTTATAGCTACTCTATAGAGGTTCATGCGTACCGCCTTTGGTGTGAACACACTACACATTGTGGGGGGCGTCCACAACACTGTACAACCCATGTCAGGTGCGTCAGACATCTCTTCTGGTCGAGGCATGGACAACAGCCTCTTCCATCCGTTGTGCGTCCCGCCTGGTGAGCAACCGGTCGGGAGACTCCCAGGAGAGCCTCCCGGGAGCCCTCCCGGGACATGTCCCGGAGGAGTTCTCTCCCCTACCTTGCTTGGATGAGTTCCCCTTCTGTCTTCTCATGGGCCCCACTTGATGTCAGTGAGGCCCGCCTTCGTGTCTTTCCCACATAGGTTCTTCGCACGCGAGCGAGTCCAGCGGTGGACCCGAGAACGGCTGACGCCGCCTGAGCGGAGCTTCAGTGTCAAGCTCGAGGCCCGACGGGCTCCTGCAGGCATGCCACCCTGGTCACCCCCTGTAATCATGATGTTTTTACGCGGATGGGGCGGCCTCCCATGTTGTGTCGTCGTGTCAACTGTTCTTCCTTGATTTTCGTGCCGCTCTTCCTTCTGGCCTTCTGGGTGAAGCGAAGTCCACGTTTGGGAGCCCCTCGGGTGGATGACATCAGAGGTGACATCACCCCGATGGGTTGGCTCTTGACACTAACCTCGAGCTGGTTAAGCCTTTGGTTACCGGGTTGGAATTGGTAGGCCCCATCAGTCATTGGCTAACTAAGTGGACCTCCGTTCTCTTGATGCTGACAGCTGTGTTGAAGGTTCCCTGTCCAGTGCAAGAAGCCCCTAAAGAGTTGTTTCTCATGCACGAAGCTCCTGGTTAGTTGTTCCCGTGCAAAAAACTTGTGACGAGTTGCATAAAGCAAAGACGAAGAAGATTGACGTTTAGTCTTTATAGATCTTCTGCCTTTTGTGTTCTCAATTTGAGATTAGAGTCTAAGGCTCTAAGCACTCTTTAATGATTTAGAGTCTAAGTACTCTTTGTAACCTTTGGTCGTATATATATTCTTACGCGGACATAAAGACCAATTTTTATCCTTAATTAAAAAAGATATTTAAAACAAGCTGATTAGTTTATTTTGAACTAACTAGCAAGTTCTAAATATCAAATATTTATGGACTAAGGGAGTACTTCTTCTTATCGGAAATATAAAATCCTAACCGGTCTCAATATTTGTTATGTAGAACTGAAAAAGTTATATACCATGAAAGTATGTTTTCTCGGGTGTATAAATTTATATATTTGCGATAAAAAGTAAAAGTTTTCATATTTTGTAGGATAATTAGATCTACTTCCTCCGTTTCGAAAGGGTGCATTTCTAGCCATCTCCGGCTAAAAATACACTTTCTTTGTCCAAATCGTTTTAACTTTTCTATTTACATATTTTTCGCTATTCATTTATATATAGTGCACGTCTAGATGTATAATACTCTCTCCGTTTCTTTATATAAACATTCCTAGAGTTCAAAATTTTTGTCAAAATATAAACATTTGTAGAGATAGGACAAAATTAAATGGGGTTGGTGGGTGGTGGAGAGTTGGTAGGTAGTGTAAAATGAGGGTATAGATGTCATTTCCTTCCACGGTTGTTTGGGTGTGTTTAGTTCCCTGAATTGGGATGCAAAATTCTGTATTTTGCACGGATTTTAGGTTGAAAAGCATTGTTCCGAACTGAAAAGTACTGTAGCACTTTTCGTTTGTTTGTGGTAAATATTGTCCTACCATGACCTAACTAGGCTCAAAAGATTCGTCTCGCAAAGTACATCCAAACTGTGTAATTAGTTTTTGATTTCATCTACATTTAGTACTCCATGCATGTGCCGGCATTTTTGATGTGATGTTTGATGTGATGGAGAATCTTCTTTTTGCATAGTGAATTTTGGGAGATGTTGGGCTTCTAAACACACCCTTTGTTGAGTTTGAACTTTTAGAATGCTTATATAAAGGAACGGAGGGAGTACTTCTTTTGTTTTAAATTATAGTACTTTATTTACTTTAAATTTGATCACTTATCTTATTAAAAAATTATGTATATTATCATACTTTTTTATTGTGGCTTGTTATATTAATAAAACTTTTTAAATAATTTAAATTTGATTATTTTTATATAATTGTTTGAATAAGACGAATGTTCAAATTTGTGTTGCGGTTAAAATGTCGAATAGCCTATAATTTCAAATGAAGAGAGTAATATTATGAATAAAAAATCACAAAGACCTGCAATTTGAATCTAGATGCGAGTATTTTTTTCCGAGCTGTCACCAGTCAGGTGGATCACTGCATAGTTTATCCCATCGCGATATTTCAGTACCCGAAGCCTTCCGGGTTCTGGAACCGAACGCGCCGCACCCTCCGTGCTCTCGAGTCATGAGTCATGGTCATGACCAACCCAACTCACCCCACCCCCCAGCAGGCAACAGAGATACAGTAGCGGCGGAGGGGAGCAATCCAGAACAGAGATTCAAACCCAGAACCCTAAACCAACTCCTCCCCCGACTCGCCGGCATGGCCCCGAAGCGCCCGGCCGCCGCCGCCGACGCCGCGCCGGGGTCAGGCTCTGACGCCTCCGACGGCGGGGCGGGCGACGTCCGCTACAGCCGCCGCCGCCGTCGCACCCCCCCGTCCCCGATCCCCTCCCGCTCGCCGTCCCAGTCCCGATCCCGCTCCAAGTCCCCTCCCCCCAACCTCCGCCCCAACGCCGCCGCGCTCTCCTGCACCCCCACCTCCGCGGGCGCCGACTTCGCGGCCGCATCCGACTCCGACGCCGATGCAGGCGGCGGCGGCGGCCGCCGCGGCCGCGGCCGCGTCTCGTCCCCTAGGCGCAGGGACCGCAAGGGTCCCCCGCGCGACCGCCTCGACTCCGATGCGGACGCCGACGCCAGCCCCGGCGGCCGCGCTCCATCCCCGAGGCGCCGTCGCGAGCGCTCCTCCAGCTTCCACTCCGACTCCGACGCTGACGCCGGCGGCCGCGTGCCGTCCCCGAGGCGCAACCGCGAGCGCACCCCCCGCCTCCACTCCGACTCCGACTCCGACAACTCCGCGGCGGCCGGGGGCTCCGAGGACGACGGCGCCGGCGCGGGCGACGCCTCGCTGTTGCCCCGCGCGCGTCGTTTCTCCCGCATCGAGACCTCCAACATCAAGCCCGTCAGCACGCGCCAGATGGAGGCGCCCCGCCGCGCCCCCGCCGGGTCCTCCCAGCGCCGCTCCAAGCGCCGCCACACCTCCCCGGGGCGGGCCTCCCCGGAGCATCAGAAGCGCCCTCCCCGGGTTTGGAGCCCTGAAGACGAGGTCACCATACTGAGTGCCCTCGTTGAGTACCGTGCCAAGAAAGGCCGGCTCCCGGCGTCAATTCAGGACACAGGTAAGGTACACGGCCAGATTAGTGGCCAGCTTACTGCTAATGCGTCCACTACCCAGCTTAGTGATAAGATTAGGCGCCTCAAGCATAAGTACAAGTTGATGTTCACCCGTGCAAGGAATGGACGGGATCCTGACTTGCCAACGCAGCATGAGCGTGATGTCTATGAACTTAGCAAGAAAGTGTGGGGATTTAAGGGTGGTGACATCTTAGGAGGATCTCGTGCATATGCGGATACTGGAGATGCAGAGAGCAATGAAGAGCAGGAGATCGAAGAGAGTGATGACGATGATATGGAGAATGGGTGGGAGCGCCATGAACGGCCAAGCAAGAAACCAAGGGCATTTAGATTTGAAAATGGCAATGGCAATGGCAATGCATTTGCGGCTGTGGGTAGGGCTAGCCATGTCAATGGAAGTGGGAGAGATGACGCCGAGAAGAGAAAACAAATGTACCCTTACCTGTGGGAGGCTGTTGAGGAGCTGTCGAAGGAGCACCCGAGTGGACCAATATTCAGAAAGGCGTTTGGTGTACTTGAGAAGTCAAAGGCACAAGCTATGGAGGAGAAGCTGCGGAAGTTCAGAATGTCAGAGATCAGGCAGCAGCTGCGTCGTATGGACCTGATGAAGGAGACAGTGGGGATGGTGCTTGATGCGCTGGAGGGTGCATACTGATTAGGTTGAATTTGATGAATTGCTGGATTCTGGAATCTGTGGTTCGGTGAGTCTGTTGCTCAAAAAGGGGGACCTAAGTCTTCCAGTTGCCTAGAATAGTCTTGGTCTAATGTTATGGATATATGATTCGGCGTTCTACTTTTGTGGCGAAGGATATAATGTCCTTGATCGCAACTAAACCTAGATCAAGGAGTTATGACTACCTGTTATCCTCCCAAAAAGATTATGCTTTATGTGCTAACTTATGCCTATTTGTCTTGCTGTTGCTGTTATGTTTCTGTTTAATGTTAATTACATATTTGGCTATATTCATTTCAATTTTCCCGTTTCAACTGCATCTGTGCATACGAATACCATTGCATTTCATCGAGGTTGAATCTAGCTTGACATTAGCCAAAATTTTGCGACCCGGTGAACTGAACAATTACAAGCGTGCTGCTTGTTAATTTCTTCCAACCGGAGGATGTAAATCAGTGTCTGCTGAAATGATATATGTTGGATTGGTCAGGACTCAAGTGCAGGATTGTGAAATGCAATTAGATTTGTTGCTCGTAGTTATATCTACCCTTGATGTCTGTCATATTACTCCCCTGCACATGTCACTTACGGAACTTGAAAAGGGCTTCGTCAAGTTGTATTTGATATAGAATACTTTGGAAGTCATCTCACTGTACTGTTATAGGATGAGGCTGTAGTGGTCGATCGCACTTGTTTAAGCGATGCAACCATTAAGTGCTTGGAATTGGAGAATGTAGCAATCTGGATACTGGAAAGATTATTTAGAGCTATCAGTATCAAGTTATTTTGTTTTGACTTGTGCCAGGAGTCCGTTGGTAGTTTGGTACAGTGAAAGATGACTGGAGGATGATGAGTTTATCAGGGACACGCTTTAGATCATGTAGCTTCAGGCGCAATATGGATGAAGATTATAGGGGTTCACTTCTAATGTGTATAATTATGGTTTTGTTGCCACGTTCTTGGTGATTGATTAAACCTAAAATGCTAAAGGAGTACTATCGAGTATTCTTTTTGGGAATAGTTTGTTGGTTGAAACCTGCAACAACCTGTTTGGATAGCACAGATTTGGGTCTGAAAAGTTTGCAACCTGAACCATCCATCTGATGGGTCTGAAAAGGTTTGCCCTTTTTCTGAACCAACTAGGATCTTGTTCTTCTACTGGGATTATGAAACTTGTTCTGTTCTACCGGGATTATGAAACGTGTTCTTCTACTGGGACTGGATAATTGTGACATCTGGTTTTATTGCTTGCACAACGCACTAGTAATTGCATGAGGCTCCTGATTCTCTTGGGCTATGTCAGGTGGGAAGGAAGAAGGATGGAGTTCAATAGTTCATTTTGGTCACCTGAAGGCTGAAGCCAAGCGCTGCAGTTGTCGCCTCAACTACGTTAGTCGGGCACAGACAGCAAATCTACGTTAGTCGGGCACAGACAGCAAATAATCTTAGGCTTTGCTGTCTGATAGCTCAACACGTTCCTCATTATGCTTAATTGCAGTTGCCGCAGGAAGGCCAGGACCTTTTGTATCTTCACGAGCAGAGCAGTGGATAGGAATTAGGCCTCGTTTAGTTTCTAAAAATTTCACAAACTACCCGTCATATCAATCTCCGGACATTAATTACAAGCATTAAATGTAGATTAATGACAAAATTCATTCCACAACCTCTACCTTAATTTTCGAGATGAATCTAACGAGCCTAATTATGTCATGATCAGACAGTGTTATGCCTAATTATGTTATGATTAGACAATATTGTGCTATAGTAACTAATCTCTAATGAGAGATTAATTAGGTTTAATGGATTCGTCTCACAATTTCTGGTTCATTCGTGTAATTATTTTTATAATCACTCTACATTTAATACTCCTAATAGACCTTGTAAGATGATCCAAAAATTTCACTTCTCCAACTAAACAGTCTTAAACCCTGTTTAGTTGATTGAAATTTTGGTGAAATGAGTGAAATTTTTTGCATTGATTTGCGTGCACAGAGAAGAAATGAACTGACGCGGTCATCTAAGGCCGGTCTCAGTGGCAGTTTCACCAGCACAGTTACCTAGACTTTGCATATCTTCACACGTGCACACGATGCATGGCTGCTGCTAGTAACGAAGAAAAAGCTTGCCCGCTGCTGTTCCGACTTCCGAGCAGGCTGATCAAATATTTCCGGTCACTGACAACTGCGTGGCTTCGTGCTTCACCCGAACCGAACGGCACCGGCACGGCGGCACGCCCACACGCAGCCCAAGGGTCGTGGGATCCACTGTGAGCCCACACGTCATTGAGAATTGAGAGCCACTTCCTCTCCATTTGTTTTTAAGAGGAAAAAAAATCTAAATAACTCCCTCTAGTATAATTAAAGTCTGGAACTTTCTAAAGTATTTCTTATTTCAGTTTACTTTTTTTTTGAGATTGCACAGTATAATGCAGACGCTCACAACACGCACGCACACTCACCCCTATGAATACACGTACGCAAACCCTACTCCTATGAGCACATTAGTTTACTCCCAAACACAATTTATTTTTTTTATTTTTTCATGCACAAGTGGAATTTAAAATTCAAATTTTGTAAAATGATAGCGGACAACATAAGACATGTTAAAAAAATTATTATGATTTTTCTTCAATATTTTGATAAGATAATATATTAATAACAAAATTTGCCCTGAAATACAAAATGAAAATTTTGCAAATATCTTTTAATATAGATTTTGATGTTCATTACCACTCTACAAAATCTCGAATTAAAATTCAACTTCTATAGAGCGAAACAAAACTAATAAATTGTATTATGGAATAAGTTGAACCAAATAACATAATTTATGAGGTAAGTTGAAGTGTTGAACCAAAACATAGTTTATATGCTAAAAAAAAAGTCAAAACATAGTTTATAGAGTTATCTGGACTTTTGTTATACTTGGGGAGTAATTTGGACTTTTTATTTCCTAAAAAAAACTCCCCTAAAGCAAAGAAAGAGAGAGGCACGCTGCACTGCTGCAGCCCGCAGGCGGGACGAGCAGACCGGCGACCGGCGACGGCGAGGCGAGCAATCTCGCCCAGGCACCGATACCGAAACCCTAATCAGCCCCTTCCCCTACTCGCCGGTATGGCCCCGGAGAGCTCGGCCGCCATCGCCGCGACGGGGTCAGGCTCCGACGCCTCCGACGGCGAGGCGGACGCGTCCCGCTTTTACAGCACCCGCCGCCGCTCCCCCTCCCCGATCCCCTCCCGCCCCCGCTCGCGATCCCGCTCCGAGACCCCTCCCCCCAACCTCCCCACTACTCTCGCCGCGCTCCCCGCCGCCCCGGCCTCCACGGGGGCTGACGTCGCAGCCGCATCCGACTCCGCTGCCGATGCGGGCGCCGGCGGCCGCGCCTTGTCACCGAGGCGCAGGGACGGCAAGGGTGCGGACGCCGACGCCGGTATCGGCCGCAGCGTCCCTTCCCCTAGGCGCCGCGGCGAGCGCTCCCCCAGCCTCCATTCCGACTCGGACGCCGCCGCCGCCGCCGGGCGCCTGCCGTCTCCGAGGCGCATCCGCGAGCGCAGCCCGCGCCTCCACTCCGACTACGATTCCGACAACTTCATTGCCACCGCCTCGGAAGATGGCGGCGGAGATGCCAGCGACGCTTCGCCGTCGCCTCGCGCGCGTCCATCCCCCAACATCAAGACCTCCAGCATCAAGCCCATCCGCACGCGCCCGATGGACGTGTCCTCCCGCGATGCCGCCGCGACGTCCTCCAAGCTCCGCACCAAGCGCCGCCCGGAGGACCAGAAGCGGCGGATCCGGGTATGGAGCCCTGAAGACGAGATCACCATTCTCAGCGCCCTCATTAAGTACCGTGCCAAGAAAGGCCGGCTCCCTGCATCGTTTCAGGACACAAGGTATCTGCACAAGCAGATTTTTTTGCTACTCACAGTTAAACTGTCCACTACCCAGCTTAGTGATAAGGTCAGGCGCCTCAAGCATAAGTACAAGCTGCAGGTCAATCGTGCAAAGAATGGACGGGATCCTGACTTGCCGATGGAGCATGATCGTAATGTCTATGAACTTTGCGAGAAAGTTTGGAGATTGAAGAGTCTGGAAGGAGGGGATGCAGAGAGCAATGAGGAGCAGGAGATCAAGCAGAGTGATGAGGAAATGGAGAATGAACGGGAACACCCTGAACGCGTGAGCAAGAAGCCAAAGACATCTAGATTTGAAAATGCCAATGGTAATGCAACTGTCACTGCAGGTAGAACTAGCCATGGCAATGGCAGTGGGAGAGATGATGCTGAAAAGGGGAAACAAATGTACCCTTACCTGTGGGCGGCTATTGAGGAGCTGGCCAAGGAGCACCCGAGTGGACCAATATTCAGGAAGGCATTTGGTGTACTTGAAAAGTCAAAGGCAAGAGCGATGGAGGAGAAGCTGCGGAAGTTCAGAATGTCAGTGGTCAGGCTGCAGCTGAATCGGATGGACTTGACAAAGTTGTCCATGGGGACGGTGCTTGATGCGCTAGAGGGGCCACACTGAAGGTTGGAATTGACATATTGATTGATTCTGGAATATGTTGTTTGGTGAGTATGTTGCTCAGATAGGATGACCTAAGCCTTCCAGTCGCCTAGAATAGTCTTTTTTTCGTGTTATGGATATGGATTGTTGTGTCAACTTTTGTGGTGAATAATATATAGACCTAGATTAAGCAGGTATGACTGCTGCTTGTTATCCTCCCTGAAAGATTATGATTTATGTGCTCAGGTGCTATTTTATGCCTATTTTCATGTTGAAGTTATGTTTCTGTTTATCTGAATTACTTTTGCCATATTCATTTCATTTTTTTCCTTTCCAACTGCATCTATAAACATAAACATCTCTGCGAATCTACCTTGGCGTTTAACCAAGGTTTTTGACCTGAGACTATCTGGATACAAGTTTGGTGCTTGTTAGGTTATTCCAGCCAAAGGAACTAAAATCAGTGTTAGCTACTTAGCTGAAATGATATATGTTGGATGGTCAGGATTCAGGATTGTGAAATGCAATCAGGTGCATTGCTCACAATTATTTACCCTTGATGATTCTCGTGTCACTCCCATGCATTTATGGCTAGATTTGACTTATATTTGAAAATGAATCTTCAGGGTATATTTGATATAGTCCTGTTTGGCAGTATTTGTAGCTCCAAGAAATCTTATTTAAACCATTTTAATTTAGTCCACAAACTGCAGATCTAATTGGTTTATAGTTTAGACTAAATACAAATATTTAAACCATTTTAATTTAGTCCACAAACTGCAGAACCAACCTATATCTCAGTGCTGGGCCTGTCTGTACTATTAAAGGATGCACCTATGCTGGTCAATTGCTCTTTGGTAAGCAATGTGACCATTAAGTGCTTGGATTTCGGAGATTATTTAAAGCTACCCAACTGTTTTTATTCTATCCAAAATTGTCCCAGGTGTTGGTGTAGTGAAAGATGACAGTTAGTTCATCGAATTCCTGCTTCGATCATATAGCTTCAGGGCTAAGCAATATGGATGAAGACTATAAGGGTTCACTTCTAAACGGGATTCCTTTTTGGGGAATATTTTGTTGTTGAAACCTGTACGAACCTGTTTGGATTGGATAGCCTGGATTTGGGCCTCAATTACTAGAATAGTAATCCATATAATGAGTTTTCAATTTGTTTTGCAGTATATACATGGCTAAGGGCATCAATCGGGATAACCGTTCTGGCCATGATTTCTTAACCATCTTGGATCCCTTTAGGGTGATCTTGTTCTGCTACTGAGATTGGAGCTTAGTTTGTAGGAGGGACATCTGGTTTTTTTTTTTGTTTATACATAGTATTTGTATGAGGCTGCTGAGTGCTGAGCGCTGAGTCCTGACATGCTTGGGCTAGGTGACCTGAATTAGCCAAGTGCTCATGTGTTTCCCTAACTGTTGTTCTCGGGTATAGATAGCACTGATCTTGGGGCTATCTGATATCTCAACATGATTTTCATTATGCTTAACTGCAGTTGCGCACATGCCCTGTATCTTCACATGCAGCTGAATCCATGATTCTAACTGCCAATAAGAACATCTGCATATCCTCACACATGCGCATGATCATGCCCATCATTTGATCTTGAAATAATCAAATATTGCCTGGTGTTTCCTTTGAGCACCACTGGTCCCATGATTTTTGTTTTGGTTACCATCCTATAATCAGAATGGAATGCAGCTGGAGGAAACTTGTGTCATCAACAAATTAGAGGAAGGACTTTGATCTGCACGTTCTTGATGCTGGGTTCTCAGTTTGGTTGCTATGAGCCTTATGGTTGAAGCATAAAATGCAGCTGGAGGAAACTTCTGTCATCAACAAAATTAAAGGACTTTGATCTGCACGTTATTGATGCTGGGTTCTCAGTTTGGTTGCTGTGAACCTTATTGTTGAAGCAGGAAATTCAGCTGGAGGAAACTTCTGTCATCAACAAATTAAAGGAAGGACTTTGATCTGCACGTTCTTGATGCTGGGTTCTCCGTTTGGTTGCTATGAGCCTTATGGTTGAAGCAGGAAACTGCCGTTAGCTTCATTCCTGTATGGCTTAAGCTTGTCTTGAGGTATACTCCCTCCGTCCCATAATAAGTGCAATTCTAATTTTTTTGGGACAGATTAGTGGTGGAATGAAAAGACCCTCATACCCTCATTAATTTGCCAAATGCAGTAAGTTTTGTCATGCAAATCAGATCTGACCACTTAATTTAGAAGGTAATTAGATCTATTTTCTAAAATTACATTCTTTGTGAGATTTTTTTCAAAAATTAGGATTTCACTTATTATGAGACGAAGGGAGTACACTATACATGAAGAGCTGCCAAGCTCTGGGGATGGTCTTCTGGAATTATTTTGTGCATATCTTTTGTGTACTTCATGTTTTATTTTTAATGAACGTAGCTCATTTTTTTGTAGGCTGCAAGATTACCTTTCATAGGTTTGTGGTGTCGGCAGTCTGGAAATCGACAGGCTCTTGAGGGATTTTTTTTATATTTTTTTCTACGATTTCGCGAAAATAAATAGCTGTTTGAAACATTTGCAAAAGTAGCCGCGAACTGCCGCTTCAAACGGCGGCAGGACCGGTAACCGCTGATTTAAATGGCGTTGGTGACATGGCCATAGAGGCGCAACAACCAGCCGCCGTAGACAAAGGCGGTTGGAGCAGCCGCCGTTGGACACGGTGGTTGACTGCCCAACTGCCATTTGATATGGCAGCTAGTCGAACCGCCGCATCCGCCGGCGGCTGGGAGCACCTACCTTCAGAAAATAGTTTAGAAATACTATAATTAGCGTAGCAATTCAGAAAATAGTATAGAAATACTAGAATTAGTGTAGAAATTTAGAAAATAGTTTAGAAATACTAGAATTAGCGTAGAATTTCAGAAAATAGTTTAGAAATTCAGAAAATAGTATAAAAATACTAGAATTAGTGTAGAAATTCAGAAAATAGTTTAGAAATACTAGAATTAGTGTAGAAATTCAGAAAATAGTTTAGAAATTCAGAAATTAGTATAGAAATACTAGAAAATAGTATATAAATTCAGAAAATAGATTAGAAATTCAGAAAATAGTATAGAAATACTAGAATTAGTGTAGAAATTCAGAAAATAGTTTAGAAATACTAGAATTAGCGTAGAAATTCAGAAAATAGTTTAGAAATTCAGAAATTAATATAGAAATACTAGAATTACTTTTGTACTACTGAATTACTATTAGTAGTTAATCCAAGTTATTTCTACACTATATGATATCAGGGATGTCAGAGACAGTCTGGGTTCAATTGTTTTATGGATCTGGGGAAATTAGATATGGTCTCGAAGGAGTTGATCTGTCACTGTTTAAAACAGTGGTGAGAGATCTTACAAGAGTCGAAGAAAGACCTTGGGGGGTCATAACCAACTGGCTCTACAAGGCATTCAGGGTAGATGAAGAGTAATGGAAACTGTCGGTGATGGCTCTGTTCAACAGAAGTGAATGAACCAGTGTTTTGGGAGCTGATGCAGTTAGAAGGCACTGCAAATTAGAGGCGTTATGTCAGGAGTGCATGCACAACTGGTGCTCTGGTGGTTTTGCTTGTCCAATTTGTACCGACGGTTCAAGTGAATCAGGAAGCAGAGGGTCAAGGCCAGAGTAGCCATCATGGTGGAGGCGAGGATGGTAGAGAGGAGGAAGAGGGTGGAGAGGAGGAAGTGGGTGGTGTAGAGGAAGAACAAGAGGGGGATGACGATGCTGAGGAGGAGGATGAAGCAATTGGTGTGGTTGATGGGGGAGAACAAGACCCAGAAGTACTGATGCAGTACAACGGAGAGATCGATGACTATGAACGTGCATTGAAAGATGACTCCTCAGATGATGAGGATGAATCCATTATGCCAAGTGACTGGGAGAGCTACGATTTCTCACAGCTTACTGTCAATCCTGGTGTGAATGTCGCCTGGGAGTACCAGGAGAATGAGCTGTCGGAAGGAGCTCTGTATGCAAATTCTGGAGAGCTTAAGGATGCAGTGAAGGGTGGTCCACCTTGGCCTTGAATAGGGAGTTCAGGGTACTGAAGAGTTCTCCATTAGTGTATGATGTTCGTTGTGTGAAGCCCGATTATCCATTGAGAGTGCATGCTTACAAGGGCAAGTGGAAAGATTACTGGAAGATCAGTATAGTTGTGAATCACACATGTGCACTTGACCAGTTAGATGCAAGCCATCGGAATTTGACTGTCGGATTTGTTGCTAGCCACATGTACTCTCAGATTGTGGAGAATCCAGCTTATGAGCCCAAGTCCATTATCTATGCAATTGAGGAGAAATTCAAGTACAGGATCAGCTATGGCAAAGCATATAGGGCGAAGAAGAAGGTTATGGAGATGAGGTGGGGTACTTACGAAGCATCCTACAACAATTTATCAGCCTTGCTGAACACAATAGTTGTGTTAAATCCTGGCACCTACTATGACATCAAGACATATCCTTTGGTAGCTAGGCCAGGCAAGCTTGTTCTTCAGCGGTCATTCTTAGCATTGGGGCCCTGCATTGAGGCATTCAAACATTATAGACCCGTCATTTGCATAGATGGCACATTCTTCACAGGGAAAAACAAGGGCACAATCTTGACAGCGGTGGCAGCAGACGGCAACAATCAGTTGTTGCCATTGGTTATTGCGTTTGCGGAGGGAGAGAATGGTGATAGTTGGTATTGGTTTCTGGAGAGGCTGAAGCAGATGGTGGTGAAGGATGTGCCAGACGTGTGTGTCATACACGATAGGCACAAAGGAATTCTGCAGGCGATGAATGACATCAAAGAGGGTGGCGAAGAAAGAAACAGAGCAACACAGTGGCTTGATGTTCATAGCAGATGGTGCATTAGGTATATGGGAGCAAACTTCCACAGTGAGTTCAAGAACAAGGAATTGACTGAACTGTTCAAACGGTTATGCTCGCAGAATCAGGAGATGAAGTTCAATGAGATATGGAAAAAACTAGATGACCTGACAAAGAAAGCATAAGAGGAGATAGCAAAGAAACCAATCAATTCTGAACCGGGGCAAGAGCCAGTTTCTCTTGAGGATGTTGGGTTAGATGCTCCTAATGTCAGAAGGAGAAGGAGGCGTGCAGTGAAGACCTTTAGCCAGTGGATTGAGAACGAGCCGAAGGAGAAATGGTGTCTCTTGCACGATACAGGAGGTGTACCGCATGGGATCAAGACCACTAATTTTGCTGAGGTATACAACACAGTCTTGCGTGGGGTCAGGTGTTATCCTCTAGTTGGCATCATTGAGTTCTTCCTGTACCGCACAATGAAGTACTTTTATGAGCGTGCAAATGCAGCACATGAAGCTATGGCTGCTAGTCAGAAGGTGTACTCCACAAGAATGACTCAGTACTTGGAGACAAAACAAAAGAAGGCTCTTCTTCACCGAGCAAAGCATGAGCCTATACACCGTGCAGCTGGCTCTGAATCTAAGTGGAAGTATGAGGTCCGGTGCAAGGCCAAAGCACGGAAAGGAGGCAATGAGAGAAGGAGGCAAATTGTCGTTCTAGCAAACACGACTTGCTCATGCTCCTGCCACAAGCCGCAGCTACTACACAAGCCCTGCAGTCATGTGCTCGCTGCATGTTTTAAAACTAAAGGTTGGCACTGGGGTCGGTACGTGTCTAGGTACTACTTCAAGCAAACCATTCTGGACACTTGGAACCACACTCTGAAGGGTCATCTCTTCATCAGTTCTTTCATTCAAGATCCCAAAGAAAATGCAACATACATACCTGATCCAAATCCAGATATGTGCCAAGGCGTTGGTCGACGGAAGAAGAAGAGGATCAGGAACAACATGGATGAAGCTGAAGCTGGTCATTCAGTGGCGCTCTGCTCAAAGTGCAACAATCCAGGACACACCTACAAGAAATGCACTGCAACAATGGACGCTTGTAATGCACCTAGTTCATCAAACGCGGATGATGTTGCCCAACCTTCAGCTAGTGGAAGTGCACCTTCGGGTACTGGACGTGGACGTTGTAGCCGTCGCAATGAAGGAATGCATTGAGTTTAGTTGTCTTAGTTGTTTGTAATAATGTCTTATTTGTCGTAGTCGGACTAGTTGTAATAATTGAACTAGTATTTGCTTAGATTATGTTATGTAAGAACTTATGCATGTTATCGTATTTATTTGTCATGTTGATTATATGTAACAGTAACTAGAGATGGCGTCTGCTGCTGCCGGAGGTGGTGAGGATGGTAATGGTGGTGGTGATCGTGGTTCCTTACACTACAAGGGGAAAACACAAATGCACCACCTGATCCGAAAAAATTAGCATGTTTGGAAGAGGCATGCTTCGTTACTTAGAAGGAGTAACTGCAGATGCCATTGCAAGAGGAGAGGAACCTCTTTGGGATGATCTTTATGCTTCAAAAGAAATGCATCATTATTTGCAACGAAAAACTGCCGATGCTAATCCACCAACTACAAAACCTACCAAGGAAGCCAAACCTTCGTCGTCACGTCGCAAGGATGGCTAAGTTTGTCATGTTGTATGATGTTGTAGTCTTTGATCTTGTGGTGCTGTAATATCTTAACAACTATTTCATTTGAATCATGGTAGTGTAATGTTGTTATGTAAGAACTAGATCCTATTTTAATTGTGTTGTAATAATTGAACCAGTATTCCTTACTTTTCTTTTTTTTTGCACTTTTGTACTGACTTATTATAATTTTGTTGCAATATTTGGATTTTCTCATGTGTTAACATCCAAATAATACCTTGTTTTGCAGGTTCGTAATGGCTTCCTCAGGTCCTGAGTTGAACTTGGAGTTGCTCACTACGAGGAAGGAGGTGGTTGTGGTGCCAAAAGGGATCCACAATCCTATGTGCTACTGCGGTGACAATTGCAAGGTTGTCAAGTGCAAGGTTCTCGGGTACGCTTACGGGATGCGGTTCTTCAAGTGCGCCAACTATGTGCACGACCCGATCAAACCATTGAACCGCAATGATAGACCCAAAGTAAGAACTTAGTGCAATTCTCGATTATTCATTTGTCAATTTTGTTATATTATGTACTAACATGTTTTTGCAAAAAGAGTCCACCTCCTCTTTGTGATTTCATGCAGTGGCTGGATACCGAGTAGTCTGACAACGATAAGAGTTATGTCGAGTCAACGGGACGTGATGCAAGAGAGAGGTGGTTCCGCATGATCGAGGCGGAAAAACAAGAGAAAAAACGCAAAGAGCAGCAGGAGGAAATTCGCATGCGCCAGCAGATGAGAGAGCTTGAAGCGGCCCAGGCCCGCGAAGCAGATAGAGAGAGGAAGAGGGAGAGGGCTCGACGGGCCAAGAAAGTTGGGCCGGATGCCATTAGGAAGGGGTAATACCATCGTTGTACTCAGTAGACCTAGAGTAGTAGCAGTGGACTCGGATTGTATCAATTGTAAACCACGAATTAATTTCATCGTCAGGTATATTCTGATTGTATGCTAAATAACTTTAATTGAACCGCATTAGATTGTGTTTTCTGGTTAGGGGTGTGCTTCCTGGCAGTGACTGCAACATATAGGGTAGGGTGTGTTTCCTCTGAGTCACTGCAAATTTCCTCTCTCACGGATCAAAGGGCCCACAACGCAATAGTCCTCTAATGCTAGGGTGTGTTTCCTCTGAGTCAATGCCGCGATTCCCTTCCCACAGATCGAATGGCCCACCACTCACCCTTCTTGTACATATATCACCCTTCTCTCCAATGCCTCTCCACAACAAACAGCAATGGCTTCCGGGAGTGAAGGTGATTACGGGCGTGGTCCTGAGTTCTGGGAGGAGCAAGATCCCGAGTTCGAGGGGGAATTTCCAGTCCTATAGAAGAGGGACTTCCGTTCCATGCGTGAAGTTAGAAGCTACGCACCCAACAAGCCGGTGTTGTGGCCAACATGTTCACACGGTGAGCGTTGCGTGATGCAAGTCTACGAGGGCTGGGACAACTACGGTCGTCGCTTCTGGCACTACCCATGAGCAAGGGCAAGCTATGAAAATGATATTTGTTCATCAACTTTCTTTGGTTTGTTAACGTTTTTTTGGGTATTTTTCAGCTGTGGCTTCTCGCAATGGGTGGATCCCCCAGCCATTGAGCCCTATCAGAATTACATCAACTACCTCCACGAAATCGTCATCTACAACCAGAAGCGGCGCCTGGACGAAGCACTTGTTTCCACAGATCCACCATCTCCTCCGGCCGACAATCAGTGCTGCCCTTGTGCGACTTGCACTTGTGAATGCCACGCGAAGATTACGCCACCTCTACCTCCACCACCGCGCTACTACATGCCGTCTCAGGAGTCCTCCGGCGCCGGCTCCTTGCTCTCTGGCCAGTTCTCGTACAACTAGATTACGAATGTTGTAATCCAGTATCTAAATTCCCTAAGGCATGTTAGGATTAGAAACGGCACATTGTTAGGTTAGAGTTATGTCGTGCATGCCATTGCAATTTCATCGGTGATTTATCTTAATTTAAATGATGTCATTTAAAATTTCTTAGTTCTATTTCAATTTCAAAAAAAAAAAACTACCGTCGTTGTGCAAGGCGGTTAGCCTTACCGCCTCGCACAACGGCGGTAGGCCCAACTTAACCGCCACATGGGTTGGCGGTTGGCCGCCAACTCCAGCCGCTGGCGGGTAGGCATCTGCCGCCGCTGCCTTAAGAAATAACCGCCGCACCAATTGACAGCTACGGCTGCCGCCTTTTCCAGCGGCGGCAGGTCCTTAACGCCGTTTGAAACAGCGGTTACCGGTCCTGCCGCCGTTTCAAGCGGCGGCAAGGGCCTGCCGCCGTTTGAAGCGGCGGTTCGCGGCTACTTTTACAAATGTTTCAAACGGCTATTTATTTTCGCGAAATCGTAGAAAAAATATATTAAAAAAATTCCTCTTGAGGTGAGCACAATTGTCGGCCTGGCCCAAAATGATACTGGGCTTTGAGCTCAATTTTGTTTGCTCACTTACACAGCACACACAAGATCATACGAATGATCCTCTCTCAAAAATAAAATAAAATAAAAATCTATTCCTCACCCAGGTTCTCTCTCAAAAAAAATATATCCCTCACCTAGTAGAAATGGAGGGTCAAGGGTGAAATACCAACAAGGTCACAACAATTATGAATAGCGAAGGTATCCTGATTGCTGAAATGAACAGAAAGAGAAAGCTGGAGGAACCTTTGGCCAGTACTGCTCCGTCCCCATGATTGGAGATAGACCCCTGGTCACGGCCAATCCTTCTTCGCCTTGGCTTGGAGCGTGCCGTCATCTTCCTTCGTCACATGGACAAAGCCGCTGCCGAGTGATTGGTCATTGCAGTGAGTGAAGCATTTGGACAAGTATAAACCACGGGCCAAGGGGAATGGACGAATGGTTCCTGCATCGAGTTCCCAGTGATTTGAGCTATTGGCAGCCGGGCAGGCTCTGCATGCAAAGAATGATGAGATGAGACGCGGCGGGGATGGCCTGCGCACGGCTGGCCGCTGGGCGGCTTGTCCGGCCTCTGGAGTCTTGAGATGACCTGACAACAGCACTGCCAATGGCTGAGGAAGAACAGCTTTGCTGTACGGCATAGAAGAACGGACCGTGATAGTTATTATAAACAGAACATTTTGTTTCGTTCATGCAAGTGCCAAACTTTTTAAATTTGCTCTTGTGTTGACAGTGTTGTCGTAACGTATCCAAGTATGAAAGTATCATCACTTGCGTAATGGACCGTACATTGGAGATGGTCAATGCGCCAGCCAACAGCGTTCGTGTGCTTGGGAAACTGATTAGGGAATCTACCGAAAATGTACGGCCATTGCATCAGCAGAGAAGCTCAATCTGCAAGGGACAGAAATGCATATTCTCTGCAGATTCACCAAGCAGCCGGTAACTTCGATCTGAATGGTCTTGTGCCTTCTGTCAGTTTGAAACTCTTGAAGGTACCATTCCGTCCAGTCCTAGCCCAAAATGGCACTGGGCTTGGGTCAGGCAAATCTTTAGGAAGATGTGCGTCTTTTTTATGCATAATTCTCAACTTGTTGTTTTCCTTCCTGTAGTACTCGCAACACGAAATTAGTGTCGATCCGTACTCGAATGATTGCTCGAAACCCTGTTAATTTACAGACAACTTTCAGCGTGATGCTGTCAGTGCATTGAGCGAAGCATTTCGACAAGTAATCTTCGGTCCAAGGAGAATGCTTCCTGCACCTGCACTACTCGCTCATGCATGCATCTCACCCTCTTCTCCGTGGGCAAGTGGGCATCCCCGCAGCCAGGCTCTTGCACGAGACGCGGGGATGCCTGCGCGCGGCTACGGGCTCGGGTTGGCCTTTCACGCCTTCTTCCCGGCGAGATGACCTGACAAAACAGCATCGCCGCGCCGGCCGGCGGAGTGAAACGGCGACTTCTATCTTGCTGAATCTGAAGCTGAACTATCACAAGGTTAGAGCAACCTGCTCCACTCATGCAAAAGTGTCTACTTTTTTCCCTGCGTTGTCGCATTCCGGTACCCATCACTTGCGTGCTGGGCCGTACATCGGAGACGGTCAACTCACCGCATCGTGAGTGTACGTACGGCCGTTGCATTGTGCCTGGACGGAATGCATATTCTGCAGAGAGAGATTCAGCCATCCAGGAGGTATCTGACGAACTCCAGGGAGAGCTTTCCGTTCCGACGTCTTGATTCCACGGGCTCCACGACGAATGCGCGACTAGGAACAGGCCAACTGTACTCTGTACGTGAACAAAAGGGAAGACTTCTGCCCCGAAACCGAGCTTTTTCTCCGAGGTGTCCTCGCCTCAGATTCGGAATCACAAAGGTCAAAAGCACCGCTCTGTTAGTCTGGCTTATCAGTCATCAGCCAATATTACTTTTCTCTCAGAACAAATCAGTCACCAGTTATCAGTCAGCGGTACTTTTTTTTGAACAAACAAATTAGCACCAGCCACCAACTAGACGAACAGTAAGCATGTACTGCACGGGAGAGAGAAATTCTTTCCCGAAAACTGAGCTACTACTTAGGTCAATTCCAGTGGAGTTCATTAAATTTTGCTAACGTAACAATAAAAGAAATGACAAAGTTTTATGGGATATGAGGAGAGTTTTATCTCTATGAAACTCCATTGTATAATTTTCAGTCTAGTAACTGTCCACTAAGACCGGCTTTATGAAATTTTCCTTACCTAACATTTTCTGGAATCTGAATCGCCAAAGTCAATAGTAGCATACGGGGATTTGCCACCCTCATGGTCGGCCTGCTGCTGCTGCTGCAAGCAAGAAGTGAAGCGTTTGGACAAGCAACTAGGCAGCTGGCAAGTTGGATCGATCGGCTCCAAGTGGCAACGGGGAATCCTTGGCGATGCGCCGAGTCGCAATGGTGCGGACGACCTCCCCGACTTTTCAGGCTCGGCGAACTGACAAGGAGGTTCTCAAGTCTCAACTGACAAAACCTCTTGGATCTCAAGTCGTAGCTGTTGCTGTCGACGGATCGATCAAACCCAACCATGATTGGTGTCTGTGACAGGTACTTCACTGCATTCTTAATTTCTCTAAGTACTTCCTAAAACCTCTGTCTCGGAGCAGAGATTACTTGTAGTAGTACTGTACTCAAGAAGAGCTCCATATAGAACTTCTGCGATGTCAGCCACCTGTCGTACTTTGGGCACGATCTCTATGGATTTGTCTGCACCTAATACCATATCAAAAGTTTCAGCCTCTACGAGGGTGTTAATAACAGTTCCGTCTCGATCATGAAATATCTAGGCTGGCAGAAAATTTTATTCCTGCCATTGAAACAAATATCTAGGCTGACAGAAAATTGTATTCCTGCCCTTGAAAACCTTGGCTGCCGTCGTCGATCTTTTCAAAAATAAAATAAAAAGTGCCTGGCGTCAGCTCAAAGTTTGGAGACGAGAAACCAACGGATTGCACGGATCGTACAGACCACGGAAGAGGTCAGATCACAGCGAAGGTCTGAAACCGAGAACCAGCAATTAGGAGGGGAAGCAGTGTCGTCACTGTACGCGCGTATTGTATTGTGCAGAAACAGTCCATGTCAAAAGGTGATAAACCAAAGTTTCTAAGTCGGAAGTCAGACCTAGATGATGATGATCAGTACCAAGAATTATTCCGACTCTCTACCACGTTTTATTATTGAAACAAGCTACTCTGTAGCACGTTAATCAGTACTGTAAATAAATCCGTACAGATTAATCGGAGCAGGCTGCTGCGAAGAACGTTCATGTTGGCACAGATCAATCAGAGCAGGCTGCGCGCCTGCGCAGAACGTTCGATCGATCAAACCAGCATAGACGGGCAGTTGGGTTTCCTTTTGCAGAAGTTATGGAGATTAAGCCTGTCAAAACTAAAAAAGGCAAAATTTATGTGTAACCAAAGTTTGAATTGAGGGATTCAAAAGTGCATCTTTGAAGCAAGCTAAAGTAAATCCTTTTCTTAAAAAAAAAGCTAAGGTAAATCACGTGCAACCCTTGGTAGATTCCTCGAAGGTAAGTAGCCATTGACCGAAAAACTTTAATTCATCGTGGCATACAACAGCTGGACAGTATATAAGAAGAATCTGTCTCCTTGTCAGTCGATTGAAGCAAACGTTTTCCATCAATCATCAATCGCGACCGTTGGATGCAGATCTAACGATCCAAATCACGCCCCTTCTCTCTTATCTACTCTTCCCTAACGTCTTCGTCTTCCTCCCGACAAACCAAGCCGCGACGGCTCCCGACGAGATGCCCCCGCCGTCCTCTGCCTCCATCCTGCTCCGGCGGCTTCCGCCGCCTCCGCAGCCGCCCTCTTCCGCCGCCCGACGCTAATCCGTCCGGGATTGAAGCCCCCGCCGCCTCCACCGCCCACCGGAGTAACTCCACCGTCCGGCTCCGGCGGCGCCGCCTCCGCTCCACCGCCGTCTCTCCCGCCTCCATCGTCGGCCGGCGAGCCTCCCCGGAGCTCCCTCTATAGCCGGGCACAGAGGTAAAGCCCCAAACCCTAACCCTCCCCTAACCTCTCCGATGCCACGCCCCCGCCCGGGACCTTGCCCGACCGCCGGCAGCCACCACCCCCGCCGGCGGCTCGCCGCCGCCTTGCCTGCCACCCACACACCGCCGCCCACCGCCGGTCGATTCCTCCCACCCCCGAACCTTCTTCTCTGTGTCCGGCAGCCATGGAGATGGAGGCCGCAAACACCGGAAACCCCCGGAACACTAACGCCGCCGGCCTCTACCACCACCCCGGCCGGCGGCAACCTCGCCGCCGGCCACTCCCCCCACCTCCCGCCCAACACCGAACACCCAGCCCCAACCCAGAACCTAGTCGATTGAAGGATAACCAGGATTTCAATCGGTTGACAGGGAGTAAAACTCATATAAGAAACCCTCTCTTTCTGACTTGGGGCCGGGTTCTGACTTTAGTTCGCGGAGTAATTTAAACATGAGCACTGAAAGAGAGATGTAGGCAATCACTTCGTTTACAGCCGTTCAACGCAATTAATGCAATTCAAGAGAAAAAAATATCGACTATTTTACAAATTTCGGACAAATAGTGATTTTGACCAGCATAGAAAAGACCAAAATTTTGAACATGATATGTACATAAATATAGATGACGGCAATATATACCCTTGCACCAATATATAGGGTTATAATAACATATTACTCCCTCCGTTTCAAATACTTGTCACTCCAAGAATCTTGGAGAGTCAAAATTTTTCAAGTTTGACCAAAACTATAGAAAAAACTATAATTATTTGTGACATCAAATAAATATAAAATGAAAATATAAGTAATGAAGAATCTAATGCTACTTAGTTGACATCATAAATGTTATTATTTTCTCTCTACAATTTTGGTCAAACTTGAGATAGTTTGACCCTCTAAGATTCTTGGAATGACAAGTATTTTGAAACGGAGGAAGTAGAATAAAATTTTAAATAGTGGCTATAGGATTTTGCAGAGAGCTCTACTTAACTCACAGCTATAGTCCCTTCCGCTGGGCCACTCTTCCAAATTTGCCCAGGGAGACGAGCGAAGGTGGTCGGCGGGTGAGTCGGGCTCGAGGTGGTCGACGGGTGTGGCGAGCTCGAGGTGGATGACAGCGGGTTGAAGCGGGCGCGGTGGTCGATGGTGGCAGATGCGAGGCGGGGGTGGAGGTAGAGATGGCAATGGGTACCCGAAACCCAAGCACCCGACGGATTTTACCCGATAAGAAGCCGAGTATGGAAACATATCTCTACCCGCGGGTACACAAATGGGCAATATCATGTACCCATCGGGTAAGCGGGTGCGGGTACGGGTGCATACTACCCATACCCGCATACTCGCGGGTAAAATATACCCATCTACAATATGTGATAAACTTGTAAATTTGCACATTATTAGTGAAGGATAGCTTAATAATGATAACTAACTAATAATTTTATGCTTCATTAGACTATTAATTGGTTTAGAATTATAATTTATCTTTTTTATTTATTCCAATTTGTTGACATATGCACTTTCCTATGTGTTATGTTTCCAATTGTATTGGATTACAATGGGTATGCTATCGGGTACGGGTTACCCGACGGGTAAAAAAACCCGCGCGGGTGCGGGTATGGGTAAGAACTTGTACCCGCATGCGGGTATGGGTTTTTTAACGGGTAGAGTTAGAGTTGGCGGGTGCGAGTATGGAATGGTACTACCTGACGGGTTTCTACCCGTTGCCATCTCTAGGTGGAGGTCAACGATGTCGTGGGTCGACGGTGGCGCCAGCTGCCGGAGACGGAGAGGGCGGCGCTGGACAGCGGGGGAGGATGAGGAGGAACCGGCAGCGGTGGGTGTGGCGGGCCTTGTCGGTGTCGTCCTGGCACCGGGGAGGCAGTGGAGGCGGCGGACGGCGGGGTGGAAGAACAGAGGAGGAAGGGTGGCGGTGGGAGGGGCGGGTCTCGTCGGTGTGCAGGGGCGGAGCTCCGGTGGAGGAAGGTCGCGGTGGGGTGCGGTGGGAGGCTGGCTGGATGGATAAGGTGGGGGAGGCTGGGTTGATCTGATCCATTGATTTCAAGATCTAGGGTTCAAAAATTCGTGTGAGAGATGTCTTTATTTCACCTGGGTGAGGAATAGAAGAGAAAAAGAGAGAAAAAAGATAAAGGAGAGAGAGGAGTGGAATAAAGATATGAGAAAATAGGAAGGAGAGATAAAAATAAAAAATGAAAACGTAAGGGCATTACAGACATTTCCTCTTTCCATCCATGTTATACAATCATGAGAAACCGTTTTGCCAAACATTTTTTTAACTAGGAATGTGCCCGTGCGTTGCTACGGGCAACAAAATATTTATATTACAATAGGCTTGCATTCAACAGGATAATGATAATGTGAATATAAATATAAATATATAATAAATATATTTGCATAACTTAATATAATCTATTATGAACTATAGATAAATAAATCAGATGTACTTATGAAAAAACATTCTAGATAGAAAAAAAATGTGCCCCTGAGAGAATTCGAGAGATTAGCTCAGCTAAAGACAGCCCGAGCCAATGTAGTAGCCTCGCAACCTCAAGTGATCTAGAAATTTCACTGCACCACTTGCTCAGAAGAGGGGCTCCAACATTTGAAATATACCTGCCCAATTCAAATGGATATAAGATTCAATTTTTTTTATTTCAAAAAACTATTTCTATCTGATTTCATAAAATTCTTAACTGCTAATAACAATAAATGTTTTGGCACAGCAAGGTGCAAACAGACTTGTTTCATGATTGCCTTCTAGGAACACAACAGAGCAAAGGATTTGTGAAGGATTAACAAGTTGACCTGACTAATGTGGAAAAGCACATGACTTGGTGAGGCAGCAGGCGACCGCCGACCATTAGGATGGGATGTTTACTTTTACAGAGTATTAGAGATCAGAGTGCCAAATGTTAGCAGATCACACATGTGAACTATGAAGTCATGAATGGTGGAGAGAGTAAAACATAACATTTGGTTATTTTAAAGAAACTGAGTATGTTTGCCCTATACATATGGTTTCCAAACAGCCAGGAGTGTGAATGGTTAAATTAAATTTGTTTTAACTGGATCCATCACGGGGCTCATCATATCTCTAATTAGATGTTGATTCTATCAACTTGTTTCTACTCATGACCATAATATTTGATACTATTATGAGAACTCACTTTCAGTTTTTTCTTTGTTGAAACATAGTCTTGTTCAAGTCAGCCCCTCTTGCAAACAATTTATGATAATTCACCTCAGGGCTAGAGTACATGGTTCTCTGAAAAATGAAACTTCATGTTAAAGTTATCCAGTGATGTGATTCTCACAAGCTATGATTATTATTATTGTGATGCACAATCTCTAATTGAAAAAATTTAGAAAAAACGGATCCATATGCTGCATACATATGTGCAGTCATGAATTAGAGAGGGAAATGGATAGATCTCATGGAATCAGTGAAAAGGAGGATGGAAATTAGGCAAGCAAATGGTCATCGTTCAGTGCTGAGCAACATAGTAACGGATATGAATTTTTAAATATACAGTCTCTTGGATTGCCCATTCCGAGCATCCTCATAAGAAAGTTTTGATTCCATGATCTGAAAAACTAATTGTACACTAATCATTTTCTATACATAAGGGTATCTGCAATAAACTATGATGTAGTCATGTAGAAAGTGGACTTATCAAGAGCAGAGAGTGAAACTATGATGCCAAAAGAAACAGTAGCTTTAGTTTGCTTTGAAATGTTAGTATCTGAAATCTCTATGCACAACATCAATTAAATTGCACCATGAAGAGGTGCATATAAATGCATCTGTAAACTTTGTTGCCCAATTTAGCTCCCTGTACAAACTTTTATTTAGCCAATCTATTTTGGATCAGAACAAAGTTGTAAAGACATTATGCACACCTGAGTAGGATGCATGCATCCCCTCTTGACAAATAATCCAGACGATCGTGCCACCATGCAGGCGGATCATCGAAGTAGATTGGGAGAAAAAATGCAGCCACTTGTTTGTTCCTCCCGTCAGACTGATATCACAAGTGTAGACCAAAAATTATTTTTTAAAAAAGAAGTAATTAGCAACCATCAGCTTAAATGAAAAAAGCATGAAAATCTAAAATATAGGAAAGAACCACAATACTAAACATTCCCACCAACTGTTGGAATATAACATGGCATGTCAATATGAACTTTACTCTGAAAGGTACTTTGCCCTGAACTATCAAGCACTACTTCTATACCAATCGACCTTAAGGACAACCAACTACTCCATTACGAAACCAACAATCAAGTTTCAACAAGCCAGGTTCTGTTTTGGCAAACTGAGGACAATTGTAATGCGGTCATATTGTATAGTTGATCAACATAATAAATGGTGATACAATTGAGTAAACATCTGTGTAAACAACATGGAAGGTCAATATAGATGAAATGACACACAAACAAGACAAACTTGAACAGCGCAGATATTGTTACAGTATGAGAGACGTCTCACGGTTGAAAGTACGCAAATTATAGTGCACAATGTTTGATCAAGAATCATACCTTTGAAGAAGGAAATGGTTGCAGGGGTAACAGTACTGACCCTAGAATCAGGTATACTGCTTTTAGTCAGGTGATTTCTTGACTTCAATGCAGGGTTGCTATCGATAATGGTGACCCTGTGAGGTGTTTTGTCAACGGCATATTGGCTGCATAATACAGGACACACAAGCAGGTGAGGAACTACATCTTCTGGTACAATGCGACAGAGCCTTGAAGAGGTGGAGAAAGCACAACGAACAGCAATACCTACACAATGCACAAGCAACGGCCAAGCCCACCATGCCTCCACCTACGATAGCAACGTCGAGCACATCCGGCGCAGCCTTCACGCCACCAACCTCCTGGGTGCAACCCTACACAGGTTTCATCGAGAGGAATCAGTGCTGGCACCCGCGCTAGGAGCACATGAGACCTTGATTCCACTTCCGCGGAGCTGCCGGAGCAATTGTACAATTCACAAGCCCACACAGGACGGATTCTCCTAAACCCTACAGAAGAACCGAAAACGGAGGGAGAGAGTTCGAGGGGGTACCTGGGACCCGTCGGGCGACGCATCCGCGCGCGAAGCCGGCGCGTCGCAGAAGGCCCTGGCGAGCGACCGGATCTGATTCGCCGCAGCCGCCGCGAAGCATCTGTTGGGAGGAGAGAACAAGGGATTCAGCGAATCAAGACCGGAAGGGGCCCCAACAGAGAAACGCGACGGGGGAAGCGCAAGGATGGACAGCGGACTCGCGCACCTTCGCCTGCAGAGCATGGTGGAGACGGCGGAGGCAGCGACGAGGGGGAAAGCAGCGCGGCTGCCGTGGAGAGCTCCGGCGCCGGTACAGACCCGCGCTCCAGCTCCTCCTCCGCCCACCCCGCTCCAGCGGGAGGGGCGAGGCTCCGCGCAAGGGCGATGTGGGGGGGGGGAGGCGAGGCGCTCGGGTCGGGCTCCGCGCGCGAGGGCGACGGATTAGGCGGGGGGTGTGAACGACACCACCAAAATTAATAGATTGGTATAGATTAGACAAGTCGCAGACAGAAAAAACTACTTCATCAGCACAGCTAGAGCCGCAGCCGTGTAGCCACAGCCACAACTCTGGCAAAGGGGCTATATATATAGCTATCCGCTATTTAGAGCTACCTTGGGGGGGGGACAATTTACAGTTTGTAAATAAAAGACTATAAACATCATTCCTTCCTGTGTCTTTAACCCCCTTTATTTGCCCTTTATGTTGGTCCTACTACTACTACCACACCAAGCAGAGGAGGGTGCATAGAAGCAGTGAAGCACCACCACAAGTTGGCAAATGCGACAAACAACACACTGTATGATTGATCGTCTGAAAATTCTGTAGGGCTGAATTTTAGCTCCATGCCAAGAGCACGCGAACCAAGAAGCCAAGCAGAGGCAGGTCATATCTCGTCGTCGAACGAGCTGAGCGAGGGAGCATATTAATATATTATTGGGTACGTAGCGTCTACGTACGTCCTCCGAGAGACCACCAGGTCCACACACGCGAACGACGCAGTGGGGAGAGAGATCGAGGCAAATCCCCGCTAGCTGTGCACGCCGTTCACAGGTGAAATTACCGGCTGTCGCCGTCGACGATCGATCGGTTGCCTAGCCTGTCTCTCTCGCCTGCTGCAAGTCTGCAACGTACACGTACGGGGAGAGGCGATCTCCATCCAACGGAAAATGATGGGGACGGACGTACGAATTCGGAGTTTTTTTTCCTCTGCGAATATGGTGGACGGCCAACTGCCACGACGCCGGGACCGTGGTCGCAGAAAATGTTATCCTGCTCGTATACAATGCATGAACGAGATTACACAATAAGATCTTGGCGTGTATATATCTGGAAAAGGATTAAAGGAGCTGGTGGATTGTGTTAGAGATAGACGTGCTCACGGTGTCCATATTTTTGTGATTTGGTGTTCAGTGACGACCTTATAGCAAGATCTCCGCATTTCGTATCTGACCCTTCGACTCAGAAAAAAAAACTCCTGCATCTGATGATGATGTTGATCGTGGGCACACAAGAACACAAATTAAAGCATCCTAAAAAAACACACAAAGCGTCCTGGAAATATCTCTCTTTTTTGCTTGGATGGCCGCTAAGCGTGTGTGAGCCGCAACCAATATCTTCACAACTTTCATTATTGTGCAGCACATCATCAGCCATTTCTTGTTTCCATAGATACACGTGTACACATCACCTGCTCTCTGCAGCGTGCATGCATGCACACCTGCCATATACAATTTCACGTGCCCCTCTTGGGCCTTGGCACAAATCTTTCATCTGGCTGTTCCTCCGGATCACACACGTACGCCCGTCGTCTTCGAAAGTTCGAATTGAAGCTAAGCGCGCGTCGTGGCAGGCGCTTACCATCTCGATCTCGACTGCCGAAGCATTCACGAAATTTAACAGGCTCTGGAAAAAGCTAGCCCCAGAAGGCGCCACCCGTAAGAATCCTGTGTGCCGCGTCCTCCGTCCACAGCATTCGCGCGCGGGCACACACACGGCCGGTGCGAGAGCGAGCGACGAATCCCCGGCGCGGATCCGCCGGTGTGGTGTGGCCCGCGCCGCGGCTTTGCCCGCATCCGGGGGAGGCTCCAGCCAAGCCAGCACACCCGCCGGTGGTCTCGCGTTTCCCCTGCCGCACACGGAGATCGAAGTCGCGTGACCGCCACAGCACCGGCGACCCTTGGCCCTCGTTAGGAGCCAGGGCCATTTGCACACACCCTGCTGCGCCGCGGCCGGCCGGGAGCGGCGCGGCCAGGCCAGAGGCCACCACCCACCCGCGGGCGGCCTCTCCTCCTCCGATCCTGCTCCCCCTGCCGCCGCGCGCGCGCGCGCGTCCCACTGCACTTGGCCGTTGCGCTCCCCATGCGCCAAGTCCCCCTACCAGAGCGCGCGAGGCAACCCCAACCGGTCGGTCGGTCAGTCAGTCAGTCACGCACTCACCCACCCGACCGGCAGCCGGGCCCCTTCCATACATGCGTTTCTCGTCAGTGAATTGTAAAATGCAAGCTCCGGCCAGAACGATCGGCCCCGGTGCATCGACGGATTTATCTGTTGCAAAAGTAATGGGCGCTAGTGTTCCAAGGATTCCCTTTTAGAGCTACTATATTGTCTGTCTCGTAGATCATTTGGAGGCTATAGTCGCTAGTGATTTTTTTTGTGGGGATTTCTCGGCAACTTTTTGGCGATCTGGCGGCGCCTTTTTTTTTGTTCTTAGTCCTCATCAGTAGTGGCTGAGTTCACTGGCCTGGGGGAGGTTGTGTTTTTTTGCCTGGTTGATTGGCTGATAAGCTAGAGAGAGACCACCAGGACCAGCTGTGCCCTGATTGAAAGATACTACTACTCGGATAAGATTCAGTAATCACATGTTCATAGTATATTCACTTTATTGTTCAAGGAGGGGCCATTATTGCATAAAGCTAATGATTAAGTTTTTTATATTTTGACATTTCGATTGCACTCCCCGAGTCCCGATGAGATGCCTTTTACTAAATATCCAGTACAACCCATGCATATGACCCCTATCTGAATAATAAAGAAGCCGGATGCACCAAGATCAGCCGCCCCCCGGCCCTATCCATGTTTTCATGGCGAATGGAAGGGCCACATTTTCATTTTGACTGCTTGAACAAGCAGAGCATTATTGTGCCGTTCTAGTGTGTGCACATTGTTTGTATATGCAAATGCATACACAGATATTTCTTCCATTTTGAAATGCACGTCGACGTTTTAGTTTTGCCACAAGTCAAACTTCGTTCTCTAGTTGATCAAGTTCTTATAAAACATCAAACAAGTTTCATCAAATCCGTCATATCCGTATTTATCTGGTTATAAGTTAAGTTTAACTTTAAGATAAAACTGAAACAACTTACATTTTGGAAAGGATGCTATATTGCACGCCCACATTTGCGTATGCATGCAGCATGCATATATGTTTTACTGCTAACTATGGTCGAATAATAATTGTGAACTCGAGTTTCAACATTCCTGTACAGCAGCTTACTAACATTGAGTTTACCGATGCTAATTAAGAGGATTAAACATGATCTAATTAAGAAACTAATTACACGTATGGATTGGAAATCATGAGGCAAAACTATTAAGCCTAATTAAACCATCATTAGAAGATGTTTAGGCCAGTCTCAGTGGGGAGGGTCGTCGTACAACTACCAAGATTAGAAACTAGAGAACTGTGCCCGCGAAGGGTCATGGTGATGACCATCCTCTCTCATTCCATGACCCTCTTCCTTCTTTATCCTCATAAATTTGCTGATGTGGCATGCTATTTAATGCTATGACACTCCCACGTCCCTCTCCACTGAGACTGGCCTTACGGTAGCACCACATTGTCTAATCATGATCTAATCAGGCTCAATAGATTCGTCCCGCGAATGTACCAGGATTATGAAATGAGTTTTGTCATTAATCTACGTTAACACTTCTAATTAGTATGGAAACATCCAACGTGATGTGTGAATAGGAAAAACTTGCCGATCTATGCAAAGCCTTAGTTGCGAATGGGTTTGTAGTCCAATGGTAGAGCGGTCCAGTGGGACGCTACCCACCAAGGTTCAAATCCTGGCGCTCGCACTTTTTCCTGGATTTATTCCGGGATTTTCCGGTGTTATGCATTAAGTGGTAAGCGACGTTCCCGTCGACGACGAGGCACCAGTGGTGACTTCGGGAATCTCTAGTCCTTCGGAGGTGCTCATAGGGGTAGGGTTTACGTACGTGTATTCATAGGGATGAGTGTGTATGTGTGTTGTGAGCGTCTGCGTTGTACTGTGTATTCTAAAAAACAAAGCCTTAGTTTTGTGGTAAGTCAAATTTCTCTAATTTTGATCAAGTTTATATAAAAAATACACTAACATGGAAAACATCAAACTAGTTTGATCAAATCCGTCATATCCTTATTTATTTGGTATCCTAGATATTAATATATTTTTTCATATATAACTTGGTTAAAAGTTAAGTTTAATTAAGATAAAACTGAAGCAACTTACATTTTCGAAAGGGGTGTACTATATTGCACGTCCACATATGAGCATGCATGCATTGCGAATATGTATGTTTTAGTACTGCTAACTGTGCTCGAATAATTTGTGAACTCGAGTTTCAACATTGCTGTAACACATCTTACTAGCATCACAACACTACTGCATCATCAGCAACAACAGTGATGGAGAAAACAGCAAAGCACAACACGACTTGTGCAGTCAGAGTTCTTCAGATGTTAGACAACATATATTTGGGTGCATTATTTGTGATCCCAAAAAACTAGTGCATTATTTCCAATAAAAAACTGCTCAGCTAGTCACCAGTACGTGCTACATTTTTATAGATCTTTTGACAAAAGTGTTCGCACCCAAAATTGGCACGCCTTGCCTGACCGGTCAGACCTGTGGGTCCCACCGGTCAGACCGGTGTGGTCAAAGGCTACAAAATACAATTTGGACTTCAGCATTGGACAGGTCTCGTCGAGTAGATCAAGATTCATATGTGGAACGTCCAAATCGGAGTCCGGATGAGGGAGATATGACTTATACAAGATCTGCACGCCGAGCACACCGGTCTGACCGGTGCACCTGACCGGTCTGACCGGTGCCCCCCTGTTCGAACCGAAATAAGGAGTCCTTATAGATTTAGGCTTGTAAAAGGATTTTTCTTGCGGGGCAAGACCTCCCCACCCTATAAATATAAAGGGCCACGGCCGATTGAGGGATCCAATCGATCAAAAACACTTTCGTTTATCTTTTTACCTTTTCTCTTTGCCCTAAACTTTTTCAATCTACTACTTGCTGTTCCTCCTTCGTCTCTACGTCGATTGAGGGCGTTCTAGGTGGCCTTGCCGACCCTAGAGCAACCCTACGTGCGCCGCCCCGACGGGATCCTGCCCGGGCGACGTTCGGAGGTCTTTCGCCGGTTCACCCCGGCAAAGGTCTGACCGGTGACCTTCACCGGTCTGACCGGTGGGCAAAGGTCTGACCGGTGACACACACCGGTCTGACCGGTGCCTACGCAGAGGTGCTGCAGCGAGCCCCTCCGCGTTGTTGTTGGCCGTACACTTGTGCCAACAAATTTGGCGACTCCGCTGGGGAAGAAGGAAGATCAATCGGCTGCCATGGCCGGTAAACTACCTATTCCCTCTGAGGTTGACCCCCAAAACATTGCAAGGCCGAATGTTGAGCAAACATCGGCTGAAGAGCAGAAAGCACTTGCTGAAGTCAGGAGGAAGATTCGTGAACAAAAGGAGCGGGAGATCCTAGAGTTGGAAGAAGAAGCCATGAAGCAATACATCTCGCACTTCTCCGTGGATCGACAAGGGAACATCAAGAAGGATAAGGACGTCGTCATCAATATTCCCACGCTCAAGGTACAATATGATGCTCCTCCTGAAGATAATTCAGATATTGCTAATATGATTGATGGGGCTGTTAGTGCTAGCTTGAATAACAAATTTGTTGCCATGAGTGAAAAATTTGAATCTACGATTAATTCTCATTTAGATCGTATAGAGGCCAAATTTGGTAAACAATTTTCTGGTAATGATATTAATGCATCTACTTCTAATACCGAAAATTCTAAAGATAGCACTCTAGATGATTTTTCAGACTTGCATATACCTAAAGTCCCCATTGGTGTACCTCCAATCCACCACATACATAGCCGGACCACTATTGGTGCTTCGGCTGGTGGAGGGAGTACAATGGCCGCTACTAATGCAATGATGCTGCATACGGTTGTATATAGCGAGCCAAGTGCATATGTTCCTAATAGTTCGTTGCAGCATGTTCCTAACACATTGCCGAACCAAACATCAACATATAGCACAACACAACCTACTATAAATCGAGCACCACATCCTGGATCGGCTAGACCTAGAACTGCTTTGGGGATGGAGGGATTTAGAGAAGAGATGCTCGAGATATTTAGACAAACTTTTGGTACAAAGCCTAAAACTAAGAGTCGGTCATATCAAAGACCGTATCCTGATAATTATGAGTATATCCCGTACCCACAGGGATTTAAAATACCAGAGTTTACTAAATTTAGTGGGGATGATGGTAGAAGTACATTAGAGCATATAGGCCAATTTACTATACAATGTGGTGCAGCTGCTTCTAATGATATTTGTAAAATGAGATTATTTCCTTTATCTCTATCGGGTGTAGCATTTACTTGGTTTATTTCTTTGCCACCCAACTCAGTTTACACTTTTTCTGATATAGAAAATAAATTTCATGATTATTTCTTTACTGGTGAAACTGAGTTGAAATTGTCACATCTTGTATCGGTTAGGCAAAAATCTAATGAATCTGTGACTGAATATATTAGAAGATTTAGAGACACTAGAAACCGATGCTATAGTTTGACAATTTCTGATAGAGATCTAGCTGATATTGCTTATTCTGGTTTGCTTGATATTCATAAAGAGAAGCTAGATGGTCAAGATTTCTTAGATGTAAGTCGGTTGTTGCAAAAAGCTTTAGCTAATGAAAACCGACTTAAGGAATCTAAGAGTTCACAAAAAACCAATGAAAAGTCTAATCATCCTATTTATTATGCATCTGATTATTCGGACGATGAAGGCAATGATGTTTTAACTGCTGAATTTGTATGGTCAAATAAAGATAAACCTAGCACTTGTGAGTCTTTAAAGCCGATCCGTAAGAATCGGCAAGAAGAAATTAAATACCCCTATGATGTAGCCAAGTGTGATAGGATTTTTGATGAGTTGTTGAAAGCTGGAAAAATTAAAATAAATCATACCATACCGCCACTAGAAGAGTTAAAGAGACGTGCTTACTGTAAATTTCATAATTCTTATTCTCATGCAACTAATGATTGCAATGTATTTCGTCGGCAAGTGCAATCGGCCATTAATGAAGGTCGTTTGACTTTTCATGCTATGCAAGTCGATCATAATCCCTTTCCGATAAATACTCTTGAGTTAAACAATCCAAAAGTGCTAATTCGGCCGGATCAAGCCGAAAAAGCTAAAGGAAAAAATGTAATCATTGGTGAGCAAAGGCCTGAAGAGAAAGTGCAGAATAAGCTACTGGAGGATACCCCCAAGGTTGCAGCGAAGGCTTCAACGCTCGGGGGGCAAGGCAAGACGAAGAAGACCGGCAGCACGTCGACCGGTCTGACCGGTGCCCCCGACCGGTCTGACCGGTGCCCCCAGAGATGTCCCAAGGTCAAGAAAAAGGTGAAGCCGACTTTCGAAGAGCTTTTGGCCAAGTACAAGAAGAAAGGAGCAAGCCAAAAGCAAGGGAGTCGGCCAAGTAAAAGTAAAAATTCGAAACTTTCAACAAAAAATCAAAATATACCTTGTTCTTGCAAATCTCAAGAAAATTATGTTGCTGCACCTTATTCATATGCTGGACTGACCTCACCATGGTCCTGGTCATATCCTTGCTATTATTCACCTTTGGATTATGCTAATTTACATATGCGTTCATATATGATTCAATATCCTCCTACATATGTAAATCATGGTTCAATGCAAAGACCGATTGTTCTTGATAATAATCTGGTCGGAAGTGCATCTATTAACTCTAAAGGAGGTCATAAGGACAACAATGAATCAAAATACTCACAGCCGAGGTGGTGTCCCTCAGGCTTAACACATACACAAAAAAGAAGATTGCAACGGATGCGGAAGCAAGGATCAATGGAGCAACGAGCAGCAGTGATACCGGAAAGGTCAGCAGTTACTAAGCAGGTATGGAGACCGAAACAAGTTGTTCCATGAGTTGAGAGCAAGTTTATGACCGATAAAGCGATTATCGCCCTTAGGAGCAAAAATATGAGCGATGCATTGTTGATCATCGTCTTTAGCCAATTTTGATATTTGTGAATGTTTTTTGGTACGCAAGCTTTACCAGAAAATAGGGGGGCATATGTTCGCACCCAAAATTGGCACGCCTTGCCTGACCGGTCAGACCTGTGGGTCCCACCGGTCAGACCGGTGTGGTCAAAGGCCACAAAATACAATTTGGACTTCAGCATTGGATATGTCTCGTCGAGTAGATCAAGATTCATATGTGGAACGTCCAAATCGGAGTCCGGATGAGGGAGATATGACTTATACAAGATCTGCACGCCGAGCACACCGGTCTGACCGGTGCACCTGACCGGTCTGACCGGTGCCCCCCTGTCCGAACCGAAACAAGGAGTCCTGATAGATTTAGGCTTGTAAAAGGATTTCCTTGCGGGGCAAGACCTCCCCACCCTATAAATATAAAGGGTCACGGCCGATTGAGGGATCCAATCGATCAAAAACACTTTCGTTTATCTTTTTACCTTTTCTCTTTGCCCTAAACTTTTCCAATCTACTACTTGTTGTTCCTCCTTCGTCTCTACGTCGATTGAGGACGTTCTAGGTGGCCTTGCCGACCCTAGAGCAACCCTACGTGCGCCGCCCCGACGGGATCCTGCTCGGGCGACGTTCGGAGGTCTTTCACTGGTTCACCCCGGCAAAGGTCTGACCGGTGACCTTCACCGATCTGACCTGTGGGCAAAGGTCTGACCGGTGACACACACCGGTCTGACCGGTGCCTACGCAGAGGTGCTGCAGCGAGCCCCTCTGCGTTGTTGTTGGCCGTACACTTGTGCCAACAAAAAGCTACACTTTTATATAGGATCTGGGGAACGAAGCTGGGAAATGGAATAATGTTAATCCTGCATAGATCCACGGGATACCTGCGAGGGATCCAACAACAGGCAGCAGACCCTGCAACAACTGAACAACATATAGCCCAATTGGGCATATCCTCTGGGCGCCTCTTGGTGCTTTCAAGCAGTATGGGGCTGGCTGTTCAGGGATGGATCGATCGAGCAATGGGACGTGGAGTCCTGCATGGACGCCGCCAAGGCAAGTGTACCAGCCACAGCGCCGTCGGGCAACGCTAGCCAAGCCAAGCCACCAGCTGCCTCTTCACGTGCCTCGGTGCCTGCGTCCTAGCTAGCGGGCTAGCTGCTCCCTTCATGGGCGGTTGGACCAACCGCGCGCGGCGCCGGCGGCCCTTCCCGCATCTGAGGAGGCGCGCCTGCTCGTCGACGGCGACAGCGCGGCGTGGTCGGGCTGGCGGCCGGGACGGAGCACGTCTGCACGTGGCTGGTAATCTCAGGGGAATGTGCGTCACACACTCCGGGGAGAGCTTTGTGTGGTTTGGGTGGTGGATAGACGAAGAGGGTAGTAGATCAGAGAGCTCAGCCTCAGCGTAGGCCGCAGGGTATGATTGCCGGAGCGACGGGAAACTTGATCGGCCGGCCGGTGCGCGCACGGCGGAGAGAGAAGCCGGCGGGGGTAATAGGGATGGCTTTGCGGCGATGCCGACGTGGTTGGAACCGTATGGCGCCCTCCCTCCTCGAGGATTTTGTTGGTGGTGGTGTGATAGCTGGATTATTGATCGAGACGTATATGTCTGAAACTAGGATCGTTTGCCAAACATATTCCCTGAAATATTCTGTAGCCGATCGATTAGTGTTTTTGAAACTAGTATTATCAAGGCACAAACGTACTTGATTGAATTAAAAAATATATATATATAGTTTCAAAACTGCATTTTTTTTAGTTATTATCAGGCAGTGTCGCATGCAATTAAAACAACGTATTCATATTGTAAAATCGTAATTATGTTCCCTTTCTAAGACACAAATTGCACCCCCTCAGTGCTTAGAAGTGAAACTTATGAAAAAACAAAGATAATAATGATGGTGTAGTTTAAAACAGATTCGTAAAAAGTGTAATCTTTCGGTTATCAAATGGTAATATTTGGATATCAGAAATTGCACTTATTTTCCCATCCTATATTGCACCCTTTCAGTGCTTAGAAGTGAAACTATATGAACACGCAAAGATAATAGTGATGGTGTAGCTTTTAAAACGGGTTAGTAAAAAGTTGTATTTTTTAAAAAAAATTCAAACCATCAATGCACATAAATTCTGTGTTACATGAAAATAAAAATATGAGTTCCAGACATATGTATACAATCTTGTGAAATTTGTTCCCTTTGCTCTTGTATATATGCCTATTTTTCTTAAAGTTCACACTATAAAATAGGCAAAGCATTTTCCCTCCTAAATCTTAGACTCCTAGATTTTGCTTAAGATTCCATATCTCTGTTGGGCTGGAATAGAGGGGTTTGAACAAGTTGTGGGCTATTTTTTTTTGTATTACAAAAACAGAGAGGAAAATGTCATGATTTGGATATAATAGAGGAGTTTGAAAAAGTTGTGGGTACTTTGTTTATATTACAATAATGGCATAGCTCTCCATTTGAAAAAAAAGAGAGAGAGAGGAAAATGCCATTATTTCGATATAATAGAGGAGTCCCATATCGCAGCTGAAGTATGAAGTGAAATGTAAGTGTATAAGGATGGTAATCCTAATCTTTTATGGTGATTGGGAATGTTACTTACAATGGTTCATAACCAGATCTGGAGTTTTTACATTGCTCCAAATTCGGATGCACAACATACGCCACGGGGCAAGGATAAAGCTTGATCTCACAGGGAGAGATGTGGTTTTTAATGATGGTACTTGGTGACAGTCACGGAAAGAAATTCAGTGAACTGCACAAACACCACATTCTGAGGTCATATTGTTACAGTGAACCACATTGCAGCACCTCTTGTGGTCTTGTACATGTACACGAGGTTTGAGCTTAAAAATTCCCAATTTGCACCGCCTTTTAGAAATAGAAAACTTGGACCTGCATTGGGCCCACATGTAAGCCAGACAACGGATTTAAGTATCTTATTAGAAACCATTAAAAATCAATTAATAAGACATAAATGTGAAACGAGAAAAACAATTCTCATCATTATTTTGAAATGTTGTGATGTCAAGCGCCTCAATTTATGTATTATGGTTTATATTTTTTTTATCCCATAGCACACTCAAACTTCTTTCATGTAGCTGACATCTGGACCAATATAATTCTACTCCATTATATTCAATTCTAAAGGTGTTGCAAGGTAGAATTATTGAGCTAAATCCTGGTGCAATGCGCAACAAATACTTCATCCATTTCAAATAATAAGTCGTTTGATCTTTTTAACCCCAAGTTTGACCGCTCAACTTATTCAAAAAAATGTGCAAATATAGTCAAATTTAAGTCATTCTTGAAGATTTTTTATTAATAAAGCAAGCCATAATAAAATAATATGATATTCTGCACAATTTTTTGAATTAAGTCGAGTGGTCAACCTTGGGGTCAATAAAGTCAAACGGTCTATTTTGGATCGGAGGGAGTACTTATTTAATGTAGTGCAAGGTGGCAATAATATGGCTGCATAATGTGGTGTGTATTTTACAATTCGCTCAAGAAACTATGGTGATCAAAAGCAACTTACCCATGTGGATGCATGAGTTTTGAAGATAGTCTGCCAGAAAATATTAATATGACGCTGAAGCGGATTCTAATGAGGAAAAAAGTTGAATATCACGTTTGTAAGGGGAAAAATATCACCAATGATGTAAGGTGCTCGCGACTGGTATCCCTACTAAATATGGTGACAAGAATGGGAGGTCACAAAGATCCTTCACTTTGTGAAGAGATATATGATGAAAATGAGGCATGCATGGATTTTTGTTGCACAACTTTGGAAGCACACGTTCACTTTACGCGTGACTACACATAACTTTATTTTCAACCTGAGAATTCTACAGTCATACATGCTTTTAACAGGATGTAATTTTGATGACTTCAAAGTGTAGAAGCACGTACTAGAACGGAAACCTTTTGGGAGGACAAGTAAAGAGACCTATTATATTCCCCGTCACCATGGTTCCAACATTTTTGCAGAAGATCTCGGTATCGTGGTTGATAAGTGATACTGAAGCGGATTGTAAAGAGGAAAATTTGGAGAAATTTTGGAGATCATGTTCATTGTGCTTACGGATGTCGAGGAAAAGTATCAGCATGTAATTAAGGTGCTCGCGTCACTAGTATCCATGCTAAGTAAGAGGTAGCAAGAACCGGAGGTCAAGTATCCTTCACGTACTTTGTCAAGAGATTTGATGTAAACGAGCGTGGAAATCTTTCCTCTCTCGCACACTTTGGAAACACGTGCTCCTCCACTTCTTCTCGTAGGGAACGCACGTGCACTGTGCACACTCTATTCCTGCCAGAAAACCTTCACATCACTGTAACAAAGTGTGCCTTAACAACTTTTTCCCCATGTCAAGTTTTGACGCAGTATCCAGAAACCTTTGGGGCCGGGGACGAGCTAGGACGACCAGACCCAAGTTTAACGGAGACCGGCGTATACCCTATAGCCTACTACCCGGCCCGCGCTGCTCGCCACGGTTCGTTCCCACATCTTTGCGCGCGGACTGTGTCGTCTCCGGCGGTCGTTGCACGCATCGTCTGCTGCTGCTGTGTCCCGTCGTTTCCACGGGCACTACCGTACCGAGTCCAGCCGACGAATATCCCACCTCGCTCCTCCCCGGCCCTGCCTCTGCCGTCGCTCTCACGGTGTCAGCAGCCGGTCGCACGCACGCACTGCACGGTCCAGGTAAAACGACCCAGCTCTCTCGCTCGATCGGTACACGGTCATTCCATCCGCTCAGTCACCCGTCCTCACAGCTTTGGTAGCTTTGGTTTCAGCTCATCTCGATCGATCGTTATCCGCGGGCGGTCGCATTTGCGCGGCGCGGAGCGGAGAGCGCGGACGGAGACCAGCCACGCGGTCGATCGGCTCGGCCGGACTGGGCGCTGCTGCTGGAGCAGTGGAGCGCGCGTGCCGGCGGCCCTTGGGCGCGCGCCAAGGCCAAGCGGCCGGCCAAGGCAACCGCGTCCGCGCGCGCAGGAGCAGCTAGGCGCTCACATGGTTAGGCATGCAGCGCGGGCAGAGCCGATCGGCGCGACGCCGACCGGGTGGAGCCCGGCCGGATCGGAGCTCCCCCACGGGGCAGTGACCGGTGTGCAGAGGCAGGACAAGGAGGCGGCGGGGCAGCACAGGGTGCGCACGGCACCACGCACGCGCCGCCACTTCGCAGGCAGCCCTTGGCGCCCCCGGCAAGGGCAGGTTCCCTACGCCGTGGGACGCGTATATAAACCCGCCCGCGGATTGGTCTGGTCGGGCAGATCGTGTAGAGATCCAGATTGGATTCCCCTGTCCGTCCGCTAGGTACAGTATGTTAAAGAATTCTCCATGCCGCGGGCAGGCCAGTTGGTGCTTGGTGGGAGGGAGGTGCACCGTCCACGCATGCAGCGCGCCGGCGGCCGGGCTCGTGGTTTTGCCGTGACTTGAGCGGCGTTTCGGCGCTTTTTTCTCCGCCCGCCGTGCGCGAATGTGCAGACGACCCCCGTGTCCGGCGGGGCGCGTGCGCGACCGGTCGGGCGGCGCGCGGTGGCCGCTGGCCTGAATGATGACTGATCTTGAGCTCTGAAGCCCGTGTCTCCGGCCGGGACGGCCGGCTGCCAAGAAGTTGAGATGATCGAGTAGGGATTGACGTGTTCCGTGTCGATGCGGGGATTGGATGATCGGTTGCTGTGCTAGGAGGGAGGAGTAGATCTGGGACTTGGGCCGTGCCGTGCCGGTCCGGCCCGGCACTCTCATGCAACACAATTTCATACATCTAAGGTAGATTTTGTGATCCATTTCTATGCTATTAGTTATATCAGACTATATAATGCATACAACGCATGCTATCAGGAAGGAATAACCTACAGATTTGCAAATGGACCATTTTCGTGCCGTGCTGGCCCAAGCACGGCCCAAAATACGTGTCGTGCCGTGCCGCTCATCGTGCTGAGATCCTAGGCACGGCACGGCCCTCGCATTCGTGTCGTGCCAGCACGACCCAAAATTTATCGTGTCGTGCCGTGCTTTAGGTCGTGCTTCGTGCGGCTCATAAATAGCACGGTCCAAGTCCCAGCTCTAAGGAGGAGGATCGATCTCTGCCGCTGAATCTCAAAACATATGCATACTGGATTTTCGGTATCCAAGGAAGCTGCTCGTTGTCTACTTGTCTATGCATGCCTGCATGCATGCAGGCTGCAGCTTGATGAAGATACTGCATGCATGCTCATTGCTCCACCAGTTAGCTAGAGCTCACATCTATATAGTTTCTGGTTGTTACAACTTACAACATGCATGGTCGTATACTCGTATGCTCATCGATCGGGTCAGGTGGAGGCCGGCATGCCAAGGGGTGGGCGTTCGGGTTACCCGATTAGTTCGGGTCGGGTAATTCGGGTTTTACGAAATTCGGGTAATGAGAATCATTACCCGATATCAGCTCTAGAAAAACACTACCCGCAAGTTCGGGTACCCGCAAAAATCGGGTTCGGGTTCGGGTTACCCAATTTACCCGAAATATATAATCAAAGTATACACTCAAACACACATAATGTTCCATAGACTAGTAGTTTGTGTTGAATTTCAACTACAAGTTGAGAAGAATAGTATATTATAGTCACTTGTTCAAACTAAGAGAATTATATTGTAATAATGTGATAATTTCAAGTGTTCAACTAACAACACGTGAATAAATACAAAGACAAAGGCAAATTTTGGGTAGTTCGGGTAGTTCGGGTACCGGAATGTATTACCCGAATTACCCAAACTAATTTCGGGTAATCACAATCACTATCCGAACTTGAAATCGGGTACCTCTGGTTCGGGTAATTCGGGTTCGGGTAATTCGGGTACGGGTAATGGGTATCAGGTATTTTGCCCAGGCCTAATGCCAAGAGCGAGTGAAAACACATCAGGCATGGACACGTCAGCAGGGATCTACAGTACTCCATATACAAACCATGTCACGTGCCGCCACCGTGGTCCCTGCATGCTTCACGCAGAACTATTCACTATTCAGTGGCAAGTATCTTGACCGACCCGAAGATGCAGGGGGTCCGGGCCGGGGCACCACCCCGGCCGTGCCGCGTGATTCCCTTGAACAAGAGCTGCGTGTGCGTGCATGTTGATGCCAAGATTCCTGAGGTGATTGGCGCATTGGTACAAGCGCCGTGTTTGGTTGGGCTGAAAAAAATTTCATGGAAAAGAAATCTTGGATGCATGGAGTACCAAATGAAGTTTATTTGCAAAATATTTTCACAGATGAGTGCAACTTTGCGTGACGAATCTAATGAGCATAATTAACTAGTGATTTGCTACAGTAATGCTACAGTAACTATGTTCTAATCATACGGTCAAATGTCTCATTAGGTTCGTCTCGCAATTTTGTTCGGAGTTGTGAAGGTAGTTTTGAAATTGACTTTATTTAATTCTCTTAATTAGTAGTCAAAATTACATTTAATAGGGGTGAAAAAATTTTCACCCCCTACCAAACACGGCCTGTTGGCATTTTTTTCTCTCCCTTTCGTGGGTGGGTGTGGGTCCATGCAGCACACGCCTTAAAGCAACGGACGCGATACAAAGAGAAAGTAACACACCTGCAAAGTGCGTGCATGGAATCCATCTGCTGCCTGAAATTGTATCAAACGGACCCGACCTAATTTATAATCTCTAGTCTAAATTGGACCGAAGGTTCATGTTCTACTACAAGGAACTTGACCAACTAAATTAATCCAAGTTTTTAAAATTTTTATTCTGTACAAACATCAACTTACACTTAATTAATTAGGAAATTTGTTCAAATTTCTTTTTTTTAAAATTAAATGATTTCGAAAGAAAGAAACTATTACGTTATTAAAACAAAAATTGAGTTCCAAGATAATCATGGTGTCAACTAGTTCCAAAAATAATACTAGGCTAGTGACATGAAGCGTTAAATATATATCTTGAGAGTAGCTAAGGCTCAACCCATATGGTTTGCTTCCGAGTAATCAACAATTTTGCGATTTGTCAAAGCAAAAGCGAGAGCAAAAAGTCTCACTTCAAGTAACCTACCTTAGGGACGGAGCTAGGATTGGATTCTAGTGGGTCTCTCATCTCCTTCCTCCTTCTTCCTTCTCCAGCCTCCCCTTTCCCTTCTTCGTGTGTGTGGGGGTGGGGTAGGGGAGCCTGAGCCCCCCTACTGCCGACTCTGTCCCTAACTTAACCTGAAATATCCAACTCTTGACACCTCATTTGTGGTTGGGGGAGAGTTTCAATAATTATATGCACTATGCCTAGGTGGAGAGTTTGCATTTTCTGCTATTTTTTCCAACTGCTGGCGTCAAGATCGTCAACGTCAAGATAGTTGTGGTGACTTCATGAGTCTGGAGATTTGTTGCCCTTGTAGTCTTTCAAAGGTTTTCATAGGTGTAGGATGTGCATGTATGAATTTAAAGGATTTTGTGCATGTGAGCATTTTTTTTCACGCATCCACGTCTTTACAATGTTTCGAAAATTCGCCAACGTCCATCATTTTCTACCCTTATAGTTCCTCTCTAAGTCTCTAGTAGATTTTATTTTTTATTGCACTTTAAATAGAATCATATATATTTTACTAAAATATTATAACATATATACATTGATTTTTTAATCGTAAAGACATCAATTATTTAAAAAAAAATACATGAATACACTCATATTTGTTCTATAGAAGAAAATCTTGATATCTTGGGTACTTTGGTGGAAGCAGAAATACCTATTTATCTCATTACAATAACTTAAAAATTGAATTCTTAATAAAATTCATATATAGCATATAGAATAATAAGTACATCATGCCATAGAGTTTCTAGTTAATATTTGGAGAATTCTTTTTACATACGAATTGCAGTTCGTAAGGTTGCATGTGAAGCCAAAATCCGGATTAATGAAGTGACAAGAAATGAGCTTGAATAGAAGCTGTCATAATTCAAGCTAATGTTACAATTAAACTATCAAGCACACCACGCTACAATATAAACTATATATGAATGGGTATATATTAAAAAGAATATACGATAATTTATAACCTAAATACGGAGTATATGATAAAGATCGCAGCGCATTTATGTAATTAATGTGTCTTAAATTTGCTATTAATGGGAATGCAAGCGTTTTTTTTTCACGAACCAACGTATACCATCTCGAAAAATGACGTGGATGTACATGTGGGGAATGCTAGCCACAGAGGAGCACATGTTGATGGTTTGTTGAGCACTATCAGGTAAATCAAGTGAGATACTTTTACTTGGTCTCCAAATGCATGTGCATTCTCGGAAACTACTGTCACACCCTGAAATTTCCAATTTCAGGATGTGAATAAGAAAAATAAATTAATAAACATTTTTCTCTAAATTTTAAAATTTTGTTAGCAACTTGTGAATTTGTTTAAGGATTTTAAGGAGTTGTTTGAATTTTCTAGGCATTTAAATAATTTTTATAAATAAAATAAATAAATATAGGAGTTGAGTGTTGCATACATGCTGGTGCATTGTTTTTGAGTGTTGGAATTCAAATTTGTGTTTGAATTCAAATTCTGTTTGAAGTTTTAAAGGTTTCAAAATTCAAAATAAAATTCTTTACTCTTCCTCTCTTCTTTCCTGTTTTGTTTGGCCCGTTCAACTTCAAAGTCCGCTGGAGCTCCCTCGTTTCCCCAGCCCAGGCTGCTTTTTCTCCTCCTCCTTTGCGTGTGTGCGCGGCCCACCAAAGAGCTCGGCCCAGCGCCGGCCCATCCTGCCTCCCTTCGCGCCCGGACGCTGACGAGCGGGCCCCGGTCGTCATCTCCCTCCTCCGGTTCGAACCGAGCTCGAGCTCGCGTCCGACCGCGTCGCCCCTGCGCCCGTGCCCGCGCCGCCTCCCCATGCTTGGTCCGCACGCCAAGACTAGGGTACCGGCCCCTATAAAACCCCCGCCGCCGCGTCCTCTGGGCCCCCGAACCCCAAACCCTAGCAAGCACGTGCGCCGTCGGATCTTCAACCCTTGCCGCAAGGGCGCCGCCATCGATCTCCGCCGTTGCCGCCTCCACGCCGTCGTGAAAGCCTCCCGGAGCACCGCAAGCAAGTAAGAAGGCTGCCAGTGCCATTTGTTTGCGCCCTCATGCCTTGTAGTGTCCGCTTGAGCTCGCCGGAGCTTTTCCTCCGCCGCCGTCCGCCATGCTGGGCGTCACGCCGTCGCCGTCGCCCGTGGGTGTGCTCCGGTGCCTCTGTTGGGTTCGCGAGTGCGCGCACATCGCTTTGGTTTAGATCCCGCAGCGAACCGAGTGTCCCAGCCCCGGTTCCGCTCCGCGCCGGCGAGATTCCGGCCGTGCGCCGCCGCTCCTCGCCTCAGCGCTGCCGCCGGCCGCTTGCACGCCACCTGGACTGCCGGATCGTCCACGGACGGCCGAGATTAGATCTAGCCTCCGGTCAAAACAAAGGATACCGGTCAACCCCCGCTGGTCATGGCCGTTTTACAAAAAACCCCCTAGGGTTTTAGATTTCACAAGCTCGTCCTCCCACGTTCAAAGATCCTTACGTATAGGTCCTGGTTTTCCCGGTTTAAACCCTAGGCTTTCCTGTTTTAGCAGTTAAGTCCCTGTAGCTCTAGTTTTCTCGCAGATAGACCCCTGTAACTTCTTTTAGCCATATCTTCTCCGTTTTAACTCCGTTTTTCGCGTTCTTTATGTCCAAACGATCGTATTGAAGAGTAGAATAGCTTTAAGCAGTTGTTTTGATCTGTTGTTACTGTTTGGTGATTGTTTCTTATTTTATTTCATTGTTTGCTTGTATGTATCAATTGTGTGATGCGTAGAGAACGTGCCGATTGGAGCTTTCGCTGAAGTTCAAGCTTTTGAAGACGTTGAAGAGTTTGAGCAGCAAGAGTTTGTGGAAGGCAAGTCCTTGATGCATGCCCTTTTTTTTTTCTATACAACTGCATTTTAATTACACTATTTACTTTATTGCTTGCATTAAATTGATGGGACCCTATGACTAAGGTGTGACTAGTGTTGTTTACCATGTCCTTGTTAACCTGGGTTTTACTTTATGTTGGGTAGCACATGCTTAGTTGCCAATTACGGGCTGAGGATGGTTTAATTGTACACAAAAGTAAACTTGATTTATTTTCTGCTCTACCCTCATTAAACAAGATTACCCCTGTTAATCGGAACATGGAGCGACCACCCAGGAACCAGGTGCAACCACAAGACAAATGGCTCTGTCTTGGCTAACTAATTAGAGATCTTAGCATGTAGTATGCTTTACCTGATAAGGGTTAGGGGGTGCCGGTAGTTGGTGTATAGCTCGGCCCTCAAGCTGATCTGCTCTGTGGTAGCTTCGCAGTCTTGAGAGAGGGTTATGCATTGCGCTGTCATGAAACCTAGCGAGCAGCTCATACTAGGGAATCTTTGTAAAGGCCTCGTAGTGAAACCCATGCCACTCACCTCGGAAGTGTTTAAGGGAGTAATTAACCCGGGCATATATGGGGGACACGACTTGTGGGTAAAGTGTACAACCTCTGCAGAGTGTAAAATCTAATCGATTAGCCGTGCTCTCGGTCATGGAGCGGCCTGGACCCTCACATGAGTAAATTATGGAATATGAATTAAGCTTGTGAATCACATCCTGATTCTGTTGCATTTATAATTTCTCTGGGTTGGTATGTACTTGCACTGCTAGTAATAAGTTGCTTAATAAAATCTGACCAACTAAAATTGCTTACCGCTTTAACCATATCAGCCATCCCCCCAAAGAGCCTTGCATGTTGTTATAGTTACATTCCCTTGTTGAGTACGACATGTGCTCACGCTTGTTGATTTATTTCTTGCAACTACACTACTCGGACTGCTGCTCAGATGGTCACTTTGAAGACTTCCCTGAAGACTTTGAAGATTTCTAGGCGGACGTGCCACCAGTCAACTGCCTGTGGTGTTGACCCTATCCGCTGCATCGCTACTCGATAATAATTAGATCGTTTATGAGACATTTTGGTCTGTAATAAAGCTTAATACTCTCTTTACGCTTTTGACACTGTATTTGGTATTCACTGAGTCGATGCATGTGTGTAACTTGATCCTGGCGCACATGTATTCTTGCATTCGGATTTGCTCTTAAATCCGGGTGTGACAAAGTGGTACCAGAGCTGTGTTGACTGTAGGACGTTAGCCTAGTTAGAAAATGGTCGAACTTAAGGATTATATTATTTTAGAAGCCATTCTCACTTCATGCTATGCTTTAATTCTATTTTTTAATATACATATCCTTACTTTTACCCCCATCCATGAAATTCTACTTGTTCTCTATCTTATTTTTGGCTAATCATTTCACTCTATGCTTCCTTGTTCTTGCTTTAAGGAATCTTTAGCACCTGTTCTATGCTCTCTGATCTTTTCCTATCTTTACCCTACCCGTGTTCAGAGTTGTTCTCAGTTACCTTATGACTTTATCATGTTCAACCCAAAGATCTTTGTTAGGATCTAGGATCTTTAGGCTTTAAGCTAATGTAATCGTTAGTCACGATCGTCGTTTAGGTGTGCTAGCTTAGTGGTGTGTTTGAATGCTTGATCTTGTGTTAATGATTGATTTGGATCTTTGATTGAGTGCAATGTGTTGTGGGTTGATAACCACAATGACATTGGTTTAGTATAAGTTTGATTAGTGGGTTTAAACTCTGTCTCAACCATCCCTTTTATCTTACACCTTCTAAATCCTCTGTTAAATCTTTACTTATCTACCTTGGAATCTATCTAGCTGCAAATCTGTTCTCGTCAACCTTCGACACAGCAGTATTGTTTTGATAATATCTCGAGCTACAGAGCCCCGATTGATGCAAAACCAGTTGGGTTAGTCCACAAATTTCATAACTGATTTTCTTTCAAAAATTCAGCCTCATCCAATATATATCCTGAGAGTTATGCACGAAACATTGGAGCTATCAGAATCTGTAAAACTCTGCTGACACATTGAATTCATTATTTTATATCTGGAGTTATAGACCTCCGTTTGAAGCAAATCCAGTTGGAGAAGTTCAGAAATTTCATGGGTGTTTTTCTGTCCAAAATTCAGAAATTTTGATTTCATAGTCAGAGAGTTATGCCCGAAACTTTGAAGCTACTCGAATCTGTTAGCACTGCTGATATACCTGACTTGTTTATTTTATATCTGGAGTTATAGAGCTCTGATCGAGGTGATTCCAGTTGGAATAGTTCCGTAATTTCATTACCTTTTACTGGCCAAAAGCTCCTAATTTTTGGTTAGCCACGTTGAGAGTTATACCTGAATATCTGGAATCAACAGAATCTGCCTAATGCTAAAATTCTTCATTACTCTACCTTCTGAGTTTCACTCCTGACTCAATCATCTAAAGTAATATCCCTAACACTCAGATGGTGAACACCAGGTCAGGATCCAGAGTCGATCAACCAGCAGTGAACCGCCAAGGACGAGGCAGCAGCTCAGGCAGTGCACCCCAGCAACCACAGATGGATCCGGCCATGCAGCAGTTTTTCCAGACTCAGACTCAGCTTCTCGAGAACTTGACCAACACTGTGGCCAACCTGCAGGCTCAAGTCAACAATCCACCTCAGCAGCAACAGCAGCAGGCACCCAGGGACAAGCACAGGGAGTTCATGAGCCATCGTCCACCAGTGTTTACACATGCTGCAGATCCATTGGAGGCTGATGATTGGCTGAAGACTATAGGCAAGATGCTCACTACCGCTCAGTGTGATGACAGAGAGAAGGTCCTGTATGCTGCAGGACGGCTTCAGGGTACAGCAGGAGCTTGGTGGGATGCCTATGTTGCCGCTCATGCTACACCAGACACCATCACTTGGCAGGAGTTCACCACCAGTTTCAGGAGCCATCATATCCCGGCAGGCCTGATGAAGCTAAAGAAGAAGGAGTTCCTTTCTCTCAAGCAGGGAGGAATGTCAGTGGCAGAATTCAGGGACAAGTTCATTGAGTTGTCTCGCTATGCACCTGAAGATGTTGCTGATGATGGGAAGAAACAGGAGCTATTCATGGAGGGACTAGCTGGACCACTTCAGTACCAGCTTATGTCTCACACTTTTGCGTCGTTTCAGCAGCTGATGGACAAGGCTATCTGCTTGGAGTCAAAGCGCATAGAGTTGGGAGATCTGAAGAGGAAGGCCACTACCTCTGTGCAGTTTGGGAGCAGCACTCGCCCCCGTTTCATTCCTCAGCAGAGGACAACACCCCATGTTGGAGGTTCAGGTGGTAACTCAGGGCAGAATCCGATTCAGCGTAACAATCAACCGTTCAAGCATCCTATTCAAGAGTTGCAGCAGTCCACTCCACAGAATCCACGTCCCAATGACCAGCAGCCTAGTCAGAACACCCCAGCGGGAACCCCAGTGAGACCTAGTGCGCCCAGCACTCCGGTTGGTAATACATGCTTTAAGTGTGGAGAGACTGGTCACTATGCCAACCACTGTCCTCAGAGAAGTGTTCAGAATACTCCAGTGCAGAGTCAGCAGATGAGGAGTGGGAATCAGACCCCTCAGAGCAAAGGAAGGCAGAACTATATGCGTGGGAAGCTGAATCACATGAATGCAGGGATCACTCAGAGAGTACCCAATCTGTTTGGTACGTCCTTCATTATCCTAATTCCTTATCTTTCACCCATGAGATTGGAGCCCAGTATTCTCAATCCTGCCAAATCCATCCGAATCTCGAGGACGAGATTCTTTTAAGGGGGGTAGATTTGTCACACCCTGAAATTTCCAATTTCAGGATGTGAATAAGAAAAATAAATTAATAAACATTTTTCTCTAAATTTTAAAATTTTGTTAGCAACTTGTGAATTTGTTTAAGGATTTTAAGGAGTTGTTTGAATTTTCTAGGCATTTAAATAATTTTTATAAATAAAATAAATAAATATAGGAGTTGAGTGTTGCATACATGCTGGTGCATTGTTTTTGAGTGTTGGAATTCAAATTTGTGTTTGAATTCAAATTCTGTTTGAAGTTTTAAAGGTTTCAAAATTCAAAATAAAATTCTTTACTCTTCCTCTCTTCTTTCCTGTTTTGTTTGGCCCGTTCAACTTCAAAGTCCGCTGGAGCTCCCTCGTTTCCCCAGCCCAGGCTGCTTTTTCTCCTCCTCCTTTGCGTGTGTGCGCGGCCCACCAAAGAGCTCGGCCCAGCGCCGGCCCATCCTGCCTCCCTTCGCGCCCGGACGCTGACGAGCGGGCCCCGGTCGTCATCTCCCTCCTCCGGTTCGAACCGAGCTCGAGCTCGCGTCCGACCGCGTCGCCCCTGCGCCCGTGCCCGCGCCGCCTCCCCATGCTTGGTCCGCACGCCAAGACTAGGGTACCGGCCCCTATAAAACCCCCGCCGCCGCGTCCTCTGGGCCCCCGAACCCCAAACCCTAGCAAGCACGTGCGCCGTCGGATCTTCAACCCTTGCCGCAAGGGCGCCGCCATCGATCTCCGCCGTTGCCGCCTCCACGCCGTCGTGAAAGCCTCCCGGAGCACCGCAAGCAAGTAAGAAGGCTGCCAGTGCCATTTGTTTGCGCCCTCATGCCTTGTAGTGTCCGCTTGAGCTCGCCGGAGCTTTTCCTCCGCCGCCGTCCGCCATGCTGGGCGTCACGCCGTCGCCGTCGCCCGTGGGTGTGCTCCGGTGCCTCTATTGGGTTCGCGAGTGCGCGCACATCGCTTTGGTTTAGATCCCGCAGCGAACCGAGTGTCCCAGCCCCGGTTCCGCTCCGCGCCGGCGAGATTCCGGCCGTGCGCCGCCGCTCCTCGCCTCAGCGCTGCCGCCGGCCGCTTGCACGCCACCTGGACTGCCGGATCGTCCACGGACGGCCGAGATTAGATCTAGCCTCCGGTCAAAACAAAGGATACCGGTCAACCCCCGCTGGTCATGGCCGTTTTACAAAAAACCCCCTAGGGTTTTAGATTTCACAAGCTCGTCCTCCCACGTTCAAAGATCCTTACGTATAGGTCCTAGTTTTCCCGGTTTAAACCCTAGGCTTTCCTGTTTTAGCAGTTAAGTCCCTGTAGCTCTAGTTTTCTCGCAGATAGACCCCTGTAACTTCTTTTAGCCATATCTTCTCCGTTTTAACTCCGTTTTTCGCGTTCTTTATGTCCAAACGATCGTATTGAAGAGTAGAATAGCTTTAAGCAGTTGTTTTGATCTGTTGTTACTGTTTGGTGATTGTTTCTTATTTTATTTCATTGTTTGCTTGTATGTATCAATTGTGTGATGCGTAGAGAACGTGCCGATTGGAGCTTTCGCTGAAGTTCAAGCTTTTGAAGACGTTGAAGAGTTTGAGCAGCAAGAGTTTGTGGAAGGCAAGTCCTTGATGCATGCCCTTTTTTTTTTCTATACAACTGCATTTTAATTACACTATTTACTTTATTGCTTGCATTAAATTGATGGGACCCTATGACTAAGGTGTGACTAGTGTTGTTTACCATGTCCTTGTTAACCTGGGTTTTACTTTATGTTGGGTAGCACATGCTTAGTTGCCAATTACGGGCTGAGGATGGTTTAATTGTACACAAAAGTAAACTTGATTTATTTTCTGCTCTACCCTCATTAAACAAGATTACCCCTGTTAATCGGAACATGGAGCGACCACCCAGGAACCAGGTGCAACCACAAGACAAATGGCTCTGTCTTGGCTAACTAATTAGAGATCTTAGCATGTAGTATGCTTTACCTGATAAGGGTTAGGGGGTGCCGGTAGTTGGTGTATAGCTCGGCCCTCAAGCTGATCTGCTCTGTGGTAGCTTCGCAGTCTTGAGAGAGGGTTATGCATTGCGCTGTCATGAAACCTAGCGAGCAGCTCATACTAGGGAATCTTTGTAAAGGCCTCGTAGTGAAACCCATGCCACTCACCTCGGAAGTGTTTAAGGGAGTAATTAACCCGGGCATATATGGGGGACACGACTTGTGGGTAAAGTGTACAACCTCTGCAGAGTGTAAAATCTAATCGATTAGCCGTGCTCTCGGTCATGGAGCGGCCTGGACCCTCACATGAGTAAATTATGGAATATGAATTAAGCTTGTGAATCACATCCTGATTCTGTTGCATTTATAATTTCTCTGGGTTGGTATGTACTTGCACTGCTAGTAATAAGTTGCTTAATAAAATCTGACCAACTAAAATTGCTTACCGCTTTAACCATATCAGCCATCCCCCCAAAGAGCCTTGCATGTTGTTATAGTTACATTCCCTTGTTGAGTACGACATGTGCTCACGCTTGTTGATTTATTTCTTGCAACTACACTACTCGGACTGCTGCTCAGATGGTCACTTTGAAGACTTCCCTGAAGACTTTGAAGATTTCTAGGCGGACGTGCCACCAGTCAACTGCCTGTGGTGTTGACCCTATCCGCTGCATCGCTACTCGATAATAATTAGATCGTTTATGAGACATTTTGGTCTGTAATAAAGCTTAATACTCTCTTTACGCTTTTGACACTGTATTTGGTATTCACTGAGTCGATGCATGTGTGTAACTTGATCCTGGCGCACATGTATTCTTGCATTCGGATTTGCTCTTAAATCCGGGTGTGACAACTACCAATCTTATCCTAGTGTGTGTATGAACCAACAAAAATGTACACACTACCATATAAAACCATGTAGTTTCCAGGTTGGAACGCAAGCTAAAATGTCAATAATCTTTGCAAAGCAACCAAGTATTACGAGATGAGCAATTTTTGTGGCGGCGAACAGTGCTCCTCAAAGTGCCAAAGCGTTGGTGTGATGGGCTGATGGCTAGGCCGTAACGAAACTTGTGGCGCATACCGCCTTTTGAGGCGCCGTGCTCGTGTATATATAGGCCCCGCTCATGCTCCTTGAGCAGGCAGCCAGGCACCAATACCGAGCCTCTCCCAGGCCATCTTCTAGCATTGGCTCCCTCATCACCAGCTGTCGTCCAGCTTCTAGCATTTGCTCATCACCAGCAGGCAGCGGCAGCCGGCGGCAGAACGCAAGCAACACCGTACCTCTCCGGCCGCCTGACACCATGGCCGCTTCTGTCGAGCCGCGGCAGCAGTTCGGCCGCCTCGAGACGGTGCGCGGCGGAGCCACGGCGAACGGCGCCAAGGCGTACCCTCCTCCGGCGAGCCACATCCCGCGCCGCGCTGACTCGCCCGTGCGCGGCTGCGGCTTCCCTCCCCTCGTCTCGCCGCCGCGCACCAAGCCGGAGGAGGCGTCGGACGACGAGGACGACGAGCAGGAGGACTGGCGCGAGCTCTACGGCTCCCACCTGCAGCTGGAGGTGGAGCCGGCGGTGCACGACTCCCGCGACGAGGGCACGGCCGACGCGTGGGTCGAGCGCAACCCGTCCCTCATCCGGCTCACCGGGAAGCACCCGCTCAACTGCGAGCCGCCGCTGGCGCGCCTGATGCACCACGGCTTCATCACCCCGGCGCCGCTCCACTACGTCCGCAACCACGGCGCCGTGCTGCGTGGTGACTGGGCGACGTGGACCGTCGAGGTGACGGGGCTCGTCAAGCGCCCCGCCCGGATCACCATGGACGAGCTCGTCCGGGACTTCCCCGCCGTCGAGGTCCCCGTGACGCTCGCCTGCGCCGGGAACCGGCGCAAGGAGCAGAACATGGTGCAGCAGACGGTGGGCTTCAACTGGGGCGCCGCGGGCGTCTCCACCTCCGTGTGGCGCGGCGCGCGGCTCCGCGACGTGCTCCGGCGGTGCGGCGTCATGCCCCGCAAGGGCGGCGCGCTCAACGTCTGCTTCGAGGGCGCCGAGGACCTCCCCGGCGGCGGCGGGTCCAAGTACGGCACCAGCGTCACCAGGGAGTGGGCGCTGGACCCGTCACGGGACATCATGCTCGCCTACATGCAGAACGGCGAGCCGCTGCTGCCGGACCACGGGTTCCCCGTGCGCGTCATCATCCCCGGCTGCATCGGTGGGCGCATGGTGAAGTGGCTCAAGCGCATCATCGTCACTCCCGCCGAGTCCGACAACTACTACCATTACAAGGACAACCGCGTCCTGCCGTCGCACGTCGACGCCGAGCTCGCCAATGCCGAAGGTAAAAAAAATCACGGAAGCAGCACCAGTAACCATCAAATTTCAAGCATTTCTCCGCGGAATTTCTGAGCAAATGCTGATTGCAAAATGCGCAGCGTGGTGGTACAAGCCGGAGTACATCATCAACGAGCTGAACATGAACTCGGTGATCACGACGCCGGGGCACGACGAGATCCTGCCCATCAACGCCATCACCACGCAGCGGGGATACACCATGAAAGGATACGCCTACTCCGGTGAGTTCCATACGGCGGCGGCCCTGACTTTTCTTCCTTTAATTTTGACTATGACTTTCCTTAGCTGGTACGAATATCTCCATTGCTGTCTCAATCAAATAACCCAAGATAACAAACAACTTATATTAGAGTGATGCACACCTTATTAACTTGTTTATTGCCGTATTCTTAGTCCAAGAAAAAAAATCTGACTTAGGAAATATGACTAGTGCAGCCATGAAGAGGCATTCCTGAACAAGACCTTTTCATTCTATTTTTCAGAAAGGGGACATTTTTAAAATTTCACCTAACACACACTGAAAATTTAGAAACACTTTTATCATGCCTGCAACTCAAGTAAGCAGTCCATGGTGTAAAACCCGAAGATCCATATGTAACCAAATGGTAGCACTATTGATTTGTTAAACTGTCCATGTCACAAACTAGCTAGCGGACCACAAAGTTTGATTCTTTCACGAAGAAGCTTAGGAGAATATGAATGGAATCTACCAATGCATAGTACATGACGTGACAAGAAACACACCTTTTAATTTGGTATATAACACTGAACTCTTGACTGTTGATGAAGGCTACCTAGCCGACCCAACAAGTAGGAGTGTAGGACCCGTTCGTGATTATACTACAAACCGGGTGCTGGAAACCATGCACAAGTTGATAGTTTGCTACGCCCAACATGTGCTTTGTGCATGCACTTTTCTGCTAGGGAAAGCGTGCATGCACGAAACTAACCGTGTTGGCACTTCGTTGCACCCAAAAGCTGCTCAGTTGAACACCACAAAAAATGCTGTTTCGCTGCTGAATTGTGTGTGTGCCAAGGGTGAGCAACGGACAATAAGCTGTCACTGTGCCTCCGTTTTGTCTGTTACTTGGGCAGTGGCAGCATGCCAGCATGTGTAGGTTGCACCTGGGGCCGGCTGGGAAACATTTGACAAGTCCACTTGTGGTCAAGAAGGCCCTGCAATCTGGGTGTGTGTGGGCATCTTTTATCAGGACCCGTTGTTTTACCATTCCTGGCAGTCACAGAAATTTACTAATTTGGTAAAAAAAAGAAGTGACGGACGGTAGAAGTTGAGCTGAGCCTGACGAAATTTCTCTGTTTTGGCGTGTAGGCGGCGGCAAGAAGGTGACGCGGGTGGAGGTGACTCTGGACGGCGGCGAGACATGGCTGGTGTGCGACCTCGACCACCCGGAGAAGCCCAACAAGTACGGCAAGTACTGGTGCTGGTGCTTCTGGTCCGTCGAGGTCGAGGTCCTCGACCTCCTCGGCGCCAAGGAGATCGCCGTCCGTGCCTGGGACCAGTCCTTCAACACCCAGCCCGAGAAGCTCATCTGGAACCTCATGGTATATACTTGGCATTGCTGGCATCGATCGTGCAGCAGCTCCATTGATTCATGGCACTCTGTTTCTGGTGTGTGTGTGGATGCTGATGGTTCTCTGTTTCGTTGCCGCAGGGCATGATGAACAACTGCTGGTTCAGGGTGAAGGTGAACGTGTGCCGTCCGCACAGGGGCGAGATCGGCCTGGTGTTCGAGCACCCGACGCAGCCCGGCAACCAGCCCGGCGGGTGGATGGCGCGGCAGAAGCACCTGGAGACGGCGGAGGCCGCGGCGCCGGGGCTCAAGCGCAGCACGTCCACGCCGTTCCTCAACAACACCGACGGCAAGCAGATCACCATGTCCGAGGTGCGCAAGCACTCGTCGCAGGATTCGGCGTGGATCGTCGTCCACGGCCACGTCTACGACTGCACCAAGTTCCTCAAGGACCACCCCGGCGGCGCCGACAGCATCCTCATCAACGCCGGCACCGACTGCACCGAGGAGTTCGACGCCATCCACTCCGACAGGGCCAAGGCGCTCCTCGACACCTACCGCATCGGCGAGCTCATCACCACCGGCACCGGCTACAACTCCGACAACTCCGTCCACGGCGGGTCCATGCTCTCCCAGCTCGCGCCCATCCGCGAGGCCATCAGGGCTCCTGCCCCCGTCGCGCTCTCCAACCCGCGCGAGAAGATCCACTGCCGCCTCGTCAGCAAGAAGGAGCTCTCCCGCGACGTCCGCCTCTTCCGCTTCGCCCTCCCGTCCTCCGACCAGGTACTCGGCCTCCCCATCGGCAAGCACATCTTCGTGTGCGCCACCATCGAGGGGAAACTCTGCATGCGGGCGTACACGCCGACGAGCATGGTCGACGAGATCGGCCATTTCGACCTCCTCGTCAAGATCTACTTCAAGAACGAGCACCCCAAGTTCCCCAACGGCGGCCTCATGACCCAGTACCTGGAGTCGCTGCCGATCGGCTCCTACATCGACGTCAAGGGGCCCCTGGGACACGTCGAGTACACCGGCCGGGGCAACTTCGTGATCAACGGCAAGCAGCGCCACGCGAAGCGCCTCGCCATGATCGCCGGCGGCAGCGGCATCACGCCCATGTACCAGGTGATCCAGGCGGTGCTGCGCGACCAGCCGGAGGACCAGACGGAGATGCACCTCGTGTACGCCAACCGGACGGAGGACGACATCCTCCTCCGCGACGAGCTGGACCGGTGGGCGGTGGACTACCCCGACAGGCTCAAGGTGTGGTACGTGATCGACCAGGTGAAGCGCCCGGAGGAGGGGTGGAAGTACAGCGTCGGCTTCGTGACGGAGGCCGTCCTGCGGGAGCACGTGCCGGAAGGCGGCGACGACACGCTGGCGCTCGCCTGCGGGCCGCCGCCGATGATCCAGTTCGCCATCTCGCCGAACCTGGAGAAGATGAAGTACGACATGGCCACTTCTTTCATCGTCTTCTAAGACAGGAGCGGCCGAATAATTTGGTACGTACCAAGCACAATATGTACTCCGTATGTATATAGAAAAACTAGCCGAATTGCCAGCGTAAATTACATGAGAGATGGGGTTTTGGGAAGAAGGGATTATAATTTGTACAATTGTACTCTGCTCTAGCCAAGAATTATGAGGCTAGAGCGCGCACATAGGCCATGTGTTTGCCCTCAGGATTTGCAGCTGCTAGTGAATTCTGAGGGGAGCACTGTTTATTTCTTCCTGTATACTACTAGCATGTAACTATTGTTCTTAGCCTTCTGATGGAAATATCTGAATGTGTCATTTCTTTTTTTAAGACTGAATATGTATGTTAGTTGTTTCAAAACAGAAATATAAGTTTAGCAAATTACAATGTTTTGTTTCTTTCCGTAATATATTCTCTTCTTGTTGTCATTTTCCTGTGTATGACATAACAACAATGCGATGGATCATCTATAGGATGGCTGCTTGGTACCATAGCACTTTGGACTTTGCCATACACACATTTTTTTTACGAACCGCACAAGATAATACATATCTCATTGATATAAAAAAATGCGTATTTTATTGATATAACAGAAAAATTACAAGATTATGACCCTAAGTCATTTGTTTTTTAAGACTGAATATGTATGTTAGTTGTTTCAAAACAGAAATATAAGTTTAGCAAATTACAATGTTTTGTTTCTTTCCGTAATATACTCCCTCCGGATCGATTTATTTGACGTTTCCGACCGACTCGTGAAAATTAAAGAACCTGTGAAATTACCTTTTTGCCCATCACCATTCCATCATCCCCAGCGCTAGTGCCCACGCTGCCCCTCCTCCGCTCTGCCAATGCTAGCGGCGGCAGCGCCGGCGCCGTTCCTCCCGACGATGGCGCCGCCAGTGCGCCCGTCGGGCCTCGCCGTCTCAGGATCCTCCTCCTCCGTTGAATCCCACCTCCTCCCAGTGTTTTCAAATCATATAATCGAGCCTAATCGGTATGACACCGATAAGTCGATTAATCGTGATAAATCGTAACTTATTGGGCGATAAGTCTGATTAATCGGAATTTAACCTTATCGCCTTAGTACCGAGTAGGACGATTAATCACGATTAATCGTGATAAGTCGGACGATTTGAAAACACTGCCTCCTCCGCAGCACCGCTCCCTCCACTGCGGCCGCTCGATCCCGCGGCACCAACCGGCGCGCCGCAGCCGGCGGCACCTTCCTCGGCGGGTTAGCAGCAGCCGCAGCCATCGGAGGCGTTCCGGTGGGGCACGCGGCAGATGGGCCCGCTAGCTGCGCCTGGGGCACACCCGGAGAACCAGGAGGCGGCGCGGTGGACGGCGGCGCGCAGGGAGCCCGTGGCAGCACCGGCGCAACAGCAGAAGTCAGAAGAGGAGGAAAGGGGACAACCCTATGGAACACATCCGCGACTTCTTCAACACCTGGAGCCGTAAGGTGGAGGAGCTCGCATCCAACATTTGGTTCAACCGTAAGTGAAGCCTCCCTCTCCTCCCAATCCCTCTGCAGTTGCTCTGCTTCGATTCACAGTTTCAGTAGACCAGTTTACATAGCAGAGGATGTAAACTCAATTAATTAATTCATGAAGTACTCGTGCTAGGATGTTCGATGCATCCCTCCCTTTTCTTTGACTGTTTCTGATGAGTACTCGTGAGTACAACCTATATAATTGAAATGATATGATGGCAAAGCATGTAGCTAGTTTGAAAGCACTCCATGCCTGATTATTTAGCACTTGCTGTTGCGAGTTGTGATTATTCAAAGAAGTTGCGAGTTGTGACTCTGAATGTGGACTAGTAAGCTTGCAATTGGTTTCTTGTTGGTGTATCTGAATTTTACGTGGGTCTTTGGAAAAATGAAATCCCGCTAAGCTTTAATTTGGAATGTTACCACGATCTCCAGTCTCGAGTATGTTGCAACTGCTTTGAGCGAGATTAACTGATCTCTGAGGCGTGATGTGATCCCAGTTCCATGGCTTTGAGGCGTAGAGTGAATAGTGGGTAAATCATCACAAGTCCTCTTGCAAGTCGGTCTGTTGGATTTCCTATGTGCTTACTGCAATCCTCTAAACTTTGCCACCATCTCACTCTGTGATTCTAATCCATTTAGTATGATGATAAAATTGTGTAGCCCATTTAGTTATTCAGCAATTTTACAGTGCAGCTTAAGCTGATAAGCCTGATACTCATGTTAAATTAATGCTCACGCACGGCTGTGGAGATTGAGATAAATGATGAAGAAGTAGAAGGGCAAAGGAGGAAGGAAGGAAAGGATGTTGAAAATGGTACAAGACGCTATGTTGCTGCTGTCAGGAACTGGAGGAGAAGAGGAAGGAGAAGGCCAAGGTTGCATATTGTAACATCCCGCAATTTTATTACGGAATGTTTAGTATGAAAATGAGGATTTAAAATTTTTTGGTGAATTGTTTGAGTGCTTGCTAATTTAAATAAGGATGTCTTCTTTTCTCCCCTAAAATCCTAGATTTAATTTTTGAGCCAATTAAAAAATTCTAGGAAATATAAAAATGCTAGTGTGAGAACTTTGGAGTTTATTTGGATTTATTTGATTGAGATTCAAATTTGAATTCTAATTCAAATTTGAATCAATTTAGATTTAAGGAAAAGGATAATAGGAAAAAAGGAAAAGTTTTCTTAACTGGTTGGGTCTCAAGTCCACGGCCGAAGTCCACCGGAGGCCCTTCATTTCTTTTCCCGAACCGGAGCACACCCCTGCACTCCCCCGGCCCAGCGAAACTGCGGCCCAGCTAAGCCCGCGTGCGGCCCCTGCTCCTTGCTCTCGCCGACAGAGGGGACCCACGCGTCAGACGCCACGTCGACGTCGTCTTCCCCCTCTCTCCTTTTCGCTTTTGCGCCGCCGCGCCTAATCCCGCGCCCGCCAGCTCGGCGAGCTCGCCGTACGCGCGGTGGCGAAGCCCTGGATGCGCGCCACCTCGGCCGCACCCCATCCAACCGTCCACACCTCTCCGTACCGCCTATAAGAGCACCGCCGCGGCCGCACCTCCTTGACGTAATCCGCCCTTGGGGTTTTCCCCCTTTCCGCCGCCGCCTGAGAAGAAGAAGAAGGGGAGGAGGAGAAGGAGGCGGGGAGGCCGTCCATGGGATCGCCGTCGCCGCCGTGAAGCCGGAAGCCGCCCGCGGAGCACCTGTTCGCCGAGAAGCCGAGGACCGCACCGCCTGCTCTGCTTCCTCTGCTCAAGCCCGTGCCGTCGCTGTTCCGCGCCGTCTCTCTTCACCGCCGCTCTGCACGTCGACCAGGGGTCACTCAGGTGAGCCCTCGCCTCTCTCGCTCATGTGTGGAACCGGCCATCGCGCCGAGGGAGGGAAGGCCCCGCCTTGAGACCCTGTGCTCGCCCTGCACGCGCCGCGCCGCCGCTGCAGACCGCCGTCACTTGTGTCGCCGGCCATCGAGCTGTGCCTTACGCCTGCAGGTGCCGCTGCCATCGACAACGCGCGCGCGCTCACCGCTTTGCTCCGTTCCCGTTTCTCTTTTGCACGCCGGTGACCTCGACGTCCTGCTCGCCGCGCCGCCGTGGCCTTCGCCGCGCGGGATGCCTTCGTGCACGTGCGAGCAGGGGAGGTAAAAGCCCCACCTTTAGGGCTTCGCCGTGCTCGTCTCACCGCCGGGGCGACCGCGCTCTCACGCGCATCGTCATCCAGCCGCGGATGTCCTACTGCCCGCCGTCGCACGCACCGGCCAGAGCGCCGCCTCGGCCAAGCCGGTCTTGTGCGCGTAGGCAAAGGGCAAACCCCAGTTTTGGGGCTCGTTCAGCTTCACCTGGTGCTCACACGCACGCGCCTGGCAATTTGGCGCACCCACGCGCCAACGTCGGCGATCGACGCACCGCGCCGCCGCTCCTGTCTCTGCGCCGTCGCCGTCGAGCTTCGCTCCGGCCAAAGGCGGAGCCTTTCTTGGCCCAGATCGATGCGCAATCACCTCCTAAGTTGAGCCACACCGCTTGATGCCCTGCCCCGGACGCACCTCGCCGCCGACCAGCCTTGCCGCGCCGGAGCTCCCTCTGCGGCATTGCGCCGAACACCTGCAACCCCGGCCTAAACCTTTGGGGTTTTGCCGCACACAGCCGCCCACACGCGTGAGACGCCGTAGAGGATCTGCGTGGATCCTATGCAGCCGGCCACTCACGGCCAGGCCACGCGCCGAGCCACACCGCAGCACGCCGCAGCGATCCACCCGGGATCCGTTGCGCCCCACCACATGCGCTGCCGCGTAGGCTGCCACGTCGGCAGGCGCTGGCTTAGAGCCGCCCCCGTGGCTGCCGTGTCAGCCGAAGAGCTGGCATGCAGCCGGCTTTAAGCCCTGAAAGGGACAGCTAAAGCTACCCTGTAGCCAGCCTAGAGTCTGTGTTATTGTAAATGCGTATTTTATTTTCAGAAATGTATTTTCTCTTAGAAAATTCATAATAAATCTGTTTTAACTCCAAAAATACAAAACCTTTTCCGAAAATCTTCTAAAATCTCAAACTCCACGCTAGGCTAGAGTTTGCTCCTTTTTGGGTCTTAATTGTTTTTCCTCTTGGAGTTAATTGCTTAGCAGTCGTGTTTATTTATTCATTTGCGATTCTAGGAGCAGCCAGAGCCGGAGAGCTGAACCAGGACTACGACGATGACCTCGGCTACGATGACTACCCTCTCCCAGGTTCACGCCCACCTACTTTGAATGCCCATTAGGCATTGCTTTAGAACTGCTAGCGCTTTACTTATGCATGTTGATGAATATGATGAAACTTTGCACTGCCCCTTTTAAATACCTTGTCCTTGATTGACCTACTACTACTACTATATTTATGTGTGATTATACGCTGAGCTTCACTGTGCATGTATTGGGATTATGTGGTAGTATTCTTGGTGTGTGTGGGGAAAAATTGGCAGGAGAAGGTGTTTTTGGGTGACTTGGCGGGGGTGAGCTCAAGACAACCCGATCCGGGATCGGGGGCCAGGGTTCGTCTTCTCGGGCGATTCCCATTTGGTACCTATGGCGGGTACACAGTTTTAGGAGCACAGGTGTCGGGGTTTTTGTGATGACTTGGAGGATTGGAGCTCGCCCCGGTCTGAAATCGAGTGGGTCGCTTTGTTACACGGGACTTTCGTACACACCACCTCGTCGAGAGTGGGGATAGGGCCGTTTCGACCCTAGCAAGTGCGATACCATACCTGCTAGTAGGATAGAGGGTATCAGTGAGAGGGTGTAAGGTGAAGTCCCTTCCCTTTTGCGGCGCTCCCCGTGTGGCCACACAGGGGCATGTTCACAGTTCTGGGGTGGTCTTTTGCGAGGGACCGCATTGAAACCCGGATGCAGGATGGAATCGTAACTCCTAGGTGTTCGTTCGGTTGGGTAGGCTCGGTCGGCCATACACCGTCCGGGTGCTATTCCGAGTTGGGTACTGGTGTACACACTCTGCAGAGTTTAGATCTATACGTATAGCCGCGTCCTCGGTTATGGACATGCCTGTTGTTTACTCTGACTCTTACGTTTTGGGATTTCTACCTCCCCCTTATAGGATGAGAGTGTATGATGAGCCGTGGTTGTACTCGGGGAGAGGAGAGTTGCTCCCTCTGCCTCGCGGATCCGGGTGCAAGCATTGAGGTGCGAGGAGTGAGAGTTCTCGCACCGACCCTAGATGGAGATAGGTTCTGGTGACGGTGATCTGGGTGACCAGGTGTAACCGTTTGTGGATGAGTGATATTGGAAATGGTGGGATATGGAGATATTATTCTATCTATATTGCTGCTGCTTAGGAAACCCAGCCTCTACCTTGTACCTTTCTTTACCTTTAGAAGTAGGCCACTTAAAGCTTGCATACGGTTGGTGACGTGGACCTATCCCAATCCTTGGGGATAGCCCAGCTTGCAGGGTACGAGTCAGACTTCGACAACAACGCTGACAGATGGTACGACTGAGGGCCTCGATGCTTCGCTCAAGGATGCCTGTGGGAGAAGAATAAAGATGGAGACACCTTCTGGAAGCTAGCTACCGCTGCGTAGGCTCTTATTCATGTTATTCCACCAAGAGGTGTGTAATAATGTACTCCTTTATTCAGGACATGTAATAATATTCGTACTCTGATGCTTTATTACATTGTATGGTTATGATATTTATCTGTGATGGATGTCTGTGCGTGATAGCGTCTGATCCAGGGACTATCACAAGTGCAGAATGACGGGTTTTCCTCTTTTGAAAACCCGGGTCGTTACACATATGACAGGAAGGCGGCCGATGAGAAGCTCGGCTTTCAGCCGGATGTTTTGGCACCAGTCACATATTAGGAATGGAATTAAAGTTATACCTTTCAGTTTTAGGGAGTCACAAATTTCTGGTTGAATGATATAGATTTGAAATTGTATCATGCTTGATGTACATCCAGCAGGAATGACTTGCATGAATTCCTGAGAGGCATGTTACTGTTGCTTCTGAACAGTTGTATTCTTCTGTTTCCAATTTACTTCTGTTTAAATATACTGAGATGTGTACGAATGTGCTAAAAAAATGAGATTGTTCTGAAATAAATATGGATGTTATGGAAATTTTAGTTTGTCTCTCTCATTTGTAGTACTCCAAATAGAGATATTGTCTGGATGGATGCAACAAGTCTGAATATGAACAATGTACATACGAATGCAACTTCAAAGATACTGTCTGGATGTGTTTTAAAATGGAGATTGTCCCTCTCATCATAAACATGGACATTGTCTCTCCATGTTCTTTTTGTGATGATCAAAAAAATTGCTGCACCAATCATTCAGTAAAGCCTGATCTTCTTTCTACTAGAGGCAAAAAAATAAAAATGAACTAAAGACATGAACAACTGCATTTGTGGCCAGTGTGCACACCACAAGCCAAAATAACAGATGCTTGCTTCTCTTTCTTTCTTTCTTTCTTTCTTGCTTCTATTTCTTTCTTTCTTCTGACAGCAAACATTGGTCCATGCATGCAATCTGTGAATAGCTTACAACTGTTCTTTTAGCATCATTATGTGCATCATGAATGGATGATGGTTCATGACAGCTAGATCAGATCACAAGTTAAAATTCAGTGGCATGAACAGGACTCCACCATGCTTACAAATGGTGATTTTCTGAATTTTTGAACTTGAAATTCAGTTGGCCACACAATGAATGGATTCAGCAAAGAAATGCAATGCAAGAATTCAAAAAGAGTCAGAAATAATGAAAGAACAAATCTTTGGATATGATCATGAATGGCTGATGTCTGCAGTAGTTTGACATCAATTGCATACTCTTTTTTTCAGTCCATAAACAACCATCATAAGTCCATAATTCTTGCCACAATTTTAACCACACACACACATGTTTGACAGCACACATAGCATACAACTTTTTCAGAAATGCTCAGGCAAGTATGCACCAGAAATTCACCATCTTCTTGTAGAGGTTCAGCATGTGCAATACCTAAAAATGATGCATGCTGATGTAAACAGCGGCACCATTGTGAAACCTGAAACAACACTGCTTGGTCGACAATGATAGTGGCATCAAACCATGCCTTCTTCTCAAATCTGAAAATCAGAAACACAGTTGACCATGCTGACAGACAAGACAACATTCACAGATCACATTCATCAGACCACATTCATCAGGAAATACTGGAGTACAAGATGAGCAAAATATTCAGATGACCAAATTTCTGAATATCCGCATCATTTAACTTACATAAACATTTCTGAATATCTGCATCATTTAACTTACAGAATCATTTCTGAATATCCAAATTCATAATTTATAAAATTAAGATGCTACATCTAGATTACAAGATTTATTCATTTATTTGTGCCATAGCAGTATCCACCATAGACGCTTCACACTTCAGCTGCAAAGGAAGGCAGCCTTGCCTTTCGAGCATTCCTTTTCTAATGTGTGGAACATCGTATTCATTACCACCACCAATTTTCATGACTTCTCTCATGCATCCATGGAGGGTTAAGAAAATTCTGTTCAGCTGGCCCACTGAATAATCTTCAAAAGCTTGATCGACAGCGGCTACAAGTTCATCAGTGGTTTTGGCAGACGTTTTGTACTGAATTGATTGGATTGAATTGAAGAAACCTAGATCCAGTACATTGAAATCAGGTGAATTGGCTGGTTGACATATGAGTCTCATGTCAAACCCATCTTGTTGTGCAGCCTCACAAAATTGTCTATCATTAGGTGAAAGATGTGGCTTTGCATTATCTTGCTGTATGTAAATGGGCTTGTCAGCATCTTCGTGCGGCCACTTCTCTCGAATAGCTGGGAGAACCTTTTCAAGCATGAATTGCCGAATAGTATCCTTTGTTATGGAGTTGATTGGCTTCATTTCTATTGTCCCAGCAGGTCGGTTAACACTTGACCTTTTGGCAGGCTCATATGTCACAAAGGGGAAGCAACCGATTTTCCCATCGAAGGTGCAATTCCCATTGGAGTCAAATCTCGGTCGGGCAAGAACGGTCAAAATCTGAATCTTTGGAACGTAGTTCTTGTTTTTGCACGTTCTTGTGGGTTGTTGTTCACCTGATATTATATAATATCTCAATGCCTTCCTTGTGATGTAAAACCATTTCTCATCAATAAAGACATAATCAAACAACCATTTGATCACAGGGTCATTAGGTACACTCCTTGGGTCAAGAATAGATAAGCACCACTTTAGACGATCCTTCTTATTCTTGTCTGTCAAATATGGCTTTATTGTGTTTGAGACACGCTTTATCAGACCTTCACATTTCATTCTCTGAACCTTGGATTTGCTGACACCTAAGTGTTTAGCAACATCTTCTAGTGTTGAACGGCTTGGCAATGGAATATCTTGAAGCTTTGAAATATCTACCACTTTCTTCTTACGACCACATCTGCTTTTTTCAGTACTAACATCAACTCCAAGACCTTGGTCTAGACATCCTTTGCCTTTTTTCCAAATACATTGTACTGTTCGAATAGGTACTGAGAATTGTACTGATACTGCTCTTGTCTCACTTCCCTTCAGATGTCCACTTCTGGCTCTTCCTAACAAAGCTTCAAATATTGCTTTCCGTTTCTCATTAGACACTAGCAAATTCTTGCGAGCATTCCCCTCAACAAGTGGATCATCCCCAACACCATCCTCTTGACCATCTGGATCATCCCCAACACCATCCTCTTGACCATCTGGATCATCCCCACCACCATTCTCTTGACCAACTGGATCATCCCCATTCTCTTGACCAATTGAATCATCCATGTTGTCTTCTGGTGTCAAGTTTAAATCGATTTCACCCGTCACTCTTTGGCCTTGATCAAGTGGAGTACTCTTGTTGACAGATGGTGATGTCCCATGCCTCACTGATGGGGACCTCATACATGATCTTGGTGACATCATCATTCTGCTCAGTAGAAAAGGTAGCATAGGTGCACAAGGGGATTTCCTTTTATTGCTCCTCTGTCCACCTTGAGTATTCAGTGCACTACACCAAAAAACAGCAAGTATACAGGATCAGAATCAGGTCATGAACCACAGGGAAAGCAAGGCACATAGTACATGTACTGCAGAAAACATGAACATTTCAGTAAAACTAAGTGATTGACCAGAGTGTTAGACCATTCAATATCTAATTCTAACCTTGCAATTTTCCCTCCCCATTAAGGAGCCACAAACCAATGGCAGTTACCAAATTAAAACAGCAAGCTCAGAGAGAGTGCAGACAAGATTTAGGTTTCTTATGCCAGGAGTACTAATCAGTGATGCCTACTACCAAATCTACACCAACAAGACCCATCAGTACATCACTAGAATTGTTTTGAAAGGATCGGTGAACTACCACTTCCACACACCAAATCGTAGCAGTAGATTATCATATCCATCCACACCCTGTCCTTATTATCATCATCATGATACAGCCGGAAGCTACAACTCACAAGAACACTACTACCTTGTGTACAACCGGACAATACAAGTGCTCAAGAATTAACAGGTCACAATCGTACCTCGGGGATGGCGAACATGAACCGTGGCACCGGTGCCTGCATCTTGGCGATGTTGATGCCCGCGAGGACGATGCGGTGCTGGTCCGTGCGGCCAAGGCAGAGAGACGAGCAAGACGGTACTCGATGGGTAGACCACAACACTCTTGGCCACGGCGTGGGATCGGCAGCGTGGGAGCATTGACAGGGTGGGGGTGGGGCATCTGGATGCTGAGTCGTGGTGCAATTGGCTGTGGGAGAGACCACCGGCGGTGAGGGAGGCAGTGAGGGACTTGGAGGGGGTGCCGGAAGGAGCGGCGTTGGGGGAGGGATTTGATGGGGCAGCCGCGAGGAGGTGCTCCTCAGGGGCCGCGGCAATGGCTTCAGTGACGGAGGATCCCGCCGCCGCCGCAAGGAGTGCGGCCATAGCTCCCGCCTCCGCAAGGAGCGCAGCCCCTGGATGTGTGGCCAGGAGAGATTGATGATGGGGCACGTAACGGCGGCGGGCGGAGGCCGGGGAAGAACCCGGCGCGGGCGAAGGCCGGGCAGATGCCGGCGCGGGTGGAAGAGCCCGGCGGCGGCGGGTGGAGGCCGATACAGAAACACGATTTTTTTCCGAAGGGGATGCTTGACGCCAGGGGTAAAAGAGGAAATTCGTCTCATCCTCGACTACCGACGACAATTATTTTGACTCATTCCTATTTCTTCTACCCGCGTCAAATAAAAGAATCCAGAGGGAGTATTCTCTTCTTGTTGTCACTTTCCTGTGTATGACATAACAACAATGTGATGGATCATCTATAGGATAGCTGCATGGTACCATAGCACTTTGGACTTTGCCATACACACATATTTTTTTAACGAACCGCACAAGATAATGCTATTCCATTGATATAACAGAAAAATGAGTGTTTCATTGATATAATAGAAAAATTACAAGATTATGACCCTATAAGAGACTATAGGCAAGAAAAGAAAAGAAGACAACAATAACACACCCAATTGGATTGGAACATCAATGCGGATCAAGCACTCAACACAAAAAAACGCAGTATGGTTAGATTGAGGCATCAACGCGTCCACACAACTTCACTCGACAAATGTAGCAAAATTGAAGCAAGACCAAAACCTAATCGTGGCACCCACCATCATACTTACTCTCAAGCAATCACTGAAACCTCCCACCTTGACCGCACATCGACAAGGACTAGAGAGAAACTAGACTGCATGTCACGACCCAGATGTGGGCCCAAAAGAAGCCCAAGCTATCAAGCCTAGTTGTTGTCACAGCTCAACACCAAGAGAAGCCCAAGGTCAAATTATATAGCAACAACACATCTATCGGTGAAATCCATCGAACAATTTAGAGAACAGACAGACAGAGGAAACAGAAGGGTCTTCTTCCTCCTCACGTTATCGAGATTTCCTCTGATTCCCTCTTGTGATTGCTCATGTCCCGAAGTTGATCTCACCGGCGGCTACGAGTTGTTACACCGCACCACAGCAAGAAAAAAGCCCACCGTGCGAGATCCTTCGTTGTGGTGCTACTGCAAAACCACACTCCACCTGATAGAGTGATACCACCAGATCCGAACATCTTGAAGGCTGCCTCGTAGTGGCCACCATGACAACACATGCGTGTGTGTGTGGGGGGGTCACCTCTCCCACCACAAGAATCAACTCGCTCTCATCACCTTGAAAAACACCGCACACTGGAGCCCCGCCTTGTACGCTACAACATTCCCTGCCACGAATCCATTTCTTATGTCACCATCAGAATGGTGTGTAGTGTTGCCCCGCTCTGTAGAGTCTCCACCGAACAACCAAGCCACCATTGAAAGTCGACCTCACCTTGTTGATCCTCCTGTGTATAAGGCCTCTGCCACCATACCAGCACGCCAAGGAAGTCGCTTGCTGTCTTTCGATAAGGTACCACACCAGAGTAGCCCAACGAAGTTGAGCAACCCGCCACAATCTGCTGCAAGCCAAGTCATCCCACGATGCCGTTGCAACATTTCTGTAAGCGTCGTCTTTCGACGCAGTCCCACATCGCATTGATTGTTGCCAAGCAAGGCCAGCCGTCGCGATCCACTGCAAGCAGCCAACCTGACACAATGTGACAACCCTGACCGCTCCAGCACGGGCGTACCCCACGGCCGCTCGCATCTGCGCCACCATGGTGTCATCCTGGGCCACACCGCCGCAGGGTCTCTGCTGCCGGGCGGGCTTCGCCTCCTGCGGCTGTGGGGTGCCTTGTGGGCCTCGTCCCTAGTGCCGACGGTCGGCCAGGGGCGTCGCCGCCCCCCAAATCTTTGCCTTCGAGCCACTTGCCGTAGCTTCGTCGTTGTCGTGCTTGGTGGTTGCGTAGCTGGTCGGTGTTTCGTTGTTTGTTGGTAGCTTGTTGAACCTTGCCTTCTCCGGTCGTCTGCTTCGCTGGTGGGATGGGCAGATGTGTCTCATCTTCTCCTTGGTGCTCCAAGTTGTTGACACTCCGTGATGGCTTCTATTGCTCTGAAGTTTGCCTCTCGCCGTCTTTGGCTGCTGCTGGTTGTGGGAAGGCATTGTCTTTCTCCTTGTGGTCGTCGTTCGGTCGTCGTGGTCGCTTCGCTGTCGCGTTGGTCGCGGGCCTGCTCTTTGTTGACGGTTCAAAACTGTGTTGAAGTTCACCGCAAGCGTACGGGTGACTTGGTGCCTTTTTCACCAAGGAGGGTCCCCCAAGGATTGTCAATCCAAGGATCGGAAGCAAACCGCTAGGGGTCTCTACCTTATCTAGTCAATCTAACCTAACATATAATATTGATTGCATAAAAAGGATGAACCTAAGAGATATGTATGGATTGTATAGGTTGATCACAAACACGATCATAGGCAATTTAAAATGCCACCAAGGGGACAACTAAGCCTAGCGCCTTCTAGTTGTAGTTCCGGCAAATGAGCAACAAACTACGCATCTCATCTAAAAACATCTTTAAACTCCTACCTCCAGCTCACCTCCCAAAGACATTCGCACTTTCGGGGGTAGTCACCCTGTCACGGTGCACCCTTAATGATACGGGGAGTCTAAGGGCACGCCTAAAAGAACGCGTCTACCAATCATGAAGGATCGACATACTAGATCTAATCACCATGATTACATAAAGCATGCTATGTAGTCTAATCTAGAATTAGACTAAGGATCAAACATATTCATGAAAGGTAGAAAGTAGAGACGGAGACATGGAATCGCTTAAAAGATCGAATGACAAGATTATCATTGCTCACATGAAAGTATGTATTACACCATCACCACCGAGATCATACCTAAGATGATGAACACGTAGCTCCGGAACTCTGCCATGGCACAACCACGTAGGGCGGCCATGGCGGCTAGGGTTGGCCTAGGCCATCCCCTAGACAACTTCGAGGTCTCCGCCGCCGTCGTCTCCCTCCGGTGCTCACTTCTAGGTTTTGTCAAGTTCTGATGAATGGATGTGGCGGCCGTCAGAGGCAGGGGTATAAATGAGCCGAGGAGCGTGTAGGTCAAAGGGGAGGCCGAACCGGGCCCGAAACTCCCTAGGCCGGTCGGCATGGGCCGGCCGGCCCAGGCCCTTTTCGGCCTGGTTTGGGCCCATCTTCCTCCACGATGCTTCTCGTGCTTTCTTGAATATTTGCCAAAGTCCATGTGGGTCCTTGACGTCGTTTTCCCTGCAGTTTAGATAAGGGTGCTTGGCGCGCAAACTTCCGCATCTTCCGTTCGGGTCCTCGGAGTTTCACGGCTTCATGCTTCGGTCCTCGAGTCATTTGGAGTCATGTTCACTTCGTATCTTGACTTGTGCCGGGCTTTGTGAGCTTCTCATAAAGTGCTTGATGAACTCTTCCCGGAAGTCCTCATTTAGGTACTTAATTCCTGCATAAACAACATACTCCAAAAACCACATGCAAGTGTGAACTTGTTACATCATTAGTATGCCTAGTGGCGGGTTAGTTATGAATTAAAGCTCAAACCAAAGTGTAACAAGTGCTCTTGGTTGACGAAAATTGACCGTCAACACTCTTACTCTCACTTCCATCACCTTGAATTGCTCGTTGTTTCTCCATCGTTTGCCTCTCAACCTGGCTTGGGAGGTAGTCGCGAAGAGTTGGATTCGAAGGCCTTAGCGAAAGCTCTTCCGGCTCTTGTCGGTGTCGACAACGACTGCGGTCCTTTTCATAGCTCACCTCGTTGGGGGCGTTGTCGCGGCCACCGAATCCTTTTGGCTTCACCGGGTGAAAACTTGGTCTGCTCCTTCGCGGGTAGGAGGACGATGACGGCATCGGTCGACGTCGCTCCCCCCTTGGAGGCATCGTTCTGCAGGGCATCTTCGTGCTTCTTCTGTCAACTGTGGGTTGTTAGACGCTCGGTGATGTGCGTGCGTTCTTGGTGTACCCTCTTTTGTAGGTCTAGGCTTCTTAGGTACTATGTTTGTGCGCTGTTGGCGCTTTGGGTTCATGTTATTTTAGCTTTCGTTGTTATTGATCATGTTGTTTTCCTTTCCGTCGCACTTTAGAGGTTCTTCTGAAGTTGTGTTTCTGTAACTCTCTTCTGCTTAATGAAATACGTGCTATGCACATTCTTTAAAAACAACCCTTGACCGCCACCGGAGTTACGATGGTCTCTACATGGGCTTAGCAACCTCCATGAAACTTGTCATTCTCCGCCTTGCGGTGCCATAAGATCTTACGATCTAGGAGTTGGGATATTCCCCAAGAGGGGCTAATACCTCTGTTCGCACCCAAAATTGGCACAGAGCCGATCAGGCTGACACTACCGGTCGGACCGGTGTCCCTCGACAGTCTGACCGGTCGGGCGTCCTGTAGCCGATTCGGCAACGGCCACACCGGTCTGACCGGTGGGCCTGACCAGTCTGACCGGTGGACCCCGAGTCCGAGTAGAACTAAGGAGTCCTAGCGAATTTTGAGTTGTAAAAGGATTCCTTGCGGGGCAAGACCTCCCCACCCTATAAATATAAAGGGGCACGGCCGATTGAGGGGAACACAATCGAATCTATCATTACCTTCTACTTTTTATCCTCTCAACACCTTTTCCAACCTCCATGCTTCTCATCTCTCGATCTCCACGACTTGAGATGATGTCCTAGGGCCTGCTGGTCGACCTAGGGCACACCGGCGACGTCCACGCCCTGACGGGGTCCCTCCCGGGCGAGAGCTTCGACAGTCTTTGCTAGTTTACTCGTAAACTAGTCGTTCTTCACCACGTAAGTGCGTTGGTCATCTCTTTGCTGGTTTGCTCGTAAACCTAGCCGTCCTCCATCACGTAAGCGTGGTAGTTACCCTCCTGAACGCTCGAATTAGGCAAACCCTAGGACACCGGTCTGACCGGTGCGCCTGACCGGTCTGACCGGTGCCGGCGGTATCTTTGCTTTTCGTTCTGTTCGTGACCCGCACGCTCTAGTGCTCTTGTGTGTTGACCCCGAAAGGCATCAACAAATTGGCGACTCCGCTGGGGAAGAAAGATCAGGTTGCTCAAACCATTCTATCGATCCCTAGCCTTTTTGATCTATTACTTTGATTCGCCATTGTAGTTGAATCTGGTCTTTTGGGACCGATTGCATCTATAATTGTCACATTACATCAGGCTGCTCAAGCCGTTTGCGTTGTGTTTCATCTTGCTTGCTACTACATATTGAATATTAGAAGAGAAGCGAGACTTTGGTCATTGATTGCTTAGATTTTCGAGGATATCTGGATTTATCTATATAACAAGATCTGAAGCATCAATATTTATTATGGCGGGCTATCTATATACTTCGCATCAATTCATCTACAACGAGCCCAAGGTACAATTTGCAAATACATTGCCTATGTCTAATGTTAGTAATTATTTTGCAAGTACCATGAATCCTTATGTTGATGTTGCTAGATTTGATACTAGTAGGCATATTGCATCGGCTTATAATTGTTCAGATGGATTTATTTATGCAAATGATAATTCTGAATTTAATATGCAAAAGCCATTGTCAAATAATATGCATGCTTTGAATTTTAATGATACTAGCAACATACAACATTACACTCACACACCGGCTGTACAACAAGTTCAAAAGTCGGTTAACATGTATCAAGGCCAAACTAACATGGTGAGTTTGGCCAATTCTTATGGAACACCACATGCTAGTAATTCTACTAATTTTCAGCAAGGTGTTTCATTTATTTATTCATCGGCAGGATATGTGAGTACATCACAAAACATGCCGTTGAATGAGAAAATTGGCTATGCTAGTTCTAGCCATCAGGCCAGTTATTCTCAAACATCATGTGCAACTGATCTATATAATATTCAGCAAGGTAGAGATGAATCGGTTTTTAATTATTTAGAACGATTCAAAGAAATAAAGAATCGATGCTTTAATTTACCTTTTTCCGATTCAGATCTAGCTTATCTTGCTTTTAGAGGTTTAAAATCATCCCTTAGAGATTGGTTGAGAGATATAAAATTTAATTCATTTGATGAATTGCTTGTGAAAGCTATGGCATATGAATTAAGTATAAAAGAACAAAATGAGAAAATTGGACATACTAATTCTAGCTATCAGGCCAGTTGTTCTCAATCATCATATGCTACACAACATGACACTCGAGTGGAGGTTGCACCTACTTTCTTAGCATCGCTTGCAAATGTTAATAATCATGATTTGGCTGCGAATGTTCATCATGACTATAGTTAGATTAATGAAAATTCAGCAAGCATGTATTTAGATGAAGAAGTCAGAAAAGAGGACCTCCCTGAGGAGATGCGCCAAGAATTAGATAAGATTCTTGCACAATTTCAATGCGACTTTCTTTATCAAGTAGCAATCTCCAAGAAAAATAAAAATAATTCAGATTTGAGCAATAGTTCGGTTATTATGACAACTGAACCAAATGGTGTACATTCTGAATCTGTTACAACTAAAGAGTTAAGCTTAGCTGTAGAAGAGCATATTAATCAAAAAGAGACAGCTATGCTTGATTTTCCTGAAGCCGGAGTTGTCGTACATTTAACTAGTGATTATCATACCACTAAGCGACAAGTTCAGGCTGAAAAAAGTACAGAACATCAAACTGTTGAAAATAAAGACAAAGGAGGCGAGAAGGGATCATTGGCATGTCGACACAAGGTGATTTCCAGCAACTCTGGAGGCACCGGTCTAACCGGCCACTTACACCGGTCTGACCGGTCCAGGCAGAGGATGATTGTGGGCTGCCGTCAAGAGGAGAAATGCGATATCATCCACATCAAGATTCCTCGCCTCTCCAATGTATTTGATAAGGTATGTTGTACAAGTAATTCCCAATCAGATCCTATATTTTCTGTTAATTCATTTATTAGTGATTCTATCATGAATAATTCTAAGAGATTGATTGAGGATGATTTACTTGTTAGTGATAGCATGCCTTTAGAATCTACCAGCCAATGCATTGTTAAAATTAAAAAGGCTGATCATAAAAATACTTTGGCATTTAAATTTTCTACATCATGGTTGTCAAAGTTTTTCTCTTCATGGTGTGCTTATGGTTATTCTGGACTTAAAAGTAAGAAACAAAAACCGAGAGCCATTGTGAAGTCCGACGCTAATACAGTGATCAACTCTAAAGCGTCAGGTATGAGAAGTGCAAAGAAAGGTATAGCCGAATGGGTCGATGAGAAATCTGAACCGTTCGTTTGCTTAGCCTTAAAGCCTTCTCCATAAAAGCATCGGTTGGAGAAAATAAAGTACACCTTTGATTTAACTTTGTGCGATAATTTATTTGATATCTTGCTTGAGAATAATTTTATTAAACTCTTTGATCACAAAGTTAGTCCATCACCTCTTGAGTTAGAAGATCGAAAATAGTGCAAGTGGCATAATTCTTTTAATCATAATACTAGTGATTGCAATATTTTTCGTTAATTCATACAATCGGCCATTGACACTGGACGATTGAGGTTTGCTCAAACACGAGAGGATGACCAGTTGGCTACAATTGGTTTTGATGGCAAAGGATCATTAAATCGGTTAGCATCAGCCGGTTTATCCAAAGGTCCAGATTTAATTGCCAAAGAGGAAGATTCAAAGCTCCCAGGCGATGAGAAAGACATCGTCCACGACTTGCAAGATCAAGTAATTATCAAGGATGATGAACTTATCAAAATCCCAGAAGTTACTGGGGGGCAATTGGATTTTTCTACATCAAGTCAGGAACCTGTTACTCTTCCTGTTCTGGAGACACAGGTCAGACCGGTGCAGACCGACAGGTCAGACCGGTCACCCAGACTGGTCAGATCGGTCACGGTCTGAAAAATCCAGAGATGTTCAAATCTGAACATCCTGAGGTAGATGGAGGTAAAGACTGTGTTAAGCACAATGGTAAAAGGCCGAAGCTCACTTTTGATGAACTTCTGGCTAAATATCAAAAAGACAATGAGGCCAAGCGTGCTAATCGGTCAAATAAAGTTAGATCATCAAGATTGCCTCCTAAGCGTAATTCTGGGAATTGGAATCGGCAAAAAAAGGGTTTTCAATCAGCAGTATCATATTCTCCTTTTGAGCCATCAATGCCGGTTTCATATGCTCCATATCCCACTAGTGCTCATCTTTATTCATCATGGGGGTGGAGTGATTCATGGGCACATACTCCTTCATATTTCAGACCATATCATGTTGAGTATGCAACTCCAAGGCGACCATCACGTGCAAGACAGTCGTATGTTAAAAGTGACCGTTTTGAGTATAAAAATCGGTCTAATGCTCAAAACAAGAAAAAGGTTGTCAAGAAAGTTTACCAAGTGAAAAGAGATGGTCGCAAAGATAAAAGTTCAGATCTGAATTCAGTTAATAAAAAATCGATTAATGTGTTGAGCGCTTCGGCTACTAATGGCAAAGAGAGGGAAAAATCAGTTGTTGATTTTCCAAGTGCCAAATCTGAGCAAAAGAAGTTGAAGAGGTCAAAAAACAAGGGAGGAGCACTGCTGTCCAAAAATGAAGCAATGCCAAGCCATCCGCATGGTTTATCAAATTGGCGGAAGAAGGAGTTCCAAAAGCTTAGTGCTCAAGAGCTAAGGAAGAAAGGCATGGCATGGATTCCTAAAGGAAGCATTCAGACTCAAGGCACGGGTGATGATCAAGCAAAAGGTGCAATGCAGTTGAAGGAGAAGAAAAGAAATGAGAGACGGTCTTCAAAATTGAGGTTTGCACCAAATCATCAAAATTATTGGTCATCTCCTAGTCCATTTGCTTTACAAATGCCACATATGCCTATGTTTTGGAATTCGTCCTTAGATATGCTTGATTATCCCTCATACTCTTATTTTGATCCTTGGGTTCCACATGGATCATCTTTATATCATAGAGGGTTATCACTAAATTACTATGCATATTGATTAATCTGCAAAAGCCGAAATATTTAGTTCTTAGAGATGGTTTTAATTTCTGAATTTATATATCTCTACTCTATTATTTCGGTTGTGCATATTCTTATGGATGAATTCTTTATGGATGATATTGAATTATCGTCTTTGACAACATACATGGCCGATGAATCTCTTAGATCATCATCCTAAAGTGATAGCTTCCCGATAATAGGTTGCTTATAACCTTTTTTGGTGCCTTAAGTGCTCGGGGGGCAAGACTTAAGCAAAAAGAGTAATTTATCACTATAGAGTTTCTATTTACTAAATCGCCTTGCAAGATTTCTCAAAATGTTGGTGTTGTCCATATTTCACCAAATAATAATGTTTTGAGATTTTTAGGTGGTTGGTATATTTAACCTCAATTAACAAGCCGAATGTGAATTTTTATATTCAGGCTGGATTCGGGGATTCATAGTGGTAGATTCATGCAAAGACATTTAGTGGCTCATTACCAGAGGCGCTACAAGTATTTACATTAAATGAGTCACTATATATATTTTTCTTGGTATATATCTAGAAGGTTATCTTAATTTTATAACATCTATTTTATCTAGACATGAGAATTCAGGATTAGTACTCTCAAAACAGTGAACATCAGGCTATGGTGTCTGAAAGACCTTTTTCATGAAAAAGGGGCTGATGTTTAGTAATCAGAGAGCACATCCTGAACGGACCGGTCTGACCGCCACCTCGACCGGTCTGACCGTCAGTGACCGGTCTAACCGATCCTTGTCACCGGTCTGACCGGCGTGGCTGTTGGTTTGGCTGTCCAGATTTCAAAATTTGTTGAAGTCAAGATTGACACTTGGAGAAAGTTTGTTGGCGACTGTTAATATAATCTGATATATATTGGAAGGATTAAGTCAAGAACAAACAAAGATGGTTCATGAGTAATCCGGCTATCATCAATTACAAGGTAATTGTGTTATATTCACTTCTTGAGCTGATTACTGACTTTATTTATTTCTGATCGGAGTAACTTGTGGATGCAATATTAAATTGTTCTATCATTCTTCATTGTCGATTTGAGGAGAATTGCAAAGACCAATTGACATTATAGCAATTTGGTCACTTTATGCATTCACAATAGCTTACAGGTGTGAGAATGATTTTGAAATAATATTTCAAACATCCAAAGCCGAGGGAGTGTGTACTCAGGCTTGTTTCACTCACACAATGTGTATAAATGGCAGCAACAAGTTAAAATCTTCATATTGGACAAAATCAAGTAGTATGGCCGATAGATGCTATCGTCCTTAAAAAGAAAAAACTTGTTTGCTACACTTGTGCTCAACATCATTCTTGTGCAGTTTTGGGGCTGGTAAGTATTTCTTGGTACGCAAGCTTTACCAAGAAACAGGGAGGCATATGTTCGCACCCAAAATTGGCACAGAGCCGATCAGGCTGACGCTACCGGTCAGACCGGTGTCCCTCGACGGTCTGACCGGTCGGGCGTCCTGTAGCCGATCCGGCAACAGCCACACCGATCAGACCGGTCAGGCCCACCGGTCAGACCGTTGGACCCCGAGTCCGAGTAAAATTAAGGAGTCCTAGCGAATTTCGAGTTGTAAAAGGATTCCTTGCGGGACAAGACCTCCCCACCCTATAAATATAAAGGGGCATGGCCGATTGAGGGGAACACAATCGAATCTATCATTACCTTCTACTTTTTATCCTCTCAACACCTTTTCCAACCTCCATGCTTCTCATCTCTTGATCTCCACGACTTGAGATGATGTCCTAGGGCCTGCTGGTCGACCTAGGGCACGCCGGCGACGTCCACGCCCTGACGGGGTCCCTCCCGGGCGAGAGCTTCGACGGTCTTTGCTAGTTTGCTCGTAAACTAGTCGTTCTTCGCCACGTAAGTGCGTTGGTTATCTCTTTGCTGGTTTGCTCGTAAACCTAGCCGTCCTCCATCACGTAAGCGTGGTAGTTACCCTCCTGAACGCTCGAATTAGGCAAACCCTAGGACACCGGTCTGACCGGTGCGCCTGACTGGTCTGACCGGTGCCGGCGGTATATTTGCTTTTCGTTCCGTTCGTGACCCGCACGCTATAGTGCTCTTGTGTGTTGACCCCGAAAGGCGTCAACAACCTCAATACACAATATTTCTCCTTCTGCATACATTACTGTGCCATTTACATGTGACTATGAGAGCCTATGCTCTACTTATTCATCCCTATATATACTTCATTTTTTATTCAATATACATTTCTATAAAACGAACTTAGAAAACGATGAAAGAACTAGATCTCTGGTACTTCATCTTCTTAAGGTTCGGCGAGACAGCGAGCTGGATCATCGCCGGCGGCCCGCATGCGAGAGCCAAAGCGCCATCGCCACCCTCCGGCACGTGTTCCCGCAGGATCTCCTCCGTCACGAACCCGACGCTGTACTTCCACCCCTCCTCCGGGCGCTTCACCCTGTCGACCACGTACCACACCTTGAGCCTGTCCGGGTACTCCGCCGCCCACCGGTCCAGCTCGCCGCGCAGGAGGATGTCGTCCTCCGTCCGGTTGGCGTACACCAGGTGCATCTCCGTCCGGTCCCCCGGCTGGTCGCGCAGCACCGCCTGGATCACCTGGTACATCGGCGCGATCCCGCTCCCGCCGGCGACCATGGCGAGGCGGCGCACCTGGCGCGGCTCGCCGCCGATCGTGAAGCCGCTGCGGCCGGTGTACACGACGTGGCCGAGGGGACCCTTAACGTCGACGCAGGAGCCGATCGGGAGGGATTCCAGGTGCTGGGTCATGAGCCCGCCGTCGGGGAACTTGGGGTGTTCGTCCTTGAAGTAGATTTTCACGACGAGGTCGAAGTGCCCGGCCTCGTCCGGCGCGCTCGTCGGCGTGTACGCGCGCGCGCAGAGCTTCCCGTTGATGTCGGCGCACACTAGAATGTGCTTGCCGATGGGGAGGCCGAGCACCTGGTCGGAGGATGGCAGCGCGAACCGGAAAAGGCGGACGTCACGGGAGAACTCCTTCTTGTCGACGAGCCGGCAGGGGACCTTCTGGCGCGGGTTGGAGAGCGCGACGGCGGCGGCGGGGGCGGGAGGCTTGGCGGACACGGGGTCGGGGATGGGGTCGAGGTGGGAGAGGCTGGATGACGCGCAGCGGACGGAGTTGTAGCCGGTGCTGGTGGTGACGAGCTCGCCGATGCGGTAGGCGTCGAGGAGGGACTTGGTCTTGTCGGAGTGGATGGCGTCGAATTCCTCGGTACAGTCGGTGCCGGCGTTGATGAGTATGCTGTTGGCGCCGCCCGGGTGGTCATGGAGGTACGTGGTGCAGTCGTAGACGTGGCCGTGGACGACGATCCACGCCGAGTCCCGCGACGCGTGCTCGCGAACCTCGGCCATGGTGAACCGTTTGTTGGCGTCGTCGGTGGTGGTGTTCGTGATGGCCATGGCCTCCGCCGCGTCGAGGTGCTTCTGCCGCGCCATCCACCCGCCCGGCAGGTTGCCGGGCTGCGTCGGGTGCTCGAACACCAGCCCGATCTCCCCACGTTGCGGCCGGCGCACGTTCACCCTCACCTTGAACCAGCAGTTGGTCATCATCCCCTGCAAACACGATCCATCTCAGTGCATCGTCAGAAATTCAGAATCCACCAGAAAACAAAACAGAGTGATGTGCCAAACGATCGACCCCTCCGTACCATGAGGTTCCAGACGAGCTTCTCGGGCTGGGTGTTGAGCGACTGGTCCCAGGCACGGACGGCGATCTCCTTGGCGCCGAGGAGGTCGATGACCTCGACATCGACGGACCAGAAGCACCAGCACCAGTACTTGCCGTACTTGTTGGGCTTCTCCGGGTGGTTGATCTCGCACAGTAGCCATGTCTCGCCGCCGTCCAGAGTGACCTCCACTCGTGTCACCTTCTTGCCACCACCTACACAGCAGAAAACAGACAAATCATCATGTAAATGTAATGGTTTAAGCTGTCATTAGCTTAAAATCCGACACCGCACGCACACCTATCTTTGCCTGGCCGATGCATACAACTCAATATAGTATAAGATCGAATGTCGTAAGTTTAAATCCTAGTAGGCATGATTAAATAAAAAACAGTTATAGCGGACTTGTATTTTTCACGTTTTGAGGTTTAGTGGCGAGAAATTAAGTCCATAAATTCTTAAATTGCACATTTGTGTTCCTAAATTTGTTAAGTGTGACACTGGAGGTCCAAATTATCCTAATTACAAGTATCACAATATGGAACTATGTTACTACCGCTCATTGGAGATTACATTTGAAGCCTGCCTGCAAATTCTCACGAGACATGTTAGAAAAGAAAGATAAATTCTAAAAATGCCACAAAAATTAGAAAAATATTCTACCATCATTAATTAAACTTTAATCATTATAGTCATCGGATCTATTATCTTTTCTCAAAATTTACCCACCTGTGCTATTATGAAAAATACCTTAATAACGTGCTAAATATATCGCTAAATTGCCCTACGGAAAAAAGAACTAATGGACCCCTACTTTTTTTTATCTAAATTACCCATGTGCCATTATAACAAATAATCTAAATCATATAGTCCTACATTTTCATCAAAGTTTTCCGTGTATGTTAATATAAAAATTCCCAAAAGTACACTAACACATGATTTTAAATTATCTATTTATGCCATCCCTAATAAAAAAAACTAACCAAGTTATACATGCATGATATGTTTCACCATATGCACACATGTATGGAGGAAGCTATGAAAATACCAATTTTCACGTTAAATACATAGCTCAAATTAAGGGTTAAATTGACTCACATGTATGTGCGGTGAAAAGTGAAAATAACTACTCACTCCGTTCTAAATTATAGTTCGTTTGATTTTTTATCCTAACTTTGATCACTTGTCTTTATTCAAAAAATTGTATAAAATATCATTTTTTTTGTTGTGGCTTGCTTTATTCTTCAACAATGACTTAAATTTGACTATGTTTGCACAAAATTTTTGAATAAGACGAGCGATCAAACTTGATATTAAAAAAGTCAAACGACTTATAATTTAGAACAAAAGGAGTATGTATGTGGACGAAGAACTATATGGAGTGATTTTTATTAGCTCAAATCTAACACAAAGCAGTATGTTTTATATATGAATTTGTCCCATAATTTAACAAATGGGAGGGAGAGAGGGAGAGAAGGAGAGGGAGGGAGGGAGAACAATTTTGATTGTTAGTTATGGGTCCTTTTTTACATTAATTTCTAATACTTAATATCTCTTCAAATTACTACTTCATGCAGGCTGGTTGATGGACTAATTCTTCTAATTAAGATAATTCGATCCCAACTTATACATCTAACAAGCTTAAGTATTCAGATGTTCATTTTAAAATGTATATATGGAAGATATTATACTAAATGATAAGTTTAATTTAGAGACCCTCCTCTGGTGCATGTTATTCAAAAAAGAAATCTATATATGCGATCTAGATAGTGCATAAAAGTACGGCCACCGACCACACATACCACCTGTACTTCTAAAGGAGAATATTTTGTAGGTTGTGACGGTGTATACATCATCATGAGCATATTCTAACATGCAAGTAACTAGGAACAAAAGTTGTGGCAGGAATTGTAAAATGGTACACTGCAGCGTCGAATGTCGGGCTGTCGGCAAAACAAAGGTTCATTCCTGTTGTAGCAAGAGATTTAGCACACGACTCACCGGAGTAGGCGAATCCCTTCACGGTGTAGGCGCCCTGCGTGGCGACGGCGTTGACGGGCAGGACCTCGTCGTGCCCCGGCGTCGTGATCACCGAGTTCACGTTGAGCTCGTTGATGACATGCTCCGGCTTGTACCACCACCCTGCATTATCGACACACACATCTTCCTTTGATCAGCAAGCTAAAAATCGATGGAATCCGTGTAACTTCGCTTGGAGGAATCTGTAGAATTGTCACCTTCAGCGTCGGCGAGCTCGGCGTCCACGTGGGACGGCAGGAAGCGGTTGTCCCGGTAATGGTAGTAGTTGTCGGACTCGGCGGTGGTGACGACGATGCGGCGGAGCCACTTGACCATGCGCCCCGCCGTGCAGCCGGGGACGACGACGCGCACCGGGAAGCCGTGGTCGGGCAGCAGCGGCTCGCCGTTCTGCATGTAGGCGAGCATGACGTCCATCGTCGGATCCATGGCCCACTCGAGCCGGATGCTGGTGCCGTATGTGGTGCCTTTGCCGCCGCCGCCGGGGAGGTCGTCGGCGCCCTCGAAGCAGATGTGGAACGCGCCGCCCGTGCGCGGCACGACGCCGCACCGGCGCAGCACGTCGCGGAGCCGCGCGCCGCGCCACACGGAGGTGGACGCGGCGGCGGGGCCCCAGTTGAAGCCCACCGTCTGGCGCACCGCGTTCTGCTCCCCGCGCCGGTTGCTGGAGCAGACGAGCGTCACGGGGACCTCGACGGCGGGGAAGCCGCGGACGAGCTGCTCCATGGTGAGCCGTGCGGGCCGCCTGACGAGGCCTGTCACCTCGACGGTCCACGTCGCCCAGTCCCCGCGCGGCACGGCGCCGTGGTTGCGGACGTAGTGGAGCGGCGCCGGGGTGATGAAGCCGTGGCGCATCAGGCGCGCCAGCGGCGGCTCGCAGTTGAGCGGGTGCTTCCCGGTGAGCCGGATGAGGGACGGGTCGCGCTTGATCCACGCGTCCGCGGTGCCCGCGTCGCGCGGGTCGAGCGCCGCCGCCGCCGGCTCCACGCCGAGATGCAGGTGCGGGCCGTAGAGCTCGCGCCAGTCGTGTTCGTCGACGTCGTTGTCGTCGTCATCCCACGCGTGCGACGACGACGACGAGAGAAGGGAAGTGAGGCCACGGTCGGAGCGGGGAGGGATGCTGTGGCTCCGGGCAGGAGAGTACGCCTTGCTGGTGCCGTTCATGAAGGCCTGCATCTGAGCGGAGCTCAGATCAAGGCGGGCGAGCTGCGTTGCTTCGACTGAAGCGGCCATGGTCGTGATGCTTTCAGGTGATGAGCTAGTGATAGTGAGGAGGATTGATGTCAAGGGAAAGCCATATGGGTTGTTAATATATACATTCCCGCGTACATGGACGCTTGGAAAGGTCAAACTCCTAGGCACTTAACAAACTCTAAAGACACGCGGGAACACATGATGCACAATGGAAGACTGCTACCACCACCTGTTGAGTATTTGAGCCTGAATAACCTGTCGGTTGGACCAAATTTATTTTGGCACCATGGGGTTTATGGGTTCTTCCATGATCGATCCCCACAGCAAAATGGGTTGTGTCAAATTAGTTTTTTAGATGAAGGATAAAATCCAGCCTCTATATCCATCGTGTGGATATATACAGCCAAAAGTTATAAAAAGTTCTTAGACTCCAATCCTGAACAATGAGATATACAAAACACAAGAAAAAAATTTTAAGACAGAAAAAAATAGAAGACTAAGCTTCATTCTTCTTCTTCGTCCATGCTTCATCCTTGTGTCATCTTTATGCATCACCAAGTATCACATCCTTTGTCTGCCAAACTTGGAATACTCGTCTTCTATCACTTGCACAACAGATTCCGTCTCAAGTAACGGAAGTCAGGCCAAAGAACTTCTGAAACAACACCTCCAAGAAGTACATGTCGTCAAAGACGCCATGGTCGCCCTCCAGCAAGCTGGAGTAAAGTTTTCAACTAGAAGATCATGGACCTTACAAAGAGCACACTGGTAGAAAAACGACCTTTGTTCCTAAGTATTTGTCCCGGTTCAACTTTGGAACCGGGACAAATGCTTTTGTGCGACGTGGTCTTGGAAGGTTGTTTGGGCCGCCCCCCCTTTAGTCTCGGGTGGTAATACCACCCGGGACTAAAGGCCTGGCGTCCAACGGCTCCGAGCCGCAATTATTAGCGCCAGACTTTAGTCCCGGGTGGTGTTACGACCTGAGACTAAAGGGAGAGCCTTTAGTACCGGGTAATAACACCACCCGGGACTAAAGTTTTTGTCCCGGGTGGTATTACCACCTGAGACTAAAGTACCACCCGGGACTAAAGGGTGCGCCTATATATCTCTGCCTCTCTTCTTTTTCCTCTGCCCGAGCTCACATTCACCCGAGAGCTTAAGAGATAGTTTGTGAAGAGCTAGCTAGTTCTTCTCCTAGGGAGGTGATGTCCAATTTTTTGTCATCAATTTGTGAAGATTTCTCTCCTCCAAAGTGTTGCTAAGATTTGATTCTTCATCCTTCCTTCATTTGTTATGATTAAATTTTGTTTTTATGATTAGAAATGAAGAAAATATGGATTTAGATTTTTAGGTGGTAGGAGGAGCTAAGAGATGATGTTTTCAGATGTTTTAGATTTAGCTAACATTGTATTTAGTTTCACATATTTTTTAAGCATAGTTTCACATAGGGATTTATCCTCTACTTTTATAGTTTTTGCTATAGAGATAATTGATTTTAACTTTTAGATGAGAGATGCATTTAATTTTACATTTAGCTTAATTTTTTAGAAGTTAGTTTATTAAAAAAATGGTCATTACCAAATGAAAATATACTACCTACCTATTTAATTCATTTTTGTTAAGTATTTCTTGTATTTATTTGGAATACATTTAGGCCTTCTCTTATTTTTTTCTTTTTTCCATATATACAGTAGGTTGGACGTTCTGTACCAGTAGCATTACATCCTAGCTAGCTACAGTCCAACATCACCTACGAGCTGGGGCTATACGTGGCTCGGTGATGTTGGGCTGTAGCCAGGTAGGAGATGCAGGGCTGTAGCTTGGCGATGTACTGTAAGTGGGAGAGCGAGGTGTGTGTATATGATGGTGAGGTGAGGTTGTACTTCCTAAATGATCGGGGTGATTAGAAAAGGTATAGTACAGACTTACGTCGCCTCCGGGCTCACTGCACCTGAACGAACTCTTGCACTTAACTGTTTAGTTATTAGAAAATGAGAAAATATGTCTTATATATTATGTTTTTATATAGAATAGATTTAAGCATTCTCTTATTTAAGCATTGTTTTATATATATTACAGAGTAGTCCAGAATAACTATGGTAAGTTATTCTGGTCACGGTGGTCGCCGTGGAGGTCGCCATGGCGGCGGTCGTGGAATCAGTTTTGATGACCGGCCACCTTTGGCTCGTCGTCCAGGCATACACTTCACCCATGGTGTGATTGAGTTACCTACTGGTGATCGAAGCCAGGGACCTCGTTCCAACATAGTAATATTCTTTCGTTGTATAAATTTGATGTTTACGTACTACACACGGATAATAGTATTATTTTCATACAATGCAGGTTCTCAATCATTTGCAGTGGCTCGTACATGTTGTTGAAAATTTAGGTGGTACCCCTCTTGTTACATAATGCGCCATTGTCGGTCCAAACAATTGCATACAATTAAAAATCTCGTTTGACATAGCTGTTCGAGGACAAAATTACTCCTCGCTGTCTTCAGAACCCATTTAAATGGTATCAATTGTTGGGTGGGGTACCCCTGCACTGGTTAAGAGGACTTATGAAAGGACCGCCGTGCAGGCATGTTTACAACAACTAAACGCTAATGGGTATTTTGTGCCAGATTACTCTTATTTTCTAATAAAGTCACTCGAGGAAGGAGAAAGTATCACCACGACCGCAGAGAGACTTTGTCGGCTAAATGAACATAACATGGTATGGAGCACGATTTAACTTTTTTTAATCTTCTTATTCAGCATTTTTAATGCATCGTAATAACATTATTCTTAACTGTAGGATATGTTTGGTCAAACCTTTGCGGCAATGAGCTTTCATGCAATTCTAGAGCAAGTGATGGATGTTGTGGGATTTTCTTACACAGATTCAAATGCTATACAAATAAGAAATTGGAAGTATCAGGCTCATCTTTCATTTTACAGGCCACATCAGTTTTCCTCGCCGCCACTGTTTGAAATTTATGGAAGTCCATATGACCGTAATTGTGAAGCGATAGAGAGTGCACTGATCTATTCTCTGGCATATTTCGCTGAAGTTCTCGACTTCAAGATCGGAGACTTCAACTATATGGACTATCTAAGGAAGAAGAATGAAGTATGAAATATGTGTCGTGCATTGATGCACCCCTCTATCTTTGTTAAGACCGTACCTTAAGTATTCATGTATGAACTTTTTATGTTTGTAAGACCTTAATTAAGTATTGATGTATGAACTTTTTTATATTTTTTGTTAAGACTTTAAGTATTGATGTTAGGACAGTGACTAATTTATTGGAAACCTTAATATTAGGGTTCTCACCTCCAAAGTATTGATTAAGCCTTAATATTAGCCTTTATCACAAATTTTGGAGACCTTAATATATATTAAACTAAAAAAACAACAGGGTCATTGGGGGGGGGCGACCCTTTAGTCTCGGTTGGTAATCCAACCCGGGACTAAAGGCTAGCCCTCCACGACCGCAATGATTGGGGCCGGCCTTTAGTCCCGGGTGGTAAACCAACCCGGGTAAACCAACCCGGGACTAAAGGGTTGGCGGGGCCGGCCTTCAGAGGCCTTTTGTCCCGGTTGGTAAAACCAACCGGGACAAAAGGCCTCCCCTATACAAAATCGACAGCACGCTCCCTTCTTCCCTGCGCGACCATTTTTCACCAAGAGCTCAAAGAGCAAGCTCCTCTCAGCTCCATGGCGCCTCAAACCTAGGGAAGTGCTGCCCAAATTTTTTGTCATCAATTTGTGGAGTTTTCTCACCTCCAAGGTGTTGCTAAGGTATTATTATTCATCCTCCATTCATTTGTTGTGTTTAAATTTCGTGTTATGATTTAGAGAAGGAGAAAATAGAAATTTTGATTTAAGCGCTAAGAGATGAGGTTTTTAGTATACTTTAGATTTAGTAATAAGTAGTTATCATTTGTTATGATAATCTTCTATCATTCATTTGTACTAAGATTTTTTCGTTTTTATAAAAATTTTACTTTTAGCTAGCTTTATTTATTATTAAAGAAAATAGAATTTATTAATTTAGTTATTAGAAAATGAGACCTAGGGATAGTGTATATCTTTTATACTTAAAATTTATGCCATAATTAAGAAAATAGAAAATTTGATTTAAGAGCTAAGAGATGTAGTTTTTATATTAGCATACTTTAGATTTGGTAATAAGTAGTTTTCATTTGTTATGATTATCTTCTTTCATTCATTTGTACTAAGATTTTTTTTTGTTTTTATATAAATTTTACTTTTAGCTAGCTATATTTAATATTAGAGAAAATAGAATTTATTAATTTAGTTATTAGAAAATGAGACCTAGGGATAGTGTATATTTTTTATACTTAAAATTTATGCCATAATTAAGAAAATAGAAAATTTGATTTAAGAGCTAAGAGATGTAGTTTTTATATTAGTATACTTTAGATTTGGTAATAAGTAGTTTTCATTTGGTATGATTATCTTCTTTCATTCATTTGTACTAAGATTTTTTTTTTGTTTTTATATAAATTTTACTTTTAGCTAGCTATATTTAATATTAGAGAAAATAGAATTTATTAATTTAGTTATTAGAAAAGGATACCTAGGGATAGTGTTGTAGAATTAACATGGATATTTTTCACTTAATATGATGCTGATGAACCGGCAATGGATGTACAACACTAACAGACGGCCAGCGGAGTACATTACCGGCACGCATGGTTTTCTCGAAGTGGCGAAAAAACAAGGATGCGAGTGGGTTCATGTGTTGTCCATGCTCCGATTGCAGAAACGAAAGAGACTACCATGACCCGGGCAAACTTCACCTCCACTTGTTGAAATACGGATTCATGCCGAACTATGTGGTTTGGACCAAGCACGGTGAAAGAGGGGTTGTGATGGAAGATGACCAAGAAGAGGATGAGGGTATTCCGGACTGGGCCGCAGGTCAAGCTTTTGCAGATACTTTAATGGAAGATGCTGACGAAGAAGAGTTACCAGCACATGCTGACGGGCCTGCTGATGATCTCGGCCAGGTTCTACAGGATGCACAAAGGGACTGTGAAAACAAAAACGAAAAAGAAAAGGCAAAGTTCCAACGTATGACCGAAGATCACAGAAAACCGTTATACCTAGATTGCAAGCCAGGTCACAAAAAGCTTGGTACTACACTAGAAATGCTGCAATGGAAGGCAAAACATGGTGTGTCTGATAAGGCATTTGAAGGGATGCTAAAAATTGTGAAGGACAAGCTTCCGGAGAACAATGAATTACCGTCCACCACATATGAAGCAAAACAGACTGTGTGCCCTCTTGGGTTGGAGGTACAGAAGTTCCATGCATGCCCTAATGATTGCATCCTATATCAGGGTAAGGATTACGAGAATTTGGATGCTTGTCCTGTGTGCAAAGCGCTACGTTATAAGATTCGGCGAGATGAAGATGCTGGTGATCTCCAGGGGCACCGTGACAAGACGAAGAAAGTTCCGGTGAAGGTTATGTGGTATTTTCCTATAATACCACGTTTGAAGCGTTTGTTCCGGAACAAAGCACATGCTAAGTTGATGAGATGGCACACCGAGGAACGTAAGCAAGACAACCTGTTGAGACATCCGGCTGATGGGTCTCAGTGGAGAAAGATTGATAGAGAATTCAAGACATTTTCTGAGGACGGGGAAAGGAACATAAGGTTTGATTTAAGTACGGATGGTTTCAATCCATTCAGGGAGTTTAGCAGTGGTCATAGCACTTGGCCTGTGACCCTATGCATGTTCAACCTTCCTGGTTGCATGTGCATGAAGCGAAAGTTCATTATGATGCCAGTGCTCATCCAAGGTCCAAAACAACCCGGCAACGACATTGATGTGTACCTAAGACCGTTGGTCGATGAACTATTACTGCTATGGCAGGAAGAGGGCGTACGTGTGTGGGATGAGGATAGGCAAGAGAACTTCGATCTACGAGCATTATTGTTCATAACCATCGACGATTGGCCTACCCTAAGTAACCTTTCTGGGCAGACAAACAAGGGATATCGGGCATGCACGCACTGTTTACATAGAACACAAGGTATTCATCTCAAAAACTGTAAGAAGGTCGTGTATAATGGTCACCGTTGTTTCCTTCCAACTAATCACCCCTTACGGAAGAAAGGGATGCATTGGAAAGGGAAGGCTGACCATCGTACGAAGGCACCCCATTTTAATGGAGATGCCGTATTTGGGATGGTAAATGATCTAAGGGTAGTCTTTGGACCTGTTCCGACTGATGCCAACGGGCGTGCACCAATGTGGAAGAAGAAATCTATATTTTAGGAGCTACCTTATTGGCGTAGCCTTGAGGTCCGACACGCAATTGACGTGATGCACCTTACGAAGAATCTTTGCGTGAAGGTGCTAGGCTTCATGGGTTGTTACGGTAACCCGAAGGATACCAACGAAGCACGAGAGGACCTGAAAGAATTTCATAAGATTCCCAAAGTTCCGCGGGAGGGTGATGATGAAACTGATCCGGAAGAGGATGATGATGATGTTGATAACTATGGTTCTGCTAGTTACACTCTCACCAAGAAAGAGAAGGAAAGCGTGTTTGATTGCCTGAATAGTATTAAGGTTCCGTCTGGCTACTCGTCGAATTTAAAGGGGATCATAAATATGAAAGAGAAGAAGTTCACAAATCTAAAAGCCCACGACTGTCACATGTTGATGACACAGTTGCTTCCAGTTGCGTTGAGGGGTGTTCTATCAGAGAATGTACGATTACTGGTCGTAAAGCTTTGTGCATTTCTCAATACAATTTCACAGAAGGCAATCGATCCAGCCGAGCTAGGAAAGCTACAGAATGATGCGGTTCAATGTCTTGTCGGCTTTGAGTTGGCATTTCCACCTTCCTTCCTCGATGTTATGACGCACCTCCTGATACACCTTGTGAAAGAAATTACTATTCTCGGTCTAGTATACCTTCACAACATGTGACCTTTTGAGAGGTTCATGTCGATCCTCAAGAAATATGTTCTTAACCATGCCCGTCCGGAAGGAAGCATTGCTAAGGGATATGGAACTGAGGAGGTCATTGAGTTTTGTGTTGATTTTGTCGACACAATTGACTCGATTGGGCTTCCAGTATCACGACACGAGGGGAGACTACAGGGAAAGGGTACCATCGAAAGGAAATCAAGTTTGAGCAATAATACTGATTTGTTCCATAAAGCACACCTAACAGTCCTGCAACAATCATCACTGGTGACTCCGTATAGGATGAAACACGAGCAGATTATTACTTCTCAAAATCCAACCAAATCCCCAGTCTGGATTGCACGCCGTCACTTGGAAACATTTCCCTCATGGTTGAGTGAATAACTCATCGGAAACTTAACGATTCATCCACAACTAGCTTTGTTAGTCAGGGGACCTTGTAGCACAATTACAAGATTTCAAGCTTATGATATGAATGGTTACAATTTTTACACGAGAGCTCAAGATCGCAAAAGCACAAACCAAAATAGTGGTGTCCGTATGGATGTCATCGGAAAAGATGGGGGCAAGACCTGCTATTATGGTATCATAGAAGAGATATGGGAGCTTGAGTACGGAGCGATGAACGTCCCTCTGGTTTTTTGCCAATGGGTAAACCTGAATGGCGTAAAGAAAGATGAATATGGAATGACAATAGTGGACCTTACCAAGATTGGGTTCAAAGATGATCCATTCGTGCTTGCCAAAGATGTGCATCAGGTTTTCTATGTCAAGGATATGACTAGCATACCGAAGAATAAAAATCCCCAAGAAGCAGGACCACAAGAGGCAAAGCGTCACATAGTTCTTCCAGGTAAAAGAGTAATCGTGGGAGTCGAGGACAAAACAGATCAATCCGATGATTATGATCAGTTTGATGGCATGCCTCCGTTCGCTGTCGAAGTTGACCCAAGCATATTGCTTGGACGTGAAGAGACACCGTACTTACGTGCTTGAGATTAATGTTGTAATGTAATGATTAATGATCAAATCAATTGTGTATCGGTCTCAAAATTTTTATGAAGCTTGAATATGTCATGTGAGATGGACCCACCAAGTTTGAGATTTTTCTCAATTAATTTACTATTTTTTCGGTTTAATTGAATTTCTGTGCGACATCACCTAGAAATTAAAAGTTGAGCTGAGAGCACCCCTGAAACGATCCAGAATGGTGCCAAACTTGGCCACAAGTTCTCTTGTGCCTTAGGAGTCTAATTTATCTGGAAGCCGAATCATAATTCTTGAGTTATTGATGTGTAATTCACAATATTCTAGCTCCCTTAGCACGAAGAAAAAACCTAAAATACATTTAGTCATCAGAAAAATCTAAGATCTTGCGTGAGCTAATATTTTCAGTGTAAATGACAACCAAAAAAATTTCAGACCATTTCGACATAGATGGAGTACACGTGCTTCACAAAGCTATATAGAACCTTTCATCGAACCATGTATATACCACTTATGTCTTAACGATTCTGAAGTTCATGCACTTTGCAGTGTTGTATCGGTCTCAAAATTTTTATGAAGCTTGAATATGTCATGTGAGATTGACCCACCAAGTTTGAGATTTTTCTGAATTAATTTACTATTTTTTTCAGTTTAATTGAATTTCCGTGCGACATCACCTAGAAATTAAAAGTTGAGTTGAGAGCACCCCTGAAACGATCCAGAATGGTGCCAAACTTGGTCACAAGTTCTCTTGTGCCTTAGGAGTCTAATTTATCTGGAAGCCGAATCATAATTCTTGAGTTATTGATGTGTAATTCACAATATTCTAGCTCCCTTAGCATGAAGAAAAAACCTAAAATACATTTAGTCATCAGAAAAATCTAAGATCTTACGTGAGCTGATATTTTCAGTGTAAATGACAACCAAAAAAATTTCAGACCATTTCGACACAGATGGAGTACACGTGCTTCACAAAGCTATATAGAACCTTTCATCGAACCATGTCTATACCACTTATGTCTTAACGATTCTGAAGTCCATGCACTTTGCAGTGTTGTATCGGTCTCAAAATTTTTATGAAGCTTGAATATGTCATGTTAGATTGACCCACCAAGTTTGAGATTTTTCTGAATTAATTTACTTTTTTTCGGTTTAATTGAATTTTATTGGGAATGCACATCAATATTGCAAATGAAAATTGGAAGTGAATGTTTACAACTCTAAAATATAATTTTGCATAGCAAATTACATTTTATTATATTTTAACTAAATATAATTTTGCATGGAAAAAATAGTAAAAGTTACAATATTTTTTTTGATTTCAAAGAGATAGAATGTGAAAATGAGAAAAGAAATGGGAGGGGAAAAACAGTTCCCGCCGAAAATTACACTTTAGTCCCGGGTGGTGTTACGACCCTAGACTAAAGGGGGGCCTTTAGTCTCGGGTGGTAACACCATCCGGGACAAAAGGTCGAAATTTTGCCCTTACGGCCCTCCCGCGCGAAAGGGGCCTTTAGTCCCGGGTGGAGATACGACCCGGGACAAAAGGGGGGCCTTTTGTCCCGAGTCGTATCTCCACCCGGGACAAAGGCTATTTGCTCCCGGGTCTGATTACGACCCGAGACTAAAGAGGGGGGATATATATCCCACGGATCCACCCCTTCTTCCCCAACTCCTCCACTTCACACTTCGTCGTCCGGCATCCCCCCTGCTGATCTCCGCCTGCCGTCGTCTTCCCCCGCCGTCGCCTTGCCTCCGTCGTCTTCGAAGCTCGCACCCCGCCGTCGTCGACCCCGTCGCACCCCGTCGTCCCTGCCCGCGCCCGGCCGTTGACACGTCCGGCCGGCCCCACGCCCTCCGCCGCCGCCGGAGCTCCCGACCGCTGTCATCCGCACGCCGCCCGTCGACCCCGCCCGCGCCCGGCCGTCGTCCCGACGCCCGTCGACGTCTCCGCCGCGCTCGGCCGTCGCCCGCCGCCGCTCCCGGCCGCCGTCGCCGCCGCTCCGCCGCGCCCGGGCGCCGTCTCCGCGCCGGCCCCCACGCCCGGCCGTCGTCTCCCTCGCGCCCGGTCGTCCGCCCGCCGCCGCTCCCGGCCGCCGACGTCGTCGCCCCCCCAGCCCGCCGTCGCTACCGGTGAGGGGATCTGCTGACATCAGGCCCTGATGGCTGACGTCAACAATTTTTTTTAATGTTTTCAGTTAATTTGTTTAGGAATTTAGATTAGAATTAGAGATTTTGATTTGAATTTAGAGATTTTAGAATTGAATGTAGAGATTTTAGAATTGAATTTAGAGATTTTAGATTTGAATTTAGAGATTTTAGAATTAGAGATTTTAGATTTGAATTTAGAGATGAAATATGTATTTAGAGATGAAATATGTATTTAGAGATATTAATTTTTTCGCTCACCTGATAATTAGGTAGTATCGCTCGACACGCTCTATTCTTTCCCGACTCGCTCGACCCCGTCCGACACTTAGGTTTTCTCGCTCGACTCGCTCGACTCCCGCCCGACTCGCTCGACTGCCGCCCGACTAGCTCGACCCCGCCCGACACTTAGGTTTTCTCGCCCGACTCGGTCGACTCCCTCCCGACACTTAGGTAGTCTTGCTCGACTCTCGCCCGACTCGGTCGACTCCCGCCCAACACTTAGGTAGTCTCGCTCGACTCCCGCCCGACTCGCTCGACTCCCGCCCGACACTTCGCTCGACTCCCGCCCGACTCGCTCGACTCCCGCCTGACACTTAGGTAGTCTCGCTCGACTCTCGCCCGACTCGGTCGACTCCCGCCCGACACTTAGGTAGTCTCGCTCGACTCCCGCCCGACTCGCTCAACTCCCGCCCGACACTTAGGTAGTTTCGCTTGACTCTCGCCCGACACTTAGAAATCATTTATGTATTCAGAAATCATTTACGTAATCAGAAATTCATTTATGTGCTCAGAAAATCATTTATGTGCTCAGAAAATCATTTATGTATCCAGAAAATAATTTATGTGGTCAGAAAATCATTTATGTATTCAGAAATTCATTTATGTATCCAGAAAATCATTTATGTGCTCAAAAAATCATTTATGTATTCAGAAACTCATTTATGTATTCAGAAATTCATTTATGTGCTCAGAAAATCATTTATGTATTCAGAAATTTATTTATGTGCTCAGAAAATCATTTATGTGCTCAGAAAATTATTTATGTGCTCAGAAAATCATTTATGTGCTCAGAAATTCATTTATGTGCTCAGAAATTCATTTATGTTTTCAGAAATTTCTAGTTATGGATAATAATGAGGACGAGGAGCGGCTGATGGAGAGCCTTATTGCTGGGGGTCCAAATACCGAGGTCCCAACCTTCACCGAGGAGGAGCGTAGCCAGGCGGACGCGTTCCTCAACATAACCGGGGACATCGACACCCGCACCGCGGACATCGACTCCCGCACCGCGGACATCGACAGCCGCGCCGAGGACAATAATGAAGACCTTTTCATAGTTAATGCAGAAGGTTCCAACGAGGTATATATATCATGCATTAACAAATCCATAAATGCATTAACAACGAGGTATATATATCATTTTGGAACCCCGCATGAATAACAAATCCGCAACTTGTAGGCTTCAACCTCGACAAGCAAAAAGACTAAGAGAGGCCGTACAAAAGTAATCGTCGATCATGACGTGAAGTTTCATATCACTGAAGTGAACGAGCTTGGCCAGCCATGGGAACCAAAGAAGGTCAGGGACAAGTTTGTGTCCCAATGCGGTGGTATTGTGAGGGACAACGTGCCCATATCATATAGAGAATGGAAGGGAAGGGAAGATAATCCATGGGTGGTTCCGGATTCACTTAAGAATATGTTATGGGATGATATCCTAAAACACTTCACACTTCCACCGGGCGTGAACGCAAACCTTGTGAAGCAGTGGACTTTCACGAAGATGGCAACTCAATTGCAGAGTTTCAAGAAGCAGCTGCACAGAGATTATATCAAGCAGAATCGAACTCCAAATTTTGATGATTATCCCAAGCTAAAGGATCACTGGCAGTCCTTTGTGGATTACAAGAATAGTAAAGAATTTGCCAACAAGAGCGCACGAGCTCAGATTAGTGCAAGTAAGAAGACGGATTACAACCATCGTCTTGGTCGCGGTGGTTACGCGGTTGCAGCACCCAAGTGGCGGAAGATTGAACAAGACCTCCTCAATAAAGGTATCGTACCAGCGGTCTTTGACTGGGAAGAACGATCGAAGAATTGGTATTATGCCCGCGGTGGAAGATTGAACCCTGATGATGGTTCCCTCGAATTCCCACCCACGTTACGGGAGGCAGCACATGAGATAATAAAAAAGAATGAAGACATCAAAGCGGGCAGATTGGTTCCTGACAGAGACATGGATGAGCTCACTTTTGTGCTCAGGAATCCGGAATACCCAGGACGTTGCAGGGGCTACGGGGTAGTCCCGTGAAAGTTTGCTTTCAAGGGAAGCGCCGACACCTACAGAAGCCGCAAAAGAAGAAGGGAGTGTGAAGAGGGGCGGTGGCGTGAAATGATGGAGCAGAGACTTAAAGATCAAGAAGAACGTATGAATGCAGAGATTGAATGACGAGTGGCCGCCGCGGTAGCTCAGATCACCCCTGCCAGAGCACTGCCCCAAGCACCGGTGGATCCCATCATTAGCCCTTTCGCTCGCAAAAGTAGTTGTGCTTCCACAGAGGCCCCCGAAGAACAAAGGGCGGCAAACCAAGAAGAAGTTCAAGTAGAGGACAACGAACGGTACCCTGTGGATGAACTCTGTCAGCGCACCGCATGTGAGCTGCACAAGCCGATCGGCAACATCACAATGACGGTATAAACCTGATTATACGTGCAATTATCTCAACCTTTGATGCATGTCTCAGGCATTTAAAAACTTCATCATTTCTCTACATATATATAGGTGGCGTACGGAATGGCTTTAGCACATCTCCCAGGACGTACAAGCCACGACATGGAGATTCCAGCTGGCTACGCCTCAGTTGGTTTGGAGGAGATTGTTGACCCAAAGTTTAACGACATAGAGCTAGACATCCAAGGAGGTGACGGGGAAAGGACACTCCACAATGCGCTTCACAGTATCATATTGTGGCCCAAACGTTACATCATAATACCTAACATGCCGCCACCGATCCCTCCGAGTGTTGCCGAGCAGCAGCCACTATCTCCCGGGCCGTCAACGATCCCTCCGAGTGTTGCCGAGCAGCAGCCACCATCTCCCGGGCTGTCACCGGGCCGGTCGTCGCCGAATGATTGGAGCTCACCGTCTCCACAACGGGGGAATTCTCTTACCGCGAGCGATGGCGATCGTCAGCAATCACCACCAAAGCATCAATCACCACCAAAGCAGCCTTTACCAAAGCCTGCCAAGAGGCGATCCCGATCAAAATCTATCGCGTCTATGCCTGTGCCAAATCCGGATCCCCCGAAGAAGAAAGGGAAAAAGCTGCCTGTTAAAAAGAGGTTGCCATATGACATGACAGTATCAGAAAATGAGGCGGAGTGTGATAAGCAACTCAAGGCGTGGATTGAAGGGAATAAATAGGCTGCTAGACAAAAATTGCTCGAAGAAAAGGAAGCAGAAAAGAATAAAGATCGTCCGCAGAAACTCAAAGCTTTCATAGAGAAGAAGGAAGCAGAAAAGAGACAAGAAATTATAAAACCCCTACTAAGTGATTATGACCGGTCGCTGCACAAGTCCCTAAAGAAGAAGAGACAAGGAGGGTCACCAAATAGTTACATCAACCAAGTACCGGAGTCGATGATGCCACAGGATTATAGGAAGAAGAAGAAGGCAACAGAAGCGTCGACGTCGACGAAAGAGCCTTCAACGAAGAAGGCAACACAAACGTTGACGTCAGCGAAAGAGCCTTCAACGAAGAAGGCAACACAAACGTCGACATTGACGAAAGAGCCTTCAACGAAGAAGGCAACACAAACGTCGACGTCAGCGAAAGAGCCTTCAACGAAGAAGGCAACAGAAGCATCGACGTCGGGAGTACAGACTTACATCGCCTCCGGCCTCACTGCAACTGAATGAGCTCTTGCACTTATGGACACAGCACAACTAGCAAATGTCATTCAAATGCAAGAAGCAACAGGGCTCCCACTAGAATATGTTCTCGGCCACGAATCACCTCCTCGGGACAAAAACTTCGTACCTAGATGGCACTACAAGCATGGGAAATCTTTTGTCAGGCCTGAGTTGGTGAAGAAACTCCCTACTCAGATGTGCAGATTGCATGACTTCTACATGAAGACGTCTAAGACGGGCCTGGAGATGATTGGCATGCTTGTTAAACCGGGAGATTTTGCTGGTGAAGGCGAGAAGTTGGTCTGGCTGCAATTCAAGGATATTTATGAAATTTTCCATCTTGACTCCTTGAATACCGATCTTGTCATGGCCTGGTGCCTGTAAGTGACGGTGCAATACATACCCTAATTAACAAATTAATGCATACTCTAGTTATTAACTTTGTCTTTCATTTTCTGTAGCCTGGAAATGCATAACATGCAGAAGAATGGTTACCAACGAATAGGTTTCATGGACCCATCTTTAGTTAATCAAGATCAAGTAAAGCTCCAACCAGAAACAACATTCAAAACAATCCTAAGGACCTTATGTAATTTGCATTACAAGGATTTGATACTTCTACCTTACAACTTCGAGTAAGTGTGATTACCATCTTAATTGCTAAGGGTTCGCATTTCTAATTATCTTAGTTAACATTATTTAGTTCTACTCTTTTGAGCTTCTATGTATATACAGTTTCCACTGGATTCTTCTCATAATTGATGTCAACAGAAGCAACGTCCTTGTCTTTGATTCGTTGAGAAGAGATCCGAACAAATACTTGGACCTTCAAGATATGTTTCAAGAGTAATAATTCTATCCATACGTTCCCTTTTATGCAATAGTGTGCTTTTACTAACACTATCTAGCTCTAACTTTCATTATTTTCTGCCAGAGCTTGGGAAAAATTCAAGACTGTCAACCCTAGACAATGGAGACCTAGAATAAACTTCTCTACAAATTTTCTGATACGTAAACCAAATAACAACTTCAGCTTGGGCAAATTAAAAATGTATAACACTAATTTTTCATAATTATCTTCTTCAATTTAGTGTATGAGACAGGAACAAGGGACACATTTATGTGCATACTATGTGTGTGAGTTCATCCACAATTTCTGCGAGGCAGACCCGTCAGATTATACTGTAAGTATTATTTTAAACCAGTTAATAATACATTTTTTCTAACCGCTTATATATTTAATTCTTGTGTGTAATATATTAAATTATTTGCACATTACAGAACAATATGATTAGGGACACAATCATTGAGAAGGACCGACTCTTGGCGATTCAAGAAAGTCTCTGCGGATTCATAATGGACCAGGTGATTAATCCACAAGGCAGAAATCACTATGACGGTCATCGAATTGATAAAGTTTAATTAGCACATCCGGTGGAACTTTAGACTAGAATTAGAATGAAACGGTATTTTGATGTATATATATACTACTTTCAGAAAATACTATCTATGCTTTCGATGTAATATAATGTGTGTATATATTTATTTATAAGTTTATTCTCTTCATATAGTACGTATAGTAGACACATATAATTAGTGCAAACATTTATACGTACACGTAAATTACACCCAAATATGTGAGAATATACACGTATAACATTATTAGAACAATTGGAATTGAAACAAAAAAAATGACAGTGGGGTCTTTAGTCCCGGGTGGTAATACCACCCGGGACTAAAGGGGTGGCGTCCAGGCGATGGTGTGCCCTCCCTTTTGTCCCGGGCGAGGCTACCACCCGGGACTAAAGGGGTGGCGCACAGGTGCTGGTGTGCCCTCCCCTTTTGTCCCGGGCGGGGCTACCACCCGGGAATAAAGGCCACCCTTTATTCCCGGTTGCCCACCCGGTGACAAAGGGGGGGGGGCCTTTTGTCTCTCCCTTTTCGTCCCGGGTAGGCTTTAGAGACTTAAAGCCTTTCCCACCCGGGACGGAAGGCTGTTTTTCCACCAGTGGCATCACAACAAACGGCCTCCACGGAGGGAAACGACGCCCAATCGCTGCCGCCATTGCTGACACCGACACCAATCGGGTAAAGCTTTCGCTCATAGTTCCTGCACAACCACATCACCCAAACAAGAAATCTGCGACATTCTAGTGACCCAACCTACCGGGTAGTGCCGCTTAGTGAGCTGACAACACCAGTAGGCATCAAAGACGCAAAAGAAGGCACCTCTAGCACCGGAAGACAACTGTCGTGCTCCAGAACGCCAACACCTACGGCCGGAAAGATCCACCCACGGGGACACCAGAGGTGGCCGAGGCAGATCCAAGCTACGACGCTCACGCTGGCTACCGCCAAGGGATGGGGCGGGCGAACACCACCACCACCAACATCGCGCTCGTTCGATGACGCTCTCAGGCGGCGGCGAGGGCACACGGGTGTGAGAGAGGGGCCCGGCCCCCGTCGGCGGCTAGGGTTACACCCGAGCCAACCCAGTCGGCTACACGGGTAGAATGAGGGACGTGACTTCGGATGCTGGACGGGCAAGGCAAATCCAGATCTGCAGCAACATCGCCGGCCGACACTCGCCACCACCGCCCACCACCACGAGAACCAGGGGGACAAGGAGCATCTCAGGCGGAGAGATAGCCCCGTCGTCACCTTCGTCGCACCAGAGCGGACTACCGTCGGCTCGCTTAGGCGGCGATGCGAGCACGAGGGTGGGGGAGGGGGGCCCGGCCGGTGGCAGCTAGGGTTCCGCCCGAGCCGCCTCCAGGGGCGACGTGGGAGACAGGGTGGGTGGCGTCTCTGTGTCACATCCCTAATTTTCTAGGTTTTAAAAATTGGTCCCTAAAAATTTCTTTTAAACCCCTAGGACTTAAATGCATTAGATTTGCATTTTACAACTAAGTCCTTTTCTTTTTCATCACAGATACTTATGCATTTGTTGTGCTAATATTCTTTTCCTCACCTCAAATTCTCACTAATATTTCCTAAGGATATTCTAGTATAAGTTCTAGATAAAAACACTTCAAATTTGAATTAGAATTCAATACCCTTTCCAAATCAAATAGAAAGGACTTCAAACCATAACTGGGCCACACCTCACTCAGCCCAGCACCAAGGTCCATCCCACCCCTTCCTACTCCTTCTCCTCGCGCGGCCCATGACCTCCCGCACAGCCCAACACAGCCTGGCCTTGAAGTCCGCTCCACCACCCCTTCTCTCCTCCTTCACGCAGCCCGCCTCCCGCCGCACGGCCCAGCATGGCCCAATAGCCCAGCATACCCCGCGCTGACACAAGACGACACCAACGTCGTCCTCCTCGCGCTATTGCTACTTTTCCCCTCTCCCGCCGCGCTCACCGCCGCAATCCTCCCTCCCCGCTGCCATTAGCCGTACACGTGCGCCTGCGTCAGGTCGCCCACACCCTCCCCTCCATCCTCCCGTAGCCGAATAAGCTGTTTGCTTTTCCGCCCTGCGCTGCCATCGTTGACTTTGCCGCGCCATGGCAGAGCGCCGCCGCTAGCATACCGCACGCAAGCCGCTCCGCCATGCCCTCCACCGCTCCACTTGCGAGCGCGCCGCAATTGCCCATACCACCGCAGCGTGCCCCGACCGCTTGAACTCATCTGCTCGCCCTCACGGCCGTACATCACGCGCGCCACGGCGAGGAGATGTGCCGCACTCCAGAGCGCTGCAGCAATCCGTCCCGCTTGATCTCCCTCCCTGCAGCCACGCTCGCCGACCTGACATGCGCACTGCGGCCGCCTGCACCACCTGCCCCGACTCAGCCCTTATCCCCATCTCTTCCCCCTCTCCGTGACCTTATCCACCGGACGCCGGGTGACGTCGCCATGGCCGCCGCCTCACCCCAGCCGAGCTCCCCTCCCCGACCTATAAATAGGACCCTGAGCTCCCTGAGCTCCTCACCTCTCCACACTACACCTCCACACATCACCACGCCACCACCACCACCACCCCTCCATCACTCTCCCGGTGAAGCCTTGCTCCGCCGGCGAACAACCCTCCGCCGTCGAGCACAACTGCCACTCCTCTCGCCTCCGGTGATCCTCCGCCACCTTACAGCACTGGTGAGTGCCATTGTGCTGCCCAAGTAGCCTCACCATCCTAGCCGTAGCGCTGTAGGCCTTCCCCGCCGCCACCGCACCTCTGCCGGGTTCGCATACGCTGCCGGCTTAGCTCCGGCGAGCCGTCATGCTGCCCGAGCACACCGCCGTGCTCACTAGACACCCACACGCACGCACGCACACTTGATTAGGCACCAGGGCCCCTCTAGGCGTGTCTCCGTTCATGGCCGCACCAGGGTTCCGCACCGGTGAGCCACTGCGCCGCCGCCGGTCACCTCCGTCGGCCTAGCCACCCCCCAGTCTGCCTTGCCCTACTACACGCCCACGGTGAGGTTCCATCCCCGCCGGCGAACCACAGGCGCCGGAATCCCCAACTCCGGCGAACCCACCCCTGTTTCGCGGTGGTCCGGTGACCCAGCCGGGCGGCGCCGTCTCCCCTGCCCCGCTAGGTACACCCGGTGCACGTGCACCACACACACAGGCTGTCCACGCCAGCAGCCACGACAGCATCGGCGCACCATGTGGCTGCCACGTGCACGCCACGTGCATGCATGTGCCGCCCCGTGCCACGTCAGCCCCCCTAGCCCGCCTGTCAGTCTCTCTCTCCCCCTGTTTTTGCTAGGTACACCCGACCAAATGCACACACAAGTTTAGTTAGCCATCTTAAAAATTCCCAAAAATTCACCATAAATATTAGACCCTATTCATGCTATTTGCACCCAAATCTCATATGTCTAGCTCCCAGACTAATTTCCGGCACCTTTTCTTATTTACCGAGTCCATATTTTATGTACACGGGTATAGGGATTTTCCTTCATATCGATCACAAAACCCTAGGAACCCCATCCATTATTCTTTAACCCATGTTTGATGAATTGTTATGCTTGATTTGTATGATATACATTTTTTCCTTATAACTACGCTTTATAGAAGATGACACTTATTTTGAGAACCCGATCGACGACCCGGATTACGTAGAAGAAGCGCTGAACGACCAAGACTTCAAAGAAGGCAAGTTCCACGACATTCCTTGACTTCTACCATCCAGATAACTTCTCACCTTAATTTCATGCTTTCCCGCTTAAATACTACTGAATTCTACATTTCGTATTTACCGTATTTCTATATGCTTAGAAGTAGAAAATGGTAGTTGCATAAGTTGGAATAAGTTAATAGAACCCCTAAGGAAGGACCTGGGAGTATGGGGGCAACCTCAGTGAAGGGTATTGTCCATGCTTACTCCGGTCGTATAAAGTTCGGTTCATGGGAAAGTCTTTTTAGTGTTTTGTACGACCGCACGGGCCAAAAAGGCATAGCCTTCGGGAATGCCTAATCATTTGAGGACTTGATCCACACCCCACCACTGCATCTAGTAAACCACCCCAAGAGGCCATGGTGGGCAACAAATATGATGGAGCAAGATCTTCGTATAGTCCCAGGTCTGATCGGCATGGGTCATCGGGTATGTTATGGCGTCAGGGGATGTAGTGGTATTGAATACCACATTTTATATTGATGTATCATTTCCCGGGAAACTGGATCCGCGTGGCGGATGGTGGTGGAATGACCCCTGTTTAGACCCCAGTATAGACGTGGGTGGAGCTAGGGAATGTAGTCTAGGATTGGATGATAATGTCGTCCATGAATAGACGCCGGCGGGTACGGGTTTCGTAGGTCAGTACCGCCCCCATATAGCGTATGGGCTGATCGATCGTGCGGGTAAAGCGTACCCCTCTGGCCAGAGTGATGAATCTATTCGAACAGTCGAGGCTCGCGGTTATGAGCCCACTTGGTAAAAGCTCTCATTGATTAGAATACACCTTAGGATACTAGAGATGCTTTTGGTTAAGGTTAACGTGCTCTTGAGTCGGGTTTGTTCTTGAATGGAGCCCGAGTATGGCTTAAGGCTGGATCGGGATATCCCTGACGAAACCCGGATAGACTCTATATAATCAGGGGACTGGTAGGGAAGTGAATGCCCTCCAGGACCACAACTACTTTATACTGCTGCATTACTGTTGACGGTTCGAAACCGCGTTCAACTTCACCGCAAGTACACGGAGTGACTTGGTGCCTTTTTCACCAAGGGAGGGGACCCCCAAGGTTCTTGTCAATCCACGGAGCAACGGAATCACTTGTGTTTAACCTAACACTAACTTAGTTGATTAAGGACTTTATGATGTAAAGATTAATCTATAAAGTAAAGACAAACTAACCCTAGATTATGTTAAAGAGAAAGAGAAAGGTGGTTCACGAGTATGAAGAACGTATGCCCATGGAGTCTAGGTACTTGAGATGCAATCACCCAAAACATGATAAAACCCCGATCCAATCTATCTACGGATGTGAACAAAGAATTAGGCGTTTCCCTTCCCTCGTACTAGTCACTACACGAAGGTAATCGTCGCTAACCCTAATGAACACGGTATGTTGACGTGATCTACGGGAGCAACCCCGAAGGCATGGTAGTTAACCTTAAACATTAAGCATCATCAACAAAAGGTATGATAGATATGAGATCCAAAAGAGAGTGGGTGACTACATATCAAGATCCGTTACAACTCCATGGACAAACGATTACTTTACCACATCAAGACTCTAAGCATGGCATCGTTGAACATGGTGGATGCCCCCGATAGAGTTCGTCTCTCGGTGTCCTTCAACTTTGGCGGCACCGTGGCAGGGTCTCGGCGTCCTCCTTCCTTGTTGTGGCCTCCCTTGACCTCGGTGATGATCCTCTTGAATCTTCACCCTCTCGATCAACCCTCTTCCTTGTGATTGATCTCCCAAGGCTTCTCTGGACGTCTTTCGCGAATGGCTTCCTCCCTCAAATAATTAGGGTTCCGCGAACTTATCACCGAAGAAAGGCGGTGGCAAACAGACCCTAGAAGGGGGTGGGCCGGCCGGCCTGGGCCGACCGGCCTGGCCTTCTCCTAGCCCGGTTCGTCTCCGTCTTTTGCCATGTGTCATTTCTTGCACTTTGGACTTTTTCCTCCTTCGGATATAGGCTTTGGACGTCGTTATCCCTGCGACCAAGTTAAGGGGTCTTTATGCATGATCTTCCGATCTTTTCACCTTGGTCCTCGGAGATTCTTCATTGAAGCACATTGGTCCTTGCCACCTTTGCAGTCAAGTTCACGCACGGTCAGAGTCCCTTGATCATCATGTAAATCATCCTCCGAACCGAGTACATCTCTTCTCACTTAGTGCATGAATTCTTGTGTAAACATAATACTCCAAAACACACATCCAACGATGAACTTGTTATATCATTAGTATGCCTAGTGGCGGGTTAGTTCCGAAATGAAATCCAAACTATAACATAACAAGTGTTCTTGGTTGACGGAAATTGACTGCAAACATCCCCCCACGCTTAGATCTTGCGCGTCCTCGAGCAAGTTGCTCAAAAATTGTTTATCCACGGAGTTGAAATATGCTTCGTCAATTCTTTCCTTTCAAGTTAGTCAATCATTCATCTTTAATATAAGAGACATGAATCAAAGATCATAATGTAAACATGGGCATTTAAAAATTACCAATTCAAGACTTACCCCACTACTCATACCTTTTCACTAGAGATCTTCGACTTCATCCATACTCGCTTTCTTACTTTCATCGGAGGGTTTTTACAAACTTTTAAAAATAAAATTCCTGCACAAAGCATTAGACAAAGTCCTTCTCCAAGTTCTCACATGTCACTCTTTTAAAGTGGCTATCCTAGATAATTTCATAAACTCTCACCTCCCACAAGTCTCTCATTTATAATGTAAGGTGGAGCTATAGGTGTGGCTAGTGAAGCTGGCACAAGTATTATCAAGCTAGGAAAATCCTCTAGTGGTTGTTCACCTTCCAAGCCAATGATCATGAGAATTAAACCATAATGTAAGGGTATCAAGGATGAGAAGATATAGAATGGTGGACATGTGCAAAGGGAAAAATAATAATGACTTCAAGGCACTAATGATGTCCTCGATGTCGGATTGCACATGGTATGGAATATCAAAGATTCGTTCTCAACATCGTCGCATCCTTCCTTGCACTTCTTTTGATCTTCATTTGACTTGTCATCCTTCACTATACCTCTCTTGCTTTGCCTTGGATTTTCCCTCTTTTCTTTTTCTTCCTTTTTTTTCTTCTTTTCTTCTTCTTTTTCTTGTGTGCGCACCACACATATTCACATGCATATATATACATTTTTCTTCTTCTTTCCACATCTTTACCTTCTTCTCCGAAGCTTTTTGCTCATCTTTTGAACATGAATACCAATCTGAATTTTAAATAAAATCATGCCTAGAAATTGAACGAATCTTCGAACATGGGTTGTGTTCAAGGGGTAAGATGATAAAAAGATGTTTATGGGTTTGGGTATGGAATTCGGCGATGTACGGGGCATTCAATGTGAAATTCCCGTTACCGAATGTATGACAAGGCTAGCAATAAAAGATATACATCAAGGACATGATCATTGCTTGAAATTAGACCTCCCAAGAGAGTAAAATCCTAACCCAATTCATCATACTGAACAACACTTATGGTGGAGCATATATATATAAAGGCTTTGTATAGGATAGATATTACCTCTCAACTTGGAGAAAGAGATCGCTAACCTTCATAGCAAGGTGTTTTTCTTAATTTTCAGAAATTAAAGCCTCTAATGCTAGCATTACTAAAAGCATAGATAAAGCAAAGTCCTAGATCAAAGTTCGAATATGGGTGCTTTACAAAAGTAAATTTCCACTAAGCACCACGGTAAATGATTAATCATCAAGTTCATGCTTGAATAACAAAGATAAAGTAAAGACATAACAAGAAAAGAAACAAGAGACTTGCATAAGACACTTTTTATTTCTTTTTCTTGACTCAACACTAAATTAAGACACTTTCAAGCTAAAAAGATAAAGCAAAACTCACACTTGACTCTCACACTTGACTCAAACTAGACTTAATTTAAAGACTAGACTCTCACACCACTTTAAGCAAAAATTTTAAAAAGGCAGCTAGCTAGATCCCCCCACGCTTAGATCTTACGACGTCCTCGTCATAACTTTACAAAAGGTACAAAGGGGGAGAACAAGCTAACTACGACACCTAGTGGTACTTCCCGCACGAGTTGCACCACTCCTTCTTCTTGAAGTTCTTGTTCACCCCGAAGAGCTTCCTTATGTTACGGTTGAGGTACTTGAAGTCGTCTTCCGCCATGCGCTCCCAATCTTCAATCCTTTGTTGCATGGCATTGATGGTGTGGAAGCACTCATCAAGGGAAGAGAAGAGCTCCGCAATAGCATTACGGCAAGCCGCGCAACACATGTTGTGCTCTTCCTCCGGATCATTGTTGTCTCCATCGTCTCCACCGTCCAGATCGTTGCCGCCGTCTGGGTTGCCTCCTTCACCTTGCTCATGATGCTCCTCCAGCTCCTTCTTGGGCACCTCCTCCCAAACATAGAGGTCGTTATCATCTCTTCCACCGGCTGCCCATGAGCTAGGGCTTCGATCATCAGAGTAGTCACTATCTCCGTAAATCTCCGCCGGCTCGGGGGTCTTCTCTTCATAATCCTTCCTCTTCATCCCAAGGAGCCTCTTTCAGCGGCAAATGGGAGAGGCAGGCTTCTCCTTCTTCTCTTCAACCCATGGATTTGGGCTAGCCATGCGCCTCGTTGGGATACGCCCTCCGCATTGAATCCGTGCGGTCCTCTTCACCTCCTTCTTGAGCTTTGGCACCACAACGCACCGACGAAGCTCCTCGGTCGCTAGAGTTGGAGAGGGGAGGCGTGCTTCTTCTTCCATTGTTGCCTTTACCTCTTCCTTCCCTTTGGTGCTGCTCGAGGATGCCATGGGTACTTGGGTGCTTTCGTGGAGGTTGGAGATTGCAATTGAGATGCAAACCTCGAGCTCCCCAGGCATCCTTAAATATCCCTGGAAGGATTCGGCCGAAACCCTCCCTTACCTATTTTTGTTGCTCCCAAAAAAGGTAGGCAAGAAAAGGAAATACACCGAACCGCGTCACAGAGAAACAGAGACGAAACGGAGGAAGGGGGTGGTGGGCCGGCCGGCCTACCCCCTGTTTTGGGCCCCCGCGGCCCAACTTTTGCGGTCCTCTATGTTTCGTGATTACTAGCCTAGGTGGTGGTAAAGTCCAGCTAAAAATTATGAAAAGGACTCAAAATAAATACGAAAACAAAAACAAAAAACTTATTTACAGAAAACTTACCTTGTTTTACGTCTTAGGCTTGACGCTCGGGCTCGTCCTCCATGTGATATATATCAATGTAGTCAATGGCACGATGTCTTGTTCAAGAAAAACCTTCAATCGTTGACCATTAACCACATATTGATCTCCTTTCACGTCCATGATTGTTACCGCTCCATTTGGCGAGACTGAGTGAATGATGTACGGTCCACCCCATTTGCTCTTCAACTTTCCTTTCCCGAATATTTTGAACCTTGAGTTATAGAGGAGAACCTTGTCACCTTCTTTGAATTCCTTTGCTCGAAGCCTTTTACCATACCATCTCTTCATTCTTTCTTTGTAGATGGTTGCACTCTCATAAGCTTTGAGCCTCATCTCTTCTAGTTCACTTATTTGAATCTTCCGTTTGATTCTAGTGGCATCAAAATCAAGATTCATCTACTTGATCACCCAATATGCTTTATGTTCTAGCTCCAAAGGTAAGTGACACAATTTACCATAGACAAATTGATATGGTGTCATACCTATTGGTGTCTTGTGTGCCGTTCGATATGCCCGCAATGCTCCGTCCAATTTCTTCAACCAATCTTTACCTCCCATTTCAACGGTCTTGTTAAGAATGCTTTTGAGCTGCCTATTTGAAGTTTTCGCTTGACCATTGGTTTGTGGGTGGTAAGCCGTGGCCACTCTATGCTCAATCCCCAACTTGGACAAGCATTTTCTGAAACTATTTCCTGTGAAGTGTGTTCCTCCATCACTTATCAATACTCGCGGGACTCCATAGCGCGGGAATATAATATTTTTGATCATGAATATGGATTCTTCCGTTGAAGCTCTTCGACAAGGGATAGCCTCCACCCATTTGGATACATAATCAACCATAACTAGAATATGCTCATATCCATTTGAACTAGTGAAGGGCCCCATGAAGTCAATTCCCCATATGTCGAATAGATCAATTTGCAAGTTGTAATTCAAGGGCATAATATTTCTTTGATTTATATTCCCCGTTCTTTGACATTCCGGACAAGAAGCAACATACCTTTTTGAGTCTTCATGCATTTCCGGCCAATAGAATCCACTAGCCCATACCTTTGCTTGAGTCCTAAAATGTCCATAGTGTCCTCCATATTCGCCTGAGTGACACTTCCTCAATATTTCAGCTCTTTCATCTCTTGGTATACACCTTCGTAAGACTCCATCCGCTCCAAGTCTAAAGAGGTAAGGTGCATCCCAATAATATTTTCGGCTCTCGACGATCACTCTCCTTTGAGCGTTCCTATCCAAATGATCAAGTGGCATCTTTTGTATTGCTCGAATAATGTTGATCATCCAAGTATCTTTGTCAAGGATGTGATAGAGGTGATCATCTCTCATCTTATCTTCAATAGGCTCTTTATCATCCTCACTATTCATCCTTGATAAATGGTCGGCCACAACATTTTCCGACCCCTTTTTGTCCTGAATCTCCACATCAAATTCTTGCAAGAGAAGGATCCATCGAATCAATCTTGGCTTGACATCTTTTTTAGATAAGAGATACTTGATCGCCGCATGATCGGTGTAGACAATTACTTTAGAATTCACAATATATATTCTAAATTTTTCAAAGGAAAACACTACCGCAAGCAATTCCTTCTCTGTTGTTGCATAATTTAATTGAGCTCCATTAAGGGTTTTGCTAGCATAGTAAATAGCGTGTACCTTGCCTTCTTTTCGTTGTCCCAACACCGCTCCAACGGCGTAGTCACTAGCGTCGCACATTATCTCAAAAGGTTGACTCCAATCAGGCAGTTGAATGACGGGTGTGGTTACGAGAGCTCTTTTTAATGTCCGGAATGCAGCCAAGCACTTGTCATTAAAGTTGAATGGCACATCTTTTTGGAGGAGATTAGTCAACGGCTTGGTGATCTTCGAGAAGTCTTTGATAAATCTCCTATAGAATCCCGCATGGCCCAAGAAACTCCTCAAAGACTTGACATCCATCAGGGGTGGAAGCTTTTCAACCGTTTCAACCTTAGCCTTGTCCACCTCGATCCCTCTCTCGGATATCACACGTCCCAACACTATTCCTTGTCTTACCATAAAGTGACACTTCTCCCAATTTAGCACCAAATGAACCACCGAACACTTAGTGAGAACTTTATCCAACTTTGCCAAGAAATTCGCCAAAGATTTACCATAGACGGAGAAATCATCCATAAATACCTCAACAATTTCCTCGATGAACTCCGAAAATACCACCATCATACATCGTTGAAAAGAGGCTGGAGCATTGCATAAACCGAAAGGTATTCTTCTATACGCAAATGTTCCATAAGGGCAAGTGAATGTTGTCTTATGTTGATCATTCGGGTGAACAGGTATTTGCATGAACCCCAAGTACCCATGAAGAAAGCAAAAATATGCATGATTTGCTAACCTCTCAAGCATCTCGTCGATGAATGGTAGAGGGAAGTGATCCTTCTTCGTTGCTTTGTTCAACTTCCGATAGTCAATACACATCCTCCATACGGTCACGGTTCTTTGCGGTATCAATTCATTCTTCTCATTTTTCACCATGGTTAAACCTCCTTTCTTAGGCACATAATGTACGGGGCTCACCCATTCACTATGCGGCACCGGGTAGATGATTCCAGCATCCAACAACTTGATAACCTCCTTCCTCACCACCTCTCGCATGGCATGGGTTAACCTCATTTGATGGTCCACTACGGGCTTGCATTGATCCTCCATAGGTATGCGGTGAGTGCAAAATGCTGGGCTAAGTCCTTTAAGGTCATTTATCGAATATCCCATCACTTTCTTGTGCTTCTTCAATAAATTCAGCCACATATCATTCTCCTCGGGACTCAATTCGTCACTCATAATCACGGGATAAGTCTTGTCCAGCCCCAAAAATTCATATTTCAATCGGGCTATACCCCTTCAACTCCGGTCCCCTGTGCTCCTTTCGGATAAGGTTGTCAGATAATTCCACACACCTAATTAATTGGCTAAGCCAGAGCCATATGGACTGTGGTTGCACTGTTTTCCTGGGTGGTTCTCCATGTTCCAATTAGTTCATATGATCATGTTATTATCAAAAACATCATGGACTGTGGTTGCACTGTTTTCCTGGGTGGTTCTCCATGTTCCAATTAGTTCATATGATCTTGTTATTATAAAAAACATCATCTATCACCAAAGTTATCATGATCAACATTCATCATTTTGTAAAATTCCATTTGAACCATCCCAAGGTATAGCAACTAAGCATTTCTACCCAAAACATTTATTAAAAAGGGTTGTTCAAGGTAAAGGGGATAAAATTCTAGTCATGTCCTTAAAAAGGTGATTTTCCCATCAATTTATGCATAGCAACAATTAAATGTAAACTTAGTTATCATGCAAGTTGTGTGGGACAAAATAGAATATGCTAGGGAGGAAATCCACTTGCCTTCCTTGCTTAAAAACTAGGGTTCTTCTTCTTCAAAGACTTGCTTTTGATCCACGATCGGTAGCTCGGTTTCAACTGGTACAATATCTACGCGCACAACAAAAAAACATACAATAAATAAAAACAATACATCAAACATTACAAAAGACTAAAACAAGCTTCTAAAACTGATGGGCTTAAAAAGACGGTCGCATGGACACCAAAAACACCTAAAACGGATAAAAGATGCAAAAGATATGGCTTAAACAAGGTTTAGGGGCTAGATTGTAAGAAAACTTGGGCTCCAGGGGCTTAACTGCAAGAAACCAGGGACCTAAACATAATTATGCGTATAAACCCAAGGTTTATAGCATAAAAGGACAAAACTGGACCACGGGTGGGAAAACTTAAGAAATCTAGGGGCTAAAACAGAAAAACCAGGACTTGTTTGTAAGCTTCTTTGAAGGTGGAAGGGCATATGTGTTATATTAGAAAGAGCATGGTTCTTTTTGTAAAACGACAGCGGCCGCCTAGGGGTTGACCGGTATGGGATTTATTTGACTTGGGTGGGGCTGATCTGGACCGCCGATTCCGGATCGGACGGCTGCGGTGGTTTGTGAGCGGCCGGCGGCAGCGGACAGGCGATGTGCGGCGGTGCCTGGCGGACAGCTCGTCAGAAGATCACCGGCGGACGGCCAAAACAAGATCCCGTGCACCATTTTCAACGGGGAAAAGACCAAAATGAAGAGGAGGGCGCGAGGAACTCACCAAGGGGCTTGAACAGGAGGGAGGAGCGCCGAAGGAGGAGATCAGGGCGGCGGCGCGGCAGCGGTGCTCCGGCGGGAGAAGGGGTGCGCGGCTCCGAGGCGAGGGAGAGAGAGCGGAGAGGAGGTGTGGGTGGAGAGGGAGCTCACCGGCGCCTTTTATAGGGCGGATGGGGAGAAGAGGAGGTGGCACGGCGGTGGGGCTCGGTGGCGCCATTAATGGCTGGTGGAGAGCTCGGTGGGGGGCCGTTTCGGGAGGGAAAGGGGTGAGGCAGCAGCGGGAGTGAATGCGGCACACTCACGCCCATTCAAAGGAGGAGAGGGAGGGGTGCGAGGCGAGGGACGACACCGGGGAGGATTGGTGGCCGGCGGCCATGGTGGAGGAAGGGGTGGCGGGAGGTTGGGGGTGGAGCTGACGGGCGGGCCCCGGCTGGCAGTGGGCGGGAGAGAGGGAGGAGGGGAGTTGGGCCGGCGGGATGTAAACGGGCCGGAAAAGAAAGCTGGGCCACGGGGAGTTGAACGGGACGCTCAAAGAAAAAGAGAGAAAAAAGAAAAAGGGCCGCGGGAAGCTGGGCTGGGCTGGAATGGGGAAGGGAGGAGAAAGGGTTGGAGGGTTTGGGATGGGTTTTCTTTTTTCTTTTTTTCTTTTTCTTCTTTTTCAACACACACAAACAAAACAAAACCAATGCAAAGGCATGAATGCATCAAACACTTGGTTGTTTCTAAAATTAATTAAATATTGTTTAATACTTTAAAAGAAAATTTATTTGGTCAAATTTATTAAAACCCTTAGAAAAATAAAATCTAACCTTATTTCTATTATTAAAACCCTGTTGACGGTTCGAAACCGCGTTCAACTTCACCGCAAGTACACGGAGTGACTTGGTGCCTTTTTCACCAAGGGAGGGGACCCCCAAGGTTCTTATCAATCCACGGAGCAAGGGAATCACTTGTGTTTAACCTAACACTAACTTAGTTGATTAAGGACTTTATGATGTAAAGATTAATATATAAAGTAAAGACAAACTAACCCTAGATTATGTTAAAGAGAAAGAGAAAGGTGGTTCACGAGTATGAAGAACGTATGCCCATGGAGTCTAGGTACTTGAGATGCAACCACCCAAAACATGATAAAACCCCGATCCAATCTATCTAAGGATGTGAACAAAGAATTAGGTGTTTCCCTTCCCTCGTACTAGTCACTATGCGAAGGTAATCGTCGCTAACCCTAATGAACACGGTATGTTGACGTGATCTATGGGAGCATCCCCGAAGGCATGGTAGCTAACCTTAAACATTAAGCATCATCAACAAAAGGTATGATAGATATGAGATCCAAAAGAGAGTGGGTGACTACATATCAAGATCCGTTACAACTCCATGGACAAACTATTACTTTACCCCATCAAGACACTAAGCATGGCACCGTTGAACATGGTGGATGCCCCTGATGGAGTTCGTCTCTCGGTGTCCTTCAACTCCGGCGGTGCCATGGCAGGGCCTCGGCGTCCTCCTTCCTCGTGGTGGCCTCCCTTGACCTCGGTGATGATCCTCTTGAATCTTCACCCTCTCGATCAACCCTCTTCCTTGTGATTGATCTCCCGAGGCTTCTCTGGATGTCTTTCGCGAATGGCTTCCTCCCTCAAACATTTAGGGTATCGCGAACTTATCATCGAAGAAAGGCGGCGGCGAACCGACCCCAGAAGGGGGTGGGCCGGCCGGCCTGGCCCTCTTTTGGCACGGTTCGTCTCCGTCTTTTGCCACGTGTCATTTCTTGTACTTTAGGGTTTTTCCTCCTTCGGATATGGGCTTTGGACGTCGTTATCCCCGTGACCAAGTTAAGGGGTCTTTACGCATGATCTTCCGGTCTTTTCACCTTGGTCCTCAGAGATTCTTCATTGAAGCACATTGGTCCTTTCCACCTTTGGAGTCAAGTTCACGCACGGTCGGAGTCTCTTGATCATCATGTAAACCGTCCTCCGAACCGAGTACATCTCTTCTCACTTAGTGCATGAATTCCTGCGTAAACATAATACTCCAAAACACACATCCAACGACGAACTTGTTATATTATTAGTATGCCTAGTGGCAGGTTAGTTCCGAAATGAAATCCAAACTATAACATAACAAGTGTTCTTGGTTGATGGAAATTGATCGCCAACAATTACATACTTCTCTCTTTCGCACTTAAATTCCGTACTTTACATTCAGTACCTTGGATGTGTGCTTAGGCCCTCTAGTGGCCGAATCCCTTCCGTATTGGTCTTGTTCGCTGTGGAATTTGTTGAGTACCCTACCCGGTACTCACCCTTCCTTCCCTTATCCCTTCTACTAGACGAGGAACCAGAAGTTTATGACGAAGAGGACCCCCTGGGTCCGAGCTAGGAGTCAAGATGCCTGAGGTTTGAGTCCGCTACATAGATCGCCACTGCTTGAATAAGGTTGAGGCTACGACCCTACTTGTATAGAGTGTGTTTTCTCTTTTTCAACCTTATGTAAAATATCAGAATAAATAAATGAAGTACTGTTGTGATACTTATTGTGCAAGTGCTTGTATCACCTAATGATCCAGGGAATGATACGTAAAGGCATTCGGGCCCACCCCTATAGGGCAGTCCCCACACTGTGTCTGTTTCGCATGCATAGCTGATGCCTTCTAAAACTAAAATTTTAAAAATAATTCATGACAAACTAAATTTTCATAAGTTTTGGCGAAAAAAGCTTACGAAGGTGGTAGCGACAGCTTTATAAATAGCCAAGGCGGCCTAGGTGTGCAGGCCAAGGGATTGGGGCGGACTGGGGTGTAACCATGTCCGGCTCGGATTCGAGCCTGGTGCGGGCGTGGCCAAAGGAGGGGATGACAAGCGGACCCTGCGTGTCGTTGGTGGAGCGAAAGCAGGTGGCATAGGCCGGAAGCGCTAGGGGAAATGAGTCGGTGGTCCAAGTTACTTTTGTGTTCACCCTTTGCTATAACATATTTTTTATGAAACAGGAAGGACATAGCCTATGCTATTGCCATATATTAAAGGGGAAAAGTACTGTACATTGTTAAAGGAGAAAAACAAAAGAAACAGGAAAGAAAATCTTCAAAAAAGATTACAACTTGCTGGCTATCCACAATTCTATTCCCAGGACATAACTTTTCTTTGCTCTGTGTAAAAGCAGATTAAAAACTCCTTAAAGGTTTGGAGACATAGCTCAATTGATGCATCCTCATTATAAAAAAATGATGCCATTTGTGGTAGTCCAAATACTCCATGTCATGAGTATAACAATATCCATAAAGAAAGGCTGCCTGATTTGGTTCTTCATGGAAACGAAAGTATGGTAACCTGAAATAGTTTGAGAGATAAGAAGGTTGATCCTGCTCCAACATTAGAAAGGACACCAGAGGTGTGGGGTAGATATGTAGTGCAAACAACTTGCTAGGTGGAAATACCCCCGGGGCCACCTTGTGTTAATCACCACCCACTCCCCCACAGTGCATAAATGCGGGCATGTAGTTCCAAGTTTCCAACAATAGTTCGAGTTGCAATCAAAGAATCAAAGTACGAGTTGCAAATACTGTTGACTTGCAACTTTCCAAATTAGGAATATCTCAATTTAATGCAACCAGTGAAATATGTAGCCACATTTATTACACTATCGGGGAATGGGTGGTGTACAGTTGTAACACCCTAAATTATCAGATTTTTACTTGAATAGAAATCTGTTATAATTTCTGAGAATTGTTTGAGTCTGTTTAAGGATTTAAGAACCTTCCTAAGGTTTTATGTGGTTTTCTAGACATTTAATTATTTTCTAAAATTTAATTAATGAATCATAGGATCTTTATGTTGCAGTGCCTTGAGTTTTTTGGTGTTGTTGAGTTCAAATTTTATATTTGAGTTCACTATGTGTTTGAATTTGTTTGAATCATTCCTCAATCTTGTTGTCTTCTACTCCGGGGCCAGCATTCTTCTTTGTTTCTTGGCCCGTAGCTTTTGCAGCAGCCCGGTGCAACAAGCCAACAACTCTTGGACCGCAGACCCATTTCCCCTACTTCTGGCCTATGCCACCTGCCTTCGCTCCACCAATGACACGCAGAGCCCGCTTGTCATCCCCTCCCTTGGCCACACCCGCACCAGGCTCGAGTCCGAGCCGGACATGGTCGCACCCCGGTCCGCCCCAATCCCTTGGCCTGCACGCCTAGGCCACCTCGGCCATTTATAAAGCTGTCACTACCACCTCTGCAAGTTTTTTTCGCCAAAACTTATGAAAATTTAGTTTGTCGTGAATTATTTTTAAAATTTTAGTTTTAGAAGGGTTAAAATTAAAAAATCCTATGGAGATGGCGATGACAGCCCTCCGGTTAAAGGGCATCACCACATGCCAGTTTTTAAGATAAAAATGCTTGGAGAAATATAATTGGTTTTCACAAAGATGTATTATTATAATTAGCAGCGGCAGAGACAAGCACGCCACCAACCACCAAAAGAATGATATATACGGTTTAAATCTTGAAAAAACTTCATGAAATTGCGAAGAATTGTGTTGAGTTGAAGATTCCAACTAGGGTAAGCATGCAGTTTTTCTAACCTTACCAGCGTAACCGCAGAATCCATACTAGGAACCCATACCAGATCATACAGATACATGATGGTATGCCTATCACCATATGCCCTACCTTTTTGTCATCTGTTTTTGATAATAACCTTTTGTCATCTTTGGTCACGAGACACTGGAACACATGATGCACAATTTCCATGATACTGCTACCACTACCTGTTGAGTAATGCTTGAGCCTGAATACTGTACTGGCGGTTGGACCAAATTTATTTTGGCACCATGGGGTTTCTGGGTTCTTCCATGGTTGATCCCACATAGCATTCGGTAGCGTCCAATTAGTTTTGTGTTCACCCTTTGCTATAAAGTATTACTGCACATCAATAATAAAAATGGCTAAAGACTAATAAGCTTGCACGTGGATCTTTGCTGAAATCTCACTGTGCCAAAATTTGTGAAGTGCGTGTTTAATTGTTTCAAAACCATCATTTTTTCTTCTCAAATAATCATATCTATAATATATATGCCACCGTTACTGTTTCCATGGTACACATCCGTGTGGTAGAATGTTCCAAGAGAACCGAAGTTTGTGCTACATAGGATTGCAAGAAAACTACAGTTTTATGTATATTTTCTTGGCATATTCCTTTATTTAAATTGTTACATACATGTGGACACACCTCGTATTAAGTTCATCTCAAAGTACCGAACAAATATATTTTCTTATTTTTTGGCTCCGTAACAAAAAATGGGCTCATCTAGAATTTTAACAAATCTTTGGTATACACAACGTATGAGATTTCAAATACAATGGAGCTACTTTTTTTTGTCACTCGCTCTTATCTTCTTGATTACTTTAATTGGACCGTTTTATTCCTTCAGCAGATAATGAAAACAACATGATGCACACTTTCCATGCATTCATAACTGTCCATATAGCGGCATGAACAGACGGAGACTTGGCTAATATTACTCTGAGACGGACAAAAGCGACACCATTCGGAGGTCTGTGGGTGCACTTGCAATATGCACGAGGGAACATTGAAATGAAACAGATTGGAGGTGAGAATCGATAACAAGCTGACACAATCAGAATAATATGATCATGGTGTCAACAGTTTTGTTTAGGCTGTCGTGTTGCTTGTAGGCCTTCAATCAAATGGCATGCGTATCAAGTTGGAAGATTTTTCAACATGCTGATTCAAATGACTTTGTATCTATCGATTGTTGCAAATGCCTTACTGATCAATGATGCTGATAACTTTTAGAATAATTAATTTCTGTTAGCAATATATCCCAAAGATCTCATATATGGTTGCTTCGCTTCCCAAACTCTTTAACTTTTTTTTAGTTCTACTTCTACCACAATCAACTCATTCCAAACGTGTACTTCATGATAGTATATATGTAGTGTCTAGTGTGACGTCTTTGTTCCTGATAATAAAACTAAAAAAAACTATACCCAGTGGGGTGAAGAGCCCACCGTTTTTCATTAAGAAAAAGTAACTTTTTCTGATCTAGAAAACCTCCGAACCCGGCTATGTTGGCGAGGGGAGTTTTTCTTAAAATCAGCTCCATAAATCCACAACAGCGTCAAATTGAACCTGGGTCTACTGATGCGATCATACTTAGCCCCTCTAATCAACTACGATCAACTACGCTAGAGGAAATTTAGTTGATGATAAAACTCTCTTTCTCACTGAAAATATTTTTTTAAGAAAAGATAATATATTTCGATATTCTAACCTTTGCATGAAACTATGCATATAACTGTTTGTTATTACACAAAGGAACCGGTCTCTGGAACAAGTTCAAAATCATCCAAAAGCAAGTCTGTCTAAACGACCATCCATTTGAGGCAAAAATGTCCATAGACGTGGTCTCAAGCACACGACACCCCCAAATAACGTAAGGTCGCTCGTCCTCCTTCTGCAGCAACGTCCAAAAACAGATCCAGTGAGTCTCCCGGAAGATGACCTGCATAGGAGTAACAGCTCGAGTGTTGTTAAAAGAAAACCATCTCATTTCTACTTTACCAAATTGCCCAACATAAACCAGATGCTCGAACCAGGATTTTGTATAAAAGCTTCTTGTTAATCCCATTCAGCCACCCATTAAACATATGAAAAATGCTCACAGGTGGTGTTATATTAAAATAAACTTGTATAATTCTCCACATAATTCTAACTATTTGACAATCAAAGAAAATGTGTTGAATGGTTTCATCCAAATTTAAAAAAACAACACTTTAAACTTCCCTTCTACCGTCAATGAGCTAAATTATCTTTAGTTAGAACTACTCCTTTCTGCAAATATTAGATAAAAATTTTATTTTTAAGGGCAATTTTAACTTCCATATCATATATTTGCGTGGTGCAGGCAACTGAGTAATGAGCGTCCTATACATGGATCGAACAGTAAATTGACCATTTTGTTTTCGAGATCACAAAAAAGTATATCTCTGATCTCCTAACTGGACATTCACAATTTTAGCAATCAAATGGTGCCAGGCGTGTAAATTGTTGCCAGCTAAGGATCTCCTGAAGGCCACATTCACAGGATCTGATCTAAGAACCGTTGCCACTGTCACACTTTTCTTATGTACAATGTTATATAAAGATGTGTATTGATTTTTGAAAGGGATGTTATCTAGCAAAGCATCCTCAAAAACAAGTTTGTGACCCATCACCCACCTTGAATTTGCCCATCCTCAAAAGGTCATATTTGATTTTCATAAGACCCGACCAAAAGTGAGAATCCCCCGACATGTATTCAACCTGAGTGATGGTTTTATGTCTCAAATATTTATTTTTAAGAAGTCGTTACCAAATTCCATCCTCATTAATGAGTCTAAACACCCATTTATTAAGTAAACATCTATTCTATAAGTTTAGGTCTAAGAATTCTAACCCTCCTCAGTCCTCTCACTGAAAATATAGCACAAGAGAGTAGATAATCCAATGAAAACAAGGTGACAGAATCTATAACAACTATATAAGTGAGACCCACTACAAGTCATGGATAGACTTCTCTTAGCATTCAAGAGGTCCATGTCACCATCCACTAGATCTTCTCTCACCATGCAAGCTGTCCACATCACCATCCACTAGAATCATGAATTTATGTCGTCTACTGATTTTCTGCGGCTATGCATTGTGTTAGTATTTGCGAGTACCATGCTACAAATTTCTATGTAGTTCTCTTTCAATAAAATGAATGTGTTTTCATTTACATTGTTGTTTGAAAAAAATATTGTGATGCAATCATTTTAGTGTTTCTACTTTCAAATTGCAATTTTGTGAATGAATGAATGAATGAATGAATGAATGAATGAATGAATGAATGAATGAATGAATGAATGAATGAATGAATGAATGAATGAATGAATGGCAGAAAAACCAAGTAGAGCTTCTCCGTCTTCCTCGCAGTCGGCTGCAACAGCGCCGATGACACCTACGTCGCATCCGCGTGCCGGTCGTACTTCTGCGGTGATGTGAACATCAGCTACTCAAGCTCCTTCAAAGTATCTGAAGGACTTTCATGATGCTGCCGCTGCCGTGCCGTCGTGGTACGTTTGTTGCCCTCTAGCTGTTCTTTTCCTCTTGGGTCTTCTTTGCTGTTGGCTTCGTTCTGGTACTTCTTCTTCTTCTTCCTCTTCGACATGGATTTCTCCAACCTTGACTTCCAGATTGGCTTGGACTTTAGCTCCAAAGTTCAGAACCTTCTTGGCTCTCAGATCACGCCTGACCAAAAACCAGTAGGGCAGGCTTTTCACCTCTGGTATCTTTCAACCGTAATAGATTCAGACTCACTGAGGAATCAGTTGGCATCTGTTTGCAATCTGTGTTAGGGGGTTCAGCTGTGGATTTCGATGCCTTTCACTTGGAAGATCAAATCTTCAGGTTTGCAGTTGCTTCTAAGCAAGTTGGCTTCATGATTATTCGCTTGATTTCTTACTCATGTGATTGGTTTAAGTTGGGTTTCTTTCTCCTCAATGATAATGGTTTTCACAAAGCGCTCTCATTTGCCAAGTCGGATTCTGGTGTTTCTTATCCCTGGGAGAGGTCTCATTCAAGGAAGCCATATCAATCTTATGCTCAAGCTGCTGGAACTCATCCTCTCACCGGGGCAAATTGTACGCGTCTTGGATCCATGAATCGTTCCCATTTTGGTGATAATCAGCAGAGTGCTTTCCCAGCTGCTATAATAATCAGAAGCATTCATCGGTTTTCAGTCGACTGCAGTTCCCTCGGTGCTCAGTTTTCGACAGAATTCAGTTTCAAAATCTAGAAGGAAAATTTGAATCCAGTTCTGGTCAACGGGCCACTTTGGAGTGTGGGTCAACCTTTGCTGCTACATGGAAAAAGGGATTTACCCTCCAACCACCCTAGAGCTGTTGGGTCAACCTTTGCTAGATGCTGGTTCTGTCATCAGAGAGGGCATCTTCAAAGATCATGCGTATCTTTTCTGGGTCTCCAAAAATTAACCAGGCTCGTAGGCCCTAAGCCTAGCTGTGATTTCTCCCCTTATCGGTCAACTACCAGCTTGTCTCCGTCTTTACCGTGGTTTAATGGAACCTTGGTCACTAGTGCGGATGTTGGGCTGTCGAGTGATTCTGGGCCTTCTGCCCCTTGCCAGCATCAAGACTCCACTGACAAGAGTCAACAAAGCCACAGAAGAGGAAACGGCACTACCTCTTCGTCTCCACCGCCTCCCCAACCTCACTCCACAAAAAACCCCACTCCACTGTAGCTAGCGTCGGTGAGGGAGTTGAGGACGTGGGGGAAGGGGCGCCTGGCATGGCGTTCCTCAACATGGATCCCGTGCTAATGATGCTCGTTGGCTACTCGAGGATCCTGGTGGAAGGAAGGCAGAAGTACGCTCACGTGGTGAACTCCAGAGCGTCCCCCACCAATGAAGACCTTGCGATCGTCACCGTCTCCAATCTTCCTGTAGCTGAGGTACCGTTCGCTGACATCAGGGCTGCTATTCTAGATCTAGTAGAAGGAGATTACGGGCTCGGAGTAGCGGAGATTCAGAGTTGCCCATTTGGTAGAGGTCAGGCCTATGTTCATCTTGGTCATGTTTTTGACAGAGATAGCCTGATACACAATAGTCCACATCAGTTTCATGGTCTGATTCTAGATTTTGTACATCATAATCGGGGGGCAAATGCTAGGTGTGTTTTGTTTAACCGAGAATGCTGGCTTATGCTTATTGGTTACCCCCTGGATGAGCAGAATGTGGATGACATCAGAAATGCTTTTAAATCCTTTGGGAGGCTGATTTTGTGGCAAAAAGATAGTGTCCTTGGTAGGATTATTATCAAGGCTCGTGTGACTGACCTTGTTGATGTGCCACATTACCTCATCTTCTCCGAGGGTGATGATTTTGAAGGAACGTCCCAAACTGTGCAATGTGAGATCATCCAACAGAAAATTTTGGGTGGCCAGCTCCAAGATGAGGATATCCCACCAGGTGGGTTTGATGATGATGAGTTTGTCTTCCCAGGCTTTCAAGTCCCTCCGCAGCTCAACCATGTTGGTCAGCAACAGCTTCAGCTAAACCAACATCAGCCAGCCCCTGTCTTGCCAGATTTGAACAACCCCCTCGTGGAGGATGTGCAGATGCAAATTGATGATGTGAACATGGAAGTGGATAATGAGCTATAGGAGATACCAGTTCAACCAATCAACAACCCAACCTAGCAGATTGTTCTGGACCTGCAACTCAGTTTGTCGATTCCACCTATCTCCAGTTATGAATCTAGAATTGTTGGTTGTTGGCGGTCGATTTCCGTCAACCAAGAACACTTGTTATGTTATAGTTTGGATTTCATTTTGGAACTAACCCGCCACTAGGCATACTAATGATATAACAAGTTCATCGTTGGATGTGTGTTTTGGAGTTTAATGTTTATGCAGGAATTCGTGCACTAAATGAGAAGAAATACATATGGTTCAGAGGACGATTTACATGATGATCAAGAGGCTCCGACTGTGCGTGAACTTGACTCCAAAGGTGGCAAGGACCAATGAGCTTCGAAGAAGAATCTCCGAGGACCAAGATGAAAAGACCGGAAGATCATGCATAAACACCCCTTAACTTGGTCGCGGGGATAACGACGTCCAAAGCCCATATCCGAAGGAGGAAAAACCCAAAAGTGCAAGAAATGACACGTGGCAAAAGATGGGGCCGAACTGGGCCGAAGATGGGCCAGGCCGGTCGGCCCAGGCCAGCCGGCCCACCCCTTCATCGCCTCGGTTCGCCGCCGCCTTTCTTCGGTGATAAATTCGCGGAACCCTAATTGTTTGGAAGGGGGATCCATTCACGAAAGACGACCAGAGAAGCCTCGGGAGATCAAACACAAAGGAGAGGGTTGATCTTGAGGGTGAAGATCGAGGAGGATCATCACCTAGGTCAACGGAGGCCACCACGAGGAAGGAGGATGCCGAGGCCTTACCACGGCGCCGCCGGAGTTGAAGGACACCGAGAGACGGACTCCATCGGAGGCATCCACCATGATCAATGGTGTCATGCCTAGCGTCTTGATGGGGTAAAGTAATCGTTTGTCCATGGAGTTGTAATGGATCTTGACATGTAGTCACCCACTCTTTATTTGGATCTTTGTCTATCATATCTTCATGTTGATGATGCTTAATGTTTAAGGTTCGCTACCATTGCCATCGGGGTTGCTCCCGTAGATCACGTCAACATACCGTGTTCATTAGGGTTAGAGACGATTACCTTCGCGTAGTGACTAGTACGAGGGAAGGGAAACGCTTAACTCTTTGTTCACATCCTTAGATAGATTGGATTGGGGTTTTACCATGTTTTGGGTGATTGCATCTCAAGTACCTAGACTCCATGGGCATACGTCTTTCATACTCGTGAACCACCTTTATCTTTCTCTTTAACATAATCTAGGGTTAATGTGTCTTTACTTTATAGATTAATCTTTACATCATAAAGTCTTTAATCAACTAAGTTAGTGTTAGGTTAAACGCAAGTAATTCCCATGCTCCGTGGATTGACAAGAACCTAGGGGGTCCCCTCCCTTGGTGAAAAAGGCACCAAGTCACTCCGTGGACTTGCGGTGAAGTTGAACGCGGTTTTGAACCGTCAACAAGCCCCTTTTTCTGGCGCCGTTGCCGGGGAGCAAGCCAGTTTACTTCGTTTAATCTCTCATTAATTTTGTTGATTACTAACATCTAACTTTTGTGTTCTAGAAAAACACACTATTTTGTTTTTGTTTTTGATTGTCTAGATGGCGCTCGTTGGAAATCCTTTGGAGGAACCAGAAAAATCACTTAGAGACTATGCTAGTCCTCAATGAGAGGACATCAAGGTACAAGAGTCGGATTCGATTCTTGAAGCGACAAGGTACGAAATTAGAGTTCAAATCGTCAAGATGGCAGCAACTAATCCATTCCAAGGGATAGAGACGGACAATCCATATAGACATATCCAGCGCTTCACGACATTGTGCAATACGATGCGACAAGAGGGAGTTCTCGACACTTGGTTTAAATGGAATCTTTTTCCTTACTCACTTGCTGATGAAGCAACAAAGTGGTATTCATTTGCGTCATTCGAAGCCGAGGGAAATTGGGATCAATTGGTAAAGAAATTTTGTGCCAAGTTCTTCCCTATAACCAAGGTTCAACATATAAGGATGCAAGTGATGACTTTCAAGCAAGGAGAAGAAGAGGGAATTGATCAAGCATGGAATCGATTCAATGAACTAGTTGAACAAGGACCAAGACTCGGATTCCAAGGTGACGTACTTTTGCATACATTCTTTTTTCCCTAACCCCTAGTTGCATGGAATACATTCAAATGTGTGCAGGAGGGGATCTCATGGAGAAAACACTCACGGAAGCTGCCAAACTTCTACAAAAAATAAGTAAAGTGGCAGCCATGCGAAGAGATTGGGAAATACGACTTTCGGGAAAGCCGGAATAAGACACAAGTGTGGCACCCCTTGCTGCAATTTTCAGAAATACGACTCCGGAAGAGAAGAAAGAGGAACCAATCCTTGAAAAGGTTGAAGAATCCAAACATGAGGAAACTAGAACTATCCCAGAGAGTGATCACGCCGAGACAAGCAAAGCAAATGAAAGAACTATGTCAAGCGCGAAGCCACTAAGGGAGTTTGAGCAAATGGATTGGATCCCACTAGATTTTGGAGAAATCTTTGACAAGAGGAGACCGTTCCCTAATCAAAAAGGGATGGCAAAAGCTTTGGAGATAGACTTCCCGCCAGAAAGACAAGTGGAACATTCATACAACATGGAGACAACCGGGGCGGTCCTTCAAAAACTCTTTAGCGAAGAAGAAGTTGATCCGGACCATGTGGCCGAAGCTAAAAGAATCATGGGAATCAAGCCCGAGGCGTCAGCATTCGCCCGCCTCACTGAAATTTTTGCCATAGGGTCCGATGAAGAAGAGAAGACATCGCCACGTATAGATTGCAAGGTCAACAACATTAATTGCAAGGCGTTATGCGACATTGGAGCACAAGTAAGTGTCTTGTCTTCTAAGATTTTTGATGCAATTCATGACCATACCATTGACTTAGTTCCAACCTCTACTAAATTAATTATGGGAGATGGTAGAATTGTTAAACCTCTAGGAATTGCTCGTGACCTAGAAGTTTTAATTTCCGAAAAATGCATTCCAACCGATTTCTTCATTGTTGATGTCTACTATGATAAGAATGATCATGTGATTCTTGGTAGACCTTTTCTTAAGTTGGTTAATGCCGTTTTAGATGCCGGAAAAGGAAAAGTAACTATTAATCTTGATGGAAATAATCACACATATAATTTTCTTCCCGCTTCTAGAATTGCCTCACCTCTACCTCTTGATGACGAAGAGGTAGGGAGACTTCGTTTTGCTGAAACTTTCAGGGATCCGCTACAAAGAGCTATGGAGAATCAATCTAATGATGAGTTGGATGAAGAGCTAGCGGAAGCAACCAAGGGACTAGAACCGCAAGACGGAAGCTTAGAGGAGGATAAATTTGAAGATCTTGGAGAAATTGTACATAAGGAACCACAAGCACCGGAGGTGGATCTTAAGCCATTGCCCAAGGGATTGAAATATGAATTTTTGGGCCCGGACAAGACTTATCCCGTGATTGTGAGTGATGAATTGAGTCCCGAGGAGAATGATATGTTGCTGAATTTATTGAAGAAGCACAAGAAAGTGATGGGATATTCAATCAATGACATCAAAGGACTCAGCCCAGCATTTTGCACCCACCGCATACCTATGGAAGATCAATGCAAGCCCGTAGTGGACCATCAAAGGAGGTTAACCCATGCCATGCGAGAGGTAGTGAAGACGGAGGTTATCAAGTTATTGGACGCTGGAATCATCTACCCGGTGCCACATAGCGAATGGGTGAGCCCCATACATTGTGTGCCTAAGAAAGGAGGTTTGACCGTGGTAAAATATGAGAAGAATGAATTGATACCGCAAAGAACCGTGACCGAATGGAGGATGTGTATTGACTATCGGAAATTGAATAAAGCAACAAAGAAGGATCACTTCCCCTACCGTTCATCGACGAGATGCTTGAGAGGTTAGCAAATCATGCATATTTTTGCTTTCTTGATGGGTACTCGGGGTTCATGCAAATACATATTCACCCGGATGATCAACACAAGACAACATTCACATACCCTTATGGAACATTTGCGTATAGAAGAATGCCTTTCAGTTTATGCAATGCTCCAGCCTCTTTTCAAAGATGTATGATGGCGGTATTTTCGGAGTTCATCGAGGAAATTGTTGAGGTATTTATGGATGATTTCTCCGTCTATGGTAAATCTTTGGTGGATTTCTTGGCAAAGTTGGATAAAGTTCTCACTAAGTGTTCGGTGGTTGATTTGGTGCTAAATTAGGAGAAGTGTCACTTTATGGTGAAACAAGGTATAGTGTTGAGACACGTGATATCCGAGAGAGGGATTGAGTTGGACAAAGCTAAGGTTGAAATGGTTGAAAAACTTCCACCCCCAACGGATGTCAAATCTTTGAGGAGTTTCTTAGGCCACGCGGGTTTCTATAGAAGATTCATCGAGGATTTCTCAAAAATTACCTAGCCATTGACCAATCTTCTCCAAAAAGATGTGCCATTCAATTTTAATGAGAAGTGTTTGGCGACATTCCGGACATTGAAGAGAGCTCTTGTAACCGCACCCGTCATCCAACCGCCCGATTGGAATCAACCTTTTGAGATAATGTGCGACGCTAGTGACTATGCCGTTGGAGTGGTGTTGGGACAAAGAAAAGAAGGCAAGGTACATGCTATTTACTATGCTAGAAAAACCCTCAATGGAGCTCAATTAAATTATGCAACAACGGAGACGGAATTGCTCGCCGTAGTGTTTGCCTTTGAAAAATTCAGATCATATATTGTGAATTCTAAGGTGATTGTCTACACCGATCATGCGGCAATCAAGTATCTCTTGTCTAAAAAGATGCCAAACCAAGGTTGATTAGATGGATCCTTCTCTTGCAAGAATTTGATGTGGAAATTTGAGACAAAAAGGGGGTGGAAAATGTTGTGGCCGACCATTTATCAAGGATGAATCGTGAGCATGATAAAGAGCCTATTGAAGATAAGATGAGAGATGATCATCTCTATCACATCCTTGACAAAGATACTTAGATGATCAACATTATTCGATCCATACGAAAAATGCCACTTGATCATTTGGATAGGAACGCTCAAAGGAGAGTGATCGCCGAGAGCCGAAAATATTATTGGGATGCACCTTACCTTTTTAGACTTGGAGCGGATGGAGTCTTACGAAGGTGTATACCAAGAGATGAAAGAGGCGAAATATTGAGGACACTATGGACATTTTAGGACTCAAGCAAAGGTATGGTCTAGTGGATTTTATTGGCCGGAGATGCATGAAGATTCGAAAAGGTATGTTGCTTCTTGTCCGGAATGTCAAAGAACGGGGAATATAAATCAAAGAAATGTTATGCCCTTGAATTACAACTTGCAAATTGATCTATTCGACGTATGGGGGATTGACTTCATGGGACCTTTCACTAGTTCAAATGGATATGAGCATATCTTGGTTATGGTTGATTATGTATCCAAATGGGTGGAGGCTATCCCTTGTCGAAGAGCTTCAACGGAAGAATCCATATCCATGATCAAAAATATTATATTCCCACGCTATGGAGTCCCGCGAGTATTGATAAGTGATGGAGGAACACACTTCACGGGGAGTAGCTTCAGAAAATGCTTGTCCAAGTTGGGGATTGAGCATAGAGTGGCCACGGCTTACCACCTAGAAACCAATGGTCAAGCGGAAACTTCAAATAGGCAGCTCAAGAGCATTCTTAACAAGACCATTGAAAAGGGAGGTAAAGATTGGTCAAAGAAATTAGTTGGAGCATTGTGGGCATATCAAACGGCATACAAGACACCCATAGGTATGACACCATATCAATTTGTCTATGGAAAATCGTGTCATCTACCTTTGGAGTTGGAACATAAAGCGTATTGAGCAATCAAAGAGATGAATCTTGACCTTGATGCCGCGGGAATCAAACAGAAAATTCAAATAAGTGAATTAGAAGAGATGAGGCTCAAAGCTTATGAGAGTGCAACCATCTACAAGGAAAGAATAAAGAGGTGGTATGATAAAAGGCTTCGAGCAAAGGAATTCAAAGAAGGTGACAAGGTTCTCCTCTACAATTCAAGGTTCAAAATATTCGGGAAAGGAAAATTGAAGAGTAAATGGGATGGACCGTATATCGTTCACTCGGTCTCGCCAAATGGAGCGGTCACAATCATGGACGTGAAAGGAGATCAATATGTGGTTAATGGTCAACGGTTAAAGGTTTTTCTTGAACAAGACATCGTGCCCATCGACTACATTGACATATATCACATGGAGGATGAGCCCGAGCGTCAAGCCTAAGACGTAAAACGAGGTACGTTTTCTGTAAATATGTTTTTGCTTTTAGTTTTTGTATTTATTTTGAGTCCTTTTTCATAATTTTTAGTTGGACCCTACCACCACCTAGGCTAGTATTCATGAAACACCGAGGGCCGCGAAAGTTGGGCCGCGGGGGCCCAAAACAGGGGGTAGGCCGGCCGGCCCATGCCGACCGGCCCACTACCCCCCTTCGCCTGTTTTCACTCGTTTTTCTCTGGGACACGGTTCGGTGCATTTCCTTTTCCTGTCTTCCCTTTTTGGGGGCGACAAAAATAGGTAAGGAAGGGTTTCGGCCGAATCTTTCCAGGGATATTTAAGGATGTCTGGGGAGCTCGAGGTTTGCATCTCAATTGCAATCTCCAACCTCCACGAAAGCACCCAAGCACCCATGGCATCCTCGAGCAGCACCAAGGACAAGGAGGAGGTGAAGGCGACCATGGAAGAAGAAGTACGCCTCCCCTCTCCAACCCCGGCGATGGAGGAGCTTCGCCGGTGCGAGGTGCCAAAACCCAAGAAGCAAGTGAAGAGAACCGCGAGGATTCAATGCAGAGGGCGTGGTCCAAGAGGGCGCGTCGCCAGCCCAAATCCGTGGGTTGAGGAGAAGAAGGAGAAGCCCGCTTCTCCCGTTCGCCGCTCAGAGAGGCTCCTTGGGAAGAAGAGGAAGGACTACAAAGAGAAGATCCTCGAGCCGGCGGATTTCTACGGAGATAGTGATTACTCCGATGATCGAAGCCCTAGCTCGTGGGCAGCCGGCGGAAGAGACGACAACGATCTCTATGTTTGGGAGGAGGTGCCCAAGGAGGAGCCGGAGGAGCATCCAGAAGAACAAGGCGAAGGCGGCAACCCAGGTGGCGGTAACGATCCGGACAGTGGAGACCATGGAGATGATGATCCGGAGGAAGAGCACAATGTGTGTTGCGTGGCATGCTGCAACGCCATTGCGGAGCTCTTCTCATCCCTTGATGAGTGTTTCCACACCATCAACACCATGCAACAACGAATTGAGCATTGTGAGCGCATGGCGGAAGATGACTTCAAGTACCTCAACTGCAACATAAGGAAGCTCTTCGGGATGAATAAAAATTTCAAGAAGAAGGAGTGGTGCAACTCGTGCGGAAAGTACCACTAGGTGTCGTAGTTAGATAGTTCTCTCCCCTTGTGCCTTTTGTAAAGTTACGACGAGGACGTCATAAGATCTAAGCGTGGGGAGAGCTAGCTAGCTACCTTTTTAAACTTTTGCTTTAAGTGGTGTGAGAGTCTAGTTTTTAATTTTTGAGTCAAGTGTGAGAGTTTGTGAGTCTTTGTTTTATCTTTTTAGCTTGAAAGAGTCTTAAATTAGCATTGAGTCAAAGAAAAATGAAATAAAAAGTGTCTTATGCAAAGTCTCATGTTTCTTTTCTTGTTATATCTTTAATTTATCTTTCTTATTTGAGCATGAGCTTTTTGATTAATTGTTTACGTGGTGCCTAGTGGAAACCTACCTTTGTAAAGTACCCATGCTCAAAACTTAATCTAGGACTTTGCTTCGTCCATGCTCTTAGTATTGCTAAACTTTGGAGATTTTATTTCTGAAAATTAAAAAAAACACCTTGCTATGAAGGTTAGCAAGTTCTTTCTCCTAGTTGAGAGTGATATCTATCCTATACAAAGCCTTTACATACATACATGAGCTCCACCATAAGTGTTGATTAGTATGATGAGTTAAGTTAGGATTCTACTCTCTTGGGAGGTCTAATTCCAAGCAATGGTCATGTCCTTGATATATACCTTTTGTTGCTAGTCTCTTCGTGTATTCGGTAGCGGGAATTTCACATTGAAATGCCCCGTACATCGCCGGATTCCTTACCCAAACCTATATACATCTTTTTATCATCCTACTCCTTGAACACAACCTATATTCAAAGATTCGTTCAATCTTTAGGCATGCTTATATTTAAAATTCAGATTGTGATCATGTTTGAAAGTTGAGCGAAAAGCATGGGAGAAGAAGGTAAAAAGGTGAAGAGAAAAAGAAAAAAAAGAAGAAGAAAAAAAAAGAGAAGGAAAAGAAAGGAAAGGAAATGCAAGGCAAGGCAAGAAAGGTGAAGTAAGGGATGACAAGTCAAGTGAAGATCAAATGAAGTGCAAAGAATGATGCCACGATGTTAGGAACGAATCTTATTCCATACCATGTGCAATCCGACATCGAGGACATCATTAGCGCCTTGAAGTCATTATTCTTTTTCCCTTTGCACATGTCCACCAATCTAAATCATCTCATCCTTAACACCCCTACATTATGGATAATTCTCAAGATCATTGGCTTGGAAGGTGAACAACCACTAGAGGATTCTCTTAGCTTGACAACACTTGTGCTAACTTCACTAGCCACACCAATAGCTCCACTACATCACATATGAGAGACTTGTGGGAGGTGAGAGTTTATAAAATTATCTAGGATAGCCACATTAATGAGTGACATGTGAGAACTTGGAGAAGGGCTTTGTCTAATACTTTGTGCAGGAATTTTATTTTTAAAAGTGCAAAAACCCTCCAAAGGAAGTAAGAAAGCAAGTGTGGATGAAGATTGAAGCCCTCTAGTGAAAAGGTAAGAGTTGTAGGGTAAGTCTTGAATTGGTAGTTTCTAAACGCCCATGTTTACATTATGATTTTTGTTTCATGTCTCTTATATTAAAGATGAATGATTGACTAACTTGAAAGGAAGGATTTGACGAAGCATGTTTTCAAACTCCATGGATGATCAACTTTTGAGCAACTTGCTCGAGGACGCGCAAGATCTAAGCGTGGGGGGATGTTGGCGGTCGATTTTCGTCAACCAAGAACACTTGTTATGTTATAGTTTGGATTTCATTTTGGAACTAACCCGCCACTAGGCATACTAATGATATAACAAGTTCATCGTTGGATGTGTGTTTTGGAGTTTAACGTTTACGCATGAATTCATGCACTAAATGAGAAGAAATACATACGGTTCGGAGGACGATTTACATGATGATCAAGAGGCTCCGACTGTGCGTGAACTTGACTCCAAAGGTGGCAAGGACCAATGAGTTTGGAGAAGAATCTCCGAGGACCAAGATGAAAAGACTAGAAGATCATGCATAAACACCCCTTAACTTGGTCGCAGGGATAACGACGTCCAAAGCCCATATCCGAAGGAGGAAAAACCCAAAAGTGCAAGAAACAACACGTGGCAAAAGACGGGGCCGAACTGGGCTGAGGATGGGCCAGGCCGGTCGGCCCAGGCCAGCCGGCCCACCCCCTCCTCGCCTCGGTTCGCCGCCGCCTTTCTTCGGTGATAAATTCGCGGAACCCTAATTGTTTGGAAGGGGGAGCCATTCACGAAAGACGACCAGAGAAGCCTCGGGAGATCAAACACAAAGGAGAGGGTTGATCTTGAGGGTGAAGATCGAGGAGGATCATCACCTAGGTCAACGGAGGCCACCACGAGGAAGGAGGACGCCGAGGCCTTGCCACGGCGCCGCCAGAGTTGAAGGACACCGAGAGACGGACTCCATCGGAGGCATCCACCATGATCAATGGTGTCATGCCTAGCGTCTTGATGGGGTAAAGTAGTCGTTTGTCTATGGAGTTGTAATGGATCTTGACATGTAGTCACCCACTCTTTATTTGGATCTTTGTCTATCATATCTTCATGTTGATGATGCTTAATGTTTAAGGTTCGCTACCATTGCCATCGGGGTTGCTCCCGTAGATCATGTCAACATACCGTGTTCATTAGGGTTAGAGACGATTACCTTCGCGTAGTGACTAGTACGAGGGAAGGGAAACGCTTAACTCTTTGTTCACATCCTTAGATAGATTGGATTGGGGTTTTACCATGTTTTGGGTGATTGCATCTCAAGTACCTAGACTCTATGGGCATACATCTTTCATACTCGTGAACCACCTTTGTCTTTCTCTTTAACATAATCTAGGGTTAATGTGTCTTTACTTTATAGATTAATCTTTACATCATAAAGTCTTTAATCAACTAAGTTAGTGTTAGGTTAAACGCAAGTAATTCCCATACCCCGTGGATTGACAAGAACCTAGGGGGTCCCCTCCCTTGGTGAAAAAGGCACCAAGTCACTCCGTGGACTTGCGGTGAAGTTGAACGCGGTTTTGAACCGTCAACAAGCCCCTTTTTCTGGCGCCATTTCCGGGGAGCAAGCCAGTTTACTTCGTTTAATCTCTCATCAATTTTGTTGATTACTAACATCTAACTTTTGTGTTCTAGAAAAACACACTCTTTTGTTTTTGTTTTTGATTGTCTAGATGGCGCTCGTTGGAAATCCTTTGGAGGAACCGGAAAAATCACTAAGAGACTATGCTAGCCCTCGATGTGAGGACATCAAGGTACAAAAGTCGGATTCGATTCTCGAAGTGACAAGGTACGAAATTAGAGTTCAAATCATCAAGATGACAGCAACTAATCCATTCCGAGGAATAGAGACAGACAATCCATATAGACATATCCAGCGCTTCACGACATTGTGCTCGGTTTTCGACAGAATTCAGTTTTAAAATCCAGAAGGAAAATTTGAATCCAGTTCTGGTCAACGAGCCACTTTGGTTCGTGGGTCAACCTTTGCTGCTGCATGGAAAAAGGGATTTACCCTCCAACCACCCTAGAGCTGCTTGGTCAACCTTTGCTAGATGCTGGTTCTGTCATCAGAGAGGGCATCTTCAAAGATCATGCGTATCTTTTCTGGGTCTCCAAAAATTAACCAGGCTCGTAGGCCCTAAGCCTAGCTGTGATTTCTCCCCTTATCGGTCAACTACCAGCTTGTCTCCGTCTTTACCATGGTTTAATGGAACCTCAGTCACTGGTGCGGATGTTGGGCCGTTGAGCGATTCTGGGCCTTCTGCCCCTTGCCAGCATCAAGACTCCACTGACAAGAGTCAACAAAGCCACGGAAGAGGAAACGGCACTGCCTCTTCGTCTCCACCGCCTCCCCAACCTCACTCCACAAAAAACCCCACTCCACTGTAGCTAGCATCGGCGAGGGAGTTGAGGACGCGGGGGAAGGGGCGCCTGGCATGGCGTTCCTCAACATTGATCCCGTGCCAATGATGCTCGTTGGCTACTCGAGGATCCTGGTGGAAGGCAGAAGTACACTCGCCTAGTGAACTCCAGAGCGTCCCCCACCAATGAAGACCTTGCGATCGTCACCGTCTCCAATCTTCCTGTAGCTGAGGTACCGTTCGCTGACATCCGGGCTGCTATTCTAGATCTAGTAGAAGGAGATTACGGGCTCGGAGTAGCAGAGATTCAGAGTTGCCCATTTGGCAGAGGCCAGGCCTATGTTCGTCTTGATCGTGTTTTTGACAGAGATAGCCTGATACACCATAGTCCTTATCAGTTTCATGGTCTGAGTCTAGATTTTGTACATCATAATCGGGGGGCAAATGCTAGGCGTGCTGTGTTTAATTGAGAATGCTGGCTTATGCATATTGGTTACCCCCTGGATGAGCGGAATGTGGATGACATCAGAAATGCTATTAAATCCTTTGGGAGGCTGATTTTGTGGAAAAAAGATAGTGTCCTTGGTAGGATTATTATCAAGGCTCGTGTACTGACCTTGTTGATGTGCCACATTACCTCATCTTCTCCGTGGGTGATGATTTTGAAGGAACATCCCAAACTGTGTAGTGTTAGATCATCCAACAGAAAATTTTGGGTGGCCAGCTCCAAGATGAGGATATCCTACCAGGTGGGTTTGATGATGATGAGTTTGTCTTCCCAGGCTTTCAAATCCCTCCGCAGCTCAACCATGTTGGTCAGCAACAGCTTCAGCTAAACCAACATCAGCCAGCCCCTGTCTTGCCAAATTCGAACAACCCCCTCATGGAGGATGTGCAGATGCAAATTGATGATGAGAACATGGAAGTGGATAATGAGCTGTAGGAGATACCAGTTCAACCAATGAACAACCCAACCCAGCAGATTGTTCTGGACCTGCAACTCAGTTTGTCGGTCCCACCTATCTCCAGTTCTGAATCTGGAATTGTTGGTTGTTGGCGGTCGATTTCCGTCAACCAAGAACACTTGTTATGTTATAGTTTGGATTTCATTTTGGAACTAACCCGCCACTAGGCATACTAATGATATAACAAGTTCATCGTTGGATGTGTGTTTTGGAGTTTAATGTTTACGCAGGAATTCGTGCACTAAATGAGAAGAAATACATACGGTTCAGAGGACGATTTACATGATGATCAAGAGGCTTCGACCGTGCGTGAACTTGACTCCAAAGGTGGCAAGGACCAATGAGCTTCGAAGAAGAATCTCCGAGGACCAAGATGAAAAGACTGGAAGATCATGTATAAACACCCCTTAACTTGGTCGCAGGGATAACGACGTCCAAAGCCCATATCCGAAGGAGGAAAAACCCAAAAGTGCAAGAAACGACATGTGGCAAAAGACGGGGCTGAACTAGGCTGAGGATGGGCCAGGCCGGTCGGCCCAGGCCAGCCGGCCCACCCCCACATCGCCTCGGTTCGCCGCCGCCTTTCTTCGATGATAAATTCACGGAACCCTAATTGTTTGGAAGGGGGAGCCATTCGCAAAAGACGACCAAAGAAGCTTCGGGAGATCAAACACAAAGGAGAGGGTTGATCTTGAGGGTGAAGATCGAGTAGGATCATCACCTAGGTCAACGGAGGCCACCACGAGGAAGGAGGACGCCGAGGCCTTGCCACAGCGCCGCCGGAGTTGAAGGACACCGAGAGACGGACTCCATCGGAGGCATCCACCATGATCAACGGTGTCATGCCTAGCGTCTTGATGGGGTAAAGTAATCGTTTGTCCATGGAGTTGTAATGGATCTTGACATGTAGCCACCCACTCCTTATTTGGATCTTTGTCTATCATATCTTCATGTTGATGATGCTTAATGTTTAAGGTTCGCTACCATTGCCATCGAGGTTGCTCCCGTAGATCACGTCAACATACCGTGCTCATTAGGGTTAGAGACGATTACCTTCACATAGTGACTAGTATGAGGGAAGGAAAACGCTTAACTCTTTGTTCACATCCTTAGATAGATTGGATCGGGGTTTTACCATGTTTTGGGTGATTGCATCTCAAGTACCTAGACTCCGTGGGCATACGTCTTTCATACTCATGAACCACCTTTGTCTTTCTCTTTAACATAATCTAGGGTTAGTGTGTCTTTACTTTATAGATTAATCTTTACATCATAAAGTCTTTAATCAACTAAGTTAGTGTTAGGTTAAACACAAGTAATTCCCTTGCTCCGTGGATTGACAAGAACCTAGGGGGTCCCTCCATTGGTGAAAAAGGTACCAAGTCACTCCGTGGACTTGGGGTGAAGTTGAACGCGGTTTTGAACCATCAACATTGGTGATGTGCAGCTTTCAGAATCCAATGGGGCACAAACAGGTGAGGAGCAGCAGGAGATTGTGCTTGGCCTACCTGTAATGCAGGCTATGCCACTGGTCCAGTTGCCTAATGTTATTCTGCCAAAACTTGCTATTCAAGAGCCCAACAATGGGGAGTTGGTCCAAGAGCCCAACAATGTTATAGCTGAGCATATGGCCCGAGAGCAAAATATTCAGGCAGAAATGGAAAATGCAGCTCAAATTGGAAATATTGCTGAAGACAATCCTCTGATCAACATGGAGGATGGCCTGGTTGAGGAAAGTGAAGAACCTGATAGTGAATCTATAAATGGAAGATCTGGGGCTACTGCTATGGACACAGATAGTGTTAATGCTGAGGACTTCAACCAAGCCAATCTACCTGATTTTTTGCCTGCTATGGAAACTGGGGAGTTGCAACCTACTGACCAAGACCTCCTGCTAGAATTCTTGCCTGCTCTAAACAAGAACAATCCTGATGCAGCTGGACCCTCACACGATCTGAATATTAATACCAACATGGCATTAACTCAGGTCACCTTCAACCATGCTAAAGAATCAACCTGGGCTGAATATAGTGGTGGACAGATTAAGCCACAGCCAGAGGTTTATAGATTATGGGCCAAATTCTTTTCCCCTGTGGGCTGCCCCAGTGAGTCAAGTAGTCCAGATCCCGACAGATTGGGCTTCTTTCTTCACAGTCATGTTGCTTTCTCCCAACCACTTTGATTGGGCCAAAAAATTTCTTTCATCTCAGGCCTGGAATTGCTTGATTCAATGTGCTCAACCTTCAACTATGATGTCCTTTGCTCTGCCGGCAGTCTGCCCTGATAATGCTGAAGTTAAGTGTGATGCTATTGGTGACATGGCAAACAATGATGATACATCTTCCCAGCATGGCTCAAACAATGAGGAATTGCCTGTAGCCCCCTCTGCCAAAGCTCCTTCCATTGTCCCTATAGTGGAAACTGAGGCTAGAAGGAGTCCTAGAATCCGTAACCGTAATGGCGGTTTCAAGCACAACAGTTGTGCCAGCACGAATTGCTTGGCTTGTGCTGCTACTCCTCCCACTCTACTTTCAAAGGCCATCAGCAAAATTGGTGAGGAATTCTGCAAGATTAACCCTGACAAGCTCTCTTTGGAAGCACTCAACAGTAAGGGCAAGGAAAAGAGTACCATTGGAGGCAAGCGTGGCACTAGGAGCAGCTCCACTTCTAAGAAAGACAAGGGACAGAGCAGCAAGGATGGTAGCTCCTCAGGAGAGCAGGATTTCAACAAGAAGGCTAAGCAGTAAAGGCCCTGGAAATGTTGGCCACTATGATGCTTTTGTGCTTGTTTATTTGAACTTTGTTGTTAGATTAAATGGCTTGTAATGGTCGCAGAACCTGGTCCTGGGTTCTTCTTATGTCTCAGTTGATTCTAATGAAACATATGCTTCTCTTTATTTATGCTGGATCCCTTGTTGGGTTTTCTGGGTTTCAATGTGGGTTGTGCTTGCATTAGGCTTAATTTTACTTCTCTCTTGGATCAATGAATCAAGGTAACATTAATAGAGTCTGGACTGTTCTTAGCTGGAATATCGGAGGCATTAATTTTGAAAGTAAGACTGATGCTGTCAAAAGCAAAATTGGAGAGTCCAACTGTGATGTCCTATGCCTACAAGAAACAAAAGGAGAATTTTTTGATGCTCTCTTTATAATAAAATTTTGCTTGGTGAGATTAAATGAATTTGTGTTCCTACCTTCAGTGGGTAACTCTGGGGGGAGTCTCATAGTCTGGGATGGTTCAAAATTCAGTGGGCTCTTAGAGTTTTAGAATGAGTTTGCACAGTCAGTTGAGTTAACTTGCAAATTATCTGGAGAAAGCTGGATGCTAACTAACATTTATGCTCCATGCATAGTTGAAGGGAAAGCCTCTTTCCTGAATTGGTTCAAAGGAATAAGTATGCCTGCTGATGTCAAGTGGTTGATTGTGGGGGACTTCAACCTTCTTAGGTCTCCTAATGACAGGAACAAACTGGGAGGAAATGTCCAGGACATGTTTGCTTTCAATGAAGCTATTAGCAGTCTCAGATTAGTGGAGCTTCCTCTCAGGGGGTGTAAGTATACCTGGACTAACAAACAACAAAGCCCTCTCCTGGAGAGACTTGATTGGTTCTTTACTTCTAGTGCTTGGACATCATCTTTCCCGAACACCTATGTTTTTGCCCTCTCAAGGGATACATCAGATCACACTCCTTGTGCCATCATAGCAGCTACCAAAGTGCCTAGACCCCAAATTTTCAGGTTTGAAAACTACTGGCTGCAGCATGAACAATTCATGGCTGTAATGCAGCAAGCTTGGCTTCTTCCAATTGCTTCATCCATGGATAGTGCTAAAAGGCTAACTGTAAAATTCAAGAAGAGGAAAGTGATGAAGACTTGGAAGGCCCAGTTGCCCAATCTTGCCACAACCATTGCAAATTCAAGAGCAATAATTTTCTTCATGGATATCATGGAAGAAATGAGAGATCTCACGCTAGAGGAATGGAATTTCAGGAAAATAGTAAGCTCTCACCTGGAACAGCTCCTTGAACAACAAAGGATCTATTGGAAGCAGAGAGGCACAATTAATTAGGTAAAATTTGGAGATGAATGAACTGCCTTCTTTAATGCTAATGCATCCATTAGGCATAGGAGAAATTACATTTCCTCTTTGTTTGACTCTAATGGAATTGAATTCACCCAATATGAAACTAAAGCAGATCTCCTCTGGCTAGCCTACAAAGAAAGAATGGGGAACTCAGAATTCTCTCACATGTATTTTGACCTCTCCTCTATTTTCACACTCGACAGCAGCCTTGGGGATCTTGAGAGATCCTTTTCCAAGGAAGAAATTGACAAATCATAGCAGAGTTACTGTTGACATTTCTTAGCGCGATCACTTTAAGAACAGATTTAGAATCCATCATTAGCGACCTTGCCAGAAATGCGTGTTGGCATTCCTTAACATCACTACTAACGACGCCGAGTTAGCGTCAACATCAAGACTTGCCAAAGGTAAATCTAAACGATCATGAACGAATCCGCAAGAGCATAGATAAACTATTGTAGCATTTCTCCAAGGAAGGAGAATATTCCAAGGGTATCGTATCCGTGGAAGGCAATAGCGGATATCATGGACTTATGCTTTTGCACTAAATGTAAACCAAGAGATAGATATAGGAAACAACAACTCAAAGGTAGGGGTAAGATAAAAGATATGATAGGGTAGTGTGACACACACTCAGATCTACCTCTACTCTAGTACTCTACGGCATAGGGAGAACATACGAGTTAGCTCTAGGTTCTAATGTATTAAACATACAAAGCTAGAAGATACAAGAGATAGACATGAAACATCGCATGAGAGGGTAAGGTTCAGCACCCAGGTACAAACGAGGAGATAGCCCGCGACGACCAGCACTCTGCGAAACTATACTTTAGACTCCTACAGCAGGTACCCCAGTGCGGAGGGTTGCAAAGGATCCAACAACTGTCACCACTGCGGCCTATCTCTATCGTTACGGGGGGTATGCTCATAACTAATGTAGCCACACAACCCAGACACCATGCCTGCGTTGCTGCTAGACTTCACCCGGCCCGGGCTATTGTAACCCAGGGTGAGAGCCACCAGAAGACTGGTCAACTTAGACCGAGTACCGTAGCTTGAACACAAACCTCATGCAACACTATCATGCCATCTAACAAGATCAACTAAGGCTAGACATACGAACGGATACAAACTCTCTTATGTCTAGTCAACAAGATCAAAGGGTCGTGTTCGTGAAGAACACGAGCCTCTAACTTATGAACAAACACATAAGGAATGAGTAAATCATCCTTCAAGTGGATCAAAAGGTAGTGTTCATGAAGAACACAAGCCTCTAAATGATGAACAAGAGATGAACTCAAGAACATATCAAGCATATGATCTACCATGACTTTATATAAAATAGCTGAATAACTGAAGTAGAGCAAAGTCATACAATGAAATAAAGATAAAAGAGAACTCATACCTAGACTCCAAAGAAGACTTGAAACCTGAAGAAGAGCTACTCTGGCCTACCCCCTAGCCTTAGAAACTAAAAGTGAGAGGAGAATGAGAGAGTGGTGTGTGTGAAATGGGAGCCCCTCCCCTTCTATTTATAGGCAAGGAGGAGGCTTGCCTCGGGCACCAAATGGCCTCAAAACACCCGGGAGTGAGGCAATGGACCAATGAGCAAGTGACACGTGCAAGGCCGAGATGAACCGACCCTAGGTCGGTTCGGCCGAACCTCTAGGGCAGCCATCTCGGCTGTGCTTTCTCCAGGTGGCTAACCAGTGGGCCCTTTGATCCTTCCCTGGTGCATGGCTTGTTTTGGTATCCGAGGTGGGCCCCTTGATCCATGTGAAGTCTATGTGGCGCTCTCTGATTCGTCGGTGAGTACCTCCCTTGGATCAGTGATGTGGATTGCCACTTGTTTCCTTGGTGGCAGCCACCTCCTCAGCTGAGTTGGCATGGTTCTTCCATAGAAGGTGTGTTTCCATCTCTTTTAATGGGTATTTCACCTACATACAAATAATCTCCAAGGACAAGTGGAACTACATTATTCAAACCAAAATGCAAGTAAATAATGCATATGCCTCCATTTATGTGAGAATATTGATGGCTGAAAGTAGCACTTAACAGCCGTCAACAGTTACCAAATAATAAGTCTCCTGGCCCTGATGGTTTTAATGGGGAGTTCTTAAAAAAATGTTGGCCTCTGATTGCCCAGGACTTTTATCAGCTATGTGATGACTTCTTTGAAGGAAATGTTTGCCTTAGAAGCATAAATTCTTCCTACATCACTCTAGTCCCCAAAAATGACTCACCTTCCTCAGTTGGGGATTTCAGGCCCATCTCTCTTCTGAACTCTTCTTTGAAGCTGCTCACAAAGCTCCTAGCTGAGAGACTGCAAAAAGTGATCATGAAGCTAATCCACAGAAATCAATATGGCTTTATCAAAACTAGGTCCATCCATGACTGCCTGCCTTGCTTGGGCATTTGAATATCTGCATATCTGTAAGAGATCCAAGAAGGAGTTGGTTATTCTAAAGCTAGATTTTGAGAAGGCATTTGACAGAATTGAACACCAAGCCATCCTGAAAATTTTAAAACACAAAGGCTTTGGTGACAGATGGATTGGATGGATCAGAGATATTCTGAACTCAGGAACCTCATCTATCCTTCTAAATGGCGTGCCTGGGAAAGTATTTCATTGTAAAAGGGGCCTTAGGCAAGGGGATCCTCTCTCCCCTCTGCTATTTGTTCTAGCTGCTGATCTGCTGCAAACTTTGGTAAATGACCTAAAAAACCAGGGGCTGCTGAATTTACCTATCCCTGAGAGAGCTGGTGCTGACTACCCCATAGTGCAGTATGCTGATGACACCATCTTAATCATGGAAGCTTGCCCTGATCAACTACTGGTCCTGAAGAACCTACTGCATTCTTTTGCTGCGTCTACAGGCCTAAAAGTCAATTACAACAAATCTGTCCTAGTGCCCCTGAACATCACTGAGGAAAAATTGGATTCTCTTTGTGCAGCCTTTGAATGCCAAAAGGGCTCACTCCCCTTTACTTACTTGGGTCTTCCTCTGGGTACCTCCAAGCCAAATTTGGAGCACTTGATCCCTCTGGTGCAGAAAGTGGAAAGGAGGCTAGCCAGCACTTCTACATTCCTTTCTCAGGGGGGAAACTTGAAATGGTTAACTCTGTGTTCTCATCTTCAGCAATATTCTACACTAGGTCTCTAAAATTGCACAAAGATGTTATCAAGCAACTAGATAAATTCAGAAAGCACTGCCTATGGAGAGGGGCTGATATGAACTCAAAAAAACCATCCAAGGCTGCTTGGTCTATGGTTTGTATCCCTAAGAAACAGGGAGGCCTTGGAGTGCTGGACCTAAACATTCACAATGAGGCAATGCTCCTCAAGTTCCTGTATAAATTCTTCTCTAAAGCTGACATACCGTGGGTAAATCTTGTCTGGGACAGCTACTATCATAATGGGAAACTGTCGGGGCAAAACAAAAGAGGTTCCTTCTGGTGGAAAGATATAGTGAAATTACTTGACAAATTCAAAAGCATAGCTTCTGCCTTGGTAGCTGATGGCTCAACTGTTCAGTTCCGGAATGATAGATGGAATGGCATCGTCCCAGCCCGGCTTTTTCCTGAGCTTTTCTCCTTTGCAAAGAACCCAGGGGCATCTTTTGCCCTTTCCACTAGCAGCCCTGATCTTCTTCGGAACTTTTTTCTACCTCTGTCAATAGAGGCCAATGATCAACTGATTGAGTTGCAGAACATTATTGCCAACTGCCCTGTTTTAGATGGCACTGATCTTTGGTCATATGCATGGGGAAATAGCAAATTTTCCACAGCAAGACATACAAATTGCTTGTTGGAGAGAGACCTACTCATCCAATTTTCAAATGGCTTTGGAACTCTAAATGTCAAATGAAGCATAAGGTTTTCTTTTGGTTACTTTTAAAGGACCGGCTAAGCACAAGGGACATCCTCAGGAGGAAGCAACAAGATCTTGACTCATATACATGTGATTTGTGCTTAAGAAGGAAATTGGAAACAATTGCCCACCTCTTCCTAAGATGTAATTTTGCCAAGGCTTGCTGGCAATCAATTGGGGTGTCAGTCGTCACCACTCGTTCCACCATACAGATTTTCAAATCGATTAAGGATAAGTTGTCGGTTCCCTTCTACATGCAAATCATAATCCTAATGACACGGAGCATATGGACTACAAGGAATAATTGGATGTTCAGTGACATTGATCCTCAAGTACAAGAGTGCAAAAGGAAATTCTTATCATAATTCTCTCTGCTTCTTCATAGAGTGCGCCCAGATAAAGTGACGGCAATGGAAACCTGGATGAACTTATTCTAACTCTGCCTTTGGACTGTAATCTTTGTTTACTTCCCCTCCTTCCTTTGTAATATTTGGCCTTCGCCTCCTTTTCCGGTCTGTTTTCTTCCCCTTTTTTTTTATCAAAACTCTTCTCTTGTAAGACTTTTCTAGTTTCTTAATATAATTTTTCAGTAGGGGCTTGCCCCTCCTGTTCATTCAAAAAAATTGCAATTTTGTTGAAATTCCCGCAGCAATGTGCGGCGTATCACCTAGTTTAAAATAGTATGCTCCTGTTGCCCTCGTGTATATAGTCCTCCCTGGCTCCCTCATATCGATTTGCATTACTTTTCGAAATTCTGGTAGCTGTATTTGTTCGTGTGGATTCTAGACTGCAGTAGTAATTTTATTGGAACCTAGAGTGTAATCTTATATTATTGATAAAATATTCTAAGATACATCGTTCTTATCTCTTGCTCATTACTGGTAGATCGAATAACTACATATCACTGTTTTTTCATAGCTGGCTTGAAGCGGGATTCTATATTTTTCCAATATAATATTTGCGTCTACACTATAAAGAGCAAGTTTGAACAATATTTTTTCCGCACAACAAGTATACACGCAACCATCAATTTTTAGAGCATTAGAGAAAAAATGAGCCTAACAAAATGAGATCTATAATGAAGAGACTATTTTAATCAAGTTTATGAAAAATATGTAAGTGACAACCCAACGATTTAGATGGTATTGCAAAAAATATTATACATTAAAAAAAATTATAAAACAATTTGAAGTGTTTCTAATCGTTGCAGATGGGTCTAAAAAATCTGTTTGTAATCCCATATGGTTTTTAAAAATCTGCTAGCAATTTGAATTTATGTTAACTTGCAATTTTTGTATCTTTTGAATTGAATTTGGCAATGAGGTTTGATGTAGTTGTATGACATGTTTATCCACATCTATAGTAAAATTTAAAAATTATTTGTGAAGACTTTTTAGAACCAATGAAAATGGAATATAATATACCATTATAACATCTTCTATAATTTTTATTAGAGGTGGGTATGGACACGATACTTATCTATTAATTGCATTGCTCTGAAGAATTAAGAGAAGTACTTAATCAGAATATAAGTATGAGAAATATATAATAAGAATGGAAATATGTAATCATCCATTTTGTGACTCATATAACGAATAAAATTGCAAAACTAGGCCTTCTTTAGTCATATCGAAAAGTACTATTCACCTATCACATGCACTCTATCAGCAGGCAACATCTGCTACCAAGCAAATCATTGAGGGTGGCAACCAAACATGCCCATATGGGTAGAAGTATACCCAATTGAAGGCCAATAGTATTAAATCTACCTATTTCGATAGTGAATATTTCAGCCTCATATGTCTTTTCCTAACAAATGCAAAAATTCTATTGGAGCAAAAAGTTGTATATATGCAATAAAATCATGATATCAACAAAAAAACACATGGAACAAATCATAAATATTTGTGCAGAAAAATTATTTATTTGAACAAAACATTTGTACACCTTCGGGTGGAACAAATGATAGAAACTCCAGGAACAAAATAATTTTATATGTGCAAAAAGTCAAGGTGCTGACAAAAAATTACACATGAAATAAATTGTGTATTTTTTTCTTGTAAGACACATAATCTACCTGATTGTATCTTGTATAGCTCATTTTCCTTATTCCTTTGGTCGGATGATTGCAACTTTCGAAGTGTCTGCAAAGTAATATAATTATAAGGTGTGAGTGATACTTATTCAATTGTGTGTTTTACAAGTAACAAGTTATAAATAAATTTCAGATGGTTATCTACTTCTGAAGACAGATATAGTTTACTTAAGTCAAATATAGAGACACAAGACCTTTCTCCTCTAACTCTAGCAAACATGGATCATGGGCGTGGCCCAGAAGACCTCTTGCCATATACGGATTTTTTAAAATATTTTTTTCTATTTTGTAAAAATATATGATCGCTTAGGATTTTGTCAAATCTATACAACAACCGTCCTGGCTCACGGCAGTTTAAGTACAACCGTCGTGGCACAGGGCGGTTCAAACTAATTGCCGTAGGCCACGGCGGTTAGGCGGCCTCCATGGCGGTTGCTGGAGCCTCACGGCGGTTAGCCTTAACCACCGTGGCGTACGACGGTTGGCTCATTTAATTTTTTTCACTTTATGTTTTTTATGTTGGTTTTAAATGTTGTTTGTAAAATAAATACTTGCATGGTCCAGAGAAATACTTGCTGCTAACAAAGAAAAGTAAAGTGACATAACAGAAAATTACTTCATACAGATAGTATGTCCAAGATCACGAATAAGAGTGTTGTTGCATAAACTAACATATCTAACCTAATCTAGCAACGCCTCTTCTTCTGTTGCTACCTGTGTGATTGGGCTACGACCCATGTATGGTCGTGAGGGTACGTGAACTGGTCACGTGGGTGGATCTGCCGACGCCGAGCATCGTCGGCAGACGGTGTCGCCATCACCATCGACGGCGGCGGCGTCGACCCTGCAACCGGGTGGGACTCTCATTCGGGGAATTGCGATGACCCTGCACCTCCAGCTGCGACCTCCGACCACCCTCCTGGAGACGGCTGCGTCCCTCCGCCCTCCTATGTCAACGTGGGTGGTGCGCCTGGTAGCTGTGACCCTCCAAACTCCTCCTGCGTCCCACGCAAGTAGTCGAAGAAGTCGAAGCTGAACTCGTCATACACTACCATCGGCTGCCCCTCTCCATCTAGGGTCGAGTCAGGAGTGTCGCTGTCGTCGTAAGCTGGAACAAATAGTATTATTAAAACACGTATCGTATTTAAAAGAATGTTGTATTAAAAGTGTATGTGGTTGGAGATAGAATTGTGGTCATTACCTGACTGAAGAGCAGGGGCAGTGAACGAGGAAGGAACATCTCTTCTAAACTAAATAAACTAATTTCTAAATTTTATAAACTAAATAAACTATTTTCTACATTTTCTAAACTAAATAAATTAATTTCTAAATTTTTTAAACTAAATAAACTATTTTCTAAATTTTCTAAACTAAATAAACTATTTTCTACATTTTCTAATCTAAATAAACTATTTTCTACATTCTCTAAACTAAATAAACTAATTTCAAAAAAATTTAAACTAAATAAACTAATTAAAAAAACATAACTAGGAGGAGGCGACGGCGCTGGAGGGCAGGGGGAGACGTCGACCGCCGTCGCCCTTTATATATGCTGGGCAACCGCCGTCCGCCACGACAATTGAAGCCTACCACCGTGGGCCACAGCGGTCGCAAAGCCAACCGCCGTAGCCCACGGCGGTAGGTACTTGCAAGTCTACAGTCAGACCACCCGACCGTTGGCGATAGGCCTACCGCCGTGGCCCACGGCAGTTGCCCGCTCTAGCCGTCGTAGGCCACGGCGGTTAGAACTAACCGCCGTGAGCCACGACGGTTGTTGTATAGATTTGACAAAATCCTAGACGATCATATATTTTTACAAAACCGAAAAAATATTTTTAAAAATCACCATATTCCTTGGTTCAACAAACACCAGAGTGGCCCTAGTCACAGCTGACCCAAGTTCATCTGCGGCCCATCAAAACATTGCAGCTCTAGAAATATCATTGTCCAGTAATACATTCACCACTCACCGCCATTTCATCACTTCAGCGGCCCAGAGTTTCCTTTCATTTTTTTTGTTCCTAAAAAGGGAGGAGCAATAGCTGCAATGCTGAGAAGGTACACAATGTACTCGATCTTCTACTAGCACTTTGGAGGACGTTACGCTCACTTGATACTATATTACTACCGATGAGAGTAAACTTTGTTCTCACACTTCGGATCCTTTCAAACCGGCATGCTTTGTACCTCGATATGCAAGCAGAGTTCCCTTGCATATCACTCATGCGTTGCTCCTCCCAAGGGGAGCTAGCACTGACACTGAGCATGGTATAGCCAGCTTCATTCCAACGGGACATCAAAGTAGTGGCAGCAGAAGTCTTGGACGACATTGACCTGTTTGTAGTATTTCGCCTTCCAAATGAAATTTTAAATTGAGACGACTGGTGTGCATCGACCAGAAATAACTTGTTTTCTTATACAGGCAGGTAATTCCTTTGAAGAGCATAACAATGTATATGTTCTTTGATCAAGCAAGAATTTCTTGTGCTAGCTACCACATCATGCTTGGTACGTGGACAAAAAGTTTAGTCCCGGACGGCTCCCCAATCGGAAATTTGCAATCACCATTTGATAAGGTATTGAATGGCTTCCATCACAGATCTCTAAACTTGACGAGCTTGCGTTGATCTGCCGGAGCTGAAAATTATTCCAGCTGAACATCCGTCTCTCCTTGCATCTGCGCAAGTTTCCATTCACTGACACTGAAGTCTGTGAATAGCCTCCTCTGTACTCGAGTAGTTTACCCTCATTATCCATGGTCAATCAGCCCTTGGATCCAGTTTTACACCTTATCCAAGACATCAGCAGGTACACATCGTCCCAAACCTTCCTGCAGTGCAGAACTGCACTCTCGAGCACGATTTCATACACACATCCTGCAAAAACCCCATCTTTGCACACTACACATGGACGTAGTTTATAAAAGATGAGGAGGACCATGGAATCTCCTTGATCACAACCTCCGTTACAAGTTGAGTGTCTCACTCGCTACAGCTCCAAAATGGCAGGCCTTGTCCTCTTGCTCATCCTACTCCTGCCTGCCATGTCGTTGCCAGTCGCACATTGCGACGACAACGACAACGACGTCGGGTTCCAGCTCAAGCTGACCCACGTCGACGCAGGCAGGTCGTTCACCAAGCTGCAGCTCCTCAACCGTGCCATCGCTCGGAGCAAGGCCCGGGTGGCGGCGCTGCAGGCCGTCGCCGCGGTGGCGGCGTCGCCCGCGGTGGACCCGATCACCGCGGCGCGCGTCCTGGTGACGGCCAGCACCGGCGAGTACCTCGTGGGCCTGGCCATCGGCACGCCGCCGCTCTACTTCACCGCGATCATGGACACCGGCAGTGACCTCATCTGGACGCAGTGCGCGCCGTGCCTTCTCTGCGTCGACCAGCCCACGCCCTACTTCGACGCGAGGAGGTCCCCCACGTACCGCGCGGTGCCGTGCCGGTCGGCGCGGTGCGGGCAGCTCTACGACGCGGCCTGCTTCCAGAAGGTGTGCGTGTACCAGTACTACTACGGCGACACGGCGTCCACCGCCGGCGTCCTCGCCAACGAGACCTTCACGTTCGGCGCCGGCAACTCCACCAAGGTCCGGGTGCCCAACGTCTCGTTCGGGTGCGGCAGCATCAACGCCGGCGACCTCGCCAACAGCTCCGGCATGGTCGGATTCGGCCGCGGGCCGCTGTCGCTTGTGAGCCAGCTCGGTCCGTCCAGGTTCTCCTACTGCCTCACGTCCTACCTGTCGCCGACGCCGAGCAGGCTCTACTTCGGCGCCTTCGCCAACCTCAACAGCACCAACACCAGCTCCAGCTCCGGCTCGCCGGTGCAGTCCACGCCGTTCGTCGTCAACCCGGCGCTCCCGAGCATGTACTTCCTCTCGCTCAAGGGCATCAGCTTGGGGACCAAACGGCTGCCCATCGACCCGCTGGCGTTCGCCATCAACGACGACGGCACGGGCGGCGTCATCATCGACTCCGGCACGTCCATCACGTGGCTGCAGCAGGACGCCTACGACGCCGTGCGGCGCGGGCTGCGGCAGGCCATCCCGCTCCCGGCGATGAACGACACGGACATAGGCCTGGACACGTGCTTCCATTGGCCGCCGCCGCCGAACGTCACCGTGACGGTGCCGGACTTCGTGTTCCACTTCGACGGCGCCAACATGACGCTGCCGCCGGAGAACTACATGCTGATCGCGAGCACCACGGGGTACCTGTGCCTGGCCATGGCGCCGTCCGGCGTCGGCACCATCATCGGCAACTACCAGCAGCAGAACCTGCACATCCTCTACGACGTCGCCAACAGCTTCCTGTCCTTCGTACCTGCTCCGTGCGACATTATATAGCATTTTTTTTCCTGTGTGCTCTTGCGTTAGCCTTCAATAACTTCGCTGCTGGTCGTTGCAGCTGTAATGTTACCTCGTAGAGTAGCCATTGCATTCGCACTGAGATTGTATCCCCAATTATGTAGCTGAAAATTTAGTGTGCACTGTGCAAGCAACCATTTTGGTGAATCTTGATCGATCCGTCATGTTTAGTTCCCAGATTTTTCACCAACTACCCGTCACATCAATCTCCGGACACTAATTAGGAGTAATAAATGTGAATTAATGACAAAAACTCATTTCACAATCTCTACCTTAATTTTCGAGACGAATCTAATGAGCTTAATTATGACATGATTAGACAACGTTGTGCTACAGTAACCAATCTCTAATGACGGATTAATTAGGCTTAATGGATTTATCTTGCGATTTCTAATCCATTCGTGTAGTTAGTTTTGTAAGTAGTCTACATTTAATACTCTTAATAGACCTTGGAAGGAAACCCCAAAAATCTTCTCCAAAATCTTACCATGAACTAAACAAGACCCTAGGGGTACGCATCAACTTTTAAAAAGAGCGTTAGCTGCATACACATCACCGTATTGCTCCAGGTGTTAACACCATTGTTTATAATCTAAAATGAATCACATCGGTATCACAAGAGTCTCGTGGCACTATAAGCGAGTCTCAATGAAATTTAATAAAATTTTATAGAAGAGTTTTATGCATTAAATTTTACTGGTGTAACGATGAGAGAGAATGATGGAGTTTCATGAGATGTGAGAAGAGTTTCATCACTATGAAACTCTACTGGCACGGTTATCTAATTTTTCAGTCTACGTAGATGTGCAATGAAACTTACACTGAGATTAGCCTAATTGCATAATGTTTATTAGGATCCGTTTGTCTGCCAACTTTTTCAACACATGACTAAACAAAAATTAATTATAAAACTAATTACATGGATGGAGAGGAAATCATGACATAATTAGACTCATTAGATTCGTCTCGTGATTTAAGTTGAGATTGTGAAAGGACGAAAATTTGTGGTATGGAAATTAAACAGTACCTTATTGTTTCAAGATTGTTTACTTAAACAATTATTTAGACTAGTCTAACTAGTTTTAGTTGTGAGACTAAAAGTACTCAAAACACCCTCTTAGTGCAGTGTAAAGGGGGCCATATGCCCCCCCTCCCCACCCACCGTAACCTACTAACATCAGCTGTTATTTATCAATTTTAAAAGGAAACAGTTAGCACAGGTTCTCCTATTTTGAAAAGGGTAATTAGACTCTGTTTGATTTAAAGTATAAAAAGTGCAAACAAGTCACTTCTGGGAGTCAAACAACTCTAACTTATTTGCTCCAGAAGTTCCTTAATTTTTAAGTTCATAAGTTGCCTCACTCCTACTTAAAGTTGCATGAGTCACTTTTTTTCGCTCCTATCCTGTGTGAGGCTCACTGACTTATAGGTTCCTGCAACCAAACAAGACTGACTTAAATCCACTGCCTTATAAGGAGACTTATAAAAACCAAACAGAACCTTAGTAACGTGTCCATTACGCCGCTGTAGCGAGCGAGATCGATCAGTCGGTTCGATCCACTCCCCTCCATTGCGAATTTGTGATATCAATAATCGGTTCAATGAATAGATTGATGCACTGTAACCAATCACTCTCACGTGAAATTACCATTGTACCATGGATTTAATCTTAGAATTAGTTCCTGGGCAACATATTTTTAGTACCGGCCGGCAATTCCAATTCCTTGTAACAGATTTCTGTTAATTTCTAACCATTAGATTTGGACTAACAAGCGGCTATTATTATTTTCAAGCATCATAAAAATTCTGACGTTTTAGTTGAGCTCCACCACTAGACCCACCCAACCCATAGCCACGGCTTGAGTCCGCTAACGCTAGGTTTCAGGCCGTCGTCCATCCAAATAATTTATTTATTAGAGTAAATTATATTTATCATACAACTTGTCAGGTAAGTGCAGATTAGTCTAACAACTTATAAAATATTCAATCTCCTACAATAACTTGATATGTGTGCATATTGGTCCATGTACTTGTAAATTGCTTAACTTAGATAAATAACTTCATAAATTGGTGCATTCACAGTAGATACGTAGCTTTATATTAGATGGACACGAATAAACACTGAGATCAAAATGCCAACATTTTTAGAACAAAAGGCCATGACTAATAAGCATGTATTCCTCATTGGGCCTAGAAAAACATGCGTACAACAAGTAGCTCGCTTGCGTCGTCGTCGTCTGAGAGAGAGGAGAGGCCCGCCCGGTTGCGTTATTTACACACTGGGCTTTAATTAGCTCCGCAAAACATCTTATCAACAACAGGCCCAAATACTGCACAGGTCCCAAACGGCTCGTTGGATATTTTTTTTGGTTATTTTTTTTTCGAAATATACCTAGTTGGATTTCTGCCAAATCCAAGACACACCAGGGTTCAAATCTTGATGTTTGCATCTTTTCCTGTATTTATTTTGTGATTTTTCGGTATTATGCATTAAGTGGTAAGCGACGTTTTCATTGACGACGAGATGCTAGTAGTGACTTCGGGAATCTTCAGATCTGACGGTGCTCAGTACTTCAGAAGTGCTCATAAAGGTAGAGTTTGCGCACATGTGTTCATAAGGATGCGTGTACGTGTGTGTTGTGAACGTCTGTGTTGTACTGTGTAAATTAAAAAAACAGACCAACACTTAAATTAGTTTGCTCTCCGTGGAGGGTAGGGCAAATTCACTTCCCGCGTCGCGGTGAAGTGATAGCATTCGCGCCTGCCGTGCTCACCATGGCCGGCAGGGAAAAAAAAAGAAAAAAAAAACCTTACCATGCCGCAGGTAACCGTCCAATTTTTACTAAAAAATGCACCATCATCGGTGCTCCCAAACGCATTTTCCACACAGCTCAATTTCAGGATTCCACTACTTCCGTCTACGGTCGGTCGTAGGTGTAGGAGTGCTATACAACCGAACAAATTCTCACTACGTCACTAGGGGTACCAAGATGCTACCCCCGGCCGTCAGGCACTACTGATCCAAAGCAATCGCTTTCCACGGCGGAAGGCACCTACGCTCCGCATGCCACCAATTTTTTCTGCATCATCATGCGAATCAAGATGACGGCCACGACCCAACCACCGCGAGGACAAATTAGTAAGGCAAAGCAGGGTAGCGCCTCTCCGTGCCCACCGGCCACCGTCCTAGTTTCCGTCCCAAGGCATGGCGCGCCATCACCTCCTCCTCCCAGCTCACTCCCCTCCGGTGGCCACTCCTCTTCGAGGGAGGAAGGAGGCCGGCACCGTGGCGGCGAGCCGGCAGCAGGTGGCGACAGGGGCGGGTTCAGAATTTGGAGTTTGGGTATTCGAAATATTCAAATCGCAAAATTTTTTTGGGCAGATTAAAGTTCAAATTGTAACACATAATTAAGTACCTATCGTAACTTGAAATTCTTTGAAACCGAGATAATAGATGTACTAAACAAGGTGCCGCGGTTGGATATGTGCGCGGCGCTCCGCCTGCATCGCTGTGATGCTAGCCCCACGACCGGTCGCCGGTGTTGCTGGCCTCCTAGTCTGCCGTCGTGCCGCCGTGTCATTGTCCACAAACCAGGCCGCGCCGCCCCTAGAGAGATGCGCCCAGACGGGTGCTGGCTAGCCACCACCGGTGTTGCGCTGCGCTGCTAGAGTTGGCATGTCGCTGGCGCCGGTGCTATGTCGCCGTCGTTGCGCGAGTCGGGGACGAATCGAAAGGAATGACCAAACGAGTGGTGGGGTGGACCGTGGGGATTTTTGGGTCGGCAAGGGGAGGTCGGGATGGGGGAGTAGTGGACCATACTCCCTCCGCTACAATTTTACTAGTCGTCCTGCGCGTCTGGCCGATTGCAAATAAGAAGTCGTTGTGCGTCGCGGGTGTCGACCATATACCCCTGGGTACCTATACATGGAAGAATACGAACTCATACCATAAATCCTTGTAATCCTATTAGGACTCGTACCATGTAATCCTACTAGGACTCCTATCTTGTAACCGACTAGGAACCCGCCCCCTAGACTAGGAGGACAGGTGAATCCCCCAACCCCTCCGGGGAACACCCAGGCGCAGGGCGCCATACATGATACTCTAAACAAGACGTAGGGTCCGCTATTCCGGCGGCCCGAACCTGTATAAATCTGTGTCACGTGTCCTCGTGCATACCTTCGAGTTCCAGATCTGGCGATCCTCCACCACACAATCTACTACCTCGGGTACCCTCTTGGTAGGCTCAGTGGCCAAAACACTGACAGCGGGGTTAGTTTTCGCAGCACCCGGAAGTCGAACAGACGACCTCACACATATAGTGTATTGAGATGCGTTGTGCTAGCCCGTCGGCCGAGACGAAGTTGGTGATTTTTGTGTACTACTAATAAATGACTCCTTAGTATGCAAAATTCGGTCCTAATCGACTCCTGAAGTTGTACCGGAGGGAGTATGAGCCTAATATGCAATATGAGATTGACAAGCCTATTTTGTAGTGTCTTCTTCTATTTTTTTATACATATACATGTAATATACTATGTATATGAATTTTTTTCTCAAAAAATTTGGGTATTCAACTGAATACCCATGAATACACATTGGGCCTGCCACTGGGTGGCGAGGTGGGATAGTAGAGCTGCTGCAAGGCCTTGTTCGGCACACAGGGTTAAGATCCCGAAGAGGATATAACCCAGAGGGAGATTGGGTGGATCCCTTTGGTGTCACTCAATCCCTATGAGATTAATCCCCCCTCTCATCCCCTATCTTCTCCTCTTGCTTGGATGGCAGGGATTAATACAGGGATCAAGCATAGTATACAATTCAAAGAATTGTGCTCCTATGAACCAAGTAAAACAATGAAGCATGCTGCAAAAAAACACACACACACACACAGCACCAGTTTAGCTGCAAGGCTAAAAGCACAGTACAGTTCAGCACCAGTTCAAAAGCAGTGTACATAAGATTCTCAGCAAAGTTTGCCCAAGTGCATCACAAAGTGCACAAATCCAAAATAGAAATACTAATAGGAGATGAGGCTCCCACCCAAGGTTCAAAGTCTAGGTGTGACACTTTTTAGGTTGTGGTGTACTCCTCTATAGTTTTCTTTTAAAAAAAAGACTGATAGGAGATAGATGAGGGAGTGAGATACTAAGATATTTTGATAGCAAATTGGAAACTAAAAAAGAAAAAAAATCCTTGACACATTAGCACAGCACTTCGACAGACCACAGTTCTGATGTTTCAGTCTTTCCTTGTAAGCTTATCCTTAACTGAAAAGGAGGTTTAGAAAAAAACACATTAAACTTGGCATTGATGAAAAATTTAGAGTGTACAGATCAGCCACAATATACAGGGAAACGAGGATCAGATTCTCACCAACAGTTAGAGCAGGCAAAACATCGCTCAAGGACCATCTTAGTCTATTGTCTGCAAAACATTAGAAATTCAGCAAACTAAAATCTAAGGTTCTTCGCTATTGTCAATCTTTGCTTCAGAAATAAAAAGGGATTTGTACTACTTGAAATTTGTAGCAGATGAGTACGAAGTTTAAGCAAACAACTAGAGAACTTCATGTGTCTACGGCCAGCTGATGCCTCTCTTATGGAATGATACACGCGTCATGCATTCTCAAACAATAAACAGAGGAATCTGTTAGAAGAATCAATAACTTGTGTAAACGTGTTATATCTGATTTATAAAGATATACACGCTAGCTATGTTCTAGAAGCTAGTCTCCATGTCCTGTACAATGAAGAACTCGTAGTGGAGTCTGTTTTGTCTAGAAATAGATCAGAGTTGTAATACAACTTCATGTAACCTCGACAGCCTTGATTCATATATAAACATGGATCCGTGGGATCAGGGGCGGAGCCACAGGGGGGGCGCGCAGGGGCCTGGCCCCCCCTATGCTCCGGTAAAACCTGCAAGATACACGTACACATCGACGTAGACAGGCCAGGAAACATGCACGGTAAAAACATACACTCCAATTTGCGTCTGCGTGACTACATGTGCATTAACAAGTAAAACCAGCGCCTGCCTTGGTGGACTGGGCAAACCAGCAATGGCAATATTCCCGTTCTTGGTTTGCTGAGTATAACGTATTGTTAACGATGCAATCCGGTAGCTGGGCCCCTTTAATTTCATGATCGGCTCTAACGTCTCGTGAGGGGTAAAATCTTCGACTCCTTGTCTCATGCACGGTGCTTACTCGTTGGATAATCGTGTGCCCAGTCATCATCTGGATCTCCATTGCACATGTTTTTCAGTCTGTGTCAATGTTATAGAATTTAGTGGAGTTCTAAGAAAATGCTATATACCATTGCTGGATCGCCCCCCCCCCTATGTCCAAATCCTAGCTATGCCCCTGCGTGGGATGCGAGTTTGCTAACCACGTTTTACCAACTTGCCGTATACTTTGATAGAATCATCGTGCACATTGTTCATAACTGGATTTTTTTAATTATTTTCCAACTCTTGTATCCTTTTCATTTTATATCTCCCACCTCTCCCTCTCAAGTTTGAAAGAGCACGAATTAATGAAACCTTCAGCTGACTACGAATCAAAGCACAATCCAAGCCATCAGATTCAACTACCACACCTTCACAAACTCATTCGGTTGCTATCCACATGTGAAGCTGACATCACAAGGTATAGAACATATAATTTCCAAAAGGGATTCATAAGATCTCTCTGAGCTATCTAAAACAGTACATGGGAGATTACATCAGGCTCTTTCTAAACTAGCTATCCAATCTCAAAAAATTGAGAGGTAAAAATAGGGAACATTTAAGGAACTACAAACATTAGCAAGTGTTAATTGTGAGCTACCAAGAGAGCAGCAGAAATTGCCATGTCAAAGGTAATAGTGTTTTTACTAAGCAATTATACTTGCTTATTGAAGAGAATTGTAGATTCCCAAAGGAAGAAAAATCTAGCTCCTGAAATTACTGTAGTAACAATAATATGCTCTTGTACAGCAAACATTACTCTCCTTCACTCCCTCTCTCAACAGTCCAAAAGTATAAGCTCATTTCCACCCAAAATGGCAAACTAACAAGCCTTCGACCAACTACAGAAAAAAAAGCCTAACTTCATTTCCACCTATCAGTACGTAACTTGACATACTGTTGCAATGCAAAATTTGTAGCATCTCCTCCTTGTTTAGGGAAGGAAGAAGTTGAACAGATTTCTAAAAATCTCATTCCATCAGGCCACTGAGGCTAGAGCTCGTGAAGAAATACGGATCTTAGCACGACCACCACGAGCACAAGTGATAATCACTGCATCGTCGTCGACCACCATGAGCATAAGTGATAAATCGAGAATCAAGATTCAAGAACCTCCACGAGCATAAGTGATAAATCGAGAATCAAGATTCAAGAACCAGATCTTAGCAATTGGATTCTAGATCGGGCCATGTGCATCAATAACCCTAGCACCTACGGGAGAGAAGAGGTGGATGGCGAGGAAGGGTGACTCACCGGCGAGAAGACGACCACCGGAAGGGACGGGCTGCTGCCGCCGCCGCCGGAAGACCACGCCGGCGTCGCCGCCGACCTGTCGTGCCGGTGTCGATTATCCACTGCCGCCGCCAGGAAGAGCCAATGTCGGGAGGGGTCACCGAACGCCGTAGGGAGGAATCACCGTAGCCGCCGTCCGTCCGTCCTCCTTCTGCTCACCAACCCGCTCCGCCGCCGCCCTCAGGTCGTGTCGTTTCTATCGCGCGTCGCCTCGTCTCGCGGTCGCGTGGAGAGGAATTTTTTCCACCTCGACGGAGCCGAGGGTCCGTTCCCAGGCCAAATTAGGTCGACGAGTGGGTTTTGGGCCGCGAACGCTGTTTTTTGGGTTGGGCCGATGTCTTTCCCAGGCCGGGGTACCCCCGTGGAACAGGCCGCAATACTGGCCGGGGAGGGTCGAAATGAACAAGACCTAAAGGGGGTCATAGCCCCCTTGTTATTAGTACATCTACTGTACACTCGGGAGATCTGGAAATTCCCAAAGTCATTATTGGCGCATTGTTATCGATAAAAACGTCGGTAAATCCTGGAAAAAACTGAAGAAATTGTGCGAACACCAGGATTTGAACTCTGGTGGGTAGAGTATCACTGCAATACAATTTGCATGTGTTTAAAAAAATAACGATGTGTGACTAAAATATTATATGGACATCTAGAGAGATTAACTATCAGGTGGCCTTCTCAAAAGGCCATGGCTAATAGGCCTGTATTCCTTATTGGGCCTAGAAACATGCGTGCAATGAAAATGAATGATTTGCCTCTCTAGAGGCCCGGTTGCGTTATTTGCAGTGGGCTTTAATTAGCTCCGCAAACATCTTATCAACAGGCCCAAATACTGCACATGTGCACAGGGCTCCACAAAACAAGAGTACCTCCAACAGTTAAATTAGCTTGCTCGCCATGGACGGCATGGCAAATTGACTTGCCCGCGGCGCGGTGAAGCGATCGCATTCGCGTCTGGCCTCCGCCGTGCTCGCCATGGTCGGCAGGGCAAAAAAAACTCACTTATTACCATGCCGCCGGTAACCGTCCAATTTTACTAAGTGCTCCATCATCGGTGCCCCCAAGGCATTTTCCACAGCTCAATTTCAGCCTTCCACTACTTCTTCCATCGTAGGTGAAGCTAGGTTACTAGGGGTGCCAAGATGCTGCCACCGGGCGTCAGGCACCACTAATCCAAAGCAATCACCGATTCCACTACTTCTTCCATCGTACGCTCGGCATGTCACCAATTTTTTCTGCACCATCATGCGAATCAAGATGACGGCGCCACGACCCAACCACCGCGAGAACAAATTAGTAAGCCAAAGCAGGGTAGTGCCCTCCCCGTCCACCGTCCGTCGTCCGTCGTCCCAACTCCCAAGGGCATGGCGCGCCATCATCTTCTTCTCCCACTTCTCTGCCTCACCGTCGTAATCGTGGTCGTCACCGCCGGCGGCAGCGGCTCCGTCGACTTCCGAGCCGACCTTAACCACCCCTACTCCGGCAGCTCTCTGTCCAGGGACGATGTCATTGGCCACGCCGCCGGGAACAGCAAGGCCCGGGCGGCGAGGATCAATGCCAGGATCGTCGCGCGCGCCCTCGGCAAAGACGCCGTTCTCTCGTCGGCCGACGCGCCCGTGGTCACCCCGCTCGGCGACCAGGGCCACACGCTGACCGTGGGCATCGGCACGCCGCCGCAGCCGAGCACGCTCATCGTCGACACGGGCAGCGACCTCATCTGGACGCAGTGCGCGCTGTTTAAGCGCCGCACGGCGAGGCAGCGCGAGCCCCTCTACGACCCTCGCAGGTCCTCCTCCTTCGCGTTCCTCCCCTGCAGCAGCACGCTGTGCCAGGAGGGCCAGTTCAGCAACAAGAACTGCACCCGGAACAGGTGCCTCTACGACGACGTCTACGGCAGCGCGGAGGCCACCGGCGTCCTCGCCTCCGAGGCATTCACCTTCGGCGCCACCAGGAAGGTCTCCCTTTCACTCGGCTGCGGCGTGCTCTCGGCGGGGACCCTCGTCGGCGCCTCCGGCCTCATGGGCCTCAGCCCCGGCACCATGTCGCTGGTCTCGCAGCTGTCCGTGACAAGGTTCTCCTACTGCCTCACTCCTTTCGCCGAGCGTAAGACCAGCCCGATGCTGTTCGGGGCAATGGCTAACCTGCAGAGGTACAAGACGACAGGGCCGATCCAGAGCACCTCCATCCTGAGGAACCCGGCAATGGAGACCGCTTACTACTACGTGCCACTGGTAGGGCTCTCGCTTGGGACCAAGAAACTACGCGTGCCGGCGGGCAGTTTGGAGATAAAGCCGGACGGCACCGGCGGCACGATCGTCGACTCGGGCAGCACGCTGGCGTACCTCCCGGAGAAAGTGTTCGGGGTCGTGAAGAAGGCGGTGCTGGAGGCGGTGAGGCTGCCGGCGGTTAATGGGACCGTGGGGGAGTACGAGCTCTGCTTCTCGCTGCCATGCGGCGCGGCGATGAGCGCGGTGGAGACGCCGCCGCTCGTGCTGCACTTCGACGGGGGCGCGGCCATGGCGCTGCCCCGGGATAACTACTTCCAGGAGCCGAGAGCCGGGATGATGTGCCTGGCGGTGGGCAGTGCGCCGGACGACTTCGGCGTGTCCATCATCGGCAACGTCCAGCAGCAGAACATGCTCGTGCTGTTTGATGTGCGCAACCAGAAGTTCTCCTTCGCGCCTACGCAATGTGCAGACATCTGAGCTAGCAATGTCTCATATTTTGGCTATGTACCTAAACATAGTATATATAGAAAAGTCAAAATACATAGTACTCTTTATTTTTTATGGACTTTAGCCATGCATGTTTTGACTAATGTACAGCTTGGGTTTAAAATATCCAACCATTATTTTATCCTTAATATACTTTTCCACATTAAAAAGTTCAAGGGGAAATTGGTTTTGTACCATTAAAATATCGGGGTTTTAGAAAAATAGCATTGAAAGTTTGAGCTGTAGAAATCGAGCATCCAAAGTTCTCCCGTTATAGAATTTTACCATCGACGTTAACAGGAGCTGAAAAAAGAATCGACCAAACTCACGAGCCTCCCTCTCTGAAGCTCTCTTTCATCTTCCTCTTTCTTCCTCTGCTCTCTCCATCCCGCAGTCTCCCTGTGCCCCATGATTGACGAGTTTGGGGTGGTCGGCGCACGAGGCCGGGAGCGGAGCCGGACGGCGCTTGGGGCCAGGCAAGCAGTCCGTCGTGCGGGGCCGGCCGGTGGGCGGTGACAGGCGTGCGGGGTCGGCGCCGAGGTCGAGCGGAGCAGCTGGCCGCAGGCCCAGGTGTGCGGGGTCTTTGGAGTGCGGGATGGTCGGTGAGTGAGGCCAACGCGCGAGGCCGGTGGCGAGCGGAGCAGCTGGCAGGCAGGCATTGGTGCGCGGGGTTGTTGGAGTGCAGGGGTGGCCGGTGAGTGAGGACAGCGCGCGGGGTGGCTAGTGGGCGAGGCTACCTCGCGAGGTGGCTGGTAGGCGCGGCCAGGCGTGTGGGGCTAGCGACCCTGGAGGCCATGGCCAAGGAGCCTGAGCTCAGGTCGGCACCGGCTGGAGGTTAGGGTTGACCGGTGGGGCCCAAGGGCCATAGGGAGAGGGAGGCAACATGTGAGGCCTGAAGCTCTCATGCTAACGGTGAGCTAACAGTGAATGGTATAAATCCATAACGGAGGAACTGTCAATGCTATTTTTCTAGTGTTGAATTTTTTGATGCTATTTTTCCAAATTCTTGATCTTTAATTTTCCCAAAGTTCAAATATGAGCTCTAGCTTTATCAAACCCTACAATTAATTTCATGTGCTCTAAAGAAAATGTAAATTCTTATTTATTTTGCAGAGAATTCTTTCTTCGGTTTATGATGTATTTTCTAGCTTCATGAATATTTTCAATGATTGTATTTTGGGTGATATATTTGTTTGGTCCCTAACCGAGCCCATTTCAATTTTATCTAACATAATTCTAACCCTAGCACCTACTGATTACTAGGTGTGATTGGTTCCTTGGTTAGTCCTAGCCTGGCTAGAAAACTAAGCCAGGTCAGACTTCACCAGACTTAACCAATGCAATTGTTGGGTGCATAAGAAATTTTAATCTGCACAGGTATATTATTGGTAGAGTGCATTGTGAAGTGGGCTTATAGGTTGCACAACTCAGGTGAGTTAAACATTCTCACGCACACTCACTTCTCCCTTCGTCTCCTCGCCTACTGCTAGAGGAGAACCACAGCATCCACCAGCCATGTCCTCCCCTGCCTCAAGCAGATCCTCATCGGTCCTCCTCCAATCCTGCTCCTACTCGCCCGCTCAGAACTCCTCCGTCTCCCTACGCCCTCATCCTGCAGAAGCTCCACCACCAGTGGCCATGGCTATTCTGCCACCGCAGGGCGCCAATCGAGCTCGCCGAAGCCGAAGAAGCCGATATCGATGTCACATCTTTGCCCGTCGATTCACCGCATCGAGGCACCACCGGAGGGAGCCGCCACTATGGGGAGCTCCACGACACCGATTAGAAGTCATAGCGCCTCCTCTCGTGGCTAGTGGGCCACTGGAGTACCGCCGCAGCCGGAGTAGGGTCGAGCTTCATCTCGGGGCCGCCGCTGCCGGCCGTGCGGCGCGGCAGCCGCCGTCGGCTTTGCGGGCGAGCTTCGCCGCGGGGCTGCCGCCGCCGTTGGGGTCGCCGTCGGGTATGTGGGTGAGGTCCCCCGCGCGGGGCCCCCTCCTCTACGTACCGCAGCCGTGAGCACCGCTCCGCGCGCTGCCGCGTGCTCCGCTCTCCGTGCACCACTGGGCTCGCACACCGAGGAGGTGAGCTGAATCCACATCTGTGCTATCTGAAGCCTGCATAGTGGGGAACGGTCCTCATCTGTGTTTCCCACTAGCCGTTTCCCACTAGCCAGGCTAACGCCCTGTGCAGCCTACCAATCACAACTATGTTGCATTACATAAACTTGGATAAGGCTAATGCAGCCTACCAATCACACCCTAACATGCGTAAGACATAGCTAGGTGGCCTGCTAATTCTGCTAATAGGCTCTAGCAGCTGGCCCGTGGGAGATGGCAGCGGGTCGGGTAAGTGCGGGTAAAGTGTTTACCCGCCCGATAGTATATCCGCGCTTTCGCTCTATACCCGCCCGATAGCTTGCCCGCGGGTAAAAATTCCTGATCATATCCGCGCCCGACGGATATCCGTGGATATCATGTTGACCGGCGAGTTCTGACGACTGGCGGCCGCAAGCGAGCCCCCGCGGCCGGCGAGACCACGGCGCGCGGCCAGCACCAGCAACGCGGCGGGCGACCCCAGCGGTACCTCAATGGGGGCGGCGGAGGCGGGCTGCATGGGGGCAGTGCTGGCACAGGGCGGCCCGCCTCAGCGGCGTGCGCGCCGGCGAGGGCGTGGAGGTGGAACAGCAGCACGACGGCGGACCAAGAGTTGCGCAGGGAGGGGCGTGCACGATGGCGCTCGGTCGGGGAGGAGCTTGGCGGCACGAGGAGGCCACGACGGTGCAGGAGGGTCGCCTGGTGGCATGAGGGGCGGCGTTCGCGGAGGGGCTGGCCAGCAGCGGCGCGGGCCCTGCCTGGCATCCATCCGCCACCGCGCCATGGATCCTGAGATCCACCTCACGGGAGGATGTAGCGGAGCCTCTGGTTTTTTAGGGGAAGTCGTTTGTTTCAATCGATAGGATGGAATCTGATCTGAGCGGAGGAAAGGAATGGGTGGTGCTGCTGGGGGCTCCTATATGGCTACAGGAAGGTGGATAAGCATTATAACTTTCAGCCCACCTAAGATCTACTAACTAATAGTTTTCAGACATCCCACCTCATAACTATTAAAGAAAATGTTGAAACATTTTTCAAAAATGTTGCAACATTTTCCAAAAATGTTACAACATTTTTTCAACATTTTACGTTATTTTTTCATCAACATTTTGCAAAATATTGCAACATTTTTAGAACCAACATTTGTTGGGAACCAACAGTTTCAACACGGCACCGGCGGCGGCGCCTTCCCCCTCTCCGGCGGCGGCGCGTGGCGTCCGGCGCGTGCGGAGCCGGCCCCGGCGGCGGCGAGCCGCGACGGCGGCCGCCATGGCCAGCGGTGGCGGAGCTCGACGCACGCGGCCGCACGTGGGGCGCGCAGCGGAGCTCGGCCCCGCAGCCATGGCCGGCGCGCGGCGGAGCTCGCCGCGGCCCTAGGCGGCGACGCGCTGGCGCGCACAGGAGTGCGGCTGCGCGGAGCCCGCTAGGGGGCGGCGGCGCTCGTTCACGGGGGGAGGGCGTGGGGGGGAGAGAGAGGTGAGCTAGGGTTAGGGATGAGATCCGAGGGCTGTAGGTGGTTGCACGAATCTTGAAGAAGTGGAAGATGAACAAGAAAAAATTCTTCCGGAGGACAGATAGGATTCCCAGGTGCTGCTGGGCTGTTAGATGTTGGGCTGTTTAGATTGTTGGGCCATTACTGGGTTATAGGTGATATTTTTATGTGTTTTTATATTTCAGCGGGCAACGGATTATCCGTGGGCGAAGTATTTTACCTGTGTGCTGCCCGCGGGCGAGAGTTCATGCCCGTATCTGCGCTCGCGGGTGAAGTTTTCTACCCGTACTCTTGTCCGTCGGGTCGGGTATCCGCGGATATCCGCGTCCGCGGATAAAATTGCCATCCCTACTTCTGCGAACTATTCGTGAACTGCGTGCTTGCGTGGCCCAGCTGAAAAAGAGGAGCTGACACGGGCAGGACGACTCTCATGGAAACACGAAAAGTCCACGCACAGGATTCCTATATATATCTTTCGGAAGATAGAAGCACTGAAATTCTGATCTTTGAGATTCGTGCGGGCACTGTGCTCCGCATGATTCCTATATATTTGCGTGGAGGATTCAGTTTTGCCTCGACCGGTTCAGACGAAGACCGATGGTATATTCTATGATTTTGTATTGAATTCTACACGATTTTAAACCGACGAATGAAAATTGACGTTGAAGTAGAACACATGAAGGATCAGTGGCGGAGGCAGGATTTAGAAGTTGGGTATTCCCATGTTAACAAAATGTCCAATACAAAAATGCTAAGGAGTCACAATGCTACAACGTTCAAACTAAAGATACTTCCTGCAATAAAGTGAAATTAGAATGTTTTTAATCCTGATTTGCCCCACTGCCGGCCTGCTGCTGCAGTTTGCTACACAGCCGCAAGCAGCGACGCGCCTGGCTCCTCACCACTGCCGCCTTGGTGCGTCGATGTGCGGTCTGCTCCCTGTGGCTCCTTGCCGCCAGCAGCACCTAGGATTTGATCTGCGCACCGCTAGGATTGGGGAATGCCAAGAACGGATTGGCTATGGGCGGCCGGCGGGCACGGGGCACCTAGCCGCAGAGTGCGCAGCCATCTGCGCATCGCTGGGACTAGAGAGGGCCGAGGGCAGATTGACGATGCGGATTGGGAAGGGCGGCCACGGAACGAAAATGTTGAAGCCGCAACGGAGTCATGCAACCGTGCGATGTGTTCTTGTTGCATAGCTGGGGCTGGCCTGGCAGTGGCTGCATCGACGTTGGGATGAGTTTCAAGCTGAAAATCAGAGATCTTGACCCAATATAACATATATATCTATGTATACTTGACATATACTTGAATTTTTGGCAAAAAAGTTGGGTATTCCTGGGAATACTCAGGAATCCAGCTGGCTCCGCCAATGTGAAGGATTTGTTACTTACTTTAATATTAGAATAGAGATAGAAATGTTTCTTACAAACGATTTGGGATTAATTTTAAAACTTTGGATGCTTCTACAATCTACAGCGTCACCTCCTCTACATGCTTGAGTTTTTTTTTCTTTTTTTGGAGCGTTTCAAAACTTCCTCACAGGCGTGAATCGGTCTCGGGCGCCATCTAGTGCCCCTGCAAGAGGCTAGGGATATCGTTTGTCCGCTATCCATGTTTGACAGATACAGAGTTGTTGCGGCATCAAGGTATAGTGGTGCCTGTTGGCCGAATGTACATGTCAGCCTTTAAAGCTTTAGTGGTGCATCACCACCTTTGCACAAAGCTGTTTATTTGCACATAAATGACCGTATGATTAGAGCATCATCCAGTATAGTGTAGGGTGCGATAATCAGTCTATTTTATTAGATGTTAAGTGGATAAAGTGAGCAAGGTCTATATTAGAAAAACCCACTCGAGTAGGGAGAGGTAGACACTGCTAGAGAATAGCTCTTCTGTACCGGGTCTAAACCCTTTTTTAGTACCGGTTATTCACCTAGTATTAGAACTTTGGTACTAAAAGAGGTAATGCCCCCACTCCGTGCCCATCCACTTGTCACCTTCTCTTATCTTTTTCTTTTTCCACATATTCACACTCATGAATCACATATTCAACCACATATTTCTCATACAAATTTCACATTCACATAACTACACATATTCGCAAATATATTTATAAGAACTACAAGAATCACAGATTCAACTACACAGATTCTCATAAACAACTACACAAATCAAAGATTCACAAAAACAATACAATAAAAAAAGAATCACAAGAACATCTTCGTCGACAGCCGCGAGGCCCCGCGCTTGTGCCCACCGCATGCGGCCTCCTCTTGGTGGCCTGTGCGCCGTCCTCGCGCTGCCCTGGATGCGGTGTGGAAGAGGATAGATGAGAGAGGGTAGAGTGAAGAGGATAGATGAGAGAAGAAGAAGAGATAGATGGTGTCACAGGTGGTTGGGGAATAAACGAAGAGAGAGCGAGATATTTGTGGGAGGGGGAGCCGGAGAGATAACCGTGGGTGACGAAGAGGGGATTAATACCGGGTGAAAGGCTCACCCGATACTAAAGGAAGTTTGACCTTTTAGTACCGGGTGTTATTTCTGTCTGGTACTAAAAAGGGTAGGCGTCGCGGGGTCGAATCTTTTAATCCAGTACTAATGCCACCTTTAGTACCGAGTTAAAACGCAACCAGTACTATGCCTCAGGATAAAAGGTCGATTCCATGGTAGTGAGAAGATGCATTAAGGAAAATAAAAAAGATAGCCCACTACCAAATGGGACTCATATGTCGTATGAGAGTAGAGGCTCAAAAGAAGGGGTCATCGTTGGAATTGTGGGTTAAATCTATGACCTGAGAAAATTAGGACAATGACCCCTACTAAGAAAAGTAGGAACCAGAGTGGCAGACGTATCTAAAGGGTGGGCTCAGCCCAAGAGTCACATGGCTCTTGTTTTTTCTTTAAAAAAGTCTGGTTTACCCTCTCAACTATCACAGTAGATCAATTTTGATCCTCTAACTATCACTACCGGAATCCGAGCCTTCGCCGAGAGGAAAAATCTTTGCCGAGAGCCAAAATAAAAAACTCTCGGCAAAGAATATTTGTCGAGAGCAATATAAAAAGCTCTCGGCAAAGAAAAAAAGCTCTCGGCAAAGAAAAAACTATCGGCAAAGAAATTCTTTGCCGAGAGCTATTTATTAGGCTCTCGGCAAAGAAATTTTAAAAAATCACTTTCTTGCCTCCAAATTTTTTCTATCTTCAACATACACTTATACAAAACTTATGCTCAAATTTGGCACAATTTTAACTTTGTTTGCTATATTTAACAATTTTACTTCTTTCTAGGTATTTTTTCGCATACGTCCGATATGAACTACAAGTGCATTAAATCATAGAGTGAAGTTGGTGAAAAAATGATATTCATGTTCATGAGACATCTCTAAGACCATGTACATGAAATGAAGCTAAATTTTCGACATTTGGTTCTCCGATCATGATGAAGATCCTGAGGTAGAACAGTTAAAAAATTGTATAAAATTCAAATGAAGTTTGAAAATCACGAAATTTGTCGAGTGATCATGATCTCATATGTGGAGGTTGTGGTAAAAAATTGAGAATATTTTGAATACTTTGACACATACGCTGTTTAGAAACCGGAACATGTCACGAGAAGTTTCAGAGAATTTGAACTAATGTAACTAGGTTTGGAGTCTTAGAGAAATTCAAATTTTAGTTTGACTAAAAAAACTTTTCTATAAGTAGTATACAACATAATTGGTGTTATGTTAAATTTTGGAATTTTTTAACATTTATTTACTATTTTTAATAATTAATTTGATTAAATTTGTCTGCGCCGAGAGCCAGATGGCTGGGCTCACGGCACAATCGGCCCACCTACCCCCGCCGGCCCACCTACCCCGCCAGCCCATCTACACTCGCCGGCCCACCTACCCCACCCGGCCCACTACCCCGAAGCATAAAAGCGCCGGCGCCCCCCCATAACCCTAACCCTACTCCACCCTTTCCCTCCCACACAGCGGCGGCGCCGCCCACCTCTCCCTCTCCTCCTCCACCGGCTCCCCTCTCCTCCTCCACCGGCTCCCCGTCCCCGCCTCTCGCGGCACCTCTCCTCCCCCCTCCGCTCGCCCCTCACCGGGCAGGTGAGGAGGGGCGGCGGGGCGAGGAATGGCGTCGCGTTCCCCACCGCGGGTGCGGCCACCTACAGATCCGGCGGCGGCGCGGCGGCGGGATGGGTGGCGCGCTCCCCACGGTGCGGTGCGGCCACCTACAGATCCGGCGTGGGGGCGACAGCTCGGAGTGGTGGTGGCGCTAGATCCGGTAGGTGGCGGCGGCGACCCGGTGCTGGTGGCGATCCAGGTACCCCCCTCTCTCTCTCTCCCGGCGTGGTGCTACTGGTGGCCGTGCTGGTACTGGGGGTGGCGGCGTGGTGGTGGCGCGCGGCGTGTGGTCGATGTGGTGGTGGGCGGTGGCAGTGATGGCGGCGGCGGTGGGTGCTGGTAGTGATTGCGGCGGTGGTGGGCGGTGTCAGTGATGGCGGCGGTTGTTGGTGGTGGCCTCCTCTCTTCCGGCGTCGGCGCATTGCGGTGGTTCGTCGGTGGTGCTTCGGTGGCGGCGCCGGCGGTGGTGGCGGGCAGCAGCGCCGGCGGTGGTGGCGGGCAGCGGCGCCAACGGTGGTGGCGGGCCTGGCCGGTGGGCCCGCTGGGATTATCTTTTTTTTGTTTTTGGAAAATGTCTCTGCCAAGAGCCAGTTGCCCTCTCGGCACATATCCACCGAGAGGATGACTGCTGGCTCTCGGCAAAGGCGTCTTTGCCGGCCAGAGTCTGCCGAGTGGCCTCTGCCGAGAGCAACCTCTCGGCAAAGGCTCCACCGAGAGGATTAGGGCCTTTGCCGAGAGGATTAGAGCTCTCGGCAAAGGACTTGAATCCGGTAGTGTATGAGACCATATAGATGCATTAAGGAAAATAAAAAAGATAGCCCACTACCAAATGGGACTCATATGTCGTATGAGAGTAGAGGCTCAAAAGAAGGGGTCATCGTTGGAGTTGTGGGTTAAATCTATGACCTGAGAAAATTAGGACAACGACCCCTACTAAGAAAAGTAGGAACCAGAGTGGCGGCCGTATCTAAAGGGTGGGCTCAAAGTCTGGTTTATCTCCTCAACTATCACAATAGATCAATTTTGATCCTCTACCTATGAGACCATATATATATAACATCTCTGAATTCGCAAAAAAGTTCGATTTTGCTCCTCCAACCACTATAGCTACTGTAGATGAAGGAAAATTTTGACTATTGGCCCACCCTAGCTTCAAATTCTGGATTCGCCGCTGGTAGGAACCACAAGTAAATGTTATTGCTGAAGTTGCTCTAATAGAGTAAAATGGACATTTTTCTGTATGTTTCATATATAAGCTACCTCTTGATCATCATTCTTTTCTCTCCACGCTAGATGTGGCTGAGATTCAGTTTCAGCTACACAAAGGGCGGAGGTGGCTGATAATGTGTATTCCACTACTGTAGTCGTCGTGAATCATGACAGCAGGTCATTCTTCGTCTCCGGTTTGCTCCACTATGAATCCAACATCGGCAGTTCGGCACATCGCCACTAATGGAGTAGGGTAGATGGCCTGATGAAGTAGGGCCTCTATAAAGCAGAGCAACATCTGACGCTTCCACGAACTCCATCGCTACGACGACTACGAGCACACACTCACAAAATAACACATCGCCTTCGTGCGCAAAGGCATGTAGGTGCAACAATAATCCACAGACTCACCAATGGATCGTGTACTTAAAACTCCCATACACTGATACCTTAGCTGCAGCGATCCAAGACATACATGATGATACATGGCGCCGTCGTCTACTTTCGTCTTGCTCCTCGCTCCCCTCATCGCCTCTTTGGCGGCCATGTCGGATGCTTCGTTTGACCTCCGCGCCGAGCTCAACCATCCCTACGCCGGCAGCCCGCTCTCAAACCACGAGATGCTCCGCGACGCCGCCATGGCGAGCAAGGCCCGGCGGCGCGCGCGGAACGACGCCGCCGCTAACGTGGCTAGAGAGGCTGACCATGGCGCCATCTCCGGCGCGGACGTGCTAATCAGGCCGTTCGGGTCGGGACACACGCTGACCGTCGGCGTCGGCACCCCACCGCAGCCGAGCACGCTCCTCCTCGACACCGGCAGCGACCTCATCTGGACGGACTGCAAGCTCTTCGGCGGCGGGAACGGGAAGCACTACTGCGAGCCTCTCTACGACCCTGCCGGGTCGTCCTCCTTCACCACCGTCCCCTGCGACGGCAGGCTGTGCGAGACGGGCAGCTTCGACACCAAGAACTGCTCCAGCAACGAGTGCCTCTACACCTACGACTACGGCAGCGCCACGACCAGAGGCGAGCTCGCGTCAGAGACCTTCACGTTCGGCGAGCACCACAAGGTCTCGGTCTCCCTCGACTTCGGGTGCGGAAGGCTCACCTCCGGCAGCCTCGACGGCGCCTCCGGCATCCTAGGGATCAGCCCGGACAAGCTGTCCTTGGTGTCGCAGCTGCAGATACCGAGGTTCTCCTACTGCCTCACTCCTTTCCTCAACCGCGATAAAAGCCACATGTTCTTCGGGGCAATGGCCGACCTGTCCAAGTACAGGACCTCAGGGCCAATCCAGACAACTTCCTTAGTGAGGGACCCGAGTGGCAGAAACTACTACTACTACGTCCCCTTGATCGGCATTTCTGTCGGGACGAAGCGACTCAACGTGACGGCGTCGAGCTTCGCCATCAGGATCCATGGCGGCGGCGGCACCTTTGTCGACTCAGGAGACACGACCGGAATGCTCCCGCCGGTGGCGATGGAGGTCCTTAAGGAGGCTCTGTCGGAGGCCGTGAAGCTTCCAGTTGTGAATGGCACGGACCTCGGCTACGAGCTCTGCTTCCAGCTGCCGAAAGGCGTGACTCTGGAGGCGGTGCAAGCGCCGCCGCTGGTGTACCACTTCGACGGCGGCGCCGCCATGGTGGTTCCGCGAGACAATTTCTTGGTCGAGGCGAGCCCGGGGAAGATGTGCCTAGTCATCAGCTCGGGTGGTGCCCGAGGAGCTATCATCGGCAACTTTCAGCAACAGAATATGCACGTCCTTTTCGACGTGCAAAACCACAAGTTCTCCTTTGCGCCCACACGATGTGATCAGATTTGAGCTGCGAAAAAAAATAGTATCTCTTGCATATGGCGTGATCACGTTGTCAAGCGCACAAGAGATTCAGGCAGAACACACAAAGAAAACATAGTGTAGAAACAATCTTCAGGGGGACTTCTTTATGAAAGACGGTCTGGTGCCTAAGAGGCAAGGCTTCAAAATGAACACAAGATAAAATATGTATCTATCTAAAGGGTGTGTCTCCTCATCAAATGCTTGAGATTTAGATATCTCTCAATCACTTTTTTGGTAGCCATTGGATTGGAAATCAACTGCTCACATTTGATTGAGATTTAACTATATCTCAATCACTTTTTTTTTCTTTGAATCGTGCGGGTGGTGTGGCCTATCGATAGTCTTTTTTTTCAACAAGGTCCGCCTCCCTAGTTCGCATGCCGATTATGAGCAACATCTGATTTAACCTGATGCGCTGAGAAGCACCCAATAATGTTTTGGGCTTCTTTTTTCCTTCACAAATTTTTTTTGACTGACTATTGTTGCTAGCCCAATTGGAACGGCCCTTTTTAATTTTGAACAACAAAAAATACAGCCCAGCTGAGACTATATTAGATCAATATCTTTACATTACTGGTGGAAAATAAAAATATTTTTTCAAAAGGCAGAAAAACGAAAAAAAACCATATGCTTTCCCTCCTCTCCCCAAGTGGACCCTCTACCTATCTGTTTGTGAGATCCATTGCCTCCATCTGCAGGTTTGGGAAAAAAAGAAGAGTCATGTACATCTGTTTTTTCTGGAAGATTCAATGCTTGCCGAAAAAAAGTTGCACAAATCTTCAACTCGATGTGAAAAACAAAAAAAACTGTGTAACAAGTGTGTTTCAAAAACCACAGATTGTTCTTTAGTATTCATAAGCAGATGAAGAAAAAGATCTAGCTTATGTGTGTTTCTGTCTTTCTGATGCCATTTGTAGGAAAATATGTGTTCAAATTTATTTTCATTGGTGATTGCAGTTTCCAAAAAAATTACAGTTCTAAAACCACTGTAGACCTTAGTGTGTGCTTGAAAAATAAAGATATCCAGTTCAAAACATTCAGATATCTCCATGTGTGTTTATGATAATATTGTACTATGACCGCAGCATGACAAAAGTTGGAAATGATAAAACATGATTGCTGATACAGTACAATAAAAAAGCCGTGTCAAAAAAGCACACGAACCTGACAAATTGTAAAAAGCAACTAGAAAAATGTAAAATCTACATACACATGAAACAACTATTGCTAGAAAGAATAGTGTTGGCTTTTTAGTACCTGAGGACTTGAATCACCATGTTCTGACCACCCATGTAGTCATCTGCATCAATGAAAAAAGATGCATTTATGTTTTCTTAAAAATGTGCAATTCTTAAAAAAACACATATTTATTGGACAAACACAAGTTTTTCTTTAAAAACATAAGTATTTCTTGAAAAAGTTTGTTTACATTAAGCAAATGTCAATTGAATACACAAAGATGAATTCTTCTAGCATGGTTCATCCTACACAGAAATGTACCTAAAATTACACATGCTTTCTCTCCCTCCTTTCTCCCCATCCAGTGGACCCTCTCTATATGTCTGTGTGACTGTGGGATCCATTCTTTCCATCTTCTGGTTCCGAAAAAAACAAAAGACAAGTCATATAGATTGGTTGCCTTCTTTGGGAAAGATTCATCGCTTGCCATAGAAAAAACATGCATAAATCTCAGTTGATGATGTGAAACAAGTGTGTATGAAGAAACATACATATGTTTTTTTTGTTTTAACCCATATGCAGGAAAAGATCTAGTTTATGTGTGCTTGTAATGCCGTTTATATAAAGAATTTGTGTTCAGACTGATTACCTATGGTGATTGCAGTTCCTAAAAATGTAAGTAGGCAAACCACAAATTGACTAACTCTTAGAAATGTCATTGGTTGGAGCACGCATTTCTTCATTAGCAGCTACATCCCCACGAAAGTCATCTTCTGAGTCGTTGGCAGATTCTACATCATTCAGAGGGGCATCCTCACAAACCTCAAATTGACTCCCTACCGCATCAGGCGTCATCTATAAAAAAAGATAAGACAAGAAAAAAATACTGACATCAGACAGTGCATTATCAGCAAAAACTGTTGTAAAAACGGAAAACACCATTCATCAACCAAAAAAGTGAAACCTGCTGTAAAAATTAGAGTAAAGTACTGCAAGAAGACAATGCAGTATCACTTGCCTACAAACTTAACTGGATGGGGCAAGCTACCAAGGCCTAAAAACTGCAAGTCATAAAGTCGCAAAAAAGAGTGTGTAAAAAAATAAACATAATATATGCGAGGGCTAGGCCTAAAACTACTGTCTGTAAACCATGATGTCATTACTGAAAAAAAATGTTTGAATCCATCACATATATGTGAATCACTTAAACATTCATCAATAACATTCCAGCAACACATTTTCTCTGTATCTGTCTTAATAAGTATAGAGAATTTTGACACCATACAGCTGATGAAAACAGAAAAGAGTAAGTGGAGCCCACAGTTCTTGCGGGTTGGTAAAAATGAGAAGAAATGAAGCACCAAGAATGTTCATACAAAAAATTTTAGGTGATACACAAAACACTTCAAAATACATATGAGGTCACCCCCTCTTCTGTCTCTCCCCCTCCCCATATCAACCAGGTGCCCTAACACAAATCAGCATAAAATAAAAATTGACCATAATCCACAAAATCAAAACCTAACAATCCACAAAACTACGGCAATATTAAGAAACTAGTGAATGGACATCAAGTAAGGGATTTTAGGATGGGGGCATCGGGCTTCATCAAATCATATATGGATAACACACAAAAATATAAAAAAAATGGATCAAAATTTTCCATATTTGAAAAAGAAAATGAAGATATAAATCTGTCAAGTGATTGTGAGTGATTGTGAAAGAGACAATGCTGCACTACCCCAATATTAGTTGTTGCTTACTTGGATGCACCTCGAAAAAAGAAAAAAAGATAGTAAAGAATAATATCAGAACAAGTTCTTGAATGTGGAAAAATGAACAAAATGATGAGTAAGATAAAAGAGTATCTAGGGGGCCACCAAACTGGGAATTACATGGTGGGGGTAAAATCTTACTCCCCACATACCGCATACCAGCTCTGTTGGATTTTTATGACCCCATAAAAGACTTATGCACGACACTTAGAAAAAAAAGCTGCAAAAGTAAATTGATTGTGATATACCTGTTGAAATGTGCCAAAAACTTGTGCTGACTATGTTCCTCGAGTGATTACTTGGGCTCAAATTCTTGAATTATTGAAAAAAGAAAAGTAAATGTTATTTGCATGATCCAAAGAGAGATAACAGAAACATATCTAAAAGAAGCATGGACTGCTTATAAATATCTTAGAAGCTATTTAGCAAAGCAAACCGAGAAAATATCCCCCCTCAATAAAAAAACATATATTGTTCAAAACACTGAAAATGTGTGTTGTGCGAACATGGATGGCTAAACAGCTCGCTAACACCAGATCACCTAAATCTTCTATATCCCTAAATTATCCATCCTTTGGCTTAAGAAGAAAATCATTTTCATTTATCAAAAAATATCCGCTATTAAAGAAATAAGCACTAAATCAATTTTCATTTATCAAAAATAACTGCTAAAAGAAGTAGACAGTAAAATATAAGCATCCTCAACACACATCAGTAGCTAGCTTTGGATAGCAGTGGGGCTAAAAACATAGAAAATCACTAGGCGCGCGGAAAAAAATTACCACATAGGGCAAGGGGTTGGGGCAATTTGTGGATTCGGCAAAAATGGACTATTGCCATGGATAATACTGCTTTGTGCTGTTAGTAGAATGAAACCCCCACGAAAACAAGGGTGTTAACACAAGCATGAAAAAAAATTACACATTCCACCATGAACTCTATCACTCCAATCATGAGCTTTACTAACATTGATGTCGTTCCCATGCATGAATGAATGGATGGATGGCATAAACAAGAGTTCATTCAGTAATTACAGGCGATGGGAGGTTAGAAAAAGTGGCTTCATAATTCCTGGCACAAAACAGACAAACCTCCCACTCAGTTAGTTAAATTGAGATAATTACATGAAAACAAAATATATTTAAGATTTCGCAAGGTATCTTAATATTCTAGCTAGCTTATTGTTTACATGGCGAGTGAATTGAATGGGGTTTGTAGGCCAGCAGTCGTTAGATTTTTTTGGGGAAAATAGATGACCTACATCCAGAAATGGAACCACGCACCAAACCCTAGCAACCCATCAAACCCCCTGCACGCACAAAAAAACACACCCACCCCCGCCGCTCAAAAATCAGACCGGAACGCGAGAGATTCATGGAGTTCCAGGGATCGATTAGATTGAGTGGAGATGGATTGGAGGAAAGGAAAAACCTTCAGGAGCCCATCCATGGTGGCCGATGTAGGCGTGTGGGGGTGAATGGTCCGCAGGGGGTGCGCGCGCGTCGTCGGAGCCGCTGCCGCCTCGGTGTAGCCGCCTGAATCCCCCTCCGCCTCCTGCCGTCCTGCGTCGCTTGCCGAGCAGCTCTCCATCCAGCACCACAAGAAGCCAATGGAAAATTAGACCTCAGCTCTCCGTCCAGCTCTCCGTCGGAAAATAAAAAAACAAATCCATTTTGACTTTTGATTCCCCCTAATGGGTTACCGGATTCGGGTGTGATGCGGGGTGCGGACCCGAAAAAAGATGGTAAACTACACAGGTGACATCCAAAGCATCTATTTTGGATCTAAGGGCTGATATAAAAGTGATTGAGATAATCTTAAATTTCAAGCATTTGAGCTCTAGCAAATCTGCTATCTAAATGTATGTGCTCTAGTTTTATCTCAGAATTAGCTCCCACAGAGAATCAGAATTAGATGATGCTATCACACGACCAAACATACCGAACCTAACGCATCATAAAAATTAACTTATCCACTTTATGATGGTATCACACGACCAACATGTGACAACAAGCACGTCAAGGAACTATTAGTTTACCGTGATCATTCACTTCTGAAAAAAGCATTACAGTTTATGACAGAATGTTAAAGAGAAAACACTGACCAAATAAAACATTGGGTTGTTAAGTGTTTGAATGTATGATAGTTTAAAGGGTGACCATGTTAAATTTTTTAAAAAATATGATATATATACAGGTGAGTCTTTTGTTTATGCATTGACTTCAGTCTAATCATTTATGTACACAAAACTCTAAAGTAGCAAAAAAGGCAAATGTAGGAAGGTTGCTTCATGCTTCATGAAACCTAGTCATGTCGAAGGTGAGAGTTCTTGAGCAACTGCATGCATATTTTAGAGTTAAATTAATAAATGTAGGTGATTCACATGGAAAATAAGGCAAGTAAAGTAGGATGGATGTGAATTTTACCTTAGATTTGAATCCCTATAAACACCAACCAGCGCTTCGGCTTTGTCATAGAAACTGTCTTTCAATGATATCACAATACTCTGAAACCCACATTCTCCATCACTACCTTGTTCCTCAGCAATACGCTTAGATGACTTTGACCTTATAAACCCAGCAACTTTGGCAACATTCAAATTGTCAAGAGCTGCGTCTACTTCATCCAATATAAAGAATGGTGATGGCCTGAAACTGAAAAATGCCACAACTTTAAGAGAATTAATTGGGACGAAAGATACAGCAAGAGTGGCTGTCTGAAATATGATGTGCAGCCAGATATAACCATCATTATCTTGCACAACATATGCCATAAATTTATTGTAGAACAACTTGAGTGTTTTATCCTTAATAAACTGTAAACAGTCAATGAAATTCTGACCAACACTCACTATGTCAGTATACATGGAACTCACTTTGTCTCAGCACACCCAAGAGATTCTCAGGAAGCATGAAAATTGGGAACAAACATTTCAACACTAGAACAAAATTGGCACCCAAAAAACATGCGAGTGCAATGAGCTATATCTGCATATGGGCTTGAGTTATTTCAGTACTTGATCTATTACTAATGGAAGAATCCTAAAATCGAATTTGGGACTTTAAGCAACAAATCAAGAAATTTACTAGAACATTACTTCAAATTTTTTACCTTTGAATGGCAAACAGCAAAGCCAGTGCTGCAACAGTCTTCTCACCACCAGATAACTGTTCGATATCTCTGAAGCGTTTGGTAGGTGGCATAGCTGTGTACTTGATTCCATGAAGGAACGGTTCATCTTCATTTTCCATGTTAAGATATGCTGTTCCTCCAAGTGGATGTGTAATATGACTTTTTGTCAACTCTTTGTAGATTTCATCTATTCCTTTAGATGTGTGATCAAAGGCCTTCATAAACATCTCATACCTAAGCACAAGTAGTAGCAAAATTAGTGTGCAGGGCATAGTCCTTCAAGTACATAAAACCATGATATAATATTTTAGGACAAAATTGTTCCGCCGTTCAAAATAAAAGTTAATATCTGTATAATAATCCTTTTCATATAATCTATTCCTCTTTTTTTACTCTCTGTGCAAGATCAATACCAAAATTGTGCTGGGTGTCAGCCACGCATGCTGAAAGGCCAAAAGTAGAAGCTTACGAACCATCAAGATCTTCCATTACCTTTTGTTATTGTGACCAGATAATCATTTCGAAAAGAATTACAAAAAAAAAGAAATTACAGTATATAGAATGCATGCTTGGAATGCAATGGTCTATAATTTTGTTAGTTTATACCCCCTCCGTCCCAGATTGTAGGTCGTTTTGGTATTTCTAGATTCATAGATTTTGCTTTATATCTATGTCATAGAAAAATCTATGAATTTAGAATGCTAAAAGGAAGGATCGAAAAGTTGGAACAGAGGAAGTAGGAAAAATAGCTTCCAAAGGAAAGGAAGTACTTGCACAATACCTCCTTTGTTTGACTGAGTTATATCTTTCAGATATATCTTTCTCTTCTTTCCTAGCTGCTTCAAACTTTTCTGTAAATTCTTTTTCTTTCCTTTGGAGTGCTTCATATTGATCCAGTGCCTTCAGATTTGGAGCAGCACTTTCAATCTTAGTAACTAGTGCACCTATCTTTTGTTTGAACTCTACCTCGTGTTTGTCACGTTCGGATGGTTGCATGTGTTGCAGGTATGTTTTTCCAAGTTGGCTGTAGTCAAGGACTAGTTCTTCAGAGGATAATTCGGTGACCACTGGATTATCCAAAGTAGGAAGATTCAACTGCTCTAGTTCTGATATCTCACTAATCTCCAATTGGAGTGATTTAAGTCGTGTGAGTTGCCCCTCCTACACAAATGGTTTCATGACAATAGCAACCTCAAACATATTTATTAAACTTCTACTGGTTAGTACTAACTTCAATACCAAAACACAAGGAAGCAAGCAATCTTTTCACGGACATCAGCTATAACTATGCTAAAGGTGCATAAGAACTCTTAGTGAAGGAGGGCTTAAACTCTTATTGTGCCTAAATGGTTACCTTTAACTTCACTTGGTGATTCAACTTTGCCAATGTTCCTGCAAAAACTTCGTGAAATCACAAGAAAGATGAAGAATCAATGACCTAAGACGAAGCAAAGGTTAAAAAATTGGGGACATAAGAAAGTTGATCATTACTTGACACAAATGTACTGGAAAGCATTGGTGTCATAAAAAAAGAGCAGTACCACAACGAAAAGAAGCAATCATCATGATTAACAAGAACCACCAGACCATCATGAAAAATACACGCTAAGAATTCTTAAAAAGTGCACCTTCAGCCTCAGCTTTTAGTTTGTCTATCTGCTCCAAAATTGATTTCACTTCAGCCTTGGCAGCAGACTCTCTCTCCTGTAAAGCCTTTAACTCTTTCTCTAGGCGGTGATGTGTCTCACTTAACTTCACAACTGGTGCTTGCATATCTAACTTTTTTCATATTCAAGCCTGTAGAAAATATAATTTTCATATACTAACATTTGTGTGTGTGTGTGTGATTAAACCATAAGATGTCAGTGTCAGTTGATTGACAATCACATATTGATATTTCAAATTTGACATTTGGTTACTTAGACTTAGCTTCCTCTCCTGCAGTTTTCGACTATCTTTTAGGTGCCTTTCTTCATATTCACGAATGTTCTTCACACCAACCGAAATGCTAAAATCTCTGAACACCTCGTCCACATACTCATTAATTTGTTCCTGGAGCTTTGCAACTTCCTTTTCCTTTTCACTGACACGGGTAGTGAGCTAAAGAAACATATTAGTAACCAACAGAAGGTAACTAAAGCCTAATGAAAACAATAGGTGAATGCATCTTAAGAAAAAATATCACCTCCCTCACTCCAGGCTCCATACGACTAATTTCTTCCATGATATTACTCCTCTCAGATGCCAATTTTTGTAGCTTCTCCCTTAGGTTACTCTGCACACAAGATTAACTATTAACAAAAAAAACTCTATTCTAACTTAGCATTTTTGCAAAAAAAAAGCTCTGTTCTAACTTTGCATTTTGCAAAAAACCCTAAAATTAGTAAAAGGTTAACAAAGTGAACTGATCCGCCCATTACCAAGGAAAAAGCTAAAATGAGATGTGAAGTATGACATAATGTGCAAATCACAACAAATAGAAAAACAGAACAAGAATTGAAATTAACATTTACATCCCAGCAGATGTTGATCGCATTCACAATTGATGGCAAAATAACTAAATGAAGAAAAATAGTTATTACTCATAATAAAAATAGAAGTGCACAAAACTGCAATCGAAAATGTGGATAGCATTTGCATAAGCAACATATTAAAAGTTAATAGCAGTGGGTAAAAGCATCAACCAACAAGGGATAATAGCAATGGCATGGTTTCCCAGACATCTCAAGCTAAACCACAAAAGTTTTTCATAACTATTGAATTACATAATGGAGCATGATAGAGACAAAGCAAAATAAGAAACATCAGATACATGGAAGTATTCATCATTGGTGCATGGAACATCTGGAATTAAATAAATAGTGACATATAAACCACGAGTCTCCCTTACTAGAAGTTCCGATTTGTAGAAGATGCTACTCTGTCCTCTAGCTCACAGATTCAAGAACAATAAAGGAGCTCCTTTCCTAGCTTGAATAAATTTCTTTCGCTAACTATCTTACTTGTAACGTCCCCCCTTTCTCTTTTAGGCTTTTACTGGCCTTAATTTTTATTGAAAGCTTACTGGCCTTAATTCTAACTAGATTTGTACAGTTTTTCTTTCTTTACATTAATTTAATTCCCAGGTCTCTTCTACTCTGTTTAAACTAGAAAACATGCTAAAAATTATTCTGAACTCAGCGAGATGTATAAAAAGATAAAAAGTAAAATAAACTGAAAAATAGCTACAGGCCAAGCCACTATAAAATAGTCACCACCATAGGCTAAAACACTTTCTTGTTAAAGAGCTCGACATCGGTGTGGATCTGAGATTTGTTGCTAACCATTTAGATGGAAAAATCATCACAAATAATTGTTTACGTTAGTAGTCAAAGTGTATACCTACCTGTTGAACATTTAAATAACATAACCTTTTCTCCAGTCCAGTCATTCTCTCAGAGGCAGCTATTTGTTTTCTCTGCAACTCCCTGGGGGAACCAAGTTCTGACATTTTAGATTCCAGCTGGGTTTTATTCTTCTTCAAAGCTGCAGCCCATGTTGAATGAATAGGGTGTAAGATGATACATTGAATAGAAAACACATGTCTATAAGGCAACTGGGCAAACATACATTCAATTTTACTGTCATCCCATTTGTTTGATCTAATTTCCATTCCACTACTTGCTCCACCAGTCATCGTGCCAGATTTAGTCAGAAGAATTCCATCAATGGTGACAACTAAATGTACATACATGATAACCGAGTAAGAACAAAAAAACAAGACAATAAGAAAAATGTTTCTTCAGAATATGCAAATGGTATATATAGGCACTGCACTTACCCTTATACCTTTCACCGCTCCAACTTAAGGCCTTAGCTTCGTCAAGATTATCACAGACAAGTGTATTTCCAACAGCATATATGACTGCTTTCTCAAAATCTCGTTTAACTGTATAATGTTAAGGCACAAAAAAGAGATAGAAAAATGTAACATGTAGAAAACTATTGAACAATTGGTATAGCTCTAGGATAAACTTATACATGATGCAACACTTTGCCACAAACTATTGCTGTAAAATCACAAGTGAGCAGGCAATGCAAGCATGCACAACAAAATTGAAAACAATGGACCACCACACTCACATCTCCTTACGAAAAATGGTAACTAATAAGCTTTATATATGAGATGGATGGGATAAATTGGCAAAAGATGGATATTACATTTAATGGAAGTGGTCAAGCAGGATGCACAAATTGATAATGACTCGTGTAAATACCTATTGTGTTTATCATGGTGTAACTGATTTACTTACAACTCTATGATGACAATGGTAGAGAAAGGTAAGAGTTCGAAAAATTAGGAAACACAATGTGTCTGTACAGAAAAGGTGAATATTGGAAGTAGAAACAACACAAATGCATCTCTAGTGATATGCATGACAAATCAAGTCATTAGTTGTGTATTACGGTATGTGTGGCTTTGATCATTCATTGTGAATCATATGTGTGCTCCACATTAAAAATGTCAATTCATGAATAAAAATTAAATATAGCATATATCCCATCATACAACTGATGGTGTAAATACACAGATGCTTAGTGGAATTAAAGTCAAACTGTCAAACCTTTTAAAATATGAATAACCAAAGTTATTGGAATTTATGTCAATGTCCTCAATAGATATAAAGGATCAGAGGAACTATTCGATAACTTAAATCATGAGAGACAACCAAAGCTTGTGGACACCAAGTCGCCCATCCAAATGCCCAAACAAAAACTTAAGCCAACTTCTGAACTATAGGATCTTTTAAAGCTACCCCTCCCCCGTACATTAGAAGCCACAAGGTGGAAATGTGGAGGCTTTACACAAGTGTACATCTATATGCACATAGCAAAATATATGAATCTAGAATTGGCAAAACTACCTACAATTTGGAATGGACAGAGTACATAGATTTAATTCAACCAGTTGAAAGAAATCACTAAGCAGAATCAAGCACCAAATTTCATTAAGACTACAAAGAAGGATATTGAATGACATCAAAGACTAATTGTGAAGAACCACCAAGGGTTCGCAGCTTCTCGATTATTGGTTTCACATGGACTGATTGCAAGGGAATAAACATTTGAGGAGGAAGCCGTTGGTCCTTCAAATACTGAAAAATAGGATCATAGAATAAATATAATGATTTTCTGCTCATTCCAATGCAACTGTGGAAACTAAATGAAAGAAAAAACAAAACAACCTGGAAGTTATTATTTTTTTACTATATCTGGGGGTGGGATTGGATTTGCAGCTATAGTGGCACTACAACAAGGATAAATAGTGTTGGAGAAGCACCTAATATATTTTCAAGTCAGCCCTAGCTACAAAAATGTGACTCTATTACAATGTATAAGCTTTCTATACCTAATCTCATTCTTGTTCACGAGCATTAACTACGTGTTGCTGTCTCTCCAAGATCTAATATTGGCCATAACTATGACAAATAATGATAAAATGTTCGAACTCCAGACTCTTTTTATATTAAAAAAAGGATCAGATCTCATCTAATCTTTTTAGAATTGAGTTGCATCAGTCCAGTATGAGGATATGTGATACTGGGATCAATCAATAAGAGGGTTATTTCCAAACTAACGACCCTCGGGTTTCTTTTAAAAGGTTATAGTAATAATTAAATAATGTGATTTTAAAGTTTAGAGTGTAAGATTTGGAAGGACCATACTGCCATTGACAGCTACAAACAGTACAATATACCTTGTCAGTGAAAATTGAAAATACAGAGGAATTCGCTAACAAGTTGTCATGAAAGAGCACCTTAATGCATTCCTTTCCTGTGTTATCATCTTCCACTACAATTGCATCCATAAATTTCCCCATGGCAAAAGTAACAGCAACATTATATTTCTTCTGTGAGGGCCTGCAAAGATTAGTCATACGACCATGGACTCCAGGAAGTAGCTGCTTTAGAATTCTAACAGTTTTTGATAATCGAGCATCACGTTCACTTTCATGCTTGTCAGCTCTAAGCTCATATAATTGTACATCTATGTCATCCACCATCTGACAGCTACAAACAGTACAATATACCTTGTCAGTGAAAATTGAAAATACAGAGGAATTCGCTAACAAGTTGTCATGAAAGAGCACCTTAATGCATTCCTTTCCTGTGTTATCATCTTCCACTACAATTGCATCCATAAATTTCCCCATGGCAAAAGTAACAGCAACATTATATTTCTTCTGTGAGGGCCTGCAAAGATTAGTCATACGACCATGGACTCCAGGAAGTAGCTGCTTTAGAATTCTAACAGTTTTTGATAATCGAGCATCACGTTCACTTTCATGCTTGTCAGCTCTAAGCTCATATAATTGTACATCTATGTCATCCACCATCTGCTTCAATTTTTGATACCTAGATCTGAACAAATTTGTTGAATAACATAGAATGAATTAAAAAAAATGATGTTTCTATTGCAAATAAAAAAACTGCACTAGAAGACTTGAAGAAGAACCACACAAATCAAAGGTCATGGTATATACTTACGCTGAATATTGACGTTCTGCCTCAATTTGGTTAAGTTCGTCATGTAAGCGTGCAATGTCATCTTCATCCTTGCTGATTGAGTGAAGAATATTGATCAATTTTGTGTGCAGTTCACTCTCTTGTGATAATATATCGTCATTATGGCTACACAGTTGGTCTATATTCTCTTTTAAGTTATTTTTTGCTTCAACATCAACATTTAGTGTTTTTTCTATCACATCCTTCTCGTCTCTCATCTTTGTTGTCTTCATTTCTGCATCCTCCTTGCTGTAATGAAAGTAAAATGCAGTCAGAACCTCGAAAAAGGCTGAACATAGTAGAGGTAGAAGCCCCTAAAGTATTTCTTAGTTCAGTTTAATCTCTAACTATATCATTTGGGTCAATTTGCCCCTAGTGCAATGTATTTTTTTCACCATGCAAAATTTATCGCTAAGTTTCATACTACCCCATGATATAGTAGAAGTAGGGGGAGCATGAAGAACCGGCTAGTCACCCTCCCTCTAGAGCAGGGGCGGAGCCAAGATTTAAGGATAGGGGGGGGGCAATGAAAAAAAAGTAGAACCAACGTTCATGACACATGGTTTTAGTCATATATAATAGTGACATGTTTTACAAGTTTTAACCAAAACAAAATTACATATGTATCAATTTAAAACTAGCTCTACGACTAGAAGTAAGATCATATGCTTCAATAATTTCATCATTACTAATTGATGTAGCCAAGTCCTTCTCAGTATAAAGTACCAAACAATCTTGCAAGAATTCATCTTCCATTGTACATCTAAAACGTTTCCTCGCAAGTTTCACACCCCCCCCCCGGCCCGCTCTGGAGGCCCCGACTGATTTGAAGGTTCTTTTTGCTTGATTGCAACCAGTGGCGGATCCAAGATCCAATTCTTGGGGGGGCTCAACTTCTTCTTCCTCCTCCTCTTTCTTCTTTTTTTCCTTCTTCTTCCTCCTTTTCTTCTTCCTCCTCTTCACCTATGTATGGAATTTGTAGGGGGGCCTTCCATGGAGTTCATGGGGTAGGGGGGGCTCCAGCCCCCCCTGCCCCCACGGTGGATTCGCCCCTGATTGCAACTCACGATCCAGCTCAGTATTTATAGTTGCCATAAACAGATAAGCCTAACAAAACTAACTTGATCACTGAAAAGCCTAGCATACCAATTATCTAATCTGCAGTGCTGTTGTCGCTACATTCACCTCATGGACATTCCCAGGACTGGTCCCACTACCATATATATAGCAGCCTCCGGTATGCATCAGAGATAAAGCAGATGGGACAATTCAACTGCCAGGTGCACATGTTCCTCCCAGAATAATATACAGATGCTAAGATGTCTAGACGAAACTAGTTATTGAATCAAAATTGCATATAAGGTGTTTAGTGGCACTCACAGTCTGTGATATTCCTGAAGCTGGTCATCAGCAAATTGGAGTTTCACACTTTTATCTTGGCCTTTCTCATTTAATTCCTCAATAGCTCTTGTGATATCATCCAGATCACTTTTCAGCTTTTGTATTTTTTCACATGCATTTCGTTATCATCCTTTTTCTCAGCAATATGTTTGCTGCAGCTTTCAATTTTTGACTTGAGCCAAGATATTTTCTCTTTCATTTGAAGAAGTTCAGGTTGCTGGAAACACAAGAGGTGCAATTCATACTCATCATAAGTTACCAGTACGTCTGCATACTTTTTTTTTTGAGGGATACTTAAAAGTCATTGGTACACTATAAATTCAAGAGGACAAGCCATGTTTCAGCTATTAATGGTTCCTGGTACAGATTATAAACTGCAATAAACCAGCATTCATCAAAAAGGAAAGCAAGAATAATACATTATTTAAAGTATACCAAATTCACCAATCTTGTAATGAATGTGATTTTTATAAGAGCACCAATTCACAGATAAATTAAAAATGCCAGAAATAGACACAAGGAAAGAGTTATTAATCACTGAACACATGTAAAAAAAGTTACCTATAATTTTTAAAATTTTAAAAATCATGTAGAGCACTAGAACCTAGAGGGAGATGTTCTAATAACAGTACAATACTTAAGGGGTGTGTATGTTGTGCATGCATGAATTTTGAGCAGAATACATGACTGATATGCATGTGTGGACGTGACTGATATACTTGGAAAGATTATTAAGTTATATCCCAGCAATAATCAGTTGTGTTGAAAACATAATAGTCTATTCAATTGAACAGCCATTCATTCCAGTGAAGTAAAAAATTGGAGTGCTTTCTTGGAGAGCTACGGATAACATACAAGGAATTTTCTGGTAGAAGAAGGTGAAATGGAAGTTGCTTTTGACCTTCTTATCAAGTTCAAGATTTTTCTTGGCAGTACTCCTCTCACATAAGGTCAGTTCCTTGAGAAACGAACTTTGCTCCTTCTTTTTTGCATTTAGTTCATGTTCCAAGGATTGATTCTCTTCTTTCGCTTGCTGAAGGGACTGCCTGTCCTCCACTAGTTCAGCTTCCAATTTCTCTCTGTCTTTTTCAATGGTGTAAAGTTGCCACAAGGCATGCTGGGTCTTCAACAATTTCTGGGGCAAAGGTCAAGGACAGGGCATTAATGTTAATGATGTGTTAATTACGGCTGCAACACAGCCACATTTCTCAAAATAGCAGCATACCAGGTCCTGCTGATGGCGTATGTAATTCTCTGCCTCAACTTGTTGTACCTTCTTCTGCTTCCTGTCCATGACAATGGTCCTTTTTTCGTGATAGATGAGTGCTGACTTCTCCTCGGCTCTGGCTTTCTGCTCCTCTAGCGCATCATATTCTCTCTTGAGTTCATCGGTGCTGGAGATCTGCTCAAGGAGGGCCGTGAGCTCCTTAGGGTTTTTGGAAGCAATGGACTCAACATCACCCTGCAGTGCAAACCATCATCAGAGAGCAGTAGGATTAATTAAGATGATAACTATATCAGGAACCAGGGACGGAGGCAGCCGGTGGGGCGGGGTACGGTGGGCTCGAGCCCCCCACTAACGCCGTGCGCTCCATTGAAAAGAAGAGAGAAGGGAGAAGAGAGGAAAAAATGAAGGAGACAAAGAAGAAGGAGGGACTTGAGGAAGGTAAAGGGGAATGAGCTCCCAAACTCAGCAATCCTGGCTCCATCACTAGGAACATATATACATAGATTGATGAGGGAAGTCATTAACACGAGAGACCTGGAAGACGAGGAAGTTGCGGGCTTTGACGAGGATGCCTAGCGATTTGAGTTTGGCATTGTAATCTTCCCAGGTAACGACGCGGCCGTCAATGCGATACTCACTGCCACCGGCGCCGGTGATGGTGCGGGTGAAGTGGAGCTCCTCCTTGTCGGGTTTGTGGTAGACGAGGCGGACGGAAGCCCTGCGGCCATTGGCAGCAGCCTCCATGTCGCCGTCGTCGAAGGCGTAGATGAGGTCCTTGAGCCGCGCGCCGCGGAGGTGGGCGGACCGCACGCCCAACACGAAGCTGATGGCGTCGAGCAGGTTCGACTTGCCGGCGCCGTTGGGCTCGATGATGGCCGTGAAGTCGGCGAAGGGCCCGATCGTCTGTGCCCCCTTGTAGGACTCGAAGTTCTCTACCTCCAGCCGATGGATTCGGCCGACGCTACCACCGCCCCGGCCCCGGTTACGGTCGGCGCTGATGTGCCCATCCGCCGCCGCCATTTCCCTCCACATTCAAGACGAGGATAGGGTTTTGGTTCGTATACCGCCATATCTGGATTCTAGGGCGGGCTTGTCAAAAGACACTACCGGAAAATGTATAGTTGCCGTGAGCCTAGTGTTTTGCCGCGAGCTTTTGTCGGGCTCTCGGCAAAATAGTTTTTTGCCGACGGCCAAAATTAAATCTCACGGCAAATAGAGCGGCTCACGGCAAAAAAAGTTTGCCGAGTGGGGCTCTCGGCAAAAAAAGTATTTTGCCATGAGCTTTTTGTGGCTGACGGCAACATGCTATTTTGCCGAGAGCGGCTCACGGCAAAGTTGTATTTTGCCGTGAGCTTTTTTTCTGGCCGACGGGAAAATTATCTTTGCCGTAAATTGAAATCAAATTTTGAAGAAGTAAATTAATTCGAATAAAAAAACTTTTAATTACAAAGTTTCATTACTTCTCAAGATGAACAACTTTTATTAGGGTCATTTCTTCATTTGATAAAGTTGAAATAATTTTGTTCACAAATCCTATATGTCTTATATAGTTTCATGAAACTAGATGAGAGATGTATAAGATTTGTGAAGAGTATTACTACCACAACCACGGATGATCAAATGACCAAAATAAAAGTTATCAGTCCTGAGAACTTATGTAACTTTGTAGTTCAATCATTTCTAATTTGAATTACTTACATCAACGAAAAGTACGTCTGAAAAACTAAGTTGATTGTTTCAAATTTGAAATTCAGATTTTGTAAACTATCTTGAATGGAGAAACTCGCAATATGAAAGTTGTGTATCTCAAAAAGTTATAAAACTTTGTATTTTACAACGTTTTAATTTGAAATTGTTTGCTATTTTTAAATAATTAAATACATTTGATGTAATTTTTTAAAAAAATCTCTTCACCGTGGGCCAAACATGGGCTCACGGCAAAGCAACAATGTGGCCCAACAACGCGGTCGGCCCACCCCCTCCTGTATATAACCGCCTCCTAACCCTAACCCGCCCACCCCCTCCCTCTCCCTCCGTCGCGCCCATCTCCCCTGCCTCCCCCATTTCTCTCCGCCGCCGCCTCCCTCTCGCCCCGTCCCTCTCCGGCCTGTCCCCCTCCGGCCTGTCCCCCGCCGTCGCAGCCGCGCTGTCCCCCTCCTCCCCCCTCCGCTCGCCCCTCACCTCGTGGCGAGGAGCAGTGGCGGGGCGAGGCGCGGTGGCGGCGAATCCGGCCCCCGTGCGGCCTCCTCCCGGCTTGGCCTCCTCCGGGCGCGGCGAGGCGTGGTGGCGGCGGATCCGACCCTGCGCGCAGATCCTCCCGGTGCGGCCTCCTCCCGGCGTGGCCTCGACTTTCATCCCGGCGCGGCGGCGGATCCGGGCGCGGCCTCGACCTTCATCCCGGCGCGGCCTCGTAGATCCCGGCGCGGCCAGGTTCTCCTCCTCCTCCTCTCTCTCCCCCTCTCATCTCCCTCCTTCCTGTTGGCGGCAGCGTGGTGGTGGTGGTCGCGGCCAGTGCGGGGAGGGGCCGGCCGGTGGGGCCTCCTCTACCGGCGAGAGCAGCCGCGCGTGTGGAGACCGGATCTGCGGCGGCGAGCTCTACTTCATCCCGGCGGCCTCCTCTTCATCCCCTCCGGCACGGGCGTGGGCGGCAGAGAGCCACGGCGGCCGGCATCTCGAGGACGGTGGCTCCATGGATCTGCCGCATCAGGTGGTGGTGATGCTGGTGGTCCGACGACGGTGAAGGCAAGCGGCGGTGGGACGGCGGCGGCCGACAGTGGGCCCGGCCGTGAGCTTTTTTGTTTTTTTATCTTTTGAAAAACTCGTTGCCGAGAGTCTTAGTTCACTCACGGCAAACCATTACCGTGAGTACTTCTTTGAGCTCACGGCAAAGTGCTCTTTGCCGGCAGAACTTTGCCGTGAGCGCTTTGCCGGCGGTTCCTCACGGCAAAGCCTTTGCCGTGAGTAAACTGGGCTTTGCCGTGAGGAACCGGCTCACGGCAAAGAGCCCGATTCCGGTAGTGAGAAAAAGTTAATCCGAAACCTACCAAATACGATGAAGCAGTTGGCAAATAGTACTACGCGTGATAGAGTAAGATTTTTCTACACGCGTGTGTTAAAAGATTTTAAGTTGAAATCATTTCACATTATTACGGAAAACTGTACATATACTATTAGCTAATAATTATGCTTGTGTGATGCAACGGGAGAGAACATTTCCTTCGTTGTCGTTCGCCCCGACCATGTCGTCAACCCGCCACTCTCCCTTAACTCCCCAACCTTCGCCATCATTCTCATCGCATCTGCGCCACTCTCACCTCGCCCGCCATTGCCCCACCTTCCGAACCTCATTGTCGTGTGTCATGACTTTACCGTCATCTTCCCGACCTCGCATTCTCCGACCGCATCGTCGTTCCCATTGTGCACGTGATATCCCGACCTTGCCTGATGTAAACCGGATCTCCCAGCCTCACCGTCATCTGCCTCATTTGTGCCATCATCCTCACTTCCCCGGTCTCACCGTCGCGCCCACATGACCGTGACCTTGTCTGTTGTTGTCTGCCCCGACCTACCGCACCATCGCCCGACTTCCCCAACCTCATCGCGCCCCCATCACCCTAACTTTGTTCATTTTCCGTGCCCTCCGAATCTCGTTGTAGTCTGTCTAACCTTGTCTTTCCGGTCGTGCCGTTGTTCCCATCGATCGCGCACGTGTCATACCCCAACCTCGTCCGCTGTCATCCGCGCCTCCCAGGCTCATCGTCATCTACCCCGGATGTATCATCATCCTTGCCTTCACGGCCTCACCGTCACGTGCGCGCCACCCCGATCTCGCCCGCCCTAGCCTCCTCTTCCTCTAGGCCTAGGCGTTCGGTTTAAACCGACTATTCGGTTCGGTTGTTCGGTGTTGAATTATTTCGGTTTTCCAACAACAAGCAACCGATCGGTTTACCCAAAGAACGAAAACCGACGAATTCGGTGTCGGTCTTTCAATTCGGTTTTTCGGTTTATACCCAACAACACCGAACTTTTATTCCAAGCTCCTACCTCGCCGCCGTCGTGCCTCACCAGCAGCCTCGCCCGCGTCGCGACCGTCGCGCCCCTGGCTGAGATCTCCGCTCGCTCCGCGGCGCCTGACCAGAGGTCAAGCCCGAGCTGCCGTCGTCGCACCCCTGGCTGGGATCTCGCTCGCGTCGCTGCCGCCGTTGCGCCCCTGGCTGGGACCTCGCCCACGCGCACCACCAAACCTGCTGCTAGCCTGCTGCAGGCCGCTGCCATGCGCAGGACCGATGGTCCCTCTCCCTGCGCGACATCACGCATCACGCATGGCTGGACGGCTGGTCTTGACTCGAGGATGAGGATGACTGGATGAGGATAAGGTTCGATGGGGGTGGCTGGCAATGAGAGGATAGGGATGCACCTTTTTTTTTGAGAAACCGGGTTTCTATTACATATAATCTTCAAAGTTTACATTCCAAATCTTACAAAGACACTCTTGGATAAAAAGAAAATTACAACACTGTCCTTGCAAGAACCTCCCGGTCGTTCTCGTCACCGGCGATCGGAGCCAACTGGAGCCTGAAGCCGATCCCCTTTCCGACGAAGAAGCATCACAATTTTCAAGTGCCACCACGAGTAGCATGTTGATTACATCCACATGCCGTAAGACCGTTGAACGCCCTGACAAAAGATGGCCACTGGCCATCGTATCGCCGGAAGGCCAGAGATCTGGCGCCTCAAGTATCACCAGCTCCGACAAACCGGACGACAGAACAACCCAAAGGGGAATGAAACCCCGAAGGGGAGCAGAACCAGCAATAGAGGTGGGAACTAAAACCCAACCCGGTTTCTCAACGAGTTGGTAGAGCACAGACTTCCTCGCTTTCACAAAAGAGAAGAAGTATGCAAACCTCACAAAGTAGTCACAGACAACAACAAGACCATTTGAACCACTTTGGAGGGACAAAACAATCCCCCGACCTCCAGCAGCCATATCAGTGGTTGCAAGCCCGGCGAAGCTGCAGACACCTCGAACACATCCGGCGCAGATAAGCTCACGGTGATTACCAACACCGACGCAAAGGAAAACATCGAAGAATGCATCATCAGTGTTGAACCATCCGCATGAAACACCTTCGTGTACAAGACACCCAACATGCAGCACCAGACTCCAGTCGGCACCAACATGGTCACCAGTATAATCACGGGGACAACAAAAGATTCCCAACAGGATCCCCATCAGGAAGACTGTACACCAAAAGGTACAAAAGAACACGAGATCTGGAGCATACGAAACACCAGATCCGGGGAAGACACATCTCCACGGCTGAACGCTGGCACCAGAAGACTCACCAGCGCGACGGAGAAGACACCGGAGATTCTTATTCCACAGCCACAGTGCCGCCTCCACCCTACGAGCACTGTCTAGATCTAAAAAGCCTATACTAGATAGGATACTGTACAACAGCAGCTTCAATCCCCGTTCCCCATCCTCTCCGGCGCCGGCCCGGCCGCCGGAGTGGAAGGGGAACGGAGGAAATCGGCGCTGGACGGAGTTCGCCCCTTTGTCGCCCGCTCTCAGCTGTGGCGGAAGAGACGAGAAGAAGCTAGTAGAGCGACAGCGTAGATAGGGATGCACCTGATGGCTGGGTGGAGTCCGTTGACTCATGGTGGTTATATGGGCTGCTCATGTATATTTTGGGCCAAGGTTTATATGGGCTGAAGTGATCAAATGCAGGAGGGGGAATTCGCAGGAGGCCTACAGACGAGAGAGGTGCTGTTCGCCTGTTCGGTTTTAACGGTGTTTCGGTTTTGTAGGACATGAAAACCGATCTCTTACACTAAACATCGGTTTTTCTCAAAACTGAAACCGACACCGAACCGAAAAACCAAAAAACCGACAATTCGGTTCGGTTCGGTTTTCGGTAAAAAAGTGCCCACCCCTACCTTCCTCATTAGCCGCATTGTCATCCCCCACTTCTCTTGTGCATCCCCAGCATAAACAGATCGAGATAACTTTACCTATCAATGGCATATGATGCATCAAGTGTTAGTGTGCTACTGCTTGAGAGCCCATCTATTAATACCATGCGGATTGTTTATGAAAAAGGTGAGTGACTTTTTTTTTTTGCAAAATAACGATGATGCTTGTAAGAAACGATGGCACTAAGTTATAGATATAGATAAAAGATGAAAAAACCGTTGTATGTAACCCTGGATCGGCATTCTGCTTGCTAAACCGGGAGAACTGTCCGACTATGATAAACCGCCATTAACATTTAACTTCTATGAATTAACCCTCATTGGTAGTCCTTGAAGCTTTGTCACTCTAAGCGCCCAAGATCTTTACAAAAAGTTCATATCATTTATGTTTTAATTTGTTTTTTAGTGATTCTTGTCAACTAAAGTTATTACTTTTTTGGTTATCCCAAGAAATAGCATTAAAAGGTATATACATATGGCCTAGGGGCGAGACATTATGTAGGACATTCGATTTCTGGTTCCTTTTTGTTTTTCTATTTTTTTATTTTAGAAAACTGTTATATTAGATAATGTTTTTGGAAAAGCGTTTGTAGTTCTAGATGTTTTGGAAAACAAAAACGGTCTTCTAAGTACATCACTCCCGCCAAATGAAACCAACTACACATGGACGAACTTGATCTTTCTCACAAATCACAAGTGAGATAAATTGGTCTTGATTGTGTTGTTCACACCATGCATGTTCAGTGTGTCATCGAATGAAATTCCATCTGCTATGCCGTAAGCCATGGTGAATTGGGGATCGTGATCCATAAGAGCTTGATATATGTGCATACATAGTTTTAGGAGCTTGCAAATTTCTTCAACCATGATTCTGTTGTGGTTTGTGAGCTATTGGGATTTTCCATGGTAACAAAATATACAGAGACCACCGGGGAACGCCTAAAAAATCGTTATTAATTTGTGATGTGAGAAATAGACATCGATGTCGACATTTGTGTTGTGTGGTGCCCCCACTACATCGATTAGGAGTCCTATGTAACGCTAGACCTTTCTCGTAAGAGAAAAAAAAAACCGGAGGTTAGCGAGAAACATGTTTATCAAAAAAATTTTGAATTTATCATTTCTCTTTTGGACAAAATTTAGAGAAATTTTTCTCAATTTCTACACAAAATAAGCTAGATAGTTTCCACACAATCTAACATGAAAACCAAGACACAATGCATAGAAATAGGATAAGATTTAGGGTTACGTGAAGCCGGGAGGTAGGATATAGGTATAGAAGACTTTTCGGTGATAAAATAAAAAAATCGGGCTAAACCGAGAAACGTGTTTATCGGATTTCTCTTTTTTTCGCTGATAAAATTTTCCCATAATGTGGTGTAGTTTTACCTTCTTGCCCTTATCCAAGAGCATAACGTTGTTGACTTATAGAACTACTCTTATATTTTACACATAATTTGGTTAATCTTTGCGTAGACTCCAATGTTTTTGCTTTTTGTATGGTGGACTCTGAATAAAATGGAAAGTTTTGACGATTTGCAAACAAGAAAAAGGAAAGTTTTGACTTTCTAGCCTTTTTTAGCAAGAACCGTGGGGCAAACATCTAAACTTGCCTAGTTTGACGTGCTGTAATCACCCGTGATAAATTCTCGTAGGGATCTTCCTTCTACGAAACAATATATCTTCCACAAATTAAGTTATAAATTAAGTTCCTTTCAGGGGCCATTGGAATCTGCACGTTGAACATCCCCAAGTGGCCAAGTAGATTATAGTACCAAATGGTCCCCAAAACGGCACTCAGGTTGTCAGGCACATAATCTTGGACAACATAATAAACACAGCGACAGGCTAATCCTGGTTTGTCTTATACCGCCCCTGCACAATGCATGTTTGAAAGAATATGGAGGAGTAGCTTCAGACCACTATTCGCATACCATCACAATCACAACCCACTAGGATGGCAGAGCTGAAAAAGATCAAGAATAAAGTGGTGTCCACTGGCCAAAGGTACATTTCAACCTTTAAGGTTTCCTTTTTAGTGTTGCCTTCCCACCACCTTAGGCCGGCTCCATTTGCATACTCTAAAAGGAATATTCATATCTGCTCATCGAGATTTTACAGTCCAATACCAATTTCTCCACACTCGTCATCCCCTATATCTCGTACTCCATACCAACAACCAGCTTAGGGGCCCACTTGTCATTTTTTTAATCCCCGCAGGCCTCCCCTCTCTCTCTTCTATCCTCGCACCTCGCTCAATCCGCCGCTACCCCCTTCGGTCCTCCCCGCCGCCCTCTCTGTCCGCCCCGTCCCCCTCTCTCCCGGCCGGCGCGAGAACGTGCATGTGCCCTGCTCCCACGAGCCACCGCCCGCGCCCTCTCCCTCCCCGGTCCACCACCAGCCCCGGCCCCCGCTCCTTCTCCACGCCGACGGATCGAACAGCCCCCAGTAGGGGCAAGGGCGGCCTCACGATGGAGCAGAGGCAGGGGCAGCGACCGCGCCCTATGACACCCTCTTCCCGCTCTGAGATCCAAATCGGGGGGAGATTTGACGACGGTGGGCAGATTGAGGAAGCAGTGGGCGGAGGATCTCCAAGGTGGGGATTCGATTTGGCGACAGCTCCTCCACCTCTTCCCGCGGCGAGCCATGGGGCACGCGCGGGCTTCCTCCCTTGCTCCTCCTCCTCCGCCGAGCCGTGGGGCGCACGACCCCTCCCCTTTCTCTCCTCCGCCGGCGAGCCGTGCGGGCGCACGACACCTCTCCTGCTTCTCCGCAAAGGCAGGGCGTGCGCAATGGCCTCGAGCTCGGCGGCCGCCATGGCCCCGGTCGAGGTCTTGCCGGCTTCTTGTTGCGGTGGTTGAAGAGCAGTGCGCCGGCCTCCTCCTCATGCCCGCAGAGGCGGATCTCAGAGGACAACGCGGCAACGGCTCCTCCCCGTCGTCTCCTTTAGCGCGTCCTCCCCATCGACGACCTCGAGGGGCTGCGGCGGTGGCTCACGAGGCAGAGGAGCCCGCGGACGGTGTTGCATCCATGGCGAGGAGTGGGAGCCAGAGGGGCTGCGGCTGCGGCTCTGGCGATTTCCGGCATGGGTGGCGGCGGCGTGTGGCGGTGGCGGCTCGAGCTCAGCAACCTCGACGACACACTCCTCCCTCTCCTCTCCTTCCCTGCCGTGGCGACGGCGGCATGGCGGTCGCGCCGCGCGGATAGATCCAGAGGCTCCACGGTTCCCTATAAGGAATCGGATGCTTGTAGACTAAGAGGGGGAGGGGGTGAATTAGGCAACTTAAAACCTTAACCTATGGCTTCCACTACTTTGCATAAAACATAAACTAGAACATGCTACCTAGATATGCAACTATGGTTGTTCTAGTGTGAAACTCCCGTCCCAAAACAAGTTTTGCAACTATAGCCAATCCTAGCAAGATACCACTCTAGGAAAGTAAAGGCAAGCAAGGATTGCAAGAAAGTAAAACGAAAACGTAAAAGGGGATGAGAGGAAGCAAACTCTTGACACATGATTTATCCCTGGTATCGGTAGGCACTAAGCCACCCCTACTCCACATTGTTGAAGCACTCCACACAAGAGTATTACTTCCTGGTCACCAAGTCTCTCCCAAGAACACCACTTGACTTGCCACAAAGACTCACCCACAAAGGCACTCGCCAAGCTCTCTTGGTCACCTTGATGTCGTCTCCACTAAGGAGCTTCTCCACCAAGGAAGGGGGTCTCCACATCCCCCACACAAAGTGTTCTCGCCGCTCCACACCAAGCCGGAGGGTCAAAGACGTTTTACCGGAGAGCCCCTTAGGCTCCGAGACTTCCGGCGCACCTTGTACAACTTGATCCACTCAAGAATCACCTCACAAGGTAGGCACACCTTGCACTCACTCAGCTCTAAGCTAACCTAGCACTAAGCACACACCCCAAGCATGTGCAAAGCCTTTGGATCTTCACTTAAACACTAGTATGGCATGGATATGATCTCCAATGTGTCTTGGACTCCTCTGCACTTCCACATACTCCAGCACACTCAAATAGTGGGGTGGAAGAGGTATAAATAGGCCAAGGCATCAAACTAGCTGTTGAGCCAAAGCTGCAGAAAGTAGTACCATCAGATGATCCGATGCTATGCTTTTTCTGGGTGTCGGTTCATCCGGTGCTACTAGCCGTTGCCTTCCACCACACATGATCGTTGCCACAAATCATCCGACGCTTGGACCGACGCTCCTCTGCTGACTGTCGGTTCATCCGGTGCTGAAGGGTTCCGCGCCAAAACCTTACTGTTAGCTACCTCATGGCCATCGGATGAACAGTTGCTTCCTCCGTCGGTTCATCCGGTGCTTAAACCCTCTGCGCAAAACTTCTCTGTCTTGTTTCCTTGATGCATCGGATAGACCGACGGTGCCCACCAATGGACCGTCGGTTCATCCGGCGCCTGCGTCTTCGCTTCAGTGTCTTCAGTAATTTGTCCGGTGCAACTAAAAGTTGGGCCGTCGGTTCATCCGACGGTGCCTATTGAACCGCACCAATTTAGCACAGTGTACCAATTCATCCGGCCATTGCACTGACGCTTGCTTCCAAGGTACCGTCGGTTCATCCGACGGTGTCACTTCTTTTCTTCTTCTTCCCCGGTTTAGACCCTCAAAATATATACTATCTTCTCATTTTGACATGTGGTATTTTTGCATTTTTGGAACTTAGAAATGTCTACAAAGACATGCTCAACAATATAGTTAGTCCCATTGATCATGTTGTCATTAATCACCAAAATCAAACTTGAACAAATGACATATGAGGCCATGTTCGCTACATTCCCCCGCCATCATCGTTCTCTTATCCTCACTACGATGGCGCGGAGCAGCAACGGCGGACGCGAGGTGGGGCCGCCACAGGGCGTAGCACACGCCTGGAAGAGTGCTGGATTTGGTGCACCCGGTCTCTGAACGGGACGTCCCGTCCCGCGTGGCGCACGCCGGTGCGGCGTAAAAAACACCACCACGGTACTGGAGCACGCCGTCCCGTTCGGCTTCCAGTACCCGGTGCGACCAGCATTAGCACAAAACTGTTTGCCGTTTCGCACTATATGTCCCAATTAGATTTTGCATAGTCCTATGTTCTTTCTCAAACAGACCTGATCATTCATCGGGTTGGGTCCTTTCGGATTTTGGGTAAAGAGTTGTTGGCCCGCGCCTGACCATCACATGGTTGGGTCGGGTCAGGTTCAGGTTGGGTTGCCCGCTTTTTTTTTGTAATTTTTGAGTTGTGTTGAGTATTGAAGAATTCAAACACTCAAACACAAAAAGAGAACACAAAGATAAAACTTCACTATTACAGAAAAAGTGATCACCCTTTTACATTGGAGCATAGAGTCCCCTTTTATAGTGCCTGGAGGTTACTTTTATTTTCCGAAAATACCCTCACCCTGGTAGTACATTTAAGGAATATGTTGTACAAAAATGTCTTAAAGTATCACGCGTGCAACGTGAACCTCTCAAGAGGTCACGTTTCACACCCTACCTTCCCCATGTTTCGCATGCTGCTCTCTCTACAGCTTCGAGGAAAGATTCCATAGCTAGAGACTCCAGATTTCCTCTTTTGCTCCAGTCTCTAGCAGTTGAACAAAGTTTCTATTCTTGAGAAATGCTAGCTTCGAAGAGTCTCCCTTGTTCCTTAGCTTCGGGTACTGAAAGAAACAAGATGGAGAACATGCAGAGCTCGAGGACTTAATGTCCTCGAGGGTTGAGAATGTACAAGGAAATGCAAATTTGTAAAGATCACCCTACTTCGAGTTCAAGATGTAGTCCGATCTCTACTCAAAGTTTGCACAAGTCAGAAAGTTTGCACACATAAGCGTCTATCAGCTTCGAGTATAGAGATTTCCAAGAACTTTCTCAGAAAAACCACTATGGGAAACACCCCCTTTGCAGTGCGTTTCGGGCGCACGGCAAAGGGCAAGAAACGCATGACAAAACCTTTGCCATGCGTTTTTCTCGAAAACACACGCAAAGGCCGCACTGCAGCGTTTGGCACAGCAAAGGGCGTTTGCCGTGCGCTTTTAATCGCATGCACGGCAAAGACGCTTTGCCGTGCGTCAGGACCAGCGCACGGCAAAAAAATGGTAACGGCACGGCCAACGGAGACGGCACACTACGGAAACAGAACCAACATTTGCCGCGCGCCTCCCTCTGGGACGCACAGCAACCAAAACCAGAAAAGAAAAAAACAGGCCAGGGCCCGCCACCACCGCGTCAGAGGCCGCCGTGCCACCACCACGCTGGAGCAGGCGCTACTACAGCTCCGGTCGCCTCCTCCTCCTCCGTTACTCCACTCCACAAATTGAACTCCAACTCCACCACATAAACAATCAAACTAACACTTCACAAAATCACATTCACAAACATTCGAGACAAGTTCATCACTATGTTCATGACAAGTTCATCTCTCCATCACACTTAATCTAACATCAAGGACAAGAATAAAGAACAAGCTCCATCACACTGAATCTAACAGCATCAAGAAGAAGAAGAACCGGGAACAAACCCACCACGTCTGGATGGCCCGCTGCTCCTCACCGCACAAGCCTCGGGATCGGTGGGAGGCCGTGCCAGGGAGGACCACCACGCCGGCCGCTAGTCGGCGCCGCGTGCCTACGCCGGGGATGGGGTCGCACACCCGTCTCCACTAGCGCTCGCACCATGCGCCGGCCGCCGGATCCGGCCTCCACGCTCCGGCCGTAGGGGAGGGGGCCGCCGGATCCGGCCTCCACGTGCCGGCCATAGGGTAGGGGGCTGCCGGATCCGGCCTCCACGCCATGGAGGAGGAGCAGCAGCGGTCGCGCGCCATGGAGGAGGAGCAGCAGCGGTCACCGGGCCTCCGGCCCTCGCGCTTGCTCGACCTTGCCCCGGGCGCGGACCTCCGGATCAGCAGGAGCACCGAGGGCGCGGGGGAGAGGAGGCGACAGCGGTGAGGCACAAGGGTAGAGAGGAGGTGACGGTGGTGGGGCGCGGGGGTAGAGAGGAGGGTGCAGCGGTGGGGCGCGGGGTAGAGAGGAGGGGGCGGGGCAGCTGCGGTGGGGCGCGGTAGGGTTTGGTCAGGGAAGGCGGGTGTGTTGAGCCTTATATACGTGAGGATGGTGGGCTGTAAACTGGGCCGGTTAAATGGGCCAGCTGCACCACCCACGCACGCAGAGAAGCTGGGCCACGGAGGGGGGCAGACGACGCCCGCCATCTCTTTTGTCGTGCGCCTTGGGCACTTGGCGCACAACAAACATTCTTTGCCGTGCGCCAAAATAAAAACGCACGGCAAACACACCTTTTTGTCGTGCATTTTTCAAAAATCTACCAAATTTTACCATGAAGTATCACATGTTGTATGTATAGAGTAGAAAAAATTACAAATTGAGGAGAATTTGTTTTGAGGAGCTATTGGATTTGGGGCTTAGGAGAACAAATATATAGAAAAAAAACTTTGACGTGCGCCATACCAAAAACACACGGCAAAGTCACTTCTCCTCCACTTGCTGACTAACGGTCGTTAACGGCCGGTGAGAGAAAAATGTTTGTCGTGCGCCAAGAAATAAAACACACGACTAAGATTCTTTGCCGTGCGTTTTATTTTCCAGCGCACGACAAAATGGGCTCTTAAGCGCACGGCAAAGATCTTGACACACGGCAAAGAGCAATTTTCCCGTAGTGAACATAAAACAAGATTTTTATCTAGAAGAAGCAAAACTTGAACACCCTGGATATTCACTCGTTTTCCACTCGAGGCTAGGTATATCTTGGAAACGGTGATCACCAACTATTCTTAGCTTCGAGCAGCATTTCATTGCGTAGTTAAAAACTTTGACAAGTTTACATTCTTTAAGTTTCTTTTGACGCCTCGAGGTTGACGGTTTTCGCCGATCCCCAACAAGTTGGATCGGTTTTTGAGTTTCGAGTCAAAAAAGTTTTATCCGCACCTGACCCATCACATGGTCGGATCGAGTTTTTCGTATGGGTCGGGTCGGGTGGTCCATGATCAGATCTATTCTCAAATGAGTGTTACTGTTGAGCCCATTTATTATTTATGTACCATGAAATTCACTACTAGGGAATGAATTTTTTGTCCTGGGTAAAAAAAACACATTAGTACCGATTTCTATTACAACCGGTACTAATATGTACATTAGTACCGGCTCGGAAAGGGGAGTCCCCTAGCAGCCCACCAGAGACACATTAGTACCGGTTCGTGTCTGGAGCCGGTACTAATGTGTTACATTAGTACCGGTTGGTGTTGGGCACCGGTACTAATGTGACAACCACACATTAGTACTGGATTTAGACACAGCTCGGTACAAAAAAGTAGGACATTAGTACCGGGTCTAAAATAGACCCGATACTAATGCAGCTCCGGACGGCACCCCGGACAGACCCCAGACGGCGCCCCTGCCACGCGCCCCAGATGGCGGGCCCCACGTGCGCATGCGCCTTCCACACGGACGGCGGCGGGCCCCGGACGGCAACCCGATGGACGCATGCGCCTTCTTTCTCTCCCTCATCTCCTCTCCTTCTCTCCCTAATTTCTTCTATCTTCTTTCTCCCCTCCTCTAACTCCTCTTCTCCTCCTCCCTATCCAGGCGTTGGCTGGCCGGGAGGTGGGGGCTCGGCGGCGGCGCGGAGGCGGGCAGGCTCGGGCGCGGCGGAGCGGGGGCGGGTAGGCTCGGGCGCGGCGGCGCACGGGCGTGGAGGCATGGAGGCCGCCGGCGGATCTGAGGCCAGGTGCACGTACGACATCTCCTCTCTCTTGCTCCTTTTACCTCTCTGTTTTCCCTCCCAGCAACGGGGGCGGCACAGGCGGGCGCCGGCGAGAGGAGCAGGCGGGCGCCGGCGAGAGGGGCGGGCGCCGGCGCGCGGCGGATCTAGATGCATTTTTTTCTTGTGATTTTTGCCAACTTTTGTTGATTCTTGTGTAATCCGAGATGGATGATTCTTGTGTAACCCGAGATGGATGATTCTTGTGTAATCCGAGATGGATGAATGTGGCGTGATTTTGATTCTTGTGACTGTGATTCTTGTGATTGTGATTCCTAGAAGCAGTGAAGGAATGAAAAAGAAAAGAAAAAGAATAAAGAAAAGGGAAATAAGAAAACGGAGGGAGGGGGTGGGACGGAGACGGACGGAGGATGGGGGTGGGATGGAGACGGACGGAGGAGCGACATTAGCACCGATTATAGATACCCGGTACTAATGTGACTTCCATATTAGTACCGACTAACTAGTACCGGGTCCAAAACCGGTACTAATAAGGTTTTGGACCCGGTACTATAGGTCCAATCCCCAGTAGTGATTGTAGTCATTTGTTTACCAAATGCCTCGGAAGCTAGCTGCGATCATCCCTTTGGTGTTTGCACTACACTGTGACTCGCGACCCAGTTCATTTCAGGTTCGTTTAAGCTGCGTATGGATGACATGGTGTAGGCTTATCACCTGTAGTGTGAAGGACTTCCCTTCTTGTTCTCGTAAAGTAGGTCCTTCTTCAGGTCAGTGCTCCACTACCAACGTGCATCGTCAATTGGGAACCACATGAATTCTAGAGAAATATTGCCACCACAAGCCATATAAAAATCAAAGTAGGGTTGATGGACTATGTTGTTGGAATTGGAGACCTATGAACTAGGATAAAGCTAAGCAAAAAGTGGAGCATCTGGTCTGGTAACTCTCAGCATCTATGCTCTTCATTATTGTACGACGGTGTCGAAATACAAGTATACGACCATATCAGCTGCTTGCCGGATTTCCCACAGCCAGCAGACACACGCCTATAAAAGGCCATGCACTCCACCGCTTCAAGCACCACTCAACACACAAAAAGAAAAAAAAATCACGCATGAGCATCCAAGACATCGTAGTGCAAGAAGTCCTTACTAGCTAGCAGTAGCAATCCCATCCAAGACATGGCAACCTTTGGTTTCATGCTCCTTGTGGCCGTCCTCGCCTCGGGCACTAAAGGGAATGCTTCCTTTGACCTCGGCGCCGTGCTCAACCACCCCTACGCCGGCCGGCCGATTTCCAAGTACGAGATGATCCGCGAGGCCGTGATCGCGAGCAAGGCCCGGCGTGCCTGGCACGCCGCTAGGGTGGCCAAGGCGTGCGGGCGCGGTGGCGGCACCATCTCCTCGCCGGACGTGCCGGTCGCGCCTCTCGGGCCGAGTCTCGGCGACCAAATCTACACCCTGACAGCCGACGTCGGCACCCCGCCGCAGCGGCACACGCTCCTCATCGACACGGGCAGCGACCTCGTCTGGGTCCAGTGCAAGCCGTTCGGCGGCGCAGCGACGCCGACCGACCCTCTCTACGACCCCGACAAGTCCTCCTCCTTCGCCGCCGTCCCTTGCGACGGCAAGCTGTGCCGTGAGGGTGTGTTCGATTCCAAGAACTGCTCCAGGAACAGGTGCCTCTACACCTACTCGTACGGCAGCGGCAGCACCTACGGCGAGCTCGCCTCCGAGACCTTCACGTTCGGCGTGCATCGCAAGGTCCCCGTCACCCTCGACTTCGGGTGCGGAACGTTCCTGGTGGGTGACATCTTCAACGCCTCCGGCTTCCTAGGGCTCAGCCCGGACAAGTTGTCCTTCGTGTCGCAGCTGAAGATACCAAGGTTCTCCCACTGCCTCACTCCGTACACCGACCGTAAGAGTGGCCACATCTTCTTCGGGGCAATGGCCGACCTGTCCAAGTACAGGACCACAGGGCCGATCCAAACCATTTCCTTTCTGAACAACCGGATCGGCAGCAACGTCTATTACTTTTTGCCCTTGATCGGGGTCTCGTTTGGGACGAAGAAGCTCAACGTCCCGGCGTCGAGCTTCGCTGGCACGTTCATCGACTCGGGCTACGCGACAGGCGCCCTCACGGCTGCACCACGAGATGCCCTCAAGGGGGCTCTCGTGGATGCCCTGAAGCTGCCGCGGAGGAATTCCTCTGATCCGGACTTCGACTTCTGCTTCCAGCTGCCACACGGCGTGCCCATGGAGGCGGTGCGGACGCCGCCATTGCTGTACCACTTCGAGGGCGGCGCCACCATGGTGCTGCATCGAGACAGCTACCTCGTCGAGCCGAGCCCCGGGGAGATGTGCCTGGGGATCGGCGTCGATGATAAGCCGGTCATCGGCAACCTCCAGCAGCAGAACATGCACGTGCTCTTCGACGTGCAGAACCAGAAGTTCTCCTTCGCGCCCACTCAGTGTGACCAGATCTGACTGTGGCATGATCCTCTATACTGCTCTACATTGGATATTTGGATATGGAATGGAGTAGTAAGATACAGTCATCAGGAAAGAAATAATCCGACATGCCGGGTCGGCAAGGGCCATGGCGCCCTCACTGCAATGTGCACAGTACGTGCTACTTGTTCGCACTATGAACGACATAGGGCGGAGATCAAATATCTGATGACTCTTCTATATACAAGTCAAATGCATCAAGTGCTTAATGAACCATCTTAGACGGTTCGCAACGGCACCTTCTATGTATCATCTCAAAAGAAATATTTCAATGCTCCTCTAAAACATTTCCCCTCAAAATGATATCACCCGCAGGTACGCTGTCCGATGCACCTCCCACCGCGCAGGTACGGGGCTGCTGCTCCTTCCTTCCCCCATCCTCCCCAAGATTCTTGTTATTCTTCATGATTTCCGGTCGCGGTGCGGCGACCGGATCTCTGCTGGCAGGCAGATGTCCACAAGAACGCGGAGCAGAGCGCGTGGGAGGCGGCGCGCGCGGGGTGCTTGACCGGGTGGTGGTGATCCACCTTTAAAGATAGAGGTGTGTTTGCATGCCACAACAACACTTGGTGAGCATCATATCCCCATAACCGTTAAAATAGCGAGTTCATGAAAATTCTCAGTCTCACGCTGCGCTTAGGCTGACCGCACCGTTGTCCGCCAAAGCGCACCGAATGTTAGGTTTGGAGTTGCGGACGCTGCAGGGCATCACACCATATCACACGGCACTGTCTCGATTGCTACAGTGCACCAGGATAGTTAGGAGCGCTCCCCCAGCGGTGGATGGAGCGAGTTATAGAGGTGGGCGGCTGCGAGAAGGGACTGAACGAGACGGTAAAAAGATATGGGGGGCGCTGGGCCACGATTTTACTGCACATCTTGCCGTCGCGCACGGTGCGGTCAGCCTCAGCCTTAGACTATCTGCACCGGCACCACGATCCGGTTCCTAGAGGAGAAAAATAGAGGCAAATGCCCTGCGTTGGGTTACTGGGAAAGGAGCAGTAATATAAAAAAGTGGCACCTTCCGTTTACTTCATTCCTAGCGTCATCTGGGAAAACAAAGAACGCACGGGAGCCAAACCCCCGTGCTCCTCCCGCGAGCCCCCAACCACCACCCCATCCCCGCAGTCCCCCCCCCCCGGCAGGAGAGCGCCCGTCCGGCGGCACCACCCGTCTGGCACAGTTGCCGCCACCCTCGAGCCAACGGGTCTGGCTCGTCCTCGCACCCCGCGTCGACTGTAGTGGACGCGGAGGTCGCAGACACCGGGACGGGGCGGATCTGGCCGTGCGCGCCGCTGCAGGCCACATGCCTCCCCCGGCGGTGATGGCGTGGCGGGCGAGCCGACTCCGTAGCGTCAACGAGATTCACATCCTCTTCTGCTAGTCGGAGTGGTGGCTTCCAGCGGCGGGCGGCGTCCAGCGTCCAGCGAGGTGGCGGCCGTCGCGGTGTACGCTAGTCCCTTTTAGCGGCGGCCGGAAGATCCAGCGATGACGGGCATGATGTCACCGCGGGAGGACACGAGCAATGAATCATGTCGTCGCGTGCGACGGCACCATCCACGGCGAGCAGCGAGCCGCGGGGAGCACTGACGGTGCCGTCCACGACGAGCAGCGACGACAGAACCCGTGGCGAGCACCGACGGCAGGACCCCGGGGAGCACCGACGATGCCGTCCGTGGCGACCAGCGATAGCAGGACCCGCGCCGAGTAGCGACAACAGCCGAGGGGAAGAGGACGAGGAGCAGCTCAAGGTGGGCTGCGCGTCTGCGTCACTGCCTGTGAAGATAGGATGCGAAGAAAGGATCGGGGGAAATAATAAAAAAAATGGGTGGTTGGTATAGAGTGAAAGTTTCAAGGAAGATGAATGTGGGGAAAGTTTTATAAAAGGGAGAATCTTAATGACCAATATATTATATTCTTTTTTTAAGGAGAAAATATAGGATGACGAGTGAAGATAGTCTGACTTGAATGTGAATGTGTGAAAAAAAATCCAAAAGCATCGCAACGGAATACCTTCTGCGCATGTCAGTGGACTTGTCACTCTGCTCTTCTGTGGCAAACAATGATTTGTGGTAGATATAAAGCAAATAGTCAAATCACCCTTCCAAGGTTTTTTTAATCATTCAATTGGATCATCATCATGCCTTTCAAGCTTGGTTTTGCACCATTCAATTAGATCATCCTACTGTTAATCATCCATCCAATCTTTTGGTGATAGAAATGAAGAGTACACAAAACTGGACACTAGTCGTGATAAAACTCGGCATGTTCGATGACTGCTGGCTGGTGCTGAATTATTATGAGAGAAAAATACCGTTGACTGGCTGGTGCCTGGTGACGGGTGCTGATTTATTCTAAGAGAAAAATACCATTGGCTGGTGGCTGATAATCCAGACGCGATATAGCAAACATTACTACTATTAAGCCTAATTATCTTATGATGAACTACAGTGATAGTTTTAAGTTTCAACAAACAAATCTGCAGCAGAATATTCAACAATGTGTACTCCATGCAATTGCAGAGCTTTGCAAGAGTCCATAAGAAATGCTTGAGCAAACAATATCTCTACACCACTGATCGAGTAGCTAGGATACCAAATGTTGATACCACTGTGTTACTCTCTTGACAAAGGGGTACTTACATGTCAGTAGTAGTCACCAGTAGTCCATGGTGCTTTAGTGCAATTAGCAAAAAAAATTGATCGAGGTGTACCAAAAGAAGTAAGCACTAACACAGGATATCCTTACAAGAAAGAGACAGAAGAGAAACAAGTCACATCTCACCTAATCGATAGCTCAATTATGCACTTGTGAATCATTATGTTTTCCGAGCTACACAGATATAGTATTATTTCCATTTTAGACATTTGGTTCTGCAAAATAAAAGTGCACGTCGAACTACAGATTATTCTGAAACAAAAGCGAACAGATATTGCACATATATACCACGATATGCAAGAAAACCATTTAAGTGGAGAGCTCCTGATTACCTTATAAGCCATTGTGGCAAGTCCAATAAATCAATTAGGCTGGGGGGGGGGGGGATGTTGCCATACACCATATAATTAGGAAGGAGCCCCCGCTAGCCGCTAATCTATACTATAAGGAGCGAAAACAATTCAAAACCTTTCTCATCCAAATCGGGCCCGCCTTACCCCTCACGCCGGACCCACTGGTCATGTTGCGTGATGACCGAAAAGGTGGAACAACCATAAAAATCGTAATTTGGGAGCGTTTCTGCCAAAAATAATTTTTTTTTGTCACCCACCTCGCATCTACCCACCCTTCATACCCGCCGGGCCCACTCTCGCATTGCAAAAAATAACCTGCTGACAGGGCAGGGGGACGGGGGGCGCTCCAGGGGGATCGCATCGGACGGCCGGCCGGCAGCGAGGATGTCCACATCGCAACTGCTGACAGGGCAGCGGGGACGGGGGGCGCTCCAGGGGGATCGTATCGGCCGGCCGGCCGGCGGCGAGGATGTCCACCGCGCGGCGAGCCCACCCGCCGCTGCAGAACGGCGCGGGGGGCCACGATGGGGACGACAAGAGGGAGGAGGAGGAGGACATCGAGGAGAGGGAGGATGAGGCGGACCCACTCCGTCGCCTTCCTCTCTTCCCTCCTCGACGACCCTGTCTGCGCCGCGCTCGAAGCGCTGCTACGGGAGGACCTCACGTCCGCCACTGCGAGTTGCTTCCGCAACCTCACCGCCGCCGACCCTCCTACCGCGCGGCACCGCCTCCACCTCGTCCTCCTCCCGCGCGCTGCACCACTGTTGACATTTGATTATCGTTGCAAAGTTCGTTTGGACTTGCAAGCGGACAAATCCTCTGTCGTAGTCAAGGGACCCTTCTTCCCTTGAGTGGTGAACCCAAGGTATCAAAAAATCTGTGGAACAATGTGTAACGTAAGATCCAATCTAATAAGCGGAAAACACTTTGATCTTGAAAAGGGGTTTTGCATCTATCCTATGGAAGAACCATGAAAACACATATAATCTACTAAACACCGGAGGTAGCAAGAGAAAGAGAAGGTAAAACCAATCTAGAGATTGGATCGGGTCTTTTGTTGAAGTTCCAAAACCAAGAAGAATAAAGCAAACAAATCTCATTAAAAGCCTCTTTAAATCTTGGCTTCCGTTCCAACCCTCAAAGGCACCTACCGTACACGTGAGCGACATCCTGTCACGATGTCCCGCTTATTGTGTAGGTGAACCTAAGAGCACGTTCACGGAGAACGTGTTGAAAACGCTCGGTAGGTCTGGTATGCACCTCTAGCCACCATGGCTACAAGAACACCCTATGCAATCTATCCGGAATAGATTGGAGAATAAGAAAACCCAAGCGAAGACAAAGTCAAAGTGAAAGCACTTGATCGCTAGAAATCGGATTCAATCTTGCAAATTCAACATGAAGTATAGTACATGGACAAGATCACCACCGGGATCCTACCTTGATCTTGATCCTACCTTCTAGAACTCCGACGTGGTCTTCCATGCCAAGTTCCCACGTCAGCTAGGGAAACCCTAGTCAACCATCTCGACCCTCTCCTCTCCGGAAGGGAGTCGCTCTCTTCTCTGCTCCTCGGCGGCGGATGACGAATTGCTTGATGCGTGGCTCGAGGCATGGGGGCTATAAATAACCTGAGGAACAGCTAGGTGAAAGGGGGTGCCGAACCGGGCCCGAAGTGGTCTGGGCCGGCCGGCCTGGGCCCAATTCGGCCCAGTTCGGCCCCGGCTTCCTCCTCGTTGCTTCTTGCGACTTCCTGACTTTTTGCCGAGTTGCATGTGGGTCCTTGACGTCATTTTCCTCGCGGTTTAGATAAAGGTGCTTGGCGTATGAACTCTCGCATCTTCCGTCTAGGTCCTCAGCACTTCTCGGCTTCATGCTTTAGTCCTTGGTTCATTTGGAGTCATGTTCATCTTGTATCTTGACTTGCCCCGGGGTCCGTGATCACCTTGTAAAAGCCTTGATGAACTTTACTCGGAAGTCCTCATTTAAGCTCTTGATTCCTGTGTAAACAATAAACTCCAAAAACCACATGCGAGTGCGAACTTGACATATAATGGGGGTTAGGATCGTTAGTGTGTATAACAAATTAATACCAACATAGAAGGTAAACATGTGGCTAGGTTGACGGAAATCGACCGCCAACATCCCCCCATGCTTAAACCTTGCTCGTCCTCGAGTAAGCCTTCAATGGATATCAGTGTTGCCTTTCAATGTTCACACCTTGCACTTGATCATACATGAGAAAACATAATGCTCTCTAAATTTATATTCATTAAAGTTCCATAATGTACTAACTTTTATCTTTACGGAGGGTAGATATCATTCAAGCTCTTTCCACAAGTACTTGATCATGCTCTCAAATTTTTAAATAAATCTCAGAGATTTTGAAAAATAAAGAATGGGATAAAGAGAAAAAATTGCTTTACCAAGATCAAAAATAACCATCTTGCACTTTGCTCATGTACTCTCATCTTACTTGTCTCTCAAGCCTACTTGTTCTACTCCTTTCCTCTCTCAAAGTATATGGTGGAAGGCTTTATGTGGAGCTATAGGAAAGTTTAGTCCTACCAAGATATTATAGTTGAGAAATTATTAAAACAAGACTAGCTTCTCATGGTCTTACCGAGACTCGTCAAAAAGGTCATTGGAAAAATAATGTTATCAAGGAGGGGGGAGAGAAAAATACACACACTTTTGAGATAGGTGGACATGTGCAAATGATAAAGAGTGATCACAAGGCACAAACGAAGTCCTCGTTATCGGATTGCACATGGTTGGAAAGATGAGTATGGGTCTCGATCTTGAATTCTCTTGAAAACTCAAAAAGCACTAAACATAGCTAGAGAACCGGGGAGCTTTATTATATATATATATTTTTCTTTCTTCTTTCTCATCATATTTTTTTTCTTTCATCATACCTTTTTGTCTCTTTTTTTCTTTTCTTTTCTTTTTTTTATTTGCTCCCCTTGAACTCTATACTATACTAGCACTTCCACTTCCTTGGCAACCCCCCATGCTTAGACGTTTGTTCGTCCTCGGGAAAAAGAGGTGATAAATGTGCCAAGGTGGGAATTGAAGCTCTCATATTTTCTTAGGGAGAGATACTCGAAAAATCTTCTAGGGATCCTTTTGGAAGTCTCCCTTACTCACTTGAAGTACCTTCCTTGTAATCTTCTCCAAAATATTCATCCATACTCATATATTGGGTTGTGGTCAAGGAGGTGTACACAAAAAAGATATGTTTGGGTTTTGTGGTTGGATATCCGGTGAGGTTTGCGAAATTCCCAATGTGAAAACTCACAATGCACGGATAGAAGAGCCTAGCATAAATAACGATACGCAAAAACGGAATGACCAGCTTCTTAGTCTCGGGCCAGAGAAATCAGGCCTTAAATTAATGCACCCAAAAATAAATCTTGTATATACTAATGTTTTGCACTCAAGTAAGTTTGGGCTTTGGATGGGTAGAGCAAAATGCAAGCGGTACTCATGACAAGGTTAGCATAACTTTTTGTGAATAAAAAGGTTCTTTGATTTATTCAAAGTTGAGAGCAACGAAAAAGAACTACGGGACTTGAGTTATCATAACCTCCACACAAGATTAGGCTAGCATTTAATTAAATTTTAGATTCATATTAAAAGAGAGCACTAGCTTAAACATGCATAAAACAAGCACAAAGATGAGCAAAGCGGCAACTTTCATCATATATCAATATGGCATCAACTTATTATCTTCACTAAAGGTGATAAACTTGGTGGCAAACTTTATTCATGTTGATTTAAAGCAAACACTACTACTAACACACATGCTGAAAATAAATAAAAACAGAAAAATGCTACGCACACATAAATTTGCATAAAAGCTGAAAATAAAGAAAGGGAAAGAGGGAAAGTCGAACCAAAGTTGAAGGCATTATTATTATTTTTCTTCTTCCTCCTTCTCCATTCTTCATCTTACGGTGGTTGATATTGATGATCTTGCTTGTAGCATGGTTGCGCCGGTCCTCCTTGAAATTAATCCGGCGATGATATGTGAAGGCTACCAACTTGATAGACAATATTTACGGTCCCTTCTTCCATTTGACTTGCATTGGTTTGGATGGGGTGCCATGAAAACTTTGTTAGGAAGCATGTATGGTGGAGGATGTGGTGGCGTGGCTGCCCCACTCCCCCATGCTTGCATTGGCATACTTCCTCCATACGGGGATCCCTCCATGTGGTTGTTCATTATCTTGATGTGCAGCCTCTCCTTCGTCTTGGGTCACGGAGGATGATCCCTCTCCCACAATTTTTCCTTTATTTGCGGGGCTTCACACATGTCTTAATTGTCTTCATGTAGTTCCATGATCCTTCATGTGAGAGCCCAAAAATATCCGCGCCCTTGGATGTTGTCTTATGTGTGTAGTCCATTGTGGTCTTCTTCAAACATCTCCTTGCGTCAGATGCTGCCAACTCGTGTCTTCATTTGCCAATGCTCCAGGGGTCTTTGTTTTGTTCCAAGCCTCTGAATTTCTTCATGAGTGGTCTAATGGAAGCATTCCCTAAGCTCCTTCGTTGTTGTCGTCCTCACCTTCACCATCTCATTCTCATCATATTGCAGGTGCTTCTTCTTTGGAATTTTCCCCTTGTATACATAACAGAACATATCCCAAAAATATAATTCTATTGAAAAATTTATAAAATTACCTTTCCAACGGGTACTCATCCATTTTAATAGGAGTCCAAATAAGGGAGTTTTAGCTGTTTCACTTCAGCTTTGCCTGCTGTCCAGAAATTTTCAGGACGTGCAATCATCGGTGATTCGGCCATATCCGCTTGTAGGAACCTCCGATCGATTTGATTCTTGACTCATTGGAAGCGTAACTTCGTGGGGCTTCTAAATATCCAAAGGTATCATGTTTTTATTCTCACGAGGCTGTGCAAAACTTGATGCTAACAGACTTCGAAGATGTTGAAGAGCTTGATCTTGTGATTTCGGGGGCATCGTGATTGCTTCCAATACCTATTGCTTGAACAAACAAATCTCCACAAAACATTAGTCTTAAAATTTTAATTGACACGTTGACTTACCTTGTTCTTAATCTTTTTTGCCGGTACAAGAAATCCTTCCTCTAACCAATTTTGTCTTCATTCGATCTCAATGTCACGTTGGGAAGAGGAACATTAATCTTTGTCAACTTGTACCTTCTCCTCTCATCTCCATAAATTTTCCTTGCTTCATGTACTTGATCTCAAAGAAATCCCGACAAGGAGAAATTTTGGGTTCCTTGTTATTTTCTCCGAAATCATTCCCCAAAAATCCTTCTAACATATTTTCTTGAACATCAACTTGCTCCGGGGCTTCCTTCTTGTAACCGAGTAGTTCTCCAATATATCGATAAGGAACTAGTTGCTCTTTATCTTCAAGGCGGAATGAGAGGCATGCCACCCCTTCATTAATGACCGGTGCCAATGTATAAGAATTTCCAAGGCAATCTCCTTGTGAGTAGTCACACCAACTCCATTAAAGAATTGCACCCATCCAAGGTTGCTCAAGATTTGATATCCGAGTAGTATCCTACACTTGGTGGGCATCATCGAAGTCAACATTTGGCACAAGCCTCCTCTCAAGACGAACAAGCCTCTCCTCCTCCTCCTCCGTCTTCATGATGAATCTATTGGAATGCCTCGGAGTGTATGGTGGTGGAGTGGATGAAAGAGTTGAGCGTCGTGGTGGAATGAGTGGCTCCTCCGTGTGTCCTTGCGGTTTGGTGTACCGCATGGACGAGCTTCGTGTACTCCTTATGCCACCAAGGGGCACCGTTCCACTCCTCGGTGGTGCCACGTCTTCCTCCATGCTTCGGGGAGACTCAGAGACCGAGTGCCTCCTTGAAGAGCTTGATGATGACCTTCAATGATGATGAATGTGTCTTCCTTCCGAGGATGATGTTCATGATTTCTCTTGTCTTGCCTTGCTGCACAAAGTCACAAACAACTCCCCCGGGGGTTTCTTGCCGGTGGAAATACACACAAAGAAAGAATATGGATGGCGGAGTTTATTATTGTTAGGATGAAGTGTGAGGTGCACAAGATAGGAGTGATGTTTGCCCACAGGGTTTATGAATACTTGAACATGCAACCGCCTATCATGGTGCAGCCAATCTATTGTGACATGATATGTTGACGTGATCTACGGGAGCAACCCCGAAAGCAAGGTAGCTACCCTTAAGCATCATCAACATGAACAATAGATCGAAAACAAAAGGATCGGCGATTACATGACAAGATCCTACAACCCCATGGAACTCAAAATTTTTTTCTAGGTTGTTTCTGGAACTTATGGGCTATGAACTCAAGAACACGAATTAACAAATGGATAAAATACTTACCGCGTGACCCATGAGATTCCATCGCCCAAACATTCACAACCCCTCCTTTGCTTGCGTGGTTCCACCTCCATTATTTTGCTTTGTGTCACTTCTTTGCTCCCTTGCCTCATGTGTTTTCATTAATTTCCTGCAAAACAAAGCCCTTGCTTCCCCCATGCTTGTCCTTTGCAAATGCCCAAGATGTCAAACGATCGATGCTTTCCCAAGATGCATCATGGAGCACTATATGTTAATCAAGCTCAAAAACCTTCTCTTAATCATGTTTAGATGCTAATTAGTAATTACTTCTCTAATTTTGAAAATTTAAAAATTAACTCAGCGCTAGTGATGAGTCGAAATATATCATTAGAGGAGATTGTAAGCACTCAAAACAGTTGTAAAATTTATTTTGGTTGCACCGGGATCGATTGCTTTCATTAATTAATAGCAAGCTCCTCCGACTTGACCGTGGGGGCATAGGTTTAGATTCTAAGTTTGGCCAAACATGAGAGAGAGAGAGAGAGAGATTTGAATAAAAATAAATTCAATGGGGCTTAGAAAAAAATTCTAATTCTAGAGAAACCGATGGATGTCGAATTGAAAGAAACCAAAAATCAAGGTTCACACAAGTCCGGCCATGCGTCAAAGATTAAAAACTATTAAGGAACATAGCAAGGCTCTACTCATGTGTTTTTAACATGAAAAACTAGCCAACCTTAACATCATGGAGAGGATGAAAGGCTTGGATAGAATCTGAATTTTTGGTATGAGTTTCTCGAAAAGAAGCAAATAAATCATGGGATGGCTCATGTCATTGGTTTAAGATTGAAAAATCCAAATAAAATGACCGAGCAAACAATAGGTTCTCCGAAACTTGTTCAACCACTTAAGAGTTAATAAAATGTTTTGCGTAGCAAATTCTAAGACTCACTTACTTGAAATTTAGAAATCTTCCGGGTTGCCCTCCCGGTAGCTTTGTTCTTGATCAGGTTGTCCTCCCAGTAGCTTATTCTTGACTCGACGAACGGGTTGCCTCCTGCAAAGCGCTTCGTTTATAGTCTATAGCTAGACTTCTTCTCTTCTTAACTTCGGATCAACGCTCTTTGTGGGCGTTGCAATCTTGGGGACCCCACTTCTACACCATCCTTGGCCTTGGTGTAGGTTTATTCTTCGACTTAGTCATATTTTTGGTCTTCACAGGCGGGCGTTGATTCTTGGTCTTGACAGATGCAACAACTTTTGTGTCTTCACTTCATTCTCCTTTGGCTCCTCTCTTCCGATGTAATGATGAGGTAGAATGTATTTTATATTGACCACGTTACATACCTTGAATCATGGTTAACTTGAATGCACTCCTCTCGCCATCACATGATCTCCCCCTTGCCGACGTCGATTGTTACTCTGACGGTCTTGAGGAACGATCTCTAGGATGAGTGGAGGATGAGGTTGATCTCCTTTTGATCTTGGAGGTGGAGTTTATCTTGGAGATTCTGACGATGTCCGGCCTCCGCTTTTAGATCTTCGTGTTGCACGTCACCTTTGCCTGCAAAATTTTTCTAGACCATCCACAAAAAATATATTTTTTGTTGGAGATGTAGCCGTCCATCTCCCATTAAGGTTAGCCAAATATATACAAAACTAAAAGAAAACTAGGGTTTAGCAAAACCCTAGATTAGATTGATTTTTTTATTGAGGATGATAAAAATTAAGAGATGCAAAAGAAAAATTAAGAGAAAAATTGAAAATATTCACAAACGCAATACTAGATTGAATCTTGATTACTTGTTCCACGGCAACGGCGCCAGAAAAAGGGGCTTGTTGACGTTTGATTATCATTGCAAAGTTCGTTTGGACTTGCAAGCGGACAAATCCTCCGTCGTAGTCAAGGGACCCTTCTTCCCTTGAGTGGTGAACCCAAGGTATCGAATCCGTGGAACAATGTGTAACGCAAGATCCAATCTAATAAGCGGAAAATACTTTGATCTTGAAAAGGGGTTTTGCATCTATCCTATGGAAGAACCATGAAAACACATCTAATCTACTAAACACCGGAGGTAGCAAGAGAAAGTGGAGGTAAAACCAATCTAGAGATTGGATCGGGTCTTTTGTTGAAGTTCCAAAACCAAGAAGAATAAAGTAAACGAATCTCATTAAAAGACTCTTTGAATCTTGGCTTCTGTTCCAACACTCAAAGGCACCTACCGTACACGTGAGCGACATCTTGTCACGATGTCCCGCTTATTGTGTAGGTGAACCTAAGAGCACATTCACGGAGAACGTGTTGAAAACGCTTGGTAGGTCAGGTATGCACCTCTAGCCACCATGGCTACAAGAACACCCTATGCAATCTATCCGGAATAGATTGGAGAATAAGAAAACCCAAGCGAAGACAAAGTCAAAGTGAAAGCACTTGATCGCTAGAAATCGGATTCAATCTTGCAAATTCAACATGAAGTATAGTACATGGACAAGATCACCACCGGGATCCTACCTTGATCTTGATCCTAGCTTCTAGAACTCCGATGTGGTCTTCCATGCAAGGTTCCCACATCGGATAGGGAAACCCTAGTCAACCATCTCGACCCTCTCCTCTCCGGAAGGGAGTCCCTCTCTTCTCTGCTCCTCGGCGGCGAATGACGAATTGCTTGATGCGTGGCTCGAGGCACGGGGGCTATAAATAACCTGAGGAACAGCTAGGTCAAAGGGGGCGTCGAACCGGGCCCGAAGTGGGCTGGGCCGGCCGGCCTGGGCCCAATTCGGCCCAGTTCGGCCCCGGCTTCCTCCTCGTTGCTTCTCGCGACTTCCTGACTTTTTGCCGAGTTGCATGTGGGTCCTTGACGTCATTTTCCTCGCGGTTTAGATAAGGGTGCTTGGCGTATGAACTCCCACATCTTCCGTCTAGGTCCTCAGCACTTCTCGGCTTCACGCTTTAGTCCTTGGTTCATTTAGAGTCATGTTCATCTTGTATCTTGACTTGTCTTGGGGTCCGTGATCACCTTGTAAAAGCCTTGATGAACTTTACCCGGAAGTCCTCATTTAAGCTCTTGATTACTGTGTAAACAATAAACTCTAAAAACCACATGCGAGTGCGAACTTGACATATAATGGGGGTTAGGATCGTTAGTGTGAATAACAAATTAATACCAACATAGAAGGTAAACATGTGGCTAGGTTGACGGAAATCGACCGCCAACAACCACCTGCGGGCGACCGCGGGCCTGCGCATCATGTCGCGCCGCCTCTTCCGGTGCGCACAGCTCAACTGCCCCTGCAGCGACATCGCGTCAAGGGAGGCCGGCTCCACATGCCCCTGCGACTCCCCATCCTGCGCCGCCGCCGCTGCCACCGGCATCCGCGGGAGGCGCGATGCAGAGCTGCACTTCCTCGAGGCTTGCTTCTACCGCTGCGCTGATGGGTCCACCACAACCGGGGGCCGTCGCGGCGCCGTGCCCGGGCGGAGCGGGGACACCTACTGCTGCCGCGCACGCGACGAGAGGCGCTGCGGCGCCGGCGCCGGCCGGGACGTCTTCCCATGCCGGTTCCGCGTCACGGACGAGCGCGGCGTCGAGTGCTTGCTCTACGGCGGCCGGACCACCGTGGAGGTCAAGTGCACCACCGCCAATGCCGGCGACGACGAGGGCTCCTCCGCGCGGCCGGACGCGGCAACAAGCTACGCCGTCATGGACGACCTCGCCGTTCGTGGCCACCGGCCTGAGTGGCGCCACGCTGCTCTCCGCCCTCGCCGTCGCGGCCGACCTAGACGACGTGCGCGAGGAGACCATGCCCTTCGGCTACAAGGAGGTAGGTGCCATCTCGCCGTCGTTGTTAGGATTCACAATAACGTCGCTCGTATCATGTTTGCTGCGCTGATGAAGCTTAATCGCCTGTTGTTCGTTCGTTCTACCGTGCTGGTTTCCAGGGCCTGAGCCTGCTCTGGGATGCTATGAACTCCAACACGGTGCTCTCCGACGTCTTCCTCCCTGCTGTCGCTTCGGCAGAGCGCCGCCGTCGCCGACGCTGATTAGCGGTCGTTCGGGAGTAGTAATTCTGTGATGAAGACTTTGCTAGGTTAATTGAGATCGAAAGATGAAATTAGTATGGCTCTCGTGTTTCTGTTTGCTGTGTTCTGAACTTCGTATCGCTGGTAGCACAGCTAAATTGCGTACTACAGTGCTCATCGACTTATTATCTAGCATAGCAAAGTAGAAAATGACGAATGCTTTTCGTCTGGATGGCTATGTGGTGAAAATGAAACTCGCAAAAGCATCTTCTGTAGCTAGCTGGGAACATGATTTGAGTTCCAAACAGATGAATGAATGTGTCTGTTTGTTCTAACATGGCTTCGGTGAATCCATCGATGTAGTGGCAGCAAATAGGCATATAGCTGCACATTATAGCCCATGTAGCAGCGGCAAGGCTCATGATCCTGTCCACAGGTGACTCTATATGTTTGTTCTAACATATACGTAGACAAGTAAACGTTTTTCGTCTTACTCCTCATGCCGGATCAACTCATCATCTATTTGAGAATTAGATATGGTGGAAGACCTAAAAAATCGCAATTTGCAGCGTGATTCTGCCAAAAATAAATTATTTTTCTCACCCATGCCCACTTACCCGTCCGCGTGTACCACGCCCGCTCGCCTGTTGTTTCTCTTCCCCGTCGCTGCACGCCCCCATGAGCTGCCGCCCCACGATGTGCCCATGGCGGCGCGCCTCCTCCTCCTCTGTCCCTTCCCCTGCACCACCTCCTCGCCGGCAGCCTCCATGCTAAAATATAGAGTAACAAAAGTGCAGAGAGTCTTCGACTGTCCGTAGCGGGGGGTTGTTCTATGAATTGTGTCCTTTTTTTCTTTATTAGCTCGATGGGTTGGGTTGCTACGATGGGTAGTCAATATCTAGAGGAGTTGCTGCAAGGGTTACATCGTGTGCTGCTCCTCTTGATCAGTGGCGTTGCTTATCGAGCGGCTTCAGCAACCGTCACCGAGTAACAGTTAGCAAACACGCACGTGCATCATTGCTAGTTGAGTAAAAAGGGACAAACAACTACAATTACTCAGAGGCGGGGCTGGGCTGCTCCGTCGACTAAGGCCCACTATTGCTATAGTATATAGATTTGGCTGATTTTGCGCTACAGTTTTCTTCTACAGTGTGTTACAGTATGTAAATTTTGGCCCAACAACTAAGGCCAAGGCCTGGGCTGCAGCTCCGCCACTGAATTACTACTAGACCTAATTATAATAAATAAAAGCCCAGCCAGCTTGCCTCACGGGACGGGCGGGGCCGCGGGGGTGAGCATTAATTATTACTCCCTCCTTTTCTTTTTATAAGGCGCGACGCGACATGGCACGGTCTCCAAAATTAGACTTTGACCATCTATTTCTCTTATATTATATTTTTTATGGTTATAAACATATAATCATTAGAAAGTATATTTGATGACAAATCCAACCATATCAAATTTACACTACAAAAATAAAAAATTGATGTGTAAATTATTGGTCAAAGATCGTAAAGTTTGAATCTTAATTTTTGCACGCGCCTTATAAAAAGAAAAAGAGGGAGTATTAACCAATGAACGAGAACCGAACCGAAGTAAACCTGACGAAAACTGAAAAGCCATTCCGAAAAGTCGTCCACCGTTCGAAATAACCGGCCCATCATAAAGTTCCTGGTCGGTGGGTCAGGTCCTTTGGGTTACCATGCCCGACCCATCAGTTTCGGGCAAGGCGGGTCTGGTGTCTCGGCTCCACGTTGGGCGCTCGGACATCTCCTGCTTCGACGCCCGCCCGGTTGGCACTCCGGAGTCCGCAGGACCAATGTGTGGTCCTTTCTATGTGCCATACCTTCACTTGTTGGGCGTCCCCTCCGGAGGTTATATGATATTCTACTTCTACCTTGGTCTTTAGCAGCGAGTCACACAGTTGTTTTTGGGTGCTTCAGGGCTTCGTTGTTATCACTACAGGAAGGTACCGATGTATGTACACATATTTTCATGTAGTATAAATGCATATGTACGTACACTCATTTATATATACTGCATGAAATGATGTGTGTGCACCTGAAGCTGTGTAACAGCTAGTGATCACGTTCCACATCTACTATATGATTGCTTCCGCCACTTTTTTTTTGATTTGCAGGCCTTGCAGCGGATCGGATGTGTTCATCATACCGTGGTGCGTTCGATGCGGTTGCATCACTCCACTGCCTCAACTCAACCAAAACAAAACAAAACACACGTATACAACACGGATCTACCACCCGATAAGCTCCATACCACGACTTGTGGCCACCACCAGCCAGCACCGCCGCACCTTCGTCATTACAGTTGATGTCCCAAACTGACCAAGCCACTACAACATGAGAAGAAGCGGTAGTTGTGCCGCCGCCATTGGACATTTATTGACACGCTTTCATAAAACACATGTGGAGCTGTTGTGTGTATCACCTCTCTCTATGATCTTCGTAACCTGGATCACTCAGTCTCGCACGAGCCATGTACTCTCCTGAGGCACGCGCGTAACCTATCACTTGGTTCGACTATTGGTTACCTCCTCTCTTGTCTCATCCAGATGGCTGCGGAACTGCGTAACCTACTGTAAATCGGTCACTACGCATGAGACATCAAGGCAGATTGGGTTACCACCACTGTTTGTACGTATAATGGTGATGAATGGACCTAATTGTGAGCACCGATGATAGGATCAAGCACGGATGCAAAAGATTTCATCATGTTCAGATATTTTTGGGACCAATCACGTTCAGAGAAGTCATCCACATAGCTTTGAACCACCCCCACCCCACAAACAACCCGTTCCTGGACTCCAAGCTCATCAAGCCCATGTACATCTGAATCAATCAGCCTGCCTCAAAAAGAGTGGAAGGATATATTAAAATAAATACTTTAGCCTTGGATCCTTATTTTTTGAAACATTGAGGTCAACACAGTAAAAACGTGATCCAACGTTTACTGAATTATAGTGTACGCTAAGGCTCATTAACAAAAGGGGCACCGTATACGGTAGACAAGGCCGCCAAGATGCAACATGTCGCTCAATGATTAATTTAGGCCTTAATCGTGTTGGCCCACACGCACGGCAAGAACCCATGATCGTAACCTTCGGAATTATGATGGATCTTCTGTGGCTATATCTCTATATTTCATACGTATCTGATGTACGTAACCCACGATATTATGACTTGTCAAAAGAGTAAATGGATCATTAAAGATCTTCTGTGACCACTTGCACAGATGGTGCGGGGTAACTGCTACGTAACTGATACACAAATAATGTAAAGGGATCCTCTATGCAGCATGTTGCGGTGGAACAGATAGCACGACATCTAATCCTGAGAAAATGTTATGCGTAACTCACCGGCCTGGTGCGTAATCCATGGCACTTTGCACCAGCTCTCTTCTCCGAGGATAAACATAATGTGAAGGGATCCTCTATGCAGCATGTTGCAGTGGAACAGATAATCTAATCATGAGAAAATGTTATGCGTAACTCAGTGGCGTGGTGCGTAATCCATGTCACTTTTCACCAGCTCTCTTCTCCGGGGATAAACACGGTGGCTGTGCAAGGAACCCAATCGTGAAAAAACATTTTGCATAACTCACCAGAATCGTGCGTAATCTATGGCACGGTGACAGTATCCTTCGGTATCGGGTTATGCTATGGATAAATGACCGTGTTGCCCCTGCGTAAAGCTTTATGCAGCAGAATAAAGTATTTATGAGCGGGAGCCGGAGGCAATGTTGTTTTGGGGACACGTCGAGCGCACTGTAGAATTCGTGTAGTTCCAAATCACAGTCGAAACCAAAGTGTAACAAGTTCCTTAGGGGTGTCATATTTGACCGCCAACAAGGAGGAAAAAGGAGATTCTGAGAATTTCCATTGGCCGAAAAATATTCAGACGCAGGGCGTGCGGCGTCAGGGAAGACTCGCCCTACCCCTACTGCTTGAGTTGGCGAGTGATCGTGGAGGCGAACAATGCCAAGGGGTGGCGCGCGGTGCTGGTGCTATGCGTGGGGTACGTCTGGGCATATATATCACGGGGGCAGCACCACCACGACGTCGCCGGTGCGGCGGACCAGGGCGTCGCCTGCGCCGCGGTGATGGTGGCCGCCGCCAACGTCGACGGGTGCAACGCTTCCGTGTTGGATGTGGACGGGCATGACAGGTGCGACTAGTGTGTAGGAGAGGCGGCGCCACTGGGGCCCTGCTCGGCCGACGGCCTGGCCGAAATGGAGATGCACGGGGGGAACAGGAGGCGGAGGCGGCCGGCGAAAGGGCGTCATAGTTGAGGTCGTTGACGGTCGGAGGGCGGCGTGGCGCTGTCGTCGACGGGGTGCACGGGCGTCCTCTCTCCAATCTATTTACGCATCACAGTCTCACGGAGTTCGGGACCAAGAGCGAACAGAGAAGATAAGGCAAAAGGACACGTTCATCTTTTCCTCATCGATTTTTGCTTCTCGAACCGACGAACTACAACAGAATATGACAGAAACCCGTAAATCACAGGTATGCTTCATCTCTGAAACCCGTAATTCTTCTATTTCTATTTCTAAATCATCTATTATTAATTATTTTCGGTTTAATGATGCTTTTGTTGTTCCCTCTCTAGGCCAATCAGGTGGCCTTTGGATCTTTTGGAATCATGAAGGTGATGTTACTGTGATCGACTCTAATCACAACTATATCTTTGCTATGTGTATAAATAAATCAAGTCAGAAGAAGTATGGTCTAGTCTGTGTGTATGGTGACCCTCACGACTGTTTAACTAATGTAATATGGGATCGAGTCTTAAACTTTGTTTCTTTAAATCGCAGTACTCCTATGTTCTGTATGGGTGATCTGAATGAACTTATGCATGCTTGTGAGAAGTTAGGTCCAAGTGCTGTTGATTTTCATCGCATTAATTCTTTCTGTGCCTATGTTAAGCAATGTGGTTTCATAGATCTTGGATATAATGGTCCTGCTTATACTTGGACTAACAAATGTTTCTCTTCCACTCCCACTTATGAACAGCTTGATCGTTGTTTGGGTAATGCAGAATGGTGTATGATGTTTTCTTCCACGACGATCTACCATCTCCCCATGTTGTACAGTGATCACGCGCCTATAGTCGCCCTGCTTGATGCTCAACGTCCACGGCCTAACAAACCTTTTCGTTTTGAAAATTGATGGTTGTTAGATCAAGATTATCAGGAGATCGCCCATAACAACTGGCAACGCTCTTCCACCCGTACTTTCTCACAGAAAACTCATTTTCTTGCTGCAGATCTAAGGAAGTGGCGAAGGAAAAAACCAAAGAACAATGATCTTCTTACCCAGATAGCCCAGATTCTACACCAACAAAACCTTCCCCCTCCCACCAAAACCACACTCTACAGCAGCAGCTTCATGACCAGCACCAATCCCTCCTCACCGAAGAAGAAACCTACCACATCCAGCGTTTCAAGAAAACTTGGGATGTTAAAGGTGACAGGAACACTGATTTTTTCCACCGAACCATAGTCAAGAGGAATAGGAAGAATCAAATTACCAGCCTCCAAAACCATGATGGTTCCTTCTCTACCACACCTTCTCAGCTAGCTGATACTCTGACTAATTATTTCTCCAATAGTTTCACCACTAGCAATCCCATCCAACCACATCCCACTCGGCACAACCCTCCAGCCTCTCCTCCCACCAATCTGCCTGCTACTCCAACACAACCTTTTTAGAACACCACCATTCCCAATTCTCCTCCCAACCTGCAATCTCCAAACCATCAGGATCACAATCAACATGAAGATTTCCATCGATCTGCTGCTCTCAGGTTCTCCCACTACACTCCTACTCTAACTGAACTCCACTCTATTGTTAAGGGGATGAGAAGCAATGCTGCACTAGGCCTTGATGGCCTCAATGCAGCGTTCTACAAATATTCTTGGAATTGGATTAAAAATGATGTTCACAAACTCATCACAGATTTTTACTCCAATGGTACAATTCCCCCTGACATTAATAAAACTTTTATTGCCCTTATTCATAAAAAGAATCTCCCCCTTACTCCTCAAGATTACAGACCCATTGGTTTATGCAATGTTATCTATAAACTTATTGCTAAGTCTGTAGCTAACAGAATTAAGGATCATCTTCCCAACTATATCAATCATGCTCAAACTGCTTTCATACCTAACCATCATATTTCTTCAAACATTATCACCACTCAGGAAATTATACATTTTTTAACCTGAAAACCTGGAATAGTCATGCTTTCATGCTTAAGATTGATCTAGCAAAGGCATTTGATCGAATTGAATGGTCCTTTATTTATGCAGCTCTCATTAGACTAGGGTTTAATTCTCAGTTCATAAATCTTATTTATGCTTGCATTTCCACTTCTTCTCTAGCCATTTTAGTTAATGATAAACCCACTGCTTATTTTGACCCTCAAAGAGGTTTGAGACAAGGTTGTCCTTTATCACCTTATCTTTTTGTCCTAGCTATTAATGAACTATCTATCAGATTGCAGGAATCTCTTCAACATAACAATCTGTCTAGAATTTCCCTAGGCCCTGCGGCTTGTTGGCGTTTCTTAACGTCACCACTATAGTGTCGGGTAGCGTGAGAGTGTAAGGAACACCCGGGTACATTGACGAGTGTGAACGAATCTGCAAGTGCACGGATACACCGTTGTAGCACTTCACCTCAGAAGGAGTATTCCCAAGGTTATCGTATCCAAGGACGGTGAGGTAATTGTACGGGTGTCTATCCAAGGACACCAAGCCACTACTGAGATGGGTAGGAGTTGAGAAGCACTCTCTAGGGAAACTTAACTCTCGAGATGAACCAACCGTTGATAGCCCTCCGCGTGGGGCGCCGGCACACCCTAGCTTTTAAAGGTCTAAGTGTGCAACCGACCTGGGGCCCTACTCAGTACACGGGCGCGGAGGATTTCAAAGGGTCCAACAGGCTGTCACCACTGCAGCCTACCTCTATCGTTACGCGAATGCACGTGGTATCCGTAGGATAACCAGAGCCCAGACACCATGTCTACGCTACCGATTACTACTATAGCGCGGTTACGTCTGTAGACCCGCTAACTCACTATAGCACCCCGTCTAAATACATAACTACGAACTTGGAGAGGAACGGTAGAATATGCTCGTCATCGAGTTACGAAGCAACAAAGAGGTTTGGATGCGAACGAGATACAACACTCTTACTCAGCTAAACAGGATCTAAGCATGCAAACAGATACTTGAACTAATGATCTAGCTCTAAAGGATCAAAGCCCTGTGCTACGAAGAACACAAGCCTCTAAACTATGAACGAGCCAAGAACACAAGAACATATCATTCATGCATGAAGTCCACTATTGTCTAAATAAGAAATGTTGAATACTCACTTTGATCTAAATGTAGAACAAGACATCCACGAGGACATCAACTCACTCCTCAATCCTACTCCATCTATCAACAAAATCCTAGTCTAGATCTCACCTCATCCCTACTCCACCACATAGAGGTGAGAATCACCTCACATGGGCAGAATTAGAGAGGAAGAGAGCTACACAAGAGAGAAGTGGAGGCTTGAGAGCTTGGAGGTGTGTTGGAAATGAGGCCCCTCCCCTTCTATTTATAGGCAAGGGGGTGGCTTGCCCCGAGGCTCAAATGTCTCCAAAATGCCCCGGATTGCAACAAGGGACCAATTAGTGAGCAACACGTGGAAGGCCGGGATGAATTGACCGAATGTTGGTTCGGCCGAACAGACAGTCGGCCGACCATCCCGGTCCTCCCCTCACGCTGTGCTTTCTCCAGGTGACTCCTATGTGGGCCCTCTGGTCACTTTCCTGTGCATGCCAAGTTTCCTGGCGGTTTGGGTAGCAAGTGGGCCCATGGATCCATGTGATGCTGATGTGGCAGCGTATGATTCGTCAAAAGCTCTTCACATGGATTGGTGACATCATGGATCCAGGGGAATCCATGTGGCAGCCCCTCATTGGCCAGAACCTGAGTGGCTTGGATTGGAGTGGATCACATATGCATGGATTCCTCCCATTTCCTATGCTAAATACCTGCATTCGAATAGACATCGACACTAGTGAAAAGTATTAGTTTAAGCTCCTATTCTAATGTGGATGTGCCTTTCATGCTCCAAAATGCAGGAGTTGACGGCCATAAAAATGGTACTTATCAGCCGTCAACATGGCTCCACCTATTCACTCTCTCTTAGTTGCAGATGATCTCATATTGTGTGGACATGCCCCATTGACAGAAGCTCAGCTTATTGAGGATAATTTGTACCACTTTTGTCAATTATCAGGTCAAAGTCCTAATCTTCAGAAGTCTTCAATTTACTTCAGTAGGAATGTTCCTCGGGGCATTAAAAATCAGATTCAAAGCATTTTTCATGTACCCATCATGCAACCTAATATCATGCAGTTAGGTCATCCTCTCATTTTCTCAAACAAAAACAAGAACAAGGCCTATCACTTTATGCATAACAAATTCATAGTTGTGTTGAGTACCCTTAGAGCAAATAAACTTAATCATGCAGGTAGGTTGCAGTACATTAAATCTGTCTTATCCTCTATCCCTATCTACTACATGTCTACTATTCTGTTTTCAAAAAAAAATTATAGATCAGATTACTGATATCATTCGAAGATTCTGGTGGGCTGGTGTCTAGGAGGAAGACCAAACTAATCCCATTGCTTTTCGCTCTTGGGACAACATCTGTAAACCTACTGAACAAGGTGGTCTAGGCATTAGGGACACAGAATTCATCAACAAAAGCCTCATAATTCAGTCTGCTTGGAATGTTGCCACGACCAAGAACCCTTTGCTCTCTAATACTCTTAAGGCCAAATACTTTTCTCACAATACCTTTTGGACTTCCCCTACTGTTGGTACTAGATCCGTTTTTTGGTCTCCTGTTTTGCAGGTTAAACATCATCTCCATTCTAATGCCACTTTGCAGATTCACAATGGTGCATCCTCCATTTGGTCTACACCTTAGCTTGATAATGGGGAATCCATACATGATCACCTCATTCTACCGCCAACTAATTTACCATTGCTTGCCACTATTTCTGATCCATGGATGTAGGGAACCACAGACTGGAATCAACTACTCTCTACAACCTTTGATCCCCCTCTAGCACAGGCAATCACCTCCATTCCAGTGATTCCAACTCAACAAGACGACATCCTAAGACGGTCTTCATCCACTAATGGTAAGTGTTTGTCCAAGGCTGCCTACACCTACTTGGCAAACCGACAGCCCCATGACCTCCCTACACAAGGTACCAGGCACATTAACCCTCAAGCTCACTCCATTCTTCGACAGATTTGGAAAAATAAATCCATTCCACCCTTTCTGAAGACTTTTGATTGGCGCCTAACTAGACGAGCTTTAGCTACTGCTGAAAGAGCTGGGCAATACTCCTCTCATATAGATAAACATTACACTCTTTGTGACCAGGTTGAGAATGGTGTTCACTTTTTCTTCTTATGTCAGCTACCCACTCAGGTTTGGACCTCGCCACCTTTTTCTTCACCCCTGCACTTGCTAAATCCCTCTTAACATTCTATTGTTAATATTCTTTTCACTTCATCGTACAGCTGGAAAGCCACGAATGATCATCGTTTCCATAACAAAACTTGAACTGGTTTTCAGATTAGATGGTTCTCACGAAATTTTTTTGAATCCGATGGGTTGTCGGCCAAGTGAAAAATTTTCAATGACCTGCAGGTAAAAACCTCTTTTTTTTTAAAAAAAAAACTAGGAATCCGAATATCCTAACTCTTCGTTCACATGTGAGATAATTTTAAATTCAAATGCTACTTTCACCGAGGTCCTCGGCTACTCGATGGATGGGCTGCTGGTCAGGGGTGCGAATCACGAGCAGGAAGCTCCAAGTCTGCAACACATGTTTCCTGCTTGCCTTGCTTTGCTTTTTTGTTCGGAAAAAAGAAAACATTGTGTGTACTACAAGTCTACAACGGACTATTTGGAAACCGCCGGGTTGTCCGGCTGGTTTTCCAGCACCTAAACATTTGCTGCTCTGTTAGACTGTCTCTAGCGGCTCCCCTTTCCCGCACCCCTAGCGCAAAATGAAGAAAAAATAGACACTGTAGACACTCCAGCGGTTGCCTCAACCGCATCTGCTTTTTGCGGTAGGCAGCTCTCCGTAGCGCATTCTCGGGAACTTCTCTCCACACCCGCATCCCAACCGCCGCGCTGCGCCCCTCCTTCCCCCGCACTCTCTCTCCCTTCTCCTCCGCCCTCCCTCTCCGTCTTCCTCTCCTCCTCGAGCAAGGGCGCCAGCCTCCTTCTGTGACGCCGATCTGGAGGGAGCAGGGGCGCGACCTCCCTGTTCCCCAGCGGCTTCCGTGGCCTGAATGACGTCTATCTGGAGGGAGCAGGGGTGCGGCCTCGATCTGGGGCGGTCGGCCTTGATTCAGAGTAGAGGCGCGAGGCAGAGCCCGGAGGAAGGCGTGCCGGCGAAGGAGGCCACCTGGGGACGACGATGACTTCCTCCACGCCAGCCTCCGCGGCGCCACCCGCGGCCGGCGCCGGCGCCTCCGCCTCCGCCCCCTCCGCGGCCGAGCCGCACGCCGCCCTGCTCCTGGCGCTGGGCCACATGCGGCTGCGGGAGCTGCTGGCCTTCGCGTACGCATGCCGCGGCCTCCGCGACACCATCGCTGGGGACCCGCTCCTGTGGTGGCGCCTCGCCGTGGAGCCGCCGCTCAGCCACCGGGTCACGGACGAGGTGCTTCTCGCGCTCACGGACAGGGTGGGCGGCAGGCTCCGCTCGCTCCACCTCCTCGGGTGCCTGCCCCGCTGCATCTTTGATTCGGAGCAGGGGCAGGCGGCGACCTCGATTCGGAGCAGGGGCGCACCCGCGACCTGCGCAGCGGCACCCCTCGGCGCCCCACCCAGGCGAGGAGAGGTGAGGCCCGCGGCCACCTCCTCCATTCCCGCCGGTCGCCACCTCCTCCATTCCCCCGGCGCGCGGGAGTCAACTGCCCTTGCAGGATGCGCAAGGGGAATCGGAAGCTGCTGGAGAGCTCATCCTTTTCAGCCACTGTTCTGTTCTCTCCCCTTCTCTCAAAACGGGAGTTTGCAGATGGAGATCCAGATTCTTGCTGGAGTTAGTCTTACCTGATGGCTCCATCACGCGGCACCACCCCGCGCCCGTCCCCTCTCACGCGCCGTCCGCCGCCGACCCCGTCCCCTCTCACGCGCCGTCCGCTGCCGACCCCGTCCTCTCTCACGCGCTACTGCCCCCCACGGCACCTCCCTAGCGTCGCGGCCCTCACCACCTCCTAGGTTGCATCGACGCTGGCCGCGGATGCAGACGCAGCTGCCTGGCGACCCAAGGCAGCCGATGCCCGGTGACCCAGGGGGCGAGCCGATGCCCCGGACGGATCCGGATGGGGCATGACACGGTGAAGAGCGGCCGCGGCATCTGATGCAGGAGCCGGGCCTGGCCTTTGGCTGCCTCCGGTTATCTCGCCAGGTATGTGAATGGGAGCCAATGATTCAGAGATAGCATGTGTGTGATGGTCAGGTATAGTTTGGATAGGACTCGATTTCGGATTGGTGATAGTTTCTTTTTGGAGTTACGAATTTCAGCAAGGTTCTGGTGTAATGGTAGGCAAAGGTAAATCATTAACTTATCATCAGTGCTTAGTTGTAAACATTTAGCCATGGAGAAGCAGGGAAGGATGGGGAGTTGCAGGTTATTGTTTATGTTCACTGTTGGGTCACTTTCTTCAGTGATCCAAAATACACGATGGAGTTTTCTTTCTAGGAGCTTGTCTTGACCTATTCATATAATTCTCTAGCAGTGCAGCAAGCACTGGAGCACATCATGGTATTCTGAAATTAAAATCGCAGCTTCCTAGAGATGAATTGTTAAACACGAAATTGCAGCCATCACTTAGTTACATCCTAAAATCTTTTTTTGTGAATTAAGGATATAACCTCTGAAGTTCTGTAATGTTTATACTACAAGAAACTATTTATTCTGTGACGCAATCATTTTGTCGCGAATTGTTAAAAATTCGTTGCAAATTAGTGTCCACGACGATTTAAATTTTCGTGGTGGAATGGGCGTCATTGATTAAATCAGTCGACGTTTCTTAATAAACGTCGCAGTTCGTGACGTATTTGGATCGTCACGGAGTAGCCCGAAGCCCATACAGCCCAACCCCTAGTCCACTATCTGTGACAAAATAAAACTGTCGCGGATTGCTGCTGACATGGATGCGATGTGGCTGCTGACATGGATGCAATGTGGCACCTACGTGGATGATGACATGGCATCTACATGGATGATGACATGGCATCTACGTGATTGATGATGTGGACGATGACATGGCATTTGCGTGGTTGATGATGTGGACAATGACATGGCACCTACGCAGACGATGACGTGGCACTTACGTAGTCGATGACGTGGCACCTACACAGTTGATGACGTGGCACCTAAACAGTTGATGACGTGGCACCTCCCACATGGATAATGATATGGCACTATTTTGTTCAGCCCATTCAGAATTGCAATAGAACCCATGCAATTACCAAAATTACAATTACATACATCCATCTTCATAACTTTTTGCACAACAAATTAAATAGAACATAAAAGGCATTACAAATAAATTTGATCTCAGTTTTCAAAGGTTTGGTCCGTGACATAATGGGGAGTCTTCTAATCCCCATCCAATCACTTCTAATGGTTTGCTCCTTGCTGCATCTAATCTAATCCTTGCCCTGAAAAAGCATATTGCCAAATACAGTCAGAGGACAATGTCAAAGTTCTCAAATATTAAGTGTCACAGGAGTTTTTAGTACTCAACTAGATTCTTGCTTTAGAAGAATATAAAATCGACATGGACCAAACTGATCTACTAAGACAGGTAACAGACACCAGCAATATTCCAGTCATTAAACAATTGAGTATCACAATGATAATTGTGTGTAATTTACCAAAGAAGCTACATGTGGCAAGCAAATTTACCTAAGAAAAAAGATAGCTGACATTCAACAAATGTAACTGCTATGCATCGGCAAGGTTTTTCTCCAGTTTTCCTAAAACTAAGAGACCAAATGTTATCTATTTGTTGCAGTGGACAGGCATATATATCAAGCTCATATAATTACATTGCAGTGGAATTATTAAGCTACTACACTGATCCACACTACATATTGTTGCTGCTCATCAAGTCACTCAATCTCTGAACAAACTTGACAGGCTCAGAGTTGCATAGCTTACCAGCTAACCTTGAAAAACAATTGTTGTTGCAGCGTCATTGAAGACTGAATTGTTGCTCCCCTAAAATCGCTGCTTCTACCAAGGTGAATGGATGAACTGGAACAAAGTGCAGGTGCAACTGATCAGAAACAAAACAACATTGCTTATCATTCTTTGTGCACTGAAGACCATATTCAGATAGAATTACAACAACCATGTATTAAACTGAGATCAGCTATAGAATCGACAAATAACAAGCAGTAATGACCACTTTACTAAATTGAGATCAGTGTAGGGACAATTTTTGACCAAAGCTCTAAGCAAAGATTAAATTAATACTTGGCATTGAGCTCATTTTAATAAAGATTAAATTAACACTCTCTATGAAAAAATAACACAAACAATGAATGATCACTGTAAGTAAAAGAAGCTAACTGAATAGACCAAGGGATTGACGACAACACAAAAGGAAAGCATTAACTTGCATGCGCAATGTGCAGATATACAAGCAACCAAAACACAATTATTGTTTACTACAAATAACCACCACAAAAGCATTATGTAACAACACTAGTATCAAAGGTACTCAAATTTAAGTTTGACTCCTGTGACCTGTGCCGACCACAGATGCATCAGCACGTATTAGTAACAACAGGAGCATCATCATACAGATCCAGTCATGGACTGTTAGCGCTAACTGATTCTATCACCTTGTGAGCACAACTTGATTAGCAGAGGGAGGAAACTTACTGCCAAATTTCCACCGGCACAACACTGATATCCTAAGGGTGGAGGTTGCTGCCAACTCAGTGCAGATTGGTCGTCAGCTAGGCCTATCAACAACCAGTTGGTGCATCGACCGAACTGAATGAAATGGTGCATTGTGAGAAAAAAAACTGAACCAAAATAACAAAAGCAAGATTCAGCAATGATTCATTAATCAGATCCATACACCTAGTACGAGATTGCAGCGGAAGCAAGGCTCACCATTGACGTTGCCAGGGCTACGTGCTTTCCTTCTCCCCGGACACGACAGCGGCTTCGGGTGAACGGCCGCCGGCATGGCAGCGCTGGGCTTGTACTGGTGCCTCCTGGTGAAGACGAGGAAGGCGGGGAAGTTGGCGACGCCGAGCACGGCAAGCATCCACTAGAATCGGTCCCTTGTAGGCCGGCCGAGGCGGGCAAGCCCCAAGCTGTGCCGCTAGGAGGCCGCCTAGCCGCAGCGCGGTGCAGCAACAATAGCGGCTACTTCTCCCCGCGAAGCGCCCAACCCTCGCGGCCGCCTTCCTCTCGCCGCCACCGAGCTCGGGCCACGAGGGAGCTGTAGCTCGCGGACAGCAACCCCAGCGTCGCTGCCGAGCCCGCGCCGGCCGCGAGATCCGCGTTTTGTAGAGGAGAGGGCGGCTGATCTCAGAGGGCGGTGGATCTGCAGAGGAGCAACGATGCGAGAGGAGGCGAGCCACGAGCCCGGATCTGAGGAGGCGGCGACAGTGAGAGGAAGAGGACGAAGAGGGAGGGTGGCGGTGGTGGGGATTGGGAGGGGAGGAAGCAGTGGATTTGGAGAGGAGGGTGGCGTCCTGAGGGTGTGCGAGAGAAGCAGGGTAGGGTTTGGTCTACGGCAGTATATATAGGATGTCAACACAATCGAGCTACTTGGGCCAAGTGGGCCTTATTTCATTCCATTTCTGCTTAAATTTTTTCTTTTTCTTTTTTATTATATTGTACTGTTGTGAAGTAACACATAAAAATAATCAACTTATATGCACCAATATATTTTTATATACAATAGACTACATATAACTTATATTGAAGAAGTCTCAATAATTACAGAACTTATTTACTATTTTCAACAATTTAAATGAATTTCTGTGGGTTTATTGAAAGTAATTGCTGTTTGAATTACATGTATCTCAAATTGTATTTAAAAAATAATCAAAAATATATTTCAGCTACCTCTGTTCCATTATAGATCATATCCTGAAAATAACTGAAAAGTTCAAATGTTTTATATGGACCATTCAAACTTTTACTAGCAACGTCATTATAAAATAATGATAACAATACCTTAACTCCTCCAAAAATTATATAAATTGGTATGAAATCATTTTATGGATGTAAAAGGTTGACATACAAGTTTCATTGGATTTTGCTAAAAATTGGTGTACATTGTTCACAAAATGGATGGATCTCTAACATTCTTTCATACAACTCAACTTAAACTTTGAAGTTTGTACACTCTAAAGTATTTTCTTACTCATATACACATCAAACTTAGATGCAAACATACCTTTAGTCTAATATTACCATTTGGGGAGTTACATTGCTACTTGTTGTGCAAAAAGTTGTTTTTCCATTTTTTTTAAAATACCTAAATAACACACCCTTTGAAAATAACTCAAAAAATAATTACCTTAAATACCACCAATAAATTTTTCACATGTAGCAGACAACATATAAGTTGTCACCTAGGAGTTTCAAGAATTTTTATGTAGATTTTCTATTTTCTATCATATAAATAAATTTCTGCGTGTTTATTGAAAGTAATTTGAAATTGACCTATATGTACCTCTAATAAGATTCAAAAAATTCCAAAAAAACTATGTTTAGACGCATATGGTCCATTCTAGGCCACATCTAGGAGATTGAAGAAAAATTCAATTGACTTGTAGGGAAACCTCGAACTTCTACTAGTCACCTTGTTATAAAATAATGATAATAATACCTAAAACTTCTCCAAAAATTATGTAAATTAGCACAACAACATGTTTTTGGTCCACAATCTTGTCATAAAAAATTTAAGTTGTTTCAAGAAAGTGACGATATACACTGCTCACAAATGGATACATCTGTGACATAGTTGCTAGTAACTCAACACAAACTTTGAGATTTGAGTGGTAATTTACATTTTAAAAGTTGTATGCATCTCAAACTTAGCTACAACCTTATGTTTATCATAAAATTAGAAAATATGAAGTTATGTTACCATTTGTTATGCAAAAATATATTTTATTTATTCTCTTTCGGTAGAAAAAAAGAAGCTATATAAAAAACATAAATGAAATAGCAATTAATATGCAAACGAACAATATCACATGAAAGATCATGATTTTACAAAAAATCATAAAAAAAGAATCACTGAATTTGAAGTTACTATGACCGAGAAACACTAGTTTCAGATTTTAATTGTAGATTAAAAAGAAAAAACGATATGAAACAAGCTCAGCGTGCGCCACGTGTTCCCGACGAAGCAACTCGACCATCCTAGTGCTGCCACATGGTCCCGAACCTCTGTCGGTCGATATATGAAACGAACTAAAATCAAACCATCACAAAAGACGAAGTGGTGCAGTGGTATCTCTTGCGCTCTTGTTCTGCTAGGTCGCGGGTTCGAGTCCCCCATTCACCCCTTTTTTCCCGGGCCGTGCGCTGATTAAATTTTCGCTGCTACCTGGGTCAGCTTACTATATAACCTATTATTACCTTTCTTAATCACCAACATTGTTGTAGCGTAGTGGTTAGGCACTGCGCCCTTAATTCCACGACCTGGGTTCGATTCCTAGCTTCCTGGGCTCTTTTTTTTATTGGCGGGCGGGTGGGTGACGTGGTGGCGCGGCCACAACAGTGTCGATAGGAGTAGTTCCAAAGAAATAAATACTAAGATTGGACACTAATAATCAAGTAGCATGGTGGTAGTTTCTCTATCTCTTGAAAGGTTGGTCTCAGGTTTGATTCCTTGTGCTGTATGCGGTTGGTTGTGGCTAGGGTGCAGCCGGCCCTGGCTGGGCGCGGTCTGCCACGGCCAGGGTGCAGACGGCCATGGCCAGGGGGCCCTGGCTGGGCGCGGCCGGCCTTGGCTGGGGTGCGGCTAGCCACGGTCAGGGCGTGGCTGGGGTGCGGCTAGTCGTGGCCGGGCTTATAGCTCAATGGTTTTTCCTTTTCAAGGTGATTAGAAGGTCGTGAGATCGATTATTTGGTCCTTCAATTTTTAATTTAATTTATCATTTTTTCCATTCATAACATGATTATTTTTTATTTGTTGACCACGACGAATCGGCTCAAACGTTGCAGTGTTGTGGGCCAGATTGCGACGAATTTAACAAATCATCACGATGTTTTGGGCTTCAATATCCATCAATGCACATCCGTGACGAAAAATAGGAATACGTCGTAGAATCGCGACAAATTTAACAAATCGTCGCTATGTTTTGGGCTTCAATATCCATCAATGCACATCTGTGACGAAAAACAGAAATTCGTCGTAGACGCAGTGCTCTTCGTGATGTTTTCTGAAAACGTCGTGGACAGTGCATCACAGATTAAATAGTTTCTTGTAGTGTTACAAGTGATTTGAAGTCTCTTCCTTTGCAACATGGTTTTGGTTCCTGAAAATAAAATTGTAGCTTTCCTAGAGATGAATTATTAAACGAAATTGTAGGCATCACTTCGTGCTAAAAAACAAGGTTTTTTTGAAAACGCAGGAGAGCTGCGCTTCATTGCATTAGACAGAGAAAAAGGTCCCCATACAACATCCTTCTCTCATACGGGAACCGTATATGAGAGATGGATCGATCAAACAAAATCTAGCTAAGAAACAAAAAGAAACATGACCAAAACTTGACCTAGCTATCTATATTATACCAGATAAGCCTAGGCCCTGCAGCCTCTTAGCGTCGGCCATACAACATAGGCTATGTTCATCTTTAAGCTCTCTCATAATGGAATCGACCGAGGGAGCCATCCCCTCAAACACACAGACGTTCCTATGCTTCCATATCATCCAAGCCCTTAGAATAATTAGAGAATTTAACCCCTTCTTATATTCCTTCTTGCCACCACACAAGAAACTAACAAGTGTTGCACTGTCTCCTCCTCCTGGTCACATATGGGGCATTTTTCAGCATGAAGCAGCCCCCTCTTTTCAAGTCGATGTGCTGTCCAGCACCTATTCCGAACTGCCAACCAAAGGAACACCTTACATTTGTTTGGGCCCCAAGATTTCCAGTGCCTTTTCCACGGCTCAAAGATAACTGATCCCTGAAAGTAAGCCCTATAAGCAGATTTAGAGGAATAGCAACCTCTAGGATCAAATTTCCAAATGTGTCGATCTTAAGGATCATTTAGGTGAAATCCCTGGACACAGTCCCAAAGCTGCAAGAATTGCCTGATTCCAATCCAAGATAGCCCCCACGTATTGCAGAAACCCAATTATTATTGTCCAATGCCTCAGCCATTGTTTGTCTTTTCCGGATTCTGGGAGGCACACTAGCAAAGACCTCGGGAGCAAGGTTCTCTACTGAACATCCATGCAACCATCTATCTGTCAAAAAAGTGTATTATTTCCATTTCCTAATTCTGTGCTGACAGCAATGGAAAACAAGGCAAGTGGATTAGGATGCGAGGGGAGTTCGAGATCAGTCCAAGGCCTATCAGTACGGGTTTTCTTATGCCACTGCCATCTAACTTGCAAAGCCCAAGCCATGACCTCAAGATTGATGATTCCTAATCCCCCAATCTCCAATGGCTGCCTGACCTTTTCCCAAGCAACAAGGTAGCAACCTCCATTAGCTTGTTCTCTCCCCTTCCATAGAAAGCCTCTCCGGATTTTATCAATTGCCTTTATGAACCATTTTGGAGCATTGATGGCAATCAGAAGATAAATGGGTATAGCTGAGAGAACAAATCGGACCATAGTGATCCGCCCAGCCTTCCATCCTGGCAACTTATCAGCCACCTTCTCAATCCAAGGCATAAGATCAACTTTTCTCAGTTTCTTGTTGGAAAGAGGCAGCCCTAGATAAGTGCAAGGAAACTCGGCCATAGTGCAAGGGAGAGTATCTCTTACTGGCTCCAAGGAAATGTCACCACATTGGATGGGAATAATGCTGCTCTTGTGCAAATTGGTCTGCAACCCCGAAGCCATACCAAAGGCATTAAGAATTTCCTTTGTGACCTCTAGTTCATCTTCAACCGGCCTTATGAAAAGAGCAACATCATCAGCATACAGAGAGAGGCGCTGACTAGAAATTCTCTGGGAAATAGGCTGCAGGAGCCCTTCTTCTCCAGCTTTGACAAAGAGAAAAAAAAACAAGGTTCAACATCAATGTTCTTGAATTCTAAAGTCAAATTGGATTTTATGGAAAATCTTGGGTATTTGTTCAAGTATAAGTATTTTACGTTTCCTAGCAAAATCGTGGCCATGATGCCACTCGTCTTTTTTAGGGAAATTCATAATAGACCTTGTAAGCACAAGTTCAGTTGGTGCTTTCTGCTTTTACCTTAAGGAACAGGATGTGTTCACTGATTGATGGGCTTAAGGAGAACCTTGATTGAAGTGTTTTCCCTGCATATATAGTTGCCATTGGTGATTATTGATCTCATTTTTGTGGTTATTCACACCATTCTTGTTCCTAATTACTAATTTGGCTTTATGATGCATGAAACATTCAGGTGCCAGCAGAAGTCATCCGTGGACTGCAGCTATGGGCAACTTGTGCTGCTGTGTTCAAGTTGATCAGTCGACCATGGCCATCAGGGAGCAGTTTGGCAAGTTTGATGGCGTGCTTGAGCCAGGGTGCCACTGCATGCCCTGGTTCATGGGGAAGCGTGTAGCTGGTCATATCACGCTCAGGCTGCAGCAACTTGATGTGCGCTGTGAGACCAAGACTAAGGTGCGCCATAAACACTGTTGAGATTAATGGATGCATAGGTGCTTTATTTTCACTTCTCTTGATTATAGTGGAAGATATCATTTTGTTCCAGCACCATTTCAAAAACATGAAATTGATGCCATGTTCTTTCTGGGCTATAAACTTGGGAAAAAGGCTATTAAAGTAACACAAGACACTGTTCCAGGACAAATACTGAAACAAGCAAGATTTTGCTGAAAATTGTTGTACTGTTGATATGTGAGTTTTTTTCAGTTCCTAGATCAGATACACGAGAATAAAACCTCTGAAACTACAACTACATATACAAAATGTTTTTATTATTTGCATAAGAACAAGAAGGTTGAGTGAACTTTTTATTTGGGAATTGTTGACATTCCTTAGCGCAATCACTGATGAACAGATTTAGAATCCATCCTTAGTGACCACGCTAGAAATGTTTGTTGCCATTCCTTAACGTCACTATTAACGATGCCGAGTTAGCATGAACATCAAGACTTGCCAAAGGTAAATCTAAACGATCATAAACGAATCCGCAAGCGCACAGATAAACCATTGTAGCATTTCCCCCAAGGAAGGACAATATTCCAAGGGTATCGTATCCGTGGAAGGCAATGGCGGATATCGTAGACTTATGCTTTTGCACTGAATGTAAACCAAGAGATAGATAAAGGAAACAACAACTTAAAGGCAGGGGTGAGATAAAAGATATGATAGGGTAGTGTGACACACACTCAGATGTACCTCTACTCTAGTACTCTACGACATAGGGGGAACATACGACTATACGAGTTAGCTCTAGGTTCTAATGTACTAAACATACAAAGCTAGAAGATACAAGAGATAGGCATGAAACATTGCATGAGAGGGTAGGTTCAACACCCAGGTACAAACGTGGAGATAGCCCGTGACGATCAGCACTCTGCGAAACTATACTTTAGACTGCTACAACAATACCCCAGCGTGGAGGGTTCCAAAGGGTCCAACAGCTGTCACCACTACGGCCTACCTCAATCGTTACGGGGGGTATGCTCATAACTAACGTAGCCACACAACCCAGGCACCATGCCTACGTTACTGCTAGACTTCACCCGGCCCGGGCTATTGTGACGCAGGGTGAGAGCCACCAGAAGACTGGTCAACTTAGACCGAGTACTGTAGCTTGAACACAAACCTCATGCAACACTATCATGCCATCTAACAGGATCAACTAAGGCTATACATACGAACGGATACGAACTCTCTTATGTCTAGTCAACAAGATCAAAGGGTCGTGTTCGTGAAGAACACGAGCCTCTAACTTCTGAATAAACACATAAGGAATGAGTTTATCATCCTTCAAGTGGATCGGATCAAAAGGTAGTGTTCATGAAGAACACAAGCCTCTAAATGATGAACAAGAGATGAATTCAAGAACATATCAAGCATAAGATCGACCATGACTTTATATGAAATAGCTGAATAACTGAACTAGATCAAAGTCATACAAAGAAATAAAGATAAAAGAGAACTCATACCTAGACTCCAAAGTAGACTTCGAACCTGAATAAGAGCTACTCTAGCCTACCCCCTAGCCTTGGAGACTAAAAGTGAGAGGAGAATGAGAGAGTGGTGTGTGAGAAATGGGAACCCCTCCCCTTCTATTTATATGAAAGGAGGAGGCTTGCCTCGGGCACCAAATGGCCTCAAAACACCCGGGAGTGAAGCAAGTGACCAATGAGCGAGTGCCACGTGGAGGGACGAGATGGGTTGGCCATAAGGCGGTTCGTCTGATCCTAGGATCGGCCGGCCCCCTAGGCCCCCACTCAGGGTGGTTTTCCTCTGGGTGGCTGCCCTATGGGCCCTCTGATCCATCCCTGGTGCATGGCTTGTTTTGGTATCCGAGGTGGGCCCCTTGATCCATGTGAAGTCCATGTGTCGCTCTCTGATTCGTTGGTGAGTGCCTCCCTTGGATCAGTGACGTGGATGGTCACGTGTTTCCTTGGTGGCAGCCACCTCCTCAGCTGAGTTGGCATGGTTCTTCCATAGAAGGTGGGTTTCCATCTCTTCTATGCTTATTTCACCTACATACAAATAATCTCCAAGGATAAGTGGAACTACATTATTCAAACCAAAATGCAAGTAAATAATGATGATGCCTCCATTTATGTGAGAATATTGATGGCTGAAAGTAGTACTTAACAGCCGTCAACAAACTCCCCCCAAGCTAACCTCTTGCTCGTCTCGAAGCAAGACATTAGGGACTTAGGTTGGTTGATCAGGAGTTGCTACAATGTCATATTCTAAAGTTACGGCAAATATACAGCTAAGTATTCAACCAAGAGTTGAACAAGTTGGCAATGTTCTTACCATTCACTTGATGACATGGGGCATATAGCTTCACCTACCTTAGGCGTTTGAGAGACAGAATGGTTATATAGTAAATGCATAATCACTCATACCTTGATCAGCTATCAATCTGGAGGTTTTGCGAATTTTTCAAAAGAAAATCAGAGTTCCTCAAATGATACTCTCGGATCGCTCAAAAGTGTATGGTTCCTCACCAAGGCATCAATGTTGCCTTTCTTCACATCCTACTCCTAATAGGCTTATGTGGAGCTGTAGGTAGGGAAGAAATGTGGCATACTTGTCTCTCATATTTTGCTAAGTCAAAAACCGGATCCTTGGAAGAAACAAACATACATCTTGATCAAGATGTGCATAAGTGTGATGGTGATGAGCATGGTAAGATGGATACTAGGCTCGGAAAGGCGTGCTAGATATTACCATGCTTTATATGGGAAATGATTGATCGATGGTAAGGTGGACACTAGCCTCGGAGTTGGTACTAGTTCTTACCATCTATATGGTGGAACTCTTTCTCTTGCACATATCAATCCCTTTTTCTCCTTTTGAAATTTTTCCGAGACTTGGGCTAGCTCTCTTTATTTTATTTTTGCCATGCTTTTGAGCATGCTTTTCTCTTTTTTTCAGCTAGCCCCTTGTCTCTATTGGAGATATTTGGAGAGGGGTGAATGATACAAAGATGCATAGAGTTTTATTTGTGGAAGAATGCATAAGCAAATGGAACAAATGATGAATGCTAACTTCCAGTGTAGAAGTTTAGCATGACCGTGTACGTGATCTTGAACAGGGGAGTATGAGTTCTAACAAGGGTCACAACAATTTGACAAAGCTCAATGAGAGAACAAGCTGCATATGTGGAGGTAGGCCTGGATATCGGCTTAGCTCGGCTCGGCTCGGTCTGGCTCGGTAAGTTAATGAGCTAGCTCGGCTCGGCTCGTTATCCCTAACGAGCTCAAAAGCTAGCTCGGCTCGGCTCGGGAAAAAGCTCAAGCCAGCTCGTTTGGCTCGCGAGCCAAGCACCTAAACATGTGACACATGATGAAATCTATAGATAGAAGAAGATCTAGAGGCAGTACCAGTTCGGCAATCGACAAAAGAAAATCCAGAGGAAAAAAAGAGAGAGGAGGAAAGGATCGAGTGACACTGGCCCTTGTACAGCTGCATCTTGTCGGAGTTGATGACCTTGCCGCCGAAGGGCAGCGCGAGGTCGATGGCGAGGCGGGATTTGCCGGTGCCTGTGGCTTGGCCGCGACGCGCTGCCTACCGACGACCGAGAGCAGCGGCTTGCCCCGTCTTGCATCTCGCTCGGTCGCAGCTCGCAGGAAGGTCATGACCTGGCAGGCAACGGGTGGCGAGAGGCAGGCGGCGGCGGGCAGGTGCCTGCGATCTGGAAGAGGGAGTCACGACGGTGGAGTAGGGTTTGATGATTCAGTTTCTTTGCCGTGGACCGTGGCTGTGGTCCGTCCGTGTGGTGTGGGCTGTTGGGCCGCATTGTGCTGGACCGCTGGAGTGCTGGACCTTGGCATGTAGGTATAGCTTGCTGGGGTGGCTCGATTGGCTCGTGAGCGGCTTGCGAGCTGGCTCGGCTCGGCTCATTATAGCTACCGAGCTAAAAACTGAGCTCGGCTCGGCTCGATATCCTAACAAGCCAAGTTGAGCTGAGCCGAGCCAACCGCGAGCCGAGCGAGCTAACGAGCTTCGAGTTTTTTGTCCAGCCTTATGTGGAGGCTAACAACATCTAGAATCTACATATGACCTTGGATGGGAAATGCTCATCATTGAGGAACTCATCATGTTGTGATTTTTCAAAAAGGAAAACTCCGGATGTCAAGCATCACTAGGTACAAGATCATAGCACTCTATTATACCATATCATGTCTCACAACAACTTAGGCAAGGATCATGATTTTTGCTACCCACAGTTTTCAAGCTAAGGTTCGAACATGCAAGCCAACCAACTCAAAACTTAGGTAGGATACAAAGTTGTAAGCAAGACATACGAGAAGAATAAATAGAGCAACTATTCATCATTTCAACCATAAAGGCAAAGCATTCTTACTATGCATATCAAAGCAAACTAAGCAAACTTATGATGAAAGCAAATAAATCTTTTTGGTCCTTTTATTTTTGCAGATTTTTTGGGGTTTTCATTTATAAGATATTCTGAAAACAAAGGAAGATACAAGTTACCTCAGGATGGGGGTCCTCCCCCAAGCTAGCTTCAGGCTCACTGCGGAGGAGGGTAGAAGAAACCCTGACTCGCATAGTAAGCCCTCTGCTCCTCCATGTGTCGCTGCTGAGCCTGTTGCATGGCTTCGATCCTCTCACCAGCCTGACGCTGCCAGGCTGAGGTAGACTCTACGTGGGTGTTCAGCGTCTCCTCCAATCCCATGACCTGGACGGTGAGCTCTCCCATCTGTTGCGTGAGCTGAGCATCGCGTGCAGAGGCTGAGGAGTGCTGCCTGAAGGGCGAAGACAGAGGTGGACCACCGGAGATAGAACTAGCAGGTGTAGCCCACTGAGCACCGCTCGCACTCGCCCAATCCGCGCCACTCGCACTCGGATGGTAGGTGGGCTGATCCCAACCAGGTGCATATCCAGGGGTAACCCCGAACATGTACCCCGCAGGGGCCCCTCCTGCCACCGGTGGTGTAGCAGGCTGTGGTTGTGGCTGTGGTGGTGGCTGTGACTGCTGCTGCTGCATGTGTGCTCTCTTTGCCGCGCTTCTGGTGGACCTGCCTGAAACACTAGCACGATGGCTTTCCTCTTGTGTAACAAGGGGATTGGTTAGTGACTCCGAGCTATACAATCGAAACCCCGGGTTAGGTAACGGGATTTGATTTGCATAACCCGGGAAGAAGAAAGTCAAAGAATCATTTGGGCCTCTCTTAAGTATATGCCCCTGGATCAAGTATGCCTCATCAATGAGAACTCGAGGCGTCCCGATGAAGGGTACGAGATTTCCCCTAAGAACCCTGAGTCTGAGAGCAATACGAGTCACCAAAGATGTACACTCAATAGGACCTATCATCTTGAAATTCGTCAACCATTGCCGAATCATAACTTTAATGGGAGAGACCTTGATCTGTTTAGCAGCAGTGTATAATAGCATCAACTCATCGCTGCGCACGGGCCGAACATCCTCTCGTGGAAAGAGAGTAATGGCGAGCCACTTGTGCCACAAACGGAGAGTGGGATGCACAATATCGTTGCAACGAGGCACAAATTTGCCACTGTAAACAAGACCAGAGATGTCTGCCCAGAAAGAGTCTTGAACAAAACCCTCACAAGCCTTCTTCAAAGAAACAGCACAACGAGGACTAAAACCAAGGAGACGACTAAGTTCCTTCCAAGAAACATGGTAATCGGTCCCAAAAAGACGAAACTCAATACCATCCAGAACCTCGGTAAGAGAGTAAAGAAACTGGATGGTGAGGGGCCGAGAGCCAGGCTCTGTAACCGGCGCAAACTCCTCCCAACCAAGAGCAGACCAAATAGAAGCAAACTCGAGATTCATACATGTTTTCTCCATGAGAGCCGGGTCGAAGTCTCGGGTGTGGGCGAAGACTCGGTCCTTTAGGAGAGCGTAGGCTTGCTCCTCTCGAGCGCCCCGCAAGCTGAGGTAGGGGGTGTCGTCAATGACCTCCTCCGCTACTTGAGGTTCAGCTTGCTCTTCTCGCTCTTCTTCATAGTCCATCGTCGATGGGCTCGGCGTCGGCTCGGTGGGGACGGATGAACTCGCGCTTGCCCGTGAACGGGAGCGTGTCACCCTCCGGAGAGTGTTCGCCGCCCAATTCATGCTAGCTCAACAATAAAGGGACAACAAGAGCAACTCGGTGATGGATTAGTGAAATTGAATGAAATTCTTACCGAGCTTGCTCCACCAATAGCAATACTTTCAGCAACACAATAGAGAGAACACTTGATGATCCAAAATTGAGCAAGAAATCCAAGAAAACCAAGAGAGCAAGGAGTAGAGAGGGGAGTGTGAGTGAAATGAGTTGAATGGGTGAAGAACACCCCCTCTCCCCCTGCTATTTATAGGCAAATGCGCCGGGCATCCAATCATAGCCGTTGGGCTGCTTCGGCTGAACCTGGGGTCGGCTGACCCCAGGCTGGGCCCACCTACCCTCTGCCCTGGCCAGTGGCTCCCCAACGGCTAGCTGGGGACCTGCCTGAGTGCCTCGGCCCAAATTCCCCTGAAATATTTTTCAAATGATTTTTCTAGAATTTTCAAAATCAGAAATTATTTTCAAAAATTTTATTTAAAAAGGGAAAAAGGGCTAGATAAATCTAGCATGCAGATGCAAGGTTTGGGAAAAATCAAATATGCAATTTTGGAAATCAAATAAAATTTTGGAAAGGGAAATATGAGATAAATACCAGCTTTAACCTTTTTGGTAGAAAGGACTCATCATTTTTAGTCCGATGAGTTGGACTCTTCTCAGCGGTTAATTCCACTCAGCACCCCACTCCTGAGAAGTAGAGGGTGGTGCTCTCTCAATCTTCAGCCATTCTTTATGAATTTTCTTTTGCTTCTTTGACAGAGATTTCTTCTTTGGGGGTGAAGGCTCCGTCCTTCCCCCAAGCTGCTCAACATTATCTTGCACCAAATAGCATTGCTCTTCTTTGTCTTGAAACTTGAACTTCAAGTTCCTCTTTCCAATGCGGAAACGGATTACTCCGGCCCCCACATTGATTTTGGCTCGGACATCACTGAGAAATGGTCGCCCAAGGATGAGCGGCATTCCTCCCTCATCATCCATATCGAGGACCATGAAATCCGCGAAGACATAAGAGTTCTTGACCTTGACCAATAAGCTCTCAACAATTCCTTCTGGATATCGTATCGTTGAATCGGTGAGTTGGATAGTTCGTGCTGTTGGAGAGAGAGCTGGATATCCCAGTTGCTCGAACATGGTCTTGGACATGAGATTAACACTTGCACCAAGGTCACAAAGGGCATGCTTGATCGTCTTGTAATAAATGGTGCACGTGATAGCTGGATAGCCAGGATCTTTCTTGTGCACAACTGTTGATTCCTCCCATGGATCTAGAATCTGTTGTATGGGCTTTCCTGCATAGTTAGGAGCATGTGTCTTCCTAGGTGGCTTACCCCACCTAGTCGACCCTACACTAACATTTTCACAAGAGGATACGGGTTGCCCCGGGATCCTCCCGTTATCAGCAGACGGAACCAAAGCAGCTAACTGAGCTGAGTTTCTAACATTTTGTTAAAACTTAGCTGGCTCTTCTGAGTAGAAGAAAAACTATCAAGCTTAACATTGAGACTTTCCAAGGTTTTATCAAGGGCAGCTAACTTTTTGTTAACACCTTCATTAATCTTAGCTTGCCCGAAAACAAGATCTCTCAAGGAGGGTTGGTTGGAATTATACGAGTTACCTTGGTTACCTCCTTGATAATAAGGGCATTGTTGATTCCATGTTTGGCCTCCTTGTTGAGGTGGACGATAACCATTGTTGTTGCCGTTCATGTACATCACTTCCTCCTGAGTCTCAGGACAGTAGTTTTCCGAATGCCTAGTGTTGCCACAGACCTCACAAGTCATAGAGAATCCATAGGCAGAGTAGTGGTGGCCATGGCAGCCTTCTCGCTGGTGTAGTCATCCAATCTCTTCATAAGAAGATCCAGCTTGGCAGTCATCATGTCTGCTTCCTTGACAGTATGAGTACCCCTCGGATGTGGTTGGAGTCTTTCATCACTCCACCCTTGGTTGGATACCATCTTCTCAATGAGTGATTTAGCATTATCAACAGTGAGTGAGAAGAATGCTCCCTGAGCAGCACATCAATATGGCCTCGGGCTGTCGGAGTCAGCCCATTATAAAAGCTTTGAAGAATAAGCCAATCCTCCATCCCATGGTGAGGACTGGCCAGGACGTACTCCTGAAGCCTTTCCCAAGCCTTTGGAATAGATTCACTTGCTGCTTGCTGAAAACCAGAAATTCTTCCACGAAGAGCATTGGTTTTACCCAATGGGAAGAACTTCTTGAGGAATGCCTCTGAACATTTATCCCAAGTATTGATAGTGTCACGATTCGCGTAGAACCATTGCTTGGCTTTCCGTAGGAGAGAAAATGGAAACAGTCGAAGACGAACAACATCCATATTTGCACCCCTGATGATGAAAGTGCTGCATAGCTCTAGGAATTGCTGCAGATGGGCATTGGCATCCTCATTTGGCTTGCCACATAATGGGCTAGCCTGTACCATCATGATTAGACCCGTCTTGATCTCAAAGTTTTCAGTCCCCATTGCCACCTCAGGGCCTTGCAGCACCTGGTCAGCAGAAGGAGCTGAGTACTCACGAAGTGTCTTATGGGCCATAGCGTTTGACGTGGATGGTACAAAGGAAGCTAGTTCGCCTTCCGGACGAGTATGACAAGGTGAGTCGAAATGAATTCGATCTTTCCTCACTAGTGACTCGGGATCTTCAGTAAAATTCTCTGGTAAGTCGAAACCAGTCATACACTACCTGTCTTCATCATCCAAAGATAAAAGAAGACAATCAAGGTTAGCCTGCATTGAGAGTTGTCCTAACCTACTCATGATTTATAAGCAGATGCAAAGCATTGCCATGATAATCTTGTGCCTTCCCCGGCAACGGCGCTAGAAATGCTTGTTGACATTCCTTAGCGCAATCACTTAAGAACAGATTTAGAATCCATCCTTAGTGACCATGCTAGAAATGCTTGTTGGCATTCCTTAACGTCACTACTAATGATGCCGAGTTAACGTGAACATCAAGACTTGCCAAAGGTAAATCTAAACGATCATGAACGAATCTGCAAGCGCACTGATAAACCATTGTAGCATTTCCCTAAGGAAGGAGAATATTCCAAGGATATCGTATCCGTGGAAGGCAATGGCGGATATCATAGACTTATGCTTTTGCACTGAATGTAAACCAAGAGATAGATAAAGGACACAACAACTCAAAGGTAGGGTGAGATAAAAGATATGATAGGGTAGTGTGACACACACTCAGATCTACCTCTACTCTAGTACTCTACGGCATAGGGGGAACATACGAGTTAGCTCTAGGTTCTGATGTACTAAACATACAAAGCTAGAAGATACAAGAGATATGCATGAAACGTTGCAAGAGAGGGTAAGGTTCAGCACCCAGGTACAAACAGGGAGATAGCCCGCGACGACCAGCACTCTGCGAAACTATACTTTTAGACTCCTACAGCAATACCCCAGCGCGGAGGTTCCAAAGGGTCCAAGAGCTGTCACCACTGCGGCCTACCTCAATCGTTATGGGGGTAAGCTCATAACTAACGTAGCCACACAACCCAGGCACCATGCCTGCGTTGCTGCTAGACTTCACCCGGCCCGGGCTATTGTGACCTAGGGTGAGAGCCACCAGAAGACTGGTCAACTTAGACCAAGTACCGTTGCTTGAACACAAACCTCATGCAACACTAGCATACCATCTAACAAGATCAACTAAGGCTAGACATATGAACAGATATGAACTCTCTTATGTCTAGTCAACAAGATCAAAGGATCGTGTTTGTGAAGAACACGAGCCTCTAACTTATGAACAAATACATAAAGAATGAGTTTATCATCCTTCACGTGGATCAAAAGGTAGTGTTCATGAAGAACACAAACCTCTAAATGATGAACAAGAGATGAACTCAAGAACATATAAAGCATATGATCTACCGTGACTTTATATGAAATAGCTGAATAACTGAAGTAGATCAAAGTCATACAAAGAAATAAAGATTAAAGAGAACTCATACCTAGACTCCAAAGTAGACTTGGAACCTGAATAAGAGCTACGCTAGCCTACCCCCTAGCCTTGGAGACTAAAAGTGAGAGGAGAATAAGAGAGTGGTGTGTGAGAAATGGGAGCCCCTCTCCTTCTATTTATAGGCAAGGAGGAGGCTTGCCTCGGGCACCAAATGGCCTCAAAACACCCGGGAGTGAAGCAAGTGACCAATGAGCAAGTGCCACGTGGAGGGACGAGATGGGGCGGCCATAAGGCAGTTCGGCCAATCCTAGGATCGGCCGGCCCCCTAGGCCCCCCACTCGGGGTGGTTTTCCTCTGGGTGGCTGCCCTGTGGGCCCTCTGATCCATCCCAGTGCATGGCTTGTTTTGGTATCCGAGGTGGGCCCGTTGATCCATGTGAAGTTCATGTGTCGCTCTCTGATTCGTCGGTGAGTGCCTCCCTTGGATCAGTGACGTGGATGGCCACGTGTTTCCTTGGTGGCAGACACCTCCTCAGCTAAGTTGGCATGGTTCTTCCATAGAAGGTGGGTTTCCATCTCTTTTATGCTTATTTCACCTACATACAAATAATCTCCAAGGACAAGTAGAACTACATTATTCAAACCAAAATGCAAGTAAATAATGCTCATGCCTCCATTTATATGAGAATATTGATGGCTGAAAGTAGTACTTAACAGTCGTCAACAGGAATCCTCTTTCACATCTAGTTTACCGCATGAGTGGTGACTTTGTATTTAACCTTTTTTAGATTTTGCCAATTATGATGATACCTAACACTAGAAGTTGTGTAGGACAAAGCCTTTGTGATCGTCATGGCATCTATTCAGTACCGTGCTCTGGCTGGCAAAGCAAATGATGCGTTCTACAAACTCACCAACACAAGGTCCCAGATCCAAGCGTACGTCTTTGACGGTATGAATTCTCAGAACAACTGAAGATTTATCATATCTGACACCGCCTTGTCTCTATGTTTTTTCTCTCTCTGTTGGTTGCTTCTTGACTCCTGAGAGTATATTAAATATTAATTTGGAATTGCTATGACTATCTCATTACTCATGTAATGTCTGTTTGTGGTTGGTGTCAACAGTTATCAGAGCAAGTGTCCCCAAGCTCATCCTAGACAACACTTTCGAGCAGAAGGATGAGATCGCAAAGGCTGTGGAGGAGGAGCTCGAGAAGGCCATGTTAGCTTACGACTTTGAGATTGTCCAGACTTTGATCGTGGACATTGAGCCAGACGAGCATGTGAAGCGCACAATGAACGAGGTCAACGCAGGTCTGTTGCTAGATAACCCAGGAGCTGTTGGCATATGATCAGCTTTGCTATCTGTCATACTTGTTGGCGTTTCTTAATGTCACCACAAGTTGAACACCTAGAGGGAACATATAAGAGCAACCGGGTATACCGCAAGCGCACGAAAATACCATTGTAGCACTTCCCCAAGGAAGGAGAGTATTCCAAGGGTATCGAATCCAAGGAATGATGTGTATTATCTTCTACTCTAGTATAGATGGTCCAAGGACACAACACTGATTGATAGGATAGGTAGAAAGGATCTGCCTTGACCGAGCGCAGAGTCTAGCACGGTCTCTCAGGTAAAACACTCGCCTTGGGCGCCAGCCCACCCTAGCTGTTTAAGGCTAGGCAATATGTTCTGGCAACGGGGCCCTACCCGGTACACAGGCGCGGAGGGTTCCAAAGGGTCCAACAGGCTGTCACCACTGCGGCCTACCTCTATCATTACGCGAATGTACTTGGTATTTGCAGGATAACCTATGGTCCAGACACCACGTCTACACCACTGACTACTACTATAGCCGGACACCGTCTGACGTCCCGATAGCCCGACTATAGCACTCTGTATAAATATGTGGCACTAGCTCAAGGTATACTCTATCACTCATGCAAGATCACGAATGAACTTTGATCTAATTAGATAAATGCGGGAGCATCAACTTTACTCTAATAGACAAGCTAGCAAACAAGATGCAAACTTATGATCCAGTTCTACTAGATCGAAAGGGTTGTGTTCGAAGAACACAAGCCTCTAAACCAAGAACAAACGAAGAACACAAGAACAAAGCAACTAAGCATGCATATGACTTTAGTCTAAATAGAAAATGTCAAAATACTCACTTTAGTCTAGATGAAGAACAAAGGCACTGCTGAGGATCGTTCTTGAGGAAGATGTCATGAACATGACATGGCCCCAAGCCTCCCACCTCACTTCCTAGCACTAATCCTATACAAAGAGCTCTCCTCTCCTAAAGAGAGAGGCTCCAAGGCCAAAATGAAGAGGAGGAGGAGAAGTGTGTGTCCCAAATGAGAGCCCCTCCCCTCCTATTTATAGAGGAGGGAGTGGCTTGCTTCGGGGCTCCAAGTGCTCCAAAACGCCCGGGGTAGCAGCAGGGGACCAATCAGGAGCTGACACGTGGAGGGCCGAGATCAGCCGAACCAAAGTCGGTTCGACCGATCTAGGGTTCGACCGAACCCTCGGGGCCATGTGTCGCCGTGTGTTTCCTCCAGGTGGCTGACAAGTGGGCCCTGAGGCCACTCCTCTGTGCATGCTAAGTTTCCCGACAGTTTTGGGGGATAAGTGGGCCCTTGAATCCATGTGATGTCCATGTGGCGATACGTGATTCGTTGGGCTTGCCTCTCTTGGATTGATGACGTCAGTGATCCAGGGGAATCCTATGTGGCATCCCCTCATTGGCTGAGCTTGAAGTACTTGGATCAAAGCCTTGTGTTTTACTCCTCTTTCTAGTGCTAATCACCTGTATTTGCATAATCACCAACACTTGTGGAAATGATTAGTTTAAGCCCTATTCTAGTGTTGATGATCATTTCTCATGCCAAAAGGTACACGTTGACGGGTATAAAACGAGTGGATAACAGTCGTCAACAAATACCCCTACACTCGACCTTTCCTCGTCCCGAGTGAAGGGAAGAACAAGATCAAAGTGAGACATGGTATCCATAGGTATGAAGTAAGCATAAGAGATATTACGAACCATACCTTGCACTTCTGAACTCTATGAAGTGTCTATCATGCTATCTTGGGTGGTTGAGGAATGGAACAGCCATGAATTAAATCACCCTTGCTCGTCATGTTGAGTAACTTGGGGTTTTTGCACAAGCTTTTCAAAACAAACTTTGCTTAGCTCCTCATTTGATTCTCTCAGATCACGCATTGTGTATATGTCCTCACCAAGGCATCGCTGCCTTTCTTCATCCTACTTCTAATGATGGCTATATGTGGAGCTCAGGGTAGGATAAAGAGAAAGCACACTTGCATCACATATATTGCAAAGTCAAAAACTAGATCCACATAGAAAATCAAATCATACTATCAGATCAAGATGTGCACCTGTATGGCTATGGGAGTATGGTAGGGTGGATACTAGGCCCGGAATGGGTGCTAGATATTACCATACTTTTATGATGAGAATTATGGGTTGATGGTAAGGTGGTCACTAGCTCCGGAATGGACACTAGTTATTACCATCAAGGTTATGGAACTCCTTTTTGTATGACCATCCCTCTCCCTATTCTCCTTTTATTTTTTGGACATGGGCTATCCTTTCTCTTTTTCTCTCTTTTTTTCATCAACATGCTTTGAGCATGTGCATTCATTTTTTTTCATAGCCCATGTCTCTTTTTGAAGGATACTTTTAGAGAGAGAGGTCACACCACATATGGAGCTTTTATTTTTATGGAATGGATGAGTGATACAATGCTAACTTCCAGTGTAGAAGCATAGCAAGGGGAAATAGGTGGGGTGCACATGAATCTTGATTATGAAAGTAATGAAAAGACTTCTCACAAGGGTCACAGAATTTTACAAAGCTCAATGCAATAACAAGAAGCATATGATTGTAAGGTTTCCAACTAAAACCATCATTTGGCTCTAGTAGGACGGTGTCATATCAAAGAGGAGCCTTGTGTTGACGGCTGTTAAGTACCATATTTGTGGCCATCAACACCTGTATTTTGACATGAGAAATATACCTTCACCATAGAATAGGGCCTTATACTAACAATTTCCACAAGTTGCGGTGTATATTCAATTGCAGGCAATAAGCACAAGAGAGAGAGCAAAAGCACACCTTATCCATCCACCTCACCAATCCAAGCAATCCAGGCTCAGCCAATGAGGGGCTGCCATGCAAGCACCCCCTGGATCCATGATGTCATCAATCCAAGGGAGAAAGCCTCGGTGAATCAGAAGTCGCCATGCGTATATCACATGGATCCCATGGCCCACCAGAGCACCTAAACCGCCTCCAAAACATGTGGACACCTGGAACCGCCATAAGGACCCACACATCAGACACCAGGAGAAAGCAGAAGGCAGGTGGGGCCCACAAAGGGTCGGCCGACCCCACAGGTCGGCCGAACCGACCTTGTGGCACCCAATGCTGGCCTTCCACGTGGTGGTTCCTGGTTGGCCCCTTACTTCATTTCTGGGGTGTTTGGGGTGCTTCCACGCAGGTGCTTAGGCCTATAAATAGAAGGAGAGGGGGTAGAGAATAGGACACACACTTCTTCTCCTCCTTTTTCACTTTTGCCTTTTGGCTTCTCTCATTTAGGAGAGGAGAGCTCTTGCATAGGATTAGTGCTGGCTTGCTAGTGCTTTAGAGATTAGAAGGAAGGTGGGGTGGTGTCTTGGGGTTGTGCCATGGTGTTTGGCACATTTCCTTAAGAACGATCCTCTATGGATGCTTCTGTTCTTCATTTAGAATAAAGTGAGTATTTCGACATTCTCAGTTAGACTAAAGTGGCATTCATACTGTGTTCTTCGTTCGTTCATCATTTAGAGGCTCGTGTTCTTCATGAACACGCTTCCTCGATCTAGTTGACGATCGAGTTTCTCATACTTTTGTGTTTGTTCATAAGTTAGAGGCTCGTGTTCTTCGCGAACACGACCCTTGATCTTCTGTTATAAGCACATAAGTTTGTAACATGTTTGTATGCCTGCTAGTCTGATCAGAGTTAGTGGATGCTCCTTTATCCTAATCTAGATCAAGTTCATTCGTGATCCCTTGCATAGGTTAGCGTATATCTGAGTGAGTTCGGGTCTCTCTCTCGTGGCTTCGTCGCTCCGTCTTCGTACGGAGTGCTATAGTGTTGTTACGGGTCGACAAATGTAACCGTGCTATAGTAGTAATCGGTGGTGTACACGTGGTGTCTAGACTTCGGGTTATCCTTCGTTTGCCCTGTATCCCACGGTTTGTCTTGGGGTAGGCCGCAGTAGTGACAACCGTTGGACCCTCTGAAATCCCCCACGTCCGGATACAGCATGTAGGCAACCATTTGCCGTGAACCAACTGTTATAGTCAGGAGGGGCCGGTGTCCGAAACGAGAAGTCCCTAATCGAGAGGCTGTTCTCAACTCTCACGCTACTAGCAAGATCCTTTCCATCTTCATCTCATCCTATAGCGTTGTGTCCTTGGATCACCAGTCTAGAAGGTAGTACACATCGTTCCTTGGATTCGATACCCTTTGGAATACTCCTTTGGGGAAGTGCTACAACGGTATTTTCGTGCGCTTGCGGATTCTTTCATACCCGTCGGTATACCTAGGTGGATCTTACGCTCACGCTAGGTGCGCAACTAGTGGTGACGTTAAGAAATACCAACAAGCATTCCTGGTGCCGTTGCCGCGGAACGGTTGCTGAATCTATCTTCGAACCTAGTGGTCCTCGTATTTATCTTTGTTTTCCTTTTTTCTTTTCAATTCTTTTCACTTTACCTTTACCATGGAGGATCGGTCCATTCAAGATCTTTCCACCCCCAGAGCTGAATCATTTGAGCCGCCACCTTCTGAGCACCCAATTCACACGACGAGCTATGATTTCGGCCCTAACTTGATTAACTTGGTTCGGAGGACTTGTTCCTTTTCGGGGATAGCTAGTGAGAATCCTTACGAATGCCTACAAGAATTTGGCAGGATCTGTTCATGCCACGCCGTTGATGGCATGAAACATGACACCCTCAAGTGGAAATTGTTTCCCTTCTCCCTAGTGGGAGATGTGAAGCGATGGTACACACGTGAAGTTAGTAAAGTCGAGGGCAATTGGGATGCCCTGGTAAAAATGTTTTGCGAGAGATATTTCCCTGCTTCTCATGTTACCGCCCTGCGTAGGGATATCTTCAACTTTAGCCAAAGAGAGGAGGAGACCCTAGGAGCAACCTAGGAGAGATTCTCACATCTGGTGAACTCATGTCCAGTCCTACACCTACCAGAGCACATGTTGCTCGAACACTTTTACATAGGCCTGAACAAGAGTTCAGCTTCACAGCTGGACGCATCTTCTGGAGGATCATTTATGCAAACGCCCATAAGTAAAGGGAAGTACATCCTGGAGAAAATCCTACGTGATCTCCCTTTCTCAACCGAACCTAAACCTCCCCTGGAAGAAAGTGTACCCGAAGTAGGGGATGCCTTAGCAGCTGAGATCAGCAATATACCACCCACATCTGTAGATCCAGTTGCAGACGATCCCCCCGAACCATCGGCATCAGAAGAGGAAACTTCTCAATCTTTAGTGCCGCAATTGATGCTTGAGGATGACCTTTTTGAAGATTATGGAAACACCTCAAACTACCAATGTAGAGGGAAACCACCAATCCCGAACATTCCTCCAGATCCTGACGAAATAGCTTATTTCAAGGACACTGTTCGGGAGTTAACCGCTATCATGACTTGGGAGTGGTCGGAAGAGTTAGAGTGCTCATCCAAAGCCCTCCAGATTGGCCAATATCATTCGACCATCCCATGTACCATGCGCGGGAGGCAGATAGGCGCCCTCTACAACCCTTTCGTTGGAGCTAACATCATCTCAAGTGCTTACGCGATAGAAGTTTTGGGAGATGAATCCTTAGTTCCGTCCAGCATATCCGCCATGGACTTCCACGGACAAACCATGGAAGGGATAGGAATCCTCAACCAGATACCCGTCATCTGCGGCGGTGTCCATTCTGTCCTTGATTTTCATGTCTTCGACATCAAGGATTTCGATCTTATGATAGGACTCCCCCTTGAGAAATTTCTCAAAGAGGCCCTAGCGCAAGGGAAAGTTGGCGTCCGACTAGGAGAGGAAGTCCTGTCAGTTAAGATTGTCGGAGCTAAATATGCCGCGACAGATCCTCCCCCTGATCTCAGAGTGATTGAGGAAGTGAAAGCCATTATCCCTGGACAATTCCCGCAAGCTTTTCTCGATGAAAATGTTGGGGAATTCGTAGAGGAAGAAGCAGAACCCGCTGCACCCATAGATATTTCAGAGTGCGAAGCTCCTCCTAAGCCTCCTATTGAGCTAAAACCTTTGCCAGACGGGCTTCGGTATGTCTTCCTGCATGGGGATACCGAAACCCCAGTGATCATTAGCGACAAACTCACAGGAGAGGAAACTAGAAGACTTATGGCCATCTTAGAAAAACACCACGCTGTCTTCGGATATTCTCTCCAAGACCTGAAAGGGATAAGTCCCTCTCTCTATACCCATCGCATCCCCGTAGATTCAGAAATTCCACCCTCTCGAGAGCCTCAGAGAAGGTTGAATAACCATATGAGGGAGGTAGTCAAAAAGGAGGTGCTAAAACTTTTGCACGCCGGGATCATCTACCCAGTGCCATATAGCGAATGGGTTAGCCCTATCCAGGTCGTGCCAAGGAAAGGAGGGATGACAAAAATCACCAATGAGCAAGGTGAGGAGATCGCTCAACGTCTCCCCGACAAATGGAGGATGTGCATAGACTACAGGAAACTCAATAAGGCCACAAAGAAGGACCATTTCCCTCTACCCTTCATCGATGAGATGTTGGAACGGCTAGCTAACCACTCCTTCTTTTGTTTCCTTGATGGGTATTCCGGGTACCATCAAATCCCCATCCATCCAGATGACCAAAGCAAGACTACTTTCACGTGCCCCTATGGAACCTATGCTTATCGTAGAATGTCGTTCGGGTTGTGTAATGCACCCGCATCGTTCCAAAGGTGTATGATGTCTATATTCTCAGACATGATTGAGCAGATCATGGAGGTCTTCATGGACGACTTCTCTGTCTATGGGAAGACTTTCGATGACTACCTAGAGAACCTAGATAAAGTCTTGCAGTGATGCCATGATAAGGACCTAGTTTTAAACTGGGAGAAATGTCATTTCATGGTCCGCGAAGGCATCGTTTTGGGTCACTTAGTTTCTGAGCATGGGATAGAGGTAGACCGAGCCAAAATCGAAGTTATAGAAAGCATGGAAGCCCCCACCAATGTAAAGGGAATCCACAGTTTCTTAGGCCATGCAGGGTTCTACCGTCGTTTTATCAAAGACTTTTCCCAAATAGCTAGACCCCTCACGCACCTGCTGGCCAAAGACACTCCTTTCGAGTTCACCGAAGACTGCATGAAAGCTTTCCTCACCCTTAAGGAAGCTCTCATCTCAGCCCCGATCATTCAGCCCCCGGACTGGACGCTTCCTTTTGAGATCATGTGTGATGCCAGTGATTACGCTGTAGGTGCCGTGCTAGGCCAAACCAAGGATAAGAAGCATCATGCGATTGCTTATGCTAGTAAGACTATGACCGGAGCTCAGTTAAATTACGCCACAACTGAGAAGGAGCTCCTGGCAGTAGTCTTTGCGCTAGATAAATTCAGATCTTACTTGGTAGGGTCTAAGATAATCATCTATACTGATCATGCTGCATTAAAATACCTGCTTGTTAAGAAAGATGCAAAACCCCGGCTAATTAGATGGATTTTGATGCTCTAAGAATTTGATATTGAAATCAAAGATAGAAAGGGAGTAGAGAATTTTGTAGCAGATCATTTGTCGCGTATGCATGCTACTAACTCGCAGGACCTGCCAATAAATGACTACCTCCGGGATGATATGCTGCTAAAGGTCACCGACTCCACCCCCCTGGTATGCAAATATTGTTACTTACATGGTTACAGGATATATACGACCAGGGGCAGACAGGAAAAAGTTGATACATGACTGTAGAAAGCATATGTGGGACGATCCATACCTCTACAGAGTTTGTAATGACGGGTTGTTACGAAGATGTGTACCCTCTCCAGAGGGACTGCAAATCATTGAGAAATGCCACGCAGGACCCTATGGAGGGCATCATGGGGTTTTCCGCACACATGCGAAAATCTAGCAAAGCGGTTTCTTCTGGCCGACCATGTATGATGATACCAAGGAATTTATTCGAAGATGCCGCAGATGCCAAAAACATGGGGGGATCACTACAAGAGATGCCATGCCCCTACACGACAACCTGCAAGTGGAACTCTTCGACGTTTGGGGAATTGATTTTATGGGACCATTCCCGAAATCAGAAGGCTGCGAGTACATCTTAGTGTCAGTCGACTATGTGTCAAAATGGGTAGAAGCAATACCTTGTCCTTCGGCAGACTCCAAACAATCCAAAAAGATGTTCCAGGACATTATCCTACCCCGATTCGGCACACCCAGGTTGGTGATCAGTGATGGAGGTTCACACTTTGTCGATAAAAAGTTTAGAAAATTCCTAGCAGAATTAGGGATACATTACAATATTGCCACAACATACCACCCTCAAACCAACGGTCAGGCTGAAACGTCGAATAAGCAAATCAAAAATATCCTGCAGAAGACAGTAAAGGAAGCAGGGAATTGTTGGAAGAGACATCTACCTGATGCATTATGGGCATATAGGACTGCTTTCAAGACGCCAATCGGAATGTCACCCTATCAACTGGTCTATGGAAAAACATGTCATCTGCCAGTAGAGATTGAACATAAAGCCCATTGGGCCATTAAGAGGTTTAACCTAAATTTTCCCAAGGCAGCGAGGCAAAGGCAGCAGCAGATCTCGGAGTTGGAAGAATGGAGAGACAAAGCATATCACAACTCCAAGATTTATATGGAAAGGACCAAGAGGTGGCATGACAAGAAAATCAAAAGAGAGGAATTCACTATTGGAGATAAAGTCCTACTCTATAATTCAAGAGTGAAACTCTTTGGACATGGGAAACTGCGAAGCAAGTGGGAAGGACGATTCTCTGTCATTGAAGTTGCACCACATGGAGCAATCACCATACAAAATGATGAAGGAGAAACCTTCAAGGTAAACGGTCATCGTTTGAAGATCTTCCTGGAGCCGGATGATAAGGAGCAGGAGATCATCAAGCTCGCAAAGGGGCTATAAGCTCCCGATCATGGCCTTCCAAAATATCAGGTAAGAAACCAGTGTGGGGGAAACCCGCACACAACCACCCAGAAGCACACAAAGGTACGCCCCCCGCACTTTAACTAAATAAAGGCTACACCTCTGAATTTTTATTTTCCTTACCTCATAAACCTCAAGGATAGTGGGCAGCTAGGCTCATTCCTTACTTTTTATCCTGGTGCTTATGAGCAAAAATCATTAGTGAACTCATGCCTATCTAAGTGGTTGGTGTTTGTGATATGGCTTGATAAAATGATATCCGCTCTAAATGTTCGAGTGCTTGGGTATTTTATTTGAAAACCATAAAACCCCGTTTGCGAGGATCCTCTTTGATATACCACTGTCCTACCAAAGCCATATGATGTTCATAGTTGAAAACCTTATACTCATATGCTGCTTGTTATTGCATTGAGCTTCGTCAAATTCTGTGACCCTTGCGAGAATTCTTTTCATTACTTTCATGATCAAGATTCATGTGCACACCACCTTTTCCCCTTGCTATGCTTCTACACTGGAAGTTAGCATTGTATCATTCATCCATTCCACAAAATAAAGCTCCATGCATTGTTCCATGAGTTATCCCTCTCCAAATATCTCTAAAAGAGATTGGGATATATATTAAAAAGAGAGAGAGAGAGAAAAAAGGTAGCCATATCTTGAAAATTTCAAAAAGAGAGCGGAGAAAATCATGCAAAAAGGAGTTCCATAACTTAGACGGTAATAACTAGTACCTACTCCGGGGCTAGTGTCCACCTTACCATCTACCGGCTCTCATCATACATGTATGGTAATATCTAGCACCCATTCCGGGCCTAGTATCCACCTTACCATACTTGCCATACCCATACACGTGCACATCTTGATCTTATTGTATGATTTGATTTTCTCCATGGATCTAGTCTTTGACTTTGCAATATATGTGATGCAAGTATGCCTTATTATTCATACCTACCTTGAGCTCCACATAAGCTATCATTAGAAGTAGGATGAAGAAAGGCAATCTAATGCCTTGGTGAGGATATATATACACATTGAGCGACCTGAGAGAATCAAATGAGGAGCTAAGCAAGGTTTATTCTGAAAATTTATCACAAAACCCCAAGTTACTTGACATGATGAGCAGGAATGATTTTTATTCATGACCGTTCCATTCCTCAACTACCCAAGATAGCATGATAGACACTCCACAAGCTCACAAGTCCAAGGTAAAAGTTTGGAATGATCTCTTGTTTGCTCTACACCTTGAGTAGTTTTCCCACCTTGAACCTCTCACCTTCACTCAGGGACAAGCAAAGGTCAAGTGTGGGGGAGTTGTTGATGGCTGTTAAGTACCATATTTGTGGCCGTCAACGCCTGCATTTTGACATGAGAAATATACCTTCACCATAGAATAGGGCCTTATACTGACAATTTCCACAAGTTGCAGTGTATATTCAATTGCAGGCAATAAGCACAAGAGAGAGAGCAAAAGCACACCTTATCCATCCACCTCACCAATCCAAGCAATCCAGGCTCAGCCAATGAGGGGCTACCATGTAAGTACCCCCTAGATCCATGATGTCATCAATCCAGGGGAGAAAGCCTCGGTGAATCAGAAGTCGCCACGCGTATATCACATGGATCCCATGGCCCACCAGAGCGCCTAAACTACCTCCAAAACACGTGGACACCTGGAACCGCCATAAGGACCCACACATCAGACACCAGGAGAAAGCAGAAGGCAGGTGGGGCCCACAAAGGGTCGGCCGACCCCACAGGTCGGCCGAACCAACCTTGTGGCACCCAATGCTGGCCTTCCACGTGGTGGTTCCTGGTTGGCCCCTTACTTCATTTCTGGGGTGTTTGGGGTGCTTCCACGCCGGTGCTCAGGCCTATAAATAGAAGGAGATGGGGTAGAGAATAGGACACACACTTCTTCTCCTCCTTTTTCACTTTTGCCTTTTGGCTTCTCTCATTAGGAGAGGAGAGCTCTTTCACAGGATTAGTGCTGGCTTGCTAGTGCTTTAGAGATTAGAAGGAAGGTGGGGTGGTGTCTTGGGGTTGTGCCATGGTGTTTGGCACATTTCCTCAAGAACGATCCTCTACGGATGCTTCTGTTCTTCATTTAGAATAAAGTGAGTATTTCGACATTCTCAGTTAGACTAAAGTGGCATTCATACTGTGTTCTTGTGTTCTTCGTTCGTTCATCATTTAGAGGCTCGTGTTCTTCACGAACACGCTTCCTCGATCTAGTTGACGATCGAGTTTCTCATACTTTTGTGTTTGTTCATAAGTTAGAGGCTCATGTTCTTCGCGAACACGACCCTTGATCTTCTGTTATAAGCACATAAGTTTGTAACCTGTTTGTATGCCTACTAGTCTGATCAGAGTTAGTGGATGCTCCTTTATCCTAATCTAGATCAAGTTCATTCGTGATCCCTTGCATAAGTTAGCATATATCTGAGTGAGTTCGGGTCTCTCTCTCGTGGGTTTGTCGCTCCGTCTTCGTACGGAGTGCTATAGTGTTGTTACGGGTCGACAAACATAACCATGCTATAGTAGTAATCGGTGGTGTAGATGTGGTGTCTAGACTTTGGGTTATCCTTCGTTTGCCCTGTATCCCACGGTTTGTCATGGGGTAGGCCGTGGTAGTGACAGCCGTTGGACCCTCTGAAATCCCCCACGTCCGGATAGAGCGTGTAGGCAACCATTTGCCGTGAACCAACTGTTATAGTCAGGAGGGGCCGGTGTCCGAAACGAGAAGTCCCTAATCGAGAGGCTGTTCTCAACTCTCACGCTTCCAGCAAGATCCTTTCCATCTTCATCTCATCCTATAGAGTTGTGCCCTTGGATCACCAGTCTAGAAGGTAGTACACAACATTCCTTGGATTCGATACCCTTTGGAATACTCCTTTGGGGAAGTGCTACAACGGTATTTCCGTGTGCTTGTGGATTCTTTCGTAGCCGTCGGTATACCCAGGTGGATCTTACGCTCACGCTAGGTGCGCAACTAGTGGTGACGTTAAGAAATACCAACAAGCATTTCTGGCGCCGTTGCCGGGGAACGGTTGCTGAATCTATCTTCGAACCTAGTGGTCCTCGTATTTATCTTTGTTTTCCTTTTTTCTTTTCAATTCTTTTCACTTTACCTTTACCATGGAGGATCGGTCCATTCAAGATCTTTCCGCCCCCAGAGCTGAATCATTTGAGCCGCCACCTTCTGAGCACCCAATATCACCTAGTGCAAATTCTTTCCTCTTGATTTTCTTATCATGCCACCTCTTGGTTCTCTCTTTATAGATCTTTGCACTGTGATAGGCTTTCTCTCTCCACTCTTCCAATTCCGCTAACTGTTTCTGCCTATTCCTTCCGCACTCCAGGAATTCCAGATTAGACCTTTTGATTGCCCAATGAGCTTTATGTTCTACCTCCACTGGTAGGTGACATGTTTTCCCATACACCAATTGATACAGGGACATTCCCAGTGGGGTTTTGTAAGCTGTTCGATAGGCCCGTAAGGCATCAGAGACATGCTTCCTCCAAGCTCTGCCAGCCTCCTGTACTGTTTTCTGTAGAATATTCTTGATCTGCTTATTGGAGGTTTCTGCTTGGCCATTAGTCTGGGGGTGGTATGGAGTAGCAATGCTGTGTTGGATCCCATATCCTTTCAGGAATCTTCTAAAGTCTGCATCAGTGAATTGGGATCCCCCATCACTAATTACCATCCTTGGAATGCCGAAGCGAGGGAATATCACTTCATTGAACATCTTTTTGGACTGCTTGGCATCGGCTGACTTGCAAGCTATAGCTTCCACCCATTTTGACACATAGTCGACTGCCACTAAGATATATTCAGCTCCCTCAGACTTTGGGAATAGGCCCATGAAATCAATACCCCATACGTCAAAAAGCTCCACTTGCAAATTATCATGTAGGGGCATTGCATCTCGGGTAGTAATTCCTCCATGCTTCTGGCAAGCCTTGCATCTTCGGATGAAGTTCCTCGTGTCGTCATACATGGTCGACCAGAAGAACCCACTTTGCCATATCTTTGCATGTGTACGGTAAGTGCTATAGTGGCCACCATATGGCCCAGCATGGCATTTTTTAATGATCTGCATTCCTTCAGTACTCAGTACACATCTTCTCAGCAGCCCATCAGTGCAGACTTTATATAGGTATGGATCATCCCACATGTGCCTTTTGGCTTCATGGATCAATTTCTTCCTATCGGCTCCTGGGGGTATGTACCCTGGTAATTCACAATGTTTGCATACCAGGGGTTGTTGTCCGTGACCTTCAGCAACATGTCGTCTCGTAGAGAGTCATTGATGGGTGCTTCCTGCAGGTTAGTAGTACGCATACGAGACAAATGATCCGCAACAGAATTTTCTACTCCTTTTTTATCTCTTATTTCTAAATCAAATTCTTGAAGGAGCATAATCCATCTAATCAGGCGGGGTTTAGCATCTTTCTTAGTGAGTAGGTATTTAAGAGTAGCATGATCAGTATAAACTATTACCTTAGCTCTCACTAAGTAGGATCTAAACTTGTCTATAGCAAAGACAACAGCAAGGAGCTCTTTCTCAGTAGTAGCGTAGTTTAACTGAGCTCCTGTCATGGTTTTGCTAGCATAGGTTATAGCATGATGTTTCTTATCTTTAGTTTGGCCTAAGACGGCCCCTACAGCGTAATCACTAGCATCACACATGATCTCGAAAGGCAACGTCCAATCGGGAGGCTGGATGACTGGGGCGGAGATAAGTGCGTTCTTGAGGGTGAGAAAGGATTCCATACACTCCTTTGTGAGTTCAAAGGGCACATCCTTGGCCAAGAGATTGGTAAGGGGTCTAGCTACCTACGAGAAGTCCTTAATGAACCGTCGGTAGAACCCAGCATGGTCGAGCAAGCTACGGATGCCCTTGACATTAACAGGAGGAGGAAGCTTTTCTATTACCTCGATCTTAGCACGATCCACTTCTATCCCTCGTTCGGACACCAGGTGTCCTAACACGATGCCCTCTCTAACCATGAAATGGCATTTCTCCCAATTTAGGACTAGGTCCTTCTCATGACACCTTCGCAAGACCTTGTCTAAATTCCTGAGACACTCATCGAAAGTTTTACCATAGACGGAGAAGTCGTCCATAAAAACCTCCATGATTTGCTCGATCATGTCTGAGAAGATAGACATCATGCACCTCTGGAATGACGCGAGTGCATTGCACAACCCGAAAGACATTCTCCGATAAGCATAGGTTCCATAAGGGCAGGTGAAGGTGGTCTTGTTTTGGTCATCAGGGTGGATAGGGATTTGATGGTAGCCAGAATACCCAGCAAGGAAACAGAAAAAAGAGTGATTCGCCAACCGCTCAAGCATCTCATCGATGAATGGGAGTGGGAAGTGATCCTTCTTTGTAGCCTTGTTGAGCTTACTATAATCTATGCACATCCTCCACCTGTGGGAAGGCGTTGAGCAATCTGCTCGCCGAACTCATTGGGGGCTGTCGTCATTCCTCCCTTCTTGGGTACGCATTGAATGGGGCTAACCCATTCACTATAGGGCACTTGATAGATGATCCCAGTGTGAAGAAGTTTAAGAACTTCTTTCTTCACAGCATCTCTCATCGCATTGTTCAGCCCTCTCTGCGGCTCCCTCGTCGGTGGGATGTCTAAATCTACGGGGATGTGATGGGTGCAGAGAGTCAGGCTTATCCCCTTAAGGTCCTTAAGAGAGTATCCGAACACAGATCAGTGCTTCCCTAGGACGGAGATGAGCCTTCTAGATTCCTCGTCAGAAAGATCATCATTAATGATTAGTGGGGACTCAGTGTCCCCATGGAGGAAAACATATCGAAGGCCGGTGGGTAGAGGTTTGAGTTCGATAGGAGGCTTAGGTGGAGCCTGGGATTCGGATATATCTATAGGCTCATCAGGCTCTTCTATCTCATCTATGAACTCAGGTGCCCACTCGCCGAGGAGGGATTCCGGCGAATCTCCTGGAATGATTGGCTTGACCTCCTCAGTTGGTGTAGAGTCATCAGGAGGATCAGTTCTTGCGTTTTTCACTGTTGAAATTTCTACAGAGAAAACCTCCTTCCCAAAGCAAACGTTAAGCTTACCTTGGGTAGGGGCCTCTATGAGAAATTTCTCGAGGGGCAATCATATCATGAGGTCGAAGCTAAGGACATCATAGGTATGGAAATCAAGAGCAAAGTCGGCCTCCTTATACATGACAGGGATAGCCTTCAAGATCCCTACTCCATCTAGGATTTCTCCTTCAGGAGTCCTGATAGACGTCTGGGTAGGAGTCAGAGGTTCGTCTGTAAAGTTTTTCAAAGCATAGGTGCTGTACATGATGTTGACTCCCACCAGGGGGTTGTAGAGAACTTTCACTACCTTTCCATTCATGACACAAGGAAGGGTCGATCGAGGCGGAAGGAGCTGGAAAATTCCGGCTGTTGATTTCGATTCTCTCAACCATTCTTGGGTCATGATGGCCATTAACTCCCGAACGTTGTCCCTAAGGAAGGCAATTTCCACGGGATCTGGGGGAGACACGGATGATGGTGGTTTTCTCACGCAACAATAGTTTGAGGTGTTTCCATAATCGCCAACTATATCATCCTCAAACTTCGGAAGGGACTCTAGAGGTTGAATTGCCTCTTCCTCTGGTGTCGTGGCCTCCTGAACTGGGCTCATGGATTTGGATGATGAAGGTTCGGGCTCAGATTCAGGAGTGGTCTCTTCTTCAGGTGCGCATTCCTCTTGAGGGTCTTCCAGCTCGGCCGTGAAGGAGGCATTAGCTGCTATAAGGTCAAGAATCTTCCATCCCTCACTTGGAGTCTTATCTAGAAAAGAGCCTCCCGAGGCATCATCAAGGTGCCCGGCGGACTTGGCGTCCGATCCCGCATAAAAATGCTAATAGAGCACATGGTCGGGTATTGATAGCGTGGGACCCGAATTTACTAAACGTAAGAGTCTTTCCCACGCCGCACCCAAGGTTTGCTTGTCATTTTGCTTAAATCCGAGCACATCCTTTCATAGGGCGATGAGACGAGCAGGTGGGAAAAACCGTCGGCATAATTTACCGACAAGTTCCGTCCATCTGCCGCCAGCAATGCCTACGTGTTCGTTGTACCATTGCCTCGCGCTTCCCGTGAGGGAAAAAGGAAACAACTTCCAACGGACAGTGTCGTGCGTCATGCCAGCAAAGCCGTAACATGAACACAAATGCTCAAATTCTCGCAAATGCTCGTAGGGGTTTTGACGGTCCCCGGAAAAGGAATACGATTCCATAATCAAAGAGATAAGATCGGTACTTAGTTGATAGCTAGATGTGGTAATTGGATGTTCCGATGGCGGAGGCTCTAACAAATCAAGTTTGGGAGCAGAAAGGTTTTGGATAGAAATTTGCTCCATGGTAACTGGGGTAAAGGTAGAATAAAAAGAAATGATAAAAAGATACGAAGACCACTAGGCTCGAAGATAGAAACAACAACCGTTCCCCGGCAACAGCGCCAGAAATGCTTGTTGGCGTTTCTTAACGTCACCACTAGTTGTACACCTAGAGGGAACGTATAAGAGCAACCGGGTATACCGCAAGCGCACGGAAATACCGCTGTAGCACTTCCCCAAGGAAGGAGAGTATTCCAAGGATATCGAATCCAAGAAACGATGTGTACTATCTTCTACTCTAGTATAGATGGTCCAAGGACACAACACTGATTGATAGGATGGGTAGAAAGGATCTGCCTTGTACCAAGCGCAGAGTCTAGCACGGTCTCTCAGGTAAAACACTCACCTTGGGCGCCAACCCACCCTAGTTGTTTAAGGCTAGGCAATATGTTCTGGCAACGGGGCCCTACCCGGTACACAGGCGCGGAGGGTTCCAAAGGGTCCAACAGGCTATCACCACTGCGGCCTACCTCTATTGTTACACGAATGTACTTGGTATTCGCAGGATAACCTATGGTCCAGACACCACGTCTACACCACTGACTACTACTATAGCCGGACACCGTCTGACGTCCTGATAGCCCAACTATAGTACTCTGTATAAATACGGAACTACGAATCCGCGAGGGAGATACTGGCACTAGCTCAAGGTATGCTCTATCACTCATGCAAGATCACGAATGCACTTTGATCTAATTAGATAAATGCAGGAGCATCAACTTTACTCTAATAGACAAGCTAGCAAACAAGATGCAAACTTATGATTCAGTTCTATTAGATCGAAAGGGTTGTGTTCGAAGAACACAAGCCTCTAAACCAAGAACAAATGAAGAACACAAGTACAAAGCAACTAAGCATGCATACGACTTTAGTCTAAATAGAAAATGTCGAAATACTCACTTTAGTCTAGATGAAGAACAAATGCACCGCTGAAGATCGTTCTTGAGGAAGATATCATGAACATGACATGGCCCCAAGCCTCCCACCTAATCCTATACAAAGAGCTCTCCTCTCCTAAAGAGAGAGGCTCCAAGGCCAAAATGAAGAGGAGGAGGAGAAGTGTGTGTCCCAAATGAGAGCCCCTCCCCTCCTATTTATAGAGGAGGGAGTGGCTTACTTCAGGGCTCCAAGTGCTCCAAAATGCCCGGGGTAGCAGCAGGGAACCAATCAGGAGCTGACATGTGGAGGGTCGAGATCAGCCAAACCAAAGTCGGTTCGGCTGATCTAGGGTTCGGCCGAACCCTCGGGGCCACGTGTCGCCCTGTGTTTCCTCCAGGTGGCTGACAAGTGGGCCCTGAGGTCACTCCTCCGTGCATGCCAAGTTTCCCGACGGTTTTGGGGGATAAGTGGGCCCTTGAATCCATTTGATGTCCATGTGGCGATACATGATTCGTCGGGCTTGCCTCTCTTGGATTGATGACGTCAGTAATCCAGGGGAATCCTATGTGGCATCCCCTCATTGGCTGAGTTTGAAGTACTTGGATCAAAGACTTGTGTTTTACTCCTCTTTCTAGTGCTAATCACTTGTATTTGCATAATCACCAACACTTGTGGAAATGATTAGTTTAAGCCCTATTCTAATGTTGATGATCATTTCTCATGCCAAAAGGTACACGTTGACGGGTATAAAACGAGTGGATAACAGTCGTCAACAATACTCATACAGTCACACTGACCAACTGACACTGCTTGTGGCTAGCTGTTGTTTGGCCCTGAATTCTGCAGTGGTGAGGATGAGGGTGGCCGCCAACGAGAAGGCCGAGGCTGAGAAGATCGTGCAGATCAAGTGCGCGGAGGGGGAGGCGGAGGCCAAGTACCTGTTCGGGCTGGGCATCGCCCGGCAGCGGTAGGCGATCGTGGACAGGCTGAGGGACAGCGTGCTGGGCTTCTCCGTGAACGTGCCGGGCACCACCGCCAAGGACGTGATGGACATGGTGCTCATAACCCAGTACTTCGACACCATGAAGGAGATCATCACGTCGTCCAAGGCATCGTCGGTGTTCATCCTGCACGCCCCGGGGCGGTGCGCGACATCGCCACGCAGATCCGCGACAGCCTCCTGCAGGGCTCCTCCGTCCCCCACCACTAGTCGCTTGCTCTGGAGCAGCGTTGTGGGTGTGGTGGTAGATCCATTCATCGTATAGGCGTATAGCTAGCAAGCTTCTTCCTTGTGACTGGTCACAACGAAGAAGCTTGCTAGCTATACGCCTATACTATTTATGCTTGCCACTATCAGTCAGAGTGTCAGACCAGTGTGATGCCTGTCTATATTGCTCATGTGTTTCTCTGGAGTGTGATCTCAGTGTGGAACCATATGTAATGGGCCATGGGCCTTCAGTATTACCTACTACTGCTAGAATGCTTGGGGATGGGAGAAACTTATCTACCTTTTAGAGAAGTGGCAAGATAAATATAATGCATCATGAGTTTGCGGTATGTCTACTCTATCTGTCATGCGTGAAGCTCTGAGTTCAGTTTCAGTGAGCTGCTTGCTTGCAATCAGGCTCCCTTTCAATCAACAGCTGGGAAATGCGGCTGTCGTGTGCTGCGGACTGCAGATGCATGAATATTGCCAGAACGAAGGGGCTGTCAAGGGAGAGGCTCCTTATTACCGGTTGCTGCCCATTACACGCAAAGCTGCTCTGCGGGCTCATGCTCCGGCTGCCACCAGGGTACCCTAGCCTTGCAGCTTGCTCTACTTGCAAGGAGTAGTATAAGCCAAATGAAGAGGCTGTGTCTTTCAGATCCGGGAGAGGCTTGAGGATCTCCACGACGTGGCTCATCAGAGGCCTGGCTTTGGGATCCCAGTGAGGCAGGCGCGGGCCAGCTGGGTCACCTTGTAAATGCCTTTCATGGAGATGTTAGCGTCAAGCTTGGGATCCAGCAGGGCTTGGAATCCTTGTCTCTGTTTCAGATGGGGTCGTGCCCATTCCACAAGGTTGCGCTCCCCTGCTGGCCGGTTCTTGTCCATCGATCGCCTACCTGTCATGAGCTCCAGCAGAACCACCCCGAAGCTGTACACATCGCTCTTGGATGTCAAGTGACCTACCAATGGAAACTAGTTTAGCAATGCATAAAATAGGGCTCATGCAAATTTACAGTCACATCAGTGTGGTAGTTTGAGTGGTGTTCATTCTACACCCTGATTGTGTAAGTAATTTAATTTGAATGGTGCTCAACCAAAGATCTGAAATTCAAAGCACATAATTCAATCCAACCCAGTGCCGCCACCAGAAGCATCAACACCGCCTCCCCACCGCCGCCGCAAGCGCCTCGGCCATCCACCGGATCGGGTGCATTGACGCCTCCATTGCGGGACCCGCATGTGCTGGATCTCCCCCAACCACGGTGACTCCCGCAGCATCGTGCGGTCAAGCGCCCACCCTGCCTCCATCTTCTACCCGCCCGCCGCCGCCACACCTCTTGGCCTGCGCCGCCGCTGCGGCTGCGGCCGCGGACGCCCCATGTAACATCCCGGATTTTTCCGGAATGTTTATGTTTGCAAAAATGTGGATTTTCAAAAAATTTTGTGCTTGATGTGCTTTATCAGAATCATAAGACTATCTTCTCGTGCCCTTTCCAAATTCTTAGTAATAAAATTAATTAAATTGCTTTGAGTGCTAAGGATAAATTCTATGTTAGTGTGATTTGGTTTTTATTTGGGAATTTTCTTGAATCTTTGAGTGTGGTTTATATTTGAAATCTAATTTCAAATATAAATCAAAAGTTAATTAAACTAACTACCCTCTCTAACTTTCACACCCGGCTAAACCATCTCTCGGGTCTTCACCTGCTAACTCAGTGGACCCGCCAACTTTTTCGGCCCTCTAATCCTTCCCGGCCTAATCTCTTCAGAAGTGCTCGGGAATTTATTAAAAGAATTACGGGAATATTTTTCCGACTCTTCGAATTAATTATTTGCAATTAATTCGATTTCGGGAATAGATTATAAATCCTTGAATTAAATTTCCGAGAGCTCATTTGAATTACGACAATATTTTTCGGCTTCTTGAATAAATACTTTGCTATTTAAGTCATTCCCGGGAAATTAGTCTAAATTCATTTGTTCTAATTTTACAAAATAAATTAGAATTAATTTATTTTGCGAGATTAATTTTGGTTCGGCTCAAATATCCGAGACCATCTAAAAGCCCATCTATCTAACCCTAACTCTTTCCCTTAAATACCCTCTCACTCCCCATCTCCACTTCTCTTCTCCTTTCTTTCCCTGCAGCCGCCGCACCCCTGTTCTCTGTTCTTCTGTTCCTTTTTTTTCTTCACCCATCGAGCTAGCACAGCAGCACCAATTTCTTCTCCCCGCTGTTCCTGAGGAAGCAAAGCGGAGCACAAGAGCTCCATCGATCTCCCTGCTGCCTCCCAATCTCAAGCAAACCAGCAGCTTGCTCTTCCTTTCCCCAAAATCCAAATCAACTAGCAACGTAGCAGACACAGTAGCTGGAGCTCCCTTTTATTTTTTTCTCTGCTGCAGCCGCATAGCCCCTGCACTCCATCGAATCAACCAGCAACAGCAGGTGCTGCTGCTTCTCTCCCTTCTATAGTGCGTCCACACATCCACCAGAGAGAGTGCAAGGAGGAGAAGGGGGAAAAAAAGAAGGGAGCCTGCTGCACCGCCGGTCGGGAAGATGATGATGTTGCCGGCGGCCAGGGCGACGCAGATGCCGGAGGACCTGGAGGAGAACGAGCTGCAGCCATCGGAGGCCGCCAGGGTCTCGGCTGGCCGCGCTCGTCGCGCATTGGCACACCAAGGCGGAGCCGCCGGCGCATGGAGGCCGCCTCGCCGCCGACACCGCTGCCGAGAGGGACGCCGTGAGCATGAGGACGACCACGCCGGACCGGAGCTGCGACCGAGTACGACGACGACCCGCAAGCAGAGGAGGGCGCCGCTGCCTGGACAAGAGAACGACGACCTCAAGCTGAACCGCAAGTGGCTGCCGTCCGTCTCGCCCACGACATGTTCGTCGAAATGCCTGCACAGCGACAGCAAGCCCCCTAGGTGAGCCAAGTCCCTGTCTTGCTGTCCCTGTGTGCCGGCCTTCGTGTCAAAAGGTGTGCCATGCTGTGACGCTTGCTCCGCGCAACCGCTGACGCTTGTGTGCCGACCATCGAGTCGAGCCTTACGCCTGCAGGTGCCGCTGGCTTCATCAACGCGCGCGCAAGCCCCGCCTGACCTTGTACCTGTTGCCCGACGTCGACGAACGCGCTGCCCTGTCCGCTGCGCCGACGCGGCCAAGCCGCCGGTTTGCACACCCGTTCACGCACGTGCAGGGAGGCGGAAAGCCTTGCCTTTGGTTCGCCGCGCACTAACCACCCGCCGAGCACCCGCGCACCCACGCGCACTCGCCGGTGGCCAAGTCGTGATCTTCCGTGCCTCGCCGTTGCGCACACCAGGCAAGGCGCCGCCTTAGCCCAAGCCCTGGCCGGAGCGCGCACGAACAGGGGACTACTAGCTGTGTGCAGTCCATAATCAAGCAAGCTGTAGAACAGCCTTGTAAGTGCTAACTATCCTTAGCTCTTTATCAATCTAGTGTGTGTTCAAGTCCCGACCATACCTTTCGCCGCGGTCGTGTCACGCCTTCGTCGTGCACGACGCATGCGCTAACTAAACCATACGCCATACCACGGATAAATCCGTCCTCACCACATCTTTGTCGTGTTCCAGCTTAAGCCAAGTTAGCCAAGTACCCTCACCACACCACATCGCTTCTAGCTGATCCTTTCTGCACAATCTCGCTAATCTGACCAAAGGGGTCCTACTGACTTTCCATGGGGGGACCCACTAGCTTGTGAGACCGCTAACTATCCAGCCTGGTCCCCTCTAACTTACGGGGCCCACAGGATGACTTGTGGGGTCCGGTTGACCGTTGACCTTTTTCTGTTGACTTGGTCAACAAATATTGTTGACTAGTCAACTAAGCTTGCACCCCTATCCAAAACCTAGCCTGTGATCTCTAACTTGCTGACTTATGTTTTGTGTGCTTTATCACAATTAATTAAATTAATAAAATATTTCTTTATTTGAAAATCAATAATAAATTGACACTAGCTTAGAAAAATATGAAATCAGTTTCTTTAATCTTCTAAAATGATGAAGCACCCGATAGACTAGCTTTTGGAGTTATTTGGTTCTTTATTGCTTCTCTTTGGAGTTTATTTGCATTTAGCTCTGATATTTATTTATATTTCCGAATCTAGGAATCCTGGAGCTGAGGAGACAAGCCAGAAGATCAAGTACGGCTACAGAAACTACGACGACTACTTGCACACAGGTGTTCACGCCCGACCTACTTTGAATGCCCATTAGGCATTGCTATTAGAACTGCTAGCGCTTTACTTATGCATGATGATGGATATGATGAAACCTTGCACTGCCCCTTTTATATACCTTGTCCTTGATTAACCTACTACTACTACTTTATTTACACGTGAAGATACGTTGAGCTTGCTGTGCATGTGTTGGACTATGTGGTAGTTTCTTGGCGTGTGTGGGGAAAAACTGGCAGGAGAAGGTGTTTTTGGGTTACTTGGCGGGGGTGAGCTCAAGACAACCCGATCCAGGATCGGGGGCCAGGGATCGTCTTCTCAGGCGATGCCCAGTTTGGTACCTATGGCGGGTACGCTGCTTTAGGAGCACAGGTGTTGGGGTTTTTGTGATGACTTGGAGGATAGGAGCTCGCCCCGGTCTGAAACCGAGTGGGTCGCTTTGTTACACGGGACTTTCGTACACACCACCTCACCGAGAGTGGGGGTAGGGCTGTTTCGACCCTAGCAAGTGCGATACCATTCCTGCCAGTCGGATAGAGGGTATTAGTGAGAGGGTGTAGGGTGAAGTCCCTTCCCTTTGGGTGCTCCCTGTGTGGCCACACGGGGGCATGTTCACAGTTCTGGGGTGGTCCTTTGCTAGGGACCGCATCGAGACCCGGATGCAGGATGGAATCGTAACTCCTAGGTGTTCGTCTGGTTGGATGGGCTTGGTTGGCTGATCACCGTCGGGTGCCTTTCCGAGTTGGGTACAGGTGTACACACTCTGTAGAGTTTAGATCTATACGTATAGCCGTGTCCTCGGTTATGGACATGCCTGTTGTTTACTCTGACTCTTACGTTTTGGGATTTCTACCTCCCCCCTTATAGGATGAGAGTGTATGGTGAGCCGTGGTTGTTCTCGGGGAGAGGGGAGTTGCTCCCTCTGCCTCGTGGATCTGGGTGCAATCATTGAGGTGCGAGGAGTGGGAGTTCTCGCACCGACCCTAGATGGAGATAGGACTTGGTGACGGTGATCTGGGTGTCTAGGTGTAACCATTTGCGGAGGAGTGATATGGGAATTGGTGGGATATGGAGATTTATTATTTATGTTTTGCTACTGCTGCATAGGAAAACCATGAGCCTACTCCTTGACTACTTTTTATACCTTTAGCTTTAGGCCACTTAAAGCTTGCATACGGTTGGTGACGTGAACCCATCCCATTCCTTGGGGGATAGTTTGTGAGTGTGCAGGATTGGACTTGGAGCGAAAGTCCGTTCATGAAGAAATCCATGGAGGAAGGGTTGCGTTGCTTCGCTCAAGGATGCCTGTGGTGAAGATCGAGGATGAAGACTTGAAGCCTTAGCTACCGTTGCGCAGGGTTTCTACTTGTCGTTCAGCCCAAGGGGCTTGTACTTAAATCGTATACCGAGCTGTAATCAGATGGAAATACTCTGTCTTGTACTCTGATTTCGTTGTATGGAAATGATATTATTCTGTAATGAGTTCTGTACGTGATAGCTACTGATCCAGGGACTATCACAAGGGTATAGGGAGTCGGGTTTTCCTCACCGAAAACCCGGGTCGTTACACCCTAGTCCCTAGCACTGGCCTCCCAGACCCACGTGTCGCTGTTGCCGCCGCGGACAGTCGAGCCCCACGCGCCAGCTGTTGACGGCTGTTAAGTACTACTTTCAGCCCTCAATATTCTCACATAAATGGAGGCATATACATTATTTACTTGCATTTTGGTATGAATAATGTAGTTCCACTTGTCCTTGGAGATTATTTGTATGTAGGTGAAATACCCTTTAAAAGAGATGAAAACCCACCTTCTATGGAGAAACCATGCCAACTCAGCTGAGGAGGTGGCTGCCACCAAGGAAACACATGGCAATCCATGTTATCGATCCAAGGGAGACACTCACCGACGAATCAGAGGACGCCACATGGACTTCACATGTATCAAGGGGCCCACCTTGGATACCAAATCAAGTCATGCACCGGGGGAGGATCAAAGGGCCCACAGGGCAGCCACCCAGAAGAAGCACACCAGGTGGGGCCACCCTAGGGGGCTGGCCGATCCTAGGATCGGCCGAACCGCCTTAGTGGCGCCCCATCTGGTCCCTACACGTGGCAGCTGCTCATTGGTCACTTGCTGCATCCTGGGGTGTTTTGAGGCCATTTGGTGCTCTGAGCAAGCCTGATCCTTGCCTATAAATAGAAGGGGAGGGGCTCCCATTTCCCACACACCACTCTCTCATTCTCCTCTCACTTTTAGTTTTCAAGGCTAGGGGGTAGGCTAGAGTAGCTCTTCTTCAGGTTCCAAGTCTTCTTTGGAGTCTAGGTATGAGTTCTCTTTTATCTTTATTTCACTGTATGACTTAGATCTACTTCAGTTATTCAGCTATTTCATATAAAGTCATGGTAGATCATATGCTTGATATGTTCTTGAGTACATCCTTTGCTCATCATTTAGAGGCTTGTGTTCTTCATGAACACTACCTTTTGATCCACTTGAAGGGTGATAAACTCATTCCTTATGTGTATGTTCATAAGTTAGAGGCTCGTGTTCTTCACGAACACAACCCTTTGATCTTATTAACTAGACATAAGAGAGTTCGTATCCGTTCGTATGTCTAGCCTTAGTTGATCTTGTTAGATAGCATGAGAGTGTTGCATGAGGTTTGTGTTTAAGTTACGGTACTCGGTCTAAGTTGACCAGTCTTCTGGTGGCTCTCACCCTGGGTCACGATAGCTCGGGCCAGGTGGAGTCTAGTAGCAATGCAGGCATGGTGCCTCGGTTGTCTGGCTACGTTAGTTATGAGCATACCCCCCGTAATGATAGAGATAGATCCTTTGCAACCCTCCGCGCTGGGGTACCTACTGTAGGAGTCTAAAGTCTAGTTTCGCAGAGTGCTGGTCATCGCGGGCTAGCTCCCTGTTTGTACCTGGGTGCTGAACCTTACCCTCTCATGCAATACTCATGCCTATCTCCTGTATCTTCTAGCTTTGTATGTTTAGTACATTAGAACCTAGAGCTAGCATGTATGTTCCCCCTAAGCCGTAGTGTGCTAGAGTAGATGTAGATCTGAGTGTGTGTCGCACTACCGTTTATATCTTTTATCTTACCCCTGCCTTTGAGTTTGTTGTTTCCTATATCTATCTCTTAGTTTACATTCAGTGCAAAAGCATAAGTCTAAGATATCCACCATTGCCTTCCACGGATATGATACCCTTGGAATATTCTCCTTCCTTGAGGAAATGCTACAATGGTTTATCTGTGCGCTTGCGGATTCGTTCATGATCATTTAGATTAACCTTTGGCAAGTCTTGATGTTCATGCTAACTCGGCGTCGTTAGTTGTGATGTTAAGAGGTGCCTACAAGGTGTTTCTTGCTGTTGTCACTAAGAATGGATTCCAGATCTATTCTTAAAGTGACAGCGCTAAGAAATGCCAACAAGCATTTCTGGCACCGTTGCCGGGGAAGGCACAGGATTATCATGACTATGCTTTGCATCTGTTTATAAGCTATGAGTAGGTGACGACAACTCTCAATGCAGGCTAACCTTGATTGTCTTCTTTTATCTTTGGATGATGAAGACAGGTAGTGTATGACTGGTTTCGACTTACCTGAGAATTTTAATGAAGATCCCGAGTCATTTGTGAGGAGAGCTCGAATTCAATTCGACTCATCTCGTCGTACTCGTCCGGAAGGCGATCCAGCTTCCTTTATACCATCCACGTCAAACGCTATGGCCCAGAAGACACTTCGTGAGTACTCAACTCCTTCTGCTGACCAGGTGCTGCAAGGCCCTGAGGTGGCAATGGGGACTGAAAATTTTGAGATCAAGACGGGTCTAATCACGATGGTATAGGCTAGCCCATTCTGTGGCAAGCCAAATGAGGATGCTAATGCTCATTTGCAGCAATTTCTAGAGCTGTGCAGCACTTTCATCATCAGGGGTGCAAATATGGATCCTGTCCGTCTAAGGCTGTTTCCATTCTCTCTCCTGGGGAAAGCCAAGCAATGGTTCTATGCAAATCATGATGCTATTAACACTTGGAGTAAGTGTTCAGAGGGATTTCTCAAGAAGTTCTTCCCATTGGGTAAAACCAATGCTCTTTGTGGAAGAATTTCTGATTTTCAGCAAGCAGCAAGTGAATCTATTCCAGAGGCTTGGGAAAGGCTTCAGGAGTATGTCTTGGCCTGTCCTCACCATGGGATGGAGGATTGGCTCATTCTTCAAGGCTTTTATAATGGGTTGACTCTGACAGCCCGAGGCCATATTGATGCTGCTGCTCAGGGAGCATTCTTCTCACTCACAGTTGATAATGCTAAATTACTCATTGAGAAGATGGTTTCCAACCAAGGGTGGAGTGATGAAAGACTCCAACAATGACCGAGGGGTACTCATACTGTCAAGGAAGCAGACATGATTACTGCCAAGTTGGATCTTCTTATGAAGAGATTGGATGACTACACCAGCGAGAAGGCTGCCATGGCCATCACTACTCTGCCTATGGATTCTCATATGACTTGTGAAGTCTGTGGCAACACTAGGCATTCAGGCAATTACTGTCTGGAGACTCAAGAGGAAGTGATGTACATGAATGGCAACAACAATGGTTATCGTCCACCTCAACAAGGAGGCCAATCGTGGAATCAACAACGCCCTTATTATCAAGGAGGTAACCAAGGTAATTCTTACAACCGTAACCAACCTTCCTTGAGAGATCTCATTTTTGGGCAAGCTAAGATTAATGAAGGTGTTAACAAGAAGTTAGTTGCCCTTGATAAAACTTTGGAAAGTCTCAACGTTAAGCTTGATAGTTTTTCTTCTGCTCAGAAGAGCCAGCTGAGTTTCAACAAAATGTTAGAAACCCAGTTGGCTCAGCTAGCTGCTTTGGTTCCATCTGCTGATAACGGGAGGATCCCGGGGCAACCTGTGTCTTCTTGTGAAAATGTTAGTGTAGTGTCAATCAGGTGGGGTAAGCCACCTAGGAAGACACGTGCTTCTAACTTTGCAGGAAAGCCCATACAACAAATTCTAGATCCATGGGAGGAATCAGCAGTTGTGCACAAGAAAGATCTAGGCTACCCGACTATTACCTGCACAATCTATTACAAGACAATCAGGCATGCCCTTTGTGACCTTGGTGCAAGTGTTAATCTCATGTCCAAGGCCATGTTCGAGCAACTGGGATATCCAGCTCTCTCTGGGATATCCATCTCTCTCTCCAACAGCACGGACTATCCAACTCGCTGATTCAACGATACGATATCCAGAAGGAATTATTGAGAGCATATTGGTTAAGCTAAAGAACTCTTATGTCTTCGCGGATTTCGTGGTCCTTGATATGGATGATGAGGGAGGAATGCCGCTCATCCTTGGGCGACCATTTCTGAGTGATGTCCGAGCTAGAATCAATGTGGGGTCCGGGATAATCCGCTTCCGCATTGGGAAGAGGAACTTGAAGTTCAAGTTTCATGACAAAGAAGAGTAATGCTATTTGGTGCAAGATAGTGTTGAGCATCTTGGGGGAAGGATGGAGCCTTTACCCCTAAGGAAGAAATCTCCGTCAAAGAAGCAAAGGAAAATTCAGAAAGAATGGCAGAAGATTGAGATGGCACCACCCTCTACTTCTGAGGAGTGGGGTGCTGAGTGGAATTGATCACTGAGAAGAGTCCAACTCGTCAGACTAAAAATGATGGGTCCTTTCTACCAAAAAGGTTAAAACTGGTATTTATCTCATATTTCCCTTTCCAAATTTTATTTCCAAAATTGCATATTTGATTTTCCAAAACTTTGCATCTGCATGCTAGATTTATCTAGCCCTTTTCCCTTCTCAAAATAAAATTTCTAAAAATAATTTATGAGTTTGAAAACCTTAGAAAATTCATTTGGGCAATTTTTGGAGCAAACTTGGTCGGTGCACCTGGGCATATCTCTATATAGCTGTTGGTGGCACGCCTGCCAAAGGGGGCCAGCCTCGGGCCCACAGCCGGGCCAACCGAACCAGGGTTCGGCCGAACCCTGGCAACGGTCATGTGGGCCCAGCTTTGGCCAACGGCTCCTAGCCGTTGTGCAACGGCTAGTCCGCGGTGTGCTACCCGTTTGCTCTATAAATTGGACCCAAGAGGGGGTGTCCTTCACCCATTCACTCACACTCCCCTCTCTACTCCTTGCTCTCTTGGTTTTCTTGGATTTCTTGCTCAAGATTGGACCATCAAGTATTCTCTCTATTGTGTTGCTGAAAGCATTGCTATTGGTGGAGCAAGCTCGGTAAGAATTTCATTCGATTTCACTAATCCATCACCGAGTTGCTCTTGTTGTCCCTTGTTGTTGTGCTACCATGAATTGGGCGGCGAACACTCTCCGGAGGGTGACACGCTCACGCTCCCGTTCGCGGGCAAGCACGAGTTCATCCACCCCCGCCGAGCCGACACGGAGCCCATCAACGATGGATTATGAAGAAGAGCAGGAGGAGCAAGCTGAGCCACAAGCCGCGGAGGAGGTCGTCGATGACACCCCCTACCTCAGCTTGCAGGGCGCTCGGGAGGAGCAAGCCTACGCTCTCCTAAAGGACCGAGTCTTCGCCCACACCCGGGACTTCGACCCGGCTCTCATGGAGAAAACAGGTATGAATCTCGAGTTCGCTTCCATTTGGCATGCTCTTGGTTGGGAGGAGTTTGCATCGGTTACAGAGCTTGGCTCTCGGCCCCTCACCATCCAGTTTCTTTGCTCTCTTACCGAGATTCAGGATGGCATTCAGTTTCATCTTTTTGGGACCGATTATCGTGTTTCTAGGAAGGAACTTAGTCGTCTTCTTGGTTTTAGTCCTCGTTGTGCAGTTTCTCTAAAGAAGGCTTGTGAGGGTTTTGTTTGAGACTCTTTCTGGGTAGACATCTCTGGTCTTGCTTACAGTGGGAAGTTTGTACCTCGGTGCAACGATATCGTGCATCCCACTCTCCGTTTGTGGCACAAGTGGCTCGCCATTACTCTCTTTCCACGAGAGGATGTTCGGCCCGTGCGCAGCAATGAGATGATGCTATTATACACCACTATTAACCAGATCAAGGTCTCTCCTGTTAAAGCTATGATTCGGCAGTGGATGATGAATTTCAAGATGATAGGTCCTATTGAGTGTACGTCTTTGGTGACTCGTATGTCAGTGTTTTAGACATCGAGCCTACGATGGGGTACCTGAAGTAGTAGATTGTGCGGTGGGGCTCGCCGAGATCAGGAACACGATGGTGAGACACGGGGCACACAATTAGACAGGTTCGGGCCGCAATGTGCATAATACCCTACGTCCTGTATGTTGCGTGGCGCTGTATTGATTGCGTATGTTTTGAGAGGGGTCCCTGCCTCACCTTATATGCCACTAGAGGCAGGGTTACAAGTCGGATTGGTACAAGAGTACTATTCGAGTAGGACTCGGAGTATCCTATACAAGGTATGGAAAGCTATCCTTATCTTAGTACAAGTCCTTGTCCGTCTTGTCTTGCCTTGTGGTCCACGGTACCAGCACCGTGTCCCACTAGTCGAGTAGTCCAGATGTTCAGGAACTTATCTCCCGGGTATGGCCCACATGTGTTGGTGGGCCCAGGGATGCCCGGTCGACAAGCCCCCGAGTACTTTGTAGTCGAGTGCGATGCTCCAAGTAGTCTTGAAGGTCTCCACGAGTAGTTCCCAAGCGTCCCCGAGTTGGGAACAACAACTAGCAGCAGCTACATACTCAGCCTCTGTAGTGGACTGGGCTACACTGGATTGCTTGCGAGATGACCAAGAGACCAAAGAAGAACTAAGAAACTGGCAACACCCAGAGGTAGACTTGCGGTCCAATCAACACCCAGCAAAATCAGCATCGGAGTACCCGTGAAGTCTGAGTGTCGAGGAGGCAGAATACCAAAGACCAAACTCAGGAGTGTAGTTCAAGTACCTGAAAATCCGCTTGACGGCCTGCCGATGTGAAGTCCTCGGTAAAGCCTGAAAACGAGCACACAGACGCACACTGGACTGTATGTCTGGCCTCGTCGCCGTCAAGTAGAGGAGGGAGCCGATCATGCTCCGGTACTCCTTCTGGTCCACGGGTTCGCCGTCCTCATCCTCGTCCAAAGCCGTAGTGGTACTCATTGGTGTAGTCAGCGACTTGGAGTCGTTCATGCCAAACTTCTTCACCATGTCCCTGGTGTACTTCGCCTGATGTACAAACGTCCCGTCCTTGCACTGCTTGATCTGGAGGCCCAAGAAACACTGCAGCTCGCCCATCATGGACATCTCAAATTCTCTGCTCATGTCATCTGCAAATCTGGCAACAAGATCATGAGAAGAGCCACCAAAGATTATGTCATCCACGTATATCTGAACAATCAAAAGATCATTCCCATGCTTAAGGAGAAACAGGGTCTTATCAACTGTGCCCATCACAAACCCCTTACTCAGCAAAAACCCTCTCAATCTGCCATACCAAGCTTTAGGTGCCTGTTTCAACCCATAGAGCGCTCTCTGGAGTTTGTATACACGGTGTGGGTATTTTTCACTCTCAAACCCCGGGGGTTGCCTCATATACACTTCTTCCTCTATCACCCCATTCAAGAAAGCACTCTTGACATCCATTTGGTACAACTTGAACCCTTTAGCCACGGCAAAGGCTAGAAGAATTCTAATTGCCTCCAAACGGGCCACAGGAGCAAATGTCTCCTCATAATCTATCCCCTCCTTCTGGTTGAACCCCTACGCCACCAACCTCGACTTGTTTCTCACAACCATCCCATTCTCACCCTCTTTGTTCTTCCACACCCACTTGGTACCTATGGGACGGCAATTTGGTGGTCGATCGACTAACACCCAGACTTGGTTTCTCTCAAAATTCTCCAACTCCTCATGCATGGAATTCACCTAATTCTCGTCAGACAAAGCGTGTCGAATATCTTTGGGCTCAAAAGAAGCGACAAAAGCAGAGTGAGCGAAATGAGAAGTGTTCCTTGACCTCAACCGTGTCGTGCGTTCATGAAGGTCACCAATGATCGTCGTCGGTGGGTGATCGATCTGTACACACCGGGGAGCCTCTCGCCTAGACACAACCTCCCCCTCAGCAGCAGCCTCCACTCAAACAGCCTCAGTCGTAGTGGGTGTAGGGGATGGTCCATCCTCGATCATCATCGTAGTAGTGGAAGTAGCATGTACACGATCAGCCACGGGAGCATCAGCACCATCATCGTCGTCGTCTCCATCTCCATCCTTCTCATCCTCAAAGATCCTAGCTCCAATCTCCTCGTCACCTGCACACTAAAAAGCAGAAGAGCTACATGGTTGTGTCTCGTCGAAGGTAACCTCGCAAGTCTCCATGATTCGGTTAGTGTCAAGGTTGAGCACACGATATGCTCTAGAATGAATCGCATAACCAAGGAAAATCCCATCCGAACATCTAGACTCAAACTTATCCAACTTGCCCTTCTTCAGAATGAAGCACTTGCAACCAAAAGCTCTAAAGTGACTCACCTTGGGTTGTCGGCCATGCATCAGCTCATAAGAGGTCTTCTTCTTAAAGGCACGAAGGAAGATGCGATTTGAGACATAGCAAGCGGTATTGACCGCCTCGGCCCAGAAACGCCTAGGAGTCCTATGCTCATCGAGCATCGTCCTGGCCATCTCACAAAGGGTCTGGTTCTTCCTCTCCACAACGCCATTCTGGCAAGCGACGTATGGAGAAGAGTACTGATGATCAAGACCAAGATCACTGCAAAAGGCATCAAAATGAGAGTTCTTAAACTCTGTGCCATTGTCACTGCGTATAGCTCGAATGGCATCACCATGTATCTCATTCTTCAACCTCAAGATCAAGTCCCGAACAAAGCCAAATGTCTCGCTCTTATCCTCCAAAAAGAAAACCCAAGAGTACCTCGAAAAATCATCAACAACCACAAGAACATACCACTTCCTGCACGCAGAGCGAACATGAGCTGGCCCAACCAAATCCATGTGCAACAACTCACAAGGTCGCTCGGTCATGACAGCCGTCAGAGGGGCGTGAGAAGCAGCAACCATCTTCCCATGCTGACAAGAAGCACAAACCAAATCCTTCTCGAATTTCAACTTAGGCAATCCTCGGACAAGATCAAGACCACTCAAGCGGGAAAGCAGCTCAAAGCTCAAGTGTCCCATCCTCCTATGCCATTTCCAAAGCTCGTCCGAAATGCCAGCAACAAAGCATCGAGGAGGACCAACAGACTGGGAAAAATCAGCATGGAAGATTTGACCCTCGGGGACGATCGTACAGACAAGATCGCCTCGAGAATCAAGCACACGAGAAGCGCCCGACTTAAAACGAACCTCAAAACCTTCGTCCAGTAACTGAGATATTGACAATAGGTTAAAACCAAGTGACTTGACCAGAGCCACACTTCTTAAGGTCAGTTTGCTACTCACCTTCACCATACCTTCAGCGAGCACTCGTCCTCTCCTATTGTCCCCGAAAGTGATGTACTCCCTTGTACTCACCGGGGTGAGGCTGGAGAACCACCCACAATCTCCGGTCATGTGTCGTGAGCAACCGGAGTCGATCAACCAAAAGTCCTCTAAGCCTCCCACCTACAATCAAAAACGAGGACGAGAATGAGCAAGCGACTCAACACTGGGGTTAGTACCAAAAGAGTCAAACCAGTGTCGAGCCATTTGCTCAAAAGAAGGGTTAGCAAAATCCATCCTACCAAAACCTCTAGGCGGAGCCCTCTCATGCCTACCACCGAAGGACCTGTCACGTCTCACTAGAGGAGTACACGCACTACGAGGGGGGAAATGTGGCCCGTAGTCCATCTGAGACCCAAAGCTCCGATCGTGCCTCCCAAACTCGTAACGGTCACGAGAAGGAGCACGTCGAGACAACTCACCAAGCCCAAACCCAACATGCCTATCTCTCTGAGGAAACACACCTCCACCTCCACGAGTGGGAACTGTACGCACATACACCTCACCCCTAGGTAGAGGCCCTCTATGAGGCTCAGGCACACCACGAGCAAGGTGGTACTTGTCCTTGTTTGCCATCTCCCTAGCAAACCTCTTATCCCTCTTCCTCCAGAAACAGAACTCATCCTTATGCCCATCCCTCCCACAATACTCACCATGGAAGCGGATCGGCTGTGGCTTAGGCGGTGGCTTTTCTGTGGGCTTCTCAACCGCTTTCTCTCCTGACTTCCCCTCAAAGACATTACCCAGGTTGCTCACAAACTTGATGGGTTTTTGGTAATTCTCTGTTTTCTGGGGGAACACTGGTGGGTCAGGAGTTGTATCGAGCTTGTTTCTCAGGTGGTTTGGCTTGGGTGCATATTTGTTCATGGGTATGGTGTGTGGTTGAGTAGGGATCTCTCCAACTTTCTCTTCTCCGTCACCACTCTTCTCACCACTCTTCTCAGCCCCCAACGCCTGACCATCAAACCTCTTGAACTGAGCCAACATCAAACTCAATTGTGGCTCATGCCCAGACAACTAACTCATCAATTTCCTAAGCTCATCATTTTCATCCTGTAAACGGTCAACATAGTGTGTAAGTTCCATGTTTTTCAAGGCATGCATTTCACAGGTTGAACATGACGTAGGAAGAGGAGCTTTTCAATGCCGCCTCAAGAGTAACAATTCTAGTGTGAGATTCATCTAGCCTAGCATGCAAAATAGGACATAAGGTACAAGCTCCTAACAAAGCTGGCGTAGACTTCAACTCATCACATTCAATCCTAACCACATCTAGTTCCTCAAGAGTAGAGGCATGTTTCTCCTTGAGAGCAGTCAAATCAGCAAGAAAACTGAGCAATCACCATAGTTAATCTCATCAGACACCACAGGAGCAGATTTCAAAGCACCTATCTCATTTCTAGCATCCACAAGCAAGGATTCAAGCTCAGCAATCTTATCATTAGCATCACCCAACAAAGACCTAAATTCACTCTTCTCCTTGTTGGTCCTTCTAAGCACATCATCACGGTTATCAAGCAACTCATTCAGCCTAGCATTCTCCTCTAGCAAGAAGTTGGGATCTTGTCGTACCTCTTCCTCGGAGTCGGAGTTCGAATCTGAGTTGTGCCTCCCACCCTTCTTGGAATGCGCCATGCCGCAGAAGCCTCCTTATGCGACGAAGCTGAGGTCGGTGAAGTTCTTGCCCGTGTGCCGCTTGTCCTTGCGCCTTTCTTGCTCTTCCTCGCTGCTCGAGTCAGAAGAAGCATCGCTTGATGTCGAGTCGATGTCGCTCGCTCCGACCACCATCACTCGAGCGGTCTTCTTCTTGTGGCCTCCACTCTTCTTGTGCCTTCTCTCGCCTTTGTCCTTGTGCTTGTCCTTGTAGTCATTCCGGGAGCGGTGCTTGTTGTAGTCGTGCTTGGGCTTGCCCTTGTAGTCGTTCTTGATCTCCATGGCTTCAGGGCATTCGGTGATGAAGTGCCCGTGCTTCCCGCACTGATAGCACATCCCCGAGCTCCACCTTGCATTCTTGCGGTTCTCGTACATCCGCCCAAACCTCTTGCTCAACAAAGCGAGATCATCCTTGCTCAGCACATCAAAGTCCTCATCTGGCAAAGACACAAGACAAGACAAAGAGAAACCACCAGAGTTAGCGTTAGACCTTGACCCGGAGACAAGAGCCAAACTATGAGGATCAGTGGGGCTCTCACTCTTGGCTCTCAAGCCACGATCAACCTCTGAAGACCTGAGCTTGGAAAACAGCTCATCCAACGTCAGTGTATCATACACGCTCGACTCCTCAATGGCCTCGACCTTGGCACTCCACACGGGCTTATCCAGGGCATGCAAAAGCTTGATAGCTTGATCATGATCTGTGTATGGGAGCACTGTCACATTGGCCCTCATGTTGTTGACTATGCTAGTGAAGCGCTGGAACATAGCATCGGTCGACTCACCGGGGAGATGAGTGAAGTTCTCGTACTCTCTCCGGTAAGTGGAAAACAAACGGGCTTGCACTTGGGCATTGCTAACATGAGCATTTCTCAACTTGAGCCAAATCTTTCACGCCACATTCTCTCCGTACACTCGCTCGAACTCCGAGGCACAGAGAGCACGGAACAAGTAATCAACGGCCTTACTGTTGGCCTCACACAAGTCCCGCGATCCTGGAAGCAGAAAACTATCTGGGATGACATAATAAGGATTCTGAGTGACCTCCCAGATAAGAGTTCCCTTCCCTCGCAAAAACGCGCCCATGCGTCTCTCCCACATCGGGTAATTCTTGCCATCAAAGTGCGGAGGACCCGACCCCTTGCCGTAATCGCCAATCTTTGGATCTTAGACTGGTTAGAATCAAGAAGATCTGTAACTAGCTCTAATACCAACTGAAGGACCGAATGGGGCGACCAGAGAGGGGGGGAGTGAATGGGAGCCGATAAAAATTCTTCCCGAAGGTCGAACTCAGTCTATACCCCGATTGTCACTCCGAATTCTCGCGCACACAAAGGAAGCTCCAAACAAGGCACACACAAGCCTACAAGAACAAGAGACAAGCCTAGGAGCAAAGAGCAGAAGCAACTAGACAAGAATCAAAGGACTTAGGCAACTCTGCGAAGTCCCTGGCAGACCGTCTGGGAGGACCTCGCAGACTGTCCGCGATGACGGCGCGGACCATCCGTGGGGTCTCGACGGACCGTCCGAAAATACCATCAGAACCTCCAGTAGCGCACCGAGAAAACAGACTGTCTGTGATGGACCCGCGGACCATCCGCCTCGTCACAGACCGTCCGGCACTTTAGTACGGACCGTCCGCAAACTTCGCGCACCAAAAACCAACCGGCTCAACGGATCGAACGAAAGACCCTCAAGAACACACGAAGAACATGAAGAACAGTCGGCCTGTCAGGCACCTCGCGGACTGTCTGCACGGAGGCCGCGGACTGTCCGCCAGGTGCGGACAGAGCAGAAAAACACCCGACCTCGGGAGTCAACTCCATCTTTCCATCACCAGATCTCCCAAACGGCTAGAGCTCTTGAGACAAGATTTTGGAGAGTTGAGAAGCGTCACACAAGGAAGCTATGCCCCAAAAATCTCGACCTCTAACTCCCTAAATCACCGGGAATCACGGATCACACGAACCACCACCAAGAACTCGAACTCCGGCCAAAAACTCACGAATCGAAGGCTTTCCACAGTGTTTGAGGAGTCAAGATCACACACAAAGATGCGCAAGGCATCCACCCATGGTCTCCTCAAAGAAATCCGAAGGAAAACACCCTCAAATCCCCGAATCGAGTGAAGAACGAAACTCCCCAAAAATAGCCCGGAAAATGACACGAAAATCACAAAGGACTAGGAGATCACCACAACGCCGAATGCTTCCATACATCCAGAGGTCAGAGTCTATACAAGAATCTAGCCTAAGGAATACAGAGGGAAAAGAAGCAGTTCAGAACAATCTACCGAGGGAGGAAGCCCTAGAGTCCAAGAGAGAGAGATGCCATCCACCTCTCCACTATTTATACGAAGTCCATCGGAGGGAGGTAAATGACCACGCTACCCCTACTGCTTGAAATGAAGATACAACCCCTCAGGGGCATTTTGGTCAAGTCTTCATCGGACGGACACGCTTCCACCGTGGCTTCGCATCACATCGACGCAAACCCCGCGATCACACCACGTGCCCTCCGCCTCGAAGCTTCCCGAAGCTCCCGGATCACCGTCTCCGTCGCCACGGGCCTTCGGACTTGGTTTTGAGGCCCAAACCAAGAAACCGTCCACCTGATGGTTTTGTGGGCAAACCACCAAACCCCGCGTGCAAGCTTCGGGCTTCAACCGCTACCTTGTACCGGCCCATGTTCCCGACTTCAGCCCGCCAGTCTTGCACCGCACAGCTCGCACTTGACCCCATCGGCCACCGGGTCCATCGAACCAAGCCTACTTGCCACTCCATCACCCGGAGGCCGCCACGGCTAAGGCCTTTCACGCTTGTTCTTCACCTGCACCGACACGAGTCAAGCCACAACCTGTACCTGCACACTTGGACAAGCTTCAGTCCACACAACATTGTCAATCACTCATCACTAAGGAGCGACCCTCCACTGGTCCTCGGACACACCTGGTCCTCAACAACTGGCACTGGAAAACAACTCAGAAGACCGCATAGTGCTGCATGAGCCAATCATTGAAGACCCGACTCCTCTGCGCAGCACGGCAAAGTACTCTGCGGCAAGCACAAGTACCCAATCCATGGCTGAAGGATTGATGCCGTATGACAACTCTTGCCTGGATGAGGATAACTTGCAAGCGCATGGCGAGATGTTCCGCAGCATTGAGAAGCTCTTCGCGGTAAGTTGTAATCTCTTGTAGAGTACTTTTCAGTCAAAGATATCCTGTCTCTGACTCTTAAGTTGTTTTCACCCTTGCAGGAAGTAGTCAAGCAGTTGAAACGCAAGACTCGCCTGCTTGAGCAACATGCGGCTGACATCGAAGAAGTCGCGCAGCTTAGAGAATAGTTGAAGGAGCAAAACACCTTGTCTCTAAAGCTGCAAGAAAGACTTGATGGAAACGCCGCCGAGTACCACAATGAGATCCAGAAGCTGACGGCCCAGAAAGATGACGTTGTTGGTAAGAACAAGTCTCTGCACCAGAAAAATAAAGGTAATCTCCCTTTCTGAATTCATTGTTGAGTACTCTTCCATGTACACTGCCGTCTAATAAGTAGTCTTGATCTTCTGTAGAGCTGACTCAAGACATTGAGAAATTCAAGAACAAGGCGCTAGACTGGCAGCTGGCCTTTAATCATGAAGAAGCAACTCGCATGGATCTTGAGGCGGATTATAAGGTGTGGTGCTTCAAACTTGAGCGTGAGATGGAGATTCGCCTAGCGGGCTGGAATGACTTGTTGTCTTGCATGCAGTCGCTGAAGACCAAGATTGAAGAAGCCGAAGACCTGCGCTCAGAGTTGAAAGCCTTGACGGAAGCAGCCGAGCCAGTGGCCAATCTCTTCGAGCCCAGGGTTGCTGGAGTTCAGCCTCGTCCACTTGTGGAGCGGTTGAAGGACACGCCGAAGAAGATTCTAGAATATGCTCAAAGGCTAGCTTGTACCATTCCCAATCAAGTCTTGAGCTTCATCAAGTCATTCTACGCCGAGGCAGATTTGACGGTCATCATGAACGGGCGATCTGGAGATTGCACCGACGATAGGCTCAATGAGTTGATGCAACAGACTTCTCCAATCGCGGAAGCAGTCTCCAAGTTCATCGATCTCCGTTAGATGTACCTGTAGAGCAAAAACAATAGGGAAAAACAAATGTAATCTCAAACAAGTGTTTATGTAATATAATTGAAAACTTGAGTAAGTCAATTATCTGGATCCCTTGTATGCTTATGTGTTGGCCAAGTACTCGAGTTGGTATTGAGTGTGTGGCTGCAAAAAGAGATACGATACTCGAGTAGAAGTACTCAAGTATAAATATGTTCCGAAGAATGTTAGCTTAATCACGACGAGTTGAACACCTTAGCTGTAGCAGCGTAAAAGAAGGCTTTGTCGTGAAATAAGCTAAGGGTAGCACATTGTACAGAGTTTACAATGTCTTAAGTACCTCTGAGGCTATAAGCCTAGTGAGAGAGTACCCAAAAAGAGCTTATTCACAACGAGTGGAACACCTTAGCTATAGCAGCGTGAAAGAGGGCTTTGTTGTGAATAAGTTAAGGACAGTAATCAAGTCGAAATATTAGGATATCAACTTTATTACTGAATACATTGTACAGAGTTTACAATGTCTTAAGTACCTCTGAGGCTATGAGCCTAGTGAGAGAGTACTCGCAAGGATGTTCTGAAGAATGAGTAAGACCGTAGGGGACAGTGTGATGAACTCATCCTTGCTGTAGCAGCAACTTGTATGAGAGTTCCACTGAGACCCTACCACAAGGGTGTTACTCTAGGCCGAATCCTCTTATTAAGAAGTAGAAACATGGACAGCATGTGCCACTTATTGCTCTACACGACACGAAGTCGTCTGGAGAGAGTTATCATGACTCCCTACAGGGTCACAGAATGAGACTGCCTGGAGAGGATTATCATGATCCCCTACGAGTGACCGCAGCTGAAAGCCACGAGTAGATACAGTCGAAACTGTCTGGAGAGGATTATCTTGATCCCCTACGAGTGGTGGCAACCGTAGCTGCCTTTTGAGTGGTTGCAACCGAAGCTGCCTGGAGAGGGTTGATGAAGCCCCCTACGAGTTGTTTACAGTCGTAGCCATCTGGAGAGGGTTGTTGAGACCCCCTACGGGTAGAAGCGACAAAGCTGGTCGATGTTCCAAGAGTTGTCGACTTCCTCACCTTCAAGAGTTTGAAGACGATATGAGCCTGGGCCAGTAACCTTTGCAACAGAGAAAGGACCTTCCCATGGCGAGTTGAGTTTGTGGAGCCCTGTCGTATTCTGGATGCGACGAAGGACTAAGTCACCAATGTTGAAGGAGCGTTCCTCAACGTTGCGGTCATGGTAATGGCGAATCTTCTCAAGGTATCGAGCGGATTGAACAAGTGCGTTGCAGCGAGCTTCCTCGAGACTGTCGACATCTGTCTATCTTGTTTCTTCAGCTATGCCTTCTTCGTACTGATCAACCGTCGGAGAATGCCACATGACATCAGTAGGTAAGACGGCTTCAGAGTCGTAGACCAGGAAGTAAGGTGACTGCCCTGTGGGGGTAGTAGGCTGAGTGCGTAGCCCCTAGAGTGCATTGGGTAGTTCCTTGATCCACTTGCCGCCCTTGGTATTTGCAGCATCATACAGTCGCTTTTTGAGAGCGTCGAGTACCATCCCATTGGCGCGTTCCACTTGGCCATTTGTTGGTGTTTCTTAACATCACCACTAGTTGTACACCTAGAGGGAACATAAGAGCAACCGGGTATACCGCAAGCGCACGGAAATACCGTTGTAGCACTTCCCCAAAGGAGTATTCCAAAGGGTATTGAATCTAAGGAACGATGTGTACTACCTTCTATCCTAGACTGATGATCCAAGGACACAACTCTATAGGATGAGATGAAGATGGAAAGGATCTTGCTGATAGCGTGAGAGTTGAGAACGGCCTCTCGATTAGGAACTCTCGTTTCGGACACCAGCCCCTCCTGGCTATAACAGTTGGTTCACGGCAAATGGTTGCCTACACGCTGTATCTGAACGTGGGGGCTTTCAGAGGGTCCAACGGCTGTCACTACCGCGGCCTACCCCAAGACAAACCATGGGATACAAGGCATTCGAACGATAACCCGTAGTCTAGACACCACATCTACACCACCGATTACTACTATAGCACGGCTACGTCTGGCACCCCATAGAAACACTATAGCACTCCATATAAATACGGAGCGACGAACCCATGAGGGAGAGACCCGAATTCACTCAGGTATACGCTATCCTATGCAAGGGATCACAGATGAACTTGATCTAGATTAGGATATAGGAGCATCCACTTAACTCTGATTAAACTAGCAGGCATACAAACAAGATACAAACTTAGGTGTTTATAACAGAAGATCAAGGGTCGTGTTCGTGAAGAACACGAGCCTCTAACTTATGAACAAACACAAAAGCATGAGAAACGCGCTCGTCAACTAGATCGAGGAAGCGTGTTCGTGAATAACACGAGCCTCTAAATGATGAACGAACGAAGAACACAAGAACACAGTATGAATGCCACTTTAGTCTAACTGAGAATGTCAAAATACTCACTTTATTCTAAATGAAGAACAAAAGCATCCGTAGAGGATCGTTCTTGAGGAAATGTGCCAAACACCATGGCACAACCCCAAGACACCACCCCACCTTCCTTCTAATCTCTAAAGCACTAGCAAGCCAGCACTAATCCTATGCAAAGAGCTCTCCTCTCCTAATGAGAGAAGCCAAAAGGCAAAAGTGAGAAGGAGGAGAAGAAGTGTGTGTCCTATTCTCTAACCCCTCCACTTCTATTTATAGGCATGAGCACCGGCGTGGAAGCACCCCAAACACCCTGGGAATGAAGTCAGGAGCCAACCAGGGACCACCACATGGAAGGCCAGGATTGGGCACCACAAGGTCGGTTCGGCCGACCTGTGGGGTCGGCTGACCCCTTGTGGGCCCCACCTGCCTTGTGCTTTCTCGTGGTGGCTGTCAGGTGGGTCCTTATGGCGGTTCCAGGTGTCCACGTGATTTGGAGGCGGTTTAGGCGCTCTGGTGGGCCGTGGGATCCATGTGATACACGCGTGGCGACTTCTGATTCGCCGAGATTCCTCCCTTGGATTAGTGACATCACCAATCCGTGGCACTTTGCAAGGCAGCCCCTCATTGGCTGAGGTGGAGAGGCTTGGATTGATGAGGTGGATGGATAAGGTGTGCTTTTGCTCTATTTCTTGTGCTAATTGCCTGCATTCAAATATACATCGCCACTTGTGGAAATTGTCAGTACAAGGCCCTATTCTACTGTGAATGTATATTTCTCTTGTCAAAATGCAGAAGTTGACGGCTATAAATATGGTACTTAACAGCGGTCAACAACTCCCCCACACTTGACCTTTGCTCGTCCCGAGTGAAGGGAGTCAGATCAAGGTGAGACATGATATCCAAAGGTATGAAGCGAGCATAAGAGATTCCAAACCATACTTTGTACTTGTGAACTCTGTGGAGTGTCTATCATGCCATCTTGGGTAGTTGAAGAATGGAATGGTCAGGAATCAAATCACTCATGCTCATCATGTCAAGTAACTTGGGGTTTTACAATAAGTTTTTCAAAAACAAACCTTGCTTTGCTCCTCATTTGATTCTCTCAGATCGCTCAGTGTATATATGTCCTCACCAAGGCATTAAACTACCTTTAATCATGCTACTTCTAATAAAAGCTTATGTGGAGCTCAGGGTAGGTATGAATGATAAGGCATACTTGCATCACATATATTGCAAAGTCAAAGACTGGATCCAAGAGAAAAACAATTCATACAATCAGATCAAGATGTGCACGTGTATGGATATGATGGGTACGGTAAGGTGGATACTAGGCCCGGAGTGGGTGCTAGATATTACCATACATATATGATGAATGTTGGTAGATGGTAAGGTGGACACTAGCTCCGAAATGGACACTAGTTATTACCATCTAAGTTATGGAACTCCTTTTGCATGATCTCATCTCTCTCCTATTCCTCCTTTATTTTGGACATGGGCTATTCTTTCTTTTCTCTTCTTTTTTTCTCTCTTTTTTTTGTTCACCATGCCTTGAGCATGTGTCTCTTCTTTTCTTTTCTCTCTTTTTTTATAGCCCAATCTCTTTTAGAGATATTTGGAGAGGGATAAATCATGGAACAATGCATGGAGCTTTATTTTGTGGAATGAACGAATGATGCAATGCTAACTTCCAGTGTAGAAGCATAGCAAGACGAAAATGGTGGAGTGCATATGGATCTTGATCATGGAAGCATAAAAAGACTTCTCGCAAGGGTCACAGAATTTGACAAAGCTCAATGCCATGACAAACAGCATATGAGTATAAGGTTTTCATCTAGTAGCATCATATGGCTTTGGTAGGACTGTGGCACATCAAAGAGGAGCTTTGCAAAGGGTTCTATAATTTTTCAAATAAAATTCCCAAGCATTCAAACATTTAGAACGAAGATCATATCATCAAACCATATCACAAACATCAACTACTTAGATAAGTATGAGTTCCCTAATGATATTTGTTCACAAGCATCAAGATGATAGGTAAGGAATAAAGCATATGCAAGCCAACCACAGGAATCATGTAGAGCAAGCATAGCACCAACCACTGAGTTTGATATAAAAGGATAGAAATAGAAATTCAAACAAACTCGTGGATATAGAGTGAGATAGAGGGTGCACATACCATCACTTCTGAAGGATAAGAGGTCAAGGAAGACCAGTGGTGATTCAGCTAACCAGAGTGCAGCCGGGTCACTCTGGTTTACCTTGCTCTTGTCATGAAGGCGTAGTCGATGTTGTGCAGCGCCTGTGTGGGAGTTCTCTAGTGGATATGTCGATGATGAGCTTGAGAGAACTCCCCTACACTAGTGGTTGACCCTGGTGCTGTTCTTCAAATGACAAATGAAAACAAAGGTGGGACTCTACTGGTTCGAGAACCATAGAGCCTTTATTCAAATTCAAATATTTTTGTTGTTTTTATTTTATTTTATTGCCACCATGTCATTTGCTCGGAAGGGTTAGACCAAATTTACACTTCATACACAAAGGGGAATATACTTACCTTGGATCTTTGAGAGGTCATATGTACCACCTTTGTATGTTGTGCAACATGAATCTGACACCTCAACTTACCTTCCCAATTGAAATTAGCTTAATGACTTACCCACTTAAATTGGACAATTTTCTGTAGGGGTTAGTCAGCATATATGCAACCAAGATCTATGAAAATATAACTCTAAGGTTCATCAATCAAAACCAGACACCATGTCTTATTTTGATTGAAGAAGACAATTTTAACCTAAGCACCATGCTTAATTTAAAACAGTTTATGAATGCATGATATATCATATGCATTCAAACTAGAGCATATAAACAAAGATAAAGGAAGCATGAAAGCATGATCAAGCTATCATCGACAAGGGACATAAGCATGAGCATAAGGCGGTGAACCTCGGGAACCTCCCGGAAGGGCTTTGTTTAATGTCAAAAGCAGGACTTACCTAGCTAGTGGGCAAGATGCAAGAGCTGACATCATCTCCACACCAGGGTAAGATTTGGTAGAGGAGGAACTTTACTCAGGACGCTCACATACCTCCCCCACACTTGAAGTTTGCATTGCTAGGCAACAAAACTCAAGTGTGTGGTGATCAAGCTTCCTTTTGTAAATGTTTCCACACCAAATCTTATCTAGGTGTTGCAGCTGATGTGGCTCACATGTTCGTAGGCATCATCTGTCCATCTTTCTTTTCAATCTCCACCTGAAGGGTTAGTGACCAAAAATACCCGAATGACAACTTATCCTAAAAACATGTTCCTGTTTTTATTCGAAAAGGGAAATGAAACCTAAGCTAATCCAGGCTATCTCCTGGTAGTGCTTTGTTTATTTATTGGTCATAAGCTCGACCATGGGAACTTTGTTTTGCAGCTATCGTTGGTGGTGTCGTTCCCATCTCACCACCAACCCTTGATGTATGAGTGAAGCTTTAGCTGCAAGGTCAGTGCCACAGTGCACACATGAAATCTGATATGCTTATGATAGACATATACATCCACAATCAACCTTCTAAACACTCTGCAAAAGAGGACCATAAGGTGATTGCAGCCCTCACGTGTGCTCAGCGCACTAAGCAAGTCTGACTCTGGAGGGACATGATGCGAGCATGGTCTGTATGGTAAATCAAGAATGAAGCTACCATGCTCGTGTGTGGAATCCTTTCCTCCGGACTCCAGAGTCAGTGCCTCGACAGGTTCCATGGCTGATGAATTCTCCATCTCAAGAGAGTCATCGTGGAAGCTTGATGTTGACTCTCGATCATAATCGAAAGCAACATAATACGGGCCAGCGGGAAGAGGCTGAAACTTGGTCGAGATAGATGATGATCGTTCACCTCCACAGAGGTGAAGAGGATCTCCCGAGTCATCCCCTTGAGGAGTAGAGAAGTATACAACCTCAATCGGAACATGCCCGGATGATGCGAACGGAGATACGTGCATCATCGTCTCGAGCAGGTTTTGCTCGGGAAGAGGCTCTACCATGGAATGTTCATGACAAGAGATGGATGTGGTAGAAGCGGCTTCCCTAAGCTTTACATCTAGGGTTCCTTGAGATTTAGCAAGAAGTTCATCCAATGGGAAGCCCAGAAGAAGATCGAAATCCATGATGTCATAGATGTGAAAATCTAAGTGCACCTCGATCTTGTCTATGATGATTGGCACGTCCCTAGCAATCCCTCGACATGGGAAAATGTATTCTTTATACCTAGGACTTCGGAAATATCTATCAGTCGGGGTGAGGGGCATGTCACCCACCAGAGTGTCCAAAAGGTACTCCGCTATGATGCAAACCCCAGCAGCAGGGTCATGAACAGCATCTACGGTGTTTCCCCTCATGGAGCAATGGATGGTCGTGGAAGTCGAGCTGACCCGAATTACTTCGGAAACAGGCTTTGATTTCCAAGGCGACCAATACACTATTGCCCCATGATTCCAAACTTCATCGAGAACCTTATCAAAGTCCAACGATGCCGTAGGCTTCTCGTGCCAAGAACGATCTGAGGTATTTATGATGTTCCGAGAAGGATCACCCTCAAATCGAGAGGAGAACTCCAAAGGTTTAATTTCTTCTCCCTTTGGTGTTCGTGGTTCGGGAGAAGGCTCTCTAGATGAATCATTGGATGTGCAAGGTGAAAGCTCAAATTCGTCTATCAGGAGACAACCTTGGATCGACTCTGATTCTTGGTGGAGATCATTGTATCTGGGATAGGAAGAAGAGGTTTCTAAGAAGTATTCTAGGGTCTCTCTTCTTTCCATTGGAGTTTGGTTTCTGAATGAACCTCCAGCTACAAGATCGAGCTCAAATGCAGATTCCATGTCTATCATCCCGTGAAAGATGCTCAAAGATACATTATCGGGTATAGACAAGTCTGAGTTAAGCTCCAACAGGTGTGAGAACCTAGCCCAAGCTGCACCTATAGACTCGCACTCTAGCTGCTCAAATTCACGGAATTCACACGGTAGCAAATCTAAGTGTTCAAAAGGGAAGAACGAGTGACAAAAGTCATCTCGTAGTTCTTCCCAATTGTCTACACTCTCTATCGTGCGAGTGTACCACTGTTCCGCTCTATCTACAAGAGAAAAGGGAACAACTTCCACCTCAAAGTTTCCTGTGTCATGCCTGGGATTACCAAGCACGAACACAGTTCTTCGAACTCCTTTAAATGATCATGGGGATCATCACTGATGGCACCAGACAAAAGTCGATTCTGAACCATGGCTATAAAGCCGGGACGAAGCTCGCAGCTAGATGTAGAAGTTGATGGTTTCTCTAAGACGAACTCGCCCCTAGGGGTAGAGATGCTATTGCAGGAAAGCTTCTCCATGGGTAACGGGGGTAAAGATAGAAGGAAAGAAACAAAAAGGATATCTGATGGGTAACAGGGGTGAAGTTAGAAGAAAAAGGAAAAACAAAAGATACGAGGACCACTAGGTTCGAAGATGGATACAGCAACCGTTCCCCGGCAACGGCACCAGAAATGCTTGTTGGCATTTCTTAACGTCACCACTAGTTGTACTCCTAGAGGGAACGTAAGAGCAACCGGGTATACCGCAAGCGCACGGAAATATCGCTGTAGCACTTCCCCAAAGGAGTATTCCAAAGGGTATTGAATCTAAGGAACGATGTGTACTACCTTCTATCCTAGACTGATGATCCAAGGACACAACTCTATAGGATGAGATGAAGATGGAAAGGATCTTGCTGATAGCGTGAGAGTTGAGAACAACCTCTCGATTAGGAACTCTCGTTTCGGACACCGGCCCCTCCTGGCTATTACAGTTGGTTCACGGCAAATGGTTGCCTACACGCTGTATCCGAACGTGGGGGATTTCAGAGGGTCCAACGGCTGTCACTACCGCGGCCTACCCCAAGACAAACCGTGGGATACAGGGCATTCGAAGGATAACCCGTAGTCTAGACACCACGTCTACACCACCGATTACTACTATAGCACGGCTACGTCTGGCACCCCGTAGAAACACTATAGCACTCCGTATAAATACGGAGCGACGAACCCACGAGGGAGAGACCCGAACTCACTCAGGTATACGCTATCCTATGCAAGGGATCACGGATGAACTTGATCTAGATTAGGATATAGGAGCATCCACTTAACTCTGATTAAACTAGCAGGCATACAAATAGGATACAAACTTAGTTGTTTATAACATAAGATCAAGGGTCGTGTTCGTGAAGAACACGAGCCTCTAACTTATGAACAAACACAAAAGTATGAGAAACTCGCTCGTCAACTAGATCGAGGAAGCGTGTTCGTGAATAACACGAGCCTCTAAATGATGAACGAACGAAGAACACAAGAACACAGTATGAATGCCACTTTAGTCTAACTGAGAATGTCGAAATACTCACTTTATTCTAAATGAAGAACAGAAGCATCCGTAGAGGATCGTTCTTGAGGAAATGTGCCAAACACCATGGTACAACCCCAAGACACCACCCCACCTTCCTTCTAATCTCTAAAGCACTAGCAAGCAAGCACTAATCCTATGCAAAGAGCTCTCCTCTCCTAATGAGAGAAGCCAAAAGGCAAAAGTGAGAAGGAGGAGAAGAAGTGTGTGTCCTATTCTCTAACCCCTCCACTTCTATTTATAGGCATGAGCACCGGCGTGGAAGCACCCTAAACACCCCGGGAATGAAGTCAGGAGCCAACCAAAGACCACCACGTGGAAGGCCAAGATTGGGCGCCACAAGGTCGGTTCGGCCGACCTGTGGGGTCGGCCGACCCCTTGTGGGCCCCACCTGCCTTGTGCTTTCTCGTGGTGGCTGTCAGGTGGGTCCTTATGGCGGTTCCAGGTGTCCACGTGGTTTGGAGGCGGTTTAGGCGCTCTGGTGGGCCATGGGATCCATGTGATACACGCGTGGTGATTTCTGATTCACCGAGACTTTCTCCCTTGGATTAGTGACATCACCAATCCGTGGCACTTTGCATGGCAGCCCCTCATTGGCTGAGGTGGAGAGGCTTGGATTGATGAGGTGGATGGATAAGGTGTGCTTTTGCTCTATTTCTTGTGCTAATTGCCTGCATTCAAATATACATCGCCACTTGTGGAAATTGTCAGTATAAGGCCCTATTCTACTATGAATGTATATTTCTCATGTCAAAATGCAGAAGTTGACGGCTATAAATATGGTACTTAACAGCCGTCAACACCGTTGGCATGTGGATGAGCGATAGAGACGTACCGAACATCAATTCCACTGTTCTCGCAGTACTCCCAGAACTGGTGATTGTTGAAATTCGAACCCAGGTATGTGATAATACGATTGGGGAACCCATAGCGATGTACGATTTCATCCAAGAAGTCGAGGACTCAATCAGCCTTGGGGCAGGTAACAGGCTTGACCTCAATCCACTTGGTAAACTTGTCGATAGCCACCAGAACTCTGTTGAATCCCCCTAGCGCATTTGGGAGAGGACCAATCATATCCAGTCCCCAGCAAGCGAAAGGCCAAGTTGGTGGAATCGTGATGAGTTTGTAGGCTGGAACATGTTGTTGCTTGGTGAAGAATTGGCATCCCTGGCACTTCTTGACTAGTTCCTCTGCATCAGCAAGAGTTGTAGGCCAGTAGAAAGCACATCTGAACACTTTTCCCACCAAGTTGCGGGAAGAAGCGTGATTGCCATAGATTCCTTTGTGTGTCTCCTCCAAGATTTCCTTGCCTTCTTCGCGAGAAACGCACTTCATGAGTACATCAGAGCTTGCGCCTCGCTTGTAGAGTTGATCTCCGACTAGAGCATAAGTCTTGACGCGGCGTGAGATGCGCTCGGCTTCTGACTTGTCTTCAGGAATCAACTGATGTTTAATGTAGTTGATGAAAGGAGTTCTCCAGTCCACGTCAATCATGAGCACTTCTCGATCAGGTTGAACTGAAGTAGTCACGGGTGCAGATGATTGCTCTGGAATTGATGGTTTGTGGAGTTCATGGACGAAGATTCTAGCTGGCACTTGAGCTCGTGTAGATCCCAGCTTCAACAAGACGTCCGCAGCAACATTGTTGTCGCGAACCATATGATGGAACTCGAGAGCATGGAATTTATTTTCAAGTTTGTGTACCTCCTGACAGTATGCATCCATATTCTCAGCATTACGATCCCAAGAATCATTGACTTGATTGATGACTACCAAAGAATCACCATAAACAAGTAGTCGTGTAATGCCAAGAGAGACTGCAAGGCAAAGACCATGCAGTAGAGCTTCATATTCAGCTTCATTGTTTGAGACCTGCCAGAAGATTTGCAAAACATATTTGAGTTGCTCACCCTTGGGGGAAATCAGAAGTACCCCAGCACCAGCGCCTTCCAACTTGAGGGAACCGTCAAAGTACATGACCCAATGTTCTGGATGCTCAATTGGAGTTGGGACTTGATTTTCCCGCCACTCAGCCAAGAAATCAACTAAGGCTTGAGACTTGATAGCAGTGCGAGACTTGAACTCGAGTGATAGAGCGCCAAGCTCTACAGCCCATTTAGAAATCCTTCCTGTGGAATCCCGGTTGTGCAATATCTCGCCAAGCGGGTAGCTGGTAACCACAAAAATCTTGTACTCGTCGAAGTAGTGGCAGAGCTTCCGTGAAGTAATCAGGACCGCGTAGAGTAGCTTTTGCACCGGAGGGTAACGAGCCTTGGACTCTGAGAGTACTTCACTAACGAAATAGACCGGCCTCTGGACAGGGTAGCCATGGCCTTCCTCCTGCCGCTCAACGACAATAGCAGTGCTGACGACATTAGTAGTCACAGCGATGTAGAGCAAAAGCTCTTCATTGGGCAGAGGAGCTGTGAGGACTGGAGGCTTGGATAAGAACTCCTTGAGCTGAGAAAGAGCTTGATCAGCTTCAGTTGTCCATGTAAACTTCTCTTGCCGCTTGAGTAACTTGAAGAAAGGTAGACCCCGTTCTCCAAGTCGTGAGATGAAGCGATTGAGTGACGCCATACAACCAGTAAGCTTCTGGATATCTTTGATAGTAATCGGAGCTTGCATGTTGGAGACGGTGGTAATCTTCTCGGGGTTTGCTTCGATGCCACGATGGCTGATGATGAACCCGAGTAGTTTTCCTGATGATACGCCAAAGACGCATTTGTTAGGGTTGAGCTTCCATTGGTACTCGCGTAGTGAAGCGAAAGTTTCCTCAAGATCCGTGATAAGTATGTCTGGATCCCTAGTCTTGACAACGACGTCATCCACGTATGCTTCCACGTTCTTGTGAAGCTGCTTCTTGAAGCACGCTTGGATAGCCCTTTGATATGTAGCACCAGCATTTTTCAACCCGAAGGACATTGTTGTGTAACAATAAGCACCAAACAGGGTGATGAATGCGGTCTTCTCTTGATCAAATTCCTTGATTGCGATTTGATGATAACCAGAGTAGCAATCCAGGAAACAGAGTAAAGCGCAACCCACAGTAGAGTCAATGACTTGATCAATCCACGGCAACCCAAAAGGAACCTTGGGGCAATGCTTGTTGAGATCAGTGTAGTCGACACACATCCTCCAGTCGTTAGAGTTCTTCTTTCTGACGAGCACAGGGTTAGCAAGCCATTGCGGGTGAAAGACTTCCCGGATGAAGCCAGCCGCGAGTAGTTTAGCGAGCTCTTTCTTGATAGCAGCCCTGCGGTCATCAGCAAAGCGACGAAGATGTTGTCTCTTGGGGGTAGCGTTAGGATTGACGTTGAGTGAGTGCTCGATCAACTTCCTGGGCACACCTGGCATGTCAGATGGTTTCCATGCGAAGATATCACGGTTAGCCCAAAGGAAGTTGACGAGCGTGTCTTCCTATTTAGGATCAAGCTGTGCACTGATCATGGTCGTCTTGCTGCTGTCACCAGTACCGAGGTCAATGGCTTTGAGCAGGACATCACCAGACGGTGTAGGCTTGTTGTTGTTATCAGTCTTCTCAGGAACCTCCAGCTCGTTCGGAGCAAGCTTTTTAGCGGCAGTGAAGACTTCCATCATCGCATTGGGTACTTGAGTAGTCGAGGTAAGTTCTACGGCTTCTGTGTCGCGGTCGTAAGAACGCTTCAAATCCCCTTGCAATGAGAGAACTCCTTTGGAGCTCGGCATCTTGAGTACGAGATACACATAGTGTGGGATAGCCATGAACTTAGCAAGACTCAAACTTAGTCCCAAACTTGATGTACTCAGTGCGGTAGTGATCCTTAGTCCCAAAGGTAACGGGTAGTACAACTGAACCCAAAGGAATAGCTGCGTTGCCCGGGATGATACCATAGAACGGTGAGTTGGTCTTGGTAAGCATATTGGTGATATCCAGGCCCATCTTCTTCAAAGTCTTGGCAAACAGGACATTGAGACCGCTGCCACCATCAATGAGAACCTTGGTAAGCCTGGAGCCTGCCACCACTGGATCCAGAACTAGAGGATATCGTCCTGGCTCAGAGAAACTAGTCCATTGATCCACCCTCGAGAAGGTAATGGAGGTTTCAGACCACTTTAGAAAAGTGGGAGCTGCTGGTTGGATGGACATGATCTCCCTGAGTGCAAGCTTCTGCATGCGCTTGGTTGGAATACCGCCGAATATGACATTGACAGTGTTGGAGGGGTTTTGAAACCCAGTGTCTTTGTCTGTGTTAACCTTCTTCCCCTTGTGTTTGCGAAACCGCGGGTTTGGGTGCGTTGGTTCAGGTGTGTTCTTCAACGCATGACGAAGTTGGTAACACTGCTCTGTAGTATGATCGCCCTCTGGGTGCCATGGGCATTTCTGCTTCGTCAATTTTGCCCAGTGAGGATCATCTTCAGGCTTGGCAGTAGTTTCCATGGCAGCAACAGTGTTGTCAAGCTTGCGATTGCGATTAGGATTGCTCGAGTAGTTATTACTCGTGCGATTGCCTTGCTATTGCTTACCACTGTTGCTTCCACCAGCATTGTTGTTGTTGTTGTTATTGTTCTGGTTGTTGCGAAGATGCTTGATTCCGAGCCTTGTCTTCCTCGTCCACCTAGTGAGTGATCATCTCCTTGAGCTTGGTGATGTTGGCTGGGCAAGCGCGACCGAAGTCTTGGAAAAGCCTGTCGTCATAAAAACCATCCTGGAAGGTATCGATGACTTCTTTCTCGGTAACGTCAACAACAGTAGCCCTTTTCTCAAAGAAGCAGCACATGTACTCGCGAAGAGTCTCGCCTTGTTTTTGCTTGATTAGGGCAAGGTCCATTCGAGTACCATGACGGCCCAGAGAACCCGCGAAGTTGCTGGTGAAGCGGTGCTTGAGTTGTCCCCAGTTGTCGATGGAGCCACGTTTGAGAGACTCGAACCATGTGAGGGGCTCTTGCTCCAAGACGAAAGGGAAATAGATACACTTGGTATCATCGTTGCCCCCGGCATTGGTGATGGACAGAGCATAACAGCGCAACCACTGCCTTGGATCTTGCTTGCCATCGTACTTAGAGATACCGTAAGGCTTGAATTTCTCCAGAAGAAATAGAGCTTGAAGTCGAGTAGAGAAAGCAGGAAAAGAATCATAATCAGCATCCTTTTGCTTCTCACGCTCAGCGCGTCTGGCGTTGATTGTTGTGCGAGCGTCGTAGCGAGAGTCTCCTGACTTGCTGTTGACACTGCCATCATCGCCTTTGCCCTTGTTGCTAGCTTCCGGACGCGTACATTGAGGAGTGGGTGTGGTACGATGAGCACCTCCACTACTGCCGTGGTGACTAGGAGTACTGGTATTCTGGCGTAGCATAGTGTAGGCTAGCTCAGCCAGCTTCGCAACTTCAGCAGCCACCCTGTCACGAGGCATAGAGCGACCAAGCAGGTTGATCGCATTAATAGCTTCCTCTGGAGTGCGATATTGACGGGTAGCTACCGCATCCAGAGCCTCTTGAAGATTACGGGTAGGTAGAGCTTCCACGAGTTCCTGACGAAGGGTTGCACGATCAGCATTGCGTTGGTGACGTGCAGTCTTGGCCTCCGTAGTTTCCTCAGCAGGAGCATTGGCAAAGAGTTCATCGTCAGATACATCATCCGGAAAGCGATAATTGGCACGATGTCCTAGCGGAGTAGTTGCATCAACGACGAAAACTTCTCGATGCGATGAATAAGTACCCGTACTCTGAACAAGCTCAGTATCGGTGTCATAATCAACAAACTTAACGCCTTCCTGGAAAGGTAAGTTGTCGAGACAAGCGATAAAGCGCTCCTAATCATCCAAGGTGAGATCAGTACGCACATGCTCAGGCCAGTAGACGAATCTACCCTCAGGTGTTGATGTGATCACCAGTCCTTGAGCAGGGCCAGTCAGCTTCTGTACTTCAGTAGAATCAGAACTGTAGTTGAACTCGAACTCAGATGAATGCGAATAGTAGTCGAGGTTGACGTCCGAATCCAAATAGTACTCGAGCACGATCTTCGGGCCAGGGCACATGAGGCGCTTCAATGCGGCTTGGTAAGCAGCACTGACATGGTGATGACCGAAGAGAGGTGGTGCTGGGATGTTATCCAGGCTGAGCGCAAGCTGTGAAGCTGAAGAGAGCAACTCAGGCAGAATAAGAGACGAAGTCGAGTTGTACTCGGGCTCTGACTCGAGTTCTCTGAGCGGGTCAGAGATCGAAATTTTGCCGAAATTTTCGATGAGTTCTTCCATCGAAGCTTGCGTAAGCGTCGAGGACTTGAGCTTCAACTCCGGAGTTGACGCCAAGAAACGCAGGAATGATCCGGCGCCGTCAGCAACACAAACCCAGAAGCCAAAAACGAAGGTGTCGCCTTGCTGGAAAGCGACAGTCGGCTTGATGATGACGAGAGCCATTGAGTTCGCTAGTGGATCAACGACAAGATCCCCTACCTGGGATGCCAGCTGACAGTGTTTTAGACACCGAGCCTACGACGGGGTACCCAAAGTAGTAGATTGTGCGGTGGGGCTCGCCGAGATCAGGAACATGATGGTGAGACACGGGGCACACAATTAGACAGGTTCGGGCCGTAATGTGCGTAATACCCTACGTCCTGTATGCTGCGTGACTCTGTATTGATTGCGTATGTTTTGAGAGGGGTCCCTACCTCACCTTATATGCCACGGGGGGCAGGGTTACAAGTCGGATTGGTACAAGAGTACTATTCGAGTAGGACTCAGAGTAGCCTATACAAGGTATGGAAAGCAATCCTAGTCTTAGTACAAGTCCTTGTCCGTCTTGTCTTGCCTTGTGGTCCACGGTACCAGCACCGTGGCCCACTAGTCGAGTAGTCCAGATGTTCAGGAACTTATCTCCCGGGTATGGCCCACATGTGTTGGTGGGCCCAGGGATGCCCGGTCAACATCGTATTGCTCTCAGACTCGGGGTTCTTAGCGGGAATCCCGTACCCTTCATCGGGACGCCCCGAGTTCTCATTGATGAGGCATACTTGATCCAAGGGCATATACTCAAGAAGGGCCCAAATGATTCTTTGACTTTCTTCTTTCCGAGATATGCAAATAAAATCTTGTTACCTAACCTGGGGTTTGGATTGTATAGCTCGGAGTCACTAACCATTCCCCTTGTTACACAAGAGGAAAGCCGTCGTGCTATGTTTCAGGCAGGTCCACCAGAAGCGCGGCGAAGAGAGCACACATGCAGCAGCAGCAGTCACAGCCACCACCACAGCCACAGCCACAGCCTGCTACACCACCAGTGGCAGGAGGGGCTCCTGTGGGGCACATGTTCAGGGTTACCCCTGGATATGCACCTGGTTGGGACCAGCCCACCTACCACCCGAGTGCGAGTGGCACAGCTTGGGCGGGTGCGAGCGGTGCTCAGTTGGGCCACACCCGCTAGTTCCAGCTCCGGTGGTCCACCTCCGTCTTCGTCCTTCCAGCAGCACTCCTCAGCCTCTGCACGCGATGCTCAGCTCACGCAGCAGATGGGAGAGCTCACCGTTCAGGTCACGGGATAGGAGGAGACGCTGAACACCCACGTCAAGTCTACCTCAGCGTGGCAGCGTCAGGCTGGTGAGAGGATCGAAGCCATGCAGCAGAACTAGCAGCGATACATGGAGGAGCAGAGGGCTTACTACGCGAGTCAGGCATTCTTCTTCCCTCCTCCACAGTGAGCCTGAAGCTAGCTTGGGGGAGGACCCCCATCCTGAGGTAACTTGTATCTTCCTTTGTTTTCGGAATATCTTATAAATGAAAACCCAAAAAAATCTGCAACAATAAAAAGACCAAAAATATTTATTTGCTTTCATCATCATCGTTTGCTTAGTTTGCTTTGATATGCATAGTAAGAATGCTTTGCCTCTATGGTTAAAATGATGAATAGTTGCTCTGTTTATTCTCCTTGTATGTCTTGCTTACAACTTTGTGTCCTACCTAAGTTTTGAGTTTGTTGGCTTGCATGTTCAAACCTTAGCTTGAAAATTGTGGATAGCAAAAAGCATGATCCTTGCCTAAGTTGTTGTGAGACATGATATGGTAGAATAAAGTGCTATGATCTTGTGCTTAGTGATGCTTGACATCCGGAGTTTTCCTTTTTCAAAAAATCAAAACATGATGAGTTCCTCAATGATGAGAATTTCCCATCCAAGGTCATATGTAGATTCTAGCCCTTAGCCTCCACATATGCAGCTTGTTCTCTCATTGAGCTTTGTCAAATTGTTGTGACCCTTGTTAGAACTCATACTCCCCTAATCAAGATCACGTACACGTTCATGCTAAACTTCTACACTGGAAGTTAGCATTCATCATTTGTTCCGTATGCTTATGCATTCTTCCACAAATAAAACTCTATGAATCTTTGCATCATTCATCCCTCTCCAAATATCTCCAATAGAGACAAAGGGCTAGCTTAAAAACAAGAGGGAAAAAGAAAAAGAAAAGCATGCTCAAAAGCATGGCAAAAATAAATAAAGAGAGCTAGCCTAAGTCTTGAAAATTTTCTAAAGGAGAAAAAGGGATTGATATGTGCAAGAGAAAGAGTTCCACGATATAGATGGTAATAACTAGTACCTATTCCGGGGCTAGTGTCCACCTTACCATCAATCCCTCATTCCCTCATATAAAGCATGGTAATATCTAGCACCCATCTCCGGGCCTAGTACCCACCTTACCATGCTCATATCCATCAAACACCTATGCACATCTTGATCAGGATGTATGTTTGTTTCTTCCAAGGATCCGGTCTTTGACTTAGCAAAATATGAGAGACAAGTATGCCACATTTCTTCCCTACCTACAGCTCCACATAAGCCTATTAGGAGTAGGATGTGAAGAAAGGCAACATTGATGCCTTGGTGAGGAACCATACACCTTTGAGCAATCCGAGAGTATCATTTGAGGAACTCTGATTTTCTTTTGAAAAATTTGCAAAACCTCCGGATTGATAGCTGATCAAGGTATGAGTGATTATGCATTTGCTATATAATCATTATGCCTCTCAACCGCCTAAGGCAGGTGAAGCTATATGCCCCACGTCATCAGGAGAAAGGTAAGAACATTGCCAACTTGTTCTATTCTGGTAGAATACTTTGCTGTATGTTTGTCATAAGTTGAGAATACAACATTGTAGCAACTCCTAATCAACCAACCTAAGTCCCTAATGTCTTGCTTCGAGACGAGCAAGAGGTTAGCTTGGGGGAGTTTGTTGACGGCTGTTAAGTACTACTTTTAGCCCTTAATATTCTCACATAAATGGAGGTATATGCATTATTTACTTGCATTTTGGTTTGAATAATGTAGTTACACTTGTCCTTAGAGATTATTTGTATGTAGGTGAAATACCCTTTAAAAGAGATGGAAACCCACCTTCTATGGAGAAACCATGCCAACTCAGCTGAGGAGGTGGCTGCCACCAAGGAAACACATGGCAATCCATGTCATTGATCCAAGGGAGACACTCACCGACGAATCAGAGGACGCCACATAGACTTCACATGGATCAAGGGGCCCACCTCGGATACCAAATCAAGCCATGCACCGGGGGAGGATCAAAGGGCCCACAGGGCAGCCACCCAGAGGAAGCACACCATGTGGTGCCACCCTAGGGGGCCGGCCGAACCGCCTTAGTGGCGCCCCATCTGGTCCCTACACATGGCAGCTGCTCATTGGTCACTTGCTGCATCCCGGGGTGTTTTGAGGCCATTTGGTGCTCCGAGCAAGCCTGATCCTTGCCTATAAATAGAAGGGTATGGGCTCCCATTTCCCACACACCACTCTCTCATTCTCCTCTCACTTTTAGTTTCCAAGGCTAGGGGGTAGGCTAGAGTAGCTCTTCTTCAGGTTCCAAGTCTTCTTTGGAGTCTAGGTATGAGTTCTCTTTTATCTTTATTTCATTGTATGACTTTGATCTACTTCAGTTAGTCAGCTATTTCATATAAAGTCATGGTAGATCATATGCTTGATATGTTCTTGAGTTCATCCTTTGTTCATCATTTAGAGGCTGGTGTTCTTCATGAACACTACCTTTTGATCCACTTGAAGGGTGATAAACTCATTCCTTATGTGTTTCTTCATAAGTTAGAGGCTCGTGTTCTTCACGAACACGACCCTTTGATCTTATTAACTAGACATAAGAGAGTTCATATCTGTTCGTATGTCTAACCTTAGTTGATCTTGTTAGATAGCATGAGAGTGTTGCATGAGGTTTGTGTTCAAGCTACGGTACTCGGTCTAAGTTGACCAGTCTTCTGGTGGCTCTCACCCTGGGTCACAATAGCCTGGGCCGGGTGGACTCTAGCAGCAATGTAGGCATGGTGCCTCGGTTGTCTGGCTACGTTAGTTATGAGCATACCCCCTGTAATGATAGAGGTAGGTCCGCAGTGGTGACAGCTGCTAGATCCTTTGCAACCCTCCGCGCTGGGGTACCTGCTGTAGGAGTCTAAAGTCTAGTTTCGCAGAGTGCTGGTCGTCGCGGGCTAGCTCCCCGTTTGTACCTGGGTGCTGAACCATACCCTCTCATGCAATACTCATGCCTATCTCCTGTATCTTCTAGCTTTGTATGTTTAGTACATTAGAACCTAGAGCTAGCTCGTATGTTTCCCCTAAGCCGTAGTGTGCTAGAGTAGAGGTAGATCTGAGTGTGTGTGTCGCACTACCCTTTATATCTTTTATCTTACCCCTACCTTAGAGTTTGTTGTTTCCTATATCTATCTCTTAGTTTACATTCAGTGCAAAAGCATAAGTCTAAGATATCCGCCATTGCCGTCCACGGATACGATACCCTTGGAATATTCTCCTTCCTTGGGGAAATGCTACAATGGTTTATCTGTGTGCTTGCGGATTCGTTCATGATCGTTTAGATTAACCTTTGGCAAGTCTTGATGTTCACGCTAACTCGGCGTTGTTAGTCGTGACGTTAAGAGTTGCCTACAAGGTTTTCTTGGTGTTGTCACTAAGAATGGATTCCAGACCTGTTCTTAAAGTGACGGCGCAAAGAAATGCCAACACCGGCCTCCCCGATCCGCCGTTGCGGCCGCGAGCCGTGGAGGGCTGCACCGCCGCCCTTGCCCAGCAACGCCGGGACAACAAACCAATGGTCAGGACTCGGAAGCCGAACAGATTGACTGATTGAGGATGTGAAATTACTGTAATGCCCTTTCTCAATTAAATAAAATTTTATTTATATATTTTGTGGATCCCACCAATTTAGTACTTCTCCTATAGTAACTTCCTGATATTTCCACCGTTGGATTTCGCGGGATGGATGGCTCATAAAAAAGAAAGCATTGTAAAATTCTCTATAGTTAATAGAACTTTCCAACAATGAAATTTTCAGGTTTATTTTGCAATGATGATTCCGGGTGGCAGTTTACACAGTAGTTGTTTTGTTTCCATTTGGAGGATTTTTAATTTGGTAATATGATTATTAAAAGTTTTTTAGATTATATGATTATTATAAGTTGACTTGGATTGGGCCTCGAGGCCATTCAGCCCAACAGGGCTTAGTAAAAGAGGCTCCTGGTTCTTTTAATAAAAAAACGGCGCTACTAGCGCCCGGATGTCCGTTCCGGGTGCTAGCGTCGGACGGGTCCCCAGCCACACGATCGCATATCAACGGCCGGATCGTGTTGTGAACCATTTTGATGTTGCGAACCATGTTGCGACCAACATTCAACCTCAGAGCCCCCCTCCCTCCTGCCCGAGCGATCCGGCGATGTTGCAAGCATGTGGTAAAAATGTTGCGAGCTTGTGGCGAGCATGTTGCGACCAACATCCAAGGATCACCGTGTTGGGGCATGTTGCGACCTATGTTGCTTGCAACATCCAAGCGCCAGGGGTGTTGCGACCGTGTTGCGACCTATGTTACTTGCAACATCGCGGGGGTGCTTCTTCATCCGCGGGCTTTCTTCCCCGTCAAGGCCGACCTCTGAAACGAGGGGAGCGGACTCCAGGCGAGCTGTTCTCCCCCCGAAACCTTGGATCCGCAACGTGAGGAGTGCTAATGGCGCATATACTCCACAAAATTGAGTGCCCCCACCGGATCAGCCCTATCCCGCCCGTCCCGGAGGCATTGTTGGAAGAAATTCTTCAGATGCGGTCATGGTGTCCCTCACGACCCACCCAGCTACGTCGAGCAGCATCCCTGTAGTCTTGGGCTCCGAGCCAAGGGTTCTAAGGTGAGTTGCATCCGTAGAGCAGGTTAGGTCCCCCCTCTCCCCCCTGTCCCCCCCTCTTCACCTCGATGTTGCTCCCCAATGTTGGAGATGTTGCTTCTTCTATACATGTTGCTGGGCTATTTGCATGATATGCATGATGTTGGGTTGTTTCTGGTAGATTTTGCTACGTATTTTCGATCGTTTGGCTTTAAAAGTTGTTGCTGCATAGTGTTTTCAGGATCGCAACATTTGATTATATCGTTTGCAACATCTGATTGAAACTTCTGCAACATGAAAAAATGCAGGTGCGTTTTCCAAATCTGCTGCCCCAGAGTGCTGCCAACTCCAGCAACAACAATGTCAGCCACCCAAATGTTTCGGCAAACTCGACTGATCATGTGCAAGTAGAGGTCGGTGAAGAAGTGGTCTATTATGAGGATGAGGATGTTGTGTGCTCACAACCAGTTCATCCATGTGTTGGTATGGAGTTTGACAGCATTGAAGAAGCACAAAGGGTGGACAATGATTATGCATACAAGATGGGTTTTAGCATCAGGGTGGCCCCGACCAGAAACAGCAGCAAGAGAAATAGCAAGGAACTTATCAAGAAAGAATGGGAATGCTCACATGCTAGGAAGCCGGCTCCGGATGCAGCGGCTGATGGGAAGGAAGAAGCTAACTCAGGAGCTTCGACGAGTGATGCAGCTATAGCAGAGGGTACGAAGAAGAGGGCAGCAACAGCTGTGCTAACCACATCAGCAAGAAAGCGCAGCACCATCAAAAAGTTTGATTACAAGGCCCATATGGCGGTTGGGAAAAGGGATGGGAAGTGGAAGGTCATAGTAATGCAGCCTGAGCATAGTCATCCGCTTGTGAAGGGGATAGGGGTGAGGAAACATCTGAGATCCCACCGAAGCATATCATGGGCAGATTATGAGTTGCTGAAAACTCTGCATCACAGAAACATCAGCACTATGCAGATCATGGGAATTCTTGGTGATTTCCACAGTGGTGTTGGCAACCTTACTTTCAGCAGCAAGGACGTTTCAAACATGAGGACGCGCTTGAGGGGAGGCCTGAGCTACAGGGACATGGATGCAACGATGGAATATTTTTGGAAACAGCAGGCTGAGAGCCCGTCTTTCTACTATGCTCCAATGATTGACGCAGATAATGCTGTGTGAGTGCTTTTTTGGGTTGAGGGCAGGACAAGAGAGCTGTACAAGAGTTTTAGTGACTGCATATTCTTGGACACGACATTCTGCACCAACAGATACGACATGCCGTTTGCACCTATTGTCGGGATAAATAACCACCTGCAGAGCATACTACTTGGGTGTGCATTGTTACCAGATGAAACAACTGAAACATTTGTATGGGTGCTGGAGAGGTTGAAGGAAGCAATGGGCGGGCGAGAACCCACCAACATAATGACGGATCAAGACAAGGCAATGAAGGCAGCAATAGCTATAGTTTTCCCGGACGCAACCCACAGATGTTGCAAATGGCATGTCCTCAGCAAAGCTACGGAGAAGTTTGTGTGGTTGATTAGTAATGAAACGGACTTCGCAAAAGAGTTTGACTACTGTGTCAACCGCACTGAAACACCAGAAGAGTATGAGGAGTTGTGGGCAAGGGTGGAGCAAAAATACAAGCTGCAGGGCAATGAGTTCTTTCAAAGCATCTCTGGGACAAGAAGGATGTGGGCTCCTGCATACTTCAGAAAGTACTTCTTCCCCTTCACAGGCACAACAGGGAGGTCGGAAAGCATGAATTCGCTGTTCAAGAAGGTGGTCCACCCTCAGGACTCGGTGTTGCAGTTCGTGATGCAATACGACTACATCATAGACACCAGGGCTGAGAGAGAGAACAAGGAGTGTTGCAAGGGGGAGACTTCAGACCCGCCGCTATGGGGAAGGTATTCATTAGAGAAGCAAGCAGCAGACTTCTACACTGGTGAAGTCTTTGGTAAATTCCAGGAGTTGTTGCGTGATTCGACAAGGTTCAAGATAGGAGGGGTGACTGCTGATGAACAAGGCTGGACGGTCCAGGTTGTGCACTCGAATTCCACAAGAGTCCGGATGGTCACTATTGATAAGGATGCAACACATATACATGCTCATGCAACATGTTTGACCGTGACGGCCTGCTGTGTCCACACATACTGAAAGTGTTCACAAACAGGGATGTTGATACAATTCCAGAGAAATATTTGCTAAGAAGATGGTCAAAGGAAGCAACAATAATGATACCAGAACGCCTCTCGGGTCCCGAGCCAACATTTGGTGTCCCCACCACCAACAAGCTAAGGTACAATGCGTTGCGCAGAAAGATGAATTCGCTAGCAGCGGAGGCTTGTTTAAGTCCGGAGAAGTACACTATTGCTTCTGCTGGTATAGATCAGTTGGTTGAAGCGGTAAGGGCAGAAAGGGGCTCGTCTAAAATTAACCATGATGGAGTTCAAGTTGGAGTTGCGGCCAAATGTTGGGCCAAGTGAAAAACCTGTTGTGAAGTTGAATCCCCCAAAAACAAACAACAAGGGGCGTCCAAAAGAGAAGGTGGACAGGTTTAAATCTATAGTTATGCAAGCTAGAGAGAAAGCGATGAAGAAGAAGGGCAAAGGCAAAACCAAGACTGCACAAAAAAAATGTTGCCTTGTTCTTATTGCCATGAAGAAGGACACGGCGTGCAGACCTGCGAGTACATGGCCAAGGCGGAGGCGATTATGAAGGAGCTGAAGGAAACTGAACTAAAGCTCTGATCTAAATTATTATGCAATCTGTTCCATGTAGTTGAGCTTCGGAAACATGTAAATGTAGTGGATGCAACATTTCATTTCATCAATTGCAACATGTCAGAAATATTTAATGAAAAAATATATTTATTCCTGTTCTTGAGTACATGTCTGCTATTGAAAATATGTGGTTGAAAACATGTCTGCTATTGAAAACTGTTGTGATACATGATGGCATCATCCTGTCTTGGTGTCCTGTAACTTGATATTGTTCATGTTGCGTGTACACGTCTGTGATGTTTCATAAGGTGTTTTTGAATGTTGCAGGGTATCAAAAAATGTGCAACATCGTTGGACTCAATGTGCAACATCCAAAATACACTGCTGCAACAAAACACAGAAAAAATATTGTACTGCACAACTTGTTTCAGATAATTAGTGTATATAGATATATGAAACCCACTAGCACATGAAATATTTTGAAACATTTTATACATAGCGCTGGGGCACAATTGTTTACGTAGCAAGTCATTGAGGTACGAAACTCCACTCCCACACGTCATAAACATCTTACAAAGTGGCAGGTTCATAAAAATCTACTCCCCTAGTACATAAAACTACACTACTACATGTACAAGAGCATTTGATCACTTCTGGTTGCAGTACTTCTCCAGAAACTCGCTTGTCTTGATTTCATTGCTCTTGGAAAGTAGGAGTATCGCTGCACTAACTTTCCTGTAATCGCCCATCATGTGCTGAGAAAAAAAAGAGATGCAAGCATTAGCTACTCGTAATTCAGGGGGCTAAAAAAAAGGAGATGATTAAGGTACAAAGCTGCATCTAGACGTGTAGCATGGATTACCGGCTGAAGCGCGGTTTCCATCTTCTTTCCATTCCATGACTCCATGTACAGCATTGTGTACAGCCCACAATCATATCTGAAACATTTAACAGTTATTGCACCAACATGTGTGTGGATAGTTTGAAACATTTACAGATATTACACCAACATCTAAACAGTGAGTATGAAACATTTAACAGTTATTCCACCAACATGTGTGTAGTTAGTCTGAAACATTTACATATATTACACCAACATCTAAACAGTGAGTATGAAACATTTATATTCTGAATTTGAAACATTGCTTGGATGAAACATGGTACAGAAAAAAAAAGTGTGCTTACACGTTATCTTGTTTCGGATAGTCCTTGGGGTAATCCCACTCAAAAGCAGACACATCTTTCCTCAGCACACCAGATTTCAAGCAAGCCTTAGAGAAGTTTATGATCTAATTATACACAAAAATGGTTTGTTAATTATTTTGTTGGCTGCAAATGGATAGACAGGTAGATATAAAAAAGAAATGATTGAATGGTTAAAAGGGAAAAGAATGGTTGGTATGAGTGTATGACTGACCAAGTTTTGCGCACATTCATAACATCCTGTATCTTTGGAGCCATGTAGAGCATTGAACCACGAGATTTCGCTGAGAAACATGTTGACACACAACTACCCAGTGGCCTTCATGGACAATGGGGAAAAAGCTACAAAAACAATAATTGATTCAAGTATTCAGCATGTGCGCATTTTTTTTCAGAAAATAAGCAAATAACAGAAAACAAGGGGGAGGAGGGGGTGCAACACAATACCAGGTCCATCTTAGGGAGGTCAAATATCTTGTCCAAGTACAATAGATTCCTATTTAGGCTGTCATCGATGAATCGATCAGGATGAACAATCAGCATGTCCTGGGGGACAGAGGGAGGGTTTTGGTTAGAAAACACAAAATTATAAAGTACAAAAAACATGAGTAGTTGCACACGGGTTTGGGGACTAACACTGAGTAGAGGGGAGAAAGCATATTTCTTCACAATGTTCTTGTCCTTTGTGTAAGATTCACGTTCTTCAATGTTGAATTGGTTAGTCCATAAAGTCATGACGTTGTTATCAATTTCACCCTTTGGCTTGAAGGACTTGTAGAACTCCTCATATGAGACATGGAAGCCATCGATCTCGACAAAGGCGGGCCTGGAAGGGGAAAAAGAACACATATAAGTGAGAAGCAAAAGATTAGAGATGGGAAAAAAACACATATATTGTTGATTCTGAAACATATACAAAGTGAGCCTGCAACATTAGTATGTTGAGTCTGAAACATATATATAGTAAGTATGGAACATTTGTATGTTAAGTCTGAAACATTGGTAAACATTGGTATGTTGAGTCTGAAACATATATATAGTATTTATGAACATTTGTATGTTAAGTCTGAAACATTGGTATGTTAAGTCTGAAACATTAGTATGTTGAGTCTGAAACATATATATAGTATGGAATATTTGTATGTTAAGTCTGAAACATGTATAATCTGAGTCTAAAAAGCATAATACTAGTTACCACAACATGTGAATTTTCAGTGTGCAACATACATATTATGAGTGCGCAACATTGAGTGGGCAAAGTTAGAAAAATGGCTTACGATGCTAACAGCTCTTCTTTGGTGACTGGCTTCTTCAAAATCCTTTTGCTGATCAGCTTGTCGTAGATAGACTTTGTTTCTTCATCCAATCTTAGTTTCTTCGCCTTCTTTCCTTGGTTCAGATTGATGGCGCCCCGCTTCCTCCTGTTTTGCTTGTCAATAGTACTTGAGCCTGGCTTCTTCACCTGATTATCATCCATGGTTGTTCCACCTGAAAAAAAAGAAAAAGATGAAAATATAGAGTGTTGAATATGAAAGTGCAGAAACATGGATATGCGCGGGTGGGGCGCACCTGTGTGTCCAATTTCCGGTGGGCTCGAGCAATCATCATCAGCCCCATCGGAATTCAGCAACTCAAATGAAGACATGTCATCGTAGAGTCTCGAATCATTGCTTTTCTTGTCACTAAGTGACCTGGCAACACTGGTGGATGTTCCAGCAGCACTATTGGATGTTCCAGCAACACTAGTGCGTCCTTCGCCAACATCATCAGCACTAGTGGGCCCCTTTTTTGTGCTGCCATCACCATCGGTGGTTGATGGTGCTGCTCCCACATCATTGTTCCGGGCCCTGTTGGCTAACTCAGCCATCTTAGCCAGCATCTCGCCTTGGCGCTGCCTAAACTTTGCAGCGATCTGGTCATCGAGTGATTTCGCCACGGCAGCAGCGATTTCACGGGCGACTTCATTCATGACCTTGGAAAAGTGTGCGGCCACCTGCTGATACTCAATAGGTATCTGAAAGCATGATAAGTGTAACATATATTAGGGTATTACTTTTACTATGTCTAAAAAATCATAGAAATGAACTGCAACATTAGAAAATAATGTTTGCAACAACAAATGAGCTTATTTGTAACATTTAAAATCTGTAAGTACAGATAACCAACAAAAACTAAGAAATGAACTGCAACATTAGAAAACAATGTTTGCAACAACAGATGAGCATATTTGCAACATTTAAAAATCTGTAAAAACAGATAACCAACAAAACTAAGAAAATGAACTGCAACATTGGAAAACAATGTTTGCAACAACAAATGAGCCTATTTGCAACATTTAAAATCTGTAAGACAGATAACCAACAAAACTAAGAAAAAGGGAGAAAAAAGCTTGGGGAGCTTACTAACCTCCTGGAGGTCAATCTGAGCAAGCTCCTTCAGCCATGCATCTAAAGAGCTGATAACAGGATCTTCTTCATCGAGCACAGCAGCAAAAGATGGTCCAGGAGCAGCAGCAACAGGGTCCGGGGCAGGGGCAGCAGCGCCAGGGGGACTGGGGCAGGGGCAGGGGCAGGGGCAGGGGCGTATGGAGTTAGAACGAAGTCACGAAACTGCACACAAACAAAAACAGCAGCAAATTGATGTCAAAGTTTGTATAAAAGAGCCTTTGAAGAGGAAGTGGTAAAACACAAAAGGAAGAAATTATGGTGAGGGAGAGAAGGAGCAATGTAACATTGCACATACCGGTAGCCTCCCGAATGAATCCCCCAACGACATCTTATTCTTATCAACTGCCATGACAAAATTGAAGTCTTCATTTGTAACGTTGCAGATACGGGGGGTGTTGTAACTGATTAGGTGCCCTCCTCTGTCTGATGGAAGGTCGAGGTGGTCCATGTAGGCAATCTGTGTAAGATGCAGACCAAGAAATTGGCAAGACCAAAGCCTTCAACATTTACATACTACTACTGCAACATACATCCAACACAGCAGCAACAAAACAAAAATGACTAGTGCAGTTGAAAAAAGCGCTGAGCACATACCGCTAGGATAATGAGGCACGATCCAATCTGATGATCCCTCTGAAGCCGTTCAGCACTGAACTTCTGGTACTTCTTCACTTCCTCCATCAATTCCTCCAGAATGTGCCCAGCCCAATCATACGTGCTGATCAAATCAACATTTTCCAAGCTGTTTAGATACTTCAGGCTGATATCATTTCCGGTTCCAGGAGTGAAAATGCTTCCCAAAGCAAGTAAGGTGAAAGCCCTCAGGAAAGACGCTTTATCCTTGCTGGCTTTAAGAAGAGACATGCACTTTGCAATTTTTGCTCTATCTCCATCCCTAAACACCGCTTTCAGCTTCATCACCTCATCTGAATCACCGGAAACCCTCACCATTCTAGCATTATTTTCCAACCCAGTAATCTTGCAAATCATGTCGCGGGTGAAAACAATGACTCTATTCTTGTATCTGAATTCACTGAGAAGTGGGTCTACACGGGGCATCATCCATTTCACAAGCTTGATGGGCACGGAGAAATCAGACAAGGACAGTAAAGAGCCAAACCTCGCCTTAGTAACTCATCCCTTGCGCTCATCATCAAGCAAGGGTACAATCGATCGAATCCTGTGGACGGAAAACCGAGTCTTGAAATGCTCTTCATTTGTTGTGACATTTGTCTTGTCTGAAAAAAAGAAAGCATACATGTGTTAGCTTGAGACATGGGGAATGAAAGGATGCAACATAAGATTTTTGAACCAGAAACATCATTAAAAAACATATACATCATCAGATGTGGATGTGATCAGTAGACTATGTTCTCTTTAGAAGAAAGCTAGCAAGGCAAGTGCATGGATGATGGTGATGGAGCAAAAACACTACAATCAGGATGCAAAAACAATTTCCGGTCGCATGAACATGACTCATAACACACAGCAAGTACACCAAGTTAAAGTGCAAATAAGTACATGAACATTCACATTCACAATTTCACGTCTGAAGATTTAAAAAACATCTAAGGTGGCAGGTTTTTGGTGTGTCACATCTAATTATCTTGCGCTGCTACATCTCACTGATCCCCCCACTGACAAAAAAAGGTATCTCGGCACACAAAATAAAACGGTCGTCATTGCAAATGACCATGCTAAACATGTTGCTCAACAATTATTGACCATTGCTAAACCTCGCACCAACTACTAATCAAACACTAGTACCTGCAACCCGAATATCAAAATGTGCGACAGAAATCATTAACCGATTACACTACCGGCCTTATTGAGCAGCGGCTGCGATGCACAAGCAAGAGCAGTGGGAGAAAAATCACAAGCCAGCCATCTGCTCTCATATCTGCACTCATATCTGCATCATATCTACACAAGCAAAAGCAGCGGCTGCGATGCGAAGCTCGACATTCCAAAATGCTCCCATCACACCATCACAACATCACAACATCACAGCAGGGACATCACAGCAGGGACAACATCACAACATCACAGCAGGGACAACATCACAACATCACAGCGGGGACAAGCAAAAGCAGGAGTAGGAGAAATTGGAGGCACTGAGACGATGAACTAATTTCCATTTCGGAACCCTAACCCTAAAATGGAATGTAACACCCTGAAATTTTCCAATTTCAGGATGTTAATAGGAAAAATAATTAAGCAAAAATTTCTCATAATTTTAAAATTTTCCCAACAATTATTCTCTTTACAGGAAATTTAGTATACGAAAAAGGCAATTGATTGTTTTTATAAATTAAATAAAATAAGTATGTAAGTGTGTGCTGCATTCATATTTTGTTTGCATGGTTTTTGGTTGATGTTTGTAGTTTTCAAAATCATGAAAAGATCAAGTCTCTAGAACCACCCTGATCTCTCTCTCTCTTATCTATCCCAGCCGGCCTTTCCTCTCCCTTTCAGCCCAGCCCGCTCAACCCTTTTCCTTTCCTTAAACTGCAGCAGGTTGTAGGCCCAGCTCCTCCACGCGGCCCATCACCAGCCCAGCTTCTCCCTCCTCTCTCTCTCACTCGCTGACACCTCGGCCCCACCCGTCAGCTTCACCCCTAACCTTCGACCAGCCACACCCAGTCGCCATGGCACGCGCCGCCGCCACACTAAGCCCCTTCCACTCCCGCATCACCTCCTCTCCCCCACCCAGTGTGCCATAAATGCTCAGTGGAGCACTTGCGCCACCGCCTCACCTCTCCATCCGTAACGGTGCCTCCACTGAACTCCACGAACATTCATGGCCGGTCTCCACCTCTGAGCTCCACCACCGCCATACCGTTACATCCCCTCCCCTCTTCCTGTAGTATAAAAGGGGAAGCCCGAGCCCCTGTCTCCCCGCACCTCACCTCGCTCTAGCTCTCCTCGCCTCGCGCCCTCCCCGTGTTGCGCAGTGCCGCCCTGCCTGGAACAGAGTCGGCTGCCACCAGAGCTTGGTTGCCTGTTTTGCCGTGGCCGTCGAACCCCGCAGCAAGCCAGCACCACCAGGACCTCCGTGTCGTCAAGCCGAGCGTCCGCCGCTGCTCGTCGTTGTCCGCTCGCCGCCGGAACAACACCGACCGCGGGGACCCGAACAAGCCGCCGTCCCCTCCGCTGCAGCTTCAAATCCGGCCTCCTCTGTCTCTCCTCGTCGTCGGTAAGCACACCCCTGCAACCCCCTCGCCTCCCTCTCTCAGTTTTTCACCTCACCTTCATCCTCCTCCCACTGGAATGTCATTGATTTCGAATGGCCAGGAGCTTTGTCCGTCGGCCATGGCGTTCTGGACAGGTATTGGAACGGAATTGCTATTCTAGGCTAACCTGGTCCGAGAGTAGAAGGAGGGTACGAAAGATAGCCTCTAGGACATGCTACTATGGACTAATACACATAGGAGGACTCTTTGTAAAGGCCTCGTAGCGTCCCTATGCAACCACACCTCAGAAGTGTGGTATTGTGCATACTTTTGCACAGCATGGTTGGGTTCAAAGTTCTTCGGAACTTTTACGCAACTTGTGGTGAAAGTGTACAACCTCTGCAGAGTGTAAAACTGTTATAAAAGTCGTGCTCACGGTCAAGAGCGGCCTGGACCCTCACATTATTAATATACTTAAAGATGGACTTTAATTTGCTTTTTAGTTAATTTTTGTGGCTTTGCTAAGTACCAACCATAAGTGTACTCACCCTTGCTAACCGCTGCTCAGAAGAAGAAGAGGAAGGTGTATGAAGTCCAGAAGATGGTGCTAGGCATACGCAACCCCCAGTCGATTGCCTGTGAAGTTGGAACCTTTTCTTCCCCAGGATTCCGCTGTAAATCTCTGATAATCTCTCTTTCTTTACGTTATATTGTTTCTGTTATTCGCTATGATGTCACTATATGTATGAAACTAGATCCTGGCATACATATAGCTATCACTTGGTTTTTTTCGGAAAATCGGGTGTGACAGATTGGTACCAAAGCTGTATCGACTGTAGGACGTAAGCCTAGATAGCAATGGTCTCTTCCTAATGTCTGTTTTACTCTAAAACAATTCCTACCTTAGCCTTGACCGTTCTGAGAATTATTCTCACTCTTTGATCTTTTTCTTTTCTCAATTTCTCTTTGATATTCTTATCTCTAAGTTATCCTTGTACACCTATTTCCTTCTTGAATTTATTTCCTAATGTATCTATCTCCCCATTTGAATCTCTTCTTGCCTCTATAGATGCATCACAACCAAGCTTAGGAGGATCCCTCTAATCATAATAACAACGTGTAGCATCGTTCCTTTGACTGTATGCTGCCTGGTGAAGCTATGTGTTTACTTGATGATGCTTGACTTTATGATCTTGTTTGAGTTGGCTCTTTGAATTGGTTGTTGGTGTATTGTGGGTCTTCTACCTGCAATGACATCAGTTGCCTAGTTGGGTTCTTCTTTTGTACCTCCCACCTCCTTGTTTCCCTCTTTCTTTCTACCCAAATCCATTAGGAGGATGTCAGAAGATGAAAGTTTGGAAGGCAACACCAACATCAACAACAAGAAATCTACAAGCATATGCAGACATCAACACATGAAAGAAGTTGAAGAAAAGGATGATCAATTTCTTTTGCTACCCCTATTATTCTCCTCTTTACCACAAATTGAATACAATCACAACAACCAAGAAAAGATGGATATGATATTAAGAATTCTACCTGCTCTTCAATTTATTTATTCTTATCCTCTTCTGATCTTGATCTTTGTCCACCAACCAGATGGAAAAAGGCAACCAAGACAAGAGCAATGATAGCAGTTACAACCCTGGATACGACTAATATGTGTCACTATATCTAAACCCGGAGGATACACATACAAAGTTCTGGAATACTGAGCCACCTAGGTTCTCTAACACTATGGAGCACCTAGAAGCTGAAGACTGGATCACGACAATTGAGAAGAAACTAGATATGGCACAATGCAATGATAGAGAAAAGGTTCTGTATGCATCAGGACTACTTGTAGGAGCAGCCCAGAATGGTGGGATTCCTACATCTACGAACATGAGCAACCACAGAGTATTGTTTGGAAGGAATTCAAGGACAACTTTATATCACACTTTATTCCTGTAAGTGCGATGAAGCTCAAAAGGAAGGAGTTCCTTAGCTTGAAGCAGGGACAAATGACAGTGACTGAGTATAGGGATGAATTTATTCAGTTATCTATCTACGCACCAAGATCGTCCGAAAGTGATAAAAAGAAATGAGAACATTTCCTCAAAGGGTTGAATGAAGACCTTCAGAGTATCCTAAGCTTACATGAATATTCCAGTCTGCAAGATGTCATCAACAAAGCTATTGAGTTAGAAGGCAAACTACAGGAAATCATAAGTAAGAAGAGGAAAATAAATTTTCTAGAGCAACGTGATAACAGTTCACACCTTTACCATTTGTCTCAAGCATCAGATTATCCTGAAGATGAGTATGCAGATCCACCACGTAGTCGTAGAAACCTTAAAGAAAGTGGAGCTTGTTTCTACTGCAAAGATCATGGACATTTTATTAATAGGTGCCCTAAGAAACGTGTGGACCGATATGAGAAGAAAGCTCAGCAGAGACAGAATAAGCAAATCAATGCCCTAGAAGCATTTGGATCAAATGGAGAAGAATATTAAAGGTTGTGTATGAGGATCCGAAGTATGATTCGAGACAGTTAAGCTTAGAAAAATGATCATGGAGTCAATCCAGCTCTATTCAAATCACTTTATCAAGATGAGAAGACAATCCTACAAAGACGAATCAATAAGGTCGAGAAAAGAAATGGATAGTTACAAGTGGAGTTAGGTTGAAAATCCCATGAGGTGTTTTATTTATAAAGTGAGTTGTGAAGAATAAAGAAGTATGTTTATGGAGCTTGTGTAAGGTGAACTATTTGGAAGCATGTTAAACAATGTTGGATGCTACTCACCCGAACCTTTGTTTCTTGCTAGCCTTTGCGAATCTCGGGATGAGATTCCTTTTAAGGGGGTAGATTTGTAACACCCTGAAATTTTCCAATTTTAGGATGTTAATAGGAAAAATAATTAAGCAACAATTTCTCATAATTTTAAAATTTTCCCAACAATTATTCTCTTTTCAGGAAATTTAGTATAGGAAAAAGGCAATTGATTGTTTTTATAAATTAAATAAAATAAGTATGTAAGTGTGTGCTGCATTCATATTTTGTTTGCATGGTTTTTGGTTGATGTTTGTAGTTTTCAAAATCATGAAAAGATCAAGTCTCTAGAACCACCCTGATCTCTCTCTCTCTTTTCTATCCCAGCCGGCCTTTCCTCTCCCATTCAGCCCAAACCGCTCAACCCTTTTCCTTTCCTTAAACTGCAGCAGGCTATAGGCCCAGCTCCTCCACGCGACCCATCACCAGCCCAGCTTCTCCCTCCTCTCTCTCACTCGCTGACACATCGGCCCCACCCGTCAGCTTCACCCCTAACCTCCGACCAGCCACACCCCGTCGCCATGGCACGCGCCGCCGCCGCACTAAGCCCCTTCCGCTCCCACACCACCTCCTCTCCCCCACCCAGTGTGCCATAAATGCTCAGTGGAGCACTTGCGCCACCACCTCACCTCTCCATCCGTAACGGTGCCTCCACTGAACTCCACGAACATTCATGGCCGGTCTCCACCTCCGAGCTCCACCACCGCCATACCGTTCCTTCCCCTCCCCTCTTCCTGTAGTATAAAAGGGGAAGCCCGAGCCCCTGTCTCCCCGCACCTCCCCTCGCTCAGCTCTCCTCGCCTCGCGCCCTCCCCATGTTGCGCAGTGCCACCCTGCCTGGAACAGATTCGGCTGTCGCCGGAGCTTGGCTGCCTGTTTTGCCGTGGCCGTTGAACCCCGGAGCAAGCCAGCGCCACCAGGACCTCCGCGTCGTCAAGCCGAGCGTCCGCCGTTGCTCGTCGTTGTCCGCTCGCTGCCGGAACAACACCGACCGCGAGGACCCGAACAAGCCGTCGTCCCCTCCGCTGCAGCTTCAAATCCGGCCTCCTCCGTCTCTCCTCGTCGTCGGTAAGCACACCCCTGCAACCCCCTCGCCTCCCTCTCTCAGTTTTTCACCTCACCTTCATCCTCCTCCCACTGGAATGTCATCATTTGGAATGGCCAGGAGCTTTGTCCATCGGCCATGGCGTTCTGGAAAGCCATCGTGAAGATAAGGCAAGGCAGTTTTGCCTTTAGGTCCTCAAGTAATCCTCAAACCAAACTAGATAGTTGTGTCTTGAAAGTCTTACTCATAACCACCTATAAAGATACAACCCTTTGCACATAAATCCAACAGAGTTCTTTTTCAGATCTGACCCTAAGATTTATTCTTTTCGCAAGCACTATTTATAGTGTCTTGCAAAAGTGACGAGCTAGTCCTCCAGATCTTCGGTTAATCTCGTTCAAGCCCCTAAACCTTGTTTAGCCCCTAGTTTTCACGTTTTAGCTCCGTTTTGAACGTTTCAAGTTGCGTTAGGTTCATATCAACTCAAAGTACGTGTTAGGACCAATGTTGAACATGTTCTTTGTTTTATAATTTATTTAAATATTTAAATGTGATTAAATCCTTATACACATGTTTTTCTAATTAAAATCTAATTAGAGTTCAACACGTGTTTTCATAAGAAACTTAATATGATTAATACTTATTAAAATATTTCTTTCAATTAAAAGTTAATGAGAGATATACCTTGGTTTTTATAATCAAACTTAAATTGATTAATAATTATGCAATTTGCTTTCTAATAAAAGCAACATAGGTTCTATCCCGAGTTTTCTTAATTAAATGTTAATTTGATTAATATGAACATAAATGTGTTTTTGAATTATAATTTGATTAGAACAACTCGAAATATAAAGTTACACGCCTAGATGCTTTTACATGCTTCTTTTAAAGTAAATGTTTAATTTGCATAAATAATACTTGAATATTTGTAAATAAAATTGGACTAGGTTCACATCGTCTTTTGGATATAAATATAATTTGAATAATTCTAAATAGGGTATTTCTCTGAAATAACCTATGCACATTTTTACTGAATTAAAATGTACCAAGCACATAGCCTTGTGTGATATAATCCCAATCTCTCGATAGTTCCGAGTGTTTTTGCGTTCGCGGTCCTAGAGCCAAACCTTGTCCTCTTTTTAAGTCTTTCATGCTTGGTGTATTGTTCTTAGTTGTGATCATTTGCTTTTGCATGTTTGTGCCTCATGTTTGCTTCGAGTAGAAGATCGAGTTGCTGATCGAAAGTCCTGAAGATCAAGAGTACCGAAAGAGCAAAAGCAGAAGAGCAAGAGTAGCTTTTTGTTGAGAAAGGCAAGTGACCCTAACCATCCTTCTACCTATGCTTTAAATAAGAATATTGTGAATTAATTGGAACATGGAGAACCACCTAGGAAAACCGTACAACCACAAGACATATGGCTCTGTCTTGGCTAATTAATTAGGGAAGTCTTGTGTGGCTATTAGTCATGGTAGCTTGTGGTACGGAGGAATGCTTTTATGACTCTTCTACTCTGGACAGGTATTGGAACAGAATTGCTATTCTAGGCTAACCTGGTCCGAGAGTAGAAGGAGGGTACGAAAGATAGCCTCTAGGACGTGCTACTATGGACTAATACACATAGGAGGACTCTTTGTAAAGGCCTCGTAGCGTCCCTATGCAACCACACCTCAGAAGTGTGGTATTGTGCGTACTTTTGCACAGCATGGTTGGGTTCAAAGTTCTTCAGAACTTTTACGTGACTTGTGGTGAAAGTGTACAACCTCTGCAGAGTGTAAAACTATTATAACAGTCGTGCTCACGGTCAAGAGCGGCCTGGACCCTCACATTATTAATATACTTAAAGATGGACTTTAATTTGCTTTTTGGTTAATTTTCGTGGCTTTGCTAAGTACCAACCATAAGTGTACTCACCCTTGCTAACCGCTGCTCAGAAGAAGAAGAGGAAGGTGTATGAAGTCCAGAAGATGGTGCTAGGCATACGCAACCCCCAGTCGATTGCCTGTGAAGTTGGAGCCTTTTCTTCCCCAGGATTCCGCTGTAAATCTCTGATAATCTCTCTTTCTTTACGTGATATTGTTTCTGTTATTCACTATGATGTCACTATATGTATGAAACTAGATCCTGGCATACATATAGCTATCACTTGGTTTTTTTCGGAAAATCGGGTGTGACAGATTGGTACCAGAGCTGTATCGACTGTAGGACGTAAGCCTAGATAGCAATGGTCTCTTCCTAATATCTGTTTTACTCTAAAACAATTCCTACCTTAGCCTTGACCGTTCTGAGAATTATTCTCACTCTTCGATCTTTTTCTTTTCTCAATTTCTCTTTGATATTCTTATCTCTAAGTTATCCTTGTACACCTATTTCCTTCTTGAATTTATTTCCTAATGTATCTATCTCCCCATTTGAATCTCTTCTTGCCTCTATAGATGCATCACAACCAAGCTTAGGAGGATCCCTCTAATCATAATAACAACGTGTAGCATCGTTCCTTTGACTGTATGCTGCCTGGTGAAGCTATGTGTTTACTTGATGATGCTTGACTTTATGATCTTGTTTGAGTTGGCTCTTTGAATTGATTGTTGGTGTATTGTGGGTCTTCTACCTGCAATGACATCAGTTGCCTAGTTGGGTTCTTCTTTTGTACCTCCCACCTCCTTGTTTCCCTCTTTCTTTCTACCCAAATCCATTAGGAGGATGTCAGAAGATGAAAGTTTGGAAGGCAACACCAACATCAACAACAAGAAATCTACAAGCATATGCAGACATCAACACATGAAAGAAGTTTAAGAAAAAGATGATCAATTTCTTTTGCTACCCCTATTATTCTCCTCTTTACCACAAATTGAATACAATCACAACAACCAAGAAAAGATGGATATGATATTAAGAATTCTACCTGCTCTTCGATTTATTTATTCTTATCCTCTTCTGATCTTGATCTTTGTCCACCAACCAGATGGAAAAAGGCAACCAAGATTCCGCTGTAAATCTCTGATAATCTCTCTTTCTTTACGTGATATTGTTTCTGTTATTCACTATGATGTCACTATATGTATAAAACTAGATCCTGACATACATATAGCTATCACTTGGTTTTCTTTGGAAAATCGGGTGTGACATGGAATCACACACAGCAGTGGGAGAAATCGAGCTGCGCGGGGGGTGATGAACGTACCAGGATGCCTGGTGCGCGTGTTCGCTTCGGCATGACCAGCGGCGCGGGCCTCAACCGCCGGCTCGTCATCGACCGGAGATTGTGCGTCGAGGCTGGCCGAGGGCGACCGGCGGCCGCGCGTCCGAGAGGAGACGTTGCCGCCCTGCCCGACAGCAACACCTACCGCCGCCTTCGTTCGCCGCGGCCGCCGCGACCCAGTCGCCTCCGCAGGGTCCTCCTCGTCCTCGTCCTCCTCGTCCTCTGACGGCGGAGAAGCGGGAGTGCGCAGCGGAGGGGAGGAGTCACTTTCCTCCCCATCACTCGGCTCCCAGTCGGATCCGTCGCCCTCCGCGGCCACTGCCGCCGCCGCCCTCCGCGTCGTCCGCGTCGTCGCCTCCGCCGGCGGTTGCTGCGGGAAGAGAAATGGGGGTGGGTGGGGAAATGAGGCCGACCCCGAATGCGTCAGACGGTTCCGTGATGACGTCACCAAAGGAGGTTATGCGGGGCGCGCGCGAGTCGGACGCCGTCGGATGAGCGCGGATCGGACAGTGCGTAAGGCGTTCGATCTTTTGGCCGGTAACGGCTTGCATTAAATGAAAGTAATTTTTTAATACCAGCACCGGGTGCCTAGAAAAGCTACAGGTGCTGGATGATTTTAATCTAGCACCCTCCCTCCACTGTTTCGCACCTTGCACAGTAATTTCTCTCTCTTCCTCGCACCTCCTTAGCCACTACACTGGAGCTGCCCTTAGATAAGTAAGGTTTAAGCTTTGCATGTGAATGAACTTGAACAGGTCATGGAAAAGGTAAGGTTTAATTACCTTCATCTCCAATACAAAGTTACAGGTTGCTACAGGTTCCAATTTAGACCCTTCAATAACATGTATTTGGCTATGATTATAGATCCATAACAATTCCTCGTTCTACGATTCATAATATAAAAATATCTGAAGCCATAACAATAGTCCTCGTTCTATTATCCATAACAATAGTCCTCGTTCTACGATTCATAATCATGACCCAATTTAACTGCAGCTATTCATCCCATCTCACCATAGCCACATCTGAAATGCTTCATTACATAGCTCATATCTGCAGTTAAATGTGGGAAGGATCCAAGATCTGCAGCCAAATATTAGCAAGTAGCACTGCAAATTCTATTTCCCAGTTCATGAATTGCTTTGCTTTCTTAGAAGCTGCAAGATTGAGAAATAAAACAAGCCAGTCTCTCATTTCTTTTCTCAAATTTCATCAATAATAACCAAAAGGAGGATATCATGTAAATAACCAAGAAGAGATATGAAAAGGCGCACCAAACTATGAATAACCAAATGGAGGATATCCTTAAATGTGATAACTAAAACTGTTGTGTGCAAAACTATGAATAGCGCAGTGCAATCACTTGTACCAGTTCTGTCACATTGAGCTAAATTTTCATTATATCTGGATGTAATTTCCAATTAACAAATTTGGTAGCTCAAACTTTAACTTAGTATATGAAGAAAATACCAAAACCAAGGTAATGTTGCACATAGTAAAAAGACAAAATTTTAACACAAACTGAGAATTTACAGAGTAGTTTCAAAGAGACGACAATTGACGTGTAGTAGTAACAAATTCATATAAAGAAGAGCTGCATAGCTTGGTCATCCACCACCAGTGACCATCATCACTGTCACCCATCTAGATACGTTTCACAAATTCCTGAGTCCTCCAGCATGCTTCACAATTCCAGGACGATGACGCCCCCTGCGTCCTCTTACACGAAGACCGTGCTGATATTCAAATTCGCTGCCATTGTCATCCTCCTCGTCATCGGTGGCCTCATACGCGTAGTAGCCTTTGGTCTCAATCTGGTGCCTCAACTCCTCCTGGGCGGCGCGTATGATGTCGTTTTGCTTCTTGATAATGGTACCGGCGGCAGTGGCCAAGGTGCCAAGGTACCCATAGGTTTCACCATCCTCCCGCGCTACCTTGTGCATGTTCTCGCAGGCATGGGGCGGTCTGCACTGGTAGCTGAGGATCCTCTCCACCTCCTCCTTGGGCAGAACGTACATCTTCATCTTCTTCTGTCCTGCCTCGTGTTTCTTCCCCTTCTCTTCAGCAGCAGTGGCGTCACACTTGAATTCGTCGGGGATCGGGCTCCGGGCAAGGAGCTCTCTCAGATCATCCCTTGCTTTCTGCAGCTCCTCATCTGAACAGAGCCTCGAGGTGGTTGCCATCGATCACAAGTGGACGCCTTGGACTTCTACAACTTTCCATCTCACACACCACTCTGCAAGGCTGCAATTGAAATCAAAAGGATTGGTTGGTTCAGCGAGCAGACCCTTGGGGGGTGCGAATTTATGCAGCTCCCTCCCGTCCTACACCGTGTTGTTCTGGGGTTCGACGGGTCCGACACTCTGACTCCGACATGGATTTAGCGCGCACCACGCCTCGGTCTCAGATCCGCCACAATGGGGGCAGGAAACCGAGCAGAAATTGACCTCTACCGGCAAAGAATCCACGATTGCGCAAGGCAGTTCAAAATACGGAGAAAGCAGTACGAACGTACCAGCTGCCTTCGCCGGCGGTCGCTGTGGATGACCGGGTGTTCGCATCCAAAATTGGCAGGTCTCATCCGACCGGTCAGACCTGTGGGCCCCACCGGTCAGACCGGTGTGGTCAAAGTCCATGAAATCCTATTTGGACTTCACCATTGGATAGGTCTCGTCGAGTAGATCAAAATTCATATGTGGAACGTCCAAATCGGAGTCCGGATGAGGGAGATACGACTTCTCCAAGATCTACACGCCGGGTGCACCGGTCTGACCGGTGCCCTTCACCGGTCAGACCAGTGCCTCCCCGATTCCGAGCCAAATTGAGGAGTCCTGATAGATTAGGCTTGTAAAAGGATTTCCTTGCGGGGCAAGACCTCCCCACCCTATAAATATAAAGGGCCACGGCCGATTGAGGTTCATCATCCAATCGATCAAATACATTTACCTTTTATTGTCTCGTTTTTACTTTTACCTCTTCCCAACTTTTCCAATCTACTACTTGCTGTTCTTCCTTCGTCTCCGCGACGTCTGAAGGCGTTCTAGGTGGCCTTGCCGACCCTAGAGCAACCCTACGTGCATCTCCCCGACGGGATCCTGCCCGGGCGACGTTCGGAGGTCTTTCGCCGGTTTACCCCGGCAAAGGTCTGACCGGTGACCCTCACCGGTCTGACCGGTGCGCAAAGGTCTGACCGGTGACTCACACCGGTCTGACCGGTGCTGCGTATTGTTGGCCGCAAACCTGCGCCAACAAATTGGCGACTCCGCTGGGGAGCGAAGATCTGGCTATCCTAACCGATCTATCCAACTCCGGCGACATGTCTCGGTGTGAGCTAGATAAAAACAACATTGTCGACTTCACGGATGAAGAGCTCTCACCAGAAGATCGTCAAGCTATGGAGGACTTCATGAAGCAAAAGGCCGAACGAGATCGCCAAGAATTAGAAGAGCTCATGAAGAAGAAGGCTGAAGAGGATCGGCTTCACTACTTGTCGCACTTCAAGAAGAATCGCGAAGGCAAGGTGAAGAAGATCAAGGACATCACCTTCGACACTCCACCGCCTGAGGTACCACCCAATGTGAGCACATCGTTATCTCCATCCTCTTTTGTTACCGTCAATGATCTTACTACTGTGATGGATAGCTTTCGTTTATCTATGATTGAAAATATGCAAAACATGGTAGATAAGAGTCTCGGTAAACGGGTAGAGGGTGATGATAATATTGCATCTGGTTCTAAAACTATGGCACCTCAGACCCCACCTATTAATTCATCGGTTGCACAAACAATTAATCCTCAGTATGGCATGCTGTTGAATTATTTTGCGGGACAGTCACCACCGCCGCCGTTTGGTCAGAACAGACCGGTCAGACCGATGGGTCCGACCGGTCAGACCGGTGCCGGTGCTGTGGTGCCTTTTCCCTCGTCTCCGGAACCTATAGTTACTATTCCTCCCATTCAGGCTGCTTCTGGCCGATCTGGTGGAAATACTTCAGTAGCTCAAGGTATTCCAATTATGGTTCCGTTTGAGATAGGCGTTGGGTATGGTTACGCACCTAATCCCCAAGTTAATAGCCGTTTGCAACACCACACTTCTGGCTCATACATACAGCCGAATGTGGGGCAATCGAATGCTTCCACTACGCTAATGCCAACCACCATCCAGGAAGTCATCGATAGGTTTAATGCTAATCTTGCTAAACAAATGAAAGATGACTATGGGATAGAAGTGAAAAATAAAAATCTTTCATATAGAAAACCATATCCTTCTAGTTTTGATTCGGTTCCCTATCCTATTGGTTGGCGTTGTCCTGAATTTGTTAAGTTTAATGGGGATGATAGCAAAACTACGTGGGAGCATGTTAGTCAATATCTTGCTCAACTAGGAGAAGCTAGTGCCATAGAGGAAGTAAGAGTGCGTTTATTTTCTTTATCTTTCACTGGCAATGCTTTTTCATGGTTTGCTTCATTACCTGTTAACTCTATTCGTACTTGGGAACAATTAGAACAAAAATTCCATGACCACTTTTATAGCGGAGATAATGAGTTAAGGTTGAGTCATTTAACATCGGTTAAGCAAAAGCATGATGAACCTGTTACTAGTTACATTAGGAGGTTTAGAGAAACCAAAAACCGTTGTTATAATCTTGTTATTTCCGAAAGGGATCTTGCTGAATTAGCTTTTAATGGTTTGCGATCCCATATTAAAGAAAAATTAGAGGGTCATGAATTTATTGATGTTGCCCAAGTCTTAGTAAGAGCTTTAGCTCATGAAAGCCGAAGCAAAGATACTCGGCTCAAATCTGATCGTCCTAATATACATATGCTAGATTATGAAACATCGGACGATGAGAGTAAAGAAGTGTGTGCTGCTGAATTTACCTGGTTACCTAATGATAAAGCAAACACTTGTGCTTCTCTTAAGCCGGCTCATAAGAGTCGGGATGAGATGAAATTTACTTTTGATGTAGCTAAGTGTGATAAAATATTTGATGAGTTATTTAAATCAGGTAAAATTAAAATGTCTCACACTATACCACCTATTGATCAACTAAAAAGACGTGCTTATTGTAAATTTCATAATTATTTTTCTCATGCTACCAATGATTGCAATATTTTTTGTCGGCAAATACAATCGGTCATTAATGAGGGTCGTTTGAAATTTCATGAGATGCAAGTCGACGAAAATCCTTTCCCTAATAGCGCCTTTGTTAATACTCTTGAATTGTCAAATCCTAAGGTGCTTATTCGGCCGGATCAAGCCGAAAACGCTAAAGGAAAAAATGTGATCATTGGAGAGCAAAGATACGACAAGAGGCAGCCTCTGGAGGTGATCCCCAAGGTTTCAGCGACTTCAACGCTTGGGGGGCAAGACAAGATCAAGACAACCGGTACTGCGTCGACCGGTTTGACCGGTTCCCATACCGGTCTGACCGGTTCCCAAACTGGTCTGACCGGTGCATCAGACCGGTCTGACCGGCGCCTCCAGAAAGGTTCAAGATGCTCCAAGCCCAAGAAAAAAGCAAGGCCGAGTTTTAATGAGCTCCTGGCCAAATATAAGAGGGAAGGAGCTACTAAGGATCGAAGTAATCAGCCAAACGGTGCTAAGTGCGTGAAAGCACCACCAAGACATAAAGGTATTCATCACCAACGAGGTAACTTTTCACAATATCCTTTTGTTGGATCTGTTATGCCATCGTCTTGGTATTATCCTTGCTATTATTCACCTGCTGATTATAGTAGTATGTACATGAATTCGTATATGATTCAATATCCTGTTGCATACTCAAATTATAATGCATTACAAAGACCGATTGTTTGCAATAGCAATCTGGTCAAAAATAATGTGTGTACTACTATTAAGCAAGGTGAGAATAGCAACAAGCAAAATGCTAAGGAGATGCAGCCGAGGTGGTGTCCCTCAGGCTTGTCTCATACTCAAAAAAGGATGTTGCAAAGACTACGCAAGCGAGGAGCAATGGAGTAGCAGATTGAAGAGAAGCCAGCCAAGTCGACACGGACCCGGAAGGAGTGGAGACCAAAGCAGGCGACATCCTCGACTTGAGTAAATTATGTGTACGGCCGTTGTTTTGTTAAACATCGTCCTAAATGTTTTTTAGTTTAGAAAGATATTTTTTGGCACGTATCCTTTGCCAAAAAACAGGGGAGCATATGTTCGCACCCAAAATTGGCAAGTCTCATCCGACCGGTCAGACCTGTGGGCCCCACCGGTCAGACCGGTGTGGTCAAAGTCCACGAAATCCTATTTGGACTTCACCATTGGATAGGTCTCGTCAAGTAGATCAAAATCCATATGTGGAACGTCCAAATCGGAGTCCGGATGAGGGAGATACGACTTCTCCAAGATCTACACGCCGGGTGCACCGGTCTGACCGGTGCCCTTCACCGGTCAGACCGGTGCCTCCCCGATTCCGAGCCAAATTGAGGAGTCCTGATAGATTAGGCTTGTAAAAGGATTTCCTTGCGGGGCAAGACCTCCCCACCCTATAAATATAAAGGGCCACAGCCGATTGAGGTTCATCATCCAATCGATCAAATACATTTACCTTTTATTGTCTCGTATTTACTTTTACCTCTTCCCAACTTTTCCAATCTACTACTTGCTGTTCTTCCTTCGTCTCCGCGACGTCTGAAGGCGTTCTAGGTGGCCTTGCCGACCCTAGAGCAACCCTACGTGCATCTCCCCGACGGGATCCTGCCCGGGCGACGTTCGGAGGTCTTTCGCTGGTTTACCCCGGCAAAGGTCTGACCGGTGACCCTAACCGGTCTGACCGGTGCGCAAAGGTCTGACCGGTGACTCACACCGGTCTGACCGGTGCTACGTATTGTTGGCCGCAAACCTGCACCAACACCTGGGAAGAGGAAGAAGTGGTGCACCGCACGCGTGGGGACTGGGGACTGGGGGGAGGGAGTCGCACGCGTGGCCGGCTAGAAAGACGGGCCATCAGATGGACATGGACCATCAGACGGCGAATTTCTCGCGGCAAAACGTTTTCGGGGTTACATCCAGTGGTTCGTTTGTTTACATTCATTCGCGTTCAAGACTACTCCGTGGGGACGCCTAATTAGCGACCGGTCGGTTCGTCCCCCTCCTAAAGTTTCATTTTCTGGAAAGTTTTTTCTTCCCGCGAGTTTCTATTTTTGGAATATTATAACTTATACACACAATTTTTTGCATAACTTCGACCTATAAATTTTGTCAGATAATTTTTAAGCATAAGTTTGGTTCGCGCAAAACTTGTGCGTACAACTTGTATGCACAACTAATTGAAGAATAACTTGCGCGTATTTTTTTTTCTCTAACGACAAGTTGTGCGCATAATTTTTCTGTAAACATCGAGTTGTGTGCATAACTTTTTCCATAAGAACAAGTTGTACACATAACTTATGTGCAAGAAAAATTGTTGAACAAAGAAAGCAAAAAAAGAAAATGAAAAAAAACCCAAGCGGGGGCGCACGGGACAGGCGGCGCGGTCGCTCCAAGCGACCGCGCGCCAAATTGGTTTTGCGCTACTCCCTCCGTCTCAAAAAGAAAGTGTCATCCGGAAAGCGTGTCTGTGAGACAAACACAGTTTTCTAGCGACACTCTTTCTGGGACGGAGGGAGTAAAAAATAATATTGATATCAATACATTTTACTAGGAAAGTGCCCGTACGTTGTACGGGCAATACAAACGCACGAGCAATACAAACGCACGGGCAATACAATATTGTGGTATAAGCATAAATAATTTGATGATATGATATATTTAGTTGAACAAAATAAAATTAAGTGACCCAATCTTGGAATGAGTGACAACATGATAGGGTACCCAATGTGGAAGACAAATGACCTTAAAACTGAAGAATTCAAGCATTAGCAACTCGTAAATGTTGCTATCTATTCAGTTCACCGAACATAATCAAGATATAATACGACTTAGTGCTACACAATGAAGGTACAAAGTTTAAAAAAACTAGACATAATCAAGATCTAATATGTCTTGTCAAATAAACTTTATGCATCAAAAAAGTTGAATTGAGGAAGAGTATGTATCGGCGAAACAACATTCCCATCATCCACAATATGATGGAGTATTTAATTTTACCTAAAGAAAACAAGAAACATTAAATTGAATATTAATAAATAGTATAAACTATTAAATGAAAATAGCAAAATACATGAACAATATATATTATATTACCTCAGCTACAATGTTAAAACCTCCTTGTACACAATATTCTTTGTATATGTGTCATTCACCGTTGGTACATTTTTCTTCTTTTTTACCACATCTTTTTTTTATTACGCTGACCCTTCCCTTTATTTTTAGCATTTTTAGCATCTTTCTTTTCCTGCCTTCTAACTTCTTCTTCCTCTACCTCTGCGTTAGGTAGGAGAGCGAGGATCTTGATGTTCATTCTGGCTATGGCTCTAGACATAGCAACATACAACTGATCATGGGAGAACACAGGTGCAGGCAAGTACACCCCTACGTTTGGTATTGTTTGGCCCTGTGACTTGTTGATCGTCATGGCGAAGCTGAGCCTAATAGGGAACTACTTCCTCTTGAATTGAAATGGGAACATCTCATCATCAGATGGACAAAAGGATATCCGAGGAAGGAAAACCCTCTTCCCAGCATACTGCCCCAAAACAATTTCAGCATCTATTGAGTTTCTTTGGCACCCTCTTACCACCAGCCTCGTTCCATTACAGAGTACGTTTGCAGGGTCTAAATTTCTAAGCAATATTACCGGACAGCTGATCTTAAGCTTTAGGACATGTGGAGGTAGCCCGTTGGGAGTCAATGTGTTAAGGAACTCTTCGGGATAGTAGTTGTGTGGATCATCCACCGCTTCGTCGAAACTATGGTACACCATCTCCCCACCCTGAAACTTGTTGATCATCTTCAAATTTATATCTTCCACCCAATCATTACGTGTTGATAAAATGGCTCTGGAGGTGATGTACTCCTTATTTGTCATGTTTGCATTGAGGTTGAGAAAGATTCTATCGATGGTCGTGTCAAGATCTTTCTCGGAATCTCCAGAGTACGGGACACATATTTCGTCAGGAAGGCGTAATCACCATCTTTGTTAACCTCCTCTATGCCATCACCAATGCGCAACAGATAATCTACAAACTCACGGTCATTCTGGGCTCTCATGTTGTGCACAAGGATAAGATGCCGCATGTGGTCCCAAAGATGTGACCTCCGTAAGGAAGCACTGACAATCTGAGCCCGTGATCCTTTCCGTACAATAGGGAGAAACTGCCTGAAATCTCCACCAAACACAACCGTCTTCCCACCAAACAGAAGATCTTGCCATCCCATTATATCATGCATGCTGTTGTCTAGCGCCTCAACAGCTTGCCTCTGTCATTGACGCCTCGTCCCAAATGATGAGAGATGCATACTGCAACAGCTTGGCGGTACCACTCTGTTTCGTGAAGCTACAACAACATGAGTCATCAAGAGTAAGAGCAATCTTGAAACACGAGTGTGTCGTCGTCCCACCAGGCATTATAGATGCTGAGACACCAGATGTAGTCGTAGCAACAACAAGCTTGTTCTGACTGCGAACGGTTCCAAGAAGTGCTCTGTACAAAAAAGTCTTCCTTGTGCCGCCAGGTCCGTCAATGAAGAATGAGCCACCTTCTTCGGAGTCGATAGTTGACATTATGTCAGCATAAGCAGCATTCTGCTCCTCATTTAGCATATTAGCTAGTCTCACATCTTCCGGATTCCGCTCAATGCTCGCCTCCTCATATATCTCACGAGGGACCCCGCTAGCGTCGTCAAATGCTTTGTCGATTTGTGGAAGAGGGAACAACCTTATGTCCTGACCCATTGATTGCAGTATGTTCCTGATGTCAATCAAAACAAGCTGTTGCACTGCACTCGGGTTCGGATTGACGCGCTTGTAGTCTTCTGCCATTGCATCAAAGTGTTTTGTCCACCAACCGGCCACATCCTTGGGCTCACAGAATACTAGGATTGTAGCGAACAACCTACACAGTGAGGATGGCATCTGGAACATGTTGTTTTCAGTAAGACACTCATCAAGTGTCTTGTCTTCTTCGATCAGGCCTCGTCTCATTGCAGCCTCACGGAAATCCGTATAATGCACACCATCAATAGTCCTGAGGTCCCTCCATGATGTCACTCCAGGGACATGATTCAAGAGAACCCAAAGAAAATAGTGTTCGCCCTCTGCCGGATTTGCAGGTACGAGTCTCCCGACCTGGTATCCTGAGTTTTTCCTTGGTTGCCAAACTTTGTCCGTCGTGTTCCACCTATAATACTGTGGAAAGTCACGATACAAGATTCCTCGAGCTTCAGGATGATGATAGTTGAAGTTAAACCATTCTGTGAGCATTGACTCCTCGATACGTGGACGCTTTAGAACTCGTTCAACCTTGTCCCGTTTGTGAAATGAAACCATATGCATGTTGGGGAGATGACATTGCAGCGGCTACACTGGTGGGTGACACTGGTGCAAGTCAAAGCCGTAGATCTCCACATCGCTTCAGGAGGCCCCACCCACCGGGCCTCTCTGTAATCTTTGATCTCATCAACGTTTCTGTTGGCATCTTTTTCCCCATTTTCTCTAACCACCACGGAGGTTCTATCATGACCCTTGTAGATGTATTTGAATAGATATTTCACAGACTTAATGCTGCTACATGCCTCAACATTTATGTGGCAGTTTAAAGTACGTATCAAGTACGGGTTGTATGGAACAACCCATCGATGGTCTAGCATGTGACCTCGAAACATTTCCTTACGACCATCATCACGTCTCCTGTAGATAGGGTACGAATCCTTGCCTTGGAATGTTGAATCACAAAATGGTCGCGGGTAACGATTCTTGCATGACAGACAGTCCTTTGTGCATGGGTATTCTGGATTAAGCACCCTGCATGGTCCATGCATCATATGCTTCATCACCATCCTATATAGCTCAGGGAACTTCTTCTTGTTTGGCATCTCTGCCCAGATAAACATGTCATACTGCTCAGGGCACGTGATCTTGTACTTCCTTTGCATTATCAGCAACCAGTGTGCATGGGGCAAGCCCCTCTTTTGGAACTCAACGACATAGACATACGCACGTACCTGGCCAAGTATGTCGTTATGCAACAATCTCCTTTTCAGCTCCTCCAACTTTGCCCTGAACACTCGAGCGACGAGATCAGGATGGTCTTGGGCCTCATGTCCTGGATATAGCTCATTCTTTATCTCATCCCAATTTGGATTGCATGTCATGGTGAGGAAGATATATAGTTTGCCATACTTTCGCACCAGAGCCATCGCGTCCATGTACCGACGCCTCATATCACGAGGGCCACCAATGAACGATGGTGATAGCACTGTACGCTTCCCAACCTCTATCGCTTCTTCCACGCCTGTATGGTAGCTGTCGACCAAACCTTAGTATAGATGAGCCCTCAAAGTATCCTGATTGTTGCGGTAGTAGTCAAGATGTGAGCTTTCTATCTTCATGTAGGTGTCGACGGCAAATTGCTGGAAAAGACGCTTGTTGTATAGTATTCGGTTGAAAATCCCAGGCCGCATCTGCAACCTGTAGCAATAGTAATCACGCACGAAAACACATTTATTCCTGACAACACCTACACACATGAAGATTTTCAGTTAGTATCATGATCCACGTTCCTCAGGTCATATTTGTTTAGAGGAAATATGCAATTACCCGCATCATCATCGCCACCCCCTTGAGCACGCGTCTTGCGGATCGCTTGGGCTCTGTTAACCTTCGCCTCAGTCACACCAACTTTGGGAATGCAGTTGTGTCATCCGAACTCTCCTTTTGGAAAGAAGAGCGGGTATGAAAGGGGATCATAGCACCCATGATACGATCGGATGCCTTTCCATGATCTATCCTTCCCGTGGAGGACGACACTATTATAAAATTGACCCTGATGCTCACTCCCCTCGATCCAAACAGCAACAACCTCTGACGTTAAAGGCTTGTTATATACTCTCTGGTCCATTCGTTGGTCAAGGTTGAACTCGATATGGACATCTGAGAAATTATCTACCTCTCCCATAGGGAGAAGGTGATCTGAGTAGGGATTAATACCACTATTGAAGATGCCAACCAGTGTACGAATGACCTCTCTATCTTGTTGTTCAGTCTTCTCACGACACTTGCTGAGCCTATAATCAAGATCTGGATCATCATCGTAGAAATAAAGCTCGAGGTGAGCAGGTTCATACTTATCTTCTTTGGCGAAGTTTTTAACATTATGGTAAATTGCGCCATGTGCACGGAATGTGTAAATGGGACACTTTCGGGTGTCGGTGGTCGCACTATCAAGATTACAGTACAGAGAAGTGATTGAGAAGTGCCCATTGAAATGTCTGATGTGCTGACGAAAATGTTTGGCATCAGTGTTTGAGGTCGTCCACAATCACATGAGTTCACCTGGGGGCGGGTCGGGGTGGCTACATGAATATCTCCACCACAGCAGCAAAATCCTTTCGGTTCAGACTCAAACTTCTTCGCGTTGCAGAACTCGCAATTATCCACTAGCTTTAGCATGTGGGTCTCATCCTTGACATTGGCATGAACCGCACCAAATGGATCCGGTACATCCTGTTCGTCGATATCTTCATCATCCATTGGGAGGTCGACTTCCACATCGGCATCATCATCGTCCTCTAATAATTTTTAGCATAGGTCAAGGGTGTTATATGTTGGATAATATAGAATGGTAACTTAACACGAGATAATTGCGTTGAGGTATACCTAGTCCCGCAAAAAGGTACCCTTCATCCTCTTCCTCATCCTCATCGAATATGATGTTCTCATCACCATCTAATGCAACACATGCACAATATGTGCACAATATGAACAGGAAGAAAATGCACGTCTCATAAACATACACAATTCACGAGCACATACCTTCACACATGTCTCTGTGCACATCACGTGGAGGCATAGAACCAGGCTCATCAACAACGGATGGTTGTGTCTGAGTACACCTTTCGTTAAGAGGTGCATGTTTAGAAGTCCCTGTAGAAGATGAATGGCAAGTGAGACACATATAAAGTGCCAACCCTCCCTCCTAAAGCAAGTTATTTCTTCACCTGCTCCTAACGCATTAGACGAAATCACCATTTTGTCGCCCCGAGGGTCGGTCTGTGTGATACCTTTATATAGAAATAAAAAATAGTTTGGTTAAACGTGGATTAACCTATCGGTCATAATAGATAGGCTAGCTAGTCTCTTACCGTTGTCAACGACACACTGTGTCGGCTGACTTGCAGAAATCCCATTTTCACTGCTGGTCCCTTTGGTGTTTCTCGCAATGATTGATTCAAACTCTTGATTACGACAATTTCGTCGAGAACATCTCAATCCTGGAGTTAGATGGGTTGTATGGATAGTGTTCGTTAGAAATGCCTCTGGGGTTCCTACTTAATGAGGAGGTTCTTGTGCAATTGCCTCAACGTCAATAGGTGTGCCTCCATAATTGGGGATCTCCATCTATTCTGATATTCTCAACCCCGACTTATCAACACCAGGGAATACAAGTTGGGGTGTAAAGTGAGGGCTAGCCATAGCGATAGAGTCAGGGTGCAAATTATTCTCCTTATGTTCCTTAACTCTCTTGTTAAAGTCTCTCTTTGCTGCCGTCTTCTGTCAACCTTTTCTTGTGGTGTGTTGAATAGTCTCTTTGGAACATATGAATCACACCTCTTTTTATTTCGCAAGACCCTACTAACTGGGCTCATAGTTGCCCAACATGCACTATCTTGACGATGCCTACGCACTTTAGGAGTTATGTTTTCATCATCGGTGGAGCATGATTTAGATTCAGACCCTCACATGAAGTGCATTTTGTCAAGGTGCTTAATATAGTTTACTCGCAAAATATATTAGTGTTGGTAGTCAATGTATCAGTGTATTAAGGGTGTGGGGACATATCCCTATAATAATATAACATAGAATCCCCCAAGTATGACACAAATTATTTATGATAGTCTCAAAGTAATTATCTATGCAGTTTCCTCACATAGCATTGTATCATGCTCAGCATAAATAAAAAAATCCTAATTACTACAGATACTCTGACACATTTCATCATCAGTCTTCATTGTGGCAAGTCCAATAAATCAACCTCCTGGAAGAATGATCAAAATCAGCATCAGAATAGTAATCACAATGCACCACAATCTAGAGGAAGAGTCAAACATGCAGAATACTTGTCAACACAAGAACACACTGCAGGGCACCAGCAACACCAGTCCAGCAAGACAAAGCCATTGTCTATCAAAGCGTCTGGCACCAATAAACCAACTGCTCCAGCTGTGCAAGCAGATGAAACAATATTGCCACGAGCCAAGGTTTAAGTCTGCATAGTAAAGATCAAAAGATGCTAAAAATTTCATGTAGTACCATTATTACTCGGTACCCGTTACAATAATTTAGCAAAACTAGTCACTAAGCCTAGCATCAGCTAGGAAATATAAAAAAAATTATCATCTCAAGAGCCCAACAAATAGTGGATTGCAAAAGTGCCATCGTCGTTATAAACTACGTGAACAGCTGAAAATCTTAAACGATCAGTAACTGGTGTTCAGTTTCAGGTCATTCCTTTCAAATAAATTGGCACACAATAATGTCTTCTCTTATTCAATACTCGGAGGTTTCTTCCCCCCGCAAGTTGAGTTTTTTACCTAAGCATAGTGCTAACGATATCAGACTGTAAACTTTTTTTAAGACGTGCATAGCACGCTTTTCATTAAGAAGAAAAGAAGTTTATACAAAGTTATTACAAATGTGGGAGAGGAACCGCGCACTGACCGGAGCCATAAACAACACAACAACAACAAAAAAGCAACTACAAGAGAGGGAAGGGGCGGGAGCCCAGCTAGCGCCGACAACGCGGGGCGAGGAGGTGGCCGATGGACACGAAACCTGCCTGTGCCCAGACCCTAGCCTCTTCCAGGATGGTGGGCGCGAGAACTACCGGCTGCAAGGCCGTCCGCTCGTGAACCTGACAGTTTCTTTCTTTCCAAAGCGACCAGACGACCAGCCACACCAAGCTATCAAAACCTTTACGAACGGGTTTCGCGACCGCCTTCCTGGCCTGGAGCCACCAAACCGCCAGAGGCGATTCCTCCATGAGTGAGAGACTGCCAATACCAAAGAAACGTAGTACGCGGAACCACGTCTCCTAGCTATAAACACACCTGGTGAGCAGGTGGTCCAGCGTCTCAACTTCATGTGCACAGAGAGTGCACGCATCTCTGTCACTCAGACCATGCCAACGAAGTCGGTCAGACGTCCAACATCGACCGTGCAGCACCAGCCACCCGAAGAAGCGGACTCTTCCCGAGGCCTGTACCTTCTAGAGTTGAGACGCCCCCAGCAAAGAGGAGCGACCGAGGAAGAGCGCTCGGTATGCCGACGCTGAGGGGAATTCTCCCGTGGTGGTCCACTTCCAAATGAACCTGTCTGGGAGCTCCGAGAGGGTGTAGTCTACCAGGAGGTCCCAAATCCTGATATACTGTAGGATAACCTAGACTGTTCTGGCACCGGTAATATCACGCACCCAAGCTATGCCAAGGAGGGCATCTGTAACCGTGCGAGAGCGTCTGACCCTAGGGTAGACCGCTCCCCACAGGTTGGGGGTTAGCGACTGAACAGAGCAACCGTCGAGCCAATTATACGACCAAAACAAAGCTTTCCTACCATCTCCCACCACAACCGAGATGGATGCAGCAAAGAAACTTTCTGCCTCAGAACCATTGGTGAACTTAAACCCGGACCAGGTGCAAATTGGGTTAGTTCTTGCAAACCATAGCCAACACATACGGAGGGCCATACTGTTGGCGGTCGATTTTCGTCAACCTAGCCACTTGTTTACCTTCTATGTTGGTATTAATTTGATATTCACACTAACGATCCTAACCCCCATTATATGTTAAGTTCGCACTCGCGCATGGTTTTTGGAGTTTATTGTTTACACAGGAATCAAGAGCTTAAATGAGGACTTCCGGGTGAGAGACATGGGTACCCACGGGACCCCACCGACCAGGGTCTCAGCCGTCCCCGACAGGTGGGTCCGACCTACCGGACGACCCGCCGACCTGACATGTGGGCCCAAGGACGTAAAGATACTTGGTGTACAAGACAAGACAGTCCAGCTCGGATAAGCTTTCCCTGTTGTAACCGACTAGGATAGATGGAAACCGACTTGTAGCCCAAGTTCGTCGGCCAATATAAGGCGGCCTCGGGCGCCCTCCTCAGGGGCAGATCTCTCTCGCATAATTCCACTACCAAACTGGACGTAGGGTTTTACTCTCCGGACGCCCGAACCAGTATAAATCGCCGTGTTCCTCGTGTCTCGCCGAGATTTCCGTGTGCATCCCGTGCATAACCACCTACGCTCTTAGATCCCGATCCTCTCCATTAACCTGCAAACCTCTAGGGTAACTCCCTAGCGGATCTGTCCAGGTCTCACCCCCTGACAGTTGGCGCGCCAGGTAGGGGTGATAGGGAACTCGCTGTGCAGCATGGTGGCCCAATCTGGCATCGTCTTCCCGGCGAGCATGGCGGCCTTCCTTGCCGACCCCGTGGAGATCTGCTTTGGATCCTTCACGGCGACCTTTCCTGCTCCGACAGCCTCCACTCCTCCGGCAACCACTGAGCAGGTCGTCACGGCGTCCGCCGCTATCTCTGTTCCCGATCTTGCATCAAGGGTTTTACAAGGTGATCACGAACCTCGGGACAAGTCAAGATACAAGATGAACATGACTCCAAATGAACCAAGGACTAAAGCACGAAGCCGAGAAGTGCTGAGGACCTAGACGGAAGATGCGGGAGTTCATACGCAAAGCACCCTTATCTAAACCGCAAGGAAAATGACGTCAAGGACCCACATGCAACTCGGCAAAAACACAGGAAGTCGCGAGAAGCTTCACGAAGAAAACCGGGGATGAACCGGGCCGAAAAGGCCCTGGGCCGGTCGGCCCAGGCCGGCCGGCCTGGCCCCTTTTCATGCTGGTTCGCCACCCCCTTTGACCTAGATGATCCCTGGGCTATTTATAGTCCCCGTGCGAAGTTGCAACTATCAAGCCATTCGTCAATCGCCGCCGAGGAGCAGAGGAGCTTGAGGGACACCACCCCGCAGAGGAGAGTCGTGTTAGTCGTCTAGGGTTTACCTAGCCGGCGTGGGAACCTTGCAAGGAAGACCACGTCGGAGTTTCGGACGCGTGAATCAAGATCAAGGTAGGATCCCGGTTGGATCTTATTCATGTATACACTTTGATGGAGTTTTAATGGATCCGATTCCTAGCGATCGAGTACCTTTGTTTGCAATTCTTGTTCTTGCTTGGGTGTTTTCTTCCTCAATCTATTCTCGAGATAGATTGCATGGGATGTTCTTGTAGCCGCGGTGGCTAGAGGTGCATACCCGATCTACCAAGTAGTTCAACGCACTCCTTGCGAGTGTGCTCTAAGATTCGACCGCAAAGAAAGGGGAACATCGTGACAGGATGTTGACACCGAGTACGGCGGGGCGACTTAGGGGTTTGACCAGAGGTCAAGGTTTAAAGACGCTTTCAATGAGATTCGTTTTGCTCTCTCTTCTATCTTGCTCGGAACTACGACATAAACACGAGCTAGACCCCTCTAGATCGGTACCTCAATGCTTTCTCTTGCTACCTCTAATGATCTTAGTAGATTAGATGCATTCGAAACCTCTTTAAGATGCAAGTGTTTCTCGGTTATTGGATTGAGTCTTGTGTTACACACTGTTCCACGGATTCGATACCTTGGGTGATACTCGAGGGAAAAAGGTACTACATGATCCGTAAGCTTGCGGTGAACCTTGGCGCGTTATTGAACTGTCAACAAGACCTTTTTCTGGCGCCGTTGCTGGGGAACAAGTAATCAAGATCCAATCTAATATCTCGTTTGTAAGTATTTTCAGTTTCTTTTTTATTTTTCTTTTGCATCTATTAAACTTTGATCATCCTCAAAAACCAATCTAATCTAGTTTCCGACTAACCCTTTTTATAGTTTTCTTTTCTTTTTAGATCTTTTGTATGTTTTGTTTATCGCTAACCCTAACAGGAGATGGACGGCCACCTCTCCAACAAACCGAAAAATTTGTAGATGATCCAGAAAAACTTTACAGACAAGGGAGACGCGAAGCACGAGCTAGGAAGCTAGAGATTGTAGATCCAAAAGTCGGAGCCGAAGGATCATCGGGATCTCCAAAGGAATCACCACCTACAAGTCCTAAGAAGGAATCACCACCTCCAAGTCCAAAGAGAGATCAACCTCAACCGCCACCAATGGCACAAGAGAGGAAGATTGGGGAGCTTTGCATCCCGGAACTTGTTGACCTCCCCATCCTCAACCTACCCGACATCAGAAGACCGTTCGAGATCAAGACTTCAACCATCCGCATGGTGCAACATACACCTTTCACCGGTAAAGAGGATCCTAACCTTCACATCTAAGCGTTCATTCAACTTTGTCAGACATTCACGATGGAAGGGCTGGATCAAAATCAATTGAGGTCAAGACTTTTTCCGTTCTCACTTCTCAGAAAAGCCTTGCAATGGTTCTACACTCTACCGGTGGAGACGGTGCAAAATTGGGAAGCGTTGATGAGAGCTTTCATGAAGGAGTACTATTCGTTGGGTAAAATTCAAAGCTTGCGTGATAAGATTGCTACTTTTGCTCAATATCCTACGGAGACTATCAAGGAAGCTTTCGAGCGTTTCAATGAGTACACCCGAGCCGTGCCACATCACAAGTTCCCAAAGGAGGACCTTGTTCAAAAGTTCTATCAAGGTCTCCATCTAGCATCGAGGACTGTAATTGACGCGTCGACGGGAGGATCTATTATTGAGCTAACTCCGACGGAGGCATTCACTCTTTTCAAGAAGGTTGCGGATAATGATACATGGGTGTCATCCGGACGCTTACTTCCGGTTCAACCCACGGGCAATGTTAAAGGTGTTTTGCAGGTTGAAAAGGAAGAACTTCTAGAAGGGAAGATTGACTCGCTCATGAGGAGGTTGGAGAAGATGGAGCTAGAAAAGAAAGCAGCCCAAGACTTGAAGGCCGCCGAAGCAAGATCCATGTGTGAAGAGTGTGGAGAGTACAGCCATATCCAAAAAGATTGTCTGGAGGAAGCAAAGGTGCTCGACTACATGAGGAAAGGAGATTTGCCGAACTTCCGCTACGGGCAAGGTAGACCTCAATTTAATGCAAGTTCGTCTATTCAAAATACGGTGCCTCTTCATATACAATTGAAGGACTTCATGGACGAGCAAGCAAAGATCAACAAGGACACCATCACTAAGTTCAAGACTATGGATAAAATATTGGAGAACATCGATCGCAAGGTGACGGAGGTCGGGAGCTCCAACCATCAAGTGCTCAACATAATGAAGATATTGGAGACGCAAGTGGGACAACTTGTCGGGCGCCTAACCGCTAGTGAAGGAAGATTGCCGGGGCAGTCCCAAGGTCCTGAGATGGCGAAGGCTATTCAAACTCGCTCGGGAAAGGAGACGGAGGATCCCGAACTTCCAGCCAGAGCAAGGAAGCCTAAGCCAACCGTCGAAGCGGAAGATCATACTAAGGAGAAGGTGACTACTATTCCAGAGATTGCTACCGAAGAGCCGGAATTCGAAATGACAAGTGATGACACGAAGATGCCTACACTAAAGAAATGCTACTTTCGAGGTAAAGTTGATAGTCGTTTTGAAAAGTTTGTGGAAGTGGTGCGCAGGTTAAGCATCAACATGCCGCTATTGGACGCTCTCCAAGTCCCTACATATTCTCGCTACTTCAAAGACATACTTGCGAACAAGTATGAGATGGCAACACTTGGGGCGGATCACGTCAAGATGTCCGAACAATGTAGTGCCACCATCACAAATCAAGGGCCCGAGAAGCAAAGAGACCCCGGATGTCCGACCATCCCATGTTCTATTGGCTCATTCACGTTCGAGAAGGCATTATGCGACCTTGGAGCAAGCGTGAGTGTCATGCCAAGAGATGTGTTCGAGAAGCTACTTTTACCACTTGAGCCTATGGGTATGTGCTTGGAGTTGGGCGACAACTCAATTCGCTATCCCGTGGGAATCACCAAAGATGTGCTCGTGAAGGTTGGAGATCACTTCATCCCCGTCGATTTCGTGGTACTTGCGATGGGAGAAAGGGAGAAGCCACCCCTCATCCTAGGGAGGCCCTTCCTCAAGACTGTCGAGGCAACGATTGATGTTGGCAAAGGAGAGATTAAGTTCGACGTCAATGGCACACGAAGTATATTCAAGTTTCGTCCACGTTTCGAGGTATGCAACATGATCAATGCTAAATATGTTCCACCTCATCGTCGTTTTAGAATGGAAGAGCCAAAGAAGAAGGAGGAGCCCAAGAAGAAGGAAGTGAAGGTGATCGAAGAAGTCGTTGCATCTGTCAAGACCAAAGAACAAAAGCCGCCTGTGAAGACCAAAAAGATGACTAGGCCGGAGAATAAGCCCGTGCCCAAGATGGTGCGGAAGTGGGTACCCAAGATTGCAATGCCCGCGAAGAGCGTTGATCCGAAGTGAAGAAGACAAGAAGTCTAGCCATGGACTATAAACGAAGCGCTAGGCGGGAGGCAACCCGTTCGTCGAGTCAAGAATAAGCTACCGGGAGGACAACCCAATGAAGAATAAAGCTGTCGGGAGGACAACCTGGATTATTTCCGATTTTCAAGTAAGTTGGTCTTAGAATTTGCTGTGCAAGACTTGGTATAAACTCTTAAGTGGTTGAACTTATTTTTGAGACATTTATTTTGCTTGGATGTTTCATTTGGATTTTATTTGACCATAAACCTATGACATGAGCCATCCTACGATTTATTTGCCTCTTATCGAGAAACCTACACCAAAAATTCAGAACCTACCCACACCTTTCATCCTCTTCATGATGACAAGGTTGGTTTGTTTTACATCATAAAAACACACGAGTAGAGCCCAGCATTGTTCCTTAATGATTTTTAATCTTTGACGCATGCTAGGACTTGTGTGAACCTAGGAAAATCGATTTTTGGTTTCATTCAACTTGATATCTACCGGTTTCTCTAGAGTTAGAATTTTTCCAAGCCCCATTTATTTTTGTTTATTCAAAACATCTCTCTCATGTTTGGCCAAAATTAGAACCTAAACCCATACCCCCACGGTCAAGCCGGAGGAGCTCGCTATCGATTAATGAAAGCAAGTGATCCCGGTGTAACCAAAATCAATGTAGTCGGAAACTTTCGACTTACAAATGTTTTTTATGCCTAAAAACTCCTCTAAAAATACATTTGAACTCATTGATATCTCTGAGTTAATTTTTAATTTTCGAAATTAGAGGAGTAATTAGCATCTAAACATGATCAAGGGAAGGTTTTGAGCTTAATTGAACTTCTAATGCTCCATGATGCATCACGGGAAGGCTTCATCATTAAGGCATCTTGAGCACATGCAAGGACAAGCATGGGGGGCAGCAATATTTTGTTTTTGCATGATATGGATGAGAGCATGGGAGGCAAGGAGGCATGGAAGTGACAAAAGAAAATGATCAAGACGGAGGACTTGACCATGAAAGAAAAAGGAGTGGCTGAGAAGAATTGGACGGTGGACAGCGTGGAGCATGAGTACACAGCACCATGATCAATCAAGCAACAAGTGGGAGAAAGAAGAGCCAAAAAAGAGGGGCGGGGCCCTAGGCCGGTCGGCCCAGGCCGGCCGGCCTGGCCTATTTATTGGCCCCCGGTGCACGTCTTCCTCAGTAAGTCATTTGCTTCATTACTAGTTCTTGTTCTTGAGCTCCCAGTCCAGAACCTCCAGAAACACCTTTGAAAAATTCGTTCTCCATTCTTGAGTCCAAAAATTCAGAAAAATATGTCACAATCCTTGCCCTTCCATATACTTCTTTTGTGTGTATTTCTACCGGCAAGAAACCCCTGGGAGAGTTTGTTTGTGATTTGTGCAGCAACAACAAGATGAAGAAGGTCTTTGGCAAGGTGCTTGGAAGGAAGACACAATCGTCATCGTCGAAGCTGGCATCAACAAGTTTTTCGCGGAGGCACTCAATCTCCGAGTCACCGCGAAGCATGGAAGAGGACGTGGCGCCATCAAGGAGCGGCACCATGCTCCTTAGTGGAAGAAGAGACACACGAAGCTCGTCAATGCGGTACACCGAACCGCAAGGGCGAACGGAGGAGCCACCCGTCCAACCTCGTCGCTCGACTCGTTCATCCGCTCCACCACCGTACACTCCACAATGTTGCAAGTATGGATTTCTTATGATGTTGGACGAGGAGGAGGAGAAGCTTGGGCGCCTAGAGAAGAGGATTGTGCCCAACGTTGACTTCGATGATGATGCTCTCCAAGTGTTAGGATTTTCTCTGGATATTTATCAAATGATGAACCACCTTGGTTGGGGGCAATTTTCTGATGGAGTAGGGGTGAGCTTTCATTTGGTGCTTGCCATGGAAATTCTCATGACCATGGCACCGGTTATTAATGAAGGGGTGCCATCCCTCTCATTCCGACTCAAGGATAATGAGCACATAATTTCTAATGAGCAAATTAGAGAGTTGCTCGGTTTTCAGAGGGAAGCCCCGGAGCAAGTTGATGTTAATGAAAGTTTATTGGAAGGATTTTGGAGTATGATTTTAGGGGAAGATAACCGGCAGAGAAATAGCATCCAGAATCCTGTCATCCGGATATTTCATTCTTGGATGAGCAAGAGGATTCTGGGAAGAATGAAGGAGTCCAAGGTCACCGACATGGAAGTTAATTAGCTTTATTCGGCATTGATTGCAAGGCAAGCCATTGATCCATCATATATCATGATCAATCGGTGGTGTTGTGAGGCAATATCGGGGACTGGACAAATTGGTTCGGGATGCTATCTATCTATGATAGCAATTTCTGTGAGGCCGGGTATTTCAAGGAACCCAAAATTCCTACTTACAGGGAATTCACTTGGGATTGATTACATGAAGAAAGGAAAATACATTAGTGGAGATGAAAAGAGAGGGTACAAGGTGGCAAAAGTCAATGTTCCTCTCCCAAATATGAGGCTGAAATTATTTATTGAAGGGAGAGAGAGTTGGTTGGAAGAAGGAATTCTAGTGCCGGCTAAGAAGAACAAAAGAGGAAGGATTATAGAAGAAGGATCGTCTTCCGCAGCCCAAAACCAAGGAGGGTCTGCATACCATCAACCTTATGGTGGGATTCCTATGCCACCGCCCTACTACGGAAGTGTGCCGATGCAAGCATGGGGGAGTGGTGCAGCCATGCCGCCACCTCCTCCAACATATTGTCCACCAACTTTTGTTGTGCCAAATGAAGCATTTGTGGCACCTTATACAAGCATGCCCCAGCCCCAACAAAGTGCAGCCATTATTGGGGTGTATATGCAAAGGAATATGCAAGACATCGAGAGGATCTGGAGCCATGTCGACCATTGGCATGAAGGAATGGCGGGGATTGCCCATCAATTAGGATGCCTTCAAATTGTGCTGCCGGATCAATTTCATGGAGGGGCCATGCAAACATATTTTGAGCAAGGATTCAACGAAAGTCAACCAACGGAGCAAGAGCAATCGGATGAGGAGTGAAGAAAGAAGGAAGGGACGAAGCTTTTTAAGTGTGGTTTGATTTTTCATTTTCCTTTTCTTTATTTTTCATCTTGTGTGCGTTTATGTATGCGTAGTATTTTCTTGTTTTTATTTATTTTCAGCATGTGTGTGATAGTAGTAGTTTTTTATCCATCATCATGAATAAGTTCCACCGTTGCTTTTATGATCTTAGTATGGATGAAAAATTGTACCATGTTGATATGTGATGATCGTTGCCGCTTTGCTCGATCTTATGCTTGATTTATGCATGTTTAAGCTAGTGCTCTCTTTTAATATGAATCTGAAATTTAATTAAAATGCTAGCTTAATCTTGTGTGGAGGTTATGTTAACTCAAGTCCCATAGTTCTTTTTCGTTGCTCTCAACTTTGAATGAATCAAAGAACCTTTTTATTCTCAAAAAGTTATGCTAACCTTGTCATGAGTACCGCTTGCATTTTTCTCTACCCATCCAAAGCCTAAATTTACTTGAGTGCAAAACCTTAGTATATACAAGATTTATTTTTGGTGCATTGATTCAAGGTCTGGTTTCTCTGGCTCGAGACTAAGAAGTTGGTCATTCCATTTTTGTGTATCGTTCTTTATGCTAGCATCTTCTATTCGTGCATTGTGAGTTTCCACATTGGGAATTTCACAAACCTTGTCGGATATCCAACCACAAAACTCAAACATATCTTTTTTGTGTTCACCTCCTTGACCACAACCCAATATATGAGTATGGATGAATATTTCAAGGAAGATTACAAGGAAGGTACTTCAAGTGAGTAAGGGAGACTTCCATAAGGACCCCTAGAAGATTTTTCGAGTATCTCTCTCTAAGAAAATATGAGAGCTTCAATTTCCACCTTGGCATTTTTGTCACCTCTTTTGCCCGAGGACGAGCAAACGTCTAAGCATGGGGGGGTTGCCAAGGAAGTGCTAGTATAGTCTAGAGTTCAAGGAGAGCAAATAAAAAAAGAAAAAGTATGATGAAAGAAAAAATGAATGAAAAAAAGGATAAAGAAGAAAAGGTATGATGAAAAGAAAGAAAGAAAAATAATAATAAAGCTCCCCGGTTCTCTAGCTATGTTTAGTGCTTTTTGAGTTTTCAAGAGGATTCAAGATCAAGACCCCCAACCATGTGCAATCCGATAACGAGGACTTCGTTTGTGCCTCGGGATCACTCTTTGCCATTTGCACATGTCCACCTATCTAAAAGTGTGTGTTCATCTCTCCCCCCTCCTTGATAAAATTATTTTTCCAATGACCTTTTTGACGAGTCTCGGTAAGACCATGAGAATCTAGTCTTATTTTAATAATATCTCAACTATAATATCTTGGTAGGACTAAACTTTCCTATAGCTCCATATAAAGCTTTCCACCGTATACTTTGAGAGAGGAAAGAAGTAGAACAAGTAGGCATGAGAGACAAGATGAGATGAGAGTACATGAGCAAAGTGCAAGATGGTTATTTTTAATCTTGGTAAAGCAATTTTTCTCTTTATCTCATTCTTTATTTTTCAAAATTTCTGAGATTTGTTTAAAAGTTTGAGAGCATGATCAAGTACTTGTGGAAAGAACTTGAATGATATCTACCCTCCATAGAGATAAAAGTTAGTACATTATGGAACTTTAATGGATATAAATCTAGAGAGCATTATGTTTTCTCATGTATGATCAAGTGTAGGGTATGAACATCGAAGGGCAACGCTGATATCCATTGAAGGCTTACTCGAGGACGAGCAAGGTTTAAGCATGGGGGGATGTTGGCAGGCGATTTCTGTCAACCTAGCCACTTGTTTACCTTCTATGTTGGTATTAATTTGATATTCACACTAATGATCCTAACCCCCATTATATGTTAAGTTCGCACTCGCGTATGGTTTTTGGAGTTTATTGTTTACACAGGAATCAAGAGCTTAAATGAGGACTTCCGAGTAAAGTTCATCGAGGGTTTTACAAGGTGATCACGGACCCCGGGACAAGTCAAGATACAAGATGAACATGACTCCAAATGAACCAAGGACTAAAGCATGAAGCCGAGAAGTGTTGAGGACCTAGACGGAAGATGCGGGAGTTCATACGCAAAGCACCCTTATCTAAACCGCGAGGAAAATGACGTCAAGGACCCACATGCAACTCGGCAAAAACTCAGGAAGTCGCGAGAAGCTTCACGAAGAAAACCGGGGACGAACCGGGCCGAAAAGGCCTTGGGCCTGGCCCCTTTTTGTGCCGGTTCGCCGCCCCCTTTGACCTAGATGATCCCCGGGCTATTTATAGTCCCCGTGCGAAGTTGCAACTATCAAGCCATTCGTCATTCGCCGCCGAGGAGCAGATGAGCTTGAGGGACACCACCCCGGAGTGGAGGGTCGTGTTAGTCGTCTAGGGTTTACCTAGCCGGCATGGGAACCTTGCAAGGAAGACCACGTCGGAGTTCCGGAGGTGTGAATCAAGATCAAGGTAGGATCCCGGTTGGATCTTATTCATGTATACACTTTTGATGGAGTTTTAATGGATCTGATTCCTAGCGATCGAGTACCTTTGTTTGCAATTCTTGTTCTTGCTTGGGTGTTTTCTTCCTCAATCTATTCTCGAGATAGATTGCATGGGATGTTCTTGTAGCCGCAGTGGCTAGAGGTGCATACCCGATCTACCAAGTAGTTCAACGCACTCCTTGCGAGTGTGCTCTAAGATTCGACCGCAAAGAAAGGGGAACATCGTGACAGGATATTGACACCGAGTACGGCGGGGCGACTTAGGGGTTTGACCGGAGGTCAAGGTTTAAAGACGCTTTCAATGAGATTCATTTTGCTCTCTCTTCTATCTTGCTCGGAACTACGACATAAACACGATCTAGACCCCTCTAGATCGGTACCTCAATGCTTTCTCTTGCTACCTCTAATGATCTTAGTAGATTATGCATTCGAAACCTCTTTAAGATGCAAGTGTTTCTCAGTTATTGGATTGAGTCTTGCGTTACACACTGTTCCACAGATTCGATACCATGGGTGATACTCGAGGGAAAAAGGTACTACATGATCCGTAAGCTTGTGGTAAACCTTGGCGCGTTATTGAACCGTCAACACATACCCATCAAGTGTAGGTTGGGGATTCCGAGTCCCCCCAACTCCTTAGGGCAGCAAGTGTTGACCCAAGCTACCGCACATTTCCCACCTGAGGCTACCTCCGTCCCACACCAGAGGAAGCCTCGAATGAGCTTCTCGATGGCCTTTACCACCCAAGGGGAAATCCTCAAGGCTATGGAGATGTGCACCGGAATGGCACAGAGCGTGGACTATACTAAGATCAAGCGATCGGCCCTGTTGAGTAATCTCCCCTTCCAAATCGGAATACGGTTCGTGACCTTGTCGACCAACGGCTGCATCACCGCTTTAGCGAGCCTACCTGGTGTCAAGGGAACCCCTAGGTAAGTGCAAGGAAAGGAAGCGACTGCACAACCCAGAACCTCAGTGATGATATTGGAGTGCTCTTCCTCACAGCGAATAGGGAACGCTTGACTCTTAAGGTAGTTAGCCGCTAGCCCTACTGCTCTGTAGAAGATGTCCAGAATGGCCTTGGTCAGATGGAGATCATGTGCCACCGGGGAGACGAAAACGACCATATCGTCCACATAAAGTGAGATGCGATGTCTAATCGACGGTGCCCCCAAAGGAAGAAAGAGTTCGCGTGCCTCCGCAGTGGTGAACATCGCGTTAAAGCACTCCATGAGCAACACGAAAAGCACGGGGGAGAGCGGATCTCCCTGTCGAAGCCCACGACCATGGTAGATCATATTACCCGGTCAGCCATTAAGCACCTTGGTGCTAGCTGTAGATAGGATCGTTGAAATCCAATCAGTCCAAGTCCTTGGACATCCAATATGGGCAAGAAGCTCTAAGAGGAACACCCACCCGACCGAGTCAAAGGCCTTCGCAAGATCAATCTTTAACATGACTCGTAGATTTCTCTTGTACACCAGAGTTTTCGTTGTACCTAGGACACAGTGAAAGTTATCCTGAATATGTCTACCCTTGATGAAAGTGCTCCGGTTTGGAGACAAATGTCCTTGGAAGGCCTGAAAGGGTCACTAAAAGACCATCAAGTGGTTTGGAGACAAATGTCCTTCCAAGGGTCACTGAAAGACCTGATTAAAAAATGCATGCGAACATGTCATCCCAGGAGCAGAGTTACGAAAACAATATCCAATATCTAACGACACAAAAAATAAGTCCGATTTTGAAGTTAGCTTAACTCATAGATATGATCTATAACAACTATATAGGTAAGACCCACTACAAGTCATGGATAGATTTCTATCAATATGTAAGCATTTCACGTCACCATCCACTATAAGAATGTCACCATCCACTATACGTCATGTCACCATCCACTAGATCATATATTTATGTCTTCAATCGATTTTCTGTTGTTAATATCATGTCTTTGTGAGTAGCATGCTACAAAATTCTCGTAGTAGAGAAAATTGTAGCATCAATAATTTAGAATGGTTCTTTCTCAACAAAATTATCATACTTCCATCTATAATGTTATTTAAAAAAAATGTTGTCATGAAATCACTTTAGTGTTCCTACTTTCACATTGCACCTTAAAATTTTGTTTAAAAAATTTCCGCAGCATCGCGCGGGGTATCACTTAGTTTATAGTATTTGTAAGTGTTAAGGAAGATAAAATGATAGCATACTTAAAAGAATCCAACCAATTGATCACAACCAATTAGCAATATCTATTTTCTCAATATCCAGGAGATCTGCACATATCATTACCATTAAGAGAGGAGAAAGGCCAAATAGATAGGTACATGACCAAACACAAAACTTACCAAGAAACATTGTCCCCGGGAACAATGACCTACCACGACTAACAAACAGACTACGGCTAACACAACCAATCATACCTGAACACCTTGTGCAACCCAAGTAATGCTTCGTTGGGAACTTTCGATGTCTACAATTAAGAAAAAGATCTGACTTTGACCACCCACAGTCTAGTATATTCCCTCCATATTGCAAAGGAAATCGTTTAGGATATTGACACGTTCTTCAAAACATAACTTTTACTAATACTTTTTACTATAAAATATTTTAAAATATATTTAAATAATACTTTTATTAAATAATATTTTAACACGAATCTACTCATGCCATTTTCACATTTCTAAACTTAACACATAAAAAAATATTTGCAGTCAAAGTTTAAAAGTTCTAACTCAAGACAAGCTCAAAACAACTTCCTTTACAATATGGAGGGAGTACAATCAATTAACAATATCAGATTAAGAGGTATCATGTATAATCATCTTTTGTTAGAAATGATGTGCTTTTGAAATCAGAATTTGACGAATGGTGATGTGAGACTGAAACTCATACATAACAAAGATACAAAAGAACGAAACAAACAAATTGTTGGAAAATTAGGTAAACACAGGATTAAAATCCGAACTAGATTTATCATGACAAGAATAAAACCTAGCATGTAATACTCTATCATACTAGGCAGGAGCACACATATCAACATGATCTCAAATAACATGCTGAAATAACAGATCAGATCCCAGAGTACGTACTTAACGGATGCAGCTGGGATGACAAGCGGCGGTGACGGAACAACAATGGTGTTGCGGACGGCGCGCCGCAGACGACGTTGAAGACGACGCTCATTCGCAGCGGCGACGGCGGAAGACGGAAGACGAGCCGTGGTGAAGACCCTTAAGCAGTCGCGCGGAGCGCTTCCCAAAAACCTTATCCGCCCTCTCCCGATGCAGGATCGCAAGAGCAAGAGGTTCCAGAGACCTGCTCTCCCGTTCGTCAGTGCACACCGACGTACGGGATGGAGTAGACTACAGCGGCGGCGCAACAGCGAGAGGAGGCAAAACCCTAGCTCGAATGAGATATTTTTGGTACAGTCTGATAGGTCGTATATATAGGGAGAGCCCACGATCTCGCATCGCGATCACGATCTAAACCGATAGGCTTCCATATATTTCGCAGACTTAAAAGCCAAGTAACCAAAAAATAAACCAGCAAAAGGAAACCGCGCCCCTGCAAGACGAGCAAGCGGATTTCGGTGGACCATTCACGCGGACGTCGTGCGCCCGCGCCTTTCGCCGAGGCGAGGCGAGCGAGCGCGCGCGTGTGGAGCTTTCGTTCCCTCCCCACACACATGGCTTGAAGGAGTGAAGACCACCTCCATATTTAAGTTGGTCATCCTCTCCTTCCACTAGCAATGTGGCACTAAGGGGATGGTAGCACTTCCACCATTGCTCATGCCCACATGGGCCTTTGAGATTTATTTTGGAATTTCTGAAATCTTTCATGGGCCAAGGTCCATAATTCCATCAATCCCCCACCAGATCTCAAATACCCATAAGAGAATTTGCCTGTTTCTCACTGTTGTTCATATACCAGTGTTTTCAGCAAGGACTGTTAAGTTGAACTCTTGCCTAGAGCTTCAAGCTACATTCATCCACAACTTGACAATGGACTAGGCCTTGAATTGCAAGTTTTATGCGGACAAGTTTCACTCAAAGTCGGAACTAGTACTTGGCTGCCAGTAGCCTACCCCACGGGTGGAGCATATACGTCGTACTCCCTGGTCTCTTCATGAGTTTGCTAGAGATCACCCAAATCTCATAGACTGTGATGTTTTACAGTTGGACTCACGTAGGTGTGTTCTTTCAAGAAAGCTCTGTAGGACAGCATCTTTGCTTGAACAAGCCAACAGAACACATTAAAGCATAACGCTAGCCCACCATACAGCAAACAAGAGTATTGCATCTTCACTTAGAGAGGGGTTTGGTAACTAGTTACTCTCTTCAGTTAACCGACAGCTTGTTCTTCCCAAATCCTAATTCACGGGATCTCCGATCACATAGGTTGGGTTACCACTATGGCAACTTATACGGGTCTCATACCCATCTCCCTCGATGCACCTTCTATCACATTCCGTGATAGCCCTTTCGTAAAGGGATCTGCCAGGTTTTTGTCTGTTTAAATATAAGTCACACTTATTACTCCGGAGTTTCTCAACTTCCTGACAGACTTCAGTCGTCTCGTGACATGTCTTGATGGCTTCGCATTATCATTAGCACTGTTCACTTTGACTATCACTGTTTGATTGTCACAGTTCATAAGGATAGCCGGTATTGGTTTGTCAACCACAGGCAAGTCCATCAAGAGATCACGCAACCACTCAGCTTCGGCAGTGGCTGTATCTAAAGCAGTAAGCTCTGCTTCCATGGTTGACCTCGTCAAAATGGTCTGTTTACTAGACCTCCATGATATCGCACCACCTCCCAGGGTAAACACATACCCACTCGTGGCATATAAATCATCAACATCTGAAATCTAGTTCGAATCACTATATCCCTCTAGCACAGCAGGGTGCCCGGAATAATGAATCCCATAACTCACAGTACCAACCAAGTAGCGCATAACCCTTTCAAGTGCATGCTGATGATCAGAACCCGGGTTTGACAAGAACCTGCTCAACTTGCTTACAGCAAAAGAGATGTCGGGTCTCGTAGCGCTAGCTAAGTACATGAGTGAACCGATAATCTGAGAATATCTCAGTTGGTCTACTGTAGCTTCCATGTTCTTTCTTAAAATCACGCTGGGGTCATAAGGAGTAGGAGAAGGTTTGCTGTCCACATAACCAAAACGGTTCAAGACCTTCTCCACATAATGGGTTTGTGAAAGTGTAATCCCATTCTCATCCTTAAGCAACTTGATGTTCAGAATAACATCAGCTTCTCCCAGATCTTTCATATCAAAGCTCTTTGACAGAAAAGACTTGACCTCATTGATCACATCAATGTTTGTGCCAAAGATTAGTATGTCGTCCACATACAAGCACAATATAACTCCTTCACCCCCACCATAGCGATAGTATACACATCTATCAGCCTCATTAATGGCAAATCCCGCAGTAGTTAAAGTACTGTCGAACTTTTCATGCCATTGCTTAGGTGCTTGTTTCAGGCCATATAAAGATTTTTGCAACTTACACACCTTAGATTCTTGACCCTTCACCACATATCCCTCAGGCTGATCCATATAGATCTCCTTATCCAACTCTCCATTTAAGAAAGCTGTCTTTACATCCATCTGATGGATGATCAGACCATAAGAGGCAGCCAAGGCAAGTAGTGCTCGAATAAGTATCAAAGAAGTCTTCTCCTTCGTTTTGTGTGTAGCCTTTAGCCACAAGCCGCGCCTTGTACTTGTCAATAGTACCATCAAGCCTAAGCTTCTTCTTTAACACCCATTTGCAACCCACAAGTTTACAGCCATAGGGTCGATCAGTGAGCTCCCATGTCCCATTGGAAAGAATTGAGTCCATCTCACTTTGGACAGCTTCTTTCCAATCATCTGCATCTGGTGATGCAAACGCCTCAGCAAGGGATTTGGGAGTGTTGTCCACAAGGTATACAATGAAATCATCACCAAAGGATTTTTCAATCCTCTGTCTCTTGCTCCTCCTACGAGGAGCTTCATTGTCATTCTTCTCTAGGACGTCCTCACCCTCATGCTCATGCTCATGCTCAAGCTCAATAGGTTGTTCAGAAGTCTCAACAGGTATAACAGGTTCAGGAATTAATTTAGCAGAAAATCTAGAATTGATATGCGTCTCTTTCAAAGGAAATATATATTCAGAGAACGTTGCATCACGAGATTCCATAATAGTGTCAACATGCATATCAGGGACCTCTGATTTAACCACTAAAAATCTATAAGCAATGCTCCTCTGAGCATATCCTAGAAAGACACAATCTACTGTCTTAGGTCCAAGTTTGCGCTTCTTTGAAATAGGTACATTAACTTTCGCTAAGCACCCCCAAGTGCGCAAGTAAGAAAGTGATGGTTTTCTCCCATTCCACATCTCATATGGAGTTTGATCTTTATTCTTATTCAGAACTCTATTCAGGACATGACATGAAGTCAACACAGCCTCCCCCCACCATGCTTTAGATAAACCAGCAGTGTCCAACATGGAGTTAACCAAGTCAGTCAGTGTGCGGTTCTTCCTCTCAGCAATCCCGTTTGACTCGGGCGAATAGGGAGGCGTCCTCTCGTGAATAATACCATGTTCCTTACAGAATTCATCAAAGATTTTTGGAAAATACTCGCCACCACGATCAGACCTTAGACGCTTGATCTTTCTCTCAAGTTGGTTTTCAACTTCGGCCTTATAAATTTTAAAGTAGTCTAATGCTTCATCTTTAGTGCGCAACAGGTAAACATAGCAAAATCTAGTTGCATCATCAATCAAAGTCATGAAGTATCTCTTTCCACCTTTTGTCAACACACCATTCATCTCGCACAGATCAGAATGTATGAGTTCTAGAGGTGCCAAGTGTCTCTCCTCAGCCGCCTTGTGAGGCTTCCGAGGTTGCTTCGATTGCACACAACTATGGCACTTTGAACCTTTGGCAGTGGTGACGTTCGGAATTAAAGACATGCTGGATAATCGAGACATTAAACCGAAATTAATATGACACAAACGTGAATGCCAAACACTTGCATCATCACTAACGTTGCCACAAATATGGTTCATGGACTTATTACAAAAATCAGCAAGAGAAAAACGGAACAAGCCTCCGCAATCATAGCCTTTACCAACGAATTGTCCATGTTTCAACACGACTAATTTATTGGACTCTAGCACTACCTTAAACCCATCCTTGCAAAGGACCGAGCCGCTAACGAGATTCTTGTTGATAGTAGGGACATGATGCGCATTCCTCAGCTGCACGATCTTCCCCGAAGTAAACTTCAGATCTACCGTACCAACACCATGAACAGCCGCATGTGACCCATTTCCCATCAGCACGGTAGAATCCCGGGCGACTTGGTAAGAAGAAAACATAGAGAAGTCAGCACACACATGGATATTTGCACCCGTATCAAGCCACCAACTCGTGGAATGAAAAACTGAAAGAACAGTAGGTAAATTACCATACCCGTCTCCAGTGTGACCTGCTGTCACTGTGTTGACTTTCTTGGAACCTTGAACCCCTTTGTTCTTGCGGTCAGCACGATCTGGACAATCCTTGGAGAAGTGTCCAGGTTCACCACATGTATAGCAGTTCAGCTCATCCTTGCTTCTCTTCTTCTTGAAGGTAGTGGTCTTGACGACCTTATTGTTATTCCCTGTGCTCTTGCCGCGTGGGAATCTCTGGACCATGTTGGCGCTGGTCTGACCTTGGTCTCCTTTCTCACCAGTGTCCTTCTTCCGAGCTTTCTCTTCAACATCAAGAGACCCTATCAGATTTTCAACTGATATCTCCTGTCTCCGATGTTTCAGAGTAGTGGCGAAGTTCCTCCAAGAAGGAGGCAACTTTGCAATAATGCACCCAGCCACAAACTTGTCGGGTAAAGCACACTTAAGGAGATCAAGATCTCTCATAATGCACTGCACCTCATGAGCCTGCTCAACTATGTTGTTCACCATCCTATAGTCATGGAAGCTCTCCATGAGATACAGTTCATTGTCTGCATCTGCTGCATCATATCTTGCAGTCAGAGCATCCCAGATTGCCTTCACATCTGTCATGACTATGTAGACATCGACAATGCTGTCCCCGATGATGCTGATGATACACCCGGCGAAAAGCTTATTGGCATCATCGAACTTTTTCTGCTCTTAAGCAGTCAGTTCGCCTTCAGGTTTGCCAAGCCTCGTGTCCCAGATGTCCATAGCATCAAACCAGAGACGGACCTTAGAGCTCCACCTCTTGAAGTTCTTGCCGTTGAACTTCTCCGGCCTCATCGAATCAATAAATCCAGTCCTCATATTGAAATCAACAGGTTGCCTAATATAAGGTTTTTGGATTGTTGGAAAATTAGGCAAACACAGAATTAAAATCCGAACTAGATTTATCATGACAAGAATAAAACCTAGCATGTAATACTCTATCATACAAGGCAGGAGCACACATATGAACATGATCTCAAATAACATGCTGAAATAACAGATCGGATCCCAGAGTACGTACTTAACGGATGCAGCTGGGATGACAAACGGCGGTGACGGAACAACAACGGTGTTGCGGACGGCGCGCCGCAGACGATGTTGAAGACGACGCTCGTTCGCAGCGGCGATGGCGGAAGACGAGCCGTGGTGAAGACCCTTGAGCAGTCGCGCGGAACGCTTCCCAAAAACCTTATTCGCCCTCTCCCGATGCAGGATCGCAAGAGCGAGAGGTTCCAGAGACCTGCTCTCCCGTTCGTCGGTGCACGCCGACGCACGGGATGGAGTAGACTACAGCGGCGGCGCAACAGCGAAAGGAGGCAAAACCCTAGCTCGAATGAGATATTTTTGGTAGAGGCTGATAGGTCGTATATATAGGAGAGCCCACGATCTCGCGTCGCGATCACGATCTAAACCGATAGGCTTCCGTATATTTCGCAGACTTAAAAGCCAAGTAACCAAAAAATAAAGTGGCAAAAGGAAACCGCGCCCCCACAAGATGAGGAGGCGGATTTCAGTGGACCATTCACGCGGACGTCGTGCGCCCGCGCCTTTCGCCCCGGCGAGGCGAGGCGAGCGCACGTGTGTGGAGCTTTCCTTCCCTCTCCACACACATGGCTTGAAGGAGTGAAGACCACCTCCATATTTAAGTTGGTCATCCTCTCCTTCCACTAGCAATGTGGCACTAAGGGGATGGTAGCACTTCCACCATTGCTCATGCCCACATGGGTCTTTGAGATTTATTTTGGAATTTCTGAAATCTTTCATGAGCCAAGGTCCATAATTCCATCACAAATATGCAGTTGAAATTTGAGAAGCTTAATTCTGATAATGAAACTTTTAACATAGCTATACATGATAGATCAAATGGTTTGTTTCCAAACAAAATAAATTCTTGCTTGATGAAAAGAAAGCATATTATGAAATCAAATGCTTCAACATAGGTCATCCACGAATGGGTTGAAATCATCAAAACAAAATTTCTGTATAGTTCCACTATATCATATAGTAAGTCAACAGTTTGACTGATTAAAAGACTTCTGCAAAGATGAGGCATGTCTGCACGTTTAGTTGCCTTTTCCACACATCATAACGGATCACAAAATTACCCAGCTGATTAATTCATGTAAATATGACGATGTGCTTAGGATGGATGTAAAACTTTGCTAATTTTGCATAGTCGATGCAGTTAGATTCAAAGTCTTTATATGTGATTCATGATCCAAAAGCCTTTTGTTATGGATAACATATTACATTGGGATTCACACGACCGCGTCTGCATCTGCATGTGCAAGCAAATTTGGTTTTGGGGATCTTTCTGTGGAATTTCTATAGTTTTAGAAGCCACGCAATGCAGGTTTCGAGTCGAAATTCACGATCTCTGAATACGAATGCAGAGTATAAAGATAGATCCATACACCCCCACTTGGAATATCTCTGTAAGGTGAGCAGTAGTCGTATCTAATCCAATGTTATCATTGTTCACACCTAGACCGGTTGGTACGCTGCCGGTCAGAGTTCGAACCTCCTAGAGACGAATTTGTGGTCGCAAGTTGTGCGCCTTTTATGTGTGTTGTAAAAATAAAATTCTCTCGTCTCTCTCACCTCAAAGTAAAAGTTAAAGGCAACCTCATCTCACGCAGTTGAACATGAGCGCCGCCAAGGATCCTTGGGCGAACCGAAACCACATCAACCCCAAAACCCACGAGCCATAAGGATGGATGGAGAACTCACCGGAGAGGCAGTGGAGGAAGGACACCTGGGACCTGGACGGCGCTGCAAACGACGGCGAGGACCCAAAGCCCACAAGCCGCGCTGAAGACGGCGGCGCCCGGGGCCAAAGATTCCCCGCAGGAGCCCAAGGTTGTCCATGGCCACCGGCCGCCGCTGCCATACGCACCCCAGCTGCTCGATCAAATGATTGAGCAAGACACTGGAGCCTTCAGTCCGCATCGTTGTTCTTTCCGCTGCGTGTTCTGCGCGTTGACGGGTACGGCTTCGAAGTGTTCTTCGATCTTCCGTTCACATAAAAATGGTTGCATGTCGTTTATATGTGTACAGTATATGTATATGTGATGGATACAAGAAGGCAAACACAGGGCGCTCGCGTCGCACGGCCGCTACAGACTTTGACACGTCCCGCCCGAGTCCCGGCTTCCTCGGCAGCTTTCAGATCCGACAGAGACGTGAAACGAGAAGAACAAGTTCTGGCCATGAACATTTGACGCAAACAACCTCAGCAGCTCAGCTGGTGGTGGCAGCGATGGGGCGAGGCGGCAGCGCAGGCGCGGTGGCGGCGGCGCTGACGCTGTGGTGGCTCACGGGGCGCGGGCGCGCCGGGGCCGTGTGGCTGGAGCTGGCGACGACGGCGACCAAGTGCCTGTCCGAGGAGATCCAGGCCAACGTCGTCGTCATGGCCGACTACTCCATCCTCTACGAGGAGCACCCCGTCCGCCCCACGGTCTTCGCTAAGGTACAACACAGTCTCAGATATAGCTGTGACCACCATCGTTCTGAGTTTCTTCCTTGGTTGAATTCTACGTCTGGCAGGTGACATCGCCTCACGGAGACGTCCTGCACCACGCCGAGAAGGTCACCCAACGCCAGTTTGCCTTCACCACGGCGGAATCCGGGATCTACCTTGCCTGCTTCTGGGCGGAGACGCTGGACAGGGGAATGGTGATCAACCTCAACCTTGACTGGAGACTCGGGATCGCGGCAAAGGACTGGGACTCCGTTGCTAAGAAAGAAAAGATCGATGTGAGCACAGTGGCACGAAAAAAATTTCCGGGCATGGCAATTTCATAGGGTTTTTTTCCCACCAGAATTTCATATCATTTGCTGATCCTTGCTCATCCTCTCTTTTTGTCATTTTGACAGGGAGTGGCGCTAGAGCTTGTCAAACTAGAAGCAGCTGCTCGTTCAATCCATGGGAACTTGCTCTACCTTATTGTAAAGTAAGCAAAGTTTGGTATCTTTTTCTATACAACATACTAAATGACTGTGGATGATGAGTTGGTTCTGGATGCAGGGAAGCAGAAATGCGAGATATGAACGAGTGGACACAGGTTAAGATCACATGGCTGAGTCTTATGTCCCTCGCCGTCTGCGTCGCAGTCTCAGCTTTGCAATTGTGGCATCTCAAACAGTTCTTCCAAAAGAAGAAACTCATCTAGCATAGTCAGAGACTCAGAGGAAGCAAGCTTACAGGCTTGAGATGATATGGGATTGTTACTAGCATCTGAAGCAATTCTGGGATTAGAATTGAGAACCTTTTTGGTCTAATGCTGTACTATTGCTTGTGAATTTCAAGAGGATCATTTCAGTTACATATTGTGTGCGTGTGTAACCTTTCTGTTTGGTAACTGGTAAGTAATACTAATTTTCCTTTGATGCATCAATTACCTATGGTCTGGTTACAACTTCCAAATATCCAAACCAAACATGATCTTTGCTGCAGCATATGCTAACCATTCCAAGGGTCTCTTCATTTAGGACTCTAAAGTTTGCTTTCCTTGGTGCATTTTTCACTAATGTTTGTGCAAGTGCAACCCGCCAAATTGAGGGTGCTAATTTGGATCGTTGGACACTCAACAGCAGTGGCGAACTTGTACTGCTACAAATATCTTGAACTTTCTTCTTCTTTTTAACATAAACTGGCAGGATATCTCGAACTTTTCACAGGGTCACATTTTTCATTGATGAACCACACTAATGACAAGCAATTTCTACAGCAAGTTGTATGAAAATTGGGATATATCATCATAGTACAATCCCATTGAACTTTCTTCTTTTTAACATAAACTGGCAGGATATCTCAAACTTTTCATGGGGTCACATTTTTCATTGATGAACCACACTAATGACAAGCAATTTCTACAGCAAGTTGTATGAAAATTGGGATATATCATTATAGTACAATCCCATTGTGTCGATGAGGCCAGTCATCTATCGAATGCAAACTACAATTCCTAAGAAAAGTTTTATTTTATCAAAGCACTACAAAAGATTGGCAGGTCGATAATCAATCCTTTTGTGTATTTGAAGATGTTCATTTCAGTTACATAGTGTGCGTGTAACCTTTCTGTTCGGTAAGTAATACTAATTTTCCTTTGATGCATCAATTACATTTAGGACTCTAAAGTTTGCTTGGCTTTGTACATTCTTCAGTAATGCTTGTGCAAGTGCAACTGCCAAATGGAGGGTGCTAATTTGGATCATTGGACAGTCAACAGCAGTGGCAAACTTGTCCTGCTATGAATATCTTAAACTTTTCTTTTTTTAAACATAAACTGGCAGGATATCTTAAACTTTTCTTTTTTTAACATAAACTGGTAGGATATCTTGAACTTTTCATAGGGTCACATTTTTCATTGATGAGCCCCACTGATGACATCTACAACAAGTTGTATGAAAGAATTGGGATATATCATCATAGTGCAACCCTATTTTGTCGATGAGGTCATGAGGCCAATCATCTATCTAATGCAAACTACAATTCCTAAGAAAAGTTTCATCATCAAAGCACTACAAAAGATTGGCAGGTTAATAATCAATCCTTTTGTGCTGCAAGTCCTGGTGGCTATTGCAGTCCAGACTAAAATATGCATCCAGAGCAATGACTACAGCAATCGACAATAAGTGTCCAACTTAGCTCTAGTCAATGATTTAAATGTTTATGAATCAAGCATAGTAGGATGTACAGCAACAAAGCAAAGCTGTTTATTACATTTCAGGAACAAAGAACAATGTATTTTGCAGGTACAAACTTACACTGGTGAAAAATAGAATCAAATGGTCTCTAGGCATGCTGAAACACAGATCATTCCAGGCCAGTGGAACAATAAAGAACACAATAAATTATTGAATAAAATTGTCAAAACAAACAGCATTGGGTAAAGATTGCCTTAGTTCAGCACCAACTCGCTTCAAGAATGGCACAATGCTTCTACTCTATGCACACCCTCTCACTGTTCATGTAAGTGAACTTGCAAATCTCCGCAAAGAAATCATCAGCAGACTCATGGCAATTCTTCATCTGTGATATCCTAATTATCATCTTCTGTAGCCTCACACTGTACCTGACAAGAGACTCGAGGGTGCTCAGCTTCTGCTCAGCGTTCAGAGGTGACCGCACAGTGACCAGGACCTGCTCCAAGCAAGGTATCACGAACCTTGAATCCAACTGCATTGATAGAGAAAAATTAGACATCATACACCAACTAGAAGTGGAACATTGCAATATAGAAGCGGTATGACAGTGCTCACATTCTTCAAGCTGTTCTTCTGGCACAGCGCGGCGAACATGGCGCCATGAATTTCAAACTTGCAAAGCTTCGGGTGGCTGTTGAAGAATTGGACGAGGTCAATCTCCGGGAATGGCTGGAGCGTGTCGAAATCGCCACAGAATTCAACCTTCATCACCAGGTGCTTCACCTCGGTCGCACACTGCAGGACCGAGCTGATGGCGCCCCAGCTCCACTGTACGCCGCGCAGCGAGAGCTGGTCCAGCTCCTGGAGCTTCCCCATCTCAACATGATATACAGTTCCTGAAACATTCCATGAGGGAACTTTCAGGCATTGCGAAACAGACCAAATCCGTTCTGCGCGAGTGAGCGCAAAAGGGCATCCGCCGCGTACCAGTGTTCTTGGAGATTGTAAGGTTTTTGAGACGGTCGCCGCCCTGCAGCGAGATCCAGGAGAAGCCCTGGACCTCGAGGGACTCGACGCGGGGCGCTGCGAGCCTGAGCGAGCAGCTGCCGCCACCACCGACGAAGTCGAGCCGGCACCGCTCGAGTAGGGGCAGCGAGATGGCCGCCTCGCCGGCGCACTCGCACCCCAGCAGCGCGAGGTCGGTGAGGTTGGGGCAAGCGGCGACGGCGCCGTTGACCGCGGCCTCCCCGAGCTCGGTGCCGATAATCTCCAGCACGCGGAGCCGCTCCATCCGGGCCCACGCGGGCGGGCGGGTCATGGTGAGCCCCCAGAGCCTGAGCTCCTCGAGTCCCGCGGCCACGCCGATGCAGTCGAGGTGGGCCGACTTGTCGGCGGCGGCGGAGTCGACCCGCAGCTCGAGGACGCGGAGCGTGGCGGCGCGCGCCGCGAGCCAGCGCGGGAGGAGGGAGGCGGAGAAGGGGCAGTAGACGACGAGCTCCTCGAGGCGGTCGGCGGCGGCGACCATCCGGCCGATGGCGTCGTCTGCCGCGGCCACGGCCGACCCCGACCCCGCCGCGCCGCCCGACGACGCGGCGGCATCGAAGGCGCCACGCGGGAAGTAGAGCGACGGGAGGTAGGGCACGCAGCCGCGCCAGCCGCGGGCGACGGCGGCGCACGCCGCCACGTCGCGGGCGTTGCTGAGCTGCGAGAGGATGTGCTGGACGACGCCGTCGGGGAGCGCGTCCATGCCGCCGTCGAACTCCATGCGCGGATTGCCCCTGGCGGATTGGCTGCCGGCGGCGGTGGCCTGGGGAGATGGGGAGCGGATGGGGCGAGGAGCGGGGTGTGGGGAGGAGCGTGCGCGGTGTGAGGATGGAAATGGGGGGGAGAGGGATCCAAATTTAAAAGGGGGAGAGGGAAATCGGAGGTAGTGGGGGGAGCCGGAGGAGGGAGGAGCCGCGCCGCGGCGTGGGGAGGAGGATTTTGGATTTCGAAATTTGGGCGACCGTTCGGAAGGGATTCGGGTGGATTTCCATGGCGTTCGAACTTTGAAACCTTGGGATGGTGGGAGGTTTTGGAGGGTCCCCTTTTTCAAGTTGGCGCTTGCCGCTTGGCGGCGCGGAGCGCGTGGGGTCCTTCGGTTTTCGCCGCGCGCTGGGGTTTGGTGGAGAGAGAGAGGGCGGGAGCGCAGCAGGTTTTCCCGGGCAGGCTGAGCTAGTTTATTCGTGGGCCGATACAGAAACGATGTCTCACCTCGCGTGTGATGGGCTTTGATTTTCATTTCAGGTTTACGTGTGATGGGCTATCTAAAAAATAGCGAACCGCCAAACGGGGATGGCTAACTTTGACATGTGTGTGGGTGTCAAATTCATACCTAACTTTCAAATAGGCCAACTTGATCTCTTAATTTTTGCTTTGGATCAAACTCGTCTTTGTGCTGATATGGTGCACTTTGTTGGCATGAGACTGTGCAAAAATCCCTTTTTACCCTTGTCTCATGTAAGCTAAACAATATATGTACATGGAAAAAATATATATCTGTTAACTAACAAATAATATTCTTTCTAAAAAAATGTATGTACTAATACTATTTAAGGTCATTCATGTGCTCGTGCAAATTTAATATGAAAAAATTGTGTACTCAAGCAAATATTTACTCATACTATTTATTTTTTATATACAACCCATTTTATGTACACATGCTCTAAAATGAGCATGTGCTCACAGTCATAGTACTACCTCCATTCTTAAATATATGACGTTTAGGATAAGCAAATTAGTTAAAAAATGAACTAACTAGCTTGTCATAAACGTCATATATTTATGGACGGAGGGAGTACAATATACATGCTCCATATATGTATGCATACTCTTTCAGCAAATATGCATAAATATTTATATGCCCATAGCAAATATGCATAAATAATTATGTTCTCACATACTCATAGTACAATGTACATACTCTATATATGTATTCATACTCTCTCAGTAAATATGTATATGCTTGTACTTGGTTTGGATCATAATGTTATTATACATAACGATAGAAATTAAGATGGGGAAATAGAAGCCAAGGGCAACAGGAACTTTTCTATTGATTTCATGTCAAACTGAACCCTTCCACATTAACACAGGGATGAGTTTGATTCAACAACAAAAATTAAGGGACTAGATTGGCTGATTTCAAAGTTAAGGGACAAACTTAACCCTAGGAGTAAAGTTGAGAGACTAAAATGTCCATTCGGCTAACGGTGTTCGAGCATCTCGTGACAAAAAGAGATGAGATCAAATAATTTCACTAGGAAAACAATGGTCTGCAAGTAACTCCCTAAAATGGTCAGCAAGTAAATCCCTAAAAAATGGTCTACAAGTAAATTCCAAAGGTTATAATTATTTTGATTTTTGACCTATTAAACATTAGGAAAAGAAAAAATCACTAGGCCAGGCGACGAGGGGCGTGTGGGGTCAGTAGTGTGCGGGGCCACGCTAGCGACGCACGTGCCGGCGACTCTCGAGGTCCGGTTTGAGTAGGAACTTTGCTGAAGTTGCTCTAAGGTAAGAACTACAAGATGGAAAGCGATATGGGGTGGCAAGCCTTTTCTCCCTATATGCTTCCTCTCTTCACTTGTGTCTTCATCTCCTCCTTAAATATGTTTATCATTGTAGACCGACGGTCGTGCTGGCATCAATGTGCAATGCGAGTCTACGGCGACGGGCGACAGATTGTAAGGGGGCAAAGCCCCCTGACGAGGCCCTAGATCAGGGCCCATCACGACCTCTGAAAAACGTAGTACGAACTGACACACAACGTACTTAGCGGCTAATACAACGAGTATTAAGCCTCCGAGTACCTGGAAGTCCGTACGACCAGTTTCCGTCACGGGTCAGGGGCCAGACGGCCCATGCACACTAGTGCCCCTTCCTCCGAGTGCGCGGTGGCCCACCCGACAAGTTCTCCGCCGCGTGGCGGTTCGCACGACAAGTCCTCGTCTCCGCCTCCGACTACTCGCTCGCACGAGTAGTTTCCGTCTCCTTCCCCGACTACTCGTTCGCACGACTAGTTTCCATCATCGACCGGCGCAGGCTTCGCATGGAAGGCAAAGGCGGCGTGGGCCCCCCGCTGAGATCTCGGGATCTCCGCGCGCATTCTACCACACGCCGCCACGCGTCCGCTCCTCCGCGAAGCCCGCCCGGGCCAGGCCGATTCGGTGTCAGAGGACGGATCCGTCCGTCCTGCCACGAACGGCACAGTGCCTTCCGTACCACGAACGGCGCAGGGCGTACTGAGCCACGAACGGCATAGTGTGCGCTACTCCCTAAGCATCGGAAGCCGTGGCGTAGACTACCTGCTCGCACGAGTAGTTTTCCGCCCCCGACCAGTTCGAGACTTCACAACGAAGACTGCCGGTACACGGGCCATGTCGACACCTCGTGATATCCAGGCACGCTAACCGCGCACCGCCACGCGTCGGCCCCTCCGCGCTGGCCCGCCCTAACTAGGCCGATCTGGTGTCAGAGGGCGGATCCATCTGCTGTTCCACGAACGGCACAGCGTGCGTCGTACCACGGGCGGCACGGGGAGCATTGTGCCACGAACGGCACAGTGTACGCCTCCCCCTAGCCTTCGAACGCCATGATATAGACCACTCCACCTCCACAGTACCCAGAAAGGATGTGCTCCTGTTCTACAGATAGGGATAGGATACGAATCCTACGCCCTGCACCCGACTAACTACTCGGAGGAGAGTACGAGAAGCCCCGGAAGCAACTACTTGGGACGCACGATTCCAGGAAGACCTACATCGTCACCTGTGACTAGGGATGAAAGTGAAAACGGAAATTCTCGATTGCCGGAGTTCGTTTCCGAGTTTTTCTCGCATTTGTGGCCAAAACGATAATGGAAGCGGTAACCGCAAATACGGTAACGAGAACGGTAAAAAAATACGGAAGCGATAATGAAAACGATTTAGCCTCCTTCCGATCGTTTCCGCAATTTACCGTATTTGGCCGGTAATTCTCGCCGGTATTCTTCCGTATACAATAGCCCAGCAGGCAGCAGCCCATCTCCATCCAATTCCTCTATGCATCTGGCCCAAGCAAGCCCATGTCGCACCCCCAAAATTTTCACATTCCTATAGCCGACCACCCGCCCACCCTTAAATCCTGGCAATCAATCTCCAGAATTCCAGTCGTCGCACACAAGCCGACGCCGTCGTTCCATCTCCTCTCTCTCGCCATCCCCATCTACATCTGCTAGTCCCCCATCTCGAGCAACAACCGGTGGACGGCGGCGAGTCGGCGACGGCGACAATGGCACCATCTGGAAGCGGAGGTTCCCAGTCCCATGGGGGACGGGGTCGTGGTCGTGGCTCATCCAAGCCACAGCACCATTTGATGGAGCCACCAGCACCTCGCAGGACCATTGGCCCCAATCGCTCGGCAGCCGCTGCCAATGAAAGTGCAGGTATGCATGCTGAAATCATCTTAATTCATGCTGTTCTTGTGTTTCTGATAGAGTGATAGGTAGCTTAGCTTTGGTTGCTATTTTGTTTCGTAGGTATTGATCCAATGCTAGTTGATAGTGGAGATGCAAGTGCCAATGTCGTCAGTCACATTGCTGGTCCATTTGCGTCATCTGGGACACCTGCAGCAACTTCGGTTGAGAGGGTGCTAGTGCCAAGTGCGGCCACCAGTGGGAACGACACACAGACACAGGGTACTGATGCTCAGCAAGCCATTGATGTTGAAGATGGAGATGAAAGTGACGAAGAGGAAGAGACTACTGGGACTGGCAAGAGGAAAAAGAAGTGCACATCAGATGTTTGGCAGTACTTTGACAAGTATTGGGTGACAGAGGAGGTAGATGGCAAGGTGGAGAGCCAGCACTGGGCCAAATGTAATTTCAGAGGGTGTCATAACAAGACTAGCAAAGGTAGATGCGAGAGCAGATTTGGAACTTCAGGTTTCTGGAATCACTTGAGGCATTATCATAAAATTGAGAAGGGCCAGTCACAACTGAAAACAGATGCTGCTGATGAGAATGGTATATCTGTCGTAAAACCTTTCAAGTATGATCAAGAAGAGAGTGTCAAAAAGTTTTACTTGGCTATGATTGTGCATGAGTATCCTTTTAATATGATTGAGCATGAGTTCTTTCAAGATTGGGTCAAATCGATGCGGCCTAATTATCCTTTGAAGAGTCGTGTCACAGTGAGGAAAGAGGTAATGGAGCTCTGTGCCCAGGAGAAAGAAAAGATGTATGCGTACTTCAGAACAGTTAAATGTCGCTTTAGTGCAACTATGGACATGTGGACATCCAATCAGAACAAGGGCTATATGTGTATCACTCTCCACTGGATTGATGATGATTGGAAAATTCAGAAGAGGATTGTCAATTTTCTTCATGTGTCAGGAAGGCATACTGGTGAGAATCTATCTGATACACTGATTGCATGTCTCCTAAAATGGTATGTTGAGAAGAAAATGTTTTCTCTTACTTTGGACAATGCATCTGCCAATGAAGTTGCTGTCAAGGATGTGATAGCACAACTCAAGAGGCATAGTCCTTTAGTCTGTGATGGTCAATTTTTCCATGTCAGATGTGGCAATCATATTCTGAACCTTGTTGCTAAAGATGGGATGAAAGTGATTGCGTCAGCAACCAAAAATATAAGAGCATTTGTAGTGGCTGTAAAGGGATCTACTGTGCAGTGGGAGGAGTTTCTAAAGTGTGCTAATGAGTGCGGATTGGACACAAACTCTGGGCTCTCACTTGATGTTTCCACAAGATGGAATTCAACTTACTTAATGTTGAGGGATGCTGTGTACTATAGGCTTGCTTTTGAGAGGCTCACATCATATGAACGCCGCAGGTATGAGCATATTTCCCCTTCTCCTGATGAATGGGAAAAGGCAAAGACTTTGCTTCCATTTTTGAAAAAGTTCTATGATCTTACTAAGATATTATCTGGTACTTCCTATCCAACTGCAAACTTATTCTTTAGAGGTTTTTGTGAGATTAAGATCATGCTTAATGGTTGGTGTCGTAGTATTGATCCCACAATTAGTGAGATGGCCAATGCTATGATTGTTAAATTTGACAAGTACTGGAAGAAGTCCAATGTTGCACTTGCTGTTGCAAATGTGCTTGATCCTAGGTTCAAGATGAGAATTGTTGAGTTTTACTTAAGAAAGTTGTATGGCAATTCATATCAAGTTGAACTGGATAAATTCAATAATGCTCTTAAGAAGATGTATCAGTGTTATGCTGCTGCAAGTCCATCTTCAAAAAGCACATCGTCTGCTGCTCCATCGGCTGCAGCACAAATTATTGACAGCCTAGATGATGAACTTGACAACTACATAAATCAGAATGACATACATGGCATTTCAGAGGAGACAACTGAATTGGATAGATACCTGATAGAACCAAAATGGAAGGTTACTAAAGAAAATGAGAATATATTTGATGTCTTATCATATTGGAAACTTCAGAAAGATGAATATCCTACCCTCTCCAAACTTGCTCGTGATGTGCTGGCCATGCAAGCGTCAACTGTTGCTTCTGAATCTGCATTTAGTGCTGGTGGTCGTGTCATTGATCCATATCGCAGCCGGCTTGATCCTGAGATGGTAGAGGCTTTGGTTTGCACTAGAGATTGGATAGTTGGAGCGAAAAAAGGTGAAAGTTTTAATTTACTATTTGTCTTAATGATTATTTGGTTAAGAAGTTACTATCTGTCCATTCATTAATGTAACTTAATCCCATGTATCTTTCAGGTTCTATGAATGTTTCTTCAATAGTTGCTGATCTAGAGGTCATTGAGAACTTAAAGGATATCTCTGAACCTGACGAGGTATGTGCTAAAATGAAAGTGTACTGTGTACAAGTTGATAGTAATATCTAAAATATTGATATAAAATTATAAGTAGAACTAACACATTAATTTCTTGCAAATTGTAGGAGGAAGACTCAGATGTGGCAGGCGACGAAGGTGACATGCCCGAGATCCATCTGTAGGCGCCAGGCGGGCGCATGGAGACTTGGAAGATGAACATGTCGTCCTTACCTATCGTTTAAATGTCGTGTGAACCTGCTACTTTGCTTAGTACTTATGTCGTGTCGTACTATCGTGTGAACCTCAATATTTGTGTTTGTGTCCTGCACTCATGCTACTTGGTCTTGGGTTATGCCGTGTGAACTTGCTACTTTAGTTAAAGACATGGCTTTCGTTAATGGGCGTATGGTCGTCTGTCATGTTTTTTTGCTGTTACGTGTTATCGCGTTTTGCACTATAAATTATCGATTCTCGATCAATATGAATGGTCGTTTGTCATGTTTTTTTTGCTGTTATGTGTTATCGTTTTTTGCACTATAAATTATCGATTCTCGACCGATATCGACCTATTTTCGATCGTATAGTTTCGTTTCCGATGTTACCGTAATATCGGTGTCGTTTTCGTTTTCGACAATATTGTTATCGATTTCGTTTCCGCCTTAAAATCTGAAAATGAAAACAATTTAGGCCTCTTCCGATCGTTTCCGATCGTTTTCATCCCTACCTGTGACCCCGTAGCAGTTCTTCGCCGTACCACCCTGACGGCCCGACGCGGAGGGAGGACGTCCTATGCTGTAAACCTAGTTTACGCCCCCGATTCACCCCATGCGCCTCTTCCTTACAACTATAAAAGGGGAGGAAGGGAGCACTTGTAACACATGTTCGTTTTCCACCCCCACACGCACTCAGTATCGATATCTCATATTCCTCCGTAGACACACTCACACTCGTGTACGCAGAACTCTGCTACAAGAACCCCACGCACACACACTAGGGACTTGGGCTCGAAACCCTCTCTCGACCTGTTTGTACCCCCTACTACAAACCTCTGAGCATAAAGAACACCTCCTTCTCTGACTGGACGTAGGGTATTACTCTCCGGAGGTCCGAACCAGTACAACCCCGAGTGTCTCTTGTGCAAATCTTGCGGATTCATACACGCGTTCGTATAAATTTACTTGCCGGCGGTAACAAACCCCGACAGTTGGCGCGCCAGGTAGGGGCCTTAGCGTGTTTTCGACGTTCATTTCAGGGTCCGCACGGCCCTTCCATCGTCTTCTTCTACAGTAATCATCGCCAAGTTGCTACCAATGAGCTACCCCATGGGATCATCCGACCCACTCCTGGCCGGGCTCGAGATCCGTTTCGGGAGCCTGAACTTCCGGGCGACTGGAGACGGCTATCTCATGCACCTCGTCGACGAGACCACCGACGCACCCGCGCCAGCTCCTGCTTCGGCCGCCGCCCCACGATCACCCCTACGTAAGAGGCGCTCGGGCAAGCGCTCGTGACAGGCCAAGGCGGAGCAACGCAGGGCGGTACGTGCCAGCTCCCCTCCGCGGGTCGAAGCTGGCACACCACGACCCACCGACGCGGCGGAAGACTCCCTGACGTCGGACTCGACGGAGCGTATCGCCAGAGAGAGCGCGCCGATGCTGTCGCTCCACCGAGGGACGCGCTACACAGCAGCAGCATACTCCTCTTCATCAGGCACGGACCTGGTCGCATATGAGAACTACCCGAGCCATCACCTCTGGTGCAACAAGAAGCTTCTAGCAACCTCGCCTGACGAGCAGTACCTTGACTCAGACGGCACGGATGACATCTTGGTCTCGGAGTGGGACTACTTCGGGCTCCCGGACGTCGGTGCTTTCCGCCGCTTCCAGACGGCGGTGGACTACTGCTTCGACTACTCCGACGACTCCGACGCGGGGGGATACGACCCCTCGCGCGAATGCTTCGTCGTTGGCAACACCCCGGTCGCGCCGGCACCAGCACAGACTCCGGAGGGGGCCGTCCACTCTGCCCACAGCTCTACGGCAAACAGCGTGGCTGAGGCACGAGACCCACCCAAGGGGGCGGCACAACAGGCATGACTTGACGAGTTGGAGGATGCGCAACGCCAGCTCGACGACGAGCGGGTCCAGCTCTACCAACAACTCGGGCAAGACCCGAACCCAACTCCCGCTTGCGTGCGCGCGAGGGACGTCCAGCAGCGCATCATCAACGACGACCGAGACGTCGTCAACGGCACACCCGTCTTCAAGAGGGTGTCACAAAATCTAGCGGCGGCAGTAGTTCTTCTCCGAAAGATCCCAAAGCCTGCCACGCCTCAGGAAAAAGAAATGCACAAACAAATCAAGACACTCCTCAAGACCGCTGCCATGCAGCAGGAGGAGAGCTCTGCTTCTCATCAGCGGGGCTCGCAGGGTCGCGGGCACTCCGAGCCACGACAACCTGCGGCACCATCGTAGCAGCCGCGACAGCCGGAGGAAGTCAATGTGCCGGTCAAGAGCCGCCTGGGTCCCATCGCGACGCACACGACACCATCAAGGCGCGGCGAAGGGCAGACGTGGGCGAAGACGATTACTACGAGCAACAGCCTCGTAAGGAGTACAACCGGCGGCGCGGCGGTCGTTACGACAGCGACGAGGACTGAAGCCGGAGCAACTCGCCTGACGCCCAAGGGCCTCGGGCCTTTGGAAAGAACGTGCGCAGTGCGCGTTTCCCTTTGCATTTCCGAGCTCCGACCTCCGTACCCAAGTACGATGGTGAAACCAACCCCAACGTTTGGTTGGAAGACTACCGGCTGGCGTGTAACGCCGGCAGTGCGCGGGACGACCTGTTCATCATCAAGAACCTCCCACTACACCTCGCGGACTCGGACCGCACATGGTTCGAGCAACAGCCTCGGGGCAAGATCGACAGCTGGTCGCAGCTGCGCGATGCCTTCATTGGCAACTTCTAGGGTACATACGCCCGACCAGGGAACCCATGGGACTTGCGCAACTGCAAGCAGATGAAGGGCGAGAGCCTACGCGACTACATCCGACGCTTCTCCAAGCGATGCACCGAGTTGCCCAGCACCACCGACACAGACATCGTCTCGGCATTCCAGAATGGCACCACGTGCGCCACGCTGATCCACCGGATCGGGCGACGGAAGCCACGATCTACTCGGGAGCTTCTCGACATCGCGACCGACCACGCCAACGAGGAAGAGGCCGTAGCTGCGACGCTTAGTCCCGGCACCAGCAAAGGGAAGCAGCCGGCTGAAGCTAATGGTGGTCCGTCCGCTCCGACTAACAAGAAAAAGAAGAACAAGGACAAGTGGCACCGCTTTGACACCCTGGTGGCTACTGTCGACCGAAAGACGGCAAGGCCCAAGGGCAACCCGCCAATGGACCACTTCGAGAAGTTGCTGGAGGCTCCGTGCCCCAACCACGAGGGTTCGGTTAAACATGCCTTCAAGGATTGCAACCTGATGAAGTCCTATCTTGCCGGCACGCTGAAGAAGCGTGACACTGCTCCGACCAATGATGGAGGGAAAGACAAGGGCAACGACGAGGTTGGCTACCCTCGTGAAGATGGAGCTGTCATGATGATCTTCGGGGGCTCGGAGGCACAGCCTCCCAGACGCCAGGAGAAGCTGATCCGGTGAGAAGTTTATCATGTCGAGCGCGCAACGCCAACGTGCCTAAAGTGGTCGGAGACGTCGGTCACATTTGACCATCACGATCATCCCAACCACGTCCTGCGCCCAGGCAACTACCCGCTGGTCGTGGCACCCTTGTTCGGCACCAAGCGCGTGCACAAGGTACTGATGGACGGAGGCAGCGGCCTCAACGTCATCTACATGTTGACCCTCGACGACATGGGGATCCCGCGGTCCCGACTGCGGCCGTCGACGACGCCCCTCCACGAGGTCGTACCCGGGATGGAGGCGGTTCCTCTCGGGCAGATCGATCTACCTGTCACTTTCGGAACTCCGAACAATTTCCGAAAGGAAACCCTTACCTTCGAAGTGGTCGGGTTCCCGGGGACGTATCACGCGATACTCGGAAGGCCAGCTTACGCGAAGTTCATGGCCGTCCCCAACTACACGTACCTCAAGCTGAAAATGCCCGGCCTGAAGGGCATCATCACAGCAGGTACAACGTTCCAACACACATACGAGTGCGACGCTGAGTGCTTCCAGTTCGCTGAAGCACTGATCCGGTCCGAGAAGATCGCCGCAGAGCCCCCCTCCGAGGACCAAGATATCCCCGAGTCGTCCAAGCGAGCGGCATGCTCTTTCGAGCCCGCCAAGGACGCCAAGGAGGTGGCCGTCTCCGACGACGGCCGCACGATCCGTATCGGGACGACGCTCGATTCCGCCTAGGAAAGCGCGCTCATCGACTTCCTCCGCGCGAACCTTGACGTGTTCGCATGGAAGCCCTCCGACATGCCGGGGATTCCAAGGGAGGTGGCTGAGCACAAGCTTAACATTAAGCCCGGCTCGAAGCCGATCAAGCAGCGTCTTCGCCGCTTCAACTCCGACAAGTGCAAGGCTATCGGTGAGGAGATCAAGAAGCTCCTTATTGCAGGTTTCATCCGTGAAGTATACCACCCTGAGTGGTTAGCAAATCCTGTACTTGTTAAAAAGAAGAATGAAAAGTGGCGGATGTGTGTCGACTACACGAGCCTGAACAAGGCATGTCCAAAACATCCATTTCCATTACCGCGTATAGATCAAGTAGTCGATTCGACGACCGGGTGCGAAACCCTCTGTTTTCTCGACGCTTATTCCGGATACCCCCAAATCACGATGAGCTTGGCCGACCAGCTCGCGACCTCATTCATCACCCCCTTCGGTGCGTTCTGCTACGCATCGATGCCGTTCGGGTTGAAAAATGTAGGAGCCACGTTCCAGAGATGCATGCGACGCGTCTTTGGCGACCTCATCGGACGACTGATTGAGGCCTACGTGGATGATATCGTGGTAAAATCGAAAAATGTGGGTGACCTAATCCCCGACCTCACCGCGGTCTTCGAAAAGCTAAGGGAGCACCGCGTGAAGCTGAATCTCGAGAAGTGCATTTTCGGGGTCCCCAGAGGCATGCTACTCGGGTTCGTTGTGTCAGAACGCGGCATCGAGGCCAACCCCGAGAAGATCTCCGCGATCACAAGCATGGGGCCAATCAAAAACCTGAAGGGGGTGCAATGCGTCACCGGATGCCTCGCTACTCTCAGCAGGTTCATCGCCCGACTAGGTGAACGCAACTTGCCGCTATACAGGCTCATGAAGAAGTCGGAACACTTCGCATGGACGCCTGAGGCGTAGGAGGCTCTCGACTCGCTCAAAAACTTACTCGAGAGCCCACCGGTGCTCACCGCACCGGCAGAAGAAGAGCCTATGCTCCTATACATCGCTGCAACGACTCAGGTCGTGAGCGCGGCACTGGTGGTCGAGCGAGACGAGCTCGGGAAGACACAGAAGGTGCAGCGCCCAGTCTACTTCGTGAGCGAGGTCCTCTCCGACTCGAAGACACGCTACCCGCAAATCCAAAAGCTGATCTACGCCATCCTCATTACCAAGCGGAAGTTCCGGCATTCTTTCGACTCACATCGCGTCACGGTGGTGTCCAAATATCCGCTTGGCGAGGTCATACAGAGCCTGGAGGCAGAAGGGAGAATTGCTAAGTGGGCCCTCGAGTTGATGGGACAAAACATCGCGTACGCGCTCCGCACCGCAATCAAGTCGCAGGCGTTGGCCGATTTCGTCGTCGAGGGGACGGAGATCCAAACTCCCCCCGCTCCCATCGAGCATGAGACGTGGCTCATGTACTTTGACGGGTCTCTCATGAAGGAAGGAGTCGGGGTCAGACTTGTCTTCATCTCGCCTTTGGGCGTGCGTATGGAGTACATGGTCCGACTACATTTCACGGCTTCCAACAATGTCTCAGAATACGAGGCGCTCGTCAATGGCCTTCGGATCGCTCTTGAGCTCGGGATTCGACGTCTCGAGATTCAGGGAGACTCCGACCTGGTCGTAGGGCAGGTGATGAAGAATAAAAACTGTTTAAGCCCAAAAATGGCCGCGTATTGCCAAGCGGTGCGCGAGTTGGAGGACAAGTTCCACGGGCTCGAGCTCAATCACATGCTACGCAAGTACAACGAGTCAGCAGACACCCTCGCAAAAGCGGCATCAAATCAAAAACCTGTCCCGCACAGGGTCTTTGCCAGCGACCAGTACGAGCCATCCGTCCGCTCTGAGGAGGACAAGCCACCAGAACCCTCGACGCAAGAAGTCATGGAGATCGACGAGGTGCGAGAGCCTAATCTTGAAGGCCCAGACTAGAGGATCCAGATCCTCGAGTGGATGGTAGAGGGAAAGTTACCGCCCGACAAGTTGGAAGCTCGACGGATAGCTCGTATGGCCAAGTCGTACAGACTGGTCGACAGCGAGCTCCGACGAAAGGGCGCTGAGGGCATACTCATGCGTTGCATCCTGGCCGACCAGGGCAAAGAGCTGATGTAGGAAATTCATGCCGGCACATGCGAGCATCACGCTGGTCTGAAGACCATTGTTGGAAAAGTTTTTCGACAAGGTTTTTACTGGCCAACCGCAGTCGCCGACGCGACTCGAATCATGCACAGCAGTGAAGGTTGCCAATTCTATGCGCGACAAACGCACCTCCCGGCGCAAGCGCTTCAAACCATTCCTATCACCTGGCCTTTCGCAGTCTGGGGATTGGACATGGTCGGACCTTTGAGGAAGGCGCCCAGGGCCTACACCCATGTGCTCGTCGCCATCGACAAGTTTTCAAAGTGGATCGAGGCCAAGCCCATAACAAACGTTCGTTTCGAGGAAGCCATCTCATTCTTCACCGATATTATCTATCGCTTCGGGATCCCGAACTCCATCATCACCGACAACAGCACCTAGTCCACCGGTAAGAAGTTCCTTAAGTTCTGCGACGACAACAACATCCGTGTAGACTGGGCCGCCGTCAGCCATCCAAGGACCAATAGACAGGTGGAGAGGGCAAATGGCATGATCCTGCAGGGCCGGAAGCCACGAATTTTCATGCACCTCGAGAAGTTTTGGGCGACATGGGCCGTGGAACTCCCGTCCGTCCTGTGGAGCCTGCGCACCACACCTAGCCGGGCCACGAGTTGCACGCCTTTCTTCCTAATCCACGGGTCGGAGGCAGTTCTCCCGACGGACATCGACTACGGCCGGCCACGGGTTTGAGCCTACACTGAAGAAGGCAACTAGGTCGCCCTAAAAAATGCCATCGACCAGCTGCATGAAGCATGCAGCGTCGCTCTCCTTCACTTGGCACAGTACCAGCAGGCTCTACGTCGTTACCACGAGCGCAACATACGGGAACACGAATTCCAAGTCGGCGACCTCGTCCTCCGACAAGTTCAAAGCAACAAGGGCCAGCACAAGCTCTCACCGCCATGGGAGGGTCCATTCATCGTCGACCAGGTGCTCCGTCCAGGGACTTTCAAGCTTAAATACGAGGACGGCAGGGTCATCTCCAACGCATGGAACATAGAGCAGTTACGCCGCTTTTACCCTTAAGTATTTCCTTTGTTTCATCTTATGATAATGCAAGAGCTCCGAGCTACTTTCTTATTTCGTGAGATGATATCTTCGTTCAAGCTTACGTCTGTTACTCGAGTAAAACATTTTTATGCTTGTCTCACCTCATGAGCAAGTCTCCGACTTGTCCATTGGCTCGGGGGCTACTTGGGGCCACGGCACCCCTCCCCCACACGTTTCGAAAACTTTTTTGATCAAAAACCGTCCACGGTTTCTCGTATGATCATCGCGCTACACCCACACTCCTTAAAGGGAGATGGACGACGGCTTTAGCGGTCATAAACCTGTGCTCATCCGGGCCCCGAGTACTTACGCCCCTGCGGCTACAGTACAAAGACCCACAAGCAAAGTTCACGACCTCGAGTTGTCACTCATTCGCTCCCTCGAAAGTTGTCGGGTAACTGTCTAAACCATAAACTCCGAAGAGTTTTCTTGTTTGCGAAAACACGCTTTCGCCTATCCTTCTCATAGTACTAGGGGGCTGCATGCCCGAGTGGTACTACTTTAAGGCTAAGTCCGGCCGGCTCGCCAGGTTCCTACGCCCACGCGGCTACGGAGCAAGGCACCACCAACAAGGTCTTAAGCTACACCGCTCGGATTCGCAAGTTCCCTAACTACTCGGGAAAAGGATAACGAGCAAACAAACGAAGTCCTTAACTTAAAATAAAAACGGTCACCTGACCCGAGAAGTTATTACAAGTTTCCGAAAGACGTATTCAAAAGCCCCTGTGAGGTTACTTTGTTTTTTCTTACAGACCCAGATCGTGGAGGGCATGGTTCATCATGACTCGGGCGAAGTCGACGGCGTCATGTTCAATGCGATCATAGCCGGCGTTGTCGCAGCTCGGACACCACCCCTGGCCCAGCAGCTCCCTGTCCAGCTCCGGATAGTGTGACAAGAAGATGGCCACCACCTTGCGGACGATGTCACGAGCCACGTCCATGGATTGCCCGACGAGCTGTCACGACGGCCCGTTCCAGGCGGTCCTTCAAAGTGGGGGCAGAAGGAACCCCGAGTTCGTCCATCGCTTTGACGATGGCCTCGCCCATCTTGTCACGAATCGACCGCACCAGTGCAAGGTCCTCCTTCGTCTTCCCGTGCAACTTCCGCTCCTCCTCGAGCTCCGCCACGGTCTCTGAAGCAAAAGAGGGACAAGTGTTAGTGGAAAACGCCTCGTTTTAGGAAGGCAGAACACGAAGAGGGTACGCCTCTTACTGTTGAGCCTCTCAGTGGATTCGCGAGCAAGGTCCACCAGCTTCTCGTTCTCGACAAGCTGGGTGGCTGCGATGCTCTCCTTATCTGTGACCTGCTTCACCAAGTCGTTGCGGGCCACACAAAGAGCTACTCACCCCGAAAAACAAGACAGCATCACAAAATCAAGCAACTACGTGCAAGCAAAAACGTAAAGACAACGGGTCATGAGGCACTCACCAACGATCTCCTCCTCGTGTTTCTTGGCGACTTCCTCGAGTTGGCCCTTCTCAGCATTGACGCTGCTGACTTGGGCCTCAAGAGCATTCACCCTTTCACGAGCCACCTAGAGGTCGGACTCGACCCGACCTGCCCTGACCTCGAGCTCTGTTTTCTCCTAGTGGGCGATCCGGGTGGCGGCCTCGGCATTGGAACGCAGCTTCGATGCTGCCTGCTCCGCCGCGGACAGCCTCTCCTCCAAGGCGGTCTTCTCCGCCTGCACTGCGGCCGCGCGGTCCTCAGCGGATTTGGCCCTAGCTTCGAGGGCCGTGCGCTCGGTCGCCCGGTCGACCTCCCTGGCCGCCGCGACAAGGCAGGTCACGCCCAGCTACGTCTCCAGCTGGGTCCTCTCCGCATGGAGCGCCTCGATGGCCCGGGACTTGTCGTCGCAGCGCCCCATGAGCTCCTGAACCACAGACGAGCTCCACGGTCAAGAAAAACGATACGGAAAATGAAAAGCTGAAGAACGAAGACCACGACTCACCCTCGTAGCAGGCAGGACCAGCTCCATGAGAGCCCGCCCCGACTGGCGCAGCGCCTGTTCACTCTGGCGCAGGCCCCATGTGACAGAACCGCCCAAATTAATTCCATATTATTGCCTAAACTAGTCCATTTGGTCATTAAGCAATAACACAGAAGTAATTTGTCGCCTCTGCCGGGTCAAGCCCGGTAAATCACTTTAACCAGGATCGAAGACTTGTACATTAAAACTCACACGAGGGTGAGTCCAGAGACAAACATTTCACAAATCATTACATCAAGCTCCATAAGGTTTTAATATTACAAACCAAGTCCTTTGCATAAGGTAAATAGTTCAGAGTTCGAAACATAGCGGAAATACAATAGTAAACGTCATAGGAGGCCATCCATGACGTTACTAAGCACTGTCATCCTCCCACTCCACTTCCTAACTGGGTGGGAGAGAACCAGGCCACGGAAACCCATCATCATTCACATCACCTGAAAACAACATCAAAAGCAAGGCTGAGTATACTAATACTCAGCAAGACTTAACCGGTGGGTGATGAAAAATCACCAACTCTCTAGACATGCAAGGCTTTATGGCTAGTGGGTTGTTTTGCTGAAAAGCATCAAGGAGTATGTCCTTACTTTCAAATTTTAGCTCAAAGTTCTAGTTGATTACCCATTACTAGGTAGGAAACTATTGCAAGCATAAGTTGTGCAAACAATTAAGCATATATCCATATTACTTCTCAATTCCATCACTAACGGGACATAGAGTGTATGGTTAAGCAATCTCGGGTAATGGTGAGAGATCGATGATCGATCGATTAATAACCTTGCAAGGGAAACCTAAACACACAGGAGAATGCAAACCCCAAAAATAACCAACTAGAAACCAACAGGGGGTGGGGTATGCACCAACCAAGCTGTCACACCCGGATTAATAAACACAACCAGGTGCTCACTTTATGTATGCCAGGATCATAATTCATACATAAAGATCGACTTCATCAGAGTTACATCACCATATCACGTTTATTAATACAAAATGACCTGTTGGTCCAAAAGAAAAAAAATTACAAGGGGATAGAATATATGCAGAAGCAGGACTCCATAACCACGGGCAATCAACCGGGGGTCGCATCCTAGATCTTCATCGTCTTCATCACCTGAACAACATTTATGGGGGGGGGGAGACACAGCAGGGGTTGAAGGGAAAACGGTGAGTACATCAAAATGTACTCTGCAAGTGTAGGAGGAAAGGCTATGAGGGGGGCTTATCAAAAAGGAAGGCCAACACAACTGGCTGCAAGCACAAATTTTAGTTGGTAAATTTTATTAAGCACCCTATTTACTAGATGAAGGACTTCCCAACCCAAAACCCACCTTAAAGGGGTAAGATCATAACATCTAGGCCAAACCAACTCACTTCCCAAACCAAACCAACCGAACCACCAACTAAATATGTGAGGTTCCAGGCCGCTCTTGACCGTGAGCATCGCTATTATAACAGTTCAAAATAACACTCTGCAGAGGTTGTACAACTTTACCCACGAGTCGTGATACCCGTCACGCCGAGACGGCCAAACCTCTTTACACACTTCCGAGGTGTGTTGGCATAGGTTCACTACAAGGCCTTTACAAAGGATCCACCGGTAGGTGTTGGCACACTCCTTGCCGAGTATTGGGCCCTGCCCTCATCAGCGCCGTCTAGCCACACCCATCACCGATTTCTCCTAATTAATTAGCCAAGCCCAGAGCCGATTAGGTCTCGTGGTTGTACGATAAGTCTTGGGTGGTCACTCCACATACCGGTCCTTAACTTGAGCAAGACAAAAACATGTTTCTCCAAAACCTTATATCCGTACTTCTCATTTCCATAAACCATCATAAAACAGTTGCTCAAGCCTAAAGATCCATGTTGCTAAAACATTACCAACCCACAATGTTGCATAGTTTATTAGTCAAGATTAAGATTAAACCAACCCATGTAGAGCAAGCTAAGCATATAAGCTACCCTTAACTAACAACTCTATAAGGGCTTCAAGGAATGGTAAGATCAAATCTAGTAAACCCTACATAGGATTCCCAGCAAATTGACTCAATACAATGCATAAAGCACAAATAAAAGGTGATTATTGTGTATAAAAATAAAGGCAAAAAGGAGTATGCATCAAGGACACTTGCCTTCTTCAAGCTCGCTGTCCAAACTTCACGTAGTCTTGATCTTGTCCAGCAGCGACTACTCGTAGCAACTACCGGAAACAAGCATACATACAAACATATAAGAACAGTACACCAAACAGTAATAAAACAGTAATAACAACATTTTAAAAGAACGGGCTCGTCGTTACGATCGTGTGAGCGCAAGAAACACCTAAAACGGAGCTACGAGGGAAAAGTTATAAGCGTTTTACTAACGAGGGACTAAACTGTAAAAAAAACTGCATTTCTGGAATTATTTAATTACTGGAATTAGGAATTATGACGTCAGCATAGAGATTAATGACGTCAGCAAGGAAAATGATGACAATGTGAATATATTTCTGGAAATTTTGGTAAATGTTTTTGGTGATGACGTTATACTGACGTCAGCATGGACTATGTTGCAATTATACATAGGCAGCAAGGGTTAAACAGCAAGATTTACAAGAGACAGATAAATAACTTCTTGATTTCAGGTTTCTTCAGGGGCTAGATTGGAAAAGGTGCATGGTTGACCAGTGTATTGCATCTGGACCGTTCATTCAGATTTGGACGGGCGTGACTTGTCTCCTCGGCACGGGCTTCCTGCATGCCGCCCGAACAGGGACGTTTCAGCGGCGGGCTCACCGGCGGGCGGCCATGGGGGGGCTGCGGTGCATGGGAGACGGCGGTGAGGGGCGGAATCGGACGAGGGATGGATGAGGAGGCTCACCAGGGGCTCGAAACATCCGGAGGGGCGATGTAGAGGGCCGGTTGGCGGAGTGGGGCGGAGGCGGCCACGAGCGCACGGTGGGGGCGGTGTTGCAGCCTCGGTCGCACGGGTCTGGGCGTCGGGGACGCGTCGAGTTGCTCCTGGGAAACCAAAGAAGGGAAGAGGAGGGTGTGAGGAGGTCTGGTGGTGGGGAACCGGCGGGGCGGAGTGACTCACCGGCGGCGGCGAGGGAGACCGAATGGCCGGCGATTCAAGCACGGAGATAGGAGGGTGGTGGCGTGGGATGGCAAAGGGGCAGGTAGGGGTCGATCTTGACTGTTTTATAGAGGAGGAAGGGCTCGGGAGAAGGGGAATTGAGGCGGACGGCATGGCTGTAATGGCCGGCTTGAAAGGCAATTATTTGCCTGAGCTCGTGATTTGGGGAGGGAGAGGTTTGAATGAGAGGAGGAAGGAGAGGGTGGTGCTGCACTTGGACGCCAGGTCGGGCAGGAGCAAAGCCATGAGGGGCGGCATGATTCAGGGGCGGACGGTGGTGTTGGCCTTGCTGTTCGGCAGGGGAGAAAAGGAAAGAGGGAGGGAGGAAAGGGATGACAGGTGGGGCCGGGATGGAAGTGAGAGAAGGAGGGGGAAGACGGGTTGGGCTGGCTGCCAGGTTTAGGTGGGCTGCGGCCCAGCTGGTGGTCTGGCCCGTGAGGAAAAAGAGAGGGAGACTGAAATGAGTTTGGGCCGGGTTGTTTAGAAGGATTTAGCCCAAGCTGAGTTTCAAACATTTTCCAGCATTTAAACTTTTCCAGAGATGCACCCCACACGAGTTTGAGCAAAGCAAATTCATTTTTCATACAATAAACACAGTGCAGGCAGCATGTATGCAACAACAACCTTATATAGCCTATGATTCATTTAATAAAATTTAGAAAATAATTATCTTACTACAACTTAATGTGAACAACTCTAATTAATTCTAGAAAATTTTAATTCTATTGTGAAAACGTGAATTAGGGTGTTACAATTCTTACCCCCTTAAGAAGAATCTCGTCCTCGAGATTCAGAAGAACTGGCGAAGAGTTGAGGAAAGTCAGCCTTTAAATCTTCTTCTCATTCCCATGTTGCCTCATCTTCTGAGTGATGACTCCACTGCACTTTGCACATTCTGATAACTTTGCTCCTTGTGATTCTTTCAGCTGTTTCTATGATCTTTACTGGATGCTCTTTCTAGGTGAGATCTCCTTTTACCTTCAGCTCCTCCATTGGCAATCGTTCCACCTCTACATCTCGTAAACATTTCTTCAACTGAGAGACATGGAACACATCATGCACATCAGAGAGTTGAGATGGTAGCTCAAGTTGATAAGCCACTTCTCCTCTTCTTTCGATCACCTTGAATGGCCCAATATACCGTGGTGCTAGTTTGCCCTTAACCTTGAATCTTTTAAACCCTCTGATAGGTGATACTTTGAGATATACATAATCTCCCACTTTGAATTCCAATTCTCTGCGTCGTACATCTGCATAGCTTTTCTGCCTTGATTGAGCAACCTTTAGATTCTCCCGAATTATTTGGACCTATTTTTCAGCTTCCTGCAATATGTTTGGCCCAAATACCTGACTTTCACCAGTCTGGTTCCAGAATAATGGAGTTCTGCACTTCCTACCATATAATGCCTCGAATGGGGACATCTTGAGGCTTGCTTGATAGCTATTGTTATACGAGAATTCAGCATAGGTAAGACTCTTATCCCAACTTTTACCATACTTTAATGCACAAGCTCTAAGCATATCTTCTAGGATTTGATTTGTACATTATGTCTGGCCATCAGTTTGCGGGTGGTATGCTGAGCTGAAATTTAGCTTCGTGTCCATGGACTCGTGTAGCTTCTGCCAGAACCTTGAAGTAAACTGAGTACCACGATCAGACACTATCTTCTTCGGAACTCCGTGCAAACAGACTATACGTGACATGTACAGCTCCGCTAGCTTTGCTCCATTATAAGTGGTCTTGACTGGAATAAAATGTGCCACTTTGGTGAAACGATCCACTATAACCCATATAGAGTCGTATCCTCCTTGGGTACGAGGTAAACCAACAATAAAATCCATGCCGACTTCTTCCCATTTCCATTCTGGAACTTTTAGTGGTTGGAGTAATCCTGCCGGCCGTTGGTGTTCTGCTTTCACCCTTTGACAAGTATCACAAAGAGCAACATGTTCTGCCACATCACGCTTCATCCCGTACCACCAATACTGACTCTTAAGATCTTGATACATTTTTGTGCTTCCTGGATGGATTGAATAGGCTGAATCATGTGCTTCTTGTAATATCATTTCCTTGAGAGGTTTCAAGTCTGGCACACAAATTCGCTTCCCAAACCAGATTGTGCCCTGGTCATCTTCTCTAAATCCTGGTGCTTTGTTTTTCTTGATGTTCTCCCTTATTTCTTTAATCTTTTCATCCTCAAGTTGGCCTTTGCGGATTTCTTTCTCTAAGGTTGGCTCAACTTCCATAGTAACTCCATCCATACTATTGACGAAACCCAAGTTAAGCCTTTCAAACTCTTTGCATAGCTCGGATGGCAATTCACGTGCTATGGCCATGTTAGCATGACTCTTTCTGCTCAAGGCATCAGCTACCACATTCGCCTTGCCTGGATGGTAGTGTATCCCCATATTGTAGTCCTTGATCAATTCCAACCAACGTCGCTGCCTCAGATTCAAGTCATTCTGGGTGAAGATGTACTTTAGACTCTTGTGATCTGTATAAATCTCACAACGGTTGCCAAGTATATAATGTCTCCAGATCTTAAGAACATGAACCACTGCAGCAAGTTCAAGGTCATGAGTCGGATAGTTTTTCTCATGCTTCCTCAACTGACTCGATGCATAAGCTATCACTCGTCCTTATTGCATAAGCACACAACCCAAACCAAGATAAGAGGCATCACAATAAATGTCAAATGGCTTGTGGATATCTGGTAATTTAAGCACTGGGGCAGTAGTCAACCTTTTCTTTAACTCCTCAAAACTAGTGTCGCAAGCTGCATACCACTTGAATTCTCTAGTCTTCTCGAGTAGTTCTGTAAGAGGTTTAGCTATTTTGGAGAAACCTTCAATGAATCTCCGATAATATCCTGCTAGACCAAGGAAACTTCGGATTTCTGTGACTGTTTTTGGTGGATTCCAGTTTAGAACATCTCTCACTTTGCTTGGGTCAACTTTGACTCCTCCTTCTGTGATGACATGTCCAAGGAAGGAGACTTCCTTCAACCAGAATTCACATTTACTGAGCTTGGCGTACAACTGATGTTCTCTGAGCTTCTGCAATACAAGCCTTAAGTGCTCTTCATGTTCTTCTTCATTCTTCGAGAATACCAGAATATCATTGATGAATACCACCACAAATTTATCGAGATACTCCATAAAAACATTATTCATCATGTACATGAAGTAGGCTGGTGCATTAGTTAATCCGAAAGACATAACTGTGAACTCATACAACCCATACCTAGTATATGCTGTCTTTGGGATGTCAAATGCTCGGATCTTCAATTGATGATAGCCTGAACGAAGATCAATCTTGGAGAATACACAAGCTCCCTTTAGCGGATCAAATAAATCTTCAATTCTCGGTAGAGGGTACTTGTTCTTAATTGTCACCTCATTCAGAGATCGATAGTCAATACACATCCTTTGACTACCATCCTTCTTCTCAACAAATAGTACAGGGGCTCCCCAAGGCGAAGAACTCGGACGAATAATCTTTTTATCTTGCAAGTCCTTCAGTTGTTTCTTGAGCTCCTCTAATTCATTTGCTGGCATTCTGTACGGTCTCTTTGCGATGGGTGTTGTTCCTGGCAACAAGTCAATGATGAACTCGATATCACGATCAAGTGGCAATCCTGGAAGATCATCCGGAAAAACATCTGGAAAGTCACAGACTACACGAATTCTCTCAATAGATGTCCCTTCCACCTGGTAGACAACACCTTCCATCATATCATAGCTTGGTGGGGCTTTCATAGTGATATTCACTTTATCTCCTTGAGCCAACGTCAGATTCATGTTGCTTCCAAACACGTGTGGATACTTCTTTAGACATCGTTCAATATTATGTCCCTTATCCTTACAATGATAGCAAACACCTCTCAGTGCATGCCTTCTTCCCACGTTTTGCTTCTGGGATTTCTCATTGGTATTTGAGGAATGGTTTGCATTCCGGGGTGCAATAGCTGAGCTTGTCGCAATCCCTTATTCTGGTTATTCTGATTGAAATATGGCAGTAACTCTGTTAGTGTCATGAGCTGAGGACGGAAGCAATCACCTACAGGTACTTGATAGTTCATCTTTCTCTTCTTATCTTTCATTTTATTGAGCTTATACTCCAATTCCAATGCCTTGCCAACAAGATGTTGAAGGCTGGGGTAGTCATGCTTCATCAAGTGGACTTGTAATTCATCATTCAAACCTTCTAAGAATTGATCTTGCTTCTTTTCCTCATTGTCCACATCTTCAGTAGCATATCTTGACATGTGGATGAACTTTTCATGGTATTCACTAATCGTCATAGACCCTTGCTTCAATCTTAAGAATTCCTTCCTTCTAAACTTCATTATTCCTCTTGGTACATACTGTGATCTGAAGCTAGTCTTGAACTCTTGCCATGAAATACCTTTTGAATTCCCATGATTCGCGGTGTAGGTGTCCCACCAATCAGAGGCTACTCCAAATAGCTGACCAGACGCATAAAGAACCATTTCCCTATCATTACATTGTGCGGCAATCAATTTCTTCTCCACATCTTTCAACCAATCTTCAGCTAGAATTGGTTCTGCAGAGTAATCGAAGATAGGGGTGACGACTTTAAGAATTCTCCACGGGTATCCTTTGGTGGAGGTGCAGCTACTGCTTGAGCTATCCCTTGCAAAATTTGAGTCTGTGTGGTGATCAGTTGGGTCTGAGTGCCCATAAATCGCTCTATGTTGGCCTGCGGAGTAGAGGTTGCTGCTGGCTCATTCTGTTCTTCACGATTGCGAGCACTCCTTCTAATCTCCACCATCTGGTTAGGTAGCAAAGGAGAAGGTATGAGCAAGGTTGTAAGACAAGATAAAGAAAGAAAGAACCCCAACTAACTATTTAGATACTACTAAAGAAAAGATGTAATTGTGAGTAACAACTCACAACTCCATCAACAATCATCACAAAGAAGCAAATCATGCATAGCACAATAACAAACATACAAGCACACCAAGCATATGGTCTTCCGTAGAGGTACACCATTTGAACACGTTTATTCTAACGTTAAGGACACCAGGGTAGGATCACCTATTGTTAGAAAGTTAGAGCTGAGGGTTTGTTGATGTAGTGGCCCAAGTCTCTTCAGTATGTTGTACGACATTCTCTGGTGTTGAAAATTCTTCATCTCGAGTCTTGAAAACATCTGGTCTTGAATGAACACTGAGCAAGATCTTCGTCAGCATCAGTCTTCATATCGATGACCAAGTTAGTACAACGCAAAATTTTATATTTTCAAAAGAAGAGGGGGGATAACAAATTTTCAAGGTATTAAGCTCGAATAGACAAGGGGTGGGTAAAGAACAAGGAGGGAGGAATCGAGAACCAAAGAAACCAAGGATTGTTTAGAGGTGTTTTATAGCAAAATAATCTTTGAAAAAAAACGACCATTGCTATCTAGGGATGCGTCCTACGGTCGATATGGCTCTGATACCACTTCTGTCACACCCGGATTAATAAACACAACCAGGTGCTCACTTTATGTATGCCAGGATCATAATTCATACATAAAGATTAACTTCATCAGAGTTACATCAACATATCACGTTTATTAATACAAAATGACCCGTTGGTCCAAAAGAAAAAAATTACAAGGGGATAGAATATATGCGGAAGCAGGACTCCATAGCCACAGGCAATCAACCGGGGGTCACATCCTAGATCTTCATCGTCTTCATCACCTGAACAGCATTTATGGGGGGGGGGAAGAGACACAACAGGGGGTTGAAGGGAAAACAGTGAGTACATCGAAATGTACTCTGCAAGTGTAGGAGGAAAGGCTATGAGGGGGGGCTTATCAAAAAGGAAGGCCGACACAACTGGCTGCAAGCACAAATTTTAGTTGGTAAATTTTATTAAGCCCCTATTTACTAGATGAAGGACTTCCCAACCCAAAACCCACCTTAAAGGGGTAAGATCATAACATCTAGGCCAAACCAACTCACTTCCCAAACCAAACCAATCGAACCACCAACTAAACATGTGAGGGTCCAGGCCGCTCTTGACCGTGAGCACGGCTGTTATAACAGTTCAAAATAACACTCTGCAGAAGTTGTACAACTTTACCCACGAGTCGTGATACCCGTCACGCCGAGGCGGCCAAACCTCTTTACACACTTCCGAGGTGTGTTGGCGTAGGTTCACTACGAGGCCTTTACAAAGGATCCACCGGTAGGTGTTGGCACACTCCTTGCCGAGTATTGGGCCCTGCCCTCATCAGCGCCGTCTAGCCACACCCATCACCGATTTCTCCTAATTAATTAGCCAAGCCCAGAGCCGATTAGGTCTCATGGTTGTACGATAAGTCCTGGGTGGTTGCTCCACGTACCGGTCCTTAACTTGAGCAAGACAAAAACATGTATCTCCGAAACCTTATATCCGTACTTCTCATTTCCATAAACCATCATAAAACAGTTGCTCAAGCCTAAAGATCCATGTTGCTAAAACATTACCAACCCACAATGTTGCATAGTTTATTAGTCAAGATTAAGATTAAACCAACCCATGTAGAGCAAGCTAAGCATATAAGCTACCCTTAACTAACAACTCTCTAAGGGCTTCAAGGAATGGTAAGATCAAATCTAGTAAACCCTACATAGGATTCCCAGCAAATTGACTCAATGCAATGCATAAAGCACAAATAAAAGGTGATTATTGTGTATAAAAATAAAGGCAAAAAGGAGTATGCATCAAGGACACTTGCCTTCTTCAAGCTCGCTGTCCAAACTTCGCGTAGTCTTGATCTTGTCCAGCAGCGACTACTCGTAGCAACTACCGGAAACAAGCATACATACAAACATATAAGAACAGTACACCAAACAGTAATAAAACAGTAATAACAACATTTTAAAAGAACGGGCTCGTCGTTACGATCGCGTGAGCGCAAGAAACACCTAAAACGGAGCTACGAGCGAAAAGTTATAAGCGTTTTACTAACGAGGGACTAAACTGTAAAAAAAACTGCATTTCTGGAATTATTTAATTACTGGAATTAGGAATTATGACGTCAGCAAGGAAAATGATGAAAATGTGAATATATTTCTGGAAATTTTGGTAAATGTTTTTGGTGATGACGTCATACTGACGTCATCATGCACTATGTTGCAATTATACATAGACAGCAAGGGTTAAACAGCAAGATTTACAAGATACAGATAAATAACTTCTTGATTTCAGGTTTCTTCAGGGGCTAGATTGGAAAAGGTGCATGGTTGACCAGTGTATTGCATCTGGACCGTTCATTCAGATTTGGACGGGCGTGACTTGTCTCCTCGGCCTGGGCTTCCTGCTTGCCGCCCGAACAGGGACGTTCCGGCGGCGGGCTCGCCGGCGACCGGCCATGGCGGGGCTGCGGTGCATGGGAGATGGCGGTGAGGGGCAGGGAATCGGACGAGGGATGGATGAGGAGGCTCACCAGGGGCTCGAAACGTCCGAAGGGGCGATGTAGAGGGCCGATTGGCGGAGTGGGGCGGAGGCGGCCACGGGCGCACGGTGGGGGCGGCGTTGCAGCCTCGGTCGCGCGGGTCTGGGCGTCGGGGACGCGTCGAGGTGCTCCTGGGAAACCAAAGAAGGGAAGAGGAGGGTGTGAGGAGGTCTGGTGGTGGGGAACCGGCAGGGCGGAGTGACTCACCGGCGGCGGCGAGGGAGACCGAATGGTCGGCGATTCAAGCACGGAGATAGGAGGGTGGTGGTGTGGGATGGCAAAGGGCTCTTGACTGTCTTATAGAGGAGGAAGGGCTCGGGAGAAGGGGAATTGAGTCGGGCGGCATGGCTGTAATGGCCGGCTTGAAAGGCAATTATTTGCCTGAGCTCGTGATTTGGGGAGGGAGAGGGTGGTGCTGCACTTGGACGCCAGGTCGGGCAGGAGCAAAGCCGTGAGGGGCGGCATGATTCAAGGGCGGACGGTGGTGTTGGCTTTGCTGTTCGGCAGGGGAGAAAAGGAAAGAGGGAGGGAGGAAAGGGATGACAGGTGGGACCGGGATGGAAGTGAGAGAAGGAGGGGGAAGACGGGTTGGGCTGGCCGCCAGGTTTAGGTGGGCTGCGGCCCAGCTGGTGGTCTGGCCGTGAGGAAAAAGAGAGGGAGACTGAAATGAGTTTGGGCCGGGTTGTTTAGAAGGATTTAGCCCAAGCTGAGTTTCAAACATTTTCCAGCATTTAAACTTTTCCAGAGATGCACCCTAGACGAGTTTGAGCAAAGCAAATTCATTTTTCATACAATAAACACAGTGCAGGCAGCATGTATGCAACAACAACCTTATATAGCCTATGATTCATTTAACAAAATTTAGAAAATAATTATCTTACTACAACTTAATGTGAACAACTCTAATTAATTCTAGAAAATTTTAATTCTATTGTGAAAACGTGAATTAGGGTGTTACACAGGCGGTTCCCAACCGTCCTCGACTCAGGATTCATTTCTACAGTCTTTGGTACAAGGCTTGCTGGCCACGGAGACACACGCCGCCCAGATTCACACATGCACCACTCTGTTGCAGGCAGAGGGGACTCTTCCCAAGATTAGTGGTCATAGATCCCTTACCGGATCAAGAGGGTACTAGGCTTACTGGTCCCATTCCTGGTAAATGTTTAGTACATTCAAACGCTTAACCACAGACCTACTGGCCGGAGCCGGTCCCATGCTCTTACCACATGAGCAATTCCATTTATCAAAATCTTATGATTCCAACATAAGAAACCTATAGCTCGCGAGTGACGAACATCACTCGACTTTTACCGTGTCCTTAGAGCATGGCAACTAGCGACCTGTTATGCTAGTAATTGAGCATAGGGACCTAGGATCATGCATCTAGGGTTTCAAATCAACTCCTGAAACGTAAATGCACAAACATTGCATAACATAATTGTAAAAGTTAGAAAACTAGGTTATGCTCTGGGGCTTGCCTTCACTAGCAAAGTCAGTGGAGAAATCCTCCGAACTTTGGTTCGGATCTTGCTGCACTTCCACCACGTTCACTTCTCCTTCCGCAAGATCTCCCTCGGATTCCGGCACCAACTCGTAGTTCCCGTCCGGCAGTTCTACACGACATGCATATGCATTAACTTCATGTATTTATAACTGAGGGGTGAGAACATAGTTTAGAATTGAAGGGTAAACATGGGGGTGTATGGGTGACCACATTCACCTGGATAAGGATATATCCAGCATACTCTTCCTATCAAAGAAAGGGGTATGCGTGCGTGGTTTAACTCCTTATTTGATGGTGATTGTGTGGACATCTAAATTAATTAATTAATTTCTCTTCACCAAATTATGGGGTGTGGTTCATGGTGTGATTTGGTGAAGCTCAACCAAAATATTTGAAATTAAACAAAGGTGATTTCTATTTCCCATTTAATTCTTGGATTAAGCTTGAATTACTTCGAAAATTTATTCTGGAAGAAATACAAACAAGATGACCATGAAACTTTGCAGAGAGGCACAACATACTACACATGAGCTACTGCCAAAAATTTAGATTAATCCAAGCCATAGATCTAGCATGAAAAATACAACTAGATTCAATCATTAAAAAGAAGAATAAATCATACAAAAATAAATATACCACATATTGAGCTAGCAATTGATGTAGAAGCATAACACATCTATTCATGGAGAGATATGCACTTACTCAGCAAAGAAAACTTAAATTACTTCAAATTTATAAAGGAAGGTTAAATTTGTGCACAAATTACTTGACCCTATAAAACATGGTAAAAACATGTCTACTATTTATCATCGATACAAAACCGTCAAACAGGACCATAGCAAAAAGATCGGATTTAAAAGATCAACAGATTAATTTATAAAAATCATAAACAGGAACAAAGCTGAAATTCAACTTTAATTCGTAACTAAATATCTACTTAACAACTTTGTGCCAAAATTTCACCAGAAGACCAAAATGACATAGCAAACAACATATCCAAAATTGAGCTTCAGATCATTCACAGAATTTGAATTATTTTAGATCTATCCAAACTGGTAAATTCAAAATTATTTAAAATCTACTGAGAAATTTGAAAACTCCCTTTGTAGAAAAGTTTCTACTATTCATAAGGATCACAACACAACTGAGTTTGCATTTTTACGATTTTTCTGTGAATTGATTTCGATTTTACAAGATCCAGCAAAACAAATCAAAACTTGAAGAATCTATTTTACCGATAGACCCTTGGACTGATTTTCTTATTCACAACTCTGCCCTCGCATTTACAAAAGGGCCCCTGGTTTCACGATTTAGACCCTGGAATGTTTTAGAGCCTCGCAATTGGGCCCTTGGCCATGGGCGGCGGCGCGGGCACGCTCGCCGGCAGCGAGGTGGGGCCGGGATGGCTCGGGTAAGCGGCGGGGGTCGACGGGGTGCTCACCTAGGAGCTAGCCGTGGCCGGAGTTGGACGGGGAAGGACTCCGGCGAGGGGGCTCGGTGACGGGGTGAGGCGGCGGCTGCGGCACGAGCTGCTCCGGCGAGCAGGGCGGCGGAGCTCGACCTCGTGTGGCACGGGAAGCTCGAGTAGGGTCGTGGGGTGGCTCCAGGGTGCTTGGACTGGCGCGAGACGGCTCGGGTGGGGGAGTTCCTCGGCGGCGCTCCAATGGCGGCCCGCGGCGCATGGGACAGCGGCGCGGCGTTGCGACGCAGGGCCGTATTTATAGGCGAGGGTCGACGGGGGTTTGGCGCCTCTTTGCCAAAGCTCCACGCACGTGCAGACCGGCAAACAAGGCGGGCACCAGCAATGCCGAGGCGCAGCGCAGGGAGCGCGCGGCGCGGGCAGGTGCGGCGCGAGGCGCACAGCGCGCGGCACCTGGCGCAGCTCGACCGGGCCGGCGGGGCCTCGGGGAGGTGCACCTGGTCCAGCTAGTACTGACGGCGCGTGGACGGCGGCACGGACGCCGGGGCAGGAGCTCGACACGCGGCCAGAGCGCCGGTCCAAAACGTTTTCGATGAAGCCCTGTTTGACCAGCCGTATCTCCAAATTTTTGAACTACACCGAAAAATCGCCAAATTCAAAACTTGTAGACCAGCTAACCAGCTCCAACTTTTGTAAAGGCCATCCTATGCAAAACTCTATAGATTTGGAGATAAATTGGTTTGAACTTTGAAATTTTCTCGGTTTGGTCTAAATACAGCTCTGAACTTTGGCCAAGATTTTGAGTGCCTTCCACTTTGAATCTCAATAGCCGCCAATTGAATGAAATGTGTCCCATGTAAAAATGAGCAACTTTCATTTTGGCCGATTTTTAAGTTGTTATATGAAAAGTGGAGAACGCGCTAGATCATCAGTGAAGGGTATAGAGCTCTAGGGTTTTTTACTTGGGTTTTGCGAGGGTTGACCTAGGATTAGAGGGTTTTGACCAAGTCAAACAAGTTAATTACCATGCTTAGCCTCACTAATGATGGTGATTACTGTTGCCTAAACATCAGGGATGTTACACCCAGCTCCAGGTTGTGGCGGGCCAGGGCCTCTACACCACCGCCAACGTCCAGGCCGACTGAGGGTTGGACCCGCGAGATGGGCACCAGCCAGAGCGGCGACGCCTCCGCCTGCTCCTCGAGTGTCGACACAGACGCCCCTGGGCCCCTCGAGCTCTCTCCGACCTCCGAGGCCGGAGGTGGCGTCTGCTCCTTCGCTGCCGCAAGAAGAGAAGCAGTAAGGGAGGGTGACTCCGGGATGACGACGACCTCCGGGGCGCCCGCCGGGGGGACGACGCTGATGGTGGAGGCGGCGGCCGATGAGATCGGAGCGGCCTCCTCGGTCACCTCTACGCTCGTCATGGCCAGAGTCTCCTCAGAAGCAGGGATGGCCTGCTCCACGACCACCATGGCGTCCCCCGGGCCGACCAGCGTCTCGGGAGCTGGGGTCCCGGTGTCCGCCGTAGCGCTTCCCGCGCCTGACGACTCGGGGGCTGATTGTTCGGCGTCTGCCGCAGCACTGCCCGCCTGCGCCAGCGGCTCAAAGGCTGGCAGTTCAACATCTCCTGCCGGCACTTCTGGAGTAGGATTCTCCAAGGGTTGCTCCTGGGGCCCGGACAGGCACTTCGCCAACTCGGCCGCACGGGCCGAAAGCGCTTCTTCTATGGGGGCTTCGCCCCCAATCCCATCGTACCCATCGACAGGTCGCTGCGAGCAGGGCTCTCAGCTCCCATCGGTGGGACCACCATTTCCTAGGTCCTGGACCCTCCCGCCTCCTCAACTGCCACCCCCGACGGGAGGGTTGGCGGCGGACCGCCCAACGATGGCACATCTCCGGCCACCTGGGCCGGGCGGCGCAACATCTTCACGGGCGTCGGCCTCATCGTACGGGGGTCGGGCGCCCTGAAACAGAAAGTGCGTCACGACAACAACAGGCAGAGGACATGCTTCCCAGGAATGTGAAGTAATGATCAAAGAATTACAACTCAGAGCCTACCTTTCCGCGATGTTGCGGGACCGCTTCGAACCGAAGGTCGGATTCGGGGAGGGCGCCGCTTGCTCCCTGCGGACGGAGCAGGAGTCGGGAAAGGCGCAGGTTCAGCGACGACGATGGACGTGAGACATCGCTGGGTGGTGATCGATCCCCCGCCCTGGGACGTGGGCGGAGAAGAAACTCCCGGCGCATTCCGCCGCTCTCGTGGTGAGCGCGCCGACGAGGAGTCTGACCTCCGGCTTGAAGAGTGGCGGTGCGAGGTCTCATGCCCCGACGTGCGGCGAGAGGAATCGCCGTGCCGCGGGGAACTCCTACTCCTCTCGCGGTGGCTCCGCTGAGAGGTGCGGCTGCTCGTCCCGGACCGGTCTGCCCGGGAAGACCGGGGCGGCGCCTGCTGGCTCGAACCGGCACCCGCCGCGGCCGGGGCGGGCACCGACCCACCGAGCGGCTGCAATGTCGCCGGCGCCTCGTCGTCGGTCCACACAAACTCGGACTCAGAATCCCCCGTGTCCGGCGGCGGCGACGAGGAGTCCTCGTCCTTGGAGACGTCGGCCTCTCGATTGCACCGCCGCGAAGCGCGGCCATCATTCCTCGACTGCTTCTCAATCTCCTTCTGCTGGTGGGCCTTTTTGCGCTCAGCCCGGCGCCTGTCCCATGCGGCAAGCATCCGGGTGAGCGTCCTGTTCTCCTCCAGAGGAGGACGCGAGGCGAGGATGCTCACCGTTCCCGTCTGAACAAATGCGAGAAAATTATTACCCACCGCAAAGATCCCGGAGCCAAGTCAGAAGGTGCCAAGAAAAACGTACCAGGGCCGCGGTGGTCGGGTCAAGGAGCATCCGCAGCGAGTCTGGCGGCGGCCAGAACAAGTAGTTGATCCCGGTGGCCTGGGACACCCGGCGTTGGACCTCCTCCGCCGAGGGCAGAGGGTCGGCCCTCACCGTCCCCACGAAGGGAGCCCGGTCGGCCGTCCGGGCGTCCGGAAGGAACCGGGGTTTGTCCTTCTTCTCCGGCCCGTACTTCCACTTGTCTGGCACGCGGTCATGCTAGCGGCCGGCGTACCTTGGGAGCGGGTTCTCGTCGTCATTCTTGAGGTAGAACCAGTCCCGGTGCCACCCGCTGTTGGAGCTTGTCAAGGAGGTGGAGATGTACTCGTCCATCCTCCCCTGCTTCCCACGAAGCCCGACGCACCCAATCGCCGCTGCGGTGCGGTCGTCCTTCAGGCAGACGAACTTGTAGAAATACCGAAACAGGTCCCAGTGGGCTCCCTGCCGTAGGTGCCCCTCGCACAGCACCTTGAACGCCACCATCTGCTGGACGTCGTTCGGGTTGAGGTTGTGGAGCTCGAGGTCGTACTCCTCGAGGACGGCGTGGATGAATCGTCCCGCCGGGACGGAGAAGCCACGCTCGTGGAAGGCCACGAACGAGACTACGTACCCCTTCGGGGGCTCGGGGACACGCTCAGCTCCGAGGACCTTCCACTCCTCCGCTGCAGTCTGCGGCGGCAGCATACCGTCGGTGACGAGACGGTCGAGCTAGGACCAGGTCACGGTCGAGGATGCCCAATTCGACATGGCAGCGGTGGCAAGAAGCGAACTTGCAATCGGAGCCGGAGGAGGCATGGGAGCACGAGCGCAGCGAATGCGGAGGCCAAAGCAAAGGCGACGGCGACGGAGTAAGCAAGAAAGAAGAAGGGGAAAAATCCCAACCGGCGGCCGCAGTATAAAAGGGGGAAATGACCGAGCCCCCAGCAGTTAATGCCTAGGTCTGCCTCAGGTCACGTCTCCCCACGCGCCGAAGCATCGCTCCTCAAAAGGCGCACCCACCACTGTCAACCGCGCACGAACGCGCCACCACGTCACCCGTGACAGGGCCCGCGAATCCCGCGCCCAACGCGAGATCTCCGCCATTCATACCACGACGCGCACTACGCACAACGAGCAACAGCAAAGTAACTTCCACGAATTCAGCTCCTCAACATTTAACCCCACACACAAATCTCCGACTTGTCCATGGGCTCGGGGGCTACTACCCGCGGGTCCGCTCGCGCGCCCCCGCCGGAGAAAACATATCCGATCTCTTCGTCTCCACGGCAACTAAACCTGGGAGCGAGTCTTTGACTCCCTCACCAGGCTCGGGGGCTACTGACGAGGCCCTAGACCAGGGCCCATCACGACCTCTGAAAAACGCAGTACGGACTGACACACAGCGTACTTAGCGGCTAATACAACGAGTATTAAGCCTCCGAGTAACTAGAAGTCCGTACGACCAGTTTCCGTAACGGGCCAGGGGCCAGGCGGCCCATGCACACCGGTGCCCCTTCCTCCGAGTGCGCGGTGGCCCACCCGACAAGTTCTCCGCCGCATGGCGGTTTGCACGACAAGTCCTCGTCTCCGCGTCTGACTACTCGCTCGCACGAGTAGTTTCTGTCTCCTTCCCCGACTACTCGTTCGCACGAGTAGTTTCCGTCATCGACCGGCGCAGGCTCCGCATGGAAGGCAAAGGCGGCGTGGGCCCCCTGCTGAGATCCCGGGATCTCCGCGCACATTCTCCCACAGGCCGCCACGCGTCCGCTCCTCCGGGACGGCCCGCCCGGGCCAGGCCGATTCGGTGTCAGAGGACGGATCCGTCCGCCCTACCACGAACGGCACAGTGTCTGCTGTACCACGAACGGCGCAGGGCGTACTGAGCCATGAACGACACAGTGCGCACTACTCCCTAAGCATCGGAAGGTGTGGCGCAGACTACCTGCTCGCACGAGTAGTTTTCCGCCCCCGACCAGTTCAAGACTTCACAACGAAGACTGCCGGTACACGGGCCCCGTCGACACCCTGTGATATCCGGGCACGCTAACCCGCGCACAGCCACGCGCCGGCCCCTCCACGCTGGCCCGCCCTAACCAGGCCGATCTGGTGTCAGAGGGCGGATCCGTCTGCTGTTCCACGGGCGGCACGGGGAGCATTACGCCACGAACGGCACAGTGTACGCCTCCCCCTAGCCTTCGAACACCGTGATATAGACCACTCCACCATAGTACCCAGAAAGGATGTGCTCTTGTTCTACTGACAGGGATAGGATACGAATCCTACGCCCTGCACCCGACTAACTACTCGGAGGAGAGTACGAGAAGCCCCGGAAGCAACTACTTGGGACGCATGATTCCAGGAAGACCTACATCGTCACCTGTGACCCCGTAACATTTCTTCGCCGCACCACCCTGACGGCCCGACGTGGTGGGAGGACGTCCTACGCTGTAAACGTAGTTTACGCCCCCGATTCACCCCCATACGCCTCTCCCTTACAACTATAAAAGGGGAGGAAGGGAGCACTTGTAACACACGTTCGTTTTCCACCCCCACACGCACTCAGTATCGATATCTCATATTCCTCCGTAGACACACTCACACTCGTGTACGCAGAACTCTGCTACAAGAACCCCACGCACACACACTAGGGACTTGGGCTCGAAACCCTCTCCCGACCTGTTTGTACCCCCTATTACAAACCTCTGAGCATATAGAACAGCCCCTTCTCTGACTGGACGTAGGGTATTACTCTCCGGAAGCCCGAACCAGTATAACCCCGAGTGTCTCTTGTGCAAACCGTGCGGATTCATACACGTGTTCGTATAAATTTACTTGCCGGCGGTAACAAACCCGACACCCCCCTAAATGTCTTCCATGTGTGGTAAGTATATCAATTAGCGGATGGTCTTGCAGAGAACCAACCAACATATACATCTCTAGAGAAAACATTTTCTATCCTCACAAGTTTTGTCCTTCTCCATGGGTCAAACAAACATTTTTCTAACCTAACAAAAAGTGTCTTGCGGTTGTCACTAGTAAGACCCAACAAAAATCTTATGAATACACTCATAACGAGGGTCCCTCAAGCAGACGCTTACAAGTGGGACCCGCTCCATCCGAAGCCCTATGCCATCAGTGTTGGGAGGAGGACTGGCAAGGACCATCAGCCCAATGAAATCGCAACTCAAGAGGATCGGTCAGCAATGACATCATCCTCCCGGGGGCACCTCCCGGAGGCCTTTTGCTTCGAGGAGAAGAGAAACATGCAATAACAAGGGTAATTAAGCACAATGATCTTACCACTGATCCTAACAGTCACCTTGTCCTCGTAAGAACATCATCATCATAGTGGACAAGACGTGCCTACATGTGCCTCACGGATAGGCTTCACCGCTTCAGCCTCCGTCCCATCCAATAGATCTCCCTCGAGTTCGGGTCGGGACATCAGCCCCGTCAAAGCCCTTCTCATGAGAGCTTATTCGGCTGGTAGATAAGCCCCGTCACATTGGATGTAATAACTTTTCACTCGCCACATCAAATATTTGGACACATGCATAAAGTATTAAATGTAGACAAAATAATTGCACGGATTACAATAAATTTGCAAAACGAATCTATTAATCTTAATTAATTCATGATTTGACCATGTGCGCATTACCATAAACAAGTGCTAATGATAGATTAACTAGGCAAAAAAATTTGTCGAGCGATTTACAACAAGTTCTGAAATTATTATTTTTATTAGCATTCGAACATCCATTCCGGCATTTCATAAAACATCTGATGTTATTCACCAACAAAATAAACAAGGCCTTATTTTCACCCATTATGCTTATCCCCTTCGATCAACAAACCATGATCGTTGCAAACCGCCACTCGCATAGACGTGCGGCTGAGCACGGCTCTCACTGCTGCTCACAACGTCCTCAAACTTTGTTCGCAGATGGATGATACTCCGACCCTCGTGGATAGGGGTGAGCACTTTTAAACCGAAACCGAAAAAAATACTGCACCGAACCGAACTGAAATGTCGGTTTTTTCGGTTTTTCGTTTCGGTGTCGGTTTTTATTTCTGCCCAGATCGGTTTTCGGTGTCGGTGTCGATTTCAGCTCCCCACGGAACCGAACAACCGAAACACCGATGTAGTTGTACCAGCACCTGTTGATCCGTCTAATTCTTGCACTTCGGTGGCTCACTAGGAGAGAGTTTCGCCTATTTCAGCCCAAATCAGATGGCTCCTATCCTTCCTCTCTGCTACTCTGCTAGCCTCATCTGAACCACTCGTTCACCCCACCCGTCCGTCGGCTCATCTTTATTTTTTTTGACCTCCTGCTCCAGTCCCGCATCGGCGCCGCCCGCCCCATCTTCGTGAGATCCCGTCCTCGAGCCGCGAGAGGGAGGTAGACTTGTTCGGCTGGCTGGTGGCTGATGGCTGGCGCTGATTTGTTCTGAGAGAAAAGTACCGCTGGCTGGTAACTGGTGTCTGATTTGTTCTGAGATAATAGTACTGTTGGTTGGTGGCTGATAAGCCAAACGAACAGGGCGACGAGTGGCTGTTGTGGGCTTGCGATTGCGGCGCGTGCGAGCAACCACCGGCCATGTGCGTGGGTGTATGGCGGCCGCGGCGGCACAGGCGAGCGGCCGATGGGCACGCATGGAGCAACAGCAAGTGCAGGCGAGCAGCCACCGGCTCCGGCGCGGCGGCGCCCAATCAGCATCGGTGCGGGCTCGACCCCGGGTAGGCGCTTTGCAGCGGCGGCGGCGCGCAGCCTCCATCTTCCCTCTAGACTTGAACAGCGACAACGGATGAGGAGGTATGAACTTCGGTTTTACTTCGGTAAAAACGAACACCGAACCGAAAAGACCGAAACTGAAATCGTCGGTTTTTGATTTTGTGGTAGAATGATCGGTTTTTTATTTTCAGAAAACCGAAATTTTACACCACCGAATAACCGAACCGAATTGTCAGTTTAAACCGAACGCACACCCCTACTCGTGGATGCTGAAGGGCCGATATACGTCCCCAAAGTTGCAGCTGGAAAAAGAACGATCGGCACCGCAGAATCTCGTCCTGTCAGTCACGTCGCGGCAGGCGATCTCCGATCTGCAATCGGCAGAGAGAGAGAGAGCGATCTGGATATGGGAATGGAAACGAAGGCCTCCCATTTCATCTTCTTGTCGCCTTGCACCAGCGCAAAAAGATTCGTCGTCACTTGGACTACCGGTATATTGTCACGTAGTAGTCCGTACTCTACCGTTTGGTGGAGTGCTTCTCCGTTCCGTTCTCCGTTGCTCCAATTTTATTTTTTTCTCTTCGATTCGATCACGCGACGACTTTTGATGATGGCCGAGTCTGGCCCTGTTTAGTTCTCAATTTTTTTCTTTAACTACCCGTCATATCAATCTCCGCATACTGATTAGAAGTATTAAATATGAATTAATGACAAAACTCATTCTACGACCCCTACCTTAATTTTCGAGACGAATCTAATGAAACTAATTATGACATGATTAAACAATATTGTGCTACAGTAACTAATCTCTAATAACGGATTAATTAGGCTTAATGGATTCATCTCGTGATTTCTAGTCATTCATATAGTTAGTTTTGTAAGTAGTCTACATTTAATATTCTGAATATACTCCCTCCGTCCCAGAATAAATGCAATTCTAGGATTTGAATTTTGTCCCACAAAGAATGTAACTTTGACCAACCAACTATAAAAGACAAAGTACTTAGAAGGTTCTTACACAAAAAACAAGTTCATGTCTAGATCTTCGTCATAAAAGACAAAGGGTTGTTTGATCATTTTACACTCCGCATTGTTTTGCGTGCCTAGTCCTAGAATTGCATCTATTTTGGGACGGAGGGAGTACCTTTAAAGGGAACCTCAAAAATTTTCTCCAAAATTTTGCAAACTTTTGCCTGGCGATGAATGCAACTCGCGTCCCAGGTCCATAGGAGCTCGTAGGCTCGTAGCAGAGAGAGGTGAAGAACAGCGCAAGAACATCCATGCTTGCAAACATGAACCACCTGGGATCTTGAACATCTATGAAGTGTGTTTAGTTCTCTGAATTGGGATGCAAAATTCTGAATTTTGCACAGATTTTGAGCTGAAAAGCACTGTTCCGAACTGAAAAGCATTGTAACATTTTTCGTTTGTTTGTGGTAAATATTGTCCTACCATTGTCTAACTAGGCTTAAAAGATTCGTCTCGCAAAGTACATCCAAACTGTGTAATTAGTTTTTGATTTCATCTACATTTAGTACTCCATGCAAGTTGGCCGAGCCTGCGCCGGTGTAGCATGGAACCGTGCACGCAAGCAGAGTTCTTCAGGCACCCGACACGCGCAGGGCAGGGCCGTTCGCGCAAGGCAACCCTCCACGTCCACCCACCCAATCCATCAGACATTCCGACGGGACCCCCCCCTCCGTGCAGCGCGCCACGCCGCCCGTCTGGCCGTCCAGACATCCCCGCGACGCGACGCCCGTTCGCTGACGACGACACGATACGGCGCGCGGCCTCCAGCAACCAGACGGCGAGCCGAGCCCTTTGGTTGGCCAACCCCGCCCGCCGCCTTGCCACCCAGGGCTCCGGGCCCCACACCTACCGCGCGCTCGCTGCCACCGTGGCCCATGCGCAAGTGACCGGGACTGGGATGGCATGTGGCCCCACGCCTATCAGGTCGGGGCGGGCGGGCGGCGCCGGGGATCCCGAATCCGCTTGCTCGCCTCGCCGCGACGCGCGGCGGTTCGCGCTGCCAGCGAGGACGGGAAGGGGGCCGAGTCGAGCCCGCCAAGGAAGCTGCCGCCCACCGCCGCCCGGTGGTTATAAGAGCAACTCCAGCAGATGGAGTAAATTTGATTCCCTATATAAAGCTATTGGGGGTGGAGAAAAAATATTTTCATCCCTAAAACACAATTTGTTCCAGCAGTTTCCCTATTCTCCTTCCCAACTCGTGGGTCCCACCACACCACGTCATCCTCTCCTTCACCTCCCCTAATCTTCAACCTTTCCGCGGGCGACGAGGCGACGGCACCGCGCGCCACCGATCCACGCTCCCCCGACCTCCCCCGAGCCACCGCTCGCCTGGACGCTGTTGACATTGCTAACGTCATCGACTAGAAACGGATATAAGATCCATCTCTATCGACGGCACCAGAAATGGAAAGGTATATCTTAACATGATGCTAAGTGTATATCAGATGTTGATTTCAGATTAAACTAAAAGGTGAACTCCGACACGATTCATAGCACAACTCGATATAGGTTGTCAGCCCTGACAGGTGTGCCAGAAAACGCATGGATATGGTACTCTTACATATGCCTTGGATCTCTAGAAAAGAAAATATATATAAACTGGAAATCCGCAAGCGCACAGATATGAATATACCATTGTAGCATTTTAACCAGGAGTAAAACCAGGTATCGTATTTATATTCTACCACAGGGAAAGAAGTCTTTCTAATCCATAATAGCTAATACATGCTCATCTCTCAGTTTTATAATGTAGAGTGGCCAAAATATATCAATTGCTATAAACATGGGTAAGTCACATAAAGATAAAGATATTGATGGCATTGTTCAAGTCATAACATCATGAGCAGCTAGAAAGTGTCATTATAGCAAGAGAAACATAGCAAAGTCTAGTTAGAGAGGATACTCCTCGGTAACTCTAAACTATATGTCAATGCAAACTATGATTAGTGCAAACATTTAACAATCATGAAAGAAGAACTATTATATCAATGAATGGGGAGACTATCCAGGAGGATCAAGGCCGAAACTTGAAACAACCCAAACAGTATAAGGCTACACTAGTCCTATACACGGGGGGTGGACTGCGAAGGACTCAATAGTGCTGTCACCACCACGATCTACCACACGACCCGGTATATAGGGTGCAATCGCAGATAAATACAATATAAGCACCATGCTTACACTGTCTTTACCGTTCACCCATGTTAACAAATGATCTAGGTGAGGGCTATACGACTCCATACATGAATATAAAGGCAAATCAACTATGCTAAACATGTAATCATAATAAACACTAAAGCATATAATGTCGAATATAATCATTGATAAGAACATATGTCTGTATAACAAATGTAAGGAACTAGATAAGAACTTACAAGAGCGAAGCTAGATCAGTATCTCGATCAGCCTCTAGACGATCAGGAGCCAAGTAGACGCCTTGCCTCCTCCTAGATCTAGACTAGCTAGCTACTCTGCTATATGGTGTTTCTAGGGCGTAGTATCTCTGACTTGATGACTTGATCTGGTGTATGCAAACTCAGGTTTCCAGATGCCTCTGCCAGGGGGCAGGGGGGCTACTTATATAGCCCTGAGGGGTAGACGTGTGCCGTTTGATCAAACCGACCTAACGAGTGGTTTAGATTGATCCTCATAGGCGGTGGAAGAACCTTCTGGAAGTAGGGCTGATGTGGCGCCCGGGGGAGGCCGACCGGCCCCACCACCAGGCCGATCGGGCTGGGGTGGGCCCCCCTCGGGGCCCACTTCGGCCAGGTGGTCCGTCGCTTCTTCTATATGCTTCTTTCTTGGGTGCCAAGTCTCGTTGAGTTCCGGAGCCTTCTGGAGTCTTCTAGATTTGATTCTTTTAGCACTTTTCCCGAATGGTTCCTGGATTTATATAATTTACCAAATCTCCAAAAAAAACTGTTAGTAGCACCCTATTCTAAGTTGATATTAACATTTATGCCCTTTTCTCATGTTTAGTTGACTTATAAATATATAGGATAAGATGTGTCAACAAACTCCCCCAAGCTTACCCTTTGCTAGTCCCTAGCAATGATATGCTTTAGCAGGATCAGGAGTTGCTACAACGCTTTCACACCTCAAAAGTACTATGGTTTTCAAAACTAATTCTCCTCAACGAGATTGCTCTCTCTTACCTTCAACCTTTAAGCATAGCCTTTTCATAAATCTAGAGCAAATAAAAGACAAAACAATCAAGTCAAGCAGTATATCTCAAATTCTTTGATCAGCTATCATCCTGGGGTTTTGCACATTTTTCAGATAAAACTCAGAGATCCTGTGTATGACCTCATCAAGCATGGAGTCACACTTGGCAAGATATGTATGTATGATAGTGTTGGATGGATGAGGGTGAAAGGTGGTAAGCCTTTTAGCCTAGCTCTTGGACTATATCTCTCTTTCTAAGATTTTTAAGATCTGGGCTTTCCATTCTTGGAGAGGTGGGCTCTACTCGCCCCGGACTTTTGTCCATTTTTCTCTCTCCTTAGAGATGTGGGCTCTACTCGTCCTCGGACACGTGTCCATTATTCATCTCTAAATTTATTTTTTTAGGGAGGTAGGCCCTTCTCGCCTAGTATGACACTTGTCCTTTTCTCTCCCTCTCTCTTCTCACTTTTTCCTCTCTTTTTTCTTTTTCTTTTTTTTTCTTTTCTTTTTTTTCGAATGTAGCCCCAGAATCCTTTTTAACATTGAGAGAGATATATCCTAGAGTTGCATGAGCTATATGGCTTGATGGAAAATGCGTACTTCCATGTCAGAAGCAGCATAAATGGTGGAATGGAATGATCTTGATGTGTATGACAAGCTCTTAAGGATCATAGACACAGGAACTCATCATATAAAATTTCATGATTTTTAAGATAAATCCAGGAATCAAGCTTCTCTAGGAAAATGATCAATAGCAACTCAACTTTTCATGAATCATCTTTCAAAGCCTAGACTCAGATTAAGCATGTACTTGCACAGGTTTTGGGTTTAGAGCAAATTAAGCATTTAAGCTTCAGGAGAATCTAGGTCTGAAAACTAAGCACTTTTAAAAGGAATTACGGCGGAGCAACTATTCGTCATCTCCAAGCATATATCATCAAGATCATTATCAAAGAGAAAAGCCAACTAGCAGACTCTAGCATTTTATTCAAACTAAGACTTTTAACTAATACTCAAATAACTAGCTAATATTAAACACCTAGGATAGTGATACTTATCGTGATAACTGGGGGTGCTCTCCCCCAAGCTGGATCTTGAAGTGATTCTTGATTCATCCTTGGAACTTGTTTGCCTTCAGGTCCTTATTAAATTCTCCCTGTAAATATTAGTCTCGCACATACCCGAAGGAACAAATTCTAGGATTATGCTGTGAGCCTTCATGTGCCCACTTCTTTTTGGGTTTTTCTGAAATGTGTGGACCTTCATGTGCCCACGTATTTTTGTGAATTTTTATATGCAAAAGGGATGCTAAATGCAAAAACATGTGAATGCAAAAATATATTTATTTTTTTTATGCCACCACGGTACGGAGTACATGGGGCCTTAAAGAATGCAAAAGCAGAAAATATTTTTATGATTTTTTCAATGCAGGTATAGGGAAATAAACATGCTAATCTAAATATGCAGTGCAGAATATAAAGATAAATACCGAGTTACCTCTCGACGAGAGTTTAGAGTACTTACTCCCATGGCGTAGATGTAGTGGCCATTGATTGATCAGTTGATGACGCGGGTAGTGATTGGTCTTCCGAAGGTGTACTTTGATCTTTCTTCCAAACTTGTTTCTTCGGTGGAGACCTAACAGGTTCAGAATACTGGGCTGGTAGAAGCTGAGCGGACTTCTCCTTAATCTCTTCTTCAATGTTCTTGACATCCGTCAACTTTGTGTTCAGCTTGCGTTGTAATTTCTGAAGGCGGCTCCGCGTCTTGTTCTTCTTGGGCTGCTCAAGATCAGTATAAGTATTGAAGTAGCAGCGTACCTTTTCAGTTCTGAACTGGAAGTGGATCTCGCCAGTCCTGATGTAGATGATTGCTCTTGTTGTGTTCAGGAACGGTCTTCCAAGCACGATGGGAGGACCTTGCTCATCTCCCATGTCTATGACTAAAAAGTCAGTCAGGACATAGTGGTCCTTTATCTTGACAGGTACATCTCGTGCAATTCCTTCCAGGAACCGTTGTGATTGATCCGCCATCTGCAACATTATATATGTGGAATACAAAGGCAGGTCACCATATATTAATTCGTAGGTTACCTTAGACATTAGGTTGGTGCCTGATCCCGTGTCGCAGACAACTCGCTGGAAGTTCCATTGATTGATGGAGCAGTGGATTGATGGAACTCCAGGGTCTTCAAGCTTTGGCAGTAATGGTGAAGGGAACAGGTTCTCATTCTCTGATTGAATCGTGTTGATCATCCAAACTTCCTCCACATGCGGTTGAGGTCGATTGTTCTTCTTATTCCTCCTTCTATCTCTTCTCTTCTTCTCGACAACTGGCTTGTGTTCTTGGGGGTAAGGATATCGGGGGTGTGCAGGAGCTTTTAGGATCTTGTTCTTGAAATGGAATCTCTCCTTCCTCCCATTGATGGTGAAGACGATCTTAGCGGCGTCGACGTAGATGATGGCTTTGGCTGTGGCAAGGAAAGGACGTTCCAAAATGATTGGAGCGTTCTCACTTCCCCCAGTCTCGACAACAACGAAGTCGGCAGCCACGTAGGAGCGTCCTACCCCCAGACATATGTCGTCTAGGATGCCCTCCGGGTAGCATAGTGACAGGTCTGCAAGCTGCAAGCACATGGTTGTATACAATAAAGGTGAACCATTGATTTTCTTATATATTACCTTAGGCATTATGTTGACGCTAGACCCAAAGTCACAAAATGCATTCTTGAAGGTGTAGGCTCCAATAGTGATGGTGATGACGGGCCTTCCTGGATCTCCTCTTTTGGCGGGCATGCCCCAGTCAGTCCATCTTGGGCCTTCTTCTGTCTTACTCGAACACAGATCTGCAGAATAGATATCGACAAGATTTGTAGATTCTAATTCTTCCGGCTGGCCCAGAATCTTACCTGGGTTAGCCGTGGGAACAGATGATGCCAGCTGAGAAATCTGAGATTCTAGCATTTTATTAAAGCTATGTTGGTTCTTGATGGCAGAAGAAAAGCTTTCCATTTTAATACTAATAGTTTCTAGCATTTTATCATTGGAAGCTAACTTCTTGGACAGATTATCCATAATTCTACCCTGGTTTTGGACTAAGCCTCTTAAAGGTGAGAAATTATTGGAAGAATTATTACCTTGATAATTACCTGAATAGTTACCTGGGTAGTTGGTCCTCTGCTGAGTTCATCCTTGATTCTGCTGGGGACGATATTGGTTGTTATTGTTGATGTAGTTCACGTCCTCCTCCAGCTGAGGGCATTGACTCCCTGAGTGTCCAGTGTTTCCACACTCTTCACAGGTCATGCGGGATTTGAAGAGTTGCATGACTTCCTTCTTCTCAGGGGCTTTGTCTTCAAGCCTCTTCATCAGTAAATCCATTTTGGCAGACAGCATGTCTACCTCCTTGAGCTGGTGCATTCCTCTTTCTTTCTTGCGGGGTTGACGTTCCTCGTTCCAAGCTTGATTGGACGCCATCTTTTCCACAAGGTTAGTAGCTTGAGTAAGTGTAAGGGACAGGAAAGCACCTCCAGCTGCAGCATCCATCGTTTCACGGGTGTTGGTAGAGAGCCCGTGGTAGAAGGTCTGCAAGAGCAACCAGTTTTCCATTCCATGATGTGGGCATTCTGAAATGTAGTCTTGAAAGCGCTCCCATGCTTCAGGAACAGATTCCTCGTGTTGCTGCTGGAAACTCGAAATTTTCCCCCGTAAGGCATTGGTTTTGCCTATAGGAAAGAATTTTGCCAGAAAGGCAGTAGAACACAATGTCCAAGTTGTAAATTTGTCTTTGTTGGAGTAAAACCATTGCTTCGCTCGCCCCAATAATGAGAATGGGAATAAACGAAGTAGGACTGCATCACTTGGCACATCTTTGATCGTGAAGGTGCTACATATCTCCAAGAAATGTTGAAGGTGTTTGTTGGCATCTTCATGAGCTTTTCCACAAAATTGGCTAGCTTGTACCATGTTGATCAGTGCAGGCTTGAGCTCAAAAGCATCATTTCCTACAGCGACTGTCGGACCAGTACGAATGTTGTCCGGGGTCGGTGCGGAATATTCGCGTAGGGACTTGTTTGCCATTACTTCAAACATGGGTGTTAAGCTTCGCGCTGTTGAATCTCCCAAGGCAGAAGTCGTGGGCCGAGAATCAGGAGACCTGAGCTTTGACCTTGCCTTCCTTAAGATTTTCTCTGGATCTGAAACGAAGTCTTCTGGAAGATTCTTATTCATACATTACCCTGAAATAAGATAGACAAAAGTGGAAAGAACAAGGGTAAACCTGTTTAAGCAATGATAATTTGGGTTCTCGATACATTATGTGTGAGAGATGCATGCATGCTATTACTGAAACTTTTTCATCTAGGCTATAGACTTTCTTTCCCTGGCAACGGCACAAAAAATGCTTGTTGACATTGCTAACGTCATCGACTAGAAACGGATATAAGATCCATCTCTATCGACGGCACCAGAAATGCAAAGATATATCTTAACATGATGCTAAGTGTATATCAGATGTTGCTTTTAGATTAAACTAAAAGGTGAACTCCGACACGATTCATAGCACAACTCGATATAGGTTGTCAGCCATGACAGGTGTGCCAGAAAACGCATGGATATGGTACTCTTACATATGCCTTGGATCTCTAGAAAAGAAAATATATATAAACTGGAAATCCGCAAGCGCACAGATATGAATATACCATTGTAGCATTTTAACCAGGAGTAAAACCAGGAATCGTATTTATATTCTACCACAGGGAAAGAAGTCTTTCTAATCCATAATAGCTAATACATGCTCATCTCTCAGTTTTATAATGTAGAGTGGCCAAAATATATCAATTGCTATAAACATGGGTAAGTCACATAAAGATAAAGATATTGATGGCATTGTTCAAGTCATAACATCATGAGCAGCTAGAAAGTGTCATTATAGCAAGAGAAACATAGCAAAGTCTAGTTAGAGAGGATACTCCTCGGTAACTCTAAACTATATGTCAATGCAAACTATGATTAGTGCAAACATTTAACAATCATGGAAGAAGAACTATTATATCAATGAATGGGGAGACTATCCAGGAGGATCAAGGCCGAAACTTGAAACAACCCAAACAGTATAAGGCTCCACTAGTCCTATACACGGGGGGTGGACTGCGAAGGACTCAATAGTGCTGTCACCACCACGATCTACCACACGACCCGGCATATAGGGTGCAATCGCAGATAAATACAATATAAGCACCACGCTTACACTGTCTTTACCGTTCACCCATGTTAACAAATGATCTAGGTGAGGGCTATACGACTCCATACATGAATATAAAGGCAAATCAACTATGCTAAACATGTAATCATAATAAACACCAAAACATATAATGTCGAATATAATCATTGATAAGAACATATGTCTGTATAACAAATGTAAGGAACTAGATAAGAACTTACAAGAGCGAAGTTAGATCAGTATCTCGATCAGCCTCTAGACGATCAGGAGCCAAGTAGACGCCTTGCCTCCTCCTAGATCTAGACTAGCTAGCTACTCTGCTATATGGTGTTTCTAGGGCGTAGTATCTCTGACTTGATCTGGTGTATGCAAACTCAGGTTTCCAGATGCCTCTGCCAGGGGGCAGGGGGCTGCTTATATAGCCCTGAGGGGTAGACGTGCGCCGTTTGATCAAACCGACCTAACGAGTGGTTTAGATTGATCCTCATAGGCGGTGGAAGAACCTTCTGGAAGTAGGGCTGAGGTGGCGCCCGGGGGAGGCCGACCGGCCCCACCACCAGGCCGATCGGGCTGGGGTGGGCCCCCCTCGGGGCCCACTTCGGCCAGGTGGTCCGTCGCTTCTTCTAGATGCTTCTTTCTTGGGTGCCAAGTCTCGTTGAGTTCCGGAGCCTTCTGGAGTCTTCTAGATTTGATTCTTTTAGCACTTTTCCCGAATGGTTCCTGGATTTATATAATTTACCAAATCTCCAGAAAACTGTTAGTGGCACCCTATTCTAAGTTGATATTAACATTTATGCCCTTTTCTCATGTTTAGTTGACTTATAAATATATAGGATAAGATGTGTCAACAGACGCCCCTAACGCCCCCAACGCAGCGGGCACGGGCGCACTGCGGAGCCTTCGTTGGTCGGCGGCATGGACCCCTCCCCGGGAGCTCCACCTCTACAACAGCCTCGACTTCGCGGCGGCGGCGGCGCTGCAGTTCCAGGAGGCGGCGGCGGCGGCGACGCTGCACCAGCTGCTCACGCTTCCGTCCAGCCTCGCCCCCATGGCGCCGCCGACGATGCAGATGCCAGCCTCCACTGTGGTCCAATGAGCACGGTAAGTCATCAATCTACTTGCCAATTTTAAGTCTCAGCTCAGAGCACAAGTGCAGCATTCTGTTCTTTTGGGTGGATAAATTTGTCCAATTTACTATCAAATCTACTGGCCAATTTTAATGTTTGTCCCATTCAATTGTAAGAACATGTAGTACATATAAAGCATACGGATAGTAAATATGTTTATTCTTGAGCGCAATCCATGTGTATAGCCTTCTGTGCTTGATCTGCCTGTTCCTTGAGTGCGTGCTATTATGTTCTTTTAAGTGCGTGCTATTATGTTCTTTTAGGGTGGGGCTGGTAGCAATGCAGATATTCATATTATATTTGTGGATGTGATCTATTTCTATATTACAAGGAAGATGGCACATGCCTGCAATTTTATTATTTGCTTACATCACATAGAATGGCACTTTTATCCACAGAGGATTAATACAAGCAGAAAGCACACAGCATACAGGCAAGTCTTCGGCCCTCTTGATTGTTTTGAAGCTAGCGGTTTCAAGAACTGTGTGTGTGGGATGATGGGACACTTTCTTGGTGGAGAAGCTTTGTAGAAAACATTATTAGATATCAGAAAGGCTAAAACATTTTTTTTGTTCTTTTAGCATGAGTGATGTTATAGCACATTTCCTGTCTCATGAGCAGGCATATAATCCCATGTACTAGAAGTAGAGCACTGCACTATTCTTATTGATTTGGTTGTTTGGGTTTCAGTAGAGATATGCCTTGTAGTTTTGCATAACACGCTTCTCATATGTATTGCATCAGACTGCACTTACAGTAGCATCCAGTCATGGTTCTGTACAAGTGCTGAATTTCTATGGTCAAATGAATGTGAAGAAAAAGCAAACACTCAAATCATTACCAGAAAGATTTATAGTTATATAACAGATTTATTTGACAATTTAATAATAATTTTATTAACTTCAGGAGGACAACCGTGAGGGGCACAACCAACTTCAGGAGGACCTTGTTGAGCATCTATGGGAATTCCATGGGCGACAACGGAGACAGAGTTGAGAATTGGTAATTTTTCTTTCATTTTCTCATTTCTGATAATTGTGCACTACATATATAAACATAAATTATATCTGTTCCACATTAACCACACAGCCTGCCCACCGCGTGCAGCACTCGGAGATACTCGTCCACCGATGGCTGAGGGATCCAATTGAGCGGTCGGAAGGATACTTGACGTTAGCATGGAAGTACTCCGACATTCGCGTCCAATACGTTGAGCCTGATTGGTCTTTCCCCGCCACCGGATCAAGGCTCACATTCTGCCATGCTAGAACCATGGCTTCATCCTCATCAACCGAATAGTTGGACCCTCTAGAACTCTTCTTCGAGCTTGCATTAGGGACCTCGACATCTTCATCATAGTTCAGGGGATCCTCATCAATAGCATCCATCATGGCTCCAACGAAACTCTCCCTGCGATAGCAAAGCCAACATGTCATATATTCAAACATAGCCGGAATTCCCAACTCTGTCAATTTACTTTGCAACAGAACCAAGAGCATCAGACGACATATTGGTGGTGCTACAAGCCTACAAGACCTTTGCAAGTGAATGCATTTGAGATAAACACTAGAATCCAAACTGCGAAAGCTCATCAACTCAGGAAATAAAGGCCTGCTAAGTAACACAAATCTGATATAACTGACATTTTGAGTAGGAAATTGTGCTGATTGTACACAAGGAACTGGAATGGTGTTTTTCATTACCTTTTTCAGGTTAAAACTTAATATAAGCTGAGAGTAGACATAGTAATTTTCAGGGACAGACTTAGCATCAAGTCTTCAAAATGACTAGTAATATTCTCAACATCCAAATCTATCGGGGCTTTGGCACACAAGAAAATAACCAGAGTAAGGAACGCATGTTGAGCACCATTGCGAGAAATTAGCAAGCATTGCTGAGGACAGTTTATACCAAAATGCTGCAATTCTCATCCTTACATGCCCATTCATCAGCATAAATTTTCACATTGGGGAATAATGAAATGGTACAGACTAGTACTACAAAATGAATCGATAAGAATCTATTATCTTTCGTCATAACGTCTGAACTCATCCAGGAGTAAACATAGTTATGAACAAAAATCAGGAAACCAGCTAATCTCAACCACTTTCAAGAATTCAGAATACAGACACACCGAAGGAATTCAAGAACTGATCCAGAACATCAGAGAGCACTCACAATCCCCGTCATAAATCTCAAGGATGCTACTGAAACTGAAAATAACAGAAACTGAAACTCAGAAATTGTCTGTATTGTACCTTGGCGCCTCATCGAAGAGGTCAAGACCATCATCCTCTGTGGCTGTTTCACTGTCTAGCAAAGATTGGAAGTCTGTATGTATGGCATGTTGATGGGGCTGAGCTTCAACCTCCATGGCAGGGACAGCGGAGTGGAGGGCGACATTGGCACGGGAACGCGGCTTTGGCAGTCCTTGAGGACGGGATGCAATTGAATTTGATCTCGTAGATGAGGTGGTCGCCTTCTTGGCCTTTGGTATGGTGGTCGCCTTCTTCTTCGGTGCAGCATTTGTCTTCGTGGCTGTTGGAGCAAGCTTCAATGGTGGGCACGGGGGAGGACGCATGGTGGAAAGGTGGGAGGCGGCCGGAGGCACCATACGACGGAGGTTGGAGACGGGCGGACGCTGGCGCTGCTCCTGGACCTCCCTTGCTGCAGAGGAGGAGCCCTGCGGCCAGGGGCGCTCCTCCAAGGCGCCGACGAGGTGGAGGCGGCCTGCCGCGACGCCGTGGGTCCTCGCCGTGCGCAGCGCCTCCTCCGAAGGGCTCGCCGGAGATGTGGCCGCCGGCACCACCTCCGAATGCCGCCTCCATGCCGTGCTGCTGGTGCTGGACGGAAGCGCCAGAGGTGGAGGAGCTAGGGTTGCTGGCGCAAGAGGTGGAGGAGCGGGAGGAGGGGGGCGAGGCGGCCGGCCCGCGGCTGCCGCCGGCGAGTCCGGCAGGTCGAGGTGGGGGCGGGGGGCGAGGCGAGACCGGCGGCGGCGGCTCGATGTGCGGGCGCTGCGTGTACCGGGGCTCGATCTGATCTTTTCTCGTGTGGGTCCCACGGTTTAGGGGGTGGAGGAGAGACACCCTCTATAGAGGGGATGGAGAGGGGTTTTTAGTCCATGAAGAAAAAAGAGGGGGCTATAGGGAATCTGCTGGAGATGGTTTCATCTCCTATATGACTATTTTTTTGCTATTGGGGAGGGGAGAGGGAAGCTGCTGAAGTTGCTCTAAGACTGACTCCAACAAGGATGGGCAAAATGTGGAGGCATTTCCTTCATTTGCATCGCGCACAGTGAATACACAGCGCTTGCAAAATTGGTAGTCTCCAACAACGGCGAGGCAAAAGCAAAATGCAAGCCGTAACTCCCATCCTCCGCCAGAGCCCCTCCCCTGCTCCTCCGCGCGGCGCTGAGATCCAGCCTCTCGCCGGCGGTCCTGAAGACGGCGGCGGACGAGCTCGACCTCGGGCTCCACCACGCTTCTCCCCCTCCCTCATCTTCGTCGCGGCGCGCGTTTTCCTCCCCACCGAGGCGAAGCAGGGGCCCGCAGAGGAGGTGGTGGGCGGCGGAAACATCGAGGAAGACCGTGTGGCCGGCCACAACGCGAGCTGGACGACGACCTGCTCCAGTGGCATCTTCCTCCTCTCCCTGTCAGCCGGCGGCATCTTCCTCCTATCCGCGTGCTCGCCGGCTGCGGCGAGACTGGCCGCTCGTGCCAGACGGCCTCCTCACCCGCTCGTCCGCGAAGATCGATTTGATGGGCGGGAAGGCCGGGGTCGATGGATGGTGGCTGGCGGGACCTCGATTTGAGGAGGTTAGAGGCGCGGCGGGCGGGACCTCGATTCGAGGATGCGGCGGCGCGGCGGCACGAGCCCACTTCCTCCACCGCTCGGCCTCGACGCTATCCCACGGCCGCCGGAGCTCCGCCTCCCTCCCCGCGCCGCGCCGCCGAAGGTCCCCACTCCTCTCCTCTGCTCTCCCCCCGTCGGCGCGTGCAGTCTTCTTCTCCCTGGCCACCACCTCCTCCTCCTTCTTGCCCACGCGTCCGGCCCTCCCTCTCTGCGCCAGATGCCTTCGAGGAGAGAGGGGATGTAATTTTGCCTCCCCTCTCTCCTCCGTAGGCAGTTTGCCTCTCGCGGTGTCTCATCTGTTGGAGGGCCTTCCCGAGAGGCACAGTAGCCAGCGGGAGGCAAAAATGCCTCTGTTGGACTCAGTCTAAGAGGCGCCTCTCGGGCCCCGCTTCCCCTCTTCTCTCCCCCCTCCACTTCCCAACGACTCCCCCACCTCCGCGTCGATCCATCTGGTCTTGGCTCGCAGCTAAGCGCGGCGGATTGGCGGCGGGAGCAGGAGCGCAGCTGACGCGGGGGAGAGACGGCGGGGAGGAAGAGGAGGGATGGACGGGCACGGCGGCGGGACTGGCGCCGTGGGGGCGGGTAGCAAGCTGACGCGGACGCCGTCGTCGCTGCTCCGCTCCCCGACCGTCCGCGCCGCCGGCCCCGGCGCCGCGTCCTTCCACACGCTCCTCGACGACCCGGAGCCCGACGACAAGAAGGCGCAGGTGCCGGCCACCAAGCCCCGGGCCTTGCTCCGCCTCGCCCACCACCGGCTCCGCCCGGGCGCCGCCCAGCCCGCGCCGCTCCTGCTCATCCTCCTCCTCCTCCTCCCGGCCCTCGCGCTCACCGCGCTGCTCCTGCGCGGCGGCGGGGGCAGCCACCACCTCGCGCTCCTTGCGGCCGCGGCGGGGGCCGCGCTCGCCGCCGCGGCGGCAGTCGCGCGGCTCCGCGGCGCCCGCGCGGGCGCCATCCGGGCGCGGACCACCCCGGCGCTCGAGGCCTCCGTCCGGTGGTTCATCGGGGAGGCGGAGGGGGACCAGCAGCAGCAGCATCGGGCGAGGAGCAAGAAAGCGGAAGAGGTGCGGGTGGGTGTGGAGTTCTACAGTAACGGTGACCGGTACGAGGGGGAGTTCCACGGCGGGCGCTGCAGCGGCGGCGGCGTGTACAGCTTCTTCGGCAAGGGCAAGTACGAGGGCGACTGGGTGGACGGCAAGTACGACGGCTACGGCGTCGAGAGCTGGGCGCGCGGCAGCCGGTACCGCGGCCAGTACAGGCAGGGGCTCCGCCACGGCCACGGCGTGTACCGGTTCTACAGCGGGGACTGCTACGCCGGGGAGTGGGCGGGCGGCCAGAGCCACGGCATCGGCTCCCAGACATGCTCCGACGGCAGCTCCTACGCCGGTGAGTTCAAGGGCGGCGTCAAGCACGGCCTCGGCTCCTACCATTTCAGGTATGCAACATCACATTGGAATGGGATGTCCCCATCTTTTCGTGCCCAATCAACAACATTTCATTCCTCCGGACTGTTCCATTGCTAATTCTACCGGTTCCTCAACATTTCTGCAGGAACGGTGATCGGTATGCGGGGGAGTACTTTGCAGACAAGATCCACGGTTTCGGTGTCTACACCTTCGCCAATGGCCACTGTTACGAGGGCTCGTGGCACGAAGGGAAGAAGCAGGGGTTCGGGATGTACGCGTTTCGGAATGGCGATGAGCGAGCAGGGGAGTGGGATTCTGGAATCCTGAAGAACTCATTACCTCTTTCAGACCCAGCTGTTCAGCGGGCACTACAGGTATCCAGCAATTCCCCACAGCACATACTGCCGATCAATGTGCTTATTTGCTTCAGGAATTCTGATGACTGCTCCATTGCCCAATTAGGCTGCTCGACGTGCTGCGGACAGCGCCTTCCACCTCCCAAGAGTGGATGAGCAGGTGAACAAGGCTGTCATGGCTGCAAACAGAGCGGCCACAGCTGCCCGAGTCGCTGCCATCAAGGCGGTGCAGAACCGGATCGATGGCAAGCTCTGTTTCATCGACGTGTGAAGCGTGTTCAAGAATTGCGCGCTTCTAAACACTTGTAAGCTGTACATTAGCGTAGCGAAGAGCGGCAATAACCAATTGCTGAGGTTCGCGACCGGAGCAGCACAACCGCTTGCTCCGTGTTGGAGAGATCAGTAAGAATGATCGGCAGCCACCAAAGGGCTGAGCTGCTGTTGTTTTCATCAAGAGGTTCCCAGCATTCCAGATTGCCAAGAGCAAGGTGACCGTCTTCCTCAATCCTCATCCTCGTGCAGGCTGTAAGTTGTAGATAGTTCCATCCATGCCTGATCCATGGCGGAGGCTGTGATCTGTCAGTGGCTCTCTGTATTTTTGTTGCTCCCTGTCGTACTGTACGTGCAATGTACATGTACTGGGTTCTCTTCCTCGGATCAAATGCTCTGATGGCAAATCTTGCCTGTTTGAACTTGTGGCGCCATGTGCAGGGATTCCCCATTTGTAACAGTACTTGGATGATGCTCATGGCTGACTGTAATCTCTTCTGGCAGTATTTGTTGTGGAGTCTTTGGTGGATTGATCCATCCCCTGCTGACCTGCATCTGGGCTCCCTGCATCTTTTTATCAAGATCTCTGCAGTTCATGGCATCTTTAGGTCCACTAGGCAGTGGGCACTAGATGCTCCAAGTTCTTGTGCTGGAGGTATGAATAAAACCTGCAAATGTTGAGGTAACAAATGCGTTGCTGTACGCTTGGTCCAGTCGCAGCTATAAAGTTTCATTGCGTCAGGGAAGCAGGTGCATGAGAAGTTCAAAGCCAATCGTTCTATTTCAATACCTGAGAAGTAATCTGCCTTTTGCCTTATACTGATAGTGAAAGGTTATAGAAATCTGTATAATTCGTTTGCTCTCCTCTGGGCGCTTGCTTTTGTCGAGGTTCTTCGTTTTGTACCAGTACCATGGTGCCAAATGCGGTAAAAAGTCTGACAGTGAAATGTTCGCTTCAGAAGTGATACTCATGCCGGTCTAAAAAAAAAAAACCCCCCCTCATGGCTCAGAAACGCTTTGCAGAATCGGGCCCTATGGATTTCTGCATGATGTGCATGATCATGCTTCGAGATCAAAGGATCATTCCTCAACCAAAACCTCTGATCCAATTGAACTGAAGACAGTAGTGGAGCCGGACTAGGCACAGCAAGCGGTCGCCTGCGATTCGGATAACTCCTCTAGGTTCTCACTTGGTTTGGATAAGCTGACCTGTAAGTCGGCAAGCAAATTTCGAGCTGAAGTTTTTGACTTGTGGACTCATCTCTCCGTCGATATAGATTTCCAAACGGCCCATGGGCCGGCGGCACGGCCCACGGCACGGCCTTTTGGCACGGCCCATGGGCGGCACGGCACGGCTGCCACCGTGCCCGTGCCGGCATGGCCCAAAGGCCCGTGCCGTGCATGGGCCGCCGGCCTGGCCCACGGCACAGCACGGGCACGGCACGGCCAAGGGGAGCGGCACGGTGGCGGCACGGCCCCGCCCCAACGGCTCTTTGGCCCAGCTTCAACGGCCCGCGGCCGCTGCCAGTATAAAAGGCAGCCCCCGGCGCCCCCAATCCCTAACCCTAATCATTCCGCCCCCACCGCGCAGCCGCAGCCGCCGCAGCTCGTCTCTCCTCTCTGCTCTCGATCCGATCCGATCCGCCGCCGCTGTTCGCCTTGAGCTCGCCGGCCCTGCAGGCCTGCACCGGTGACCTCGACACCTCGCCGGCCACTCCTCCTTCTCCCTCTCCTACCTCCTTTCCGGCCTTCCCTCTTCCTACTCCTCCTCCGGTGTACCATGTCCATGTGAGTCGTTGAGCTGTCTATTCTTCCGAGGTCTCCTCCTCCGGTCTAACGGTGCTTGTCTCGTCGTTCTCTGCTTGGATGCTGGCTCCCTGGCCTCTTCTCCGGCACTGGGCTCCGGTGGCGTAGGTGAGTCTCGAAACCCTAACCCTAGTCCCTAGAATCTTCTTCATCTTCTCTACGGTTGTAAACTTCTAATGCTCGTCTTCTTTGCAGGTTGGTGCCTGACGGCTGACGTTGCGTCGTCCTCTTCTGGAGGCGCGATGACAAAGCGCCCCTGCCCACCGTCGAGGGACGGTGCTGGAGCTGCGGTTAGGGGCCGGAACCGGCCTCCCCACCCTCCTGTGCCCGCGGTGACGATGCTAGTGGCCGGCGGCGAGCACCCCGAGGACGAGGAGCCTGTGGAGGAGATCGAGAACGACGACGACATCCGCGAAGGCGCAGCTGCGCTGTTCGGCGTCGATCTCGGGGACGCCTCCCTGCCGATTTGTCAATTGTCATTTGTCTATTGTCTATTTGTCTTTGTCACTTTGTGTAAGTGTGTAACATTTTGATTCTGGATGTGGTCATGTGGATCAGTGGATGGTTAAGTAAGTGTAAGTGTGTAACAAGTTTAAGTTTTTATGATGACGTGCCATGGGCCGGCACGGCACGGCGAAAATGACCGTGTCGGCACGGCACGGCTAAACGGCCCGTGTGCCGTGTCATGGGCCGAAGGCTTAGCCCATAGCACGGGTAGGCACGGCACGGCGGCACGCCGCGGCACGCTGCAGTGCCGTGCGCCGGCACGGCCGTGCCGCGTGTCGGGCCGGCACGGCACGGTGGCCATCTATATCCGTCGACGTCTGCTGTTCCTTGTACACGGAGACGGGTGACGGAATTGTCGGTTCGTGTTGGTATTCAGAGATCCTGCATTGTGGAATTGATCTTCTGCATTGTGCATATGCTCCTAAATCCTAATAGCACTTCTTTTCCTTTGACTAGATCCCGTAAGCACGGCCATCTTCAGTGTCAATACAAAACAACGCTTTTCCTTGCCTTCCTTGAGTTTCAGCTGCCGCCCCTGCATTGGCCATTCCTCCCATCTCCAAGTCGCCAACTTGCCTGCAATTGCTCCTTGGGCGCACGGCAAGCTCTGCTTCATGCTGCCTCCTGTGTAAAAAGATGCGCGCACCGAGAGACGCTGCGTGCCACTGTTGCGTCCAATTCGATCGCCACATCATATGCAGCTGTGGAAAGCTGAGAGGGGTGTTGCGTAGGGGTGGGCACCTTGAACCCGAAATCCGAACCGAACCCGAATAACCCGAATTGTCGGTCTATTCAGGTTTCGAGATTCGGATTCGGTCCAGATAAATTTATAATTCGGAGTTTGGGTTCGATTTCGGTTCTTGTGGTTTATAATCCGAATAGACCGAATAACCCGAAATTTAATATAGTTAGATATTTTGATTCAAACTGCGATGTTACAACTTTGTGTTTTAAACTATTTTTTGAATTTTTTTATGAACTTGTTAGTTACTTGCTTTAATCGAGTAGTCCTTAAATCCACAGACTTGAAACGGGAATTTGAATTTCTACCATAAAATTTTGAGAAGTGATAAGGATACCTATGAAAATTCGGTTAATTCGGTGGACCGAATAGACCGAACCGAAATAATCGGTCTATTCGAGTTCGGTTCCTACTACTCTTTTTAAAACTTCGGTCCTCACTTTTCCAAAACCCGAAATTCCATACACCGAATAGACCGAACCGAAATAATCGAATAGACCGAACGCCCACAGCTAGTGTTGCGTCCAATTCGATCGCCCAGGTATCCAGGTGTTGGAAAACAGAACCGCACGCATGAACACGAGGCATCTCACCGAAGTGGCCTGCACTCCACCCAGCACACAGGTGACGAGCCACGGCACACCGAAACCCGGCGACCCAAATTGGGCGTGACGCCGGCGTCGCTTTGGCAAGCTAATCTATTCAGGAAAAAGTCGTGGCATTTGACGTATCCGGCGTGAGGATGCTCCAAATCTTACGATAAGAGCAACTTCAGCAGCTTCCCTATCCCCTCCCCAATAACAAAAAAATAGTCATATAGGGGATGAAACCTTCTCCAGCAGATTCTCTATAGCCTCTTTTTTTTCTTCATGGACTAAGAGCATCTCCAAGAGTCTCCCAAAAACTCCTCTCCTAAGAGCAACTCCAGCAGATGGAGTAAATTTGATCCCCTATATACAGTTATTGGGGGTGGAGTAAAAATATTTTCATCCCTAAAACACAATTTGCTCCAGCAGTTTCTCTATTCCCTTTCCCAACTCGTGGGTCCCACCACGCCCATCTTCTCCTTCCCCTGCCTCCCGCCGCCACCGCACCGCTACCTCGCGTCCTCGCCTGCGCTCCTCGGATTGGGCGTGCGAGCGCCTTCACACTTCCCCAGCAACAAGAGCCGAGTGCACTCCCCTTGTCTCTCTTGTCGCGAGCCACACCGGAAGAGCTCCCCTTCCCGTGCAACCGCCTCCTCCGCCGCCGGGTCCTCATTTCTCTCCCCTCCCAGCTCAGCTCGGCTCTCTCTGCGCTTTTCCCTGCGCGGCTGCGCCTGGGCCCGTCCCTCGCCCGGAGGAGGAGCAACATCATCTTCCTCCCCGTCACCTCCGATGGGGAACCCGCCCGAGCTGTACCACAAGATCCTTAACATCCCCAAGGACACCTCGCCGCAGGAAATCCGCGCCGCGTACAAGAACCTCGTCAAGAAATCGCACCCTGACAAGCACCCGCCGTCGTCCAAGCCCGAGGCCGAGGCGCGCTTCAAGGCCATCAGCGAGGCCTACGAGGTGAGCGGCGATGGCGTTCCTGCCGTGGCGTGCGGGCCTTGTTGTGAATTGTGCTCTTGTGCATTACGCGCGTGCCTTGACGTGCCGTGTCCTGATGAAATCCGGCGTCCCGTCCCAATCCGTGAGTACCTACCTTCACGTTCTTCTAGATCTCTACTCCGAAATGATGTGGAATCTGCTGGTTTCTCGATTCAAAAAGAATTTCTTGATCTCTGCGAGAGTTGCTTGGCTGGTTTGTGCCTTGATAGTGTTAATTCCTGTCCGGTCTGATTGTTCCCCTTTCCATCATCAAGGACACCGCCGCCGCCGCCGCAACCTGCAGGCGGCAGCAGTAGGCCGCCGCCGACGGTGCGGGCGTACGACGCGTTCCAGTACGTGTCGTCCGTGAAGCGCGAGTTCGCCGGTCAGCCCGAGAGGCACGAGGAGTTCCTCGCCGTCCTGCGTGCCTTCAGACTCGGGACGCGGAAGAGCTGTTCTTGCTGCTCTTGCCGTTGTTCTGCATAGATGCGGAAGAGCTGTTCTTGCTGCTCACCTCTGTGGGTGGCCAGAGGTGACCGTCCCCGGCGAGGTGGTGGTGTTGGGCGCCGCATCCGCCTTGGCCCTCTTGCTGGCCGCTGCTGCCCCAGCCGCAGGGGAGGAGGACGACACGGAGGAGTCCGAGGACAGGGATCCCGGCTGCAGGTCCCTGGCCGTCAGGATCCGGCAAGGCGCCGGCGACGGGGTCTGCTGCTCCTCTGAGATGAGGCTGTGACGACGGCTGGTGGGCGGTTGAAGGAGGCTGCAGTTGACGGCAGCGGCGACGACGCACGCCGGCGCCGCGGCGGCCTACTCGGGAGCCCCGAGGACTCGTTGCCGCGCGTCTGGAGTGAGGCTTCGACGGCCGGCGAACGGATGAGTGATGCTGCAATTGACGGCGGCGGGGACGGACGCCGACGCCGCGGCGACCAACTCGGGAGCACCGCGGCGGCGGCGGCGACCTCGCGCGCGAGCAGACGGAGCCCAGCGGAGACAAGAAATCGCGCCCCCCGAATCCTTATCCATGGCCGCAGTACTGTTAGCTCGGGGGTGTAGATGGTGGGTCCCACGGAGTAGGGGATGGAGGAGAGGTCCCCTCTATAGAGGGGATGGAGAGGAGTTTTTAGTCCATAGAGAAAAAAAGGGAGCTGCTGGAGATGATTTCATCCCCTATATGACTACTTTTTTGGTATTGGGGAGGAGATAGGGAAGCTGCTGAAGTTGCTCTAAAACCATGTATTGGGGGTTTCCCAAAAATTATTTTCTCCCAAAACCATACCATCCCACAGCAGTCACCTAATACTAATATCCCCAATACTTACAATTGACCACGTCAGCAGAATGAGTACACTGAGAACTAAACAGTAGCTTGATGAACAGTCATGTTAGTGTATACTACATAGTACAGAACAATGACGGACCGTAGCTGGCTAGCAGCACTGGAACCTGGTCCCTCGAGCGGTACTTCCTGCACATGATGGGCTCCAACTCCTAGCAAAATCCTTCTGGCTTTCTCTCTCGTTTCTCTACTCTCTCATTTGTTTTCTCTTCTCTTCTTGCTGTAATCCACCGGCGAGCTGCCTGCCGAGCGCGGGGACGGAGTCGAGCTCCACACGTGGGCTCGTCGGTGGCCCTTCGGGGCTCGGGCTCTCCGTGCGGGAGCAGCGGAACTACCGGATCTGTGCGAGTCACCGTCGTCCTCCGCGCGCGGAGCGGCTGGATTCAGATAGGCGCTGCGGGCTGTGGCAAGATCCCTGCTAGGAGCGGCAGCGGCGGCGTGCCAAGGGTGCTCCAGGTCTCCGACCAGAGCAACGCTTCCGCCTGTTGTGCCGTGGCGAGCTCCACCGCCAACACCGAGGGCAGGTGACACCGGGAGGGAGCGTCGGGAGGAACCTGTCGGGGTGGGGAACAAGCGGAAGAGGCGGAGCAGGTGGGGCCCGAGGATGACCTAGCGCCGATTGGGAGAGGTCCGGCGACGCGGATATTTGCGGGGTGAAGGCGAGTTTTTTCACGTCACCGTATTTTTACGGAGAAAATAGGGGTACTGTTGGATCTAATTTCTTTGCATTTTTCTTCCCAAAACAGATTTTAGGAGAAGTTTTAGCATTCTCTTGGAGATGCTCTAAAAACCCCTCTCCACCCCCTGTACAGAGGGAGTCTCTCCTCCATCCCCTATCCTCTCCTGCCCAGTCAAATTACTACACCACCCCAGCCAGACAGCGACGTGTCAGCAGCGGCGGTCGCCGCCGCGGGCTCCCGCGTGGGCCTCGCGGACCCCTCTCTTCTCCCCATCCCCATCCCCAACCCACCGCCGCCGGCCGGCCCTTCGCTCCGGTCTGCTCCTCCCCTGTCCCCTCCGGTGGTAGCCGAAAGGAATTGACGTGTTGATGTGTTGATTCGGTCGGCTCCCATCCCATGGCCATGGGTGCGCACACCGGCGACGGCTAGGCCGCATCAGCAATCTGCCCGACGAGTTGCTGCACGGCATCCTCGTCGACCTCAACTCCGCCCGCGCTGCCGCGCGCACCAGCGTGCTCTCACGCCGCTGGCAACACCTCTTGCGCCACATACCAGAGCTCGATCTCGATGACAGCACCGACGCTCCGCCGCCTCAGTCCTCGTTCCTGGACTCCGTGGACGGCGCGCTCGCCGGCTATTCGGCCTCGACCCTCGAGCGCCTCACCATCTCCCTGTTTTTCCATGACGGCATCCTGCCCCGACGCGTCCCTGTAGTAGGCTCCGGCTCGCGAGGACGCCGTCGGGTCGAGCACCTCCCGCCACGCGCGCGGCCTCCCCGCCGCAGCGCCCGCGTACGCCTGCGCGCGGGAGAAGAAGGCGACCCCGGCCTCCGCCGCAGTCGCCGGCGACAACGACGAGGGCGCCGCCGCATCGCCGTCCGCCACCGCGGCCGCGACGACGTCCTTCGGCCCGGCCGGCAGAAGCGGGGGAGAGGTGGGTACGGCGCCGTAGCGCGACCAGGTCGCGGTGGAGGAGGCCATGGCGGGGCGAGAGCGAGCCCTGGCCGGCGGTGGATCGGGCCTCGGGCAGTGGGGATTGGTGTGGTGGATCGCGTAGCTATACGGGGCTGGCTGCTTGGCTTCTTCGATCGCGGCGGGCGTTGTGATCCGGATCTGAATGGAGGAGAGAGAGAAGGGGAAAGGTTTAGGGGATTGATTTTTAAGTGCCCATCGACGGTGCGTGGCCGCCACCGCCCTCCTCCTCCTCGCCGCCGCCGCCGCCGGCCCCGCCGCCGTGGCCACACACCCGGCCGACCTCGCCGTCCTCCACGACCTCCGCAAGTCCCTGACCAACCCCGACGCGCTCGGCTGGCCCGAGGACGGCGACGACGACGCCTGCGGGCCCCCCGCGTGGCCGCACGTCTCCTGCGACCGTGACGGCCGCGTCGACAACCTCGACCTCAAGAACGCCGGCCTCGCCGGCACCTTCTCGCCCACCATCTCCTCCCTCACCACCCTCCAGGGCCTCAGCCTCTAGGGGAACTCCCTCTCCGGCACGAATCGACCTCCGTAGCTCTCCGTTCCCCCCACGCTCCCGCGGGCCTCGCCACCAGCGGTGGCGGGCGCGGCGAGGTGGATGAGGGCCGCGGCGCGGGTGCGGATGCGCGGTCGCACTGCCGCGGCGGCATTGGACGGTGGGTGCGGCGCCGACGGAATGGAGCAGCACCACGGGGACGGCCAACGCAGCCCAAAAATTTTTCTCTCCGACGAGCTGCGCGTCCGCCGCTGCAGTTTGCAAAGATTGAAGATTTGGGGAGGAGAAGGAAAAGATGACGTGGCGCAGTGGGACCCACGAGTTGGGAGGGAGAATAGGGAAACTGCTGGAGTAAATTGTGTTTTAGAGATGAAAATATTTTTACTCCACCCCCAATAACTTTATATAGGGGATGAAATTTGCTCCGTCTGCTGGAGTTGCTCTAAGAGGGAGCGCCAGATCGACGAGGCCCCCCATACGCGCGCGGGGTCGGCATCACGGTGACATGGCGAGGGCACGATAACTGCAAGAGCAGAGACCGGGAGGGCGACGTGCCGACGTGTGGTGACATGGCGGAGCCGTGGAGGGATAAGCACCGGCGCGATCGCTAGCTCGTGGCGCGTCGGCAGCCGGCGGCCGGCTTTCCGTTGACGCGTCGCTCCCCCTCCGCCTGCCTGAACTGATGAGACTGAGAATGAACGCTTCCACCTTCATTTTCATATTGTTCTCTTGCACGAGAAGCTATTTCTTTGTGGACGACGACGTGTTCTCTCGCGTCACGTGATCAAAGCCGTCGCTGTTGGACCCAGGTTTTGCTGTAATGCCTTTGTGCTGTGCTGTGCTGTGCTGCACATGGTCACGGCAGGTCGGCAGCCATCGATAGGGCCCTGCATGATGGTAGCTAGTAGTGTCATTGTGAAACCTCGATCGCCGGCAGATTGAGCCCGAGCTCTTTGTCAAGACAGCAGTTTTTTTGCTTTACATTTTTCTTTACAGGAGTTGTTCCATAAATATTAATTTTCATGTCACATCACCGGTTTTGTTAATTTCGCAAGATAGTTTAGGTAACCATACAATGATACAATGAGACTAGTCTCATCCCTATTAACCTGTAAAAAGGAACCATGGAGTCAAGCAAGGGTCGACGAGGGAGTGCGAGGCGAGCTACGAAACATGATGACAAAAATCCGAGGCAACAAAAATCTGAGGCGACAAAAATCCGACAAAAATCCAGCAACTTGGACTGCAACCATTCTACAACTGCTATGCATACCTAACAAGTAAAACAACAAGACAGATATGCACACATAATAAGTAAAACACCAAGACAGTTATGAATCAAATACAGACAAATTTAATGAATGAAAGTACTGGTCTCAGCCTTGTTCATGTTATTATTACATCATCATCACACAAACATGAGTAGACAAACTGAATTCAAGAACAAATCACATGATAAATCATATCCTATTGTTTCCCCTTCCAGCCCACATAGATTCATAGATAGCATCCCTCATTGCAGCCATGGCAATGTGGTATTGATCACTACCTAGAGGAGGCAAGTTAAGTGGTCCTGGAGGGTTGCCAAAAAAACATCGTCATTTGGCACTACTTCATAAATACCAAAGCCTAGAATCCAGTTGTGTAAAATGGCACAGGCAACCACAAGTTTCACTTGTGTCCTGTACTTGTGAAAGGTCTTGTTGTCCAAGATCCTAAACCTGAGTTTGAGGGCACCTATAGCCCTCCCCACAGTCACTCTAAGTGATGAGCGCCTTAGGTTGTATAGTCCCCTGCCCATTGGTGCGTCTGTTCCTAGGCCCATACTCAGACAAATGATACCTCACTCCCCTGAAAGGTGGTAGGAAACCAGGCTTGCATGCATACCCAGCATCTACCAAGTAGTATTTACCTACAATTACACATCTCCTGTGAGATTGTGTGCCATGAGTGTTAGGCAAAAAATTTTCATTATGACTTGTGCAATTACCTTGTGGAACAGTGAACCCATCTTCCCTATCAATGACATCTGCCAGGACAGCTGCATCATGTGCAAACCCCTCCCATCCAGCAAGGACATAAGTGAATAGCAGATCACAATTGACAGCAACCATGACATTTTGTGTGGGGTCCTTTTTCCTACCCCTGAAACCTTGTTGGATGCGCCTCGGCACCCTTGCCGAGAAATGTGTGCCATCTATGAAGCCAATGCAGTCCTAAAATATGTGTAAAGGTGATCATCTCAAGTACGTGCTTCAGATCCACTACAAGGCTTCCAACAATGAAGCTGAGTACGGAGCTCTCATCCATGGGCTCCGTATCGCTGTGTCCTTGGGCATCAAGTGACTTATCACCTATGACGACTCTAAGGTCGTCATAGAGCAAGTCAACAAAAATTGGGATTGTGTCAAAGACACAATGGACGCTTGCTGCGCCGAGATTCGAAAACTCGAAGACCACTTCGAGGGAGTAGATTATGGATGACTATAGCAGTAACTCGAAGTAAAAAAAAGTGGATGACTGCAACAGTCAACTCACCTTCTTCTCCTTCCCCCTCAGCTCTGAGGTAATCTGTGTCAGGGTCTCCTTCCCCTTCTCCTTGATCTTGACCTCTGTCAGCATCTCCTCCCCCTTCTCCTCTATCTTGACCTCTGTCAGCGTCTCCTTGCCCTTCTCCTCTGACTTCTTGTTGCGGCGCTCGCTGACTCTCAGCGCGCGCTTGGCAGCGCTGGACGAGATCCCCCGGCGCGCGCTGTCCTGTAAATTTGATAAGCAAGACCATGAATCAGCCTAGTCAAATACTGATATTTGATAAAGAAGACGATATTGTAAACTGGCCAATCAATAATCTTGCAAAAGAATATTAATGCAGAACACTACCTAAATCATTGTTTGGATCATATTGCAAACTGGGCCCTTAGTTATCATGAATAATTTCTACACTACCTAAACCATTGTTTGGACCATATTATAAACTGGGCACTAAGTGAGCATGAATAATTTCTACACTACCTAAATCATTGTCAAGTAACTTAAAATTTCTTAATTAATCCAGCAAAAGGAAAAACCTACAAATCATATAATAACTTTACACTAATACATAAGGATACATGTGCCTGATATGAACTATGCATAAAACTAAATATGTTATTCCATATCTTCTACTGACAAATGCAAGCGTCTGATTCAGTGACTAATTGAAAACCTTCTCGTAGAATTTGCAGACCCACAAATCATTTCCCACACTCTGTGTAAAGCATCAACATCATCTGATCTAGGGCTAACTCTTTTTTAGTGACTAATCGAACTAAAAAAGATTCTACATAATCTCCTTCATTTGTTCAGCAGCTGCACTACATAATCAACATCATCTGAATACGAACTGGGAAAGGCAAGAGATGGAACCTCAGGTTGTGCAGACAAAAATGTAGATCCGCCGGCGTGATTGGGATCGTTCCTGACCCTCCCGTAGCCTGGTGGGACGTCAGGAACGATGTCCCCGACGCCAGCGGAGGCGGCGGAGGTGCCGGAGGCGGCACCACGCCATGGGGAGCCTTGGTGAACCTCCCGGTCGCTGGGTCTCGCTTCTGGTTGCTCGCACGGGCGGACTGCGCGGGGTTCTTCTTCACCCGCTTCGTCATCTTCCCTCCGGCGGCGACTGCGGCGGCGCAAGCGGGCGGATGTGGTTTTGGCGCACGCGGGAGAGGAAGCGGAGGAGACGAGGTGGTGTGAAATGTGTGTGACGATTTGGGGGACGATTTGGGTGAAAACCGCTTTAATAGATCTGGTGGTGTGAAACTGTGTGTGACGATTTGGGTGACAGGCGGCCCTTTAACGTTTTAAATTGAAAAGAAGCTCACATCAAACGAATACACCTTCCTAACCCAATGGCAATGCGCTCTGAATCTAACACCACAGCTCCCAGGTTCGAATCCTGTGGGAGCCTTTTTCTTGTTTTTTTCTTTTATTTTGTTTCAGAATCACTTTTTTATGGATCACTTTCTTTATTAAATCAACAAATATTTACAATAACAGGCAAACTTGGTCTGAAAATTCCAAAACTTCACCCAACATCATAGATTGGATCCATAAGAATCCCAAAAAAGTTCCAAATGTTTTCAAGGAACTGGTACTACACATCCCACATAGGGATGAACATCTCCCGCTGAGTGACAATGACATGTGTGAGACATGTATACTTTAGTGGGGATGTGCATCATCACTTTCTCAGAATCACTTGAAACTTTTTTGATAACATAATAGACCAAAAGGAGGAGCTCCTGCAAGTTTTCAGATTTTTTAAGCAATATTAGAAGTTTTTAACATTTATTCTTTATTAAATCAACAAATATTTACAATAATAGGCAAACTTGGTCTGAAAATTCCAAAACTTCACCCAACATCATAGATTGGATCCATAAGCATCCCAAAAAAATTTCAAATGTTTTCAAGCAACTGGTACTACACGTCCTCACAACGGCTTACATGTCTAACTAAGACCTATGTGACTATGTGAGATTGTGGCCCCCTTTGTGAGATATTCGTTTCACCACTATCTCCAAATCATCTTCAACTTTAATAGGGTGTTCATGGACACAAACTAAGAGGTTTTCCGCAAAAAAATGAAAAAAAATTAAACAACATAGAAACAAACACCTTTGTACAAAGTATAATAAAAACACTCTCCAAAAAATATGGGTCCCTTAGGATTCGAACCCGGGAGCCAAGTCTTGGCAGTCAATTGGCCTTACCATTGGGCTATTTCAGTTTGTTCGTTATGAGTCAGGAGACAGTTTACTTGAACAATAGGCGCAGACTGACAAAAAAAGGGCGCCAAGATTGGTGCCAAACGTTTTCTGTGCCTTTTGTCCCGAAAAAAAATTGCGCCTAAATCGCCGATTATTAACCTCCCTCCCCCACTTCTCGTCAAACCTCCCCCAAACTTTCTATCTTCTCCCCTCCCCATTCCTCGAACAGGAGAAGCCGCCGCCGCCACAGGACCCCATCGCTGGCGACGACCTCCTTCCTCATCCCAGGTAAGTTGGTTCCACCCCGCCTCCACCTATCCCTCTCTCTCAACGACCCACCTACCTATCTCTCCCCATCAAACCTCTCACTCACAACAATGAAACCCTAACCACAGCTGCCCCTGAATACGATTTGGTTACACGCCGCCCCCCTATCCCTCTCTATCACCTACATTTCTCTCCCCATACACCTCTTTTGATTCCCGAACCTAACCCTAAGCACATCTGCAGGTCTCAATTCCCAACTTGGCCACAAGCTCAATGGTGGCCACTAGGGGTCAACGTAAGAACGCACCTGCAGGTATGTGGAATACTGCAACTTTATTTGTTAAACGAGATCTACAATTTCGTTGAAGTACAACTGCAATTTTGTTGAAATTGTTGAGGACTTGTCTGCGCAATACCATTCTGTTTACTTTATATTGTTGCAATTGCTTATGTCAAACCAATCTAGTTCTAGATAATAGAATTTGTGAAATTGCTTCAGTCCATGCTTCTTATTCAATTCTATTTGTCTGGCCATTTTAATTGCATTTGTCTGATTCATGGGTCCATTCTTAAGTTCAGTGTGTGCTAATAGAATTTTTCGTCCATGTATGTTGATACGAAAATAGTAGTTCAGTCCCATCTATGTACATACTTTTTTCAGAGTTATAAGAGTGTTTGGTTCAGTGTCATAACTAGGGGATTTAATATTTAGGACTTCAGAAATAGTTGTACCTCTTATCGCAGACCTTAGACCTCTGAAGTAGTCTTATTACCTCTTACCTATTAGTTGAAGCCTTTTTAAATTTCTAATTCACCCAATTTCTTGTCCTTCAAAGAACCTACTATAGCTGAGGACTATGAGAGAATCCGAGATAGACAAGTTGCGGAGAATCAAAAGATTTTTGAAGAGCTCGGATTGAATACACTAGCTTCTGACCTTAATAACTCCTTGCCCCAATCTGCACCAAAGAAGGGGGAAAACAACAAACAAGGGAACTAGATAATGAAGATTCATCATCATCGGAGTATCTCGTTGATGCGGATGATCAAGGAGATAGTACTGATGATGATGACACCGAATCTAATGAGCAGCCACAACCCATGGCAACTGAGGTGCTTCTTCTATCTTCAATGTAGTCCATGGGACATACTAGCATTGCAATTACATGTTTCTGTTCTAAAGTATGATATAGGATTTAGATGCACATTCTTTGAAACATACATCTTGTTTAATTTATGCTATTGGTTATTAATGCACATGACTTACCTGAGTTTCTTTTCCCCACAGATTCCCTCATCGCGTAGTCGCAAAATCATCTCTTCAAAGATCAAGAAGTCTAATCCCACAATGGCACCTTGGGTTAGGAATAGTAAGAGAGTGAGGGCAACTGCTGAAGCTGAAGTGCAGCCTTCTGCATCCGAAACAGCAAGGTCAAAAAGGCTGCATGTGCAGGAGCCTACATCTGCTAATGATGACACTACACCTGCAGAAGAAGCCAATGGAACAGCCGGGCATGACAACACAGCATCAGAGGAAGCCAATGTCACAGCTGGTCATGACAATGCAGATGTAGAGGAAGACATTGGAGCTGCTGATGAAAATACACTTGCTGAAGGCAAGTTCTATTTTTCCAGTCAGTTATGACATCTCTTTTGTCATTTTGCAGAAATAAAATCATTTAACTAAATGCAATTTCTATTTTGTAGGTCCTCAACAGAGACGTCCAAGGAGGCCCAGACCAGCTACTGTTGGAAAACAGCTGGATAGGATGACTAAAGCTATGGGAAGAAGATTGCCCATAGTTGTTGAGAAAGGAAAAAAAAGGCCACATGAACCTGTTCAAGCTGCCAAGTTAGCTTCAGAGGCCGGCGTCATCATTCAGGAAAGCATTCCTGTCCTTCCACATTGGAAGGATTACAAGAAAGACGACAAACACTTCAAGACCTTTGAGGGACAGCTAGCTGTAAGTGCATTACTGTTCCTATTTGAAACTTTCATACATGCTTAACCTTATTTGTCTAACAAAGTATCCAACTATCATATGCCTAGGGTCGCTTGGCTGTTAACACAAACCATGCCCCAACAAAGGTAGCTATGACCGATTTGATGCGCGTTGCGATAAAGAACCAACGTTATCGCCACAAGAAGTGATACTTCAATGGTGTACCAGCAAATGAGGTTCGGACAACTTCTCCTGTTGGTTACATGATTGATGCAGAATGGAGGGCACTTGTTGCAAAGTGGTCTGATCCAAAGAATATGGTATGGGTATACTGCAATATATTCTTCATTCACTTATTTTCCAAAGACTCTTAACATTCTGAACTTGTGATATCATCTCACATGTTGAATCTCTTGTAGGAAACATGTGAAAAGAACAAGCACAACCGCAATCAAGTCAAGTATCATCAGGCTACAGGTTCTCGCAGCTATGTGGCACACTTACATGCATATGTACGTAAAACATTACCTTCTTCACTTACATGCACATTGGCACTGAACAAATTTATTTTCATTTCATCTGAGATTACTTTGCTGTGATTTTTATCCACTATACAGAAGAAGAATAGAATCATAGACGACCCCAACCTAGATCAGAATGAAGCAATAGATGCGGTGGAGGCCTTCAAGACTTGCCATACCAGCTCCAAACGTGGCATCAGTGAGCCGGCAAGAGAGGCACTTGTAAGTGCATAGGGTCTATCTCTACTAGTTGATATTTAATTCTAATTGCATTGGATGTTGGTCTTATCAATTATCATCTTACTATTGCTAAAGGTATTTACATGTAACTGTTTTATGTTCATAAATTTCAGGCTGATATGGAAGCTTTGAGGGCTGAACCTGTTCCTGAAGATGACAGTGTGCAAGTCGTGTCCAAGGTGCTCTCCCATAATAGCTCCAACCATTTCCTGAAGAGTGTTGGCTTCCAAACACCGCCATCCACCAAGTCAGGTTCATCAAATGACAGTGAGCTTCGGGAACAACTTGCAGCTGAAGCGACGGCAGCTGTTCAAGGTGAACTAGACGGCCTCAGGAAGAAAATTCAAGAAGCTGAGGAAGAGCGGGGGAAGACACTAAAGGAGCTGGAGGAGTACAAGAAGATTACAGAGAAGAACACCAAGGAGATGGCAGAGACCAATTTGCTCCTCAAGAAGCTCTTGTCCCTCCATGGAAATAGTTCTTCATCCCCATGAACACATCTGCTGCTCAGATCTGCTGTGAACTTGGTTTGGTCGTGTGTGGAACTTTTAGTTATGTTTGGTCTTGTTTAGTGAAATATGATGCCAAGTGGTGTTGGCCACTGAGTTGTATGCACACTGGAATACTAGTTTTAATCTTATCGAATGGTGTTCCCATTCTAGTATCATCTGCAAATTACAATTCCTTTATAAACTACAATTTATCTGTGACCAAAGTGATGCCACATCTGTGACCATAGTTATGTTATATCGGTGACCAAATCAAGTCCAATCTGTGACCATTTATATGGCAAAATTGTGACCACATTACTTCAAAGTGTGACGATGGGAAATAGTATTCTGTGACGATGCGAACATGTATTCAATGACGATTCCAAAATGATGATGTCACTGCTACGTCAACGATGACGTCACTGCCACGTCAGCAATGACGTCAGCTGCCAGCCTGGCATACGCCGTCGCCATGCTCCCAAACGGCAGGTTATGACGAAACAAAACGAAGTTCCATGACCAAACCCGATCGTCACAAAAAATAAACGCCGTTAACGGCGCCGTCAGCACGTTAGGCAGACGGCCGATTGTGACGAAAATGGGGTTTCATCTGTGACTAAGAGCTTTCGTCATAGATTGAAATCAGTTCTATGACGACATAAAATTCGTCATAGAATGGAAACACATCTATGACAAAATATTGTGTTTCGTCACGGATGACCAAATGTGACGCGACCATAGTGACGAAACCCAAATCGTCACAAAATCGTCACAAATGAACATCAGTGACGATTATGGCATCTTCAGTGACGTTATGTCAACGTCATGGATGACAACATCCCTACTAGTGTCCTTCTTCACCCGTTCGAGCTCCGCGCCCAACTGGTGTGCCTCCAGCATTACAGTTGCAGCCCCCTGCACAGATCAGCTCGAGCTTTGGCTCGAGTGGCCATCCTCTGCAAAGACCAAAAACAAGTTGTTAGCTCGCTAACTGTTGGCGTTTCTTAATCTCAACACTAGGCGTCGTGGTAGCGTGAGCGTGTAAGAAACTCCCGGGTACACTGACGAGTGCGAACGAATCCGCAAGCGCACAGATACACCGCTGTAGCACTTCTCCCTAGGAGAATGAGTATTCCCTTCGGGTTTCGTTCCTAGGATGGAGGGTAACCAGAGAGGGTCTATCCAAGGACACTAGCTTTCGCTGGGATAGGTCGGGATACAAGAAGCACTTCCTTAAGGGACTTAGCTCTCAAGATGTATTCCTGTCAGATCTTAGTCGTCCCCGCGGGGCGACAACACTCAGAGGTGCTGTCCTGCGAGCCCAACTCGGTACGCGACGTAAGATGGTTACAAAGGGTCCAACAGGCTGTCACCACTGTGGTCTACCTCTATGCTACGATCATACGTGGTCTCCGTAGGAAACCCAAGGCCCAGACACCACATCTGTACCCCAGATAAATACTATAGTGCGGCGTATGCTAGCCCGCTAACTACACTATGGCAACCGTATAAATACGGTCCCACGAACAAGGGAAAGATCCGAATCAGATCATATCATTGAACTGGGAGCAGAAAGGAAGCTATGGATGCAGCTGAACGAGATACATCAAACTTACTTAACTAAACAGGATCAGAGCATGCTAAACAAGTAAATGAACTATGGTTCTAGCTCTAAAGGATCGAAGCCTTGTGTCATGAAGAACACAAGCCTCTAACTTATGAACGAGCCAAGAACACAAGAACAAAGCAACCACGCATGATGTCCACTATGATCTAAATGAAGAACAAGCATCCACGAGGACATCAACTCACTCCTTACCCCTCCTCTACCTCACACTAATCCTAATCTAGATCTCTCCTCATCACCAATCTACCACAAAGAGGTGAGAATCACCTCTCATGGGCAGAATTGGAGAGAGGGAGAGAGAGCTACACAAGAGAAAGTGACACTTGAGAGCTAGGTGGTGTGTGAGAAATGGAGCCCCTCCCCTCCTATTTATAGACAAGGAGGAGGCTTGCTCCAGGGCTCAAAGTGCCCCTAAACGCCCGGAACTGCAGCAGGGAGCCAATGGGGGAGCAACACGTGGAGGGCCAGGATGAACCGACCCTAGGTCGGTTCGGCCGAACCTAGGGTCGGCCGACCCCCTCGGGCGGCCTCCTGGCCTGTGCTTCCTCTGGCTCGCTTCCATGTGGGCCCTGATGCCTCTCCTCCGTGCATGGCACGTTTCCTGGCGGTTTAGTTGGTAATGTGGGCCCATGGATCCATGTGATGCTGACGTGGCAGTGTGTGATTCGTCGAAAGTTCTTCACATGGATTGGTGACATCATGGATCCAGGAGAATCCATGTGGCAGCCCCTGATTGGCTAGCATTTGAGTGCCTTGGATTGGAGTGGAGTGAAAGTGCATGAATTCCTCTCATTTCTTATGCTAAATACCTGCATTCAAATAGACATCGACACTGGTGGAAAATATGAGTTTAAGCACCTATTCTAGTGTGGATGTTCAATTCATGCTCAGATTTGCAGGAGTTGACGGCCTTGAAAATGGCAAATATTGACCGTCAACACTAACATAGCTGTATCCTATGAGATAACATTGACTCCTTACCCCCAAAGCCTCTGAGAGGCTAGCGATTGAACCCTTCACCACCTTGGTGTCTTCCAAGTCGTCGAGGATATCTTCCTCAAATGGAGTGCCATTCTAGTCCAATTCTTTGGCCTGGTATGTCTCATATTCACGCCAATCTTTGACCTGACCACTTCCTTCTGATTCAGCACCTCCTAGGTGCGGTGGCCGGTCAAGCTGAGCTTGATCAGCTATGACCTCGTGCACCTCTCCTGAGGGTTGTATGTTGATTGGAGCCACCTCGACGACGACCTCCGGGCTCGTGGGCGGCGAAGTAGCACTTGCAGCCCCGGCATCAGCCCTAGAGGTCCCAGCCGGTGGAGTGGAGCTCTGCGCTCCCAAGTCAGCACCTTGTGTCGTCACTGACACACTCGGTGAAGACGTCACCGACCTACACAAAAACAATTCATCAGACTCCAAGCATGCGAAAGACAAAACAGTAAGAAGGTCATTAGATCTACTTACTTCGTGACGAACTTGCGGCATATCTTCAAGGCCTTGGGAGGAGGTCTTGGAGGTACTTGCGACTGAATCCCAGATTCAGCCCGGTACCGCTCCTTAATCCTCTGCAGGTCCTCTTGGGTGACCTTCTTCACTTCTTCCTTCTGGCGCTTAGTCTTTGGATTCAGCTCTGGGACCTCAAATGTCTCGTCCACTTCTTCGGATTTGCCATCACTAGCGACCTCCTTATCCTTCTCCTGCTGCTCCAGCAGCGGTGTGGAGCTCCGACCTCTCTTGCGCTTCTTCTTGGTGCTTTCTGGCTTCACTGTCTTGGCAGCCTCCGCCTTTGACTGAGAAACCTTGCTAACAGACTGCCGTGTTCGACGAGTCTACCGGCTCACACTCTGCGCGACCTCCTATATGTCTTCCCCGTCGGCTTCGACCGACGAGTCAGACAAGTACTCGTCCACCAGCAGGGCTGGTGGCTGCTGGGTATGATCCAGCACCCTCAGCTTTCCCCTCGCCTCCTCGCCTTCGGGCAGCAGCACAGGACACCATCTTCTAGCGACCAAGACCTGCATAACGACAAAGACGACATAAAAAGATTATTAGCGAGGTCGACCTCCTAATAAAAGCAATAAAGAAATGACAACAGCTCTGACGACTTACATAGTCTATTGGACGCTTCAACGAGTGTGCCTTCGGGCAGGTCTTGTTGCGGATTACCCCGCAAAAGAGCTCCTTTACCCGAGCGACCATCTCCTGCTTGGAAACCTTCCTTATGACCTCACGAGTCGGGTCCGTTTGACCCCAGTACTCGTAGGCCGGGTGCACCCGATCCTTGATTAGTTGGATTAAGCAGTGGCTGAAACTTATCACCACCGCACCTCCTGTCAGGCCCGCCTCCTTGAGAGCGGCGACCTTCGCAACCAGAGGCTTAACATCCTCCTCCTCGCGAGACGTCATTGCAAGGTCCCATTCAGGGACCTTGGTTGGCCCAAAGCCAGTGCGATTCGGGAGCTCCGGCTTTTGATCCGTCACATAAAACCACTCTAACTTCCGGCCAGAGTTGTTATCCGGCAACTCCATATCTATGTACTCTACCTTACGACCTGATCTAAGGTAGAATCCTACACTACCTATGACTGGCGATTTCCCGGGTCGCTTGACATGAAAAAAGTACCACCACAAGTTGAAGTGTGGCGGTATGCCTAAGTAGGCCTCACACATGTGAATGAAAGAAGAGACAGTAGTGATGGAATTCGGGACAAGATGTACCAGCTCTAAGCGGTAGTAATGGAGAAGAGCTTTGAAAAATCCCCCGCGGGGATGTTGAAGCCGCGCTCGAAGAAGGAGGCGAAGACGACCTGCTCCGTGACGTCCTCCGTCGGGAAGCGTTGGCCAGTAGGCGCCTTCCACTCCACCTCCTCCTTGGGCCCCAACAGCCCGCGGTCCACCAGCGCCTGGATCCGGGCCTCCGCCATCTCCAACGGGACACATTACTTCTCCGGCGCGGGGATCCGCTTCTCCGGCGTGGAACCCTGCTCCGACGACATCTCCTCCTCTTCCTCGGTGAACCCCTGCGATCTAGCTCTAAAGACACAGAGGGTCTTTGAGCGCATGCGCCGGCGGCAATGGTGCGGCGCGTGTTGGCGAGTTCTGGCTCTAGCTGCGGCGGTGCAAGGGATTCGAGCGGCGGTGGTGGCGAAATGACAAACCCTAGATCTGCAGGATGTGAAAGAATGCGAGTGAGGTCTGTCCCCACACGCCTCGACCTTAATATAGGCCTCCAAGGCCCAACGAGTCGTCGCTGGGTCAGTACGCCCAACGGCTCCATGCCAATGGGTCGTTGCAGCCCAACGGCTATTTACTGCGTATCGATTTTTACTGCTAACGGCTAGTTCCCAGCGAACAAGTCCGTCAACGGCTATATGCTAATTTACTCTGATAATTTAGCACGCTCTTCGGAATCACAATTTGGTGGCCCACTAGGTCGTCAAGGCCTTCCTGCAGGTCGGAGGAACTATGCTTGCTATCAGGTCGTCCCGATAGCGTCCATGACACCTTCCAGGTCGGTGTACTTCTCAACACCATCCATGACCTTTTCAAGGTCAGGAGACACATACAGAACATCAAAACAGGTCATAGGGGGTCTGTTCCCTCTACAAGTGAAATTACACACGAATCGACAGAAGAGTGTGAACCTTACATACGTGACTCCATGGCTACATGGTCATCGCAAGCCCCATCTGGTCCTCGACCAGTTACAAGATACAAACTAGATCATCCCCATAATGGGAGTGATTGAAGACCTGATCTGCATAGAACAAGTCTTGCCATGCTTTCTGCTATAGCAGGGTACATCGCAAGTTTTCTCCTAGCTTCAGGACGTTCGTGGAGACCTCTCGCGGATCAGTGGCCCGACGCTGCTCCTAGCAGGTCGTCTAGAGCCCCCGACTTGGGCATGCAGATTTGCGCTCCCCCCCCAAGTCACCAGGCAACATCACCTATTGTTTCAAACAATGTTGCCAAATCTCTCCTGGCCTCCGGACCAAGACAAAGGTAAAAGGGTGCAGGATGTGAGAATCATGTGCCTATCACTGATTCTTCCCTCCTAAATCCTTCCACCTCCTCGAAGGGGCCATCTTGGGTGCAAGGGAAAGCGTTCATCGTGGTGCTCCACACTTCGCAAGTATTCTTCTAGCTTCAGCTTTCTACATTTTCTCTCTTCTACACTCTGGTGGACGAAGGCATGCCCAAGGCATGACGGCTTGGCTACACGGAAACTCCATGATCTTCTCTATGGTGATAGCTTTGCCTCCGGGCATCGCTCCTATTTATAAGCGAGTCCCGCACTCGGTTGACCTATGCACTGTGTGCACATGATCCTGGTCACTGTGTACACGTGAAGCTCTTGGTATTCTCTCCCCGACATCAGACAACAAAATTAGGTGTCTTACACCTGACGCAACGCGCATTGTACGCATGTGAGAACCCCCACTTTCACCACCTGTGACCTACACGGTATGTGTTCTTGCCGGACTTTTGTCTGTTGTGCTCGGACAAACATCTTTTTGTCAGATGCGATTATGTCACGTTGTGCTGAGTGAGATGGCTGGCGATCTCATGCTACTTTGCGCTGTTGCACCCATGAACCAACAGTTCACCCCTCCCCCTAACTAGCCTGACTCCGTGTCAGATGGCCCAGCTGGCACATGGTTTTGTACTTGCTAGTTCTACAACCTCTTCGATTATACGACCTGCTACGACCTCATCTGACGATATTCGCACCCGCTACGGCTCTGCGTCTTATTTGCACCCTCTGTGGCTCTACGTCCTGGTGCACCCGCTACGGCACTGCGTGTAAACAAACCTTGTACCAATCAGCCTATATTTCTGTCTTCTGAGCAGAATGGTCGTAGGTTCGATTGAAGACCTTCCGGGGTAGGCGTGCCTTGCTGCTCTGCTAGATTTGTCTGGGCGCCTGGAGTCTACATCAACCACGACTACGACAGTCTACGATTTCGACGGGCCTCCTGAAGGTCAGTGTGCCCGGTACCTTGGTCGGCAATACCTCGGTACCATGGCTCTGCTAGGTGATTGGCAGTTATGCTGGTCATCTGGGCACCAAATGGCCTTTCCGAAGGTCGGCGTGCCATAGTCCCAAGGTCTTTCAATACCCGGTGCTATTTTGGCCCTGCCAACCTAGTTGGACGCCCTGGATGCGTGACCTCCTGCAGGTCGGTGTGCATTTCTAGCCCTGCCAGCCTGTTCTGGACACCATTGGAAGGTTTGCTTCAAAGGAATGAAGGCATCTCTGTGGGGTGCGCGCCAAACTGGCCCTGCCAAGTATCTTCGAAACTTGGGTGCTTTTAGCGTGAGACCTTCCTGATGTCGGCATGCCTCGAGTGGCTCTGCCAGACTCTTTGCAGCTATGCAAAGACATCTGGGTGTCTCTACAACTAATCCTACACGACTACACAGAAAATCGCCTCCTCACGACCAGGATTACATCTTCCTTTTTGACCATCAAAGCAGTCCTGCTGCCTACTTCAATGCTCGGGGACTAGTATACGAGAGCGTTTTTCAAACACCCTCTTATAATTCCTCGACGATTCGACCTTCTGGGAAACCTCTTTTCTCTTCAAGTCGGCTCTTGAGCTGATTTGTTGTTCTTCTTCTTCTCCTTTTTTGGATCATCAAAGCAGTCTTGTGTGACAGAACCGCCCAAAATAAATCCGTATTATCACCTAAGCCGGTCCACTTGGCTCATAAGTGATAACAAAGATGTATTTTGTCGTCTCTGCCGGGTCATGCCCGGTGAATCACTTACAACAGGATCGCTGATATACGCAAAGCCCAAACGAAGGCGGGACCAGAGTACAAGTTCAACATTACATAAAAACCCTCAAGGTCACATTATTACAAACCATGTTTCATACATGAAAGTAAAGTGTTTCAGAGTTTAAACATCGTAAATAAAACTAAGCGGGAGATACACATGGGAGGCTATCCATAGAGTATCACTCTTCGTCATCCTGCTCCCACTCAAGTTCCCAGCCCTCTGGAATAGATCCCGGCCAGATGGGATTACCTGAAAACCACAAATTAAGCAAGGCTGAGTATGCTAATACTCAGCAAGACTGACCCGACGAAAATAAAAGTACAACTAGACATGCAAGGCTTTTTGGATGGTGGGTTTGTTTTGCCAAAAACGACTAAAAGTTGATCCTTAATTTCACGTTTTAGCTCAAGTTCTAGTATGTTAACCATTCTAGGTAAGCACCTAACTAAACAAGCATGTTTGTGCAAACAACATTAATCAGGCAATAATATTAATCCAACTGTTCCATAAATCAATATGAGGTAGCCAGTGGTTAAGCCGTATCAGATAACGGCGAGAGACCGACGATCGATCGATTTATAAACCTTGCAAGGTACAACCCAAGATACACGGAAGAAGGTAGACCCTAAGAATCCAAATAAAAGCAAATGCAGGGTCTACCCTGACCAGGCGGTTCTCGTCATTCCCCAGATTAGGAACAGATGCCACAGTCTTAAGTACAAGGTTACTGGAACGCCCTCACACGGCACGTCCAGACTCACACTTGCACTACCGGAATCAAACCTGGAGACGCATCTCAAGAGTAGTAGCGATAAAGTTCCCGCACTGGTTCATTAGGTACTAGGCTTACCGGTCCCATTCCCGACAAGAACTTGGTACGTTCAATAGCTTAAACTAGCACAATGCTACTCGGTCGAGACCGAACCCATTGCTCTTACCACCTGGGCGAGTCAATTTAACCAACTTATGATTCCAACATAAGTATCCTATATCTCGCGAGCAATGAGTCATTACTCGACTTGTACCGTGTCCTTAAAGCATAGCACTAGCGACCTAACATACTAGTACAAGAGCATAGGAACCTAAGGATTATGCATCTAGGTTTCAAATCAACTCCTGAAACTTAAATGCACAAAACATAACATAAATACGAAAAGTAAAGTTATGAGTTTTAGAAAAAGGTTAGATGCACTCTGGTGCTTGCCTTCTTCTACGTCAGCAACAACCTTTGGCTCTTGTGGAGTTTGGTCCAGGTCTTGGTGCACACTCAGCTCCTTCACTTCTCCATTTGCAGCACCTTCCCCCTCCTGGGTGAACGTATAGGTACCGTCCGGTAAATCTACACGTACACATGCATATGCATTAGGTTATGGTGAGGGTGAGAGAATTACCACCAAACCAACTCTTGGTGACCACATTCATCTAAACAACTACTAATTCTCACAAAAATCATGGGGTGTGTGATGATGGACTAACTACTACGTTGATGGTGATTGTGTGCACATTTAAGCAAATTAAATTACTAAACTTCACCAAACAGTATGGGGGTGTGTGAAAATGATTTCAAACAGGAACTACACATGAAATCCTTAACTAAACTTAAATAATAAATATAAACCTATTTATTCAATTCCTAGCTAGCCATTCATCCAAAATTCATATTAATTGAAATATAACTCCAACTTGTTTGAAATTTTTCACACAGCAGCATATGACTACTTCAATCTTAAATACCAAAATTTAGCTCTTGATTACTTATAAATTAATTTACATGAAAAAGACAAATTTTAGCCTAGCTTAACTACATTAAATCCTACAAAAAGATTTAATAACCTTTTTGACCTCACCTTTTTCCTACAGATCATTCATGATACATTTAATCTACTGACCAATTTACAAAAGTAGATCTATCATATGTTTCAAGTTATCAATTTAACATCCTACACAAGGTTAAATACAAAACATCACTCAAACAAATTCCTAAAATCATAATTATTTTACCAAGGGTGATATTCATCATGGCAAAGTCCTAGGGTGCATTGGTGCTTAGAGAAAATATTTCTTGAGGGGACTATAAAAAGCATCAAGCTTAACCTAACATAAAGATTCCAAAAATCATAACTACAATTCTACATATCAAACATGTGTCAACTTTGGTCATAGATCTAAACTTGGCATAAAGAATAACATATTCATATTTCATCTCCATTGCATGAGTACATTTTGAACTACAACAAAAGTACATCAAACTGAGTTTGAATTTTCATTTCAAAACTAAACAACAAAACCCTATACAACCTTATAGGAACTGTAGGTCTCCTCACAAAAAACCCAACACAATTGGATTTACATTTTTCTGAATTTTCTACGATTTTTAATGGATTTTCAAAATTTCTGCTAAAACCTAAAATGACTTTTACACAAGGACCCTTGAACTATTTTCTCAAAATTACACAGAGGTCCTTAGTTTCTGGGAAACACCCTAGAAAGAATCTAATCTTTGCAAATAGGTCCTTGCCAGCGAGGAGGAGCTCGCCGGCGGCAGTTTGCTACCGGGCTTGGCCGGAAAGCGACGCCTGGAGATATTGCGCACCTGTGCTAGGGTTTTGGTGGCGGAATCAGGCCGGAGACGGTGTCGTCGAGCGCCGGCGGCGGGACAGGCCTTGAGCGCCCGCCACGGCTGCCATTAGCCGGCGACGGCACGGCCGGTGGTGAATGTGTGGCGGCTCAGTGTCGAGGAGATGTAGGACGAGACGTGGGAGAGGAGAGGGGCAGCGAGGATGGCCGGAGGAGGAGGAGCTGTGGCGGCGGCAGCTATGGCGACGGCAGCGCTCTGCTCTGTGTCGGCCAGAGCACGACGGCGCGCGGGAGGGTGAGACAGGCGGGCGAGCGCGACGACGCGGTCAAGAAAACGTGCCGGCGAGTCTCTCACCTCCCTTTTTAACTGCAGCGCGGTGTGTCGAGGCGGGCGCGTGCACGTTGGGTGGTTGGCAGCCGTGACGCCGCGGCGCGTGGCCTCGTGCATATGCGCGTGCACGCCTGCGCCCGGTGTACGGCGGGGTCAAAGACAGAGGGTCCACGGTGCGCGAGCGGGTCCACAGCGGGGTCGTCGATGGGTTCGTACGCCGGAGCAACGGGGATCCGACGCGTGGCAGGTGCCGCACCGCGTGCGTGCGCTCTGGAGCGCGGGAGCCCGAACGGGTCGACGCAGAGCGCCTGCCCAATTCATTTGCGCCTGTTTGAATCAATGGAACTCCAAATTTTCAAATGCAACTTGAAATTCTCCAAAAATAGTAGTTGTAGAGGAACTATAGCACTACAACTTTCCCAAAGGGCGACCTATGTTTTAAGGTTTGGTTTGACGGGAAAAATGTGATGAAGATACCGTTTTTCTCGGCCCCTAAATACTGTGCACAGGAACTTCAACTCAAATTTTAGCTTACTTGCACTCAAAATTTGAATGTCCGCCAATTATGAAAAATGTGTTCCCAGAAATAAGGAAAAACTTTTATATTGGCATAATTTGAACTTCTATAGTGAAATTTGGAGAACGTGCAAGAAAACCATCTCAGCATTATGGAGTACTTAGGGGTTTGACCAAGATTGGTGATTTTGACCAAGGTCTTATCTGCAAAGTTGATCACAATCATGCTAAACATGCATAGGCACTAATCATACTTGATTAACAAGACTAATGGAAGTACTTAGCTTAATTAAACATCAGGAATGTTACATCTTGTTGCCTACTTCAATGCTCGGGGACTACTATACGAGTGCGTTTTTCAAACGCCCTCTTATAATTCCTCGACGATTCGACCTTCTGGGAAACCACGTTTCTCTTCAAGTCGGCTCTTGAGTTGATTTGTTGTTCTTCTTCTTCTTCTCCTTTTTTGGATCATCGAAGCAGTCTTGCTGCCTACTTCAATGCTCAGAGACTACTATACGAGTGCGTTTTTCAAACGCCCTCTGTTTTTTCATCGTCGCTCCAACCTATTGGAAGTCTGCTTCCTATAGGTCGTCACTTGACCTCACTGCGTTCAGGATTCTACAATCTGGTCGGCTATTAAAGATTTTTCTTTTTGGACCGACATGCACGCTTATCGACCTATCGATGGCTCCACGATTTCGTCATGATTCCATCCAGACCGACGCGCCTACACATCGCTCGGAGGCTTGTGGGACATGGGTACCCTGGGGTCCCCACCGACCAGTCTCATGGCCGTCCCCGACAAGTGGGTTCGGCCCACCAGAAGACCAACCGACCTGATAGTGGGCCCAATAGACCTGATCTGTGGGACCCACAGCCTCCCGAATACCTTATCCAGAATGACTACAAGACTTGGCGTGCTAGACAAGACAGCGGTGGATCCAATAGGTAGTCTGGCAGATATGGAAATAGTTGCAATCAACTAGACTTAGGTCTCCTGATCGTAACCGACCAAGAGTCTGGGCGCCGACCTTGTCCGCTGGCCAATATAAGGCGGGCAGAGCGACCCCTATTGTACACCAATCAATCCTCAAGCAATCTACACCAATAACTGGACGTAGGGTTTTACTGCCTCCAAGGGATCAACTGCATGAGAGAATACCAGGGGATCATGACTCATAAACTCTCCATGCTTGTCCCAAGGCGGTTGATTCTGGTTCAGGTTCTGGTTTATCTGGACCTGCATGTTTGCCATGTTGGTGGACATGTTCTGGAGAAGTTGCATCTGTGCTGCCAGGAATTGATGCATCGCAGGATCCATCTGACCGTGCTGTTGGTCACTACGGCTGATTAACTCCTGATCCAGACCTGGTGTTCACCATGCAAGTGTTAGGATCATAGGATTTAGATACTAGAAAAGAGATAACTCCGAGAGATGCAACATCATGAACTTCATATTAAGATAGATTATGTTGGTCCTAACAAATCAAGTGTAACTCTTTGTGCTTATATCGATAAATTATGAAACTTTACCAGAACAGGGATTTTGAAATTATGAAACTAACCCGATTGGAATCACCTCAATCAGGGGTCGACAACTTGAGATATAAAATAAACAAGACAACTGTGTGAGGTAGTGTTGACAGATTCTGGATGCTTCACTAATTTGTATGGGTCTCCCAGAATACATATCTAATATTGCTGAGTTTTTAACAGAAATTATCCCATAAAATTCTGGAACTAACCCAACTAGTCTCATGTCAATCGAAGTTCTGTAGCTCAAGATAAAATTAAAACACTACTGCTGTATCAGAGAGCTGCGTGAACAGATTTTTGTGTTAACAAGATTTGTTTGATAGATATAGAAAAGATGGATAAAGGACAAAGATTAAGATTAGAGTTGGTTGAGAAGGATATAAGCCCCAAATAAACAAACTAGCTACTAAAAACCGATGTCGCTGTGGTCATTAGTCTACAACACACCGCACTCAAAACAAAGATCCAAATCAAGCATTTATCACAAGATCAAGCATTCAAGCACACTTCTATACTAAGCACACGTTAACTAAGGACGTTCGCATCTAACGATTATACTAAGAATGAACTTTAAGCACCTTATATCCTATTAAGTAAGATATTTGGATTGAACATGATGGGGTCACTGGATTACTGAGAACGATTATGAACGCGGGTACAGTGAAGACAGAGAAAAGATTAGAGGGAGTAGAGCAAACGCTAAAGATTCCTTATAGCAAGAACAAGAAAACATAGAGTGAATAGATTAGCCAAGGAAAGGTGGAGGAAAAAGTAGAACACCAAGGATGGGGTAAAAGCAAGGGTAAGTATACATAAATAGAATTAAAGCATAACATGAAGTGAGATTGGCTTCTAAGATACTATAATCCTTAAATCCGACCATTTTCTAACTAGGCTAACGTCCTACAGTCAACACGGCTCTGATACCACTTTGTCACACCCAGTTTTATAAGCCAAAACCGAATGCTTAAATTACATGTGCGCCAGGATCAAGTTACATACACGTAATGACTCAGTGAATACCAAATACAGTGCCAAAGCGTAAAAGAGAGTATTATAACCGTTACATGACCGAATGTCTCATAAACATATCATCAGAGCAAACAACTAGCAGCGGATCTTCAGACGGAAACTCCACAGGCAGCTTACTGGTGGCACATACGCCTAGTACTTCTCCAAAATCTTCAAGTCTGAGCAACAATCCAGGTTGTGTAGTTGCAATAATAAAAACAAGCGTGAGCACATGCCGTACTCAGGAAGCGGAAAAGATATATAACATGCAAGGCTTTTTGTGGATGGTTGATGGTTAAGCAAGTCAGCATTTTAGTTGGTCAAATTTTATTAGCAACATAATTACTATGCAGTGTAAGTTCATACCAACCCTTAAGATAACATAGAGATCATAAACATAAATAAAGAAAGAATGCATCAGATTAATATTATATTCCATAATTTAATCACGGGAGGGTCCAGGCCGCTCTTGACCGTGAGCACGGCTAACCGGTTGTTTTACACTCTGCAGAGGTTGTACACTTTCACCACAAGTCGCATAAAAGTTCTAGGAACTTTAAACCCAACCACGTGATGCTGATCAGGCATCATACCACACTACCGAGGTGTGATTGCATAGGGACGCTACGAGGCCTTTACAAAGTTTCCCCTAGTGTGAAACAACCCGTGAAGGTTCCGAGCCGCCATAAGGTATAAAGTCCCCTAGTAGGTACCGTGCCTTAGCAAAGCCCAACTCCCTACTAGAGCGAGTCTATACCCCAACTAACGCTCCCCCTTGCCCTTTCGGTAAGGTCACCCCAACACTAGAGTCCCTAATTAATTAGCCAAGCCAGAGCCATATAGCCTTGTGGTTGCACTGTTGTCCTGGGTGGTCGCTCCATGTTCCAATTAATAAATATGGTCTTTCAATTAAAATCATTAGGGAACATAGAGTATAAAAGTAGTATCCATGTTATTCATTACCATCCCAGTTGAGCAAACTAACCAAAATCAACCATCAAGATTAATTAAGCAACCCGGTTACAAGGCAATGGTCAAAAGATTGTAGTCATCATCCTTAATAGGAACCCATCAAAATTAATGCAAAGCAATAAAATAAATATAGTGATTAAATGCATATTCAAATAAGACAAAGCGGGAATGATCAAGGACACTTGCCTTCCACAATATTCAGAAACTGCTCAGAGTCTTCAAAGTCTTCTCCTTCAGGAAATTCCGCGAACGGCTCGTTCTCTACGCATCACACATTCACATGCAAGGAAACAATACAATAAAATAAGAAACAATTCACCAATCATTGCAAACAGGAACAAAAGCTACACTAAACTATTCTACTCGTCGATACGAACCCGTGGACATAAAGAACGTTGAAAACAGAGCTAAAACGCAAAAGATATGAGCTATACAAGGTTCAGGGGCATATCTGCGAGAAAACTAAACTTCCAGGGGTCTAACTGCAAGAAACTAGGGCTAAAACAAGATTATGGGTAAAAACCTAAGGTCTAAGGTGTAAAACTCCAGGGCCGGATCTCGGGCGTGAAATCTAGAAAGCTCGGGGGCTAAAACGAGGAAAACAGGACCTAGTTGTAAGGGTTTTTAAACGGTGGAAGGACCTAAACATAAAACAAGAAAACTGAGGGGATTTTTTGTAAAACCGACGCAGCGCGACGGGATTGACCCGTGTTGACCGGTACCTGACCGGTGCGATTGGATCTCTGTCGTTAGATCGCGATCGAGCGGCTGCGATAGCTCCGACGAAACGGGCGGCACGCGGCGGCGGTGACAGGCGGCGCTCTCGTCGGAGGAAGTTCGATCTCGAGCTCCCGGGCACGGAAAAAGGTGCGGTGCGGCTCTAGAGGTAGTTATGGATCTCGCGAACTCATCCGCGTGGTTCTCGCGGTAGCAGGGACGACAGAGGCGACGCACGACTCGTCATGGCGGACGGCGGCGCACAACGTGCTCCGGCGAGTTCATGCGGTCACTGCAGGGCATGAGGACGCAAACAAATGACACCCACGGCTCCCTTACCCCCACACAAAACTCCGAAGGTGCACAGGACCGACGGAGAGGCGACGACGCAAGAGATCGACAGCGGCGGCCGCAACCTAGGGTTCGAGCTCGGAGCGGCGCTGGTGCTTGCTAGGGTTTGGGGAAAAAGCTAGGGCGGAGAGGGGTGGTGCAAACTTTATGGGCACGGGACACTGCGCCTTGGCGTGCGGGCCCACAGACGGAGGCAGCGTGGCACACGGCATACGGATCGAGCCCAAGTCCGACTCGGGTCCGGCCAGGGGAAAGAGATGACAACCGGGACCCAGCGGTCAGCGACTGCAGGAGGAGGGACGCGAACAGGCCGACCTGGGCCGCGAAGCTAGGTGGGCTGCGAACTGAAGGTGGCCAGGCGATCGGGGCCGTGGTCTTGAGGGGTCTCCGGCAGACTTCTAGTTGACGGGCCGCAAGAAGCTGGGCTGAAACAAGAGGCGGGCCAAAAACAGAGAAGGGAAAGGGGGGAGAGGAAAAAGGATTTTGCTATTTTGAAAAGGAAAACAAAGAATTGAATTCAAATTTAAATTTGAATTCCAACAATAAAAAATAATGCATCAACATGAATGCCACAATAAACTCCTATAATTCATTAATTAAATTTTGGAAAAATATTTAAATGCTTATAAATCACATTAAACCTTAGAAAATCCTTAATCCTTAAACAAGCTTAAAATAAATTCTATAAATTCTAATAAATTTTAGTAAATTGCAAAAGAGTAAATTTAGGGTGTTACAAATCCTACCCCCTTAAGAAGAATCTCGTCCTTGAGATTCGGATGGATCATCGAAGAGATGGGGATAATCTTCCTTCAACTCATCCTCTCTTTCCCATGTTGCCTCATCCTCTGCATGATTACTCCACTGCACCTTGCACATCTTAATAACCCGATTCCTTGTAACCCGTGTTACAGTATCCAAGATCTTGATAGGATGTTCAGTATAGATGAGGTCTTACTTAACTTCCGATCCATCCATAGGCAATGGCTCTTTGTCATGCGGTTGAAAGCCCTTTTTCAACTGAGAGATATGGAACACATCATGCACATCCGAGAGCTGATTTGGCAACTCCAATCTGTAAGCCACCTCTCCCACTCTCTCAGAGATCCTGAAGGGTTCGATAAAGCGAGGTGACAACTTCCCTTTTACCTTGAACCTGTGTAATCCTCTGATCGGTGACACTTTGAGGTACACATAATCGCCTTCGTGAAAAACCACGTCTCTCCTCTTCGTGTCAGCATACTTCTTCTACCTAGACTGAGCAACTCTCAAGTTATCCCTGATGATCTGAACTTGCCTTTCTGCCTCCTTAATGATGTCAGTTCCAAATAATCGACTCTCTCCTGTCTCACTCCAGTACAATGGAGTTCTGCACTTTCTCCCATACAGTGCCTCGAAAGGTGCCATCTTTAGACTTGCCTGATAGCTATTGTTATAGGAGAACTCAGCATATGACAGACTCTTATCCCAACTTCCTCCATGCTTAAGAGCACAGGCTCTCAACATATCCTCTAGAATCTAATTAGTCCTCTCAGTCTGTCCATCTGTCTGTGGGTGATAAGCTGAGCTGAAATTCAACTTCGTATCCATGGACTCGTGAAGCTTTTCCCAAAAACGAGATGTGAACTGTGTACCTCTATCAGACACTATCTTCTTAGGTACACCATGCAAACACACAATCCTAGACATATATAATTCTGCTAGTCTAGCACCAGATTGTGTAGTCTTCACCGGAATGAAGTGAGCTACTTTCATCAATCGGTCCACTATTACCCATATAGAATCATACCCAGCTGGTGTTCATGGCAATCCCACTAAAGATGGCAATGGGCGTCAAATATCCGCGTACCCGCGGGCAGGAAACCCGATGGGCGCGGATACGGGCGCCATTCCTCGCACGCGGGCGCGAAGCTGAACCCAGCGGATAGTTGCTCACGGGCAAAAAAATTTGCTATCCTCGCCCGCATACCCGCCAGACCCGCTATGACATATGGGACCTACATGTAAGTATGTATATATACACACAACCTTAGGGTTTCCCCTTCTCAATTCCACTTCCACCCCCCTCCCTCCCCAGTCCCCACCCAGTCGGCGGCCGCCCCTGCTCGGCTCCTCCCGAATCGGCGTGACGAATCCCGATCCACAGACCGCAGCATGCCAGCACCCCCTCCCAGGCTCCCGGCCTCCCCAGCGTAGCGCCCGCCGCCGGCCGCCCCCTGGACCTCGCCGGCTGGCCGGCCGCCCCCCTGCTCGGCTGCTCCCGAGACGCGGCGCCCCTCTGCTCCCGAGACGCGGCGCCCCCTGCTCCCCAGCGCAGGGCCACAGGCGTGCAGGCGCAACGTCCCCTGCTCGGCCGTGAGTCCGCGACCACGGCCCCCTGCTCGGCTCCGTCTGGCGGGCACGGGTGTGCCCGCGGGCACGAAATGCCCACGGATAGTGGGCGCGGGCGTGATGTCCTGCCCGTGGCGGGTGGAGGGCGCGGGCGCGGGTGTGAGATCTAGGTGGCGGGCGCGGGCGTAGGAACTCAGTATCCGCGGGCGTCATGCCCGTTGCCATCTTTAAATCCCACTATGAAATCCATACTAATCTCTTCCCACTTCCATTTAGGCACCTTCAATGGTTGAAGTAATCCAGCTGGCCTCTGATGCTCAGCTTTGACTCGATGACAGGTGTCACACAAAGCTACATGAGCGGCAACATCTCTCTTCATCTCATACCACCAATACCTCTTCTTGAGATCCTGGTACATCTTAGTACTACCGGGGTGAATGGAATAAGCTGAATCATGAGCTTCCCTCAAGATAGTCTCCCTAAGATCTCCCACATCTGGCACACAAATCCTGTTTCTAAACCATATAGTTCCCTGATCATCCTCTGTGAAATCCGGAGCTTTGCCTTTCTCCATAGTTTCCTTGATTTCCTTAACCTCTGTATCCTCCAATTGTCCTTTGCGTATCTCCTGCTCCAAGGTAGATTATATTTCTAAGGTAATTCCCTGAGTATGAGCAACCATCACCAAATTGAGCTTCTCAAACTCCTTCATCAACTCATCAGGCAACTGGAATGATATTGCCATGTTAGCTTGTCCTTTCCGACTCAAAGCATCTGCAACCAAGTTTACCTTTCCAGGATGATAGTGTATCTCCAAATCATAATCCTTGATCAGCTCTAACCAGCGATGTTGTCTCAGATTCAAGTCCTTCTAGGTAAAAATATACTTCAAACTCTTATGATCAGTATAGATTTGGCACTTGGTTCCCATAACATAATGCCTCCAAATCTTCAAAGCATGAACCACTGCTGCCAATTCTAGATCATGCATAGGATAATTCAGCTCATGCTTCCTCAACTGTCTTGATGCATAGGCTATAACATGTCCCTCCTGCATAAGAACACAACCAAGACCATGTCGAGATGCATCACAATAGATATCAAAACTCTTCTGCAGATCTGGTATCACTAGCACTGGGGCTGTGGTCAACCTTTTCTTCAACTCCTCAAAACTTGCCTGACTCGCATCAGTCCATTTGAATTCTCTATCCTTCTCCAATAATGATGTGAGAGGCTTTGCTAGCTTAGAAAATCCTTCAATGAATCGACGACAATATCCTGCAAGGCCAAGAAAACTCCTGATCTCCTTGACTGTTCGAGGCGGTTCCCACTTCAACACATCACTAACTTTGCTAGGATCGACTGCAATGCCTCCATCGGTGATGATGTGACCAAGGAAAGAGACTTCGTTCAACCAAAAATCACACTTTTTGAATTTAGCATACAACTGATGCTCTCTAAGTTTCTCCAACACAAGCCTCAAGTGTTCCTCATGCTCCTCCTCAGTCTTGGAGTATATAAAAATATCATCACTGAACACCACAACGAACTTATCTAGATACTCCATAAACACCTTATTCATTAGATACATAAAGTAGGTAGGTGCATTAGTCAATCCAAAAGACATGACTGTATACTCATAGAGTCCATACCTAGTGGTGAATGCAGTCTTAGGAATATCTGATAATCCGATCTTCATCTGATGATAACCAGAATGCAAATCAATCTTCGAGAATACCTTAGCACCCCTCATCTGATCAAACAAATCCTCAATACGGGGCAATGGATACTTATTCTTTATGGTGACATCATTAAGCGATCGGTAATCCGCGCATATCCTTTGAGCACCAACTTTCTTCTCCACAAAGATGACCGGTACCCCCCAAGGTGATGAACTAGGATGAATGAATCCATTTTCCAATAACTCCTTTATCTGCTTCTTTAGCTCAAGTAATTGATCACTAGACATTCTATATGGACGCTTAGAAATAGGGGCAGTGCCAGGTAAAAGATCGATAACAAACTCAACATCTCGGTCAGGTGGCATACCCGACAGATCATCTGGAAACTCACATACAACCTTGATATCCTCCAAGGATTTACCATTCAATTGATTTACTGTACAATCTGTCTTTGAAGGTAGAGCAACTGCAAATTCAATCCTTTCCCCATCTGAACTGGTGAGAAGAACTGACTTCTTGTCACACTGAATCATCACATCAAACTTTCTCAACCATCCCATTCCAAGTATCACATCGATGCAACTGGAATCCAATACTATGGGATCGGCTCGAAAATTCTTCCCCAAAATCTGAAGGTTGACATTATTACACCTGTATAGTGCCTTCGTGTTCCCTTTTGCTGAACTGACTAGCATGGGTTGTGGCATGATGCTCATGGGGATGTTATTTTTAGCTACATACTGCAAAGTAACGAAAGGATGAGATGCTCCACTATCGAATAAAACTGAGGTGGGAGCGGAGTTGACTAGACACATGCCAAGCACTACTCATGGGTTCTCCTGAGCGGTCTCAACACTCATGTGATTCACCTTGCCACGTGCGTAGCTGTGTTGTCTCTTGTTTCCCTGTGGGGTCTGGCTCCCATTCTTTACCGGTTGCATCTGCTGACTCTGCACTGGAGTGTTGGGGGCATTCCTCTTGGGACACGCAGTTGCATAATGCCCAACCTCTCCACACTTGAAGCAAGCGGTACCTCCTGGAGCATTACTCCTCACTGGGGTACCAACTGGTACTATCTGACGGTTCTGATGAAAACCATGACATGGAGTCTGCTGCACTGGCCGCTGAAACTGTTGTTGTTGCCTAAGGTTCTCACTCAGGCCTTCAGAATGGAGTGGTGTCTCTTGAAGCAAGTGGTACCTCCTGGAGCGTTACTCCTCACTGGGGTGCCAACTGGTACTATCTGACGGTTCTGATGAAAACCATGACATGGAGTCTGCTGCACTGGCCGCTAAAACTGTTGTTGTTGCCTAAAGTTCTCACTCAGGCCTTCAGAATGGAGTGGTGTCTCTTGTGGTGGAGTAAAATGGGGGCGAGTGTTACTCCCAGACTGTCTAGGGGTGTTGGCCTTCCTTTTCAGCTCTGCCAACTCTCTATGCTTATGCTCCAAACCAATGGCCTTATCTATCAGATCCTAGAAGGATGGAAAGGTGTCAGACATAAGTTGGCACTGGAGTGGTCCAGCTAACCCTTCCAAAAACAGCTCCTGCTTCTTCTCATCATCAGCAACATCCTCAAGAGCATAGCGAGACAACTCGACGAACTTGTCCATGTACTCTATCACTGTCATCTCTTCCTGCTTGAGAGCCAGGAACTCCTTCTTTAACTTCATAAGGCTGGCAGGTATATGATGGCTCTTGAAGCTGGTGGTGAACTCCTGCCAAGTGATAGCATCAGGGGTGGCATGAGCAGCAATGTAGGCATCCCACCAAGCTGACGCTGTCCCACGAAGTCGGCCTGAAGAATACAAGACCTTCTCCCTATCAGTGCACTGCGTGATGGTGAGCATCTTCTCCACTGTCTTCAGCCAATCCTCTGCCTCCAAGGGATCAACTGCATGAGAGAATACCGGGGGATCATGGCTCATAAACTCTCCTTGCTTGTCCCAAGGCGGTTGATTCTGGTTCAGGTTCTGGTTTATCTGGACCTGCATGTTTGCCATGTTGGTGGACATGTTCTGGAGAAGTTGCATCTGTGCTGCCAGGAATTGCTGCATCGCAGGATCCATCTGACCGTGATATTGGTCACTACGGCTGATTAACTCCTGATCCAGACCTGGTGTTCACCATGCAAGTGTTAGGATCATAGGATTTAGATACTAGAAAAGAGATAACTCCGAGAGATGCAACATCATGAACTTCCGGATCAAGATAGATTATGTTGGTCCTAACAAATCAAGTGTAACTCTTTGTGCTTATATCCATAAATTATGAAACTTTACTAGAACAGGGAGTTTGAAATTATGAAACTAACCCGACTGGAATCACCTCAATCAGGGGTCGACAACTCGAGATACAAAATAAACAAGACAACTGTGTGAGGTAGTGTTGACAGATTCTGGATGCTTCACTAATTTGTATGGGTCGCCAAGAATACATATCTAATATTGCTAAGTTTTTGACAGAAATTAGCCCATAAAATTCTGGAACTAACCCAACTAGTCTCATGTAAATCGGAGTTCTGTAGCTCAAGATAAAATTAAAACACTACTGCTGTATTAGAGAGCTGCGTGAACAGATTTTTGTGCTAACAAGATTTGTTTGATATATATAGAAAAGATGGATAAATGACAGAGATTAAGATTAGAGTTGGTTGAGAAGAATATAAGCCCCAACTAAACAAACTAGCTACTAAAAACCGATGTCGCTGTGGTCATTAGTCCACAACACACTGCACTCAAAACAAAGATCCAAATTAAGCATTTATCACAAGATCAAGCATTCAAGCACACTTCTATACTAAGCACATGTTAACTAAAGACGTTCGCATCTAACGATTATACTAAGAATGAACTTTAAGCACTTTATATCCTATTAAGGAAGATCTTTGGATTGAACATGATGGGGTCACTGGATTACTGAGAACGATTATGAACGCGGGTACAGTGAAGACAGAGAAAAGATTAGAGGGAGTAGAGCAAACGCTAAAGATTCCTTATAGCAAGAACAAGAAAACATAGAGTGAATAGATTAGCCAAGGAAAGGTGGAGGAAAAAGTAGAACACCAAGGATGGGGTAAAAGCAAGGGTAAGTATACATAAATAGAATTAAAGCATAACATGAAGTGAGATTGGCTTCTAAGATACTATAATCCTTAAATCCGACCATTTTCTAACTAGGCTAACGTCCTACAGTCAACACGGCTCTGATACCACTTTGTCACACCCAGTTTTATAAGCCAAAACCGAATGCTTAAATTACATGTGCGCCAGGATCAAGTTACATACACGTAATGACTCAGTGAATACCAAATACAGTGCCAAAGCGTAAAAGAGAGTATTATAACCGTTACATGACCGAATGTCTCATAAACATATCATCAGAGCAAACAACTAGCAGCGGATCTTCAGACGGAAACTCCACAGGCAGCTGACTGGTGGCATGTACGCCTAGTACTTCTCCAAAATCTTCAAGTCTGAGTAGCAATCCGGGTTGTGTAGTTGCAATAATAAAAACAAGCGTGTGCACATGCCGTACTCAGTAAGCGGAAAAGATATATAACATGCAAGGCTTTTTGTGGATGGCTGATGGTTAAGCAAGTCAGCATTTTAGTTGGTCAAATTTTATTAGCAACATAATTACTATGCAGTGTAAGTTCATACCAACCCTTAAGATAACATAGAGATCATAAACATAAATAAATAAAGAATGCATCAGATTAATATTATATTCCATAATTTCATCACGTGAGGGTCCAGGTCGCTCTTGACCGTGAGCACGGCTAACCGGTTGTTTTACACTCTGCAGAGGTTGTACACTTTCACCACAAGTCGTGTAAAAGTTCTCGGAACTTTAAACCCAACCACTTGATGCTGATCAGGCATCATACCACACTGCTGAGGTGTGATTGCATAGGCATCATACCACACTACCGAGATGTGATTGCATAGGGACGCTACGAGGCCTTTACAAAGTTTCCCCAGTGTGAAACAACCCGCGAAGGTTCCGAGCCGCCGTAAGGTATAAAGTCCCCTAGTAGGTACCGTGTCTTAGCAAAGTCCAACTCCCTACTAGAGCGAGTCTATACCCCAACTAACGCTCCCCCTTGCCCTTTCGGTAAGGTCACCCCAGCACTAGAATTCCTAATTAATTAGCCAAGCCAGAGCCATATAGCCTTGTGGTTGCACTGTTGTCCTGGGTGGTCACTCCATGTTCCAATTAATAAATATGGTCTTTCAGTTAAAATCATTAAGGAACATAGAGTATAAAAGTAGTATCCATGTTGTTCATTACCATCCCAGTTGAGCAAACTAAGCAAAATCTACCATCAAGATTAATTAAGCAACCCGGTTACCAGGCAATGGTCAAAAGATTCTAGTCATAATCCTTAATAGGAACCCATCAAAATTAATGCAAAGCAATAAAATAAATACAGTGATTAAATGCATGTTCAAATAGGACAAAGTGGGAATGATCAAGGACACTTGCCTTCCACAATATCCGGAAACTGCTCAGAGTCTTCAAAGTCTTCTCCTTCAGGAAATTCCACGAACGGCTCGTTCTCTACGCATCACACATTCACATGCAAGGAAACAATACAATAAAATAAGAAACAATTCACCAATCATTGCAAACAGGAACAAAAGCTGCACTAAACTATTCTACTCGTCAATACGAACCCGTGGACATAAAGAACGTTGAAAACGGAGCTAAAACGCAAAAGATATGAGCTATACAAGGTCCAGGGGCATATCTGCGAGAAAACTAAACTTCCAGGGGTCTAACTGCAAGAAACTAGGGCTAAAACAAGATTATGCGTAAAAACGTAAGGTCTAAGGTGTAAAACTCCAGGGCCGGATCTCGGGCGTGAAATCTAGAAAGCTCAGGGGCTAAAACGAGGAAAACAGGACCTAGTTGTAAGGGTTTTTAAACGGTGGAAGGACCTAAACATAAAACAAGAAAACTGAGGGGATTTTTTGTAAAACCGGCACGGCGCGGTGGGACTGACCCGTGTTGACCGGTACCTGACCAGTGCGATTGGATCTCAATGGTTAGATCACGATCGAGCGGCTGCGATAGCTCCGACGAAACGGGCGGCGCGCGGCGGCGGCAGACGGCGGTGACAAGCGGCGCTCTCGCCGGAGGAAGTTCGATCTCGAGCTCCCGGGCACGGAAAAAGGTGTGGTGCGGCTCTAGAGGTAGCTGTGGATCTCACGAACTCATCCGTGTGGTTCTCGCGGTAGCAGGGACGACGGAGGCGACGCACAGCTCGTCATGGCGGACGGCGGCGCACAACGTGCTCCGGCGAGTTCATGCGGTCACTGCAGGGCATAAGGACGCAAAAAATGACACCCATGGCTCCCTTACCCCCACACGAAACTCCAGAGGTGCACAGGACCGACGTAGAGGCGGCGATGCAAGAGATCGACGGCGGCGGCCGCAACCTAGGGTTCGAGCACGGAGCGGCGCTAGTGCTTGCTAGGGTTTGGGGAAAAGCTAGGGCAGAGAGGGGTGGTGCAAGCTTTATGGGCGCAGGACACTGCACCTTGGTGTGCGGGCCCACAGACGGAGGCGGCGCGACACACGGCGTACGGATCAAGGTCAAGTACGACTCGGGTCCGGCCAGGGGAAAGAGATGACGGCCGGGACCCAGCGGTCAGCGACTGCAGGCGGAGGGATGCGAATAGGCCGACCTGGGTCGCGAAGCTAGGTGGGCTGCGAACTGAAGGTGGCCAGGCGATCGGGGCCGCGGTCTTGAGGGGTCTCCGGCAGACTTCTAGTTGACGGGCCGCAAGAAGCTGGGCTGAAACAAGAGGCGGGCCAAAAACAAAGAAGGGAAAGGGGGGAGAGGAAAAAGGATTTTGCTATTTTGAAAAGGAAAACAAAGAATTGAATTCAAATTTAAATTTGAATTCCAACAATAAAAAATAATGCATCAACATGAATGCCACAATAAACTCCTATAATTCATTAATTAAATTTTGGAAAATATTTAAATGCCTATAAATCACTTTAAACCTTAGAAAATCCTTAATCCTTAAACAAGCTTAAAATAAATTCTATAAATTCTAATAAATTTTAGTAAATTGCAAAAGAGTAAATTTAGGGTGTTACAACGAGCTCACTGTCGATCTCTCAGGAGGGAGGTGGAAGCTGACCAGAGCGAGAGGAAGAAGAATAGGCAGGGGGAGCGGCCACACTTTATAGACGCGAGGAATCGCCGGCGGATTTCCATTCCCGCACGGAGGAAAGGGCGCGCTGATTTTCCCCCTTCCTGTGCGAGCCCGCGTGAGCCACCCGCCGCCGCCCCGAAATCGCCGTAGCGCACTACGCGCGGTCGAGCTCGGGAGAAAAGAACCCTAGCGGCGTTTCCCTGGAGTCTGGCTGCGGTGTCGTTTTTCGCCGCGGCCAGCCGGGCTCCAACGCGGGCCAAGGCCGCAAACACGAGCGGCTGCAGCCCACGAGCGCAAGGCCGAGTTGGGCCACCCTCGCAAACGCACCCATAATAACCGGCTGGGAGCGGGCTATAGTCCATGTGGAAGAGAGAGAACAAAAGGGCGTGTTTGTTAAACACGCCCGATCCAGCCAGGACGCGCCGATGCTGGCCTGGCCCGACGGGTGCAGAGAATTTGTTAGGCAAACTGCACCCCACAAAGCTGGCTGGGTCGGGATTTCGTTTGTTGGGCCGCACTGGGTTGATAGGAACACCTTGGACACAACCCAAGGTATGGTTACCTCACCTATCTCTCTCCTTCGACACGCCCCCACCTTCTTCTCCACCGGCGCTGCCGCCCCCGCGATTCCCCTAGCCGCCCCGCGGACCGCCTCCGTCACATCGTAGCAGTCGACGCTGGCGCCCCCGCGACTCCCTGTCTTCCTCCTCAACTCCACTGGCGCTGTCGTCCCTCGCCACTCACGTACCTCCCCGTCTCAGGTCGCGCGGCCGCTCCTCCCCGTCGAGCCGCCCCCGCGAATCACCTCCTCCTCGTCATGGTAGTCGCGGACCGCCTCCTCGGCAAGCCACCGCGGCCGGTCCTCCCTGTCGAGCCCCTCGCAGATCTCCTTCTCCGCGTTTGGCAGCCACGGGCCACCTCCAAGAGAGCAGTGACGCTATTGCGGTGGGCCGGTGGCCACCACAGGCCGCCTCCTCAGCAAGCCGCCGACTGCCTCCTCCGCTCCTCGTCTCGTGCACCCAGGAAGCAGAGGACCTCGATCTCCATGAAAGATGCTCGATATGGGTGGCTGAGATCTCGATTTTGCAGGTTGGAGCTTGAATTTGGGTGGTCGGGAACCCGTCGGGCGTTGTGGCGGAGAGGAGCAGCGCCGCACGGTCAAGACACTGGGAGTGCGGGTGCCGGCGGCGCCTCTCCTGGCGGTTGCTATGAGGGTGATAGGGGTGAAAAAAACTCACCGGAGGTCATCCGAGCGAAGCATTTCAGCCTGCATCGCGAGAAACGACCCTCCTGAGCGTTTCTCCGCGTGCAGACTGGTGAGCTCTTCTTGCACTGCGTCGGCCTGGCTCGGGAGGGCATGCAGACCAACAAACAAAGCGCACAGCACCCCGCGGGCCTGGCTGATAGGCGGGCGCGGCTAACAAACACGTCCAAACAGAGAGAATGGTGCGGGCGGTTTGCGACGCGCCCACCTGAGGCCCGCTGAGACGCGCGCTCTCGCCTCTCATTGGCTCCATGTCTTTTCCACATCACTGTTTCATTATGCGAGGCAATAAATGCGCGGTGATCTGGCGTTGTTGCAGCCGGTAGCCCTGATCTCACGGATGCTATACAGTATGCATGGTAGGTCTTGGTAAATGTGTACATGGAACAACCAATGATGGAATTCAACAATTGTTTTAAGGTTTGATTACTTTTATAATTGTCTCTTGTCTTGTAGTCCACTCGTAAGATTTCAAATAATGTAAATTGCTCTGCATTATAAGGTTAAATTTTCAAATAAAAATATTATTTTAAAGATATATTGTTGATGCCACACATCCAAAATTTACATATTATTGCTCATTCTAATTTCAAGGTTCAACATTATTTTGTTTTATTATTTTGTGAAAGGGCCTCTAGACTAGTGGTTAGAGCATCTGAGTAGCATCCAGCGGGCTCGGGTTCTACTTCCTATGGAAACCAATTAAATAGGTTAAAATAAAAAAAGTATAAAAAATATATGTAGGAGCTTCCCCTGCTGACTTCGGTTCAAAAAAGAAGAGTAGAGTTTGTGCAAATTAATTCAATTACTTCTTGTATAAACAATGTACCACAGTTGCATATGTAATTATGTAGTACTACCTCTGTTCATGAATGTTTATGGTTCTGGACAAGAGTTTTGTACTGGAAATAGGCTTTTTTTTTGTTTAACGTCATTTAAAAAGAAACAGAGGTAGTACATCTTAGATATATTAGACATATGAGTTTTGTTTGACTTGAAGGGCTTCATTTTGCTTTTCGCTCACGGACCTCAAATTTCTGGAGACTGCATCGAGTCAAGTCATTTTCCCTCCCGGTGTCATCACTTCATGTATTTGGTAGAACAGACTCCAACTCAAGTCTCCAACAGTTGCCAAATTTGAACTCTGTAACTGTAACCATGCGACTTGGGCGCATGCATGTGGGCACGGAGCCACGGACGCACGGTGCGTTTGCTGCCTTAATTAAGGCGTTCGTCATGTAGCTGACTCAGCGCGTTCATCCCACTCGGAGCTCAGACGAGGGCTTTGCACTGGTCTCGGCGTCTCGTGCTGGGCTCAGTCAGTAGGTGTATGATGAAAGCAGATGCAACGTTTATCATCAGTGGTTTAATTTGACCAGCAATTGGGTTAGACCACTGAGGACTGCATCGTACGAAAGAACTCTTTCCAACGTTTAACTATTTTATAAAAGTAAAATAGCTGATTTGGTCCCTCAACTCTATTCCGAAAGTCAAGTTTTTCCCTCAACATTTACATCGCTCAATCTAGTCATTCAACTTTCACTTCTGGGTCAAACTTGTAACATCCTAGAGTTTTCCGGAATGTCAGTTTTTGTAAAAATGTGAATTTCAAAATTTTTGGATGAATTTGAGTGCATGATTAAAATATTAAGGATGCCTTCTTTGAATTCACCCCTAATTCCTAGATTTATTTTGAGCTAAAAAATAAATTTTAGGAATTATAAATGTTAGTGTGATCTTTTTGGAGTTTATTTGCTTTTATTTGGATCTTATTTGAGTGTGATTCAAATTTGAATTCTAAATTCAAATTTGAATTCTAAATTCAAATTTGAATTCTAAATTCAAATTTGAATTGAAATAGCGTAAGGAATAGGATTAAGGAAAATAGAAAAGAAGCCCGAACCTCTGCTGGGCCTAGCTTCATCGAAGAAGTCCGCCGGACCCCTCCTAAACCTTTCTTTGGTCCGCCGCGCACCGGCCCACCTAAATCCGCCGGCCCGCGTAATCTCTTTCAGCCCACCTAAGCCTGCCTCCCACCTACCGCGCCGTCGCTGCCGCTTACACACGGGCCCCTGCTGTCAGCCGCCGTCGCCCCTGTTCCCTTTTCCCCTTCCTCCCGCTGACGCACGCGCGACAGCAACACCGCTCCGCCGCTGCCCCGCTCCGCCTTGCACCGCCGGATGTGTGCCGCGTGGCCGCGGCACGGACGCCGAGGATACCCGCCGTCCACAGCTGTCCCAGGAGCCCTAGCCCTCTTGTATATAAGTCGCACCGCACCCCCCCTTCTCCCCTGATCCGCCGCCGCTTCTGGGGTTTTCCCCCTGTCCTCCACCAGAGAAGAGGAGAAGAAGGGAGAGGAGAAGGAAGGGGGGAGAGGAAGCTGAAGCCGCCTTGGGGCCGGAGCTGCTGCTCAAGGAAGCCGCGTCGAGCCGTGGACGCCGCCGCCGTCCCGGAGCTGCTGAGGACGTCGGAGCCCGCCGTGTGCCGCAACGCCAAGCCTGGAGTCGTCTGCGCACGTACCACGACGTCGTCCCAGAGCTCGAGCCGCCTGTGCCAAGGACGTCGATGCCGCCGCACACCTGCTCTGCTTCCTCTGCTCCTCTTCGCCACCACGCCATCGCCGTCGAGCTCCGCCCGTCTTAACCACCAGGTGAGCTTGCCTCCCCGCTCGCCTGATGATGTGAAGAGCCGGCCTTCGTGCCGCTCACCTCTGCTGTGGCCGGGAGAAGTCCCTGAACCCATGCGTCTTCCTGCTCTGGCCTGCTTGCACCGCGCGGCCGCCGCGCATAACGCCGTCGCCGTGTGAGCCAGCCTTCGAGCTGTGCATCTCCGTTTGCAGGTGTCGCTGCCTACACCGACGCGCGCAAGCCCGCCAGTCTGTCCCTTTCTTCGTGCTCCGCCGGCCTGTGATGCCGCCGTAATCGCCGCGCCGCCATGGCCAGGCCGCCGGCGCACGCACACGCGAGCCCGCGCAGGAAGCCATGGCCTTGCCTTTCGCCTCACCATGCCAGCCCAGCACGTGCACGCGCAAGCTCGTTGCGCCGCCGCCTGGTTCGTCTCGTGTGCCCTCGTGCACGCGCCGGTGACTGCGACGTCACTCTCGCCACCGGTCTCTGCTCGTGTCACCGTCATGTTCCTCGCGCTGCCGAGGGTTTTTCCTTGGCCTGCACGCACGCGCACCAAACCAAACCATCGCCTTGGCACTCGCTCACCTACACGCATGCGTCGGCAACCGAACCGCCGCTCTTGTCGTCCCGCCGTCCTGTCCTAGTGCGCCGTGGTCAAGTTTCCGGCTTGCACACGTGCGCACCCACGCAGGAAGGCAAAGTTTTTGCCTTGCACAACTCAATCGAGCCAGAGGCGCGCAGCTCGCGCACCAGCGTTCGCGCCCGCGCACGAACCAGCTCCGCCACTCTGTTTCTCGCCGCCGCCCGAGCTTCTGCCACAGCCGGCCAAGGGCCGAGTTTTTCCTTGCTCTAGATGGTTCTCTAGGTCGGCTGGAACCTCGCCGTAGTCCCTTTTCGCCGGTCGCCGGAAAGCTCGTCGCCGACCAAGCCTTGCCGCGCCGCCACTCCTCTCGGGATTTTGCCCGAACACCTGGCGCCCATCCCAACCCTGTTGGGGGTTTTGTTGCACCTGTAAGACCACACCACTGGCAACCACACCAGATCCCCGGGATCCTATGCGCCCGGCCAATCCCGTTTGAGCCACAGCTCTGCCTGCTCTGCTCCATGCCACACCGAATCTGCGTAGGGATCCCGTGAAACCCGCCACACCAGCCGCCACGTGGGCTGCCACCTCGGCTGTAGATAGCTTTTAGCTGGCAGCGTGGCAGCCACGTAAGCCGCTGCAGCCACCCTACAGCCAGTTCAAAGCCAACTTAGATCTAGGTAGAGTTAGCCTATAGCTAGCTAAGAGATGAATGTATTGTGTATGCGCAATTTAATTTCAGAAATGGTTTTAAACTTCGAAAATTCACAACTAATTCGTACGAGCTCCGAAAAATATGAAACCACTTTCATGGTCTTTCTAAAAACAAGACGCACTCGTTAGTTAGGTGTTTTCTCTCTTTTGGGCTCTTATTGCTTCTTCTTTTGGTGTTAATTGCAATTAGCTCCAGTATTTATTTTTATTCGCGAATCTAGGAGCTACCGGAGCCGGAGAGCCGACCCAGGACTACGACGACGACTTCGCCTTCGACGACTACCCGCACGCAGGTTCACGCCCGGCCGACTTTGAAAACCTATTAGGCATGGCTTATAGAACCACTAGCGCTTTACTTTATGCATGATGATGAATATGATAAACCCTGCACTGCCTTCTTTATTTGTCCTGTCCTTGAGTGCCCTACTACTACTACTATATTTATGTGTGATTATACGCTGAGCTTCGCTGTGCATGTGTTGGGACTATGTGGTAGTTTTCTTGGCGTGTGTGGAGAAAAACTGACAAGAGAAGGTGATTTTGGGTGACTTGGCGGGGGTGAGCTCAAGACAACCCGATCCGGGATCGGGGGCCAGGGTTTCGTCTTCTCGGGCGTTTCCCATTTCGTGCCTATGGTGGGTACATTGTTTTCAGAGCATAGGAGTTGGGGTTTTGTGGTACTTTGGAGGATAGGAGCTCGCCCCGGTCTGAAACCGAGTGGGTCGCTTTGTTTTCACGGGACTTTCGTACACACCACCTCGCCGAGAGTTGGGATAGGGCCGGGTCGACCCTAGCAAGTGCGATTCCATACCTGCTAGTAGGATAGAGGGTATCAGTGGAAGGGAAGTGGGTGAGGACCCCTTCCCTTTGCAGTCGGTCCCCGTGTGGCCACACGAGGGCATGTTCACAGTTCTGGGGCGGTCTTCTGCGGGGGACTGCATCGAGACCCGGATGCAGGGCGGAATCGTAACTCCTAGGTGTTCGTCCGGTAGGATGGGCTTGGTTGGCTGATCACCGCCGAGTGCCATTCCGAGTTGGGTACAGGTGTACATGCTCTGCAAAGTTTAGATCTATACATATAGCCGCGATCTCGGTTATGGACATGCCCGATGTTTACTCCGACTCTCATGTTTTGGGATTTCTACCTCCCCTTATAGGATTCGAGTGTGTGGTGAGCCGTGGTTGCATTCGGGGAGAGGGGAGTTGCTCCCTCTGCCTCGCGGATCCGGGTGCAATCATTGAGGTGCGAGGAGTGGGAGTTCTCACACCGACCTTAGATGGAGATAGGATCTGGTGATGGTGATCTGGGTGACCAGGTGTAACCGTATGTGGATGAGAGACTTGGGATTTGGAGATGTTTCTCTTTATATGTTGCTGCCGCTGCTTAGGAAAACTCTAGCCTTTACCTTGATCCTTTTTATACCATTAGAAGTAGGCCACTTAAAGCTTGCATACGGTTGGTGACGTGGACCTATCCCGATCCTTGGGGATAGCCCCTGAGCTTGCAGGGTACGAGTCAGACTTCGACAACAACGCCGACGGTTGGTACGATTGAAGGGCGCGACGCTACGCTCAAGGATGCCTGTGGGGGAGAAGAATAAAGCTGGAGACATCTTCTGGAAGCTAGCTACCGCTGCATAGGCTCTTATTCATGTTATTCCGCCAAGAGGCGTGTAATGATGTACTCCTTTAATGGATTTGTAATAAAATTAATACTTGCTTATTTCCGCTGTATGGTTGTGTTATTTATCTGTGATGGAAATCTGTACGTGATAGCGTCTGATCCAGGGACTATCGCAAGGTACAGGGTGACGGGTTTTCGCCTCCAAAAACCCGGGTCGTTACAGATGGTATCAGAGCCATAATTGACTGTAGCTCATGCCCTTAGAAATGGTCGTTAGTGAATAAGGATTCTCTATGTTTCCTTGTTTTATATAAACTCCTTGAAATGTTCTTAAACACTTTCCTCTTTTGAAAAGCTTCTTTCTTACCTACGAGACTCAACCATTCTTACGAGGACATGACCATTTGGTCTAGAACATGTCCAGCACACACTGAAGTGAAGAAGTTTTGTGACACTTTGATAGGCACTCCCTTTTTAAGCTATTTTCCCGACGAACTAGACCGTTGAAGTGTTGTAACCTCCTAGACCCGAGTCAGCCTTGACGGAGCATATATAACTATAATGCTTGCTGAATGATCGATTCTTAATGGAGTTAGTTGTGTTTTAAATGGATCTTCCCACTGAGTGTAGGAATATATAATTAGTGATATTTTCATGCTTGCTTATGATACTCAACTTGTTGGTGAGTGACGTTGTCTAAAGTTTTCTTTCCTTGGTCGAGTTTTCAGAAGGATGTCAATCAGAAGGTCCGGACACTTGCTGGCACGCTTTGAAGAAGCTGCCGAGGAGGAAGAAGCCCCACCGGTTCGTGGCCGTGGACGTGGCCGAGCTCCTGCTCATGGGCGAGGACGCGCTCCCGCTCGTGGTCGCGGACACGCGCTTGTCCATGGAGGAGGTCGAGGCCGAGGCCGAGGCGTTGTGGTGCCACCGCCACCGCCTCCGCCTATCGGACAAGACGATGCTGAAGAAGAGGAAGAAGAAGCTGAGGGTGAGCCTGAACCTGAGCCCGCACCAGCTCCCCAGGGGCATGGTCGTGGTCGTGGCCGTGGAGGAGCACCGCCACCGCCTAACCTGGCTGAGGTGATGGCTGCTCAGACTCAGTTGCTGCAAAGGATGGCTGAAGCCGTCGAGAACCGAGTCAACGGTGGGAACCGCAACGTTCCGCTGGAAGAAGACTTCGCCAAGAAGATCGAGAGGTTCCTCCGCCTGAAGGCCCCTACATTCAGTTACTTGGATGACCCCCTCGATGCCGACGACTGGCTTCGGGTGATCGAGACAAAGCTCGGCCTCACCGCCTACACTGATGAAGAGTGTGTGGCTCTTGCCGTCCACCAGCTCGAGGGTCCTGCCAAGTCTTGGTGGGACAACTACTGGGACAGCCACCCGAACACAGCTTTCATCAATTGGTTGGAGTTTTGTGAGGTTTTCCGCGAGCAGTACGTACCGAAGGAGGTCATGACTCAGAAGGCCCAGGAGTTCCGCACCATGACACAGGGTGCGATGAGGGTGGAGGAGTATGAGATGCACTTCATGAAGATGATGCGTTACGCCCCCGATGACACCAACACCGATGACAAGAAACAGTTCTGGTTCATACGAGGCCTTCACCATGGTCTCCGCCAGGGTTTGAAAGGAAGTGAGCACAAGTCCCTACGACACCTGGTGAACCGCGCCATCGCTCTTGAAGAAGAGAGAAGAGGCCATGAAGATCGTATGAAGGACAAGAAGAGAATGGGATATCACCAAGACCGGCCGGTCCAGAGGCTGAGAGATGGAAACAGCCAGCCTGGAGGCAACTTCTCGGGAGGAGGAAACTACAGCTACCGTCGGCAGAATGGAGGATACAACCGCCCACCCCAGTTCGTGCCAAGACCGAACACTGGAGGGTTCTGGCCCACGTGTTACACCTGTGGCAAGCCAGGCCACAAGTCATACTTCTGCCCAGACAAGAAGACCTCCGCTACGCCCGCCAAAGCACCGGCCCCAGGAGGAGGACCTCCTCAGTCAGCTCCTCAACAGTCTACTGGCCATGGAAGGCTTTACCACCTGAAGGAAGGAAAGGCTGCTGATGCTCCTAACACTATGGTTGGTGAGTTTTAGTTTCTGGTGCATCAGTTTTACCTCTTTTTCGATGTTGGTGCAGCTAGTTCCCTTTTATCCTCACCTCCTTGGAAACGGGGGTAAGCTCTTAATCTCGAGGACAAGATTCTTGTGAGGGGGGAGTCTGTAACATCCCGGAGTTTTCCGGAATGTCAGTTTTTGCAAAAATGTGGATTTCAAAATTTTTGGATGAATTTGAGTGCATGATTAAAATATTAAGGATGCCTTCTTTGAATTCTCCCCTAATTCCTAGATTTATTTTGAGTTAAATAATAAATTTTAGGAATTATAAATGTTAGTGTGATCTTTTTGGAGTTTATTTGCTTTTATTTGGATCTTATTTGAGTGTGATTCAAATTTGAATTCTAAATTCAAATTTGAATTGAAATAGTGCAAGGAATAGGATTAAGGAAAATAGAAAAGAAGCCCGAACCTCTGCTGGGCCTAGCTTCATCGAAGAAGTCCGTCGGACCCCCTCCTAAACCTTTCTTTGGTCCGCCGCGCACCGGCCCACCAAAATCCGTCAGCCCGCGTAATCTCTTTCAGCCCACCTAAGCCTGCCTCCCACCTACCGTGCTGCCGCTGCCGCTTACACGTGGGCCCCTGCTATCAGCCGCCGTCGCCCCTGTTCCCTTTTCCCCTTCCTCCCGCTGATGCACGCGTGACAGCAACACCGCTGCCCCGCTCCGCCTCGCACCGCCGGATGCGTGCCGCGTGGCCGCGGCACGGACGCCGAGGATCCCCACCGTCCACAGCCGTCCTAGGAGCCCTAGCCCTCTTGTATATAAGCCGCGCCGCACCCCCCCTTCTCCCCTGATCCGCCGCTGCTTCTGGGGTTTTCCTCCTGTCCTCCACCAGAGAAGAGGAGAAGAAGGGAGAGGAGAAGGAAGGGGGGAGAGGAAGCTGAAGCCGCCTGTGCGAAGGCCTCGACGCTGCCACCTTGGGGCCGGAGCTGCTGCTCAAGGAAGCCGCATCGAGCCGTGGACGCCGCCGCCGTCCCGGAGCTGCTGAGGACGCCAGAGCCTGCTGTGTGCCGCGATGCCAAGCCTGGAGCCGTCCGCGCGCGTACCACGACGTCGTCCCGGAGCTCGAACCGCCTGTGCCAAGGACGTCGATGCCGCCGCACACCTGCTCTGCTTCCTCTGCTCCTCTTCACCACCGCGCCATCACCGCCGAGCTCTGCCCGTCTTGACCACCAGGTGAGCTTGCCTCCCCGCTCGCCTGATGGTGTGAAGAGTCAGCCTTCATGCCGCTCACCTCTGCTGCGGCTGGGAGAAGTCCCTGAACCTGTGCGTCTTCCTGCTCTGGCCTGCTTGCACCGCGTTGCTGCCGTGCATAACACCGTCGCTGTGTGAGCCAGCCTTCAAGCTGTGCATCTCCGTTTGCAGGTGCCGCTGCCTACACCGACGCGCGTGCAAGCACGCCAGTCCGTCCCTTTCTTCGTGCTTCGCCGGCCTGTGATGCCGCCGTAATCAGCGCGACGCCATGGCCAGGCCACCGGCGCACGCACACGCGAGCCCGTGCAGCAAGCCAAGGCCTTGCCTTTCGCCGCACCATGCCAACCCAGCACATGCACACGCAAGATCGTTGCGTCGCCGCCTGGTTCCTCTCGCGCGCCCTCGTGCACGCGCCAACGACCGCGACGTCGCTCTCGCCACCAGTCTCTGCTCGTCACCAACCTGCCCATGTCACTGTCGTGTTCGTCGTGCCGCCGAGGGTTTTTCCTTGGCCTGCACGCGCGTGCACCGGACCAAACCGTCGCCTTGGCACTCGCTGACCTACACGCATGCGCCGGCGACCGAACCGCCGCTCTTGTCGTCCCGCCGTCCTGTCCTAGTGCGCCGTGGTCAAGTTCCCGGCTTGCACACGCGCGCACCCACACAGGAAGGCAAAGCCTTTGCCTTGCACAACTTAATTGAGCCCGAGGCACGCAGCTCGCGCACCAGCGTTCGCGCCCATGCACGAACCAGCGCCGCCGCTCTGTTTCTCGCCGCCGCCCGAGCTTCTGCCACAGCCGGGCAATGGCAGAGTTTTTCCTTGCTCTAGATGCTTCTCTAGGTCGGCTCGAATCTCTCCGTAGTCCCTTTTCACCGGTCGCCGGAAAGCTCGCCGCCGGCCAAGCCTTGCCGCGCCGCCACTCCTGTCGGGCTTTTTCCCGAACACCTGGCGCCCGTCCCAACCCAGTTGGGGGGTTTTGTTGCACCTGTAAGACCACACCGCTGGCAACCACACCAGATCCCCGAGATCCTATGCGCCCGGCCAATCTCGTTTGAGCCACAGCTCTGCCTGCTCTACTCCATGCCACACCAGATCTGCGCCGGGATCCCGTGAAACCCGCCACACCAGCCGCCACGTGGGCTGCCACCTCGGCTGCAGCTAGCTTTTAGCTGGCAGCGTGGCAGCCACGTAAGCCGCTACAGCCACCCTGCAGCCAGTTTAGAGCCAGCTTAGTTCTAGGTAGAGCTAGCCTATAGCTAGCTAGGAGATGAATGTATTGTGTGTGCGCAATTTAATTTCAGAAATGGTTTTAAACTTCGAAAATTCATAACTAATTTGTACGAGATCTGAAAAATATGAAACCACTTTCATGATCCTTCTAATATCAAGACGCACCCGATAGTTAGGTGTTTGCTCTCTTTTGGGCTCGTATTGCTTCTTCTTTTGGTGTTAATTGCAATTAGCTTCGTTATTTATTTTTATTCGCGAATCTAGGAGCTACCGGAGCCGGAGAGCCGACCTAGGACTACGACGACGACTTCGCCTTCGACGACTACCTGCACGCAGGTTCACGCCCGACCAACTTTGAAAACCTATTAGGCATGGCTTATAGAACCGCTAGCGCTTTACTTTATGCATGATGATGAATATGATAAACCCTACACTGCCTTCTTTATTTACCCTATCCTTGAGTGCCCTACTACTACTACTATATTTATGCGTGATTATACGCTGAGCTTCGTTGTGCATGTGTTGGGACTATGTGGTAGTTTTCTTGGCGTGTGTGGGGAAAAACTGACAGGAGAAGGTGATTTTGGGTGACTTGGCGGGGGTGAGCTCAACACAACCCGATCCGGGATCGGGGGCCAGGGGTTCGTCTTCTCGGGCGTTTCCCATTTCGTGCCTATGGCGGGTACATTGTTTTCGGAGCATAGGAGTTGGGGTTTTGTGGTACTTTGGAGGATAGGAGCTCGCCCCGGTCTGAAACCGAGTGGGTCACTTTGTTTTCACGGGACTTTCGTACACACCACCTCGCCGAGAGTGGGGATCGGGCCGGGTCGACCCTGGCAAGTGCAATTCCATACCTGCTAGTAGGATAGAGGGTATCCGTGGGAGGGAAGTGGGTGAGGACCCCTTCCCTTTGCAGTCACTCCCCGTGTGGCCACATAGGGGTATGTTCACAATTCTGGGGCGGTCTTCTGCGGGGGACTGCATCGAGACCCGGATGCAGGGTGGAATCGTAACTCCTAGGTGTTAGTCCGGTAGGATGGGCTTGGTTGGCTGATCACCGCCGAGTGCCATTCCGAGTTGGGTACAGGTGTACACGCTCTGCAGAGTTTAGATCTATACATATAGCCGCGTCCTCAGTTATGGACATGCCCGATGTTTACTCCGACTCTCATGTTTTGGGATTTCTACCTCCCCTTATAGGATCCGAGTGTGTGGTGAGACGTGGTTGCATTCGGGGAGAGGGGAGTTGCTCCCTCTGCCTCGCGGATCCGGGTGCAATCATTGAGGTGCGAGGAGTGGGAGTTCTCGCACCGACCCTAGATGGAGATAGGATCTGGTGACGGTGATCTAGGTGTCCAGGTGTAGCCGTATGTGGATGAGAGACTTGGGATTTGGAGATGTTTCTCTTTATATGTTGCTGCCACTGCTTAGGAAAACTCTAGCCTTTACCTTGATCCTTTTTATACCATTAGAAGTAGACCACTTAAAGCTTGCATACGGTTGGTGACGTGGACCTATCCCGATCCTTGGGGATAGCCCCTGTGCTTGCAGGGTACAAGTCAGACTTCGACAACAACGCCGACGGTTGGTATGATTGAAGGGCGCGACGCTACGCTCAAGGATGCCTGTGGGGGAGAAGAATAAAGCTGGAGACATCTTCTGGAAGCTAGCTACCGCTGCATAGGCTCTTATTCATGTTATTCCGCCAAGAGGCGTGTAATGATGTACTCCTTTAATGGATTTGTAATAAAATTAATACTTGCTTATTTCCGCTGTATGGTTGTGTTATTTATCTGTGATGGAAATCTGTACGTGATAGCGTCTGATCCAGGGACTATCGCAAGGTACAGGGTGACGGGTTTTCGCCTCCAAAAACCCGGGTCGTTACAAAACTCATCTTTATGCTAATGTAGCATAAATAAACCATTGTGAAAGTCATTTTTGCCCTTCATACTTTTTTCCCTTCTCAATTTCTGTACAACGCTAGGAATTCCAATGAGCAGCACCTTCGGTGTCTGCAAGCATTGGAGCCACCGTCCATTCCACCGACGCCAGCCATCTTGCTGGCTCATCGTGACCAGATGATCCGTGGTCCAGCGGCGTCTCACTCCACGGCGGACAGCTTCATGCCACCGGCCTCCCTGGCTGGCTCCACCCCGCACTCTGGTTGTGACGGCGGTGATGGTTCTCCGCCTTAGTCGCCCCGCGCCCCTTCCTCCACCCCCCGGAGCCGAACCGGCCGTGGCCCCCGGCGCGGCCTGGACGGGACCTGTCGCCCGGGGTTCATGGGGCGCGACACCGTCGGCCGAGCGTGGAGATCTGTGTGATACCGCAGACGACGTCGATCGACGCTCGAGAGGTGGCTCTCGGTGCCGCGCTGATTGCGTCGGTAACAGGTACTCGCCCTGCTCTCTCTGCGGCGCAGGTGGCCGCCTTCATGTCGGACTACTACCAGATGGGGGTCGATGATGTCGAGGTCTGCCTCTTCCCCCCGGATGACTTCTTGCTCGTCTTCCGGCGTCGCATTGACACTGATCGTATCATCCATGGAGAGCCACCGGCCGGCGCTCCGTTCCTCCTCAACTTCATGAGATGGCGGCCCGAGGCCAGGGCATCGGCGGCGCCAATGCTCTACAAGGTCTTGCTCGATCTCTGAGGCATCCCCGGGCATCTGTGGGAGGTCGACGTAGCCCAGCAGATCGTTAAGTCATCGTCGCTGATCATCCAGGTGGCACCGGCCTCTCTGTCCATGCACGACATGAAGACTTTCACGGTTGTGGCCTGGTGCATTGATCCAGATTTCCTCCCGGATCAGGTCATCTTGGTCGTGCCGAACAAGGAACAACCGTACGTCGAGGATGGGCTCTTTCTGCGGCCAGAGGAGCTTATCCATTCATCGAAGGGCACGATGCGCTATCAGGTCACCGTGGACATCAGGGAGGTCCAGGATTGGCACCCTCACGCCAACTCCTCGGACGACGACGACGAGGGCCGACCGCGGTGGTTGGGTGGTGGTGACGACGACGACGACTCCGGGTCGGACTTCCCCGGCAATGGCGGGGGCTCCAGCCGGCCACTCCCACGACGGCACCGGTTCCCGGATGCTCTCGGCCAGGACCCGCAGGGCGCTGTTGACGGCTGTTAAGTGCTACTTTTACACTGTCAATACGTGCATAAAATAAATATAAAAGGATCATCAACACTAGAATAGGGCCTTATACTGACAATTTCCACAAGTGGCGATGTATATTTCAATGCAGGCAATTAGCACAAGAAATAGAGCAAAAGCATACCTTATCCATCCACCTCATCAATCCAAGCCTCTCCACCTCAGCCAATGAGGGGCTGCCATGCAAAAGGCCACGGATAGTTGATGTCACCAATCCAAGGGAGAGAGGCTTGACGAATCAGAAGTCGCCACGTGTGTATCACATGGATCCCATGGCCCACCAGAGCACCTAAACCGCCTCAAAACCATGTGGACACCTGGAACCGTCATAAGGGCCCACACACCAGTCACCCAGAGAAAGCACAAGGCGAGACGTGGTGGGCCCAGGTCGGCCGACCCGGGATTTTCTCCGTTCGCCATCAGCTTCCACGTGGTGCTCCCTGATTGGATCCTTAAGCCAGTCCGAAGGTGTATGGGGTGATCTCGTGCTGGTACCCAGGCCTATAAATAGAAGGAGAGGGGGTAGAGAATAGGACACACACTTCTTCTCCTCCTTCTCACTTTTGCCTTTTGGCTTCTCTCATTAGGAGAGGAGAGCTCTATGCATAGGATTAGTGCTGGCTTGCTAGTGCTTTAGAGATTAGAAGGAAGGTGGGGTGGTGTCTTGGGGTTGTGCCATGGTGTTTGGCACATTTCCTCAAGAATGATCCTCTACGGATGCTTCTGTTCTTCATTTAGAATAAAGTGAGTATTTCAACATTCTCAATTAGACTAAAGTGGCATTCATACTGTGTTCTTGTGTTCTTCGTTCGTTCATCATTTAGAGGCTCGTGTTCTTCATGAACACGCTTCCTCGATCTAGTTGACGAGCGAGTTTCTCATACTTTTGTGTTTGTTCATAAGTTAGAGGCTCGTGTTCTTCACGAACACGACCCTTGATCTTCTGTTATAAACACCTAAGTTTGTATCCTGTTTGTATGCCTGCTAGTTTAATCAGAGTTAAGTGGATGCTCCTATATCCTAATCTAGATCAAGTTCATATGTGATCCCTTGCATAGGATAGTGTATATCTGAGTGAGTTCGGGTCTCTCCCTCGTGGGTTCATCGCTCCGTATTTATACGGAGTGCTATAGTGTTTCTACGGGGTGCCAGACGTAGCCGTGCTATAGTAGTAATCGGTGGTGTAGACGTGGTGTCTAGACTACGGGTTATCCTTCGAATGCCCTGTATCCCACGGTTTGTCTTGGCGTAGGCCGCGGTAGTGACAGCCGTTGGACCCTCTGAAATCCCCCACGTTCGGATACAGCGTGTAGGCAACCATTTGTCGTGAACCAACTGTTATAGCCAGGAGGGGCCGGTGTCCGAAACGAGAGTTCCTAATCGAGAGGTTGTTCTCAACTCTGCACGCTATCAGCAAGATCCTTTCCATCTTCATCTCATCCTTTAGAGTTGTGTCCTTGGATCATCAGTCTAGGATAGAAGCTAGTACACATCGTTCCTTGGATTCTATACCCTTTGGAATACTCCTGAAGTGAAGTGCTACAGCGGTATTTCCGTGCGCTTGCGGTATACCCGGTTGCTCTTATATGTTCCCTCTAGGTGTACAACTAGTGGTGATGTTAAGAAATGCCAACAAGCATTTCTGGCGCCGTTGCCGGGGAACGGTTGCTGTATCTATCTTCGAACCTAGTGGTCCTCGTATCTTTTGTTTTTCCTTTTTCTTCTACCTTCACCCCCGTTGCCCATCAGATATCCTTTTTGTTTCTTTCCTTCTACCTTTACCCCCGTTGCCCATGGAGAAGCTTTCCTGCAATAGCATCTCTACCCCTAGGGGCGAGTTCGTCTTAGAGAAACCATCAACTTCTACATCTAGCTACGAGCTTCGTCCCGGCTTTATAGCCATGGTTCGGAATCGACTTTTCTCTGGTGCCATCAGTGATGATCCCCATGATCATTTAAAGGAGTTCGAAGAACTGTGTTCGTGCTTGGTAATCCCAGGTATGACACAGGAAACTTTGAGGTGGAAGTTGTTCCCTTTTTCTCTTGAAGACAGAGCGGAACAATGGTACACCCGCACGATAAAGAATGTAGACAATTGAGAAGAACTACGAGATGACTTTTGTTACTCGTTCTCCCCTTTTGAACACTTAGATTCGCAACCGTGTGAATTCCGTGAATTTGAGCAACTAGAGTGCGAGTCTATAGGTGCGGCTTGGGCTAGGTTCTCACACCTGTTGGTGCTTAACTCAGACTTGTCTATACCCGATAATGTATCCTTGAACATCTTTCACGGGATGATAGACATGGAATCTGCATTTGAGCTCAACCTTGTAGCTGGAGGTTCATTCAAAACCCAAACTCCAACAGAAAGAAGAGAGGTCCTAGAATACTCCTTAGAAACCTTTTCTTCCCATCCCAGATACAATGATCTCCACCAGGAATCAGAGTCGATCCAAGGGAGTCTCCTAATAGACGAATTTGAGCTTTCACCTTGCACATCCAATGATTCGTCTAGAGAGCCTTCTCCCGAACCACGAACACCAAAGGGAGAAGAAATTCAACCTTCGGAGTTCTCTTCTCGATTTGAGGGTGATCCTTCTCGAAACATCATAAATACCTCAGGTCGTTCTTGGCACGAGGAGCCTACGGCATCGTTGAATTTTGATGGGATTCTCGATGAAGTTTGGAATCATGGGCAATAGTGTATCGGTCACCTTGGAAATCAAAGCCTGTTTCCGAAGTAATTCGGGTCAGCTCGACTTCCACGACCATCCATTGCTCCATGAGGGGAAACACCGTAGATGCTGTTCATGACCCTGCTGCTGGGGTTTGCATCATAGCGGAGTACCTTTTGGACACTCTGGTGGGTGACATGCCCCTCACCCCGACTGATAGACATTTCCGAAGTCCTAGGTATAAATAATACATTTTCTCATGTCGAGGGATTGCTAGGGACGTGCCAATCATCATAGACAAGATCGAGGTGCACTTAGATTTTCACATATATGACATCATGGATTTCGATCTTCTTCTGGGCTTCCCATTGGATGAACTTCTTGCTAAATCTCAAGGAAGCCTAGATGTAAAGCTTAGGGAAGCCGCTTCTACCACATCCATCTCTTGTCATGAACATTCCATGGTAGAGCCTCTTCCCGAGCAAAACCCGCTCGAGACGATGATGCACGTATCTCCGTTCGCATCATCCGAGCATGTTTCGATTGAGGTTGTATACTTCTCTACTCCTCAAGGGGATGACTCGGGAGATCCTCTTCACCTCTGTGGAGGCGAACGATCATCATCTATCTCGACCGAGTTTCAGCCTCTTCCCGCTGGCCTGTATTATGTTGCTTTCGATTATGATCGAGAGTCAACATCGAGCTTCCACGATGACTCTCTTGAGATGGAGAATTCATCGGCCATGGAACCTGTCGAGGCACTGACTCTGGAGTCCGGAGGAAAGGATTCCACACACGAGCATGGTAGCTTCATTCTTGATCTACCATACAGACCATGCTCGCATCATGTCCCTCCAGAGTCAGACTTGCTTAGTGCGCAGAGCACACGTGAGGGCTGTAATCACCTTATGGTCCTCTTTTGCAGAGTGTTTAGAAGGTTGATTGTGGATGCATATGTCTATCATAAGCATATCAGATTTCGTGTGTGCATTGTGGCACTAACCTTGCAGCTAAAGCTTCACTGATACATCAAGGATTGGTGGTGAGACGGGAATGACACCACCAATGATAGCTGCAAGATGAAGTTCCCATGGTCGAGCTTATGACCTTAACTAAACAAAGCACTACCAGGAGATAGCCTGGATTAGCATAGGTTTCATTTCCCTTTCGAATAAAAGCAAGAACATGTTTTTAGGATAAGTCGTCCTTCGGGTATTTTTGGTCACTAACCTTTCAGGTGGAGATTGAGAAGAAAGATGGACAGGTGATGCTGACGAACATGTGAGCCACATCAGCTGCAACACCTAGATAAGCTTTGGTGAGGGAACATTTACAAAAGGAAGCTTGATCACCACACACTTGAGTCTTGTTGCCTAGCAATGCAAACTTCAAGTGTGGGGGAGGTATGTGAGCATCCTGAGTAAAGTTCTTCCTCTACCAAATCTTATCCTGGTGTGGCGATGATGTAAGCTCTTTCATATTGCTCACTAGCTAGGTAAGTCCTGCTTTTGACATTAAACAAAGCCCTTCCGGGAGGTTGCCCGAGGTTCACCGTCATATGCTCATGCTTATGTTCCTTTTGGTAATAGCTTGATCATGCTTTCATGCTTCTTTTATCTTGTTTATATGCTCTGGTTTGAATGTATGTTTGCAACAAACATTCATCGACTGTTTTAAATTAAGCATGGTGCTTAGGTTAAAATTGTCTTCTTCAATTAAAACAAGACATGGTGTCGAGTTTTGATTGATGAACTTTAGAGTTATATTTTCATGGATCTTGGTTGCATATATGCTGACTAACCCCTGCAGAAAATCGTCAAATTTGAATGGGTAAGTCGTTGAGCTAAATTCAAATGGGAAGGTAAGTTGAGGTGTCAATTCATGTTGCACAACATGCAAGGGTGGTACATATGACCTCTCAAAGGTCCAAGGTGAGTAATTCCCCTTTGTGTATGAAGTGTAAATTTGGTCTAACCCTTCCGAGCAAATGACATGGTGGCAATAAAATAAAATTAAAACAACAAAAACATTTGAATTTGAATAAAGGCTCTATGGTTCGCGAACCAGTAGAGTCCCTCCTTTGTTTTCATTTGTCATTTGAACAACAGCACCAGGGTCAACCACTAGTGTGGGGGAGTCCTCTCAAGCACATCATCGACATATCCACTAGAGAACTCCCACACAAGCGCTGCACAACATCGACTACACCTTCATGACAAGAGCAAGGTAAACCGGAGTGACCCGGCTGCCCTCTGGTTAGCTGAATCACCACTGGTCTTCCTTGACCTCTTATCCTTCAGAAACGATGGTATGTGCACCCTCTATCTCACTCTATCATATCCATGAGTTTGTTTGAATTTCAATTCCTATCCTTTTATATCAAACTCAGTGGTTGGTGCTATGCTTGCTCTACATGATTCCTGTGGTTGGCTTGCATATGTTTTATTCCTTACTTATTATCTTGATGCTTGTGAACAAATATCATTAGGAACTCATGCTTATCTAAGTAGTTAATATTTGTGATATGGTTTGATCATATGATCTTTGCTCTAAATGTCTGAGTGCTTGGGAATTTTATTTGAAAAATCATAAAACCCTTTGCAAAGCTCCTCTTTGATATGCCACCGTCCTACCAAAGCCATATGATGTCCATAGTTGAAAATCTTATACTCATATGCTGCTTGTTATTGCATTGAGCTTTGTCAAATTCTGTGACCCTTGTGAGAATTCTCTTCACTACTTTCATGATCAAGATTCATGTGCACACCACCATTTTCCCCTTGCTATGCTTCTACAATGGAAGTTAGCATTGTATCATTCATCCATTCCGTGAAAATAAGGCTCCATATGTGTTGATCTCTCCCTCCTAGTTTTTGTTACACAAGAGACATGGCTATCGAAAAAAAATATGGACACATGAAGGTCCAGGTATTGGGAAAAAAAGAAATAAAAAGAGTTGGACACATGAAGGTCCACAAGGAAAAAAATATAGAGATAGCCATGTTCTCAAAAGATTTTTATTCAAGAGGGAGAATCATGCAAAAAGGAGTTTCATATTTTAGATGGTAATAACTAGTATCCATTCCGGAGCTAGTGTCCACCTTACCATCACCTCAGCTTCCATCATATATGTATGGTAATATCTAGCACCCACTCCGGGCCTAGTATCCACCTTACCGTACCCATCATATCCATACACGTGCACATCTTGATCTGATTGTATGAATTGTTTTTCTCTTGGATCCAGTCTTTGACTTTGCAATATATGTGATACAAGTATGCCTTATCCTTTATCCTACCCTGAGCTCCACATAAGCTTTTATTAGAAGTAGGATGAATAAAGGCAATATACTGCCTTGGTGAGGACATACACACATTGAGCGATCTGAGAGAATCAAATGAGGAGCTAAGCAAGGTTTGTTTTGAAAACTTGTTGTAAAACCCCAAGTTACTTGACATGATGAGCAGGAGTGATTTGATTCCTGACCATTCCATTCTTCAACCACCCAAGATAGCATGATAGACACTTCATAAGTTCATGAGTACAAGGTATGGTTTGGAATATCTCTTATGCTCGTTTCATACCTTTGGATATCATGTCTCACCTTGATCTGACTCCCTTCACTCGGGACGAGCAAAGGTAAAGTGTGGGGGAGTTGTTGACGGCTGTTAAGTGCTACTTTTACACCGTCAATACCTACATAAATTAAATATAAAAGGATCATCAACACTAGAATAGGGCCTTATACTGACAATTTCCACAAGTGGCGATGTATATTTGAATGTAGGCAATTAGCACAAGAAATAGAGCAAAAGCATATCTTATCCATCCACCTCATCAATCCAAGCCTCTCCACCTCAGCCAATGAGGGGCTGCCATGCAAAAGGCCACGGATAGGTGATGTCACCAATCCAAGGGAGAGAAGCTCGACGAATCAGAAGTCGCCACGCGTGTATCACATGGATCCCATGGCCCACCAGAGTGCCTAAACCGCCTCAAAACCACATGGACACCTGGAACCGTCATAAGGGCCCACACACCAGTCACCCAGAGAAAGCACAAGGCGAGACGTGGTGGGCCCAGGTCGGCCAACCCGGGATTTTCTCCGTTCGCCATCAGCTTCCACGTGGTGCTCCCTGATTGGATCCTTAAGCCAGTCCGGAGGTGTATGGGGTGATCTCGCGCCGGTACCCGGGCCTATAAATAGAAGGAGAGGGGGTAGAGAATAGGACACACACTTCTTCTCCTCCTTCTCACTTTTGCCTTTTGGCTTCTCTCATTAGGAGAGGAGAGCTCTATGCATAGGATTAGTGCTGGCTTGCTAGTGCTTTAGAGATTAGAAGGAAGGTGGGGTGGTGTCTTGGGGTTGTGCCATGGTGTTTGGCATATTTCCTCAAGAACGATCCTCTACGGATGCTTCTGTTCTTCATTTAGAATAAAGTGAGTATTTCGACATTCTCAATTAGACTAAAGTGGCATTCATACTGTGTTCTTGTGTTCTTCGTTCGTTCTTCATTTAGAGGCTCGTGTTCTTCATGAACACGCTTCCTCGATCTAGTTGACGAGCGAGTTTCTCATACTTTTGTGTTTGTTCATAAGTTAGAGGCTCATGTTCTTCACGAACACGACCCTTGATCTTCTGTTATAAACACCTAAGTTTGTATCCTGTTTGTATGCCTGCTAGTTTAATCAGAGTTAAGTGGATGCTCCTATATCATAATCTAGATCAAGTTCATCTGTGATCCCTTGCATAGGATAGCGTATATCTGAGTGAGTTCGGGTCTCTCCCTCGTGGGTTCGTCGCTCCGTATTTATACGGAGTGCTATAGTGTTTCTACGGGGTGCCAGACATAGCCGTGCTATAGTAGTAATCGGTGGTGTAGACGTGATGTCTAGACTACGGGTTATCCTTCGAATGACATGTATCCCACGGTTTGTCTTGGGGTAGGCCGCGGTAGTGACAGCCGTTGGACCCTCTGAAATCTCCCACGTTCGGATACAGCGTGTAGGCAACCATTTACCGTGAACCAACTGTTATAGCCAGGAGGGGCCGGTGTCCGAAACGAGAGTTCCTAATCGAGAGGTTGTTCTCAACTCTGCACGCTATCAGCAAGATCCTTTCCATCTTCATCTCATCCTTTAGAGTTGTGTCCTTGGATCATCAGCCTAGGATAGAAGCTAGTACACATCGTTCCTTGGATTCAATACCCTTCGGAATACTCCTGAGGTGAAGTGCTACAGCGGTATTTCCGTGCGCTTGCGGTATACCCGGTTGCTCTTATACATTCCCTCTAAGTGTACAACTAGTGGTGACGTTAAGAAACGCCAACAAGCGCCTGGCCAACGGCCAAAGGCGGGGACTCCGCGGTAGGCTGGTGGGGTCACGGGGCGGCCCAGCAGAAGGTAGCAGCGGTCGCGGATCACCCCCGTCGGCGGTCAGCTGCTGCCCCTACTCGGCCGTCGGCAATGGCGAGTGTTGGGGGTACGGCAACCGATGCATTGCCCGTGCGGCGCCCATCCCGTGCAACAGGAGTCGCAAAAGCAAAGCCTAAAGCGGTTTGGCGGCGTAAGCGGTTGCAGGCCGGGGCCATCCCGGTCCCACCAGGACAAGTGTCAGGATTGCCTGACGCGCTGGCGTCTGCTTCCACTTTGGCAGCCGGGCAGGCACGCCGCTACGAGCAAAGTCGGCTTGGCATGGTGGAGAACCAGCACGTGACGGCTCGGTGTGTTGCAGCCGCACCGTCGTGGTCCAAGGAAGGGACCCCACCCGAGGTTGATCTCGTTTGCCCCCCACACGCAGACGAGTTTGACCGGAGGGCGGATTGGGATCCCATGCTCGAGGAAGCTTCTCGATGCGACATGATAACGGTCGTGCCTGTGGACGGGACGCAGGGAGCCGTGCAGCACTGTGGCGGCTTTAGCCCGAGCTGTCTGGCCGAGCCGAGCCTCCCGGATGGCGTTGGGTAGGAGCAACTCGTGGGGACTTCTTGGGCCTTTGGTCGTATACGGGCGTATTGGACAGGCGGAGCTCGGGCCCAAACTTGGAGTCGGTCACCTTCCCCGAAGCAATGAGCTTTGGGCCGCTACCGGTCGTGACAGTGGTGGATGTCCAAAGTGAGTCCGTTCCGGCCTCTCTGGTTCAGGACGTGGTGGCGGACTGCATGGCCGCGTTCCCTGTCGTCTCGTCACTGTCGCTAGCGGGGCCACCGGCGCCTTGCAATGTGACGACGTCACGCGGCACTAGTCCTAGGGCGACGCTGGTGTCAAGCGCGGTGCAGGAGTTCGAAGAGCTTTGCAAGCGTCCGCTGTCACCGCCGGTTCTGTTGTTCTCGCCTCCACGCCGGGTGCCGAAGAAGATGGTTCCAAGAAGGAGTGCTCGTCTGGCCAAGAAATCGAATGGGCGCTCCTCCAACCCGGTCGTCGCTGCGCAAAATGTTCTAATGCGCAAACTGGGGGTGCTCAAGACCAATGTGGAGCCGGATGCCGCTGCTGTACAGCAATACAGTGCTCTGTGTGCTGGCGGCCTCTCTGATAGCCAGGCAGAGGCGATTGATGAGCTCTTCCCGGACTGCATTCCGGCAGACGGTGAGGATGACGAGGAGCTCCAGGAGTGGGCTTGAGCTCAGGTAGCCACTGGTCGATCGAAGTGTTGTGATATTATCGGAAAACATTGTTGTATGGAACGTGCGGGGACTGAACGATGGCAGCCACCGCAACGTACTTAGGGATTTGGTCGCGTCAGATTGGGTCTCTCTGCTGTGTGTGCAGGAGACCAAGTTGTCTGTAATCACGAACCGTGATGTTTTATCTATGCTAGAACCAGGTTTCGACTATGTCTTTCTGCCTGCTGACGGGACGAAGGAGGGTATTTTGGTCGCATGGAGATCCGACACCTGGTCGGCTTCCAATTTCTCCTACCGCAAGTACTCCATCACCATGCGGATCACAGAGCTCAGCACATCCTCTGCTTGGCAGCTCACTACGATGTATGGGCCTACGCGCGTCTCCCTCAAGGACGAATTTCTTCAGGAGGTCAGGGACATCCAGGCGGGGATTGGTGGACCTTGGATGATCAACGGTGACTTCAACATGATCTACCGCGCAATAGACAAGAACAACACCAGGCTCCACCATCGCCATATGGGTCGGTTCTGTCGTCTGTTAGAAGACCTGGAGCTCAAGGAGCTTCACCTTCACGGGCGGTTATTCACGTGGAGCAATGAGAGATCTCACCCGACGTTGGAACACATTGATCGCGTCTTCGTCTCTATGGACTGGGAAGATTTATACCCGAACTCCTACCTCCAATCACTATACACAGGTTGCTCCGACCATGCACCTCTTTTACTACAGTCCAATGCGATGCTGCAAGCAAAAAAGAGGTTTCATTTTGAGTCCGTGTGTGTGCGGTACCCGGGCTTCTTTGAGGTGCTTCAGGCTGCTTGGTTTTGCCCCTTGGTCAATGCAGACCCCTTCCCGCAGACTTGACTGGATGCTTCGAAACACATCCAAGGCGTTGCAGAGATGGAGTGGTCGTTTTGTGAGCAGTGTCAGGCTGCAATTGGCGATCGCCAAAGAGGTTGTCCTCCGCCACGAGATGGCGCAAGACGCACGTCAGCTCTCTCCAGCAGAGCAAGCGCTCAGGAAGAAGCTTAAGCTCAAGGCGCTTGCACTCGCCTCCCTGCAACGCACCATCACGCGCCAACGCTCCAGGATACTTCAGCTTGCGGCAGGCGATGCCAACACAAGGTTTTTCCATTCTCAAGCGTCGTATCGCCGTAACAAACGTTTCATCCCTTCCCTTTCTGATGGGAACGTGACGGTGCACGGGGAGGAGGAGAAGGCACAACTCGCCTACGACTTCTATAACTCAATCATCGGCGCGGCTGCACTGAGGAGACATGGTTTGGACTTTGATTTCCTGGCTTTGCCGCGCGTGGAATTGCAGGGCTTGGATGAGCCGTTCTCAGAGGAAGAGATTCAGAAGCTTGTCAAGGATCTACCGGCCGACAAGGCACCAGGACCTGACGGGTTCACGGGGCTTTTCCTCAAACTGGCGTGGCCTATCATAAAGGAGGATGTGATGAAGGCGTTTTCTGCCTTTGGAGCCATGGACACGAGGAATTTTCACCTCATCAACGGTGCACTAATGATTCTGCTACCCAAGACGAAAGAGGCCGCCAAGATCTCTGACTTCCGTCCAATTAGTCTAATACACTGCCTTGGCAAGCTTTTCTCCAAGGCACTTGCTTCTCGTCTGGCACCGAAGATGGACCTTTTCTCCAAGGCACTTGCTTCTCGTCTGGCACCGAAGATGGACCTGCTAGTCAAGCCCAACCAGAGCGCGTTCATAAAAAATAGAAACATACAAGACAACTTCAGGATGGTTCGAGGTGCCGCGAAGCTGCTGCACGCCCGCCAGAAGCCCTCGGTGCTGCTCAAGATCGACATCACCAAGGCCTTTGATTCGGTTTCTTGGCCTTTCCTCATTGAACTCCTGGGATTCCCCTTGCGGTGGACAAACTGGATATCGGTGTTGTTGTCGATGGCAAGTAGCAAGATTGCTCTGAACGGACAGCACGGCCAGCGCATCTGCCATGCCCGTGGCCTTCGGCAGGGCGACCCCTTGTCGCCACTGTTGTTCGTCATTGTGATGGAAGCTCTCAATGCAATGTTCTGCAAGGTGGAGGAAAGGAATTTGCTGTCACCCTTAAGGTTGAGAGCTGTGCCGTATCGTGTATCTTTATACGCCGACGATGTGGTGGCGTTCCTCCAGCCGGTGGCACGGGAGCTCACCGCAGCCAAAGTTATTCTAGGATGCTTTGAAGGCGCCACTGGCCTGGCAACCAATCTCAGCAAGTGCTCTTTCACGCCGATTCGTTGCTCGGAGGACCAGGTGCAAGAAGCACTTGGGAGTTTCCCTTGCAAGGTCGCCAACTTCCCTTGCAAGTATTTGGGGGTGCCCCTGTCGATATACAGATTGACCAAGGCCCAAGAGCAACCAATTGTGGATAAGGTAGCGGACAGGCTGCCTTCTTGGATGGCGAAATGGCTCACACGTGCAGGGCGCTTGGTGCTCACTAAGGTAACGTTGACTTCTCTGGTCATCTACCCGACAATCGCCCTGCAGCTATCACCGTGGGCGATGCGGGCAATTGATAAGCTGCGCAGGGCTTTCCTTTGGAAGGGAACGACAGCGGTCTTGGGGGAGCATTGCTTGGTAGCCTGGCCGACGGTCTGTCGTCCAGAAGCATTTGGTGGTCTGGGGATCATCGATCTCCGCTTCATGGGCATTGCATTGCAGATGAGATGGTTATGGCTGAACCGTGCAGAGCCTGACAGGCCGGGCGCTCAGTTGCCGGTATCTGTCAACGAGTGGATGTCAGCAATGTTCCAAGCTTCAGTAGCAGTGGAGGTGAATGACGGCAAGCCTCTTTTGGAGGGACAGATGGATCGAAGGGAGCTCCATTGAGCAGATTGCTCCAAACTTGTGGTTTGCGGTGCCTACGCGTACCAGGAATTCCAGATCGGTTCGTGAAGCGCTGACGCAAAGGAGATGGGTGAGAGACATCAAAGCGGGGTTATCAGTGCAAGCAATCCTAGAGTATCTTCGGCTCTGGGTCTTGGTGGACAACCGGGTACTCTCTGATCAGCCAGACGTTTTCAGATGGAAATGGTCGAGTTCGGGTCAATATTCAGCCTCCTCCACTTACAGGGCATTCTTCTTCGGTCTGACAGAACAACTTGGTGCCAAGCAGTTGTGGAAAATCAAGGCGCCGAACAAGTGTCGTTTCTTCCTTTGGCAGGTGCTCCACGGCCGGTGCTGGACATCTGAAAGGTTGCAGCGTCATGGCCTACCCAATCACGGTAAGTGTGCGTTGTGTTCACAGGAAGATGAGACCCTTGATCATCTGTTGCTGCGTTGCGTATACAGCCGTGAAGTCTGGTTCAAAATCTTCAGAAGCTTTCGCTGGCAACCGCTGATGCCCACCGTGCTTGACACAACAATCTCCTGGTGGTTAGCATCAAGGAAGCGGGTGCACAAGTCGTCCAGAGCAGCTTTCGACTCTATCTTCGCACTAGTGACCTGGCGGTTGTGGAATGAACGGAATGAGCGTGTCTTTAGGTCTGCAAGCGCACTTCCTCATCGACTTGTGGACAGAATCAGGGAAGAACTCGTGTGGTGGGGTTCGGCGGGTCTGGTAGCGCAATTACTTATCGAGTAATAAACCCTGCTTGTGTTTCGGCGAGGTAGCCTGGATGTTGTTACTTGCTCAAATAACAGCATACCCTGTGCACCTCTTAGGAGTAGAAAGGTAGTTGCATTCGCTGGCGGCTGTTGCCAGATGTTGTAAACTGTTTTTTGGTGCTGCGCCATCCCTAGTCATTTCCTTTGCTATTTATTTTTGTATAGTGGTTGCCCTGCGTTTTCATTTACATATTTTTTTCTATTATGTAGTCTACTGTGTGGTCTGTGGAGAACCTAGAAATCCATGATCACCGTCTATATGTATTAGTGTAATCCTTGCTCAAGTATCACAATCAGAACGCTTAATAATTCAATAAAAGTCCATGGTTACTTTGATGTTTACAATGTTCATGTATACTTTTTTATTTTATCGCCCATGTGTTGTAAAAAAAGAACAAAGGAAATGATTTTGTCGTAAGGCCTTTACCATATTGTTGATCTGACGAGACAATCACCTGAGCTTGACAAACGTCTCGTATTACGTCACACTATGTTGGAAAACTGAAATTTGGATTAGGACAAAACTAAATGGGTAGTTGCAGAGATCTGTCATTATTTGGAAATGGGCAGAAAATCATATTCATTATGTGGGAAGGAGATTAGGACGACCTCAGTCAAATGTTGACTAGTAAGCTAGCAGATGACAAACCTACTCGATCGATTAGTGAAAAAAGCATGAAGATAATATACTCCATTCGTTCTGAAGTACTCCCTCCGTATCAAAATATTTATCATCATTGCATTTTTTTTACAATTTTGACCATTCATCTTATTCAAAAAATATATACAAGTACGACCTATTTTGTTTGCTACATATTTTACTATTATAGGTATTTTAAGCTTGTAGTATCATATTTATAATAATTTTTTGAATAATACTAATGATCAAAGTTGTAAAAAAAATAACGAAGACGGAGGGAGTATCATCCTAAGATTTTTATTAGAGATAAATGTTCCATATACCCTTAGCTAACTTTAAAGACAAGACAAGTTTTCCCGTTAACAGAGCTCACAACAACAAGTCGAGTAATGCTTCCAAACCAATTGAGGTAAAGTTTTATGTTATGAATGATAGAATCCGGGATAAGACCATAAGTCTCGAGCATATAGGGACAAAGGAAATGGTTGCGGATCCGCTCACGAAAGTCTTACCACCCAATGTGTTTAGAGAACACTTAGCCGGCATGGGTTTAAGGGAAAGCCTATAATTCCTGGATTATGTTGTGGCCCAAAAGTAACAGAATTTGTTCCAAAATGAAGAAGTATGTTGTAGTTGTTTTTGTCTATCGGCAATCGAGTCGTGACGATGAAGCATGCTCTATGTACTAATCTGTGATGGAACGAATAAAGTGAAAATGATAAAGTTAAAAGTATATGATGAGATCAAGAAGGAGAATGTTAGATTGATCTCTCCCCGGATGGGCCCAACGGCCCATCAGGCCCCTAATCTCGCGTCCTGATCGGGGGCGCCCAACCCTAACCCTGGTTGGTGGGCCCCTGTCGCACTACCCTATAAAAAGGAGGTGGGCGCCGCAGGCTAGCGTCATGAGGTTCGCCGCCAGCCCCCAAACCCCACCTACATCCCTAGACCGATCTGGAGGGAGCGCAGGAGTGACGAGAAGCTCCGCCGCCGCCACTGCACTGCCCGACGCTGCCTTGAGCAGACCTTCACCGACAGAACCCGCGATGGCCTCAAGCTCCTCCACGCCGGTCACGACCGGCGAAGGTATTGCTCATCCCCTCCCTCTCTGTCCCTCACACTCTCTCGGTACACACACATGTTTTACACTCGGTTATGGTTCCTGCCCGACTAGAAATGCACCTAGATGATCCTAGTAGGTCTAACAATGGTACTAGAGCTGTGCTAGGTCGTAGATCTAGTCTGGTAGAAGAAGAAGAAAGGAGAAACATCGATCTCAAATCGAAAAAGGCAAAACAAATGAAAACCCTAACCCTAGATCTAAAAAGGAAAAGGGAAAACGGGAGGGAGGACCTACCTGCTGTGACAACCCGCCCAGGAAAATACCGTACTATCGCCTAAAACCAATCCACTTTGGTCATTAAGCAACAGTAAAGTATCATCCTGTCGTTAGTTGCCGGGTTAACGCCCGGTAAATCACTTGGAATTCACACGGAGGATCGAACATATGCATTGAAACTCACGCGAAGGCGATTCCAGAGTACGAACACAATTTAAATTCAAATTACCCCTAGGGGTTCAATTATTACAAATCCTTGTTCATGACAGGAAGTAAAGGTTCAGAGTTTGAAAACAGCGGAAATAAAATAAACTAGCGCAACGGTAAACATCACAGGAGCCATCCGTGATGCCATCACTTGTCGTCATCCACCCGGTCAACAACACCTGCAACAACAGTTTTAAAGCAAGGCTGAGTATACTAATACTCAGCAAGACTTAACCGTCGGGTGATAACTACACCACCAAACTCTAGACAAGAGAGGCTTTTTGGCCGGTAGAGTTCTTTTGCTGAAAGGCAACGAAGAGTATGTCCTTAATTTCAATATTTTAGCACCAAGTTCTAGTTGATTACCATTTCTAAGTGTGCCAACTAAGTCAATCAAGAATTGTACAAACAATTATTACAAGCAGTAGCTTCACCAATTCCATCATTACGGGATATCATGGCCAGTTGATTAAGCAGTCTCAGATAACGGTGAGAGGCCGACAATCGATTGATTTAAACCTTGCAAGGTAAACCTAAACACACGGTAGGGTGCCCCCGCGAGGACAACCATCCAGGCGGTTCCCAAAAGTCCTTGGCTTGGGATCGAATCTTACAGTCCTGGGTACAAGGTTAGTTGGCATACCCCGCGAGGCACCCAACATCACACAAGTACCCCCCTTCCCCGGTAGCTAGCCGGGTAGGTGATTTTTCAAGAGTAGTAATAGTAAGTTCCCGCACCGGCTCGTTAAGATACTAGGCTTACCGGTCTCATTCTCGACAAGTGCTTAGTACGTTCAAAAGCTTAGCCCACGAAAGCCACTGGACCGGAGCCCAAATCCCATGCTCTTACCACATGAGCAATCCATTTATAAAGATCTTATGATTCCAACATAAGAGCCTAATCTCGCGAGTGACGAACATCACTCGACTTGTACCGGTCCTATAGCATAGCAGCTATCGACCTAACATACTAGTGATAGAGCATAGGTATCTAGGGGTCATGCATCTAGGGTTTCAATTCAACTCCTGAAACGTAAATGCACAATCATAGCCAGGGTAATTGCATAATTTTAAAAGACAGGGTTAATGATTCGGGGCTTGCCTTCACTGGCAAGGTTGGCCTTGGGCCCTTCTGGACTTTGGTCCAGGTCTTGAGCTACGAACACGTGCTGCAGCTCTTTGCCAGCACCTTCGTCTCCTCCTTCCGGCACGAGCGTATATCTACCGTCGGGAAGATCTACACGGAGATGCAAATGCAAGATTTAATTGACGATTTTTAATTTAATCAATTACAATCAACAAATGACAACCATGGGGTGCATGGTTGACCACAATCACCTAGATAAGAATACATTCAGCATACTCTCCCAAAAAGGAACAATATGCAATTCTTTATTATTTAATCTCTTTAATAGTGACTGTGTACACATTTATTTAAATAAAATTAATTTAAATTCCACAAACAGCAAGGGTTGGTGACACTTAGCTTTTTAACAAGATTTACATCACATTTATAAAGCCATTAGGTGTGGATGTGGTGATTTTCCCATTTAATTTAACATTAAGCCTTAATGGCCTTTATTGCTTTTATTCACAAAAGGAATTAATAAAATTCAGTGGAAGGGTTTATTAAGCACTAAACACCGATACCAAGCCACTGAACACTCATGCACACTTAGGAGAGCTATGAAATTAAATAAACCGAAAATAACAAAAGCTAGCCACTAAAGCAAGAGGAATGCATACAAAAATAAATACACATCAAAATGATTCCAACTTTCTCACACATGGTCTCTGACCTAAAACTAATCTAGGCATGCAACATATACAACTAGAGCTACTATAGATCTTGGGTTATGCATTTACAAAGAAAAACAAGCATATTTCAAGAATAAATATTTCTGACAAATATAAAATTGTGGTTAATTCACCAGAGATGCATTTTGGCATAAAAAGACAACATGCAGAAGTTGGGCACAAAAATCTATTTATTTTTAGCCACAAAAATCATTTAGACAGATTCTGCACAAATACAAAATAAATCATATAAAACGATTTACTCAGTAACTTTGTGCAATTTTTGGTGCAGAAGCTAGTCAAGTCATAACACACAACATATCCAAAATTCAGCTACAGAGGACTTGTAGATTTTGAGATACAACAGATCTAGGTTTTTCATATTTCTATTTTTCATGCAAAAATTAACAGGAAAAACTATGGTCATGCTTTACAAAAGTTGTAGGGCTTTTGACAAGCAGTCCAAAAAAATTAGGTTTGCATTTTTCTGAATTTTCTACGATTTTCTACGGTTTTTCCAAGTTTCAGCTGAAAGGCTTTACTATTGAAGATTTCATCTTACAAACAGGCCCCTGGAAACTTCTGGCTATTCACAACCATACCCTCGGTTTGCACCTAAGCCCTCAGAAAGATTGGAATCCCTGCAATTGGGTCCACGGGCTAAGGGGCGGCGCGGCCGGCCGGAATCCGGCGAGGCCGGCGGCGCTCTGGGCCGGGGAAGTGGCGGGGCTCAACCACGTGCTCACCTAGTACTCGGTGGTGACCGGAGTTGGGGCGGGGAAGTCGCCGGCGAGGCGGTGCGGCGGCACTGCGGCTTGGCGGCCGCGGCAGCTCGGCTCCGGCGACGAGGAGAGCACGGCCTGGCCAATGTGTGGCACGAGGAGCACCAGGGAATCCTAGGGGAGGCGTCTAAGGGTTCGGTTGGTCGTGGTTGCAAGAGAGGGATGGAGCTCGGCGGCGGCGTTGGCAGGGAAGCACGGCGGCGAGTCTGGATGCTGGCCGCCGGCGGCGCTCGGCGAGTGGCAGGGGGGTGCGGCGCACGCGAAGGATGCTTGGCGGCCTTATATAGGCGAGCTCCCGCATGCTTCGCGGTGAAGGGACCGAGGGGAATCACGCCGTGGTACGGCGGCGGCCTCGGTAGGCGCGCGTGGCAGGGAGGGGACGCGGACGGACCGGCGGACACACGGCGACGCGGTCCGGCCGGCGCGTGAGGGAGCTCCGCGTGGCACGGGGTACGCCACGAGGGGGTGCGGTGCACAGACCGGTAGTCGCGGGCCCTCCTCGGCGTGCGTACAGCGGCGTACGGCGGTGAACGGCGCGGCGCGGCGCGCGCAGGCGCTCTGGAGTGCGGGAACACGGTGGCGCGGCGCGACGTCGCGTTCCGGCATGATTTCATTCCGATTGCCACTGTTTGACCGCGAACAACTTTGAAAATTTGAACTAAAGTGACCTAAGGTGATTATACCAAAGTTGTAGATCTCACTACTCTCTACAACTTTTACAAAGGCTCTATGGTGTTTTTCTCAACGGATTTTGCATAAACTGCTGCCAAACTTTGAATGCCACTTGATTCCGGTGAATAGCACCCGGCTGCAGTTGACCAAGTTTTTCACCATGTTCCACTCCAAATTTGAAATGCCATCCAACATGTGTGTCCCTCAAAAAAAACTAGACAACTTTTATATTGGGAGATTTTGAAGTGTTTAGGTGAAATTTGGAGAACGCGGCAAAAGTTCCGGAGGAAGTTCACAGACATTAGGGTTTAAGTAGGGTTTGACCGTGCCTTTGACCAAGGTTTGACCACAAGTGTGTGTTGACTTGATCAAGAGGGTCATTAGGGCTTGTTGGCTCAGTTTTCGAGGTGATGACCCAGGTTGACCATGGTTTGACTGGCGTCAATACGTTTGACTCGGTCATTAGCACTAATGATGCTAATTAAAAACCTGGGGCGTCACACCTGTGGGCCTACCTCGCCGTCGCTACCGCCACCAGCGTCGCCTTGGACGCGCCGGACGGACAGTCAAAGTCCTCTGTCCTCGCCCGGATCTCCGTCGTGAGGGGACAGGGGCACGGGGCGCCGCAGTGAAACCCACCGACGGCGGTGCACTCTCCCTGGCGGGGAATGCGCTCGCCGGCGGGGGGACTCCCGGCGGCGCCGGCCACCATCTCCCTCACCGGCCACCCTGGCCGGATTCTCTCTGGATGTCATCATTTCGGGGCTCTGGAGAAGAGGGGGAGAGAGAGATAGAAAGGAAAAAGGAGAGGGAGAGGACCGGCGGCCTTGGGCCGGCGGCGCTCGACCTCGCCATCGCCGGCGCCGCCGGCCATGGCGTTCCGCCCGCTGCGCCGCGCGTGCGAGAAGAAAAGGGGGCCGGGGGAAAATGGATCTGGGGTTCGGGGGGCGGCCGGCACGCCTGTTTTTGATACAGCGAAGAGCGTGGACGGTCGTTGGATTCAGATCCGCGGTGATCAACGACTGCGGGTGGCCAACGGCCGAACGGGCCAGATATGGCCCAGGCAGGCGCAGCGCGCGGGCCGCTTCGGCGGCCTACCCGTTGGCTGCTGGGCCGCCGGCCCAGGCGGGTGCGCGGAGGCAGGCCGTGGGCCGAATCCTCCCGTGGGCCGAACAGTTTAGCACAATTTCTTCAATTGTTTTTTTCAAAAGCATTTATTTGATGATTTTTGTATGATTTTTTATCTATTCAAATTTGAACCAACGAGATAATTTGCTTAGATAAAATTTGGTTGGGGTTGGCCAGGGTTGACTCCGATAAGACTTGGTCGGGGTACTTTTTTCGGGCAGATCGGTTGTCTCAAGAATTCTTTGATGCGTCTGTAACAGTGCAGGTGGGTGATGGGTCTCGCGCCATGTTCCGGAAGGATCGCTGGCTAAATGGGTGCTCAATCCTACAGCTAGCCCCTGATCTCTGGAACGCGGTCCCATCCAGAATTAGGAACTCCCGTACGGTACGGGAGGCGCTCTCCGGCAGACGCTGGATTCGGGACATCACCTTTTCTCGCACTGTTCCCGTGATCGTCCAATACCGTCATCTTTGGGACTGCTTGCAGGACTTCCAGTTGTCCGACCAGCCGGACATGTTCATCTGGAAATGGTCGTCTTCCGGGGAGTTCTCCCCTAGCTCAGCGTACTGGGTGCTGTTTTTTTGGTCGGATCCCGCTGCCTGGCGCCGATCGCATTTGGAAGGTGCAGGCTCCCGGTAGATATCACTTTTTTGGCTGGCTTGTGCTTCACGGTCGTTGCTAGACCTCGAACCGGTTACGTAGACATGGGCGGCGTGACTCAGATGAGTGTGCTCTTTGCGCACAAGAGGTCGAAACTTTGGATCACCTTCTTCTTGGATGTGTCCATAGTCCGGAAACTTGGTTTAGAGTGCTCCGTTACTTCGGCTTAGATCGGCTGACGCCGCAGGTGGAGTTGCCGTACTTCGTGTGGTGGCTAGATGTCAGAAAGCAGGTCCTGAAGTCTCAGCGTAAAGGCTTCAACTCCCTGGCTCTTTTGGTCGTCTGGTCGTTGTGGGAAGAGAGGAATAGGCGTGTGCATGAGAGGGCAGCGCTCCAGCTGGTGTTGCTTGCGCCGCTCATCCTAGAGGAAGTGCGGAGGTGGGCCTAAGCTGGCTTCGCCGAGATTGGCTTGCTTGGTCGTCGTAGGCTGTAGTCTTTTTGTAATGTTTTCCCTGTGCTTTGTTTGGGGCTTTGTTGTTGCCCCAGTGTTTGTACCAATCTTGTAACCAGACTCTTCTCTTCTTCTTAATGAAAAACGTGCTATGCACATCTTAAAAAAAGACTCCATGTACATACGACTCTGAATACTTGAATTGAATTGGTGTGAAGAAATACTCACGCGTAAGCCTGGGAATAGTTTGGTTTCAAACCGGATCCAATGGTTTGGTTTTCCTAATTGGTGTTGGTTGGTTTAGTGAGTAATATTATGATATATATAATGGTTGAGTTTGGTTCGGTTTAGCACATTTAATAGTTTGGATCGGTTTGAAATGGTTTGAATTAATTGTATGTGTCACCAAGGTCAAAGTTGGATCCTAAAACTAAAAACTCGCGTTCACATCTTAAAATTTCAACGAATTTGGCTGAAATTTGTTGGAAATGTCTTAGAGTGACAGTCCGCTACTTTGTGCAAATTATCATACCTAGATCCACACGTGGGCCCCACATCGAGAGCCGGACCCTAAGACTAAAAGCTCGCGTTCACACTTTAAAATTTTAACGAATTTGACTGAAATTTGTTGGAGATGTCTTAGAATGGCAACCCGCTACTTTCTGTAAATTATCATACCTAGATCCACATGTGGGCCACACATCGAGAGCCGGACTCTAAAATCAAAACCTCGCGTTCACACTTTAAAATTTCAACGACTTTGACTGAAATTTGTTGGAGTGTCTTAGAATGGCAGCCCGCTACTTTCTAAAAATTATCATACCTAAATCCACATATGGGTCCCACGTTGAGAGCCGGACCCTAAAACTAAAAGCTCGCGTGCACATCTTAAAATTTCAACGAATTTGACTGAAATTTGTTGGAAATGTCTTAGAATGTCAGTCCGCTACTTTGTGTAAATTGGTACAGTTAGATCCACACGTGGGTCCATCTTAAAAGCTAAACATATGATATATATGGAAAATGAATTTTATGTGACATACAACCAGTTTGAGATATAAGTTTGGTTTGGTTTGTGGTCTTTTACACCACTTAGTTAGTTTGGTTTGGATATATAAGAGAAATGGTTTGGTTGGTGTGGTTTCAAATTAATTTTTCTTTTATGTATAATTTGGTTTGGTTTTGGGGTGGTTCTCAAACCATTAGCAGCCTTACTCGCGCGTGGCATGCTTGCCTGCAATTCTGCATTTCCTTGGAGTAGTTCGTATCTATGCTCCAACTCCAACCATTGTTGTATCTAGCAACAGAAATTTTATCAGATCCTCGTGGACAACAATGTCGATAGCTTTGCACATTCAGCACACATCTGAACTTGCAGTTCCCTCGTTGGTGTGCTTATTCAGCGATTAGTTGATTACAGTTACAAGGGGGCCATGATTACAGTTACAAGAACATTGAAACTCTTCGTCTTTTCCACATAGTGACTTTTGCAAAATATAACATTGAATATCAGGCGCTCACTTCAGGCGTTTGAGTGCATAGACATCAAATTGTTGGTTATTCTTGTTGAAATATATCAAATTGTTGTTATTCTTGTTGAAATAAGCATATTGATATGTTATCTCTCTGCGGGTGTAAACCCGATACCCACGGATATATCCGGCTGGTGTGGGTGCAGGTAAGATTTTTCGCCCGCAGGCAGCCTCGCGGGCGGGTACGCTCGCCTGCAGGTAAATACCTTACCCGCACTTACCCGACCTGCTGCCATCCCTAGGCAGTAGTAGCTTTTCCTGTTTGAAACATCATCCTTTTGGAAACGGAGGTAGTATGTAGCACAAGAAATAGGAGACCTACTCCCTCCTGCTGGCCACCTACACTGTCGCTCCCAGCTGAGAAGGGTTTTTTCATCAAAGAGCTGAGAAGGATTGCAGAAATGCAATAGGAAATGTTTCATTAAATATGAAATTTGCACGCAGAGGAAATCTGTAGCACTCTGGCTCTGGGCCCTCTCTTCCGTCTGGCTGGCCTCACTGGGTGTCGGGTTTGTGTCGAACGAAAGCAGGCTTCACGAAATTCTTATGGGCCTTGGGCTGAATGGGGAAGTTCGGCCCAATTTACGATTCTCTCTCAGCCGGCGCCGAAGCCCTAACCCTTTAAATCCATAATAACGGGAAGAACCCCTTCGTCTTCCTCGCCAAGCTGTTTCCTTCTCCGATCAAGCATCCGGCAGGGCTCGTCTTCCAGCACCGACGCGAAGAACCGCGCGCCTCCTCCGGTCCTCCCTCCGCTCAACCCGCCGCCCTCGTCCTCCCCGATCCCAGTCGTGCCCCCGCCCGATCCTCCGCACCTCCGCAGGTTGGTGCGCGGTGCTCTCCCTCTCGCGCCTTGTATCGCAATGTGATCGGGGTTCTGTTAGATCGGGGCTAGGGTTTCCAATCTATACGTATGGATCCTTGCGATTGTGGGGTCTTCTCGGGCAGGAATGGACTCCGCGGCGCCGTGCCGCTAGCCTCTAATCCCAAATCGACACGCTAGGGTTTTGCTAGAGCGGCTGTGGGTTTCAGTTTAAGTGGACACTTGCGATTGTGATCTGTTGCGTCGGGAATCTGCGGGTGCTGGAAAATCTTGAATCTGAGTCCGGAATCTTGAATCTGTTGCCACATGTCACGGCAAATCTCGCCGCAGTGTTTCGCCAAAAGTGCTTTCTGCTGAATCTTTAAAAAAAACTGCAGGCCATACAGAATCTTGAATCTGAATCCGGAATCTAATCTGTTGCCCCATGTCCAGTCAAATCTTGCTGCAGTGTTTTCGCAAAAATTGATTTCTGATGAATCTTTAATAAAAAACTGCAGGCCATGGACCAGCACGGTAGGAGTAAAATGCACACCCGGCCCATAAACTTGGCAGGGTGTGTCATCTAGGTCCTTGAACTCTTAAAATGTACATCGAGACCCCCAAACTTGCTAATCGGTTCGCCTGTGGTCCAAATCAACATAACCCTAGTTAAACTGCCTACATGGCATGATTACTGTACAAGGGGCCCACCTGTCAGGCCCACCTCTCTCCTTTCTCTCTTCTCTCTGTCTTCATCTCCATCGCTGGGCGCCGCTGTCGCCTAGCCCCTGTTGCGCCCTCAACCACCTCGCCAGCCATGCTGTCGTAGGCCAAGCCTCCGCTGTGCGCCTCGCGGTCGTGCCGAGCTCGCGCCTCTCGGAGTCGCCTGCCTTGGCTACTAGCCCACCGGCCGCCGGTGACACGCTAGAGCATGAGCACAGGGCCATCAACTTGTATGTGTCGTGCCCCTCGTCGAAGCTCGCTTGCTCAGCCGATGCGCCGCGCCGCCCCACGCCCAGTGAAGAAGAAAGGGACACAGTGTCACAGTGGCGCGTGGAGGAGGCTAGCGCCCGCGGGCGCCGGCAAGGCAGCCTGCAGCGGCGCAACGCGGCTTGCCGGCGTGGTTCCCGCGGCGACCGGCGAGGCTGCCTCCAGGGACGCAGCGGCCTGCCTGCGCTGTGCCCGCGGCGGCCTGCCAACGAGGCCGCCTCCAGTGGCGCAGCACGGCCCGCTTGCGTGGTGACCGTCTCGCACTCGCAGGAACGGCCGCCGCCACCCGCCCGCCACCTTCGGCCAACCGGACCGCCGCCGGAGCAACTACTCCCCACCCTTCTGCCGTCTAGCCGAGCTCCTGAGCAGCACTAACTTATTTTCCCTCCTTCCTCCCTCAGATCCGGTCGAAGTTGACCCGCCAGCGCCAAAGGGCCTCAAATCATCCGGCCTGGGACCTGGAGCACCATCAAGGGAGCAGCGTCCGTCGGCCTGACGGCGGCGCCCGACGACGAAGAGAGAGAAGAGAGAGGTGAGCCTGATAGATGGGCCCCACGTATAGTAATCGGGTCACGCAGGCAGTTTAACCTGTTATATTGATTTGGACCTCACGTGAAGTGATTAGTAAGTTTGGGGGTCTCAATGTGCATTTTAGGAGTTCAAGAACCTAGATGACACAGCCAGCCAAGTTGGTGGACCGGCTGTGCATTTCACTCAGCACGGTAGGGTGCGGTATGTCTGCCCCAAGGAGGGTTGTGGGCTGACGCTGTCGAAGTACTATTACGAGTTCGTGACCGATCACAGGAAAAAATAGGGTGCGCGCCGCGCGCACCCGGTGCTCCGTGCGCGCCCTTGCCTGTTGTCGCTGCCCGATGGGCCTGCTCTTGCCGCTGACTGTGCGCCCGCCTTCCCCTGTCCTGTGCGCTGCCCTTCCTGTGGGCCATGCTCTTCCCGTGGGTCTGGACGGAGCACGATGCGCGGCGTCCGTTCCTCGATGGAGGGCGATGCGGAGGGGTGCGCACAACACGCACAGTGCGCATGGCGCGCACTGGATTCGGTTTCCGATCACAACCGCAGATACCACCCCGGAGAGGACCTTGGTTACGCTTGGCTTGCGGCCCTGGGCGGTGACGCAGATGACGCTGTAGGCCGTGCGGCTAACGCTGGTGGCGCCGGAATCCAAGATGGTGGCCCCAGGCGTGGACAGCAGGCCCGTGGTGGAGGAGGCCAGGGCTGAGCCTTCAGAAAACAGTGGTAGGTACAACACAATTAGTTTCATAGCAAATCTTCTATGCTGCTGTCACGTCTGCTAATTGATAACAATGAGTTGATCCTAGAATATGGGTCTGATAATTTTTTGTAAATGATACAATGACATAATACTTAAGCACAATAAAGAAAGACATCATATGCAAAATACCATTGGCATAGGCTTCAAAGTGCCTAAACTGTTGATGAACAATTCAAGAAAAAAAAAGTCAAATATGGCATGGATTTAAAGTGACATGCCGTGAAAATATCTGTTTTCTTATTATATTTAATCTGTATATCCCGTACTAGGACCAGATTTTTAATCCCGTAATAGTACCAGCATATTTAATAATGGTACTTTTCCTTGTAGGGCAAAATCATCAAACCTCACAGCTTCAAGACACAGGACCAAGAAACATCCTGCAGGTAGGATGTGAAGCCAGCTCTAGAAGAATACACAGAATATTATAACTACTTTCAAGACCAGTTGATTTTGTTCTGGATTATTCCACAGAACATATTATGCATTAGCATACTTACCTGTCAATATTACCCTACTATTCTTGCAAACGTCAAAATACTGCTGTTTCTAGCATATATCTGGATGCAAATATCTTTCTACTGCAATACCAGCTGTATCTTGAATGCCTAGCAATTACTAGCCTACTATTCTTGCAACATAATTACTATCACTGCTGTTGTGTCTAGCTTAACACATCAATACTAGCCTATTATGAATGAATGTTGCATTTTCATGCAAATCACAACATATAATACAGGAAAAGGGTGGAAGTTGATAATGAACTACCTAGTTTTGCCTCTCAATCCTGTGTGCAGCTGTTTGGTTAGTGTAGATGGTTAGCAATACCTTGCGAATAAGGTTGCAACTTTCTTTGTCAGCATTAGAGCACTTTGGTTGAGTGGTACTGATGCCAACACATCCTCATATTACCCTGGCAAATTGCTGCACAGTCTGCAATTATAATTTCAGTGCCAGATTAGTCTGTTCAATAGATAAAAATTTGCCTAATAAAACATGTACAGGTAGGACAACTGTGATAAATTGGATCAGTGTGCTGATCCAAACAAAAGAAAGTATAAAGCATGCAACATCAGAATGACAAGCAGAATAAATGAAAAAATTGGAAAACAAAATGAGTATGCAGCTTATCTTTGTAAACTAATTTCTATGATAACCTAGGGTCAACATGATAATAAAGAAATGGTTGAAAGCACATTCAGCTTATAATCTTCCTAAATGCCAGTTAGTTCGCTTGACAAAAATTAGAGAACAACAATATCGCTAACACTGTCCTTTCACCAGGAATTCCTACAAAACAGCAGTGTATTCGTATAGGTGAACAGCAATGATTTATAAAACAATATAGCATTCTTCAACTGGGCGCACCAAAAAAACATAAATTTCATTATTTTTAGCAACATGTTTATAGTAAATATTTATAGCAGCACATTATTTTTCACAATCTATATAAAGGTTTTCTATATGCATATAAAGCATATGCTGAATGCTTAGCATTTAAACTTCGTACGAACAAGAAAATATAGCTGTTACCTCAAAATTAGCATTGTCATGGTGAAAATCAGCAGTAGTAAGCTCAATAGCCAATGTATAAACAAGTAAACATGTGGCAGAGGACTGAACGAAGCTTTCTTCACTTGAGAAATTTTCATGCAAATACCATTGCGAATAAGGTATGCAACTTTCTTTGTCAGCATTAGAGCACTTTGGTTGAGTGGTACTGATGTCAACACATTCTCGTGTTGCTCTGCAAATTGCTGCACAGCCTGCAATTATATTTCAGTGACAGATTAGTCTTTTCTATAGATAAAAATGAAGCTAATTACATGTACAGTTAGGACAGCTGAGATAAATTAGATCAGTGTGCTGATCCAAAAAAAAAGTATAAAACATGCAACATAAGAATGACAAGCAGAATAAATGGAAAATTAAAGGAAAACGAAATTAATATGGAGCTCATCTTTGTAAACTAATTTCTATAATAACCTAGGGCCAACATGATAATAAAGAAATGGTTGAAAGAACATTTGGCTTTATAGTCTTCCTAAATGCCACTGTTAGTTTGCTTGACCAAAATTAGAGAACCACAATATTGCCACCACTATCCTTTCACCAGGTATTCCTATAAAACAGCAGTGTATTTGTATAGGTGAACATCAATTACTTATAGCACAATACAACATTTATCAACTGGATGCACCAAAAACAATCGTAGATTTTATAATTTTAGCAACAGGTTTATAGTAAATATTTATAGCAGCACACTATTTTCCACAATCATACATAGGTTTTCTATATGCATATAAGCACAAGCATATGCTGAATGCTTTAGCATATAAACTTGGTACAAGAAAAACATAGCTGTTACCTGAAAATTAGCATTGTCATGGTGAGATCAGCAGTAGTAAGCTCAATAGCCAATGTATAAACAAATAAACATGTGGCACGGGACTGAACAAAGCTTTCTTCACTTAAGAATTTTTCAGAACGATTCTAGCTGTTACAGTAATGAAGGAAAACTTTAGGCAATACCAAAGATAAACTATTAAAGAGACTTCTTAATTCAGCATGGTAGACGATGCAATGATTCATGTTCATGGAAAGTTTGGGGTTGATCAGAAATTTGTGCAAGGAGAAACAAAAGAGAAATCAGCATGTAATCGGGTCAGGTGCACTATTCATCTGGACCTGCAACCTGCACATATTAATACACCGATTTCTCTTTTTTGTTTCATCTTGTACAAAATTTTGTTTAGCCTCAAACTCTGCATGAGCATTGGATAATTGCATCCTCATCCTCTATTTGATGTTTTTTTTTGCGGGTGGAGCATGGCTGCATGGGAGCACCTCTCCAAATGCCAGAAAATAAAAGCTTCCATAACATTTAAAAATATCTATGAATATATTGGAATAAGGAATATATACCCATGAGCCCAAAAAAGTTTCACCACTATTGGAAATTTCATTTCTTCACGCACTCAAATTAGACCATCAAACTCTGCAAAGCTGTATATAACACAAATTCCCTACATTAGAGAATTAAGGAAGTTTACACGATGTTTGTATATATTCGGTATGGATGTCCGTAATCATTTAATTGCTATTTAAGAACAAAAAGAAATCATATTCCTATCATGCCTAGCAATCTAGCATGCTCCTAACAAGGCCAAGAATTACACAGAGCTTTCTACATGAGTTTTAGCTTTTCTAAAATAATTTATCATGCATATGAAAAAAATGATCCATCTGCTTGAAATCAATGGTTCTGAATGCATACATCTTGCACTCCTAAAGTTATGAGCACATGAGGGGCAAGTTGCTTACGCTACAAGATTTTAATATTAATAAGAATTGCTGGGATGGCCGCTGAGACAATAGTGTGCAACAACAACAATTTCCTGAATAGTTTACAACAACAGAACTTGTATTATGTGGATCACTAAATACAGTCAAGTCCAATCATCTCCCCTTAGCCAGCATTTCTCTTGCAACAAACTTGCTAAATGGGTTCAAAGACCAGGATTTGGGAATATAATATAGTTGCTCTGCTCAGATGCAACTGCTATACTATTTGTTGATAATACTAAGTTAGTTGTGCATGAGGTTCCCTCTTCCAAAGTCAAAAGCACTAAGGGCCCAGGCAGTGATGAAAGGGGTAACCTAGTCTTGACATGACGAATTAATACTATGTTTACATAAATGTAGTATCACTTGTAGCCATAATAATAGCAACAGTTTAAGAATGATAAAAGGAAATGATGCTACCTTTGATGATAAAAACATATATTAGTACTAAGTTGCACTTGCACTACACACACCAAACCATGTAACACTAAGACACATGATGCACACGTATTTGATGGCCAAAAAAGAAGTTGATAACATTATTACACCGACTCTGATTCATCAAAATATGAAAATTTCAAATTCCATCCATTTTTGCAGCCTTTAGACCAAGCAAGAAAGGTAGTGGCAGAATGGTGTCCTTCAAGAATTAGAATTAGCGAACCTGCTAAACTTTCATTCTAAATGAGTGAACATTCCAGTCCAAAGACAGGACTGCTAGCTAAAAACTGTTAATTGCACAAAGCTAATTTAACACAATGCCATTCCAATTGCTATTCTCAAGCACTACTAATATGACTCCATATACTGCTAGCGACAGCAAGAACTGCATATTACACTGCCATGAACCTACCAGTGTCAACACACCAAGGGATCGTCTAGCATAAATGTACCAAAAGGAACTTTTACACAATTTGTACACCAAGCAACTATAAGCATTTATCATCAATCAGAAACAGTAGAGAGATAAGTCAGACTGTCAGAGATCTATCTGTGAAAAAAAATAGCGGTGGAAGTACTACAAGTGCCGACATTGAGAAACATTGGGCAAAGAAAATATAAGCTAAACTTGCCAAGGCTGATTGAAACCTTGTCTGGAGAAACAAATAAATCTAAATAGATGATTTCATCTCATAGATGTGCCATACGACAACAGAACAAAACCAAAAGTAGATTTTTTTCATCACAAAGTATAAAAAAGATGGTCAGCTTTATACAATCTGCATCGGTATAGCTCGGCACTCCATAGTTACAAGGGTCGCGCCATGGATTCAAAGCATTAAATCTTTGCAAAATCGAAAAGAAGAAACATTAGCGCAAGAGCTGGCGTTCAGATTGCGGGTTCCACTACTCTACGTGGTAGTGGGAGCCGTCCACCAGTATGGACGGCGGGACGGAGAGGAACAGAAGAAACCAATTTAAAACACGGGCCAAAATCACAAATTAAGTTGACAACCTTACGGATCAAATCAACCAGGATTGACAATTCATCATATGGTCGGATCTACATGAAAAAAAGCAAGTTTTGTAGCCCGAAATCTACACAATATGTAGCAAGATATCACCTTTAATCAAACAACAGAAGAATTGAGCCCTCAACGGTGCTGGAGGCCTGGATCCGGATCGAGGGGTGCCATGGCGTACCTTTAATCAAACAACAGAAGAATTGAACCCTCAACAGCGCTGGAAGCCTGGATCTGGATCGAGGGGTGGGAGTTCCATGCCATGGCGGCTAGGGTTTGTCTATGTGGTAACGAGAGACGGGAGGAACTCCTGGAGCGGATTTGGGAATTGGGATGCGTAGGTGCTCCTGCTCGGTCTGGTGGAGTCTGGACTCGAGTCTGTACGTATCGGGGTGTCGTTTGGTGGGCCTGGGCCGGCACGCTTGCATCTTCTTGGTCAATCAATTCTCAATTCCGAACAACTAACTGGACCAGCTTCAGCCCACAGATCACGGATTCACGGCCCACAACAGGCAACGAGGCGAGGCGAGACGAGACGGAGGGAGGAGAGAGAGATACGCGCGGTGCCGCCGTCCTGGCGTCCTCTCCTCCTCCTTCTAGTTGATGAAGGTCGGCTTGGGTTCCTTCCCAGATATGTTCAGGCCGGGCCATCATCAGGTGTGCAACCTCTCTCATCTTCATTTGATTCTTGAGGATCTTGGAATTTTATTACTTCTTTGATTGGTTGATTGATACTCCATCTAGGTTCGTGTTATGTTCTGATCCGATTCAGTTGCGGCGTTGGGTTTCCGCGGGGGAAACATATCTCATCTCCGTCGCCGACTCCAATCCCGCACTTCGATTACGATTCGGATAACATACCGAGGTACGCACGGTTCAGGCCGCGGCCGGCCTCTATAAGTGAAGCAGCCTCGTCTATCAATCGAAAGCAACGACACCCGTGACCCGTCGAATACTCCTGCTGCAGCTTCCAGTTTCAGGATCGCGAACATGGCCGCGTCGTCGTTGAGCCACAGGCGTTTCCTGCGCGCCCTACCTCGCATTCAAGCACGTCGAAGGTTCAGATCGACCTGTCTTCTTCTACAACGTCTCGGAGAAGAAGAAGGTCGACGTCATCAACAAGGACGACGAAGGCGAGCTGAAGCTGACCAACAGCTAGCAACTGCTGGGCAACTCCGCAAGGCTGGATACTGGTCCGCGACACGCCGTCGTCGACCACCTTCCTCGTCGATCCCCACAACAACACTACGAGGATCCCGCTGCCGCATCTGCCGGAGGAGAACCTGTCGACCTACTGTACCTGCCTGCTGTCTGACTACCCAGCTGGTGAAGGCGGCCAAACCCGGAGCAGCAGCAGCTGCCTTGTGCTCCTAGTCGAGACCGACGCCCCTGTCATCTGGTACTGCCATCTCGACGGCAAAGAATGGGTGAGGCACGAGTACGACATCGGAACTCTACAACATTGTGACGGCAGCAGCGAGAAGCTGGTCATATGTTCAATAGCAGCATGCGGGGGCAAGTTCTACTTCGACGGCTGCGACTTCAACAAGCTCGGCGTGCTGGAGTTCCGCCCTGCTGCTCCGGTGTTCAGCGACATCGTTACCCGCAACGATGATGTCGCGACACCCAAGGGGTGGTTCCAGAAGACGTTCATGGTCGAGTCCATGGGAGAGCTCTACATGGTTTGCTTGGCGTCGGGTTACGACCTCGACGTCGTCCACCGGATCAGCGTTCACAGGATGGATTTCGTCAAGGGTGAGTGGGTTCAGGTGGACAGCGGCATCGGTGGCCGGGTGTTCCTGCTCTCTTCGTGGTACTTCGGCGCTTCTCGCTCGGCGGACGAGTGCGGGCTCGAGCCCGACTGCGTTTACGTGCTCTACCCGTGGAAGAAGCGCGTGAGGGTATTCAACGTGCAGGATGGGAGACGACCAAGATGCAGGATCTCGATGGAGCTCCAGCGTCTGATCAAGCAATGTGGATGCTGCCTACCCATCCCTAGTCATTTCCTTTGCTATTTTGTAGTGGTTGCCCTGCGTTAATTTCCTTTACATATTTTTTTTATTCTGTAGTCTACTGTGGAGAACCTAGAAATCCATAATCCGCGTCGATAGTGTAACCCTTGCTCAAGTATCACAATCAGAACGCTTAATAATTCAATAAAAGTCCATGGTTACTTTGATATTTGCAATGCCCATGTATACTTTTTTATTTTAACGCCCATGTGTTGTAAAAAAGAATAAAGGAAATGATTTTGTCGTAAGGCTTTTAAAATATTGTTGATCTGACGAGACAAACACCTAAGCTTGACATGCCCATATCACAAACGTCTCGTATTACGTCACACTATGTTGGAAAACTGAAATTTGGATTAGGACAAAACTAAATGGGTAGTTGCAGAAATCTGTTATTAGTTGGAAATGGACAGAAAATCATCTTTCATTATTTGGGAACGAGATTAGCACGACCTTAGTCAAATTTTGACTAGTAAGCTAGCAAATGACAAACCTACTCGATTAGTGAAAAAAACATGAAGATAATATACTCCATTCGTTCTGAAATACTCCCTCCGTATTAAAATATTTATCATCATTGATTTTTTTACAATTTAGATCATTTGTCTTATTCAAAAAATTATGCAAGTATCACCTATTTTGTTTGCTACATGATTTACTATTATAGGTATTTTAAACTTGTAGTATCATATTTACAATAATTTTTGAATAATATTAATGATCAAAGTTGTAAGAAAATGAAAGCGGAGGCAGTATCATCCTAAGATTTTTATTAGAGATAAATGTTTCATATACCCTTAGCTAACTTTAAAGACAAGACAAGTTTTCCGATTAACAAGAAATATATTTGGCAAAATTTTGATTTGAGTACTACTTGTCAAAAGTTTTGTCGCCACTCTTATTCAGGATATCACACTCTTAGGGCTCGTTTGGTAGGCCGTATGAGCTACAGTCCAGGCCCAACTGCTGCAATCAGTGACGTTTGGTGGTCTGAACAGCCTTCGGGACCTGGGCGGCTGGATGCAAAATCGGCCCGTCAACCTACACGGCGTGAAACGCTCGAGGGGGTCGTTTCACGTGGTGCAGGCTCGCGCAGCCCAAACGAGGAGGGTTTAGGTGACTGCGGTGACCGCTCGGATTTTTCCCTCACCTCCCCTCGCCAGAGCATGGGTCCTCTTCCACACCGCCAGAGCTCGCGACTCCCTGCCCCACCACCGGCGCCCTGACCCCTTGCCCCGCCTTCGGTGGACGACGGTGAGGTGGGCGGCGCGCGAGCGGCTGGGAGACGGCAGCGTGGCAGGGGAGGCGCACGAGGGGCTTGGGGGCGGCGGCGTGGCCAGGAGAGGCAGAGAGCAGCGCGAGCGGCCGACCGGCGAGTGCGCGGCGCAAGATGGAGGTAGCAGCGCCGGCGAGGCATGGAAGTTGCGGTAGGGAGGGAGGAAGTCGTGGCGGTGCGGTGGACATGGCGAGGTGCCGGATCTGTCCTCGTGGAGGAGAAGGCGCAGTCGCCGCGACGTGGGGAGGCGGCCCGCGGTGGAGTTGTGGGGACGACGGTGACGGCCGAAAAGCAGGAGGTGTCATGCACCCCTGCGGCGGCCTCGTCGCAGAGCTGTGGGGGGTGGAGCTCACGGAGGAGCGGCGAGGAGGATGATCTACGGGGGGCTGCGGCGGGGAAGGGGACCCAACAAATTGGAGAGAGGAGTGCGGCGGGTGGCACCATGGTTCTCGCCTTCGTCTTCTGGGCAGGCCGTCCCGCCGTCAGCACGGATCCGGGGCCTGCGGAGGAGCGGCGGCGGCATCAGGCGCGGACGCCGCGATGGCCTCCAACACGGATGCGGCGGCAGGTTGGCGCAGGTGCCGAGACGGCAAGGGCGCACCGGGCTGCGACGCCGAGGAGCGGGACTGTGGAGGAGTGACGGTGACGGCGCTAAGCACTACGATGCTGCAGACCCAGGAGCTCGGCTACCTCCGCGGCACCCGTGGCTGCCGGCGATGCGGCGCGGGGTCTCAGCAGCGGCGCGACGCTGCCTTGTACATGAGCGAGAAGGAGGCATGCGGAGGCCATGGCGGCGCCCAGGAAGCGGCGTCAGCCACCCCCGCGTGGTTGCGGCGGTGCTCGTGGATGCGGGCTCGGTGGCGATGAACGAAGCAAGAAGTCATGTGGGAGGTGGTAACTATACCTTGGACCGTCTGCAAGGTTTGCACATGTGACCAACAAACACAACCCCGGCCCAGCCAACATCATGGGGTACACAATTGCCAATCAAATTCTATGTACCTCATGGGCTTGGCTCATCTGATTCGGCCCTGGCTCACAGGGCTGGCTGAGTGAGGCCACCTTACCAAACATGTCCTTAGACCAGTCTTAGTGGTAGGGTCGTCGACATTTAATGTACTGTCATATATGCTTTTTTGATGACATGACATCAAATAAATGAAGGAATAGAAGATCTCAGGGTCATGGTGATGACCCCAGGTCGACACAGGTATCAATGCTCACGACCCTCCACTGAGAGCCCATGACCCTACATTTGATCACAACACATACAAGATTTAAATGCTACATTCTATATATGAAGTTGTGTCCATGACCCTGTGCATTGAGAGTGATAAAGTCATCATACTGAAAAGTTGATGTGACGGACTTAGCAAGTGTGCTCATGACACTGACACTGAGATTGGCCTTACAGTCAATCAACCTTGTACCAAGAATGTTCTGCCAATTCTGCTTTTCCCGTTCCCCACGTCGTAGGGCCGTGTTTAGATAAGTTTCAGAATTTTTTCAACCCCTTTTGACCACTAATTAAAGGTATTAAATAAAGCAGTTTATAAAACTACTTCCACACCTCAATGTAAATTTCTGAGAGCAATCTAATGAGGGTTTTGACCACACGATTAGAAGATGATTACTGTAGCATTACTGTAGCAAATCATTAAGCTAATTATACTATTAGATTCATCATGCAAAGTTGCACTCATATGTGAAAAGGTTTTGCAAATAAACTTCATTTAGTACTTCATGCATGCGAGATTCTCTTTTCTGAAAATTTTTTCAACTCATTTAAACACGACCGACTCGCGTGCGTTTCGTCGTCTCCAGAGACCAGAGCGTTTCGTCATCTCCTCGCAGCACAAAGTCCAACGCAGAAAAGTTGTCGACCGAGCAGCTAGCGAGCGAAGCCGGGGGTAGTACGCAGTCGTGTCTGAACTCCGCAACACACGCCGGCACCACCGTCGTCGTCGTCGTCGTTCTGTCCGTCGTCGTTCTTTTTTTCAGACGCACGTCCGGTCGCCACCGGATGCATGGTCGTCACGGTCGGAGACTGCCATTTTTTTTCCGCTCTCTCTAGTTATCTCTCGTTCTCTAGGTACGCACTGCATCCGATCCTCACGCGACGTAAGTACCACACGGTGGTGGGCTGGTGGTGGCTCACCGGCACCGGCCGGCCCCCGGCCACCAAAGAAGCAAACGCTGCAGCTGCAGGAGCTCTCCTGCCACCAACGACGGTGACTCGGACAATCGATCACACTTGAAGAAGAAGAGGTTCGGGCTTCCGGCGCCATGTGCGCGTCTTTGCTGTTCAGTGTTCAAACTGCAGGAAAAAAAACGCAACATGCGAGACGAAATTTGGTCAACTGCTTTCAAATTGCTCCAGATATAGCGAGTTTGGAGTGTGTTGGTTCCAGCTTCCTTCCAGGTGCCTCTTCTCTGGAGATGTTTCTACTCTCAGGCCTCGAACGTGTTCAACAAGTCGTGGTAAATTCTTTGCGTCAAGCACCCCCCGGTCGTAAAATTCATTGGGTCGCAGTGCCGAGAAATTAGCACCCGCTTAGCAGCAAAAGTAGTACGTATCATGGTCGTGCCGGGCCTCGTGTCAAGTACGACTGTTCCTTTGATTTTTCTTATATTCGTTTTAGTTGGCGCGTCAGGGCGTACGCCGTGCCGTTGGTCACCAGCGTCGCCCTCGAACTTCACCTGCGTCCAGTGTCAATCAGGGTCGTCAGTGAACCTGCGAGCACTTCGGCCCCAATTTAATTGAAAACTTTTTTTTTTAGCAAATTCATTGAAAACTGCCGGTGGTGTCTCTCGCTCGAGTCTCGACTAGTCACGTACCACGATGTTGTGCAGTGGGGATGGAGGCCTGAGCGGGGCGGTCGGTAGCCGGCGGCCGGCCCGGCCGGTAGGAGTGGTATATAGCCGCCGAGAGGCCGCGCGCTTTACCTTGTGGGTCGTCGATGTCTTTGGGCGACTGAATCCGGCGGCCCGTGCCACACGCCGGCCCACGACGTGTAAGCCCGTGTTCGTTCTTGCCGCGGGGGTCGTCGTAGGCTCGTAGCCGATTTGCATGGGATCAACAACCATGTACGCCTCGGCGGGGACGCCGTTTACACAGTGGAAAAGACCGATACAGGCCGGGCATGCAGGAAGACGCGTCGTCAAGCCGTCAACGATGGCCACGTACGGCGAGCAAACAAACGCTCCGGCCATCCATCTGACACACGCATTTTTGTACGTCATCGTCGCAGAGTGCGGCCCGCGCGTTGCACAGGAATGCACCCGAGTGTGGTGGAGCATACACGCGTACGCGTGCATGAGCAAACCTTCTTTGTTTTCCCGTCCAAACAGGAAACAGCATTCCACTGTGGCGTTCAAGGCGACGCAATCATAGCAGTGGCCGTTTGTTGAGTTTAATCCTTGTTGCTAGGTTAGAAATAAATTTTTAGCAAGGACGACTAAACTTTAGCTAGTCAGTATGCCGTTTCTCTCCGTCCCGGAATATAACTTTCTTTAGACTTTTTCATAGTTAATTTTTTCAACTTTGATCATGAATAACGAAATAATCATAAATGCTAATAACATAAAAATGATATCAGCAAATTTATCATAAAACGAACTATCAAAATATGTAAACTAGTTTACTGAATTTTTGCCATACACGTTCGAGGCATGGCGCACATTTTTTTATGTCTTTCCGTATGTATCATTATTTCTCTCTTTTTTTTTTGGAAATTTCCTTCTGATGATAAATACCAGCTCCTCATAAGCTTCTGCATCACGAGCTGAGATATTTTTTTTAACGAACCGTACAAGATAGTATATGTTTCATTGATATAGAAGACAAAAAAAAGACTACAACTTTGGGAAGTAATAGGCACGAAAACACAAGAGAGAAAAATAACTCGGCCGGTTGGATTGGGTCATCAACACGGGTTACCGCTCATTGACCGGTTGGATTGGGACATCAACACGACCGCACCACTATACTCTGCACCACTATACACCACAACCGCAGAGGAGATGACACATCCGTAGCATGCGCCCACCAGCATACACTTGTAGACATCGAGCCTTCAACGAGGTCCAGTGCTGAAGAAGAAACAAAATGGGGGCAGACGCTACCACATCGAGAAGGCTACCGTCGTGCATGACCCTTTGCCGTAGTGCTGCTGCATCAAAGCAAGACTTCCCGACTAAGTGAAAACACCGGGTCCGAGTAACTCACAACGCGTGGCAGCCTTGCCGTTGGACTCCGCCTCTCGCGTGCGCGGGGGCTTTGCCACGCCCGCCACAACGCTCACACACCGGACCCGTTTCGAAGATGTCGCCGAGAAAGTGAGCAGAGATGCCCACACCCATAGCTCTAAAACAACACCAAACTCTTTTAAAGTCCGAATTCAACTCGTTGCTTCCCCTCGCATGAAGCAGCCACTATCGAGTCAGCGGACCAAGGATGTCGCTCGCGCCGTCATCCGACGTTGTACCACACCAGGTGGTTCCAGCTATGCTGAAGCAACTCGACACGATCCGCTGCAAGCCAAGTCGTCCCCCGCTGTCGACACCGCAAGCGCCGTCCTTCGACGCTGTCCCGCACCGCACTAGCCAATGCATCAATGCCAGCCACCGCAGACCACTGCAAGTAGCCGAAACAACAGAAGAAGGACGACTCCTAGCCACCAACGAGAAAGTCGCTGCCTTGGACGTGAGGAAGGCAACCCCCTTCCTGCCCGCCGCACGACAGGATTGTCACGACAGCCGAAGCAGCCATGGTAGGGGACTGACATCACCGCAGCCGAGCGAGGTCTCCAGAGACGAGGCCTCCAAGGAGGGAACAACACCAGATGCGCCACCATCGCTCGTCCAGGCAGGACAGGGTTTTCGCCCAGAGATAAAAGCGCAGCAAGGGTGTACTCCCGAATGACACCCCTAATAGGGAGAGCGGACGCCGCCACCATAAGGCTTTCACGCGGAGCATAAACACCTGTTAAACACGCCCGGCGCGGCGCTCCGGCGACACTGCCACGACCGTCCCGCCCGAGTGATGCCTCCGTGTCACACCCGATTTTCCGAAGAAAACCAAGTGCTACCTATATGTATGCCAGGATCTAGTTTCATACATATAGTGACATCATAGTGAATAACAGAAACAATATCACGTAAAGAAAGAGAGATTATCAGAGATTTACAGCGGAATCCTGGGAAGCAAAGGCTCCAACTTCACAGGCAAACGACTAGGGGTTGCGTAGGCCTAGCACCATCTTCTGGACTTCATACACCTTCTTCTTGTTCTTCTGAGCAGCGGTTAGCAAGGATGAGTACACTTATGGTTGGTACTCAGCAAGGTCACGAAAATTAACCAGAAAGCAAATTAAAGTCCATCTTTAAGTATATTAATCATGTGATGGTCCAGGCCGCTCTTAACCGTGAGCACGGCTGATCGATCAGTTTTCACTCTGCAGAGGTTGTACACTTTACCCACAGCTCGCCTAAAAGTTCCGAGGAACTTTGAACCCAACCACGCTGTGCTAGCTAGGCACAATACCACACTTCCGAGGTGTGATTGCATAGGGACGCTACAAAACCTTTACAAAGATGTGAAAAGGTCCAACAGCCCGCATAGTTACAGTAGCAGAGCGGACCATAACCCTCCCTAGTGGACAGCACCTTAGCAAAGGCTGCGGCCAAGAGGACCGGGCTATACCCCTTAAACTCTGACCCCCTCTGCTCCTTTCGGATAAGGCTGTCAGTTCGTTCACACATCTAATTAATTGGCTAAGCCAGAGCCATATGGACTGTGGTTGCACTGTTTTCCTAGGTGGTTCTCCATGTTCCAATTAATTCACAGTATTCTTATTAAAGCATAGGTAGAAGGGTGGTTAGGGTCACTTGCCTTTCTCAACAAAAAGCTACTCTTGCTCTTCTGCTCTTGCTCTTTCGGTACTCTTGATCTTCAAGACTTTTGATCAGCAGCTCGATCTTCTACTCGAATCAAACATCGGGCACAACATAAGCAAAGCAGACAAACAAGAACAACTAAGAACAATACACCAAGCATGAAAAGCTTTAAAAGAGGACAAGGTTTGGCTCTAGGACCGCGAACGCAAAAACACTCGGGACTATCGGGAGATTTGGATTATATCACACAAGGCTATGTGCTTGATATATTTTAATTCAAAAAGATGTGCATAGGTTATTTCAGAGAAATATCCTATTTAATAATTAAGCAAGTTATATTTGTATTTAAAAGACGATGTAGAACTTATTCAAATTTTATTTATAAATATTCAAGTATGAAGCATGTGAAGCATCTAAACGAATATCTTTATTTTTCAAGTTGAACTAATCAAATTATAATTCAAAAATACATTTATGTTCATATTAATCAAATTAACATTTAATTAAGAAAACTCGAGATAGCCTATGTTGTTTTTATTAGAAAGCAAATTGCATAATGATTAATCAATTTAAGTTTAATTATAAAACTGAGGTATACTCTAATTAGCTTTTAATTGAAAGAAATATTTAATTAAGTATTAATCATATTAAGTTTCTTATGAAAACACGTGTTGAACTCTAATTTGATTTTAATTAGAAAACATGTGCATAAGGATTAATCATATTTAATATTTAAATAAATTATAAAACAAAGAACATGTTCAACATTGGTCCTAACACGTACTTTGAGTTGATATGAACCTAACGCAACTTGAAACGGTGAAAACGGAGCTAAAACGTGGAAACTAGGGGATAAACAAGGTTTAGGGGCTAAACTGTGAGAAGACTTGGGCTCCAGGGGCTAAACTGCAAGAAACCAGGGACCTAAACCTAATTACACGTATAAACTCAAGGTTTATAGTGTAAAAGGTTAAAGGTGGACCTTGGGTGGAAAAACCCAAAGAAATCTAGGGGCTAAAACAGAAAAACGAGGACCTGCTTGTAAGAGTTCTTATAGGTGGAAGGGCACACTTGTGATATTAGAAAGTGCGGGGACCGTTTTGCAAAGTGACAGGCAGGGCGCGGGTGTTGACCGGTACCTGGCCAGTTTGACCTGGGCGCGGCTGCGATCTAGGCCGTTGATTCTCGATCGACCGGCCGAGATCGCATGCGAGCGGCGGGACAGCGACGCTGCGGCGGCAGACGGCGGCGCCGAGCGGCGGCTTGCCGAAAGATCGCCGGCGCATGGCCGGAACGACCTCCCGGCCACCAAACTCAACAGGGAAAAGACTGGAACCAAGAGGAGGACACGGGGATCTTACTGAGGGGCTTGAAGAGGCGGGAGAGGCGCCGGAGAGGGAGATCGGCGGCGAGCGGTGGAGCTCCGGTGGCTTCGGCGTGGCGGCGGCGTTGCGCGAGGTTGGAGAGAGGGAAAACTCGGTGGAGAGGTGCGGGGAGGGTAGGGAGTCGAGACCGCCTTTTATACGGCGAGGAGGGTAGGGGAAGGGGCAGTACGGCGGTGGGGAGCTTCAGTGGCCGCCATTGATGGCGGTGGCTTAGTGGGGAGGGGGTTTCGGGAGAGGGAACGGGCTCCGGCGGCGCACGGTACACTGCGCATTGATGCGCGCACTCAGTGGGGAGGGGAGGTGGCGCGGGGAAGTGAGGAGCACCGGGGAGACGGCGGTGGTGGCCGGCAGCCAAGGGGAGAGCGGGCGGCGGGAGGAAGGAGACGGACCCGACAGGTGGGTCCCACCTGTCGGCGTCTGGGAGAGAGGGGGAGGCGCTGAGTGGGCCGGCGAAGGAAGATGGCCGGAAGGGGAAGGTGGGCCGGCGGCGGGAAAAAGAAAAAAAAGAAAAGAAGAAGAGAGGAGCGGTGGGGCGGAGAGAGAGATGGGCCACATTGGGCTGAAAGAAGGAGATAGGGGAAAAAGGGTTTGGGTTTCCTTTTTTTTTTTTTTCTTTTCTTTCTTTTCTTTCTTTTCCAACACACAACAAACAAAATCAAATGCAACCAAAATAAATGCAACACACATACGTATTTATTTTATTTAATTTATAAAAACAAACAATTGCCTTTTCCTACACTAAATTTCCTGTAAAGAGAATAATTGTTGGTAAAATTTTAAATAATGAGAAAATCGTTGATTAATTATTTTTCCTATTAACATTCTGAAATTTGAAAATTTCAGGGTGTTACACTCCGTCGCACACATCGCGTTGCGTTGTCAGAACTCCACTCCTCTGCCGCCCCACTGACGTCGCTTACCGTGTCGCCCTCGTCGGGCCGGTCATCCCGTCGGCCGCCGCCCGGGACCTTGGCGCCCAGCACGCATGCGACCACCACACGGCCGCCATCAGCGGACGCATGGCCACCGGAGCCGCATCCCTGAGATGCAGCAGCCGCGAGCCACGACATCGGCACACAGGTACGCCGGGCAGGCCCCGCTACTGCACTCTCCTGCCGCCCGCCGCTGCCGCAACTGACGTGCGCCGCACGCGCCAAGGCCGGCGGCCACCACGCCGCCGTGCCGGGGACAGTGCCACGCCACCACGGCGCTGCCCCGCCCTCCGAGGAGCTCGGAGGTCGTGCACTCCCGTCGTGCGCCGTTGCCCAGCGCCAAAAGCTACTGCCCACACCGGAGCCAACTCCCATTGGTGGAAAAACAACCTTTGTTCCTACACATTAGTCCCGGTTGAATTTTGGAGCCGAGACTAAAGGTTTTGGGGCGACGTGGCCATGAGTGGTAGGAGAGCTCCGACCCTTTAGTCTCGGTTCGTAACACGAACCGAGACTAAAGGACCCCCTTTAGTCTCGGTTCGAAACACCAACCTAGACAAAAGCCCTCCTTTAGTCTCGGTTCGTGTTACGAACCGAGACTAAAGGGTCTCCCACGAGTTAATATAAGAGGATTGCATTCTCTACTCAATCACATGTGCTGTATAGGTGAGATGGTAAGGAAGTTACACGCGAGGCTACAGGTCACGAGTTCGAATCCCCGCACCGCGCACGTGTATATTTCGCGTGAAAAAATCGCGTGGGCCTCCCAGGAATTTCCAAAATTTTTTTTGACGTTGGCGTGCCCTCCCCCCCTTTTGTCTCGGTTGGTAATACCAACCGGGACTAAATGCCCCCCTTTAGTCCCGGTTGGGCACCCGGTAAGAAAGAGGGGGTCTTTCGTCTCTACGTATTAGTCCCGGGTAGGCTTTAGGGACTTAATGCCTTTCCCACCCGGGACGAAAGGCCTTTTTTCCACCAGTGTCCGCCGCCTCCATCGCCGCCCCACGTAGATCCAGCCCTGAGGACGTGGGATCTGCCACTGTCGCCGGGACCGACAGCCGCTGTGCTGCTCCTCTGCTCCGGAGCAGAACGCTGAAGACCAGGGAAGGCCCCGCCGCTGCCGTCCTGGGGCCCGCGTGTGTTCCCGGTGTGCCCCTCCGGTAGCGACAGGGAGGGGAAGGATGGAGAGGGAGGGGGGAGGAGGGAGGGCTCTGGCACAGCGGAGGAGTCGCCGCCCGAGTCGCCCAAGGCGGGGGCGACCCGAGCAGCACGGCGTCCGTGTCGATCCGGGCTCACGAGCTGAGATGTTGCTGCAATTTCAGCTGCCTTGCAAAATTCTTCGCGTCTCCGACGAAGACGCGGGATATCTAAGCAGCTTGTGATCTCTAGCCGCAGACTGAACCGCTAGCTACAGTACGTATCATGGTCGTGCCGTGCCTCGTCACAGTGCCCTTTTTTGCCGTTTTGAGGATTTTTCAAGCCCATGACACAGTTCCCTTTTCTTTTTAAACAAGACAAATGCTTGAGGAAATTCTCAAGCACGGCTGATACCTGCCACTGCTTGTCTGCTTCGTCGATCAATTGCTTGGCACGGAAGGATGGACAAGCACGTCCGATCCACTCCTCCGCGCGCGGAAGTATCCTGCCGGGCCGGGGTCACGTATTCTACACAATTCAGGATGCATACTCGTGAGCGGGCAGCCTTCCAGGAAAGGCGTCAATGCCAACCCGCACAGTCAAGTCACCAACGACGGTCGCCGGCCGGCCGGCTGGGCCGCTGGGGCACCAACAACCCCGGCCACCCACCCAGGCGTTTCACACGCGCGCGGACATTTCTGGCTTCCAGAAGTGTGGCCGCCCCCCTGACGACGACGGTCATGGGTCCGCATCGTCGTCGTCGTCTCCGCTGATCCTCCTGATCACATCACACCGCCGGACGAGCAGCACTAGCTAGTAGTCCAACAAGAAAACGAGTTGTGGCCGGGCGGCCGGGCGGTCACCAACTCACCGCCGGACCTCCAGCGCACAGCCCGACGCTCCTCGTCGTCGTCGTTTGTTTCCGGCGAGACGGGACGGGGCGCGCGGTGGCCTCTCTCAACCCCATCCAAGCACGGTCGTCACGGCATGGGAAGCGGACACGAACGACACGCGCGCGGAAGCTACCGACCGACCGACCCGGAAGAAATCGCGCGGCTTCACCAAGACACCTGCGAGGCCTTTTCAACCTCACGCCTTTTTCTTCTCTGCCACCAACGGTAACTGGCACTAGCCGTTTTCTACGTCTCCGAAGCGGGCTCTCCGTTCAACTGGCTGCGTAGAAAAAGGTTCAGACTTCGGAGCCATGCGCGTCCATGATGTTCATATGGGCGCTCTGATCGATCTGGAAAGCTGCGTAGATGGCCTGGGCTGCTGGTGCTGGCTGCTGCTGCCATTATATTGTCTTCTTGTTTTCTTTTGAAACATGGACTGGTGCCGCGCCATTATCAGGAACAGCACCTGCGTGGCTGTCCATGTTTTTGTCAGCTTCGTGGCTGCTTGCTTGATTCCTCTCGACCACATATTGTGTCGTGATGTGGGGTGTGTGTTAAGGGACATGGAGGGGCAGCTGTTGAAATCAGCAAGACGACGTTTATGAAAATTTAGGAGCCCCTTGGACTGAATTAAACCGTTCCTTGATTGACTCATTAGGAAGACACTCCTCTCTGATCCCATACATACATAATCCGTTTCAAAAACATTTCGTGATTTCCGGGCGGCGGAAGACAAATCCTGCTCTGCTGGCAGAATAACGGTCACATGCATGCATGTGAATTCGCGCAGTCCTCAGTAATCAAATCCTTGATTTTTTTTTCAATACTTTTAACAAAGACCCTGCCAGTTAGACGGTCGTCGTCTTGCAGTGGCTCTGAGTAGTAGTGGACACGAAGTGGTGCTTTTATTTAGTCATGTAACAAAGGTATAAGTAATTACAAAAAAAAAATCTGAATAATCTACCGTATACATCTCCTCCAAACAGACTGAACCATCCAATGAACTGAATGTCACCCGTATGTATATAACATATATATCATTATTCTCAAGCTCTGACCTCTCAACTACTGGGGTCTCCACGTCAGCTCACGCATCACTGACAGCAAGCTGCTGGAATATGGGAGCCTAGCCTACTAGTAATGCCTATGGGGCTTTGGCCGGAAGATACTGATGTCCCTTTCGTTCGCCTCCTGCAGCGGCCTCGCGTTCTTCTCCATGTCCTGCAGCAGGTAAAGAAAACACCAAGTTTGGTCAGAAACTAGCTACACTTCAGTTCATATATATCGCTTTTTGGATTTTAACCCTGTGTTGGTTCCAGGTGCCTTCTAGTTGGTCAAAGTTGGCACGCAGCATGAACACTTACGTCGTGCACGGCCTCCCTGAGAAGCTCCAGCTGCTGTTTGGACACGGTGCGAACCTGCATGCACAAAACATTGGAAAAAAGTTCAGGAAAAAAATTGCCACACACCTCAGTCAAGTACAGTACCGAAATTTCCTTGCTATTCACCAACCCTCTTCAAGAACGAAGAAGACATCACGAGATCGAATGCGAAGACGATGGCTAAAAAAATTGAGGAAGAGAACCTACCCTCTTGACGAGGGTCCAGATGACTCCCTCGGTGCAGGGCGGCGTGGTGAGGGACCCCATGTAGCGGTAGTAGACGCTGGCCCTGCCGCGTGCGCCGCGCGGGTCGACGGCGCCGACGGGCTCCTCCCGGTCCCGACGGTCGGCGATCCGGCGGATGGCGGGCTCCAGCGCGTGCAGGAACGCGTCGTGCGCGCCGACCTCGTAGAGCACGCCGATGACGGCGGCCTTCCCCGCGGCGCTCTCGTGCACCAGGTGCATCTCCATGTCGTACCGCCGCCCGTCGACGGTGTGCTCCGTCGGCGAGTGCCAGTGCATCTGATTCAGGTAGTACGCCGTGCCGTTGATCACCACGCTCCCGGCGTCGCCGCTGAACTTCACCTGCAACGAAGAAGAAGACGACGACCAATCAGATGCCACCGTCAGAGACCGGCCATTAATTGAAAGACTCGTAACTGCCAGCGTTCTCGGTATCAAGGAAGAACCGAAGAAGACGATGAAGAAGAGACGACGCACCATGATGTCGTGGCCGCGGTTGACGATGGAGGCCTGGGCGGGGCGGTAGGAGTGGTCGAGGTAGCCGAGGGCGCGCACCAGCGTGACGCGCTCGTGGTGGAGGTCGATGGGGGACTGCATCCGGCCGGCGCTGCAGTTGCCCCACTCCGCCTTGATCTGGCCCCAGTGCGCCGGACCGTGCGCGTCGCGTGGGTCGTAGCTGAACTCGTGCTCGTCCTCGGTCTCCTGCTGCGCCCTGGCGGCGGGGAGGAGGAGGAGCAGGACCGCCGCGGCGAGGGCGAGGAGCGGCGCGCCGGCAGGGAGGCCGCCGCGGGGGTGGTGGCGAGCTGGACGACGACCCATGCTGGCTGGTGGGCTTCTTTCTTTATTCGGTCGTTGAGTAATTGGGTTGATTTGGGATGGTCGCACGGGGTGGGGGGAATTATAGCCTGGGAACAGGGCAGGCTGAGATGGAACGCGTCAAATAAATAAGATCCTGGTGACTTGTCAACCGGAGATTAAACGTGCGCTAGCTGCTCGATCACTGTTCATCGATGGCCTTCTGTTGCACTGTACTCCTGCTGTCTGACCAAGTTCAAGTCCGGACGTCATTGTGTTTGTGTGTGTTTTTTTTAAAAAACTTGTAAGTTTGCAAATATCGTCGGATTGTGACAAGTGCGTAATCGATACACCTTTTGGGTGCTGACCACGCGGGATTTTTATACACATTGTCGGATGATTGGTGTATATAATGATGGAAATGGTGACACCCTCATAACATATATAGTACCTTTTTTTTAGCATCCATAACATAGTACTTAGGTTAGCTACTCAGCTAGCTACTTAATTTTTTTATCTTATACTTTCAATTATTCGCAAACCGTAATTTTAGTTTATTTCGGTGAATTTTGGCTGACCAAATGATGCTCTGCTCAAATTAGTGGTGAGATGCCTACTTTTGAAGTAATGGCCTATTTAGTATAGCTTCCACACGTTCTGGATCGAGAGGGTGCGTAAAAGGTGAAAAATCGTTGGCAATTACTGAATTTTGTTTTGGATGTGGGTGAGCTACATAGCTCCGCCCCTGCTCTCCACCTTATCTCCACCTACATAGGTCCGGCTCACCACTCAGGTCGCCCCCAACCCTGCTGGCACGAGCTGGCTAGCATTTGCCGAACCTCTGTGCAGCAGCTGCTGGTGCGGATCTTCGACGGATCCTAACTGTAGCGAACATGGCCTCATATGCCATTTGTTCTAAGTTTGATTTTGGTGATTAAATGACAACATGATCAATGGAACTAACCATATTGTTGAGCATGTCTTTGTAGACACTTCTAGGTCCCATAGATGCAAAAATACCATATGCCAAAATGAGAAGATAGTATATTTTTTCAAGGGTAAAAACTATGAAAGAAAATGAAAAGAAAAGCCACAATCGGATGAACCGACGGTACCCTTGGAAGCGGCGTCGGTGCAATCACCGGATGAAGTGGTAAACTGCGTGAAGACTCAAGTCAACAAGTGATCACCGGATTAACCGACGCCCCCATTTCTAGTTGCGCCGGATGAATCAAGAAATCAAGCGAGCAGGATTCAACAGCACCGGATGAACCGATGGTGATGCAACGGTTCATCCGGCGACCGTTTGGTTGCTAACAAAGAGGTCAGGGCACAGGAAGCAGTAGCATCGGATGAACTGATGACCAAAAGGGATTCCGCATTGGTTCATCCGGCGGCCTCGGTTTAGCTAACAGAGACGTCCGGAGAAGATTTCCTTCAGCACCGGATGAATTGACGCACCGTCGGATGAATGACGTCAGCATGATTCAACGGTTAAGAGCGGTGGAAGACAACGGCTAGTAGCACCGGATGAACCGACGCCAGGAAAATGCATAGCGTCGGATCATCCGATGGTACTATTTTCAGAAGCTTTGGCCCAATGGCTAGTTTGCTGCCTTGGCCTATTTATACCCCTTCCACCCCGTCATTTGAGCTTGCTGGAGTATGTGGAAGTGCAGAGGAGTTCAAGACTCATAGAAGATCATATCCAAGCCATCCAAGTGCTAAATTGCTCATCCATAGACTTGCGCATGCTTTGTGTGTGCTTAGTGCTAGGCTTAGCTTAGGGTTGAGTGAGTGCAAGGTGTGCCTATCTTGTGAGGTAATTCTCAAGTGGATCAAGTTGTACGAGGTGTGCCGGAAGCCTTGGAGCCTAGGTGGCTCTCCGGCAAACGTCTTCGACCCTCCGGCTTGGTGTGAAGCGGCGAGGACACTTTGTGCGGGGGACGTGGAGACCCCCTTCCCTTGGTGGAGAAGCTCCTTAGTGGAGGCGGCATCAAGGTGACCAAGGGAGCTTGACGAGTGCCTTCGTGGCGAGCCTTTGTGGCAAGTCAAGTGGTGCTCTTGGGAGAGACTTGGTGACCGGGAAGCAATACTCTTGTGTAGAGTGCTTCAACAACGTGGACTAGGGGTGGCTTAGTGCCTACCGATACCACGGGATAAATCGCGTGTCAAGAGTTTGCTTCCTCTCATCCCCCTTTACGTTTCCGCATTACTTTCTTGTAATCCTTGTTTGCCTTTACTTTACTAGAGTAGTATCTTGTTAGGATTGACTATAGGTTGCAAAACTTGTTTTGGGATGGGAGTTTCACACTAGAACAACCCTAGTTGCACATCTAGATAATATGTTCTAGTTTATGTTTGATGCAAATAGTGATAAGCCATATGTTAAGTTTTTAAGTTGCCTAATTCACCCTTTCCCCCTCTTAGGCTACGAGGATCCGATTCCTTACACTAACCAGCCCTCCCGCATCATTTGCCCCACCACCAGCCCCTCCTGTAGCCGCCTCGCACCACCGCTGCTGTCTTTGATCTTCGCCATGATTGCCGTCAACACCCCCACCTCGACCCTGCGCAACCGCCTTCCTCCACCGCCCGGTCGGCGCTCCCACCAACACGCCTCGCCGCCCGCCTCCTCCACCAGGCCGGTCTGCCACTGCGGACCCTCCCTCCATGGCTAGTTGGTGTATAAAAGGATGTAAATGGTGACACCCCATAAGATAGTTCTTAGGTCAGCTACTCTCAGCTAGCTACTTAATTTTTTTATCTTATACTTTCAATGACATGAAAAACCGGAATTTTAGTTTATTTTGGTGAAGGATTGAACAAACGCAAAAGCTAAACGGAGAGGGCTCTCCATTTAGCCTTATCGCGAGAGCCCTCCCGATTTGGCAATCCGAGGAAAAAAAACCGAATCGAAGACAGAAAAGGAAAGAGGGAGAAAAGTAACAAATCAAAAGGAAGAAAGTAACTTGTATTCTCCGGCGATCTCCTCCGTCTCCGGTGGTTGGTGGGCGGGGCGGCCGACGGCGGGACGCCGGCGGGCGCAGGCGGCATTGGAGGCCGGCGACCTTAGGGTTCGGGGTTAGGTGGGTTCGGGTTCGGGTTAGGGTTAGGGTTTGGGGGTTGGGGGAACCTGCATAGCCACCGGACCTAGAGGGAGGTCCGGGGGCAGCTGCCGGACCGGCGGTGGTCGTGGGTTGTGGGCGGAACGGCGGGCGGCGGCGGCGCCGCCCGCCGGGGTGGTGGAGGAGGCCGGTTGGGCCTGGGTTGGCAGCGGGGGGTGGGGATGGTGAGGAACCGGCGGCGTGGAGCTCGGTGGAGGCGGATCCGGCGGCGGCGAGCTCCTGGGCGGCGGAGGCGCCACCGGAGCCGGGGAGGGAGGGATTGGCGGCGGGGGCAAGTGGAAGAAGTGGTTAGGAAGGGCGGGGAAGGGGGCCGCGGGCGGAAGGTGGGGGGAGCGGGCGGCGGTGGAGGTCGGCGGTGGTGGGGAGGAAGGGCGCGGTGGAGGTCAGATGTGGCGTGAAGACGACCGTGAAGAAGACGACTCGCACGGGCGTAGCGTGAAGATAAGAGCGGGGGCTGGTGGGGCCCACGCGGGATCTTCTGCGGAGGGGGGGGTGTCTTGCGGTAAGGCTAAGGGGAGAGCACTCTCCCCGTAGCAGACTCCTTGAACAAATGACCCTTTTGCACAAATCAGTGACAAGATGCCTACTTTTTTGGGCATCGCATGGAAACTGCAGGAGACCAATTGGGTACATGCAGGTTGGCCGGGGACTCGGCGTTTCGACGTCAGGGGGCCTAGCATAGCTTCCACCAGTTCCGGCTTCATCATCCACAACCAGACACACTAGCTAGCTGCCGTTTGTAATCAGAAGCCGCTTTGCAACTCGACGGAAAATGAATTAATTAGGAGCCTACCAAGTCTTTTTCCTTTTTGGTCTTCACCGAACTCCTGCCACAGTAGTGCAAATAAAGTGGTGGAGCGGAAAAAAAAAAGTAACATCCGTACCAAAAGGGCCTGAAGTAGTGCTAACGACTACGAAATTAGCACGAAAAGTGTTCAAATGGTGACATCCTCCTCAGACGTCGGCGAGTATTTTTTTTAATTAAAACAGGAGCACTGCTATGTCATTTAAGAAGAAACAGCATTGGTACATAACGGGTCGAAGCACACACCACCACACGAACAAGCCCAAGAACAAAAACAAACGCACCCAACACAACACGCCACCAACTACAACCACATGGGAGAGGACACCAAAGCAGGCCGCCGACACTTGCGCTGTCGTCACCGACGCTGTGCCACGCCATGGCGCAACCCGCTGCAGGAACCAACGACCCATTGAGCCCCTCCACCATGGGACTGTCGTCCTCAAGCTGCACAAACCCGGCCGTCGAACCCTCAGATCCATAGAAGCTTCAGCACACATTCCCACCACAGTACCTGGGACGCCCACTGGTCCTGGCCTCTCTGCGTGGGGGCCTCGCCTCACCCACCGCCACTCTCTCTATTCCAAGGACTCAGGTAACAAACGCCGCGAAGAGAGCATCTCCTCCACCCCGCCGTCACGGAGAACACCGCCGCACCAAGCTTAGCATCTCAAGTCTTCCAGAACCCATGGGCCCTCAGCACCCCGACAGCAACACGGACCAACGCGCTTCCAGCAGCACCACCAGCCAGCTCCACCACCACTAGCAACGGGGCTCCAGACACGACACCTTCAAGAAGGGTACGACGCCAAGGCGCCGCTGTAGCACGTCCAGAAGGACGGGGTTTTCACCTTGTGAGCCCCCTGCAACGAGAACGTAGCGCCTCGCCATGATGCCCCCAGCAGGGTGAACAACGCTCCAAGAACGCCGCCATCATGTCCACCGACACCGGTGAAGGCTTTCGCCCGACTGCCCTACGCCCGCCACCCGCTTGTGACCAAGGAGGATGCCAGCACCCGCCACCTCCGCAACAATCGCCAGCAGGGAGCCCAACGCCTCCCGCAGCACCACCACGGCGCCGCGAGGAGCACCAGGCACCCCTGGCCCCACCGCCAAGGTGGCGCCAACTAGCACCAGATGCAGAGGGTGGCCGGCCCTGGCCAGCGGTGGCCGGCCAGCCCAGGCCTGCAGAGGCCGGCAGGGCCTCCCAGAGCCAGGCACGGCCACCCCGGCCACGGCCGCGAGCCCGCCGAGGCAGGCCAGCAACAGCCGCCGAGGCCGGCCCGCCAACCAGCCGAGGCCGGCCAGCACCGGCCGCCAGCCCGCCGGCCGCAGCAGGTGACCCGCAGCAGGCAGCCCTGCAGCAGACGCGTGCCAGGCGACGCGCCGCGCCAGGCTGTCGGCCCGCGCGACCGCCAGCCGGAGCCTTGCCCCGCGCCAGGCCGTCGGCCCGCGCGACCGCCAGCCGGACCGCCAGCCGGAGCACCGCTGTCCACCCGCCGCCGCGCCGCCATCTACCTCCAAGGCTACCGCCGCCGCCGCCCGGCCACCGGTCGCCCGCCCGACGAGAGACGTGCAGCTTCCACCGTGCAACCCCCAGATCCGGGCAGGGCACCGCCGGATCTGGGGATGCGCCACTCGCCGCCGCCGGGGGGCGGCCCGGTCGACGGCCCTCGCCAACGAACAATGGCGGCCGCGCCCGCCCTTACCCGCGCGAGAGAGGAGCAGAGAGGCCACGCCGCCGCCGTCCTTGCGGCCGCACGGGCTCCCGGTGGCCCGCTCAGGCGGCGGCGCGACGTGCTGCGGCGGGCAGGGGGCGGGGGGCGGCTAGGGTTGGGAGACCCTCCCCGTCGCCCACGCGGGGGGGACGGAGAGAGCACCGGGTCCTTGGTAGGACACCAGCTGCGGCTTGAAGATTTGGAAATTGCAAACTGTGATACGTCGGCGAGTAGTAGTTGACAACTTGTGTCGAAGTAGTTTCCGGGCGGCTGAACCGTACCTGCTCCGGACAATGCCATTGCCATGTGCCCATATGTTGGTCTGATCTCTGCTCTCGTATATACTAGACTTTATAAAGGCAAGGCCGACATGGGCAGCGTCCTGTCGGCGGCTATCGGCGACGCAACGCGGTCATGGTGAACATCTGAATCCAGCAGCACAAGTTCGAGAGGCGCATGCATGCTCGGAACGCCGCTCGTATCGTACGTGCTCGTGCTCGATCGATCCATGGCGGCTCCGATGCGGTGGGACACGACGGATCGGAGAAACGCAGCCGGCGGTGATCACCACGCCCGCTGATGCACGGCGTTGTCCGGCCGGGGCCATCGGTAATTCACGCACGCGTCTTCTTCTTCGATCGGCCCTGCTGCCTTCCTCGCCTACGACGACTCTACCAGGTTTCTTGTTCAGACACGACCCCACCGTTTCAGACCTTCCGCGCTGCTGTACCCGTACGCGTACAGTACTACTTTGATCACGAGAGATTCAGATCGACGACCACGCACGGCAAAACACTTGGCGTGTGCAAGCGGGCCGCCGTTGTGATTTGCAGCGGATTTTACTTGCAGTTGTTGTTGCTGCAGGTTTTTCAAATGCAAAGATCGATCGATTGCGACGTTGTGAAAATTCGAAATGGTGACGACCAGGACCAAGAAGGCAAGAAATGGTGGCATCGCGCGCGCCCCAGACCGTCGTTGCAATGAGCACACTTGACAGTTTGGATCGAGTGTTCAGTGTGCAGCTGGCGCACCTTGGTAACGATCGGTGCCTCGGTGGTGTTCAGTCCGATGAACCTTCAGAGTTTCTCAGGGCTTTCAGGGGCAACTGACCTTAATACTACAGGGTGAAGTCAAGACCGCCGGTGAACATGCCGACGAGGGGTCGGCCGGCGCCGGCCGGCCGGGCACGTTGTTGGAGGGTGAATCAGCAGGCTGGAACGCTTCAAACTAAGAACCTGCTGCTACCATGCTACGGCCTATGGGCAGCAAGTACCTACATATACGTACGCACGCAGCAGAAGTAAACGCTGATGGCGCCTAAATATTTCTTACTCTTTACCTATCGATCTCCGGCGCGTCACGGGTGTACGGAAGCGGAAGACGATCTGCCTGAATTGAAGCGTATCAAGCAGGATTTTTCAAAGGTGTGTGTACACTTTTCAAGCGTATCAAGCATGATTTTTTTTTGGTAGAAGTGACCCTGGCCAGGACCTTCATGAGAATTCCTTGTCGAGCGTGTTCAGACGCGCTCGCTCCCTGCATCATCTGTCTTTCACTCCTTTCCTGCTTTGAATCCTTTGATCTTGTATGTACTGGATGTCTGGATCCTGCTTTTGCCAACGTCGATCATTACGAGTTGGGTAAGGCATCTACTACTTGGCCTTCTGACACAACGAACGACACACGCATCGTATTGCTTCAGGGAAAAGGGATGATCATTCCGGCCAGGAGAGCCGGCATCAGTTACCACCGGGTCAGGAAAACTGTGCTTCTGGCTTCTGTTCAACAACAGAGAGTAGCTTATGACGTTCGGCTTTGAAACTTTTTTTTGGGTGTGTGTGTATAAGTTCCCATTACTTTTGGGACACGGGATTGCATCAGCGTTGGACTTCTTGTTCATGTTGCAGCGACTAATGTTTTGTCTGATCGAGAACACACATACAAAGTGGTGCCATTATTGCTGGTTTCCTACTTGGTCTTTTCAAATGTCTACCAACGACAAAGTGGACGTGTTGTAAACATTCACCTAGTGACATCTCATGTTGCATTGTATTGGTCCTCAATATATAAGCAAAGATAGTTATATTTAATTGAAAAGTGAGAATGAGTCGATCCATCATATTTACACTCATGTCCCTGCAAATTATAGCACCGAGTTTGTCATGTTGCATTATACAAGTTTGTCTCGTGAGTACTCGAACGCAGCCTCCTTGCCAGGGCAATGGAGCGCAAGGAGCGCGGCCTGGTAGGCGGTACTTGTGGAGCCGTGTTCGAAGAGGAGCGGCTGGGGCAGTAGACCGGACCAGACACGGGCTCGGGAGAGAGCTTGCGCGGTTCGATCCAAGCTTGGGTTGTGTCACACCCTGAAATTCCCGAATTTCAGGATGTGAATAAGAAGAAAATTTAAACAACGATTTTCCTATAATTTAAAATTTTCCCCAACATTTAGTTCTTTACAGGGAATATAGTACAGGAAAAAAAAAACAAAAAAAAACATTATTTGTTTTTCCAAATTAAATTTGTGGCTTGATGTGTGTTGCATTCATGCTGGAGCATTGTTATGATTGCTTGAATTCAAATTCAAATTTGAATTCAATTTGATTGATCCCTTTTGAAAAAAAATGCAAAACCTTTTTCTTTTGCTCCTCCAGCCTTTTCCCTTTTCTGGCCAATCTTCGTGGAGCAGCCCAGCTAGGAAAGTTCTCTAGCGCCCCTCTATCTCCTCCCCTCAGCTCTCTTGCGCCGCTCTCTCGGCCCAACTCGCAGTGGCCATCTCGGCTCAACCTTGCCCGCCTTGCCGCTTCCGGCCCAGCAGCGGCCCACAGCCAGCCCGCTCCGCCTCCCTACGCCCGCTCTCACTGACGGGTGGACCCCAGCCGTCATCCCCCACCTTCGGCTGGAACCCGACTCGAGCTTGGTCGGGCTCGCACCGCATCGCGCCCGCGCGCGCTCCTGGCCTCAGGCCCGCACCCCTAGGTCACCTGGGTCGCCCATAAATCCTCCACCGCCACCTGCACGCCGCCTTTCTCCCAAACCACAAGCACCAGCGCTGCCCCGAGCCGAAACCCTAGGGCTTGACCGCCGCCGCCGTTTTCCCGCTCCGCCGCCGTTCCGTCGTCGTGAAGGTCTCCCGGAGTTGCGCAAGCAGGTGAGGAGGACCGTGGTGCCTTTGGAACTCGAGCTCGTGCCCCGCATCGTCCGCGCGCGCTCACTGGAGCTCGCCGCCGTGAGCCATCCGCTCCCCCGAGCCGCGTGCCGTCTCCGTCGTGTACCCGCCGTCCTCGCCACCCTAGGCGAGTTCGCCGTGGCCCTCGCTTCGCTCTGGTGCAAGCATAGTCCTAACCGAGCCGCCTAGATCTGGTTTCGCCTGCGCCGGCGAGGTCCGCCGCCGAGCGCCGCCGCGCGCCGTCACCCGCGCGCCGCCGCTCGCCTTGAGCCTCTGCCCGTCGCTTGATCTCGATCGGACGACTCAGATCGATCCGGACGCTAGGTCAACCCGGCGTGTACCAGTCAATACCGAGCTGCGCCGGTGGTTTTGCTTAAAAGCCCCTCTGTTTTATGGTTTCACAGTTATGCCCTTCCACGTGCAAAGAACACTCACGAATAGGTCCTTTTCTTTATGTTTTAAACCCTAGACTTCCTGATTTTTCCACCCGAGGTCCAGCCTTTACCTTTTTGCACCACAGCCCTTAGATTTTTATATGTAATTAGGTTTTAACCCCCGGTTTCTTGCAGTTTAGCCCTGGAAGTTTAGATTTCCTGCAGAAAAGCCCCCTACACCTTGTTTTAGCCGTAGAATACACGTTTTAGCTCCGTTTTTAGCGTTCTTTATATCCACGCGATCGTATCAAAGAGTAGAACAGTTTTATGCCTTTGTTTTGTTATGTTAGTACTGTTTGGTGATTGTTTCTTATTTTATTCCATTGTATGCTTGTATGTGAATGTGTGGAGCGTAGAAGACGGATCGTACGTGGAATACGTTGAAGTTGAAGATTTTCAAGACCTTGAGCAGCAGCAAGCGTTGGTAGAAGGCAAGTCCTTGCTGCATTCCCGTTATCCTATTACAACATGCATTTTAATTACACCATTATTTATTTATTGCTTTGCATTAAATTGAAGGGTCCTATTATCTAAGGATTGACTAGCTTTGTTTATTCCTATGCCTTGATCAACCTGGGTTTATAATTATGTTGGGTAGACCTTGCTTAGTTGCTCAACTTGGGATCATGGTGGTTCTAATGAACAACAATGTTAATCTTGCTTTATTTATGTTATACCTTCATTAAACAAGATCACCTTTGTTAATCGGAACATGGAGAACCACCCAAGAAAACGGTACTACCACAAGACATATGGCTCTGTCTTGGCCAAGTAATTAGAAACTTTAGTATGTGGTATGCTTTACCTGAAAGGGGTTGGGGGCTGACGGTAGATGGTGTATAGACCTGCTCTGGCGGGGAGTTGGGCTTTGCTAAGACACGGTACCCGCTAGGGAGCTTTATGCGCTGCACTGATCAGGTAACCTAGCGAGCAGCCCGTGCTAGGGAATCTTTGTAAAGGCCTCGTAGCGTCCCTATGCAATCACACCTCGGTAGTGTGGTATGATGCTTGGCCGGTATCGCATGGTTGGGTTTAAAGTTCCTAGAACTTTTACGCGACTTGTGGGTAAAGATGTACAACCTCTGCAGAGTGTAAAACTGACTAGTTAGCCGTGCCCACGGTCAAGGACGGCCTGGACCCTCACATGAGTAAACTATGAAAGATGGATTAAACTTGTTGCATTTACCTTCGTTTATGATGATGATGCTTATGTTAATCTCTGGGTTGGTATAAACTTACATTTGCTAGTAATTCAGCTTGCTTAATAAAATTTGACCAACTAAAATGCTGACCTGCTATGCAACCACAAGCTTCCACCATAAAGCCTTTGCATGTTGTTATACAGTTTTCCCTTGTTGAGTACGACATGTGCTCATGCTTGTTATTATTTATATTGCATCTACACAACCCGGTTGCTGCTCAGACGGACGTTTTGAAGACTTTCCTAGAGAGTTCGATGGTTTCTAGGCGAGCGTGCCACCAGTCAGCTGCCTGTGGAGACGTCCTTTTCCGCTGCTAGTACTCGCTTTTGTTACGATTATGAGACATTCGGTCATGTAATAAAGTTATAATACTTGCTTTACGCTTTTGACACTGTTTTTGGTATTCACTGAGTCGATACATGTGTGTAACTTGATCCTGGCGCACATGTATTCTATGCATTCGGATTTGCCTTAAATCCGGGTGTGACAAAGTGGTACCAGAGCTGTGTTGACTGTAGGACGTTAGCCTATTTAGAAACTGGTCGAACTTAAGGATTATATTATTTTAGAAGCCATCCTCACTTCAAGCTATGCTTTAATTCTAATTTTAATATACTTATCCTTGCTTCTACCCCATCCTTGATATTCTATTTGTTCTCTACCTTGCTTTGGCTATCTTTTCTCTCTATGCTTCCTTGTTCTTGCTTTAAGGAATCTTTAGCATTTGTTCTATGCTCTGTAACCTTTTCTATCTTTACCCTACCCGTGTCGTTCTCAGTTATCTTATGATCCTATCATGTTCAACCCGAAGATCTTCCTTAGGATCTAGGATCTTTAGGCTTTATGCTTATGTAATCGCTAGTCACGATCGTCGTTTACGTCTGCTTAATTTAGTGGTGTGTTAGAATGCTTGATCTTGTGTTAATGCTTGATTTGGATCTTTGATTGAGTGCAATGTGTTGTGGGTTGATAACCGCAATGACATTGGTTTAGTTTAAGTTTGATTAGTTGGGTTTAAGCTCTGTCTCAGCCACCTTTTTATCTTGCACCTTCTTAATCCTTTATTAAATCTTTACTTATCTATCTTGGAATCTATCTTGCTGCAAATCTGTTCTCGTCAACCTTCGACACAGTAGTAGTGTTTTGATAATATCTCGAGCTACAGAGCTCCGATTGATGCAAAACCAGTTGTGTTAGTTCACAAATTTCATAAGTGATTTTCTTTCAAAAATTCAGCCCCATCCAATATATATCCTGGGAGTTATGCACGAAACATTGGAGGTATCAGAATCTGTAAAACTCTGCTGACACATTGAATTCATTATTTTATATCTGGAGTTATAGACCTCCGTTTGAAGCAAATCCAGTTGGAGAAGTTCAGAAATTTCATGGGTGTTTTTCTGTCCAAAATTCAGAAATTTTGATTTCATAGTCAGAGAGTTATGCCCGAAACTTTGAAGCTACTCGAATCTGTTAGCACTGCTGATATACCTGACTTGTTTATTTTATATCTGGAGTTATAGAGCTCTGATCGAGGTGATTCCAGTTGGACTAGTTCCGTAATTTCATTACCTTTTACTGGTCAAAAGCTCATAATTTTTGGTTAGCCACGTTGAGAGTTATACCTGAATATCTGGAGTCAACAGAATCTGTCTAATGCTAAAATTCTTCATTACTCTACCTTCTGAGTTTCACTCCTGACTCAATCATCTAAAGTAATGTCCCTAACACTCAGATGGTGAACACCAGGTCAGGATCCGGAGTCGATCAACCAACAGTGAACCGCCAAGGGAGAAGCAACCGTTCAGGCCCAGGACCCCAGCACCACAGATGGATCCGGCCATGCAACAGTTTTTCCAGACTCAGACTCAGCTTCTCGAGAACTTGACCAACACTGTGGCCAACCTGCAGGCTCAAGTCAACAATCCACCTCAGCAGCAATAGCAGCAGCAGGCACCCAGGGACAAGCACAGGGAGTTCATGAGCCATCGTCCGCCAGTGTTTACACATGCTGCAGATCCATTGGAGGCTGATGATTGGCTGAAGACTATAGGCAAGATGCTCACTATCGTACAGTGTGATGACAGAGAGAAGGTCCTGTATGCTTCAGGACGACTTCAGGGTACAGCAGGAGCATGGTGGGATGCTTATGTTGCCGCCCATGCTACACCCGATGCTATCACTTGGCAGGAGTTCACCACCAGTTTCAGGAGCCATCATATCCCGGCAGGCCTGATGAAGCTAAAGAAGAAGGAGTTCCTTTCTCTCAAGCAGGGAGCAATGTCAGTGGCAGAATTCAGGGACAAGTTCATTGAGTTGTCTCGCTATGCGCCTGAAGATGTGGCTGATGATGGGAAGAAACAGGAGCTATTCATGGAGGGATTAGCTGGACCAGTTCAGTACCAGCTTATGTCTCACACCTTTCAGTCGTTCCAACAGCTGATGGACAAGGCTATCTGCTTGGAGTCAAAGCGCAGAGAGTTGGGAGATCTGAAGAGGAAGGCCACTACCTCTGTGCAGTTTGGGAGCAGCACTCGCCCCCGTTTCATTCCACAGCAGAGGACAACACCTCATGTTGGAGGTTCAGGTGGTAACTCTGGGCAGAATCCGTTTCAGCGTAACAATCAACCGTTCAAGCATCCTATTCAAGAGTTGCAACAGTCCACTCCACAGACTCCACACCCCAATGACCAGCAGTCTAGTCAGAACACCCCAGCAGGAACCCCAGTGAGACCTAGTGCGCCCAGCACTCCTGTTGGAAATACTTGCTTTAAGTGTGGAGAGACTGGTCACTATGCCAACAATTGTCCCCAGAGGAGCGTGCAGAATACCCCAGTGCAGAGTCAGCAGATGAGGAATGGAAACAAGACCCCACAAAGCTCCAAGGGACAGCAGACCTCCGCACGTGGTAGATTGAACCACGTAAATGCAAGAACCGTGTTTGGTATGTTCTCGATCAACATTGCCCCATATCAATTCTATCTATCTATTCTCAAAATCCTTCTTAGTTCTTCCGAATCTCGAGGACGAGATTCCTTTTAAGGGGGGTAGATTTGTCACACCCTGAAATTCCCGAATTTCAGGATGTGAATAGGAAGAAAATTTAAACAACGATTTTCCTATAATTTAAAATTTTCCCCAACATTTAGTTCTTTACAGGGAATATAGTACAGGAAAAAAAACAAAAAAAAACATTATTTGTTTTTCCAAATTAAATTTGTGGCTTGATGTGTGTTGCATTCATGCTGGAGCATTGTTATGATTGCTTGAATTCAAATTCAAATTTGAATTCAATTTGATTGATCCCTTTTGAAAAAAAATGCAAAACCTTTTTCTTTTGCTCCTCCAGCCTTTTCCCTTTTCTGGCCCATCTTCGTGGAGCAGCCCAGCTAGGAAAGTTCTCTAGCGCCCCTCTATCTCCTCCCCTCAGCTCTCTTGCGCCGCTCTCTCGGCCCAACTCGCAGTGGCCATCTCGGCTCAACCTTGCCCGCCTTGCCGCTTCCGGCCCAGCAGCGGCCCACAGCCAGCCCGTTCCGCCTCCCTACGCCCGCTCTCGCTGACGGGTGGACCCCAGCCGTCATCCCCCACCTTCGGCTGGAACCCGACTCGAGCTCGGTCGGGCTCGCACCGCATCGCGCCCGCGCGCGCTCCTGGCCTCAGGCCCGCACCCCTAGGTCACCTGGGTCGCCTATAAATCCTCCACCGCCACCTCCACGCCGCCTTTCTCCCAAACCGCAAGCACCAGCGCTGCCCCGAGCCGAAACCCTAGGGCTTGACCGCCGCCGCCGTTTTCCCGCTCCGCCGCCGTTCCGTCGTCGTGAAGGTCTCCCGGAGTTGCGCAAGCAGGTGAGGAGGACCGTGGTGCCTTTGGAACTCGAGCTCGTGCCCCGCATCGTCCGCGCGCGCTCACTGGAGCTCGCCGCCGTGAGCCATCCGCTCCCCCGAGCCGCGCGCCGTCTCCGTCGTGTACCCGCCGTCCTCGCCACCCTAGGCGAGTTCGCCGTGGCCCTCGCTTCGCTCCGGTGCAAGCATAGTCCTAACCGAGCCGCCTAGATCCGGTTTCTCCTGCGCCGGCGAGGTCCGCCGCCGAGCGCCGCCGCGCGCCGTCGCCCGCGCGCCGCCGCTCGCCTTGAGCCTCTGCCCGTCGCTTGATCTCGATCGGACGGCTCAGATCGATCCGGACGCTAGGTCAACCCGGCGTGTACCGGTCAATACCGAGCTGCGCCGGTGGTTTTGCTTAAAAGCCCCTCTGTTTTATGGTTTCACAGTTATGCCCTTCCACGTGCAAAGAACACTCACGAATAGGTCCTTTTCTTTATGTTTTAAACCCTAGACTTCCTGATTTTTCCACCCGAGGTCCAGCCTTTACCTTTTTGCACCACAGCCCTTAGATTTTTATATGTAATTAGGTTTTAACCCCCGGTTTCTTGCAGTTTAGCCCTGGAAGTTTAGATTTCCTGCAGAAAAGCCCCCTACACCTTGTTTTAGCCGTAGAATACATGTTTTAGCTCCGTTTTTAGCGTTCTTTATTTCCACGCGATCGTATCAAAGAGTAGAACAGTTTTATGCCTCTGTTTTGTTATGTTAGTACTGTTTGGTGATTGTTTCTTATTTTATTCTATTGTATGCTTGTATGTGAATGTGTGGAGCGTAGAAGACGGATCGTACGTGGAATACGTTGAAGTTGAAGATTTTCAAGACCTTGAGCAGCAGCAAGCGTTGGTAGAAGGCAAGTCCTTGCTGCATTCCCGTTATCCTATTACAACATGCATTTTAATTACACCATTATTTATTTATTGCTTTGCATTAAATTGAAGGGTCCTATTATCTAAGGATTGACTAGCTTTATTTATTCCTATGCCTTGATCAACCTGGGTTTATAATTATGTTGGGTAGACCTTGCTTAGTTGCTCAACTTGGGATCATGGTGGTTCTAATGAACAACAATGTTAATCTTGCTTTATTTATGTTATACCTTCATTAAACAAGATCACCTTTGTTAATCGGAACATGGAGAACCACCCAGGAAAACCGTACTACCACAAGACATATGGCTCTGTCTTGGCCAAGTAATTAGAAACTTTAGTATGTGGTATGCTTTACCTGAAAGGGGTTGGGGGCTGACGGTAGATGGTGTATAGACCTGCTCTGGCGGGGAGTTGGACTTTGCTAAGACACGGTACCCGCTAGGGAGCTTTATGCGCTGCACTGATCAGGTAACCTAGCGAGCAGCCCGTGCTAGGGAATCTTTGTAAAGGCCTCGTAGCGTCCCTATGCAATCACACCTCGGTAGTGTGGTATGATGCTTGGCCGGCATCGCATGGTTGGGTTTAAAGTTCCTAGAACTTTTACGCGACTTGTGGGTAAAGATGTACAACCTCTGCAGAGTGTAAAACTGACTAGTTAGCCGTGCCCACGGTCAAGGACGGCCTGGACCCTCACATGAGTAAACTATGAAAGATGGATTAAACTTGTTGCATTTACCTTCGTTTATGATGATGATGCTTATGTTAATATCTGGGTTGGTATAAACTTACATTTGCTAGTAATTCAGCTTGCTTAATAAAATTTGACCAACTAAAATGCTGACCTGCTATGCAACCACAAGCTTCCACCATAAAGCCTTTGCATGTTGTTATAGAGTTTTCCCTTGTTGAGTACGACATGTGCTCATGCTTGTTATTATTTATATTGCATCTACACAACCCGGTTGCTGCTCAGACGGACGTTTTGAAGACTTTCCTGGAGAGTTCGATGGTTTCTAGGCGAGCGTGCCACCAGTCAGCTGCCTGTGGAGACGTCCTTTTCCGCTGCTAGTACTCGCTTTTGTTAGGATTATGAGACATTCGGTCATGTAATAAAGTTATAATACTTGCTTTACGCTTTTGACACTGTTTTTGGTATTCACTGAGTCGATGCATGTGTGTAACTTGATCCTGGCGCACATGTATTCTATGCATTCGGATTTGCCTTAAATCCGGGTGTGACAGGTTGAAATCGAGTTGTACTCAGACTCCAACTAGAACTCGCCGACTTGGTCAGAGAGCGAAATTTCGCTGAAATTTTCAGCGAGATCGTCCATCGGAACTTCTGGAAGCGCAGTGGGCGTGAGCTTCACCTTCGGGGTAGCGCCAGGAAGCGCGGGAAGGACCCCGCACCGTTGGCGACGCAGACCCAGAAGCCGAAGACGAAGGTGTCGCCTTGTTCGAAAGCGACGGTGGGTTTGATGGTGATTGAAACCATCGAGTTCGCTAGCAGATCTACGACGAGACCCCCTACCCGGCGCGCCAGCTGTCAGTGTTTTAACCCAGCAAACCTACCCAGGAGGTGCCTAAGGTAGTTGATTGTGCGGTGGGGATCGCCGAGATGATTTAGACAGGTTCGGACCGCAATGTGCGTAATACCCTACATCATGTATGCTGCATGGCTCTTGATTGATTGCGTAAGTTTCAGATGTTGTTTGGGAGTGTCCCTGCCTCGCCTTATATGCACGCGAAGGTAGGGTTACAAGTTGGTTTGGTACAGGAGTAGTAGCCGAGTACGACTAGGAGTAGTTATAGGCGGTGTACATGACAAGCATTCCTAATCTAGTACTAATCGTGTGTAGTCTTGAGTAGTCCGAGTAGTCCACGCCTTTAGAAGCCATGGCCCATGAGTAGACAAAGAGTCTTGCGGGTACTCATCGCACGGGTAGGTCCATCCCTATGGTGGGCCCCAGGATGCCCGTACGACAAAACTAACGCAGGGATCCAAACACAGTTGGTGTTACGTGTTAGTTGGAAGTGCAAAAGACTACCACTGACACTAACACTAACACCAGGGAACCAAGCATGGCCAGTGTCTTTTTTGACATGGGACTGCATCAGCATTGGACTTCTCTTGTTCATGTTGCAGCGACTAATGTTTTGTCTGATCGAGAACACACATACAAAGTGGTGCCATTATTGCTGGTTTCCTACTTGGTCTTTTCAAATGTCTACCAACGACAAAGTGGACGTGTTGTAAAAATTCACCTAGTGACATCTCATGTTGCATTATATTGGTCCTCAATATAAGCAAAGATAGTTATATTTTATCGAAAAGTGACAATGAGTCGATTCATCATATTTACGCGCATGTCCCTGCAAATTATCGCACCAAGTTTGTCAAGTTGTAAAACGTCCCTAACTGTTCGAATTTTGTAGTATAATAACGATAAAATTATAAAACTTGAATGGGGACGACGACATCAATTATCATGTGCTTACTAAAACAACACTTGTTTGGATGAGTGCTATTTCATTGGAATGCTTGAAATTAATGTAGCTTGAACCTTGAACTAGATCATAAAGATTCCAGTGAAACAAAGCAGCCATTCAAAGAAAACGATATCACAATAACAAAACATATCGCACATTCCATGCATGATTGCTCTAGAAAATGCCGGCCACCTGTACAATTATTTCAAGTTCCTAACTGACAAGGATGAAGCGGTGATCGATCAAATCCTTATAAATTGAAGACTCATGGATCATCTCATTCCCCGTTTGATTTCTTTTATGCTCATCTTCGAGGAAGATCGGCCTGCTAGGTTTCCCAGCTAAGATTCGATAACGGAGACAAACGATAAGCTAGAAAAACACATCCAGTTCCAGGTATCTGTCAGGCATTTGGGTTATGATTAGTACTAGTTTGGTGTCAGGCATTTGTGACAGGGGAGAAGTTAACTTCGATCGTTCCATTGGGTTGGGTCCAACACTCTTAACATTATGAGCTCTTTTATTATTAGAATGCTCACCGTTAGTCTAGCTAGTTGTGTGCTTCAGACGTTTGTCGCAGTACATTTCTCTAGTATTACTAGTTCTACTACCCGTGTTTTGCGAATTTCTCCATAACCGTCAATTCTAGGATACAGTATGCTCACTTCATCGTTGGCCGATTGTCTTCGTTTAATATAATCCAATGTGTAATCTTGAAGATGACCTTTATGTGACTTTTGAGATGTAGAAATTAAAACGGTAAGATTCAGTTGCCCTGTGTGACAAAAAAGTGTGCGCTAATGCGGTTTCCGGGTTTGGTAGGAGGTTGAAATTTAGCAGCAGCAGTTGGTGAAACCGCGTGATGAGAGTCTATCTTCTGAAGTAAGAGGTAAAAACTTATGAAAGGTCATTCCTGAAATTTCACTAACTACCCGTCATATCAATCTTCCGACATTAATTAGGAGAATTAAATATGAATTAGTAACAAAACTCATTCCACAATCTCTATCTTAATTTTCGAGACTAATCTAATGAGCTTAATTATGACATGATTAGACAATGTTGTGCTACAGTGACCAATCTCTAATGACGGATTAATTAGGTTTAATGGATTCGTCTCGCGATTTCCAAACCATTCGTGTAGTTAGTTTTGTAAGTAGTCTACATTTAATACTCTTAATAGAACTTCGAAAGGATTCCAAAAATTTCTCAAAAATTTCGAGGTGGAGAGAGAGAAATTGGCATCTCTGCAGTTCGGTCGGTATCTCGATCATTTCGTGTCCGCTTCCCACCGTGACGATCGTGTGTGCTTGGACTGGAGAAGAGGCCACTGCACCACCCCTGTGGCAAAAGAGGAAAGGCCACTTCCCATTGTCGCTGAAGTGAACGGTAGGTAGCAAAAGGAGGATGTGAAAACGGAAAAGTGCAGTGAGGTTGTGAAAACGGAAAAGTGCAGTAAGGTTCGTTCTTTTAGGTGAAAAGAAATAATAAAATTGTAAATAAATAGTGCTGGAATAGTGTTTCTTGTGAGAGAAGATGTGATGTAAGTGATGAGTAATAGTGATTTTTCATTGTTCTTTTTCAATGAAAAGAACAGGGCGTGAGACTATTGTTGCACCGAGATTGCGATCCTACTTGCTGTCTTAAGGAATTGGTTTGCCGTTCCTATGTGAGGTTGTCTGCCTGTTTTTTTTTTTATAACTATGAATCATCCCAACTGATATATATCAACGTGCTTCCACTTAGATAATTAGTTTCGTAACGTCCACCGTTACCAAGAAAATAAATATTAAATTGAAAACAATTTAGGCCTCTTCTGATCATTTTCACCCTTATATATGTTCTTCGATATCGGCGTCTTGTGAACTGGTGAGCTCATGTTTGAATCTCAAATATGGGCTTTTTTTCTGAAACTTTTTTTGAAATACAGTAAAAAAATAAAAAATAGTGGTGTACTATATTTCAATGTCAGCTTGTTTTGGCACAAATCCATGCACCATATATATTTATGACCAATGTCTCACATATTCTCATCCCGTAGCTTCTTATTTATCATTTGGAATGGTAAAAACGGATTCCCTTACAGTTCTTTCAGTGCAGAACGTTTTCTTTCAGGTAGAAGGCAAGTCAAGCTGGAAGGCCTTATTATATATATGGGTGCCAATTTATTTATTTCTTTTGATGGTTCTATTGAGTGCCAGTTGGATGTCATACTCGATGAGTAGTTTAGTAGGAGTATTCAACAATAAAAAAATCGATTACTACATTAGCATTAGTTTAGTACTACTCGACAATAATCAAATCCATTACATACTACAGTAACATGGACATGTACTTTTTATGAAATGCCAGCCCATCAACATGGACATGATATGATCTAATGTTTTTATTTACTCGTATACAACAGAGACACAGAACTAGAAAGAATTACAAACAAATAATCATAGTCAAACCATAAGCTATCCAAATGTGGACTAATCTCCCATGAATCTCGTCCAGCCTGAATCACCCAACGAATGTATATATCGTGCCCCATGTACATGTACTATAATGAACTATACTAGTGGCGTCTCCACGTCAGCCCGCACATCATCACTGAGAAGGATGAAGCCGGAATTGGGATCAGCTAGTGGTGTTTACGGCTGCTGGGGCTAGGCCGGAAGAGGCTGACGTCTCTGCTGTTCACCGCCTGAAGCGGCCTCGCGTTCTTCTCCATGTCCTGATCGAAATGAAAGCAACTTAATTGGTCAAGCTAAAGTTGGGAAAAAAACAAAAGTAGAGTTCGTTCAAATTGCTTTTAGATTCTAGCCATGTTTGAATCTTCCCACAATAACTAACTGCCTCTTTCTAGAAGTGACATAATTTAATTTACTTTGGTCAGGCGCGCGTGTTCAAATAAAATTGAAGTCATGTAGTAGCTCAAACTTACGTCGTGCACGGCTTCCCTGAGAAGCTCCATTTGGTACTTGGATACGGTCTGAACCTGCAGAAAAAACACTCGAAAAATTCAGGAAAATTTGCTAACCGTAACAGTATCGAAATTTCTTCACCAACCCATATGCCGACAGGATGGACGCTAGCAAAACTTGAGTCTAAGTAAAGTCTAAGCAGTAAGCACAGTTAGTCATCGCGTGTCACGATCAAGTGATGATTGTCTTAAAGTAAACAAAAGTCAGATAGATCAGCTAGCGCACGGATCGGACGTTACGTACCCGCTTGACGATGGTCCAGATGACCCCCTCGGTGCAGGGCGGCACGGTGAGGGAGCCCATGTAGCGGTAGTACACGCTGGCCCTGCCGCGCACGGCGCGGGGGTCCACGACGCCGACGCGCTCCTCCCGGTCCCGCCGGTCGGCGATCCGCCGGATGAAGGGCTCCATCTGCAGGAACCATCATGCAGAAACATTATCGCATCGTGCTTGTCTGGAACTGAATAAAATTATGCAGCAGCTAGCCCAAGTTGGGCTGCTGGCATAGCATGCATGATTAGGCAGCAGGAAGCAGGCAAGTGGGCGTCCGCCGGACCTGGTGAAGAAGAGGGTCGTGGCCGCGGCCGATCTCGTAGAGGATGGCGATCACGGCGGTCTTGTTGTCGGCGGTCTGGTGCACCAGGTGCAGCTCCAGGTCGTACCGGCGGCCGTCGACGGTGTGCTCGGTGGGGGAGTGCCAGTGCAGGTTCTTCAGGTGGTACGCCGTGCCGTTGATCGCCAGGCTCCCGGCGTCGCCCTCGAACCTCAACTGCAAACGACCACCAATCTATCAGCTGCCATCTTCACAGATAGGCCTAGAGAGTAATATACACCTGCCAACGTACGCTTCGGCCCCGAATTTATTCCTACTTCTAGATAGTATAAACGGACGGAGTTTATGATGTATAATTAAGGACGAGAGAGACTGTTAATTAATAGTGCTCACGGCGGCCGGCCGGCTAACCGGCGGGGTCTCACGTCACGTTACCATGATGTCGTGTCCGCGGTTGACGATGGAGGCCTCAGCGGGCTTGTAGTAGTGGTCGAGGTAGCCGAGGCCGCGCACCAGCGAGACGCGCTCGTGGTGGAGATCGATGGGCGACTGCATCCGCCCCGCGCCGCACGCCGCCCACTCCGCCTTGATCTCGCCCCAGTGCTCCGGCCCGTGCTCGTCGCCGCCGATGTAGCTGAACTCCTCCTCGTGCTCGGTCTCCTCCTGCGCCGTGGCGGCGGGGAGCAGGAGCACGGCGGCGAGGAGGAGCGCGGCCACCGCGAGGCGGAGGTGGTGGTGGCGAGCTGGACGCATGGTGCGCGTTGCGCTCTGTGTGCCTCTGCGCGCGGTGTCTCTCGTTTGTGGTGTGCGCGCGGGCTGGTTTCTTTTGGTCGTTGGAGTGATTTGGGAATGAAGAGGGGAGCAGAATGGTGCGGGCATTTATACAGCGGGGATGAGGTAGGTGTCGCCGGTCAGGCAGGAATGTGTCAAGCCTGCCACCGGCGGCGACGAGCAGCCGAGCACGCATGGAAGCATGCCGCCGCCGGAAGCAAACGTTTCTGCCGTCTACGCAATTCTATCACGGTCCTCACGAATCGTGTCAGAGTCAGAGCGTTGCACGGCCCCGCGTTGCACCGAGTCGTCGACGTTGCACGGATGACAGATGCATGCGCATGGTGCATGCATGGGAGCTCCTCTGATCTTCATCGTCGTTGAACCAGATGTTCACATTGATCCTTCGGAGACGGTAGGTAAATTGGGTAACTTGTCTGCTCACCTTCTATACTGTTATACCTATATACGCTGATACTCAGTCAACCCGTGCAAGTGCATGTAAAAGCTTGTAAGCCAGTAATCTGTAACTAAAACGCATATACTGATTTTGTGAAAATCAGGTTCGCAAAACATTAATACATGTAGAGATAGGAATATAAATATAAGAAACTAACATATGCCAACACATACTCCCTCCATTCCTAAAACCCGACGTTTAGGACAGCGATACAGTCTCCAAAAACACAACTTAGCTTTGACCTCTTGTTATTATAAAAATATTTATCGAAGAGTGATATATGTATACCCTTATGAAAGTATTTTTCAAGACAAATCTATTCATATAGTTTTCACATTTGCAAACTCATCAACTTAAAATTTATTGATGATTTATATTCCCAATGTTTGACTGAGGACCAGAGTGTCTCATGGCTAGTGGTTGGCCCCTCTCTAGTGATGAGTGATTGACAACGTTGTGTGGACTGACACTCTGCTCTATCTTGTGGATGTAGGCTGCGGCTTGATGTGCGTTGGTGCAGGTGAAAAACAAGCGTGAAAGGTCTTAGCCTTGCGGGACCTCCGAAGGACTGGAGGGACAAGTAAGCTTGGTTCGATGGACCTGGTGGCCAGACGGCAACGAGTGCGAGTCACATGGTGCGAGAAGAGCAAGTCGAAGTCAGCTGATAGCGGGTTCGTTGGTTGATCCGAAAGCCAACATCGAGCCGGAGCGAACGTGGAGTCCAAGTCGAGGAGCTCGGCGTGGAGGCTGCACCAAGCTCGCGGGGTTTGCAGTGGTTCACCAGAAAACCACTGGGTTCCTTGGTTGAGCCACAAAGCCAAGTTCGAGTGGTCGGCGGCTCAGCTGTGCGCGGGCCGGTCTGACCGGTGCACCAGACCGGTCTGACCGGTGCCACCGGTCTGACCGATGGGGAGCACCGGCTTGACCGGTGGAGGCCGAGGAGCGTCGGGTGACTTGAAGCGAAGGACACGCGTCGGGATCGCAGGCTTGGCGTCGAGGCTACGCAAGGTGCGGTTGCTGGGCGTCCGTTCGATGGAAAGGCTGTCAAGTTTCCAAATATGCCCTTCGAGAGGTTGTATCGCCTGGAGGGCATTCTAGTCATTTACCCCCACCGGAGGACCTCATATATAAACCGAGTGGAAGGGTTGTGGCATCCATCTCTTGGGCTTTGGGGTTTTCATTTGCTCTGGTCTTTTTCTCCTTTTAGCTTCCTATTTTCTCCTTAGGCTAGCATGAGAGCTTCATGGTGAGATCTTGTGAGAGGGTTGGATGTACGGGCGGATGCTAGACCTTGTATGAACCTTTCATGGCTTGTATAGAAGATTCGGCGTGATTCCTCAAGTGTTCTTGGTGTCTCTCCCGTTTTCCTTTTTGGTGATTTTCGAAGCTTTTTCTTAGCGATTTTCTTTTGGTGGTTTTGAGACCTTCCCTTGACGGATTTTATGTGGGATGTATCTATGAGCCCTTTGTGGTTCTTTTCCTTGTGATCCCCCCTCTAAATCCGTGGGTTTAGGTGCTCGATTTTGGGGTTTTGTTTCGGTTCCGGGAAAAGGTGTTCTTGGTGTTCATCCTCTGATTCCTATTGATTGAGTGGATCTTTGGGGCTAATCTCTTAGGCATGACTCGTTCATGAGGTGATACACCTATCCCCAAAGTTTTACTTCAATCCGTGGAGCGAATCGGGAGATCGAGACATCGGAAGGAGGGAGTTGACTTGCGGGTGGAGTTCATCCCGAGCAGCCCAGGCGTGACCGGTCAGACCGGTGTAGCCTGCTGTGGCTGTCTCTCGGGGAGTTTTCCTCCAAAGTGTTGGTTGTGTTCTTGGCTTGCTGTTGTTTCAGTTCAGTGTAATTTTGTCCCTTGGGAGATCGTTTCCTTGCAGCCGGATTTTTCCTGAGCTAGACCGGTCGGACCGGTGGAGGCATCAGTCAGACCGGTGCAGGAGTTTTCAGTGGGAAATCTCCTTTTGCTGCTGTTGTTTGTGCTGCTTGCTTGCAGAGTGCTTCTGGAGCAAGTTCAGCTGTAGTGAGTTTCTGGTGTGTGCGTGTTTTGGAGGGTTTTTGCTTGCCAGGTAGATTGCAGGATTTCTCTGTTTCTCCACATCTTGGAATTGACATCTAGGCTTGCTGGACAATTTTGAGAGGATTCTGAGCAGGTTCATCTTGACCGGTCTGACCGGTGCAAGTGACCGGTCTGACCGGTGCAGGCTGTTCGAGGTGTGTTCTGCTACGTAGTCGAGTAGCTTGGGTGTGTGGCTAGTTCCTAGGTCCAGTAGCACTTTAGTGGCTGCGTGGATTTGGCTAGCGAAGTGCTGAGGACGACGGAGTTGCGTTTGGGACCATAGGCCGAGTTCATCTCTTTGGAGAAGAATTTTTATCGGCTCCCATTCACTCCCCACCTCTCTGGTCACCATTCTGGTCCTTCAATTTGTATCAGAGTCGGATACGGATCATTAAGACCTTGACTGGTTGAGATCCAAAGATGGCGGACTATGGGAAGGGTTCGGGTCCTCCCCACTTCGATGGGAAGAACTACCAGATGTGGGAAGCCCAGATGGGCGCGTTCATGCGTGGAAAGGCTCAGCTGATTTGGGATGTCACGGTTGACGAGAACTATGTCATACCGGAGACGTTCTTGTTGCCCGGGAGTAGGAATATGTTCGATGCCAACAACAAGGCCGTGGACTATCTCTATCCTTCTCTTTGTGCATCCGAGTTCAGTAGGGTGTATGGAGAGAAGTTGGCAAATCGAATATGGACCAAGCTGAGAAATGCCCATGGTGGAAATAGTCAGGTGAAGGCGCGTCGCTTTATGACGTATCGAAGAGAGTACGAGAACTTCACTCATCTCCCCGGAGAGTCTGTGGATGCCATGTTCGAGCGCTTCACGCTGATTGTGAACAATATGAGAGCCAACATCACCGAGCTTCCATACGATGATCATGATAGAGCTATCAAGCTCTTACACGCGTCGGATCTTAATGTATGGGGAGCGAAGGTTGAGGCTATTCAGGAGTCCAGTGTGTATGAGACCCTGACGGTGGACGAGCTGTTCTCTAAGCTCAAGTCGTCTGAGGTGGACCGAGACCTGAGAGCCAAGAAGGGCAAGGGTCCTACTGATGATAGCCTTGCGCTTGTGACCGGATCGAGAACTAACTCTAATCAATCATCTAGGATGTTCTCTCTGTCTGCTCTTGTGTCTTTGCCAGATGAGGAGTTCGAGACTTTGGATGATGAGGATCTTGCTTTGCTGACCAAGCGGTTCGGGCGCCTGAATGAGAACAGGAAGGACTTCAGGAGGAATTCGGGGACGTGCTACAAGTGCGGGAAGCATTGACACTTCTTCGCCGAGTGTCCCGAGGGAGACGAGAACAAGATCGAGCACAAGAAACCCAAGTACAAGCAAGAGTACAAGCACCGCCCGAGGAACGAGTACAAGCAGACTGAGCACAAGCATCGATCCTGGAACCACTACTCCAAGCACAAGAGTCGGGACGAGTACAAGGGCAATAAGAAGGGCGGCTACCACAAGAAGAAATCCAGAGCTATGGTAGCCGGTGCGAGCGACGTGGGCACCTCTTCCTCCTGCTACACCATGTCAAGCTGGAGTAGTAAAGATGAAGACCGTGGAAGACACAAGAACAAGAAGCATTCAAGCAAGAACTTCACCGGGTTGAGCTTCATGGCGACGAGCGGATTCTGCGGTATGGCACATAGTTCAGGGAGCAAGAAGAGCGGCAAAGAGGACTCGGATTCTGACTCCGAGGATGAAGTATCACCACCTACCATTGACTCTTTGCCCGAGCAAAATGCCACTCTGAATGAATTGCTTGATAATAGGGATATTGTGCTTAGGGATGCTAAGAAAATGAGAAAAGAGCTTAGAGCCTCGCTCGAGGAAGCTAGGGAGAAAGTAGCTGAGTTAGAGGCTAGGCATTTGGATGACATGCTTGCTATGGATGCTTTGAAATTTGCTCCTGTTGTTACCGATGAAGTTGATTGCAGTGATTGTTCAGTTTTCTTGTCTGACTTGACTACTCTAAAAGAGAAGCATGCCCTCACTGTTGAGGAACTAGATTCGGCTAGGGTTGAATTGATTGAGTTGAAAGCTAGATCAAGCTTTCTTGGTGCGTGTAAATCTTGTCCTGTGTTGCATGCTAAATTGGATGAATCACATGCTAGGATTGTTTCCTTAGAGGCTGAGTTGAAAGCTCCTATTCCTACCTCTTGTTCTACATGTGAAATGCATGCTTTGAAAAATATGGAACTTGCGCACTATGTTGATTGCTTGCAGGATGAAAATGATGAGCTGAGAAAGCTAATGAGTTGGTTGTCTGGGCATGAGCCACAATTGAGTTTAATGATGGCTGAGTTTAAGAGGTTTGATGGTCAGGCGTTGGGCTCTGACAAGGTTGGTGAGAGCAGTGGTGAGAAGGGAGAGAAAATTGGAGAGATCCCCATTCCACCACAAATTACCCCCACGAACAAATTCGCTCCCAAGCCTAACTATTTGAGAAACAAGCTTGACACCACTCCTGATCCACCTATTTTTCCCCACAAAACAGAAAACTATCAAAAACCCATCAAGTTTGTGAGCGACAAGTGAAACGTGTTTGAGGGGAAGGGTGAGAAGGAGGAGGAAGAGAAACCCGTTGAGAACCCACAGCCAAAGCCAAGACAGGTTCGATTCCGTTGTGAGTATTGTGGCAAAGAGGGTCATGTTGGTGAGTTTTGCTACAAGAGGAAGAGGGATGAGAGGTTAGCGAAGGAGTGGGCTAACAAGGACAGGTACCACCCTTCTCATGGTGTGCCTGAGCCTCGTATGCCACTACCTAGGGGAGAGGCTGTGGTAAGAAACATACCAGCTTGGGGAAGTCAGAGAGTTCCTGATCGGGACCGGGTTGCTGCCAGGGTGCCACTGGTCAGACCGGTCAGAGGTACCGGTCAGACCGGTGCACCCCAGAGAGGTGAGAGCTTTGGGTTTTGTGGCCGTGAAGTTGGTTTTGGAGCTCGTGATACAGGTGGTAGATAATTTGAGTTTGGTCGAGGGCTGTTTGCTAGACGTTCTCCATCTCATGGTCGATATGAGGATGGGAGAGGCCGTCGCAGCTTTGAGTCTCAGAGAAGGTACGGGCCACGCTCTTCCTTTTGTGGTGATCGTGCTCCTCCAGCGAGACGTGAGGTGGTTCAGTTTGGTAGGGGTAGTCGTTTTGATGGATATGGTAGGATGGATGTTGCTAACCCCTCTTTTGAGCAAATAGCTCGACACTGGTTTAACTCCTTTTGTATAAAGCCTAGTGTTGAGTCGTCTGCTCACTTTCGTCCCTGTTTTTGATGTGCAGGTGGGAGGCTTGAGGAACGTTTGGATGTTGGACTTCAGTTGTTCACGACACATGACCGGAGATAGGGGGTGGTTCACAAGCCTCACCCCAGTGAGTACCAGGGAGTACATCACTTTTGGGGATAATGGTAAGGGACGAGTTCTTGGTGAAGGAATGGTGAAGGTAAGCAGGAAAGTGTCTCTGAGGCGTGTTGCTCTTGTCAAGTCGCTGGGGTTCAATTTGCTTTCTGTGTATTAGCTACTTGATGAGGGGTTTGAGGTTCGGTTTAAGTTGGGTGCGTCTGAGGTGCTTGATTCTCGAGGTGACCGTGCTTGTATGGTTGTCCCCGAGGGTCAGATCTTTCGAGCTGATTTCTCTCAGTCCGATGGTCCTTCACGGTGTTTGGTGGTTGGTTCTCCTGATTTGTGGAAGTGGCATATGTGGTTGGGACACTTGAGCTTTGATCTGCTTTTCCGCTTGAGTGGTCTCGATTTGGTCTGAGGATTGCCGACGTTGAGGTTTGAGAAGGAGTTGGTTTGTGCGCCTTGTAGGCATGATAAGATGGTCGCTGCTTCTCATCCACCCCTGACTGCTGTCATGACAGAGCGTCCTACAGAGCTGTTGCATATGGACCTTGTTGGGCCAGCTCGAGTTCGCTCGGTGGGTGGGAAGTGGTATGTCCTGATTGTGGTGGACGACTACTCTCGCTATGCCTGGGTGTTCTTCTTGGAGGATAAGAGTGAGACTTTCGGTTTGTTCGAGACTTGATCGTGAGGTTGAAAATGAGAGGCATGGGAACACTATTCGAGCAATCCGTAGTGATAATGGCTCTGAGTTCAGGAACTCTCGTTTTGATGCCTTTTGTTGTGATCTTGGTCTTGAGCATCAGTACTCGACTCCTTGTGTGCCCCCTCAGAATGGAGTTGTGGAAAGGAAGAACCGGACGTTGTGTGAGATGGCTAGGACGATGCTCGATGAGCACAGGACTCCTAAGAGGTATTGGGCTGAGGCGGTGAGCACCACGTGCTATGTGTTGAACATGATCTTTCTCCGAGCGTTCAAGAAGAAGACGTGCTATGAGCTTATGCATGGTAGAGCTCCTAAGGTGAGTCACTTCTGAGTCTTTGGTTGCAAGTGTTTTATTCTCAAGAAGGGAAAACTTGATAAGTTTGAGGCTAGATCTAGTGATGGTATTTTCTTTGGATATGCAAACCATTCTAGAGCTTATAGGGTGCTTAATCTTGAGACTAACAAAATCATGGAGACTTGCGAGGTGACCTTCGACGAGACAGTGCCATGTAGCTCTCTTGGTTTTGATTGTGCAGGTGACGAGGAGATGGCTGAGATGCTCTTTGTGGAGGAAGAAGAAGATGGTGATGGTGATGGCGAGGATCGTGTACCTGCTGCGGACCGTGTACATACTACTTCCATGACGACGACTATAGTTGATGGCGGGCCTTCTACTTCGACTACGACGCATCAACATGTACCGCAAGCAAGGGTGGAAGCAGCTGTGGAGTGGGAGGTAGTCTCCAGGCGAGAGGCTCCTAGGCGTGTACAAGTGGATCACCCTCCTTCGAAGATCATTGGAGACATGAACGAGAGGACTACACGGTCGAGGTCACGGAATACTTCTCACTTCGCTCACTCTGCTTTTGTTGCCTCTTTCGAGCCCAAAGATATTGGACACGCTCTTTCTGATGCAAACTGGGTGAATTCTGTCGGGGACAGCCATAAGGGTCCCCTAAAAAACCGGGGGAAACCCATTCACTTTCGCAAAAAATAAAACACAAACGAATTCACAAACCTAAAACACGCTCAAGATAGTCACGGCCCAGCGGCCGGGCCCATAGCCCTGGTGGCCCCAGCGGCCCACCAGAACAGTCGGCCCAGCCACCCCCGGGCGAAACTCCGCTTCGCTCGAGGGGCGCAGCGCCGCGCTAACGAGACTCCGCCTCGCTCGAGGGCCGGTCGCCCCCTCGGGTGAGACTCCGCCTCGCTCGAGGGCCGGTCGCCCCCTCGGATGGGACTCCGCCTCGCTCGAGGCCCTCACAGGCTCGCCGCCCCCGCACCTGCTCCCCCGACAGGGGCGTTTAATGTTCTGACACTTGCAGGCGCCCGGGTCAAAGACGAATCCACGCCGTGCCGTCCCTCTGACACGCCCGGGAATCATATTCCGGCGCTGTTCTGCCAACTCTCCCGGTGAGGCCATCCCCACCACTGTGCGGCAAGGCCAGTATCAGCTCCGTGACACTGCGCCACCCACTCTCATATGGCCAACGCGCCGCACCCTCGAAAGAGGACGGCGGAACCCTCGAAAAGGGGACGGACGCCTGCTCCGCGCCTGCCCGGGGCCACGCCATGACGTCGGACCAGTGAGGCGCGTCACCTCCGTCACCGTCGGTCCTGCGCAGCCATCCCCGCCATCATGACGCCATCCTGGGCACTGCAGCGTCATCCCTGACGCTGTGGGAGTGCGGGGCGACAAGACACCGCCACGCCCGCGGCTGTGCCCCTTACGACCTCCCGTCAGCCGCACCCTCGAGTCAACGTACGGACGACGACCACACGGGAAGCTCCTACGCCGCCACCCTCGAAGCCGCTCCTGGATGGATACAGGGCACGCCATGACGCTCCACCAGAAGCAAGATTTGCCAGGATGGCCGTCCACTCCGTTGCACTGTCCGCCATGCCATCACACGTAGCTAGAACAGTGCGGCACGCCTGTAAACTGCCTCCTCCTTGGCCTATAAAAGGAGGGGCAGTCCCCTGGCCGCAGGGGGACGACGGAGAGCACTGACCCACATGCTTTCTGCCTTCACCACGATATTGGCACTCGCCTCAATCAAAACCTCAGGGACCTGGAGGTCCGGCCTCCTCCCCCGCCCCGCTTGTAGCTCCCCTCTGCAAGCACCACGGTGCAACGCAATATAGTGCCTCGAGCACACCACTGCTGGAAGTACGGCCCCGACCGGAACCAGGATAAACTTGTATCCCCTGTGTTGTCATTTGCACCGACCATCGAGAAGCTGATCACAGCGTAACTTACTAGTTAGTGTCGGGACTACTTTCCACACCGACAGTTGGCGCGCCAGGTAGGGGAAACTCGCGCTGTGATCGACCCCTCACCAGCATTCTCGATGGTGATTCGTACTGAGATGACGTCCCAGGGTACACCATGGGCAGCTCGGACCCTCTCCCCGCTGGATTCGAAATCCGGTTTGGGAGCCTGAACTTTCAGGCCACAGGGAACGGCTACCTCATGCGCCTCACCAACTTCGACGAACTCCACCCGTGGCGGTCGACTGGGCCGGGCCCAATGCCCGTCACGCCTGCTACTGACGCTCCGGCACCCACCCGGGTGGCTGCCGCGAGCGCCTCGACATCCCGGCGCCGCAAACGCCCAGGTCAGCGCTCGCGCCAGGCGCGCACGGAGCGACGCCGGGCAACACGCGAGGCGGCCCAGAACGACGCGCCCCCGCGCGAGTGACACGGCGGCGCACCCTGCGGGGGAGCACGTGGCCGCGGGGCCGCAGTTTCCCCACGGGATGCGCAACCCTGCTGCGACGTACGCCTCATCCGTCAGCACCGACATGGCCGCGTACGAGGATCTCCCGGGCCATCACCTGCTGTCAGTCCGGAACCTCATCGCCACCACCAACGACGAGTCGTACCACGGCTCGCCCAGCGAACTGCCGCCCTCAACCTCGCATGGCTACGCAGAGTGGGACTTCTCCGGCGTACCGGACCCTGTGGTCTTCCGGCGATTCCTTGATGCCGCGGACTACTGGTTCGGTTGCTCCGACGACTCCAGCGAGGCGAGCTATGATCCCTCGCGCGAGTGCTTCGTTGTCGCCGCCAACGAGCAAGCTGACGGCGCAAACGGAGCGGGCGACGGGAACGTGGCCCAGCATCCGGAGCCGAACCCGCCACCGGCCCCACCAGCGGGCAATGCGGATATCAATGCGCAGCTGGCCCAGGCACGCGAGCTCGAGGCGAAGCTCGCGGAAGAGTACCGGCAGGTGCGGCTCCTGCGTGCAACTATCGCAGGGGAAGCCTCAGCGCGCGGCGAACGCGCCCGAGAAGCCGGGAAGCAAGCCTACGAGCGCATCAATGCCAACTTCAACGTGGACGACCCACACATGCCACTTCGTGCCAGCCAAAAACACATCGCGGCGGCAACACTACTTCGGGCCATGCCCGAGCCATCGACACCCGAGGCACGTAACCTGCGCCGCGAGGCGCAGACTCTCATCGAGCAAGCGGCCGTGCAACAGGCCGAGAGCTCCGCGTCCTGCATGTGCAACCAGTCCAGCGCGTGGGGTGACGGCGGCGCGAAGGACCAGGAGGCATCCGTCCACGCGGACAGCGCGGTGGAGCAGCCGCCAAACCGGGACAGGACGCCTGTCAAGGACCGGATCCTTGACACGCGCGGCGAGGCCCACGACGGAGACGCCCGCAACGTCCTGAACGCCAAGAGAAAGGGCGACGCGGAGGCGCGAGTGGCGGCGGGCTACCACCCTCGACGAGGTGGTCGCTACGACAGCTGGGAGGACCGCTCGCCAACACCGGAACCCCCGGGAACCCGAGTGTTCAGTCGGGAAATCCGTGCGGCGAGTTTCCCCCAGCGTTTCCGCCAGCCCACCACCATCGACAAGTACACGGGGGAGACGGACCCTCGTGTGTGGCTCAACGACTACCGTCTGGCTTGCCAGCTGGGCGGAGCCACCACCGATGCGGTGATCATCCGCAATCTGCCGCTGCACCTTGCGGACTCGGCCAGAACGTGGCTCGAGCACCTACCGCCCAGCCAGATCCACAGCTGGGATGACTTAGTCCGCACGTTCGTGGGGGACTTCCAGGGCACATATGTGTGCCCTGGGAACTCCTGGGACCTGCGAGCGTGCACGGCGAGTCGCTCCGGGACTTCATACGGCGCTTTTCAAAGCGCTGTACTGAGCTCCCGAGCGTTGCTCAGTCCGAAATCGTGCACGCCTTCCTTGAAGGCACGACCTGTCGGGACCTCGTGCGCGAGCTCGGGAGGAGCCCGCCGGTCGACTCTAACGAGCTGTTCGACATCGCCACCAGCTTCGCCTCTGGAGAGGAGGCAGTGGGGGCCATTTTCGACGGCAAGAAAGGAAAGCGCTTGGACGACGCGCCCGCGGAGGGCAGCAAGTCCAAGGAGCCCGCGAAGAAACAGAAGCGGGGCAAGAAGGGCAAGAAGCCCCACCATGATGCACGTACGCACGGGCGCGGCGAGGACGACGAGGCCCTCGCCGTTGACCCTGCCCGTAAGGGCCCTCGAGGGGCCCCTCGAGGCCCCGGCGTATTCGACGATATGTTGAAGAAGCCCTGCCCGTACCACAAGACCCCAGTCAACTACACCCTCGAGCAGTGCGACATGCTCAAGAAGTACTACCGCCGCGTAGCCGCGAAGGAGGACGAGGCCAAGAAGGACGGGGGTGGCAGAGACGCTGATGGCTTCCCCGCGGTGGAGAACGTCTTCTTCATCTTCGGGGGACCGACGGTGGACATGTCCACCAACCGGCGCAAGCGAGAGCGGCACGAGGTCCTCGCCGCGGAGAGGGCACCTCCTTCCTTCCTCGATTGGTCGGAGGACGCCATCACCTTCAGCCGCGAGGACCACCCGAACCGCATCCCCAACCCGGGCCAGTACCCGTTGGTCGTCGATCCCATCATCGGCAACACGCGATTTTCCAAGGTGCTGATACGGCGGCAGCAGCCTCAACATCCTCTACACCCACACACTACGACTGATGGGGATTGGGTTGGACCAGCTGCGGCCCAGCACGACGCCGTTCCATGGCGTCGCGCCAGGCAAGCGCGTCCAGCCCCTCGGGCAGATCGACCTGCCGGTCTGGTTCGGCACACCGGACAACTTTCACAAGGAGATCCTCACCTTTGAGGTAGTGGGGTTCCGGGGCGCGTACCACGCCATCCTTGGCCGTCCGTGCTATGCCAAGTTCATGGTGGTCCCGAACTACACTTACCTCAAGATGAAGATGCCGGGGCCAAAAGGTGTAATCACCGTGGGCTCGTCGATCGAGCACGCATTCGACTGCGATGTCGAGTGCGTCGAGCACGCCGAGGCCCTGGCGCTCGACGAAACGCTTGTCGCGGACATGGAGAAGCTGGCCAACGAGGGCCCCGACTCCTCCGCCAAGCACGCGGGCAGTTTCGAGGCTGCGGAACAAACGAAGGAGGTGCCCCTCGACCCTGTAGCCCCCGAGGGCAAGGTGTTGAGGGTCAGTTCTACCCTCGACCCGAAATAGGAAGTGCTGCTCGTCGACTTTCTCCACGCCAACACCGATATCTTCGCGTGGAGCCCCTCGGATATGCCAGGCATCCCGAGGGAGGTCGCCGAGCACTCCCTTGATATCCTACCTCACTCCCGAGTCGTGCAACAAAGGCTGCGCCGCTTTGACGAAGAGCGGCGCCGGGCGATCGGAGTAGAGCTGCGGAAGCTCCTCGAGGCCGGGTTCATCAAGGAAGTTTTTCACCCTACGTGGCTAGCTAATCCTGTACTAGTTAAGAAAAAGAATAGGAAGTGGCGGATGTGTGTAGATTACACTAGTTTGAATAAAGCATGTCCCAAAGTTCCTTTTCCTTTGCCACGAATTGATCAAATCGTTGACTCAACTGCAGGGTGTGAACTATTGTGTTTCCTCGATGCCTATTCCGGGTACCACCAAATAAAGATGAAGGAGTCCGACCAGCTTGCGACTTCGTTCATCACGCCGTTCGGAATGTTCTGCTACGTAACGATGCCGTTTGGCCTCCGAAACGCGGGCGCTACATACCAGCGATGTATGCAGCACGTCTTCGGAGACCACATCGGGCGAACCGTTGAGGCTTACGTAGACGACATAGTCGTGAAAACCAGGAAGGCGGACGACCTGGTTAGCGACCTGCACGTGGCATTCGATTGCCTGCGAGCCAACGGGGTGAAGCTGAACCCCGAGAAGTGCGTCTTCGGAGTGCCGCGAGGCATGCTGCTGGGATACATAGTTTCCCAGCGGGGCATCGAGCCTAACCCCGAGAAGGTCGCAGCACTCGAACGGATGGGCCCGATTCGAGACCTCAAGGGGGTCCAGAAGGTGTTGGGGTGCCTCGCCGCCTTGAGCCGCTTCATCTCGCGGCTCGGCGAGAAGGGATTACCCCTCTACCGACTCCTGAAGAAACACGAGCGCTTCTCCTGGACCGTCGAGGCCCAGGAGGCGCTTGACAAACTCAAGGCGATGCTCGCCCACACGCCAATCTTAACGCCGCCCCAGGACGGCGAGCCTCTGTACCTCTACGTCGCCGCGACCACTCAGGTGGTCAGTGCCGTCATCGTGGTGGAGCGTACAGAGGAGGGGCACGCCCTACCAGTCCAGAGGCCCGTGTACTACATCAGCGAAGTGCTGTCCGAGACCAAGGCATGGTACCCACAGATCCAGAAGCTGCTCTACGCAGTAGTGCTCGCGCGGCGCAAGCTGCGGCACTACTTCGAGGCCCACCCGGTCACGGTGGTCTCCTCGTTCCCGTTGGGTGAGATCATCCGCAACCCGGACGCGGCGGGCAGGATCGCCAAGTGGTCTGTGGAATTGATGGGCGAGACGCTCGCCTATGCGCCGCGCAAGGCAATCAAGTCCCAAATCCTGGCGGATTTCGTCGCCGAATGGACGGACACACAACTGCCGCCGCCGCAAATCCAGGCCGAATGCTGGACCCTCTACTTCGACGGGTCGGTGATGAAAACAGGGGCGGGCGCGGGCCTGCTCTTCATCTCACCCCTCGGGGAGCACATGAGATACGCGGTACGCCTGCATTTCCCCGCGTAGAACAACATGGCGGAGTACGTGGCCCTTCTTTGCGGCCTCCGAATCGCCATTGAGACAGGCATCAAACGCCTCGATGTCAGGGGGGACTCGCAGCTCGTGATTGACCAAGTCATGAAGAATGCGAGTTGTCACAACGACAAAATGGAGGCCTACTGCAACGCCGTACGAGCCCTCGAAGACATGTTCTACGGCCTCGAGCTTAACCACGTACCCCGCAGGTACAACGATGAGGCGGACGAACTCGCAAAAATCGCGTCGGGGCGAATCACCGTCCCCCCGAACGTTTTTGCGCGGGACGTCGCCAGGCCGTCCGTCAACCTCGAGTCGACACCCTCGAGTCAAGAGGAACCCTCGGGGGCTCCCTCGAACCCAGCGGGCGCGGAGCCCATGGATGAAGACCCCTCGAATGAGGCGTTTGTGCTCTCCTTGCTCGAGGGCTACGGTGCGAACGAGGCCGAGGCCATGGACACGGAGCCAGCCCCCCGCGCGGAGGACTGGCGGGCCAAGTACCTCGCCTGGATGGAGCGAGGGGAGCTTCCCTCAGATCGGTCTGAGGCCAGACGCATCACCAGGACGGCCAAGTCGTTCACCCTCGTCGACGGCGAGCTGTACAAGCACGCTGCGTCAGGCGTCCTGCAGCGGTGCATACCCATCCCCCAGGGGCGCGAGCTCCTCCGGGACATCCACGCGGGCGTGTGTGGCCACCACGCGGCGCCACGCACCCTCGCGGGCAACGCGTTTCGCCAAGGCTTCTATTGGCCTACCGCAGTTGCTGATGCCAGCGAGATCGTGCGCACCTGCGAAGGGTGCCAATTTTACGCCCGCAAGACCAATCTCCCGGCGCATGCCCTCCAGACGATCCCCATCACGTGGCCTTTTGCCGTGTGGGGGCTGGACATTGTCGGGCCCCTGCGAAAGGCGCCCGGGAGCTACACGCACCTGCTAGTCGCCATTGACAAGTTCTCGAAGTGGGTCAAAGCGCGCCCAATCACGAATCTCAGGGCAGAGCAGGCCGTAACATTCTTCACCGACATCATCCACCGGTTCGGGGTGCCTAACTCCATCATCACTGACAACAGGTCCCAGTTCACCGGCAGGAAGTTCCTGGAATTCTGCGACAAGCACCACATCCGCGTGGACTGGGCGGCCGTCGCGCACCCACAGACCAATGGTCAAGTGGAGCGGGCCAATGGCATGATCCTACAAGGCCTCAAGCCCAGGATTTTCGACAGACTGAACAAGTCTGGCCGAAAATGGCTCCAGGAGCTGCCGGCGGTCGTGTGGAGCCTCAGAACCACTCCGAGCAGGGCCACGGGATTCACCCCGTTCTTCCTTGTCTATGGCGCGGAGGCCGTCCTCCCCACGGACCTAGAATACGGGTCGCCCAGAGTCAAGAGCTACGACGAGGGCACCAACCAGCGAGCCCGCGGGGACTCACTGGATCAATTGGACGAAGCCCGCACTGTGGCCCTGATGCATTCAGCAAGATACCAGCAGGCTCTGAGGCGGCACCAGGCCCGGAAGATACGACCCCGAGACTTCGACGAAGGGGACCTAGTCCTAAGGCTGCGCCAAGACAATCGAGGCCGCCACAAGCTATCGTCCCCATGGGAGGGACCCTACGTCGTTGTCAAAGTGCTCAAGCCCGGCACCTACAAGCTGGCCAACGAGGACGGCGAGGAACTCACCAACGCTTGGAACATCCAACAGCTACGTCGCTTCTACCCTTAGAAAGGATTTCCAAGTTTTTCTTGTCATTTACATACCCAACACCCCAGTTGGCTGTAATTTCCATCAAATTAATAAAGCTAAAGGGCGACTCGGTTTTCCCCTGAAAACCAAATCCCCCTCGGGGGCTACTGCGGGGGGCTCGCAAAATTCGCCGCAAATGTGCTAAGTATGCCTCGACCCAAACTTTGGGTGGACTCACGCGGGACGCAAGTGGCCAAAGGGCGAAGAAGCATGAGTCGGGGATAGCCCACGCCTCCGGCAGGATACGGCCCTTCCCCCTCGCCACTTTGCCTATAAGCTACTCGTGTAAACGAAAACCTTCCCAGCCAAGGTTCGCCTAAGAAAGCGGGGAGGCAGAACAACATAATTGCCGAAATAAACAACGAGTTTTTCAACTTACAAACATCGAAGTGTTTTAAACAGCAAATGTTTATTACAACAGCCGCGTGGCTCGAATTCTAACATCAAAAACATAAAGGGCACAAACGCCTAATGGTCTTCAGGCTTGGGGGCCACCAGCCGGGGGAGCGTCCGGGAAGAGGAAGTCCATGAAGTCCTCGGCGAGGATGTCGGCGGCAGGAGCAGCGAGCGCATCCGCACGGTTCATCGCCACCTCGTCGTCGACACCGACGGGAACGACGTAGCCCGTGGAAACGGCCTCGAGGTCGACCTGGTAGTGGGAGGCCACCACGCCAAGAGCTTTCTGAACTCCCAGGTGAAGGGCACGGCGCACGCGCTGGGTAACGTGCCTGCCGAGGGCGCGGAGGCGACTCGCCATCGAGCTCCCAGCCTGCACTTCGCCCTCCTCGACCCCCTGGCACGCCTCGAGGGCGGCGGCCCGCAGCTCCTCCAGCTCCTGTTGTGAGGAGTTGTAGGCCGTCTGGAGGGACTCTGCCTGGGTCATCGAGTTCCCAAGAGCGTTCCGCAGGCCTGAAACCCATGAACGAAAAACAAAAATTGGGAGCGGATCCCAAGCAAACCAAATCAACAAGCAAAATGCGAAGAGAGGCGACTCACCTTCGACCTGTTTCTTCTCCGAATCGAGGGCCTTGCGCGCGACCTCGGCCTCCTGCTGCAGGCTAAGGACCGTAGCTTCCTGCTCCACGACAGCCTAGCGCAGATCCTCGTGGGAGACGCTGAGCTGGTTCAGCTCCCCGTCGAGCCGCGAGACTTCTTCGTCCCGTTGCTTGAGGGTTGCCTGCGCCCCCTCGAGTGCGGCGCGCTCCTGCTGAAGGAGGCCCTGGGCCTCTTCTCACGCTAGGCGCTCGTGCTCGAGGGCGGCCCGAGCCTCAGCAAGGGCGGTTCGCTCCTGCTGGAGCTGAGCGTCCGCCTGTTGGCGCGCGTCCCGCTCCCGCTGAAGCTGCTCCCTCGCCGAGGCGAGGGAGGCGGCCTGGTCCGCCAGGCTGGTCCTCAGCTGCTCGGCCTCCTTGGCCCTTTCCTCGGCCTGGCTCTGCCAAGACCGTGCTCCCTCGAGGGCTGCACGATCCTGTTCGAGCTGGGCGCGAATCGAGGCCACCTCCGTCTCCCACTCCGCCGCCACGGTCCGCATCGCGGCTGCGTCCTCGCGCGCCTTCTACAGCGCCTCGTCCCGCTCCAGGGGCACTGTCCGCACCTTCGCGACTGCAGAGGCGTCTTTCGTAGCCTGGGCGTCCTGCCCCAGGAGCTCGTTCCGCACTGCCTGGAGCCGGTACTCCAGCCACCCGTTGTCGGTCCGCAGGGCCTCGACAAGGGCGTCAAGAGCGTCGTATTGGTCCCGGTACCAGTTGCGCTCGGAGCTCAGCCGGTCGAGGTGGCCGTACTTCTCCCGGGCTCGACCCTCCAATTCCTGTCACCGGCAGACAAGGCAGAAGAGAATTTGAGTCGGAAAAAGCGTGAACACGGGAGAGACGAGGGGGGAAGAAACTCCAAAATCCAACAGAAAGGACGCGTACCTGGAAAATCCGCCACGCAGGACCCCCGTGGATCCGCAGCGCCTCGTCCAGCGCGTTGTTGAGCGAGGCGCCGTGGTCGCGGAACTCTTGCCACAGCGCCTGCTCGGCCTGGGCCTCGTTGCAGAGGGCTGGCGGCGCGCTGGCTTGCTCCCGCTCCCGCTCCACACGCGTCACGGTGCCATCAGGGGCAGGAGGGCCGGCACGAAACGACGAGGCCTCGGCGCCATGCGCCGGGGGCTGTGGCATCACGCAGCCATCCTCCCGCATCACTAACACCCCCGCCGCGGGCTCGGGGGCTGGCGCGGGCCAGTTCTCCCATTGGCCCCATCCAGGCGGCGGCGCATCGTCGTCGGGGATCTCCACCACGGCCGCCTGACCACCCGCCGTCGGGACAGGCAGAGGTCGGACCGTCGGCGCGGCGGTTGCCGCTGTCGTAGCCGCCGCCGCGGCCGTAACCTCCTGCTGCGGCTCCGTGGCCACGACCGCGGTGCGCGGTGGCTCGCTCGTCATCGCCGCGCTCCCGGCCGCCCGTGGCGCCCTCGACGAGCGCCGCCTCGTGGGTACGGACGCGTCCGACCTGAGCGCTTTAGCGGGCGCGAGGGCGGGGACGGTCGGCGCCACCCTGCGAACACGGAGACAAAAAACTGAGCTCCAGCCCCTCGAAACCGGAACGTCTGGAGGAGGGACTGCTTACCTCAAGGTGGAGAAGCCTCGCTTCCTCTTCCTCGAGGGTTCGGCAGGCGCTGCTGTGGCGCCCGTCGTCACCGCCGCAGCGCTCCCAGACGCTTCCGCGGCGCGCGCTGGCTCTTCCGCGGCGCGCGCCGCCTCTTCCACGGACCGCCCGGCGGCGGGCGCTTCCGCGCCCACCACGGGCGCCTGCTCCTCTGCCGCCTCTGCGGCTCTTGGTGAGGGGGGCGAGGGATTCCACCTCTCGAGGGGGGCCCGCCCCCCATCGCTCTCCTCTTCTTCCTCCTCTCCCGACGACGAGTTCTCCGGAGTCGCCGGGGAAGAGAGTCCCTGCTGCTCGCGCAGCCGGTACTCCTCGTCCCGCTGCTCCCGGCGCTCCCGCCGCCGGATTCTCTTCTCCTTCCTGCGCGCCGCCCGCTCCTGCTCCTGTCGCTGCGCGGCGCGGGCAACCGCTCGGGCTCGGGGTGTGGGCGGGTCGGACCGCGAGGCGTCCACGGTCACCCTCTGCTAAAAAGCGACTGTCAAAACCATGCTGGTACGTTGCAAGGGAACGAGAAAGGGAGGAAGGCCTACTCACTGCCGGGGCGTCGGGGAGCATAACGAACGACCAGAGGTCGTCATTGCTGTGCCGGCCGGCCTTGAGGCTGATGGCGCGCCTCGCCCTCGTGGCCGCGTATTCCCGAGCGAGGCGCTCATTCAGGAACCGCGAGCGCGCCAACGACGTAGGGTTGGCCGCCTCGCTCATCTCGTGAATACGGAGCTCCCTCTCCATGAGGGGGACGATCCGCCGGTGGTAGAGGTTCGCGAGGACCGAAGCCGCCCCCAACCCGGCGTCCGCCAGGCTCTTCAACGCGGTTAGGAGCGAATCCAACCGCGCCTGGTGCGAGGAGGGAGACACACCGTGGTGCCAGGAGTCGGCCTTCTCCTTCAGCACCTTGCCGGTGTAGGGGGGGAGGTCGGTGCCGTCGTTGCGGAGGTAGAACCACCCCCGCTCCCATTCCGCGTTATTGGATGTCATCGTGCAGGGGATGTATAACTCCTTGCGCGAATCCCGCAACGAGATCGACAGGCCGCTGGCGCGCACCGCCCGGCGCACCCGTGCCTCAGGCGTAGCGAGCGTGTGCAGCTCTGCGCGGAAGAGGTGGACCCAGAGATCCCAGTTCACTGGGATCCCCAGGAATCCCTCGCAGACGCCAACGAAGGTGGCCGCCTGCGAAATCGCGTTGGGGGCGAAGTTGTGCAGCTCCACCCCGTAGTGGTGGCACAGTCCGCGCATGAAGCGGCTCGCCGGCGCGGCGAAGCCGCGCTCATGGTGCCGGATGAAGCTGACGACGTAGCCGCGCGGCGGGTTGGGCTCCCGATCTGTCGCCGGCGGAACGATCCACGCCGGTGGCTGCCCCTCCACGTTCGGCGCCAGTTGGCCGCTGTTCACGAGCTCGCTCAGGGCGAGCTTTGTCACCGTCGAGCGGCTCCACGGCAGCGGATCCAGCACCGTGATTGGCTGGGGGGGAGCCATTGCGGTTGGCAGCGGCGCACGAAGACGAAGCTAGCGGCGGGCGAAACGAAGGGGCGCACAGCCGAGAAGCGAAGGCAAGGAGCAAAGGGCGGCGGCGCTAAGTGACGAGGTAAGGAGCTTCCGCCTCCCTCTCCTTGGATTTATAGATCTAAGGGAGCCACGCTCCCCAAACCGCGTGCCGCGCGCATTAACTGCAGGCTGCTGCATCTGCCACTGACAAGCGGGGCCCACCGCACCGAAACGGCCGGCCGCGCGCGCATGCGCGATCATTACGGCGCGGCAACCGAAGAGCCGCGGCGGCCTGTCACGTCCGCCCCCCACGTCGCCCACTACACGCGCGGCCGCGACACCTGAAAAGGCGCGCCCGCGACGCACGACTGAAGCCACAACTGTGGGCATTTAACGGTCTGGTCCCTTACTAAGTAAGCGTGACCCTCGCGCGGCCCGAGCCCATTGCTCGAAAAACCAGACCCTCGAAGGGTGCGATTACTGACCAGTGGCCTCGAGACCCGCTCGGTGAAAGCGGGCGCCACAGGTGCCCTCGATTCTAGAGGATTACTGATCAGCAGCTCGGGGGTCGGCTCGACCGCGAACCCACGAATCCTGCAGATGCAATCAAGACGGGGGCACTTAGCTGCCACCCCGCAACGGCCCTACTGATCAGGGGTTCGAAGCCTGACCCTCGAAGGGTCCGAACAGGCGCCCCAGATCAATAGTGTCAGGGACGACGAGGGCGCACGCATTCGAGCCTATCCTCGAGCTCACCAGCTCGTGGGCGTCCCACATGTCGTATTCAAGAGCCAACGAGGGCAGCTAGTCGAGGGATCCCATCGAGGGAGAGCTTCCACGCCCTCGGTCCCCAGCGAACGGGACCGAGCCCTGCCTAGCAAACCCACGTAAGCGCTTTCATGGACGAGTCTCCGGACCACGAGCCAACCCTTATCGAACGGGGCATGGGCGTCCACTTGAATCACCCGGTAACAGCTCAATGAGGAATCCGCGATTCGCGACCCGCTCGATGGGAGTTGCGGAAACCTCACCCCCCGTCCCGCGGATGGACGGCGAGGGAACATACAAACAAGTCGGAGAGCCCGCCCTGATCACCTCGAACGGGCCCAGGCTCGGGGGCTCGACGCGCGGCTACACCTCCTGGATATGCACCGAACGCATGCGAACGTCGGCACATGCGTACGGCACCGCCGAGGCCGGCTGAAACACCGCCGAGGCCGGCTGAAATAAACACCTCGCACAATGACGACGCTGTGAAAAAAAAACCTTGAAGGAGTACACACACTCCTCCAAGGCTTCGGGGGCTAGACCCGCGGGTCCGCTAGCGCGCCCCCACGGAATAGCACAGCAATCAGGAGGGAAGAAAGTCCCATCAGCAAGCGTCAGCATCTGCGGGATCCTAACGGATACACCCGCAGATGCTCGGGGGCTACTGTCGGGGACAGCCATAAGGGTCCCCTAAAAAACCGGGGGAAACCCATTCACTTTCGCAAAAAATAAAACACAAACGAATTCACAAACCTAAAACACGCTCAAGATAGTCACGGCCCAGCGGCCAGGCCCACAGCCCTGGTGGCCCCAGCGGCCCACCAGAACAGTCGACCCAGCCACCCCCGGGCGAAACTCCACTTCGCTCGAGGGGCGCAGCACCGCGCTAACGAGACTCCGCCTCGCTCGAGGGCCGGTCGCCCCCTCGGGTGAGACTCCGCCTCGCTCGAGGGCCGGTCGCCCCCTCGGATGGGACTCCGCCTCGCTTGAGGCCCTCACGGGCTCGCCGCCCCCGCACCTGCTCCCCCGACAGGGGCGTTTAATGTTCTGACACTTGCAGGCGCCCGGGTCAAAGACGAATCCACACCGTGCCGTCCCTCTGACACGCCCGGGAATCATATTCCGGCGCTGTTCTGCCAACTCTCCCGGTGAGGCCATCCCCACCACTGTGCGGCAAGGCCAGTATCAGCTCCGTGACACTGCGCCACCCACTCTCGTACGGCCAACGCGCCGCACCCTCGAAAGAGGAGGGCGGAACCCTCGAAAAGGGGACGGACGCCTGCTCCGCGCCTGCCCGGGGCCACGCCATGACGTCGGACCAGTGAGGCGCGTCACCTCCGTCACCGTCGGTCCTGCGCGGCCATCCCCGCCATCACGACGCCATCCCAGGCACTGCAGCGCCATCCCTGACGCTGTGGGAGTGCGGGGCGACAAGACACCGCCACGCCCGCGGCTGTGCCCCTTACGACCTCCCGTCAGCCGCACCCTCGAGTCAGCGTACGGACGACGACCACACGGGAAGCTCCTACGCCGCCACCCTCGAAGCCACTCCTAGACGGATACAGGGCACGCCATGACGCTCCGCCAGAAGCAAGATTCGCCAGGACGGCCGTCCACTCCGTTGCACTGTCCGCCATGCCATCACACGTAGCTAGAACAGTGCGGCACGCCTGTAAACTGCCTCCTCCTTGGCCTATAAAAGGAGGGGCAGTCCCCTGGCCGCAGGGGGACGACGGAGAGCACTGACCCACATGCTTTCTGCCTTCACCACGATATTGGCACTCGCCTCAATCAAAACCTCAAGGACCTGGAGGTCCAGCCTCCTCCCCCGCCCCGCTTGTAGCTCCCCTCTGCAAGCACCACGGTGCAACGCAATATAGTGCCTCGAGCACACCACTGCTGGACGTACGGCCCCGGTCGGAACCAGGATAAACTTGTGTCCCCTGTGTTGTCATTTGCACCGACCATCGAGAAGCTGATCACAGCGTAACTTACTAGTTAGTGTCGGGACTACTTTCCACACCGACAAATTCGATGCATGAGGAGTTGAAGAACTTTGAGAGGAACCAAGTCTGGGTGTTAGTCGATCCACCGCCAAATTGCCGTCCTATTGGTACCAAGTGGGTGTGGAAAAACAAAGAAGGTGAGAATGGGATGGTTGTAAGAAACAAGTCGAGGTTGGTGGCTCAGGGGTTTAACCAGAAAGAGGGTATAGATTATGAGGAGACATTTACTCCGGTGACCCGTCTGGGGGCGATTCGGATTCTTCTAGCCTTTGCCATGGCTAAAGGGTTCAAGTTGTTTCAGATGGATGTGAAGAGTGCGTTCTTGAATGGGTGATAGAGGAAGAAGTGTATGTGAAGCAACCACCAGGGTTCGAGAGTGAGAGATACCCACACCGTGTGTATAAACTACAGAGGGTGCTCTATGGGTTGAAACAGGTGCCAAGGGCTTGGTATGTCAGGTTGAGAGGGTTCTTGCTGAGTAAGGGGTTTGTGATGGGCACAATTGATATGACCTTGTTTCTCTTTAAGCATGGGAATGACCTTTTGATTGTACAGATTTACGTGGATGATATAATCTTTAGTGGCTCCTCTCACGATTTTGTTGCCAAGTTTGCAGATGACATGAGCAGGGAATTTGAGATGTCTATGATGGGCGAGCTGTAGTTTTTCTTAGGGCTTCAGATCAAACAGGTCAAGGACGGGACCTTCGTGCACCAGAGCAAGTACACCAAGGACATGCTGAGGACGTTCAACATGAATGATGCGAAGCCCATATCTACACCGATGAGTACGACTACAGCTTTGGATGCGGACGAGGACGGTGAACCAGTGGACCAGAAGGAGTACCGGAGCATGATCGGATCCCTCCTCTACTTGATGGCGACGAGGCCGGACATACAGTTCAGTGTGTGTCTGTGTGCTTGTTTTCAGGCTTCTCCGAGGACTTCACATCGGCAGACCATCAACAGGATTTTCAGGTATTTGCAGTACGCTTCTGAGTTTGGTCTTTGGTATTCTGCCTCCTCTACACTCTCACTTCACGGATTCTCCGATGCTGACTTTGCTGGGTGTCGTGTGGAGCCCAAGTCTACCTCTGGTTCTTGTCAGTTTCTTGGTTCCTCTTTGGTTTCCTGGTCTTCCCGTAAACAGTCGAGTGTAGCTCAATCCACCACTGAAGCCGAGTTTGTTGCAGTCGCTAGTTGTTGTTCCCAGCTGCTTTGGATTTCCTATACCATGAGAGACTTTGGTGAGGAGTGCACTCAGATCCCACTTCTTTGTGATAGCACTAGTGCCATAAGCGTGGCCAAAAACCCAGTGCTCCATTCCAGAACAAAACACATCGAAGTGAGGTACCACTTTCTGAGGGATAATATTGAGAAGGGCACCATAGTGTTGAGCCATGTACCTACCTAAGACCAAAAAGCCGACATATTCACAAGACCACTTGACCAAGCTACCTTTGCTCGTTTACGGGGAGATCTTGGTGTGTGTTGTCCTTTTTGAGTTGGTCTTTGGGAGCTCTCTTTGTAGCATATGTATCATACATGTTTACTTTGATGTATAGCATGCATGTTTAATTTCATAGAGTAGCCATCTGTGTATCTTGATGTATAGTTTTGCATCTTTGTAAGATATGCTTTGCATTGCATTTGTATCATATGCATTGGCTAAGAATGGCTTCTCCTATGTACATTGATCCCTATGATATGCTATGATTGAGCTTGTGGATGTGCTTGATTGATATTTGGGATGATAAGCTATGCTCTTGATCGTTTGGTTGTATATTCATGATGAGATAGCTTACTTTTGTCAAAAATGCTAGATAGGATCTCTCTTGTGAGTTTAAGGCTTTGCATAATCTTAGTGTGCTTTGGTGGTTTATATCATGCTTAATTCATGGATGGATATCATGTGCTTTTCACTTGGGGTCAAAGACCCATTTGTCATTATGAATGTTTAGCCCATGTGTTACCTTGTGGGGGAGCATAAGCTTCTTTTTGCCACAAAGGCACTTTATGTACCATTTTGAGCTTAAATATGACAAATGAAATTGGTATGAAATGCTTGTCACTTGTTCCATGTCATAAATGCTTTAAATCTAAATTTAATATGGGTGCTAAACCGTTGCATGTTGTCTACCATGAGAAGTCTCATTTTAAGAAGTAGACACATGGCTCGGTGGCTTTAACATGACATGAGATGCTTATGGGTGTTTGTAATGATCTTGTGTCAAGGATATGTGACCTAGCATGAAGTTTGTGTGATCTAGATTCACTTTGGCATGTTTTTCTCATGTTTAGGTCTTTGCTCATGAGAGGGAAATTTTTCGCAAAAATGCTATTTTTCACCATAGCTTGAACCTGTGTATATGCAACTGAACATTCTTGATGACTGTGCTATTTTGAACATTTGTCAACTCTAAGTAGTCCATTTGCTTGTTCTTATCACATTTTATGGCTCTATGTCTATTTGAGAAGCCTAGAAGCAAAATTTTCGTAGAAATGCCTTGATTCATGCATTGTCAACAACAGGGAGAAGTTTGGGCATGAAATGGCTTGCTACATGCATTTAGAAAGTTTTGGAGGAGTTTCGGACGAAAAATGAGCAAGTGGGTACTGTTGATATGGTCATCGGTCTGACCAGTGTGGGCACCGGTCTGACCGGTTGAACCAAAGTGCATTGTGGATTTGGTCATCGGGTCGACCGGTGCCCTGACCGGTCTGACCGGTGTGAGCTGGAAGCACGACTGCTTCAGGTAAGTTGCATGGTTTGGTTCAGGGGGAGTTGCATTTGCTCAGGGGGAGCTGCATGTGTTCAGGGGGAGCTCCTTGTGTCGTTTGAGTTCTTGTGTTGGTGGTTTGCTCCGTGTGAGCTTTGCTTTGCTCTTTGAAAGCTTTGGTGGTGTTTGTCTCGGTTGTGTTGAGCCGTTTGCCCTTACCTTAGGGGACCGAGACTTTGGATTGCAAGTGATCAGGGCTTGTGTTGTTTGGTTTTTGGATCACTTGTTTGGAGGTTTAAGTTTGTCTTTCGTTTTTACTTTTCTTTATGTTATGATTATGTGGTGTGTTGTCAATGCACTCATCATGGTGGAGATTGAGGACCAGAGTGTCCCATGGCTAGTGGTTGGCCACTCTCTAGTGATGAGTGATTGACAACGTTGTGTGGACTGACGCTGTGCTCTATCTTGTGGATGTAGGCTGGGGCTTGATGTGCGTTGGTGCAGGTGAAGAACAAGCGTGAAAGGTCTTAGCCTTGTGGGGCCTCTGAAGGACTGGAGGGACAAGTAGGCTTGGTTCGATGGACCCAATGGCCAGACGACAACGAGTGAGTCACATGGTGCGAGAAGAGCAAGTCGAAGTCAGCTGATAGCGGGTTCGTTGGTTGATCCGAAAGCCAACATCGAGACAGAGCGAACGTGGCGGCCAAGTCGAGGAGCTCGGCGTGGAGGCCGCACCAAGATCGCGGGGTTTGCAGTGGTTCACCAGAAAACCACTGGGTTCCTTGGTTGAGCCACAAAGCCAAGTCCGAGTGGTCGGCGGCTCAGCTCTGCGTGGGCCGGTCTGACCGGTGGGGAGCACCAGCCTGACCGGTGGAGGCCGAGGAGCGTCGGGTGACTTGAAGCGAAGGACACGCGTCGGGATCGCAGGCTTGGCGTCGAGGCTATGCAAGGTGCGGTTGCTGGGCGTCCGTTCCATGGAAAGGCTGTCAAGTTTCCAAATATGCCCTTCGAGGGGTTGTATCGCCTGGAGGGCATTCTAGTCATTTACCCCCACCGGAGGACCTCATATATAAACCGAGTGGAAGGGTTGTGGCAGCCATCTCTTGGGTTTTAGGATTTTCATTTGCTCTAGTCTTTTTCTCCTTTTAGCTTCTTATTTTCTCCATAGGCTAGCATGAGAGCTTCATGGTGAGATCTTGTGAGAGGGTTGGATGTACGGGCGGAAGCTAGACCTTGTATGAACCTTTCATGGCTTGTATAGAAGATTCAGCGTGGTTCCTCAAGTGTTCTTGGTGTCTCTCCCGTTTTCCTTTTGGGTGATTTTTGAAGCCTTTTCTTAGCGATTTTCTTTTGGTGGTTTTGAGACCTTCCCTTGACGGGTTTGATGTGGGATGTATCTATGAGCCCTTTGTGGTTCTTTTCCTTGTGATCCCCCCTCTAAATCTGTGGGTTTAGGTGCTCGATTTTGGGGTTTTGTTTCGGTTCTGGGAAAAGGTGTTCTTGGTGTTCATCCTCTGATTCCTATTGATTGAGTGGATCTTTGGGGCCAATCTCTTAGGCATGACTCGTTCATGAGGTGATACACCTATCCCCAAAGTTTTACTTCAATCCGTGGAGTGAATCGGGAGATCGAGACATCGGAAGGAGGGAGTTGGCTTGCAGGTGGAGTTCATCCCGAGCAGCCCAGGCGTGACCGGTCAGACCGGTGTAGCCTGCTGTGGCTGTCTCTCGGGGAGTTTTCCTCCAAAGTGTTGGTTGTGTTCTTGGCTTGCTGTTGTTTCAGTTCAATGTAGTTTTGGCCCTTGGGAGATCATTTCCTTGCAGTTGGATTTTTCCTCAGCTAGACCGGTCGGACCGGTGGAGGCATTGGTCAGACCGGTGCAGGAGCTTTTAGTGGAAATCTCCTTTTGCTGCTGTGGTTTGTGCTGCTTGCTTGCAGAGTGCTTCTGGAGCAAGTTCAGCTGTAGTGAGTTTCTGGTGTGCGCGTGTTTTGGAGGGTTTTTGCTTGCCAGGCAGATTTCAGGATTTCTCTCTATTTCTCCACATCCTGGAATTGACATCTAGGCTTGCTGGACAATTTTGAGAGGATTCTGAGCAGGTTCATCTTGACCGGTCTGACCAGTGCAAGTGACCGGTCTGACCGGTGCAGGCTGCTTGCTGTTCGAGGTGTGTTCTGCTGCGTAGTCGAGTAGCTTGGGTGTGTGGCTAGTTCCTAGGTTCAGTAGCACTTCAGTGGCTGCGTGGATTTGGCTAGCGAAGTGCTGAGGACGACGGAGTTGCGTTTGGGACCATAGGCCGAGTTCATCTCTTTGGAGAAGAATTTTTATCGACTCCCATTCACTCCCCCCCTCTCTGGTCGCCATTCTGGTCTTTCATTGACCCATACCTTATCCTAAACGTCTGGTTTTTAGGAATGGAGGGAGTATTGCTAATGTATTTTAAGTTAAGTAAAACTATACCAGGTTTGATCAAGTTATAGAAAAATTGTTCATATTTAATTACGACACCAAATAAGTGTACCATAAAAATATATTTCATCATTAATTTGATTATACCAATTGGAAAAAGTCCATTTTACTACCCACCTATCCACATTATCCGCTTAACCCTCTAACCAAAATTTAGGTTTGACCACAAAACCAAATCAGCATTTGCCCGCTGCTTCCCGAACCAACGAGCCAAATGCTGCTGCCGCCTACCCTCCCACCCACGTGTTGTGGGGGTCCACAGCCCTCGGTGGTCGCGTTGCTAGGCGCCTAGGTCTCCCGCGCAACGTTGCCATGGAGCGACGGGTGCTGTTCTATTTTCTTTTTCTTTTTCCTTTTTCTTTCTTTTTTTTATTTTTCATTCAACATTTTTTTTCATACCGTTTGTGTATATGCATAAGGTGTCTAACAATATATTTTTAAAGTTTAAAGAAAAACTACTGTATAAGTTATGCGCACAACTCACCGTTACAGAAAAAGTTATGCACACAACTCGTCGTTATCAAAAAAAGTTATGCATATAAATTGCATTTTTAGGAAAAAAATTATACATATAACTCGTCGCCATGAAAAAAATTTATGTGCATAACTCGTCGTTAGAGACAAAGTTATTCACATAACTCGTCGTCAGGGTCAAAGTTATGCGCATAACTCGTTGTCAGGGTCAAAATCATGTACATAACTCGTCGTAAGGGTCAAAGTTATGTGCATACCTCGTCGTTAGGAAAAAGTTATACATATAAATTAGCATACGAAAAAGTTATGTGCTTAAGCTGTCGTTAAAAAAATTATGCACATAAATTGTTCATACAAAAAAAATATACATTGAATTTATGTGCATAAGTTACAATATTTTAAAAATAAAAAATATTGTGTAAAATTTTCCTCAAACAACACACGAAAAGAGAACACGGGTGGCTGTGTGTGGTTCACGTACATGTAAGCATTGCCAAAAATCCTTTTTGCACTCATGTGACCCACCTCTCCATGTTTTCTCATCTTCCTCCCTCTACAGCAACAGCAACGTCATCACGTGCGGAGGGAGGTCTGACTCCCGTCTACTATATTTGTTGGTTCAATCTACCCCTAATGAATTTTTTTTATTTCTTGGTGTACAAGTTGAGTTTTGAGTTGAAATTTTTCGGGTGACTTGTAAAACAATGACCTACATTATAAAATATTTTATAGTTTTTTTCATTATTATTTTATGCAGTTTTTGTATCACTATGATCAATTTTATATTACATATTCTAGATCTATGAAAATAACAATAAAATGTTAGTTTATTTTTCTACTATGCATCGTCATGTTCCCTATCTACTGACAAAATTTGGATTTAAAATTCAACTTGTATGTATAGAAATAAAAAAGACAAATCTCACTAGGGGGTCACTGGTGGAGGAGGAGCCTTTCGTCCCGGTTGGGAAGGACGTTATCTCCCTAAGACCCAACCGAGACAAAAGGTGAGAGACAAAAGGCCTCCCCTTTGTCACCGGGTGGGCAACCAGGACTCTAAAGGGGGGCCTTTAGTCTCGGTTGGTAATACCAACCGGGACTAAAGGGGGGCACACCAATGTCAAATTTTTTTTTTGAAAATTCCTGGGAGGCCCAAGTCACGCGATTTTTTCGCGCGAAATATGCGCGGTGCGGGGATTCGAACTCGTGACCTCTAGCCCCGCGCGTACCTTCCTTACCATCTCACCTACATAGCACATCTGACTGAGTAGAGGATGCAATCCTCTTATAGTAACTCGTGGGAGACCCTTTAGTCTCGGGTCGTAACACGAACCTAGACTAAAGGGGGGCATTTTGTCTCGGTTCGTAACACCAACCTAGACTAAAGGCCCGAGACCCTTTGGTCTAGGTTCGTGTTACGAACCAAGACAAAAGGCTCTCATTTAGTCTAGGTTCGTATTACGAACCGAGACTAAAGGGTCCGAGCTCTCCTACCACTCGTGGCCACGTCGATGCAAAGGCTTTAGTCTATACTCCAAAATTTAACCGGGACAAAAGGGTTGGATCAGAAGTTCTCTCTACCAGTGGGTATTAGACCAATTGAAATAGTGTAGGGTAGTAAATTAAGTCTAAATTTTGTTGAGGGGGTTATATGGAGAAAGTGGATAGGTGAGGCTAGTAAAATATACTTTATCCTACTAATTTAGGCTATATTGGGTTTTCAGCGCCAAACATTTGACGAGGTGTGCCCACACGAATCACGGAAAGGAAGTAAAGGCTGCCAAACAATATGCATAGCTAAGCTTAAGCTAGCGTGGTGAATTGCGGTAAGTTGTGGTCATCATCCTAATAAGGACTTAGTGCCAACGATTTTAGATATATTTTCATATAAATTTGGTCAAACCTAAGATATTTTAATTTAGAATAAACCTAAAATATAACTACATTTATGACAAACTAAAGGGATATTGGGGAATGGTCTATGAGACGACAGGACAACATTTGGCAGAGGAGCTACTGGAAGGGTACATCCCCAGGAACCATGTAGAAAGCACCATAAGAGTTGGAGAAATCGAGTTCCAATGACAAAGTGGATATACTAGGGCAACACACAAAACCATCCTGAGGTGTGCTTTACAAAAGGAATGCCTTCAGAAGGAATATCCACATATGGCCTCCAACCGAGGTGACATCCACTAGGATCTCCAGGATAATTAAAAAAATATGAGTATTTAGCTATCAATGACTGACTCTATAGGTTTATCTTAGAGGGTGGTTGTGGCGGGGACTATGATCATATCATACATCGTCTTGTATTTGTTTTTAGAGGAAATGCAGCAAATTACTTCAAAAATGCAAATGCAGCAATCCCCATGCACTTGATTTGTGCCTTAGCATCTGGGATGCTAGTAGTTAACTTGGAAGTGGAGTATGTTACAAATAGATGCCATCATGGAGTACCACGAGGAGGCGAGATTCTAGCCAGCCGAAAGATGGAAAGATTAGAAGAACCAAAAATTTTCCTAGAATCTACCGCTAATCTGTATGCTAGGGGTAAACTTCTAACGGGGTGGATTCTCAGACTTACCATAGTAGGCCTATAAAGAATAGACCTAAAAGGCATGTAAAAGAGGCCAATTATTACGTGAATATTCACAACTTATTCTCATTTAACCTTGTTTCGAATTCATAACCATCAAGGCTAGTATATATCTTAAATACGTATATCACTTGAGTGAGGATAGATTGTGAAGAAAAACAATGACTTCAAATATATAAGACCGGCAAGCTAAATATATTACATTGCTTGAAAAATGGTCTCATGGCTGCTATCAGCTCAAATGAGTGTTAATTGGTTTGTAGGCGATGGTAAAAAATATTATAAGAGGACCAATAATTTGGAAACCTTTAGCCTTATATAATATCCACACATGTGCACAATAGTAAAGTAGAAAAGTTGATGCTTGAGATGGGACTATCTTCAAATTGATTTATTAGAAGAAATTTATCTGATTGATTACTCGAGACTATAGATTATGAACATTGATAAAGATGATGCAATCAATTAGAAATTAAAATATAGATCTCCTTGTGGATGCTCTGGCATGATAGGTTGCAAACAACATAACAATTGAAAAGACGTAACTAGGATGACCCCAAGAATGCAAGATCTGTGCAACGCTTGAGGATGCCGATCATATTATGTTTATTTGTCTACTCTCTTCTTTTGTCTGGTGTTGGGTTAGGGATAGCTAGGCTGACTTAACTCGCTGGCTAGTCTTAGTGAGTTTATTGATAGTTGGCTAGATGAGAGTGCTAATGCTGAGGATGATGTGATGATTTTTTTTTGTTAGCGGGTGTTTGCTAGGCTCTGTGGAGAACTAGGAATTATTGAACTTTTTCCAATATTTTGATTTCCAATCCTAAAATGTTAGCTTACAAAGTAGTGGGTTGTATGCAGCACTGGAGCAAGCAAGAAGGGAGGACCTATTGCAGAAGTTAACCCAAGGACTAGAGAGGATCTAACACTGGTGGATGGTGAGGTCATATACTAATGGAAGACAGGCTCTATCGATAGTGACATCAAGTCTGGTTTTCACTAGGATGATGTGTGATGTTGGGGAAGGAAGGGAAGTTTATTTTTGCTAGGTGGAGGTATGATCTTAGAGGTTGGAATCTTGTAATGCTTAGAAGTTTTCCATCATGTAAAATTGGTAACCATAACACAAATTATTTGCTTTTAATATAAGCAAGACTATTGGTCTTTGGACTAAAATTTAGAAATTAAAATCAAATTGGATTAAGTATGATTTAATCATATTTTATAACACGAGGTGATTTATCTTCATGTGGAAGCTCATCAATGTGTTTTTATAGTGAATACTTTTCTTTGGTTGCTAAGCAAATATAGATGGTCAACTAGAGATGATCTAGGCAAAACACAAAGGTTCGATAGGATTGAATATTGAGTTTTGCTAAATATCAGTCAACATATTTTTCCTCAAACATCTATCAAATTTTAGACCATTCAATCATGCTCTAAGATCTATGTTGTGTTTGTCCAGATTCTCCCCTCTTCCACGAGTTCTTTTGTTTAACGATTTAAAGTTGGCACCCAAAATCATAAGCCAAAAGAAAGGACCCTCCACTGTGTCTCCCAAACTCCTCATCTCCGTGAATCTCACTCACGAATAGAAGTTTCCCTTTCCTCTTACATGTTGAATGATCTATTATATCCATTTCTTCTTCATTTTTGGAGTCGTGGAGGAGATTAGATTTCTTATTCTAAGATTAACAAATGCTCATCATTTAAGCGAGTATGTTTGATTTGAGAAGGCAGAGTTAGAAGTTTCTGTTGTGATGTATCGTGGTAATGATTTAGGATGCAATGTCTTAAGCAGAGACCAAAATTTGTTATTAGGTATTGGATCTTGTTGCACATGTTATGTTTCTATAGTAGCCTGTTAAACATCTGACAAATTTATATGTTTCAAATCTGTTGGTTTTCCCTTGGTGACATGCCACCTATTGATTTGTTCAAAATTTGACATATGAAAGATGATAAAATTTGTTGACAGAAAGCTAGACAGTCTCTTTAATATTTATTATATAAAAAAGAATAATCGATTTCACATTGGTTGTTTGGGTGTTGTGTGGCTAGGTTGACTTGGTTTGAGATCTTAGGTGTTAGGGAAAATGTTGTTGGGATGAATTTTGAAAGCATTGCAAAATTATGGATTGCTAATAAGAGTCTATTGCTTTTTAATCTCTATGAAAATAAGAATATTTTTATGTTTTCATAATGATGTACAATGAAGAGATGTAAAGCAAGTCATGGAGGGATTCGAAGAACTCTATACAATGAGAATGAACCTATGCAACTAGACATGATCGAGAATACGTTGGAAACAAAAGGTACTGAGAGGTTACATAATTAGGACGGGGAAGATCGAAAAAATATATGACTTTGAGGCGTGCTTGCAAGTAGTATGATCCAGTGTGGACAAACTATATGACAAGAAGTTGCAGCACTAAAGAAAGTTGGTTGTCCATGAGAGCTAAATTTGATGCTAGTATCTTTGGAAGTCACACCTTGTTCAACTAGATGTTTTTATTTAATCTCATCACGAAACAAGGAAACATATCTCCTAAAAAATGTGAAACTAACATATGACAATGCCCAGAGCACATATATACATTTTGTGGACAATTTGTATATATGCTTATTTGCATTTTTAGTATATTTCGCAAGAAGAATCTAATACATGGTTTTGTCGATCAACGTTGAATAGAGTTGACAACATCAGTGGTAGATATTTTTCAGGAGAATTCTAGAGAGCTTATTTTATTTTATTTTTTTGTGTACATATCTTCTGAGTATTAAGATGAAGGTTTTAAAAAGTAAAATGACTCAATAGTTAGTAATCATATAAAAGTAAAAAAAAGGGATGAATCTAATTAATCATGGGATAGAGAAACACGAAGGCCACTGGCCATGTATATGTCGCATTCTCTGGCCAGTCATGATTGAACTTTTGTAAATAACAAATGGCTACATATATACCTATGCCTCATGTAGAGAGGTTGTAATAGCTAGTGACATTCCTTGATTTTTTTAAAAAAATGGGAGACGTTATAACTTATCTTTTACCTGTTGCCATGTTAATTCCTGTTGGTGACAACTGAGTAAGGCCCGGCCCTGTAGTGTTAGCAGGTGGGGCAGCCGCCCAAGGCCCCAAAATCACAGGGGCCCCCAATCATGAACTGCAGTATATATATTAAGGTCCAAACTGTGATTTGTTGTTACAAAACAAGTGCTGTCCAACATTAGCTTAACAAAAAAATTGCAAACAATCAGCCCATCGACACACTTGAAATTGCAAATTATATTTTGATGTAGTGATATTACCACTGTTTTCACCATATTTTTTTTTTATAATGCATCAAAATAAACTTTCCAATTGAAGTTGAATGGTTATTAGGGGCCCCCAATTTTGATTTTGCCCTGGGCCCCCAAAAACACAAGACCGATAAGCATTTACAGTTTTCCTACATCAGCGAAATTAGCATCTATAAACCCAATTAGACTTCCCGCAGGGTCACGGGGAACTTGCTGAATCAACTCCTTGAAAATGGACATTGTCACGATTTCACTCGTTTTAGTGCTGCTTGAAGAAAAAGGATGACTACGTACGATGTCTCAGTTGACAAAAACATCTTTTAATTTTATTTAATTTGGTTCGCCATACGGCCACATGACGTATGAATGGTACGGTTTGGCTACGTCTGCGTATGAACGAATACTTTAGGAGATCAACGGGGGTATATGCATGCACCGGGCCTCCGGGGGTCGCGAATAAGCAGTGGTAACAAGAAGGAAATTAACACTTGATAAGTGATGACATCCTCAGATGTTGGCATGCTAATTAATTGCATCATGCAATTGATCACAATTTGGATCGAGTCGTTAATAAGGTAGTATAAGCGATTCGGCGTGTCTCAGGTTGGAACTTTTCAAACACCACACCTGCTACGGACGAGTACGGACGTACTACGTTACGTACACTGCAGAAACTAAACTATGGTTTTTTGCAAACATCTCCCCATCTACCTCGGGATCGTCACCGAGTACGTACTACGTACGAGGAGACGTGCAACATGCCGAGTCAGAGCTATGCACAGGGCCTAGTGAGCGCTGCAGACCTTTCTCCTTCTCTGATACGATCAGCGGATCAGGCCGTTCAATCAATAGAGAGAATACGAACTGGGCACGCGATCCCTGCCCTGCTGCTTGAACTGATCCGATCCTTTTCTTCCCCTACAAGGTTTTCCAGGGTTCAGAGTTCAGACCACATGCGCTGCTTGAACCTGTGTCCTTCACCCACTCCTTGCAGCTTCAGTCAATCCTGCTAGATCACACGACACATGGAGGCAGAAACGGAAGTTTACGGGAAGGCGTCGAATCATGTTTTGGCTGACAACATCTCTGCAGCCGCCGCCCTGTCTAAAAAAATCCCAATGGCGGAAGGAATGGCTGCATTTTAATTGCACAACATCAGTTCACGAGTTCTTCTTTAGGAAAGAGACACGATCATTCAGGAGGAGATAGCCGGCATCAGCTACCGGGTCAGCAACAACTAACGTTTGTCTCTTTTGTGACTCGAGTCAGCAACAGAAAGTTTGTTTGGTCACCATATTTGGTTACAATGCAACTAATATAAGGTTTGGTCTCTCCTAAAAAAACTAAGGTTTGGTCTGACGTTTTCCTTTTTGTGCAGTCGAGAACACGGCTAAAATGGATCAGCTCCCTAAAATGGTGCCCTTGTTACTTGGTCTTTTCAAATGTTTCAGTAAGTAGGTATTAATCAGTTTTGATTCATCAGCTAAAAATTTCGTTCGGGCACTTTTCGAAATGCGAGTTTAATCAGTGCAGCATGACAATGTTTGTGGCAAACGAATGGTGGGGTACGTAGGATACACCAGCAGAAGATTGCCCGATGGAAGCGTGTAATATCAAGCTCAAATTTGAAAGACATTTAGAATATACTGCCTCCATTTTATAAATATATAACAGCATTGATTTTATACTTTGACCATTAATATATATTTTATGAACTAGTTAAATAAAGTAAGTGAGTACCACTGGTTTATCATCAAAGTATTTTGGAATTAAATTGTAGATGTATCAATTTTTATATTTGTAGGAAAGACGAATAGTCAAATGAATGAAAAAAAATCAATGGTGTTATGTATGAATTTATGGATGTAGTGGACAATAACCATTTCATAAAAGAACAAGATAGTAACCTTCCCATTTTAATTTGAGCTGTCCCCCCCCCCCCCCCCCCCCTGCAGAGGCCAAGAACAAGCTGATAGCGACAGAGGGAATAAATCGAAGGCATAGATCTTTAAGGATAACCTAAGAGTCTAAGACACCTCTCTGGGCAAGTGTCAGGTGCTAGAAGCTTGTGATGAATCACAACATCTTTTCTTTTTGAACATCACTTGTTGCATTTTTTTTCCGTTTACTTTCAATCATATGATCTCAGCTAGTGTAAGCGGATGGATCAACAAAATAAACGCAATTGTCGGAAATACAGATCAGACCATGATTAATCTAGTAGCTTAATTCAGACTTCTATGAGTACACCCTTATCAGCCCTGTTCGTTTGGCTTATCAGCCACCAGCCAGCAGTACTATTCTCTCAGAACAAATCAGCCACCAGCTACCAGCCAGCAGTACTTTTCTCTCAGAACAAATCAGCGCCAGCCACCAGCCAGCTGAACAGGGCGCTCAAATGGGACTTCTATGACCATGTCATATGATCACTACTAGGGAAACGTTCATTTGTACCGGTCCATAACCCCCTTTAGTACCGGTTTTGGAACCGGTATTGTTCGATCGGTACTAATGTTAAGAGGCATTTGTACCGGGTATTCCAGCCGGTACTAATGTCACATTAGTACCGGGTGGCAACTCCACCCGGTATTAATGTGGAAGTGCCCATTGTCCGGTTTCGTCCGTTCCGTCCCCGTTCTGTCCCTGTTTCTTTTTTTTCTCTTTTCTTTTCTCATCCCACCTCAATATCTCATAAGATTCACATTCATCATCTCATCTCGTCTCACAACAAGATTCACAAGTTCATCTCATTCACAACACAAGATTTAATTTACAAGCACAAGATTCACAACACAAGATTTATTTTACAAGCACAAGATTCATCCCACAAAATTCATATCTATCTAGAACTCCAAGAACACAGATCGAACTCCAAGAACAAGATCGAACTCACACATGCTTGCCCTGCACCTCCCCGGCCGCGACCGAGCGCCGCCAGGGACAAGGCCAGCCCCCACCGCGCGCGCTCGCGAGCACGCGCCGCCAGGTCGCGCTGGCACGCGCCGCCAGGCCGCGCTGGCCCGCGCCTGTGCCTGCCGGCCCCGCGCGCCGTGCCTGCCGGCCGGCCGCGCCCCGCGCCCCGCGCGCCGTGCCTGCCGGCCGCCGCGCCCCTGGCCCGCCGGCCGCCCGCCGCGCCTCCAGACCTGGGCCACCGGATCGAGACCTGAGGATGAGAAGACATGAGAGAGATCAGAACCAGAGATGAGGATGGAAGAAAGAAGCAGAGAGGAATAAATGAGAGGAAGGAGAGAGATATAGATGAGGAGGAGTCGAGGAGGCATGCGGACACGGCAAGTCTCGATTTTTTCTAAGTGTCAGGTGGCGGTAGCGGTGATAACATTAGTACCGGCGTGTTTTTAGACCCGGTACTAACGTGTCTTCATCAGTACCGGGGCTATTTCTCACCTGGTATTAATGTGGCTTGGCCACATTAGTACCGGGTGGGAAATAGCCCCGGTATTAATGTGAACACATTAGTACCAGGGCTAGTTCCCACCCGGTACTAATGTTGGACATGTAAGGGTTCCGCGGGGTTCTTTCTTCGCATCGGACATTAGTACCGGTTCTTGCAACATTAGTACCGGGGGGCAAATTGAACCGGTACTAATGTTATTTTTGCCCTGGGACGAAAGCCACTTTCCCTAGTAGTGGATTGACGCTTACAAGGATAATGTAAGACGTACAACACTTCAGTATTGCACCAGCAGACACTGTACATTGATAAATAAAGAAAATCCCAAAGTTGACCTGGAAAATAGTTGTGAACTCCTTTTGTGCCGCCAGGAAGTCCTTGATCAGAAGGTTGTAACAAAATATCAGAATTCAGAAGGAAGCTTTTCTGAACTGAAAATCCGTAGCAGAGAATACTGCCGGCAGCTATGAAAAGGCCAGCCTGCTTTATGATAAATATACAAAAATGAGACAAAAATGAACCCCTCTTTCCGTTGTGATTCGTACAGGTGCGCCAGAAGTGCAAGTCTGAATCCACGGCGTACGCAGTCTGTTGGTTGGACAGTATCGCATTACGTGACAACCAGCTTGTTTCAGCAATCAACATCTTTGTCATGCATGGTCGCAAAGACGAAACTATGGAAGCCCTGCAGAGATCTTGTTACGCACACAGAATGCCAAGCTCTTTCATGCTGCCTGTACTTTTCTGTACCTGTTAACAAATATGTGCAGGCGTTGAAATCCAATATTTGTGAGTACTTCGTCAGTATGATAAGGGTAGTTTAGCAGGACGAGTTTGTAATCACTCATACTTAGTACTAGCAGGTATAAGTCAACTTCGACCCTTCACGTCGAGTTGGGTCCAACGCTCACAACTTATGCCTGACTCCTATCTATAGTATACCAGAATGCAAAACGGTCTAAATTTGTACTTTCAAATGCCTCTTTTAACAGAAGCCTGCAGGTTGTCTATCACGGATTTATATAATAATATAATATTAGTTACAGCAGTTTACTTCAAACATATATCGGACAACTCTGTATGTAGAGTTGTGGACATTAGAGAGCCAAAAAAAGTGCTACTGAAACTCTGAAAATCAATTGTGTACTACAGGTAGAGAACTGCTCAAAGTTGAATGGACGACAAACTAGTACAAAAATGATAGGAGCTAAATTGACTCCATATTCATGGGCCAAGACGGCACAAGGAAGGCCTAAAGTTTACTAAAGTGAAGAAACTAGGAAAAAGTTCATTCCACAACTCTTATCTATAGACGTTGTCTGAGTTTCAATCCTCGACCACAAAACTTGTTATTCAACACTCACGAACTATCAAAATTGTCCAATTTTCACCCCTAGATGGTTTTCGAAGTGGTTTTCGCATACGTGGCACAATAGGGTCCACATGTTAGAATCCACGTCACAATCTTTTGCCACTCTCTCAGTTTTTCTCTCTCGTTTCACCGTGATGGTTGCCCGCTGGCTGTAGCCAGGTGGCCGGCACGGCGTAGGCGGCGTCCGGTGGTGCGGCGGCCTTCCGAGGCGGAGGAGATCCATCTGCGTTGCGCCATGGCCCGCCGCCCCTCGCTATCCCGACGCACCCGCCACCCGGCCTCGAGAGGATACAGACAGAGGAGAATTTTTTTAGTATTCTTTTTTTTCAATTTGCAAAAATAAATATCGTTTCAGGCGGCGGTAGGTTCCTACCGCCATTTGCAACAGCGGTAGATATCTAGTTTTTGAAAATTTTTGGATCCGACATTTATTTTTGCAAATTGAAAAAAAATAAAAACTAAAAAAAATTCCGACAGAGGAGGTGCGACGCAAGAAACTAATCAGCTTCATGGGCCACACGCAATGGGCACAACAAACACGGCCGACGGCCTTACGCATGCGCTGCAGGCCGCAGGCAGGCTCTATCCGCCGGTGTGAAATTCCAAGTTATAGAATTTTTTATTATCCTAGCAAAGTGGTCGTGCCTTGCTACGGTAAAATATAATATTATATAAGAAATTTTCTAGTTATACTATTATATTTTTTACACTAACATACATTTGCTAGGAAATCAATATTATTTTCCTTAACACATTTCTTTCTAATCAAATATACTCATTAATTTTTTTTATTTAAGCAAGACTAATAAAGATAAAATAATATGTACAATCATATTATAAACACAACCACACTTCAATTATATTATATAATCCAAGTGAACAGTAATTACACTTCAACACATGATCCAATCTAAAAGCACTTGAATATAGGATCATTAGACCGTCTCCAGCAGCTTGAGGAAATAGTTGTGCTTGAGGAAAGGAGAGAGAAGAAGCATGAGCTGCGCTCCCAGCAGACACGCGCATCCCGCAGCAGCCTTTGGCTCCCGCGGGAAGAGGGAGCTCGCGCCGACCCCTGCTCTGCCTCCGCGCCGCCCCCTGCCCGCTGTCGGAGCTGCCGCGGTGGAGGAGGACCTGCTGCCTCGGCCCCTGCCCGCCGTCGGAGCCGCCGGAGAAGGAGGCGGCCGGGTGCCTCGGACTCGAAGGAGGCGGCGGGGGTGGTGGAAGCCCCGGATCTGCACCTCCGGGGAGCTCCTCTACTCCCTCTCCCGCCACTTCGCTGCTCCTGACGGAAGGGAGGGAGAAGGGGAGCTCGTCGAGGTACTCCTCTTGCCTATCCTCGATCGAATGGCATCTCCGCAGCTCCCCCTTTCCATTCGAATTCGATCAGCTGGCACCTGTCACGGGCTTGCGCCGCCGGCCACCCACCGCCTGCATCCCGGCCGCCACCTACACAGCCGGAGCGCGCCGCGCGGCCGCATCCGAGGCTGTGAACTGGAACCCCGTCGGGGGCGCCGCCGGTCGTGGGCAACTTGCAGCTTGCGATTGCCGTCTGTCAGCGGCGGAGGAAGAATCAGAGGGGCTCGATAGCGGCAGCACGCGGGGAAGCGGAGGGAGGGCCGAGAGCCCGAGACGCCGCCGTAGTGGTGCCTCGCCTCCTTGACACTCGCTCTAACTCGATGTCGTTAGTAGCGACGTTGAGAAACACCAACAAACATTTCTAGTGTTGTCACTAGGGATGTATCCTAAATCCGTTATTAAGATGGTTGCGTTAAGAAATGTCAACACCCCACCTACCAGTATCAAGGTCAAAAGATCCTATATGAAGCGATCCAAGTGTTAAGTGGTATGACATATGCCTTGACATAGGGGGAGGAGCCCCACTACATGGCATCAAGGTCAAGGATCCTACAAGTGACCTACATATGACATTTCAAGGTGGTCTTCATGCTTCCATATGTGATAGTTACAAGTGGTGTCATTCCAGCATATGGTGGTGTCCATCAAAAATGAAGATTCAAGAATCAATCGACTACCCCAGTACCACCTTTTGCATCAAAAGAGGCATACCTTTGTGGTTATTGATGACAAAGGGGGAGAGATAGACAAAGATATGAAATTGTCTTTGGATATGTGATGACAAAGAGGATGAGAGAGTATGGACATAATCACAAGGGAGCAAAAATGAAAGGGGCAAAATTCTTGGACAAAGAGAAGCACACAAGTAGGGGTAGCAAGCTCATGAATTTGATTGATTGCATTTGATATGTGCATATTCATGTGCTTGCTTGCATATTGCATAAGGCTTAAAATTCAATATGCATGCTAGTGTGGTGTATGCTAGTTATAGGAGTTGAATGATGAAATGATAACTAGCATGCATATGTGGTAGCTAGATATGTTCTTTTTGTCAAACTAGAACCTTGCCTATAATATTGATCTCATGAGGTATGTAGTGTGTTTCTTGTGGTATCTAGCTAACCATGGTGCTAAGGATGGACTTCAACGTGCAACATTAATTGGTATCACACCACAAAGGTTTATCCTATATACCTTAGCATCACTAGTAGTGTTAGCAACTCCAACAGTTTGGTATAATTTGTTTGGTAAATCTTAGCTTTTGGCAACTCCCCAAATGTTATGGCAAAGGAAAAAAGTGTTCATCTCCAACAGTTTCTCATAATTCATTTGGCAAAACAATATTTGGGTCCACTCTAATTTTTTCCCGCGATCCCTGACTTCCCGCGCCAAAATTTTCATGGGGCACGTCTGGCTGTCGCGCTCGTGCCATAGGCCATCACCGCGATCTCCTGGCAGAAGGAGTCGGCACCCTCTGCCGCCCATCACCCTCCGCCGGCCATCCTCCTGATCTGCCGGCCATCTCGTGCCCTCCCTGGCAGAAGGAGTCGGCACCCACCACCGGCCTTCACCCTCCGCAGGCCATCCTCCTCCGCACCAAAATTTTGACTATATTTTTTCACTAGAAATCATCATGGAGCCAGAGACTGAACAATACATCTAACATTGTAGCAGAGACATGTCTACAACAATAATTGACCATAAAAAAAATACAACCAGCCTTTATTCCGCTTACCATGAATGCAGTATTGCAAAGGAGATCCTAATATGTCTTGTTCACGGTCGCCAAATTGATTATGCGTTATAATTGACCATAAAAATACATCTACAACTCTATCTACCGCTGCCATTGAACAATCACGTGAGAACCAGAACCTTGCCTTGCCCTAGCAGCAACGACGTTACCTTGCGCTAGCAGCCTAAACCCTAACAACGGCAATGTTGATTTGCGCTAGCGGCCACCCTAGCGATTAGGAGTTCTAGCGATGCAGGATGAATTGGGCGTGAATACAGAGGGGAGAACATACCTGAGACCGACGATCACACCTCCCTGGTGACCCTGGCGATCTGCACCTCCCTGTGGCGATCACCTCCCTGTGGCGTGCGGCGGCAGAAAAAGAAACACCGGAGGAGACCCTGGCGCATGGCGGCAGGAAAAGAAAGGCACGGGAGAAGTAGTCTTGGCGCGCGATAGAGAAAAGGGCGCGCGAGGGAGGAGAGGTTTCGCACGCGGGAGGAGAGGCGGCGGCGCCAAAAATCGTGATGGCAACGCGATCTGCTGCGCGCATATATACGCCTGGGAGGGGGTGGCAACTTGTCATTGATGCCAACTTGTTTTGCTAATCTGTTGGAGGCTATTTTTTCATGTTTTGCCAAAATTAGATGGATGCCAAGTTCATATACCAAACTGTTGGAGTTGCTCTTAACATTCCCAAAATTTCATATTTATGCATATGTGCAAGCTTGAAACCAAACCATTTGAGCACATATGTAGGGGGAGTTATCACTACCTAGTCAGATTTTATGGTGCTTATCCAAATTCTAGCATAGAGCTAAATGTTGGATAAGGACTTTAAAATCCAAACAAACTTAATTTCCATATCTTTGTAGAGTTGTCATCAATTACCAAAAAGGGGGAGATTGAAGGTCCTTGTTTGGTTTTAGTAATTGAGTGACAACTTATGTGGACTAATATGTGTTTGAGTGAAATATACAGGTGATTAGTCCACAGGTAATTATGTGATGAAAGAGCTCATTGCATACGAGACATGACATGGAGTCATGTGACTAGGTGGAGAAGATCAAGACAAGACAAGACTTGGCTTGATGGACCGGTTGCAAGTGTGAAGGGCAAGTTAGAGGTTAAGCGCTGGACTGTGTGGTGGTATGCTTGAGCAATGACTTGGCGCCGATAGACCGGTGCAATGGTGAAGAGCAAGTGAAGTCAAGATCGATGAACCGATATGTCGCATGATGATATGAAGTGGATCATATCATTTGTGATGGTATTGTTGCATGTGTTGCATCAACATTAGAAGAGATGAAATGGAATGCGCAAGGAAAAGGTATATCCAATAGGAATTTCGTTTCACCGTTCATAGGTGTGTAGAGAAGTTTATGACCGGGTTTAAGATAGATAGCCGTACTATCAAGAGGGGCAAACTTGTTTGCATATCGGTCATCTAGTGCCACTTGAGCGATCTAACATTGCGATGTTGCTAGGATTGAGTGGCATGGTGAAGAGAGTGAAAAACCCTTTGAAAAGTGTTTGTGAAAATACTAACTCACTCACACATAAGGCGGTACACTTGTGGAGTTGGCACATTTGCACAAAGGGGTTGAAGAAATGGTTGATGGTTATGGTTTGTGATGGATCTTGGATTGCAATTCTGCTTTGATCCAAAGTGCTTTGGGTCAAGCATTCAGTTGGGATGGATAGTCCTCTGAACGAGCTTTCCATAGAGTCCAAGATCACCTAATTCGGACATCGGAGCTAAAAGTTATGGTTGTTTTACCGAGTTTCAGTTGTGCTGAAAATCGAAGGACGGACGGTCCGTGAGTGAGGAACGGACTGTCTGTAATTTGATCGAGTTTTAGACAAAGATGTGTTTTTCACGCTCCAAGGGGTCACAGGACGGTCCATGGTGGCCAGACGGACGGTACGTCAGCCCAATGGCTATCTCTGACTCTGTTTTGACTTCGAAAAAGCCGTTAGAGCTTTCGTGAGAGCCGTTGGTGTTCAGAGATAGTTAGTGGGAGGGTCATGGACGGTCCGTGAGAGCCGTGTTTTGAACCGTTTTGAACACAACGCTAGTTTCGTGGATGACGGACGGTCTGAGGATGAACCTCGGACAGTCCTAAAGAGCCGTTAGAGCTCAGGAAAAGGGTGTAACGGCTAGTTTTTCCCTTCCCTCTATAAATAAAAGGGTGGTTGGGACTTGGGAAGGGTTGAGCACCTTGGGGATGTGTTTCCCATGGTAGTGCTTGGCTTGGAAGCCCGCTAACTCATTTGTGCTTGCGAATCGATTGTGAGTGAGTGCGAGTCTAGTGCATTGCTTTGTGAGATTACATCGAGTGGCACTAGGTGTTCATGTTTCAAGCCGGTAGTGCTTGTTACTCTTGGAGGTTGCCACCTCCTAGATGGCTTGGTGGCTTGTGGCTCTGTTGAAGCACGCAAGAAGATTGTGCGTAGCTCCGGAGAAGGCTTTGTGAGGGGGATTGTGCTCACCCGTGGGGATCACGAAGAGCAATTCTAGTAGAGTGTGTCATTGAGTTACCGCACTTGCGAGTGGTGTCTTGGTGTGCCCGGAGTGCCAGCGGCTTGAGAGCCTTGCCCAAGAATAATCGAGGTGTTGGTCGACACAATGAGGACTAGCTTGGTGGCAACCAAGTGAACCTCGGGATAAAAGTCACCATGTCAACATTGTCTACTCTTCTCGGTGGTTTGCACTTCTCTATCACAAGCATTGTATTTACATCCTTATATATCTTTTGCTTGTGTGGTTGCTCTTATAATTAAGTTGGCTTGTGTAGCGTGGTAGTTATCTTCTTGCTTGTGTAGCTAGAAGTACTTCCCTTGTGCAACTAATTTGGTTTGTGTTGTTGATCTTGTAAATAGAAGCTTGTGTAACTCTCTAGTTGCCTTCTTGCTTGTGTAGCTAGAAGTAGTGATCTTGTGACTCATTAGCTTGTATAGCTTAATTAGTCTCTTTGCTTAGTTTATGTAGATAAGTAAAGTGAGCCTTTGGATTAGACTTATGTAGTCTTGTTCATTGTGCATCTAGTGAGCTTAGGTAGGTTTTGTGCTTTTGCTCATTAGAATTGTGTAGGAGCTCCCCGGTGCTTAAAGTACTAGTGGCATAGATTTGTGTGACCTTGCTCCTAGAATTTATTAGGTGATCTTGTGCTAGCCCGGCATCTTATTTGCTTGTTTAGGATCTTTTATATGGTGCTAGTGAACATAGTTAGAGGAGGTGTAGTATTGGCTAGACCGATAGTTTTAATTCTGCATTTGTTTTGGTTAGTCAGAGCGCTAAGTTTTTAGAAAGAACTATTCACCCTCCTTTAGTCTGCCATCTCGACCCTACACTAGTGCGCTCGTCGTGCACTGCCGGAGGAGATGCTCTGCCATGCTGTGTCGCTCCTCGTAGCAGCCGCGGGCGCGTTCACCGCTCGATGCCAGAGGAGCTGCTCAACCCCACAGCACCACTTTCATCTCGCGTCTAATGGCGGGCACCACCGAGGAAGCTACTCGCCGCTTCAGTCCTCTGGCGGGATCCCACAATGCTCACCACCGCTCAGCAGTCGATCGAGGATTAGAAGGAGAAAGAAATGGAAGGGGAACAAACTAGAGTGTCTGGTCTGTGGTGAGGCCATGGGCCGGTGCGGGAGAGAAGAAATGTCACTATCGTGGGACCCGCACAGGTTAAGAGAGAGAAGGACAACATGTGTCGACCGGAGGGATACATCTGAGCGGTCACCCGCAGAATCAACTTTGCGATAATCTTTAGATGTAGCATGACCAGGGGCACCACCAATGCCTCTGTAGTTGTTTATGCCTTTGTTCATGTAAAAGTTGCTCCAAGGCCACCATGAATAAATGATAACATATATGTCATCTTCTTTGTAAGTCTGTTGTGATCATTTATTGTTCTTATCATCTTGTTCTCTTGTTTTGCAATATTTGTGTGTGCTCTAAAGTATATTTCTCCCGATGGGGGTTATAATGCATGTGAGTTATTTCTCTTAATAATAATGCAGATTATATTTATTTAATTCATGATTTTTCACTGTCGATGTAGATTGCCCTCTTTTTTTCTTCTAAGAATAACAACATGCTCATCATTTAAGCGAGTATGTTTGATTTGAGAAGGTGGAGGGAAAAGTTTCTGTTGTGATGTATCGTGGTAATGATTTAGGATGCATTGTCTTAAACAGAGACCAAAATTTGTTATTAGGTATTGGATCTTGTTGCACATGTTATGTTTCTATAGTAGCCTGTTAAACATCTGACAAATTTATATGTTTAAAATCTGTTGGTTTTCCCTTGGTGACATGCCACCTATTGACTTGTTCAAAATTTGACATATGAAAGATGATAAAATTTGTTGACAGAAAGCTAGACAGTCTCTTTAATATTTATTATATAAAAAAAATAATCGATTTCACATTGGTTGTTTGGGTGTTGTGTGGCTAGGTTGACTTGGTTTGAGATCTTAGGTGTTAGGGAAAATGTTGTAGGGATGAATTTTGAAATCATTGCAAAATTATGGATTACTAAAAAGAGTCTATTGCGTTTTAATCTCTATGAAAATAAGAATATTTTTATGTTTTCATAATGATGTACAATGAAGAGATGTGTAACACCCTAAAATTCCATCACTAAAATAATGTAGCAACACGGTGTTTTAGTTTTTGTTTTCTAAGGAATAAATAAATTCTCAAATAAATTTGGCTTTTAAATATTTAAATATCATTTTGAATAATTTTAGAAGCAATAAGTGCTTGTGCATCATATTTTGGTTGCATGGTGTTTGTGTTTGATGGTGTGAAGTTTTAAAAGTTTTTAAAATTTATTTGAAAGTTTGAAAAGATTTGGAAAAGTGTTTAATTTTTTTTGAAAGGATTTTAAAAGAAAAAGGTTTTGAAAAAAAACCCAAACCCTCTCTCTCCCTCCCTTTCCCTTTTCAGCCCGCCGGTCTGCTTTTCTCCCCGCCGGCCCAACTCCCTCGCTCGGCCCGTTCAACCGCGCGGCCCACCTCTCCCCATCCCCTTCTCCCAGCCGCTGCCATCCCGGCCCCACCTGGCAGGTCCACCCCCTTCCTCCAGCCGGCTCCTCTACTCCGCACCGCAGCTGCGCCACCGACCGTTTCACCGCGTCCCACGCCCCCCCTCCTTTAATCCTCTACTTAAAGGCTCAGTGGAGCACCGACGCCACCCCTTCCTTAACTCCCCTTTCAGTCCTCCTCAATCAACACCCCCCTTGAATGCCTTGAAGCCGCCGGCCGCCCCCGTGGCCATTGATGGCCATTGCCCCGGCCGTTGCTTCCTCTCCCCTCCTTTTTCCCTTTAAAATCCGAGCTCGAGTCCCTGCGTGCCCCCTTTCTCTCTTCTGAGTTCCGCATCCCTCTCCACCTTAGTGTGCGCGCCGCCTTGAGTCTTTCCAGCCGCCGCGCCATTGCCGGCGCCCCCGAAGCTCCTCGTCGCTGGTGATCATCTCCTCGAGCTCCTCTTCCTCCCTCGACGCTCAAGAAGCCCGCCCGAGGACCCTGCACCTCGGACGCCATCTTCTTCCCCGCCGGACCGGAGCGCCCGACCGCACCCGCCGCCGTCGATCTCCATGGCCGCCGCCTTTCCGTTGGACCGGGTGCCCTCTGGAGGTTCGCAAGGAGGTGAGGGAGCCGCGTGTGTCGCTTGTGTCTGCCCTCATGCCTTGCAGTGCCTGCGTGAGCTCGCCGGAGTGCGTAGCTCCGCCGCAGTCCGCCCCTCTCCGCGGTGAGCTGCCGACGTCACGTCTCTCGCCGCAAGAACTCCTGGCCTGAGTTCGCCATCGCCCCAGCTAGCTCCAGGACCCAACCCCGTCCCGTTCCGTGCCCGGAAGCTCGAAAATGAGCATCACCGGCAGGGTCTGCCGCCGCCGTGCGCCGCCGCCCAGTCGTTTGCACGCGTTGCTGGCCGTCGGATCCGGCACGGACGACCCGTATCGGCTCCAGCCACTGGTCAAAAGACCGCATACCGGTCAACTATGCCTGTCGCCGGTCTTTTTGCAAAAAGGCCCCTGTGCTTTCCAAAATCACAGATCTGCCCTTCCACCAGTATAAACCCTTTCAATCAGGTCCTTTTCTTTACGTATAGACCCCTGATCTTTTAGTTTTTCTTCGGCCGTCCGTGGCTTGATCAACGGCCAGGATCCGCCCGCGCCGTTGGTCAAACTTGACCGTAATGGTCAGCGTCGGCTGCTTTGCAAAAGAGCCCCCCTTTATCTAGTTTTGCAAGCCGGCCCTCCCACCTAAAAAGAACCTTTCAATTAGGTCATGTTTTTAACGATTAGGCCCCTAAGCTCTCAGGTTTTTCCAACCCGAGGTACAACCTTGCCTTTTACATTATAAACCTTTGGTTTATATATGTAATTATGTTTTAGCCCCTGGTTTCTTGCAGTTGAGCCCCTGGAAGCCTAGTTTCTTCACAGAAAAGCCCCTAAACCCTGTTTTGGTCGTATCTTTTGCGTTTTAGCTCCGTTTTAAGCGTTCTTGGTGTCCACGCGACCGTCTCATCAAGCCCGTTAGTTTTTGCAGTGTGTTTTTAGCTTTTCGATCTATTTGGTGTATTATTTTATTTATTGAATGTTTTTCATGTGTGCTCGTAGACATCGTACCGGTTTCAAGTGAACAGCCAGTTGGAGGGGATCAAGAGCATGTTTTTAAGGAAGAAGAAGCACAGTGTGTAGGCAAGGAAGGCAAGTGGACTTCTCTCTCTGCATATTCTTCTTTGTCCTAAATAATTGCATATTAAATTAATATTTACTTTTATTTGTTGCTATGCATAAATTGATGGGAAAATTACCTTTTTAAGGACATGACTAGAATTTTATCCTCATTACCTTGAACAACCCTTTTAAATAAATGTTTTGGGTAGAAATGCTTAGTTGCTATACCTTGGGATGGTTCAAATGGAACTTTATAAAATGATGAATGTTGATCATGATAACTTTGGTGAAAGATGATGCTTTGTTGATAACAAGGTCATATATTTTAATCGGAACATGGAGAACCACCCAGGAAAACAGTGCAACCACAGTGGCATATGGCGATGCCCTTAGCCAATTAATTAGGTGTGCGAATGAACTGATGACCTTATCCGAAAGGAGCAGAGGGGGGTTGGGGTTGCAGGGGTATAACCCGGTCCTTTTGGGGTAGCAGCGTTTGCTAAGGTGCCGACCACTAGGGAGGGTTATGGTCCGCCCTGATCTGTAACTATGCGGGTTGTTGGTCTTTTGCATGCCTTTGTAAAGGCTTCGTAGTGGACCCCTAGCCACTCACCTCAGAAGTGTTTAAGGGTCTAGCTAACCCGGGCAACATGGGGAACACGAGCTGTGGGTAAAGTGTACAACCTCTGCAGAGTGAAAACTGATCGATCAGTCGTGCTCACGGTTAAGAGCGGCCTGGACCCTCACATGATAAGTGAACTTGAAGAATGGAATTAAATTGTGGTTTTTGTATGGTTTTGAGATGGAAGGTTTTCTAAAACTTAAGTGGGTTGGTATACACTTACACCTAGTAAATAGGTGCTTGCTAATAAAATTTGACCAATATTAAAAATGCTAACCGCTGCATAACCTTAGCCTATACTTGATAGCCTTGCATCTTCTCCCACTTGCTGAGCTCCAACCATAAGTGTGCTCACGCTTGCTTACCCGCTGTTCAGAGGAGAACAACGGTGAAGAGTACTTCAGCGACTATGATGAGTTCTGAGGCTTGCGTGCCCCCAGTCAAGTGCCTGTGGAAGCTGAAGACGGAGTTGCTTCGTCTAGTTACCGTTTGTTCGTTTTAAAGACCTTCGAGTCTAACATCTGAGTGTAATAAGAGATAATGTAATGGTTAAACCTTTGTACGTTTTTAATGCTGTTTATGGATATTTCACTCATGACGTCTATCATATGTGTGTAAACTTGATCTGGCGCACATATGAGATGCATTCGGTCTTCTTCGGGAAATCAGATGTGACAGAGTGGTATCAATGCAGTAATGATTGTAGGACGCAGCCTTAAGATAGAAATGGTCAAAAAGTAAGGATTCATGTTCTAGAAAGCATGTCATCCTTCAAAATTAACTCATTTACGCATAAAATCTAATTTATTCTTTATTTCTTGTTAAAAAACATCTTTTTGTTTTGATCTATACTGAGTTCGGTTCTTGTGCTATCAGCAGGATCCCCACCACCGGTGTTATCTAATAATAAGTTCTTAGATTGCCTACCCCTTATCAACTTCGATAGAGACGTTCCTGTGAGGATGATCGCTGTGTTAATGCTTGATGTTTGAACACATGTTTGATTTGGAGTTTTGATTGTGTGAGTTGTATTGTGGAGTGATGGCCACAAATGCAACATGAAATAAATTGTTAGGTTAATAAAGATAGTTTGGGTTCAAATCTGGGTTTTTTTTCTTTTTCTTTATCAATCATACAAGATGGTTGGAGTAAAATCTCTTTGCACAACTCTTTGACACAACACCACTGTTTTAATCATATCCTGAGCTACATAACTCTAATTGATGAAAAATCAGCTGGGTTAGTTCACAAGTTTTATGAGTGAATTCAGCACTGAGGGATAAGTATTTACGGGGATATGTACAAAACAATGGAGCTATCAGAATCTGTCTTAGTTATGAAATTCATGCTGCTTCATCTTTTCGAGTTTATCTCTTCATGCATCAGTTCAATGTTCTTGTCTGAAATTATTTCTCTAACAATCAGATGGTACAAACCAGGTCAGGAGGAGGACAATACGTTCCGCCGGTGATTCGTGCTCACATAGCCAATCAACAAGCGCAAGCACCACCACCTCCACCCCCACCGCTTAACCAAATGGATCCCACATTGCAACAATTCCTTGCCGCTCAAACCCAGCTACTGCAAAACCTCACTGCCACCGTCCAGAATCTACAAGCTCAACAGAACCAACCAGCACCACCTCCACCACCTCCGCCACAACCAGTGGCGGACTGGCGCCTAGGGCCACCCGGGCCACGGCCCTAGGCGCTGGGCCGATTTCTCCACACTAGCTACTGTAGCTACTTAAGGCCCAGTGCTAGATGACCCATTATCTCCTTTGGCTGGCCCTAGGCGCTGGGCCGATTTCTGTCCACCCCTGGCCACAACCTAGGGACAAGCATAAGGAGTTTATGAGCCACCACCCTCCCACTCCTCCGATCCGTTGGATGCCGATGACTGGCTGAAGACAGTTACTAAGAAGCTTGAAATTGTTCAATGCACCGACCAGGAAATGGTCCTATATGCTGCAGGCATACTGACAGGGCAAGCCAGTGATTGGTGGGATGCATATACCATTGCGCATGCAGCTCCCAATACTATTACTTGGCAGGAATTCAGAGATAGCTTCCATGCACATCACATTCCTTCGGGAGTGATAAAACTCAAGCAGAGGAAATTTCTTGCACTGAAGCAGGGAAACATGTCTGTCACAGAATATCTTGACAAGTTTACACATTTGTCCTGTTATGCTCCCGATGAAGTGAACACCGATCCCAAGAGGCAGGAAAGATTCTTGGATGGATTGATTGGACCACTCAACTATCAGCTGCAGAGCCATACATTTCCCAACTTTCAGAGGTTGTTGAACAAGGCTATAGGTTTGGAGAACAAACGTATGGAACTTGGTGAACAGAAGCGCAAGTTTAAATCTCATGGACAATCCAGCAACACACGCCCCCGCTTCAACTCATCTCAGGATTCTCAGTTTCACTCTGGTGGATCAGAAGGAAATTATACTCAGAATTTACAGTTGCAGCACTCAACTCAACCACCCCAGCATTCTAGCCAGCAGACACCATATGTTCCAAGTCATCATCAAGATCGCTCAGGAGCCCCGGTGAGAAACAACTCTCCGGTTCGTCCTAATGGCTGTTTCAATTGTGGAGAATTAGGATATTATGCCAACATTTGTCCGAAGCGCAACATGCAGACTCCTCAGAAAGACAATGGTCAGAGGTTTGGACAACCGTTATCTCAAGCTCGCATCGGGAACTCTACTCCTCGAGGTAACAGAGGCCAACAGAACTATGCACGTGGCAGAGTGAATCATGTGACAATTGAACAAGCTCAAGACGTTCCTGGTGTTGTGCTGGGTACGTTCTCTGTCAACTCTGTACCAGCAACAGTTTTATTTGATTCTGGAGCATCGCATTCATTCATTACTGAACAATTCATGGCAAAGCATGAAATACCTATGAGTTCTATGAAGACCCATTTGCTGGTTAGTTCCCCGAATGGTGAAATGCAATCCACCTATGTATGCCCACGGGTCAATCTTAAAATCAGGGGAATAGATTTTCAAGCTAATCTAGTAATTCTTACATCTAGTGGCATAGATGTGATACTTGGAATGGATTGGTTAGGCGAATGTGATGGAATAATTCTGTGTGCCAAGAAGTCAGTGCTTTTATCCAGCCCACAAGGAGATAGGATTGAAGTAGTTGCTACCACCCCATCCAAGGAGGAAGGAAAAGTGAATCAAGATAAAGGAAAATAAGAGAAGAAGCTATGACTGCCGGAAGAACTCAATGTGCAAGATGAGCTTATAGAAGAGTACCCTTAGTTTTTCCAATCTCTCCGAATCTCGGGACGAGATTCTTTTTAAGGGGGGTAGATTTGTAACACCCTAAAATTCCATCACAAAAATAATGTAGCAACATGGTGTTTTAGTTTTTGTTTTCTAAGGAATAAATAAATTCTCAAATAAATTTGGCTTTTAAATATTTAAATATCATTTTGAATAATTTTAGAAGCAATAAGTGCTTGTGCATCATATTTTGGTTGCATGGTGTTTATGTTTGATGGTGTGAAGTTTTAAAAGTTTTTAAAATTTATTTGAAAATTTGAAAAGATTTGGAAAAGTGTTTAATTTTTTTGAAAGGATTTTAAAAGAAAAAGGTTTTGAAAAAAAAACCCAAACCCTCTCTCTCCCTCCCTTTCCCTTTTCAGCCCGCCGGTCTGATTTTCTCCCCGCCAGCCCAACTCCCTCGCTAGACCCGTTCAACCGCGCGGCCCAGCTCTCCCCATCCCCTTCTCCCAGCCGCTGCCATCCCGGCCCGACCTGGTAGGTCCACCCCCTTCCTCCAGCTGGCTCCCCTGCTCCGCACCGCAGCTGCGCCACCGACCGTTTCACCGCGTCCCACGCCCCCCCTCCTTTAATCCTCTGCTTAAAGGCTCAGTGGAGCACCGACGCCACCCCTTCCTTAACTCCCCTTTCAGTTCCTCCTCAATCAACACCCCCCCTTGAATGCCTTGAAGCCGCCGGCCACGGCCGTGGCCATTGATGGCCATTGCCCCGGCCGTTGCTTCCTCTCCCCTCCTTTTTCCCTTTAAAAGCCGAGCTCGAGTCCCTGCGCGCCCCCTTTCCCTCTTCTGAGTTCCGCATCCCTCTCCACCTTAGTGTGCGCTCCGCCTTGAGTCTTTCCGGCCGCCGCGCCATTGCCGGTGCCCCCGAAGCTCCTCGTCGCCGGAGATCATCTCCTCGAGCTCCTCTTCCTCCCTCGACGCTGAAGAAGCCCGCCTGAGGACCCTGCACCCCGTACGCCATCTTCTTCCCCGCCGGACCGGAGCGCCCGACCGCACCCGCCGCCGTCGATCTCCGTGGTCGCCGCCTTTCCGTTGGCCCGGGCGCCCTCTGGAGGTTCGCAAGGAGGTGAGGGAGTCGCGTGTGTCGCTTGTGTCCGCCCTCATGCCCTGCAGTGCCTGCGTGAGCTCGCCGGAGTGCGTAGCTCCGCCGCCGTCCGCCCTTCTCCGCGGTGAGCCACCGACGTCACGTCTCCCGCCGCAAGAACCCCCGGCCTGAGTTCGCCATCACCCCAGCTAGCTCCAGGACCCAACCCCGTCCCGTTCCGTGCCCGGAAGCTCGAAAACGAGCATCGCCGGTGGGGTCTGCCGCCGCGCGCCGCCGTGCGCCGCTGCCCAGTCGTTTGCACGTGTTATTGGCCGTCGGATCCGACGCGGACGGCCCGGATCGCCTCCAGCCACTGGTCAACAGACCGCGTACCGGTCAACTGCGCCTGTCGTCGGCCTTTTTGCAAAAAGGCCCTGTGCTTTCCAAAATCACAGATATGCCCTTCCACCAGTGTAAACCCTTTCAATCAGGTCCTTTTCTTTACGTATAGACCCATGAGCTTTTAGTTTTTCTCCGGTCGTCCGTGGCTTGATCAACGGCCAGGATCTGCTTGCGCTGTTGGTTAAACTTGACCGTAACGGTCAGCGTCGGCTGCTTTGCAAAAGAGCCCCCCCTTTATCCAGTTTTGCAAGCCGACCCTCCCACCTAAAAAGAACCTTTCAATTAGGTCATGTTTTTAGCGTTTAGGCCCCTAAGCTCTCAGGTTTTTCCAACCCGAGGTCCAACCTTGCCTTTTTATGTTATAAACCTCTGGTTTATATATGTAATTATGTTTTAGCCCCTGGTTTCTTGCAGTTAAGCCCCTGGAAGCCTAGTTTCTTCACAGAAAAGCCCCTAAACCCTGTTTTGGTCGTATCTTTTGCGTTTTAGCTCCGTTTTAAGCGTTCTTGGTGTCCACGCGACCATCTCATCAAGCCCGTTAGTTTTAGCAGTGTGTTTTTAGCTTTTGGATCTGTTTGGTGTATTGTTTTATTTATTGAATGTTTTTCATGTGTGCTCGTAGACATCGTGCCGGTTTCAAGTGAACAGCCAGTTGGAGGGGATCAAGAGCAAGTTTTTAAGGAAGAAGAAGCACAGTGTGTAGGCAAGGAAGACAAGTGGACTTCTCTCTCTGCATATTCTTCTTTGTCCTAAATAATTGCATATTAAATTAATATTTACTTTTATTTGTTGCTATGCATAAATTGATGAGAAAATTACCTTTTTAAGGACATGACTAGAATTTTATCCTCATTACCTTGAACAACCCTTTTAAATAAATGTTTTGGGTAGAAATGCTTAGTTGCTATACCTTGGGATGGTTCAAATGGAACTTTATAAAATGATGAATGTTGATCATGATAACTTTGGTGAAAGATGATGCTATGTTGATAACAAGATCATATATTTTAATCGGAACATGGAGAACCACTCAGGAAAACAGTGCAACCACAGTAGCATATGGCTCTGCCCTTAGCCAATTAATTAGGTTTGCGAATGAACTGATGACCTTATCCGAAAGGAGCAGAGTGGGTTGGGGTTGCAGGGGTATAGCCCGGTCCTTTTGGGGTAGCAGCCTTTGCTAAGGTGCCGACCACTAGAGAGGGTTATGGTCCGCCCTGATCTGTAACTATGCGGGTTGTTGGTCTTTTGCATGCCTTTGTAAAGGCTTCGTAGTGGACCCCTAGCCACTCACCTCAGAAGTGTTTAAGGGTCTAGCTAACCTGGGCAACATGGGGAACACAAGCTGTGGGTAAAGTGTACAACCTCTGCAGAGTGAAAACTGATCGATCAGCCGTGCTCATGGTTAAGAGCGGCCTGGACCCTCACATGATAAGTGAACTTGAAGAATGGAATTAAATTGTGGTTTTTGTATGATTTTGAGATGGAAGGTTTTCTGAAACTTAAGTGGGTTGGTATACACTTACACCTAGTAAATAGGTGCTTGCTAATAAAATTTGACCAACATTAAAAATGCTAACCGCTGCATAACCTTAGTCTATCCTTGATAGCCTTGCATCTTCTCCCACTTGCTGAGCTCCAACCATAAGTGTGCTCACCCTTGCTTACCCGCTGTTCAGAGGAGAACAACGGTGAAGAGTACTTCAGCGACTATGATGAGTTCTGAGGCTTGCGTGCCCCCAGTCAAGTGCCTGTTGAAGCTGAAGACGGAGTTGCTTCGTCTAGTTACCGTTTGTTCATTTTAAAGACCTTCGAGTCTAACGTCTGAGTGTAGTAAAAAATAATGTAATGGTTAAACCTTTGTACGTTTTTAATGCTGTTTATGGATATTTCACTCATGACGTCTATCATATGTGTGTAAACTTGATCCTAGCGCACATATGAGATGCATTCGGTCTTCTTCGGGAAATCAGATGTGACAAGATGTAAAGCAAGTCATGGAGGGATTCGAAGAACTCTATACAATGAGAATGAACCTATGCAACTAGACATGATCGAGAATACGTTGGAAACAAAAGGTAATGAGAGGTTACATAATTAGGATGGGGAAGATCGAAAAAAATATATGACTTTGAGGCGAGCTTGCAAGTAGTATGATCCAGTGTGGACAAACTATATGACAAGCAGTTGCAGCACTAAAGAAAGTCGGTTGTCCATGAGAGCTAAATTTGATGCTAGTATCTTTGGAAGTCACACCTTGTTCAACTAGATGTTTTTATTTAATCTCATCACGAAACAAGGAAACATATCTCCTAAAAAATGTGAAACTAACGTATGACAATGCCCAGAGCACATATATACATTTTGTGGACAATTTATATATATGCTTATTTGCATTTTTAGTATATTTCGCAAGAAGAATCTAATACATGGTTTTGTCTATCAACGTTGAATAGAGTTGAAAACATGGAGAATTCTAGAGAGCTTATTTTATTTTATTTTTGTGTACATATCTTCTGAGTATTAAGATGAAGGTTTTAAAAAGTAAAATGTCTCAATAGTTAGTAATCATATAAAAGTAAAAAAAAAAGATGAATCTTATTAATTATGGGATAGAGAAACAAGAAGGCCACTGGCTCTGTATATGTCGCATTCTCTAGCCAGTCATGATTGAACTTTTGTAAATAACAAATGGCTACATATATACCTATGCCTCATGTAGAGGTTGTAATAGCTAGTGACATTCCTTGATTTTTTTTAAAAAAAATGGGAGACGTTATAACTTATCTTTTACATGTTGGCATGTTAATCCCTGTTGGTGACAACTGAGTAAGGCCCGGCCCTGTAGTGTTAGCAGGTGGGGCAGCCGCCCAGGGCCCCAAAATCGCAGGGCCCCCAATCATGAACTGCAGTATATATATTAAGGTTCAAACTGTGATTTGTTGTTACAAAACAAGTGCTGGCCAACATTAGCTTAACAAAAAAATTGCAAACAATCAGCCCATCGACACACTTGAAATTGTAAATTATATTTTGATGTAGTGATATTACCACTGTTTTCAGCATATTTTTTTTAGTGCATCAAAATAAACTTTTCAATTGAAGTTGAATGGTTATTAGGGGCCCCCAATTTTGATTTTGCCCTGGCCCCCCAAAAACACAGGACCGATAAGCATTTACAGTTTTCCTACATCAGCGAAATTAGCATCTATAAACCCAATTAGACTTCCCGCAGGGTAGCCACGGGGAACTTGCTGAATCAACTCCTTGGAAATGGACATTGTCACGATTTCACTCGTTTTAGTGCTGCTTGCGTACGATGTCTCAGTTGACAAAAACATCTTTTAATTTTATTTAATTTGGTTCGCCATACGGCCACATGACGTATGAATGGTACGGTTTGGCTACGTCTGCGTATGAACGAATACTTTAGGAGATCAACGGGGGTATATGCATGCACCGGGCCTCCGGGGGTCGCGAATAAGCAGTGGTAACAAGAAGGAAATTAACACTTGATAAGTGATGACATCCTCAGATGTTGGCATGCTAATTAATTGCATCATGCAATTGATCACAATTTGGATCGAGTCGTTAATAAGGTAGTATAAGCGATTCGGCGTGTCTCAGGTTGGAACTTTTCAAACACCACACCTGCTACGGACGAGTACGGACGTACTACGTTACGTACACTGCAGAAACTAAACTATGGTTTTTTGCAAACATCTCCCCATCTACCTCGGGATCGTCACCGAGTACGTACTACGTACGAGGAGACGTGCAACATGCCGAGTCAGAGCTATGCACAGGGCCTAGTGAGCGCTGCAGACCTTTCTCCTTCTCTGATACGATCAGCGGATCAGGCCGTTCAATCAATAGAGAGAATACGAACTGGGCACGCGATCCCTGCCCTGCTGCTTGAACTGATCCGATCCTTTTCTTCCCCTACAAGGTTTTCCAGGGTTCAGAGTTCAGACCACATGCGCTGCTTGAACCTGTGTCCTTCACCCACTCCTTGCAGCTTCAGTCAATCCTGCTAGATCACACGACACATGGAGGCAGAAACGGAAGTTTACGGGAAGGCGTCGAATCATGTTTTGGCTGACAACATCTCTGCAGCCGCCGCCCTGTCTAAAAAAATCCCAATGGCGGAAGGAATGGCTGCATTTTAATTGCACAACATCAGTTCACGAGTTCTTCTTTAGGAAAGAGACACGATCATTCAGGAGGAGATAGCCGGCATCAGCTACCGGGTCAGCAACAACTAACGTTTGTCTCTTTTGTGACTCGAGTCAGGCAGTCAGCAACAGAAAGTTTGTTTGGTTTTTGGAGCGGCAACAGAAAGTTCTTCAGTTGGCTTTAGTGCATGTGTTTTGGGCGTGTTTCGTGTACAAGTTCGAATTCTGATGTAGGAACTCACCACCATATGTGGTTACAATGCAACTAATATAAGGTTTGGTCTCTCCTAAAAAAACTAAGGTTTGGTCTGACGTTTTCCTTTTTGTGCAGTCGAGAACACGGCTAAACACAGGTGGGAAAAGGGCCTTGCGTCCCGGGTGGGAAAGGCGTTAAGTCCCTAAAGCCCACCTGGGACGAAAGGGGAGAGACAAAAGCCCCCTCCCCCCTTTGTCACTGGGTGGGCAACCGGGAATAAATGGGGGTCTTTATTCCCGGGTGGTAGCCCCGCCCGGGACAAAAGGGAGGGGCACACCAGCACCTGTGCGCCACCCCTTTAGTCCCGGGTGGTATTACCACCCGGGACTAAAGACCCCGCTGTGATTTTTTTTGGTTTCTATTTCAATTGTTCTAATAATGTTATACGCGTATATTCTCCGTAATTTACGTGTACATATAAATGTTTGCACTAATTATACGTGTCTACTATACGTACTATATCAAGAGAATAAACTTATAAATAAATATATACACACATTATATTACATCGAAAGCATAGATAGTATTTTATGAAAGTAGTATATATATATATATATCAAAATATTGTTTCATTCTAATTCTAGTCTAAAGTTCCACCGGAGGTGCTAATTAAACTTTATCAATTCGATGACCGTCATAGTGATTTCTGCCTTGTGGATTAATAATCACCTGGTCCATCAAGAATCCGCAGAGACTTTCTTGAATCGCCAAGAGTCGGTCATTCTCAATGATTGCGTCCCTAATCATATTGTTCTGTAATGTGCAAATAAGTTAATATATTACACACAAGAATTAAATATATAAGCGGTTAGAAAAATATGTATTATTAATTGGTTTAAAATAATATTTACAGTATAATCTGATGGGTCTGCCTCGCAGAAATTGTGGATGAACTCACACACATAGTATGCACATAAATGTGTCCCTTGTTCCTGTCTCATACACTAAATTGAAGAAGATAATTATGAAAAATTAGTGTTATACATTTTTAACTTGCCCAAGCTGAAGCTGTTATTTGGTTTACGTACCGGAAAATCTGTAGAGAAGTTTATTCTAGGTCTCCATGTTCCAGGGTTACAGCAATGAATTTTCCCAAGCTCTGGCAGAAAATAATGAAAGTTAGAGCTAGATAGTGTTAGTAAAATCACACTATTGCATAAAAGAGAACGTATTGGATAGAATTATTACTCTTGAAACATATCTTGAAGGTCCAAGTATTTGTTCGGATCTCTTCTCAATGAATCAAAGACAAGGACGTTGCTTTTGTTGACATCAATTATGAGAAGAATCCAGTGGAAACTGTATATACATGCAAGCTCAAAAGATTAGAACTAAATAATGTTAACTAGGATAATTAGAAATGCGAACCCTTAGTAATTAAGATGGTAATCGCACTTACTCGAAGTTGTAAGGTAGAAGTATCAAATCCTTGTAATGCAGATTACACAAGGTCCTTAGGATTGTTTTGAATGCTGTTCTTGGTTGGAGCTTTACTTGATCTTGATTAACTAAAGATGGGTCCATGAAACCTATTCGTTGGTAACCATTTTTCCGCATGTTATGCATTTTCAGGCTACATAAAATAAAAGACAAAGTTAATAATTAGAGTATGCATTAATTTGTTAATTAGTATGTATTGCACTGTCACTTACAGGCACCAGGCCATGACAAGATCGGTATTCAGGGAGTCAAGATGGTAAATTTCATAAATATCCTTGAATCGCAGCCAGACCAACTTCTCGCCTTCACCAGCAAAATCTCCCGGTTTGACAAGCATGCCAATCATCTCCAGGCCCACCTTAGACGTCTTCATGTAGAAGTCATGCAATCTGCGCATCTGAGTAGGGAGTTTCTTCACCAACTCAGGCCTGATCAGAGATTTCCCATGCTCGTAGTGCCATCTAGGTACGAAGTTTTTGTCCCGAGGAGGTGATTCCTGGCCGAGAATAGTTTCTAGTGGGAACCCTGTTACTTCTTACATTTCAATGACATGCGCTACTTGTTCTGCGTCCATAAGTGCAAGAGCTCATTCAGTTGCAGTGAGGCCGGAGGTGACGTAAGTCTGTACTCCCGACGTCGACGCTTGTGTTGCCTTCTTCGTTGAAGGCTCTTTCACCGACGTCGACATTTGTGTTGCCTTCTTTGTTGAAGGCTCTTTCGTCGACGTCGACCCTTGTGTTGCCTTCTTCTTCTTCCTATAATCTTGTGGCATCGTCGACCCCGGTACTTGGTCGATGTAACTATTTGGTGACCCTCCTTGTCTCTTCTTCTTTAGGGACTTGTGCAGCGACCGGTCATAATCACTTTTCAGGGGTTTTATTATTTTATTTTCTGCTTCCTTCTTCTCTATGAAAGCTTTGAGTTTCTACGGACGATCTTTATCCTTTTCTGCTTCCTTTTCTGCGAGCAGTCTCTGTTTAGCAGCCTCTTTTGTCCCTTCAATCCACGCCTTGAGTTGCTTATCACACTCCGCCTCATTTTCTGATGCTGTCATGTCATATGGTAGCTTCCTTTTAACAGATACCTTTTTCCCTTTCTTCGTCAGGGGATCCGGATTTGGCACGGGCATACACGCGGTAGATTTTGATCGGGACCTCTCGGCAGGCTTTGGTGAAGGCTGCTTTGGTGGTGATTGCTGACGATGGAGGTCATCGTCATCGCTCGCGGCAGAAGAATTACCCCATTGTGGAGACGGTGAGCTCCAATCATTCGGCGACGACCGTCCCGGTGACAGCCCCGGAGATGGTGGCTGCTGCTCGGCAACACTCGGAGGGATCGGTGACGGCCCAGGAGATAGTGGCTGCTGCTCGGCAACACTCGGAGGGATCGGTGGCGGCATGTTATGTATTATGATGTAACGTTTGGGCCACAATATGATACCGTGAAGTGCATCTTGGAGTGTTGTTTCCCCGTCACCTCCTAGGATGTCTAGCTCTATGTCGTTAAACTTTGGGTCAGCAATCTCCTCCAAACCAACTGAGGCGTAGCCAGTTGGAATCTGCATGTCGTGGCTTGTACGTCCTAGGAGATGTGCTAAAGCCATTCCGTACGCCACCTATATATATGTAGAGAAATGATGAAGTTATTAAATGCCTGAGACATGCATCAAAGGTTGAGATAATTGCACGTATAATCAGGTTTATACCTTCATTGTGATGTTGCCGATCGGCTTGTGCAGCTCACATGCGGTGCGCTGACAGAGTTCATCCACAGGGTACCGTTCGTTGTCCTCTACTTGAATTTCTTCTTGGTTTGCCGCCATTTGTTCTTCGGGGGCCTCTGTGGAAGCACAGCTGCTTTTGCGAGCAGAAAGGCTAATGACGAGATCCACCGGTGCTTGGGGCAGTGCTCCGGCAGGGGTGATCTGAGCTACCGCGACGGCGACTCCTCGTGCAACCTCTTCTTTCATACGTTCTTCTTGTTCTTTAAGTCTCTGCTCCATCATTTCGCGCCACTGCCCCTCTTCACGCTCTCTTCTTCTTTTGCGGCTTCTGTAGGTGTCGGCGCTTCTCTTGAAAGCAAACTTCCACGGGACTACCCTGTAGCCCCTGCAACGTCCTGGGTGTTCCGGATTCCCGAGCGCCAAAGTGAGCTCATCCATCTCTCTGTCAGGAACCAATCTGCCCGCTTTGATGTCTTCAACCTTTTTGATTATCTCAAGTGCCGCCTCCCGTAACGTGGGTGGGAATTCGAGGGAACCATCATCAGGGTTCAATCTTCCACCGCGGGCATAATACCAATTCTTCGATCGTTCTTCCCAGTCAAAGACCGCTGGTACGATACCTTTGTTGAGGAGGTCTTGTTCAATCTTCCGCCACTTGGGTGCTGCAACCGCGTAACCACCTCGACCAAGACGATGGTTGTAATCCGTCTTCTTACTGGCACTTTTCTGAGCTCGTGCGCTCTTGTTGGCGAATTCTTCACTATTCTTGTAATCCACAAAGGACTGCCAGTGATCCTTTAGCTTGGGATAATCATCAAAATTTGGAGTTCGATTCTTCTTGATATAATCTCTGTGCAGCTGCTTCTTGAAACTCTGCAATTGAGTTGCCATCTTCATGAGAGTCCACTGCTTCACAAGGTTTGCATTCACACCCGGTGGAAGTGTGAAGTGTTTTAGGATATCATCCCATAACATATTCTTAACTGAATCCGGAGCCACCCATAGATTATCTTCCTTTCCCTTCCATTCTCTATACAATATGGGCACGTTGTCCCTCACAATAGCACCGCATTGGGACACAAACTTGTCCCTGACCTTCTTTGGTTCCCATGGCTGGCCAAGCTCGTTGATTTCAGTGATATGAAACTTCACGTCATGATCGACGATTACTTTTGTACGCCCTCTCTTAGTCTTTTTGCTTGTCGAGGTTGAAGCCTACAAGTTGCGGATTTGTTATTCACGCGGGGTTCCAGAATGAACTTCTGCATTAACTATGAAAAGGTCTTCATTATTGTCCTCGGCGCGGGTGTCGATGTCCGCGGTGCGGGTGTCGATGTCCGCGGTTATGTTGTGGAACGCGTCCGCCTGGCTACGCTCCTCCTCAGTGAAGGCTGGGCCCTCGGTATTTGGACCCCCAGCAATAAGGCTCTGCATCATCCGCTCCTCGTCCTCATTGTTATCCATAACTAGAAATTTCTGAAAACATAAATGAATTTCTGAGCACATAAATGATTTTCTGAGCACATAAATGAATTTCTGAAGACATAAATGATTTTCTGAGCACATAAATGAATTTCTGAATACATAAATGAATTTCTGAGCACATAAATGAATTTCTGAGCACATAAATGAATTTCTGAATACATAAATGATTTTCTGAATACATAAATGATTTTCTGAGCACATACATGAATTTCTAAGTGTCGGGCGAGAGTCGAGCGAGACTACCTAAGTGTCAGGCGGGAGTCGACCGAGTCGGGCGGGAGTCGAGCGAGTCGGGCGAGAAAACCTAAGTGTCGGGCGGGGTCGAGCTAGTCGGGCGGGAGTCGAGCGAGTCGGGCGGGAGTGGAGCATGTCGGACGGGAGTGGAGCGTGTCGGGCGGGAGTCGAGCGTGTCGGGCGGGAGTACGATGGTCAGCCTTCCCTTTCCAATGCATCCCTTTCTTCCGTAAGGGGTGATTAGTTGGAAGGAAACAACGGTGACCATTATACACGACCTTCTTACAGTTTTTGAGATGAATACCTTGTGTTCTATGTAAACAGTGTGTGCATGCCCGATATCCCTTGTTTGTCTGCCCAGAAAGGTTACTTAGGGCAGGCCAATCGTTGATGGTTATGAACAACAATGCCCGTAGATCGAAGTTCTCTTGCCTATCCTCATCCCACACACGTACGCCCTCTTCCCGCCATAGCAGTAATAGTTCATCGACCAACGGTTTTAGGTGCACATCAATGTCGTTGCCTGGTTGTTTTGGACCTTGGATGAGCACCGGTATTATAATGAACTTTCGCTTCATGCACATCCAACCAGGAAGGTTGAACATGCATAGGGTCACAGGCCAAGTGCTATGACCACTGCTAAACTCCCCGAATGGATTGAAACCATCCGTACTTAAACCAAACCTTATGTTCCTTTCCCCGTCCTCAGAAAATGTCTTGAATTCTCTATCAATCTTTCTCCACTGAGACCCATCAGCCGGATGTCTCAGCAGGTTGTCTTGCTTACGTTCCACGGCGTGCCATCTCATCAACTTAGCATGTGCTTTGTTCCAGAACAAACGCTTCAAACGTGGTATTATAGGAAAATACCACATAACCTTCGTCGTAACTTTCTTCGTCTTGTCACGGTGCCCCTGGAGATCACCAGCATCTTCATCTCGCCGAATCTTATAACGTAGCGCTTTGCACACAGGACAAGGATCCAAATTCTCGTAATCCTTACCCCGATATAGGATGTAATTATTAGGGCATGCATGGAACTTCTGTACCTCCAATCCAAGACGGCACACAGTCTGTTTTGCTTCATATGTGGTGGACGGTAATTCATTGTTCTCCGGAAGTTTGTCCTTCACAATTTTTAGCATCCCTTCAAATGACTTATCAGACACACCATGTTTTGCCTTCCATTGCAGCATTTCTAGTGTAGTACCAAGCTTTTTGTGACCTGGCTTGCAATCTGGGTATAACGGTTTTCTGTGATCTTCGATCATACACTGGAACTTTGCCTTTTCTTTTTCGTTTTCACAGTCCCTATGTGCATCCTGTAGAACCTGACCGAGACTATCGGCAGGCCCGTCAGCATGTGCTGATAACTCTTCTTCGTCAGCATCTTCCATTAAAGTATCTGCAAAAGTTTGACCTGCGGCCCAGTCTGGAATACCCTCCTCCTCTTCTTCGTCGTCTTCCATCAGAACCCCTCTTTCACCGTGCTTGGTCCAAACCACATAGTTCGGCATGAATTCGTATTTCAACAAGTGGAGGTGAAGTGTGCCCGGGTCATGGTAGTCTCTTTCGTTTCTGCAATCAGAGCATGGACAACACATGAACCCACTCGCATCCTTGTTTTTTTCGCCACTTCGAGAAAACCATGCATGCCGGTAATGTTCTCCGCTGACCGTCTGTCGGCGTTGTACATCAATTGCCGGTTCATCTGCATCGTGAAAAAATAACTTCATTATTTAGAGATGATTGGAAGACAATAGTGCAAAAATCAAATACAGTTCCTGAACATGTCGATGATTGGAAGACAATACGCGAATTCAGAGATGTGTTCAAAGCAGTGGTTCAAAATCTAGAAGTTGACATAGTGCACTACCTCCGGTACCGACGGAGCAAGCTGATCAAACATGATGTCGACATTCTCTCTCTCACTCTCTGAATAAGGTGTCTACTAAGAACTACTGTATATGCTGAAGCTAACCTCCTGAGAGGGTTTAGGGTATGCTTGAACAGGTTGCTCCTATCGGTACCGGAGGCGGTGCACTATATGTCTGAATTTCCAGATGTTGCAGCAAATAACATTTTAAATCTTTCGAATAAAAATACACAAAATACTGAATAAACATGAATGTAATAAAATTTCTATTGTCTCTAATAATCTCTAAAAGATAAAACAATGGAAGTAGGTAGTACTATACCTTCTCTAATGACTCTGATCATGTACGAACTACAGCCTCACCTCACCATCATATACACGCACATCGCTCTCCCACTTACAGTTCCAAATCAACAAGCTACAACCCAACATCTCCTATCTAGCTATAGTCGCTAGGTAGGAGATGTTGGGATGTAGCTTGGTGATGTAAGGCCACTGGTAGAGAACCAACCGACTGTATATGGAAAAAAGAAAAAAAAAGAGAATGCCTAAATGTTTTCTAAATTAAAACAAGAAATACTTAACAAAAATGAATGAAATAGGTAGGTAATATATTTTCATTTGGTAGTGACCATTTTTTTAATAAACTAACTTCTAATAAATTAAGCTAAATGTAAAATTAAATGCATCTCTCATCTAAAAGTTAAAATCAATTATCTTTATAGCAAAAACTATAAAATTAGAGGATAAATCCATATGTGAAACTATGCTTAAAAAATATGTGAAAGTAAATACAATGTTAGCTAAATCTAAAACATCTGAAAACATCATCTCTTAGCTCCTCCTACCACCTAAAAATTTAAATCCATATTTTCTCCATTTCTAACCATAAAAACGAAATTTAATCATAACAAATGAAGAAAGGATGAAGAATCAAACCTTAGTAACACTTTGGAGGAGATAAATCTTCACAAATTGATGACGAAAAAATTGGGCATCACCTCCCTAGGAGAGAGGCGCCATGGAGAAGAACTTAGCTCTCGGGTGAATGTTAGCTCGGGCAGAGGAAGAAGAAGGGATGCAGGGATATATAGGCGCCACCCTTTAGTCCCGGGTGGTATTACCACCCTGGACTAAAGATGAACCTTTAGTCTCGGGTGGTAATACCACCCGGGACAAAAATAAACCCCTCTTTCCGTTGTGATTTGTACATGTGCGCCAGAAGTGCAAGTCTGAATCCACGGCGTACGCAGTCTGTTGGTTGGACAGTATTGCATAACGTGACAACCAGCTTGTTTCAGCAATCAACATCTTTGTCATGCATGGTCGCAAATACGAAACTATGGAAGCCCTGCAGAGATCTTGTTACGCACACAGAATGCCAAGCTCTTTCATGCTGCCTGTACTTTTCTGTATCTGTTAACAAATATGTGCAGGTTTTTATTCATATATACTGTCGCTTTAGTTGCTCCGATGATGATACCCCAATTGCAAAACATATCTCACATTCCATGACAGCTCTAAACAAAACCATTGAGCACCTGTTATTTATAAAAGCTTGCAGTCGCACAGCATGAATTTCTAGTTTCAAAAGCTGAAGCTGTGATATGTTTCCCAACTGTATCCATATGAAGCAATGACTGCATACAAGTATGATGTACAAATATTAGTCAAAACCATCCACAGCATTATACAACTGAACATGGTTTTGGTGTAGCTCATAGATCACTTATAAAATGACTTATCCCGTTCTCCATTTTAACGTTTTATAGCGACGTCTCAATCAACACGCATCACATTTTGCTGGTTGATAGGGGAACTAAATTAGGCGTTGAAATCCAATATTTGTGAGTACTTCGTCAGTATGATAAGGGTAGTTTAGTAGGACGAGTTTGTAATCACTCATACTTAGTACTAGCATAAGTCAACTTCGACCCTTCACGTCGAGTTGGGTCCAACGCTCACAACTTATGCCTGGCTCCTATCTATAGTACCAGAATGCAAAACGGTCTAAATTTGTACTTTCAAATGCCTCTTTTAACAGAAGCCTGCAGGTTGGCTATCACTGATTTATATAATAACTAGCAAACTATGCCCGTGCGTTGCAACGGGAGAAAAATACTATTGGTCTCGCTGTCATCTGTCCCGGTCGTGCCGTCACCCGCTGCCCGCAACTCCCTGACCTCATCGTCGTCCTCGTCGTAGCTGCACCACCCGAACTTTGTCCACCATCGTCTGCGCCTCCAGAACCTCATCGTTTGTCACGGTCTCGCTGTTGTCTCTCGAACCTCGCCTTCTCCGGTCGTGTTGTCGTTCCAATCGTGCATGCTCCACCGCGACATTGCCCGCTGTCATCTTCACCTCCCTAGTCTCATCATCATACCTCCCGACCGCATCGTCATCCACACCTCCCCGACCTCACAGTCGCGCCCAAGCCACCCTAACCTCACCCACAATCGCCCGCCTCAACTGCACTGTCACCCTACCACCTCTGCACCTTCTCGACCTCGTCATTGTTCTCATCATGCCCGCGCGACACTAACCTTGCACGTCGTTTCCTGTGCCTCCCAAACCTCACTGTCGTCTCCCCGGCCACACTGTCGTTCCCATCATGCATGCGCCACACTCAGACTTTTCTCGCTATCGTCTGTTCCGCACCTCCCAACCTCGCCATCGTTTGCTTCCAGTCGTGTCGTCATCCCCACCTCCTCGGTCTCACTGTAACACCCATGCCATCCCCACCTCACCCGCTGTTGTTCGTCCTATCCTCGCCTTCCCTTGCCGCGCCATCATTCTTACTCCTCACACATCTTCATAACATAAACAGAACGAGATAAATCTACCTATTAATGACATATGACACATCTAACGTTAATGTACTATTGCTCGAGAGTCCACCTTTCCGGTTTCCATGAACTGTAATAACACACATAAAAAGCCAAATGTCCAATGTGACTTGGTTTTTTAAATTTACGATGTGGTTTTTATGTGTAATGAATATGCTTGGCGAATATAACTATAGGTTAACAAATTACTTATTTCTTGCTTTCTTTTTTTATCTGTTCATTCGTCCACCACCACAAAATCCTTCGTAGCCTGGTTTCCAAAGAGAACTTCAGCAATTGTGATCCTATAATTTAATTTCGACACATCCTGGTCAAGCTTGCTTGCTCCATCGGATTTTGAGATTATTAATTAGACACATATGTCCATAGATATATTTCTAACCCAACATTCTTTAGGTCCAACTTGGCCCATCACCTGTCCATCCATTCCATCCAGTACACCTTTCAACCCTATCTATCTTCTATTCTTCTCTGCATCGTTCAACCTTATCCACACATACAGTATAGCTAGCACAACACCACCGCACGCAGCACAACAATGGTGCGGCGCTCGTGCTCATGTTCCTGCCTCTGCCTTGGGATGTCCACTCCGACGCGTCGCCGGAGGAGCAGCCTGCTCCGCTCGTCGTGGCGCTCGCAACATCAGTTGAGAGCACCCCAACCCCATCCCCGACGGTGAGCACGACACCCCACTTCCCTCTCCTCTCCTCCAATTCCAAGATGCGTCGAATTTAATTTTCCTTTTGCTGATTTTATTTGCCTGGAATTCGCAGAGGAAGAAGGAGTCCCTGCTCGTGAGGGAGGAGATCTTGATGAGGATCCACCCAATCCCCTGCATTCGCAGCAGGAGCAGTGAACGGACCATGGACATGTGCGGTAGAGGAGCGGTGAGGATGGATGGGCGGTGCAGTAGAGGAGCGGTGAGGATGGAGGGTGTTGTGGCGGCTCAACGGCGAAGCAGGGACGGAGCGGCGTCAGGCCGGCGACAAAGCAGGGAGCGCGTGCCGAACCGACGACCGATTTCGTGCGAAAGGAGGACTGAGCACCAAACAAGTGGGTCCCACCTGACAGGACGGACGGAAAAAAGAGGCAGAAGCGGTCCTTGCTTTTATATTAGGTAAAGATATAATACGGAGTATTAGTTACAGCAGTTTACTTCAAACATATATCGGACAAGTCTGTATGTAGAGTTGTGGACATTAGAGAGCCAAAAAAAAAAGTGCTACTGAAACACTGAAAATCAATTGTGTATACAGGTAGAGAAGTGCTCAAAGTTGAATGGACGACAAACTAGTACAAAAATGATAGGAGCTAAATTATTGACTCCATAATCATGGGCCAAGACGGCACAAGGAAGGCCTAAAGCTTACTAAAGTGAAGAAACTAATCAGCTTCATGGGCCACACGCAATGGGCACAAACACGGCAGACGGCCTTACACGCCGCAGGCCGCGGGCTCTTTCCGGTGTCAAATTCCAAGTTATAGAATTTGTTATTATATATATTTATATATTTGTAAAAAATGTATATCAATTGTACACTTCCACGAAAGTAGTCTTCAAGTTAAATCTATTCGTATTACTTCAAAATATTCAAACTCGACGCATAAAGAGCAAATTTTAGTTAAAGTTTGCAATAGTTCAGTTTGTACTTTGCACAACTCCAAAACGTCAATACTTACGACTAGATGGAGTATATTTTCTTCAATCCTATGCGTTCTTATGTGCAGCTGTGGCCGACTTTTTTTTGTTTTTAACCCTTTTTTAAAAAGTGTTTCACAAATACGTCTCTGGGAGAAAATTTTCGAAAAATGAACCCTCACCACGGTGCCGTGGTCCGTGGCACCGAGGTTACATGTCTCGGCGTCATGCCCATTGGCGCGAGTTAAAAAAAACCAGCGATACTTTCGATTTTGGAGACTATTTTAAATATGTAACCTCATTTTTTTTCTTGATCCACAACGTTGTCAAATGTTAATCAAAGTTCATAGATTCATTTTGCATGTTGTTGGACACATCTTAAATACAATTTTTTCATAAATTAATTTCAAAGTGGATTGAGTTACACTATTTTCAGACTTAGATTTTTCAATCTGCCGACAACTTTACTTTCAATACTGGGGAACTGATCAATGATTGCTGTCAAATGTTACAAGATTCATTTATTCCATTTTGCATGTTGTTTGTCACATCATATATATAAATTTCTTCACAAAATACTTTCGAAGTAGGCTAACAAACACTATTCTTAGACTTTGGATTTTTCTTACAGAGGCGGTCACAAATCCTAAGTGTGAAAATAGTCTCAGTTAGCCCACTTTGAAAATTTTTATAAAGAAATTTGTATCTATGATGTGGCTCACAACATGCAAAATGGAATCTATGCATCTTAATTAATATTTAGCAACAATTTTTGATCAAGGATAAGTGAGTTTACATATTTAAGTTGGAGCCCAAAATTGAAAGTAAAGTTGTCGGCAGATTGAAAAATCTATGTCTGTAAATCAAATCCAGTTTGAAATTATTTTATGAAAAAATTTGTATACAAGATGTGTCCAACAACATGCAAAATGAAATCTATGAACTTTGATTAGCATTTGAAAACAGTTGTGGATCAAGAAAAAAATGAGTTTACATATTTAAAATAGGGCTCCAAAATCGAAAGTATCGCTGGTTTTTTTTTTGAACTCGCACCAATAGGTATGGCGCCGAGATGTGTAACCTCAGCGCCACGGACCACGGTGCCGAGGTGAGGATCCATTTTTCGAAATCTTTCTCTGGAGGCGTATGTGAAAATTTTTTAAAAAAGGGTTAAAAGAACAACAAAAAAAGTCGACAGCTGTGGGAGCTAAAGGTAATGGCCAAGATGAATAACGATGGACCCAGGGGGACATATCGAAAGCTATCACGTCACAACACAAAATCTTGTTTTGGAATCACGCGCAAATAGGAGTACTGAACACATTGCAGAATAGGTCAAGCCGTGTCAAGGTAAGATGTGTAATCTGGAGGTGCAGGTGCAGGGATCCCAGGAGAAGCAGGAAGCTAGGCTAGGTCTCTAGCGTGGCTGTGCGACAGCACCTGCGATTTGACACATACTGTGTTAACTTCCTGTGGTGCATCCGATGGATCAGAACCCCTAAACTAGTGTGTTTGGTTTACTGGCCAGCCACACAACACAATTGGGGTCATCCGGTGATTTGTCGCTGATGGGAGCCCTGGACCGGCTCTGCAGATTGGCCCTGCTGCAGTGCTGCTAAAGCTAACAGAATGACGGAACGCGGACCGGCCGGTGATCAAACCTATTTGCACAGGTCCATGCAGAATATCGTTTGATTGTATTTACTCCGATCCAGTTTATGTCGTTTGAGATATAAACTAAAAAGTTCATCATTATTGTTCATTAGAACCATCATAACTCAAATATAACAGCTAAACATACTAACCAACAGAAAGATAAATCAAGGTTGAGAAGCAGGAATGATCATAGGACCCATCAGTATTAAATTGAAGCATATGCAAAATGATTAAATATAGTTATTAGGACAAAATGACAAGAACACTTGCCTTGAACCAGAGATATATATGCTCAGATTATCTTCAACTCTTATTCTTCACCTGAACGACATTCCTTCTACTCGCACCAATCATCTGAGACAAACACACAAGCGGGCAAACAAAGAATAACTAACAACAATACACCAATCTCACCCATATCCAATTAATAAATCATACCCTCCTCATACCCTGTCATCCCATTTCTAATGGGTATACGATTTTCTACCTTTCTCATCGAGTTGATCTTGCTAAGGAAGACCTCGAGCGTCCTGTTTTAAATTGATCTTGTTAAAGCCTTTGACTCGTTCAACTGGTTCTTCCTCATTGAGTTGCTCACGACAGTTTGTTGTCCCCTCTGTTGGACCAATTGGGTCTCAACAATTCTCTCAACAGCTAGCATCAAGGTTCTTTTGAATGGTATTCCTGGTCATCGCATTTGTCATGGTCGTGACCTCCGGCAAGGTGATCCCCTCTTGTCGATGCTCTTTGTCTTGGTCATGGAGTGTTTCAGCGTTATGATCAAACTTGCGGATACCAGGGGCCTACTCCGACCTCTGCGGCCTAGTTCGATTAAACAGCGGGTGTCCCTATATGCTGATGGTGTGGTCGTCTTCCTATCCCCGGTCGAGCTGGACATGACATTGATCGGTGAGATCCTGGCAATCTTCCATCGTGCAACTGGTCTCGCTGCCAACCTTAACAAGAGCAAGGTCTTCCCAATTCGCTGCTCCGCAGACCAGGTGGAACTTATCAGCGGTATTTTGGGATCCCAATGCGTAAATTTCCCTTGCACCTACCTTGGGGTACCGCTGTCTCCTTGGCGGCTACCCAAATCAACTATGCAACGAGTTGTTGATAAGGTTGCTAAACGTTTACCCCCTTGGAAGGGCAGGACGCTCAATAGCAGTGGTTGTCTTATTCTGGATCAATCTAGTCTATGTGCCATTCCTGTACACATCTCAATGGTTACGAAGATCGCACCCTCTGCGGTTCAAGCCATTGAGAAGCTCGTCCTCAGCTTCCTTTGGTGCGGATTTTAGGTGGCTGTAGGTGGTAAATGCGCTGTCGCTTGGGTCAATGCGGCTTGCCCCAAGCAGTTGGGCGGGCTTGGCATCCCAAACTTGCAACTCATGGGTTTTGCGCTACAGCTTTGCTAACTTTGGTTAGCACGGGTGGACATGGACAAAACCTAGTCGGGGTATAGATTTTCGGTCGACAAGTCTGCGTAGGAATTCTTTGACACTTCAGTTACCGTGTTAGTGGGGGACAAATCCCGAGCTCTTTTTTGGATGGATTGCTGGCTGAACGGTTGCTCCGTTCAACAGCTAGCCCCGGATCTCTGGAACGTTGTTCCCCCTCGCACTAGAAGGTCTCATACTGCTCAGGATGTGCTGCAAGGCAGGTGTTGGATAAAAGATATCGTCTTCGCGCGGACTTTGCATGTGGTCGTTCAATACCTTCACCTCTGGGATTCGCTTCGCGATTTCCACCTATCTTACCAGCCGGACAGGTTCATATGGAAGTGGTCGTCTTCTGGGGAGTTTTCTTCCACCTCAGCGTATCGTGCGTTCTTAGGTAGAACTCCCCTCACAGGTGCGGACCACCTCTGGAAGATTCAAGCACCTAACAAGTGTCGCTTCTTTGGTTGGTTGGTGTTACATGGTCGTTGTTGGACCTCGAATAGGCTACATCGGCATGGCCTGCGAGATAGGGATGATTGCGCTTTATGTGTGCAGGAGGTCGAAAGAGCACTTGCTTGTCGCGGTTGTGTTCACAACCGTGAAACGTGGTTCCGAATTCTACATTACTACGGCCTGCAGGATTTGACACCACATGTAGAGGTATCGTTCTTGGATTGGTGGTTGGTGGTTACGAAGCGGGTCTCCAAGTCCAAGCGCAAAGGATTTGACTCTCTAGCCCTTTTGGTGATATGGTCGTTGTGGAAAGAGCGGAACCAGCGTGTTCACGATAGGGTCGCTCTACAACCAGTGGCGCTTGCGCCACTTATCCTCGAGGAAGCGCGACGCTAGGGTCGGGCCGGGTTTGTAGGGATCCACTCGCTTGGTCGTTTTGATGTGTAGTCTTTTCTCCCTTCTTTCATTTTAGGCTCCAGTCCATTGTTGTTGTCTTTCGTTTGCTAAGACGTTGTACCCTAAGACTTTGTATATCTCTTCTCCGCTTTTTAATGAAAAACGTGCTAAGCACTCATCTTAAAAAATTTCTACTTATACCCTCCCTATTGATGTGGGTGTGTGGATTTGGGGAGAAGGTACAGATATCGAGTGGCAGGGCTAATTAGGTAACTCTCGATATTGTGGAACCTTTTTTTTCCCCAATCCGTGACAGAAAAGGTAAATTGTTCATATATTATTTTAACTACAAGGTAATTTTCAAAACAAATAACTTTTTATGCATGATCAGTTGATCGGTGTATGCATGGTACTTAACCTACCCCCTCGGTCGGTTTCCTGGAAAAGAATATAATGTTGATGCGAAATTGTGAACATCCCATGCCCAATATGCTCGAAACGGGTGTCCTGGCGCACAGTGTTCTTTCAGTGAGACACCCACCGGCCACCACGATGTAGGTATGTCACCGGAACTGACACTTGTGGATGGCTCCCTAGCACGGCGGCCAAGAATGCAAGTCTGGAGAGACCGGGCAGGTGCCCACAACGTGCAGGCCGCGATCAGAGACGATATGAGGCCAAATGAGCAAGTTCAGGCCCTGTATGATGTAGCGTATGTGTAAGCCGGGTTAAGGAACTGACGACTGTAGCTTGAAAGGTCGACCGGGCTCCATTTCGAGGTCGTCGATCAAAATGTCACGAGATCGGTCTCTGCATGTTCCGATTAATAATCTTTCACTCGCTTTCTTCCTGCCGGTGCCGCCAAATTAAATTCTACGTACCCTTAGCTTTGCAATGGAAAAAAAAAGGAAGCTGATCCGCGAAAATTGGTAAAGTTAAAGCACGCTGTCGACCGACACACACACGCGGCTTTGTGGCTTGACCAAGGTAATCAGGTGAGGTCGTACTACATGCGTGGAGTTTCCCTTTTTCACGTTGAAAATGACCGCAGATCAACAGACAAGGTAATTCTCACTCAACTGAGAAAAATCTTCCTTGTCTTCTGTCAGAACTTACGATGTGCATCAGTAACTTGTTGCTTGGTGGTTTTACCATATGCTCCAGAAGCTGGAAATTTCACCAAATAAACCACCAGCCCAGCAGAGCTGCAGAGGCGGCGCCGCGGCGGTTTCCGATCTGTCCAAGCTTTATTCAGACTGCTGTCAGATCATCACACACATCAGCAACTTTTTTACGGCTGCTCGTCACTCGATCGGCGCAGGTCGCAAGGCGCCGTGCGCTCGGTGACAAACTGTGCCAGTGCCAACTGCCAAGATAGCTCGCGCGAGCGAGCACGATCGGTGGATCCTGCTTGGACGTTCCGATACCGCCGGCAGACGGGGACGGCGGAGTCCGGCAGAGGAACGGAGGGTGCTTGCTCTCCGGCCGGCGCGGATCACGCTGTGGGCGGGCTCCGGGCCATATGTCTACGGACGTGCGCGCAGGACGGGCGCCAACCGACCGGCGAACCGGCGTCCTCGGCGGCCGTTGACCATGCTCAGGCCTTTGGTGGCAGCTCGGGGGCCGCAACAAGCGCTACCGGCCGGCTACGCTCTGCTCCAGGACGCTCTCTCGGTGGCCTGTGGCTAATCGCCGTGGTTCATTAGGTCAGTCTCAATGCACACTTATTTAGATTAAAAATTGTATAACTGTGTCAGTAGAATTTTACGAGGATGAAATTCTTCTCACATCTCATGAAATTCTTTTATTCTCTTTCATCGTTAACAAAATTGATGATGTGATAGAATTTTATGTCATGAAACTCTATCAAAACTACATTGAGAGTTGAGACTGACCACTACATTGAGAAAAGGTTTAAGAAGAAATTGAGTGGATGGAAAGGAAAAAGATTTTTTATTGGTGGTCGGTCGGTCGGTTTTTATTAACTTTGTCCATAGTAATTTGTCAATATTTACGCTTTCTTTATTCGTGGTTCCTCGTGGTGTCCTTAGGCAGCGTTTAGTTCCCTGAAAAATTTGGGCCGGCCCGAAAAATTTCGGGCCAAAAATTTTGGGAACTAAACGGGCTGCTGAGAATTTAGGCCCAGCACACGGCGGACGGGGTATACCCTCGCCCACCGACGCCCCCTGCAACCCTATCCATTCGGCGCCCCTCACCGCCCCCGTCTCCCTCCCCTCTCCAACCCTAACCCTACCTAGTCGCCGCCGCCGGTCTCCCTCCACCGCCGCTCGCCGTCCCTCCACCCTCCCGCACAGATCCAGCCCCGCCTCCTATAGATCTGCTTCCTCCAGGCCAGCGGACGTGATGGCGAGCTGGAACTTCAGTGGAATCGACGACGACGGCTACAACGCCGACGGAAGCGAGTGCAGCCGGAACCCCAATGCTTCGGGCTCCGCCAAGTGGAGGAGGGTGTACGCGCACCAAGGAGACGGTTGGGGCTTGTCGTTGGGCGTCAGCAGCAGCGCCAGCGACTATACCCGACCGGCGTCTCCATTGGCCAACAACGCGCTTCCGCCTCGCCACCGTCCAGTCGACTCCTTCGACCTCAATGACGGCGCAGCGTGGGCGGACATGGACCAGTACACAAGCATCCTTCGTCCGGCGCAAGCTTCACCGCGTGCGGCCACGCCTACCGTGGGACGCCGCCGAGCTCGGCCCGCGCATCTCAATCCGCCGCCTCCCCCGCCTCCAGCATCATGTCCACTGCCTGCTGTGCCCGAGCCAATGGAGATCTCGGTAAGAGTGTTTTTCTACTCCCAAGATCTGCTACTTTCGTGTCATCATGTGGTACTTGCGTGTCAAGATCTGGCACTTTGTTGTTAACATCTGCTTTTGTTGTTTCCTTGTGCATGTTGTGCTACTTTGGTTGTGCATACATTCCTGGTTTCCTACCAAGGTGGTTGTATACTGCTTAGGTTTTCTACAAGTAATAGATGTGTTATACATTGTGTTGTTGCTGTGCACTAGGGTACAGAGAAGTAATAAATGTGTTACATATTGTGTTCTTGATGTGGATTTCCTTCATCCAGCAACGAAAGTATGTATGTACAAGTAATATATGCGTTATAGATGTGTTAGCAAGGTCCTTGTCTAATCCATATTACCATAAGGTCTTATAGAAGTTGTAGTGGTCTTTGCCAACCTTATTTCACACCCATATATCCTTGATGTCATGTGCACCATAGGTCGGCAAAGACAAAGACAAGGCCAACTGGTCTAAGGCCCATGTCAGTCTGTTCGTAGCTATCTGGATGAAGCAAATCGACAACAAGAACACAATTTAAGGTGGACTGAACACTAGAGGGTGGAAGGACCTCACCCAGAGGTACCTTGCTGGAACTGGTCTGCTCCACGACTGGGACCAGTTCCAGTTCATCCATTGACAGCTAAAGGAGGTCTGGGATTTTTGCAACAAGTTGTGTCATGGCAGCGGTTTAGGCAACAACCCCATCACCGGTCAACCTAATGCTGACGATGAGTGGTACGCCACTGCTAGCAAGGTACCTCTACGTGATATTGTCCATAGCCTTCTGCGTCCCTTCCTTCTTACCTCTGATGAGTGCTATACCTTGTTCCTTTTCGTCAGGGCAAGGCATACCTCAGGAAGATGCAACATGAGGGGATGCCTACGTATCTGGCCGCCCTGGACAAGATGTTCCAAGGGATGCATGCAGATGGCTCCCTTTCTTTTGTTGCAGCTAATGCTAGTGCTGTTGTAGAGGTTGACAGTGACGGAGATGACATGGACGATGAAGACCCACCTGCAGCCGCAGCCAACGTGCCCGTCGCTTGTTCACCTACTAGTACTGGGACCAAAAGGGCTAGCAGCTCTAGCACCACAGCATCCACCACCACCAAAAAGACCAAGAGTGCGACCATGGCAACCATAGCATCGTTGTACCGTGAGAACACCAACATGATACGCGAGAAATTCTCTCAGCTCAGCACCATTGTTGAGAAATCAAGCAATGCCAATCGGGACAAGATCAAGTTGTGCCATGAGTACGCAGCAGAGATAGGTGTGACCGCGGAGACCAACATGTACCTGTTCCAGGGGCTTGTGCTGCTGCTCAACAAGGAGAACATGGTTGACAGCTTCCTCGTCAGCACACCTCACGGAAGGCTGGGTGCTATTCAACTGCATGCACGCATGGCAGAGCAAGTGGGAGGGACTATGCCTCCTCCAATGCTCTAGACCTAGACCCAAGGGACTGTTAGGGTTCTTTTGGCTTCTTATGGGACTGTTAGGCACTAGTGGTTGTGTGTTATGGGACTATGACTCCTCCAACGCTATAGAGCTGCACCGAAGGCTTGTTTTGGCTTGTTATGAGACTGTTAGGAAGTAGTGGTTGGGTGTGAAGGGTTGTAGCAGTAGTAGTAGAACTTATTTGATGAATTTGTAATATTTGAGACAATTTCATGACATTGCAAGTCTACTATGTGTGTTATTGTGAGACTGTTATGATGTTCATTAGTTTGCTGTTATGCTGTTCATCAGTCTAGTATTTGTGATGTTCATAAGTTTGCTGTTATGCTGTGCATTCTAGTATTTGTGATGTTCATCAGTTTGCTGTTATGTTGTTCATTTCAAACAAAACATGTTGCTAATTTCCTCCTCCATTTGTTCATGTTTCAGGAATCAGCACAAGTAAGAGCCGCAAGTGAAGCAGCAGCAGCTGATGAAGCAATGGAAGCACAAGAACTAGAAGATTATGCACCAGTGGCAATAGCACCACGGCTTCCAGGAAATCGGTGGCCTCCAGGGATTCAGGAGTTGTTTCAAGCTGCTTTGGTGGACATCGCCAATGACATCCACAGGCTGAACCTGCTGATGATGCATATGGCAGAGCATGTACACAAGCATCTCAATAGAGGTCCGTACAGAACAATTAAGGGTCTGAATGGGCTGGAGTGGGTTCAGTCAAGGCTGAGGATGCTAGTGAGGTGTTACAGATTGTTCAGAATGCATGCCCACCTGTTTCTACAGCTGCATGACCTCCTGGTCACCAAATATGGGCTCAGATCAAGCACCAAGTCAACCTCCATTGAGGCTCTAGGGATGTTCTTGTGGATGGTGGGAGGCCCGGAGTCATTTAGGCAAGCTGAGGACAGAATGGAGAGGTCAATGGCCACAATCAGCCAGCTGTTTGACAAAGTGTTGACATCTGTTGTGAAGCTTGCTGTGGACCTCATCAAGCCAACAGATCCAGAGTACAAGGAATTACATCCACAGCTCAGGAATGCTAGGTTCTATCCATACTTCAAGGACTGCATCGGAGCTTTGGATGGGACCCATATCGAGTGTGTTGTGCCTGCTCCGAAGATGCTGTCGTATTTGTCACGCAAGGGCACAACTTCACAAAATGTCCTGGCAATCTGTGACTTCGACATGAGGTTCACATTTGTGCTTCCTGGCTGGCCTGGGTCAGCACACGACATGCGAGTATTGGATGATGCTAGAACGACGCACTCTGCCCACTTCCCACACCTACCAGCAGGTACGTGTTAACTAGAGCTGCAATACCTCCTTTTGATCTGCTTGTAGTCATGGTTGTGTTGAACTTGAAGCTTTTTCCATTGCAACTGTTGTAACTGATGCATCTGTCAACTGTTTGGACAGGCAAGTACTACCTAGTTGACTCGGGGTACTCCAATCGAAGAGGATACCTGTCGCCGTACAAAGGAAGCAAATATCATGTCCCGGAGTTCATGGCCAGAGGTCCACCAGATGGTAAGGAGGAAACATTCAACTATGCTCACTCCTCTCTTAGGAACGTAATAGAAAGATCATTTGGAGTTTTGAAAATGAAGTGGCGAATCCTGAGAAGTATCCCTAGCTATGAACCCCGTAAGCAAAGCAAAATCATACTTGCCTGCTGTGCACTTCACAACTTCATTAGAAATGCTGGCATACAAGATAAGCACTTTGACAAAGGTTCCAGCGGTGAGCACTATCAGGCTGAAGGAGAAAGTGATGAGCCCAATGAGGAGGAACTGGAGGAAGCAGCCGCCGATGATTGTGAGCTGATGAATGCCTTTCGTGAGTCTGTAGCACTTGGTTTGCTTCAGCGTTCTTGACTGCTTTGTTTGCTATACGTGTTTTGCACTTGCACTCGTTTGTTTCGTATACTGTGATTGCTTCCAGAACTGCTAATGGATTTGGGTGAGTGATAGTGGACAGGTCTGTATATGGGTGAGCCATGTGAATCCGGCAGGTCTGCATAGGGTTTGAACTGTGATGTGTGGCAGATTGTGGAAGCCGGTTGTATCAACTGCAGTTATATTTTTTTTGTCATGCACAATTCTGTGTTTGGTGACAGTGATGTAAGATTTACAATAGTTTTCAGATTAAAGGTTGATGAATAATTGGTTCACTGCCTGGATGTAATTTCTTTGCATGGCTGCATGTACCATTGGTCTGTTGGTCAATTTGTGATGCATGGCTGCATGTGTGGTGCCATAGTTAAATGTTTGACCAATGGTGTTGTGCATGTAATGCATTTAATATGGGCAAAACTGGGATTTTGACTTCCCTGGCACCCTGTAGGTCACAGTCCCCAAAAACTCAGCAGCCTGTTTAGTTCCAAAGTCCTGAGATCCCAAATTTTTTTGCCTACCTCCCAAATTTCCGGTGAACTAAACGCTGCCTTAAAAGACTAGATTACTACATATCTAGTTTTTTTTCAGAGCGATGGACATAAAAAGTATAGATTGACTAAATAGAGAGTATTATGTACACCTAAGGACCAAGAAGGGTTAGGAATCTTAGACCTAGACTTACATAATAGATGTTTACTTAGTAAATGGGTGTTTAGACTCATTAATAAGGATGTCATTTGGCAACGACTCCTTAGAAAGAAATATTTGAGACATAAAATCATCACCTAGGTTGAATACATACCTAGAGATTCTCACTTTTGGTCGGGTCTTATGAACATAAAAAATGACTTATTGAGGATGAGCAAATTCAAGGTGGGTGATGGGTCACAGACTCATTTTTTGGAGGATGCTTGGCTAGATAACACCCCTTTCAAAAATCAATACCCATCCTTATAGAATAAAATTTACAGACTTGTCACCATTATTTGGTAGCTAAAATTGTGAATGTCTAATTAACAAATCAGAGAGATACTTTTCTATAGTCTCTAAACAAAATGGTCAGTTTACTGTTCGATCCATGTTTAGGACACTCATTGCTCAATTGCCTGCACTGTGCAAAAATATGATATGGAAGTTAAAATTGCCCTTGAAAATAAAGATTTTTATCTGGTATTTGCAAAAAGAAGTAGTTCTAACCAAAGATAATTTAGCTCGTCAACAGTGGAAGAGAAGTTTAAAGTGTTGTTTATGTGATCTGGATGAAACCATTCAATATCTTGTCAAATGGATAGAATTTTGTGGAGGATTGTACATGTTTATTTTAATATAACACCACTTGTAAGCATCTTTTAAATGTTTAATATGTGGCTAAATAGGATTAACAAGAAGCTTATGTACAAAATCTTGATTGGAGCATATGCTTTATGTTAGGCAATTTGGTTAAGTAGAAATGACATGGTCTTAAACAACACTCAAACGGTTATCCTATGCAGGTTATCTTCCGAGAAACTCACTAGATCCGTTTTTTAGCGTTGCTGCAGAAGGTATCAACGACAGTAGCTAATGGACGAGCATGTCTAGATTGAAGCACGTAGTTTGATCACGAGTACTTTTTGTTGTAATCAGAACATTATTGACATCAAAGTACCATATCATCATGCACCAAAGACAAGTTTTGGAGACTGATAGCAGAGGTTTATTTTGGAGTATGCATTTGTTTTTTTCCTTCTTGGACGACTAGTCCTTGTCTTATGATCTCTGACAGAGAAGAGATATACTGATTAGTAGGGCTATTAAATAGGACTACTCCTATACATATTATGATTATTCTTCAATAAATTGAAGTAAAAAAATAATCAAATTAAGTAACATGTATATAAGAACATCATATAAGTGTGTCACACATTCATATAAGCAATTGGCATATTTAACGCAATTCTATAATCCTTAAAATAGAAAAAATAAAAGGAACAAACACCAACTTCTCTTTTAGAAATTCATGGTTACCACTACCAGCTAGTTGTATCAACATAATAAAAATATCTAGGTACCATTCCCTTACTTTTTATATATAGAAAACATTACTTCATTTATTTATTGTTTTCACCGTTCTTCATTTCTCCCTTTTTTCAATTTTCTATCTTGCAAAGGAAACCGAGAACGATCGTTAACATGGCTATAATTCCTACTTTTTGACAACTTTTTCAAGAGTTTATTAAAACATCCTTACATGAATAAAGAAAATAGAGAATCAATTACATGATTATTTCTATTTCGCAATCTTGTATCGACCCTGAGAGCGAAATGTAGTGACTCTTGTCTCTGGCCATTGATGTCGTGACTCGTGAGTGAAGCTAGCCCTCTCACGTGTTCTGTTTGCCACAGTGTCTGAACAAGAACAACAATAACAGTAGATCCAAAACTTGTACCTAAGGTTGGCCCGGGAGGACGTTTCATGGTGCACGTACACACCAGATGCAAAATGCTTGCTTTTTCTACAGTGATTCGACATAAGTTTCATTATCTGAATAAAAAGGGTGCAATGATTAGGTCAAGTACAACATAATTAATGAAATTCCTCCCTGCTTTTTCCTTAAAAAGTCTTCCTATGCTTCTCCTAATATTTAAATTTGCCGCTGCTCCCAATAGAAATGAACATGCATGAGCAATTGCGTGAGAGACCTAGTGACCTACCTATATAGCGAGCTACGGAGTAGCTGCTATGACGATGGAACTAAAAATTTCTTGTAGTTTTCGCGTCTAGGTGCAGGGACGCTAAATAATGTAGTGCGCATTAGAACGACGACGTATTAAGGATCCGTTCATCTGAACCTGTCTGCTTGGCTGAGGCATGACGTACGAAATAGGAATACCAGCTGGTTAACTTGTTGGAGCTGAGACAATCGGCAGTCTTTTGATAAGGAGACAGCTGCAAATATGCAACAATCATGTTAAGACTTCACCGGAAAGTGATAAAAACTCCAAAAATTCACTTTTTATTTTTTGCCTCGAGCCCACCTCATCGCTAATAAGTCTCCAGGTGAAAACTTTGTCCTTTTAGGCAGTGACTATCGTAGTTTCCTCGGTGGAGGCGTCATTTTGGAGATTTTGAGTGGTGGTGTACTTCGTGCGGGTATTTTGGTTGTCCAGCTTGGATTCTTCAACAGCTACTGGTATCTTGCTTATTCCCTACTGAAGTGTGTATGGTTTTGTTGTGGTTAGAGTGTCAATCAATAGATGGAGTTGCGCCTCTTCTTCATTGTTGGATTGACTCATGCTTTGGTTTTGATCTCACCTATCGAGTTGAAGTCCATTCATTTCAAGAAGACTTTACGAAACAAGATGTATATGGAGATTACTGAAGTAGCTTGTTAGAGATTTTGAGTTGCAACTTTCTTTTATTTTGTTATTTCTCTTTGGTACATCATACTCTCCGATTTTCTAGTTACATTTTCTTTTAGACCGTGTGCCCCTATGTAATCTCTTGTGGGCTGATGCATTCTTGCAAAAGAATGCCTGAAGCCGGAATATTATCTTCCTTATATAAATTGCACTTTTATTTGGGTGGAATAAACTACCAAAAACCTAAATATGCTTTAAATCAAAGACATGGATGGTATCTATTCATTGACAGATAGTACAGTGAAATAACTGTAGTGTCGTGAACGCCGTGGTTTCTAATCTAAGTCAAGAAAACCAGGATTATATACTTATTGATGGGGGAAAACAAAAAAAAAAGTTTGGTCCAGTCAGATATCCGAAGCAAAGAACCCTTCATGGAGATATTTGAGCTGGCCAGACAGTCGGCAAATTCTTGAAAGGTCCTGATGTGTCAGCAGCGAACAGCTTCCGTGTCTGTGTGAGACATTATCTTGACACATCATTTTCGGGAAAACAAAAGACAGGGATGGTTTATCTTTAACACATGCTACTCTGTGAAAGCCAGAAATAAGGAACAACACAAACACTGTTCCCTATCAAGTCCAAAGAGGCCACCTAGCTACCAGGAAATCCCCTATAAATAGCACCTCACCTTTAGCAACATGGTAACAGCACAATCTCCCTTTCATACTAAAACCTCAAGAGATAGACCTGAGAGACCAAGAGCCAGCTGCTAGCTTTACACCACTACTACTAGCTCTTTCCTCAACAAGCTCCGATCCTCTTGACCGCTCTGCGCACACTCTCTTCAAGAAGTTGCCATATATCCAGTCGAGAGCTCTAGCTCGATCACGCCCGTGAATGGACTTCGACATGCTGAATTCCCACCCGGAGGCGCAGCTCGAGCTGATGAACGCAATGCTCCAGCTGGAGCAGCTCACCGCGTTCCCCGACCACGGCGGCATGATGATGGTGCCGTCGACTCCCCCGTCTCCGCCGCCGTGCATGCAGCAATTGCAAGCTCCGCACCACCACTTCTCCACGGTGCCTCATCACATGTCCGCGGGAGGCGGCGGCGGCGCCAGCGGCGGCCGCGCCGCCTACTACCACGACGACCACCACCAGTACTCCACCGTCACAGCCACGTCGCGCAACGGCGGCAGTAGCGCCCGCTCGGAGTCTTCGTCGTACGTGGCGCAGGACGACCCCATGGCCGCCGCCGGCGGCGGCGGCGGCGGGGATCAGGGCGGCGGCGCCACCGCCGCCTCCGTGGGGTCGTCGGCGATGCGGGAGATGATCTTCCGCGTGGCGGCGCTGCAGCCGGTGAACATCGACCCGGAGATGGTTCGCCCCCCGAAGCGGCGCAACGTGCGCATCTCCACCGACCCGCAGAGCGTGGCGGCGCGGATGCGGCGGGAGCGCATCAGCGAGCGCATCCGCATCCTGCAGCGTCTCGTCCCGGGCGGCACCAAGATGGACACCGCCTCCATGCTCGACGAGGCCATCCACTACGTCAAGTTCCTCAAGACGCAGGTGCAGTCCCTCGAGCGCGCCGCCGCGGCCAGCGGCCGCCGCCCACCGGCGGACGACGGCAGCGGCAGCGTCGCGCACTACACGGCCGGCCGCGTCAACGGCCAGTGGTAGATCGATGGAACGATCGATGGAACGATCGCACGCCGGCCGTCCCGGCGGCCACCCTCCGTCCAGAGCGCGCTGACGGCAGCAGGTCCGGCCGGCATGCATGGCCATGTTGTTGTGATCATTAATCGCCGTTGGACCTGGAGCTTGTGCACGTACGTACTACGACGAACGAACACCCGCGTCGGCAGCTAGCACTTGTACGATCATTATGTAGTGTAAATTATTAAGATGCACTTTTATTTTGGCTAGACGCCTTACTTTTTTTTACTACTAGTAGCTAGCTAGAAATGTTTCTTTTTTACTGCCCCTTTGCATGCTTGCGACTATACTCGCAGTACATGCACACATCACATGTAGCAGCTTGTACATTGCATGCATCTCATGTTATGGAACGTGTCAATTTCCATTCGTTCATAGCCGACCGTTTCTTCATCGTCCCATTTTTACTGGCATATATGAACGTTATGCGAGGTTTTACCACAAGCCGTTAAAACCACAGCCCAACCAAAGATGCTATGCAAGCTTGCATGAAATCCTATCATAATAGCTGGGCAGGGGACCGGAGAAGAGATCGAGGACGCGAGCGATCCAAAACTTTCCGCGCACAGGGCGTGCTTCAATTCGATCAGCGGCGACGAGCACGCACAAGACTGTTTCGCGCTGCATCCATGATCGGGGGAACGCACGAAACGAGAAACCTGGCGGCGCCTCGGCGCGCGCGGCCGCGCCACGGCCTGCCCCGTTCCTCGTCACCTGGCACAGGACCCGGCGCTGTGCGCGCACAGCGGCGACCGGCCGGGCGGACTGCCGGCCGGCGGTAGGGACGGCGGAGGAGCGTCGTCGCCGCCCCGAAGTGGCGTGGCCTGGGCCTCGCTTTCCGACGGCGAGCCATTTCCGGCGCGCGTCCGTTTCTGGCGCCGGCCATTCGCCATGTGCCCGTGTCAGGCTGATGTTAATGCCTCGGCATCAGTTGGTGTCTGGCTCCCGTCAGTACGTACGTATCCGGTTTCCCATCCTAACCCGTCCCGTCTCAGATGAGATCGAGTACACGGTACCAAGTGTGTCCAAGTCATAGTGTACATTACATGCATGCAGGAAACAGATTAACAGGTGTGTCTATTTGGAATTTTGGACTGAACTCGATTCATTATTTCGGAGTGAAGTTCATGAAGTAGGCTCTTTTTTTCGGTCAAATGAAAATGCATGTTCCTTTTTATTTCCAAAAAAAATGCATGATCCATTGTTAACATACGTACTGTATCATGTATATAAATTCTTAAAAATGCGTTTACGCGTGGTGTTTCCCTTTCTAGCCCTTGAGCCATAAAAAAGAATCTTAAATACATATTCGAATCCCTAAACATTTTTTTGTAAAGAACCGGAAACTTTGTTGATTAAAAAAATATTTTTTGAAAGATTGGCAAACATAATATTTTTGGAAGATTTAAAAAATAATATTCAGAGGCACAACTACAACATCAGATACATTATAACTAATTAACAAACATGATGACGAAAAGGAAGTGTGTCGTTGCAAAATTGACTAAGTAATGGACCACTTGCTAGGGGTGTAAGTGGTGGTGACACTCATTTTCTTGTTTTGAAATCTGAATTAGGCTATTCTAACGAGTTTCGGTTGACCTAAGACTATTTTTGTTGGAGATATTTTTGCGACCATCAAAAAATTAGAGAGAACTCATATTTGGTCTTTGAAAGTTTTGATTGTAGGGCTATTGCAAGAGTTGCTCGATCTAAATAACCTAAAATAAAGGGAGACTTCCATTTGCTCACCATTGGAAACTCTGCTCTCATGACACACACACACACACACACACACACATGTGCCTGGTATCTTCAATTCCCATACTGTTGAACTCATGTTACTCTCACTTATGTTTCTTACGACCTTTAGATTCAATCACCATCTTCATCGCACCAATATCCAACGCGAGGGCATGATATTCGTTGCAGGCTAACGCTTCCAATGTTGATAGGTGTGACGTGCTGTGTTGTATTCCATTTGATGTCAAAGTCACCATAATTAGAATGAACATGTGGTCCAAATTTAACTCGCGGATTTGTCACATGTAGGCATGTTAGTTCTAGTTACGTTAGTGACACATTCAACAACTTTAAATCCATATGTAAAATTCATATGTTTTTTTTGTCACTACTGGCTTTTGTTCGTGACATTTGACCATTTATCCTATTAAAAAATTATGTAAAATTTTTATAATTAAAGGTAATGTGAGCATGATTTATATTTGGGCATATTTGTACTACTCCCTCCATTCTAAATTACTTGTCGTTTTGGTTTTTTAGATACATTCATATATATATATGTTTACATACTAATTCTAGGACAATACAAATGGATATATATGAATAATTTTAAAAGCCTCTCTAGTTTTTAATGTATTTCTATTATACCTTACTGTTAGTATATAAAATTTAGTATGTTCGCATACTCTATGTATGATCACATACTCAACTTATATACCACCATAGATAGTCTAGTATCATCACATACTACATGTATATACTTTTCGTTCGGTCGGATTCAATGTATATCATGAGATATGGAGGTAGGAGTAGTTACATGCGCAGATTCAATGTATATCATCACATACTACATATATATATATATATATATATATATATATATATATATATATATATATATATATATATATATCGAATAAGGACGAGTTTTATCTACACGCGCGTGTAGCTACTCTCATCATCAAAATACCACCTAGGTATGTCTACATACCTATTTATCACTTTGAGTATGTTCACATACTAATTCTAGGACAATCCAAATGGATATATACAAAAAATTTCAAAAACCTTTCTAGTTTTTAATATATTTCTATTATACCTTACTGATAGTATATAAAAATTAGTATGTTCACATACTCTAAGTATATTCACATACTCAACTTATATACCACCAAAGATAGTCTAGTTTCATCACATACTACGTGTACATACTTTTCGTTCGGTCAGATTCAATGTATATCATGAGATATGGAGGTAGGAGTAGTTACACGCGCGTGTAGAATAGATTTTCCCTATCGAATAATTTCAATATATATATATATATATATATATATATATATATTTTGAGAATGACACAATACGTCGCAGATGCTCACAACACGCACGCACACTCACTCCTATGAACACACTACGCAAACATCATGATTAAAAGTTGATGGTTAATTTAAAAAATTAGGAAAAGAAATTAAAGGAGTAATATCATGTGACCAATTTAATGATCGTCGGTATATATCTTTTTTGCTCTTCCCACCGAACTGATCAACTACCACTACCAGCCGTCCAACAATCTAAGATGAACAATTGACATATCTGGATACACATCCACCGTATACAAACGCATATCCAATCGTCACACACACTGTTCATGCAAGCGGCGCACACGTTCAGGATTTCAATCACCGTCCTCTAGACCCCCCAACCCAGGGCGGCCTCACGTCGATCGATCTGAAACTTGTGAATGACCAGCGATCGACCAAGCCCGCAAGCACATGCAAGTACAGGTAAAAAATAGGGACGTTGGCATATCCGAGAGCGAGAGAGAGAGAGCCAAGAGGTAGACGAGGACGCGACCAATGGCCGTCGTGAAACCGCGATAATGCCGCGAAAAGACCGGGGCGCGGCGAGGGGCAAATCTACGCTACATCATGTGCCCGGTGCCCCCGTCGTCGCGGCCATGTGCGGGGAATTCTCGCCGGCTCGATCGACAAATTGACCTGTCGCGAGGCCGACGTGCTCAGTTCAGTCCCGTCCCCCACAAGACCGTCGTCGTCGACCGAGCTAGGAATCGTCTGGTGCCTTCACCCTGATCGAACTCTCCTGGAGAACAAGTCTTTTCGATCGGCTGCCCTATCGGCAGCCACGCACGGTTGGCAGAATCGCAGGCCAGGCCAGGTCGTCACCCTGGCGTCGTCGTCTCCGCGCGCGCGCCCATACGACGTGCCCTCGGAAGAGGAACACGGACACGGGGGGAACGGCCGGAAGGAAAACGCGTGCTCTGAACCTGCGTGCGTCCAGTCTGCTGCTGCCACACACACAATGCACGGGATCTGCGAGCGAGGGAGACATTCCCATCGGCGTGAGAGAAAAGCCGGGGAGAAAGATCGATCGATCGATCGATCGCTCAGCTCGTCAGATCGGGCCTCGTTGTCGCGCGGGGTGCGCGCACCCACCACGGGCCACGCCCCAGCCCCTGTCGCCGCCGACCAGCCGGGCCGCCGACGGCGTCGAACCGGTCGCGCGGTAGGGGGGCACGTGTCGCGCGGCGGGGAGTTCCGGCCCCACGGCGGCGAGATTTTGCGATTTGGTGTGGCGATCCAGCAGATTCTCAGAGCGTCCAGCGCCCGGCCGGGTGCGTCCCTCCTGGCCGGCGCCAAAGACCCGAGGACTCGCCGATGCCGGGTCGGCTTCGCTCGGCGTCATCACGTCACGCGCGGGCGCGGGAACAGAAACACTGGAACAGCCCCGTCATACTCCACCGATAGATCCTACCAAAACCTCCCTCTCCAACAAAGCTGGCATCTTCCCAAGCTAATCCACCTCCTCGTTCCAATTGATTGGTTTCTCATTGCGCCATCATTGGGCTTTTCTTTATTTCGACGTTGTTTTCCGCTATGGATCCGGTTCCGGCAAGCACAGACATGCCCAGGATTCTGTGTGGTACAGTGGGAAAGAGAAATTGCTGCCGGGGGTGCATGAACCTGAACCTATTAGCTCTCTTTAATTTCCTCACTTAACCATGAACCATCAGACCATATCATGAATGACCCTGTGTGTGTTAGCTGCAACTGCAAGTCTCTGCAGCAACCAAGCAGTTAGCATCGTGTGGGAGCCCACACTGACGAGTGTTTTTGTTTCGCAAACGGCAAACAGGTGTGGCCCATATCCTCAGCTCTCTTGGGGATGGATAGATGCGCCGAGGAGCTAGGGCGCTGGAGACGACGACGCGGCACCTGCTGAAAGCGCACGCCCTGCATGCTTTATCTTTTGTGATGACAGGGAGGGAACCCTGTCAACCAAATCAGGACTCAACTCTGCCTCTGCCGCCTCGTCAGAACTCAGAACACGCCGCCCGGCCTCAGCCTCGGCCTCTTCTCCACCAGGCCCCGGCCGAGACGTGGACGCGACGCCAAACGCTTGCCGCTGCAAGCAGCTCGATCAGTGTGAGCCGAGCCGGGAGAGCGACCGCGCGGCGTCAGATCAGGGCCATCAGGCCTACCGGCCTCCAGACAGGGACATCGGCCTCGCGCACACAGCACACATGTGCTCCCACGACCCGACCTGACCCGATCGCCACCCTGACCGGCCGGCGCTGAGAAGCCAGGCCATCAGTGAGGCGGCGAGCGCGAGCCAGCGACGGGACTAAGGGATCGGTGTGGCACGGCCGGCACACATGGCGGGCGGTGCCCCCGGTCGAGCACGTGTACGTAGAGCCAAAACCGCGGCGAGATACGCACAGGGAGTAGTAGTGGAACCGCAGGGGGGGTAACGCGCGCGACGACGTCGCGTCAGAACGTGCCCGGCCGGCCGGCCGGCGCGCCATCCCCGTGCACAGGGCAGGACGAGTGACACCTGAGCGGGAGGGGAGATACGGGGGAGGCCGCGCGCGGAGGGGGTATGGAGATCGGAGGAAGACACCAAAGCTTCCTTTCCCCTCGCGTTATCGCTTCGAGCGGCGCCCTTCGTTCTCTTGTCAGAGCGAGCGCGAGGAACGCGCGAGACCGACCTCGGGGCGATCGCTGGCCGGACACGCGCGCCGGGGCGTGAGCGTGACGAGACCCGGTACCGAACCCGCGGGGCGCCGCCGTGCGCGCGTACGTGGCCGGCGCTTGTGCACAAACCGTGGGCCGCGCCGTGCGGCTGTGTGGTCTCGCTGCTGTGGCCGTGCCGGTCGCGGAACGCTTCTGCCTTCTGTGGCAACGGCGAGGCGAGCCGTGCCGACGGCCACATGGGAGGCGCGATGGCAACGGCGTTTGGGCGGCGGCTAGCTAGCTCCTAGGGCGGCGGCCGGCAGGCAGGCCCCTCGCAACTGACGAGGGCGGGGGGGCGATTGGACGGAAGGCTCCGTGGATCGTGCTCAGGTTGCTGGGGATGGGGACGGATGGGATGGGGATTGGATTGAATGGGAAGGGAACGTGGTCGCGTTCCCGACGGTTGCTGCTGCAGCTGCGTGCGGACCGACCATTAGGGTCCTGTGGGTTTTGGCGCTTGACCCTTCGTGTGCAGAGCTAGACCTCCCTGACCTTGACTAGTTGACTGTCTACCCTTGCACCGGTTGAGTAAACAGTGAAGAGTAACAGCCCTGGCTTTTCGTCCCGGCATAATTTTACCATTAGCAGTTTGGCACAATGTTTTTTTAAATAATACTGATACTTTAGTACTCAAAGGCGTCAGTACTCACCTTGACCAAACTTTACTGAGGAATACGTGGACTTTGACATATATTGGACAAAGAATTACTACAGTAAGATTAGGAACACTGTCATTTAAATCTTGGAAGCACGAAGTGGATTTTTTTAATATTTTTTCGCTATTTTGCAAAAATAAATGGTCCGCCAAAAATTTAGCAGATCTATACATCTGCCGCCGTACCCCACGGCGGTCGGCGGCAGTTGCCGTGGCCCACTGGCAAGGGCACCTACCGCCGTAGGACACGGCGGTAGGGCTAACCGCCGTGCGGCACGGCGGTAGGTGCCTACCGCCAGGCGGCAGCGTGGCCTCCTGCAATCACCGTAGGCCACGGCGGTAGGTAGGGACCTACCGCCGTGCCCTACGGCGGTAGTTTTTTTTTTTGGTAAGTTTCATTATTTTCAACCATTGATACTTAACGACGAACCATTGATACTTAACGACGAATCACATAAACAAACAATGACACGTACGACACAAATACTACTTTGTGCCGCTGCTAGTCCTAACGTGCCTTAGAGAATTTAGATAAACGATTACAACATTTGTAGTCTAGTTGTACGAGTAGTACCCGGAGAACCCGGACATCATAGACCCGCCGGAGTGCTGGGAGGGCATGTAGTACCCGTACCCCAGCGGGGGTGGAGTTGGATCAGATGGTGGCGGGGGTGGAGTTGCTGGTGGAGTGTTGTACTTCTTCTCATGGCATGGACAGCAGCAGAACTCGTCCTCACAGCCGGTGTTGGTCTTCACCACCATTGGTCCGGTCACCGGTCCGTCGTCGTCGTTGGTAGATGTCAGATCTGGAGAAGCCAATGCTGACGCGAGCTCTTGCCTCAGGTTGAAGATGACAACATCCTCGAGGTAGTCGATGTACTGCTGATACGGGTGAATAGCTGGGGGATCCACCCATTGCACGAAACCGCAGTTATCTGGTTGGTCGGAGTACTGCAGAAACCGAGATTACATTAGTAAACCATAAAATGATGAAGGACAAAGGTCACGTAGTTTTGCTTACCCATGCTCGTGAGCAATGCCAGAAGCGTCGACCAGAGTTGTTCCATCCCTGGTAAACTTGCATCACACAGAACTCACTGTGTGCACATCTTGGCCAGTTCACCGTTTGATTTGGTGCGTACTTTCTAACATCATGCATGGATTTGAAATCTCTCTTATCTAAGACTGGAAAATTGTTGTTGAACTCTGGATCTTGCTGGCTCCATAGTGCTGGACCGAGGGAGCCATCATCATCCCCAGTCCAGGAACTCATTGGTGCTTGTTGTGTTGAGAAGTGACACTGGAGAAGAGTGCGCACATATATGTAGGTAATGAAGCAGACTGGACGGTGGACCATTCGATCCGGTTCAAGAAAAACGGGCAGTGACTCAGAGGAAACACACCCTAGTACTAGGTTCATTGTTTGGTGCAGTGACTCACAGAAAACACACCCTATGTGTTCACTGTTTGACGCAGTTACTCACAGGAAACACACCCTAGTACGAGTTTTACTGTTTGAGGAAACATGCTCTAATGCATCTGAAATCAAGTTCTTAAAGATACAAGCCGACTCTAGAGGATGATGAAATGAAATCATAATTTTTTAGAGATACAGTAGCACTCGGCGTCTAGTACTCTACGTCTACTGGGTACAACGGGGGTATTTCCCCTTCCTCATGGCATCCGGCCCAGCTTCCTTAGCCCGGCGAGCTCTCTCTCTTCCTCTCTCTATCTGCTTCACGGGCCGCGGCCGCTTCACGTTCTTTCGTCTCCCGGCGAATGCGAATTTCCTCCTGCTGCTCCTTACGTTTTTCTTCTTGTTTTTCTGCTTCAACCATCCTTTGCCACCTCTCACGTGCTGAACGACCCATCGCCTCGACGTAACGCTTGTCTTGTTCGGACTGCTCACAATCTAGCCACTGCATAAAATCACAGAGAGGAGGTGGAGTCTTTTTTCAAAGACAAGTTAGCACATAATAAAATAGCAATGACATATTATTTATTTAGTAATGCAGTTTGTTCTTACTTTTGGTCTAACATTGCGACATGGTGGGAGGGGGTCATGCTCGTAGTTCACGCACATGAAGAACCTCATCCCGTAGCAGTACCCGAGAACGTTGCACTTGACAAGCTTACAGTTGTCACCGCAGTAGCACATAGGAGTGTGGATCCCCTTTGGCACCGCAACCTTGTCCTTCCTACTGGTGAGCAACTCCAAGTCCAACTCAGGACTCGAGGAAGCCATTGCAAGTCTACAAAAAGATGAGAAATATGATAATTCATTACATGCTTCATTTGAAATAAGAGAACAATACATAACAGGATATGATAATAAATTTGAAGGCAAGAAGAAAACAACAAGCAAATGAAAAGGTAGTTCAATTATTACAACACGATAACATGCATAAGTTCAGACGGTGTTGCAAATTAAATGGTGCAAATATTACAAGACCTTGCCAAATTAAATGGTTCAAATATTACAAGATGATAACATGCATAAGTATTTCAAATATTACAACACGGTAGCACAAACAAGTACGATCACTGTATTCCTTCGGTGTAGCGACGGGAACGACGTCCACGTCCACTAGCTGAAGGTGCTAGAGAAGTGGCAGTGGAAAAGTAAGATACTTCGGTGCATTTCTTGTAGGAGTGTCCTGGATTGTTGCACTTAGAGCATATCTGCACCGCAGGACCAGCTTCAGCCTCGTCCATGTTGTTCCTAATCCTCTTCTTCTTGCGTCGACCAACACCTTGGCACATGGTTGGATCTGGATTTGGTATGTACAACGCATTGTCTTTGGGGTCTTGAGTGAAAGTACCAAGATGCAGGTAGCCCTCAACGGTGTGGTTCCAAGTGTCTAGAATGGTTTGCTTCAAAAAGTATTTAGGCACGTACCGACCCCAATGGTTATTCTTTGTTGCAAGGCATGCAGCGATCACATGTGAGCAGGGGTAGTGTAGCAGCAGTGGCTTCTGGCAAGAGCATGAGCATGTCTGATTCCCAATAACTGTTTGTTGTATTGTTATTTCACCATTCACTTTTTGTGATTTGGACTGGCAACTTATCTGATATTTCCACTGAACTTTCTCGCCAGGATCACGACGTAGAGGTTGTGGGTAAGCTCTGTGAGCAAGAGCAGCCTTCTGTTTTTTTGGTCAAGTACTCAGTCATCCATGTTGAATACACCTTTTGACAGTCCTGCATAGCTGCATGTGTTGCAGTAGCACGCTCAAGAAAGTACTTCATTGTGCGGTACAAGAAGAACTCAATGATACCAACAAGAGGGAGAGCTCTGGCACCACGCAAAACAGTGTTGTAGACCTCAGCAAAATTTGTTGTCATTATCCCATGCCTCACACCTCCCTTATCAAACAGGAGACACCATTTTTTCTTAGGTTCATTCTGAATCCACTGGCTAAAGGTCTTCACAGCACGTCCCCTTCTCCTTCTGACATTTGGAGCATCTAGCCCAACGTCCTCCAGAGAAACTGGCTCTTCCCCGGGTTCAGTACTTACTGGCTTCTTAGCTATCTCTTCTGATGCTTTCTTCGTCAGATCATCTAATTTTTGCCAGAGCTCGTAGAACTTTTTCTCCTGATTCGTCGAACATAACCGCTTGAGCAATTGTGTAAGTTCTTTGTTCTTGAACTGGCTATGAAAGTTTGCTCCCATATGCCTCATGCACCACCTGTTATGAACATCTGGCCATTGTGTTGCTCTGTTACATTCTTGACTACCTTCTTTGATGTCATTAATCGCCTGCAAAATACATTCTTGTCTATCGTGTATCACACACACGTTTGACACATCTCCCACCACCATCTGCTTCAATCTCTCCAGAAACCAATACCAACTGTCACCATTCTGTCCCTGTGCAAAAGCAATTGCCAATGGCAACAACTGATTGTTGCCATCTGCAGCCACAGCTGTAAGGATTGTGCCCTTGTATTTTCCTGTTAGGAATGTGCCATCTATGCAAATGACTGGTCGACACTGTTTGAATGCAGCAATAGTTGGACCCAATGCTAAGAATGTCCGCTGCAAGACTTGCTTCCCTGGCCTTGATACAAAATTATAAGTCTTGATATCATAATAACTACCAGGATTTAGCGTGGCAATTGTGTTCAGCAATCGAGGCAGATTGTCGTAGGATGCTTCGTAAGTACCCCACCTCAACTCCATTACCTTCTTCTTCGCCATGTATACCTTACCATAACTTATCAGGTACCTAAATTTCTCCTCAATTGCCAAGATAATGGACTTGGTCTCATAAGCAGGATTTTTCCACAATCTTAGAAAACATCTGGCTGGCCACAAAACCGGCCGACAAATTACGATGGCTTGCATCTAGCTGGTCAAGTACACAAGTGTGATCCACAACAGACCTGACCTCCTAGTAATTTTTCCACTTGCCCTTGGAAGCATACACTCGAAAAGGACAGTTGGGCTTCACACATTGTACATCATATATGTGTGGAGAACTCTTCACTACCCTGAACTCTCTCTGCTGAGTAAGGGTGGCCCACCTCTTCACTGCATCCTTCACCTCGACTGCACTCTTATACATGGCGCCAACACAAACCTGATTCTGTCTATACTCCCAGGGCACATTCTCACCAGGATTGACAGATAGCTGTGAGAAATTGTAGCTGTCCCAGTCCTTTGGCACCAGCGGGTCATCCTCATCATCCGAGGAGTCCTCTTGCAACCCACGTTCATCGTCACCAGCCTCCATTTCGTACTGCCTGAGTACTTCTTCATTAACTTCCCCCTCGTCAATTTCACCACGAGCCTCAAAGGGTGTGTCACCATCTTCTTCTTCTGCCTCAGTGGCAGCACCATCTCCTTCTTCTGCCTCAGTTGCAGGACCATCTCCTGCTTGTAGTTCAGCCTCACCCTGGTGAGCACCACTACCCTCCTCATACACTGGACTACTAGACCCAGCCTTATGAACAACTTGGATAAACAACATCATAGGCAAACCAATTTGACATGCAGTTCTGATATAACTCCTCCAATGTTTAGTGCCTTGAAGTGGCATAAGCTCCCAATATACTGCCTCACTCCTGTTGATTAGAGCCATAATGGACAAGTCATGTTGCTCTACATCTACATGGAATGCCTTATAAAAAAAGTTGGTTATGGACCCCCAAGTTCTTTCGGCTGCTCTTCTAATCATATGGTCAACCGAATCAAATTCTGACAAGTCAACTCCATGTTCACCATATCTAATCTGGCCATTACCGAAATACAACTTGACAGTAACTGCATCCGACATGTCTGACAGCATGAAAAAAAACACTATTAACAAGTGGATCTGTAAGTACAAAATATATCTACTCAGTGCTACAATATAACTATAATTTTACTAATCGATCTACACTAAAACTATAATTTTACTATGCAGGTCTACACTAAAACTATATTTTTACTAAGCAGATCTACACTAAAACTATATTTTTACTAAGCAGATCTACACTAAAACAGTACTTCAGAATATGAATTATCACAGTTCAAAATAATAAGTACCAGAGTATTTACCTCTAACGAGACGAAAAACCGGCAGAGCTTCGCACCTTCTCCTCACTCCCTTCTCTTCTCCCCCACCTCTCTTTCTTTTTTTTTCCGATTTATTATGACATTTTCGGCTGAATTTCGGCCTAGATCCAAGCGCTGTGGGGCACGGCGGTACCAGGCCTGCAGCCGCCGTGCCCTACGGCGCTAGGACCTGCCGCCGCCTACCGCCGTGGGGTACGGCGGTATGTCCATCGGACAGTTCGGGCCCACGTCTGGCCGTGGGCCACGGCAACTGCCGCCGTGCCGCACGGCGGTATACCGTCGTGGGGTACGGCGGCAGATGTATAGATCTGCTAAATTTTTGGCGGACCATTTATTTTTGCAAAATAGAGAATATATATATATCTAATTCCACGAAGTGCCTCTTTTTCTCGGTCGGACGGAAAGCGGCTCATCTGATTATGGGCCTTAGTTTAGCAGAAGCTATTATGGGCCAACGCAGTGAACTGAAAGCCCAAGTGCTCAACACACCCATAGTTATAGCCCAGGACAAAGAAGCCCATGGACTCCGTCCGGAACACAGCCTGGGTCAGGACAATCTGAGACCAATAAGGCAATGGAAGGCAATATTACGGTAATAAACCCACGGCGGGCCACGCATGATTGACGAACCAAACCGCCATGTCGCGACGGGAGTTGAAGTCCCAGATCTTGCCTACCGCCGGCACCACCTCCGCCGTCTCCACTGGCCCGCGCCGTGGCCGGTCGTCCGATTCCAACGGATCGGAGCGTTCCGGGAGGGATAGGAGGCACCGGCGCCGCCGGACGAGCGGCGGCGGCCGCAGCAGAAGCAGGGGACACCGCCGCCATCGCCGTCGTCGGTCCCGTGATACGGAGACGTCGTCGTCGGAGAGCGACAGCGACGATGATGACTCGGAGACCTCCTACGAGTCCAAGGGTTCCAGGGATAGGAGAAAGAGGAGATCAAAAGGTCACAAGAGCTCCAAGCAGCGAGGTAGGAAGAGCCCATCGAGGAAGGCGAGGAAGGGTGGTTCGAGGAGGAAGAGGAGCAAGAGATCAGATTTCGAAGACCCTGAAACACCGGACCGTGACCCCATTAATGACAAGAGCAGCAACGTGGCGATCAGGTACAGGGGGACGGCCGAGGCAAGGAGCCAGGCGGTCCAGCTGTTTGAGGGCGCCGGAGACGTGATGAGCGGGAGCAGGCACGCGCGGATCGACGCCATGCGGCACCGGAAGGAGAACTAGGTGTATGGCTCCGACGAGATGCGCGCGCTCGCCGAGCTCGACCACGAGCAGAAGGCGAGGCGGGAGCAGGGTTTCAATTACCGTTGGTAACCGGCCGGTTTACCGCGGTAACCGGTGTTACCGGTCCGGACCGGTAACGGTACCGGCCGGTTACGAACAGGTGGTTTTTTTTAAAATTTTGAATTTGAATTCAAAAAATTGAAAAATGAGAAAAAAATCACTAAAAATACTGCAAGATTTATAGAATGTAATGGTGTAAAAATTTTTCAAATATAATTGCATTTAGTATTTTTTTCAAACATTTGAACTTAAACAAAAAAGAAAACAAAAAAAAACGCGCAGCCCATTAAGGCCCATGTTCGCCCATCCGCTCGCAGCAAAATATCTGGCTCTTCACGGTTCACGGGTGAGGGTGAGTCGCTGCATTCGCGAAGTCCCTGCGCCGCGCCCTCCCCTCCGCATCCGCTCCTCACCGCCGCCCTACCGCCCGCCGCGAGCAGGTTAGCGGCCGGGAGCCGCGGTTAACCGCCCGAGAGCCGCGGTTATCGACCCCGGGCCTGGATCTACGCGGCCAAGGAGGTTAACCGCTCCTCCCGGGCGGTATGCCGCCCTCCGCCGGCGGTCAACAGACCGGGAATGCTGGTTAGCCGGCCCAGTTACTGGTAAGCTTCCTCTCTCATGTAGAATAAATAGAATCGTAGAAATAGAATAAATGATTTGATTTGGTAGATAAGATTTAGCATTTAGGTTAGGACCGACGGGCAATGGGCCAACGGCAACCGTAATGACTGTTAGTGTCGGTGTTGAGATTAGTCCCGACACTAACTAGTAGAATGCGCTGTGATCGGTCTCTCGATGGCCGGTGCCAAGCAATGCAAAGACACAGGTTTATCCTGGTTCCGGCCGCGGGACCGTACGTCCAGCAGGTTGCGCCCGAGCGCTGTATTGCAATGCACCGTGGTGCTTGTAGAGGGGGGCTACAAGCTAGGCGGGAGAGGAGGAAAGGCCTCCAAGTCCCTGCTAGATGATTGAGGCAGTGCCAATATCGAGGGAAAGAGCGAGCGGGTGAGTATGGACGAGAAGTGATGCCGTCGTCCCCTTCCCGCGCAGGGGGCTCTGCCTCTCCCTTTTATAGGCCAAGGGAGGGCAGTTACCAGATGCTGCACAGCAGCCGATACAGTGGTTATATATTAATAAGCATGGCGTCGGCGGTCTTGTCCCGCGCGTCAATGTTCCTAGCGCGAGTTGGTGGCATCCTCCGGCTTCCGCGGACGTCGTGGCGGTCGTCGTGACCCATCCTGCCTTGACTTCGAGGGGCGGCCCCGTTGGATCGAGGGCCTATCCGCCGGAGGAAGGGCCGGAGTTGGTGGCGCGGGATGGCGGTGCGTCATCGACGTGTCCGCACAGTGTCGAGTGTGTCGTCGCACAGCGGTGGGGATGGCGGCACAGTGCTGGTGATGGCCGCACAGCCCCCGGATCAGTTGCACAGCGCCCGGGATGGCCGGGCGGTGCCGGAGTTGGTGGAGGGGACGCGGCGCACGCCGCTCGTACGGCGGTGCCGGTCAGTGTGCGCGCCTGCTTGCCGTCAGTACACCTTTCGAGGGTGCCTCATGCCCTTTCGAGGGCCTCGATGGTGGGAACGCCCATGCCACACAGGGGCCGGCCTGGCGGCGTCCCATCGGAACAGGGCTCCACAGCGCCGGGGATGGTGGCACAGGGCTGGGGATGGCCGCACAGCGCCGGAGGTGACGGAGGGAACGTGCTCTACCTACCCTGCGCCACGGCACCGTCATGGGCGTGCGTTAGGGCGGCGGCCGTACGCCCCTCGAGGGTGTTGCCATCCCTTTTCGAGGGGTATGGCGGGGAGGAAGGACGGGAGCGGGTGGTACAGTGTCGAAGAATGACACCAGCCATCCCGCACAGCACTTGTACAGCGCCGGGGATGGCCGCACAGTGGTGGGTTGCTCGAACGGCGCCGGGATCAGATTCCCAGGCGGTGTCAGGAGATCGGCGTGGCGGGGATTCGCCTTTTGACCCAGGCGCCCGCGGCGTGTCAGGGCATTTAATGCTCCGGTCGGGGGAAGCAGGTGAGACGCCACGGGTCGAGGGGAGGCCTCGGGCGAGGCGGAGATTCGTTCGAGGGGCTAGAGCCCTTGAGCGAGGCGGAGACCCACTCAAGGGGCGCCGTGCCCTCGAGCGAGGCAAGGTTTTGCCGTGCGGCGTCCGACCCTCGAGCGAGGCGAAGATTCGCTTGAGGGCGGCCGGGGATGGCGGTTTGATGGGCCATGAAGGTCGTTGGGCCGTGGGCTTTATTCGCATTTGGGCTGTGGCTGGTTTGGGGAGCGTTTTTGCGGTTTTGTGTCAATTTTTTAGGAAGGGTAATCTCCCCATAGTTAGGGGACCCCTATAGCTGTCCCCGACAGTTAGGTATGATTTAGGAATCATATAGATTTAGGTATAAGATTTATGTATGATTTAGGATGTGATTTAGAAATAAGATGTAGAAAAGATATGTGAACTGGGAATTTCTATTTCGTAATATCCTATGAGAGATATGACTGAGAAATGACTGAGAAAGAGAATATGAGATAATAAGATTGAGATAAGCATAAGATTGAGATAAGCATAAGATTTGATCACCGTGTTATTAAAAAATTATGCAAACATGGTGTAATTTTTTAAAAAATTATGCAAACATGGTGTAATTTTTTAAAGAATGACTTAAATTTTACTATGTTGTCCATTTATGCAGATTGCAGATACACAATGTCAAGTAGAGAGAAAGATGTTGTATGGGAACACGGTGAAAATCATTTCCCCGGATGGCGATGCAATTATTGTCATACGCAGAAAGGAGGAGGTGGTTCAACTAGATTGAAACAACATTTGGCTGGGCGAGGGACTTCTGTGGTCCATTGCAGGAATGTGCCCACAGAAGTACGGGAGTACTTTCAGAGGGATCTTGATAGGACTAAGAAGGCAACTGCTGACCGGGCTCGAGAGAGGTTGAGACGGGAGGAGGTTGCAGTGGAGGGAAACCATCCCAATGCAGAAGATGATGAGGAGGCTCAAGTGCAGCGTGCCATCAACCTATCGAGAGCAGAAGAAGAGTACCGCCGGGGGGTGGAACAGAGAGGTGGTGCATATGAGCATGGAGGAGGTAGTGGTTCCACGGTGGGGAATCCTTTGCAGAGGATGTTTCGAAGAGCAACTTCGCAGAGAGAAAGTCCTGCAATGAGGGATTATAACTTGGCAGCCGGTGGGAGTAGAGGAATGACACAACCAAGGATTGATACAGGCTCCTGGACGCAAAACGGTAAGAATGCAAAGGAAGCTATTGGTAAAGCTTGGTCAAAGTTTTTCCATATTGTGGGAGTACCTGGAAGACAGGCTGACAATCCATACTTTGTTAGTGCGGTCAGGGAGACACAGGAGTGGGGTAAGTTTTCTTTCATTGGAATGACACCTCTGAATTACATTTGTGTATCTAATTCTAATCTCATGATTTGTCATATGGTTGCAGGTGAAGGTATCGCGTCACCCTCTGGAAGGGATATTGATGGCAAGTTCCTTGATCAGAATGAGAAAGACTTGCAGGATCGATACGCAAAGTTTAAGAAAGAATGGCCCATATTTGGAATCACGTTGATGTGTGATTCTTGGACTAGCCCGACGAAGATGAGTGTCATCAATTTTTTGATATATTGCAATGGGATCACTTGGTTCCACAAGTCTATTGATGCGACTGGAAGAACTCAAGATTCCGCATATTTGCTCAAGGTAGTCCCTAAACATGTGCCATTGACAATTGACAATGTTTTCAAAGTGGCTAAAAATTCTGCCTATTTTGTTTGATAGGAGATTCGAAAAGTCGTGGAGGAGATTGGTCCGGAGAATGTCGTGCATGTAGTCACTGACAATGGCTCGAACTACAAGAAAGCATGCAAGGCTCTAGGAGAGGTGTACGAACACATTGCTTGGACACCTTGTCTAGCGCACATCGTCAATTTGATGTTGAAGGATATCGGTGAAAGGCCCGAACATAAAGGTATGATCAAGCAATGCAAGCGAATTTCAAGTTGGTTACACAATCATGGTCAATTGAATGCAATGATGAGGGATGCAATCAGTGGTGAGTTGGTCAAGTGGAATGCCACTCGATTTGGGACCAACTACATGTTCCTAGAGAGCATATATCGGAAACGTGATGGTTTCATGCAGTGGATGGCATCTCCTGGCTTTTTACAAAGCAAGTGGGCGAATACAAAAGATGGTCGATTTGCTCACGCCAGGTTATCAAGTATGGACTGGTGGGAGAATTTAAAATATATCATCGACACAGTTCAACCAGTATACAAGTTGCTTCGCTTTGCTGATCAGGACGAGCGTCCCAACATGTGCGATGTCGTGATGGCCTACCAAAATATGAGACAGGAGATGGAGTCTTTCTTCAGCCAAAATGTTTCCACTTGGACCGAGTATAAAAATATTTGTGAAGCCAGGATTCGTGATGTGTACATAGGCACATTTGTCGGTCCAGGTAAGAGTAAGACTATATGAGGCATCTATTTTCAACCCCTCTGAAAATTTTATGCTTATTTGGATTGTTTTAGATTTTGCAGCTGCTGTACTAAATCCGAGGCATGCATATACGTTGTATCCAACTAATGAAATGTATCGTGCACTCAAGGATACCTTTGGGTGCATGACAGATGTTCAGACCGCCGTACAGGCATTGCAGGAGGCTGAGGTGTTTCGCCAGAAGACTGGCGAGTTTGGCACGGAAATGGCAAAGGTAGCGGCATTGGACCCAAAAACAACCCCAGGTAAGAGTTAGTCGATACGACATCGTTCTTTCCTCGATTTGAATATATTGCTTACATACTCGGTTGCACATGCAGCGTCCTGGTGGATGATGTACGGATCAAGTACTCCAGCACTGCAGGCCATTGCTTTGCGGCTTTGTGCACAATGTTGTTCGTCAAGTGGGTGCGAGCGGAACTGGAGTACTTTTGCCTTGCTGCATACAAAGGTTCGCAATCGGTTGTTGCACAAGAAACTCAACAAGCTTGTCTACGTCAACTACAACCTTCGGCTGTGACTTGCAGAGGTCAGCACCCCGTGACCCTGTGAAGAAGGTGATTTTGTTGACCAGCTAGCCCATCTTTCATTCTGTGATGAGAATAATCCGGTGCGGGAATGGATGGAATATGGTAGATCTAATCGTGCTCTAGTTCTGGATGAGGATGATGATGACGGAGATGTCCCTCTCCCGTCCCATATTGTCACGGATCAAATAAACCCCTCTGGTCTATGTGCGACTACTGGGGATGATTGCATCAGTGATTGGGCAAGTAAAAATGTGGGTGACACTCACCTTGGGAAGAGGATGTTACAGAAGGGGCCTAAGAAGGGTGACTCGAAGCGTCAACGCACAAATGTCCAAAAAAAAGGAAAAGGCAAAGCAGCATCAATACCAGTGGCCAGTGACACCTCCACTGATGATGGCGAGGCTGAGCGTAGTCCACCATATCAGGAGTCAGCGGATAGTAGCTCCGCTGAAGATGGTGGTGGTGATAGTGATGGAGGAGGAGGAGGCGGTGGTGGTGGTATTGGTGGTGGTGGTGGTGCTAGTGGTGGTGGTGGTGGTGGTGCACTTGCTGGTGGTGGTGGTGGTTGTGGTCTTCGTTTCACAGGTATCAATTGCAATTTGCACCTACATATATGCAAATATGTTTCAGACTATGAGTACTAATTATGGTTGATTGCAGGGGAGACTGAGTTCACACATGCTACTCAAGACCGCGACCATGGACAACCGGAATCGCAGAGGAGATCGTACGGACCGGCGGACTACGACACTCCACAGTACTCTTCTTCCTCCTACAGCGATACGTCGCAGTCTACTTATCAGTATTCCATCCCTGACATGACTATGCAGCCACCTACGAGATGGGTGTACGAATGGGAAGAACCCAAATTTTACACTATGTTAGTGCACGAATGGGAGACAACATCAGCGTGGACGGGTCACACTTGGTAAGATTACAAGGCCGAGCTACTTAGAGTGCAAGGTTTGAATGTGATGTCCATTGCTGAATACGAGATGGCGTCCCGAATGGGGGTATTTCCATTCTTACACCGCAGTTTAACTTTTACTATAAGTGTATGGCCTATGCATGCAGTGATGATGACTATGGTATTTGTATGTGTAATTATAAATTGTTGCACCATTTGTGACTATGGTATTTGTATGCACGATGACGACTATGGTATTTGTATGCCTAATTATAAATTGTTGCTTTAGTGTGGTTTTTTACAGCATAGTTCATGTCAAAATTTGTATTTATTTCACACCGGTGAACCATACAAAAATAGTCGGTAATTTATTTTTTTTCGAACGGTAACCGTTGCAACCAGTTCGGTATACCGGTATTACCGACCAGTATACCGTTTGTTACCGAATGACTAGTGCGGTTTGGGTAGGAATTTGAATTTGTGCGGTAATCCTCGGTAATCTCGGTATACCGCTCAGTATACCGTTACCGCTCGCCGGTGGTAGCAACGTCGCGGTTGGTAATTAAAACCCTGGGCGGGAGGACCTCAGCCGCCAGGTGGACAGGGCGCCTGAGATCCGGCGTGGTGACCCCTTCACCCTACGTGCTGTCCACGAGTCATGACCTCAGCCGCCTCTCGACACAAAGAGCGCGCGGCTAATATGTCGTTTGTAGCAACCGGGTTTTTTATCCAACATGTTTAATGGAACACCTCAAACTACTTGTTCCTGTAATTCTGTAAAGTTATAGGCATCAATGCATTTTTTTAATCGGGCTTGCTAGCGCCCGGACGTCCGTTCCGGGCGCTAGCCGTCAGACGGGTTCGCAGCCACACGATCGGGGTCATGAATCATATCAGCCGTCGGATCGTGTTGCGAAGCGTTTTGATGTTGCGAAGCATGTTGCGAACGGTTTTGAAATGTTGCGAACCTTGTTGCGACCAACATTCAACCTCGGAGCCCCCCTCCCTCCTGCCCGAGCGATTCGGCGATGTTGCGAGCATGTGGTGATCATGTTGCGAGCTTGTGGTGAGCATGTTGCGACCAACATCCAAACATCAGCGTGTTGGGGGCATGTTGCGAGCTATGTTGTTTGCAACATCCAACATCCGACACAATACCTCAACGACCTATGTTGCGACTCGTGTTGCGTGCAACACCTAACATCAGGAGCCCTCCTCCCCCTCGACACAACACCCAACATCACATTTCCGCAACATTAAAAAACAACATCTAAACATACAAAATCAACATTTGCAACATCGAGAAATCAAACGTTGCAGTGAGAAGAATCAACGTCTGCAACATTAAAACATCTAGATTTACTGTTACAACATCCGCTCGAAACACTTGCAACATCCTTCTGAAACATCTGAAACACATGGAACACACACTTGCAACATGCACCAAACCCTACAGCACGTTGCCGCCGTCGCATGTTGCAGTAGCTCCAGGGACAGTCGTCGTGCCCCACGACCGTCGCGAACAGGGGAACGGTGGAGAGGAGCAGGGCCGGCTGCCGCCCTCGAGCCCGTCCGGCGTCCGCTGCCGTCCTCAGCCCGCGCCGCCGCCCCGCGCTGCAGCCTCGGGCGAGCTTCACTGAGGGAGCCACGCGCCCCGAGCTCCTTCGCGACCTCCTGTCGAGCTCCGTGCGGGGGCGCCGCCGCAAGAGCCGCACGCTGCTGCGAGCCGCGAGCTCTGCGCGTGAGCGCCACCACAGGAGCCCGCGCGAGGGCCGTCGTAGGAGCCGCGTGCCGCGCCCTAGTCGGGGCATGGTCTTGCCGCGCCCCTGCTCATCCTCCATGGTCTCGCCGCGTCCCTGCTCATCCTCCACGGCCTTGCCGCGCCGCTCTCCCTGTGCTGTCGGCGAGCTTCACAGCTCCCTCGGTCGCATCGCCCCTGGCCGCGGGGAGGAGCAGCTCACATCAGCGGCGAGCTTTGTCGCCAGCAGGCTCCTGCACCGGGAGGAGGCCCACGCTCGCTCGTGACAGGCCGACGATGGAGTAGCAGTCGGCGTCGCCGGCGAGCTCCGCGGTTAGCATGCCCGTGCACCGGGAGGAACCCCACGCCCGCCGCACTCCCCAGGCCGTGCACGGTGGAGCTCTGGTCTCTCGCATCCGCGCAGCAGCAGCTTGCACGGGAAGATGCTCCTGGTCGCGAGCGTCCAAATGATGAAAAGAAGAAAAGTTGGAGAAAGATTTGTGTGGCTGTGGTGATTATGGGTCCCACGTGTAGATATTTGTTGGCCCCGTCCGATGCTTCTGGACGACCAAACGGTAGCATTACCGTTTATTCTTCGGAGCTGCTAGCGCCCGGACGTCCGTTCCGAGTGCTAGCATCAGACACCTCCCCGATCATCCGATTCGAATCAGGAATGCTCTCAGCCGTCGGATCGAAAAAATGCTAGTGTTAATGTTGCGGAGCATGTTGCGAACAATGTTATCATGTTGCGACCAACATTAAAACTCGGCGTCCCCCTCCCTCCTCCCCCGACACAATATACATGTTACGAGCGATGTTGCGAGCTTGTTGCGTGCAACATCCAAACATCAGTGTGTTGGGGCCATGTTGCGAAAATCCCCGTCGCAACATTAGGGCGTGTTGCACGCAACATGTACAGTTCAGATGTTTCCGCCACACTGCAACATTAAGGCATGTTGCGAAATTCTCGTCGCAACATTAGAGCATGTTGCACGCAACGTCAGACGTTTCCACCGCACCGCAACATTAGGGCATGTTGCGAAATTCCCGTCACAACATTAGGACATGTTGCACGCAACATGTACGGATGAGATAAGGAAGCAGAATGGACGGGTGACGCGGACGGGCGGTGGGTGTCCGATACGTCAGACGTCCTATGACTAGCATTACCGACGTCCTATGACTAGCATTACCGTTTTTTTAATGGAAGGCAAAAATAATTGCTGATTTTTCATTAGAAAGGGAGGGAAAAAAAAGAAAGCGAGATACAAGTATACAACTAGAGGGTAAAGAATGTAATTCTCAAAAAAAAACTAGAGGGTAAAGAAAGAACACCCCAAACTGCACGACTACAATCGGCACAACTGCACACGAACAGACTAAAAAAGGAAAAATGAGAAGAGTGCGGGCAACATTTTGCCCAAGCAGCACCATCGAACCTCAGGCCATCAAAATCTAACGCTTGAGATTGTTGCCTATTGTTGCCTGAACCAAGCAGCTTTTTTAGGGTTCCAACCAAATAAGGGGCCTTCCTAATTAGCGAGCACGCACTAGGAAGGGTTGGTAGCGACTGATTCAGCCCCCTCCGAACTTTCTGTTTTTGAAAAATTTCTTTCCCACAACTTTCTATTTTTGGAATATCATAACTTATACACATAACTTTGATATATAACTTGGAGTTATGAATTTTTATCAAATAACTTTTATGCACAACTTTGACACAAGTCCGCGTACAGAACTTATGCATACAACTTATATGCACAATTTTTTAACAATAGCTTATGCACATAAATTTTTCAAACATCAATTTTATCTTTCCGTTTTTGAAACTTATACACACAACTTCGATGCATAACTATAATTTTTTGTCAGATAATTTTAAGTATATGTTTGATGGCGCGTAGAACTTATGTGTACAAACTTGTATGCACAATTGTTTGAAGAATAATTTATGCATATATATTTTTTCTAACGACGTGTGTATAACTTTTTCTATAAACGATAATTTATACTCATTAATTTTTCAGTAACAACGAATTATGCATATAACTTATGCATAAAAAAATTATTGAAAAAAGAAAAAAGAAAAAAATCCAGACTGGGTCCGCCCCACGTGGAAGCGCATGGACCCCACGGTCAAACTGCGCGCCCGGAGCGTGCGACCGCGGGATTGGTTTTGCGCCAAATAAGCCTGATTGCCAACTGGTACAACAAAAGACACGTCATCCACTTTTTTTTGGTTGATAGTTCTTCAGTTGTGTACTTATGTTATGTTTCACCAGAAAAAATAATGAGGTCGTAAAAAGGTGGGGTTCTATTTTCTTTGTTGGTCACGACTCGACATATTTTCCACCATCCTCAAATGGAGGCTGTGGAATTTCCCCATGGCAAATATCATAGCTAGATGGAACCAGTTGACCAGTCTCAACCATACTACTGTACAATCTTTGCACAAATGTTTAGGCGTCCTGGGTTCGATATTGCAGAGTGTTGACGGCTGTTAAGTACTACTTTTACACCGTCAATACCTGTATTAAATAAATGTAAAAGGATCATCAACACTAGAATAGGGTTTGATACTGATAGTTTCCACAAGTGTTGGTGTTTCTAGCTTTTGTTGCAGGATGCTCCGAAATGCGTGCCAAATGGTACAGTTGAGAGCAAGTGATCCAATGGCTATTAAAGGACGTCATCATAAACATTCAAATACCAATTTGGACTGCACCATTGCGACGGGCTCGTCGAGACGATCGAAATGGATATATCAATTGTCTACTTCGGAGTCTGGATGGGAAAGATATGCATAAGACATGATCATACTCGATATCTTGCGAGCACGGTGGGACCCACACCAGGCCACGTGGTGGCGTGTGCCACATTGGATGCCATGTGTCCATGACACCTCATCAATCCATGTGAAGCAAATCCCGACGAATCAGACACCGCCACGTGTGCAGCACAAGGATCCAAGGGCCCACCAGGGACCCAAACCACCTCAGAACTCGGCATGCACCTGGAACCGTCCTAAGGGCCCACATATCAGTCACCCAGAGAAAGAACAAGCCAGAAGGAGGTGGGCCAGGGTCGGCCGAACCTAGGTTCGGCCGAACCCTTTTTGCCCCCGTTCGCCATCTGCTTCCACGTGGTGCTTCCTGGTTGATTCCTTGCAACGTTCCGGGGTGGATTGGTGACATGGCGCCCGTTGATTGGCCGGTAGAAGGTAGGTTTGGTTCCTTCCCCTGAAGCTAGAGAAGAGTGCATTGCAAGATTTCTCGCCATGTGTCGCTCTCCTATTGGTGGCGCCCAAGGAAGGCTGCACACTTTGGAGAGGAATTGGCCTCTTGACAAGCCACCCCCTCCTCTATAAATAGGAGGGGAGGGGCTCCCTTTTGGAGCACATTCCACTCTCCATCTCCTCTCATTCTCTCTTGGAGAGGTGAGTTCTCACCTCTCCCAAGATGTAGTGTGTGTGTTAGAGTGCTAGGTAGAGAAGGGTGAGGAGTGAGTTGATGTCCTCGTGGATGCTTGTTCTTCATTTAGACCAAAGTGAGTATTTCAGCATTTCTTATTTAGACTATAGTGGACTTCATGCATGAATGATATGTTCTTGTGTTCTTGGCTCATTCATAGTTTAGAGGCTTGTGTTCTTCGTGACACAAGGCTTCAATCCTTTAGAGCTAGCACATTAGTTCAAGTATCTGTTTGCATGTTTAGATCATGTTTAGCTGCGTAAGAATGTTGTATTTAGTTTGCAACCAAACCTTCTTGTTGCTCCATGATTCGATGATGTGCTAAGGACTGAGTCGTTCCTCCCTAGTTCGTGGTCCCGTATTTAAACGGGTTGCTATAGTGTTGTAGACGGGCCGGGGAGACGTCGCAATGCTATAGTAGTTATCGGGAGTGTAGACGTGGTGTCTTTACTCTTGTTAACCTACGAAGACCACGTGCTTTCGTGTAACGATAGAGGTAGGCCGCAGTGGTGACAGCCTGTTGGACCCTTTGGAACCCTCCGCGCTTGCGTACCGAGTTGGGCCCCGTTGCCAGTACATTGGCCTCTCCCTAAAAAGTTAGGATGGGCTGGCGCTCCGCGGGGAGGACTACATGGCGACCATATCCTTGTCTAGACTCAAGACCCTCAGGAAGTGCTTCTCAACTCTTATCTATCCTAGCCGAAGTTTGGTGTCCTTGGACCATCTATACTAGAGTAGAAGATAGTGCACATCGTTCCTTGGATTCGATACCCTTGGAATACTCTCCTTCCGAGGTGAAGTGCTACAACGGTATTTCTGTGTGCTTGCAGATTCGTTCGTACCCGTCGGTATACCCGGTCGCTCTTATATGCTCCCTCTGGGTGCACAACTAGTGGTGACGTTAAGAAACGCCAACAAACATTTCTGGTGCTGTTTCCGGGGAATGATTGCTGTATCTATCTTCGAACCTAGTGGTCCTCGTATTTATCTTTTTTTTTCTTCTACCTTTACCCCCGTTACCCTTCGAGATATCCTTTTTCATTTTCTTTACTTCTACCTCTACCCCCGTTATCCATGAAAGGTTATCCTTGTAAACACCTTCCACCTTCGAGGAGTGAACCCTTAGAGCCATCCTTGTCAGGACCCGTTCTTTCATCTGGCTATCGGATTCGCCCCTCTCTCATGATGCTAATTCAGGATCTTTCCTTCTCGGGGTAATTCATGAGAACCCCTTTTATCATGTGAGAGACTACGAGCGTCTGATTGATACTCCGAGTGAAATCAGAAAATCACTGGATGCTCGGAAAAGGGATTTTTCCCGCTATCCCTCTCTGGAAAAGCACGAGCTTGGCACTGTTGTTTTGGTAGAGACTACCTCACTAGGGAAATTTTGAGAGAAGCTTCCTGCTCCCGATTCTTCCCGATACGACGTGTCATCTCGTTGAGGATAAGGATTCTCAGTCTCAAGCAAGGTGAGGAGGAATCACTAGGAATGGCATGGAATCACTTTGCTTTCTCGGTAGAAGATTGCTCAGTCCTCCACATTTCCGATTGGAGGTTGCTTCAGTGCTTCTGGTATGGGTTAGGAAAGGACAATGCCGTGCGGCTTAATGCTCTCTCTGGAGGCTCCTTTGTGCACTTGGACGCTGTTGAGAGAAAAGAGATCATGGAAAACCTCCGGGATTTCAGCTCCCCTTTGCATCCCGGTCAATGAGGTGCCCATCAGAAGAAATGTTGAGCCACCTAGATTCATCATCAGCCGAGCTGAGGCTTTAAGCTCCGACTGAAGATATCATTCCTGAATAACAGGAATCTAAGGGAAAGATTGCTTAGTGCAGAGTCTACCCATGGGTTCCCCTCTCGTACCTCTTCTTAGACCTTCTCCCTAAGACTTTGTCTCGTGGGAGGATGGAGAGAGTAATTAGGAAAGAATGAATCATTTCCGGCCGGGATGACTTGTTCGGTTCTAGTTATGATCTCCTAGGGAGAGTACGATAGGCTTATCATGTTCCTACGTCTCGGTTTGAGCTGAGGTGCCTAGCACCAAGGTTACGTATGGACTGAGGCATTAGTCTCTGCTTTATAATCCATGAGGATTCATCTATTTGACCGAAGGAGCATGATCACTTACCGATCGAATCGAGTGTGCTATGCTCATCGATCGATGCCGATCAGTCAAGAGAAGCATTACTTCTTATCTTATGCTTGACTTGATCGATGCCCAATGGGAGCTGATCTTTCCAGCTTATCCATAACCTCCCATTGGAAGCTTAGGCTAGACCTCGGGATGTTTCATTGTTTTGATGAGAACATCGGTCCCTCTACCCAAGGGAAGGATGAGCTAAACCTCACCCTTCACCCGAACTCTAGCTCCTGAATGTACACCGACCGTTCGAGTTTCTACTCTATCCTTTTTGGAGGCTGTGTGTTTTTTCTGAGCTGAGTTCAGTCGGAGATCTGTAGCGAGAGTGCTAGCCTCAGTGCTCAACCTTCCATCTCTGAGGTCCACCCTAGTGCTATAGCTTCTCGAGTCTCGTGATCACCCCAGGAGCTGTCTCAGCCTCCCTGGAATGGTCATGTCTGCTTTTAGCTTTGTCATCTTTGGACTCGTGTTTGTATATATGTCACTAACCTTGCAGCTAGAGCTTCATTGATTCATCGATGATTGGTGGTGAGATGGGAAGGACACCACCAATGTGGCTGCAAGAGAAATGTCCCATGGTCGAGCTTATGACCGTAATAAACAAAGCACTACCAGGAGATAACCTGGATTAGCATAGGTTTTATTTCCCTTTTCGAATAAAAGCAAGAACATGTTTTTAGGATAAGTTGTCCTTCGGGTATTTTTGGTCACTAACCTTTCAGGTGGAGATTGAAAAGAAAGATGGACAGGTGACACCTACGAACATGTGAGCTACATCATATGCAACACCTAAGGTAAGCTTTGGTGAGGGAACATTTACAAAAGGAAGCTTGATCTCCACACTTGAGTTTTGTTGCCTAGCCAAACTTCAAGTGTGGGGGAGGTATGTGATCATTCTAGTAAAGTTCCTCCTCTACCAAATCTTATCCTGGTGTGAAGATGATGTTAGCTCTTGCATCTTGTTAACGCAAAAAACAGAATAAAGTTCTTCAACGGCAACACGTAACGGATCCCCGGGATGTAACAAGGCGTGCCAGCCGACCTGACCTGTTGATCAGCACGGAAAGAATATGAAACGTTAGATGCGGGTTAGATCGGCTAGAGAACCGATGTGGGTCTTCAACAAGTAACAGCCTGATCAGCCAATACCACTGTAGAGCGAATCGGCTACCTGAATCAGCCGAAGTGCAAGTATAACCAAACCGGCTAGGTCCGCCGATTTAATGATGTAGGCCAAGCACAAGCAAAAGCAGATCAAACTAAGTGCTACGGGACAACACTCGAAACCTGATCTGAATCGGCTGTATCATAGTGAATGACGCAGGAGCGAGATTTAGCCGATACGACGAGATCACGAGCTGGATAAATTGGTGATAAAAGCTAAATAAACAAGAAAAACTTGCAAACCTAGCTGATATCGATAAATTATGAATAAAACTTAGACGAAACCACAGTGATGCACTCGGAGGTTAATGCCCAGTTGTTATTTGGTAAAATGGTACTTACAAGCTTGTCGGAGGTCGACCGATGCAGCCAAATGAGCTAGAAGAACGGCGTTTGAAGAAATAAGAAAATAAGAAGTAAAAAAGGCGTGGCAAAGTCGTCGACTTGAATAAGTAAAGGTTTTGTTGATTTGGTGTGTACAAACTTTCTCTGACCACGCAGGGCCGCTATTTATGTCCTGAGGACAACTTGACTCCTAGTTGATGACGACAACGATTACTTGAATCTAAAGAAATAAAACTACCAAAAACTTAATGATTCCTACAGGAATCGGACTCCCTACACTAACTTTTGACCCGATGTCAATTTGGTTGTTGACCCGCCTCTGTCTTCTTTCCTTTTGGCGTATTCTTCTTCTGCCATGTTTCTTTTCTATCAATCGGCCGATCCAGGATCGGCTTGGTTGCTTCTTTCCTTTCTTTGTCGGTTTTGAGGTTTTCCTGATGTTTCTTCGGTTATTCTTTGACACGTGTCTAAAAACAGTGTCAACACATGCCCCCCAGTTTCAGAGTAAATTTCCTTTTGCTCTGAAATTTTCTTTCTTGCACATGGGGACTATCATAAGTTCCTTACTATTTCTTCTGCTCCTGCTTTGATTGTTTTGGACCTTGCCATGTGATTCTGTCTTGCTCCTTCCTTTATAAACTCATTCCTTCGTCCATAGACTCTCTCATGAGCTTTTTCTCATTGCTATCCTCAACGTATCATTTTTTATTGGTCATGGGAGGCATCTCTTCTTGCAAATATTTTCAGGAAGCAAGATCCATTACTGTCCTTTGATGAACACCTGTTAATCAGAGCCCTACATCTAGATGATGCTATGAAGGTTGTAGTTACTTTCAGTGCTGTTGAAGGGCAATCATCTTTGGTATATGCTCTGCAGTTTGTCGATGTATAGAACTCCCAACCTAAATTTGTTGGTGCCGGCCACATCTCTGAATTAATGTTGGCTTTTCGGAAGCCAAATTATCAATCAAATATTTGTCTCTCCTTTCTTGTGAACCAGTCTTTGCTTCTGATTATTTTTTCTAGTCTTTCAATCATGAGGACGTGGAAAGGATTCTGACGATTATCAATGTATGGTGCCATCAATGAACTCCAATGTAAATGTAGAAGCGAAGTTTATGGTAAAAAATTTGCAAAAATTCTGACGTAATGCGATCGGCCTACTTAGCTGATGTAATTAGCTATTGCATTTAGATGCTTGGATGACCATCGCTCTTCTGATGATATTTACTGTCCGTCTCGTGACTTCTTCTGAGCCGTGGCAGATGAATGCTTCTCACTTATCCTTGAATTCCACTAATGCCAGCATGTGACTCTAAACCATCTTTCCATGTATCTTTTCTATAAGACTCAACTCATCATCCCATGGTTCTCCACCGGCTTCCTCTTCATAGGCTCCTTTCTTCTTTTAGCCGAAAATCCTTGGATCGGCCTGTTGTCTTTAGGGATGGGAGGCATCTTCCTCTTGAAATGTTTACAGGAAGACTTAGAGTTTTGTTTACTGAAACAGACGTCCTCTTGAAATAGTTTTGCTTCATGACGCTGCCAGTAAGCTTGTTGATGTTTCCAGCAACATTGAGGGATACTCCTTTTTGTCTTTTTCTCTTCTAGAGTTCAGAGTCTTTTCCTTCAACAGCTTTTGAGTGCTCCACCCTTTTTTGGCGAAATGTATCACTGAGATCAATGCCAACCCCTGGAAACAGAACCATTCTCGGAAAAACTGTTCCTATTTTGACTAGATCCGGCATCTTTTCGATTCCTTCTTATCTTCTTCGGCCTCCATTTCCTCCGATTTGGGCTATAAATAGCATTCGCATGTACATCGGCTCCCCACATCTTTTCATTATGATGCATAGACTAGATCTGATAGGGCGTAGGCTTCCGCTCTTTGATTTTTTCTTCCTCATCTTCCTTCCTTGCCATGGCTAGGAGAATTCTTGTGAAGTGGTGCAACATCACCTCGCCTTCTTTGACTCCTCTTGCGAAGCCAGGAGGTACAACAGCTTGAAGAATCCTTGTGAAAAGCTTGGGTTCAACGGCTGAAGGGAAGGAGCAAGGTAGAATGTCCTGCTGCACCTGTATCAGAGGAAGAGCACGCCAAGGGGACGACCACCTTGGTCATCAACTTGTGGAGTTCTCGGCGGAAGATCACAGAATCTGGCGAAGATCCTAGTCTTCCGTTTCCTCTTCGCAGTACCCCATCTCTCTCTGGTGTTCATCGATTCAATATCCTCATCACGTGGGAGATAGGATGATTATCTTCTAGTCTTTGTACTCCATTGCTTTTCCATGAAGATGTAAACTCGATGTACTGAAATATGGGAGAAAGAAATATATATGTATATACTCATATTTTTGTTCTAAGGGCGATTGTTACATCGGCCATTATCCGAATCATGAATCGGCTATAAATGTCTGAGCACTCTTTTTACTTTACAATTTTTTCTACTAAAGGCGATAACTTAGTATCGGCTATTATCCAAAATCTAAATCGGCTAAATAGCCAGAAGTAGTATTCGGCTAAGTAATTGATCCAAATTTGAAACCTTGTCTTGATCTTGACTAGCATCAGCCTAGTCTTGTTGAAGTCCAGTTTTCTCAATCGACCGATGCAGTTTTATCCCTTTTTATGAACGGATCAACTGGAACGGTTGGAGCTCGAAGTCAGACATCTTGAGGAACTCTTTCTCCCACACTTTTCCTGATATGCAGATGACTTTATCAAAATTCCAATGTGTATCGGCCGCTGCAATATGAAAAGAGGAATCGGCATTGACTACTTCCACTGAGTCTCCAATCCATTAGATCACACATTGATGCATAGTAGACGGGATGCAATAGTAGGCATGAAATCCAATCTCTTCCAAGTAGTAAATTGTATGATCCCTTCCCCTTGATAACGAAAAAGGTAGTTGGAAGGGTTTTGCTGTCGATTGTCAGATCCACACATATAGCACCCATGGCGGGTGATGAATTTCCTTCGAAGTCGAGTAGCATGATGTCGGTCTTGGTTAAGTCTTGTTCACTTTTCCCAAATCTTCGAAGCATTGAGTAGGGCATAAGATTACCCGATGCACCACCATCTACCAGGAGCCTTGTGATTGGCTTTCCATTGAGAAGTCCTTTGAGAAACAAAGCTTTCATATGCTGCCGCTTTTCTTCATCTGGTTTTTCAAAACTGGTCAGCATTGGATCCAAGGTTAACTGAGCCGATCCTAACTCCTCATCTGAATCCTCATCTAAGCTGTCTTCAAGAGTCATAAACTCCTTAGGTAGCATGAAGACCATATTAATATCTGCTGCTGGTTGACCTTCTCCCTTGTTATTGGGCTTAGGTCGCCAGATTTGAGATCGGACCTTCTTTTTGTCAAGTGCTTGCTTCTCAATCTCTTTTTGCTGTTCCAATTGTCGCAAGCGCTGGATCCTCCTTTTCTGAGACTTGGTTAAACCCTCTGGGCACCATTTAGGTTGATGAACTACGTGTTGGCTTTTGTCCTCGTACGTAGCATTACGCCTTTCTGGACTCCTTGCTAATACGTCTTCATCAGGGACCCTGCTGTTAGCCATCTCTTCTAGCCAATCGGAATCCATCCGATTTTCTCTGATTTTGCCTCGTAGCCGATCATACACACTGATCCTGCCCCCCAACCGATCATGCACTGAGATCCGTTGGTCATGACACCCTCGGCCGTTTGCTGGCCTATTTCCTCTGTCATCGAAGCAGGCCCTTTTGGAAGATTGTCCTTCAGAGTAAAAACCATTGCACTCTGGACAATTATCCATTGTTGGAAGTTTAATCCCTTCCTCCCAACAGTATCTGAAGAACGGGCACCTCCAGTGATTTGAATTGCGCCTTGCCCATACTTCTCCTTCTCTGATCCTTTGTTGATGGCGTTGATATTTGTTTAGAAGAAACTGGGATTGAGTAATGGGCGCTCTCGGATTATTCTCCTCAAGCAATCCTTTTCCTTTTGCTTCTTCTGTTGTTATCTGAGCCTTTGGATCGATGACCTTTTTATTTTGAGCCAATTCAGATGTCAACACCTTTGTTTGTGAAGTTGATTCCACTACATTGGTAGGGAAAGGATGTTGATCAATCTTCATCGGCTTTCCTGACTTGGGAGGTGTCTCAAATTTAAGCTTCCCTTAACCTATTGCATTCTGAATCTGTTGACGAAACACCTTGCATTCGTCAGTGTTGTGGGATGTAGCATTATGCCACTTGCAGTACTTGATCTTCTTAAGCTCTTCAGCACTTGGAATAGTGTGATTCTGATAGAGTTTAATCTGCCCTTGCTGAAGAAGGAGATCAAATATCTTATCAGCTTTAGTTATATCAAAACCGAATTTCTCAGGTTCTTTCTTGCTGAAAGGACACGCAATCGACTTCCTGTTTGGCACCCATTCAGCTAAATCAACCTCGGCTTCTTCTTCTTAATCGGAATTCTCTACGTAAGAGATCTTCTTCTGATAACTCCTCCGAGGTTCATAAGGCTGAGAAGAACTTTCATGGCTCAATCGGTGTACCAACTGGCTTATGTTCTCAAACTCTTGCGAAGCATACTTTTCTTTGATTGAAGGCAAGAGTCCTTGAAAAGCCAATTCTGCTAGTTGTTTATCACTTAAGGATAGGCTGAAACACTTGTTCCTTGTCTCTCTGAATCTTTGAATGAAATTGAACACTGATTCATTGTTCCTCTGCTTTAAGTTGGTCAGATCAGTAATCTTCATTTCATGTATTCCAGAGAAGAAATAACCATGGAACTTCTTCTCAAGATCTTCCCAACTTAGAATAGAATCAGCTGGTAGCAATATAAACCAAGCAAAGGCTGATCCTGATAAAGAGGATGAGAACAACCGAACCCTTAATGCCTCATTCGATCCTGCATCTCCACACTGAATAATGAATCAGCTGATATGCTTGATAGTGGAGGTGTCATCTTGGCCAGTGAACTTGGTGAAGTCAGGCACTTTATATCTCTGAGGAAAGGGAATCTGATTGAAATAAGCAGGGTACGGTGTCCGATACATGTCAGTTTGCTGCTTTGGCTTCAACCCAAACTGCTTTTGTATTAGATCTGAAATCTCAGCCACAAATTTCTTATTTTGATCAATCGGCTGATTACCTGCCGAAGGATTTGGCCGATTTTGCATAATTCCACCTGTTCCCGACTGTTCATGCATAATTGGCTGCGAAGCCAAAGGTGATTGAAAAGTCGTATATTGAGGAAACCCTCCTGAATGAGGTGTTTTATGCTGAGTTCCTTGCTGTGTATACTGCTTGCTTGGAGTACCTTGTATACGCTACTCTGGCAACTGATATGTCGAATTCCCCGTTTGAGCCATTTGATCCCATAATGCTGCCTGGTGCATAGCATTATTGTACTGCTCCTGCAAATTCGCAGCATAGGTTCTAATTGCGTAAGCTTGACCTGTTGGGCTCATCTATTCTGGTGTCACTAGATGAGTTATGATAGGTTGACCAGTTGCTGCTCCACCAGGATTTACTTGTGTCGGAGTTTTCTGCATGCTGGAATCTTCTTGAGCTAATTGAATAGGCTTAACCATGTGCATATGCATCAGCTGAATATCATAATGATTCACCTTGAGAGTCTTTGGTTCTATGAAAGCGAATGTGATTCCTTTGTCGTGTTGAACTGCAGTTCCAACCAAATCTCCAAATTTTGCAGCATATGGACCAGTAGTAGTTTCTTCTACCTTTTGAGTTGTCTCTGTCGCAACGTCTTTCCCATTTGTGTCCTTTTCTGAAATCGGCACCTCAAGGACAATAGGTGCATTACTCGGAGAACTTGAAGGATTACCAACTTCAATCGTGGTTGTCGATAGAATTGGTGTTGTATGAGCAACACCTCCTGAAGTAGATTGTCCTGGCTGGAAAGCCGAAAACCTCATGGCGGCAACGGTAGGAATTGTTGTACCAGGTTGATAATACACTGGTCCTTTGTATCCACTTGCGAGTTCATCTCTAAGCACTTCTCTCATAGAATTCTGTACCGTGCTGTTGAAGACAGATGATTGATCAATCAGAGATCCATGCATAGCCTTTGTCATCATATCTTGCAGCTTCACAGGATCGGCTTGTATAATTAACTCATGAGGTCTTGGAAGAGGAATTTTCTTGATAGCCCCTTGCTTCGTTAAGCCGAAACTGCTCATCAAAAGCTGACCATATTCTGCCATGCGCTCATCGAACTCAGCTTTGTCTTCTTCACGAAGTTGATCCAACGTGATAGCTTGGGTCTTGCTGCACCAGCTTCTTTAGTAGGTTTTGGTCCTGACATGACTGATTCTTCGGGTCCCACCGGGCGTGCCAAGATGTGTTGACGCAAAAAAGGGAATAAAGTTCTTCAACGGCAACACGTAACGGATCCCCAAGATGTAACAAGACGTGCCAGCCGACCTGACCTGTTGATCGGCACGGAAAGAATATGAAACATTAGATGCAGGTTAGATCGGCTAGAGAACCGATGTGGGTCTTCAACAAGTAACAGCCCGATCGGCCGATACCACTGTAGAGTGTTGACGGCTAAAAAGTACCACTTTCAGCCCCCAATATTCTCACACAAATGGAGGCAATTGCATTATTTACTTGCATTTTGGATTGAATAATGTAGTTCCACTTGTCCTTGGAGATTATTTGTATGTAGGTGATTTACCCCTAAAAAGAGATGGAAACCAACCTTCTATGAAGAAACCATGCCAACTCAGCTGAGGAGGTGGCTGCCACCAAGGGAAACATGGCATTCCACGTCATCGATCCAGGGGAGGCACTCACCGACGAATCAGAGGATGCCACATGGACTTCACATGGATCAAAGGGCCCACCTCGGATACCAAATCAAGCCATGTAGCGGGGATGGATCAGAGGGCCCACAGGGCAGCCACCCAAAGGAAAACCACCAGGTGGGGCCACCCTAGAGGGCCGGCCGATCCTAGGATCGGCCGAACCGACCTAGGGGGCCGCCCATCTGGTCCCTACACGTGGCAGCTGCTCATTGGTCACTTGCTACATCCCGGGGTGTTTTGGAGCACTTTGAGCCTCCGAGCAAGCCTGGTCCTTGCCTATAAATAGAAGGGGAGGGGCTCCCATTTCCCACACACCACTCTCTCATTCTCCTCACACTTTTAGTTTCCAAGGCTAGGGGGTAGGCTAGAGTAGCTCTTATTCAGGTTCCAAGTCTTCTTTGGAGTCTAGGTATGAGTTCTCTTTTATCTTATATTCATTGTATGACTTTGATCTACTTCAGTTATTCAGCTATTTCATATAAAGTCATGGTAGATCATATGCTTGATATGTTCTTGAGTTCATCATTTGTTCATCATTTAGAGGCTTGTGTTCTTCGTGAACACTACCTTTTGATCCACTTGAAGGGTGATAAACTCATTCCTTATGTGTTTGTTCATAAGTTAGAGGCTCATGTTCTTCACGAACACGACCCTTTGATCTTGTTGACTAGACATAAGAGAGTTCATATCTGTTTGTATGTCTAGCCTTAGTTGATCTCGTTAGATGGCATGAGAGTGTTGCATAAGGTTTGTGTTCAAGCTACGGAACTCAGTCTAAGTTGACCAGTCTTCTGGTGGCTCTCACCCTGGGTCACAATAGCTCGGGCCGGGTGGAGTCTAGCAGCAACGTAGGCATGGTGCCTGGGTTGTCTGGCTACGTTAGTTATGAGCATACCCCCCATAACGATAGAGGTAGGTCCGCAGGTGGTGACAGCCTTGTTGGATCCTTGAGCAATCCTCCGCGCTGGGGTACCTGCTGTTGGAGTCTAAAGTCTAGTTTCGCAGAGTGCTGGTCATCGCGGGCTAGCTCCCCGTTTGTACCTAGGTGCTGAACCTTATCCCTCTCATGCAATACTCATGCCTATCTCCTGTATCTTCTAGCTTTGTATGTTTAGTACATTAGAACCTAGAGCTAACTCGTATGTTCCCCCTATGCCGTAGTGTGCTAGAGTAGAGGTAGATCTGAGTGTGTGTGTCACACTACCCTTATATCTTTTATCTTACCCCTGTCTTTGAGTGTGTTGTTTCCTATATCTATCTCTTAGTTTACATTCAGAGCAAAAGCATAAGTCTAAGATATCCGCCATTGCCTTCCACGGATACGATACCCTTGGAATATTCTCCTTCCTTGGGGAAATGCTACAATGGTTTATCTGTGCGCTTGCGGATTCGTTCATGATCGTTTAGATTAACCTTTGGCAAGTCTTGATGTTCACGCTAACCCGGCGTCGTTAGTTGTGACATTGAGAGGTGCCTACAAGGCGTTTCTTGGTGTTGTCACTAAGGATGGATCCCAGATCTGTTCTTAAGATGATAGCGCTACGAAACGCCAACATAGAGCGAATCGGCTAGCTGAATCAGCCGAAGTGCAAGTATAACCAAACCGGCTAGGTCAGTCGAATTAATGACGTAGGCCAAGCGCAAGCAAAAGCAGAGCAAACTAAGCGCTACGGGACAACACTCAAAACCTGATACGAATCGGCTGTATCATAGTGAACGACGTAGGAGCGAGATTTAGCCGATACGACGAGATCATGAGCTGGATAAATTGGTGATAAAAGCTAAATAAACAAGAAAAACTTGCAAACATAGCTGATATCGATAAATTGTGAATAAAACTTAGACGGAACCACAACGATGCGCCCGGATATTAAAGCCCAGTTGTTATTCGATAAAACGGTACATACAAGCTTGCCGGAGGTCGACCGATGCAGCCCGACGAGCTAGAAGAACGGCGTTTGAAGAAATAAGAAAATAAGAAGAAGTAAAAAAGGGGTGGCAAAGTCTTTTTTTTGGGAATAAGGGGGGGGGTGGCAAAGTCGCCGACTTGAATAAGTAAAGGTTTTGTTGATTTGGTGTGTACAAACTTTCTCTGACCACGCAGGGCCGCTATTTATGTCCCGAGGACAACTTGACTCCTAGTTGATGACGACAACGATTACTTGAATCTAAAGAAATAAAACTACCAAAAACTTAATGATTCCTACAGGAATTAGACTTCCTACACTGACTTTTGACCCGATGTCAATTTGGTTGTTGACCTGCCTCCGTCTTCTTTCCTTTTGGCGTATTCTTCTTCTGCCATGTTTCTTTTCCATCAATCGGCCGATCCTGGATCGGCTTGGTTGCTTCTTTCCTTTCTTTGTCGGTTTCGAGGTTTTCCTGACGTTTCTTCGGTTATTCTTTGACACGTGTCTAAAAACGGTGTCAACACATCTTGCCCACTAGCTAGGTAAGTCCTGCTTTTGACATTAAACAAAGCCCTTCCGGGAGGTTGCCCGAGGTTCACCGTCATATGTTCATGCTTATGCCCTCCTAAAAATCGCTTGATCATGCATGCATGCTTCCTTTATCTTTGTTCGTATGCTCTGGTTTGGATGTATGCTCGAGCGTATATTCATAGACTGTTTTAAATTAAGCATGGTGCTTAGGTTGAAACTGTCTTCTTTAGTCAAAACAAGACATGGTGTCGAGTTTTGATTGATGAACCTTAGAGTTATATTTTCATAGATCTTGGTTGCATATATGCTGACTAACCCCTGCAGAAGATTGTCAAATTTGAATGGGTAAGTCATTAAGCTAAATTCAAATGGGAAGGTAAGTTGAGGTGTCAGATTCATGTTGCATAACATGCAAAGGTGGTACATATGACCTCTCAAAGGTCCAAGGTAAGTATATTCCCCTTTGTGTATGAAGTGCAATCTTGATCTAACCTTGTTCGAGCAAATGACATGGTGACAATAAAATAAAATAAAAACAACAAAAACATTTGAATTTGAATAAAGGCTCTATGGTTCTCGAACCAGTGGAGTCCATCTTTTGTTTCCATTTGCTATCTGAAGAACAACACCAGATTCAACCACTACTCCACTAGTGTGGGGGAGTTCTCTCGAGTTTGTCATCAACATTTCCATTGGAGAACTCCCACACAGGCGCTGCACAACATCGACTACACCTTCATGACAAGAGCAAGGTAAACTGGAGTGAGCCGGCTGCCTTCTGGTCAGCCAAATCACCACTGGTCTTCCTTGATCTCTTATCCTTCAGAAGCGATGGTATGTGCACCCTCTACCTCACTCTCCCTTATCCATGAGTTTGAATGAATTTCAATTCCTATCATTTGAAATCAAACTCAGCAATTCGTGCTATGCTTGCTCTACACGATTCCTGTGGTTGGCCTGCATATGTTTTATTCCTCACTTATCATCTTGATGCTTGTGAACAAATATCATTAGGGAACTCATGCTTATCTAAGTAGTTGGCGTTTGTGATATGGTTTGATGATATGATCTTCGCTCTGAATGCTTGAGTGCTTGGGAATTTTATTTGAAAACTTGAAAACCCTTTGCAAAGCTCCTCTTTGATATGCCACCGTCCTACCAAAGCCATATGATGTTTTAGTTGAAAACCTTATACTCATATGCTGCTTGTTATTCCATTGAGCTTTGTCAAACTTTGTGACCCTTGTGAGAATTCTTTTCATTACTTTCATGATCAAGATTCATGTGCACAACACCATATTCCCCTTGCTATGCTTCTACACTAGAAGTTAGCATTGTATCATTCATCCATTTCATAAAAATGAAGCTCCATATGCGTTGTGACCTCTCTCCAAAAGTGTCCTTCAAAAAGAGACATGGGTTATGAAAAAAAGAGAGACACATGCTCAAAAGCATGATGAAAAAAAGGAAAGAAAGAATAGCCCATGTCCAAAATAGAGGAGAAAAAGGAGAGAGATGGGATCATGCAAAAAGGAGTTCCATAACTTAGATGGTAATAACTAGTATCCATTCCGGAGCTAGTGTCCACCTTACAATCAACCAACATTTTTCATCATATATGTATGGTAATATCTAGCACCCATTCCGGGCCTAGTATCCTCCTTACCATACTCACCATATCCATACACGTGCACATCTTGATCTGATTGTATGATTTGATTTTCTCTGCGGATCTAGTTTTTGACTTTGCAATATATGTGATGCAAGTATGCTTTATCATTTATCCTACCCTGAGCTCCACATATAGTCATCATTAGAAGTAGGATGAAGAAAGGCAATCTAATGCCTTGGTGAGGACATATACACATTGAGTGATCTGAGAGAATCAAACGAGGAGCTAAGCAAGGTTTGTTTTAAAAATTTATTGCAAAACCCCAAGATACTTGACATGATGAGCAGGAGTGATTTGATTCATGACTATTCCATTCCTCAACTACCTAAGATAGCATGATAGACACTCCCCAGAGTTCACAGGTGTAAGGTATGGTTTGGAATATCTCTTATGCTCGCTTCATAGCGTTGGATATCATGTCTCACCTTGATCTAACTCCCTTTACTCGGGACGAGCAAAGGTCAAGTGCGGGGGTGTTGTTGACGGCTGTTAAGTACTACTTTTACACCGTCAATACCTACATTAAATAAATGTAAAAGGATCATCAACACTAGAATAGGGCTTGATACTGATAGTTTCCACAAGTGTTGGTGTTTCTAGCTTTTGTTGCAGGATGCACCGAAATGCGTGCCAAATGGTACAGTTGAGAGCAAGTGATCCAATGGCTATTAAAGGATGTCATCATAAACAACCTCAAATGCCAATTTGGACTGCACCATTGTGACGGGCTCGTCGAGACGTTTGAAATGGATATATCATTTGTCTACTTCGGAGTCCGGATGGGAAAGATATGCACAAGACAAGATCATAGCCGATATCTTGTGAGCCCGGTGGGACCCACACCAGGCCACGTGGCGACGTGTGCCACATTGGATGCCATGTGTCCATGACACCTCATCAATCCATGTGAAGCAACTCCCGACAAATCAGACACCGCCACGTGTGCAGCACAAGGATCCAAGGGCCCACCAGGGACCCAAACCACCTCAGAACTCGGCATGCACCTGGAACCGTCCTAAAGGCCCACATATCAGTCACCCAGAGAAAGAACAAGCCATAAGGAGGTGGGCCAGGGTGAAAGACATCTAGGCCCTAAGTGGGTTTTGGTGAATTGATTGACAACTAGATTAAAGATCTAATGCCTCTATTAAGCATGTGAGCAGGTTGTTACATAAATAACAAAGTATGATGTATGACATTGAACATCTATATATGAAGACAAGCCATTGTTGTAAAAGATAAGTTGAGGAATGGGTGATTACCTCACATTGTTAAATGGCTTTATATAAGATTAAATGTCTTGATCTATGTTATGAGTGATCCCAAAGAGTATACTTGACATATAAACAAGCCAATGAAGGTAAATAAAGAGACATAGCGATATTGGAATATTGGATGGTCTCTAAATAAATTGGAAGGCTTGTCATGATCAAATGGGACTATAGAATCAAAGAAGGCATGAACTCAAGTGGATTTCATTCTTAATGTTAAATCAAAGCTTAACTCAAGATGGCAATGAAAGGATGAAGAAATCAAGCAAGGGTTTAGCAACGCGGTACTAAGCTAAGGTTGGCCAAGTAGTGACTTGGACCATGTGCTTAGCTAGGGTGAAGTGGCTATAGCTTGGAGCATTTCGAGGTATCAAGTCGAGCCTAACCGAGGGAAGCAATGAAGAAGCATTACATGTTCTTTGAGTCATGTGAAGGGTGCCTTGATCAAGAAATGGGTTTCATTCTTATATGGAGATCAAAGTCACTAGCTCAAGGTATAAGTGCTAAAATCAGTGAGACATTGATGGATGGATCTCTCAAGTGGATATATTGACCAAGTATGGCTATTCATGAAGATGAAGCTCAAGTGGATCTCTATAGGGTTTATATTTGATCTTGAGTATAGGTACGCCGTACTATCAAGAGGGATGCATCACAAGGAGTCTTGAAAATGTCTCAGTGCTCAAGTAACCTATGTGAGTTGGGAGAGACACAAAATCCACACGTACACGGTCTTGGGTTTGACCCTGTGTCAAACCCGGTGGCACCGGTTTTGGGAAACCGGTGGCACCGGTTTTGTGTCAGCCGGCCCAACGGCTACTTGGTTTGAAATCTCGGTGGCACCAGGTTTGGGAACCCGGTGGCACCAGTTTTCCCCTGAGTTTGCAACAGCTAGTTTTTGGGGAGTTGGGTATTTATACCCCTATGTCCCCACTGTTGCAAGCTGCTGTTCCTGAGGTTGCTGGTGTGCTTCCTTGCTATTCCTTGCTAAGCCAAAGCCATTCCAGCTCTCCCCAACCCCTCTTGGTGAGGTTGTTCGATCTTTGATAGATCTAGTGAGTTGGGTGGTAGAGAGAAGCCTTTGTGAGCAATCAAAGAGCACTTGAATCCCTTGAGCACTGTTGGACGTCGTCAAGCTCGTGTGAAGCGTTTGTTACTCTTGGAGGGTTGCCTCCTAGACGGCTAGGCGTCGCCCACAAGCTCCCAAGGTGTAGTGAGCTGTGGGACAGTTTGTGAAGGCATTGCTTCGCCTCCGAAAGGGAAGAAGCTATCTAGTGGATCGGGGAAAGGGTTGAGTGCAACCCGGCTTCGGTAGGAGAAGCACCCAACGGAGACTAGGATTCACACGGTGGTGAATCCGAACTTTGGTAAAACAAATCACTGTGTCTCTTGTTGGTTAACCTTGCATTTATCATTCTTATCATTCTTAGCTTGCTCTTGTCATATTTGTCGATCTACATGGTTGTTAGTGTTTTTGGAGTGCAGGGACCGTACTTCATCTAAGAATCACTCCTTAGCCTATACACCAAGTGGATTCCAGTTTGGAGCAAGCAAACAAGGAGAAGACCAAAAGGGGAGTCACTGCCAGGCAAATCCGGTGGCACCGGATTTGCAAAACCGGTGGCACCAGTTTTGGGCAGTGGTGTATATTCCGTTGTGCAGGCGCAGTCCGGAGACTCTGGACATTTTTCCAGAGACTCCGAACTTCCCAGAGACTCCGGACAAAAATCCGGAGTATCCGGGTTTCGCTGACAAAGTTGCTTTAAAGTTGTGATTTTCCGGTAGCGCCCCCCTCCCTCTAGGTGACATCAAGATCCTTTCACAGGGTCGGTCGAACCTAGGTTCGGCCGAACCCTTTTTGCCCCCGTTCGCCATCTACTTCCACGTGGTGCTTCCTAGTTGATCCCTTGCAACGTTCCGGGGTGGATTGGTGACATGGCGCCCGTTGATTGGCCGGTAGAAGGTCGGTTTTGTTCCTTCCCCTGGAAGCTAGAGAAGAGTGCATTGCAAGATTCCTCGCCACGTGTCGCTCTCCTATTGGTGGCACCCAAGGAAGGCTGCACACTTTGGAGAGGAATTGGCCTCTTGACAAGCCACCCCCTCCTCTATAAATAGGAGGGGAGGGGCTCCCTCTTGGAGCACATTCCACTCTCCCTCTCCTCTCATTCTCTCTTGGAGAGGTGAGTTCTCACCTCTCCCAAGATGTAGTGTGTGTGTGTGTGTTAGAGTGCTAGGTAGAGAAGGGTGAGGAGTGAGTTGATGTCCTCGTGGATGCTTGTTCTTCATTTAGACCAAGGTGAGTATTTCGGCATTTCTTATTTAGACTATAGTGGACTTCATGCATGAATGATATGTTCTTGTGTTCTTGGCTTGTTTATAGTTTAGAGGCTTGTGTTCTTCGTGACACAAGGCTTCAATCCTTTAGAGCTAGTACATTAGTTCAAGTATCTGTTTGCATGTTTAGATCCTGTTTAGCTGAGTAAGAATGTTGTATCTAGTTTGCATCCAAACCTTCATGTTGCTCCATGATTCGATGATGTGCTAAGGACTGAGTCGTTCCTCCCTAGTTCGTGGTCCCGTATTTAAACGGGTTGCTATAGTGTTGTAGATGGGCCGGGCAGACGTCGCAATGCTATAGTAGTTATTGGGAGTGTAGATGTGGTGTCTGTACTCTGGTTAACCTACGAAGACCACGTGCGTTCGCGTAACGATAGAGGTAGGCCGCAGTGGTGACAGCCTGTTGGACCCTTTGGAACCCTCCGCGCCTGCGTACCGAGTTGGGTCCCGTTGCCAGTACATTGGCCTCTCCCTAAAAAGTTAGGATGGGCTGGCGCTCCGCGGGGAGGACTACATGGCGACCATATCTTTGCCTAGACTCAAGACCCTGAGGAAGTGCTTCTCAACTCTTATCTATCCTAGTCGGAGTTTGGTGTCCTTGGACCATCTATACTAGAGTAGAAGATAGTCCACATCGTTCCTTGGATTCGATACCCTTGGAATACTCTCCTTCCAAGGTGAAGTGCTACAACGGTATTTCCGTGCGCTTGCAAATTTGTTCGTACCCGTCGGTATACCCGGTCGCTCTTATACGCTCCCTCTGGGTGCACAACTAGTGGTGATGTTAAGAAACGCCAACACAGAGTTTGCACATAGGATCATAGGGGCCATAATCACTTTTCTAAGTTGTTTGCCGTTAAAATTTTCGTATGAAGAAGGATCCAGGAAAAAAATCTATGTTTTGGTTTCATCTTTGCTTTTCAAATTAGGGTGATCGACCGTCTCTTTTTGCCAAGAGAATTGTATATTGTATGCGCTCTTTGTAATGTATTCCATCAGGTGTCCATCGCTAGGTTATTTATCCTTCATCTTTTTAGTGTTGCGGATTAGCAGACTGTGGAGAAGCTAGAGCAAATTAGACGGGGGTGTGTTGCCTTGTGGGTGCATAGAGTTGAGCTATGGGGGTGCATATATGGTGAAAATTTGATCTTCATCACTGTTTTTAAAAAAAATTGTGGTTGTATCTTCACCCCCTAGTCATAGTATACATCCACCCCATAGCAGGTGTCTTTCCTCCCAAAGACTCGTACTCCATGACCTACTTCCCTATTGTTAGTGGGCACACTTGGTTGATCCAATAGTTATCTTGCAAAGCATTATTTACATTATTTTTCCTTTTAATTTTGTTGAATAGGTAAGGAGTTATATGTTTTTTGGTGCTTTACAATCAACTTGAGTGTCAGCAATTTGCTTTGTTGTCTCGGCCCACTTTAACCACCGTTAAGGCGTTAAAAAGATCTATATCATTCATGTCACACTGGATGTTCAAACCATTCTGTGGTCTTCACTCTTGAGTCATGTTTTCATTGGAAACAACACCAAGGAAATCTAAGTGATCTCACTAACCTTTCGAAATCAAAAGTTCAGAGTCATCCCATGTCTTTTGGTGTGCATACCATTGACCATTAGAATAGGCAATATCTTCCATTGACTTCCTTCGGTTCATCTCCATTCATCTCGGATTAGTCTCCCTTCCATAAGAATCAACTTCTTCTCATTCGGTCGATTTGCTTTATGAGTTCCTTTTGTGAGGGGAATATTGTCTGATTGTAGATTGGTTGAATGGTTAATACAAATTTCACCAAAGTATCCCTCCCTGTCGAAGAGAGTAATTTTCCTTTCCGTCCCAGCAACCTACCATCAATTTTGTTGAGAAACAACTAAATGTCAACCCTCCTAAGATGTCAGGTATGTAGAGTAAGGTGCAAATATTTCCCTTGGAATGTGCAAAGTTTTCCAAGGAAATCCACCAAAGCTTATGTGATGATATCATCTACGCATCAAATGGGAAATATTTCATTGCTCATGTTGATTCAGAGCCCGAATAATTTCCAAATAAATCTAGCAGCTTGTTTAAATGTTGTAATTCCTCTCAATACGAGTTTGTGAATAAAGTTGTGTCATTTGCATAAAAGCGCGCAACACAGTTTTGCCACCCTCAGGAGAATCTACTTTAAAATGCTTTGCTAGCAGCCAACTGAATTAATTTTTGAAGGGGATCGATGGCTAGTATAAAGAGCATTGGGGATAGTGGATTGCCTTGGTGAAGACCCATGGCATGTTTAATCCCACCACCCCATCCCCTGATATTTCATTGAGCAACATCCTGGATGGTGACGTGGCCAACAATGTGGATATCTAGTCTTTCCATTTTTGTCCAAAACCTAGAGCTTCCAAAGTTTCAAGGAGAAAGGTCCAATTCAATGAGTCAAAAGCCTTTGAGATGTCTAACTTGATGAATAGGGGTCGGCCTATTTTATTTATGCAATACCTTGATCACACTTTGGGCATACACAAAGTTGTCATGAATACATCTTTTTTTTATAAAAGCATTTTTGACATCCAAAGACACTCTTTCAATCTTGGTGCAAGCCGGTGCACAAGAATTTTTTTTGAATATCTTGGCCAAACTGTTGATAAGGCTTATTGGTCAAAATCTGAAATGTTGGTTGCCTCCTCATTTGTGGAAATCTAACTAAAGCCTCATATAAGTATGTGTATGTATGGACACTAGGCCTCGTGAAGTGATGTTGTTACTCCACTCTACTTTTTGATGCTTTCGATTTAAAAGTTACAATTTGGGTGAATCAGAAGTACATGTGTCTAAATACTCGAACAAAGCAAAAGTTTATTTTGGAAGTTAAATATGTAATTAATATTAATCAAATAATTGCATTACAGTTCAAACATCTCTCAGAACAAAGGGTAAGAGTGGATATATCTCACGTGTAGAGTTGTGGAATTAAGGAACATAAGCTTAATTTGCAATAACAAAGCAATCCATTGGATAGTAAGATTGTCTGTGACACAAGGCAAAATCTCAATCTAGGGTCTATATCGTGATTTTCATATAAATGGAATTTATCAAAAAAAATTCACCTCCAATTGTTGAGTACAGAAAAACAGTAGTATTTCTCTCTATACCTTATGCTAAGGAGATGAAACACATTAGGCACTCTTTAGACACTCTTGGCAATCTATGGACATGGAGAGGTAACAAAGCTGAGAGTTGAATTGAGCCAAAGAATCTCTGGACATGTCTGCTATTATATGTTTGTAGAGCACCTCAACATGCATCTTAAGTTGTAGAAGTTAAATATGTACTCATGGATTTGTAGTAGGTTGCAAAATTCTCACATCATATACTACCAAAAACAAAAATTCTTTCGGTATTTGCATAATGCAACAAAGAAGGAAATTCAAAAAAGGTGTATCCATACATCTCAAGCACGAGCTCAATTAACATACTCAAACAATGGGAACATGTCATATTAAGGGTATTTTTTTATCTATGGGAGCAGTTTGGTTTTCAAGAGCTTGAAAATAAAGAAATCCACCAAATTGTAGCTTGAGCTTCTCAACAAATGTAAGAAGTCAAGGGTGATTAATCAGAAAGGCCACAAACTCTCTTTTTCACCTTAGAGGCTCGATGTGTTATGCAACACCCAAAGCAGGTATTTAAGATGAACAAAAATATTTTGGTGTTAAGATCAGCAAACATATATCAACATCAGGATTGAATAAAACAACTACTGGTAGTTAAGTTCACCCCTACCAGCTTCACCCACCTTCTGTTGTATAATCTTCTGCCTCTGCTATATAATCTTCTAATTCAACATCAGAACTGAATCACATATGCTCACAAGAAGACAGTAAGATTTTGGATAGATCAAAATGCCCATAAAAATACCGACCATTAAGGTGTCCCTCTCGGCACACATAGTCCAGTAACTGTTGAATAATGTAATGCAGTAGTTCACTTAGAAATGTTGCAATACGACAATATGAGGGTATGTTGTTTGAATGGATCCTGACATTACTAAACAATTAGTCGGGATTTTTGTTTATGATGACATCTAACCGCTCATAAATAAGTATATGCTCAACATGGCTACAAAAAGAATAGTATCACAACTTTGCAATTAAATAATTTTGAAATATCTAATCATTCCTACTTACGATATAAATATACTTATTGATTTCATTTTTCTATCAAATATTGAAATTAAATACATTAAAAATAGAACAAAAGGTCAAAACAAGATAGGCAACTAGAAAATAAAGGTAGCAGCTAGCTTTGCAAGTTTAATGTGGTTCCATATGTCTATAAAATGAGATTGTCTCATATATTTGTGCACTAAAATATAGATCTACAAGTGCAACTGAGTGAATACATCCCAACAATTACAAAACAAGTGATTCTTAGTTCATAAAATGGTTTGATTCTCAAGAAAGTTGGAATGACTCATATTTTGGAACAGAGGAAGTATGTGGGTAACTTAGATACAAGTCAAGAATGGTATTTTAAGTTATGTTTTGTAGTGATGTGCCTGGGTAAATTAGATGAAGATATGGGGTTACTTTCAATTACCATTTATAATTGTAGAGTTGGGTTATTTTCATAATTATAAGTGCTCGGGACATTTTAGAAAATATCCTATGACTGATATTATTAGAGTTTACATGATTTATGTTGGATGATTTTGATTTTTGTAAGAATTAAGAGGATTTATCTTTTTTCTAGCGTGTTTGATGAGAATTAATGTGGAGTCTCCAAATAGGAACAATGAGGCCACATTGCTAAAAGACATGTTATCTTGGGGCTTGAGTTTCCTCTCATTTGTTATGTATTCTAAGTAACACAATACATATATAGATATACACTTATTATCTTCATCCAATTGTGATAGATTTTAGTAACTAATTACCCTATAATTTTTCCATCCACATTAATATCTTTAACTTCTCATTTTGCATCGTTGGTATGTGCTTGAATTTTTTTAATAAACCCTAAGTTCGAGCTATAAATTCATCATCATCATATGTGTATTTATAAATAACGACACACATCATGCATATAAAAATTAATTATTATATTATACATTATTCCCTCAGTTCCTTTTATGTCATATTAGGTTCGTCCCAAGTCCAAACTTGTTAATTTTTACCAAGTTAATAGAAAACATAATAACATCTATAACATTAAATTTATTTCATTGAATTCAATGTGGAATATATTTTTGAGAGTGCATATATTTGAAGTATAGATAGTTTATATTTTTCTATAAACTTGATCAAAATTTGATAAATTTGAATAGGACAAACTTAATGTGACATGTAGAAAAGACCCAAGGGAGTAATGGCATAAGAAAATAGACATTGTAAAACAATATATTGATGTAGATTGGTGTATATTTTAATTAAGGTGATCTGGCTTCAAACTTAGTGTTACCTTATGTTGTTTTAATAATATAATATATGGGTAATATATATGCAAATTAAAGGGATCAGTTTAAGTTATCTTTAAGTATTAGTGATGAACAATTTAGTTGCAAATTTAGGGGTTGTTTATATTATTTTTATAGTACCATAAGTGGGTAATTTAGATGAAGATTAAGAGTTTATTTTAGTTTATTTTATATAATGGTAGAGGTATGTAATTTAAATATATATTTAGGGGTTATTTTAGGCTATTTTCATAATAGCATAGGTGGATAATTTTTAGAAAATATAATAGATCCAATAGTCATGAATGTTTGTGTAACATCCCAATTTTCTAGATATTCAAAAACAGCTCCTAAAAACTTTTTTCTAAAAACATATAGCAACTCTTTCACAAAAGCCCCTGTATTTTAATTTATGTGCAATGCACTCTAAAATACCCTAGGAATTCATATGCATTTTGAGTGGCTAACATCTCATCTCACCCTAAATTTCACCCTAACCAGCCTCTAAGGATTTCAAGCAATCCCCACACACCTTGGTCCATTCAAATTTGAAACTACACTTCACATTTGAATTCAAACTTAGCTTCAAATAATAGGAAAACCATTTCAAACCTTGCATGGGCCAACACTTCCTTTTCAGCCCAGGAGCACAAACAACCCAGCCGGCCTTCCCTTTTCCTACATGAGTGCGCGGCCCATTCTCAGCCCAACTCGCCCGGCGACCACCCCCAGACATCACACTAATGTCACTGTCTTCCTCCCCCTTTCCCTCCTTTGTGTCGCGCACCGCAGCTCCGCAGCTCTGCCTCGCATGCGCGCCGCCACTCTAGCCGCTCCGCCGCCATAGCCCACACCGCTGCAACCTTCCCCGTCCGCTTATTTACCTCCGCTCCCCAAGCACCGGCGCCCACAATCCGCCGACGCCGTCCACGTGCCAGCACGCGCGTTCCAGAGCGTCACCGCTGGCAAGCCCGCTCCATCTCCTCGCTCACCACCGCAATCGCCTCCTCTGTGCGAGCACCGTAACCGCCTGCACTAGGATAGCCTCCGCCGCCCTTATCCCTTTCCCCTATCCACCTCCTCGCCCTTATCCACCTTCGCCGCCGCCATGGCTGCCGCTTCGCCAGATCACCCCGGCTGCGTACCGAGATCCCCTGCCCCCTCCGACCTATAAATAAATAGCACCCTGAGCTCCTCAGCATCCTCACCACTCCCCACTTTCACCTCACAGCCTCGGCGGCATAGGGAACCCACCGCTCCCCCTCCGCCTGAGCGCCGTAGCCCACCCAGGCCGGCCTAGGCCGAAGCCGAGGGGTTCTTCAGCGGTAGCCACCGCAGCATCCCAGCGAAGCTCTGCTCGTCGTAGCTGAGCTCACCGTAGTACCCCATACGTGTCTAGCTCCGCCGCCACTTGTTGACAGTTCAATAACACACCAAGGTTCACCGCAAGCTTATGGATCATGTAGTACCTTTTTCCCTCGAGTATTACCCAAGGTTATCGAATCCGTGGATCGGAGGCAAACCCCTAAGGTTCTCTACCTTATCTAGTCAATCTAACCTAACATGAAATTGCATATAAAGGGTAACCTTGATGGATATGAGTGAAAGCACAAGGTTGATCTCACCCAAGATCATCGGCTAAGGTAAAGCTCCACCGAAGGGGTAACTAGGCCTAGCGCCTTCTAGTTGAAGTTCCGACAAACGAGCAACAAACTGAGCATCTCATCTACTAGCATCCTTAAACTCCTACCTCCGGCCTACCTCCCGAAGACATCCACCCTTTCCAGGCAATTATCCTGTCACAATGCACCCTTAATCGCGCGGGTAATCTAAGGGCACGTCCAAACACGAACATGTCTACAAATCATGAAGGGTCGACATGCTAAATCTAATCGCCACGATTACATAGAGCATGCTAAGTAGTCTAACCTTGCTTTAGACTAAGGACAAGCATATTCATGATAGGTAAAAAGCATAAACAGAGACATGGAATCGCTAGAAGAACGAATGACAAGATTGTAATTGCTCACATAATAATAGATGCGTTTGGATCAGCACCACCGAGTACATATCATTGATGAACTCAACTAGCTCCAGAACTCCACCATGCCACAACCACGCAGGGTGGCCATGGTTGCTAGGGTCGGCCTAGGCCATCTCCTAGACAACTTCGAGGACTTGCGGCCGCCGTCGTCTCCCTCCGGTGCTTGCTTCTAGATTTCGCCGAATTTTGGTGGATGGATCCCCCTCCTTGGACGTCCAAGGGGTTGTATTTAAACCCTTGGGGAGCCTTGGGGCGTGCTCCACCTTGCCTTGCATGAGATCTTGCTTCGGAGCGAAGCAAACTTGGTTTCCATAAAATCAGCATCGTCCAGATTTTCCTGTTTCGCAGCCCTTCTTTCCCGACGTCATATCTCCCACGTCCGGACTCCAAATAATGCAAATTCGGTGTCTAGATTGTGTGGTACAAAATTATCTCCAACTTTGGTATTCATTTCTTTCCTTGGAAACGAAGATAAGATCCCCAAAACGGTCTCGGAAGATAATTTGTCTGATTCTGAACTTGTCTGCGCAGCAGGTATTTCGAGGGCCATATCTCCTAGCTCCCTCATCCGAATTGGGCCTTTCATATGTCCAAATTGAAGCTCGCAACAAGGCCACAACTTTGGTATTCAATGTTTTGTCATTAAAGGACGTTTAAGTCTCCGAATCTGCATCGAAAGATCATGTTGTTCCCAGCTGCGCGAATATCTCGCTTGAGTGCTCCGTATCCAATTCTCTCCCGATCAGCTTTTCTCGACATTTTGAGTTTTTTGCTCCTTCGCATGAGGGCTTTAGAAGTCATTGTACCCGCGATCTAGATAAGGGGTCTTGTCGCTTGAACTTCTAGTCTTTCGTCTTGGTCCTCGGGAATATTTCATTATTGCACCTTGGTCCTTGCCACCTTTGGAAGTAAGTTCATACACGAACGGAACTCCTTGATTTTCTTGCATAACACCCTCCGAACTCGATATAGATTTATCCATTAAGCGCATGATTTCCTTCATAAACATTATACTTCAAAAGACACATGCAAAGGTGAACTTGTTGCATCATTAGTATGACTAGTGGTGGGTTAGTTACAAATCAAAGCTCAAATCAAAGTGTAACAAGTGCTCTAGGTTGACAGAAATTGACCGCCAACATACCCACATGCTTAAACCTTACTAGTCCTCGAGTAAGCCTTTAATGGATATCAATATTGCCTTTCAATGTTCATACCCTGCACTTGATCATACATGAGAAAACATAATACTCTCCAAGTTTACATTTGTTAAAGTTCCATAATGTAATTAGCTTTTATCTCTATGGAGGGTAGATATCATTTAAGTTCTTTCCACAAGTAATTAATCATGCCCTCAAATTTTAAACAAATCTCAGAAATTTTGAAAATAAAGAGCGGGATGAAGAAAAATTGCTTTACCAAGATCAGTTTTAAACCTCCTTGCATCTTGCTCATGAACTCTCATCTCATCTTGTCTCTCAAGCCTACTAGGACTAATTCTTTCCTATCTCAAATATTTGGTGGAAGGCTTTATATGGTGCTATGGGAAAGTTTAGTCCTACCAAGATATTATAGTTGAGATATTATCAAAACAAGACAAGCTTCTCATGGACTTACCGAGACTCGTCAAAAAGGTCATTGGAAAAATAATGTTCCAAGGAGGGAGAAGAGAAAAATACACACACTTTTAGATAGGTGGGCATGTGCAAATGGTAAAGAGTGATCCCGAGGCACAAACAAAGTCCTTGTTATTGGATTGCACATGGTTGGAAAGATGAGTATGGGTCTTGATCTTGAAATCCTTTTGAAATCTCCAAATGTAGCTTGAGAACCGGGGAGCTTTATTATATATTTTTTCTTCTCTCTTTTTTTCTTTTTTTCTTTTTTTCTTCCTTTTCTCATCATACCTTTTCTTCTTTATTATTTTTCTTTCATCATATTTTTACTCCCCTTGAACTCTAGACTACACTAGTACTTCCTTGGCAACCCCCCCATGCTTAGATGTTGCTCATCCCCGAGAAAAGAGGTGATGATTGTGCCAAGGTAAGTGCTAAAATTATTATATTTTCTTGAAGAGAGATACTTGAAACCTTCTAGGGATCCTTTCATGGAGGTCTCCCAAAATTTTAATCCAATTGATGGCACCTTCGTTGCTTGTACTCTTCCTCGAAATATTCATCCATACTCAATATTTGGGTTGTGGTCAAGGAGGTAAACACAAAAAGATATTTTAGGTTTGTGGGTGGATATCCGGCGAAGTTTGCGAAATTCCCGATGTGGAAACTCATAATGCACGGATAGAAAAGGCTAGCATAAAGATAGGTACGCAAAAACGGAAGGACCAACTTCTTAGTCTCGGGCCAGAGAAATCAAGCCTTGAATAAATACACCCAAAAATAAACCTTGTAAACTAAGGTTTTTGCAATCAATGAATATAAGGCTTTGGATAGGTAGGGCAAAATGCAAGTGGTATCAAAGACAAGGTTAGCATATCTTTTAAGAACAAAAATAAATGATCTTTGATTCATTAAAAAATGAGAGCAATAAAAAATAATATGGGTCTCAAGTTATCATAACCTCCACAAAAGATTTGGCTAGTATTAATTTAATTCAGATCATATTAAAGAGAGCACTAGCTTAATGATATACAAACCAAGCACAAAAATGATCAAAGTGGCAACGATCATCATATATCCATAAGCAAGAGCATACAAGATATCATCATGGTGAGCACAAGGTAACAGTGATTATTGTTGAAAACAAAAACAAATCTAGGTTGTACTCCTAGTAGCCATGTTATTATATAGAGAGATATACAAAGGTTGCATCTAAGATTGTGGAAAGCATATACATATATACAGACATATAGAAAGACAAGGACAAAAAGAGGGTTGAGGAATTGTTACCGTCCTTTGATGCTTGAAATGTAGCGCGGTCTTCCCCATGCTTAAGCATTGTGCTTAACATGGAAGAAGAAAATTAGCATCATGTGGCAACTGTGATCCTTGTACTCCATGCAGTCTTCTCATGTCCACCAAGTCCTCCCCCATGCTTAGCATGTTGCTAGGCATGGAAGATGATGAACCATCTTGTAATTCTTGAAGTCTTACCACCATGCGGGGAGATCATCGTCATTGTTGCCTTGATTGTCCTTCAACGTGTGCCCTTTGTCACAAGCCTTAGTCCCAATCGTTTCTCAACTCGTCTTCACCTCCTTCCATGTTATCCTTTATCGCTGCTTCAACCTCCACGAATTTTCTGCTTCAACCTCCACGAATTTTTCTTCAACTTCTAGAACAGAACAGGTACTGAACCATTGCTCCATTGTGAAGTCCTTGAAATTATCTTTCCAACGAGTGGTCATTCACTCCGATCGGACTCCGAACAAGAGAGTTACGCCATTTTCACTTCATCAATGCAAAATTGTCCCGGACTGATTTCAGAACGTGTGACGCTCGAAGATTTGGTTGTAACTCCTTGCACAGGTCTTGAATCTCGATGCATTGGAAAGAAAACTTAGTGGAGCTCCTGAATATCCAAATTTCCTCTTTTGTATATCTCTGAACATGTGCTTAATCTTGATGAGGACAGCGGTGTTTCTTTCGGGATTTTGGAGGTGTTGATGATCTTAACTTCATCTTTTATCACAAACTCATGAGAGTGATTCGCCATGCCTGCAAAACAACTCTAAAGCACAAAATACCCCCGAGGTGATGGTCGGGAATACTCACTCTATGCCGACAAACCAAAGACATCCCCTAAGATCTTAACTTGTGGCATAGTTAATCTAGTGAAAGAAAAATTAAGAACCTAATGGGTGTAAGTGTGTGCAAGTGTGCATGCAAATGATAGGATGGTATAAAAACAAAACAATATTTACACCAAATTCTAAGCTCCATGCTTACAAAGTGGTTGTCAATCTTCTCCATCGCCATAAAGATTTATTAACCAAGGTCAAACCATCATGTTTATCCCAAGATTAACAATTCTTTATAATGTAATATAAGTAGGGCGCATTGCAAAGTTTATAAACCAACCAATGCAAAATGATAGCAATGTATATAAAACTCATGATGTGGGTCTCCAATCATGTCTAAACACCATGTTTACATAAGATTGCAAAATTAAAATGCCCACGAAGCATACATATAAAAGCATTCATCATAAAGCTTCAAAAAAAGCTAGCTATCATAAAGCGAATGATGACAGTGAGATGGATGCAACATGCAAAGGGTTAGCAAGCAAATAGTTGGTAAGGTTTGAAAAAGACTTTCGATGTGGTCTATAATAAGCAAAGGACAAAGCTTGGCCTTATAAGAAGTAAGCATTGTCAATAAGAAAAACACCCATTGAAAAGAATCAATCAACCAAACTAACAAGGTTTAAGGATAGGTTATGGGTATCCTATATTTTTGGCTCAAATAAGGATTAGAGTAAGTCAAGTATAGAAATTCTATCTAAGAAGGTGCTAGTGTTTTTGATGAAAAGCAAACCTATGGTTTTGGGGTGGCTAAAGACGTGAAAGGTTTTCTAAGGATTTTATAGGGAGGCAAGTCAAAGTTTTTAATTAGAACAAAGGATAGAAGTAGACTTGGACAAGTCGACCATACTCTTGTTGGCTATGGTTTTTGGCGGGGGTGATAGGAAGGCTTAGGTTGGTTGGACAAAAAGTTAGATTAAAACAAAACATGCAATGCAATATGATATGGATGAACAAAATGACATGATATGGTGGTGGTCTAAAACAAATGCAAGAGTTAGCATAAATTAACTAGCCACAAGATTAGAGTCAAAGGATGGTGCCAACTTCATATTTCTCTCTAAAAAGACACACAAAAGAAAAAGACTCATAACAGTAATTGGCACACAAAAGGGTATACAAGTTTTCCAAGATCAAGAACAAAGTGCTCCCTTAATAAAAAATTCTATCATACAACATGATGTTGTGGCATTTATTAGAGCAATGGCATAATGTTACTTGATGGTTCAGTTTAAGAGCTCAATGTAGACTGTCATATTATATATGTATAAACAAAAGAAAACAAGTTGCCTCCCGCAAGCGCTTTATTTAAAGTCATAGAGCTCGACTTTCTTATGTACCTTCTTGTGGTCACGAAGCCATGGTCCTTCGTGCAAGATTTGAAGGTGTCCATGCAGCTTTGATTCACTCTCCATGCTTGACATGTTCAATGGACGGCTTGCCCGATCATCTCTTGCGTCATCATCCCTTCCTTCTCCTTTGCTCTTCGTCGCTGCCTCTTCTTTCACGAATTTTCCTCTCTGTCCAGATCAGACCATGTAGCAAACAATTGCTTCAATACGTGGCACACGAAATTATGTTTCCATCAAGTCTTTGTTGACCCCCAACGGACTCTGATCTTTGTTTATTCCAACGCTGCAATCTGTCCAAATCTGATTTCAGACTGAGCAACGCCTAATGTTTTTGCCACACCTCCTTGTACGGGTCTTCAAATTCATCGATCTTGGAGGCGTTGGAATCGGCACTTGATGGAGCTTCTGATTTTCAACTTTCGCCTTCTTCTACATATCTGATTAGGTGCTCAAAACTGATGAAAATAGCGATGTCCGAACTCAAGATTCGAGGAAGGCAATGCACGAGCTTGCAATTCCTTTGGGGGCATGGCTTCCCTCCTCTTGATTAAGGTTTACTGACCTATATGGTTAGTGAAACTTGGGTTTTATCCTGACACACGCTCTTTTAAGGTCACGAGCTTGACCAAGCAAAATCAAGTCCAATATTTGCAAGACGTAATAAAAACATATGCAACCATACCCACAATTTAAAATTGGATGAACAAAATGTGATTAAAGGTAGCATAAGTTTCTTGCTCAGCACTAAAGCTCTCATTAGGCAAGGAATTAACAAAGTTTAAGCACAACATAGCCTCTTTATCATTCTCAAGAAATTCTAGCCTATCATGATCATCAAAGAAGCAAGGCATAGAATCAAAACATACTATTGGATATGAACATGAATATTTCAAAAGAAAGATATCATCTCCAAAAGTACCTTAAGAGTTTAATGCGTACCTTAGCCTTCGAGCTTTTCATCATGAGTGGTCCTCCGGAGTTGAAAGCGAACAATCCTTGATGATCAGAGGTGGCTCGCATAGACTTTTTCTCAATTCCTCACTTCGTGCCACATGTCGTCAAGGATGCTTTGTGTAGGATAACTCCTCTTCACTTTTGGGCTCACACATCTTGGTTGTGAAAATGTAGCTCCATATTCCATCGTGTGAGAGCCCAAAGTATCCATGCCTTTGGACGTCGTCCTTTATGTGTAATCCTTCGTGGTTTGCTTCAAACATCTCTGTGCGCCAGATGTTGCCAACTTGTGTCTTTATTTTCTAATGCTCCAAGGGTCGTTGTTTTGTTTGAAGCTTTTGAATTTTATGTTGGTCTTATGGAAGCATTGCCCAAGCTCCTCGTCATTCTTGTCGTCCTCATCTCCACTCTCTCGTTCTCATCATGTTGTTGCTGCCTCTTCTTCGTGGATTTTCCCCTGTGTACATAACAGAATATATACAAAAATATTGTTGTATTGAAAATTTTACAAAATTACCTTTTCAACGGGTGCTCATTCATCTTAATCGGAGTCCAAATGAGGAAGCTATGGCTGTTTCACTTCAGCTTTGCTTGCTGTCCAGAAATTTTCAAGACGTGCAACCATCAGTGATTCGGCCATATCCGCTTGTAGGAACCTCCGATCGACTTGATTCTTGACTTGTTGGAAGTGTAACTTCGTGGGGCTTCTAAATATCCAAAGATATTATGTTGTTCTTCCCATGAGGCTGTGCAAACATTGATGCTAACAGAAACTTCGAAGATGTTGACGAGCTTGATCTTGTGATCTTGGGGGCACCGTGATCGCTTCCAATACCTATTGCTTGAACAAAAAATCTCCACAAATCATTAGTCTTAAAATTTTAATTGACACGTTGACTTACCTTGTTAATCATCTCTCGTGTAGGGTGTGGGCTCGATAGCGGATGATGGGCCACCAACAAAAGTTAGCACCTACCATTAAAGAGTGAATCTTCATGTTGTAATCATCTTGTTGGAAGTGAATCTTGTGTTGTTGAAGTGCGGGTGTAGAGAACTCATCGAACATCTTGTGTCTAGCTTTTCACCTGCTTTAAAGGACACAAACAAGAAAACAAGTGTATATGCAATAATAAAAATTAGGGTTAGTCAAAAAGAAAGTTAGATCCCCCTAGGGTTCGAGTTCCAATCCCCGACAACGGTGCCAGAAAAAGGGCTTGTTGACGGTTCAATAACGTGCTAAGGTTCACCGCAAGCTTACAGATCTTGTAGTACCTTTTTCCCTCGAGTATTACCCAAGGTTATCGAATCCGTGGATCGGAAGCAAACCGCTAAGGTTCTCTACCTTATCTAGTCAATCTAACCTAACATGAAGCATCGATTGCATATAAAGGGTAACCTTGATGGATATGAGTGAAAGCACAAGGTTGATCTCACCCAAGATCATCAGCTAAGGTAAAGCTCCACCGAAGGGGTAACTAGGTCTAGCGCCTTCTAGTTGAAGTTCTGACAAACGAGCAACAAACCGAGCATCTCATCTACTAGCATCCTTAAAATCCTACCTCCGGCCTACCTCCCGAAGACATCCGCCCTTTCCAGGCAATCATCCAGTCACGACGCACCCTTAATCATGCGGGGAATCTAAGGGCACGTCCAAACACGAACGTGTCTACAAATCATGAAGGGTCGACATGCTAAATCTAATCGCCACGATTACATAGAGTATGCTAAGTAGTCTAACCTTGCTTTAGACTAAGGAACAAGCATATTCATGATAGGTAAAAAGCATAAACGGAGACATGGAATTGCTAGAAGAACGAATGACAAGATTGTAATTGCTCACATAATAATATATGTGTTTGGATCATCACCACCGAGTATATACCATTGATGACCTCAACTAGCTCCGGAACTCCACCATGGCACAACCACGTAGGGTGGACATGGCGGCTAGGGTCGGCCTAGGTCATCTCCTAGACAACTTCGAGGACTCGCGGCCGCCGTCGTCTCCCTCCGGTGCTTGCTTCTAGATTTCGTCAAATTCTGGTGGATGGATCCCCCTCCTTGGATGCCCAGGGGGTTGTATTTATACTCTTGGGGAGACTTGGGGCGTGCTCCATCTTGCCTTGCATGAGATCTTGGTTTGGAGCGAAGCAAACTTGGTTTCCATAAAATCAGCATCGTCCAGATTTTCCTGTTTCGCAGCCCTTCCTTCCCAACATCATATATCCCACGTCCGGACTCCAAATAATGCAAATTCGGTATCTAGATTGTGTGGCACAAAATTATCTCAAACTTTTGTATTCATTGCTTTCCTTGGAAACGAAGATATGATCCCCAAAACGGCCTCGGAAGATAATTTGTCTCATTTTGAACTTGTCTGCACAGCAGTTATTTCGGGGGTCATATCTCCTAGCTCCCTGGTCCGAATTGGGCCTTCCATATGTCCAAATTGAAACTCTCGACAAGGCCCACAACTTTGGTATTCAATGTTTTGTCATTAGAGGCCGTTTAAGTCTTCGAAGCTGCATCGAAAGATCATACGGTTCCGGGTAGTGCGAATATCTCGCTTGAGTGCTCCGTATCCAATTCTCTCCCGGTCGGCTTTTCTCGACATTTTGAATTTTTTGCTCCTTCGCATGCGGGATTTTGACCTCATTATCCCCGCGATCAAGATAAGGGGTCTTGTCGCTTGAACTTTCGGTCTTTCGTCTTGGTCCTCGGGAATATTTTATCATTGCACCTTGGTCCTTGCCACCTTTGGAAGTAAGTTCATACACGAACGGAGCTCCTTGATTCTCTTGCATAACACCCTCCGAACTTGATATAGATTTATCCATTAAGCGCATGATTTCCTTCATAAACATTATACTTCAAAAGACACATGCAAAGGTGAACTTGTTACATCATTAGTATGCCTAGTGGCGGGTTAGTTACAAATCAAAACTCAAACCAGGTTGACAGAAATTGACCGCCAACACCGTTCAACCCCACCGCCACCGCGCTCCGCCGTGCAAATTCCTCACCGTCGATGCTACGCTGCCGCCTAGCCTAGCATGGTGAGCACCGATACACTGCCAAAATTGCCTCGGTTCCCTTAGCTGCCTCGTCGTAGTACCCCGTACCACCGTCGCCGCCGTTCCGACCATCCTGCACCCGCCGCCGGCTAGCCTCCAGCGAGTCGTTGTGCTGCCCAACTCTGCGGCCACGATCACTGAGCCGCCGCACACACACACCCCCCTCACTTAGGCACCAGACCCTCCCTAGGCCATCTTCCCCTTTTCACTGCACACCGCCGCCACTCCGGCGAACTCGCGCCACGCCGTCGTTGCTTCCTTGGCCTTGTCGTTGCTCCCAATCGCTCCGCCATAGGACGTCGAAACCCTAGGACCATCTATCGTCGCCAGGAACCCCTTCTAGTGGCCGGTGGCGAGGACTCCGGCGATGTCAGTGTTTTAGACACCGAGCCTGCGACGGGGTACCCACGCTTCTTCCTATTTAGGATCAAGCTGTGCACTGATCATGGTCGTCTTGCTGCTGTCACCAGTACCGAGGTCAATGGCTTTGAGCAGGACGTCACCAGACGGTGCAGGCTTGGTGTTGTTGTCAGTCTTCTCAGGAACCTCCAGCTCGCTCGGAGCAAGTTTTTTAGCGGCAGTGAAGACCTCCATCATTGCATTGGGTACTTGAGTAGTCGAGGCAAGTTCTACGGCTTCTGTGTCGCAGTCGTAGGAACGCTTTAGGTCCCCTTGCAATGAAAGAACTCCTTTGGGACTCGGCATCTTGAGAACCAAGTACACATAATGCGGGATAGCCATGAACTTAGCGAGACCAGGCCTGCCGAGAATGGCATGGTAAGAAGTCTCGAAGTCAGCAACCTCAAACTTGATGTACTCGGTGCGATAGTGATCCTTGGTCCCAAAGGTAACGGGTAGTACAACTGAACCCAAAGGAATAGCTGCATTGCCCGGGATGATACCATAGAACAGTGAGTTGGTCTTGGTAAGCATATTGGTGATATCCAGGCCCATCTTCTTCAAAGTCTTGGCAAACAGGACATTGAGACCGCTGCTACCATCAATGAGAACCTTGGTAAGCCTGGAGCCTGCCACCACTAGATCCAGAACGAGAGGATATCGTCCTGGCTCAGAGAAACTAGTCCATTGATCCACCCTCGAGAAGGTAATGGGGGTTTCAGACAACTTGAGAAAAGTGGGAGCTGCTGGTTGGATGGACATGATCTCCCTGAGTGCTAGCTTTTGCATGCGCTCAGTTGGAATCCCACCAAATATGACATTGATAGTGTTGGAGGGGTGCTGAAACCCAGTGTCTTTGTTGGTATTAGCTTTCTTCCCCTTGTGTTTACAAAACCTTGGGTTTGGATGTGTTGGCTCAGGTGTATTCTTCAGCGCACGACGAAGTTGATAACACTGCTCTGTAGTATGATCTCCCTCTGGGTGCCATGGGCATTTCTGCTTGGTTAATGTTGCCCAGTGAGGATCATCTTCAGGCTTGGCGGTAGATTCCATGGCAGCAACAGTGTTGTCGGGCTTGCGCTTGCGATTAGGATTACTCGAGTAGTTATTACCCTGGCGGTTGCCCTGCTGTTGTTTGCCACTGCTGCTTCCTCCAGCATTGTTGTTGTTGTTGTTATGGTTATTGCGAAGATGCTTGAACCGATTCTGAGCCTTGTCTTCTTCGTCTGCCCAGTGAGTGATCATCTCCTTGAGCTTGGTGATGTTGGCTGGGCGAGCGCGACCGAAGTCTTGGAAAAGCCTATCGTCATAGAAACCATCCTGGAAGGTATCAATGACTTCTTTCTCAGTGACATCAACAACAGTAGCCCTTTTCCCAAAGAAGCGGCGCATGTACTCGCGAAGAGTCTTGCCTTGTTTTTGCTTGATCAGGGCAAGGTCCATCCGGGTACCATGACGGCCCAAAGAACCCGCGAAGTTGCTGGTGAAGCAGTGTTTGAGTTGTCCCCAGTTGTCAATGGAGCCACGTTTGAGAGACTCAAACCATGTGAGGGGTTCTTGCTCCAAAACAAAAGGGAAATAGATACACTTGGTATCATCATTACCTCCGGCATTGGAGATGGATAGAGCATAACAACGCAACCACTGCCTTGGATCTTGCTTGCCATCGTACTTAGAGATGCCGTAAGGCTTGAATTTCTCCAGAAGAAATAGAGCTTGAAGTCGAGGTGAGAAAGCAGGGAAAGAATCAGAATCAACATCTTTTTGCTTCTCACGCTCAGCGCGTCTGGCGTTGATTGTTGTGCGAGCGTCGTAGCGAGAGTCTCCCGACTTGCTGTTGACACTATCATCATCGCCTCTGCCCTTGTTACTAGCCTCCGGACGTGTGCGTTGAGGGGTGGGGGTGGTACGATGAACACCTCCACTGCGGCCATGGTGACTAGAAGCATTGGTATTCTGGCGTAGCATAGTGTAGGCTAGCTCAGCCAGCTTTGCGACTTCAGCAGCCGCCCTATCACGAGGCATGGAGCGACCGAGTAGATTGATCGTGTTGATAGCTTCCTCTGGAGTGCGATATTCACGAGTAGCAACCGCCTCCAGAGCCTCTTGAAGATTACGGGTAGGTAGAGCTTCTGTGAGTTCCCGACGAAGAGTTGCACGATCAGCATTGCGTTGGCGACGTGCAGTCCTGGCCTCCGCGGTTTCATCAGCAGGAGCATTGGCAGAGAGTTCATCATCAGATACAGCATCTAGATAACGATAATTGGCACGATGCCCTTGCGGAGTAGTTGCATCAACGACGAACACTTCTCGATGTGACGAATAAGTACCCGTACTCTGAATGAGCTCAGTATCAGTGTCATAATCAATAAGCTTGGCGCCTTCCTGGAAGGGCAAGTTGTTGAGACAAGTGATAAAGCGCTCCTAATCATCCAGAGTGAGATCAGCAGGCACATGCTCAGGCCAGTAGATGAATCTACCCTCAGGTGTCGATGTGATCACCAGTCCTTGAGCAGGGCCAGACAGTTGTTGTACTTCAGCAGAATCCGAACTGTGGTCGAACTCGAACTCAGATGAATTCGAATAGTAGTCGAAGCTGACGTCCGAATCCGAAGAGTACTCGAGTACGATCTTCGGGCCAGGGCACATGAGGCGCTTCAATGCGGCTTGGTAAGCGGCACTGACATGGCGATGACCGAAGAGAGGTGGTGCTGTAATGTTATCCAGGCCGAGCGCAAGCTGTGAAGCTGAAGAAAGTGGCTCAGGCTGAATAGGAGGCGAAGTCGAGTTGTACTCGGACTCCGACTCGAGTTCTCTGAACGGGTCAGAGATCGAAATTTCGCCGAAATTTTTGACGAGATCTTCCATCGAAGCTTGCGTAAGCGTCAAGGACTTGAGCTTTGACTTCGGAGTTGGCGCTAAGAAACGCAGGAACGATCCGCCGCCATCAGCAACGCAAACCCAATAGCCGAAGACGAAGGTGTTGCCTTGCTGGAAAGCGACGGTCGGCTTGATGATGATGAGAGCCATCGAGTTTGCCAGTGGATCAACGGCGAGATACCCTACCTGGCGCACCAGCTGTTAGTGTTTTAGACACCGAGCCTACGACAGGGTACCCGAAGTAGTAGATTGTGCGGTGGGGCTCGCCGAAATCAGGAACACGATGGTGAGACACGGGGCACACAATTAGACAGGTTCGGGCCGCAATGTGCGTAATACCCTACGTCCTGTATGCTGCGTGGCTCTGTATTGATTGCATATGTTTTGAGAGGGGTCCCTGCCTCGCCTTATATGCCACGGGAGGCAGGGTTACAAGTCGGATTGGTACAAGGGTACTATTCGAGTAGGACCCGGAGTAGCCTATATATGGTATGGAAAGCTATCCTAGTCTTAGTACAAGTCCTTGTCCGTCTTGTCTTGCCTTGTGTTCCACGGTACCAGCACCGTGGCCCACTAGTCGAGTAGTCCAGGTGTACAGGAACTCATCTCCCGGGTATGGCCCACAATGTGTTGGTGGGCCCAGGGATGCCCGGTCGACAGGCGAGTCCCCTGCTCGCATCGCCGCGCCCGAGTCGATCTTGGGCGGTGCCGCCTCCTGCCGTCACGTCGTCACGTCACCGTTTCCCGCCGCGCACGCTGACGTGCGGGCCCGACTTCAACGTCGTCCACCCCCGCCATCCGTGGCCCCGTCGTCCACCCATGTGCACCCGGTCCACATACACCACACACACACACGCCACGCACACGCCACGCAAGTGCCTGGTCCACCACGTGGTGCCCACGTCAGCGCCACGTGAGCCCTGTGTCAGCCATGTTCTTGTTGCTAGGTCCACACGGCATAGTGCACACCAAACCTTAGTTCACCATGTTAGAGACCTCCAAAAATTTTGAAATTTTTACCAAAAATACTAGAGAGTCTAAGAAGCTTATAAATGTTGTCCAAATCACCTAGGCACATTTCTAAGCATAGGATTTTATTTTAGCCTTTTTAGCCAATAGGAAAAGCCCACTTGTGTACCCAAAAATCCACTCTTTGTCATCCACAGCCCCAAAAATCCCCATAAAATCCCCAAAAATACTAGGAGCCTATAGAAGCCCAACCCTATCTTAGACACCTTAAATCTCACTTTCTTTAGCCCTAGATTAATTAGGCACATATTTTCTTAATCGGGAGGTCCATATTTTATGTGACCAATTAGGTCGTACCCCGTCACGATCACCATGTTAGGGCTTAGGACCTCGCTCTAGCCCGTAGAACCACGATTCCGACCCTCTAAATTATATTTGATGAATTGCCATGATTGCTTGATTGTTTATATTTACGAATAACTGCGTTACTATAGAGCGAGTATTAACACCGGAAGATCAAGCAACGACCAAGGAGCATCCGGGACTATGACGAAGAAGACCAAGACAATTGTATAGTCCTCCCCGCTTAGGAAAGAGGCAAGTCCCACAATATTACCTTGACTTCTACCATACAGATATCTTCTCGCCTTACTTTCATGCTTTCCTTCTTAAATACTACTCGCTCTACATTTCATAGACTATACTAGAGGAGTCACACCATAAGGAATAGAGATAGAGTAGTTTCTTTTGAAGAATTGCATAACTTGACTAGATTGAGTCTAGTAACCAGCCAGGGCAGGAGAAAGGACTAGTGAGTAAGTGGGTAGCCCTGCGAGGGGATCCTATCCGTAGTTTGCTCAGGTCGTATAAGGACAGCTCATGGGAAAGTCTTTCTAGTATCGAGTGCAGCCGCACGGGCCAAAAAGGTGCAGCCTTCGGGAGCGCCTGCTTATGTGAGGACTTGATCCACACCCCACCACTAAACCTAGTAAACCACCCCAAGGGGCCACGGGGGGCAACGGATGCATCGGAGCAGGACCTTCGCAGAGTCCCAGGTCCGACCGATACTGGTCATGGTTGGTTGTGGCGTCGAGAGTGGCGCGGTGGCATTGTATGTCACATTTATGCATGCATTTCTCAGGAGATCCCATGCATGGGAATGACCCCTACTTAGGCCCCAGTGAAGACGTGGGTGGAGCTGGGGGATGTTGTCTAGGAGAGAGTAATGAAAGTTACCAAGGAATAGACACTGGTGGGTACGAGTTTCGTAGATCAGTACCGCCTAGGAACAAGGTATGGGCTAATCGACCGTGCGGGTAAAGTGTACACCTCTGATCAGAGTAAAACTATTTGAATAGCCGAGGATCGCGGTTATGAGCTCACATAGTAAAAGCTCCCATTGATTAGATTTCACCTTGTTGAGTAGGGAATAGAGACAGGTTTGATAGAGTAGATCTAGATCGGGTGATCCCTGATGGAGCCTGTTGATTATTAAAACATGGGGACTGGTAGGGAGGAGAATGCCCCTCCAAGACCAAAACCACTAAATATATTGCTGCATTACATACTTCTTACTTTACACTCTTACATTCTGTGCTTACACCATTGCTTAGACCTGTTGAGGGCCATCTCCTTTCCGTTTTGCCTATTCCATTTCCGTTGTGGGTCTTGTGGAGTACCTATTTTAGGTGCTCACTCTTGCTTCCCTTTCTCTTCCATTCAGAAGAGAGAGAGGACGATCTTCGTCACTGGGATTGGATCTATACGATCTACTCCCGGGCTAAGCTGCCTGCGGTCTGGGTCTACTACGCAGAACTCCGCTGCATAGTTGAGGAGGAGGCTTCACCTCTGGTAGTATGCTTTCCTTTCCCCTCAACTTCTTTAAATACATTGTTTTCCTTTCGATATATGGATCTGATACTTCATACTTCTTGTGAGAAGTACCGGTATCATCAGCCGATCCAGGGAATGATACTCATTTGGGGCGCCCCTATAGGGCGGTCCCCACAATTTGAGTCTACCAACTGATGTCTGATTTTTTTTTGAGAATTTAAGATTTATCTATTTTTCTAGAGTGTCCGCCTAAGATACTAGGTGGCTTCACCTAGAGGCTTCAAAAAGAACCTCCAATTAGCAATAGTAAGACAATGAAAAGAGTCTATTTTTGACCATTGAACTATGTTCTCAGTTTGATTTTGATCATCGAACCATAAAATCAGATATCTTTAACCATCCAACTCTTAATTATGTTCATATTTGACCGTCCGGCTGTTTTGGTAAGTGGTTTTGCTGATGTGAATGACAAATGGTGGTGGACCCTACCTGTCAGCACATCCTCCTATCTCTTCCTTCTCTCATATTCCTCTCCTCTCTCCCACAATGACAAGCTGCAGCCTTCCTGCCCTACAGGATTGCACGGCAACCCATGTCAGCGCCCTCCGCAGCGCACTAGCAGCCCTCACGCCTCGGTGTCATCCCCGCTGCCCGGTGAGTAGGCGCACGAGCCTGCCATCGTGAGCAAAGCTGCAACACCGACGATGGTTGCTGCTGCTATTGGTGAATCTGTAGTTGGTGGTGGTTGAGGGAGGCGGCGCGCGGGGCAGCGAGGTAACTGGGGGAGATGAGGCCCCGCGGGCACTCCGGCTGCAGCCATGTGAGTGGCTGGAGATGCCAGTGGAGAGGTGGTGGGATGGAGAGAGATGAAAGAGGGAAGTGAGAGGAGGAAGAGAGAAGAGAGGGTAGAGAGAGGATGTGTTCATAGGTAGGACCCACCTCTAAGTGTCGTCCACATCAGCAAAACCACTCACCAAAATAGCCAGATGGTGAAATATATATAAACGATATTGAGAATTGGATGTCCAAAGATATCTGATTTTGCAGTTTGATAGCCAAAGTCAAACCGGTGGCATAGTTCAGTGACCAAAAATAGACTTTTTCCTATGATAATTGAGGGGCAACACTCAACCAAACTTCACACATTTGAGCAAATGTTACATATTTTATGGTTAAGGACACCATGCAATTCCCACCTCATATCTTCCGCATCAGCCAACGAATAGCATAGACCCCTGATACCAAGGCTTATAATAAGTGAAAGGAAGATACAAATCAGTGGCGCAAACAAAATTGTGCAGCATTATCGCCTAACGACTTCGTCTTTGAGCCCATACGTGTGCGCTGAACTATTTTGCTCTCTTTTGTTTTGAAGAGTATCTGAGCATTTCATTGACTTTGCAACCATGTATACATGCTCATCGGCCATGTACCACTCGTAATTCTTCTTGGATCTAATCATCATATGGGCAAAACATGCTTGAATCTATGATTTTAAATGGTGTTAAGGCACTCCACCAACCACACATATTTATTTATGCTCACATATTCGTTAAAATAAAATTTATCACTGTACTTCTCCTGACCGTGCGTTTCTTAACCGACGGAGTTTGCCCATAAGGCCATAAGCATCTTCGCCTTGTGGTAATAATGGTGAAGCCTGCTGTACCAGCGTTGAGAAATTTCAAGATTGGAATCTTGATTCACAAGCCTTTCAGAATTTGGGTCTCACCAGGATTGCTCTGAGCCTGAACATTTTTTTACTTCAACGCCCCCTGTTTGCATGCAGCATTCGCTGGGGGGCTGGTCGTGTGCCGGTGCGAAACGGAGCTCAACCTGAACAGAGGAGGCCAGAGAACGCAAAACATGATTACGCAATCACCAGTCGCTCGTCCTTGGCCTGACAGACTTAACAGCAGGTTCATGTGTTGTCAGGGAGTCTCGGTGCCGGCATCCCGATCGCTTCGCCATCCGGTCCCTCCTGGTAAAGCTGTCGTTTTGGTCCATCTCTCTGCTTGCCCCACTCTGACGACGGGGCGTGCACCACACCAGTCTGGCTACAGTACTGGGTGTGTTTAGATCTCAAAATTGAGATGCAAAATTTTAAGATTTTGTATGGATTTTGGGCTGAAAAATACGGTTCCGAACTGAAAAGTACTGTAGCACTTTTCGTTTGTTTGTGGTAAATATTATCCTACCATGGCCTAACTAGGCTCAAAAGATTCGTCTCGCAAAGTACATCCAAACTGTGTAATTAGTTTTGATTTCATCTACATTTAGTACTCCATGCATGTACCGACATTTTTGATGTGATGTTTGATGTGATGGAGAATCTTCTTTTTGCATAGTGTATTTTGGGAAAGTTTGGCCTCTAAGGGCCTGTTCTTTTGGTCACAAATGAACAATGAAAAGTATTATTCATCTATCACATCTTCTCTCAAAAGAAATACTATTCCAACATTATTCATTTGCAACTTCATTATTCATTTTCACACAAAAGAACATGCCCTAAACACACCCAGAGTCTGGCTACAGTTACTGACGAGGGCTTCTCTCGATCACCATCAGCACGAGAGCACGGTGCTCTGAGCACCCTTTTTTCTCGAACGTGCAGTTATGGTGCTCCTGTTTTTCAGTCCATCGTGTTCGGAACATTGAATCCACGATTGGAACAGAAAGGGATGCCATGCCAATTCGTCGGCAGGGCAGCCCCCCGGGCGTACGTAGCAGCTACGGGACACGTCTTCGCCAGATGTCCGTATCTCTACGACTGATGCAGTAAAAGTTCTTCGTAGAATCGTAGTGGTCTCGATCACAATAGAGCGTAGCATTGATAGGAGCGGCGCACCCGTTGTAACGGTGGAGTACGCCGTACTCCTACGCCTCTACGGTGTGTGTGTGTGCGCGTCACGAATTCAATGGCGCGACGTGTACGCACGGGCTGACGGCTGAGGCTGCTGGCCTGATGTGCGTGCCCTGTGCCCACATCCTTGCGCACCTGTGATCGATGTGATCATGTGAAGAGAGCAGCAGACTACCCGCCGCCGGAGGGCGTGCGTGACGACTGGCGAGTGGGAAGGCCGTGAACCACCGCGTGGGATGAGCACGGCACGACACGGTCCCCGCCGGCGCCGCTCTCGCAAAAACTAAGGGTGCGTTTGACACGGCTCCGCCAGCGGCTCCCGGAGCTGTTTTGCGCGGAGCCGTACCAAAGGGTGAAAAAAACGGCTCCGGCGGGGGAGCACCTCGGGAAGCCCGACTCTGGAGCGGGGAGGTCGGGGGGGGAGCTGGAAAAACCGGCTCCCCCGCAGCTCTCGCGGCTCCGCCCCTCCTTTGCCAGGTCTGCCCCCGGCAGTTGGAGGAGCGCGGGAAGGAGGCCGTCGGTTGGGCGGGGGAAGGAGGCCGGCGACGTACCTGACAGGGGCGGCGGCGGTCCGATCCGGGGCGGAGGAGGTCGATCCGACGCGTTGGAGGCTCGATCCGGTGCGGTGGCGGCGGCGGTGGATCCGGCGCGGTGGCCGCCGCCACCCCCAAGCACTGCCGCTGCCCTTTCCCCGCCGCCGCTCCTCACTACCCAGCGAGCGGAGGAGCGAGCGGAGGGGGGAGGGGAGAGGCAGCCGGGGAGGGGCGCCGCGGGGAGGAGCTCAGGCGCGGTTGAGGCGGCCGGAGCCGGTGCGGTGGAGGAGAAGGAGCGGCGCGGGGAGGAGAGGGAGAGGAGAGAAGGAGCGGCGCGGGGGAGAGAAAGGAGAAGGGGAAAAGGAAAAGAGAGAAAGGGAGGAGAAAAAGAGAGAAGGGGGAAAAGAAAAGAGGAGAAAAAGAGAGAGGGGGAGGAAAAAAAAGAGAAGGGGGAAAAAAGAAAAAAGAAAAGAGGAGAGAAAGGGAGGGGAAAAAAAGAGAGGGGAAAAAAAAGAAAAGAAGAGAAAAAAAAGAAGGGGAAAAGGAAAAAGAAAATAGGAGAAAAAGAGAGAAGAGGAAAAAGAAAATGGTAGGGCATTATGGACAATTCACCCTCTCATCCACCTCACACAGTCAGGAGAAGCTGTTTTGCCAAACGTTTTCCCAAAACAGATTCAGCTCCACCGAAGAATCCGCTCCACCAGCACAGCCACAGCCGGAGCCGAAGCCGTGCCAAACACACCCTAAGCCGGTGGGGTAAGACCGCCCCCACGGTTTTCATTAAGAGAAGAAAACCTTCTCTCGGTTTAGAAACCCCCGAACCCCGGTTTCACCGGCAAGAGGATTTTTTTCGGGAAATAAATCCCTGGTGAGATAAACCTGTGTTCAATGAGATTCGAACCCAGACCGGCGGTGTGCCCATCTGCAACGCCTACCAACCGAGCTGCAACTCGTTCTCAGCCGGCGCCGCTCTCGCCGCGGCGGCCCCGTGCGTGCCCGTGTGGCTGCCCCCTTTTGCCGGCTCGCCACGCAACAGCGCGGTGGTGGTGGTAGTAGTCGCCGGGCCGTACCGGCCGGTGGCTGCCGGCCGGCGCGGCGGACCTGCCTGACCAACCCGACCGCCCATGGTGGCTCCACGTCCGCGGTATTGAAACGGGCCCTTGATTGGTTACCAAACCCCCGCAACGGCACTGTCGATCTGTCGCTGGATTATACACGCACGACGCGCGTGCCGCCAAAAATCTGCGAGCTTTTCACTTTCTATCAGCGTCGTCGACCCCGCGTGTTTTCTCGTCGATCCTACCAGTTTATGGGGTGATCGATGGATACTGCAACCAGATCGATCAATGTCCGGCGTCGACGTCAGCTCGGCCGAGGCGGAGGCACCGAGATTCCCCGGCCCGCTGTGCACCGTTGCGTCCGTCGGCACCTGGTCACCCTGCTGCGCGCGCGGTCTGCATGCCCCGCCGCGGTGTCAAGCAACAACGGACGATCCCCACCTGTCACACCCGGCAGCGGCGGCTGCGCACGCTGCCACGCCCCCGCCCGCGCGTACGGCGTGCGCGAGGCGCGCGGCACCGATCAGCCAACGGCTGGTTGGTAGCTGGCCGGTGAGCGGTGGAGTCACCACCGTCCGGCCGTGTGGCCGTGCACCCCAGCCGGTGAGCAAGGTCAGGCCTGCGGCCTGCCCCTGGAACTGAGAAACTCCAACCAACCAACGCCGTGAAAAAGCACAGGATGACAGGAATCCGCCGGAGGCTTTCACCGGCCGGTGATCATCTGGGTGGTGAAAAAGCACGGCGGCGCAGCAATGACTGCGGTAGGGCGGCAGGGCCGCGTGAAATCCCAGCGTGGCCGCAGTTTTTTTTTTTTTTTGGAACTAGCGTGGCCGCAGTTATTACTACTACTAGAACATTTCGGCGCGCGATGCGCGCCCTATCATGCCAACAACCAAATACAAGTGAACAAAAGCAACACAAGAGAAGTGCTCATGATCACACAACAATTTTTTTTTGCTGTAGTAACAATCAAATTCCGTAAGATGCATCACCACTTGGGTGTTGCTCGTCCATGAACACCACAACTCTGCTAGAGAAGTGCACATCCTCTCATAACCTCATCCTCCCATCATCCGAATAGTAAAATGAATGTTGATAACCACAAGTTCATGATGATATCTCAAACCGTGCTTTGCGCGCTCTATCATGACTGTCATCTCAATAACATTTACAATAGTGTGATAAAATGGCAGCATATAATCATATACTTGTCCAAAAAAAAAGATCCATTTACAAAGCTATCATCTCAAGGCCTTTATCTAACAGTTTCACTACACCAAGTCAAGATTATTCTAATTCTACACAAACATATGAATATGCTGACCTTTTGCACCTTTGCCTACGCTTCTGATGCCATTCCTGCAGCAACCTGAGCAACAATGATCCATGGAGTTAGTTTTCAAATTCTGAAACTTCTCGTACCTATATGCGATCTGTCTCCATATAAGCTAGACAAAAGATTATGGCTACCTTGATTTGATGATATGTCGAGTTTTTCTGGAACCCAACTTAGTTACTCACTAACCAACAGCCCAAAGTACCCCATACAGATCTCAAATACAAATGCAGCAAGATGTTGTCATACTGATGCACTGGCAAAGTCTATGCACAGACATAAGGTACAACAATATTACCCTGAACCAACTATAAGCTCAGCTGACTACAATGAGATGTATTTGCATAGTGAAATCTTATCAACTAAGTAAGCATAAAGGATCCAATTATTCAGAGCAAACAGAGAGTATATTCTGAAATCTGAACCACATCATGCCTCTTCTTTCAAATTTACCTATTTTATTCATAGCAAGAACCACTTGGGATACCAATTATTCAGAGCAAATAGAGTATATTCTGAAATCTGAACCACATCATGCCTCTTCTTTCAAATTTACCTATTTTATTCATAGCTCTTCATCCCAAGAAAAACAGCAGTCGGCAGCTACTTTAATTTATTTAACTGAAAGTTACAAAGAACACAAGTTAAGAAACCTATAAAAGATATTCAGAAGGGCAATCTTGGCTTGATTTTTTAGATATTTAGATTCAGATAGAACATCAAATTCGATAAACATGATAATACAGCAGTTTGGACAAGATGTATTTCACTCTCTTTATATGCCAGTAGTGTGATGGAAGCCATATATGATAAGTACATGTCACGTGCTGGAGCAAAAATTGACAGAACAAAGGCAAATATATGCATGCCATCTTGTACTGAAACATTTGGAAAATCTGAGTGTCATCATAGTAAGCACAAAAGGTTGTGCCCAGGACACACGCACCATCAGAAGTTCAGAAGGTTATTATGCTAAAAAAACAAAGTTGGTCCAACAATACAGAAACCTATTCATGGAGCAAGGTATTACCTAGGCTTAGTAGCAGCATCATTGACTGTATCTCCGTCCCCATTTCCAGTGTCCTGATCCTTGAATAGCTTCTCCGCAGTTTTCTTGGCAGCTGATGAGCGAGATGAGAGAGTAGAACAAAACTGAATTTAATTGTGCTTAAAACACTTCAGCTAAGCAACTTGACCAAACTTGCCTCAGTATATAGTGAATCATGTGCTCCTGCTTGAGTTGCCACCAGTTGCAAATAAATTTGCTACTCCATACCTCTACCATGCATTGCTTCATCATTTTCAGGTACACTGAGTCTAGCTAAATGGATCAACTCATACCACTACTAAGCAAAGCAAGTGACAGGGAAGACAGTAGCAGACGCTGACATCGAAGAGAAGGGCAGAGAGGTCTGGCCGTGCTAATACGTACACATAGAGCCGAAGGGAGGACTCGTTGGGAGAAGACGTGAGACAACAGCTCGAGCGTGGCGCCACGAATTCATCCCACTGCATCGATGGGCATCATCCCAGGCGTGAGGTTGTGCACCCAAGCAACCTGCTGAATATACAAGCACAATTCATAGTATATTCACGTGTGATGAGCTAGCTAGCAGAAGAAACGTTGCGGACCTCGCCGAATCCTGAGGGGAGAAGCCGCCGCTCCAGCAAGGCAGCACGGCCGGCCCCACCGGTGCTGTGAGCCGCCGCCGAATCCGGAGGGAAGGAGCGTCGTGGTGAGGGGGAGGGGAGGGATGGCGCCGCCAGCCACCGTCGCAGCAGCCGCGGCCCTCTACGGATCTAGCCGCTGCCCCTCCCCGGAGTGTCGGATCCGGCCATCGGACCTGAGGCCGATGTGGAGAGAGCCGGGGGAGAACCACCGTGGGGAAGGGGGAGGGAGAGCCGCCGGGGTAGGGGGTGCCGGAGAGCCGCCGTCGAGGGAGGGCGCCGGATCCGAAGGGGAGGAGGAGCCGCTCCGCGACCATCGCAAGGAGGCTAACCCAACGCGTCCGCTTGTGCGTGACGGGGCGGATGCCGACGAGCGCGAACGTGGGAGGCGGCGCCGGATGCAGCCGCCGCCGCCGCTCCCCGGAGTGCCGGATCGGACCGCCGGACTCGAGACCGAGGTGGAGAGAGCCGGGGGAGAGCCGCCGCGGGGAAGTGGGGAGGAGGGAGAGCCACTGGGAGATGTAGAGACACGGGAGCGGGTGGTGCGTCAGCGGCGGTGGAGGCCAGGGAGCCGCGGCGGTGGAGGCAGGCGGAGAGGCAGGGGAGGCGGCGGTGGGACGCGGGATGCGAGAAGGAGACGGGAGAAGGGGCGCGAGAGGGTTAGGGTTGGGGCCGACCGGCCGAGGCTGTTTGGGTTGGAGTTGCAGGACTTCATTGTAATTTCAGAGAACGGAAGGGTCTTTTTGCAAAACTTCCAGCAGGGACTAGGGAGTGAGCGCTGCGCGACACGTATGCCGTGAAACGCGGAGAGCGAAGGAAACAGGTGCGGTCTTTCATTTCCCCGACTAGGAGACTACTAGCCCAGCTCACCACGTCGGCGTCGGCCTCGAGATCCCTCCCCCCACTGCGCCTCTGCCGGTAGTGTCTCGTGGTCGTGGCGGCGTGGCCACCGCGCGCGGGCGGGGGCGATCCATCCGTGGGGGCGTGGATTCATTTCCCTCCCACCTCGCCTCTGCTATTAAACGCCACCCGCCATTTTTAATACCGCGCGCGCCTCTCGCTGCCCCGTGCCGTGCCGTGCCGTGCCGTGCTGTCTCCGCTGCCTCTCGCCGCCGCTGCTGCTCGGTGCTCGCGCACTCCCTGTGGGGTGAGAGTGAGAAGGAGAGATGCGGGTTGGTGATGGTGGTGGCCGCGGCGGCGTCGGCGACGGCGGAGGAGGAGGCGAGGGGGCGGTGGTGAGGATGAGGCGGCGCGGGGCCGTCGAGGAACAAGGGGAGGGGGAGGCGAGCGCGTGCTCGGCGTCGGCGTCGGCGTCGGCGAGCTCCACCAGCCGCGGGAGCAGCGCGCGCGGATCGTCCGGCGGCGACTCGGTCAGTCATGCCCTATTCCTCGCTCGCGATAGTTGCTGCTACTACCTTACCTTGCAGCCGCTGCTGCTACACCTCCACGCACTAGTGCACTACCATCATGGTGGAATTGCCAAAGATCTTGATGGAAATCGGAGCGCCCGATCGATCGTTTCGATTTCCCTGAGCATTTTACATCAAATTTTTTTCCCTGAGCATTTTCTGATAGAGATGACGAAGCAAGCATCATGATCAGATAGCATGAACGCGTCGTTTCTCTGTTTTCCCCCTCTGTTCCTGATGACTGACTCCCGGTATCCGAGGTGGGATCGATGTTGGGTGACTACGGATTAGTGACAAAACAATTTTTTTTATGCAAGTGGTGTCACGCTGATCTAGGGGGTCAACGAGACAGTACACCTAGAGATGCCAATGCCCCGATGCTAGGGACAAGAAGCAACAGGGTTAGATAAGATACTGTCCAGGCACACACTCACACTGTAGCAGATACAGTTGCATCTCTGGTAAACCCCACTGGGACAACACAGATGGGGCCCTAAACCTTGGATGCTGAAATCCTCACTGCATTGGTCTTCTTCAGATCGATCGCAACTTGTTATGCTAGTGTAGGCTGTGTTGCTTCGTCTAAGAGAATTGTTGGTGCAGCCTCTAACCAGGTTCGTGCGCCGGGGCGGCCGGCTGGGGACGACGGGTCCTCCGGAGCCTGACGAGAGGCTACTCACTTCCTCCTCGTCCTACGGTGAGCCACCATGTGGTCAACAGCTCATCGCTTTGTACACTTTTGTGTACTCTTACACTCCTTCATTCTCTTGCTTGTATAGTACACTGTTTGTTGCTTCTTTGCTTGTTAATGGCCAACGTCACAGCCATTAAAGCTGATGGACTTTTGCCTTCTGAAGCTTCTGCAGGTTCCACGGAGCCACAAGACGAGGAGGACGACGGGTCATTACAGGGGGCCAAGGACAACAGGTGGGTACGTGCACGGCTCCAAGGACAGGCCAAGAATGCAGTGCCTCGTCCTACCGGAGGTAATTTTCTTGAACTTGGTGATGGTCCATTGGTGGTTCATGAGCATTGATAAGTTGCGCTCGTATCCTGTTCGATAGAATGCCAAGACCAGCGGCATCGACTGGGGGCTGTTCTCTTCCAAGGTAGGAAGGACCGGGCACAGCGGCCCGCCTCGGTTGATTTTGGCTGCCCTGGTGTTGCGAAATCCTCGACGCATTATCCAGGGTTCCCTGTCAATGGTGTCGGGTTGATGAACAAGGGGTTGGTTGCATCGTATTCATCATACAACAAGCCAGACGTGTTATCGAGTCCAGGGACACCAAGCTGCCATCGGCGTGGGACAACATTTGTTGGGTACCAGCAGGGTCAGAATTTCGAAAGAGTGATCCCGCCTTCTGCAGGTCATAGAAGGCATCCAGGAAGCAGCATGGTGCTACCTTATGGCAGTGGGAGGACACTGCCATCAAAATGGGAGGATGCAGAACGGTGGATCTTCAGTCCGAACCCCGGTAATGCACTTGGGAGGTCAGTCCCGCAACTCTGGCGGCCAAAGTCCAAAAGTGGACCTCTTGGACCTACTGGCAGATTTGGTGGGCCATACTCATCTTCTTCATCATCGGCTCTGTTCCTTGAGAGTGGTAGAGTTGGAAAACTCACTGTGAACTCACCTTACTTGGCTGGAGTTCTGCTACCAGAGCATGTTTGTGGGGATGTCATGGACTCTGGAAGGGATCTGAGTGCATCGGGTGAGGATAGCAGCAATGGGCGAGGAGGCAGGTCCGGTCAAATGAATGGTCAGTATCCTGCCATGCAGTCTACCAGGGTTTCTCAGCAATTTGGTAGTGCAACTGAGTCATATCAGTCATTGCCTACTTCACATGAATCTATACAAGGTACACGCCTTATGCTCTTAAGCACTATATTTTTTCAATCTTTCTTCAACTTTCTCATTATTGTTAAGAGTACCATTGAAAAGTTTAGACCGTAAAACATTATTTGGTTCTTGAATACATCCAAAGTTGGATTAAAAAAACAATGTAATAAAATTTCCTATTGAAGTAAAATATTTCTCGTAATTTATGTTGATGGCCACCTTGGTTCTTAAATATGTTATTTGGCACTCACCAGAACAGAATGCGTTCAACCTTATTCCTTATAAAGTATGCTCAGATTTCTCAAGGGCCATTAATGTCCTTTTGAAATATCGTTTTCTGCTTGCAGATGAACAAATTGAAAGCATAAAAGACTCTGCCACTAGTAATACCCCTGTAATTGTGAGGAAGGATGTGGCAACACAAACAAGCCCTGCTGTAAGCAGGTCGTCTTCTTCCAATATGAGATCTTCATTCTCCCGTTCTCTATCAACGCAACAAGTCAAAGAGCTGGAGAGTTGTTTCTCTAAGCTTGAGATCAGGGATGTGCAGGTGGATGATCGGGTGACTCTGACTAGGTGGTCCAAGAAACATGTCACCCGAGGCTTTGACAAAAATGCAACAAATATTATAGAGTGGAAGAAAAAGACAATGGAATCTAAGTCGTCTACCTGGGAAGTTACGGAAACTGCCAAGTGTATATCAAAGTATGGAACTGCTATTACTGTTGATCCTTTTCAGATAAACTTGATCCAGGCATAACATTATTTCTATGCATCATATTTTAGTATTGGGCTAATTACTTAGATATTTACTTCATGAAATTGTGCAGCATATTCTTTTATTATCCTTTCTACTAATACGGAGTATATGCATATGCAGAGACCAGAAGTTCTCTTCCGTCTAATAATATGCTAGCCTGCCTCAAATATGTTCTTTTCGTACTGCAGCTTTATGTAACCTTTCATGTGTGATCTTCAAACTCTCGTGTTTTTCTGTTACTAAGACATAATTATTTGTGTTGAATTTTGTGAATTGTAATTAATATTCGTTCTAAAATAACTTACTGATGCAAGCAAAATAATGAATGCAAGTCCTCAAAGGCTCAAACTAACTGTCCAAATTATCTTTTAGGAGTAGATACATGGATCATGTCAGTACATTGTTTATACTGCGACGGTGTGCTCATTTTAGTTGTTTCTCTTTCCATCACATATGGGCCCATCCGAATTCTGTTTACAGTATTACACTTGTTGTGCTAGTGCAGCTATACTTTATCACCTGTTCACTGAATTTTTTAGCTAGTTTTTATCTTTAGTGGATGGTCTATCATCTAATATAGGGTTTTAGAAGATAATGAAGCTGTAATACATTTTCGGAGTTCTATCAAATGCTGATGGATGCAATTCTTGTTTGTTAAAAGGATGGAGGGAGAGGAAGCAAAAATGACTGCATGGGAGAATATGCAAAAAGCAAATGCAGAAGCAGCCATACAAAAGCTTGTGGTATGCTTTGTTTCCACATTTCCGGTTTTAGATTTTTCCCCCCTTTTGAATACTTTATAGTTGTTTCCTGGCTTCTAGGAGGTTTGATATCCTCTCATACTTGTGATTCTTCAGATAAAACTTGAAAGGAAAAGACCATACTCGCTTGAGAGGATTTTCAACACCCTTAGGTCTGGTCCACGGAAAATGCAGGTGGTACGCAGTACATCAACTGCCAATCATGATCAGCATATCTCCAGGACTATCAAAACCGCACCACACCTCAGCAAGAATGGTCAAATGAGTTCGTTGAGTGGATGCTTCACATGTCATGCTTTCTAGAGATATTAGTTGCACAGTCAAGTAAGATGAATTCCAAATTTCTCACCTTTGCAGTTACAATCTTCTCTTTCCCCATATGCTTGGTGGCAATGATTATCCAATGTGTTTCCCTGCGTTTATTATAAGAAGTAGAGTGTAATATAATCATCTGTATGAACCACGTTTGGCTAAGATCATTTGTCTAGCTGTTCGTGCTTCCTGTTTTTTTTAATCCCTCTCTTGGCCTTATATATAGCTCTCTTTTTTATACTTAATCATTGTAACAGAACTCATATTTTTAATCTATCTACTTTGACTCCCCCTACTGTTTTCGCTCAAAAAAAACTCATCTGTAGCAATGGATCTGAAATATTGATGCAGTAAATGTTGCTGTTCAATCTAACACTTGCATTTATGCTGCTTTCTATGAAAAACATTTGTCAGTTCTTGAATAATTTTTTTCCATCTCATGCGTGAATACATTGAATGCGCAAATGAACTGACAAATGGAAACTCATTTGCTGTAGGTTTATGAAAGATAACTTTTGGTCATTTGCTATAGATAACATAAAGAGACAACAAAAGTGCTTTTGAAAACAAGCTTTTGGATACTCCTAGACTATAAAGACATATCATTTTAGGCCTTGAAAATGATATCCTTCTGCATTTGCACACATTTGTGTTGTACCTGCATGACAAAGACATGTCCTGTTCCTGGGAACTTTACATTTTGATCATAGAACTAAAAGTGCTCTGTAGCATAATTTTTGCTGTTATTAGGCACATTTATGTACATTCTGATAACAGAACCACGATTCTATACCACGGATCCATGTGCAATTCAGCCTTAACATATTCTTTTGCTGTTTTCAGGCACTGTTATTATAACATTCAAGATGAAGTGCAGAGGAAAATCAGAGCCTTGTTAGTAAAGGAACTGGGGCCTGCCAAACTTTTCATCCAATGGCCTGTGTCTTTAACAGGGTTCATATTCTGGATTCCTTTTTTTCTCTTCAGTTTTGATTCTGCCAGGGTAACATAGTAGATGCAAAATGAGAGGAGCCGCTGTTATCAAGTATTCATGTGTGTTTATTGTGAATTGTGATTATTGGTATCTCACCTCATAGCAATAAAAGGTTTCCTCTTGTGCTAGTTTTCCAGTACATTATTGTAAACCAAAGGAAAAACACAGGGGACTTGTCCACCTCATCCTTCCTCGTTTTCTGTTAGAATAAATGGGCCTAGAGCCATTTATTTCAATAATTAAATAATCAAAACCCATTGTTTTAATGCTAGAGAAAAGTGAGAAATACCGTACGGGTAATTGAGGAGTCTTTTATTCGACTTATGAGGTAGACTTTCGGTACATCTCTTGTGAAGTTGAATAAAGGAGAAAGGTGTGCCCCGCGCGCGCTCTCGCTCGCCGAGGGCGTGACGTGTCGTGTCGAGACAAGCGGGCGGAGCGGACGAGAGGAGTTGCGGGGCGGGAGTACCTTTTTGCCGTTGGAAGGGAATAATCCTTTGGAATATTCTCAACGGTGATTTGGTTTCCTTAACCACGACTGTCCAGATTCATCCCACCGCGTTCTCTCCGCGTCCCAGATCTGGATCTGGGCGCACCCCCTCCGCGCCCGCCCGCCTATATAAGGCGCCCCTTCTCCTCCCTCTCAACTCGCCCCATTCACAACCAGGTACTCATGCTTAGGAGACATCTCCCTTCTCCCTCTCTGTCTACTGCCTTTTGCTTTCGCATTCCCATCGCTTGCACCGCGCGCATGGTGTTGGCGAGAGCAGAGCCTCCGGAATCTCGTCCTGCTGCTGAGATCCTGCACGGGGTAGGCGGGCGATAAGGTTTTTGGGGAGCGTCTTGACGCGACTGCTCGCTCCCTGTACGACTACTTTGTCTACTTCCCGGCGACCGTTCGACTCCACTGCGATCATCTTCCTGCACCGACTTTGTTCGACTACATCAACCAAGGTCACATGGCTGAGCCAAGTGATAACAGGACACCGGGTGCCTCCGGCACCCACCCTCCCATTGGGTACATTCTAAAACATATATTCATGTTTATTAGTTGTATAATCATGAATATGTTTATATTTTATCGTTGTTTAAACATGAACACTAGCACATGGATTGTTTCACTCACAATATTAGAATATCACTTTATTCATGGAATTAAAATATACGAAATATTGCCTATCTTCTAACATTTTCTTCCCCTCCCACCTCTTCTTCCTCTCCTTTGATCAATGTCCACAAATTGCAGCCCGCAAAAAAAAAAGGTAAAAAATTGCAGGCGTTTGGGAAAATTCCAAAAGAGTAGTGGTAGAAGAAAACGGAAAACTGACTATGGTGTGAAAAATCAATGGCACAGAGAAAGCTATCTCAGAGATCATGTGCGTGGAAAACGGAAGCGTTCATGCCATCAAACATAAAATAAAACTTACCAATTAGTAATCACACATACATTTATCGTTTTTGATAGGAAGTTTTATTGATTTCAAATAATCACATTAAGATGATACAAGGAGCTTAAAATAGTCCCACTCTGCATAACTTGGATGCAAACAGCCTTACAAAAGAAAAGATAAGACACCAACACACGCTAATGTCATTCAAATTGTGGAGTATACAGAATCTTATCAAGAAGATAATAAAATGTTCTGATCCAGATGTCACACAAGGCAAAGGTTAATCTTTTAATGTCCAAAAAATGTCAGTTCACTTTTTACTAGGAGCATACAACATAGATTTAGCTAGATCTTCAAGTACAACCGAATTTGGGTCTTCTTTTCAGTAAATTTCATGTTAGATGTTCTTATTGAAGTATAAATGAAGTGCCACTCTTCACTATTACCTTGGCCATTTATGATGAATTATTTAGTGCATGCAAAGATCTCGAGCTCAAATCCTAGCGGGTGCAATTAAACAAAATAAATTTACCTGACTTATATTTCTATGTTGGAGGGGATGTGTTGAAATATAAGTGATGGCTTATTTGTTGCTATGGAGAGCCATACCCAATGAACTTCATGGCAATCGGCAATAGCCATTTCTACTATCTTGCTTTTGTTTTTTGAGTAATTTCTTCAAAATCCTAGACGTCTCGTTGCTCGATACCAGCAGTCCATTCATAGATTTTGAAGAATTTAATAAGAAAACGAAATTAAATAGAGGCTGAACAAGATAACAAAAGAACAATAAACATATAGTTGCACACACATTTTCCTTATAGAAACCAATATTTTCCAAAAAGGGAAATTGTTTCTCTGGTGTTATATATTAATTGCTTTAGGGTCACTTATGTTGGAATTTTCCATCTATAAATTTTAGAAAATGAGCACAACATGTGCTTCCATTTTATTGTATAAAAATGATACTTACTTACTCCCTCCATCCCTGTATGATAGTCGTTCTAGCTACAAATTCATGTCCCTGATAGATTGTCGTTCTCTAGCGCAGCGCCTAGTACTACAACCTACGAGCCTAGCTGACGGCACATGCATTGCAGCAGCACCTAGCGTCCAAGCCTTGCTGACCACACATCCACTTGCCCTCCTGGTCTCATATAGGGGTAGCAGCGTCTTTTGCTTGTTACATTGATTCCCGGTTCCAGACTTCCAACGACGATCAAACAGGGACAGAGGGAGTAGATCACAACTGTTTGAATTCTTATAGAGAAAAAACAAAAGAAAAACAACAACAACAACAACAACAACAACAACAACAACAACCTTATTTGTTTTCAGGCCAGCACGATCTCCATATAAAAAGGTACACCACAACAATCGAATTTATTCCAAATAAAATTTTACATTTTTCTTATCAAAATCCCGCAATACTTGAAATATCTGAAAGCAACATTTAAATAATACTCAAAACATTCTAAAAATCAAAGAAGCATCGTCAAACAAAATCTTGATAAAAAAATGAAAAATGAATGCAATGAGTTGGCAATGCACTCGGTCATGTCTTATACTAGTTTAAACATGGAAAATAATCTACAAGAAACCAATTTGTGCCCCTAAAATTATTTCAAGTTTACCATAAACTTTAAAACATTCATAATTAGGAACTACAAAATTTCAACACATAAACAAGCTAGTGAGGTCCCCCTTTGAGTCATGTTGTTTAGATTTAAGTGACGAGGCAAAGTCCTCTATTGTATCATGTGGTAGAGTGCATGTGTCCAAATAATTTATTTCTATCTGGCATAGAAATATAGGATGAACAAAAGAGTGTTTTTATTATTTTTACATTTTCTTACTCTCTCCGTCCTTAAATATATGACGTAATTTTGTTGTCCTAAACGTCATATATTAAAAGACGGAGTATGTGTTTTTACTCTCAGCTATCTATTTTACTAAATGCCAATAATCATCTGATTATTGACACATGGACTTTTGTGTTAGTTTATTATTATTTGTTTTATTATTAATGCAATATGGACTCTGCTTCAAATGAACCCATTCTCCCCTAGCGTCCGAACCGGATCGGCTCAGCCATTCCAACACCGGGCCCAATTTTCAGTCTACTACTGACTAGCCAACCCTGGCCCTGGATCCGCCTTCCGTTTCACCCCCCATCTCGGCGCCGCCGCCGCCGCGCCGCCGCCCATCTCAATCGCACGGGCCCGGCAATGCCCGCCGCCGCGCCATAGGTCACCGCGCGATGCCCCCGCCCGCGCCCGCGGCGCTCCCCCGTCTCCTCGCGGCCATCTCCGCCGCCGCCTCCTCGCCCGCCGACCTCCGCCGCCTCTCCCACCTCCTCCTCTCGCCCTCCGCGCCGCCGCCCCCCATCCGGTGCCTCAACACCCTCCTCATGGCGCTCGCCCGCCACCGCATGCTCCCGGACATGGAGTCGCTCGCCGCCCGCATGCCCGCCCGCAACCTCCGCACCTACACCACCCTCATCAACGCCTACTGCCTCGCCGGCGACCTCCCCGCCGCCAAGCGCCACCTTTCCTCGCTCCTCCGCGCCGGCCTCGCACCGGACTCCCACGCATACACGTCCTTCGTTCTTGGGTACTGCCGGGCGGGGTTGCTCACGCACGCCTGCCGAGTGTTCGTGCTAATGCCGCTACGGGGGTGCGTGCGCACCGTGTTCACGTATGCAGCCCTGCTCCAGGGGCTGTGGGGCGCTGGGATGGTGCGTGAGGCAATGGCGGTCTTCTCCGGGATGCGGCCGGATGGCTGTGCCCCTGATCAGCACGTGTACAGCACGATGGTGCATGGGTTATGTGGGGCAGGACGAACTGGAGAGGCGAATGCGCTGCTCACAGAGGCAACAGGGGATGGATTCGTGCCTAATGTTGTTGTATACAATGCTTTGATCGATGGTTACTGCAGTACTGGGGATCTGGAGCTTGCAGTTGGGGTCTTTGAGAGGATGCAGAGTAAAGGGTGCTTGCCCAATGTCCGCACATATACTGAGCTGATATGTGGGTTCTGCAAGTCCGGGAAAGTAGAGAGGGCTATGGTGCTATACAGTCGGATGGTTGAGGCAGGTTTAGCTGCAAATGTGGTGACATACACAGCCTTAATTCAGGGGCAGTGCAACAAGGGGCACTTGGAATGTGCCTTTAGGCTGCTTCACTCGATGGAGGCTAGTGGGCTGGTCCCTAATGAGTGGACTTGCTCAGTGTTGGTTGATGCTTTGTGCAAACGTGGGAGGATTGAGGAAGCTCAACAGTTTCTGGGGTCTCTTGTTCAGAAGGGAATTAAGGTGAATTATGTTGTCCACACCAGCATGATCGATGCATTGAGCAAGGCGGGAAACATTGATGCTGCTCATAATCTGATGCAGAAAATGGCCACGGAGGGGTTTGTGCCAGATGCCCATGTGTACAGTTCACTTATTGATGGACTATGCAGGGAAAATAAGCTGTTGGAAGCAATGTCGCTTTTGGATGATATGATGGAGAATGGAGTACAAGCAAATGCTGTCACATATACCATTCTTATTGATAAGTTACTGAAGGTGTTTGGGTCTGAAGGTCCAAAGAAGATATTTGATAGGATGGTTGTAGCAGGTATAAAGCCCGACGTTTTCACTTATACAGTATTTATACGCTCCTATTGTCAAGAGGGAAGGATGGATGATGCTGAATCAATGATGGTACAGATGATTGATCATGGTGTTTGCCCTAATTTAGTCACGTATAACACATTGATTAAAGGATACGCAAATCTTGGAATAGTCAATCAGGCATTTTCATCTTTTAAGATCATGGTTGATAATGGGTGCAAGCCAAATGAGGAGTCTTACACAGTTCTTCTTGAACTGCTGCTAAAGAAAAATTCCTCTGGTGACATAGTTGCCAACACTGTTAATGCATGGAGAATAGCTGACATGAAAGTTCTTGATGAACTTCTAGACGAGCTGATTAAGCTTCAGGGCACCCCAGCCAGCTATATTTACGATTGTTTCATTAGATGCTTGTGCAGATTTGACAGATTGGAGGAGGCAAAAAGTTTTCTTGCAGGGATGCAGAGTGCTAACTTGACCCCAAGTGAGGATGTATATACTTGTATCATAGAATGTTGCTGCAGACTGAAATTGCTAAAAGAAGCTTTAAGGTTTCTTGATTCCATGGCCAAAAATGGCTATTTACCACATTTAGAATCATATAGGTTTATTATTTGTGCTCTTTGTGAGGAGGGAAATTTTCATACTGCTAAAAGCATTTTTGGTGACATACTGTCAAAGGAATACAACTGTGATGAGATTGTTTGGAAGATTTTGATTGATGGTTTATTACAAAAGGGAAATACTGCTGACTGCTCTAGTCTGCTATCATTCATGGAGGAACAGAATTATCGTCCTAGTGCTGCAATATATGCAAGGCTTAAAGGTGAAATAACAGTTGCAAGTGAAGTCCAGGAAATTGCTACCTGAATTCATACGGACAAACAAACCAACCTTAGTGTTGATTTTGATGGCCTTTGAATCTATACAAGGTACATGCCTCATACTTTCAAGCACTGTCTATTATTTCTTTATGTTTTTGGTTAGCATTAGACCTGTTGAAAATGTTGATGATAGAGCACTGGTTCTTGAATACGTTTATGGTTAATGTACCAAATTTTCCTATTGAATCAGATAGTTGTAAACTGGTTAAATGTTTGATGGCCAGCTTCATTCTAATGCTATTCAGCACGCAATGCACTCACACTTATTGTGTGTGATCAAATTTCTTAAGGGGCATCAATATCCTTTTGAAACAACGCTTTCTGGTTGTGCAGATGGATGAATTGAAAGCATAGAACACTCCTCTGTAATTGTGAGCAAGGGTGTTGGAAAACGAACAAACTCCGATATAAGCAGGTCATCTTCTCCCAACATGAGGTCTTCATTCTCCCATGCGCTATCGGCGCAACAAGTCAAAGAGCTGGAGAGTTGTTTCTCTGAGCTCGAGGGATGTGCCGGTGGATAATCGGTGAAGGCTCTGACAAGAACTAAGCAAATATTTGAGTGGAAGAAAAACACTGGAATCTAAAGCCTCTGCCTGGGAAATAGCAGAAACTGCTAGGTGTATATCAAAGTAAGGGGACTAGTATTACTGTTAACCCTTTTCAGGCATATTATTATTTCTACGCGCTTCTATTAGAGTAACTATTTTTTGTTCAAAAAATATTAGACACATGACATGGATACTTTATAAAATAGCAACATGTTCCCCAATTGTCTGTTTTAATATGCTAGCCTGTTGACGATGCAGAGGCCAGGAAGTTGCATACATTTTTAAAAAAATATTCTAGCCTGCCTCCAATTTGTTCTTCTCATACTGCATTTACTAATACCTCTTCTTGGTCTTGGATCTTTCTCTTTTTTTTTTTTGAAGAACTGGTTACACGGCTTATATAATAAGGAGACGAGCAGTAAAAACATGGTACCAAAAGGGAAAAAAAGGACAAAAAAGGGGCAAGGTGTTTGGCTCCAGCATTGCTCCAGCTCTGGGCTTCATCTTGTATTTTCAAGATAGTTTGGATGACTGACCTGACTATTTTGCTCTTTCGAAATGGTATATATCAGGAGCATGGTGAGGGATCATGTTCCTTTTGCCTGATTGATACATGATACCTGACCTGTGCATAAGATGCAAATACCAGTCCACCAAGGAGGACGTGTAGGTCCAGTTTACAGATAGGAAGAAGTCGTGGGCTTGTGGCCAATCCACGATAGCTTTGGCTACCACGCATTCTGAGAAAAGATGTGAATCTTTCTCCAGGTTCCGTTCACAGAGTGCAGAAATAATTGTTGGGGCGAGCCAACCATGGATTTGGAGCCAGTTGGCAGTCCAGATGCGGTTCTTGGGTGATCTTCGAACTTTTGTTTTCCTATTACTTGTGCTGAGTTTTGTGAATTGCATACATACTCATTCTAAAATTACTTACTGATACATACGAAAGAATGATGACATGTATTTAACTAATATAACAGTTTCAAACTAACCTTGTGAGTATATAGTTTATACATGCACGGTGCAGCTAGAAGTTCCTCTGTCACCTCTTCAGTAAAATCTGCAGCAACTTCTAATCTTTTGTGGATGTCAATCATGAAATATAGGGATTTACCATATTCCGTCAAATGCTGATGGGTGTGCTTGTTTCTTCAAAGGATTGAGGAGAGGGAGCAAAAAATGTCTGCATGGAAGCATATGCAGAAAGCAATAGCCGCAATACAAGGCTTGTGGTATGTTTGTTTCTCTGTCTAAGTGTTTAGTATTCCCCCCCTTTTTTCCCGCAAGCTTCATTCTTGTTTCCTGTCTGATAGGAGTTTTAATATCTGCTCATACTTGTGATTCTCCAGATAAAACTTGAAAAGAAAGACCATACTCGCTGGAGAGAATTTTCAACACCCTCAGGTCTGATCCTAGAAAACCGCAGGTGGTACGCAGTACATCAACTGCAAATCAAGATCAGCATTTTCCAGGAGTATCAAATGGCACCACACCTCAGCAAGAATGGTCAATTGAGTTCGTTGGGTGGATGCTTCACATGTCGCGCTGTTTAGAGATATAGCTCCATGATCAAGTAAGATGTATTTGATTTTACTGATCATTCACTGCTTTTGTAGTTGCAGAAATGGTCTTCCATTTCTACATATGTTTGGTTGCAATTATTGAGTTGCATGCACCAACCAATTCAACCCAAAAGCTTAAGCTAATGGGGAAAGGTGTGCAATTCACTTATACTCCAACACTCCCCCTCACGTGCAGGCTCCCCAAGGCCGCATACGTGGATATTGGAGTGGGCTGTAATTAATTTAATTAACGCGCCTGTCAGGATTCGAACTCGTGACCTCTGGCTCTGATACCATTTGAGTTGCATGCACCAATCAGTTCAACCCAAAAGCTTAAGCTGATGAGGAAAGGTATGCAATTCACTTATACTCCAACAGCAATGACTGTCCAAAATGTTTTCTCATGATGTATCATAATAAAATATAATAGAGTTTGCTGTAGCACTGAATTTGAAAACTGCAGACTTCAGAAATGAATCCAAGGCCAATGCTACAGCAGATTCTCAGTCAGCAATATGAACATGAGAGAATTGACATCTTCCCTATCTATCATAGAGGAATAAAATGTGCATAGTTCATGCCATGTTGCTGGCAACAATTTGGTGATAGCACAGATGTTAGAGAATTAATATCGCTAGATTTGAAATCTAAATTTCACAGTACAATATTAGAACAACATAGTTCTGTACCTTGGATCCGTGCGTGCTTTAATCTTAACACGTCTTTTTGCTGTTTACAGGCACTGTTATTACTCTCCACATGGGATGTAGAGGAAAAATCAAGAGCCTTGTCAGTAAAAAAAAAAGGGCCTGCCATTTTTTTCAATCAAATGGTCTGTCTACAGCAGCGATAGTTTTGTTTCTACCAGGGGAGCATTTTATTGGTATGGTATCTGATCACAGAATAATAAAAGAGCCCCTGTTCTACAAGAGGGGATATTGTTCTCATGCATTCTTTGTGAATTGTGATTATTGGTATGGTATCTGATCACAGAATAACAAAAGAGCCCCTGTTCTGCTGGTCGTCCACAGTATTGCTTTTACATTAACTATCACCGAGTATATATCACATAACATTCCAGTCTGAGAGCTGGGAATCATCTTGTCACTTGGGTCAGGAGCAGGACAGGCACACTTTAGTTCACCCCCAAAAGGCTTATTGTTGTAACCTGAAGAGTGACGCAGTCAATAAGTGAGATTCTGTTATGCTAACTGCCTTTTAATTCCAGTAACTTGTGTCACTTATAGTGACAATCACCCATGTGGAGCTCATGTCCCGCTCAAACACAGTGCATCAGCAGTACACACAACGAGAGGTCAAAATGACTACTGATAAATTAGTAGTACACATCAAGTGAGGTCAAAACAACTTCTGATTAAAAAGCACGATACACAAATTTAAGCATATACTGGTTCTTTTGTTAGCTTGCACTCATGAAATCCAGTATTTGGAAACGTGCTGAGTTAGATAAGCTTCTCATACGAATGTGCAGATTGTACAAAGGAGCATTAAGGGCTTCAAACTGCAGGAAATTTCCTCCAAACCAATACAGGCACACCGAAGACAGTAAAGTTCCCTCAGAATGCACATAATCTGCAGTCTGCACATAGCATGCAGCACATCAGTCAATTTCCTGCAAAGGGTTTTCATTTCTGTGAATTTAAGAGCTTGAAATTAAAGTCGTTTAAAGAAAAGAAATTCCTCAATCTGTTTGGTAATTTGCTTCTGATTCGCTGAGATGTAATTATGTGTCTGAAAGTGATTCTTTATATTCTCTAGTTTAAATATTCAGACTAATTATGTTCCTGAAAGTGATTCTTTCTCTAGCTTAAATTTTAAGAATGAAGTGATTATAGTCGGAAAGTAAAACAGGAGAAAGTACTTTTTCAGCTCCAACCCTTTCATTTAAGAGAATCACATTATGGAATCATCCCTCTGAAAAGGGAGCCTGGAAGCTGCTCCGGGAGCTCTGCCAAACAAGCACTTAAGAAGGGAACATGCATTATTTCAATAGTGATATGTCACCAGATTGTTGTTGACCTCCTCAAGTTACAAATATATGTTGCTTCTGTACACAAAAGGATGTTTTTTTTTACCAAAGAATTTTTAGCTAAGAAGAAAGACCATGCATGTGGAAGCAAGAAGTATTCATGCCTATCAACATCGCATTGAACTTACCAGTTAGTAATCACTCTGTCATTTATCTGCAAACAATCATATCAAGAAGATGACGAAATGACTTCCACTGAAGCTTCCCAGTGTAAATTTGGTCCATCCCAATGTATATAGTGGATCTGGAAATTTCAGTCCAGCTGTCCAGAAAGGCAACAATAGAGGACTCTCTAGCTGTCCCAAAAGTGTCAGCTCACCTTTTATGAGCATAGATAGCCAGGTCTTCGATTACAACCATAAATGTGTTGCGTATTTCATTGTGTCGGCAATTCTTGGTGTTTTCAGCTCTTAGGGTACTCAAAAACTATTCCATTCGCCACACTTTTGGCTCGTCCATGGCCAAAAAATTTCCTGATGATAGCTAGGGCAAAATCAACAGCTGTCCCAATCCCCTTCCCAGTAATCAAATTCCCGTCGATCACAATCTTTGATTGGTCCATAACTTGGCATGTGAGCTCATTGGCTACATCAGGATGAGCTGTCACTGTTTTATCCTTGGTAAAATTTGCAATGTCATTTTCCACTTCCACAGATTATGAGGTGCCATGAGTTTTGAGTCCTAGAATCTCACCTCGAGTAAACCTTGCTGCTGCAAGATCTTCAAAGAAGAAGAGATCCCACCGTACACCCTGCCAGCTTGTTTTTGTTCTTTGAGTAACTTCTTCAGGAATCTTGACCTGTGCAGCCGCTCAGTTCCAGCAGTTCCTCCCTGAAAAGTATAGCATGCAGTTGCGCATAACAGCATTAAGTTCAAGTTAGTTTAACATTAAGTCCCCAAAGCTACACCGAAACTACATCAAAATAGTTTGAGAAGAAGATAGGGATTCATAATTGAAGAACACACATATTTTATCTGAGAAACACACAAACTTGCTACGGACAACCAATATGCTGAGATACAACAGCATACTAGCATGAAGTTGCGATAAAGTTACACACAGTTCTTATATCCTACTAAAAACAAAACAAAACTACTACCACAAGATCAATATGCCAGACATCTGAAAACCAGGCTCTATTGAAAATGCAAGAATGAGATTATCTTTTTAAGATTTTCTTCAATAGGATCCTTTCGTAGTAAACTAGCTCACAGCTAATATATATCTAGATCAACTCTTGTACAAAATGAGCTTAACGTGACCATGATATGTTAGTCACGCACCAACTTTGGAATAACATGACATCATCAGAAGGATAAGGTGCGGTGGTGGGGACAATTTTGTCCCACATCTGTGAATTAATTAAATGGCAGATATCTTGTTGAAATGTGTGGTGCCATTTATGTCTTCCAAATCAAAAGATGAACTGCCAAGAAAACTTACAGGAAGAATAATTAGATCGTAATTTGAATCAGAGGCACTCATAATGCTTTTATCAGCAACAATCGTCATCCTTTGAGAGCCAACAATATTTGGAGATTTTTCAACTGAAGCCAATATCACATTTATCTTTGCTCGTCTTAAAACATCAACAAGAATTATGATCTCCATCTCTTCTGACCCATTTGCGATTGGAATTAGAACCTGTTTCCCCATGTCAAATTAGCATCAATGATATAATAAACAGTCAACCCTCCAGCAAAATATACCCGAAGACAATCAAACAATTTCAAGTATTTTTCCCATGCATACAAGCATGACTGAACTTCCCAAGATAACTAGATATGATAAACAATAGCATTTGAATGTGAACAGACAGATCAACTATTTTGTGTGCTAGGGAATGTGCAATCGAACAGAGCTAAATCAAGGCTGTACCTTTAAAGAAGAATAAGCAAGGGTATCAGATCAAGTTGTGCAATAATTTACTATGATTTAGTGGTTTTCAAATAAGCAAGGCTATACTATGATTTAAGCAAACCAATATTTGGTCAAAAAAATTTTAAGTATGAGAACCTCTACAGTATGACATAAACCCTTGGTGGAGGATGAAACCATGCTTGACATGACACAGCATGCATTCTAAGGTGTACTCACATGAGGGTTGTGATCAACAGACCACTCAAGTTCATTGACTTCTGTACTCCTTTCAAGGTCAGTGTCAATTTGTGTCATCTGTAGCGGAATATACAAAAGAACCATCAGCATTAATAAACTACAACTCAGTAGCTTGAGTAGCCAGTCAGTCTAAACAAACTGAATTTAAGAAAAAAGAAATGAGAACACAAAGGAGGAATTTCCTGTCTTTAATTTCTATTAATTTAAGGTGGTTGGGGAATAGAAACCATGCCCTTAACCATCACAATTATGAAACTTAATTTCTATGTAAAATAACCTAATGATCTAAAAGAAAAGAAAACTCAATGCAGGGAGAAGATGTCCCTCTTTGTCTTAAGAGAGCGGAGTATGGAACACTTTATGGAGGTATACACTAATACACACGACCTGCGAGCACCTGGGTTGCCAGCCCTCAATTGGAGGCTACACCAACTGAGTTATCACTTGGTTCTCTCACGAGCTAAAAAGACTGATAATTAAAAGCTATCATGTAAATAATTAAGATAATAGATATTAAAGTTTCTTCTGACAAACCAAAATTCTGTCGACATCTTTAGCTGCATGAGGTCCAAACATTTGCTCAACAAATGATAAAGCGAACTGGAATGATGTCCCTGGCCCGCGACTTGTAGTGAGCTCTCCTGAAACCTGAATGTTTGATTCAACAGCTCGGAATGTAGGAAGGTCTCCTATAAAAGATGGGTGACAGGTGATCTTGTAAAAAGAAGGGAAAAATGTCAGTAGATGAACCCACACATTGGTAGACTGAATCTATCCATGTAGTAAAACAACCACCTTTTTTCTCTTGTGGAGACCCCACGGCATTAGGACAACTGCAGGTGCAGCACATATAGCACCATACAGTCTTTTCTCCTCAGCCTGACAAACTGTGATCCTTTGAAGGATATCGCTGTCTCTCAAACGCACTGAACCAGGCATTCCTCCCTGAGCACATCAACCCAAGAATCAAATAAAACATTCTAGACACTGCCAGCAAGTGTAACGCCACAGCACAAAAAGGTGAGAGGTTGACCACTTGTCGTCAGCACAAAAAATAAGCAATCATGAAGACAATAGCATATTGGTGAAGTATTGTCAACATTTAGAATTTTCCCTAAATCAATTTTTTGCTAATTCCAATCCTTAATACACCAAGCTCCACAGGAACCATTTAAACCACGCACAGTAGATCAGTAAGAGCAGAGAATGTGAGTTACCGGGAGAGCCACGAGGTCGAACACCTGGTCGGCGCAGGAGGCAATGTGCGTGTCCGCGACGATGCGGGAGCCGCAGGACGCCTCCACTTCGAGGCCGTCCTCGACGGAGGCCAGCGTCACGTCGGCGCCGGCTAGCCGGAGGACGCCGGCGAGGATGACCGCCTCCATCTCCTCCGTGCCCATGGCGATGGGCACGAGAACCTTCATTTTATACAAAAGCGCAGAAAGTTAATCTCCTAGCGCTGTCATCGACATGGAGGGATGTGGTGAGTGTAGACCACACCAGACCTTCTTCTTCGGACAGGGTGGCAAGGAGGAGACGGCCGTTGCGGTGGCGGAGAGCGTGGGGGCAGACCGCGCCGCCACGGAACGCGGTGGTGGCGGTGGCCGAAGGGAGGAGTGAAGGGAGCGGTTCGGTGGATGCAGCGGTGACCGTGCCTCCGTGGCGGGAGGCGCGGTCGGGGAGAGGAGGAGGGAGTGCCATGGAGAGAGCATCGTGGAAGGTCGGGGGTCCTCGGAGCAGCGAAGACGCCGTCGGCTGGCCGGCTGGGAGCAGACGGATAACGGCAGCTCCAGTGTGAAACTGAGAAATCCGATGTGGCGTTCATTTCTTGGTGAATAAAAATCGAGTGACCCCACCTGTCAGTGTCAGGTCGCGTCGCGCTCCTCTAAAAACTGCTGCTCGTCACGAATAGCAGGCCGTTGCTGGCTTGCTGCCATGTAGTGTAGGGCGCTGCTGTAGTGCTGTGTGAACCAAAACGAAGATTGCTTTTTTTTTTTGAGTGCCTCTCATCTGGGTACAGCTGTAGTATCTGATCATACACACGCATGCCCACTCCACACACGCACACCACCACACGCTACTGTGTACAAACAGACCTACAACTACACACAGATCAAAGATCGCGTCCTTCTTGAGATCACCAGAATCCTCCGATTCCGTAGGCGACGGGCGCGTCACATTCCCTTTGTGGCTCCACGCGTGAGAGGCGAACGAGAAGGCAGTTGGGAATCTACTGTTCCCGGTGAGAAAACCAGCGCGATCCAAGGATCGAACGCTGGCCGGCAGCGCGCGCACCTGCAGCGCTAGCCATCCGAGCTACGGCTCGGTCTCCAAAACGAAGATTGCTTGATGGTAGAGGATCTCATTTTTGCATGCAACTCTCTCCTCAAATTTCTGCAAAACATTTTTAAGAACTGCTTCTGAATTGCTTTACATTCCTATAATACTACACCGGCATTTATGTATAAATGTCCTTTTTCTAGGTGCTTGTAACTTCTTTTCAACTGCGTTAAAGACATCTTAAGAAATCCAATTTACTACTCCCTCCGTTTTTAGATATATGAAGTTTAGGACAAACAAATTAGTTCATTTTTTTTATCTAAATAGCTTGTTCTGAACGTCATATATTTAAGAACGGATGTAGTTATATAAAAGGCAATGGTAATAGTGTCGGGGACAGCCGTAAGGGTCCCCTAAAAAACCGGGGGAAACCCATTCACTTTCGCAAAGACTAAAACACAAACGAATTCACAAACCTAAACGCGCTCAGGATACTCACGGCCCAGCGGCCGGGCCCACAGCCCTGGTGGCCCCAGCGGCCCACCAGAGCAGTCGGCCCAGCCACCCCCGGGCGAAACTCCGCTTCGCTCGAGGGGCGCAGCGCCACGAGACCCCGCCTCGCTCGAGGGTTGGTCGCCCCACCCCCCGGGTGAAACTCCGCCTCGCTCGAGGGTCGGTCGCCCCCTTGGGTGAGATTCCGTCTCGCTCGAGGCCCTCACAGGCTCGCCGCCCCTGCACCTGCTCCCCCGACGGGGGCGTTCAGCGTTCTAACACTTGCAGGCGCCTAGGTCAAAGACGAATCCGCGCCATGCCATCCCTCTGACACGCCCGGGAATCATATCCCGGCGCTGTTCTGCCAACTCTCCCGATGAGGCCACCCACTCGGCAAGGCCAGGGTCAGCTCCGCGACACTGCGCCACCCACTCGGCAAGGCCAGGGTCAGCTCCGCGACACTGCGCCACCCACTCTCGTACGGCCAACGCGCCGCACCCTCGAAAGAGGACAGCGGAACCCTCGAAGCGGGGACGGACGCCTGCTCCGCGCCACACCATGACGCCGGACCAGTAAGGCGCGTCACCTCCATCACCGTCGGTCCTGCGCGGCCATCCCCGCCATCACGACGCCATCCCGGGCACTGCTGCGCCATCCCTGACGCTGTGGGAATGCGGGGCGACAAGACACCGCCACGACCGCGGTTGTGCCCCTTGCGACCTCCCGTCGGCCGCACCCTCGAGTCAACGTACGGACGACGACCACACGGAAAGTTCCTACGCTGCCACCCTCGAAGCCGCTCCTGGGCAGGTACAGGGCACGCCACGACGCTCCGCCGGAAGCAAGATTCGCCAGGACGGCCGTCCACTCCGTTGCACTGTCCGCCATGCCATCACACGTAGCCAGAACAGTGCGGCACGCCTGTAAACTGCCTCCTCCTTGACCTATAAAAGGAGGGGCAGTCCCCTGGCCGCAAGAGGACAGAGGACTGAGAGGACCAACCCACACGCTTTCTGCCTTCACTACGATATTGGCACTTGCCTCAATCAAAACCTCAGGGACCTGGAGGTCCAGCCTCCTCTCCCGCCCCGCTTGTAGCTCCCCTCTGCAAGCACCACGGTGCAACGCAATACAGTGCCTCGAGCACACCACTGCTGGACGTACGGCCCCGGCCGGAACCAGGATAAACTTGTGTCCCCTGTGTTGTCGTTGGCACCGACCATCGAGAAGCCGATCACAGCGTAACTCACTAGTTAGTGTCGGGACTACTTTCCGCACCGACAGTTGGCGCGCCAGGTAGGGGACTCTCGCGCTGTGATCGACTCCTCACCAGTATTCTCGATGGTGATTCGTACCGAGATGACGTCCCAGAGGTACGCCATGGGCAGCTCGGACCCTCTCCCCGCTGGATTCGAAATCCGGTTTGGGAGCCTGAACTTTCAGGCTACAGGGAACGGCTACCTCATGCGCCTCACCAACTTCGACGAGCTCCACCCGTGGCGGTCGACTGGGCCGGGCCCAATGCCCGTCACGCCTGCTACTGACGCTCCGGCACCCACCCGGGTGGCTGCCGCGAGCGCCTCGACGCCCCGACGCCGCAAACGCCCCGGTCAGCGCTCGCGCCAGGCGCGCACGGAGCGACGCCGGGCGACACGCGAGGCGGCCCGGAACGACGCGCCCCCACCAAGCGGCGCGGTGGCGCACCCTGCGGGGGAGCACGTGGCCGCGGGGCCGCAGTTTCCCCACGGGATGCGCAACCCTGCTGCGGCGTACGCCTCATCCGTCAGCACCGATATGGCCGCGTACGAGGATCTCCCGGGCCATCACTTGCTGTCGATCCGGAATCTCATCGCCACCACCAACGACGAGTCGTACCACGGCTCGCCCAGCGAACTGCCGCCCTCAACTTCGCATGGCTACGCAGAGTGGGACTTCTCCGGTGTACCGGACCCTGTGGTCTTCCGGCGATTCCTTGATGCCGCGGACTACTGGTTCGGTTGCTCTGACGACTCCAGCGAGGGGAGTTACGATCCCTCGCGCGAGTGCTTCGTTGTCATCGCCAACGAGCAAGACGGCGCAAACGGAGCGGGCGACGGGAGCGCGGCCCAGCATCCGGAGCCGAACCCGCCACCGGCCCCACCAGCGGGCAATGCGGACATCAACGCGCAGCTGGCCCAGGCACGCGAGCTCGAGGCGAAGCTCGCGGAAGAGTACCGGCAGGTGCGGCTCCTGCGTGCAACTATCGCAGGAGAAGCCTCGGCGCGCGGCGAACGCGCCCGAGACGCCGGGAAGCAAGCCTGCGAGCGCATCAACGCCAACTTCAATGTGGACGACCCACACACGCCACTTCGTGCCAGCCAAAAACTCATCGCGGCGGCAACACTACTTCGGGCCATGCCCGAGCCATCGACGCCCGAGGCACGTAACCTGCGCCGCGAGGCGCAGACTCTCATCGAGCAAGCGGCCGTGCAGCAGGCCGAGAGCTCCGCGTCCCGCATGCGCAACCAGTCCAGCGCGCGGGGCGACGGTGGCGCGAAGGACCAGGAGGCGTCCGTCCACGCGAACGGCGCGGCGGAGCAGCCGCCAAACCAGGGCAAGACGCCTGTCAAGGAGCGGATCCTTGACACGCGCGGCGAGGCCCACGACGGAGACGCCCGCAACGTCCTGAACGCCAAGCGAAAGGGCGACGCGGAGGCGCGAGCGGCGGCAGGCTACCACCCTCGACGAGGTGGTCGCTACGACAGCCGAGAGGACCGCTCGCCAACGCCGGAACCCCCGGGAACCCGAGTGTTCAGTCGGGAAATCCGTGCGGCGAGTTTCCCCCAGCGTTTCCGCCAGCCCACCACCATCGACAAGTACACGGGGGAGACGGACCCTCGTGTGTGGCTCAACGACTACCGTCTGGCTTGTCAGCTGGGCGGAGCCACCACCGATGCGGTGATCATCCGCAATCTGCCGCTGCACCTTGCGGACTCGGCCAGAACATGGCTCGAGCACCTACCGCCCAGCCAGATCCACAGCTGGGATGACTTAGTGCGCACGTTCGTGGGGAACTTCCAGGGCACATATGTGCGCCCTGGGAACTCCTGGGACCTACGAGCGTGCGCCCAGAAGCCCGGCGAGTCGCTCCGGGACTTCATACGGCGCTTTTCAAAGCGCTGTACTGAGCTCCCGAGCGTTGCTCAGTCCGAGATCGTGCACGCCTTCCTTGAAGGCACGACCTGTCGGGACCTCGTGCGCGAGCTCGGGAGGAGCCCGCCGGTCGACTCCAACGAGCTGTTCGACATCGCCACCAGCTTCGCCTCCGGAGAGGAGGCAGTGGGTGCCATTTTCGACGGCAAGAAGGGCAAGCGCGCGGACGACGCGCCCGCGGAGGGCAGCAAGTCCAAGGAGCCCCAGCACAAGCACAAGCGGGGCAAGAAGGGCAAGAAGCCGCGCCACGAGACGCGCGCGCAGGGACACGACAACGGCGGGGACGAGGCCCTCGCAGTTGACCCGGCTCGAAAGGGCCCTCGAGGGACTCCTCGAGGCCCCGGCGTATTCGACGATATGTTGAAGAAGCCCTGCCCGTACCACAAGACCCCAGTCAACCACACACTTGAGCAGTGCGACATGCTCAAGAAGTACTACCGCCGCGTCGCCGCGAGGGAGGACGAGGCCAAGAAGGACGGGGGTGGCGGAGACGCTGACGGCTTCCCTGCGGTGGAGAACGTCTTCTTCATCTTCGGGGGACCGACGGTGGACATGTCCACCAATCGGCGCAAGCGAGAGCGGCACGAGGTCCTCGCCGCGGAGAGGGCACCTCCTTCCTTCCTCGATTGGTCGGAGGACGCCATCACCTTCAACCGCGAGGACCACCCGAACCGCATCCCCAACCCGGGCCAGTACCCGTTGGTCGTCGATCCCATCATCGGCAACGCGCGGTTTTCCAAGGTGCTGATGGACGGCGGCAGCAGCCTCAACATCCTCTACGCCCACACCCTACGACTGATGGGGATTGGGTTGGACCAGCTGCGGCCCAGCACGGCGCCGTTCCACGGCGTCGCGCCAGGCAAGCGCGTCCAGCCCCTTGGGCAGATCGACCTACCAGTCTGGTTCGGCACACCGGACAACTTCCGCAAGGAAGTCCTCACCTTTGAGGTAGTGGGGTTCCGGGGCGCGTACCACGCCATCCTTGGCCGTCCGTGCTATGCCAAGTTCATGGCGGTCCCGAACTACACTTACCTCAAGATGAAGATGCCGGGGCCAAAAGGCGTAATCACCGTGGGCTCGTCGATCGAGCACGCATTCGACTGTGACGTCGAGTGCGTCGAGCACGCTGAGGCCCTGGCGCTCGACGAAACGTTTGTCGCAGACATGGAGAAGCTGGCCAACGAGGGCCCCGACTCCTCCGCCAAGCACGCGGGCAGTTTCGAGGCTGCCGAACAAACGAAGGAGGTGCCCCTCGACCCTGCAGCCCCCGAGGGCAAGGTGTTGAGGGTCAGTTCCACCCTCGACCCGAAATAGGAAGTGGTGCTCGTCGACTTTCTCCGCGCCAACGCCGATATCTTCGCGTGGAGTCCCTCGGATATGCCAGGCATCCCGAGGGAGGTCGCCGAGCACTCCCTTGATATCCTACCTCACTCCCGAGCCGTGCAACAACGGCTCCGCCGCTTTGACGAAGAGCGGCGCCGGGCGATCGGAGCGGAGCTGCGGAAGCTCCTCGAGGCCGGGTTCATCAAGGAGGTTTTTCACCCTACGTGGCTAGCTAATCCTGTACTAGTCAAGAAAAAGAATGGGAAGTGGCGGATGTGTGTAGATTACACTAGTTTGAATAAAGCATGTCCCAAAGTTCCTTTTCCTTTGCCACGAATCGATCAAATCGTTGACTCAACCGCAGGGTGTGAACTATTGTGTTTCCTCGATGCCTATTCCGGGTACCACCAAATAAAGATGAAGGAGTCCGACCAGCTTGCAACTTCGTTCATCACGCCGTTCGGAATGTTCTGCTACGTAACGATGCCGTTTGGCCTCCGAAACGCGGGCGCTACATACCAGCGATGTATGCAGCACGTTTTCGGAGACCACATCGGGCGAACCGTTGAGGCTTACGTAGATGACATAGTCGTGAAAACCAGGAAGGCGGACGACCTGGTTAGCGACCTGCGCGTGGCATTCGATTGCCTGCGAGCCAACGGGGTGAAGCTGAACCCCGAAAAGTGCGTCTTCGGAGTGCCGCGGGGCATGCTGCTAGGATACATAGTTTCCCAGCGGGGCATCGAGCCCAACCCCGAGAAGGTCGCGGCCCTCGAACGGATGGGCGCGATTCGAGACCTCAAGGGGGTCCAGAAGGTGTTGGGGTGCCTTGCCGCCTTGAGCCGCTTCATCTCGCGGCTCGGCGAGAAGGGATTACCCCTCTACCGACTCCTGAAGAAACACGAGCGCTTCTCCTGGACCGTCGAGGCCCAGGAGGCGCTTGACAAACTCAAGGCGACGCTCACCCACGCGCCAATCTTAACGCCGCCCCAGAACCACGAGCCTCTGTACCTCTACGTCGCCGCGACCACTCAGGTGGTCAGCGCCATCATCGTGGTGGAACGTACGGAGGAGGGGCACGCCCTGCCAGTCCAGAGGCCCGTGTACTACATCAGCGAAGTGCTATCCGAGACCAAGGCACGGTACCCACAGATCCAGAAGCTGCTCTACGCAGTAGTGCTCGCGCGGCGCAAGCTCCGGCACTACTTCGAGGCCCACCCGGTCACGGTGGTCTCCTCGTTTCCGTTGGGTGAGATCATCCGCAACCCGGACGCGACGGGCAGAATCGCCAAGTGGTCTGTGGAATTGATGGGCGAGACGCTCGCTTATGCGTCGCGCAAGGCAATCAAGTCCCAAATCCTGGCGGATTTCGTCGCCGAATGGACGGACACACAACTGCCGCCGCCGCAAATCCAGGCCGAATGCTGGACCCTCTACTTCGACGGGTCGGTGATGAAAACAGGGGCAGGCGCGGGCCTGCTCTTCCTCTCACCCCTCGGGGAGCACATGAGATACGCGGTACGCCTGCATTTCCCCGCGTCGAACAACATGGCGGAGTACGAGGCCCTTCTTTGCGGCCTCCGAATCGCCATCGAGACAGGCATCAAACGCCTCGACGTCAGGGGGGACTCGCAGCTCGTGATTGACCAAGTTATGAAGAATGCGAGTTGCCACGACGACAAAATGGAGGCCTACCGCAACGCCGTACGAGCTCTCGAGGACAAGTTCTACGGCCTCGAGCTTAACCACGTACCCCGCAGGTACAACGAGGAGGCGGACGAGCTCGCAAAAATCGCGTCGGGGCGAATCACCGTCCCCCCGAACGTTTTTGCACGAGACGTCGCCAGGCCGTCCGTCAACCTCGAATCGACACCCTCGAGTCAAGAGGAACCCTCGGGGGCTCCCTCGAACCCAGCGGGCGCGGAACCCATGAATGAAGACCCCACGAACGAGGCGTTTGTGCTCTCCTTGCTCGAGGGCTACGGTGCGGCCGAAGCCATGGACACGGAGCCAGCCCCCCGCGCGGAGGACTGGCGGGCCAAGTACCTCGCCTGGATGGAGCAAGGGGAGCTTCCCTCGGATCGGTCCGAGGCCAGACGCATCGCCAGGAAGGCCAAGTCATTCGCCCTCGTCGACGGCGAGCTGTACAAGCGCGCTGTGTCAGGCGTCCTGCAGCGGTGCATACCCATCCCCCAGGGGCGCGAGCTCCTTCGGGACATCCACGCGGGCGTGTGTGGCCACCACGCGGCGCCACGCACCCTCGTGGGCAACGCGTTTCGCCAGGGCTTCTATTGGCCTACCGCGGTTGCTGATGCCAGCGAGATCGTGCGCACCTGCGAAGGGTGCCAGTTTTACGCCCGCAAGACCAATCTCCCGGCGCATGCCCTCCAGACGATCCCCATCACGTGGCCTTTTGCCGTGTGGGGGCTGGACATTGTCGGGCCCCTACGAAGGGCGCCCGGGGGCTACACGCACCTGCTAGTCGCCATTGACAAGTTCTCCAAGTGGGTCGAAACGCGCCCAATCACGAATCTCAGGGCAGAGCAGGCCGTAATATTCTTCACCGACATCATCCACCGGTTTGGGGTACCTAACTCCATCATCACCGACAACGGGCCCCAGTTCACCGGCAGGAAGCTCCTGGAATTCTGCGACAAGCACCACATCCGCGTGGACTGGGCGGCCGTCGCGCACCCACAGACCAACGGTCAAGTGGAGCGGGCCAATGGCATGATCCTACAAGGCCTCAAGCCCAGAATTTTCGACAGACTGAACAAGTCTGGCCGGAAATGGCTCCAGGAGCTGCCGGCGGTCGTATGGAGCCTCAGAACCACTCCGAGCAGGGCCACGGGATTCACCCCGTTCTTCCTCGTCTATGGCGCGGAGGCCGTCCTCCCCACGGATCTGGAATACGGGTCCCCCAGAGTCACGAGCTACGACGAGGGCACCAACCAGCGAGCCCGCGAGGACTCACTGGATCAGTTGGACGAAGCCCGCACTGTGGCCCTGATGCATTCAGCAAGATACCAGCAGGCTCTGAGGCGGCACCAGGCCCGGAAGGTACGACGCCGAGACTTCGACGAAGGGGACCTAGTCCTAAGGCTACGCCAAGACAATCGAGGCCGCCACAAGCTATCGCCCCCATGGGAGGGACCCTACATCGTTGTCAAAGTGCTCAAGCCCGGCACCTACAAGCTGGCCAATGAGGACGGCGAGGAACTCACCAACGCTTGGAACATCCAACAGCTACGTCGCTTCTACCCTTAGAAAGAATTTCCAAGTATTTCTTGTCATTACATACCCAACACCCCAGTTGGCTGTAATTTCCATCAGATTAATAAAAGCTGAAGGGCGACTTGGTTTTCTCCCGAAGACCAAATCCCCCTCGGGGGCTACTGTGGGGGCGTCCCCCCCAAAAAAAAAATGGTCCCATTTTTTCGCAAAATTCGCCGCAAATGTGCTAAGTATGCCTCGACCCAAACTTTGGAGGAACCCACGCGGGACGCGAGTGGCCAAAGGGCGAAGACGCGCGAGTCGGGGATAGCCCACGCCTCCGGCAGGATACGGCCCTTCCCCCTCGCCACTTTGCCTATGAGCTACCCGTGCGAACGAAAACCTTCCCAGCCAGGGTTCGCCTAAGAAAGCGGAGAGGCAGAACAACACAATTGCCGAAATAAACAACGAGTTTTTCAACTTACGAACATTGAAGCGTTTTAAACAACGAATGTTTACTACAACAGCCGCGCGGCTCGAATTCTAACATCAAAAACATAAAGGGCACAAACGCCCAATGGTCTTCAGGCTTGGGGGCCGCCAGCCGGGGGAGCGTCCGGGAAGAGGAAGTCCATGAAGTCCTCGGCGAGGATGTCGGTGGCAGGAGCAGCGAGCGCATCCGCACGGTTCATCGCCACCTCGTCGTCAACGCCAACGGGAACGACGTAGCCCGTGGAAACGGCCTCGAGGTCGACCTGGTAGTGGGAAGCCACCACGCCAAGAGCTTTCTGAACTCCCAGGTAAAGGGCGCGGCGCACGCGCTGGGTAACATGCCCGCCGAGGGCGCGGAGGCGACTCGCCATCGAGCTCCCAGCCTGCACTTCGCCCTCTTCGACCCCCTGGCACGCCTCGAGGGCGGCGGCCCGCAGCTCCTCCAGCTCCTGCTGTGAGGAGTTGTAGGCCGCCTGGAGGGACTCCGCCTGGGTCGTCGAGTTCCCAAGAGCGTTCCGCAGGCCTGAAACCCGTGAACGAAAAACAAAAATTGAGAGCGGATCCCAAGCGAACCAAATCGATATACAAAATGCGAAGAGAGGCGACTCACCTTCAACCTGTTTCTTCTCCGTATCGAGGGCCTTGCGCGCGACTTCGGCCCCCTGCCGCAGGCTAAGGACCGTAGCTTCCTGCTCCACGACAGCCTGGCGCAGGTCCTCGTAGGAGACGCTGAGCTGGTTCAGCTCCCCATCGAGCCGCGAGACTTCTTCGTCCCGTTGCTTGAGGGTCGCTTGCGCCCCCTCGAGTGCGGCGCGCTCCTGCTGAAGGAGACCCTGGGCCTCTTCTCGTGCCAGGCGCTCGCGCTCGAGGGCGGCCCGAGCCTCAGCGAGGGCGGTTCGCTCCTGCTGGAGCTGAACGTCCGCCTGCCGGCGCGCGTCCCGCTCCCGCTGAAGCTGCTCCCCCGTCGACGCAAGGGAGGCGGCCTGGTCCGCCAGGCTGGCCCTCAGCTGCTCGGCCTCCTTGGCCCTTTCTTCGGCCTGGCTCTCCCAAGACCGTGCTCCCTCGAGGGTTGCACGGTCCCGTTCGAGCTGGGCGCGAATCGTGGCCACCTCCGTCTCCCACTCTGCCGCCACGGTCTGCATCGCGGCTGCGTCCTCGCGCGCCTTCCGCAGCGCCTCGTCCCGCTCCAGGAGCGCTGTCCGCACCCTCGCGACCGCAGAAACACCTTCCGCAGCCTGGGCGTCCTGCTCCAGGAGCTCGTCCCGCACTGCCTGAAGCCGGTACTCCAGCCACCCGTTGTCAGTCCGCAGGGCCTCGACAAGGGCGTCAAGAGCGTCGTATTGATCCCGGTACCAGTTGCGCTCGGTGCTCAGCCGGTCGAGGCGGCCGTACTTCTCCCGGGCTTGACCCTCCAATTCCTGCCACCGGCAGACAAGGCGGAAGAGAGTTTGAGTCGGAAAAAGCGCGAACGCGGGAGAGACGACGGGGGAAGAAACTCCGAAATCCAACAGAAGAGACGCGTACCTGGAAAATCCGCCACGCAGGACCCCCGTGGATCCGCAGCGCCTCGTCCAGCGCGTTGTTGAGCGAGGCGCCGTGGTCGCAGAACTCTTGCCACAGCGCCTGCTCGGCCAGGGCCTCGAGGCAGAGGGCCGACGGCGCGCTGGCTTGCTCCCGCTCCCGCTCCGCACGCGCCACGGCGCCGTCGGGGGCAGGAGGGCCGGCACGAGACGACGAGGCCTCGGCGCCATGCGCCGAGGGCTGCGACATCACGCAGCCATCTTCCCGCATCACCAACACCCCCGCCGTGGGCTCGGGGGCTGGCGCGGGCCAGTTCTCCCATTGGCCCCATCCAGGCGGAGGCGCGTCATCGTCATGGATCTCCACCACGGCCGCCTGACCACCCGCCGCCGGCACAGGCAGAGGCCGGACCGTCGGCCCGGCGGTTGCCGCTGTCGTAGCCGCCGCCGCGGCCGTCGCCTCCTGCTGCGGCTCCGTGGCCACGGCCGCGCTGCGCGGTGGCTCGCCCGTCATCGCCGCGCTCCCGGCCGCCCGTGGCGCCCTCGACGAGCGCCGCCTCGTGGGTACGGACGCATCCGACCTGAGCGCTTTAGCAGGCGCGAGGGCGGGAACGGTCGGCGCCACCCTGCGAACACGGAGACAAACAACTGAGCTCCAGCCCCTCGAAACCGGAACGTCTGGAGGAGCGACTGCTTACCTCAAGGTGGAGAAACCTCGCTTCCTCTTCCTCAAGGGTTCAGCGGGCGCTGCTGTGGCGCTCGTGGTCGCCACCACGGTGCTCCCAGACACTTCCGCGGCACGCGCTGGTGCTTCCGCAACGCGCGCCGCCTCGTCCACGGACCGCCCGGCGGCGGGCGCTTCCGCGCCCACCACGGGTGCCTGCTCCTCTGCCGCCTCTGCGGCTCTCGGTGAGGGGGTCGAGGGATTCCACCTCTCGGGGAGGGGGCGCCGCCCCCCGTCGCTTCCCTCTTCTTCCTCCTCTCCCGACGACGAGTTCCCCGGAGTCGCCGGGGAAGAGAGTCCCTGCTGCTCGCGCAGCCGATACTCCTCGTCCCGCTGCTCCCGACGCTCCCGCCGCCGGATTCTCTTCTCCTTCCTGCGCGCCGCCCGCTCCTGCTCCCGCCGCTGCGTGGTGCGGGCAACCGCTCGAGCTCGGGGCGTGGGCGGGTCCGACCGCGAGGCATCCACGGTCACCATCTGCTAAAAGGCGACTGTCAAAACCATGCTGGTACGTTGCAGGGGAACGAGAAAGGGGGGAAGGCCTACTCACCGCCGGGCCGTCGGGGAGCATAACGAACGACCAGAGGTCGTCGTTGCTGTGTCGGCCTGCCTTGAGGCTGATGGCGCGCCTCGCCCTCGTGGCCGCGTATTCCCGAGCGAGGCGCTCATTCAGGAACCGCGAGCGCGCCAACGACGTAGGGTTGGCCGCCTCGCTCATCTCGTAAATACGGAGCTCCCTCTCCATGAGGGGAACGATCCGCCGGTGGTGGAGGTTCGCGAGGACCGAAGCCGCCCCCAACCCGGCATCCGCCAGGCTCTTCAACGCGGTTAGGAGCGAATCCAACCGCGCCTGGTGCGAAGAAGGGGACACGCCGTGGTGCCAGGAGTCGGCCTTCTCCTTCAGCACCTTGCCGGTGTAGGGGGGAAGGCCGGCGCCGTCGTTGCGGAGGTAGAACCACCCCCGCTCCCATTCCGAGTTGTTGGATGTCATCGTGCAGGGGATGTATAACTCCTTGCGCGAATCCCGCAACGAGACCGACAGGCCGCCGGCGCGCACCGCCCGGCGCACCCGTGCCTCGGGCGTAGCGAGCGTATGCAGCTCCGCGCGGAAGAGATGGACCCAGAGATCCCAGTTCACTGGGATCCCCAGGAATCCCTCGCAGACGCCAACGAAGGTGGCCGCCTGCGAAATCGCATTGGGGGCGAAGTTGTGCAGCTCCACCCCGTAATGGTGGCACAGTCCGCGCATGAAGCGGCTCGCCGGCGCGGCGAAGCCGCGCTCATGGTGCCGGATGAAGCTGACGACGTAGCCGTACGGCGGGTTGGGCTCCCGGTCCGTCGCCGGCGGAACGATCCACGCCGAGGGCTGCCCCTCCACGTTCGGTGCCAGCTGGCCGCTGTTCACGAGCTCGCTCAGGGCGAGCTTCGTCACCGTCGAGCGGCTCCACGGCAGCGGATCCAGCACCGTGATCGGCTGGGGGGGAGCCATTGCGATTGACAGCGGCGCACGAAGACGAAGCTAGCGGCGGGCGAAACGAAAGGGCGGCGGCGCTAAGTAACGAGGTAAGGAACTTCCGCCTCCCTCTACTTGGATTTATAGATCTAAGGGAGCCACGCTCCCCAAACCGCGCGCCGCGCGCATTAACTGCAGGCGGCTGCATCTACCACTGACAAGCGGGGGCCACCGCACCGCAACAGCCGGTCGCGCGCGCACGCGCGATCATTACGGCGCGACAACCGAAGAGCCGCAGCGGGCCGTCACGTCCGCCCCCCGCCCACGTCGCCCACTACGCGCGCGGCCGCGACGCCTGAAAAGGCGCGCCCGCGACGCACGACTTAAGCCACAACTGTGGGCATTTAAACGGCCTAGTCCCTTACTGCGTAAGTGTGACCCCCGCACGGCCCGAGCCCAGTGCTCGAAAAACCAGACCCTCGAAGGGTGCGATTACTGACCAGTGGCCTCGAGACCCGCTCGGCGAAAGCAGGCGCCACAGGTGCCCTCGATTCTAGAGGATTACTGATCAGCAGCTCGGGGGTCGACTCGACCGCGAACCCACGAATCCTGCAGATGCAATCGAGACGGGGGCACTTAGCTGCCACCCCGCAACGGCCCTACTAATCAGGGGTTCGAAGCCTGACCCTCGAAGGGTTCGAACAGGCGCCTCAGATTAACAGAGTCAGGGACGACGAGGGCGCGCGCATTCGAGACTGTCCTCGAGCTCACCAGCTCGAGGGCGCCCCACATGTCGTATTCAAGAGCCAACGAGGGCAGCTAGTCGAGGGATCCCATCGAGGGAGAGCTTCCGCGCCCTTGGTCCCCAGCGAACGGGACCAAGCCCTGCCTAGCAAACCCACGTAAGCGCTTTCATGGACGAGTCTCCGGACCACGAGCCAACCCTTATCGAACGGGGCATGGGCGTCCACTTGAATCACCCGATAACAGCTCGAAGAGGAACCCGCAATTCGCGACCCGCTCGATGGGAGTTGTGGACACCTCACCCCCCGTCCCGCGGAGGGACGGCGAGGGAACGTACCAACAAGTCGGAGAGCCCGCCCCGATCGCCTCGAACGGGCCCAGGCTCGGGGGCTCGACGCGTGGCTACACCTCCTGAATATGCACCGAACGCACGCGAACGTCGGCACATGCGTACGGCACCGCCGAGGCCGGCTGAAATACCGCCGAGGCCGGCTGAAATAAACGCCTCGCACAAATGACGACGCTGCGAAAAAAAACCTTGAAGGAGTACACACACACTCCTCCAAGGCTTCGGGGGCTAGACCCGCGGGTCCGCTAGCGCGCCCCCACGGAATAGCACGGCAATCAGGAGGGAAGAAGGTCCCATCAGCAAGCGTCAGCATCTGCGGGACCCTAACGGATACACCCGCAGATGCTCGGGGGCTACTGTCGGGGACAGCCGTAAGGGTCCCCTAAAAAATCGGGGGAAACCCATTCACTTTCGCAAAGACTAAAACACAAACGAATTCACAAACCTAAACGCGCTCAGGATACTCACGGCCCAGCGGCCGGGCCCACAGCCCTGGTGGCCCCAGCGGCCCACCAGAGCAGTCGGCCCAGCCACCCCCGGGCGAAACTCCGCTTCGCTCGAGGGGCGCAGCGCCACGAGACCCCGCCTCGCTCGAGGGTTGGTCGCCCCACCCCCCGGGTGAAACTCCGCCTCGCTCGAGGGTCGGTCGCCCCCTTGGGTGAGATTCCGTCTCGCTCGAGACCCTCACAGGCTCGCCGCCCCTGCACCTGCTCCCCCGACGGGGGCGTTCAGCGTTCTAACACTTGCAGGCGCCTAGGTCAAAGACGAATCCGCGCCATGCCATCCCTCTGACACGCCCGGGAATCATATCCCGGCGCTGTTCTGCCAACTCTCCCGATGAGGCCACCCACTCGGCAAGGCCAGGGTCAGCTCCGCGACACTGCGCCACCCACTCGGCAAGGCCAGGGTCAGCTCCGCGACACTGCGCCACCCACTCTCGTACGGCCAACGCGCCGCACCCTCGAAAGAGGACAGCGGAACCCTCGAAGCGGGGACGGACGCCTGCTCCGCGCCACACCATGACGCCGGACCAGTAAGGCGCGTCACCTCCATCACCGTCGGTCCTGCGCGGCCATCCCCGCCATCACGACGCCATCCCGGGCACTGCTGCGCCATCCCTGACGCTGTGGGAATGCGGGGCGACAAGACACCGCCACGACCGCGGTTGTGCCCCTTGCGACCTCCCGTCGGCCGCACCCTCGAGTCAACGTACGGACGACGACCACACGGAAAGTTCCTACGCTGCCACCCTCGAAGCCGCTCCTGGGCAGGTACAGGGCACGCCACGACGCTCCGCCGGAAGCAAGATTCGCCAGGACGGCCGTCCACTCCGTTGCACTGTCCGCCATGCCATCACACGTAGCCAGAACAGTGCGGCACGCCTGTAAACTGCCTCCTCCTTGACCTATAAAAGGAGGGGCAGTCCCCTGGCCGCAAGAGGACAGAGGACTGAGAGGACCAACCCACACGCTTTCTGCCTTCACTACGATATTGGCACTTGCCTCAATCAAAACCTCAGGGACCTGGAGGTCCAGCCTCCTCTCCCGCCCCGCTTGTAGCTCCCCTCTGCAAGTACCACGGTGCAACGCAATACAGTGCCTCGAGCACACCACTGCTGGACGTACGGCCCCGGCCGGAACCAGGATAAACTTGTGTCCCCTGTGTTGTCGTTGGCACCGACCATCGAGAAGCCGATCACAGCGTAACTCACTAGTTAGTGTCGGGACTACTTTCCGCACCAACAAATAGTGTAATACACACAGTTTCAATTTTTCCACAAACTTTTTTTGAAGTCAACCAAATGTTGAAAATTTTGCCACTGCTACCCCCTAACAATGAAAAAAAACGACTTTCTAGCTACACCTCTGCTTTGTAATACCAAATAATCAACATTGTAGATCGGTTTTTGCTACCTACTAGTTTAAAACTTTAATGGTGTGGGTTATGTTTCCGCCATGTGCGTACTATACATCCACACCTCACTGATGGAGAAGTCTATGACAAATTAGTGGCAACAAAGCAATAATTTCTATTATCACAGCTCCTCATCTTTACATTTTGTCTCTCTTACTTCTTAGCGTTGTCATCAGATAAACCTCAAAAAATCATTTTTATTCTCAGCAGGGAGTGAATTTCTCTTAAGATTTGCGTATTAAGGATAAGACCATAATCCACCCTAACTGATTGGCTTTTCGAATTCACGACATTTTTTACCTCTCTTTTTTAGTTCTTATTAAGTTATTGATGACTGGTTAAATTTATCTCATTCGTTTCTATACATTTTCATACAAGCAATATTTCCCTGTCCTGCCTTCAGGTCCGGCCCTGCATAGAAGACCCACGGTGCTTAAGACGATTTTGTAGCTTGTGCCAAGAAACCAAACACACATCATCAAAGTCCCCGTTTGCAAAATATAGTATTTGAAACCACTACGCTAAAGAGAAGTCACCAAGACAAAGATATTCTCAACGATCATAAGATAAGCGTGCATCTATGCTGACATAACATCGACACATCTCTTCTTTCTGCACTACGGCCGTGTTTAGATAAGTTTCAGAATTTTTTCAACCCCTTTTGACCACTAATTAAAGGTATTAAATAAAGCAGTTTATAAAACTACTTCCACACCTCAATGTAAATTTCTGAGAGCAATCTAATGAGGGTTTTGACCACACGATTAGAAGATGATTACTGTAGCATTACTGTAGCAAATCATTAAGCTAATTATACTATTAGATTCATCATGCAAAGTTGCACTCATATGTGAAAAGGTTTTGCAAATAAACTTCATTTAGTACTTCATGCATGCGAGATTCTCTTTTCTGAAAATTTTTTCAACTCATTTAAACACGACCTACATTTTGTTGAAACTTACATCGACACCACGATGGCTCATGTCAAGCATACTCCCTCCGTCCGCAAATAAACGCAATTGTAGCGTTCAAATTTTGTCCGGGAATAAACGCAACTCTGGAGAGCAACCGCAGGTGTGGGACCCACATATTATTAAAGAAATCCCTTACGGCCAAAATAACAGCGGCAAAAAAAAAAACCCACCGTCCCACCGACGCTGGCGTCTCCGTTTTCTCCGTCGCCGCCCGCATCGCGAATCTTCCAGAGTTCCAAAGCAGCACCGGGCTTACAGTTTTCCCTATCCCAATCTAATCCTCACTTTTCTGGATCGGAGCTCTTCCCATCCGATCCAGTGCCGCCCCGCATGGCTGCGGGCGTCCACAACCGGATCTCTGGCCGCGGGATTGCAGGCGGCCTTGGGACCCGCCGGTTCCACAAACACATCCATGGGACAGGGAGCTAGGAGGCGGCAGTGGCGTTGGGGAGGTGGGCGGCGGCGGCCGTAAGAAGCTGGGCGCGCGCGGAGGCCGGATTGATGGGCACAGAGGTCCGATTGAAGGGGAAGGAGGTTGGACTGTTGCGCGCGGCCGTCGAATTGGACGCGGTGGCTTCCGCATCAACAGACAGGGTGAGCTTTTCGCCCCGATTCGGAGGATGAAGATGTCGTGGAGGTCATGGCTGGCCTTCGAGGGGACTCCGGGCGGGCATGGAGGTGGCCGCGGAGCGCGGAGGCGCCTCCGGGCGTGGAGCTGCCCCCGGAGCCGGAGGTGCAGGCGCGTTTGGAGATTTTGCTGGCTGCATGGCTGGCATTGCTTGGAGAGTGATATTTTAATTTACAGGAACAAGTTGCCATCATTTGCTGCCAGGGGTATATCCGTCTTTTCACTTGTTCCTTGATTTGTGTGAAAAATGGGAAACTTGCAAGCTTTCCCGGACAGAGGGAGTACTTTACATACATCTCTTCTTTTTTTTTTTGCACTCTACAAATATCTTTTGCGTTGCACCCTTTAGCCCATGCATATCTTATTGTGTTATTCTTTGGGCTAGCTTTATATCCCTCAGCCCTGGCCATCATGTAAGGATAAAGTAACATACCGTGTCCAAGTTGAGGAAAAATCAGATCGGAGAAAAAAGCGTGAAAATGATGTACCCATTTTTACATTTTGGGGGTCTGTAAGCTATAGTTGTTTGTATAATGTGGGGATTCCTTTTTCCTATATTGGCAGCCGGAATGTGTGCACTATTCATTTTTTTCTCTATAGTTCCTGCAAATTAAACTCCGAGCTAGCGGTCACTAACTCCAACAATCGTACAATACAATACATGTTTCTTGCAAATTCATGATGTGTGTTAGAATTACTGTATGATGAGTTTGGAAACGGTTATACTTGTACGCACACCTGGGTAAAAACCGCTTGAATTCGCGGCATCTTTGATCTGTACACCACATGAGTGCGCCACTGCGTCGTGGCGCAGCCTTTCGCTTGACGCCAAGAGGATGCGCGAGCTCCCATCCCCGCCGCACATGCTATTAGCTCCCTGTTGGAAAATCAGATTCCTAATAACTCACCGTCAAAGCTAACTTAGACAACGACTGTTATAAAATTACTAGTTTAAAAACTCCCCACAGCGCCTGTCCTGAAACTTTCGTATCCCAGAAATCCCGCAAATTTAAACTCAATTCCTGCATGGCTGCATGGAAAAATGGATCATGGAAAAGGCATCTCATGTCTACCAAGGTCCCGTCTAGTTCCTCGAGATTCTAAAAATTTCACATATTTCATCAAAAATTTACCTATTTTTTTCTCTCTGTGCACACAATTTAATAAAAAAATTCACTTATTTCATTAAAAATTCAACCAACTAAGACCACCCAAAAGCGGTGACGGTAAAAAGTCTCTGGAGGAGACAGATGAAGGAAAGGGTGCTGCAGCGGGTTCCTGCAGGCCGACGGTAAAAAGAAGGAAGCCTCCCGTTTCCTTCGTATCCGACGGACTCGAGGGCCTCCTTCATCGCTGGTGGCGCGGGCCCCACACCTGCTCCTCCACTCACGCAGCCAGACCACCTTGTCTTCGCGCCCCAACTCGGAATGGAAGCAGAGCTCCGCCGTGGCCACCTCATCGCCGTCGCCAGGGAGGGAGCCTCGCCTGCACCGCCGGTCCGCACGAGCTGCAGCTGCTCCTCCACCTCCGCCATGCGCCGCCCGGAGCTCCAGATCCTGGCCACGCCGACGACCAGGGAGAGCCGGTGGGCGGCGTGCGAGATGGAGGCTGCCCACCGCGGCTGCTCATGCATGACACCGCGCCCGCAGCAGGGACATATGAGGGCCGGGTGCGCCGCTGGAGCTCCAGGTCGACGCGACACCACTCCTCCTCCGCATCTGCTCCTCCGCCGGAGCAGGGGAGGCTGGAGGCCGATTTTGCCTCGCCTCGCCGCCGCCGGTGCGGGCTGGAGCTGCTGCTCCCACCGCCACCACAACTCCTGCTCCGCAGCGCTGCTGCAGCTCCTGCTCCGCACCGCCGGAGCACGCGCCGCCGCCTGGATGCAGCCGGCCGCCGTGCTCTCCTCGCCTCGCCGCCATGGCTGCGCGCGAGGAGGAGGAGCTCCGGTCGTCGCCTGGGGAGGAGGGCCGCACCGGCTCCAGCCTTCTCTCCTTCCCTCCCGCCGCCGGATCTAGCACAGGGAGCTTCCTCCACGAGCTCCGCCCCGAGATCCACGCAGGCGCGAGCTCGAGGACCGCGGTGGCCAGCGCGATGACGACAGCGGCGCGAAGCGTGTAGTCGCAGATGAAGCCCGCGGCGAGCAGCGACATGAGCACGCCGACGGAGAAGGCGAGCGCGGAGGCGGCGGCGACCTGGACGGGGCTCGGGAGCGCCTTCTCCTCCTTGCTGTCGCGGTGGAGCTGCGCTGCTAGCTCGACGTCACGCTGGGAGCAGACGGAGACGACCATGGCGCGCGCGTCCGCCTTGACGGCGCACCCCTAGCATCAGCGACGCCGTCGACACCAGACCGTCGTTGGCGCCCAGCACGGCGGCGCGCAGCCAGTTGGCGCGCTGGGACAGGTCGTCGTCGTCCTCCTCGTCCTCGTCGGCGCTGGTGCGGGAGGCAGAGGAGCGCCGCCGAGGCAAGGAGAGCAGGGACGGGCGGAGAAACAGAGGGAGTGGGGAGAGAGAGACCGGGGGAAGAGGGGGATGGGGTGAGTGTGGGCCCCACAACTGGGAGTTGGGATGGAGGAGAGAAAATAAAGGAAGATGGATGCGAGAGAAGTGAATATGAAGAAGGGAATCTCGATGATCAGGATGGCATATTCTGTTTTGAAGAAGAAAATTGAGAAGGATGAGTGTGAATGGTCTAATCCTTTGTCAAAAATAGAAAATGCCTGTAAAATCCTCACCCGATCTCACCGTCTGATCTTCTGAGCTCTCACTTTTTAACTGCGGGGATATTTTTTTCACTGGCAGTCGTACACTCCCAGTACGAAGCACGAGGACAGGGAAGCTCAAAAAGGGCACACCCATGTTACCCCAGATCCGGTAGGTACGATGCTTCCGTGAAGCCGCCCACAGACCACCACCACGCCCCACCATCCACCCACACCAAAGCGACCAGCTGATTGCCCGGCCCCACGCCGCGTCATGCCCCACCCGCCGGCTGCACGCCGGCGGCGGCGCCCGCCGGGAGGTGGCGGCCTCGTTGGTGACTCCTGTTCTTGTCGGAGGGGGGTTAAAAAAATGGCTGCTGCCCACCACGTCGCGCGCTCTGATTGGCTAGACGTCGCGTCGGGCATCCGTGACGCGCCACGTAGCGCGCCCTCCCCACTCCACTGCCTCGGCACGCACCCCCCGGATCCTCTGCGGGAGCGTCCTTCTCTGCGCCACCCGACAGGTGCGGCGTGGCCGTTGGTGGGTGGGCGCAGAGGATCTCGGGCAGCTCGGCCACTATAGGGCACCGCCGCGGGGAAGGGACACCTGTCCCTCCCCGCCGCACTCTGACCTCCCCCGGGCGAGCACCCGCACCAAGGCTAGGCTAGGCGAGCCGCGGCGGCGACTAGGCCGGCCCGGGACAGGTTGCGGCTGCCTGCCTCTGCCCCACCACCGAACCCCACCACCACCACCGAGGCGGACGGAGGAGGCGGAGGCGCACGGCAGCACAGTCCCTTGCCTTCCAATCCGGTCGTCCCACGCATCGATTGCGCACGCCGCGCACGCGCCGCCCCCGTCGCTTTGCCGTCTCCGCCCCGCCCTGCCCCGCAAGCAACCTATATAGCGCGCCGCGAATCCCGCCCGGCTTTCCCCCAGTCGCCGCGCCGCAGCGGGAAGGTTGAGGTTGAGGGGGCGGAGGGCGGACGGGATGGATCTGAAGGACGGCGAGCGGAGGGGGGCGCCGGGCCCGCCGCTGTCGAGGCAGGGGTCGATCTACTCGCTCACCTTCGACGAGTTCCAGAGCACGCTCGGTGGGATGGGCGGCGGGCTCGGGAAAGACTTCGGCTCCATGAACATGGACGAGCTGCTGCGGAGCATCTGGACCGCCGAGGAGAGCCAGGCCATGGCGTCGGCGTCGGCGTCCGCCTCGGCCTCCGCCGCCGCGGCCGCGGGGGAGGACGGCGCCGGGCTGCAGAGGCAGGGGTCGCTCACCCTGCCGCGCACGCTCAGCGTCAAGACGGTGGACGAGGTCTGGCGGGACTTTGTCCGCGACGGCCCGCCTCCGGGGCCGGCGGGCGGCGTGGCGGAGCCACAGCCCAACCGGCAGCCGACGCTCGGGGAGATGACGCTGGAGGAGTTCCTGGTCAGGGCCGGCGTCGTCCGGGATAACCCCGCCGCAGTGGCGATGGCGGCGGCAGCGGTCCCAGCACAGCCGGTGGCCCCGCGGCCGATTCAGGCGGTCAGCAATGGCGCCTCCATCTTTTTCGGCAACTTCGGGGCCGCCAATGACGCTGGCGCGGGCGCGATGGGTTTCGCACCGGTGGGGATTGGGGATCAGGCCATGGGCAACGGGCTCATGCCTGGGGTGGCCGGGATGGCGAGTGCTGCTGTCACTGTGAGCCCCGTGGATACGTCGGTGGCCCAGCTGGATTCCGTGGGCAACGGCAACGGGGACCTGTCCTCACCCATGGCGCCTGTGCCGTACCCGTTTGAGGGAGTGATAAGGGGAAGGAGAAGCGGTGCGGGAGTGGAGAAGGTGGTGGAGCGGCGGCAGAGGAGGATGATCAAGAACAGGGAGTCTGCTGCTAGATCTCGTGCCCGGAAGCAGGTCTTATTCTTGTCCTGAATTCTTGCATGTCTATGTGGTGCATACTAAGCAGTAGCTGTTTCCTATTGCAAGTTGCTGAGCTAAAATATTGTATTACAATTCTGATAAATCAGCACATTGGTCTTGCCTATGCCATGTTGAAAACGATGGATACTCGATATGGTAGTAACCGGTAAAGGCACGTCTGTCCTAGTATATTACTGTGTGCAACTTTGAAACAAAAGTTTCTGCTCTAGTTTTATGTTTCAGTGATACCTCAATTGATTTATAGGCATATACCATGGAGTTGGAAGCTGAAGTTCAGAAACTCAAGGAACTAAATGCAGAATTGCAGAAGAAGCAGGTATGCGTCATGCTGTACCATTTCTGTACACTTAGTATTTTCTACCCTTTCATTGAAAGGGATTCTTATTACATTTGCACAACTGTTCAGATGCTATTTTCTGCAGTTATTTCACTGATTTTGGCTAAATAGAAATGCTTAGTCCTTTAGTGAAATATTTACAGCGACTTGTCCTATGGCTTTGGAAGTTGAATTTGGGCCCATCGGAGTTGAGAGAACAGTTCTCTTTACATTGTTCAACTTTTGAAATATTCAGTTCTTAAAGTTTGTTTGAACAAGTGTCATGTTGGATCTCACTGAAACAATTTGTTGAGATTTTCACAATTGATAGAAGCCCAACTGAGCTGTAGAACAATTTGAAAAGGTAAAAGCATTTTAAAAATTGAAAGTGGCATTTCAATTGAAATGGCCAAACAATTTTGAAAGAAGAAGCACTTGGTGCCCTTCTTCTCACCAGATATACCCTTGCCCTTCAGTTCTGTCTACCAATCCATCCCATTTCCATTGCTTTTCACTCGATCCTGTCCATTGAGCCAAAGGCAATAAGAAATGATCCTATTCTATGGTCTTACGGAGTTCTGGTCATTCTATACTGTTAACTAATGTATCTTCCACCTCCTCCAAAAATAATCGTCAGACTTAAAATTGACAAATCACAATGCCATCCTGTAAAATTTGAACTATGGTACTTATATTGCGGATACTTTTTCATCATAATTTGGAATGAATAACTTCGATTATTAACATTCATATGCCTTAATGAACATGCTAGACACATCTTTCAGGAAGCATCATTTGTTCTCCATGTCTACATTCAAAATTCGTCTCATTGTTATTCTTTATACGGAATAACTTGTAAGCATATTTCTGTGAATGACATTGTTACAATGCTGTATGTATAGGGCCTTTGGGGCTTGTGGCGTGCCTGGTCTGATGGCCGGCCGCCCCCCCCCTTGGGTTTCTTGTGTAGAGGGCAAGGATCTCCTTGATTGGTGGTGTTTCTATAAACCAATCCTAGATCCTTGCCTATATATGTATGGGCACATTGCCCCTCCATAATCAATCTACTAATTTCCCAATCATATCTTCCTTCATGGTATCAAGAGGCTAGGTTTTTCTTTCCTTCCTCTGCTTCCGCACGTCCAGCCGCGCGCCGCCCTTTGCCGCGCGCCGCCCTCTGTTGCGTGCCGCCCCGTGCCGCGTGCTGCTCCTGCTGCGCGCCATTGGCGCGCGCCGCCCCTCCCCCTGACCCTTGCCCCTGCGCCTCCTCTGCCGCGCCCCAATGGCCGGGTCACCCACACCCTCTGCTCTCGCTGCCGAGGAGCAGGAACGCTGCGAGCGCGCCGAGGCGGAGGCCAAGGAGAAGGCCCGCCTCGCCGCCGAGCTCGCCCAAACCGACGCCGCCGCGCGCCAGAAGGAGCGCGACGCCTGCCTCGACCGCGCCAAGGCCGCTGAGGACGAGGCCGCCCGTGCCGTCAAGGAGCGCGACGCCGCGGACCAGCGCATCCGAGATGCTCTGGCGCGCGCTGCCGTCGAGCGCAAGGCCGCCGCCCAGGCCACCGGCGCTGAGGATGGCGACGATGACAAGGAGTCCCACGTCTCCGACCCCTCTCCGGATGTCAACACCCTGTCGATGCATGAAGCCGCCGCCCTCCTTCATCTGCACTCGCAGGCCGTCGCTGTCCACAACATTCGACTGCTCATCCCCATCGTCCTCGACCTCGTCACCAACAACTACACCCGTTGGCGCGAGCAGTTCCTCCTCACCGTCGGCAAGTTCTCCCTGCAGGACCACGTCGAACGTGATAGCCCTGACGTAATCCTCCCTGACTGGGCTCGGATGGATTGCGTCGTCCGCTCGTGGATTTACGGGACGATCTCCAACGACCTCGTCGAAACTGTGCTGCAGCCCGGCGCCTCTGCTCGTCTCATCTGGCTTGCCGTCGAGTCCCAATTCCTCGGCAATCGGGAGCAGCGTGCCATCCTCCTCGACACCGAGTTCCGCACTTTCGTCCAGGGTGATCTCTCGATCACCGACTACTGCCGGCGTCTCAAGACCATGGCCGACGCCCTGGGTGGTTTTGGCGAGGACGTCTCCGATCGCACGCTCGTCCTCAACGTCATCCGCAGCCTCAACGAGAAGTTCGCCCATATTGGCGTTCATCTTCGCCGCGGACGCCCGTCCCATACGTTCCTCGAGGCTCGCAACGAGCTTCTCCTCGAGGAACTGACCGTAGGCAAACCGGCGACCGACACCTCCACCGTCCTCCTCGCTTCTGCGCCTGGTGGTTCCACACCGGCCGGCGGCAACAACGTCAACGCCGGCCACACCGGCAACAGCGGCCGTCCTCAGCACCCTCCCCGCAACAGCAACTCCGGTGGTGCTTCCGGTGGCGCGAACGGCGGTGCTCCCAAGCAGCGCCGCAATGGTGGCAATGGCGGCAACAGGCGGAACGGCGGGCAGCGTTCCAAGACCGGGGCTGGCAACAACAACAGCGGCAATGGCGGCCGCTTTCAGCCGCCATCCCCCAGCAGCTCCACTGGCGTCCCACCAGGCCTGGTGGTCACCTGGCCGGGCCTGCAGATGTGGCCGGGTGCCACAAATCAGGCGCCTCAGGCGCTCCTGGCCCAGTACCAGGCCGGCCAGGCACAGCAGCTCCAGGCTGCACAGGCTGCACAGGCTGCGCAGGCCCTCCTCCAGGCGCAGTCCGGGTCCTCCCATGCTCCTGGACAGTGGCCTGCAGGTGTTCCCGGTGTCTACAGCAGCCCCGGCGGTGCTCCGTACTGGGATCCCCAGTCCCTCGCCTCCACCTTCAGCACCATGACGCTGAACCAGCCGCAGCGACATGAATGGCACTTCGATTCAGGTGCTACCTCTCACATGGCCTCTGATCCTTCCTCCCTTTCACATATTTTTTCCCAGCGATATCCTATTCCTTCTAACATTATTGTCGGTGACGGGTCTTTACTCCCTGTCACTTCCACTGGCTTTGCACATCTTCCTTCTAATTTATCCCTTAATAATGTTCTTGTTTCACCAAAACTTATTAAGAATTTAATTTCTATGCGCCAGTTCACCACCGATAATAATTGCTCAGTTGAATTTGACCCCGCTGGTTGTTCTGTGAAGGATCTCAAGGATCAGAACGTGATCATTCGGTGCAATAGCTCCGGCCCATTGTACCCCCTGCGTCTTCCTGCTGCTGCCGCTCTCACTGCTGGTCTCCCATCCACACTTTGGCATCGTCGTCTGGGACATCCTGGTCAAGAAGTCTTGGCCAAATTACCCCTTTCATGTAATAAAGACATTAGCTCGTCTCTTTGTCATGCGTGTCAGCTCGGTCGTCACACTCGTTTACCTTTTCGAGTTTCATCATCTAGAGCTTTGAGTCGTTTTGATCTTATTCATTGTGATCTATGGACATCCCCTGTTACTAGCATATCTGGGTTTAAGTATTATTTGGTTATACTTGATGATCACTCACATTTTTTATGGACCTTTCCACTTCGACTCAAATCAGACACGTTCACCACTCTCGCTAATTTCTTTTCCTATGTGAAAACGCAGTTCGGGGTTACTGTTAAGGCTGTTCAATGCGACAATGGACGCGAATTTGATAATTCCAGGGCCCGCACTTTCTTCTCCAGCCATGGCGTTTTGCTGCGCATGTCGTGTCCTTACACTTCAGCCCAAAACGGTCGTGCCGAGCGTATCATCCGCTCCACCAACAACATTGTGCGCTCATTGTTGTTCCAAGCCAGCCTTCCACCCTCCTATTGGGTCGAAGCTCTCGCTACCTCCACCTATGTCCTCAACCTCCTGCCAACCAAAGTACTATCCATGGGTACCCCCCATCATGCTCTTTTTGGCACAGAGCCCTCTTATGAGCATCTCCGCGTGTTCGGTTGTAAGTGCTACCAGAACCTTTCCGCCACAGCTCCTCATAAGCTCTCCCCGCGTTCCGCCATGTGTGTTTTCCTTGGATATTCCCCTCATCATAAAGGATATCACTGTCTTGACTTGTCTTCTAACCGAATTATCATCTCTTGACACGTCATCTTCGATGAGCATAGCTTTCCCTTTGCGGAACGTGCCGCTCCTGGCACCCCGGACGCATACGAGTTTTTGGATGCACCTCCTGACCCTGTGCCGACCATGCCCATTGGTTCGCCACAGTTGTTTGTCCCTGCAGGTCATCCCGATGGAGCTCCGACGTCATCCGCACTGCCACATGCGGCCTCCGGCGCCCCTCCCGCACAGCCACGTGCGGCCTTTGGCGTTCCCTCCGCACAGCCACGTGCGGCCCCCGGCGCTTCCCCCGCACTGCCACGTGCGGCACCAGGCGCCTCCCCCGCACTGCCACGTGCGGCACCAGGCGCTTCATCGACACCTCTGCGGGCTCCCGTCGTCCCGCCCGGGTTCGCGCCTCTCCCGGTGAATGATCGGGATTTTCGCCGCGTTTTCACACGTCGTCAGCCTGCTCCTGCAGTCTCTGCATCTCCGTTGCCGCAGGTGTCCCCTGCCGCCAGCTCGCCGACGCCGACAGTCAGCAGCCCTGCGGTTTCTCCGGTTGCTGCTGCTCCTCAGCTGCCCAAAGCTGCCATCCCGGTACCTCCCGTCGTCAACCAGCACCGTATGACGACACGCGCCAAGATGGGTTTCCGTCAGCCGGCTTTGTTCCACACCGCACCGCTCTCTCCAGTTCCAAAGTCTTTTCGCGCCGCTCTCGTTGATCCTAATTGGAGAGCCGCCATGGAAGAGGAAGTTGCTGCCCTCTTTCAGAACAAGACTTGGGATCTCGTTCCTCGACCTTCAGGCACTCATGTGGTCTCAGGCAAGTGGGTGTTTAAGATCAAATACAACTCTGATGGCTCTTTTCAGCGCTACAAGGCCAGATGGGTAGTCCGTGGTTATTCTCAGCGTCCTGGCGTGGATTTCGGTGAGACTTTCTGTCCTGTTGTCAAACCTGCTACAGTCCGTACTGTTCTGTCTCTCGGAGATTCTTGTCGCTGGCCGATCCATCAGCTCGACGTCAAGAATGCCTTCCTACATGGCCTGCTCTCCGAGACAGTGTACTGCGCTCAGCCATCAGGATTTGAAGATTCTACTCACCCTGATTATGTGTGTCGGTTCAACAAGTCCTTGTACGGGCTGAAACAGGCACCCCGAGCATGAAACAGCACCTTTGCCGCCTATGCCCTGTCCCTTGGGTTTGTGGAGTCCAAGGCGGACACCTCACTTTTCGTCTACCGCCATGGTTCTGAGACTGCATATCTCCTTCTATATGTTGATGACATAGTGCTCACTGCTTCATCACCAACCCTGCTGCGACGCCTTATTCAGGATCTTCAGAGACAGTTCTCTATGAAAGATTTGGGGCCTATTCATCACTTTCTGGGAGTTCATGTTCAGCACCTCACCGGTGGCGGTCTGCACCTTTCCCAGCGCCAGTTCATGATCGACATCTTGGACCGCGCTGGTATGTCCGCCTGCAAGCCTTGCAGCACTCCGGTCGACACCAACCCCAAGCTGTCCGCAGATACTGGGGCTCTTCTTGAGAAACAGCAAGCCACTGATTTTCGTAGCCTGGCAGGAGCTCTTCAGTACTTGACCTTCACCAGGCCCGATATCATGTTGTTCAACAAGTGTGCCTTCATATGCATGCTCCGCGGGAACCCCACCTGGCAGCTCTCAAGCGCATCCTGCGCTATGTTTGTGGGACTCTTCATCTTGGCCTCTCGCTTCGACCATGCTCTCAGGACAGCCTAGTGGTTTATTCCGATGCAGATTGGGCTGGATGCCCCGACACGCGGAAATCCACCTCTGGGTATGCTGTCTTCCTTGGTGATAATCTCATCTCTTGGTCCTCCAAGCGACAGGTCACTGTCTCACGTTCCAGTGCAGAGGCCAAATACCAGGCTGTGGCCAATGCCGTCGCCGAAGCGTCCTGGTTGTGTCAGCTTCTTGTTGAGCTTCACTCGCCCCTTCGTCGAGCCACCCTGGTATATTGCGACAACATCAGCGCCGTCTACATGTCCGCCAACCCCGTTCAGCACCAACGCACCAAGCACATTGAGATCGATCTCCACTTTGTTCGGAAGCGTGTTGCTATTGGTGATGTCCTGCAGTTTCACAGTACGCCGACATCTTCACCAAGGGGCTGTCTTCTTCTGTCTTCACAGAGTTTAGGTCCAGTCTAAATGTTCGTGGCACCGACGATTAGACTGCGGGGGCGTGTTAGAATGCTGTATGTATAGGCCCTGTAGGGCCTTTGGGGCCTGTGGCGTGCCTGGCCTGATGGCCGGCCGCCCCCCCCCCCCCCCCCTTGGGTTTCTTGTGTAGAGGGCAAGGATCTCCTTGATTGGTGGTGTTTCTATAAACCAATCCTAGATCCTTGCCTATATATGTATGGGCACATTGCCCCTCCATAATCAATCTACTAATTTCCCAATCATATCTTCCTTCAAACATGAGTATTTTTGGAGGTTTGTAATTTTGTTGGTTTCCTCAAATTGCAGGATGAAATGATGAAAATGCAGAAAAACCAGGTACATTGTCGGGTCAAACTTCCATTTTTAATGTCCTTTTTTCGCCATGCATTCCTGTTTTTTTTTCAACTATTGAATTGAATAGTATTTTTCTCTCAATTATAAAACTGATGGAAAACTGGTTGTTGTGTCTTTTTGTCCATGACACGAGCATATGGGTGAACTAGTTTGTGAACCGTGCATGTGGTATAATGTAGATGTGATATTAAAAGTTTGAAACTCAGAACCCAGTAAAGAATAACAGTTTATCCAGAAACTTGCATCTGGATTTTTTATGGGTCAAAGTCAACCCATGTAACTTTATCACTAATTTGAATCTATCAGGGAGAACAAGAACACTTGTATTTTTCCCTTTTAAAGGGAGATAGATAATTTGTAACTAAAAGGTGATCTTTAGAGCATAGGTATGGCATGAAAACTTGTGGTGCCTACCGGAGGTCTTTTGTATATGGTCTGCTGAGAGTTTGGTTCACACATTGAACATGAGCACTTTGCGGAGGGTATAGCTCTCAAAACAGCATTTTGAACAAACGCATCCAAGCAATGCAACAGACGTACACTGGTGGAACAACTCCATCAGTTGTTACACCAGAGGCTTAGGGAGTTTGTGTTCTTGTGACGTACCCGAGGCAGCAACCTTTGTCGAAGGTGACGGAGAGCAAGTAATTATGTCAGGGGCAATAAAGGCAATCATGTTTATGTAGGCAGCCTAGATGTGCATGTTAGGAATCTGATTGATTTGGCCATTCCTAGATAATTACCACAGAAGGGGAAGAAGTCAGGGGGTGGGATAAGCACCACTTTTGATGTGCCCTATATAAAATTTTGCTTAGTATATTTACAGTTCTAATGGACGGAATTTTAGGTACCCATTTCTGTTTATGTATTATGATGGTTCACTCATTCCACTTGGAACTCATGAAACAAGCAAAAATTCACAGAATGATTCAGAATGGAATCTTTTTTAGAATATATGTGTAAATTTCAATTACTTTAGTCTGCTAAAAAATATGGCGTAATAGCCAAAATCATCCCTGAACTATGCTGCTGGGCTCAATTTGGTCCCTGAATTATGAAAACGTCCAATTTCGTCCCTCAACTATGCTAAGCAGATCATTTTGGTCCATGAACTATGAAAACGCCCAATTTAATTCTTGTACTATGCTAATCGGTTCACATTCGTCCCCGGTAGCACCAGTGAGGCAATGACAGGGAGGAGGAGTGTCGGTACTGTAGCAGTTCCCATTCCCTATTTTCCTCCATTTTCAAAATTAATTTCAAAATCATACAACAACATGAAAATCTCTAAAAATAAAAGTTACTCGATTTTTCAAGATCTCCAACTTTACCTTTGGAACCTTCTTTGAATTCCAAGTATTTTTGAAATAGGGTTTTAAAATTTCAAATAGGGTTTTCAAATTTCAAAACCTTATTTTCAAAAATATTTGGAATTTAAAGATGGTTCCAAAGGTAAAGTTGGAGATCTTGAAAAGTTGAGTAACTTTTATTTTTAAAGATTTTCATGTTGATATATGATTTTGAAAGTAATTTTGAAAATAGAGGAAAATAGGAACAGTACAGTACCTACCGAAACCGTCATTTTTCTCTTCGCGCTGTCAGTGGTGCTGCGGGGGACAAATGTGAGCCGATTAGCATAGTTCAGGGACTAAATTGGACATTTTTAAAGTTCAGGGACCAAATTAACCCGATTAGCATAGTTCAGGGACCAAATTGCACGTTTTCATAGTTCAGGGACCAAATTGAGCCCAGCAGCATAGTTCAGGGACGATTTTGGCTATTACGCCAAAAAATATCACGAAACTACACATTCACAAGTCTTATCATGGAATTAAAACATATTTTATACATATTATCATCCTATTACACAGTCAGGAGGTACTCACAACTGGAACCCATGTGTCATGCTTATGTGGTTCTGCTGGCTTTAGGGTGGCTGACTCATCAGCTCATGCCAATTAGTATAGTTTCTGATGATATCTGTAAAAGTGTGTCATTTCTTATAATGACTACAAAAGGTGTAGCATGACAATAATTTAAGCAAACATGTAGTTCTCAGAAATTCGCTCAGCACTGCTAGCTGAAAACAGGAACCGTACTATCTTTCACATTATTTTTGTTTTAACGGACTAGATTCATCATATTGACAACTTCCATGATGTCAGGCAATCTGTGAACACATTAAATGGATGAGCTAAATTCAATTGACTATACTGGACTTTGAGGGTTCTTTTTTTTATGGGTACTAGTCTGTAATGCCTCGAGTGCAGATATTTAAATGATTGCTTCCTTGCAGATATTTAGATGCTTACTTCCTTACCATATGTCAGCCATACCAAAAATTGTTAATATTTGCTGTGTTTTGAAACATTGAATAAACATTGGTTTACTACAGCCATAGTTATACCCTTTCTTCTCCCTCTCAATGTGGTATATGTTACACCATGTTCCAGTACAAGTCATCGAGAGTTTAGGTCACCTTTTTGTTTGGTTTGTTTTAAAGTATTTTAATATCCCACTGACTTGAACACCTAATGCAGCTAGGAGGTTTGATATATCCACGAGCTTCTTATATGCATAAAGCTCTGGATATATCACACACTGCATTATGTTTCGTTTCTAATTAGTAGCCAATGGTATCCATGCATCCTGGTAAGTGGTATGGTTATCATGGTAATTAGATCAACCTAGCTGCTTTGTCTCGTTGCAGAGCCCAGTTGTAAATAAATAGGTCTGATGGCATCATGAAGCATGGCCCTTGCATGCTTATCAGTTCTGTGGTTATGTTTTGTAGAGTTTTTCTTCTCAATCCTTGTACTGCACATAAAGTTTAGGCATGTGACGTTTCTTTTGCAATTCCTCTTGGACATGTATATGCACATATAGATCTGTTTATATAACTGATCGCAAGACTTATTATCCCTGAACAGGTCCTGGAAGTGGTCAGCAATCCCTATGCACAGAAGAAACGCTGCCTGCGAAGAACATTGACCGGTCCGTGGTAACTGAGTTGTTGATGCTCGGAGTTGACAAGATATTTAACATTATGCTACTTGTACATATCGTCAGGATTTGGTGAAACCCAAATTTCTGTTGTATATTAGTGATCAACAGAGAGTGTACCTGTGCTTAATTTTCTTATCCTGTCACTATGCCTCCTTGAGTCCGTTCTTCAAGTCTGTTGGCTTTATTGCTCTTCTGTGCCCTCATGCTCCTTATATTCCCTGCTGAGCACTGGTTTGATTTTATTGGGACGTAGATGGGTATTACCGTATTAGGCATTGTGTTCTCTTAAGAGATGTTCTGGGCATCTTGCAGCAAATTGATGCTTACACTAGAAATGGCTTTGTATTGTATCTGTTCCAGAAGTAGGAATTCTGTTTGATAATTTAAGGTTTGTAAGCCTATAATCAGGGTTGTCGAAGAATCACCTAATGTGTAGTCGAATTCAACTGGGTTTATAGGGTTCCATAATGTCTCTTAAGACGCTGCGATTGACGAAGCTACGCATCAGCTTTGCAATTTGCGAATTCCAGGATTTTAGTCTGAAGATTCGATTTGGTCCGGCCATAAACTGAACTGTTGCCATAAAGAGTAAGCGACAGACAAAACCTTTTCGGATGTTTCCGCTCCAATACATTCTTTAATTTGGTTGGAGCTAGACTTGTTCACTTCTCCTTTCTAGTCATTTCTAGAAAAAGTTTTGCAAATAACCTTCATTTTTTTAAGAGGATGCAAATAACCTTCATTTAGTGCTCCATGTAAACTGCACGAGCTCGTAGCCCAGGTAGTAGTAGCTCCAGTGGTACTGACTACTGAGGAATGCAGGAGCCACAGGCCCACAGATGCTGAAATCACTTTTTTTTTTGAGAATGCTGAAATTACGAGTGTTCGGCAGCTCCTATTTCAACTTATTGCGCAGCAATTTTCTCTCACAACCAATCTGCCGTATTTTCTCTCACAACTAATCTGCCGGCTTATACATTTAAGATCTACCGAACAATCATCTTTACGGCCGAGATCCATTGCTTAATCAGGAGGCTTAAGCTCCTCGACAACTTTTCTTGACATGGCATCACCACGGTAGCGTGCACGAATGAGACGCAACTCCAGAGACTGCATGAGAGACGCTTATGGTGGTGCGGATAGCTTTATGCGGCGGTGGCACAGGGAGCACGAGAGGCAGAGAGCAGTGGCGAATCTAGGATATTACCTTATTGGGGTCAAGTACTAAGTGACGGGGTCAAACATGTATTGATTCGCTATTTTAAGAATGATTTGCAGGTAGATGAGAGAATGTTTAGTGCTATTTTTAGGAAGTTATCGGGGTCAGCTGACCCCAACAATAGGCTCTAGATTCGCCCCTGGCAGAGAGCGCTAGCCGGGGAGGAAAGGAGCGTCAGCCGAGGAGAGAAAGAGGAGGGGCCGCGTGCCCCCGCGGGTTGTCGGCGGAGGAGGGAGGCCGGAGGGCAGGTAGACTAGGGTGCACTTGAGATGGGCGAGTGGGTCCCACTCGTCAGTGGGTGTCTGACTCGGACCCACTAGCCATGTTGGATACGCTGATGTGACGTCACGTCAGCTAAAACAGCCCACTAAACCACTTAGGGGGGTAAAACGTACGATTTAGACAATTTAAGGATGCGAAATAGCTGGTTTTGGAGATGATGCTTGAAACCCGAACAACGCCGATACATAAGGGTGGTGAAATGGACTTTTTCCATAAATTAGCGTGCAAAAATGGGAACCTGGAAGCTCGCTCAACGAAGCATGCGGCCCAATATCTGAGAGCCAGGTGTGGTTCGTGGACCGGTGGATGGTCGCTTCCTGGTGTGATGAGTGATTGACAACGTGGTGTGGACTGATTCTTGGCTAAGTATTGCAGGTGCAGGTTACGGCTTGACTGGTGTTGGTGCAGGTGAAGAACAAGCGCGAAAGGTCGCTGCCGGTGAGGCCTCTAGGTGTGGAGAAGACAAGTAGGCTTGGTTCGAGGGACCCGGTGGCCAGCGGGGTCAAGTGCGGGCCGCATGGTGGCAAGAACGGCAAGATGAAGTCATGGACGGTTTCTTGGTTGAGCCTCAAAACCAAGGTCGAGCCGGGACTACGTGGGAGCCGAGTCATGAGTGGTGATTGGCGGAGGCTACACCAAGTTCGCGGGGTTTCCGGTGGTTCACCAGAAAACCACTGGGTTCCTTGGTTGATCCACAAAGCCAAGACCGAAGACGGAGGTGCAGCAGCATCGGACCGGTCTGACCGGTGGGTCTGACCGGTGGGTACCGGTCTGACCGGTGAGGAGCACCGGTCTGACCGGTGTGCGACGACGCAGTCCGGAATCTTCGAAGCGGAGGACACACGTCGGGATCGCAAGGCTTGCGTTGAGGCTAAGCAAGTTTGCGGTCGCTGGGCATCCGTCCGATGGAGCGAAGACAAAGATTTCCGAATTCGCCCTTGAGGGGCATGTATCCCTAGTTAGCTAGTAAGGGTATTTTTGTCTTTCGGTTGCCTCCATATAACCCAAGTGGTGAGAGGATGGCAGCCATCTCTTGGAACCCTAGCTCATTTGGTTTTCCTATTTTCCTTCCTATTTTCCTTAGGTTTTTCGTAGGACTAGCTTGAGAGCTTCATGGTGAGATCTTGTGAGAGGGAAGGATGATCGGGCGGCAAGCTAGACCTTGTATGAACCTCTTTGGTATGTATAGATGATTCGGTGTGGTTCCTCAAGGCTTGATTGTGTCTTTCCCGTTTCTCCTTTTTGTTGATTTTCGGAGTCTTTTCTTGGCGAATTTCTTGTGGCGGTTTTGAGACCTTTCTCTTTGGGATTTGGTGGGGGATGTATGCATGAACCCCTCGTGGTTCTTTTCCCTTTGATTCTCCTCCCAAATCCGTGAGTAAAGGGGCTCGTTTTTGGGGTTTTCGTGGTTCTAGAGTTCGTGGCGTTCTTGGCGGAAATCCTTCGATTCCTCTTCATTCAACGAGTTTTGGTGGACCAAATCTTGGCTATGGAGTGCCCATGAGGTGTTCCTACCATCCCCAAAGTCTTGTGCGAATCCGTGGAGCGAATCGGGAGATCGGGAGTCGGATTTGGGGGAGTTGACTCGCGGGCGCTGTTCATCCCGAGCTGCCCAGGTGCGACCGGTCTGACCGGTGCTCTTGACCGGTCTGACCGGTGCTAGCCCTTGGTGGGATTTGTCTCGGGGAACAGCCTTGTTCGTGTGGTTTTGTCCCGTGGTCCTGCTGGTCAGTTCTTGGCGTGTTTGGAGTTGTTTTGCTAGGTTTTGTAAGGGGTTCCTCTTCCTTCCAGGTTGTGTTTCGGAGGTGGTTTTTGTTCCAGGGCCTAGAGGAGTCACTGAGGCTTCCTGGAACGTTTGCTGTGCGGCTGCTGTAGCCACCGGCCTGACCGGTGTAGCACAGGCAGCAAGCCGTGCAAGTTTCCGCTGTGTGTTTTGGTGAGTTTTGGCTCAGAGGGTTGTGTGTTGGTTCCTAGGACCAGTAGCACTCCAGTGGCTGCGTGGTCTTGACCAACTTGGGTAGTTGAGTCGGAGAAGTGTTTCGGAAGCTGTGTTCGTCTTGTTGGAGTTCCCATCTCCTTCGAGAAGAATTTTTATCAGCTCTCATTCACTCCCCCCTCTCTGGTTCGCCTAATCGGTCCTTCAATTGGTATCAGAGCCGGTTCGGGTCTTCATTGACTCTTACCAGTCTAAGATCCAAAGATGGCGTACCAGGAACGGGGTTCGGGTCCTCCGCACTTCGATGGGAAGAACTACCAGATGTGGCAGAGGCGGATGGCAGCGTTCCTCCGCGGAAAGGGTCAGGTCCTTTGGGACGTTACGGTGAACACATCTTATGTTCATCCGATTAACTTCCTTGCTCCAGGATCGAGGGATATGTTCGAAGCCAACAACAAGGCTGTCGACTACTTGTTTCGTGCTCTGTGTCAGCCTGAATTCGATCGGGTTCAGACAGAGGACTTAGCCTGTAGGATTTGAGAACAGTTGAAGGATGCACATGCTGGGAATGCTCAGGTTCAGGCTCGGATGTACGCGACTTACCGGAGAGAGTATGAGAACTTCACTCATCTCCCCGGCGAGTCTGTCGATGTCCTTTTCCAGCGTTTTACGATCGTTGTGAACAACATGAGAGCCAATGTGGTCGTGCTCCCATACGATGATCATGATAGAGCTGTGAAGCTCTTGCACTCGTTGGATCGTACCATATGGGACGGGAAGTTTGAGGCTATCGTTGAGTCCGAGAAGTATGACACCTTGACTGTGAACGAGCTGTTCTCGAAGCTCAAGTCGGCTGAGTTGGACCGTGGTATGACAGCCAAGATCGAGAGCCCAACTGATTCTCATAGTCTCGCTCTCGTTGGTGGCATAGGAGCTAAGTCTAACGCTAACGCATCCTCCAGGATGTACTCTCTGTCTTCTTTGATGTCTTTGCTAGACGAGGAGTTCGACGTGCTTGGAGAGGACGAGCTGGCGTTGCTGACCAGACGGTTCGAGAGGCTGCACGAGAACCGGGTGAACACGAGGAGGACAGCACGGACGTGCTTTCAGTGCGGCAAGCCAGGACACTTCGTCGCTGACTGCCCGGAGAAGATGGAGAACAAGGACGGCTACAAGGATGGCTACAGGCACCGGTCGAGCAGGGACGGCAAGTACCGGTCAAGGCGCGATCACAAGCACAAGAACAAGCACAAGGACGAGCGACGGTCGAGGAAGAAGGACGGCCGCGGCAGGAAGGCCCGAGCGATGGTCGGAGCGAGCGACGTCGACTCTAGCTCCGCCTACTCTTCCTCGAGCTCGAGTAGCAGCGAAGATGAAGGTGATCGGTGCAAGAACAAGAAGGCGTCCAAGAACTTGAGCGGGTTGAACTGCTTCGCGGGAGATGGCTTCTGCGGCATGGCTCGTAGCTCCGGCAGCAAGAAGAGTCACCAGAGCGACTCGGACTCCGACTCCGAGGACGAGGTATGTGATGAGCTCTCCTCTTTGCACAAGGAGAATGAGGAGTTGGTTGACTTGCTTGATAATCACGATCACATGCTTAGAGAGGCCAAGAAGATGAGGAAAGAGCTTAGGGCCTCACTAGAAGATGCTAGGAATCGTGTGGCTGAGCTAGAAACCCAGAACCTAGATACTAAGCTTGAGATTGATTTTCTTAAGGCTTCTCCTGTGGTTTCTGATGAGATTGATTGCTGTGATTGCTCTGTGTACCTAGCTGATCTTACTGCTCTTAAGGATAAGCATGCTTCTACTTGTGATGAACTAGATATGCTTAGGGTTGAAGTGGCTGAGCTTAAGTCTAGACCTGCTTTGCTAGGTGCTTGCACTTCTTGTCCTGTTTTGCATAGAAAGATTGATGAGATGCATGCTTACACTGTTTCGCTTGAGGCTAAGTTGAAAGAGCCTATTCCCACTTCTTGCTCTACTTGTGAATTGCACGCGGTTAAGAATTTGGAGCTTGCGCATTATGTTGATCGCTTGCAGGATGAGAATGATGAGCTGAGAAAATGTATGAGCTGGTTGTCGGGTCAAGAGCCTCAGCTTGGTATCATGATAGCGGCTTTCAAACGCTATGATGGTCAGGCACTTGGGGCTGACAAGCTTGGAGAGAACAGTGGTGAGGGAGTTGAGAGAGTTGGAGAGATCCCTATTCCACCACCAAATAGACATAAGAACAAGTTTGAGCCTAAGCCTAACCATCTCAGAAACAAACTTGACACAACCCCAGATCCTCCCATATTTCCCCACTCCACAAATGATTTCCAGAAACCTATCAAGTTCAAGAGTGACTTGGGGAATGAGTTCTTTGGGAAAGAGAGTGGGAAGCCGAGTGGAGAGAAACCAAGTGAACAGCCCCAACCCAAGCCTAAGCCTAAGCCACAACCCATGAAGTTCCATTGTGGGTATTGTGGGAGAGATGGTCACAAGGATGAGTTTTGCTTCAAGAGGAAGCGTGAGGAGAGAATGGCTAGAGAGTGGGCTAACAAGGACAGGTACCACCCCTCTAATTGTGTACCTGAGCCTCGTATGCAGATGCCCAGGGCCAAGGCGATTGTGAGGACGGTTCCGGCTTGGGGAGACCGGAAGGCAGCAGGTAGTGCTGCTGGCCGAGCTACACCGGTCAGACCGGTGCGCTACACCGGTCAGACCGGTGCAGGTCTGGGCAGACAGCGAGTTGGTTTTCGTGCTCATAAGGATGCTTGGTTTGGTTCTGGTGGTCGTGGTTCTGGTGGTTGGTCTGGAAAGTTTGCAGATGGTCAGTTTGCTAGGCGTTCTCCACCTCGTGCTCAATACGAGGGTGGGGGGAGTCGTAGCTTTGAGATGGAGAGGAGGAACGGTCCACGATTTTCCTTTCGTGGCTTTCGTCCTCCTCCAGCTAGAGAGGGTTGGTTCCCTCGTAGTGGTTACCGTGGTGGTGTTCGTGGTGGTAGCTTTGATAGGCGTGATGGTTTGGTTTGTGCTAACCCCACTTTGGAGCAAATGGCTCGGCACTGGTTTTACTCTTTTGGTACTAACCCCAGTGCTGAGTCGTTTGTTCACTCACGTGCTCGCTTTTGAATTTCAGGTGGGAGACTTGAGGAACGTTTGGTTGATTGACTCCGGTTGCTCGAGGCATAGGACCAGAGATAAGGGGTGGTTCTCAAGTCTCGTCCCGGTGGTGTCCAAGACATACATCACCTTTGGGGACAATGGGCGAGGGCGTGTGCTATCAGAAGGTGAGATCAAGGTAAGTGACAAGGTCACTCTCAGGCGTGTTGCTCTTGTTCAATCGCTGGGGTTCAATTTGCTTTTCGTGTCCCAGTTGTTGGATGAGTGCTTTGAGGTGTTGTTTCGGCCTGGTGGTTCTCGGATTTTAGATTCTCGAGGGGACCTTGTTTGCATGGTCGTTCCCGAGGGTCAAGTGTTCCGAGCTGATTTCTCTCAGTCTTCTGGTGTGGAGCGTTGCTTTTTGGCTGGTTCTTCAAGTGAGTTGTGGAAGTGGCATAGGAAGTTGGGTCACTTGAGCTTTGACCTTTTGTCTCGCTTGAGTAAACTAAATTTGGTCCGAGGATTGCCACGGTTGAGGTTTGAGAAAGAGTTGGTTTGTGCGTCGTGTAGGCATGCCAAGATGGTAGCCTCTTCTCACCCGCCTCTCACCGATGTGATGACTGAGCGTCCATGCGAGCTGCTCCATATGGACCTTGTTGGCCCAGCTCGTGTGCGATCTGCGGGTGGGAAGTGGTATGTCCTTGTTGTGGTGGACGACTACTCTCGGTATGCGTGGGTGTTCTTTCTTGAGGAGAAAGGGGAGACGTTTGGTTTTGTTCGAGATCTTGTCTTGAGGTTAAGAAACAAGAGGCACGGAGATGCCATACGAGCGATCCGCAGTGACAATGGCTCGGAATTCAAAAACTCTCACTTCAAAACCTTTTGCCATGACTTGGGTCTTGAACACCAGTTTTCGAGTCCGTATACGCCTCCCCAGACTGGCGTGGTGGAAAGGAAAAACAGGACCTTGTGCGAGATGGCTCGGACGATGCTTGACGAGCATAGGACTCCGAGAAGGTTCTGGGCTGAGGCGGTCAATACCGCGTGCTATGTGTCGAACAGGATCTACCTCAAGGTTCACAAGAAGAAAACCTATTACGAGTTGATGCACGGTCGCACACCTAAGGTGAGTCACTTCCATGTCTTTGGTTCTAAATGCTTCATTCTGAAGAAAGGGAAGAAGTTGGACAAGTTCGAGGCTAGTTCTGTCGATGGCATTTTCTTTGGTTACGCATCTCATTCTAGAGCATTTCGTGTGCTCAATCTTGAAACTAACCAAATCGTGGAGACTTGCGAGGTAACCTTCGACGAGACACAGCCACGTAGTCAGCTTGTTTTTGAGTGTGCAGGTGACGACGAACTTGGCGAGGAGATCTTTCAGGAGGAGGAGCATGAACATGGAGATGATGAAGATGGCGGCGTGGTACCCACGGCTGAACATGTACCTACTTCTTCGACGACGATCGAGAACGGGCCCTCTCCCACACCTACAACGACAAACCCATATCAAGGTGAAGCTGTTGTTGAGGGGGAGGTAGCATCAAGGCGAGAACCTCCCCGGCGAGTGCAAGTGGATCACCCAGCTTCGAGAATCATCGGCGACATGAATGAACCCACTACACGGTCGAGGGTTCGGAACAATTCTCATTTCGCTCATGCTGCTTTTGTTGCCACCTTTGAGCCCAAAGACATTGGACACGCGCTATCTGATCATAATTGGGTTAATTCGATGCATGAGGAGTTGGAGAATTTTGAGAGGAACCAAGTTTGGGTGTTGGTTGACCCTCCCGCAGGGTGTAAACCGATTGGGACAAAATGGGTGTGGAAAAATAAAGAGGGAGAGAAAGGAGAAGTGGTGAGGAACAAGTCAAGACTTGTTGCTCAGGGGTACAGTCAGAAAGAGGGGATCGACTACGAGGAGACTTTCGCTCCTGTAGCTCGTTTGGAGGCGATCAAGATCCTTCTAGCCTTTTCCGTGGCTAAAGGGTTCAAGTTGTACCAGATGGATGTGAAGAGTGCTTTCCTGAATGGTGTGTTGGAGGAAGAGGTGTTTGTGAGGCAACCACCGGGGTTTGAGAGTGAGAAGTACCCCCACCGGGTGTACAAGTTGGGGAAGGCGCTGTATGGGTTGAAGCAGGCGCCTAGAGCTTGGTATGGTAGGTTGAGGGGGTTCCTGTTTGAGAGAGGGTTTGAGATGGGGAAGGTCGATCAGACCTTGTTTCTCCTCAGGCAGGGCAGAGATATTCTGATTGTGCAGGTATTCGTGGATGATATTGTCTTTGGTGGCTCGTCTAACTCTCTTGTTGCAAGGTTTGCAGAAGACATGAGCAGGGAATTTGAGATGAGCATGATGGGCGAGTTGCAGTTCTTCCTCGGGCTACAAATCAAGCAATCAAAGGAAGGAACATTTGTGCACCAAGCTAAGTACACCAAGGACATTGTGAGGAAGTTCAAGATGGAGGACTCCAAGGCCATGGCGACACCTATGAGTACGACTACAGCTCTTGATGCGGACGATGAAGGTGAACACGTGGACCAGAAGGAGTACCGGAGCATGATCGGGTCACTGCTCTACTTGACGGCGACGAGGCCGGACATCCAATTCTCGGTATGTCTGTGCGCTCGTTTTCAAGCGTCTCCGAGGACTTCGCATTGGCAAGCAGTCAAGCGCATATTCAGGTATTTGCGACATACTCCCGACTTTGGCCTTTGGTACTCCGCGTCTTCTTCTTTGGCTCTTCATGGTTTTTCAGACGCGGATTTTGCCGGGTGTCAGTTGGATAGGAAGTCCACTTCTGGGACTTGCCAGTTCTTGGGTTCTTCTTTGGTGTCTTGGTCTTCCCGCAAACAGTCGAGTGTTGCTCAATCTACTACCGAGGCAGAGTATGTGGCCGCAGCTAGTTGTTGCTCTCAGCTCCTTTGGATCACATACACCATGAGTGACTTTGGTGAGGAGTATACCCATGTCCCACTTCAATGTGACAGCACCAGTGCCATAAGCATTGCAAAGAACCCAGTGCTCCATTCCAAAACCAAGCACATAGAAGTGAGGTATCATTTTCTGAGAGACAACGTCGAGAAAGGAAAAATCGCCTTGATCCATGTACCCACACATGACTAACTAGCCGATATTTTCACCAAACCCCTAGATCAAGCAACTTTCACTCGTTTGCGGGGGGAGCTTGGTGTGTGTTTGTTTTCTTGAGTTGGCGTGTGGGAGCTCCTTTGTAGCATATGTATAGCTTTCCTTTGTGCATTTCTTGCATTTGGCATGGCATATGTAACATGATGTATAGGCATCTTTGTATCTTAGGTTGCATGCATTTTGTATCATATGCATTGTTTAGGAACAGCTTCTCCTATATACATTGTTCACCATGGAATGATATATATGTCTTTGTGAGCTAGTTTGGTAAGCTATGGTTAGTTTGGCTTAGCTCTTGATAATCTTGGGTTATATCCATGGTTGATGGCTATGTTTTTAAAAAATCTCATATGTATGCTCTCTTGTGAGTAAATGCCTTTATATGATCTTGACATGTTTTTGTGGCTTGGCTATGCTTAATTTGTGGTTGGATAGCTTATTTTGATCATATGGGGCCAAAGGCTCATTTTCCATCATGAATGTTTAGCCCCCATGCTTCATCTTGTGGAGGGGCATAAGTTCCTTTTTGTCGCAAAGACATTTCATGTACCAAATATGAATCTGAAAATGAAATGTAAATTGCTTGGAAAATATGCTCCCATGTCATATGTGCTTATTTTTATAGCTTTCGGTGCTAAACCGTTGCATGTTGCTTACCAATGAGAAGTCTCATCCATAGAAGTAAGCACATGGCTCGGTATGCTTTGACATGACATGAGGTGCTTGTGGGTGTTTATGATGGTCTTATACTTAGAATGGTTGTCCTAGCATGAAGTTTGTGTGGCTTTGCCATTTTGATATATTTTGATCATGTTTAGGACTTTGCTCATGAGAGGGAATTTTTCGTAAAAATACTCATTTCTACCTTAGTTTCGTCCAATGGTTGTGAAACTTGGTGATCATGAAGCTGATGTCATTACGAAGCTATAGAGTATCTATCTTGCTCATTTGGACATGTGTAGCATCCTTTGTTGAATTTTGTCTATTTGAGAAGCTCTAGGTTGCATTTTTTGCATTTTTAGCTTGATTCATGCATTGTCAACAAGGGGGAGAAGTTTGAGCATGTTTTGGCCTACTGAATGCGTCTAGAAGGTTTTCAGGTGGTTTCGAGCCATTTCTGGGCTCTGTTGTGCACCGGTCTGACCGGTTGAGGTCACCGGTCTGACCGGTCAGAGTGGCTGGTCCTGTTCACATGTTGAGCACCGGTCTGACCGGTGGTGTCGACCGGTTTGACCGGTCAGAGCTGAGCTGTTGCAGCTGCTCTGTTTCGTGATGTGGTTCTCATGCATTCGTGCAGGGGGAGGTGCATTGGTTCAAGGGGAGCTTGCATGTGTGCAAGGGGAGCTCTTTGTGGTTTTCGAGCTTTGGATTGGTGGTTTGTGCTCTTTGCTTGAGCATGTTTTGTCTCGGATGTGTCGAGCCGTTGCCCTTCAAGTGATCTTGCTCTTCGCGTTTTCTTTGGCTTTCGATCGCTTGTTGGAGTTTCTTTTAGTCGTTTCTTTTCTTTTTCTTTTCTCTTGGTTGCCAAAACGTGTGTGTTGTCAATGCACTCATCAAGGGGGAGATTGAGAGCCAGGTGTGGTTCGTGGACCGGTGGATGGTCGCTTCCTGGTGTGATGAGTGATTGACAACGTGGTGTGGACTGATTCTTGGCTAAGTATTGCAGGTGCAGGTTGCGGCTTGACTGGTGTTGGTGCAGGTGAAGAACAAGCGCGAAAGGTCGCTGCCGGTGAGGCCTCCAGGTGTGGAGAAGACAAGTAGGCTTGGTTCGAGGGACCCGGTGGCCAGCGGGGTCAAGTGCGGGCCGCATGGTGGCAAGAACGGCAAGATGAAGTCATGGACGGTTTCTTGGTTGAGCCTCAAAACCAAGGTCGAGCCGGGACTACGTGGGAGCCGAGTCATGAGTGGTGATTGGCGGAGGCTACACCAAGTTCGCGGGGTTTCCGGTGGTTCACCAGAAAACCACTGGGTTCCTTGGTTGATCCACAAAGCCAAGACCGAAGACGGAGGTGCAGCAGCATCGGACCGGTCTGACCGGTGGGTCTGACCGGTGGGTACCGGTCTGACCGGTGAGGAGCACCGGTCTGACCGGTGTGCGACGATGCAGTCCGGAATCTTCGAAGCGGAGGACACACGTCGGGATCGCAAGGCTTGCGTTGAGGCTAAGCAAGTTTGCGGTCGCTGGGCATCCGTCCGATGGAGCGAAGACAAAGATTTCCGAATTCGCCCTTGAGGGGCATGTATCCCTAGTTAGCTAGTAAGGGTATTTTCGTCTTTCGGTTGCCTCCATATAACCCAAGTGGTGAGAGGATGGCAGCCATCTCTTGCAACCCTAGCTCATTTGGTTTTCCTATTTTCCTTCCTATTTTCCTTAGGTTTTTCGTAGGACTAGCTTGAGAGCTTCATGGTGAGATCTTGTGAGAGGGAAGGATGATCGGGCGGCAAGCTAGACCTTGTATGAACCTCTTTGGTATGTATAGATGATTCGGCGTGGTTCCTCAAGGCTTGGTTGTGTCTTTCCCGTTTCTCCTTTTTGGTGATTTTAGGAGCCTTTTCTTGGCGAATTTCTTGTGGCGGTTTTGAGACCTTTCTCTTTGGGATTTGGTGGGGGATGTAAGCATGAACCCCTCGTGGTTCTTTTCCCTTTGATTCTCCTCCCAAATCCGTGAGTAAAGGGGCTCGTTTTTGGGGTTTTCGTGGTTCTAGAGTTCGTGGCGTTCTTGGCGGAAATCCTTCGATTCCTCTTGATTCAACGAGTTTTGGTGGACCAAATCTTGGCTATGGAGTGCCCATGAGGTGTTCCTACCATCCCCAAAGTCTTGTGCGAATCCGTGGAGCGAATCGGGAGAACGGGAGTCGGATTTGGGGGAGTTGACTCGCGGGCGCTGTTCATCCCGAGCTGCCCAGGTGCGACCGGTCTGACCGGTGCTCTTGACTGGTCTGACCGGTGCTAGCCCTTGGTGGGATTTGTCTCGGGGAACAGCCTTGTTCGTGTGGTTTTGTCCCGTGGTCCTGCTGGTCAGTTCTTGGCGTGTTTGGAGTTGTTTTGCTAGGTTTTGTAAGGGGTTCCTCTTCCTTCCAGGTTGTGTTTCGGAGGTGGTTTTTGTTCCAGGGCCTAGAGGAGTCACTGAGGCTTCCTGGAACGTTTGCTGTGCGGCTGCTGTAGCCACCGGCCTGACCGGCGCTGTCCACCGGTCTGACCGGTGTCACCGGTCTGACCGGTGCAGGCTATCGGTCTGACCGGTGTAGCACAGGCAGCAAGCCGTGCAAGTTTCTGCTGTGTGTTTTGGTGAGTTTTGGCTCGGAGGGTTGTGTGTTGGTTCCTAGGACCAGTAGCACTCCAGTGGCTGCGTGGTCTTGACCAACTTGGGTAGTTGAGTCGGAGAAGTGTTTCGGAAGCCGTGTTCGTCTTGTTGGAGTTCCCATCTCCTTCGAGAAGAATTTTTATCGGCTCCCATTCACTCCCCCCTGTCTGGTTCGCCTAATCGGTCCTTCAATATCGTGCTCTCACACAAAACCTGCAGATTGTGGCCCAAGATCGTGCTCTCACACAAAAACTGCAGATTCTATTGAGAACGAGCTGATTTTTTTTATTATTTTTTATTTTTTCAAAAATAAATGCCGGATTTGAAAATTTTCAAAACTACACATCCACCACCGTTTGAAACGGCAGTTGCACCTAACCGCCGTTTTAAATAACGGTTCAAGCAAACCACCTTTACAACAGTTGGGTCCTTGGCTGGGCGGTTGGGCTGCTCGGCTGGCGGTTGGCCTTAAAGGCCCAACCACCGTTTCATACAGCGGTTGAGGACCATCAACCGCCGTTTTAAACGGCGGTACTGCAAACCGCCGCTTGGAACGGCGATTGTAGGTTTTTTTGTTTACTTTAATTTTTTTTGCACAAAGCATCTTTGCATCTCTCACTCTCTCCTGCGGCGCTGGTCCCCAACGTTTTCACCATGGAAGAGCTCCGATTCTACGAGGACGAAGTGGAAAAGTACCAAGGGCTCAGGCTCCACGAGGATGAGAGACACTTAAGATAATACGAATACGAATATAATACTAATACGAACGCAAGGTAACACGGATATCGATAAAATAAAAATAGTTTACACAACTAAGAGTTCGCTACGACATAATTACATACGGCCGTGCTTCGCACGCGGCGGCGGCGGTCCCCTAGCCGCCCTCCTGGCTGCCTGTGCTGCCCGTCGGGGACGGTCATTAGGGTCCCCTAACTAAGGGGGTAATCACCCTTGTTGAACGCAATAGCGTATGGGCTAATCCCCACAAAACACAGGAAGGGAAGCAAGGTACGCGGCGGGCCCACGGCCTGCTATGGCCCAAACAGCAGCCCAAGGCTTTTTATTAAGAGGATTCGCCAGCGCCCCTGTTCTCCGACTCGCTCGAGGGTCCCCGGCCCCTCGAGCGAATTTCCGCCTCGCTCGAGGGTCCCGGCCCCTCGAGCAGGTTTCCGCCTCGCTCGAGGTTCCCAGCCCCTCGAGCAGGTCTCCGTCTCGCTCGAGGGGCTCGACCCCCCTCGAGCGAGCAACCAGCTCCGCCTCGCACGAGGCCACCTCTCGATCTGCGGCACCCCGCCCTCCTTCTTCTCTGGCGACGGCATTAAATGCCGGATCCATGACGGGACATCCCGGACAAAAGCAAATCCCCCTCCATGCTGCACAGCTGACAGGGCCTGGGCGCCTGACACCGCCACTGTGCGGCCACTCCGGGCCCTGTGCGAGCACTGCGCTGCATTGTGAGGACAGGTCGGCGTCAGCCCGCACTGCTGTGCTACCTACTCCCCGTCCTCCCCTAGCGGTGAGACCCTCGAACGGGCATGGGGGTATCCTCGAAACGTGTACGAACCGCACTCCAGTACACATGCTGACCGGCGCCGCCGTACGGACGGCGTGCGCTGTGTCTCCTCCGCCAACTCCGGCGTCACGCGGCCATCCCTGGCGCTGTGCGGCCATCCCTGGCGCTGTGCGATGGATTGCTCGGTACTGTGCAGACAGGCCGGTGATGTCCCGCGACCCTATGCCGCCAACTCCCGTCCTTCCCCCGGCGACCGGACCCTCGATTTAGCAGGAGCATCCCCTCGAAGTCACAGCCGGACAAGCAACAGGAGCCAACACGCCGCCCGTGGAAGCCGGAGCTCGCTACCAACTCGCGCCAGGAGCCAGACCGTGCGGGGACAAGACCGCTGGCGCCATACCTGTTAGTACACAGCCGCTGTACAGACCACTGTGCAGCCCTACTGTAACTGCCCTCCCTTGGCCTATAAAAGGTAGAGGCAGACGCCCCTGCGCGGGCACGCCCTCACACTCACACACATACTCGCTCGCACACAGCACAACATCCCATTCCTGATATTGGCACTAGCCTCAATCATCATAGCTGGAACATGGGGGAATTTCCTCCTCTCCCGCCTTGCTTGTAGCCCCCCTCTACAGGCACCCCCTGTGCAAGTTAATATAGTCCGCAAGCACATCCTACTAGACGTACGGCCGCGTGGCCGGAACCAGGATAAACATCATCTCTTATTAGCTTGGCACCGACCATCAAGAGACTGATCCTAGCGCTAATTACTAGTTGGTACCGGTACTAATTCGGACATCGACACTGCCCTAGTGTGGTTGCTGGGGTACGTGAGGGGGTCCGGTGGTGCCTGGCGGCGGCGTGCGGCGGCCGGGTCGGGGGTCGGTGTCGCTAACGCCTCGGGTGCTGCTCCAGATCCCGACGGCACCTCCTTCCATATCAACATCTGGGGGACAACATCACCCCTGATCCAGCTGCCGCCGCCTCCTTGAACCAGGCCTGCTGGTGCTCCTGCGTCAGCTGAGATCCGAACTGCTGCGTCAGCGGCTGCTCCTGCTGCGGCGGCAGCTGGTGCTGCTGCGGTGGCGGCTGGTGCTGCTGCGTCAGCGACTGGTGCTGCGGTAGCGGCGGTTGGTGTTGCGGCTGGTACTACTGGTGTTGCGGCTGCTGCTGCTCCAGCGTCAGCTGCGTGAGGTCCTCGACGTCCAGGAAGAGGTCGTCCATGGTCTGCTATGAGGAGTCAGGTGTGCCGCCAAAACCGTAAACTGCATTGAATTGAAATTTGTTAGCAAGTTTGTTGTGAAGAGCGTATAAGGTTAGAGATAGATAATGAAGGTTGTCACCTAGGGGGCTGCTGCGGCTGGTGCTGCTGCACTGGAGGGCGAGAAGGTGCTGACCAGTTCGAAGGTCCCTGGCCCATCGGTGGTCGTGTCCCTGTAAAGATTACATTACATGTCATGAATCAATAAAATCAATACAACATGTCTTGCAAACTAGAATGTAGAAAAGAAGATGTACCTGCCACTGTGCCGAAATTAAACGGTCACGACACGTACATGCCAGCGGGGCGGAACGACAGCGGCTGGACAAACGTCGAAAACTGGCTGAAGCCGAACATCAGACCCGACGCCACGGCTGCCCACGGTGGCTGTGTGGTGGAGGTAGACAGCACCTGGGCCGAACGAGCAGTGGAGGCGGAGCTGCAGCAGGACGACGAGATACGTGGAGGCAGAGGAGTATCATGCCCCTGGAAGTACCTCCTGATGGCGACCATCACCCTCTGGTACACCTGCTCGTGCTGCGGGATCATCAGGTGTAGTGCCCGGGCATGTGCCTCTTGCATCATGGTGTACACCTCCTGAATCACGTCGTGCTGCCAAACAGAAGATGGATTAGTTTCATCGAATGTTATCAAAGAAAGAATGACGATTTTGTAGTTTCAAACTTACCGCGGTGGCAGACGTCTAGTCCCGGCGGACAGGGTACCCCTGCGAGGTGACGACCGTTGGCTCCGGCTCCTCCACCAGGTGGGACGAACGTCACGCGCGTCTGAGTCCTCACCAAGTACTAGTCCAGGTACGCTCTCCAGGCCATAGCGTCGTGGGGCCGCTGCTCAGTGACAATGTTGTCCCTCTGGGTCGTGGCTAGCCAAGCCTGCACGTGCGGGAGGAGCTTATGCTCCATCGGGACCGCGGTCTTCACACCCTTCCTCGACCACCTAGCACAAATGCAGCGAATTTGTCAGCAATTAAAGATACTTACATGAACAAAAATTTTTATGAATTAACGATAATTTACCTGTGCGCTGCAGCAGGAACGGTGTGCACGACAGGCATGGGGGACTCCTGGTACCGCCCAAACAGCCTCATCACGCGCTCTGGGTGGTACTCCTCCACCACGACGTCATACACCATGGGCGTCTTAGTCAACCAATACTGCTCATCTCGGTAGCAGAGCGACGAGAGGCCCTGAGGTGCGTGGACGGCGATGGCGTCGGCGGTGTATGGCGTCCAAACGACCTGGTTGTCTACCAGGGAGTCGATCTGGCCGCGGAAGTCCGCATATGAGCGTTTGGTCTGCTGTGTGTAGTTGTGTTGCATAACACACCAGAAGTTAATTGGTGAAAACGTATAAATCGTTAGAATCTAACTAACAAGAGCAAGAAGCACGTACCGCTCGGTGGCACCACAACGAGCCCATGGTGCGCCGGTCGGCTGGGTCGCGTCCAGGCGGCAGCGCAGGGTGCAGACTCCGATCGACTAAAGGCCTACCCACCGGCAAGCACTTGTACGACCAGAGCTGCAGTAGCAGGTCACATTCGAGAAAAACCGGAGCGCTGCTCAGGCCCTTCGACACGCCTGCGCACAAACCCCTGTAGGTTGCCGCCAAAACAGCAGCGCCCCAGCTGACCTGCGGGACGGCCTCCAAAGGCGCGTCAGCGATCGCTCGAGCATGGGGGATCAGGAACCTCGACACCACGTCTCCCTGCTATTGACGGCTATTAAGTACTACTTTCAGCCCTCAATATTCTCACATAAATGAAGGCATATGCATTATTTACTTGCATTTGGTTTAAATAATGTAGTTCCACTTGTCCTTGGAGATTATTTGTATGTAGGTGAAATACCCCTTAAAAGAGATGGAAACCCACCTTCTATGGAGAAACCATGCCAACTCAGCTGAGGATGTAGCTGCCACCAAGGAAACACATGGCATTCCACGTCATTGATCCAAAGGAGGCATTCACCGACGAATCAGAGAGCGACACATGGACTTCACATGGATCCATGGGCCCACCAGAGCTCCAACTTATCAGGAAACTTGGCATGCACGGAGGACAAGCATCAGGGCCCACATGTCAGCCTCCCTGAGAAAGCACAGCCGGGAAGGCCGCCCTAGGGGTTCGGCCGACCCTGGGATCGGCCGAACCTACCTAGGGTCGGTTCATCCCGGCCTTTCACATGTCACTTGCTCATTGGTTGCTGGCTGCATCCCGGGGTGTTTTGGAGCACTTTGAGCCTCCGAGCAAGCCTTGTCCCTACCTATAAATAGAAGGGGAGGGGCTCCCATTTCTCACACACCACTCTCTCATTCTCCTCTCACTTTTAGTTTCCAAGGCTAGGGGGTAGGCTAGAGTAGCTCTTATTCAGGTTCCAAGTCTTCTTTGGAGTCTAGGTATGAGTTCTCTTTTATCTTTATTTCATTGTATGACTTTGATCTACTTCAGTTATTCAGCTATTTCATATAAAGTCATGGTAGATCATATGCTTGATATGTTCTTGAGTTCATCCTTTGTTCATCATTTAGAGGCTTGTGTTCTTCATGAACACTACCTTTTGATCCACTTGAAGGATGATAAACTCATTCCTTATGTGTTTGTTCATAAGTTAGAGGCTCGTGTTCTTCACGAACACGACCCTTTGATCTTGTTGACTAGACATAAGAGAGTTCATATCCGTTCGTAGGTCTAGCCTTAGTTGATCTTGTTAGATGGCATGAGAGTGTTGCATGAGGTTTGTGTTCAAGCTACGGTACTCGGTCTAAGTTGACCAGTCTTCTGGTGGCTCTCACCCTGGGTCACAATAGCCCGGGCCGGGTAAAGTCTAGCAACAATGCAGGCATGGTGCCTGGGTTGTCTGGCTATGTTAGTTATGAGCATAAACCCCATAACGATAGAGGTAGGCCACAGTAGTGATAGCTGTTGGGCCCTTTGCAACCCTCCGCGCCGGGGTACCTGCTATAGGAGTCTAAAGTCTAGTTTCGCAGAGTGCTGGTCGTTGCGGGCTAGCTCCCCGTTTGTACCTGGGTGTTGAACCTTACCCTCTCATGCAATACTCATGCCTATCTCCTATATCTTCTAGCTTTGTATGTTTAGTACATTAGAACCTAGAGCTAACTCGTATGTTCCCCCTAAGCCGTAGTGTGCTAGAGTAGAGGTGATCTGAGTGTGTGTCACACTACCCTATCATATCTTTTATCTTACCCCTGCCTTTGAGTTTGTTGTTTCCTATATCTATCTCTTGGTTTACATTCAGTGCAAAAGCATAAGTCTAAGTGTCGGTGTCCGGATTAGCACCGGCACCAACTAGTGATTTGCGCTGGGATCTGCTTCTCGATGGGCGGTGCTAAGCTAAGGATGCACGGGATTTATCCTGGTTCCGGCCACGTGGCCGTACATCCAGCAGGGTGTGCTTGCGCACTGTATTAGCTTGCACTGGGGGTGCCTGTAGAGGGGAGCTACAAGCAAGGTGGGAGAGGAGGAAATCCCCCCAAATCCCTACTAAGGTGATTGAGGCGAGTGCCAATATCTGAAAAGTGGTGTGCTCGTGCGAGTGAATGAGCGTCGTCCCCGCGCAGGGGGCTCTGCCTCTCTATTTTATAGGCCAAGGGAGGGCAGCTACAATGATGGCAGCCAGCACAGTGACTGCGCACTATTTAGTATGGCGCTGACGGTCTTGTCCCGCACGTCATGGTTCCTGGCGCGAGTCAGATGGCATCCTCCGGCTTCAGCGGGCGGCATGGCGGTTACTGTGACCTGTCCTGCTTTTGACTTCGAGGGGCTGCCCCTGGTGAATCGAGGGCCTAGCCACCGGGGGAAGGACCGGAGTTGGTGGTGCAGGACTGCAGCGCATCACCGGCCTGTCTGCACAGCACTGCGTGTCCCGTCGCACAGTGGCAGGTGTGGTGGCACAGCGCCGGGGATGGCCGCACAGCGTCCGGGATGGCTGCACAGCGCCCGGGATGGCCATGCGGCGCCGGGGTTGGCGGAGGGGACGTGGCGCACGTCGCCCGTACAGCGGCGTCAGTCGGAGCCCACGCCCGCTCACCGCCCGTACACCCTTCGAGGGTGCACCCATGCTCGTTCGAGGGTCTTGCTGCAGGGGAGGACGGGAGCAGGTGGTACAGTTCCAGGGAATGACCCCTGCTTGTCTGCAGAGGGCCGCGTGGCGCCCGCACAGTGCCAGGGATGGCTACACAGTGGCGGGTTAGGCCGCACTGTGGTGGTATCAGGTGGACTGACCATGTCAGATGCACGGCGTGGGGGAAGATTCACCCTTGACTTCGGCGTCCCGCCGCGGGGCTGGGCATTAAATGCCATTGTCGGGTGGAATGGAGACGGCTGCCCGCTCGAGGGGGGCCGAACCCCTCGAGCGAGGCGGAAACCTGCTCGAGGGAGCGGGGCTGTCGAGCGAGGCAGAAATTCGCTCGAGGGACAGGAGCCCTCGAGCGAGATGGAAATCTGCTTGAGGAGCCGGAGCCCTCGAGCGAGGCGGTCAAGCAGGCCTTCTCGGTGTGGCTGCTGCCGGGCTGTAGCAGGCCGTGGGCCCGTGATGTCCCGTGACCTGGGCTCGGGGAACAGTCCTTGAGCGGATTGCGTTTAACGAGGGTGATTATCCCCTTAGTTAGGGGACCCCTAATTGCCATCCCCGACAGTAGCCCCCGAGCCTTTGCTGGAAAGGGGACCGTTCCGGCAAAGGATGTCGCTCTCGGGTGCTATGCGCGGGTCTCGTCCCCTTTGATCGTGCATGTTTTCCTGTGGGGGCGCGCTAGCGCACCCGCGGGTGTAAACCCCCGAAGCCCTACAGGAGTGCATGTACTCGTGCAGGGGTTAAATACGTAGGGTGACGTGGCTCGCCTTGCGTTTGTTTCAGCCGGCTTCGGCAGTATTTCAGCCGGCATCGGCAATCTACGCAGGTGGGGGAGGCATCGTGTTGACCCGAGACGTTCGGGCAGCCTGACCGTTTTTGGGGACGCAACCCTGGGTAGGTTGATGCGGTGATCATTAGGGTGGTCGTGGTGCGAGGAGCCCCCGAGCCCTGGCCCAATCAGGGACGATCAGATGAAGACTCTCGGCTTTATTACAACCCTCGTTGCCCTTCCGCAGGGTAGAGGGGTGAGGCAAACCGTGCTACCCTCGAGCGGGCGGCGAGCAACGGTTGCCTCGGTGAGCTGTTAACGGATAGTTCAAGTGGGTGTCTGTGCCCCGTTCGATAGGGGTCAGCTCGTGGTCCGGAGACACGTCCATGTAAGAGCTTGCAGAGGTTTGCCAAGCTGGACTCGACCCCATTCGCTAGGGGCCGAGGGCGCGGAAGCACTCCCTCGATGGGATCCCTCGATTGGTTGCCTTTGTCTCGGCCTTGAACACGATATGTGGGGCGCCCGCGAACTTCGCGTTCGGGGTCAGGCTCGATTGCGCGCGCCCCGATCGTTCCTGACTCTGTCGATCTGAGGCGCCTGTTCAAACCCGTTGAGGGTCAGGCCCCGTACCTCTGATCAGTAGGGCATTTGCGGGGGTGCCGGGCGCTCCCGTCTTGGCGGACCTGTGGAGCTCGCCGATCCGTCATCGAGCCGAGCTTTGAACCACTGATCAGTACATCCCCGAGTCGAGGGGCATCTGCGGCGCCCGTCGCATCCTCAGCGGGCCGGGCCTCGAGCCGCTGATCAGTACACCCCCGAGTCGAGGGGCATCTGCGGCACCCGTCGCACCCTCAGCGGGTCGGGCCTCGAGCCGCTGATCAGTAGAGCCCTGGGGGCGTGACCCCTGGGCTTCCTCGAGTTCATCTTCGAGGGTATGCTGACAGGTCGTGGCCCTGTGGCCTCAACCTGTTTCGGATTGGGGTGCCAGCCACATCCCTTCGAGGGATCAGGCCTTGAATCCCCGGTTCAGGGTTACCTGGGGCTTTCCTTATACGAGAAGGAATCCCTGTCGCTTGAAATTCGTCCGTAGGATGGTTGGCCGCCGCGGCCACCCGGCCATGGCTAACGTGGCACGGGGTAGGCGGGGGGCGCCTTTTAAGGTGACGCAACGCGGGCGACGTGCGACGACGATAAGACGGGACGCGGCGTCCCTTGGGTTACTGTGCGGTAATCATAGCGCACGCGCATGCGCGCGGTAGTTTCGGCGTGGTGGGACCCCGCCGTCAGCGATGAGTGGTGCCCACCGCATTAACTGCCGCCACCTGCGGTGTTTCCGGGGGCTCCGCCCCTTCCTACTCTATAAAAGCAGGGGAGCGCGGGGGAGCTCCTCACCTTTGCCATTCGCATCCACCTCTTGCTCTTTGTCTTCCCCATCGCCGCGCATCCCGCCGCTTCGGATTCGCTCGCGCTCCGCCGCTCCCGTCATGTCTGCGGTCCGAGTGCTGGACGCTCATCCGTGGTCTCGGTCGTCGATGGACCTGCAATCCATGGAGGGGCTAGTCGCCGGCGGTCAGTTGGCGCCGGCTGGTGACGAAGCGAACCCGGTGTGGATCATCCCGTCGGCGTTGCACCGGGAGCCGTCCCCGCCGTCGGGCTACGTCGTGAGTTTTGTGCGGCTGCACGAGCGAGGATTCAACGCCCCCGCGAGCAAGTGCATGCAGGGGTTGTGGGACCACTACGGGGTGGAGCTTCACAACTTCTTTTGAAGTTTGTAACTTAAGTGTGGCTCGTTTTATGTATGTCGTTGCGTCTTTCCCGTCACCTAGGCAGATTTCAGCTGGGATCGATCGTTTTAGCGAGTAACCTGAAGGTGAAGTGGTGAGAGGGAAGCCGTATCCTGCTGGAGGCGTAGGCCGTCCCTGGCTCGTCTGGCTTTACCTTTTAGCTACTTGCGCCCTGCTTTTGTCTGCCTGAGCTTTCGAGGCGCAAGATGCTTGGCATTTTCAGAAAAAAAGGTTTTTGCGAAAAAATTGTACCGTTTAGGGGGGGGGTGCCCCCCCATAGTAGCCCCCGAGGGGGACTTGGTTTTCAGAGAAAAGTCGAGTCTCCCTTGTCTTTATTCACAACCTTAACGTATATACAACCGACTTGGGTGCCGGACATGCACAAAATGACTTGAAACTTAAAGGTACAAGCGACGTAGCTGTTGGATGTTCCAAGCGTTGGCGAAGACTTCGCCCCTCTCGTTCGCGAGCTTATACGTGCCGGGCTTGAGGACCTCAGCGACGATGTACGGCCCTTCCCACAGTGGCGTGAGCTTGTGGCGTCTCTCATTCTTCTGTCGAAGTCGAAGTAACAAATCTCCCTTGTTGAGGTCTCGAGGTCGAACCATGTTCGCTTGGTAACATCGTAGGGATTGTTGGTACTTTTCGGAGTGCAGGACCGCCACGTCGCGGGCCTCGTCAATGCAGTCCAGCGCATCTTCACCATTTTGCTGGTTCTGCTCCTCCCGGTAGGCCTTTACCCTCGGAGACCCGTAGTCCAGATCCGTGGGGAGGACGGCCTCTACGCCGTAAACCAGGAAGAATGGGGTGAGACCCGTGGCTCTGCTCGGGGTGTTCCTGAGGCTCCAAACGACTGACGGCAACTCTTGAATCCACTTCCGGCCAAACTGGTTGAGCTTGTTGAAGATCCTTGGCTTTAAACCTTGTAAAATCATGCCGTTGGCACGTTCTACCTGGCTGTTAGTCTGTGGATGTGCTACGGCCGACCAATCCACGCGGATATGGTAGTTGTCGCAGAATTCTAGGAACTTCTTGCAGGTGAATTGAGTGTCGTTGTCCGTTATGATGGAGTTGGGTACCCCAAAGCGGTGCACGATGTTCGTGAAGAACATCACTGCCTGCTCGGACCTGAGGCTTCTGATGGGGCGGACCTCGATCCACTTTGAGAACTTGTCGATGGCCACCAGTATGTGGGTGAAGCCCCCGGGCGCCTTTCGCAAGGGCCCGACCATGTCCAGTCCCCACACGGCAAACGGCCATGTGATGGGGATGGTTTGCAGCGCGTGAGCCGGGAGGTGGGTCTTTCGCGTGTAGTACTGGCACCCTTCGCAGGTGTGTACAACCTTGTTGGCGTCGGTGACCGCTGTCAGCCAATAGAAGCGTTGGCGGAACGCTTTGCCCACGAGGGTACGCGGAGTGGCATGGTGACCGCATTCGCTTGCGTGGACGTCTTGAATCAACTCCCCTCCCTCAGGGATGGAGACGCACCGCTGCATGATCCCCGAGGCGCTGCGCTTGTACAGCTCGTCGTCGATGACGATGAAAGACTTGGCCTTCCTGGCGATACGCCTCACCTCGGTCCGATCCGGGGCCGCTCTTCCCGATCTAACTAGGCGAGGTAGTCGTCGCGCCAGTCCCGCGGAGGGGGCGGGAGTTCGTCGATCTCCATCGCTCCGGCCTCGTACGCCTGGGACCCTTCGAGGTCCGAGGTCTCGAGTTCCCCGTTCAAGGGGTCCTCGGCCATGGGCTCGGCGCCTGTGGCCTTCGAGGGGCCAGCCCCCGAGGCTTTTCCGGAAGCTTCGGCAGGTTTGTCGAGGTCGATAGAGGGCTTAGTGAGGTCGCGGGTGAAAACATTCGGGGGAACGGTGATCTGCCCCGAAGCAATCTTGGCCAGCTCGTCCGCCTCCTCGTTGTACTTGCGCGCGATGTGGTTGAGCTCGAAGCCAAAGAACTTGTCCTCGAGTTTACGCACTGCATCGCAGTATGCCTCCATCTTCTCGTCGTGGCAGCTCGCGTTCTTCATCACCTGGTCGACGACCAGCTGAGAATCTCCTCGGATGTCAAGGCGCTTGATGCCTAGCTCAACGGCGATGCGCAGGCCGCTGAGGAGTGCCTCGTACTCTGCCATGTTGTTCGACGCGGGGAAGTGCAAGCGCACCAAGTACCGCATGTGCTCTCCAAGGGGCGAAACGAAGAGCAGGCCCGCGTCTGCGCCCGTTTTCATCACCAAACCATCAAAGTACATGGTCCAGCACTCGGCTTGGATCTGAGGGGTGGGTAACTGAATGTCGGTCCACTCAGCTACGAAATCTGCCAAGATCTGTGATTTGATCGCCTTTCGTGGGGCGTAGGTGAGGGCTTCTCCCATGAGCTCCACGGACCACTTAGCTATCCTGCTCGAGACGTCCTAATTGCGCACAATCTCCCCCAAGGGGAAGGAAGACACCATGGTGACAGGATGGGCCTCGAAGTAATGCCGCAGCTTGCGCCGCGCGAGCACCACCGCATAGAGCAGCTTCTGGATCTGGGGGTATCGCGTCTTGGTGGCCGACAACACTTTGCTGATGTAGTAGACCGGCCTCTGGACAGGTAGGGCGTGGCCCTCCTCCGTTCTCTCCACTACGATGACCGCGCTGACCACTTGGGTCGTGGCGGCGACGTAGAGATACAGAGGTTCGCCTTCCTGGGGCGGGGTCAGTATCGGAGCGTGGGCAAGTGTTGCCTTTAACTTGTCGAGGGCCTCCGGGGCCTCGGCGGTCCAGGAGAAATGCTCGCTTTTCCGAAGAAGTCGATACAGAGGTAGGCCCTTCTCACCGAGGCGTGAGATGAAGCGACTCAGAGCTGCAAGGCAGCCCAGAACCCTTTGTACTCCCTTCAGATCGCGTATCGGTCCCATCCGCTCAAGGGCCGATACCTTCTCCGGGTTGGGCTCTATGCCTCGCTGGGAGACAATGTAGCCCAAGAGCATGCCACGCGGCACCCGAAGATGCATTTTTCAGGGTTTAGCTTAACCCCATTCGCCCGGAGGCAATCGAATGCAATGCGCAAGTCGTTCACCAGGTCGTCCGCCTTCCTGGATTTTACTACGATGTCATCGATGTATGCCTCAACGGTCCGCCCGATGTGATCCCCGAAGACGTGGAGCATACATCGCTGGTATGTTGCCCCGCCGTTTCGGAGACCGAACGACATCGTCACGTAGCAAAACATTCCAAACGGTGTGATAAAGGAGGTCGCGAGCTGGTCGGACTCCTTCATCTTAATTTGGTGGTAACCGGAATACGCATCAAGGAAGCATAGCAACTCACACCCCGCGGTGGAATCAACTATTTGATCAATCCGTGGCAAAGGAAAAGGAACTTTAGGACATGCTTTATTTAAACCGGTATAATCAATGCACATCCGCCACTTCCCATTCTTTTTCTTAACTAGTACAGGATTAGCTAGCCACACTGGATGAAACACCTCCTTGATGAATCCGGCCTCTAAGAGCTTTCGCAGCTCCTCTCCGATCGCCCGGCGTTTCTCTTCGTCAAATCGTCGCAGATGCTGAGATACCGGCTTGGAGTTGGGCAGGATATCAAGTGAGTGCTCGGCGACCTCCCTCGGAATGCCCGGCATGTCCGCAGGACTCCACGCAAAGATGTCAGCGTTGGCGAGGAGAAAGTCGACGAGCACCACTTCCTATTTTGGGTCGAGGGTGGAGCTGACCCTCAGCACCCTGCCCTCGGGGGTGCCGGGGTCGAGGGGTACAGCCTTGGTGTGCTCCGCGGCCTCGAAGCTGCCGGCGTGCTTGTTGGTGGAATCGAGGGCCTCGTTGGCCAGCTTCTCCAGGTCCGCTATGAGGGCCTCGTCATGCACAAGTGCCTCAGCGCGCTCAACGCACTCGACGTCGCACTCGAACGCGTGTTCGAATGACAGGCCCACCGTGATGACGCCTTTGAGCCCCGGCATCTTGAGCTTCAGGTAAGTGTAGTTCGGGACCGCCATGAACTTGGCGTAGTAGGGCCGGCCAAGGATGGCATGGTACGCTCCCCGAAACCCCACCACCTCGAAGGTGAGGACCTCCTTGCGGAAGTTGCTCGGTGTGCCGAAGCAGACGGGCAGGTCGATCTACCCGAGGGGCTGGACTCGCTTGCCCGGCGCAACGCCGTGGAACGGCGACTTGCTGGGCCGCAGCTTGTCTAAGCCGATCCCCATGACCTCCAAGGTGGAGGAGTACATGATGTTGAGGTTGCTGCCTCCGTCCATCAACACCTTGGAGAACCGTGTGTTGCCGATGATGGGGTCGACAACAAGCGGGTATTGTCCCGGATTGGGGATGTGATCCAGGTGGTCTTCACGGCCGAAGGAGATCGTCTCCTCTGACTAGTCGAGGTATGACGGCATGGCCGGGTGAACGGAGTAGACCTCTCGACATTCATGCCTACGCTGCCGCGACGTCATATCGACGGTGGGCCCCCCGAAGATGAAGAACACGTTCTCCACCTCCGGGAAACCATCCTTGCCCCCGTCACTCGCATCCTTCTTGGCGTTATCCTCCTTTGTGGTGACGCGGCTGTAGTACTTCTTGAGCATGTCGCACTGCTCGAGGGTGTGAGCGACAGGGGTCTTGTGGTACGGGTAGGGCTTCTTCAGCATGTCGTCGAAGACCCCGCCTCGAGAGGGACCTCGAGCCCCCTTGTTGGCGGCGTCGATCGCGTTGACCTCTTCGGGGCCCTCATCTTATTCCATGGGCTTCTTACCCTGGTTCTTCTTGCCCTTCTTGCCCTGCTTCTGCTTCTTCGAGGGCTCCTTGGGCTTGCTGCCCTCGCGGGTGCCTCCTCGGCCCGCTTGCCCTTTTTGCCGTCGAAGATCACCCTCACTGCCTCCTCCCCGGAAGCGTAGCTGGTGGTGATGTCGAACAGCTCATTGACGCTGGTGGGAGGGTTCCGCCCCAACTCGCGCACCAGGTCCCGGCAGGTCGTGCCCTCCAAGAAGGCATGCACGACCTCAGACTCACCGACTCTCGGAAGCTCGGTGCAGCGCTTGGAGAAGCGGCATCCCTCAAGGACTCACCAGCCTTCTGGGAGCAGCCTCGGAGGTCCCAGGAATTCCCAGGGTGCACGTACGTGCCCTAGAAGTTGCCCACAAACGTCCTGACCAGGTCGTCCCAGTCGTGGATCTGGTTCGCGGGCAGGTGCTCGAGCCATGTTCGCGCGGAGTCTGCCAAGTGCAGCGGCAGGTTACGGATGATCATGGCATCATCGGTGGCACCGCCCAGCTGGCACGCTACGCGGTAGTCGTTGAGCCACACCCGGGGGTCCGTCTCCCCCGAGTACTTGCTCACGGTCATCGGCTGGCGAAAGCGTGGGGGGATCGAGGCCGTGCGGATCGCTCGGCCGAACACACGCGTGCCCGGCGGCTCCGGCGACGGGCTCTTGTCGTCCCGGCTGTCGTATCGTCCACCGCGCCATGGGTTGTAGCCGTGCGATGGAGTGGTGTCCTGCCTCTTCTTGTTCAGGATGTTGCGGGCGTCGCCATCGTTGGGCGCGCCGCGCGTATCCCGAATCCGTTCCTTGGCAGGGATCCTCTGGTTGCCTTCGTGGACAGTAGGAGCTCGGTGCGGAGTATGAACTGATGCCTCCTGGTCCCTGCCGCCCCCACCAGCCTTCGTGACAGACTGATGGTGCATGCGAGACGCGGAGCTTTCGGCTTGCTACACCGCAGCCTGCTCGATGAGGGCCTGCGCCTCGCGGTGCAGGTTACGTCCCTCGGGCGTCGACGGTTCAGGCATGGCCCGAATCAAAGTCGCCGCAGCTACGAGCTTCTGGCTGGCCCTCACCAGGTTTGGCATCTCGTCTACGTCGGCGTGGGCGTTGATGCGTTCGCGGGCCACGCGTCCCGCAGCGCGCGCCCCCAGTGTCGAGGGGCCGGCTTTGTCTTTTTCGAGCGTGGCCCTCAGCTGCCACAGCTGCTCGCGCTCTGCGTTCAGGTTCGCTTCCAGCTCGCGAAGTTGGGCCATTTGCGCGGCACGCGCCGTGTCAGGTGGAGGTGGTGTCACCCCCACCGGTGGGGTTACTGCCACAGTGTTGTGGACCGCAGCATCGCCTGCTCCGCCTCCCTCGTCTTCGCCCTCGCCGAGGACGACGACGAAGCATTCGCGAGTGGGATCATAGTCCCCCTCGCTGGAGTCGTCGGAGCAGGTGAGGCAGTAAGTTGCTGCGGCCTGGAACCGCCTGAAAGCGTCGGGGTCCCGCAGTCCGGAGTAGTCCCACACCAGCGCCCTACGCCCGTACCCGTACTCCTCGCCGTCAGTGTCGCGGTAGGAATCGTCGGGCGAGGTGGCGACAAGGTTCCGGATGGACATGTAGTGGTGGTCCGGAAGGCCCTCGTACGCAGCCAGGTCGGTGCCGGCCGACGAAGAATATGCCATGGTGGCACCGCGCATCCCGTTGGGGAATCGTGGCTGCGCAGCCACATCCCCTCCCGCGGGGCGTGCCGTGGAGTTCGCCGGTGGAGGCGCGTCGCCTTGCTCTGCTCCAACGAGTGGGAGCTCGCCGGCTTTGACCCCCTGGGGGGAGCCGGCGTCTGCCGCTTGGCACCGCGCCGTGCGCGCTCGCCGTGAGCACTTCCCCGAATGCTTGCGACGTCGGGGTGGCGGTGGGAACACCGCCGGCATTGGGGCAGCCGCCGTTCCGGGCGGTGCCGCCATGAGCGCGTCCCTGTTGAGGATGCGCATGTGGTAGCCGTTGCCAGTCGCTTGGTAGTGGGTGCTCCCAAACCAGATCTCAAATCCGGCCGGGAACGAGTCGGATTCGCCCCAGGCGGGCCTCTCCGACGTCTGCTCGGTGACGGTCACCATCGAGAAAGCGGGTGGACGATCACAGCGCTCCCCTACCTGGCACGCCAACTGTCGGTGTCCGGATTAGCACCGGCACCAACTAGTGATTTACGCTGGGATCTGCTTCTCGATGGGCGGTGCTAAGCTAAGGATGCACGGGATTTATCCTGATTCCGGACACTCGGCCGTACGTCCAGCATGGTGTGCTTGCGCACTGTATTAGCTTGCACCGGGGGTGCCTGTAGAGGGGAGCTACAAGCAAGGCGGGAGAGGAGGAAATCCCCCCAAGTCCCTACTAAGGTGATTGAGGCAAGTGCCAATATCTGGAAAGTGGTCATGTGCTCGTGAGAGTGAATGAGCGTCGTCCCCGCGCAGGGGGTTCTGCCTCTCCCTTTTATAGGCCAAGGGAGGGCAGCTACAATGATGGCAGCCAGCACAGTGACTGCGCACTATTTAGTATGGCGCTGACGGTCTTGTCCCGCACGTCATGGTTCCTGGCGCGAGTCGGATGGCGCCCTCCGGCTTCAGCGGGCGGCATGGCGGTTACTGTGACATGTACTGCTTTTGACTTCGAGGGGCTGCCCCTGCTGAATCGAGGGCCTAGCCACCGGGGGAAGGACCGGAGTTGGTGGTGCGGGACTGCGGCGCATCACCGGCCTGTCCGCACAGCACTGCGTGTCTCGTCGCACAGTGGCAGGTGTGGTGGCACAGCACCGGGGATGGCCGCACAGCGTCCGGGATGGCCGCACAGCGCCCGGGATGGCCATGCGATGCCGGGGTTGGCGGAGGGGACGTGGCGTACGTCGCCCGTACGGCGGCATCAGTCGGGGCGCACGCCCGCTCACCGCCCGTACACCCTTCGAGGGTGCACCCATGCCCGTTCGAGGGTCTTGCTGCAGGGGAGGACGGGAGCAGGTGGTACAGTGCTAGGGAATGACCCCTGCTTGTCTGCACAGGGCCGCGCGGCGCCCGCACAGTGGCAGGGATGGCTACGCAGTGGCGGGTTAGGCCGCACTGTGGTGGTGTCAGGCAGACTGACCATGTCAGATGCGCGGCGTGGGGGAAGATTCACCCTTGACTTCGGCGTCCCGCCGCGGGGCTGGGCATTAAATGCCACTGTCGGGCGGAATGGAGACGGCTGCCCGCTCGAGGGGGGCCGAACCCCTCGAGCGAGGCGGAAACCTGCTCGAGGGACCGGAGCCCCCGAGCGAGGCGGAAACCTACTCGAGGGACCGGGGCCCTCGAGCGAGGTGGAAATTCGCTCGAGGAACAGGAGCCCTCGAGCGAGACGGAAATCTGCTTGAGGAGCCGGAGCCCTCGAGCGAGGCGGTCAAGCGGGCCTTCTCGGTGTGGCTGCTACCGGGCCGTAGCAGGCCGTGGGCCCGTGATGTCCCGTGACCGGGGCTCGGGGAACAGTCCTTGGGCGGATTGCGTTTAACGAGGGCGATTATCCCCTTAGTTAGGGGACCCCTAATTGCCATCCCTGACACTAAGATATCCACTATTGCCTTCCACAGATACGATACCCTTGGAATATTCTCCTTCCTTGGGGATATGCTACAATGGTTTATCTGTGCGCTTGCGGATTCGTTCATGATCGTTTAGATTAACCTTTGCCAAGTCTTGATGTTCACACTAACTCAGCGTCGTTCGTTGTGATGTTAAGAAGTGCCTACAAGGCGTTTCTTGGTGTGGTCACTAAGGATGGATTCCAGATCTGTTCTTAAAGTGACGGCACTAGGAAACACCAACAAGCATTTCTGGCGCTGTTACCGGGGAAGGCACAGGATTATCATGACTATGCTTTGCATCTGTTTATAAACTATGAGTAGGTTAGGACAACTCTCAATGCAGGCTAACCTTGATTGTCTTCTTTTATCTTTGGATGATGAAGACAGGTAGTGTATGACTGGTTTCAACTTACCAGAGAATTTCACTGAAGATCCCGAGTCACTTGTGAGAAAATCTCGAATTCATTTCGACTCACCTCGTCGTACTCGTCCAGAAGGCGAACCAGCTTCCTTTGTACCATCCACGTCAAACGCTATGGCCCAGAAGACACTTTGTGAGTACTCAGCTCCTTCTGCAAACCAGGTGCTGCAAGGCCCTGAGGTGGCAATGGGGACTGAAAATTTTGAGATCAAGATGGGTCTAATCACGATGGTACAGGCTAGCCCATTCTGTGGCAAGCCAAATGAGGATGCCAATGCTCATTTGCAGCAATTCCTAGAGCTGTGTAGCACTTTCATCATCAGGGGTGCAAATACGGATGTTGTTCGTCTATGACTGTTTCCATTCTCTCTCCTGGGGAAAGCTAAGTAATGGTTCTATGCGAATCGTGATGCTATTAACACTTGGGATAAGTGTTCAGAGGCATTTCTCAAGAAGTTCTTCCTATTGGGTAAAACCAATGCTCTTCGTGGAAGAATTTCTGGTTTTCAGCAAGCAGCAAGTGAATCCATTCCAGAGGCTTGGGAAAGGCTTCAGGAGTATGTCCTAGCCTGTCCTCACCATGGGATGGAGGATTGGCTTATTCTTCAAAGTTTTTATAATGGGTTGACTCCGACAGCCCGAGGCCATATTGATGCTGCTACTCAGGGAGCATTCTTCTCACTCACAATTGATAATGCTAAATTACTCATTGAGAAGATGGTTTCCAACCAAGGGTGGAGTGATGAATGACTCCAACCACGACCGAGGGGTACTCATACTGTCAAGGAAGCAGACATGATTACTGCCAAGTTGGATCTTCTTATGAAGAGATTGGATGACTACACCAGCGAGAAGACTGTCATGGCCACCACTACTCTGCCTATGGATTCTCATATGACTTGTGAAGTCTGTGGCAACACTGGGCACTCAGGTAACTATTGTCCGGAGACTCAGGAGGAAGTGATGTACATGAATGGCAACAACAATGGTTATTGTCCACCTCAACAAGGAGGCCAATCGTGGAATCAACAACGCCCTTATTATCAAGGAGGTAACCAAGGTAATTCTTACAATCCCAACCAACCTTCCTTGAGAGATCTTGTTTTTGGGCAAGCTAAAATTAATGAAGGTGTTAACAAAAAACTATCTACCCTTGATAAAACTTTGGAAAGTCTCAACGTTAAGCTTGATGGTTTTTCTTCTGCTCAGAAGAGCCAGCTAAGTTTTAACAAGATGTTAGAAACCCAGTTGGCTCAGTTAGCTGCTTTGGTTCCATCTGCTGATAACGGGAGGATCCCGAGGCAACTCGTATCCTCTTGTGAAAATGTTAGTGTAGTGTCAACTAGGTGGGGTAAGCCACCTAGGAAGACACGTGCTTCTAACTATGCAGGAAAGCCCATACAGCAAATTCTAGATCCATGGGAGGAATCAGTAATTGTGCACAAGAAAGATCCAGGCTACCCAACTATCACCTGCACAATCTATTACAAGACGATCAGGCATGCCCTTTGTGACCTTGGTGCGAGTGTCAATCTCATGTCAAAGGCCATGTTCGAGCAACTGGGATATCTAGCTCTCGCTCCAACAGCACGGACTATGCAACTCACCGATTCAACGATACGATATCCAGAAGGAATTGTTGACAGCATATTGGTTAAGGTCAAGAACTCTTATGTCTTCGCGGATTTCATGGTCCTTGATATGGATGACGAGGGAGGAATGCCGCTCATCCTTGGGCGACCATTTCTCAGTGATGTCCGGGCTAGAATCAATGTGGGGTCCGAAATAATCCGTTTCCGCATTGGGAAGAGGAACTTGAAGTTCAAGTTTCAGGACAAAGAAGAGCAATGCTATTTGGTGCAGGATAGTGTTGAGCAGCTTGGGGGAAGGACGGAGCCTTCACCCCCAAATAAGAAATCTCCGTCAAAGAAGCAAAAGAAAATTCAGAAAGAATGGCGGAAGATTGAGAAGGCACCACCCTCCACTTCTCAGGAGTGGGGTGCTGAGTGGAATTGATCACTGAGAACAGTCCAACTCGTCGGACTAAAAATAATGGGTCCTTTCTACCAAAAAGGTTAAAGCTGGTACTTATCTCATATTTCCCTTTCCAAAATTTTATTTCCAAAATTGCATATTTGATTTTTCAAAACCTTGCATCTGCATGCTAGATTTATCTAGCCCTTTTTCCTTTTTCAAAATAAAATTTCTGAAAATAATTTCTTAGTTTGAAAACCTTAGAAAAATCATTTGGTCAATTTCTGAAGCAAACTTTGGCCGGTGCACCTGGGTATATCTCTATATAGCCGTTGGTGGCACGCCTGCCAAAGGGGGCCAGCCCCGGGCCCACAGCCGAGCTGGCCGAACCAGGGTTCAGTCGAACCCTGGCAACGGTCATGTGGGCCCAGGTTTGGCCAACGGCTCCTAGCCGTTGTGCAACGGCTAGTCCGCAGTGTGCTGCCCCCTTGCTCTATAAATTGGACCCGAGAGGGGGTGTTCTTCACCCATTCACTCACACTCCCCTCTCTACTCTTTGCTCTCTTGGTTTTCTTGGATTTCTTGCTCGAGATTGGATCATCAAGTGTTCTCTCTATTGTGTTGCTGAAAGTATTGCTATTGGTGGAGCGAGCTCGGTAAGAATTTCATTCGATTTCACTAATCCATCACTGAGTTGCTCTTGTTGTCCCTTGTTGTTGTGCTAGCATGAATTGGGCGGCAAACACTCTCCGGAGGGTGACACGCTCCCGTTCGCGGGCAAGCGCGAGTTCATCCACCCCCGCCGAGCCGACGCCGAGCCCATCAACGATGGATTATGAAGAAGAGCAGGAAGAGCAAGCCGAGCCACAAGCCGCGGAGGAGGTCGTCAATGACACCCCCTACCTCAGCTTGCAGGGTGCTCGAGAGGAGCAAGCCTATGCTCTCCTAAAGGACCGAGTCTTCGCCCACACCCGGGACTTCGACCCGACTCTCATGGAGAAAACAGGTATGAATCTCGAGTTCGCTTCTATTTGGCACGCTCTTGGTTGGAGGAGTTTGCGCCGGTTACAGAGCTTGGCTCTCGGTCCCTCACTATCCAGTTTCTTTGCTCTCTTTCCGAGATTCAGGATGGTGTTCAGTTTCGTCTTTTTGGGACCGATTATCGTGTTTCTTGGAAGGAACTTAGTCGTCTTCTTGGTTTTAGTCCTCGTTGTGCTGTTTCTCTGAAGAGGGCTTGTGAGGGTTTTGTTCGAGACTCTTTCTGGGCAGACATCTCTGGTCTTGTTTACAATGGTAAATTTGTACCTCGGTGCAATGATATTCTGCATCCCACTCTCCGTTTGTGGCACAAGTGGCTCTCCATTACTCTCTTTCCATGAGAGGATGTTCAGCCTGTGCGCAGCGATGAGATGATGCTATTATACGCCGTTGTTAACCAGATCAAGGTCTCTCCCATTAAAGCTATGATTCGGCAGTGGTTAATGAATTTCAAGATGATAGGTCCTATTGAGTGTACGTCTTTGGTGACTCGTATTGCTCTCAGACTCGGGGTTCTTAGCGGGAATCCCGTACCATTCATCAGGGCGCCTCGAGTTCTCATTGATGAGGCATACTTGATCCAAGGGCATATACTTAAGAAAGGCCCGGATGATTCTTTGACTTTCTTCTTTCCGGGTTATGCAAATCAAATCCCGTTACCTAACCCGAGGTTTCGATTGTATAGCTCGGAGTCACTAACCATTCCCCTTGTTACACAAGAGGAAAGTCGTCGTGCTAGTGTTTCAGGCAGGTCCACCAGGAGCGCGGCGAAGAGAGCACACATGCAGCAGTAGCAGTCACAGCCACCACCACAGCCACAGCCTGCTACACCACCGGTGGCAGGAGGGGCCCCTGCGGGGTACATGTTCGGGGTTACCCCTGGATATGCACCTGGTTGGGATCAGCCCGCCTACCAGCCGAGTGCGATTAGCGTGGCTTGGGCGAGTGCGAGCGGCGCTCAGTGGGCCACACCCGCTAGTTCCAGCTCCGGTGGCCCACCTCCGTCTCCGTCCTTCCGGCGGTACTCCTCAGCCTCTGCATGTGATGCTCAGCTCGCGCAGCAGATGGGAGAGCTCACCGTCCAGGTCACAGGACTGGAGGAGACGCTGAACACCCACGTCGAGTCTACCTCAGCGTGGCAGCGTCAGGCAGGTGAGAGGATTGCAGCCATGCAGCAGGCTCAGCAGCGACACATGGAGGAGCAGAGGGCATACTACGCGAGTCAGGGTTTCTTCTACCCTCCTCCGCAGTGAGCCTGAAGCTAGCTTGGGGGAGGACCCCCATCCTGAGGTAACTTGTATCTTCCTTCGTTTTCAGAATATCTCATAATGAAAATCCAAAAAAATCTGCAAAAATAAAAAGACCAAAAATATTTATTTGCTTTCACCATCATCGTTCGCTTAGTTTGCTTTGATATGCATAGTAAGAATGCTTTGCCTCTATGGTTGAAATGATGAATAGTTGCTCTGTTTATTCTTCTCGTATGTCTTGCTTACAACTTTGTATCCTACCTAAGTTTTGAGTTTGTTGGCTTGCATGTTCAAACCTTAGCTTGAAAACTGTGGGTAGCAAAAACCATGATCCTTGCCTAAGTTGTTGTGAGACATGATATGGTATAATAGAGTACTATGATCTTGTGCTTAGTGATGCTTGACATCCGGAGTTTTTCTTTTTGAAAAAACAAAACATGATGAGTTCCTCAATGATGAGAATTTCCCATCCAAGGCCATATGTAGATTCTAGCTCTTAGCCTCCGCATATGCAGCTTGTTCTTTCATTGAGCTTTGTCAAATTGTTGTGACCCTTGTTAGAACTCATACTCCCCTGATCAAGATCACGTACGCGTTCATGCTAAGCTTCTACACTGGAAGTTAGCATTCATCATTTGCTCCATATTGCTTATGCATTCTTCCGCAAAATAAAACTCTATGTATCTTTGTATCATTCATCCATCTCCAAATATCTCCAATAGAGACAAAGGGCTAGCTAAAAAAGAAAAAGAGAGAGAGAGAAAAAGAAAAGCATGCTCAAAAGCATAGCAAAAATAAAATAAAGAGAGCTAGCCCAAGTCTCGAAAAATTTCAAAAGGAGAAAGAGATTGATATGTGCAAGAAAAAGAGTTCCACCATATAAATGGTAATAACTAGTACCTACTCCGGGGCTAGTGTCCACCTTACCATCAATCCCTCATTTCCTCATATAAAGCATGGTAATATCTAGCACCCATTTCCGGGTCTAGTATCCACCTTGCCATGCTCATATCCATCACACACATATGCACATCTTGATCAGGATGTATGTTAGTTTCTTCCAAGGATCCGGTCTTTGACTTAGCAAAACATGAGAGACAAGTATGCCACATTTCTTCCCTACCTACAGCTCCACATAAACCTATTAGGAGTACGATGTGAAGAAAGACAGCATTAATGCCTTGGTGAGGAACCATACACTTTTGAGCGATCCGAGAGTATCATTTGAGGAACTCTGATTTTCTTTTGAAAAATTTGCAAAACCTCCGGATTGATAGCTGATCAAGGTATGAGTGATTATGCACATGCTACATAACCATTCTGTCTCTCAACCGCCTAAGGCAGGTGAAGCTATATGCCCCACGTCATCAGGTGAAAGGTAAGAACATTGCCAACTTGTTCAACTCTTGGTAGAGTACCTTGCTGTATGTTTGCCATAAGTCGAAAGTACAACATCGTAGCAACTCCTGATCAACCAACCTAAGTCCCTAATGTCTTGCTTCGAGACGAGCAAGAGGTTACCTTGGGGGAGTTTGTTGACGGCTGTTGAGTACTACTTTCAGCCCTCAATATTCTCACATAAATGGAGGTATATGCATTATTTAGTACCATTTTGGTTTGAATAATGTAGTTCCACTTGTCCTTGAAGATTATTTGTATGTAGGTGAAATACCCCTTAAAAGAGATGGAAACCCACCTTCTATGGAGAAACCATGCCAACTCAGCTGAGGAGGTGGCTGCCAACAACGAAACACATGGCATTCCACGTCATTGATCCAAGGGAGGTATTCACCGACGAATCAGAGAGCGACACATGGACTTCACATGGATCCATGGGACCACCAGAGCTCCAACTTATCAGGAAATTTGGCATGCACAGAGGACAAGCATCAGGGCCCACATGTCAGCCTCCCTGAGAAAGCACAGCCGGGAAGGCCGCCCTAGGGGTTCGGCCGACCCTGGGATCGGCCGAACCGACCTAGGGTCGGTTCATCCCGACCTTTCACGTGTCACTTGCTCATTGGTTGCTGGCTGCATCCCGGGGTGTTTTGGAGCACTTTGAGCCTCCGAGGAAGCCTTGTCCCTGCCTATAAATAGAAGGGGAGGGGCTCCCATTTCTCACACACCACTCTCTCATTCTCCTCTCACTTTTAGTTTCCAAGGCTAGGGGGTAGGCTAGAGTAGCTCTTATTCAGATTCCAAGTCTTCTTTGGAGTCTAGGTATGAGTTCTCTTTTATCTTTATTTCATTGTATGACTTTGATCTACTTCAGTTATTCAGCTATTTCATATAAAGTCATGGTAGATCATATGCTTGATATGTTCTTAAGTTCATCCTTTGTTCATCATTTAGAGGCTTGTGTTCTTCATTAACACTACCTTTTGATCCACTTGAAGGATGATAAACTCATTCCTTATGTGTTTGTTCATAAGTTAGAGGCTCGTGTTCTTCACGAACACGACCCTTTGATCTTGTTGATTAGACATAAGAGAGTTTGTATCCGTTCGTAGGTCTAGCCTTAGTTGATCTTGTTAGATGGCATGAGAGTGTTGCATGAGGTTTGTGTTCAAGCTACGGTACTCGGTCTAAGTTGACCAGTCTTCTGGTGGCTCTCACCCTGGGTCACAATAGCCCGGGCCGGGTGAAGTCTAGTAGCAACGCAGGCATGGTGCCTGGGTTGTCTTGCTACGTTAGTTATGAGCATACCCCCCGTAACGATAGAGGTAGGCCGCAGTAGTGACAGCTGTTGGACCCTTTGCAACCCTTCGCGTTGGGGTACCTGCTGTAGGAGACTAAAGTCTAGTTTCGCAGAGTGCTGGTCGTCACAGTCTAGCTCTCCGTTTGTACCTGGGTGCTGAACCTTACCCTCTCATGCAATACTCATGCCTATCTCCTGTATCTTCTAGCTTTGTATGTTTAGTATATTAGAACCTAGAGCTAACTCGTATGTTCCCCCTAAGTCGTAGTGTGCTAGAGTAGAGGTAAATCTGAGTGTGTGTCACACTATCCTATCATATCTTTTATCTTACCCCTACCTTTGAGTTTGTTGTTTTCTATATCTATCTCTTGGTTTACATTCAGTGCAAAATCATAACTAAGATATCTACCATTGCCTTCCACGGATACGATACCCTTGGAATATTCTTCTTCCTTGGGGAAATGCTACAATGGTTTATCTGTGCGCTTGCGGATTCGTTCATGATCGTTTAGATTAACCTTTGGCAAGTCTTAATGTTCATACTAACTCGGCGTCGTTAGTTGTGACGTTAAGAAGTGCCTACAAGGCGTTTCTTGGTGTGATCACTAAGGATGGATTCTGGATCTGTTCTTGACCTTAAGCGTCATCTCCCACCAAGAGAAGTGAAACGTGTGTGTCTCTGGGCGCCACCGGTCGAGTAGTCCGCAGATGAGGCCGTAGTCAAACCCAAACCGCGTGTGGCAGTCCTGTGGACGAAGCACGCCCCGCATGTGGTCCCCCTCCACCAATCGCGCCAGCGGAAGAAGTCCTGCTACGCGTAGCCTGCTCAAAAGAATGTAATAGCTGTTAGTGTAATGAAAAATGTAATGATATATTATCATTAATAAGGTATTGTATTACACACTTGGGAACCCAACGATCGTCTAGCGGCATGTAGTGCACCAGAGTGCGCGCACGTACAGTGCCTAGGGTCGTACCGCAAACCGCGGAGTAGTACGACCGGTGCTCCTTGTCAATCCTCTCGTCAAAGAAGCCCGGAAGCGCGTACTGCACAACAGTCTCCGATGGTGCAGGAGGTTGCTGCGGAGCAGCTTGTTCTTCTGCCATACCTGCAAAAAATTCTAGAATTATAAACAATTTCTAAACAATTTTCTAGTATTTCTAAGCCATTTATAAAATTTATAAACTATCTCTAGAATTTCTAAACCATTTCTAGAATTTTAAACTATTTTCTAGAATTTCTAAGGCATTTCTAAAATTTCTAAACTATTTCTAGAATTTCTAAACTATTTCTAGAATTTCTAATATTTTCTAAACTATTTCTAGAATTTCTAATATTTTCTGTACTATTTCTAAAATTTCTAAACTATTTCTAACATTTCTACTATTTTCTAAACTATTTCTAATACTTATAAAATTAAAAAAGAAAAAAAACGTACCAGGGACGGGCGCTGGCAACAACGGGACCGGGGGCGCGGGCGGCAGGAGGGGGGCTTGGGAGGACGGGAGGGGGACACCCGCCAATTTATAAGTGTAGGCGGACCTCCTACCGCCATTTGGAACGGTGGTTGGCGCAACCGTCGTTCCACGTGGCGGTTGGCCTGCAACCGCCGCTTCAAACGGCGGTAGGCAGTGCCCCAGCCGACCGTTGGCCGGGTCACCAACCGCCGTTAACGGCGGTTTCACCCACCAACCGTCGTTTCAAACGGCGGTTAGGTGCAACCGCAGTTTCAAACGACGGTGGATATGTAGTTTTGAAATTTTTCAAATTCGATATTTATTTTTGAATTTTTTTAAAAAAATAAAAAAAATCGAACGAGCTCGTAGCCCACAGGTAGTAGCTTCGGTGGGACTGAAGAATGCAGGAGCCACAGGCCGAGACATACTGGATTTACATCTTTATAGTTGAGATAGGAATTTTTGTTTAAATCAGTTTTATAAATTCGCTGTAACGAAAAATCGAATTCGGATCTCCGCGCGATCGTACCCAACTAGAAAAGACTTTTGGTTTTACGGCCGAGATCTATTGCTTAATCAGAAGGCTAAGCTCTCCTCGGCAACTTTTTTTGACATGGCATCACCAACGTAACGTGCACGTATGAGAGGCAACTCCAGCGACCAGAGAGTCAGAGACTGCATCTCTCGTGTTCCTCCAAGCGCGTACAGAAACTTTCCGGACGACAAGGCCGGCCGGAAAGATATTTCTCAGGCTTCCAGGCGTACAGAAACTTTCGGGACGAACAAGTACCGTACAATCATTTTCCCATGTACGTATAGCTTTCAGTGCGTGCGTGCGTACGAGTACGAGGTTACATACGATACGATTACAGATTACTGATCGAGTACTGACGCTGACAGAGCCGTACGTCGAGCTGAGGAGGTCGACGAGCTTTGCTCCACCGGTCTGTTCATTGCCATCGATTGTCTTCCATCTGATTGGGTCCTTAGACTATCCTCACACTCGTGTTACTTCATTTCCTCCTTCAAAACAGAATATTCTTATCTATATTTACTTCTTCCGCATCCGTCATCCTTTAAATCTCTACTTCATCCCAACTACCCTCCGACGGGACCCACTCGTCAGCCTTATCTCCCTCCCTCCCCACCCACCCACCCCGTCCTCTGCTACTCCGACCGCCCCCCTCTCTCTCTTCCTCCCTCGACTCCTCCGCCAATGCAAGCTCCTGCTCCCCTTCTCGCGCGCACACCGGCAGCGGGCGGACGGCAGGGCCCCGGCTCCCTGCTCCAGCTCCAGCGCCGGCGAGCAGGACGAGCAGCAGCACGGCGGACCCCCCTCTTTCTCCCTCCCTCTCTCTGCTTTGGCGGCGATGGCGATGTCTAGGCAGTGGCGGAGGAGCAGGGCGGTGGGGGTCCAGGCAGCGCGGCGGCGGCGGACCGGTGGCGGCGAGGCGAGGCCGCGAGAGGCAGGCGCCGCCCCTCCTCCTCGAGCTCCCCGCCCCAGAGCCTAGGCGCGGCCGTCCTCCGGCGGATCGAGCAGGGGCTGCGGTGGAAGCGGCGGAGCTCCCCTCCCCTCCTCCTCCGCGAGCTGCTGCCGACGCCGGCCGCGCACCGCCTCAGCCCCTCCCCTGCTCTCTCTCTCTCCGGCGGCGAGCAAGCAAGACAGAGGAGGGGGCGGGCACGCCGTGGTGGAGGCGGCGTGCGGCAGCGGCGGCGGCGAGTCCTCCCTCCTTCAAGTCCTCCGGCCGGCCTCGCTCGTCGGTGATGGAGGTGGCCTTCTCCTTCTGCTGATGGCGCGACGAATGGTGGGCGCGTGGGTCCTGCCACGTCTGCGGTTCCCGTCTCTCCTGCATTCCTCCGTATTTAGCGTTAACGGGCAGGCGCGTTATTTTACCGTGAGGGATCCAGTCCCCCGCTGCGGCGGTGAAACCTTTATCCGTCTCCTCCAGGAGACAAATAAAGGCCCCAGTGCGGGTGGTCTTAACTCCATCAGAAAAGCGATGCGCAGGCTACTCCTCGACTGATCAGTGTACCGTGTGTACGTGCTTCCATCATCTTTGGTTGCACGCAAACTCTCTACTGGTAAAAGTTGGATTCTGTGATTGATTCTGTCTCTCTGCAACTTGGATGTGCTACGTACATCTAAAGTTCGTTCCACGCCAACCGTTCTTCCCGGCCGGCCGGCCGACCCTTTTATGTGTAACCAATCGCCGAACAATTCCTTCGCGCCAGATAGCCAAGAAACTTAAGAAAATGGAGATGGGACCATGGATGATTTACTACATTTTTTAGACTAACTAGTTTAGTAGTAGGGTTCAAAGGGCTACAAAGTTGAAGTGAGCTGAATTTTTTAAAGGGATCTATTCAAGGCAGACAGGGTCAAGACCGACTTCTTGTGGAAATGTTCTTGTGAACCTATCTGAAATTTTTTGGTGGGACAGAAAGGGAGCATGTACGCACGCCCACGCACGTAAGGTTGGGGACGAACGATGTGTAGGCTGGCTACCCCTCTCTCTATCGTAGTGGAGTAGCAGTTGGAACCAAAACTTTCAACAAACAGTTCAGCAATAGCAATCTGATCCAACTTTAGGTCAACCAGACATCCCTTTCTCACCAAACCTTACCACACAACTGACGAGACGCATCATGCACCGGCCCCTCTGTTATCCTGACGCATTAGACTAAGTGACTAGCGTTAGTTCTTGTTTGGTAGATGAAAGGAACCCAGGCATTAATTACTGGCTGTGCTCAGCCATCTGAATTCTCCTTCCCATTAGATAGTACATAAAAAAGAGTTATTCGGATTCATACCATTGCAATTTTTGAAGTTTGGAGAAATACCATTACTATTCGCCTATTTTGAATCATGACATTGCAATTCTGAACTTTCCTCAAATATGCCACGGAATACGTATGAAGACGACTCGGACCCATTTGCAGGCGTATACGAAGACGTATATCTCATTGCATTTGCACTTTCCTGTCAATGACGTGCGGGAGCCACTTGTCAACATCTTCTTCCTCCTCCCATCCCTTCTCTCTCACTCAGCAGCATTGCCCTCACCCCCACCCCGTCGATGGCGAGCTGTAGCCGCGCCGGGCGCACAGCCGCCATGAGCGAGCTTGGCCTCGCCCCAGGCAGCGAACTCCGCCTCGCACGCGTGTGCCGCCGTTGGGGAGCTCCGTCTCACGCGCATGGAGCTCCGCCGCAGGCAGGCTTCGCCTCGCGCTCAGGAGCTCGATCTCTCATTAATGGCTGCTCGCGAGAGAAGATGGGAGGAGGAAGAAGAAGATGACAAATGGGGCCCACACGTCATTGAGAGGAGAGCTCAAATACAGTGAGATATATGTCTTCACATACGCCTGCAACTGGACTCGAGTCGTCTTCATACGTATTCTGTGGCATATTTGAGAGAAACCAAGAATTGCAATGGCATGGTTCAAAATAGACGAATAGTAATGGTGTTTCTCCAAACTTCGAAAATTGCAATGCTATGAATCCAAATAACCCAAAAAAGTGAGGCCCCCGCATCGTCCCTGGGGACGACTCGGGCGGCGCCGCCACCCTCGCCTAACGTCGTCCGTCCCTTCCTCCCCGGATCACTACCGTTGGAGCTCCTGCTGGCGGACAAACCGTCCGGCCGTGATGAGGGCGGCAGCGGGCATCTCATCCACCATGAGTGACTCATGCCCACCCATGCCTCTGGTCAAATTACTTTGATGCCCAGTCGGTTCAACCGACATTGCCTTTCACAGAATTCCTCGCACATAATTAACCCGACGCAACTAGAAATTGGGGCGTCGGTTCATCTGACGGTCCTAGTTGACCTAGCCTCCACTGCAGTGTACCAAATCCTCCAATGCTTGCACCGCAACTACTTCCTAGGTATCGTCGGTTCATCCGACGGTGTACTTTTGGCTGTTTTGCTTCTCTTTCAACTTGCCATCACTTAGTCTTAACTTATCACCAAATCCACTCTAGATTTTTTGCTATGTTGAATCGGTGATATGTTAGCTTTGATTGTGGTTGCATCCATGGGACCTATAGTGTCTACAAAGACATGCATAAACAATATAGTTGGCTCCATTGATCATGTTGCCATGAATCACCAAAATATACTCGAACAAATGGCTTGACAACCATGTTCGCTACAAATACTACACCAGCATTAGGGTGTGGTTGAACCTATGGTCAGGACCATCTCCAAAAATACTACACCACCATTAGGGTGTGGCTGAACTCTGGATTTTTGCTATGTCTAAACCGTGGTATGTTAGTTTTGATTGTGGTTTTATTCATAGGACTTGTAATGCCTACAAAGACATTCTCAACCACAATGGTTAGTCCCATTGATCATGTTGCCATGAATCACCAAAATCATACTCGAAGAAATGGCTTGACGATCATGTTCACTACAGCCAGGCCACAAGATGATGGCGGTGACGACCCGGGCCACCGGATCCGGTATCCCTATGATTGGATCTGGTGCCCCTGGAGCAGGATCTGTGCGGGGACGGTAGGCTGTGGACCTGATCCGCGACCAGTTGCGCTGTGGCGGCGGTCCTCGGCGGAGGGTGACGAAAGCAGCGGCGGCTTGCAGGTTCGACAAGCGGTGATTGACGCAAGGCTGCGGCCTTTGCTGTGCACAGGGTTGAAGCGCCACGACGAAAGTTGTGTCCTCTTGGGCTGATGGCGGCGATGCCTTCAGGCGCTGTCTTTTTCCTTGGAAGCATCCATCGAATGGCCCTCTTCCCTTTGCACGACATGCTTTTCTGGGTGTAAAATCTTGACCTTCGGGTCAGGTGATGATGACGCAAGTGGCGTCGCATCCCTCCTTAGAGGTGTTGCTGTGGAAGTTTGTGCTCTGTCAATCTGCGACGACTGCAAGCATCATGGTGATGAAGATGGAAGGCGAGTCCACTAGGTCCATCCTTGGTCAAGTTCTTTGGTGAAACACGTCTGGTCACATGGCAACTAGCATATTGGACACGGTGTTGGGTCTACAACAATTTTGGATGGGCTCCTAACAAGGTAATTTTCACTATTTTTGCTAGTCTAACTCTCTGAAGTTGGAAATAGGTGGTGTTCAATCCACAAGACACCAAGCTTATCTTTTTCATCTATGATTCAGTTCTACATTGCTTGATGTTGTCATATATCATTAGTGATCTCCTCATGGATTCAAGATTTGTGCCAATGATATTTAAAGTTGGCAAATTGGATCTGTGTGAAGATGTTGATCTTGATGGTTGCAGCTTTGAACTATGATTTAAGGTTAAGGTGCGCGGAACATCACCGTTTGCTATGTGCTTATTGTTGCAGAAGATGTGTCAGGACGTTGGGTTGGACAAGACTTAATGGTGTTGGAGGTTTGGAGCTAGTGGCAACCAGTAATAACACAACTAAAGTTTAGGCCGGACCTTGTGCCTTCTTGTTGTGATGGTAATCGCATGGAGGTAGTGTTTCGTTTGGTGCTTACTCTGCTGCAAGATAGATGTTTTTTTATCTGCTCCTTTTTCCTAGGCTTGTGTGGTACTTCTTCCATTCATTTATGCAAGGTCTATTATGAAATCTTAAAAATTCACTTTTGCAAGGTCTATTCTCATTTTTTCTCGGGAGTGACGCTTTGGGAATTAGTGTGATAGTAGTTCTTCACATACCTGCCTCGGAAATGAAACACATGCAGAGAGTAATTGAATCTGATTGTTTTTTCTCAAGAAAAACCAATGATGGAAGTGTTTTTCTTGGTCTCTGAGCGTAGATGAATGGATGGAGTATTAGGAATGAAGCATTTTCTCTTTTAATGATAGTTATATGCATCTTTTTGAATGCAGAGACTGGAATGTCGGTATATTCTCAATTCTAAAAATCTAAATTCTGAAGTAGCAAGCGGCAGCAGCTAGCACTACGATTCACAGATGGGATTTACAGGCTCTCGATCGTCGGTGGTTTGCCATGACCATATATAACTGGATGCGGCGAGATCAAGGCGTACTGATGCACATGTTACATGGCTACCAGCACGTTTGGTGGTTAGTTGCATATGGCAAGCAGCACATGCATGGTGTACCAAACATATACAGGAAGATATGCATGATAATCATGAGTGAGTGACGGTGACGGCCAATCCAATTTGGATGGTTCAGTAGTGACTTATGAGCGCGGATACACATGTTTAATATTACATTGTGTTGGGTAAAGGTGAAGCCAGCTGATAAACATTTGTCCACCAGTTATGGTATTTTCGAGTTAATATTTTTACACGAATCGAGCATAAAAGTGTAAGCCCTATCCCTCGTAAGCGCTAGGTGGTGCGGCTTTGGTCTCTCGATCACAAATTCCTTTTTCCTTGAGAGAAATCTAGCACCAAGTTTCCTGAAATTTTACAACATTAAGGCATTAAGGGCCTTTTTTAAAAGAGAGGGCCGGGTTTCGCCAGGAAATTTAATGATTTCATTCTAGTATGTATTGAATCCTAGGGCTTTGTATCCAAAACCCAAATTTCAAATAATGGTTTGATGGCAAATAGCAAAAATCTTATAATGCAATTTGTGCAGATCTCATGAAAATATGTTCTCACATTAAAATTCGTATTTCACAGACCCTTAATAGTTATGTTCTTATAAAAAAAAGGGTAGGATGATTGCATATTAATATCTCCTGTATGTTCACATATTCAAATCCTATCAGGCCTGTCATCCTCTAAAAAAACAAAAATAAAATGAAAGACATGTTAGTAGTGTTATACCACTTCTTTGCCGGCTCACAAGGAGCAATATTGAACTGACAATTTGCTAGTCAAACCATAAACAAAAGCGCACGTACATGTTGCATCACCCTAATTAATTGGACCGTACAATGTATAATTCTTCTGCCAGAACTTTTCCTAAGGAAAAGTTCATTAAATTTCTTTACAAACAAACAAAAATATTATTGATTAAGGAGCCACTTGGCTTGGGCATAGTGATCCTGCAGATGGATCGTGGATGCACCATTGCACATGATTCTCTTAGTCGACATGTTAAAAGAAAAAAATTGCACATGCTTCTCTTCAGCCTGCACTTGCATTGTCCATTTGTCCTTCAGTTTCAACAGCATCAACAGAGGGTAACCTCACCGTCCTGCATCGAAACCAATAGCTGTCTTGGAGTGTACAGTATGGCTTAGCCGCACCTTCCATGAATTAGCGACTCTCACGTAGTACCAACCTGCAGAGATAAAGATAATCACATGCCTAGACTTTGACAGGCCAATTACTTTGGCAGTTGCACATGATTAAGCACTAAGCATTTGCCATACCCGTTGAAGCCTCCAAAGTCCAAACGAATCAGTTTGTAGCTAGTCAGAGTACCATTATGTTACTGAAGCCTAGCTGGAATTTGTGCACCACAAAGCCTGGTCAGAAGAATGGATCATGCTGACTCGGCAACTCTAGTACTGATCGTCAAGCCGTATGCTGTGGTGGCTTTGCTCGAGCTCGTTCGTTCACTGACCAGTTGATGGGGGTTGGTAGGCTCTCTAGTTTACGGTTTTGTGTTGCTTTCCGAGTTTTTCTTGCAGAGTGGAGAGTGGAGTTTCGTGGTCCGACGTCCGAGTTGAACGAATTCAGCTGACAAACGAACACGTACGATTTCACTCCCATGCTTATCAAATCAAATTTGGTCGTGATGACCTACGTTACCCCGATACGCGCGCCAGTTGCCGTGTCGGTATCGCGATACGTATCGGATACGGCGATACGCCGATACGTCGCCGATACGGTATCGGGAGGTATCGAGGAAAAAGAGAAATTCAATTAATTTCGATACTCCTCAATACACCTCCGATACTTCACCTCACACCTCCGATACCTTGCCTCTGCTGCAGCTTGAAACCAAAACGCCACCATAGCACTGTTGCACTTGCAGTCGTCGCCGCCGCATCACTGAGTCGTAGCGGCTGCCATCTCTTGGGGGCTTGGGGAGAGAAGTGAGGGAGTAGAGAGGGTGGTACTCCTGCTTGCTTCTGGTGCCAGGCGCAAGCTTCCGGCCGCAGTAGTCACTCGTCACCTCGTCACCGCTGGTCCACATCGCAGACACGGCCGCCGCCGCCCGCCGCCGCCGCTGTTTAGGTGAGAGGAGATGAGAGGTCGAGCTGTTGACTGGGAAACTAGGGTTTCGTTGCCTGTTATATATATGTGCTGAACCAGTGATAGTTTGGGCCAAAATTCTTGGTGGGCCGCACGATTAAACAAGCGCACATTGCTGCTTCAATTTTGGTAATTCTTTGCTATTAAATACATTATACTTATGCATATTGGTAATAATTATTATATAATATTATATATACTTGCCGTATCGACGTATCCTTATTTTTTGAAAATGCCGTATCAACGTATCGCCGTATCAGTATCGGTGTATCCGTATCCCGTATCGGTGCAACGTAGGTGATGACACCTCGCATTCGATCGCTTCGCCACCGCGGTAGGTAAGAGGAAAGCTGTCGGGTCTGTGTTAGGTAGAAGCTCTCATCTGCTCTGATTTTCTGGGATGCAGTTTTTTTGGCTTGAGAAAGCTACTGGCGTCTAAATGTTCCCTTAAGGATTGCAACATCAGCATAGAACTAATATAAAATTAAGCAGGAGTAGCTTCATAAGACAGGTCAGGTATATTATAAAACATCAACCTAGCTAATTGAAATACAATTTCCATGCTGAGCTCAAAGAAAGCATCACACTTGGCCATCATGTCCCCAAGCCATCGTTTTAGTATTCCCCAGTGACTGTCTGCTCCGCAGCACCATCAGCAACATGGCAATGATCAGCATTCAGCAGAACAGGGCAGCTTGGGCAGGACTTCATTTTTTCCTGGTCAAGTTGCTCGCTTTGATTGCAGCCCGGGAGCCAACAGCAGAGCCATTTCGACATCGCCATAGCACAGCTCGGCTAGCCAACTGCAATGCTTTCGATCTCTCCCACTACTTTTGTCCCATGCGGTAGGTAGGAGTGGCGACCTCATGGCGACGGGCACAGCAATAATCCGCCGTGCACGCGCTCTGTGCTCCCCCACTAATAGCCATCATCAGCACAAAGGCAACTTGCCACTCTTGCAAGTTAACAACAATACTATAATAGAAGCCACCATATAGAAATAAGTTTTGCAATCTGTCTCAATGATTTTGTTGTTGGAAAGTGACATGCTACTTCCCCTGAATTGCCTTTTTTACATGAGACAACAAAAAGTTGGCAACAATGTACTGTAGGAGCAAAACATTCTATTAGGATGTAATCGGAAGAAGGAATTGGGTATGTACTAGTAGTAGCATACAACTGCTGTCTGCCATGGCATGCACATTGCAGGGCGGTGGCAGAGCAGCTACACAAAAGAACAACGCCACACACGCACACGTACTATAATACAACCAAATTAAAGGTCACCACCCAATGCAACGAACGATGGAAGAACGACAGCACGATCGATCTCGACACACACAAACAGTGTAGTGTATTATGTGTTTTTCTCCTCCTTAGTTGATGGGCAGCGGCTTGCCGTCCCACTCCTTGAGGCACTCGAGCATGGGGTCGACGAGCTTGCCCTGGCTGATGCCGACGAACACCTTGTTGCACTCCTCGCCGGGGGACTTGAGCTTCTCGCCGGTCAGGAACACGCACCCGAGCTCCTCGCGGACGAAACGGTACAGCGGGAACGACCGGCTGTCCTTGATCTTGTTCTCCACGGCAGCGGCGCCCTCGGCGACGGCGACGCGGGCGGCCTCCACCTCCTGCGGCAGCACCGCGCGCAGCTCCTCCTCGAACTTGGCGATCTTGGCGAACACGGAGGGCTCGCCGCCGCCGCTGCGGAAGGCGTGGTCCACCAGCACGGCGCGGAGCTTCTGCATCAGCGGGAGGCTGGCGCTGGCGGCGTCCTCGGCGTAGGTGAACACGCCCTCCCGGTCGATGGCGATGAGCAGGTCCTTCTCGCTGAACCGCGCGCTGGAGAGCTCGCCGTCGGGGTTCGTGGTCAGCACCTTCTTCGCCACCTGGGTCACGGTGTTCTTCACGGACGTCTTGATGTTCTCCTCGAGGTGGCGCAGGTCGATGGCCTGGCAGAGCGCGACGACGTAGGTGGAGGACATGAGCTTGAGGATGTCGATGGCCTCAGCGGTCTTCCTGGCGGAGACGAGGCCGAGGGAGTTCACGTCCTGGTTGTGCTGCTCCGCGCTCTGCACGTGGTTGGTGATGGGGTTGCCGAGGTACTGGAGCTCGGAGCAGTAGGACGCCATGGCGATCTCGGTGCCCTTGAAGCCGTAGTCCAGGCTCGGGTTGCGGCTGCCGGCGAGGTTGGAGGTGAGGCCGTTGTTGTAGAACTCGTTGACGAGCTCGGAGAACTGCGCGAACATGAGCTTGCCGATGTTGGCGATGGCGAGGCGGGCGTTGTCCATGGACACCCCGATGGGGGTGCCCTGGAAGTTGCCGCCGTGGAGCGCCTTGCCGCGGTGGACGTCGATGACCGGGTTGTCGTTGACGGAGTTGACCTCGCGCTCGATGGACTTGGTGGCGGCGCGGATGACCTCGATCTGCGGGCCCAGCCACTGCGGCGACGTGCGGAGCGCGTACCGGTCCTGCTTGGGCTTGAGCAGCGGGTCCAGCTCGTTCACCTTGGCGGCGTGCTTCATGAAGGCGCTGCCCTCGAGGATGTGCTCCATGATGGCGGCGGCCTCGATGGAGCCCGGGTGGTGCTTGAGCTTGTGGGTGAGGTGGTCGGTGTACTCGGGCTTGCCGTTCATCACCTCGCAGAAGACAGCGGACAGGACCTCGGAGAGGACGGCGAGGAGGTTGGCGTCGTACAGCACGGTGGCCGCGAGCGCGGACCCGACGGAGGTGCCGTTGACGATGGCGAGGCCTTCCTTGGGGTTGAGCCTGAAGAACCCACCCTCGATGCCGGCGACCTTGAACGCCTCGGCGGCGTCCACCTTCCTGCCGTCGGCGGTGACGGCCTGCGCGTTGGGGCGGCCCGTGATGAGGCCGGCGATGTAGGAGAGCGGCACGAGGTCGCCCGACGCCGTGATGGTGCCGCGGAGCGGCAGGCACGGGCTGACGCCGGTGTTGAGCAGCTTGGTGATGGCCTCGAGGATCTCGAAGCGGATGCCCGAGTAGCCCTGGAGGAGCGTGTTGATGCGCACCAGCATCGCCGCGCGTGTCACCTCCGACGGCAGCGTGTGGCCGTCGTCGCCGGCGCCGAAGATACCGGCGTTGAGATGCCTGCAAGAGGAGAGCGCCGCACATGGTCAGTCGAGTCAACTCAGATTCGTTTCCCGGCGAGCGCGGGCGCGCGCGTGCAGAGGTCGCGACAAAAAAGTCGTTAGGTAACTGCCAAGTTGCAGGAAAACCAGACGGGTCGGAGCCCGCCGGCTGAACAGTGAACGCGGCCTGACAATTAGGATTTGGCGACAGTGCCATCAAGTTTTGTCACCGATGTGAAGTCGTCTCATGCGAAAACTTCCAAAGAAAAGGTCTGGATCTAGGAAGAAGAGTTATCCAAACTGTTCCCCACAACCTTACAGGCTACAAAGCTCGGCCGGGCACCCAAACTCCCTGCTTGACTTGTCCAACGCCGGCGGCTGCCGGCGGCCTGCATGTCATGCCATCCGGCACATCCGTGCTCTCGGCGGCGCTGCGCAGGACTGGTAGTGGTAGTTACGCTTTCAGTTGGGGTTTGGCAGCTGGGAAAAAGACGTCGCACCGGCCGAACCAGTGCTCTGTGCTTTGGCCAGATCTGGAACACTGGGACCTTCGTCGCCGTTCTTAGCTACAGTGAGGTGCTGATCTGCTGCTACTTCAGTACTGAACGGGAGGATTGACGACGACGGATAGATGTTTACCTGAGCAGCTCGACCTGGAGTGCGGGCCCATCCTTGGTGCGGCGGTGTGAGGTGCCACCGAACCCGGTGGTGACGCCGTAGATGTCGCCGCCGTGCGCGATGCAGTCGAGGATCCACTCGCTGCTGGCCTTGACGCGTGGCCGCGCCTCCTCGTCGAGCTCGACGGCGACGGCGGACGCGTCCTTGGCCGCGGCGACGGCGGCCACCTGGCCGACGCGGAGCGTGGACCCCTCGATCTTCACCACGGGCTGCCGGGCCTGCGCCACCATCCGCTTCACCTCGTCCAGGTGGCTCCCGGCCAGCTCCGCCGCCGCCGCGCCCCAGTTGAGCGGGTCGTTCTCCACGATCAGGCCGTTGCCCGCCATTGCTAGTGTTGGGGTTGGTTAGGGGTCGCGCGGCGACACGGCGAACGAGGTGGTGGTGGAGGTGGAGAAGAAGAGCCGGAGGAGATAGGTGTGCTCTTCTTGGAGGGAAACGGCGGGGGAGGCCGCCCTTAAATAGGGGCCCGGGCGGGTTTTAGGTGAGCGTGCGTGCGTGAGCGTGAGCACCTCTGTGCTGAGTATAGTAGGCTTTTGCTAGTGGGATGGTTGGTGAATGATGGGTGGATCGTCTCAGACTTCAGTGAAGAAGTACCGGAGCGGCAGGAGGGTGGACAAACAGGCGCCACCCCACCCACCAACCCTGAAAACGAAAACCGGGCGGCTCGCCGGTGGAAACGGGGGTGGTTGGCATGGCAATTGTTGCCAATTGGCACGGCCAATTATTGCGTGTGCCACTCGTCAGAAATCTCCCATTCCGGATCGGATCGGGCGCGCCACTTCTCTTCCTCCACTACTCAGTCTAGTATAGTAGTTTCTCTGTGTGCGCCGTGCGCGGGGTTTTCTTTGATTTTCTACTAGTTAACTGAGCATTAAGAGAAGTGGCATGCTTGTTTACTTGTCGTCGTTTGAATTGTTGTACATGTTGCTGCCATGACACGCCTACTTTATCTCTCTGACTTTTTTTTTGACAAAGTATCTCTCTGACTTTGAAACGGTGGCGAATGCATACAAGCATATATAAGTTGTGGGCAGTGGCGAATCCATGATTGAGTGGTAGGGGGTTCTCCTTCCTCTTCTTCTTCCTCCCTCCTTCTTCTTCCCCTTTCTCCTTCTTTCTCCTCAAAATTTTCATGAAAAACATGGAGGATTACCATGGGATCCAGGGTGGTAGGGGGGCTGGAGCCCCCCCCCCGACCCACCGCTGGTTGTGGGTAGTATTTATAGATCTTGGGTATGTAGTACTTTTTTGTGGTGCAAAAAAATGATTCGAAAAACTTTTATTTGAAATTTATTTAAAAAATCTTGCGAATAGTTTACGCAAATAATTCGTCTGTTCCAAATTGTAGGTCATTTTGGTATTCCAAGATTCACAACTTTTGTTATGCATCCAGATGTATATTTGTGTCTATATACATAATAATTTAACAACCATGAATTGCTAAAACAATCTACAATTTGAAACGGAGAAATTAGTTTTTTTAAAAAAACTATAAAAGGAAAGTCGGAAAGGGGACGATGGTGCACTTTCCAAAACTATTTCTCAGAGATTGTGACTTATTGTAGGCGTAGCGTTGGACGCTTTACTTTTTTTTTAGCACGTTGGACGCTTCACCTACTACAGCCAGCCATTGCCCATTGCAGATTTTGCAATGTTGCTGAATTATCTACTTCTGTAGCCCACACCGCGGCCCAACTTACATGTGAGCTAGCCAAAATATTTCAGCCCAACTGGTAAATCTGTTCTCGGCGTTCAATTGGTACACGTGGTCAATTGTTTGCTCTGAAATTCTGAATACTGCTACAGATTTTCTTTCTCTAGTCAACCATGCTGATCTGGACGGATGATCGCCTCTAGAGGACGTAGCTGAACGTGTCCCATGGTACTACTGCTACTTATAGCAGTAAAAGCAGCTTTTTTGAGAGAAGGTTTGGTTGGTCGCTGCTTCCAGTGGTTGTGCAAAAAATTTGCTTCAAAAAACTTTTATTGGAAATTCATAAGCATGAAATTTATTAAAATTCTTGCAAATAGTTTACGCAAATAATTCATCCGTTCCGAATTGTAGTTCGTTTTGGCATTTCAAGATTTACAGCGGTTGTTATGCTTCAAAATGTATATTTCTGTCTATATATGTAATAACAATCATAAATTGTTAAAACGATCTACAATTTGAAACGGAGAAAGTAGTTTTTTTAAAAAAGCACAGGTATAAGGCTAACCTTATCTCACGTGTGCTGCGGTGCCGCTGTGTATGGGTGGGGCAGAGGTTCGGAGATTTTCTCGACCTGTGTGAGAAGGTCTTCTTCTTAATACAATACCGTGGGGGTGGTCTTACTCCCCGCAGGTCGAGTTTTTTAAAAGGAAAGTCGGAAAGGGGACGATGGTGCACATTCCAAAATCAATTTCTCAGAGCAGTCTCTATGGTAGAAATCATGGGTGAAGTCCAAGAAGCCACCTAAGCAAAAATTTGTATGTAGAAACTATCCTACACAATAGAAGTTTCTTCCGGTATTAAATACTGTCTTATTTTATACTCAGATTCTCTCTCCTCTGCTTCTCTTCAGGCCCTGTTCTTTTGCTTAGAAAGGAACAGTGAAAAGTACTATTCACCTGTCACATCCATCACATCTTCTCTCACAAAAAATACTATTCCAGCACTATTTATTTGCAACTTCACTATTCCTTTTCAACCAAAAGAACGGGCCCTCAAGCTCACGAGTGCGGATGGTGACACATGAACAAGCAGCTTGCATGGCCGCCGGTGACTCAGTGAGCGCCGTGGTGGCCAACACGAGTCCTCGCGGCGGACGGCGATTGCGCGGCGGCCTGCTCCTCGCCGAGGTCAATGGCCTGCTACATCAAGCGCGATGACGGCGTGAGCAGACGCGGTGGCTCGCCGGCGGGCGCGGTGGCCTGCTCCAGTAAGCGTTTGCGACAACTCGCTCTAGCGCGCACGACGGCGGCGTGCCCGAGCGCGGTGGCCGTCAGCGAGCGCGACGGCGGCGTGATCGAGCGAGGTGGCCGTCGGTGAGCGTGGCGGGCAACGTGTTGCCATAGAGCGCGCAGGCGCGGAACGATTCGAAGGCGTGTGAGTGGTCCGCGTCGGCCGAGAGCGCCGCCTTCTCCTCTTTCACATCCTCGGATTGCAATTCCACATTTGGCAGCTAGATTGTGATCTGAGGTGCGAAAATGTGAACTCAAAATTGCAGGAAAGGCCTGATACCTCGGTGGCAAGATCGAATGAGGTGAGCTGTACAATGGTGCCGTCGCGGGCAACCTCGTGGACGATGAAGTCGGAAGTAGCGGTGCTTGAGATTTGAGAATACCACGTAATCCTCTGGGAGAAAGGAGGCAAAGCACTGAAAGCAGGAGATGCCCGCCTCGGCCTCGGAGATTGTGGTCGAGCGCGCGCGGCGCGGGGACCGGTGAGCGCGGTGGCGCGGGCACGCCGCGGCCGTCGGCGAGCGAGCAGAGCGGAGCTGCGCGGACCGGCGAGCGAGCAAAGTGGAGCTGCGCGGGCCGACGAGCGCACAGGCGAGCGGCGCAGTGGCCAGCAGGCACAGCGACGCGGCGGAGCGGCGAGCGCCCGGGCGGAGCGGGCATGGCGCGGCCGTCGGCGAGTGCGCAGAGCAAAGCTGAGCGGGCCGCGAGCGCGCGGGCAAGCGGCGCAGTGGCCAGCAGGCACAGCGGCGCGGCCGTCGGCGAGCGCGCGGGCGAGCGGGAAGGCCCGGCCCAGCGAGGGCCATGGAAACGAGCACTTTCTTCCCAACGGCATTTTCATCGTTTCCTGCTGCCTCGGGCCGAGGGTGGACGTCCGTTTCTCAACCAAGAAACAGTTTCTCCAGATTTGATTCTCTTTCCTCATTTATTGACCTGTCATGTCATCTTTTTTCTTAGGTGGCACATCATTTAATGGAGATAGAAACCACTATTAATGCCCATTGGGACTGTCCTCAGAGATCGTGACTTGTAGGCGTAGCATTGGACGCTTTCTTTACCTACCTACTCCTACTACCAGCCATCGCAGATTTTGCAATATTGCTGAATTATCTACTCCCTCCCTTCTCGTTTATAAGGAGTATCACGGAAATCTGCTTTTTTGGAGATGTAGGGCGCGCCCTCGTGGACTCAGCAACCCAGCGCATCGGTACCGGTGGAATTAATTGGTGTTGATTGTGTGAATACAGATCGTGAGTTTGTTTTCCAGTTTTTGTGGGGAAGAGAATGGCGTGTGCGGTTGGGATCCTGGCGAGAGGTTAGCTGGTGACGGAATTGAAGGAAGCTTGCATGCGTACACATGCATAATCAATGCAGGTTTTAATCCCTAGCGCAAGGCTCCAAGGTTGCCTTGGTATCTGTTTTTGAAGGCCATGCGCCTAAGAAACGAGAAGGGAGGCGAGCATGTTTGGATTCATGGGACTAATTTTAGTCTGACTTATTTTAGTCTATTTGAGAGGCTAAAGTTCCAAGCACTTATGACTAAAGAGAGACTAAAATTAGTTTTGAGACTAAAATGTTTTAGTAAGGGAAACCCTACTAAATTTTGTTTTAGCGCTCTCTCTCTTCATTTAATCTCATAGAAATCTGTAGCATGCCCCATCTATTGGTGGGAGAGGGAGAAAAGGGAGAGAGAGATAATTAATGCTCATTTACTACATTTTAGTCTCTTTAGGATTTGGATTCAAGCATAAGTGAGACTAGCAACTTTTAGCCTGACTAGTTTTAGTCATGGGACAACTAAAAGGTATCCAAACACCCACGGAGTACTCCCTCCGGTTCCCTATTAGAAGTCGTTTTGGACAAGATTTAAGTCAAACATTAGAAATATAAATCATGAATAACTTTTAAGTCGTTGAGTTTGAAAATATGAAAATCATATAAATAGATTTGTCTTGGAAATTACTTTCGTAGGAATATACATATATAACTTTCCAATAAATATTTTTATAGAAAAGAGAGGTCAAAGTTGTGTTTTGGTGACCGTATCGCTGTCCTAAACGATTTCTAATAGGGAACCGGATGTAGTACTTCTGTAGCCCACACCGCGGCTCAACTTTTACAAGTGAGCTAGCCGAAATATTTCAGCCCAACTGGTAAATCTGTTCTCGGCTTTCCTCCGTTGGTTGGTGCACGTGGTCAATTGTTTGCTCTGAAATTCTGAATACTGCTGATCTGGACGGCTCGACTATAGAGGACGAAGCTGAACGTGCAATAATGTTGAAGTCAGGTGGTACTACTGCTACTTATAGCAATGCAAGAAAGGGTGTGTTTAGAGACTCAAATTTTTCCAAAAAATATCTCATCATCTATCTCATCACTTCACATCACCTCTCACTATTCATCTGACGCTACAGTATATTTTGCACCAATTTTGGTCAGAATTCTCAAACTTTGCTCAAACGTTTGGGCGAGCAACTCCAGCAGAGCCCTTACTTGAGCCCCTACTCAAAAAGTAGGGGCTCGGAGCAAAAAAACGAAGTCCAACAGAGCCCCAACTCCAGCCCCCAACATTGTTCACACCCCCTAGATCCCCCCTCCAGCCCCTTCTCCTCGGGTGGAGAAGGGAGCCCCTACTCGGTGGTTGGCGGTTTGGCCCCGCGCGCCACCGAGCGGAGCCCGCTCTTCCCCATCGGAGCTCGGGATCCCACCGCCTGGGATGCGCCGCCCACCCGCCGCCCGGGGATGCGCGCCCGCCGCCTGGATCTTGCGCCAGAGGTCGAGCTCCCTCCTCGCGCGGGCGGAGGACCAAGGTCGGAGGAGAAGGAGCACCGCCGCCGGAGCCCGTGTCTCCCTCCCTTCTTCTCCCCATCCCTCCATTCGCGCGGGGCTCCTCGCGGCTGCCTCCTCCCCTTCTCTCCATCCTCCCTCCGGCGGGCGAGCAAGCACCATGGGGAGGCGGGCGCTGGCCTCCTCTGCTCCCTCCTCCGCCGTCGGAGCAGGGGGATCTGGCGCCGACGAGCGCAGCAGGCCGGTCGGCCCTCCCCGCACGGCTCTTCTCCGCCCAACACCTCTGCGCCGCCGCACGGGTCGATAGTGGATCCGGCTCCTCAGCTCCTCCATGGCCGCGGCCCCGCTGGAGCTTGGGCTCGCCGCCTGGGGCTGGAGACGCGCCGGATCTTGTGCCCCCCCGCGCCGCCCCCGAGCTCACGCGCCATGGAGCCGCGCCGGATCTTGCTCCCCGCGCCGCTCCCGAGCTCGCGCGCCATGGAGCCGCGCCGGATCTTGTTCCCCGCGTCGCTCCCGAGCTCGTGCGCCATGGACTCCGGCTCCACCACATCGTGCCGGATGTGGGAGAAAGAAGAAGCAGAGCATCGAAGGAACAGAGAGATGTGGGAGAAAGAAGCGAGGAAGGGAGGAGAAAACCCGATGACAGATGGGTCCCGCATGCCAGGTGAAAGTAAGGGCTTGAGAATTAGGACTGTTGCTGGAGTTGAGCTTAAAATTGGAGCCCCAGAAAGTTAGGGGGAGCCCCTACTCAACAAAGTAGGGACTCCAAATAGAGACCATTACTGGAGTTGCTCTTAGGAGCTTTTTTTGAGAGAGGTTTGGTTGGACGACGCTGCTTCCAGTGGTTGGAACAAACATTGCTGGTGAGCGAGAGAAGCCACATCGCTCCAAAGGTTTAGGTTAACCAGCGTAGATGTTGTCTGGGGCCTATCCCAGTTCGAGCAGAAGCGTACCAATGCGTATCGGATCGAGATGTGGTGTAGTCTGGACTAACAATCCTCTCGCTGAAGAAGATGATAAACGGTAGGAGTTGGTGAGACCGTGAGAGAGTACATGGCGAGCTGTGAGCCTGTGACTGTTGTGATGAGCGTCTTGGTTTGGTTCACGTATCTTCAGAGAAGTTGAGGCGGTTGCTAGTCGTCGCGGATCTCTCTTAAGCGTTGAACTTTCGCCAAATATATATCCAAATGCGAGCCAGGATCCTTTTGTTAATTTTGCATGTGGTACTGGTAGCAAGTGCCTATCAGACCAGGGCTGGCGCCAGGCAGGTGCAGAATTGCAGACAGTGGGGCGCCCAAACATGCCTGTACTGTACTTGCAGTTGGGGAATTCAAGGAAGCCTTGCGGCAAGAAGCAAGGTACTAAATAGCGTTTAGCGGTATGGTAGCGGATTAGTGTCGGTGTAGCGGATCGCGGATAGCAGGTGCTATAGCGGGTGCTAAGTCCAAATAGCGGAATTCAAAAAATAGTCACAATTTTAGTGCATTAACATCAAGTTTACATGAAAAATACTAAAATTTTAAGTTAGTCAATTACATTTCACGATAAGAATCACAAATAAATATATAATTATGATTTAGGGATACATATTAATATTAAATTATCATATCCATAAATAAAGAATTCATTTATCATTCCATAATCCTTGTACATTACCTAAATAACTAATCAAAATATTATTGTTACCATTTAATTCGTATTCATATATCACTTGAAGCATAAATGTAGCAAATAGCGGTTTAACACGGGCAATAGCGGCTCCAATAGCAGGCAATAGCGGATAATAGCGGCCGCTAAGTCCAAACATGCTATCTTGGGTCCGCTACCTTATAGCGGTAGCGGCGCGCTACCGCTATGGCAGCCGCTATTGCGGGCGCTACGAACTCTATTTAGTACCTTGGCAAGAAGACTCCATGCATGCCCGCGAGAAATCATGCACAAAGATGATGGCCGTCGGCAGTCGGGTGCTAATGAGCAGACCGTACCGTACCGTTCATCATCCATGGAGCAGAGAGCAGACCTTACTGGAGGTCGCATGAAGAGTTTTTGGAATGTGACCGCGAGAATGTCACCTGTGCAACTCGGTCTGACTTCCTGACAAAGGCAGGTGCCGATCATATTTCCGATGTGGAAGACTGAGGGGCTGTTTGGTTCGCGACCACAAGTCGCCACGCTACAGTGCCGCCGCGCTACAGTAAATGGTGGAGTCTGCCGTGGCGTGTGGCGCCAGAAGCGCTCGCCACACCCTGTGGCGAAGGCACCCTGTGGCGAAGGCGTCTGTGGCGAGGCGAGTTAAGGCGGCAGACCAAAAAGCGCCTGAAAGGTAAACGAACAGCGGTTGGCGACCGATTGGGTGAGGGAACGGTAAAAATAGAGAGTATCGTCAGCTGGTCTCATTCCAAACTTCACAATGACCTTGAAATAATGTGCTTCCAGCTGTAACATGGACTAAGCGGTAACGGTGGGGGGAACGAAATAGCCAAAAAAAAAAGACGAAAATAATTTAAAAAGGGGAAAGCCTGATGAATGGACTGCAGACCGTAACTCTGGGCCGGCCTGCTATACCTCCCGCGCGCTCGCCGCTGCTCTTTTTTTTATTTGGGTCACACGACGGACTGCGCAGAACCCACCACGTGGGCTGATGATGATTCTTGCGTACTGCCGGTCTACTTGATGGGCCTGTTGGGTCGAATCCAGCAAGCGCAGCCCATGGGCGCGGCCCTGCCCACCGCCGGCCGCGAACGTGCGAAAATGTTGGATCCATTCTTTTCAAATGTTGAAATAGGTTACGTTTCAAAAAAAAAAAGTGTTGAAATAGGTTATGAAAATGGTGAATGTAGTATACTCTTTCAAATTTTGATTCATTTTTTGAAATAATATTGAATCTATTATGCTTAGATGATGTTTTAATTTTGAGAAATTGTTGATTGTGATTTATTGAAATGTTGATTTACACTTCTATTCACCTCAGTGGGCTTTTAAAGCTATATATCAAGCTTACCAACTTGCGGAAGTCATATAGGATCCCCTTGCGCGACACCCTGCGTGGGGCGATGATGGTTGGTGGCGGATTTATTTGTCACTCAAGGCGTCACGGCGAAGCGAGTTCACGTCTTGTGTGTGCTTGTGCATTTGTGTGCTGCTCCGCTATCTGGACGTGGTCAGTCACCGGGTTGCCCAGGAACTGCATCTCAGAGCATTTGGCGATCTGCAGTCACTCAGGCCATGTTCAGTTGGTTGAAAGTTTTTAGAAAAAAATTTTGGGATTCCCTTCCAAAGACTATTAAGAGACACTTGGCACCGTTGAAACCGTAGTCCAAGCTCGGTTTGCGCCCACCAGTCGTTCACCAGCTCGGATAACGCCGTACGCAATAGCCAGCGACCAGAACGCAACAATGAGACACTTGGCTCAGTCAGACACTAACTCCACTGTCCTCACTGACTCCTCAGTGCACGTCCCTCAGCGACAGAAATTGACGCGGCCTGAATACAAATCTCTCGTGTGCAGACAAGCCGTAGACAGTAGTAGACGGTGAATACTATACATCGCTTCAGCGATGTTTAGCAAATCATCACGCTGGTGGGCCCCGCGTGTCAGTTTTGTCTTCCTCCTCTCTCCATCTTCATCCTCGCTGCCGCTGGGTTAGGGACTTCGGGTTCCGGGTTCGGGCTCGGGGTTGCCGCGGGATCTCTAATCCATGCCGACCTTAGAAAGGGGGTGGGGGGCGGAGGTAGGTCTGGCGGCGGAGGTGGGTTGCCGGGCGGGGCGGCCGGCGGCGGGGACGCCGCTGGGCGGGGCCGGCGGCATGACAACCGGTGGGCCAGGGATGGGCGGGGGCGCCGACGACCTTTCTCCGGTGAGGGCTCGCCGGATTAGCGTGCGGGGGGAGAGCGGTCGACGGATCCGGCGGCGGGAGCCGCCGGAGACGGGGGAGGAGGGCGGTGCGGGGGTGAGTCGAAGGTAGATTAGCGTGCGGAGTCGCCGGAGACACGGCGGGAGGGCGGCGCGGGGGCGCACGATGCGGCGGCGGCCGAAGGTAGAAGACAAAGGAGGAGGAAGAAAGGTTCGTGGGCCATAGGCCTTGCTGGGCTGGGCCGGCGCGATGTCTTGATTATTTGTCGCATCGGCGACAGCCAGACGCACCCGTAGTAGACCTGGCCATTCCCCTCACAGGCAAGAAGCTAAACGCCCAGCGCTACATTCCAACCGGATCGCGAGAAGATGATGGCAGGCGGTGATCTCGCTCGCTCCCGTCGTCTTCACCGGGGGCCGGGCGGCGGCCGGTCGTTGTAAAATGCGATCCAAACGGGACAGGCCGAGAGGAACCTGCTACCGCACCGGAGAGAACGACCCTTCGTCTCTTCGAGTCTCCGGTGCACGCAGGGCGGCGGCGGAGCGGGGAATTCGCCGCCGCGCGCTACGGAACGAAATTAAACGAGCCCTTCCTCTGAAGTGATCTCTTCCGTTCTGTTGTGCTCTGCTCCACCTCCTCTGTTGTATGTGTTCGCATGGTCCCTTTCGATCCCAGTACGTACACTTGTCATGGCACCAACCCGTGCGGTGTTCCTTGATGCGTTTCTTCATCATAGCCATAGCCGCCCCCCAAAGGCCCCAAAACAGCATGTCCCGATGTCACCGTCATGTACATGTCGTCCTGCCGCAGCCCGGCCGCAATAAAGCTTTGGATGTGAGATTTCAGATACGGAACCGTAGCTTTCAAAAGCTTTGGTAGCCTACCGGCCGGCGGGGCATGCAGACCAGCTGATGATGGCCATCACCGGCAGCCAACGCAACTAGGCACTATAGCTAGCCTGCTGCCAAGCACCAGACATGGCGCAGCTGCCCCACGAACAGTACCCGCTCGGCCGGTTAGTTCCCGAGCAGTCCCTGTCCGGCGGGAGCAAGGCAGCTAGCGCGGGGTCGGTTTGCCGGGCGCGGGAGCCGGGAGAGGAGCCCCCCCTCTGGCGGCGGGACAAGCCCCGATGGCGGCACCACCCTCGTGTCCCCTACGCGCCGGGACACGGCGAGCCCACCACCGCCCCCTCCGGCCGGCTCGCGGGGGCGCGGGGGTCGGTGTCGATGGCGATGCGCGATCAGGAGGGTGTCGCCCTCGATCGGCGCGCGAGCTAGTCCGTCGGTCTCGTCGGGTCGGGGGCTCGGGGCGCGGCGGCTGTCTCTCGCCGTCCGCGAATAAGCAACCGGTGACGCGCCACCGGATCGCGGCGAGCGCGGTCTGATCGGTCGGGAAGCGCAAGATCAATGCCGGCGATCGATCGCTATTGATGGATGGATGGATGGTCGCTATTGATGATCGATGGCCAGAAACTTTTCGCTTACGAGCGCGCCATCGCCGGGCGACGATCGGACCGACGGCGGCGACGATGCGGCAATCAGGAACGGGGCTGTCTTTTTGTCGGCAGGACTCTGATCGACTCTCTCCCATCAGAATTCAGAGAAGATGAGCTGATCAACATACTGCTCGTAAACTGATGACAGAAACAAACAGTCTGTTATTAAATTGCTGAACCCGTCTGCTGGTCCCATGGTTGCTGCTAATAGTGGCGTAACTCGAAATCGCGTCGCGATCGCACGTAGGTGTAACGTGTACTGTGTGCGAGTACGCGCGCCGTACCTCATCCGTAGCTCCACTGTCGCTGGCATGCATACAGACATACGGTAGCCCAGTAGCCCCAGAGGGGTCACTCACTGTAGTCTCTGACCCCTGTATCTGGCCTGCTGCACCCGCATGTGCGTACGCCCCCGTGCACCGTGCACGCAGCCCGCAGCATCAGCACGGCCATTCCCTCGCCAATCATCGCGTCACCGCCAACTGTTCCGGATAGGATAACAACACAACGGCCGGGCACGGGGCACCCCCCTTGGTGCGCCGCCGCCGCTGGTGAGATCGATCGACCACATGTCGCGCGCGCGGTGGCTGGCGCGGCGCGGCCCCGAGCACCGACGAACGCGCGGCCTGCAGCAACGGATGATGAGATGAGATGCCGGCCAGCGCCGTCCGACGCGACGATGCACTGCACACGATCGATACGGCCATGACGGCACAGGCTGTACGGGATCGGGGGACGGGGAGAAATGATTGGCACATCGATCTCCTGTTCTATTCTCGATCATACGGCATCGAGCGGCGCGTTTGTTTAATTCAGATTCAGATCGTATGCATCGCGCGCCACGCCCTGCAGGGAGGAGGAGTCCGTAATCGTGTCGGACCTCAACGCAATGGAAGTAGCACGTGTCGCCGGCGGCCGAAGGGCGACGTACGCTCCACATGCAGCCAGCTCGTGGGGCCCGACCGTAGTCCCTCGTGGCCACGGCATGTGGGGACACGGCAGCCGCACGTGAAGGCGCGAGGCCGCAACGGTCGGCTCCACGTGCGGGGCGGGTGGTGGCCGCTGTCCGAAGCAACCAAGCAAAGCACCACGGCCCGGCACGTCGGCTGGGCCCGCCCGCGCGTCTTTTTCTACCTACGGGCCTGCTAGCGTTCGCTGTTCCTGTACGAGATCGTCAGATCGAGACGCCTACAGCGTCCAAGGCGGCGTGTACGTCCCTCACAGCAGCAGATCTCGTCCTCTGCGAGTCGTCGAAGCAGAGCAATTGAGCAAATGTATATGCCCTCCCGTCCAGAACTTGCTGTTACATAGTAGGAGTAGATGATTATTCGGTATATTTTAATTCCACAAATTAAAAGGTATTTCAAGATAAACATTATCGTAAGTGAAGTATGACATGTGCAAGTATTCATATTTAAATACGTATTAAACATAAACAAAAGAAAAACCGACAAGGTTTAGTTTGTACCCAAAAGCTGGACGAGTGCCGGAGGCACTCGCTTCGCTGTTATCATTCGTCATCACAAATGACCTAGTTAATGCAGCCGTACAAAGTCGTTGTAGAGTTGATGCCGTGTAGTCCCTCGAACGGCCTTCTGGAAGTAGAGGATGTAGTCGTACAGGGAGCGAGCATCGCGTCAAATGCACGCTCCCAAAAACCTTATCACCTGTCTATCTCGTGCAAGATCTTCTTGCGGCAGTCGAGGTTCCGGAGGCCTGCTCTCGCTTAGACCTGAGCATTTTTCGGGCCGGGTCGGGTTCGGGCCGGGCCGGGCCGAAAAAAATTTCTGTTATTTCGGGCCGAAAAAATCCTGCCCATGACCATCCCACTGGACGCGTCGGGCCTTAATTTTCGGGTCGGGCTCGGGCCGGGCCCGGGCTTGGGCGGGCTGCCCGCGCATTTTATAGTGTAAAACAACTAAAAACAGCATTTCGGGCCGGGCTCGGGCCAAAAAAAATTTTCGCGGGCTTCAAGATCTCTGCCCACGCCCGTCCAGTAAGGTTCGTGGGCGGGCCTGGCGCGGGCCGGGCCCGGGCCGTGCCACCGGGCCGGGCCGGGCTCAAAATGCTCAGGTATACTCTCGCTAGTACCGTGTGCGGTGCAAGCAATGGAGATGCAAAAGAACAGCAAACAGAGAGAGAAGAGAGAGATCTCCTGAACAGGAGTATGTGAATGTGAGGGGTGAGTTGGAGAGGAGGAGAGGGCGTCCTTATATAGTGCTCCCACCCTCAGAAATCTTATCACCCGCCTATCATGTGCAAGATCTCTTGCGGCAGTCGAGGTTCCGGAGGCCTACTCTATCACCGTTAGGAATATTCTGAGGATTATCGCTCCGCTCCGCTCGACTCGGTCGCGGCGAGGCGAGTGAGCGCACACGCGTGTGGCTCGTCAGTCTTTTTATTCAATTTGAAAACTGGTGTACGTTCAATATACCACTTAAGTCGAATAAAAACCTTCTCAAATACCTGTACAATATTACTCACTTTTATTCTCTAGCATTAAACTAATATATTTTAATTCTTTAATTATTAAAATAAATGGCTCAAGACGCATGTTGCTCGGATCAGAACTAAAACCGAGCGTGATCCGCAGATGAGAGGCGGACTGATGACAACTCATCCACCGTTGGAGGAGCTAGCCAGGGGCGTCCGTACCGTACGACAGCATGGAAACACGCTGGCCAGTGAGCAGTGGCCACCGATTTCAACCTCCGGCGCACGCGCCTTGATCTCGATCCCCTTGGTGCTTTTTCCCACAACTTGTACGCTAATCTTGTCCGGTACGGTTCTGCCCGTCGGGATCGGATTAACCACCGCGGGGCACAATGCATGCACATTTGCACAATGATCGCGCACGCACGGGTCAGCAGAGATTCGGATCGCACGCCATCCTGAAGCAGCTTGATCGCTCGCACGGCAGGACGGACGCCTCGACCTTTTTCTTATCGCCCACTGGACGTACGGATTGCCCTTGGGTCTTAACGGAGCCACGGAGGCTTCCCCCTCGGATTCGACGCGACGAGGCGCACGAGGCCGACCGAGGACGAGGCCGCTAGTTTACGGGTACCGAGCGTCCGAGCATACGTACATGATTTTTATGCTTTTCATCCTGGATGCATGCATGGATACCTGCGTTTTCAACGCGCGCGCGCGCGTGGCGTGTGCCGACAAGATAGATCGAGCTCTACTACCAAACTAACCGAAGCTTGGATGCATCTAGTCGTGTTGCCGTGTAGTACTAACCACTGCCGATTAGTCGATTACTGATGAGTGTACTTAAACCAGCACAGTACTACTGTGCAAGCATCGCTCGCTCCAACTAATAATCCCGACACGATCATGATGTCGTCCCTTGCTTCACATGGATTACTACCAAGCAAGACAGGCAGACCCTGGGCGCCAACAACAATCCAACCTCGCCCCACAACAACAAGATCGAGTGCCGCGCGTCCCCCCGGTGGCATGCCGCTGTGCGACCACGGCGCGTCGGCGCACGGGGGCGCGCGGCAGACACAAGCCTAGCCGCGCTCGTCCCCAGGCAGGCAATCATTGGCCGCCGGCACGTGCTCTAGCTCGGCGAGTCATGTGACCGTACCACCGCGGTAAATTACCCGCGCGGGCATCGGCGGACGGCGGCCCGGGCGCCCGGCGGCCTCCTCGCTCGGAGCCGGAGGCTGAGCCCGGGCGGCGGGCGCCGGGTGCCTTTTGGGGCAACACGTAAAATAGGACGGTGGGACATGGTGGTGGATTGATCGTAAGATCGGATCTGTGACATGGGAAGCTATCATCCACTCTATCCGTCTGATCGCACATGTTCTGTGTTGGTGTCACCGTGGCCGCCGTCGTGCGTGCTGCTTGGAGGTTGGATTGACTAGGTACTCCCTGTGTTAGTTAGGTGAATTTTTGGTGAAATAAGTGAAATTTTTTGCATTAGACCGCGTGCGCAGAAATAAGAAATGAATTGACACGGTTCTCTTGGTAAAAATTTTGGTGAAACTTTGGGGAACTAAACAGAGCCGGTAGCCTAGGTAACCTACTCCCTCCGTCCTTGTATGATAGTCGTTCTAGCTACAGATTCATGTTCCTGATAGATTGTCGTTCTCTAGCACAACGCCTAGTACTACAGCCTACGAGCCTAACTGACCGCACATGCATTGCAGCAGCACCTAGCGTCCAAGCCTTGCTGACCACACATCCACTTGCCCTCCTGGTCTCATATAGGGGTACCAACGTCTTTTGCTTGTTACATTGATTCCCGGTTCCAGATTTCCAACGACGATCAAATAGGGACAGAGGGAGTACTTCGCAATGAGATGACGGGGTATAAGCAAATCAAAATAGAAGGTGACGCAATGTAAGAATCTGTCAAAGGAGGCACCTTTATAGGAGACACAAAATTAAGCCGTGTCTCCTGCCCCATGAGACGTGGCTTAATGAATTACTAAATTATATCTCTTACGAGAATTCTCAGAGAGCAAAAGGATATATGATCCGCATCACCAATGTACTCGTATCGAAGACGACATATTAACAAAATGTGTCTCAAAATCACATAATATGTCGTAGGAGATGCGAACAATCCACATCTCCGAGAATGAGCGGGGGCATTTGCCCCTATCCCTTCACCTTCGTAGTTCTACTCTTGGTTTGAATTTGTCTATTACTCCCTCCGTTCTAGTATCCAAGCATTCCTAGGGTTCAACTTTTGTAAAAAAAAATGTAAACATTCCTAGGATTAAGGCAAAACTAATTGGGTTAGTGGATTAGTGGGTAGGTGGAGAGTTGATAGGTAGTGTAAAATGAAGAGTGTTTTCTCCCATTTCCTCCTACTGCTATTTCTCGAGTTTGAACGCTTGAAATGTTTATATTGCAGGACGGAAGGAGTATTTAGGAATACAAATCGAGAGGAAGGGCATAGTGAAAAATGTAGTTTAGTTCTGGAACTCGCACCTTATTTAGGTGGGAGCTGTGCACATTGAGGTGGGGCCCACATACACTCACTTGGTCCACATGATGGGGCCCATGGACTGTTGATTTAAAAAAATGATGGCATTTTTCTATTATTTGTACTGAAAATATAAAATATATTTATTTTTTCTCATAGTATGAAAACAATAACTAAATTTTGTGTGCTACTTTAATACATTTTGTACTTTGCTTTCAGTTCCTAAATTCGAAAATAGGATCAAGTTATTCATTCATTACTAGTTATATAATTTATCTCCATACAAATTAAGAATCACTGTATAGCACCTCAATTGTGTCAGATATTTCTCTAACACCCAAAGTCAATGAATTTTTAAGAAAAAAGTTATACAGTGCTTTGATGACCATTATTAAGATAATTTTTTATTTGAATTTAATATTGGTTTGAGTATAGTATGATAACAAATTTGGATTTCATCATTATTTCAGGTTAACATCTTTTTGTATAGACACGGATCGCTTGTCAACCTGACTAGTTATTGTTAATTGTTACTACATTGAGCTACAAATTATGTGTGAAGTCATTTTTCTTTGTGTAACAAGTTAAAACAACTCGTTCCTACGTACCGACCTCCCATGTAAATTTTTTTCCGCATCTGGATTACATGATGTGGTCCAGGAATACTGTGCCAATTTCCCATTTTCTGAAAAAAATATCGTCACAGGTCGCTCGTCTCGTTATTCTTTCTCTGGCATCCAACTAAACAATTCACCACTTGGTTGTATTCAAGAACAAAATAGTACACCAAGCGTGTGCATCAACCATCCATGATCGATCCCCGTTATATAGTTCATTGAGTAAAGTGCAACTCCGGTCCACAAACTTTCTATGCTGTGTCATCCCGGTCCACAAACTTTTAAAGTGTGTCATTACTGTACATAAACTCAATTCAGGTCTCTAATCAGTCCCTAACGGGTCCATGGTGCCGAAAAGCTATTGCATATTTACAACTGGAACCCTATCTCCTTTTGTTAATTCATTTTCCATCCTTCCTCTTTTTAGATCCGTTTACTGTCTCGCGTCGCGTCGTTGCCATTCTGTCTAGCGCCGTCGCGTCGTTGCCATTCTGTCTAGCGCCGCGTCAAACAAGACTCAACAAGGTTCCTAGCCTCGCGACGGCTGGCGAGTGCGTGCATCTGTGGTCGCTGCCGTTTTGGAGCTTTTAGACATCACGTTATGTATCAAGAGATGGTGCCCTCAGCGCTTAAAAAAGCCATCACGATAAGACATCATGTCATTAATCAAAATACATTCAGACTCAATGTCACGTTCGCGCGTCGAACTTCACCGGGAACTTCCTCGTCGGGCAACCCCACCTGCGCGCGCACGAGCACCACGGTGGTCAGGAAACGACGAGGCCAGGGCAACTAGCGGGCACTACGATCGATCGACGGCGGTGGTAGTGGTACGGTACTCACTTGGACTTGACGCCAGGGCAACCAGGACTTGACGCCGAGCTGGAGCAGGCGGGACTCCGGCGGGTTGCACCCGACGGCGATGGAGAGGCCGCCGGGAGGGTCGGTGTCGGCGATGCGGGACTCCGGCGGGTTGCGCTCGATGGCGATGGAGAGGCTACCGGGAGGGTCGGTGTCCGCGATGCAGGGAGTCGCGCCTCGCAGTTCGAGAGGAACTGAATCGACTCCGGAACTGAATCGTCAAGGGTTCTCCTAGCAGTTGCACCTAACGGGTTTGTATGTCATGGGTTAGACCCGTTAACAGGTTGATTTGAGACCCAAATCGAGTCTAAGTACAATAATGACACACTTTGAAAGTTTATGGATCAGGATGACACACCATAAGAAGTTCGTGGACCGGTACTGCACTTTACTCTAGTTCATTATACATTTATACTACCTCTCGTGATGACTGTGTGGTCTAGGACGAATATATATGGCTAGTTTTATGTCCAGTTTGTGCTCCCCTGGCGAGCAAACAAGCCAAACTTGTGTCCATTTCAAATAGAAGGTGACACAATGTAAAAATCTGTCAAAGTAGATACCTTTATAGGAGACATAAAATTAAGCCGCGTCTCCTGCCCAATGAGACGTGGCTTAACAAATTAAATCATATCTCTTACAAGAATTCTCCGAGAGCAAGAGGATATATGATTTGTGTCACCTGTGTACCCATATCGGAGACGCATGTTAACAAAATGTGTCTCCAATCATGATGTGTCGTAGGAGACGCAAACAATCCACGTCTCCGAGAATGAGTGGGGGCATTTGCCCCTATCCCTTCACCTTCATAGTTCTTCTCTTCGTTTGAATTTGTCTATTAATTAGGAATATGAATCGAAAGGAAGGGCATAGTGGGAAATGTAGTTAGGTTTAGAGTTATCTTATAAAGGAAATCATAGGCCATGTGAGACCAACGTATTGTTCCATGTAGAACCCACACCTTATTTGGGTGGGAGCAATGCACATTGAGGTGGGACCTACATACACTTCAATGGGGTCCACATGATGGGACCCATGGATTGTTTATTTACAAAAATGATGGCTGTTTTTCTATTATTTGTAGTGAATATAAAATATATTTAATTTTTCTCATAGTATGAAAACAATAACTAAATTTTGTATACTACTTTAATATATTTTTACTTCGCACTCGGTTCATAAATTCGAAAATAGGATCAAATTATTCATTCATCACTAATATTATCATTTATCCCCTAAAAACTAAGAATCAGTGTGGAGCACGTCAATTTCGTCAGCTATTTCTCTAACACCCCAAGTCAATGAATTCCTTGTACAGTGCTTTGATGACCATTAAGATAAAAAATACTTGAATTTAATATTGGATTGAGTATAGTAGGATAGCAAATTTGTATGGACCGCATAATTAGTTATTGTTAATTGAGCTACAAATTATGTGTGAAGTCAATGTTCTTCTATGATAAGTTACAGTAATTCGTTCCTACGTACCGACCTAGCTCCCATGTAAAACTTTTTTCCGCATCTGGATTACATGATGTGGTCCAGGAATACTGTACCAATTTCCCATTTTCTGAAAAAAAATTGTGACAGGTCGCTCGTCTCATTATTCTTTCCCCGGCATCCAAACTAAACAATTCACCCACTTGGTTGTATTCAAGAACGAAATAGTACACCAAGCGTGTGCATCAACGTACCATCAGTGATCGATCCCCATTATACAGTTCATTATACTACGATCTCGTGACTGTGTGGTCCAGGAAGAATGCATATGGCCGGCCAGTTTTTATGTCCAGTTTGTGCTCCCCTGCCGAGCAAACAAGCCAAACCTTGGGACACGCTTTACAGCCACAATCCTGTTTCGCGACAGAGATCCGTGCGTGCGTACGTGAGAGCTCCTAAAAAGAACTTCATCGGCGGCAGATAGGTTCGCAACAGCATGCAGGACCACCACTAGCTTAATTAGCTCGAAAGACCTGAAGGTTTCAACGTAAACAACGAAGGTCTCGGCTCTGCTATGTCCGGCATCGCTAGCTGGTGTCTCTGGAATACTACATTGTAGTCATGTATTGTGTGTTTAATCCGCGTTGATCTGTTCTTGTTCGTTACGTTACAGCCATCAGCCATGCAGATGCATCGATGCATGGGTTTTATCGTTTGCTGCAAACGTTTCTTGGTGTGATGGGGACATGGTAGCTTTTGGTTGATGAGGTACTTAGAGATTTTGTCTTGGGAACTTGTTTATACGAGGACCCCCGTGCGTGTGTCCGCCCGGCGTGCAATCATACATGGTGATGCATGATACTGTCAACTAACATGATGCTTCGACTAAAAAAAAACTAACATGATGCTACGCATATCCTTACCAACGGAAAGGATTAGGCCAGTCTCAATGCAGGTTTCACGGACACGGTTACCAACACTGCCACATCAGTTTTTCAATAGAATGAAACTGTGACTCTCAGTGCAAAGTTTCACTGCACAATTTCATAGGCATTTGTTGCATTTAATTAGAGAATTGTGTTGTGGATCAGTTGTGCATTGCAACTATGTAGCTTTTGTTTTTTTGGAGTCGTTCACATTCAGAGCAACATGATCGGTTTGACACAGCAAATTAAACTGTTCAACAATTTCAGAATGCTTCTTTCCAAAAAAAAATCAGAATGTGCTATGTATACCTCATGCTTCCTCATCGGAAGGCATTATCTTCTTCTGCATCCATTGCAGTATCTTCCTCATTGGAAGGCAGAAACAAATATTTCTAATTTTCATTCAGCACTCAATCAAGAGGTACAACACCTGGTCGGCTAGAATTAAATCAATCAGATACGAACAGCAGTAAAAGGTCCATACAATTTTGTAATGCTTCAGTATTTGACACTGAAATTCAACTACAACAACAGTAAAAGGTCACACAATTTTGTAATGTTTCAGCATGTGACACTAAAATTGAACCACAACTCCAGCAAAATTGGGGAAATTTGCACTACACTTAACAATCTAGCATCCCATTCAAATCGATGCACAAATTGTTAAAACAGGAGTGAGATTACCATGGATTCGTAGAAGTGGATTGACCTCCTTGGATCCCATATCCAGATTCCGACCACCATGGTGCGTATGGCAATTGGCACTGGCCGTGGGGATGGTGCAGTAGCAGGTTGTGGAGGCGCAACAGCAGGTGGTGGCGATGGGGACGACACAACAGCTGGTAGTGGCGTTTCCGTCCGCTTCTTAGAGCTGCCCTTCCTCTCTGTGCCAACCATCGGTGGCAGTGAGGAACCAGCAGTTGGGCTTCAAGATTGGATGAAGAGAGGTCAGACTGGAACTTGAAGGGAGAGGAAGGAAGATTTCAAACTCCATATATGGTGAGAGAGAGGGCGTCCGCGGGAAGAATGGCGGCGGGAGGGAGGACACTGCGCGGGAGGAAGGCCGCCGCGCACGGGAGGGAGGGCGCCGCGCCGCACAGGATCTCCGCCACCGAACCCGGATGTAACGAGATGCCTCAGTGCGGTGTCGTCCGTCTGGGTAACTGGACCCGAGCCGTTTCGTCACCACGACACGGTACCCCTCTCTCTCTTCATTATTCTTGTGCCATGTCAGCAGATTTGCTTATTTGTCATCTCAATAATTGAGAATGTAACCAGCATTGAGACTGGCCTTAGGTTACAAAATCCTACTGTGGGCGTAGGGCTTTAGTAGTTAGGAGCTGTAGGAGTTTGATTACTCCCTCTGTCTTAATTTCATGGTCGTTGGGAATCTGTGCCCGAGACTTATTTCACTACTCCCTCCGGTACAGATTTAGGAGTCGTTTAGGTCCGTGTTTCGCATACCAAGAAGTCATTAATTAGGAGTAATTTTTTCATCTCTACCCCTAATAAATATGGTGACGGGTGCTTTGTAATCACCAACCTCTTCAAGGCCAACTGGCTAGCGCAGCACCTCATAGGTCACGAGGTCTTCGGTTCGATTCCTGGCCGCTGCGGGTTTTTTTTTGCGTCGCAATTACTCAGGGGTAATGACAGAAAAACCAGCAGTACTCAGCGCCCAGCGACTCCTTTTCTGCACTCGCCGTTGCGGCCAGAACGACCGCTAAAATGGTACCGGAGGGAGTATGATTCGGGGACGGAGGGAGTAGACCATAGATTTTTCACACCAGCAGCACTAGTGTGCCTACTGAACTGATATATACTCTCTACGTCCCAATGTCTGTCGCTCGAAAATTGGAAATGAGAAGGAGCACAGATGTCTAACGACTATTAAAACGGGATAGAGGGAATAGGCATCTAGCCGGACCCATCTGCTCTCCATCTACTCTATGGTTGGGCTCGAGAGTCGAATCCATATCCTTTTCTTTCTCCATTTTATCTTTTTTTCTTAAAAAAATTACCACTCGAATAATGACCGTTCAAAGCAGTAATGAACTTCCATCCAGTTGGCTCCTCTCGCCGCCCATTTATTAATCTCATTAGCAGTAAAGTTAGGTAACTGGAAATTTTTTACCTGCAAATTAGCAGGGCCGCAAGCGTAAAGTATACAGCTTGCAAAGGATAGTAATTAAAAGAAATTCCCGTTGTGGCGGACAGTACAAAGTGGATGGCCGGAGACAATGCCGAAGCTACAAAGAGTAGCAGCTACTACTAGCCGACAGGATCAAAGGATTACTACAAGAGTTGCAACCAAGCTGGGGTGGTTAATCTTGTTTTAAGCGCTAGTGAAAGCTGCGTTCCATTCCACTCGCCGGCGCCGCAACCTCCCGAGTTCAAATTCGTAGCACCACCTCTCGTCGTCCTCTCCCAGATCCCCGCCGAGTACTGGGAACCCCAGCAGCCAGCCAGCATGCATGGCACCCCCTCGGCCCCCTGCTTCCATCAAAGCCGACGGCGACAGGCTTTGCCAGCCATTTTCGAATCCAACCAACGGTCGGGATGCGACGACGCGCAGCCACGGCCCGAGGAGACCGGTGGCGCAGGCACCAGGCAGGCAGCAAGGACGGACGCCAGGACCACCGGCACGCCGGCCACCCGCGCTCGTCCGGCCACGGGGTCACGCGTCGCTGTTCCGCCAGGGGCCGCGCCTCCGCTTTACGCGACGCCGCGCGGCACAGGGCAAGGGCGCACGCCGCCGCATTGAATCGAGAAGGCGCGCGCGCCGGCGCCGCGCGGAGCCCCCCAACCGTGAACCGCCCAAACCTGTCTCGCTCTCAGTTCTCACGCGCGGCGCCGCCTGGTGTGGGAAGTGGGAACGCCCTGGCGCGCCCTGCACGCGCGCAGCCGCCAGCCGCACAGGAGAGACTAGTGGCTTTGATCGATGCACCGGGGCAGCGCAGGCGCGCGAGCGCGACACGACCGCGCGGCTCCCGAGGCCCCCCAGCGGCCAGCGCGGCCGGCCGGCCGGGCGCTGCCCCGGCCGCGCGCGTGTGCGTGCGTGCGCTCCGCTTTGCCGCCGCGCGCGGCACGCACGGCGACGGAACAAGGGCTGCTCTTTTCCCTGTGTCCAAACAGGTGCGAGGCGCACAGAGTACACGAAAAGGGAGGGCAAGCCTAGCCTAGGCAGGCAGGAACACTCACACACACACTGACACACCCCAACCAAAAGCGAGCAAAGCACACAAAACACAAGTGAAGTGCATGCATGACTGCACGAGCATTACCAACCAACCATTTCATGGCTTTTGAAAAGTAAAGGGTTAAAAAGAAAAGGGGATGGTTAATTAAAAATCGGACCTCAGGAGCACATTGTGTAGGGTAATTAGTAAAAACATAATGATGAATAAACTCTGAAATGAAAAAAAAACAGAAAAAGAAACGAACAGACTTGGTCGTCGACTCGTCGAAGAAGCATTGCTACGAAGATCCATCGCCACAAAATTATACCGGTACGGCAGCTGCTGCCTGGAATCTAACCGTTTGCTATGACTCGGCTCGGCTCCCTCAGATGAGATCTGGATTGGCGGCAGACATCGGCATCTACCTTGACAGTTGACACCTAAACAATCGACACGTGGGTGTGTTCGGATGAAAGAGTAAATGAGGTAAATCTACCTCAAATTTACTCTAAATGATTCAAACATGTGGGACAAATGTGGTGGAGCAAATGTTTTGCCCTCTAATTTCATTTACGTCTAAAAAGTAGTAAATTAGAGCAAAATTGTGGTGGACCCCAGCTCTCTCACATTTACCCCTCAATCCAAACATCCCAAAGAGAAAATATTAGTAGAAGCAAATGAGAGGGGCAAAAATATTTATCTTAAGGTAAATATTTACCCCTACAATCCAAACATGACCAAAGTACCGTTCCCTTGTCAAAAGATTCAGAAAAAAAAAACCGAAACCACTACTACTACCTTGTCGATTCATCCTTGTTGAAAACGAACTCCTTTTTCTGAGTAATATTGAAAACGAACACTTTTCTGAAAATTTCAAGCGAATCACGACATTATTTACTGATGATTCTTCATTAGCGAGACCCGTTGATGTATGAGAGAGATGAAGAAATGGCTTGTGCCGTCAAATGTAGCCGTTAGTACTGCTCACTTCCACCTTCCAAAGCATTTAATTACACCTTCGCAGGGACATGACCATGGGGTTAACTTTTTCGTACAGTTTTTACTACTCGATTAAAGTACAAGTATTCTTTCCTTGTATAGTGAAAAAGTCAATAAAAAAGAGCAGCTTTTTTCCCTAAAGAAAAGAAAAACGGTGACCGCCACGCCACCGGTGGCAACGGCCTCCCTGCGGCGGCGAGGCGGGTCAGGGCCGCCGCGCCACCGACCGCGCGAGCCGCTCTACCTTCACGGCGATCTCCGGAGGTATCTGCACGGCGGGCCGCGGCCGCTCCTTGCACCGGCGGAGGTCGAGCCCGAGCGCGTCCGACACGTCCTCGGAGCTCCACCCGGCGCGCCGGAGGGAGTCGGAGCACCGGTCGGCCTTGAGCAGCAGCGCGTCGAGCACGGCGTCGGGGTCGGCCGCTGGGGGAGGAGGCCCCGACGCCTCCTCGCCATCGAACATCCCGGAGGCCGCCACCTCCACCATCTCCGTCACCTCCGTGTCCCTCCACCCGCCCTGCCGCAGCACGGAGCCGAGCCGGTCCAGGTACGTGTCGACCCAGTGCGGGGTCCTCGACCGCCTCGGCGGCGGGGACGCGCACCCGGACGACAGTGACGACGCGGTGGAGGCCTCCGAGGAGGACGAGTCGCGGCGGCGCCGGTCGGACGCCGCGTCGCTCCAGAACTCGATCCAGCGCGGGGCCTTGCCGCCGCAGGCCGCGTCGAGGCTGCGGCGCGTGCACGGCGTCGTCGCGGCGGAGGTGGCCTCGCCGGACAACAGCGGCGGCGCCCGCGTGTCGAGCGCCGCCGTCGTCGGCTGGAAGCAGGAGTCGCGGGTGAAGAAGTGGAGCACGTCGAGGCCGACGCAGAGGACGCGGTCGTCGGTGACGAAGAACACCGGGTTCCCCGCGAGGCAGGGACGGCAGGGGAGGAAGCACCGGTCGAAGAGCGGCACGAGGAGCGGCGCGCGGCGGATGGCGGAGCGCGCGAGCCGCAGCGCGCGGTCGGTGTCGGCGGGTCGCGGGCCCCAGCAGCGCGGCCACAGCGCGCCCCGCGCGATCTGGAGCGACGCCGCGGCGATGGGCAGGTCGAACGCGGACCGGAGCCCCGCGCGGGTGCGCCAGTCCGGGAACCCGGGACCCGAGGGGAGCCCCGCGGCGAGGACGGCGCGGAGGTCGGGCGGGAACGCGAACCCCATCTCGGCCTCGGCGCGCGCCAGCTCGAGCTCCGTGAGGCCCGGGAGCAACGCGACGCCGGAGGCCCGGAGGTGGGACAGCACCGCGGCCGCGACCGGGGCGAAGGAGTGCAGCCCGTGCCGCGGGGACGCCGACGCCGACGAGGGCCCCGCCGCGGCGCGCGTCGACAGGCGCCGCAGCCCCGCCGCGTGCGCCGCCGGGGTCAGGCCGGCCATCCGGCGGTCCACGTCCACCATTGCCACCGGCCGGCCGCCGCCAAGCTTCCCCCTTTGCGGGCGCCGCCGCCGCCTTCCTAGGATGGAGGATGCAGGCACTGGGTTCAGCTGAGCTGCCTGCTTGGTTGGGTAACAACGGCCGGAGGGAGAGAACGAAGAGCTGTGGCTAGAAGAGGCCCGGGTGGGAGGCGAGGTTATATAGGTGGGAGGCGGCCATCGCGTTGCCCGTCGGCGTCGCGTGGTGGGGAGGTGGCGGCACGGGGGGAAGAGCGGGCCCCGCGGCAGAGATCTCCGGGTCACCTAGGCCCCCATCCGTCGCTCTTGAGTTGGCCGCCTTGGCGTCTCTCGCTTCATTTTTGTTCTCTCCGCCCTCGCTCGCAACGAAAGATGCTCGAAATTTGTCTCCGATCCGGTCACTTTCCGCAAATTTTTTCTCACATTCGCATCGCGGTTACCGCCCCCGAACCAGTTGCCGCCTTGCCGGCTTGCAGTTGCAGCGCGACGCCATGACTCCTGATTCCTGATGAGTTCATGAAATTTGTTGGGGTTGGATCGGAGTTGAGGTTGAGCACATTTGCATGTTTCCCCTGGGGCCCCTAGGCGACTACGGCATATCCGCATGTGGTTGGCGCCTCCGGCAGAGCAGAGAGGCTCGTGCAGGCAGAACAGAACCCGCCGCCTCGCCGGCCTGAACGTGCCTGAGCGAGCGGCTCAGCCTGGCAAGGGGAAAATAGCCGTTGATTAGTTGGCTCCTCTGGATGAAATGTTTTCCTCCTGCACAACTACCACAACGGCTTGCAAAAATTTTGAGGGCAGGTTTCTTTTTCCATTGATGACGAAAAGATGCCTTGCTCACTGTACGACCATGTGTGCAGTGGCGATTTTTCAAAGGAAAATCTGATGCCGATGGAAAAAAGATGAGGCGTGGTACTAATTTTAGAGCGGTGGAGCCTTTAGAACTGCATCGACATTAAGGGCATGTTTGATTCCCATAAGTAGAGTGACTTATAAGTCACCCGACTTATAAGTCAGGCCACTTTAAGTCAGTCATGTTTGGTTGCAGTGACTTATAAGTCAGTGGGCTCCACACAGGGTACTAGAGAGAAAAAGTGGAAATAAGTCACTTTAAGTAGGAGTGGAGCTACTTATGGGACTTATAAGTCACACCACTTTAAGTCATGGCTGTTTGGTTTCACAGGTGACTTATTTTGCACTTTTTGCACTTTAAGTCACCCTACTTATGGGAACCAAACATGCCCTAAACATAGGACATTTAGGACGGGAGTGGCCTACTAATTTTTTTTTCCAAAGAAACACATGAATCCGAAGTGAAAGTGATGCAAAATTTTAGTATGTGCTCTCATGCATCAAGACCGGCTGCTTTTGTTTATAACAAAGGTATATAGTAGTACTCCTATATGTGGAGTCCCTTTGCGGCTGCTGTTTTGTTTACACGTCTTGGGGCCAATCCTCTTGCCTGTAATAACAGGATCCCCAGCAGCACTCGTCCTCATTTTGTCGCTTCATCCGCCCCTTCGCAATCCGCGGCGATGTAACTGATGAATTTAGCAGCCAGATGCTGATTGCTGAAGCTCTCCTTCAAACGTGCCGTGATCTCGATCCATACCTCGGCGACGGGGCTGACAGGTGGACGCGGACCCACCTGTCAGTGGCCCAACTGCACTCTTCTGCAGGGAGCTGCTCCCTACCTTCGGTGCTGCCACAGTGGAGATTCATGTCAGACACCAGTGGAACGCACCTACCTGTACATGAACGTTCGGCCAGGACAAGACCGGCACCTCACCGGAGTAGCTTGTCAAAATGACTCGCTGGTTCAAGACAGCCAATGAGCACGTACAGCGCGCTGCTGCATCGAGAAAATTTGCAGCTGGGCGGAGACGAGACAAGGAGAAGATGCTCATTGGTAACACTAGTGCATTGGCTCGCTTCTCTGATGCTGGAAGTCAGTGTCCGTCGCCGCCGTCTGACTTTTGAGCTTTGGGTGTGCTTAGAAGCTCAAATTTTTCCAAAAAACATCACATTATCTATCACATCTCATCACATCACCTCTTACTATTCATCTGACCCTACAGTGTATTTTACACCAATTTTGACCAGAATTGCCAAACTTTGCCCAAACGTTTGGGATCTAAACACACCCTTTGATGCTGAGGGCTGTTTAGTTTGTGAGTGAAAATTTTGGGTCTCTTTCAAAGTTTATTAGAAGTATTAATGTTGACTAATTATAAAATAATTACACGAATGGACCGAAAATTGCGAGACGAATCCATTAAGTCTAATTAATTCGTCATTAGAGATTGGTTACTGTAGCACGGTGTTGTCTAATCATAGCATAATTAGACTCGTTAGAGTCGTCTCGAAAATTAAGATATAAGTTGTGGAATAGATTTTTTCATTAATCTACATTTAATACTCCTAATTAGTGTCCGGAGATTGATGTGACGAGTAGTTGTTGAAAATTTTGGGAACACCTAACAATACAAGGAGGGGTTCTTTCTCACGTTTATGCTGGTGCTACCGCGCGCTCTTGCCTGCCGTGGCTGTTCACAAAGAACTGGACCAAGGCACGGATTTGGACTTCGGTGTCATATTGGAGGAGACATCTGTTGATCTTCAAAATGAGGTAGTGTCGCTTCAGTCTTCCCCTTGGTGGATGATTATTCGTGCTGTTAACTCTGTCTGTTGCTGGAACACTGAAGCTCAATCCACCGATGCATCCGCAATTGAGTTCCAAGACTCCTTTTGAGGTGCACGTACTACCGCACAGAGAAGGCCCCGTTGTGCTTCCATCAAGCTATAGGTGTAGTGTTCACTGTTAAATCAAGTCGCATCACTTAAGAAATATTAGGGGTCAAGGCAGCTAGCGGACACGAAATTAATCATTATGCACCTTAATCATTGGGGGATCGGCCCTGGGCGTGCAGCAAATTAATCTAGGCATCTCGGTTACCACTCTTTAGTTCTAGGCTGCTGTTGGTGGACATGACACGACTAGCAGTCACACACTAGAAGAAAAATAGAGTAATACTTGCATGTTATAGTAAGGTCTTGTTTAGTTGGGTGAAGAAATTTGTTAAAAATGTCACATCGAGTTTACTGATGCTAATTAGGATTAAACATGATCTAATTATAAAACTAATTACACAGATGAACTGTAAATCACGGTACGAATCTATTAGGCTCCGTTTGGAAGTATGTATTGGAGCCCCGGAATGAGAATTGGAATTAGCAGCAACGAATGCCGGATGTTTGGATGGTTTGGAATTCCGATTTGGAATTAGAGCTCAATACCAGCCGGCATTCATTCCACGCTCAGCACCCCTCGTTCAATACCGAGTCGGACCCCTCCGTATTGGCCGGCATTCACGTTTTCTCATCCGCTCGCGTCTCTCTCACCCTCCTCCTCCCTCCCGCCGACGAGCCGCGCCGCCCTCCGTCTTCCTCCGCCGGCGAGCCGCGTCGGCGAGCGGCGCTGCCCTCCCCCTCTCTCCGCCGGTGAGTCGCGTCAGCGGTCTGCGCGCAGATGCGCGGGTCTGAATGGAGCAGTCAACGACTCCTTCCTCATGGCCGGCGGCCCTTTTTCCACATGGCCGGCGCCCGGCGGCCCCTTCTTCCTCATGGCCGGCGGCCCATTCTTTCCTCTTCTTCCGGACCGGCAGCCCTTCTTCGGCGAGATGTGGGTGGCGCGTGGGAGCTAGGGCGGTCTTCTCCGGTGAGGTGTGGGTGGCGCGAGGGATCTCTATCCTGGAAGCGGTCTTCTCCGGTGAGGTCTCGCCGTCTCGGTGGCCCAGGTGAGCACCGCCGTCGGTGTGGCCAAGGTGGAGAGGAGGCAAAGACGATTGTCAAAATCAAATACTCCACGGTATGACATCCAAACAAGATTCGGTATTGACACCATCTTTGATTCAATCTAGCAATTTGATCTACATCCAAACAATAACTTTGGTATTGGAACCTAATACCAATACAAGTCTAATTTGGCATTGAACTCAATTCAATATCAAGGTCTTCAATATCTACTTCCAAACGGAGCCTTAAGCTATTTTCAGAAGATGTTTACCGTAGCACCACATTGTCTAACCATGACTTACTTAGGTTTAATAGATTAATCTCGCGAATTTACCTGAACGTTTTTTTTACAACAATTTACCCGAACGTTATGAAATGAATTTTGTCATTAATCTATGTTTAATGCTCTTAATTAATGTGAAAACACTTGGATGTGACAGGTGAATAATAAAAACTTGACAAGACCTTAATCGAGACAACAAGAGAGACCCCTAGCGGTTCACGTATATATTGCCCATTTGCCATGCGAATGTTCTGTAGTTATGTACAGCAACTATATGTTGCAGTGACGACGTATGAGTGTGCTTCCAACTGTATCAGTATGTACCTTGACGTTTGGAAGAAGCTCTGCACAACCCAGTGGTAATCTCTCACAAAGGATCCAAGTCACTGCAAAATAATTGCACCAATGGTGAAAGCTGGTTGCTGAAGCGAATCTTGACTTCTCGTGGCCGGACTTACGTGATGGATCGGCGACCTATAGTTGGGCATTTGGCCTGTGGGCCGGCGGCCCGCACGGAAGCACGGTGTTTTGGCCTGACCCAAGCACGGCTCGGCCCGCGAAGCACCGTGACTGGGCTGGCCCGGCCCGTTAGCCGTGCTCGTGCATGGGCCGCCACCCCAGCACGTCGGGCGGCCCGGCCCGGCACGGCGGGAACAGTACCAGCCCGCTAAGGCCCGCTACCCCACACCCCTCCCCAACGGTCACATACACTGCATCACAGCCCAGCCCAACAACAACGGTCGGCCAACCCCGCCTCCATATATATACCCGGCGGCCGACCCCCCCTCGCCCCCTCCCCAAACCCTAATTCATTTCCCCTGCCGCCTGCAGCGCCTCTTCAGTTCAGATCTCGAATCGTCCCCTCCTCTCCAGCTCTCCTCGGCTCCTCCACCTCGGCCCTCAGATCCGCCGCCGGCACGCCGACCGCCGCCTTCCCTTCCCCTCTCCGGTGAGTAGAAGATGTCGTAGATCTGCGCCTCGTCGCCTCCCCGGCTCCCCCCACCTCCAACCCTCCGCCGTCTCCAGTCTGCCGCATACACGCATCTCGCCGCGGTTGCCGGTCGTCTTCGCCGTCTCTCTCGGCTCCGGGCTCCGGCTGCGCAGGTAACCTTCTTCCTTCACCTAATCCCTAGATCTAGCCTCGACCCTAAGTCCCTAACCCTAACCTTCTGAGTTCTGACTGTGCCTTCCTTTCTTCTTGCTTGTTGCTTGCAGGTCTCCTGCAGATGATGCACGGGGCCGCGCGTCGTTGAGGAACGGAGCCGCGGAGGCGGGCTGCAGCCTGCCTGCAGGACAAGGTCGTCGTCGTGATGGACGACATGGAGGAGTACACCATCAACGACGACCTTAGGGCCTGTGGGCTCCCTGGTGACGACGAGGACGACCTGCCGTCCGGCGGCGAGGCATTGTTCGGTAGCGGTGCCGCTGCTGCTCCGATCAATGTTGATGGCGGTGATAATGCAAGTGCTGCTGGAGCTGCAGGTGTTGGTGCTCCTCCTCCTGGCCAGCCCGTGATGCCTTCCTCGACACAATCTGTCAATACTACTAATGGCATTCGGCTGAAGCGTGTCCGGTCTCCTGCCTGGAACGACTTCGACGAGATCTTCGATACTTTGCCCACCGGCAAGAAGGTGAGAATTGGTGCCAAGTGCAAGCATTGTGCTCAGTTTCTTTCTGGGCGTTCTTCTGCTGGTACTAGACACTTGCTCCGGCACCAGAAGGTATGTGTTGCTAAAACCAAACATGCTGCTCTTGTTCAGTCTCGTCTGCAATTGAAAGTTGATGGTACTGTTACTACCTGGGAGTATAAGCCTGATGTTGCTCGTAAAGAACTGTGCCGTTTGATTGCTAGACTTGATTTGCCTCTTGGTTTTGGTTATGAATCTGCATTTGAGGAGTACATTCAGCGTGCTCACAACCCTCGTTTTACTTCTGTATCTAGGAGAACCACAACTAGAGATCTGCATAAGTATTGGCTTGGTCGTAGATATGAACTGATTGATAAATTTAAATCGGTTTCATCTGTTTGTTTGACATCTGACATTTGGTCTGGCAATGCTAAGGAAGACTACCTTAGTGTGGTTGTTCATTATGTATCTGCTGATTGGGAGTTAGAGAAGAGAGTAATTGGTTTTAAGCTCATTGATTGTGCACATACTGGTGTTAACATTGCTGATCGTGTTGAGGAAGTAGTTTCTCAATTTGGTTTGATGGATAAGGTTTTCTCTGTCACACTTGATAATGCTTCTTCAAATGCTTCTGGCATGTCTAAGCTCATACCTAAATTTCTTGGTTATCTTGGTCCTGATCCTGAACCAATTGACAGAGAGAATGATAACTTGCGTGGCCTCTTGCACCAGCGCTGTGCATGCCACATTATAAATCTCATTGTCAAGTCTGGTTTGAAAAGGATCAAGGTTTATCTTGAGGCTTTCAGGACTGCAATTTCTTTTTTGAATTCCTCTAACCAACGCATTGCTCAGTTTCATAACTTTTGCCTTTTGAAGGGGTCTCGGCCTCGTAAATTTGGTTTGGATATGGATGTGAGATGGAATTCAACTTATCTGATGCTTAAGCACCTTTTACCTTATAAAGAGATATTCTCTACATTTATTGGTGCTAATTATGGTTTGGTTAATGGTGAGCCTCTACTCAGTGAGGGGCATTGGGTTGTTGCTCAAAAAATCCTGGAGTTTCTTGAATTGTTTTATGAATCAATTGTTGCTTTATCTGGTGTTTACTATCCTACCAGTCCTATGATTCTTCATCATATAATTGAGATTGCTGGTCATTTGTATGCTCAAGAGAATAATGCATTACTTATGAACATTGTGACTCCTATGAAACTGAAGTTTCTTAAGTACTGGCAGAACATACCTCTTTTGTATTCATTTGCATTTGTTTTGGATTCTAGAGCCAAGATGAGAGGTTTTCATAATGTTCTCCAGATTCTCTCTCAGACTATTGGTTTTGATTATTCCAATTACTACAATGAGGTAAGAACTGAATTATATAAACTGTATAACAAGTATGAAACCAAGTTTGGTGCAGTTAGGGGTCAAAGAAATCAAGCAGCAACATCTACTGGTAAGAAATTTGCTGCATGGGGTAAGATATATGGCGCTCCTGCTGCTCCTCCTAGTTCTTCAACTCCTCTTTCATCTACATGTAACACCCTAATTTCCATCATTTAAATAATGTAAGCAACATGGTGTTTTAGTTTTTGTTTTCTAAAGGAATAATAAATTATCAATTAAATTTGGCTCTAAAATATTTAAATATCACTTTTGAATAATTTTAGAGACAATAAGTGCTTGTGCATCATATTTTGAAGTGCATGGCTTATGTTTGCTTGTGTGAAGTTTTAAAGGTTTTTAAAACTAGTTTGAAAGTTTTTAAAATGATTTGAAAATTTGAAAAGAGTTTGAAGTGTTTAAGTTTGAAAAGTTTTAAGTTTAAAAGGTTTGGAAAAAAAAAAAAACAAACCTAACTCTTTTCCTACCCAACCTACCTTTCAGCCCAGGCCGGCCCAGTATCCCGCCGCGGCCCGCCTTCCTCCTCCTCTCTCCTTCTCTCTCTGCCAGGGCGGTCCCACCCGTCAGTCCTCTCTCCCACCTCGCGCACCCCCTCCTCTGCTTCAAGCTGGCGACCCCGCGGATCCCGCCACCCCTACCCGCGCTTTCCCCGCTCCCCTTCCTCCCTTTAAGCTCCAATTAAGGGCAATAAACCCCCACGACCATATCTCCTTCACTCCCCTTCCGTTTCTCCCCCTCTTCTTGCCTCCTTTAAGCCCGGGACGGCCGCCGGCCATGAATGGCAAGACCACTGCCGCCGGGGCCTTTCCACTTCCCCTTCTCCCCTCTTTGCTGGTACTTAAGCCGAGCAACACCCTCGTCCCCTCCCTTTCGCTCCCGCACATAATTTTCCCCACGCCCGAGCTCTAATTTCGCCAGTGCCGCCGCCTCTGTTTCCGCCGCCGCTGGAAGAGCTCGTCGCCGGTGAAGGGCCTCTCTCTCCCTCTCTTTTTCCTCCCTTGTGATGCGCCCGTTGATCATTGAGCCCCCTTGCACCAGGTCTTCGTCGTTGTCGCTTGGCGGAGCTCCTGTCCCTGTCCGCCGGAGCGCCGCCCGAGTCCGCCGTCGCCAACAATCTCTACCGCCGCTTCTTCCTCGCCGTCTCGCTCATCAGCTGTAGCTTCACTGCAAGGTGAGGAAGCCATAGCCCCCTCTTCTTTCCCTGGTCCGAGCGCCTGGTTGCGCCGCCGTGGCACGCAGTGGCCGCCGGCCGCCCCGCCGGCCATGGTCGCCTCCTCTCTGGCCAAACCACGCCCCTGTGGTCACGGCCGCGTTTGTTGTCGCCCAAGCATCATGTTAAGCTGCTCAGCGTGTCGAACCGAGGCCCGTAGCAAGTTTTGGGTCGTCGCCGTCGCACGCCGGTGAGCTCCCGACCGCCCCCTTCCGGTGCTAGCCGCCGTGGTCGCCTGAGCCTCCCTCCTGAACCCCTAGACGCGTGCGCATGCTTCCCCGCTACGCGTAGCACCCGCGCGTGCACGAAATGGTGGCCGGGAACCCTCTACCGAGCTCACGCCGGCGAAGAGCCGCCGCGCGCCGCCGCGCAGCCCTCTTCTCCGGCGAGTCCCGCCGCCACCCGTCGCATGCACGCCACCTCAGCCGTCGGATCGACGATCCACGGTCCAGATCCACCATAGACCCCGGTCAAACAATCCCATACCGGTCAACAGTGGCCATTTTGTTAAAAAAACCCCCATGTTTTCTATAATAACAACCATACCCTCGTACTAGTAGAAATCCTTGCGTTCAGGTCCTTCTCTTTCCGTATAGGCCCCTGAGCTTTTGCTTTTCCTCCAGCCGATCGATCTGTGATCAACGGTCCTGGTTAAATCGGGGTGTAACCCCTTAGCCCGGTCCACCATGGACCCGTGGACCAGGTCCACGGCGCGGTCCACAGCCGCGTCAGCGCCACGTCGTCCCGCCCGCCCAATCAAAGCTCGCCACGTGGTGCCTCATCAGCCAAGCCGCCCCTGTCAACCGCTGTTTTGCGGAAAAGCCCCTGTAGTTTCTAATATCACAACGATGCCCTTCCACCTATAGGAATCCTTTCAATCAGGTCCCTGTTTCTTCTGTTTTAGCCCTTGTTTCTTTAGATTCCTTCACCAGAGGTCCTTTTCACTCCTTTTCACACATAAACCCCTCTGTTTATATGTATAATCATGTTTTAGTCCCTGGTTTCTTGCAGTTAAGCCCCTGAAAGCCCTGTTTCTTCATAGAAAAACCCCTGAACCTTGTTTTAGCCATATCTTTTCCGTCTTTTATCCGTTTTAAGCGTTCTTGGTGTCCATGCGACCGTCTTTTCAAGCCCGTCAGTTTTAGAACCTTGTTTTGGCTGTATCTTGTGCGTTTTAGCTCCGTTTCCACCGTTTCAAGTTGCGTTAGGATCATATCAACTTAAACTACGTGTTAGTGCCAATGTTGAACATGTTCTTTGTTTTATAATTTATTTAAATATTAAATATGATTAAATCCTTATATACATATGATTTTCTAATTAAAATCTAATTAGAAGTTTAACACGTGTTTTCATAAGAAAGTTAATATGATTAATATTAATTAAATATTTCTTATAATTAAAAGTTAATTAGATGTACACCTTGGTTTTCATAATCAAACTTAAATTGATTAATGTTTATGCAATTTGCTTTCTAAGTAAAAGAAACATAGGTCTATCCCGAGTTTTCTTAATTAAATGTTAATTTGATTAATATGAATATAAATGTGTTTTTAAGTTATAATTTGATTAGTTGAACTCGAAATATAAAGATAGACGCCTAGATGCTTTTACATGCTTCTTTTAAATTAAATGTTTAATTTGCATAAATCATACTTGAATATTTATAAATAAAATTGGACTAGTTTTGCATCGTCTTTTTAAATACAAATATAACTTGCTTAATTATAAATAGGGTATTTCTCTGAAATAACCTATGTACATCTTTATTTAATTAAAATATACCAAGCACATAGCTAGCTCTTGTATGTGATCATCCAAATCTCCCGATAGTTCCTAGTGCTTTTGTGTTCGCGTTCCTAGAGCCAACCCTTGTTCTCTTTTTAAGCTTTTCATGCTTGGTGTGTTGTTTTGTTTATTGTATGTTTTCTTGTGTGCTCGTAGACATCGTGCCAGTTTCAAGTGAGCAGCCAGTTGGAGCGGATCAAGAGCAAGTTTTTGAAGAAGAACCCCAGTGTTTAAGCAAGGAAGGCAAGTGGACTTCTCCCCCTGCATATTCTATTTTGTCCCACACAACTTGCATGATAACTAAGTTTACTTTTAAATGTTGTTATGCATAAACTTGATGGAAAATCACCTTTTTAAGGACATGACTAGATTTTATCCCTTTACCTTGGACAACCCTTTTAAATAAATGTTTTGGGTAGAAATGCTTAGTTGCTATAACTTGGGATGGTTAAAATGAATCTTTTACAATATGATGAATGTTGATCATGATAACTTTGGTGATATATATGTGTGTGCTTATGGTTAATAACAAGATCATATGGTTTAATCGGAACATGGAGAACCACCCAGGAAAACAGTGCAACCACAGTCCATATGGCTCTGGCTTAGCCAATTAATTAGGAGTGTGGAATTATCTGACAGCCTTATCCGAAAGGAGCACAGGGGGCCGGAGTTGAAGGGGTATAGCCCGGTCCTCTTGGCCGCAGCCTTTGCTAAGGTGCTGTCCACTAGGGAGGGTTATGGTCCGCTCCGCTGCTGTAACTGTCGCGGGTTGTTGGTCTTCTGCATACCTTTGTAAAGGCTTCGTAGCGTCCCTATGCAATCACACCTCGGAAGTGTGGTATTGTGCCTGATCAGCACATGCGTGGTTGGGTTCAAAGTTCTTCGGAACTTTTACGCGAGCTGTGGTGAAAGTGTACAACCTCTGCAGAGTGTAAAACTGATCGATCAGCCGTGCTCACGGTCAAGAGCGGCCTGGACCCTCACATGATAATCAAACATAAAGATGGAATTAAATCGTGGTTCTTGTGGTTTTGAGATGAGATGCTTTCCTAAATGCTTAAGTGGGTTGGTATAAACTTACACCTAGTAAATAGGTGCTTGCTAATAAAATTTGACCAACATTAAAATGCTAACCGCTGTAAACCTTAACCTATCCTTGATAGCCTTGCATCTTCCCCCACTTGCTGAGCTCCAACCATAAGTGTGCTCACCCTTGCTTATCCGCTGTTCAGAGGAGAACACTGGAGAAGAGTACTTCAGCGACTACGATGAGTTCTGAGGCTTGCGTGCCCCCAGTCATGTGCCTGTGGAAGATGAAGATGGAGTCGCGTCTTCATAGTTATCGTTGTTCGTGTAAAGACCTTCGAGTCTAACGTCTGAGTGTAATAAAGAGATAATGTAATGGTTTAACTCTTGTACGTTTTTATTGCTGTTTATGGATATTTCACTCATGACGTCTATCATATGTGTGTAAACTTGATCCTGGCGCACATATGAGATGCATTTGGTTTTCTTCAGAAAATCAGGTGTGACAGAGTGGTATCAGAGCCAGGTTTGACTGTAGGACGCAGCCTTAAGTTAGAAATGGTCGAAAAGTAAGGATTCATGTTCTAGAAAGCCTGTCATCTTTCAAAATTGACTTATTTACGTATAAAATCTAATTTAATCTTTGATTTCTTGTTAAAACACATCTTTTTGTTTTGATCTATACTGAGTTCAGTTCTTGTGCTATCAGCTGGATTTCCACCACCGGTGTTATCTAAAATAAGGTCTTAGACTGCCTGCCTCTTATCAACTTCGATAGAAACGTTCCTGTGAGGACGATCGTTGTGTTAATGCTTGCTGTTTGAACACATGTTTGTTTTGGATCTTTGCTTGTGTGAGTTGCATTGTGGAGTGATGGTCACAAATGCAACAAGAAATAAATTGTTAGGTTAATAAAGATAGTTTGGGTTCAAATCTGGGTTATCTTTTTCTTTATCTATCCTACAAGTTGGTTGAAGTAAAATCTCTTTGTGCAGCTCTTTGACACAACATCACTGTTTTAATCATATCTTGAGCTATCAGGATCTGTCCTAGTTTTGAAATTCATGCTGCTTCATCTTTTCGAGTTCAGATCCTCATGCATCAGTTCAATGTTCTTGTCTGAAATAATTCCTCTAACAATCAGATGGTACAAACCAGGTCAGGAGAAGGTCAAGACGTTCCACCTGTAGTCCGTGCTCATATTGTCAATCGACAGAATCAAGCACCACCCCCATTGCTTAACCAAATGGATCCCGCATTTCAGCAATTCCTTGCCGCTCAAACCCAGCTGTTGCAAAACCTCACTGCCACAGTTCAGAACTTACAAGCTCAACAGAACCAACCAGCACCCCCTCCCCCACCTTCGCCACAGCCGAGGGACAAGCATAAAGAGTTTATGAGCCACCACCCTCCTACCTACTCCCATTCCTCTGATCCGTTGGATGCCGATGACTGGTTGAAGACGGTTACCAAGAAGCTTGAGATCGTTCAATGCACCGACCGAGAGATGGTCCTTTATGCTGCAGGCAGATTGACAGGACAAGCTGGTGATTGGTGGGATGCATATTCGACTGCACATCCTGATAGAAACAATATTACTTGGCAAGAATTCAGAGATAACTTCCGTACATATCACATACCTTCGGGAGTGATAAAGCTTAAGCAGAAGGAATTTCTGGCACTGAAGCAAGGGAATATGTCTGTCACAGAGTATCTCGACAAGTTCACTCACCTGTCCCGTTATGCTCCTGATGAAGTCAACACTGATCCCAAGAGGCAGGAAAGATTCTTGGATGGATTGATTGGACCACTCAACTATCAACTGCAGAGCCATACTTTTCCCAACTTTCAGACGTTGCTGAACAAAGCTATAGGTTTGGAGAATAAACGTATGGAACTTGGTGAACAGAAGCGCAAGTTCAAGTCTCATGGACAGTCCAGCAACACACGCCCCCGCTTCAACTCATCTCAGAGTTCTCAGTTTCACTCTGGTGGATCAAGTGGAAATTATACTCAGAATTTACAGTTGCAGCACTCAACTCAACAACCTCAGCATTCAAGCCAGCCGACACCACATGCTCCAAGTCATCATCAAGATCGCTCAGGAGCACCAGTGAGAAGCAACTCCCCGGTTCGTCCTAATGGTTGTTTCAATTGTGGAGAATTTGGACATTATGCCAACATCTGCCCGAAGCGCAACATGCAGACTCCTCAGAGAGATAATGGTCAGAGATTTGGACAACCGTTATCACAAGCTCGCATCGGGAATTCTACTCATCGAGGTAACAGAGGTCAACAGAACTACACACGTGGAAGAGTGAATCACGTAATAGCTGAACAAGCTCAAGACGCTCCAGGTGTTGTGCTGGGTACGTTCTCTGTCAACTCTGTACCAGCAACAGTTTTATTTGATTCCGGAGCATCGCATTCATTCATTACTGAACAATTCATGGCAAAGCATGGTATACCTATGAGTTCTATGAAGACACATTTGCTGATTAGTTCCCCGAACGGTGAAATGAAATCTACCTATGTATGCCCACGGGTCAATCTGAAAATCAGGGGAATAGATTTTCAAGTTGATCTAGTAGTTCTTACATCTAGTGGAATAGATGTGATACTTGGAATGGATTGGTTAGGCGAATGTGATGGAATAATTCTGTGTGCCAAGAAGTCAGTACTCTTAACCAGCCCACAAGGAGATAGGATTGAAGTTGTCGCTACCATCCCATCCAAGGAGAAAGGAAAAGTGAATCAAGATGAAGGAAAGCAAGTGAAGGAGCTGTGACTGTTGGAAGAACTCAGCATGCAAAATGAGCTTATAGAAGAAGTACCCTTAGTTTTCCCAATCTCTCCAAATCTCGGGACGAGATTCTTTTTAAGGGGGGTAGATTTGTAACACCCTAATTTCCATCATTTAAATAATGTAAGCAACATGGTGTTTTAGTTTTTGTTTTCTAAAGGAATAATAAATTATCAATTAAATTTGGCTCTAAAATATTTAAATATCACTTTTGAATAATTTTAGAGACAATAAGTGCTTGTGCATCATATTTTGAAGTGCATGGCTTATGTTTGCTTGTGTGAAGTTTTAAAGGTTTTTAAAACTAGTTTGAAAGTTTTTAAAATGATTTGAAAATTTGAAAAGAGTTTGAAGTGTTTAAGTTTGAAAAGTTTTAAGTTTAAAAGGTTTGGAAAAAAAAAAAACAAACCTAACTCTTTTCCTACCCAACCTACCTTTCAGCCCAGGCCGGCCCAGTATCCCGCCGCGGCCCGCCTTCCTCCTCCTCTCTCCTTCTCTCTCTGCCAGGGCGGTCCCACCCGTCAGTCCTCTCTCCCACCTCGCGCACCCCCTCCTCTGTTTCAAGCTGGCGACCCCGCGGATCCCGCCACCCCTACCCGCGCTTTCCCCGCTCCCCTTCCTCCCTTTAAGCTCCAATTAAGGGCAATAAACCCCCACGACCATATCTCCTTCACTCCCCTTCCGTTTCTCCCCCTCTTCTTGCCTCCTTTAAGCCCGGGACGGCCGCCGGCCATGAATGGCAAGACCACTGCCGCCGGGGCCTTTCCACTTCCCCTTCTCCCCTCTTTGCTGGTACTTAAGCCGAGCAACACCCTCGTCCCCTCCCTTTCGCTCCCGCACATAATTTTCCCCACGCCCGAGCTCTAATTTCGCCAGTGCCGCCGCCTCTGTTTCCGCCGCCGCTGGAAGAGCTCGTCGCCGGTGAAGGGCCTCTCTCTCCCTCTCTTTTTCCTCCCTTGTGATGCGCCCGTTGATCATTGAGCCCCCTTGCACCAGGTCTTCGTCGTTGTCGCTTGGCGGAGCTCCTGTCCCTGTCCGCCGGAGCGCCGCCCGAGTCCGCCGTCGCCAACAATCTCTACCGCCGCTTCTTCCTCGCCGTCTCGCTCATCAGCTGTAGCTTCACTGCAAGGTGAGGAAGCCATAGCCCCCTCTTCTTTCCCTGGTCCGAGCGCCTGGTTGCGCCGCCGTGGCACGCAGTGGCCGCCGGCCGCCCCGCCGGCCATGGTCGCCTCCTCTCTGGCCAAACCACGCCCCTGTGGTCACGGCCGCGTTTGTTGTCGCCCAAGCATCATGTTAAGCTGCTCAGCGTGTCGAACCGAGGCCCGTAGCAAGTTTTGGGTCGTCGCCGTCGCACGCCGGTGAGCTCCCGACCGCCCCCTTCCGGTGCTAGCCGCCGTGGTCGCCTGAGCCTCCCTCCTGAACCCCTAGACGCGTGCGCATGCTTCCCCGCTACGCGTAGCACCCGCGCGTGCACGAAATGGTGGCCGGGAACCCTCTACCGAGCTCACGCCGGCGAAGAGCCGCCGCGCGCCGCCGCGCAGCCCTCTTCTCCGGCGAGTCCCGCCGCCACCCGTCGCATGCACGCCACCTCAGCCGTCGGATCGACGATCCACGGTCCAGATCCACCATAGACCCCGGTCAAACAATCCCATACCGGTCAACAGTGGCCATTTTGTTAAAAAAACCCCCATGTTTTCTATAATAACAACCATACCCTCGTACTAGTAGAAATCCTTGCGTTCAGGTCCTTCTCTTTTCGTATAGGCCCCTGAGCTTTTGCTTTTCCTCCAGCCGATCGATCTGTGATCAACGGTCCTGGTTAAATCGGGGTGTAACCCCTTAGCCCGGTCCACCATGGACCCGTGGACCAGGTCCACGGCGCGGTCCACAGCCGCGTCAGCGCCACGTCGTCCCGCCCGCCCAATCAAAGCTCGCCACGTGGTGCCTCATCAGCCAAGCCGCCCCTGTCAACCGCTGTTTTGCGGAAAAGCCCCTGTAGTTTCTAATATCACAACGATGCCCTTCCACCTATAGGAATCCTTTCAATCAGGTCCCTGTTTCTTCTGTTTTAGCCCTTGTTTCTTTAGATTCCTTCACCAGAGGTCCTTTTCACTCCTTTTCACACATAAACCCCTCTGTTTATATGTATAATCATGTTTTAGTCCCTGGTTTCTTGCAGTTAAGCCCCTGAAAGCCCTGTTTCTTCATAGAAAAACCCCTGAACCTTGTTTTAGCCATATCTTTTCCGTCTTTTATCCGTTTTAAGCGTTCTTGGTGTCCATGCGACCGTCTTTTCAAGCCCGTCAGTTTTAGAACCTTGTTTTGGCTGTATCTTGTGCGTTTTAGCTCCGTTTCCACCGTTTCAAGTTGCGTTAGGATCATATCAACTTAAACTACGTGTTAGTGCCAATGTTGAACATGTTCTTTGTTTTATAATTTATTTAAATATTAAATATGATTAAATCCTTATATACATATGATTTTCTAATTAAAATCTAATTAGAAGTTTAACACGTGTTTTCATAAGAAAGTTAATATGATTAATATTAATTAAATATTTCTTATAATTAAAAGTTAATTAGATGTACACCTTGGTTTTCATAATCAAACTTAAATTGATTAATGTTTATGCAATTTGCTTTCTAAGTAAAAGAAACATAGGTCTATCCCGAGTTTTCTTAATTAAATGTTAATTTGATTAATATGAATATAAATGTGTTTTTAAGTTATAATTTGATTAGTTGAACTCGAAATATAAAGATAGACGCCTAGATGCTTTTACATGCTTCTTTTAAATTAAATGTTTAATTTGCATAAATCATACTTGAATATTTATAAATAAAATTGGACTAGTTTTGCATCGTCTTTTTAAATACAAATATAACTTGCTTAATTATAAATAGGGTATTTCTCTGAAATAACCTATGTACATCTTTATTTAATTAAAATATACCAAGCACATAGCTAGCTCTTGTATGTGATCATCCAAATCTCCCGATAGTTCCTAGTGCTTTTGTGTTCGCGTTCCTAGAGCCAACCCTTGTTCTCTTTTTAAGCTTTTCATGCTTGGTGTGTTGTTTTGTTTATTGTATGTTTTCTTGTGTGCTCGTAGACATCGTGCCAGTTTCAAGTGAGCAGCCAGTTGGAGCGGATCAAGAGCAAGTTTTTGAAGAAGAACCCCAGTGTTTAAGCAAGGAAGGCAAGTGGACTTCTCCCCCTGCATATTCTATTTTGTCCCACACAACTTGCATGATAACTAAGTTTACTTTTAAATGTTGTTATGCATAAACTTGATGGAAAATCACCTTTTTAAGGACATGACTAGATTTTATCCCTTTACCTTGGACAACCCTTTTAAATAAATGTTTTGGGTAGAAATGCTTAGTTGCTATAACTTGGGATGGTTAAAATGAATCTTTTACAATATGATGAATGTTGATCATGATAACTTTGGTGATATATATGTGTGTGCTTATGGTTAATAACAAGATCATATGGTTTAATCGGAACATGGAGAACCACCCAGGAAAACAGTGCAACCACAGTCCATATGGCTCTGGCTTAGCCAATTAATTAGGAGTGTGGAATTATCTGACAGCCTTATCCGAAAGGAGCACAGGGGGCCGGAGTTGAAGGGGTATAGCCCGGTCCTCTTGGCCGCAGCCTTTGCTAAGGTGCTGTCCACTAGGGAGGGTTATGGTCCGCTCCGCTGCTGTAACTGTCGCGGGTTGTTGGTCTTCTGCATACCTTTGTAAAGGCTTCGTAGCGTCCCTATGCAATCACACCTCGGAAGTGTGGTATTGTGCCTGATCAGCACATGCGTGGTTGGGTTCAAAGTTCTTCGGAACTTTTACGCGAGCTGTGGTGAAAGTGTACAACCTCTGCAGAGTGTAAAACTGATCGATCAGCCGTGCTCACGGTCAAGAGCGGCCTGGACCCTCACATGATAATCAAACATAAAGATGGAATTAAATCGTGGTTCTTGTGGTTTTGAGATGAGATGCTTTCCTAAATGCTTAAGTGGGTTGGTATAAACTTACACCTAGTAAATAGGTGCTTGCTAATAAAATTTGACCAACATTAAAATGCTAACCGCTGTAAACCTTAACCTATCCTTGATAGCCTTGCATCTTCCCCCACTTGCTGAGCTCCAACCATAAGTGTGCTCACCCTTGCTTATCCGCTGTTCAGAGGAGAACACTGGAGAAGAGTACTTCAGCGACTACGATGAGTTCTGAGGCTTGCGTGCCCCCAGTCATGTGCCTGTGGAAGATGAAGATGGAGTCGCGTCTTCATAGTTATCGTTGTTCGTGTAAAGACCTTCGAGTCTAACGTCTGAGTGTAATAAAGAGATAATGTAATGGTTTAACTCTTGTACGTTTTTATTGCTGTTTATGGATATTTCACTCATGACGTCTATCATATGTGTGTAAACTTGATCCTGGCGCACATATGAGATGCATTTGGTTTTCTTCAGAAAATCAGGTGTGACACTACACCTTCATCTGCCCCTGCTATAACTGTTGTTTCTGAGTTGGCTTCTTACTTGGACAGCGACACTGTCACCTGTTTTGATGATGAGTTCAATCTTATGAATTGGTGGCATGAGCACAAACTTACATTTCCTATTCTTTCTATAATGGCAAGAGATATAATGGCTGTTCCAGTTTCTACAGTCTCTTCGGAGTCTTGTTTTAGTTTAACTGGCAGGGTGATTGAGGAGCGGCGTCGGCGGTTGCAACCTCTTACGGTGGAGATGCTGACCTGCGTCAAGGACTGGGAACTTGGAGATGCAAGGGCACAACACGAGGTTGAGAAGGGCATGATAGAGCTGAAAGGAGATGGGCTAGTGGAAGTGGAAGGGGAAGGACCACCAGAAAATGAGTAAGTCCATGCCCCATGTTTACAAAACATTGTACTGATTAGTGATCACTGTCATGTTTACATACTAATGAAACTTTGATTTGTTTGCTAATTGGTAGGAGTACTGGTGGCTCCACTGCCAGTGGGTCTGTCACTGGGTCTGCACCTACTGTGTGAAGTGAAGTGAAGGCAGATTTTGGGGCTTTTGGACTTTTTGAAGCAAGAATCAAGAGTGCAAGTGCAAGCAGCAAGCTGTGGGCTGTGGTCTATGGAAGTCTGGAACTTTTGTGATGCATGCATTTGTATTCTATTCTTGTAAAATTGTCATGTAATGTAATGAACAATTGAACTTAAAATTGTAGATCTGTGGCTGTACTCTTTTTCCCTTCCTAGGGTTTCTCACAAAGGTGAGTTTTACCTAGGAAGGTTTTTAATGAGGCAGCCACACTTGATCATAATAATCAAGTGTAATTTTGTAAACAGATCTACAATTTGTTTCATCACCTATATGAAGTGGTGAACTTTAGTTAGAATTTAGAAACTTGGTGCGTTTCTTCCTTTTCTTCTTCTTCAGTTCTTCACTTCTTTGCTATCTGTCTATATGTTTATGCCTTATGAATTTTTGTGTTGTTTGTGAAATTTGGAGAATGTGAAGGGGTGGCTGCCTCCACGGGCTGCGGGCTGGCCCGACATCCCGTTCGTGCCCGTGTATCCCGGGCTGGCCCGGCACGAAATGACCCGACAGGCCCGTGCTTGGGCCGTCGCCACAGCCCGTGGGCGGGCACGACACGACACGGTCAAGTTAAGGGTCGGGCTGGCCCGGCCCGTAAATGAGCGGGCCGCACCGTGCCCGGGCTATGGCCGGGCCGGGCGGCACGAATGCCCATCTATACGGCGACCTAGAGAAGTGGCTGACTGCAGGCCAAGGTTGGCATTTCCACGGACGACCCGTACAAACCAGATGAGATGCCAAGAGGCTCGTGTTCTCTCGCTCGCGTTCCAGCTAGCGGCGGATCATCGGATCCAAAGGCGCCTTCGTTCTCGTGACCCTTGCGAAAGTTAAGCTAACCGCTCCACCTCCGAGCGACCAGACCAGATCGATCAATGGCGACCACCCTTTTCCCGTGTCGTACGTGTCCCCCCCGTGCGTGCGGCGAGATCTAGCTAGGCTATGCGCCGCTCGCCAACCGAAAGCGCGCGCCCGTGATTCCATTCCACGCGCGCCGGCACTGATCCGGCCGTTTCGAGCAACAAACCGTTCACTAGCTACTCCTTTGATGTGCTCCGATCGATCCCTTCCATTGCTCCACCCTACTCCTAGCTAGCAGCCGTTGGAGCCACTCGTTGAAGCTAGCAAAAGGCGCCACGTCTTAATTTAACAAATTTTTTTTCTCTCTTTTGCATCTTTTTTTTTAAGGAAACTCTTTTGCATCTTTAATTAATCGATCTGCACGGGGAGAAAAAGGGTTGAGGCCTTGAGGGCACGAATTCTCCACTACCAGGAGCTCCCCGTTTGTGTGTCCGGCTGCCGCCCGTGTTGCTGATGCTGAGTGAGCCCTTGGGGTCTTCTTTCTGCGGTACAGGCATACAGTTGCCAGCAGGCAGACACATGGTTAAAGCCATGTCGGCCGATCGACGATGCACTCACTTGCTACACTACCGTACCTACAAGAAGCTATAGTTGCTGCTCAAATTCACTTTATCACATTAAGTCACATCCTCTCACAACACGCGGTACAGTACGATAATTTTTCTATATTTCAACATTATTTGTACACGTAATTTGCTGAACTAAAAGGGGCCTATGGATGAAAATAGTGACTTTCTACGCATGCTGCCATGCTTGTGCTGGAGGTCACTGAGGTCAGTTTTAACGTGAGTTTTATGATATTAAGTATCATCAATTTAATTGAAAAAAAAGTATCATCAATTTTGCTAACGTGATGATGAGAGGGAGTGATGAAGTTTCATAAGATGTGAGAAAAATTTCATCTTTAACTCTAGTGGCACGGTTAAAATGTGCACCGAAACTGGTCCGATAAATTTAAAAGATCAAAGCCACACACACCCGTTCGAGTGTTGCGTATACTAACTGGCTATTAAAATTCACCTACATCATGTAGAGCTTTTTTTTAAGGAATACGTGATGTAGAGTTGGCGGGCTGTCTGGTCTTTGGTCTAGCAACACGCACGATCACACTCTGCTCTGCGAGCTAGCTGTCTGGTCTTTGGTCTAGTGCGCTCGGCAAAGCACAGATGACCTGGGTGGGGTGAGTTTGCGCATCGTGCAACGCTAAGACTGTCTCCAACAGATGCTGCAAACATCCCTCCATCTGCAAAATGGGGAAGGAATGGGTACTGTGCCCGCTCCAGCAGTCACCCTATCGCGCGCTGCAAAATGCGCTAACCCCCCTGGCGCGCGCATTCCTGGGGGAATCAGACCCTTTCTCTCTCTTCATCTCATTCCAACCGTCACGCTCCTACGGTCCTGCCGCCCCTCCCTCTGTCCCCGTGCCCCTGCCGCCCCTGCAGATCTCTCCGCCGCGACCTTCCTCTGCTTTCCCCCGGCGCCGCACCTCCGGCCGCCTCGATCTGGAGGGAGGAAGGAGCAGGGGCGGAGCGGGCCTCTCCTCTCCGGCGAGCTCCGACGGCGGCTCCTTCCTCCACGCGCTCCGACGGCGAGATCCCGTCGATTCGCGTGCGGTGCAGGCGGGGACGGCGAGGAGGCTCGAGCTCGGAGACGTCGACCTCCCTCCCCTCTCCTTCGATCCGGCAGCGACGGCGCGCCGGTGGATCCGCGGCGAGGAGCGCGGCGCGGAAGAGGAGCACCCCGGCGACGGCGCGCCGGTGGATCCGCGGCCGGCTCCCTTCCCTCACCTGCGCCGTCGAGCCGAGCAGAGTAGCGAGCCAGGCCGGCAGCGACCTCCCCTATCCCTCACCTGCGCTGTCGAGCCGAGCAGAGCAGCGAGCTGTCGAGTTCCCTCCTCGGTGGGCAGGCGGAGCAGGAGCCGGCTCGCGCGAGGTCAACGCCGCCGCGGGCCCTCTCCATTGCTGCGGCTTGTGACCCGCCGGCCAGATCCGGCGCGCACGGAGGCGGAGGCGAAGCAGGGGCCGACGTGGTGACTCCCGGCGGCTGCGGGAGCACAACTGTCTCGCCGTTGCGCGAGGGGGACGGGGAGCGCTGCTGGAGAGGGTACTCTTTTGCAGCACGGGATTCTCCTCCCTCGTGCTGCATATCGGTCTCTTTTGCATATGCGCAATGAGAACCTGCTGCGGATAGTCTAATAACCAATGTCATTTGGGTCTAACATGTGATGTAACTCTGCCATATGACGACTGATACGGACTGGACTCTGTCTAATCGGCAATCACACCACTGCGCATTAACTAGCTAGTGTGATTGTTCGTAAGTTTGTGCGATTCTTAATCTGAAAAGCATTCCCCCGTGTGGGTTTCTGATGCAAAAGATCGAGAAAAAGAAGCGAGCGGGACGTAATTCTGATGGATAGCTAGGTAGCTAGGGACACAATTATGCGATGCCACTAGATGGATATAGGATAGGAACGTCTGGGCGTAAAGAGGGAAGCCTTTTGCTTTCGCTAGCCACCTTGCATTGCCTTGCTGCGTGCGCTAGGGAAGAATCAGCTGCTTAGTAGCTAGTAAAGACATGCATGTACTTACACCACTAACCGGTTGGTTAATTATTTCGTTCGTCCCTGATGCATGAAGTGGATATATATATACTTGACCTGCAAACAACCGCTGCTAGTAGCTACTCCCTCCGTTCTTAAATATAGATGACGTTTATGACAAAAAATGTAGTTCATTTTGAATTAAATTTCTTGTTCTAAACGTCATCTATTTAAGAACGGAGGTAGTACTTAACACGGAATAATTCCAGAATAGCCGTCTGGTAGTACGTGTTGTCGCTACTCGCTACGCCACGGAATAATCCTTCATTTTAAGCTTAGTAGGAAAAAAAGAACCTGATGAAACACAAAAGGTTAGCAAGAAAAAAAACACATAGAATGATTAATCATGCATGGGCCTTACAAGTACGTCAACCACTGTATTTTTTTCTAGAAAACTCCTCAACGAGCATGCAGATTTAAGTATTTCGTTCTCCAACTCCTCTACGGCCTGCGTATATTAAAGGCAAAGGCAACGAGATTAGTACGTAGCAGGAGTACCCTTAATCCCTTCATTATGTAACCCTAGGTACGTCCAAACGTACTACAGTACACAATTATATTGGGCTAAAAAGATACTAGCCCTAGCTAGCTAGGTGCAGCTAGTCATTCTAGGCATATATAGTATAGCCCCACGTACACACACACAGAAAAAAAAACTTGGTGTGGAAGAGTAAAGAAGATGCCATGATCGATCGCTTGCATTTTAGACGGTCACGCGGCGGTCGATCGATCGATTAGGAAATGTAGAGCGGCCTCCAGGTCGGCAGTCGGCACCCGTGCGCGCGCGCGAGCCTGCTGATTGATCGTAACGACCAAAGATACCTTCTCCTCCCACTCCCAGAAAAGGCTGCGAGCGAGCGTGCGTCTGCGATAGGGATGCATCTTTCAAAGTTCCTCCGCGACATATCCGATCCTGTCTGTCTCTCTCCACTGCAGCGTAGTAGCACACGTGTAGATAGAGCTGAATATCGATCGACGCCAAGTTGTGTGCGTCCGACGACGATCGATCCATTCCGACCAGTTGTGGAGTGTGGACAAATCCTCGATCACCTGCTTTGTTTTCACGTATATATATTCTGATGGAGGAATCAGCAGTAGCTGAAATGCATGGCAGAACACAAGCCTGTCTATTCAGCTATTCCATATATATATATATCCTTCGATTCAAAATGACGAAACCAACAACCACTTAGAGGGAACTACTCCTAGCTATATTTGTAGCGCCAGTTTTGTTTGGGTTTGGCTGTACAATATGTATATTAGTACACTGCGTATACGTACTCCTTAGCTTAAGAAACTGCTCCTCCTTAGGCCCTCTCCAACGAATAACGTCAACATATATACCTCGGTTGCATAGTAAAATCTGATGATGGTACAATAATTTTAGTGACGCGCAATCGCGCCCGGCGTTTTGTTTTTCGCACTCTTCATACAAGGACGGAGCCAGCGGTGGGATGGGTGGGGCTCAAGCCCCTCCTACCGCTGGTCCAGCCATGGAGCCCCCCTGAGCCCTTCCTTCATTTTTGAGAAGAAAGGAGGAAGAATAAGAGGGAGAAGGAGGGAGGAAGAGGAAGAACCCTCTAGATGTTGAAGTTAGCTCGTCACTGTCTTCATATATTATAAAAGCTGTGAACTAGCTCATATATCTCCATTGGAGAGGGCCTTTATCTCTATGTCCTTGATGCCTTGATGTTGCTCATGATGGACCACATACCTAGAGTGCGTACGCACAGCTAGCGTAGCAAGAATAAAATTAAACCAGCCATGCATGCGCGCGTGTGTTAGTGCCGGGTCGAGAACGAGCTGTAGCTCGGTTGGTAGGCGTTGCAGACGGGTACGTCGCCGGTCTGGGTTCGAATCCTATCGAACGCAGGTTTATCTCAGCGGGGATTTATTTCCCGAAAAAAATCCCCTCGCCGGTGAAGTTGAAGTTCGGGAGTTTTCTAAACCGGGAGGAGACTTTCTTCTCTTAATGAAAATCGTGGGGGCGGTCTTACCCCCACCGGTTTAGTTTTGTGTTAGTGCCGGATTTTGTCCGACGCGTGTTGGGCTCTCGCGTAGGCGTAGTACATTATTTGCTCTAGCTACTAGCTATTCCATGGAATGGATGCATGGTGTGAACCATCCGACACGTCGCGCTGTTTTTAACCGGCTACTGATCTGTCATTGTTTTGCTGTCCCCCAGACATACATGGGGTGCTCCAGATGGCAATTTGAAACGCTCATATGGGTCCTGATCTACTACCTCCGTCCTTAAATATAAACATCATATATTTAAGAACAGAAAGAGTATATCACAATAGTTCAGGAATATTCCCGCTTGTGCTCCAGCCCAGATTAGATTAGCACGCCTGATGAGGAGACAAGCAAAGCCAAAAAGGTAGCATGTAGGCAGCAGGCGGCAACGCAAAAGGTTGACACCCTTGTGTTAATTTCGTTATTAGTTGGCTAAGGCCCAGTAACACAAGCATAGTCTGTTTGTTGTTGGACCTTTGCAGTCCTTCCTCAACTTCTGTTATAGTCAGCTTTTCCTACTTAGACTAGAAAACCAGATGTTTGTGCTCTCTGAACTATTGAAACCGGTCAATTTACCTCTCTAAGCGGTTTTGCTGACGTGACGGCGCATCAGCTACCGTACATGAGGGAGGTAAATTGAACTACATTTACAAATAGTAAAATGGTATTTAATGTTATAGAAATCATATAGTTTGTTTTAAGTCAAAAATATCATAGTTATTCCTTTCTTCCTTTCATGTTTTTAGATAATGAAAAAATATTCCGACTTCACGCGTCTCAAAAGAGAGGCATCATACCACTGAAAAGTATTTCTATTTTCCATGTCCACTCGCCGAAAATTCGTCCAGTTGCTTCTCGTAGGCAAGGCCGTCCCACAAAATTTATGAGCCCTTGGGCAAGTTAGACACTAAGGGGTCCGATAATATAACATTTTAATATAACAATTACGAAATCAAATCTCTAAAGCTAATCTCTATCCCCGTAAGCACTAATCATGTTTTAATAAACTAAAAGTCTGCATCTGCAAGACTGCAATCAAATTCATACCTTTGCGGCTTTGCCGTGGAGGCACTAATCAAGAAGACAAGAAGGGTAGGTCGCCTGGGGACTGGGCCTCGCATGATCGCGTCTAGCGATTGACCGGATCGGCTACTGGCGAGGAGGAGAACCGTGAATGGAGAACGGCTGAACGGGATGCAAGCGAGCGGGAGGAGAGAAAGACGGACCAGTGTCGCTGAATCGATGTTCGCTAATACCCTAGTCGCCGACGCCGTCGCCTCGTCTTCTCTCGTCTCGTGCCGTCCACCCGTCCGTGCAATACGTATCACGGATGAACTACTAGCTGCCTGTGTACTGTGTACACTTACTATGCTCATGGGCCCCTATTGGCTTGGGCCCATGGGCGGCACCCTACCTGCCCCCGTCTGGGACGGCCCTGCTCGTAGGTTTTCATAAACGATACGGAAATCGATCGAATCGTCTGTTCCTTTAACCAAGAAAAAGTATTTCTATTTTTCATGTCCAATTGCAGATCCCAAAATTTTTATAATAAACTAGATAGGTGGCTAAGCTAATCTAGTTCTTTATACACGAGTCTGTTGTCATTCTACTGAAATGATGAATACCTTGAGCAGGTAGAACAGAAAGAATAACACATGTATAGAATAATAGAAAATTACAAACACAATAGTGAAAATTAGCTTGTTAGAGCCCATCCAAAATTGTTGTAGACCCAACGAATTAGTAGTTTCAAATCGCGGGTGGAGTGAAATCCAACAAAAAAATCAGTAAATAAAATAATGAAAATTATTTCTATATTTTTTATAAAGTCCAATGGAGCTCCATGAACTATCATGAAAGTTAAATTTACCTCCCTCATGGCTGACATGGCGCCACATAAGCCAACTGCCGCAGTGCCACATCAGCAAAAACCGCTTTGAAAATCATCTAGGGAGGTAAATTGACCGGTTTCAATAGTTCGAGGAGCACGAAAATCCAGTTTTCTTGTTGAAGGAGGAAATAATGACTTTAACAGAAGTTGAGGGAGGTAATATAGACTTTTTTCCTTTGAAAGGCGGCTCATGTTTTTTACTAGCCCAAAGAAAGAAAGGCTCCGTCGGCCTACCACTGATTGGGCCCACTACTAAAACTGAGTGCAACCGGGCCGGCCTCTCGAAAACAAAAAAGGAAACCTTTATATTAACCACCAAACGGTGGCCACTCTCTTTCACTGACATGTGGTACCCACTCCATCCAACCTGCTCTGCTTCGTCCATCTGGGCCGAACGAAATCCCTTCCGACCACTGGGGTCGTTGCTTCATTTCCAACTTCTCCCCTGACCACGTCGCCCAACCAACGACTCCGCCCACCCTTCCTCCCTTCGCGGTTGTCCCCCGCGACCGCGATCTCCCCACCACCTTCCGCCGGCGCCGGCGAGGCGGCCGGCCGCCGATGAAGGGCCCGTCCCACTCGCAGTCGGGGGCGGCGCAGCCGGGCCGGCCGCGGCGGCGCTGGGGGCTGCTGCTGCCGCTCCTCGTCGGCGCCGCCTTCCTAGCCGAGATCGCGTTCCTCGGCCGCCTCGACATGGCGAAGAACGCCGAGGCCGTCGAGAGCTGGACCACCTCCTTCTACCGCCGCTCGGCCAACTGGGGCGAGGCGAGGAGCGGCGGGGGAGGCGACGAGGAGGAGCCCGACGATGAGATCCGGCGGTGCCAGGAGCGGCTCGAGAGGGAGGACGCCGTGCCGTACGACCGCGACTTCGACAGGGAACCCGTGCTTGTCGGCGGCGCCGCGAAGGTCTCTCCTCTCTGCCTTTTGCCCTGCTGCTCTTAATTTGGGTTACACGGATCTGCTGCTTAGGTGGATCGAAGTTGCACCATAAGTTTCAGTAAAATCTCTGCCCTGTGGAGTGTGAAATCTAGACCATCTAAACTTAGCATTCATCTCATGAACTTTTCAATACTTGGTGAAGCATGACACTATTTAATGCTCTGTTCATTCAAATTTTACTAAAACTAACATTCTGTAATGAGTAATAAGTCATCAATGATACAAGGTGCTTCTTCAGAGTGCTTGTGGTCAGCTTGTACATACATAAGCATCTGGATTATCAAACACTGCCACTAGTTCTAGCTGATTATCAAACCTTAAGCTTGTATATAATGTATCCGCAGAGCATCTGGATTAACGAGAGAAATTGAGCATGATACAAATAAGGCCACCAAAGAGAAATGCTTCATTTTAGTTTATAATCTTTGTCCTGCCCCATACTGGTCATGCTTGGATGGCCTTGTCCCAGCCTAACTGCTCGATTGGTTGTTTTTTATGCCCTGAAGTTTATAAGCCCAGAGCACTAAACCTTCATACTATATTAGTACTGTTTTACATGAGTGCAAATAGGAAGCTGCGGAAATGCAACTTCATGTCATCTCTACATGCTAATATTGCCTAAAATGTTCAATTTGCATAATATGTACGGATAAGTGTGATAACTTTGAATAGCGTATGGTTTAGTAAACTGTCACTTTTGTGACACTTTTTTTTTTGTGAATAAGAACTTTTGTGACATTGGCTCTTTGGAGTTTGGAGGGAGAAAATTATATTGCTACTATGTTAGGACAGGTCTGGTGTCCTGTTCATTTAGAAAAGAAGTGAAAGTAGTGTTAATGTGTTACTGAAGGGTTACTTTCTGAATACAATAGAGTTTGAGATTTCCAGCAGTGACTGCTAAATGCCCTCCTTTCTAATTTATCCTCAGTTGCAATTTTTATTGTTTTGAAAGCTTTGGTGAGTCTTTTTGAAGCAGTGGTGGAACTTGCACAAAATACAAAGTGGGGGAACTATAGAAATGAAATGATAAATTGCCATTGAAAAACTTAGTTCTAAGATTTACAGAACGGTGGATCACAGAATGCAAACTGCTAGTTTATAACCCAGCAATAGCATGCAGTATAAGGCATCAACTTGTATATTATGCATATTATGCCAGACCGAAAATGGGGCTGCAGCTCAAGCTACTTGGCTTGAAGCTCCACCCTGTTATGCTGGATTGTAATAATGTGTTTAGATCCCAGTTCTCGTTTCGGTTTATGTGTGTTTGGGTCTTTGGGAACTAAGCTTGTATTGTAAAACTGATGTCCCAGTTTACACTCCCTACAAAAAGCAGGGTAGAAAACCTTTTTTTCTCTTTTAAAAAAACGCGCTTTGGAAATTTGACTTGTATTGGAGTCTTGTTCACTTAAGAATAAGAGGCTGCATGTGTAAAATTCACACAGGTAGTGACATTATGTTATTTATGGAAATGGTGTTGCATATCCCTAAGTTTTTCCCCCATTCACGGCTTGCTTCTCCCTCCCTCTCTACCTCTCTATGATACTTATGTATTTCTTTTTCTCACTCAGGATTGGAATAAATGCTCTGTAGGATGTGAGTTTGGGTTTTCTGCGAGTAAGACACCTGATGCTACTTTTGGAATCGCGCCAGATCCTTCCGTAGATAGCATCCTCAGATCAATGGAATCATCTCAATATTATTCAGAGAACAATATTGACGTGGCTCGAGGGTGGGTAAGAACCAAGTTAATTCTGATTGGCGATTTCGCAACATTCTTTGCCTGTTTGAAATGACTTTCTAACTTTGGTACTCTTTTAACAGATTAACTTAATCTGTACTCCACATTTAATACTGCTGGGTTACTAAAATTCTATCTCCATATGTGGGGACATTTTGATACTAGAACTAGCTGCTGTCTCCTGATACCCGTGTTAAAGTGCAAGGTTAATGGACTAATGTGAATGTAGTTTCTTATTGTTTGCGGTTTTGTAAGAATGTATGGAGTACTGTTTGAAGGAAAAGGTCCATTTTTCCCGGAACAATCCACTTTGTCTCTCTGAACCTCTGGATAAAATTTCATCTCAATTTGTTCTCTCTCAGTTGGTCCAATCTAACCCCAAATTGAATAAAATGAATTGTTGGGGGTAGTAATTTGGAATTTTATTCCTGTTTGAATGCCAAACTGTTTCTTGTTGTCTTGTTGATGTTTAACCATTATTATTTCAAATAAAGAGCAAAAAGCAAGCAGCCATGTCAAGATCATCTGCTGAGAATGCTTTTGATCTTGAACTAAGCACTGTGTTGATGGTTATCCTCATTCTGTACCATGTTCCATCATTCATGCTCTGCTATTGAGCTATTGAATTTTATCTTCAGAAGCAGGATTTACCAATATTAAGAATCATTGTTCTAATGGACTGGCAATTTCTTTGCTTTCTATACAGGAGGGGGTACAAAATTGTGATGACAACCAGCCTTTCCTCAGATGTACCAGTAGGCTACTTTTCATGGGCCGAATATGATATCATGGCGCCTGTGCCTCCAAAGACCGAAGACGCCCTTGCTGCAGCCTTTATTTCCAACTGTGGTGCACGGAACTTTCGTCTGCAAGCACTTGAGATGCTTGAAAACTTGGATGTGAAAATCGATTCATATGGTAGTTGTCATCGTAACCGTGATGGCAAAGGTACACTCTCTCTGCTGTATGTTTAATATCATTTTCTCATTCGTGTATCATTGTTGGTACTCCCTCTGTCCATTGATGTGAGGCATATTTTAGAATAACAAAGTCTTCACAAGTATATTTTGATCAATGTTTTCTCTTCCACTGTATTGTCAGTTGCTACAAAATTAACATATTTCAAAAATTAATCTATTGGTGCAACTTTTATACATTGAACATGCATGTATTTAACTAATTGTTGGTCAAATCTGTGAAGTTTGATGTTTCAAAACAAAATGCGCCTTACATTGATGAAAAGAGGGAGTTCTATTGACCAGCCACAACAAATTATTTTGTCACAACATGTAGTTGCAACTATCCAAATGTTGAATGCCGGATATAACACTATTCCATTCATTCTTGGGATATATCAAAATATCGCCACTGCTAATTGTAACCTGTCAATGTGCTTATTGTTGTGACACCCTCCTTTTCATGCAAGATGAATTGAAAATAGAGTTGTATGTACAGTGGAGGTAAAAAAACTTAATACTTATTTGAGTTTGGGTGGTCATTTCCTTATTGATGGTTTGAGGACAATGTATTCACTGCTCATGGATTTAGAAATGTACTATGGTAATTGAAGCAGATTGCAAATATATTTAGTTCACATGTAGCCCATATATTTAGTTCTTTCAACCTCAATGTGTCAAATGAAATTATGTTTGTGTCGTAACCATTGTTGGAACGCAAAGGCTTCATGGGAATCCAGTAGGGATTACTGTATGCCTTGCCAGTTTCAAGTTTGGATTACAGTCCTCTTGGAGCCATACTAGAACCTCAAATATTGTTGGGTTCACCTTTGCTATTTAATACTCCTTGCGTTTTAAATGTAGGATGTTAGGCAAATTTAATCAGATCATTTTTTAATTAAGTTGCTCTAACGTCATATATTTGAAACCGGAGGGAGTACATGCTTCTGATCAGTAATCCTTCTACTCTTGATGCATAGTTTCTGCTGCTGGGTCGCATTTTATTTGACTTTGCAGAAACAAATTTAGTTCACACTGTATCTCTTGCTTGGGTGCAGTGGACAAAGTGGAGGCATTGAAGCGCTACAAATTCAGCTTGGCTTTTGAGAATTCTAATGAGGAGGATTACGTAACAGAAAAGTTTTTTCAGTCGCTAGTAGCAGGTAATTATTTATGCCCATATCTATCCACCCACACAAATTTCTTTGTAATTCTCTTCCACCCATGCTGAGGATTACTTTGTTTTCATGTGTTCAGTTCATCACCCTAGGATAAAGTATTTCACCCTATGAGCAGATCCTTTCCTTTTAGATTGTTTCTCTATATTTGTTTAGTTAATGCAGTAATTTATTGGAATTATTTTGTAGACATGGGAAAAACAAACTGCAGTGTTTATTTCATCAGACGAAATATTTTCTGAAACTGTTATTCCTGATAAACTACCAATTCTAGAGCTGGATTTACATTCTATATTTGTGAAGTCTAAAAGTGTAAGTTGAATGTACTCATTGAATATTCCATGTTCCTTTACTACAGGTTCTATTCCAGTTGTTGTTGGTGCTCCGAATATTCAGGAGTTTTCTCCTGGAGAAGGCGCGATATTACATATTAAGGAGCTTGATGATGTTGCTTCGGTTGCTAAGACAATGAAAAATATTGCTTCAAATCCTGATGCCTTCAATCAATCGTTGAGGTAAATGCCCTGCCAAGCATTGCAGTCATGGTGATACATGGGTGATTATATATTGATTTACATCTGGAATGAATAAGGCATTATGTGTCTCTATTTGTGTTTTCCCTCAACAAATATATTTCTCCTTATGGAGAGAGTGTAGTGTGGCTGTCACTCGGCAGAATGGCAGTAAAGCTCACCATGTAATTTTGCCTCTTGAGGTTTTGACACTGCCAAAACATTAAAAAAAACCTAAGAACTATAACTAAAATCATAGGCAAACTTCTTCAATTAGGCTCCTGGTTGCAACTGTCAGACTCATCTTGTTAATGATTGTTGTCGATAGATTATCAAATTTTAGGAAACTAATGCACATACTACGTTTACATATGATCCACATATGCACTTTGGCCCTGCGCTTGTATGTTTCCCTTTTGCCTGGGCCTATATGATGAGAAACGGGCACACTGACTGCACAAAACTGAGATTCTCCAGCACTTTGTGGTGCACAATGTTTTCTACTGTGAGCCTATACAAGGATTAGATTTGATAACACTCTAAATTATCTGCTTGCATCAGTTATTTGGTACATAACCCTCTTGACTCATGCAATTTAGGTTATGGTAATGTTCAAGTCTTGGTTTACTATAAGCTGGTATTATTGAATGTTTTTCAGATGCCTGATTCAAAATCTATATCTCCCTTCTAAGGCCCGATTAAAATATTTCTGTGCAGTTTTGTCAAAGATCATCTAGCATCCATTATGATAGCATCTATGAAACAGTAAACATATCTCATTCTATGTTTGCATCCGTAGGTGGAAGTATGATGGTCCATCTGATTCTTTCAAAGCACTTATCGACATGGCAGCGGTCCATTCATCTTGTCGGCTTTGCATACATATTGCTACAAAGATTCATGAAAAGGAGGAAAGGACTCCAAAGTTTACAAACCGTCCTTGTAGCTGTTCTAGCAAAAAGGGTACAGTTTACCACTTATTTGTCCGAGAGAGAGGACAGTTTAAGTCACAGAGCATTTTTCTGAGGTATGGAAGTTTTACTGTTGTGCTCACCCTTAATTCCTTTTGAGATATGAAAGCTACAAAATCCTTTTAGAAAAAAAAATTGAAGGAATACAAAAGATATACACAGATTATATTGGTGAGGCTAGATAGAAAAGGAAAATACAAGTTTGAGTGACAATCTTCATTGCACCTCTTGCTGCCTGTACATCTTTAAACATGCTTCCAACCAATTCCGTGTGCAGATCGGGCCAGATAACTCTGGGAGCTTTGGAGTCTGCAGTGCTTGCTAAATTCAGGTCCCTCAACCACGTTCCTGTATGGAAGGACGAAAGGCCACCGAGTATTAGAGGTGGGGACGATCTGAAGGTACACAAGATCTACCCTGTGGGCCTAACGCAACGCCAGGCGTTGTACCGTTTCAGGTTCAGAGACGATTCTGAACTCGAGCAATACATCAAAGACCACCCCTGTGCAAAGCTTGAAGTAATTTTTGTATAACCATATGCTCTAGGCACACACTTATTTCCCCCCATTCTTACCAAACTTTGCGGTCCGAGTTTAGGTTGTTTTGTGTAGGGTGTTTCGGTCGTGCTTGTAATCTATAGGGTGTTTTGTGTAGCAGTGAAACTAATGCTCGTACAGATATCATCAACCGGGTGTAAATTTTGCATCGACAGTGAACGGAAGTTCCTATCTCTCTTTCAGGAACAACCGCAAAGGAATTGACACACGTTTTCTGCGAAATATTCATGTCAAGGCCCACGGGGACACGAAAGCCTTTCGCTGTTAAGTTTTATTCGATCTCTTTAAGCACTAACCTTGCTGCGCTATTAGGGGACGATAACGACGCCGCACCTTCAGCTACCTGGACATGCATGATGCTGGACCGTTTGCATTTTCCCACTGTACCACACACCAAGGCACCAAAGCCACTTTGTTTCAGTTAACTACCTAACCTGCTAGCTCACGTCCAAGGCACCAAAGCTACCTGGACATCCTGAAAAGCAGAGGGAAAGCTTGCCATCTGTAAGCTCCGGACATCGCCAGCTCACGTTACACACGCAGCGACTGACATGAGCTTATGCCTGAGGCATATGCTTGCTATGCTATGCAGCCTTGGACCCAGCGGCGACCCCTTCTTTTACAGGTCAGGTCGAGGTCGGGGTCAGTCACACTCACACCGAGCTCTCCAACCGCACAGGAGGCACGCGACACAAAGCTCCACGTGTCGAGCCCCGCTCCTCCCGCTCAAGATCTCCTAGATTGAGGAAAGACCCAGGCCCCCAGCCAGCGAGCACCGGCGGCATGATTGGCTCATTTGGCTGGCTCTCTCGTGATTTCAGCTCAGCAGCTGGTGCCGCCAGTCCGCCACCGATGGTTTCTCGCGCCGGCCAGAGTCGATGTACAGTGTGCAGCAACGTCCACGTCCACCAGGTACGGTCCAGATCACCGGGATTGATGTAAAAGGGAACAACAACGGAGCTAGCGCGGATTCAGCGGAGAATCACCAGGTCGGGGAGGCGAGCGAGACCTTAGGCACCGTTTAGTTCGGTGAAATTTTGAGAAAAGTGATGAAAATTTTGCATTGAGAAGCGTGTTCTGTGAGAGATAGCACGGTCTACGATGCGAAAATTTTTGGAATTTTTGGGAAATTAAACGGTGCCATTATAATTAACAGCTCCGGAAGGGCGAGGCGATCGAACTAATGCCTTGGTGACGCGCGTGCCGTTGTCGCTCGTGTCGGGTCCCTACTCCCTACGCTGCCTGCTCGACGCCGGGGTGGTGGTCACCACTGACTCGGTGCAGCAGGTACTTGCGCGCTGCAGCTGGACTCCAACACGTACTGTCCCCGAGCCAACCTCACCCCACGATCGAGACGAGATCAGATGGATGCCAACTCTTCAAGCAGTGACCGAACTGCGGAACTTTCTCCGTGACGAGGAAGAGCGCATCATGTCAGTACGTACGGGACGAGCTGCAGGTACGATCGACCGGCCGGGAAGGACGTTTTGTACTTTCGCGGACAACCACGTAGATGTCGCCGCGGGTCGCAGGCCGGGATGCCTCGACACGTAGTATACGGCAACTTATGCCTCTGCTAGTGTAGCTACGGAGTACAGTCTACAGAGAACTCAACATCAGGCGAAAGACAAGGACGATGATGGGTGGGCTTGCCGTGGCTCCTTTCTCCCGAAAAGGCGCCGCTGCTTTGGCCCTGGGGCAGGGATATGATACGACGATCCACTCGGGGATGCGGTCCGATCCTCGATCTGCTGGGCGCAGCTAGCAGGCGCTGGATATCCTGTCTGTGTCATATAACATGTGATATTTCCGTATATTTTAATTTCACAATTAAAAAAGGTATTTCAAAAATATAATTATCGTGAATGAAGCAAAGCAGGTGTAAGTGTTCATATTTAACCACTATTAAACATAAACATGCTCATGATTAAATAATAATTAAATATGAACAAATAAAGAAAGTTCAAAGTGTACCCAAAAGCAGGGCGGGTGACGAAGTCACCCGATGCGTCGTTGTTCTCTGGATTAGTCATTTGACTAATCGTAGGAGAACCTCAGTCGATGTAACAGGTAGAGGTACGGTCTTTTGAAAACAGTCGATGTAGTCGTACAGGAAGCGAGCAGTCGCGTCAAACGCTCTAAAAAAACCTTATCGCCCGCCTATCCTGTGCAGGATCTTCTTGCGGCAGTCGAGGTTCCGGAGGCTCTGCACTCGCCGGTACCGTGCGCGCAGTGCAGGCGACAGGAATGCGAAAAAGCAGCAGACAGAGAGGGAGAGATCTTCTGAACAGTAGTATCTGAGCGTGAATGAGCGAGTTGGAGAGGAGGAAGTAATTCCCATCAACGGCAAAAGTGGTGTGCGTTCGACTCGACTCGACTCGACACGGCCACGGCTCGGTGAGACGAGTGAGCGCGCATGTGTGGCTCGCCAGTCTCCTTATTTAACTTCACAAATGGTGTGCGTTCGATATACCACTTAAGTCGAATAAAAGCTTCCTCAAATACCCGTACGGTATTACTCACTTTTATTGTCCCTAGTATTAAAATAATGGACTTCAATTCTTTAATTATTAAAATAAATGGCTTAAGGCCTATTTATTCCAACAATATCCACTAAGAATTACACACCTCATTGGAACTTCTCTTAATATCCACTTCAGTTTTGATATACTAGTACTTAGGTGGAGGCTGTTAAGTTGAACATCCACCACTAACTAAGGTTACACTTATTCACAACTGAATAATGGAGTATATCTTGAATTGTTAGTCTTGTGTAAACAAGCTTGGCCAAAGCCCGTTACTGATACTTGGCTGTGAAGCATCCCCGCGAGTTGGAGCTTATAAGTCACACTCCGTGCCTCTTCATGAGTTTTCTAGAGATCACCCAAATCTCATAGACTATGACCAGTAGTCAAACTCATATAGGTGTGCTTCTTAAAGACATACTGTAGGACCATGTCTTTGCTTCATAGAAACAACTCCTTTTGTTTAACAGAAGCCACTTGGAACACATTAAGATATGCACCACCCTGCTATACAGATTTGAAGAGAAGTGCATCTTCCTATGGAACGATCTTATTCAAAGGTTCTCTTCTCTCAGTCCAACCATAACTTGTTTCGCCGTCCTAATTCACGGGATCTCCGATCACATAGGACAGATTATCACTGGGGAGAGACTCACGTGGGTCTCAAGGCCAGTTCCATAGATACATTGTCTATCACATTTCGTGAGAGATCCTTTGTAAATTGATCTGCAATGTTTTTAGCTGTGTTGATATAATCCAAAGCTATAACACCGGTGTTATTCAATTTCCTAACAGATTCTAACCGCCTCTTGACATGCCTTGATGACTTCATGTTGTCCTTTGAACTGTTCACCTTGACAATCACAGTTTGATTATCACAAATCATTAGAATTGCCAGTATCAGTTTTTCAACTATCAGCAAGTCTATTAAGAGTTCACGAAGCCGCTCAGTCTCAACGGTGGCAGTATCTAATGCTGCGAGTTCTGCTTCCATTGTTGACCTCGTTAAGATGGTCTGCTTGCAAGACTTCTAGGAAACAACACCACCCCTGTCGGGGTTCTCAACCGCCGGCAGTAGATTTGTAACGAATCGTGTGTCGGATCCGGATGGTCGACACGGGAGACACAAGGGTTTTATACTGGTTCGGGCCTCCGGAGAGTAATACCCTACGTCCAGTTCCGAGTACTCGTGTTCCTATGCCAGGGGTGTCTGTAGTAGGGGTTACAAACTCGGTGTTCTCTAGTCTCTCGCGTACGTTTCACCCCTCCCCCTTTTATAGTCACAAGGGTGAGGGGCAAAGAAGGAAAAAGAAAATAAGCAACAGTGGTGTGGCATTGAGGAGTCTTTTCCGTCATTGATGTCCGTCAGGCGTAGTGGGAGGGCGCTGAGCTGTGGTGTCGTTGGAAGCCGCCGCGTGGGCTGTTGCTACTGTTCGCCCAGGGCACTTGGCTCCTCCGAGTAGTTTACCTGGTGACTCAGCCCCTTCGGGTGCGTTTTAGGCCTGCCACGTTAAGGCCTAAGAGCAGGTAGACGGCAATCGAGTGCTTGTTATGACGGGGTGGCGTGCAGCTGGCGTTGGATGTGACGGCATGTCGGAGGTCGTGGGGGGGTGCACTGTGCGCCATTACAGCCCCTGTCAGACCCTGGTGTCCTCCCGTCGCGCCAGCTGTGGACCTTGCATGGCGTGGAAAACGGCGTCACGCGTGTCGTTGCGAAGGAGCTTGGAGGGTTGGGGCAGCGCCACGTTCGTGTGGGGCCCCCTGCCTTCGCCCTGGCTCCTCCGCATAACTTCCGCCCTTAGTCGGAGGTGGAAGTTACTCGTGCGAACGAGTAGTCGGAGTCGAGGTCGATGTGTACTTCGAGACGAGGCGGACTCGTGCGAGGCGGAGAGTACTCATGCGGGGCGACGGGTACTCGGAGACGAGGCGGACTCGTGCGAAGCGGAGAGTACTCGTGATGTGGGGAAGTCTTGTCAGTGAGGGTCTTAACGAAGATCTGCATGCCTCCCCTGTCTTGAATCTTGGCCTTCACATTGTCAATGGTGTCAGTGGACCCCATCTTCAAGGTGATTATCTTGTTGCTTAGGGGGCCTTAATCCAGGCCCTCGTCAGTAGCCCCCGAGCCTGTGATGGGAGTTAAGGACTCGCTCGCAGGCTCTGTGCCGGGGAAATGTTGTAGTTTGTTGTTCTTCGAGTTACTCGGTGGGTGCGCACGAGCGCATCCGCCGGATGTAGCCCCCGAGCCCATGAAGGAGTTGTAGACTCGTTTATGGGGTTTTGAATTTTGAAATGTCGTAGCTGCTTCGGAAGTCCCGATTGCGGCATCCGCGGCCGCATCGGTTGCTGCGTCCGCCGATCGTGGCTGTCATGGCGATGGTGACGGTTGGAGATGACGGCGCGTGGCTGACTCAGACCAGTGGGCCCACCAAGTATCGAACCGTCACGGGCGTGCCCCTGTCGCCTTGGGGGATGCACCCGCCGAGCGGGTGATTTTACAGTGCGGTGGGGCCGGCATTAAATGCCGGCGACCCCATTTGCCCCTTATAAACCGTGCGCCGGTTGAGCTCTGTACCTTTTCCCGATTCCTTGCCTTTCGCCAAAGCCGCTCGCTCCTTTGCTCCCAGCCCTTGCGCCACCGCCACCGCTTCTTCTACCTTCCTTTCGTCTTCGAGCTCGACAAGCACCATGTCGAACTGGACGCGCTCTAGTGTTTCCCGCTCGATCCTTCAGCGGCTCGTCGTCGCCGGGCAGTTGCCGGTGCTCACCGCTGCCGAGGAGTGGAAGATTCCGGGCGGCGAGTCGGTGCCGCACCCGCCAGAGGGCTATGTCGTCTCGTTCGTGACCTTCCACGAGCAGGGCTTCACCATTCCAGCCGGCCGGCTCCTCCGCGCCGTCCTCTCTGAGTACTGGCTGCAGCTCCACCACCTCAACCCCAACAGCATTCAACAGATGGCGGCATTCGAGGCGCTGTGTGAGGGGTATCTGGGAGTGGGTGCCCATTGGCATCTCTTCCGATACTTCTTCAAGTTCGTGTGCTTGAAGGACAAATCATTCCCGGCCACTCTTGGATGCGCCAATCTTCGGATGAAGACGAAGATGAGCGAGGGGTACATCACCAGCACGCTGACAAGCTCCAACAGCGGCTAGCACAAGGAGTGGTTCTACCTCAAGGACTGCCCCGAGTACCCGCTGCCAAAGTACACCGGCTCCTCCATCGCCGAGGCACCGGCGAATTGGAGCTACGGTCCCCCAGAGGCGGATGTAGATCGGCTGCTCGGGGATTGCTTCGCAGCTCTTGCCAAGCTGCACAGCGCCGGGGTTGACCTGGCGACCGTCATCGGCCTGTATCACACGCTGGCGGTCATCCCGCTCCAGCGGCGCCGCCTGCGCATCTGCCAGATGACGCCGGACCGTGCTCCCTTCGTCGGGACCGTGTGCGCGCCCCGGCTTCCCTCACCGGACGAGATCCAGCGTCGTGTGGGGCGGGCAATCGGAAAGGCCAGCTACTCGTGGCCACCACCCCAAGCTCTACCCATGCTCCCCCACGAGGGGACCAAAAATTATGTAAGTCCTTCTTTTTCCCGACTAGTATTCCGACTATCTGGTATTCCTGGTGTTGAGTCCTGTCTTCTTCCTTGTTTTTAGTTGGGGCCTGCGGCTCCCCTTCCCTCGAAGCCGCCCCTTCCTGAGGACGCGATATCGAATCGCGCCCAGGCCGCCGCGGACAGGAGAAGGGCCGCCCGGAGGCCCCAGCATAAGGACAAGGAGATCGCGAAGCGCAACCGGAACGCCGGTCGTGCCAAGCGCAGGAAGGTGGAGCCCGTTGTCTCCTCGAATGAAGATCCCTCATCGTCACCGCCGTGGTCCGGCGATGGAGGTGATGCGGGCATTGACTGGAACGCGTTGTCGTCGCCGTCGCCCCCTCCCCGCCGGCAGGCCGGGGAGGCGAGCTCTAAGCAGCAGCCGGAGCCTGCTGCTCAAGTGCAGGGATCGAGCTCCAGCTCGCACCTACCGTCTCGCCCGGACCAGGAGGATCAGGGAGTGCCTCACCCCGGTCAAGCTCCTGCGGCCAGGAGCAGCAGAGGGAGAGGGGGAGGTCGCCGCGACATGACGACTCGTCTAGACGCGCGGCGGACCGCGGCTCGTCTGCTCGCCGGCGCCCTGGCGACTCGTCACGGCGGGGGTCGCGCTCCCCGAGGAGGCGGTCGCCCCCCGTGGCGAGATCAACGTCGCCGGCTCCTGCTCCGATCACGCCGCAGGGGGAGAGCGCGGGTGCTCCCCCACGGCGCCTTCAATCGATGATCATCCGTGGTGGTGGTGCCCCTGCGGTGCAAGTCTCCCTCGCCCAGGGTGGCAGTCAGAATCGGCCCTCCGTCCAGTCGGGGGGCAAGAGGCCAGCCCCCGAGCCGTCGGGCGCCTCCGCCAGGCCCGTCAAGCGGGCCTGTATTACTTCTTCCGTGTAAGTATTACCTTACGCTACTTCACCGTTTTGTTCTTCAATTTTCGTTCGTCTCGTTGATCTGGCCTTCTTTCTGTTAGCCGTTTCAATGTGGGAGCGCTCAGTCTCGCACAGCGGAAGCGCGCGGCTCTGGGCACGCGTACTCCCCCGCCTGCTCCCAGCTCTTCTACTTCTCCATCCGCACCGGCGACAGCCCCCAAGCAAGCAGCGGCACCGCCGGAATCCCATGATGCGGCGGCACCCCCACCTTTGTTGGGGGTCGAAGTCGTAGTCGGGGAGTAGGCAGCCCCCGAGCAATCCGAGTCTTTGGCGGCACCTGTGGCCGATCTGGGCGCCGCCGTGTCGGCGGCTCTTGCAGAGGGCCAAACCACGACGCCGTGCGCCGTCGACGGTGATACTACAGAAGTGGCGGCCCCCACCGCCCCCGCAGCTCCCAGAGGCCACGGGTATGGGGGAGCTGATCCTCCCAGGTGGCGACACGACCACCTGTAGGGCCGAGGTAGAGGAGCGCTCGCTGGTGCCGGAGGAGCCGCCAACTGAGTCGTCTGCGCCGCCCGCCCCGGAGGTCGTTGTGGCGGTCGAGGAGGACGCGACAATCAAGGGGGTTGCGGAGAACCCTACGGCGTCCCGGTCCCCGATAAAAGAAGTAGCGCCGGACTCCATCGCGCCGCCGGAGCCATCGTGTCAGCCTGCCGCCATCGTCGCGGAACTGGTTGAGATCGTGGACTGTCCTCTCCCCAACTTGCAGGCGCCCACTTCCTTTGAGGGCGCGACAGGCCGTGCTCCCCCAACCGTCATCCGAGAGGTTGGCAAGAGCTCGGGATGTCGTCCTGCCTCAGCCTCCGAGGGATGTGAACAGGATCTGGGTCTCAGGCGTGCCACGTGGGCCGGGGCCCATGACGTCGAGGCGCACGATGGTGAGGATGAAGAGGCCACAGCTCGTCGCCGCTTCGTGTGGGGCCTACGGTGGGCGGAGTAGGCGATCAATGAGCTGGTCGTCCCGGCCTCGGAGGTGAGTCAACTGAGCCTTAATCCTTGATTTTTCGTTCTGATTCCCTAGTTTCCTCTGTGGTTGATCCTCTTCTCGCCCCAGGTGCTCGCCAGCTGCAGCGCCAGGAAGACGCGCTCCATCAAGGAGCTCCAGGCTGAGAAGAGCCTGCTGGAGATGCAGCTCGCCGCCGCCTGACTGGCGGCTGTTGGTGCGTCTGCTGGCGAGGCGTCGGTGAGGAGCGCTCTCGAGGCGGCGGCAAAGTCTGCGGAGGAATGTGCAGTTGCCGCGCAGTCTGCCGTGGATGCCGCCGTGTCGGAGAAGGCTTCTATCGCGGCCAAGCTTTCCCAGGTGGAGGCCACCGTCGTGGAGCTGCAAGCTACGGCCGCCTCCGCTGCCGAGACGGCCCGGAATGCTGCCGCTGCTGCTGAAGCCGCGTCCCGGACCGCCGCTGAAGAGAAGGCGACGCTGGAGAAGAAGGTGTCAGACCTGCAGCAAGATTTGGCGGACCACGAGGCGGACCTGAAGACGGCGAACAATCAGGCCTGCAACCTCGCCGTCAAGCTGCAGGAGGCCACCGACGAGGGGACACGGCTCCGTGAGGAAAACAGCCAGATGGCGCGGGAGATCCAGGGTGAGCATTTTTGCGTCTTCGACTTTCGAGGTGTCTCTTTTCTACATTAATTATTGCTGATGCCACTTCGACCCTTTGATCTTAACAGCGATTCATCTAGTCCGTACCGCACAAGCGGCCAGGCTTGCGGAGAAGGCCCAAGAGTTCATCGCCGCCGAACTCAAGCTCCATGAGATGTCCGAGACAGCCAAGAACTTGGCAGATCAACTGTTGAGTATGTCCCTTCCGTGCCGGCCCTCACATTCTTCTTGATTGTGCTTCTCATGACTCAACTCTGGCTTGTTCTCCATTTCCAGAAGTCAAAGCTGAGCTGGAGGACTCTCGGAAGGCCCAGCAGGAGGTGGAGGAGGCACTCAATAAGAACATAGTGGAGCGCGCCAAACTCGGACGTCATGTTGACACGGTCTTGACGGAGAGCGGCGTCTCGCCAGTGGAGATACCTCCCTACGTGCTTGGTGACTAGCTCAATCTTCTTCCGGGCTTCGTCAAGGAGAAAGAGCTGTCAACCTCCCGGCTGGTGGTGCATCGGGTCCTCTCCATGTTCAGCTCGCACTACCAGGGGCTGGACTTCAAGGCTCTGAGCGGTGGTTGGGCCCCTGGCTACTCGAGCGAGGAGCTTGATAAGATTGAAGAAGACTGCGTCGTCCCTGCCCGCGCCATGGCTGACACCGTGATGAAGGACCTGGAGATGATTCCAAAGGACACACCAGAAGACGGCTCTGGGCCTTCACATTAGATGTATCATGTGACAGTTTAAACAAAACTTGTATTCGGGCCATGTTTGAATAGCTTTTTATCTTTGTTTTGAAACCATCGCCTCCCCAAACGTTCCCCAAGTACCCGCGGACGTCAGAAAAAAAATGTAGCAGTACTTAGACTTAGGTCGATCAAACTTTTCTCCAGAGCCGCGGGGGCGTAGGAGTCAGAAAGCTCGACCCGAGTCGTGAAGTACTGCTGCGCGCTTCGCAGCCCCCGGGTATTTTAGAAGCATTTTCAGGAGATGATTCGTGTGTTTTTCGTAAAAATGTTTTGAGCCGGAGCCCGAGTGGTTACCCGTGTTCCTCCTAAAAGTAGTCAAATATTGACCCGTGGGTCCGAGCCGTGCCCGCAAGTTTTTGTACTGTGGCCGTGGGGGTGTGAGTGCCAAAAGCACTTGGACAAGCGACGACATCGAGACGCTCACAGATCAACATCCTTTCCCCTCGCGAAGTAAAAGGTGTTCCGCCAAAAAGAACCTTTCGCTCGTGCGATCAGTTGCGACAAAGTTGTCAGAGAGATTTTTTGTTTTGAAAACGGAAAACGGAAAGGGGGCCATCGTGCCCCGGGTAGCCCCCGAGAGGGAAGTGTTCTTGCTTGGGTGCAAGAACACTTGCCACTCAGCCTTTTAAGCGGTGCTGGAAAAAAAAGAAAGATGCCAGCACAAGTTTAAAGAGAAACTTATGAAACGAGAACAAGAACATATGGCATTATTCATTGATCATAAGCTGAAACAAAGAACGTTACTCAAGGGTAAAAACATCGCAGATGTTCTATGTTCCATGCGTTGGCGATGATTGTGCCATCGTCGTGTCGGAGCTTGTATGGTCCCGGTCGGAGCACCTGGTCGACGATGTACGGCCCCTCCCACGGGGGCGCAAGCTTGTGCCGGTCCTTGTTGCTCATGACCCGTCTGAGCACCAGATCTCCGACTTGAAACTGTCGCTCGTGAATGTTGCGCTCGTGGTAGCGTCGTAAAGCTTGCTGGTACCGGGCTGAATGTAGGAGTGCCACGTCGCGAGCTTCTTTGAGTTGATCGATCTCATCCTCGAGTGCAACTTGGTTTCCTTCTTCAGTGTATGCCCGGACTCTTGGGCTACTGTAATCGATGTCTGTTGGGAGAATTGCTTCCGACCCGTGCACCATGAAGAATGGCGTGGCACCGGTGGACCGACTCGGTGTGGTTCGCAGGCTCCATAGAACTGACGGCAACTCGGCGACCCATCTTGCTTGGAACTTCTCGAGCCGTCTGAAGATCCGAGGCTTTAACCCTTGTAAGATCATCCCGTTGGCCCTCTCAGCCTGTCCGTTGGCCCTTGGGTGTGCCACGGCTGTCCAATCCACGCGAATGTTGTTGTCGTCGCAGAACTTGAGGAACTTCTTTCCCGTGAATTGTGTGCCGTTTTCAGTGATGATCGAATTCGGGATCCCGAAACGGTAGATGATGTCGGTGAAGAATGCTACGGCTTCCTCGGAACGAATCTTGGCGACGGGTCGAGCTTCGATCCACTTTGAAAACTTGTCGACAGCCACGAGCAGATGCGTGAAGCCCCCGGGCGCTTGCTTGAACGGTCCGACTATGTCCAGCCCCCCATACTGTGAACGGCCATGTGATAGGGATGTTCTGAAGCGCTTGCGCTGGGAGATGAGTCTGCCGGGCATAGAACTGACAGCCCGCGCAACGTCGCACAATGTCCTTGGTGTCTGCCAGCGCCGTGGGCCAGTAGAAACCTTGTCAGAACGCCTTTCTGACTAAGGTTCTGGCAGCGGCGTGATGTCCGCACGTGCCGGCATGAATTTCTTGAAGCATGTCTCGGCCTTGATCTCTCTGAATACATCGCATGAATATATCTGCCGCGCCCTGCTTGTGGAGCTCGCCGTCGATGAGGACATAAGACTTGGCTTGCCATGAAATGCGATGTGCTTCTGTTTGGTTGGGGGGCAGCTTCCCCTCGACTAACCACTCGAGGATTGGGAAACGCCAGTCAGGATCTTCTAAGTTTGGCTCTTGGTCGATCTCCATGACTTCTGGCTCCTCTGACTCTGGTGATTTCTCCCCATCTACTCGGACGGACGGTGTGTGCTGATCGCTAGCGAACACATCGTGCGGCACGGGCTTGCGGCTTGATGCTGCTTTGGCGAGGATGTCCGCAGCTTTGTTATTGTCGCGTAGCACGTGATGAAGCTTGAGCCCATGGAACTTGTCTTCCAACTGGCGCACAGCTCTGCAATAAGCTGCCATCTTGGGATCAACGCAATTCTTCTCCTTCATCACTTGGTCTACGACAAGCTCTGAGTCCCCTCGGATCTTGAGACGGCGAATTCCGAGTTCAACCGCGATCCTAAGGCCATTGACGAGTGCTTCATACTCGGCCACGTTGTTGGAGGCAGGAAAATACAGCCGTACCATGTACTCTATGCGCACGCCCAGAGGCGAGACGAAGACAAGACCTGCCCCCGCTCCCTCCTTCATGACTGAGCCGTCAAAGTACATTGTCCATGTCTCGTGCTCGATTGGTGCTGGTGGAGTCTGGATCTCTGTCCATTCAGCGACGAAATCTGCCAGCACCTGTGACTTAATGGCACTGTGCGGCGCATAAGTCACATTCTACCCCATCAGTTCGAGGGCTCACTTGGCAATCCTTCCTTCAGCTTCAGGATTCTGAATCACCTGCCCGAGTGGGTACTTGGACACCACTGTGATGGGGTGCTGATCGAAGTAGTGCTGGAGCTTGCACTTGGTGATCAGGACAGCATATACAAGCTTCTGGATTTGAGAGTAATGGGTCTTCGAGTCGGAGAGGACCTCACTCACAAAGTAGACGGGCCGCTGCACCTTGAGTGACTTCCCGGGTTCTTCTCGTTCGACGACCAAAACAGCGCTCACGACCTGCGTTGTTGCTGCTATGCACAAGAGCATTTGTTCTTCTGGCATTGGCGCTGTGAGCACTGGTGGACTCTTCAAGAGATTCTTGAGCTTGTCGAGCGCTTCCTGAGCTTCAGGCGTCCATGTAAAGTGATCCGACTTCTTCAGTAGGCGGTACAGTGGTAGGCTACGTTCTCCTAGTCGGGCGATGAACCGACTAAGAGCTGCAAGGCAGCCCGTGACGCGCTGTACGCCCTTCAGGTTCTGTATTGGTCCCATGTTGGTGATGGCTGAGATCTTCTCGGTATTAGCCTCAATGCCACGTTCAGACACGACAAAGCCTAGGAGCATGACCCTTGGAACCCCGAAAATGTATTTTTCGGGGTTTAGCTTCACCCCGTGCTCTCTCAGCTTCGCAAATACTTCCGTAAGATCGGGGATCAGATCACCCATCTTCTTTGACTTGACTACGATGTCATCAACATACGCCTCGATTATCCGTCCTATGAGATCGCCGAAAACGCGTCGCATGCATCTTTGAAACGTAGCGCCCGCATTCTTGAGTACGAACGGCATCGAGTTGTAGCAATAAGCGCCAAAGGGAGTAATGAAGGACGTTGCGAGTTGGTCCGCTATACACATCGCGATCTGGTGGTACCCGGAGTACGCATCGAGAAAACAGAGGGTTTCGCACCCTACCGTTGAATCGACTACCTGATCTATGCGAAGCAAAGGAAATAGATCCTTGGGACATGCCTTGTTAAGGCTCGTGTAGTCAACACACATCCTCCATTTTTATTCTTCTTCTTTACAAGTACAGGGTTAGCAAGCCACTCGGGGTGGAACACTTCTTTGATGAACCCTGCACTAAGGAGCTTCTTGATTTCCTCGCCTCTGGCCTTGCACTTGTCGTCGTTGAAGCGGCGCAGGCGCTGCTTTACCGGTTTCGATCCCGGCTTGACGTTGAGTTTGTGCTCGGCAACTTCTCTCGGGATCCCCTTCATGTCGGAAGGTTTCCATGCGAACACGTCGAGGTTCGCCTTGAGGAAGTCGACGAGCGCGCTTTCCTATTTAGGATCGAGCGCCATCCCGACATGGAGCGTGCGGCCATCATCGGAGACAGCCACATCCTTGACATCCTTGGCGGGCTCGAAAGAGCAGGCCGCTCGCTTGGACGACTCGGGGATATCTTGGTCCTCGGAGGGAGGCTCGGCGTGGAGCCTCTCGGACCGGATGAGTGTTTCGGCGAATTGAAAACACTCAGCGTCGCATTCGTATGCGTACTGGAACGTAGTCCCCTCTGTGATGACCCCCTTCGGACCAGGGATCTTCAGCTTGAGATACGTGTAATTGGGCACGGCAATAAACTTCGCGTAGGCCAGCCTCCCGAGGATGGCGTGGTACGTCCCCGAGAACCTCACCTTGGTACGTCCCCGAGAACCCCACCACTTCGAAGGTGAGGGTTTCCGTGCAGAAGTTCCGCGACGTCCCGAACGTGACGGGCAGATCGATCTGCCCTAACGGGAGTGCATCTTTCCCGGGGATGACCCCGTGGAAAGGAGTCGGTGATGGGCGCAGTCGGGACCGCGAGATGCCCATGCTGTCGAGTGTCGTCATGTACAGGACGTTGAGCCCGCTCCCTCCATCCATCAGCACCTTGTGGACCCGCTTGGTCCCTATCATTGGAGCCACCATGAGGGGGTAGCTTCCCGGTTGCGGTACGTGGTCAGGGTGGTCCGTTCGGTCGAAGGTGATCGGGGTGTCCGACCACTTGAGGTACGCCAGAGTCGCAGGCTCGGTGTTGTAGACCTCGCGCCGGATCAGCTTCTCCTTGCGTCTTGATGGTCGTGCCGATGCTCCGCCGAAGATCATGTGGACCGCGCCATCTTCTCGTGGGAAGACCACCTCTTCTTCGTTGTCGTCGTCCTCGGGGGGAGGTGCTGCTTTCTTCGGGGTGTCAGCTGGTTTGGGCTTGAGGGTACCGTTGACATAGTTCATCAATCGGCAGTCCTTGAGCGCGTGCTTGACTGGCGTCTCGTGATGCGTGCATGGAGCCTCTAAGAGCCTCTCAAAATGACCCTGCGGGAGGCCGATCTGATTGTTCTTGGGGCGGGTTGCCTTGCGTTCGATTGCCGCAATAGTATTGTCGTCACGGCCTCGCTTGTCGCCTTTCTTCTTCTTCTTGGACCGCGTGGAGGGCCCCTCACCGGCGTCCGCGACTTGCTTCCCCTTACCCGGAGGGGGAATCAAGGTTGCTGCTACTGCTTCCTCCCCGTCGGTGTGGTTGGTCGCGATATCCAGAAGCTCCCGAGTTGTCCTCGGAGTCCTCCGCCCTAGCCGGTGGATGAGGGTGGCGCAGGAGGTGCCGTTTTGGAATGCCGAGATGGCGTCGTTGTCGGTTGCGGTGGGAAGCAAGGTGCAGCGCTTCGAGAAACGCCTGATGTAGTCGCGCAGACTCTCCCCCGGCTGCTGCTTGCAGTTGCGCAGCTCCCACTGCTTGTCGGGCCGAGCGTACGTGCCCTGGAAGTTGCCGATGAACGTCTCTCGTAGGTCCTTCCAACTGTTGATCCTGCCACGCGGCAGGTGCTCGAGCCAGGTCCGCGCAGAGTCAGCGAGGTGGAGCGGCAGGTTCTTGATGATGAAGAGGTCCTCTGTCGCCCCGCCTGCGCAACATGCGAGCCTGTAGTCTTCCTACCACACGCTTGGGTTGGTCTCCCCGTCGTATCTGGGTATCGCCGTCGAAGCTCGGAAACGCGAGGGGAACTTGGCGTCTTGCACCTTTCGACCGAAGGCGCGCGGGCCCTTTGGGTCGGGCGACCAGCTGCAGTCACGGTCCTCGTCGCTGTTGTAGCGTCCTCCTCGCCTCTGACTATGTCGCTAGCCTCAGCTCTCGTCGCGCTTGCCACGGCCATCGTCGTTGCTGCCGTAGCCATAGTCGTAGTCGTAGTCATCACCGCCTGCAGCCCGGCGACGAGCCTCCAGCGTGTCGCGGGCATCACGGTTGGCTCCCAACCGCGACTTGACCGATGGTTCGCCCGCTGCTCACCGCTTGGACGGAGATTGATCCTGGCATCGCGCAGATGGTGCGCCACGTGCTTCGCGCGCACGCGACGCTGAGCTCTCAGCTTGCTGCGCGGCCGCCGTCTCGATGAGGGTTTTGAGTTGTTGTCGAACCCTTTTCTCTTCAGGTGTAGCAGGTTCAGGGCAACCACGCAGAAGCATGGTTGCCACTACGAGGTTTTGCGACGCGCGCCTGAAACGCGGTGTGCCGTCGTCGTCGACGGGTGCATCCTCATTGATGCGCCGGTTCACGTCCCGCGCCCGTACGCGAGCTTGTGGTACCGGCTGCTCCGCCTCCTGCTCAAGTTCTGCTCCCGCCGGCGACTTTGTTGGGGCTCGTCCTCCACGCCGAGCTCTTGATGAAGGTTCGCCAGCTCTTCGTCGAGCTGGCACTGGGCCTCGGCAATCTCGTCGAGGCGCGCCCGACGCTGGGCGTCCCCGTTGCGGTGACGTGGATTCTCCTCGCCATCTGTCGAGCTGGTGGTGGTGTGGGCCTCCAAGACGTTGCACTCTCGCGTGAAGTCTGGCGGGGACGCCGGTGGCCCCCGCTGCGCGACCGTGGAACCCGGGGGGACGTAGAACGCCCTGAGCTCGTTGACGTAGGCTGTCACCGGGTCGTCCGGGAGACCTGGCTGTCCTTGAGGGTACAAGGCGCCGTACCGCTCCATGAATTCCCCCCAGGTCAGCGGCTCGGACCCACTGGCCTGGAAGGCAAGGTCGGTGAGGTGGAAAGCAGCGAGCCTGAAACGCTCCTGCGTCGGATTTGGCCCCAGCAGGGCCATGATCGATTCGTCCGTGAAGCCACGGACGAAAGCTGCTCGCGCCGCCGCTGTCGTCGAGGCAGTGGGGCGCGCTGGTCGGGAGAAGGTCCTCCCAATGACGGACTCCGCCGGTCCGGTGACGACAAAGCCGAGGGAGCCGAAATGCACGATCGTGCCGGGAGTCAGCGAGACCCCGCGGCCCTCCATCCGGATCGCTGGTGAAGTTCGGCGAGACACACGATGTGCCCCTACCTGGCGCGCCAACTGTCGGGGTTCGCAACCGCCGGCAGTAGATTTGTAACGAATCATGTGTCGGATCCGGATGGTCGACACGGGAGACACAAGGGTTTTATATTGGTTCGGGCCTCCGGAGAGTAATACCCTACATCCAGTTCCGAGTACTCGTGTTTCTATGCCAGGGGTGTCTGTAGTAGGGGTTACAAACTCGGTGTTCTCTAGTCTCTCGCGTACGTTGCACCCCTCCCCCTTTTATAGTCACAAGGGTGAGGGGCAAAGAAGGAAAAAGAAAATAAGCTACAGTGGTGTGGCGTTGAGGAGTCTTTTCCGTCATTGATGTCCGTCAGGCGTAGTGGGAGGGCGCTGAGCTGTGGTGTTGTTGGAAGCCGCCGCGTGGGCTGTTGCTATTGTTCGCCCAGGGCACTTGGCTGCTCCTCCGAGTAGTTTACATGGTGACTCAGCCCCTTCGGGTGCGTTTTAGGCCTGCCACGTTAAGGCCTAAGAGCAGGTAGACGGCAATCGAGTGCTTATTCTGACGGGGTGGCGTGCAGCTGGCGTTGGATGTGACGGCATGTCGGAGGTCGTGGGGGGTGCACTGTGCGCCATTACAGCCCCTGTCAGACCCTGGCGTCCTCCCGTCGCGCCAGCTGTGGACCTTGCATGGCGTGGAAAACGGCATCACGCGTGTCGTTGCAAAGGAGCTTGGAGGGTTGGGGCAGTGCCACGTTCGTGTGGGGCCCCCTGCCTTCGCCCTGGCTCCTCCGCGTAACTTCCGCTCTTAGTCGGAGGTGGAAGTTACTCGTGCGAATGAGTAGTCGGAGTCGAGGTCGATGTGTACTTCGAGACGAGGCGGACTCGTGCGAGGCGAAGAGTACTCATGCGGGGCGACGGGTACTCGGAGATGAGGCGGACTCGTGCGAAGCGGAGAGTACTCGTGATGTGGGGAAGTCTTGTCAGTGAGGGTCTTAACGAAGATCTGCATGCCTCCCCTGTCTTGAATCTTGGCCTTCACATTGTCAATGGTGTTAGTGGACCCCATCTTCAAGGTGATTATCTTGTTGCTTAGGGGGCCTTAATCCAGGCCCTCGTCAACCCCCAAGTGTGAACACATATCCACTTGTGGCTTTCAACTCATCAGCATCAGAAATCTAGTTTGCATCACTATATCCCTCCAAGACTTTGAGGTCTCCAGAATAGTGAATTCCAAAGCTCATTGTCCCCACCAGATAGCGCATCACCCTTTCAAGAGCACGCCAGTGTTTACTTCTTGGGTGTGCAACAAACCGGCTCAGTTTACTAACTGCGTATGCAATATCAGGTCTTGCGGCGCTAGCCAGGTACATTAATGAGCTAATGATCTAGGAGTATCTCAACTGATCTACCATTATCCTTTTGTTCTTTTTTAGAACCAAGCTGCCATCATAAGAAGTTAAGGCGGGTTTAGAATTACTATAGCCGAACCAGCTCAGAATCTTCTCCACGTAGTGAGTCTGTGAAAGAGTCACCCCACCATTTTCTCTCTTTATCAGCTTAATGTTAAGGATAACATCAACTTCTCCCAAATCTTTCATCTCAAAACTCTGAGATAGAAAGTCTTTGACTTCCTTAATCACATTAAGGTTTGTGCCAAAGATGAGTATGTCATATACATAGAAACAGAAAATCACTCCTTCGCCCCCACCAAAGTGATAGTACACACACTTGTCAGCCTCGTTCGCAACAAAGCTGACAGATGTCAAAGTTCTATCAAACTTGTCATGCCACTATTTAGGAGCTTGCTTGAGGCTGTAAAGAGACTTCACCAGCTTACGCACCATGCCTTCTTGAACCTTTGCTACAAATCCATCTGGCTGATCCGTATAAATCTTCTCTTCCAGCTCTCCATTTAGGGAAGTTGTCTTAACGTCCATTTGATGAACGAGAAGACCATGAGAGGCTGCCAGAGCAAGTAGCACTCGTATGGTGATCAATCGAGTGACTGGTGAGTAAGTATCAAAGAAGTGTTCACCCTCTTTCTGAGTGTAACCATTGACCACAAGCCTAGCCTTGTACTTCTCTATAGTACCATCAGGCCTAAGATTCTTCTTGAACACCCACTTGCACCCTACAGGTTTGCACCCATAGGGATGTTCAACGACCTCCCAAGTACCATTCAACATAATAGAGTCCATCTCACTACTGACTACCTCTTTCTAATAGTCGGCATCAGGAGAGGAGTATGCCTCTTCAATGATCTTAGGAGTGTCATCCACGATATGATGAAATAATCACTAAAGGACTTCTCAGTTCTCTGTCTCTTGCTCCTCCTAGGAGCTTCATTGTTATCCTCCTCATGATGTTCAAAGAGTGTGGGTACATTACGTACTATCGACTCGGTAGAGTTATCCTGCTCGATATACTCTGGCCTAGATGAACTTGTTTCATCTCTTATTGGGAATATGTTCTACAAAAATGTAGCATCTCTAGATTCCATATGTACCGACAAGCAAGTCAGGTACTCCAGATTTCACAACCAAGAATCTATATCCAACGCTGTGAAAAGCATAACCTAGAAAGACACAATCAACAATCTTTGGTTCGAGCTTACATTTCTTGGTGATTGGCACACTGAACTTGGCCAAGCAACCCCAGGTACGTAAGTATGAAAGAGTTAGCCTCTTCTTCTCCCATTCCTCGAATGGAGTTACTTCCTTATTCTTCATAGGTACACGGTTTAGGACATGACATGCTGTAAGTATCGCCTCACCCTACCATTTCTGGGAAAGTCCCGTAGTTTGTTGGGGCGGCAGAAAACATCACTTCTCGGCTTCGGGGATTTATTTCCTAAAATTACTCAGCTCCGGCCCGATTCAAGAAATTACTTAGAACCTTGGGCTTCGCACAACCGGATCGTATGGTAGACGTACACCAAAACATGGAAATTAACCAAGGATGAGTCTTCTTTTTGCAAGTCAAGTTTTGAGTTTCGGGATCTTCATCACTACTCGGCTCCGAGGGTTTATTTCTTGAAATCATCCAGCACCGGCGTAAGTAAGAAAAAATACAAAAGAATCAGGGCTTCGCCAGGTTGACTATGCATCAAAGGGCAAGTTAACCCGGATTGAGTCTTTTTCTCCGCAGGGAAAGTTCAGGCTCCGGAAACTTCTTCAAAACAGACGCCGGTTGAGAGCTTTGGCTCCGCCAAGGAATCCCCGGGAACCCGGCGTCGAGAGGCCGCTAAGATGAACCCCGAAGACGAGGGATCTTCAGGCAGAGGTGCACCGAAAACAAGGCTGCGAAGCCCGGAGTTTTCAAGGCTTTCGTCAACCTGGACTTGGTCAAAACGTCTACAACACGGAACCAGTGCATCTCCGCATTTTGTGGCGCATCGTCCGCTCCATTGCCCGTGGCGGTTTTTGCGCTCCGCTATTTGCGGTGTTAAGTCCGCACCATGTACTTGTACAAGATTACCCTCGAATATTCTCCATAGATTCTAGGATTTGAAGGATAGTATCAGAATGTAAATTTGGTCCATTGGCACTATAAAAGGAGATCCTCCCCTCATTGTAAAGGAGAGGACCTTTTGGGAAAAGTGGAAGTGTAATGCATTAAGGAAAGTTCATAATCTAATACAGCTTGAGTTGAATGTGTTCATTGTGAATTGCTCGTTGCTTGACTGACATATTTGCTTGGGAGTTCCGTGATCCCAACACAGTTTCTAACATGGCATTCACCAAGCCAGTCTGCGTGTGGTTCTTTCTTTCGGCAATCTCATTAGATTGGGGTGAATAAGATGGTGTCCTCTCATGAACAATATGTGTTCTTCGCAGAATAAGTTAAAAGTATTTGAGAAGTATTCGCCGCCTCGATCAGACCTCAGATGTTTTATATTTCACTCAAGTTGGTTTTCTACTTCAGCTTTATATAGATTTCAAAGTAATGTAACGCTTCATCTTTTGACTTCAACAAACAGATGTAGCAAAATCTAGTGCTATCGTCTATCAAAGTCATGAAATACCGTTTATTGTCTTTTGTCAATACGCTATTCATTTCGCTCAAATTGGAACGAACTAATTCTAGTGGTGGCAAGTTTCTTGCCTCAACAGCCTTGTGTGGCTTGCGAGTTTGTTTTGATTCAACACATATGCGGCACTTAGAATTTTTAGAATTTTTGACAGAGGTAAAGTTTGGAATTAAACTCAAACTAACTAAGTGCATCATACAGCCAAAATTAATGTGACAAAATCTCGAATGCCAAACATTTGATTCATCATCATTAAACACATGATTCACAACTTTATTACAGTTATCATCTGATAAAGAAAAGCGGAACAAGCCTCCGCTATCATAGCCTTTTCCAACAAAAGTACCAAATTTAGAAATAATACATTTATTCGACTCAAAAACTAATTTAAACCCATCTCTACACAGTAGAGATCCGCTGACTAAGTTCTTCTTGATGGTGGGACATGTTGCACGTTCTTTAGCTGCACTGTCTTTACCGAAGTAAACTTCAGAGTGACCGTACCAACATCAAGAACAGGTGCATGGGCACCGTTCCCCATCAACAAGGAGCCAGCCCCCCGACCTGGTAAGAAGAAAATATGAACATGTCAGCACATACATGAATATTAGCATCTGTGTCAATCCACCACTCTGGTGAGAGACAAACTGAAAGAACTATAGGTAAAGAATTATTGTACCCTGATGTTCCTCCACCCTCACTAATGATCATGTTTGCCGACTTGGGCACCTTACGGTCCGGACACTTTGCAGCAAAGTGTTCTGTACTCCCGCACACATAGCAGACCCCTGGTGGTTCTTTCTTTCTTCTTCTTTGCAGGCCCATCGGCTTGCTTAGCCTTGGGTGGGTTTTGTGCAGGCTTCTTCCTCTTATTTTGAGATTTGGGATTGCCTCTCTGCACAAAGTTTACGCTTGAGGGCCCGACCGCTGCCTTTCTACGTGTGTCCTTTGCCCTCGCCTTCTCCTCAACATCAAGAATTGCGACAAGGTCATCAAAAGTGAATTCCTTTCTCTTGTGTTTTAGAGTCATAGAAAAATCCCTCCAAGAGTGTGGTAACTTGGAGATAATAGCTCCGACCACAAACTTGTTGGGCAACACACATGGAGCCTCTTTGCTGCAGTCCCTGAGATCTTTAGTCAGCGCTTGTATCTCATGGGCTTGTTCCACCACTGGATGGTCATCAACCATCCTGTAGTCTAGGAACTGTTCCATGATGTACAACTCACTACCGGCGTCAGTAACTCCGAACTGAGCCTCGAGAGCCTCCCATATCTCCTTCCCCATCTTCATACGGAGATAGATGTCGATCAGGTTTATAGCTAGAACGCTAATGATGGCACCCCGGAAAAAGCTGTCGGCCGACTCAAATGCCTCTTTCGAGACACGCTCGGGCGGAGCTCCGGCGATGTCGTACATTACGTTCATAGATGTCAACCAAAGAGAGACCAACTCTCTCCACCTTTTATAGTTGGAAGCATCAAAAGGTTTAGGCTTGATTGTTTGTACAAAGCTAGCTACCGAAATCATCCTATCATCAACATATGGTTTTTGGATGGTTAGGTAATAGATGATATTTTGGTATATTTTAATTCCATAATTAAAAAAGTATTTCAGAAATATGATTATCGTGAGTGAAGCAAAACATGTGCAAGTGTTCATGTTTAAACCACTATTAAACATAAATATGTTCATGATTAAACAACAATTAAACATAAACAAATAAAGAAAGTTCAGATTGTACCCAAAGGCGGGGCGGGTGACGGAGTCACCTGATGCGTCGTTGTTCTCTGGATTAGTCATTTGACTAATTATAGGAGAATCTCAGTCGATGTAGACGTACAAAGTCGATGCAGGTAGAGGTACGCAGTGCAGTCTCTCGAATGGTCTCCGGGAAGTAGTCAATGTAGTCATACAGGGAGCGAGCAATTGTGTCAAACGCTCCTAAAAAATCTTATTGCCCGCCAATCTCATGCATGATCTTCTTGCAATAGTCGAGGTTCCGGAGGCTCTGCTCTCGCTAGTACCGTGCGCGCAGTGTAGGCGATGGGAATGCGAAAAAGCAGCAGACGGAGAGGGAGAAGGGAGAGATCTCCTAAACAGGAGTATTTGAGCGTGAATGGGTGAGTTGGAGAGGAGAAAGGGGACACCCTTATATAGGCCGAGGGGCCAAATCTAGATCATCTGGAACGCGGTTCAGCGAATCTGGATAGTCGCGGGTAAGGAAACCAAATCGCTGTTAATCTAGATCATCTGGAATGCGGTTCAGCGAATCTGGATAGTCGCGGGTAAGGAAACCAAATCGCTATTGGGAATATTCTGAGGATTATTCCAATCAACGGTAAAAGGTGTTCCTGCTCGGCTCGTCACGGCCCGGGGTGCACACGCGTGTGGCTCGCTAGTATCTTTATTCAACTTCACAAGTGGTGTACGTTCGATATACTACTTAAGTCGAATAAGATCCTCCTCAAATATCCGTACGGTATTACTCACTTCATTCACTTAACATTAAAGCAATGAACTTTTATTCTTTAATTATTAAAATAAATGACTCAAAGCTCATTTATTCCAACAGTCGGTGCAACCTGGAGTCTGGAGACTCGTAGTCCAGACACTAGTGCTGTACACTGTAGTAGTGCACTGCCAGATCCAGATGTGCACTGCCACGTACAGACCCGTGGAGGAGTCCTTTTTAGCCTTTTAGCTCTGTGCTTTTGCTCTTTATGAGACGTGCCGTTTCTTTTTCCATTTCTGTTCGTATATGCTCATGTGTTGTCGTGTGCACTCTTTGCATTTGGCACGTTGCCCTGCATTTGTGTGAGTGAGTGAGTGAGTGAGGACGAAGCAGAGGTAGGGAGAGTGTCACAGTGAGATGAGCTGGATTGGTTATCTGGATGAAATCAGAGGTACCGGGTTTGTTCTGTTGCGAATGCGGCCAATCAGAGGTACGTCACATGGCGCGATTGGGAATTGTGTAGCCATGCATGCAACGAGTTGAGTTCATACTATACTGCTGTCATGCAATGCAACGCAGACAGACTGATGGTGGTCTATCAACCGACGATCACCCTTTTTCCCGGGACTCGTGGCGACACCTTACCATACCCCTCAAAGCTCACACAGTCACACGCCAATGCCACACAGTCTGCCAGCAGTCCGAATGCATTCCGTGACCAAAAAGCGGCCGGCTCGATCGGGCGACACGCGGCTACTTTCCCGTCAATCATCCCATCCGCCGGCCTATTTTGGCATCGGTCCCTGCATGCAGGTGAGTACCAGCTTTTAAAAGCCGATGAGCCGGGGGACTGGGGAGGAAAGAAAGGATCGCCGGTGTGTGACGTGATCCGCGCCGCAGTCCATCGACGGCCGCGCGGGCGCATGGCCAGGCCACATGTCAGCGTCTCGACAGCCTCGCCGTCGCCGTCGCCGTCGCAGGCACTACGATTTAGTACGGTATGAGAAAAAGTGGCGACGCCACCGCAGCACAGCATGGCACAATCGACAGTTTAATTTGACACCAACACCGCTTTATTCTTTTATACTACTACTCTGGTTGGTTGCATTGGCCGTAGCATCGGAGCATGCCAACGGCGCCCAGAGCGAGCTAAGCTACTGACACAGCGGCACTGGTGATGATGGTACACTGTCATCGATCCTCCCAATGATTGACAGGCTATTACAATAACTGATCCGAACACACATGCCGGGTACGATGTAGCTGCTGCCGCCGCCGTGCCACGCACTTCAAGCCGGCGCGGGGCAGTCGTCGTCGTCCTCGGCTCCGGCGCCGGCGTTCGCCCGCAGCAGCCTCGCCCGGAGTCCGCCCTTCGGCACGGGGAAGGGGCTGTAGGTCACGTCGTCGCTCGACCCGATCACCTGCCACCTGCCAAAGCCATCACAAAAGCAAAAGCAACGCCCCCGCGCGTCAGCGTCTCAGCTGGCAGAATCATCAACAAACAAACAAACGAACGAACAGTCGCCGAGGAGTACGAGGAAAATGGGTGAAAAGTGACGCGGTGCACGGGGGATTTGTCCGCGCGCGGAGCCGAGACGAGCGGCGTCTGGCTCTCGTCGGGACCACGGGAACGCGACACATGGCGGATCCGGGCGCTAGCTGCCGGGTCCCCGCCGGTGGTGGTGACACGTACCTGTAGTTGGTGACGAGGCGGTGGACGAGGACGAGCATCTCGAGCTTGGCCAGGTCGTTCCCGGGGCACGCGTGCACGCCGCTCCCGAACGGCAGGAACGTGCCGGGCTTGGGCGCCACCTGCAACCACGACGCGCGGGTCAGTACAAGAGGATTATTCGATCGGAGTCCCAGCTGCAGGCCGCTGATCAACTGATGGATGCTCCAAACAAAATCTGTCTGCTGCTGACTCTAAACTTGGTGTCTCTCTAAACCTATCTTAGTTAGTGTGCGTGTGCCAACAAGTGTTGCGTGTGTGTTGGTGAGTAATGCTTGTCGCGAGGCCTGTCCAAGCTGGCTAGGGCTAGATCGAGGTGTCGTTGATGCATGAGTTCTCCCTCTCGGCTGCAGGCCTGGCCGGGTGATTGGCCAGCACAGCTACCGTTTACCGGGTCTCCTGCCTGCACCCTGCAGTACGGACTACTCCAGACAGAGCGCGAGAGAGTCAACAATGACTGTGCAGCCGGTACTGAAAGTAACCGCTGTCGTCCTTGACTTTGGGTTCTCTGAAACTGATTGCAACAGCGGCTGCAGACCTATTGAGACTCGATCTTCGACCGGCGCTAACATGCTCCATCCGTATGTAACGTTGGTGTCAAGGTTATGCAATCATATAATCTACTGGAAGTTAAGGGTTGATAGATGTCAACGTAGAGGTAGGCCTCTCGATCATACCATGAACCGGGACGGGTCGAACTTGTGTGGATCCTGGAAGAACTCCGGGCTGTGGTGGATGTTCCTCAGCAGCGGCATCACCTTCCACCCCTTGGGGATCAGGAACCCTGCGAGACAAACAAACCCAACGCCACTGCTGTCAGTGTCCAGTGTCACAGTCAGACTAAATTCGTTGGTTCAGAGGCGGAAATTAAACTAAATCTTCGAGTTTTACGGATTAAATTAACACAGGGATTAATGCTCGTAACAACGTTCCCCCAAACGGAACCACGAGCGCACGCTCCGGCCGCTTAATTTCCCGGCCTGTCCCATTGATTTCCTGCAGTAATGCTGCCTACATGGATGGAGTGGAGCAGCGGCCGCCGGTGCCGTCCGGGAAGGGCAGCTAGCCGCGCGCGGCCGGCCGGCCGGTGTCTGATCGCCGCTCGTCAGGTACGGAACGAGAGGGCGTGGGCGCGTTGCCGACGGCCGAAATCAACGCCGGGATGCGCTCGATCGTGTTCATACAAACAGTGAAACAGCACAGCCGATCGAGGGAATCAGCTCAGCTCAGCTCAGCTCAGCAGCTGCGCCTCACGAAATTGTCTCCTTTGGAGGCAGGCTCTCCTCCCTCTTTTAATGCTCTGAGGCTTATGTGTGAGACGGCGATGAAGCCAGTTGGATTGGATCTCTACGTTTCTGGCGTGTGGCGTGTGATGCTGAGGTGGGCTTGACTCGGCAGCATGTAACGTACTGCACTCCATTTTGTGGAAGAGTCTGTTGGGAATTTTTTTCCTTCACTAATCCCTCGTGAGTTTTTGTCATCTACCCCCTTTTAGAATGTTTATGCAAAGGGACTTGGTCGTTTTTGTACTTGCTACTTTGTCAGGGGTACACTACCACAAGAAAGTATGTAAAAGTAAAACCATGTTTCAGAGTAAGTTACTTTAAAATAACCATTGCCACATGTCACACATGTTGTTCATGATTCTACACCAGTGCTAATCTTGCATGACTTTTTTCCCATAAAAAACGTGACAGCTTTATTTGCTGTTACAATGCTGCTGCACGCTTAAGCCAGGGGCGGGGCGCGAGGCCCATGCTCTACACGTGTGTGCAGTGCGTGCCTTTGCATTCTGATCGTGTAACATACCTTCGTAGTCCACGTCCTCGACGGCCTCCCTGAACGTGAAGCTGATGATGCTCGCCAACCTCAGGCTCTCCAAGATGACCTGGCCGGACGGATCGAACAAGATTATTCACGCAAGTTAGACACAAGAAGAACGACGAACACCTCATGGCAGGTCGTCATAGCTGAAACAAGGGCAAAGTTCCAAATGGAAGCCAGCTCCGACCCTCTGCGACAGACAGAGGATGTGTGCACGGCAGGGTAGCGCGCGGCGGCGTACCAGGTTCGTGATCGGCATCGTCCTCGTCTGCGCCCACGTCAGCGGCAGCCTCCCGCCGTCGTTCTCCTCGTAGGCCGCCATCTGCTCCGCCTGCGGATCGATCGACACGCCGGCCGGGGGCCAGGACACGGTGGCGACGATGGTTAGAACCGGCGGTTGGGGTCGGGTGCGACGTCATGTCCAGTCAGCCAGTCCCGATCATAGATTCTTCTCTCTAGTAATTTGTGAACTGGGAGCAAGGGATCGGGGGACGGCGAGAGCTCACCTTGACGGCTTCCAGAAGTTTCGGGCTGTCGTGGAGGTACTTGAGGATCCAGGTGAGGACGCTGGCCGTCGTGTCCTGCGCCGCGAACAGAACGCCGATGACGTTGTCGGCGACCTGGTCGTCCGAGAACGCCGCGCCGCCGTCGTCGCGGCGCCGCATGAGGGTGCCCAGGAGGTCGTCGCCGAGGTCACCTCGCGCCCGCCGCTCCGACATGATGCCGCTCAGGATCGCCCCCAGCCGCCGCCTCGCCTGAGAATGCACGCCCCAGTTGGTGGTGGTGAGTGTGTGGTGACATTGTGAACGCAAGGAATTCCATCGGGCGCCATTGATTTGGAGGAGAAAGAATTGCCTCCTTCGTATATATACCTTGATGGCCTGGCTGTAGCGAGTCCAGGGCCAGGGGACGCCGGGGACGGGGAAGCTGTTGTAGCCATTCTCGACGATGAAGTAGTTCCTCCTCAGCTCCTCCTTCACGTGCTCGGCCACCCGCCGGCCGAAGATGGTGACGACGCCGACGTCGAACGTGAACTGAAAGAAAAGCCAGTGGACGACACCACCAAGTTAGCTGGACACGTCGCGCCACGCGTACAACGAAGGCCGGCCGGCACGGCGGCACGAGCACGACACGCACCCTCTTCATGGTGTGGAAGGTGCTGGTCTCGCAGCGGCGGCCTTCCCACCAGCGGAGCGTGGACGCGACGGCGGCCTCGACGTCAGGCACCAGGGCGCGGAGCGCGTCGGGGCCGAGCCACCCCTGGACGGCACGGCGCATCCGGAGGTGGTGTTCGCCCTGGTGGAAGAAGAGCGCCTGCGGCCCGATCATGCGCTCCTTGCTCGGCGGGTACGTCGGCCGGAACAGGTGCGCGCGGGTCACCAGCACCATGCGCGCCGCCTCCGGGCTCGCCAAGATCACGCACGGGCAGCCCAGAACGTGCGTCTTGAACACCTCGCCGTACCTGCAACGGCACGCATTCGCAAGTTACGGATCATTTCTGCAATGGCAGCCAGGCAATCGGCCGGCCGGCCGGGCAGGAGTTGGTTAGTTACCTCCTCAGCCTGGTGGCGAAGAAGACCTCGGGGTTCTGGGAGTAGAGCTGCAGGGTCTCGCCGACGTACGGCAAGCCCATGGAGCCCGGGGGCAGCTTCAGCCCCCGCGCCTGCTGCTGGTGGCCTCCTCCGCTGCGGCCGGCGGCGCCTCCCCTCCGGCGCCTGCTCGCGGCGAGCAGCACCAGCACGGCGAGTGCGAGGACGTAGACGAGAGCTACAGCGACGAAGAAAGCCATGTGCGTGGCTGGCCTTCCCGACGCTGCAGCTTCTAAGAGTAACAGGAGTGATCCTCTCAATCAATTAAGATAAATATAATCACACGGGAGGCTAGCGGCTAGTGCCCTCCCGCTGTAGTGCTGTACTTCCCTTTCGTATCCGAGTGTGATTTGCGCCACTGGCGCGGTGGTGTTAGGCGAGAGGGACACGAGGGAAGCGATCTTGAGAGGATCTTCTCCCCGAGTGGTGGGTGGCGGAGAGATCCCACATGTGGTGGTATTTATAGGCCCGGGAGGCACAAGGGGAGGGTTGTCAATGTAAGGTATGGCGCTAGTGGACGGCATGTATGCTCTGGTTACAATTTAGAAAATCTTTGAGGGAGGGGGAGAAAATAAAACAAGGAAAGATGAGGAGGATAAACTAGGCATGTATCATTGGGGTTGCTTAGTTCCTACACGTGGTAATTTAATCTTTGGTTTATGCATAAAAAATGGATATACTTAACTTGTCAAATTGTTGTATGTTCGTATAGAAAGCTTTATAATACACCAAGATCTTAAAAGTGGATAACCCGGAGTAGAGAAATTAATATACTACATGAAAGCCTCTCTACATCCATTTTTTCTCACCATCTCTCTTCTTTAGATTTGAAGTGTTTAATTCTAATTTTTACCTATCATCTCTCTTCTCTAGATTTGAAGTGTTTAAGGGGCTCCGGCGAGGAAGAAACTTCTTTTTTCACGTGTGTCCCGTAGTGATCAATTCGATTAGGATTTTGGGGTTACATGGGTTTTGGGCTTCAGTGAAATTTTCTTTAGACTCGGAAATTAGAAGAAGGGTTGAGAAGAAGTCTAGTCTAGTTTGCCGTTTTAAAAAATGAAGTCTAGTCAGGCGATGAAGTTCTCTTGTGGGTAGCACGACGAAACGGTGAGGGTGATGCTGGTAGAGGATAAGTGGTGGCAAGGGTTGAGGCGGGTGTGCCAAGTTGATATCTAGACCAAGCTATGGTGGTATGAGGAGGAGGTGTACCCAGGGGTCTCTAACACTAGGGACGGGAGCAGTATGGCGGGGCGAGGGATTCATACGAAGAAGCAATAAGAGATATGGAAACGAGGGAAGTTGGAGAAAGAATATGATGGCCTGACCGTGACATCAAAGTCTAATGGTAAAAAATACTAGATGTGTAGAGAGGAAAAAATGCTTTGACACCCTTGCATAAACTAATAGGACACACTAGGTAAGGCCTACCTGGTGAGAACTTGAAGACATTTGTCACACGTATTCTACTTAACCTCTTCTCTCATCCACTTATGGAAACTTAAAGACATGTCACGCTCACGCGTATTTCACGGATTGAGTTCTCCACCCAATAACCTCTTTAACAATCTACGTTCACATGCTGCCTCCACACATTGTCCATGCCCCATCACACTTGTGTTGCTATGAAGACTCTCCACTCCCTACGCCCTCTCCCATGCTCATCATCCACACCACTCCCTGACCTTAATCACCCCAAGTTTCTCCTCCCCACCTGATCTCCTTCAATCTGGCAAAGGATCATGGACTAGCTGAGGTGTCATGGCATTGCTAATCCAAAGGAAGGTGGTGGAGCGGTTAGTAATATACGTTTACCAAGCCTTCATGAATAAGATGTGAGGCCATGGACAACGATTTGAACAATGGAGGTCACAATGTGATGGCATCGATTGCAATGGCAGTGTCCACTAGATCTACCAGGTTTTTGTCTTACTACATACTCATTATTTCCCATCATCTTAAAATCCGGGCCTTTTGATATTTGGATGTTGAGTATGCATGGCCATGGAGATTATGCCTATCTAGTGAGACTAGGTGGCTACTTGTGTGAGGTCAAGGTAGTCTTAGAAATTACCAAATCTTGCTTGTGCTATAGATCCCACCCCTTTCTTGAACTATCCTTGTATTTTGATATGTGTTCCACCTATTCCTTCGCCCAGTGACAAATCCAGAATTTAAGTTGGGGGGGGGGACTCACTGTAGCAAAGGCACAAATTAACTATGTGCATAAACCAATTCATACATTTCTACTGTAGCAAAAATTAACTATACAGACCGCTGTTGTCGCCCCTCAACCCGCTCGCAACGGATGGAAGGAAACTGAGGGAGCGCTACCTGTGTCTGTGTGCTGTGGACTCAAGGGGAAAGGGCCTGTTGGACTGGGTTGTTGGCCACTTGGGACTTGCCCTGTTGTGGGGAGGAGAGAAAAGGTTTGGCCCGGTGGACGCCTGGGTTGTTTTTTTTTGACTGGATAGAAAAGCCTGTGGAAGCTCAGTCGTGCACATACTACTGGTCTGTTGGCCCATCATGTGAAACACATCATCTTCAACCTCATGAACATCTTTAGATTCTCCTAACCAATGGTATCCATGGCAGATTTTTGAGAAGGGGCTAAGGAGGGGCCTCAAGGGTTCTGCGAAGGTAGGGGGGGCTCTAGCCCCTCCCGCCCCAGTGCTAGATCTACCACTGCCTTCGCCCATCATTTTCTTGTTCTTATTTTCCACATCTCTTCCTATTCTATCCCCTCTTCACTTGCGTGTTACATGCTGCCTATGTGGCTTAAAAGTAAGGAAGTCATTTTCATTGTCTTCGTCTGTCTTGGCCACCATTTAGAGATATGTGAATCAATGGTTATATATCAATGGAGTCAATTCATCCATGAAGTCATTTTATTTGTAATACCATATTTTCCATTCCATATACTGATGAGATGGGCACACATGCAATACCGAACCTCCCATACACGTGACCCAACTATTTTCAATTCCATCCTGATACTCATATCCCCGCCTTTCTGTTGAAACCTAGTAGTGGCATAGGTGAGTGCACTTTATAAGCAAACAACCGAGTGAGTGCATGTCCTAGATGTTGCACGGGTAACCAGTATGGTACGAATGCAAGTGTAGTTATGCAAGCCAACAACATTAATGTTGCATGATGGTAAAGAGCACATGGAGAAAAGAAAGATGAAAATAAACCTATAAGCTTTCTACAATTGACTGGTGGATCATGTCTCAATTATATTGAAATGTTAGATGAGGTGGTGGAGGGAGAAGACAGAGAAGAAGATGAGGGTACCTACGAAGGGAACTATCCTTGTATTTTGATATGTGTTCCACCTATTCCTTCGCCCAGTGGCGAATCATGAATTTAAGTTTAGAGGGGGACTCACTGTATCGTAGGCACAAATTAACTATGTGCACAAAACAATTCATGCATTTCTACTGTAGCAAAATTTAACTATACAGACCACGTTGTCGCCCCTCAACTCGCTCGCAACGGATGGAAGAAAACTGAGGTGGTGCTGCCTATGTCTGTGTGTCGTGGACTCAAGGGAAAAGGGCTGGTTGGACTGGGTTGTTGGCCACTTGGGACTTAGCATGTTGGGGAGGAGAGAAAAGGTTTGGCCTGGTGGACACTTGAGTTGTTTTTTTGGCCAGATATAAAAGGTTGTGGAAGCTTAGTCGTGCACATACTTATGGTCCGCTGGCCCATCACGTGAAACACATCATCTTCAAGCTCCTAAATATCTTTAGATCCTCCTAACCAATGGTATCCATGGCAGATTTTTGAGAAGGGGCTAAGGAAGGGCCTCAAGGGTTCTGCGACGGTAGGGGGCTCTAGCCTCTCCCGCCCCACTGCTAGATCTGCCACTACCTTTGCCCATCATTTTCTTGTTCTTATTTTCCGTATCTCTTCCTATTTTATCCCCTCTTCACTTGTGTGTGACATGCCGCCTATGTGGTTTAAAAGTAAGGAAGTCATTTTCATTGTCTTGGCCACCATTTAGAGATATGTGAATCAATGATGAATATGGGCCCACATGCAATCCCGAACCTCCCATACACGTGACCGAACTATTTTCAATTCCATCCTGATACTCATATCCCTACCTTTCGGTTGAAACCTAGTGGTGGCATGGGTGAGTGCACTTTATAAGCAATAAAGCAAACAACTGAGTGAGTGCATGTCCTAGATGTTGCATGGATAACTAGTATGGGCGAATGCAAGTGTAATTATGCAAGCCAACAACATTAATGTTGCATGATGGTAGAGAGCACATGGAGAAAAGGAAGATGAAAATAAACCTATAAGCTTTCTGCAATTGACTGGTGGATCATGTCTCAATTATATTGAAAGGTTGGATGAGGTGGTGGAGGGAGAAGACGGAGAAGAAGATGAGGGTACCTACGAAGGGAACACCATGGGGGCCTTGCTAATGAGCGTGCGCTCTAGCAGGTTGTTGGCCAACGAATCCGGACAAGCCACCTCCCTCCCTTCGAGTTTCCTTTCTTGGAAAGTTTACTTTCTGCAACTTTCCATTTTTGGAATTTTATACTTATACACATAAGTTCGACACATAACTTTGAACTAAAATTTTTTATCAAATAACTTTTAAGCACAAGTTTGATAGTGTGAGGAACTTATACATACAACTTGTATGCACAATATTTTGAAAATGACTTATATGCATAAATTTTTCAACATATCAGCTTATGTGATATTTTTAATCACAACTTTGATGATGTGCATAACTTATATGTACACTTGCATGCACAATTTTTTAAAGAGTGACTTATACTTATCATTTTTTCGAAACACCAACTTATGTGATATTTGTAAGCGCAACTTTAATGGCGTACGTAACTTATACATACAACTTGCATGTACAAGTTTTTTTAAAGAATGGCTTGTGCACATAAAGTTTTTTGAATATTAGCTTACATGATATTTTTTAGCAACTTATGAATGTAATTTATATGCATATAAATATTTAATTAGTAAAAAATGTATTGAAAAAATAATAGAATAGAAAAAAATATAAAAAGGATCATGTGGCTGGTAGGCCTGCTCCTCCGTCCCGTTGCGTGCAAGGAAGCGCGCTGGTGCACACAAGTTGGATTGGCTTTGCGACGTCATGACCATCTTTTAGCTTTTTTTTGAAAGAAAACTGTAGGGGAGTACCCCACAACGTAAATTTCAAAGAACCCCAGCCAGTGGCCTTTACCACTCCAACTCCTTGACATGACCATCTTTTAGTTGTCCCTATGTATGTGATTGAGGAAGATGAAGAACCAATAAAAGGCATATAGGACATGGCTTTAATTTTAATAACTAGCATTGAAGTGAAGTTGATTGATTCGATGATATTGAATGGATTGGAATAATGTCTACTGGTACATAGTGAATAAACTCTACTCTTTAGCTAGATATACACCTAAAAACAACTTCACTTATAGATGAATTATTTTTGTCTTGTAGAGACATTTTATGTTGTCCCTAAAGATCGATTCATAGTGTCATTTTATAACACTACAAACATTGTCTCTTCTAATGAAGATTCATTTTCAAGTGTCCCTATGTTTTCTAAGGCAACTTTTGCATTAAGAGTCATTTTAAGTGTCCTTATGTTTTCTATGGCAACTTGTAATGGGCTAATGAGACAATATTATGTTTATGTATGTCTTCTCTACATGAACTAGAAATATATTTGAAAAATATGATAATTTTGGAGTGATGTGAACTCAAGACCTCGTGTTGCATTGCATAATACTCCACCTATTAGCCAACTCAACTTCACACCAATTACTGGATATTTATTCCTTAGTATAATACTTATTCTTATAAGTAGTGCCTCAATATTCTAAACAATGTCTCAAGATATTACCGTGAATGTCTCAAACTATGTCTCTACAAGGTAAGGTTAAAATTTTAATTGTCTCGAACATGTCCTTAATATTATTCATTAGCATTTTACAAAATGGCTTAAGAAAATATCCCTATGGTTGAAAATGCCTCAAGTAGTGTCTCAATACATATGAAACTTTCTAAGGTGCCACAAAATGTATCATTATAATACATTAAGGCATACTAATAGAGTAGATCATAAAATTTCTATAGAGAAGTGTCTCTACTTGAGCTTTATGTTGCAGTTCCATAGATTCACACAAACATTCTCGTTAATTTGTAGCATCCTGAATTTTAACCACAAGTTTTGTTGGCTTCATGAACTTGTGGGATGGACTATACTTTACACTTATTCAAAAATCCATATCTTGTACCATATATAAAGAGAAGGAAACACATTGTTTGCCTAGATATATTCTATAAAGTCATCACATTCTTCTTTAATTTGTAGCACTACAAAACTAACTAGATTTGTTGGTTTCATGTACTCATGGCAAAGTTTGTCCACGTCATGGCTTGACATTTCTAATGTACATTGTGAATTCTTACATGATGTGTAGTGAAGTATATATGTACACTTTGAATCTTTACAATAATAGTGTCATGATACTTATTGAAAATGAAAAAAAACCAAAGTCGATTTCTAAAAATCCACATGTTTTCCCCTACATGTCAAATCAGAATTAATGTATTGTATCTGATCCTGTTATACACGTGGAGTCATGAGCTTAGATGTGTATGGTTCTCTTTGAGGTGCCTTGGAAAGGACCGCTTTTGTTGATGAATCACGTGCCTGTGAACAAAGCCCCTCCTTTCCGAGCTATGTTGGAACCATGCACACCTAAGCTCTTGGACCTAAAGGCCACACATATGGATAACAAGATCAGATACAATATGTGTATCCTGATCACCCACCACATAGTAAAAAAAGTGCATTTTTTTAGAAATGCTAAAAAAAAGTAGTTTGCCTAACTTCTGTGAAATACATAGTCCACTCCACACCGTAAAAGTATTCATGAGAAAAATGCATGAAGCTAACAAAACTTGTGGTTATTAATTTCAAGGTGTCGCCAATGAAAGAAGAATGCATGTGACTTTGTGGAATATATCTGACCAAAAGTGAGTTTTCTCTATTATATATGGGAGATGGAACAAATAATGTGGATGACTTAAATACGTGTAAAGTGCATGAAGCCAACAAAACTCATGGTTCACGGTACTACAAATTAAAGGATTATGTGTATCTATCTGTCTATGGGATATATCTGACCAAAAAGTGATCTATCTCTTTTACATAGGGACAAATATGGGATGACTTCGTCTTTCAAAAAAAAAAAGGATGACTTCAATACGTATATAGTGCTACCTACTCCCTCGGTCCAAAAAAATTGCAATCCTAACTTTTGAAAAAAATCTCATAAAGAGTGCAATCTTAGAAAATAGATCTAATTAGTTGCCTAATTAAACAACCAGATCTGATATGCATGTCAAAACTTACTGTATTTGGCTAACAAATGAGGATATTAATGTCTTTTCATGCCACCACTAATCTGTCTTAAAAAAATTAGAATTATACTCTTCATGAGACGGAGGAAGTATGTCCTTAAATATATGATGTTTAGGACAAATAATACAAAATTATAGTTTGTCCTAAAAGTCATATATTTAAGGACGGAGGGTGTATCTCATACAAAACATGGGTCCAGGTGTACAAAGGGAAATCCCCTACTAAATAATGATATTAACATAGTCTGAAGAAAAAAATTGCATCATGTAAGCAAGTTTAGCCATTCTACTATTGCCGGAAAGAATGGCTGGACTCTCGCTCCAAACACGGCTGAGCTCATCGACCAGTTCCTGTTGAGCCGCTGCCAACAGTGAGGCAAATCCAAAGCTCTGTTGTCACACAGGTGACACACGCTGTGTAAGCTGACAAGCAAGCATCGCTGAGGTTCAGTTCGGGAACTTTAGCAGCCAACTACTCAAATTTAAGTGCCAAAGTCATGCCTGCACTTAGGGCTGGACGAAAAGTTCGAAGCTCGTTAGCTCGCTCGAACTCGTTCGTTAGTGGCTCAGTTCGGCTCGGCTCGTTAGGAAATTTGAACCGAGCCGAGCTCAGGTTTCAGCTCGCTACGATAACGAGCCGAGCTCGAGCTGGCTTGCGAGCCGCTCGCGAGCCCTAACGAGCCAGTGCAGCACCCAACAAACGAGTTGATTCTTGTTAGCAGAGTAGATAGAGTAGTAATTTTCTTAAGCACTAGATTGTTTGTTGGCTACTTGGTTTCATGGTTTGTTGGTTTACAAAAATATCGTATTTGTTGATTCCATATTTACATATTGATTGTGATTTTTTTTTAATTTATAACTACTAACGAGCTGGCTCGCGAGCTTAACGAGCCAGCTCGCGCTTCTTAACGAGCCAAGCCGAGGTAGGTTTCTAACTTGCTAAGATAACAAGCCGAGACGAGCCAGCTCGTTATCCAAACAAACTAGACCGAGCCGAGCCTTAACGAGCCGAGCCAGGCTCGATAGCCAGCCCTGCCTGCACTGCTCGTTTCTCGCAAGCAAACGCCACGTACAGATGTTACAAACTGTGCTCCGAGCATCGTCGGAAACGAGGACGTAATCGTGATGCCATCGATCGATCGGCGGGTGATGAGAAACCACACACCCGCCGTTGTTACGGAGTTATGATCGAGCACCACCCGGCCTGGTTGTAGACTTGCTTGCGCAGTTGACGGTTGGAACCTGGAGCACCACCAGGTGGCGCGCAATCGGGCAACCAAGTGTCAGGCCCCGGCCGTGCCTCGGTGGCGCCGGAGAGCGACAGCTCGGGCCGCCGTGCGGGAAATATAACTCCGGCCTGCAACCAAACGATTGTTCCGGGCCAATGGCGTGCCCCCGTGTGGCTAGCTGCAGGATCAGGATCTGTCTGAGATTTCTCAAAAGGTGCTGCCGATTTCAAGGCTTGGGAAATTTTGGGATAGGGCGCCCTCGATTTCCACCTGTCGCGTCGGGTGTCAACGCACATGCATGCGACTGTGCAGGTCCCAGACTTCGTTTGACCTCGCTCACAAGAAACTGATTGGCACCCAAGGCGAGAGAGCGAGCTTTGCATGGAGGCATGTCATCAGAAAGAGGGGCAGGGTCAGCGCTTGACATTTCTGAACCGCTCCAGATTCGGTTCATCTGCCACGATGCCTATCGGCATGCATGGTCAGGGATGGAGGTTGACGGTCATGGCAGTTACAGTTATCGTCGACGAGGTCCTTTTTGAGTTTTCTACAAGAGTTCAAGGAAATCCTGGGATTTTACATTGACCATGCTGGGTTTGTCCTAACGTTAGGATACAGGCGTTGCTGCTAGCTACGATGAGGTGGCAAGGACACGTGCCATGCAGTAGTGTGGGTCAAGCTAAGATGAACTCATGCAAGGAAAATATATTCGACGACGATACATAGAACATATTACCCACGGATTCGTAATTGAGGCAATTGTTTAGTGCAGTGAGGTGATGCTATGAAAAAAGTTGTAGACACAATCAATCGTCGGTTGGGGAAAATAATCAAAGATATTAGATGTCACTGCTCGCATATGCAATTTAGAAGAAACCTATACAACTTCTTTTAAGGGACTAGCGATGTCATGGTGGCATGGCCGACGACGGTTTCGCGGACATTGCCAACGGTGTCGTGGTGGGCACGCTGGCGGCGGTCGTGCGAAGGCTCCCAGCAGTTTCAGTCCATGGCAGTGGTGTATGGTGGCTTGTGTCGACATCTCAATACGACCGAACGGAGTTTCGTGAAGGTCTCCAGTCGATGTCCACATCCGACCGGGTAGATCCTTTGAAGTTGTTTGAGTTGTTTAGAGCAATACGTGCTGATATCCCAATACAACCCACCATGTCTCTTCTTAGTTATGTGGTCTACAAACCGAGGTGGTTCGGGGAATTGTACCTCTTCAGCTGTGCGGTCGACGAACTGGAATTGTACGGTCTTTCCACCGAAGTTGTATGGTTTTTAACCCGTTTTTCCTTGTAAATTGGGTCAACTCTCTTCTAATAAAAATTCGAGAAAGCGCAAACTTTCACCGTCTGTTCAAAAAAATCCATATGAACCAAAAATGTGTTATCTTTGTAGATAACAGATAAAGGTCTCAGCTTCAACTCCACCTTTCACGAGTGGGAATTAGTCCAAAATTATTACATTTAGTAGCTCATGCTACCCATACGGTATAAAACGTCATACCGAAGTAGATGGTTTAACGAAACACAAACAATATATAAAACGTCAATCTTCAATCGAAACGACCATCATGGGAGGCAAAACCTAAGGGCTGATGTCTCTAGGGTTTGGCATGCCAGCAGGATCATCATCTCCTTACTGTGCTGCAACCGTGCCACTATTGTGGCTAGTACATTCCACTGAAAAGAACCTGCATAAAAGTTTTTATTGACATTTGTCAAACACAACAACATTTCTTGTTAGCCAAATTGCTCAACATAAAGCCGCTGCCCATATGTTAATAAGTGTAGGTTTGGTTTTTACCCCCTTTGTTTTAACCATTGATTGAATAAATCATCAAAGTTCAAAGGTGTACAAATACAAAGACAATATGAACTGCCCGCCACAAGAATCTAGCATAAGCACACTAGAAAATATGTTGGATAATTTCGTTGGTGCAACAAAAGCTACGAATCTTACTAATGTTCCAATTTGTCATAGCCAGATTGTCTTTTGTAACTTGTAAGCACTACCCTTTTTTAAGTACCACATAAAGATTTTAATCTTCAAAGGTAACTTGAAATGCCAATTTTTTCTGACTTTTACCTCACTATTGGTGTTTTTACATGGAACATACTAGAAAGGACCCGTTGGCATGAAGTGACCGGAAAAAGATGTCTCTACCCTCATGTAAATTTACATTCAAGTCTTTCTACATCCAAAAGTCTTGCTACAAGATCATGCTAGACTTGTAGTTTATCACCGACTGACGATCTCCGAAAAGAGATATTTAAACATGTTGAACTAAACACTTTCATGACAATAGCATATCTTCTACGAATGATATTATACAACGATGTGTTTTGGGACCTCAAAGTCTAGTTACCCATCCATATGTCTACCCAAAATCTAATATTTGATCCTTCCCACGACTCTAAGCTTCCTAGTGTAAGGAACCGGTCTTTCACATTTAGAAGTCTCATCCAAAAGTGCGAGACACCTAGTTTCTTTAAAACTTGACCTATGGTCTTGTTCTTGAGATATTTATTATATTTCTCACAAATTCTTGTCAAATCCCCTCCTCGTTGCACAATTTTAATAGCCGTTTACTAAGTAGACATTTATTTTGTAGTTCTAGATTTTCTATGCCCAAACCACCTTGTTCTTTGAGTTGGCACAAAATCTTTCATTTAACTTGTCTGCATTTCTTCTTATGTTGACCATTCTGCGAAAAAATCATGATCTATAATATCCATTTTCTTGAGGATTCCCTTTGGGGCCTCAAAAAAAGATATCATGAACATCGATAATTAAACGGGATATAGAACCAAGTTGATCAAAACCTACTGATAGTATCTTTCCTTTCCATCCACTTAGTCTCTTTTCGCATCCATCTTCAATGAATTTCCAATAATTATTACTCAATTTTCTGTAGTGAATTGTGATGCCAAGGTAGTGAAAGAGGTATGTTTCCTTCTTGCAACAAAACAGCCTTGAATATTCCAACTCAAATTGTTTTGCCTGTCCAAAGCAGGAGGTTTTTCTTTTGTGAAAATTATTTTTTAGCCCAGACAATTGTTCAAATACACATAGCAATAATTTCATATTCCTTGCTTTATTTTGTCAATATCACGGTCCATTAAATGTGCTATCTAATTCCATTATCTAGGGTTTATTAGAAAATATGCTCCATTATCTTATATCTGATGTTTTGGCCACTGGACACTCGAAACGTGTCGATCGGCTTTGCTGAAAAATACCGAAACACTACTGTTTGCTAGCCGAAACGACATTTCACTATATAATTCTGTACCAGATTATTTCCAGATAGACACTGTGAGTCTCTTCCAGGAAATGTTATAAGAAATTTGATCTTTGCGACACACATTTTGTGGAGGACACTGTGTACGTACTAATGTACTATCGTGTCTAAATCGTCGAACAGTGCACAAAATCACAGTGTCCGACGTCCATGGCAACAGCGACGAAACGAGATCGGCGCATTGCCACCGTTTGACCTGCGGCCGGCGGCGAGCGAAACATTCGCGAAACTACTGGCGACCGCCGTACCCCCTAATCGCGACACCCCTGTTTGCGTCACACTGTCACAGCCCCCAAGCAATGGCAGGTTTTCCGGTGGCCGGCGCCTCCCCGATCGATACCGCGATGGCGTTGACGACCCGGCCGGAGAGCACGGATGACGACGGGGAGCATCGCTTGATGATTGGGTCGATTTCGTGCTGCCGCTGTCAGATAATTAAGCAGCAGTACGTACGTTTGATGTGCCTTCTGCTGTTTGCGTACGCTAATAATGCTGCGCCAGAGATGCCCTCGCGCTACGGCGGGTTAGCTATACGCCTATACTCCGTCCTAGCTGCTTCGTTCGATTTGTCACCGAATCGAGGGCATTTGTGGTCGGTTGCAGGTGAAGTTTGTGGTCTATTTGGAGCGAGAGAAACAGGGACTGGATCAGATAGTGGGTGATACTTGCGGAATGCGTGTCTATAACGTGTCGCCACCACCACCAGAACGAGAGCAGTGTTCGGTGTTTATCATCGTTGAACTGTCAGAAATTATGTCCGAAAGGCTATAGTTCTTGTCTTCTTGATCAATGATATGGTTCCATCGCTTTCGGTGTCCTTAAATAGGCTTCATTATCATCATGTACTAGCTCCGTTCGCTAACGATCTTGTCGCATTAGATTCTACCCCCCCCCCCCCCGGTTATCGGTTATGATATTGTTAAAACCACTGTATGATGAATGTTCAGACCTTAAAATCTCCTTAGTTATATATAATATAAGCACCTCCTCACACTCTTGCATTGGGGGTCTTCAGGAATCAGGACCTCCATCACATGGAAACTGATTTTTACTGAGCATATCCATTGGAGATTTGGAGTGGGGAGTCACATTATCACTAATAGATTTCCGAGAACTCCGATATATCTGTATTGTCTGTAGGGTCCGATAGAAATAGTTTATCACCTAAAAATATCGGTGGTTTGAATTTAACCCACTCCCTCCGCCCAGAAAAGATGCAACTCTAGCATTTGAAATTTGTCCCAAAATATATGCAACTCTAGCTTAAATGTGGGGCCTACTAATGGATAGTTGTGTTAAAGAAAAATCAATAGCAATGTTGTAGCGAGGTGTGGGGTGCCCATAGCAATTTAGCAGTGTTTGCTGTTAGGGTCGGTACACCACTCGTGAATCCGTGATGGTTCCAGAATGTAAAAAAAAATGTCGGTTTCTAGATTGTTCCCGCAACTATTGTAGGAATATATATGTCTTTTTACTTGTTCATTGGTCTTGGTGCAAAATGCTATTTAGAGCATCTCCAAGAGCTCTTGTATATGTGATGAGTTAGTTAAAAAAAGAAAATGTTGACACTCAAATTTGGCAAAAGCCGGATCAGGCTGGGCCAGGCGGTCAGACCGGGTCGCTCAGGCGGTCTGACCGCGTGCCCTGTAGCCGGTCCGGCACGAAGGCCGCCAGGCGGTCTGACCGCCTGCCCCGGGCGGTCTGACTGAGTCTCCCCGAGTCCGACTCAAGTTAGGAGTTTTTGGCTAGTTACGAGTTGTAAAGAGTTCCTTGCAGGGCAAGACCTCCCCCCTATAAATATAAAGGGGCGTGGCCGATTGAGAGGCTATCATCCAATCGAATTATCAATTTACATTTTATTTTCTCCAAACCCTAACTTTTCCAACCCCTTTGCTCTCCTCCTTCGTCTCTACGGCGGTTGAGGAAGTTCTGAGTGGCCTTGCCGACCTCAGAACAACCCTAGCGTGTGTTTCTCCCGACAGGGTCCCTCCCGGAGCGACGAACTTAGGTTTTCGGCGACGTTCCTGTCCAAGGTGGTCAGACCGCGTCCTCCAGGCGGTCAGACCGGCCCGTGCCGGGTGCTTCGACGAGTTGATTTCCGACGTCTGCGCGAACTAGCGCACTCGTGTGTTCGGCCAGAAAAAGCGTCAACACACTTTTGGCGACTCCGCTGGGGACAGATCTGGTTTTTACAACCATTTTGTCAATTGTTGTATGGGAGCGCGTTGTGAACTCGATCCCAAGAACCTCATCATGGTGAACATCGAAGAACTCAGTGAAGAGAACCAGAGGAAGTATACGGAGCTTCAAGAGTACATCAAGAAGCAGTTTCTCTCTGGCGCCAAGAAAGATCGTGCAGGCAAGGTGACCTTAGCTCAGGACTTTGAGATGCCTGCGTTCAAGCTAAACAACAACAAGGTTGAGGTAATACCCACTGTAAGCTAAACTCCATCTGATCTAGTTACGCAATTATCTTCTATATCTGAAAAGTTTGATCTTGCGTTTAGTGATTAGAATAATCTAGTGGCTAGTGTTATTACTCGCCTTGAAAAAGTAGAGGCTAAATGTGTTAGTACTGATATTACTGATGATTCCATCCCTCAAGTTGATACACATGGGGTTCTGCACCAAACCATGTCGGCAGCACCTAATTCTTCAAGTGATACATTTATGTACGGTATGCCGACAGGGTTTTATCCTGAGCAAACACCATTCACCCAGCCGACCCTGGTCAAATCGCCCCCTATAGGCGGTCTGACCGCCCAGTCCGGCCAGATGGTTTTGCTACCAGAACAGCCGGTGCCTTTGTCAGTTGCGCCTAATACTCAGATTCCTGGGCGTAGTAATGTTGGTATTGCACCTTATGCATTCAGTACTATTGCTCACACATCACCACATATACCTAATGTTGCTCCATCTTATGGTGTGCCTAATGATGTGTTTTCCGACTTGCATCGTGTTCAAAATCCTAATCAACCCTATGTGAGTAGATTTAATACATCAGCTCCAATGCAATCTCAATTAGCTACTAGGAATGAATTTTCTCAATTTAAAGAAGTAGCTAATATGATGAAAAATAAGCTCGGCATTGACTTTGGTAATTCTAAGCTTTATCAAAAACCCTATAGAGCCGAGTTTGATTATGTGAATTTTCCCCCTGGTTGGCGTTTGCTTGACTTTGTTAAATTTAGTAGTGATGATAACCGCACAACCTGGGAGCATATTAGTCAATATACTGCTCAACTAGGTGAATCTGGTACCTACTCTGAAAGTACGCTTGTTTTCCTTGTCATTAACTGGTACCGCTTTTGCTTGGTTTTCTTCATTAGCTCCTAACTCTATTGATTCGTGGGATCAATTAGAACAAAAGTTTCATGATCACTTCTTTAGTGGGAGCTATCAATTAAAGTTAACAGATTTAACATCGGTTAGACAAGGCAAAGATGAATCAGTCTCTGATTATCTTAAGCGCTTTAAAGAAGTTAAAAACCGTTGTTTTAATCTTGCACTTTCTGATTCTGACCTTGCTGACCTTGCTGCTAAAGGTTTAAGATGTGCTCTTAGAGAAAGGTTAGAAGGTGTAGAATTTTATTCTCTTGCTACTATTCTTGTAAGAGGTATGGCACAAGAATTAAAACTGAATAAAGAAAAAGAAAACTATAAGCCTCGTCAGTCTAATATGCATTTGGTTGAATATGATTCTGATAGCTTGAACGACGAGGGTGAGGTTTATGTTGCTGAATTTGTATGGTCTTCTAAGGCTAAACCTAGTTCTTGTGCATCACTTAAGCCGGCTACTAAAGGTCGGCAAGAAGAATTTGAAATTTACTTTTAATGTTTCTAAGTGTGATCGTATTTTTGATGAATTACTTAAACTTGGAAATATTAAGATTTCTCATACCATGCCTCCACTTGATGAAATTAAACGACATGCATATTGTAAATTTCATAACTCTTATTCTCATGCTACTAACGATTGTAATGTGTTTCGTCGTCAGATTCAATCGGTCATAAATGAAGGTCGTTTGATGCTTCATGAGATGCAAGTGGACAAGCAGCCTTTTCCTATTAATACCATGGATCTGCAGCAACCTAAAGTGTTGATTCGGCCACACCAAGTCGAAGCAACTAAAGGCAAGAACGTGGTAGTCGGGGAAGCTAAGCCTGACTTGAGGGGAAAAGAGTTGGTGAGAGAAGTTTCATGTGAAAAGACTCCTGATGGCAGAGAGACATTCAAGATTACTATCAAAGCTTCTGGACATGGGGGCAAGAATCGTCCACGTCGTCTGGTCAACAAACAACTGAGCCTGGTCAACCCAGGGCGGTTAGACCGGCACCCCAGGGCGGTCAGACCGCCCCTCCCCATGGTCGGCCAAAAATGCTTATTCCGAAGCGGCCGGAGATTGGAAACTGGAAGCTTAATATTGCCAAGAATCAGGGGAGTATTTCAAAGTCAAAGGTCACATTTGATATACTATTTGATAAGTACTCTAAACAAAAGGCCGTTACAAATGATCAGCCATTAAAAAAAAGATAAGATCACCTACACATCAAGGAAGGCCGTCGTCGCCTTCAAGAGCAGCTACAAGATTCAGAGGTGAATCATCACAGCAGGGGCAACACTTTACTCCGCAATGGGTGCCTTCAAATCAACCTCACCTGGTTTATGATGACAATGGAGTGATGTGGGTGACTTATCAGCAGTCCTTCCATCCTGGATGGGGAGGGCCAAGAAGACCAACACTGGATCGGATTTCGCAACCTACACAAGATCGTTGGGCTCCATGTTGGTCAGGGCAGCATCAGCAGGCCAATGCGGTCAGACCGCCCTGCTTAGAAAAAATAATCAATCTCCTCCACGACAAGTGTACAAGCCCAAGATCAGAGAGGAGGAGGTTCAGAAAATGGATATTGATCCAGAGAGGACTACTGGCCAAGACATCATACAGATTGGGACAATGGATGTTCCTATTGAGAAAAGTGGCAAAAGACCGATTGTGCTAAACAATCAGGTTGTGACACCTACTCAAAAAGGATGTGCTGCTAATGATCATGAGGCCAGTGGGAGTGGTTCCAACTCCAATAACTTCTTGCCAAGGTGGTGTCCTCACGGTTTAACCCATACACAAAGGAGAAAGCTTCAAAGAATGAGGTTCCGGGAGAAGAAGGAAAAGGAAATGGAGGCAAAGAGAGATGAGATGTTCAACAACTACAGACCCATGGTGCCACAAGGGAAGGAGTGGAGAGCTAAAACTGCATCACAGACCGAGGCGGTCAAACCGCTAGAGGATGCGGTCAGACTGCATATGGAGGTTCAACCGCCAGCAGAGGCGGTCAGACCGGCCCTGGAGGCGGTCAGACCGGGTTCTCCAGATACGCCACCCGGTTTCACTTCTTTGGCTTCCATGGTTTGCAATGATGGGTTATCGTCGGTGCCTGCATCAGAAGACGACGAGCAACTCGTTGATTACAGTTCTTCTCCAGAGCACATGAACCTTGACATTAATGTGGTTCATTTATTCGTGGATGGTTCTGCACCTTCGGAGAAGGACTTCGCTCATCTTGACTTTGGGCCAAAGGATGCTATATTCCAGAAGCCTAAAGACACTGATAATCATGTGAAGGCTTTGTACATGAGGGGTCACATCAATGGGAAACCTATCTCTCGGATGCTGGTGGATGGAGGTGCGATTGTCAACCTGATACTGTATTCTTTGTTCAAGAAGCTTGGAGGTTCAGATGAGGAGTTGATCAAGACCAACATGACCGTCAGCGGTGTGGGAGGAGACGAGCCGATAGGTGCCAAAGGTGTTATCTCCATGGAGCTCACCATTGGAAGCAAGACGCTAGCTACAACCTTCTTCGTCGCTGAGACACAAGGTAACTTCAGCTTAATCCTTGGTCATGATTGGATTCATACAAATATATGTGTGCCTTCTACCTTGCATCAGTTTTTAATACAATGGGTAGGCGATGAGGTAGAAGTTGTGCATGGAGATAATTCTGCTTGTGTAGCTGTAGCTGATAGTCATTCTATAAATGTGCATGATGATGTAAAATGTCTATCTGGCTTAGATTTAACTGATTATGAGTTTGTAAGCTGTTCCAAGGATGGTTTCATCCCTACTGTCATAAAGCCGGTCGAAAATCGACTAAACCACTTCATGTAAATCAATAAGTTCAACTAAAGTGTGGTTGCAGTAAAGGATTGATCACTATCGGGCGCATAAGAACGATACGTGTGAAGCCATCAATGATTTGGATGATTTGGGGAAGTTAGGACAAGGGTTTACGTCAGCTGATCCTCTTGAGAAGGTAGACATTGGTGATGGCACTGTACCTAGGCCGACATTTGTAAACAAGAGTCTTGATCCTATCTTTAAATCAGAATTAATATAGTTATTAAAGGAGTATGTCGACTGCTTTGCATGGAATTACACTGAAATGCCTAGTTTAAGTTGTGATTTAGTTGAGCATAATTTACCTATTAAACCTGGTTTTAAGCCTTATAAGCAACCACGTAGGAGTTTTAATCCTGATATATATGACAGAGTGAAAGAAGAAATCAATCGGTTGCTTGTTGCTAATTTTATAAGGCCTTGTCGATATGCTGATTGGATCTATAATATTGTGCCTGTTGAGAAAAAAGGAACTAAAAAGCTTCGTGTTTGCATAGACTTTAGAGATCTTAATAAAGCTACTCCTAAAGATGAATATCCTATGCCTATAGCCGACTTTCTTGTTAATTCTGCATCTGGACATAAGATTCTTAGTTTTCTTGATGGTAATGCTGGATATAATCAATTTTTTATGGCCGAAGAGGATATCTCCAAAACGGCTTTCATATGTCCAGGATTTGTAGGCTTGTTTGAGTGGGTTGTCATGACTTTTGGTTTAAAAAATGCTGGTGCTACTTATCAAAGAGCTATGAATTTGATTTTTCATGACTTGTTTGGTATAATCGTAGAAGTTTATATCAATGATATTGTTGTCAAGTCGGTTGGTTTAAATTCCCATTTAGCCGATTTAAGACTAGCATTTGAAAAAATGCGTCAATATAACTTAAAAAATGAATCCACTTAAATGTGCTTTTGGTGTGTCGGCTGGCAAGTTTTTGGGTTTTATTGTGCATGAGAAAGGTGTGGAGATTGATCCTAAAAAGATTGAGTTAATTAGAAAGGTTCAAGCTCCTACTTGCAAGAAAGATTTGCAAAAGTTCTTAGGCAAGGTAAATTATTTGAGGCGATTCATTTGTAACATGTCTGGGAAGGTGGATGCTTTTACTCCTTTACTTCGGTTGAAAGTTGGATCAGAGTTTACTTGGGGGGCAAAACAGCAAGAGGCTTTTGATGAGATCAAGAATTATTTGACTACGCCACCTGTTCTTCAAGCACCCAAAAGTGGTGTTCCTTTTAGATTATATGTGGCGGCTGAAGAAAGCATTATTGGGGCTGTTTTGACTCAAGAGACCAATGGCAAGGAGTATGTTGTTGCTTATGAAAGCAGAAGATTATTGGATGCCGAAACAAGGTACACTTTTATTGAAAAATTGTGTCTATCTTTATATTATGCTTGTACCAAGTTGAGGCATTATTTATTATATCAAGTACTTGCTATGTGGCCTGTCAAACTGATATAATTAAATACATGTTGCAAAAACCTATTCTAAGTGATAGAGTCGGCAAATGGGCTTATGCTCTTGTTGAATATGATTTACATTGTGAACCAATCAAATCAATGAGAGGTCAAATCGTGGCCGACTTTATTGTAGAACATAGAATTAATGAGCAACCTAATTTAGATGTCGGTTATTTAACTTTTACTCCATGGAAGTTGCATTTGATGGATCGGTTTGGAGAAGTGGTTGTGGTGTTGGAGTAATTATTATTTCGCCCAATGGGGCTGTTTTTGAAGCTCTTAACCGATTGGATCAAGATTGCACTAACAATCAAACCGAATATGAAGCTCTCTTATTTGGTTTGCAAATTTTACATGATATGGGAGTAAAACATGTAGAGGCATATGGTGATTCCTTGTTAGTGGTACAGCAAGTATCTAAGGTATGTCAATGTTTAAATGGTACTTTAAATGCTTATCTTGATAAATGTTTACACATTGTATCTTGTATGGATGAGTTTGTGATTAATCATGTGCCACGGGAAGAGAATCCAAGGGCAAATGCTCTGGCTCAGCAAGCATCTGGTTATGATGTTCAGAAAAGAATTTTTCAAGAACGAAAACCGGTGTTTGGCAAAGCCGAGGGTTATGTCCTGGAGGAGCCGGTCAGACCGCACCCTCCACCCGGTCATACCGCCTTACCCGGTCTGACCGCCCTGCCAGGCTGGTCTGACCGTCCTATAGAGGAAAAATCTACTTCGGCCGTTGTTTCTTCCAAAACTGCTGAGGACGAAGTAGATGATTGGAGAAAGCCTTTGATTATATATTTACAGGATCCTAAATGTACAAGTGACCGAAAAGTTCGACGATGGGCTCTAAAGTTTGTTTTAGATAATGATGAGTTGTATCGTCGGACTGCAGATGATTTGCTTTTAAAGTGTTTAGGTCCTGATCAAGCAAGGCTAGCTATGGCGGAAGTTCATGAAGGGATTTGTGGTACTCATCAATTGGCTCCTAAGATGAAGTGGCTCCTCAGGAGAGCTTGTGTTTATTGGCCTACTATGATAGCTGATTGTTTTCGGTATTACAAATGATGTAAAAAGTGTCAAGAGCATGGGGATATTCAATTGGTGCCTGATGTATTGATGCATCCGATTATTAAACCTTGGCCTTTTAGAGGATGGGGTTTGGACTTTGTTGACAAGATTCATCTACCTTCGTCAAAAGTGTATTGTTTTGTGATCGTGGCTACTTATTATTTTACCAAGTGGACTGAAACTATACCTCTCAAGAATATGACACATCAGGAGGTAATTGAGTTTATTACGGAGCATATTATCCATAGATTTGGCATTCCACAAACTTTGACTACGGATCAAGGTACTTCGTTCATTGCTAAAGAGGTGCGTGATTTTGTCAATTCTTATGGTATTAAGTTGCTCAATTCATCCCCATATTATGCTCAAGCTAATGGTCAAGCCGAGTCTAGCAACAAAACTTTGATTAAGCTCATTAAGAAGAAGATAGAAGATAATCCTAGGAGATGGCATGAGGTATTGTCTGATGCTTTATGGGCTCATCGTATTTCTAGACATGGTGCTACTAAAGTTACTCCATATGAGCTTGTGTATGGTCAAGAGGCCGTTTTACCCGTTGAGGTGAATCTAGGCGCATATAGACTTGCAAAGCAAAATGATCTTGATTTTGATACATATTATGCTTTGATGATGGACAATGTTGATGAAGTGACCGATAAGCGATTGGGGGCTTTAGAAGCAATTGAGAAAGATAAAAGACGAGTTGCTAGAGCATACAACAAGAAGGTAAAAGCCAAATCTTTTCAGGTAGGTGATTTGATTTGGAAGACTATTCTACCTAAAGGATCTAAGAGTAACATGTTCGGCAAGTGGTCTCCAAGTTGGGAAGGACCGTATAGGATTGTGAGAGTTTGCTCTGGAAATTCTTATATGGTGGAAACTTTGCAAGGACAACAACTACCTCAGGCTCTTAATGGAAGATACTTGAAGATGTTCTACCCAAGTGTATGGCAAGACGCTTGAAGGAGATATGGCCGATTTCTAATAAGAATCGCCCTAAGTTTAAAAAATGACCGATGAAGTGTCACATCGTCCTTAGATTTATTTTTTAATACGCAAGCTTTACTAAAAAACAGGAGGGCATATGTTGACACTCAAATTTGGCAAAAGCCGGATCAGGCTGGGCCAAGCGGTCAGACCGGGTCGCTCAGGCGGTCTGACCGCGTGCCCTGTAGCCGGTCCGGCACGAAGGCCGCCCGGCGGTCTGACCGCCTGCCCCAGGCGGTCTGACCGGGTCTCCCCGAGTCCGACTCAAGTTAGGAGTTTTTGGCTAGTTACGAGTTGTAAAGAGTTCCTTGCAGGGCAAGACCTCCCCCCTATAAATATAAAGGGGCGTGGCGGATTGAGAGGCTATCATCCAATCGAATTATCAATTTACATTTTATTTTCTCCAAACCCTAGCTTTTTCAACCCTTTTGCTCTCCTCCTTTGTCTCTACGGCGGTTGAGGAAGTTCTGAGTGGTCTTGCCGACCTCAGAACAACCCTAGGCGCGTTTCTCCCGACGGGGTCCCTCCCGGAGCGACGAACTTAGGTTTTCGGTGACGTTCCTGTCCAAGGCGGTCAGACCGCGTCCTCCAGGCGGTCAGACCGGCCCGTGCCGGGTGCTTCGACGAGTTAATTTCCGACGTCCGCGCGAACTAGCGCACTCGTGTGTTCGGCCAGAAAAAGAGTCAACAGAAAAACTTTATCAAAACTTGGATCCAACAGACTATATATTTTATGCAGTTAGCTACCTGTTTTCTATTTCCTCCCCTCGCTAGCCAAAAAAAGAAGACCTCTCTCACTTGCTATCATGTTTTCTATTTAGATGAGCTGTTGGATTTCATCATCTTTTTGCTAGCTGTTTCATTTTATATAATAGTTAAATTAGAATTTTAGCTACTCATATAAACAAGAGCTCTTGGAGCTCTTGGAGATGCTCTTAGAATTGTATCTTTTCTGGGAAAGCGCTCGCATACACTTTTGGCATTCTTGCGGATCCCCCAATCCTCATTTTTCTACATTACCATGTGTCTTTTTAAAATTACATAGTTTGGAGAGAATCTATATTTACTTCTGCATAAATTATGTCCGAAAAATTTCTCTATCACTGATAGAATTCCAATATATATGATATTCCCGTTTATCACTAACCTTCAATACTTTTTATTTATCGATAATGTGAACCTATGATCCACATGATTTAATGGTCTAAATGACTGATAGTCTCTTCCACCTTTATATCAATCCAAAATTCACTTGTTAATACTTTCCTTATCCTGATCCCAAAGATATCATACACGGATTTAGTCCGTAGGAATGAGTGATCTAAAAGAAGTCCGTAGGAATGACTCCATCGACTACCCCTCGCTCTCACTCCTTATGTATAAGATGAGATTATAGGTGGGTTGGTTCTCCTTCCACCTCTCTACTTCAACAATCTAACCGGACCTCCTTTTGGTTCATATTTTTGAAACAAAATCTTTGGTTCATTCTGAGGTAGGATGGGGGGGGGGGGCAAAAATGGCGGACTCGCCGCTGCATCGGAAACCGCAGTTGGAAGCGAGGGAGGAGAGCGAGGCGGCGGTGGAGCCGGACCTTCTCTTTGATTCATATTTATTCATTCTGACACATGTTTAGTGTAATACTGTGTCTAGTTAGGATAGCTTGTTTTTTCCATCTCCTATATATTTTCACACCATATTTTTGATTTGCTGAATTAATAAAAAGAATATTTATAATTCGAAACATTTCATGATTTTTAAATGCCAAAATATTTTTACAAATTTATTATTGTTTGTATAATGTTTTAATTTTTTTGAATTTGTAAAATTTATTGTTTTACATGATCAAGTTTTGTTCTATATTTATAATTTTTCCGCGGTATATTTAAGCCACAAAATAGTACTCCATCTGTTTCATATTATTTGTCGTTTTGATTTTTATGCATACATTATTTTTTCTATGCATCTGGATATATATTTATATATAGATACATAATAAAAAAGAATGTATTTAGAAAAATCAAAACGACAAGTAATATGAAACGAAGGAAGTCCTAATTAGTTTGAGATGAAAATGATTTTTAACAATCGACTAGGATCACGTACATGAACACCTTCCCAAAACCCCTCTCCCAATGGAACTTTTTGTGAATATTTGTATTAGGAACTTTTTTATTAGTGTTATTAGTAATTTTTTTGGTGTTTTCGCTGGGGACCAGAAAAAAAATCGAAAAACGAAACCTAAATCCTTGACGCCCTGATCAATCTCCAAATGCGGCTTCCTCTTCGTGCCGTCAGGTCAGCAGGATGCCCCTGTAGCACGGAAGCTCCATCCTAGAACGCCATTCGCCGATAGCTGATGGCTCGACCCCGACGGCGCGCGGCCGTACCGACGTCGGCGTCACCGTGTTCCCGACGGCCGACGCCGAGAGCTCGAGACGGCTCTAGAACCGCGCTGTGCAGTTTCCTCTTGCCCCACGGTAACACCGGCGGCCTCGATCGTGTGGTTTCAATTTCTGGCGCCGGCCGGACGTACGGCTGAAAACGAGACCACACGCATCGTCGGAGATGGTGAAAACGCCGGTTCCTAGGCATCCACATGAGCCATGCGTTTCGTTGCTGCAACTTGCACACGTTTCATTTCAGGACGGAAACATCACACAGGATCGGACGACGATGACGACGACCGAGCCGGACGGGCTTGCCTGTTCTGTGCGCCCGCCGCCGGTTCGTCGTCGGGCTAGCGCCGCCCCTAGCCATACGTCACGGGTACCCCCGATTTGTCATAAGGCGACGCACGCACGACCGCGACGAGATGGCATGGTGGCCGGGGCGTCGGCTCTCGCCCCGTTGCCGTCCTGCCTCCTGCGACCGCTCCGCCGCCCCTGCGCAACTTGCAGGCCGGCGGATCATGTCCATGGTTACAGCTAGCGTTACGCCCATATTTGTTTGAGCTGCAGCTTCATGAAAAACTAGTTTTTTTCTCTCCAATGCTAGCTTAGCTTTCTGAAAGCTGGGTTCTCAAAAAACTTAGATCGTTCGGCAACCTAGCTTTCTCAATTGTGAAATGTAGTCTCCATTCTTTAAAAAAAAAGAATTGTAGTGTCTATCCTCTGGCGTCCACATGTGATTCTCCAATTCTCCATTTTCTCCTTCGGAGCCAATACATGCTCGTGCCTTTGCGAAGGAAGGGGGACCTGCATCAGAGCGGCGCTAGCTCCATCCACGAGCAGGGAGGCCCTGTCCCTTGGACGAAGAGTGTGGCCCGCAGAGGACCGGGATTTTTTTTAATCTTTTAATTTTTTTAATAAAACTCGTCGCGAACATCATTTGCATCTGGTGACGTTTTTGGCCGCGCCTAGACGCCGGGCGCGGCAGGCAGTCTTTGCCGCACCACATGCAGAGGCGCGGCAGCGGTGCCACGCTGGCGCGGCGGGCAGGCGGGTCAACCCGGTGCTGACGTGGGCGGGGTTCTGCCGCGCCACATGCAACGGCGCGACAGTGTTGCCGCGCCATCCCGCCTGGCGCGACAGTGCTGACCCTACATCCGCGCCGCCTCCTTTCTTCTTCCTCCTCTCCTTTCATTCTCCCCAGGCCCGAGCCTGACCCCTCCGCCGGCCAACCCACCGTCGCCGACCGCCGCACCCCCAAACCGGTCGTTTGGGGTGGGAAAAGTGTGGGAAATCGACCCCAACATTTTTGGGAAGGTATTCCCCCTATTTAATCTCTGTTTTACCGCTTCATTTGTTAGGTTTTTGCATATATATGTGAGCTAGGGTTTGGCAATAATTTGAAAATGTGATGTGGTAGATGTTTGATGAGTTGAAAGTGATGCTTTAGGTAGTCGTTGTACTCGTTCTACCGTTTATTGTTACGTGGATAATAAGTTGTATTACTAGATTTTGTTATATATATATGTGTGGATTGTTTAGTGTAGGTTAGATTTTAATTTTGTTGAATGTACCTAGGATATAAAACTCTTTGATGTTCATTTGAAGTTTATTTGTTGCAGGATAAGTAGTCATGAGCCACCAGAACCCACATTATTGTGCCATTATAAAGGGTAAAGGAAGGTTTCCCGAAGAGTAGGATGAAGACGCTCCTGTGCCGCGAGCTCTCCGTGTGCCAAATTGTTTATGTGGCGTGACAGCTTATGTGAAACAGTCTAAGTGTGCTACAACTGCTAGTAGAGCCTTCTACTGTTGTTGGATTAGGGAACAACCACCCCCGCCCGCTCCTTGTTATTTCTTGCAGTAGATAGATGGGCCTGAAAAGTTTGATCCTAGGATACGTTTATTCTCATATGCCAGGCATGTGTTGAAGCCATATGATGAGTTTCAACGATGGGTTCCTCCTCCACTGAATCCTCCACCGATGACCTATGAGGAGAAGCAGTTGGCTGCCATCGAGCGAGTTAACAACCCTCCATTGTGTCATTGTGGAGTGCGTGCGTATCTTCAACGGCCAAACATTGAAGTCCCGAATAAGTTTACACCATTATTTCGTTGCTCGCTAAAGACTCTTGTAAGTTTATTGCATATTGTTCTTATCATTTGAGTTCTATATCTGTGCATGACTAATTGTTATTAATGGTTGTTGTGGAACTTAGAGTGGGTGGCCTAGGTGTGACTTCAATGAATACATACATGGACGAAGATTTGAGTGGCCAACCGAAGCTCAAGTGAAAGAGTTCGAGTCCGGGACGGAGCCGTGGCCATGCCTGAGCTATCCACCTTCACGGTGCAAGTGCGGGATAGTAGCCACAGAAGGTGTTGTGCCATCCGAGCTTGGTTTTGGAATGTTTTGTGGCAACACATATGGAGACTATTGGGTGAGCATCCGGTGGCCTCATTATTTGGTTTTGTTACCACAATTGTTGTTTTCTTCATTGTGATTTCATTATGTATGATACATCATTCGTTTGTTCAGGAGGGAAGGACTTGTGACTGGGAGCAATTCCGTGGTCGACATGAGTTAATGTTACAGTTGGGCCGTACTTCTGAACCTCTGTGGCGGTTACATACTGAAAATATTAGAAATAAGATAAGAGCAAAATACGGTGTCCCCTTACCGGAAGAGGAGGATCTCAGTGGTCCAATTTGTGATGAAATGGTTTGTGAAACAGGAGTGCAGCTGGAATTTGTAGTTGGTTACTACAATTACGACAAGGTTGTGGCATATTAGCGACGTAACAGGCAGAAGTTCTTGGAATGGGGGATACGTCCGCTGAATGCAGAGAAGAGTGAGAAGAGGAGGAAAAAGTAAGAGGAGTGGAAGGCATCGACGGAGAGGTCGAGGGAGAGTGAGAGTCTTTAATAGTCTTTAGCAGCCTCGTTTAAGTCCTTCTCTAAGTCTTTGTAGAGTTCCTCAAATTTGTCCTCAGTATGTACAGAGAATAGTAACTTCAACTTTTCCATTACCTCCTTGTTCTTTTGCCGACGCCACATGTTGGCGGCAAAGTGCCTCATGCACCACCTATGAACAAGTGGTGGATACCCATCCATGTGCTCGCTCGCACATTTTATGAGGCCATGGTGCCGATCTGAGATCATACATACCTGTCGCGTCCGACCAAGTATGTTAATGCGAACGAGCCTCATGAACTATGACCAACTGTCATCGTTCTCACTCTCGGCCAAGGCAAAAGCTAAAGGCACAAGCTGTTGTTCAGGATCTACAACAACTGCCATCATTAGCAACTACCATCATGAGTGTACCTCTGTACTTGCTGATCAAGAAGGTTCCGTCTACAAGTATCACCGGACGACAGTGTTGGAAAGCCACTTCACATTGTGGAAAGCACCAAAAAACACGTAGTAGGACGGGCTTGAAAAGACATCCGTCACGAACACACAACCCGGTCATGTAAGGGAACCATTTAACCCCTGGATTGTAGTGGCTCATGGCCCTCAAGACCCTTGGAATTTGTGCATACTACTCTTTCCAGTCACCCCAAAGTAGAGCAATAGCATGTTGCTTAGCTCGCCATGCCTTAGAACACGATATCCTGAGAACATCAATATGATTTCGATCAGACTGGTGGCCATCACATCACTGTCAGCATGAACAAGGCCTAAGATACGCCTTCCAATGTACGTAGATGTCAGTTGTGTGTGAACTCCCTTCACCTGACTCGAACGGCATGTGTGAGGTTCCGAAACATCTGTAATCTTCCATTTCCCTGTCCCTCTCTGCAGTCGTGACCATACACGCCACATGCACCTTTGCTTGCACATGACTTCATACCTAAGATTCCTGTCTGAATGAACAACAGTGAAAGACCTATAATGCTTCACTGTGTAGTCAGCTAAGAAAAACTTCAGCTCCTCAAGTGAGTCAAACATCATTCCCTTATGTATCACAGGCTGCCTACTAAATGGTAATCCTTTCGTGAACAACATAGTAGAATCACAAATGGCTCTATCAATCCTGCTTAAGTCTCTATCATTGCGAACAGAAGGGATTACAACATCATATTGAGCTGGGGTGTGTTGATCACTCTCACCCATTCTAGTGTTCACCGATGGCCTAGGTATGTGTTGTTCACTTTCACCGATTCTAGTGTTCACCGTCGGCCTACTTATGTGCACTTCTCTTTGCACAATTGTAGTGTCCACCGGTGGGCCACCGGTGGGCCTCCAACATCATCATGTTCAACACTATCCTCGTCAACCTCACGCAAACCAAGGAGGGCTTCAGCCGCATGTGCATTGGTATCAATTTGCACTTCCACATCCTCCTCATCAGACTCATCTTGAGACTCACCTTCTTCAGAGCTGTCAGATAGATCATCCTCATCCATAGTTTCTTCCTAGGGCTTCAGCCGCATGTGCATTGGTATCAATTTGCACTTCCACATCCTCCTCATCAGACTCATCTTGAGACTCACCTTCTTCAGAGCTGTCAGATAGATCATCCTCATCCATAGTTTCTTCTTCCCGCTCAAAACAATCATTCGGAAAATCATCGTTCAACATCCCAAGCTCCAGACGAGGTTCCCTCGAACCAAAGTCGTCCTCTACAATTGTAGACTCTTGTGTGCCATTTTGAACCTCCAACAGGACTTCCTCATTCATGTTAACATTACCACTAGGCCCACAAGTAATATCTAACACAACCTCCAGACATGACACATTAGCTTGCCCAACTACCTTTTTATACCGATTCCAATTTTCTTCGCTCGACAAGCTCATCATAACAAAATGAGCTCTAGCCTTCCCACAATTAAAATGACCTCTAAATGTCATCTCATGCAATCCAACTCCATACTTCACCATTGCACAATCAACTACATCTTTAAAGGTTGGCGGACCATCAAATGTTTCCACTACCTCTGTCATATTCTCAAACTATCCATTTTCTTTAACTATGCCCCCATGAAACATGCGAACTAAACAATTCATCTACAAAATTTAAACAACTTCATGAACCTGATGTTTCATAACTACATATTATTCAACTAGACATTTTATAAGTACAAATGCCTAACTAGAATTTTGAAGTACAAATACCTAACAAACACTGAATTTATCTGAATAAGTCATATATATCTATATAGACATTATGCATACTATATTCTTTGTCAAAATTATTGGGTATTCCCACTAATAAACATGCAACCATGTACCTTCACCCATTATCATGTACACTAAACATTTCCACCACAAACAACACTAAATCAAATCATGCAACATGTTGTACACGTCAATAACTCAGGCAGAGATACTACTGCGTATGAACTAATCATCATTTACACTAAACAAAATTCAATTCATCTAAATTTGAATAAACGTGGGCTAATGCTAGGTCACCTAAATCACCTCCGATCTACACAATGCAACGGTAAAAGAGGCAAAGAAGTAGAGAAATACCTTCCCAAAGGCGCGGGGATCGATTCTCCCCACTTTTCCCACCCCAAATCGACGGATTTGGGGCCGGAATCGGGAGAGGGGGGGGCGGCGACCGGCGGCGGCGGGAGGGAGGCGGCGGGTCGGGCTCTGGAGGAAGAAAGGGAGGAGGGAGAAGAAAGAGAGGCCGCGCCACGGCTGTAGGGTCAGCTCTGCCGCGCCAGGTAGGATGGCGCGGCAACACTGTCGTGCCGTTGCATGTGGTGCGGCAGAGCCCCGCCCACGTCAGCGCTGGGTTGACCCGCCTACCCCCGCCGTGCCAGCGTGGCACCGCTGCCGTGCCTCTACATGTGGTGCGTCAAATGCTGCCTGCCGCGCCCGGCGGCTAGGCGCGGCCAAAAGGGTCACCAGGTGCAAATGATGTTCGTGACATGTTTTTATTAAAAAAAATTAAGAAAAGGTTAAAATTTAAAAAAATCTAGAGGACCGAGTAGGGGCGGTAGCGGGCGAGATTCAGAGGAGGAGAAGAAGGCAACAAGTAATGCACTGGTGGTGGAAGGTGGGTAATTTTGATGAACCATGCATTGGAAGCTGTTGGGAAGCTCGTTTCGGTTTTGTTGTTTTGGAAATTTTCATGTAAATGTGGCTTTGGTGGGGTTTTGGCTTTTGAAAAGCTGGATCATAGTAAAGCTGGCCTTTTGTTTGAGCTTTCAGCTTCAATGCTTAGAGAAGCTGGAACTACGGGAAAACACACTTTTGCCGTTCGCCACGGGGTTTGCCGTGGGATTTATTTTGGGCGCATGGCAAAGAGTTTTTTTTGCCGTACGTTTTTTATAGGGCGCACGGTAAAGGAAAAAATGCATGACAAAAAAACGCATGACAAACTATTTTTTCTCCACCGTCTGTTAGCCCCCCGCCTCCCCGTGCGCTGCATCCATTAGCAACGAGGAGGCGGAGATGATTCCTTTTGTCCCCTTTGTCGTGCGTCTACACTAGACACATGACAAATATTTTGTTTGCCGTGCACCTTTCTCTCAGCGCACGACAAAGTTTTTTCCCATGCATTTATCCTCCTAAGTCCCGAATCCAATTGCCTTTCAAAAAAATGTCCTCGCCTTGAAATTTCTTCTACTCTATACTTACAACATGTGATACTTCATGGTAAAATTTGATAGATTTTTGTATTCATTTACTATATTTAACTAATTATTTGCATTTCAAGCAATTTTTTGAAATAAGTCAAATTTGAACTACAAGTGACTCAAACAGTAGAATAAAATGAGTGAAAAATGTTATTCATGTTATTTAGCCCAATTTAAGACCTTTTCCATGAAATCAAAATAAAATTTGACCATCTTGACGAGGAAACACGAGCATGATCGTGTGTCTAAATGATTTAAAAATTCTAAAAAATGAAAATAATGTTTGAAAATTATGAGATTTGTCAATATCTCATGATATCATATTGAAGGTTGTATTATAAATTCGAATCAGTTTTGAACATTTTGTCATGTATGATGCTTAAAAATCGAAACATCTTCGATGAAGTTTTATAGAGTTAAGAACTATATGGTTAGATTTGTAGGTGACGTGACATTCAAATTGAGTTTTGACATCAAAACTTTTTCTATAAGCAAGAGAAAACATAACTTATTTTTTGTAAATTTTCAGAATTTTTTCAAACATGTTTGATAATTTTTATGAATTAAGTATAATTATTAAAAAAACTTTGTCATGCACCTACGCACGGCAAACAAAAACTTTGTCGTGCATCGACGCACAACAAAGTTATTTTTCTATGCATATATCCTCCTAAGTCCCAAATGTAATTGCCTCTCAAAAAAATGTCTCCTCACCTTGAAATATTTTATACTCTATACGTACGACATGTTAAAATATGGTATTTTTGTAGTCATTTGATTTAATTAATTAATTAATTACATTTCAAGCAATTTTTGAAAGAAGTTAAATTTGAACTACAAGTGATTCAAATAGTAGAATAAAATAAGTGGAAAATGATATTCATGTTATGTAGCCCAATTTAAGATCTTTTCCATGAAATCAAAAAAAAATTGAACATCTTGATTAGGAAACACGACCATATGATCATGTGTCCAAATGATTTAAAAATTCTAAAAAATGCAAATAAAGTTTGAAAATTATGAGATTTGTCAATATCTCATGATATCATATGTAAAGGCTGTAGTAAAAATTTGAATGAGTTTTGAACATTTTGTCAGGTACGATGCTTACAAATCGAAACATCTCCAAAGAAGTTTCAGAGAGTTGCGATGTGTGTCATTAGATTTATAGACAAAATGACATTGAAATTGAGTTGGAGTTCAAAAGTTTTTCTATACACAATAAACAACATAAATTATGTCATGTTAATTTTTTTATTTTTTAGAATTCATTTGATAATTTTAACTAATTAACTATTATTATAGAATTTATTCTTTGTCGTGCGTCGGAGGATCTACGCACGACAAATGGAACTCTTTGCCGTGTGTTGTAGGAGCAACGCACGGCAAAGCTGCACCGCACCCTCTCCCTGCTCTCACTAATGCGCCCGGCCCCACCACCACCCCTCTCTCTCCTCCCAACCCTCCCTTATCTTCTCCGCCGGCCGCACACACTCCCCCCTTATCCTCTCCCACCACCCACCGGGTGGTCCCTCCCCTCCCGGCGGCGGCGCGCCCAAGCTCCTCTCCCTCCTGGCGGTACGCCCGGGCTTCCTCTACCGGACCCTCGGCTCGTCTTCCTCGGCGGCGGAGGCGGCGCCCCCTCCCTCTCTCCAACACCATGACCCCGCCCCTTCCTCTCTCCACCGCCATGACGACGCCCCTCCATCTCTCCACCACCGCGACGGTGAACGACAGCGGTGGTGGGCTGGCAGCGGTGGCCCTCCTTCACGGCGCTGCGCTCGTCCTCCCCTACACGGCCTATACGGTGGCAGTATGGCCCGCACCCACGTGTCGCCGCTACCACGCACCGATCGACACCTCCCCTCCTTCCTCGACCTCGCGGTGGTGAAGATCTGGTGGCAGCGAGCGGCCAGCGGCCCCAGCGCGGTGGCGGCACAGAAGCCCGAGGCAAACATGGTGGCGGGCGCGGTGCTGCCTTCTACTCCGGCGGCGTGGCACTGCCTTCTACTCTGGCGGCGCGGCCTCCTTCGATGGTGTAGTGGTAGCCTCCTCCAATGGCAGCGCGAACAGCCTCTCCCTCCTGGCGTGAGCGGCCCTTCTGACGGCGGCAGCGGCGGCCCTCCTGGCAAGACACTCGTCCGGCCTTCCCGGTGTGGCTCCACCTGGCCAAGGGCGTGTGGCTGGGTGGCAGCGTGGGAGGATGGTGGGGCTGCTGGGGTGGGGTCCGAGCGGCGGTGGGGTGGGGTTGCGGATATATTTTTTATTTTTGGAAAAATGTTTGTCGTGCGTCTGCTTGGGGCGCACGGCAAAGCCTCCGTCTCCATTCCGGCGCCGTCGAGGTTGCTTTTTTTGCTGTGAGCTATCCCTGGAATACAACAAAGGCTTTGTCATGCGCCCTGATAAACAACGCAGGGCAACAAAGGCCTATTTGCCGTGCAAATCGTTGCCGAGCGGTCTTTGCCATGCGTCGAGACAAAAAAACGCACAACAAAGTCATTGTCGTGCATTTTTCGGCCTTTGCCGTGCGTTGCCGGTGCACGGTAAAGCCGTGATCTCCGGTAGTATGGTAGGAAACCCAAAGAAACATCATCTAAGTTGTGCAGAGTCTATGGATCTTCAAACTATCAAAATTATTGCAATTTATTCGCAAAGTCAAAATTGAGACTCAACAGCCTAGCCGGGCTTTGCAAGCGACAATACTACAAATCAGTTCAACCTAAAATTTTAATCTAATACGCAAAAGTTGAAAATTCACTTATACTTCAACACACATTCAACACACAAGTTATTTCCTGATTGATACCCCTCAAGTGTAACCAAAGTTTGGACAATGCCCTCAAGTATTTCTTGCTTCATTTCACCCCTAAACTATACCATTCGATTTAATTTATCCTTAACATAATTTGTCTTTTTTTTGTTTCTCCATCAATTAGTGGAGTTTTAAGTTGATAGGTGCCGATTTGGAATCAACAAAGGGATGCCCCGATCTTCACGACAGTAGATTCAAGAACAAAAGATAAATTGCTGTAGAACAGCGGGGATAACTAGCTTTATACTTGACAAAGGTTGGATGCGACCAAGCGTCAGGGAGAAAGTCACTGAAACCGTGAAGACTTCGACTCGATCTCCAAACGACCGCAGAATCACAAGCCGGAACTAATCCACACAATACGGCGCAGCAAAGCTGGAATCCATAGAGCATGAAGTAGCGGAACCCAGAGAGATCTCTTCACAAGTCCCAGAAGAACAAGGAAGAACAAGGGTGTGCAAGGCACTCAGCAGCTCGGCTGCATGAAAACCATATGTGGTTGTCTATTATCAATAGTCAAAAACTCAGTTCTTGGTAGTACATAGGGGGGTATTTATACTAGGAACAACTCTCCTAGTTGGGTGTGAATTCGAAAGGGAAATGAAAAGGCTAAGTATGTGAAAAGGCTCTCTAGAAATTAACTCCCGAGGAGGACTCGTGTGGCTGTTGACCTTCTGTGCAGCCTCCACTAAATCTGTCATAACTCTTTATTGGGAAGTCCAATGGACATGCGATTTCTTGCATTGAAAAGTTGACTTCAAGCCCGTTCCATCAAGTACCCATGGAGCTCAAGAGACGTCAAGACTAAATAGTTATGGTCGATTCATTATGCAGGTCTTGAACGGCACCCGAACAGCTCAAAATGTTGCTTCTCAGTCCGTTTCTGGTGGAGTGGCTTTGAACTGATCAAAACATGATTCGCCAGACCGTTTCTTGTTGTTTGCCTCCTTTGCAAGTGTAGCTGTGCCATCCTCTTCACATATATATCTAAGTACAACCAATGTAGAATATTTAGGTAGTATAACATTCTCAAAGGAGTTAAAGTTAATTTCAGCTAGGAAAGAATTCACCTCCAGTTGGAGTTTCCTAGCATGGCTGCGTGTAATAGGTCCTTGAAATGCATGAGCTTGTGTGTCTGATGCATGATGTTGCGTAACTCGTGGGATGTCCACATCATCGTCCCCCTCTTGAAAAGGAGTCGTCCTCGACTCTTCAAAGAATGGAGATAGATCGACAAGATTGAAGCTTGTACTAACACCATATGAACTTGGAAGATCAATTTCATAGGCATTGTCATTGATCTTGCGAAGCACTTTGAATGGTCCATCGGCGCGTGGCTGTAACTTGCTCTTGTGTTGGTCGGGGAAGCGATCCTTGCGTAGGTGCACCCGAACCAAGTCTCCTTGTTCGAACACAATCTTCTTGCGTACCTTGTTGGCTCGCTTCTCATACATCTTGGTCATCTTCTCAATGTTAGCTTTTGCTCATTCATGAAGTTTCTTGACAAATTCAGCACGCTTGCTTACATCAAAGTTGAAATGTTCCTGTAAAGGCAAAGGCAAAAGATCGATGGGAGCAGCAGGTTTGAAGCCATACACAATCTCAAATGGACAAAATTTTGTGGTGGCCGCCTTATTGTATGCAAATTCCACATGAGGCAAGCTTTCTTTCCAAAGCTTCAAGTTCTTCTTGAGAACAGCCCGCAACAATGTTGACAAGGTGCGGTTCGCAACTTTATTTTGTCCATCTGTTTGTGGGTGACATGTTGTGGAAAACAACAATCTTGTTCCAAGTTTTCCCCACAAGGTCTTCCAAAAGTAGCTCAAGAATTTGGTATCACGATCAAACACAATGGTTCGCGGAACTCCATGTAAACGCACAATTTCCCTAAAAAATAATTCAACAATGTGTGAAGCATTGTCGCTCTTATGATAGGGAATAAAATGAGCCATTTTGCTAAAGTGATCAACCACAACAAAGATTGAATCCCTCCCCCTCTTTGTTCGAGGTAAACCAAGAACAAAGTCCATGGAAATATCTTCCCATGGTACACTAGGAATAGGCAAAGGGGTGTGCAAACCATGAGGTTTCAAATGGCACTTAGCTTTGTGGCACACATGATAGGTGTCGATTTGGAATCAGCAAAGGGATGGCCTGATCTTCACGACAGTAGGTTCAAGAACAAAAGATAAATATTTGTAGAACAGCGGGGATAACTAGCTGTATACCTGACAAAGGTTGGATGCGATCAAGTGTCGGGGAGAAAGTCACCGAAACTGTGAAGACTTCGACTCGATCTCCAAACGACCGCAGAACCACAAGCCGGAACTAATCCACACAATACAACGCAGCAAAGCTGGAATCCGTAGAGCACAAAGTAGTGGAACCCAGAGGGATCTCTTCACAAGTCCAAGAAGAACAAGGAAGAACATGGGTGTGCAAGGCACTCAGCATCTCGGCTGTAAGAAAACCATGTGTGGTTGTCTATTATCAACAATCAAAAACTCAGTTCTTCGTAGTACATAGGGGGTATTTGTACTAGGAACAGCCCTCCTAGTTGGGTGTGAATTTGAAAGGGAAATGAAAAGGCTAAGTATGTGAAAAGGCTCCCCAGAAATTAACTCCCGAGGAGGACTCGTGTGGCTGTTGACCTTCTATGCAGCCTCCACTAAATCTGTCATAACTCTTTATTGCGAAGTCCAGTGGACATGCGGTTTCTTGCATTGAAAAGTTGACTTCAAGCCCGTTCCATCAAGTACCCATGGAGCTCAAGATACGTCAGGACCAAATAGTTATGGTCAATTCATTATGTAGGTCTCAGTACCCGAACAGCTCAAAACGACCCGAGCAACTCAAAACGACCCGAGTAGCTCAAAACATTGCTTCTCAGTCCATTTCTGGTGGAGTGGCTTTGAACTAATCAAAACGTGATTCGCCAGACCGTTTCTTGTTGTTTGCTTCCTTTCCAAGTGTAGCTGTACCATCCTCTTCACATATATATCTAAGTACAACCAATGTAGAATATTTAGGTAGTATAACATTCTCAGAGGAGTTAATGTTAATTTCAGCTAGGAAAGAATTTTCCTCTTGTTGGAGTTTCTTAGCACGGCTGCGTGTAATAGGTTTTTGAAATGCATGAGCTTGTGTGTCTGATGCATGATCTTGCGTAACTTGTGGGATGTCCACATCATAAGTTCAAAATTTGCAAGATGATAGAATACATCATAGGTCATGTTAAAAAAATATATCATAAATTTTTCATCACTATTTTGATAGGATAGAATATTTGTAAAATTTATCATTGAGATACAAAATTTTATAAAAATTCATAATGAAAATTCATAAAATATTTTTGAATATAGATTATGATGTCCACTACCATCTTGTAAAGTCTCATATTAAAATTCAACTTGTGTATGGAGAAACAAAAATGAAAAATTGCATTATGAGGTAAGTTGAACCAAATGACTAAGTTCAGGGAGCTTTGTTACGGTACTTGTAAAGTACCGAAAGGTGGCCCACACAAATAGCGTGGGTACCTAGATTTTTGCTATGCATTTAGGGACTTAAGGATTTAAACTAATATATTCAAATGATTTTTGTTATTTATTATCATTTTCCATCAAGTTGCCTAAACCAAGGTATTATCTTTCTTAAGCATCACATTCATAACAATTCGTGGTTGTCTGAGGACCAGAGTGTCCGATGGCTAGTGGTTGGCCACTCTCTAGTGATGAGTGATTGACAATGTTGTGTGGACTGATGCTGTGCTCTATCTTGTGGATGTAGGCTGCGGTTTGATGTGCGTTGGTGTAGGTGAAGAACAAGCGCGAAAGGTCTTAGCCTTGCGGGGCCTCCGAAGGACTGAAGGGACAAGTAGGATTGGTTCGATGGACCCGGTGGCCAGAAGGGATCAAGTGCGAGTCACATGGTGTGAGAAGAGCAAGTCGAAGTCAGATGATAGCGGGTTCGTTGGTTGATCCGAAAGCCAACATCGAACCGGAGCAGATGTAGCGGCCATGTCGAGGAGCTCGGCGTGGAGGCTGCACCAAGCTTGCGGGGTTTGCAGTGGTTCACCAGAAAACCACTGGGTTCCTTGGTTGTGCCACAAAGCCAAGTCCGAGGGGTCGGCGGCTCGGAGCTGCGCTAGACCGGTCTGACCGGTGGGCCACACCGACCTGACTGGTGTGGACCGGTCTAACTGGTGGTGGACACCGGTCTGACCGGTGGCAGCCGAGGAACGCTGGGTGCTTCAAAGCGGAGGACATGCGTCGGGATCGCAGGCTTGGCGTCGAGGCTACGCAAGGTGCGGTTGCTGGGCGTTCGTCCGGTGGAAAGGCTGTGAAGTTTCCAAATTTTCACTTCGAGGGGTTGTATCACCTAGAGGGCATTCTAGTCATTTACCCCTACGGAAGGACCTCATATATAAACTTGCTGGAAGGGTTGTGGCAGCTATCTCTATAGATGTCGAGCTTTATAGATGTGAGCATTTCCATCCATATCTCTCTTCCTTTTATAGATCCATTTGCACTCTATAGGTTTAATACCATCTGGCGGGAAAACCAAGTTCCAAACTTGATTGTCACCCATGGAATCTATCTCGGATCTCATGGCACTTTGCCATTTCTCAGAATCTAGGTCCATCATTGCTTCCGTATATGTCATAGGCTCATCATTGTCCAACAACAATATGTCGCGCTCTACCGCAATCATAAGATTGAGCTTATTAGTTGCGTGACGTGCCGTTTCAGACCTTCATGGTTGTGATGGTGCTTCTCTTGCCACAGGCATCTCAACTCGTTTAGCTACATTAGGATCACTTGTGAACTCTTGCCAGAGTGGCTCATCTTGAACTTCTTCAAGATACACCTTTTGTCCACTTTTCTCTCGTTTAAGAAACTCTTTCTCTAAGAAAACACCATTCCGAGCGACAAACACTTCGCCTTCTGAGCAGTTGTAGAAATAATACCCTAAAGTCTCCTTAGGATATCCCACGAATAGCACTTGTTCGACTTGGATGTACGCTTGTCTGACTGAAGTCGCTTGACAAAGACTTCACAACCCCAAATTTTAAGAAAAGACAAACTGGGAGTCTTACCAGTCCATATCGCATATGGTGTCTTATCTATGGACTTAGATGGTACCCTATTTAATGTGAAAGCTGCGGTTTCTAGAGCGTAACCCCAAAATGATAATAGTAGGTCCAACTGGCTCATCATTGATCGAATCATGTCCAACAAAGTTCGATTACATCGCTCGAATACACCATTTCTCTGAGGTGTTCCAGGTGGCGCAAGCTATGGAACAATTCCACAACTCTTCAGATGACTGCTAAACTCGTGACACAAATACTTGCCTCTACAATCAGATCATAAGGCCTTAATTTTCTTGCCATGCTGATTTTCTACTTCATTCTGAAATTCTTTGAACTTTTCAAATGTTTGAGACTTGTGTCTCATTAGGTAGACATAGCCATATCTACTCAAATCATCAGTGCATGTTATTGTCGAGGTTCTCTACCACCGGCTGTAAATTTGTATCGGATCGTGTGTTGGACCCGGATGGTTGGCACAGGAGACACGAGGGTTTATACTAGTTCGGGCCTCCTGAGAATAATACCCTACGTCCAGTTTCGAGCGGTCATGTTCTTATGCCAGGGGAGTCCGTAGTAGGGGTTACAAACTAGTCGGTCGATCGGTCTTCTACTAGCCCCTAAAATGGTTTCCCTCCTCCCCCTTTTATAGACGCAAGGGTGAGGGACAAAAAGGGGATACAAATATATGCTACAGTGCTACGGTATTGGGAGGTCTTTTCCCATGTCGATGTTCGTCAGGAAGCATTGAAGGGCGCTGAGCTGTAGTGGCGTTGGCGACTGCCGCATGTGCGGGCGGCACTGTATATTCTGAATACTTGGCGCCTTCTCCGAGTTCCTCTTTAGATGACTCATCTCCCTTGAGAGTTGATTAGGCCCGCCACGTTATGGCCTAAGTGTAGGTAGGCGCCGCCCATAGACGGTGATTGAGTACCTGCTCTGACGGGGTGGCATGCCGCAGATGTTGGACGAGACGGCGTGTTGGAGGCCGCGCGGGTGCACAGTGCGGCATTACGGCTCATGTCAGAACAAGCCGCCCTCGCGTCCCGCCAGCTGGGGTGTTTGCATGGCGTGGAGAACTGTAGCCTTGCGTGTCGTCGTGGGGAAGTTCGAGCCTCGGGGCCGCGCCACGTTCGTGTGGGGCCCCTGATCCCGCGCTCTGACCTCCATGTGTGGGCCCCACCTTAGTCGGAGACAGAGACTACTCGTGCGAACGCGTAGTCGGAGGCGGAGACTACTCGTGCGAACAAGTAGTCGGAGGCGAGGCGGAGAGTTGTCGTACGAGGCAGAGAGTTGTCGGAGATGAGGTGTCCTGTCGATGAGGGTCTTGACGAAGATCTGCATCCCTCCTTGCTCTGGATTTTAGCCTTGATGCTGTCAATGGTGTCAGAAGACTCCATCCCAAGGGTGAATATCTTGTCGCTTAGGGGGCCCTAATCCAAGCCCTCGTCAATAGCCCCCGAACCTGGGGTGGGAGTCAAGGACTCGCTCATAGGTTCAGAGACGAAGATTTGTCGTGGTAGTTTTCCCTTTTGATTTCCTCGGTGGGTGCACGCGAGCACATCCATCGGATGTAGCCCCCGAGCCCACTAAGGAGTTGTAGACTCGCTTGTGGGGTTTTTATCTTGAAATGTTGTTGCTGTTTCAAAATTTCCGGTCAAGACGGTCGTGGCCGCATCGGCGGTCATGCTCGTCGTTAGGGGCGGAGCCAAGGGGGGGCGGGCAGGGGCCTGGCCCCCTTAATGCTCAAAAAAACAACAAATTACCATTATAAAAATAAAAAATTAGTGCAAAATCAGTAAAATTAGTGCAAAATCAGTAAAATTAGTCGATTTTGGCTTAAAAATTGGTTATTTGGCCCCCTTTATGGCTAATTGGCCCCCCAATGTTTGAATCCTGGCTACACCCCTGCTCGTCGTAGTGGTCGTGGCTGACGTGGCCGATATGACAGGTTGAGGGGACGGCGTGCAGTTGGTTCAAGCTTGCGGGCCCACCGGGTGTCGAATTGCCGCGCAGGCGTGCGCCAGTCACCCCGGGGGGTGCGCCCTCTGAGTTGGCGGCCTTTCGGCATGGTGGGGCCAACATTTAGAGCCGGTTCCCACGTCTGTTCCTTATTAACCATACGTCGGTTGAGTTTCGAACCATTTGCTCCCCCAATCTCCGCCATAGCCAGCGCCGCCCGCTCCTCTGCTCTTCGCATCTACCGTGCCGCCGCCGCTTCTTCCACCCGCGCCGCGTCCCGGAGCTCGATGACGCCATGTCAAACTGGACCCGTTCCAACATCACCCACGCGACTCTTCACCGCCTCGTCGTCGCTGGGTAGCTCCCGGCACCCACTGTTGCTGAGGAAGGGAAGGTGCGGGGCATGAGTCCGTCCCGCGTCCGCCGCCAGGCTACGTCGTCTCGTTCGTGGCGTTCCACGAGCACGGATTTTCCGTTCCCGCCGGGCGGTTCATCCGCGCGATGCTCTGGGAGTACGGGCTTCAGCTCCAGCACCTCAACCCGAACAACATCCAACAGATGGCGGCGTTCGAGGCACTGTGCGAAGGGTACCTTGGAGCGGGAGCTCACTGACACCTCTTCCGGTACTTCTTCAAGTTCGTCTGCTTGAAGGATGGCAGGATCCCGGCGACGATCAGATGCGCCAACCTCCGGATGAAGCAGGGCAGGGGGAGGAGTACATCCCCTTCTCACTGACGAGCTCCAACAGCGGCTGGCAGAAGGGTTGGTTCTACCTCAAGAACGATCCCGAGCACCCGCTTCTGGAGTACACCGGTGCCTCAATCGCCGAGGCACCGAAGAATTGGAGCTACGGGCCCCCGGAGGCAGAGCAGGCGAAGCTGCTTAAGAATTGCTGGCCGATCCTGACCCAGCTCCGCAATGTCGGGGTCGATTTGGCGGCCGTCATCGGTCAGTACCACGTGTTGGGGATCGTCCCGCTCCGGCGGTGGCCCCTGCGCATCTGCCAGATGACGCCGAACAGGGCGCCCTTCGAAGGGACCGTGACGATGCCCGAGTTGCCCTCACTGGATGAGATCCAGCGCTGCGTGGGGCTAGCCATCGGGAAGGCATCGTACTCGTGGCCACCATCCCGGCTTCTGCCCATGCTTCCCCACGAGGGGACCAAAAAACATGTAAGTTCCCTCTTTTCCGACTAGCCTTCCGACTAGTTTTGGAGTCTCAGTTGATTGTATCTTCTCGAAACTCTTGGCTATCGTAGTGATTCCTTTCCATTTTCTTGTTCTTAGCTGAAGTCCGCGGACCCTATCCCCGCGAAGCCTCCTCTCCCCTAGGATGCGATACGGAATCGCGCCAACGCCACCGCCGAGAAGAGGAGGGCCGACCGCAAGGCCAAGCACAAGGAAGAGGAGATCGCGAAGCGCGTGCGGAATGACCACCGCGCCAAGCGCCAGAAGCTGAAGGAGATTGCCGTCTCCTCGGACGAGGACCCCTCGTTGTCACCACCATGGTCCGGCGACGAGAGGAGCACTAGCGTCGACAGGAGTGCTCTGTCGACGCTGTCTGTGTCGCCCCCTCCTCAGTAGCAGACCTCGGAGGCCAGCTCGAAACAGCGGCTAGAGCCGACCGTCCGTGAGCAGGGGACGAGCTCCAGCTCGCACCTGAACCCTCACCCCGTCCAAGAGGACCAGAGGGTGACCCGCTCCCGGGCGGGCCTCGTCAGCCATCAACCTCCGAGGGAGAGGAGGGATTCTGTGCGGCAGGACGACCCGTCCAGGCGGCCAGTGGACCGTGATTCGACCTCCCGCCGCTCCTCTGACGACACAAGACGGCGGGAGTCGCGCTGCCAATGTCCTCCCCGAGTGCACCGTAGGAGGGACACACGAGAGACCCCCGTGATGCCTTCAATCCTTGGTCATCCGGGGTGGCAGAGTCCCGGCCGTGCAGGTCCCCCTCGCCTCAGGTGGAGGTCAGAGACCCTCCTCCGATGCAGCAGCGGGCAAGAGATCAGCCCCCGAGTCGTCAGGCGTGGCTCCTAGGCCCGTTAAGCGGGCCCGCATCACTTCCTCCATGTGCGTACTGTCTCGCAGCATTTTGTTGTTTCGTTCTTGCTGTTCTTTGTTCGCCTTTCAACTCGCTTTTTCGTGCCAGCCGTTCCGACACCGGCGCGCTCAGCCTCGCACCGCAGAAACGTGCGGTCCTGGCTGCGCGCGATCCTCCGTCCGAGGCCTGCCTGGCGACTGTTGACGGCTGTTAAGTACCACTTTTAGGTCGTCAACTCCTGCATAAAATAAATGGAAAGTGATCATCAACACTAGAATAGGGGCTTATACTGACAAATTCCACAAGTGGCAATGTATATTTGAATGCAGGCAATTAGCACAAGATATAGAGCAAAAGCACACCTTATCCATCTACCTCATCAATCCAAGCCTCTCCACCTCAGCCAATGAGGGGCTGCCATGCAAAGTGCCACGGATCGGTGATGTCACCAATCCAAGGGAGAGAGGCTCGACGAATCAGACGCTGCCACGTGTCCAGAACAAGGATCCAAGGGCCCACAACCCGAGCAAACCGCCTCAAAACGACCCATACACCGAGAACCATCATAAGGGTCCACATATCAGCCACCAGGAGAAAACACAAGGCAGGTGGGGCCCATAAGGGGTCGGCCGACCCCACAGGTCGGCCGAACCGACCTTGTGGCACCCAATCCTGGCCTTCCATGTGGTGGTTCCTGGTTGGCTCCTGACTTCATTCCCGAGGTGCTTGTGGTGCCTCCACACCGGTGCTTAGGCCTATAAATAGAAGTGGAGGGGGCTAGAATAGAGACACATCCCATTCGAAACGCTTGTTTCTCCTCTCATTTGATCTCTCATGGATCAAATGAGTTGAGGAGATGGCTATGTAGATGGTGATGTGGGTGAGATCCCAACTTGTTCTTCAATTAGAGCAAAGTGAGTATTCTTGTATTTTCCAATTAGACTAAAGTGATGTTCATGCATGAGTGATATGTTCTTGAGTTCTTCGTTCGTTCATCATTTAGAGGCTTGTGTTCTTCATGAACGCGCTTCCTCGATCTAGTTGACGAACAAGTTACTCACGCTTTTGCGTTTGTTCTTAAGTTAGAGGCTCGTGTTCTTCACGAACACGACCCTTGATATTTTGTTATAAGTGCATAAATTTGCATTCCATTTGTGTGAATTATCCCGTTAGATCTAGTTGGGATACATGAATCAGGTGACTAGTCGTTCTTCCTCATGCCAATCGATTCAATGATGAGTAAGGTCTAGCTCTCTCTCGCGGGTTCGTCGCTCCATATTTATACCGAGTGCTATAGTGTTTCTACGGGGTGCCAGACGTAGTCGTGCTATAGTAGTAATTGGTGGTGTAGACGTGGTGTCTAGACTACAGGTTATCCTTCGAATGCCCTGTATCCCACGGTTTGTCTTGGGGTAGGCCGTGGTAGTGACAGCTGTTGGACCCTCTGAAATCCCCCACGTTCGGATACAGCGTGTAGTCAACCATTTGCCGTGAACCAACTGTTATAGCCAGGAGGGGCCGGTGTCCGAAGCGAGATTCTTATCTGAGTTTGTTCCCCTCTAGAATCGAGTACCTACAGGAAGCACCCCATCATCTCCCTACCATAGCTGGGGCTTGGTGTCCTTGGACCGTTCTTCTAGGATAGAAGGTAGTGCACATCGTTCCTTGGATTTGATACCCATTGGAATACTCCTGAGGTAAAGTGCTACAACGGTATTTCCGTGCACTTGCGGATTCTTTTGTACCCGTCGGTATACCCAGGTGGATCTTACGCTCACGCTAGGGGCGCCACTAGTGGTGATGTTAAGAAATACCAACAGCGACCCCTCCGCCTGTGTCAACAACGGCACAGACCGAGAGTGGGGCCGCCGAGGCGGTCAAGGTCCCCGAGGTGGAGGCACCTCCACTGGTATCAGAAGTTGGTGGAGTGGCCTGGGGGCAAACATCCCCCGAGGAGGTCGAGCTCCCAGCGGCACCCACCGTCGATCGCGATGCCAGCGCGTCGGCGGCTCCCGAGGCATCCGCCCAGCTCCAGGAAGCCACTGACCTTGAAAGGCCCAGCCTCTCGGGCGACGACATTGCCGCCTTCGGGGCCGAGCTGGAGCGGTGCCTGTCGGGGCTAGAGGAGCCGGCGGCCGAGGCGACCGTGTCGTCCACCTCTGTGGTTGCGGCCGCGGTCGAGACAGCCGGGACCAACCCCGAGGAGTGCACGACCAAGGTGGCGGAGGCGGAGCCGGACACCATCGCTCCCCCAACGTCCACCGCAAGTGCGGTGACGTCCCCTGCAAGCGTGGCTGTCGCGAGTGACGCGAAGGTGGTGCCGGCCGCGGACCCGCCCCGCGCAGACCCGCAGGTGCCTTCCGCTCCTGAAGATGTGGTGGGTAGCGTCTCCTCGAATACGATCCGGGAAGTTGGGGAGAGCTCGGGGGCTCGCCCCTTCTCGGCCGAGGAGTCGCTGATGACGCCACCGAAGGGGGGAGAACTCATCCTCAACCTTGTGCACTCCTCATGGACCGGGACCCACGAGGCCGAGCCGCACGACGACGAGGATGAAGAGGCCGCGACTCGTCACCGCCTCGAATGGGGCTTAAGGTGGGCAGAGCGAGCGGTCAATGAGCTCGTCCTCCCCGCCACAACGGTGATTTCGCCGAGCCCGATCTTGGTCTTGTTTCTTTGTCTTTGCAGACGTCGCCGTAGATAATATTCTACTTGGAATAGGTGCTCACAAACTGTGGCGCCAAGAAGGCACGCACCATCGAGGAGCTCCGGACCGACAAGTTACAGTTGGAAATGCAGCTGGTGGCCGCCCGACTGGTTGCTACAGGGGTGGTGGCGAACGAAGCATCGACGAGGACCACGCTCGAAGCCGTGGTGAAGTCCGCGGAGGACCGTGCAGTAGCTGCACAGTCGGCCGCAGACGCCGCCGTGACGGAGAGGACGGCCCTTGAGATGAAGCTCGCCCAAGCGGAGGTGACAGCCACGGATTTGCGCACCACCGCCGCGACTGCTGCCGAGGCCGCTCAGGCTACTCCGCTGCAGCAACTGCCACTAAAGCCGCTTGCCAGGCCGCCGCCCAGGAGAAGGCAGCGCTCGAGAAGAAGGTGGCCGAGCTGGAGCAGGACCTGTTCCTCGCCGGGGTGGACCTTAACAAGGCCAACAAGCAGGTGGGTGAGCTCACCACCAAGCTACACGAAGCCACCAACGAGGGGACCCGGCTCCGTGACGGTACTGCCAAGTTGGTGGAAGACCTTGAAGGTGAGCTGCCGAGCACTTTCAGCTCCCGTAATGCTTTTTTTCTTCGTGTTGCTTGTCGGCGATATTGACTAGTCTTCTTGTGTTAGCTGGGCTTCGCGTAGCTCACGCCGCATTAGCCAAGAGGCTCGTGGAGGAGGCGGAAAAAGTCACCGCCGCTGAGCTCAAGATCCGCAATATGATTGGGACGGCTAACAACTTGTCGGACCAGCTTACGAGTACAATCCTTTAGCCTTGTCTCTCCCTTCTTCTGCTTGTGCACCTCACAATTAACCTCCGGCTCATTTTCCCTCTTCAGAGGTCAAGGCCGAGCTCGAGGAGTCCAGGAAGGCTCAGCGCGAGGCGGAGGCGACACGCCAGAAGGACCTCGCAGACCGCGCCAGATTCAGCCGGTTTGTCGAACAGATGTTGTCAGATCTTGGCGTTCCGTCCGTCCAGATGCCTCCCCAAGCGCTTGGGGATCGGGTGGCGCTTCTCCTGGGTATAGTCAAGGACCGAGAGCTGGCGACGACTCGTAAGGTGGTGTACCGGGTTCTTGCCATGTTCGACTCGCACTACCAGGGGTTGGACCGCAAGGCGATGAGCGGTGGCTGGGCCCCCGGCTATTCAGACGATGAGTATGACAAGCTCGAGGAAGACTGCGCCACCTTCGCCCGCGCCATGACTGATGCCGCGATGAAGGACCTGGACCTGATTCCAAAAGACACTCTAGAAGTCGAAGACAACTCCAGGCCTTCTAGTTAGATGTATCAGTTTGTATCGTAGATAAGCAGGACAAACTTGTATGTGCACTGCCTCGAACAATTTTCATTTTGTTTAAACCTGTCACTGCTGAAACACTCCTCGAGCACTCGGGGACGACTGAGGAATGGAGTAGTGGTACTTAGGAACCCAGGTCGACCGAACTTTACTCTGGAGCCGCAGGGGCGTAGAAGTCGGAGAGCTCGACCAACCTGAGCCGCAAAGTGATGCCACGTGTTCGCAGCCCCCGAGCACTTAGGGAGGTTCAAGAGTGACTCGCGCATTTTTTGTCAAAGTCGTTTTGGCCGAAGCCCGAGCGGTTACCCAAGCACTTTTTGAAAGAGGCCGGACGGCGACCTGCGGACCTGGGCTGTGCTCGCAAGTCTTCGCACCGTAGCCGCGGGGGTGTAGGTGCTAGGAGCTTTGAACGAGCGACGGTGCTGAGATGCGCATAGATCAACATCTTTTCTTTCGCAAGATAGGGCGTTCCGCCAAAAAACCGTTCGCGCGTGCGATTAGGTACGACATGTTCGTCGAAGAATTTTGTTTTAAAAACGGAAAAGCGAAAGGAGGGCATCGTGCCCCGGGTGGGTAGCCCCCGAGTGGTGAGCGTTTCTGCATGGGTACAAGGACACTTGCCGCTCAGCCTTAGAAAGTGTTGATGCATGTAGAGAAGAAGCCAACGCAAAAGCTTGCCAACTTATGAAATTGTGAACAAAAGCACATGGCATTATTCATTGATCATAAGATAGTACGAGGAACGTTAATCAAGGGTAAAAATGTTGTAGGTGTTCTATGTTCCATGCGTTGGAGATGACTCTGCCATCCTCGTACCGGAGCTTGAATGTCCCTGGTCGGAGCACTTGATCAACCATGAATGGCCCCTCCCACGGGGGCGCGAGCTTGTGCCGATCCTTGTTGCTCTGAACTCGTCGGAGTACTAGGTCTCCGACCTGGAACTCACGTTTGCGCACGTTGCGCTCGTGATAACATCGCAGAGCTTGCTGGTATCGAGCCGAATGTAGGAGTGCCACCTCGCGTGCTTCATCAAGTTGGTCGATAGCATCTTCAAGTGCGACCTGGTTCCCTTCCTCGGTGTATGCTCGAACTCTCGGGCTGCCGTAGTCGATTTCCGTCGGGAGGACAGCTTCCGACCCGTGCACCATAAAGAACGGCGTGAAGTTGGTGGCTCGACTAGGCGTGGTGCGCAGGCTCTAGAGGACAGATGGCAACTCAGCGACCCATCTTGCCTGAAACTTCTCGAGTCGTTTGAAGATCCGAGGCTTCAACCCCTGAAGGATCATGCCATTGGCCCTCTCGACCTACCCGTTGGTCCTCGGGTGTGCAACAGCGGCCCAGTCCACACGGATGTTGTTGTCATTGCAAAATCTGAGGAACTTCTTTCCCGTGAACTGTGTGCCGTTGTCGGTGATGATAGAGTTCGGGATCCCGAAGCGATAAATGATGTCGTTGAAGAATACCACGACTTCCTCAGAGCAGACCTTCACTATGGGTCGAGCTCCGATCCATTTGGAAAACTTATCGACAGCCACGAGTAGGTGTGTGAAGCCCCCGGGCGCTTGCTTGAATAGCCCGACTATGTCTAGCCCCCATACAGCGAAAGGCCAGGTGATGGGGATGGTCTGGAGCGCTTGCGCCGGGAGGTGGGTTTTTCGAGCGTAAAATTGACACCCTTCGCAGCGTCGCGCGATGTCCTTGGAGTCGGCCATTGCGGTCGGCTAGTAGAAACCTTGTCGGAAAGCTTTTCCGACAAGGGTCCTTGGGCTGGCATGATGTCCGCACATTCCAGCGTGGATTTCTTGGAGCAGCTCTCGGCCTTGGTCCCTTAAGATGTAGCGCATGAGTATGCCTGCCACACCTTGTTTGTAGAGCTCGTCGTCGATGAGAACGAACGCCTTGGCTTGCCGCGAGATGTGGTGCGCCTCCGTGTGGTCAGAAGGTAGCTTTCCCTCGACTAGCCACTCGAGGATCGGGAACCGCCAGTCTAGATCTTCTAAGTTCGGCTCTAGTTGCTGATCGATCTCCATAACTTCCGGCACATCTGACTCTTGTGGTTGTTGTTCATCGACCCGGACGGACGGTGCGTGCTGGTCGCTAGCAAACACACCGTTTGGTACAGGCTTACGGCTTGATGCTGTCTTGGCGAGGATATCAGCAGGTTTATTGTAGTCGCGTAGCACGTGATGGAGCTCGAGCCCGTGGAATCTATCTTCTAGCTCACGCACGGTCCGACAATATGCCGCCATCTTCAGATCAATGCAATTTTTCTCTTTCATGACTTGATCCACGACAAGCTCTGAGTCTCCGCGGATCTCGAGGCGACAGATCCTGAGCTCGATCGCGATTCGAAGGCCGTTGATGAGTGCTTCATACTCGGCGACATTGTTGGAGGCGGGGAAGTGCAGTCGAACCAAGTACTCCATTTGCACGCCCAGAGGCGAGATGAAGACAAGGCCTGCCCCCGCTCCTTCCTTCATGACGGAGCCATCAAAATACATTGTCCATGTCCCGTGCTCGATCAGCGCCGACGGAGTTTGGATTTCTGTCCATTCAGCGACAAAATCCGCCAACACTTGCGATTTGATGGCACTACGCGGTGCATATGCTACATTTTGCCCCATCAACTCGAGGGCCCACTTGGCTATCCTTCCCTCAGCCTCAGGGTTCTGGATCACTTCTCCGAGTGGATACTTGGACACCACCGTGATGGGATGCACGTCGAAGTAGTGTCGAAGCTTGCGCTTGGAGATCAGGACAGCATATACTAGTTTCTGAATTTGCGAGTAGCGGGTTTTCGAGTCGGAAAGTACCTCGCTTACGAAATAGACTGACCACTGCACCTTGAGCGACCTTCCAGACTCCTCTCGCTCGACCACCAGCGCAGTGCTCACCACTTGGGTTGTCGCAGCCACGTATAGGAGCATCAGTTCTTCTGGCATTAGCGCTGTGGGCACTGGAGGACTCTTCGGGAGGTTCTTGAGCGAGTCGAGCGCTTCCTGAGCTTCGGGTGTCCATGTGAAGTGGTCGGACTTCTTCATCAGGTGGTACAACGACAAGCTGCGCTCTCCGAGTCGGGCGATGAAACGACTAAGAGCCGCGAGGCAGCCTGTGACGTGCTGCACGCCTTTCAGATTCTGGATCGGTCCCATGTTAGTGATGGCCGAGATCTTCTCGGGATTAGCCTCAATGCCGTGTTCCGACACGACAAAGCCGAGGAGCATGCCCCTCGGAACCCCGAAAATGCATTTCTCGGGATTAAGCTTCACCCTGTGTTCTCTCAGCTTTGCAAACACTTCCGTAAGGTCGGGGATCAGATTGCCCGTTTTCTTCGACTTGACCACGATGTCATCGACATAGGCCTCGATTATACGTCCTATAAGATCTCCAAAGATGCATCGCATGCATCTTTGGAACGTGGCACCTGTGTTCTTGAGCCCGAACGACATCAAGTTATAACAATAAGCGCCAAATGGAGTAATGATGGACGTCGCGAGTTGATCTGCTATGCACATCGCAATCTGGTGGTACCCGGAGTATGCATCGAGAAAACAGAGGGTTTCGCACCCTGCTGTTGAATCGACTACCTGATCTATGCGAGGCAAAGGGAACGGGTCCTTGGGACATGCCTTGTTAAGGCCCGTGTAGTCAACACACATCCTCCATTTCTTATTCTTCTTCTTTACAAGTACAGGGTTAGCAAGCCACTCGGGGTGGAATACTTCCTGAATGAACCCTGCACTAAGAAGTTTCTTGATCTCCTCGCCGATGGCCTTGCACTTGTCGTCGTTGAAGTGGCGAAGGCGCTGCTTCACCAGTTTCGATCCCGACTTGATGTTCAATTTGTGCTCGGCAACCTCTCTCGGGATTCCCTTCATGTCGGAGGGTTTCCATGCGAACACGTCGAGGTTCGCTTTGAGGAAGTCGACGAGCGTGCTTTCCTATTTAGGATCGAGCACCGTCCTGATACGGAACGTACGACCATCATCAGAGACAGCCGCATCCTTGACATCCTTGGCGGGCTCGAAAGAGTAGGCTGCTCGCTTGGACGACTCGGGGATGTCCGGGTCCTCGGAGAGAGGCTCAGCGTGGAGCCTCTCGGGCAGGATGAGCATCTCAGCAAACTGAAAACACTCCGCATCGCATTCGTATGTGTGCTGAAACGTAGTCCCCTTTGTGATGACCCCCTTCAGACCGGGGATCTTCAGCTTGAGATACGTGTAGTTGGGCACGGCCATGAACTTCGCGTAGGCCGGCCTCCCGAGGATGGCGTGGTACGTCCCCGTGAACCCCACCACTTCGAAGGTGAGGATTTCTGTGCGGAAGTTCCACAGAGTCCCAAACGTGACGGCAGATCGATCTGCCCGATTGGGAGTGCCTCCTCCCCCGAGACGACCCCGTGGAAGGGTGTAGGCGATGGGCGCAGTCGGGACTGCGGAATGCCCATGCTGTCGAGTGTCGACATGTATACGACGTTGAGGCCGCTTCCCCCGTCCATCATGTAAGGAATCGGATGCTCGTAGCCTAAGAGGGGGAGGGGGTGAATTAGGCTTCTAAAAACCTTAACCTATGGCTTCACTACTTTTACACAAAGATAAACTAGAACATGCTATCTAGATGTGCAACTAGGGTTGTTCTAGTGTGAAACTCCCATCCCAAAACAAGGTTTGCAACCTATAGCCAATCCTAGCAAGATACTACTCTAGGAAAGTAAAGGCAAGCAAAGATTGCAAGAGAGTAAATGCGGAAACGTAAAGAGGGATGAGAGGAAGCAAACTCTTGACACGTGATTTATCCCGTGGTATCGGTAGGCACTAAGCCACCCCTAGTCCACGTTGTTGAAGCACTCACACAAGAGTATTGCTTCCCGGTCACCAAGTCTCTCCCAAGAGCACCACTTGACTCGCCACAAAGGCTAGCCACTTAGGCACTTGCCAAGCTCCCTTGGTCACCTTGATGCCGCCTCCACTAAGGAGCTTCTCCACCAAGGAAGGGGGTCTCCACGTCCCCCTCACAAAGTGTCCTCGCCACTCCACACCAAGCCGGAGGGTCGATGACGATTGCATGTGAGCCACTTAGGCCCCAAGGCTTCCGGCGAACCTTGTACACCTTGATTCACTCAAGAATCACCTCACAAGGTTGGCACAACCTTGCACTCACTCAGCTCTAAGCTAAGCCTAGCAGTAAGCACATACACTAAGCATATGCAAGTCTATGGATGAGCAATTAAGCACTTGGATGGATTGGATATGATCTTCTAGGTGTCTTGCACTCCTCTGCACTTCCACACAATCCAGCTCACTCAAATGGGTGAGTGGAGGGGGTTTAAATAGCCCAAGGCACTCAGCTAGCCATTGGCTAACGACCACTGAAAAAGGTAGCGTCGGATGAACCGATGCTATGCTTTTTCAGGGTGTCGGTTCATCTGGTGCCCTCCACATCACTTAGCCGTTGCAGCTCTGCTGACACAACTGTTTTGACGCTATACACTGATGGTGCGTCGGTTCATCCGGTGCTGAAGACCTCGCGGCCAAAACGTCTCTGTATGCTACTTCGTGACCGTCGGATAGACCGATGCTTCCACTTGACCAACGCGTCGGTTCATCCGGTGCTGAAGAGGCTGTCTTGGTGCGTCTCTATCTTGATTCAAACTGAGCGTCAGATAGACCGACGGTGTCCCTAATTAGACCATCGGATCATCCGGTGCTACTATCTTCTGCAGCACTGCTCCTTCCAATCATCCGACGCAACTACAAAATGGACCGTCGGTTCATCCGACGGTGCCAATTTTGTTTGGCCTTCTGCGTAGTGTACCAAGTACACCGACGCTCGCCTCTAGGGTACCGTCGGTTCATCCGATGGTGCCATTTCCTGTTTTCTTGCGTCTTTGACTTTGGTTTAACTTGCCACCTCTTGGAGCCATCTTCTGAATTTGGCTTTGATTGTGGTTACATCCATGGGACCTATAAATACCTACAAGGACATGCTAGACAATTTGGTTAGTCCCATTGATCATGTTGTCATGAATCACCAAAATCATACTCGAACTAATGGCATATGAGGCCATGTTCGCTACACATCAGCACCTTGTGGACCCGCTTGGTCCCGAACAAAGGAGCCACCATGAGAGGGTAGCATCCTGGCTGCGGCACATGGTCGGGGTGGTCTGTACGGTCGAAAGTGATCGGAGTCTCTGACCACTTGAGGTACGACGGCGTCGCGGACTTGGTGTTGTAGACTTCACGCCGGATCAGCTACTCTTGGCGTCTTGAGGGTCGTGCCGGCGTCCCGCCGAAGATCATGTGTACGACACTGTCCTCGTGGGGGAACGCAGCCTCCCCCTCATCATCGTTGTTAGGGAGAGGTGCGGCCTTCTTCGGAGGATTCGCATCTTGGGCCTGAGCGTGCCGTTGATGTAGTTCTTCATTAGGCGGCAATCCTTGAGCACATGCTTGATGGGCGTCTCGTGGTGGGTGCACGACGCCTCCAAGAGCCTCTCGAAATGGTCCTTCGGGGGATCATTCTTGGACGGGTTGTTCTTGGGTCGTGTGGCCTTGCGCTCGACTGCCGCGATGAGGTGGTCATTGTGGCTACGCTTGTCGTTCTTCTTCTTCTTCTTGGACCGCGAGGAGGGCCTTTCGCCATTGTCCATGACTTGTTTCCCCTTGCCTTGAGGGGTGTTCAACATTGCTGCGACCGCCTCCTCCCCGTCAGCATGGTTGGTCGCGATGTCGAGAAGCTCCCGAGTGGTCCTCGGGGTCCTGCACCCTAGCCGATGGATGAGGGTGGTGCAGGTGGTGCCGTTCTGGAACGCCGAAATGGCGTCGTTGTCGGTTGCACAGGGGAGCTTGGTGCAGCGCTTGGAGAAGCGCCGGATGTAGTCGCGCAGGCTCTCGCCCGGCTTTTGCTTGCAGTTCTGCAGCTCCCACTGCTTGCCGGGGCGGGCGTACATGCCTTGAAAGTTGCCGATGAAGGTTTGACGTAGCTCTGCCCAACTGTTGATCCTGCCGCGTGGCAGGTGTTCGAGCCAGGTTCGCGCGGAGTCAGCGAGGTAGAGCGGTGGGTTCTTGATGATGAAGAGATCATCCATCGCTCCTCCTGCGTGACAAGCGAGCCTGTAGTCTTCCAACCAGACGCTAGGGTTGGTCTCCCTGTTGTACTTGGGGACTGTTGTCGGCGCCCGGAACCACGAGGGAAATAGCACGCCGCGCACCTTCCGACCGAAGGCACGAGGTCCTTTCGGATCGGGCGTCAAACTACGGCCACGATCTTCCTTGCTGTCGTAGCACCCGCCACGCCTCTGATTGTACCGCCGGTGTGAGCGGTACTCGTCATGGTGGTCACGACCGTCATCATGATTGCTGCTGTAGCCGTACTCGTAGTCGTCAGCGCTAGCAGCCCGGCGGCGGGCGCGGAGCGTGTCGCGAGCGTCGCGGTTGGGTCCCATGCGCGTCTTGACTGTCGCTTCGCCTGCCTCCCTGTCATAGCTCTGATGCCTCGACGGAGGTGGATCCTGGCGCCGCACGGACTGCGTCGCTCGCGCCTCACGTGCCGAGCATTGGCGCGACGCTGAGCTTTCCGCCTGTTGCGCGACCGCCATCTCAAGGAGGGACTTGAGGTGCTGGCAGACCCTTTTCTCCTCAGGGGTGGCCGGCTCGGGGCAGCCACGTAGGAGCATGGCCGCAGCCGCAAGGTTATGCGACGTGCGCCCGAAGAGTGGCGCGTCACCGCCATCGACGGCGACATCCTCGTTGATGCACCGGTTTACATCACGCGCACATACGCGAGCCTGCGGTGCCGGCTGCTCAGCCTCTTGCTCCCGACGTTGCTCATGCTACGGGCCACGCTGTGGGTCACGTGGCCTCTCCTCCTCCCCGAGCGCTCGGTGGAGGTTTGCCAGCTCTTCGTCGAGCTGGTGCCTGGCCTCGGTGATCTCTTCGAGGCGCGCCCGACGCTGGGCGTCCGTGGCGCGGTGGCGAGGTGCTTCTTCACCATCTGTCGAGCTGTTGCCGCTTCAGACCTCGCAGACGTTGCATTTGCGCGTGAAGTCCGGCAAAGGCGCCGGTGGCCCCTGCCTATCACACCTGTTTTTCTAAAGAAAACCAAGTGCAAACCTATATGCATGCCAGGATCAAGTTTCATGCATATAGTTGACATAAGTGAATAACAGTACAGTATCATGTAAAGAAAGAGAAAGATTATCAGAGTATTATGCTTGGCAAACCTATAAGTCCTGGAAACGAAGGCACCAAACATCCACAAGCAGTCGACTGGGGGTTGCGTACGCCTAGCACCAGCAACATCTTCACAACGACTTCATAGCAGCTTCCCCTTTCTGAGCAACATTGTTTATAGCAAGGGTGAGCACATGTCGTACTCAGTAAGTGTGGGGAAAGTATGAATGCAGAGGCTTGACAAGGAAATGCTAACAGGTTGACTGCATTAAGCACTTTTTGTTGGTCAAATTTTATTAGCACCTGATTACTATGATATAAGTATATACCAACCCACATTAACATGAAGAGATACGCCATAAGCATATGGCTAACATAACCATAAACCACGATTTAAGTCCATCTTCAAGTTCAATTATCATGTGAGGGTCCAGGCTGCTCTTGACCGTGAGCACGGCTAATCGATTTGTTTTAAACACTCTGCAGAGGTTGTACATCTTTACCCACAAGTCGCGTAAAAGTCTTGAAGAACTTTGAACCCAACCATGCAATGCCGGCCAAACATCATACCGCACTACCTAGGTGTGATTGCATAGGGACGCTACGAGGCCTTTACAAAGAGTCCTCCCATGTGTATTAGTCCATAGTAGCATATGCCATAGAGGCTATCTTTCATACCACACTTCTACTCACGGACGGTCAGCCATAGAGTACTTCCGTTCCAATACCTATCCGGAGTAGAAGAGCCTTAAAAGCATTCCTTAGTACCCAAGCTACTATGCGAGTAATAGCCACACAAGACTTCCCTAATTACTCAGCCAAGACCAGAGCCATTTAGTCCTTGTGGTTGCACTGTTGTCCTGGGTGGTTCTCCATGTTCCAATTAAGCATATGATCTTGTATTAACCAGAGATACTGCATAAAAGTAAAGCAAGTTTATCATTGTTGTTCATTAGAACCACCATATCCCAAGGTATAGCAGCTAAGCAGAGCTACCCAACAGAAAGGTAAACCCAGGTTTGACAAGGAATGATAACAAAGACTAGGCAAATCCTTAATAGGACCAATCAGATTAAATGCAAGCATATGCAATGTGATTAAACACAGTTATTAGGACAAAAGAACAAGGACACACTTGCCTTTAACCAGTGTAATGATGTTGCTCAGAATTCTTCAACTTCTTGCTCTTCACTGCTCTCGAACCACGTTCCTTCTACTCACATCAATCATCGAGCATAAGCATACAAAGCAAACAAACAAGCAAACTAAGAACAATGCACCAAAGCAAAAGAAGAGCTTCAAAAGAATGCACTAAAGGATAGGCTCGATCCTATGGTTACACATGAACGAAAGAAATGCTGAAAACGGAACTAAGGTCGAAAAGACGAAAGCTATCAGGAGATTATCAACAACAAGAGACTAGGTGTTGGATATATTTTAATCAGAAAAATCATGTGGCAAGAATATTTCAAAAGAAATACTCTATGTTAGAATTAAGCAAGTGTTGACAGTCGAAAAGTGCTTGGGAATTTTATTTGAAAAATCATGAAAACCCTTTGCAAAGCTCCTCTTTGATATGCCGCTGTCCCACTAGAGCCATATGATGTTCATAGTTGAAAACCTTCTACTCATATGCTGCTTGTTATTGCATTGAGCTTTGTCAAATTTTGTGACCCTTGCGAGAATTCTTTTCATTAATTTCATGATCAAGATTCATGTGCACACCACCTATTTCCCCTTGCTATGCTTCTACACTGGAAGTTGGCATTGTATCATTTATCCATTTCATAAAAATAAAGCTCCATATGTGATGTGACATCTCTCTCCAAAAGTGTCCTTCAAAAAAGAGACATGGGCTATGAAAAAAAGAGATACATGGTCAAGGCATGATGAAAAAAAGAAAGAATAGCCCATGTCCAAAATAAAGGAGAAATAGGAGAGAGATGAGATCATGCAAAAAGGAGTTCCATAACTTAGATGGTAATAACTAGTGTCCATTCCAGGGCTAGTGTCTACCTTACCATCTACCAACATTCATCATATATGTATGGTAATATCTAGCACCCATTCCGGGCCTAGTATCCACCTTACCATACTCACCATACCCATACACGTGCACATCTTGATCTGATTGTGTGATTTGATTTTCTCTGTGGATCCAGTCTTTGACTTCGCAATATGTGTGATACAAGTATGCCTTATCCTTTATCCTACCCTGAGCTCCACATATAGCCATCATTAGAAGTAGGATGAAGAAAGGCAATCTAATGCCTTGGTGAGGACATATACACATTGAGCGATCTGAGAGAATCAAATGAGGAGCTAAGCAAGGTTTGTTTTGAAAATTTATTGCAAAACCCCAAGTGCTTAACATGATGAGCAGGAGTAACTTGATTCATGACTGTTCCATTCCTCAACTGCCCAAGATAGCATGATAGACACTTCAGAGTTCACAAGTACAAGGTATGGTTTGGAATATCTCCTATGCATGCTTCATACCTTTGGATATCATGTCTCACCTTGACCCGCCTCCCTTTACTCGGGACAAGCAAAGGTCAAGTGTGGGGGTGTTGTTGACGGTCGAAAAGTGCTACTTTTACACCGTCAATACCTGCATAAAATAAATGTAAAAGGATCATCAACACTAGAATAGGGCTTGATACTGATAGTTTCCACAAGTGTTGGTGTTTCTAGCTTTTGTTGCAGGATGCACCGAAATACGTGCCAAATGATACAGTTGAGAGCAAGTAGTCCAATGGCTATTAAAGGACATCATCATAAACATCCTCCAATGCCAATTTGGACTGCACCATTGCGACGGGCTCGTCGAGAAGATCGAAATGGACATATTATATTCCTACATCGGAGTCCGGATGAGAAAGAGATGCACAAGACAAGATATCTTGTGAGCTCGGTGGGACCCACACCAGACCACGTGGCGACGTGTGCCACATTGGATGCCATGTGTCCATGACACCTCATCAATCCATGTGAAGGAACTCCCGACGAATCAGACACCACCACGTGTGCAGCATAAGGATCCAAGGGCCCACCAGGGACCCAAACCACCTCCAAACTCGGCATGCACCTAGAACCGTCATAAGGGCCCACATATCAGTTACCCAGAGAAAGAACAAGCCAGAAGGAGGTGGGCCAGGGTCGGCCGAACCCAGGTTCGGCCGAACCCTTTTTGCCCCTGTTCGCCATCTGCTTCCATGTGGTGCTTCCTGGTTGATCCCTTGCAACGCCTCGGGGTGGATTGGTGACATGGCGCCCGTTTATTGGCCGAAAGAAGGTCGGTTTGGTTCCTTCCCCTGGAAGCTAGAGAAGAGTGCATTGCAAGATTCCTTGCCACGTGTCACTCTCCTATTGGTGGCACCCAAGGACGGCTGAAAATGTGGAGGCAAATAGTGCCAAAGGCAAGCCTCTCCCTCCTCTATAAATAGGAGGGGATGGGCTCCATTTTGGAACACACTCTTCTCCTCCTCCTCTTCATTTTGGCTTGGAGCCTCTCTCTTTAGGAGAGGAGAGCTCTTTGTATAGGATTAGTGCTAGGAAGTGAGGTGGCAGGCTTGAGGCCATGTCATGATCCATGACATCTTCCTCAAGAACTATCCTCAGCGGTGCATTTGTTCTTCAACTAGACTAAAGTGAGTATTTCGATATTTCCTATTTAGACTAAAGTTGTATGCATGCTTAGTTGCTGTGTTCTTGTGTTGTTCGTTTGTTCTTGGTTTAGAGGCTTGTGTCCTTCGAACACAACCCCTTCGATCCAGTAGACTTAGATCTACTGGTGAGCGCCCTAGGGGCTCTGAGCCACCCCATCGGCCAAGTCCGGTGCCCCCACGGCCGACGGCGAAGTCCCGTGCACCGGCAAGGGCTGTTTTGTAGCGATTGATTTCCTTCTAGGGTTCTTTCTGTGAACCAGGGACCTCTGTGTAATTTCAAAAAAGTAGTTCGAGGGTCTGAGTGTAAAAGAGTAACTTAGGTTTAGCTGTAACTTTGAAAATCCATTAAAAATCGTAGAAAAATCATAAAAATGCAAATCCAATTGTGTTAGCTTCCTTGTGAAGAGATCTACATTTTCTAGAAAAGTTGTATAGGGTTTTTCTGTATAGATTTGAAACGAAAATTCAAACGCAGTTTGATGTATTTTTGTTGTAGTTCAAAATGTGCTCATGATATGAAGACGAAATTTGGATATGTTATTATTTATGCCATGTTTAGATCTGTGACCAAAGTCGACACATGTTTTATGTGTAGATTTGTAGTTATGCTTTTTGTAATTCTTATATTAGGTTAAGCTTGATGCTTTTTATAGTCCCCTCAGTAAACCTTTTCTTTAAGCACCAATGCATCCTAGGTCTTTGCAATGATGAATAGCCCCTCTGGTAAAATTTTTATGATTTTAGGACTCTGTTTGATTTATGTTTTGTATTTAAGTTTGTGTAAGATGTTAAATTGATAACTTGAAAAGTAAGGTAGGTCTACTTTTGTAAATTGGTCAGGAGCTTAAATTTGACATGAATGACCTGTAGGAAAAATTTGAGGTCAAAAAGATTTAATGTAATTAAGCTAGGTTGAAATTTGTCTTTTTCATATAAATTAATTTATATGTGATCTGGAGCTGATTTTTGGCATCTAAACTTATTTTAGTCATATGGTACTGTGTATAAATTCTAGGACAGTTGGAGTTATATTTCAATTAATATAAATTTTGCATGAAAGGCTAGCTAGGAATTGAATAAATAGGTTTATCCTTATATTTAAGTTTAATTAAGGATTGTATGTCTTAATTTCTGTTTGAAATCATTTAAACACACCCCCATACTGTTTGGTGAAGTTAAATAATTTAATTTGCTTAAATGTGCACACAATCACCATCAAAATAGCTTTTAGTTCATCATCACACCACACCCCATACTTTTTTGTGAGAATTAGTAGTTGTGTAGATGAATGTGGCCAACAAGAGTTGGTTTGGTGGTAATTCTCCCACCCTCACCATAACCTAATGCATATGCATGTGTACGTGTAGATTTACCAGACGGGATTTACACGCTGACCCAAGAGGGAGAAGGGGCTGTTGATGGAGAGGTGAACGAGTTGGGTGTGCACCAAGCCCTGAACCAAAGTCCAGAAGAGCCCAAGGTTGTAGCTGACGTAGAGGAAGGCAAGCACCGGAGTGCATCTAACATTTTTCTTAAAGTCACAGCTTTACTTTTCTTATTCATGTTTTCATTTGTGCATTTAAGTTTCAGGAGTTGATTTGAAACCTAGATGCATGATCCTTAGGTACCTATGCTCTCATACTAGTATGTTAGGTCGCTAGTGCCATGCTTTAAGGACACGGTACAAGTCGAGTAATGACTCATTACTCGCGAGATATAGGACACTTATGTTGGAATCATAAGTTGGTTAAATTGACTCGCTCATGTGGTAAGAGCAATGGGTTCGGTCTCGACCGAGTAGCATTATGCTGGTTTAAGCTATTGAACGTACCAAACACTTGTCGGGAATGGGACCGGTAAGCCTAGTACCTAATGAACCAGTGCGGGAACTTTATCGCTACTAATCTTGAGATGTGTCTCCCGGTTTGCTCCCGGTAGTGCAAGTGTGAGTCTGGACGTGCCGTGCTGGGCGTACTAGTAAACCTTGTACTTAGGACTGTGGCATCTGTTCCTAAGCTGGGGAATGATGGGAAGCGCCTGGTTGGGGTAGACCCCGCATTTGCTTTATTTGGTTTCTTGGGGTCTACCTTCTTCCGTGTGTCTTGAGTTGTACCTTGCAAGGTTTATAAATTCGACCGATCGTCGGTCTCTCGCCATTATCTGAGACGGCTTAACCACTGGCTACCCCATATGGATATATGGAACATGGATTGATTTTGCTGTCTGATTAATATTGTTTGCACAACTGCTTGTTTAGCTTAGGTGCTTACCTAGAATGGTTAACATACTAGAACTTGAGCTAAAACTAGAAATTAAGGATAAACTCTTAGTTGCTTTTGGCAAAACAAACCCACCAGCCAAAAAGCCTTGCATGTCTAGTTGTATTTTATTTTTGTTGGGTAAGTCTAGCTGAGTATTAGTATACTCAGCCTTGCTTTAATTATTGTTTTCAGGTAATCCCATCTGGCCTGGCTCTATTCCAGATGGTTGGGAACTTGAGTGGGAGAACGATGATGATGAGTGATACTCTATGGATGGCCTCCCATGTGTATCTTCCGCTAGTTTACTTTCCGCTGTTTAAACTCTGAACTTATTTACTTTCATGCATGAACACCTGGTTTGTAATAATGTGACCCTGTGGGCTTTTATGTAAAGTTGAACTTCTACTCTGGACCCGCCTTTGTGTGGGCTTTGTTGCATATTATCGATCCTGTTGTAAGTGATTTACAGGGCATGACCCGGCAGAGACGACAAACTAACTCTTTGTTATCACTTATTGGCCAAGTGGACCGGCTTAGGTGATAATACAGATTTATTTTGGGCGGTTCTGTCACACTCCACATCCTAGGATCGCCATCTTGGTTTGCTGGGCAAGTTTGAGAGAATTCAGAGTAGGTTGCTCTGGACCGGTCTGACCGGTGTGACCGGTGTAAGCTGGTTGCTGCTCAAGGTGTTTTTCGTTGCGTGTTCGAGTAGCTTGGGTGTGTGGCTAGCTCCTAGGTCCAGTAGCACTCCAGTGGCTATGTGGGTTTGGCTAGTGAGGTGTCGAGGACTCCGGATTTGCGTTTGGGACCTTAGGCCGAGTTCGTCTCTTCGAAGAAGAATTTTTTATCGACTCCCATTCACTCCCCCCCTCTCTGATCGCCATTCTGGTCCTTCATTGTCAAAAGTAATAAAATTTTTTCCTTGTAAAGTGAATTTCAGTTAGAGAGTTTAGTTAGAGTGTTCTTTAGTTCGGACAATTAAGAATATAACTCAAAAACTGGAGATTATGACCCCACTAATCTTTTCATCCATTGTATGTATCTCATACTTTTTTATTTATGTTTAATATCTATTCTTTTTCTATTTAATTTAAATTTATTTATGATGAATTATATTTTATTCATTACTCTTTTTATGTGTTTTTCCCGGTACATGGTGAAATCTAACTCCATATGGCTTGTTTAGTCTTTTTACAAAATATTGAAGTATTTATATCTATTTGACATAGACCATTATTTAGTTATTTTACTTTTAAAGCCATTTGATATCAAAAATGCTAATTTTACTTAATTCTATTTGTTATTAGCCTCACTGTGCATCTTTAATTTTACTTAGCCTCATAGCATTTTGAGTCATTTATTATTTCTACATGTTAATGAAAATCCTCTCATTCTAAACTGTTTATGAAAGGAGAGGGGAGATGCTCTCTCTCCCCTCCCTCCCTCCATAGGGTATATGTCCTTCGAATGTAGCACTGACTTGTGTCATGGAAAATCTCTCTCTCCCTCCCCCCCAGCATGCAACAATGTCTTATGTGTTTGCATGTAGGTGAAGCACCCATAGCCACATGTAAACCATTCTATTTGGCGCTTTCACCAGTTCACCTACTTCTTTTAATTTAGTTTCTCACATATGTTCTAATGATCTTTTCTGGGACTGTCAGAGTTTTATATCCGGCAACCTCCATACGGGGTACCCGTCGGAGAGTAGATAGTGGGAATCGCCAGACCTGTAACTCGAAGGTATGCGCGAGGACACAAGACACAAGATTTATACAGGTTCGGGTAGCCAGAGTAGCGTACCCTACGTCCTGTTTGGAGTAGTATTGCGCCCTGCGCTTGGGTGTTGTTCCCCGGAGGGATTGTTGATGTGTTCCTAGGTACCCGACCCTCCTTTATGTAGTCCAGGGGGCGGGTGCCTAGTCGGTTACAAGGTAGGAGTCCTAGTAGGATTACAGGGGAATTCTAAGAGGAGTCCGCCTTCCTCCTTCCTTGCAGGTACCCGGGGTGTATGCCCGACAAGCCCCCGAGCACGTTGTAGTCGAGAGTAGTAGTTCGAGTAGTCTTGAAGACTCTTCGAGTAGTTCTTGAGCGTCCTCGAGTACTGCTTGGAGAAGTCTTCAATAATACTTGAACTGCCACGAGGCTGGAAGGTGGTCCAGCTCATCTGTCTTGAAGTCGAGATTATATAGAAGTGCGATTGCAAAATCGCACTCCATATGGAGTAGCCCCCGAGCCTTAGGTTGAGTTGTGGACTCTGGCTGAGGGTCAATCTTGATTCTGCTTCCGTCTTTGAAAAAAATCAATTGATGGGTGTAGCCTAGTAGCCCCCGAGCCTTGAAATGATTAGGTAATCAATCCAAAGGTCTTCAGTGTTCGCGAAAGCCATCATCCGAGTACTCTTGCAGCGTTCAGCCCCTGAGCTCGTCGCCAGGTGAGCCATAGGAGCCACGTCGAGTAGTTGTTGGTGCTGAGCCCCCGAGCTTGAGAGCGAGCGAAGCCTGCTGAAGTTATGTTCGAGTAGTAATTTGAGTGCATCCCCCGAGCTGGAGAGTTTCCGAGTAGTAATTTGACGTCGAGCCGTGTAGCTTGAGAAGTAGCCGTGCCGTCAGAGCAGACTTTAGATGCGACCGAAGTCGACTTTAGATGCCGGCAGAGCGGACTTTAGAATGCGACTTGAAAACCGAAGTCGACTTTAGATTGCCGCGCGGAACGGACTTTAGATGCGACTTGAAAACCGAAGTCGACTTTGTGCCGCGCGAAGCGGACTTTGAGATGCGAAAACTGACGTCGACTTTGTACCACGCGGGGTGGACTTAAGATACAAAAAATGAAAAGCACTTCCGGAAGGCAAAATCGAACGAAAAATCAGAGAAAACGAGTAGTTTTGCCGCTGGAGCGGGCTTAAGATTGCGACTGTTGAAGTCGACTGGTGCCACCGGAGTGGACTTGGGTGCCTGAGCCATGGATTTCAGACCCAAGGTACGGTTGCTGCAGGAACGAACTTGAAGGTGCGACCGGAGTCGACTTGTGTACCTGGGCCATGGATTTCAGACCCAAGGTACGGTTGCCACCGTAGTGGACTTGAGATTGCGACCGAAGTCGACTTGAGTTCTTAGGGTACTAGGACCCATGGTACGGAGCGCGAGTACTTAGGGTGCAAGACCCATGGTACGGAGCGCGAGTACTTAGGGTGCGAGACCCATGGTACGGTTGCCGCCAGAGCGGGCTTGAGATTGCCTTCTTGGGATACAGCCATTGTGACCTCCGAAACTCGGTACACCCAAAGCCGTGGCCAGAGCCCCCGGGATGCAATGTACCGAACTCGTGGTGAAGCCCCTGAAACTTAGTGTGCCAAACTCGTGGCCAGAGCCCCCGAGATTCAGTGTTGCAAGCTCGTGGCGGTTTGGTCGATATACCCCAAGAGTAGTCGGCAGAGTGTAGCTCCCGTGAAAACCCGTAGAGGAGCGTACGCGAATGAGTAGTCGACATGTTATCCTGCATGATGAGGAGAACAAGCCGAGGAAAGAAAATAGTAATCATTTAAATAAATGACTTAGCTGTTGCTGACTGGGCAGACTCTTGATGAAGCCGTGGCGGTCGGCAATGGAGCCGTGACGGTTGTTGCTGAAGTCGACTAGTCAGAGGTGGATCCGACTAGTTGTTGATGCCGTGGGAGCCGTCCTCGACAAGTTTTCTAGTCGAGATAAGTAGTCGTCAGTGAGTCGATGTAGCCGTACTCATGTACATCTTGTGTGTGAGCCAAGCCGAAGATCTCGAAGCGTCCTGGTAGCCTTTTGGTGTGGTTGTAGCAAAGATCCAATGTACCCTTCATGTGCGTGGCAGCGTGGGTCACCAGACTCAGCAAATTGATTTTTTCCACGACAACCGAAACGGAGACAGGGGCTCGGTGCTCTGATATGTTTGTGCCGAAGCGCGTGCGTGTAACGCCACCGTAGCCTGGACTCTTGAGCCTTTGGCAACTTGAGTGCGGGTACAAACAGTTTGGATCGAATTGGCCTCGGACTCGATGACTTCTTCCGTCGCACAGCAATGCGCACGGAATCGGACAGGAACGAATCCATCTTGAAAAGAAGCTATGAGTCGTCGATTTGCCATGCCGCCAAACAAATTGCTTCTGCGGACAGTATCAACACGCCAAGTCACCGAAAGAGCTCAAGACGAATCCGAAACCGATGATCCGCGTACGCGGCGAGCTGAAATCACCACGTTGCTGTAACAGATTGATTGTAGATGATGAGAGGTCATTTGAATTCACCGATGATCGTGACGATCGCCCCACGGTGGGCGCCAATGTCGGAGTTTTATATCCGGCAACCTCCATATGGGGTACCCGTCGGAGAGTAGATAGTGGGAATCGCCAGACCTGTAACTCGAAGGTATGCGCGAGGACACAAGACACAAGATTTATACAGGTTCGGGTAGCCAGAGTAGCGTACCCTACGTCCTGTTTGGAGTAGTATTGCGCCCTGCGCTTGGGTGTTGTTCCCCGGAGGGATTGTTGATGTGTTCCTAGGTACCCGACCCTCCTTTATATAGTCCAGGGGGCGGGTGCCTAGTCGGTTACAAGGTAGGAGTCCTAGTAGGATTATAGGGGAATTCTAAGAGGAGTCCGCCTTCCTCCTTCCTTGCAGGTACCCGGGGTGTATGCCCGACAGGGACTGACGCTAAAGTAGAGATCGGGGGTGTATCCTCGTCACATCCCACGATTCAGTTAACACTAATATAATGCTCTCTAGTCGCTTATACACTACACACTTAAGGTAATCATTGTAGAAGATTTTTCTTGCTTTTTGGATGGTTTCTATCTAGCTCCATTGAGGGCAATGTTGTGGTGATACTTTTTCATGCTAATCCCTTCACCCAAGAGCATTCCGGTCACTTCGATTTTGCATTCTAATTAAAAATATGCATCATGGAAGGTGTGTCTACCTAATTCATGGGCAATAGAACAATAGGGTGGTTTCGGTCACGCTCTCTTCCTACTTGTGATATACATCTGATCATGTTGCATCCTAGCCTTCTTGTCTTACTATTCCTAATGGGAATGTGTGGACTTAGAGATATGTATAATGACCTTACTGCGATGGGTCTTATGTTATTATTCTTCATAGTGTGAGGCTTCGTTCTGCTCCTCACCTAGATGTCAGTGTCACCTCGTAATGTCATTTGTTTTGACACGTGAAAGGTTTCTAGCCTGTTGGTTAGAGCAAGTTAGTAGCATCTAGCGGGCTCGGGTGGAACTCCCCATGGGAGCGAATTAAAAGGGAATGGAATAAAAAATTATGAAAAATAGGTAGGGGCCTCCTGCTGACTTCGGTCAACAAATGTTTCTTTTGACATTTCCTTGGTGAATTATAATATTTGATGATGTATTTTCTCGTGAGTCATGTTTCACATCCCTGTGAGGAGTTGCACTTCTTTACTATTCTCATGTATAAAAGTTAATTTATTAATTCTGAGGTTAATTATAAATTAATTAAAGTTGTACTCTTGTACTTTATCCATAAATGAAAATAGATCTAGTGATTATGATATGGGCCCACTGACATCGTCCATATAAATATTTCTATTTTTTAATGATTAAAGTGGTCACTTGTAGGTGCTATATAAGGTTGAATCAAATTTACACACACACAACCCTACACTATGAGCATCTCCGAAAGATTAAACTGAAAAATCTTCAAAATTGATGAAGTCACCACAGGTGTATCGATGTTTATAGGAACAATTGCCTACCATGAAAGAATAGCACTTGTTACATTATGGAATAAATCCAGAAAAATGCGAGCGCTAATGACGAGTCGCGAACTCGAACCTTGGTGTCTAGGTTCCACCATAAGGTTGCTTGGTGGAACCTGCTCATCAGGGTTTGAGTCATTGTCTTTGGCAATTATGCTCGTAATTTTTGAATTAATTCTAGGATTTAACCAGCATTATTCTTTCAGCAATATATGATGTGCTCTTGATAAAGAGGTGCCAATGATGACTTCAATCTCGATGATCTATCAACTCAGTTTCTCGACTCTTGAGGGTGCACCATGACCAGCCTATCCTCCCACCGAACTGCTAATTCTTACCTTCTCTGCCATCGGCTCCTTAGTCCCGATCTTTTTTTTCTCATGTGAAGCATACACAAAGTGCAAAAGGCAAGTTGCGCTGATGAATACATTATCATCCTTCATCCATGCGAGCTAGGAGTCACATTCTCATGGCAAAGGCCAAGGCATTGCTCCCGGCCAGAGCCAGTGCGGATGTTCGGATGTTCTGGTCGACTTGCAGGCGTCAGCTTCAGCTTGGCGTGTGCTGCACCGTAGCTCCGGTGCGACCCCAACCATCGGACTCCGCTATCATGATTAATCTCATGCCATCCACCGTTATACTACTGGAACATCCTGGAGAGCAGTGGCTTATATCCCACAAATTGTGTATCGAGCTCGCAATTCCGATGCACACACAGCTCCGCGAGTTTGGCAGTAGGCACCAAAACAATCGTACTTGTCATTTCGAGCTAATAATTTGATCCAGTAACAAATCAATTCATAGACGTAGTCACATAGCTACAGGTGGTTCCTTTTGGAGGATTCATTTTCTATTGTATATATTGTAGTATATGATTGAAGTAATAAAGAACCAAAGGAATTGAATTAAACTATCTGACGAAGAATCTTTTAATTATAAGTATAGATTTCAGGGTTTATTCATGTCTCGTGTGTGAATTGTATTGAATAAGAACATATAGAGTTCGAACCACAAAATCAAACCGACGTCAATTTCCTTTTTTCCTTAAAATAAAATGACGAATATCTTACCCTTTTGTTTTTCCTTGAATATCGTGCTAATTATATTAGCTGTATTTATCTGGTATTTTTTTGGGATCAGTCGACACTATTAGATCTTCATAAAATCCGACGCTCCATATTCTTTTTTATTCAACTAATATTTTATTCTTATTTTAATTCTGAATTTATATATTTATTTTGGGTTGTATTTGACATGGACTCTAAGTTCTCATATTTTCTTATTTATTAATTCCGAAAATTGATGTAGTAATCGCATTTGTCATAGACACTTCAACTAACTTTTTTTTTCTGATTTTAATTCTGAATTTATATATTTATTTTGGGTTGTATTTGACATAGACTCTAACTTTTCAAATTTTCTTAATCAATAATTCCGAAATTATTATTTATTAAGTTATTTGGCATGGACTATTTGGTTCACTATAGACCGTTAGATGATCATAAAATCTGACTGTGTAGGTTCTTCTCTTTTTTGAATTAATGTGAGAACCTCTAGACTCTCTCGGTGAACGTGATGACTTCTTTTAACTATGTAGTATTAAGATAAAGATATTATTTTCTATTCAACTAGCATCTGGATGATCCAGAGGAACACCCTTTTTTCGTTTATAAGATGGAGCGCACCCACACACTAACACATTTGTGAGTGCATCCCAATCACACGCCTACAAATAATTTCGTTAAATATACACGTGTATCCGTGCCATCCAATTCTATACAATGCAACTCACATGCATGGCCCAGGTTCGTACACGAGGAAGTCCCAGCTTTGTGGTGGTCGGCTGCTAGGAATAAACACCTCGCGGCACTTTGCAATCCCACACACAGTCCCTACAGATCTGGCAGCACTGGCCATGGATAGAGCTGCCCTTCACAAGCACGAATGCTATAGACCTGAGAAAAGCGTGCAGTAGCCAGGTCCCGGCCGGCCGGAGCTTGTGATGGGACGACGAGGAGACCCCAGCACGAAATGCGCAAAATGGCTGGCATCCCAAAAGGCCCGGGATGTGTTGTGATCATGCGCCAGGGGACCATGGCCGCCGCCTCCAATTGCGCATCCTAATCGAGCACACGGTGGCGACTGTTCCCGCCGGAGCTCTAGGAGCCGACCGGGACGAGAAGGCAAGTCGTGATGCTCCGTGACAATGAGCCACGCACGCTGCCGGAAGGATAGATGTGTCTACGTCCCTCTCCCCGATGGTGGATTCCCATCGATCGCTGAACTCGTCGGCGATCGGCGGCGCCGGGATCCACGTACGTATCGCATTCGAGCCGTGCGAGCAGCATCTTCTTCAGTGATTGCGAGAGTAAAATCGATCTAGTGGTGACTAGGATATATACTCACCATTCGTGCTATTAGGTTACAGTCGTGATCAAAGCAAATTTGGTCCAGGGTTTTATCTCGCCATCGAAGCTTTTCGGCTCTGAATCTTCTTCTCGCGTTCAGCCTCAGTGAACGTATCTGCCATTGCACAGTCAGAGTTGAACCTTCAATTCTTCAGATATCGTTTTCCTAGGCTCGAGGTCCAGCTGCTGGAAAAGCACAATCATAAGCATCGTCAGACAAGCGGTGAACAGAGAATCTAACGGCGCTATCGGAGTAGTCGAGATCGCGGGATGGCACGCGTGATACTCAGTTGCTAACATGACGCGAAGGTCTACTGCTCGTAGCATGGTACAGGCGTGATCGGTGATCTCTCCGGCCGACGTGCCGGGCGGCCACGACGGCGATCCTTGATTCCGGGAATCATGGTGGCCTTACAATCTCACTGATGTGCACCTCAGCAAATGAGCATATCCATGTGTCCAGGACAGGACAGGGATGCTGCATTGTGTTGGCACCCAAAGGTGGGCACTGATGAGCCAACGAGGCCGGAAAAGTTGTGACGAGGAGATGGCCACACCGCTGGGCAAAACAAAGCAGAATCTGGAGAAGGATCTGTTTCCAAATTCCTACACATATCATTGCGCATGAGTGGTTGGTTTAAACAAAAGAGTGCAATAATTTGCCCAATTTTTATCCAAATCCAACAGTTGTGTTAAGGTCGACGAGGAAAGGGCACTTAACTTAGAGGGGCCAACTTTTAAAAAAGAGTAACTTGGAGAGAGAGTAGAGATGTGGGCCTGATAAATGGGCCCCACGTGTCATGTCCATGTCAACGTACGTTAATCGTGCCACGTAAGCAGTTTAAACTGGGTTATGTTGATTTGGACCTCATGCGAATGGATTACCAAGTTTGGGGAGCTGAACGTGCATTTTAGGACTTAAGGGACCTAGATGGCACACCCTGCCAAGTTCGTGGGCCGACTGTGCATTTTACTCTTTAAAAAAAATCTCGGACATCTAGCTTATGGTATCACCCTGAAGATAAATGATATTTTCAGTAGCACAGATATTTTTTTTAGATCCTTGCACAAGTAAATGAGTGATCTATGATTACGCGAACATAGCCGACATAGAGGCACACAGCTTGGAACTAATTCTTGCACTCAGACGTCCAGTCGCCATTGCAAAGGAATGAGAGGAGCAAAAGGTACCTTCGAGCAACATATGAACATCAATTTCAACTTTTTGCTCTTGGTGCGGCGGCCGTTGTGAAAGGGAGACGTCTAAATCTCCAGCGTGTTGGTGACTTGGTATAAACGGATTGTATTGGTTAGGCCTGCAGATGAGTACTTGGTTTCTATGTTTAGGAACTTCACGTGTTGGGAATGCAGATGATTGGTATGTCTGCTTCACATTTTACCTCCCTGCAATTATTTGCCTCTCCCTGCTTGGTAGCCATCACAATCCTACTCTGTCTATATCAAAATATAATCATTCTTGTATTGTTCTAAGTCAAATTATTTCTAGTTCGACATAGTTTATGGAAGATCAATGGTATTTATGGCATCATCTGAGTATGATTAGATTCACTGTAAAGTATTCTTTTTTATACTTCGTTATATGATATATTAATACTCTTCGTCTTCGATATAAACTTGGTCAGTTTTAGGATAGTTTGACTAGTATAAACATATAAATGCTTATAATTTTAGGAATGAGGGAGTAATAAACTTTGGATTAGGTGTTATAACCAAAGGTGAGATGATAAGCAATATTGCGAATAGCGGGCTATGGATTTTAGCGGAACCCTTCCAGAAAAGCTATTAGCGCTATAGCGCCCGCTATGTGCTTTATTATTTTTTTTTTGAGATTACACAGTACAACGCAGACGCTCACAACACGCACGCACACTCACCCCTATGAACACACGTACGCAAACCCTACCCCTATGAGCACCTCCGAAGGACTGAGCACCGGCAGATCTGGAGATTCTCGAAGTCACCACTGGCGCCTCGTCGTCGACGGGAACGTCGCTTACTGGCGCCTCGTCGTCGACGGGAACGTCGCTTACCACTTAATGCATAACGCCGGAAATTTCCGGAATAAATCCAGGAAAATGTGCGAGCACCAGGATTTGAACCCTGGTGGGTAGCGTCCCACTGGACCGTCCTACCATTGGACTAACACCAGAAATAACCTTGTTTCAGCAAAATACGTCAATAAATATTGAAAACAGAAAGCCCAAACGGCAAAAATAGAAGGCCCAACATACTCTGCTCATGTCTAGGCCCACGTGAATGGCATCACATATTCACATCCCTCATCGCCTCCAGAACTTCTCGCATCCCCACCCAGCCACCCCCTCGCAGGCTTGCAGCACCGCCGCCCGCCGTGGTGCGCTGCTGATTCATCGTCGGCTCCCATCGTCATGCCCCGGTAGTGGTTTCCGTCCTGCCGATTCACCCCGCGGCGGATCCCATGCCGATCGATTGGATAGGGACCGTGGTAGCCATGGTGAGCGGGTACCACGCGGACGACCGGCACAAGCTCGTCAAGTTCATTTTGGAGACCGGTGCCAGCTACGTCAAAACGGACGGAACAAGCAAATCCATCACTCACTGGTACACCGCGACGCACCTCCTAACGCCTGTGCGTCGATTTTTCTTGGTCGATTTGATTGCTCACGGTGTGCTGGAGACCAAAAGAGAGATGAACCTGTTGTTTTGGCCAGAATTAGAAAAGGCGACGCTAAATTTCCTTAGCGCTAAGCCCATTTAGCGTTGTTTAGCACCACAAAAGCATGCTTAGCGGAGATAGCGGGAAAAAGTGCCATTGTGTAGCGGCGGCTACTTCAGAACGCTAGCGCCGCTACAGCCCGCTATCCGCATCATTGATGATAAGGCAAAAAAACATTTCCCCATCACATAAGGGGAATGCAAAGTTTTATTGCTTGGCTATCAAACAACTTTTCGGCAATCAATGAACCGTGTTCGACCTGAAATGGCATCATTTTACCTTTGTCTTCCTCCTTTGTACAATGGCTCCGCACGTTGGTTATATTAAAAGAAACTGGCTTCACAGGACTTGGTGGCATCACTACAATTGGCGCAGGTAGCTAAAGAGTTTTTTAGCCAGACACATCAGCATCGATCTAGTTTGAGGATTGACGGTCAAAAAAGCATTTGGATTAAGTTCTGTATTTTTTAGGTTGTCTGCATCTTGCTATGTAGAAATTGGAAGTATTTTAAGACACTGTATCAACTCGATGTAATATTTTTCAAATTAATGAAATACTTCCATTATCAAAAAATGTCTTCCTCCTCTCGTACTCCACAAGATCTCTGTCTCTGTATCAACACTTAAGGGGGGCTCATATACAACTTCCATAAGTTGGTTAAGGGATATAGATATAAAGTCCATAAGGCTCATCTAGCTTATCTATTTCAGCTCAACAACCTCTCACCACGCACATCGTTCAACATTTTCATAAACTTTATTCAACAATGCTCAAACTCTGGTTCAACATTGTGGATAGACTAATTCAACATTTCATGGTGATCAGAAAAATCAATAACAGATTCATCCTCCACCTCACCCAAGTTGTTCTATGACTGGTACATGTTTCAACATTTTCTTACACCTGATTCAACAATCAGCGCAACCTAATTCAACAATCCAGATGGCCAGATTCAACAATTTACGAAGATCATATAATAATTTATGAGAGAGTGGGAGATTATATATAGATATATATAGGGCGAGGCTAAAATGCAACAAGGTACAATTTGTATAGCAAATGCACAGACCCTGTAGTTACAACCAATTGCAACAACTAGACTAGACTAATTGCAACATGCCACCATACTAATTGCAACTCGACAGAAAAATATTTTGTACAGCAAATAAACAGACTCTTGCAAATTACAAATACGTGATTACAACTAAACAAACCAGTTGCAATTGGATGCGGACCAATTGCAATCAGACCAGTTGCAACTAGTTGCTGAAGTTGCGTGTAAACCAATTGCAACCGCGTCACTAGGCCAATTGCAACTATGATACTGTACAAATTGCAACTCGACGGAACTAATTACAACAATTTTGACCGGTTGCAACTTCCAACTAGATACGAACCAATTACCACTAGACTAGATCTAGTTGCAACCCGATGCGAACCAATTGCAACTAGAGTCGGTGTAGTTGCAACTGAGCAATTATCAATTGAAATCAGGGTGGGTGCATTCTCTATACAAAATACACCTAGGTGCATAGCAAAACACTATATATATATATATACACACACACATGTTGTACGGCATTACCACCAGTACAGGTACGTCAACTTGTGGTGGCGCCAAAGTTTTGGCATATAGCCGGGCCGCAATGTTGGTCACTGTAGGCACCACATATGTATGTTTCTTTTAGATTTGCCTATGTTAATATTTTTATTTTTTTTAGAAACCGGGCTAAGATTTCATTGATATTTCTGGTGATTACAAACCAAGTTACAAAGACACCCTTGGAAGAAACAGAAAATGCAATCTAGTCTTTGTTAACAACTCCCGGTGTTCTTTGCCACCGACGGCGGAACTCGCATCCTGAGGTCGGCCTCCTCCCCGGCGAAGAAACAAAGTGTGAAGATGTCGTTTTGAGCAGGCTATCATCCGACATGCTTTGTAGTCGCTGAATGATCCGACTGTTGAAGATGGCCACCAACCATCGCATCGTCAGGCCATGAAGAACCTAAATGCCCAAGAACGCCAGAAGCTCCAATCCATCAAACGACGAAGAACCCAGAAGAGTACTTGAACCAACAAAGGTGGAAGAACTCCAACATGATTCCTCAATGTAGGAGCAAGATACACACCTCACAAATGCAACTCCAACACCGAAGATGCTCTGGAGGGACAAAAGACCGGTGAACATTCCACCGGTAGGAGCACCGAGATATCTTCGAACAACAACCATGTTGTAGATCACGGAGTTTGCGTTGCCATTGACACGAAGGCCACTGACAACCCAAACAAGCACACAGGAGATTCTAGCATCGATGCAGAAGAAGAAAGCAAAGATAAAATCATTGATGATAGATCTCCTGCAGATGATGTTGTCATGTGCTCTTCCCACCCATGGACCACCACCAGAACCTGCTCACAATCGACATAGCCACCACCTGAGAATCTAGGGGAAGACTCCAACCCTAATCCTAACCTTACAAGAACTTCACCAGAAGTTGCACCGTCGCCGCCACAACCAACGGAGAATCCTCAGAGGGTCAAAAGCATCGGTAGTCAGCACATCACAGCCACCAATCGGGAACTTGAACTACTGCCAGCGAACTCGACAGCCAGAACCATAAACTGCTAAGAAAAAAATAAAGCTAGTAAAACTAAATATACAGGACCACACCTGCTCCTACAGACGATTCCCAGCCCTCCAACGCCGGTGAGGCCGTCGGAGGGAAGGAATCAATCGGTGAGGAACAAGCACAGGATCGAGAATCGCCTGGATCCGCCGCTCTGAACTATATGGGCGTGTTTAGGGTTTAGGCCAAATTTGCCCGGCCAAGCCCACCAGGGCCAACTTCACGTGTTTGATATCCTTGGCTGAGTTGGGAGCCAGGCCGCCGCAGTCCATTTTCCCCTCTCTCTCTCCTGGCTCTGGCCGCACGCTCCTAGGTTTCATTAATCCTCAGCCTGGCTCTGGCGGCACTCTACGCGGGTGAATCTTGCTGACGGTGGGGGCTCTCGCACGCTCACACGGGCTCGCGCGGGAAGAGGGAAATTTTCGTGCGCGCTTCTTGCCGGCTGAAATCCATGGCCTACTTATACCACCTCCCTCCTCTCTCCCTCAGTTCTTCTCCTCCTCTCCACTCTCTGCTCCCGTTGAGGCACTGTCCACGAGGTAAGCTCCGTTGACCGCGCGGTCGTGGTGTTCCCTGGGCTTCCTCTCCGTTCCCCCCGTGTGGATCTGCGTCCAGGCGGCACGACTCTCTCGTGGGCTCCGGCGAGGCGATCTTCTTCCTCCTCTTCTTCTCCGGCGAGGCGGTGTTGCTATTCGTTGATGTGCTTCCCCGTCCATATCTGCTACCTCCTCCCCACCACCAGCTATTTTCAGCAGCTTCTGCACCCCCTCCTGCTACTCGAGATGAAATCCCTATTTTTCCCCATTTCTTCGGTACACAGTTCATTGTTTTGCTCAGATCTATGAGTTGTTTGTTGGTATTTACTCTCGTGATGATAAATCTTGGCCGTATTAGTTCATGCTTCGTTGTTCTTGTTGATGGTTCCATGTCGATTTGTTTCATATTGTTATTGTTGTTGCCTGTGATCATATTTTGTCCGGTGTGGGAGATGAATGGCCGATGATGACTAGCTTATGGGCACAGGCAGGCATTTTTAGTAGTGCAGCCATGCCTTTTTTTCATTTGTGAATGCTTGCACTTACATTCAGAGGCCAGCCAGGGTCTACTTAAATTGCTTATACATTTGTGAATGCATGTAGATGGATTCAAATGCACAGCATGCATTGATGGCAAGCAATAGGGATGGTTGTTGTTATGGTTTCCTTTGTGGTCAATAGGCTCAGAAGGATTGGTGGAGAAGAAACAATCCATTGTGGCCCAAGGACTCATGCTGAGAGGCATAGACAGAGCACACTCCAGATGATGTACAACTACAATGATGTTGAATGCATTGTCATGTTGCGCATGAAAAGGGTCCCATTTTTTCTTTGTGCAACCTGCTCAGGAGTAGAAAACTTGTTCCTGAGATAGTAGGATGTCTAGTGGAGCAGCAGGTGGCAATGTTTATCCATGTGGTTGGACACAACCAGAGGTTTAGGGTAGTCCATCAATCCTTTAGGAGATCCATTGAGACTGTGAGCAAAATCTTCCACCAAGTGTTGTATGCTATTGGTGAATTAAGGGCTGACATGATCAAGTCTCCAAGCACTGTCACACACCCTAAGATTATGGGCAGCCATAGATGGTTCCCTTTTCTGAAGGTACTTCCATATCTATGTGTTTCCCACACATGTTCATATCAATGTGTTTCCCACATATGTTAATCTTTAGGCTTATGGACATTTTTGTAGAATTGCATTGGTGCCATTGATGGCACACATGTGTTGGAAAGGGTGCCTAGACACATGCAACACGCTTTCAGGGGTAGGAAGTCCAACCCAATACAGAATGTGATGGCTGATGTGAGCTTTGACCTAAAGTTCACATATGTTCTAGCTGGCTGGGAGGGGTCAGCCCATGATGCACTAATTTTGGCTGATGCCATTGAGCGAAATGATGGGTTCACTGTCCCAGTAGGTAACTGCATTAGCTAGTCAATGCACTTATGTCCACTGTGACTCATAACACACTATCACACTCATTCTCCAACAATTGTAGGTCATTTCTACCTAGTAGATGCTGTATATGCATGCAGATGTGGCTTCTTGCCTCCATATAGAGGGGCCAGGTATCACTTGAGTGAGTTCTCCTCCACAAACCATCCCACCAATGCAAGGAAGATATTCAACCTTAGGCACTCTTCACTTAGGGTCACAGTGGAGAGGGTCTTTGGTGCACTTAAGGGCAGGATCAGAATTATAGACAACAAATCTTTCCACAAATACAAGACCCAAGTCAAACTTGTGCTTGCCTGCTGCATACTAGTGCTTGCTTGCTGCATACTGCACAACTGGATCATTGGTTTTGGCTTAGATGACATTGTTCCAGTAGAGGAACGATTTGTGGGTGATTTGCCTCAAGATGATCAGGGAGAACTGCCTCTAGAGGAACCTGCTACGGTGATTGTGAGGGATGAGATTTGCAATGCTATGTGGGCTGCTAGAGGTTCATCTAGGACTTGCTTTTTTTCATTTCATGGATGTGTACAATAATTTAGCAGACCCTAGACATGGAACTAATGTAGTGCATTATTTCTGTACTCTTAAATGCTATGTTTGAGACCAAATATTTGTTGTTCACTGCTATTCATTGGTTATTTGTCTCTGTTGTGCAATGGTTTCTTGTGCTTCACTGCTTATTTACCTTGATTGTTTGTGCAATAGGATGGCTGCAACTAACCTTGATGCCCAGGGTGGGTTTGTGGCTGCTGCAAACATGGTGCAAGGTGCACCTGCAGCTGCTGAAGCTACTGTGGGAGCTGCTTTGGGTGCACTAGATGTTGTTGACCTGGTAGATGGTGAGGCTGCCCCTACTGTACCACAACAAGGTGCTATGAGGTGCACTAACAACACTTCTGGGTTTGTCCTAAGGAGGATGGCCCAGATTGTGTCTGAGCGGTCTAGGACTGACAAAACTTACAAGGATAAAGATGTGAATGCAGTAGCTAAGGCTCTAAAGGAGTACAGTGGGTTGGCTATTAGTGCAACTCAAGTGTACAGTCACTTGAGGAAATGGAAGCAGAAGTGGTCTAAGATTGCTAGGCTCAAGGACCTTAGTGGGGAGCTGATGCTGGTTGGGGTTGGGCCAGGCTTGAACCAAACACAATCTCATGGTGGTAGTTGATGGCAGTTGGGGGTTGGGCCAGGCTACTGGCTGCAAATCAAACATGAAAAGGGCTGAGCCAGGCTAATGTGAGCCAATTGTATCAAACAAGTGACTTGTGCCATACCAGCCAGGTTGTGGCTGACCTGGGCCTGGCTCGCTGGCCAAGCCTCCCGAAGCCAAGAAATCAAACATGCCCTAGATGGGGAAGGAAGAGTCGAGAGTCTCTCTCAACAGCTGTTAATATGCTTATCGGAAAATGGAGTGATAGTATAGAGAGAGAGCTCAAAATCTTGATCTGGCCCGTAAGCATATCTTTAAAGAACAAAACTCTAGTGGGTAAACGATCATGTCGTGGATCCACCTCACCTGTAACTTGCGAACTATCGGATCCGTCCAGCTCGCGATGTAAACTGTACGATCACGGGTCGATCCACACTAGTTAAGCTGTGAACCCGCAATCTAACGAGTCGCAAACCTGTCTAGATCTCACGCAGGTGCGCGGCTCTCCCTCGACCCTCGCTGGTCAGCAAAGGTGTTATCACGGCACGACCCTGACATCTGCTTCCAGCTGCTCTTGGTCCATGGCTGCAGGCTCCCTGCAGCACCAGGCGCTAGCCGCGGCAGCGATGCGCTAGTGGACTGCACCTCGTGCTCTAGCTCTGGTAAATTTGTTCCCCTCCCGCTCCCCTTCATCCCATGGTTCCAGACTCTTGCGGCAGCGCACAACCTCCTGGGGGAATGGCGGCCGACGCATGAGCCCTCTGCCACAAGTGTGTGGCCGATAGCTCGGAGGTCATCAGGCGACACCGCACGACCTAGGAATGGTGGCAGCACCAAGGAGTGTGGGCCGCGATCCACTTGCTTGCCCAAGTGTCGCGACGACCTCAGCAACACCCACCGCAGTCGTCTGCCATGGAACACCATCCCCGTTTGGTAGCTTCGATCAGGTCCGTGAAACCGCCACCACGCCATCTTCGTCCAGGAACTGCTCGTCTTCAGCGAGGGCACAGGTTGAGGAGGAGTACCACCACGTGAAAAACTCACATTGGTAACGTGCATAGATGGTCTTTAGTAATGGGCAAAGCGTCCGTTACCGATCAAGTGTTACAAATGAGCTAACAAAGGTAACGGGTTGCCCGTTACTGATAACACATATTTGTAATAGCATCTAACAAAGACCGTTACCACAACTAGTTACCGGTCACCTGAAATGGATATTTCTCTGGGCCCACAGGGGCTTTTGCTAACAGGCACAAACACCGAGCCCGTTACTGATAACACGTATTTGTAATGGGCGTCTAACAAAGACCGTTACCACAACAAGTTACCGGTTACCTGAAATGGCTGTTTCTCTCGGCCCACAGAGGCCTTTGGTAACGGGCACAGACATCGAGCCCGTTACATGAACTCAACATCGGAGACGTGGAAAATACTTCCATAACGCGTCTCTTCTGTCTCGACTAAAGGAGACGTGTCTTGTGTACACACGTGGAGCCATGGAGGCCCATGGTTGCGGGACGAGCGAGAGGGTGGGGTGGTTGCGGCCATGGTATTCTGGTAGGAGGAGCTTCATGTGAATCTGTGTCTGCAGCAGCTGATGGAGAGAGGGAAGTGATGGAAGGCGTCGGTGGGGAGAGAGAGCTAGGGTTGTAGAGCTTTTTATTCATCTTGGGAACAATTTGAAATGTTGGATCGCCTACAGACAGCTGGGATGAGTTAGACCATTTCGGCCAAAATGGGCTTCGTTTCATTTCTTCTTCACCTTAACATTTTTCTTTTTCTTTTTCCTTTTGTTACATCATTATGAAGTAACACACAAAACTAATTCTCTTGTATACACAAACTTATTTTCTACATATAATAAACAAGATATAAGTTGTTATTAAGGAGTTTCAAGATTTTTCAAATATATTTGCTAATTTCTATCATTTAAATGAATTTCTGCGTGCTTATCAAAAGTAATTCCAAGTTGAACTATATGTACCTCCAATAAGATTCAAAAAACACAAAAAAACATATTTAAGCTCTTATGCTCCATTCTATCCCATGTCTTGAAGATTGATGAAAAATCCAATTGTCATCTGGAGGCAATTAAAACTTCTATGTCCAAATTACTACACAATAATTTAAATAAAATCCAAATTTGGTCGAAAAGTTTTCAAAATTGATGTGGTAACATATTTTAGGCTCAAATGTTTATGATAAAAAAATCAAATGATTTTTATAAAGTAATACTATATATTGTTCATAAAATGGATACATCTCTATCATAGTTTCTTAGAACTTCAAGTCAAACTTTGAGATTTGAATACGTTATAACAAGTTTGGACTCATAAGCACTTCAAAATTGGACAAAACCTTACTTTTACCATGTTATTAACATTTGTGGATTTACACCGGCACTTGTTGTGTAAAAATGTTATTTTCTATTTTTTAAATCACTAATGAATACACCCTTCTGAAGTAAGTTGCAAAATAGTTATCTTATATACCCTCAATTTATTTTTCACACCCAACAGACAAGATATAAGTTGTCATCTATGAGTTTTAAGAATTTTCAAATAGATTTTCCATTTTCTGGCCCACATATGGGAGATTGACGAAAAATTCAATTGACTTATAGGAAAAATTCAAACTTCTACTAGTCATCTTGTTATAAAATAATGATAATGTTACATAAAACTTCTTCGAAAATTATGTAAATTGACATAGGATCCTTTTATGGATGTACAAGCTTGAAAAAAAGTTTCATAAGATTTTATGAAAATTAGGGTATACATTGTTCATAAACTAGATAGTTCCATCACATTATTTCATACAATTCAACTTAACTTCAAAGTTTGTACACACTCAAGTACTTTCTTACCCCATGGACATCTCAAATTTGGATACAACCTCACCCTTACTCTCCTATTAGTATTTGGAGGTTTAGATTTCCAATTTTCATGAAAAAAGTCATTTTTCTTTTTTTTAAACCTAATCAAGACACCCTTGTGAAGTAACTTGAAAAAAATATTACCTTATATACCCTCAAAACATTTTTATAATGTAAAATACAATATACAAGTTGTCACCTAGGAGTTTCAAGAATTTTCAAGTAGATTTGCTATTTTTCTATTATTTAAATGAATTTCTGCATGTTTATCGAAAATAATTCCAAGTTGAACTATGTGCACCTCTAATAAGATTCAAAAAAATTCAAAAAAATATATTTAGGCTCCTATGCTCCATTATAGCCCATGTCTTGAAGACTGATGAAAAATCCAATTGTCTTCTAGGGACAATTCAAATTATTATGTTGAAATTACCTCATAGTAAATAAAATAATATCCAAATTTGGTCAAAAATTTTTAAAAATTGATGTGGCAACATATTTTTGGCTCACAAGTTTATGACAAAAAGAATTAAATGATTTTGATAAAGTATCACTATACATTGTTCAAAAAATGTATACATGTCTCATATAGTTTCCTATAACTAAAGTCAAACTTTAGGATTTTAATACCTTGTAACTTTTTTTAACTCATATGAACCTCAAATGTTGACTCAGTCTTACATTTACCTTCCAAATCATAAGCATGATTTTATTTTACTTTTCTTTTTATTTTCTGATATAAAACTTGAACATAATTAATAACAAGTTATTACCACACTTGGTCACCAACGTTGGTATAGCGTAGTGGTAGGGCACTGCATCTTTGTCTCTGCCACCTGGGTTCGAATCCCAGCTTTCTCTCCTTTGCGCCAAGTTTTTTGATTTATAACTTTTTATCTTTGCCTTACAGTATAAATAATATAATACCAAACTTCTTAACGAATCCCATCTTTGCGCAATTATTTTTGATATTTTCCTTTAGTCTTGAGGGTGGCTGCTGCCTGGTGCGGCCGGCTGGGGAGGAGCAGCTGCGTAGCGCGGCCGGCCAGTGAGTGGCAGTGGACAAACTGACTACAAAATATTGAATGCAAAGGAAAAACACAAAATGTTATGTACTGTAGTGGTGAGAGTGCTTTAGTTGAAGTAGGAGGTGCACATTTCAAATCGTGACCACTGCAATTTTTTTTCTGTTTTCTCAATTTTTTTCATACACCACTCTTTTCTTCCAAAATTTTTATTTTATTAATCGTGATGATCTATATTTATTTTCACACATTACATGACTTATTGTCATGACGAAATGGTGAAACGCATCGTGGGTCGAATTATGACGAAATTGGTACAACGTCATAGTGTTTGGACTTCATATCGGACTTCATATCCAACACTGCGAATCTATGATGAAATCTTACGGTTGTCATGGATGTAGTGTGATCTGTGATGAAATCTATGACGAAATTAGCACAACGTCATAGTGTTTGGACTTCATATCAGGCTTCATATCCAACACTGCGAATCTATGACAAAATTTGACTGTTTTTCATGGATGCAGTGTGATTTATGATGAAATCTGAGAATGTCATGGAACACAAGTTTTTTTGTAGTGGTACACAGGATGCGTCTCCTATGATCATCCTATGTGCTCATTTCATATGCACCTAATTAAATTAGGTCCAGCATCCAAATTCACAGAAATCCACAAAATTCGCAGGCATCATCTGACAAAATTTAGCATCATCATCTCACAAGTAAAGAAGTATCACTGGCTTGACAACAATATCACAGCCATAATTCACTGGCTTGACAACAATATCACAAAATTCATAAGACAAGGAGGAATGCAAAAAATTCCTATTTACGGTCATCATTAGCTATAATCTGACAATAGAAAAGATCATCAATGTGAAAATTTCTTCATCGGCAGTCCAAGGGAGAGGCCAAATCTTCGTCAGCCAGGAGGAGGAGGCCATACACACACAAGCGCCAAGGGGGTGCACTTCGGTGACGCCCGGCTGGGAGAGGCCGAGCCTTCCTCGGGTCGAAGGAAGAAATCGTGCATGCACGGCAATTGGGTGGATTAGGCCGAAGACGTCGGGGGTCCTACACCTCGAGTCTAGCGAGGACAACTACCCCGACGCTGGCGAAGACTCTGGCCACCCCCTCCAGTCGACGAGGTGGACGATTCTGAAAACCACGAGGCAAGTTTTTGATTGCAATGTTCAGAGTTTGGTAGTTTCTGAATGCGGTGCTAATAAAGTGAGGTAGTTTATGTTTTGTTCAGAGTTTCGAGTAGAATTTTGTTAACTACAGAGGCTATAGGTTTATGCTTGAAGTTAGCCTCTGTAGGATTGATATAGTTTGTTAACATTTGCAATTTTGTTAATATTTGCAAACTTGTGCAGCTCGGATTGATATAGTTTTCCTTTTTATTACATCTACTTTCTCCATTTCTAAAAATCTGATGTTTAGGACAAAGTTTAGTCAAACATTAGAAATATAAATCATCAATAACTTTTAAGTTGTTAAGTTTGCAAATGTGAAAACTATATGAATAGATTTGTCTTAAAAAATACTTTCATAAAAGTATACATATATTATTGTTCCATAAATATTTTTATAATAACAGGAGATCAAAATTGTGTTTTAGAGACTGTGTCGCTGTCCTAAATATCAGTTTTTTTAAGAACGGAAGGAGTATATATGAAACTAATTTGGCTACCTAATACTAATTGCCTAGGACTGCTATCTATCACTTGGTGCTGGTTCCGTGTGCAGTCCTGCACAGACCTTGGTGATTGCTCCTACTGGCCTATGAGAGGGCCGATCAACTGCGGTACCATCTCGTTCGCCGTCGCATCAATGCACCGATCAACTACAGAGGTAAAATAGCATCTCACCTGGATCTTTCCATCTTTAATTCCATATCATAACAGTCTGTCACACTTTGTCATTAAGTAAATTGCAAAGAACTCGACATATGCATGCATCATTTCAATTAATCCTAACTGAACTTGTTCCTACAATTGCAGTACCCAACAACTTGGCCGTGATGAACTACATTTTGGGACCAAACTTGCAGATCGGAGGAAACCTGATGCTTGCTCTGAGCAATGCATGGCTGAATTTCAGAACTTCCTGTCCACTCTATGTAGCTAGGTTCACCGCAAGCCATATCAATGGAAGAAGTTTCATAAGAAACCAAGTACACTTTGAAGTTTGATCACCATTATATTATACTATGTTTTGAGTACGCACACGTTTCAGATGGAACGCTCGGCTCCGGATCTCTGGCTCGGCTCGCGCGGCTCGGCGAACGGATGTCCGCTCATCATCCGCTCCAGGCTCCCGCATCATAGGGTTTCCATCGGGCTCGCGTCGAATCATCTCCCCGCCTCAATTCGTCTCCCCGCATCGAATCAAACCATGGCAGAAGGGACGCCCGGCGGCTCAGCCATGGCGGAAGGGCGGCGCCGCGAAGCCCTACCCGACAAGGACCGAGATGAATGAGTGGTAATTTACAGTGCGCGGATGGGGCAGAAAGCGGCGTGGAGGCGACGTCCCTATCATATGATCCCTGTCCGTTGCCGTCGATCTCTCTGATTGCTCCATGTTAAGGTCTTCTTATTAGACCTCATGAACGTTTCCTGATGTAGATTAAATGTCCTTCTGCGAATCATGAGGTTGCTTGCGATCGTGGAGACGAGGAACAACAAATAACACAAGTTAGATAAGTAGAGATTGGAAAAGCTAATGAGGTAAAATAAATAAATAAAAGTATCAAACTTCACAGACTATAACTATTATTATTTTTTGTTATGATAGACTTTTAATTGACAATTATTTGACTGTGAGGACAAGTCTTATGAGATGTACAATACCTATAACATGTTGGGTTCGGTGTTAGAAAGAGCAGGACAAAGCACCGCAAAGATGAAAGTTTATGTCAGAAATATTTTGTTTGCAGTGGCGAAGGACATCGGAAAAATGAGGCATCACAAAAAGATATTACAAGGACAATACCAATTTTCAAAATTTATTCCATTACAAGCATGATTTATGAACACTTTCTTGTTGTATACACAAGATTTTAAGGTTGGGGCATCTTCAACCATGAATGCTTTTTTCGTCCAAGGTGGATATAATAATGTCACAATACCTCAGTTCGTTTACAAATCCTTCTACAATGACTCCTCTATACATACTAGGAGGGTACACAAGTCTTTTAATGGGAGTTGATCAAGATGCTACAACGCAAGCTGCTGTTAGGAAGTTACATTTTGATGAATCTATGTAGACATGTTCTCATGAAATAAATCATATTATTTTGTAAACATGAATTTATTTTGTTGTCATGAAAGCAAATATGTTTGATATTTTTTGTCAATATTTATTTATTTGGTTGTCATTTATGTGATATTGTAATGGTCATAATGAGTAAAGGTCAAATTTGGGTAAATTTTGACCAAAGTCAACATCTGAAGTTACAAATTCGGAAAAAAATTGTGTAAAATATGGGATATGCAAAATTGTGCATTTAGAACTTAATGGGAATGCTTTGAAAATTAAACTGAGTCCCTAAGTATCTCAATTAAATCTTCAAATTTCATGACTAGAGGTTACTATTTACAATATAAAAATTCAGGGAATCAGTAAAGTGAAACATCATCAGTTAGCTGTTTATTAATTTATTTCTGAGCAACTTTGCACTAAATTTTGGCTCAACAGTAGCAAAATGAGTTCTATGAACATTGGTGAACCTGTACTCTCAATTGTTGAGCTAGATGTTGGAACTAAATAATTTTAAGAGAGCTCCAAAAATTGATTTCAGCACTGGACAGCCTGGGCGCCAGACTTACGAAAATTGTAAGTCTGGGCTGCCTGATCACAGTGATGCTCAGAGAAGTTTGCAATTATTTTGTGAGCAATTTGGTTTGTAGGATAGCAGATTTGTTGATGATAAATTAGGTTTGAAGTCAAGGTTTAACATGGTTCACCTGGTTCGAATAGTTACAGACGGTTACTAATTTTAATAAAAACTCAAACTTTGTCACTATGTCAAGATGTTAACTGACGGAACTGAATGGATGTAAGCATTCAGTTCGTCCCAGCACAGGCCGCGCGAGCCGAGCGACTCAAGGGGCCGAGGGAGAGCCGCACGAGCCGAGCAGAGCCGAACATGAGGCAGGAGAGCAGATCGAGACGATGGGGCAAGCACGCAGGACCCGGGCGTCCGATCCAATCAGCCAGCGACACGCCGGGGGGGGGGGTGCGCACGGTGCGTGGGGTGTGCCGGTGTGCCCTCCGCCCCTCCGTGCACCCAATCTTTTTCCGGGAGCACGAGGGTGAATCGTAACTAGAAGAAGGAGACTACCTCCGCTTCAAATCAAGAAATTGTGGGGAGCTTTCTGGCTTGCAGTGCCTGTTCATACTAACTAACAGTCATGATATTCAAGGTACGTATCTTGATAAGATCAGGCAACGGAAAAAGCTTGGCTCGCGAAGGGTAATGGACAGAGCCGGCTTGGTTCGGTGTATATTCTGTTGGCCTGTCGAGTACTTAAAAGTATCAATACTTCAGATAGAGTTCATATTATCTTAAAAAGCAATAGAAAGAAGAAACAGAATCAAGCCATGCTGCTCTCCTTGATAACATCCACTATAACTATAGTAAGGCGCGCTGCTAAAGATAAGTCTAGTAGAAGAAATTAGTTTTACACGGAGCCCCAACGTAGAGTTTTCCTCATCAGTGAATAATTTCTATGTTAATCTTTACACGGGGGTTCATGCGGAAGTGAATAATTTCTATGTTAATCTTTATACTTCGCAAGGTAACCTTTATATAAATGCAGTTTTGGACTATGTTCCACAGAAGGTGACAGGGCTGATGAATCAAAGGTTGTGCAGACCGTTTGAAGCAATTGAAGATGAAAAAACTCCTGTTCGCTATGAAACCTTCTAAAGCGCCGGGTGTTGATGGTTACTGTGTGGGCCGTCGTCGGGTGGTCATTGACCATGATGAGCTGGGCAAGTCAAGCGGCGTGAGGCGCGGGACGGATGTGCCTCTGGAAGCACTCAGTCTGTCATGTGCGGAGGCGCGATCATATCGATGCACTGCGGTCACCTTTTTTATTTGACTGGCTCTCCATTGACTGTATCACAGTATGATTATTGGGCGGCGCTCGCGACTGAATCCAACATTTTAAAGTATTCTCTGAAAGTTTTCAAAATTTTTCGCATTACAGACTGTGTCACCTCTCACAAAACACGTTTTCCAATGTAAAAATTTCACGATTTTTACTAAAAATTCATCGACTAAACGGAGCTTTAGCTTGACGCAGGACTTGCTTCACACAGATGGCTTCATCGAGTGAATGAAGGTCCTAAAAAAAGATAGGGTTATTTGGATCGGTACCATTACAATTTTCCAAAGTTGGAGATATACCATTACAATTCGTCTATTCCGAACCATACCATTACAATTCCAACTTTGTCTGAAATATACCACTACATACCCTTTCAACATGTTTCTCAAATATTTTAGACCAAATTACCCCGTCTTCCTCCCTCCTAACATTCATCCAGGTTCCAGGTGAACAGGCCGATGGCGGGACGCCGCCATGCTGACGACCGGACCACGCGCCCGGCCTTCCCCTCCGTCCGCTCCTCCTCCCCTACGAAGCGCTCGAGGAAGGCCTCGATTTGGCGACAGCGGCAGCAGCCTCCGGCGGCGCGCACACCTCCTTCCCCCACTCCGACGACCTCCTCATGGCGGGCGTCGCGAGCTCAGGCAGCCGGTGGGGACGAGCAGGGAGAGCGAGGCCGCCGTTGCCGCCGCGTTCCCTCCCCGGCCTCCCTTCTCTGGCCGGCGAAGCTTGACGGTCCTCGATCCGCCCCGATGGCACTAGCGGTCGGAGACGCCGGCGAGCTCCGCACCGGTCGCGGCCCGCCCCTTCGTCTCCAGTCGAACCAGCGCGAAGCAGAGGCGGCCTCGAGCTCTCCGGCACCGGATCTGCTCGAGCTCGGCTTGCTCCTCCTCCCCCACCGTCGGCCCCTCGATCTGGGGCGCCAGCAGCGGCGGCCGACGAAGGAGCTTGGGCCCGCGGCAGGGCGCTAGCAGCGGCGGCGGAGTCTGGGGAGGGTTGATGGGGGCGCTGGCCTACGGCGTCCTGGCGGTGGCGGCGCTACAGCTGGTGCTGTCGTACAAGTCGGCGGCGCACGCGCTGCGGCGGGCGTGGCGGTGGGCGGACGAGTGGGCGTAGGCGTACCAGTACTACAGGCATGGCGGTGGGCGGACGAGCGGGCGTGGCGGTGGGCGATACGGAGAACCCGCTCTTCCGAAAGGCGGCGGCGTATGTGGCGTCCCTGCCGTCGCTCGAGGACGCCGACGCCGCCTGCGTCCTGTCATCGGCGGGACTTCGCGCTGCAGCTCGGGCCCGGACACGCCGCGCGGGACGCGTTCCTCGGCGCGCGCCACGCGTGGACCAACGCCGCCGGCGGTGCCAACGGAGGACGCCTCGTACTGCGCGTGCGACGCCACGACCGCACCCGCGTGCTCCGGCCAAACCTGCAGCACGTCGAGTCCGTCGCCGACGAGATGGAGGCGCGACGCAGGGAGCTGGGCTCTACGCCAATACCGGAGGAGGCGGCGGCGGGACGCGGTGGGCGTCCGTGCCCTTCACACACCCGGCCCTGGATGAACGAACAAGATGAGAGAAGAAGATAGGGGCAATTTGGTCCAAAATATTTGAGAAACATGTTGAAAGGGTATGTAGTGGTATATTTCAAACAAAATTGGAATTGTAATAGTATGATTCGGAATAGACGAATTGTAATGGTATATCTCCAACTTTGAAAAATTGTAATGGTACCGATCCAAATAACCCAAAAAGAAAAACTGCTCAGAGTATTGCAAAGTCATGGATTGACCTGCGAATGGGCTTGTAGTCCAATGGTAGGACGGTCTAGTGGGACGCTACCTACCAGGGTTCAAATCCTGGTACTCGCACCTTTTCCTGGATTTATTCCGGGATTTTTCGGCATTATGCATTAAGTGGTAAGTGACGTTCCCGTCGACGACGAGGCGCCAGTGGTGACTTCGAGAATCTCCAGATCTGCCGGTGCTCAGTCCTTCGGAGGTGCTCATAGAGGTAGGATTTACGTACGTGTATTCATAGAGGTGAGTGTACGTGCGTGTTGTGAGCGTCTGCGTTGTACTGTGTAATCTCAAAAAAGTCATGGATTGACCTCGCAGTGTGGAGGTGCCAACTTTCTCGACAAACTTCGATCTGAACCCAGATCTGAAGATGAAGATTCCAGCAATGAAGGTGATGCGATCCGAATTAAGGCTTCCAGCTAGACACAGCTTGGATGTGCAAATTGTAATTTATAATTTCTGTATGTAATTGGAGCCTGTGCTGAGGATATGTCCAAATTAGTTGTCGTTACTCCCTCTGTTTCCTCTTAAAAAAAACTACTTCCTCTATTTCAAATAATAAATCGCTTTGACTTTTTTTTTCATCCATTTTGCTATGTCTAAATGCATAGCAAAATGGATGTATCAAAATTAACTAGCTAACAATTATCCGATGGTATCCAAATATCCCCTCAACTGTTTATCATTTTTACTATTTGTGTAATTTATTTAGAATGTACGTAGAATATACTGAAAGGGTCACGCCAACATGGTCAATTTTTTGATGAATGGCAGTTTGCCTCTAGGGATGGAAAATGGCAATGGATATCTGAATTATCCAATATTTGAACTTTTTAATATACATATTGTATTCATACCCATTTATAATATGGATACTAAATGTATGTTGTTGACGTTAGTTAACGTTCATCATGAACCGTCAACATATATAACTTAAAAGAAATGCATGCAACAAATTACCAACATAGAAATAAGGTTTATAAACTAACAATTTTCACGAGTTTTGATGAAATATGTATTTTGTAGGTATTAAACAGGAAAAGAGCTAAATTCGGAATTCCGCACGAACCTCAACTCCAGAAGGTTCTAGAGGACATGAGAGGACTTCACACCAAAGCCGACCTCGAGCCACTGCAAGGTAGGGCCGGCTAGCCCCACCTGCAGGTCGACGGACTGGCCCCACCTACAGGTCGGTCAGCCTGTGGGTCTCACCTGTCGACCTCTCCTTCGAATGTCGGTTCTCCGCCGCCCTAAGGTTTTCATCTTCATTGTTGTTCAAGGTCGGTTTGATCCAAGGGCTCTGGATCGACACACCCTACAAATATAGCCATGTATCTCATTGATTAGGCATTCTCATCTAAGGTAGAAACACTAAGCCTTCTCTAGAATTTAGAAACCCTAAATAGGATCAAGAGCCAATCTTCGAAGAGAAGATTAGTCTTGTAGTTCTCCAGAGATTATTAGGACTACTCTGAAATACTTCCGGGGTGAAGTACTACATTGGTATTTTTGTGCTTGCGGATTATTTCTCTTTGATTCTTCTATGTACTTAATAAATATCAAAAAATGTAAATGATTTGTTTCAATATTTTTCCTTATCTTATTCCTGATCCGTATTCTATAAAATATGTAATATCCAAAATTTATCTATATTTACAAACAAAAAGGTATAATGGACCTATTTAAAATTTTCTCTCTATTAGTAGTGAATACCTATTTAATTTTAATATTACTAATGATGCATTCAAATGATCTAATGATGCATTCAAATGGTATAACATTATTAATAATACATAAAGAGTAAAATAATTTTATTATTTTCCAATTTATTTTAAACCTAATATTTTGTTTTTGTAAATTATTTTAATACTTTAGAATTTTTAATTATTGATAAAAATATTTTATATAATTTATAATTTCACGATAAACATTATATAAACTATGATTGAATAATTGATATATTTAATTATTAAATACTTATTATTAACTATGTTAGTTTTAATGAGCTATGCCTGTTATGTTATATACCCACATACTTCAATTCTAGTTGTAATAATTGTGTTATTATAAAAACATTGTAAAGTAGAATGGCTACTTCTTCCATGCCATTCATATTACAATTTCTTCACTTGATATATCATTTTAATAAATATTATCCATTATAAATTACTTTACTTGGATATTAGAGATTGTCAGAAATATACTTCGATTTTATTTCAGTTTGTTTATCAATGAATGAAATTTTATTCAAGTAAGTTGAATTTGACAATATCTACTTTGAGTTAAACTAAATAAATATCTAAATAGAAATCTGAGTGCACGACACTTGTTTTGTTTTCATATTCAAAAGTATCCATATATTTATCCTTATTTGAATTAAAATATGGTAAAAGGCGATATCCAGAACTGGTTCAATTCGAACAAGATCTGTTATTTGTCTCCCTTAGACATTCCTCAATAGGAATTTCATGGCATTAATGAGATGAAATTAGTTTCACAGAGATGGACATGAAATCTCCCACTGAGATTGATTTTATAAAAACGGTTCCCTATTGCTAATGCCATAGTCTCAAGAAGAACTATCTTAGGATTATTCGACCAGCTGCTTTCATTTGTTCTTATCTGTTGCAAACGAATTTGCTGTTCTCTGTTCTTTCTGTTTGTTATCCTCTCACATTTACAGGATTTGGTTGTAAAGGATTTGCAAAAATGGCGAGCGTGGCCATCGGTTTTTTCTACATGGATTACGATCTAGTCTATGAATTGATGGCCACTATAATGTGCATGTTTTTTATATAATTAATCATGGCTATGTGTTTTGGTGAGCAGAATCCGGAAGTCTTAACAAAATACTTTATGTTTTTCAAAAACAAAATACTTTATCTCAGAAAATAAAAGGAGGTGGGAAGCACGGTTGTTCAACATTAGAGGAAGTGAAATTGGGATGTGATCATGCCGTAATATGATATGATCCTCTGTGGCAGCAGTAGAATTTGATCCAAGGGTAACATGCTGCACAAGTGGCCAGCTGTATCAAACTTTTGTATCCGGGTTTACTTGCAAAAGGTGTAGCGTGTATTCTATACGCGTGTGTGCCCTACACCCAGTTGTCAGCCCTATTTTTTATATAGGATTCCTGCAATAATATGGCCTTAAGTCAACTAAACTGGTTGAGTGTGATGCCACTAACTACTAGTACGTACTATATCATACTTCACCTTTGTCCTTCTTGCAGTTACACAAGCCCTGTGATAGCTGGACTTCACCTTTGTCCTTCTCGCAGTTACACAAGTCAACTAAACTTTGAGAGCTCCGAAGCCATGGCGGAAGTAGTAGCTGGACTGCTCGCGTCCGCTTTCGTCGGTATCGCGAAAGATAAGCTGGGCTCTGCCATTGCAGATCCAGCCAATATGATGTGGAACTTTGGCGACGACCTGGAGGACATGATGGATGTTTTCGAGACCATCTCAGCTGTGCTGGAGGACGCCGAGAGGCGGTCAGTCAAGGAGAAACTAGTGCGGCTATGGCTGAAGCGGCTCAAGGATGTCGCCTTAGACATCTCTGACATGCTCGAAGACTACCAAGATACAAGTGACCAAACAACTGCAAAGGTACGTAGGGCATGTTTGATTTACACACTGAAGCAAACTTGTCTGTTTAGTGTTTACAACTCTACCAGCGTTTGGTTGGTGTCGTGGTACCTACCTGGGCTACAATACCAAATAAAGGATTTATAAAGACACGGTGAAACAGAATTTTTCACTAGTATACAAATGATTTTTATAGGCATCTCTTATTTTTTGAAGGAAGGTTAATTTAGCAAACCATTTGTAACTAGATTCTGGAGCACTGTAGCTCATAAACCGTCCCTAGAAATACATTTTTAGGGGTGGTTCTATTAAGCAAACCATCACTGAAATATATATCTACTAGGTGAATTCTTTGCGCGTTGTTGAAGAATATGTTACTTAATTTTCTATGATTATTTGATGCATTTAGGAAAAAAGTGAAATTCTAAGATTTTTTTTAGTAGTTATTTGATGTATTTGGATATAGTAAAGATCCGGGCTAAATGATTAGCCATGCGGGCTAAATGATTAATACAGACAGATTGAAGGCAAGAGGAAGATTGCAGGCCCACAGCCCACATGATTGCTAGCCCGATGACTCAAACCAGACCTGTATTAAGAGCTAGGGTCATACTCCCTTCGTCTAAAAAAGAAGGGAGTTCTCACTTCCCGAGGGAAAAAGTTTTTTCAACTACCGGCAATTATATAAAAAAGAATATTAATATTTATAATACATAATTAGTACCATTAGATAGATCTTGGAATCTAGTTTTCTTAAAAAAATTATTTGAAGATATAAAGATATAAATGTTGCACGTATTTTCTATAGATCGAGTCGAAGATCAGAAAGTAACAGTGGCACGTTTCTTATAACTTCCTTCTTTTTGAGACAGAGGAAGAGGGAGTATGTCAGTGTTGCATGAATCACCTCGAGCCCTACATACGAAAGTCAATAATCTTTTCTCTTCCCGTACGTGCCTCGCACGTGAGATGAGATCCCGCCGCCGGCGTCGCGGCTTCCCTCGCCGCTGGTGGGAGTGGCCTGATGGAGGCGCGGGCGGGTATGGCGGCGCAGCGACACCTTCCTTCTTCCCTCACTTCCTCACCCCTCCTCCTTTCCCCTGCGGACTGAACATGCCTGCGGCGTCGAGGTCGGGTGAGGAGGTGCGGTGCGGGCTGATGGCGGCCTCCTCCTCCCGGCAAACTTCCTCGTCGGCGCCAGCCTCCTCCTCCAGGCCAGAACTGGTGGCAGGATCGAGGTCGGGCGAGTAGGCGTGGCGCGGGCCGGCAGCGGCCTCCTCCTCGGGACCGGATCCGGTGGCGGGGTACGTCGAGGCCGGGCGAGGAGGCGACCTCCTCCTCCAGCGTGGCGTGCGACCTCCTCTTCACCAGGTGCGACTTCCTCAACTTCCTTCTTCCCGTTAGCGGTCGTGGGAATGACACGAAGAGACTTGCGGTGCAGACGCTTTATGGATGTGGCGGCACACTGGTGGGGAGGGGAAGAGGTGGCGACGGGGAGGCGAGGGCTCTTTGGTGGGGAGGCGGCGGGACGGCGGCGGCACAGGATCCGCGGGGGTGCTGGTGGGGAGGGGACATGGACGGCGCGGGGTGGGATCGGGGGAGGAGGCGTTGGGGATTAATTGCCGATGACATCAGCATATGACGTGGCGCGCTGAGGATGGAGAGAAATAGAGGTAGAACTTTTAGTGGGTACCAATTATATTGTTGTTATAGAATTACTAGTAAAGCACGTGCCGCACGTATCTTTAAAAAGCCAAAAAGGAAGGATAATGTATTTGTATACTCAATTAAATACAAAGCATAGGTAGAAAAATATCATAACTGCCAAGTCATGCTCAAGGTAAGAGAAAATAATTAAAGTACGAAGGCTACTCGAATTAGTTTCGAGTGTTTGGCTAGCCATAATGACACGCTTTCCATTTCACATATGCCATGAGAAAAACATCATAACTGAATAATGCAGAGCACAGAAATGAGGATGCACATTTGCAAAATTGGTTAGAAATGCTAAGTACTGTTGTAAAGATAGAACATGAGCAGTAGAAGACAATATTCAAATAACTTCCAAATTTATAAGAACTGACAAAAACTAACAGATTAATTGATTATACAATTAAGTCAGCAAGGACTCATTCAATGCTCTAATAAAGATAGATAGAACTGATTAATACCCTGGCGAGCACATGTCAACAGGAAAGCGTATGGCAAGTGTAAATAATTATCTTTGCATCATTAGCACCTAATAATTGAGAATATCATTGTCATGATTAATAATCTAAACCTATGCATAATTAAATATGATAATTATGTATCCTAATTAATGTATACACATTGCCCTATTGAACTAAAATATTGGAATTATGCATCCTAAGTTCCTAACATATACAGTACTGAAAGAGAAGACACGTTATCCAATGAGTTAAATACACCAGCGGTCCTTAAACTTGTCTCAAAGTGCCACTTAGGTCCACGAACTTGTAAAGTCAAAATCCAGCACCCTAAACTTGTTATGCTGTGACACTTGGGTCCATACCCCTTCGGTTTTAATGTATATATGCAAAAGGACCCTTCAATTTTATCATTCTTCTCCATTTACATCCTTCTCATCGTCTCTCCCCCAAACGACGTGCTCGTGGCCATGCCCCGACCGTGCTCGTGGCCATCGCTCGCAGAACCACCATGTGCTAAGCTGCCTCTAGCTTCCGCTTGACCTGGATGACGACGTTTGGCAACCGTGGCTCGTTCTGCGCCCCTATGCGGGAAGGACAACAGCGACAGCGACGACGAAGGTCTAGCGATTGAATCCCTACCTCTGGTCCACCATCCTCAAATCACCAGCTCCCCGACCTCCGGCACACCTCCAGCTACCCCCTCAACCACCTATTGGCCGCCACTTCGACTCCAGGCGTCAGGGATTTCAAATCCTATGGCCGCCTGTGTGCCACCGCCCACCATGGCCGCCCTCCCGTGGAGCCCCTGCCTCCGGGAGCGCAGGCGCATGGCACAGAGACGGCTCGACATGGGTAGGTGGTGGCGGCCCAGCGCAGGGGAGGGCCGGCCCCGTGCAGGTTGGATGGCGGCAGAAGTGCAAGCGACAGCTCGGCACAGTGGCAGACGACGGTGACCCATCGCAGGGGAGGGTGTCGCCCCTATGCGGGAGGGATGGCGGCGGGAGCACAGGAGGGCGGCACCCCCCATGCGAGAGGGATGGCGGCGGGAGCACATACAGCACAACGCGACTCAGTACGAGGGTAGATGACGGCGGTCCAACATAGGAGAGGAGGATATCATGCGGAGAGAGATGAGAAGAAGGATGTAGATGGAGAAGAAGATAAAAACCGAGGGTCTTTTTGCATATATACATGACCACCGAAGGGGTATGGACCCAAATGGCACAACTTAAAAAGTTTGGGGAGTCGGATTTTCATTTTACGAGTTCGTGGACCTAAGTGATACCTCGAGACAAGTTCAAGGGTTGTTGGTGCATTTAACTCTTATCCAATTGAACTGAAATGTTCGCACTATGCATCCTAACTGCATCATCAAGAGCTGTTGTTGCGGCCAATGAGCACCTTAACCATGGGTCTGATCCAATCAACTTGCCCTGCTTCAGTCTCCACTCCGTGATGTCTATCTCCTGCCACTAGTAGTAATCTTCACAACCTGGGCAATGGGCGGGAAGAGACCAAATCCAAGCAATATGAATCCTACTGGTGACTTGAGCGGCATTATCTTCTAAAACCATGTGCCCTGGTAGCAAATACTTTTTTTGCTAACCACTTCAAGAAAAAATATTAACTCACTAATAAATTGGAGTGCCTTCATTAACAAAACTCACTTCTTCGAATCGAAGCAGAGAGACTGGTAGAAATCCCTAGGTTCTAAACCATCACAAATTCAGCACCTGCGAACTCAATTGGCAAACTTAAGGAATTCTACTGCAGCCAAACTGACAAATTATATGCCAATTGATGATGAGGGTAGTGAATATATGAGTATGACTTTTTTTTACTAACCACTTCAAGAAAAAAAATATTAAATCACTAATAAATTGGAGTGCCTTCATTAACAAAACTCACTTCTTCTAATCGAAGCAGAGAGACTCATAGAAATCCCTAGGTTCTAAACCATCACAAATTCAGCACCTGCGAACTCAATTGTCAAACTTAAGGAATTCTACTGCAGCCAAACTGACAAATTATATGCCGATTGATGATGAGGGCAGTGAATATATGAGTATGAAGAAGTAGGAGGGAAAAAACTAACCACCCTCACTTGGAAGTTAGCAGGATGACACTGCATGTGTTGCAGAATGCAGATGGCAGATCGAATATGGTTCCATCCAAATTAATCCAGTGAAACCCATCCAAGCCAGCACTGACATGATACATGGAAAAAAACAAACAAGTAATGTTTTCCTATGGTTTGGATTCAAGAAGACACAACCTCCCAACCATAAATCGAGTATGCCGTGTGAAGAAGATACATCCAAGAGAATTTCTCGCCGGCGGAGCACTTATTTACAGTTCATCGCAGGAATTTTAATCTTCCAGTTCAAGATTCAGATGCTACACAACTCCTAACCACCATGGGAGATTCAATCCTCTGCTCTGATTCTATTAAAATGGAGCTAAACTACAAAATGGATTGAGTCAATCGCACATGGGGGACACACGAATCGAACGCGCACGAACAATGCTAGAATAACAAACCTACCGATCAATACCAGTGCTGTCGTCATCGCTGCAGAACCTAGCAGCACGCCGCCGGTGCGACCTCCTCTTTGTTGCAGGCAGCAGCAACTTGACTTGCCTGCTTCACCGGCGCCTCCGTCCACCGTCTGGTCGCCTGCTTTCTGCTGCTGCTGCTTGCGCAGCACACCGCCGCTTGCAAGAACTCATGTGGCTGACCGCCGCTCGCAAGCACTCGTGTGGCCGCCCGCCTGCTTTTGCTCTGCTGCTGCTGCCTGATCTGCACAGCGTGACTCACCAGGACCTCCTCTATGGTTGGCCGCACCGCTACTTGGCTACCGCGCCTCCATGCCCAGCGTGCTGGACCTCCCTCTCACTTCTTGCCGTGCCGCATGTCCTCGGGGAGACATCGCAGGCGGCGGAGAAGAGCAGGAGCTGCGCGGCCGGGAGGTGCAGCACCTGCGAGCGGGGGCGCGAGGAGCAGTGCGTGCGCGCGGCCAGTCGCGAAGTGGGTGAGGTGGCGGCGAGGGCGGCGGCGAGCAGGGGAGGTCGTCGGGGCCCGGAGCATCCGATCCGAGGCAAGCCCCAACGTGGGGGCGGCAGAGAGGGAGATCCAAGTTGGGATGCGGCGATTCGGCAGCGGAGTGCGGGGCAGAGAGCGGCTGGCGTGGTAGGGTGGTGCGCGCGCCGCCGGTGGCCAGCGTGGGGGGCGGCGCCGCCGGTGGGCCGTCGCGAGGAGGAGGGATTTTGTTTTCCAACGCGGGGAAGGGGATTTTTTTTCTGGGCAGGGAGAGTGGGCCCAGCGGGTACAGGGTGGGTAAGCGCCGGGCGGGTGAGAAAAGAATCCACTTTTTGGCAGAAACGCTCCCCAAATTACGATTTTTATGGTTGTTCTACCTTTTCGGTCCAACAATTAGATGACGGGTGGGTCCGGCGTGAGGGGTAAGGCGAGCCCGAATTGGGTGAGAAAGGTTTTCAATTGTTTTCGCTCTTTATAGTATAATAACTAGCATAGATGTACGTGCGACACGCATGTGTTTATAATATATATAATTATTATTATTATTTTAATATCAAAAATCTATTTATAATAGAAACTTTAACAAATTGAATAGCTATTTGATGTGGAGTGTCTGCACGCTGCTTGTCAGCTCACCCGACATGAGCCGATGGCCGTGACAGGTAGATTTGATGTGTGGGACCGCCAAACCGTTCAAGTCTAATGTCTAGCCAGAAATCAAATTGAATAGTTATTTGACGTGGAGTGTCTGCACGTTGCCGTCAACTATACCTGAGCATTTTTCGGGTCGGGCTGAAAAAATCTCGATTATTTCAAGCTGAAAAAATCTTGCCCATGACGTCCCACTGGGCAAGTCGGGCCTAGTTTTTTTGGATCGGGCTCGGGCTTGGGGCGGGCGGCCCGCGTAATTTACACTATAAAATAGCCAAAAATGTATATCGTGCTTGGTTCGGGCAAAAAATAATTTTATCGGGCTGTGAGATCTCTGCCCAGCCCTGTCCATTAAGGTTCGTGGGCGGGTCAAAACCCGTCGGGCTCGAGCCGAGTCGGGTTGGGCTAGTTTTGCTCAGGTATACCGTCAGCTCACCCGACATGAGTCGATGGCCATGACAGGTAGATTTGATGTGTGGGATCGCCCAACCGTTCAAGTCTAATATCTGGCCAGAAATCTGACCACACTTTAAGTTCAACAACCAAAAAATGTAAATATTCAATTACTTTTGCAAATATTTCCGCTCTACACTTTATTTTGTTACTATAAATGCATGGATGAAGTAAATCTAACAGAAAGCGACAATATCACATCATGTATAATTTGTCCGGTCAATCGGTGTGGATAATTTCTACCACCTGATAGTGGTGTGCTCTACAATTTATTTGGCGGACGTGTGCTCCATAATTGATAAAGCATGTATAATTAATTAAAAAACTACAATTGCTACTGATCGTTCTACAGCATCACGCTCAGTGGTTCACGGCGGTGCTGATGCCCATGGCCGTCTGTGGCTTGGGTACTTGGGGGGTGCCATTCGTGTCCACCCGCACTGGAGACCTAGTGCATATTTTTGTTTTGGATGTATACTCAAATATATATTTTCTTTGAGCCAAATACGAGAGCTTCATTAAGGATTATCTATGGTGGTACTGTGGTAGATGTTCGGAAAGGGATGCTCCTCTGATCATTTGTGGAGCATGGGCCTTGTGGTCTGGCCGGAATGCACGGAGGCATGGTAAGGATAACTGTATAAGTGGAATTCAAAGGCGGAAGTGAAACATGTTACATGTCGATGCATTGGTAGAGGAGCTGGTGTGCATGGACTTTGGCAGGGAGGTTCAGCAAGGAAGAGCACATACGACCTGGAAGAAATATGAGGTGGTGGAAAGTGAATACAGATGCTTCCTACATACTATGCTGATTCTTCTTCAGGGGGTGTTGGAGCGGTGATTCGTGATAGTGATGGTCGCCTGCTCGCTGCATCAGCAAAGCGATATGAGTACTTGGCGGACGCATTAGCAGCAGAAGCTAGCAATGGCAGCAAAAGGATGGTCTACTTTTCGCAGTGGTGCAACGATGTGAAACGGTGATCCTAGAGATGGATAATCTCCCCCGTTCAACCTTCTGCATTCTGGAGAAGATGAATGCAGTGTTATCTCTGGTGTCTGGCAAGAGGTCCAAGATGTTTAGGGATTTTAAATTCTCTTGCGTAAACAGGGAGGGCAATGGAGTGACTCGTGTTTGTGCGAGTCTTACTCGGAGTCATCACCAGATGACAGAGGTGGTTTGGGTTAGTGATTTCCCATACTGTCTGCTTAGGGTAAGCGATGCAGATGTATACTCAAATATAAATGAGAGCTTCATGTATGAGTTCACTGATTTTGCTTCTGTTTGGTGGATAGAACATGGCAAGAAAAATCCTAATAACATACCACAAACTTGGGATGCTTTGAAGCGGGTCATGAGGGCTAGATTTGTTCCGTCTTACTATGCACGTGATCTATTAAACCAGTTGCAGCAATTAAAACAGGGTAATAAAAGTGTAGAGAATACTATCAAGAGCTACAAATGGGTATGCTACGCTGCAATTTAGAGGAGGATGTGGAACCCGCAACGGCTAGATTTTTGGGAGGGTTAAACCGAGAAATTCAGGACATCCTTACTTACAAAGAATACACTAACATAACCCGTTTGTTCCATCTTGCTTGTAAAGCTGAAAGGGAAGTGTAGGGGCGACGTGCTAGTACCAAGAATAACATTTTTGCAGGGAGGAATTTGTCCACACAGCCCCGCTCGAGTTTTTCCTCAGCTGGATGTGCTGCTGCATCGTATTCATCATCATCTCGAACAGCAGCCCCATCTTCCAACGACAAGCCTCGTGACAGCCCCACAAATTCAGCAGCAAAAACCACACAAAAACCTGCTACAACCACTTCATCGGTGGCATTCACAGGCAGAACAAGAGACATTCAGTGCCACCGCTGCAAGGGATTTGGACATGTCATACGTGACTACCCAAGCAAGCGTGTTTTGGTGGTCAAAAACAATGGTGAGTACTCATCTGCTAGCGATTGTGATGAACGAATACATGCTTTGCTTGCTGCTGACAATGCAGGTGGTGGAGATGATTTCCAACAAGAGGAGGAGCACATTGGGGCTGAAGCGGTTGACCACTATGAAAGCCTTATGGTGCAGCGAGTGCTAAGTGCACAAATGGAGAGGGCTGAACCAAATCAACACCACACTTTGTTTCAAACCAAGTGTGTGGTCAAGGAACGTGCTTGCCGAGTGATCATAGATGGAGGGAGCTGCAACAACTTGGCAAGTGCTGAAATGGTGGAGAAGTTTTCATTGTACACAACACCACACCCGCAGCCATACCACATTCAGTAGCTGAATAGTAGTGGTAAGGTGAAGGTAACACGGTTGGTAAGAGTTCAATTTGCCATTGGTTCTTACCATGATTCCATTGATTGTGATGTTTTACCTATGCAAGCATGCTCTTTATTGTTTGGTAGACCATGGCAATTTGATAAAGATTCATTACACTTTGGTAAAACAAATAAGTACTCTTTTATGCATAATGACAAGAAGATTGTGTTGCACCCAATGACTCTTGAAGCTATTCTTAAAGATGAACTTGCTAGGGCTTGCAAACATAAAAAGCAGAACCACGTTGCTAGTGAAAATCAGCTTGTTGCTAAAGAAATTGAGAAACATAACAAACCTAGCAAATCTATCCAGAATAATAAAAATGAGATCAAGCTGAAAGGTTCTTGCTACCTTGCCACCAAATCTGATTTGGATGAGATTGATGTTAATACTGCTGTTTGCTATGCTTTGGTCTGCAAAGAAACCTTATTTTTAGTTGAAGATACACCTATTTCTTTGCCTCCTGCCATCACTAAACTTTTGCAGGAGTATGCCGACGTTTTCCCAAAGGAGGTGCCACCAGGGCTGCCACCTATTCGAGGTATTGAGCACCAGATTGACCTCGTCCCAGGAGCCTCCTTGCCAAACCGAGCTCCATACAGGACCAACCCGGAAGAGACGAAGGAGATTCAGCGCCAAGTACAAGAATTACTCGACAAAGGTTATGTGCGTGAGTCTCTCAGCCCTTGTGCTATCCCTGTGCTTTTAGTTCCTAAAAAGGATGGATCATGGCGCATGTGTGTGGATTGTAGAGCGATAAACAACATCACAATCAGATACCGTCACCAACAACATCACAATCAGATACCGTCACCCTATTCCTAGGTTGGATGATATGCTTGATGAATTGAGTGGCTCGATTGTGTTCTCTAAAATTGATTTGCGTAGTGGTTACCATCAGATTCGTATGAAGCTAGGAGATGAATGGAAAACAGCTTTTAAAACTAAATTTGGCTTGTATGAATGGTTAGTCATGCCGTTTGGTCTCACTAATGCTCCCAGCACTTTCATGCGATTAATGAATGAAGTTCTGCGTGCCTTCATTGGCAGATTTGTTGTGGTATACTTTGATGACATCTTGATATATAGTAGATCATTAGAGGAACATCTTAATCATTTACGTGTTGTTTTTAATACTTTACGGGATGCACGTTTGTTTGGGAATCTTGAGAAGTGCACTTTTTGCACAGATCGAGTCTCTTTTCTTGGATATGTTGTGACACCGCAGGGAATCGAAGTTGATCATGCCAAGGTGGAGGCCATACATAGCTGGCCCGTGCCCTCCACTGTTACACAAGTGCGAAGTTTCCTAGGACTTGCTAGTTTCTACCGACGATTTGTGAAAGACTTCAGCACCATTGCAGCCCCATTGCATGAGCTCACCAAGAAGGGAGCGACCTTCACTTGGGCTGCAGCTCAACATGATGCTTTCAACGCACTCAAAGATAAGCTCACTCATGCCCCTTTGCTACAACTTCCTAATTTCAATAAAACATTTGAACTTGAATGTGATGCTAGCGGAATTGGTTTGGGTGGTGTGCTGCTACAAGATGGCAAACCTGTAGCCTATTTCAGCGAGAAACTAAGTGGACCTAGCCTGAATTATTCTACTTATGATAAAGAATTGCTTGCTTTAGTTCGGACTTTAGAAACTTGGCAGCATTATTTATGGCCAAAAGAGTTTGTTATACATTCTGATCATGAATCTTTGAAACACATTCGAAGTCAAGCAAAACTGAATCGTAGGCATGCTAAATGGGTTGAATTTATTGAGTCTTTCCCTTATGTCATTAAACACAAAAAGGGTAAAGAAAATGTCATTGCTGATGCGTTGTCTAGGCGTTATACCATGCTGTCCCAACTTGATTTTAAAATCTTTGGTTTGGAAACAATTAAAGCGCAATATGTCCATGATAATGATTTCAAAGATGTGTTGCTGAATTGCAAGGAGGGAAAAACTTGGAACAAATTTGTCCTAGATGATGGGTTTATTTTTAGAGCTAATAAGCTATGCATTCCAGCTAGCTCTGTGCGTTTGTTATTGTTGCAGGAAGCACATGGAGGAGGGTTGATGGGACATTTTGGAGTGAAGAAGACAGAGAACATCCTTGCTGGTCATTTCTTTTGGCCTAGGATGAGAAGAGATGTGGAGAAGTTTGTTGCTCGCTGCACAACATGCTAAAAAGCTAAGTCACGCCTTAATCCTCACGGTTTATACATGCCTCTTTCTATTCCAAATGCACCTTGGGAAGATATTTCAATGGACTTTGTTTTGGGATTGCCTAGAACAAAGAAGGGGAGGGATAGTGTGTTTGTTGTTGTGGATAGATTTTCTAAAATGGCTCATTTCATACCCTGCCACAAGAGTGATGATGCTACACATGTTGCTGATTTGTTCTTTCGTGAGATTGTTCGTTTGCATGGTGTCCCAAATACCATAGTTTCTGATCGTGATGCAAAATTTCTTAGTCATTTTTGGAGAACATTGTGGGTGAAGTTGGGGACAAAGCTTTTGTTTTCAACTACTTGTCACCCCCAAACTGATGGGCAAACTGAAGTTGTGAATAGAACCTTGTCAACCATGCTTAGGGATGTTTTGAAAAAGAACATCAAAATGTGGGAAGAATGTTTACCTCATATTGAATTTGCTTATAATCGCTCGCAACGCTCTACCACTAAGAAGTGCCCTTTTGAAATTGTTTATGGTTTTGTGCCACATGCTCCTATTGATTTGCTGCCACTTCCAACCTCAGAACGAGTGAACCTTGATGCTACACAGCGTGCAGAACTGATCCTAAAATTGCATGAAACTACTAAAGAAAACATAGAATGCATGAATGCTAAGTACAAACTTGCTGCTGACAAAGGAAAGAAACATGTCACCTTTGAACCTGGTGATCTAGTTTGGTTACACTTGAGAAAGGATAGGTTCCCTGATTTAAGAAAGTCCAAATTGCTGCCTAGAGCTGATGGCCCTTTTAAAGTGTTAGAAAGGGTTAATGATAATGCTTACAAACTTGAACTGCCTGCGGATTTTGGTGTTAGTCCTACATTTAACATTGCAGATTTAAAACCTTATTTAGGAGAGGAGGACGAGCTTGAGTCGAGGACGACTCAAATGCAAGAAGGGGAGGATGATGAGGACATCCCTACCATTGATACAACCATGCCTATTGCTCAGCAAGGACCAATGACTTGAGCCCGTGCACGACAACTCAACTATCAGGTGAAGTCGTTCCTCGCTGTTCATACAAACCCATCTCAGAATTGGATGCTACTTAACTATGGTGATGAATAAGCTGGTGTCTATAATGCTTTGAAAGTACGCTTATTTTCTCTATCTTTGACTGGCACCGCTTTTGCTTGGTTTTCTTCGCTAGCTCCCGGTTCTATTATATCTTGGGATATGTTAGAATGTAAGTTTCATGATCACTTTTATAGTGGGAGTATACAATTAAAATTGACAGATTTAACATCGGTTAGGCAAGGAAGAGATGAGACTGTCTCTGCCTATATTAAAAGGTTTAAAGAAACTAAAAACCAGTGCTTTAATTTGTCAATCACTGATATGGACCTTGCAGACATTTGTCTGAAGGGTTTAAGGTCATCTATTAGGGATAAGATAGAGGGCTCTGATTTTCTTTCAGTTGCACAAGTTCAAGTAAGAGCTTTAGTTGTTGAAAACCGAATGAATAAAGAGAAGGATAACTTTAAATTACGTCATTCTAATGTTCATATTATTGATTATGATTCTGATAGCTCGAACGATAGTGATAAAGAAGTTTATGCTGCTGAATTTATTTGGCCCTCTAAAGAAAAAGCTTATTCTTGTTCATCTCTTAAGCCGGCTAGTAAAGGTCGGCAAGAAGAAATTAAATTTACTTTTGATGTTTCCAAATGTGATCGTATATTTGATGAATTGCTTAAATCTGGAAATATCAAATTAACTCATACTATTCCTCCACTTAAAGAATTGAAAAGGTGTGCACATTGCAAGTTTCATAATTCGTTTTCTCATGCTATTAATGATTGCAATGTGTTTCGTCGACAGGTTCAATCGGCCATAAACGAAGGTCGTTTGACTTTTCATGAGATGCAAGTGGACAAGACTCCTTTTCCAATCAACACCATGGATTTACAGCAGCCTAAGGTACTGGTTCGGCCACATTAAGCTGAAGCAACTAAAGGCAAGAACGTGGTAATCGGGGAGGCTAAGCCCGATTTGAGAGGAAAGGAGCTGGTTCGCAAAGTTGAGTATGAGAAGACTCCTGATGGCAAAGAGACCTTCAAGGTTACAGTGAGTGCCTCTGGACATGGGGGGCAAGGGTCGTCCACACCCGCTGATCAGCGACCGTCTGAGCCGTCTCTGGCCGGACCAGTCAGACCGGTGCACCCCCAGGCCGTCCGAGGATGATCAAGCCAAGCCGTCCGGAGATTAGAAACTGGAAACTTAATGTAGCAAAAAATCAGGGGAGTGGTCCTAAGTCAAAGGTCACTTTCGACATGCTATTTGATAAGTATTCCAAGCAAAAGGCCGTTACAAGCGATCGACCGTTAAAAAAAGGATGAGGTCACCTACACACCAAGGAGGGTCATCTTCACCTCCAAGGGCTGCTACAAGACTCAAGGGTGAATCATCGCAGCAAGGGCAACGCTTTACTCCACCATGGGTGTCATCAAGTTCAAATGCACCACGCCCGATATATGATGACAATGGAGTGATGTGGGTGCCTTATCAACAAGCCTTTCATCCTGGATGGGGAGGACAGAAATCAGCTTTCGACAGGATCTCCAGGCCTATCCAAGACCGATTGGCTCCTCGCCGTTCTGGTCAGGGTTACCAGACCCGACCGGTCAGACCGGTCGCTACCACCGGTCAGACTGGTGTGGCCAGGCAAGCTGCGCCACCTCCAGTAAAGCAAGTCTACAAGCCGAAGCAAAAGGAGGAGGTGCAGAAGATGGAAGTTGATCCAGAGAGGACTACGAGTCAAGATATTATTCAGATTGGGTCAATGGATGTTCACATTGGAGAGGATGGCAAAGGACCAATTGTTTCAAACAATAAGGTTATGACATCAACTCCAGGGGTATTTGCCGCTGCTAATGACCATGAGGCCAGTGGGAGTGGTTCCAACTCCAAGTACTTCTTGCCAAGGTGGTGTCCTCCCGGTTTGACTCGTACACAAAGGAGGAAACTTCAACACCTGAGGTTTTAAGAGAAGAGGGAAAAGGAGCTAGAGAAGCAAAGGGACGAAGCTTTCAATCGGTACAGGCCCATGGTACCTCAGGGGAAAGAGTGGACAGTCAAGACCAGCTCCCAGCCAGCACCGGTCAGACCGGTGGAGGGGTCGGCCAGACCAGTCAGACCGGTGGATGTCGACGGTCAGACCGATGACCCAGAGACACCGCCCGGTTTCTCTTCTTCGGTTCTCATGGGTTGTGATGATAAGGCTGTATCGGATCCTGCACCAGAAGACTATGAGGAGCTTGTTGATTACAGTTCTTCGCCCGAGCGCATGAATTTGGACATCAACGTGATCCATATGTCTATGGATGGTTATATGCTCTCGGAGGAGGACGTTGCGCATCTCGACTTTGGGCCAAAGGAAGCTATTTTTCAGAAGCCTAAGGCTGCTGAAAATCATCTGAAGGCTTTGTACATGAAGGGACACATCAATGGGAAGCCTATTTCTCGCATGCTGGTGGACGGAGGAACGATCGTCAACTTGATGCCGTATTCTTTGTTCAAGAAGCTGAGAGGTTCAGATGATGAGCTGATCAAGACCAACATGACCGTCAGCGGTGTGGGAGGAGGCAAGCCGATGGGAGCTAAAGGCGTCGTCTCTATGGAGCTCACCGTTGGGAGCAAGACGTTGGCTACGACGTTCTTCGTCGCTAAGACACAAGGTAACTTCAGTGTCATCCTTGGTCGTGATTGGATTCATGCAAATCAGTGTGTGCCTTCTACCTTGCATCAATTTCTAATCCAATGGGTAGGCGACGAGATAGAGATTGTTCATGGTGATACATCGGCTTGTGTTGCAGTGGCCGATAGTCCTACTATGGATAATCATGAGAATCTTAAGTGCTTAACCGGTTTAGATCTATCTAATTTAAGACTTATTGATTCTACCAAAGATGACTTTGCTACTGTTGTCATGAAGCCGATCGTTGATCAGGCTAGAACCTCTCTTTTGATTTGATGGATGCAAATCTAGAGTGGTTGCAACAAAGGCGAGAGCACTATCGGACGCATAAGAACGATATGTGTGAGGCTATCGAAGACTTTGATGATTTGAGCAAGTTGGGACAAGGGTTTACGTCGGCTGATCCTTTAGAGGAGGTTGATATTGGTAATGGCACTATACCTAGGCCGACATTTGTAAACAAAAATCTTGATCCTTTGTTTAAATCTGAGTTAATAAAGCTGTTAAAGGAGTGTGTTGATTGCTTTGCTTGGAACTATAACGAAATGCCTGGTTTAAGTCGTGATCTAGTTGAGCATCGTTTACCTATTAAACCTGGTTTTAGGCCTTATAAACAACCTCGTAGAAACTTTAATCCTAATATTTATGACCGAGTGAAAGAGGAAGTCAATCGGTTACTTGATGCAAAGTTTATTAGGCCTTGTCGTTATGCTGATTAGATCTCTAATATTGTGCCTGTTGAGAAAAAAGTAACAAAAAAGCTTCGTGTTTGCATTGATTTTAGAGATCTTAATAGAGCTACTCCTAAAGATGAATATCCTTTGCCTATAGCCGATTTTCTTGTTAATGCTGCATCTGTACATAGAATTCTTAGCTTTCTTGATCGTAATGCTGGTTACAATCAAATCTTTATGGCCAATGAGGATATATCCAAAACAACTTTCATTTGTCTGGGTTTTGTTGGCTTGTTTGAGTGGGTTGTTATGACTTTTGGATTGAAAAATGCGGGTGCTACTTATCAAAGAGCTATGAATTTAATCTTTCATGATTTGCTTGGCATCATAGTAGAGGTTTATATCGATGATATTGTTGTCAAATCGGCTGGAGATGATTCTCATTTAGCTGATTTAAGACTTGCATTTGAAAAAATGCGTCGGTATAAATTAAAGATGAACCCACTCAAATGTGGTTTTGGTGTATCGGCTGGGAAGTTTTTGGGCTTTATTGTGCATGAGAAAGGCATAGAGATAGATCCTAAAAAGATTGAGGCAATCCGGAATGTTAAAGCACCTACTTGTAAAAAGGATTTGCAAAAGTTCTTGGGCAAGGTAAATTACTTGAGGAGGTTCATTTGTAACTTGTCCGGGAAGGTGAATGCTTTTACTCCTTTACTTCGGTTGAAAAATGACGTTGATTTCACTTGGGGGGCAAAGCAACAAGAGGCATTTGATGAAATTAAGAGCTATTTGACTTCGCCACCCGTTCTTCAAGCGCCCAAGAGTGGTATTCCTTTCAAGTTGTCTGTAGCGGCTGAGAAGGATGTCATTGGAGGTGTTTTGACTCAAGAGACCGAAGGCAAGGAGTACATTGTTGCATATGAGAGTAGAAGATTATTGGACGTCGAAACAAGGTACACTTTTATTGAAAAGTTGTGTTTATCACTATATCATACTTGTACCAAGTTGAGGCATTATTTATTACCAAGTACTTGCATAGTAGCATGTCAAACCGACATAATCAAATACATGTTGCATAAACCAATTTTAAGTGGTAGAGTCAGCAAATGGGCTTATGCTTTAGTTGAATATGATTTGCATTGTGAGCCATTAAGTTCAATGAAAGGTCAAATTGTTGCCGACTTTATTGTTGGACATAGAGTAGATAAGCAACTTGATTTGAATGTTGGTTATGTTACTTTTACTCCATGGAAGTTGCATTTTGATGGATCAGTTTGCAAAGATGGTTGTAGTGTTGGAGTTGTCATTATTTCACCAAGTGGGGCTGTTTTTGAAGCTCTTAACCGATTGGATCATGATTGTACTAACAACCAAACCGAATATGAGGCTCTTCTATTTGGATTGGAGATTTTGCATGACATGGGAGTAAAACATGTGGAAGCATATGGAGATTCTTTATTGGTGGTGCAGCAAGTATCCAAGGTATGTCAATGTCTAAATGGCTTCTTAAATGTGTATCTTGATAAATATTTAGACATCATATCTTGTATGGATGAATTTGTTATTTATCATGTGCCACGAGAGGAAAATCCTAGAGCTAATGCTCTGGCTCAGCAAGCATCTGGTTATAATGTTCGAAAAAGAAATTTTCAAGAACACAAACAGTTGCTTGCGGCCGAGTGTTTTGCTCTGGAGGCACCGGTCAGGCCGACACAGCCGACCGGTCTAACCAGTGACACCGGTCTAACTGATGTCACCGACCGGTCTAACCGGTCCCCTGGTTCTGGGTCGGCTAACGGCACCGGTCTGACCGATGCTCATGACCGGTCTGACCGGTCCCCTGGTAAAAGTTCCTCCTCGATTTTTCGTGACAAAGATGAGGTGGAGGATTGGAGAAAGCCTCTGGTTGAGTATTTGTAGAATCCTAGCAGTTCAGTTGATAGAAAAGTCCGACGATGGGCTCTTAAGTTTGTTCTTGATGATGGTGAATTGTATCGTCAGACTGCGGATGATTTGCTTTTAAAATGCTTGGGTCCTGATCAAGCTAGGTTGGCTATGGCAGAGATTCATGAAGGTATTTGTGGTACTCATCAATCGGCTCCCAAGATGAAGTGGCTCCTCAGCCGAGCTTGCTTTTATTGGCCTACCATGATAGCCGATTGTTTTAGGTACTACAAAGGTTGTGAAGAGTGTCAAAGGCATGGAGATGTTCAGTTGGTGCCTGCTGCATTGATGCATCCGATTATCAAGCCTTGGCCTTTTAGAGGATGGGGTTTGGATTTTATTGGCAAGATTCATCCTTCGTCGTCAAAGGGGTATTGTTTTGTGATCGTGGCTACTGATTACTTTACCAAGTGGACTGGTCCTTTGAAGAATATGACACATAGAGAGGTGATTGAGTTTATTACTGGGCATATCATACATAGGTTTGGCATTCCGCAGACTTTGACTACGGATCAAGGGACTTCGTTCATATCCAAAGAGGTGCGTGAATTTGTTGATTCCTATGGTATTAGATTGCTCAATTCATCTCCATATTATGCTCAAGCCAATGGTCAAGCCGAGTCTAGCAACAAAACTTTGGTGAAGCTCATCAAGAAGAAGATAGAAGATAATCGTAGAAGATGGCATGAGGTATTATCTGAAGCTTTATGGGCTCATCGTATTTCTAGACATGGTGCTACTAAGGTTACTCATTTTGAGCTTGTGTATGGTCAAGAGGCCGTTTTGCCCGTTGATGTGAATCTAGGCGCATATAGACTTGCAAAGCAGAATAATCTTGATGTTGAGTCATATTATGCTTTGATGATGGACAATATTGATGAAGTGACCGACAAGCGTATGGAGGCTTTGGAGGAAATTGAAAAGGACAAGAGGAGAGTTGCTAGAGCATACAACAAGAAGGTAAAAGCCAAATCTTTTCAGGTAGGTGACTTGGTTTGGAAGACGATTTTACCTATTGGATCTAAGAGTAACAAGTTCGGCAAGTGGTCTCCAAGTTGGGAAGGTCCATACAAGGTTGTCAAGGTTTGTTCTGGGAATTCTTACATGGTGGAGACTTTGCAAGGACAGCGGCTTCCAAGAGCTCTCAACGGGAGGTACTTGAAGAAATTTTATCCAAGTGTCTCGCAAGATGCTTGATAGGATATGGCCGATTTAAAGCAAAAATCGCCCTTAGACCAAAAAATGGCCGGTGAAATGTAACATCGACCTTAGAATTATTTTTTAGACAACAAGCTTTACTAAAAAACAGAGGGGCATATGTTCGCACCCAAAATTGGCACAAAGCCGATCAGGCTGACGCCACCGGTCAGACCGGTGTCCCTCGACGGTATGACCGGTCGGGCGTCCTGTAGCCGATCCGGCAACGGCCACACCGGTCTGACCGGTGGACCCCGAGTCCGAGTAGAATTGAGGAGTCCTAGCGAATTTCGAGTTGTAAAAGGATTCCTTGCGGGGCAAGACCTCCCCACCCTATAAATATAAAGGGCCACGGCCGTTTGAGGGGGAATCACCCAATCGATCATTACTTTTTACAACTTTTATCTCTCAAACCCTAGCTTTTCCAACCTCGTGCTTTCCTTGTTTGTCTCGACGACGATCAGGGACGTTCTGAGTGGCCTTGCGGACCTCAGAGCAACCCTAGACGCGCCACCTCCGAGGCGGCGATCTTAGATTTTCACCGTGCCTCTGCATACACCGGTCAAACCAGTGTCCCTTACCGGTCAGACCGGTCCGGGCAGAAGCTCGGTGAGTTCAGCGTTTCGACATTCCGCGCGATCTAGCGCTCGTGTGTGTTGACCAGAAAAGCGTCAACACAAACATATCTGGCTAGCACATCCTAACCTTTTAGTATCTGAAGGGAAAAAGAAATATACTGAATATCTTGCACAAAATGAGTTGAATCGGCGGCTACTACTACCTTTATTTTAAACAATTGACATATCTATGTTTCACAAGTCGAACACAGGACTTGTCTGTCAAACAACTGACAAGCAAGGGTTCCAACGTGGCCTTGTTGCCTAAACCATAGGGGCTTGACTGTGGCGCTATGCACGTTGCTGGTGTGCCCGGCTGAAGCATCGATGGAGATCGATGGTACAGAATGACATACGAATACGATGAACACCACGCACCTTTGAACCCTAGATTGGACACCGAAGTTGCTGGTGGTGCCGGACGGGGTCACAGGACGATGGTGGACATGTACAACGCGGTGAAGCTTCCACGACGACGATGGACGGTAGCAGGGGCGAGGTCGACGATCTCCAGATCGGGTTGCTGCTCGATCCGGTGAAGGAGTGGATGTCGGCGGCGGGGGCGGCGCGGTTTAGGGCTCCGGTGAGGACGACGACTCCAGGGACCGCGGCGTGCAGGGATCGCGGTGACAGCGGCGGCAGAGCGGTTTAAGGGTCCGGCCAGGGAGTGGATGCCCACCGGCGGTGGCGGCAGCACGGTTTAGGGCTCTGGTGAGGAAGTGGATGCCGACGGCGGCGACCACGCGGTTTAGGGCTCCGGTGAGGAAGTGGATGCCGACGGCAGCGTGCAGGGGTCGCGGCAGCGGTGGCGGCGGCGTCAGGGAACACAGGAGGCGGTGTGCGGAGGTGACGGGGTTGTTTTCGACGTAGTGTATACGGTGGGGGCGTGGGGCCAGGTTTTCATCGTAGTCAGGGGGAGGAGCGGAGCCACGTGAGTCCGAGCGGAGGCAACGGAGCGGAGGAAAAAAAGACCACGACGTTTTGTCTACTCTTTGAACTTTTTAGTTGTATATATATAGAGATAGAGATATAGTCAGTGGCTTGTGCTGGCTTCTCCTTTAATCTACAGGCTGCCAATACGAAGAAACCATTCCCCAATCACATCGTAAGTAATTAGGCTTGATTTTATCCTTTATTAAAACACATATCATCGTAAGTAGACTTCACATCAGATGTCGGGCCCTCCTGCCTCCCCTTCCCTCCCCCTCCGTTCGTCCGTCACCAGCAGTGAGGAGTAGTGACGGTGGTGCATAAGGAGGAGGTCGACCTCCTCTCCCCTGGCATTGGCGTGGCCTCCTCACCTCGGAGGGCGTCGAGATCAATGACAGAAGACTCTATGACAGCCTCCTCTTCCCCTCCGGCGGCGCATCAGGCCTCGACATCCCTACGACAACACATCGACCTCGACCTCTCTCCCTAACACCTCCCTTCACGGTGCGGCTTCGACCTCCCTTCCCGACGCGGCCATGAACTCCCTCTGCGGCGCGACAGTGATGGCCTGGTGGTGGTGGTGGTGGCGGCGGCGGCCACCGCGGAGTTGCAGCGGCGCAGCGACGATCGAGTTTGCAAGGTAGCAGTGGCGGGTGGTGGCGGAGAGCCATGGCGACCGGCCGGTGGGCCCGCGGTACGGCCTGTGGGATGTTTTTGGTTTTTTTATTTTTTTCCAAACCTCTTTGCCGAGAGCCAAGGAGTATGCATGGCACACCTTTACCGTGAGCCCTACAGGTCGGCTCTCGGCAAAGAGCTGTTTGCTGTTAAATTGTTTGCTATGAGCGCTTTGCCGAGAGCGGCTCACAGCAAGCACTTTGCCAAGAGGATTTCAGCCTTTGCCACGAGTATGGGGATCACAACATTCTTGTCGTTTCCCGCAGCCCTTCTCCTGTGGTGCTGAAGCTGCCGGGCACCTATCCGCGGCGGAGTGCAGAGGCAGGTACAGCCGCCAGCACTGCTCATACGAGCGGTCGAGGTTATAGGCCACAACGGTAGAGGCGGTTGATGCGGCGCCAAGCCGTGGCTGCCACAGTGGTGGTGGAGCTATGGAGGTGGCCGGCGCGACACATGGTCGTGGCGCCAAGCCGTTGCCTGCGAGTTGGGGTGCCACTGTGCCAGCGCCGCTAATGTCTAGAGAGGGAGGAAGTCAGGAAGAGATATAGGGAACTAGGATTAGAGTAGATGGAATTCGGTTTATCTCTACCTAATATTAAAGCAAGGATTGCTTCTGCCCCTAATTTTCGTCCGTCGCTGAGAACCGGATAAAAATCACGTGAACCGTGCGCAAAACGGAGTAAAACACTCCTGAACCGGTCCGACTTAGGCCTCGTTCGGTTTCCTTGGTTTGGGTCCAATCCAGGTGGATTAAGGTGGGCCGATTTCAACCCAGGTTAACACAAAAGTTGCTGTTCGGTTTGGGCCGGATTGGAAACTAACCGAAGTCGGCAACATTCTCGCAGCCCACTTCCAAGGTCATTTTCGATCCCGTCTCCTACCCTGGGGAACGATTCCTGCGACGGAGAGAAATTTGCATTTGTGCCATCCTCAAAAGTGGGCTTCTCTCTTTTGCCATCCCGCAAAATGGCTTCGTTAAAATGCCATTATCAAACGGGAGCACACCGCTGAAATGCCTTTTCGGACCAAAATGCCCTCTTCGTCTTCCTCACCCATAGCGTCGCAGCCACCCAACGCCGCGCCGCAGCCACCCGCCATCACCCCTGCTCCTCCCTCCCCGATGCATGGGTGCGCTGTGCGAGGCGAGCCAGGGTCCACCCACCGCCGCGTCGCTACCCTTGCTTGCTGCGGAGCTCGCCTGCGTACGCGCCCCTGGCCGGCCGCGGAGCTCCCACGCCGCCTCCTGGCCTGGCCGGCCGTGGACCTCACCGCCGCGCCGCGGAGCTCCAGAGCAGCCTCCTGGCCGGCCGCGGGGCTCGCCCGCATTGCTGGCTGCAGAGCCGGCCATGGATGCGCCACCACTGGTGCCGACCCCGCTGGCCATGGACGCCCTGCGCCCGGAGCCGGCCTCACCTGGCCATGGGCGCGTCGCCGCCCCTTCTCCCCTTCCTGCTCGCCACCGCCATGGCCGCCACACTCCTATTTTAATCAATGATTACAAAAATGATCAAATGTACTTGTGATTTGTTTCTTTGTATCTGCATAAAAACAAAATCTTTTTGGAAGGGCTAAATTGCAATTTTCTATTTCTCTCATGTGGAGTTTGACTATCCAAAGGATCTATATGTGAAAACCATCCTTAGAAAGTGCTAAAATGTAAGAGTTCAGAAAAAAATATCTCTTCCGTGCGGTTCAGCTCATTTCCAGTTCCGTCTTCCCGATCCCCTTCTCCAGTTTCCCTCTACTCGCTTTTCCCTTTGACGCCGGCAATGAGCTCCATCGATTCAGGCAGCTCCCCTGCAGCAACGAACTCGCATCTGGCCACTTCCTCCTCGTCGCGGTGCGAAGGCGGAACGGCGCGGCAGTCTGGTGGGTGAGGTCCCCGAAGGCGCGACGACGTGCAGGCGTGCGAGCTTCCCAGCCATCGACCAGCGGCGCGACGGCGGGCAAGCTCCCCCACGGGATCTGCGGCGCGAGGATCTGCGACCCCTCCTCCCCGGCGTTCCTCCCGGCATCTCTCGTCGGCTGCCACCTCTCCCATCCTGAGCTTGTCCTTCTCTCCCACCTCCGCATTCTCCCGTTGCTGCGGTTGGCTCCTCTGCACACCGCGATTTGGCGGGGAAATTTCTCTCCCGACCGCGAAGGCTCGACATCCGCACCGGAGCTCTGCACTGGACTTCTCCGCTGCCGACTCGCGCCGCGCCGGCCGTGGCCGCCACCCATCCCGCCGTGCCGGGCTGCCGGCGGGTCGGCTCGCGCCGCACCGGCCGTGGCCGCCGCAAGGGCTGCCGGCAAGCCGGCGAGCGCCGCGCCGGCCGTGGCCGCCACCAATCACGCTGTGCCGGGCTGCCGATGGGACGCGCAGGAAGGGGAGCTGCCGGCGAACGCCGCGCCGGCCGTGGCCGCCGCCGCCGCCAATCACGCCGTGCCGGGCTGCCAGCGGGACGCGCAGGAAGGGGATCCAGCCGACGAGCGCCGCACCAGCCGTGGCTGCCGCCAATCACGCCGTGCCGGGCTGCCGGCGGGACGCGCATGAAGGGGCATCCGTGTCAATTTTTTTTAATGTCACGGTCAAAGGGCGGGTGGTGGGCCCGGCGGGTATGGAGGGTGGGTAGACACGGGGTGGGTGATAAAAACATTACGTTTTTGGCAGAAACGCTCCCCGAATTGCGATTTCTATGGTCGTTCCACCTTTTTGGTCATCATACAACCTGACGGGTGGGTCCGGCGTGAGGGGTAAGGTGGGTCCGAATTGAGTGAGAAAAATTTTCAATTGTCTTCGCTCCTTATAGTATAGACTAGTAAACGAGAAAGGAGGGAGTATTGCAATTTTACGTCTTGCCAGGCAACTCTCACAACCGTCCTCCTGCTGCCTCCACACTTATGTACTTTAGCACTCCAAATATTTAACCTCCATATAAATTGTCATCCTCATCTCTGATCACCACCATGATCTCCCACGCTCCTAGGAAAATAACCAGGTGGTCATGCCGCCGCAGCCCAGAGGTGGTGGACCTCCGGCCAACGTCATTCTATTCTCGCCAACCTTCTTTGTCAACAAAACAAAAAGGATTTTGTAGGTACTTGCCATTTAATACATGGAGTATTTCAGTGTTTTAGTGTTTGCACTTACAAGTTTTGTTTTTGTCACCCATGAATACCGTGGATAAATACATTGTTTGATTAATAAACAAAGGCAAAAGGGAACAAGCAAGAGCTGATGAATTAATCAACCTTTTACACGCCGACGTTTGAATTCAGATGGGATCTGCAAGGTAGAAAAACAATCTAAATTGTGACGACCACTGCAAATAAATCAATCGACCGTACTAAATATATTACAATGAAATATCTTAACCCATGATCAAAATCTCTCGGTAAGCTGCTCATCATGTTGTTCCTTGCAACTCCGGCAACACTAAAAAATTGCACCTTACGTGGAGCCACGGAGGAGAATCCACGACGGAATAGCACGGCGAGCAGAAGGGGTGTATCGCCCAGTTTCTCTGCATCTGACAAGGATCAACTGCAAACACTGAAAAATGGCTTAACACGTCGCTCGATTCAGATCCAAAACCTGCAGTATGTCGACCAATAAGATCCCAATTTTGATTTGATTCCGCCAATCAGTAACAATTCGTTCGATTTGTAGTAACAATTCATCGACAACATCATGAACTGATGGCTGATGATGCGAATGAATTAATGGCACAAGTGCACAAGAATCTTGTTCCTTGTCATACTACTAATATAGAGTAGTCCTAACAATCCAGCCAGCCAGTTAGCAGAAAAGTGGGCAAATGACTTGTTGTGCGAAATCAAAAATTTCTTTGAATACTGCTTGTATGTAGTCAAAGTGCACCCTCCATTTATAACCATATCAAATCAGTCAAAGAAGTAAGCATTCTGGGATACACGAAGAGCTAACTAATCAGAAAATCAGCTAATAATTGGATGTTTCTGATGATGCCCAATCTCGAGGGGTAGTTGGAGATTCTCAGTAAGCCAAAACAGAGAAATACAATCATAAAGGGACGCAACCGATCCACCCACTCACCCACTAATCCACACCGTCCATCACACCTCCGCCGGGGAAGAAGCAGATCAGATGAGCCCCTTGTTACTGCAACAAGAGCGCGTCACGGATCATCAGTTAAAGCGAGCGCAATGACCTGATGCAGAGACACACGGCCAGCGCCGTCTCCGTCTCAGGGTAGATGGATGCGCGGGAAGGGAGTGATGCTGAGCACACCTACGTGTGCTTGGAGAAGGAGGAGGGCCCGGCGGCGGAGGAGGAGGACTGTGGGCGTTTGCTGCGGAAGATCATGTACGCCAGCGGCAGCACCACGCCGGCCATCATGATCGCCGCCCCCAGCAGGTACCTCGTGGCGAAGGCGCCCCCACCTCCAACTCTATCTCGATCTCGTCTCGTGCTGGGGAGGTTTGGATCTGACGGTGGTGACTGGTGCGTCCAACTTGCACGCGGTGCAGACCTCGTAATGGACGGAGCGGGAACTGGAACACGCGACCGCGCCGCGGCATGGACTCCGCCGGGAGGTGAGTGTGGGCGGCGTGGAAGGGGTGGGGTGAGAAGGTGCAGTGGACGAAATTCAAGAGTCCATGTGTTCGGGAGCTACCCGTTTTGACTCAAAGGCTGATAGATGATTAGCAAGGGAATCGGTGGGTACAACCGGCGGGTACATGGAGTTGGGGTAATAAAAACATTATGTTTTTGGCAGAAACGCTCTCCAAATTGCGATTTTATGGGTTTTCCACCCTATCCACTCATCAATTAATTGACAGGTGGGTCTGACGTGAGGGGTAAGGTGATCCCTAATTAGGTGAGAAATGTTTTTCAAATTATTCGATCTTTATAGTATAGAGAAGTATGGAAATTTACAGCTGGTGAACTAGCAAAACCAATTCTACCTTAAAAATTCTGCTATACTGATGCGATCTGATCCTGTGAAAACAGAATCTTTATTTTTCTGCTGTTCGCCTGTTCTTCAGCAGTATTGTTCATAGCTTCTATTAAGAAACAACATCTGCTTCATGCGGCACGACTTCAGTGCCTCCACGTCAGGGATTGGGAGCGGTGCTGCATCAGGAGGATATGCTAGGGATTCCTACGTCAGGGCTCCGAATTACGCCAAACCATTCAAGTCTAATGTCTAGCCAGAAATCAAATTGAATAGTTATTTGACGTGGAGTGTCTGCACGTTGCCGTCAACTATACCTGAGCATTTTTCGGGGCGGGCCGAAAAAAATCTCGATTATTTCAAGCTGAAAAAATCTTGCCCATGACGTCCCACTAGGCAAGTCGGGCCTAGTTTTTTTAGATCGGGCTCGGGTCGGGCTCGGGCTTGGGGCGGGCGGCCCGCGTAATTTACACTATAAAATAGCCAAAAATGTATATCGTGCTTGGTTCGGGCCAAAAATAATTTTATCGGGCTGTGAGATCTCTGCCCAGCCCTGTCCATTAAGGTTCGTGGGCGGGTCAAAACCCGTCGGGCTCGAGCCGGGTCGGGTTGGGCTAGTTTTGCTCAGGTATACCGTCAGCTCACCCGACATGAGTCGATGGCCATGACAGGTAGATTTGATGTGTGGGATCGCCCAACCGTTCAAGTCTAATATCTGGCCAGAAATCTGACCACACTTTAAGTTCAACAACCAAAAAATGTAAATATTCAATTACTTTTGCAAATATTTCCGCTCTACACTTTATTTTGTTACTATAAATGCATGGATGAAGTAAATCTAACAGAAAGCGACAATATCACATCATGTATAATTTGTCCGGTCAATCGGTGTGGATAATTTCTACCACCTGATAGTGGTGTGCTCTACAATTTATTTGGCGGACGTGTGCTTCATAATTGATAAAGCATGTATAATTAATTAAAAAACTACAATTGCTACTGATCGTTCTACAGCATCACGCTCAGTGGTTCACGGCGGTGCTGATGCCCATGGCCGTCTGTGGCTTGGGTACTTGGGGGGTGCCATTCGTGTCCACCCGCACTGGAGACCTAGTGCATATTTTTGTTTTGGATGTATACTCAAATATATATTTTCTTTGAGCCAAATACGAGAGCTTCATTAAGGATTATCTATGGTGGTACTGTGGTAGATGTTCGGAAAGGGATGCTCCTCTGATCATTTGTGGAGCATGGGCCTTGTGGTCTGGCCGGAATGCACGGAGGCATGGTAAGGATAACTGTATAAGTGGAATTCAAAGGCGGAAGTGAAACATGTTACATGTCGATGCATTGGTAGAGGAGCTGGTGTGCATGGACTTTGGCAGGGAGGTTCAGCAAGGAAGAGCACATACGACCTGGAAGAAATATGAGGTGGTGGAAAGTGAATACAGATGCTTCCTACATACTATGCTGATTCTTCTTCAGGGGGTGTTGGAGCGGTGATTCGTGATAGTGATGGTCGCCTGCTCGCTGCATCAGCAAAGCGATATGAGTACTTGGCGGATGCATTAACAGCAGAAGCTAGCAATGGCAGCAAAAGGATGGTCTACTTTTCGCAGTGGTACGTGCAACGATGTGAAACGGTGATCCTAGAGATGGATAATCTCCCCCGTTCAACCTTCTGCATTCTGGAGAAGATGAATGCAGTGTTATCTCTGGTGTCTGGCAAGAGGTCCAAGATGTTTAGGGATTTTAAATTCTCTTGCGTAAACAGGGAGGGCAATGGAGTGACTCGTGTTTGTGCGAGTCTTACTCGGAGTCATCACCAGATGACAGAGGTGGTTTGGGTTAGTGATTTCCCATACTGTCTGCTTAGGGTAAGCGATGCAGATGTATACTCAAATATAAATGAGAGCTTCATGTATATGAACGTGGGCAAATAGGAAACCAGTCCAAACGTTCATGCGTGATAGATAAAAAGTCCATGCAGAAGACGTGTACGTTGTGAGAGACGTACCAACGTCGTCCACGTTTATGTCCGATACTCAGATTCTTTAGTACTTGCTAATAACGGTTTTTTATGGGTACGATGGGTGGGTAAGAGAAGCGTGGGTGAGAAAAACAATTTGTTTTTGGCAGAAACGCTCTCCAAATTGCGATTATATGGGTCTTCCACCCTATTCACTCCCCAATTAATTGACAGGTGGGTCCGATGTGAGGGGTAAAGCGGATCCGAATTGGGTGAGAAAGGTTTTTCAAATTATTCGATCTTTATAGTATAGATAGATATAGATATAGTTGTTATAGATTAAGGAGCCTCGTGATTCCATTAACCTTGTGAACAAATTAAATCTCTGGTCACCAAGACATGAATACAAGCTGGTAGCACTAGGACCATAGATAGCATCCTCCTCACTGTCGCGGGGTCAAAACCGCAACAAATATTGTTTTTCATGGGGTGTAAGTGTGTAACTAAGTGTGGGTCTCCGATGGTTTTGGGTGGACTCAAGAACACAAAAGAGCACAGAGAAGACGTAACAGTTTATCCTTATCAAGGCTATTGGGGCCCTACGTCTAGTAGTAGATGATCCCTGTATTCAAGAGCACCAAAATCGGGGGGTGGGTCACTTGTGATCTTAAGCTCGTCAGCGCTGAGGTCTCTTGCTCGTGGTCCTGTTTAGTTCGGGAGTAAAAAATTTGGAAGTCTCTTTCAAGATCTATTAACAGTAATAAATGTAAACTACTTACAAAACTAATTACATGGATGGACAGAAAATCCCGAGACGAATCCATTAAGTTTAATTAATCCGTCAATAGAGATTGGTTACTGTAGTACGACCTTGTCTAATCATGACATAATTAGGCTTGTTAGATTCGTCTTGAAAATTGAGATTGTGAAATAAGTTTTGTCCTTAATCCACATTTAATACTCCTAATTAGTATCCGGAGATTGATGTGACAGATAGTAAAATATTTGGGAACTAATCAGAGCCTGCTCTCCTACTCCTCTCGGGGAGGCCCTGCTCTCGGTCTGAGTTGTCGTGATGACTATGTTCAATTCTTTTATTCTCCTCCTCCTCTTTAGGATCTGAAATCTCTCCTTTTGTTCTCTCCGTACTAAGTCGGGTTAAATAACATGAATATCATTTTTTCACTTATTTTATTTTATTATTTGAATCACTTGTAGTTCAAATTTGACTTTTTTCAAAAAAAATGCTGGAAATGAAATTAATTAGTTAAATATAGCAAATCAATAAAAAATCATCCAAATTTTACCATGAAGTATGACATGTTGTATGTACATAGTAGAAAAAATTTCTAGGTGAGGAAAATTTTTTTGAGGGGAAATTAGATTTGGGACTTAGAAGGACATATATATTGAGAAAAAAAAATTTTGCCGTGCGCCAGAGGTTCTCGACGCACGGCAAACACATGCTTTGCCGTGCGCTGCACCAAAGACGCACAACAAAGGGAAAAAATCATTTCCCCCTCCCTCGGTGCTAACGATAGTAACGGACCTTGAAAAAAAAATAATTTGCCGTGTGCGATAAAAAAAACGCACGGCAAACTAATGTGTTTGCCGTGCATCCCGAAAAAACGCAGGGCAAACTCGAGTTTGCCGTGCGTTTTTTCTTTGTTGTGTGTCCTATGTAAAACACACAGCAGAAGCTCTTTGCCGTGCGCACGACAAAAAAAAATTGAAAGGAACACGACAAAGATTTTAACGCACGGCAAACTCGAGTTTTGCGGTAGTGTTAGTGCCTCCGCTATCGGAACGGAAGGAGTTTGATTTGCACCCTCCCACTGTTCTTTAATCACCTCCTTCCACTTTTTTTCTTCTAACCAGGCTGCTTCGAACTTTAAACCTTCAGGTTCTGTCCAAATTTCTTTCTCCACCCTTCGTCATCTAGAAAATTAATCAAGGGTCTATGATCAGAGTGCCATGGGTCGCCTTGTGTACACAAGCATGAGGGAAACATTGCTGCCATGCTTCGTTCACCACTGCTCGGTCGAAATGCTCTCTAATAAATCCCATCTCTTTGTGACTATTGTTCCTCAATGTAAAAATATCTCCACCGAACCCCTAGTCATGGAGTCTGCAATCATTCAAAACCTCCTAAAATCGTTCCATACACACTTGCGATCGAGGATTCCATCCTTCTTTATCATACGCGTGGAGAATTTCATTGAAATCTCCCGTGCAAAGCCACGGACACGGGCCTTATCAGTGGTGTAGCCACATTGGGGCCAGCTGGGGCAGCCGCCCCAGCTAATCTGTCCTAACTCGACTATGTTCCTTCTTCTCTGGCGATATTTTTAAGCTTCGGTAGTATTTTTAGATGGCGTCATGACTCATAAGACCTTAGTAATTGCTAATTTGTGTCTTTGTTCTTCAAATTTAAGACTACATAGCATATAGATGTGTGAATTGGTGTGTGTTTCATTTTGGTTTGGTCCGTCATTAGGTGTCGCCCCAGCTAATTTTTTTTCTGGCTCCGCCACTGGGCCTTATTGGCTATGCAAATCTCTCATTTTCGACCAAGTTTGATGCTTCCTGTCTGATCTCGACTGTCCATACACTCCCGTGAATCACCATTTAAAGCCGTCGTCTTTCACAATATCTACATCAATGTGTGTGCCTGAATAATTCCTAACCCTCACATCCACCCCGTCCCATTCCTCCATAAGGACATCTGGCTTAAGAGGACTGCTCCTAAAAATATAGTATTATTTTACCTCATATGAGGCAACCATATATCTGATTTTTACCTCGTATTGGGTAAATATAGTATTGTCTTTTAATGTTTTGTTTTATCTTTTATCTTTAATTTATTTATTTGACCTTTGAGTTTACAACATATAGACGGGGGCAAACATGGCCCTGAATTATAAAAAACAAGTGTGAAAATCATATAAAATATGATAAACAAGGGTAAAATCACATTTGTCCTTCAACAGAAGCAAGAACACCTATTTAGGGATATTTTGTAGCATCTTGCTAATTTAGTTTCTAGTCATTGAATAGGTTATATTCGATACAGTTTGTTAGGCCTCTTTGCTGAGTCCAGGTTCCAACTGAGAAATACATCAAATTCTTGCAGATGCCAAGAGCTCTCTCATGTCTCGTCCCGGTGGCATACAAGAAGATTGCCATGGCTAATATGATGAAGAGTTTGAGAGAAAAACTGACAAAAATCAGAAACGAAATTGATAGCTTTAACTTTATAAAGGGCAGCAGCACTACTATGGAGCAGCCTTAAGATGAGCGTGAAACAACGTCAGATTTGCCTGAAGAACCACTAATAGGAAGGGATGGAGAAAAGCAGGAAATCATAAAGCTGTTATCTGCAAATACCAACAATGATGAAATAGTGATTGTTCCTATCTATGGCCTTGCAGGCATGGGTAAGAGTACCTTGGCACAACTAGTTTACAATGATGCCCAGTTCAAAATGTATGATCATCGTATATGGGTTTATGTTTCCCAAGATTTCAACTTGAACAAAATTGGAAGTTCTATACTTTCTCAACTACCAAGCCCAGGAGGTCAACAAAATATGGGAATACAGCAGGTGATAAACAAATGCCTTGAAAAACTGTTCCATGGCAAGGAGGTTCTGATTGTTTTAGATGACATATGGGAGGAAAAACAGACTGAGTTGGATAAACTGAGAAGGATGCTTCATGTCAAGGGTAGTAAGGTAGATGTCATAGTAACCACACGCAAGGAAGAGATTGCAAGGAGAGTTTCAACCAGTGAACCGTACAAGCTACGACCTTTGGAAGATGCTACATGTTGGGAAATAATTAAGAGATCTAGTAGGTTTGAACATAAATCCAACAAAGAAAACCTAGAGAAAATAGGATTAGATATTGCAAAGAAGTGTGGAGGTGTGGCAATAGCAGCTCAAGCAATTGGATTCATGCTACGATACATAGGTGATCTGTCTGAATGGATAAAAATAAGTAGCAGTGGTATCTGGAATGGCTCTTCTGAAGATACTGGAGTGCTTCCATCATTGAAATTAAGTTATGAAAGGATGCCACCACAGCTGAGGATATGTTTTTCCTTTTGTGCCATATTCCCCAAAGGCCATCATATTATTGAGGATGATTTGGTTCAACAGTGGGTCTCTCTAGGTTTTATCGAGCAATCAAAGGGGAAGGAATATTTCAACAAACTTTTAGGAATGTCCTTCCTTCAAGTTTCAAAGTTGCACTCGGTATGCTACAATAGAATTGCCTGAACAATATTTTTCCTGCTTATTATCTATATGTTCTCATACTTGTTTTCTCATATTGTTCATCATCATACATACATATTAACTATGTTGCATGCATATATAACATATAAAACTCCATTTCTAATAATTATTGCATTCAATTTATGGTTATATTTAAATATATTATACGATGTTGGTAATTTATATGTAGATTTGAGAGGATATCTTAGTTTTTTTATACTAGTTAAAATGGTAGTAAAAATGGTTATCCATATACAAATTTAAGAGGTTAAGTAGATTATCTATCATATGGTTGGTAGGTAATTAGTTACCAATTTTGGGTTACATTGATTGTGTTTACTATGGGCATATGCAGGTAATTTGAATACAGATTAATAAGTTTATTTCTATTTTTTAAACAATCACAAAGGTGGGTAAGTATTTAGAAAACACAATTGATTCAATGGTTAATATATATACAGTGATTAGAATGTACCGACTGATATAGCTTATTCTATAGTAGGCTACTGAATATGTTCTTTTATCCTAGCAGTGATAAAAATGTATTAATTTAGAAATATATATATATATATAGCTTATTTCATGGCTAATAAACTATTCTACAAGGGTTTATATATAGTAACATATTAATTTATGGTGATATATAGAAATGTATAATTTGAAAATAGATACAGCGTAGTCCATGAGTACGTGGCATATCAGTTGACTATTCGACTCAATGGTGATATATTCTTGTCGGTTTCAGGCTTCTCAAGAGCATGTGGTGCAATATACCATGCATGATGTGGTGCATGACTTGGCAAGATCGACTGTAGCAGACGAGTTAATAATTTTTTATGTTGCACCACAGAGAAATACACGTGACCACAAATATTGTCGTTATTCATTGCTAAGCAAATATGACCGGAAAATGAAGTTGGCAAATATGCCTTCAAAGCTGAGGGCACTTCGTTTCTCAGATAATGGAGAACTGGATATCCCAAGTGGTGCATTTTCATTTGCGAAGTTCCTGCGTACACTGGATTTCAGTGAATGCTCTGGTATTATGTTGCCAGCTTCAATTGGCTAACTCAAGCAGCTGAGGTGTCTGATTGCTCCGAAAATGAAAAATGATAGCCTGCCAGAGTGTATCACTGAGCTATCAAAACTGCAGTACCTAAACATAAGTGGATCTTCTAAAATCACTGAAATACCAAGATCTATTCGCAAGCTTGGGTGTCTGGAATATCTGGGTTTGTCTGGTTGTTCTGGTATATCAAAATTGGCAGAGTCATTGGGTGACTTGAAATGTATGGTGCATCTTGACATGTCAGGTTGTTCTTGGCTAACAGTACTGCCAGACTCTCTTGGTAATCTCACACAATTGCAGCAGCTTAAGCTATCTGGATGTTCTAGAGTAAAAGCAGTACCTGAATCATTGTGTGGCCTCACACAACTCCAATATTTGAACTTATCATCTTGTGCTTATCTTGAAGGGCTACCAGAAGGTATTGGTAACCTAGTTGGTATACAATATTTGAACATGTCAGGCTGTGCACACCTTAGAGGATTGCCAGAATCAATGATGAAGCTCCAAAGTTTATAGCATCTAAATTTGTCAGGCTGCAGGCGCATGCGTAGAGGGTCACTGGCATGTCTGCGTGGCCTAACCGCCCTGCAACACCTGGATGTTTCACATTCAAGGGATAGTTATCATAATGATTTGTTAGTTGATTTGCCAAACCTCACCAATAATCTCAAGTACTTGAGCTTAAGCCACTGCTACACGCTGAGATATTTTACTAGTCATCATAAAGATTTATTAGATGACTTTATTTCTACCCTTACCGATCTGGAGCACCTGGACCTATCTCGTAATTTCAAACTTGCATATCTTCCAAAAAGTATTGGTAACCTCAAAAGATTGCATACATTGGATCTTTCTTATTGTTATAATCTGATGTGCCTACCAGAGAGTATATATACACTTGGGTTGCAGTCTATATTGCTGGACGGGTGCTCGGATGCAGTGCTGGATCAGGCCAGTACACTTGGGCTGGAGTCTTTATTACCAGTCTTTAAGGTTCATGCCGATGGTGTCAATGGTTGCAGCAATCTTCACCTGCTCGAGGGCGTCAACGTCAGTGAGTTAAAAATACGTTGTCTTGAAAATGTCAGGTCTCTAGAAGAAGCAAAGAAAGTTAGTTTGTCAGACAAACATAACCTCTCCAAGTTAACATTGGCTTGGTCTACAGTATATATGCGTGGGATTCAATTTCTGGAGGACAAAGATTTGGTGGAACAACTAGAGCCACCAACAGGTTTGAAGAGCATGTGCCTCCAAGGTTATAGCTGTAGAAGCTTTCCAGGATGGCTCATGTACCTCACAAAGCTTGTTTCAATTGAACTGCGCGATCTGCCCAAGTGTACCAACCTGCCACCACTTGGGCAGTTACCGCACCTAGAGAAGCTGGAGCTCTGGAGAATGCCTGGAATTAAAAGAATCAACAAGGAATTCTGTGGTGGCAAAGGAGCATTCCGTCGATTGTCATCCTTCTCCATCACATGGATGGAAGGCTTGGAGGAGTGGAACACAGCATACTCTGTTGAGGATGGTGAGGAAGAGTTGATGTTCCCTGTGCTGGACCGTATAGAGATACAAGGTTGTCCAAGGTTGAGGTTGAAGCCATGCCCACCCATATTTCGTGAGTGCTATATAAATGGGAGCGGCCAAGTTATATCTTCATTGGAGGAGGCCGTAGACAATAAAACCAGTCGTCGTCACTGCTCTTCCTCTAGTCGTCGTCGAGCCGTCAAATTGGATTTGGATATGGTGGGCGCCCTCAAATTGGATTTGGACATGGTGGGCGACTCCTGCCGGAGCATGAGGCTATTCCACCACTTCACTGCCCTCCGAGAGTTGCGTATCTCTGGACTTCCACTGAAGAGCTTGCCGGAAAGCATGCGGCGTCTTGCTTCCCTTGAGTCGTTGACGTTGCAATGCTGCTATAGCATATCAGCACTGCCTGAGTGGCTGGGCGACCTCTCCTCTCTAAAAAGCCTTGTCATCTATGCATGTCACGGCATCAAGTCGTTGCCTGCATGTATACAGCAATCCACCAAGCTTCAGACGCTGGAGATTAGTTACTGCCCGGGACTAAAGAAGTGGTGTGAATCAGAAGAAAACAAGACGAAGCTGGCTCGAATCTCCGTTGTTCGAGTAAGTTCGCTGCATGCAGATCAACTGCACTTTATCTAATTTGTAATTTCAGCCTTCTTGTTTTTCTCTATACAATGACAAATATAGCTCCTGTTTGTTTGCAGTACGTAATTAAATTATCTTTTTATTTTAGTGTTTATATACAATTTGCTCTTTAGTTTGTTTGTATATAATCTTCATGCAGTACTTTATTTTATTTGGTGAATACAATAGTAGGAGACAATTATACCAGCAGGGGAAAGATTAAAAAAGTAATTCAGAGCTCCACTCATCCATGGATTAATTAGTTAGGATGCGTAAATTAAACAATGACATAAATAGTTCCACTCATCCATGTGAAAGAAAACTGTTTCAAAGGAGACATTGTTTTTGTCCAAAGAAAACAGAATATTGATGATGTTATGTCAAAGACCATACGTAATAAGTGCTAAACACGAGAAGGGTTGTTTGGTTTATATATGCATTGATTGCATTGTGCACAAGGGTTTTTTCATCTAATCTGTAATTTCAGCCTTCAAGGTTTCTCTCTCTATACAATGACATAAATAGTTCTTGTTTGCATTCAGCGCTTAAACTATCCTTTATTTCAGTGCATGTATACACTCTGTTCTTTTGGCTTGTTTACAATTATCTTCATGTGCAGTACTTTAATTTAGTAGCGGAATGCAGAAGGAAGACAAAATTGTAGCAGGACAAAAAAAATTAAGAAAGTAGTAATTCAGAAGCGCCACTCGTGCATGGATTATAATTAGTTAGAATACCTATATTAAACAATGCACAATACCAGTTTCTTTGGTCGAAGACAGAATAGTGTAAGACTAGTATTTCAGAGGAGACATTTGTTTTATTTGGTCGAAAGAAAACAGAATATTGATGATGATATGTCAAAGTGATGAAAGTAAGACCATACGTAATGAGTGCATAAACATGGGAACGGTTATTTGGTTTTATATATGCATTGTGCATATTTGTATTTTTTGTTGAATTATCGCCGATAGCTAACATGTAGACATTATATATATTTGCATGTCCAGATTCATGAGGACGTACTGATTGATTAGCATGACATGGAAAAAGAAGGGTGTCATAAGAGAAGTGTATAAGGTCACAATCAGGTGCGCATAAAAAGACTACTAGGATCTGGACATATCATTTTGTTTTGTGCAACTTTCAATAATCACGACCAAGGAAGTGCCGTGCTCCCCTGCTTTCCTGCAACTTACACTCTGTTTGGCCTCATCCACCTGAACAATCACCGATCACCTCACGGAAACCAGTTGATTAATCTACTGCCTGCTGCTCCCTCCGTTTCATAACAATCACCGATCATGCTACTGCCTGCCTGCTAGCCATCTCAGGATATATTAATTCTGTGATCCTACGTCCCATACTTGTATCTAATAAGTGTACCTAATTTGTTTGATACTAATATTGCTGTGAGATGAACTTTATTGTCTATTAATGCTACTACTACCTGTATGTATTAAGGAACCTGCGTGCTGCTTTTAGCGGTGCTGTCCAATAAAAATCTGTTAATGGATAATGGACAACAGTGGCAGTGGTTGCAATTTCATACTAAGATAATGGATAACAGTGGTTGAGGGCCCTGAAGATTCAGTATTATTGCCAGACAAGGAGATGAGCTGACTACAATGATATGTATTTGCACAGTGATATCCAATTTGCACTATTCATTCACTATTTATTCTACCTCTTTTCACAATTTCACCTATCTAAACGGGCCCATGAAGGATCCAATTATTCAGGGACATTACATATGCCAAGTAATGGAGTAGGACAGAAAGCTATCTTAAAGAAATCAGCAGCACACAATTAAACAAATTATAAGGTTGATAAATCACAGAAGGGGCACGTTACATAATCCAAGTAATGGAATAGAAGCAAATAATTAACTCTGACCTTGTCACTTTTGCACATGGACAACACCTCCTCTCATCTTGCCTTTTCCTTTTCCTCTATCGACACCAAAAACTCAATACAAAGAGGGAACAGGTCAAATTATTGAAAGAACTCGTCTTTGGATCTAGATTTGGATTTTATCTTTTAATTATTTACATTTGCAAGATAATGATTTAACCCTAGCATCCAGCAAGAAGATGATTTATCCTTTAATGATTTAACCCTCCCTTTCACTGTGACTGGATAAGCACAATCGCAGCAATGTTGATACAAAGTGCAATATTTATATACTGCCGAAAAACAATGGAGATGAAAATAGGCAAATTAAAATCCATAGAATATCATTCATGGTAAATGTCCCACCCATATAGCTAAGTTGTTTCACATATATACTCTTGCAAATGTACATGTAGTGCTTCAGACAGCAACCAGTTTTCGTTTTCCACTAATCATATAGGTTTATGACAAACATTAGGTGTTCATTTGGCATTCATACTTGATTCAGAGGGTGCAGTCGATGGACGAATCAGAGAGAGTGAGGAATATCTCACCAAGAGTGGTGGGAGTCCGAGCTTAGGCTCTGATCTTTTGGTTGAAAAGGAACAGTGAAAAGTACTATTTACCTATCACATCAATCACATCTTCTCTCACAAAAAAACACTATTCCGGCACTATTCATTTGCAATTTCACTATTCCTTTTCACTCAAAAGAACAGGCCCTTACTTACGCAACCTGCAACCCCTCACTCCAAATGGTCTTTAGAAATTCCCTAGCCAAGAAGCAAGATAAAAAGGAGTCAGGCAGATAGCCAGATCAGTATTACGAAACCAAGGCAAATTGAACCTAAACCTTAGATGTGAGCCCCTAATGCAATGTTCTCTAGCAACAGAAGAAGAATGCCACATCCAAATACAATTAGTAGGATATTCGACAAAGGCACTGGAATGCATCTACTGCAGAAGAAAATCAACATTCATACGAAAATGAACATGAATCTTAAAAAGTATGTTTTGCTGAATCTGAAAGATTATAAGATTTAGCAAAACATAGTATAGTTACGCAACTGTTAGTTCACATAACTCTTGTGATACATTAATAGTCTGACTAATCAGATGAATCAAAGGGCAAACACCTAATCAGATGAATCGATGGCACAAATTAGGAGATAACAACACACCATCTGACCGCCACAAAATCAGGTGTTGGATGCTCCTAAAATACCCAAGCAAGGTATAGCTTTTCCCTATTAGTTTGCTTTTATGTCCCCCTGTTTCCTCTTTGGCTCCGAAGTTGTGGCCGTGGCCTGGGGTTGTGGAGCAGAGGCGGCAACATCCAACACTGTGGCGGTTGCCTCTGCTCCTCGTACCACTGCATTGTTGTGACAACCCCACCCGAGATAATTCTGTACTATCGTCTAAATCACACCATTTGATCATTAAGCGATAATAAAGAGTCATTCTGTTGAGTGTTGCCGAGTCAAGCTCGGTAAATCACTTGTAAACACACAGAGGATCGAACACGCATACATTAAAATCCCCACGAAGGAGAGTCCATAGTACCTTACAAATTTAATCCAAATTTCCCCGTAGGGTCAAATTATTACAACCATTGTTCTTGACATAAAAAGTAAAAGGCTCAGAGTTTCAAAGACAGCGGAATTAAACTAATCGATAACTTGACATCATGGGAGGCCACCCATAACGCCATTACTCCTCGTCGTCCACCCATTCCAGTTCCCAGCCGGGAAGAATTTCACCAGACCAAACATTGTCACCTGTAAGTAACATTTATAGCAAGGCTGAGTATACTAATACTCAGCAAGGCTTACCCATCCAAAATAAAGGACTTAACCTCTAATCATGCTGGGCTTTTGGCTAGTGGGTTTATTTTGCCAAAGAGCTACTAAGAAGCTAATCCTTACTTTCAATATTTTAGCTCAAAATCAAGTAGATTGATTCATTACTAGGTAAGCAACTATTGCAAGCATGAGTTGTGCAAATAATTAATCAAACATCAAATTTATCAATATTTCATCATAGAGAGATTATCATGGCCAGACAATTAAGCACTCTCGGATAACGGTGAGAGGCCGACGATCGATTAATAACCTTGCAAGGTGAACCTAAACATACGGGAGAGATGACCTCACAAAGAGTTCATTCAACCAGGCGGTTCCCGTCATTTCTCGGATTGGGATTTGATGCCACAATCCTAAGTATAAGGCTAGCTGGCACGCCTCACACTAGCGTCCAACATCACACATGCACCACAGTTTGTAAGACTGGGGCCGCAACCTAAAATTAGTAGCCTAAAGTTTCCGCACCGCATCATTTAGGTACTAGGCTTACCGTACCTATTTCCGACAAATGTTTAGTACGTTCAAACGCTTAATCTCTTAACCACTGGACCGGAGCCCAAAATCCCATGCTCTTACCACGTGAGCAATCTAATTTAACAATCTTATGATTCCAACATAAGAACATATTCTCGCGAGCGAAGTACATCACTCGACTTGTACCGGGTCCTTAGTGCATAGCAACTAGCGACCTAGCATACTAGTAAAAGATTAAAGGTACTTAGGGATCATGCAACTATGGTTTCAATTCAACTCCTGAACGTAAATGCATATATATAATCAAAGATAAATTCAGAAGGTAAAAGGAAACACATAGGTAAATGATAAACCGGGGCTTGCCTTCGGCAGCTCCAGCAGTCAGACAATCTTCCGGACTTTGGTCCGGGTCTTGATCTACGGTCACGAAGTGTACGTCTCCTCCTGCTCCCTCGTCCTCGTCAGCCGGCACGAGCGTATAGCAACCGTCAGGGACTTCTACACGGGGAATGCATATGCAGGAATTAGTTGGTGAATGTGAATTTAATAAACCCAAACATCACACACAAGCATAGGGTGTCATGTTGACAACATTCACCTAGACAAGAATATATTCAGCATACTCTTCCATAAAGATAAAACAACAACCATTTATTAATGATTATTTGATGGTGATTGTGTGCACATCTATACAACACAAATAAAGTTACTTTACAAAACAAACAATTTGGTTTTTAGTGTTCCACAGAGGTATATTCTAAAGTACAACACTTATAAAACCTTAAAAGAAGAATTTCTCTATTTCTCCTTTTATAACACTTGGTTTCTTCCAAAAATCATTCTGGTTAACTCATGCAAGATATCACAATGAGAATTTTTGTACAAGCACACAGTACCACAAGAGATTTACTTCCAAAAATTTATAGCAAACAGAGCTATATATTAAGCATGAAAAAATACGACAATCTATTACTAGCAAAAGCAAGAATATTTATTACAAAGAAAACTATTCATGCACTGGAGCTAAATTTTTACACAGAGCCTCTAGGGGCTATAACTGGACTACACACCAAAAATTAGCTCCAGAAACTAATTCTACCAAGCTACACAAAAATAACCATTTTCAGCCTAGATATTCATAAAGAAATTATACAGGGACATACGTAACTGAAAAGTAGCCCAACTTTCTTCTACAACCTAAACATGGCACAAACAGCATCTAGTCCAAAGATAAGCATCACTGGATCATTAGAACATGAACTATGAATTTAGACCTATACACAAGCATAAATCAGGAACACATATTTAGATGAATTTAGCCTAGACACCTTCTTTGTTGTTCATTTTCTTGGTGGTCTCAAAGATGAAATTCGAGCCCTAATTGCTTTACATCGACCTAAATCTGTCGATACTGCTAGTGCACTCGCCCTGTTGCAGGAAGAGAAATTGGAATCTCGAAGAAGATCCAACACATCACGACATGGAAATAGAGACAGTGGCAAAACCAGCAGCAGGGATTTCACTACTGGGGAAAAGCCCAAAGCTCCTTATAAAAAAGAAGAATCCAAGAAGGGAGACAAAGCAGTCAGAGATGAGAAGATGTCAGCTCTATTGGCATATAGAAAATCCAAGGGCCTCTATTTTACTTGGGGGGAAAAGTGGACTGGTCGAAATCACAAGTGTCCTGATCAGGATCCTATTCAAGTCATTCAAGAGGTCATGGAATTGTTTTAGCTTGACAACAATTCTGAATCTGAGTCCAGTGATTCTGAGGAAGATACTAGTGAGGAGTGTATCATGGCTGTCCAACCTGCCTTAGCACCTGACAAGGAACCCAAGAAAAGAACTATGAGGTTCCATGGAATGGTGGGCAAGCAAGAACTTCTTATTATGTTGGACTCTGGTAGTGCTGGGACATTCATTAGTGAACAAGTGGCTCAACAATTTCAATCTCAATTGTAAGACTGTGAGGAATTACAATTTGCCACAGCTGATGGGTCTCCCATGATATCTAACAAAGTAATCTCTGAATTTTAGTAGTTCATACAAGGCCATTCATTCTCTTATGCTGCAAGAGTATTACCTCTCAAATGTTTTGATATGATCATTAGAGTAGATTGGCTAGAAGACCATAGCCCCACTTGGATCCATTGGAAGAAAAAGAAAATGAGGTTCCCTCACAATGGCAAAAGAGTGATGATCAGCTGACAAAAGCAAGTTCTGTAAGAAGATAACTCCTAGCAAACTCAAGGGGATTTCTCAAAAGATCTGCAATTACGTATTGTGTGGAACTAAGGAACTTAGTGGATTCCAATGGTTGTTTAGAAGTTCATTCCATTGTGGATAAAGAAGAGGTTCAGACTGTCAATGAGTCTCTACCACCACAAATCTCTAAAGTGACTCAGAAGCATAAGTCACTACTTCAAAACATCCACACTCCCTCCTCAAAGAGTTGATGATCATCACATTCCCCTAATACCTGGAACACAACCAGTGAATATCAGACCTCACAGGTATTCTCCTCAACAAAAGAATGAGATTGAAAAACAAATTGCTGATATGTTACAAAGAGGTATTATTCAGCACAGTTCTAGTCTCTTTGCTTCACCAGTCTTATTGGTCAAGAAGAAGGATGGATCATAGAGATTTTGTGTGGATTATAGGCACTTAAATGCAATAACAGTGAAAAATAAGCATCCTCTCCTTATTGTTGATGAGTTGTTGGATGAGTTGGCTGGAGCTACATGGTTTACTAAGCTTGATTTCAGAGTTGGTTACCATCAGATCAGAGTTTCAAAGCAAGATGAAATGTAGGCTGCTTTTAAGACTCACAATGGCTTATATGAATTCAGAGTGATGCCTTTTGGTCTCACTAATGCACCAGGTTCTTTTCAAAGCATAATGAACAAGATCTTTGAGCCATTGCTAAGAAAGTATGTATTAGTATTCATGGACGATATTCTTATATATAGTCCATCACTGGAGGATCACACCATTCACCTTTAGCAAGTGTTCGAGATATTGCAAGAGCACAAATTTTTTGTAAGGTTCTCCAAATGTGTGTTTGCTCAACAACAATTGGAATACTTTGGACATTTGATTATTGTTGAGGGAGTTGCCATAGAGCCATCAAAAATTGAAGCTGTAGCTAAATGGTATCCTCCAACTACTGTCAAACATCTCGGAAGCTTCTTAGGCTTAATTGGGTACTACAGACGCTTCATTAAGCATTATGGGATGATTAGCTCACCCTTGACACAACTATTAAAAAAGGGGGTTCCATTTGTGTGGACTGATATTACCCAAGAGGCATTTGACTTGCTCAAAATAGCACTAATATGTGCACCTGTTTTAACAGTTCCTGACTTCAGCAAACAATTCATAATTGAAACAGATGCTAGTCATGCAGGATTTGGTGCTATTCTCATGCAAGATGGTCATCCCATTTCATACTTGAGTAAACCAATGTATGGGAGAAACAAGGCATTATCCACATATGAGAAAGAATGTATGGCGGTGTTACTTGCAGTGGAAAAATGGAGAGCCTATCTGCAACATCAGCAGTTCATTATCAGGACTAACCACCACAACCTAATGTTCCTTACTACACAAAAAGTCACCACCAAGCTACAACAAAAAGCTTTGCTCAAGCTAATGGATCTCAACTTTAGGATCCAGTACAAAAAAGGAAGCACAAATTCAGTGGATGATGCAGTGTCCAAATATATTGATATGCCAGAGCAAAGTGTTCAAGCTATCTCCACTTGTACCCCTACATGGTTAGAGAAGTTGCAAGAAGGCTGTGAGCAAGATCCTAAGGCTAAGCAACTTATGCTGGAGCTGAGCTTATCTGACAACAATGAAAAGGGTTTTTCTCTACAAAATGGCATACTCAAGTACAAGGGAAGAGTTTGGGTAGGTAATAATCCTTTCGCTCAAGATCATCTTCTTCAGGCATTACATTCAAGTGGAATTGGAGGCCATTCTGGCGTTCAAGCCACTTACCACAGAGTGAAATCCTTATTTGCCCGACCTAAGATGAAAGCATCCATTATTGCTTATGTGCAGTCTTGTGCTATATGTCAACAAGCAAAAACTGAGCATGTGAAATTACCAGGGTTACTGCAACCCCTACTAGTTCCATCCAAGCCTTGGTCTATGGTCTGTTTGGACTTCATTGAAGGCTTGCCAAAATCCCAAAGCTATATCTATCCTTGTGGTAGTTGACGAATTCTCAAAGTATGCTCGCTTTTTGCCCTTAACTCATCCTTATACAGCTTTGTCAGTTGCTCAACTATATTTCAATCACATATACAAGCTGCATGGGCTCCCTGAAACTATTATCTCATATAGAGATATAGTGTTTACTAGAAATGTGTGGCAGGAACTCTTTAAGCTATCTGACACTAAGCTGCTCATGAGTTCTTCTTACCATCCTCAGATAGATGGACAAACTGAAAGATTAAATCAATGTCTGGAGGCTTTCCTCAGATGTGATGTTCATGCTTGTCCTAAGGAGTGGAGTAAATGGATATCACTAGCTGAATATTGGTATAATACTTCATTTCATACAACTTTGGGCTTAACACCTTTTGAAGTGTTATATGGATATCCTCCACATCATTTTGGAATCTCTAACCCATTGGATTGTTCTGAATGGTTTCAGAACCGAGAGATGTTGACTAAAGTGATCCAACAACAGTTGTTAAGAGCACAACAACGCATGAAGGCTCAAGCAGATACTAAGAGATCTGAAAGGGAATTCCAAGTGGATGATATGGTTTATCTGAAACTACAACCTCACATTCAGTCTTCTGTAGTGACAAGAAGCAATCAGAAATTGTCCTTCAAATATTTGGTCCCTACAAAGTCTTACAGAGGATTGGTGTTGTAGCTTACAAGTTGGAGCTGCCAGAACATGCAAAGATACATCTTGTTGTGCATGTTTCACTATTAAAGAAACACATAGCTCCTACAAATGTGGTCAGCACAGATCTCTCTACAGTTTGCCTGGAGGCTGCAACTCCTTCCTTACCTGTGGTTGTAATTCAGAAGAAGTTCAAGAGTTGTGGTGGCAAGACAGCAATACGTACGCTGGTACAATGGGACCATCCATCCAAATTGCAGAGAATGAACAAGATCTGAGAAGAAGGTTTCCATCTGCAACAGCTTGGGGACAAGTTGTTTCTGAAGCCGGGGAGAGTGTCATGAACCGCAAGCCCCTGAAGAAGCAGAAGAGGTTGTGTTGGGAAATCGACCAAATTTAGTCACCCTCGAAGCGTCGAAGAAAACACAACTTTTCAATAAAATGTTAAGAACAAACCACAAACGATCATGACATCATTCTCGAGGATTTGAGGTGAGAAGATTTTGGCAAACTAGGGATGTGCTTGAGCTTCGGACCCACAAACGGTTAAGTATCAAGCGAACTTTTTAGCAAATGTGGGTGTTATAATGAAATTGTTGGGAATCTTGATGAAGTTTATGGGAAGATGCTTTTTAATGTTTCCCATGTTTTTTTGAACTTCGGAGGCAATAGTTCCACAATTTTTTGGGATTGTTGGGAAAAGTGACATCTTCTTTGTGAGGGTTTGAAGAAATATGAAAGTTAGTGTAAAACACAGAGATTCCTGGAAAAGACTTTCTCCCTTGTTTTTGCAGGATGCGAAGTTGGGTAATAAATCAAGAATGATGAAACGAAGTCCTAAGGCTAGAGATTGAAGGTGGCGCACTTCGGAGCTCAAGAAGATGTGAAAGACTCAAGTATTATCAAAAGCGACGTCAACACTAATGAAGCTGACGTCACTCCATGCGAAGTGGACAAGGAAGGAGAAATCTTAACCATGAAGGAGAAACTCAGAGTTGAACTGGTCAATAGCGTGATCAAGAAGAAAAAGATAACGTGAGAAGCTTGGCTACGCAAGGGCATTCATGTAAATATAAAAGGTGATCACGCAAATTGCGTGATCACCGTGGACATTTGTGTACACAAATATTCTCAAAGATGCTTAGTAGATAGGAGTAATATCAGAATGTAAAAGTGACCTCCGGATACTATAAAAGAAGCTCTCAGCCTCCGTGTAAAGGAGTCCATCTTTTAAGAAGTAAAGTGCATACCTTTCCACGTCTTTATTATCTTTATCTGTTATGGTATTTTCAAATATCCAACAGGTTGCAAGAGCGTCAAGCGAGACGCACGGCATGTGGGCTGGCTTCGTCTACTTCAGTGGGCGAGGGTAAAAGGAAATGAGCAGAGGTGTTTGGCATTCGTAAAATGGCCCAATGGGTCTGAGCTCTGGTAGGTAGCTTATAAGCTCTGTCCACCTCGTGTAACAGACATGGTTAAACACTTGAGAAGAATAGACACGCCACCATGTCTGTAAGCATCAAGGCCCCACCGCACCTTTGGTAAGGGTGTGTTTCGGTGATAAATGACAACCATATACTTGTGACTAACCTTTGTTTTGTAGCGGATTTATTCTTGGGTTATTGTCATAAGTGATAAGTGAAAAGAGACCCCTCAATTTGAAATTATGGATGATCAATGGACAAAGACTACAAGGCTAAGGACATTCTTAGTTCCAAGTGTCACAAGGAGATGAAGGACACTTGGATTTGCTAGTTTGTAGTGTTTGACCGTACTATTAAGAGGGGTTCACACTTGAGTAGCTTGACCATGCCAAATGCTATGCTATATTCATGCGCTATCAAGCTCCTTGGTCACTAAACAGCTCAAGATACTCATGAAAACATATTGGAAACAAAAGACTTGAAGAAAACTCAAAGGTGTTTGAATTGGATGAGTTGAAATGGAAAAGGGCGCGTCGGATGATCCGACGCTATCATTTCTAGTTGCACCGGATGATTGATGTGGAAGTTTCAGCAGAATTCAGCACCGCCGGATGAACCGACGGTGTATAAGCAGTTGCATCGGTTCATCCGGTGACCTAGGGTTTGGTAACAGTAATGATTCAAGTCAAAGGCCTTCAGCACCGGATGAAGCGACGGTATAAGCAACAGTTCATCCGGCGCACGCATATAAATCATACAGAAACACACTGAGTGAACTTGCTTCAGCACCGGATGAACCGACGCTCATGAAGACTACCAATGATTCATCCGGCGCCTATGGTTATTCTACGCAGAGACGTTTTGAGTGAAGTCGCTTCAGCACCGGATAAACTGACGCATCGACGGTGTATGCATCGGATGAATTGGTACAGCGTTTGAGTTCAACGGCTATAATTCGAGACACAGAGTGACCGGATGATCTGACGCTGTCGCAGGGGGAACCGTCGGTTCATCCGACGGTACTACTTTTCAGAGGACTTTTCCAACGGCTAGCCTTCCTTGCTAGCCCTATAAATTGGACCCCCCCTGCATCTCTTGAGCTGCCTTTACCACTCTGAAGACCTACTGCAGCCAAGGAGAAGGAGAGTTAGTGCTTTGATCATTTGGATTTCATCTTCCTAGCCAAGAGGGATTCTATCTTGGTGATCAAGAGTTTCAAGGTGCTTTCAATGGCATAGCTGAGTGCATTGGTCAAGTGAAAGTGTGTGAGCTTGTTACTCTTGGAGTTTGACGGCTCCTAGACGGTCTCGGTGATTGGGGGTTCTTGGTGAGCTCTTGGAGATTGTGGGAGCCCCAAGAAGTTCTTGGTGTAAATGGATTGAGACCCACCATTCCGGAGATGGAGAACGGGTACTCTTAGTGAGCACTTAAGTCTAAGTGGCTTGAGGGGGAGCAAAACTCTTTGTGAGTGCTCCAACGTGGACTAGGGAGAAGCGTCAACTTCTCGATACTACAGGAAAAAATTCGGTTGTCTCTTGTCCACTTGCTCTACCTTCTTGCACTTACTTCCGCATTTACTTTCAGCTCTTGAGTTCTTTTGTCCTAGTTTCTATCTTGAGTGCTTTGCTTGTTGGCTATCTTGACTAGGATGCTTTTCACATGTTAGTGTGAATCTTGCTAAGGAACCTTGTTGCTAGTGTGCTTAGTTGGTAGAAAGAAACCTTTTTAGATGGGCAACACTAGAGATATAGGTTAAGGTTTGCTTTACTTTCTAGAAATTTGAAAAAGGCCCATATTCAAACCCCCCTTCTATAGACCATCGATCCTACAAGTGGTATCAGAGCTTAAGCTCTCTTTTTGGTGGCTTAACCGCCTAGAGAGATGGGCAAGGGGAGTGGAAATGGCCCTCCCAAATTGGTGGGGAAACGGTTCACTTTTTGGGCACATAGAATGGTTAGCTTTCTCCAAGCACAACACCATGATGCATGGACCACTACCATGTATCCTATGCCTAATGAACCCACCGAAAGTGAAGTCAAGTGGAACTATCGTGCTAGAAACTTTATCTTTGAGACTCTTGAGGAGGATTTGTTTGATAGGGTGTTTGCCTTGGATACCGCTCATGAGGTTTGGATGGAGCTCAAAACCATCCATGTAGGCAACAAGAAAATTCGTGAGGAGAAGTATGAGTTGCTTAATGTTGAGCTCAATGAGTTTAAGATGAAGGATGATGAGTGTGTAGAGGAAATGTATTCTAGGATGTGTGTTCTTATTCAAAATATCAATACTCTCGATGTTGCTAACGTGTCCGAGCAGGAAATTATTCGGAAAATTCTTCAAACGCTTCCCAAGCCCAAGTACAACATCGTGAAGGCACTCATCTTTGAGAAGCACTTCGAAACTCTCACCATCACCGAAGTTGTGAACAAGATTCGGTCTCATGAGATATTCTTGATGGGACAAATTGAATCATCTACTTCCACATCAAGCTCCAAGAAGGATCTTGCACTCAAGGCTAGTGACAAGACCAAGCCCAAGTCAAAGTCAAAGACAAAGCCTCCTCCCTCTTCAAGTGAAAGTGAAGATAAGAGTGACTCAAGTGATGAAGATGATAGTGAACTTACTTTCCTCGTGAGGAGGACTACCAAATTGCTCTCCAAAATTGGGAAGAAAGACTACAACTATGATCCTAAGAAGAACAAGTTTCGCTCATCAAGAAGAAGTGGTGAAGGTGGCAAGAGGAAGTGCTACAATTGCCAAAACTATGATCATCTATCATATGATTGCCCCAAGCCCGACAAGCGAGTGTCAAGCTCAAGCAAGAAGAATGACCATGATGATGATCATGAGAAAGATGACAAGCACTCTAAGAAGGACTCATACAAGAAGAAGTCTTCTAGCAAGCCCTACAACAACAAGAAGGGTGGTCATCGTTCTCTCTTGACAAATGAGTGGATCACGGATGGTGAAACTTCAAGTGAATCAAGCGGTAGTGAAGATGAGAAGAACAAGAAGTTTGTCGGTCTTGTGATCATGGATGATGAAGAACCTCCTCTTCCTCCACCACCTATGTGTTTCATGGCTAAACACTCCAAGTGAAAGTGAAGATAGTGACTCCTCGGATAGTGATAATGAACTTTCACCTCAAGCTCTTAAGGGACTTCTAGATCAATACACCGACATGATCAAGAAACAAAAGAGTAAGCTCAAGGCTCTTGAGGAGACCCATGAGAAGCTTAAGCTATCCAATGATGAGTTGCTTGTGAAACACAATGACCTTAGCAAAGAGCATGAAGCTTTGGTAGTGTCTAACAAATCACTTAGAGATGACTACAACAAGTTACTTGATAAGCACAATGAGCTAATCGTCAAACATGATGATATAACCGTGCTTAACAAGTCTCTTGAGTCAAGTTAAAAGATGCTTAAGAAAGATCATGTGGTCTTAGAGATGAAGTATCAAGAGATTGAGCTTGCTTATGAGGCTATTTGTGCTAGTGGGTAAGAAATTGCTAGAGACATCACTAAGACAAATACTTCTACTTCTTGTGATGACTTGATTGAAGAACCTAAGATCTTGCCAAATGATGAGAATATTGCCTCCTCTTCCAAGACTAACCATGATAGGGTGAAAGCACTTGAAGAGGAAGTAAGAAGTCTAAGATCTTGTGTGAAGAACATGGCCAAGGGTGAAGCATTGCATAAGGAGATCCTCTATCACATTGCAAGAGATTATGGCTCTAGGGGACTTGGCTCCTTCCCTCAACCCATCAAAGAGACTCGCAAGTCAAAGGAACTTTATGGGTGCTTTGTGAAGGAAGTTGGGTCATATTGCCAACATTGCAAGATCACCGGTCATCACACAAGGGAGTGTCCTTTACCTTCACGTCTTTTGCCTAAATTACCTTGCAACTATCGTTCCATATTCAACAATAACCATTTCTTGTTGTTGAAGAATAGTAAGGGCAAAGTGGCGGCAAGGTTCATAGGGACCAAGGCTAAAGTGAATCATCCTAGGCAAATTTGGGTTCCCAAAGCTTTAGTAACTCATGTGATTGGACCCAAACTTGCTTGGGTTCCTAAATCTTCAACTTGATCTCTTTGTGTGTAGGTGAACTACAAGGCCGAGGGAAGTCATTGGGTTCTTGATAGTGGGTGTACTCAACACATGACCGGCCAAAGTAAAATGTTCACCTCTCTAGTGGATGATGCGGGGAATCATGAGCAAGTCACCTTTGGTGATAATTCTAAAGGAAGAGTTTCCGGTTTGGGTGACATAACCATTGCAAAAGATCTCTCTCTTTCCAATATTTTGTTTGTAGACTCTTGTAGGTTTGGCTTATCTTGCTTGTTTGATGATGAGGGAGTTATCATTACTAACAAGAAATCTAATGAAGTTGTGTTCAAAGGTTTTCGCCATGGGAACATCTATCTTGTAGACTTCTCTCATGAAGCGAACTTGACTACTTGTCTATTCACCAAGACATCCAAGGGTTGGCTATGGCATTGCCGTATTGCACATATAGGCATGAGTCAACTCAAGAAAGCTTTCAAAAGGGGTTTAGTTCTTGGTGTGAAGGATGTCACATTTGAGAAAGACAAGTTGTGTGGAGCGTGTCAAGCCGGCAAGCAAGTTGCAAGTCACCATCCTATGAAGGCTTATGTTTCTACCTCAAGACCTTTGGAAATCTTGCACATGGACCTCTTCGGCCCTACTACCTACAAGTCTTAGTGGTAATCTCTATTGCCTTGTCATTGTTGATGATTACTCACGCTACACTTGGACATTCTTTTTGGAGGACAAGAGCAAGACCTTCAGCATCTTCAAGAACTTTGCTACAAGGGCTCAAAATGAATTTGAGTCATCTATTGTGAAGATCCGGAGTGACAATGGATCGGAATTCCGAAACACTAAAGTGGTAGAGTATTGGGTGAGCTAGGCGTCAAGCATGAATTCTCTTCAACCTACACACCACAACAAAATGGTGTGGTAGAAAGGAAGAACAAGACTCTCATTACATTGGCTAGAGCTATGTTAGATGATTATGGTATCTTTCAAAGATATTGGGCGGAAGCTATCAACACGGCATGTCATGCTTCAAATAGGGTGTATCTCCACTGACTATTAATGAAGACACCCTATGAGCTTCTCATTGGGAGGAAGCCCAACATCTCCTACTTCCGAGTCTTTGGGTGTAAGTGTTTCATTTACAAGAAGAGGAAGCACCTAGGGAAGTTTGAGAGTAGAGTAGATGAGGGCATGTTTCTTGATTATGCATCAAGCTCCAAGGCATATAGAGTATTCAACCCCAATAGAAGACGATCGATCTATGTTATCTATTGTGTCATTATAATCTATATTCAATTACTCGTGTGACATTTAAAATTAGAGTTTTTTTTCATATCATCATGCTAATTTTTAAACTTTTATGTATGATGTCATTGATGGTTATAGTCATATATTAAAACAATCCCTTCCAACTGAATTTAAATTTTATTTCAAACTAAATTTGTTATTTTGTACTTTATGCATCGAAATCCAATTTACCTAAATGAGATGAAACGCCAAGATAACTCTTTAGTTTTAGCATTAATGTGGCAATTTATATTTTATATGACCTATCAGTGAATGTGGTGGCTTGTTTTGATAACTAATATTAAAATTATTATTATTGTTGAGTTTTTTCTTCCAATGAAAAATAATTAAGTATTAAAACATTATTACTTAATACAAGATGACATTTTTCTAACGAGATAACCTACTAAATCTCTACTCAACGCAATCCATAGGTTTCCTTTACTTCTTTTATTCTGAACTTCCATTATTGGTGTAATAAGCCACCATTATAGCTTGGGCTCATGAAAAGTCAAATAGTGTAGATATTATTTTCTTCACCATTTAAGAATTTTCTAGAGCTTGAGAGCAAAAAAAAATGTTGGGATTTTTTTAATTAACTAACGTGCAGGAAAACCACCATATCTTTTCAAGAAAGATGAGAAGTTCCAAATTTACAATAGCTTATTGATTACATAAAAAACCTAAATCACCTAATGTTCGCAATAACTATTATGCATTAAAATAAAATTAAGATACATCTAGGCTGCCACAAGCTTGGTGGCGAAGCCCAATCTCCTCCTTGATGAAACCTTCCACCTGCAGGAGCGTCGCTATCACACCCTCAAAGATTCTCATGTTCCTCTCCTTCCACAAGTTCCATGCAGTGTACATGAGCACTGCTGCTGTTAGGTGTCATTGTTTGTGTCTCAAGGAGTGTAGCGACACTGCCCATCATTCCTCAATCGTGCACCCTGTAGCCTATTGTTGAATCCGGTTATTTGACCAAAAACTGATCCTCTCCCACACCTGCACCTATTGTTGAATCCGGTTATTTGACCAAAAACTGATCCTCTCCCACACCTGCATTTCAAAGGGGCAGTGTAGGCACAAATGCACTATCGTTTCTTGCTCTGAATTGCGTAGATTGATTTAAATTTATTGTATAGATTCATTTAAATTTTGTCCATCGTGGTATATTTATTATTATATTGTTTGTATAGATTGATTTAAATTGATTCAATAATTTTTTTCTACCAGTAAGCCTTGAAGGTGGAGAACGACTTTTAAGTTCTATGATTGAATCAAGATGGGTATCAAAATATTTTTAAAATTTAAGGAATTTTCTTATGATACCAATGGTAATCGGCAATATTTTTTTATTCTTATTCCAAATTTAGCTACTTGTTAGTTGTATTTGGTACTTAATGTTTATTTACCTTCATTTATTTCCAACGGTCCTTAAATTTGCTCCCCAATATCACTGGAAATCCAAAAATGTATTTTTGTTATTCTTATTTCAAAATATTTATTTGTTGGATTTAGCACATACTTCTTATTTTGTTGTTTTGCTTCCTATTTCATATGTTTCCCCTTTTAAATTTTGAATTTATATATTTATTAGTCACATTTGATATGGATACTACAGGCTATTCTTGACAAAGAAACCCATGATATTTTTTTTCTTGATTCAGCAAACTCTTTGACGGGTTGGTATGGCTAGTCATTGTACATCCATTGGTCATAAAATTTAATGTTGTATAGTTATATTTTTTTGTGATTAGCTTGGAATTTACATATCTTCCCAATTTCGTACTAAAATAATAGGTTGATGCTCCCCACGATTAGTCCAAAACAATGAAACAAACAAATGGCAACCAACTTTCCTGCCAATACCAGAAGTCCAGAACACTGACTAGTAGTGCAGTCCAATTTCGTAGAGCATGGCTGCATAGGATGACTTTGGTCAAGCTAGGCACATCCAGTGGGCATCGATATGGATTACGCTGGAACTCTTTCTCTTGGATAGCTTCATTGGCCAAGCAAACTCGGCCGGCTCCATTGATTGGAGCATTATCCAGTTCTCTCCTTTCGAGGTTCGCATCAGGGGCTCAATTGATCGGTAGATCACTCTGCGGTTTCAGTTCAATTTCGTCAGATATGTTGATGACATAGAGCCTGCGATGACTTTGGTCAAGCCTGCTACATCCAGATGGACGTATCCATTATGGATTTCGCTGGAGCTCTTTCACATGGATTGCTTCGAATTCGTTGGCAAATGCCGTCGGCTCCTTCGATTGGAGCATTACCCGCAGTCCTCTCCTTTCGACGTTCGCTTCAGAGCTCGATCCATCGATCGATCGATCGCGTTTGCAGTTTCAGTTCAGGATGTGGATAGAGCTGCCATGTCAAGAATTTAAGGAGAGGCTCAATGCCGGCGAAAGCGTCCAGACGTCCAGTCAGACTACCTCAGCCTAGCTGAGCGTCGTGGCGCCCGCGCGGCCGGTCCGGCCACCGGTTGCGACTGCACGAGGAGCCCGAACAGCGAGCTCCTCCGCCTTGCCTGGAGTGGGACGGGAGCAACGGCCGCCGCCTCAACCGGCGCAGTCTTCGTCGTCAACAGCTCCACGCCGCCGCATCCCGGCGCCCGTTTTCTTTCCACGCGGGACCTACGTGGCCCTCTATCCATATCCACATCACATTTATGTGGGGACATGGCTGCACCTCCTCTGCTTCGACCACCGTGCCGGCGAGGCGGCAACGGCGGCCCTATATACAGGGCCCCCGTCGAGGCCACTCGGCACAACCACACACCCTCCGATCTCAGATCAGTGAAGCACTCGCGGACACAGATGAAGCACTCGAGCAGCTTGTGTTTGCTCTCCCTCCTGGCGCTCTGCAGCCTGGTCCAGGCACAGGTCCTCTTCCAGGTACGCTACCTGTAGACCATCGTCCATGTACGAACAAGTACTTCATTGTCTGAGTTGAAATGTTGTCAACATATCACCATGACACCATCTGTTCGAGCAGGGGTTCAACTGGGAGTCGTGCAAGAAGCAGGGCGGCTGGTACAACAGCCTCGAGACCCAGGTCGACGACATCGCCAAGGCCGGCGTCACCCACGTCTGGCTGCCTCCACCCTCGCACTCCGTCTCACCCCAAGGTTACATGCCAGGGCGCCTCTACGACCTGGACGCGTCCAAGTACGGCACGGCGGCGGAGCTCAAGTCCCTGATCGCGGCGTTCCACGGCAGGGGCGTCCAGTGCGTGGCGGACATCGTCATCAACCACCGGTGCGCCGACAAGAAGGACGCGCGCGGCGTCTACTGCATCTTCGAGGGCGGGACGCCCGACGACCGCCTCGACTGGGGCCCCGGCATGATCTGCAGCGACGACACCCAGTACTCGGACGGCACGGGGCTCCGCGACACCGGCGACGGGTTCGCGGCGGCGCCCGACATCGACCACCTGAACGCGCGCGTCCAAAGAGAGCTCATCGACTGGCTCAACTGGCTCAAGTCCGACGTCGGCTTCGACGGCTGGCGCCTCGACTTCGCCAAGGGCTACTCCTCGACCATCACCAAGATGTACGTGGAGAACACGAAGCCGAGCTTCGTCGTGGCCGAGATATGGAACTCCCTGAGCCTCAGCGGCGATGGAAAGCCGTCGCCCAACCAGGACCAGTGCCGGCAGGAGCTGGTGGACTGGGTGCAGGCGGTCGGCGAGCCGGCGATGGCGTTCGACTTCCCCACCAAGGGGTTGCTGCAGGCGGCCGTGCAGGGCGAGCTGTGGCGGCTGCGCGACAACTCCGGCAAGGCCGCCGGCTTGATCGGGTGGACGCCGGAGAAGGCGGTCACGTTCATTGACAACCACGACACCGGGTCGACACAGAAGATGTGGCCATTCCCGTCCGACAAGATCATGCAGGGCTACGCCTACATCCTCACCCATCCAGGAGTCCCCTGCATCGTAAGCGATCGATCATTACACCAGAATCTTCAAGTTACAGTCCAAATTCAGATTTTTCCTCATCCATGTACTTGTGTATATCATCCAGTTCTACGACCACATGTTCGACTGGAACCTGAAGCAGGAGATATCGACGCTGGCAGCAATCAGGGCTCGCAACGGCATCCACGCCGGGAGCAAGCTGCGGATCCTCGTCGCCGACGCCGACGCTTACGTGGCCGTCGTCGACGAGAAGGTCATGGTGAAGATCGGCACGAGGTACGATGTGGGCAACGTGATCCCGTCGGATTTTCACCCCGTGGCGCACGGCAAGGACTACTGCGTATGGGAGAAGGAGAGCCTCCGCGTCCCGGCAGGCCGGCACCTTTAGCACTTCAAGCACAGTGCTGTAACACTGAATAGTTCAGTGCTTCTTCGATAACGAGCATTTCCTGAATTTTACTCTTGTATTTTCAGTTCCAATTCTGACATGTGTAAACTCTTTCATAATGAACACATAAATAAACAAGGCTTGGTCTACTGAATCTCCAGTTGCCTCTCACTCATTTTAGAATGATAGGGATTTGTGTACGGACAAAGTTACTGTGTTAAAAGATTGAGTGATTAAGTCACAGTCCAGTGCTAATAAGTTGTACGGTCGCCATCGTGATCACGGGCACTGAGAGCCTATGCACACGAGGTTAGCCACATGCCCACATGCTGCTTTTTTCAGTAGGAGGCGGGGCCCTGCTTGCGCCTGATGACTGATGAGAGCGACAGGAAAGAGGTCGGCATGAGGCTGCGGGCCACGCACCTTTTGTTCTCTAGCTCCGCATCTGCAGCAACCTCGTGTGCCAAAATCTGATTGGCCTTCAGAAATAATTGTACCGCTCGCCGACCACAATGAACAGCACGTTTGTTGTCTTTTTAACTCACAGTATTTCGCCAAATCTGATCTGACATCACCGACGATACTACAATTGGATTACGGCGCATGAAAGGGAAATTGCTTTGACATCGATCTGACGTTGACGCTCCCCATCCCGGGAGCTGTCTCCACTCTGTACGCGTCCGTCGCCATCCAATCTGTGAATCGTCTCCATATCCTCCTTTGGTTATATTAATTCTCCACTCGAACCTGCCCCCGTGCACTAGAGCTTTTTGCACCAGCTGACACTTGTTTACATATATGTGGTTATTCTTCATATTCCAGCTTAGACTGAGTCTAACAAGATATTGCAATTTGGAGAGGCAAATCCAACTTTGCCTCTCGTGCACAGTGCAGAAGTGGGCAAGCAATTGTTGTTGTCTCCAAGAGACATTGCAGTTTGGCAAGGCAAATCTTGCTTGACCCGCGCGCCGCCGGAGCCTGCTCGTCCCGCCGCCGACTGCTCGCCTCGCCCTGCCGCCGAAGCCTGCTGCTTTCCCCCTTTCTTCCCCAATTCCGGTGCGAGGAGGAGGCAGATATCTGCACGCGCCCCGGGCCGCTGCGTCCCCGCTCGCCACGACGCGCGTCGGCGTCCCAGCTCGCCCCGCGCGCTCGTCGGAGCCTCTGCTCCTCCGCCGGCCTGGAGAGGGAGGAGCGCGCGGGAGAGGCCTCCGCGCCCGGACTGCTCCTCCCTCCACGCCGGCTTTCTTCACCCAATTCCGGTGCGAGGAGGAGGCGGAGGTCTGCACGCGTGCCGGCGTCCCCGCTCGCCACGAGGCGCGTCGGCGTCCGAGCTCGCCCCGCACGCCCGTCGGAGCCACCAAATCCGTCGCCGTCGCGACCAGATCGCCACAGGGCACGACCGTGCCCAGACCCAAGCCGTCGACGCTCGCGGAGTCGCGGCCGCCATAGCGACCTCGGACGCTCGCCCAGCAACAAGGATGCAGCACCGCCGCCGCGGCCTCTGCTGCCTTGACCCAATCGCCGGGGGGGGGGGAGTCGGGAACAACCAGCGGATGGAAGATCCTGCCGCGCTCAGTGCAGATCCGGTCGCGTCGATCGCGGAGGTAAATCGGCGGTGAGAAGGCCAGCTCCAGCTCTCCGCGACGAGGAGATATGGTCGCGCCCGCCGGAGGTGAGGAGAGGGGCCGCACCCGCGCGCCAGGCCGTCGTGCAGGGGAAGGGGCCGCGCCCGCCCGCCAGGCCGCCGTGCAAGGGAAGGGGCCGAGCCCGCCTGGCCGCCGTGGAGGAGGGGGCCGAGCCCGCCTGGCCGCCGTGAAGGAGGGGGACTGCGCCTGCCCGCCAGGGCGCCGCGCAGGGGAAAGCAGGGGGTTGCCGGACGGAGGAGGGAGAAAGAGAAAGGAGGAGAAATTTTTTGCCTCGATGGAGAGAGGAGATGCAGTTTTGCCTCGCGGTGGGATGCAGAGGCAAAATGTCTCGCTTGTTTGCATGTTCTGTTGGAGAGTGTTTTTCAACGTAAAAACACTGTGTGTGTTGCATTTTTACATTTGCATGCTTTTGTTGGAGTCAGTCTTAGCTTTGGTTATAACGTGTGGTGCAACTTGTATACTCTTCGGATCATCGACTCAGTTATAGATGCTTGCATTTTTATTGTTCTAAGAATTAACAGTGATCTATTTTAAGATATAGGATTGTTTGTGGCAACTTTGTTTATCGTATAATATGTCGGATCGGATTTCCAAATGTGCTCGTAGGGTAGGATTTGCGTGCCTGTATTGGTGAAGGTGAATACTCCCTCCGTCCCACGAACACTGTTCGTTTAGAAAATTTTAAAACATGTTAGTAGTTATGACAAATGACTTTGTTAGTTCTAATTAATCATGCATTGGAACCTGAAAAGAGACATCAAATAAGCATTTCATTGGCTCCATAAGTTTCTCAATGTAATATTTTCTTAGTACTTGGTGTTAGTTTAATGAGAAGAATATTTAATACAAACTATATGAACAGTCTTTATGAGACAAAATTTGAAAATTATATGAACAGTCTTTGTGGGACGGAGGGAGTATGTGTATTGCTGTGAGCATTTGCACTTGAATTATAGTTTGCAAGAAAACAATATAATGTCTATGTAATTTGGTTGGCATTTGGGGTTAAAGTGTAAGAAGTACGCGCTTCTTTTTCATCCAAAGAAGAGAGTTAAGAACAACAAAGATTTATCGAAGAAACTTATAGCCCATCATAAAAGTATTGAGAGGGCACTGAGATATGTATGGCATATATATCTAGTACCAAAGAGATAATAATCTCCCAAATCCCTACGGACCAAATTATCCCGCCAACTGCGATAAGAATTCAAAAAAAAACTGCGATAAGAATTAAATAAGGAATTGTCTTAAATTACTGCGCATAGAACATTTTGTACTTGAGATAAATTTCGAATGTCCAAATTGGCTTAATTACGTATATTTCAAGGACGGATAAGATATGGTTCAGTCGGTGGCAATCTAAATGCGGTTTGGCGATAAATGAAGATCATCGGTGCGTTATCCACAACGAGCACTACTCCACGTGTTGGGGCCGCTGCGCGGTCCCAGTCTCCCACTCGCATCGGCATCGCCGATCCCCTCCGCGCCGCACGAGCAAACGAGATCGATCCATCACCTGCAGCCCCATGCGTTTCTGCAGCCTGCAGGACGTGGGGACGAGACCGACCGACCGCGACCCCGGACGAACGAGGTGGTGGTGGTCACTGGTCGATCAGGTGAGGTCGGCACGAGGCAAGTCTGGGCCTACCGCACCTACGGAGCCTTTTATTCCCCCGTCACCTCATAGGGGTCGGCACCCGGTGGTCGGTCAAGCCGCTTCCCCCTCCCGTCGTCTTCCTCCGTTCTTCTTCCCTCCCAGGAAGCGAATTCGCGGTCCGGATCGCAGTATCTCGCACAGGAACCCACCCACAACATTCTCGGCGGGAGACGATTGGCCCGGGTGCTCGTCGCCGACCAGAGTGAACGGCGGCGGCAACGCACCCACGTGCTAGCTCCTTCTTTCTATACCTGTCGTCACGTCCGATTGAGATCACGGTTCGATCGATTTGGATAAACATGAAAGGATCGCATCGCGAGCGGTGACTGGTCAGAGGTACTGTAGATCAAAGATCAGAACCTCGCGAGTACGTAAAATACATGCTGCAGGACCAGGACCAGCCAGCCATTACCCGATTCGGCCATACGAGACGAGGTGTGACTGTATGAGTGAGTACGTACCAGCACAGGATCTGAGTTGGTGTGTAGAGACTAAAAAAAAAGGTGTGTCTAGACGTCAAATGCTTGAGATTTAGGTTTTTCTTAGTCATTTTTTTGTCCATCGTAGATCTAAGATGCAACGGTGATTTTTTTTTACTACAGAGAAAAGTGATTGAATTTTCATCTTTAATCAACCACTTTTGTGTTGCCGTGTCTTTTAAAAAGATAAGTGACTGAAATTCTTTTAAACCTCAACCACTTTTCGTTTATTTAAATGAGAAGAGAAAAGGAGTGATTGAGAGAAAAGAGAAAAAAAAAGAAAAGTGATTGAAATTCTTTTAAACCTCAACCACTTTTCATTTATTTAAATGAAAAGAGAAAAAAGAATAAGGGAGCGGTCGTGGCCGTTGAGGGGAGATCGGACGGACCAGAAAAAAGTTATTGAGAGGACAACAAATCTCAAGCATTTGGTGTCTAGCAAATCTGTTAAAAATAATAATAATCCAACAAGAAATAGTAGAGTACTCCTCCAGCTTGTGAAGACGTAGTAAAGAAAATAAAGAAGCTCCGCCAAACAATATTTTCATGGAGAAGTAGTTCTCTGTTGATTTTGTGAAGGACTTTTTGAAATGAAATAAGAGTCCGAGAGTTCGAAAAAGTAGCATCTTCTGCTTTAGTGAATTCTCTATCCTGATTTGACAAGTTTATACTGATGAATCAAAAGGAACATTTTCAACAACAAAATCACTTCTCTCGAAGAATGAACTCCCATAAAGAGTCATAATCAGATAGAGCTTCGAGGTCAAACACACCACACTAATCAAACAGAGTACTCCCTCTGTCCCTAATTTATAGTCGTCGGAGAAACAACACGATGCAAAGTTGAAAGACCCTGACACCCCTACTCACCCTGACCCTGACACCCTGCCGCGTGTGGTGGTGTGAGGAGGAAAGTAGGAAACCGTGGAGGCAGGCAAGCTGCAGCCTACGGTGATGTACTCTGCTGCTAGGGCCTAGGACGCTTAGAGCTATAGGGCCTACGGTGCTGCACTGTGCTGCTAGGGAACGACAACTATTAAGGGACATAATTCTGTAGCTCTAACGACTAACAAATAGGGACGGAGGGAGTAGATGGATAGATAGAGCACTCCAGCTTCTGACGACGCCGTCAAAGTGGGAGAAAAAGGATAGTACGCAATTTCTAATCAGGTCTTTGACTTTAACACCCCATCACTAATAAGTAATAACGCTTCAATTTCACGAGTATACTACTCCCTCCGTTCCTAAATATAAACATTCATAGCATTCAAATTCAAGAAACAACAGAAGTGATAAAAGACATCTATACCCCTCATTTTACACTATTCATCAACTCTCCACCAACCTACCTACCCATTTAGTTTTGTTCTATCCCTAAGAATGCTTATATTTTAACAAAAATTTTGAACCTTAGAAATGCTTATATAGGGTGTGTTTAGAAGTCCAACTTCCCCCAAAATTCACTATAAAAAAGAAGATTCCCCATCACATCAAACATCACATCAAAAATGCCGGTACGTGCATGGAGTACTAAATGTAGATGAAATCAAAAATTAATCACACAGTTTGGATGTACTTTGCGAGACGAATCTTTTGAGCCTAATTAGGCCATAGTAGGACAATATTTACAACAAACAAACGAAAAGTGCTACAGTGTTTTTCAGTTCGGAACAGTGCTTTTCAGCCCAAAATCCGTGCAAAATCCAGAATTTTGCACCCCAATTCAGGAAACTAAACATACCCATAGTGGAACGGAGGGAGTAGTATTTACCATACGACTACACGAGTACTCCCTCCGTCCCGCAATATAAGGACCTGAAGAGTTCAAACTCAAGAAACAATACCGGGTGGAAATGACCTTTATACCCCTCATTTTACACTACCCACCAACTCACCAACCCATTTAGTTTTGTCCTATCCCTCCAGATCCTTATATTTTGGTACAAAATTTGAACCCTCTGGGTCCTTATATATCGGGACTGAGGGAGTAGTATTATGTATTTCCACACGAGCAAGCAAAGCAGCCGTCAGGACTTTGACGTTTGACACTGACCGGAGCAGCGCCGCTCCTCTGTGATTCTGATCCGCCGTGGACGCCCCGCGCCGTGTGGAGCTGTCGCCAGCCAATCTGTGCAGTACGCGTCGCCGTCAACGTGGCATCACCAACTTTTTTTTCTCCTCCACTACGGGTGTGTTTAGTTCCCTGAATTGGGATGCGAAATTCTGGATTTTGCACGGATTTTGAGCTGAAAACATTGTTCCGAACTGAAAAGTACTGTAGCACTTTTCGTTTGTTTGTGGTAAATATTGTCCTACCATGGCCTAACTAGGCTCAAAAGATTCGTCTCGCAAAGTACATCCAAACTGTGTAATTAGTTTTTGATTTCATCTACATTTAGTACTCCATGCATGTGTCGATATTTTTGATGTGATGTTTAATGTGATGAGAAATCTTTTTTTACATAGTAAATTTTAGAGGAAGTTGGGCTTTACACTGGTGTGGGATGCTCGTTTAACTTCTGTATTCATCTTGTTCCTTATTTACCTGGGTACACTGCGTTTTCAAAAGCTTCCTGTCGAACCTAGGGATGGCAACGGGTACGTACCCGATGGGTACTAGCCACCCATACCCGCACCCGCCAGGTCACACCCGCACCCGCGCCCGCACCCGCAGACGGGTAAGGATTTCGTTCCATACCCGCACCCGTGTGGGTATTTCTTACCCGACGGGTAACCCGTACCCGACAATATACCCAACGCCCCATGAATCCACGATCCCCGCCCGGCGCCCGCTCGCACCTGACATCCGATTCGGTTTGATTCTGGCGTTTCAGGGGTGGAAGTGGCGGAGCGGCGGCGGCGGCCGTCAACGCGTGGCTACCGACGACGAGGCGACGAGAGGAAGAGGAGGCGGCGGGTGGCGTGGGGATCTGGGGTCGGGGTGGAAGAGGAGGGCCGACGGCCGACCCGGGGGCTCGCGGGGTCGAGGTCGCGGCCTCGCGGTCGCGAAGGACGACGCCGCGTGGCGCGCCTCGCGATGCTCGCGGTCGCGGGGGTCGCGGACCTGCCCCTTGCAGCCTTGCGGCGGCGGCCACCCAGGGAAAGGGAGAGGGAGTGAAGTGAGGAGGAGGGGTTAGGGTTTGAGGGAAGGTATATATACCAGGAGTATCAATTAGAATTTGGGCCAAATTGATGGGCCATGTTGGGCTAAAATGACCACAGACTAAAATTGATGCGGGTATGGGTACTACAGTTCCACACCCGTACCCGCCATACCCGTTGTGTAAAGGGTTTAGCCAATTAGCGTACCACGGGTACAAAACTAGTTCCACACACGCCTTCTTATCGGGTAAAACCCGTCGGGTTAGCGGGTTTCGGGTACCCGTTGCCATCCCTAGTCGAACCGGCTCCTATTTCCATACACCAAACAGCACGAGGGGCAGTATCGGCAAAGTGGCAACAACACAGCGTAGTACTAGCTCTTTTGGGGGCGTGGGCCCCCGGGACGGCACGATTCCGTCGAGCTCCGGTTGATATTTTAAGGTAGAGTATTTGGGCAACATGGTTCTCATTTTCGGTGCTCGAGTAGTAGTATCCAAATAAACAATTGCATGGCAGCATGGGTGCGTGCCTAACAGCACGGATTAAACAAAAGCAATATGTACTTGAGGTCAACCATTTTTACAGTAACCATTTTTACAGCAACATGCTTCTCATTTTCGGTGTGAACAAAAGTCATGTTTCCAATGTTTCCTTGACGACTGTTATTAACCACAGCAAGTAACCATACTTGTCTGAGCACGTGTTTTCTACTGATTGAAGGTTAGTATAAGTGGTTAACTGATGTAACAAATATGAAATGGTACACCTGACCCTACTGCAAATAGTAGTATGTTACTTGAGAACATATCCGGTGGAAATCACAGTCTTCGTAAAGATTCGTGCAAATCATAGCAAAAAAGTCATCTAAATTCACCAAAAAATCACACATGTAGATGATATGATAATACACAACTTTCTAAAATATCTTATCCAAACTCGATTTCGCTTGTGAGACATAAAAATAACAAATTTTTAATAAATCATCTGTATAGCTTTCTGATTCGAAACTTGTCCATGTTATTATCGTATCACACATACACATCATCATCTCTTCGGCCTTTGAGCTTCAATGTTTTTTCCACAACGAACCACACCCGAATTTCATTACTATGTAGCAACAAAATTACAGTGTTTAAGACACGCGTACCACTGACTGAGTCAAAAGCAACCTTTCAATAGGCAGCTCAAAGGACCTTTGAGCTTTTCTGCGCATGGTAATTTTGGATGGATTCATTGATCCAATTGGAAAGTTCATGTAGTTGAAGTTGTAAATGTTGTGCCGAGTAAAGAGCTATTGACTTTTTTGCCCCACTTGAAATATGTAAAATGTCACATCTTTTGTTGTGACCTGCTATATAAAGATTCCAAAATGACTTATTATATTTGTATACTTATTTTTTAGTAAAAACAAGTGGTTAAGTTTAGATTAAAAAGTTAAAAGATGAAGTATTCAAGTGCTTCAATTGAATTGTCTAAGGGCACTCCCAACCCAGACTCTATGATAGAGTCCATAGTCATTAACTACACTGCCACGTAGGCAATTTGCTGATGTGGCAAGCAATTTAATGATGAGAGAGAGGTGAAAACTTAGAAACCAAGTCTAAGGGCAGTCCCAATGGAAGAAACTGACATGATTTCCATAGCATAAGAAATCATCTATAGAAACTATCTTCCACAGTGGTAGTATCTTCGAGTAATAATTATTTTCTCTTTCTCTCTCTTAACTCTAACTTCTTCCTCCAATGAGAGAGTGACATGAGTCTTCTAGAAACTAGTAGTTTCTTCCCAATGGCAATTTCATGATTTTTTTATGCATTGGTTCAAGAGAAGACTTGATTTCTTCGTGAAGAAACCATTTCTATGATTCTCCATCTCTTTCCTCATTAACTAGACTGCCACATCACTATTTTAATTAATTGACAAGCTATTTAAGAGAGATAGAAACTACCATTAATGCACCATTGGGAGTGACCTAAGTTAGACTCCAAGTCTACACGCAAAACGAGGTATGTGTGGATCCCGTGTGGCTGCCCACATGCTTGATATGTCCGTTTATTTAATAAAATGAGAGCAGAAGATCCGAGAGGAACATTAGATAAATTATATGATATAAGATGTGCATTGAGGACTATAATTTTTTATGATAAAGTCTTCAAGATATAAACTTCATGAATAGAGTCTGGGTTGGGAGTGCCTGCACGCACGGTTGAATTTAATACTGCTCGACGACCGTGTAAGAACACGGAACACTGACTCACTGCACAACTAACCCTATCCTTATCCAAAACAGAAATTCCTTCTGGACGTCATTCCGACAACTGGGCCCCACCATGGAACGTTCCCCCACGACCGACCTCGCGCCACGTCGGACGGTACGAGCCGCCTCGTCACCGTGGATAGACGCCTCCTTGACCCCGCTGACCTTTTCAACGACGGGACCACCGGCTGCCACAGACTCCACGTCCCCATCCGAATCCCCGCAATTCCGCTGACGTCACCTCGACCGTCAGCTCACGTGCCCCTCTGCACAGCACTACGCCCCCGCGTCCACACCCCTGTCCCTTTACAGCCAGGCTAGGAGGGGCAAAACCGGGATTCGAAAAAACAAAAACAGAGTAGGAGGAATACGCGCACGTTGCGCACGTTTTCTTCGCGCAGCAGAGGGGAGCGCCATTAGCAGGGGCTTAAACTAATCCGGGCGCTTCTCTGTCCTCACTCGCCGCGTCCCCTGCGATGTGTCACGCTCGTATAAAAGGCACACGGGCTCACCAGTTGCCGCTCAGTTCAAAGCAGCGCCTCGCCATCAGACAACAAGCACACGAGCTCTCTGAGACAGAACACACACACACACACACACGTATGACCAACCGCATCTTCTCCGCCATGGCAGCGAACCAGGCTTACATGATCCGATTCGACGGCCACCTCGACGAACCCTCGCCGAGCTCGGCGGGAGCGGAGCCGCCGGAGGTGTCGCAGCCGCCGCTGCCGCTGCCGCCGTTCGCAGGGAGGGCGATCTCCCCCGAGCATGAGCACCAGGTCATCGTCGCCGCCCTGCTCCACGTCGTCTCCGGGTACACCACTCCGCCGCCGGAGATCTTCCCCGCCGCGGCGGCGTGTCGGGTGTGCGGCATGGATCGGTGCCTCGGCTGCGAGTTCTTCGGGGCCGCCGGGGAGGGCGCCGGCGCGGTGATCGCGCTGGACGTTGGCGCGGCAGCGGAGAACAGCAACAACAATGCGGCCGCGTCGGCGGCGGGGGGAGCAGCAGGGCAGAGGAGGCGGAGGAAGAAGAAGAACAAGTACCGCGGCGTGCGGCAGCGGCCGTGGGGCAAGTGGGCGGCGGAGATCCGGGACCCGCGCCGCGCCGTGCGCAAGTGGCTCGGGACGTTCGACACCGCCGAGGAGGCCGCCGAGGCCTACGACCGCGCCGCCATCGAGTTCCGCGGCCCGCGCGCCAAGCTCAACTTCCCGTTCCCCGAGCAGCTCCCCGCCCACGACGAGCAGGCCAGCAACGGCGACGCCAGCGCCAGCGCCGCCGCCACCGGGTCGTCGGACAACACGCTGTCCCCGTCGCTCTGCAGCGGGGACGCCGAGGAGCGGGGGCAGCCGGCGGAGTGGCCGCCGCGGGGCGGGCAGGAAACAGGGGAGCAGCTCTGGGAAGGCCTGCAGGACCTGATGAAGCTGGACGAAGGCGAGCTCTGGTTCCCGCCAACTTCGAGCGCTTGGAATTGAACCATCTGTGATTAGATCCCAGCCGTTGAAGTAGTTTGAAAATGAAAAATCCTAGCCTTTCACTATGCTTCTTTCTGTCCCTCTCAGCTCTGTTGTAACGTATTTGATCATAGCAGAGTTTTGTACATTATCAGTACGTAGAGTCCTACCAACTGTATTCACCAGACAATTTTGGGAGTGTACTTTTTTCTACTTGAAAGCAAGGAACACGAGCTGACTACTGACCTGTCAACAAATTTCTACGCACGGGATTTGGATGAAAACATTTTTGGACTGTGCTATTTCGTGCTTAATGGTACATATAAAAGTACTGAGACCACTCCCCCGTGCCTAATTTGTGATTACTATCAATTTGCAACATGATCAACGTGCTGATCTCAATCATTGGTTGGCAAATTAAGTATTGTTGTGTTTGTATCATCGTCTTCACTGACAGAATAGCTACGCAAAGGCTAGTTTAGTTTATTCCACTAGCGGAATACAAAATACAAAACTAGAGGTCACATCAAATCCTTCAGCGCAACCATTCTATTAGGATCTATATCCAGCTACTTTCCAGTTGACACTAACATTCCAGTTTTTTTAGAAACATAGTGTGTAGGCGAAGGCATTATTCACACACACACGTGCACACCAACTCCGTGCATGCAGACATTCACACCTACAAAACGCTTAATAGGCTGGACCTGAAAATCTTAAAAAATAAATATATCCTCGTGCCCTGTTGGCTTCTCTGCATCTCGATTCTCGACCTTGCACACCGCCGACATTCTATCTTAATTCTTAAGCGAGGATTTACTATAGTTTTTTCCCAAATCATGTGACCGTCATGCCCTTAGTATTGTACTAGATTGATTCTTTAATTTCAATTTTTTTTTGATTCTCCGTTTCAGTTGGCAACAACCTAATCACAATTTATTGCCTCATAGCGTAGTAGCAAAGGCAAAATTGTGATCAAAATTATTGTAGGCATGATTTTAAATGGATTGGTATGGTCACACCTGTTCGTTGCGCTTTTTGGGTGCCCAGAAATTGGCCGGATGAGATCGCATCGGGTCAGAAGGAAATAAGAGATATCCTTCGCGCCAAACATATATCCTGTGACCCTATCCAACTGCAAAAGGGAATTCCCCTGTGGGAATCCATCTCGAGCACGTGTGGAAGATCCCAGCACCCACTTGGTCTTCCGGCCTGATCAAGTTGCTGATGATCGAGATCATGGCCTAGCACCTGCTGAAGCCGAGCCCCTGATCTCACACGTGGGAGATGGTCTCTTCTGCTATGATGCACAGTCTCTTTGGCCAACCTCGCCGTGGCTAATTGGCTCGTACATGTACCGCGTCTCCGAAATCAGGAGAGGTTTCCTCTCCTCCACGTCCAGTCACGTCGTCCGATCGGCGCCGCGCCGATGCAGGTGATTCCCCTGCGCGAAATCCCTCGAAACGCCTCGACGGATTCGCCAGGGGGGTTGCGTGCCAGCCGCCCGCGTTGCCCTGGCAGCGACGGCGACGGCGACGGCGACGTCGCCTACCTGGGAGCGTCGCGTACTCTGGCGGTCGCGGTCGCGCGCGCGGAGGACTTCGCGCGGCAGCTCCAACTGACCGGTGACCGCTACCCCTTGCGGAGCCGGGAAGGACGAGACCGCCCGTCCGTCAGCCGGGGCCGAGGAGGAGGGTGACACGGGGGCGCGTCGTCACCGGTGACGGTGACCGCGGAGCCACCCCCGCGCGCTGTCCGGCTGTCCGCCACCACTCCACTCGTCGGACAGGCTGGCGGGAAACGGACGGTCAAAGCGACGAGTGTGGGTGAGTGAGGAGGAGTGAGCGCGCGGGTGGGTTGGGCTGCCGGCGGGCGGCGGCCTTCCGGGTGGGCGCTGCGTAGTGGGCTGGTGCCGCTGCGGCGTCAGTGAGTACGTCAGCATCAGCCGCGTTCCATCCAGCTGGAGAATTGTTGGCCCGCGGCCCGCCAAAACGTGCGCGGGGTTCTTCTTTCTTCTTCCTTTCTGCCTCTCGGACCCTTCTGGTTTCCTTTTTGTTAAAAAAAAGGTTAGCGGACGTTTTCTGGTTTCATATCGATATGAATGAGATTTTTTTTGTGGGCTACGAGGTCTGACTTGAGTTTTTGATTGACTTCTCCGTCGATCCGTCCGTCGATTAAGTCTTTGACCTCCTACAATCTGATGACTTGTTTCGTGCCTATCCGTCCATTGGTCAACCCTTTGACTGTCGATACTGAGAAATTTGCAATTTTAGGACTCTAGGCTTTACAATTTTACAATTGTAGGACTCCAATCGTCGACTTCGCGAAAATGATCCTTGAAAACTTTGAAACTTTGTTATACACATGACATTTGACCTCTACAATCACTTTTGTCAACTGAAATACATGTATTTGCGCACGAAGTGCCCTTCTACCTTTTGTATATGAAAAGTCACGATCCTCCCGACGCCGTTCTCATCCGCCGCCGCCACCGTTCCTCCTTCATTCCCTCCTCCACGTTGTTGTTCCCTTTCCACCCTCGGCTCCCATGGATGCAGCATCGCCGCCTGAAGATACTGGCGGCGGCATCTGCCCTTGCCCTAACCGCTCTGAGCTCTGAGTCAAGGGATGGATGCAGCAGGGGCGACCAGCCAGCCAAACTGCCAAAGGGCAACGGCCAGCCAGCCCAGGCCACGGCCAGGCGCCGGCCAACCAACCAAGCCCAGGCCACGGCGAGGTTCAGAGCACCCAGGGCACCTTCGTAACAGCAGAAGGGCAAAAGGGGAATCTTTAGGAGCAAATTACATGTATTTCCATTAGGGATGGCAATGGGCAGGGTAGGGTAAGGATAAAGCATTTACCCGCCCGTTGGCATACCTGTCTATCTCTTTTGTACCCTTACCCGCCAAACGTAACGGGTAAAAATCCTTACCCTTACCCTTACCCGCATGGTAAAAGGGTACCTGATGGGTATTAACATAAACATGTCATTAAGTTCATATCCAAGAGTACAATAATCATTTGATAGCTAAATAAGTCTCAAACTTCACAATCACACACTTATTGATACATAAATAAGTCAAATAAGAAATTACAACATCCCAATATAAGAAATAAGATCAAATTGTGATGAGCTGATGGCTATCTTGCATTCTTGCGAGTCAATGAGTCATGGATCAATGATGTCATATTCAACATCATCATGAGAGCACAAAATAATAGACATTAGATCAATTTAAGTTATACTTTGGAAATAAAGTGGAACATGTGAAGTCAGTACATATCAATGGTGGAAGGGATGTGCTGCTAGGGTTAGGATATATGGGCCTACTTGGGTCAAATATTTCTATGGGTTTCTTTAGTGCGGGTATCCTTGGGTAACCCATGGGTAGAGTTTCATACCCTTACCCTTGCCCGCGGGTAGAATTTTATACCCGTACCCTTACCCGCGGGTAGAATTCTATACCCTTACCCTTACCCAACAGGGTAGGGTACCCGCGGGTACCCTTACCCGTGGGTAAAACTGCCATCCTTAATTTCCATTGAGAAAAGTGATTAAAAAGACCAAATGTCATGTATAACAAAGTGCTAACATTTCAAGAGTCATTTTTGCGAAGTTCACTATTAGAGTCTTTATAATTGCTAAGCACATTGTTTAGAGTCCTAAAATTGCAAATTTCTCATACAAACTACTAGTGCTCTTGCAGGTTTGATTTTTCTTTAGGAATTAGATAATTGACCCGTGCAATCGATGGCTAAAACTTTTAACTACGTCCCACAGTTAATATATGAATTTTCGCATTATATTTAGTGAAATTCTTAAATATTAATATGTATCTAATGTTTAGAATTTTACTACAAATCCAAGCTGAGTCCATGAAGTAAATGTTTAGAGTCCCTCCCCCTTCATTTTAGTTTTTGGTTTATTTATTGAGTTGTTTGTAGACTTTGGATATCGTGAATTGGCTTATAGTCCAATGGTAGTATAGTTCAGTGAGACCTTACCTATCAGGGTTCAAATCCTGATGCTCACGCCATTTCCTGAGATTCTCTTAGGATTTACCGACGTTTTGCGTTAAATGGTAAGCGACATTCTTAGAGGTAGAGTTTGTGTACGTGCTGTGAGCGTCTGTGTTGTACTATATATTTTTTAAAAAGACTTTGGTTAGTTCTAAAAAAATCTTTTAGAGCATATGCTTTGGGGCTCCTATATATCTTTTGGCAGGTAGATACGAATTCATCTTTAAGGTCCATATTAAAACCCATGTGCAATATTTTTAACATCTATCAACATTGTTGACATTTTTTGAGAGGCATTTATTTTTGCAAAATTGAGGGGGAAAATGTAAAAAAAAAATCGCTTTGCCAGTACACTTTAGGACAATTAATTATATTGAAACAATGTCTTTGAGCCCAGCCCAGCCTAGCAAGAGCCTCATACTTTGGGCTGGCTCCATGCCTATCCTAAATAAGCCCAGATAAGTTTTCTGAAAAAAGAAGTACCAAGCACTGAATGGGAGGCTTTTTTTTTTGAGAGAGAGAGAGAGCGCATGCACTGACTGATGAGAATGAGGTATAGGCTGTGGTAACTTCTGTTTGTCTTACGGTGCACAAGAAAGTGTATGCTGGCAAGGGCGAGTGGTTGTTGTGGGTCACACTAGTAGAGTAGTAGTCTAGTAGTACTAGGTATCATCAGACTTAAACGTAACAAATAAATTAGTCCAGTGATGCATGGGTAAATTAATTATTTTTTCAATAAACTAAGTAGAAAAAAAAAACACTCTTGCTCTTCCCTGCCCCCAAAAGCCATGGAAATGGAACTCCCATCTCCGAATTCAACAATGTAATCCAGCATGACCAAAATAGTACTCCACCGCACTGGCCGCTGGGACGGAGAGCAGCAGGCCAGGTCAACAGTACCATGGATTTTAGCACCGCAGAAGCGCCGACCACGCGCAGGGGCCATACGATTTCCAGGAGTACTGTAGTACGCGCAGTGGCATTATTACTGAGGCAGTCCCCGACCTCGACTCGAAAGCTGGGCTCCAGCTGGCAGCCTCGCACAATCGCACGCACAGCGCACACAGCCTGCAGCTCTGCTCTGCGCTGCGCTGCGACGCGACGCGCCAGGAATTAAAACTTTGGGCCCTGCGAGCCTGCTTGTGGCTGTGCCTCCTGCTACGCATGCAGCCTGCAGTGAGTGGAGTGGACGTGCGTGAATGCGGTCCGTGAAAAATGAGCGAGATCCCGTGCACCCGGCCGGCCGGACGTACGGGTACGGCACGGGCCGCCCGGCATGCATGCACGCGTGACAAACATGCACGAACGACGACTCCGGCTGAGCCGCCAATGAGTGAGACGGCGCGCGCGGCGTCTCGCCGGTAAAACTCACTGCCGACACACCCCGCTCGCGTCGCGAGCGAGAGAAGAGAGGGTAGTTATTACATGGTGAAACTCAAGCGGTCCAGCCCTCCCTCTCGGCCCCCCCTGGCCGCCGGATCACATGGTGAAAATCGCACATGTGCCGGTGGTGGTGGTGGTGCCGCGCCGTGCCAACGCGCAGCGCGCTTGGCTCTTCCGCTCGTCGCGCTAGCTTCTCTCAGAGGAAGCCAGTGTGCCTGGTCCTGCGACGCCACCTAGCTAGCTCTTCTTCTTCCCGGGGCCTCCTGGCAAGAGAGAACCATGGCAAGGATGCAATGCAACCATCTATCTATATGGTCTTTGCAATATATAATATAGAGTTGCGCTGCCACTGCCAGCGCGGCATAATACGGATGCTCCCATCGACTTTTTTTTTATTTTCCCCGGCCGGATATTAATTTGTAGCTACTCCAGCACAGTATATATCAGTATATCCCTGATCACATCCCTTAGCTACATACAACACTACGACCCTTGGGTCTGTTCTTCGAGATGTTCGAATGCCAGCCTAGCTAGGTCAAACAAAAAAAAAAGAACTCGACCGCCTCGCTTCACTTTAGAAATAACATCACCAGTGGCGAAGCTAGAGTAAATTGAAGGGATGCGCATTTGCCTTGTGGGTGTGTAGAATTTAGTTTTGAAGAATGCATATATGGTGAAAAGTTAAAATTTATCACTGTTTTTTCATTTTTAGGGGTGCACTAGCACCGTACCCTCTTATCACAATATACCTCTGCCCCTGAACATCACCTCACACACGGCGCAACTGAACATTTGGAATTTGATTAGAGTACTATGGCATGAGCCGTCTGATCGTTATCGTGTCGTGCCATCATCTGATCTTCTTGGTTCCATCTATAATCTCCTTTGACAATATACAAGCCGCTCACTTGCACACCTCCGATCACATCGCCAGACTCTTGCATTCAGGGAAAGACTTCCCAAAAAAAAAGAGACCAAACAAAAGAATCTGCAAGGTTTTTAGTTACCTTCTATGTGACATATAGCACTAAATCCACTAGTTAGAGGAGTTTCACCAATTTATAAAAAAAACAAATAAAGGAGTTCATCATGCTTGATGTGTGTTTGGGGGGGGGGGGGCATTGGTCCCCACCTCTTGCACCAGGTCTCACTCCAGCCGCTCTCTAAACTATGAGTTTTGTTACTCCACATCGCTCTTATTGGTCAACTACGTCACTACTGGAAAATATGATTGGTGACGCACATTTATTTTTTACTCATTGCAAATCAGTCTAACTTGACTTCTCTAACCACTAATTATAAAAACCCCATCAATGACAACGTAGGAATGTGAAATCGTAACCACCCACCATTTGCTGCCAATATTCTTCATCCACACCATTTTTAGGCCGGTGTCTATTTAGGAAGGTGTAAATAAATTTATTTGCTAATTTTAAAGAAACTAAAACGGCTCACGAGCTGTTGCCACGATCGCAATAGCAGGCTATATAGTGATCCTATAGTAGTAGCTGAGGAGAGCTCCTTGCTAATATAAATGCTATAGCTCAATCTTTAAAAATTTGGAACGAAAATATCAGAACTTGCTGTTAGCACTGTTCCTCATGTCGGGTCCTGCATCCCTGATTGTCAAACTCGTTGTTTTTTCTCTTCACAAATGGAGCAAAGTCAAATCTCTAAAGCCACCCGAGACTTTGACTTGCATATTTTAGTGCCAAAACCAGTTAAAGCCTACGCGTATTGCAGGTGCTTGTACATTACATCCAAGGTCAACGGGATGAGAATCCTAACAGTGCCACTGCTGTATTTTGGGCGTAACGTAGTACTACTAGTACTTCGTTCGTGTTTTATTTTCCTCTTGTATTTGTCCCGGTCAACATGCACGCACTCTGCATAAAATTATCCAAACCTGACATGCATGGCTGGCTGGCTGCCACTGGAACACGTACGCAGGCCGCAGTCAATCGTCTGGACCGTGGGACGGATCGGAGCAAGTTGGCAGCAGTAGTGTGTGCACGTACGGGGCGTAACGACGGGGAGTACTTTGCATGGCAGTGACTACTCCTTGGATTTACCACCGCGCCCGTTTCACTGCATCAACGCACGCATGCGGCATGCCATTATGTTCGCATAAACCCCGCGGTCGCCATGCCTCTCCTCCGTTCAAATCTCTCTCGCCTACCTCTAGAAGGTTAGCTTCTGCTATATAACCCCTCCCACCCCATCCCAGATCTCTCCAGAGCTTGACACCTTGACCCATCACCAATTCACAACCCATCAGCACACTATAGCTAGCCACCGCACTGGTTGAGCAGTAGCCGACTAGCCGGAGGAGGAGGAGGAGGAGCAGGAGAAAAGCGCGCGCGCGTGGAGCAGGAGGGTTTTGATTTGAATCTTCATCAGATCGTGCGCGTGTTTGCCACAGATCCTCGCGCGTGTGTCAGTTCGATGGCGCGTACGCGTTGATCAGTGACATGTACAACCCGGAGCAGCAGCAGCAGCCGCCGCCCGCGGCGGCGGCGCAGCTAATGGCGCCGCCGCGGATGTCCTTCTCGAGCGACTTCGCCCTGGAGCCCCCTCCGCCGCGTGGCCCGCCGGGCCGCGCCGACGCCGACTTCGAGTTCTCGCCGGTGGGCAGCCGGCCGATGATGGCCGCGGACCAGCTCTTCTCCAAGGGCCGCATCCTGCCGCTGCGTGAGGCGGCGCGGGCGGCGGCCCCGACGACCCTCCGCGACGAGCTGCGCGCGCACGACGGCGGCGACCGCGGCGCCACCGCCCGGCGCGGGCCGCGGTGGAAGGAGCTGCTGGGGCTCAAGAGGGCGCACAGCAAGAAGCAGGGCGCCGGGCCAGCCGCCGACGCTCACGTGGTACGTAGTGGTATATTTGGTTTGACCTGCATTTCAATTATTTAACTTGGATCTCCTTTTATTTCGAGATGATTCTGCTCCTTCCCCGCAGACAGATACAGTGCATTGCGCCCTAGCTTGTCGAGCACTAGGCAGTAGCGCATCCTGTATCAAATCTTTTTTTAGAAAGAAAAAAAAAACTGATAGCATGCATGTGCGCTCTTTAATTGAATTCGCAGGATCTTGGAGAACATGCTGGAGAGGCAGGAGAGTGAAGCCAGCAGAGAACAACACTTGTTTAGTCCAGCATGCATGCAACTACTAAGGCAAACTTTGGTGTTGCAGAGTTTTGTAGCATTGATCTTACAAGGTTCACCGTCGTCTAACTTTAATTTTCATTCTCCCTTCACTAGTTGGGGAAGCAAGAAACCTAAGGCCGGCCATCTGACCATTTCTTATGGAGTGGAAGCGAAGATCTTGGACTTTTCAAGTTTTGATTGATATGACTCTCTCCTTTTTTTGGGTGGTAGTAGGATTTGATTAGTGGCTGCTAGTCGAATGGAACGCCGTCGAGATCGTTTTCAGTTAGCTAATTAGCCGTCAAGCTGAGTTTGTATTTTCCCCCTTTTTGATTTGATCTGGAGGGTCGTCAACTGATTGTATTTTCCCCTGCCGGATGAGGTGGAGTAGTCGGTAGGATTAGCCGTTTGTGTGCTTCGCTCTTAACCTGTACAAAGTGTCTTGTCCGTAGCTTTTGGACTCGGTGAAAAGAAAACATGGCAATGGAAAATGGGTTATGCGATCCGATTTGCCCATGCTGTGAAGGTTACTAAAAGTGTTTTTGACCCACTGGCTGGCTTCTGTGAGTATTGTTCTATTTTGATCAGACCGTGTTAGTCAGTCAGTACTCTGTCTCTTGGTGAAATGGTGTATTTGCGCAGTAGCCAGCCAGTGGCGTTGGTGCTGGCACTCGCACTGGCGCTGCTAGTTGGGAATTGGGACGGCAGTAATCGCCTGTTCGTGAGGCTTATCGACCACCAATCTCAGACCAAATCAACATAAGGGTCTAATCTTTTGCTTCAAAAGAATAGTGAATAGCACTATTTACCTATCACATCCATCACATCTTCTCTCACAAGAAATACTATTCTAATACTATTCATTTGCAACTTTACCATTCCATTTCACCGAACAGAACAGGTCCTAAATCACTAACTAACTAGTGATATTTTTCTCTTAGAACAAATCAGCACCAGCCACCAATCCAGCGAACAGCTAAATGTAGGAGTACAGTCTGTGTGTCCGCCGACGAATGGAAGTCAAAGGGGGTGTTTGGCTCCCAACCACACATCGTCACGGCACTGTGCCGCTCGCCACACTCCCGCGGCAGCCGTTTCGCCCGCCACGGAAATCACTGTTCCGTGGCGGGGGCGCCGGTGGCGAGGCGGGTTGTGACCCAGACCAAACAGCCCCAAAGCCTCAAAGCCGTGCCGCGCCGATCCCCAAAGATTCGGAGGCGAGCACGAGCACGAGCAGCGCAGGGCCGTGCCAACCGGCCGGAGAACTGTCCAGGTCCGCGATCGATGCATTGCACGCGCGGTGCGGCGGTGGCAAGCATCTCTCTGCCCTGCCACCGAGCAGACTCTGCCCGCCGCGAGTGGGTGGTCTCGCTCTCGCCGCGCGCGCGCACTGTCTGCGTTTACTTGGCTGCAGGGAGGCTGCACCTGCATGCCGCCCCGACAGCGCGAGCAGAGAGCAGAGCAGGGGTTAGCTGTCGATCGCGGCTTTCGGTGCATTATCTGGTGGTGGCTGGCATCCGTGTTCCACCCTGGCCCGCCGCGCGGCTCGGGGTCGGGGAGAGCGACAAAAACGAATGCTTCTTCTGCACGGAGAGAAATGGATGAATCTGAGCGGCCTGCCGCATTGCCCTGGAGTCCATATGTCCATCCATGCAATGGCGGATTCATGCGTGGTGCTGACTGGTGTCATGAAATTTTTTTTATATATTTTTTCGTTGATTTTTGAAAAATAAATGACGAAAACAAAAATTACGAGAAATATACATCTGCCACCGCGCCACACGACGTGAGGACCTCGGCAGGAGAGCAGGTCTGGCGGCACGTCCGCGTGGCACACGGCGGCATAGGCCTGCCGCCGTGCCACACGACGGTAAGAACCTTTTTGATTTTTTGAGATTTTTTCATTTTGTAAAACACTTTTTAATTTTTTAAAAAACAAGAAACTGATAAATTTAAACATAATCACAAGATCATAATCAACGAGTAGATGCAAAATAGTTTATACAAGATCATGGTAAAAGTACTGCTGTGACAGAAAACACTAATACATCTAAATTCGTCGGTGTCTCTTCGACCTAACAGCTCTAGCACCAGCCTAGGTGTGGTCCCGGGCGTACGTCAAGGGGTCAGGTGGCCTGATGACCCGGGGTCCGAGCTGGTCGGGAGACGGTGTCGCCATGGCCGCATGCGACAAGCCTGCAACAGCCGGTGTCGCTCCGCCCGCCGGCGACGACCCTGCACCAGCCGGTGTCGCTCCACCGCCCGCCGGGGTCGCTCCGTCGGCCGCCGGGGTCACTCCGCCCACCTGCTGTGTCTCCTGCGTCCCAAGAGGCGGTGCCTGTGTGAACTGTGACGCGCCAAGCTCCTCGCCCTCCGCCCCATCCATGGTCGCGAGAAAGTCGTTGAACCTAAACTCGTCCCAGTCCAGCTGGTCGTCAGGGGACTCCGTCGCGACCGCGGTCGGGTCGAAACCTGCAACGAATAGTATTAGTTTTCCACGTATCGTACTTATCGAATTTTACTGTAATAGTTAAGGTCGTTACCATGCTGGAAGACAGGTGGAGTGGACGAGGAAGGAATATCTGCCGCCGGAAAGACCGGCGGTCTGAAACCTCCTAGTCCCGTCGGAAAGACCGACGATCTAGGTGTCGTCGTCTCCGGCTGTCGAGCCCCGGTGAAACCTCCTGGTCGCGTCGGAAAGACCGGTGGTCGCCCTGTACCATTAGAATGTAGTATAACAAAAACACCCAACAACTCCGTGCATTAGTTGAAAATAAGGTCTAGTGAAAGTACCTGCGCCGGGGAAAACCAACGGCCGCACGTAGGTGTGCGGGCCCTGCGGCTGTGGCTGCTGCTGTGCCGTCGGAGCCGAGAAAGCCGCACGTGCAAAGGTGGAAGGCGCCGGCTGCGAACGAGCTGTCGAGGCGGAGCTCGAGGACGACGCTGGGTGGCGCGGAAGAAGAGGAATGTCTGCGGCCCCGGCGTAGTTCACGACGGCGGTGTACCTCGTGGCAACATCGAGGATCCTGTCGTATGTGTGGCGGTGCTGCTGAGGTCCCCAGGTAAAACACGCCTCCCTCGCGGCGATCAAAGGGGCGTCGTAGCTGAACCGCGTCAACCGCTCTGCCCGGGGAACCTCAGCTCGTAGCCTGTCCCCCTCGACCAACCGCACGAAAGGCAGAAGTCCTGCAGCGCGTAGCCTGTAACAAAAAAACAAAAATAATTTACTTGACACAATTATTATTGTAAAGAAAGATAAATAAATATAACAAATGAATTACGTACTTCGGAATCCAGCGCTGGTGTATCGGCATCAACGTGCGGGTGGTCCGGCAACGTATACTGCCGGGCGTCTGTCCAAGAACGGCCGAGACGTACGAGCGGTGGTGCCGGTCCACCGCCTCGTCGAACAACTCCGGCCGTACGTACTCTAACGGTGCCTGAGCCATAGCTGCAAAAAAACAAATTTTAATCAATTAGTTGAATTATATCAATTTAAACGAATTATGTGAATTAAAACTATTTTCTACAAATTTTATATCAATTTAATCGAATTATTTGACTTATAACTATTTTCTACTAATTTTATATCAATTTAAACGAATTATGTGAATTATAACTATTTTTCAAAAAATTTATATCAATTTAATCCAATTATGTGAATTATAACCATTTTTAGGAATTTTATATGAATTTAATCGAATTATTTGACTATAACTATTTCCTACGAATTTTATATCAATTTAAACGAATTATGTGAATTATAACCATTTTAGGATTTTTATATCAATTTAATCGAATTATTTGACTTATAACTATTTTCTACGAATTTTTATCAATTTAAACGAATTATGTGAATTATAACTATTTTCTAGGAATTTTATGTCAATTTAATCTAATTATTTGGATTATAACCAGTTTCTAGTAATTTTATATCAATTTAAACGAATTATTTGAATTACAAATATTTTCTACAAATTTTATGTCAATTTAAACGAATTATTTGAATTATAACTATTTTCTACGAATTTTATATCAATTTAAACAATTTTTATGAATTATACTATTTTCTACGAATTTAATTTGAATTATAACTATTTCTAAAATTTCTAAACTAAGTTAACTAAACTAAACTAACTAAACTACACTAACTAAACTAAACTAAATAACTAACTACACTAACTAACTAAACTACACTAAAGTTGGAAACATACACTAACTAACTAAACTAAACTACACTAACTAACTAACTACACTAACTAACTAAGGAGAGAGGGGGGGAGGAAGGAGGGGGCGGCGGCAGCCGTCGGCCCCTTATATAGGGGTGAGGCTGCCGCCGTACCCCACGGCGGCAGGCTCCTGCTGTCGTGTGGCACGGCGGTAGGGTTCCTGCCGCCGTAGGGTACGGCGGTAGGAACCTGGCCCCACAGCCAGTCCCCCCGACCGTTGGCGGCACCCCTGCCGTCGTGCCACACGGCGGTAGGAGTCCCTGCTGCCGTGTGGTACGGCGGCAGATGTATATTTCTCGTAATTTTTGTTTTCGTCATTTGTTTTTCAAAAATCAACGAAAAAAAAATATATATATAAAATTCGGTGTCATGGTGTGGTATCGTGGGCCTTACCCTGATGAGGTGATGAACTGCTGATAACCGGAGGCATTGAGACTTTTGAGAGGCAAATACGGGGCATGGAAAAACTGGAAGGCACTCTGTCGATGCGCTCTAACAAGAGGCCCACACAGTCAGTCTTGGCGCGGCATCGAAGTGGCGCACGGCCCATAGACCGCAAACTCTCGGCCCGCCGTTGAGGTTCACACAGAGAAATGCATGCACTCCTGCTCGCCTCACTGACAGACATGTCTATCTATGGCCCCGGTTTGTTAAACTTTTTATGAATACGTTATGTACGCCCTCCATCCATCTCAGAATATAGTTTTCATTAGAATTTTTAAATAAAAAATTTTCAACTATTATTATGAATAAAGAAATAATTGTAGAGATCAATAACATAAAAATATTTACATTGACGCAATGAGGCTACTCTACAAGGGACGGATCCAGAATGATAGTGGTGGAGGGGCTCATTCTCCTTCTCCTTCCTCCAGGCTCTCTTTCTTCCTCTCTCTCATTTTTCCTCTTCTTCTCCTTCCTTCCCTCTAATTTCAATGAGAATCCTGGCTGGTAGGGGGCTTGAGCCCCTCTGCCCCACCGGTTGCCTCCGTCCTTGGACTCTACCACCATCAGAATGTTGGATGCAATCAGTTTGTGTGCGGGCTCGTAAATAAATCATTTTATGGGGTTTCTACCAAATATTATCAAATAAACTATTTTCAGGTTTGAAGGAAAAAAATCAATCCCTATGCTTAATCAGGTGAAATTAAATGTTACTTAAAACAAAAAAAAAAACAGTCGCCACAGAAAGAACAACATGACCTGCACACATTCTTTTTTTGTAAAAAAGAAGCACTGCTATGTCATATAAGGAGGAGAAGAATGCAGATCTTTACAAAGTTTTTTTTAAATTACATAGTACAACGCAGACGTTCACAACACGCACGCACACTCACCCCTATGAACACACGTACGCAAACCCTACCCATATGAGCACCTCCGAAGGACTGAGCATCGGCAGATCTGGAGATTCCCGAAGTCACCACTGGCGCCTCGTCGTCGATGGGAACGTCGCTTATCACTTAATGTATAACACCGGAAAATCTCGGAATAAATCCATAAAAAGGTGCGAGCACCAGGATTTGAACTCTGGTGGGTAGCGTCCCACTGGACCGTCCTACCATTAGACTACAAGCCCATTAAACTCTAGACTCATTAGGCGAGATGACATTAAGAAGAAAAAACGAACTCTTCAGCACGACACGCCGTTGTACGGACGGCCATCTCATCTTTGATGAGCTGCAAGATTCTTGTTGGAGCCGCCGAGATTCCATCAAATAGTCTTCGATTTCTTTCTTTCCAAATGTTCCAAGTTGTGTAAATCAAGATTGAAGCCCTCTGTTGTTGCTGTTTTTGCCTGAAACACCGACCATTTCTTTGTTCCACCAAACCCCCACGGAGCTATCCTTCGTAGGAACAGACACCAATCCATTTGTCCACTGCGCCACCAGTAGCCACACTTCTTGCGCAAACACACACGTCAAGCAAAGATGATCAGCTGATTCCAATTCTTGATCGCAAAGCAAGCAAACCGGATGGCATGGCCAGTTGCATGCAATTTACTTGTCCGCAGTCAAGATCTTCTGCTGTACTAACAACGATGCAAAGAAACAGTGCTTTCCCTCCGTCTTTGATTTCCAGATGGCCATACTATCGGAAGTGCAAAAGGAGCTAGAGAACTGCACTTTGTAAGCAGATTTAGCCGTGTACTGCCCATGGCCTATCCATTTTCATTTGATTGTATCTTCAGCTTTAGTGAGTTGGACATCCATGAGCAAGGTCCAAAGGGTCACCAATTTAGCCATCTGTGTTGCATCAGACATCCGCCACAGCCCCTTTGTCCAATTATCATTGAGAAGGTCATCTCTTACACTCTGATTTTTCCTCCAAGCCAACTTGTACAGGTTGGGTGCTAGGTCTCTAGGTGCTTGACCGTCAAGCCATGACGATTCCCAAAACTTGACCCGAGCACCATTACCCACCATAACCATTGTGCTTTCTCTGAAGAGCTGTTTGTCCACATCGTTGCAAGGTACTTTAGTGCCTACCCAAGGCCGATCTGGCTCGGTCCATTCATACCACAACCACCTCAAACGCAGCGATCTGCTGAAGAGCTCCAGATCAAGGATGCCCAACCCCCCCAGCTGCTTAGGTCTTTGCACTTTAGTACACCGCACTAGACAGTGACCCCCCTTTGCATCCTCCGAACCTTTCCACAGGAAAGCCCTCCTAATTTTGTCAAGCTTCTTAAGCGCCCATTTTTTCAAAGCAAACACTGTCAGGAAGTAAGTTGGTATAGAAGTGAGGACGCTATTTACCAATTTTAGTCGTCCTGCCTTGTTTAGAAACTTCCCTTTCTAAGATGCAAGTCTGGTAGCCAATTCATCAATGATTGGTTGGATCTCAACTCGGTGCAAGGCTCTAAAGTGGAGAGGTAGTCCCAAGTAGCAGCATGAGAAAGATTTGATAGGGCAGTTAAATCCCTCCATCACTTCATCTACATCTAATTCATCACATCTTATTGGATATGCAGCACATTTGCCCCTATTGACGACAAGGCCCAAAGCTTGCCCAAAGGTGTCAAGAATTTGAGAGACAATCTGTGGCTCCTCTTTAATTGGGTTTAGGAAAATTGCTGCATCATCAACATACATAATCATTCCCTTTTTTGCCGCTCTGTTAGATACCGGTGTAAGCAAATGCTCTGCGGTTGCAAGGTCCAACAACCTTTGCAAAGGTTCCATGGCTAAAATGAATAACATGGGTGAGAGGGGGTCCCTTTGTCTTAGCCCTGCAAAGTGTTTGAACCATTTGCCTCGGGAGCCATTCAGTAGGATTGCATTCGATGCTGAAGAGAGCAAGGCTGACACCCATCCCTGCCATTTAGGCTCAAACCCGAACTGTGTCAAATCTTCCATGAGATAATCCCACCTGACTGTATCGAAGGCCTTTGCAATATCAATTTTTAGAAAAATCCCAGCTTGCTTTGCTCTGTGTAATGAATTGATTAAGTTTTGCGTGTATTGGAAATTATCTTGGATACTCCTGCATTTGATGAATGCACTATGTGCCTGGGAAACCAAATTGTTGAGCTCAGGGGCAAGTCTTGTTGACACCATTTTTTTGACACGTATCAGAAAGAGGCGAAGAGGCACCAAGGGGGCTACAGAGCCAATAGAAGAAAGGAAAAAGGGAGCAACCAGCTGATGCGAAATCGGTCGATCGAGTAGAAGTCAATGAGATCAGCCGATAGTCAAAGAAAGAAATCGGCCAATATAAAGTAGAGAAAGCGGCAAAAGAAGAATTCGCCAAGGAAGGAAAGAAGGCTCAGGCGGGTCAATGTCGGTTGGCAACGGGTCAAAGATAGTTAAAGAGTCAGACTCTTACATGAGTAATTTATCTTAGTAGTAGTTGTAGTTTCTTTTAGTCAAGTAAGTCTTGTCGTAATCGACTAGGAGTCAGGTTGTCCTCAGGGCATAAATAGCGACCTATGTGGTCGGAGAAAATTGTACACACCAACAAACACAAACCTTTACTTTTTACTGCAATTTACCTTTCAAGTCGGCGACTTCGCCAAAAGTTTCTTTCTGCTTGTTTTCTTGTTTCTTCAAGCGCCGTCCTTCGAGTTCGTCGGACTGCATCGATCGACCTCCAGCAGTCTTGTGAGTACTGCTTTACTGAGTAATATCTAGGCTTTAACCTCCGGGCGTATCGCTGTAGTTTCGTCTAGAATTATTCACAATTTATCGATATCAGCTAGATCTACAAGTTTCATACCAATTCTTGTTTATTTAGCTTTTATCACCAACTTATCCGGCTCGAGGCTCGATCGTATCGGCTATCTCTCACTACGTCATCGACGTACCGATCTCACAGAAGATCTAGATCCGTCTCGCTGCTAACGTCACCAGATCGGCTGATCCTAGCCGCTCTGAACATACTTGCACTTAGGTTGCCCTAGCGATTAGCCGATTTTGCCCGCTTTTGTATCGGCCGATCAGGCTCTTACGCTGTGCCCACTGTTGGCATTTCTTAGCGTGAACACTTAAGAACATATTTAGAATCCATTCTTAGCGACAACGCTAGAAATGCTTGTTGGCATTTCTTAACGTCACTACTAACGACGCCGAGTTAGCGTGAACATCATGACTTGCCAAAGGTAAATCTAAACGATCACGAACGAATCCGCAAGCACACAGATAAACCATTGTAGCATTTCCCCAAGGAAGGAGAGCATTCCAAGGGTATCGTATTCGTGGAAGGCAATAGCAGGTATCATAGACTTATGCTTTTGCACTGAATGTAAACCAAGAGATAGATATAGAAAACAACAACTCAAAGGCAGGGGGTAAGATAAAAGATATGATAGGGTAGTGTGACACACTCAGATCTACCTCTACTCTAGTACTCTATGGCTTACGGGGAACATACGAGTTAGCTCTAGGTTCTAATGTACTAAACATATAAAGCTAGAAGATACGAGACATAGGCACGAAACATTGCATGAAAGGGTAAGGTTCAACACCCAGGTACAAATGGGGAGGTAGCCCGCGACGACCAGCACTCTGCGAAACTATACTTTAGACTCCTACAGCAATACCCCAACGCGGAGGGTTCCAAAGGGTCCAACAGCTGTCACCACTGCGGCCTACCTCAATCATTACGGGGGGAATGCTCATAACTAATGTAGCCACACAACCCAGGCACCATGCCTGCATTGCTGCTAGACTTCACCCGGACTGGGCTGTTGTGACCCAGGGTGAGAGCCACCAGAAGACTGGTTAACTTAGAACGAGTACCATAGCTTGAACACAAACTTCATGCAACACTAACATGCCATCTAACAAGATCAAACTAGGGCTAGACATACGAACGGATACGAACTCTCTTATGTCTAGTCAACAAGATCAAAGGGTCGTGTTCGTGAAGAACACGAGCCTCTAACTTATGAACAAACACATAAGGAATGAGTAAATCATCCTTCAAGTGGATCAAAAGGTAGTGTTCATGAAGAACACAAGCCTCTAAATGATGAACAAGAGATGAACTCAAGAACATATCAATCATATAATCTACCACAACTTTATATTAAATAGCTAAATAACTAAAGTAGATCAAAGTCATACAAAGAAATAAAGATACAAGAGAACTCATACCTAGACTCCAAAGTAGACTTGGAACCTGAATAAGAGCTACTCTAGCCTACCCCCTAGCCTTGGAGACTAAAAGTGAGAGGAGAATGAGAGAGTGGTGTGTGATAAATGGGAGCCCCTCCCCTTCTATTTATAGGCAAGGAGGAGGCTTGCTTCGGGGCTCAAACTCCACCAAAACACCCGGGGATGCAGTAAGTGACCAATGGGGAGCTGCCACGTGGAAGGCCGAGATGGAGCGGCACTAAGGCGGTTCGGCCGATCCTAGGATCGGCCGGCCCCCTAGGCCCTCTACTCAGGGTGTTCTTCCTTTGAGTGGCTGCCTTGTGGGCCCTTTGACCCTTCCCCCGTGCATGCCTCGTTTTGGAATCCTAGGTTGGCCCATGGATCCAAGTGAAGTCCATGTGTCGCTCTCTGATTCATCGGTGAGTGCCTCTCTTGGATCAGTGATGTGGATTGCCACGTGTTTCCTTGGTGGCAGCCACCTCCTCAGCTGAGTTGGTATGGTTCTTCCATAGAAGGTGGGTTTCCATCTCTTTTCATGCTTATTTCACCTACATACAAATAATCTCCAAGGACAAGTGGAACTACATTATTCAAATCAAAATGCAAGTAAATAATGCATATGCCTCCATTTATGTGAGAATATTGATGGCTGAAAGTAGTACTTAACAGCCGTCAACAAACTCCCCCAAGCTAACCTCTTGCTCGTCTCGAAGCAAGATATTAGAGACTTAGGTTGGTTGATCAGGAGTTGCTACGATATTATATTCTTTAACTTGTGGCAAACATACAACAAAGTACTCTACCAAGAGTTGAACAAGTTGGCAATGTTCTTACCATTCACTTGATGACATGGAGCATATAGCTTCACCTGCCTTAGGCAGTTGAGAGACATAATGGTTATATAGCAAGTGCATAATCACTCATATCTTGATCAACTATCAATCCAGAGGTTTTGTAATTTTTTCAAAAGAAAATCAGAGTCCTCAAATGATACTCTCGAATCGCTCAAAGTGTATGGTTCCTCACCAAGGCATCAAGTTGCCTTTCTTCACATCCTACTCCTAATAGGCTTATGTGGAGCTGTAGGTAGGGAAGAAATGTGGCATACTTGTCTCTCATATTTTGCTAAGTCAAAAAATCGGATCCTTGGAAGAAACAAACATACATCCTGATCAATATGTGCATAAGTGTGTGATGGCAATGAGCATGGTAAGGTGTATACTAGGTCCGGAAATGAGTGCTAGATATTACCATGCTTTATATGGGAAATGAGGGATTGATGGTAAGGTGGACACTAGCCTCGGAGTAGGTACTAGCTATTACCATCTATATGGTGGAACTCTTTCTTTTGCACATATCAATCCCTTTCTCCTTTTGGAATTTTTTGAGACTTGGGCTAGCTATCTTTATTTTATTTTTGCCATTTTTGAGCATGCTTTCCCCCTTTTTTCTTTTCTTTTTTTCAGCTAGCCCTTTGTCTCTATCAGAGATATTCGGAGAGGGATGAATGATACAAAGATGCATAGAGTTTTATTTTTTGAAGAATGCGTAAGCAAATGGAACAAATGATGAATGCTAATTTCCAGTGTAGAAGTTTAGCATGAACGTGTACGTGATCTTGATCAGGGGAGTATGAGTTCTAACAAGGGTCACAACAATTTGACAAAGCTCAATGAGAGAACAAGCTGCACATGTGGAGGCTAACAAGAGCTAGAATCTACACATGGCTTTGGATAGGAAATGGTCATCATTGAGGAACTCATCATGTTTTGATTTTTCAAAAAGGAAAACTCCGGATGTCAAGCATCACTAGGTACAAGATCATAGCACTATATTATACCATATCATTGAGAGCCAGGTGTGGTTCGAGGACCGGTGGATGGTCGCTTCCTGGTGTGATGAGTGATTGACAACGTGGTGTGGACTGATTCTTGGCTAAGTATTGCAGGTGCAGGTTGCGGCTTGACTGGTGCAGGTGCAGGTGAAGAACAAGCGTGAAAGGTCGTTGCCGGTGAGGCCTCCAGGTGTGGAGAAGACAAGTAGGCTTGGTTCGAGGGACCCGGTGGCCAGCGGGGTCAAGTGCGGGCCGCATGGTGGCAAGAACGGCAAGATGAAGTCATGGACGGTTTCTTGGTTGAGCCTCAAAACCAAGGTCGAGCCGGGACTACGTGGGAGCCGAGTCATGAGTGGTGATTGGCGGAGGCTACACCGAGTTCGCGGGGTTTCCGGTGGTTCACCAGAAAACCACTGGGTTCCTTGGTTGATCCACAAAGCCAAGACCGAAGAACCGAAGACGGAAGTGCAGCAGCTCCAGACCGGTCTGACCGGTGGGTCTGACCGGTCTGACCGGTGGGTACCGGTCTGACCGGTGAGGAGAACCGGTCTGACCGGTGTGCGACGACGCAGTCCGGAATCTTCGAAGCGGAGGACACGCGTCGGGATCGCAAGGCTTGCGTCGAGGCTAAGCAAGTTTGCGGTTGCTGGGCATCCGTCCGATGGTGCGAAGACAAAGACTTCCATTTTCGCCCTCGAGGGGCATGTATCCCTAGTTAGCTAGTAAGGGTATTTTAGTCTTTCGGTTGCCTCCATATAACCCAAGGGGTGAGAGGATGGCAGCCATCTCTTGGAACCCTAGCTCATTTGGTTTTCCTATTTTCCTTCCTATTTTCTTAGGATTTTCGTAGGACTAGCTTGAGAGCTTCATGGTGAGATCTTGTGAGAGGGAAGGATGATCGGGCGGCAAGCTAGACCTTGTATGAACCTCTTTGGTATGTATAGATGATTCGGCGTGGTTCCTCAAGGCTTGGATGTGTCTTTCCCGTTTCTCCTTTTTGGTGATTTTCGGAGCCCTTTCTTGGCGATTTTCTTGGAGCGATTTCGAGGCCTTTCTCTTTGGGATTTGGTGGGGGATGTATGCATGAACCTTTTGTGGTTCTTTTCCCTTTGATTCCCCTTCCAAATCCGTGAGCAAAGGGGCTCGATTTTGGGGTTTTCGTGGCTCTAGGGTTAGAGGCGTTCTTGGTGGGATTTCTTCGATTCCTCTTGATTTGACAAGTTTTGGTGGACCAAATCTTGGCTATGGAGTACCCATGAGGTGTTCCTACTATCCCCAAAGTCTTGTGCAAAACCGTGGAGCGTATCGGGAGATCGGGAGTTGGATTTGGAGGAGTTGACTCGCGGGCGCTGTTCATCCCGAGCTGCCCAGGCACGACCGGTCTGACCGGTGCTCTTGACCGGTCTGACTGGTGCTAGCCCTTGGTGGGTTTTTGTCTCGGGGAACAGCCTTGTCCGTGTGGTTTTGTCCTGTGGTCCTGCTGTTCAGTTCTTGGAGTGTTTGGAGTTGTTTTGCTAGGATTTGTGAGGGGTTCTTCTTCCTCACAGGTTGTGTTTCGTGGTGGTTTTTGTTCCAGGGCCTAGAGGATTCACTGAGGCTTCCTGGAACGTTTGCTGTGCGGCTGCTGTAGCCACCGGCCTGACCGACTCTGTCCACCGGTCTGACCGGTGTCACCGGTCTGACCGGCGCAGGCCATCGGTCTGACCGGTGTAGCACAGGCAGCAAGCCGTGCAAGTTTCCGCTGTGTGTTTTGGTGAGTTTTGGCTAGGAAGGTTGAGTGTTGGTTCCTAGGACCAGTAGCACTCCAGTGGCTGCGTGGTCTTGACCAACTTGGGTAGTTGGGTCGGAGACGTGAGTTGGAAGCCGTGTTCGTCTTGTTGGAGTTCTCATCTCCTTCGAGAAGAATTTTTATCGGCTCCCATTCACTCCCCCCCTCTCTGGTTCGCCTAATCGGTCCTTCAATTGGTATCAGAGCCGGTTCGGGTCTTTATTGACTCTTACCAGTCTAAGATCCAAAGATGGCGTACCAGGAACGGGGTTCGGGTCCTCCGCACTTCGATGGGAAGAACTACCAGATGTGGCAAAGGCGGATGGCGGCGTTCCTCCGCGGAAAGGGTCAGATCCTTTGGGATGTCACGGTGAACACAGCTTATGTTCATCCGATGAACTTCCTTGCTCCAGGATCGAGGGATATGTTCGAAGCCAACAACAAGGCTGTCGACTACTTGTTTCGTGCTCTGTGTCAGCCTGAATTCGATCGGGTTCAGACAGAGGACTTAGCTTGTAGGATTTGGGAGCAGTTGAAGGATGCTCATGCTGGGAATGCTCAGGTTCAGGCTCGGATGTACGCGACTTACCGGAGAGAGTACGAGAACTTCACTCATCTCCCCGGCGAGTCCGTCGATGCCCTTTTCCAGCGATTTACGGTCGTTGTGAACAACATGAGAGCCAATGTGGACGTCCTCCCATACAATGATCATGATAGAGCCGTGAAGCTCTTGCACTCGTTGGATCGTACCGTATGGGACGGGAAGTTTGAGGCTATTGTTGAGTCCGAGAAGTATGACACCTTGACGGTGAACGAGCTGTTCTCGAAGCTCAAGTCGGCTGAGTTGGACCGTGGTATGACAGCCAAGATCGAGAGCCCGACTAATTCTCATAGTCTCGCTCTCGTTAGTGGCAAAGGAGCTAAGTCTAACGCTAACGCATCCTCCAGGATGTACTCTCTGTCTTCTTTGATGTCTTTGCCAGATGAGGAGTTCAACGTGCTTGGAGAGGATGAGCTGGCGTTGCTGACCAGGCGGTTCGAGAGGCTGCACGAGAACCGGGTGAACACGAGGAGGACAGCACGGACGTGCTTTCAGTGCGGCAAGCCAGGACACTTCGTTGCCGACTGCCCGGAGAAGACGGAGAACAAGGACGGCTACAAGGACGGCTACAGGCACCGATCGAGCAAGGATGGCAAGTACCGATCGAGGCGCGATCACAAGCACAAGAACAAGCACAAGGACGAGCGACGGTCGAGGAAGAAGGATGGCCGCGGCAGGAAGGCCCGAGCAATGGTCGGAGCGAGCGACGTCGACTCCAGCTCCGCCTACTCTTCCTCAAGCTCGAGTAGCAGTGAAGATGAAGGTGATCGGCGCAAGAACAAGAAGTCATCCAGGAACTTGAGCGGGTTGAGCTGCTTCGCGAGAGATGGCTTCTGCGGCATGGCCCGTAGCTCCGGCAGCAAGAAGAGCCACCAGAGTGACTCGGACTCTGACTCCGAGGATGAGGTATGTGATGAGCTCTCTTCTTTGCGCAAGGAGAATGATGAGTTGGTTGACTTGCTTGATAACCGCGATCACATGCTTAGAGAGGCCAAGAAGATGAGGAAAGAGCTTAGGGCCTCACTAGAAGATGCTAGGAACCGTGTGGCTGAGCTAGAAACCCAGAACCTAGATGCTAAGCTTGAGATTGATTCGCTTAAGGCTTCTCCTGTGGTTTCTGATGAGATTGATTGCTGTGATTGCTCTGTGTACCTAGCTGATCTTACTGCTCTTAAGGATAAGCATGCTTCTACTTGTGATGAACTAGATATGCTTAGGGTTGAAGTGGCTGAGCTTAAGTCTAGATCTGCTTTGCTAGGTGCTTGCACTTCTTGCCCTGTTTTGCATGGAAAGATTGATGAGATGCATGCTTACACTGTTTCGCTTGAGGCTAAGTTGAAAGAGCCTATTCCCACTTCTTGCTCTACTTGTGAATTGCATGCGGTTAAGAATTTGGAGCTTGCACATTATGTTGATCGCCTGCAGGATGAAAATGATGAGCTGAGAAAATGTATGAGCTGGTTGTCGGGTCAGGAGCCTCAGCTCGGTATCATGATAGCGGCTTTCAAACGCTATGATGGTCAGGCACTTGGGGCTGACAAGCTTGGAGAGAACTGTGGTGAGGGAGTTGAGAGAGTTGGAGAGATTCCTATCCCACCACCAAACAGACACAAGAACAAGTTTGAGCCCAAGCCCAACCATCTCAGAAATAAACTTGACACTACTCCAGATCCACCCATATTCCCTCACCCAATAAATGATTTTCAGAAACCGGTGAAGTTTGTGAGCCCAAAGGGAGGTGAGGAAGGAGAGAAGAAGGGTGAGAAGCCGAGTGGGCAGCCCCAACCCAAGCCTAAGCCTAAGCCACAGCCCATAAAGTTCCATTGTGGGTATTGTGGGAGAGATGGTCACAAGGATGAGTTTTGCTTCAAGAGGAAGCGTGAGGAGAGAATGGCTAGAGAGTGGGCTAACAGGGACAGGTACCACTCCTCTAATGGTGTACCTGAGCCTCGTATGCAGATGCCCAGGGCCAAGGCGATTGTGAGGACGGTTCCGGCTTGGGGAGACCGGAAGGCTGCAGGTGTTGCTGCTGGCCGAGCCACACCGGTCAGACCGGTGTACTACACCGGTCAGACCGGTGCAGGTCTGGGCAGACAGCGAGTCAGGTTTCGTGCTCGTGAGGATGCTCGGTTTGGTTCTGGAGGTCGTGGTTCTGGTGGTTGGTCTGGAAAGTTTGCAGGTGGTCAGTTTGCTAGGCGTTCTCCACCTCGTGCTCAATACGAGGGTGAGAAGAGTCGTAGCTTTGAGATGGAGCGGAGGTACGATCCACGGTTTCCCTTTCGTGGTTTTCGTCCTCCTCCAGCTAGAGAGGGTTGGTTCCCTCGTGGTGGTTACCGTGGTGGTAGCTTTGATAGGCGTGATGATTTGGTTTGTGCTAACCCCACTTTGGAGCAAATGGCTCGGCACTGGTTTTACTCTTTTGGTACTAACCCCAGTGCTGAGTCATTTGTTCACTCACGTGCTCGCTTTTGAATTTCAGGTGGGAGACTTGAAGAACATTTGGTTGATTGACTCCGGTTGCTCGAGGCATATGACCGGAGACAAGGGGTGGTTCTCAAGTCTCGTCCCGGTGGTGACAAAGAAGTACATCACCTTTGGGGACAATGGGCGAGGGCGTGTGCTGTCAGAAGGTGAGATTAAGGTAAGCGATAAGATCACTCTCAGGCGTGTTGCTCTTGTTCAATCGCTTGGATACAATTTGCTTTCTGTGTCCCAGTTGTTGGATGAGGGTTTTGAGGTGTTGTTTCGGCCTGGTGGTTCTCGGATTTTAGATTCTCGGGGGGATCTTGTTTGCATGGTCGTTCCCGAGGGTCAAGTGTTCCGAGCTGATTTTTCTCAGTCTTCTGGTGTGGAGCGTTGCTTCTTGGCTGGTTCTTCGAGTGAGTTGTGGAAGTGGCATAGGAAGTTGGGTCACTTGAGCTTTGACCTTTTGTCTCGCTTGAGTAAACTCAATTTGGTCCGAGGATTGCCACGATTGAGGTTTGAGAAAGAGTTGGTTTGTGCGCCGTGTAGGCATGCCAAGATGGTAGCCTCTTCTCACCCGCCTCTCACCGATGTGATGACTGAGCGTCCTTGCGAGCTGCTCCATATGGACCTTGTTGGCCCAGCTCGTGTGCGATCTGCGGGTGGGAAGTGGTATGTCCTTGTTGTGGTGGACGACTACTCTCGGTATGCGTGGGTGTTCTTTCTTGAGGAGAAGGGGGAGACGTTTGGTTTTGTTCGAGATCTTGTCTTGAGGTTAAGAAACGAGAGGCACGGAGATGCCATACGAGCGATCCGCAGTGACAATGGCTCGGAATTCAAAAACTCTCGCTTCGAAACCTTTTGCCATGACTTGGGTCTTGAACATCAGTTTTCGAGTCCGTATACGCCTCCCCAGAATGGCGTGGTGGAAAGGAAAAACAGGACCTTGTGCGAGATGGCTCGGACGATGCTCGACGAGCATAGGACTCCGAGAAGGTTCTGGGCTGAGGCGGTCAACACCGCATGCCATGTGTCGAACAGGATCTACCTCAGGGTTCACAAGAAGAAAACCTGTTACGAGTTGATGCACGGTCGCACACCCAAGGTGAGTCACTTCCATGTCTTTGGTTGTAAATGCTTCATTCTGAAGAAAGGGAAGAAGTTGGACAAGTTCGAGGCTAGGTCTGTCGATGGTATTTTCTTTGGTTATGCATCTCATTCTAGAGCATTTCGTGTGCTCAATCTTGAAACTAACCAAATCGTGGAGACTTGCGAGGTAACCTTCGACGAGACACAGCCACGTAGTCAGCTTGTTTTTGAGTGTGCAGGTGACGACGAACTTGGCGAGGAGATCTTTCAGGAGGAGGAGCATGAACATGGAGATGATGAAGATGGCGGTGTGATGCCCGCGGCTGAACATGTACCTACTACTTCGACGACGATCGAGAATGGACCCTCTCCCACACCTACAACGACAAACCCAGATCAAGGCGAAGCTGCTGTTGAGGGGGAGGTAGCATCAAGGCGAGAACCTCCCCGACGAGTGCAAGTGGATCACCCAGCTTCGAGAATCATCGGAGACATGAATGAACGTACTACACGGTCGAGGGTTCGGAACAATTCTCATTTCGCTCATGCTGCTTTTGTTGCCACTTTTGAGCCCAAAGACATTGGACATGCGTTATCTGATCATAATTGGGTTAACTCGATGCATGAGGAGTTGGAGAATTTTGAGAGGAACCAAGTTTGGGTGTTGGTTGACCCTCCCCCAGGGTGTAAGCCGATTGGGACAAAATGGGTGTGGAAAAATAAAGAGGGAGAGAAAGGAGAAGTGGTGAGGAACAAGTCGAGACTTGTTGCTCAGGGGTACAGTCAGAAAGAGGGGATCGACTACGAGGAGACTTTCGCTCCTGTAGCTCGTTTGGAGGCGATCAGGATCCTTCTAGCTTTTTCCGTGGCTAAAGGGTTCAAGTTGTACCAGATGGATGTGAAGAGTGCTTTTCTGAACGGTGTATTGGAGGAAGAGGTGTTTGTGAGGCAACCACCGGGGTTTGAGAGTGAGAAGTACCCTCACCGGGTCTACAAGTTGAGGAAGGCGCTGTATGGGTTGAAGCAGGCGCCTAGAGCTTGGTATGGTAGGTTGAGGGGGTTCCTGTTTGAGAGAGGGTTTGAGATGGGGAAGGTCGACCAGACCTTGTTTCTCCTCAGGCAGGACAGAGATATCCTGATTGTGCAGGTATACGTGGATGATATTGTCTTTGGTGGCTCGTCTAACTCTCTTGTTGCAAGGTTTGCAGAAGACATGAGCAGGGAATTTGAGATGAGCATGATGGGCGAGTTGCAGTTCTTCCTCGGGCTACAAATCAAGCAATCAAAGGAAGGAACATTTGTGCACCAAGCTAAGTACACCAAGGACATTGTGAGGAAGTTCAAGATGGAGGATTCCAAGGCCATGGCGACGCCTATGAGTACGACTACAGTTCTTGATGCGGACGAGGAAGGTGAACACGTGGACCAGAAGGAGTACCGGAGCATGATCGGGTCACTCCTCTACTTGACGGCGACGAGGCCGGACATTCAATTCTCGGTGTGTCTGTGCGCTCGTTTTCAAGCTTCTCCGAGGACTTCGCATCGGCAAGCAGTCAAGCGCATTTTCAGGTATTTGCGACACACTCCCGACTTTGGCCTTTGGTACTCTGCGTCTTCTTCTTTGGCGCTTCATGGATTTTCAGACGCGGATTTTGCCGGGTGTCGGTTGGATAGGAAGTCCACTTCTGGGACTTGCCAGTTCTTGGGTTCTTCTTTGGTATCTTGGTCTTCCCGCAAACAGTCGAGTGTTGCTCAATCCACTACCGAGGCAGAGTATGTGGCCGCAGCTAGTTGTTGCTCTCAGCTCCTTTGGATCACATACACCATGAGTGACTTTGGTGAGGAGTATACCCATGTCCCACTTCAATGTGATAGCACCAGTGCCATAAGCGTTGCAAAGAACCCAGTGCTCCATTCCAAAACCAAGCACATAGAAGTGAGGTATCATTTTCTGAGAGACAACGTAGAGAAAGGGAAGATAGCTTTGATCCATGTACCCACACATGAACAACTAGCCGATATTTTCACCAAACCCCTAGATCAAGCAACTTTCACTCGTTTGCGGGGGGAGCTTGGTGTTTGTTTGATTTCTTGAGTTGGCGTGTGGGAGCTCCTTTGTAGCATATGTATAGCTTTCCTTTGTGCATTTCTTGCATTTGGCATGGCATATGTAGCATGATGTATAGGCATCTTTGTATCTTAGGTTGCATGCATTTTGTATCATATGCATTGTTTAGGAAAGGCTTCTCCTATACACATTGTTCACCATGGAATGACATATATGTCTTTGTGAGCTAATTTGGTAAGCTATGGTTAGTTTGGCTTAGCTCTTGATAATCTTGGTTTGTATCCATGGTTGATGGCTATGTTTTTGAAAAATTTCATATATATGCTCTCTTGTGAGTAAATGCCTTTACATGATCTTGACATGTTTTAGTGGCTTGGCTATGCTTAATTTGTGGTTGGATAGCTTATTTTGATCATATGGGGCCAAAGGCTCATTTGCCATCATGAATGTTTAGCCCCCATGCTTCATCTTGTGGAGGGGCATAAGTTCCTTTTTGTCGCAAAGACATTTCATGTACCAATTATAAATCTGAATATGAAATGTAAATTACTTGAAAAATGTGCTCCCATGTCATATGTGCTAATTTTAATTTGCTTTGGGTGCTAAATCGTTGCATGATGCCTACCAATGAGAAGTCTCATATATAGAAGTAGGCACATGGCTCGGTGGCTTTGACATGACATGAGGTGCTTGTGGGTGTTTATGATGGTCTTATGCTTAGAATGGTTGTCCTAGCATGAAGTTTGTGTGGCTTTGCCATTTTGACATGTTTTGCTCATGTTTAGGACTTTGCTCATGAGAGGGTGTTTTTTTCGCAAAATTGCTAAATTCTATCTTAGCTTCGCCCAATGGTTGTGAAACTTGGTGATCATGAAGTTTATGTCTTTACGAAGCTATGGAGTATCTAACTTGCTCGTTTGGACATGTGTAGCATCCTATGTTGAATTTTGTCTATTTGAGAAGCTCTAGGTTGCATTTTTTGCATTTTTGGCTTGATTCATGCATTGTCAACAAGGGGGAGAAGTTTGAGCATGTTTTGGCCTACTGAATGCATTTGGAAGGTTTTCAGGTGGTTTCGAGCTATTTTTGGGCTCTGTTGTGCACCGGTCTGACCGGTTGAGGTCACCGGTCTGACCGGTCAGAGTGCTGGTCCTGTTCACATGTTGCCCACCGGTCTGACCGGTGGTGTCTACCGGTCTGACCGGTCAGAGCTGAGCTGTTGCAGCTGCTCTGTTTTGTGAAGTGGTTCGCATGCATTTGTCCAGGGGGAGTTGCATGTGTGCAGGGGGAGCTCTTTGTGGTTTTCGAGCTTTGGTTTGATGGTTTGTGCTCTTTGCTTGAGCATGTTTTGTCTCGGATGTGTCGAGCCGTTGCCCTTGCCTAAGGGGTCCGAGACTTGTCTTCTTCAAGTGATCTTGCTCTTTGCCTTTTCTTTGGCTTTCGATCGCTTGTTGGAGTTTCTTTTAGTCGTTTCTTTTCTTTTCCTTTTCTCTTGGTTACCAAAACGTGTGTGTTGTCAATGCACTCATCAAGGGGGAGATTGAGAGCCAGGTGTGGTTCGAGGACCGGTGGATGGTCGCTTCCTGGTGTGATGAGTGATTGACAACGTGGTGTGGACTGATTCTTGGCTAAGTATTGCAGGTGCAGGTTGCGGCTTGACTGGTGCAGGTGCAGGTGAAGAACAAGCGTGAAAGGTCGTTGCCGGTGAGGCCTCCAGGTGTGGAGAAGACAAGTAGGCTTGGTTCGAGGGACCCGGTGGCCAGCGGGGTCAAGTGCGGGCCGCATGGTGGCAAGAACGGCAAGATGAAGTCATGGACGGTTTCTTGGTTGAGCCTCAAAACCAAGGTCGAGCCGGGACTACGTGGGAGCCGAGTCATGAGTGGTGATTGGCGGAGGCTACACCGAGTTCGCGGGGTTTCCGGTGGTTCACCAGAAAACCACTGGGTTCCTTGGTTGATCCACAAAGCCAAGACCGAAGAACCGAAGACGGAAGTGCAGCAGCTCCAGACCGGTCTGACCGGTGGGTCTGACCGGTCTGACCGGTGGGTACCGGTCTGACCGGTGAGGAGAACCGGTCTGACCGGTGTGCGACGACGCAGTCCGGAATCTTCGAAGCGGAGGACATGCGTCGGGATCGCAAGGCTTGCGTCGAGGCTAAGCAAGTTTGCGGTTGCTGGGCATCCGTCCGATGGTGCGAAGACAAAGACTTCCATTTTCGCCCTCGAGGGGCATGTATCCCTAGTTAGCTAGTAAGGGTATTTTAGTCTTTCGGTTGCCTCCATATAACCCAAGGGGTGAGAGGATGGCAGCCATCTCTTGGAACCCTAGCTCATTTGGTTTTCCTATTTTCCTTCCTATTTTCTTAGGATTTTCGTAGGACTAGCTTGAGAGCTTCATGGTGAGATCTTGTGAGAGGGAAGGATGATCGGGCGGCAAGCTAGACCTTGTATGAACCTCTTTGGTATGTATAGATGATTCGGCGTGGTTCCTCAAGGCTTGGATGTGTCTTTCCCGTTTCTCCTTTTTGGTGATTTTCGGAGCCCTTTCTTGGCGATTTTCTTGGAGCGATTTCGAGGCCTTTCTCTTTGGGATTTGGTGGGGGATGTATGCATGAACCTTTTGTGGTTCTTTTCCCTTTGATTCCCTTTCCAAATCCGTGAGCAAAGGGGCTCGATTTTGGGGTTTTCGTGGCTCTAGGGTTAGAGGCGTTCTTGGTGGGATTTCTTCGATTCCTCTTGATTTGACAAGTTTTGGTGGACCAAATCTTGGCTATGGAGTACCCATGAGGTGTTCCTACTATCCCCAAAGTCTTGTGCAAAACCGTGGAGCGTATCGGGAGATCGGGAGTTGGATTTGGAGGAGTTGACTCGCGGGCGCTGTTCATCCCGAGCTGCCCAGGCACGACCGGTCTGACCGGTGCTCTTGACCGGTCTGACTGGTGCTAGCCCTTGGTGGGTTTTTGTCTCGGGGAACAGCCTTGTCCGTGTGGTTTTGTCCTGTGGTCCTGCTGTTCAGTTCTTGGAGTGTTTGGAGTTGTTTTGCTAGGATTTGTGAGGGGTTCTTCTTCCTCACAGGTTGTGTTTCGTGGTGGTTTTTGTTCCAGGGCCTAGAGGATTCACTGAGGCTTCCTGGAACGTTTGCTGTGCGGCTGCTGTAGCCACCGGCCTGACCGACTCTGTCCACCGGTCTGACCGGTGTCACCGGTCTGACCGGCGCAGACCATCGGTCTGACCGGTGTAGCACAGGCAGCAAGCCGTGCAAGTTTCCGCTGTGTGTTTTGGTGAGTTTTGGCTAGGAAGGTTGAGTGTTGGTTCCTAGGACCAGTAGCACTCCAGTGGCTGCGTGGTCTTGACCAACTTGGGTAGTTGGGTCGGAGACGTGAGTTGGAAGCCGTGTTCGTCTTGTTGGAGTTCTCATCTCCTTCGAGAAGAATTTTTATCGGCTCCCATTCACTCCCCCCCTCTCTGGTTCGCCTAATCGGTCCTTCAATTGGTATCAGAGCCGGTTCGGGTCTTTATTGACTCTTACCAGTCTAAGATCCAAAGATGGCGTACCAGGAACGGGGTTCGGGTCCTCCGCACTTCGATGGGAAGAACTACCAAATGTGGCAAAGGCGGATGGCGGCGTTCCTCCGCGGAAAGGGTCAGATCCTTTGGGATGTCACGGTGAACACAGCTTATGTTCATCCGATGAACTTCCTTGCTCCAGGATCGAGGGATATGTTCGAAGCCAACAACAAGGCTGTCGACTACTTGTTTCGTGCTCTGTGTCAGCCTGAATTCGATCGGGTTCAGACAGAGGACTTAGCTTGTAGGATTTGGGAGCAGTTGAAGGATGCTCATGCTGGGAATGCTCAGGTTCAGGCTCGGATGTACGCGACTTACCGGAGAGAGTACGAGAACTTCACTCATCTCCCCGGCGAGTCCGTCGATGCCCTTTTCCAGCGATTTACGGTCGTTGTGAACAACATGAGAGCCAATGTGGACGTCCTCCCATACAATGATCATGATAGAGCCGTGAAGCTCTTGCACTCGTTGGATCGTACCGTATGGGACGGGAAGTTTGAGGCTATTGTTGAGTCCGAGAAGTATGACACCTTGACGGTGAACGAGCTGTTCTCGAAGCTCAAGTCGGCTGAGTTGGACCGTGGTATGACAGCCAAGATCGAGAGCCCGACTGATTCTCATAGTCTCGCTCTCGTTAGTGGCAAAGGAGCTAAGTCTAACGCTAACGCATCCTCCAGGATGTACTCTCTGTCTTCTTTGATGTCTTTGCCAGATGAGGAGTTCAACGTGCTTGGAGAGGACGAGCTGGCGTTGCTGACCAGGCGGTTCGAGAGGCTGCACGAGAACCGGGTGAACACGAGGAGGACAGCACGGACGTGCTTTCAGTGCGGCAAGCCAGGACACTTCGTTGCCGACTGCCCGGAGAAGACGGAGAACAAGGACGGCTACAAGGACGGCTACAGGCACCGATCGAGCAAGGATGGCAAGTACCGATCGAGGCGCGATCACAAGCACAAGAACAAGCACAAGGACGAGCGACGGTCGAGGAAGAAGGATGGCCGCGGCAGGAAGGCCCGAGCAATGGTCGGAGCGAGCGACGTCGACTCCAGCTCCGCCTACTCTTCCTCAAGCTCGAGTAGCAGTGAAGATGAAGGTGATCGGCGCAAGAACAAGAAGTCATCCAGGAACTTGAGCGGGTTGAGCTGCTTCGCGAGAGATGGCTTCTGCGGCATGGCCCGTAGCTCCGGCAGCAAGAAGAGCCACCAGAGTGACTCGGACTCTGACTCCGAGGATGAGGTATGTGATGAGCTCTCTTCTTTGCGCAAGGAGAATGATGAGTTGGTTGACTTGCTTGATAACCGCGATCACATGCTTAGAGAGGCCAAGAAGATGAGGAAAGAGCTTAGGGCCTCACTAGAAGATGCTAGGAACCGTGTGGCTGAGCTAGAAACCCAGAACCTAGATGCTAAGCTTGAGATTGATTCGCTTAAGGCTTCTCCTGTGGTTTCTGATGAGATTGATTGCTGTGATTGCTCTGTGTACCTAGCTGATCTTACTGCTCTTAAGGATAAGCATGCTTCTACTTGTGATGAACTAGATATGCTTAGGGTTGAAGTGGCTGAGCTTAAGTCTAGATCTGCTTTGCTAGGTGCTTGCACTTCTTGCCCTGTTTTGCATGGAAAGATTGATGAGATGCATGCTTACACTGTTTCGCTTGAGGCTAAGTTGAAAGAGCCTATTCCCACTTCTTGCTCTACTTGTGAATTGCATGCGGTTAAGAATTTGGAGCTTGCACATTATGTTGATCGCCTGCAGGATGAAAATGATGAGCTGAGAAAATGTATGAGCTGGTTGTCGGGTCAGGAGCCTCAGCTCGGTATCATGATAGCGGCTTTCAAACGCTATGATGGTCAGGCACTTGGGGCTGACAAGCTTGGAGAGAACTGTGGTGAGGGAGTTGAGAGAGTTGGAGAGATTCCTATCCCACCACCAAACAGACACAAGAACAAGTTTGAGCCCAAGCCCAACCATCTCAGAAATAAACTTGACACTACTCCAGATCCACCCATATTCCCTCACCCAATAAATGATTTTCAGAAACCGGTGAAGTTTGTGAGCCCAAAGGGAGGTGAGGAAGGAGAGAAGAAGGGTGAGAAGCCGAGTGGGCAGCCCCAACCCAAGCCTAAGCCTAAGCCACAGCCCATAAAGTTCCATTGTGGGTATTGTGGGAGAGATGGTCACAAGGATGAGTTTTGCTTCAAGAGGAAGCGTGAGGAGAGAATGGCTAGAGAGTGGGCTAACAGGGACAGGTACCACTCCTCTAATGGTGTACCTGAGCCTCGTATGCAGATGCCCAGGGCCAAGGCGATTGTGAGGACGGTTCCGGCTTGGGGAGACCGGAAGGCTGCAGGTGTTGCTGCTGGCCGAGCCACACCGGTCAGACCGGTGTACTACACCGGTCAGACCGGTGCAGGTCTGGGCAGACAGCGAGTCAGGTTTCGTGCTCGTGAGGATGCTCGGTTTGGTTCTGGAGGTCGTGGTTCTGGTGGTTGGTCTGGAAAGTTTGCAGGTGGTCAGTTTGCTAGGCGTTCTCCACCTCGTGCTCAATACGAGGGTGAGAAGAGTCGTAGCTTTGAGATGGAGCGGAGGTACGATCCACGGTTTCCCTTTCGTGGTTTTCGTCCTCCTCCAGCTAGAGAGGGTTGGTTCCCTCGTGGTGGTTACCGTGGTGGTAGCTTTGATAGGCGTGATGATTTGGTTTGTGCTAACCCCACTTTGGAGCAAATGGCTCGGCACTGGTTTTACTCTTTTGGGACTAACCCCAGTGCTGAGTCATTTGTTCACTCACGTGCTCGCTTTTGAATTTCAGGTGGGAGACTTGAAGAACATTTGGTTGATTGACTCCGGTTGCTCGAGGCATATGACCGGAGACAAGGGGTGGTTCTCAAGTCTCGTCCCGGTGGTGACAAAGAAGTACATCACCTTTGGGGACAATGGGCGAGGGCGTGTGCTGTCAGAAGGTGAGATTAAGGTAAGCGATAAGATCACTCTCAGGCGTGTTGCTCTTGTTCAATCGCTTGGATACAATTTGCTTTCTGTGTCCCAGTTGTTGGATGAGGGTTTTGAGGTGTTGTTTCGGCCTGGTGGTTCTCGGATTTTAGATTCTCGGGGGGATCTTGTTTGCATGGTCGTTCCCGAGGGTCAAGTGTTCCGAGCTGATTTTTCTCAGTCTTCTGGTGTGGAGCGTTGCTTCTTGGCTGGTTCTTCGAGTGAGTTGTGGAAGTGGCATAGGAAGTTGGGTCACTTGAGCTTTGACCTTTTGTCTCGCTTGAGTAAACTCAATTTGGTCCGAGGATTGCCACGATTGAGGTTTGAGAAAGAGTTGGTTTGTGCGCCGTGTAGGCATGCCAAGATGGTAGCCTCTTCTCACCCGCCTCTCACCGATGTGATGACTGAGCGTCCTTGCGAGCTGCTCCATATGGACCTTGTTGGCCCAGCTCGTGTGCGATCTGCGGGTGGGAAGTGGTATGTCCTTGTTGTGGTGGACGACTACTCTCGGTATGCGTGGGTGTTCTTTCTTGAGGAGAAGGGGGAGACGTTTGGTTTTGTTCGAGATCTTGTCTTGAGGTTAAGAAACGAGAGGCACGGAGATGCCATACGAGCGATCCGCAGTGACAATGGCTCGGAATTCAAAAACTCTCGCTTCGAAACCTTTTGCCATGACTTGGGTCTTGAACATCAGTTTTCGAGTCCGTATACGCCTCCCCAGAATGGCGTGGTGGAAAGGAAAAACAGGACCTTGTGCGAGATGGCTCGGACGATGCTCGACGAGCATAGGACTCCGAGAAGGTTCTGGGCTGAGGCGGTCAACACCGCATGCCATGTGTCGAACAGGATCTACCTCAGGGTTCACAAGAAGAAAACCTGTTACGAGTTGATGCACGGTCGCACACCCAAGGTGAGTCACTTCCATGTCTTTGGTTGTAAATGCTTCATTCTGAAGAAAGGGAAGAAGTTGGACAAGTTCGAGGCTAGGTCTGTCGATGGTATTTTCTTTGGTTATGCATCTCATTCTAGAGCATTTCGTGTGCTCAATCTTGAAACTAACCAAATCGTGGAGACTTGCGAGGTAACCTTCGACGAGACACAGCCACGTAGTCAGCTTGTTTTTGAGTGTGCAGGTGACGACGAACTTGGCGAGGAGATCTTTCAGGAGGAGGAGCATGAACATGGAGATGATGAAGATGGCGGTGTGATGCCCGCGGCTGAACATGTACCTACTACTTCGACGACGATCGAGAATGGACCCTCTCCCACACCTACAACGACAAACCCAGATCAAGGCGAAGCTGCTGTTGAGGGGGAGGTAGCATCAAGGCGAGAACCTCCCCGACGAGTGCAAGTGGATCACCCAGCTTCGAGAATCATCGGAGACATGAATGAACGTACTACACGGTCGAGGGTTCGGAACAATTCTCATTTCGCTCATGCTGCTTTTGTTGCCACTTTTGAGCCCAAAGACATTGGACATGCGTTATCTGATCATAATTGGGTTAACTCGATGCATGAGGAGTTGGAGAATTTTGAGAGGAACCAAGTTTGGGTGTTGGTTGACCCTCCCCCAGGGTGTAAGCCGATTGGGACAAAATGGGTGTGGAAAAATAAAGAGGGAGAGAAAGGAGAAGTGGTGAGGAACAAGTCGAGACTTGTTGCTCAGGGGTACAGTCAGAAAGAGGGGATCGACTACGAGGAGACTTTCGCTCCTGTAGCTCGTTTGGAGGCGATCAGGATCCTTCTAGCTTTTTCCGTGGCTAAAGGGTTCAAGTTGTACCAGATGGATGTGAAGAGTGCTTTTCTGAACGGTGTATTGGAGGAAGAGGTGTTTGTGAGGCAACCACCGGGGTTTGAGAGTGAGAAGTACCCTCACCGGGTCTACAAGTTGAGGAAGGCGCTGTATGGGTTGAAGCAGGCGCCTAGAGCTTGGTATGGTAGGTTGAGGGGGTTCCTGTTTGAGAGAGGGTTTGAGATGGGGAAGGTCGACCAGACCTTGTTTCTCCTCAGGCAGGACAGAGATATCCTGATTGTGCAGGTATACGTGGATGATATTGTCTTTGGTGGCTCGTCTAACTCTCTTGTTGCAAGGTTTGCAGAAGACATGAGCAGGGAATTTGAGATGAGCATGATGGGCGAGTTGCAGTTCTTCCTCGGGCTACAAATCAAGCAATCAAAGGAAGGAACATTTGTGCACCAAGCTAAGTACACCAAGGACATTGTGAGGAAGTTCAAGATGGAGGATTCCAAGGCCATGGCGACGCCTATGAGTACGACTACAGTTCTTGATGCGGACGAGGACGGAGGCGGACCACCGAAGCTAGAACTAGCGGGTGTAGCCCACTGAGCACCGCTCGCACTCGCCCAAGCCGTACCACTTGCACTCGGATGGTAGGCGGGCTGATCCCAACCAGGAGCATATCCAGGGGTAACCCCGAACATGTACCCCGCAGGGGGCCCTCCTGTCATCGGTGGTGTAGTAGGCTGTGGCTGTGGTTGTGGTGGTGGCTGTGACTGCTGCTGCTGCATGTGTGCTCTCTTCGCCGCGCTTCTGGTGGACCTGCCTGAAACACTAGCACGACGGCTTTCCTCTTGTGTAACAAGGGGAATGGTTAGTGACTCCGAGCTATACAATCGAAACCCCGAGTTAGGTAACGGGATTTGATTTGCATAACCCGGGAAGAAGAAAGTCAAAGAATCATTTGGGCCTCTCTTAAGTATATGCCCTTGGATCAAGTATGCCTCATCAATGAGAACTCGGGGCATCCCGATGAAGGGTACGGGATTCCCGCTAAGAACCCCGAGTCTGAGAGCAATACGAGTCACCAAAGATGTACACTCAATAGGGCCTATCATCTTAAAATTCATCAACCACTACCGAATCATAGCTTTAACAGGGAGAATTTGATCTGTTTAGTAGCGGCATATAAAAGCATCAACTCATCGCTGCGCACAGGCCGAACATCCTCTCGTGGAAAGAGAGTAATGGAGAGCCACTTGTGCCACAAGTGGAGAGTGGGATGCACAATATCATTGCGCCGAGGCACAAATTTGCCACTATAAACTAGACCAGAAATGTCTGCCCAGAAAGAGTCTCGAACAAAACCCTCACAAGCCTTCTTGAAAGAAAGAGCACAATGATGATTAAAACCAAGGAGACGACTAAGATCCTTCCATGAAACTCGGTAATCGGTCCCGAAAAGATGAAACTCAATACCGTCGTGTACCTTGGTAAGAGAGCAAAGAAACTAGATGGTGAGGGGTCGAGAGCCATGCTCTGTAACCGGTGCAAACTCCTCCCAACCAAGAGCATACCAAATGGAAGCAAACTCGAGGTTCATACCTGTCTTCTCCATGAGTGCCGGGTCGAAGTCCCGGGTGTGGGCGAAGACTCGGTCTTTCAGGAGAGCATAGGCTTGCTCCTCTCGAGCGCCCCGCAAGCTGAGGTAGGGGGTGTCGTCGACGACCTCCTCTGCTGCTTGTGGTTCGGCTTGCTCCTCTTGCTCTTCTTCATAATCCATCGTTGATGGGCTCGACGTCGGCTCGGCGGGGACGGATGAGCTTGCGCTTGCCCGTGAACGGGAGCGTGTCACCCTCCAGAGAGTGTTCGCCGCCCAATTCATGCTAGCACAACATCGAGACAATAAGAGCAACTCGGTGATGGATTAGTGAAATCGAATGAAATTCTTACCGAGCTTGCTCCACTAATCGCAATACTTGCAGCAACACAATAGAGAGAGTACTTGATGATCCAAATTTGAGCAAGAAATACAAGAAAACCAAGAGAGCAAGGAGTGGAGAGGGGAGTGTGAGTGAAATGAGTTGAATGGGTGAAGAACACCCCCTCTCAGGTCCAATTTATAGAGCAAAGGGGCAGCACACTGCGGGCTAGCCGTTGCTCAATGGCTAGGAGCCGTTGGCCAAAGCTGGGCCCACCCGACCGTTGCCAGGGTTCGGCCGAACCCTAGTTCGGCCGACCAGGCTGTGGGCCCGGTGCTGGCCCCCTTTGGCAGGCGTGTCACCAACGGCTATATGATGATATACCCTGGTGCACCGGCCAAAGTTTGCTCTAGAAATTACCCAAATGATTTTTCTAAAGTTTTTAAACTCAGAAATTATTTTTAGATTTTTTTTTGAAAAGGGAAAGTGGCTAGATAAATCTAGCATGCAGATGCAAGGTTTGGAAAAATCAAATATGCAGTTTTGGAAATCAATTAAAATTTTGGAAAGGGAAATATGAGATAAATACCATCTTTAACCTTTTTTGGTAGAAATGACTCATCATTTTTAGTCCAACGAGTTGGACTCTTCTCAGTGGTTAATTCCACTCGGCACCCCACTCCTGAGAAGTAGAGGGTGATGCCTTTTCAACCTTCCGCCATTCCTTACCAATTTTCTTTTGCTTCAATTTTGACGGAGATTTCTTCTTCGGGGGTGAAGGCTCCGTCTTTCCCCCAAGCTGCTCAACGCTATCTTACACCAAATAGCATTGCTCTTCTTTATCTTGAAACTTGAACTTCAAGTTCCTCTTTCCAATGCGGAAACGGATCACTCCGGCCCCACATTGATTCTAGCTCAGACATCACTGAGAAATGGTCACCCAAGGATGAGCGACATTCCTCCCTCGTCATCCATATCAAGGACCACGAAATTCGCGAAGACGTAGGAGTTCTTGACCTTGACCAATAAGCTCTCAACAATTCCTTCTGGATATCGTATCGTTGAATCGATGAGTTGGATAGTCCGTGTTGTTGGAGAGAGAGAGCTGGATATCCCAGTTGCTCGAACATGGCCTTGGACATGAGGTTGACACTTGCACCAAGGTCACAGTGGGCATGCTTGATCGTCTTGTAATAGATTGTGCATGTGATAGCTGGATAGCCGGGATCTCTTCTGTGCACAACTGCTGATTCCTCCCATGGATCTAGGATTTGTTGTATGGGCTTTCCTGCATAGTTAGGAGCATACGTCTTCCAAGGTGGCTTACCCCACCTAGTCGACACTACACTAACATTTTCACAAGAGGACACGGGTTGCCCCGGGATCCTCCCGTTATCAGTAGATGGAACCAAAGCAGCTAACTGAGCTAACTGAGTTTCTAACATTTTGTTAAAACTCAGCTGGCTCTTCTGAGCAGAAGAAAAACTTTCAAGCTTAACGTTGAGACTTTCCAAGGTTTTGTCAAGGGCAGCTAGCTTTTTATTAACACCTTCGTTGATTTTAGCCTGCCCGAAAACAAGATCTCTCAAGGAGGGTTGTTTAGAGTTGTACGTGTTACCTTGGTTACCTCCTTGATAATAAGGGCGTTGTTGATTCCACGGTTGGCCTCCTTGTTGAGGTGGATGATAACCATTGTTATTGCCGTTCATGTACATCACTTCCTCCTGAGTCTCAGGACAGTAGTTTCCTGAATGCCCAGTGTTGCCATAGACTTCACAAGTCATATGAGAATCCATAGGCAGAGTAGTGGTGGCCATGGCAGCCTTCTCGCTGGTGTAATCATCCAATCTCTTCATAAGAAGATCCAGCTTGGCAGTAATCATGTCTGCTTCCTTGACAGTATGAGTACCCCTCGAACGTGGTTGGAGTCTTTCATCACTCCACCCTTGGTTGGATACCATCTTCTCAATGATTAATTTAGCATTATCGACAGTGAGTGAGAAGAATGCTCGCTGAGCAGTAGCATCAATATGGCCTCGGGATGTCAGAGTCAGCCCATTATAAAAGCTTTGAAGAATTAGCCAATCCTCCATCCCATGGTGAGGACAGGCCAGGACGTACTCCTGAAACCTTTCCCAAGCCTCTGGAATAGATTCACTTGCTGCTTGCCGAAAACCAGAAATCCTTCCACGGAGAGCATTGGTTTTACCCAATAGGAAGAACTTCTTGAGGAATGCCTCTGAACACTTATCCCAAGTATTAATGGCATCATGATTCGCATAGAACCATTGCTTGGCTTTCCCCAGGAGAGAAAATGGAAACAGTCGACGACGAACAGCTTCCATATTTGCACCCCTGATGATGAAAGTGCTGCATAGCTCTAGGAATTGCTGCAGATGGGCATTGGCATCCTCATTTGGCTTGCCACAAAATGGGCTAGCCTGTATCATCGTGATTAGACCCGTCTTGATCTTGAAATTTTCAGTCCCCATTGCCACCTCAGGGCCTTGCAGCACCTGGTCAGTAGAAGGAGTTGAGTACTCACGAAGCGTCTTCTGGGCCATAGCGTTTGATGTTGACGGCTGTTAAGCACCACTTTATAGGCCGCCAACTCCTGCATAAAACAATTGAAAAGAGATCATCAACACTAGAATAGGGGTTTATACTGACGATTTCCACAAGTGTTGGTGTTTCTAGCTTTTGTTGCAAGACGCACCGAAATATGTGTTAAATGACACAGTTGAGAGCAAGTGCACCAATGGCATAGATATGGCGTCATCATAAACAATCACAAATACCAAATTGGTCTACACCATTGCAACAGGCTCGTCGAGACGATCGAAATGGATATATCATTTGCCTACTTTGGAGTTCGAATGAAAGAGATATGCACAAGATATCATGTGGGCCCGTGGGACCCACACCAAGCCACATGGCGACGTGCTGTCACACAGGAGTCCACGTGTCCATGACACATCATCAATCCAAAGAAACACACTCTCGACCAATCAGGAGCCAGTACGCGGATCCAAGGGCCCACAACCACGAGATAAATGGCTAAAAATACCACATGCACCCCCATACCCACCTTGGGACCCACCTGACAGTCACCTGGACGAAAGGCGGTGCGAGGGGAGCTACCTGGGGGTCAGCAGAACCCCTAGGTCGGCCGAACCCATTTTGTGGCCCCTCGTGCCGCCCTTTCACGTGTCGGCTTGTCGTGAAGAAGCAAAGGCGGTCCTAGGTGTGTGCCCGAATATTCCCTTAGGATCCTGTCGGAAAGCTCCTTCTCTTGCAAGCTACTTGGCCCCCACTCCTCTTTGCCACATGTCACTACCCTATTGGTGGCTCCCATGGCAGCCAAGGGGCTCCTCCTACCCCCCTTGGCCTATAAATAGAAGGGGAGGTGGCTAGAATAGAGACATCCCATTCTCCTCCTCCTCTTTTGAAACACTTGTTTCCTCCCTCATGTGATCTCTCATGGATCAAATGAGTTGATCCATGTAGGTGAGAGTAGGTGCTAGGTAGAGTTTGGTGTTGGTGAGGGTGTCATGTTCTTCAATTAGAGCAAAGTGAGTATTCTTGTATTTTCCAATTAGACTAAAGTGGTATTCATGCATGAGTGATATGTTCTTGAGTTCTTCGTTCGTTCATCATTTAGAGGCTCATGATCTTCATGAACGCGCTTCCTCGATCTAGTTGACGAACAAGTTACTCACGCTTTTGCGTTTGTTCATAAGTTAGAGGCTCGTGTTCTTCACGAACACGACCCTTGATCTTTTGTTATAAGTGCATAAGTTTGCATTCCGTTTGTGTGATTTATCTCGTTAGATCTTGTTGGAGTACATTAATACGCTGGCATTCATTCTTCCTATCATCTGTGTGATCCTGTGGTAAGTGAGATTAGCTCGAAGCACGCGGGTTCGTCACTCCGTATTTATACGGAGTGCTATAGTGTTTCTACAGGGTGCCAGACGTAGCCGTGCTATAGTAGTAATCAGTGTTGTAGACGTGGTGTTTAGACTACGGGTTATCTTTCGAATGCCCTGTATCCCACGGTTTGTCTTGGGGTAGGCCGCGGTAGTGACAGCAGTTGGACCCTCTGAAATCCCCCACGTTCGGATACAGCATGTAGGCAACCATTTGCCGTGAACCAACTGTTATAGCCAGGAGGGGCCGGTGTCCAAAGCGAGTATAATTGCCTACTCTTCTCCTCTGGGATCAGTATTCATAGGGAGCGCCTCATCATCTCTCAACCTTAGCAGGAGTCTGGTGTCCTTGGACCGTTCGTCTAGGATAGAAGGTAGTGCACATCATTCCTTGGATTTGATACCCTTTGGAATACTCCTAGGGAGAAGTGCTACAATGGTGTATCCGTGTACTTGCGGATTCGTTCGCACCCATCAGTATACCTTGGTGTTTCTTACATGCTCACGCTAGACGCGCCACTAGTGGTGAGGTTAATAAATACCAACAAGCATTTCTTGCGCCATTGCCGGGGAACGGTTGCTGTATCTATCTTCGAACCTAGTGGTCCTCGACTCCTCGTATATTTTGTTTTTCCTTTTTGTTCTACCTTTACCCCCATTACCCTTTGAGATGCCTTCCTGTCAAAGCTTCTCTACCTCAAGGGGTGAGTTCGAAGAGCCATCATCATCTAGCTATGAACTCCCCCCTGGCTTTTTAGCCATGGTTCAGGATCGACCATTCTTTGGTGCAATCAATGAAGACCCCTACCTCCATTTGGAGGAATGTGAGGAACTGTATTCTAGTCTAGCTATGCCAGGCATGACACAGGACACCGTGAGGTGGAAGTTGTTTCCTTTCTCCCTCATAGGAGAGGCGGAACAATGGTACGCCCGCACTGTAGAAAGTGTGAACGGTGGTTGGGGAGAACTTCGAGATAACTTTTGCCACTCGTTCTCTCTCATGGAGAGGACGGAGCAATGGTACACTCATGTAGCTTCTCTTCCAATAAGTATCCTCGATTTCGAGAAATTAGAGGAGGAGTCCCTAGGAGCGGCATGGGCTAGGTTCCTACACCTTTTGGTGTCGACACCTGGTCCGTCTTTACCCATCGATGTGTCATTGTACATCTTTTGTATGGGTCTAGACATGGATTCTGCCCTCGATCTAGACGTTATTGCTGGAGGTTTGTTTGTGGAAAAAACTCCAATGGAAGGAAGAGAGATCCTAAATTCCCTCTTAGAAAACTCTTCTGTCCCTATAGATCGCAACAAACCCAACCAAGAATCCGAGTCAAGCCATGAGGGTCCCTCAACATCTAAGTCAGAGTCTTCATCTTTTGAATCCCAAGACTTGTCTGTTGAGCTCTCTCCTAAACCCCGAACGCCAAAGGAAGAAGAAATTCAACCATTGATGTTCACTTGTAAATTCGAGGATGACCCATCTGAAAATCTTTTAGATACCTCGAATTCTTTTGATGCCCAATCAGGGGAGGAACCTTATTCTGTCCACACCAATCATTCTAGACATCTTTTGACAGAGCCTTTTCCTTAGGCCTGTGGTGCCTCCTCTACCTCCTGATCCTCTTGACGAAGCATATCCTGAGGAGGCCATGAGGGAGGAATGGTCAGAGGGAGTGACACGATTTTCCGAGACAACTTGGAATAGTTCACCTTCTCTGGTTGTTCCTTGCTCTATTAGAGGCACTGTCGTAGAGGCCCATTGTAACTCCATCATGGAGGTTAACATTTTGCCATGGCACTTAGCGGAAACTCTTTTGGGCAAAGTTCCGCTAGCACCATCGAACATGCTCCTCAAGACTTGTCCCTTTGGACATGTTCTTGAATGTCGGGGGATCGCAAGTGCCGTGCCGCTCACCATAGACGGGATCGAGGCTAGCTTAGACTTTCACATCTCCGATGTCCCTGATCTCGATCTACTCCTAGGCTCCCCTTTACAGCAGTTCTTTGATACATCCTTAGGGAGCCTAGATGGTAAGCTTAGGGAAGCTATTTCCGCCATTACTACCCCTTGTCTGGGATATCCTATGGCGAAGCCTCTTCCCCAGCAAAACCCGCTCGAGAAGACAATGTGTATAACTCTGTTCGTGTCATCTAAGCTTGTTCTCATTGAGGGTGTAGAATTTTCTACTCCTCATGAGTGTGACTCGGGAGACTCTCTTCACCTTTGTGAAGGCGAACGATCGTCACCATTCTCGACCGAGTTTCAGCCTCTTCCCGCTGGCCCGTATCATGTTGCTTTCGATCATGGTCAAGAGTCAACATCGAGCCTCCACGATGCATCTCTTGAGATAGAGAACTCATGGGCCATGGAATTTTGTGAGGCACCGACTCTGGAATTTATGGGCAAGGGTTCCACAGATAAGCATGGTAGTTTCATTCTTGATACACCACATGAACCATGCTTGCATCATGCCTATCCAGAGCCGGCCATGCTTAGTGCGCTGGGCACGCTCGAGGGCTGCAATCACCTTATGGTCCTCTTTTGTAGAAAGATCAGAAGGTTGGTTGTAGATGTTTATGTCTATCATAAGCATATCAGATTTCGTGTGTGCGCTGTGGCACTAACCTTGCAGCTAAAGCTCCACCGATACATCAAGGATTGGTGGTGAGACGGGAATGGCACTACCAACGCTAGCTGCAAGATGAAGTTCCCATGGTCGAGCTTATGACCAATAAATAAACAAAGCACTACCAGGAGATAGCCTGGATTAGCATAGGTTTCATTTCCCTTTCGAATAAAGGCAAGAACATGTTTTTAGGATAAGTTATCCTTCGGGTATTTTTGGTCACTAACCTTGCAGGTGGAGATTGAAAAAAAAGATGGACAGGTGGTGCCTACGAACATGTGAGCCACATCAGCTGCAACACCTAGATAAGCTTTGGTGAGGGAACATTTACAAAAGGAAGCTTGATCACCACACACTTGAGTTTTGTTGCCTAGCAATGCAAACTTCAAGTGTGGGGGAGGTATGTGAGCATCCTGAGTAAAGTTCCTCCTCTACCCAATCCTATCCTGGTGTGGGGATGATGTTAGCTCTTGCATCTTGCCCACTAGCTAGGTAAGTCCTGCTTTTGACATTAAACAAAGCCCTTACGGGAGGTTGCCCGAGGTTCACCGTTTTTGCTCATGCTTATGTCCCTTTTGAAAATAGCTTGATCATGCTTAAATGCCTCATTTATCTTTGCTCATATGCTTTGGTCTAAATGTTATTGTTCTGGATGTACATTCATAGGCCTTTTTAAATTAAGCATGGTGCTTAGGTTAAAATGCATTCTTCAACCAAGCTAGACATGGTGTCAAGTTTGATTGATGAACCTTAGAGTTATATTTTCATAGATCTTGGTTGCATATATGCCGACTAACCCCTGCAGAAGATTGTCAAATTTGAATGGGTAAGTCATTGAGCTAAATTCAAATGGGAAGGTAAGTTGAGGTGTCAGATTCATGCTGCACAGCATGCAATGGTGGTACATGTGACCTCTCAAAGGTCCAAGGTAAGTATATTCCCCTTTGTGTATGAAGTGTAATGTTGGTCTAACCCTACTTGAGTAAATGACATGGTGACAATAAAATAAAATAAAAACAACAAAAATATTTGAATTTGAATAAAGGCTCTATGGTTCTCGAACCAGTAGAATCCATCTTTTGCTCTCACTTGTTTGAAGAACAACACCGGTACAAGTACCAGTGTGGGGGAGTTCTCTCAAGCTCATTGTCAACATATCCACTTGAGAACTCCTACACAAAGGGCTGCACGACATCGACTATGCCTTCATGATAAGGACAAGGTAAACTAGAGTGAGCTGGCTACCCCATGGGTCAGCCGAGTCACCACTAGTCTTCCTTGTTCCTCATATCCTTCAGGAGCGATGGTATGTGCACCCTTCATCTCACTCTCTACCTATTAGTTTGAATGATCTTCAAATTCCTATCTAGTAAATCAAACTCTTATAATGGTGCTCTGCTTGCTCTACATGATTCCTATGGTTGGCCTGCATATGCTTTATTCCTTACTCATCATCTTGATGCTTGTGAACAAATATCATTAGGGGACTCATGCTTATCTAAGTAGTTGGCATTTGTGATATGGATTGATGATATGATCTTTGCTCTAAATGTTTGAGTGCTTGAGAATTTTATTTGAAAAATCATAAAACTCTTTGCAAAGCTCCTCTTTGATTTGCCACAGTCCTACCAAAGCCATATGATGCTACTAGTTGAAAACCCTATACTCATATGCTGCTTGTCATTGCATTGAGCTTTGTCAAATTCTGTGACCCTTGCAAGAAGTCTTTTCACTACTTTCATGATCAAGATTCATGTCCACTCCACCATTTTCCCCTTGCTATGCTTCTACACTAGAAGTTAGCATTGTCTCATTCATCCATTCCACAAAATAATGCTCCATGCATTATTCCATGATTTATCCCTCTCAAAATATCTCTAAAAGAGATTGGGCTATATATAAAAAAAGAGAGAAAGACATGCTATAAAAAAGCATGATCTAAAAAAAAGAGAGAAAAGAGAGATAGCCCATATCTCGAAAATTTCAAAAAGGGAGAGCGGAGAAAATCATGCAAAAAGGAGTTCCATAACTTAGATGGTAATAACTAGTACCTATTCCGGGGCTAGTGTCCACCTTATCATCACCACAACATTTTATCATAGTATGGTAATATCTAGAACCCATTTCAGGCCTAGTATACACCTTACCGTACCCATCATATCCATACACGTGCACATCTTGATCTGATTGTATGAATTGCTTTTCTCTTTGATCCAGCCTTTGACTTTAAAATACATGTGATGCAAGTATGCCTTATCATTCATACCTACCCTGAGCTCCACATAAGCTATCATTAGGAGTAGGATGAATAAAGGTAGTTCAATGCCTTGGTGAGGACATATACACATTGAGCGATCTGAGAATCAAATGAGGAGCTAAGCAAGGTTTGTTTTGAAAATTTATTGCAAACCCCAAGTTACTTAACATGATGAGTAGGAGTGATTTGATTCATGATCGTTCCATTCCTCAACCACCCAAGATAGCATGATAGACACTTCATAAGTTCACAGGTGCAAGGTATGGTTTGGAATATCTCTTGTGCTCGCTTCACACCTTTGGATATCATGTTCCACTTGATCTATTCTCCCTTTCCTCTGGACGAGCAAAGGCAAGTGTGGGGGAGTTGTTGACGGCTGTTAAGCACCACTTTTAGGCCGTCAACTCCCGCATAAAACAATTGAAAAGAGATCATCAACACTAGAATAGGGGTTTATACTGACGATTTCCACAAGTGTTGGTGTTTCTAGCTTTTGTTGCAGGACGCACCGAAATATGTGTTAAATGACACAGTTGAGAGCAAGTGCACCAATGGCATAGATATGGCTTCATCATAAACAATCACAAATGCCAAATTGGTCTACGCCATTGCAACGGGCTCGTCGAGACGATCGAAATGGATATATCATTTGCCTACTTTGGAGTTCGAATGAAAGAGATATGCACAAGATATCATGTGGCCCGGTGGGACCCACACCAAGCCACATGGCGACGTGCTATCACACAGGAGTCCACGTGTCCATGACACATCATCGATCCAAAGAAACACACTCTCGACCAATCAGGAGTCGGTACGCGGATCCAAGGGCCCACAACCACGAGATAAATGGCTAAAAATACCGCATGCACCCCCATACCCACCTTGGGACCCACCTGGCAGTCACCTGGACGAAAGGCAGTGCGAGGGGAGCTACCTAGGGGTCGGCCGAAACCCCAGGTCGGCCGAACCCATTTTGCAGCCCCTCGTGCCGCCCTTTCACGTGTCGACTTGTCGTGAAGAAGCAAAGGTGGTCCTAGGTGTGTGCCCGAATATTCCCTCAGGATCCTGCCGGAAAGCTCCTTCTCTTGCAAGCTACTTGGCCCCCACTCCTCTTTGCCACATATCACTACCCTATTGGTGGCTCCCATGGCAGCCAAGGGTCTCCTCCTACCCCCCTTGGCCTATAAATAGAAGGGGAAGGGGCTAGGATAGAGACATCCCATTCTCCTCCTCCTCTTTAGAAACACTTGTTTCCTCCCTCATGTGATTTCTCATGGATCAAATGAGTTGATCCATGTAGGTGAGAGTAGGTGCTAGGTAGAGTGTGGTGTTGGTGAGGGTGTCATGTTCTTCAATTAGAGCAAAGTGAGTATTCTTGTATTTTCCAATTAGACTAAAGTGGTATTCATGCATGAGTAATATGTTCTTGAGTTCTTCATTCGTTCATCATTTAGAGGCTCGTGTTCTTCATGAATGCGCTTCCTTGATCTAGTTGACGAACGAGTTACTCACGCTTTTGCGTTTGTTCATAAGTTAAAGGCTCGTGTTCTTCATGAACACGACCCTTGATCTTTTGTTATAAGTGCATAAGTTTGCATTCCGTTTGTGTGATTTATCTCATTAGATCTTGTTGGAGTACATTAATACGCTGGCATTCGTTCTTCCTATCATCTGTGTGATCCTGTGGTAAGTGAGATTAGCTCGAAGCTCGTGGGTTCATCGCTCTGTATTTATACGGAGTGCTATAGTGTTTCTACGGGGTGCCAGACGTAGCCGTGCTATAGTAGTAATCAGTGGTGTAGACGTGGTGTCTAGACTACGAGTTATCCTTCGAATGCCCTGTATCCCACGGTTTGTCTTGGGGTAGGCCGCAGTAGTCATAGCCGTTGGACCCTCTGAAATCCCCCACGTTTGGATACAGCATGTAGGCAATCATTTGCCGTGAACCAACTGTTATAGCCAGGAGGGGCCGGTGTCCGAAGCGAGTATAATTGCCTACTCTTCTCCTCTGGGATCAGTATTCATAGGGAGCGCCTCATCATCTCTCAACCTTAGCAAGAGTCTGGTGTCCTTGGACCGTTCGTCTAGGATAGAAGGTAGTGCACATCGTTCCTTGGATTCGATACCCTTTGGAATACTCCTAGGGAGAAGTGCTACGATGGTGCATCCGTGCGCTTGCGGATTCGTTCGCACCCGTCAGTATACCCGGGTGTTCCTTACATGCTCACGCTAGACGCGCCACTAGTGGCGAGGTTAAGAAATACCAACATTTGACGAGGATGGTACAAAGGAAGCTGGTTCGCCTTCCGGATGAGTACGACGAGGTGAGTCAAAATGAATTCGAGCTTTCCTCTCTAGTGACTCAGGATCTTCAGTGAAATTCTCCGGTAAGTCGAAACCAGTCATACCCTACCTGTCTTCATCATCCAAAGATAAAAGAAGACAATCAAGGTTAGCCTACATTAAGAGTTGCCCTAACCTACTGATGATTTATAAACAGATGCAAAGCATAGTCATGATAATCCTGTGCCTTCCCCGGCAACCGCGCCAGAAATACTTCTTGGCATTTCTTAGCATGAACACTTAAGAACAGATTTAGCATCCATTGTTAGCGACAGCACTAGAAATGCTTGTTGGCATTTCTTAACGTCACTACTAACGACGCTGAGTTAGCGTAAACATCAAGACTTGCCAAAGGTAAATCTAAACGATCATGAACGAATCCGCAAGCGCACAGATAAACTATTGTAGCATTTCCCAAAGGAAGGAGAGTATTCCAAGGGTATCGTATCCGTGGAAGGCAATGGCGGATATCATAGACTTATGCTTTTGTACTGAATGTAAACCAAGATATAGATATAGAAAACAACAACTCAAAGGTAGGGGTAAGATAAAAAATATGATAGGGTAGTGTGACACACACTCAGATCTACCTCTACTCTAGTACTCTATGGCTTAGGGGAACATACGAGTTAGCTCTAGGTTCTAATGTACTAAACATACAAAGCTAGAAGATACGAGAGATAGGTATGAAACATTGCATGAAAGGGTAAGGTTTAGCACCCAGGTACAAACGGGGAGATAGCCCGCGACGACCAGCACTCTGCGAAACTATACTTTAGACTCCTACAGCAATACCCCAGCGCAGAGGGTTCCAAAGGGTCCAACAGGTGTCACCACTGCGGCCTACCTCAATCATTACAGGGGAATGCTCATAACTAACGTAGCCACACAACTTAGGCACCATGCCTGCATTGCTGCTAGACTTCACCCGGCCCGGGCTGTTGTGACCCAGGGTGAGAGCCACCAGAAGACTGGTCAACTTAGACCGAGTACCGTAGCTTGAACACAAACTTCATGCAACACTAACATGCCATCTAACAAGATCAAACTTGGGCTAGACATATGAACGGATACGAACTCTCTTATGTCTAGTCAACAAGATCAAAGGGTCGTGTTCGTGAAGAACACGAGCCTCTAACTTATGAACAAACACACAAGGAATGAGTAAATCATCCTTCAAGTGGATCAAAAGGTAGTCTTCACGAAGAACACAAGCATCTAAATGATGAACAAGAGATGAACTCAAGAACATATCAATCATATAATCTACCACAACTTTATATGAAATAGCTAAATAACTGAAGGAGATCAAAGTCATACAAAGAAATAAAGATACAAGAGAACTCATACCTAGACTCCAAAGTAGACTTGGAACCTGAATAAGAGCTACTCTAGCCTACCCCCCTAGCCTTGGAGACTAAAAGTGAGAGGAGAATGAGAGAGTGGTGTGTGATAAATGGGAGCCCCTCCCCTTCTATTTATAGGCAAGGAGGAGGCTTGCTTCGGGGCTCAAACTCCACCAAAACACCCGGGGATGCAGTAAATGACCAATGGGGAGCTGCCACATGGAAGGCCGAGATGGAGCGGCACTAAGGCGGTTCGGCCGATCCTAAGATCAGCCGGCCCCCTAGGCCCTCTACTCGGGGTGTTCTTCCTCTGAGTGGCTGCCCTGTGGGCCCTTTGATCCTTCCCCCGTGCATGCCTCGTTTTGGAATCCTAGGTGGGCCCATGGATCCAAGTGAAGTTCATGTGTCGCTCTCTGATTCGTCGGTGAGTGCCTCCCTTGGATCAGTGACATGGATTGCCATGTGTTTCCTTGGTGGCAGCCACCTTCTCAGCTGAGTTGGCATGGTTCTTCCATAGAAGGTGGGTTTCCATCTCTTTTCATGCTTATTTCACCTACATACAAATAATCTCCAAGAACAAGTGGAACTACATTATTCAAACCAAAATGCAAGTAAATAATGCATATGCCTCCATTTATGTGACAATATTTATGGCTAAAAGTAGTACTTAATAGCCGTCAACACCCACGTGGAAGACTCTCATCAGTTCTGTAGCTGATTAACAAATATTTAACCTTGTACTCTCTTCCGTGCTGATCAACAGGTCAGGTCGGCTGGCACGCCTTGTTACATCCCAGGGATCTGTTACGTGTTGCCGCGGAGGTCTTTATTCCGTTTTTTGCGTAAACAAGTCTATTTGCCAAAATCTTGGAGATAAGCTGAGAAACCAAGTTGATATGTGCCTTGGTTCGTATATGATGAGAAATTGACCAGATGTTTTGAGGCTTTGTGTTGAGTGTGTTTCGTCGGGTTGTGTTGTCGGTTGTGTAACTCTCTATGTATTGTGGTGTGTTGTCGATGCACTCGTGATGAGTGGTTGACAACATTGTGTGGACTGACTCTTGGCCTATTATTGCAGGTGTTGGTTGTGGCATGGTTTGCGTTGGTGGAGGTGAAGAACAAGCGCGAAAGGTCTATGCTTGTGTGGCCTCCGAGGAGTGGAGAGACAAGTAGGTTTGGTTCGAGGGACCCGGTGGCCGACAGGATCAAGTGCGGGCCGCATGGTGCAAGAAGAGCAAGACGAAGTCGTGAACATGGTGTCGGTGCAAGTTAGCAGCTAACAACCGAAGCTTGCACGCGGGGTTTGTTGGTTTGGCCACAAAACCAACACCGAGCCGGTGCAAGTTAGCGGCTAATGACCAAAGCTTGTACGCGGGGTTTGGTGGTTTGGCCACAAAACCATCAGGAGGTGGGTTTCTCGGTTTGGGGGCCTCAAAACCGAGCCCGAGGGCCCGACGTGATGGAGACGGTATCCGAGTGCGTTGGGAAGCTTCGAAGCAGGCGACACGCGACATGATCGAGGTGCTTGCGTCGGGAGGACGCGAAGGCCCGATAGATGTGCGGCTGTCCGATGGAGAACTTCATGTGTTGACCAAAATGCCCCTGTGAGGGCTTGCATTGTATGTCCTAGTGTAGGGGCACTTCGGTCTTTTCTGGAGGGCCTATATATAGGAGGAGGGGGCTGAATTTTCAGCCAACTCTTTGGGTAGTGGTGGGAGTGCTCTTTCATTTTGGGGTGCTCTTGGGAGAGAAGGTGATAGAGGAGTGAGTGGTTCTTTGTTTGGAGCTTTTTGCCATCCAAGATTTGCAATTTTTGGAGTGGCTTGTAACCGATTTGGACAAGAGATTCATAGTGAAGTCTTCATCTCAATCTTGTGCCAAATCCTTTTCTTCTAGCAGATTTAATTCTATCTCCTTCTCTATTTCTGAGTTGCTTTTCTTTGCATTTTCGGAGCTTTTCAGTTCGATTCTTGTGCATCGATTTCTAGGCTGTTTCCTTCTAGATTTCTTTGAGGTTATCATGGGTGGATGTCTTGTGCATCTTTGTGGATGATCTTGACCCCTCAAACGCCGAGAATCGCCCTCGATTTGAAGCTTTTCGGATGAACCCTAGTTCTTGGTGTTCTTGGCTAAGATCCACGATTACTTGAGTTTTAGTGAGTTAGAGGTCGTGATTTTTGGGGCATAACCTCTCCTTGAGGTATTCATCATCTCCCTATAGTTTTGCTTCAAGGCTCCAAGTGGTTTGGGAGATCCATCGATCGAAAGTTTGGAGTTGACCCGCGGGTGATTTTTCTGGGCTGTCCCGGATGATCCGGTGTTAGGGTCGGATGATCCGGTCATCCTTTTGAGGAGATTTATTGGGAGCAATCTCTCTCAGTTGTGGTGAAGTTGTGGTTAAATTTTCGTGATTTTTGGAGCCTGTTTGATCGAGTTTTGGTATTTTCCTTCTCCAACTCGCTGTTTTTTGCTCAATCCCGGGTGATCCGGTCGGGGCCGGATGATCCGAATGTTAGGTCGGATGATCTGGTCGGAGCCGAAAGATCCGGTTGGATGATCCGGTCGTGCTCTGTGAGTTTTCGGATGATCCGAACTTTGGGCCGGATGATCTGGTAGGGCGCAGCTGCACTCTGTTTTGCTCCGTTATGTTCGTGGTTGCTTCCATAGTGCCTCTTAGCCTTTGATCTTTATTCCTAGGGTCTCTAGAATGGTTTGTGTTTCCTTTTGCTTGTTCGTGTGTGACTCTTGGAGTTACAATTGGGATATAGGCCGAGTTCTTTGAAGAAGAATTTTTATCTGCTCCCATTCACTCCCCCCTCTCTAGTCACCTAATCGGTCCTTCAGAAGCTTTGCAAAAGAGTGTGTAAGACTGATAGGCCTAAAGTCCATGACATATGTTGCATCGGCCTTCTTGGGGATTAAGACAATATGTGCAGTGTTCAGGGCTGACAGGTGTTGGTTGTGTTGCTGGAAAAAGTACTGCACCACAAGAAGAATGTCTCCTTTAATGAGTTGCCAGGCGGTCTTGAAAAAGATTCCAATGAAACCGTCAGGCCTCGAGGCTTTGTCCCCTGCTAAATCTTTGATCGCTGCATGAACCTCTTATTCTGTGAATTCATGCTCTAAATGTGAGAGATCTCTCCTTCCTAGCTGCACTTCATCCCAATTTAAAGTTAGCTCTCGCTCACCTGGGGACCGAAGTGTGAACTGTAGTGGTTGAAAAGTTCTTGAGCTTCCCCCTCATGTGAGTAGCATGTTCCAGTAGCAATTTGCAATGAAAGAATGAGGTTCTTTCTTTTCCTTCCATTGGCTTGCAGAACAAAGAGCTTTGTATTTTCTTCCTCGGCTCTGATCATGGTTAGCCTCGATTTTTGCTTTGCTCTCAACTTTTCCATAGTTGTCAGTCTGAGAAATCTAGCTTTCAGATGGCGGAATAGCTAAATACGTCCTCAAACTATCAGCGAAAGCTCAGTTTCGTCCCTAGACTATAAAAACAGCCGATTCAGTCCCTGAACTATCCAAATTGATCCGTTTTCGTCCCTGCGCTCACGCCGTTGCCGTTTGCTGTCAACCGCTGTAACTCCCATGCGGTTCGCTCCATCCCCGTGGGCCATGGCGAGGACCTGGACAATGGCAGCTCCCTAGCGCTCTTCCTCCTGCTCCTTGTCGCCACCGCCGACGTGGGGCCATTCCCGTGCGCCGCCTAATCCACGAGATGGTGCGATGGTGGGCAGGCCGCCGCGTCCTCCGCATCTAGCTGCCTCGCCGAACGACGCGCGAAGCCTGAGCCAGCCGCGGCCTCCACAGCTTCTGCCACGGCGTCGCATGCACAACGATGGTGCAGTAGCTCCACGGCAAGGAGTAGGTGGCCGCCGGCGGTAGCGGCACGGGTGCGACGCCATGTCCTCGTCGTTCCTCACCGTGCCGCCGTCGGTGGTCGGTGGTGGTGGCCCGGGCGTCGACGGACCTGGAGGAGGCGGCGGCGAGGAGGACACGGCACGCGGCGGGGGAAGCAGGGGAAGAGATCTAGTTCCCGTGACGGATGTCGTGCGTGGACGGTGTCAGCGGTGACGGAACCGGACTCCGACGAGTTTGTTGTCGTCAGATCCTGCATGACCCCCGCCGGCTCCATCTTCATCAACTCCGGCGTTGACCACCTCGAGAGTGTGCTCAAGGAGATCCGCCTCAACACCCGCACGGCCGCACTGCACATCCACGCGCCGCACCGTGCTGCCGTCGACGAGATTGAGGAAGTAGAGGAAGGGGAAGGACGGCGGAGGCCGAGGTGGGGTAGTGGCCGGCGGCGCGCGGGATGCAACCGCGGAACTACCGCCCTGCGTCAACGGTGACGGGGCCGGCGCCGCTCGACCGCCTCCATACCTGGTACAGCCCACCTTCGCAAAGCACTAGGTTCTTGGCGTCCATGTGCTCTGAGAACCTCCAGCTGCCCGTGTGTGGGCTAGTACAGAGAGTCGTCCAGCGGGATCTCCTCGCCGGTGAAGGGGTTGAACAGAACGGGCGCTGCGGTGTCGCCCGCGATGAGTGCCACCCGTTGCGCGACGCGCCGATGCAGCGGCACCGTGCAGCAGAGCCGAGCCTGCCACCCGACCGGTGCCCGAACCAGCGCCGCGCATGAATGGAGCAGGCCGCAAGCGAGACGGGGATGCCTGCGGCGTCTTCAGCTGGGAGCATGGCGAGCGGGCGCGAGAGCGATGTCGGGAGCGCGGAGCGCCACGCAGCGCGGCAGGAGGCGTAGTCCTCGAGCGCGTAGCAAGCGGCGTTGGTGGAGACGAGGTCGGGCTCGAGGTCGGCCCATGGCGGGATGGGAGCGCCGACGTGAGGTGTGGGAGCCAAGTGTGGTTGACTCAGATGCCTGACGCACCGGCGACGACGGTGGTGACGAGGAGCGGGAGGAGCGCCAGGGAGCGGTGGCAGAGGCGGCTGCCATCGTCCAGGTCCTCAGCACGGGGACGGAGCAGACCAAACAGGAGGAGCAGCAGTTCATGGCAAACGGCAACGGCGTGAGCGCAGGGACAAAATCGAACCGATTTGGATAGTTTAGGGACTGAATCGGGCGTTTTTGTAGTCCAGGGATGAAATTGAGCTTTCGCTGATAGTTCGAGGACATATTTGGCTATTCCGCCCTTTCAGATCACAAAGTAAGGATATTTCATGTTCACTAAGTTGCCTATATTCTTGAACGACATCGAAGATGGCAATCAACTGGCTGGCAGCCCTTAGGAGAAGCTTATTATGGCCAATTAACCCGCTCGCCCATGTTCTCAGGGCTTCACTTGTTCTGCACATTTTAATGTGTACACGGAGGAAAGGGTTGGTTACAACTATGGGATTATTCCATGCCGCTGCCACTACATCCTGATACCCAGGGAGGCTGGGCCAAAATGCCTCAAACCGGAAGCCCCTAAATCTCTTCACAGAGTTGTCGCCCACAATTAACAATGGACAGTGATCTGATACTCGATCGGGAGGACAAAGTTTGAAGGAACACATCTGGCATCATTAAGTCCCAAGAAGCTGAACAAAAAGCCATGTCGATTCTTGTTAGGGTTCTGTCATTTGACCAGGTGAATTTCCTACCCCTAAGAATAAGTTATTTTAGCTCCAGGTCATGAACCACACTCTTGAACTCACCCATCAATCTCCTATTCAGATTCTTGTTGCTTTTATTACTTGCTTATAAAATCAAATTGAAGTCTCCTATAATCAACCATTTGTCTGTCACAGTCTGTTTTAGCCACCTCAATTCACCCAAGAAGTGTATCTTATCATTGTCACCCTGCGACCCATACACCGTTGTGATCCACCAATCCACAGGCCCAGTAGTAGCAATCAAATGCACTGTCACACTGTGCCTCCCTAGCTCTGAAGTTATGATTTTAAAGTGATCTTCATCTACGGCTAAAATGATCCCTCCTCTAGTATCTGAAGCTGCCAGGGCAACAAAATTGTTTGCAAATCTTGTGCCCAGAGTCTCAATGATCACTTGCCTGTCAACCTGATTCAGTTTTGTTTCTTGTAAGGCAACAATTGTTGCTCTATATTCACCAACCATGTCTCTTACCACCTTCCTTCTCACTGTGTTGTTCAAGCCTCTCACATTCCAGTTGAACATTATGCAATTTTGATCAATCATTATATCTATGGATCACACACAAGCACAAGACAGGTTGCAACACACAAAGCAAGACACACCACCTCCTTCCAGCTTTCCCTAATCCACCACTTGCCAGCCAGCCAAACCACCAAAGAATAAAAACTGTTCTTCCCCCATACAGCAAAGCAGCACTAGCGTACCACTTTTACAGAACAACATGTACTAAACATTGCAGAAATAAAGATACACTGGCTCCCAACCGAGCCCACCCTCCATAACTCTTGTTTTTGTTCAATCATCTGAGACATCGGCATCTCCCACTAAGACACCGAGAGGATCAGTGCCTCCCACCTCCTTGATACCAAAGGTCTCATGTGCCTTTTCAACCATTCAAGTTCAGTGACGACACAAATTGTTCTCCTAGTTGTTGCTGTGCGGACTCATCAGGCTGCTGTCCATCTCCAAGTATGCCACAAGTATTCATCAGGAGTGCAGTCGCTTGATCATCAAGTGACAGAAGCAGATTAGTGTTCTTGGTATTTTTCTTCTTCTTGTCCGGCTTGGTTGGGGCTGCTCCCTCAGCAGCAGCAGCTTTTTTCCCATTCGCGGGCCATGACCTGTTGCTTGGGGTACACAAAAGCGTCTTCTTGAGAGGCTCAACATACCGAATTGTGCTCCTGGAGCTACTCTAAAAGCAGTTAGCATCCACAGACTCCTTGTTGATCCGAGACTCTGCAGCTCCCAAAATTGCTCTTGTTTCCGGAACATGGCCACCAAGAGCCAACACCAAGTCCTTGCAGGAAGCAGGATCGCGTCAGGACATGTCCTCCTCATGGAATTCAACACTATCTTCCTCAGACTGGGGACACACCTGGTTCAGATTGAAGGAACCAAAAACGAAGGAAAGGTTCTAGTGAAGCTTGTTCACCAACTGGAAAGGCATATAGAACATCATGTTCCTCCACACAAGAGTGAGAATGCTCAGTACAACACCTCCTCAACTTAGTACTGCGGTCTTCCTTCGGATCATCAGACTGCAGCCCCTTGATCTGCTGAAATGTTGCATTCTGCTCAGAAGCCAGTTCATCTCGGACCTCCTGTACTTCTATTTCAATTGCAGGCTCCAATAAGTCATGGCATTCCTGCAGCTCCAAACTGACCTTATTTTCCTTATCTGCAAGTGCCTCCCCGGCTGGCGAGAGGTCCAAATCCGCCATGGCTGCAGTTGGCTCCACCGAGCATTGCAGTCGTGCGGGCTGGTTCTGCCTTGGGAGCGTAACCTGCATGGCCTCCTCTTCCATTGGATCCACAGTCCTGGCAACCTCAATGCCCCTCTTACCTTGCACCTTACCCTGAATTTCTATGGTCTTCGCCTGCCATCTCCATTGGTCAGCTAGTTTCCTTTGCTTCGGCCTGCAGGCCCCCTTACTGGTGGCATTCATGAACTTTCTCTGCTATTGGCGATGATGCCAGGCTCCATGCGTACTGCTAGAACCATGGTAGTAATATCCTTGTCCTCCTCCACCTCCTTGGCGCAGGTAAGGCATATCATGCGGGCCAGAAGGTGGGAACTGCATGTAACCACCTCCAGCACCTCCTCCTCCTCTTGGCGGTGATCTGTCTCGTCGGCCAAGTCGGTCAAGGGCCGACACACGCCTCTGCTCTGGCGGTCGACGACCCTTGCCATCAGGCACTCCTAGTCTCCACAAAAATGTGTGGTGCTTGGGCCACTCCCACTATGTAAGAAGTCAAGAAAGAAGACGCCATCATTGGAGACGCGGTTTCAAAATGCGTCTCCAATGACTCATAGGATACAACCCGTGTCTCCCACAAATCTGCAGAAAACAGGGGTAGTTAACAAGCGTCTCCTATGCAGAGATAAAGGAGACGCGTTCTATAAAGAAGTGTCTCCTTTTTGTATGTTAAAGGAGACGCGGTTTAAGGAACATGCGTCTCTGTTGATTGCTAGACAATTGGAGATGCGGTTGTCAATGTTTTAGACACCGAGCCTACCACAGGGTACTCGAAGTATTAGATTGTGCGGTGGGGCTCGCCGAGATCAGGAACACGATGGTGAGACACGGGGCACACAATTAGACAGGTTCGGGCTGCAAAGTGCGTAATACCCTACGTCATGTATGCTGCGTGGCTCTTGATTGATTACGTATGTTCTTGAGGGGGGTCCCTGCCTCGCCTTATATGGCATGGGAGGTAGGGTTACAAGTCAAATTGGTACAAGAGTACTAGTCGAGTAGGACTAGCCTATAACGGGTAATGAGAAGCTATCCTAATCTTAGTACAAGTCCTTGTCCGTCTTGTCTTGCCTTGTGGCCCGCGGTAATCTTGCACCGCGGCTTTTGGCATTTCTTAACCTCAACGCTAGGCGCCGTGGTAGCGTGAGCGTGTAAGAGACTCTCGGGTACACTGATGAGTGCAAACGAATCCGCAAGCACACGAATACACCATTGCAGCACTTTCCCTCGGAGAATGAGTATTCCTGTCGGGTTTCATTCCTAGGATGGAGGAGTAACCAGAGAGGGTCTATCCAAGGACACCAGCTACTGCTGGGATAGGTAGGGATATGAGAAGCACTTTCTTAAGGGACTTAACTCTCAAGATGGATCTGTCCGCTATTAGTCCTCCCCGTGGGGCACCAGCCCATCCTAACTTTTTAGGGAGAGGCCAATATACTGGCAACACGGCCCAACTCGGTACGCAGGCGCGGAGGGTTCCAAAGGGTCCAACAGGCTGTCACCACTGCAGCCTACCTCTATCGTTACACGAATGCACGTGGTCTTCGTAGGATAACCAGAGTCCAGACACCACGTCTGCTCTCCCGATAACTACTATAGCACGGTTACGTCTGTCGACCCGCTAACAACACTATAGCAACCCGTATAAATACAGAACCACGAACTAGAGAGAGAATGGATCAGATCGTACTAGTCATCAAGTTACGGAGCAGAAAGAAAGGTTTGGATGCAAACAAACAAGATACAATAGACTTACTCAGCTGAACAGGATCAGAGCATGTAAACAGATACTTGAACTAAGGAACTAGCTCTAAAGGATCAAAGCCTTGTGTTACGAAGAACACAAGCCTCTAACTTATGAACGAGCTAAGAACACAAGAACAAATCATTCATGCATGATGTCCACCATAGTCTAAATAAGAAATGCTGAAATACTCACTTTGGTCTAAATGAAGAACAAGCATCCACGAGGACATCAACTCACTCCTCACTCCTACTCTATCTCTCAACTAATCCTAGTCTAGATCTATTCTCAACCCCATTCTACCACATCGAGGTGAGAATCACCTCACATGGGCAGAATTAGAGAGAGGGAGAGAGAGCTACACAAGAGAGAAGTGGAACTTGAGAGCTTGGAGGTGTGTGTGAAATGAGGCCCCTCCCCCTCTATTTATACGCAAGGGAGTGGCTTGCTCTGAGGCTCTAAATGCTCAACACCTCGGATGCAGCCAAGAGCCAATGGGAGAGAGCCACGTGGAGGGCCAGGATGAACCGACCCTAGGGTCGGCCGGTGTTGACGTTTGATTATCATTGTAAACTTCGATCCGCAAGCATACAGATCATATGTGACCCTTTTTCCCTTAAGTGTAAACCCAAGGTATCGAATCTGTGGAACATGTGCAACGCAAGGTCGATCCAATAAAGTGAAAAGGCACTTTGTTCTAGAGAGGTTTCAAATGCATCTAATCTACTAAAACATGAGAGGTAGCGAGAGAAAGAAAGAGGTAACCGATCTAGAGAGTCTAGATCGTGCCTTTGTCTTAGTTCCAAGTAAGAGATGACGATAGCAATAAGAATCTCATAAAAAGCATGTGGCTTCCGGTCCAATCCTCGAAGGCACCTACCGTACACGTGATCGACATCCTGTCACGATGCCCCGCTTCTTGTGTAGGTGAACCTAAGAGCACGCTCACGAGGAACGTGTTGAAAACACTTGGTAGATCGGGTATGCACCTCTAGCCACCGTGGCTACAAGAGCACCCTAAGCAATCTATCTTAAGTATAGATTGAGGAAGAAGCAAAACCAAGAGAAGACAAAACCGAAGAGAAAGCACTCAATTGCTAGTTATCGGATCCATTAAAACTCCATCGTAAGTGTATACATGAATAAGATCCAACCTGGATCCTACCTTGATGTTGATTCAAGCCTCCGGAACTCCGACGTGGTCTTACATGCAAGGTTCCCATGCCGGCTAGGTGAACCCTAGACGACTACAACAACCCTCCTCTCCGAGATGGTGTCCCTCAAGCTCCTCTGCTCCTCGGCGGCGGATGACGAATGACTTAATAGTTGCAACTTCACACGGGGACAATAAATAGCCCGAGGATCATCTAGGTCAAAGGGGGTAGCGAACCGACCCACAGAAGGGCCAGGCCGGCTGGCCTGGGCCGACCGGCCTAGGGCCTCCTCGGCCCGGTTCGCCCTCGGTTTTCTTCCCGAAGCTTCTCGCGACTTCCTAAGTTTTTGCCGAGTTGCATGTGGGTCCTTGACGTCATTTTCCTTGCGGTTTAGATAAGGGTGCTTTGCGTATGAACTCCTGCATCTTCCGTCTAGGTCCTCGATACTTCTCGGCTTCACGCTTTAGTCCTTGGTTCATTTGGAGTCATGTTCATCTTGTATCTTGACTTGTGCCGGGCTTCATGATCTTCTCGTAAAACCCTTGATGAACTTTACCCGGAAGTCCATATTTAGGCTCTTAATCCCTGGGTAAAAAATAAACTCCAAAAACTGTGCATGAGTGTGAACTTGACATATAATAAGGGTTAGGATCATTAGTGTGAATATGGAATTAATGCCAACATTGAAGGTAGCCTCATGGCTAGGTTGACGGAAATCAACCGCCAACATCCCCCCATGCTTAAACCTTGCTCGTCCTTGAGTAAGCCTTCAATGGATTTCAGTGTTGCCTTTCAATGTTCATACCCTGCACTTGATCATACATGAGAAAACATAATGCTCTCTAAATTTATGTTTGTTAAAGTTTCATAATGTAACTAGCCTTCATCTCTACGGAGGGTGGATATCAATTAAGCTCTTCCCACAAGAAGTTAATCATGCTCCTAAATCTTAAATGAATCTCTGAAATTTTGAAATGAAGTGCAAGATGAAGAAAAAGAGCTAAACCAAGTTCAAAAATTTAAACCTCCTTGCATCTTGCTCATGGACTCTTATCTCATCAAATCTCTCAAGCCTATTTGTTCTACTCCTTTCCCCTCTCAAAATATATATAAGTGGAAGGCTTTATATGGAGCTTTTGAGAAAAGTTTAGTCCTACCAAGATATTATAATCGAGATATTATCAAAACAAGACAAGCTTCTCTTGGTCTTACCGGGACTCGTCAAAAAGGTCATTGGAAAAATAATGTCTTCAAGGAGGGGGGAGAGAAAAATACACACACTTTTGAGATAGGTGGACATGTGCAAATGGCAAAGAGTGATCTCGAGGCACAAACGAAGTCCTCGTTATAGGATTGCACATGGTTGGAAAGATGAGTATGTGTCTTGATCTTGAATCCTCTTGAAAACACTAAACATAGCTAGAGAACCGGGAAGCTTTATTACTATTATATATTTTTTTCTTTCTTTCTTTTTCTTCTTTATCATTTTTTTCATAATATCATACTTTTTCTCTCCCTCTCTCTCTTTTTTTATTTGCTCCCCTTGAACTCTAGACTATATTAGCACTTCCTTGGCAACCCCCCATGCTTAGACGTTTGCTCGTCCTCAGGCAAAAGAGGTGATAAATATGCCAAGGTAGAAATTGAAGCTCTCATATTTTCTTAGAGAGAGATACTCGAAAAATCTTCTAGGGATCCTTTTGGAAGTCTCCCGAGGTCTTGCTCACTTGATGCACCTTCCTTGTAATCTTCCTTGAAATATTCATCCATACTCATATATTGGGTTGTGGTCAAGGAGGTGAACACAAAAAAGATATTTTTGGGTTTTGTGGGTGGATATCCGGTGTGGTTTGCGAATTCCCAATGTGGAAACTCACAATGCACGGATAGAAGAGGCTAGCATAAAGAAAGATACACAAAAACGGAATGACCAGCTTCTTAGTCTCGGGCCAGAGAAATCGGGCCTTGAATTAATGCACCCAAAAATAAATCTTGTATATACTAATGTTTTGCACTCAAGTAAATATAAGGCTTTGGATAGGTAGAGCAACATGCAAGAGGTATTAATGACAAGGTTAGCATTACTTTTAAGAACAAAAATAAATCATCTTTAACCCATCCAAAATTGAGAGCATGAGAAAAACTATGAGTCTTATCTTTATCATAACCTCCGCAAAGGATTAAGCTAGCATTTAAATTAATTTCAGATTTGCATTAAAGAGAGCACTAGCTTAATCATGCATAAAACAAGTACAAAGATGAGCAAAGCGGCAATGGTCATCATATATCGACTAGGCACAAATTTCCATCCATATTAAAGATGATACAATGGTGGTGAAATTTATTCATGGTGATGGAAAATAAAAACTACTACTACCACACACATGCAGAGAATAAAAATCGAAAACGCTACACACGCACAAATTTGCACACAAACTGAAAAATAAAGGAAAGGAGAAGGAAAAATCAAATCACCTTGAAAGCATTATTTCTTCTTCCTTCCTTTATTCTTCCTCCAATGGTTGATCCCCCATCTTTATGATGAAAGCAATCTTGGTGTGCCTCGCAGTATATGGTAGTGTCGAGGTCGAACGTGTGGCTCCTCCGTGTGCCCTTACGGTTCGGTGTACCGCATGGACGAGCTTTGTGTACTCTTCATGCCTGCAAGGAGTAGCGTGTCGCTCCTCGGGGGTGCCACGTCCTCCTCCATGCTTCACGGGGGCACGGAGATAGAGTGCCTCTATGAAGAGCTTGCCGACGACACCCTTGGCGATGATCATGTCTTCCTTCCGAGGACGGTGTTCATGGCTTTCCTTATCATGCCTTGCTGCACAAACTCACAAACAACCTCCCCGGGGGTTTCTCGCTGGTGGAAATACACACAAAGAAAGTATATGGATTGACAAGAATTGTAATGATTTTTCATGAATTTTTAGAGAAGGAAGTGAGGCATGAATTCTTCTAGGTGGTTTCTGGAACTTCTAGGCTATGTACTCAAGGACACAAACTAGCAAATGGATGAACTACTTACCAGACGAAGGGGAGCCCTGGGGGCTGACTGGAGGGGGCAGGCCAGCCGGCCTAGGCCGATCGACCTAGGGGGCCTCCTGCTCTTCCTTGCTCCAGTTTTCTCCGAGCTGCTTCTTACTCCCTTGTTGTCTTGTGTCCTCGTGCTCCACAAGAATCCATCACCCAAACGCTCTCGGCCACTCCTTTGTTTTGAATGATGAGATCATCGGCTCCCTCCTTTACTTTGCGTCACTTCTTGTCTTCCACATTTTATGTGCTTTCACTTATTTCCTGCAAAACAAAGTTATTGCTGCCCCCCATGCTTGTCCTTTACATCTGCCCAAGATGCCTTGATGATAAGACCTTCCCGTGATGCATCATGGAGCACTCCGTGCTAAGCAAACTCAAAATTCTCCCCTTAATCATGTTTTGACGCTAAGCACTCCTCTAATTTCGAAAATCAAAAATTAACTCAGAGCTAGCAATGAGTCCAAATGTATTCTTAGAGGAGTTTTTAAGCATAAAAAACATTTGTAAGTCAAAAATTTCCGACTACCTTTATTTTGGTTGCACCGGGATCGTTTGCTTTCATTACTTGATAGCAAGGTCCTCCGGCTTGACCGTGGGGGTATGGGTTTAGGTTTTAATTTTGGCCAAACATGAGAGAGAAATTTTGAACAAATAAATCAATGGGGCTTAGAAAAATTCTAAATCTAGAGAAACCGGTGGATATCAAGTTGAATGAAACCAAAAATTGAATTTCCTAGGTTCACGCGAGTCCTACCATGCGTCAAAGATTAAAAAAACATTAAGGAACATAGCGAGGCTCTACTCGTGTGCTTTTAACATGTAAAACAAACCAACCTTACCATCATGGAGAAGATGAAAGGCATGGATAGGATCTGAATTTTTGGTTCTAGTTTCTCAAAAAGAGGCAAATAAATCATGGGATGGCTCATGTCATTGGTTTAAGATCGAAAAATCCAAATAAAATGACCGAGCAAATAAAAGGTTCTCCGAAACTTGTTCAGCCACTTAAGAGTTAATAAAGTGTCTTGCGTAGCAAATTCTAAGACTCACTTACTTGAAATTCGAAAATCTTCCGGGTTGCCCTCCCGGCAGCCTTTATTCTTGGTCGGGTTGTCCTCCTGGTAGCTTATTCTTGACTTGACGAACGGGTTGCCTCCCGCCTAGCGTTTCGTTTAAAGTCCATAGTTAGACTTCTTCTCTTCTTCACTTCGGATCAACGCTCTTTGTGGGTGTTGCAATCTCGGGTACCCACTTCTGCAGCATCCTTGGCTTGGGCGCAAGCTTTTTCTTCGGCTTAGTCATTTTTTTGGTCTTCACAGGCTGGCTTTCTTCTTTGGTCTTGACAGATGCAACACCTCCCTTAATCTTCTTTGCTTCCTCCTCCCTTGGCTCTTCCTTACTAATGCGACGGTGAGGTGGAATATATTTATCATTAATAATGTCACATACCTCGAAACGTGGTTGAAACTTGAATGCACTTCTTTCGCCGTTGATGTCAATCTTGATCTCCCTCTTGCCAACGTCGATTGTCACTCCGACGATATTAAGGAACATTCTCCTGACGAGAAGCAGCTTCTCCCTTTCTCCCATCTTGAAGACCATGAAATCGAAGGGGATGAAGTGATCTTCCACTTTTACGGGTACATCTTTGGTGATTCCCACAGGATAGCGAATAGAGTTGTCACCCAACTCTTGACTCATGGCCGTAGGCTCTAGCTTTGGTAAGCATAGCCTCTTGATCACGTCTCTTGGCATGACTCTCATACTTGCTCCAAGGTCGCATAACGCCTTCTTGAACTTGAATGAGCCAAATGAGCACGGGATGGTCGGACATCCGGGGCCTCTTTGTTTCTCGGGTCCTTGATATGCAATAACGACACCGCATTCCTCGGACATATTGATGTGATCTTCCCCAAGTGTCGCCATCTCATACTTGTTGGCAAGTATGTGAAGTAGCGTGGCTTTAATGAAGGCATCTTCAATCTTCCTTCATTACCCATTAGGCACACGACAAGTTGTCTTATTTGCGTTTCTAGCATCTTCATTGTGTTGAGCACTTGATGGTTAGAACTTTCGACCTCAGTCACCTTGCCGTCTATATTCTCCAATATTTTGTCAATAGCCTCGAACTTAGTGATGGTGTCATTGTTGATCTTAGCTTGCTTGTCCATGAAGTCCTTCAATTGTACACGAAGAGGAACCGAATTTTGAATGGACGAGCTTGCATTAAATTGAGGTTTACTTTGCCCGTAGCGGAAGTTTGGCACCCTTGCTTCCTCCGGGCAATCTCCTTGGACATGGTCGTACTTCCCACACTCTTCACATGTAGATCTTACTTCGGTGGCCTTCATAGCTTTTATCTTCTCTATCTCCATCTTCTCCATCTTGCTCATAAGTGAACCAACTTGCCATACAAGGAATTCGGCTCGCCTATATTCATCGAAGCGCTCCAAAGCTTCCTCAATTATCTCGGTGGGAGGTTGAACAAATGTTTCAACCTTGTCGTGCAAACTCTGAATCTTGACCGGCGAACAAAATCTCTTTATGAAGGCCCTCATCAATGTGTCCCAATTTAATATCTCCGCTGACAGAGTGTGGAACCAATCCAAAGCTTCTTCAAGTAGTGAGAACCCAAAAAGCCTTGCCCTCAATTGATTTTGAGTCAACCCTTCCACATTGAAAGTTTGACATAGTTGAAAGAATGCTTGGAGGTGAAGGTTTGGATCCTCTTTACCGGTGAAAGTGGATTGTTGCACCTTGAGGATAGTTGAGACCTTGATCTCGAACGACCTTTTGACATCTTCAAAGTCTAGGATTGGTAGATCGTAGATGTCTGGGTTGCATAGCTCCCCGATCTTGCGCTCCGGCTGCGATTCTTCTCCCATACGTGGCGGTTGAGGTTGATCTCCCTTTTGACTTAGAGGTGGTGATTCCCTTGGAGATTCCGACGATCCTTCAGCCTCGGCTTTTGGATCTACAAATTCCTTAGCTTGTGTTGCACGTCTCCTTTGCCTGTAAAGTTTTTCTATATCATCCACAAAAGAAAACTAGGGTTTGTTGGAGAGGTAGCCTTCCATCTCCGGTTAGGGTTAGTGATAAACAAAAATCAAAAAGAAGAACTAGGGTTAGTGAAAAACTAGATTAGATTGATTTTTTGAGGATGATCAAAGTTAGTAGATGCAAAAGAAAAAAACCAAAAGAAAAACTGAAAATTACTTACAAACGCGATATTAGATCGGATCTTGATTGCTTGTTCCCTGGCAATGATGCCAGAAAAAGGGGCTTGTTGACGTTTGATTATCGTTGTAAACTTCGATCCGCAAGCGTACGGATCACATGGGACCCTTTTTCCCTTAAGTGTAAACCCAAGGTATCGAATCTGTGGAACATGTGCAACGAAAGATCGATCTAATAAAACGAAAAAGCACTTTGTTCTAAAGAGGTTTCGAATGCATCTAATCTACTAAAACATGAGAGGTAGCGAGAGAAAGCAAGAGGTAACCGATCTAGAGAGTCTAGATCGTGCCTTTGTCGTAGTTCCAAGCTAGAGATGAAGATAGCAATAAGAATCTCATAAAAAGCATGTGGCTTCTGGTCCAGTCCTCGAAGGCACCTACCGTACACGTGATTGACATCCTGTCACGATGCCCCGCTTCTTGTGTAGGTGAACCTAATAGCACGCTCACGAGGAATGTGTCGAAAACACTTGGTAGATCGGGTATGCACCTCTAGCCACCGCGGCTACAAGAGCACCCTAAGCAATCTATCTTAAGTATAGATTGAGGAAGAAGCAAATCCAAGAGAAGACAAAACCGAAGACAAAGCACTCGATTGCTAGTTATCGGATCCATTAAAACTCCATCATAAGTGTATACATGAATAAGATCCAACCGGGATCCTACCTTGATCTTGATTCAAGCCTCCAAAACCCCGACGTGGTCTTCCATGCAAGGTTCCCACGCCGGCTAGGTGAACCCTAGATGACTATCATGACCCTCCTCTCCGAGATGGTGTCCCTCAAGCTTCTCTGCTCCTCGGCGGCGGATGACGAATGACTTAATAGTTGCAACTTCGCACGGGGACTATAAATAGCCAGAGGATCATCTAGGTCAAAGGGGGCGGCGAACCGACCCACAAAAGGGCCAGGCCGGCTGGCCTGGGCCGACCGGCCCAGGGCCTCCTCAGCCCGGTTCGCCCCCGGTTTTCTTCCCGAAGCTTCTCGCGACTTCTCGAGTTTTTGCCGAGTTGCATGTGGGTCCTTGACGTCATTTTCCTCGCGGTTTAGATAAGGGTGCTTTGCATATGAACTCTCGCATCTTCTGTCTAGGTCCTCAATACTTCTCAGCTTCACGCTTTAGTCCTTGGTTCATTTGGAGTCATGTTCATCTTGTATCTTGACTTGTGCCGGGCTTCATGATCTTCTCGTAAAACCCTTGATGAACTTTACCCGGAAGTCCATATTTAGGCTCTTAATCCCTGTGTAAAAAATAAACTCCAAAAACTGTGCACGAGTGTGAACTTGACATATAATAAGGGTTAGGATCATTAGTGTGAATATCAAATTAATGCCAACATTGAAGGTAAACTCATGGCTAGGTTGACGGAAATCGACCGCCAACAGCCGGCCCCCTCGGGTGGCCTCCCGGCCTGTGCTTCCTCTGGCTCACTTCCATGTGGGCCCTGATGCTCATCCTCCGTACATGGCACGTTTCCTAGTGGTTTGGTTAGCAAAGTGGGCCCATGGATCCATGTGATGCTAACGTGGTAGAGTGTGATTCGTCGAGAGTTCTTCACATGGATTGGTGACATCATGGGTCCAGGAGAATCCATGTGGCAGCCCCTCATTGGCCAGCACATGAGTGCCTTGGATTAGAGTGGAGTGAATGTGCATGGATTCCTCTCATTTCCTATGCTAAATACCTGCATTCGTATAGACATCGACACTGGTGGAAAGTATTAGTTTAAGCTCCTATTCTAGTGTGGATGTGCAATTCATGCTTCAATTTGCAGGAGTTGACGGCCCTGGAAATGGTACTTAACAGCTGTCAACAGCGGCCCACTAGTCGAGTAGTCCAGGTGTACAAGCCTATCTTCCGGGCATGGCCCACATGCGTGGTGGGCCCAAGGATGTCTGGTCAACAAGCCCCCGAGTACTTTGTTGTCGAGTGCGATGTGTCCAAATAGTCTTGAAGGTCTCTGCGAGTAGTTCCCAAGCATCCTCGAGTCCTGCAAGCTTCGATCTTCAATAATACATGAATCATCACGAGGCTGGAAGGTACTCCAGCTAACTCCACGAGTAGTTTTGAAGTCTTCTCGAGTGGTTCTCAAGCGTCCCCGAGTACTTCCTTGAAGGTCTTCAATAAATACCTGCTTCGTTCTTGAAATCTTTGCATCAAAGATCCATATGGAAATGCGATTACTAAAATCGCATTCCATATGGAATGTAGCCCCCGAGCCTTAAGTCAAATCCAGGATTCAAGCTGAGGGTCAATCTTCTAGCACTTGTGATCTTGCTCTGAAAAATCCGTAGAATCCCGAAGAAAACATATGGGAATGCGATTACTAAAATCGCATCCCATATTGATGTAGCCCCCGAGCCTTAGTTCAAATTGTAAATTCAAGCTGAGGGTCAATCTGAAGTTTTCATCGATTAATCCCGCAAATTCTAGAGAAAAAACTGAAGGACACGTGGCACGGAGCGCCCGAGCCTTGAGTCGAGTACTTCTCGAATTGAAGGATCCAATCTAATTGTAGAAAGTGGCCTGAGTTCAGTAAACTGTAGCTTGGTGAAATCCAATCCCATCGAGCAGTCGAGCCCCCAAGATGGAGCTAAGGAGGTCTTGGAATTTGTAAAAAGCCCACTGACTTAGCCAAAAAAATTTGCCTGGTGCAAATCCAATCTATTGAATGCGAAGGGTCACCAGGTCGAACTGGTACGATTTTAGGTTATAAATACCAGAGGGGGTATCCCCTAGGGTTTCCACTTCTTCCATTAGCCCCTTAGATCCACACCGTCAAGCGCCGCCACCTCTACCACCTTGCAGCCCCGAGCAAATGCAATTGAAGACACTCGTGATTGGAAGGATGAAGAGTGCGCCATCCAAGGGACAGATGGAGAAAAATAAATCCAGCCGCGGCAAAACTCAGTTGCCAGAGCCGAAATACAAGACGGTGGTGATTGAGAAGCCACCGAGCCAAGCCACCTCTTGGAAGAAATCCAAGATGAAGGAGAAGGACATCAAGGCCCTCGAGGATGCCGGCTTATTGCGCGAGAAAGAAGTTGCTGGTTGGAACTGTACCGCTGGAGATGCGTGGCCCATGGAGAAGAATCCAGATGAAATTCTGATGTTCGCTCACTTTGTCGAGCGTGGGTTGACGTTGCCGGCTTCAGATTTCTTCAGAGGCTTTCTCGACTTCTTCAAGCTAGAGCACGTGCATCTGAATCTGAACAGCATCTTCCAGATCACAGTGTACGTGCACTTCTGCGAAGCTTTTCTTGGAATCCGCCCGCGTTGGACTTTGTTTAGGAAGATTTTCCGGTTGAAGCCGCAGCCCAATGCCAACTTCCCAGTAGTAGTTGGTGGAGCTGGTATCCAGATGTGTTAGAAGGCGCAAGATCTGTACTTCAAGTATGACTTGATAGACTCCAACCAAGACTAGAAAGCCGAGTGGTTCTACATTGATAATGCCCCGCCTCAACTGCCGAAGCCCAGCATGTACACTCCAGTGTATGAGAAGATCTGGAAGGACGAGCCGTCGATGCAAGAGTGCATTCAGATCCCAGAGCTGCTGGCGAAGATTACCGAGAAAAAGGCACAAGGCTTGACAGCTGAGAGAGTAGCCTTCAGCTTTATGAAGCGCCGGGTACAACCCTTGATGCAGAGGGAGCATCTTGGGTATGACTACTCGGGCCTGAGTCATGGATCAAGACTTTCTGCAACGGAGATCTGTGATGACTTGATCATGGAGAGGTTGCAGAAGATCTTCAAGAATCTTGACGGAAAACCGACAGCTGTTCAAGAGTTCAGTGACGACAATCCTCCGTGTTTGGTGAGGAGTTGCAAACTAGCCCCTGAGTACTTATCTGAAAGTAGTCGTAGACTAATAAGGTTGCCTTGTCTTTGCAGGAGGATGTTCTGAAGTTTGTCTCCATTCCACCTCCACGTCCTCATGAACCAGAGCAGGTGCAAGAAATGGAGCCATCACAAGTTAAGGCTCAAGCACCCGAGAGTAGTCGTCCTGCTCAAGGGGAAGATGAAGTGCTGGTGGAAGATGCCTCCTCAAGCGATGATGACGAGCAGACACTGTCATAATGCTATGAAGTGCAGGCGCAATATGGGTACTCTGGAGTACCCATCCCCGTTGGTATTTCCGCAGGAGCGTTGAAGAGGCCGGCTTCATCACTTGTTGATGATGTGACGCAGCCGTCGCGAAAGAAAAGAACTACCGTTGGGAAGCGTGCTGTGAAGAAGGTCACAAGCACAGCTTTGCCAACCATTGAGGTTAATTGTATAAACCAAGTAGTCAATATCTTGTTGAATACTTAGAATCTTGTATGATAATTTGTAATTTTGACTATGCAGGGTATCAAGAGTACCACTCAAGATGTTGGGCCTTCCAGTCCTGCGGAAGTACCCGTGAGCAGCCCCGCAAGTCCAATTGAACCTGAGACAGTTCAAACATCACCCATCGAGTCGGTGATGCTGGAGCAACAAGAAGCCACAACGCTAGGAGCCGTGCCACCAGTTAAGAGTGTCCCAGTGGTTCCGGCAGCACCCTCATTCTTTGATCTGCTGGGACCAAGAACTGTGGTTCCTCGTGCTACTTTGTAAGTACCCGAGTACTCAACTTGTTGATGCAGAAAATCCACGGATGTGAAGTGGGGAGCCTCAGGGAATAGTTCTGCTGAGGGTAATCAGAACCTGCCAGCGGAACAAGCAGATACTCTCCAAGAACCCCAAGCAAAATCCGTTGAAGATGTGGTAGCAGCTGAAACCGATGCCGCGCAGTCTTTGCACCTGCTTTGGAGCGATATAGTCAAGGCAGCGGTGGATGCAGCTTCCAGGCCAAGGACACAACAACCGGAGGATATAGAGGCGGTGGTGAATGAAGGCCTGGAAATTGATCCAGAAGCCGGATTGTGACAAGATGATGCCCCGGTTGCTCAAGCCCCCGTGCATTATATAGATGCACGACTACTATTGGAAGAAAGTCCGGAGGGCCGTGTGGTACCGCATGAGCCAGAGATTGAAGATCCGACTCCTTTGCGCAGTTCTGCGATGAGTTCTCAAGCGGGAACAAGTACTCGATCCAGGGCAGAAGATCGGATGCCATTTGATGACTCGTGCCTGGATGAAGACAACTTGTTGGCGCACTCTGAGTTGTTCCGCAGTGTTGAGAAACTATTTGCGGTAAGTTTGAGAACATAGTCTTTTTAGAGTAGTTGTAGTCGAAAATAACTTGTATCTGACCCTTGAGTTGTTTGCATTTTTAGAAAGTTGTCAAGCAGTCAAAGCGGAAGACTCGTTTGCTTGAGCAACATGCCACGAACATTGAAGAAGTCGCGCAGCTCAGAGAACAGCTTGAGGAGCAAAAAGCGTTGGCTCTGAAGCTGTAGGAGAAGCTTGATGGCAATGCTGCTGAGTACCACAATGAAATCCAGAAGCTGATGGCGCAGAAGGATGACGTCGTCGGGAAGAACAAGTCACTGCGCCAGAAGAATAAAGGTAATCATCCTTTCTGAACTTGTTATCAGGTACTTATTTCTTGTAAAATTCGCCCTTATAAGTTGCCGTGGTCTTATGCAGAGCTGACTGAAGAAGTTGAAAGGCACAAGCAGAGGTCCATTGACTGGCAGTTGACTTTCAATCGTGAAGAATCAGCTCGCCATGACCTTGAGGCAGATTATAAGGTGCATTGTATGGAACTTGAACGTGAGATGCAGATACGGCTTGATGGATCATATGACCTGCTGATTTGTATGCAGTCGTTGAAGATCCAGATCGAAGAAGTTGAATGCCTGCGTCAGGAGTTGAAGGTCTTGATGGAAGCAGCCGAGCCAGTGGCGCGTCTCTTCGAACCTAGAGAGGCAGGAGTACAGCCTCGTCCACTTGTGGAGAGGTTGAAGGACACGCCTAAGAAGATTCTGGAGTATGCTCAGCGGCTGGCTTGCACAATTCCCAATCAGGGGCTCAGCTTCATCTAGTTGTTCTACGCGGACGCAGATCTGACAGTCATCATGGGCGGAAGATCTGGAGACTGCACTGACGATAGGCTCAACGAGTTGATGTAGTAGACATCACCTATCACGGAAGCCGTCTCTCGATTTATTGATCTGCGCTAGACGTACCTGTAGGACAAAAACACTATGGAAAACAAGTGTAATTCCGAACAAGTGTTTTATGTAAAGACATAATTGAAAACTTGTGTAAGTCAATTATCTGGATCCCTTGTTTGCTTGTCTTCGATGCCATGTACTCGAGTTCATGATCAGTGAGTGTATGGCAGCAAAAAAGAGATACGATACTCGAGTAGAAATACTCAAGTCTAGATGTGTTCGGAAGAACGTTAGCTTAATGACAACAAATGAGAAACCTTAGCTGTAGCAGCGTAAAAAGAAGGCCTTATTGTGAAATAAGCAAAGACACAGTAACAAGTCGATATGTAAAAAAATCACTTTATTACTATCTTGATTGTGTCGAGTACAAAGTCTAGATACACTATTGAGTAATAGTGTCTTAAGTACTTCTGCGGCTTTGAGCCTAGTGAGATAGTACTCGCAAGAATGTTCCGAAGAACAAGTAAGACCGTAGGAGACAGTGTGATGAACTCATCTTGCTGTAGCAGCAACTTGTGTTAGAGTTCCACTGAGACCCTACTATGAAAGGACAGCATGGAATAGAACAAGGACAGCATGTGCCACTTATTGCTCTATACGACACAGAGTTGTCTGGAGAGGGTTGTTGTGACCCCCTACGAGTTGTCGTAGCCGTAACTGCTTGGAGAGGATTGTCGTGAACCCCTACGAGTAGTCGCAACCGAAGCTGCCTGGAGAGGATTGTCGTGATCCCCTACGAGTAGTCACAACCGAAGCTGCCTGGAGAGGATTGTCGTGATCCCCTACGAGTAGTCACAACTGAAGCTGCCTGGAGAGGATTGTCGTGATCCCCTACGAGTAGTCGCAGCCGAAGCCGCCTGGAGAGGGTTGTCGTGACCCCCTACGGGTAGAACCGACAAAGCTGGTCAATATTCCAAGAGTTGTCAATTTCTTCGCCTTCAAGTGTTTGGAGATGATATGAGCCAGGGCTAGTGACCTTCACGATAGAGAAAGGGCCTTCCCATGGCGAGTTGAGTTTGTGAAGTCCTGCCGTGTTCTGGATACGATGGAGGACCAAGTCACCAACGTTGAAGGAGTGTTCCTTAATGTTACGGTCATGGTAGCAGCGCATCTTCTCGAGGTATCTGGCTGATTGAACGAGTGCGTTGCAGCGAGCTTCTTCGAGACTATCGACATATGTCTGTCTTGTTTCTTCAGCTACACCTTCTTCGTACTGATCAACCGCCGGAGATCGCCATATGACATTGTGACGCCCCAGGTTTTTAATTAGCATCATTAGTGCTAATGACCGAATCAACCGAGTCAAACACTGTTGACATTGGTCAAACCTTGGTCAACCTGGGTCATCACCTCGAAAACCTTGTCAACAATCACTAATGACCCTCTTAATCAAGTCCACACACCCTTGTGGTCAAACCCTAGTCAACCCTTGGTCAAAACCCCTATGTCTTTGAACTTCCTCCAGAACTTTTGCCGCGTTCTCCAAATTTCACCTAAACACTTCAAATTCTCCCAATATAAAAGTTGTCTAGTTTCACGAGGGACACAACTTTCATGTTGGGTGGCATTTGAGATTTGGAGTGGAAAATGGTGTAAAGCTCGGTCAACGCCAACAGCTCCTGTTCACCAGCGCCATGAAAAACAGGAACTTGGCGAGCAGTTTATGCAAAATCCGTCGAGCAAAACACCTTTGAGCCTTTGTAAAAGTTGTAGAGGGTAGTGAGATCTACAACTTTGGTATAAACACCTGGATGCACTTTGGTTGCAAAATTTCGAGAAAAACGTGGTCAAAACGAGGCTGCCCGAAATATATTTGGCGATGCCGCGCCACGGCGTCACGGCAGCACTCCAGCGCACCCGCGCGCGCGCCGCCATGTCGACACGCCACCGTACGCCGCCGTATGCACGCCGAGGCAGGCCCGCGACTGCCGGTCCGTGCGTCGCGCCTCGCCGAACGTATCCCCCTGCCACGCGCCGCGCTCTCACGCGCCGGCCGGACAGCACCGCCGTTGCCCCGCCGGTCCGTCCGCGACCCCCCTGCACGCCGCGCCTTGCCTATAAAAGCTCCCTGCGCCCTCCTCGCATGTGCGCACATAACCACCGCCTCCCCGAGCCGCTCCGCCGCGCCACCATGGCCGCCGCCGCCGAGCTCCGCCCTCCGCTCCCTCCAGTGGCCGGTCGACGCTTCCAACCCCTCCTCTAGATCCCCTTGAAGCTTTCACCGCCCTCTTTTGGCCGGCATTGCCTCGCCCCTCGCCGGGAATTGAGCTGCAGCGGCCGCCGCCCCCTCGCGCCACTGAGCACCGCCGCCGGCCGCTTCTCCGTCCGAATTTCGGCCACAATCGAACCCTAGGTGAGCTAAACCGCCTCCCCGCACGCTTCCCCGGCCGGGAGCGCTGCCGGAACCGCCGGATTCCGGCCGGCCGCGCCGCCCCCTTGGCCCTTGGACCCAATTGCTTTGATTTCTTTCTTTCCAGGGTCTAAACCGTGATCTGAGGGCATATGTGTAAGAACAGGAAAACTTCCAGGGACCCCGGCGTAAAGTGATTCTTAAATAGTGATTTCAGTTTTGCTGAAACTTGTAAAATCTGTAGAAAATTGTGGAGAAATCAGAAAAATGCAAACCCAATTTGGTTGGACTCCTTGTGAAAAACACTACAACTTTTGTACAGCATGTCCATAGTTTTTCCTGATAGTTTTTGCTTGAAAAATAGAGAAGTAATAAACCTAGATCTGTTGTATCTCAAAATCTACAAGTCCTCTGTAGCTGAATTTTGGATATGTTGTGTGTTATGTCTTGCCTAGCTTCTGAACCAAAACTTTCAGAAATATATGTTGTAGATCTTTTTATATGATCTATTTTGTATTTATGTAGAATCTGTCTAAATGATTTTTTTAGCCAAAAATAAATAGATTTTTGTGCTCAACTTCTGCATGTGACCTTGTTATTCCAAAATGCACCTCTGGTGAATTACTCACAGTTTTATAATTGTCAGAAATATTTATTCTTGAAATATGCTCGATTTTCAATGTAATTGCATAACCCATGATCTATAGAAGCTCTAGGTGTATTTGTTGCATGCCTAGCTGAGTTTTGGACCAGAGGCTATGTGTGAGAAAATTGGGATCCTTTTGATGTTTATTTATTTTTGTATGCATTTATCTTGCTTTAGTAGCTAGCCTTTGTTATTCTCGGTATAATTAATTTCCTAGCTATCCTAAGTGTGCATGTGTGTGCAGTGACTTTGTTTAGGTTTGTAGTGCTCCATAAAACACCTCACTGAATTTTATTAATTAATTTTATGAATAAAAGCTAGGGAAGCAATTTAAGGCTTAATAGTAAAATAAATTGGAAAAACCACCAACCACACCTCTAATGACCTTGTGTATGTAATGTGAATCATTTCAAAAAGATAAAGGCCAACCCATTGCTGTCTTGTGGAATTGTAATTAATTTATTTACATAAATATGTACACAGTCACTATTAAAAAGGATAGTTAATAAAGAACCGCCTATTGTTCCTTTATTGGAAGAGTATGCTGAATGTATTTCTTATCTAGGTGAATGTGGTCAACCATGCACCCCATGGTTGTCATTTGTTGTTTGTAATCAATTAAATTAAAAATCGTCAATTAAATCTTGCATTTGCATCCTCGTGTAGATCTACCCGACGGTAGTTATACGCTCGTGCCGGAAGGAGGAGAAGGAGGAGCTGACGGTGAGCTGCAGTACGTGGACGTAGCTCAAGACCTGGACCAAGGTCCAGAAGGGCCCAAGGCCAACCTTGCCAGCGAAGGCAAGCCCCGGATCATTAACCTGTCCTTTTAAAAATTATGCAATTACCTTTGCTATGATTGCGCATTTACGTTTCAGGAATTGAATGGAAACCCTAGATGCATGATCCCTAGGTACCTATGTTCTTTTACTAGTATGTTAGGTCGATAGCTGCTATGCTATAGGACCGGTACAAGTCGAGTGATGTTCGTCACTCGCGAGAATAGGTTCTTATGTTGGAATCATAAGATCTTGATAAATGGATTGCGCATGTGGTAAGAGCATGGGATTTGGGCTCCGGTCCAGTGGTTTTCGTGGGCTAAGCTTTTGAACGTACTAAGCACTTGTCGGGGATGGGACCGGTAAGCCTAGTACCTTAATGAGACGGTGCGGGAACTTTGCGCTACTAATCTTAGGGTTGCGGCCCCGGGCTCGCCACTTGAGTACATGTGTAAGGCTAGGTGACCTTGGTGGCGTAGCCTAGCAAGCCTTGTACTTAAGACTGTAACATCTGATCCCAATCCGAAGATTTTTGGGAACCGCCTGGTGGTTGTCCTCGCGGGGGCACCCTACCGTGTGTTTAGGTCTACCTTGCAAGGTTTAAATCAATCGATTGTCGGCCTCTCACCGTTATCTGAGACTGCTTAATCAACTGGCCATGATATCCCGTAATGATGGAATTTGGTGAATATTATTGCTTGAATTAATTGTGTGTACAATTCTTGATTGAATTAGTTGGCACACTTAGAAATGTTAATCAACTAGAACTTGTGCTAAAATATTGAAAGTAAGGACATACTCTTCGTTGCTTTTCAGCAAAAGAACTCCACCGGCCAAAAAGCCTCTCATGTCTAGAGTTTGGTGATGTAGTTATCACCCGACGGTTAAGTCTTGCTGAGTATTAGTATACTCAGCCTTGCTTTAAAAATGTTGTTGCAGGTGTTGTTTGATCTGGTGATATTTCACCCAGCTGGGAGCAGGGATGAGTGGATGACGACAAGTGATGGCATCACGGATGGCCTCCTGTGATGTTGACCGTTGCGCTAGTTTATTTATTTCTGCTGTTTTCGAACTCTGAACCTCTACTTCATGTCATGAACAATGGTTTGTAATAAATGGGATTTAATTTGTGTGTACTCTGGACTCGCCTTCGCGTGAGTTTTAATGCATATGCTTGATCCTCTGTGTGAATTCCAAGTGATTTACCGGGCGTTAACCCGGCAACTAACGACAGGATGATACTTTATTATTGCTTAATGACCAAAGTGGATTGGTTTAGGCGATAGTACGGTATTTTCCTGGGTGGGTTGTCACAGACATCAGCAGGCAAGATGGCTTCAGAGCCGTAGACCAGGAAGTAGGGTGACTGCCCTGTGGGGGTAGTAGGTTGAGTACGTAGCCCCCATAGTGCATTGGGTAGTTCCTTGATCCACTTGCCGCCCTTGGTGTTTGCAGCATCGTACAACCGCTTTTCAAGGGTGTCGAGTACCATCCCATTAGCGCGTTCCACTTGGCCGTTGGCGCGTGGATGAGCAACAAAGACGTACCGAACATCAATCCCATTATTCTCACAATACTCCCAGGACTGTTATTGTTGAAATTCGAACCCAGGTCTGTGATGATGCGATTGGGGAACCCATAGCGATGCACAATTTCATCCAAGAAGTCGAGGACTCTGTCAGCCTTTGGACAGGTAACAGGTTTGACCTCAATCCACTTGGTAAACTTGTCGATAGCCACCAGAACTCTATTGAATCCCCCTGGTGCATTTGGGAGAGGACCAATCATGTCAAGCCCCCAGCAAGCGAAAGACTAGGTTGGTGGTATCGTGATGAGCTTGTAGGCTGGAACGTGTTGTTGCTTGGCGAAGAATTGACATCCATGGCACTTTCTGACAAATTCTTCTGCATCAGCAAGAGTTGTAGGCCAGTAGAAAACACATCTGAAAACTTTTCCCACCAAGGTGCGGGAAGAAGCATGGTTGCCACAAATTCCTTTGTGTATCTCCTCCAAAATTTCCTTGCCTTCTTCACAAGAAATGCACTTCATGAGTACATCAAAACTTGCGCCTCACTTGTAGAGTTGATCCCCGACTAGTGCATAAGCCTTGACGCGGCGTGAGATGCGCTTGGCTCCTGACTTGTCTTCAGGAATCAGCTGAACTTTTATGTAGTCGATGAAAGGAGTTCTCCAGTCCACATCAATCATAAGCACTTCACGATCAGGTTGGACTGAACCAGGATTAGTAGTCGTGGGTGCTGATGACGGCTCTGGAAATGATGGTTTGTGGAGCTCATGGATGAAGATTCCTGCTGGTACTTGAGCGTGTGTAGATCCCAGCTTCGACAAGACGTCCGCAGCAACATTGTTGTCGCGGATAACATGATGGAACTCGAGACCATGGAATTTGTTCTCAAGTTTGCGTACCTCTTGACAGTACGCATCCATATTCTCGGCATTACGATCCTAGGAGTCGTTGACTTGATTCATGACCACTCCTGCCGCTCAACGACAATGGCAGTGCTGACAACATTAGTAGTCGTAGCAATGTAGAGCAAGATCTCTTCTTGTGGCAGAGGAGCTGTGAGGATTGGAGGTTTGGATAAGAACTCCTTAAGCTGTGTTAGTGCTTGATCAGCTTCTGTTGTCCACACAAACTTCTCCTGCCACTTGAGTAGCTTGAAAAAAGGTAGACCCCGTTCTCCAAGTCGTGAGATGAAGCAATTAAGTGCCGCCATACATCCAGTAAGCTTCTGAACATCCTTGATAGTAGTTGGAGCTTGCATGTTGGAGATGGCAGTGATCTTCTCGGGGTTTTCTTCAATGCCGCGATGGCTGATGATGAACCCAAGTAGTTTTCCAGATGATACGCCAAAGACGCACTTGTTGGGATTAAGTTTCCATTGGTACTCCCGTAGCGAAGCAAAAGTTTCCTCAAGATCCGTGATGAGCGTGTCTAGATCCCTAGTCTTTACAATGATGTCATCCCCGTACGCTTCCATGTTCTTGTGAAGTTGCCTCTTGAAGCACGCTTGGATAGCTCTCTGGTAGGTAGCACCAGCGTTTTTCAACCCGAACAACATTGTTGTGTAACAGTAAGCACCAAATGGGGTGATGAACGCGGTCTTCTCTTGATCAGATTCCTTGATTGCAATTTGGTGATAGCCCGAGTAGCAGTCAAGGAAGCATAGTAGAGCACAGCCCGCCGTAGAGTCGATGACTTGATCAATCCGCGGCAACCCGAAAGGATCCTTGGGGTAATGCTTGTTGAGATCCGTGTAGTCGACACACATTCTCCAATTATTTGTGTTCTTCTTTATGACAAGCACAGGGTTAGCAAGCCATTGTGGATGAACGACTTCTCGAATGAAGCCAGTCGCGAGTAGTTTGGCGAGCTCTTTCTTGACAGCATCCCTGCGATCATCAGCGAAGCGACGAAGATGTTGTCTTTTGGGGGTAGCATTAGGATCAATGTTGAGTGAGTGCTCTATCAACCTCCTGGGCACACCTGGCATGTCAGATGGTTTCCATGCAAAGATATCACGGTTAGCCCGAAGGAAGCTGATGAGCGCGTCTTTCTATTTAGGATCAAGATGTGCACTAATCCTGGTCGTCTTGCTGCTGTCGCCGGTATCAAGATCCACGGCTTTGAGCATGACATCACTAGTCGGTGCGGGCTTGTTGTTGACGTCAGTCTTCTCGGGAACCTCCAACTCGCTCGGAGCAAGCTTTTTAGCTGCAGTGAAGACTTCCATCATAGCATTGGGGACTTGATTTGTGGAGGCAAGTTCCACGGCTTCTGTGTCGCGGTTGTAGGAACGCTTCAAATCCCCGCGCAGTGAGAGCACTCCTTTGGGGCTTGGCATCTTGAGTACAAGGTACACATAATGTGGAATAGTCATGAATTTCACCAGACCAGGTCTGCCAAGGATGGCGCGATAAGAAGTCTCAAAGTCAGTAACCTCGAATTTTATGTACTCGGTGCGGTAATGTGCCTTAGTCCCAAAGGTAACGGGTAGTACGACTGAACCCAAAGGAACAGCCGCATTGCCCGGGATGATACCATAGAATGGCGAGTTGGTCTTGGTCAGATGTTGGTGATATCCAGGCCCATCTTCTTCAAAGTCTTGGCGAATAGGACATTGAGCCCACTGCCACCATTGATGAGAACCTTGGTAAGCCTGGAGCCTGCCACCACTGGATCCAGAACGAGAGGATATCGCCCCGGTTCAAAAAAAACTAGTCCATTGATCCGCCCTTGAGAAAGTGATGGGGGTTTCAGACCACTTTAGGAAAGATGGAGCTGCTGGTTCAATAGACATAATCTCTCTGAGAGCAAGTTTCTGCATGCGCTTGGTTGGAATCCCACAGTAGATGACATTGACTGTGTTGGATGGGTCTTGAAACCCAGTGTCTTTGTCTGTGTTAGCCTTCTTCCCCTTATTCTTGCGAAACCTTGGGTTTGCGTGCATTGGTTCTCGTGTGTTCTTCAGTGCACGGCGAAGTTGGTAACACTGCTATGTAGTGTGATCACCCTCTGGATGCCATGGACATTTTTGCTTGGTCAACTTGGCCTAGTGAGGATCCTCTTCAGACTTGGCGGTGGGTTCCATGGCTGCAACAGTATTTTCGGGCTTGCGCTTGCGATTAGGATTGCTCAAGTAGTTATTACCCGTGCGATTGCCCTGCTGTACCTTGCCACTATTGTTTCCACCAGCATTATTGTTGTTGTTGTTGTTCTGGTTGTTGCGAATATGCTTGAACCAGTTCCGAGCTTTGTCTTCCTCATCCGCCCAGTGAGTGATCATCTCCTTGAGCTTGGTGATATTTGCTGGGCGAGTGCGACCGAAGTCTTGAAATAGCCTGTCGTCATAGAAACTGTCCTGGAAGGTGTCTATGACTTCTTTCTCGGTAACATCAACAACGGTAGCTCGTTTTTCAAAGAAACTGTTGACGCAAAAAACGGAATAAAGTTCTTCAACGGCAACACGTAACGGATCCCTAGGATGTAACAAGGCGTGCCAGCTGACCTGACCTGTTGATCGGCACAAAAAGATAGGAAACGTTAGATGTGGGTTAGATCGGCTAGAGAACCGATGTGGGTCTTCGACAAGTAACTGCCCGATCGGTCGATACCACTGTAGAGCGAATCGGCTAGCTGAATCAGCCGAAGTGCAAGTATAACCAAACCGGCTAGATCAGCCAATTTGATGACGTAGGCAAAGCGCAAGCAAAAGCAGAGCAAACTAAGCGCTACGGGACAACACTCGAAACCTGATCTGAATCGGCTGTATCATAATGAACGACGTAGGAGCGAGATTTAGCCGATACGACGAGATCACGAGCTGGATAAATTGGTGATAAAAGCTAAATAAACAAGAAAAACTTGCAAACCTAGTTGATATCGATAAATTGTGAATAAAACTTAGACGAAACCACAGCGATGCGCCCGGAGGTTAAAGCCCAGTTGTTATTTGATAAAACGGTACTTACAAGCTTGCCGGAGGTCGATCGATGCAGCCCGACGAGCTAGAAGAATGGCGTTTGAAGAAACAAGAAAATAAGAAGAAGTAAAAAAGGGTGGCGAAGTCGCCGACTTGAATAAGTAAAGGTTTTGTTGATATTGGTGTGTACAATCTTTTTCTGACCACGCAGGGTCGCTATTTATGTCCCGAGGACAACTTGACTCCTAATCGATGACGACACTGTTTACTTGAATCTAAAGAAATAGAACTACCAAAAACTTAGCGATTCCTATAGAAATCGGACTCCCTTAAACTAATTTTTACCCGATGTCAACTTGGTTGTTGACCCGCCTCAGTCTTCTTTCCTTTTGGCATATCCTTCTTCTGCCATGTTTCTTTTCTATCAATCGGCCGATTCCAAACCGGTTGGTTACTTTTCCTTTTTCTTCATCGGCTTTGAGGTCTTCTCGACATGTGTCAAAAAATGATGTCAACACATGCCTCCCAGTTTCAGAGTAAATTTCTTTTGCTCTGAAATTCTCTCTTTTCCTTTTTGCACATGGGTATTACCAGAAGTTCTTTACTGTTTTTCTGCTCCTGTTATGAATGTTTTGGATCTTGCCTTATTGATGCCCGATTTGACCGTGTGATTCTATCTTGCTTCTTCCTATATAAACTCGCCTCTTCGCTTCATCAACTCTCATGAGCTTTTCTTATTGCTATCCTCAACATATCAGTCTTCTTTAGCCATGGGAGGCATCTCTCTTTGCAAATATTTTCAGGAAGCAGTGTAAATTACTGTCCTTTGATGAACTCATGTTAATTCTAGCTCCACATCCGGATGATGCTATGAAGGTTGTAGTTGCTTTCAGTGCTGTTGAAGGGCAACCATCCTTGGTGTATGCACTGCAGTTTGTCGACGTATAGAATTCCCAACCTAACTTCGTTGGTGTTAGTCATGACTGCAAGTCAATATTGGCCTTCCAGAAATTGAATCATCAGTAATGCATCAGTTTCCCCTTTCATGAATCGGCCTTTATTTTTGTGTCTGGCCGATAATTACTTTCTCTTTTCTTCAGCCTTTCGATCATGGGGATGTAGAGAGGACTTCTGGTGATCATCAACACTCAAAGTATGAATCAACAAGCTCCAATGTTGAGGTAGAAGTGATATCTTTGATTCGTAACTCCCAAAGATAGGAACAAGTTAGAGGCTATGGAGGCCAGGAGAACGTATCTTCTTGAGGACTTGAATCAAGTAGATGGTGAAAGACATCACCAAGATCCAATTTAGAAAAACCAAAGATCCAAAGAAGATTTGATGTAATGTGATCGGCTTTCAATAAAGTAGCCGATTGTGGTTACCTTCATTGCTTTTGGCTGCCTGAATAGTCTTTCTTTCTTTTGACAATATTTATTGTCTATCTTGTGACCCCTCTGTGGCAGATGAACGCTTCCCACCTACTCTTGCATGTTTAATGTCAACATGTGACTCTGAACCGTCTTTTCCATGCACCCTTCTTATAAAACTCAGTCTATAACCCAATGGTTCTTCACTGGCTTTTTCTTCATAGGCCCCTTTCTTTCTTAGCCGAAAGTCTCTGGATCGGCCTGTTGTCTTTAGGGATGGGTGGCATCTTCCTCTTGAAGTGTTTCCAGGAAGACTTAGAGCTTTGTTTACTGTAACAGGCATCCTCTTGAAATAGTCTTGCTTCATGATGTTGCCAGTAAGCTTGTTGATGTTTCCAGCAACATTGAGGGATACTCCATTTTGTCTTTTTCTCTTCTAGAGTTCAGAGTCTTTTCCTTCAACAGCTTTTGAGTGCTCCTCCCTTTTTTGGGGAAACGTATCACTGAGATCAATGCCAACCCCTGGAAACTGAGCCATTCACGGAGAAACTATTCCTATTTTGACTGGATCTGACATCTTTTTGATTCCTTCTTATCTTCTCTGGCCTCCATTTCCTCCGATTTGGGCTATAAATAGCATTTGCATGTACATCGGCTCTCCACATCTTTTCATCATGATGCATAGACCAGATCTGATAGGGCATAAGCTTCTGCTCTTTGATTTTTTCTTCCTCATCTTCCTTCCTCGTCATGGCTAGGAGGATTCTTGTGAAGTGGTGCAGCATCACCTTGCCTTCTTCGACTCTTCTTGCGAAGCCAGGAGGTACAATAGCTAGAAGAATCCTTGTGAAAAGCTTGGGTTCAACGGCTGAAGGGAAGGAGCAAGGTAGAATGCCCTGCTGCACCTATATCAGAGGAAGAGCGCACCGAGGGGACGACCACCTTGGTCATCAACTCGTGGAGCTCTTGGCGGAAGATCACAGAATCAGGCGAAGGTCTTAGTCTTTCGTTTCGTCTTCGCAGTACCCCATCTCTCTCTGGTGTTCATCAATTCAATATCCTCATCATACGAGAGATAGGATAATTATCTTCTAAACTTTGTACTCCATTGCTCTTCCATGAAGATGTAAACTCGATGTACTGAAATATGAGAGAAAGAAATATATATATGTATATACCCATATTTTTGTACTAAGGGCGATTGTTACATCGACCATTATCCGAATCATGAATCGGCTATAAGTATCTGAACACTCCTTTTATTTTGCAATTTTTTCTACTAAAGGCGATAACTTAGTATCGGCTATCATCTGAAATCTAAATCGGCTAAATAGCCAGAAGTAGTAATCAGCTAAGTAATTGGTCCAAATTTGAAACCTTGTCTTGATCTTGACTAGCATCGGCCTAGTCTTGTTGAAGTCCAGTCTTCTCAATCGGCCGATGTAGCTTTTTATTTCCTTTTATATTTAGGAACCGATCATCTAGATCGGCTGATACTCGAAGTCAGACATCCTAAGGAAATCTGTCTCCCACACTTTCCCTGATATGCAGACGACTTTATCAAAGTTCCAATGTGTATCGGCCGCTACAATATGGAAGGAGGAATCAGCATTGACTACTTCCACTAAGTCTCCAATCCATTGGATCACGCATTGATGCATTGTAGATGGAATGCAACAGTTGGTGTGAATCCAATCTCTTCCAAGTAATAAATTGTATGATCCCTTCCCCTTGATAACGAAAAAGGTAGTTGGAAGGGTCTTGCTGCCGATTGTCAGATCCACACATATAGCACCCATTGCCGATGATGTGTTTCCTTTGAAGTTGAGTAGCATGATATCGGTCTTGGTTAAGTCTTGTTCACTTTTCTCAAATCTTCGAAGCATTGAGTAGGGCATGAGATTGACTGATGCACCACCATCTACCAAGAGCCTTGTAACTGGCTTTCCATTGACAAGTCCTTTGAGAAACAAAGCTTTCATATGTTGACGCTTTTCCTCATCTAGTTTCTCAAAACTAGCTAGCATTGGATCCAAGGTTAACTGAGGCGATCCTAACTCCTCATCTGAATCTTCATCTGAGTTGTCTTTTAAGAGTCATAAACTCCTTAGGTAGCATGAAGACCATATTAACACCTGCTACCGGCTGACTTTCTCCCTTGTCAAATTTGGGTTTAAGTCGCCAGATTTGGGATCGGACCTTCTTTTTATCAAGTGCTTGTTTTTCAATCTCTTCTTGTTGTTCTAATTGTCGCAAGCACTGGATTCTTCTCTTCTGAGACTTAGTTAAACCTTCTGGGCCCCATTTAGGTTGATGAACTATGTGTTGGCTTCTGTCCTCGTATGTAGCATTACGCCTTCCTGGATTCCTTGCCAATACGTCTTCATTGGGGACCCTGCTGTTAGCCATCTCTTCTAGCCAATCGGAGTCTGTCCGATTCTCTCAGATTTTGCCTCCTAGCCGATCATAAACGCTGATCCTGCCCCCCAGCTGATCATGTACTAGGATCCGTCGACCTCGGCTGTTTGCTGACCTATTTCCTCTGTCATCGAAGCAGGCCCTTTTGGACGATTGTCCTTCAGAATAAAAACCATTGCACTCTGGACAATTATCCATTATTGGAAGTTTAATCCCTTCCTCCCAACAATATCTGAAGAACGGGCACCTCTAGTGATTTGAATTGCGCATTGCCCATTCTTCTCCTTCTCTGATCCTTTGTTGATGGCGTTGATACTTGTTCAGAAGAAACTGGGATTGAGTAACCTTGCTGAGCGCTCTTGGATTATTCTCCTCAAGCAGTCCTTTTCCTTTTGCTTCTTCTGTTGTTATCTGAGCCTTTGGATCGATGACTTTTTTATTCTGAACCGATTCAGATGTGAACACCTTTGCTTGTGAAGTTGATTCTACTACATTAGTAGGGAAAGGATGTTGATCAATCTTCATCAGCTTTCCTGACTTGGAAGGTGTCTCAAATTTAAGCTTCCCTTGATCTATTGCACTTTGGATTTGTTGACGAAACACCTTGCATTCGTTAGTATTGTGGGATGTGGCATTATGCCACTTACAGTACTTGATCTTCTTAAGCTCTTCAGCAGTTGGAATAGTGTGATTCTGAGAGAGTTTAAGTTGCCCTTGCTGAAGACGGAGATCAAATATCTTATCGGCTTTAGTTATATCAAAGCCAAATTTCTCAGGTTCTTTCTTGCCGAAAGGACACGCAATAGGCTTCCTGTTTGGCACCCATTCAGCTAAATCAACCTCAGCTTCTTCTTCTGAATCGGAATTCTCTACGTAAGAGATCTTCTTCTAATAACTCCTTCGAGGTTCATAAGGCCGAGCAGAACTTTCATGGCTTAATCAGTGCACCAACTGGCTTATATTCTCAAACTCTTGTGAAGCATACTTCTCCTTGATTGAAGGAAAGAGTCCCTGAAAAGCCAATTCTGCCAGTTGTTTATCAGTCAAAGATAAGCTGAAGCACTTGTTTCTTGACTCTCTGAATCTTTGAACGAAATTTAACACTGATTCATCGTTCCTCTGCTTTAAGCTGGTCAGATCAGTAATCTTCATTTCATGTATTCCAGAGAAGAAATAACCATGGAACTTCTTCTCAAGATCTTGACAAAGAGGATGAGAACAACCGAACCCTTAATGCCTCATTCGATCCTGCATCTCCACACTAAATAATGAATCGGCTGATATGCTCGATAGTGGAGGTGTCATCTTGACCAGTAAACTTGGTGAAGTTACGCACTTTATATCTCTGAGGAAAGGGAATCTGATCAAAATAAGCAGGGTATGGCGTCTGATACACGTTGGTTTGCTGCTTTGGTTTTAACCCGAACTGTTTTTGTATCAAATCTGAAATCTCAGCCATAAATTTCTTATTTTGATCAATTGGCTGATTACCTGCCGAAGGACTTGGCCGATTTTGCATAATCCCACCTGTCCCTGACTGTTCGCGCATAATTGGCTGTGAAGCCAAAGGTGACTGAAAAGCCGTATATTGAGGAATCCCACCTAAATAAGGTGCTCCATGCTGAGTTCCTGGCTGCGTATGTTGCTTGTTTGGAGTACCTTGTATATGCTGCTCTGGCAACTGATATGTCGAATTCCCCGTTTGAGCCATTTGATCCAATAATGCTGCCTAATACATGGCATTATTGTATTGCTCCTGCAAATTCGCAGCATAGGTTCTAACTGCATAAGCTTGATCCGCTGGGCTCATCTGTTCTGGTGTCATTGGATGACTTATGATAGGTTGACCAGCTCCTACTCCACCAGAACTCACTTGTGTCAGATTTTTCTGCATGCCAGAATCTTCCTTAGCCGATTGAATAGGCTTGACCATGTGCATATGTGTCGGCTGTATGTCATAATGCTTCGCTTTGAGAGTCTTTGGCTCAATGAAAGAAAATATGATTCCCCTGTCGTGCTGTACTACAATTCCAATTAACTCCCCAAACTTTGCAGCATATGGACCAGTAGAGGTTTCTCCTATTTGTCGAATCGCTTCAGTTGCAACTCCCTTCCCATTTGTGTCTTTTTCTGAAGGAATTAGTGCATTAGGGATAGTAGGAGTGTCGTGACTTGGAGAACCTGAGGGATCAATAATCCCAGCTGTGGTAGTAAGTTGATAATATAATGGCCCTTTGTATCCACTCGCGAGTTCATCTCTGAGCACTTCTTTTACAGAATTTTGCACTATGCTGTTAAAAATAGAAGACCGATCAATGAAAGATTGGTGCATGGCCTTTGTCATCATGTCTTGCAACTTCCCAGGATCGGCTTGTATTATCAATTCATTAGGTCTTGGAAGAGGAATTTTCTTGATAGCCCCTTGCTTTGTTAAGCCGAAACTGCCCATTAATAGTTGACCATATTCTGCCATGCGCTCATCGAACTCGGCTTTGTCTTCTTCACGAAGCTGGTCCAACGTGATAGCTTTGGTCTTGTCTGCACCAGCTTCTTTAGTAGGTTTTAGTCCTGACATGACTGATTCTTCGTGTCCCACCGTGCGTGCCAAGATGTGCTGGCGTAAAAAACGGAATAAAGTTCTTCAACGACAACACGTAACGAATCCCTAGGATGTAACAAGGCGTGCTAGCCGACCTGACCTGTTGATCGGCACGGAAAGATAGGAAACATTAGATGTGGGTTAGATCGGCTAGAGAACCGATGTGGGTCTTCGACAAGTAACAGCCCGATCGGCCGATACCACTGTAGAGCGAATCGGCTAGCTGAATCAGCCGAAGTGCAAGTATAACCAAACTGGCTAGATGAGCCGATTTGATGACGTAGGCAAAGCGCAAGCAAAAGCAGAGCAAACTAAGCACTACGGGACAACACTCGAAACCTGATCTGAATCGGCTGTATTGTAATGAACGACGCAGGAGCGAGATTTAGCCGATACGATGAGATCACGAGCTGGATAAATTGGTGATAAAAGCTAAATAAACAAGAAAAACTTGCAAACCTAGCTGATATCAATAAATTGTGAATAAAACTTAGACAAAACCACAGTGATGCGGCCAGAGGTTAAAGCCCAGTTGTTATTCGATAAAACGGTACTTACAAGCTTGCCGGAGGTCGATCGATGCAACCCGACGATCTAAAAGAATGGCGTTTGAAGAAACAAGAAAATAAGAAGAAGTAAAAAAGGGTGGCGAAGTCGCCGACTTGAATAAGTAAAGGTTTTGTTGATATTGGTGTGTACAATCTTTTTATGACCACGCAGGGTCACTATTTATGTCCGGAGGACAACTCGACTCCTAATCGATGACGACACCGTTTACTTGAATCTAAAGAAATAGAACTACCAAAAACTTAACGATTCCTATAGGAATCGGACTCTCTTAAACTGATTTTTGACCCGATGTCAACTTGGTTGTTGACCCGCCTCCGTCTTCTTTCCTTTTGGCATATCCTTCTTCTGCCATGTTTCCTTTCTATCAATCGGCCGATTCCAAATTGGCTTGTTACTTTTCCCTTTTTCTTCATCGGCTTTGAGGTCTTCTCGGCATGTGTCAAAAAATGATGTCTACAAAAACGGCGCATGTACTCACGAAGAGTCTCACCTTGTTTTTGCTTGATCAACACAAGGTCCATACGAGTACCATGACGACCCAAAGAACCTGCAAAGTTGCTGGTGAAACGCTGCTTGAGTTGTCCCTAATTGTCGATGGAGCCTCGTTTAAGAGATTCGAACCATGTGAGTGGCTCTTGCTCCAGACTAAAAGGGAAGTAGATACATTTAGTATCATCATTACCCTGGCATTAGTGATGCACAAAGCATAACAGTGCAACCACTGCCTTGGATCTTGCTTGCCATCATACTTGGAGATACCATAGGGCTTGAATTTCTACGAAAGAAACAGAGCTTGAAGGCGAGCAGAGAAAGCAGGGAAGGAATCAGAATCAACATCTTTTGCTTCTCACGCTCAGCACGCCTGGCGTTGATTGTTGTACGACCATCGTAGCGAGAATCACCCGACTTGCTATTGACACTACCATCACCGCCATGGCCCTTGTTGCTAGCTTCCGAACGTGTGCGATTAGGAGTGTGAGTGTTGCGATGAGCACCCCCACTGTTGCCGTGGTGACTAGGTGTACTGGTTCCTTGACATAGCATAGTGTAGGCTAGTTCAGCCAGCTTTGTGACTTCTGCAGCTGCCCTGTCACGAGGCATAGAACGACCAAGCAAGTTGATCGCCTTGATAGCTTCCTCTGGAGTGCGATATTGACGAGTAGCAACCGCATCCAGAGCCTCTTGCAAGCTACGAGTAGGTAGAGCTTCTGCGAGTTCACGATGAAGGGTTGCACAATCAGTATTCCGCTGACGACGTCAGTCTTAGCCTCCGTAGTTTCATCAGCAGGCGCATTAACAGAGAGTTCATCATTAGAGACATCATCCAGAAAGCAATAATTGGCACGGTGCCCTTGAGGAGTAGATGCGTCGACGACGAAAACTTCTCGATACGACGAGTGAGTACCCGTACTTTCAATGAGCTCAGTATCGGTGTCATAGTCAACAAGCTTGGTGCCTTCCTGGAAGGGTAAGTTGTCGAGACAGGTGATAAAGCGCTCCTGACCATCCAAGGTGAGGTCAGCAGGCACATGCTCAGGCCAGTAGACGAATCTACCCTCAGGTGTCAATGTGATCACCAGTCCTTGAGCAGGGCCAAACAGTTGTTGTGCTTCAGTAGAATCTGAATCATAGTCGAACTCGAACTCAGATGAATCTGAATCGAAGTAGTCGAGGTTGACTTCCGAATCTGAAGAGTATCCGAGCACAGTCTTCGAACCAGGGCGCATAAGGATGTCCAACGCAGCTTGGTAAGAAGTGCTGACATGGCGATCGCCGAAGAGGGGTGGTGGTGGGAGACAATCCAGGCTAAGCGCAAGCTGTGTAGCCGGGGAAAGCGACTCAGACTGTATTGAAGGCGAAGTCGAGTTGTACTCGGACTCTGACTCGAGTACTCTGACTGGGTCAGAGAGCGAAATTTCACCAAAATTCTCGACGAGATCTTCCATCGAGGCTTGCGTAAGCGTCGAGGACTTGAGCTTCGACTCCAAAGTTGATGCCAAGAAACGCAGGAACGATCCAGCGCTGTCAGCAACATAAACCCAGGAGCCGAAAACGAAGGTGTCGCCTTGTTGGAAAGTGACGATCGGCTTGATGATGACAGGAGCTGTCACACCCAGTTTCCAAAATGAACCAAGTGCTACCTATATGTATGCCAGGATCTAGTTCCATACATATAGTGACATCATTAGTGAATAACAGAAACAATATCACGTAAAGAAAGAGAGATTATCAGAGATTTACAGCAGAATCCTGGGAAGCAAAAGGCTCCAAACTTCACAGGCAATCGACTGGGGTTGCGTACGCCTAGCACCATCTTCTGGACTTCAGACACCTTCTTCTTCTGAACAGCGGTTTAGCAAGGGTGAGCACACTTATGGTTGGAGCTCAGCAAGTGGGGGAAGATGCAAGGCTATCAAGGATAGGCTAAGGTTTTGCAGTGGTTAGCATTTTAATGTTGGTCAAGTTTTAATTAACAAACGCCTAGTTACTAGATGTAAGTTCATACCAACCCACTTAAACATTTAGAAAACATCTCATCTCAAAACCACAAGAAACCACGATTTAAGTCCATCTTTAAGTTTGATTATCATGTGAGGGTCCAAGCCGCTCTTGACCGTGAGCATGGCTGATCGATCAGTTTTCACTCAGTAGAGGTTGTACACTTTACCCACAGTTCGTGTTCCCCATGTCGCCCGGGTTTGCAAGGCCCTTAAACACTTCCGAGGTGAGTGGCTAGGGGTCCACTACGAAGCCTTTACAAAGGTATGCAGAAAACTAACAACCCGCAACAGTTACAGCAGCGGAGCGGACCATAACCCTCCCTAGTGGTCAGCACCTTAGCAAAGGCTGCTACCCCAAAATAACCGGGCTATACCCCTTCAACTCCGACCCCTGTGCTCCTTTTGGATAAGGCTATCAGATAGTTCCACACGCCTAATTAATTGGCTAAGCCAGAGCCATATAGACTGTGGTTGCACTGTTTTCTTGGGTGGTTCTCCATGTTCCGATTAAATTAAGGTGTTCTTGTATTAACCATGAGCTTCATCATAAACACGCATAACTTTCATTTGTATAAAAGATCATTTGCAACCATCCCAAGGTAAAGCAACTAAGCATTGTCTACCCAAAACATTTATTTAAACCAGGTTGTTCAAGGGTTCAAGGATAAAGTCTAGTCATGTCCTTATTAAAAAGGATTTCCCATCAAATTTATGCAATATCATAAAAGATAAACTTAGTTGTCATGCAATTATATAGGATAAAATAGAATATGCAGGGGGAGAAGACCACTTGCCTTTATCTAACAAAAACTACTCTTATGTTCTTCCACTCTTGCTCTTTGATACTCTTGATCTTCATGACTTCCGAACAACAACTCGATCTTCTACTCGGGGCAATCATCGGGCACAACACATGCAAAGCAACAAACGAGAACAACTAAGAACAATACACCAATCAAGAAAAAGGCTTAAAAAGAGGATAGGGTTTGGTTCTAGGATCGTGAATGGAAGAAACACTAAGAATGGAACTATCGTTGAAAAGGCACATCTATCGAGAGATTTGAATTATATCACACAAGGCTATGTGCTTGATATATTTTAATGTAATAAAATCATGTGTATAGGTTATTTCAAAGAAATACCCTATTTAGAATTAAGTAGGTTATATTTGTATACAAAAGGACGATGTTGAGCTTAAGACAATTTTATTTATAATTATTCAAGTATGATTTATGCAAATTAAACATTTGAATTCAAAAGAAGCATGTAAAGCATCTAAGCGTATAACTTTATGTTTCGAGTTCAACTAAACAAATTATATTTCAAAAACACATTTATATTCATATTAACCAAATTAACATTTAATTGAGAAAACTCGAGATAGCCTATGTTGCTTTTATTTAGAAAGCATATTGAATAAATATTAATCAATTTAACATTTATATTATGAAAGCTGAGGTATAACCCTAATTAGCTTTTAATTGAAAGAATTATTCAAATAAGCATTAATCAAATTAACTTTAGTATGAAAAACACGAGGTTCAACTCTAATTAGATTTTATTTATAAAACAAGTTTAATAGGCATTAACCAAGTTAATACAGAATAAATTATCAAAACTCATTTTAGAGTAAACATCATGACTAGCGTATATTTTATTGTGAGACGAAACTAAAGCGACAAGAACGAACTTAAACGGAGCTAAAACATGAATCTATGGATTAAGAAAAAGGGTTAGGGAATCTAAACAAGATTAACTGTAGATTGGATGGAAGATTTACAAAGCAAAGAGTAGATAGAGACATGGGCACATAGCTTAGATTACTAGATATTTACACGACATGTTGGCTCTTGAAGGAAAAGAATATATATGACATAAGCATGATGTCATGCTCACATCAAGCAAGCAAGGAATGAACAGATATGTGATCTACACTAGTGTGCCCATTCTGTTTAGTCTACAGAAACGTCAAGCACAAGCACGCCATCAGTTTGCATGCTACTGTTTGGTGGGCTAGCTTCTGACGGTTGGTAAACAGGATTCAAACATTGATTTGCGAAGAATGATTATGATGATATAAACAGAGCAGGCACTGATGGACTATAGATCAAAGGATATATATTGTCAGGCTTCAGTTCGTGATCACTAGTGCATGGTAAAGAAGGATGGAAAATAAACTACAAGAATTAAACTATTGAATTTTGCATGCACCAGCTACTGCATGTGGCCAACGTGAGAACAGAGATAACATGCTAGTGATGAGAACTCTTGAACACAAAAAAACAGAATTAGAAGAGCATGAGGTATCTCACCTCTGACGTGGTAACAGATGGTGAACGGCGTGGAGCTGATGAGGAAGGAGCGTTGGCGCTTGCTTGGGACAGAAACGACCGGACTCCAACCAAGGCATCGGATTCAGTCCCGGCGAACAGCTAGCAACAGCGGCGAGTCGACGGGCAAAAGAAGACGGATTTTGGAGCGGATGACAGAGACGTCAGGTAGTAGTTCGAGACTTAGAAGCTGCAGGTCCGTTCTGGGGTGTCCGGCGACGGGGAGGTGGTGCAGCGGTCGGAAACTTGCAGGCGGCAACGGAACGGGCAGAACTGATGCAGCTTGGCGTTGTGGTCCGTCATCGGCTTGGCCTTCATGTGAGGAAAGCTCCTCCTGTGTCTGCATGAAGACGACGAGCGCGGCGGCCGGCCGGTGCACAGCTCGGTGTGGTGGTGTGGAGATTCTCTGGCAGCGAGGTGATGGCGGCAACCGGCGGAACGGGTGCGGCTCAGCGACGGCACCGCGCCGAAGAAGGCCAGCTCGTGTGCCCATGGCCGAGGGTGCTCCGGCGACAAGCGGACGACGACGACGAGCAGCGGCGGCGGGTGTGCAGCTTGATGACACGGAGGTCCTGGTGGCGTCGGCCTGGTCCAGCAGCATGCGGGCGCGACGGAGCGACACTGGCACTCGGCGGACAGCGTGAAGGCAGCCGGCACGGGCTCCTCTTCGTGAAGCTGTGAAGGTGCTCCGGGCCTCCAGCTACGAGATGCGGACAGGGGCTGGTGCGTGGTGTAGAGCGTGGCTTCGACGTCGTGGTGCTCCTGTCCGGCGCAAGGCGGTGACAAGGCAGGCGTGCAAAGCGACAGCGCTGCGCAGGCGATGCAGCAGGAGGTGAGCAGACGGCCATGCATAGCAGGGGACGCGCGGAGGGCTCGACCTTCTGGTTTCATAGGCGCTGAAGTGGAAACGTAGGCGGTTCTGGTGGGATTGAAAGCGAGTGATGGCCGGCCATTGATGGCCATGACAAGCGGCCGTTACCAGAGAGGAGGAAGGGGAAACAGAGGGAATTTCGGAGGGGATTGAAGGGCCTGCCATTGCTGCCATGGGGGCTGGCCGTTCAGTGGAGCCGTGAAGGGAGGCAAAAAGGAAGGGCACGATTAAATGCTCCATCGAGCATTGAAGGGAAACGGCGCGACACTGCAGGGGGAGAGCGGAGCAGCATGGCTGATCATCAATGGTCATGACGGGCGGCCGTTACTGGCGGAAGGGAGGAGAAACGGAAGCGGCAGCGATTTCAGTTGTGGCACGCATGCAGAGGCAGGAAGGTGAGCAGGCGTGGCACACGGGCGCCGTGCAGAGCCGGCCGAAGCATGCGGCGTGCGACAGGTGGGCAGGGACGCGGATGGGTGCGGGGCAGCGTCACAGCGAGCTGGCGCAAGCAACGCGGTCGCGACGATGCAGGCGCGGGCGTCCGAGCGACGTGGATACGAGAGCGATCGAGCAGGCTCGGCCAGAGACGAAGGATGGGAAACGCGCATCACGGAGAGGCCCAGGGCGGCACGCACGGAAGCTGGGCAGGTGCGGTGCACAGCAGGCAAACAAAGGCGGTCGAGGTGTGCGGGTGGGGCGCAAACGTGCGGGACAGTGAGGAGGTGCGGCTAGGGAGGCGGACATGCACGCACCTTGCGGCGCTCAGCTGTGAGCGGCAGGACGACGCGTCCATGCACGGGTCGTGCGGACGGTCAGGCATGGCGCACTGGCACGTGCTGGAGGAGGAAGATGGGCCGCAAGATGGATTGTGACGGCTGCTGGGCCGGCTGAGAGAAACGAGCCAACAAGAGGGAAAGGTGGCCTGCACGTGACTGCTGGTCTAAAAGAGAAGAGAGGCTGGATTGGGATAGAAAGAAAGAGAGATAGAGAGAGGACCATAAAAAACGGAGAGAGATTGAGAGAGATTTGGTTTTGATCTTTTTATGATTTTTTTAAAACCACACACAACAATCAAAAACCATGCAAACGATATGAATGCAACACTCAGAGAACCATTTTATTTAATTAGAAAAACAATCAATGATTTTCATGTACTCAATTTCCTGTAAAGAAAATAAATGTTGAGCAAAATTTTAAAACTATGCCAAAATCGTTGCTTAATTATTCTTCCTAATAACATCCTGAAATCGAAAAATTTCAGGGTGTTACAGGAGCCATCGAGTTCGTGATTGGATCAGCGATGAGATCCCCTAACTGGCGCGCCAGCTGTCAGTGTTTTAGACACCGAGCCTACCACGGGGTACCCGAAGTAGTAGATTGTGCGGTGGGGCTCGCCGAGATCAGGAACACGATGGTGAGACACGGGGCACACAATTAGACAGGTTCGGGCCGTAAAGTGCGTAATACCCTACGTCATGTATGCTGCGTGGCTCTTGATTGATTGCGTATGTTCTTGAGGGGGGGTCCCTGCCTGACCTTATATGCCACGGGAGGTAGGGTTAAAAGTCGGATTGGTACAAGAGTACTAGTCGAGTAGGACTAGGAGTAGCCTATAACGGGTAATGAGAAGCTATCCTAATCTTAGTACAAGTCCTTATCCGTCTTGTCTTGCCTTGTGGCCCACGGTAATCTTGCACTGCGGCCCACTAGTCGAGTAGTCCAGGTGTGCAGGCCTATCTTCCGGGCATGGCCCACATGCGTGGTGGGCCCAGGGATGTCTGGTCGACAGCGGTTTCAGACATCGCATCTCTTTTGTGCAACAATAAAGGAGACGTTTGTGTAGAAAACGCGTCTCCTTTAGGAACCCTACAATACTTGGACAGCGGCATGCCACATCGACATAATATGTTGCCACACACTACTGTTCAGCACCTCTCGGTCGGCCTGTGCAGCGCCGTCGATTGCCGCCGCGCGCCATCATTGTCTCACCGGGGGCGTGCGCGTGCTGCAGCAAGCCACACCACGTGTGCCACCCCGCGTGCGCGCAAGTGGTGGCAGCTAGCAGCGCGCCTCATCCGCACGCGCCTCCTCTGCGCACCCGCCTGCTTGCCGCTGCGCGCCGGCCGGCCCGACTGCGCGCGCCGCCCGATGCTTCCTGCGTGGCGCTGCGCGCCCGCCGGCTGCACGCGCGCGCACTCCCAGCAGGGGACGCTACCGGCGTGCAGCTCGCACGCGTGGTCTGCTCTGCTATGATTTTGAAGGATGAAGAATTTGGAGAAGGATAAAGAAGAGGAAAGGAGGAGCTAGAGGTGGAAGAAGAGGAAGAAGCTGTCGACCGGGCATCCCTGGGCCCACCACACATGTGGGCCATACCCGGGAGATAAATTCCTACACACCTGGACTACTCGACTAGTGGGCCACGGTGCTGGTACCGTGGACCACAAGGCAAGACAAGACGGACAAGGACTTGTACTAAGACTAGGATAGCTTTCCATACCTTGTATAGGCTACTCCGAGTCTCACTCAAATAGTACTCTTGAACCAATCTGACTTGTAACCCTGCCTCCCGTGGCATATAAGGTGAGGCAGGGACCCCTCTCAAAATATACACAATCAATACAGGGCCACGCAGCATACAGGACGTAGGGTACTACGCACGTTGTGGCCCGAACATGTCTAATTGTGTGCCCCGTGTCTCACCATCGTGTTCCTGATCTCGGCAAGCCCCACCGCACAATCTACTACTTCGGGTACCCCGTCGTAGGCTCGGTGTCTAAAACACTAACAGCTGGCGCACCAGGTAGGGGATCTCGTCGTTGATCCACTGGCGAACTCGATGGCTCTCGTCATCATCAAGCCGACCGTCGCTTTCGAGCAAGGCGACACTTTCGTTTTTGGATCCTGGGCTTGCATTGCTGACGGTGCCGGATCATTCCTGCGTTTCTTGGCACAACTCCGGAGTCAAAGCTCAAGTCCTCGACGCTTACACAAGCTTCGGTGGAAGAACTCATCGAAAATTTCGGTGAAATTTCGCTCTCTGACCCGCTCAGAGAACTCGATTCGGAGTCCGAGTACAACTCGACTTCGTCTCCTATTCAGCCTGAGTTGCTCTCTTCAGCTTCACAGCTTGCGCTCAGCCTGGATAACATCCCAACACCACCTCTCTTCGGTCATCGTCATGTCAGTGCCGCTTACCAAGCTGTGCTAAAGCGCCTCATGTGCCCTGGCCCGAAGATCGTGCTCGGGTACTCTTCGGATTCGGAAGTCAACCTCAACTACTATGATTCGGATTCATCTGAGTTCGAGTTCGACTACGGTTCGGATTCAACTGAAGCACAACAACTGTCTGGCCCTGCTCAACGACTGGTGATCACATCGACACCTGAGGGTAGATTCGTCTACTGGCCTGAGCATGTGCCTGCTGATCTCACCTTGGATGATCAGGAGCGCTTTATCGCTTGTCTCGACAACTTACCCTTCCAGGAAGGTGCCAAGCTTGTTGATTATGACACTGATACTGAGCTTGTTCAGAGTACGGGTACTCATTCATCTTATCGAGAAGTTTTCGTCGTTGATGCAACTACTCCGCAAGGGCATCGTGCCAATTATCGCTTTTCGGATGATGTATCTGATGATGAACTCTCTGCCAATGCTCCTGCTGATGAAACTGTGGAGGCCAAGACTGCACATCATCAACGCAATACTGATCGTGCAACCCTTCGTCAAGAACTCGTGGAAGCTCTACCTACCCGTAATCTTCAAGAGGCTCTGGATGCGGTACCTACTCGTCAATATCGTACTCCAGAGGAAGCTATCAATGCGATCAACTTGCTTGGTCGCTCTATGCCTCATGACAGAGCGGATGCTGAAGTCGCGAAGCTGGCTGAACTAGCCTACACTATGCTACGACAAAATACTAGTACTCCTAGTCACCATGGCAGCAGTGGAGGTGTTCACCACACCACTCCCACTCCTCAGCGTACACGTCCGGAAGCTAGCAACAAGGGCAAAGGTGGTGAAGGCAGTGTCAATAGAAAGTCGGAAGACTCTCACTACGACGCTCGCACAACAATCAATGCCAGACGCGCTGAGCGTGAGAAGCAAAAGGATGTTGACTCTGATTCCTTTCCTGCTTTCTCTGCTCGACTTCAAGATTTGCTTCTTCCGGAGATATTCAAGCCCTATGGCATCTCTAAATACGATGGCAAGCAAGATCCAAGGCAGTGGTTGCGCTGTTATGCTTTGTCCATCACTAATGCCGGGGGCAATGATGATACTAAATGTATCTATTTCCCTTTTGTTCTGGAGCAAGAGCCCCTCACATGGTTCGAGTCTCTCAAACGTGGCTCCATCGACAACTGGGGACAACTCAAGCAACGCTTCACCAGCAACTTCGTGGGTTCTCTGGGCCGTCATGGTACTCGGATGGACCTTGCCCTGATCAAGCAAAAACAAGGCGAGACTCTTCGCGAGTACATGCGTCGTTTCTTTGAAAAAAGGGCTACTGTTGTTGCTGTTACCGAGAAAGAAGTCATAGATACCTTCCAGGATGGTTTTCATGACGACAGGCTTTTCCAAGACTTCGGTCGCGCTCGCCCAGCCAACATCACCAAGCTCAAGGAGATGATCACTCACTGGGCAGACGAGGAAGACAAGGCTCGGAATCGGTTCAAGCGTCTTCGCAACAACCAGAACAACAACAACAATAATAATGCCGGTGGAAGCAACAGTGGCAAGCAACAGCAGGGCAATCGCACGGGTAGTAACTACTCGAGCAATCCTAATCGCAAGCGCAAGCCTGACAATACTGTTGCAGCCAGGGAAACTACCGCCAAGCCTGAAGATGATTCTCACTGGGCAACATTGACCAAGCAGAAATACCCATGGCACCCAGAGGGCGATCATACTACAGAGCAGTGTTACCAACTTCCTCGTGCGCTGAAAAGTACACCCGAACCAATGCACCCAAACCCAAGGTTTCGTAAACACAAGAGGGAAAAGGCTAACACAGACAAAGACACTAGGTTTCAAAACCCCTCCAACACTGTCAATATCATATTTGGTGGTATTCCAACCAAGCGCATGCAGAAACTTGCACTCAGGGAGATTATGTCCATCCAACCAGCAGCTCCAACTTTTCTAAAGTGGCCTGAAACCCCCATTACCTTCTCAAGGGCGGATCAATGGACTAGTTTCTCTGAGCCAGGACGATATCCTCTCGTTCTGGATCCAGTGGTGGAAGGCTCCAGGCTTACCAAGGTTCTCATTGATGGTGGCAGCAGTCTCAATGTCCTGTTTGCCAAGACTTTGAAGAAGATGGGCCTGGATATCACCAATATGCTTACCAAGACCAACTCGCCGTTCTATGGTATCATTCCGGGCAACGCAGCTGTTCCTTTGGGTTCAGTTGTACTACCCGTTACCTTTGGGACTAAGGATCACTACCGCACCGAGTACATTAAGTTCGAGGTTGCTGACTTCGAGACTTCTTACCATGCCATCCTCGGCAGACCTGGTCTCGCCAAGTTCATGGCTATTCCACACTACGTGTACCTTGTACTCAAGATGCCGAGCCCCAAAGGAGTTCTTTCATTGCAAGGGGATTTGAAGCGTTCTTACGACTGCGACACTGAAGCCGTAGAACTTGCTTCGACAACTCAAGTACCCAATGCTATGATGGAAGTCTTCACTGCAGCTAAAAAGCTTGCTCCGAGCGAGCTGGAGGTTTCTGAGAAGACGGACACCAACAACAAGCCTGCACCGACTAGTGATGTCCTGCTCAAAGCCATTGACCTTGGTACTGGTGATAGCAGCAAGACGACCATGATCAGTGCACAGCTTGATCCTAAATAGGAAGACGCGCTCGTCAACTTCCTTCGGGCTAACCGTGATATCTTTGCATGGAAACCATCTGACATGCCAGGTGTGCCCAAGAGGTTGATTGAGCACTCACTCAACGTCGATCCTAACGCTACCCCCAAGAGACAACACCTTCGTCGCTTTGCTGATGACCGTAGGGCTGCTATCAAAAAAGAGCTCACCAAACTACTCACGGCTGGCTTCATCCGGCAAGTCTTTCACCCGCAATGGCTTGCTAATCATGTGCTTGTCAGAAAGAAGAACTCTAATGATTGGAGGATGTGTGTCGACTACACTGATCTTAACAAGCATTTCCCCAAGGATCCTTTCGGGTTGCCGCGGATTGATCAAGTCATTGACTCTACGGCGGGTTGTGCTCTACTTTGTTTCCTGGATTGCTACTCCGGTTATCATCAAATTGCAATCAAGGAATCTGATCAAGAGAAGACCGCATTCATCACCCCGTTTGGTGCTTATTGTTACACAATAATGTCCTTCGGGTTGAAAAATGCTGGTGCTACTTATCAAAGAGCTATCCAAGCGTGCTTCAAGAGGCAGCTTCACAAGAACGTGGAAGCATACGTGGATGACGTCGTTGTAAAGACTAGGGATCCAGACATGCTCATCACGGATCTTGAGGAAACTTTTGCTTCGCTACAGGAGTACCGATGGAAGCTCAACCCCAACAAATGCGTCTTTGGCGTATCATCTGGAAAACAACTCGGGTTCATCATCAGCCATCGTGGCATCGAAGCAAACCCCGAGAAGATTACCGCCATCTCCAACATGCAAGCTCCGACTACTATCAAAGATGTCCAGAAGCTTACGGGTTGCATGGCGTCACTCAATCGCTTCATCTCGCGACTTGGAGAACGAGGTCTACCTTTCTTCAAGCTACTCAAGCGGCAAGAGAAGTTTACGTGGACAACTGAAGCTGATCAAGCTCTTTCTCAGCTCAAGGAGTTCTTATCCAAGCCTCCAGTCCTCACAGCTCCCTTGCCCAATGAAGAGCTCCTGCTCTACATCGCTGCGACTACTCATGTTGTCAGCACTGTTATTGTCGTTGAACGGCAGGAGGAAGGCCATGGCTATCCTGTCCAGAGGCCGGTTTATTTCGTCAGTGAAGTACTCTCAGAATCCAAAGCTCACTACCCTCTGGTGCAGAAGCTACTCTATGCGGTTCTGATCACTTCACGGAAGCTCCGCCATTATTTCGACGAGTACAAGATTTCTGTGGTTACCAGCTACCCGCTTGGCGAGATATTGCACAACCGGGATTCTACAGGAAGGATTTCTAAATGGGCTGTAGAGCTTGGCGCTCTATCACTCGAGTTCAAGTCTCGCACTGCTATCAAATCTCAAGCTTTGGTTGATTTCATGGCTGAGTGGCGGGAAAATCAAGTCCCAACTCCAATTGAGCGTCCAGAACATTGGGTCATGTACTTTGATGGATCACTCAAGTTGGAAGGCGCTGGTGCCGGGGTACTTCTGATTTCCCCCAAGGGCGAACAATTCAAATATGTTTTGCAGATCTTCTGGAAGGTCTCAAACAATGAAGCTGAATATGAAGCTCTACTACATGGTCTTCGCCTTGTAGTTTCTCTTGGCATCACACGACTACTTGTCTATGGTGATTCTTTGGTGGTCATCAATCAAGTCAACGATTCTTGGGATCATAATGCTGAGAATATGGATGCGTACTATCAAGAGGTACGCAAACTTGAGAACAAGTTTCATGGTCTCGAGTTCCATCATGTTGTTCGCGACAACAATGTTGCTGCGGACGTCTTGTCGAAGTTGGGATTTACACGAGCTCAAGTGCCAGCTGGAATCTTTGTCCATGAACTCCTCAAACCATCAATTCTGGAGCAATCATCTGCACCTACGACTACTTCAGTTCAACCTGATCAAGAAGTGCTTATGATTGACGTGGACTGGAGAACTCCTTTCATCGACTACATTAAGCATCAGTTGATTCCTGAAGATAAGTCAGAAGCCGAGCGCATCTCACGCCACGTCAAGGCCTATGCTCTAGTCGGAGATCAACTCTACAAGCGAGGCGCAAGTTCTGATGTACTCAAGAAGTGCATTTCTCGCGAAGAAGGCAAGGAAATCTTGGAGGAGACACACAAAGGAATCTGTAGCAATCACGCTTCTTCCCGCACCTTGGTGGGAAAAGTGTTCAGACGTGCTTTCTACTGATCTACAGCTCTTGCTGATGCAGACGAACTAGTCAAGAAGTGCCATGGATGCCAATTCTTCGCCAAGCAACAACACGTTCCAGCCTACAAACTCATTACGATACTGCCAACTTGGCCTTTCGCTTGCTGGGGGCTGGATATGATTGGTCCTCTCCCAAATGCGCCAGGGGGATTCAACAGAGTTCTAGTGGCTATCGACAAGTTTACCAAGTGGATTGAGGTCAAGCCTGTTACCTGCCCCAAGGCTGATAGAGTCCTCGACTTCTTGGATAAAATCGTACATCGCTTTGGGTTCCCTAATCGCATTATCACAGACCTGGGTTCGAATTTCAACAATCACCAGTTCTGGGAGTATTGTGAGAACAGTGGAATTGACGTCCGATACATCTCCGTTGCTCATCCACGTGCCAATGGCCAAGTGGAACGCGCCAACAGGATGATTCTCGACGCTCTCAAAAAGCGACTGTATGATGCTGCAAATACCAAGGGCGGCAAGTGGATCAAGGAACTACCCAATGCACTCTGGGGGCTACGTACTCAGCCTACTACTCTCACAAGGCAGTCACCTTATTTCCTGGTCTACGGCTCTGAAGCCGTCTTGCCTGCTGATGTCATGTGGCGTTCTTCGGCGGTTGATCAGTACGAAGAAGGCGTAGCTGAAGAAACAAGACAGACAGATGTCGACAGTCTCGAGGAAGCTCGCTGCAATGCACTCGTTCAATCAGCTCGATGTCTTGAGAAGATCTGCCGCTACCATGACCGCAACGTTAAGGAACGCTCCTTCAATGTTGGTGACTTAGTCCTTCATCGTATCTAGAACACGACAGGGCTACACAAACTCAACTCGCCATGGGAAGGTCCTTTCTCTGTCGCAAAGGTCACTAGTCCAGGCTCGTATCGTCTCCAAACTCTTGAAGGCAAAGAAGTCGACAACTCTTGGAACATTGATCAGCTTTGTCGCTTCTACCCGTAGGGGGTCTCAACAACCCTCTCTAGACAGCTATGGCTGTAAACAACCCGTAGGGGCTCTCAACAACCCTCTCCAGGCAGCTTCGGTTGCAACCACTCAACAGGCAGCTACGGTTGCCACTACTTGTAGGGGATCAAGACAATCCTCTCCAGACAGTTTCGGCTGTAGCTACTCGTGGCTTCAGCTGCGATCACTCGTAGGGGATCATGATAATCCTCTCCAGGCAGTCTCATTCTGCGACCTAGTTGGGAGTCATGATAACTCTCCAGACGACTCCGTGTCGTATAGAGCAATAAGTGGCACATGTTGTCCATGTCTCTATTTCTAATAAGAGGCTTCAGCCTAGAGTAACACCCTTCATAGTAGGGTTTCAGTGGAACTCTCATACAAGTTGCTGCTACAGCAAGGATGAGTTCACCACACTGTCCCCTACGGTCTTACTCGTTCTTCAGAACATCCTTGCGAGTACTCTCTCACTAGGCTCATAGCCTCAAAGGTACTTAAGATATTGTAAACTCTGTACAATGTGTTCAGTAATAAAGTTGTTATTCTACATAATCGACTTGTTACTGTCTTTTGCTTATTTCACAACAAAGCCTTCTTCTATGCTGCTACAGCTAAGGTGTTCAACTCGTTGTGAATAAGTTCCATTCGAGTACTCTCTCACTAGGCTCATAGCTTCAGAGGTACTTAAGACATTGTAAACTCTGTACAATGTGTTTAGTAAAAAGTTGATATTCTATATCGACTTGTTACTATCCTTAGCTTATTTCACAACAAAGCCTTCTTTTACGCTGCTACAGCTAAGGTGTTCAACTCATTGTGATTAAGCTAACGTTCTTCGGAACATATCCAGACTTGAGTACTTCTACTCGAGTACCGTATCTCTTTTTGCAGCCATACACTCATCTCCAACTTGAGAACTTGGCAAACACACAAGCATACAAGGGATCCAGATAATTGACTTACTCAAGTTTTCAATTATATTACATAAACACTTGTTTGGAATTACATTTGTTTTTCTCTAGTGTTTATCCTACAGGTACATCTACCGGAGATCTATGAACTTGGAGACTGCTTCCGCGATTGGAGATGTCTGTTGCATCAATTCATTCAGTCTGTCATCGGTGCAATCTCCAGATCTTCCGTTCATGATGACCGTCAGATCTGCCTCGGCATAGAACGACTTGATGAAACTCAAGACTTGATTGGGAATAGTACAAGCCAGCCTCTGACCATACTCCAAGATCTTCTTCGGTGTGTCTTTCAACCGCTCCACAAGTGGACGCGGCTGAACTCCAGCAACCCTGGGCTCAAAGAGATTTGCCACTGGCTCGGCTGCTTCTGTCAAGGCTTTCAATTCTGCGCGCAGGCCTTCGGATTCTTCAATTTTGATCTTGAGCGACTGCATACAAGTCAACAAGTCATTCCAGCCGGCAAGGCGAATCTCCATTTCACGCTCAAGTTCCAGGCACCACACCTTATAATCAGCTTCAAGATCAATGCGTGTTGCTTCTTCATGATTATAGGCCAGTTGCCAGTCCAGAGCCTTGTTCTTGAACTTCTCAACTTCTTCAATCATCTCTGCAAGAAGATCAAGACTACTTATCAGAACGCAGTATGCATGAAAAAAGTACTCTATGATGAATTCAGAAAGGGAGACTACCTTTGTTCTTCTGGCGCAGTGACTTGTTCTTCCCAACAATGTCATCCTTCTTAGCCGTCAGCTTCTGGATTTCATTGTGGTACTCTGCGGCGTTTCCATCAAGCTTCTCTTGCAGCTTCAGAGACAAGGCCTTCTGCTCCTTGAGTTGTTCTCTGAGCTGCGTGACTTCTTCGATGTCTGCCGCGTGTTGCTCCAGCAGACGAGTCTTGCGTTTCGACTGCTTGACTACTTCCTGCAAGGGCAAAAAATACTTAAGAGTCAGAGACAAGATATCTTTGGCTAAAAAGTACTCTACACAAGATTAAAACTTACCGCGAAGAGCTTCTCAACACTGCGGAACATCTCGGCATGCGCCTGCAAGTTATCCTCATCCAGGCATGAGTCGTCATACGGCATCAGGTCTTCAGCCCTGGATTGAGTGCTCGCGCTCGCCTCCGAGTACATCGCAGCGCTGCACAGAGGAGTCGGGTCTTCAATTATTGGCTCATGCGGCACTATGCGGTCGTTTGGGGTGTCTTCAAGCGCTAACCGTACGTCTGTCTGACGCACGGGGGTTTCGGCAACGGGGATTTCTTCGTGGCGCAGTCCGGCCTCTGGATGAACCTATAGGCCTTCATTCACCACTGCTTCAATGTCCTTGAGTTGCTGAGCCTTGGGATTGGAAGCCTCCTCCACTGCTGCCTTGACCACATCGCTCCAGAGGAAGCGAAGTGCTTGTGCAGCATCAGCTCCAGCGGCTACTTCTTGGGGCTCTGGAAGCGCATCTTCTTGTTGCTCTTGAGGGTTCTGATCTCCTCCGGCAAGACTACTTCCAGAGGCTCCCCACTTCACATCAGTGGATTTACTGTATCAACAAGTTGATCAGAAAATTCAAAGTAAGTGATATCAATAAGTACTCGAGTACTGGAGTACTTACAGAGCAGCTCGCGGCACCACAATTTTTGGCCCCAGCATGTCAAAAAATAAAGGCGCCGCCAGCACCACTGGCACACTTTCCACCGGCGGCACACTTCCTGGTACCACGGCTTCTTGTTGCTCACGCGTCACCATTTGAACGGTCGACGCTGGAACCACCTCGGGTTCTGTTGTTCTTGCCGGGCTACTTGAGGGTACATTGGCTGCACTCTCGATAACCTGCGCAAGTCAAAATTCAAGGCATTACAACAAAGAGCAAGTATTCAACATAATATTGACTACTTAAGTTCTCAATACTCACTGTAATGGATGGCAGACCTGTGATCTTCTTCACAGCCCGCTTCCCCACCGTGGTCCTCTTCTTACGCGGCGGTAGCGTCACATCATCTGTGAGAGATGAAGCCGGCCTCTTCATTGCCCCCGCGGAAAGACCACTGGGGATTGGCACCCTAGAGTACCCATAACGGCTTTTCACTTCAAAACGTTGTTGAAGTGTCTGACCGTCATCATCGCTCGAGGAGGCGTCCTCCACCAAGACTTCTTCTTCTTCCCCTTGAGCAGATCGACTACTCTCGGGGGCTTGAGCCTCGATTTCTGTTGGCTCTCCTTCCGACACTTGTAGTGGATCTTGGGAGCGAGGAGGAGGGATGGAAACAAACTTCAAGACATCCTCCTGTGAGACAGAGCAAACATTAGCTACACGACTACTTCTAATAAGTACTCGGGGGCTAGTCTGGGATTACTCACCAGTCGCGGAGGGTTGTCAGCACTATACTCTTGGACAGCTGCAAAAATTCCGTGAAGATTCTTGAAGATCTTCTGCAGTCTCTCCATCACGAGATCGTCACTGATCTCTTCTGAAGACAGCCTCGAGCCATCATCAGCTCCAGCGTACTCGTACCCAAGATGCTCCCACTGCATCAAGGGTTGTACCCGTCGCTTCATGAAGTTGAAGGCTACTCTCTCAGCAGTCAAGCCTTGCGCCTTCTTCTGCGTGATCTTCGCCAGCATCTCTGGAATCTGAATGCACTCTTGCATCGTTGGCTCATTCTTCCAGAGCCTATCATATACTGGCGCGAACATGCTTGGTTTTGGCAGCTGAGGCGGGGCGTTGTCGATGTAGAACCACTTAGTTTTCCAGTCTTGTTTCGAATCAATCAAGTCGTACTTAAAGTACAACTCATGTGCCTTCTGGCGCATCTGAAGACCGGCTCCACCGACTACCACCGGGAAATTGGCATTGGGCTGCGGCTTCAAGAGGAATATCTTCCTAAACAGAGCCCAATGTGGGCGAATTCCAAGGAAGGCCTCGCAGAAGTGAACGTACACTGCGATCTGGAAGATGTTGTTCAGGTTCAGATGCACGTGCTCCAGCTTGAAGAAGTTGAGGAAGCCCCTGAAGAAATCTGATGATGGCAGAGTCAACCCACGCTCCACGAAGTGGCCAAACATCGGGATTTCATCTGGACTCTTCTCTATTGGCCACGCATCTCCAGTGGCAAAGCTCCATCTGGCGATTGCCTTCTCGCGTAGCAATCCGGCTGCTTCGAGGGCATTGATATCATCTTCCCTCATCTTGGATTTCTTCCAAGAGATGGCTTGGCTTGGTGGCTTCGTGATTACCACGGTCTTGTACTTAGGCTCCGGCAGCTGATTTTAGCCGCGGCCGGACTTCCTCTTCTGTCCCTTGGACGGCGTAGGCTTCATCCTTCCTGTCACGAGGATCTTCTTTCGCATTGGCTTGAGGGCTGCGAGGGGGTGGAGATGCGCACTCTGTGGCGGCTACGGATGCTAAGGCTTTCTTTCTGGATCTAAGGGCGAATGGAAGTTGTGAAACCCTAAGGGATACCCCTTCGGGTATTTATAAAACCAAAACCCTAACGGTTCGACCTGGTGACCCTTCGTATTCAACAGATTGGTTTCACACAGGCAAAATTTTCGGCTAAGTCAGAGGACTTAAATCCAAGACCTGCTCGGCTCCATCTCGGGGGCTCGACTACTCGATGGAATTGGATTTCACTCAGCTACAGTTCACTAAATCCAGGCCACTATTCTACAGTCAGATTGGATCCTTCAATTCGAGAAAGTACTCGACTCAAGGCTCGGGGGCTCCGTGCCACGTGTCCTTCAGCTTTTCTCAGGATTTTATTGCGATTATTTGACAAAGACTACAGATTGACCCTCAGCTTGAATTGTCAATTCGAAATAAGGCTCGGGGGCTACATCCATATAGGATGTGATTTTTTGCAAATCGCATCCCTATATAATTTCTTCGGATTATCTACGGATTTTTCGGAGCAAGATCAAAGAGTAGAAGATTGACCCTCAGCTTGAATCTTGGATTCGACCTAAGGCTCGGGGGCTACATTCCATATGGAATGCGATTTTAGTAATCGCATTTCTATATGGATCTTTGATTTAAAAGATTTCAAGAATGAAGCGGGTATTATGGCGACCTCGGAGATCAGCGCAGCCGTCGAATCGGTGGAGAGAGCGGCGGTGGTGTTGCCGGTCATGGTGCTCGCAGAGACAAAACGGAAAGGGGAAAAATGGAAGGCTCAGGAAAGCTCGGCTCTGATACCATGAAGAATAGCAAAATGCCCTATGTCATATTTGCATTCACATAGGCCTATTTGTAGGTGATACATGTACAGAGTTTGTTACAGAGGAGCGGTGCTCGCGAGTCAAGATATGCGACAATTGTGGAGAGTCCTACAACTAAGGAGAGCCGCAGGCATCTGTTGGTGACCGGTTCTTGTGGAGCTTATGGACGTTGAGGACCCTGTCAAGGTGGAGAACGTGAGCACACAATTGCACGTTCCAATATTCCCGTACCAGGACCTGGGCATTTATTCCTGGGCCTGCAGGTTACTCGCAGGTTCAGCTAGACAGCTACAGCTAGTGCAATGGCGAGAGCCGCGAGACCAGCAACAGGCTGCCGGCCAGCCAACCACCTGTACGTCGCCGTCGCGGCCGAAATGGGGGCTCCACGCCGGACCAGTACGTACGACCTGCAGGTGGGCGAAGCTGTCGAATTCATTACGGCGATGATTATCGCCAACCACACTTGCTTAAACGGTTATACGAGTACTCCTTTTCCATGTTTTGTCAGAAAAGATTGTGTAAGAGTTGTACTGACTTGCATTAACCTGACAACAGTGCTTCTTCTGTCTGGTCCAAAAAGCGCTGGCACGACCATGACCAGGTCCTTGCATGTAATGGACGATCAATGCCTCATGCAGGAGTATGTGTATTATGAAATTCAAATGTTTAATTCAATTACTAAGGGTACAAATTTCAAATCTCAAAGCACCCTCCAACTCCAAAGTGCAAAGATAAAATCAGTGTAGTACGTGTGTAAGGCTGTCTCCACTCTCCAACTGAGGATAGGCAAATACAAGATGCATTTGATGATTTAGGTCGCACACAGTGGAACGATTGGGCACCCAAATATTCCCTTCTCTAACAGCGCAGACGTAAAACGCAAAGCGTCACCGGGGCCCCGCTGCTCGTTGTGGCCGCCGCCTGGAGCTCGCCGCCGGGGGACCGTCGAGGAGCTCGCGCCGCTGCCGCGAGGGCCCCCCTCGACCGACACCAGGAGCCCGTCTCGAGCCTTGCCGTGCCTCGCCGGCCGCCCGGGGCCGTCTCGAGCCGCGTCACGCCTCGTCGGCCGCTGGGGGCTGTCTCGAGCTGCACCGCGCCTCGCCAGCCGCCGGGGGGGGCCATCTCGAGCTGTGCCGAGCGCGTCGAGGCCACCGCCATGGTGCTCCTCCCCTCTCTCTCCTTCCTCCCTGCTACTGCCTCATCGCGGGCCCACCACTACGGGTGCTCAAGATTTGCGTCTGTCCCTTGGGATGACACTTCTTTGCCTCGCGGAGCGGCAGGCACGCAAAATGTGTCGCATCTTTGTGTCGTCCGTTGGAGGATGATTTTGGATGCAAAAACACTATGGAGGACCTATATATGGGTTTGGCTAGTATTGTTAGACTCGGTCTAACAATTTACAGAATTGTACTCCTTCCGTCCCACTTTATAAGCATTTGGAGCATTCAAAATTTTTCTCACAATATAAGCATCTCTGAGGTCTGCCACCACACGTCGCACACTCTCCTTCCCCTTGCGACCGCACATGGTGGGGCCCGCATTCCCCGTTTAGTTCCGTGAAATTTTGGTGAAAGTGGTGAAATTTTTGCATTGGGAAGCGTGTTCTGTGAGAGGTGGCACGGTCTGCGATGTGAAAATTTTGGAGACTTTTGAGGAACTAAACAGGGCCTCAGCCCAGACCCCACCGCAACCATTCTTGCCTCTCCAGTCTTCAGCTCCAGCTCTTCCTTGCTCCCGGTAGACGACGGCGTGTGGTCCGGTAAGTTGCCGCCGGAAGCGGCGGTGACGGCGGCGCTCTCAGGGGAGGCCGGGGTGGCGGGCGGCAAGCTCGGGAAGACCGCGCGCCGCCGCTCGCTGTGCTCTTCTCGCCACCATCGGGGTGGAGGAGGCTTCAACCCCGGTGGTCGTCCCCTGCCTCTGGGCGAGAGAGGCCACCGGCGAGGTCCAGCGACGGCGGCGGCCTCGGGCGGAGGAGGTGGGCCGCCACTGCGAGGGCCATCGGGCGCCCGCGCTTGACCCCGCGGAGGATCTCGAGTGGCGGCGCTGCTTGCCTCGGCGTAGAGGAGCGGGAGGGAGGCAGGAAGGACCCGAGGAGGAAGAGAAGGTGGAGAGAGAGAGGGGAAGGGGCACACGCTTCATTTTAACTTTCTCTTATGTTTCGCATTTGATCACCCCAAGTGCTTATATAATGGGACGGAGAGTACACATTTTGCTACAAATAAATTTGACTCGTATGTTTTTTTTTCCTCCTTGATTCATGCATGCAGTTTGATTTACACATATCTCGATAGAACACACACCGAAACCCATTGAACTTTGTCACGGTCGGCCACGGACCGAATACGCACTGTACATGGCGTACGTACGTTTGCTCGTGACGTACCACCGTGAAGTGTCACGCACGCAAAGACACCCACTACGGCACTACACGCGCCACCACCGCCTCAACATTTACGCTGCTGCTGCTTGTCGCCGCCGGCGGCGCTCTGCGAGGTGGCGATGGCAGAGTTCTTGCAGTGCGCGATGGCGGCCTGGATGGCGCTGTGCAGCTCCTCCATCGTGCTCACCTCCGAGGGCGTCGACGTCTTCGTCACCGAGTCCCCCACGGAGAGGTGCCCACTGTTGGCGGGCGACCCCCGCAGCGACGCGGGCGCCGACGACAGCCTCCCCTTGTGCCGCTTCGACGACCCGGCGCTACCGCCGCTGCTGCCGCCGCGGCCGTAGGTGAACGTGTGCGCCCTCCGCCGCCGCCCGTCCCCGTCCCTGCTGCTGCGGTTGCTGCTACCGCCGCCACCGGAGTAGGACGCGAAGAGCTGCTCCACCATCGACACGTACTTCCGCACCGCCACGGCTATGTCGAGGCCTCGACGCCGGGCACCGGTGGTTGTTCCGTCCCTGGTGGTTTGCTGCTGCTTCCTACTATTCTTCGCCCTGCCGCCGCTGCCCGTTTCGGGGGCGGCGCTGCTGCTCTCGCTTCTTGTCCAGGCGGCGACGCCGGAGAAGAGGAGCGCCAGCTTGTGCTTGGCCTTGCCGACGTTGCCGCCGCCGCCGTCGGTGTTGCTCGTCGCCGTGCTCTGGCGGTGGTGGAGACCCTGCCCCCTCGCTCCGCGGGAGTTGCTGTGGCTGAGGTCGCTGACGACGCGGCCGAGGTGGTGGGACATGTCGGCCGGTACCCGTGCGCGCCGTGGCGGCGGCGCGTCGGACAACGGTGCCTTCGTCGTCGTCGCCCGTCGGTGGCGCGGGACAGGGGAAGGGGGAAGGAAAGGGAGAAGACGGTGGCGAGTGGAAGCGTTGGGGAGCAGGCAGGCAGAGAGGTGATGGTGGGAGAGCGATCGAGGCACGAAGCGAAGCTGTGTAATTATTGGCCCGGAAGCCGACGGCGGTGTGGTGGCCATGGCTTGGAGAGGATGAAGGGTTCGTGTGACTGCACGTGTGTGTGCATGCGGGTGTGCATGGTGAGCCAGTCGATCCCCTTTCGAGCCAAGGAAGAAGGCCATCCATGGCTCTCGATGGCAATGGCGCGTACCGCGCGTGCTGTTCAGTTGTAAACCTGTAGTAATTCGATAACAACAGCGATCAGAAGAATGAGAGCTTTTTCTACCGCCGTTGAGTGGTTTTGTACTAGTTTACCAGTAGTTCTTTGCAATTATGTGTCGCCGGGATGGCAGCCAGCAAGACAGCAACTGATCGAGGGAGACGATGTTGACGTGGACAGTATAACACGCGAATTGAAGGCCTGCAGGACGTCGACGTCGTCGAGCGCTACAGTGTCTTCGCCACCTCGTCTGCACAAGTTGCAGGGGATAACCTGACTTGGCGACAACATGTGATGCGGGCCTTTGCATTGTGAGGCACACGAAAGGCCTCGTTTTGCAATTGCAACCGAACACGCGATATATCCACAACTGAGGGCTGTAGCTCGGTCAGATGTCCTGATGATGTTGTTCTAGAGATCAGACATGCTCTACTACTGTTGCGTTTTAGCATTTCTGCGAGACTGCGATCAATAGAAGCCGAGAATTGATCGGCGGTCGAGACACAAAGTACGTGGTGCGATGATATTGTAGCAATTAGCAAGAGGCCTTAGCGACTTCCCTCAAATTTTTTTTAGGAAACGACTTCCCTCAAAATTTAGTCGTTTATAGTACTTTGGTAAATTTATATTTTTGGCCAATTTCCTCTCACCTCTTTCTGTTTTACTCTACTAGCAATTATTTTTCCACCTCTTTTTGGATACTTCTCCAGACTCATTTCTTTTTACTCCTCCCTCCGTCCCGTGAAGAATGCAATTCTAACATTTGAAAAAAAATCTCACAAAGAGTGCAATCCTAGAAAATAGATCTAATTACCTACCTAATTAAGTTATCAGATCCGATCTGCATGCCAAAACTTACTGCATGTAGCTAAAAAATAGGGGTATTAGAGTCTTTTCGCGTCACAACTAATATGTCCTAGAAAAACTAGAATTGCACTTTTTATAGGACGGAGGGAGTATGTTCCTTCGTGTGTCTTTTTTGTTGACCCAATCAATATTTACTTTTACTCACTAAATTTGTGGATTCAACATTTTGAGTAAAATTCACCAGCAGTACACGAACTTGGTATAGGGTATCGTCTAGGTCCCCAAACTCTCAAATTGCACATCCAAGTCTCTAAACTTGCTAATCAGTTCATGTGGCGTCCAAATCTCCACAAACCTAGTTAAATGAGTGAATTCCTTGTATGCTACCAAAATTCTTCTCAATCCCCTTATTGCTCTAGTTTTTCGTGAACTTCCTTCAGTGCCACAACTTCTAAGCTTTTTCCCCTCAGTGCCACATCTGTTATACTGCTGTTAAACTGACCGGGAAAAGACCTATTTGCCCCTCCAACACAATGACAAATATTAGTGCTCTATTCCCTTCACTGCCATATATCATGTAAACACTCACCATCATATAACAGATAAGCATTTCATTAGTGTCACAAATGGCAACATTTTATAGTAAAATCAATTTGACATCATTGTAAAATCCAACATGTCATATCTGACATGAAAATTTATCATGTTTAAACACTCACCGTCATATATAGGATAAACATTTCATTAGTGCTACAAATGACAACATTTTATAGTAAAATCAAGTTGACATCATTGTAAAATCCAACATCCATATCTGACATGAAATTTATCATCAGATAGCATTCACGAGTACCAAAATAACATGTCATTTAGCTGCATGATACATGAGTTTCATGTTTCTCATCGCATACTTAGCATGAGTTTGCAGTTTCTCATCACATACACAATGCACATCTTTTCACATATACCAAGTAAAATAAGGGACAAGACATGCAGCTGGAAATTCATTCTAGAATTTTTCTTTTGCTTCTAGTCCCCATGGCAGGGCTCTCGGGAGTCTTGCTTCTAGTGCACATGGCAGGGCTTTCAGGTGGCACCAAATCTTGCTTCTTGTTTGCTTTGCCTGTAGTCTTTTCCTTCTTTTTTGCTCATGTCTTTCTCTTCTCTTTCAGCTTGACTGGAGGTGCTAGTGGGTGCTGAATGGTGAGAGGCTCAGGCTGACTTGAGGCACATGTAGAGCTACACATGAGAGAAATGTAATCAAATAGATGTATTGAAAATAAGCTATAGTTGGACCAATGTTGCCCTAAACGGTAAACGGTAGTCGTTCGTTCGACCCTCGTTTAGTGTGTAGACCGTGTAAACGCTGTGTACACGTCGTGTACACGGGTTACACGGTTTTGTATGGATGAAGGGAAAATGGCATTCTACAGCCTATAGTTGATAGTTCTCCGTTCTCAAATAGCCTCAACACATCACTGGATATTGAATTCATGAGTTCAGACCACTCACTAATTCACTAGTGTCTAGTGCTCTACAGACTACAAGTCGCATAGACACAAAATACATGACCAATCAGTGAAATATAATAAATAGACAAAGTTCACAAGTCACATGACAATAACAAATAGTAAAAAAGTTCATAAGATAGATAAAAGCATTGATATGCAACCAGCAGCTAACCAACAGTCACTAATCATCCTCTCACCCATCACCAAAACGGCCCATCACACGGCCTACACGCCGAGTAAAATTGTGTTTTTCCATTTTTTGTAAGCCGTTTAAGCTGTGTTTGACCAAGTTTGATCATGTACACGGGCTAACCGTGTAATGAACCGTTTAGACCCTAAACTGCATGGCAGTTTGCCGAGTAGCGTTTACACGACGTGTACACGGGCTACACGTCTGTTTACGGCAACACTGAGTTGGACTGATGTACTCAAAAAATGTATTCAATTTAACTTACTTTTCATTTGTAGCAAAGCTCAAGTTATTTGAATATCCTTGGCTGTGCCAAATTTAGCAGAGTACAAGTTAACTACTAAATTTAGTAAATCTGGAAGAAAAAAATCAGAAATTATGTTGCCAAGGTCTCACATTGGAGGAAAACACATTCGTGTGGGTTTTGAGGTAGAGCCAGTAGCCACAACAATGTCCCTAGTTTCATTGCTTTTCTTCTTCTTCTTCTTTGGTGGCCCCCTAACAGAATTTCTTATATTATTAGTACAAAAAAACATACAATACAACTTGTAGTGTTATTAGGACATATATACCTCTCAGCTGCAATGGCTGCCCTTTCAGCTGCAATGGCTGTAATGTCATCTGGATCACCATATTTGCATGTTTGCCAATGGTATCCATAGACATGGCAAACGGGACATTTATGCTGCCCTTTCTTGTGTGTTGTGCTTGATGTGCTCTCAGCACACCCTTTATACCTCTAGTTCTTTCTTCTTCCAGCAGTGGACTTGAGAAGTGGTGGATGCATGAAGAATCCATGGTCTGACTGCTGCCATTGGGCTTTGTCAGTAAGGGCATGGATAAGATTTTCATATGCAGCCCTAAAGTTCTCAACCGAATAATAGGAGTCAACATAATTCTCTAAAGGCTGACCCATCTTAGTGATAAATGCAATAGCATGTAAGCAGGGAATGCCTGACACTTGAAATTTCCTACAAGAACAAGTTCTTTCTTGTAGGTTCACCACACACTTGAACCCATTGCTTCCCTTGACACACACTTCTGCAACTTCATCTGAGCTTGCACACACCTCCATATCCAAATTGAAACTTTGCTCCCTCAATTTTTTCATTACATGTGGCAAAATAAGGCCTCTCATCTTTCTAGAAATGGTCCTTCTTATGTACCACTTCTCCATAAGAAGAATTCTGAGCTTGTCCACAAATTCATCTAAATTCAATCCCTTCCAGCTCTTGATCCAGTTGTTAAAACTCTCAACAAGGTTATTGGTCACATAGTCCACCTTGCAGTGAGTTAAGAACTGGCTTCTAGTCCATATCTTGCTGTGATGTTGCCTTATGTGATCCATTGCATCTGGTCTAGCTTCATCCATTGCTCTCCAATGCTTTTCAAAAAAATAAGGAGACCATGAATAGGCTGCTGCCCAAAGATGGTCATCAAACACCTTGCCACTAAATTTTTTCTTGAAGTTATACACCAAATGGAACATGCATTCTCTATGCTCAGCTGATGGGAACACCTTTTCCACTGCACCCATGATAGCTTGCCCAGCATCGGTACAAATAGCCAACCCCTGTGGTGTTCCTATGGCTTCTCTAAGCCTTTCCAGAAACCATTCCCAATTCTCACTTGTCTCTGAATCAAACACCCCAAAAGCTACTGGATACATCCAGTTGTGTCCATCTATAGCACATGCACATGCTAGCTGTCCTCTGTACTTGCCTGTCAAAAAAGTACTGTCTATTGCCAAATACGGCCTGCATCCCCTAAGAAAACCATCTATGCAAGGTTTCAAAGCAAAAAACAGCCTATTGAATCTGATCTTGTCTTGGATAGTGTGATGATGAATTGCTACAACACTACCAGGGCATGCCCTTTCCACCTCAATCTTAAAATTATATAAGCTATCAAAGCTGCTGTCCCAATCACCAAATAGTTCATTATGTGCTAGATCTTTACCTGCATACACCCTCTTGTATGGCACTTCTACCTTGTACTTTTCCTTTATCTTAGCTTGCAATTCCTTTGCCCCGAATCTAGAATCTGCAGTGAGCCAATCTTTGACAACATCACACACCCAGAACTTGGTTGCATGCTTCACCACCTTACTCCTCCGCTCACTACTACATGTATGTGGTTCTTTGTTCTTCCTCACCTAAAAAGAGACACAAGATAATAGGTTATCACAGTTTGCAATCAACCCAACATGGTACAAATAAACAAAAACACAATACATTTACCTCAATTGTTACTTCACCATCCATAGTAGTAGCATACAGTCTCCACTTACAACTATCTTTCACTTTCCTTGAGCAATGTAGGATCATTCTCCCTGGATCACTCTTTTTAGTATTAAACTCAAACTCCTTTTAAATTGCATGGTAAGACAATGCCAACTTAAATTCATCCGTATTGGGATATGTGCTACCTGAAGTCATTGGTGGGTCTTCTTTATCATAAGCAACAATGAGAGGTGATACAGGATCCTTCCCTACCAATCCATCCTCTTCCTCATAAACTTTGTCAGAATCGGACTCAGATTCAAAGACATCATCATCATGAGAAGCTCCAGATTTGGATGCATTGGTTAGGTATAGGTTCTCCTCATCCACTTCCACAAATTCATTCTCTGGTTCAGGGTTTGCTAAAATATTATCATCAGCTAGAGGTGTGCTAGGTTCACTTGTTGTGTCATGGCTGGATGATGCTTCATGAGTGGGCTGACTGCATGTAGGCTGCGTAGATTTGCTGTCAACAACAGACTCAGGCATAGCAGGCCATATAGGGATTTCTGTAGGGAGGGTGTATGCTATGGACATGTTCACTTCTTTGCTTTCAGCATGTTTGGCAAACATTGCAAACATATCTTGGTTAGTTTTTACTTCTACATGGGCTTTCCTAACATGATCATAATAAGCAACAGTGGCATGCTCAAGATACCCAGATGGATACATCTCCTTAATTTCATCCAGCAAATCCTTAAAATTGCAGATGTTGAAGTCTACAACCGTATCAATAGTATAGCAAGAAACATCCTTCCTACTTCTAGCATTGTCAGCAAATCGTATTTCCAACAGAAAGGCCGATTTAGGGTCCATCCTGTAAATCAAGATGGCATTAAAACAACTACATGTTTGTGCTAAACTAGCCTAGGGAAAGAGAAGAATGGGGTCACTTACCCTTCAAGAAGCCAAGAAGGATATGCAGCTTCCATCATGTGCTCGCCTTCGCGCACCATCGCCAAACCCTAGCCTCGACCCCTGGCCGCACCGGGCCTCAGCCTCGCTGCGCGTGGGCGCCCTCGGCCTCGCCGTGCAGGGTGTTGGCCTGGCTGCGTGCGGGCACCGCCGGCTCAAGAGCCCTCGTATCCTGCGCCTCCGTGGCTCCGCCTCGCTCTCGTCGTCGGTCTGGGTCGCGGGTGGGGAGAAGAACGGGAGAACGGCAGCCTGCGTCGTGGGTGGGTAGAAGATAGAACGAGGAGTAGAGGATAAGGTTCTTCCAGGTGGGCCCTTTTGTCAGCAAGGTAAAAATGACATCTTCTTACCCCATTGTCTCTCCCAGCGACACGAACCGTTAAAATTGAACGGATTGCTCACGGATGTGGCACTGAGGGGAAAAAGTTTAGAAGTTGTGGCACTGAAGGAAGTTCGCGAAAAACTAGGACACTGAAGGGATTTATGAGAATTTCTGTGGCATACAAGGAATTCACTCTAGTTAAATTACATGTGTGGCAGGGTGATTGGGACGCTGACGTGTCGTGACATGTGGGACCCGCGTGTAAGCCTCTCTCTCCTCTATCGCATACATGTTAACTAGCAATTACTTTTCCACCTCTTTTTGGATACTTTTCCACACTCATTTCATTTTACTATGTTCCTTGGCATATCTTTTTTGTTGACCCAATCAATATTTATTTATACTCACTAAATTTGTGGATTCAACATTTTTAAAGGGAATGTTTTTCACCATGTTCTCGTTGGCTAAATTTTCCTTATATAAGTTTTTTTTAGCTCCACAGTTTTCAGTGATTCATCATTTTCCGTTTTGCGTCCTCTGCAACTTTTAGACTGGTCTTGGTGGGGAGGGTCATGAGCATTAAATATCATGTCACATCAGTAAATTTATGAGGAGAGAGAAAGAGGAGTGTCATCACCATGATCCTCCTGTGACACAATTCTCAAGTTTACAGTCTTGATAACTATGTGATGACCGTATCCACTGAGACTGACCTTAGTGCACCTTTGCTAGGGAGGCATTAAAACAAATGAGGACTTTATTAAATGGGTTGATCCAGTTAAGACTGTATGAGAACCACCCAAAACTAAACTGAAACCACATATAAAAAGAAAATTAATTTTAAAACCACACCAACCATCTCATTACTCTTATATATGTAATCCAAGCTAATCAAGTGGTGTAGAAGACCTATAGATACAGGAGATCAAGCTTGTTTATTTATGTGTTCATTATGACAGTGTGTATGCATGTCAGACTTGGAACTGAGGGCCTGTTTAGTTCCCTAAAATTTCACTACCTACCCGTCACATCAAACTTCAGACGCTAATTAGGAGTATTAAATGTAGATTAACGACAAAACCCATTCCACAACCCCTACCTTAATTTTCGAGACGAATCTAATGAGCCTAATTATGTCATGATTAGACAATGTCGTGCTACAGTAAACAATCTCTAATGACGGATTAATTAGACTTAATGGATTCGCCTCGAAATTTCCCGTCCATTCATGTAATTAGTTTTATAATTAGTCGATGTTTACTACCTCTAATAGAGCTGAAAAGACACCCCTAAAATTTTGGACCTAAAATTTTAGGGAACTAAACACACACCCTGAATATACAAGAGTAAAATTCAGGAAATGCTCGTTATCCAAGAAACACTGAACTATTACTACAGTGTTAAAGGTGCCGGCCTGCCGGGACGCGGAGGCTCCCCTTCTCCCATACGCAGTAGTCCTTGCCGTGCACCACGGGGTGAAAATCCGACGGGATCACGTTGCCCACATCGTACCTCGTACCGATCTTCACCATGACCTTCTCGTCGACAACGGCCACGTACGCGTCGGCGTCGGCGACGAGGATCCGCAGCTTGCTCCCGGCGTGGATGCCGTTGCGAGCCCTGATTGCTGCCAGCGTCGATATCTCCTGCTTCAGGTTCCAGTCGAACATGTAGTCGTAGAACTGGATGATATCACACAAGTGCATGGATTAGGACAAATCTGAAATTGGACTGTAACGTGAAGATTCTGGTGTAATGATCGAGCGCTTACGATGCAGGGGACTCCTGGATGGGTGAGGATGTAGGCGTAGCCCTGCATGACCTTGTCGGACGGGAATGGCCACATCTTCTGTGTCGTCGACCCGGTGTCGTGGTTGTCAATGAACGTGACCGCCTTCTCCGGCGTCCACCCGATCAAGCCGGCCGCCTTGCCGGAGTTATCGCGCAGCCGCCACACAGCTCCCCCTGCACGGCCGCCTGCAGCAACCCCTTGGTGGGGAAGTCGAACGCCATCGCCGGCTCGCCGACCACCTGCACCCAGTCCACCAGCTCCTGCCGGCACTGGTCCTGGTTGGGCGACGGCTTTCCATCGCCGCTGTAGCTCAGGGAGTTCCATATCTCGGCCACGACGAAGCTCGGCTTCGTGTTCTCCACGTACATCTTGGTGATGGTCGAGGAGTAGCCCTTGGCGAAGTCGAGGCGCCAGCCGTCGAAGCCGACGTCGGACTTGAGCCAGTTGAGCCAGTCGACGAGCTCCCTTTGGACACGCGCGTTGAGGTGGTCGACGTCGGGCGCCGCCGCGAACCCATCGCCGGTGTCGCGGTGCCCCGTGCCGTCCGAGTGCTGCGTGTCGTCGCTGCAGATCATGCCAGGGCCCCAGTCGAGGCGGTCGTCGGGCGTCCCGCCCTCGAAGATGCAGTAGACGCCGCGCGCGTCCTTCTTGTCGGCGCACCGGTGGTTGATTACGATGTCCGCCACGCACTGGATGCCCCTTCCGTGGAACGCCGCGATCAGGGACTTGAGCTCCGCCGCCGTGCCGTACTTGGACGCGTTTAGGTCGTAGAGGCGCCCTGGCATGTAGCCTTGGGGTGAGACGGAGTGCGAGGGTGGAGAGGCAGCCAGACGTGGGTGACGCCGGCCTTGGCGATGTCATCGACCTGGGCCTTGAGGCTGTTGTACCAGCCGCCCTGCTTCTTGCACGACTCCCAGTTGAACCCCTGCTCGAACAGATGGTGTCATGGTGATACGTTGACAACATTTCAACTCAGACAAAAATAAAGTACCTGTTCGTACGAGACATGGACGATGCAAGTCTACAGGTAGCGTACCTGGAAGAGGACCTGTGCCTGGACCAGGCTGCAAAGCGCCAGGTAGACCTGAGCATTCCACGGGCCGGGCCGGGTTCGGGCTGGGCCGAAAAAAAATCTGGGTTTTTCGGGTCGAGAAAATCCTGCCCATGACCGTCCCATGGGACATGTCGGGCCTCAGTTTTCGGGCCGGGCCCGGGCTTGGGCGGGCCGCCCGCGCATTTTATAGTGTAAAATAACTAAAAACAGCATTTCGGGCCGGGCTCGGGCCAAAAAAAATTTTCGCAGGCTTCAAGATCTCTGCCCACGCCCGTCCAGTAAGGTCCGTGGGCGGGCCTGACGCGGGCCGGGCCCGGGCCGGGCCAAAAATGCTCAGGTAGCGCCAGGAGGGAGAGCAAACACAAGCTGCTCGAGTGCCTCATCTGTCGCCGCTGAGTGCTTCACTGATCTGTGATCGGAGGGTGTGTGTGGTTGTGCCGAATGGCCTCTACGGGGGCCCTATATATAGGGCAGCCGTTGCCGCCGCGCCGGCACGGTGGTCGAAGCAGAGGAGGTGCAGCCATGTCCCCACATAAATGTGATGTGGATATGGATAGAGGGCCACGTAGGTCCCGCGTGGAAAGAAAACGGGCGCCGGGATGCGGCGGCGTGGAGCTGTTGACGACGAAGACTGCGCCGGTTGGGGCGGCGGCTGTTGCTCCCACTCCAGGCAAGGCGGAGGAGCTCGCTGTTCGGGCTCCTCGTGCAGTCGCAACCGGTGGCCGAACCGGCCGCGCGGGCGGCCGGGCGCCACGACGCTCAGCTAGGCTGAGGTAGTCTGACTGGACGTCTGGACGCTTCCGCCGGCATTGAGCCTCTATCCACATCCTGAACTGAAACTGCAAACATGATCGATCGCTTGATCGAGCCCTGAAGCGAACCTCGAAAGGAGAGGACTGCGGGTACGTAATGCTCCAATCGAAGGATCCGACGGCATTTGGCAACGAAGCAATCCAAGTGAAAGAGCTCCAGCGTAATTTTGATGAAATTTCAGCAAACTAAACAGGGCTTCATCGTGGGGAGCATCAACCTATTATTTTAGTACGAAATTAGGAAGATATGTAAATTCTATGTTAATCAGAAAAATATAACTATACAACATTTTTTTTTTGTGAAAGATACAACATTAAATTTTATGACCAATGGATGTGCAATGACTAGCCATACCAACCGGTCAAAGAGTTTGCTGAATCAGGAAAAAAATTCATGGGGTTCTTTGTCAAGAATAGCCTGTATGAAATCCTTAGTATCCATATCAAATGTGACTAATAAATATATAAATTCAAAATTTAAAATGGGAAACATATGACATAGGAAGCAAAACAACAAAATAAGAATCTGTGCTAGATCCAACAAATAAATAATTTGAATAAGAATAACAAAAATACCTTTTTGGATTTCCAATGATATTGGGGAGCAAATTTGAGGACCGTTGGAAATAAATGAAGGTAAATAAACATTAAGTACCAAATTCAACTAACAAGTAGCTAAATTTGGAATAAGAATAAAAAATTCTTGCCGATTACCATTGGTATCATAAGAAAATTCCTTAAATTTGAAAAATATTTTGATACCTATCTTGATTCAATCATAGAACTTAAAAGTCGTTCTCCCATCCTCAAGGCTTACTGGTAGAAAAAAAATATCGAACCAATTTAAAACAATATATACAAACAATATAATAATAAATATACCACAATGAACAAAAATTAAATTAAATGAATCTATACAATAAATTTAAATCAATTTACGCAATTCAAAGCAAGAAACGATAGTGCATTACTGCCCCTTTGAAATGCAGGTGTGGGAGAGGATAAGTTTTTGGTCAAATAACCGGATTCAACAATAGGCTACAGGGTGCAGGATCGGGGATGATGGGCAGTGTAGCTACGCTCCTTGAGACACAAACAATGACACCTAACAGCAGCAGTGCTCATGTACACTCCATGGAACTTGTGGACGGAGAGGAATATGAGAATAAAGATGGGCGTGGTGCGGGACTGCGGGTCGACCCAGAGGGTCGCCGAACCGAACCACAGTTTTGACCCTAATGGGCTCTTAATTTGACACGTGGCCAGCCGATACGAACCCCAGGGTCGAGTGGTTCGAACCAGACGTGCGGCAACGCCGCCATTCTCCGCTCCTCTCCTACGTCAATCTCCATCGATGAGCTTCCACAAAATCCGTGCTATAGAATCGAGGCTATCTGTGACCCAGACCTCATGGAGAATGTCTACATCAAGGTTGACGGTACAATGGAGAAGGAGGAGGTGCGAAAGGTGTTAGCGGTGGGCGGTGGCGCTCCGTTGCACGGCCAGGGAGACGAGCCAGAGCCCGTCCATGGCTGCCGTCGGGAAGGAGCTCACGGATGCGAGGCCGGTTCTTGTCCAAGAAACAAGAGAAATTGGGGTCCCAATACCACAGCAGCTTGCACTGAAAGTAGGATTTCAGATTCAGCCAAAGCTGTAGCTTAATAGGTTGTGGTCTGTAGTGAAATGGACTGTGTGCCCTTGGTTTCATTCGTGTATATACACTCGTGATTGATTTCGGTGAAGGGAAGGGCTAACAGTGGCCAATTTTGATTGATACCCAAACAACGAGATGCTTGCGTGTGGTGTTGTGTGGATTACTGGATGTGCTGGAGTCATCTGTATGAAGGTGCTTGTTCTTCTGAAGGCCTATAACTTGCATTTCAGTATTTAAACAGATTTGATATTTCATTTGGTCCTCTAATTCTCGATCAATAACAGGTAAATGTACTATGGGTTTATCTTGCATTTTCTAGCTTGTTTATTATTTTGATTTTACATATTAAATCTAGGAATTCAGCTTCTGATTCCTGAAGGTCATCCGAGAGATACTGAAAGCAGTCTAAGAACCACGTTCATTGTCAGTTTCAGAGTTTCAGGACTCCATATCATAGTGTTTGAAAGCGTACGGAAGTGTTGATTTAGAATGTTGATCAGCCCCTTCTAGTTAGCATGCTGTCACAGCTGCGTAAAAGCATCTTTGTGGTGTACCCGATGCTGATGTGTAACAGGCTAACAGCTAGTATTTGTTTCTGTTCTTTTATACTGGAACACGCATTGCATGTATGATATTGAAAACATTCAGTTCTGGGCACAAATGAATACTCCGTATGTTGCAGTCTCTTACGCAGCAGCCATCAGGCATCTGGTTATCTGCCTGCAGAAGCAACCAATAAGCAGCCGCAAGCATATGGATCGACCCATGATATCCATTGGTTTTCATAGGTCAAGCAGCGGGTGCCAACGGTGCTCCTATTTATGACTAATGGATCAATGGTTCGAATCCGGTTGGCTCCACGGTTGACCCACGCCCACCTTTATATGAGAATCTTTGAGGGTGTGGTAGCGACCCTTCTGCAGGTGGAAGGTTTCATCAAGGAGGAGATTGGGCTTCACCACCAAGCTTGTGGCAGCCCAGATGTATCTTAATTTTATTTTGATGCATAATATGTTATTTCGAGCATTCGGTGATTTGGGTTTTTTATGTAATCAGTAAGCTATTGTAAATTTGGAACTTCTCATCTTTCTTGAAAAGATATGGTGGTTTTCCTGCACGTTAGTTAAAAAAATCCCAATATTTTTTTTGCTCTCAAGCTCTAGAAAATTCTTAACTGGTGAAGAAAATAATATCTACACTATTTGACTTTTCATGAGCCCAAGGTATAATGGTGGCTTACTACACCAATAATGGAAGTTCAGAATAAAAGAAGTAAAGGAAACCTATGGATTGCGTTAAGTAGAGCTTTAGTAGGTTATCTTGTTAGAAAAATATCATCTTGTATTAAGTAATAATGTTTTAATACTTAATTATTTTTCATTGGATGAAAAAACTCAACAATAATAATAATTTTAATATTAGTTATTAAAACAAGCCACCACATCCACTGGTAGGTCATATAAAATATAAATTACCACATTAATGCTAAAACTAAAGAAATATCTTGGCGTTTGATCTCACTGAGGTAAATCGGATTTCGATGCATAAAGTACAAAATAACAAATTTAGTTTGAAATAAAATTTAAATTCAGTTGGAAGGGATTGTTTTAATACATGACTATAACCATCAATGGCATCATACAGAAAAGTTTAAAATTTAGCTTGATGATATGAAAAACAAAATCTAATTTTAATTGCCACACGAGAAATTGAATATAGATTATATTGACACAATAGATAACATGGATCGATCGTCTTCTATTGGGGTTGAAGGACTCGACGACGTGTGTCCGCCTTGTGCTCCAATACTTATTGATTGCCTTCACCTCATGCGGGCCAAGGATCCCGCATTGTATCGTCAAATCGTTCTAGACCGCATCTTGGCGAGAAGGTTGTGGTCGAGCGTTGTGGCATATGGCGGGTTGCGTCGGTGACACCGTCCCTTGTATGTCATGTGAGAGAAGCGCCTGTTTGGAGCAACACACTCAATTTACACGCTCAATTTGTAGCATTATGGCGCTGCACATAAATGCTTCAACCGACTTATGGTTGTTGTGGTTGGACGTATGGCCATCGGCAGGTAACGAAGATGTCATGATTCCTTCGTTCATCTTTGGGGTGCCGCCATGTCAAAGACTGGAATGATGACATTGCCGGTGGCTTTCAAGCTGACATTGCCGGGGTAATTCCAATAAAGTTGGAGCTAGTCGTGATCAATGCTACCACACGTGGATGACCTTGGTGGGGCCTGGGCGAGTGGTAGAAGTGATGAGATGTGCTTGACACATGTCGGGAACGTACGCACCGTTTCGTTGCAGACTTATTGCAGTGCCTCATGATATTAAATTTGTTGGACGACATGCGACGAGTTACATTCACATGGCAGTTGATCGACAAGGCGTTACAAGGATGAAGGTGTACATGATGCTTATGTTTGGTGACGATCGACAAGGCGTTACAAGGATGAAGGTGTACATGATGCTTATGCTTGGTGGCCGCCGGTTAACGGTAATACTCTAAACAAATATTGAATGTAATGAACAAATGACAATTCTCTATAAAAAATTAATAAAACATGATGAATAAAATAAAAATACATTATAAATAAAAATATTTAAAATCATGAATAATTTATTATATACTAGAAATAAAAAACAGAATATCATGAATAAATAAGTATATATTGCTGAAACAGATTATATGAACTCACAAAACAAATATGGATACACTTAGAACAAATTATATCAATAGATGGAATAAAAATTTATACTCGGATAAATTATCAGAACAGAACAAATATACACATCGAACAAATTATAGAAACTTATAGGAGGTAAGAGAGCGTACTTAAGCATTTACATTATTTTTAAAAAGGTTAAACATCAAAATGATGCTACTAAGAATGGATTGGTGCCAATTTACTTAGTTTGTGGAACCAGGGCCAAGTTACATAGTTTATGTGACTTTGTATCTTCAATTTGAGCATGATTGTGATAAGTTTTTTTATGTGATATCGATTTTGTAAGACTTTACATCATTGCCCTTCTCAGTGATATAACAGTGCTCTAGCTTGGTTGTGTTTATGTTGGTGAAAAACTTTGCAAAATTTATGAATTAGGATGACTAAACATGATCTAATTATAAAACTAATTACATGGGCGAGAAATCACGAGACGAATCTATTAAGCCTAATTAATCCATTATTCGAGATTATTTAATGTAGCACGACATTGTCTAATCATGATATAATTATGTTTAATAGATTCGTCTCGTAATTTCACCTGAGGTTATGTAATGGGTTTTATTATTAATTTATGTTTAATACTTCTAATTGACATGTGAACATCCTCCGGTTTGGTAAAAGAAGTCGTTTTGGATAAGGTTTAAGTCAAACATTGAGAATATAAATGATAAATAACTTTTAAGTCGTTGAGTTTATAAATATGAAAATCATATCAATAGATTTGTTTTGAAAATCATTTTCATAAAAATATACATATATACATTTTAAATATATATATTTTTTATAGAAGAGTGAAGTCAAAGTTGTGTTTTGGAGACCGTGTCGTTGTTCTAGACGACTTTTTTTTAACCAAACCGAAGGGAGTATGATCTAAACAAGGTATTTATTTGAAAAAAACTGGGATTTAGCTTAGTAAGCCCCTGCCAAGATTAGATTACACCTGTTCGGCCTTCCCTACAGAAATTCCAATTTTATTTCTATATTTTTTTTACAAGTCTACTCGGAGTCGGAGCTGACAAGTACCCCAACTCCCAACCCGCAGGACAGTCGTGTTCCAGTCCTCCTCCCCTAGGCGGCGAGGCGACCGGTCGCCGTTCCTTGCCTAGCCCTGCTCTCCGCCGGCTCCCCCGACCCCCTTCCCTCGCGCGGGCGGCGCGATTTCACCACCAGCATCGTTCAATTTCCTCCCCCTCCCCAGCCTCACACCATCGCCGAACCCTCCAGTCCTCCTCCTCCTACTGAAGTGAAGCACACGGGCGCTTCGGCGGAATTCTACCTTTCTAGCCATCATCGTCGGCCACGTCCTCCCTCAGGAGCTGAGATCCACCCGAATTTTGGAGCGGCTTCGTCTTCTGTTGGTAAGGAAAGCCCTAGCTTGCTCGCGTCAGCTGTTCTGGGGACTGGGGTGGGGTTTTGCTCTGCGGGAAAATATCTGTGAGAAGTCAAGTCCAATCGTTTCCTGTACTTGATGCTCCAATCCGACCAGACTTTTGCGAATTAGTTTGATGTGATGTTTTATTTTAGAATTTAATTTCGCAGCTAATGCCTTTTATTTGAACAAATTGGGGTTTAACTGAACCCATATGCCTGTAATATCACTTTGGGCACTAATCTTAACCTGTTCAGGAATAGTTTGGAGATTCATTCTAGGATCACTTTGGGCACTAATCTTAACCTGGAGACAGCTGCAGTGGTTTTATAATTCAGAACCCCACAATGACTGATACTGCCTGTAATCTGATACTGCCTGTAATATCAGTTGTTCATAGCTGTATTTTGTTTTGTTTATATCAGTGTTGGTTACTAGTACTACTCTTTTATTCTCCATTGGTTTTAGCTTGCGCCAATTTAACCAAATGTTGAATTGGCTGTTACAGGATGGAGAGCCTTGCTGCTGACAGAGGCCTGACACTGTTGTGAAACAGAGGTTCTGTTGAACAAATCACCACTTGTGCAATTTGATTACAGAAAATGTCTGAGTTTCTGGACCTTGAGTCCCAGGATGGGATAAGAATGACATGGAATGTTATACCAGGCACAAAGCAGGATGCTACTAACTGTGTTGTCCCTGTTTCCGCCATTTTTACTCCTCTAAAGCCGAACCCTGCCATTCCTGTTCTTTCTTATGCCCCCCTCCGTTGCCGCATGTGCCGCTCTCTCCTCAACCCCTTCTCCGTAGTTGACTTTGTTGCGAAGATTTGGGTCTGCCCATTCTGCTTTCAGCGCAACCACTTCCCCCAACACTACTCCACTATTTCAGAAAACAACCTCCCCGCTGAACTCTTTCCACAATTTACCACCGTTGAGTATGTTTCCACTGCTGAAATGGGTCCTGTGGCTCCTCCAGTCTTCCTATTTGTTGTTGATACATGTATGATTGAGGAGGAGATTGGCTATTTGAAGTCTGCTCTAGCACAAGCTATTGAACTATTGCCAGATCAATCCCTTGTTGGATTTATTACTTTTGGGACATATGTGCAGGTTATTATCATCTCTTTCATTGATACTTCATTGCTGAATGCACTGGTAAATAGCTAATACATTTACATTTGATCCACATAGGTGCATGAATTGGGTTTTGGCTTGTTGCCAAAGTCATATGTGTTTAAAGGGACAAAAGAAGTTACAAAGGAGCAAATTCTTGACCAAATGGGCTTCTTTGCTGGGAAAACTAAACCCACAACAGGTGTGATCGCAGGTGCAAGGGATGGCCTTTCAACAGAGAGCATTGCTAGGTTCCTGCTGCCTGCTTCTGAGTGCGAATTTGTGTTGAATTCAGTTAAGGGCTCTGCTTGATTATGAAACCATGACACATCCAACTACTTTACTCAAAATGTGGAACATTGTGAAATGGCCACTTTCAAGTCTCAAGTGATGTACCAACTTTTCATTCCATCATTACGTTATTGACACTGTTTTCCTTTTTCTGTAGGTTATAGAAGAACTGCAAAGGGACCCTTGGCCTGTTCCAGCTGATGAACGTTCATCCAGATGTACTGGAGTTGCATTAGGTGTTGCTGCTAGTCTCTTGGGAGTTTGTGTCCCTGGATCAGGTGCTAGAATTATGGCTTTTGTTGGTGGCCCATCTACAGAGGGACCTGGTTCTGTAAGTCAAAAGTTCCTTTGTTTTTTAATGCCACGTTTTCAAGCTTCATTCGCACACACTGATGCTGTAAATTTGGATGTTAGGATGAGAAATTAGTGTTGGCACTCCTAGGGGTAAGGGAGAAATCTAAGACCAGAATGCCTTGTTTTGCTTCGTGCTTAATTACATTGATTGCAATAGGATTCCTTATTAGAGGCTCTCCTAATGATACACATCTCTCCTGCATGTTCGAGAAGACGAGAACAAAAAAATATTAGAGGCTTTCCTAACAGATACAGGTGAAATCAATTTATAGTAACCGTCCTAACCAATAGATAAGGTACCAAGCAGATAGATATACCTTAGGAAACTAATTAGCTATTATGGAATATGGAAGGCTATAATCTTTTTATCGGGAAAGCTACAATCTTAATCATGAAAAAGATGGCTTCCAAAATCCTAGTCACACAGGGCTGCTACAATACCTGCAGTACTATTGCTGTGCTGCGCGAAACAGTTATGTTTCCATGACTGTATTTATATTTATAGTTGGTAGTATTTGTAATCGTTCTCCTACCACTGCACAAACCATCTCTAATCTCTTTATTATACAAGTAATAAAGTGTTTTCCCTTCAATACACTTTGGAACTACTCGTTACACCCTATCCTACTAGGGTTGGTACTGGCAAACAGATTGTGTTTGGCTCCACATCTCAAGTCTAGTTGTTTGAAAACATTGTGCAACCTTCAAATTGATTGGATTAATTTTAAAGGACTTAGATACAGCTAAACTTGTTAGGGTTGTGTATATTTAGAGTTCACGTTCATGTGGTGGGAACTCGGAAATTTGCAGTTTTGCACCTTGCTCTATGTTCTGCTGTTCTTGATATAATTTTATGTTTCTTATCTGTAGTGAAAGTACATTAAACCTCTCCTGCTTTGTGTGTAATATGAAAATAAGATCAACCTGTTTTGGATATTCTACTTAATTTTTCTCAATGTAGCATGATTCTTTTTCGGTTAAAGTTAAATGTCATTGCCATTTTATCCTGTTTGTTCCCACTCGCTATAGATCTCTGCTTGTGTAATAGTGTGGAAATGTCAGCACAAGTATGTCCATGACATTCATCCTCCTTGGATAATGATCATCCTCAAATACCATTTTTTCCCATAAAAACTTGCGACTATTCATTTACCTCTTATACCTTTTAAGTACTATTTATAATGTTATTCTTCTACAAAATTTCAGATCGTATCCAAATCCCTAGCAGAACCAATTCGCTCACACAAAGACCTCGATAAAGGTTCAGCTCCACTTTATAACAAAGCTGTTAAGTTCTACGAGGATATCTCTAAACAGCTTGTGAATCAAGGGCATGTACTTGATTTATTTGCATGTGCGCTTGACCAGGTTTGTTGCCTTTTCTTTTCCTTTTGAAGTCTGGGTCTGGATCAAGTGTTAGCTGTTGAACAAGGCCCTTGTTCTGTTCCTTCTTTTATTTTATGAAAGTTTTGTTTCATTTTCTTGGTTTATGTTGTTGTTAGCTAGGAATTGAACTAATATTGATATGCAATAATTAATAGACTGATATCGCATATCTGTTTTTTCTCCTAGCCTCACCAAGGCAATATATGATATGATGACCATTCAACAGAAACTTTAGTAGGCCAGTGCAATGTACATACTGGCATATGAACTCAATTATTCACCCAATTTGGTAAAGTAACTGACTTTTTTTTTTCTGGAGTCTCACCCACCAAGTAATTAGTTGCTAAATTTGATGTTTTTTAATATTTTGTTAACTCTACCGTAGTGGTGTGCGCAACAAAAAACTTAAATGAGTGTCATTTGAAATACGGTAATGAAAAAACCTACTGGTATTTGGTACATCTACTGTGGTGATTCAGTATGCACAGGCTGTTTTTTTAAAATTAAAAACTTGTTTATATTCTCTTTCTCAGGTTGGTGTTGCTGAGATGAAGGTTGCAGTGGAGAGAACTGGTGGAATAGTTGTGCTTGCAGAAAGTTTTGGTCATTCTGTTTTTAAAGATTCACTTCGACGAATCTTTCAGTCAAGTGACAATGATCTTGGTTTATCATTCAAGTAAATATACTCTTCATGGTATTTAGTAACATATCTTAGCATATCAGTTATTCGAGTGTTTCGATTTACATGTATGAATATTTGCAGCGGTATATTTGAGATTAACTGCTCAAAGGATGTCAAAATCCAAGGAATTATCGGACCTTGTACTTCCCTGGAGAAGGTATAGCTTGTATCAGTTGCATATTGTCAATTTTTTGGAAGCTGATATTATACATCTGAATCTTTTTGCGTGCTGTTGTTTGTGCAGAAAAGTCCTCTATCCTCAGATACAGTTGTGGGTCAGGGAAACACTAGCGCTTGGAAGATGTGTGGTCTAGACAGGAAAACATCACTCTGTTTAATATTTGATATTGCAAAGAAAGATGGGCCAGATTCGATTGTCCAATCAGCAAATGATCAGTTCTACTTCCAATTCTTAACCTAGTAGGGAATCTGTTTGCCCTCCATTTTTAGGTAAAAATGCAATGATGTCAGAATTTTACGTAACTGACTTTGAGGTGCTTTGTGCAGTTACCAGCATCATGAGGGTCAGATGAGATTACGAGCTACTACACTTTCAAGAAAATGGGTTGCTGGTTCTGGTGGTGTTGAGGCAAGTTTTCTTCTAATAATCGATCATTTTTCTGTTTAGTCTATTGAATGGTATCACCTGTTTTTTTTCCTCGTTATGTTTCTTTTGGGAGCAAATATAGTATTTTACTTGGGTTGCATGTGCTTCAGGAGCTAATAGCTGGCTTTGATCAAGAGGCAGCTGCTGCAGTCATGGCACGCTTGGTCGCATATAAGATGGAAGCTGAGGTACTTCACGATACTTCTTAAATTATTTTACAATTAGAGCAGACCTGACATGATAGGCGAATTTATTTGCCTGAGATAGGAGATAATATCACAAAAGTATGAATATGTTTCCAGTAATAAAATGTTGCCAGCTCACTGCAGTTATTGATTGTTTCTGTTTTTGGAACCTTAAAATATACTCATAATATATCTTCATGCTTCATTCAGGCTGATTTTGACCCAATAAGATGGCTTGATCGAGCATTGATTAGTTTATGTTCGAAGTTTGGAGAGTATCACAAAGATGCACCCTCATCTTTCAGTCTATCCCCTCGTCTGTCAATTTTCCCCCAGTTTATGTTTAATTTGAGACGATCTCAGTTTGTTCAGGTAAAGCATTTTCCCTGGTTTATCGAGAAGTTGTCATCAATAGACCATGTGGAATCATACTTCATTTTTTGAACTGAAGTGGAATCATACTTCTGAGTGCACTAACTTATTTTTACTTCCCGTTCAGGTTTTTAACAATAGCCCAGATGAAACAGCATATTTCACGATGATGTTAAACAGAGAGAATGTAGCAAATGCAGTTGTCATGATCCAGCCATCACTTATATCTTATTCATTTCAATCAGGTCCAGAGCCTGTTCTGTTGGATGTAACTGCAATTGCAGCTGATAGGATCCTTTTGTTGGATTCGTATTTTACTGTTGTCATATTCCATGGAGTAACAATTGCGCAGTGGCGAAAGGCTGGTTACCAAGATCAACAAGGCCATGAGGTAATATTTTGTCAGTTGAACTCTTAAACGCTAGATTTTGCTTGTTGAGCTCCATGTAGCTTTACTTGTATGTATTTATGACTGCATATAACCTTTTTCCCCAGGCTTGGTCGAAGCTCTTGAAGTGTTTGCTTTTCCATCAAAATGTTTCGAAATTCTTCCAATCTTATGTTAAAAAATCCATGCTTAGATTCTATGACTCAGCCTAAAAAATGAGGCTGTAAGGCCGATCTAAGAACAATATGCTTCATTATATACAGTATATGCTACCTTAACAAACAAATAACTAACCTTGTGTGATGTACAGGCCTTTGCCCAGTTGTTGCAAGCTCCGAAGGAGGAAGCTGAGGCAATAATCAAGGAGCGCTTTCCTGTGCCTCGTTTGGTTGTGTGCGATCAATATGGTTCTCAGGTTATTTTTTTAATCCGTTCTTGTTTTGTTTTGTGAGTTTTTAACACTGTTTGCACTTAGGAAATTCCTCTGTGTATCTGTTTAAGTGCAAACTTTGTTTTTTTTTCTCTAACAAGTAGAACTGCATATCATTGTATTAATAGAAGAAGAAGAGTCATACATAGACTCACACAAACACACACACACCCCACCACCACCACTCTTCCAGACCATAACACCTAATTGCCTGGGAGGGCAAAAGAAGGACATGACCACCTAAAAACCTGGGCTTAACCCGCTCCCCTGGCAGTAAGCTTGGAAAGGCCCTTACCTCCTTCCAAGCTCCACTGCTGGGCTTCGTGCCTTGGTAAAATCAGAGCAGCAGCAATGGTAGGAGAAGCACCCCATTGAACAGTGGTGCCCCCCCCCCCCCCCCCCCCCGCCGCGGGTGATAAGGAAGTTAAGACCTGCCCGCATATCCTCATTAACTAACAGCTCAACCTTGTTCCACCAGAAGTGCAAACTTTGTTCTCCTACTGGATAAGGTTTACAAATTCAGCTTGCTTTCAGTTTGGAACGGGTGGTCCAAACTTCTGTTTTCAAAAACTGTAATTTAGTCCCAATAACCATTCCGCATATCAGGGTATGCTCATGCATGAACTTTTTGTTTTCTCGAACACGGTATGCTCATGAACTAACTGAGCAAATGAATTGTTCCCTCTGTTTCCCCACTTTGAAATCCATGTGGTCAACCTCCATCAAATTTATAACCATTAACATGTTAAAACTAATAGTCTATCAAGGTTGGATTAATAAAACTATATCACTATACTTGTGGTCAAAGTTACATAAACTGCTCATTTTTAATTTTGAGTAAATAAAGCTACAAGAGGTAACTGCTAAAGTTACATCTCAGCAACTGCTGTACAAATGCATTAACATCGAACAAAAGAGAATGGATGGAGTGCCATTTTGTTGAATTTACTTTCTTTTGGTAACTGCAGGCCCGATTTTTACTGGCAAAGCTCAATCCATCTGTCACGTATAACTCCGACAATCCGCCACCACCGGGAGGGGATGTCTTATTCACGGATGATGTGAGCTTCCAAGTATTCATGGATCATCTCCAACGCCTGGCGGTTCAGTAAATTATGGGTGAATTATTTCACAATGCACAGCGATTTTGTGAATTTTGTACAGCATGGGACCACCTTTATTGTGTATGCTACTATGTTCTCCTGCTCGTTGCCACAATTTTGCCTTGACATGCAGTTGTAGCTCTACACTTGTACATTTCCTCGGCCATGACAGATTTCTGATTCAAGAGCAACCATAATATATTCTGTAAATAGGGCATCATACCCTTTTAGGTTGCTAATACAGTGTTTCCACACCACGACTGCTCGCTCATGGTGTAGCCTGCAGTTCTGTTTGACCTCAAATTTATGCATCTTCGGCTTATCTATTCTAGCAGGGAGTCAGATAACTGATTTGTCTTGTTCTGGAGTGATCGAGTCAATTGTATCGAGCGTGGAAGAACACCCTCTGACGTGATCACTGACATGTGGACATCATCAATTTCCTCTAATGTCAACGTCAGAGAAGTTTTTTTAATTACACGTCAGAGAGGAATTTGGTCAACATGCCGTTACTACGCATGGAATTATTGAGAGACGACCATAGGCATTCTTTTTTTCTTAGCAGAATAGGCATTCCTTTGTTGATTGTGAAAAGCTAGACCTTTTGTAGCTTGGTGCACCAATTCAACCGTTCAAGAATTCTCAAAAAAAAAAATCAACCGTTCAAGATACTCCCTCAATTGTAAATGACTATTCGTTATAATTTTTTTAAAATTTTTTCACATACATAATTTTTTATATGCAAAAAGTTAAAACCAAAAGAAATTTGAGACGGAGAGTAACACTGTCGTAGTGCATGTGTGGATCTTAGCATCTCTAAACAAACAGAATATTCAGGCATCCATTCTTAAATCTGTGGAGCTTCCACGGTCGCCATTGATGAAGTCCACCACGACCTCCATCTCCTTGGCCGCCTTCTCGTCGTCTGGCTTGTTGAGAAAGTAGACGTGGTTCTCGCCGGGCGTCTCGTAGAGCTCCGCCTCGCCGCGCCACCCGCTGGCCCGGAGCGCGTGCACGTACGCGCGGCCCCTCGCTGCCAGCGCGTCCAGCCCCGCCACGCTGACCAGCACGCGCACGCCGGCGAGCCGCCGCCACTCCTCCGGCGGCATGGCCACCGGGTTGATCACCGGGTCGTCGATCCCGTACCGCCCCGCGCACACGAAGCCCCACGTCCGCTCGCGCCACTGCCGCGTCTCGCCGTCCCTCGTCTCCGCCGGCACGGGCCGCTTACCCCAGAAGTAAGGGTCCAGCAGCGCGAGGCCACGGATGGCAGCGCCGCCGTCCAGGCCGCCCTCCTGCCCCGCGCGCATCGCCATGTTGTGCGCCATGTTGCCGCCGGCGCTGTCGCCGGCCAGGAACAGCCGCGTGAGGTCTGCGTGCCGCGACAGCCAGGGGTCCGGCCCAGACCGCGCGTTCGCGAGAGTCCACCGGAGCGCCACCCACGCGTCATCGTAGGCCGCCGGGAGGCGGTGCTCGGGCGCGAGGCGGTACTCGACGGACACGACGAGGACCCGGGCCCTGGACACCAGCGCGTTCAGGTACCGGTGGTACGTCGGCGAGAAGGCCGACTCCGTGACGAACGCGCCGCCGTGGAAGAACACGACGAGCGGAAGCAGTTCGCCGTCGTCCGCTGCCGTGCGGTTGGTGGAGAGGGGCGGCAGGTAGAGGCGCACGGCGAGGCCGGTAGCGGCGTCGACGACCGCGTCCCGGGAGGCGACGCCGGTGGCCGGGTCCGTGGACGCCGGCACGGTGTCCGTGCCTATGAAGCGCTGCACGCGGCCACTCTTGTAGAGGATCAGGAACGGGAAGAAGAAGAAGTCGACGTCGCCGTCGTCATCGACGACGTCACCGTGCACGGAGGCCGGGGTGGGGGGAAGAACGCCGCGAGGGGCGAACAACGCCCCCGCCATGTTGAGCAGGAGCAGCAGCGCTGACGAGAAGCGGCCCGCCGCCGCCATGAGTGAAGCGAACGAAGCAGCAAACTTCCTCGTCGTCGGACGGAGGCCTATATGAGCTTTGCCGGCTTTGTAGATAGCGCCTAAGCGCCCCGTACGGGTATGAGATCCTCTGCAGTTAGGTCACTGACGTGTGGGTCCCACCGAGGTGGAGCTCACATATCAGACACTTAACTGCAAGGACTGAACTGCAGAGGATGTGTTGAGGGATTGATGCCAAAGGGAAGTTAGGCGCTGGCGCGCTGCTAGCTACGTCCAAGAATTAGCTGGAGAAACGAGGGTTTGTCCTCGGCGACGCCGGTGGCAACAGATTACAGATTTCGACTTTGGACTAGTAATGGTGTATAAACAAAAGGATTCATTACTCGATGAATGAACTCATCTGGATGCGTCATAGAAGACGACGAACTGCTAGCAGCCCTAAACGGACCACAGGAGTTGGCGCTGATCGAGATTTGATCGTTCCACCGCGACAACGACCTCGAGAACGCCTGAAAGGATCACGCACGCATTTTATTTTATGATTTTGCAGAAATATATCGGAGGATTTTTTTCCCAGCGGCCCACTTCTTTTGTCGGAACGGAGCTGCTAGCGTCTGGACGTCCGTTCCGAGCGCTAGCATCGGACACCTTCCCGACCACACCATTCGAATCAAGAAACGTATCAGCCGTCGAATCATGATGCGAAGCATATTACGAACAATTCTACCATGTTGCGAAGCATGTTGCGACCAACATTCAAACTCGGCGCCCCCTCCCTCCTCACCCGACACAGTGTACATGTTGCGAGCTTATGACGAGCATGTTGCGAGCTTGTGGCGAGTATGTTGTGACCAACATCCAAACATCAGCGTGTTGGGGTCATGTGGCGAGTTATGTTGCTTGCAACATCCAACATCCGACACAATACCCCAACGACCCATGTTGCAACATGTTCACAACGATTGCAACATGAACGACAAACAATTGCAACATGAATGCGACCAATTGCAACATGTAGCCGTCAGATCTAAGCACTGTAGCAAAAAATCTCGCCGCAACATCAAGTCACCCGTCGCAATATCAAATTATGTAGCGTGCAACATGGAAGAATTTCGCAACATTCAAAACCAACCCATCCGACGCATCAGACATCAGGACCGTAGCATTATCGTTGTCGGAATCTTTGGAATCTTCTTCTTCCTTGGACATGAGGCTTTGTAAAATGTACATTTTTTGGATAAGGAAAAGATTTATTAAATCTTAGACTATTACATCAAGATTATTCCCGATCTCTACATAGTCAAGATGCACACAACTTATAAAAGAAAAGAAAACGACCATGACATCATATAAGATGCCGTATCGAACTACAACACACAACTTAATCTTCAAAACCGACCACCACATCTATCAACACCTAGACTACGAAAAAGGCTCTCTAAAAGCAACACTTTCAACAAGAAAATAATATGCAAACACACACCAAAGTTGGCATGCAAGTGCACATCATATAGCAATCCAACTAGTAAAAGCCAGACCATTAGTTTTCACCCAAGAGATCAAATCATGGACCCCAAACAATGCCTTCAACAAAGCAATTGTCAGGCACAACCAGCTAAGGTCAGACCTATAGATTTCTCTCCGGAGTCGAGAAATGAGTACCCAAAACGAAGACACTAAGATGTTGTCCTCCTTCTTTCTAATCAATCCAACCATACACACCTGATTTTAGTCAGATTCAATCGGTCGTAAACTCTAACGGTCTCACGACAACCTTGTCACAAAGTGCCTATAAAGCACACGCATAAAGTCTGTAGGAATCATGTTAGAGTAGGCGATACCGTGAATTAAAAACTAAGATTTATGAGTTTGTACTGAGAATTGATTGTGTATGAAGAAATTGTCATAAGAAGTAGTTGTGCCAGAAAGGATCAAGGACGTTCAGAATTGGCGCCATTTTTTAGTATTTAGAGTTTTTTTTCCTCAGAAATACTCTCTCTGTCTCACAAAGAGTGTTCATTTACTTTTCAAATTTTGTCCCACAAAGATTGTCCATTTAACGTATTGTGCAACTAATCTAATTAGCAATACTTATCTCAATGAAAAAGTGCTTTGAGAAGTGTATAGAGTCAATGAAATGATCATTGGTTTTTCTCTAGTTCCAACGTACTGCATTTATTCAGAATAAAAAAACAAACAGAGTAATTAAGAGTTGTATGATCACTTGTCACAACTACTAGTACGTCCTAACAGTCTTTGTGGGACAAGGGAGTACCCTATTTGGCTGGCTGGTGACTGATACTGATTTGTTCTGCAAGAAAAATACGGTACTGATTTGTTTTGAGAGAAAAATACCACTAGCTGATGGCTGATAATCTAGACAAAACATAACACTTCTGTGAATGTTTTTTTTGCCGTAAAAAAACATCATGCGGGATTAGGTCAGTCTCAGTGGCAGTGTCATGGGCACACTTACCAAGTCCGCCACATCAACTTTTCAACATGATGACTCTGTCACTCTCAATGCACAGGGTCATAGGCACAGTTTCATAGACAGAATGTAGCATTTAAATCTTGCATGTGTTGTGATCAAATGCAGCTCTCAGTGGAGGGTCGTGAGCATTGATACCTGTGTCGACCTGGAGTCATCACCATGACCCTGAGATCTTCTCTTCATTCATTTATTTGGTGTCATATCATAAAAAAAAATTTATGTGACCGTTCATTAGATGTCGATGAGCTGATGACGTCATTTTCTCTGGTGTGGGCCTCGGCACAAGAAAAATAGGTGGCCCAGCTTTAGAAGGCGAGCGAATCGGAAGCCTCCACATTTCGGGGACGCCGACGGAGACACCGAAAAAGAGACAGGCAAGTTGCAGCCATTCTAGAGGAGAGCTTGCTTTGATAGTCAATTGTTCCTGTGCGAATGTAAAAGGAATAAAGTTATTGCAACTTGTTCATTCTAATGCAATGAAAAAACCCATAGCATTGGCACAGACATTATACTGGTAGCATTGGCCAGCGATTTCAAACAAATTGAATAAGAGGGATTATGGAGTATTCACCATGGAGGATTACAGATCCCATGTCTGTATCTTCAGACAGGCATGCTGGAGAAGAAAATGACCACCGCAGACAGGCCAGCATACTAATCATGCGCTATCATGCTCTAACCACTATGGAGTACTCCCTCCGTTCCTTTATGCAAGGCCTATTATGAAATCTGAAAAATTCTCTTTTGCAAGGTCTATTCTTATTTTTTTCTTGGGAGTGGTACTTCGGGATTTGTTGTAGCAGTAATTCATCTTATGCACACCTCAAGAGTGAAGTACATGTAGAGAGTAATCGAATCAGCAATAAATGTTAGTTGTTGTTTTCCAAGAAAAAACTAATAACATAAGTACTTCTCTTGGTTTTTGAGCCAAGAAAAATAGGCCTCGCATATAGGAACGGAGGGAGTATTTCTTATTATCAAAATGGCGCGTGGTGCACGCTAGCTAGGTCCCAGTATAATGTTTGCTTGCTTCGTCACAGCAAGAGCTTCCGATCCTCCGCTGGCAGGGCGCGCCTCTTGCTGCCGTTGACTCCTTCACCGCCCTCTGCCCCCGTTCCGGCCATGGATGATCTGGACGCCGAGGTGGACGTCGACCTGTCGCCGCTCCTCATCCGCTACAAGAGCGGCCGCGTGCGCCGCCTCATGGGCACGCCCAGGGTCGCCGCCGGCGCGGACACCGCGACCGGCGTCACCTCCAAGGACGTCGCCATCGACGCCGCCGCCGGCAGCGGCCTCACCGCGCGGCTCTTCGTTCCCAGCGACGTTCTCAGCACGTCCACAAGGCTGCCCCTCCTCGTCTACTTCCACGGCGGGGGCTTCGCCCTGCACTCGGCCTTCTCCGCGGCGCACTCCCGGTTCGTCAACGCGTTGGTGTCCGTGGCCCGCGTGGTGGCCGTGTCCGTCGAGTACCGCCTCGCGCCCCAGCACCCGCTGCCCGCCGCCTACGACGACGCCTGGGCTGCGCTCCGCTGGGCCGTGGAGAGCTCGAGCTGCGCCGCCGCCGGGTCGTCCGGGTCCGGGACGGAAGAACCCGAGCCGTGGTTGTCGGCGCACGGCGACGCCACGCGCCTCCTCGTCGCGGGAGACAGCGCCGGCGCCAACTTGGCGCACAACGTGGCGCTGAGGGCCGGGCGCGGCGGCGGCGGCCTGCCCGGTGGAGCGCGGATCGAGGGGATCGCGCTCCTGCACCCCTACTTCCGCGGCAGGGAGCTCGTGCCGTCGGAGGGAACGGACCCCAGGTCGCCGGAGAGGGTGAGGGCGGAGCGGTGGTGGGCCTTCGTGTGCGCGGGGAGGTACGGATTCGACCACCCGTTCCTCAACCCGCTGGCGATGCCGGCGGCGGAGTGGGCGGCGCTCGGCTGCCGGCGGGCGCTTGTGGCCGTGGCCGAGCTGGACTCGATGAGCGACAGAGGCCGGCGGTACGTGGAGGCGCTGCGGGGCGGCGCGTGGCGAGGCGAGGAAGCCGTGCTATACGAGACCCCAGGCGAGGGGCACGTCTTCTTCCTCCGTAAATCCGACGGGAGAGACAGGGCGAAGGAGGACATGATAGCGGCCGTCGCGTCCTTCATGGCGTCGTCAGGCACCGAAGTTAGGCTCGGCCGTCGATCTGCGCGCTCCATGGGCTGCGATGCAAAGCTTTAGATCCTTGTGGAGTGCAGAATCGAATTGGTGTTATGCTTTGATCCAGGAGGCCAAATTGAATTATTTGTTGGGTCCCTGAAAGATAAAAAGGATCGTGGTCGTGGGTGATCGGTGTTCATAATGGTTTTCAGCTACGCAAAAGCTAAACCGAGAGCCCTCTCGATTTAGTCTTAACGCGAGAACCTCCCGATTTAGCACGTACGAGGACAATTGCAAGACAAGAAAGGAAAGAAAAGGAAGGAAGTAACAAATCGAGAAGAAAAATAACAAATCCAAAAAACATTAACACCTCCTTCTCCGGCGAGCTCCTCCAACTCCGGCGGTTGGTGGGCGGGGCGGCCGACGGTGAGTCGCCGTCGGGCGCGGGCGGCGGCGGAGGGAGGCGGCCTTAGGGTTCGGGTTAGGGTTTGGGGTTTCGGGGTTGGGGTGCCTTCCATGGCCGCCGGACCTAGAGGGAGGTCCGGGGGCGGCTGCCGGACAGGCGGTGGTGGCGGGGTGTGGGCGGAACGGCGGGCGGCGGCGGCGCCGCTCGCTGGGGTGGTGGAGGAGGCCGGTTGGGCAGGGTCGGCGGCGGGGGCGAGGAATCGGCGGCGGGGAGGTCGGGGGAGGCGGATCCGGTGGCGGTGAGCCCCTAGGCGGCGGATCCGGTGGCGGATTCGGCGGTGGAGGTGCTGCCGGAGCCGGGAGGGATGGGTCGGCGGCAGGGGCAAGCAATGGAGAGGTTAGGAAGGGCGGGGTTGAGGGGGAGGGGCGGTTGGTGGGCGGCGGTGCGGCGGCGAGGTCGTCGCCGGCCGCGGGGCGGCGGAGGAGGCCGGCGGTGGTGGGAAGGAGGAGACACGGGGTGGATGTGGCGGAACCGTCCGACTTAAACTGGCTTAAGTGCGCCTAATCACTGTTTGAACAGTAATTATGCAATGACGCACCTAAACCAGTCCAAATCCGGTAGTCCGTCGAGTGTCCCCGGGACAACCCGAATCATCCACGATCATAGCCATACATCAGGATCACTTTCACGATGGGAAAGCATCAACAACTCTTACAATTTTTACACAATTACAGAAGATACGAAATATTACAACAGTAGATTGAAGCAAACTTAAATGCAAGTTAAACCATTCTATAGAATTCAAACCAAATAAGCCGGTAAGCGGTCACTAAACAACTAAGTTCTCACACTAAGTATCTGGAGACTCTTCAGATACTTAGTTCTTCAGGACCTCTTCAACGCTTCTGAAAACAACAAAAGAGAGAACCCTGAGTACGAACGTACTCAGCAAGACTGACCCGACTAACCAGTATAAATAGATACGACCAAGGAGTATGATAAGCTCTTTAATGTACTGGCTGACTCACCATTTTGCAAAAAAAAGCTTACTAAAGGTTCATCCTTATTTTGTGATTTTATATTCAATTTAGTTTCCCTTAGCATCTAGGTGACAAAATATTTTTCATAACAAGTTGTACTACTCAAACAACAATTATATCAAGGAAAACTTCATTGCTCAGGTGTGATTAACAACGATGCCTAACAGTGATCAACCGCATTCATAACCGAGAATTGCGGCGATCCAGATCGATTTACATCCTGCAGGAGATACCCAATCACCAGCTACGCACAGCTCATGACACTGCACACAACAACCTGGCAATCAATTGTATTCAACGATCGGAACTGGAATTACCCGAACCCAGAGGCGCACCCCCACATGGGACCCCACATCTGGCTTGATCACCAATGTGAGTTTCAGGCTACGCCTCTGCCCTTCTCCTGCTCGCCAAGCACAGGTACAGACCATTTCCAATCCACGACACAATTAACGCCAGTCTTTGCTGGTCCCATACCTAGTAAGCAACCAGGTAAAGATCACTTGATCAACAGTTAAAGCCACGACCGGTCCTTAGTCAAATTATATCTTAGTGGGCAGAACTACTATCACTAGCTTCTGCCACTTATCAAAATCAAGTCTTTTCCTTGCATAATGAGAGAAGTAAATTAACCTTAGGTAAACAAGGTAGAGTTACTTCTAAGTAACAACTAAGCAAGGCTAAGCATAGGATACTTACTAAACATTTTAAACAGGGGCAAGGATGTCCTAAAACAAGGATTGATCATGCATAAGAAAATGGTTTCAATCAACTCCTAGATCTAATGCACAATCATGAAATAACCGATAACTTTGTCATGAATAGCATTTACTGAAATTAATAGGTATAGATGCTCCGGGGCTTGCCTTGGGTCTCTGCTAAGTTAGCATCTTCAGAAAACCCTTCAGTCACGGGAAACATCTTGAGAACCTCCTCATACTCCTGCTGCTCTTTGGGGTACCTCCATGTACTCCACCTTTGCAGCTCATAGTCTACGGAAGCATGCAAGTCATAGTTAGAATGCAAAACTTTTCAAAAGAGAGGCCACACAACTTCATCTTCATGATAAAGTTGCAAGCCAACACTACACTACCCAAAAAGGATTAACCCTCAAATTATTTTATTTAACTAACCTACCTTAAGCATTTTCTTTTATTAAATAAAAAGGTTTCATGATTAATTGCTATCTCAAAACATAATTCCTATGTGTTAACAAACATTTGTAATTGGAAGAGACATTGTTCAAGTTTTTATACCTTTTGTAATTATTAAGTATTTATTTAACACCTTAATTAAAAGGTACTAAATAAACACCTAATAGTTTTTTATTATTTTTCCTAGGGTTCAAGAATTTTGATGGGTAAAGAAAAAATAAAACAAGTCTAGAGAAATTGAGTTTGCTGATTTTGGATATCGCTACAAATTATAGCAAATTATGAAAGAGAACTGAAATAAATCTACATCTAAAACTTCCTAAATAATTTTACCCGAAACCCCCTGGAAGAAACCTCTCTTCTCAACTAAGGTCCCTAGGTTTAGCAAACATATCCCCAGAACCTTACAAAACAGGTCCTAAGACAAAGACCGGCAGCGTCCTCGCCGGCGGTGAGGTTTCCCCATGACGGAGAGCACACGGACCGGCCCAGCTTGTCACGGCACACCTATGGGTGGTGGTGTTTGGGTGGTTTGGACAGAGGCAGCGAGAAACGGTTGTGACGGCGAGCGGAACGACACGGCGCTAAGGTTTCTGCAGCGGCGCGGCGCAACGACGGCAACAAACAACACCAGCAGCTCGGCCTCGACCTAGAACGCGTGTGGCTCTCCTTAAGAGAAGCTCCCCGCAGCTGGAGTCAAGAACTCCGAGAGGCGGCCATGGTGGGAGCTCGCAGCGGTGACGCACGGCTGCGACGAGGGCGCGACACGAGGACGGCGCTACCCTTGCGACAAAAGAGCAGGGCAGCTAAACAACTAGACCTAGCACACGCGGCGCGCGACTCAACTCGAGCTCTTCGCACCTGGAACGTGGAGTTCCCTGCCGGCAGCCATGGCGGAGGGCGTTCCGGCGGTGGCGCTCGAGCTCTGGCCGGCTCCGGCCACAACGGCAACAACAAGAAGCACTAGCCTAAGCAGCAGCGTGCACACGCCTCACCCCAAGACTCCAACAGCAACAAGAACTCCGGCAGCCTAGAGCTCACCAGGAACAGAGGTGACGAACCCAAGGTTGAAGACGACGGCGGCTCAGAGGCTCGGGCTGAGGAGGCTGGACAGCGACTTGAGGGATGGGCGGAGGGCATGCTGGCGGAGGTTTGGGCGGAGCGGCTGGGTCGGAGATGGACAGACGGTGGCGACGCACCCCGGCGACCGGGACGGCGGACTGAGCGGCGGCGACAGTTCTGTTCTTGCGGAGGAGAAAAAGAAGACGGCAACGGCGACTTGGAGCTTTAAAGGCCGGGGAAGGCGGTAACGGGCTGGGTGGCGTGGCAGCTCCCGGAAAGGTCGCAGGGACGTGGCGGCAGGCGAAAGGGCAGTGGCACACGGCAAGCAGGCTCAGGCGGCGGCTCGTTCTGCCCCTTCTTTTTCTTAGGCTCTAATTCGATTTTTGCTCCAAACTTTGAATCCAAACTTCTTTAGAAAAACTTATTGACAATCCAAAGGGCTTCAATCTATAGATTCACATTTTTGCAAATGGAGCACCGAAACTCGAGATTTAAGGCCTCGAATCCCCCTGCGGCTGGCTGCCCCTTCCGAACTGACGAGCCCCATTCAGTTTCGTCAGTTAGGACTTCTAGAACAGGAATCCAGATCCAAACTTTGAGCCTCCAATTAAATTTGAAAACCATCTTTTCAGAGATAAAAAAGGACCCAAAATACTCTCTGAACTTCAAACATCATTTGTGATCCACACACTTTCAATATTCATATACATAATTCTTCACAAAACAGTCCCAAGATTTGATAATCACCACTGTTTTCAGGCAATCCAGACTTAGCCAATTTCGGCTCAGTTCAGAATTTATACCGCACCACTTTGCCATATTTGAAAGCATATTTAAATATTCAGATCATTTTCTATTTGTCCTCAAGATACTCTTATGTCTGTACCATGGTTTTAATGTTCCATTTTGCATAAGTGGAAGCAAAATTCTTAAGAAAAACCTCTCAGAAATTAATCTCAAAGACAGCTAACCATAAATGTTTTCAGACTAGCATAATCTCCACTGGAACTGAAACAACAAAACTTCCAAACTTCAGGCCCCATTAAAAATTGGAAATCTTCACCATTCTTCGCCAACCACTGAACCAAGGTAATTCTTAAGACTTCAATTTCATTTCTACTCCACAACATCTCAAATTTTACATATAATTTTTCACCGGAATATGACTCAAACATAGCTAAGCAGTGCTATTCCCAGACTTGGTGCGTTCAGTCCGTCAGCAACCAAATCAGCATTGGAGTCAAAGTTCGAGCCTCCATTATAATATGTAAATCTCCACTTATCTTGATCAACAATTGAACCACCATATCCTCTGAACATCCAATTTTGTCTTTCACAAACTCTCAACATTTACATGTAACATATTTCCAATTTCGAGCCCAAAACACCTACTCGAGTCTGTTTTTCAGACTTACCTAAATTTCAGCTGAAATGACAGTTAACTAAAAACAGAGCAACATTCAAAGTTTGAACTTCAACCAAAATATGTAAAACTCTTTTTCTTGGCCCCAAAACTGCTGCCAATTGTTGTCCTGAGATAATAGGTTCCCTTTTGCAACTTTGTGCCCATAGTTTAGATGCAAAGTTGCTCAGAAACTAATTCCAAAAACAGCTATACGATGATGTTTTCAGACGAAATATTTCAGCCGAGGAATTCTGACAGCATCAGATTCAATCTTTGCACCTTAACTAAAATTACTTGCCCAGGTCTTCATTGATCCACAACTGAACTTACAGGTACCATGAACATCCATGTTTGATCACAGCTCAAAAGAATCCAAAGTGTCTATATGAAATATTCCAGAATATAATTCCAAATTGAACATCTCATCACTAATTTCAGATTTGGAGATTTTCAAATAATGCATAGTAACTGACATGGCTGAAACTTTGCCTATTTAATTGAGGTATCTAAACCACATATTTGTCTCCAAACTTGCTGCCACTAAGTTCTAAATGTTTCAAAATGGTACTTCCACATTTTTGTCAAATTTTTCTGAATTCAAAACTCCAATGTTGACTTTTGGTCAAATTTCATTGAAAATGACAATTAGCTCATAACACCTCCTTTGACTTCAAATCTCTTGCTTATTAACTTAATGACCATCATAGGATTTTAAACACCAGGGGTGTTACAGAGGAAGACGACGCGCATCTGACGGCTCGAGGAAGACGATGCGATGAAGACAGAACCGAACGAAGAGATAAGGTCGCGCGGTTGCTTCTGGCCGCGTGATGCCTCCTGACATGTGGGCCAGAGGGGCTCTCCGCGTAAGCCTAACGCGAGAGCCCCCTCGCGGTAGCTGCCTCCTTTCAGCTATTGCAGTTGCTTGACTGAATGTTTGTATCTTTACAGTTTCCACTATTTGACTTTTGTTCAATGATGGTTGAACCCCAAGGTCTAAACTCCAAAGGCAGGCAGCAGTAGCAACGGAAACCAATCCTCTAAAGTAGAGGGACTCGCTCTCAATGACACGTGGGTCCCATCATAGTCGGGCTCACATGTCAGTGAGAGCAGTTCTTCTTCAGTACTGCAGAGAAGACTCATCCAGTAGCAACGACTTTGCGTCTTTAATACCTTTCCTCTATTGACTCGACTGCCTCCCACCCCATCGGGCCATCCCCTCACCAGCAAGGGGGTACTGGAAGTTCCAACATGGAGGTGGCAGGGCATCTTACTCGATGCGGTCGCTCGCGCTCTTCCTAAGCGGGGGACGACTAGCTTGTTTGTATGGCTTATCAGCCACCAGACAACAGTACTTTGCTAACAAACCAGCCACCAACTATTAACCAGTAGTACTTTTCTCTCAGAAGAAATCAACACCAACAATCAGCCATCAGCCAAATGAACAAGCTAGATGTGACGGTCATGACCCCAGCATAGGGAGCGAGACAATGCGGTAGAGGCGGCCTGGCGCAGGGTGTGTAGACCCGCACGACAACAACGGGCTGAACTTGGTGTAGGATCTACAATACCGACTAGAGAGGGGTGAATAGGCGGTTTAAAATCTAAAACCATAACAATAGAGAAATTTAATTAGAACCACAAGGAGGATTAACTTTCTAGCTACACTAGGCCTATGTTGAAGGTTTGCAACCTAGGATGACAAGATACAATTCAATCTCTAGAAAGTAAATTGCTCAAATTAAATTGCTTGAAAGTAAATTGAGCAAAGAACTAACTAATCACAAGAGACGAATTTATCTTGTGGTGTCGATGACTTGCTGGTCACCCCTAATTCACGTTGAGGTGGATTCAATATTCAATTGCTCCTCTATCAAGGCACCGCTTGATCTTGAGCCGATTAGAACCAAAGAACCACTCCACACCTCGATTCCACTAGAGTTGCTCTTCACCGCTCCGGCGAGATGAGCAAAGACCTCTTACACCAATCTTCCAAAGCAACTTCACAATCTTCTTGAAGTGCTCAATGGAATCATGAGCTCCAAGCCGTCTAGGAGGCAGCAACCTCCAAAGTAACAAATCAACCCGCTCGCTTGATGTTTCTCTAGTGCCACAATAATCAACACCTTGATGGAATGCCCTAAATGCTCTCAATCTCACAAGGATGCAACCTCTTAGCAAAGTGAGTGAGAGAGGAGAGGGAGAGCTCAAGAATGTCAAATGAACCTTTCAAAGTGCCAAGAGAGGCTCTCCCACCCCGGGCACGGAGTATAAATACTCTTCCTCCATGGAACTAGTCGTTATGTTCAAATCGGTTCAGAATACGTACATCACGGACTGTCCATGAGGTCACCACGGACTGTCCAAGTTTGAATTCCAACGGTAAAAACCAAAGTCAACGGCGTGTCAGAGTCGCCTGTTGAGCCTGACAGACTGTCCGTCAGGCCAGGACGGACCATTCGTCTGGCCCGGCCGACCCTGCGATGTTTCTGTTAGCCTCGAAGCTAAATACAGACAGTCCGTATTGACCCCACGGACAATCCATCCTTAAACTCATTTTTCGAATAAAACTTAGTAAAAATGCCCCCATAGATTTTCAATAAAAACTCGGGCACACGGACTGTCCGTCCTAGGGGCACAGACTGTCCATCCCAACAGCAGATAACTTAATTTTCTCAAGATTTTCAACAAAGCTTCTTTCATCCTTTTGAAAGCACCACTCATATAAATGCAAGACATGCAAGACATGATTAAAGTGGCACTATAGAGACATCAAGCCAACCAAGTCGATCCCTCTTGATAGTACGGCTAACTAGCCTATCAACCCGGTCATTTTGCATCCTCTAATCACCTTATGACTGGTCAAATGGAACCCTATGTTATACCTTTGCCTTGAGCTCCCCATGGTAGAATATATCCAAGCCAATCACCAAAGTCACCATGAAGCTCTATTCAACTCCGGGACTAACCTATACTCATATCCTCAATGAAATTGTTAGTCCACTAAGATTATCATTAATTACCAAAACATGAATTAGGGGCCTAGATGCCTTCATTCTCCCCCTTTTTGGTAATTGATGACAATCCTTTGAAAGGAGTGATATATGAAGAATGAGTCACTCAAATAAGTAGAGTGGAACTCCCCCTACATATGTGCATATAATTTTCCATTTGATTTCACACATGTGTAGATAGATAAATTTTGGCGGAATTTCCCCTACAAAAGAGAGTCTGAGGCAACAAAACATACAAATATCCAATAATAGCTTAAAAACCTTAAGGGTTAGCCTCAAATCTCCACAATAACTAGAATAAGCATAAGATACGAGAATAAGCTTACAACATAGTTCATCATACATTCAAGCACAAGTTCAAGTTCTAAAGCCACACAAACGAGTCACAAATTATTACAAGCCAAAGTTCATGCAAAGCACACATAGATAAGCATGCAAATGCAAATGCAAAAGTTCAAAGTTCATGCATGCATATGAGATGAGCAAGCTCCCCCTAAAGATCACATCACTCCTCCACAAAATTCTCCCCCTTTGGCATCAAGTACCAAAAGGTCTAGTCATCCTGCGGTGGCGGCAGCGGAGGAGGATAATATGGCACGTGAGGATGGAACTGAGCCGGTGGAACAGGAGCTGGGAAGATGTTGTAGAAGTGATCACTGAAGCCCGTGAAAGCCGTGTTGAGAGTATCAAAGTTGTTCTCCAGCTGCGTCTGATGGTCAACAAGCTGTTGGTGCTGCTCAGAAGTGCAAAGACCATCAAAACGAGCACTCAATGCATTCATGTCAGTGTGAAAGGTCTCCTGCATCCCCTGAAACTGAGTCATGATAGGCTGATAATACTGAGTGTTCATCTGATTACTCATGGCCTGAAAACGACTGCTGAACTGCTCCTGAAAACCCTGCTGCATGGTCTGAAAACCAGTGGCCATTTGTGTCCCAAGTGACTGCTCAATATCCTGACCCATACTCTGAAAGTAAGAGGTGAAATAACCCTCTGGAGGGGTCCAATATGGTTGTGGCTGCATAGGAGGCATAGGAGGAGGGGGCATAGCTTGAGCATCAACATCTTCATGCACATTTTCAGTCTCATCTACATTTTCATCAACATTCTCATCATCATCTTGCGCTTCCTCATCCCCTTGTGCTTCCTCTTCTTCCCCATATGGTGTGAATGGCATGCTAAGAAATTGTAGAATGGTCGGTAAAGCTCATGCTTAATCTCACAAGGACCATTGAATCCAGATTTTGCTTTAATCAAGGCCATGATGTTGGGAGCAAAATAAATACTATCTCTGAGAACTCGCTTCTTAGCAATCATTTGCTCAAGAATTAACATCACAACATTGAAGCATGTCCCATTCATGACATGATTAATGACATTCCAATAATGTTCACGAACCTTGCCCTTATTTCCACTCTTAGGCATGAAAGTGTGTCTTATAATATTGTTTATAACAGCCGGGTGATGCCTAGGTCCAGTTGAGTGTCCAACTGATATATTTGCATTAGAAGTACTAGGCTCATAGAAAATCCGAGTATCTTCAAAGAAATCCTCTCTATAGACATCAACACTATGCTCTATATCAGAGAAATATGCATAATCAAGTTGATTCACAGCAGCAAACTCAGCAAAGGTGGCTTCAGATTCTCTCTTCCCTGTCATCCACTTAATAGTTTCTTCATCAAAGTCCATTTCATAAGTAGCATAGAATTGTCTGATTATAGTTTCATTCCAGTCACATCTATGATCTAGAAAAGGTTTAAGTCTCAAGTTCCCAAATTTAGTTGCCACCCCAGCTAGGACCTCTTTGGATTCAAGATAGTGAAAATCAACCCTTTGATGAGTAAAAACAGTAGTATCCACTAGATTTCGAAAGAAAGCATTTTCTTGCACCATGGTACATAAATAAGCATTGTGAGTATCATGTGGCTGATCATAGACATTGACATTTCTAGCTATTGCAAACTCTTTTTGTGTCCAAATTTTCTTAGCAGCAGTATAAGAAAGCACATCAATGATATCAACATGAATACCTCCCCCTTGATGCATAACCTACTCTTCATCTATCATATAATCGGGATGAGCCGCATTTGATTCTCCCTCGGTTTCAGGGTTGTAATTAGGGCTGGACGCCGATCCAACTCGGCTCGGCTTGGTCTGGCTCATAAAGGTAACGAGCTCGCTCAGCTTGGCTCGTTAACAAAACGAGCGAAAAGGCTGGCTCGGCTTGACTCGTTAGTAGCTCGAGCCAGCTCATTAGGCTTGCGAGCTGTAAGTAAATTTGAAATTAACATCTCTGCATATGTAAAAATTTTAAAAATAATAATTATGAAGTTGTAAATGATAAAATTAGTCACACGTGGAGCACTTAAGAGGCTTGGCATAGCTTCAATGGCTCGGCTCCATTTTGATAGCTTGATTTTCTATGTTGAAATTAGAACTTTCTAGCTCGTTTGGCTCGTGAGCAGCTTGCGAGCTGGCTCGAGCCAGCTCGTTAACAAAACGAGCAAAAACAGTTGCTCGGCTCGTTAAAAAATTGATCGAGCCGAGCCGAGTCGAGCTGAGCTATGAACGAGTCGAGCCAGCTCACGAGTTTCTGGCTCACAATCCAGGTCTAGTTGTAATCACTGACTCACTGTCATTAGGATTGTCAAGCTCTTCCTCTTCCTCAGGAGTAGCATCTCTACGATGCTTCTTTGAAGTCCCCACTTCCTTGTCTTTCTTCTTTGATGCAACCTTTTTAATGACCTTCTGAGTAACCGTGGAAACCACCTTGAGAAGATTACCATAAATCATGTATTTTAATAAGCATCAATCATATATAACAATCTCCAATAATAATCAAAATGATCCGTGGCAATCCAATCCTTACACACAATTGTCAGGGGCAGACGGACAGTCCGTCTGGTATGGACGGATAGTCCGTCCGTTCCTAGACGGGCGCGCGACCCTGCACTGTAGCACCGAGAACGTTGATCCATATAACTTTATGAATATCAAGTTTTGACCCCCCCAAAAATTAGCTATAGCATCACTGAAGTAACCCAAACACATTCACCAAGCCGTAATTTCAAATCCATGGACAAATTTCAGATCAAGAGATGAAACCCTAGGCACCTTCTTGCTCAAAATCTGAGAGAAAGAGTTAGTGATTCAATAAAATAGCCAAATGACATGGTGGAGGATCACACAGAGAGTCCGTAGGTGTGCTCGGACGGTCCGGGAAGTGCCCCAACCAAAATCCCCAAGGAGGGGCTCCTTTCTTCCTCAAGAACAAGAGAGAGAGTGTGTGTTTTGGAGCTTTGGTGCGTGATGGGGATGAGAGGATAGGGATGGATGCATATGTCCCGGCATTGGGCGGACCCACCTGTGCGCGAAAGGCACGAACAGTCCGTGCTATCCTCACGGACAGTCCGTCCTTAGCGCAGACAGTCCGTCACATCAATGCAGATAGTCCATATTTATCATTCAAACATCCAGAGATGATTTTCAACTCAGTGCCCCACACGGACAGTCCGTGATGGACCCACAGACAGTCCGTCCGGTCCGCGGACAGTCCGTCTGGTCCGCGGACAGTCCGTTTGCTTTCTTCGGACAGTCTGTCACCTCTGATCTTTTTCAGCTCGAGAAACTCCAATTTAAGATAGATTTGATGAATCTTTTCGAGGACATTCCTCAAGATGCATTGAGAGAACTTTGCTATATGATGAAATGTAGTGGAAATGTAGCGCAAATACACATGAGACAAGCATTTCATAATTTAGAAAATTTAAAGCAAGAATTAAGCAAGAGAGAATGTTCTAAGGTAAATGAATGCAAGGAAACATATGTGCTAGCCCTCAAGCCACATTTGAGAAGTCAATGACATTTAGCTCATTTCTTAACTTGCAAAACCAAGATTCATCCAAAGGCTTGGTAAAGATATCCGCTAGTTGATCATCTGTACTAACTCCATCAGTCTTTATATCTCCTTTACTCACATGATCGCTAAGGAAATCATGCTGAATATCAATATGCTTGGTTCTAGAATGTTGAACCGGATTGTTGGCAATTTTGATGGAACTTTTATTGTCACATAAGAGAGGAATTCCCTTGAATTTCACACCATAGTCAAGAAGTGTTTGCTTCATCCATAACAATTGAGCACAACAACTTCCCGCCAAGATATATTCTGCTTCGGTGGTAGAAAGAGCCACTGAATTTTGCTTCTTTGAAGACCAAGATACAAGAGAGCAACCAAGAAGTTGACACGCACTGGAAATATTTTTCCTATCAACCTTGCAACGGGCATAATCGTAGTCTGAATAACCAATCAATTCAAATTGAGCACCCTTTGGATACCAAAGACCAATGTTAGGAGAATACATCAAATACCTCATTATACGCTTCACGGTGGTCAAATGACATTCTTTAGGTGCAGCTTGAAATCTAGCACACATGCATACACTAAATATCATATCGAGCCTAGATGCGGTAAGATAAAGCAAACTACCAATCATAGACCTATAAAGCTTAAGGTCAACCAGTTTACCTCCCTCATCAAGATTAAGATGTCCATTTGTAGCCATATGAGTCTTGATTGGTTTTGCATCTTCCATACCGAATTTCTTCAAGATATCCTTTACATATATAGATTGGCAAACAAATGTGCCTTCCTTTAATTGTTTGATTTGAAGTCCAAGGAATAAGCCCAATTCACCAATCATAGACATTTCAAATTCTTTAGACATCATTTCTCCAAATTCCTTACAAAATGCTTCATTGGTAGAACCAAATATAATATCATCAACATAGATTTGACAAATGAAGATATCATTTCCAATTTTCTAAGTGAACAATGTAGTGTCAACTTTCCCAATTTTGAAGCCCTTAGAAAGAAGAAAGACCCTTAGCCTTTCATACCAAGCATGAGGGGCTTGCTTCAACCCATAGAGAGCTTTGGAAAGCTTGTACACATGATTATGATTTGTAGGATCCTCAAAACCGGGAGGTTTCTCAACATATACTAGTTCACTAATTTTCCCATTCAATAAGGCACTTTTGTCATCCATTTGATATAACTTGATATTACGTGAACATGCACATGCAAAAAAATTCTTATGGCTTCAAGTCTAGCTATGGGAGCAAAAGTTTCATCAAAATCCAAACCTTCCACTTGAGTGTAGCCTTAAGCAACCAATTTTGACTTGTTCTTCACAACAATGCCATCTTCATTTTCTTTGTTTCGGTAAACCCACTTAGTACCAATAACATTATGATCTTCGGGTCTTTCAACCAATTCCCAAACTCGATTCTGGGTGAAGTTATTTAATTCTTCTTCCATAGAGATCACCCAATCTGGATCTTCAAGTGCTTCATCTACACGTTTAGGCTCAAGAAAAGACATAAAGGAATAATGTTGACAAAATGAAGCAACACGAGATCGAGTTTGAACACCCTTACTAATATCACCAATAATTTGGTCAATGGGATGATCTTTGGCAATTTGATTATGAACTCTTAGTTGATCAACCGGTTCTTGAGTTGAGGTAGAAAAAGAATGAGTTTTTTTTAAACTTTTCTCACCTAATTTGGGTCTACCTTACCCCTCACGTCGGACCCACCCGTCATATATTGGAATAGTGGATAAGGTGGAAGACCCATAAAATCGTAATTTGGAGAGTGTTTCTGCCAAAAACGTAATTTTTTTCCTCACCAGGCGCTTCGTTTACCCGCCGTCATACCCACACCTAGCGTGTCCAAGTCCCATCTATTCACGCCTCGATGTCCCCTGCATCCATCGTTCGTTTAGGACTCTTCCTTCTCCCACATGCTCCATCGCCACCAAATCCCGCAGTCTCCGGGCCGCCTCCCCCTTCCTGCTTCGTCGCCGGCCCGATGCTGCTCCGTCCCTGCTTCGTCGCTAGCCCCATCAGTGTGTGGAGGAGTCCATGGCCCCTTCCCGGTGGTGCGAGAAGAGCTCGCAAAAGCCGGTTTAGGAGAGGCTCGGCACCCACCGAAGCTTGGGTTGCCGCACGAGGCTCTTCCACTGCTCGCCTGCCGCACGTCGACAGTGTCGCGCAAGGCTCTGCCTTAGGCGTCCGCCAGACCTCACACCACCACCAAAGTAGGCGAGACCGGCGGGATGCATCGGGATAGAAGCAAGGAGCTAAGGGCGCGGCCGCCAGCGTCGGGAGGAGGCTTGGGCGGAGCTCGACCATAGTGTAGGAGCAGGGCGGGCCGTGGCCGCCCGCGAGCGACTAGCCCTCAAGGAGGTGCAAGCTGGGGGCGGCCGTGGCATGGGGTAGTGGGCGACTCCCATGACGATTGCCCACGGCGGCCAGGCGGTGGCCACAGCAGGTCCCGCCGGTGAGTGCCCATGGCGGTGGGGTGACGGCGTGTGAGCAACAGGCGCTTGACGAAGTAGTGGTATGTGATGATGTCCGGCAGCAGGGCCACGTATGGCAAGAAAGACGACGTGACGAGCTGGCCTGGGACGGGCGGTGGCCTTCCCACGAGCCTGGCTGAGAGGGACATCGGTCTTCGTCGGTGCGGAAGGTGTCCCCACACGGAGCTCTTGGGAGGGCCGGGTGATGCAGCGACGCCATGGGTGGCACGACCGAGGCGGATGCAGCCATTGACGCCATGGGTGGCACGACCGAGGCGGATTCGGCTGGTGACGCCATGGGTGACTCGCGAGCTAGCCCTAGGGTGGTGCCGCCATGGCCCGCGGTGGTGGGTGAGGCCGACATGGATGGTGTGTGGCCATGGGGTAGCTCAACGAGTAGCGCGGCGTTCGGGGCTGAGCCGAGATGAGGGGTGAGTGAATGTGCCACACAGGCCTGGCTCAGCATGGCCACGCGAAGCGTAAGCCTGGGGCACTACGCCTAGCCTGAATGCCTGGCCTAGCAGCTACCTCGCTGCGCCGACCACTAGCCAACCTCCGTTGGCCGGCTCGCTACATGCTTGCATGGGAGAAACAGAGGGGTTTGGATGTTATTGTAGCCTAGAAGAAAGAGCTCAAGCAATCGAACTCATGGCTTGCTGCCTTGCTTTGGTGACCATGCGGGAGGATAAGCTCAGCCAACTGGTTGCATTGCCTCGTCCACCGAGAAAAGGAGGGAGCAGGTGGCGCGCAGAGGACGCCACATGAGTGAGCTCAGCTGGTGCCTAGCTGGTGCCGTGCTCGGGGCTTCACGACCGGGCACGTGCTGTGTCACTTCGGTTGGGAGAGCGAGCAGAGGTGGCAGTTGGGAAAATGACGGTGGGAGGGAGAGTGATAGTAGGTGGTGTTGCTGCATGACGGTCTTGAGTTGGTGAGTGTGCATGCATGTTGAAGGTATCTTGTTCATGCAGGAGGAAAGAGAGGTGCAGTGTACATGTGATGTGTCGATGTGTGTGCTTCAGGGCTGTTCTTTTGGTCACAAATGAATAGTGAAAAGCAATATTTACCCATCACATCCATCACATCTTCTCACAGGAAAATACTATTTCAGCACTATTCATTTGCAACTTCATTATTCCTTTTCATCCAAAAGAACCAGCCCTCAATGTTGGAGGATGATCAAGCCACATATGATGGGGGCTCAGCCTCGACAAAGGCCTCGTGTATTTAGTTCGTGTAAAGTGGCACCCAAAGAGGTGAGATGTGACATATAAATAGTGAAAAGTTGGTTTTGAGTATTTACTCTGTTTAAAGTTGGTGAGGATGTGACGGGTGAACAATGGAAAGTTTTGTATTGAGCTACATGCATAAAAAGATGATGTGACATGTGAATAGTGAAAAGTTGGCTGAGGTGTTTAGTTCGTCTAAAGTGGACGAAGATGTAATGGGTCAATAGTGAATTGGTGCCCACATTTGAATAGTTCTAAAATCATTTCCATTCACGTATCACATCGAATATTTCGACACATGCATGAATCATTACACATGGATTAACGACAAAACTCATTCCTTAACCCCCGACTCAAATCGGGAGACGAATCTAACAAGACTAATTATGCCATGATCAGACAACATCATGCTATAGTAAACAATCTCTAATGACGAATTAATTAGACTTAATGGATCCGCTCATGATTTTTTGTCCATCTGTGTAATTAGATTTGTAATTACTTTATGTTGAATACTTTTGATAGGCCTTGTTTTAGTTGTCCAAAAAATTTTATCAGAAATTTTTGAAAACTAAACAAGACCAAAGGCTCTGTAAATTTAATCTAGCAAATTTAGGGATCAAACTCTTTAAGGATCAGACCATAATACTATACAATTTTGAGCTAAAAAGAAGTAGAGTTTAGTCGGATTGTGACGAATGAATTGATAATCCATTATCACCCCTATGAGAAAGAAATTGAACTCGACCAACAGAGAAGAGGTGGCCCACAATATAGAAATTCAAAAGATTTAATAGGGTTTTGGTTTGAAAAAAGTTGATCATCCTTCTGTATGGCATAATTTTAATAGGATTTTTATTTGAATTGAACAAGAGATCTCGCTGTCAGGAGGAAGGTTTCAGAGCTACTTGAGAGAGATCACGAAGTGCGCTTGTGATTTTGAGGATGGGAAGAAGGGGATAATATAAAAGAAAGAGGACCGGGAGAAGCAAATCAACCTATAGTCCACTCTTCACTGTATTGATCGTATGGACATAGCACGTGCAATGTTACTAGTTGAGGTAGAAGGTGAAGTAGTAGTGGCCAATTGATCATCAACTTGAGGTGAGTCATTATTGCTAGAATTGCCAACTTGTTCATCTTTATCATTTGTTGTGGAAGTAGATGAATTTTCTTGAATATAAATTGATGGACCTTCATCATCATCTTCTTCTCTAGGCATGATATCCCCAATAGCCATAGTCTTCATTGCATTATTCAACCCTTCACCTCTCACATCATCTAAGTTTTCTTTTTCATCTTGATAGCCCATGGTTTCATCAAATTGCACATCATAAGCATTTTCAACAAAACCCTTGGTTTTGTTGTACACCCTATAGGCCTTGCATTAGATGAATATCCAAGAAGAAACCCTTCATCACACTTGCTTTGAAACTTAGAAAATCGAGAGTCTTTCTTTAGAATATAGCATTTGCAACTAAAGACCCGAAAATAAGAAATATTTAGTTTCCTTCCAATGAGAAGTTCATATGTGTTTTGTTGAAGAATCTATGACAATAGAGCCTATTTGATGCATGGCAAGCGAAATTGATTGCTTCAGCCCAAAAAGAATCTGAGACTTTGTACTCATCCAACATTGATCTTGACATTTCAATCAAAGTCCTATTCTTCATCTCAACTACACCATTTTGTTCCGGTGTATAGGTAGTTGAGAATTCATGCTTGATCCCCTTCTCATCACAAAACTCTTCAACACTTGTATTCTTCAATTCACTACCATTGTCACTTCCCACTTTCTTCAATTTTTGCTCAAATTAATTTTCGACCCTTCTCACAAAGCTCTTGAAAATTTGACAAGTATGAGATTTGTCATGATGAAAGAATACACATGTGTATCTTGAATAACCATCCACAATCACAAGACAATAGCTATTTCACCAATACTTCTATAAGTAGTAGGGCCAAATAAATTCATATGCAATAATTACAATGGTCTTGTTGTTGACATAGTACTCTTGTTAGAATGAGAGTTGACAACTTACTTCCCGGCTTGACAAGTACTACACAATTTATCTTTCTCAATTTTGACATCTTTCAAGCCAAGAACTAGACCATGCTTCACTAATCAGTTGAGTTGTTTCATGCCAACATGACCAAGTCTTATATGCCATAACCAACCTATAGAGGCCTTTGAGAATAAGCAAGTAGTCAAATTAGCCTTCTTAGATGAGAAATCCATAAGATACAAGCTTTCATGGCAAAAACCCTTAAAGATAGAATTTTTCCCATCAAGTGAGGTGACCTCACATTCATCACTAGTGAAGGTGCATTTATAACCATTGTCACAAAGTTGAGCAATAGATAGAAAATTGAAATTGAGAGAGTCAACTAGCAAGACATTACAGAGATTGTAATCCTTAGAGAGAGGTACGTCACCAATACCTTTTACATCTCCCTTGCTATGATCTCCAAATGTGATGTTGTCAAAGTTGGAGATATCTTCATCAAGATGAGAGAATATTTTTCTTTCGCCGGTCATATGATTAGTGCAACCACTATCAATTAACCAATACCTTCCTCTGGCTTTGTAATTTACCTACAAAAGAATTTACTTCTTTTTAGGTACCCAAATTTTCTTGGGTCCTTCAATGTTAGTGACCAAAGTTTTTGGCACCCAAATAGACTTCTTCCTATCACAACCAATGGAACGACCAACAAATTTAGCACAAACAACACCATTTAAATCTTTCTTTAAAATGTATGATGGATCAAAGGATACAGTCTTCTTGCTCTTGCATTTGTGATTTACATCAACCTTAGCCTTGCATATGTGACACACCTTAAAGTCTTCTTCTTCTTGAAAAATCACATTGGAAGTCACAAAAGTGGTCTTCTTAGAAATGAAAGCCTTTTTTCCTTACTTGGGAAAATAATCAAGACCATTCTTGTTCAAGGTGAATTTTTTATTTGTCCAACAATGATTAAACCGAACATGACTTCCATAGAATTTAGCAAGATCCTTGGACAAACACTCAATTTCCTTCTTCAAAGATTCATTTTCCAACACAACAGATGCATCACAAGAAAAACCATCACTAATGCAAGAGCCATCACTTTTGCTACAACAAGGGTTAGTCGAACTAGGCATACAAGATGTATCATTGAGAATATCACATTCAACACCCATGCTCACTTTTCCTTTGACATCTTGTGCAAGGAGAGAGTTGTGAGCTTCCTTAAGCTTCTCATGCTCCTCTTTTAGAACCCCCCACGAGGTATTAACTGTGTCATGGGAGACTTTAAGATTATCATGAGTAGTCTTTATCTCCTTTAAGGAATTTTGGAGAGAAACATTTTTCAACTTTGATCTCTCTATGCGCAATTTATCATTGAACTTAATGAGCATGGCAACAAGATCATCATAAGATAAAGCATTATCATCATCACCATCACTATCACTATCATCATCCTCTACTATTACCTTTGATTCACCTTTTGTCATAAGACAATATGGCTTGGAGAAGAGTGAAGGAGCTTCCTTGACAGCAATTCCGGCAAGACCCTTTGAAGGCTTGTTATCATCATCATTTCATCAGAGCTTGCATCAGAATCCCACTCAACACAATAAGCTTGCCCATTCTTCTCCTTCTTGTAGTAATTCTTTTTCTTGTACTCATTTTTCTTGCACTTCTTCTTTGTCTTCCTTCTTGTTTGGACAATGAATTGATATGTGTCCAACCTTATCACAAGTGAAACACTCTTTTCCTTCAAATGGATTCTTCTTTGAGGATTGTCCCTTCTTACAAAAGTTCTTCCTCTTCATGATTCTTTTGAGCCCTCTTACCACAAGTGCCAATTCTTCATCCGAGTCACCCTCTTGGTTCTCATTATCATCTTCATCTTGAGTTGCCTTGGCCTTGAGAGCAATGCTTTTCTTCTCCTCAACCTTAGCTTCACCATGAACTTCCTTTTGTGATTTCTTGAACATGTCATGAGTGAGAACCTCACCAAGCACTTCCGTAGGAGTCATGCTCTTCAAATAAGACCTCACAAGCAAAGTCACAATTATCTCATATTTCTCGGGGAGGCATCTAAGGAACTTGTGAGAGAAATCTTTGTTCGCAACATCAAAATCAAGACACTTGAGTTCATTCATAATATCATTCAACCGATTGAACATGGTTGAAACATCTTCATCCTTCTTCATAGTGAACTCATTGAACTTTCCCTTGTACAAATAAAGCTTTGCTTCCTTCACAGTGGATGTTCCTTCATAAATCTCCATGAGCTTCTCCCATATCTCATTTGCCTTCTCAAGACCTTTGACTCGGTTGAACTCATTAATAGTAAGAGCATTATAGAGCACACCTAAAGCTTGATCATTGAGTGCTATGTTATCAGTGTCGGTTTCGATCAATTGATCCAGATCCAAGATTGCATAACCCTCTAGCACAATCCTCCACAATTTTCTTCCTAAGGCCTTTAAATGAACCTCCATTCTTTTCTTTCAATAGTCATAGTTGTTCCCATCAAAGACCGGAGGTTTCCCCACATGAAACTTTTTATCATCAACCATTTTATCCTACTCCAAGATGGTTAAATCCTTCAAAAATGGAGGATCGTTAAATCCTTCAAAAACGGAGTCCTCGGCTCTGATACCACATGTAGGATCTAGGATACCGACTAGAGGGGGGTGAATAGGCGGTTTAAAATCAAAAACCACAACACTAGATAAATTTAATTAGAACCACAAGGAGGATTAAATTTCTAGCTACACTAGGCCTATGTTGAAGGTTTGCAACCTAGGGTGACAAGATAAAAGTCAATCTCTATAAAGTAAATTGCTCAAAGTAAATTGCTTGAAAGTAAATTGAGCAAAGAAGTAACCGAGCACGAGAGATGAATTTATCATGTGGTGTCGATGACTTGCCAGTCACCCCCTAATCCATGTTGAGGTGGATTCAATGTTCAATCGCTTCTCTATCAAGGCACCGCTTGATCTTGAGCCGATCAGAACCAAAGAACCACTCCACACCTTGATTCCACTAGAGTTGCTCTTCACCGCTCCGACGAGGTGAGCACAAGACCTCTCACAGCAATCTTCCAAGGCAACTTCACAATCTTCTTGAAGGGCTCAATGGAACCATGAGCTCCAAGCCGTCTAGGAGGCGGCAACCTCCAAGAGTAACAACTCAACCCACTCGCTTTTTGTTTCTCTAGTGCCATAATGATCAACACCTTGATGCAATGCACTAGATGCTCTCAATCTCACAAGGATGCAACCTCAAAGCAAAGTTAGTGAGAGAGGTGAGGGAGAGCTCAAGAATGTCAAATGAACATTTCAAGTGCCAAGAGAGGCTCTCCCACCCCGAGCATGGTGTATAAATACTCTCCCTCCACAGAACTAGCTGCTATGTTCAAATCGATTCAGAATACTCACATCACGAACTGTCTGTGAGGTCACCACAGACTATCCGAGTTTGAATTCCAACGGTAAAAACCAAAGTCAACGGCATGTCAAAGTCGCCCATTGAGCCTGACGGACTGTCCTTCAGGACCTCACGGAATGTGCGTCTGCCCCAGACGGACTGTCCATCAGGACAGGATGGACCGTCCATCCGGCCTGGCCGACCTTGCGATGTTTCTGGTAGCCTCGAAGCTAAATACGGACAGTCTGTATTGACCCCACGGACAGTCTGTCCTTAAACTCATTTTTTGAATAAAACTTAGTCAAAATGCCCCACAGATTTTCAATAAAAACTCAGGCACACTGACTGTCCATCCTAGGGGCACGGACTGTCCATCCCAACAGCAGAAAACTGAATTTTCTCAAGGGTTTCAACAAAACTTCTTTCATCCTTTTGAAAGTGCCACTCATCTAAATGCAAGACATGATTAAAGTGGCACTATAGAGACGTCAAGCCAACCAAGTTGATCTCTCTTGATAGTATGACTAACTAGCGTATTGACCCGATCATTTTGCATCCTCTAATCACCTTATGACTGGTCAAATGGAAACCCTATGTTATACCTTTGCCTTGAGGTCCCCATGGTAGAATATATCCAAGCCAATCACCAAAGTCACCATGAAGCTCTATTCAACTTCGGGACTAACCTATACTCATATCCTCAATGAAGTCGTTAGTCCACTAAGATTGTCATTAATTACCAAAACACGAATTAGGGGCCTAGATGCCTTCTCTTGGGCACGATGGCGACCAGCGATATGATGCGCTAAGTGATCAAGTTGCGGCGAACTGGAGAGGTGCGAGGAGGTAGTGTGGCAGCAGCCCAGTGCAGCGTGCGGTGGTCGAGAGGTGATGGTTTGGAGGCCTCACGGCTTGTATCTGATGAAGTGGACAGTGGTAGCTGCGGCAGCCTGAGGGAGGCAAATTCGAAGCCCTGCAGGCCAGATCCAACGTCACTAGGGGCCTGGTCTGCAAGTATTCCAGACAATTGGTGTGGCGTGCGGACGGCCGCATTTGTCTATGGTGGTGAGGAGGTTAGGCGGTATCAGGGAGGTGAGTTTGGTGGTGTAACCATGGTCGACAGTGAGCTTGTACATGGATGTAGTGAGTAGGTGGGTTTTGTGTGAAAACCTTGCCTCAACTATGATATGTTGGGCTGACAATGGCGATGCTCCGATGGCCGGTGCCGCACTTCTTGTTAGGATGCTTCAGTGGCGAAAATTCAAGGCGAAAACCATGCCTAAGTTCTCTTAAGCGGGTGGCGATGGCGTGTTTGGTATGTGTCCTTGAAGGTGTGTTGGTATTTGTTAAGCCTACAGAAATATTATGATGGATAATCCACAAGCGCACGGATACCGGTGAGCATTCCACCCGGGAGAGGGTTTTAAATATCGAATCCACAGGGAGAATGGTAAAGAGAGTATCTGATGTATATAACTAATCAACTGAGTAGCTATCAAGGACTGGACAGAAAGAGAGATAAGAAAAACTTAAGGATGTCTGGTTCTTATCCTCACAAGCTATGTCTTTATTGCTCTTATGGGGTGATTGTCTGAAGGCACACTTAGTAAAGGGAACCTCCCGAGAATCTATGGGGGAGTCCTACGGTTTCTATAGACGGGAGGTGGACTACGAAGGACTCAATGGTGCTGTCACCACCACGATCTACCACACGATCCGGAATATAGAAGGCATTCATAACCTAGCTAGTCTAAGCACCACACTTACACTAAACATGCAACTTTAATTCAAGAGCGACATGAATTAAAGTACTCAAAGAGTTATGAACCGTAAGAACAATAAAAACAATGGTGCTCACTTGAATAAGAAGTCGATCTTTCCCGTAAGGTCTCAGGATCGGGCTCCAATGGAGTGATCCCAGAGGTAGAAGATGAAGAGGAGACACCAACAGGTCCGGGCCTTCCTTCAGCTTCGCCTCAACCGCTCTCTAATCCTCTCGAACAAGATTAGCTAGGTCTAATTAGACCGTGGATCTAATCTCTCAACTTGATACTAACTCTCCAACTCTAATTCTAATCTAGAGCTCTAATATCAGGTAGGCATGGAGGATCTGATAGAATGAGTTGCCCTCTGCCCTGGGGTCAGGGGGTCTGCTTATATAGTCCAGAGGAGATGACGTGCACCGTAGGATCAAACCGACCTAAACATGTGGTTTAGATTGATCTTCATAGGCGGTGGAGGAACATTCCAGAAGCCGGGCCCATTTGGCGCCAAGGGGTGGCCGACCGGCCCCACCACTGGGCCGGTCGGTCTGGTGTGGGCCCCATTCGGGGTCCACTTCGGCCAGGTGGGTCCTTGATCCTTCTAGATGCTTCTTTTTTAGGTGCTAAGTCACGTTGAGTTCCGGAGCCTTCTGGAGTCTTATAGAGAGGTTTTCTTGCATATTTTCTGAATAGTCCCTGCAAATTCATAAATTCACCAAAACTCGTGGAAATTGTTAATATAAACCCTAATAAGGTGATCTAATCATATTTTAGTCCTTTTTCCAGTAAATGCGAGGGATAAAATTCATAGATAAAATGTGTCAACAAGGTGTCACCTTTGAGGCTTCCGTTCTACCTTCCCCATGAAGGACCGAATTGGCAACCAGAGAGAGGAGAGTGAATGGGAGCTGATAAAAATTCTTCTCCAAAGAGATAACTCGGCCTATGTCCCGATTTGCACTCCGAGCACTCGCACACACAAGAGAGGCACACACAAGCCTACCACCCCTAGAGACAAGCCACGAATCGAAAAGTGGAAGCACGAGACAAGAACCAAAGCACTTGGACAAAACTGCTCGCCAAGAACGGACTGTCCGTGGGGCTGGGGCGGACTGTCCGCGGCTCAGGGCGGACCGTCCACGGGGACAAGCCGAACTGTCCGAAATAGCTAACAGAAGCACTAGAGACGAACCAGCACCCGCGGACTGTCCGCCTTCACCACGCAGACTGTCCGCCCAGGTCACGGACCGTCCGACACAGCAGTCCGAACCATCCAAGCCAACCACAGAAAAACCCCAACTCAAACTTCACCTCGCGGACTGTCCGTCATGGTCTGGCGGACTGTCCGCAAAACTTCTTGCAACAAAAAGCAAAGATCCCAACGGATCAAACCTCGAGCTCATAAGAACACACAACGAACTCAATGAACACACAACGGACACTGTCCTCACGGACCGTCCGCAACGTGCCCACGGACTGTCCGCCCTGTACATAGAAACAGGAACGCGACCCCCGCGAAAAAGACCTCCAACTTCCGATCGACGGATCTACCAAACCGCTGCACAGATTGAGCCCAAATTTTGGGTCGATGAGAAGCGTCTCTAGGAGAAGCTATGCCCAAAATCTTGGAGCCCCAAACCTATCCAATCAAGCGGAATCGCAAATCACGTGCGCTCAAAGCACCAACTCGAGTTCATCCAAACATCACCAAATCGAGCCCGATTCCCGGCGTTTGAGGAGTCAAGATCATCACCAAAGATGCGCAAGACATCCACCCATGATCCCCTCAAAGAAATCCGAAGAGAAACGGCCTAGAACTCGACGAACAAGGATCGAACCAAAAATCTCCGAAAATGCAAAGAAAAGCAACTCGGGAATAGAGAAGGAGATAGAATTAAATCCGTCGGGAGCAAAGGATTTGGCACAAGATTGAGATGAAGACTTCACTATGAAATTCTTGTGCAAATCGGTTACAAGCCACTCCAAGAGACACAAATCTTGGATGGCAAAAAGCTCACACAAAGAGCCACTCACTCCTCTCACCTTCTCTCCCAAGAGCACCCCAAAATGAAAGAGCACTCCCACCACTAGCCAAAGAGTTGGCTGAAAATTTAGCCCCCTCCTCCTATATATAGGCCCTCCGGAAAAGACCGAAGTGCCCCTACACTAGGAGATACAATACAAGCCCTCACAGGGGCATTTTGGTCAACACATGGAGTTCACCATCGGACGGCCGCACATCCATCGGGCCTTCGCGTCCTCCCGACATAAGCACCTCGATCATACCGCGTGTCGCCCGGTTCGAAGCTTCCTGACGCACCTGGATACCGTCTCCGTCACGTCGGGCCCTCGGGCTCGGTTTTGAGGCCCAAACCGAGAAACCCTCCTCCAGATAGTTTTGTGGCCAAACCACCAAACCCCGCGTACAAGTTTCGGTCGTTAGTCGCTACCTTGCACCGGCTCGGTGTCCACGACTTCGTCTTGCTCTTCTTGCACCATGCAGCCCGCACTTGATCCCGTCGGCCACCGGGTCCCTCGAACTAAGCATACTTGTCTCTCCATCACCCCGGAGGCCACCTTGACATAGACCTTTCACGCTTGTTCTTCACCTACACCAATGCAAACCAAGCCGCAACCAACACCTGCAATACTAGGCCAAGAGTCAGTCCACACAACATTGTCAACCACTCCTCACGAGTGCATTGACACCCACCACATAAACATATGAAGTTACACAACTAACAACACAACCCGATGAAACACACTCAACACAAAGCCTCAAAACATCCGGTCAATCTCTCATCATATACGAACCAAGTCACATATCAACTTGGTTTCTCACCCCATTTTCCTGACGAAGTTGGCATAGAGGCTGACATGGTACCCTACCGAAGTGACCTGTATGTTGAGGCACTAAGGGCAGGGTTAATTATACCGGTGATAACGGTAAGACCAGTTACCATTGTGACCGGTCTGTAACCGGTATTACCGGCCGGTTACAAAGTTTCTTGTTGTGGTTTTTTTGATAATCGGTCGATAACCGCTACCAGTCCGGACCGGTAAGACCGGTTACTGGTAAAACTAGATCGGTTCCCAACGGAAAAAACCCCTGATTGAGGGTCCTGCTTGGAGGTGGCAGCTACGATGCAAGGTGGTCTTCTGATGGCTGCTTTTGGTGCCTTGTGTGTCATTCTAAATCTTGGACAAGGTGGCTGGTTTGCTTTGGAGTCACATAGTATGACCAGATCTCAATGAGCGATGTCGGCAGATTGATGGCTAGAGGTAATGCTCATGCATCAACTTGACGACTTGCAGCATTTTTATGGCGGCTAGTTGTGTTTGGCGGGAGTTAGTCCCTAATGAAATCAGGTGGGGATGCTCTCCCCCCGTTGACCCTTAAAAAAGTGGCGCAAGTGAATTTGGTGGCATGATAGCTACACTGCTTGGAGCAGACCATGGTGGCTAGCCGGCTAGTCCTACATGGCACTATGGTAGTAGCTGGCTCAGTGCGGGACATCGCTGACAATGATAGCATTGGCGGTGACTATGAAATATCCTCTGTGGGTCCATTGCCCAGGTGAGGGTGGTGCAGTATGGTACGCAAGCAATGGTGAGTGTTTTGGTGGTTGTTACCCCAATCTGAACAGCTAAAGTGAGTTGTGTCTCGACGTGTGTTGATATATCTTAATCTGGTCCGTCGGTGTTATTTTTTTTTAATTCTCCTTGCTTTTACCCGGTTATTATGGTGTTCCAGAAGCGTAATTTTTGTATTTCCCACTATAGTTTTATATTTCCCCCCTACATGGATAGAAACACGTGTGCTTGCCGTTAAAAAAATTGTTTAATCTGGTAATGTATCCAAGTGGCAGGCTGCTTGCCGTACGCCTGTAACTGTAGTGGATGGGCCGACGATAGCACAACAATGCTTCGCCAGATCACCACACACATTTCTTTGTTTTTTTTTCTTTTGAATTTGAATAATTGCTCACCAACCCATTTCGATGTCATCATCAGACCCCATTTCTCCGAATGGAAAATTAGATGTGAAGAAGTGAAAAACAAAGAAAGCACAACCGATGACTCAACCAAACACGTCTGTGCCATTCTATTGATTTTTTAATGCACCAAATATTAAATGAAATGAGCGTGGAATCATTCGGAGCCCACAGGTAAAAGAAAGGGGGAAACGGGAATGGTACGAGCATTAGAGGCCTGAATGATTTGCTTGCAATCCTGCATTCCACGAAGGTTCAGACTTCAGAGCTCTCAGCAGCAAAGATATTGCTTGACGCGTCGACGCGGAATCGCAGATGAACCCTGCCTAGCTCTGTTGCTTGATGAACGACACGACGGCCGCCACCTCCTGCTTCGCCTTCTCGCCGCCGAATTTGTCGATGAAGTAGACGTGCCCCTCGCCTTCCGTCTCGTACAGCACTGCCTCCTCCCCCGCCCACGGGCTGCCCCTCAGCGCCTCGACGTACCGCCGGCCTCTGTCCCTCAGCGTGTCCAGCCCGGCCCCGGTCACCAGCGCACGCCGGCACCCGAGGTTCGCCCACTCCGCCGCCGGCAAAGCCGGAGGATTGATGAACGGGTGATCGAGCCCGTACCGCCCGCCGCTCACGAACCCCCACGCCCGCTCCGCCCTCTGCAGGAACTTGGGGTCCGTGCCCTCCGACGGCAGGAGCTCCTGGCCGCGGAAGTACGGGTGCAGCAGCAGCATCCCCTGGATCCGCGCCCCGCCGGGGAGGCCGCTGCCGCCGGCCCTGAGCGTGACGTTGTGCGCGATGTTGGCGCCGGCGCTGTCGCCGGCGACGAAGAGGCGCGCGGCGTCGCCGTGCGCGGACAGCCACGGGTCTCCTGCTCCGGACCCGGCGGCGGCCGCAGCGCAGCTCGCGACGGCCCAGTGCAGCGCGGCCCAGGCGTCGTCGTAGGCGGCGGGCACCGGGTGTTCGGGCGCGAGGCGGTAGTCGACGGACACGGCCACCACGCGGGCCGCGGACACCAGCGCGTTGAGGAACCGGAAGTGCGCCGGGGAGAAGGCCGAATGCACGGCGAAGGCGCCGCCGTGGAAGTAGACGAGGACGGGCAGCTTCTCCTCGTCGGGCCTGCCCAGGACGTCGCTGGGGACGTAGAGCCGCGCGGCGAGGCCGGCGGCGTCGGTGGCGACGTCCCTGGAGGTGACGCCGGTTGCGGCGTCCGCGCCGGCGTCGACCCTGGACGTGCCCATGAGGCGGCGCACGCGGCCGCTCTTGTAGCGGATGAGGAACGGCGAGAAGTCGAAGTCGACCTCGGCGTCCGGATCCATGGCCGGATTGGGCAAGGCGAGGGCAGTATGCAGTATGCTGCGACCGGTCTGCGGAACCGGAGGGAGACCCCTGCTTTTTGCAGTATAAAAAATTCATCCGCTGGTCCAGCGTCGTGCGGCACTAGCTGAGTAGCTGTGGCCTGTGGTGGATTCGCCCGCTTCGGATTCGACACGAAATCATCAACCAATCACGCATCACATGAACAAAAACGTCAAGGTCACGAAAAGAACCACACGTTTGGAAGCATCCAGAACGTCTCGAGCTTCTGTAGGGAGGTGGACAATGCGTTGCCAAGAAGGTGGGGGCCGAGGCGAAGCTCACAAGGCCGTAACAGCTGAGAGCCTGAGACCCTCGTGACCTGCGAGAGAGGTGGCACAACATGGTCTAATTAGACTTCAAAGATCCATCTCGCTTCATCTTTGTAATTAGTTTTATAGTTAGTCTATATTTAATACTTCTAGTTAGTATCAAACATTCGATGTGACGTGTGTAATTTTTTTACCTCGGAACTAAACATGACCTTACTTCAACTTGCACACCTCCGATGTTCCACTCTATGTTCAAGGACGGATCTAGCTAATGTTGGGGTGGGGGCTCGAGCCCCCTGCTGGTCGGAATCTCATGAATTTTTTGTAGACTTCCTCAATTTTAAACACATCTGGAAGGCTAAGATTTCATACAAAATTAAAATATTTGTACAGGTATTAGAAGATAATGCTATCCTGTGTAAAGACAACATGAGGAAATGGGCGGGAGACCCATCCTGCTACTTCTGTAGTGAATTTGAAATTGTTGTTTGTTCTTCCAATGCCTAGGGGTTAACTTTGGTCTAGTGTATCTCTCCTGAATCAGGTTAGGTAGACTAGAGAGCAACACTAGTACTCCCACCCTTTCCATACTCCCACTCTCAAAATACGTATATACAGTGATCGAAAAATATGAACGGATACCGGATGCTATCTTATACCATCATGCAAGGTAATTAATAGAGGAAGTTTCATCAGACAAGAGATGAGTTTCATCCTCATGATTCTCATACAATACAGTTAACTAGTTGTCATTTTAGATAATTGTACGATAAAACTGTACACGGAGACTTGCTTACGCATGATGAGATAAACAAGTTCAGGAGTCAGAGCCACTACGGGCAAATGCGCATCGTCAACAGCGCGAGCATGACGACTCGGAGTTGTGGCAAGCAAAGTTCGCACTAGAGAGCGAGCGCGACGTCCACAAACCACGGCGGCGACCTCGGTTCAAAGCCGTATGAATAGCCTACGAGTGCGTGCCATTCAATTGAGATAAAAGCCGGCACCTTTTATTCAGAAGAAGAGATGAGAGATTGATGATGATCGATTATGACACGGCTACACCCCCTACAACACGCCTGCAATATTTTTTCGTTTCCCCTGGCCGCGAGCAAAAGTCTGCAATACTTGTATTGTATCCGAAATGCGGGGCGTGACACACATTCGATGGTCCATAATCCACAGGTAGGCCTCGACAGTGCGCCCAGCTTTTGGCGACCCACAAACAGGCCCAAAGTCTACGCAGCACTACTACTGCTGTCAAGTGTGCAATCTTGTCCAATGAATCCCCCCTAATGCATCATGCATGCTGCCGAGCAGTCGAGCACGCACGCGCAGGTGAGTCACGGCTCTCCTCCCCTCCTCTCCGCCGCTGAACCGGCCGGGACATCAGGCCAAAAGGCGCGGAGGGCTCGAGCTCGCCATTTCCGGCGGCCGTTGGCGCATCATTTCTGCCGCGGATCGAGTGGTCAAGCCACACCTCAAGGAGGACGGGCCGGCGCGAACAGAGATGCAGGCAGATGACGGGAGGGAGAGTGGTCTCGAGTGGATTCGGTGCCGCTCGCCGGAGTAACTGCCGCCAGCCGCAACAAGGGTACCACTGCCTTTACTAGTTCGAGCAAATCTTCGATGCAGCACGAGCCAACGGTCCCCTCGCCATTTATGTATGCAGTGCCTTTCCGGCTTTCCGTTTCGAGATCAGACTATCTGCACTGGCGTCCGCAACCGCTCCCTCAAGTAAACGCTAAACGTTTTCTCCCCCGCAGCGGCTTACTGGACCAGCCACGCAACCTTGCGTGAGCGTTCAGTTCACGCCACTTCTGGCGGGGTAGCGCGCTCACGCTACGCGTGGGGCCCGCACTCTCACGGCCTCCGCGCGCCATCGTCACCAACCGCCGGCGCGCGAGCAGGAAGGGGGAAAGAAAGGAGCCGCCGCCTGGAGAAGACGAGGAGCCACTGCTGCCCTACTCGCACGCCGTCGAACCGGTTGCACGCGTCGGCGTCGCTGTCCACGCTCCCGGCCGGATCTGGTCGCCGCCGCCGGAGCTCCCTCCTCGAGGAGAAGAGGGGGAGAAGAACCGCCGGCGCCGGAGAGGGAGCTTCCGCGCCCGAGCCTGTCCATCCGCCGCTGCCGCGCGCCTGGATCCGGCGTCTCCGGATCCCCCGATATCTCCGCCCTCCGAATCGAGTCGAGCTCCGCCGTATTCTGTCTCCACGCGCGCCGCGCGCCCGAGCTCGGAGGAGGCCAGGCCGGCGCCGCCGGGATCCGACACCTCCCATGCGTGCAGCTCGAGAGCCGACTGCCGGGATCCCGCAGCAGCTCGACCTCACACCGCCACCATGCTCCAAATCGAGCTCGCCCCGAATCGCGACGGCAGTTGTGCCTCCTCCATCGAGCGCCGTGCCGCGGAAGCCGTGCTCGGCGGAGATCGAGCTCCGCCACGTCTCGTCCCTGCCTCCGCGCGGGCCCGCGAGTGAGGCGCTATCGTCGTCGGTCGTCGTGCACAGATCAAGGCCGCCGCGAAGCTACTCGCCTGCTCCCCGGCCGGCCTCCGCATCTGCCGCGGCCTCCGCGTCCGTCGCGGCGCTGCTGAGCTCGACGCGGGGCCTCCTCCTTGAGCGGTGACGCGGGCTAGGAAACGTGCAGTGGCCCACCGGGTGCTGCTGCCGTCGTGCAGCAGGGCTCCTCGCCACCGTCCATGTGGCCCCGCCCCTACGCCTCCCCACCCACGGCCGTCCATGCGGCGGAGGAGCAGAGGAAAGAAGGGAGGGAGAGAGAGACAGGGGAAGGAGGGAGAGAGAGATGGGAAGGAGGGAGTAAAAGAGAGAGGAGAGACTGACGTGTGGGGTCCACTGTTGGTAGTTGTTATAGAGTAGGAGATATAAATGATGACGAGTGCGGGAGAAAGTTGTATAAAGGAGAGAATCTCGCTGACTAGACGAGAATATCCTGTTTTTGAGGAGAATATGAAGTACGACGAGTGCAGATAGTCTCAGGTGAAACCGACGTGTACATTCACCGGCCGCCGCAGTAATAACCATAACCAAAGGGGGGGAAAAGAGACAAAGGCACGTAGGAGTACATGGCTCTGCTCACTCATCGGGCACTGACAAAATACAGTGGTATACGACTATACGTACGTATATGCTATGTGTATGGCTGTCACCGGCGATAGCTACAAAGTCTCCGATCGATCGGAGTACCACCACCACCACCACGCCGCGCCGCCGACGGTCACCTCCTCTCACCAGCGGGCTAGCTAGCTACCTAGCTGCCGTTGATGAAGGCGGCGAGCGTGGCCATGTGCGCGGCGGCCTTGGGCGACGCGAGGTTGTTGAGGAAGTAGCAGTGTCCCTCGCCGGGGGTGACGTAGAGCCGCGCCCGCCCGCCCCACCCGCTGGCCCGGAGCGCGTCCACGTACGCGCGCTGGAACGGGCCGAGACGGTCCTGGTCCGACACCGTCATCAGCACGCGCGTTGCCGCGGGGAGCGCCGCCCGCCACGCCGACGCCGGGAGCGCCGCCGGGTTCACGTACGGGTGGCCCGTCCCGTACCGCCCCGCGCAGATGAACCCCCACGCACGCTCCGCGCCCGGCGACACGTACCGGCCCAGGAAGTACGGGTCCAGCAGCGCCACGCCCCTGATCGCCGCCCTCGCCGCGCCGGAGCCGCCGCCCTGCGTCTGCTGCCCCGCGCGCATCGCCAGGTTGTGCGCGATGTTGCCGCCGGCGCTGTCGCCGGCGAGGAACAGGCGCGAGGCGTCGCCGTGCTTCGCGAGCCAGGGCTCCCCACCGCCGCTCCCGTGCCGCGCGTTCTCGAGCACCCACTGCAGCGCCGTCCACGCGTCGTCGTACGCCGTCGGGAGCGGGTGCTCCGGCGCGAGGCGGTAGTTGACCGACACGGCGACGACGTTCGCCTTCGCCGTCAGCGCGTTGAGGTAGCCGTGGTACACGGGGTCGAACGCCGACTCGACCACGAACGCGCCGCCGTGGAAGTAGAGGAGCACGGGGAGCCTGCCGCCGCCACCGCCGACGACGGCGCGGCGGCTCGGCCGGTACACCCGCGCACGGAGCCCGGTGGACTGGTCCAGGACCACGTCCTTGGAGGCCACCCCCGTGCGCGCGTCCAGCGACGGCGGGATGAAGGTCGTGCCCATGAACCGCTGCACGCGGCCGCTCTTGTACTGGATCAGGAACGGCGAGAAGTCGAACTTCACCTCCATGTTTGGGTCCGTCGCACGGCTGCGGAATGCCGCCGCCCCCACCGCGGCTTCTCTTCCCCTGGCCACCCCTGCTGCTGACAACAGCGCGCACAGCGCGGCCACGAGCAGGACAGGGGACGCCATGGCCATGGGGCGCAGTGGCATCGGAGAGTGACTGACCTCGCTCGCACTGTGCTGCCCAGATGCTGCCCTGCCCGGGGAGCGAAACGCACTTATATACAGCGACGCGGCCGCGAGCGCGCGCACTAAGTGCCTGGACGGGTGGTGCTGGTGCGGGGGGTCTTGGGCGGGACGCGACCGGTGGCGTGCTCGGGCGTGACGATGCCGGCGTGGCGGACGTGTCATGCGTCCGCCGGCCTCTCGCACCGGCGCGACGGGCTCGGTCAATGCGGCGGCGGGCCCGTCGCCGATGCGGTAGTGGGGTGGCGGCCGCACTGGGCGCTAGTGCCTAGTGATCCGTAACCATCCGGCGGTTAGTGCCCCCGAGTGGCCGGAGCCATCGGACTTGCAATTGCGTTTGTCTCGCCGAGCCTACAGCCAACAGACACGCACGCCGTAACCGGCGCCGCAGTTAACTCCGGGCAACGCTCACGCGCAACGACCATAGCGTTTCAATCAGTCCATGAACGTCGTACAGCGTCACGGGGGCGAGAGACCCACCATCCATGGCGTAGGCTTTGCGCCACCGGCGGCAGACCGGTAGGTCGATTTGGAGCGTCTCGTCGCGCTCCCTTCCCGTCCTCTGCCGCCGGCCCGCCGGTGGTTCTGGAACCCCAGATCCAGCATGGCATTTAAGGTGCCACTCCACTGGCGGGGCGCCTCTGTGACTCGGGGACGACAGGGGGCCACGCCCTTCCCATCGGCAGTTTGTTTTTTCTCCCCCCGCCGTGCGAGTGCTCGCTGCTGCGGTGGCGCCGCGGGCCGTTCCGGCCGGCCGTTTTTCAGAGGCGAGCACCGTACTTATGGCGCCCCATCAATGGATGCCTGGCGTTTTACCGGAACCTGCACAGGGTCCCTCACACCCATGTACTCTCATTTATTACTAGCCGAAAGCGACGATGTGCAGCAGTGCAGGTGATTGCTGCTGTTCCATTGCCGAACAGTTTAACGTTAACCTGCTGAGCTGCAGGACACTACCAAGTAAAAGTGTCAGTGGCTGAGTGTCGTGTACTCGTGTTCGTTGTGGCAGCAGAGGAGTGTGTACTCGTAGTCCTGCATCGTACCTGCTCTCCTTTTTCGCGGTCTTCCTTGACGCGCGCCGTTGGGCTAGCCGCGCGCCGACGCCGACGCCGGAGAAGACGGATGGCCTGATGATGGCCCATACCGGAATGCCCCATAGGCGATGCGCGTTCGTGGCTAGCCTGAGTTCTTCTTGGTTTCGCAGGAGGCGGTTTCGAGCGTGACGAGGGATGGGCGCTGTAAACCTCAACGGCAGCGATGGCCATGGCGTGCGTGTTCTGATCTCTGGATGCGATGAAACAGATTTCTGCTTTCGTGTTGAAGCCTTGAAGGGATGGGAATGGGTTGATCTGCCGCGCGATAAATGTCAACAAACTTTGCCGGCTATCGTGCTCTGCCTACCATCTACGGAGTAGGAACTAAAAAGTTTGAGGACGAGGGAATGGGAAAGGAAATGATGAGACCTTGGAAGTACCCAATCATCTTGTTTCCCTGTTCTATTTCACCTCCAGTCACTGCCTCACTGACGGAGGCAACATACGAAGCAAGGGAAGACTTATTTGCTCGTCCTTTTTTCCTCTCTTTTGTATAGAAAAATTTCTCCAAAAATTTCTTCATCAACCTTCAAAACTAATTAAGAGTATTAAATGTGAATAAATGACAAAATTCATTTCATAACTCTCCTAATTTTTTTGACGAATCTAACGAGACTAATTATATCATGATTAGACAACGTTGTACTACAGCTCTAATGACAGATTAATTAGCTTTAATGGATTCGTCTCGCGATCTCAGTCTATCTGTGTAAGGGCACTCACAGTGCAGACTCTACATAGAGTCTAAGAACATTTATTACCTCGAAACTATCATAGACTTGGAGTCTAAATAAGATTTGAAGTCTTGGTTTTTCTCCCTCTCTCTTCCATAAATATACTGCCATATAAGTGTCACATCAGCAAAATGTAATAAATAGACTTAGACTCTATGGTAGAGTTTAGATTGAGAGTGTCCTAATTAGTTTACGTTTAATACCCTTAATAGACCTTGAAAGGGACCTCCAAAAATTTCTACCAAACTAAACAAGTCTTTATTCATCTATATTTTTTTTATACTTCATATTTGCGGGGATGGGGGGCTAGGCCCCCTTAGATCTACCACTGCTCCAGCATTTCATCTAATAAAAAGTACAAATTATGTAGGAACCTATGAAAGAGTAGGCTGGATGGAGTTTCTGCAGGCCGCGTCATGGTCAAGCGGTGGATGGACAACGCCACTGACTCCAATGACGACGACGGCATCAACAAGGTAATCGACACCGGGGAAGTTGGCGCTGCCTTCCAAACGCCCTACCTCGATGTCGTCCGTCGCGGCCCCGCTACGGCTCTGAAGCCCGTTGTCCGCTCCATCGTGGTGCAACCTCCCCGTGGTAAGGGTGGGCACCACAAGCGTCCTCGGCGGCGGGCCACTGCCCACCCTCTCCGTCACCCTGCGTCGCTCCCGCCGCAACACCCATCGGCGCGGAACGATGCAGATGGTGGTCGGTCTGCAACTGTACGACGCCCCCCCACACACACATGGTTGGTCGGGCAACTAGTGCTCCCCGCGTCGACCCTGCCAGTTGGCAGCGTGTTCAGAGGCGGCGCGTTTCATCGCAGGTCAAGCGGGCTCCTCGTCCGGAGGTGCTGCCGCGGATGTGCCTCCCCAAGGAGGTTAATGGACGATGCTTGAACTGTCTGTCCTTCAAGCATCAGGTTGCTTTGTGTTGGCAACCGTCGCAGTGCTTGCGCTGCCATGGCCTCGGCACCATGTCAAGGACAGCATGTGACCTCGCCGCTTGTCGTCTGGATAGCTGTGTCGCCCCTTCTGGAATGGCCATGGCCATGCTCGATCTTCGATCTCGGATGCGTGTGCGTTGCCTATGGCTGTTGTTGCTGATGGTGCCCTCGTCCTCATGCTCTCCGCCATTGATGCCTTGGCCATGGTCGCTCTGAATGCGGCCAAATCTGCCATCATGGCCGTGCTTAACATCGAGGAGGAGGACTTCACTCTCGAGTCTGCCTATCCCGAGCTGCTCGTGGGTACCTTCCGATCTCAGGAGATCCGAGATCGGGCTTTGGTGGCGGGGGCTTCGCAGGAGGGGTCATCAGTTGCCAATGACAACTTTATCCCTGGTGACCTGGCTCGCGACAGTATTGTTGAGCGGGCTGCCACCCCTCCTCTTGTGGTGGCACTTTCTGACTGCTCGCTGGAGCCACCATCGGCAGTTGTTGTGGTGCCGGCTTCAGCAGACGCAACTGCCACGGTTGTGGCGCTGGAGGTCGACAACTCTGTGGCTTTGGAGGACTTCATCGCCAAAGTCACAAAAGCCATTACGATGCCTCTCATGGACAATTTGCCTCGTCGCCTTCGCGTTGACCCTGTCCTCGTGGACTCGTCTCCTCAGCTACCTTCGTTTGAGGCATTCGGTCTCAGGCGAAGCCATTGCCAAGCTATGAACCCTCTTTCGGCCGTCAAGGTGACAAAGCGAGGGGAGGTGGTCCTAATGCGCCGTCTCGGTGAGGTCAGCACACCTTATCTTTTGACGTCATATGCACGTGAAACAGTCGAGCAATTATTCGACGAAGGGCCTTCACCGCATGACATGGACGCATTGACGGATATTTCTCGATGTTGAGGAACAAGAGAAAGACCTCTCCTTTCATGAGATTGAGTGTTGACTCAAGACTCCGGATAGAGCCAGTCGTCTAGGTACCCTTGGATGTGAGTAGTTCTTGCTGGAGTTTTTAGTTCGGGTCGTTGTGTTCAACTGGCGTGCCGGTTGTGTTCATCTGGAGTCCATTACATTTAGGTTGTAATCAAAATTGTACCGAATTTCTGTTTATCTTAATGCAATGATACGCTGCGCGCAGAGAGAAAAAAAGAAAGAGTAGGCCATCATCTTGTTCCCATGTTCTATTACTTACGGTCTAAGTCTAAGCATAAACGATAAAGGACTGTTCAAGTGACGAATAAAAGTGACCAATGGATTACAAACTTCTAGGAAATGAAGGAAAATATTTTAAATATGTATAATGTCACCTGCATTAGTTGTCTATATATAGTTAAAGTTTTTGCCAAATCTTTAAAAACATAAAGACTACATTTTATTTTCATATGTATAAAAACTTCACATTTATGGAGTTATGCTACCATATAAAAGAAAGACTTGCACATTCAGCAAATCCTATTATAAAAGTAAAACGTTTAAATCTATTTATAAAATACCTATAATTAGGAAACATCCTTTATTACAAATAAAGCTCGTAATGGTTCAAGAACCAAACTAAATCCACACCAATCCATTTACACTATACTATACTTCAAAAACCAATCTAAACCAAACTATTGACTCATTCGTCCAACCAATCTAAACCACTCCAAACAATTTATTTTTTATCTCAAAAAACTAATAAAATCAGTTTAATTCCCTATTTTTAAGGTCCAACTTTGGATGTGGACCCATATCTGACTTTACCGATTTGCACGTAGTAGCGCACTATCATATTAAGGTATCTTCAACAAATTTCGGTCAAATCCGCTAAATTTTTATAGTGTGAACGTGTTCTTTTAATTCTAGAGTCCGACTCTGAGTGTGGGTCCCACATATAGATTTGGCTTCATTGATTTGCACAGAGTAGACGACTGTCATATTTAGGCATCTCAGCAAATTTCGGTCCAATCCGCTAAAATTTCATAGTGTGAACGCGAGCTTTTTATTCTAAGGTCCAGCTCTTGACGTGAGTTCTACATATAGATTTGGTTTCACCGATTTGCACGGAGTAGCGGACTGTCCTATTAAGGCATCTCAACAAATGTGTGTCGAACCCGCTAAAATTTTATAGTGTGAATGCGAGCTTTTAATTCTAGGGTCCAGCTTCAGATGTGGGTCCCGCATATAGATTTCACTTCATCGATTTGCACGAAGTAATGGACTGTCATTACAGGATATCTCCAATAAATTTAGTAAAAATCTACTATGCAAATCTATTAAATTGTTCTCATCCATTATAACTATTAAACCAAACAAAATCAAACCATTATAGATGTCAAACTGTTTTGAACCAAACCAGGTTGAACCACATCTAAAATCCAAGCTAAAAAAGCGGTTCAAACCGAATCATTATCAGGTTTAATTACAAACTACACCTAAACTACAATCATAGATGCTCATGTAAGTATATACTGTTACTCGTTAAATAAAAATCTGTTCATTAAAGACAATATTAATTCGGTAGGGGCATATGGGCCTTTTCATAGCGATGCGCCGAAGGAAAAACGACGAGGAGTTAGTTGAAGGGCTCCTCCCTCCTCAATCACGTCAGGCTCCTACGAGGCCCAGAATTAACTTAAGAAAATTAGGCCTCAAATTAATTTAGGCTCGGAATAAAGACTACGCCCATGAGTTCCTCGAAATATTGAAGATACGGCCCAATATTGAACTTGCACAAAGCAATGTATATTTTACTCCGAGTCCGAGGAATGCTTATCTCGCGAGGAGCACAAGGTTATCATCTTCTTGGGGAGTTGCTGCTCAACATCTGGATCTCCAGTGTACAACAGACGTGATCACGTGAGCCCACCACCCTGTTCGTCTGGCAGCTCTTGGAGCGCCGCCAATCTTACGACGCACGTTTGGTCATCTTCAAGTACTCCGCTCACGGCGCGTCGATCAGCCACCAGACCCCGATAACCACCGCCTCGTGAGAACTACCACCACAATCATCAGCAATCGACATGGATCCCGACGCCGAGGTCGCGTTCGAGTTCGTGCCCGTGATCCGGCAGTACAAGAGCGGCCGCGTCGAGCGCCTGCTCCACGCCCACCCGCTCCCTCCCTCCGTCGACGCCGCCACCGGCGTCGCATCCAAGGACGTCACCATCGACGCCACCACGGGCCTGTGGGCGCGCCTCTACCTCCCCGACCTCTCCGCGCGCCTCCCCTGCGGCGCCGGCGGGGACGGGCGGCTCCCCATCGTGCTCTACTTCCACGGCGGGGGACTCGTGGTTGGCACGGCGGCCGACGGCCCCGATCACGCCTTCCTCAACCGCCTCGCGGCGCGGGCCGGCGCGCTCGCCGTGTCCGTGGAGTACCGCCTCGCGCCGGAGCACCCCGTCCCGGCCTGCTACGACGACGCCTGGACCGCGCTCCTGTGGGCGACAACATCCGCCGCCGCCGCGGACCCGTGGGTCCGTGACCACGGCGACGCGGCGCGCGTTTTCGTGCTCGGGTTCAGCTCCGGCGGGAACATCGCGCACAACCTCACCCTCCGCGCCGGGTCGGAGCCGGACCGCCTCCTCCTCCCGTGCCGCGCCCGGGTGGAGGGGATGGTGCTGGTGCACCCGTACTTCCTGTCGCCGTCGTGCTTCACGGCGTCGACGGGGAAGGACGACTGGGTGCGCGGGAAGCTGGCGGAGATGTGGGTGTTCGCGTGCGGCGGGCGGACGGCGGGGTCCGACGACCCGCGCGTGAACCCGCTGGCGGAGGGCGCGCCGAGCCCGCTGCGACTCGGGTGCCGGCGCGTGCTCGTGTGCCTCGCGGAGGACGCGCTGGCGGCCGAGGGCAAGGCGTACCACGACGCGCTGCTGGCGAGCGGGTGGGCGGCGGCCGACGCCGAGCTGCTCGACTCCACGCCCGCGGACCACGAGTTCCACCTCCGCGAGCCCGAGAGCGCCAAGGCCGTGATCCTCATGGGCCGCCTGGTCGCGCTCATCACCGGCAACCAGTAGAAGTGTACTTGCTGCCTAGTGTTCGGAATAATGAAGAATTTTCGTTTGCACCTGAATTCTCGATTACCAAGAGATAAGAAAATGTTGGTGTAGCTGAGTTGATGCACTTTGTTTCCCATAGAATATTTCAATGTGAACTTGAGGTCCCGTTACCCGAAATTTTTTGGGGGAAATGTTTGAGACCCTTTCAAGACCGATTAAGAAGACTAAATATAGATTAATTATAAATTAGTTACACAGATAGATGAGAAATCGTGCGACAAATGCATTAAATCTAATTAATTCATATTAGAGATTGTTTACTGTAGCACGGTATTGTCTGATCATAATATAATTAAGTTTATTAAATTCGTCTCGAATTTTAAAATAGAAACTATAAAATAAATTTTATCATTAATTTATGATTATTTTAATTTATGTTCGTTCATTCGATGTGACGGATGGATGTAGAAATTTGTGAAACTAGATGGAGCCTGAATTTCTCAACTGGTTTAGTGTCGTGGGTGCACGTAGTCAGTTGTGGCCTGACGAGACAAGGTGTTGACCGTTGACTGCTTCTTGATTGCTTGCTCATTGCCTCAATCATCTACTCCAATTTGATGTTTTGCCTTGAAGAAAAGGTTGAAAAAGAAAAAGAAAACACCAACAAACAAGATAAATTGGCATGTGAGAGGCATAGCAACTTGTGAGATTTTTAGTACTGACCTCTAATCACCAACTACAAATCTCTTGATCCCCGGCCACCTACAATTTCAGCGTCAGCCTCCCATTTCCCAATCACCAGACGACTTTGCTTGCTGCAGAGTCCTCCGGTCCTCCCCTCCAACCGCCCGGCAACCACCGCTGCCTGCCCCGCCCCAGTCCCCAGATCCCCCTGCGCCGCGCGATGGCCGCCTTCCCCGTCGCCCCGCCGCCGGCCTCGGCGGACGAAGAGATCGTCTACGAGTCCATGCCCTGCATCCGCATCTACAAGAACCGCGTGGAGCGCTACTTCGGCTCCGAGTTCGTCGCCGCCTCCACGGACGCCGCCACCGGCGTCGCCTCCAGGGACGTCGTCATCTCCCCCAACGTCTCCGCGCGCCTCTACCTCCCGCGCCTCGCGGACGGGGAAGCACCCGCGGCCAAGCTCCCCGTCCTTGTCTACTACCACGGCGGCGGCTTCTGCCTCGGCTCCGCCTTCAACCCCACATTCCACGCCTACTTCAACAACTTCGCGGCGCTCGCCAACGTCCTAGTCGTATCCGTCGAGTACCGCCTCGCCCCCGAGCACCCCGTCCCCGCCGCCTACGCCGACTCCTGGGAGGCCCTCGCCTGGGTCGTCTCCCACCTCGCCGATTCCCCAAATGACGGCGGCGAGAAGGACCCGTGGGTCGCGGGCCACGCCGACTTCGCCCGCCTCTACCTCGGCGGCGAGAGCGCGGGCTCCAACATCGCGCACCACATGGCGATGCGCGTCGCCGCGGAGGGGCTGCCCCACGGCGCCCAGATCCGGGGCCTCGTCATGATCCACCCCTACTTCCTGGGCACCGACAAGGTGCCCTCCGACGACCTCAACCCGGAGGCGCGCGAGAGCCTGGGTTCCCTGTGGCGCGTCATGTGCCCGGCCACCACCGGCGAGGACGACCCGCTCATCAACCCCTTCGTCGACGGCGCCCCCAAGCTGGCGTCCCTGGCCTGCGGCCGCGTGCTCGTCTGCGTCGGCGAGAACGACGTGCTCCGCGACCGTGGCCGCACCTACTACGACCGGCTCAAGGCCAGCGGCTGGCAAGGGGAGGCTGCGTTCTGGCAGGCGCCCGGCAAGGGCCACACGTTCCACCTCCTGGAGCCTAGCTGCGACGAGGCCATCACGCAGGACAAGGTCATCAGCGACTTCCTCAACCGCTGACTCGCTTCGTCTCACCGCCCGGCGGCGGCGTGTACTCGGCCACCGCTTTGAATAACTGCAGCTTCGTCGACGATGAATGCTGCCGCGCTACACTGCTTGTTAGTCTACTGTTTCAGATTCAGAATTGTGTCTCTGTTCTTTGCCATTGTTAGGAGGCATTGGTGTTGTATTGCATTGGAAATTTGGGGATGATGATACAGTCATAGCTTCATACAGATGAATTATACTTGTTGGAATCACAGATATTGATGAAACATCGATTTGGTGTTCGATTGTACCTGAAAATCAAGTCTTTGTTGGTTATAGCAGATGCAATTGCTTGTCAGTTTGGGTGGAAATGTCAGCTTTGGGTTTGGATTGCTAAGATACTCTCACAATTACAAACAATGAAACAGATAAAAGAAAGAAGAAAAGAATTGCCAAGTTCACATGTTCATACATTTGTCAACAAGGCCGGATCACATGGAAAGAAGCCTTTGCATTAATTTTGATGCCCTTTGCTAGCCTCTTCTGACTTCTGCTTGCCATGTTAGCCTATGTTGCTTCCTATGAAGGCTGAAAGTCAATGGCTTTGTATACTGTTCTACATTTTTATGTCCACTTTTCAGAGATGCTAGGGAAGCTTTTGAGATAATAAAAAGGAATTATGCTCAACTATCACATCTCTTTTTGTCCCTATTTTTTCTGTTTTTTAATGGCTTTCTCATTCTTTTCTCTGAGGCTTTTTGTGGGAGCCTTTTCATTTTCTTGTTGGGCTCCAATTTTTTCAGGAGATCCATCTAGCTATGTCTCGGATTTGGCCCAGTCGCCCACTACCTTCACCATGAATCGGACTCTGGCGACCATAACTCTTGTGTTGGAGCAACTCTCCAACAGCTGCTCAGTCCAAGCCTCTCTCACAAATATGCTGCTGTTCCCTACTGCGTGCAGACCTTGATCAGCTGTTTTTTTTGGTTCGAAGGGCATCTATTACAGATCTTCTGAAACTGGTTTTTACGTGGCTTCATCCGTGGTAAATTTTCAGGTAATCCAGTCTGGGAAAACATATGCAAAGGCGTATAAAAAAAACGAGAAGACACAATGACTGGTGCTCATTGTTTTGGTTATCTGAAATCTCGTAAATAAAAGGATGGATACTCCTCCAGTTGCAACCGAAACTCCAAAAGTCTGACTCCTTTCGGACTCCGTAAGCAATGAAGCACTTCTTTTCTGCTACTAAATATATTCAGGGGAGCAGTATTAAAGGAGTTCAATTTAAAATCTACATACGCTGCAGTTTCTCTACTGGCCTCTCATATGTTCATCTACCCCTTTTCAAAGATTCTAAACTAAATTGAATTTTCATCTACCCCTTTTCGAAGATTCTAAACTAAATTGAATTTCACAATGCTCCCAGTTTTGACAACATCATTTTTTGAAAGGGCCAATTTAGAGAGACTAAAGTTTGTTCCAATGCTACATCAATTCAGGGGATATGTATGATAAAGTCTCATTTTAGGAGTTTAAATATACTAGAGGTTTAGAGCTCTGTCAGCCTCCATTAATTAATCAACAGTTGATTCCAAACTAAGTTGAATTTCTTAAGACTATACAGATAGGCTGTCCCTGTTTAGACAAACAGTAGCTGACCCCAAGTCTATGTTTCAGAAAGAAAGAAAGAAAGAAGTTGCAATGCTACGTATGACATTGCTTACTTCGATGAAAAAGGGAATCTGTCAGCAAACAAGTTTGCAGCAAATGAAAACTCTAGTCTCTACACTCTACTTGCAGATAGTAGGTTTGCAGCAATGATCTGTCCTCCCTGCAGATAGTAGGTCTACTTGTTCTAAAAATACAAGTTGCTTTCCATAAACATATACTTGCAAATGAAAAACTAAAAAAATGCAGAAATGCCCTCTCCCATTTTTACATATACTACACGTACATGTTGATTTTGGACAAAATATAGTTAATTCCAATTCTGCACATATTCAGGGGATCTGTCTCATTGAGGCCCATTTTAGAAGTTTATATACACCACAATTGCTCCGGTCTTCCATTAACCATTCTACATTTAGTTGTTAACTAAGTTGAATCTCACAAGACTAAAAAAGACCCTCTGAACTCCGAGAACTAAAGTTGTGACTCCCATTCTCTGTTTCAAAATCGAGGAAAAACATATTAAAAATGGAGGGGAGAAAAGAGATAGCAATGCTACAACATTCCTTTGTGAGGCCAACAGAACACTGATGCTAGACTTTTCTTTCAATGATGAAATGGCATATATGCATATATCACCTAAGGGCCTGTTCTTTTCGTTGAAAAGGAACAGTGAAATACACTATTCACCTGTCACATCCATCACATCTTCTCTCACAAGAAACACTATTCCAGCACTATTCATTTCCAACTTCACTATTCCTTTTCACCTAAAAGAACAGGCCCTAATAAATAAAATCACATTGCCTCTCCTCACCACAGATAGTAGGTGTACTTGTTTATCTTGAGAATGCAGTTGTCCTTTCCACAAACATATACTGGCATTTTAATATTTGGGAGACAAAGGTAATTGGCCATTAGGAGCTCTGCTAGTGCTCTTTGCCATTGGTGCATGGATGAAAAGTGGTTGGCCTTGTTTTAGGCATGTATTGGAAATTTGTAGGATGGTGATACAGTCGTGGTGTCATAGAGATGGAATTCTCCAGACACAATAAAAAGAACAGACACAACGAATAGTCCTCTTTCATTTCTTTATCTGAGATGTCAATAAGGATGGACACTCCTTCAGTTTCACTTCTTCTAAGCAATCAATAGCTTCTTTTAGCTGATATATGTATTCAGCGGGGCTGTGTAAAAGTAGCCCCATTTTAAAAACCTGCATATACGGCGGTTGGTCTACTGACCTCTCATCATTCATCAATTCATCGACGACTTTTTGAAGATTCTAAACTAAGGCTAATTTCATAAGACTGCATTAAAAGAGTACTCCAATTTGGATATAATTCTTAAAAGGATTAACTTATACAAACTAAAGTTGATTCCAATGTTATATATATTCAGGGTTCTATATGACACAGCCTCATTTAAAAAAATTACTTATACTGCAGGTTGCTCTATTGACCTCTCATTAATTAATCAGTAACTGATTTTAAACCAAGCTGAATGTCCTAAGACTACACAAAAAGACTGTCCAAATTTGGACAAACTAAAGTTGGCTCCAGTGCTGAACACTGATCCCAGGAGGCCAGGGCAACGTGTGACAATCCTTAGTGAGGCCAACTATGAATGAAGATGCTAGGCTTTTCTTATGACGAGAAAGAGCATCTATCACCAAACAAATTTGCATCGACTCGGAACTCCAAAAGAATGCAAAAAATGACCACTCCTTACCACAGGTAGTAGGCCAGGTGTACTTGTTGATTTTAGACAAATTAAATTTGACTCCAGTGCTATACATATATTCAGCAGATCTGTAAGATAGCCAGGTTTTAAAATTTTAACATATACTAGAGTTGATCTATTGATTTCAAACTAAGCTGAATTTTTTAAGACTGCGAAAGGAGTGTCCCAATTTACACAAACTAATGTTGACTCCAATTCTCTGTTTCACATTTTTTTTTTAAAGAATGCCACGCACAACATTCCTTTGTGAAGCCAACCGAACATCTGTGCAAGACTTTTCTTGAGATAAAAAAATGGCATATCACAATCCATCACCTAACAAATTTGCAGCAAATGATCTCTCTTGACCAAGGATCGTAGGTGTACTTGCTGATTTAGAAAATACCATAGTCCTTTCCATAAACATATATGAGCATTTTAATACTCAGGAGACAAAGGCAAATGGCCGAGGAATCTTAGCCCTTTTGTTGAATGGTAGCAAAAAACATACAGCCATCAAGCAAGCTTGTAGGAGGTCCCTTCATGGCCCATGGCTCTTCAAGATCGTTGTCAACAGCGATTTTCGCGGTATATTTGTGCAATGATTAATATGATCTCCTGAACATGTAGGACTGATCTCCTTGGCCAGTCAAAAGATGGTCATTTTGGTGGTGGAGCTGGAGCATAATAATGGAGTGAAACGACATAACATCAAAAGGCTCCTCCTCTGGCCCAAGAGAGTCCAATGGATGGGATTCCTTGATTGCCCCGTACGACGCGTTCCATTTTTAAGAACCAAAGCAACAAATTAGCGTCACTTGAAAGGTATAATAATTTAAACGAGTATTTTCTGTCATAGCATTGTACGTCTTATATGCCATAGAAAATTACCAGTAGCTAATAACTAATAGGATATATATTACAAGTACTGGGAAGTTAGTGAAAATTTGAACTATGTTCTTAAGTTACGACAAAATCATGGGTGTCTTGTTTTAGTTAATCACTTAACGACAAGTCCGTGTTCAAGTATAAGTTATGAATTTGCAGACCTTTCCCAATTGCTTATAGGTTTTGCGTTTCAACTAACCTCAGTATGGTAATATGGTATCAAGGCTAAAAGTCTCCAGTTTGAATACTTTCTGGCACAATTTAATAAAATAATTGTAGCATATCCCTATTTTCACAGTGTGCACTGTTTTCTAGTAGTATAACATCAACCAAAATTTGGAAAATTGGGCCAATTTCAAGGATTACCATTCTCCCTGGCCCTTAAACTAACTACCTGATTTTTTCTGTGGACACTGAAAACTTTACTGAACCTGGAGTTGCAGGCAGGCTGAATCATAAGATATTCTTTAAAAAAAATTGTATCAGATCACTCGTTTAATTAAGAGAAAAGTAGGATAGGTGCAAAGCACAGACCAAGTATCCTCAGTTGTAGCAACAAATGCTTTGTGGTGTACAGATGCTTTTTAACCACCTACAAATGCTTTGTGGTGTAGTGCACTGGGCCATGCATGCTTGGCAAAAAGTCTGAAAATAATTTACATTGGTACAGAAGGTACTATATATAACAATGAGAAAATCGAGCAACTATTGATAGTTATAGGCATAAAGTCTTCTTATTAGTGACTCCTTTTTACATATACTTTTGTTCTCTGCTAAAAAAATTACAAATAGCATAACGCATCTAGTGTGCAGATAGACAGAGTCAATTACACGGGCGTAGTACTGTGAACAGAGAGAGCGCTTCTGAGTTCTGACTGCATCAAGGACATGCGAAAAGATCGGGATTTTGATCCTTAATAACGTACACTTACTGGCGCATACATAACAAACCGCATCTTTGCAGTGTGGCTCGGCCCCTATATATATTGTCGCAGACACCCTTCTCAAATCGCCCCCAAGAAAGACTTCAGAAGCGTAGTGCTAGAGACACTACAGCTTTGTAGCTCCATATACTTTTCTCCCTCCCAGCCAGTCAGCCACAACGTGAAACCTAGCTAGCTTGCATAGGATGGCTGGTTCCAAGGTTGTTCTGTGCACTTGCATTATGATCTTCCTTGTTGTGGCAAGCCAGCAGGCTGATGCAAGGCGGCTGATGGCTGCAACTGCAACGACGACGGGCGACGCCAAGGAAGGATCATGCAAGGGTGGCGTCGTGGCCGTCCACGTCGAAGGCGATGGAAGCGTAGCATCAAAGCAAGAAATGGTCTCCGCGACGGGCACGGAGCAAGCCGGCGAAGGGAGGCCAATGACGACCACGGACGCCCGGCCGACGGCACCCGGGAACAGCCCCGGCATCGGCAACCGAGGGAAGATCAACAACTAGAGTGCCGTGTTCTTATCTAAGGGTGCAATGAAGCTGGGTACTAGTACTGTACTCGTTTGTAATTTGGTACTTACTAGTCCTGCTATTCTGTTTAGTTATTTCTCCTTTTCATTTGTGTTTTTCTTTGCTTTGTGTGCACAATGTTCAGTCCAGTACTCCAGTATACATTGTAAACTTTTGTACTGCTATTTTGTAAGTTGTAACCATGTACCCTGATGATTTTGTAACCACGATTCGCATGAATAAAGTTCTGCAGCCGCTTGTGTGTCACCAAAGAGAGTCATCAGTCACCTGTATTCTTGGGTAGGCTGACAACCACCTCGCTGCAGGAGACAACTGAAAAAAACTGTCTGAACTCTAACAAACTATTAACAAGTTGAAGGGCAAACTCAAAAGGACTCTTAATTAGTCATCCCGTCGCATGCATGCATGTTTTATACTATGTGGTGTGGTCGGCAAATTAAAGCGAGCAGCTATGTTGAGAAGAGGCCGGGGAGCTTGGAAGACTAGACCTGAACTAGCTAGATATGGCATTGTCTCTCCCCCTGCCCTCACACTCCCCCTTCCGTCCCGAGTGAAACATTACCGGATTTGACAAGAGATATGCCCATGGAGTGTTCAACTTGGGGTTTTTCTTTGTCGCTATGCTTCCAGTTTTAAGAAATGCTAGCAAATTAAAGCCAGGAGGAATCAGCACATCATCACAAAATAAGAAATGGGAATGTGAGTGTGACGGAAGGTTTGCATGCCCCCATCATCCACCATGCATTCGCACAGATTCGACGTTGCTTAAAATTATTCTGCATGCATATATGGCTGTCGACAATAAAGAAACCGTTAATCCATTATGCTCCTGTACAGTTTAGTTAATTTAGAAGAGGCAAAGATACAAAAGTCTGCGCACAATCAAGTTGTGGAGGCCGTATCTGAGGTAATATAAGTTTATATGCTTATGACATTTCTTTGCTGATGCCGTGGCAGCATCACTTTCTTCTTTTATCATACATCATGATGAGATAAGAGAATGGCACTTCAGTGAAAACCAAAACCTTACTTTTCTTCTGGCCGGGTATGTAGCTGGGGTAATTATACTCGACCCCCTGCCAATTGGGGACCAAATCTGGGTTGGTTGCTCTATATGTCTCACCAATACGTGTGCGGTGATTCGCTAATCTCATTATGCACCACCTCATCCGTAGGTGTGTGAGTGTCTGCGTCCAACTGTGTTTTAAATAAAAATCACTTCTATCTTGCTAGTCGTCGCTACTCATATTTCTATAACTATATTTTTGATATAATTTTGCCAGTGGGTATTGAGGAAAACAATTTAGTCAACGGATAAAATTAATTGCAGGAATTTTGACTGAAAATTTCAGAAATATCACCCAGTGACGGGATGTTTCTGAATTTTAAACCTATTACCATTTCCAAATTCAAATTTGTTTACAACATTGAATTGTGAAAATCCAGTCACACCAAAGCATACCTTTTCGAGTTGTTTAATGAAACGCTGCCCATTCTTATGTGTCTTGGTCTTAGTCTACGTTCCTATATCTCAACCATTTGCCTAATAAGACCACCTTGCACTCTGCAAAGAGAGGATCTATCCTCGGAACGAACCAAGCGCGCCATGCTTGGACTGCTGCACATGTTGCCCTGCTCGTGCAGTTGTGGTGGATCGATCAGTCTGGCAAGCCGCAAGGCGCGCCACTGCGGCGCACGCACAATAATGCTGGTACCTCGCCTGACACACGCATGGCGATCGATCGCCTGATCGATCCGATTCCCGATAAGATCCTCCTCATGCAGTAGTCCAGAGAACGAGGCATGAGATATTTGATCGAGATCCCCTCGCTGGCTCGCTCTACCGCGCACTCACCGCCGCTTTCGATCCTGTTCCATGTGAGATGCACCACCAGAATGCCAGATCGCCAAGATTCCTGGCAAAAAGATCCCAGTGTTGCTCGGAATATTCTGTGGGTTCTCTGACACCGGCCGCCGTGGTCGTCGTCGTCTCTCTGATTGTCCTCTTGCTAGCCCGGCCGGCTGTCGCAACATTCAGTGGCTGTGGCTGGCCGGCCGGCGTGTCCGTCCGGCAATCGTGGCGAGCTCCGCTCCAGCCGCGCCTCCGCCGAAAAGGAAGTGGTGAAAGTGAAACAAAGGCCTTGCTTGGTTCCAGGTGTTACTTTTTTAACACCACTTTTGACCGTTAATTAAGGGTATTAAATAAAGTCAATTTACAAAACTAACTCCACAACCCCCGGTTAAATCGCGAGACGAATCTAATGAAGCCTTTGACCGCATGATTAAAGAATAATTACTGTAGCATTACTGTAGTAAATCATGGATTAATTAGGCTCATTAGATTCGTCGCGTAAAGTTGCACTCATCTGTGAAAAGGTTCTGTAAATAGACTTCATTTGATACTCCATGCATACAAGATTCCCAGGTGTTAGAAAAGTAACACCGGGAACCAAGCAAGGCCAAAGGGTGTGTTTAGAGCCCCAACTTCCCCCAAAATTCACTATGCAAAAAGAAGATTCTCCATCACATCAACAATGTCGGCACATGCATGGAGTACTAAATGTAGATGAAATCAAAAACTAATTACACAGTTTGGATGTACTTTGCGAGACGAATCTTTTGAGCCTAGTTAGGCCATGGTAGGATAATATTTACCACAAACAAACGAAAAGTGCTACAATGCTTTTCATTTCGGAACAGTGCATTTCAGCCTAAAATCCGTGCAAAATTCAGAATTTTGCATCCCAATTCAGAGACCTAAACACACCCAAAGGAGCCCGCAGCCACTCTGGATTCTCCATGACCGTTGGTGTGTGCTGCGCCGGCAACCCTAGCCCAGCATGATTGGGCGCACAAGCCAAGTGATCGAAGGCCGGCCTCTCCATTATAGAGCGCATGCATTGCAATGCATGCGGCTAGTGAGCTAGTGGTGCTGCCCTCTGCCGGCGCCCGCCGGCGGCAAGCGATGGTGCATGTGCTTGTATTGTACTGGTCCTTATCTCGGCAGGAGCTGATTGCATGTTGATCTGATTCTAGCCGTTTTGGAATAAAAACGGCCTATTTTGGTAGTTTAGGTTCAAACAGGAGTTCCATACAAGTCTACAATGCAAGAGACTGAGATAGGAGGCGCAGAGCGAGAAAAGCGACCTGAAGATCACTGACACGTGGATCTGCTTTTTTTTAGGTCACGTGGATCTGCTTTCAAGTGGAGGAAGATGTGGCAAAGAGGATCTAGTAGCAAATAGATACTCCATCCGTTCCTAAATATAAATATTCATTAATTTTTTCTGTCCATGTTTGATTATTCGTTTTATTCAAAAAGATTATGAAAATATTATTTATTTTGTTATGATATGTTTTATCATCGTAGAGTATATATTTTAAGTATATCATAATTATTTTTATATTTTCATAATTTTTTGAATAAGACAAATGGTTAAACGTGATCTACAGAAGTCGAGAAATGCTTATATTTAAGTACGGAGGGAGTATATATAGTGAGGTAGACCATAGCAGAAACGCAGGACAAAATAATGTTAGAATTAACCTTGTTATTTAGTATCTTCGAACCCTGTCACAAGCATAAGTGTCATTAGTAGTACTCCAAGAGTGAACCGTGTGTTAGGCTGTTTTGGCATAAAGCGGTCTATTTTGGTAGTTTAGATGTTTAGGATCAAACAAGAATTCCTTATACAAGTCTACAATGTAATAAAGATAGGCGCCGCAGAGAAAAGCAAGCTGAAGATCAATGACACGAAGATCTGCTTTCAAGTGGAGGATGTGCCACCAAAGAGGATCCTCGTAGCAAATAGATAGCGAGGTACTGGAGGACAAAATAATGTTAGAATCAACCTTGTTATTTGGGATGCATTTGGCACCAAGAGGTTTGCCAAGGAGTTTCTCAGTGAGAAGTGATTCTTTGCTAATCCTGTGAAGTCATTATCTGAAATGAACTAAGAAACTAGGATCTGAAATAAGTAGTTTCTTTTGATTCCATGAAGTGATTCTCCATCCTGATTTTAAGAGTTTATGATAGAGAATCACTTTCACCTATAGAATCACTTCTATCAGAGAATCACCTCTTATAAGAATTAAAATCAGATGGAGCTCTACCAAATGAACCCTTAACATAAGTGAGAACCTTTTCAGAAGCATAGTGTCATTAGTAGTCAAGGAGTGAATCATGTATATTAGGGCACTTAGTACACAACTCGCATAGTCTTACATAATACTAGTTCACATTAACCTTTGCTTCTGCATTGGCTAATGTTTTTTTAAGGTATCTATATTAGGAACTTACTAAAAAAATATAGCTCATAGCTAATAATCAAAATTATAAATATTATGACACAATGCTCATATAGATATATACTTACCTATATTCAATTGTGTTAGATTTGGTTAATAATTTCTCTAACATTTTTTCATTGGCATTTATAGTTTGAGGTTCATCTTTGACCATTGTTTTTTATAGAACATAGTTTAAAATATCTGATAGAAGTAAAAAAATTATGGAAGCATTTTTCAAGTCAGATGATGTCTTAGGTTTTTAAACTACATATTTTTTGAACGAACTAAACTACATATTTGAAAGTTATTGACAGTGAGGTTTGATTGGACAACAGTCGAAGCGTGTATTGTGAATGGAAAATTAACATTATGTTTCATTGAACTGCAAAAGACAAACACGAGAGTAAAGAAGAACATAAAAGGGAGGGGGCAAATTGAAAAGCTCCTTCAGTTTAAGAACGAGTCAATGGGCCTTGGTTGAATAGGCCGCCACGGCCGGTCGATCCATCACATAAATGGGCTAGTAGGGGCTGTGTCGCACTTGATTAGGCTTTTTGTAACGAGCGAGGGCTTGAAAGACTTGTTGTTTTCTCTTTGCCGTCACCCGCCACTTTTTTCCAGCTGGGAGCTTGGGACTAGGAGTATTTTCCATGGTTTCTTCGACCGATGTTCAAAAGAACTTACTCTGGTAGCGGGTTTCCGAGTTCTACTCGGTCATTTCCTTTTACAGAATCACTCTGCATTCGTCCAACGATTAAGTGACCTTTTGCCCATTTCTAACTGCCTTGTGGACCATGACAAGTGTGAGAGATACTATAATGTAGCCTATGATGAGGACATCGTCACGCTGAACACGCACACGTCACGTCTTTTCTCACGCTACAAGTCATCTCCAACTTAGCCGTCACGTCCGGTTCGGATTCAGCCGACAAGCCTCCACTGTTTCGGCAATATCTCCCTCATACGACATCGAAACGAGGTGTATAAGGATGCGTTGGAAAGGGAACGACGACGCCGTCGTTTTGGTTCTGGTTCTAGCTCTAGAAGATTCGTGGATCATGCTGTGTGACCACGATAAGGTGCTGCGTCACCTTTTTGGGCCAATTTAGCCGTGTATCGTGTCGGCCTTAAGCCCAGGTTGTGGACTCCCCCTGGTCGCCCCCTCAACCCTAGGTCACCCCTTTAGGATATAAACTCATTAGCCGCCACCGTTTAGACTCAGGTTTTGTTTATTCAAGTTTTCGGAGTCAAAACTGTGATTGATTCATTGTAACTGTGACGACAAGTCCTTTTACCGTGATCCAAGGCTCCTGTTTTTGCATCTCCTCGACTGTGTCGACTAGTCCTTTCGAATCGAGTGCTCGAACCCTATTGATATTCTCTTCATTTATATCTACAATTTTTGATTGCGTGTTTACCGTTCTCTTGCTTGTGTTCTCGATTCGCTTGCAGGGAAGGCCTTATCGGCGAGGTCAATCAAGTTGTGCTTGGTTGTTAACCAGCGGAGCAGTGGTGTAGCGGTTGCAGGGTTTGAATCGTGTCGATTTGAAGCCGGATCGTGAACGTCGAGATCTCCACCAATCGAGTTTACCCTCTACCTCTCGGAAGATCGGGCCAGCGCCTATCAACCTCCCTACCTATCGGAATCTCACAAATCTCTCCCTACAAATTTGAGGAAGAATAAGAGAAGGAGAGGCTGGAGAAAAAGAATGAAAGAAGAGCATATACTAAGTTCAATCCTAGTTCCGTCTCTGCGTATAAGTAGTAGTAAGCTTACACTTTAATTTACATAAAGAAGGAAGGACGATCGGACTCATTGGCAACAAGCAGAGAAACTACCAGCATATTACTAATAATGTCCTTGTCTGTTGTCAGTAGTGTATAGTATATCACTATCACTGGATGGCGACGTTAGTAGTGTATAGTATATCACAATCACTGGAAGGCGACTTCGTCGTGAATGGCACATGCATGCAGTCAAGGCTAGCTGTCCACATTTTATTTTCTTTGTTGTACCTAGACATGGGCACGGACATCATTATCATCATCTCCTATATATCCATGCACGGATCTAGCGGTAGGGCTGGGGAAGGGGGGAGGCTCGTGCCCCTCCTACCTGTCGAAATCTTATAAGGAAAGAAAATGCCGGAGGGAGAAGAAGGTGAAAGTCCCCTAACCTCAATCCTAGCTCTTCCAAGTCCTAACCGACAAAGAACAGAGATATACCGATGCTCATGACATGGTGAGCAGCATTGGAGTTGCGTCCATGTAGAGTCTATTGTTAGTGCCATCACCACCGAGACATTGTGTTGCAGGCCTGAAAGACTTGTTTTCTCTCTGCCGCCTACATCTGTCACTTTTGTCAGCATTTATTTTTCTCCAGCTGGGAATGGGAGTATTTTCCATGGTTTCTTCGACCCATGTTCAAACCAACTTACTTCGGTAGCTGCTTCCCGGGTCCGTCATTTCCTTTTTCCATAATCACTCTGCATTTGTCCAACGATTACCCTTGCCTGATGCTAATCTTTACAGTAGCAGTACAGATGTGCCACCAATCAATCTTACAATCTGCACTCTGTACCATAAACAGCAGGTCACACCATGATTTTACAAACATTTCAAGCAACAAACTAGACTGCACCAGCATGCTGAATTTCAAGCAAGACAAATGGAGGAATCCAGAGTGCAAGCCACCTTTGGATCCTGATATCATTGTCATCCATGCTATGATGCTAAGCACAGTGAAACAGTGTGCGATGAACAAGATTGCAGCAGAGCCTCTGAGGTTGATACAGTAGGAGAGACGATGCAAGCTTTTTAGGTGCCACATTTCAGCTGCCACTCGATGGTGTCAGCAAGGCAGAGGCATGCAGGCAAAGGAATGAAACATATGTAATGTATATATATAGAGAGATCTTTATTAGCAGTCATGCATACATGGAATTTATTAGTTTTTGTAAACTTATTTGCAGCCGGCTTTCTGACAAAGGCATCTAAATTTGAAGAATGATCTGTAGTAACAGTTGCCATTGCTATAGTTCTCCTGCATGCACTGATCCTTGCATGCACGTCTCTTCTTCATTGAGATAGAACAAGGCATCCGCTTATTTGGTGGGGTATAGCATTCAGGGTTATCAATAGCGCTAGCGGTAGTCTTCCAACCTAAAAATATTGAGGGTCAAATCCATATATAAAAAGGATGGGACATAAACATAGATAAAAATTAAGGTGCGGGGTGAGAGAGAGAGAGAGAGAGAGAGAGAGAGAGAGAGAGAGAGTACTTGATGGCATGACCAGTAGTATGAGAACCATGAAGCACATCACTTGCTTCGTGGTTGCCATTTTAATTACTGATGGCACTGAGTTGGGCTGGGTCACCTGCACTAGGTTGTTGCCAGAGATATCTTCAATTTATATATAATGGTGCGAGCCACATGTACCTTTTTTACTACCATTTTTCTTCAAGATTGAGATAAACTCCAACCTAAAGATAGTGCAAACTGATGCCTTGTTCTATATCTCTAAGATTGTATCTTGTTCTATATCTGTATCCACCTACTTTCCAAATACAAATTAAAAAAACTACACGGATTTGTCGAATACGGAGACTCCAACCTAAAGAAGCCTTGCAAGACACCGAGACTACTAAATTAAAGGAAGGATGTCTTTAATATTAGAGTACGAGTTTGATTAGAATAGCATGTTTTGGTTGTAAGGCAACAAATGCCAGACATAAATAGCTAGGTATGTCCGGCATTTCTTGCCTTACAACCAAAACATGCTATTCTAATAAAACTTTTATTTAAAACCATTAACACTTGTACAGTTGCTAATATGAACAAATGATGTATAGTATTTTCCAGAATTTGGAATCTGTTAGTATTTTGTCTTCTTTATCAGCCTATCTTAAAATTGTATCATCTGCAGGAGAAGTGTATCCAAAACTAATTCAATCGTGAGATAGTCCACCATCAGCAACAACAGACATGCTCTCGGTGATACATTGCACGGGCCTATGTTGTGGTAAGAATCGGGACAAGTTCAAACATATAATTATCAGCTTATGTAAATGCGTGCATGCATTTGTGTGATGTATACTTACACAACTACACACTCCAACCTCTACCTTCTCAGATCTGTTTTGTTTGTGTGTTGACTAAATAGTTGTGAGGAAATACCAATCGACACATATATTGCTATGTATTATGTACCGCCTTCTCAAATCTCGCATATGCTTTTCTACTTTAATCTAGTTTAATATGTAACTTGCTCTTACACACATATTACTATTATGTATTCCTGTATAATTATTTGTTGGCTGAATTCTGCATTGAGTTATATCAGTTAGAGGGGAATTTAGACTTTGTTAATAGTAATAAATCAGTGTAGTGTTTGGTGACTTATGTGCTTCAACTTGTCAAATACACATTATTGTTTAATTGGAACTAGTTCAAACAAATTAATAATTTGAAACTCTTTCATGAATTGGACCTCCTTTCAAGCAAACACTTTGATTTTTATTGTAAGTACTTTTTTTCCTTTTTCTGCATTTCTGTATCACCGGGGGAAAATCTGAGAACAAGATTACCATTGTTGAACCAACGCGGTCTCCCTTTTCACACCCCTTGAACTTCCCATGATTGTTTTCCACTTTTCGAACCATTTATGAGCTGATTTTAGATCCATGATGACACAACATTGTTGTTTGATTTCCTCCTCCTCGCATAATCTTTGAAGGGCATTTTGGGTTGTGCAATTTCGCATACCGACAATCGTCAATGTAAAGTTTCCTACAATTTGAAATGTGAAAAGCCTAACTCTATCGTCGTGTAGTTATGACATGCTAATCTCTCATACCATTTCCTATTTACTTAAAAATGTACTCAGATAGTATTCAAAGTACGTTATCAATATACAAAAAACATGAGCAATGTTATAATATAAGTTGTAGTAAAACGTGGATTATATGTTCCTACAATGTTTTGTATAAGATTATATCAAGTGGTTTATAAAAAGTTGAATGTACTCTATATATATACATTGCAATGTTAGGACATGTTATTGTGATTTTTTTCCGCCCATAGCAAAGCACAGGCACATAGACCTAGTAAAGAATATAAAGGTGAAACTATGTACCTTCTCATGGTAGTAAATGTAAACTAGGACAGTTAATGCAGACATCTCAATCTTCCAAAAATCTTGGTTTTGCTTTTTCTCCATGAACGGAAGCATTAGTAAGGCACGAGGGAGTGTAATTAGAATCGCTCTTATGACACATGGGCGGATATAAGAAGGACTCATGAACCGAAGCATCACTAAAGCATGAGGGAGGTACTCCCCCCACCACACACACACACACACACACACACCTACTATCCAAGAGCTCTATTGGAGCCGAAAGAGGAAGGTGAGAAGGGGGGGGGGGTAGAGAAGAAAACGAGACTACATTGGTGGAAATGGAGGAAGGAGAAGCAAGCCCTCTAAGGTTTAATCCTGCCTTCACCACTGTTAAGACAATACCACGATGAAACTAGTAAAAAAACTACAACACACTCAAACCGTATACCATAGCTAGGATGCCAAATGCGTTGAGTAGATAATCCCACTTCATCTTCAAAATTTCCTATTCCACAACACAAAATAAGAGGTGAATTCCTAGCATCATGTAATGGTTGCTAGAACTCAATTCAAGCATCATGTGGCCAGTCGGAGGACACCCCCCAGCTGCCCCTTAACAATTGTTGTGCATGGGTTGGCACGTCAACTAATTTTCATCTAATGAATTCATACTAACCACGACAAAGGAAGTTAAAATTTAGGATTAAACAGAAGGTTCACCAATAAAAGTTCTAGCGCTACAACTAGTCCATAAATTGTTAAAACTTCCATAAAACCTAAATTAAGCAATCCTTTTTCTTCTGGAGTTTCCACCCTTCAATTGCCCCACTCCATCTGGAAGACTAACTAAGATCAATTGAGTCACATTTAGGGATGGCAGCGGGTTGGGTACGTGCGGGTACGGTGTTTACCCGCCCGAAAGCGTACCCACATCCCCAACCTTTGCCCGCCCGCCGGCCTGCCTACGGGCAAAAAATCCCTGCCCGTGCCCGTGCCTGACGGATATCCACGGGGACGGGCGAAACTCGCCACCCGGAAGAGTCGCCCTCTCAGTCCGCTGTGGAGAGCCCCTCACCGACGCCGCGCCTGGCGGAGGTGGAGGCCGAGGCGACGCCCGGTAGACGCGGCACCTGGATGGATGCGCCGAGCACCCAAACCGCTGCTGTCGGTGACCTTGAAGAACAAGCTCACCGCCGACCGTTGGGAAGGAGGGAGGGATGGGAGCTGTCGGTCGCCGGGGAGAAGGAGGAGGCTCGGACTCCGCGCCACTGGATCTCGAGCGAGGAGGATGGGTTGCGCCGAAGGTGAGGAGGACGCCGGAGGCCGGGTCGCCGGGGAGCCGCGCCGCTGTATCTCAAACGGAGAGGAGGGAGCCGCGACCACCACCGGAAGGGAGCTGCAGGCGCCAGCGGAGCTTGCCCTTCGCGGGGAGGAGGAACCCGTAGCCTCTAGCACCGCCAGGGTTGAGGAGGGCGCGAGCGCCGGTGGCGGACGGAGCGACGCCCGCGAGTCAGAGTCTCGGAGACGCGGAACGGGGTGGTTGATATTTTTTTGAGATGATGATAGTGCTGATTGCGCCGCAGGCTGCTGGGGCTAGGACGGTGCGGTCGTGCGGGATGGCTTCCTAGGTTTTTTATTTGGGCCAAATGTTGATGTTGGACCTATTTTGATGGGCCCGCGGGTGAGGTTTTTTGCCCGTGGTGTGCCCGCGGGCGAGGTTTTGTGCCTGTACCCGTGCCCGCGGGTGAGAACTGCTGCCCATATCCTTGCTCGTCGGGTCGGATATCCGCGCCAGCGGGTAGAATTGCCATCCCTAGTCACATTTTGATGTTCTAATTGATGACCTTAGAGCAACTCCAATAGTTCCCCATCCCATGTTGTCATTGTTATTTTTTTGGCAAAAACAGAAAAAACTTTCTCCAACAGTTCTCCATCTCAGGTTGCCATTTATCCAAGTTGGAAAAAACAGCCTCCGCACGCGCATATATGCGTGCAGCTATCCGTGGTGCATCCTTCCGTATCAGAAGAGGTGGAAGAGTATAAAAATAATTTTGTTTTTTCTCTGAATTCCTGATTTAAGTTTTCAAGAGGTGGAAGGGTGGAAACATAATTTTGTTTCTCTCTCAGGATTCCTGATGTAGGTTAGATCTGGATTTGACAAATGAATTATGCCAAACTGTTGGAGATTGACTCTTTTTTACTTGTCATATCTTTTTAGAAGTTGACAAAACACAAGATTTGCTAAATAAAATTTGGCAAACTATTCGAGACGCTCTTACGATTGGGAACGGATGTGATGGCAGCCGGGAGGGGTGGGTAAGAAGACCTCAAAACTCTAATCCACTACCAACAGGAAAGACACAATCTCCGGGTCTTGTTGTAGGCAGTCACTTGGTCCTGCATCGATGGTCGTGCCAACACAGGAGAGAAAAAGAAGAGAGATAAACACAGGAGAAAAGAAGAACATAAAAGGGTGGTGCCAAATTGAAAAGCCTTTTCACTTTAGTAGCCAATCAGTAAATAAAAAATAATAAACCTTTGTTGGAACGATTCACCGCAGACCGCACCATTGTTCGTTTTTTTAGAATTACCGCACCATTGTTCGTGCATTGGACGCCACGGGTTCATTAACACCTCCATGGGCTTATTGCTTATTGGGCCATTCCGTACAGCTCCTTAGACTTTTGCCATGGGGCATTTTCTTTGTGCAGTGGTCTGCTAGTGGGAGTATTTGCAATGGTTTCTTCCACTGGCAGAAGATCCGTGGTGATGTCATTTTCTTTTCCAAAAATCATTCTGCATTTGTCCAATGCTTACGTGACCTTTTGCGCATTTAGTTCCCCAAAATTTCAAAATTTTCACCCATTTCACTAAAATTTTACTTTTTTTTTCTCTTTGTGCATGCAACTTAATGCAAAAAATTTTACTCATTTCACCAAAATTTCAGCCAACTAAACAGGGTCTTACAGGAGCAGTATAGATGTGCCACCAATCATTCTTACAGTCTGCACTCTGCACCATAAGCTGATCACACCATGATTTGAGAAACATTTTAAGCAACAAACTGAACTGCACAGCATGCTGAATTGCTGATGGCTGACAATCAAGCAAGACAAATGGATGAATCCAGAGACCAAGCCACCTTTGGATCCTGATATCATTGTCGTCCTGGACTACTGAGAGAATGACTGATATATAGCCATACTAAACACAGCGAAACAGTACACGGTGAGCAGAGCCGAGAGACAATGCAAGCTTTTTAGGTGCGAGATTTCAGCTGCCACTTGAAGGTGTCAGCAAGGCAGAGGCATGCAGGCAAAGGCAACGCAACGAGCTGACAACTTTTTTAGGCACATGGCTGACTGATGGCAGGCCGCTTCCATTTCTTCAGCGTTTGCTCTGCCCTGTGCCCTCATCACCATTCACCCGTGGCCCTCAAGCAGGCAAGCAGCTGCGCTGTGGCCTGTGGGTGCCATTGGCTCACCTCTTCTGCGGGGCATCCTGTGCCAGATGCATGCAACTTTCTTCTGCTGAGGAAGCAGGTCGGCACAGGTGAAAAGGCGCTCGGTGGACCATGAACAATCTTTGGATATTTCGGCATGTGTTGGGCTTGGGCAAGCTGTGAGATAGGGTGATGGCTTCTGGCTTGATTGGGTGAGTAGGCATGCCCTTGCAGGTTGCAGCTCTGATGTGTTTGCTGCGTTGCTATTGCTAGTGCTTATCACTTCCTTCGTTTCACTGTCTCAGTCATGCTGTTGCTGGAAAGAGATCGGCTGGGCCAAGCTGCAAGATGAACAAGAACAATTGATGGATCGACGAAATAAATCAACACTCCTGATGGATCATCGTGGAACAATGTGGACGATTTGAGGGCGATTCTAGAAATCTGTTAGCATAGGTAGTTTTTGTCCGGTCCATTTGCAACTGCTTTCCCAACGTCTTCTTCCTGCAAAACAGTCGTTGACAGCTATGAATGCTGAATTTGCCAGCCGAAAGAAAACGTTGGCAACACCAACACAACACAATTCAACTGTCCCCGCTGCGATTTGGTTTTTTCTATGTCCAGTATTAAATGTATTTTCCCTACATGTGGAAACGGAAAGCTACAAGCATGAATGGGATACATTTGTACTCATCTGTCTCTACCAATTGTCACCTCCCTTTCCATGAACAGTTTCAGTTTTCAGGTGAAGACACCCAACAAATCATGGCACAATTTTGTGATCTACAGACAAGCCTTAAGAGGGCCATCAATAATTCGATTCGATGAGCATGAGACATCCTACCCTTTACAAAACAGGCGCTTTCTTCCCCCGAAATGAAGTCACTACCTACAGCTGCAACTGTGAGTTTCACAGTAGAGAAAAACACAAGCTTTTCTTGCATTGTTTTTTTTTGAAGCAAAGCTTTTTGTTGCAAAGGTGCTTGTACATGATGTAGCCAAGGTGTCACAACCGGGAGTGATGATTATTATATCCCTTTTTCTGAGCTAATGCTTGTAGTTTATACTAATCGACAGCTTTCATTCAAATGCACGCCAGTTACTTCCAGGTTACTGACGGTTCAGCAGTAGTATAACAGAAGCACTCTGTGCTCACTGGGTGCAGCAAAGCGAGGTCACATGAGAACGGTTAGCCAGTTTGAAAACACTGCTCTCCAATCAGCAGAGACCACACGTTTGCAAAAATACTGTCATTAGGCACGACAAGGCAGCATTCTTAGCACGTATGGTAGGTGCTTTTCCTGCACTTTTTGAACAAGCTGAACCAGTAAAATACTCTTAGACGGTCTTGTTAATGCCTTTCTCTAGTTCAGTAGCTGCTGGTCCAGCATTGCCACTGCCACTAGGCACTAGCCACGAGCTGAAAGGAGGTTTCAGCTTTGGATTCCAGGGGTTAGGAGAAGGATTGTTGTCGGCTTCCTGGATTCTGAATCTATCTGATGCACTGTCAAAGCCAGCCAGCCGACCTTTCAGCTGCAAAGCATATGGACGGCTCCTGGTTTGAATGTTAAATGAGCAGCACCTGTGGTGGTTTGAGAAGACGACGAACAGCGTCCGACCGTCAGTTTCGGCAGTGGTGATATTGTTTAATCGCATGGCAGTTGGACCTCTGCCTCTTGAGTCTTCACAGAACAGAAGGATAGGGCTCAGACTTCAGTGCCATGAATCTCGTTTAAACCCTAACGGCTACGAGTTTGCATTGTGTATAGGTTCAGCAATATCGTACACCTAATATTCCAGCTAACTGTTACATTTATTAGATCCTAATAACATAGTGTCCTTGACCTACAAGGCTACAACTAATCCTAAAATGTCAAAGTGTGGAAACAGTGCCACATTAGTCATGCATACGTGCTTCCAAATACGACACTCTTTGTTCAGTGCTGCAGCCATGGACAGGCAAGTAGGATATGTGCCACTGTCCATGTGGACCATATCACATGGAGACTGTCAGCACGTAACGAAATTTTGTCGGCAGAAACCTCCGCGACCCGCGATCGTCATGTGCTCCCCATGAAGCTTATCTAATCTGAATCAAACAGTACCAATTACTAATTAATAATCCAATTAAACGCATGGAAAAAATCAGCAGGAGGAAATCTTTAGCACATGAAGCACCAGTTTCAAAACGTACGGCTGCTTATCTTGATCCTTATCCCATCCTGCTTCTAGACAGAAATGAAATCATGCTCCTCACCTTCTTTTCCTGTTCAGATCGATTTTTATCCATCCAGCAGATAACTTCGGGCTATCCTGACCAAAATTTGGCCCCTTGCAATGCAAAATCCAACGCTTTTTCACCTGCCACCTTGTTCATGTCCGCTTGTTCGTTGGGACCTTGCAGTCTTGCAGAGATGAATGGCAGCATGGAGGCCGAGGAGACGTGGTGCACACTTCGCCACGGGCGCCTTGGGTAAAGGCCGGCCTGTTCGGTGTGGTGGCTCAACGGTTTGCATGCACAAAAGTTAATAATTTCTCACGTGGTCGCGAGCCTGGCCGTGCAGCGGCGGCCGGCCGGCCGGCGACAAACGCGTCTTTATTTCACATGCACGCACCGATCGATCGGAAAGCCTGCATGGTGTCCATGGATGATGGTAGGCCAAACTTTCTCGAAGGCAGAACGTTTCCATTCTCTCCAACGCGTCATCTTTAGATTGTCATCCTGCAGGGCTTTTGTTCACTAAACCCAGTACGAAACTAGGGCGGTTGATAAAGCACACGACACTACTAATTTTATTTGATCGCCTTGATATGTGTGGTTGGCCAAATTGTCCTGGTCGGAGTGGCGATCCTTTTATTTGATCGCTACTAATTTTCGGCTTCTAAGCATCTTGATAATATCTTCATATTTATGTTTTTTGGTTTTTGGTGACCCCAACTATGAAATTAGGATTATCAATAACACATACTGATAACACACGCGGCCACCAGCCAAGGGATTAAGCTCTCTCTCTCTCTTTTGCCACGTATTAAAACTCTTGGTGATTGGTGTGTATGAGTTATAAGAAGGGTGGTGGAGCATTCTTGACTAATGGATTAGATTTTTTGTGTGCATTGATTTATCAACAACCTCATTGTGCTTGTGTATGATAGGATAAGTTATCTTGCGAATGTCAACCTTTCTATTTGATAAATAACCTATTTTTAAACTTTAGGCAAAACAAACAAACAAACTCATATCGTGTGATAACTTGCTAAGTTAAAATAAGTTCACTTAAAAGCTCAGACAAATAATCAAAGAAATGACTTTCTTTTTAGAAAAAGGATAATAGTTCAACCTATGCAACCACACATAACCGAGTTCTAACGATATTATTAGCTCCCTCGCTGATTACAAAGAAATGAGTTATAGGAGAATGAATTGTGTAACCGAGTTCTAACAATACACCTTAACGATCAGGAGCTAATCTGATCTAAACCTATGGTGCATAAGTCATACAGAAAGGTGATGTCACCGACAGTTTCCTCATCATCTCAGAACTCTTAATCCTTAGGTCGATTCTCATCAACATCAAGGTCTAGTTATTTACAAACTTCATACTGGGAGTTAACAAGTGCTTTTATTTGAACGATCATGGAGCTCCATTCAGCAGCGACAAGATGCTCAATAGTCTCATATTTTCTTTTCACAGTAAGAAGATAGTTGAATAAATCTTGCTTCTCTAGAAGACTAAAGTAGTTTAGATTAACAACTTCGGTAAAGAAAACACTTTCTAAAAAGGAAATAACTTTGGCAGCAGCACTGCATTCTGCTTCATATGTTGATTTTTTTGCATCACCGTTAATAATTTTTTTCCTAGTTCTCCGTGATGTGCCAGTCCCATCACGCTAATGGATGCAACGAAGCAGACATCAAAACAATTTTATTTACATAACATGAACTTATAAATAGTTGATAATGGATTCTTCATATCTTTCTGATGTAGTTATTGCTGCCTTTACAGCACTACACATGATCAACATGAGCAAACTTCATGTTATCTGAGATGTGTTGAAGATAAGCTTCCACCTCACACTTGAGAGTGATGAGTTTTCCAAAAATAACAAAGCGCGAGGGGTTGGCAGCAATGGAGGAAGCTATTTGTGTCTATCAAAATGCCAGCAGTCGCAATCCAGTTTCCCAACATAGACTTTATGTTTTTGACAGTATCCTTGATACTGGTTTCGACCTCACTAATTTTTTTCTACTATGTGAAGCTTCTCATAGCTCCACTATGCAAAACGAATACTAAACTTGGAGGTGAGGTAATCAGCAACCTTCATTACTACATCTAGTTCAACCTCCTGAACACTAAGCAACTTTGCTGGAAGTCCACACTTAATCTGGAATGAAAATTCGGTAGCATCAAACTGACACAAACGATTTTCAATCCTGTTTCACAAACAGTTGTGGGGACATGCATTTCTGGACTTTTGATTTCATGGACAACTCTCCTAATCGGATTACTCATCTCTAGGAAAACCCTCCTCTGGCTTCCCTACGTTTGATAAAATGGAGACAATGATTAGCGAAAAACTAAGTAGCCCTCAATACAATTTGGACTATAACCATACTTAGTAATTAGTAATTACCAACATACATCATACAACCAGTAAAGAAAAACAACCTGACGAGGGCTTGGACCAGGGCCCGCCACGACTACCGTAAGAGGAAGTACGGGCTACACTCCGAGTACTTGGCGGCCTGTACGACAAGTACCCCGTCTCTGAACACTTGGCAACCCGTACGACCAGTTTCTGTCAAGTCCGAGTACTTGGCGGCCCGTACGAATGGGCACCACCTACTTCCGAGTACTTGACGGTTCGTCCGACAAGTTTCCGCCCACTTGGAGGCCGTCCGACAAGTTTCCGTCCCCACTACAACTACTCGTTCGCACGAGTAGTTTCCGCCTCGTCTCCGACTACTCGTTCGCACGAGTAGTTCCCCATCCCCGGCGAGCCAGTCTTCGCGGCGAAGCAAACCACAGCCAGGGGCCCACCCTCGATGTGACGACTCCTCCGCGCACACCCGCTCCTTTGCCGCCACGTGCAACCCTCTCCATACCGGGCCGTACTGACAAGAGGGTGTCAGGTGTCAGGAGGCATGGACGCCCATTGCGCCATGAACGGCATAGTGCGAGCCATCCCCTCCGCACAGGAACCCCCACAGTGTCCCGGAAAGATGCATACCAACTATGCTGATGGAAGCATGGTACGAAGCTGACGACCCACGACGCCCGACTACTCGGAGGCGTGCTCGAGAAGTCCCCGACGCCAACTACTCGGAACCCGCAATTCCGAGAGGCTCATACGGTCAACAACCACTCCGCTACAGTCCCAAGCTGACTCACCACATCCGGACGGCCGCCCTACGTGGAGGACACCCTGTAATCTAATTTCCATTCCCGTTTTACCCCCCTTGCCCTCCCCTTGCGACTATAAAAGGGGGAGGAAGGGGTCACGTTCACATATAGATAGAGACGCACTCACGCTCATACACTTCTCATACACACGTACACCCTCAGGCTACAAGAACCACCTCGCACTCACACCAGGGACTTGGGCTTCGAGACCCTCTTCCGACCAGTTTGTAACACCTACTACGAACTTGGACATAAAGAACACTCTCCTCAGACTGGACGTAGGGTATTACTCTCCGGAGGCCCGAACCAGTATAAACCCTAGTGTCTCTTGTGCCACCGTGCGGATCCAGACACGCGATCATATAAATTTACTTGCCGACGGTGACAAACCCCGACACAACCAATCACCAAAGTCATACCAAATTTCTAAAAAAATCAAAAAAAGATATCAAACCATTGAGATGGCTACTATTCCACACAATTCTTTTTAAAACTACTGCAAATGGATGTTGTAAGCATCAAGGCCCCACCGCACCTTTGGTAAGGGTGTGTTTCAGTGATAAATGACAACCATATACTTGTGACTAACCTTTGTTTTGTAGCGGATTTATACTTGGGTTATTGTCATAAGTGATAAGTGAAAAGAGAGCCCTCAATTTGAAATTATTGATGATCAATGGACAAAGACTACAAGGCTAAGGATATTCTTAGTTCCAAGTGTCACAAGGAGATGAAGGACACTTGGATTTGCTAGTTTGTAGTGTTTGACCGTACTATTAAGAGGGGTTCACACTTGAGTAGCTTGACCATGCCAAATGCTATGCCATATTCATGCACTATCAAGCTCCTTGGTCACTAAACAGCTCAAGATACTCATGGAAACACATTGGAAGCAAAAGACTTGAAGAAAAACTCAAAGGTGTTTGAATTGGATGAGTTGAAGTGAAAAAGGGCGCGTCGGATGATCCGACGCTATCATTTCTAGTTGCACCGGATGATTGATGTGGAAGTTTCAGCAGAAATCAGCACCGCCGGATGAACCGACGGTGTATCAGCAGTAGCATCGGTTCATCTGGTGACCTAGGGTTTGGTAACAGTGATGAATCAAGTTAAGAGCCTTCAGCACCGGATGAAGCGACGGTCTAAGCAACGGTTCATCCGGCGCACGTATATATTTCATACAGAGACGCACCGAGTGAACTTGCTTCAGCACCGGATGAACCGATGCTCATGAAGACTACCAACGGTTCATCCGGTGCCTATGGTTATTCTACGCAGAGACATTTTGAGTGAAGTCGCTTCAGCACCGGATAAACCGATGCATCGTCGGTGCTTGCGTCGAATGAATTGGTACAACATTTGAGTTCAACGGCTATATTTCGAGACTTAGTGTGACCGGATGAACCGACGCTGTCGTAGGGGGAACCGTCGGTTCATCCGACGGTACTACTTTTCAGAGGACTTTTCCAACGGCTAGCCTCCCTTACTAGGCCAATAAATTGGACCCCCCTGCATCTCTCGAGCTGCCTTTGCCACTCTAAAGACCTACTACAGCCAAGGAGAAGGAGAGTTAGTGCTTTGATCAATTGGATTTCATCTTCCTAGCCAAGAGGGATTCTTTCTTGGTGATCAAGGGTTTCAAGGTGCTTTCAATGGCATAGCTGAGTGCATTGGTCAAGTGAAAGTGTGTGAGCTTGTTACTCTTGGAGTTTGACGGCTCCTAGACGGTCTTGGTGATTGGGGTTCTTGGTGAGCTCTTGGAGATTGTGGGAGCCCCGGGAAGTTCTTGGTGTAAATAGATTGAGACCCACCATTCCGGAGATGGAGAACGGGTACTCTTAGTGAGCACTCAAGTCTAAGTGGCTTGAGGGGGAGCAAAACTCTTTGTGAGTGCTCCAACGTGGATTAGGGAGAAGCGTCAACTTCTCGATATCACGGGAAAAATTCAGTTGTCTCGTGTCCACTCTTTCTACCTTCTTGCACTTAATTCCGCATTTACTTTCAGCTCTTAAGTTCCTTTGCTCTTGTTTCCCTCAAGTTTGCTTTGCTTGTTGCATATCTTGACTAGGGTGCTTTTCTCATGTTAGTGTGAATCTTGCTAAGGAACTTTGTTGTTAGTGTGCTTAGTTGGTAGGAAGAAACCTTTTTAGATGGGTAATACTAGAGATATAGGTTTAGGTTTACTTCTTGTTCTAGAAATTTGAAGAAGGCCCATATTCAACCCCCCACTTCTATAGGCCATCGATCCTACAAGTGGTATCAGAGCTTAGGCTCTCTTTTTGGTGGCTTAACCGCCTAGAGAGATGGGCAAGGGGAGTGGTAATGGCCCTCCCAAGTTGGTGGGGGAAACAGTTCACTTTTTGGGCACATAGAATGGCTAGTTTTCTTCAAGCACAACACCATGATGCATGGATCACTACCATGTATCCCATGCCGGTGGAACCCACCGAAAGTGAAACCAAGTGGAACTATCGTGCTAGAAACTTTATCTTTGAGACTCTTGAGGAGGATTTGTTTGATAGGGTGTTTGCTTTGGAGACCGCTCATGAGGTTTGGATGGAGCTCAAAAGAATCCATGTAGGCAACAAGAAAATCCGTGAGGAGAAGTATGAGTTGCTTAAGGTTGAGCTTAATGAGTTTAAGATGAAGGATGATGAGGGTGTAGAGGAAATGTACTCTAGGATGGGTGTTATTATTCAAAATATCAATGCTCTCGATGTTGCTAACGTGTCCGAGCAGGAAATTATTCGGAAAATTCTTCAAATGCTTCCCAAGCCCAAGTACAACATCGTCAAGGCACTCATCTTTGAGAAGAACTTCGAAACTCTCACCATCACCGAAGTTGTGAACAAGATTCAATCTCATGAGATGTTCTTGATGGGGCAAATTGAATCATCCACTTCCACATCAAGCTCTAAGAAGGATCTTGCGCTCAAGGCTAGTGACAAGACCAAGCCAAAGTCAGAAAGCAAGGCCTCCTCCCTCTTCAAGTGAAAGTGAAGACAAGAGTGACTCAAGTGATGAAGATGATGGTGAACTTGCTTTCCTCATGATAAGGACTACCAAATTGCTCTCCAAGATTGGCAAGAAAGGCTATAACTATGATCCTAAGAAGAACAAGTTTCGCTCATTAAGAAGAAGTGGTGAAGGTGGCAAGAGGAAGTGCTACAATTGCCAAAGCTATGATCATCTATCATATGATTGCCCCTAGCCCGACAAGTGAGTGTCAAGCTCTAGCAAGAAGAACAAAAATGATGATGATAAAGAGAAAGATGACAAGCACTCCAATAAGGACTCATACAAGAAGAAGTCTTCTAGCAAGCCCTACAACAAGAAGAAGAGTGGTCATCGTTCTCTCTTGGCAAATGAGTGGATCACGGATGGTGAAACTTCAAGTGAATCAAGCGATGGTGAAGATTAGAAGAACAAGAAGTTTGCCGGTCTTGTGATCATGGATGATGAAGAACCTCCTCTTCCTCCACCACCTATGTGCTTCATGGCTAAACACTCCAAGGTGAGCGATAGTGAAGATAGTGACTCCTCGGATAGTGATAATGAACTTTCACCTCATGCTCTTAAGGGACTTCTAGATCAATACACCGACATGATCAAGAAACAAAAGAGTAAGCTCAAGGCTCTTGAAGAGACACATGAGAAACTTAAGCTATCCAATGATGAGTTACTTGTGAAACACAATGACCTTAGCAAAGAACATGAAGCTTTGGTAGTGTCTAACAAGTCACTTAGAGATGACCACAACAAGTTACTTGATAAGCACAATGAGCTAATCGTCAAACATGATGATATAACCGTGCTTAACAAGTCTCTTGAGTCAAGTCAAAAGATGCTTAAGAAAGATCATGTGGTCTTAGAGATGAAGTATCAAGAGATTGAGCTTGCTTATGAGGCTATTTGTTCTAGTGGGCAAGAGAATGCTAGAGACATCACTAAGACAAATGCTTCTACTTCTTGTGATGATTTGATTAAAGAACCTAAGACCTTGCTAAATGATGAGAATGTTGCCTCCTCTTCCAAGACTAACCATGATAGGGTGAAAACACTTGAAGAGGAAGTAAGAAGCCTAAGATCTTGTGTGAAGATATGGCCAAGGGTGAAGCATTGCATAAGGAGATCCTCTATCACAATGCAAGAGATTATGGCTCTAGGGGACTTGGCTCCTTCCCTCAACCCATCAAAGAGACTCGCAAGTCAAAGGAACTTTATGGGTGCTTTGTGAAGGAAGTTGGGTCTTATTGCCAACATTGCGACATCACCAGTCATCACACAAGGGAGTGCCCTATACCTTCATGTCTATTGCCTAAATTAGCTTGCAACTATCGTTCCATGTTCAATAATAACCATTTCTTATTGTTGAAGAATAGCAAGGGCAAGGTGGCGGCAAGGTTCATAGGGACCAAGGCTAAAGTGAATCATCCTAGGCAAATTTGGGTTCCCAAAGCTTTAGTAACTCATGTGATTGGGCCCAAACTTGTTTGGGTTCCTAAATCCTCAACTTGATCTCTTTGTGTGTAGGTGAACTACAAGGCCGGGGAAAGTCATTGGGTTCTTGATAGTGGATGTACTCAACACATGACCAGCCAAAGTAAAATGTTCACCTCTCTAGTGGATGATGCGGGGAATCATGAGCAAGTCACATTTGGTGATAATTCTAAAGGAAGAGTTTCTGGTTTGGGTGACATAACCATTGCAAAAGATCTCTCTCTTTCCAATGTTTTGTTTGTAGACTCTTGTAGTTATAACTTGCTTTCCATTGCTCAATTTTGTGATCTTGGCTTATCTTGCTTGTTTGATGATGAGGGAGTTATCATTACTAATAAGAAATCTAATGAAGTTGTGTTCAAAGGTTTTCGCCATGGGAACATCTATCTTGTAGACTTCTCCTCTCATGAAGCGAACTTGACTACTTGTCTTTTCACCAAGACATCCAAGGGTTGGCTATGGCATCGCCGTATTGCACATATAGGCATGAGTCAACTCAAGAAGGCTTTCAAAAGGGGTTTAGTTCTTGGTGTGAAGGAGGTCACATTTGAGAAGGACAAGTTATGTGGAGCGTGTCAAGCCGGCAAGCAAGTAGCAAGTCACCAACCTATGAAGGCTTATGTATCTACCGCAAGACCTTTGGAAATCTTGCACATGGACCTCTTCGGCCCTACTACATACAAGAGTCTTGGTGGTAATCTCTATTATCTTGTCATTGTTGATGATTACTCACGTTACACTTGGACATTCTTTTTGGAGGACAAGAGCAAGACGTTCGGGATCTTCAAGAACTTTGCTACAAGGGCTCAAAATGAATTTGAGTCATCTATTGTGAAGATCCGGAGTGACAATGGATCGGAATTCCGGAACACTAAAGTGGAAGAGTATTGTGATGAGCTAGGCGTCAAGCATGAATTCTCTTGAACCTACACACCACAACAAAATGGTGTGGTAGAAAGGAAGAACAAGACCCTCATCACATTGTCTAGAGCTATGTTGGATGATTATGATATCTCTCAAAGATTTTGGGCGGAAGCTATCAACACGGCGTGTCATGCTTAAAATAGGATGTATCTCCACCGACTATTAATGAAGACACCCTATGAGCTTCTCATTAGGAGGAAGCCCAACATCTCCTACTTCCGAGTTTTTGGGTGTAAGTGTTTCATTTACAAGAAGAGGAAGCACCTAGGGAAGTTTGAAAGTAGGGTAGATGAGGGCATGTTTCTTGGTTATGCATCAAACTCCAAGGCATATAGAGTATTCAACAACACTACACGTGCCGTTGAAGAAACATGTGACGTGGAGTTTGATGAATCTAATGGCTCCCAAGGAGATGGCTATTATTGTGATGATGTAGGTAAAGAACCTCTCCGAGAAGCAATGAACAAGATGGCTATTGGGGACATCAAGCCTAAAGAGGATGATGATGCACCTTCTACTTCCCACAACCATGAAGATTCATCCTCTTCCGATGATGATAATGATGACCATCAAAGGCGGACAAGACAAGGAAGCTCATCTTCCTCAAATGGACCACCTCCTACATCACAAGACACCCAAGATCAAGGAGAAGAAGAACCGGAAGTAGTGCAACCTCAAGATGAACCAACTTCTACCACACTTGAAAGGCGTACAAGAACTTCATCAAACCACCCCATCGATCTTGTCTTGGGTGATCCCAAGGGTGGTACACGTACTCACCGCAAATAATATGCTTCTTTTTGCAAACATCATGCATTTGTTTCTTTTGTAGAACCCACTACTATAGAGGAAACTCTAGAGGACCCGGATTGGATCTTAGCTATGCAAGAAGAGCTCAACAACTTCACAAGAAATGAAGTTTGGGTCCTAGTAGAGCGCCCCAAGAACAAGAACGTGATTGGCACCAAGTGGGTCTACCGAAACAAGCAAGATGAACATGGAGTCGTGGTGAAGAACAAGGCAAGGCTTGTCGCCAAGGGCTACTCGCAAGTAGAAGGCTTGGACTATGGAGAGACCTTTGCTCCGGTTGCATGTTTTGAAGCAATCCGTATCCTTCTTGCTTATGCTTCTTGTCACAAAATGAAATTATTCCAAATGGATGTCAAGAGTGCCTTCTTAAATGGCTTCATCAATGAAGAAGTCTATGTTGAGAAACCTCCCGGTTTTGAAGATACCACACATACTAACCATATCTATAGGTTGATCAAGACTTTGTATGGACTCAAGCAAGCTCCTAGGGCATGGTATGAGAGGCTCCGGGATTTTCTCATCAAGGAAGGCTTCAAAATTGGGAGAGTGGACAATACTCTATTCACCAAGATCATCAACAGAGAGCTCTTCATTTGTCAAATCTATGTTGATGATATCGTCTTTGGCTCTACCAATCTTAAAGTGTGCAAGGACTTTAGTGAGCTCATGACTAGGGAATTCGAGATGTCTATGATTGGGGAGCTCAACTTCTTCCTTGGGTTTCAAATCAAGCAATTGAAGGAAGAGACTTTCATCCATCAAGAAAAGTACACTAATGATATTCTTAAGAAATTCAAGATGGATGATTGTAAGCCAATCAAGACACCAATGCCTACCAATGGACATCTCGACTTTGATGAGGGAGGTAAACCGGTTGACCAAAAGCTTTACCGTTCTATGATCGGCTCTCTTCTTTACCTTACCGCATCTAGGCCCGATATCATGTTTAGTGTTTGCATGTGTGCTCGGTTTCAAGCCAACCCTAAAGAATCTCACCTAAGTGCTTTGAAAAGGATCCTTAGATACTTAAAATACACACCTAGCATTGGCTTGTGGTACCCCCATGGTGCTTGTTTTGAGCTCTTGGGTTATTCAGATTCGGATTTTGCCGGATGTCGAGTAGACCGCAAGAGCACTTCGGGTGGGTGCCATTTGCACTCCGTGGCCTTATCCACCGCGGAGGCGGAATACATTTCCGCCGGGGCTTGTTGTGCTCAAATCCTCTATATGAAGCAAAGCCTCTTGGATTATGGTGTGGTTCTAGATAGGGTTCCTCTCCTTTGTGACAATGAAAGTGCCGTAAAAATTGCTAACAACCCGGTTCAACACTCGCGCACCAAGCACATTGATATCCGCCATCACTTCTTGCGAGACCATGTGGCTAAAGGTGATATTCTCCTTTGTGGTGTTCGCTCCGAGGAGCAATTGGCGGATATATTCACTAAGCCTCTTGATGAAAACACCTTTTGTAGGCTAAGGAGTGAATTAAATGTGCTTGATGCGTCTAACATCATGTGATGCTTGTCATATAGTTTGCATTTACATATGTACATGGTGTAGGGGCTTGTCTAACCTTGTTAAGATAGTGGTGAGTATGGGTCTTGCTTGAGCCGGTGGTTCCAAAGTTTCGCTCAAGGTATGTTGAAAGGCTCACCATGAGTAAGCTTAACAAGGGCTCAAACTTGGCAAGATAGTTTATCTTTCCGCTTTGCATCTTTGCTTGTCATATAGTATGCATTCATGTTTAATTTCATGCATTTGTTCTTGCATTGCATTGCGTGAGAGGTGTCACAAAAGAAAATCACACTATGAGAAAGTTGCTTAGCTTTCAATGCAAATCAACAACTCCAAATGTGTGATAAGACAAATGATTGTGCTTAATGCCTATTGATTTATGTCCTAACGAGCTTAAAGTTTCTATCTCTAAGTTCAAAGGCAATAACTCATACATTCCCTTTTTGGATCTTATTCGCCTATTTTTTCTAAAAAAATATAAGGTCTATCCCTTGTAGGGAATCTATGGTGTATATACTTGTATTTTGCAAAGGAGTGCTTGAGGGGTAAAGTTGTCACTCAGGATTGATCCAAAAATGTGCTTGTGTTGGCTTGTGTGTGACATTTGTCGGATAAAAAATGAGCTTTAGTTCAGCATTCTATTTTTGTCACCGTCGGATGAACTGCTGCTATGTAGGTTCCAGCGTCGGTTCATCCGGTGGCCGGGTCAGTTTGAATTTTGCTCAGCGCGCCTCTGTTACCTATCGTCGGATGAACCGACGCTCACCTCTGTGGAAGCAGCAGTTCATCTGGTGCTACTAAGTTTTGAGGCAAATTCAGACCCGCGCAAGATTCATTCGACGAATCTAAAAACAAGGCCATCAGTTAATCCGGTGATGAGTTTCACTGATCTACCCATATCATCTGGCGATTCAACCGACGCCGCGTGTTTTCCTACCGTCGGTTCATCCGGCGCTTCACTGCAAGTTGGCCCCACATGTCATATCCGTCTTGACCGTTTCATTCCCCAAATCGTTTCGCACCGGCCGCCCCCGTACGCCGCAGATCTCGTCGCCGCCGGCCACCGTTGCTCTCACAGCGTCCACCTGCGCCTCCGCCCACCTCCTGTGCTCGCCACCGGCTAGTCCCGCAGCTGCGCCACCGTTCTCACTGCACGAAATCGCGTGCACCGCCACGGAACCCTATCCTAGGGTTTCAGCCGCCGCCGCTGTCTCCAGCCAGGCGTCGCCGCTCCAGCTCGCCGGCGACTCTCCACGGGTGCGCAGGACCTCCCTTCACCACCACTGCTCCTCTTCTCGTTGACTTATCTGCAGTGGTGAGCCACGCCCGTTCCTCCCCTGTCCAGTTCAGTCTGATCTTGCCCTGTTTTGGAAATCAGTTGGTGTTTCTGTGGATTAAGGCTACGATTATGAGCTACACTTCCTCAATTATATCTCTAGTGCTCATTTGATCTTAGATGTTGCTCAATTTCTACAGAACCGGCTATATCTCTTGATTTTGAGCACTGTTGCTACTGTTCTCGCACTGTTCATGCCTTATCTATCACAGTAGCTTCTGTTCATGTTCTAGCACACACACACATCTTGTGCACATAAGGATATACCTAGACTTCATCTTCTCATATCTTGTGCCATGGTTATCTACTAGAAATTCATGCATAGGCTCTATCTATTCACATGCTTTGCTTAAGGACCCCTTACCCTTAAATACTTATCATGTTTATACTCTCCGCTCGCCATTCTATAATCTTCTACCATTTCTTTGACAGATGGCAGGCGACAAGAGGAAGGGCAAGGCCGTTCTTGAGCCGAAGAAGAAGAATAAGAGCAAGCACGACAAGGAGTGGGAGCGTGTGTTGAGCATACCAGACACTCAGGGTCAGCCACAGAGAGGCATACAGATTGGGAGCAGTGCACAGGGTCAGGGGGAGCAGCCCCATGAGCAGCCGCCGTTACGGTGTTCAGGCCGTACTGGTACCCGATAGACAGAGACACCTCCTTCTGCACCACGTACCGGTCCTCGGACTCGTGGTGGACACACACACAGTCAGCCAACTCTGAGGCAGAGGAGGACAGTTGCAGAGAAGCAGGTTGAGCAGGAGCAGGAGGATCAGTCGAGAGAGGGCCCTGAGGTTCGTATTGGTGCTCAGCGAGCAGAGGCCTTCGGCGTCTATCTCCGTGATCTGAGGAGCCTTTCTGGTCCGAAGATCCGGAAGCTGAGGTTCGTTGAGGAGGACGAGTGGTTCCCACCTCACAGAGAGGGTTGTGACCCCCGGTTCAGGACGATTCTTCAGGAGAGCTTCTATGCCTCCTATGTCGGGAAGGGGTCACAGCTGAGCCAGCATAGGATGTTGCAGTGGACAGCACTCAGGGCAGTAGCAGCTAGAGTTCCGATACTTCCTCACTTCGACTACTTACTGGGACTTGCAGCCTTGGTCAGTGAGAGGCCACGCTACGTACCAGAGTGGGTCCGAGTGTTCTACGCCACAGTCTACGTTGAGAATGCCTGACTCTCTGTCAGATTCATGTTTATGGGGCAGCAGTTCAGACTCACTCGAGAGGGGATAGCAGAGCTCCTTGGGGTTCAGGTCGATGATACTTCGATACACTACCTGGCCTACCCCGATGTTGAGGCTCCTCGTCGTGCTCACACTCCTATAGTACCTTCAGACGAGGAGATCAGTTTCTTGTTTCAGCAGCCGTTCCTTCCCGGCACCCCTCGGACCCCTGACAGGTTGACACGTGAGGCCTACGTGGTCCATTTCGCACTCAGGAGGTCCCTTCTCTTCGGGATGGGGAATGCAGAGTCGATCACCAATGTTCAGCAGTGGCTTCTCCTCTATATCATGACTCACCGGTCGTTCGATATCGTGGACATACTCCTCAGTGAGATCGAGGACGCGGTTATGGATGGGATGGGGATGACCCGACAGTTCCCCTTTGCCCACTGGATCAGTTGGATGCTCTCACGGCTGGAGTCTCAGAGGTATATCTCAGTCTTGGAGCGATCCAAGTACGTGTTCAAGACTTACCAGCCGCCGATGCCAGGGGACAGGAGGCAGGGACCCAGGGGATGGAGACAAGCAGTTGAGGACCTCCAGGCTCGTGCTGCAGCTAAGGCAGCTATGGACGAGGCCGCACGTCAGGACGAGCTTCTTGCTCTAGCTGAGGGGCCTCTACCTCAGTACCTCGCCACTGACACCGAGGACTCCAGTGAGGACGAGGACTTTGAGCCCGAGCCCCAGCCCGTCTTCCGTGTTCGTCGTACTCATGACGATGAGGCTGGCGGCTCCAGTTTGCCAGGACAGAGAGAGGCCGAGTCGCCGATTCCACAGATCTCCACTTCTCAGGTCACTCAGCCCGACTCTTTAGCTTCAGTGATCCAGTCCTTGGCCGACCAGTCCAAGGTCACGATGGAGATTCAGCGCGAGATGCAGGCGTAGTTCCAGAGGTAGCAGGAGGCACAGCAGGTCATTCTAAACAGTATACGCCAGTAGCAGGAGGCACAGAGGCACCAGTTCCACCAGTAGCAAGAGGCTCAGAGGCAGCAGCTATAGCAGCACCAGATGATGACCGCTCAGATGTTCTCGTTTATGTCCACCTGTTTGGGTCAGCTCTTTCAGCACATGGGGCTTCAGCTTCCGACTCTACCTACCCAGCAGCTTCTTCAGCCTGAGCCGGCAGCTTCTCTACCTCCTGCCAGTATTGTGAGCCTCCCGATCCCGACTGTCTCAATCTCCCCACTTCTTCAGTCCGGGACGTTTGCCTCTCAGCCGCTCTCGACTCCACAGACGATGACCTTACTTGAGCAGCTCAAAGCAAGACAGTTCTCACAGACCCCGTCGACTCAGCTGATGTCTCCCTTCCCGACAAGTCCATTGCTCTTTGAGACACCAGCACGACCTTCTCTGAGGTTCACCTCACCCATTCCTTCTATGGCTACTCCTCAGGCAGAGCGACTCGATCAGGAGGATCCCACACTTCGTTCTATCACTCAGCAGATCGAGTCCAAGATGGCAGCAGTGATCTCTCGAGTGCTTCCTACCTCTACCGGCACCGACACAGCTCGTATCTCTTCGCAAGTCTGGTCTTCGCCAGTCCGATCTTCAGAGCTGTCGGGGTTCGAGTCCGACGACGGTGACACCTCCGAGTACCACGTCGCACCTTCAGTGGTTGTTACCTCGACGCCGCCGGCTTCTCCTCCACCTCAGCAGGATTAGGACCCTTTTTGGTGCTTGTTGCCAAAGGGGGAGATAGATAGGGGGAGTAGAGATAGGGGGAGCTTGGGAGTGTGATTTGAGAGCTTTTGTACCCCTTGTTTATTTTGTGGAGTTCATGATGAGACATGTATTTGGATCTTGTGTATGTTGGTGGTTTACATGTCTACTCATACTTGTGTGTTTGTTTAATTAATGCATGTGTGCTTGTGTTTGTCCTTTCCATGCATTAGTTGTAGAGTTTATGCTTTAATTTCAAATTCTCGTATATCTCTACTTGTGTTGTCATCTATCACCAAAAAGGGGGAGATTGTAAGCATCAAGGCCCCACCGCACCTTTGGTAAGGGTGTGTTTCGGTGATAAATGACAACCATATACTTGTGACTAACCTTTGTTTTGTAGCGGATTTATACTTGGGTTATTGTCATAAGTGATAAGTGAAAAGAGACCCCTCAATTTGAAATTATGGATGATCAATGGACAAAGACTACAAGGCTAAGGATATTCTTAGTTCCAAGTGTCACAAGGAGATGAAGGACACTTGGATTTGCTAGTTTGTAGTGTTTGACCGTACTATTAAGAGGGGTTCACACTTGAGTAGCTTGACCATGCCAAATGCTATGCCATATTCATGCACTATCAAGCTCCTTGGTCACTAAACAGCTCAAGATACTCATGGAAACACATTGGAAGCAAAAGACTTGAAGAAAAACTCAAAGGTGTTTGAATTGGATGAGTTGAAGTGAAAAAGGGCGCGTCGGATGATCTGACACTATCATTTCTAGTTGCACCGGATGATTGATGTGGAAGTTTCAGCAGAAATCAGCACCGCCGGATGAACCGATGGTGTATCAGCAGTAGCATCGGTTCATCCGGTGACCTACGGTTTGGTAACAGTGATGAATCAAGTCAAGAGCCTTCAGCACCGGATGAAGCGACGGTCTAAGCAACGGTTCATCCGGTGCACGCATATATTTCATACAGAGACGCACCGAGTGAACTTGCTTCAGCACTGGATGAACCGACGCTCATGAAGACTACCAACGGTTCATCCGGCGCCTATGGTTATTCTACGCAGAGACGTTTTGAGTGAAGTAGCTTCAGCACCGGATAAACCGACGCATCGTCGGTGCATGCGTCAGATGAATTGGTACAGCGTTTGAGTTCAACGGTTATATTTCGAGAATCAATGTGACCGGATGAACCGACGCTGTCGTAGGGGGAACCGTCGATTCATCCGACGGTACTACTTTTCAGAGGACTTTTCCAACGGCTAGCCTCCCTTGCTAGGCCTATAAATTGGACCCCCCTGCGTCTCTTGAGCTGCCTTTGCCACTCTAAAGACCTACTGCAGCCAAGGAGAAGGAGAGTTAGTGCTTTGATCAATTGGATTTCATCTTCCTAACCAAGAGGGATTCTTTCTTGGTGATCAAGGGTTTCAAAGTGCTTTCAATGGCATAGCTGAGTGCATTGGTCAAGTGAAAGTGTGTGAGCTTGTTACTCTTGGAGTTTGACGGCTCCTAGACGGTCTCGGTGATTGGGGTTCTTGGTGAGCTCTTGGAGGTTGTGGGAGCCCCGGGAAGTTCTTGGTGTAAATGGATTGAGACCCACCATTCCGGAGATGGAGAACGGGTACTCTTAGTGAGCACTCAAGTCTAAGTGGCTTGAGGGGGAGCAAAACTCTTTATGAGTGCTCCAACGTGGATTAGGGAGAAGCGTCAACTTCTCGATACCACGGGAAAAAATTCGGTTGTCTTGTGTTCACTCTTTCTACCTTCTTGCACTTAATTCCGCATTTACTTTCAGCTCTTAAGTTCCTTTGCTCTTGTTTCCCTCAAGTTTGCTTTGCTTGTTGCATATCTTGACTTGGGTGCTTTTCTCATGTTAGTGTGAATCTTGCTAAGGAACTTTGTTGTTAGTGTGTTTAGTTGGTAGGAAGAAACCTTTTTAGATGGGCAACACTAGAGATATAGGTTAAAGTTTACTTCTTGTTCTAGAAATTCGAAGAAGGCCCATATTCAACCCCCTTCTATAGGCCATCGATCCTACAAATGTCCCTAAATAGAAAGGAAAGAGGAAAACAAACATCGGCAACTTTGCCAGGAGGAAAACCTCCCTCTCTCATATGATTGAGTTGACCATCACCCATGGGAGCAAGCCGGCGAACACACATCAACCCATCTAAATTAAAGGGTAGTTTGCGGTGGAGCGGCGCAGGATGGATCAGAATGCGCGGCGAACTGAAATAGCATCAGATGCTCGGAAGAATGGGAGAACAAGGACGCCGGCGAGCAGAGTGGCGGTGGCGGCGTTGAGCACAAACTCACCGACGAGTAGAGTGGTGTCAGCGAGCAGAGTGGTGGCTGCGGTGGTGCCGTGTGGAAGGGGATGGGATCCACTTGTTCGACGGGGCATGGAAGTGGAGAGCACCAGCGAACTGAAATCCTAGCGGCAGCGTGGGGAGTCAGGGACGGAGCAGGGGAGAAGAGGAAAGGGAGGAGCGGTGGCGGTGTAGATATGTGGGGAATCGTGAGAAGGGGAGGAGGAGAGGCGGCAGCGACAGTAGACTATATGCAGGAGGAGGCCGAAGAAGAGGAGAGGGACAAGCGGCGGCTGGCTAGTAGAGCTGCAGCGACGGAACTCGTCGGCATTATATGGCGAGCATGGACGAGCGGCGACCTGAGCTGCTGGAGCATACACGAGATTTAGACGAGAGTGGAGGGAACAATGACGGCACACGTCGCAATGGGACGGAAGACAGGCGGCACAAGGGAATCCCTATTGGGCGCTCGTTCGCTGCTTGATGCTCGCGATGAACGATCGCTGCGGGTAGCTAGCAGCGCGCACACGACGGACGCATTTTGGCTGTTGCTAGGTGGCGACACGGTTTTGACTGGGTCGCTCTTTCTCGGGTTCCCTTCTTCCACTAGCGATTAATGCTATCTCAAGTTTCTATTCATTTTCTACTTCGGGACAGCGGGTGTGTGGGTGAATGAATGGGCGGGGGTATTGTTTGACTTCCATATGAAAGTGAAATACCCCAAATAATTAGCACATTAACCAAAAAAATACCATCGATGCAAAAAAGAAAAAATATTACTTAAAATATTATTAGATGTTCACTAGAAACGATTAAAAAATGAGTCACTGGAAACAATTAAATATTGTTATTTGTTGATATTCACTGAAAACAATTAAAATGATACATCAAATAATTAGATTATTAAAAAAAGATCACCGGCCATTAAAAGAATCGATCTGAAAAAAGCTTGACAACTCGTTCATGTTACAAACACATGGTCATCTTCTAAATCAAAAAAGCATCAGCGTGACTTTGAGCTAGAAAAGAAAGCTGCATCTTCAGTGATCGAATCGACTTTGATGGTCTCGTTAGTCAGGTTCTTAATCAAGGATCTGAGTTTCACTAGCTTTAGATTCCTGCTGAAAAGTAAGAGAAAAATGAGACAAAAAATATAGCAGCTGCATGAAAATAACATTTGAATTAAAAAGCAAAACAGGAGCAAAACTCTGTATTCTCGGTTTCAAAACTCTAAAGCCATTGATAAGAAACTTCTTACTAAACAAGTTTTCTACCAATAGATCAAACACTTTCAAGAAAAAAAAATGCTACACTGAATGTTGAAAACTCTTAAATTACAAATATAAAACTTTGGCTGTCAGATTTCAAACTTTGTAACTCAAAACTTTGCATTATTATAAATTCAAAAAACATTATGCTACCAAAACGAATTCCAGAACTTGCACTATAAACTTAGGAACTTTCTACTACAACATACGAACTTTGTACTATTCAATCCTAAACGATGTAACTTAAAGCTTTGAACTCCAAAATATGGAACTTTATTCTGAAATATTCCAAACTTTTCACTCTCAGATCAAATACTTTGTATTCACAGATTTAAATACTTTAGATAACTCTAAACAGGTCATATGTAGTCTGCAAAGCCAACCCATGTCCTTTATGATGATGGGTCTATAATGAAATATTCCGGGAAAAACCTCCTGACATGATAGTTTCCTATATTTAGATAAGGATTTTTCCTATATTTAGCTGGCAGTGTACATGAAAAAAAATGTGATGACTCTAAGATGAAATTATGGGAAAATTCATACACATGCTCATTTTGAAACATAAACTTGATGAGGGCATGTTATCTTTATTACATTCAAAGAATTGATTCAAAGGTGATAAAACCGATTGACCATAGTAAAAAACTGAAGGAGTGGCCTGTGCAAAAGGAAACGAAGCAAGATATTTGGGTGGTTTCAAAGCAAGTCACATGCAGAAACTGCGCACATTAAAAAGCTTTGTTCTACAACATTTGAAACATTGTAATCCTAGATCCAAAGCTTTATATTTTAAAACATTGAACTCTGAATTCAGGAACTTCCTACTAGCACATTAAAAAGCTCTGTATTCCCAACTTCAAAACATTAATTCTAAACTTTGCACTCTAAATTCAGAAAACTTTATAGTTGCATATCTTAACACTTTGTAGCCCCTGAATACAAAACTTTATAACAAAAGATCTTCTACAAATAAAAATTTCATACATATAATAATTTGCACTTTTGGTCAAATACCATGGACATTGTACTAGGACATAGGTCATTTGAAATATTGTACTCTTAAATTCAAAACTTTATTATTTAAACTTTGAACTCCGAACTTAGAAACTTTTTACTCCCACATTAAATACTTTGTATTCCCATATTCAAACTTTTGTAGTTTCAAACAATGTACTCTAAATTTGAAAACTTTCATAGCTTCCAATTTTTTGAAAGCTCTTGTACTATTTAAAACACTGTTGGATCCTAAAAAAGGCAAAAAATAGTTTTGTGATTCCAAAACCTTGTGCTATAGAATTAGAAACCTTATATTGTGGCATCATTAACTTTGCACTCTAAAATCAGGAAATTCATATTATATCATTATTAACTTTACACTCCAGAACTAAAAAGCTTATATTGTAGCACTATTAACTTTGTGCTCTAGAACTAGAAACTTTATATAGTAGCATTATTAACTTTACACTCTAAAATTAAAAAACTCACACTGTAGAATTATTAACTTTGGACTTTAGAACTAGGAACTTTATATTGTAGCATTATAAACTTTGCACGCCTGCTTTTAAATTTTTAATTCCAAAAGGTTAAACTTCTAAATTATATGTTTAGAACTTTGGACTCTAGAGGTTTAGAAATTTGAACCCATAGATGAAGAACTTTGAAACCAGAAAATTAAAAATTTGATGTTTGTGTAGAATAACTCAAAGGATGGTATTATATGTTGCCATATATGCCAAAAATGATAGACGATAGTTTCCTACCCTTGTAACCTTGCAGTTCTACTTCTACAGAAATTTCATGGACCATCACGATACAATGGAGCAAAAAGCTTATGTAAAATCAGTTATAGATGCTAGACGGTTGCAGAAATAAAACATCCTTGGGCTCAAGTATCATATGTATGATACACTATCTATACTAGTACCTTAAGTACTAAAACTAAGTTGTTACTACCAAAAACTGCAATGCAATGAATCTGATGGCATGATCAAACAGAAACAAGAAAGTAGTGATTCTCATATTCACATTGCAGAAATGAATGGTAGACTCACAATAACACTACAAAAGGAATGGTAGAGCACACTAACACATGTGCACACGCGCACAGATCTCAGAGAAAAAATGGCAGGAGGGGGATAAAAAAATCTGACCTCAATACAAATTTTCAACAAAGGTGACTCGATTCCCCTTATATCCCCAACCTATTCATTAGCTTCGGATTGACAATAACTTCGAATGACCTGAAAGGCTGAAAACAAATTCACTCGGATATGAACATGAGAAAGAATGTTTGAATAGTAAAATACTAGCTAACCAAATAATCCACACAATTTTTGCACTCTAGAATTATAAGCTTTGCACTGTGTAGGTACAAAAATGTGCACTACATTTTAATTCACATATTCAAAACTTCATAACTAGATATTAGAAACGTATAAATCACATATACTCAACTTTCTACATCCATAGCTTCTAATTTACACATTTAGAAATTAGAACTTCATACTCATAATTTAATAACTTCCAAATCACGTACATGATTCTTTGTACATCTCATTTTTTCAATCAGCATATTCAAAACTACATACTCAAGGACAAAATTCACAATTCTTTCTACGTCTCGTTATCTGCACATTCAAACATTTCACTCCTAGATCCAAAACTTTACACTCTAGAACTAAAAAGTTTATACTGTAGCATTATTAGCTTTGCACTACTACCAAAAAAACTCTCTAATTCCAAAAACTTAAAAAATCATACAGCTTTGTACTAAACTATTTGGAACTTATAACTCTCTTTTCTAAAACTTTGATCCTGCATATTTGAACCTTTCTACTTGAATACTAAAAACTATTGCTTCACGCTTACTACTCTCAAGTCATGCATAACACAAAAAATTATTGGATGGTGCGGGAGGGGGATTAAAAAAAATCTGACCTCACAATTTTTCAACAGGTGAGTCTGTTTTCCTTCTATCCCCCAACCGAATAGATCCACCATAGGATCAACAACTTCAAATGACCTAAAAACAAATCCACTCAGATATGAAGTAACGTGGCAAAGAATGATTGAATGGTAAAATGCTAGCTAACCGAATAACTCGTACTAAACTTTCCCCTCTAGAATTATAAACTTTGCAGTGTGTAGGTTCAAAATGTGCACTACATTTAAAAAACTTTGTGCCATCGCATTCATAACTTATTCACTAGTTTTTTTTTGGAATTATACACAGTAAACTTTTTGCACCTACAGCCTTGAAATATTCAATAGAAATTATATAAATGCATAACCCACTCTACCAATGGGTAGCCAATAGAGTGCAAAAACAAGATTTGATGTCATCGATTCAAATGTTTGTACATATCCAACTTTAAAAAACCATGTACCAAAATATGTGTACCCCATAATGCAAAAAACTTTGAAGGCAATTATTTAGGACTTTCTACATCTCCAACTTTTCAAAATCACAAAATAATAAAGCACATGTGTTGAAAATAAAAAAGAGATCTAACTTATGAGTCATAAATAATAAACTTTGAACTTGATATGAGAAAACTATATCATATATTTATAACTTTGTACATGTCTAGCTTCGACAAAACCTCTAGGCAAAAAAAACTTTAAAGACATGTATTCCAATCATTGCACATCTTGAGATTTGAGAACTAATAATAAAAAAGTAGTAGCCTAAGTGCCTGACCAACACTAACTAAACAATATTACTGGAGATCGCTCGGGCTTGAAAAAATTAGGCAATGAATCACACAGCAAAGTAGCCTGCTGACTAATGCTAACAAGAAGTGACCGGTAAGCATTAATTTTAATATTTGAGTAATGTAAACCAATGGCTGAAGAAGGCATACTGCCAATGTCATATACGGTCTTCTATTGCATATAATTTCAACTTCCAATTCAGTTATCTACACATGAAGATGGGCCTAAGCTCCGAGCAAAGGAACCAACAATGAATAAGTTGACATTTCAGAAACATATTCCTTGAAACCCAAACGTGCATGGAGACATCAGTTTGGACGCTAACCAAAGTATCGCATTCGAATATTTACTCGATTTATAGCATAGAATCATAATGAGTATCAATTTCATTTGTCGATGGTTTTATAATCGATCAAATCATGTAACAAGTAGAGAGTAAATTATGATCATTATACATAATAGATATATTATTGCAAATAACATATTAATTAATGAATTAATATATCACAATAAATATAAAATAAGTAATTTTGTAAATATATAAACATATTTTATTGTAAAAATAAGTACATAAATACATTTAAATATAATTTATTTATTTGCTAAATAATATAATGTATTTAAAATTACTATGATTAGACACATCAAAATTAATTAAAAAATATCATTATATAATTTAGTAATATTAGGTTAGCATAATTAGTTAGTTGTCATATATATAATTTTTAATAGTTAAAATGGTGTAAATAATTATTTTACTAGCAATATTAAAATTAACATAATTTGTAATTAGTATTTAGTAATATAAATAAATTTTAGATGGTTTCTATGGGTACTTTATTTTTTGCGGATACGAATAATGTCGGATTTTTGTCGGATATTTCGGATAAGGTCGAATACGGATAATATTGAAAATCGGATTCGAATACATCCATCTGACATCCATATTAAAAACGAATACGGATACGAATATTCATATTAATGTTTTTAGCGGATACGAATACGGATAATTCAGATTTCTAGACATCCGAATCCATCCCTACTTAAGGGCCTTGAGATCAGCATTGCCACCTCCCATGCTCTGCAGTGACGCTAATAACAATAAATGAATGATCATGCCAATCCATCAACACCAATAGCAAAAGGTAATAATCACCTGAGCGTGACTCCCCACATTTAGCGTCAGGATGGAGGGGACAGGCTGCTCTCGGCCGCCACGAGGAGTGGTGGCCAGAGCTCAATGTGTCATGGCTGCCGGGACCACAATCGGGCCTGCGCGATAAAGAGGGCCAAGTTGATGCCATGGTGGCTGCATAGCGTGGGAGACGGACAAGATCAGCAGTGCCGTGGCGAGGGGCATCAGCATCGTGGTCGAGCCACCACCTCCAATTCCGTCGCCGTCACTAACATCCCCGGACCCTAACAACCCAAATCCCACCCCCTTTTTCTCCGATGTAGCTGCAGTACTTTGCCTGTATCCATTTTGAAGACGTTAGTGGCTACCGTATAGATGCTACTGTATCCATTTTTTGGAGACGAATTGAAGAGGGACGGGACACAGAATTGGAGCGGGCGATACAAACTAAGGGAGACAACACGAGTAGAAGAGGAGGGAATAAAATTAGGCTCACCACTCACGACGCGCAGGGGCGGTGGTGGCATCGCCGGTGAGATCGACGCAGACGAATCGCCGCACGGAACGCAGAGGGGCTTCCTCCGACGGGGGCGCGACTAAGTCGACGAGGGACTTCCTCCGACGGTGGTGAAGCGCATGGGAGCGATGGCGCGTGGAAGTCGATGCCCACGGGGTTGTCAACGCGGGTCCTCCTCCTTGCCGTGCCTGGAGGCGCCGGATCTCACGGCAGCACGCGCGGCTCCTCCTCCTTGTGCCTCGGGGCACGCTTGGAAGCGGATGCACGCAGGGGTGGCGCGCGCGGTCCTCCTCGCCGTGGCTAGGGCGCGCTGGGAAGCAGATGCCCGCGGGGGGTGGCGGCGCCGCTCCTCCTCGCCGTGCCGGGGTTGCCGGATCCCGCAGCACCGCGGAGGTGCCGTCGATGCGCGGGCGCACAAGCCACGGCTCGGAGCAGCCTCTGGGGCGCGCGGAAGAAAACCGCTAGGGAGGTGGGTTGGAGACGAGATCCCGACGGGACGTGATTTGGATGGGAGAGGTGGGAATTGGGAAGGGGAAACGGAACGGAAGGGAAGGAAGGGGAAGGGATAAGATGGACTCGAGGTCTCGCGGAGGGATGCTGGAGCGCCACGTGTTCGTTCGCTGCTACCTGATAGAGGCGCGCGTGCGTAAAATAGGATTTTCGGCGGCACAAGCAGGTATTCATACGTAGAAGGGAGAGATTGCTAAAATGCACGCGCAGAGAAGGAGGGCGCAACGGATGCCGTCCGTTCCTGCACCAACGGTTTCGCGATAGATCATTCTCAAAACGTATGTTCGGCTCTGCATTTTCGCTGCTGATCCCTTGAAGAAGAGGGTGGGAGCCGGCTGGAAAGCTACCGCGGCGACCGCACGCTGCGCTCATGAAGTCATGATGAACCACCGCGCGCGCGGCCCCGTCCGGCCGGGACCCTCCGGCGCTCAGCGCTGACCCGTCCGCCCCACGCCGCCGCGCCACCCCACCACCACAAGAACAAGCGCTGGCTGGCAGGCCTCGAGCCCGATCCGCGGCTCCACCACGCACGCAGACGCGTGCCCCGCGCCGACCACCCCGGCACCCCGCCGAGTGATCTCGCCTCGCCCGCGCCGGGTTAGTCGGCACGGTAAAAAAGGAAATTGGAAGGAAAAAAAATGAGCCAGAGTGAGCCCCCGCACCCGCACGCATGCATTGCCGATGCCGAGCGACTCGATCCGGTACTCCAGATCAAAAGGGAACCTTACCCGCCGCGCCACTCTCGGACGAGAGACGGAGAGAGACGTCGCTAAAGCCACCGTCGCCGTCACCACCGCCGCCGCCGCCGCACACCTCTCGCCGCCAGCACCGCGTCCCAACCACGAACCCAATCCGCGCCGCCGAATTCTGTCCGGCTCCAGGCACCGCGCCAGAAACCGCCTCCCGGACCTGCTTCTGCTCGCCATCAATGCCATTCATCAAGGCTCCTCCCGCCACCTAGTAGAGCTCTCCTCCACCTCTGCCACCCGCCTCGGCCCGCGGCTCGGCGTTACTCGCGTCCTAGTAGAGGGGCGCGACGCGGATGCACACACCGTTGGAGGCGATGAGCGGGAGGGCGCGGCGGCCGGCGGCGGCGGCGGCGGCGCGCGGCGCCACCACCAGGTCCGCCACGAGGAACGAGAAAGTGAGTAAGCCTTCTGTTGTGCCGCTGCCATGCCAGCTGCCACCGTCCCTCTCTCTTTTCTGGGGCTCCGGCGTCGCTCGGAAAGCTCGCGCCTTTCGTGGAGCTGAGCGCCCGAGCGATGATGATATTCCCTGCCGTCCCCGTTCCGGGCGGTCTCCGAGATGGTATTTTTGGTTTCCCGGCGTCCCTGCGTGCTCCTCGGATCGGGAAAGCTGGCGGCTTTCAAGCCCCGTGGTGATGGGTCCTCGAATTCTTTGCGCCCGCGTCTTTTCTTTCCCCTGCGCTTTTGGTGTCATCGAGATATGAGCTCTGCACTCTGCTCCTGTTCTTGGAGGGAGCGATAGCTGCCGTTTCCAAGCTTTCTGTGAAGAGCCCGGATTGTTTAGTGGTAGACTGGTTGTACGCTGCTTGTGCGCTCCGCACTCTGTTCTTCCATGCTTCTCTCAGTCTGAGCTAAATTTAGCGGCTTTGTTCTGGCAACACTTTGAAATGGGCTCGGTCGGATCCGTCGCCGTAGTGAGCAGCTCGAATTTGGTACTCCTATATTTGATCGCTACCGGTGTCTGAGCCCCTACTCTTCCTCTGACTCGAATTTTGTTTCCTGTTCAAGGGGATGGAGAAGGAGCAGAGGAGGCCGCCCAGCACGAAGACGGCGCCGGTGGCGATGAAAGCGTCAGCCGCTAACGCGACGGCGCAGGGCATCAGGAACAGGAGCCAGTCGCGGCGAGATAGGAAAATTGCGCTGCAGCAAGACGTACATCATCCATCTCTCATTATCATCCCTGGTGTTTTAACTGAGGAAATTCAGAGTTATTCGTTTCGAGTTGCAGGTGGACAAGCTGAGGAAGAAGCTGCGGCACGAGGAGAACGTCCACCGAGCTCTGGAGCGCGCGTTCACGAGGCCGCTCGGCGCTCTGCCTCGCCTTCCCCCTTACCTGCCGTCTCAGGTTACTGCTCGCTTGCAATTCAATCAGCTAGCAATCCACTGTCAGTCTGGAAGTGATTTCAATTTCATTCTGATCGTCGCTTCTTCTGAATTGCGCCCAGACGCTGGAGCTTCTAGCCGAAGTCGCGGTCCTGGAGGAGGAGGTCGTCCGGCTCGAGGAGCAGGTCGTCCATTTCCGGCAGGGACTGTACCAGGAGGCCATCATCACCTCCATGGCCAAGAGCGCGTACTTCCCGGACGGAGACCGGTGCACGCCGGCACGGCAGCACAAGACTCCGATCCAAGTGCAGCAGAGTTCAGAGGTGTCCACCTCGACGCGTCAGGATTCCGATCAAGACGCTGCTGATTGGTCGTCTCTGAAGCGAGCCACCAATGCCAAGCAGACACCAAGAAGGCCCGGCCGTTCCCTGAGCCAAGGTGACTATCCAGGCAAGGAGAACCAATCGTGTGGCACGAACTCGTTCAGAGATTTTGGGCGAGCGCCTTTGAGTAATGTGCCAAAATGCCGGATACCGCCAGCGGAGAAAGGTGCCGGAGTTCAGGTAGTACAAGAGTTGATTTGAAATCAAGACTGAATTCAACATTATTCAGGCTAATGTCCTTGCATGTTCATCTTCCGTTTCAGACAACCAGCACATTGGGAGATCAGAAAGCTATTGACGGCAGCAAGGGCATTGGCATTGATTCAGACACGCCGGCGAATAAAGTCTCGGAGGAGCTACTGACGTGCCTGATGGCCATCTTCTCGCAGATGAGCAGCACCTCCACAAGCCATGACGAGGAGCGAGCATCGTCGTCGTCGCCGTCGGTCTCCGGTTCCTGCGAGAGCAGCTCAGACGGCGGCGCCTGCGCTGGCACCGGAGATCCCTACGGTGTCCTAGAATTCGGGTGGCGAGACATCGGCCGGTACAAGCAGTTCCGATCAGTCGACGCCACTTCATTCGACACCAATGTATCTGCCGGCGACGCCACCGCCGCCGCTCTTGGCCGGAGATCGAAGTGAGTTCCCATTGATCGGTAATACCATTACTAGTCTGTCTTGGTGCAAAGCTAGATTTGGTTCTTGTGTGGCGAGCTGGTGTCTGTTTGACTTTGGCATGCTGATGGAGTGATCGTCGCCTACTCTACCTGTCAAAAAAAAAAATATATCAGGGCGTTGCTCCGGAAGCTCTCCTCGGTTGACCTAGTGGGCCTCTCCCACCAACAAAGGCTGGCGTTCTGGATCAACACCTACAACTCGTGCATGATGAACGTAAGCTGTCGCTCATGATTGAGGCCTCCCTTTGCTTCTCCCCTCAGCATCCATAATTCATAGCTTTAGAACTCATCTTTCGTCGTCGATGGGCAGCTCACATTGTCAGGAAATTTATTTATAATTTGGGGGACCATTTGAAATTGGAATTCAGAACTTGTCTGTTTTGTCAGGAGTGTTTATAAAATTAAATGGTCATCCTGTACATGTGAATTGGGGGTGGTTCTGATGATGTGTAGGTTCAAATTTTGAACTGCTTCAGTCTGAAAATTGAGCAAATGCAGGGCATGTCTGTATCTGCTCTGCATGTTAGTTATCAGTTATTAAACTGCAGTTCCAAAAATGCTTCCTGTCTCCTTAATCATGAGCAAAGCCCTAAACAATTGCGATCTTCTTGTCAGCATTAGCCTTTGACTACAACACGTCTTCCGTGGTACTTACAGCCTAACTGGAATACTGGATACATTAATAGGTTCCAGCGGCATGTACTGACCTGGCACTGATGCTTTGCTTGTTTACTCTGCATTTTTTTCCAGGCATTTCTTGAGCACGGAGCACCTACCAACCCCCATATGCTGGCGGCCATGATGCCCAAGGTCCCATCCCCATGTTCGCTGCTGCACCTCCCCAACATTTGCAGGATATGCACTGTGAGAAAATCTCTGACACGAACGAAACTGTTCTTCCCCTGCAGGCGACCATCAACGTGGGCGGGCGCGTGCTCAGCGCCATGACGATCGAGCACTTCGTCCTCCGGCTCCCCTACGGCGCAAAGCATGTAAGGCAGTGATCATCGTTGCCGTGTGCCTGCCTGAAAAAAGGCTGAACCCCCTCTGAATGATCGTGTTGTTGACAATGGAAATTTGGGACATGGATGGGCAGGTGAACACGGAAGGGGCGAAGGGCGACGGCGGCACGGCGGTGCTGGGGCTGGAGTGGCCGGAGCCGCTGGTGACGTTCGCGCTCTCCTGCGGCAGCTGGTCCTCGCCGGCGGTGAGTTCCTCGTTTGGTCCCCACACTGACACCGTGCCACTGAACTTCTTTTGCTAGCTCGTACTGTAGAACTACACTCCGATACAGGACTGACAGAAGGAAAGGTGCTGCCACGGTGCATCTTTTCAACCGCTACAGAAACTCTAGTAGTAGTAGTATTTATCGTCGCACGGGGCAGGACGTGATAGCTAGCGATCGAAGCATGTGACGATGTTGAGCAAGTCGCATTCTAGTACCGCACAGTTTAAATACTCCAGTTATTTTGGTACAATGACTACTGCTATTTTGGTAGACATGTAGACATGTACGTACTGCACTGTGAATATCCTCCCAAAATGTGCAGTGCAAAGTTCTCTGAATTTTTTTGGCAGTTTCAGCAAAACCAAGTCATGTTAGGGCATGCGCAATCTGGTATTGCAAAGCACAAATTTTTCATCAGTGTTCTGCCCAACTTCTGCTGTAATTCTCCCCATGAGAGCTCTCTATTCATCTTTGGTAGTACTATGTTTCAGTGCAAGAATTCAGGCATGGCATAGGCAATCATGCAGAAAAAAGCAGACGACACTTTTAGGTGCTCTGGAGTCTGGACGTCCGGTGGCCGGTCGGTCTGTCCTCCGGGCTGTCTCGACGCAGATGATTTTAACCAGCTCACCAGTCACTGATCACCAAGATCACGGGCCAGTACATGTCGTCCGGCGCAATTCGCTCACCAGTCACCACCTATCTTTTTGTCTGTGCAGGTGAGGGTCTACACGGCGGCCCACGTGGAGGAGGAGCTGGAGGCGGCGAAGCGGGAGTACCTGGAGGCGGCGGTGTGCGTGTCGCCGGCGGGCGGGCTGGCGATCCCCAAGCTCCTGCACTGGTACCTCCCGGACTTCGCCAAGGACGTGGGCTCCCTCGTGGACTGGGTGTGCCTGCAGCTGCCCCGCGACCTGCAGCGCGACGCCGTCCGCGCAGTCGAGGCGGCGGCCGGCCGGCGCGGCGGACTCACCACGGCGCCGCGGCGGCCCGTGCGTGTCATGCCGTACGAGTTCAGGTTCAGATACCTGCTGGCCTCGTAGGTAGAATAGAAGAACTTCGTGGTGGGCGCTCTCTGTTTCTGTACAAAAAAAAGGTCTGATTGGGCCGAGACTTTTGCTCTTTCTCGTTTGGCAAGTCTGTTTTACCTCCCTACACATTGCTCTGAATCCATGATTCCTCCCTCAATTAAAACTAAATCTTGTAAATACTTAATAAATCACGAAAAATACCTCTAAGCTTTTAAAAATTATAAGAAAACTCCTAGAGATGTATTGGGGTGCAAGAAATCTAAATAAAATAATTAAAACTAGTGAAAATGTTTAATGAAATGAAACTAACATGAATATTCATGTCAATGCATTCAACCATCATTAATGTAACATATATTAACGTTAAATGCATCTATGCATTTTCCATGAATGTATTCATGTCGGCTTCATTTCATGTTTTTACTACAGAAAGTATTCAAGATACAATTATATATAGATTAAAGTATTATAGTATATGTTTTACATTTTTTAGATATTTTCTATTTTTCAAGAGCTAAAATTTTATAGACATTTTAACTAATTTTAAATGTTTTATTTAGATTTATTGCGTGCCATCCATCTCTAGAATGTTTCTCATATTTTTTAGAAGCATAAGGATACTTTGCGTGGTTTAATAACCTCATTAAGTATTTATAAGATTTATTTTGAATTGAAAATGAAAAAACTATTTATGAAAACCGTTTATAATTAGGATACGGAGGGTGAAGTGGTTATAACTTGGAGAATTTTGAGGTATCAAGTCGAGCCTAACCGAGTGAAGCAATGAAGAAGTATTGTATGTTCGTTGAGTCATGTGAAGGGTGACTTGATCAAGAAATGGGTTTCATTCATATATGAAGATCAAAGTCACTAGCTCAAGGTATAAGTGCTCAAATCAATGAGACATTGATGGATGGATCTCTCAAGTGGCACTGGTTTTGTGTCAGCCGGCCTAACGGCTACTTGGTTTGAAATCTCGGTGGCACCGGGTTTGGGAACTCGGTGGCACCGGTTTTCCCCTGAGTTTGCAACAGCTAGTTTTTGGGGACTTGGGTAATTATACCTCTGGGTCCCCACTATTGCAAGTTGCTGTTCTTAAGGTTGCTGGTGTGCACCCCTGCTATTCCTTCCTAAGCAAAGTCATTCTAGCTCTCCCCAACCCCTCTTGGTGAGGTTGTTCAATCTTTTGATAGATCTAGTGAGTTGGGTGGTAGAGAGAAGCCTTTGTGAGCAATCAAAGAGCACTTGATTCCCTTGAGCACTGTTGGACGTCATCAAGCTCGTGTGAAGCATTTGTTATTCTTAGAGGGTTGCCTCCGAGACGGCTAGGCGTCGCCCACAAGCTCCCAAGGTGTGGTGAGCTGTGGGACAGTTTCTGAAGGTCTTGCTTCGCCTTCGAAAGGGAAGAATCTATCTAGTGGATCGGGGAAAGGGTTGAGTGCAACCTGACTTCGGTAGGAGAAGAACCCAACGGAGACTAGGATTCACACGGTGGTGAATCCGAACTTCGATAAAACAAATCTTTGTCTCTTGTTTGTTTGCCTCGCATTTACCTTGGTCATCATTCCTAGCTTGCTCTTTGTCATATTTGTCGATCTAATCGGTTGTGAGTGTTTGTGAAGTGCAGGTCAATCATCATTCATCCAAGAAACACTTCTGAGCTCTTGCACCAAGTGGACTTTAGTTTCAAGCAAGCAAACAAAGCAAAAGATCAAGAGGGTGGACTGCCAGGACAAAACCGGTGGCACCAGTTTTGGGCAGTACTGCATTTTCTGCTGCGCAGGCGCGGTCCAGAGACTCTGAAGATTTTTCCAGAGACTCCGGACTTCCTAGAGACTCCGGACAAAAATCCGGAGTGTGCGGGTTTCACTGATAAAATTGTTTTAAGTGGTGATTTTCAGGTTGCGCCTATTCACCCCCCTCTCTAGGCGACATAAAGATCTTTTCAATTGGTATTAGAGCCGGATGCTCCAGTTCGAGCTTAACCGCTTGGAGTTAAAAGGATGTCGACTAATTGTGAGGTATCGTTTGAGCCTCTTCGGTTTGATGGCTCAAACTACTCTTCTTGGTCCGCTCACGTTCTTCATGTATTAAATACTTGGGGTCCTTCATTTGAGCGAGTTTTGGTTGCTAGCATCCTTCCCGATAACTTTAATAGTGAGGACATGTCCAATCTATCAAATGAGTAAAAAGAATGTGTGCACCACAACTCCACTATTATTAACCTCATATTCAATAATGTGAGCAAGGTAATTCAAGAATTCATTTTCAACCACGAGGACATTTGTGAGGATGCACATCTTATTTGGGTGGCACTCAAAGAAATGTATACAAGTGCCAATGATGAAGATGACGAAGAAGAGGATGAGTCACTAGAGGAATGATCAACACCAACATCTTGCATTTCTTCTCTAGAGACCTCATCCAAGAAGCAAAAGAGCTGCAACATCAACACCACTGCTACCGACCAGGCAAACTCGGTGGAACCGGGTTTGGAAACCGGTGGCACCGGTTAGGGTAGTAAGCAGAGCTGCAGCACTTCATTGAGCATCAATGCAACACCTCATCAACCCAATGAGGTGAATACAAATCCTAGTACTTCCTTTCTATGTACTAACAATGTCAAGTCTCAAGTGACTACAGGTAAAAAGAAGAAAGGAAGCCAAGTTGAGCAATTTGACTTTGAGCTCGATAAGATGACCAAGAAAGATAGAAAGAATGTGTTGGAGCTCATCAAGAGAGTAAGAAGGCAAGAAGATGAGCTCACACGACAACAAGCATATCGTGACTCCTTCGAGGAAGAATTGAAGAAACTTGTCCAATGCCTCCTTATCTAGCAAGTGCAAGGAGGACATCACCAAGGCATATGCTTGTGCTACTAACTTTCTATCTTGTGCAGCATCTCTAGAAAAGGAGAATCAAGCTCTCAAGGATCAACTTGAGGAAATCACTTGCAAGATTGTGAAACTACAAGGCACTCACATAGAACTCGAATATTCTCATGAGAGGCTTGTAGAATCACACACTTTGTTAGAAGTGGCAGATGAGGTTTTCGTAAACTCAGCTAAATTTGATACACCTCATTGCACAACTAGCACATGCACTCAAGTTGAAAATGATATGTTTTGTGCTAACTCATGTGGCCCAAAAGGCAAACCTTCTTGGTATGATCAAATTATTACAAAATCTTGTGATGACTCCATTACCCAAGAAAATGATGATCTTATGCAAGAAGTGGAAAGACTAAAGAAAGAAGTGGCTAAGTTGAAGGAAAAAGAAAAGGTGCAACCTTCTCAAGATAACCGTGAGCCCATGGTGAAGAAGCTTGAGAAGAGAATAATCGTCACTAGATCAATCTCTCAACAAAGCCACAAGATCAGCAACAAAGAGAAGCTAGACCACATCAAGTGCTACAAGTGATCACACATCGGACATTATGCATTCATGTGCTCATTCAAGGAAGAAGGCAATCCAAATCAATCAAAGAGACAAAGGAGTCTTGCTTAGAGGAGATGCTTTGGTTGTCATGAAAAGGGGCACAAGATTGAAGCTTGTATGAACCGGTCAAAGGTTTCCTCAGGGAAACCCGGTGGCACCGAGTTTGCCAAACCGGTGGCACCGGTTTCCTCTGAGAAACCCAATATCAAGCTCAACAAAGGATTTCTAAAGGCTCAAGCTAAATACAAGGAGAAGAATGGCTCTATGACAAGTGAGAAGAAAATTAGCAACATCAAGCACAAGATTTGCTACACTTGTCGACAAAAGGGACATTTTGGTAAAGATTGTCCCATGAGTAAGAATCCTAAGCCTATTCACGTTCACAATGAAAATAAATTGCTTAGGATGAACTCAAATGACCATTGTACTCCTAGAGTGATTGTATCACAAAGAAGAGGCACAAAGGTCATTTGGGTACCAAAGTCCATGATCACTAACCTCTCAGGACCCAATGCACGTTGGGTACCAAAACATGTCTAAAAGGATTTTGCATGTACTTTGAGCAGCATTGGAAGCTTGGTTCACTTGAGAAGATGTTTATTTACATTCATCGATATCTCAAGGGAAATTGTGTGATTCATCTCTAGAAAAGGACCAAGTGAAATATATGGTAGAAATCTTACTCAATGCTTCTCAAATGATAAGTACCTATCTCTGTAGTTGTTCATACCTATATGTGAAACATGTTCCTGTGCTAGTTAATCATATGAGTTGAACAAGCTACATATGCTCTCTCTAGCAAAATTATGTCAAATACCATTCGATGCTATTAAGCGCTTCATCTAGAAGCATTGAGTGGTTGTTGCATGCAGGAGCATAGAAGTGAGCAAAAATAAAATAAAGAATTAAGAAAAGGATCATTTTCATCTCTAGGAAATGCAAAGGTGCAGGACTCTGGTAGAATCCGGTGGCACCGGATTGGCAAACTCGGTGGCACCGCGTTTGTCAGGATGAGCAAAAAGGAGAAGAAAATAATCCAAATGTCTTAAGCAACATTCTCTTGGTCCTACCTCAAAATTATTTGTGAGCTTTTCTTGATCAAGTCCATCAATGCATATTTGCTCATATATTTGGACCAAAATGTGGAGCTTGCTACCCTAGTGCTTTAATTGAACTAAAAGTGCAGTTGTTAAGACTCAAATACTTGATGCACCTATTTAGGGGGAGCTCACTTCACATTTTGTGTCTCTTGGTACTAACACCACTTGCAAATCTTCATGCGTATAGTTCAAGTATGGGGTGGTTCATTTATATATCCATGCTCTCTACTTGAATAAACCCTATGACAAGTATGTTGGTTGTGAGTAAGCCACATGACAAGGACGTCATCAATCCATCTCTGTAATTGTATCTCTCACTCTTCATCTATGGATTGGATTATATTTATTTTTGGCTACTCTCCATAGCATGGTTTAAATTCCTTGTTTGGACTTAATTGACCAAAATAGTGCACATATCTTTTCCATCCACATATTTATGTGTGCACTGTATCTTTGAGGAATTTAGCCCATTCTATGAGGTTTCATGTTGGTTGACTCATTCCCTCTCCACATTCAAAGGGTCGTCCAATGTGAAACTAGAGCTTGTTATTCTAACATATATGCATTCTTGTCCCTCTAAGCTATCATGGGTATTTCATATCAAAAATAGAAAAGATGATAAAGATGGAAATATCAAAAAGGAATGCAAGCTCATCTTTCATGTGGTTTCATCTTATCAAGAGTGACAAGGTAACCTTATTGAAAGACTAAAATTGATACAAGCTCTCTTGTGAATTCCTCTATGTGAGAATTCTTTGTAATTGAGGCCAAGGTATGTAATTCTAAACTCAAGCAATTAATTCAAGCATCTAGGCCGTATTCTTGCTAGTGTGAGTTTTGGTGTGCAATGGTGTCTAGCATCACCTTGGATTTGTTTCATGGTGATAGTAATGAGTTTTGGATATTTAGTTGACGCCTCACAAATTTATTGTTGGAAATTTAATTTTCTAACCGTGGTTGAAATTTCAGTAGAGGCATGAGTTAAATATGCTAAGACTTATTTCAGCTAGTGCCCGTTGCATACTCTTGGTGACCTAGAATAGATTTTTCAAAATTCACTAGCATGTGTAGGTGGTGTGCTTTTTGCGAAATATTTGAGACTTCTTCTTTTTAGATTATGTCTTGTTATTTATGGTTATTGTTACTCATGTTTGACTGCTGGCTAACCATAAATGGCAAGATTCTCTCAAGTTCAAAAGAAGCTACTCATTCTCATCTCAAGGGCTTGCAATCTTTGGATTTCTCAAAATTCATCAAATTTCATCAAAATCCTTATCTGTGTACAAGGATAGTGTAAAAATGATTAAAAGGGACAGAGAAAGAAAGTGGAAGGGAAAAGGAAGTGCATATTTGAAAATATGGACAAAAGTCCACGGGTTAAGTGAAACCCGGTGCCACCGGTTTCTCAAAACTGATGGCACCAGTTTTCTGTCGGCAGTAAAAGGAATATACTCGTGACTTACCTTTTCACAGTCACCTCTTCACCTCATTCAACCCCCACGACCCAGAAAAGAACATAGAGAGGTGAAAGGGGTGATTCCATGGCATTTTGAGGTTTTCACCGTGGGATTCAAGGAGCAAGCCAAGATTCGGTGTCCCCAATCCGGTGGGATCGGATTCCCCTCGGTTCCAGGGCTGCAACAACTCGTCAACCATGTCAGGAGGTACCCTATGCATTGGTTTTGCCTGATCTACTTCTCTAGGACCTATCTCTTGGATTCCTTTGGTAGAATGGCATATATATGGTCCTAGAACAGATTCCAATCAATGGTTTAAGGTTTCCATGGCAGCATTGTTGGCGGCATGACATAGGGTTCGTACTGAACCCGGTGGCACCGAATTTCACAACCCGGTGGCACCGGTTTCGTCACAGATGCTCTGTCAGTTTGCAAAATCTGCTCAAAGAAATTCAAATGGGTATTCTAGTGACAAAGAATTGTTCCTAAGACATATATTTATTTGTTTGTGTCACAGATCCAACATTTGAACAAGTTTATGGGAGAAGAACTCGACGATCAAAGAATGCTCAATATGAGTTGAGGAGGAGAGAAGGACCTTGCAGCAATCCTAAGATTGAGGAAGAAGTACCAGTGCCGCGTAGAAGGTCCAAAAGAGCAGTAGGGAAAATCAACCTTCCTAGAGGTACCTTACACATTGAAGACTCTGAGAATGAGCCAACCTCTAGTGATGATGATGAGAAAAGTCCGTATAGGAGGGAACTCACTCCTCCTGAGTCACTTATAGCAGCTGCTCAGCACCAAAGAAAGGGCAAAAATATCCGCACAGCTAGCCATGAGCATAGTCAGGGCACCGGGGATGATGACAGTGATGAGGCTATTTTTATTTCTGTCATTAGACCTCAGCTACCTGACAGTGATGAAGAGACCTATTTCAGCATCAGAACAAGGCCTCCCTATGATCCTGAGCACCGCAACGTAATCAACTACAAGGCAAGGGGCATGACAGAGAAGGCAAGGAAAGAAAGAAAAGAATCCCATAGAAGTGGGTGGGAGAAATTTGGACTACCGATTTGGCACCAAATTCCATCAAGACTATTATGCAAGTACAATACTCAAAAATGACTATCCCATAGCTTGCTCAGAATATATTGATTGGAAGTTCTTGACAGACTTACAAGACCCCAGAATTGAAGAAATTATTCGTGAGTGCAAAAGGAAAAACATCTATGGAATCATGGGTTTTAGAAAGTCATGGAACAATGAAGTGATTGCACAATGCTATGCCACTTGTTACTTCACCTCCAGGAATGATGAGAGGATTGTGCATTGGATGACAGAGGGGAAATGGTTTGGTATGTCCTATACCCAATTTGCTTCTCTACTTGGATTTGGTGAGGAAGACAAATCTAGAGTGAAGATTCATATGGCTCACTACATGGACAAGGAGGAAATGAAATTCATGTACATATCAGGAAGAGAGTGGAACTATGGTTGTGTTAAAGGGATGATACCCTTCCATGCATATCTTCACCGTATGTTTAGAAAGACACTTGCTCCTAGAGAAGGGGACCAATCGAATGTATCACACTATGGGAGAGACTTGCTGAAATTTATGGATCCTAGTGAGCAAGAATTCAGTGTGGTGGACTACATTTGGGAGGAAATGAAAACCATAGCCTCTTCTCCACAAAAGAGTTGTGGATATACTCGTTATCTCATGCATGCCATTGAGGCCATTACCAACTTCAAGTTTGAGTACGATCATGAGCATAAACCCTTTCACTTGAAGAATGACATTGAGGACTCAACTCTAGTGGGCTCGGGAAGCCAAAGGGAGAATGTTGAAGGCCAAGGAGCCTATGAGGAGCCCGCTGCAGTTGCTGCTCCATCTAGGGCAGCAAAGCCCTCATATGGTAGATGTCGTGGACGTGGTAGGCAAGATGTGCAAAAGTCTCCTTCTCCCCTCAGAAAATTATTCAACTTCATGTGTGGTGCTTGCATGAATGCTAATGATGTTGCTCACAAGGATAGGCAGAGAAGAAAGAGGGATTCAAGGATGATAAGACAAATGTATGAAAATCCCTCTCCCACAAATAGGCCTCCTATTCCTAGTGCACCTTCCGATGATGAAGATAGTGAGGCGGAGACCTTTGAGAGAATATGGGAAAAGTCCCAACAAGTTGATCAAGCTACAAATAAAGATTATTGGGATAGAGCCCATGGAAACTCATATTACAACCCAACTTTTGGAGGAATGTATAGTGCTCGTACTTCATACTCTGAGGCACCATTCATGGGCACCCAAGGTCAAGGCACATCTTCGAGTATGCCTCAGGCGGATCCTAATGCACCGGGAGGGTCTAGCACTGGTGGTGGTTACCTCTATGGTGGTTTATTTGGCTCGGTTAATCCATATGTGGGAATGTTTCCAACACCTCCACCTCTCCATAACCCAACCCCTTTTGTGTTCTGCTGGCAAACTCAGTGACACAAAAGGGGTTGGGTTATGGAGAGGTGGAGGTGTTGGAAACATTCCCACATACGGATTAACCGAGCCAAATAAACCACCATAGAGGTAACCACCACTAGTGCTAGACCCTCCTAGTGCATTAGGATCCGCCTGAGGCATACTCGAAGATGTGCCTTGACCTTGGGTGCCCATGAATGGTGCCTCAGAGTATGAAGTACGAGCACTATACATTCCTCCAAAAGTTGGGTTGTAATATGAGTTTCCATGGGCTCTATCCCAATAATCTTTATTTGTAGCTTGATCAACTTATTGGGACTTTTCCCATATTCTCTCAAAGGTTTCCGACTCACTATCTTCATCATCGGAAGGTGCACTAGGAATAGGAGGCCTATTTGTGGGAGAGGGATTTTCATACATTTGTCTTATCATCCTTGAATCCCTCCTTCTTCTCTGCCTATCCTTGTGAGCAACATCATTAGCATTCATGCAAGCACCACACATGAAGTTGAATAATTTTCTAATGGGAGAAGGAGACTTTTGCACATCTTGCCTACCACGTCCATGACCTCTACCATATGAGGGCCTTGCTGCCCTAGATGGAGTAGCAGCTGCAGCGGGCTCCTCAAAGGCTCCTTGTCCTTCAACATTCTCCCTTTGGCTTCCCAAGCCCACTAGAGTTGAGTCCTCAATGTCATTCTTCAAGTGAAAGGGTTTATGCTCATGATCATACTCAAACTTGAAGTTGGTAATGGCCTCAATGGTATGCATGAGATAACAAGCATATCAACAACTCTTTTGTGGAGAAGAGGCTATGGTTTTTATTTCCTCCCAAATGTAGTCCACCACACTGAATTCTTGCTCACTAGGATCCATAAATTTCAGCAAGTCTCTTCCATAGTGTGATACATTCGATTGGTCCCCTTCTCTAGGAGCAAGTATCTTTCTAAACATACGGTGAAGATATGCATAGAAGGGTATCATCCCTTTAACACAACCATAGTTCCACTCTCTTCCTGATATGTACATGAATTTCATTTCCTCTTGTCCATGTAGTGAGCCATATGAATCTTCACTCTAGATTTGTCTTCCTCACCAAATCCAAGTAGAGAGGCAAATTGGGTATAGGACATACCAAACCATTTCCCCTCTGTCATCCAATACACAATCCTCTCATCATTCCTAGAGGTGAAGTAACAAGTGGCATAGAATTGTGCAATCACTTCATTGTTCCATGACTTTCAAAAACCCATGATTCCATAGATGTTTTTTCTTTTGCACTCACGAATAATTTCTTCAATTCTGGGGTCTTGTAAGTCTGTCAAGAACTTCCAATCAATGTATTCTGAGCGAGCTATGGGATAGTCATTTTTTATTATTGCACTTGCATAATAGTCTTGATGGAATTTGGTGCCAAATCGGTAGTCCAAATTTCTCCCACCCACTTCTATGAGATTCTTTTCTTTCTTTCCTTGCCTTCTCTGTCATGCCCCTTGCCTTGTAGTTGATTATGTTGTGGTGCTCAGGATCATAGGGAGGCTTTGTTCTGATGTTGAAGTAGGTCTCTTCATCACTATCAGGTAGCTGAGGTCCAATGACAAAAATAAAAATAGTCTCATCACTGTCATCATCCCTGGTGCCCTGACTGTGCTCATGGCTAGCTGTGCGGATATTTTTGCCCTTTCTTTGGTGTTGAGCAGCTGCTATAGGTGACTTAGGAGGAGTGAGTTCCCTCCTATACGGACTTTTCTCATCATCATCACTAGAGGTTGGCTCATTCTCAGACCCTTCAATGTGCAAGGTACCACTAGGAAGGTTGATTTTCCCTGCTGCTCTTTTGGACCTTCTACGCGGCACTGGTACTTCTTCCTCAATCTCAGGATTGCTGCTAGGTCCTTCTCTCCTCAACTCATATTAAGCATTCTTTGATCATCGAGTTCTTCTCCCATAAACTTGTCCAAATGTTGGATCTGTGACACAAACAAATAAATATATGCCTTAGGAACAATTCTTTGTCACTAGAATACCCATTTGAATTTCTTTGAGCAGCTTTTGCAAACTGACAGAGCATCTGTGTTGAAACCGGTGCCATCGGGTTGTGAAATCCGGTGCCACCGGGTTCAGTACGAACCCTAGGTCATGCCCCCAACAATGCTACCATGGAAATCTTAAACCACTGATTGGAATCTGTTCTAGGACCATATATATGCCATTCTACCAAAGGAATCCAAGAGATAGGTCCTAGAGAAGTAGATCGGGCAAAACTAATGCATAGGGTACCTCCTGACATGGTTGACGAATTGCTGCAGTCCTGGAACCGAGGGGAATCCGATCCCACCGGATTGGGGACACCGAATCTTGACTTGCTCCTTGAATCCCACGGTGAAATCCTCAAACCGCCATGGAATCACCCCTTTCACCTCTCTATGTTCTTTTCTGGGTCGTGGGGTTGAATGAGGTGAAGAGGTGACTGTGAAAAGGTAAGTCGCGGGTATATTCCTTTTACTGCCGACAGAAAACTGGTGCCCCCGGTTTTGAGAAACCGGTGGCACCGGGTTTCACTTAACCTGTGGACTTTTGTCCATATTTTCAAATCTGCACTTCCTTTTCTCTTCCACTTTCTTTCTCTGTCCCTTTTAACCATTTTTACACTATCCTTGTACACATATAAGGATTTTGATGAAATTTTATGAATTTTTGAGAAATCCAAAGATTGCAAGCCCTTGAGATGAGAATGGGTAGCTTCTTTTGAACTTGACAGAATCTTGCCATTTATGGTTAGCCAGCAGTCAAACATGAGTAACAATAACCATAAATAACAAGACATAATCTAAAAAGATCAAGACTCAAATATTTCGCAAAAATCACACCACCTACACATACTAGTGAATTTTGAAAATCTATTCTACGTCACCAAGAGTATGCAATGGTTACTAGCTGAAATAAGTCTTAGCATATTTAACGCATGCCTTCACTGAAATTTCAACCACGGTTAGAAAACAAAATTTCCAACAATAAATTTGTGAGGCATCAACTAAATATCCAAAACTCATTACTATCACCATAAAACAAATCCAAGGTGATGCTAGACACCATTGCACACCAAAACTCACACTAGCAAGAATAAGGCCTAGATGCTTGAATTAATTGCTTGAGTTTAGAATTACATACCTTGGCCTCTATTACAAAGAATTCTCACATAGAGGAATTGTAACGCCCGCGTTTTTAGCCCTAATAAATCACCTGCTAAATCACACGTGTTTTTCAAAATCTTTTCCGCTGAGCTCGATCAATTCCTAAAACCCGATCATCAGGTCCTTTCAACCCGAGCCATCCCGGCAGTCGCCCGACACCGGGAATCTTTCTGGCCGCATCCCGACGAGCGCCCCGGATTCGCCGGCACTGCCGTCCCGGAAACTCCACCGACACCCGAAAAACCCGGAAATCCCACCAAAAATCTTTTCCCTAATTTTCCTGTTTTTCCAAAATTTCCCCAATTTCCCCTTTTCCTTCTCCTTTCTTTTTTCTCTTTTCTCTTTTTCCTTTACTTTTTCCTATTTTCTTTCCTTCCTTCCTTTTTCTTTTTTTTTCCTTTCTTTCTGTTGCTCTCCTTTCTCCTTCCATCGGCCCGGCGCCTCTGCCCCGGCCCGCGCCTCTGCTCGGTGCGCCGCTCCCTCACGCGAACGCCCGACTTCCCCCTCCTTCTTCAACCTCGGGCCCGTGCCCCCCCAGCCTCCTCTACTCAGGCACGCTGGCCACAGCCAGCCCGCCAGCTGGCCGCAGCCAGGCCGCGCCGGCCGCGCCAGCCAGCGCCCCGGCCGCACCCGCGCCTGCCCGTGCCGCGCCGGCCGCGCCAGCCAGCGCCCCGGCCGCGCCCGCACCTGCCCGTGCCGTGCTGCCCGCCACCGCGCCGCGCCGCAGAGCCGCAGGTCGCCGGACCCACGACGCGACGCGTCGCTGCCGCTCGACGCCGCGACCACCATCAATGCGCCTGCTCGCCCGGTCAAGTCCGAGCGCCACCGCCGTCGCAAGCCGCTGGCCGCTCCGCGCCAACGCCGCCTGCCATCACCTCGCCACCGTGTCGCTGACCGATGGGTCTTGTCCAACAGCGCCGCCGCATTTACTCTCTGCGACTCCGGCCGCCGGACCCGCCGCTGCCGGCCGAACCGCCTTTGCCACCGCACGAGGACCGTGTGCTCGCGCCCACGAACCGCCTTCCCGCGGCTATAAAAGCCCAGCACCACCCCTGCCTCGCCCCAAGTCACCACCGGCCTTCCTCTCCCTCTCCCGCGCCCCACATCACACCGCCGCCGCTCACCTTCGCCACTGCAAGCTGCCGCACGCGGAGCCGCCTCCACAAGCCACCATAGCGCAAGGTGAGCACGGGGTTGAGATCCCCTCGGCCCCCTCTCCGTTTTTCCCCTATCCCCGGCCGCCGCAGACCTCCAGGGCGCCGCCGCCCGCCGCCGACCGAGGCCGCCCTTGCTTCCTTCCCCTGTTCTGGATCGGGGGGAAGAAGAAGGGCGTCTTTGCCCAAAGCCCCCTGGCTTTTCCTTTTATTCCGAGCCCTCCCTATCTCTATTCACTCTCTCTCCTTCTTATTCCAAAACAGCCCCTGGTTTAATGGTTAATCATGAATTAAACCATATTCACCCTTAAGTAATTTACGAACCAGCCCCTACTATCCCAAAATCATTTACAAATAGACCCTTAGGCTATTTTATTTAAACCCCACCTTATTTACATATTGCAATTAAGTCCCTTCTCTATTAAAACCTAATTACAAGTAAGTCCTTAACCCCTTTTAATCAACCCTAATGACGCTTTACCGCGTCATTTCCCGTTCATATTCTCGCCCGATCAATCCCAGCTCTTGCCCCGGCTCTTCATCTATTTTCTTTCCGCCCAGCCATATACCCCTAAATAATATTTACTCTTTCTTTCCCTCGAGCTCAGCCGGTAAAACTTGTGTGTTTGTTTTAATTGCATGCTTGTTTATGTGTGCGCTATAGCCGACGGAGTAAACGAGGAGGAGTACCGCGAGCCGGAGCTTGGAGCCGAGTACTGCGAGCAGGAGACCGGAGTCCCGAACCACGAGCAGGAACTTCCCGAGGACTTCGAAGACGGCAAGTTCAATCTCATCCTTTGATGCATGCTTTGATCCCAGTTTTATAAATACAACCCTATGACCCGTTTTATAAATTGCATATTGTTTTACTGTTAAAACCCGATAGGATAGCCACCCTTGATTGCTATGATTGATCTTTGATTGCCCTAAATAATTTCTTTAAAATGTGTGCGTGCTTTAAAAATGGGAATTTGGTATTTTGGGAAAATGAGTAAAAGAACTGGGTAGACGGGATGGACGCGTGTGTCAGGAGTAAGGGTGAGCTCGTACCTTTGTGGTTGAGCGTGTTGGAGATGTCCATCTTGTCGTTAAGGACCGGGTTGCGTGACATCTCACCTGACCCAATTATCGTACTACCACTCGACCGTTGTATGTGGCAACGGCTTAGCATAAATCCCACTAGTTAATCTACTTGCCATTAGGAGTGCGGGTGAGCAGCGGGAGACCAAGGAATAGGGGTACGATCTGTGTGAGGTACGCCCTGGTTATGTGAGATAACCCCTTGGTTGCTTCCGTGGTGGCTCGTAGGGTTAGCTAAGGTGGGTAATGGCTTTGATAGGATCCGCGCCGACACTAAGGTGTTCGTGTGGCGGTACCCTACTTGTGGGTAAAGATGTACAACCTCTGCAGAGTGTAAAACCTATTCGAATAGCCGTGTCCACGGTATTGGACGAGTCACGGTGGGGTCACAAAACTAGTGTTTGGATTTGGGATGATTTTCATGGCATGAGTTGATTTCTGGAAAAGTGTGTGGCTGTGTGCCTGGGCTACTGCGGACGGGGAGTCCGGTGGTCCTCATTTGGTTTTCACAAAACAACTGAGTTACTGGAGTTATAAAAACTGTTTGCGAAAACCTTTTCGAAAACAAACCCTTGCATGAGTAAATGTGTTTGCAAAATAAACCTTATTCTGATCCTTGATATATCCTGTGCATGATCTGCTTATTAGCCCCTCCGTGGATGGGGTTGAACTTGTTGAGTACGTATGTACTCACCCTTGCTTGATTAACTGTTTTTCAGAGGAGGATCCCGACTTCGTACCCGAAGACGTCGAGTAGGTTGCTGTCCTGCACCCAACCCGTGCCTGTGGATTCAGGGTCTCCACAGGAAGCTTCCATGGCGCAAGACTCTGAAGATATCTTAGATGTTGTTGCTATCATAGTTTGGTCTGTAGTTCTTATGTTGCTTCTCGTGGCAGTGGCGCTCCCATGCCCACAGCCTCGACGTGTTGTACGGTAATGAACCATCTGATGTAATAAATGTGGTACCAGCCTCCTGGGACTGGTATTTGTATCACATTTAGTCACCTCTGATGAGGGGACGCTTCAGGAATTCACAAGAGAGCTTGTACCAATTTTAGTCTTTCAATAAGGTTACCTTGTCACTCTTGATAAGATTAAGCCACATGAAAGATGAGCTTGCATTCCTTTTTGATATTTCCATCTTTATCATCTTGTCTATTTTTGATATGAAATACCCATGAAAGCTTAGAGGGACAAGAATGCATATATGTTAGAATAACAAGCTCTAGTTTCACATTGGACGACCCTTTGAATGTAGAGAGGGAATGTGTCAACCAACATGAAACCTCATAGAATGGGCTAAATTCCTCAAAGATACAGTGCACACAGAAATATGTGGATGGAAAAGATATGTGCACTATTTTGGTCAATTAAGTCCAAACAATGAATTTAAACCATGCTATGGAGAGTAGCCAAAAACAAATATAATCCAATCCATAGATGAAGAGTGAGAGATACAATTACAGAGATGGATTGATGACCTCCTTGTCATGTGGCTTACTCATAACCAACATACTTGCCATAGGGTTTATTCAAGTAGAGAGTATGGATATACAAATGAACCACCCCATACTTGAACTATATGCATGAAGACTTGCAAGTGGTGTTAGTACCAAGAGACACAAAATGTGAAGTGAGCTCCCTCTAAATAGGTGCATCAAGTATTTGAATCTTGACAACTGCACTTTTAGCTCAATTAAAGCACTAGGGTAGCAAGCTCCACATTTTGGTCCAAATATATGAGCAAATATGCATTGATGGACTTGATCAAGAAAAGCTCACAAATCATTCTGATGTAGGACCAAGAGAATGTTGCTTAAGACATTTGGATTATTTTCTTCTCCTTTTTGCTCATCCTGACAAACTCAGTGCCACCGAGTTTGCCAATCCGGTGCCACCGAACTCCACCAGAGTTGTGCACCTTTGCGTTTCCTAGAGATGAAAATGATCCTTTTCTTGATTCTTTATTTTATTTTTGCTCACTTCTATGCTCCTGCATGCAACAACCACTGAAAGCTTCTAGATGAACTGGTTAATAGCATCAAATGGTATTTGACATATTTCTGCTAGAGAGAGCATAGGTAGCTTATTCAACTCATATGATTAACTAACACAAGAACATGTTTCACATATAAGCATGAACAGCTACAGAGATAGGTACTTATCATTGATACGCATTGAGTAAGATTTCTTCCATATATTTCACTTGGTCCTTTTCTAGAGATGAATCTCACAATTTCTCTTGAGATATAGATGAATGTAAATAAATATCTTTTCAAGTGAACCAAGCTTCCAATGCTGCTCAAAGTACATGCAAAGTCCTTTTAGACATGTTTTGGTACCCAACGTGCATTGGGTCCTGAGAGGTTAGTGATCATGGACTTTGGTACCCAAATGACCTTTGTGCCTCTTCTTTGTGATACAATTACTCTAGGAGTACAATGGTCATTTGAGTTCATCCTAAGCAATTTATTTTCATTGTGAACGTGAATAGGCTTAGGATTCTTACTCATGGGACAATCTTTACCAAAATGTCCCTGTTGTCGACAAGTGTAGCAAATCTTGTGCTTGATGTTGCTAATCTTCTTCTCACTTGTCATAGAGCCATTCTTCTCCTTGTATTTAGTTTGAGCCTTCAGAAATCCCTTGTTGAGCCTGATATTGGGTTTCTCAGAGAAAACCAGTGCCACCGGTTTGGCAAACTCAGTGCCACCGGGTTTCCCTGAGGGAACCTTTGACCGGTTCATACAAGTTTCAATCTTGTGCCCCTTTTCATGACAACCAAAGCATCTCCTCTGAGCAAGACTCCTTTGTCTCTTTGATTGATTTGGATTGTCTTCTTCTTTGAATGAGCACATGGATGCATAATGTCCCATGTGTGAGCACTTGTAGCACTTGATGTGATCTAGCTTCTCTTTGTTGCTGATCTTGTGACTTTGTTGAGAGATTGATCTAGTGACGATTATTCTCTTCTCAAGTTTCTTCACCATGGGCTCACGATTATCTTGAGAAGGTTGCACCTTTTCTTTTCCCTTCAACTTAGCCACTTCTTCCTTGAGTATTTCCACTTCTTGCATAAGATCATCATTTTCTTGGGCAATGGAGTCACCACAAGATTCTGCAATAATTTGATCTACTAAGAAGGTTTGCCTTTTGGGCCACATGGGTTAGCACAAAACGTATCAGTTTCAACTTGAGTGCATGTGCCAGTTGTGCAATGAGGCGTATCAAGTTTAGCTGAGTTTACCAAAATCTCATTTGCCACTTCTAACAAAGTGTGTGATTCTACAAGCCTCTCATGAGAATATTCAAGTTCTATGTGAGTGTCTTGTAGTTTCACAACCTTGCAAGTGATTTCCTCAAGTTGATCCTTGAGAGTTGGATTCTCCTTTTCTAGAGATGCTGCACAAGATAGAAAGTTAGTAGCACAAACATATGCCTTGGTGATGTCCTCCTTGCACTTAAGGAGGCATTGGACTCCTTAAGTTTCTTCAATTCTTCCTCGAAGGAGTCACGATAGGCTTGTTGTCGTGTGAGCTCATCTTCTTGCCTTCTTACTCTCTTGATGAGGTCCAACACATTCTTTCTATCTTTCTTGGTCATCTTATCGAGCTCAAAGTCAAATTGCTCAACTTGGCTTCCTTTCTTCTTTTTACCTTTAGTCACTTGAGACTTGACATTGTTAGTACATAGAAAGGAAGTACTAGGATCTGTATTCACCTCATTGGGTTGATGAGGTGTTGCATTAATAGTCGATGAAGTGTTGCAGCTCTGCTCACTACCCTAACCGGTGCCACCGGTTTCCAAACCCGGTTCCACCGAGTTTGCCTGGTCAGTAGCAGTGGTGTTGATGTTGCAGCTCTTTTGCTTCTTGGATGAGGTCTCTAGAGAAGAAATGCAAGATGTTGATGTTGAGCATTCCTCTAGTGACTCATCCTCTTCTACATCATCTTCATCATTGGCACTTGTATACATTTCTTTGAGTGCCACCCAAAAAAGATGTGCATCATCATAAATGTCCTCGTGGTTGAAAATGAATTCTTGAATTACCTTGCTCACATAATTGAACATGAGGTTAATAATAGTGGAGTTGTGGTGCACACATTCTTTTTCTTTTTTTGATAGATTGGACATGTCCTCACTATCAAAGTCATCGAGAAGGATGCTAGCAACGAAAACTTGCTCAAATGAAGGACCCCAAGTATTTTATACATGAAGAAGGTGAGCGGACCAAGAAGAGTAGTTTGAGCCATCAAACCGAAGAGGATTTCCAGTTGCGGCGATTCAACAGCAGGCGGGCAGCCTCAGCACTCAAATGAGTTCCCCTTCAGCAATTTCAGTTCTGTATTTGCCTTTCTCAGTTTTTTGGATCCTCCATTCCCCCGTTAATTTCATGTAATACTTATTATACATTCTTATTTGGTTTTTGGGTGCAAGGTTTAACACAGAGAACTCGTTTGATTTCGCCTGTTTGCTGATTGGAAACTAAGCAAAGCTGAAATTCTAATATACTATGCTCTTTCTAGGCTGCTCATGCGTTTAGAATTTATTAATATGCATTATTTATTTATTAATTAAAAAATACGTATCCACATGTTGGTTGTTTGGAAACATGCCCTATCCATGTATCCTTTCGTGTAGTTTCTTCTACTTTCAGTTGAGTTGGGGATAAAATTGTATCTTTTCTCCTTCCCCTTCGTGTAAGCAGCTTTGATTGATGTACCTGTGCATCGATTAAGCAAGTGTTTTTTATATGTTATCTTTGATTGATTTGTTTTTATTATTCAATTTTCCCCTGTCCTCCCGTTTCTTCTAACCTCCAGTAAGAACAAAATTTCTATGACTGCAGCTGCAGACCACACTTGTAGGCTACAGTCATATCGCCACCAGAAAAAAAACAGCAGGTACGCAAATGTGCCTAGAAATTGCACAACCTCTTGTCACCTTCCCTAACTTCTAGGATATGTGAAAGGATCTTCATGTCGCCTAGAGGGGGGTGAATAGGCGCAATCTGAAAATCACCACTTTGAATAATTTTATCAGTGAAACCCGGATACTCCAAATTTTTGTCCGGAGTCTCTGGGAAGTCCGCAGTCTCCGAAAAAATCTCCCGAGTCTCTGGACCGCGCCTGCGTAGCGGAAAGTGCACTTTTGCAAATCCGGTGCCACCAGATTTGTCCTGGCAGTCCACCATCTTGGTCTTTTGCTTTGTTTGCTTGCTTGAAATTAAAGTCCGCTTGGTGCAAGAGCTCAGAAGTGTTTCTTGGATGAAGGATGATTGACGTGCACTTCACAAACACTCACAACCGAATAGATCGACAAATATGACAACCGAGTATATTAAGTGAGTTGCGCCACGCCGCCTGGCGCGACTCAGTCGCGCCAGAGCATGTGGCGTGACTCACTCGCCACCTAAGCAGCTAACGCGGTCAGGGCTCGCGTGCGCCGACTGACATGGTGGGCCGGTCGCTCCAGAGCATGTGGCGCGACTCAACAGAGAGTCACGCCACGCGGCCTGGCGCGACCAAAAGGGCTACTTCTTGGAATTTTAGTTTGGGATGGATTATTATTAAAATTTTAGATTAAAAAGGGTTAAAAAATTCCACACAAGCTTGACGACGTCCTACAGTGCTCAAGGGAATCAAGTGCTCTTTGATTGCTCAAAAAGGCTTCTCTCTACCACCCAACTCACTAGATCTATCAAAGATCGAACAACCTCACCAAGAGGGGTTGGGGAGAGCTAGAATGGCTTTGGCTTAGGAAGGAATAGCAGGGGTGCACACCAGCAACCTTAAGAACAGCAACTTGCAACAGTGGGGACCCAGAGGTATAAATACCCAAGTCCCCAAAAACTAGTTGTTGCAAACTCAGGAGAAAACTGGTGCCACCGGGTTCCCAAACCTGGTGCCACCGAGATTTCAAACCAAGTAGCCGTTGGGCCGGCTGACACAAAACCGGTGCCACTGGTTTCCCAAAACCGGTGCCACCGGGTTTCACACAGGGCCAAACCCGAGATGTGTACGTGTGGTTTTTGTGTCTCTCCCAACTCACATAGGTTACTTCAGTACTGAGACATTTTCAAGACTCCTTGTGATGCATCCCTCTTGATAGTACGATGTACCTATACTCAAGATCAAATTTAAGCCCTATAAAGATCCACTTGAGCTTCATTTTCATAAATAGCCATACTTGGTCACTTGAGAGATCCATCCATCAATGTCTCATTGATTTGAGCACTTATACCTTGAGCTAGTGACTTTGATCTTCATATATGAATGAAACACATTTCTTGATCAAGTCACCCTTCACATGACTCAACGAACATACAATGCTTCTTCATTGCTTCACTCGGTTAGGCTCGACTTGATAACTCAAAATTCTCCAAGCTATAACCACTTCACCCTAGCCAAGCACATGGTCCAAGTCACTACTTGGCCAACCTTAGCTTAGTGGCTCGTTGCTAAACCCTTGCTTGATTTGTTCATCCATTTGTTACCATTTTGAGTTAAGATTTGATTAATCATTGAGAATGAAATCCAATTGAGATCATGTCTTTTTTTATTCTATAGTCCCATTTGATCATAACAAGCCTTCCAACTAGTTTAGAGACCATCCAATATTTCAATGTCACTATGTCTCTTTCTTCACCTTCATTGGCTTGTTTGTATGTCAAGTATACACCATGAGATCACACATACCACAAATCGTGACATTCAATCTTATATAAAACCATTTAACAAAGTGAGGCAATAACTTATTCCTCAACTTATCTTTTACACCAATGACTTGTCTTCACATATAGATGTTCAATGTCATACATCATGTTTTGTTCTTTATATGTGACAACCTGCTCACATGCTTAACAAAGGCATTAGATCTTTAATCTAGTTGTCAATCAATACACCAAAACTCACTTAGGACCTAGATGTCTTTCAATCTGCTAGGTGTTGCACGGCTGAACTTTGTGGCTTCTGCAGCCTTGGTGAATCCATTGATCTTTATGGATTTACTCTTTAGTCTCTGCATAGTCCTGAGTAGTTTCTGACTGGCATGATGCTTGAGAAGGGATGTCATGAAACAAATAATAATAATAGTTAAACAAATAAATTCAAATTCTGCCAGTAGTGACGACTTGTCTATTTTGTTAGTGTCATCTTCCTGCTTCTGCAGTGAACTTCTTGATTTTTATGCACCTTCTTTGGAGAGAACACACGTTTCTCCTTAAAAAAAATTAATCCTGTCCAACTACTTGTGCATTTCAACAAAAGAGAGAAAGTAGCACTCTTTAAGTCCTCCCATCTGCATCCTGCTCCTTTGTGAACTCCATTTTGCTACTTAGGATCAGTTACAACCTAGAACAATTTTGGATCCATAATAATTAGTTTTAAATTTGTAATGTAATATTGATCTTGCAGCCTCGGTTCTTTGCATATCTTATTTGTTTTAGTGTCTGATTATATGTGCTCAGTTTTTTCCTAATCCACTGTATGCACTTTGATAATTGCGTGCGAACTCTTGAGTACTTTGTGATTAGCATGCCTATCAGGTAGTTTTGATCAAAATTCAACCCTTATCATTTGTCACAGGAGATTCAACCTCTTGTTATGTCACTGCTGTCACTGAAGAAGGCTGCTAGGACAAGCCTTGTGGCAAGAAACTGGAGAAAGATCTAGACGTGCTATCGTAATTTATGCTTCGCTGGCAGAAATGATTGGACCACTGAGGAGGATATTATCAAAACAGAAAGAGCAGAAGTCCTTAAGACAGTAAATTCTATTATTCAACAACACAGTGGAGTAGTGCTCAACAAGTTCAGCATTAGGTTCAGTCTTTAAGAAGAATTCCGTAAAACATCTTGATAAGTGGATTAGCTTTGCCACTGCATCAAAGGCCAAGATTATAGAAATTAACCTGTGGCCGAAATTGGAGCATCGACAACCGGGCATTAAAGTTTATATGACTTTCCTTTTGAGACTTTAGGTGCTCAAGGTGTGCATTGTATCCAATCCTTGTTTCTCAAGGATGTTTCCATAAAGCCACACTCGAGTATATGCGGCTTTACAAAACTCAAGACTCAAGAGGCTTCTTTTGCACAATGTTGAAATATCTGGAGATCTTCCATGCTTGCTAAAAAACTGCTTTTCTCTTGAGGAATTAGAGCTCATTGCAATCAATGGTGTGTCCGAATTGTATGTGCCACACCAACTTGATAAACTTAGATATTTACAAATTTCCCATATACGTGTCCATAAGATTGATTTCCATGTTACTAGTCTTACTTATATAGTGCTTCATGGCTGCCTAAAGTTAGAGAAGGTAGTGCTATCATCAAAGTCCTGCTCATTTGTAAAAGACAACAATGCACTGGTCCACGCATTTACTGCAATTGCCAGTATTTCAGCAGTCAAGGTGCTACAATTGTATTCTGATATGAAACCACACCCGCCTGTCTGGACCTCACAGGTACCCGGTATTTAGTTATCACCTTTTCTTGCATCATATTATTCAGACATTAATGTTTTCTTGTTTGTTTTGTACCTGCATATTTCAAATGACAGGACCTATGTATATGTTTATGTTTTTGAGGCATCTGACTTGTGAAATAAGAATCTTCACTGAAAAACCAAATCACCACGATGGAATTCTTTAGTTTGCGTGCTTTTTGGGTGTTGCACCCCGATTGGAGACGCTGCAATTGCATGTGAGTACTCTATTCTTTGCTGATTTTATCTTGTGCTATTTGGGGAAGACTAGACACACAATAAAATACCATTCTGACCCGACTCTATTTGGTGGCTTCTAAAATAGCTCATGTATTATAAGCAAATCAGTGAATGCTGGCATGGTGAGACAACAGGGGATGAAGTCTCCTCATGTATGGGTGGCCTCTCCATCATCTCAAGATGGTCTACATGAGTGGATTCCGCTGTTTCCGGTGGCCGATCTGCGGCCCACGTCTGGCGGGCAGCCTAGCCACGCGGCCGGGGGGACGGGGGCCCGCGTGCTGGGGGGCTCCCACCTCTCCTCCTCCGCTTGTCCCTCCGGCTCCCTCCTTCCCCTACTGAACGCTGCAGGGCATCCACAGACCGGCCGCGACCTCACCTCGGTCGTCTGGACTGTCGGCCGGCGCGGCATTGTTCGTCACGCGGGCCCCTACCTCCGCTCTGCGGGAGGGGGGTGGCTGACCTTCTCCGGTGGTCCACGTGTCGGCGGCACCTGCCCCGTTCGCAGGGATCTCTTCGGCCTCCTCACCGGCCCCGGTCGAGCGGCACCCCCTCCCGACTTCTTCTGTCGGCCCTGCGGTGGTCCGCCCGGCGTCCGCTGGCCGCGGACCGGCCGAGCGGCCGCTACCGGAGCAGCTCCCTCCTGTTCGTGTGTCGACGCTGCTCAGGGACTTCACTGATGACCTGATGCTCCTCGAGGTGGCACTGCTAGCCACGCCGCGAGGTGCACCTCTACCCGCGGTGGCTGCTCAGGGCGCCGACATCGTGCCCCGTGGGGGGGGGGACTTGCTGCGGGGTGGTCGCACCCCCACCTCGGCGCGTGTTGTGCCCCTGGCAACCGTCTTCGACATGATTCTCTCCCCCCCTTCCTGCTCCCCTACTGCTCGAGCAGGGTAGGAACGGGGTGAACCCTCTGTCGGATGCCCCCTTGGTGGTTCCCCCTTCTCCGTTCCGGTCGCCTTCTCCTGCCCCCTCCAGGTCATGCTCTTCCCCACCTCTGCACCCGCCCGGCGCCTCCCCAGTGGTCGCAGCGCCGGCCTCTTGCTCCCGGGCCCCCAAGTCGCGCTTCCCTCCCACTGCTGCGGCTGTGGGAGACCCGCAGGAGGACCTCGAGTCGCTGGTGGCTGACTTCTGTGCCTCTCTACAGCGGTCGCCATCGCCACCGGTCCTGGGTGCTCCGCGTCGTCGCAGGGCGAAGGTCTTCCCCCCGCTCGCTACGCTTCGCCACAGCAGTCGTCTCGCCGCGGTTTCCAAGGGCCGGGGTCCCAACCCGGTCACCGCGGGGCAGAACCTGCTCATGCGGAAGCTGGGGGTGGTCAGGCAGCACGAGGCGCCGGACGTTGACTCTTCCAGCGGTACACTAGGCTCTTCGCGGTGGACCTGTCAGAGGAGCACTGCAGGGCTATTCGCGAGCTCTTCAGTGCTCCGGTCGAGGGGTCGTTCCAGTGCTCTGTGCTGGAGGATGACGAGTTCCAGGCCGCGGTTTGCGAGCTCTTCCCGGAGGAGCAGCTGGTCATCGACGCGCAGGCCTGAATCTGCGTTGGTCGTGTGGTCGTTTTTGGTATATGTGTTTCGATGGATGTAAATTTAGCTGTTTGGAATGTCCGCGGGCTTAACCGACGTGCTAGACGCTCAGTGATCTGCGAGTTGGTAGCTTCAGAGCATGTCTCTCTTCTCTGTCTCCAAGAGACAAAGCTCGCGGTTGTATCTCTCTCCATTATGCTTGATATGTTAGGTTTGGATTTTGACTATGTTGTGTTGCCTGCGGTTGGCAGCTGTGGTGGTATCTTGGTCGCTTGGCGTAAAGACACGTGGCTCGTCTGCTCCCCCTCACGTGGCCTTCATCATGTTACGGTGAAGGTCGCGCTGCTTTCTGCACCTTCTCAGTCTTGGTGGCTCACTTCCGTTTACGTACGACAGTCTGATGCGGATAAAGTCTCCTTCCTCGACGAGCTACGTGCCCTTCGCCCAACTCTCTCAGGGCCTTGGGTACTCTATGGAGATTTTCATCTATCAAGCGGCTGACAAGAACATTGGTTGTCTCTCGCGTAGGATGATGGGTCGCTTCTGCCGCTTCCTCAACGACCTCGAGCTCCTTGAGCTCCACCTCCATGGTCGCTTGTTCACTTGGAGCAACGAGAGGTCGCACCCTACTCTTGAGCGTATTGACAGAGTCTTTGTCTCTCCGGACTGGGAACTTCTTTTCCCCTCCTCTACCCTACACGCCATTTCTTCCTGATGCTCTTACCATACCCCCCTTCTCCTGCTCCTCGACAGCGGGGTGCACCCCAAGAAACGCTTCACCTTCCAGGCCTTCTGGCCAAAGGTGGAGGGCTTCCTCGACACTGTTAAGGCGGTATGGTCGGGGCCGCGCCCTGATGCAGACCTCTTATGGTTGTTTGACCACCTCCTTCGTGAGACGGCGAAGGTGCTGGTTAAGTGGAGCTCCAAGGCGATTGGTAGCATCCGCTTGCAGATTCAGATCGCCAAGGTGGTTATTTTTCATCTCAAGGTCGCGCAGGATTCTCGGTCACTCTCTCCTGAGGAGCTGTCGTTGAGACATTTCCTCAAGCTCCGCAACCTCAGTCTGACTTTGCTGCAGCAAACAATCGCTCGGTAGAAGTCTATCCTCAGGTGGATCCGTGAGGAGGATGCTAATACTAAGCTTTTTCACCTCCACACCAACCACCGTAGAAGAAAGAACTTCATCCCCTCCCTTCTGGTCGGTGGTCGCTCTATCTTTCGTGAAGATGAAAAGGCCGCTGCAGCCTTTGATTACTTCGACAAGGTTCTTGGCGTCAGCCACGAGCGTTCCTGCGTGCTCGACTTCGAGGAGCTTGGCCTCCCGCGGCTGGACCTGGAGCACCTCGCCCTCCCCTTCTCTGAGGCCGAGGTCTGGGAGGTTATCAAAGATCTTCCTTTGGACAAGGTCCCCAGACCGGACGGGTTCACTGGTCGCTTCTACAGATCCTGCTAATTGATCATCAGGGGTGATGTGCTGCGGGCGTTCAACAGCTCTCTGACTTGGACTCTCACAGCTTCCACCACCTGGATGATGCTCTCCTCACGCTCATACCCAAAAAACCCGACCCGGTCGCTCTCTCGGATTATCGCCCCATCAGCCCAATACATAGCTTTGGAAAACTTTTCTCAAAGGCAACAGCCAATCGCTTCGCTTCCCATCTTCCTTCTCTCATCTCACCTAACCAGAGTGCTTTTATCAAAGGTCGCCTCATCCATGATAACTTCCGTTATGTTCTTGGCACGACCAGAACGCTCTCTAGTCGGAAGCTTCCTGGGATCATGTTCAAGATTGACCTAGCTAATGCCTTCGACTCGGTCGGGTGGGTCTTTCTCCTTGAGCTCCTCTCTGCAGTTGGCTGCCCACGCACGTGGACCAACTGGATCTCCGTCATTCTTTCGACCGCCAGCACCAAAATTCTTCTAAACAGTGTCCCGGGGCAGCGGATCTGCCATGGTTGTGGCCTCCGCCAGGGGGACCCCTTTTCACCAATGCTTTTTGTGCTGGTCATGGAATGCTTCCATGCCCTCTTCCGCAAAGCGGAGTCCCGCGGTCTCCTTCTAGACCTTGGTAGAAACATCCGCTTTCGAGCCTCCCTTTATGCGGATGACGTGGTCGCTTTCTTTTCTCCGGTCGAGCTGGACTTGAGGGTCGTCAAGGTAGTGTTGTCGCTCTTTGAGAGCACCTCTGGCTTGGCGGTCAACTTCTCAAAGAGCTAGATCTACCCCATTAACTGCTCTGAGGACCACCTCTCCTTGGTTCGTTCTATCCTCTCATGCACCATCGACGACTTCCCGTGCACCTACCTTGGGGTACCCCTCTCTATTAGGAGGCTACCCAAGGCTGCCTTGCAGCCACTGGTTGATAAGGTCGCCAGGTGTCTACCTCCTTGGCAGGGTAGACTGCTGAGCTGCAGTGGTCGTTTGGTCCTCGCCAAGTCCACCCTCTCGGCCATCCCGGTGCATATCTCGATGGCGATTGTCATTGCACCCTGGGCACTGCGTGCGGTCGAAACTCTCATCCGAGGCTTCCTTTGGTGCGGCACTGAGGTGGCCTCATGCGGTCGCTGTCTGGTTGCTTGGGTGAATTTCACTTGCCCTACGCGTTGCGGGGGCCTTGGCCTGCCGGACCTCCACGCCTTTGGGACGGCCCTGCGTCTGCGCTGGCTTTGGCTTTCGCGAACGGACCCGGACCGGACCTAGGTGACTTTCCGCTTCCCGGTTGACCGGACCTCCTAGGCCTTCTTTGACGCCTCCATCTCTGTGGAGGTTGGAGATGGTGCCCGCGCTCTGTTCTGGGAGGACAACTGGATGTCTGGCTGCTCGATCAAGTCTCTGGCCCCCAACATCTGGGCAGCGGTCTCGCTGCGGGTGCGACGCTCTCGCACGGTCTGTGAGGGGCTGCAGGTTGGAGCGGAAGGACTACGCTGGGTCGCTGACATCACACACGTTAGGACGGTGCAGATTCTTGTGCAGTACCTTACTGTATGGGATCTGGTGCGACAGGTTAGGCTCACGTCGGAGCCTGACAGATTTATCTGGAAATGGTCGTCAAGCGGGGTTTACTCTACGGCTTCGGCTTACTCCACTCTCTTTCTTGGTCGTGTGGAGATCCTCGAAGCACGGCAGATCTGGAAGGTCCATATGTCGGGAAAGTGCAAGTTCTTCGCGTGGCTGGTCCTGCACGACCGCTGCTGGACCTCGGACCGGCTTCACCGCCACGAGCTCAGGGATTCGGATAACTGCGCACTCTGCGCGCAGGATTCAGAAACACTGGATCACCTGATTGTGTACTGTGTCTTCAGCCGCGAGACCTGGTTCAGGGCGCTCAGGCATGTTCTCCTCCAGGACCTGGCCCCGGACTGTCCCGTGAAGTTCGCGGCTTAGTGGTGCTCCGCTAGGAAGCAGGTCGCGAAGATTCGAAGGAAAGGCTTCGATACATTTATCTGGCTGGTCGCGTGGTCGTTGTGGAGGGAGCGCAACGAGCGCGTGCACGACAAGGAAGCTCTCATGCCGGTGGCGCTAGTGCCGGCAATTTTGGAGGAGGCTAAGTCTTGGGCGCGTGCCAACTTCCTTCCGCTAGCTCGCCTTTTAGATGTTCGTCCGGCGAAGGCGGTGTAGCCCTCCTCCTAGCTCTTTGGTTTCTTGTTTTGTTGGCCTGGTGCCTCAGGAAGACTTTTTTTTCCTTTCTTAATGAAAATCGTGCTTTGTATGCCTTAAAAAAAGTTTACTTTTGTGCGGCATTCTGAAGAAGGGAACATCGGTTGAGCGTATCACCATACAGCCGATGGTGACATACTGACAATGAAGAGCTATCTTTCATTTGAATCTATGCATACCTGAGTGGGAGATTTGAATGGGCGCGTCGCACCTCAGAACGGTTTGGTAAAGCTATTGATGTCCTTCCTGTGCATGGGAGGGGTATGTGAAGGACCACGGTTGGACTGTATGTGTTTCAGCCCTATTATTTAACATTGAGTAATGAAAATTTTCGGTGGGTTTCAGCGTTGCATTTGCATAATCGTGCCCCCATGATGAATTGTGATTTTTTTTTTGAGAACTGATGAATTGTGATTGTGATTATGTCAGTTTTTCAACTACTTTTTGTTGGGCCTTGTTGTACGCTTGGTCGTTGCCTGGGCCAGGCCCGGCCCATTTTCATCATCTGCTGGGTCGGTCCAGCAACGAACGTGGACTTTTTGGACTAGTAGTTAGTAATGACAAGCTTTTGGACTAGGGTCCGTTTGGCACAATTTCGTAAGCTGCTCTTGGAGTTGTTTTCCAAGAAGTTGTGTCAAAGGGGCTTGTAAAACAGCTTTGGGGGAGAAGTCAACGCGTTTTGGACAACACGTTTTGCGCTCTCTAGAGCGTTTCGGAGGCCGCAAAGCGGAAAAACGTTGCTTCATCCGCTCCCTCCGCAGCTTCTCTCCACCATGTTACGAAACTACATCTGGATTTCACGGTTATTGCAGTCAAATTGCCATCCCACCTACTGTTTGAGGCGCATGCACCGCGGGGGGCGGATAGTGTCGCCGCGCGGGGTTGCCATGGCCGGTGGCGGAGCTCCACGCGGGCTCCTGCCGTTGCGCAGAGCTGGTGGAGGGCGGCCCCCGCCGGCGGCAAGCACAGGCAGCCCCTGCGGTGGTGCATCATGGAGTTTGCTGACGCAAGGGTGCGAAGAATGGTGGAGGATGGCACCGGCGCTAGAGGACGGCGGTGCGGGTGTGGAAGAGCTGGAGGACGGCGCCACGAGAGCTAGACCGCGGTGGACGGCGGTGCACTACGGGACGGAGCGGAGGTGGACGGCGACACGCTGCGGGGTGGAGCAGAGGAGGCCAGCAGCGTGCTGTTGGGCGGAGGGGAGGTGGGCGGCGTCGACGCGTAGAGACCGCACGGCTGGACCGCGGCGACGAATGGAGGAGAATGGATGAGGACGAGAGAAACGATAAGAAGATAAGAGAAAAGGGAAAAAAGAAAAAGAGAAAAGTGGTAGGAAAAATAAAATAGAAAATAAAAGCAGAAAATAGAAAAAGAAAAAGGAAGGTATTATGGATATTTCACTCTTTGATCCACCTTACACCGCCAAGAGAAACTGTTTTGTCAAATATTTTTCTAAAACAGTTTCAGATTCACTAGAGGATCTGCTCTACCAGCACAGTCACAGTCGGAGTTGCCACAGCTATAGCCACAGCTACAGCCACAGCTGTGCCAAACGCACCCTAGTTAGTAATGACAAGTCCACCTGGGAAAATCCTATCTACTCCAGCTTCCGGATTTTTCTCTTATATGACTTCCATTGTTTGAGTTTTTCCCTTATATGACTTCCACTATTTGAGATTCGTACACACAATAATATCATTGGATCTTCTTCAACCCTAAGTTTTCTTCTCCATGTGCTACCGCCGCCGACCTCAGCCACGAGCGCCCATCGCGTCGTGCGTCGCCGGCTGCATGAGCTCCGCGCGTTGCGAAATTGAAGAAGATCCAAAAAAAGAGAAAAGGAACAGTTTCAAAATGTTGATTCCATCTGGTTGATATGTTGAAGTAAGTAAGAAAAAAATGTTGAATTTAGTACTTATTCTTATAAAATGTTGAACTACATGTTACAAAATGTTAAAATTATATGTTACAAAATGATGAACTATACTTTTCAAAAATTTTAATCTATTTTCTTGTAATATTGATTTACACTTCTAATTAAGTTTAATGAAAATGAGCTTCAAAGTTATGTTGTTACCCAGCTTCCGTGTGCTGATGAGGACATATCACCTTCGAGTGATGAGGACATATCACCTTCGAGTGATGCGGACACCACGAGTACATCTACACCAGCAGCACCTTCTCCTACTCCAGCGCCGGTAGCACCTTCTTCAACACCATCTTCTGGGCCAATCACCCGGCCCGTGCGAGGGAATTGAACTACATCTTGTTATTGAAGAACGAAGGCCCAGAAGACTAGCGGCTGGCCCATCAGGAAGCCCAGGAGGGACGCCTAGGGTTGGAGGCACCCATGCGCGACCTCCCCCCTTGGCACGCGCACACCCACCTCCCTGGCCGTGCCGACCATAGGGGCTGCACCCCCTTTTTGTTTTTCCCTTTATTAGTCGGAGTCCTGATTCATTTAGAACTCGAGTTTTGTTTTACATCTAGCTTTAGCTACACCAGAACACGCACAAATACGTGCTGTCCTCTGTGATTCAGAACTCCACCTTCGAGTGATATTAAGATTGCTCGCCTCAGATTCTTGTTCGTTCTTCGATTGCATACAGGAATCGATCTTCGTGATCAGACTGATCTTGCGCCAGCAAGGTTGGTAACCATCGGGAGTTGGTTCAGCGATTGCATGGGCGCTTCGAGTCTCGCTCGTCGTAGTCGGATCGTGAGGGTCGCCTCCTACCAGATCGAAGTTATCTCCACTCACCGAAAGATCGGGCACTCCGCCTCTATCAAGTGGTATCAGCTTTCCAGGTTGATCGGTGAGTTTTATCGAGTGTTTTTCCCTTCCTACAGTCCAAAAATTTATTTTCAGGTTGGATCCTTGTCCCAGCAACCGTTTAGCCTTGCACATTCTTTCAATAAGTGTCTTTGTTGAATTTGTGTGCTTACTCGTTCAATTGTTGCTGGTTACTTTGTGTTCTACCTTTTGTTTTCTTTTTCTCTCTAACCCTAGCCGCCATCACCATCTTCCTGCCGCCGCCGCGCGAAAACCCTAGCCGCGCACTTCCCCCCGCAATCGCCTCTCCCTGGTTGGTTGGAAAGTTAAAAAAAAGCAAAGAAAAAAAAGGAAAGAAAAAAAGGAAAGAAACAAAAAAAGAAACAAAAAAAAAGATGTCCAACCAGGAGAAGGCTTCGGTTCGGTGGAAACCCACCGTGCGCCGGCCTCCCCCTGCCGCCTCGCCCTTACCCCTGGCTCGCGATCCCTAGGGCACACTGCGCCCTACCCTCTCCTGGCCGCGAGTTCCCCCTCCACCACGCCGTGCCAGTTCTCCATATCCGTATCTCTCTTTCTAGTACCATACTCTGAGGTTAGCCTTACTCTAGAGAGAGAGTTGCAACTTGCTGTACCTCTGTACTTTCGAAAAAAGTGTGTGTCGCAACTTGCTGTTTGAGATCCTCTGTGTTCATATTATCAGTTTTGAGGACTCCTGAAAAAATAGAAGAAAAAACAGCAATTTGCTGCATCCTCTCCACCTTCCTTGCTATCTTTTCAGGTTTCACTTGTTGCCAACATCGTTTGTTTCGTGTTTAGCACTATAATTTAACTTTGCATTATTGTTTGAGTGTGCTAATCCTTGACTTGAGTGCAGCCTACCCAGAACTCCACATATTTCTACGATGAGCAGATTTTGTTTCTCCAGGCAATCGCTCCTCCAATCTTTCGCGAGTTCCACCGGTTGGTTGCAGGTCGCCCCTGTGTGCGTGGTAAGAACAGATAAGAATTTGATAACAGCACTAGTGTGAGTACCTTGTGAGCTGTCCCACCCTATTTTTGTCGTTGTTTTGTTTTTGTGTTTGCGCTAACCATGGCAGATGACGGCGTCGGGGCTGATCCGCTGCAAGACTTGCGAGCATAAGTTGAAGGACTAGCCGGGGACATTCGGACGATACATGAACGGCTGGACTCAATGATCACTACGTCGACCGACCGTTTCGATCAGCTCGACCTCGCCTAGACGGCCACCAAGACCACACTCGACGCTCTTGTGGCCCGACTCGATGCCATGCACACAACGATCACTGATTTGCAGAAGGACTATGGCGGTGATTCGGAGCAGGACGTCGGCGACAGTCGCGGTCGTGCCCGCCTTGTGCCACGCCGCCCCGGTAATGATTCTTTTTCTAAGATTAAATTTAAAATCCCACCTTTTAATGGCAAATATGATCCTGTTGCATATCTTGATTGGGAGTTAGAGGTTGAACAAAAATTTTCATGCCATGATATTGCTGCAAATTCTCAAGTTAAAGCTACTATTAGTGAATTTACTGATTTTGCTTTAATTTGGTGGCGTGAGTATAAAATTAAACATCCCACTGCCATTCCGACCACTTGGGATCAATTAAAAACTGCTATGCGTCATCGATTTGTGCCTTCGTATTATGCTCGTGATTTGCTTAATAAGATGCAGCATTTTCAACAAGGTTCTCAATCTGTTGAGGACTATTACCAAGAGTTATAAAAAGGTATGATTCATTGTGGGATATTGGATACCAACGACGCTGCTATGGCACGTTTTCATGGTGGCTTAAACCGCAAAATCCAGGACATACTTGATTATAGGGAATATCTTGATATGACTCAATTATTTGAATTTGCTTGCAAAGCTGAACGTGAAGTGCAGGGATCATGCTGAAGACATATTCTAACCCTTTTGCAGGAAGAAGCTCATCATCCACACCAGCACCTGCGCCATCCACGTCCACCACTACACCGCGCGAGAAGACGGCCAAACCGGTAGGTGCTGCCCCACCCACAGGCGTCGCCCCTTCTCCAGGCCGTACACGGGATATTTAGTGTCATCGCTGCAGAGGATTTGGCCACGTATTTTGAGACTGCCCGAACAAGCGCACTTTGCTCATTCGTGACGATGGTGAGTACTCTTCTGCTAGTGATTCTGAAGAAATTGAACATGCATTGCTTGCCACTGACCATGCAGCTAAGGATGAGGTACATGTCACCCCGGGTGACTCCGATAGCTATGAAAGTCTTGTTGCGCAGCGTGTTCTTAGTGCCCAGGTCGCCCCGCCCGAGAGGAATCAGCGACACACTTTGTTCCATACAAAGGGAGTTGTGCAGGAGCGGTCGATTCGTATCATCATCGATAGTGACAGCTGCAACAATCTGGCGAGTACCATGCTGGTAGAAAAATTGTTGTTACCCACTCGTAAGCATCCAAACCCATATTACATTCAATGGCTTAATGATGGTGGTAAAATAAAAATCTCCCGTTCTGTGCGTGTTCCTTTCTCCATGGGTGCCTATTCTGATTTTGTCGATTGTGATGTTGTTCCCATGAAAGCATGCTCTTTATTACTTGGTCGACCTTGGCAATATGATATTGATAGCTTACATCATGGTCGTTCAAATCATTATTCATTCATGTTTAAGGGTCAGAAAATAATCATACATCCGATGACACCTGAACAAATTGTTAAGGATGATCTTGCTCGAGCTGCTAAAACTGCTAAACAACTTGATCTGTCGCCATCTGTTAATACTGAAATCAAGTTGAATGCTCCTATTTTACTTGCTACACGTGCTGATTTTGCTGATCTATGCGCTGCTCATTTGCCATGCTCTGCACTTGTATGCTCTAGTGTGCTCGTTTCACTTGATGATGCACCATTTTTGGATATTCCCCCTGCGGTCGCTAACATTTTGCAGGAGTACGCTGATGTGTTTCCCAAAGACTTGCCACCGGGTCTCCCACCGCTTCATGGTATTGAGCATCAGATCGATCTCATTCCAAGCGCACAGCTTCCAAACCGCGCACCGTACCATACCAATCCGGATGAGACGAAGGAGATTCAGCGCCAGGTGTAGGAATTGCTTGATAAGGGTTACATTCGTGAGTCTCTTAGCCCTTGTTCAGTTCCTGTAATACTTGTTCCAAAGAAAGATGGGTCATGGCGTATGTGTGTAGATTGTCGTGCTATTAATAACATCACAATTCGCTATCGATACCCTATACCACGCCTTGATGATATGCTAGATGAGCTTAGTGGTGCCATTATTTTCACTAAAATTGATTTGCGTAGTGGCTACCATCAGATTCGGATGAAATTGGGTGATGAATGGAAAACAGCTTTTAAAACGAAATTTGGTTTATATGAATGGTTGGTTATGCCGTTTGGATTGACTAATGCTCCCAGCACTTTTATGCGATTAATGAATGAAGTTCTGAGGCCTTTCATAGGATTGTTTGTGGTTATCTATTTTGATGATATCCTTATTTACAACAAATCTATAGAAGACCATCTGGAACATTTGAGTGTTGTTTTTGATGCGTTGCGTGCTGCCCACTTATTTGCTAACATGGATAAATGCATCTTTTGCACACAACGTGCCTCGTTTCTTGGTTATGTTGTTACTCCACAGGGCATTGAGGTCGATAGCAGCAAGATTACTGCAATTCATGAGTGACCTACACCGACGACGGTCACACAGATTCGGAGCTTTCTTGGACTTGTAGGTTTCTACCGCAGGTTTGTTCGTGATTTTAGCTCCATTGCAGCGCCTCTACATGAGCTTACAAAGAAAGATGTGCCATTTGCATGGAGTGATTCGCAGGAGGTAGCGTTCAGCACTTTGAAAGATTAATCCATGCTCCCCTTTTGCAATTACCTGATTTTACTAAAGTGTTTGAGCTTGAATGCGATGCTAGCGGTATTGGGCTAGGTGCTGTTTTGTTACAAGAAGGAAAACCAGTTGCTTATTTTAGTGAGAAATTAAGCGGTGCTAGTCTGAAATATTCTACTTATGATAAGAGCTTTACGCTTTAGTGCGCACTTTGCATACATGGTAGCACTATCTTTGTCATCGCGAGTTCATAATACATTCTGATCATGAGGCTTTGAAACATATTCGTACCCAAACAAATCTGAATCGTCATCATGCTAAATGGGTAGAATTCATTGAGTCTTTTCCTTATATAATTAAACACAAGAACGGGAAGGACAATGTTATTGCTGATGCTATGTCTCGTCGCTATACCATCTTGTCACAGTTAGATTTTAAAATCTTTGGCTTGCAAACTATGAAAGATCAATATGTAGACGATGCTGATTTTAAAGATGCTTTTGCCCATTGTTTCGCGCTAACAAGCTGTGTATTCCAGCTAGCTCGGTTCATCTTTTGCTGTTACAGCAAGCGCATGGAGGTGGTCTCATGGGACACTTTGACGTCTACAAGACGCATGAGGTGCTGGTTGCCCACTTCTTTTGGCCCCGGATGCGTGCTGATGTTGAGCACCTTGTCGCACGCTGCACTACTTGTCAGAAGGCTAAGTCACGGTTGAACAACGATGGTTTGTATATGCCTTTGCTTGTTCCTACTTCCCCTTGGCTTGATATTTCTATGGACTTTGTTTTGGGATTGCCTAGAACTAAGAAGGGGAGGGACAATATTTTTATAGTTGTTGATAGATTCTCCAAAATGGCTCATTTCATACCTTGTCATAAGACTGATGATGCTAGTAATGTTGCTGAATTGTTCTTTAGAGAGATTATTCGTTTGCATGGTATTCCAAATACAATAGTCTCTGATCGTGATGCTAAGTTTCTCAGTCATTTTTGGAAGTCTCTGTGGAATAAATTGGGAACTAAATTGTTGTTTAGCACAACTTGTCACCCTCAGACTGATGGGCAAATTGAGGTGGTTAATCGAACTTTGTCCACCATATTTAGGGATGCTTTAGATAAAAATTTGAAATGTTGGGAGGATTGCTTGCCTCATGTTGAGTTTGCTTATAATTATGCAACGCATTCCTCTACAAAGATGTACCCTTTTCAGATTGTGTATGGTTACATCCTTCGGGCCGCAAAGTCAATACTGCATGCACGAGTTCCTAGCGAACGACGTGCCCACGCGCTACAGTTACTAGTACTAGAGTACTTCGTACTAGTGTACTCTGTTTTCCTTGCCAGTTACTAGTACTCAGTTTTTCCTTGCTGACTTCACGTGGGTGGGCTCATATTTTGCCCCTCCGCTTTTCCTTTTCTTTTTTCATCATTCAACAACCTTTTCTTTTGCATAATTTATGCGCATAATTCCTCGGTACAGAAAAGTTGTGCGTACAACTCGTCGTGCACAGAAAAAATTATGCGCATAACTCGTCGCTGGAGAAAAAATTATACACACAAGTTATTTTTCAAACAATTGTACATACAAGTTGCACGCATAAGTGTTGTGCGCCATCAAACTTATGCTTAAAAGTTGTGTGTATAATTTCAAAAAAATAAAATATAAAACTGATGTTTGGAAAAATTTACACGTATAAGTTATTTTTCAAAAATTGTGCATACTAATTGTATGCATAAGTTCTGCACACGGGCTAGTGTCAAAATTGTACTCATAAATTATCTGATAAAAGTTTATAGCTCGAAGTTATACACCAAAGTTATACGCATAAGTTATGATTCTCCAAAAATAGAAACATACGAGAATTTGAACTTTCCAAAATAGGAAAGTGACGGGTGGGAACCCTGGTCGGAGGAGCGCGCGCTCGCTAGATAGCAAGCCCCCCTTCGGGCGTCTATTGATTTGTTTTCGTTTGATGCTGAAGATGCCCCACATTTAGATGATGTTGCACATGTTGAAGAAATGGTTAACCTGCATGAACAAACTCACCAAAACATTGCTGCTGCTAATGCTAGGTATCAGGTTGCTGGTAGTAAAGGTCGTAAACTTGTTACTTTTGAACCTGGTGATATGGTTTGGTTGCATTTGCGAAAGGATCGTTTTCCTAATTTGCGCCATTCTAAATTGATGCCTCGTGCTGCTGGTCCTTTTAAAGTGCTAACCAAGATTAATGATAATGCTTATATCCTTGACCTCCCTGCGGAGTTCGGTGTTTCCACTAGTTTTAATGTTGCAGATTTGAAACCGTATGCGGGCGAAGATGAGGAGTTGTCGTCGAGGACGACTTCAGTTCAAGAAGGGGAGGATGATGCGGACACCACGAGTACACATCCTCCACTATTACCTGTTGACAAAGACGCAACATAAATGGGCCATGTGGCCCAGTTGTAGTCGGGCGGCGACCGTGTGAGCCTCATTATCCCACCTTGCTAAGCTTGGGAGGAGGAAGCCACCTTAAAGGGGAGAGCCACCCTTCCCCTAACGGACTAGTCTTTTGGGGTGATTGGGCCTTTCCCCGAAAGGGTACCCTTGAGTTGCGGTTCAGCGGTTGCATTAGCGCTTCAGGCTTGCTCGTCGTAGTCGGATCGTGAAGGTCGGAACCTCAGGTGTGCGAATGCTAAACTGAGTAATCGGTGCATCGGGCTTAACATAATCCAATCCCACCTGAGCTGTACTCATCATTTGGTATCAGAGCTGGGCCCTTGTTAAGAAGGGGATAATGATGAGGACATCCTCCACTATTACCTGTTGGCAAAGACGCAACATAAATGGGTCATGTGGCCCAGTTGTAGTCGGGTGGTGACCGTGTGAGCCTCATTATCCCACATTGCTTAGCTTGGGAGGAGGAAGCCACCTTAAAGGGGAGAGCCACCCTTCTCCTAACGGACTAGTCTTTTGGGGTGATTGGGCCTTTCCCCGAAGGGGCACCCTTGAGTTGCGGTTCAGCGATTGCATTGGCGCTTCAGGCTTGCTCGTCGTAGTCGGATTGTGAGGGTCGGAACCTCAGGTGTGCGAATGCTAAACTGAGTAATCGGTGCATCGGGCTTAACATAATCCAATCCCACCTGGGCCGGACTCATCATGTGCTGTATAGGAACCCCCACATTAGGCCTGTTTGAAAACTGGTCGAGTCTGCCACACTGGGCCGATGGCACGACAACAACAATGTTGGGCTCTAGTGGGCTCCTGGCCCGGCTACCGTGAAAGCCGCCTTGGTGTGGATTCTTCCAAACGAGCATACTCAGTGGCGAATCTACCAGGGGGCTCTAGCCCCCCTACTGCCCAAAAATATTATTAAAATCAAGGTAGAAATATAAGAACAATAGAGGAATAGATGAAGAAAATGGTGAAGAAAGAGAGAAAATAGACTTGGAAGAAGAACTAAGGCCCCCCTAACTTCCAATCTTAGCTCCATCACTGAGCGTACTAGACTAAGGGCAAGGGCAATGTTAAAGGACCAGGTAGTCCTCAAGGTTGGGTCCCACAACAGCTACCTTGGTAAAGGATCGGGTGGGAATTAACGTGGGACCCATGAGCAAAAAAAATTGCTCCTCGTCAACCTTCTTGTGACCCTGGCGTTTCATTTGTAAACGGTGAACTCAAAACGTAATATATTCTATTCTCTTGTGGCCGGTCTTTATGCATATGAATTACTTTAGCAATAAATGTAATAAGAACTACTTCGTTTCTAAATATTTGTCATTCTGATTTTTCTATATACATTCTTTTTATTATGTATGTGGACATACTAACTATTTAGGTGCATAACAAAGGGGATGTATGTAAAAAAATTAGAATGATAAGTATTTTGAAACGGTGGAAATACGTGTGTAGTGTATATAGCCGGTCCTCAATGGTGCATTTATTGCATAATGACCATTTTTGAAGCATATTGTGGCTGTCCTAATCCCCAGCAATGTAGGACTGTAGACTACTACTGTATACCCCCAGATCGAATGTAATCGGCTCAGAAAAGCTCTCACGTTCTTGGTGTACCTGTCCCATAAAAGGAAAGCCCGTACCGACCGGGGATGATGGTGGCCGGCATCCCCAGACCCCAGCCAGCCAGCGGTGCCAGGGCAGCCAAAAACGGAATGCGAAATCGCTGCCTGATCCGGCAGCCATAAGTGGCCAGCAGCGTACTTGGGGCTACACAGTTGGGTACTGCTGCAGTGCTGCTAATGTGCCGAGCCCAGCCGTGGTCCTGGCTGCTGATGGCGCGTCGTCGCAACTTGCATTGCGAGGATTCGTATCCCCATCCAAAAATTCTCTGGGTCCCCGGCCGGCCACGCCGCCGCCGACGAGGAAGGTCCAACGAGACCAGCGGCGCCGGCCGTGATGTGCAGCTGGCGGACGATCCATCGGTGAGAGGTCGAGGGGCATGGCACGCTGTTAATGTTCGGCCACGTACACTTGTCTGCCATGATGATGCACTGTTTGTGTAAAGCACAGTAGGTGTGAAGCTCGATCGCACTGTGTGTGTGTTAAGCTCATGCTGGATTAATTAGGGCTACTGTTACTGGTGCTGTTCTGTGTCACGCCATGAAGTGACTCGTATACTGCTCAAAGGGATAGCAACGTCGTTTGGATGGTTGGTGGACGGTGGTTGGTGGTCGATGCTGATTTATTGTGAGAGAAAAATATTACTAGTTAGCTGAAGTTAATTGGTTGGTGTTGATTTGTTGTGATAAAAAATAAAGCATCTTGTGGTTGCATAGTACATCTCGAATGCCCCTCCGAGTAAAAGCTGGAATGACGTGACGTGGTTGAAGGAAGCTAAGAAATGCAGGACCACTGAACGCAAAAGAAATCTCATAATACTTGTTGTAGAGACAGGCCCGGCCCTGTAGTTATAGTAGGCGGGGTAGCCGCCCTGGGCCCCCAAATCAATACACTTTGTATATATGCTCAGAAGTCAGATCTGTGTGACTAGCGCAATTTGCTGTTAAAAAAAAGTGTTGGCAACAGCAGCTCATAAACACATTTGACTATTGAGGCCCATCCATCTTCCTAGTCCTAGCGTTAGCATACATACCCTCGAAGCTTCGGCACCTACGTCGGGCCGTTTGCCTTCTCCGCTTCTTGCCGCCTCATTCGGTTGCTCCTCTCCGACTCCCCGCAGACTGCAGTCAGGTCCGCACGATCTCGACCAGCGAACGCATGTCCGCACCCACATCGATTTAGCATGCCACGTGCATGATCGACTGATTGTAGTCGTAGATCGCCTCGCGCCCTTGGCCGATTGATTTCCCCGCCCTAACGTCCGACTCCAAGATGAAGAAGACTTAAAGGCAGGAAGGATCGATCCCAATTCCCTTTTCTTTTTTCTGTACAATCTCAATCTAGTTCTGAGCCACATGTGTTTTCTTCTTCTTAATTTTCAGGATTGTTCTTACCCAACCAAATATCACTGTGTGGTGAGATGTCATCTAGAAATAGAAGCTTTTCTAAGTTGCCTCAGCTGAAAGAAGCTTTTCTAAGTTGAAACTACTTTTGAACTACTTGAGGTCTACAATGTCTCAAGAAAGGTTAAATGGTTTGGCAACTTTGTGCATTGAGGCTGCTGGACGAGATTGATCTCAATACCATCATCGACGATTTCGTGTCCAAAAATGTTAGAAGGAATTATTCAAAATGATCTAGTAATAAGTATTACCATCCAGCTGTTTGCAAGTTAGACTTTTGATGTAATGATATATCACTGTTTTCACCATATGGTTTTTTTTATAATGCATCAAAATCAACTTTGCAATTTATATCAAACCGTTGAATGTTTAATAGGGGCCTCCATTTTTGGTTTCGCCCCGGGCCCCCAAAAACACAGGGCCGGCCCTGTGTAGAGATCGTTGTACAGTGGAGATTACCGTGGTCCAACGCCGGCCAGACGGGCAAGATGATGGTCCATGTCCAGCAGCGCCGGCGATGCATTGCATCTCGTCAGCATGAGTTGTACTTTACAGCACGGCGGCGGTGCCAGTGCCAAATGGGCAGAGGGGCCGGCGGCAGCGGCGCACTGTGATGTGCTCGAGATCTCTCGAGCTCTGATCGAGAAGGGGGGGCGGTCAGGAGGGCAGCGAGAGTCAGCGACTCAGCGCTAGATTCACTTTATCTTCTTTTACCCGGCCGGCGCCATTTTTGAGCTGGTTCGGTGCGCTTCCGCGCGGCCGTTAAAAGCAAGGGCAACGGAGAAACCGGAGTCTTTTACCTGCATGTTATTAAAAAAAATGTCGGTTACGCACATGTCACAAAAAAGTTTGCAGATACTCACATGTCATGACCTCATTTTTTGTTTACGTACATGCCATTCCGTCCATATTCCGAGTTAACACTGTCAAACCGACAGGTGAAATGACCATTTTACCCCTGTGAGCCCCACCCATCTTCCTTCTCTTCTCCTTTCTCCCGCTGACTGCTTCGCCCTGTCCGTGTCTCTCTCCGTCAGCATCAAGAACGACGCGCAGCTGGGAGGCCCGCGCGCGGAGCCGCCGGGCAGGACTGGACCTCGGACCTGACGATAGGTATCACTGATGAACACAAGCAAAACTGACAAAGCAAATTATCAGGGAACGATTCGACAGTCTTCAACCACCTGAGCAGCTCCATCTTCTCCTTGTTCGCCATGTAATCATGCAAGAATTGGGCGAGCACCCAATTCTTCCTGCTCAGCACTTCCCTCTCCCTCTCCTTCAAGAAGTTAGTCACCGCTTCCCTCTCAGAACCAAATTGCTGACAAGAAAGTTCACTGCGCGGCACAGAAATCCGAATCCATACTCGAAATTGCGTCCACCGCGCGCGCCATCACTGCTGGCGGCGGGCGGCGCCAGCCCTGATGGTGGTGAGCACGTGGCGGACAGCGAGCTCGTCGGACCAGGCGGAGCAGACGAAGTCGAGGACGCGGTCGGCCCGGGCGAGAGGGAGCCGCCGGATTTGGCAGCCGGCGGCGGCGGCGTGCCGGCACGGGCAGCGGTGTGCCGGCGGCAGCGGCGACCTGCCCGGCGCGGCTCGCCCGCGCAGGCCTGCGCGACGCGGCCGACACAGTTTGCCCGCAGCCCATCCCGCCGAAGCAGGGAGAACCGGAGGGAGAAGTGAGAAAGAAGAGGGTAGGAGGTTGAAGACGACCCTGACAGGTGGGCCTCACGCGTCAGTGGTAGCAGTGAGAAGGGCAAACTTGTCAAATGCAGATGTGGGTCCCACATGTCAGGGCTCTCAATCTGTTAAATCCCACGGAAAGTGGACGAAATGACATGTACGTAAACAAAATTTTAGATCATGATACGTACGTATCTGCAAACTTTTTTTATAACATGTGCGTAACCAGCATATTTTTTAATAGCACCTAGGTAAAAGACTCGAGAAACCGAGGGGGGACAGCCGAGCCAGCCATCCTGGGTCCGGAGCAACGACGCGCCGTTCAAAACTGGACACGAGAGCTAGCTGCTTCCTGTCTCTCGCCAAGTTGCGCCTCCCTCTCGCCTCTCCCTCTCCTGCTGAGGTCAGTGTCATCCTCCGGCTCCTCCCGCGCGCTGCAAGCCTGCAACGACGGCACACCGCTGGCCAGACTCTCGCTCCGCGCAAAGGGTAGCCGGGGCACGGTACTTGTCTGGAACGGCGGCCACCTTTTGCTGCTCCGTCCCTCCTGCTTCCTTGCTGTCCAGCGTTGTTAACTTGTTATCTCTCTCTCTCGTCCGGCGACGGCGAGAATCCGGCCGGTTACTCTGGTACGCGCTGCTCGATCTCTCTTCTCTCTTCATATGCTGAGGTCAGTGTCCGGCTCCAACTCCTCGAGGGGCGTCGCCGCCGTGGTCGGCGTCGGCCCCCGGCTCGGCTCCGCGGTGGCGCGCAAGTTCGCCTCCGAGGGCTACACCATCGCCATCCTCTCCCGCGACCTCGGCACGTCCCATCCTCCTCCGTTCTTTCCTTTATATATATATACACACATATAGCGCCGCCGCCGCCGGCGGCGGCCGGCCGCTCATATATGGTGCCGCGTACTGTGCGCGCAGAGAAGCTGTCGCAGCTGGCGGAGGAGATCGCGCAGGAGGCCAAGGCGCAGGTGTTCGCGCTCCGGGTGGACTGCGCCGATGCCCGGTCCGTGCGCGAGGCCTTCGAGGGCGTCCTCTCCCTCGGCCCCGTCGAGGTGCTCGTCTACAACGCCTGCGATGCCCCCGCCGACGACGCCCCGCCGCCGCGCCCCACGCCCTTCCTCGCCGTCACGCCCGACGCCTTCCACCGCTCGCTCGCCGTCTCCGCCGCCGGGGCCTTCCACTGCGCGCAACAGGTATCTAGTCGTCGTCCTCAGCTTCAATCTCCGGCTGATCTGATCATGTACATGGATGGATGGTGCAGGTCATCCCCGGGATGGTGGAGCGGGGCAGGGGCACCATCATCTTCACGGGCTCATCGGCGTCCGTCACCGGCTTCGCCGGCTACTCCGATCTAAGTAAGTGGCGCTTCTTCTCGGCTATTGCTTCTGTTGCTAAGCTAATTCTTGGAACGCGCGCGTACGTACGTGCAGGCTGCGGCAAGTTTGCCCTTCGCGGTTTGTCCCAGTCGCTGGCCAGGGAGTTCCAGCCGGCCGGCGTGCACATTGCGCATGTGATCATCGACGGCGTCATCGGCGAGCGGAGGTCAGTAGTGACAGCTCTCTTTCCATTGCCAACAATAATCTATCCGATGCTTGCGTCGATCCTCCTCCGATCTCTTGATGAAACAAAAATAAACTAAAATAATGCTGCATCCGTCTGCAAGTACATTTGTGCCCAGACGACGATCGAATTGGCGTTTGCCAGATTCGGAATAGGGACTAGGGAGCCGATATAATCTGGCTCAGGAGATGCCAAGTAGGCTGGGAATATTGTTCGTTCTCGTCCCTGCTGAGCTGTGAGAGACAGTGAGGGGGGGATACCACAGTTTGTGAAATCCCTCATTGTTGCCTCTCCCTAGTCAGAGAGAGTGGTCCAGCGGTATCCCAACGTGTAGATCTGATCCGCCCAGAGGCCATTTTCAGCAAAAGACATACAAAAAGAAACTTAACGTTATTATAACATATATGCAAAGAATCCATTCTCAAACGGTGCCTCGGATATATACGACGACTGCTGCACGTCAACCAAACTCAACCTCGACGAGATATTTGGACAATTATATTCCATGCTATAGCAACAGTTTTACTATCAGTCCATCTGGTTTGTTTGTCCTAGATCAAAAAGTTTTTACTTTTGATCACGAATATATACTCCAACATAGCATTAATATTAGTTTGTTCACTATGAAATTTATAATAAATATATTTTCCGTTAATATTAGTAACTTCACTAAGAAAAGTATTTAAATTTATCAATAATATTGCTTTTTTTATTAATCCAGTTATAGCTTTGGTCAAAAAAGCAAAGCAAATAGCTTTTGAGTGTGCTAGATATGCGACCACATAAATATTGTCAAACATAAGTACTCCCTCCGTTCTAAAATATAGATCGTTTTGATAAATCTAGATTCATATTTGTTATTATGTATGTAGACATAATTATATATTTAAATACATAAAAGAAATATGAGTTACCAAAATGATCTACAATTTGTAATTGAGAAAGTAGTATTAATGCTACCCTGCAGGTAAGAACTTCTCTTCCTCATCATTCCCTATGCTAAATAAACATTACCAGCATATACATGCAAAACTTTCGATTCTCATTTTTTACTGAAGTCAGCAGAGGACGCTTCTACTTTTTTTATAAACTTTTATTTTAGTCTCATTTAATTTGCTTGCATGAGGAGTCAAACTCGAACATGTCAGGTGTTACTCATATGCTCTGACCACTATGCCTAGAGGCCCTTTCAAATCCTTTCATTCTTGTAGTCGATCCGTAGATAGTACGTTGGAACAACAAATATCCAATTTCAGTACAGATTTTTCAGTCGACCAACGTACTATATATCTTAGATACATCTCTCCCGCACCATCTCAAGTCCTTCTCCATCTTTATTCCCCGCGGGTACGTGTAAGTTTCCGGTACACCTGCAAAAGCCGTTGGACGGAAGAATCGCGCGCGCGACGCGCTAGCTTTTCGCACCCTCTCCTGCGTGCTCGGAGCCACCGGCACATGGCTCCCCCGCCGGCGGGACACGTCGCGCGCCCCGATCACTTTCGCTCCGGCGCCCTCGGACGGAGACCCCGGGCTCGACACGTCCGCGCCCGCGCCGGTACGACTACACGGGATATACCAAAGCCAAGCCCCTGCCGATTTTTCTTTGTGCCGCCGCGTGCACCCCGCTTTTGGGCAGGAAGGCGCCAGGTGCCGCCGCGAGTCGCGCGGCATCGCGCCACTTGTCGGCGCCGATCGAGCTTTCTTCGGTCCCCGGCGACAGAGCGGGAGCACCGCCGCGCCGCCTGACTCGTGAGATATGGACGTGCTTAGGTTGTTGGTGGTTGGTGCTCCTACTGATTTGTTGTTGTAGAAAAATGTTGTTGACTGGTGATGTCACATGGCTGGTGAGCCAACTGAATTTTTCATGGACGACACATGCATGAACGCGCCGTGGTCAGGGTTAAAAATCCCGGCCGCTACCGGTCCGAAAACCGCGGTTACCTGTCCGGACCGGTAGCGGTGAAACTAATGGTGTCAAAAACTTTCAAATATTAGTTCATTTAGTTTTTTTTTGCAAGCATTAAAGTTCCACCAAAAAAGAAAAAGAGAAAAAAATCGGTCAGTTGAACTTCTAACACCAGCAAAAAATACTAAATGCACTAATATTTGAAAATTATTAACACTATTAGATTCTAGGCATCTTGAAATGTTTTTAAGAAATTTCTTTTATTTTTAAAATTTTTAATTCAAATGTGAAAACACGTCAAATTCTTCATTGATTCGCAACTGGCCGGCTAACCGATCTTACCGGTCGGTTAACCGTTCGCAACCGGTTGAACTACACATTTGAATTCGAAATTTGAGTTTGTTCGGTTTTTACCGGTAACTGTTATTACCGGACCGGTTAGTCGATACCGCCGGGCGGCGGTAGCAGGCGACCGGTCGGTAAGAAAAACCCTGGCCTTGCATTGGTCCACATATGACGGATCAACAAAAAGGATCAATATATGCTAGCTCCTCCTTTGAGACTTTGACCGGCATTGACCTCATGTACAGTGCGTGTTGGGAATGTACTACTCCCTCGGTCTTGAAATAATTACGCATCTCACTTCTCGATTAGTCAAATATTTTTAAATTTACTACAAATATGGAAATATTATCTACATTTATATTTTTAAATAAATTTATTAAAAGTACACTCAATGCTCTATCTAATAAAATTTATTATACATCATAAATAGTAGTGCATTTTTTTATAAAATTTAATTAAACTTAGAATAGTTTGACTTTTTTAAAAGTGAAATGTACACTTATTTTTATACTTATTTTGGACGGAGGGAGTACTTACCGGTTACCACAGTAATCGAGATGCACGTATACGCTTGTGTATGTACTGAGTACTGACATAAACGCTGATTATTTCTTGTCTTGTCATTTGGTCAGGTCGACGAAGAGCAGCAGGGCAGGTGGCGCTGGCGACCCGGCGGCGGCGGGGGCGGACCCGGACGCGGTGGCGCAGAGCTACTGGCACGTCCACGCCCAGGACAAGAGCGCGTGGACGCAGGAGATGGACATCCGGTCGCCGTCCTTCATGTAGCAGCAGCCAGCAACGACGACGGCTAGCCGGCCGGCCGGCCGCCGAGCGAATCAGCCCCGGCCGCGCGCGTCCCCGTCTTGATGTACTCACATCGTCATTGTGCCATTGTGTGTGTCTGTCTGCGCGGCTGCGGGCCGGGAATCGTGTCCCCGTTCCGCGTCGCACGTTTGCGCCGCTTCTTGTTGCCTACCTCTAGTATGATGCCCGCGGGGTCCGGTCGGCGGTCGCCGTCCGAACCCTCGGCCCCTCCCATCCTGTCCCGCGATCGCCGCCGGCGGCGATCCCGGCCGGCCGGCCTGCGAGTTCGTGCATGTGATTGTGCCCCATCTTTCTGATGTGTGTATATGAGCTATAGTACGTCCTTGCGTGTGATGATTGCAATCTACCTGCTTCTGATTCCGAGCTCATATATAGTAAGTCCGTCTGTATATACGTAAACATGACCTGACATTATTTGTCATCTAAATCCCTCTCACATTCACTCATCTCACATAGCCAAATATGTTTCCACTAGCGGTGGTAATGGATCATGATCCTACTTCATTTTTCACAATCCATGTGTCCTGTTATCACTTGGCTCAGACATGTGACCTTAGTCGATGTAGTCGTACAAGGTCGGTGCAAGAAGATGATCGTAGTGAATCCGAATGGTCGCCGTGAAGTAGACGAAGTAGTCGGTACAGGGAGTGAGTAGTCGCGTCAAGATGCTCCCCCCCCAAAAACCTTATCGCCCGCCTACCCCGTGCAGGATCTCAGCAGCTGGACGAGGTTCCGGAGGCTCTGCTCTCGCCAACGCCGTGTGCGCGGTGCAAGCGATGGGAATGCAAAAGCAAAGGCAGCAGACAGAGAGGGAGAAGGAAGAGGTCTCCTAAGCAGGAGTACCTGGGTTGTGAATTGGTGAGTTGAGAGGGAGGAGGAGGGGTTCCTTATATAGGCGGGCAGAGGCGGAGGGGGTGCGCCCAGATCCAGATCTGGGACGCGGAGAGAACGCGGTGGGATGAACCTGGACGGTCACGGTTTCCACACCCACGCCCACGGCCTCGGTCTCGGCGCGGCTCGGCGAGGCGAGCGAGCGCACGCGCGTGTGGCACATCTTTCTCTTTTATTCAACTTCACAAGAGATGTACCAAATGTCTACCTCATAAGTCGAATAAAAGACTCCTCAATTACCCGTACGGTATTTCTCAATTTTCCCTACCATTAAAACAATGAGCTTTAATTCTTTAATTGTTAAAATAAATGGCTCTAGGCCCATTTATTCTAACAATCCCCACCAAAAATTATAAGTCACATTGGAAATGCTCTCATTTTCTTTTTCTGTTTTGATATACCAGTACTGCGGTGGGGACTGTTAAGTTGAACATCCACCAGGAACTCAGGTTACACTTATTTGCAACTGAACAATGGACTATGTCTTGAATTGCCAGTTTTTGTGCATCTAAGCTTGGCCCAAGCCCATTACTAATACTTGGCTGCACATAGCATCCCCGCGGGTTGTAGCTTATGAGTCATACTCCGTGCCTCTTCATGAGTTTTCTAGAGATTACCCAAATCTCATAGACTGTGACCAGTAGTCTGACTCATATAGGTGTGCTCCTCTAAGACATACTGTAGGACTATGTCTTTGCTTCAAAGAAACAACTGTCTTGTTTCATGGAAGTCACTTGGAACACATTAAGATATGCATACCATCCTGCCATAGAGTGTTGAAGAGAAATACATCTTTTCAGGGATAGAGCCACTTCAAAGGTTCTCTTCTCTTAGTCGAACCATAGCTTGTTTCACCATCCTAATTCACGGGATCTCCGATCACATAGGACAGGTTACCACTACAGAAGGACACACGTGGGTCTCAAGCCCAGTTCCCTAGATGCATTATCTATCACGATACGTGACAGACCCTTTGTAAATTGATCTGCCAGGTTCTTAGCCGTATGGATGTAATCCAGGGCTATAACACCGGTGTTTCTCAATTCCCTGACAGACTTCAACCGCCTCTTGACATGCCTGGATGACTTCATGTTGTCCTTTGAACTGTTCACCTTGACAATCACAGTTTGATTACCACAGTTCATTAGAATTGTCGGTATCGGTTTTTCAACTATCGGCAAGTCCATTAGGAGCTCACGAAGCCACTCAGCTTCGACAGTGGCGGTATCCAATGCTGTGAGTTCTGCTTTCATCGTTGACCTTGTTAGAATGGTCTGCTTGCAAGACTTCCAGAAAACAGCGCCACATCCAAGTGTAAACACATATCCACTTGTGGCCTTTAACTCATCAGCATCAGAAATCCAGTTTGCGTCATTATATCCCTCCAAGACTTTGAGGTTTCTGGAATAGTGAATTCCATAGTTCATTGTTCCTACTAGATAGCGCATCACCCTTTCAATAGCACGCTAGTGTTCACTGCCCGGGTTTGAAATAAACCGGCTCAGTTTACTAACTGTATATGCGATGTCGGGTCTCGTGGTGCTAGCCAGATACATCAAAGAACCAATAATTTGGGAGTATCTCAGCTAATCCACCATTATCCTTAAGTTCTTCTTTAGAACCAAGCTGACGTCATAGGGAGTCGAGGTGAGTTTAGCATTGCTGTAGCCAAACCCACTCAGCATCTTCTCAATATAGTGAGTCTGTGATAGAGTCACCCCACCATTTTCTCCCTTGATTAGCTTTATGTTAAGGATAACATCAGCCTCTGCTAGGTCCTTCATCTCAAACTTTTGAGATAGAAAGTCTTTGACTTCCTTGATCACATCAAGGCTCGTGTCAAAGATAAGTATGTCATCTACATACAAACACAAAATCACTCCTTCGCCCCCACCATAGCGATAGTACACACATTTGTCAGCTTTGTTTGCAACAAAGCCAATAGAAGTTAAAGTTCTGTCGAACTTATCATGCCATTGCTTATGTGCTTCCTTGAGGCCATAGAGAGACTTTACCAGCTTACACACCATTCCTTCTTGACCCTTTACTACATATCCATCCGGCTGATCCATATAGATCTCCTCTTCCAACTCTCCGTTTAGGAAAGCTGTCTTAACGTCTATCTGATGGACGAGAAGACCATGTGAGCTGCCAGAGAAAGTAGTACTCTAATGGTAGTCAATCGAGCGACTGGTGAATAAGTATCAAAGAAGTCTTCTCCTTCTTTCTGGGTATAACGCTTAGCCACAAGTCTAGCCTTGTACTTATCAATAGTACCATCGGGTCTAAACTTCTTTTTAAACACCCATTTGCATCCCACGAGCTTGCACCCATAGGGACGCTCAACGACCTCCCAAGTACCATTCGACATGATAGAGTCTATTTCACTCCTCACTGCTTCCTTCCAATAGTCAGCATCAGGTGAGAAGTAGACCTCTGCAATGGTCTTAGGAGTGTCATCTATGAGGTATACGATGAAGTCATCTCCAAAGGATTTATCTGTCCTTTGTCTCTTGCTCATCATAGGAGCTTCATCGTTAACCTCCTCAGGATGCTCAATAAGTGTAGGCTCATCGAGTTCTATTAGGTTGGTGGAGTTGTCCTTCTCGACATACTCTTGCCTAGATGAACTTGTTTCATCTCTCATTGGAAAAATGTTCTCAAAGAATGTAGCGTCTCTGGACTACATAATTGTGCCGACAAGCAAGTCAGGCACTCCAGATCTCACTACCAAGAATCTATATCCGACGCTGTGAAAAGCATAACCTAGAAAGACACAGTCCACCGTCTTTGATCTAAGTTTACGTTTCTTGGTAATTGGCACACTGACTTTGGCCAAGCAACCCCAAGTACGTAAATATGAAAGAGTTAGCCTCTTCTTCCCCCATTCCTCGAATGGTGTTACTTCCTTATTCTTCATAGGCACACGGTTTAGGACATGATAGGTTGTCAATATCGCCTCACCCTACCATTTCTTAGATAGTCCCGCGGTTTCTAGGCATTCACCAAGTCAGTCAGCGTGCGGTTCTTTCTTTCAGCAATCCCATTGGATTGGGGTGAATAGGGCGGTGTCCTCTCATGAACAATACCGTGTTCCTCACAGAATGAGTCAAAAGCATTTGAGAAGTATTCGCCACCTCGATCAGACCTTAGGTGTTTAATCTTTCTCTCAAGTTGATTTTCTACTTCAGCTTTATAGATCTTAAAGTAATGTAACACTTCATATTTTGATTTTAACAAGTAGAGGTAACAAAATCTAGTGCTATCGTCTATCAAAGTCATGAAATATCTTTTACCGTCTTTTGTCAACACACCATTCATTTCGCTCAGATCGGAATGAACTAATTCTAGAGGTGCCAAGTTTCTCGCCTCAACAGCCTTATGTGGCTTGCGAGTTTGTTTTGATTCAACACATACGTGGCACTTAGAATTTTTGACAGAGGTAAATTTTGGAATTAAACTCAAACTAGATAAGCGCATCATACAACTAACATTAACACAACAAAGTCTCGAATGCCAAACATTTGATTCATCATTCAACACATGGTTCACAACATTATTATCATTCGACAAACAAAAGGGGAACAAGCCTCCGCTATCATAGCATTTTCCAATAAAGGTACCAAACTTAGAAATGATACATTTATTCGACTCGAAGACTAATTTAAACCTGTCTCTACATAGTAGAGATCCGCTGACTAGATTCTTCTTGATGGTGGGTACATGTTGCACATTCTTCAATTGTATGGTCTTCCCCGAAGTGAACTTCAGAGTGACCGTACCAACACCAAGAACACGCGCATGGGCACCGTTCCCCATCAACAAGGATGCAGTCCACTCTGGTAAGAAGAAAACATAGAAATGTCAGCGCATACATGAATATTAGCACCGGTGTCTATCCACCACTCTGGTGAAGAACATACTGAAAGAACTGTAGGTAAGAAATTATCGTACCCCGATGTTCCTCCACCCTCGCTAACAACCATGTTCGCTGTTTTCGGAGCCTTGCGATCTTTGCGATCCGGGCACTTTGCAGTAAAGTGATCCGGACTGCCACATGTATAGCAAGCCCCCGGCTTTCTCTTCTTCTTGTCGGGCCCATCAACTTGCTTAGCCTTGGGCGGGTTTTGTGAAGGCTTCTTCCTTTTGTTCTAGTTATTCTGGAACTTGGGATTACCCCTCTGTACAAACTTTGCGCTTGAGGGACCGGCTATTGCCTTTCCACGTGTGTCTTTTGCTCTCGCCTTCTCTTCAACATCATGAGTCGCAACAAGGTCATCAAAAGTGAATTCCTTTCTCTTGTGTTTTAGAGAGGTAGCAAAGTCCCTCCAAGACTGTGGTAGCTTAGCGATAATAGTTCCAGCCACAAACTTGTCAGGCAACACACATGAGGCCTCTTTGCTGTAGTTCTCGAGCTCCTTAGCCAGCGCCTGTACTTCATGGGCCTATTCCACCACAGAACGGTCTTCAACCATCCTGTAGTCTAGGAACTGTTCCATTACGTACAACTCACCGCCGGCATCAGAGGCTCCGTATTGAGTCTCAAGAGCCTCCCAAATGTCTTTCCCCGTCTTGTAACGGAGATAGGTGTCCACCAGGTTGTCAACCAGAACGCTGATGACGGCACCCCGGAACATATTGTTATCTGAATTAAACTTTCCCCCGAGACACCCTCGGGAGCTTTTCCGGTGATGACGTACATCACGTTCATGGCGGTGAGCCACAAGGTAGCCAACTCACGCCACCTCTTAAAGTTGGAACCATCGAAAGGTTTTGGCTTAATTGCATTCGCAAAGCTAGCAACACCAAACATATTCCTATCAGCATAATAAGGTTTTTGGATTGTTAGATGATAGGCAATATTCCGGTATATTTTAATTCCATGGTTAAAGTGATATTCTAATATGACGGTGAGTGAAATAAGACATGTGCAAGTGTTCATGTTTAAACAACAATTAAACATAAACGTATTCATGATTATACAACTAATAAACATGAATATAAGCTTTAGAATGTACCCCATGGGAGGGCGGGTGACGGAGTTATCCGGTGTCCCGTTATCACTTGGCTCAGCCATGTGACCTTAGTCGATGTAGCCGTACAAGGTCGTTGCAGGAAGATGATCGCAGTGAAGCCGAATGGTCGCCGGGAAGTAGACGAAGTAGTCGGTACAGGGAGCGAGCAGTCGCGTCAAGACGCTCCCAAAAACCTTATTGCCCGCCTACCCCGTGCAGGATCTCAGCAGCAGGACGAGGTTCCGGAGGCTCTGCTGTCACCAACACCGTGCGCGCGCAGGATCTCAGCAGCAGGACGAGGTTCCGGAGGCTCTGCTCTCGTCAACACCGTGCGCGCGGTGCAAGCGATGGGAATGCAAAAGCAAAGGCAGCAGACAGAGAGGGAGAAGGGAGAGGTCTCCTAAGCAGGAGTACCTGGGTTGTGAATTGGTGAGTTGAGAGGGAGGAGGAGGGGCTCCTTATATAAGCGGGTAGAGGCGGAGGGGGTGCGCCCAGATCCAGATCTGGGACGCGGAGAGGACGAGATGGGATGAACCTGTACGGTCGCGGTTAAGGAAACCAAATCACCGTTCCCCGCAACTCATCTCATCCGCACCGCCTGTCTCGACACGGCACGCCCACGCTCACGGCCTCGGCCCGGCGAGGCGAGCGGGCGCGCACGCATGTGGCACGCCTTTCTCCTTTATTCAACTTCACAAGAGATGTACCAAAGGTCTACCTCATAAGTCGAATAAAAGACTTCTCAATTACCTGTACGATATTTCTTACTTTTCCTTAGTATTAAAACAATAGGCTTTAATTCTTTAATTATTAAAATAAATAGCTCTAGACCTATTTATTCTAACAGCTAATTAGCTAGTTAATTATCCTGAGAAGTTGTGCCTTGAAGACTTGAGCTGACATGGCATCTGCGCTCTTTGTACAGGTAGTTGTACAGGTAGGTAGCGCTGAGCATTCGAGGCGCCCTTATAGGTGAAAGGGAGAGCGCGAGCAAAGACCTCCGGTACGGCGTGCATTTGGGCGAAAGGGATGCATAGGGTCACCGGCGATCAGTTAGCTGTTAGCCGGATAGGGACTCGCTAATCCCTCGCGGCCCATCCGCGCGATCAGGGCGCCGGGCGCGCCTCCGTGCCCCATCGCACGCCATGCACACCCTCACCGTTCTGATCCCAGCGACAGGATAGGAATACAGGATGCCGTCGCTGTTCTGTGTGCTCGAACAGCAACCTAATCGGGCCGTGGGTGAGGACGGACGTGCGCGAACGCAGATCGTCTCTGATCCACACACGGCTGGTGCAGGGCGTGCAGCCACGGACGGCCATGGAAATAGTCCAGCAGCGATTGGAGTACGTATTCCTTCGAGGAATCCCCACGTTCCGAATTGGGCAGAAACGCATGCATCCACGTTCAGAATTGGGCAGGGTCGTCCCTCATTCTCCGGCTACTGATAGTAACAGGCCGGTGATTGGTACAGTTAGTAGAAAGGTGACGGGAACAGGACGAGACGACGAGTACGCTACGCTCCGATCCCCGCACGTGGTAAATGCTGCAAGCATACGTACGATTGGTCCCTAACAAATCTTGGAATGATCAGGCGGAGTTCCTATCGCCACCAAAGGCGTTTCTAGCTCCACGATGCGCCCGTCTCCTGAAGGTGACCCATGTCTCCGCGCAGCTTGACGATGCAGCGACCGGGCGTGGGTGGTACCGGACACGAGGATCACGCTTACGGACGTGTTGTGTATTTCACAGAAGATCCTTAGCATTAGCCGTACATGTACAACACATTTTAGTATGTAAAGATCACAGGGGCTCATTTTTCTTCCTTCCAAACGGAATTTCTGATCGATTGATCTCCCTAAGACAGTGCTACTGTGTCTCTGATCACGTAGACCGCAATTCCTGATTTCCATGAGAAGGAATTGTTGACGCGATCGCATTCCAGCCAGGTCTGATCTTCATGCATGGTGAGAAGATGGAGTTGAATCATATTTTCGACTTATTAGTAGCATATAACATAGCTAAATAGTGATTAGTCAGATAACGATTACATGATCTGAACCATTGTTACATACTGTACTTACATAGCACTAAACTGATGTCAAGACGATTGAAATAAAAGCAATCACATTTTGCAATTCCTGATGAAAACATATATTTATTTCGATGAAATATTTCTAAGTACGCTCTGTTCGTGATGACGCGGAGAGAAGATTGGGATTCAATGTTCCTGGTCATGTAGGCTGCGATTTCTGATTTTCCATAAGAAAGAGTTGACCGCTCTGATGCACGAGAAGATGGAGTCAATGTACTTATCACGTTGGCCGCAATGTTTTATTTCCATGAGAAGACATGAGCTAGACTAAAGAATTTGTACTCCACCGGTGCTCTGGTTTTCCCTGGCAACTTTGCCGGGCATTGTGGGCAAGTTTTGGTGTAGCCAGTAGACACGTTGCTTGGCTCACCGCTCCGTCTGGACTTTCAGGCATACAAGCAGCAACGTCAGTAAGCCCACATCATCAGGCCCAAATCAAAGTAGTCGTGTTAAACTTTAACTTCACATATCGCTTCAAGGTGCATTCAGTCAGAGTCGACCTGGAAGAGAAGTAGAGAACGTCAGTAAGCCCACAATACCACAACCGTTCCTGCAACAAAAAAAAAAGTGCGTGCATATTACCACAAACATCCAAAAACTAAGTGTTAAAATACATGTTGCCACAAACGATCGGTGCCCCTGACCTTAAGTTTATTCCAAATATTCCAATATGCAACATGTCTTCAGTAGTCTACCAATGAAAGGCAGTAATGTTTTGTAATCTCCTCAGTAGAAAACTGTTTCTGATGTTCGTAGCCTAGGAATCCTAGGTTCTCTACCAAGCTATTCATCTCCCCCTCTGCGGGTGTATGATTAGTAGTCTGGTAGTCATCTTCCCTCCTTTCTTCTTCTGTACCCGTATGGAACATTGTATTTCCGTTCTCGTTGAATGGAAATGGGGCAGGCCTCGGTTCAAAAAAAAAAAATGCAACATGTCTGGCTACCTGAGACATCAATGTATGGGGTAGCACCGACACATCATTCAACTTCCATGTAGAAAGGTACAAACCATACAGCGGAGAGAAAGAACAGAACCAAAAAAACCTAGGTTACCCGTGCTACTATTTCTGCTATATAGTTCAGTAATTCATCCAAATGCAATTTTAGAGTCCTAGGTGCAGGTGAGCGTGATACTATCATGTCTGAATCTGGTTGAATTCAATTCAGCCGCATCATTGCATCAACAAACAAGTTGATCAGCTCAGTCTACTATCGCAACACAGAAATACCATTCAGTGTCTGCTGAAGCAATTCAACCAAACATTGCTCTCTCACGCTCCCATAGCTTGGAGAATACATAAAACTATAACAATGAAAGCTGCATGCGTCAGTAAGCTGACAGGAAGGTCTAACAAAATTCAAATCGGACTTCCCCCTCAAATATTATTCTGACAAGTATAGTTAGTTTCTGATTCACTAGACCTATCATGTTGCACTGCACAAGGTTCATTGCCATAACTCTTTGTCAGAAGTAAAAGTTCGGAAAATTTGATCATGAACCAGCCTCCGTCCAGGAAACATACAAAGCAGCACAATTTTAGGCATAAGTAATGAACAAGTTCTACAATGAAGGCTGAGCAAAAGCAACGTGATCCTACAGTATCAGTGTACACATGAACTCATATGGCTCCACAAAAATAACAAAAAAAGGTCTAGAAGCTAAAAAAACCTAATCCACCACCATAGTTTGGTTCTCTTTTCTATTAAATCGATCTGTATTCAGAACTTACTGATAATTTTTGTCCAAATAAATGTCACATAGAGCCAACAATGTGAGTAACCAACAAAACAAAACAAGGATCTATATTCTGGTGTTCAACTTTACTAGATAGATACTTTGTACTTGATCTTGTACAACATACAAACAGAACTGTCCCATGCAAATAATCTGGTAGATAAGAAAATATTGTTCATGACAAAAAAGAAAGAAAGATAGTGTTATGTACGGCCGTACATACAGCCGGCGCCAAAAGTCCCAGGGCGCTAAGGAGTAGAATTAGGAGATAGAGTTTGAGATAAGTTTTAAAGTTTGTTAGAGATAAGAGGAGTTTGTTAGAGATAAGATTGGGTTTAGTTTGAGGAATAAGTTGTGAGGGGCGCCATATAAGCCCAGAGATTAGAAGGAAGAGGTTAGGCTTTAGATTGTACTCATCTGTAAGCCGCCGCCCTGCCTCATCGGTGCGACGTCGAGCTTCACCACGGCTCCGGCGCGCCGGCGAGGTCCAGGGCCGCGTCCTGCTACCTCCTTTGAATACAATCTCCGCCGTGTTCCATCTTCCAATTCCATCGCCCATAACAGATAGACTTGCATTCCATTATGCAGATCAAGCTCACTGAAGCAAAGTGTGTTGAAGTGGATTTTGCAGCAATACCTTGTTTTATTAATAACTATAACTAACACCACAAGTATATCATTTCAATAAATACCAAATCAATAAAATTGTCTAATCAAAGGAGCATCAACTCGAAGCACAGTCACAAACATACATCACAGCAAGCACATCCAATTGCATGCAGCCTGACGCCACGACATCATATGGTAGATCAAATGTGGCAACAACTACTTAATATGTTTTGATACTAATGGGAAAGAAACAAAGATTTATAGTAAACAGAGAGAATGGTTAAACCAAGGTGAACTTGTATATTTTCATAGGCATAACTCTTCTGATAAAACATCACACGAAAGTACAATACTCATAACTTCATGGATCATTACATCATATTGGTGTTGGTCAGACATTTCAGCTCTAACAAATGATAACACAAAAAAGTTCACATGGTTTATGTAGTCAATATGAAAAAGAAAGCATCTACATCAGCATTTTTTGCATTTATTGGATAAGTTATGCATATAGTTGTATGGCAGTAAGGCTGACAGTAGTACCAGATGAGCCAGCATCTCATTTTACATCCCAGTCCTTCAGCTTCTTACTTCCCTTTGGTTTAGCAATAGGTGCATTCACGCCTGCCATTTTTGCATCATACTTTGCTCGCAGAGGTCCATTTGTAGCCCATCTGAAAATTCATTAAGAGAGAAATTAGTCCAGAGTCACTACATAAGTTTCCCTTGTTAAGAAACCAAGACACACCCCATAAAACAATACAAAATAGTTCAACTTAGGAATGTGTACTAAGCTTCAAGGTTTTGACGAAATAGTAGATATATGAATGCATATATTTCTATGTCTCAAAAGCTATAATAGGTATGTCAGCTCAAAAAAGAAGAGCAGGTCATCCACCGGACTTCCTAATTAAAAGCATTCAAAATATGATTATTTTCTGTCAAACCATAATTATTTACTTGGAAAATAGCACCTTCTACTGAAAGCACATGGAAGAAAATTAAACAAGCCGACTGAACATCATGAATAATGATCCAACAGACGAGTACTTACGGTGCATTCCAATCTGTAGTATCCTCATTAACAAGATGCGTCCACTTCGTTCTTCCACTGCGCCCAAAGTGCTTAACTTGCATGACCTTGGGAAGGATGCTCTTATCCATTTTATCTTCCCCGGTAGGTTCAGAGAAATCACGGCTGTAGATATCTTCTTTACCAGCTGACTGAATAACATCATCAGCACTTTCCTGGAAGAAGGCACCTTTGTGGTAATACTTTTGCATAAACTTCCACTTCTGTTTAGACTGCCGTTGCTGCTTCGGATTCTTTCTCTCCCATTCCCGACGCTCCTCCTCTGTCATATTCCTGACCTTCTCAATCTCCTCCTTCTCCTTCAACCTTGCATCTCTTTCCTCCCTGTCCCTCTTGATTCTTGCTATTTCTCTATTCTTCCATGACTCATACTCCTCTGCTTCGTTCAACTCATCATCTGTATCAACATCCTCAATGTTGGCCTCTTCATTCAGTGCTTTTTCAATGTGCTCCTCCTTTTTGATCTCTTCAACCACAATTTGCCTAGTCTCAATCTTCCTAGCCTCCAGCCTCTTCTTGACCAGCTCCTCAAGCTGCCGCTCCTCCTCCTCCAGCCGCTCACGCTCTGCAATTGTGTCCCTCTGTGACTTTGGTATGAAGACAGGTTTCACCATCGCCATGCCCATCTGCTCATCCTCGGAATCCGTCTCATACTCAGATTCTTCTGACTCCTCGTCCTCGACAGGTTCCTCATCTTCCTGGGGAAGTAGCTCCTCCTCCTGCTCCCTTAAGAGCTGCTTCTCCCTTATCCTCCTCCTCCTCTCCTCCTGGGCCTCCTCATCCTCCTCGTCGATATCAGCTTCCTGCCTCTCATTCTGCTCCTCAACAGTCGACACAATCTCAGCCTGCCGTATACGGCGATGGTCAGCCCTCAGCTCCTCCTTGTTCTCCCGGGTTTCTGCAAGACGCCGGAGCCGGCGGTCATCCTTTGCAGGGATATCAGCATCCTCATCCTTTGGGAATGCCTTGTCAAGGGAGACACGTGCCGTGCGGAGGTCTATGTCCTCCTCAGAATCGTCAGCCCACTCAGGAGCCTTTCCTGGCCAGTACCGCTTGACCTTGGTCTGGCCAATCTTGCCGCGGAGCTTGTCGCGCACTGCAATGGCTGCATCGCTTACACCGGCCGCCACAGACATGGTTACTGTCGGTCACCAATTCCCCACTCCTGTGTATCCAATCTACCTGCAACACACACAAATCATGAAACGACATCAGTAACATTCAGGTATGCCAGTAAAAGCATCAGTTCAGCACCATGCAGGAGACAGCCAGGGGTGGATCTAGGACCCCGGCTTGGGGGGCTGCAGCCCAGGTGCCCATAGAACACCGAGTACCACCCCATGTACAGCCCATGGAGAAGGGTCAGCTCAGGTGCTGAGTGAAAAACAGTCTCTCGCACTCGCACGTGAGTCTGCGTCTCTGCTTCCCCCTCCACTCTGTTCTTTCACAACTTCGTGATCGCGTGCGCTGCCCCTTCCCGATTCCATTCTGTTTCTGCAGACTACACTGTACTGTGAGCCTGTGACACAGTTCAACGCCTCCACTTCCATGGCTGGATGCCGATGAAGGTCCCTAGGCACGAAATGTTGGTCATCAGGGGCAGCGGATACTGTTAGGTCGATCTCCCTACCGCCACGGCCCAAAGGCCGTGATGGACTCGGTTCAGCGCCCTGGTCGGGGGCGCCCAACCAATTGATGGTTGGTGGGCCCCTGCTCGCACAGTGCTATATTAAGGGGGTGGGGGCCACGGGCGCACACCACGAGGTTCACCTGCGCCGCCGCCACCCACCCCACAAACCCTACTGACCGAGGGAGCAATGGAGCAGCGGGAAGCTCCACCACCGCCGCCCACCTCCGGCTGGATACGCCGGACCCGCTGCCACCGCCCTCTGCTCCGACACAACCACTCCGCCGCCGCCGTCACCGAGCCGGCGACGCCCCTTCCTCAGCTCCGACAAGCCGCGGCCGCCCCAGCGACCGCCATCGTCACCGAGCCGGCGACGCCCCTTCCTCAGCTCCGACAAGCCGCGGCCGCCCCAGCGACCGCTGCCGACGAGATGGCCTCCGACGGCGCACCTCAAGCCTCCATGGATGGTCTGCCTACCCTCTCCCTCCTCTGTTGCCTTCATGTTCTAGGGTAGTTGTTCTACATCTAGATCTAAGTCATGTGTATCTGTATATGTCAAGTGCTCACCCGTCTAGATCTACTACTAGTGTTAATGAATTTGTTCTAACAGATACAAGCCCTGATTTGCGGCTTACGTATAAGCAGATTGAAATATAATCCCACATCCAATTTACTTGCTTCAATTGATTCATGTGTGTGCCTCTGTGAATTAATTTAAACTGCACATCTGCAGGAGGCTGCCTAGTATGGAGAAGAATTTTATGAAGAAAATTTTTCCAAAGCAAAGTGTTTAAATGATTGCTGGTTTCTCTCTCTAGTCATGCTGATCTTTGAAACCTTCCTGTTAGGATAGCTGAAATTAATAGACTTACGCATTCCCCTTTTGGCAAGTAAATTATCTTCTTCAAGTGCAGTATGGTGACACTTCAAATTGTTACACCTATTGTATCATTTATTTAGTTTAATGCTAGGAGGAATATTTTTTAGCATTCCACTAATTCATCCCACCCACTTTGCTCCGTCTCTGGATCACCACTGGAGACAGCAAACTTGACGCCAGGCGCTGCACCCTGGATTTTATCTATTCATTCTTGCAAATCAAAATGCGCCTGTAACAAATTGGGTACCAAATCCGGGAATAATCTCGCGGGTAAATGTAATCAAAGCACGGATGGATAAATTGCATCATTGGACTAGCAGGGTACCACGCAGCAACTAATCCACAGCTAAACGGAGGGAGGGGAAAGCTTTTGGGTCAGGTAGCTCGCAATCACAGCAACCAGAAGAAACTATTTTATTTCTCCAGAAGAACCCCGATAATTGCTTACATAGATAGCAGACATCAGGAAGGGAAGGGAAGCGAATAGGTGGGCGTACCTGTCGGATGTTCGCCGCCGGTGCCCGACGAAGGACAGATGGACGTCGGCCGACAAAAGACCTGGCAGTGAGTGGCTGCTCGCCTTGTCGTCGCCGCTAGGAAATAAGGCCGAGAGGGTGGAGTGGAGAAAGGGAATGGAAAGGGGAAATTGGCCGCTGGGAAACGGAAGCCGGAGTCCAGGCGCGGGGAGGAGGGGCTTCAGCTGCGAGGCGTACGCAGGCGCTAGGGAGGAGGGGGAGGGCGGCTCGGCCGGCCGGGGTTGGAGAAGACGGAGACGGACCGCTGCGGCGGCGGCGGTGCTTTTCGCGGCACCTGCCTGAGCGGAGCGGACTTTCGGAGCCGAAGGGATCTGGGCTGCTGGGCTGACGCCTGGGCTGGGCCTTTGATTGCCTAACGGATACAGATTTACATTGGAACAGATTGATTTACAGTTGGGATAGATTGAGATTGAGTTCGATTCGAACACTATTTAACAAGTAAAAAAGACTTTCCAAATTTTTTTTTTGAAAAAGGAGAGGACTTTCCAAACTAAATAAACGTATCAAAAGGAAAGAGCTATTTTTCATAGGGACTAGGGAATTGCCCGTGCGTTGCTACGGGCAAAATAAATCTTTCTTAACACAATACATGGAGCATGGAAAAACATAATGTCATATTAAGCTTGCATGAACAATTATACAACTTTAATGATATCCATGTTAACTATTAAATGTAGAAAAGCCTCATGTTCCGGTGACTAAGACAGAAATGTTTGGAGCACTCATTTGTATGAATGTACATCAAAACTCAATGTGTTGTTTTTTTGGAATTGAAAAATGAATCACTAATACAAATTGAAAAGAATTTTATCCTCCCAAATAACAAATACATTATGTGTAATTTTTTGAAATGGTACATTTTATATTGGTACGCCAGACACCTCAATTGAAACAAGAGAACAAGTACCGTTAGTATTCTAGCGGTAGCAGATAACCTAAACCCTATCTCTCCTAGCAGATAACCTAAACCCTCTCTCTCCATAGATCCTACAAGCCAGCTCTGAGTGTCCATCTGTGGTTGGCATAAATAGTACACAATTGTGTGTCCTCCAACAGAGCAAGCAAGTATGCTTCCCTGTGGAACACAGATCAATCTGCACAAACACAAGAAGAGGTTGAGAAAAGCTTCTAGGCTTATTTCAAAAGAAATTCAGTACTGCTTCAAAAAGAAATTCTCCCCTCTAGAATGGAAGGTTCCTAAAATGCAGTGGTATCAGTATTTTGAATGACGGGAAGCAAAGCAACAAGCATTTACATACAACACAATTTTGCCACATGCCAGGTACGATTCGATGATACTGTGACATGCAAAGTGCTCACCTAGTGGTGACCTGACAGTGAGGACTTCCTAAGGATTATTTGCCAGCTTGTACATGATCGGCCACGGCAATATCCCTGAAAACTGTGGTGATGCAGACCAAAACAAGCTGCTGAAACTGAATACACATCGCGATGATAACAAGATGTTCAGACCTAGATATGACCATCCCTTCTAGTTCTAATCCCTCAAAAATAGAACTGACTAATCCTGATTGTGATCTGGCGAAGAACTGAAAGCTATGCTGAGTTGCTAAAAATTGTCCCTGAACCTATCATCAGAAATAACACAAATGGTAACTAATATGAGAAGGATACAGGTTAACAGAACAATGCTTCAATGTAAGCCTTTTTCATTCACGCCTTGAAGCATTTTTTTGTGGCAACTGTCTTCATGCTTGAAATTTCAGTAGACTGGAGAGGAGCGCTGAAACATGGGAGCTGTAAAGCAACAACATAACCATAGTAACCATAGATAAAAAAATGTGTGTAATCAAATAACTGAGTGCTCCTGCTAAACATAGAAAGTGAAGTAGTCTTCGTGGAAAAAACCTGGAATTCATTAAGCTCCACATCACTGAGAGCACCATCCTTGTCACTATAACATAAAATGAATATCCGCTTTAACGCTCTCACACAACAAGGCTTAAGAGTTCAGAGATTATGCCTCTTGGCATAGTAAAAGACCTCTAGCACCTGCAGGAAAAACAATATGTGTGATTCTAATCACTGCAGAAAGAATGCATGATGGGTGACATAACCTGCTCAAGGATACCTTGTTGCTCATCCTCAGGTCCAGTTTGTACCCCACGATGATTACCGGAGTCTTCCAAAGTCTTAAGGTCTGATATTCATTCATACTTCACATCGGAATAATACTCAAGATACAGATAAATAGGTCAGGGGCAAGGAACAGTCAAGAATGGATCTAGCAAAGCGAAAGGAGTATCATCTTTATCTTGAAACTCTATACTACCTCGGCAAAAGACCTGCATCTGCAACACCGTAGATTGGCATTCAAAAATACAAAATCGATATCAAATAATCATGTATGCAGGATAGAGATTGGATCGTGCTTGTACCAGGAGGAAAGGTGGCACCGCAGCTCCTCCACATGCCCATGTACAACACCACCGGACAGGTGTAGCGGCAGCATCGATGCAGAGACTCGGCGGCGGCGGCGGCGGCGTGGATCCGGTGGTGGCATGGACCCGGAGCGTGATGGCGTCGACGCGGAGAGGAGCCGGAAGCGGCGCCGACGTGGAGGGGCAGTCAAGGAGGGGGTGCGGTGGAGTAGCCGTGGGTAGGAAAAATACCTGGTTCGGCGGCGGGAGGCGAGGCGGTGGAGATCCGGTGGCGGTGGGGCGGAGGCGTCGATTTGGTGGCGATTTGGAGCAGTTCCGGCGGTTAGGGTTTTGGGGAGGGAGGCGACGGCGGTTGCGGCTCCGGCGGGTAGGCGGTCGCAGATTGGGAGAGGGGCGACGCCGTCTTCTTCTTTCCCCACGCACGCCCGCCGCTCCCTCGCGGTCTCGCCGGTGCCGAGTACGTCGTGCGACGGGCACGACGGATTAAGGGAGGGGGTGAACGACATCACCGTAAATAATAGATTGGTATAGATAGTTCTAGTGAGCAACTTTCAGGGATGGATGAAAACGAAGGAACTGAAGAATGCATATTAAGCATGCCTCAAAGGGCACTGAACAGTGCATCAAGAAGAGCGCACTGGTTCTACATAGGAAATATTCACTGTACTGCACATAAACGGATGCTCAAACTGTCAAACACCTGTATATTAAACTTCATTTTAATGACAGCACTGGCTGAAACAGCAAGGCTTTTACAACAAATTGACTCCGTATTTCTGTAAATGAAATGTCCACATCCAGGATGTATTGTGTAAATAAAGTAACAATATATTGAAGTTAGATCCATGCACACTCACTGCCTTTTTGAAACATATGCTAAGTTAACCATGCAAAATAAAAGTCCAATAATCAGAGTGACAAAGAACCGAAAACATAAATGACAATCTATCAACTTCAACTCGCAAGATTCAAGGAACGCCAGATGACACTGAACCATTCAACCAGATAAGTTGCTGCGGTATGCGCAAGGTCCCAGAGACATACCAGCTCTTTGAATTAGGCCCACAAATGGGCAGAATCGAGAGTCCAGACACAATTTGCGGACTGGCCAAGTACAGCAGTTCTGCAGACATACGTATAAAAAACTCACAGAGCTACTGATAGTAACAGGGTGATTGGTACAGTTAAAAAGATGACGGGAGCAGAGGAGCACGAGTACGCTCCGCACGTGATAAATGCTGCGACTACTGTGGTCACTAACAAATCTGGAATAATCAGGCGGAGTTCTTATCGCCACCAAAGGCGTTCTCCAGGACGCCCATCTCCCGAAGGTGACTGATGTCTCCGCACATCTTGACGATGCAGCGACCGGTGATATCGGACACGAGGAACACACTTACGGACGTGTTGTGTATTTTACCGTGAAGAGGCCTCGTCGGGCTGGCATGCCGGTAGAGTTCCCTGATGGTGCCACCATGCGAGACAAGGATAACTCGCTCACCTATCAAAAGACAACTCTTTGTCAGGTTGAAGGTATCTCGACATGTCACATGCAAGTGTAGGTAAAGCATTATCTTAAACGGGATTCCTTTGACACAATCCAAGTAATCATGTCTGAAAGAAACTTGAATTTGCAATAAAGGACTGGTCACAGGACACAAGGAGTCCAAGAATGAAGATCACAGTTTACCTTTGTGTTTCTCGACAATTTTAAGCAAGCACGACACACACCGTTCCGACAGTTGATCAAGACTCTCTCCACCACCCTGAGAAACAAACTCAAGGACTTAGGAAACGATCCATAAGAAATCTACAACAATGAGCTATGTATAAATCTAGTTAAGTAAAGACTTCAAATCAAATGTGATAATCCCAGAAACTAAATCTCCTTATTTCAAATACAGCATAGCTAAACAGTTTCCACGAATAAGTTTTTTCCTGGACTTTATTGCTTCTGTAATGACTCAACTGTCTAGATTAACTGTATAACCCCTGGGGACTGACTAGATTGGAAAACTGAGCATTTAGCAGTTCAAGTTGTGTATAGATATAGAAATAAAGACTGATAGGATACGAAAGGTTGATACTATTCCAATATGACCATATTATACTAAGCACACATAATTTGGTTGTGCAAAATCACTCCATGTTCCAGTTTGACTTGTCGGAACAAACACAAGGTTGCTTCAGAAGATCCTTAACATTAGCTGTACATGTACAACACATTTTAGCATGTGCAACATTGCTAAACATAATACTTATCAATAGTCTATAACAAGTTAACAACACTTACAGGAATTTGTTGGTTTCTCTTGTGGGACACAAAAGCTTTGTAAGCCTCTGGTCTCTCTGTAGCAGCATCTTGGAACTTCATGCCCTGCAGATCTCCAATGTGTCTTTCTCTCAGTGCTGGATCGAACACAACCTGGATGATCAATCATTGCATTTATTAGGAATTTTAGAAACAACTTAACCACCCACAAGCAGTGTATTTCCAAGCGCAGAAGAAATGTATCATGCTGAAATATTCACGCAACATAAACAGGGATGAGTAGAATGCACATACATTTGGTAGATTGCATATTCTTGCAATTGTTTGCGCAGTCTCTGCTGCTCGCTTTAGATCAGACGAGTATATGGCAGCTGGTTTTGCTTCTTTGGAAAGCCGATGGGCAACCTTTTCAATAAAATCAACATAAGAAATACTACTACAAATGTCTAGTGAAAACCAGTATCATTCAGCTTTGCATCCATACCGCGACAGCTTGTTGCCTCCCAATATCATTCAGCTCTGCATCCAAGTGTCCCTGGTGCAGGATTTCAAATATGATACCAGTTAGTAAAAAGGAACACTGTTGTGTTGAACAATGCATGGTTTAGCAAGTTTTAATTTCCTGGTCTAAGACAAACATATCAGGTTCATGATGATAATTAGCTGGTTATGGTTCGACACAAAAAAATGCACTCTGTTCCATCATGCAAGCAGTTAAGTTATGAGTTATGACACAGGGCCATTGTGTTTCTTTCATTTTGCATCAATATGTTAGTAATATTATGTACTGTACCACTGCAGTGCTGCCCATCAACTTTCCGATAATCTTAAGGGTACTCCGAGAGCAGAAGTACGATTACTCATCCCTAAGGCCTAGCAAACAAATGTAGCAAAGCACGCGTGGGCAAACATTACCGATTTCCCTGGACATATCACATTGAGGTATGGATTGAGAAAAATACTTATGCGTCATCAGTGGCGGACCCAGAGATTTTGTGGAGCCTGGGTGAACATCGTCACAACTGATAACAAGTTTGCGCTACATATCAATCACTAACATAAGCATAGGTGATAATTGCGACAATTTTGGAACTAAAATCACCGTTCGAGACACCATAAAATATGAAAATGGAAATACGATGGAAATTGTCTCATTAGAACACTAAGATAAATTGTGCACTAACAATCTAACAACAAAAGTTCCAATAGTATCTCTCCAAAGGAGATAGCAAGCTAGCGTGCTCGCTTAGCGCCCAACACCCTCACACAGGCCGCAAGCGCAAGGTCAGGATCTCTGCTGCAGACTTGCTCGAACTAGAATTCAGAATGTTGTTAGATTTTTTTTTAGCAAAACATCCTTGAATTGGGAGTTCAGTCTTGAGTTCACATACTAGGCTAATTGGCTAAGTATTCGAGCTGGGTTGCAAGCGGCTGCCCATATTTATTTTTGCTTGCGCTGAACTACAAAGGTCTACTAAACACCTGCCCTAAAAAAAGTCAACTGCACACACCCAGGCCGGCCAGCAAGGAGCCCGGGCAGCTGCCCAAGCTGGCAGGGCCTTGGGTCCTCTACTGTGCGTCATAGGAGGAAGAACGTTAGTATGTTATGATGAGCAAACACATTGCTCTGATGAGGGACAGAGTTGATACTTAAGATACAACCGCTTCTAAACAGTGTAAGTCAAAGTCTGACAAAGTATCAATGTGCTTCCAAGTCTCGTACTCTCAACAGAGACAGATGCAGTGGAAGCAGGGAAACAACCAGCATCCCTTTAGCAAGTAGGAAAAAAACTCTTAATTGGCTACTTGACTGGATCAAAATCAACTAATCGAGGCAATACTGCCATATACTAACAAAATTCCTACAGACATGCAGTCCAATAATTTTGTCATCTCTCAACAGCTCCCCAATTTTGCTGTCCCTTCACTTGAGAAGTTAACTGTGGACGACCCTACAGAGCCCTACCCTAAACCCCTACAAGGACGAACAACTAATCCAAACATTAGAATCTACTAGTGCACCACATTTTAGGTCTTACAGGAGTCCTCAATTGCAGTAGTTTTCCCGTTTAATCAAAGCAGTGAAGATTGAAGGCCGGTCGCAGCTTGACGGTGCGATGGACGAGGGAGGAAAAGCAAGCGAGCACACCTGTATGATGCGCGCGGCGTTCCATGAAGTCTCCCCGTGCCGCACGATCACGACCTCCGTGAAGTCGCCGCCTGAGTCGCCGTACCCCTCGGCGGCGGAGGCGGACGACGACATCGCCAGAGCCGCTTCCGGGGCGCGGACGCAACGGATCTGCGGGAAATTCGCGGGTCCGGGAGGGCGGGACGCGGCGACGGCGGAGGATGGCGAGGGGAGGAAGGCGGCGAGGGACGCTATCGATGGGGTCGGCGACGCGGGCAGCGGCGGCAGAAGAGTAGGGAGGCGCCAGAGCATATCCGGCGCACAACCGCAAAGGGCTCCCTCCCTCAAGAGTCCAAAGCTGACTAGCTGACGACCAGCGAGATTTAGATGGGCCCCATTTATTGCGCGGCTCGGCTGGGCTGAAATATCATATGCCGAGCCCATCTTTTCGCCGAAGGACTGGGCCATCAATTTGACTTCACTCATCTAGCACAGCAGCCAATTCTAAAAAAAAATCTAGCACAGCAGCCCAACTTAGGACTTTTTTTCGGAATTTTTATATATATATTTTTTCTTGATTTCCGAAAAATAAATGACGCAAACAAATTTTATGAAAAATATACCACTGCCGCCGTACCCCACGGCGGCACGGACATAACGCCGTGGCGCACGACGGATCCCTGCCGCCGTACCCCACGGCGGTAGGCGTGGCGCACGGCGGCAGGGATGCTGCCACCGTGCCAGACAGTACCTATGGTGGCACGTCCGTGTGGCACGGCGGCAGGGTCTTAGCGCCGTGCCACACGATGGCAGGGCCAACACCCTTTTTCATTTTGTAAAACATTTTTTTCATTTTTTTTAAAACATGTAAATAATAAATTTAAACATAATCACAATCACAAATTGGTATATATAAAATAAAAGATTATAATCAACGAGTAGATGCACAATAGTTTATACAAGATCATGGTCAAAGATCTAAATCTGTTGGTCCCTCTTCGGCCTAATAACTCTAGCACCAGCCCTGGTGTGGTCCTGGTCATACGTCAAGGGCTCAGGTGCCCTGATGACTCGGGGTCCGAGCTCGTCGCCAGACGGTGTCGCCCTGGCCGCCTGCGAAGACCCTGCAACCGCCTGCGACGAGCCTGCACCAGCCGGTGTCGCTCCGCCCGCCGGCGACGACCCTACAACCGCCTGCGACGAGCCTGCACCAGCCGGTGTCGCTCCGCCCGCCGGCGACGACCCTACAAACACCTGGGATGAGCCTGCCTCTGTCGCTCCGCCGGCCGCCTGGGACCATCCAAAAGGCAGTTGTGTCTCCTGCGTCCCAAGAGGCGGCGCCTGTGTCATCTGTGACGCGCGAAGCTCCTCGACCTCCGCCGCATCCATGGGCGTGAGTAAGTCCTCGATCATACACTCATCCCACCCCAGCTGATCATCAGGGGACTCCATCGAGGCCGCGGTCGGGTCGAAACCTGCAACGAATAGTATTAGTTTTCCACGTATGGTACTTATGAATATTACTATAATAGTTAAGGTCGTTACCATGCTAGAAAATAGGTACAGTGGACGAGTAAGGAATATCTGCAGCTCGTACTGCTGGTCTAGGTGCCGTCGTATCTGCCTGTCGAGCCCAGGTGAAACCTTCTAGTCCCGTCGGAAAGACCGGCGGTCGCCCAGTACGATTAAAAGATAATATAACAAAAACACACAACAACTCCGTGCATTAGTTGAAAAGAAGGTCCAGTGAATGTACCTGAGTCGGGGAAAACAAACGGCTCCTGCACGTAGGTGTGCGGAGCCTGCGGCTGTGGCTGCTGTTGTGCCGTCTGAGCCGAGAAAGCAGCACGTGCAAAGGAGGAAGACGGCTGGTACGAACGACCTGTCGAGGCGGAGCTCGAGGACGACGCGGGGTGGCGCGGAAAAAGAGGAATGTCTGCAGCCCCGGCATAGTTAACGACGGCGGTGTACCTCGTGGCAACCTCGAGGATCCTGTTGTACGTCTAGCGGTGCTGCTGAGGTCCCCGGGTGTTTAACGCCTCCTTCGCGGCCGCTGCGATCCGCATGATCTCAGCAAGCGCATCGTGCTGCTCACGAAATTAGTAGCACACGTTATAATGAATAGTAACATGAATTAAATATGAGTGCAGTATCGTAGCTTACCGCTGTGTCGGCGGTCTGATCTCGTCGCACCGGGTACGTGCCGTCCGGCAGTAGCCTCTCGTGGTCCGGGACCGGTGGCGGTGGCGGGGCAGCAGGGACGTACGTCACCCGCGTCCACGTCCTCGAGAGGTACCACTTAAGGTATGCTGTTGACATTTCTAAACGTCGATCACTTAAGAACAGATTTGGGAATCCATCCTTAGTGTCAGCGCTAGAAATGCTTGTTGGCACTTCCCAATGTCACAACTAATTGGCGCAGGTTAGCGTGAACATTGAGAGTTGCCATAGGTTTAATCTAAACGATCGTGAACGAATCCGCAAGCGCACAGATAAACTATTGTAGCATTTCCCCAAGGAAGGAGAGTATTCCAAGGGTATCAAATCCAAGTAAGGCAATGGCGGATATCATAGACTTATGTTTTTGCTCTGAATGTAAACCAAGAGATAGATATAGGGAACAACACACTCAAGTACAGGGGTAAGATAAAAGATATAAAGGGTAGTGTGACACACACACCTCAAATCTACCTCTACTCTAGCACACTACGGCTTAGGGGGAACATACGAGTTAGCTCTAGGTTCTAATGTACTAAACATACAAAGCTAGAAGATACAAGAGATATGCATGAGTATTGCATGAGGGAAACATGGTTCAGCACCCAGGTACAAACGGGGAGCTAGCCCGCGACGACCAGCACTCTGCGAAACTAGACTTTAGACTCCTACAGCAGGTACCCCAACACGGAGGTTGCCCTAGGATCCAACAGGGCTGTCACCACCTGAGGACCGACCTCTCGTTACAGGGGGTATGCTCATAACTATCGTAGCCAGACAACCCGGGCACCATGTCTGCGTTGCAGCTAGACTTCACCCGGCCCGGGCTATTGTGACCCAGGGTGAGAGCCACCAGAAGACTGGTCAACTAGACCGAGTACCGTAGCTTGAACACAGACCCCATGCAACACTCTCATGCCATCTAACAAGATCAACTAAGGCTAGACATACGAACAGATATGAACTCTCTTATGTCTAATCAACAAGATCAAAGTGTCGTGTTCGTGAAGAACACATGCCTCTAACTTATGAACAAACACATCAGGAAGGAGTTTATCACCCTTCAAGTGGATCAAAATGTAGTATTCACGAAGAACACAAGCCTCTAAATGATGAACAGAGGATGAACTCAAGAACATATCAAGAATATGATCTACCATGACTTTATATGAAATAGCTGAATAACTAAAGTAGATCAAAGTCATACAAAGAAATAAAGATAAAAGAGAACTCATACCTAAACTTCCAAGAGGACTTGGAACCTGAAGAAGAGCTACTCTAGCCTACCCCCTAGCCTTGGAAACTAAAAGTGAGAGAAGAATGAGAGAGTGGTGTGTGAGAAATAGGAGCCCCTCCACTTCTATTTATAGGCAAGGACAAGGCTTGCTCGGACGCCCAAATGGCCCCTAAACACCCGGGAGTGAAGCAAGTGACCAATAGGGAGCTACCATGTGGAGGGCCAGGATGGAGCCCCCTAGGTCGGTTCGGCCGATCCTAGGATCGGCCGGCCCCCTAGGGTGGCCCCACCTGGTGGCCTTCCTCTGGGTGGCTGCCCTGTGGGCCCTATGATCCATCCCCGGTGCATGGCTTCATTTGGTATCCGAGGTGGGCCCTTTGATCCATGTGAAGTCCATGTGGTGTCCTCTGATTCGTCGGTGAGTGCCTCCCCTGGATCGATGACGTGTCTTGCCATGTTTCCCTGGGTGGCAGCCACCTCCTCAGCTGAGTTGGCATGATTTCTTCATAGAAGTGGAGTTTCGATCTCTTTTAAAGGGTAATTCACCTACATACAAATAATCTCCAAGGACAAGTGAAACTACATTATTCAAACCTAAATGCTAGTAAATAATGCATATGCCTCCATTTATGTGAGAATATTGAGGGTTGGAAATGGTGAATTTCCACCGTCAACAAACTCCCCCAAGCTAACCTCTTGCTCGTCTCGAAGCAAGACATTAGAGACTTAGGTTGGTTGATCAGGAGTTGCTACAATGTTGTATTCTCAACTTATGGCAAACATACAGCAAAGTACTCTACCAAGAGTTGAACAAGTTGGCAATGTTCTTACCTTTCGCCTGATACGTGGGGCATATAGCTTCATCTGCCTTGGGCGGTTGAGAGACAGAATGGTTATATAGAGAATGCATAATCACTCATACCTTGATCAGCTTAGCAATCCGGAGGTTTTGCAAATTTTTCAAAAGAAAATCAGAGTTTCTCAAATGATACTCTCAGATCGCTCAAAAGTGTATGATTCCTCACCAAGACATCAATGTTGCCTTTCTTCACATCCTACTCCTAATAGGCTTTATGTGGAGCTGTAGGTAGGGAAGATGTGGCATACTTGTCTCTCATATTTTGCTAAGTCAAAAACCGGATCCTTGGAAGAAACAAACATACATCTGATCAAGATGTGCATATGTGTGTGATGGATAGGAGCATGGCAAGGTGGATACTAGGCCCGGAAATGGGTGCTAGATATTGCCATGCTTTATATGAGGGAATGAGGGATTGATGGTAAGGTGGACACTAGCCCCGTAGTAGGTACTAGTTATTACCATCTATATGGTGGAACTCTTTCTCTTGCACATATCAATTCCTTTTTCTCCTTTGGAATTTTTTTTCTGAGACTTGGGCTAGCTCTCTTTATTTATTTTTGCCATGCTTTTGAGCATGCTTTTCTTTCTCTTTTTTTCAGCTAGCCCTTTGTCTCTATTGGAGATATTTGGAGAGGGATGAATGATGCAAAGATACATAGAGTTTTATTTATGGAAGAATGCATAAGCAGTATAGAGTAAATGATGAATGCTTAACTTCCAATGTAGAAGTTTAGCATGAACGTATACGTGATCTTGATCAGGGGAGTATGAGTTCTAACAAGGGTCACAACAATTTGACAAAGCTCAATGAGAGAACAAGCTGCATATGTGGAGGCTAAGAACTAGAATCTACATGGCCTTGGATGGGAAATTCTCATCATTGAGGAACTCATCATGTTTTGATTTTTTCAAAAAGGAAAACTTCGGATGTCAAGCATCACTAAGCACAAGATCATAGCACTCTATTCTACCATATCATATCTCACAACAACTTAGGAAAGAATCATGCTTTCTGCTACCCACAGTTTCCAAGCTAAGGTTTGAACATACAAGCCAACAAACTCAAAACTTAGGTAGGATACAAAGTTGTAGGCAAGACATACGAGAAGAATAAACAGAGCAACTATTCATCATTTCAACCATAGAGGCAAAGCATTCTTACTAAGCATATCAAAGCAAACTAAGCAAATGATGATGATGAAAGCAAATAAATATTTTTGGTCTTTTTATTTTGCAGATTTTTTGGATTTTCATTTATAAGGAATTCTGAAAATGAAGGAAGATACAAGTTACCTCAGGATGGGGGTCCTCCCCCAAGCTAGCTTCAGGCTCACTGCGGAGGAGGGTAAAAGAAACCCTGACTCGCGTAGTAGGCCCTCTGCGCCTCCATGTATTGCCGCTGATCTTGCTGCATGGCTGCTATCCTCTCACCAGCCTGACGCTGCCACGCTGAGGTAGACTCGACGTGGGTGTTCAGCGTCTCCTCCAACCCCGTGACCTGAACGGTGAGCTCTCCCATCTGCTGTGCGAGCTGAGCATCGCGCGTAGAGACTGAAGAGTGTCGCCGGAAGGACGAAGACGGAGGTGGACCACCGGAGCTGGAACTAGCGGGTGTGGTCCACTGAGCTCTGCTCGCGCCCGCCCAAGCCGTGCCACTCGCACTCGGCTGGTTGGTGGGCTGATCCCAACCAGGTGCATAACCAGGGGTAACCCCGAACATGTACCCTGCAGGGACCCCTCCTGCCACCGGTGGTGTAACAGGCTGTGGCTGAGGCTGTGGTGGTGGTGTCGGCTGTGACTGCTGCTGCTGCTGCATGTGTGCTCTCTTCGCCGCGCTCCTGGTGGACCTGCCTGAAACACTAGCACGACGGCTTTCCTCTTGTGTAACAAGGGGAATGGTGAGTGACTACGAGTTATACAATCCAAACCCCGGGTTAGGTAGCGGGATTTGGTTTGCATAGCCCGGAAAGAAGAAAGTCAAAGAATCATTTGGGCCCCTCTTGAGTATATGCCCCTGGATCAAGTATGCCTCATCATTAAGAACTCGGGGCGTCCCGATGAAGGGTACAGGATTCCCGCTAAGAACCCCGAGTCTGAGAGCAATACGAGTCACCAAAGCTGTACACTCAATAGGACCTATCATCTTGAAATTCGTCATCCACTGCCGAATCATTGCTTTAACGGGAGAGACCTTGATCTGGTTGACAGCGGCGTATAATAGCATCATCTCATCGCTGCGCACGGGCCGAACATCCTCTCGTGGGAAGAGAGTAATGGCGAGCCACTTGTGCCACAGGCGGAGAGTGAGATGCACGATATCGTTGCACCGAGGTACAAACTTGCCACTGTAAACAAGACCAGAGATATCTGCCCAGAAAGATTCCCGAACATAACCCTCACAAGCTCGCTTCAAAGAGACAGCACAATGAGGACTAAAACAAAGAAGATGACTAAGATCCTTCCAAGAAAGACGATAATCGGTCCCGAAAAGACGAAACTCAACGCCATCCGGGGTCTCGGTAAGAGAGCAAAGAAACTGGATGGTGAGGGGCCGAGAGCCAAGCTCTGTAACTGGCGCAAACTCCTCCCAACCAAGAGCATGCCAAATGGAAGCGAACTCGAGATTCATACCTGTCTTCTCCATGAGAGCCGGGTCGAAGTCCCTGGTGTGGGCGAAGACTCGGTCCTTCAAGAGAGCATAGGCTTGCTGCTCTCGATTGCCCCGCAAGCTGAGGTAGGGGGTGTCGTCGACGACCTCCTCCGTGGCTTGTGGCTCGGCTTGCTCTTCTTGCTCCTCTTCATAATCCATCGTTGATGGGCTCGGCGTTGGCTCGGCGGGGGTGGATGCACTCGTGCTTGCCCGCGAATGGGAGCGTGGGCATGTCACCCTCCGGAGAGTGTTCGCCGCCCAATTCATGCTAGCACAACAACAAGGAATAAGAGCAACTCGGTGATGGGTTAGTGAAATCAAATGAAGTTCTTACCGAGTTTGCTCCACCAATAGCAATATGTTCAGCAACACACTTAGGGAGATCACTTGATGATCCAATCTCAAGCAAGAAATCCAAGAAAACCAAAAGAGCAAGGAGTAGAGAGGGGAGTGTGAATGAAATGAGTTGAATGGGTGAAGAACACCCCCTCTCGGGTCCATTTTATAGAGCAAAGGGGCAGCACACCGCGGGATAGCCGTTGGGCAACGGATAGGAGCCATTGTCCAAGGCTGGGCCCACTTGACCGTTGCCAGGGTTCGGCCGAACCCTGGTTCGGCCGGCCCTCTGGTGGGTCCGGTGCTGGCCCCCTTTGGTAGGCGTGCCACCAACGGCTATATGAAGATATGCCCAGGTGCACCGGCCAAATTTTTGCTTCAGAAATTGCCCAAATAAATTTTCTAAGGTTTTCAAACTCAGAAATGATTTTCAGAAATTTTATTTTGAAAAGGGAAAAAGGCTAGATAAATCTAGCATGCAAATGCAGAGTTTTGGAAAATCAAATATGCAATTTTGGAAATGAAATTTTGGAAAGGGAAATATGAGATAAATACCAGCTTTAACCTTTTTGGTAGAAAGGACCCATCATTTTTAGTCCGACGAGCGGGACTCTTCTCAGCGATCAATTCCATTCAACACCCCACTCCTGAGAAGTAGAGGTTGGTGTCATCTCAATCTTCCGCCATTCTTTCCGAATTTTCTTTAGCCTTTTTGATGGAGATTTCTTCCTTGGGGGTGAAGGCTCCATCCTCCTCCCAAGCTGCTCAACACTATCTTGCACCAAATAGCATTGCTCTTCTTTGTCCTGAAACTTGAACTTCAAGTTCCTCTCCCCAATGCGGAAACGGATGATACCGGAACCCACATTGATTCTAGCTCGGACATCACTGAGAAATGGTCGCCCAAGGATGAGCGGCATTCCTCCCTCGTCATCCATATCGAGAATCACGAAATCCGCGAAGACATAAGAGCTCTTGACCTTAACCAATAAACACTCAGTGACTCCTTCTGGATATCGGATCGTTGAATCGGCGAGTTGGATAGTCCGTGCTGTTGGAGAGAGAGCCGGATATCCCAGTTGCTCGAACATGGCTTTGGACATGAGATTAACACTCGCACCAAGGTCACAAAGGGCATGCCTAATCTTCTTGTAATTGATTGTGCACGTGATAGTCGGGTAGCCTGGATCTTTCTTGTGCACTACTGCTGATTCCTCCCATGGATCAAGAATTTGTTGAATGGGCTTTCCTGCATAGTCAGAAGCATGTGTCCTCCTAGGTGGCTTACCCCACCTGGTTGACACTACACTAACATTTTCACAAGAGGATACGGGTTGCCCCGGGATCCTCCCGTTATCAGGAGATGGAACCAAAGCAGCCAGCTGAGCCAACTGGGTTTCTAACATTTTGTTGAAACTCAGCTGACTCTTCTGAGCAGAAGAAAAACTATCAAGCTTAACATTGAGACTTTCCACAGTTTTATCAAGGGCAGCTAGCTTCTTATTAATACCTTCATTAATCTTAGCTTGCCCAAAAACAAGATCTCTCAAGGAAGGTTGGTTAGGATTGTAAGAATTACCTTGGTTACCTCCTTGATAATAAGGGTGTTGTTGATTCCACGATTGGCCTCCTTGTTGAGGTGGACGATAACCATTGTTATTGCCATTCATGTACATCACTTCCTCCTGAGTCTCCGGACAATAGTTGCCTGAGTGCCCAGTGTTGCCACAGACTTCACAAGTCATGTGAGAGTCCATAGGCAGAGAAGTAGTGGCCATGGTAGCCTTCTCGCTGGTGTAGTCATCCAATCTCTTCATAAGAAGATCCATCTTGGCAGTAATCATGTCTGCTTCCTTGACAGTATGAGTACCCCTCGGTCGTGGTTGGAGTCTTTCATCACTCCACCCTTGATTGGAGACCATCTTCTCCATGAGTGATTTAGCATTATCAACCGTGAGTGAGAAGAATGCTCCTTGAGCAGCAGCATCAATATGGCCTCGGGCTGTCGGAGTCAACCCATTATAGAAGCTTTGAAGAATAAGCCAATCTTCCATTCCATGATGAGGACAGGCCAGGACATACTCCTGAAGCCTCTCCCAAGCCTCTGGAATAGATTCATTTGCTGCTTGCTGAAAACCAGAAATCCTTCCACGAAGAGCATTGGTTTTACCCAATGGGAAGAACTTCTTGAGGAATGTCTGTGAACACTTACTCCAAGTGTCAATAGATTCCCGGTTCGCGTAGAACCATTGCTTAGCCTTTCCCAATAGGGAGAATGGAAATAGCCATAGACGAACAACATCCATATTTGCACCCCTGATGACGAAAGTGCTACACAGCTCTAGGAATTACTGCAGATGAGCATTAGCATCCTCATTTGGCTTGCCACAAAATGGGCTAGCTTGTACCATAGTGATTAGACCCGTCTTAATTTCAAAGTTTTCAGCCCCAATTGCCACCTCAGGGCCTTGCAGCACCTGGTCAGCAGAAGGAGCTGAGTACTCACGAAGTGTCTTCTGGGCCATAGTGTTGGACGTGGATGGTACAAAGGAAGCTGGTTCGTCCTCCGGACGAGTACGACGAGGTGAGCCGAAATGAATTCGAGCTTTCCTCACAAGTGACTCGGGATCTTCAGTAAAATTCCCTGGTAGGTCGAAACCAGTCATACACTACCTGTCTTCATCATCCAAAGATAAAAGAAGACAATCAAGGTTAGCCTGCATTGAGGGTTGTCCTAACCTACTCAGAGTTTATAAACAGATGCAAAGCATAGTCAAGATAATCCTGTGCCTTCCCCGGCAACGGCGCCAGAAATGCTTGTTGACATTTCTAAACGTCGATCACTTAAGAACAGATTTGGGAATCCATCCTTAGTGTCAGTGCTAGAAATGCTTGTTGGTACTTCCCAATGTCACAACTAATTGACGCAGGTTAGCGTGAACATTGAGAGTTGCCATAGGTTTAATCTAAACGATCGTGAACGAATCCGCAAGCGCACAGATAAACCATTGTAGCATTTCCCCAAGGAAGGAGAGTATTCCAAGGGTATCGAATCCAAGGAAGGCAATGGCGGATATCATAGACTTATGCTTTTGCTCTGAATGTAAACCAAGAGATAGATATAGGGAACAACATACTCAAGTACAGGGGTAAGATAAAAGATATAAAGGGTAGTGTGACACACACACCTCAAATCTACCTCTACTCTAGCACACTACGGCTTAGGGGGAACATACGAGTTAGCTCTAGGTTCTAATGTACTAAACATACAAAACTAGAAGATACAAGAGATAGGCATGAGTATTGCATGAGGGAAACATGGTTCAGCACCCAGGTACAAACGGGGAGCTAGCCCGCGACGACCAGCACTCTGCGAAACTAGACTTTAGACTCCTACAGCAGGTACCCCAACGCGGAGGTTGCCCTAGGATCCAACAGGGCTGTCACCACCTGAGGACCGACCTCTCGTTACAGGGGGTATGCTCATAACTATCGTAGCCAGACAACCCGGGCACCATGCCTGTGTTGCAGCTAGACTTCACCCGGCTCGGGCTATTGTGACCCACGGTGAGAGCCACCAGAAGACTGGTCAACTAGACCGAGTACCGTAGCTTGAACACAGACCCCATGCAACACTCTCATGCCATCTAACAAGATCAACTAAGGCTAGACATATGAACAGATATGAACTCTCTTATGTCTAATCAACAAGATCAAAGGGTCGTGTTCGTGAAGAACACGAGCCTCTAACTTATGAACAAACACATAAGGAAGGAGTTTATCACCCTTCAAGTGGATCAAAATGTAGTGTTCACGAAGAACACAAGCCTCTAAATGATGAACAGAGGATGAACTCAAGAACATATCAAGAATATGATCTACCATGATTTTATATGAAATAGCTGAATAACTGAAGTAGATCAAAGTCATACAAAGAAATAAAGACAAAAGAGAACTCATACCTAAACTTTCAAGAGGACTTGGAACCTGAAGAAGAGCTACTCTAGCCTACCCCCTAGCCTTGGAAACTAAAAGTGAGAGGAGAATGAGAGAGTGGTGTGTGAGAAATGGGAGCCCCTCCCCTTCTACTTATAGGCAAGGACAAGGCTTGCTCGGACGTGAAGCAAGTGACCAATAGGGAGCTACCACGTGGAGGGCCAGGATGGAGCTCCCTAGGTCGGTTCGGCCGATCCTAGGATCGACCGGCCCCCTAGGGTGGCCCCACCTGGTGGCCTTCCTCTGGGTGGCTGCCCTGTGGGCCCTATGATCCATCCCCGGTGCATGGCTTGATTTGGTATCCGAGGTGGGCCCTTTGATCCATGTGAAGTCCATGTGGCGTCCTCTGATTCGTCGGTGAGTGCCTCCCCTGGATCGATGACGTGTCTTGCCATGTTTCCCTTGGTGGCAGCCACCTCCTCAGCTGAGTTGGCATTGTTTCTTCATAGAAGTGGAGTTTTCCTCTCTTTTAAAGGGTAATTCACCTACATACAAATAATCTCTAAGGACAAGTGGAACTACATTATTCAAACCTAAATGCTAGTAAATAATGCATATGCCTCCATTTATGTGAGAATATTGAGGGTTGGAAATGGTGAATTACCACCGTCAACATACACTGCCCAGGCCGCGGCGTCATGAAGGCGGTGCTCGGTGATGACGTTATCCTCATGCGCCGCGGATGCCCACTCATCCATGTACGGCTGCAACCTGTCGACGAACAACGTCGCCGCAGACACGCCCTTACGCGACCACCTATCATAGATGCAACAAAAAATTATTTGCAACTGACTACATGTAACGGAAAAAAATTATAACAGGCTCATGATAGCTCACCTATGCGCTGTGGGTGATAGACGTGCCGCAACAGGTACGGGTGACTCCTGGTAGAGGCCGAACTGCTTCATCACTCGGTGGACCGCGTACTCCTCGACGTAGACGTCAAACACCAATCGTCTCTTCGTCATCCAGTAGGCCTGGTCTCGGAAGCACAACGACGAGAGGCCCTGTGGTGCGCGGCCAGCGACCATGGTAGGAGTGTACGGCGTCCACCGGACCTGAGCATCGACCATCCGGTCGATCTGATCCACGAAGTCCTTGTACGCCTTCTTCGCCTGCTCCCCACCCCAAACGTGCTGCACAGAACATGAAAAGTTAATTCAATCGAACTAAGAAACTCATTAAGCGAAAAAATGATAAGGGAGGTCATTACCTTCCGGAGGCACCACAGAGAACCCATGGTGGGGAGGTCCATCGGGTCGGTGTTAGCTGGCAGCGGGTCGTACTCGAAGAGGTCGGCCTTGGGCCGACTGATGTCGAAGCGCTCGTGGATCCACATCTGCAGGAGGAGAGGACAACCCAGGAGGATCCCCTCCTTACTCGCCGGCTTCGCCACGCCCGAACACAACCCCCTGTAGGTAGCGTCCAGAACAGCGCTACCCCAGCTGATCTAGGGCATCAGGTCGAGGGGTGCGTCGGCGATCCTCTGAGCCTAGGGGAGCAGGTACCTCGACACCGAGTCTCCCGCTGACTCGCAGAACATCACCCACCCGAACAACGAGAGCAGGTAGACCTCCAGAAACCTATCCGACGTCTGGTCCTCAGCCTCGTCCGCCATGTAGTCAGCCTGCACACAAAGGTCGATCGTCACATTCGTTTTAAATGCATAGAAATGTTAAAAATAAGAGTTAGAAGAACATACACTGAACTGCTGGATCCAAGCCCAGGTGGGACCGTGGGAGTTGGCGAAAGGCACGTACGGCTGAGGTGCGTGATCGTTCCGAGGAACGTTCGCGAACCGAGCAAGGAAGTCAGCCTGCCACGTCGTGGGGATGTCGATAGGCCCCATCGCCTCGCCAGCACACGGGAGTCCTCCCAAAAGCGCGGCGTCCTCCTGTAACATCCCAGAAAATTAAGTTATGAAAATGTGGGGAAATTTGAACTTTTATTTATTGATGATGTGTCACCTATATTTAAACCCTTTTCTAGCATCTTCCCTTAAATCCTTATAATTAAATACCAAAAATATAAAAATATAAATTTGAAATATGGTAAAGTTAGTGATTTGGATTTTATGGTTTTCTTTTGGCTTTTATTGAGTGTGTTTTGAATTTGAAAGTATTCAAATTCAAACCTATGGTTTAAAGTTATATTCAAATCTATTTTCAAAACCCTATACTAACTTGGGCCTGCTAACCTCTGTTGTAGTCCAACCAACCTCCCTCAACTTCAAGCCCGTGAGTAATCCGACACCCCGGCCTTCTTGCCTCTCCACGGAGACAGCCCAGCTCGGCCCACCAACCCCTCTCCCGCTCAAGCCTCGCTGACAGGAGGGGCCCAGGCCGCGCCCTGTTCTTCATCCTCCCGGTCAAGGCCACCCCGACGCTGCGCTCACGCGCTCGCGCGCCCTGGCCAGGGGACAAACCCCCGACCGCACCCGATGCATGGACGCCGAGCCAGGCCGCACCTGATGCACCTCGTGCACACCGCCCCAGGTTTTTCCCTTCCTACCCCTGCCCAGCGACGTGTCCGCGCGCTCGCCAGCCTCTCCCACGCCGCCATGTCAGCATCCATGCCGCTACAGCCAATGGAGGCCCAACCTTGATCGGTTTGCCCCCGCCTCGACGTGCGCTATCTTCTAAACCCCCGAGCGAAACCCCTGCTGCAAGGCATCAAGCGATTGGGGTTTCCCCCTTTGGTCCCCTGTCCGCCGCCGAGAGAGGAAAGGAGGGGAAGGAGAAAGGAGAAGGGGGAGGAGAAGAAGAGGGAGACGCTTCGCCGCCGCGACGAGAAGACGAAGCCAAAGAGCGGGAAGCCGGAGCCGCCCGAGATCCTAAGAAGCCTATCCGTGTGCGAGCAGAAGCCGGAGCAGAGGAAGGATCCACGCTGCCGCATCACCTCGCCGACGCCGCCGTAATCTTCACCGACGCAGTCGACACTGCTTCGCCTACACCTCCGCCTCACTGTGAGCCGCCGTTCCATCCTTCTCTCTCCTTCCCCTCGCCTTGAATCGGGAGCGTGCCCCAGCGCCATGCCGCGCCGGCCGTCGTGCCATGCGCCGAGCTCTGTGCTCACCAACAGCCCCTGTCCGGCCGTCGAGCTGCCTCTTCTGCAGGAACCCCTACCCGTGTCGCTGTCGTGCACCCCAACGCGCAAAGGCAAGCCCTCGGCCACTAACACGCCACCGCCGACTCCGCCGCGCCGCGAAAGAGCGCCGTCGTGCTGCGCGCGTCCGCGAGCGCGAGCCGTGATGCACCGCCGCATGATGTGTTTGCGTGAGCGCAAGTGCTCTGAACCAAGTGCACCCACGCGCTCGGTTGCGAAAGTGCGCTGCACACTTTGCTGCTAACCTTGTTCGCCGCCGTTCTGCTGCGCCACTGCGGTCGCCGCGCCGCACCGCGGTCTTGGATTGCCGGGCACCCACGCTTCGGCCATTCAAGTCGTGACCACGTCAAGCCGACGCACACACGCGTGTCCGCGTCACGCACGCACAGGTGCGAGGTCGCTGCGCCGGAATGTTTCGTTGTTGCCATGGCACGCCGCACCGTCGCCTTCGCACACCGCGCCGCGCCGGAATCTCCGCCGTGGCGCGACCCGCATCGATCCTATGTACTCAACCCGAGGGCCAAAACTGACCTAACCTAACCACCGTGCTGAGGCGCACCTCGCTGCGCGCTTGCTTGAGCACCGGGACCAACACAGCCGCCAATCGCTTCTCGCCGTCGCCACCGGGCGCGCGCCCAGGACGCGCCGAGGCAAGAATGATTGGCAGGGAGCACCACTGCACCCCAGCAAAGCTCCGGGGGCAACGATAGACTTCTTTTCTGTGAAAGCTGAGGGAGGTTAACGGGTCGTAGCCCATTACGGCCCACACGCCAGCCCTTTTCTTTTTCTTCCTTGCGCTCTGAATTTAATTCAGGGGCCTAAACTGGACTTAGCCCTCTCGGCCCAGGGGGCTAGGCCTAATGGGCCGCAACCGGCCCACTAACACTTTCGGCCCAACAACGGCCCACTAACCCTGCTGCTGACGTCACGCTTGCGTCATGCTGTCGTCATTAGCTATTTTCAAAATAAAAATCCCTTCTCTATTTTACAAATAAATTTGGAAATTAATTTATAAAACCTTTAACCTTTGAAAATTCTTAACTAATTATTTACAACTCCGAAAAATATGAAACCAGTTTCTATATTTTTCTAAAAATGAGACGGTGCTGTTTGTAGGTAGTTTGGTTCTGTTTGCATCTTTTAAAATTGGGTTTATTTGGATTTATGCTTAGTTGATTACCGGTAATTTAGTGTCTCGTATCTCGTGCTGCACAGACCCGAGCTACGACCAGGAGGAGGCTTACGACCCCGACTACAACCCAGACCAGGACTTCGGACGCCAGCCAGGTGTCATGTCACTCCCAACCATATAGTTCCCATGCATGCTTTAGTTGCTAGTGCTTAATTACTTTTGATGCATGATTTTAAATTGCATAGACAATTGATTAGCCTTGCCTTGGAATTGTTTATCCTGTCCTTGGAATACCTACTTTTGGAACTAGCTACAGACCCCTAGCTAGTTCCCGGCTCTACTCATCCATATTTTTACCCTTAGTTATGGATGGATCTCAGGTTTGGATCGAGGTTGGGATACCTCGGAACTCTTGCGTGTGTGTTTGGGTGAGTGTATATCCTTGACGTGTTACCGCGGGAGCGAGCCGCTTTGTTAACTTGTGAATGCATGTCTAGGGGAGATGCGACCTAGCCTCTCGCCCTAGCGGTGTGTCGGACGGTTGGAGTTGGTGAGTGCTCGCTCTTGCAATTAAGGACCGATCGACTGTGTGACCTTGATCTTTGGGCTATTTTCGTACAAACTGTTCGCTCATGTATGGGCGGGGTTCGGTCCGAGAACTAGTTGGTGGTTGGCACTCAGCTTGTAGGCGGACCGGTGTGGTCGTGTGAGGGGGACGGGTTTTACCCCCCGAGTAGACGTCGCCCCGGTTTCTCCGGGGATGGTCTCACAGCTCCGAGGCCCTGCTTGCAAGTTTCACGCCCCAGTTCAGGACGAGTCAGGCTTGGAGAGGCAAGAGAGTGCCACCCACTTCTAGGTCTCCGGCCGTTAGGTAGGGATGTGGATCGGAGGCATCCGATTCTGCCCTATCCGGCGGGTCCAGTTGTACAACCTCTGCAGAGTGTTAAACCTATAGCTATAGTCCGTGTCCACTGGTATGGACAGCCCTTTCGATCTCTCACCTGGCTAATAATCTTCTTGTGCTGCTTCTCTCCCCTGTGTGTTTGTGAGCCCGGCTTCGTGCCGTTGAGACATGGGGATAGGAGTTGGAGACCCCTCGTCGCAGTTGAGTGTGGGACGCTGTATCTTGGTTGAGATCCAGTGTTTGGTGTTTCTTTCCTTGTTTGGGTGTTGACCCCCGAGGCGTTGTCCTCAAAGGTGTGGATCTCCTCGGAGATGGAGACCTCTCGGCTATTCTGCTTACCTTGATGTTGCTACTGCTGCTTGCATAACCTTCTACAGCCATAAATAGGATTATACATGCATATTAGAATTATTTCTCTTTTGCTTATGCTCTTTGTTGGGAAGCTGACATGACCTACTCGCTTATCGAGTAGATGACGGGTTTTCAGACCAGGAGCCGGACTACGACTTTGAGCACGATGGATGGGAGGATTGAAGCTCGCCCTACACTCGAGTTGCCTGCGGATTTGGAGTCTACTTCGGTACATGAGAGTCGCTGCGTAGATGTTTACTCTGTTTGATTCAGTCCTATTAGACTTGTACCCGGCATGTGCCGAAATGATGTACTCAGATGCTTAATTATTATATTATGTGGACCTTCATGTATTTACTTTTGTTGTACGGATTTGCCTTACTTTCTGAGACAGGGATTTGCACGTGATAGCCTCCTGGGACTATCACAGAGGTGCAGGGATCGGGTTCCCTTCTTTGGAAACCCTGTTCGTTTCAGTTGGTATCAGAGCCGTACTTGACTGTAGGACGAGCCTAGGGACGGACGATAGTATAGGAGAGCCAAACACCTTGTGCCTTATATACACTCCATGAAATTTTATATAAGTACCTTGAACTTTATTATATACTACCTTGATTAACATTACTAACTCTTACTAACTTCCCTAACAACGTGCAGATGGACCAGTTGACGTGGATCCCCCTCAAGGATGACGGCCAGTGGGCCGGAGGCTTCTGCAAGATCCTTAAGGACTGCTTGGAGACTGCTGGAGTGGAGACCAGCGAGGTACTCTACGAGGGACGCACCACCGCAGCCGTGGACCAGTCACCGACAGAGCTGACCTTGAAGATACCAGCAGATCCCCGTGTGCCAGAGTTCAAGGAGGTCAGGGTCACGTGTTTCAACAACTCTACCTTGGAGGCTCACGAGTGTTGTGCCAGACTCGCGCTGAAGAAAGTGTGCCGACAGTTGGAGCAGAGGTTGAAGGATACACCCTTTGGAGTCTTACCGACAGCAGTGTACGACCATAGCAGGTGGCACAAGGACGAGACAGCTTACACCGAGGAGAACACTGAGGGCAAGGATGAGAAGGACCAGTTGGCCAGCAAGTTCATTCAAGCTCAGGACCAGACACTCTACTGGGCTGATTCAGAGATCATGTTTCTGAGGCAGAAGTGGGACGATACCTTGGGACGGAATGCACAGCTAGAGAGGGAGAACAGTCACTTGGAGTTCTTTCTCAACGAGGCGCACAGGAGGAACATCCAGATCACAGAGTGGGGACTAGCAGCCGCCAGAGCCAGCACTGAGAGGGATGCACTTGAGATCACCACCTTGAAAGCAAGACTGGAGGACACTCAGACCGCCTTGAGAGAGTCAGAGACAGCAGCCAGGGAGGACAGGTTGAAACTGTGAGAGAAGTAGTACTTGGTGGAGTCGCTCGGAGCAGCTTGCACAGACTACCAGTTGAGGTTATGGGGACACGAGGAGAGGCTGACACAGAACTACAACCACCTCTGGTACTTGTGGGGCAGAGTGTACGAGGGGACACAGCCAGCCGGGCCAGCTCAGCGTGGAGAGACTCCGACTTGAGACGGGTGACAGAGTTCAGGGAGTTGGCAGAGTTGGTACCGCCACAGAAGAGGCCCAAGTTGAGGATAGAGACGTTCGAGCTACCACCTACTCAGCTTCCAGCATAGCCACCCTACCCGAGAGGCAGTACCAACACACCTGAGATGAACAGAGCCTCGAGGAGCTTGGCAGGCTACTTCAACCTACCAGAGATTGAGATACCAGACTACCCGGGAGTGAACGACCCGCCGTTCTACTTGATTCCACCCAGTCCGAAGAAAGTGTCACCACCGTGCTCACCAGCTGCAGTTCAGGGGCAGGCACCTTGAGGGGATGATCCTGTTGTCAGCTAGGGTAGAGTTCTTCATGTTGTTCATGTTTAGTTGACCACCCCATATGTATCGCATAGTAGCTCTCATGCTTCTGTGTAATCTCGAAGGTTGTGGAGTAGGCCTCGAGATACACACCTTTTGTATGGTGATCATGCTTGAGTGATTGGAGTTATCGATCTTTTTGCCGGAGTTTATGCTTCTTATATGCTTGTGTGAAATTGCTTGTTGTTAGCTAGATACTCCTTATATGTTTAAGTACCTTACAGTTTAATTCCGACAACTCGTTTCTCATGATCTCAACTTCTTGAAACAGATGTCGGGGTTGAGACGGTCGGGACGGCTCCTACGTCGTTTCGAGGAGGCTGCCAGGGAGGACACCGAGCAGGAGGACGTCCCTCTCCCCGCTGGAGGTCGAGGTCGTGGCTGCCGTGGAGGCCGTGCCCCACGTGGCGGACACCATGGTGGACACCGCGGTGGGCGAGGAGGTCGAGGAGGCTGAGCACCAGTTGACCCAGAGGAGGTCGAGGAGCCTGAGGAGGAGGCGGAGCCCGAGACAGAGCAGGCACCAGAGCAGCCGGCACCACCACCCAACCTAGCAGCAGTGATGGCACTTCAGACCCAGCTGATGCAGACGATCGCCAACACTGTGGTTCAAGACAACAACCGGAGGAACACCAGGAACTAGCCGGAGAGCTTGCAGAAGAAGGTGGAGGGATTCTCCAAGCTGCACCCACCGACTTTAGACAACTCTCCAGACCCGCTTGTGGCTGACAACTGGTTGAGGGAGATCGAGAAGAAGTTGGAGCTTACAGACCTTACAGAGGAGGAGTGTGTGTCAGTTGCCGCGCACCAGCTGGTCGGCACTGCAGGAGCTTGGTGGGACAGCTACTGTGACTCACAAGAGGACCCGACCCACATCACGTGGGAGGAGTTTGTGGAGGCTTTCAGGGAGTTCCACATCCCAGAGGCAGTGATGGATGGGAAGGCAGACGAGTTCAGGCACTTGAAGATGGGGCAGATGTCGGTGCAGGAGTACACAAACCACTTCCAGGAGCTGATGCGGTATGCCCTAGACGACTCCAATACCGAAAAGAAGAAGATGTACTGGTACCGCAAGGAACTCCACAGAGGGATGGCACACCACCTGGCCGCTCACGACTGTGCTACTCTTCACGCCCTGGTGGGCAAGGCTTTGGTAGTGGAGAAGTCGAGGTTGGACTACGTGGAGGTCCGAGGAGAGAAGAGGCAACGTGCAGACCGTGCAGGGTACTCGGGTTCACACCAGCGACAGAGGTCAGCTCCGCCACAATACCCGCCGCAGAGACAGTGTCCGTACCCGCAGCAGCAGCAGACTCAGTTCACTCAGCCGGGCAGAGGTCACCCCGGAGGTAGTGGAGGTTCGAGTCAGTGGAAGCCTAGGCCGCAGCAGCCGGAGCATACGACAGCTCACAGATCACCTGCTACCACTGTCGTCAGCTAGGCCACAAGTCCAACGTGTGCCCTCAGAAGCTTCAACAGGGAGGTCAGAGCAGGAACACGCAGTACCAGACACCGGCGAAGGCACCAGTTCCAGGAGGATAGCCCCAGCAGAACCAGCAGAGGAGCGCTCCACCACCCACTCGAGGCAGACTGAACCACCTGACCACAGAGGAGGCAACCGCAGCGCCAGACGTGGCCCTCGGTGAGTTTTTAGTCAATTCAGTTATGGCTACCGTTCTGTTTGACACCGGTGCTCAGTTTTCGTACATTTCTACCAAGTTCGTAAAGGAAAGGTCATTACCAACTAAGCCCAGACCATGACCTATAGTTACTAGTTCTCCGCTAGGTGAGAAGCGGAGTACGCTGGAGTGTAGAGGAGTGAACATGGTGTTCGAGAAGCAGTTGTTCGTGGCAGACCTGACAGTCCTGGAGTCGACCGGGATCGACGTGATACTTGGGATGGAGTGGTTAGCTCAGCACAAAGGGTTGGTGAACTGCAACCCAGTGTACGTGCAGTTGGAGCACCCCAACGGAGCCAGAGTGTTGATCAAGCCACAGGGCCAGAGGTCGACGCCGATGTTGTGCAACATGAAAGGGAAGGATTTGGAGGAGATCCCGGTGGTGAGGGAGTACCCCGACGTGTTTCCAGAGGAGTTAACTGAGTTACCACCAGACAGGGATATTGAGTTCATGATTGAGCTGATGCCAGGAGCTGGACCAGTGGCCAAGAGCCCGTACAGGATGTCCGCGGATGAACTCGATGAGCTGAAGAAGCAACTCAAGAAACTGCAAGAGCAAGGGTTTATTCAACCGAGTGCCTCACCTTGGGGTTCGCCAGTTCTATTTGTGGACAAGAAGGATGGCACCAAGAGGATGTGTGTGGACTACCGGACACTCAACTCGATGACAATCAAGAACAGATATCCTTTGCCCAGGATTGACGACTTGCTAGACAGGCTGCAGAAGGCAAAGTTCTTTTCCAAGATTGACTTGAGGTCAGGCTACTACCAGATGAAGATTCGGGACCAGGATATCCCGAAGACAGCTTTCACGACTCGGTACGGTCTATACGAGTTCGTAGTGGTTTCTTTTGGGCTGACCAACGCACCTGCTTACTTCATGAACATGATGAACAAGGTCTTCATGGAAGAGCTGGACAAGTTCATGGTAGTGTTCATAGATGACATTCTGATCTTCTCAGAGACAGCAGAGGAGCACGAGGAGCACCTTCGTATTGTGATGGAGAGGCTGAGACAGCAAAAGTTGTATGCAAAGTTCAGCAAGTGTGAGTTCTGGATGGAGGAAGTTGCTTTCTTGGGACACGTGTTGTCAGCTGAGGGAGTTGCAGTCGACCCTTCGAAAGTGGAAGCAGTTACCAAGTGGGAGCAGCCGCTCACAGTGACAGATATTCGGAGCTTTCTCGGGTTGGCAGGTTACTACAGGAGGTTCATAGAAAACTTCTCCATGATAGCAAAGCCAATGACAGAGCTGTTGAAGAACGACAAGAAGTTCGTGTGGTCAGAGGCCTGTGAGAGGAGTTTCCAGGAGTTGAAGAAGAGGCTCACGACAGCTCCGATTCTTACCCTGCCATATATCAAGAAGGATTTCGTGGTGTACTGTGACGCCTCGAAGCAAGGATTGGGATGTGTGTTGATGCAAGAGGGCAAAGTTTTTGCTTATGCGTCGAGGTAGCTCAAGAAGCACGAAGAGAACTACCCCACTCATGACTTGGAGCTAGCAGCAGTCGTTCACACCTTGAAGATTTGGAGGCACTACTTGATCAGTAACAAGTGTGAGCTGTACACCGATCACAAGAGTCTGAAGTACTTCTTTACTCAGTCGGAGTTGAACATGAGACAGAGGAGATGGTTAGAGCTGATCAAGGATTACGACCTGGAGATTCACTACCACCCTGGCATGGCAAACGTTGTGGCAGATGCACTGAGCCGAAAGTCCTATTGCAACAACTTGATGGTGAGGCAGGAGCAGCCAACACTTCACGACGAGCTAGAGCAGCTTCAGGTTGAGATTGTGGAGCAGGGACAGCTCAACGAACTGAAAGTGACCTACGACTTGGAAGGCAGAATCCGGGAAGCACAGAAAGGTTGTTTCGAGGTTTGGGAGCTCAAGGAGTTGATGGAGAAAGGAAGAGCTGAGGATTACCGTGTAGAAGAGCAAGGCACGGTGTGGCTGAAAGATCGGATCTGTGTGCCGAAGAACAAGGAGATTCGAGAGCAAATTCTGAGAGAAGCCCATGATTCAAGGTACTCCATTCACCTAGGAAGCACAAAGATGTACCAAGACTTGAAACAAAGGTTCTGGTGGAAGGATATGAAGAAGGACATAGCTTACTACGTGGCTTGTTGTGACACCTGCAGCAGAGTAAAGATCGAGCACCAGAAACCGGCAGGGCTGCTGAAGCTGTTGGAAATTCCTCAGTGGAAGTGGGATGACATTTCCATGGACTTTGTGGTGGGACTACCCAGGACAAAGAAAGGCAACGATTCTGTCTGGGTCATAGTGGACCGGCTGACAAAGGTTGCTCACTTTGTACCAGTGAAGATCCGCTACACGACAGACCAGTTGGCAGACTTGTACGTGGACCACATACTCAGGCTACACGGAGCACCGAGGAGCATAGTGTCTGACAGAGGATCCCAGTTCGTAGCAAGGTTCTGGCAGAGTTTCCACGACAGAATGGGGACCACACTCAGCTACAACACAGCCTTTGACCCTCAGACGGACGGGCAGACGGAGAGAGTAAACCAAGTGTTGGAGGATATGCTGAGAGCCTGCACGTTGACCTACGGCACAGATTGGGAGAGCAGTTTGGCCTATGCAGAGTTCTCTTACAACAACAACTTCCAAGCAAGTCTCAAGATGGCACCTTTCGAGGCACTCTACGGGAGGAAGTGCAGGACACCTTTGATGTGGTCAGAGGTAGGTGAGAGGATGGTCTTTGGAGCAGATGCTATTTAGGAAGCTGAGGAGAAAGTGGAGAAGGATCGAGACAACCTAAAGATTCCCCAGAGCAGACAGAAGAGCTACGCTGACCGACACAGGAGAGACTTGTCGTTCGAGGTGGGTGACTTCGTCTACCTGAAAGTGTCGCCGATGAGAGGAACCAAGAGGTTTGCTGTAAAGGGGAAGCTTGCCCCGAGGTACGTGGGACCGTACCGGATCACTCAGAGAGTTGGGAAGCTCGCTTACATGCTCGCACTACCGGAGGATATGTCCGCTGTACACCCCGTGTTCCACATGTCACAGTTGAAGAAGAGTGAGAAGGAAGTGGAAGCAAAGCAAGTACCGGTGGAGATACTCGACCTGCAGAACACCCTAGAGTATGGAGAGTACCCTGAGAAGATCTTGGACAGCGCAACAAAGGAAACCAGGAGGACCACAATTCCTTACTGCAAAGTGTTGTGGAGTCACCACACGGAGCGAGAAGCGACCTAGGAGAAAGAAGCCGACCTCAGGAAAGAGTTCCCTCACTTGTTCGAGGGAGAGGATGGAGCTTAAATCTCGAGGACGAGATTCCCGGTGGTGTGGGAGAATGTAACATCCTAGAAAATTAAGTTATAAAAATGTGGGGAAATTTGAACTTTTATTTATTGATGATGTGTCACCTATATTTAAACCCTTTTCTAGCATCTTCCCTTAAATCCTTATAATTAAATACCAAAAATATAAAAATATAAATTTGAAATATGGTAAAGTTAGTGATTTGGATTTTATGGTTTTCTTTTGGCTTTTATTGAGTGTGTTTTGAATTTGAAAGTATTCAAATTCAAACCTATGGTTTAAAGTTATATTCAAATCTATTTTCAAAACCCTATACTAACTTGGGCCTGCTAACCTCTGTTGTAGTCCAACCAACCTCCCTCAACTTCAAGCCCGTGAGCAATCCGACACCCCGGCCTTCTTGCCTCTCCACGGAGACAGCCCAGCTCGGCCCACCAACCCCTCTCCCGCTCAAGCCTCACTGACAGGAGGGGCCCAGGCCGCGCCCTGTTCTTCGTCCTCCCGGTCAAGGCCACCTCGCCACCGCGCTCACGCGCGCACGCGCCCCGGCTAGGGGACAAGCCCCCGACCGCACCCGATGCACGGACGCCGAGCCAAGCCGCACCTGATGCACCTCGTGCACACCACCCCGAGTTTTTTCCCTTCCTACCCCTGCCCAGCGACGTGTCCGCGCGCTCGCCAGCCTCTCCCACGCTGCCATGTCAGCATCCGCGCCGCTACAGCCAATGGAGGCCCAACCTTGACCGGTTTGCCCCCGCCTCGACGTGCGCCAGCTTCTAAACCCCCGAGCGAAACCCCTGCTGCAAGGCATCAAGCAATTGGGGTTTCCCCTTTGGTCCCCTGTCCGCCGCCGAGAGAGGAAAGGAGGGGAAGGAGAAAGGAGAAGGGGGAGGAGAAGAAGAGGGAGGCGCTTCGCCGCCGCGACTAGAAGACGAAGCCAAGGAGCGGGAAGCCGGAGCCGCCCGAGATCCTGAGAAGCCTGTCCGCGTGCGAGCAGAAGCCGGAGCAGAGGATGGATCAGCGCCGCCGCATCACCTCACCAACGCCGCCGTAATCTTCACCGACGCGGTCGACACTGCTTCGCCTACACCTCCGCCTCACTGTGAGTTGTCGTTCCATCCTTCTCTCTCCTTCCATTCGCCTTGAATCGAGAGCGTGCCCCAGCGCCACGCCGCGCTGGCCGTCGTGCTGTGCGCTGAGCTCTGTGCTCACCAACAGCCCCTGTCCGGCTGTCGAGCCGCCTCTTCTGCAGGAACCCTTACCCGTGTCGCCGCCGTGCACCCCAGCACGCGCAGGCAGGCCCTCGGCCACTAACACACCACCGTCGACTCCGCCGCGTCGCGCCAGAGCGCCGCTGTGCTGCGTGCGTCCGCGAGCGCGAGCCGTGACGCGCCGCCGCTTGATGTGTTTGCGTGAGCGCAAGTGCTCTGAACCAAGTGCACCCACGCGCTCGGTTGCGAAAGAGCGCTGCTCACTTTGCTGCTAACCTTGTTCGCCGCCGTTCTGCTGCGCCGCTGCGGTCGCCACGCCGCACCACGGTCTTGGATTGCCGCGCACCCACGCTTCGGCCATTCAAGTCGTGACCACGTCAAGCCGACGCACAAACGCGTGTCCACGTCACGCACGCCCAGGTGCGAGGCCGCTGCACCGGAATGTTTCGTTGTTGCCAAGGCACGCTGCACCGTCACCTTCACACACCGCGCCGCGCCGGAATCTCCGCCGTGGTGCGACCCGCATTGATCCTATGCGCTCAACCCCAGGGCCAAAACTGACCTAACCTAACCACCGTGCTGAGGCGCACCTCGCTGTGTGCTTGCTTGAGCACCGGGACCAACACAGCCGCCAATCGCTTCTCGCCGTCACCGCCGGGCGCGCGCCCAGGGCGCGCCGAGGCAAGAATGATTAGCAGGGAGCACCACTGCACCCCAGCAAAGCTCCGGGGGCAACGATAGACTTCTTTTCTGTGAAAGCTGAGTGAGGTTAATGGGTCGTAGCCCATTACGGCCCACACGCCAGCCCTTTTCTTTTTCTTCCTTGCGCTCTGAATTTAATTCAGGGGCCTAAACTGGACTTAGCCCTCTCGGCCCAGCGGGCTAGGCCTAATGGGCCGCAACCGGCCCACTAACACTTTCGGACCAACAACGGCCCACTAACCCTGCTGCTGACGTCACACTTGCGTCATGCTGACGTCATCAGCTATTTTCAAAATAAAAATCCCTTCTCTGTTTTATAAATGAATTTGGAAATTAATTTATAAAACCTTTAACCTTTGAAAATTCTTAACTAATTATTTACAACTCCGAAAAATATGAAACCAGTTTCTATATTTTTCTAAAAATGAGACGGTGCTGTTTGTAGGTAGTTTGGTTCTGTTTGGATCTTTTAAAATTGGGTTTCTTTGGATTTATGCTTAGTTGATTGCCGGTAATTTAGCGTCTCGTATCTCGTGCTGCACAGACCCGAGCTACGACCAGGAGGAGGCTTACGACCCCGACTACAACCCAGACCAGGACTTCGGATGCCAGCCAGGTGTCATGTCACTCCCAACCATATAGTTCCCATGCATGCTTTAGTTGCTAGTGCTTAATTACTTTTGATGCATGATTTTAAATTGCATAGACAATTGATTACCTTGCCTTGGAATTGTTTATCCTGTCCTTGGAATACCTACTTTTGGAACTAGCTATAGACCCCTAGCTAGTTCCCGGCTCTACTCATCCATATTTTTACCCTTAGTTATGGATGGATCTCAGGTTTGGATCGAGGTTGGGATACCTCGGAACTCTTGCGTGTGTTTTGGGTGAGTGTATATCCTTGACGTGTTACCGCGGGAGCGAGCCGCTTTGGTTACTTGTGAACGCTTGTCTAGGGGAGATGCGACCTGGCCTCTCGCCCTAGCGGTGTGTCGGACGGTTGGAGTTGGTGAGTGCTCGCTCTTGCAATTAAGGACCGATCGACTGTGTGACCTTAATCTCTGGGCTATTTTCGTACAAACTGTTCGCTCACGTATGGGCGGGGTTCGGTCCGAGAACTAGTTAGTGGTTGGCACTCAGCTTGTAGGCGGACCGGTGTGGTCGTGTGAGGGGGACGGGTTTTACCCCCCGAGTAGACATCGCCCCGGCTTCTCCGAGGATGGTCTCACAGCTCCGAGGCCCTGTTGGCAAGTTTCGCGCCCCAGTTCTGGACTAGTCAGGCTTGGAGAGGCAGGAGAGTGCCACCCACTTCTAGGTCTCCGGCCTTTAGGTAGGGATGTGGATCGGAGGCATCCGATTCTGCCCTATCCAGCGGGTCCAGTTGCACAACCTCTGCAGAGTGTTAAACCTATAGCTATAGTCCGTGTCCACTGGTATGGACAGCCCTTTCGATCTCTCACCTGGCTAGTAATCTTCTTGTGCTGCTTCTCTCCCTTGTGTGTTTGTGAGCCCGGCTTCGTGCCGTTGAGACGTGGGGATAGGAGTTGGAGACCCCTCGTCGCAGATGAGTGTGGGACGCTGTATCTTGGTTGAGATCCAATGTTTGGTTTTTCTTTCCTTGTTGGGGTGTTGACCCCGGAGGCGTTGTCCTCAGAGGTGTGGATCTCCTCGGAGATGGAGACCTCTCGGCTATTCTGCTTACCTTGATGTTGCTACCGCTGCTTGCATAACCTTCTACAGCCATAAATAGGATTATACATGCATATTAGAATTATTTCTCTTTTGCTTATGCTCTTTGTTAGGAAGCTGACATGACCTACTCGCTTATCGAGTAGATGATGGGTTTTCAGACTAGGAGCCGGACTACGACTTTGAGCACGATGGATGGGAGGATTGAAGGTCGCCATACACTCGAGTTCCCTGCGGATTTGGAGTCTACTTCGCTACATGAGAGTCGCTGCGTAGATGTTTACTCTATTTGATTCAGTCCTGTTGGACTTGTACCTAGCATGTGCCGAAATGATGTACTCAGATGCTTAATTATTATATTATGTGGACCTTCATGTATTTACTTTTGTTGTACGGATTTTCCTTACTTTCCAAGACAGAGATTTGCACGTGATAGCCTCCTGAGACTATCACAGAGGTGCAGGGATCGGGTTCCCTTCTGTGGAAACCCGGTTCGTTTCACCTCCAGAGTGAGCGCCATCTCGCTGACAGGCAAGTGGAAGGTGTGTGTCTCTGGTCGCCACCGGTCCATAAACGCGGCGATCAGAGGGGTGTCGTAGTTGAACCGCGTCAACCGCTCTGCCTGGGAAACCTGAGCTTGTAGCTTGTCCCCCTCGACCAACCGCGCGAAAGGCAGAAGTCCTGCAGCGCGTAGCTTGAAACAAAAAGGAACAAAAACAATTTACTTAACGCAATTACTATTGTAAAGAAACAAAAATAAATATAACAAATGAATTACGTACTTTGGAATCCAGCGTTGGTGTATCGGTATGAACGTGCGGGTGGTCCGGCAACGTAAACTGCCGGGCATCTGTCCAAGAACGGCAGAGACGTACGAGCGGTGGTGCCGGTCCACCGCCTCCTCGAACAACTCCGACCGTACGTACTCTAACGGTGGTTGAGCCATAGCTGCAAAAAAACAAATTTTAATCAATTATTTGAATTATATCAATTTAAACAAATTCTTTGAATTATAACTATTTTCTATGAAATTTATATCAATTTAAACGATTTTTTTGAATTATAACCATTTTCTACAAAATTTATATCAATTTAAACAAATTTTTTGAATTATAACCATTTTCTACGAATTTTTTATCAATTTAAACAAATTATTTGAATTACAACTATTTTCTAAGAATTTTATATCAATTTAATCTAATTATTTGAATTATAACCATTTTCTAGGAATTTTATATCAATTTAAACAAATTATTTGAATTATAACTATTGTCTAAGAATTTTATGTCAATTTAATCTAATTATTTGAATTATTATTATTTTCTAGGAATTTTATATGAATTTAAACGAATTTTATGAATTATAATATTTTCTATGAAATTTATATGAATTTAAACGAATTTTTTGAATTATAACCATTTTCTAGGAATTTTATACCAATTTAATCTAATTATTTGCATTATAACTATTTTCTAGGACTTTTATATCAATTTAAACGAATTTTTTGAATTAAAACTATTTTCTACGAATTGAATTTTTTTTCAATTTCAACGAATTATTCGAATTATAAATATTTCTAAAATTTCTAAACTAACTAAACTACACTAACTAACTAACTAAACTACACTAACTAACTAAACTAAACTAACTTGAATTAGAAACATACCTGAGTCAAAAGTGCTCCGAAGGGTTGAAAGTCGAAGATTTAGGAGGAGAGAGGGAAGGAGGGGAGGGCTGGGGCAGCCTCGGGCTGCTTATATAGCCTTGAGGCTGCCGCCGTACCCCACGGCGGCAGGCTCCTGCCGCCGTGTGGCACGGCGGTATGGTTTCCTGCCGCTGTGGGATACGAGTACGACGGTAGGTGCCTGGCCCCACTGCTAGTGCACTACGTTGGCGGCACCCCTGCCGCCGTGTCACATGGCTGTAGGGTCCCTGCCGCCGTGAGGTACGGCGGCAGTGGTATATTTTTCATAAAATTTGTTTGCGTCATTTATTTTTCGGAAATCAAGAAAAAAATAAAAAAATTCTTTTTTTGGGTTAAACCTTGGGACCTTTTTGATCTCTTAAGGATTATTGGATTATTATAAATTCTAGATAGTGGTTATGGATTATAAAAATATAGATTTATGTATCTATAATTATTGTAAAATAAATATAGTGATTATGAACATTATAAAAATATACTATGTGATTTGAAAAATAGAGAGAAAACAGAATAGGAAGGAGCTACTCCCTCCGTTCTCAAAAGCATGTCGTTTTAGAAATTTTAAGGCAAATCATTAATGAGGTAAAATGACCTCTTTTGCCACTAATTTTTAGTCAGATTGTCAAATTAAATAAAATGACATACTTATTCAGATAAATTTTTAATCCTAAAACGATATGCTTTTTGGACGAACGGACTAGATGGATTAGCCCCCAAGACTAACAGTTTTTTTTCCACAAATGATCGCCGTGCAGCAAAAGGTGAGGTGGTACTACGTGATAGTGCTACATCAGTCCTCGCTATTGGGATCCGTCCGCACTTTAATTTGTACCGTCCATGCAACAGTGGCAGTCACTCGCTGCGCTGGCACACTGTGCTCATACACTGGTTTTCCGTTGGTGACAGAGAACCTAACCGAGCAACAACGGGCTGCACGATATGCATCCATGTGCTCAAGCTCTCAACGACGGTCAGTGAGCTGCTCACAATCATAGCTTTTGCAGTACACAGTTTAACGCGCCGGCCTCCCAAGAGCCATGACTATGACTTGAAGCGAAAATCCACGCGTAATCTATCAGTTATCGCACAGCTAAGCAAATCGAGAAAAAAAGTTTTGCAAGCCCGTAAAAGCATTTGGACCGTACCATTTCATGGCTTTCTGATGAACATCTGTCCTTGCTGCAGTTGACTAGCCTGCAAGTACTACGAACCAGGCACATGTGTCGCCGAAACGCAGAATGGAAACGATCGGCCACCGACCGACCTTTTCGTTCCACCGCAGCAGCAGCAGCTAGATAACGAGGTGGCCGATCGACTTCCTCCCCTGGCCCGGCCGGGGCTCCATCTCGGAGGTGAGTGAGGAGAGCTGCAGGCATCAGCTGCACCTAACCCGCCGCCGGGGATCAATCTAGCTATCAATCCTCCGAGCCGATCGATGCCATGTCTTATCGACTACAGCCCGGCCGCGCTGCGGTCGCTGCTCCGGCCGTCGTCGTCCACCACCGATGAGCGGCGGGCGAAGCTGTCCGGCGCCGGGGCCGGGGCCGGCGGCGCCCTGGGGCTCTTCAAGATGTTCAAGCTCCTGCCCGTGCTCACCACGGGCTGCAAGATGGCGGCCATGCTGGGTCGGCACAGCAAGCACAGCAGCCGGGCCCTCCTGGCGGACCACGCGCCGACGGTGACGCTGTTCGGGCACCGGCGCGGGCGGCTGAGCCTGGCCATCCACGAGGACACGCGGTCCCCGCCGGCGTTCCTCATCGAGCTCCCCATGCTTGCCGCCGCGCTGCACCGGGAGATGGCCACGGGCACCGTCAGGCTGGCGCTCGAGAGCGACACGCGCGGGGTCGCCGCCGCCGCCCGCCGCAGGCGCCCGCTGCTGGAGGAGTACGTCTGGGCCGTGTACTGCAACGGGCGCGAGGCCGGGTACGCCATCCGGCGCAAGGACGCGTCCGACGACGAGCGCCACGTCCTCCGCCTGCTCCGCGGCGTGTCCATGGGCGCCGGGGTCCTGCCGCCGCCGCCCGACGGCAGGGCCGCGGCCGCGGGCGGCGCCACGCCGAGCGCGGGTCCCGACGGCGAGCTCACGTACATGCGCGCCCGCGTGGAGCGCGTCGTCGGGTCCAAGGACTCCGAGGCGTTCTACATGATCAACCCCGACGACGGCAGCGACAGCGCATCCCGCGGCGGCGATAGCGCGCCGGAGCTCAGCATTTTCTTTGTCAGGAACAAGTGAGGAATGAATTCACACTAGTACGTGGCTATACATACATCTACATCCTCTTTGTGAAATGCATGTACACATGTACATATACTAGTACTGTGTGAAGACATCAACATAAACATATTATGCACAATAAATTGCTTATTTTGGCAATGCAGCGGCGATGAAATTGGATCGAGATCAAATAGCAAGATTGAAATAGTTCAGTGAATTTTTTATAGAGAATTTCACTCTAAAAAACTATAAAAAATGGTTTAGTGAATTAGTGTACACTGATGATCACTGTCCGCTAGCTCAAATACAAATTAGTCTTGTTCTTTTCGTTGAAAAGGAATAGTAAAGTTGCAAATGAATAATGCTGGAATAGTGTTTCTTGTGAGAGAAGATGTGATGGATGTGATAGAAGAATAATGCTATTCACTATTCCTTTTGAAGGAAAACAACAGGGCCTAAGAATTTCGCTGAGAACACGGCATATAGCTAGCTAGTACGTAGTATATGGTAGATAAAACTGTTTCTGAATTCCGATCAAACATATTTTTCGTCCTTACTGTTAGTCGGTTACTGCATATATGTTGACATGTGCTTGATTGCTCGGCCAGTTAATTAGTATCTTTTGCACTGTTCCACGTTATTGCAAGATTGCATGCTATTAATAAATGTGATGGGACATATGCGTACCCCAAATTATTTTGGCTGTAAAGTGGTTCTCTCACGTGGGAACAGATGATACTGACACAATAATATGGCTATCGAGTATATTCATCAGGCATTCATCAGGCTATCTTATATAACGTGCATGTCAAATTTTATAATATTTAAAATTTAAATATTATTTTATTTTGATTTTTCAAAGTTGATAAAATTTAATTGGGAACCTCCTGCCACGCCAGTCAACAGGGCGCGGCACGATCACGTTGCCGCGCCGATGCATGTGGCGCGGCAAGAGGAAGCCTCGTCAGCCCACCGTGCCAGCGTGGCGGGCCTGCCGCGCCGCTGCATGTGGCGCGGCAAAGTGGGCCTGCCGCGCCACGTGGGCCGGCGCGGGCAAACGGGTTAGATCTGCAAATAAAATTTCGGTAGTGTTATTTTTAAAATAAATTTAAAAAAGGTTAAAATTAAAAAAAATTCAGTTTATATTGTAGCATTATTAATTGACCTACAATATAACTTTGAAACATTGTACGGAAAACTTTGCACAACTCTATCATTTCAAAACTTTACTTCAAAAAATACTACAACTTTCTAATAAATTATTTTGAACTTATAACTCCATGTTCTAAAACTTTCAGCCAGCATATTCTGATCTTTCTACTTAAATACTGAAAACTTAAAGCTCTCAAGTCATGCATGACACAAAGAATGATTGAATGAGGGCCGGAGGAGGGTAAAAAGAATCTGACCTCAATACAAATTTTCAACACAGGTGACTCGATTTCTCTTCGATCCCCAACCGAATAGATCAGCCTCAGGATCAACAATGACTCAAATCCACTCAGATATGAACACGAGAAAGAATGTTTGAATAGTAAAATGCTAGCTAACTGAATAATCTACACAAAACTTTGCACTATAGAATTATAAACTTTGCATCGTGTAGGTACAAAAATGTGCACTACATTTCCCAAAACTTTGTACCTCCGCATTCAAAACTTATTTACTACTATTTTTTTGTTATACACAGTAAATGTTCTGGACATGCAACCTTGAAAAAAATAGAAAACCATATCTTAATATTAAAAACAAGAATGGAAAAACATTGATGAGATACCTGAAATATTTGTATTAGTTTCTAAGATAGCATAAGGCTTATTACTAAGATACTGATTTTTTTTAAAAATTGTACGAAATATTCCATATCCAAAACTTCTAGCCTGCATATTAGGATCTTTCTACTTGAATACTGAAGAATTAAAAGTCAAGAGTTTTATGCTATTAGATACAAAACTTTGTGGTCGTGAACCCAAAGCTGTGAATTCATTTATAAGAAACTTTCAAGTAAAAAAGCTTAACGAGACTAGCCTACACACTTTATACAAATGGACAAAGAACTTTCCACTAACAAATACAAAACTTTATTTGAATTGATAAATCTTTCACCAATTCTAAACAGGGAAATAAGTATCTTTCTATGTATTTACTACAAATTTTCTGCTAGTTATTAAAGAACTTTGTACACCCCTTAACTTTTAAGTAGCATATACAATAGTTCATATATAATGGTGATAAACTTTCAAATCATCATTATTAGTTAAAAATGTTGAACTATATGATCAAGAAAGTTAAGAGAGGACCCAAGGATTGGTGCCAAGAGAGCTGTAGGACCAGTCGAGCTCACCAAATCCCCACTAAGAACCATTACCTCATAGCACAGGTCATCTGCACGAAACCTTACCAAGCACCTCCTTGCTAAATATCCTACTTCCTAAATCACCAGTAAAGGGGTAATGATACATAGCAAGATTGATAATGATACATACGCAGCTAATATAGTGCACTAGATGATGTGTGTAGAGATTGAAATTGTATTTAGCTACATGACAAGAATTAAAGAGAGTTAATGGCAAAAATCCAAAAACACAAATGGTAACTGATAATGACAATGTGATATGATCTAGTTGCCCTTCATCAAACAGATCAAAATTTCAGGTTCGGAAAATTTGACCTCAACATAGATTTTCAACTTCTGACTCTGACCCCACCCACAACTCATAGATCAGCCTCAGGCACAACAAATGGCTTCGATTAATCTGAAAACAAATCCACTTAGATATGAAGTAACACAACAGAAATGATTGACAGGTAAAATGCTAGTAAACTCTATTGATGAACAATGTGCACTACAAGAATAATTAATAATTAGCCTAACCGAATAATCCGCACTAAACTTTTTGCTCTAGAATTATAAACTTTATATTGTCGCATTATAATCTTTGCACTCCTAGCTAGAAAACTTTGTAGGTAAAAAAATATGCATTACATTTAAAAAAAAATGTACTACCCCATTTTAAAACTTATTCACTACTTTAATACGTCGTAAAAATCGTGCCTCTGGTGCTTTTCTAAAATCTTTGGTGTGCCAATTGTGGGGGTAGGGGTGGGGGGTTGACGACTACACGTGCAACACTGAAAATAGAAACCCAAAAAAATAATATTATAATCAGGAATGGAAAACCATTGATGGGCTACTTGCATTGAACTGTTAGGATTAAGACTGCATCGATGCCACATCTTTACAATTTTTTTATTTATATTAGCGCAAACTTAACACAACAATTTGAAACCAGATAAAAAGTCGAATTAGTTCCTAATGGGAGCATATTTAGTTCAAATAAGACAACCTGCATATGACAAAAATCCTGATTGCAAAACTAACAAAAAAACTATAGTTAAGGAAGGATCAATAGTGATCTAGTCCTTTAGTTAATTCAGTCCAATCAAAATTAACTTAAATTTGGTTTGGGATGATGTAAAATAGATTAAAATTGTACATGTATAGGATTGAGGAGCTAAAAATGGTGAGGTCTAAATATTATCCTAATAATACCCTCAAGTCCTCAAACCTATTTTGTCTCATCAAGCAGCATCAACAAAAAATACACAAATTAACAGGGGGTTGCGAGGATGGGATCAAAGACATTTGATGCTAGCACAGATTTTTGTAAAAGCACATGGAATCAAACACTTGTAGTGAACAATTAAAGCCAACTGCCTAAACCACAGACCATGTATAACATGCTGATTCTAAGCCACACAGATCGGTAAATGCTAGCTAACCAGAATTATACGCACTAAATTAGCATAGGTAACCAGTACTAAAAACAAGAGTAAGTAACCATAAACCTATCTGGAAAAACATTCACTATCACCTAACCCTAATTGTGCCATGTATTCAATTTCAAGGAATGGGGAAAAATCAGCTCTAAAAATCCAAAGTAGAAGATAGCATGGTTACCTCGAGCGGCTCTCAAAATCATAAATCCTCTTGAGACACAGAGGAAGAAGAGCCCGCCTGGTCCCTCCTTCAGCCTCGCCGCATCGTCGATGGACCAGTTCTAGCGCTGGAGGAAGATGAGCGCAGCCGGTCCCTTCCGCTTCCGCCTCGATGCATGCTTATCGTGTTTGGGCACGAAGAGCTCGACGCAAAACCCTTCTTCCGAAGGTGATGAATCCCACGGGAGTGATGGCATCACCGGTGATCACTGCAGTTAATCCATGACGATCAATTTCGTCACAGATTTTGAGCTTCAGGCCGGGTTCAATGGGTTTTAGACAGATCTATGACGGCCTGAGAACGTCATGGATTGTGTTAATCTAGGACGAAAACGTAAGTTTGTCACAACTGTAGCGAACATGGTCTCATATGCCATTTGTTCTAAGTTTGATTTTGGTGATTAAATGACAACATGATCAATGAGACTAACCATATTGTTGAGCATGTCTTTGTAGACATTTCTAGGTCCCATAGATGCAAAAATACCACATGCCAAAATGAGAAGATAGTATATATTTTGAGGCAAAACCGACAAAGGAGAAAAAGAAGAAAAGTGCACCGTCGGATGAAACCGATAGTACGTAGGAGGCATGCATCGGTGCAAGCATCGGATGAAGCGTTACACTGCGTGAAGACTGGAGTTTACTTGAAGAACACCGGATAAACCGACGGTCTGATTTATACATTCTTCAGATGAATTGAAGAGAAGAAGGAAGGGTCAGCCTGCAGGATTCAGTAGCACTGGATGAACCGATGGTCAGCAGCGGTTCATCTGGCAGTGTGAAAACAGCCAACAGAGAGCTACCAGTTGCGAGGCCTTAAGCACCGGATGAACCGACGGTCAAAAGGAGTCAAGCAGCGGTTCATCTGACAGCGTCAAATCAGCTAACAGAGAGGTTTTTGTCGCCATTCCTTCAGCACCGGATGAACCGACGGCATGAGAGAAGAGCCGCCGGTGCAAGCGTCGGAGGAAACGTGTCAGCAGGGAAGCAACGGTCATGTGACGTGGAGGGCACCGGATGAACCGACGCCTGGGAAAAGTATAGCGACGGTTCATACGACGGTACCAATTTCAGCAGCTTTTAGCCAACGGCTCTTTGGACGCCTTGGTCTATTTATACCCCCTCCACTCACCCATCTGAGCTTGCTGAAGTGTGTGGAAGTGCAGAGGAGTTCAAGACTCATAGAAGATCATATCCAAGCCATCAAAGTGCTAAATTGCTCATCCATAGACTTGCACATGCTTTGTGCGTGTGCTTAGTGCTAGGCTTAGCTTAGGGCTGAGTGAGTGCAAGGTGTGCCTACCTTGTGAGGTGATTCTCGAGTGGATCAAGTTGTACGAGGTGCGCCGGAAGCCTTGGAGCCTAGGTGGCTCTCCGGCAAACGTCTTCGACCCTCCGGCTTGGTGTGGAGCGGCGAGGACACTTTGTGCGGGGGACGTGGAGACCCCCTTCCCTTGGTGGAGAAGCTCCTTAGTGGAGGTGGCATCAAGGTGACCAAGGGAGCTTGGCGAGTGCCTTCGTGGCGAGCCTTTGTGGCAAGTCAAGTGGTGCTCTTGGGAGAGACTTGGTGACCGGGAAGCAATACTCTTGTGTAGAGTGCTTCGACAACATGGACTAGGGGTGGCTTAGTGCCTACTGATACCACGGGATAAATCGCGTGTCAAGAGTTTACTTCCTCTCATCCCCCTTTACGTTTCCGCATTACATTCTTGCAATCCTTGTTTGCCTTTACTTACCTAGAGTAGTATCTTGCTAGGATTGGCTATAGGTTGCAAAACTTGTTTTGGGATGGGAGTTTCACACTAGAACAACCTTAGTTGCACATCTAAATAGCATGTTCTAGTTTACGTTTGATGCAAATAGTGATAAGCCATAGGTTAAGTTTTTAAGTTGCCTAATTCACCCTCTCTCCCTCTTAGGCTACGGGCATCCGATTCCTTACACACAACGTTTAATCTATGACGCTCAATCCATGACGATCTGAAATTTCGTCATAGATGCTGTTTTATGACGAAAATTTGATGATCCATGATGAAAATCGACTGTCATGGACCGCATGATTTTTTGTAGTATGAGATCGACATCGATGGCGACGACGGGGGTGGGAGGTGAAAATCTACCTACCTCCGATTCTGCTGCTGTCACAAGCAGCTGCAAACCCTAGCGACCATAATCCCACCCCTTCTTCTCCGTTGTGGTTGCAGCACCTCGCCTGCCGGGGAGCACCGGCCCTAGCGAATTCCTTTTTTGGAGACGGATCGAGATCTGAGAGAAAGAACGGGGAGGCGGCGGAGAAGGTACAAAGGGATGAAGGGGGAAGAGAGAACCGAAACAGAAGGAGAAGGTGTTGACACTCAAAATTGGCAAAAGCCGACTCAGGTCAGGCAGGCCGGTCAGACCGGGTACCAAGGGCGGTCTGACCGGGTCGCGCTGTAGCTGGTCCGGCAAAAGTGGCCAGGGCGGTCAGACCGCGTGGCAGGGGCGGTTAGACCGCCTCCCCCTGAGTCCGAACCAAATTGAGGAATCCTTGTAGATTTCGAGTTGTAAAAGGTTTCCTTGCGGGGCAAGACCTCCCCACCCTATTTATAAAGGGTCGTGGCCGATTGAGGGCCTATCACCCAATCGATCAATTATCTTTTTACACTTTTATTTCCAAACCCTAGCTTTTCCAATCCCTTTGCTTTCTTTGCTCGTCTCTACGGCGTTCAAGGACGTTCTGAGTGGCCCGCCGATCTCAGAGCAACCCTAAGCTCGTTGTCCCTGACGGGGTCCCTCCCGGGGTAGTGGATTTAGGTTTTCGGTGATCCTCTGACAGAAGTGGTTAGACCGCCCCCATAGGCGGTTAGACCGCCCCCTGCTGGTGGTTTCGACGAGGAGCGTTTCGACGACCGCGCGACCTAGCGCACCAGTGTGTTCGACCGGAAAAGCGTCAACACACTTTTGGCGACTCCGCTGGAGACAAGAAGATCTGGTTTTCAAAACCGTTCAATCTTGCCCTAGTTAGATGGGATCTCGGTGCGAACTTGATATGGAGAATATCATCACGGCTTCGATGGAGGATCTCTCTCTAGAGGAGCAGCAGAAGTTCCAGGCGCTGCAAGAGTACATGAAGGTACAATTTCTAGCAAGCGTCAAGAAGGATCGTCATGGCAAGGTAGCAAGATTGAAGGAATTCGAGCTGCCGGCGATCAAGTTAAACGACAATAATGTTGAGGTAATTACCACTGTAAGTCAATCTCCACAAAATCCTTCTATTTCTCAAAAAATGACTGTGGAAAGTGATGAGTTGATTGCCTCGTATATTGCTCGTTTAGAAAGATTAGAAGATCTTGAAAAGGATAGGAGTGCTTGTTTTTACAATAATAATGAAACTAGTAATAGTGTTCCTAAAATTAATACTAGTGGGGTAGTTAATCCTAGCTTAGCGCCTTTGCCTAGTACTAACACTGCAAATTACATGTATGGCATGCCACCTGACTTCAACGTTGGTCAACAAACGCCGATCCAGCCGCAATGGCCGAACACGGCCGGGGCGGTTAGACCGCCCTTGACAGGCGGTTAGACTGGCCTGACCAGCGCCATGGAATTGGTGCCCGAACAGCCTTTACCACTTTCTGTTGTGCCGAGTTCAGTGGTTCCTAATTTTTCTAATACAGTTGGTAATGCTGGACCTCATTATAATACAACAGTTAACACATCTGCTCAACCAAATTTAATTCCTGATGATGTGTTTGAAAGTTATAGGTTAGCTCAAGCTAAGATAGCTCCCTACTTAAATAAGATGAATTTGGTGAATGCAGCCCCGCAACAGCCAAATAATCCTAATTGGGCGGAATTTAATAAATTTAAGGAAGATTTGGCTAGCGTGGTTAAAAATAAACTTGGTGTTGATATTGGTAATACTAATCTATATCAAAAGCCATACGATCCCGAGTTTGATAGGTTTCCTCTCCCACGTGGTTGGCGTATGCCTGATTTGATCAAATTTAGTGGTGATGATGACCGAACCACATGGGAGCATATTAGTCAGTATACGGCTCAACTTGGTGAAGCGGGTGCTTATAATGCTCTTAAAGTGCGTTTATTTTCTTTTTCATTGATTGGCACCGCTTTTGCTTGGTTTTCTTCACTTGCTCCCGGCTCTATTATATCTTGGGATATGTTAGAGCGTAAATTTCATGATCACTTTTATAGCGGGAGTGTGCAATTAAAATTGACAGATTTAACATCGGTTAGGCAAGGTAGAGATGAAACCGTCTCTTCTTACATTAAAAGGTTTAAAGAAACTAAAAACTGGTGCTTTAATTTGTCAATTACTGATATGGACCTTGCTGATATTTGCTTAAAGGGCTTAAGGTCTTCAATTAGAGATAAAATAGAGGGTTCTGATTTTCTTTCGGTTGCTCAAGTTCAAGTGAGAGCTTTAATTATTGAAAACCGAATGAATAAGGAAAAAGATAGCTCTAAGTCACGTTGTTCTAATATGCATATTATTGATTATGATTCTGATAGTTCGAACGATAGTGACAAAGAGGTATATGCTGCTGAATTTGTTTGGCCCTCTAAAGAAAAAGCTTATTCTTGTTCATCACTTAAACCGGCTCATAAGGGTCGGCAAGAAGAAGTAAAATTTACTTTTGATGTTTCTAAATGTGATCGTATCTTTGATGAATTACATAAATCTGGAAACATTAAATTGACTCATACTTTGCCTCCACTTGAAGAAATAAAAAGACGTGCATATTGTAAGTATCATAATTCTTATTCTCATGCTACTAACGATTGCAATGTGTTTCGTCGTCAGGTTCAATCGGCCATAAATGAAGGTCGTTTGATGTTTCATGAGATGCAAGTGGACAAGCAACCTTTTCCTGTCAATACCATGGATTTGCAGCAGCCCAAGGTACTGGTTCGGCCTCATCAAGTCGGTTCAACCAAGGGAAAGAATGTGGTAGTCGGGGAGGCAAAGCCCGATTTGAGCGGAAAAGAGTTGACAAGGGAAGTAGCATATGAGAAGACCCCTGATGGCAGAGAAACGTTTAAAATTACTGTCAAAGCTTCTGGACATGGGGGGCAAGGGTCGTCCACATATGCAACACCTACTGATCAACAGCCGTCTGCACCTGTTCAGGTAGGGGCGGTTAGACCGGGTGTGGCAGGCGGTCAGACCGCCCCTGTACATGGCCATCCAAAGATACTTATTCCTAAGCGGCTGGAAGTTGGAAACTGGAAGCTCAACATGGCAAAGAATCAGGGGAGTGTTTCAAAACCAAAGGTCACGTTTGATATGCTATTTGACAAATACTCTAAACAAAAGGCCGTTACAAGTGATCGGCCATTAAAAAAAAGGATGAGATCACCTCCACGTCAAGAGAGGCCGTCGTCGCCTCCAAGAGCAGCTACAAGATTCAAAGGTGATTCATCACAGCAAGGACAACGATTTACTCCACAATGGGAACCTCGTCCGGTTTATGATGACAATGGAGTAATGTGGGTGCCTTTTCAGCAGTCCTTCCATCCTGGATGGGGAGGGCCAAGAAGACCAGCATTGGATCGGATTTCACGACCTACACAGGATCGTTGGGCTCCACGTTGGTCAGGGCAGCATCAGTTGGCCAACGCGGTCAGACCGCCTCCTACACGCGGTCAGACCGCCCTGAGGGCCAACGCGGTCAGACCGCCCCCTATACGCGGTCAAACCGCCCTGCCCAGAGAAAATGTTCAATCTCCTCCGCGACAGGTGTACAAGCCCAAGATCAGAGAAGAGGAGGTTAAGAAGATGGATATTGATCTAGAGAGGACTACTGGCCAAGACATCGTACAGATTGGAACAATGGATGTTCCTGTTGAGAAAGGTGGCAAAGGACCGATTGTGTTAAACAATCAGGTTATGACACCTGTTCAGAAAGGATGTACTGCTAATGATCATGAGGCCAGTGGGAGTGATTCCAACTCCAAGTACTTCTTACCAAGGTGGTGTCCTCCCGGTTTGACGCGTACACAAAGGAGGAAGCTTCAACGCTTGAGGTTTCGAGAGAAGAAGGAAAATGAGTTGGAAAAACAGAGAGATGATATGTTCAACCTCTATAGACCAATGGCACCACAAGGGAAAGAGTGGAGAGTCAAGGCGACACCACAGGCAGCACCTCAGGCAGAGGCGGTCAAAACGCCAGCTGAGGCGGTTAAACCGCCTGAGGCGGTCAGACCGCGTCTAGAGGCGGTTAGACCGCCTGGTCCAGAAAATTTGCCCGTTTCAGATTCTTCGACTCCGATATCTTCAGTGCCTGCGCCAGAGGAAGATGAGCAGCTTGTTGACTACAGTTCCTCTCCTGAGCAGATGAACCTTGAAATTAATGTTATACATATGTCTAGTGATGGTTTTATGCTTTCAGAGGAGGACATTGCTCACCTTGATTTGGGGCCAAAAGATGCTGTATTCCAGAAGCCAAAAGAGACTGAAAATCATCTGAAGGCTTTGTACGTCAAGGGGCACATCAATGGGAAGCCGGTCACTCGGATGCTTGTTGATGGGGGAGCGATCGTCAACTTAATGCCCTACTCCTTATTCAAGAAGCTTGGAGGTTCAGATGAGGAGTTGATCAAGACCAACATGACCATCAGCGGTGTGGGAGGAGGCGAGCCGATGAGTGCCAAAGGCGTTGCTTCTATGGAGCTCACCGTTGGGAGCAAGACGTTAGCTACAGCTTTCTTCGTTGCTGAGACGCAAGGTAACTATAGCTTAATCCTTGGTCGTGATTGGATTCATGCAAATCAGTGTGTGCCTTCTTCCTTGCATCAATTTTTAATACAATGGGTAGATGATGAGGTAGAAGTTGTGCATGGTGATAATTCTGCTTGTGTAGCTATAGCTGATAGCAATTCTATAGGAGTGCATGATGATGTAAAATGTCTATCTGGCTTAGATTTATCTAATTAAGAGTTCATTAGTTGTTCTAAAGATGGCTTTGTCCCTGCTGTCATAAAGCCGGTGAATAATCGGCTAAACCATTTCATGTGATTCGATGGAGTCAAATCAAGAGTGGTTGCAGCGGAGACTTGAACACTATCGGGCGCAAAAGAACGATACGTGTGAAGCTATCGAAGATCTTGATGATTTGGGCAAGCTAGGACAAGGGTTTACGTCGGCCGATCCTCTTGAGGAGGTAGACATTGGTGACGGCACTATATCCAGGCCGACATTTGTAAACTAGAATCTTGATCCTGTTTTTAAGTCCGAATTAATAAAGTTATTAAAGGAGTATGTTGATTGCTTTGCATGGAGTTATAATGAGATGCCTGGTTTAAGTTGTAATTTAGTTGAACATAAATTGCCAATTAAACCTGGTTTTAGACCTTATAAACAACCTCGTAGGAATTTTAATCCTAATATTTATGACCGAGTGAAAGAAGAAATCAATCGGTTGCTTGATGCTAAGTTTATTAGGCCTTGTCGATATGCTGATTGGATTTCTAATATTGTGCCTGTGGAGAAAAAAGGAACTAAGAAACTTCGTGTTTGCATAGACTTTAGAGATCTTAACAAAGCTACTCCTAAAGATGAATATCCTATGCCTATAGCCGATTTTCTTGTTAATGCTGCATCTGGACATAGAATTCTTAGCTTTCTTGATGGTAATGCTGGTTATAATCAAATCTTTATGGCCGAAGAGGATATTTCTAAAACGGCCTTTATATGTCCGGGATTTGTAGGCTTGTTTGAGTGGATAGTCATGACTTTTGGTTTAAAAAATGCTGGAGCTACCTATCAAAGAGCTATGAATTTGATTTTTCATGACTTGCTTGGTATAATAGTAGAAGTTTATATCGATGATATTGTAGTCAAATCGGCTGGTTTAAATTCTCATTTAGCTGATTTAAGACTTGCATTCGAAAAAATGCGCCGATATAATTTAAAAATGAATCCACTCAAATGTGCTTTTGGTGTATCGGCTCGTAAGTTCTTAGGCTTTATTGTACATGAGAATGGTGTTGAGATAGATCCTAAAAAGATTGAGTTCATTCGAAAAGTACAAGCTCCTACTTGCAAGAAAGATTTGCAAAGATTCTTGGGCAAGGTAAATTATTTGAGGCGATTTATTTGTAACTTGTCCGGGAAGGTGAATGCTTTTACTCCTTTACTTCGGTTAAAAAGTGGAGCTGAATTTACTTGGGGGGCAAAACAGCAAGAGGCATTTGATGAGATTAAAAATTATTTAACTTCGCCGCCCGTTCTTCAAGCTCCCAAGGGTGGTATTCCTTTCAAAATATATATAGCAGCTGAAGATAGTGTTATTGGGGCTGTTTTAACTCAAGAGACCGATGGCAAGGAGTATATTGTGGCTTATGAGAGTAGAAGGTTATTAGACGCCGAGACAAGGTACACTTTTATTGAGAAATTATGCTTATCCTTATATCATGCTTGTACCAAGTTAAGGCATTATTTGTTATCAAGTATTTGTGTGGTAGCATGTCAAACCGACATAATTAAATATATGTTGCAAAAACCTATTCTAAGTGGTAGAGTCGGCAAATGGGCTTATGCACTTGTTGAATATGATTTATGTTATGAGCCATTACAAACTATGAAAGGACAAATTGTAGCCGACTTTATTGTAGAACATCGAATTGATAAACAACTTGATTTAGATGTCGGTTACATTACTTTTACTCCATGGAAATTGCATTTTGATGGATCGGTTTGCAAAAGTGGTTGTGGTGTTGGAGTAATTATTATTTCCCCCACTGGAACGATTTTTGAAGCTCTTAACCGATTGGATCATGATTGTACTAATAATCAAACCGAATATGAGGCTCTCTTGTTTGGTTTGCAAATCTTGCATGACATGGGAGTAAAACATGTAGAAGCTTATGGTGATTCTCTACTGGTGGTGCAGCAAGTTTCCAAGGTATGCCAGTGTCTAAATGGTTATTTAAATGCTTATCTTGATAAATGCTTGGACATTATATCTTGTATGGATGAGTTTGTGATTTATCATGTGCCACAAGAAGAGAATCCAAGGGCAAATGCTCTGGCTCAGCAAGCATCTGGTTATGATGTTCAGAAAAGAAATTTTCATGAACGAAAACCGATGTTTAGCAAAGCCGAGGGTTATGCCCTGGAGGAGGCGGCCAGACCGCGTACTCCACCCGGTCAGACCGCCCCACCCGGTCTGACCGCCCTGCCAGGCCAGTCTGACCGCCCTGCAGAGGAAGAAGTCGCTTCGGGCATTGTTTCTTCCAAAACTGATAAGGACGAAGTTGACGATTGGAGGAAGCCTCTGATTAACTATTTGCAGGATCCTAAAGGTACAGTTGACAGAAAAATCCGACGATGGGCTCTCAAGTTTGTTTTGGAAGATGGTGAATTGTATCGTCGGACTGCAGATGATTTGCTTTTCAAATGTTTAGAACCTGATCAAGCAAGGTTAGCTATGGCAGAGGTTCATGAAGGAATTTGTGGCACTCATCAATCGGCTCCTAAGATGAAGTGGCTCCTTAAGAGAGCTTGCTTTTATTGGCCTACTATGATAGCTGATTGTTTTCGGTACTACAAAGGGTGTGAAGATTGTCAAAAGTATGGGGATATTCAGTTGGTACCTGCTGCGTTGATGCATCCGATTATTAAGCCATGGCCTTTCAGAGGTTGGGGTTTGGACTTTGTTGGCAAAATTCATCCTCCTTCATCAAAGGGACATTGCTTTGTGATTGTGGCAGCTGACTATTTTACTAAGTGGACTGAAGCAATTCCTCTTAAGAATATGACTCATCGGGAGGTAATTGAGTTTATTACGGAGCATGTTATTCATAGGTTTGGCATTCCACAAACTTTGACTACAGATCAACGAACTTCATTTGTATCTAAAGAGGTGCGTGATTTTGTCAATTCCTATGGTATTAAGTTGCTCAATTCATCTCCATATTATGCTCAAGCTAATGGTCAAGCCGAGTCTAGCAATAAAACCTTGATTAAGCTCATTAAGAAGAAGATAGAGGATAATCCTAGAAGATGGCATGAGGTATTATCTGAAGCTTTATGGGCTCATCGTATTTCTAGACATGGTGCTACTAAAGTTACTCCTTATGAGCTTGTGTATGGTCAAGAGGCCGTTTTACCCATTGAGGTGAATCTAGGCGCATATAGACTTGCAAAGCAAAATGATCTTGATTTTGACACATATTATGCTTTGATGATGGACAATATTGATGAGGTGACCGACAAGCGATTGGAGGCCTTGGAGGCAATTGAAAGGGACAAGAGGCGAGTTGCTAGAGCATATAACAAGAGAGTTAAAGCCAAATCTTTTCAGGTAGGTGATCTGGTTTGGAAAACTATTTTGCCTATAGGATCTAAGTGCAACAAGTTCGGTAAGTGGTCTCCAAGTTGGGAGGGGCCATACAAGATTGTGAGAGTTTGCTCCGGAAATTCTTATATGGTGGAAACTTTGCAAGGACAGCAGCTGCCCAGGGCTATCAATGGAAGATATTTGAAGAAGTTCCATCCAAGTGTTTGGCAAGATGCTTGAGAAGACATGGCCGATTTGATAAATCGCCCTTAGAATAAAAAATGGCCGATGAAAGATATCACATCGACCTTAGATTTATTTTTAAGCATGCAAGCTTTACTAAAAAACAGGGGGGCATATGTTGACACTCAAAATTGGCAAAAGCCGACTCAGGTCAGGCAGGCCGGTCAGACCGGGTACCAAGGGCGGTCTGACCGGGTCGCGCTGTAGCTGGTCCGGCAAAAGTGGCCAGGGCGGTCAGACCGCGTGGCCGGGGCGGTTAGACCGCCTCCCCCTGAGTCCGAACCAAATTGAGGAATCCTTGTAGATTTCGAGTTGTAAAAGGTTTCCTTGCGGGGCAAGACCTCCCCACCCTATTTATAAAGGGCCGTGGCCGATTGAGGGCCTATCACCCAATCGATCAATTATCTTTTTACACTTTTATTTCCAAACCCTAGCTTTTCCAATCCCTTTGCTTTCTTTGCTCGTCTCTACGGCGTTCAAGGACGTTCTGAGTGGCCTGCCGATCTCAGAGCAACCCTAAGCTCGTTGTCCCTGACGGGGTCCCTCCCGGGGCAGCGGATTTAGGTTTTCGGCGATCCTCTGACAGAAGCGGTTAGACCGCCCCCTGCTGGTGGTTTCGACGAGGAGCGTTTCGATGACCGCGCGACCTAGCGCACCAGTGTGTTCGACCGGAAAAAACGTCAACAGAAGGGGAAGCGATAAGGTGGGCTCACGGTCTTCACGGAGAGAAGGAGAGAGCGCCACGCGCCCGTTCGCCGCAACTGGTCGTAGCGGACGCGCGTCAACTAAGATTTTCGGCAATAATGCAATAAGGACATGTATGTACTTAGGGTATGCAACGTACAACATCAGCCTCACCCCGTCACGCAGGGGGACCAAAACATCTCACTAGAAGCTGGCTCGAGGGTACGTGCAACAACTGATTGTTCTCGTTCCATGGTCCTTATTAACTTGCCCCCATGCATGCATGCATTTGTATCAAATAATTGGGGGCGCCGGCCAACGGTGTGCACTGCACGCGTCCTTGTTTAGCGGTGCTACGTGGTAGGTCCGTCGATAGGACATCCGAACTGTTGAGCTAGCGTGTCACGTAGCTCTCATATGTTCCAGCAGTCTATCTACTACAGCCTTATTACTCGTGCACAAATATTTATGTATGTACAGTAGTGATACTCGTAGCACCCAAGAACAAACTAATGAAAGCGTGCCGTGTTTCAAACTGAGTAACCACATGAATATATTCAGCTGCCTGGGGTTGCATTTTACCTTAGGTATGTTGATTGGCCAATTAAATGAAGTGTCGGCTTGCCAAATTTAAAGTACGATTGGTAAATTGTGGGTTATTTAGCTTTTAAAAATTTATAGATGTTGTTATAATGTTATGAATCACATAAAAAATTATAAATCTAAAAATATCAAAATGACTTATATGCTATAAATCGATGCTGGAGCTAAGCACTTAGGTTGTTTGTTTAGTGAGCAATAACATTGTACCCATAGCTGGCTGGTTGACCTATCGTGTAATTAGAACAATGAGGCCATGTGCATGCGTCTCCGCCCGCACGTCGTGTAATTAATAATTATTCTTTTCTTAATACAATGATACATATCTTTTCTGCGTATTCGAGAAAAAAAAACTGATACCGAGTACACGAGGCAGCAGTCGATCGAGGAGGTGTCGAGACCATATCAGGTCCCCTGGAAGCTAAAGGTGGTCGCCACCACCTTTAGGTCGGGCTGTTCGATTGATGGATTGAGATCGAGGTGGCCTGGTCCTCGCGTAGGTAGGGCGCACGGCACCATGGTCCATGGGTCATGCAAAAAACACACGGCTGGCTGATAGGATTTCACATCAGATTACGTCATTTCACATGGCAAGTACCCGTTGCTATCCATTAAACGTAGCTAAGATCATGATATCTATATAAACTATATAATTATATAGATTGGTACCCACTAATGATTTCTCTTGTCTCTCAACACGCCACGTCATGTCACTATTCACTATAAGTCATGTCAACATCCACAAAACCATGTCAACATCCACCAAACCATATATTTATGTCTTCGTCAATTTTCTGTAACTAATAGCATGTTGTATTTGCGAGTAGCACGCCATAAAATTCTCACTGTAGGATCAATCATTTAAAAATGGTTCTCTCTCAACAAAATTAACATACTTTCATATATAATATTGTTTACATATGAATATCGTTATGTAATCGTTTTGGTATTTCTACTTTCACATTTCACCTTAAATTTTTGTTTAAAAATTCCCGCAGCAACGCGCGGGGTATCACCTATTTTTAAAAAAAATGTGCATACCAACAATCCATACAACGCCACGCGCACAAGAAAAGGTTAGAGAAAAGAAGGAAAAAAGAACAGAGAAAGCAGATAAGAAAAAAGAGAGAGACACCTAAGGCAACCTGGGTCTAAGGACGCAAAACCAATTTAGAGGTCGCACGCCCTGAACGAGCGATCCGACGCTTTCTTCTCTCTCCCTTTTCTACTCCGTACTCAGGTGTGTCTTGCACCAGCACGTGCAGCGACGGGCCCTGCGCCCTGTGCCGATCTTTTTTCCTTTTCTTTTTTCTTTTTTCTTTTCTGTTTTTCATTCAACAAATCTTTTCATACCATTTGTGTATATATGCATAAGGTGTCTACCAATATTTTTTAAAAGTTGAGGAAAAACTTCTCCATAAATTATGCGTATAACTCATCGTTACGAAAAAAAATTATGCTTACAACTCAGCTTTATAGAAAAAAATGATGTCCATGACTCATCGTTAGAGAAAAAGTTATGTGCATAACTCATCATTAAAAAAAAGTTGTGCGCACGACTTAGCGTTAGAGAAAAAGTTATGTGCACAACTCGTCGTTAGAGAAAAAAAATTATGCGTATAAGTTATTCTTCAAACAATTTGTACATACAAGTTGTACGCATAAGTTCAGCACACCATTAAACTTATGCTTAAAAATTATCTGACAAAAATATATAGTTCGCAGTTATACGTCTGAGTTGTGTGTATAAGTTAAAAATGGAAATATGAAATGGTGTTTGAAAAAGACTAAATTACACTCATCATACAACAACTTGTCTGATGGGTGCGGATTAGTCCAATAACTTGTAATATGCTCAATCTAGTACAATAACTTGTCAGGTGGGTGCGGATTGGTACAACAACTTATAAAATGATAAATCTAATACAATAACTTGATATGTGGGTGCAAATTGGTCCAAGAACTTGTAAAATGCTTAACTTAGTGTCAAAATTGATGCATCTACACTCTAAATGTTATCACAAACAATATATTTTTTTAATATCAGACAAGAATATATTCCTATCGAAACAAATCATTGTGCATTATGATCGTTGATATTTGTGTCGTGATGGTAACATATTCAGCAAGGACAAAAACCTTCATTGTTTAGACAATTATTATTATGTCGTTGTTAACTATTTTTATAAAAATAAATTATGATCAGGAATATTTTTAATTTCATATTCAATAGTGATTTCAAGTTTTATTATATGCATTTTTGTTTAGCTAAAAAATAGAATATAGTAATACGTACTAACAATTGGTACCTTTTAGAAGTTTGACATAAATATTTTTAAAGTCTCATGTACTAGTTTAAAGAAAAAATGAGCTAAAAAAACGAAAATGTGCATGCTTTAAAGTTGTTGAATACACGAGCAAAGGTGTAGAAGAAAATCTAAGGTCATAGGGTCTCTTATGAACTTTAGTCTCTCGGGTAATTTAATGATGTAATTCTAAAATTTGATTCAATTTTAAGTAATAAACAAATAAATAATGTACATAGTTGATTCATAATTAACAACTTTAATTAACAAAAAAGTATTGGTTGGAAGAAAAATAGAATGCTATCTGATTTGTTCATACACTGTCATTTGTAAATATGGACTACAGGTGCACCAATTTCTAAGTTATATTGCATTAAATTGAACATTTTACACAAGTTCTTGGACCAATATACACCCACCGATAAAACTTTTGTACTACATTGTTTATTTTACAAGAGTTTGGACCAATTTGCATCCACCTGACAAGTTATTGTACTAAATTAAGCCCTTCACAACTTGTTGGACCAATCTGCACCCACCTGACAAGTTAATGTAGTAGATTGAGCATATTACAACTTGTTGGACCAATCTGCACACATTTGACAAGTTGTTGTATGATAGGCGCAATTTACTCTTCGAAAAAATTTATGCGTATAAGTCATTCTTCAAAAAAATGTGCATACAAGTTATATGCATAAGTTATGCATGCTGATTAGTGTTAAAGTTGTGCTGAAAAATTATCCGATACAAATACGAAGTTATTCGTCCAATTTATGTCAAAGTTGCATTTCAGATTTTTTTTTTCTTCGGCAGCACTTCCGTCAAACTTTTCAGATTTTTTAGTGGTCATGTGTTACAACGTGACACGCCAGCGGCGAGCTGCATGTATGCACGTGTGCGGCCAGCGATGCTAGTAAAGGAACTTGAATGGAACTTGAATGCTACTGTTGGCTACTCCTACTACGTAATAAATAAATGAAAAAAATTGGTGGGTCTTGTCTTGTCATTCGGTCGCTCCAAGCACGCGGGCGCTAATTAGTTGTTCCCGTCTAAGGATCGGAAACTAATCCTTCAAAACTGGCTCGAGTCCAAAGTCTTACTTCCTCCAAGATGTTTGGCGCCAGCACCGATTGCAACACCGGCTGGTCATGCACTCTCCGGTTCCGTAACCAGATTATGAAGTCAAAACATTTGTGGTGTTCCTTAGATACTCTTTTCCGAACGCGAACCCACCACACTGTGAAGACCTCGTCAGCTCGGAGGACAAAAATCGTGAAATGGTAGCAATCCTAGCACTCTAAACCAAGTTTTGTGACTGAACACAACCTGTCAACAAGTGATCCAGCGTCTCCACCTCTTGAGCATAAAGAGCATAGTCATCCTTTGCATGTCTCACAGTCCATGTACCAAAGAAATGACACTTTCCCGACATTTGGACTTTCCAAAGGCAATGTTATCCTAAACGCTAAACGGTAAACAGTCGGTCACTCTTCGTTTAGTGTTTAGACGGTTTAAATGTTGTTTAGATGGAATTGAACAGTCTAAATAGTTTTATACTTTATCACTAAATTATACATAATCATGATCATAAATGATCAAGTATTATAGAAAGTTTATATACTTATGCATATAAAATACCAAGTACATATATCCATGCATCCAACAAATCAAATATAAATATTTTATCTAGAAAAACTTAAGTATATATACTTATGGTAGTAAGAATGTAAGTGGAATTGACAGTGTTCCCCTAAATAGTGTGTTAAACGGCCGTTTAGCCCGTATAATAGCGTTTAATTCCGTTCCGTTTAATCTCGTTCATGGACCGTTTAAACCCATTTTTGTTTAATGGACCGTTTATGGTCTAAACAAAATAGTTGGCCTCCATTTAACATTTAATCACCATTTAAACGACCGTTTAGGCCGTTTAGACGAACACTGTCCAAAGGTTTGCGGCCCCCTAAAAGTCACATGCGACCAAGAAAAAAGGCATGAAGATGATGGTAGTTGATCCGAAGTCGACCACTTCCAAATGAACGTGTCTTGCTCATGACCTAGGGACCAGTCACGAAGCATGTCCCAAAGCCGAAGATATGGGATGATAACATGGACCGTGCATGCTTGGGTGATGTCTCCCACCCATCATTCTGTTCACTACTATAGAAAATGTCATCACCGTCGACCTACCATCGCTGTTTTTGAAAATCGGGTGGTGATAAGCCATCACCTTCGATTTTTTACATACCCTGACGATGAAACTACAACCGACAGTGATAATTTCTCATCACCACCAGTTTCAACTCGATTGTATAAAAATTACGGATCCTAAAACCTCCTGTCACCGCCGGTTTGTATTACGAGCCGGCAATGGTACTATCAACCGTTGGATGATAATACAAACTGGGAGTGATAGTATATTATCGTAGCTGGTTGTTGTATCACCATTGGGTCATGTTAAAATTCGGTGGAAAAAAAACTAAACCGGTGGGGGTAAGACCACCCCCACAGTTTTCGTTAAGAGAAGAAAGACTCCTCCCGGCTTAGAAAACTCCCGGCAATGGTACTATCAACCGTTGGATGATAATACAAACTGGGAGTGATAGTATATTATCATAGATGGTTGTTGTATCACCATTGGGTCATGTTAAAAATCGGTGGAAAAAAAACTAAACCGGTGGGGGTAAGACCACCCCCACAGTTTTCGTTAAGAGAAGAAAGACTTCTCCCGGCTTAGAAAACTCCCGAACCCCGGCTTCACCGGTAAGGGGGGTTTTTTCGGGGATAAACCCCAGTGAGATAAATCTACGTTCAACGGGATTCGAACCCAGGCTGGTGGCGTGCCCAGCTGCAACGCCCACCAACTGAGCTACAGTGTTGACCCCGGCTTTAATTTCTCTGTGAATCTGTGATGGAAGTATAGTTCGAGTGGACAGTGATTGGGGGAACATTTGGAGCACACCGGCCGCTGCACACACACACACAAAGGAGATTTTTTCTGCATTGTTCGTCCAAAATTTGAAGTTACCTGTGCAGTTTTAATTAGATTGTATACTTTTTTGAAAACACTTTGTCATGCAAATGGAAACATAGTATATTCTATCACTAGTATAGCAATGTTGTGAGCAGTTCAAAGTCCAAAAACACAATGAAAAAAACCAAATTTCAGCAATTATAATTCCTAACCATCAACAAGTCCAAAAAAATGAGCAAGGTTTTCAAATGGTTATAACTTATCAACGTCGGATTTACGAAAACCGGCGGTGATAGGCTGGCAACGATGATGACGTTTTCTCTAGTAGTGAAGTAACTATGTGAGAAAACATTTTAAGAAAACTACTGCACATACAACGTGCACACATGCAGATCCCAAGTAGAACTATTCTGGGATGTGCACTAGACAACAGAGATTTACAATATTTTTTTTGTACTCGATCTGTGCTAGGGAGACAGACATGCACTTTGGAACTACCAATCGATGTGGATACAAAGAACATGAATAAACGAATGGATTACAGAGCATGCATGCTTAGCTAGAGTACTACTTTCTCCATTCCAAATTATAGGTTGTTTTGAGTTTATAAATATTGTTATGACATAATATATATTTAAATGCATAACATCATTTATGAATTTAATAAATTCAAAACGATCTATACCTTGGAACGGAAGGAGTATCTATCATGTATATTTTCTGCTATACAAATATATATTTCAACGTCTCTCTCGGCATATGTTTACAGTGTGGTGCTGCCCTTCTTCTTGAGCCTGGCCCGGCGCTCATCCACCAGCATCTTGGCGAAATGGATCAGCTCCTTCTCGTTGGTGGTGCCCCTGTTGCTGTCGGGCTCGTTCTTGCCGGTCTCGACGTTCACCTTGCACGCCGGCTTCTTGAGCAGCGCCTTGCCGACGCCGACGAGGCGGTTCAGGTTCTCCTCGGTGGAGACGTCGACGGACGAGGTGTCGCCGGTGAGCTCGTCGTCCTGGATCCGGAGGTAGCTCTTCTCCGAGTGCAGCGCCTGGAAGAGCACGGAGGCGTGGATGTCGACGAGGTCGGAGCTGGCCTGGCTGAAGCTGTCGATGATGGGCGTGGCGCCCTTGTTGTAGAGCCACCCCAGTAAGCCCCACTTGCTGCACTGCACGGCGTCGAACTTCTCCTCGACCTTGGCGGAGCCTGTGCCCAGGGACAGCACCATGAATTTGCCGTAGTCCGCCGGCTTGATCGGGAAGAAGGCCTTGTTGCCCAGGAGGATCTGCTTGCTCACGTGCGTCATCGCCAGCAGCGTCTGCAAAAGAATTGGCGAGTTCAGCGCACAGTTGTCAGGTCACGATTCGTGGAGAAGTCAAATACAGCTATAAGATTATGTTTTGTTTAATTATCGTCGTCTACAAATTAATGTAAATTATTCATCAGTCTACGCCATGATCGATCCACTTGTGGCACAAGCACAACGCCGTGGACTACACTGCCCAACGACAGCAGCGCATTTGGCCTGAATATGCATAGTTTCGTGTCAAAAACAGCTCAAGATTACGTTTTGTTTATTGTCAAGTAATTAAACTATTCATCAGTCTACTTCATGATCGATCCACCACTTGCGGCACAAGCATAACCGTGGACTACAGTGCCCAATGGCAGCAGCACATTCGGCCTGAATCTGTGATCATGCATGGTTTCGTGCATGCCTTGCTAGTTTGTGCTACATGTTCTTTTGTGCTGATCCATATGCGGGGTCAGTCGGATAAACTCACCGGATTGTTTGCGGCGACGCCCCCGTCGATGAGGTTGAAGGGCCGGGGCTTGCCGTCCTTGTCCATGGTCTCGAACTGGTGCCCCGGGAGGTAGGTCGGCGCGGCGGAGGTGCTGATGCACACGTCCGAGAGCAGAGCGTTCTTGGAGACATCGTGCTCGGCCTGTGCGTCCAATCACACTCACGTTAGCACAGCGTAGGACCAAAACATGCAGCAAATTAGATGTCTTTGTGCATGGACGTACGTCGTATTTGGAGAAGATGGTGGGCTGGAGGAGCTTGATGTCGAAGGTGGGGATGACGATGTTCCGGAGCACGTCGCTGACCTTGGTGTCGCCGAGGAGGTCCCGGACGACGGAGTGGAGGTACTTGCCGTCGTACTTGGGGCCCCACATGATGCTCTTGAGCAAGCCCAAAGGACCTCCGCTGCACAAACAAATTAAAGCGCGCAACAATTAGTCCCGGAAAATCATTCGCACCCCAGATCGAGCTGATGCACGACGACCTGAGCATGCATACGCTAGTAGTACATACGAGTCGTAGGATTTTTGCTTCGTTTCGAGCCTGCAAGGGTTTGGATGCTTACCAGCTGGACGGGAAGATCTTGGGGCAATGTTTGAGGTAGAAGTCGTTGATTTCCTTGGCGGCGAAGAGCGGGCGGTTGGGGTTCACCTTCTTATTTGGTGCCGTGAGCATGGCGGTGACAAGCCCGCCGGTGCTCGTCCCGGCGATGACGTCGAAGTAGTCCGCGATCCTCGCGTCGGGTCGTCCGTCCAGCTCCTGCGGATCGACACATGCAGTAAACGATCGTCAGAAGTTACATGCATGTCTGCCTCGTGCCTCCCATGCGTATATATGCTACATGTAGCATGCACACATATGAATCTTCTCTCCTCACCTGCAGCTTCTCCTCGAGGAAGGCGAGGATGGTGCCGGGGATGATCCCGCGCACGCCGCCGCCGTCGATGCTGAGCACGGTGACGATGCTCCCGAACGCCGGCAGCGGTGACATGGGCGTGGACAGCGTCGACGCGCCGCGGCTGAGCGCCCGCTCCGCCACCGGGTTCAGCGTCAGGCCGGACCCGCTGGTCCCGAGCCCCGCGGCGTGGACTACCGGCGCCATGGTCGTCTCCGGCGTACGTGCAGGTTATACAGTGCCGCCGCTTAAACAAGGACTCGGGAGGAGATGCTCTCGAGATCGCTGGCCTTACAAAAGGACTCGCTTGCTCTTGTCCGCTTGTGTCTCTGGCTGTTGCTGCGTGTGGTGAAGCACTGCGCACGAGCACCGGTTTTTATAGCCGGCCGGGAGCCCGGGACCCGGGAGAGAGATGGGAGTTCAGAGATGGCTCATAAAGAACGAGACAACACGCGGCAGCGCTAGATAATTTAATTTTACTGGATCAAAACATGGTGATATTTTTTCCATCGAGTGCCAATGATATGCATACATGTCAAGCGCTCGTGCGTGTGCAGCCAGTGACACAACTCCCGAACTCTGCAAAGGTGCTTCGTCTGTGCCAATGATTGTTTAGTTGGAGAAGTGAAATTTTTGGATCCTCTTACAAAGTTTATTAGAAGTATTGAATATAGACTATTTACAAAAAATAATTACACGAATAAACCAAAAATTTTGAGACGAATTCATTAAGTTTAATTAATTCGTCATTAGGATTGATTACTGTGACACGATGTTGATTAATCATGACATAATTAGACTCGTTAAATTCGTCTCGAAAATCGAAGTATAGGTTGTGGAATATATTTTATCACTAATTCTATTTAATAATATTAATTAGTGTCCGAAGATTGATATGACGGGTAGTTGATGAAAATTTGAGAAATAAACTGGGTCACGAGAGCGAGAGGATCCTTTCGCCGTTGCGGCGTCGCTCGTGACGGCGACGACGATCGGGTCAAGGTCGCGGAAACCCGATGTTATTCGTGGAAGTTCCCGTCCCGTTCCGCTTCCACACACGCCACCTTCAACTGTTCGCCGTACGTGGCCGCCCGCACGCCATCGTCCCGGCAGGCGCGCGGCAGTGCCACTTGCCGGGGTTCGCTGGCTTGTCGCTTGCGAGGGCGCGCGCGCGGCGACGACGCACACGGGCGCGGCGACCGCTCGATTGGGGTCGTCGCCGGCGTGGCTGCTGCTGCCGTGCGCGCGCCGCCGTCTTTGCGCTGGCTGGCCGCCTGTATAGACGGGTGGATCGGACGTATGCGAGCGTACAGTGTATACGGGTGTACCGAGCAGCCGACGAGGAATTCTACGCCGGGGAAAGCGGCTGGAAGCCTGGAAGTCACGCGGTGACTGTGGGGACACGAGATACTGGGTGGTTCTCTTCCAGATGGTTTGGAGAGTTACCGCGTTTAGCTTTGCAACCATATCTGGGACGACACATTCAAGCCGCTTGATCTGATTGTTCCTAGGTCTCTGTCGGTTTATTTGTTCCTGTCTTGTGTACAGTTTCGAGTTTCTCACAGTTGATTTTTCACTGGTCATAGCTACAGCTGTTGTTGGTCTACTGTTTTTTTTCTCGACTACTGTAACTTGAGGCCACACTCAATGAAGAACGAACATTCATAAAAGGCTGAAGTGTAGTCAAACATCCATGTACACACACTTCAACTTGATCAAATGTAAGAAAATGAAACCGATTTATACATACTCCCTCCATTCCTTAAAAACCCGACGTTTAGAACAAAATTTGAGTCAAACATTGAGAATATAAATCATCAATAACTTTTAAGTTGATGAGTTTGCAAATGTGAAAACTATATGAATAGATTTGTCTTGAAAAATACTTTTATAAAAGTATACATATATCACTCTTCGATAAATATTTTTATAATAACAAGAGGTTAAAGTTGTGTTTGGAGACCGTGTTGCTATCCTAAACGTCAGGTTACTCCATCTGTTCCAAATTACGTCATTTAAGCTTTTTTAGATACATTCATTTTGTTATGTACCTATATATATATATATATATATATAGGTACATAACAAAATGAATGTATCCAGAAAAATCAAAACGACAAGTAATTTAGAACGGAGGGAGTATACTCGATATATATTTTCTTTTCTTCTCACCAACTCTGTCGCTATGAAAGATCATCTACAGTTAACCCCTAAATTTGTATATAAATTACACAATGCTGCTATTATTTAAATAAAAACCAACCACTTATAACAACATCTAAATTGCCAACATTTGCTATTATGAATAAAGTATCATAAATTCCCCATGTGCATACGGTTCTAATCACCCATTTTTAGCACTATCAATATATAAAAAATAACTTTAAAGTGAAATACATGATGTGTGCCACTATGCATGAGTAATAATTTGATAACCAATTTTTTTTGCAATCAAATGGAATTCGCGGAGTATGTATATTTGTGAGTATTGTGTTTGAAAATGAACAAAAGGAGAGTAGTAAGTATAATCAATTTGATGATCGATGGGTTATAAATTTATTAACGAACTTATAATGTTTATGTCTCAGATTCTAGCTTGTGCAGGAACACAAGAGGTTCTACGCTCCCATTGAACGGGGCAACGGGGCACTGCGTGTTCACCCAGTCATTCTTTTTGAACGAGGAACAGAGTTCTGGTATTCTTATATAAATAAAGCATAAAGCATAACACAAGTGGCCTACGAAACGAAAATCCTATTGGGCGCACGCCGCTACACAGTAGCAGCGAACGGACGCGTCGCTCTAGGAGAGTCGGAAACCTTATCCATCCGAGCGTCTTCTTCCTCCGAGTGCCGTCATCCTCGGTTGGGGGCGGGATAGAAAATGGTGGGTTGTGGGCGGCGGGCGGTGGCGGGTCACCGTCAGCAGCGGGTGGTGGTGGAGGCCGGCGGAGTTAGGGTTTCGGGTTTGGGTTGGGGTTAGGGATTTGGGGTTGTTGGGGAGGGAGCTCCATTGCCGACTACCTTGAAAGGATGTCCGGCGGCGGCGGGAGCCCGGCTGTGGTTGCGGGTTGTGGGCGGCGAGGCCGGGCGGCGAGGGCGCCGCCGGCCGGGTGGTGGTGGATATCCGGTGGGAACGGCCGGCGGCGGGGGTGAGGAAGAAATTGGTTAGGAAGGGTGGGGTTGTGGGGGAAGGGGCGGGAGGTGGGCAGTGCGGCACGGCGGCGAGATCGCCGCCGGCCGTGGGCCGGCGGTCGAGTCTGGCGGCGGCGGGGTGGCTCGGTGTTGCAATGGAAGGAGGAAGAAAATGGATGGTCCGGTGGAGAAGAAGATGGAAAGAAGAAACATATAAAAGGGGAAAGGAGATGGGACCCACCACGTTTGCTGGGAGACGCGTGTTCGCTGGCAGGACGTCGCAGCGAACGAGGCCCAATAGGGATCCCCCTACGAAACTATGACTTAATCGCTGGGAAGAAGCTCCCTCAGTCATCCATTGCTATTATTAATGATTTTTTACATCAACGAGATTACAAGCTCGTCATTTATGGCGTAACATTTACTCCACTCAATGATGTTACTAGTATGAGTAGCTATCGTACATCCAATGTTGTTGAGCGAACATGTTAACTATCAACCGATGGTACGGTGTGCAGTCAGCAGTGTATCAAAGTCAATTCGCAGACATGGACGTGGTACGACGTTGATTGTGATATTCAGTCAGATAAACGAGCTTTAATCAAAATCAAGGACGAAAGTGTATAGACCAAGATACGCGTCGTCATCCGTCTTAAAGTGCTCTCGGTCGTACGTACCCAGTGCTTTAGGCTTGTTTAGTTAGGTGAGAAACTTGTAAAAAGTTACTGTAACAATTGTAAATTGAAGATTAGAAGTAAACATGATCTAATTATAAAACTAATTACACGAATAGATGAAAAATCACAACATGATTCTATTAAGCCTATTTAATTCAAATAGGCTCAATAGATTCCTCTCGCAATTTCACTCAAAGGTTATGGAATGGATTGTGTCATTAATCCACGTTTAATACTTCTTATAATTAGTGTTCGTAGATTCGATGTGACGTGTGAATAGTGAAAAATTACCGAATTAAACAGGGCCTAACCTCCACTATTGTTTCTGAGTTCTCAACTTCTCATAGCATATCTTTGACTTCTCTATAAGCATCACATTTTCTCGTGTGGAAAAGTCTCAAGTTACTTGTTATTTTTTTTCACGACGATGTTGTGCATTTACCACTTCAAAAGTAAGAATGGACGATGCAAGCTTTCCACCAACAAGACTAAGGTTTGCATTGCATAGTCCATGCATAATCAATAGCGTGAACGTGTTAGCTAGTATAATATATAAATATTCTCCTTAGTTATGCATGGTTTTCCAAGATACTGTGTATATAACAGTGCAAATGACTGATGGACAATGCAAAATACGACATTAATTAGTTGTGATTGGGTACGGTTATAGACCTAGACTTCCAGCTAAATCATATCCAGCTCAGACGATGCTTATCTCCAACTCATACACGTCAGGACAATATTGGCTAGCTTGGTGTGTTTTTTTTTGACAGCAAACATCTCATTTCATTTCATTTCATTTCAGCAGCACGAAGCTGAAAGGAGCATGGTACATGTGGAGTTTACAGGAAGCCGTGCCTGAAACAATTGGCACCGAGAGGTGTGAGCTCCAAAGGAGCAATGTAAAAAACAAGGCTGATGAACAGATGCAGCCTGATGGTGGGCATCTTTAGCTAAGGAATCAGCTACTGAATTATTAGAGCGGCTGATCTTAAATAGGGAAGCCTAGATTTAAGCAACAGAAGCTTGAAACAGCTGTGTATATGTCTTTATACCTATTCCTGCTTGCCTGAGTCGAGGTGAGCAGACATCCGGAGAGATGGAGGCATCCGTGTAGCATAAGACTCTGGTAGAAGGATCAGGAATGAAGGGTTGTTGCTGTTGTGGTTTTGGCTTGTTGAGTTGAAGTTGGATGGCTGGGGGACGAAGCTGTTGTGTTGATGATGTTGAGAGGCTAGACTGTTGCAGTGTTCTTCCCAGGCGGAAAGGTGAGTTTGTAGGTGAGCCGTTGCTGCCTTGTGCACCTGAAAAGGAGTCCAGTTCTCCTCTGGAAGCGATTATCATTACACGCTTTCCAGATGTACCACAAGAGAAATAAGGTATTACAAAGAGTTGCCTCAGTGGGATTAGAAATGGGAGCAGGAAGAGCATGCTGAATGCCATCCTCATCTGAACCAAGTAAATGTGTGTGCAAAGGTGAATTAGTGGTGGCCCATACTTGTCTAGGTAAATCACAAAGAAAAAAAAGATGAACATCATTTTCAATAGCTCCATAGTATGTGCAGTGTTTGTCTTTGTGAGAGGAGTACCTTCCTGCTCTCTCAGCAGTTGCAATCGCTCGTCTAATAAGTCTCCATGCAAAGGTTTTAAGAAAAGGAGGAATTGATTTACCTTTCCATACCTTTTGTAAGATGGAGTTAGCCTGACGGGTAATACTCCTAGAACCTTGTGCATGAAGTTGGTGCTGAGAGAGGCTTGCAAGTTGAGTGTAGACTGCCTTGGTGGTGCACTGTCCTTTGATGGAGGGGATCCACCTCAGAATGTCCTGCTGATCCGATTGAACTACAGGAGTAGCTTCTATTTCCTGCACAACATGGGGTGAGAAAGTGGTTGACAGTAGGTGGTGATCCCATTGTTTAGTTCCCTGCATCCAAAGATCAGAAATAGTAGTCGGCAGAGGAGTGTTAGTGACTGGGAGAAGGAGGTGGTCATGAATATTTGCCCAAATATGGGTCCAGGTAGAGGACCAAATTGAAGAGGTGCCATCATGGATTTGTAAGGTAACATTGGAATGTAAGTGATGATTGACCTGTAAAATGGAAGACTAGTAAACAGATCTAGAATCAGGTGTTGGTGCTGTCCAAAAAGTATTATGAGGATAATATTTAGCCTTGAGAGTAGCAGTGAGTAAAGGTTTTTTTATTGGTGGCCACATTCCAAGCAGAATGAATAAGAAGACTTTTGTTAATCAATTCCATATCTCTTATACCAAGACCACCTTGCTCAGGAGTTTTGCAAATATCATCCCAAGAGCGGTAAGCAATGGAACTAGTTTGCTGATCTTCTTGAATTCATGTCCACCAAAACCTTCGAATGACGGTGTTAATCTTTTCTATGAAAGTTTTAGAGAACAGAACAGTAGACATATAATAGATAGGAATGGAAGCTAGCACTGATTGTATATATTGTAATCTTCCCACATGGTTAAGTTTGTTAGCCTTGAGAGTGCTAAACTTAGCTAAAAATTTGTTATGAATGAAATTGTAGGCTTTGTTCTTATCTTTGTGGGAAAAGATCAAGGGGTGACCTAAATGGATGGTATTAGGCTGAAGAGTAAAACAGGGAAAATACCTTGGATCTGGTTCTTGATGTGATTAGGTACATTCCTGCTGAAATATATAGAAGATTTTTGTAGGTTAGGAGTTTGACCAGAGTGGTGACAAAAGTTATATAAAATATCCTTGATGGCCTTTGCTTCTTGGAGAGTTGGTTTGCCACATAAAATGAGATCATCTGCAAACAAAAGAGAGTGGATAGGTGGTGCTCCAGGGCCAAGAGATATGCCAGACAGGTTATTGTTTTGAAGAGCCTCATGCAGTCTAATAGATAGTTCATTAATAGCTAACACAAAAAGGTAAGGAGAGAGAGGGCAACCCTGTCTTAGGCCTCTCCGAGGATGAAAGTAATCAGTAGGTTTATCATTAACTAATATAGCTAGAGAGGAAGTAGATATGCAGGCATGAACAAGGTTTATGAAGGTATTATTAAGACCTAATCTAGTAAGGGCAGCAGAGATGAAGTTTGATTAATAGCATTGGGCATATGAGCAAGGGAATAAAAGTCTTTTTACCACTTTGTAGAGGTCATCCTTTATCCAGTTCCAGGAGGATTTGTAGAAGGCAGCAATTAGTCCATCAGGACCAGGAGCTGCATTGCTTCGCATTCCCTTGATGATATCATGGATTTCTTTGTGGGTGGGAGTAGAATAAGTATACCTGAACATAGCATTTGTGCGAGTTGCTTCTTCTTGTTGCATATGAGTGTCTCTTCTTTCTTCTACAGGTAGGCTAGTGGAGGAGGGACAATCATTAGGAGGTGGAGTGTGAATGGGATTGTGAGGGGAAGTGGTGAGCTGTGTGGAAGAGCTTGTGGAAAAAATAGAAGTAAAATAATTTTTTAGGGTAGCAGCAAGTTGATCAGGTGTGGTGTAATGGGTGCCATCAGGATTAGTCAGATGACATATCCTATTCTTTCTGTTTCTTTTGATAATGGATTGGTGAAAGAAATCAGTGTTTCTATCACCTTTGACAGCCCATCTCTTTTTGACACGCTGGATGTGGAAAGTTTCCTCTTTGGCCAGGGGATTATGATGCTGGTCGTGAAGCTGTTGCTGTAAACTGTGGTTTTGGAGGGAAGGGTGTAGGACTACTGTTGTAAAATTTGGGATTCAATCTGAGCGAGGCTATTATAATTTCTTGGTTTTTTCTTTCTCCATTTCCTGAGATCTGCAGCAAGAAACTTAGTTTTATGTGAGAAATCACGAGCAGAAGAGCCTTGCCAACTTTGTTGAGCAATGTCCTGATATTCTTGTTCCAAAAGCCATCAATTTTCAAAACGAAACGGTTTGTTAGTACGAGGTCTTGTTGAATTCAACACTACCAAAATGGGAGTGTGGTCACTGTGCATCATAGGGAGATGATAGATGGTAGTGGAGGGGAAGGACAAGCACCATTCTGCATTGGCCAAACATCGATCAAGCCTTTCATAAGTTGGAATAGAAGAAAAGCGTATGTTAGTCCAAGTGTATGCTGACCCATTATAACCAAGATCAATAAAACCACATTATTTAACATACATGCAAAAATCATTGATACGACTCACATTAGCAGTTGTAGGGCCTAATTTCTCATTTTCATGCATAAGTTCATTAAGATCTCCCATACAAAACATAGCAAGTTGCTGTTTTGTGTAACAAAGTTAACCACTTGGTCCCAGAATTCTCTAGTGGTGCGGTGATGTGGGTCACCATAGATGCAGACTAAGCCGTATTGCTGCAAGGTAATTTTATTAGTGCACAAAGCAAAGATGAAATGGTGACCATGGTTAACAATGTCAAGATAAACTTCATCATTCCAAAACAACCAAAGGCCACCAGACTGACCTTGAGCAGGGACAACAAAAGCATCATGGTAATTGAAACGGTTCGTAATAGCAGTTCTGGTGATAGAGGCATTCCTTTCTGATAGAAAGCATACATGTGCTCTTGTAGAAACCAAGAGACATGCGAGATGGTTCATGGTAGAATTACGAAGGCTCCTGCCTGAGCCACGGCAATTCCAGGCGAGGTGTGTGATAGCGCCCCTGGAACTGGCGCTTGTGGGTGGTGCTGCAGCCTGTGCAGTTGCTTGGGGAGAGTTGACGCTTGTGGGCTGTACTGTAATATGTGCATCAACTTGGGGAAGACGTTGAGCAAAATCAGAGTGGTCAGGAGCGGTGGCGCGGATGGATGAAGGGGAGCGGAAGAACAGTATTGTCTGAAGCCATGGCAGGAATCGGGAGGAGAGAGCTAACAACCGAGAAAAGCAAGTTAGAAGCTGGTGTTTCGTCCGGTTGATATAGCATGACGACGAGAAGAATCAGTCTGGTTGCAGCAGATGCAAGGGTAGCTGCACCAGCCGGGCGCCTCCACAACATTGGAGGCTGCTGCAGCCGCTGGGAGGAGGCGAAGTGGAATCAATGGCGAGAACAAGAAAAACTTATTTAATATGAGCTGGATCTGGAGGGGAATTGCAACTGAAGAAATGAGAAGAGGATTGGGTGATGAATCGAAGCAGATTGGGAACTAGATTTTTAGATTGAAATCGGGGGAGGGGAGAATCTTGAACCCACCTAGAGAATGGAGGTCCGGAGATCGAGGAGTACTCCAAGTACTCGGGCAGGGTTGCAGTTGCAAGACACCACCTGCAGAATCGAGAAAGGAACCAAGGAATCAAAATATAAGAGCAGGGAGAAGAACGAGTGGGAAGATCGAGATGATCAGGCAGGATTGCAGCAGTGGATCTAGGATTGTTTGGGGTGGAAGAAAGGTAGAGATGGAGTTCACGCCGTAACGCCCAATACTACTCAGAGCAGGAATGTGAATTGACCACTAGCTTGGTGCGTTGGCGGCTTATCGAGATTTCCTGTAGGCAAAGAGTGAGACTATGAATTGTCAGGGCATGTATTGCTGTCTATTTGACATACACAGACAGCTAAATAGACAACTTACACAATAGGTTATCTATGTAGCTGTCTGCAAGCTATTTAATCCATCTATGGACACATGAATCATGGTGATCAAGTAAAAAGTTGATCTTTGTAGCTTTATTTGTGCTTACACAATAAGATACATGCTATATATTGAAATAAGACACATAAAAAATATAAGAAATATATATTCATATCCATGTGATCTAGAAATACATGAAAATAGTTCAAAAACACATTCTGATTAATTATCATGTAGGTCCAATTTCGCATCAGTTCTTAAAATGAAAGGTTACTAGAGAATAAAAATGTAAGGTTGATGGAGAATAAAAATAAAAGAGCAACATAACTTCTCCAATTCTTTTCACACAAGTATAACATCCATCTCAGTGAGACTCATGGCATGTGACAGAATGAAAATGGGCTCTATCAGTGAGACTCATGACAGGTGACATAACAAAAATTAGCTCCTATCAGTTCAACACCTGCATAGCAAATTTCTCATATCAGTTCAATCTCAACACTTGCACTAGATGGGCAAACTTTGACAGAAATCAGTTGTAAATGATATGTGACAGATGCACTTGAACAGAAACAATACTTGATAGAAATTGGCAGAATTGTTGGCCATCTCTGAAATTGGCAAAAATTCTTCCTCAATAAGTGTTGCAGTGCCCATTCCCATCTCATACGTGCTTGAAATCTTGCAAAATACTACGATATGGAGTAGTGAAGAAAGACTTCTTTGAATAGACAGCTACAACCTAAACTACAGCTTCTCGATTCAAGACTTATTCACGCTCAGATCTGTAAAAATACTTGTAGAACATATACAAGCAACTGAAACCTCAGTATTACCTTCTATTTTTATTGCAATTTTGCTGTGGCTCTCTCGCTCAGATCTGTAAACCAAGCAACTAAAAAAAGGGACGAATCATGCTTACCATTGATGCATACATATGTCAAATTGGTGAAGAAATCCACATTCGCTGCAGCATTTGACGACACTATTGGAGAGCAACAAAAGAATGGCGTGCACCGCGGAACTGCTGACCTCCATCAACCGCCGCAACCTTCTTCTCCCGCGTCGCATATGCGTGTAAGAAATCTTGCGCTGCCGCTGCCTCTCTGTGGACTCGCCACGGCAAATGGATGTAGAGTTGGGAATGGATTGGGAACTCGGGATTGAGGAAAAATGGCGCGGAGAAAATCATTTCGGGCACCAACTTTCTGCGCGGATAGGCTGTCCGCGCCAAATCCCGTCACCACCGTAGATCGATGAAGCGCGGCGTACAATGGTGCCAGCGGTGTCGGTTTGTCTTTGGAGCACGCGCACCCGTTGTCCTCTCACGAAGAGATGCCACAGTCGTCGTTTTGATGGAGCGGGGGTTTTTTTTTGCAAATTTCGCAACACACAGACGGCGAGACGACGAGCATTGTACGTCTGTGGCGTCATCAACACACAAACGGGGAGTAGTCTGATGTCCTACTCTCAAATCAATGGCTTCATCAACTACATTCCTTGTCGCTAGAAGTAAAGTTTCACAATTGCCCATATTATTGGAGGAGCTTTTTTTACCATGCACAATACTAAGCTATAGTAATGTTCGAAAATGACTAATATAAAAATATCGTCAAGAGTATACTAATGAAGACATGTGTGAGATGTATTGTGCTTTGTCTTTGACTGACGCAATGACCCGCAAAGTTAGAGCCTCTTTGGCAGAGCTGTGGTTGTGGCTAAAACGACTACGGTTGTGGCTGTGCTGATGAAGCAGCTTTTTCTGGCTGCGACTTGTCTGATTAGAAAAATGTTTGGCAAACGACTTCTCATGGATGTGTAACATGGATGAAAGGAGGAAATGTCTATAATGCCCTTATCTTTTTCATTTTTATATTTTTCTCTCCTTCCTATTTTCTCATATCTTTATTCCACTCCTCTCTCTTTTCTCTCTTTTCTCTCTTCTCTTCCTCACCCAGGTGAAATAAAGACCTCTCTTACACGAATTTTTGAACCCTAGATCTTGAAATCAATGGATCAAATCAATCCGGCCTCCCCCACCTTATCCATCCGTCCAGCCTCCCACCGCACCCCACTGCGACCTTATCCTCTTCTTGGCTTCATGCGCCTTCCTCCACCGGAGCTCCGCCCCCGCACGTCCGTCACTACCGATGAGACCCGCCCCTCCCACCACCACCCTTCCTCCTCTGTTCTTCCACCCCGCCGTCCGTGTGGGGACCGCCCAATAGGGGTGGGCCTGAATACCTTTATGTATCATTCCCTAGATCATTAGATGATACGGGCACTTGCACAAGAAGTATCACAACAATACTTCGTTTATTTATTCTGATATTTTACATAAGGTTGAAAAAGAGAAAACACACTCTATACAAGTGGGGCCGTAGCCTCAACCTTATTCAAGCAGCGGTGAACTACGTAGCAGACTCACACCTCAGGCATCTTGACTCCTAGCTCGGGCCCAGGGGGTCCTCTTCGTCACAAGCTTCTGGTTCCTCGTCTGGTAGAAGGGATAAGGGAAGCAAGAGTGAGTACCGGGTAGGGTACTCAACAAATTCCACAACGGACAAGACCAATACGGAGGGGATTCGGCCACTAGTGGGCCTAAGCACACATCCAGGGTACTAAATGTAAAGTACAGAATTTAAGTGCAAAAGAGAGAAGTATGTAATGTAGCAGTATAAAGTAGTTTTGGTCCTGGAGGGCATTCTCTTCCCTACCAGTCCCCTGATTATATAGAGTCTACCCGGGTTCCGTCAGGGATAACCCGATCCAGCCTTAAGCCATACTCAGCCTCTATTCAAGGACAAACCCGACTAAGGATCAAGTTAACCTTAACCAAAAGCATCTCTAGTGTCCTAAGGTGTATTCTAATCGATGGGAGCTTGTTGACGGTTGAAACACGTGTCGCGTTTTGATCCGCAAGCGTACAGATCACGTGTTGCCTTCTTCACTCGGGGATGACCCAAGATATCGAACCGTGGATCAGAAGCAAACTACCTAGGGTTTACCATCTAATCTATTGAACTAACCTACATGAAGCGTTGATCGCACAAAGATTTAACATACAAGCATGAATGGGTGTATGGATCACATTCACTAGCCATAAAGATACACGACCCAAGGTAACCCTAGCCTACCGTCTTCTAGTTGCAGCTCCGGCCAAGATGAAAACCAATCTAATCTCAAACCATGATAAGGAGTAAAACCTTACACGTTTGCTTGGTGCTTTCCCTTCCTTCGTACTGTCACTACGCGAAGGTAAACACAACCGAATGACTATACGTTCGTGCACTACTACCAGATATCGACAAGACAAAGACTAATCACCACGATTAGATATATTCCTACTAAAGGCATATGGTAGCTACACATATGAATAAGCACAACTCGTAGTAGATCAAAGTAAGGATAAGGTATGATTTATATCACCATCGAATATTGAATGTACAAATGCCTTGAAGAATTCAAGTTATGGCTCCGGAACTCCACCATGGCTTCACCACGTAGGGCCAACCATGGCGGCTAGGGCATGGCCTAGGCCATCTTCTAGGCAACACGAGGACTAGCGGCGGCCGTCGGCTCCCTTCGGCGTGTCTCCTTCGATTTGGCGGCTCTCTGATGAATGGATGAATGGATGCGATGGCCGTCGAAGACAGGAGCTATAAATAGACCGAAGAGGCGGTAGGTCAAAGAGGGTGCCGAACTGAGCTAAAAAGGGGGTGGGCCGGCTGGCCTGGGCCCGTTTCGGCCCCGGTTCACTCCCCGACGCTTCTCGTGTCTTCTTGAATATTTGCCGAACTTCATGTGGGTCCTTGACATCATTTTCCCTACGGTTTAGATAAGGGTACTTGGCGCGCGAACTCCCGCATCTTCTATTCAGGTCCTTAGAGTTTCACAGCTTCATACTTCGGTCCTCGGGTCATTTGGAGTCATGTTCACTTTGTGTCTTGACTTGTACCGGGCTTTGTGATCTTCTCATAAAGTGCTCGACAAACCTTGCCCGAAAGTGCTCCTTTAAGTACTTAGATCCTGCGTAAACAACATACTCCAAAACCATATGCAAGTGCGAACTTGTTACATCATTAGTATGCCTAGTGGCAGGTTAGTTATAAAGCTCAAACCAAAGTGTAACAAGTGCTTTAAGTTGACGGAAATCGACCATCAACATACCCCCATGCTTAAACCTTGCTCGTCCTCGAGTAAGTCTGGGAAACTTACTTGATCAAGAAATCAGCGCTGCCCTTCGATGAAATCTCTACACTCAATCATACATAACAAGACATATTGCTCTCTCAAGTATTTAGCATTTAGGTTCAAGTTTGGACCGGCTACTTTATCATTATGGAAGGTAGACTAGCAATAAAGATCATGCCACAATAAATATAATGCTCTTCAATCTTAAGTAACTTCAAACCTTTACCTTGTCATCATGAAGAGTTTTTCAAAAATTTGCACATCCAACATAAGTGAGGTTCTCTTGCAATAGCTCAATGAAGCGCTCATCTCATCAAGTCACTCAAAACTATACTAGATTATCTTCAACCTATTCTACTCATATATGAAAGTGGAAGGCTTATGTGGAGCTTGGTAGGTAAAAACAATCCTATCAAAACATTATATTTGAAATATTTTCAAACTAAGAGAGAGATCTATTGGATTTACTGAGACTTATCAAAAAGGCCATGGAAAATAATGTTGAGGAGGGAGAGAGATGGAACACACACATTTAGATAGGTGGACATGTGCAAGTGGCAAGTGAATGATGCAAAGGCACAAATGAAGTCCTCGTTATCGGATTGCACATGGTTGGAAAAATGAGTATGGAGTTTGATCTCGAAGCACCTCTTGAAAATTCTAATGAAGCTACAGAACCGGGGAGCTTTATTTTTTTTCCTTTTATTCTTCTCTTTTCTCTTTTTTTTTCTTTCTCTTTTTTTATGCTCCCCCGAACTCTAGGAACCATACCACCTTCTTAGCAAGTCCCCCCCTATGCTTAGACAATGCTCATCCTCGAGCAAAGGGCAAACTAAATCCAGCTAAGAAAGGTGAGATAATCTCATATCTTTTCTGGAAAATACTTGAAATCTTCTTAAGACTCCTCCACGCCAAATCTTGAATTTTTTCTTGCGTCATCTCGGAAGTCTTCAAAAATTACTCCAATGTAGCACCTTGACTTCTTCGAATTTTCCTCGAAATAATAATCCATACTCAAGTGTTGGGTTGTGGACAAGGAGGGTATCACAAAAAAATAATTTGGGTTTAAGGGTGGATATCCAGCGAGGTTTGCAAAAATCCCAATGTGGAAACTCACAATGCACGGATAGAAAGACTAGCAAAAAGAAGTTACGCAAAACGGAATGACCAACTTCTAAGTCTCATACCACAGAAAATCAATCTTAATCCAACTCATCAAAGTATAAGTTTGCAATCTAAAGGTTTCATCATGAAGGATCATAAGTATATAGGCTTTGGTAGGTAGAACTTTGCAAGAGATTCACAAATGTAGATAGCATAGGAATTAAGTTTTAAATAAAAAGACAAGTTATTGGGTCATCAGTAAACTTTAAATCAAAGAGTAACATAAAGTATGTGGGTCTAGAATTTAGTCATTTAACCTCCACAAATTAAAGAGCCAATACTTAGTGAATTTAAGAACATTTAGTGGAGAGCAATTAGTCAAGCCGTATACAACATAATGTAGGTAAAACAAAGCAGCAACCTTCATCATTTTTCCACAAGCAAGATCATGCCAATTTTAATATCATCGTGGTGAGCACAAGGTGATGGTGATCATGATCTTTAAACAAAACAAAAACTAGGTTGTACTCCTAGAAGCTATATTATTAACAAGAGAGATATACAAAGGTTGCATCTAAAGTTGTTGAAGGCATATAAATATGTACAGACATATAGAAAGACAAAGACAAAAGGAGGGTTGAGGAATTATTACCGTCCCTTGATGCTTGTAGTGTAGCACACACTCCCCCATGCTTAAGCATTGTGCTTAGCGTGGAAGAAGAAAATCAGCATTCCTTGACAACCGTGATCCTTGTACTCCACATGGTCTTCTCTTGTCCACCAAGTCCCCCCATGCTTAGCATGTTGCTAGGCACGGAAGAAGATGAACCACCTTGTAACTCTTGAAGTCCCACCGCCATGTGTGGATATCATCATCATACTCTTTACTTTTGTTGCCTTGATCATCCTTCAATGTCCTCCCTTTGTCGCAAGCCTTGGTCCCAATCGTTTCTCAACTCGTCTTCACCTCCTTCCATGTTGTCCTTTGTCGCTACTTCAACTTCCACAAAGTTTTCTTTAACTTCCAGAACAGAACATGTACTGAAATATTGCTCCATTGTAAAGTTCTTGAAATTATCTTTCCAACGAGTGGTCATTCACCCCAATCGGACTCCGAACAAGAGAGTTACGCCTTCTTTACTCCGTTAGTGCAAGCTGTCCCGGGCTGATTTCAGAACGTGTGACGCCCAAAGATTTGGTTGTAACTCCTTGCACGGGTCTCCTAAAATATTGAATCTCAATGCATTGGAAAGAAGACTTAGTGGAGCTCCTGAATATCCAAATTTCCTTTTTTTCTACATCTCTGAACATGTGCTTAATCTTGATGAAGACAGTGGTGTTTCTTTCAGGGTTTTGGAGGTGTTGACGATCTTAATTTGATCTTTTATCACAAACTGATGGGAGCGCTTCGTCATGCCTGCAACACAATTCTAAAGCACAAATACCCCCGAGGTGACGGTCGGGAATACTCACTCTATGCCGACAAACCAAAGACATCCCCTAGGATCTTAACTTGTGGCATAGTTAATCTAGTGAAAGAAAAATTAAGAACCTAATGGGTGTACGTGTGTGCAAGTGCGCATGCAAATGATAGGGTGGTATAAAAATAAAACAATGTTTACACCAAATTCTAAGATCCATGCTTACAAAGTGGTTGCCAAACTTCTCCATTGCCATAAAGATTTATTAACCAAGGTCAAAACACCATGTTATCCCAAGATTAATAATTCTTTATAGTGCAAGATAAGTAGGGCGCATTGCAAAGTTTATAAACCAACCCACACAAAATGAAACCAAGGTATATAAAACTGAATGATGGTGGTCTCCGATCATGTCTAAACACCATGTTCACACAAGATTGCAAAGGTAAAAATGCTTGATCAAAGCATTATCATAAACATGAAAGCATTCATCATAAAGTTTCACAAAAATACCAAGCTAACATAAAGCGGAAGATGACAATGAGGGGGATACAAAATGCAAATGCAAAGAGTTTGCACAAACCAAAGTGTAACAAGTGCTTTAAGTTGACGGAAATCGGCCATCAACAGAGGTTTTACCAAGTGGGCTCATAACCGCGAGCCTCGGCTATTCGAATAGATTCATAACTCTGGCCAGAGGGGTACACTTTACCTGCACGGTCGATCAGCCCATACCCTGTACGGGGTGGTACTGACCTACGAAACCCGTACCCGCCGGCGTCTATTCATGGACTACATTATCATCCAATCCTAGACAACATTCCATAGCTCCACCCACGTCTATACTGGGGTCTAAGCAGGGGTCATTCCACCACCATCCGCCACGCGGATCCAGTTTACCAGGAAAAGATGCATCAATATAAAATGTGGCATTCAATACCACCGCATCCCCTGACGCCAAAACATACTCGATGACCCGTGTCGACCAGACCTAGGACTATGCGAAGGTCCTGCTCCAGCATATCCGTTGCCCACCATGGCCCCTTGGGGTGGTTTACTAGGTGCAGTGGTGGGGTGTGGATCAAGTCCTCACATGAATAGGCATTCCCAAAGGCTATGCCTTTTTGGCCCGTGCGGCCGTACAAAACACTAGAAAGACTTTCCCATGAACCGGACCTTATACGACCGGAGTAAGCATGGACAATACCCTCCACTGAGGTTGCCCCCATACTCCCATGTCCATCCTTAGAGGTTCTATTACTTTAGTCCAATTCATGCAACTACCATATTCTACTTCTAAAAGTATCTTTGAAATAAAGTAAATACAAAATGTAGAATTCGGTAGTATTTAAGCGGGAAAGCATGAAGTAAAGGTGAGAAGTTATCTGGATGGTAGAAGTCAAGGAATGCTGTGGAACTTGCCTTCTTCAAAGTCCTGGTCGTTCAGAGCTTCTTCTTCGTAATCCAGGTCGTCAATCGGATTCTCGAAATAAGTGTCGTCTTCTATAAAGCGTAGTTATACAGAAAATGTAAATCATGCAATTCAAGCATAAAAATTCATCAAACATGGGTTAAAGAATATGGATGGGGTTCCTAGGGTTTTAGAATCGATACGGAGGAATATTTCCTATTCCTGAGTACATAAAATATAGAGCCGGTAAATAGGAAAAGGTGCTGGAAATTAATCTAGGGGCTAGATATGTGAGATTTGGCATGAATATGCTCTAATATTTATGGTGAATTTTTGGGAATTTTTAAGATGGCTAACTAAGCTTGTGTGTGCATTTGGCCGGGTGTACCTAGCAAAAACAAGGGGAGAGAGAGACTGACATGCGGGCCAGGGGGGCTGACGCGGTGCGGGGGCCAGCGTGGGCACAAGTGGCATGCACATGGCAGCCGCCAATGCTGGCGTGGCGCCTGCGTGGCAGCCGTGTGAGTGAGGTGCACATGCACCGGGTGCAGGGGAAAGGGAGAGAGGGGTGGCGCCGCCCGGCTGGGATGCCGGACCGCCGTGAAGCAGGGCGAGCTCGCCGGAGTTGAGGATTTCGGCGACTGTGGCTCGCCGGTGGAGGCGAAACCTCGCCGTGGTTGTGCAGCAGAGCAAGGTGGAGCAAGGAGGGGACGTGTGGTCGATGGGGGTGGCCAGCGGCGGTGCAGTGGCTCGCCGAAGCGGAGCTCTGGTGCAGCTGTGGACGCAAATGCACCTAGAGGGGGTTTTGTGCCTAATCTATGTGTGTGTGTGTGTGCATGTGCCAAGTGAGCGCTGCAGAGTACTCGGGCAGCACAACAGCTCGCTGGGGCTAAGTCGGCGGCGTACGTGAGCCCGGTGGAGGTGCGGCGGTGGCGGGGAAGACCTATGGCGCTATGGCTAGGAAAGTGAGGCTACTTGGGCAGCATAACAACACTCATCGGTGCTATAAGGCGGCAGAGGATTACCGGAGGCGAGAGGGGCAACGGTTGTGCTCGGTGGCGGAGGGTGGCTTGCCGGCGGAGCAGGGCTTCGCCGGAAGAGTGCTGGAGGGGTGGTGGTGGTGGTGTGATGAGTTGTGGATGTGCAGTGTGGAGTGGTGAGGAGCTCAGGGAGCTCGGGTGTCCTATTTATAGGCCGGGGAGGGGAGCTCGGCTGGGGTGCGGCGGCGGCCATGGTGACGTCACTTCGGTGCCTGGCGGATAAGGCCACGGAGAGCGGGAAGAGATGTGGATAAGGGCCGAGCTGGTGTAGGTGGTGCAGGCGACTGCAGCGCGCGTGTCAAGACGGCGAGTGCGGCTACAGGGAGAGAGATCGAGCAAGGTGGCCTGTGGTAGACCTCTGGAGTGCGGGTGTTGTACGGCCGGGAGGGCGAATGGATGAGGGCAAGCGGCTAGGGCGTGCTGCGGTGGTACGGCTGTGAGAGACATGGGTACCCATGGGTCCCCACCGGCCAGGGTCCCTGAGGCCCCTGGCAAGTGGACCCGACCTTCTTGAAGACTCACCGACCTTACAAGAGGGCCCAGCGACCTGGTCAAGCTCCCAGAAGACCCGCAAAGCCATGGCGTGCAAGACAAGACACGGCGACCTGGCGCGCTGTTGGTGTTTCTTATCCTCAATGCTCGACACCTTTGTAGCGTGAGACAAGTAAGAAACTCCCGGGTACAATGACGAGTGCGAACGAATCCGCAAGCGCACGGATACACCGCTGCAGCACTTCTCCCTAGGAGAATGAGTACTCCCTTCGGGTTTCGTTCCTAGGATGGATAGTAACAAGAGAGGGCCTATCCAAGGGCACTAGCTTTTGCTGGGATAGGTCATGATACAAGAAGCACTTCCTTAAGGGACTTAGCTCTCAAGATGTATTCCTGTCAGATCTCAGTCGTCCCCGCGGGGCGACAACACTCAGAGGTGCTGTCCTGCGAGCCCAACTCGGTACGCGATGTAAGAGGGTTGACAAAGGGTCCAACAGGCTGTCACCACTGCGGCCTACCTCTACACTACGATCGTACGTGGTCTCCGTAGGAAACCCAAGGCCCAGACACCACGTCTGTACCCCAGATAAATACTATAGTGCGGCGTATGCTAGCCCGCTAACTACACTATAGCAACCGTATAAATACAGTCCCACGAACTAGGGAAAGATCCGAATCAGATCATATCATTTGCTCGTCCCGCACTTGACCTTTGCTCGTCCCGAGTGAAGGGGAAACAAAGCCAAGCGGGTCATAATTACCGAAAAGTAAGACATACATAAGAGATATTCCAAGTCATACCTTGCTCTTGTGAACCTCTGTGTAGTGGCTATCATGTTCCCTTGGGTGATTGAAAAGTAGAACAGCTGTGAATCAAGTCACTTATGCACCTGATGATAAACACCTTGGGGGTTTTGCAAGATTTTCATAAACAAAACTCTTGGTGGCTTCCTCATTTGATTCTCTCAAATCGCTCAATGTGTATATGTCCTCACTAAGGCATTTTGCCTTTCTTCATCCTACTTCTAATGATGGCTATATGTGGAGCTCAGGGTAGGATAAAGAGAAAGCATACTTGCATCACATATTTTGCAAAGTCAAAGACTGGATCCACAGAAAAAATCAAATCATACCATCAGATCAAGATGTGCACCGGTATGGCTATGGTGTGTATGGTAAGGTGGATACTAGGCCCGGAATGGGTGCTAGATATTACCATACATATATATGGTGAAAATGTGGGTTGATGGTAAGGTGGACACTAGCCCCAGAATGGATACTAGTTATTACCATCTATGATATGGAACTCCTTTTTACATGATCCCATCTCTCTCCTATTCCTCCTTTATTTTGGACATGGGCTATTCTTTCTCTCTTTTTTTTCCATCATGCCTTGAGCATGTATTTTTTTAATAGCCCATGTCTCTTTTTTGAAGGACACTTCTGGAGAGAGATGTCACACCACATATGGAGCTTTACTTTTATGAAATGGATAAATGATACAATGCTAACTTCCAGGGTAGAAGCATAGCAAGGGGAAATAGGTGGGGTGCACATAAATCTTGATCATGAAAGTAATGAAAAGAATTCTCACAAGGGTCACAGAATTTCACAAAGCTCAAAGTAATGACAAGCAGCATATGAATCGAAGTTTTTTACCTACAGAGATCATAAGGCTCTAATGGGATGGAGGCATATCAAAGAGGAGCCTTTCCAAGAGGTTTTGAGTTTTCAAAAATAAATTCCCCAAGAGAGTTAGTCATCAGAGCAAAAGATCATATCATCCAGTCATATCATACTCATCAATTACTTAGGTGAACATGCTTGTCCTTAAGAAGATTTTGGTTCACAAGCATCAGGCAGAAAACAAGGAATAAAACATATGTAAGTCTACTCAGGTACAAATGAGCTGGGTGATCTTTAGCATCATCATTCGAGTTTTAGTTTAGAGATAGAAGGATATAGCTTATAAAACTTAGGAATGAAAGAGAGTGAGTTGTCGAGATGCAAACCGGCGCTATGCATGGAAGATGAACCGTGAGAGGCTCTCCACAGGAGTGAACTCATGCGGGTCCCGTTCAGGTTCTCGGTAGGTGATCGATCGGCTAGCGCGGAGTGCTCGCAGTGGGTACGTACGAAAATGTCGTGCTTGCGTTGGGAGAGTCGTGGCTCTTCCCCCACACTGTCTCGAACCTAGATGTCCTCGAATTCAAAAAGATCAAAGTAACGACACAAAGGGTGGCTAAACGGGTTACATGACCGGTGAGCCACTTTATTCAAATCCAAATGTTTTAATCAAAATGATTAGGCACTTACACACATGCAAAAGAAATAAATGAAACAAAGGGAAAACAACCTAGACCTAGACTAGCGCCTAATGAACTAAAGATGGGGCTAATCCCCACTACTCGGAGAGGATATGCTCCTCTCCCTCAGCAACTGCCAACCTCTGCAGCTTCTGGGTCATGTCCTCCTCCAGCTGGCGATACTCGAGCCTAAGCTCATGGTACTCGTCCCTTTGCTTAGCCAGCTCCTCAACTACCTTCTCATGTTCTAAGAACAGTTCAGCTAGTCTGTCTGCCAGCTTTGCTAGGGCCGGGGTCTTCTTGGCGCCATTCGCCCGGATGTCTGCCATGATCTTGACGAGGATCCGCTCCCACTGAGGGGGCTTATGGTAGGGTGTACCATAGCCTCTAGTGGCTGTCTTCACCCCGAAGATCTTGCACCAGGTCTGTGGAAGCGGGAACTCGTCCCACACATCCTGCTCATAAGTATGGCAGAAGGCTTCTCCGTAGCTGTTGAAGTTAGACCCGACGTAGCGCTCACCTGGCTTCAAGGGTGGCCCAGGGGGATCATCGAACAAGATGCGCTTGGCAGCGGTCTTGTCCCCCATGGTGGCCATCCTGGCCGGGAACGAAGGCGGGGAGGAGGAGCCTCACCGGGACGACTGCACCGGAGAGTCGGTGCGCATCCTGCGAGTGCTTTCCACACTCCTGCCTCTCTCGGGGGTCATAGCCTCCGGCGACCCCATCAACTCATCCAAGTTGCTGAGGTCGATGAGATGAGAGGGGCTCCCTCCTCCTGAAGTGAGGGGCGAGGCCTCCCTACGGAGCCGAGCGAAACCGTGGCCGGCCATCGATACGGTGATGCTGAGGAGTTGAGGTGGAGGAGATGGGTTTCGCGATGCGAAAACTCGTCGGGCAGTAGAGAGAAGGGTTCTGGAGGAGAATGAGACACACACGCGAAAGAAGAAGGGGAGAGGAGGCACCAGGGTTTCGGTCAAACCTGGGTTCGGCCGGCCCCCTGTGGGCCCCTCTGGTCCTCCCCCTTCTCGTGTGGGCTCTAGCAGGTCTCAGGATCGACGGCCCAGGTGGATTCCCCGAGATGGAAAGCTTGGCTTAGGCCTTAGGCTAAGATAAGGTCGAGGTTGAAATTTCATCCTCAACTATATACCAACATTGGCCAAACCACGATATACCCAAAGAGAATCTGGGGGAAATCACCTTGACGACACACTGGGTTCGTCAGAAGTGTAGGCACTTCCGGCGGTAGTCACGAAGCGTCTGTGTCACCACAATGGTGCTGCCTTCCTGTGGACCTTTTGCTACTCCTCTTAATCTTGGCAATTTCTTTCTCCTGCATGACCACGGTCCACAAGATACCCGAAGGATAATTCGTCCTGGGGAAACAAGATGAATCCCAGGAGTACTCAGGGTGTGGGTGTCTTGTGATCTCCTGTCTCAACTTATGACCATTTCCTTGCAGATGATGTTGATATGACGATAAGCTCTGCTTTGCAAGGGTAGTGCCTATACGAACTTGAGCCCAAAAAGGTATATCGAGGCTGAGAGCAAGCATGATCATCCCAGAGAGGCTGAGGCCTTTCCTGAGGTGGTCATGGGACTCGAGGACTGTAGCACTGGGGTCGTGGAACTCGGAGATGAAAAGATCGAGCACTGAGGCTAGTGCTTCACCAATAGGTACCAATCTCTGAGTGAACTCAAGCTCTGAAGGACACCCGGCTCTCAAAAGGATAAAGCGTGGACTTCCAGAGGCCGGTGTACGATCAAGAACTAGAGTTCAGACGAAGAGCAAGATTTACTCACTCTTACCTTAGGCAGAGGGTTCGATGTTCTCATCAAGGTGATGAAAACATTCCCAAGTCTGTCCTAAGCTTCCAATGGGGGATTATGGATAAACTGAAAAGCGCACCTCCCATTGGGCATCGATCAAATCAGTCATAGGATACATAGAGCAAGCTTCTCCTGATTGATCGGCATCGATCGATGTGCTTGAGATAAAAAATAAATGCACTCCATTCGATCGCTAAATGATCATGGTCCTTCGGTCTGATGGATGAATCCAATGGATTATAGAGCAGAGACCGATGTCTCGGTTTATACGAAACTTAGTGCAAAGCACTTCAGCTCAAACCTCGACGTAGAAAAATGATGGGCCTCTCATACCCTCCTTAAGGGTTAGTAGTGGGGATCGAACAAGTCATCCTAGCCGGGAATGGTCGTTCTCTCCGAACTACTCTCTCCGTCCTCCCACGAGACAAAGTCTCGGGGAGAAGGTCTAAGAAGATGCACGAGAGGGGAACCCAAGGGTAGATCTCGTGTCTCGAAATCTTTCCCTTAGACTCCTGTTATTCAGGAATGACATCTTCAGCCAGAGCTCAGAAAGAGTGGAGATGAAGTCCCGGACTCGGCTGACGATGGATCTGGGTGGCTCAACTTTTCCTCTGGTGGGTACCTCGTTGACCGGGATGCAAGGGGAGCTGAAATCTCAGAGATTATCTAGGATCTCTCTTCCCTTGACAGCATCTAGGTGCACGAAGGATCCTCCGGAGAGAGCATTAAGCCTCATGGCATCATTCTTCCGCAATCCAAACCAGAAGTGCTGAAGCAACATCCAATCGGGAATACGGAGGACTGGGCAATCTTCCACCACGGAGGCAAAACGATTCCATGCCATTCCTAGTGATTCCTCCTCACATTGCTTGAAACAAAGAATCTTTGCCCTTAACGAGATGACACGTCGTATTGGGAAGAAGCGGGAGCAAAAAGCTGCTCTCAACCTTTCCCAAGTAAGGTAGTCTCTACCAAAACAACGGTGCCAATCCCGAGCTTCCCCAGAGAGGGATAGCGGGAAAAACTCTCTTTTTCGAGCATCCGGTGATTCTCCGGTTTTACCCTGAGTTTCAATCAGACGCTCGTAGTCTCTCACATGATCAAAGGGGTTCTCATGACTTAACCCCGAGAAGGATAGGTCCTGAATTAGCTTCATGAGAGAGGGGGAAATCCTACAGCCAGATGTAAGAGTGGATCTTGACGAAGATGGCTCTGAGGGTTCACTCCTCGAAGGCGGAAGGTGTTTACAAGGATAACCTTCCATGGGTAGCGGGGGTAGAGGTAGAAAGAAAACAAAAATGGATATTTCAAAAAGGGTAACGGGGGTGAAGGTAGAATAAAAAAAGAAAAAGATAAATACGAGGATAGACGGGCTCGAAGGTTAACAACAGCCGTCCCCGGCAACGGCGCCAGAAATGCTTGTTGGCGTTTCTTATCCTCAACGCTCGGCGCCTTTGTAGCGTGAGACAAGTAAGAAACTCCCGGGTACACTGACGAGTGCGAACAAATCCGCAAGCACACGGATACACCGCTGCAGCACTTCTCCCTAGGAGAATGAGTACTCCCTTCGGGTTTCGTTCCTACGACGGAGAGTAACCAGAGAGGGCCTATCCAAGGACACCAGCTTTCGCTGGGATAGGTTGGGATACAAGAAGCACTTCCTTAAGGGACTTAGCTCTCAAGATGTATTCCTGTCAGATCTCAGTCATCCCCGCGGGGCGACAACACTCAGAGGTGCTGTCCTGTGAGCCCAACTCGGTACGCGACGTAAGAGTGTTGACAAAGGGTCCAACAGGCTGTCACCACTGCGGCCTACCTCTACGCTACGATCGTACGTGGTCTCCGTAGGAAACCCAAGGCCCAGACACCACGTCTGTACCCCAGATTACTACTATAGTGCGGCGTATGCTAGCCTGCTAACTACACTATAGCAACCGTATAAATATTGTCCCACAAACAAGGGAAAGATCTGAATCAGATCATATCATTGAACTGGGAGCAGAAAGGAAGCTATGGATGTAGCTGAACAAGATACAGCAAACTTACTTAACTAAACAGGATCAGAGCATGCTAAACAAGTAAATGAACTATGGTTCTAGCTCTAAAGGATCGAAGCCTTCTGTCACGAAGAACACAAGCCTCTAACTTATGAACGATCCAAGAACACAAGAACAAAGCAACCATGCATGATGTCCACTATAGTCTAAATAAGAAATGCTGAAATACTCACTTTGATCTAAATGAAGAACAAGCATCCACGAGGACATCAACTCACTCCTTACCCCTCCTCTACCTCACACTAATCCTAATCTAGATCTCTCCTCATCACCATTCTACCACAAAGAGGTGAGAATCACCTCTCATGGGCAGAATTGGAGAGAGGGAGAGAGAGCTACACAAGAGAAAGTGGAACTTGAGAGCTAGGTGGTGTGTGTGAAATGGAGCCCCTCCCCTCCTATTTATAGACAAGGAGGAGGCTTGCTCCGGGGCTCAAAGTGCCCCTAAACGCCCGGGACTGCAGCAGGGAGCCAATGGGAGGTTAGCACGTGGAGGGCCAGGATGAACCGACCCTAGGTCGGTTCGGCCGAACCTAGGGTCGGCCGGCCCCCTCGGGTGGCCTCCTGGCCCGTGCTTCCTCTGGCTCACTTCCATGTGGGCCCTGATGCCTCTCCTCCGTCCATGACACGTTTCCTGGCGGTTTAGTTGGTAAAGTGGGCCCATGGATCCATGTGATGCTGATGTGGCAGCGTGTTATTCGTCGAAAGTTCTTCACATGGATTGGTGACATCATGGATCCAGGAGAATCCATGTGGAAGCCCCTGATTGGCCAGCATTTGAGTGCCTTGGATTGGAGTGGAGTGAAAGTGCATGAATTCCTCTCATTTCTTATGCTAAATACCTGCATTCAAATAGACATCGACACTGGTGGAAAGTATGAGTTTAAGCACCTATTCTAGTGTGGATGTTCAATTCATGTTCAGATTTGCAGGAGTTGACGGCCTTGAAAATGGCAAATATTGACCGTCAACACGCGCCGCCGCCTGTAGCTCCGAGTATCACGGGATACTCCTTGTAATCCGGGAGATAAGCTTCCCACAGTTGTAACCGACCCCGACACAGGTCAACCGACCTGCGCTTGCAAACCCTAGCCCGTCCCCCCATATAAGGCGGCCTAGGGATCCATGCACAGGGACAACTCATCTTCATCCTCGCATAATCCACCACAACTGGACGTAGGGTTTTACTCTCCGGAGGCCTGAACTAGTATAAACCCTTGTCTCCCTGTCCTTCGCCGCCATACTCGCCTAGCTCCGTGTGCACCACGTGCATAACCACCTACGCTCTTAGGTCCCGATCCTCCATTAACCTGCAAACATCTAGGGCAACCCCCTAGCGCATCTGTCTAGGTCTCACCCCCTGACAGTTCGCGCGCCAGGTAGGGGCGATCAGGAACTCGCTATGCAGCATGGTGGACCAATCTGGCATCGTCTTCCCGGCGAGCATGGCGGCCTTCCTCGCCGACCCCGTGGAGATCTGCTTTGGATCCTTCACGGCGACCTCACCTGCTCCGGCAGCTTCGACTCCCTCAGTGACCCCCAAGAAGGTCGTCACGGCGTCCACTGCCGTCCCTGTTCCCGATCTAGTATCGGAGACCCACCCACCCAAACCCTGTGACCTTGTCCAGGGGATGGAAAACGTTATCGGCTCCATGAGGGAAACCTTGGAGATCTGCGAACGAGCTCAACGCTCGGCGCAGACAGCGCTACGCCACGACGTGTTTCCCTTCGGCCTGAAGTTTGCACCCGGCATTCGCCTGAACCAACTCTCCACGCCTTCTCAGATCCAATCTGGGCGGCGACCTTCACGCGATCCAAGGCCTGCACCTCGCGCTCGGCGTGACCCCCTCGACGTGCCCTGCACCTACCACAAGGGTGCAAAGCACACCCTCCGCGGGTGCCGCTTACGAAAGAAGATCGGCAACGAGCTCCCTCGCCGAGCTAAGCAACCTACCCAGTCTCCGGACTGCGGGAAGTTCCAGAAGGTCCGAGTTCGTATCTCCCTGAACGACCCGGAAGTCATCTTTCGTCAGGTGATGGTGATCTTGGAGAACGAGCCACCACGCGTGGGTGCGACCGACTCCCAGGAGGCGGCCTGTATCCAGGCAAACGCCCGCCGCGCTGAGCGACGTGCGGAAGAGCAGCGGTGTGCCTTGTCCTGCGCTCGTGATCTGCGCCTCGAGTTCGAGGAAGTTGGGATCACGACCTTCAACAGCCCCCAGGCCAACCTGGGCGCGGCCATTACCCGGCTCCAGCAAGTCCAGTCGCCTGAAGCTGAGCAGGCCCTCGCGTACCTCCGGGTCGCCAACGCCCTGGTGGAAGAGAAGAGCGCAGCCTCCAGGTCCGCCGCGTCATCCTCAACCCGCCACTCGCGCAGTCGATCTTATCGACCTACGCGTAGCCATCTCTCCCCCATCCAGGAGGAGGTCGCTCAGCACAACCCTGAGCAACCCGCCCAGCAGCCCGCTGCTGCCCGCGACCTTCGCGTCAACCTCGATGCCAACAGGAGTGCTCGCGACGCTCGCACCGTCGTTGACCAACGCCACCGGGAGCGCGAGGAGCGCGAGCTCCGCCACCGCCTGGACTATGACCGCGAGTACGGTGCACCCTGGGGCGTTCCCCGCATCATGGAGCGCGAGCTCCGTGATCAACATGAGATCAAGAACCAGCGGCGTGCCAAGTTCGACGCCGACCACGGCGACCCAGCCATCGTCCAGTACGATTGGGATCGGCAGCCACGCTCCCAGGTTGTCGCCCCGGAGCGCAGCGTCCACTCCGCGCCACGAGATGCCGCTCCGGCAAGAGGCACCAGCGACGACCTTGCGCTCAACGCCTTCCCAGCGCTGGATGCCCGCTTCAAGAGGAAGGTTTACCCCGACAACTTCAAGCCCAACATCAAGCCGTATGATGGGCGCTCCGACCCTAACATCTGGCTGTCGACCTACTACGTCGCCGTCAAGGCGGCCGGTGGTAGCTTCGACCACATGACGGCCTACTTGCCACTGGTGATGGGCAAGGCCCCTTCGCTCTGGCTCAACAACCTTGCGCCTGGCAGCATCAAGACCTGGGCCGATCTGTCCCAGGCCTTCACATCGAACTTCCAGACGACCTACAATCGTCCTGGGAACACCTTCAACCTGGGGTGGGTCGTGCAGAAGCCTAAGGAGCGGCTCCGCGACTACAATACCCGGTTCTTCGAGAACCAGAACGAGTGCATTGGCGTCAGGGACGACCAGATCATCGACAGCTACAAGAAAGGCATCAAAGACCGCAAGGTCTTCGACAAAATCCATGAGGCTGGCCCGACCAACGTCAAGGAGCTCATGGTCATCGTCAACAAGCTGATGGAAACAAAAGATGCGCTCCAGAATCAGGTTGACGCTGATAACACTGGTGCATCTGGCACTGCCGTGGACAAGCTCCGCAAGCGACCTTCCGAGGTCCTAGCGGCCGAAGGGCGGCGAGGTTCGTCCTTCAACCAAGCGGAGTTCGACCTAGCGCTCGACAGCATCTACGGGTTCCATGAGGGGGCCACCCACACTCTCCGCGAGTGCTCCCAGTTCAAGAGGGTCTTCAGCGCCTCCGCGGATCCCAAGCGACCCAGGAACGACGGCAGGCGACGCGACAGCCGCCCCTACAACAACAACTACCACCGTGACGACCGGCGAGATCGGCGCGACGGCCGCCGCGACGATCAGTATGACGATCGCTGTGAGCCACCTCGCAGCGACCCGCCTCGCAACGATCCAGCTCCAGCAGCTGCCCGCGACGAGACGAACCTGCCCCCTCCACCAGCATCGGGCAACCCAATGGGCCTTTCCAGGCCGCTACCCGCGCGATCAACATGATCGTTGGCGGAATCAAGTCCAGCACCAGCAGGAGGCGCTACCAGAAGGACAAGCGCGACGTCCACCTCGTCCACACTCATCCAATCGTGCCCCTACGATGGTCTGAGCAGCCGATCACGTTCTCCAGAGCTGATCACTGGGTCCATATCCCAGACCCCAGGTCCTACCCGCTCATCGTCGAGCCTACGGTGGATGGAGCCCTGCTCTCCCAGACCCTGATCGACGGTGGCAGTGGGCTGAACATCATCTTTGTTGACACCCTCAAGAAGATGGGCTTCGACTTCAACAAGATGACGGAGTGCGACGAGCCCTTCTATGGCATCGTCGCCGGGAAGGCGGTCCAATCCCTGGGTCGAGTCTCCCTCCCGGTCACTTTTGGTACGGAGGCGAACTTCCGCACGGAATACCTCAACTTCGAGGTCACCAACTTCAAGTCCTCCTACCACGCGATCCTAGGTCGCCCGATGCTGCCCAGATTCATGGCCATCCCGCACTACACCTACTTGGTGTTGAAGATGCCGGCTCCGCGTGGGGTCCTCTCTGTCAAAAGGGGACTTCATCATCTCCTTCAGGTGCAACACGGAGGCTCTCGACCTCACTGCGACCTCCGCCGCCGCCGAGGCCTCCGCGGTCTTGGTGGCTGAGGCCGAAAAAGTCGACCCTGTCGACCAGTCCGTCCCGGAGCAGAAGCGCACCGAGACCGCCCTAGATGCGGCCCCATCGACGAAGAAGGTCTGCCTCGGCCTTGCCGACCCAGAGAAGACGGTGGTGATCAGCGACGGGCTCGACCCCAAATAGGAACTTGCGCTCACCAGCTTCCTCCGGGATAACGCCGACATATTCGCTTGGAGTCCATCGGATATGCCAGGCGTTCCTAGGGAGCTGGCTGAGCACGCCTTGGATGTAAGCAAGACGGCGAAGCCTGTCAAGCAGAAGCTTCGCCGCTTTGCGAAAGATCGCAAGGACGTCATTAGGGTAGAGCTAATAAAGCTCCTAGCTGCCGAATTTATCTGAGTGTAAAAACCCAGTTTGGCTCGCCAACCCGGTTCTTGTACCAAAGAAAACCGGTCAATGGAGAATGTGTATTGACTACACTGATCTCAACAGACACTACCCTAAAGACCCCTTCCCTCTTCCGCGTATCGACCAGGTCGTGGACTCCACGGCCGGGAGCGTCCTTCTCTGCTTCCTCGACTGTTACTCAGGGTATCACCAGATAGCCCTGAAGGTCTCCGACCAAGACAAAATGGTGTTCATAACGCCCCATGGCATCTACTGCTATACGGCCATGACCTTCGGCCTCAAGAACGCTGGCGCGACCTATCAGAAGGCAATACAGAAGTGTCTGGCCAGCCAGATCAGCAAGAACGTAGAAGCCTACGTCGACGACGTGGTCGTCAAGACCACTCACGAGGACAAGCTCATAGCTGACCTCGCGGAGACCTTCGCCAACCTCCGCACTTACCGCTGGAAACTCAATCCAGAGAAGTGCGTCTTCAGTGTCCCGTCCGGCAAGCTCCTGGGCTTCATGGTCAGCAACCGGGGCATCGAAACCAATCCCACCAAGGTGGATGCCATCCTCAAGATGAAGCGACCTATTGGCAAGAAGGACGTCATGAAGCTCACAGGCATGATGGCGGCCTTAGGCTGATTCATTAGCAAGCTCGGAGAGAAAGGCATGCCCTTCTTCAAGCTGCTAAAAAAGGCGGACAAGTTCGCCTGGACCGAGGAGGCGGACCAAGCTCTTGAGCAACTCAAGACCTTCCTCACGACGCCCCCGGTGATGGTGCCCCTCACGCCCAAGGAGCCCTTACTGCTCTACATCTCGGCAACCACCCTGGTGGTCAACGCCGTCCTGGTGGCTGAGTGACCTGAAGAGGGGCGACCTTACCCCGTCTAGTGACCTATCTACTACGTCAGCGAGGTCCTGTCTGATAGCAAGACCAGGTACAGCCAGCCCCAGAAGATGCTTTACGCGCTACTCATGACTTCACGAAAGCTCCGGCACTACTTCCAATCCCACAAGATCAAGGTCGTCTCGGCCTTTCCCCTTGGCAAGATCCTACGGAGTCGTGACACCTCTGGGCGCGTCGTCAAGTGGTCAATCGAACTAGGCGAGTTCGACCTAGAGTTTTGCCCCAGGCAGGCCATCAAGTCCCAAGTCATCGCAGACTTCGTCTCGGAGTGGACAGAGATCCAGCAGCCTCCGCCACCGGAGCGACCTGAGAATTGGAAGATGTACTTTGACGGTTCCCTGAACCTCGAAGGAGCAGGCGCGGGCGTCTTGTTCATCTCCCCTAAGGGCGACTACCTCAAGTACGTCCTGCAGATCCACTACAAGGTGTCCAACAACGGCACCGAGTACGAGGCCCTCATCCACGGGCTCCGCATCGCCGTCTCCCTCGGGATCAAGCGCCTCCTGGCCTACGGTGACTCCAAGGTCGTCATCGACCAAGTCAGTAAGGACTCCAAAGCCAGGAAGGATACGATGGATGCATACTGTGCTGAGGTGCGCAAGCTCGAGCATCACTTCGAAGGGCTCGAGTTCCACCACGTCTGCCGCAACAACAATGTCGCTGCGGATGTCCTCTCCAAGCTTGGCTCCAAGCGCGCACTGGTCCTGGCTGGTGTGTTCATCCAGGACCTACGCAAGCCGTCCATCAAGCTCATCCCCGACCCAGAGTCGCCCGGCGACGAGCTTACCTCACCCGAAGGTCGCGAGATTCTCATGATCGACGCAGAAGATGGCTGGCGCCTCAACTTCATTGCCTTCCTCCTCGAGCATCGAGTACTTGAGGACAAGGCAGAGCGAGAAAAGATCACGAGGCGTAGCGCCAACTACATCATCGTCGGCAAGGAACTGTAACACCCTAATTCTAAATTTTTGCAATAGTTTAAAATTTGCTAGAAATAGTTGGCTCGTAATCTTTAGTGTTGGTAAGCAAGAAATAATTTCTAAAAGAAACTAAATGAATCTTAGGGTATATTTTTTGTTTGTATGCACACATGCTGCCCTGCATAATTTTCCTTGTATGAAAAATGAGTTTGTATTTCAAATTTTTCAAATAGGATTCAAATCTGGAATTGTTTAAATGCTATTTCCCTTTCCTTCAAAGCTTGGGCCGAATCTCCCTTCACTCCCTGGCCCAACCCCCTCCTCCTTCCTCCTTTTCTCCCCGGCCCAATTTTCCCCCGCAGCCCACCGTGGCCCAGCGGCCTGCCCCCTCCTTCCCCTCCCTCTCTCACCGCCAGATGGACCCCACCTGTCGGCACCATCTTCTACCTCTCCCTCCCCCCTTTCCTTCCACGGTGCTGCACGCACACCGCCGCCAGGATTTGAAATCCCCTTTGCCCCGCCCGTTTCCGCGCCCGCCTGGCCCCACCTCCAAGATCACCGCGCTCATCCCGCGCTCTCTCTCCCCTTTCCCCCCTCTTCCGCTCCCTCCATGGCAAGTGATGGCCATCAATGGCCGGTCAGGGCCGTGACCCCCGCCCTCATTTCCTCCCTGTCCCGCACGCCCCCGCCCCTACAAAAACCCGTGCAACATCACACTAGCTCCCCCTTAGCCACTCCACGCCACCATTCACCTTCTCCGCGCCTCCGTCGCCAAACGCTCGTCGGAGCCCCGCCTCTCTGAGCTCGGGTAAGCCACGGCCGCCGCCGTAATTCCTCACCTCCCGGCCGCCTCTCACCCTCTCCTCCCTTCCACATCCTTCGCAGGCACCCTACGACGCGACCCCGGCACCCAGGAACCCCCGCACCGAAGCCGCAACGCCATCTCCTCGCACGGCCGTGAGCAGTTCCGCCACCGCTCGCTGTCAGCCGCCTGCGCACCTCCTCCACTCGACCCTTACCCTCTGGTGGGCTCGCCGTACCCTCCTCTCTCTTTTCGTCCATATCCTGTCACCCCTCATCCACCACAGCGCCGCCGCCCTCCTCCTCCGGCGAAGCGCCGCCGCAGAAGCCCTGTTACCGGTGGCGCCGGCGACCCAAGGGAAGCGGTGCAACCTCAGCCGCCGATCCCTTCATCTACGGCCAGGATCGCATACCCCTTCGGGGTATGTAATCGGTCCACCGTGGACCATGGACCAGCGGTCCACGGCTAGTCCATGGACCACGTCACCGCCACGCCAGCCGCCCCGGCGAATCGCGTCGCGCCACGCGTCGCCATGTCAGCGGATCCGCCCAGTCAGCATCTTTTTGCGATCTAGCCCCTATAAAACCCTGTAATTTAGCCACTTTTTCTCTGTGTCTTGCAGATTTATCAAACCAGCCCCTGTTGAATCTTTTATTTACATCTTGGTCCCTGATGACGTCATGCTGATGTCATCACCAGAAAAGTCCACCAAAATTTCAATTCATATATTTTGATTTTCCATAAATCCTTGCTGATGTCATAAATGTCTCTGATGATGTCATAATTGATCTTTTCCAGTGTTAAAATAATTCCAGAAATGTTAGTTTTACAGTTTAGTCCCTGGTTTAGTAAAACAATCAATACTTTTTGCTCGTAGCTCCGTTTCAGGTGATTCTTGCGCTCACGCGATCGTAGCGACGAGCCCGTTCTTTTAAAATGCTTTTCACACTGTTTTGACTCTGTTTGGTGTACTGTTTCTTATACTTTGTATGTATGCTTGTTTCCGGTAGTTGCTACGAGTAGCGGTTCGTGATCAAGATCAAGTGTACGTGAAGATCAAGCAAGAGCGTGAAGAAGGCAAGTGTCCTTGATGCATGCTCCTTGTTTCCCGTGCATTTACTTTAATACCACACTTTACTTTACGCTTTATGCATGCTTCGAGTCAATTTGATCGGAATCCTATGTAGGGTCTCTACTAGATTTTGATATGACTTTCCTTGAAGCCCTTAGAGAGTTTGGTTATGGGTAGTTAAATGCTTAGTTGCTGAACATCTGGGATGGGTTTAATTATTAATATTGATTAATGTACTATTTAATCACATGGGTGGTTGATCTTTTAGAAACATGGAATTCTAGGGGCTCGAGCAAATGCTTGTCCGGTGGACGGTGTTTTTGGGTTGATGCTTGTCTTGCTCGAGCCACCTTAAGGTCTGATGCGTGGAGTGACCACCCAAGATCTACAGTACAACCACGAGAACTAATGGGCTATGGTCTTGGCCAATTAAGTAGGGGAAATCGGGAAATCCAGCCGGCCAGCGTTAAGCTGTTGGTTCCAGTGAGGGAGGTTAGGCCCCCAATATTCTGTGGCACGAGGACGGGTACCCGAACCCTGAGTTGGGTTAATGCACCGCTGGTGAACCTATGCAAAGGCCTCGTAGCGTCCCTATGCTATCACACCAAAGGAAGTGTGAAAGTGCCTTGCAAGCACAGCATGGTTGGGTTTAACGTTCCTTTGAACGTTTACGCGACTCGTGGGTAAAGTTGTACAACCTCTACAGAGTGTAAAACTATCATGATAGCCATGCTCACGGTCAAGAGCAACCTGGACCCTCACATGTTTAGCTGGTGGAATGGTTGGTTTGGATGGGTTGTTTGGCCATAGATAATAGTTGTTTTAACTTTAAGGTGGGTTTGGGTTGGGAAGACTCTCATCTTAGTAAATAGGTTGTTTAATAAAATATGACCAACTAAAATCAATGCTTGCAGCCAGTTGTGTCAGCCTTTCTTGTTCTAAGCCCTCATAGCTCTACCTCCTACACTTGCAGAGTACATTTCGATGTACTCACCGTTTCCCTTTCAACCCCCTGCTGTCTTTCTCTCCCCCATAAATGCTATTCAGGTTATGGAGGCCATGAAGACCTAGGAGTGCGTTTCCCTCGGTTGATTGCCTGTGGTCATGGAGCCCGCTTCCGCACAAGATATTAAGCTCTAGCTGTACTTTTCTTTTGGACCCACGGGTCATTTTGTAATATTTAAACGTGATATGGAAATGTACCATTGATGAAGTTGTACTTTATGTATGAAATATGATCCTGGCATACATAAAGTGGCACCTGATTGTGTTTATAAAATCGGGTGTTACAGGAACTCTACCGGAGGTCCGCCTCCACTGGAGTACTGATGAGGTGCATCCTGCGATCCGAGGGCCTTAGGCTCTTGGACGAGATCCACGGTGGTGAGTGCGGCAACCACGCAACCTCTTCCAACCTGGTGGGCAAGGCCTTCAGGTCTGGCTTCTACTGGCCCACAGCCTTGGCTAATGCCCAAGAACTTGTACATCGTTGCAAGGGGTGCCAGTTCTTTGCTAAGCAGCAGCACCTCCCGGCTCAGGCCCTTAGGACCATCCCTCCGTCGTGGCCCTTCGCAGTTTGGGGTCTTGACTCTGTGGGACCTTTCAAGACCACCCCCGACGGCTACAAGCACATACTCGTGGCGGTGGACAAGTTCACCAAGTGGATCGAGGTCCGCCCCGTATCCAGCATCACGTCGAAAGAGGTGGCCAAATTCATCGAAGAGATCACCCATCGCTTTGGGGTGCCAAATAGGATTGTCACCGACCTTGCCACGGCCTTCACAGGAGTCGAATTCTGGGACTTCTATCAATACAGCCTGATCGACGTATACTACTCCTCGGTGGCACACCCGCGGTGCAACGGCCAGGTCGAGCGGGCCAACGGCATGGTTCTACAGGCCATAAAAGACCGTATCTTCGACGGCTCAGCGCCTTACGCCACCAGGTGGCTCTCAGAGCTCCCTCACGTCCTCTGGGGTCTCAGGACCCAGGTCAGCTCGGCTACAGGGTACTCACCCTTCTTCCTGGTCTATGGATCAGAGGCTATCCTCCCCACCGATGTGGCCTTCGGTGCTCCTCGCATCCAGCACTTCGACGAAGGAGAAGTAGAGCAAACACGCCGGCTCGACCTCCACAGCGTCGAGGAACACCGTATGGCTGCGCTCATGCTCCACACTCGCCACGAGCAGCATCTACGTCGCTACCACGACCGCAATGTGCGGGAACGTTCCTTCAACGTTGGCGACCTAGTCTTGCGGCGGATCCAGAACACCAAGGATATGCACAAGCTCTCTGCGCCTTGGGAAGGCCCCTTCATAGTTAAGGAGGTCATTGGACTGGCGACCTATCGCCTCCAATGGGCCTATGGCCAGGGTGTTCCTAACCCCTAGAACATCGAGCACTTGCGTCGCTTCTATCCTTAGGAGCCTTGTATCACAAAGCTATGTACTCTATCCTTTGTAATTCCATATAAAAATAAAGATTGCTCTTTCAACCTGCTTGTTTTCTGTGCACCCCTCCCCTTCGACACGCTCGGGGGCTTGGTTTAAAACCGGACCCCTCACGCTCGGGGGCTTGGCTCTAAGCTTGGCCCTTCACGCTCGGGGGCTTGGCTTTGCCAACCTAAGGGTCGCCCGACCTGGGGTTTCTACCTCTCTCTTTACAAGTGTTCCCTTACCACAGCTTCTTATGCATTTTATAAGTATTCCTAGGTCATGGGGTTTCTTGACCTTGGGTCCCCGACCCCCTCCGCGCGCCGGCCGCACTTAAGCCTCCAACGTCAAGCCGTGTGGTCAGCAAGCCGTTCCTCCACTGAGTTGGGTTAGCGGAGGAAAAGGGGTCTCGCAACTTCATTACCTTTGCGTTCTTATAAAGAGTATATAAAGTCAAATAAGGGATCACGTGACATGCCTTTTTCATTCATGCATTGTTTATATTACATCAAAAGGGTCCGCGACCCATTGTTACTAACTGTTTGCCACTCCTAAGCCACGTTTACAGGTCTATCTTCTTCATGACCTTCTCCGCGGCGGCCTGAATCTCTTCGCTGGCCACCAACTGCGACAAGGCGAGCTCCTCCTTGACCTTCTCCAGGTTGAATGACGGCTCATGATGCTTCACCGTGGCCAGCACCGTAGCAGCAACAAGCTTGCCACTGTCCACTAGCAGGGTCTTTATGCGACCTTCCGCGTCCTCCAACCGCGCGACGAGTTCCTGTGGACCACCCTCGACCTTCGGGGCGTACACATCCACAAGATACTCGGCGGCCTCCTTGAGGTCGTCCAGCTCCTTCTCAAGATCTGCAGCCATCTCTTGATGATCAATAAGGGTTTGCATCGCCCGGCCAAGGTCGATCTCTAGATCCCTGCGCGCCCCAAATTCATAAGCAGCTTTACGGGTGAAGTAAGACTCACTGGCGACGACCTCCTTGTGCTTCTCCTTGAGGATCTTCACCTGCTCCTTCGACTCCTTGAGGTCCTTCTTCAAGGCAGTCTCCCTCTTCTTGGCCTCTGCAAGTGCCGAGGTCAAGAACGTGTTACCACGACAGTTAAACAAAAAAGACCAAAAGGGCGTCTCTCGGTGTACCTGCGGTGGCGTTCTTTAGATCGTCCTCCGTCTCCTTCGCCTTCAGCTTTGTAGCTTCAAGCTCCCGCTTCAAGGCCTTGATGGCCTGGTCCTTCAAGATCGCCTTGTCCTTGAGGCTCCTTATTTCCTTCGCGACCTCCGTCTTGGCCTGCAGCACGGCCTCCCGGGTCGTTGCCAGCTCCGTGTGAAGCTTGGCACCCTCCGTCAGCAGGGTCGCTCTACCCTGCGCCCGTTCGGCAAGGGTCTACATCCACACATTATGAAAGATTGTCAAATCAGTGCGCTTTGGGGAATTAAAAAGTCTTAGCCCTAAAGGTAACACCAGCTCACCATGAGTGTGTGGCCGATCGTCTTCGCCGCCTCCATGATGGTCGCCTGCGCTGCCTTAAAGTCATCAAGGTCCTTGGCGTCGGCCCAGACATCATCCTCCCACGGAGTGCGGACGTAGAGGCACCGTTGTCGCTCGGCTTCCCTGCTTCCACCTCCGGTTTCTGCCGGCGGCATCTCCAGCAGATCTGACTTCGGCGAGTCTTGCTGGCGCGGGCCCTCCTCCTGCTACGCACTCTCAGCAGCAACCTTGGCTGCCACCGATGGCGTTGTCCCCACGGTCTTAGGGACCTCGCTGGTGACATCCCCACCTGAGGTCGCCAGCGACTGCCCCACCGACACCTTCTCAACCTTCCGCCCGGAGGCCTCTTGGCCCGAGGCATTCTTGCTGCTGCCCGATGCAGCAGGAGCCCCGCTGCCCAAAGTACACAAATCTCGTCAGCACCGACGCACTCAACAAGTACCACAGATGAAGAAAAGCATACAATCAAGCTCTGTAATGTACCTGCTGTCGGCCTTCAATTTCAACGACATCGGCCTAGGCGGCGCCCGCCTTAGCTTCTTCTACAACCCTTGGTCGCTCATGCCTCCTGCACTCGGCTTCGCCTGTTGCTCACTTACAACACCGAGCGAGGTGCCGTCTCCTCCCGCGGCCGCTACGTCACCCGATCCTATGGCGACGTCGCATGATCGCGCATCGTCCTGCTCCTCGTAAATGACCTCGGTGTTAGTCGTTGTCGTCTCCGATGACGCAGTGACGTCCTTCCTCTTCCTCTTCTTCTTCTCCACCTCGATGGTGGCGGAGATGATCTTGACGCCCTTGTGCACCGGGATCTTAGCGGTGACCTGCCGCGTATGACGAGTTGTCAGCGCGGAGCTCGCCACGGGCGGATCCTCATCATTGCTACCCCCACCGATGAGTCGGAGAGGTAGTTCTCCAATATTTCCGGCGGCGGAGCCCTCACGTCCTCCGCTGCTCGGACCTTGAAGCTGCACTCGCCCTCGTCCGCGAGGGGAGCTGGACACCAGAACAAACCTTCACGACCCTGCAAACAGTCGACCTTCGTTTTAGAAAAAGGGGAATGCAACAACAACAGAGAAATCAATTTCGATCAGCGACATACCACGTCCGCGGGACGTGTGAGGGAGAACGCCTTGGGGCACGTTCGGTTCCGGATCACCCCATTGAAGAGCTCCCTCACTCGCGCCACCATCTCCTGCTTGGAGACCTTGCACTGCTGTACGCGGGTTGGGTCGGTCTGACCCCAGTACTCGTAGGCCGGGTGCACCCGATCTTGGATCGGCTGCAGCAGCCTCCGGCTGAAACTGATGGCCACCGCCCTGCCGGTCAGCCCTTCTTCCTTCCGTTGCTTGAGGTCCTCCAGCAGCGGCTTGATGGCGTCCATCTCCCGTGACGTTAGCTGGTTGGACCACTCTGGCACCGGGACTGGCGCGAGCCCCGACCTGGTTGCCAGCGCTGGTTTGGGGTTGTCGATGTAGAACCAGCCCCGCCTCCAGCCTTGGGTGTTGTCCGGCAGCTCCATGTCGATGTACACCATCTTCATGTGCCGACGTAGCATGAAGCCGACGGCGTCGACGACGCCATTCTTCCTAGTCTTCTTCACCTCGAAGAAATACCGCCACAGGTCGAAATGTGGCGGTATCCCCAGGTACGCCTCGCACAGGTGGATGAACGAGGATACCGTGGGGATGGCGTTGGGGACGAGATGCACTAGGTCTATGCGGTAGAAGTGGAGAAGCCCGCGGAAGAAGTCACCTGCCGGGACTCCAAAGCCGCGCTCGACATACGAGACGAAGGCGACGGTCTCCCCAGTTCCCTCGGAGGGGAACGCTTCGCCAGCGGTGGGCCTCCAGCCCACCTGCTCTTTGGGCTTCAGCAGCCCGCGCTCCACCAGCTCCTTGAGTTGCACCTCCGTCACCGTCGAGTGCTCCCACACCTTCTCCGGGGCCGGTGCAAGCTCTGGGGCCATTTTCTCTTCCTCGAAGCCGGTGGATCTAGCTCTAAATACCACCAGGTACTTTTGGCGCATACGGCGGCACTGGGCGCGGTGGATCTCTGCACGGCGGCACCGGCGAATCTATGCGCTAGAGCTTCTGGCGGCAGATTGGAAACCCTAGCTGCTGCGGGGAATGGAAGCGAGTGGGGTCCTCGGCCCTTCACTCGGCCTTTTATAATTGGGCCGCCTCAGTGCGGTGGGCTGCGGCGCCCTAAACGTCCCCTCAGATTCGGCGACATCAACGGCGACCCAACGGATACATTGCCTAACGGCTCTTTCGGCCTAACGGCTACAGGCAGTGACGGCTCGAGCTGTGTGGGAATCCATGCCCGTTGGTTTTCTGCCCAATGGCCCGGTGTCCATGGACTCGCTATGCCTTACTTCAAGCCCCCTCCCAATTGTTTTCTTCAAGGCTTCTTAGCCTCTGACGACCTCCGGGTCTACAACACTACCTTCATAAGGTCGACAGGGACTACCACTTGGTAGGTCGCCCAAGTCTTCAATCACGGGTTCATACCCATATTTACTTATTAACGACCTCCGGGTCAAGTAGCACCTCCCCGAGGTCGCTAAGGTCCTGCTACCTGTTAACGTTGCCTTAAATGGCTGCACCAACGGCCCCGTGCTTAATGACTCCACTGCCTGTTGGCGACCTCTTGGTCAAGTAGCACCTCCCTGAGGTTGCTAAGGCCCTGCTGCCTTCTAGGTCGTTTAAGACCTAGGATTTTTCAGGTTGACTACCTGCGTTGTGCCACTGCACAACGGTCGTGCCGACCCAGGTCGACACGGGCCCCTTGTCTCTACGGAAGGCCTCCTGAAGGTCGGCGTGCTATTAAAGCCCCACTGGGACCTTGGTATCCGTACCATTGCAGCCCGGGCGCCCTTACAAACTACTAAAGCCATGACACTGCTCATGCAAATCTATATTTACAGCTTCATAAGCTACAAGGAGTTTGGCCCTTGGCCAAATTACAAGATACAAAGATCTTAAAGGTCCTGAATTACCTTCTAAAGTGCTTACGACTCAATCTACACTAATAAGGCTTGTCGCAAGCTTTCTTCTGGCTTCAGGACCTACTCGATGACCTCTGTAGCCACTGTGGAGGCAGCTGCCACACAGCCACCTCTACTCGCACTCCAACCGGTCTCCTGCGGTGCCCAACATCAAGTCTGAGCTTCGCCACAAGATTGCAGAAGGTCTGAGCTTTAACACCAACCTCGTCGGGTGGAGCGCGGTGCTCACCAGCATCACATCAGGCCTGAAAGTGTCAGGGCCGACGATGCAACTGCTGCTTCATACTCCTTCCGGGCTCCTCGGTGAGGCTGGGAGAAGAGGCCAATCGAGTTCTTCAAGCCTCGCAAGCATTCTTCTAGCTCGAAGCATGAACTACATCACCTCTACACTCTGGCGGGCGGACACAAGCCCACGGCATGGCAATATTACTACACTGGGTCATCTTGGATCCCCTCTGAAGATTGGTGCGGTTTGCTTCAAGCCTTGGGCACCTATTTATACCAACAGGTATCTGCATTCAGTCTTAGCCGCAAGGCCAACTTGCGTGGCGTCCTTATCCTCGAAGACACTGTACCCTCGTGGAGCACGAGGTTACTATTCGCCTGTGAAAAGGCATCGGCACGCCTGACCCCTACCTGACTGCACACTGAGGCACCTTTGTCTTTTGCGGATGGCAGTAACCTGTGCTTCATGAGTATGCTGGCCCGTGACCGTACAATGCACTTGTGACTCTGGATATGACAGACCTGTCGCCTGCTACCCTCTGCAAAGATTCTGGAGCTCTTGTCCTTTACCATCGATCCTACAAGAGCGTCTGTTTCCTAAAGCAGAAGGTCGTAGGTTCGGCTAATTCTTCTTCTTCTTCTTTGGAGCATCAAACCGGCCATACTGGTCGCTGTACTGCTCGGGGGCTACTACACTAGTGCGTCTTCGACGCCCTATTTTCTTTAGGTCACCTCGACCTAATGGGAGCCTGCTTCCATCACATCTCGGCTCGACCTACCCTTGGTAGGCTTGTTGACCTTTCTGAAGGTCGTGACTGCTATTACAACATGCCTGATTTAGGTCAGGTCGGCGGTTCTGCAAGATCTACGCCTCGTCTTCACTTCGACCTTACGGTCCTTCGACCTAGAAGCTCGACGTTCAACTTCGTCTGCGCATCGGAGGGGTTTTCTTTTCTTTTTTGATCCCTGTGCACCCTTCATGATCTCGACGGTGCCGCGCCTCTACTGCTCTTCGACACGACCTCGCCTCGGCCGGTACACCTACACGTCGATCGGGGGCTTGAGAGACATGGGTACCCATGGGTCCTCACTGGCCAGGGTCCCTGAGGCCCCTGGCAAGTGGACCCGACCTTCCAGAAGACTCGCCGACCTCACAAGTGGGCCCAGCGACTTGGTCAAGCTCTCGGAAGACCCGCAAAGCCTTGGCGTGCAAGACAAGACACGGCGACCTGGTGTGCCGCCGCCTGTAGCTCCGAGTATCACGGGATACTCCTTGTAATCCGGGAGATAAGCTTCCCACAGTTGTAACCGACCCCGACACGGGTCAACCGACCTGCGCATGCAAACCCTAGCTCATCCCCCCATATAAGGCGACCTAGGGCTCCATGCACAGGGACAACTCATCTTCATCCTCGCATAATCCACCACGACTGGACGTAGGGTTTTACTCTCCGGAGGCCTGAACCAGTATAAACCCTTGTCTCCCTGTCCTTCACCGCCATACTCGCCTAGCTCCGTGTGCACCACGTGCATAACCACCTACACTCTTAGTTCCCGATCCTCCATTAACCTGCAAACCTCTAGGGCAACCCCCTAGCGGATCTGTCCAGGTCTCACCCCCTGACAGGCTGGTTACGGCGCGCACAAGTGGAGCGGCGGAGGACATGGAGGAGCAGTGCGCGTGCGGGATGTCGGCGGCGAGCGCTCTGCCACGGTGCGGCAAAGTCAACTACGGCGGTACGGGGTGCGGGAGGATGGAAATGAGGCATGGGCAGCCTGACTAACGTGCACGTGTATGACTAAAGGCGGCGGGGAGGGGAGGAGTACGGCGGCGAGCGCGGCAGGAGGGGAAAAGTTGCGGTGGTGGGCGTGAGAAGGACGACGACATATTGTCGTCATGCGTCAGCGTGTCGCCGCTGGGCTGCTGGGCCGGGAGGAAAGGTTGCGGGCTGTGCGGGGAAGCGGAGTAGAAGGTGGTGGAGCGGACTTCTTTGCCAGGCTGAGTTGGGCTGTGCAAGAGGTCACGGGCCGAGTAGGGAGGAGGAGTAGGAGGGGGTGGATTGGACTTTGTCGATGGGTTGAGTGAGAAGAAGGCCCAACTATGGTTTGAACCCTTTTCTATTTGATTTGAATATGGTTTGAACTCAAATTTGAATTTTAATTCAAATTTGGAGAGTATTTGAACTAGGGTTTGCTCTAGAATATCCTTAAGGAAAATTAGTGAGAATTTGGGGTGAGAAAAGGATATTAGCACAATCAAATGCATATGGATGTGTGATGAAAAGGGGAAGGACTTGTTTGTAAATTGCAAATATATTGCATTTAGGTCCTATAGGTTTTAAAGAAATTTTTAGGGACCAAAATTTAAAACCTAGAAAATTCAGGATGTGACAGACCTACCCCACTTAAAGTGAATCTCGTCCCCAAGATTCAGCTAGATTGGTAAATAGGTAGGTAAACTCATTCTTGAGGTCATCCTTTCTTTCCCATGTTGCTTCCGCTTCTGCGTGGTTGCTCCACTGAACTCTGCAAAATCCGACCGCTGTGCTTCTTGTTTGTCGTATGGCTGTGTCCAAAATTCTGACTAGCCTCTCTTGATACTGGAGATCTGGCTGTAGGTCCAATGCTTCTGGCAGTGTTTGTTCCTCTGGGACTCTTAAGCATCTTCTGAGCCGGGACACATGAAATACCAGGTGCACATCATTTAAGTCTTCGGGTAACTCCAAAATATATGCCACCTTTCCAATTTTCCGAATTGTCTGATATGGTCCTATATATCGAGGGGCTAGCTTGCCATGTATCTTAAATATTCTAGTGCCTTTGATCGGTGCTACTTTCAAGTATACGTAATCTCCTGCCTTGAATTCTAACTCCCGTCTGCGAGTGTCTGCATAACTCTTTTGTCGGCTTTGTGCTACCTTTAGATTTTCTCTGGCTAGCCTTGTCTTTTCTTCTGCATCCTTGATGATGGCAGGACCAAATAATGACTTTCCTCCGACTTCTGACCACATTAACGGAGTCGTACATCTTCTGCCGTATAAAGCTTCAAACGACACCATTTGTGGGCTAGCTTGATAACTATTGTTATAGGAAAACTCTGCAAAAGCTAAACTTTCTTCCCAATTCTTTTCGTAGGTCAAAACACAATGTCTTAGCATATCCTCTAATAGTTGATTGACTCTTTCCGTTTGACCATCTGTTTGAGGGTGATAGGCCGAACTATAGTCCAGAGTTGTACCCATACTCTCATGTAAACTTTTCTAGAATTTGGAGGTGAACTGAGGACCTCGATCTGTCACAATTCTCTTGGGTATCCCATGTAACTTGAGGATGTTATTTATGTATAACCATGCCAATTTATCTCCTCCATAACTGATCTTGATTGGGATAAAGTGAGCTATTTTGGTTAAACGGTCAACTATGACCCATATAGAGTCATTTCCCTTAGGAGTTTTGAGTAACCCTATTATAAAATCCATACTAATTTCTTCCCATTTCCACTCTGGTATTGGTAATGGCTGTAATAATCCTACTGGTTTCTGATATTCTGCCTTGATACTTTTGCATAGATGACAGTTGGCTACATACTCTGCTATGTCTCTTTTCATTCCTGGCCACCAATATGTTTCCTTCAGATCTTGATACATCTTGGTTGAACTAGGGTGTATGGAGTATGCTGAGTTGTGGGCTTCTTCCAATATAGCCTTTCTTAGCCCATTCTGAGGTGGCACACATATCCTGTCTCTGAAGTATAGTGTCCCCTCTGAGTCTATCCTGAACTCTGGTCCTTTTCCAAGTCCTATAGAGTCCTGAAGTAGCATAATTTCTCTAATCTGTTTGTGTGCCTCCTTGATTTGTGTCTCTAACAGGGGTTGAATCTGCAGATTTGTAAGGAATCCAAGGGGTACTGTATACAAATTCATAGCTTTCATCTCCTTTTCAACTCTTCAGAGGTTGTTACCTTCCTACTAAGGGCATCTGCTACTACATTAGCTTTTCCGGGATGATACTTCAGCTCTATATTGTAATCTTTGATTAACTCTAACCATCTTCTCTGCCTGAGGTTTAGTTCTTTCTAAGTGAATATGTATTTCAAACTCTTGTGATCCGTATAAACTTCACATTTATTTCCAATGAGATAGTGTCTCCAAATCTTTAAGGCATGAACCACTGAGGCTAATTCTAGGTCATGTGTTGGGTAATTGGTCTCATGTTGCTTTAGCTGTCGGGATGCATATGCAATAACTCTATCATTTTGCATAAGCACACTTCCCAGTCCTCTCCTTGACGCATCACAGTATATCACAAAGTCTTGATGAATGTCTGGAAGTGCTAACACTGGTGTTGAGGTGAGTTGTTTCTTGAATTTCTGAAAAGTTTCTTCGTAGGTTGGGGTCCACTTGAAGGCAACTCCCTTCTTGGTTAACCCGGTCATTGGTCTGGCTAACTTTGAAAATCCCTTAATAAACTTTCTATAATATCTGGCTAATCCAAGAAAACTTCTAATTTCTGTCATGTTTCTAGGTTGAGGCCAATTCATAATGGCTTCTATTTTTGATGGATCCACTACCACTCCATCTTGGGTGATGACATGTCCTAAGAATGCAACTTGTTCTAAATAGAACTCACATTTGCTGAACTTGGCATATAGTTTATGAGCTCTTAATCTGTCTAGGACTATTCTTAAATGTCTCTCATGTTCTTCCACAGTCTTGGAGTATATCAAAATATCATCTATGAATACTACCACGAACTTATCCAATTCTTTCATGAAGACTTTGTTCATGAGATTCATGAAATAAGCCGGGGCATTGGTTAATCCAAATGGCATAACTGTGTACTCATACTGTCCATATCTGGTTACAAAGGCTGTCTTGGGTATATCATCTCATTTGACCTTTAGCTGATAATATCCAGATCTTAGATCTATCTTTGAGAAATACTTGGCTCCCTTTAACTGATCAAACAGGTCATCTATTCTTGGTAATGGGTACTTGTTTTTGTTGGTCACATCAAAGTGATCGGTAATCTATGCACATCCTAAGGGTTCCATCTTTCTTCTTGACAAAGAGTACCGACGATCCCCAAGGTGATGAGCTTGGTCTAATGAAGTCCTTGGCCAATAACTCTTTTAGTTGCTTTCTCAATTCCTCTAATTCATTTACTGCCATTCTGTAGGGTCTTTTGGCTATGGGTGCTATTCCTGGAAGTAAATTTATCACAAACTCAACATCTCTATCTGGTGGTGGTTCGGGTAATTCCTTTGGAAATACATCTAGATACTCCCTTACTATTGGTACTTGGTCCACTGAGGTGGCTTCCATTGCACAGACCATTGGGGTGACATGCTTGTGCTGAGTCTGACACTCTACAACTTGTCCTCTGGCACTAACCAAAGTAACTGTCCCATTTTCACATTCAATCTGTCCCTTGTGTTCTTTTAACTAATCCATGCCCAGTATCAGGTCTATCCCTTTAGAGTTTAGTACTATGGGTTTAACTATAAACTCTACCCTACTTAAATTGAGTTTGACCTCAGGTACTTAGAATTGACAAGGAATTTTTGATCTAGGGGGTTTTGCTACTATGGGATGTGTTAGGGGTATGGTGGATAATCGATTTTCTTGAACAAATTTGGATGATAAGAATATATGTGATGCTCCAGAATCAAATAAGACGGTAGCAGACATGGTGTTCATGGGGAACTTACCAAGCACGACGTCTAACGCGGCTTGGGCTTCCTCGGCCTCCATGTGATTAATCCGTCCTTGGGAATAGGACGAAGTTGGCCTTCGTGGCGGTGGTCCATTTCATCTGACTCCTGGTGCAGCAGGTCGAGAGCTTCCAATTGAAGCGGCTAGTGTGTTGACTTGTGTCTTGAATGGGCAGCTGGCCACAAAGTGTCCAGGCTGGCGACAGTGGAAACAAGTTTTGCCACTTGCAGCAGGGGCACTGGTTGTGCTCCTCGGGGGCTGTGAGCTGGCTTGGCTACGGACTGATGCCGTAGGCTGAGAAGTGGTGCTGCGTGTCGGTTGACTACGCATAGGGGTTCTGGGTGTAAAGCGTGTATTTGACGGGGTAGGGTTTTGGGTGGTCTCCCTTGTGAGGCTGTGCGGTAAGTCATGAACTTACGCCTTCGATCCTCCTCATCATGAACAATTTTGGCTAAGATTGATTGGTTTATCAGGGTGTTGAAGTCTGGATATATATGTGGGGTTAAATGATGGCGGTATAGGGTGCTCAATCCTTTCTTGAACCGAGTCTGTTTCTTCTTATCAGTGTTGACGTCATCTGGGGCATAGCGGGCTAGCTTCATAAACTTCCGATGATACTGAGGAATTGTCATTCCTCCTTGCTTGAGAGCTCTGAATTCGTCAGCCTTTCTTTCCATTGCTCCTTCAGGAATATGATATTTCCCGAATTCTTCTTGAAATTCTTCCCAAGTAATCTATTCTGCATCATTGGCTGCCATATAGTAATTGTCCCACCAATCACTAGCTGTCCCTTGCAGTTGATGCGTCGCTAACATGATCCTGTCCTTGCCTATTGCATGAACTGCATCCAGTTTTCAAGTGATAACCTTCAACCAATCATCTGCTTCTAATGGCTCATCAGAGCTATCAAAGGTAGGTGGGTTGGTTCTACGGAATTCTATGATCTTTCTGGTTTGTCCACAACCACCTCTAGGATGATGGTTATGGTTTTGGGTAACTCCCTCGGCTATAACTTCCATTAGCCTAGTTTGGTTTGCCATAATAGCTACTAGGTCATTTACTAGTGCTGGGGGTGGGTTTTCGTGCTCTTCCTTTGATATATCCATATCTTCGGCTTCCTGCTCAACTTCCACTTGCTGCAACCTCTGCCTTCTCTGTGGTGGCCTCTGGTGAACACTCTCTGTTCGGGACTCATCCCGTGGTTCCGCTGGCATCCTATTTCTGCGGATCACAGCGTTCCTGGATCCTTGCAGACCTCTTGGGTGCCATATGTAGGTTTAACTGGAGTGGGGGTAAGTCTAGGGCCTTATTAAGAAGGGGATTAGTATAGAAGAAGGGGATAAGTATAGATCTATGGAAAAAGATGAGTATAGAATACGTTGCTATATGCTGTGCACAAACAACTATATTTTATTTCTATCCAGGGAATGGGTTCATTACCCCTTTAGCCACTCACAAGCAATATACATTCTAACTTAGAACCATGGCTGCCTATAAATTATTTACTATTTAATCTACATATGTACACTTGTATACTACCCACTTCCTATCTTTAATCCCACGTGTTGCTCTGGCGGTAATAGTCCTCCCAGAAGTGTGATCCACTCAGCGAGTCCTTCTCCCACATGCTGCTGATGTTGGTCACCAATTCTGACATTCCCTGTTCCTCAATAAACTTCTCCACGTCCCACTCATAGTCTGACTAGGATGGATGGCTGTCGGCAGACGAGCTTCCTGGGTTCCATCTCCGGCAAGAGTCACGGCCTTAGGTCCTGAAGTTGCCCACGACATCTCCGTGGGTCCTTACTCTTCTAGGGCTTCTGCAATCTCCTTTCCTTTGTCCTTCCTTGCCCACTAGTCGAATTCCTGCATCGTGGCTTCATGCTTCTGGCTTCCTTCCTTGCTTGACTGACTCATGGGTTGGGGAGATATTTCTTCAGGTTCTTCCGGGATAATGGGTAACGGTACTACTTTATGAGGCTTGGCTTTAGTTTTGGTGGATGTCTTAAGGGTGGCTGAGGGGTTCCTGTTGAGTTGGTTTTAGCACTCTTCTTAACAATGTGCTTGAGATCACGCTTAAGTTCAAGGGTAGCTTCCTCCATGAAGTTCTGGGCTTCCTTAGCTCTCTTCTCTATCTGAGATGACTGATCTAGTATTTCCTCCATACAGTTCTTCAACTGCTCAACTCGTTATACGACATCTTTGAGGTTAATATTTTGGACCTCGTATAGGTTCTCTAGGGACAAGAGGTAGGATACAGTCATAGCCATGGTAGGGTGGTTGACCGGCACTATTTCGGTTAGTAGGGCTTTGATGCGGTAATCCTAGGCAGTTTGCCGGCTTCTCCCTATGGGTAGATACTGGAGAGAAGTTTGGGCTATAGCATTAGCTTTCATTCCTTCCTTAGCAAGGTACATTATGGCTTTCTTGGCTATGGCTTGTAGGGTATCATTAAACCGGACACCTACGGTTGTAACTATGTAGGATTTTTGTTTCACAACTGATGGGGGTTTTCCTAGGGAAAGGCTCATCTCACAATAGGGTATTCCATCTATCACAAACTCTCTGCCCTGGTATTCCGGATGTTGAGTGTAACCTAATTTTGTCATTGCCTTCCATAAAACTCCCGGGAATCCCATGTTTCCTGAGCAAACTCCAAGTTCATCAGTCCAATTGTTTCCTACCATGTCCTACTAGAGACAAGAGTCTTGTCACTAACGTCCGCAGAAAACTTTCCTAAAGCAAAATGTAAGAGAATGGAGTTTTTATATTATTTTAACCAAGCTAAATGGAGCTATGGTCAAGTACAGCTCTGGTACCATCCTGTGGGGACCGCCCTATAGGGGTGGGCCCGAATGCCTTTACGTATCATTCCCTGGATCATTAGATGATACAAACACTTGCACAAGAAGTATCACAATAGTACTTCGTTTATTTATGCTGATATTTTACATAAGGTTGAAAAAGAGAAAACACACTCTATACAAGTGGGGCCGTAGCCTCAACCTTATTCAAGCAGTGGCGAACTACGTAGCGGACTCACACCTCAGGCATCTTGACTCCTAGCTCGGACCCAGGGGGTCCTCTTCGTCATAAGCTTCTAATTCCTCGTCTGGTAGAAGGGATAAGGGAAGCAAGAGTGAGTACCGGGTAGGGTACTCAACAAATTCCACAGCGAACAAGACCAATACGGAGGGGATTCGGCCACTAGTGGGCCTAAGCACACATCCAGGCTAATGAATGTAAAGTACGGAATTTAAGTGTGAAAGAGAGAAGTATGTAATGTAGCAGTATAAAGTAGTTTTGGTCCTAGAGGGCATTCACTTCCCTACCAGTCCCCTGATTATATAGAGTCTACCCGGGTTCCGTTAGGGATAACCCGATCCATCCTTAAGCCATACTCGGCCTCCATTCAAGGACAACCCCGACTCAAGATCAAGTTATAACCTTAACCAAAAGCATCTCTAGTGTCCTAAGGTGTATTCTAATCAATGGGAGCTTTTACCAAGTGGGCTCATAACCGCGAGCCTCGTCTATTCGAATAGATTCATAACTCTGGCTAGAGGGGTACGCTTTACCCGCACGGTCGATCAGCCCATACCCTGTACGGGGGCAGTACTGACCTACGAAACCCGTACCCGCCGGCGTCTATTCATGGACTACATTATCATCCAATCCTAGACTACATTCCCTAGCTCCACCCACGTCTATACTGGGTCTAAGTAGGGGTCATTCCACCACCATCCGCCACGCGGATCCAGTTTCCCGGGAAAAGATGCATCAATATAAAATGCGGCATTCAATAACACCGCATCCCCTAGCGCCAAAACATACCCGATGACCCGTTCTGACCAGACCTGGGACTATGCGAAGGTCCTGCTCCAGCATATCCGCTGCCCACCATGGCCCCTTGGGGTGGTTTACTAGGTGCAGTGGCGGGGTGTGGATCAAGTCCTCACATGAATAGGCATTCCCGAAGGCTATGCCTTTTTGGCCTATGCGGCCGTACAAAACACTAGAAAGACTTTCCCATTAACCAAACCTTATACGACCAGAGTAAGCATGGACAGTACCCTCCACTGAGGTTTCCCCCATACTCCCATGTCCATCCTTAGAGGTTCTATTACTTTAGTCCAATTCATGCAACTACCTTATTCTACTTCAAAAAGTATATTTGAAATAAAGTAAATACAAAATGTAGAATTCGGTAGTATTTAAGCGGGAAAGCATGAAGTAAAGGTCAGAAGTTATCTGGATGGTAGAAGTCATGGAATGTTGTGAAACTTGCCTTCTTTGAAGTCCTGGTCGTTCAGAGCTTCTTCTTCGTAATCCGGGTCGTCGATCAGATTCTCGAAATAAGCGTCGTCTTCTATAAAGCGTAGTTATATGAAAAATGTAAACCATGCAAATCAAGCATAACAATTCATCAAACATGGGTTAAAGAATATTGGATGGGGTTCCTAGGGTTTTAGAATCGATACGGAGGGAAATTTCCTATTCTTCTCGGGTACATAAAATATAGAGCTGCTAAATAGGAAAAGGTGCCGGAAATTAATCTAGGCGCTAGATATGTGAGATTTGGGTGCAAAAAAGCATGAATAGGCTCTAAATAGGCTTTAATATTTATGGTGAATTTTTGTGAATTTTTTAGATGGCTAACTAAGCTTGTGTGTGCATTTGGCCGGGTGTACCTAGTAAAAACAAGGGTAGAGAGAGACTGACAAGCGGGCTAGGGGGGCTGACGCGGTGCGGGGGCCGGCGTGGGCACACGTGGGGTGCACGTGGCGGCCACGTGGTGCGCCAATGCTGGCATGGCGCCTGCGTGGCAGCCGTGTGTGTGGGGTGCACGTGCACCGGGTGCAGGCGAAAGGGAGAGAGGGGTGGCACCGCCCGGCTGGGACGCCGGACCGCCGTGAAGCAAGGCGAGCTCGCGGGAGTTGAGAATTCCAGCGGCTGTGGCTCGTCGGTGGGGGCGAAACCTCACAGTGGATGTGCAGCAGAGCAAGGCAGAGCCAGGAGGGGACGTGTGGTCGACGAGGGTGGTCAGCAGCGGCGTAGCGGCTCGCCTGAGCGGAGCTCTGGTGCAGCTGTGGACGCAAATGCACCTAGAGGGGGTTTTGTGGCTAATCTAGAGTGCGTGCGTGTGCCTAGTGAACGTGACGGAGTACTCGGGCAGCACAACGGCTCGCCGGAGCTAAGCCAGCAGCGTGCGCGAGCCCAATGGAGGTGCGGTGGCAGCGTGGAAGACCTACGGCGCTATGGCTAGGAAAGTGAGGGTACTTGGGCAGCATAACAGCACTCACCGGTGCTGTAAGGCGGCGGAGGATCGTCGGAGGCGAGAGGGGCAGCGGTTGGGCTCGGTGGCGGAGGGTGGCTCGCCGGCTGTTGACGGCTGTTAAGTGCCTACTTTAGCCGTCAATATACTCATAAATAAAGGAGCATAAGGCATTTCTTACACGTATTTAGTTAAGAATAATGTAGTTCCACTTGTCCTTGGAGATTATTTGATTGCAGGAAAATAAGCAAGAAAAGAGTGGCAAACTCACCTTCTATGATCCATGCCACATCACCTCATCCTAGGAGGGCTACCAACAAGGATGCCATGCATGCAAAGCTGCCAACAAGGGCGCCATGCATGCATGCCATGCAAGCAATCCAACTGAAGCACACTCCGACGAATCAGAGCGTGACACGTGGACGCCACATGGATCCACGGGCCCACAAAGCATGCAAACTGCGCGCAAAACAGGGTGGACACCGGGAACTGACCTAAGGACCCACAGGACAGCCACCAGGAGGAAGCACAGGCCAGGGGGGCCCGCCAGGGGGTCGGCCGACCCCACAGGTCGGCCGAACCGACCTTGGCTCGGCCTGTCCTGGCCCTCCACGTGGTGCTTCCCTATTGGTCCTAGGAGCCATTCCCGGGGTGTTTGCATCCACTCCTCGCCGGTGCTCGGGCCTATAAATAGAAGGGGAGGGGGCTCACTTAGGAATCATCCACACTTGCAACACCTCTCTCACTTTTAGTTTCATGGCTAGGAGGTAGGCTAGAGTAGTTCTACTTCAGATTCCAAGTCTACTTTGGGATCTAGGTATGAGTTCTCTTGTATCTTTATTCATTTGTATGACTTTGATCTACTTCAGTTATTCAACTATTTCATATAAAGTCGTGTTAATATATATGGGTGATTTGTTCATGTGTTCTTCACCTGTTCATCATTTAGAGGCTCCTGTTCTTAATGAACAAGGCCTTTCGATCCACTTGACGGGTGACTTTCATATGTTTCCGGTGTTTGTTCATAAGTTAGAGGCTCGTGTTCTTCACGAACACGACCCTTTGATCCAGTTGAACAGACATAGGAAAACACGTATACGTTTGTGTACCTAACCTGGTTTGATCTAATTAGATGACATGACTGTTGACGGTGGAAATTCACCATTTCCAACCCTCAATATTCTCACATAAATGGAGGCATATGCATTATTTACTAGCAATTTGGTTTGAATAATGTAGTTCCACTTGTCCTTGGAGATTATTTGTATGTAGGTGATTTACCCCTTAAAAGAGATGGAAACTCACCTTCTATGAAGAAACCATGCCAACTCAGCTGAGGAGGTGGCTACCACCAAGGGAAACATGGCAATCCACATCATCGATCCAGGGGAGGCAGTCACCGACGAATCAGAGGACGCCACATGGACTTCACATGGATCAAAGGGCCCACCTCGAATACCAAATCAAGCCATGCACCAGGGATGGATCAAAGGGCCCACAGGGCAGCCACCCAGAGAAAACATAGGCCAGGAGGCGACCCTAGGGGGCCGGTCGATCCTAGGATCGGCCGAACCGACCTAGGGGCCTTTGATCCTGGCCCTCCACGTGTTGGTTGCTCATTGGTCCATTGCCTCACTCCCGGGTGTTTAGGGGTCATTTGGGCGTCCGAGCAAGCCTTATCCTTGCCTATAAATAGAAGGGGAGGGGCTCCCATTTCTCACACACCACTCTCTCATTCTCCTGTCACTTTTAGTTTCCAAGGCTAGGGGGTAGGCTAGAGTAGCTCTTATTCAGGTTCCAAGTCCTCTTGGGAGTCTAGGTATGAGTTCTCTTGTATCTTTATTTCTTTGTATGACTTTGATCTACTTCAGTTATTCAGCTATTTCATATAAAGTCATGGTAGATCATATTCTTGATATGTTCTTGAGTTCATCCTCTATTCATCATTTAGAGGCTTGTGTTCTTCGTGAACACTACCTTTTGATCCACTTGAAGGGTGATAAACTCCTTCCTTATGTGTTTGTTCATAAGTTAGAGGCTTGTGTTCTTCACAAACACGACCCTTTGATCTTATTGATCAGACATAAGAGAGTTCATATCTGTTTGTATGTCTAGCCTTAGTTGATCTTGTTAGATGGCATGAGACTGTTGCATGAGGTCTGTGTTCAAGCTACGGTACTCGGTCTAGTTGACCAGTCTTCTGGTGGCTCTCACCCTGGGTCACAATAGCTCGGGCCGGGTGAAGTCTAGCAGCAAGGTAGGCATGGTGCCTAGGTTGTCTGGCTAGGATAGTTATGAGCATACCCCCCGTACCTGGGTGCTATACCTTATCTCTCTCATGCAATACTCATGCCCATCTCTTGTATCTTCTAGCTTTGTATGTTTAGTACATTAGAACCTAGAGCTAACTCGTATGTTCCCCCTAAGCCGTAGTGTGCTAGAGTAGAGGTAGATTTGAGTGTGTATGTCACACTACCCTTATATCTTTTATCTTACCCCTGTCTTTGAGTGTGTTGTTCCCTATATCTATCTCTTGGTTTACATTCAGATCAAAAGCATAAGTCTAAGATATCCGCCATTGCCTTCCACGGATTCGATACCCTTGGAATACTCTCTTTCCTTGGGGAAATGCTACAATGGTTTATTTGTGCGCTTGCGGATTCGTTCATGATCGTTTAGATTAACCTTTGGCAAGTCTCGATGTTCACGCTAACCCGGCGCCATTAGTTGTGACATTGAGAGGTGCCTAAAGACATTCCTGGTGTTGTCACTAAGGACGGGTCCCAGATCTGTTCTTAGGATGACGACGCTACGAAACGCCAACAAGCATTTATGGCGCCGTTGCCAGGGAAGGTACAGGATTATCATGACTATGCTTTGCATCTGTTTATAAACTCTGAGTAGGTTAGGACAACTCTCAATGCAGGCTAACCTTGATTGTATTCTTTTATCTTTGGATGATGAAGACAGGTAGTGTATGACTGGTTTCGACCTACCGGGGAATTTTACTGAAGATCCCGAGTCACTTGTGAGGAAACCTCGAATTCATTTTGGCTCACCTCATCGTACTCATCCGGAAGGCGAACCAGCTTCCTATGTACCATCCACGTCCAACGCTATGGCCCAAAAGACACTTCGTGAGTACTTAGCTCCTTCCACTGACCAGGTGCTGCAAGGCCCTGAGGTGGCAATGGGGACTGAAAATTTTGAGATCAAGACGGGTCTAGTTACGATGGTACATGCTAGCCCATTCTGTGGCAAGCCAAATTAGGATGCCAATGCTCATCTTCAGCAATTCCTAGAGCTATGTAGCACTTTCGTCATCAGGGGTGCAAATATGGATGTTGTTCGTCTACGGCTATTTCCATTCTCCCTCCTGGGGAAAGCTAAGCAATGGTTCTACGCGAATCGTGAAGCTATTAACACTTGGAGTAAGTGTTCAAAGGCATTTCTCAAGAAGTTCTTCCCATTGGGTAAAACCAATGCTCTTCGTGGAAGGATTTCTGGTTTTCAGCAAGCAGCAAGTGAATCTATTCCAGAGGCTTGGGAGAGGCTTCAGGAGTATGTCCTGGCCTGTCCTCACCATAGGATGGAGGATTGGCTCATTCTTCAGAACTTTTATAATGGGTTGACTCCGACAGCCCGAGGCCATATTGATGGTGCTGCTCAAGGGGCATTCTTCTCACTCACTGTTGATGATGCTAAATTACTCATTGAAAAGATGGTCTCAAATCAAGGGTGGAGTGATGAAAGACTCCAACCACGACCGAGGGGTACTCATACTGTCAAGGAAGCAGACATGATTACTGCCAAGATGGATCTTCTTATGAAGAGATTGGATGACTAACACCAGCGAGAAGGCTGCCATGGCCACCACTACTCTGCCCATGGACTCTCACATGACTTGTGAAGTCTGTGGCAACATTGGGCACTCAGGAAACTACTGTCCGGAGACTCAGGAGGAAGTGATGTACATGAATGGCAACAACAACGGTTATCGTCCACCTCAACAAGGAGGCCAATCGTGGAATCAACAACGCCCTTATTATCAAGGAGGTAACCAAGGTAATTCTTACAATCCCAACCAACCTTCCTTGAGAGATCTCATTTTTGGGCAAGCTAAGATTAATGAAGGTATTAACAAGAAGCTAGCTGCCCTTGATAAAACTGTGGAAAGTCTCAACGTTAAGCTTGATAGTTTCTCTTCTGCTCAGAAGAGTCAGCTAAGTTTCAACAAAATGTTAGAAACCCAGCTGGCTCAGCTGGCTGCTTTGGTTCCATCTGCTGATAACGGGAGGATCCCGGGGCAACCCGTATCCTCTTGTGAGAATGTTAGTGTAGTGTCAACCCGGTGGGGTAAGCCACCTAGGAAGACATATGCTTCTAACTATGCAGGAAAGCCCATTCAACAAATTCTTGATCCATGGGAGGAATTACCAGGTGTGCACAAGAAAGATCCAGGCTACCCAACTATTACTTGCACAATCTATTACAAGAAGATCAGGCATGCCCTTTGTGACCTTGGTGCAAGTGTTAATCTCATGTCCAAGGCCATGTTCGAGCAACTGGGATATCCAGCTCTCTCTCCAACAGCACGGACTATCCAACTCGCCGATTCAACGATACGATATCCAGAAGGAATTGTTGAGAGCATATTGGTTAAGGTCAAGAGTTCTTATGTCTTCACGGATTTCGTGGTCCTTGATATGGATGACGAGGGAGGAATGCCGCTCATCCTTGGGCGACCATTTCTCAGTGATGTCTGAGCTAGGATCAATGTGGGGTCCGGAATCATCCATTTCCGCATTGGGAAGAGGAACTTGAAGTTCAAGTTTCAGGACAAAGAAGAGCAATGCTATTTGGTGCAAGATAGTGTTGAGTAGCTTGGAGGAAGGACTGAACCTTTACCCCCAAGGAAGAAATCTCCGTCAAAGAGGCTAAAGAAAATTCGGAAAGAATGGCGGAAGATTGAGATGGCACCACCCTCTACTTCTCAGGAGTGGGGTGCTGAATGGAATTGATCACTGAGAAGTGTCCAACTCGTCGGACTAAAAATGATGGGTCCTTTCTACCAAAAAGGTTAAAGCTGGTACTTATCTCATATTTTCCTTTTCAAAATTTTATTTCCAAAAGTGCATATTTGATTTTCCAAAACCTTGCATCTGCATGCTAGATTTATCTAGCCCTTTTCCCTTTTTCAAAATAAAATTTCTGAAAATAATTTCTAGGTTTGAAAATCTTAGAAGATTCATTTGGGCAATTTCTGGAGTAAACTTTGGCTGGTGCACCTTGGCATATCTTCATATAGCCGTTGGTGGCACACCTGCCAAAGGGGGCCGCATCGGGCCCACCACTGGGCCGGCCAAACCAGGGTTCGGCCGAACCCTGGTAACGGTCATGTGGGCCCAGCTTTGGCCAACGGCTCCTAGCCGTTGCCCAACGGCTAGTCCGCAGTGTGCTGCCCCTTTGCTCTATAAATTGGACCCGAGAGGGGGGTGTTCTTCACCCATTCAACTCATTTCACTCACACTTCCCTCTCTACTCCTTGCTCTCTTGGTTTTCTTAGATTTCTTGCTCAAGATTGGATCATCAAGTGTTCCCTCTATTGTGTTGCTGAAAATATTGTTGTTGGTGGAGCACGCTCGGTAAGAACTTCATTCGATTTCACTAACCCATCATCGAGTTGCTCTTATTGTTCCTTGTTGTTGTGCTAGCATGAGTTGGGCGGCGAACACTCTCCGGAGGGTGACACGCTCACGCTCCCGTTCGCGGGCAAGCATGAGTGCATCCACCCCCGCCGAGCTAACGCCAAGCCCATCAATGATGGATTATGAAGAAGAGCAAGCCGAGCCACAAGCCGCGGAGGAGGTCGTCGACGACACCTCCTACCTCAGCTTGCGGGGCGCTCGAGAGGAGCAAGCCTATGCTCTCTTGAAGGACCGAGTCTTCGCTCACACCCGAGACATCGACCTGGCCCTCATGGAGAAAACAAGTATGAATCTCGAGTTCGCTTCCATTTGGTATGCTCTTGGTTGGGAGGAGTTTGCGCCGGTTACAAAGCTTGGCTCTCGGCCCCTCACCATCCAGTTTCTTTGCTCTCTTACTGAGATTCCGAATGGCATTCAGTTTCGTCTTTTTGGGACCGATTATTGTGTTTCTTGGAAGGAACTTAGTCGTCTTCTTGGTTTTAATCCTCGTTGTGCTGCTTCTCTGAAGAAGGCTTGTGAGGGTTATGTTCGAGAATCTTTCTGGGCAGATATCTCTGGTCTTGTTTACAGTGGCAAGTTTGTACCTCGGTGCAATGATATCGTGCATCCCACTCTCCGTCTGTGGCACAAGTGGCTCGCCATTACTCTCTTTCCACTAGAGGATGTTCGGCCTGTGCGCAGCGATGAGATGATGCTATTATACGCCGCTGTCAACCGGATCAAGGTCTCTCCCGTTAAAGCTATGATTCGGCAGTGGATGATGAATTTCAAGATGATAGGTCCTATTGAGTGTTCGTCTTTGGTGACTCATATTGCTCTCAGACTCGGGGTTCTTAGCGGGAATTCCGTACCCTTCATCGGGACGCCCCGAGTCCTCATTGATGAGGCGTACTTGATCCAAGGGCATATACTCAAGAGGGGCCCAAATGATTCTTTGACTTTCTTCTTTCCGGGCTATGCAAACCAAATCCCGTTACCTAACCCGGGGTTTGGATTGTATAACTCGGAGTCACTAACCATTCTCCTTGTTACACAAGAGGAAAGCCGTCGTGCTAGTGTTTCGGGCAGGTCCACCAGAAGCGCGGCGAAGAGAGCACACATGCAGCAGCAGCAGCAGTCACAGTCGACACCACCACCACAGCCTCAGCCACAGCCTGCTACAACACCAGTGGCAGGAGGGGCCCCTGCGGGGTACATGTCTGGGATTACCCCTGGGTATACACCTGGCTGGGATCAGCCCACCTACCACCCGAGTGCGAGTGGCACGGCTTGGGCCGAAGCGAGCAGTGCTCAGTGGGCCACACCCGCTAGTTCCAGCTCCGGTGGTCCACCTCCGTCTTCGTCCTTCCGGCGACACTCTTCAGCCTTTGCACGCGATGCTCAGCTCGCACAGCGGATGGGAGAGCTCACCGTCCAGGTCACGGGATTGGAGGAGACGCTGAACACCCACGTCGAGTCTACCTCAGCGTAGCAGCGTCAAGCTGGTGAGAGGATAGCAGCCATGCAGCAGGATCAGCAGCGATACATGGAGGCGCAGAGGGCTTACTACGCGAGTCAGGGTTTCTTCTACCCTCCTCCGCAGTGAGCCTGAAGCTAGCTTGGGGGAGGACCCCCGGTCTGAAGTAACTTGTATCTTCCTTTGTTTTCAAAATATCTTATAAATGAAAATCCAAAAAAAAATCTGCAAAAATAAAAAGACAAAAAATATTTATTTGCTTTCATCATCATCGTTTGCTTAGTTTGCTTTGATATGCTTAGTAAGAATGCTTTGCCTCTATGGTTGAAATGATGAATAGTTGCTCTATTTATTCTCCTCCTATGTCTTGCTTACAACTCTGTGTCCTACCTAAGTTTTGAGCTTGTTGGCTTGTATGTTCAAACCTTAGCTTGAAAACTGTGGGTAGCAAAAAGCATGATCCTTGCCTAAGTTGTTGTGAGACATGATATGGTAGAATAGAGTGCTATGATCTTATGCTTAGTGATGCTTGACATCCGGAGTTTTTCTTTTGGAAAAATCAAAACATGATGAGTTCCTCAATGATGAGAATTTCCCATCCAAGGCCATATGTAGATTCTAGTTCTTAGCCTCCACATATGCAGCTTGTTCTCTCATTAAGCTTTATCAAATTGTTGTGACCCTTGTTAGGACTCATACTCCCCATCAAGATCACGTACACGTTCATGCTAAATCTTCTACACTGGAAGTTAGCATTCATCATTTGCCCCATATTGCTTATGCATTCTTCCATGAATAAAACTTTATGTATCTTTGCATTATTCATCCCTCTCCAAATATCTCCAATAGAGACAAAGGGCTAGCTAAAAAAGAAGAAGAAAAGCATGTTCAAAAGCATGGCAAAAATAAATAAAGAGAGCTAGCCCAAGTCTCGAATATTTCAAAAGGAGAAAAAGGGATTGATATGTGCAAGAGAAAGAGTTCCACCATATAGATGGTAATAACTAGTACCTAATCCGGAGCTAGTGTCCACCTTATCATCAATCCCTCATTCCCCTCATATAAAGCATGGCAATATCTAGCACCCATTTCCGGGCCTAGTATCCACCTTGCCATGCTCATATCCATCACACACATATGCACATCTTGATCAGGATGTATGTTTGTTTCTTCCAAGGATCCGGTTTTTGACTTAGCAAAACATGAGAGGCAAGTATGCCACATCTTCCCTACCTACAGCTCCACATACAGCCTATTAGGAGTAGGATGTGAAGAAAGGCAACATTGATGCCTTGGTGAGGAACCATACGCCTTTTGAGCGATCCGACAGTATCATTTGAGGAACTCTGATTTTCTTTTGAAATTTTTTTGCAAAACCTCCGGATTGATTAGCTGATCAAGGTATGAGTGATTATGCACATGCTATATAACCATTCTGTCTCTCAACCGCCCAAGGCAGGTGAAGCTATATGCCCCACGTTATCAGGTGAAAGGTAAGAACATTGCCAACTTGTTCAATTCTTGGTAGAATACTTTGCTGTATGTTTGCCATAAGTTGAGAATACAACATTGTAGCAACTCCTGATCAACCAACCTAAGTCTCTAATGTCTTGCTTCGAGACGAGTAAGAGGTTAGCTTGGGGGAGTTTGTTGACGGTCAAAATTCACCATTTCCAACCCTCAATATTCTCACATAAATGGAGGCATATGCATTATTTACTAGCATTTTGGTTTAAATAATGTAGTTCCACTTGTCCTTGGAGATTATTTGTATGTAGGTGATTTACTCCTTAAAAGATATGGAAACTCACCTTCTATGAAGAAACCATGCCAACTCAGCTGAGGAGGTGGCTGCCACCAAGGGAAACATGGCAATCCACGTCATCGATCCAGGGGAGGCACTCACCGACGAATCAGAGGACGCCACATGGACTTCACATGGATCAAAGGGCCCACCTCGGATACTAAATCAAACCATGCACCGGGGATGGATCAAAGGGCCCACAGGGCAGCCACCCAGAGAAAACACAGGCCAGGAGGCGACCCTAGGGGGCCGGCCAATCCTAGGATCGGCCGAACCGACCTAGGGGCCTTTGATCCTGGCCCTCCACGTGTTGGTTGCTCATTGGTCCATTGCCTCACTCCCGGGTGTTTTGGGGTCATTTGGGCGTCCGAGCAAGCCTTGTCCTTGCCTATAAATAGAAGGGGAGGGGCTCCCATTTCTCACACACCACTCTCTCATTCTCCTGTCACTTTTAGTTTCCAAGGCTAGGGGGTAGGCTAGAGTAGCTCTTATTCAGGTTCCAAGTCCTCTTGGGAGTCTAGGTATGAGTTCTCTTGTATCTTTATTTCTTTGTATGACTTTGATCTACTTCAGTTATTTAGCTTCATATAAAGTCATGGTAGATCATATTCTTGATATGTTATTGAGTTCATCCTCTATTCATCATTTAGAGGCTTGTGTTCTTCGTGAACACTGCCTTTTGATCCACTTGAAGGGTGATAAACTCCTTCCTTACGTGTTTGTTCATAAGTTAGAGGCTCATGTTCTTCACGAACACGACCCTTTGATCTTATTGATCAGACATAAGAGAGTTCATATCTGTTTGTATGTCTAGCCTTAGTTGTCTTGTTAGATGGCATGAGAGTGTTGCATGAGGTCTATGTTCAAGCTACGGTACTCGGTCTAGTTGACCAGTCTTCTGGTGGCTCTCACCCTGGGTCACAATAGCCTGGGCCGGGTGAAGTCTAGCAGCAACGTAGGCATGGTGCCTGGGTTGTCTGGCTACGATAGTTATGAGCATACCCCCCATAACGAGAGGTCGGTCCTCAGGTGGTGACAGCCCTGTTGGATCCTAGGGCAACCTCCGCGCTGGGGTACCTGCTGTAGGAGTCTAAAGTCTAGTTTCGCAGAGTGCTGGTCGTCGCGGGCTAGCTCCCCGTTTGTACCTGGGTGCTGAACCTTATCTCTCTCATGCAATACTCATGCCCATCTCTTGTATCTTCTAGCTTTGTATGTGTAGTACATTAGAACCTAGAGCTAACTCATATGTTCCCCCTAAGCCGTAGTGTGCTAGAGTAGAGGTAGATTTGAGTGTGTGTGTCACACTACCCTTATATCTTTTATCTTACCCCTGTCTTTGAGTGTGTTGTTCCCTATATCTATCTCTTGGTTTACATTCAGAGCAAAAGCATAAGTCTAAGATATCCGCCATTGCCTTCCACGGATTCGATACCCTTGGAATACTCTCCTTCCTTAGGGAAATGCTACAATGGTTTATCTGTGCGCTTACGGATTCGTTCATGATCGTTTAGATTAACCTCTGGCAAGTCTCGATGTTCACGCTAACCCGGTGCCATTAGTTGTGACATTGAGAGGTGCCTAAAGGCATTCCTGGTGTTGTCACTAATGATGGGTCACAGATCTGTTCTTAGGATGACGACGCTATGAAACGCCAACAATGACTGCGTTGTATGAAGTCTGTGCTTAAGCTACGGTACTCAGTGTAATTGGCTGGTTTATCTGGTGGCTTGACCTGGGTGACAATAGCCTGGGCCGGTCAAGTCCGGCTAACAACGTAAGCATGGCGCTTGGGTTGTGTAGCTACCTTACTTATGAGTTTATCCCACGGTTTGTCTTGGGGTAGGCCGCGGTAGTGACAGCTGTTGGTCCCAATGAAATCCCCCACGTTCGGATAAGCTGTAGGAGTCTAAAATCTAACAACCGGAGTTGTGCGGAAGCAACGCGGGAGGTTAGCTCCCCGTGGTACCTGGGTGCATAAGTCAATGTTCTTCAACGCTAGTGTATCTAACTCATTCTTTCCAACTTTATGTGTATAGTACATAAGAACCTAGAACTAACTCGTATGTTGCCTCCTATGCCTAGGACCCTTTAGAGAGAGAGTGAGTGTGTGTGTGATCACACTACCCCATTATCATTTCTTACCCCTGTATTTGAGTGTCTGATTTATTTCCGTCTATGATCTATACTCATTGCAATAGTGTTGAGCTTGTTAATCCACCAAAGCCTTCCTTGGATTCGATACCCTTTGGAATACTCCTTTGGGGAAATGCTACAATGGTACTTCCATGCGCTTGCGGACTCCTGTAACATTAAGAATTACCAACCAGCATTTCTGGCACTGTTACCAGGATGGGTTCCAAACCCGTTCGTTGGTAGTTGCCTTAAGAAATGTCAACACCGGCGGAGCAGGGCTTCGCCGGGAGAGTGCTGGAGGGTTGGTGTGGTGAGTTGTGGAGGTGCAGTGTGGAGTGGTGAGGAGCTCAGGGAGCTCGAGGGTCCTATTTATAGGCCGGGGAGGGGAGCTCGGCTGGGGTGCGGTGGCGGCATGGCGACGTCACTTCGGCACCCAACGGATAAGGCCGCGGAGAGGGGGAAGAGATGGGGATAAGGGCCGAGCCGGTGCAGGTGGTGCAGGCGACTGCAACGCGCGTGTCAGGACGGCGAGTGTGGCTGCAGGGAGAGAGATCGAGCAAGGCGGCCTGCGGCGGAGCTCTGGAGTGCGGCGCAGCTCCTCGCCATGGCGCTGGTGCTGTACGGCCGGGAGGGCGAATGGATGAGGGCAAGCGGCTGGGGCATGCTGCGGTGCCACGGTGCGGCAAAGTCAAATACGGCGGCGGAGGGCGGAAAAGTGAATAGCTTTTCCGTCTTGCGAGAGGATGGACGGGAGGCATGGGCGCCCTGATGCGCGCGCACGCGTACAGCTAAAGGCGGCGGGGAGGGGAGGAGTACGATGGCGAGCACGGCGGGAGGGGAAATGTTGCGGCAGCAGGCGCGAGAAGGACGACGACATTGTCGTCATGCATCAACGTGTCGCCGCTGGGCTGCTGGGCCGTGCTGGGCCGGGAGGAAAGGTTGCAGGCTGTGCGTGGAAGCGGAGTAGAAGGTGGTGGAGCAGACTTCTTTGCTAGGCTGAGTTGGGCTGTGCGGGAGGTCACGGGCCGAGCGGGGAGGAGGAGTAGGAGGGGGTGGATTGGATTTCGTCGATGGGTTGAGTGAGGAGAAGGCCCAACTATGGTTTGAACCCTTTTCTATTTGATTTGAATATGGTTTGAACTCAAATTTGAATTCTAATTCAAATTTGGAGAGTTTTTGAACTAGGGTTTGCTCTAGAATATCCTTAAGGAAAATTAGTGAGAATTTGGGGTGAGAAAAGGATATTAGCACAATCAAATGCATATGGATGTGTGATGAAAAGGGGAAGGACTTGTTTGTAAATTGCAAATCTATTGCGTTTAGGTCCTATAGATTTTAAAGAAATTTCTAGGGACCGAAAATTAAAACCTAGAAAATTCGGGATGTGACAGTCTGCCCCCCTGTCTGCCGCTGCCACTGCCTCCCGGCACTGGGACGATGACGGCGAGGCCCGCCACACCCACCGCCGTCGGTTCCTCCTCATCCTCCCCCACCATCTAGTGCCGCCCTTTCCGTCTCCGGCGGCTAGCCCTAAACCATCCCTCCCACAATACTCACAATGGAAGCAGATTGGTTTTGGCTTAGGCTGTGGTTCTCACTAGGCTTCTCAACTGGTTTCTGTTCTGGCTTCCCCCCAAACACATTCCCAAGGTTGCTCACAAATCTCACTAGTTTTTGGAAGTTGTCTGTCTTGTAGAGGAACACTGGTGGATCTGGGGTTGTGTCTAGCTTGTTTCAGAGGTGATTTGGCTTGGTGGAAATTTGCTCATGGGTGTCGTTTGTGGTGGAATAGGAATGTCCCCAATTTTCTCTCCTCCCTCACCACTGTTCTCACCAATCTTCTCAGAACCCAAACCCTGACCATCAAAGTGCTTAAACACTGCCATCATCACACTCCACTGAGGCTCATGACCAGACAACCAACCCATCAATTTTCTCAACTCATCATTCTCATCCTGCAAGCGATCAACATAGTGTGCAAGTCTACATTTTTCACAACATGGAATTTACAAGTAGAACAAGATGTAGGAAGAGGAGCTTTCAAAGCAGCCTCAAGTGAAGCAATTCTTGCATGAGACACATCTTGCTTAGCATGCAACACAGGACAAGAAGTGCAAGCACCTAGCAAAGAAGATCTAGATTTCATCTCATCAAGCTCAACCCTAAGCACATCTAGTTCCTCAAGCTTTGAGGCCTGCTTCTCCTTAAGAGTAGTCAAGTCAGCCAAAAAAACATTACAATTACCACCACAATCAATTTCATCAGAAACAACAGGAGCAACCTTCAAGGAATCAATCTCAGTTCTAGCATCAACAAGCAAAGACTCAAGCTCAGTAATCCTATCCTTAGCATCACCTAGCAAAGACCGGAATTCCCTCTTCTCCTTGTTGGTCTTTCTAAGCACATCATCACAATTGTCAAGCAATTCATTCAGCCTAGCATTCTATTCTAGCAAGAAGTCGGGCTCACGACATACCTCATCCTCGGAGTCGGAATCTGAGCCATCCTTCCCACCCTTCTTGTTGTCAGAGCTGTGCGCCATGCCGCAGAAGCCACCTCGTGCGATGAAGTTGAGGCCAGTGAAGTTATTGCTTGTGTGTCGCTTGTCCTTGCACCGATCTTGCTCTTCCTCGCAACTCGAGCCGGATGAAGTGTAGCTTGAACTGGAGTCGATGTCGCTCGCTCTGACAACCATCGCTCGGGTCATCTTCTTCTTGTACCCGCCGCTCTTCTTTGGCCTTCTCTCGCCCTTATCCTTGCACTTGTCCTTGTAGTCGTTCCGGGAGCGGTGCTTGTTGTTGTAGTCGTACTTGAGCTTGCTCTTATAGTCGTTCTTGGGCTTGCTCTTGTAGTCATTCTTGACCTCCATAGCTTTCGGACACTCGGCGATGAAATGCTCGTGCTTTCCGCACCGATAGTACATCCCCGAGCTCCTCCTCACATTATTGCAGTTCTCGTACATACGCCCAAATCTCTTACTCAACAATGTGAGATCCTCCTCACTCAGCACCTCAAAGTCCTCATCTGGCATGGACACAAGACAAGACAAGGAAAACTACAGAGCAGCTGGGTTAGCATTAGTCCTTGATCCTGAGACGAGAGCCAAACTATGTGGATCAGTAGGGCTCTCACTCTTGGCTCTCAAGCCACGATCAACCTCCGAAAACTTGAGCTTAGAGAACAGCTCATCCACTGTCAGGGTCTCATACAGACCTGACTCAAGAATAGCCTCGACCTTGGCGCTCCACACAGATCGATCAAGAGAATGCAAGAGCTTGATAGCTCTGCCATGGTCTGTGTAAGGAAGCACGACCACATTTGCTCTCATGTTGTTCACAATGCAAGTGAAGTGCTGGAACATAGCATCAATCGACTCACCGGGGAGATGAGTGAAATTCTCGTACTCTCTCCGGTGAGTGGCAAACAAGCGAGCCTTCACCTGACTATTCCCAACATGAGCAATCCTAAGCTTCTCCTAAATTTGACCTGCCAAATCCTCTCCGTACGTACGATCAAACTCCGTGGCACAAAGAGCACGATACAAGTAGTCAACAACCTTGTTGTTGGCCTCAAAATGTCTCGTGAACCTAGGGCAATGAAGTTTGCGGGATGGACATAATTAACATCCTGGGTCACATCCCAAAGCAACTGTCCCTTGCCACGAAGAAACGCGCTCATGCGCCTTTGCCACATCTGGTAATTCTTGCCATCAAAGTGAGGAGGACCCGACCCCTTTCCGTAGTCGCTCATCTTTGGATCTTAGACTGGTTAGAATCAAGAAGATCCGTAACTGGCTCTGATACCAATTGAAGGACCAATTAGGCGACCAGAGGGGGTGAGTGAATGGGAGCTGATAAAAATTCTTCCCGAAGGATGAGCTCGGCCTATGCCCCGATTGCTACCCCGATCACTCACACACACGAGAGAGACTCTATACTAGGCACACACAATCCTACAAGTCTTAGAAACAAGCCACAAATAAAGAAGCGGAAGCACAAGACAAGAATCAAAGCACTTAGCCAACTCTGTGAAGTCCAGGACGGACTATCCGTATGGTGGGAACGGACTGTCCGCGGGACACTGGCGGACCGTCCGTGGGTCAAGGACGGACCGTCTGTATTTTCCAACCGAACCTCCAGAGACACACCAGCTCCTCACAGACTATCCGTGGTGTGACAACGGACTGTCCCTCACACATGGACTGTCCGACCTTCCTAGATGGATTGTCCGTCAAACACTCTCCAACAATGATTCAAATTCTTCACGGATCGAAACACGAACTCGTAAGAACACACGAAGAACTCAACGAACTAGGCACCGAATAGACTGTCAGTGCCTGCTCCAGAACGTGAGCGTGGCTTGGCCGTGAGGTCAACCCCAACTTTCGATCGACAGATCTCCCAAACCACTGGATGGATCGAGCCCAAATTTTAGGTAGATGAGAAGCGTCTTTAGGATATAATATGCCTAAAATCTTGGAGCCCCAAACATATCCAATCAACTGGAACCGCAAATCTCCTGAGCACAAGCCTACACCAAGAACTACTCCGAAAATCCACGAATCGAGGGAAAATCCCGGCGCTTGAGGGGTCAAGATCGTCCACAAAGATGCACAAGACATCCACCCATGATCCCCTCAAAGAAATCCGGAGAGAAACCCGCTCAAATCCGCAGAACAAGCGAAGCACAAAAACCACCAAAAATAGCTCCGAAAATGACACAAAAATCACAAAGAGCTAAGGAGATAGCACCACAACGATGAATTCTTCCATACATCTAGAGGTCAGATTCTATACAACAAATTGTCTAGCCTATGGATCGAAGAAAATGCAAGCAAATCATCCGGGGGAGAGAGAGCTAGAGCCAAGAGAGAGAGAGAGATGCCATCCACCTCTCCGCTATATATATGAAGTCCACCAGAGGAGGCAAATGACCACACTGCCCCTACAACTTAAAAAGAAGATACGCACCCCTCAGGGGCATTTACGGAGGCGTGTGAAACCGAGGTCAGCCATGGATGTGCTTGGGTTGAAGAAGGTGAAGTGGAAGAGATGGATTCTGTGCGACTCGAAACTCATCGTGCGGCAGGGAAAGGGTTTCTGGAGGAGGAAGAGATACGCACGCGAAAGAAGAAGGGAGGCGGCGGCACCCTGGTTTCGGCCGAACTGGGGTTCGACCGACCCTAGGTGGGCCCCCTCTAGTCCTCCCCCTTCGCGTGTGGGCTCAAACAGGCCTCAAGGTCACAAGCCCAGGTGGATTCCCCGAGATGGAAAGGTGGGCTTTGGCTAAAGCTAGGATAAGGTTGGTGTTGAATAAACAACCTCTACTTTATAAAAACTTTGGCTAAGCCACTAGTATAACCATAGGTATTCTGGGGGAACTCACCCTGACAACATACCTGGTCCATCATAAGTGTAGAAGGTACTGATGGGAATCATGAAGCGTTCACCGTGTTGCCACGATGGTGTTGTGTTTTGTGGACCTTTGCCTTACTCCTTTTATTTATGATAATTTCTTTCTCCTGCATGGTTAGTGTTCACAAGATACCTGAAGGATAATTCTTCTTAGGGAAACAAAATAAAAGACACCCAAGAATATTCAGAATGAGGGCATCTCATGATCTCCTGTCTCAACTCATGGTCATCTCTCTTGCAGATAGCGTGATGTGATGATAAGCTCTGATCTGCAAGGTTAGTGCATATACAAACACGAGTCCAAAAGATAACAAAGCTGAAAGCAAGCATGATCGTCCTATAGGGCAGAGGCAGCTCTGGGGTTGTCACAGGACTCGAGAGCTATAGCACTGGGGTAGCGGAACTCGGAGATAAAAAGATCGAGCACTGAGGCTAGTGCTCCCACATCAGGAACTGATCTCCGAGTGAACTCATGCTCAGAAAGACACTCGACCTCCAAAGAGGGTAGAGCATGAACTCCAACGACAGGTGTGCATTCAAGAACCAAAGTTCGGGTGAAGAACGAGATTTAACTCGCTCTTGCCTTAGGCAGAGGGTCCGATGTTCTCATCAGAACGATGAAACATCCCGAGGTCTGGCCTAAGCTTCCAATGGGAGGCTATGGATAAGCTGGAAAGTGCAACTCCCATTGGGCATCGATCAAGTCAAGCATAAGGTATGAAGTTAAACTTCTCTTGACTGACCGACATCGATCGATGAGCTTAAGATAAGAGTGAATGCACTCCATTCGATTGGTAAGTGATCATGCTCCTTCGGTCTAATAAATGAATCTAATGGATTATAAAGCAGAGACCGATGCCTTGGTTTATACGTAACTTCAGCGCAAGGCACTTCAGCTCAAACCGCGATGTAGGAACACGATAAGCCTCTCATACCCTCCTTAGGAGATAGTAATTAGGATCGAACAAGTCATCATGGCCGGGAATGATCGTTCTTTCCCAACCACTCTCTCCATCCTCCCACGAGACAGTCTCGGGGAGAAGGTCTAAGAAGAGTCACAAGAGGGGAACCCAAGGGTAGATTTTGCGCTAAGAAATCTTTCTCTTAGACTCCTATTATTTAGGAACAGCACCTTCAGCCAGAGCTCAAAAAGAGTGGATATGAAATCTCGGGCTCGGCTGATGATAGATCTAGGTGGCTCAACATTTCCTCTAGTGGGTACCTCATTGACCGGGATGCAAGGGGAGCTGAAATCCTAGAGATTCTCCACGATCTCTTTTCCCTCAACAGCGTCCAGGTACACAAAGGAACCTCCAGAGAGAGCATTAAGCCTCATGGCATCGTCCTTCCGCAATCCAAACCAGAAGTGTTGGAGCAGCATCCAATCAGGAATGTAGAGAATTGGGCAATCTTCCACCGCAGAGGCGAAACGATTCCATGCCATTCCTAGTGATTCCTCCTCACATTGCTTGAAACTGAGAATCTTGGTCCTTAACGAGATGACACATCATATCGGGAAGACTCAAGAGCAGAAGGCTACCCTCAAACTTTCCCAAGTGAGGTAGTTTCTACCAGAACAACGTGCCAATCCCGTGCTTTCCCAGAGAGGGATAGCGGGAAAAACTCCCTTTTCCGAGCATCTGGTGATTCTCCGATTTTTCCCTGAGTTTCAATCAGATGCTCGTAGTCTCTCACATGATCAAAGGGGTTCTCATGAATTAACCCCGAGAAGGATAGGTCCTGAATTAGCTTCATGAGAGAGGGGTGAAGCCGACAACCAGATGTAAGAATGGGTCTTGACAAAGATGGCTCTGAGGGTTCACTCCTCGAAGGTGGAAGGTGTTTACAAGGATAACCTTCTATGGATAACGGGGGTAAAGGTAGAAGTAAAGGAAACGAAAAAGTTATCTCGAAGGGTAGCGGGGGTGAAGGTAGAAGAAAACAAAAAAAGAGATAAATACGAGGATAGATGGGTTCGAAAGGTTAACAACAGCCGTCCCCGGCAACGGTGCCAGAAATGCTTGTTGGCGTTTCTTAACGTCACCACTAGGCGTCGGGGTAGCGTGAGCGTGTAAGAAACTCCCGGGTACACTGATGAGTGCGAACGAATCCGCAAGCGCACAGATACACCGTTGTAGCACTTCTCCCTCGGAGAATGAGTATTCCCAAAGGGTATCGTATCCAAGGACGGGAGAGTAATCGTACGAAGGTCTAACCAAGGACACCTAGCTACTACTGAGATAGGTAGGAGTTGAGAAGTACTTTCTTGAGGAGCTTAACTCTCGAGACGGATCTGTCCGCTATTAATCCTCCCCGCGGGGCGTCAACCCACCCTAGCTTTTTAGGGACAAGGAATGTTCTGACAACGGGGCCCTACTCGTTACACAGGCGCGGAGGGTTTCGAAGGGCCCGACAGGCTGTCACCACTGCGGCCTACCTCTATCGATACGCGAATGCACTTGGTATTCATAGGATAACCAGAGTCCAGACACCACGTCTACACTCTCGATAACTACTATAGCACGGTTACGTCTGTCGACCCGCTAACAACACTATAACAACCCGTATAAATACGGGTCTACGAACTAGAGAGAGAACGGCTCAGATCATACTAGTCATCAAGTTACGGAGCAGCAAGAAAGGTTTGGATGCGAACGAGATACAACAAACTTACTCAGCTAAACAGGATCAAAGCATGCAAACAGATACTTGAACTGATGAACTAGCTCTAAAGGATCAAAGCCTTGTGTCACGAAGAACACAAGCCTCTAAACTATGAACGAGCCAAGAACACAAGAACATATCATTCATTCATGATGTCCACTATAGTCTAAATAAGAAATGTTGAATACTCACTTTGATCTAAATGAAGAACAATGCATTCATGAGGACATCAACTCACTCCTCACTTCTACTCTATCTATCAACTAATCCTAGTCTAGATCTCTACTCAACCCCATTCTACCACAGAGAGGTGAGAATCACCTCACATGGGCAGAATTAGAGAGAGGGAGAGAGAGCTACACAAGAGAGAAGTGGAGACTTGAGAGCTTGGAAGTGTGTAGGAAATGAGGCACCTCCCCTTCTATTTATAGGCAAGGGGGTGGCTTGCTCCGAGGCTCAAAGTGCTCCAAAACACCCCGAGATGAAGCCAAGGACCAATGGGAATATGACACGTGGAAGGCCCGGATCAACCAAGCCTAGGTCGGTTCGGCCGATCCTAGGGTCAGCCGGCCCCCTCGGGTGGCCGCTTGGCCTGTGTTTTCTCAGGGTGGCTTCCATGTGGGCCCTAATGCTTATCCTCCGTGCATGCCAAGTTTCCTGGTGATTTGGTTAGCAAAGTGGGCCCATGGATCTATGTGATGCTGATGTGGTAGCGTGTGATTCGTTGAGAGCTCTTCACATGGATTGGTGACATCATGGATCCAGGGGAATCCATGTGGCAGCCCCTCATTGGCCAGAACCTAAGTGCCTTTTTTTAGAACAAGTGCCTTGGATTGGAGTGGGATAAATGTATATGGATTCTTCCCATTTCTTATGCTAAATACCTGCATTCGAATAGACATCGACACTTGTGGAAAGTATTAGTTTAAGCTCCTATTCTAGTGTGTATGTGCATTTCATGTTCCAATTTGCAGGAGTTGGCGACCATGAAAATGGTACTTAACAGCCATCAACAGCCACGTGCCCCCCGCTTCGAAGCTTCCCAATGCTCCCGGATCTCCGTCTCCGTCACATTGGGCCTTCGGGCTCGGTTTTGAGGCCCAAACCGAGAAACCGTCCTCCGATGGTTTTGTGTGTAAACCACCAAACCCCACATGCAAGCTTTGGTCGCTAACCGCCACCTTGCACTGGCCCATGTCCATGACTTCAACTTGCCCTTCTTGCACCATGCGGCTCGCACTTGACCCCATCGGCCACCGGGAGCCTACTTGTCTCTCCATCACCCAGAGGCCACCTCGGCATAGACCATTCGCACTTGTTCTTCACCTACACCAACATGAGTCAAGTCACAACCTGCACCTGCAATACTAAGCCAAGCATCAGTCCACACAACATTGTCAATCACTGAGGAGTAACCCTCCACTAGTCTTCAGACGCTCCTGGTCCTCAGATGTTCATTCGAAAAATGCGATCGTATTTTGCCAACAAATCAACGAACCATTTAGTCCGGTCTGGTCACTTTTTCGTATTAGTAACGTGCGGCCGGCTTCATCCTCGAGAGGCTGAGGCACCCGTTGCCTAAATTTCCAAGGGGCAGAGAAGCTTGCCACAACTTTGCATGGAAGGTGGTTGCCATCATCAAGAGGTTACTGACATGTGGGTCATACCTCGCCACCTCGGTGGGACCCACATGTCAGCCACTCAAAGGAGGAGATGGATGGCAGCCACTCAAGAGGCACCCGTTGCATAGATTGTCACCGAAGCTGGCACAACTTCCCATGGAAACTAGCCATTCCTACCACCATCAGCGTCCTCGCCAGTTCCGAACCACTCTACCACTCCATCGTTCTTTTCCCAAACCATCGCACCTCACTCCTACTGTCCGGCCAACGCAATGAAGTGATCAGTCTACCCCAGACACAGAGGGCTCAAGCGCGCAGCCGTACTCGTCTTTGCTCGCTAGGCCAGCGGTGTTGCCAGTTGCACGAGTTATCCCCCACTGACTCCCCGTTGCGCCGGCTCCCACCCTCGCGAATCGAGTGATGCTCTGGAGCCTCATCCTCGTCTTCACACACTTGTTGTGTGGTGTCACCGCGCTACAACCCACTAGTTCCTCTACTTATACTTCAAGTGGCTATGGGCCCACCTCCACAGCGTGGAGCCACCCCACTCGAACACCGCTAATGTCGACCCGCCGTCAACGGATTCCCATAGCCACTAGCGGATTCTCAGCCTCCTCCACCACTAGCAAAGTTGGACTTTGACTCCGACTCCACTTCCTACATCTAGACTGACACAGACTCGTCTGAAGACCGTCACCGCGGCCACAACACTCCCGTCCCCAGGGGCGTTGCTCTGCGCATCTTCTAGCGCACCAACAACACGTACGGGTGCCCTGTCTGCCCCAACTGTATGCACCGATGGAGGAACCTAAATGAGGTTAAGGACCATGTCCTTGGGATGGCCAGGTCTATGGCCCTGAGGGAGGACAACATGAAGAAGTGGAGCCGCCACTGCATCGTGGACAGGAACGAGGGATGGATATAGATGGAGTGAGCGAGCCGTGCTAGTGGAAGATGAATGTCGTTATGTTATCTGTGTTATTAATTAGTATATTTTGATTTTGTTGGAACATTGTCTTAAGTATGTGAACATTGTGGTGTTAATTAGTAACTTTAGATTTCGTTGAAACATGGTATCTTGTTTGTTCGGCATTTTTGTGTTTCATAGACAAGAACATCTGTCCACTTATTGTGGCTATGTTTGTGATTTTGGATATCATTTATTTGTAGATCAATTCCATGATTTCTGCTATGTTTCCTCTGTTTCCCTTACCCTATCTCTCTTCCTTGGCTCCTATGGAAATTCAATATTGGACGATTAATAACAAATAATGTGACCCAATTTTGACTCTCTCAGAAACTATGAAATCCTTGATCAGCTTTGCCCAAATTCAAAGGACCGAAAATATGTGTTCGGCCTGTTCATGTTTCCTAAACCCAAACATCCGATCATGCCTCTGGTTGTACTGCCTATCTCATTGCATGATTTAATTTTGTTGTTACCAAGCGTGCCTCATCAACAAGGAAAAATGAAACTATGGATGAAACTCTAGTGGGACAGCTAGGTTGTCCCCACTTATTGTTCCCATGTTTGTGATTTTGGATATCTTTTGTTTGTGGATCAATCCCTTGATCTCTGCTCTGTTCCCCTCACCCTCTCTAGCTTGCCGAGACTTGGCAAAAACAAATCTTTGCTAATTGGGGACAATAAATTTCTAGATAGAGTACCCATGGTTCTACTCCAAACCAATTTGGTGTCTTACTTCATTTAATATCCAAAGGTAGTGCCCTACACCCCTCGCTTCAACATGATCTAGCACAACCACAACTATGTAGTTGGAATAATACACATATTTAGGAGAGATTGAACATCAATATTGGACGATTAGTAACAAATAGCAATGTGATCCTTGCTCACCTTGACCAAATTCAAAACAAGCATCTTTTGCCAGCAAAGGACCAAAAATGTTTGTCTTGTATATTAATGCTGCCTAAATCCAAACATCTGGTCTCTTATTGTGCTCATATTGTATTGCCTATCTCAATGCAAAGTATTTTGTCTAATTTATTAATCCATCCTAAACCCAAACATCCGGTCTCATGGCAGTGAAATAGTTCATCTCTGCATGTTCAAGTGCTTTCAGATCAAGTTTGCTACAAATTCACTAAGATTACAAATTTACACTAGTTTTCCTTTACAAAAGACCGTTACATTATTAGAGATCAAGGCGCCTCCTTGCATTAGTGTGACACAACTCCCGAAGAGACACCCCACCTTTCCCTGACAACTGAGATCCATTATTATACTGCTACCCTCCCCCTCCCTCCATTGCCTTGCCTCAAACTCTCTTCCTCCAGAAAACCACAACCACCATGGCATCCTCTCAGATTCGACTATCTGCCTCCCCCTTCCCTTCCAACCACTCTTCCAACGGGACACCGCCTGACTCCCCCAACCCAGCGCATGCTAGCCACCCAAGCCCTCATGGAGTGTATTTGATGAGGAGGACATGGAGAGGCAGGAGAGTGAGGACAGTGAGGACGAGTACGACTACGTGGAAGAGGAAGAAGAGGATGAGGAAGAGGAAGTGGAAGCGGAAGAGGACGAGGATGAGGTGGAGACGGGGCGGCCATTGAGAAGAAGCGAGCGGAGGCCAAGAAGTGGAATCGTGAGATGGAAGCGTTTGTCAAGAAGCTCAAGAAGGATTTAAAGGCCAGTAAACTTGATACGCTCAACGCAATCTACAGGCGAAGAAGAAGAAGAAGGGTGCAGAGGAGGAGGAGGAGGAGGAGGTGGACTCGAAGATGACCAAGAAGAAGATGGATGTCCGCACTGGTCCCTCTAATGCTAGCCCTGTCCATCCCAGTCCTGTGGCTCCCCCATCCATTGACGCTCCCGTGACGCCAGAGTCATCGAGGTACTCCTCGGAGGGGTCAACGTAGATTACTCGAATTTGGGGTTTTCTTTTGCATGTTCCTAGGTGGTCTTAATGGAAAGATCAATGATCTATTTTCTTTTGGATGGAAAGATCGATCCCCTGTTTCCTGCTATGTGAATCTTGTAGTGGTAGGGAAATCTCCTATTTTCCATGAAGAACAATGGTGTTCATCTTTTCCATGTTCATCTTCCTTGCTTCAATGGTTTTCCTTGGTCATGATGTGTTATCATAGTCTGACATGCAATGTCTTGTCATGTGATTTTTGTTCTTATCCCACCGCACCGCATTACAAGATACAGAACGTCAACGATGATTGTTTTTACCAAAATTACTGTTTGACCAAATTCACCATTTTGCCCAGAAGATACACAATGTAAATGATGCTCACCTTGCCCAAATTATTCAATGTAAATGTGAACATACATGATACATCACCATAGACCGACACTCATACATTGGCACAGGCGCATGCACACACACACAAACACACACACATCCAACAACGAAACCTTTGGACTTGGCAATGAGGAGACAACAGACACTGTCATGGAGATGGATATGGCATATGCCTATTCTGCCACACCTAATGCACGACCGAATGCAGCAAAAATGAGGATCCGTGTAGAGATATTCCTCCAATGCACAATGCCTACCCCTCGACTCCATGGTAATACAACCCGAGCAACCTATGCTAGAAGCATGTTGCGGGATGTCACAAAAACCCCACTGTCGCTGAGAAAGATTGCAGTAAGCGCACAAACAACGAGCACGACGAAGCACACGAGTGTAACCCTGCTCTTGCAGCCAAGCCAAGGCAGCTTTCTTCATCTCCTCCATTTCTTCCTCGTCCACTTCGTCCATGTTGTACATATCATATGGATCCACGTATCCTGCCCGCTGTAGAGGTGGCACATCATGGAAGTTGCCGGTTGCTCCGTTTGCATCACAAGCCGTCCTCCTACACACATTTGCCAACAGAAGTTAACATGATAAGCAATGACCACAAACAATGATGGTAACTTATAAAAACATGATGCAGAAGCTAAGAGCTCACCTCTTTTACAGGGCAAACCAAGTAGATGCCTTCTAGCACAATGCATGGAGGATGAACAGGCGATGAGCAAAGGCCTTGGGGGCACACCTAATTATCGAACCATTACCGATAATAAGGCAGCGAGCATGCACCTCCTGGTAGTGCATGCCTCACGGGATTACAGTAGCCATGAAAATACATGGGATGCTCGGAATACGTAGGCCTACACTACTAGGAATCCTGCCACAATTACAGGGCGGAATATGCAACCTTTTTCATGGGTAGGCATGCAAAATATTCGATGGGTACGCGAGTGTGCTTTGGTCCGGATAAGAACGAGGAAGGAAGATCCTTATAACGACATGAGTTGAAAAAATAGATGTGTAGGATTTATAGTTGGAGGAGCATATGTTCCCCTTTGTGGTCTACGACTGTAAACACACCCAACTTCATTGAAGTCTGGACCTCTTCCAGATATCTGTCTCCCACCTATATTCTACGCCACTGGAAACCCACCCAGCTCCGCTGAAAAGTTGGGGTCGTGCATGCACAGCCCCATCTTGTAAGTGACCCCGGAGGAAGTGCACCTTTCCAACTTTTCATTTCGCGGTCAGGAAGTCGAAAGCAGGATTTTCAAATTCTGTATTCCCTCGCCTCCCCCCAAATAATAAATACTCTACTCCATTGCTATCGCATTGCACCACCGAACTCCCACCTTCCATTTCCAAAAAGCATCACTATTCTCAGCTAGATCTGTGGTGGCGGTACGACCTCACCGGTGGAGGGGTATTTCAGTGAGATGATCGCCGGCAGATATCGATGTTCTGCTTGCGTCTATTGTGCTGGCCAAGCTGAGCAGTTGAGCGAGGATGCGGCGCAAGCACTGGCTGACGATGCCCCATCAATCCACGAGCCACTGAATCTTGGAGCTTCACAAGTGAGAACTCATTTCCTTTTCTCTCTAGTCCTCTATTTTCATTGGCTTAAAAAGTAAATTGCTTGGTGCATTATGTTAGCTCTGAGATTCTTCTCTTACCTTGGCCGCTCTAGATCCGATTACTGACTTGTAACACAAGTTAATCCATGAGCCATGCTTAGAAAGTAAATTGCATTGTGTATTGTGTTAGATTTGAGGTACTTCTCTTACCTTGGCCGCTCAAGATCCAGTAACTGATTTGTAACAAAAGTTAATCGATGAGCCATGCTTAGAAAGTAAATTGCTTTATTTATTATATTCGATTTGAGATCATTGTCTTACATTGACCGCTCTAGATCTAGTTCCCGATTTGAAACACAAGTTTAGAGGAGGCCATTAGTACTCACATGTTGTTTCATGAACTCATTTTTTAATCTCTAAGCATCAATTTGTAGATGGTCAATACTCCTTGCAATTAGCAACTGACCATGTCTAGATCTATCTGCAAGGCTACTAATGGTCACAGTACACTCTATTCCAAATATCTAAGTCAACTGACCAAATACTTATTGTGTAGGGCCTAGCATCTCATTTCTGCATTGCTAAGAACCAATCACATTTCATGGTATGTATCAGAACATCATGGAAGTTGGCGGCTGCTCCGTTTGCATCACAAGCCGTCCTCCTACACACACTTGCCAACAGAAGTTAACATGATAAGCAATGACTACAAACAATGATGGTAACTTATAAAAACATGATGCAGAAGCTAAGAGCTCACCTCTTTTTACAAGGCGAACCAAGTAGATGTTTGCTAGCACAATGCATGGAGGATGAAGAGACGATGAGCAAAGGCCTTGGAGCACGCCTATTTATCGAACCATGACCGATAATAAGGCAGCGATCATGCACCTCCTGGCAGCACATGCCTCACGGGATTACAGTAGCCATGAAAATACGTGGGATGCTCGGAATACGTAGGCCTACACTGCCAGGAATCCTACCACAATTATTGGGCGGAATATGCAACCTTTTACACGGGTAGGCATGCCAAATATTCGGTGGGTACGCGAGTGTGCTTTGGTCCGGATAAGAACGAGGAAGGAAGATCCTTATAACGACATGAGTTGAAAAATAGACGTGTAGGATTTATAGTTGGAGGAGCAGATGTTCCCCTTTGTGGTCTGCGACTGTAACCACACCCAACTTCATTGAAGTATGGACCTCTTCCAGATATCTATCTCCTACCCATATTCTATGCCACCGGAAACCCACCCAGCTCCGTTGAAAAGTTGGGGTCGTGCATGCACAGCCCCATCTTGTAAGTGACCCCGAAGGAAGTGCACCTTTCCAACTTTTCATTTCGCGGTCAGGAAGTCAAAAACAGGATTTTCAAATTCCGTATTCCCTCACCTTCCCCCAAATAATAAATACTCTACTCCATTGCTACCGCATTGCGCCACCAAACTCCCACCTTCCATTTCCAAAAAGCATCACTGTTCTCAGCTAGATCTGCGGTGGCGGTACGACCTCACCGGTGGAGGGGGAGGGGTATCTCAGTGAGATGATCGTCGGCAGATATCGGTGTTTTGCTTGCGTCTGTTGTGCTGGCCAAGCTGAGCAGTTGAGCGAGGATGCGGCGCAAGCACTGGCTGACGATGCCCCCTCAATCCACGAGCCACTGAATCTTGGAGCTTCACAAGTGAGAACTCATTTCCTTTTCTCTCTAGTCCTCTATTTTCATTGGCTTAAAAAGTAAATTGCTTGGTGCATTATGTTAGCTCTGAGATTCTTCTCTTACCTTGGCCGCTCTAGATCTGATTACTGACTTGTAAAACAAGTTAATCTATGAGCCATGCTTAGAAAGTAAATTGCTTTGTGTATTGTGTTAGATTTGAGGTACTTCTCTTACCTTGGCCGCTCTAGATCCAGTTACTGATTTGTAACAAAAGTTAATCGATGAGCCATGCTTAGAAAGTAAATTTCTTTGTTTATTGTATTAGATTTGCATTGTCTTCCATTGGCTGCTCTAGATCTAGTTCCCGATTTGTAACACAAGTTTAGAGGAGGCCATTAGTACTCATATGTTGTTTCATGAACTCATTTTTTAATCTCTAAGCATCAATTTGTAGATGGTCGATACTCCTTGCAATTGGCAACTGACCATGTCTAGATCTATCTGCAAGGCTACTAATGGTCACAGTACACTCTGTTCCAAATATCTAAGGCAACTGACCTAATACTTATTGTGCAGGGCCTAGCATCTCATTCCTGCATTGCTGGGAACCAATCACAATTCATGGTATGTATCAGAACATCATGGAAGTTGGCGGCTGCTCCGTTTGCATCACAAGTCGTCCTCCTACACACACTTGCCAATAGAAGTTAACATGATAAGCAATGACCACAAACAATGATGGTAACTTATAAAAACATGATGCAGAAGCTAAGAGCTCACATCTTTTTACAGGGTGAACCAAGTAGATGTCTACTAGCACAATGCGTGGAGGATGAAGAGGCGATGAGGAAAGGCCTTGGGGCATGCCTATTTATCGAACCATGACCGATAATAAGGCAGCGAGCATGCACCTCCTGGCAGCGCATGCCTCACGGGATTATAGTAGCCATGAAAATACATGGGATGCTCGGAATATGTAGGCCTACACTGCCAAGAATCCTGCCACAATTATAGGACGGACTATGCAACCTTTTTCATGGGTAGATGACGAGGGCCTGGATTAGGGCCCCCTAAGCGACAAGATAATCACCCTTGGGACGAAGTCTTCTGACACCATTGACAGCGTCAAGGCTAAGATCTAGGACAAGGAGGGATGCAGATCTTCGTCAAGACCCTCATCGACAAGACACCTCATCTCCGACTAGTAGGTGGTTTGCACGATAACCTTCCGCCTCGGATGACAACTCTCCGCCTCGCATGAGTACTTTCCGCCTTGCCTCCGACTACTTGTTCGCACGGATAGTCTCCGCCTCCGACTACCTGTTCGCACGAGTAGTTTCCGTCTCCGGCTGAGGCGGGGCCCACACATGGAGGTCGGAGTGCGGGATCAGGGGCCCCACACGAACGTGGCGCTACCCCGATGCTCGAACTTCCCCGCGACAACACGCAAGGCTCCGGTTCTCCACGCCATGCAAACACCCCAGCTGGTATGACGCGGGGGTGGCTTGTTATGAAAGGAGCCATAATGCCGCACTGTGCGCTCGCACGGCCTCCAACACGCCGTCCCGTCCAACCTCTGCGGCACTCCACCCCGTTAGAGTAGGTACTCAAAGACCATCTACGGGCGGTGCCTACCTACACTTAGGCCGTAACGTGGCGGGCCTAATCAACTCTTAAGAGAGCTGAGTCATCTAAGGAAGAACTCAGAGAAGGCGCCAAGTACTCAGAATATACAGTGCCGCCCGCACACGCAGCAATCGCCAACACCACTACAACTCAGCGCCCTTCAATGCTTCCTGACAGACATCGACATGGGAAAAGACCTCCCAACACCATAGCACTGTAGCACGTATTTGTATCCCCTTTTTGCCCCTCACCCTTGCATCTATAAAAGGGGGAGGAGGGCAACCGTTTTAGGGGTTGGATGCTGGTTGTTCGTTCAACACCCGCTCACCATACACACGTAGCTCAAGCTACACCCACAGGGACTTGGGTTCCGACACCCTCTCCCGACTATTTTGTAACCCCTACTATAGACTTCCCTGGCATAAGAACACGATCGCTCGAAACTGGACGTAGGGTATTACTCTTAGGAGGCCCGAACCAGTATAAACCATCGTGTCTCCTGTGCCAACCATTCGGGTCCGACACACGATCCGATACAAATCTACTGCCGACGGTAGAGAACCCTGTCAGTTGGTTCGCCAAGTAGGGGCATATCGTGTGTCTCGCCGAACTTCACCTACGATCCGGATGGTGGGCCGTGGAGTTTTGCTGACTCCCGGCGCCACCATGATGTTCGACTCCCTCGGCTTCGTCTAAACCGGGCCGGCGGAGTCCGTCGTCGGAAACACCTTCACCCGACCCGGGCACCCCACCGCCTTGACGGCGGCAGCGGGGTGCGCCGCTTTCGTCCGTGGCTTCACGGATGAGACCATCATGGCCATGTTGGGGCCGAACCCAACACAGGAGCATTTTAGGCTCGCGGACTACTACCTCACCGACCTCGCCTTCCAAGCCAGCGGGGCCGAGCCGCTGACCTAGGGCGAGTTCATGGAGCGATACAGCGCCATGTACCCCCACGGGCAGCAGGGCCTCCCGGACGACCTGGTGACGGCCTACGTGGACGCGCTAAGGGCTTCCAACACCACCCCGGGCTCCGTGGTTGCGCAGCGGGGGCCACCGGCGTCTCTGCCGGACTTCATGCGCAAATGCAACGTTTGTGAAATCCGGAGCGCTAGCATCTCGACGGATGGTGAAGAAGCAGCTCAACGGATGGCGAAGAAGCACCTCGCGACCGTGCCACGGACGCCCAGCGTCCGGCATGCCTCGACGAGATCGCCGAGGCCAAGCGCCAGCTCGACGAAGAGCTGGCAAACCTCCACCGAGCGCTCGGAGAGGAGGAGAGGCCACACGACCCTCAGCGTGACCCGCGGCATGAACAACGCCGCGAGCAAGTGGATGAGCAGCGGGACCACCACTAGGAACCCGAGCGGTCCAGGCCCTGCGATCAGACACCACAGGCTCGTGCACGTGCACGTGATGTGAACCGGCGCATCAACGAGGACGCCGCCCTCGACGGCGGCGACGCGCCACTCTTCAGGCGCATGCCGCAGAACCTCGCGGCCGCGGCCATGCTCTTGCGTGGCTGCCCCGAGCCGGCGACCCCTGAGGAGAGAAGGGTCCGCCAGCAGCTCAAGACCCTCCTTGAGACGGCGGCCGCGCAATAGGCGGAAAGCTCAGCGTCGTGCCAACGTTCGGTACGTGAGGCGCGAGTGACACAGTCCGTGCGGCGCCAGGACCCACCTCCGTCGAGGCATCGGAGCCATGACAGGGAGGCAGGCGAAGTGACGGTCAAGCAGCGCCTGGGACCCAACCGCGACGCCCGCGACACGCTCCGAGCCCACCGCCGAGCTGCCAGCGACGACGACTACGAGTACGGCTACGGCAGCAATCACGACGACGGTCGCGACCACCACGACGAGCACCGCCCACACCGGCGATACAGCCAGAGGCATGGCGGGCGCTACGACAGCGAGTAGGATCGTGGTCACAGCTTGATGCCCGATCCGAGAGGGCCTCGCGCCTTCAGCCAGAAGGTGCGCGACGTATGTTTTCCCTCGCGGTTCCGGGCACCGACAACAGTCCCCAAGTACGACGAGGAGACCAACCCTAGCGTCTGGTTGGAAGACTACAGGCTCGCGTGTCACGCGGGAGGAGCGATGGATGATCTCTTCATCATCAAGAACCTACCACTCTATCTCGCCGACTCCGCGCGAACCTAGCTTGAACACCTGCCACGCGGCAGGATCAACAGTTCGGCGGAGCTACGTCAGACCTTCATCGGCAACTTTCAAGGCACGTACGCCCGCCCCGGCAAGCAGTGGGAGCTGCGGAACTGCAAGCAGAAGCCGGGTGAGAGCCTGCGCGACTACATTCGGTGCTTCTCCAAGCGATGCACCGAGCTCCCCGGTGCAACTGACAACGATGCCATTTCGACGTTCCAGAACGGCCCCACCTGCACCACCCTCATCCATCGGGTAGGGCACAGGACCCAGAGGACCACTCGGGAGCTTCTCGACATCGTGACCAACCATGCTGATGGGGAGGAGGCGGTCGCGGAAACTTTGAACACCCATCAGGGCAAGGGGAAACAAGTCATGGACGACGACGAGGGGCCCTCCTCGCGGTCCAAGAAGAAGAAAAAGAACGACAAGCGTAGCTGCGAAGACCACCTCGTCACGGCAGTCGAGCACAAGGCCACCCAACCCAAGAACAATCCGCCCAAGAACGGTCCCCCGAAGGACCATTTCGAGAGGCTCTTGGAGGCGCCGTGCACCCACCACGAGATGCCCGTCAAGCATGCGCTCAAGGATTGCCGCCTAATGAAGAACTACGTCAACAGCACGCTCAAGCCCAAGACTGCGGATCTTCCAAAGAAGGACGCGCCTCTCCCCGACAATGACGATGATGAGGCGGGGGCTGGGTACCCCGGTGAGGACGGTGCCGTACGCATGATCTTTGGCGAGATGCCGGCACGACCCTCAAGACGCCAAGAGAAGCTGATCCGGCGTGAGGTCTACAACATCGAGCCCTCGACGCCGTCGTACCTCAAGTGGTCGGAGACTCCGATCACTTTCGACCGTACAGACCACCCCGACCACGTGCCGCAGCCAGGATGCTACCCTCTCATGGTGGCTCCTTTGTTCGGGACCAAGAAGGTCCACATGGTGCTGATGGACAGGGGAAGTGGCCTCAACGTCCTGTACATGTTGACGCTCGACAACATGGGCATTCCGCAGTCCCGACTGTGCCCATCGCCTACACCGTTCGACGGGGTCGTCCCTAGGACGGAGGCACTCCCAATCGGGCAAATCGATCTGCCCGTCACGTTTGGGACTCTGCGGAACTTCTGCACAGAAACCCTCACCTTCGAAGTGGTGGGGTTCACGGGGACGTACCACGCCATCCTCGGGAGGCCGGCCTACGCGAAGTTTATGGCCGTGCCCAACTACACATATCTCAAGCTAAAGATCCCCGGTCCGAAGGGGGTCATCACAGAGGGACTACGTTCCAGCACACATACGAATGCGATGCGGAGTGTTTTCAGTTCGCTGAGACGCTCATCCGGTCCGAGAGGCTCCGCGCTGAGCTTCCCAACGAGGACCCGGACACCCCGAGTCGTCCAAGCGTGCGGCCTGCTCTTTCGAGCCCGCCAAGGACGTGAAGGATGCAACTGTCTCCGATGATGGCCGCACACTCCGTATTGGGACGGCGCTCAATCCTAAATAGGAAAGCACGCTCGTCGACTTCCTCAAAGCGAACCTCGATGTGTTCGCATGGAAACCCTCTGACATGAAGGGAATCCCGAGAGAGGTTGCCGAGCACAAATTGAACATCAAGCCGGGATTGAAACCGGTGAAGGAACGCCTCCGCCACTTCAACGACGACAAGTGCAAGGCCATCGGCGAGGAGATCAAGAAACTTCTTAGTGCAGGGTTCATTCGAGAAGTATTAGACCCCGAGTGGCTTGGTAACCCTGTACTTGTAAAGAAGAAGAATAAGAAATGAAGGATGTGTGTTGACTACACGAGCCTTAACAAGGCATGTCCCAAGGACCCGTTCCCTTTGCCTCGCATAGATCAGGTAGTCGATTCAACGGCAGGGTGCGAAACCCTCTGTTTTCTCGATGCGTACTCCGGGTACCACCAGATTGCGATGTGCATAGAGGATCAACTCGTGACGTCCTTCATCACTCCGTTTGGCGCTTATTGTTATAACTCGATGTCATTCGGGCTTAAAAACGCGGGCGCCACGTTCCAAAGATGCATGCGACGCGTCTTTGGAGATCTTATAGGACGGATAATCGAGACGTACGTCGATGACATCATGGTCAAGTCAAAGAAAACAAGCGATCTGATCCCCGACCTCACTGAAGTGTTTGCGAAGCTGAGAGAACACAGGGTGAAGCTTAATCCCGAGAAATGTGTTTTTGGGGTTCCGAGGGGCATGCTCCTCGGCTTTGTCATGTCGGAACGCGGCATTGAGGCTAATCCCGAGAAGATCTCGGCCATCACTGACATGGGACCAATCCAGAATCTGAAAGGCGTACAACGCATCACAGGCTGCCTCGCAGCTCTTAGCCATTTCATCGCCCGACTCGGAGAGCGCAGCTTGCGGTTGTACCGTCTGATGAAGAAGTCCAACCATATTGATGTTCAACAAGTCCTCCAGTGCTCACAGCGCCGGCGCCAGAAGAACCGATGCTCCTATACGTGGCCGTGACAACCCAAGTGGTGAGCGCTGCGCTGGTGGTCGAACGAGAAGAGCCTGGAAGGTCGCTCAAGGTGCAGCGGCCGGTCTATTTCGTAAGCGAGGTACTCTCCGACTCGAAAACCTACTACTCGCAAATTCAGATACTAGTATATGCTGTCCTAATCACCAAGCGCAAGCTTCGACACTACTTCGACACGCATCCCATCACGGTGGTGTCCAAGTATCCGCTTGGGGAAGTGATCCAGAACCCTGAGGCTAAGGGAAGGATAGCCAAGTGGGCCCTCGAGTTGATGGGGCAAAATGTGGCATATGCACCACGCAGTGCCATCAAATCGCAAGTATTGGCGGACTTTGTCGCTGAATGGACAGAAATCCAAACTCTGCTGGTGCCGATTGAGCACGAGACATGGACAATGTATTTTGATGGCTCTGTCATGAAGGAAAGAGCGGGGGCAGGCCTTGTCTTCATCTCGCCTCTGGGCGTGCGTATGGAGTACATGGTTCGGCTGCACTTCCCCGCCTCCAACAATGTCGCCGAGTACAAAGCACTCATCAACGGCCTTCGAATCGCGATCGAGCTCGGGATCCGCTGTCTCGAGATCCGTGGAGACTCAGAGCTTGTCGTAGATCAAGTCACGAAAGAGAAAAATTGCATTGATCCGAAGATGGTAGTGTATTGTCGGACCGTGCATCAACTGGAAGACAAAATCCACGGGCTCGAGCTCCATCACGTGTTGCGTGACTACAATAAAGCTGTTGATATCCTCGCTAAGACAGCATCGAGCCGCAATCCTGTACCAAACGGTGTGTTTGCTAGCGACCAGCACGCACCGTCTGTCCGGGTCAATGAAGAACAACCACGAGTGTCAGAGGTGCCGGAAGTCATGGAGATCGATCAACAACCAGAGCCAAACATAGGAGATCCAGACTGGCGGTTCCTGATCCTCGAGTGGCTAATCGAGGGAAAGCTGCCTTCCGACCACACGGAGGCCCGCCACATCTCGCGGCGAGCCAAGGCGTTCGTCCTCATCGACGGCGAGCTCTACAAGCGAGGCGCGACAGGCTTACTCATGCGCTGCGTCTTGAGGGACCAAGGCAGAGAGCTGCTCCAAGAAATCCACGCCGGGACGTGCGGACATCATGCCGGCCCAAGGACCCTTGTCGGAAAGGCTTTCCGACAAGGTTTTTACTGGCCAACTGCAGTGGCCGACTCCAAAGACATCGTGCGACGCTGCGAAGGGTGTTAGTTCTACACTTGACAAACCCACCTACCGGCATAAGCACTCCAGACCATCCCCGTCACCTGGCCTTTCGCTGTGTGAAGGCTGGACATAGTCGGGCTGCTCAAGCAAGCGCCCGGGGGCTTCACACACCTACTCGTGGCTATCGACAAGTTTTCCAAATTGATCGAAACCCGACCCATAGTGAAGGTCTGATCCAAGGAAGCTGTGGCATTCTTCACCGACATCATTTATCGCTTCGGGATCCCGAACTCTATCATCACCGACAACGGCACACAGTTCACGGGAAAGAAGTTCCTCAGATTTTGCAATGACAACAACATCTGTGTAGACTGGGCCGCTGTTGCACACCCAAGGACCAACGGGTAGGTCGAGAGGGCCAATGGCAAGGTTCTGCAAGGATTGAAGCCTCGGATCTTCAAATGACTCGACAAGTTTCGGGCAAGATGGGTCACTGAGTTGCCATCCGTCCTCTGGAGCCTGCGCACCACGCCTAGTCGAGCCACTGGCTTCACACCGTTCTTTATGGTGCACAGGTCGGAAGTTGTCCTCCCGACGGACACCGACTACGGCAGCCCGAGAGTTCGAGCATACACCGAGGAGGGGAACCAGGTCGCACTCAAAGATGCTATCGACCAGCTGGATGAAGCACGTGACGTGGCACTCCTACATTCGGCTCGATACCAGCAAGCTCTGCGACGCTATCACGAGTGCAACGTGTGCAACCGCGAGTTCCAGGTCAGAGACCTGATACTTCGACGAGTTCAGAGCAACAAGGATCGGCATAAGCTCACGCCCCCGTGGGAGGGGCCATTCATCGTTGATCAAGTGCTCCGACCAAGGACATTCAAGCTTCGGTACGAGGACGGCAGAGTCATCTCCAACGCATGGAACATAGAACACCTAAGCTGTTTTTACCCTTGAGTAACGTTCCTCGTTCTATCTTATGATCAATGAATAATGCCATATACTTTTCTTCACAATTTCATAAGTTCGTAAACTTTCGCGTTGGCATCTTCTCTACATGCATCAACGTTTTCTAAGGCTGAGCAGCAAGTGTTGGCATTTCGTAGCGTCGTCATCCTAAGAACAGATCTGGGACCCGTCCTTAGTGACAACACTAGGAATGCCTTTAGGCACCTCTCAATGTCACAACTAATGGCACCGGGTTAGCGTGAACATCGAGACTTGCTAGAGGTTAATCTAAACGATCATGAACGAATCCGCAAGCGCACAGATAAACCATTGTAGCATTTCCCCAAGGAAGGAGAGTATTCCAAGGGTATCAAATCCGTGGAAGGCAATGGCGGATATCTTAGACTTATGCTTTTGCTCTGAATGTAAACCAAGAGATAGATATACGGAACAACATACTCAAAACAGGGGTAAGATAAAAGATATAAGGGTAGTGCGACACACACACACTCAAATCTACCTCTACTCTAGCTCACTACGGCTTAGGAGGGACATACGAGTTAGCTCTAGGTTCTAATGTACTAAACATACAAAGCTAGAAGATACAAGAGATGGGCATGAGTATTGCATGAGAGAGATAAGGTTCAGCACCCAGGTACAAACGGGGAGCTAGTCCGCGACGACCAGCACTCTGCGAAACTAGACTTTAGACTCCTACAGCAGGTACCCCAGCGCGGAGGTTGCCCTAGGATCCAACAGAGCTGTCACCACCTGAGGACCGACCTCTGGTTACGGGGGGTATGCTCATAACTATCGTAGCCAAACAACCCAGGCACCATGCCTACGTTGCTGCTAGACTTCACCCGGCCCGGGCTATTGTGACCCAGGGTGAGAGCCACCAGAAGACTGGTCAACTAGACCGAGTACCGTAGCTTGAACACAGACCTCATGCAACACTCTCATGCCATCTAACAAGATCAACTAAGGCTAGACATACAAACAGATATGAACTCTCTTATGTCTGATCAATAAGATCAAAGGGTCGTGTTCGTGAAGAACACGAGTCTCTAACTTATGAACAAACACATAAGGAAGGAGTTTATCACCCTTCAAGTGGATCAAAAGGTAGTGTTCACGAAGAACACAAGCCTCTAAATGATGAACAGAGGATGAACTCAAGAACATATCAAGAATATGATCTACCATGACTTTATATGAAATAGCTGAATAACTTAAGTAGATCAAAGTCATACAAAGAAATAAAGATACAAGAGAACACATACCTAGACTCCCAAGAGGACTTGGAACCTGAATAAGAGCTACTCTAGCCTACCCCCTAGCCTTGGAAACTAAAAGTGAGAGGAGAATGAGAGAGTGGTGTGTGAGAAATAGGAGCCCCTCCCCTTCTTTTTATAGGCAAGGACAAGGCTTGCTCGGACGCCCAAATGACCCCTAAACACCCGGGAGTGAGGCAATGGACCAATGAGCAGCTGCCATGTGGAGGGCCAGGATCAGGGGACCCTAAGGCGGTTCGGCCGATCCTAGGATCGGCCGGCCCCCTAGGGTGGCCCCTTGGCCTGTGTTTTCTCTGAGTGGCTGCCCTGTGGGCCCTTTGATCCATCCCCGGTGCATGGCTTGATTTGGTATCCGAGGTGGGCCCTTTGATCCATGTGAAGTCCATGTGGCCTCCTCTGATTCGTCGGTGAGTGCCTCCCCTGGATCGATGACGTGGATTGCCATGTTTCCCTTGGTGGCAGCCACCTCCTCAGCTGAGTTGGCATGGTTTCTTCATAGAAGGTGAGTTTCCATCTCTTTTAACGGGTAAATCACCTACATACAAATAATCTCCAAGGACAAGTGGAACTACATTATTCAAACCAAAATGGTAGTAAATAATGCATATGCCTCCATTTATGTGAGAATATTGAGGGTTGGAAATGGTGAATTTCCACCGTCAACAGCAAGCGTCCCTGCACCCATGCAGAAACGCTCACCGCTCGGGGGCTACCCAGGGCACGATGCCCTCCTTTCGTTTTCCCGTTTTTAAAACAAAATTCTCCTACGAATGTGTGGTAACCAATCGCACGTGGGAACGGTTTATTGGCGGAACGCCCTATCTTGCGAAAGAAAAAGATGTCGATCTGTGCGCGTCTCGGCGCTGCCGCTCGTTCAAAGCTCCTAGCACCCACGCCCCCACGGCTATGGTGCGAAGACTTGCGAGCGCAGCCCAGGCCCGTAGGTTGCCGTCCGACCTCTTTGAAAAAGTGCTTAGGTAACCGCTCGGGCTACGGCCAAAACGACTTTGACGAAATATGTGCAAGTCACTTTTGAACCTTCCTAAGTGCTCGGGGGCTGCGAACACCTGGCGTCACTTTGCGGCTCAGGTTGGTCGAGCTCTCCGACTCCTACACCCCCGCGGCTCCAGAGTATAGTTCGATCGGCCTGAGTTTCTAAGTACCACAACTCCATTCCGCAGTCGTCCCCGAGTGCTCGGGGAATGTTTCAGCAGTGACAGGTTTAAACAAAACGAAAACCATTCGAGGCAATACACATACAAGTTTGTCTTGGTTATCTACGATACAAAATGATACATCTAACTTCTGGTGTGTCTTTTGGGATTAGGTCCAGGTCCTTCATCACTGCATCAGCCATGGCGCGGGAGAAGGCAGCGCAGTCCTCCTCGAGCTTGTCGTACTCATCATCCGAGTAGCCGGGAGCCCAGTCGCCTCTCAACATCTTGCGGTCCAACCCCTTGTAGTGCGAGTCGAACATGGCAAGAACCTAGTGCACCACCTTCTGAGCTGTCACCAGCTCTCGCTCCTGGACTACGCCCGGGAGAAGCACCACCGGATCCCCAAGCGCCTGGGGAGGCATTTGGATGGATGGAAGACCAAGATCCGACAAGATCCGTTCGACAAACCGGCCGAATTTGGCACGGTCCATGAGGTCCTTCTGGCGTGTCACCTCCGCCTCACGCTGAGCCTTCCTGGACTCCTCGAGTTCGGCCTTGACCTCTGAAGATGGAAAATGAGCCGGAGGTTAGTTGTGAGGAGCACAAGCAAAAGAAGGGAGGGACAAGGCTAAAGGATCGTACTCGAGAGCTGTTCCGACAAGTTCTTGACCATCCCAGTCATCTCGTGGATCTTGAGCTCAGTGGCGGTAACCTTGCCCGCTTCCTCCACGAGCCTCGTGGCCAATGTGGCGCGAGCCACGCGAAGCCCTACCGACACAAGAAGACAAGTCAACATCGCCAACAAGCAACACGAAGAAAAAGCACTACGGAAGCTGAAAGTGCTCGGTTGCTCACCTTGAAGGTCTTGCTCCAGCTTGGTAGTGCCGTTGCGGAGTCAGGTCCCCTCGTCGGTGGCTTCCTGCCGCTTGGCTGCGAGGTCACCCACCTGCTTGTTGGCCGTGCTGAGGTCCACCCTGGCGAGGACCAGGTCCTGCTCAAGCTCGGCCACCTTCTTCTCGAGCGCCGCCTTCTCCTGGGCGGCGGCCTGGGAAGCAGCTTCGGCGGCAATTGCTGCAGTGGAAGCAGCCTGAGCGGCCTCGGCGGCGGTGCGCAGCTCCGTGGCTGTTGCCTCCGTTTGGGCAAGCTTCGCCTCAAGGGTCGTCCTCTCCGTCACGGCTGCATCTGCGGCCGACTGCGCAGCTACTGCACGGTCCTCTGTGGACTTTACCGCAGCTTCGAGCGCGGTCCTCATCGATGCTTCGTTAGCCAACGCCCCTGCAGCAGCCAATCGGGCGACCACCAACTGCATTTCCAGCTGGAACTTCTCGGCCCAGAGCTCCTCGATGGTGCGCACCTTCTTGGTGCCGCAGTTTGCGAGCACCTGTTCCGAGTGGCGGGGAGGATGAGCTCATCGATCGCTTGTTCTGCCCACCTTAAGCCCCGTTCGAGGCGGTGACGGGCCGCGGCCTCTTCGTCCTCGTCGTCGTGCGGCTCGGCCTCGCGGGTCCCGGTCCATGAGGAGCGCACGAGGTCGAGGATGTGCTCTCCGCCCTCCGGCGGTGCCGTCAGCAACCCCGTGGCTGAGAACGGGCGAGCTCCCGAGCTCTCCCCAACTTCCCGGATCGTATCCGGGAGACGCTACCCGCCACATCTTCGGGAGCGGCAGGCACCTGCGGGTCTGGGCGGGGCGAGTCCACGACCGACACCACCTCCGTGTCGGGAACGGTGGGCTAGAGCGATGGCTCCACCGATGTACTCGTGGCAGGCACCACCACGCTCGCAGGAGGCACCGCCGCACTCGCGGTGGACATTGGGGGCACGACAGCGTCCGGCTCCACCTCCGCCACTTCGGTCGAGGACTCCTCGGGGTTGGCCCCATCCATCTCGACCGCGGTCGCAACCGCGGAGGTGGACGGCACAGACGCCTCGGCTGCTGGCTCCTCCGGCCCCGACAGGCACCTTTCCAGCTCGGCCTCGAACGCGGCAATGTCGCCGCCCGAGAGGTTAGGCCTTTCAAGGTCAGTGGCCTCCTGGGGCTGGACGGACTTCTCGGAAGCTGCCGGCACCTCGGACCGGCTTCCGCCGGCATGCGACGCTGGAGGCACGCCTACCTCGGGAGCCGCCGACGTGCCGGCATCGCGATCGACGGTGGGCAACGCCGGGGGCTCGACCTCCTCGGGGGCTGTTTGCCCCCCGACCACTCCACCAACTTCCGGCGCCAGTGGAGGCGCTGCCGCCTCGAGGACCTTGACTGCCTTAGCAGCCCCGCTCTCGGCCTGCGCCGTTGCCGACACAGGCGGAGGGGTCGCCGGGCGGGGCTCGGATGGAGGATCGCGTGCGGCCAGGACCACACGTTTCTGCGGCATGATGCTGAGCGCGCCGGTGTTGGTGCAACTGGCACGAAAAAGCAAATTGAAAGGCGAACGAAGGACAGCAAGAACGAAACAACAAGATGCTGCGAGACAGTACGTACGTGGAGGAAGTGATGCGGGCCCGCTTGACGGGCCTAGCAGCCACGCCCGACTCAGTAGCTGACCTCTGGTCACCCGATGACTCGGGGCTGACCTCTTGCCCGCCGCCGCGTCAGAGGATGGTCTTCGACCTCCACCTGGGGCGAGGGGGACCTGCATGGACGGGGCTCCACCGCCCCGGATGACCAAGGATTGAAGGCGCCGCGGGGGTGTGCTCGTGTTTCCCCCCTGCGGTGCACTCGGGGATGACATTGGTAGTGTCGATCTCACCTCGGACGGCGACCGCCTCTTCGGGGAGCGTGACTCCCGCTGCGTTGTGTCGCCGGAAGAGTGGTGGGAGGACGAATCGCGGTCCGCCGCCCGCCTAGACAGGTTGTCCCACCGCGGAGAATCCCTCCTCTCCCTTGGAGGTTGATGGCTGACGGGGCCCACCCGGGAGCGGGTCACCCTCCGGTCCTCTTGGGCGGGATGTGGGGTCGGGTGCAAGCTGGAGCTCGACTCCCACTCACGGACGGTCGGCTCTGGCCGCCGTCTCGAGCTGGCCACTGTGGTCTGTTGCCGAGGAGGGGGCGATGCAGACGGCATCGACAGAGCGCTCCAGTCAACGCTGGCGCTCCTCTCGTTGCCGGACCACAGCAACGACGGCGAGGGGTCATCGTCCGAGGAGATGGCAATTTCCTTCAGCTTCCGGTGCTTGGCGCGGCGGTCGTTCCGCTCGCGCTTCGCGATCTCCTCTTTCTTGTGATTGGCCTTGCGGTCGGCCCTCCTCTTCTCCGCGCTGGCGTTGGAGCGATTCCGTATCACGTCCTGGGGGAAAGGAGGCTTCGCGGGGATAGGGTCCACGGGCTTCAGCTAAGAACAAGTAAAAGGAAAGGAATCACTACGATGGCCAAGAGCTCCGAGAAGACACTATCAACGAAGACTCCCAAACTAGTCGGAAAGGGGTGAAACTTACATATTTTTTGGTCCCCTCTTGGGGAAGAATGGGCAGAAGCCGCGATGGTGGCCACGAGTACGACGCCTTCCCTTTGGCCAGCCCCACGCGGCGCTGGATCTCATCCAAAGAGGGCGGCTCGGGCGCCGTCACGGTCACTTCGAAGGGCGCCCTGTTGGGCGTCATCTCGCAGATGCGCAGGGGGCGCCGCCGGAGCGGGACGATCCCCAACGCGTGGTACTATCTGATGACAGCCGCCAAATCGACCCCGGCATTGTGGAGACGGGTCAGGACCGCCCAGCAATCCTTGAGCAGCTTCGTTTGCTCCACCTTCGGGGGCCTGTGGCTCCAACTCTTCGGCACCTCGACGATTGGGACGCCAGTGTACTCCGGGAGCGGGCACTCAGGGTCATTCTTGAGGTAGAACCAACCCTTGTGCTAGCCCCTGTTGGAGCTCGTCAGCGAGAAGGGGATGTACTCCTCCCCCCTACCCTTCTTCATCTGGAGGTTGGCACATCCGATCGTCACCGGGATCCTACCGTCCTTCAAGCAGACGAACTTGAAGAAGTATCGGAAGAGGTGCCAGTGGGCTCCCACTCCCAGGTACCCCTCGCACAGCGCCTTGAACGCCGCCATCTGTTGGTTGTTGTTCGGGTTGAGGTGCTGGAGCTGAAGCCCGTACTCCCAAAGCACCGCACGGATGAACCGCCCATCGGGGACGGAAAAGCCGCGCTCGTGGAATGCCACGAACGAGACGACATAGCCCTGTGGCGGACACGGGACGGACTCATCCTCCGGCACCCTCCATTCCTCAGCAATGGTGGGCGCCGACAGCTGCCCGACGGCGATGAGGCGGTGGAGAGTTGCGCGGGTGACATTGGAACGGGTCCAGTTCGACATGGCGTCGTCAAGCTCCTGGACGCGACGCGGGTGGGAGAAGCGGCGGCGGCACAACAGATGCGAAGAACAGAGGAGCGGGTGGCGCTGGCTATGGCGAAGATTGGGGGGAGCAAATGGTTTGAAACTCTACTGGCGCACGGTTAATAAGGAGCAGACGTGGGCGCCAGCCTTAAATGTTGGCCCTACCGCGCCAAAAAGCCGCCCACTCAGAGGGCGTACCCCCCGGGGTAACTGGCGCACGCCTGCATGACGGTTCGATGCCCGAAGGGCCCGCAAGTCTGAATCAACTGCGCGTCGTCCCCTCAACCCGTCATATCAGCCGCGTCAGCCACGATCACCACGACAGGCATGACCGCCGATGCGGCCACGACCGCCTTGACAGGAGATTTCAAAACAGCAACAACATTTCAAGATTAAAACCCCACAAGTAAGTCCACAACTCTCTAGTGGGCTCGGGGGATACTGACGAGGGCCTGGATTAGGGCCCCCTAAGCGACAAGATAATCACCCTTGGGATGGAGTCTTCTGACACCATTGACAGCGTCAAGGCTGAGATCCAGGGCAAGGAGGGATGCAGATCTTCGTCAAGACCCTCATCAACAAGACACCTCATCTTCGACTAGTAGGCGGTTCGCACAATAACCTTCTGCCTCGCATGACAACTCTCCGCCTCGCACGAGTACTTTCCGCCTCGCCTCCGACTACTTGTTCGCATGGGTAGTCTCCGCCTCCGACTACCCGTTCGCACGAGTAGTTTTCATCTTTGACTGAGGCGGGGCCCACACATGGAGGTCAGAGCACGGGATCAGGGGCCCTACACGAACGTGGTGCTGCCCCGACGCTTGAACTTCCCCGCGACAACACGCAAGGCTCTGGTTCTCCACGCCATGCAAACACCCCAGCTGGCAGGACGCGTGGGCGGCTTGTTCTGACAGGAGCTGTAACGCCGCATTGTGCACCCGCGCGGCCTCCAACATGCCGTCCCTTCCAACCTCTGCGGCACACCACCCCGTCAGAGCAGGTACTCAATGACCATCTACGGGTGGCGCCTACCTACACTTATGCCGTAACGTGGCGGGCCTAATCAACTCTCAAGAGAGCTGAGTCATCTAAGGAAGAACTCGGAGAAGGCGCCAAGTACTCGGAATATATAGTGCCGCCTGCACACGTGGCAATCGCCAACACCACTACAGCTCAGCGCCCTTCAATGCTTCCTGACAGACATCGACATGGGAAAAGACCTCCCAACACCGTAGCACTGTAGCACGTATTTGTATCCCCTTTTTGCCCCTCACCCTTGCATCTATAAAAGGGGGAGGAGGGCAACCGTTTTAGAGGTTGGGTGCTGGTTGTTCGCTCAACACCCGCTCACCATACACACATAGCTCGAGCTACACCCACAGGGAATTGGGTTCCGACACCCTCTCCCGACTAGTTTGTAACCCCAACTACAGACTTCCCTGGCATAAGAACACGATCGCTCGAAACTGGACGTAGGGTATTACTCTTTGGAGGCCCGAACCAGTATAAACCCTCGTGTCTCCTGTGCCAACCATCCGGGTCTGACACACAATCTGATACAAATCTACTGCCAGCGGTAGAGAACCCCGACAGTAGACATGCAAAATATTCGGTGGGTACGCGAGTGTGCTTTGGTCCGGATAAGAACAAGGAAGGAAGATCCTTATAACGACATGAGTTGAAAAAATAGACGTGTAGGATTTATAGTTGGAGGAGCAGATGTTCCCCTTTGTGGTCTACGACTGTAAACACATCCAACTTCATTGAAGTGTGGACCTCTTCCAGATATCTGTCTCCCACCTATATTCTACGCCACCGGAAACCCACCCAGCTCCGCTGAAAAGTTGGGGTTGTGCATGCACGGCCCCATCTTGTAAGTGACCCCGAAGGAAGTGCACCTTTCCAACTTTTCATTTCGCGGTCAGGAAGTCGAAAGCAGGATTTTCAAATTCCGTATTCCCTCACCCCCCCAAATAATTAATACTCTACTCCATTGCTACCGTATTGCGCCACCAAACTCCCACCTTCCATTTCCGAAAAGCATCACTGTTCTCAGCTAGATCTGCGGTGGCGGTACGACCTCACCGGTGGAGGGGGAGGGGTATCTCAGCGAGATGATCGCCGGCAGATATCGGTGTTTTGCTTGCGTCTGTTGTGCTGGCCAAGCTGAGCAGTTGAGCGAGGATGCGGCGCAAGCACTGGCTGATGATGCCCCCTCAATCCACGAGCCACTGAATCTTGGAGCTTCACAAGTGAGAACTCATTTCCTTTTCTCTCTAGTCCTCTATTTTCATTGGCTTAAAAAGTAAATTGCTTGGTGCATTATTTTAGCTCTGAGATTCTTCTCTTACCTTGGCCGCTCTAGATCCGATTACTGATTCATAACACAAGTTAATCCATGTGCCATGCTTAGAAAGTAAATTGCTTTGTGTATTGTGTTAGATTTGAGGTACTTCTCTTACCTTGTCCGCTCTAGATCCAGTTACTGATTTGTAACAAAAGTTAATCGATGAACCATGCTTAGAAAGTAAATTGCTTTGTTTATTGTATTAGATTTGAGATCATTGTCTTACATGGACCGCTCTAGATCTAGTTCCCGATTTGTAACACAAGTTTAGAGGAGGCCATTAGTACTCATATGTTGTTTCATGAACTCATTTATTAATCTCTAAGCATCAATTTGTAGATGGTCAATACTCCTTGTAATTGGCAACTGACCATGTCTAGATCTATCTGCAAGGCTACTAATGGTCACAGTACACTCTGTTCCAAATATCTAAGGCAACTGACCTAATACTTATTGTGCAGGGCCTAGCATCTCATTCCTGAATTGCTGAGAACCAATCACATTTCATGGTATGTATCAGAACACATGATTATCCTACTACTTTATTCTAAGTTTATTTGCTTGCTTTGTTTAAGGTTCAAGTTTGACTTCTCTTTTCATTTGTAGGCTCAAATATAGAAGACAATCCTTGGGGTTCACATATCAAAGTCATGTCCCTCTAATGTGAATTCAGAGCCATTCATTGATTACATGCCTCGAGATTATCCAGCCGCCGCTACATGCTCAAGATCTGAAGTTTCTTTGGGAGGGCTAGAAGAAACTGCTGACCTTGGTGAAATTTTTGTTGAACAGGACCAAGTTGTGACAGTCTTGAAGATCAAGACACAAGCTTCAGAGGTAGCAATGAAAGTGCAGAAGGATGATATTAAGAGGTTGAAGAAACAAGTACAAGCTACTGAGAGCCTCCTTTGTCAACTGCTAAACTCCTGCCTTGGGTAAGGCTATTGTGTTTCTTAGTCATCTGCTTGTGTCCTCCCACGTAGTTGTGCTGGTTTGTGAGTATTGTACTTTGTTATCATAGTGGGTTCTACTTCAAGACCAGCTTTGTTGGTGATCAGGAAGATATCATGTGTATTGGTGTGTGAGCTCCTAGTGACAATGAGCTTGTGGTTGTTCTGTGTTCATTAATAATAATGTGTCATGTGTAATGCGAAACATTTATTTGTATCAGTGGTATGAAAATATTATCTGTGTTGTCAATTACGGAATTGATTAGCATGTAATACGATATTAAATTATATTTTAATTAATACCTAGACTGCAGCCCAAAATAACAGGGTCAAAAATTATGTGGGCTTGCCCCCTCGGTCCATTATTTTGTTTTATTACGAATTCAAAAAATGATCCAAAAAGAAATGGGCCGAAACTATAAATAACGTCAGTGATTATTGGGCTCGGTCCAACGTGAATAGAACTTAAAACAATATATGACGACAACAAATATTGAACTCGCTCCAACCAGTACTGAGCCTAAAATAATTTAATGACGATAACAATTATTAGGCTCGGTCCAACTATAATAGGTCCTAAAACATTCTATGATGACCGTGATTATTGGGCTCGGTCCAACCAAAATAGAGCCTAAAACAATGTATGATGACTTTAATTATTGGGCTCCATCCAACCTGAATAAGTCCTAAAATAATATATGATGACCGCAACTATCGGGCTCAGCGTGACATTAAGTGGACCAACTTCAATCTATGACGACAAGATTTTTGGGGCTTAGCCCAACCAGAACTGAGCCTAATTTACTTAATGACGAAACAATTTGTCATAAACCGCCGTGCCACGTCAGATTTTGCTTCAACGTGGTATGTAGGTTATGACGACAAGTGTTACGAATTTATATGCGTCATTATATTGGTGACACCGCGAAGTAAGGTCTCATCACTAATCACGGTTTGTGACGCTCGATTAATGACGGATGATTTTCGTAACAACTAGAGTCATAAATCACGGTTTATAATGAGAAACGCTCTTTTTTGTAAGCATTTTTCTTGTAGTGTGGACGGGCTCGGATTAGTGATGCCCGCAATGACCTTGAACAAACTATGGAAACTCTGTACATTACCCATGTCATCCTAGTTCACAAACTAATGGCTTTATTGATGTTCTTTGTTGTTTTCGAGAGGTTATGGATCTATCATCAGCTTTTCCGGTTCACACTTAAATTACGAGTAGACTTCAAGCCACTGATCTAAGCCTATCCAACAACACATGCATCTTTCCGTAGAGATTTTTGTTATCTTATCTATCAATATGATGATCTATGGGTTGCCGAATTATATTTTTATTGAACTCAACACTGCACAGTCACCCACACCTTAGCATATATGTTCTCCCATCCAACGCGCAGTGTGCGCAGCAGCGTCGACTAATCAAAGCGGCCACCGATTACATTTTTATTTATTATATTCCATATAAAAAGTTTTATTTGTGTTTCAACTTTAAATGCATGTGTAGATGCAACAAAGGCAGCTCGATTTTTAAATAACGGAATAGCTGACTAGTTGAGTTCAACCTTTTTTTTCAATGACAAATAATTTATAAGTTACCCACATTGATTGAAAAAATCATTAGTTACCCACCACCATCATTAAAAAAATAAACTCAAAATAAACCGTGAAGAAAAGAAAAATAATAAGCATGATTGATAAATTGTCAACCATTGTTATAAAAAAAGTAAACTAAACTACCTCTAAATGGTATTTATATAAAAAGTAATCATTCCTCACATTACGGAAAATAATAAAATATAGAAAATATATTTTATTCTTTAAAAAACAAAAAAACTTATGCAGGCTTCTATATTCCCTACTCCCGCTATAAAAAGATAAACTAAGTGTTGACAAAATTCAACTAATGCATACTTAAGTTTATATGTTGTGTATTGACAGACTAGGCAGACACTTTACAAGTGCTAAGAGCATCTCCAACAGTTTGTCAAATTTTATTTGTAAATCTTATGTTTTGCTAACTTCTAAAAAGATATGACAAGTAAAAAAAAGAGCACATCTCCAACAGTTTGGCATAATTCACTTGTCAAATCCAGATCTAACTTACATCAGGGACCGTGAGAGAGAAACAAAATTATGTATCTACTCTTCCACCTCTTGAAAAGTTAAATCAGGAATCCTGAGAAAAAACAAAATTATTTTTATACCCATCCACCTCTTCTGATACGGAAGGATGCGCCGCGGATAGCTGCGCGCATATATGCGCGCGCAGAGTTTGTTTTTTTAAATTAAAGGTAGGAGCACTGCCATATCATTTAAGAAGAAGCAGCAATTGTACATCACGCGCCGAAGCGAACGCCACCACACACAAACAACGCACGCGAACAACGCACACAACAATACACTACACCACCACAACCTAGGAGAAGAGCCAAAGAAGCCGCCGTAACCCGCGCCATCGTCTCCAACACTGTGCCACGGCCAAAGCCGCAACCCGCTGCAAGCACAAGTGGCTACCTGAACTCCTCCACCATGAGCTATCACCAACAAGCTGCACACACATGGTCGTCGATCTCTCTGCTCCGACGTTGCTTCGGCAGAACACTCCTGTCGCAGCACCAATGAAACCACCGATCTTGGCCACTCTGCGTGGGGGCCTCGCCTCATCCACCGCTTCACTCCTCTGCCAAGGACTCGGATATCTGAGACTGCTAAGAAAGTAACACCTCCGCTCAGCCATCACCGAGATCACCACCGCATCAAGCACGCCAACCCGAGGGTACACCCCCATGGGCCCTCCGCACCTCCCTGCCAACACGGACCAAGCGCATCACCACAGCCGCAACGCACAAGGCAACACCACCAGCCGACCACCACGACTATCACAGGTCGAGATGGGTCTCCAGATGCGACGCCTCCAAGAAGAGAACGACGCCAAAGGCACCATCGTCGCACATCCACAAGGGACTGGGTTTTCACCCTGGGATCCCTATGCTACAAGAACATGGTAACCCTCAATTGTACCCTCAACAGGGAAAATGATGTACACCCCGACGGCGCCACCACCATTGCCACCGACAGTGGAGGCTTACGCCCGGAACATCACCATTCCTGCCACACGCTCTCGACCAATGACAGAAGCCCGTTGCAACCACGACACCTCACCAGGAAAAGCCCGGCACCGCTTGAGACGCCACCACGACACCACCATCAAGCACCTGATAGCCCTTGACCCCACCACCAAGGTGGCGCCAGACTAGCATCGCCGTCGAGGAGGAGCACCACCATCTTTCCGAAGCGCCTGTTGCCCACACGCTCCAGCCGGCCACGGCCAGCCACCGCTAGGGCACAGCCGGCCACGGCCAGCCACCGCTAGGGCACAGCCGGCCACGGCCAGCCACAGCCAGGCCACAGCCGGCCGCGGCCTGCCCCAGCCGCAGCCGACCAGCACCAGCCTGCCCCAGCCGCAGCCGACCAGCACCAGCCAGCCACGAACGGCCACGGCAAGCTCCAGCCAGCCACAACCGGGCCACAGCCAGCCACAGCCTGAAGCCACCAGCGGCAGCCCCCTGCACCAATAACTCCGACCGCCGCCTCCGGAGCCGTCCGCACCAGCCATAGATGTCGTCACCGCCGCCCTGCTCCGGTCACCATCTCCCCACGCACTGGCACGCACCCCCCGTCGCGCGGCCTCTGGATCCGGCCAGGACAGCTCCGGATCTGGAGACCCAAGCCTCCGCCGTCGCCCAGGACGTCGGTGATAGTCACCGGCCGCGCCCGCCCAAGCCGTCGTAGGAGGGGAGAAAGGGAACTGGCGCCCGCCGCCGCCTTCACCGCGGCCGTGCGGGATGCCGGCGGACCGCTCAGGCGGCGGCGCGGCTAGAGGAGGCGGGGAGAGGGGCGCGGCAACTGCTAGGGTTTGGAGGCCCGCCGCGTCGCCCGCGCGGGGGACGACGCAAACGGGTACGGGTTGAGTCTGTTTGTCCCAACTTGAGATAGTAGCAACCTGAAATGGAGAACTGCTGGCGAAGGTTTTTCAGTTTTTGCCAAAAAAATAACAATGACAACTTGGGATGGGGAACTGTTGGAGTTGCTTAGGGGTTGTTTAGATGGGTGAAAAGAGGTAGGATGAATAGTAAAAATGTATGTATGTGTTTAGTTGGGAAAAAGTGTTGGGATGTGATGAGATGAATTGTGAAAATTTGAATGGAGGTGTTTGGATGAGTGAAAAGTGGTGGGGATGTGATGGGAGAATAATGTTTTTTAGAGAAGATGTGATGGGTTGAATAACGAAGGGTGAGAGAAGATGTGTGGATGCGATGGTTGAAATGATGGTGAATAATAGAAATTGGATTGAAGGTGTTTAGATTGGTGAAAAAAGGTGGGAATGTGCACTACTAGGGAATGAACCTTTTGTCCCAGCCAAAAAAAGACATTAGTACCGGTTTCTATTGGAACCGGTACTAATGTGTACATTAGTACTGGCTCGGAAGGGGGTCCCCTAGCCGCCCGCCAGTGTGACACTTTAGTACTAGCTCCTGTCTAGAGCCGGTACTAATGTGCGACATTAATACCGGTCCTGGACAGGAGCCGGTACTAATGTGCGGCAGCCACATTAGTACCGGCTCCTGTCCAGGCCCGGTACTAATGTAGCGACATTAGTACCGGCTCCAGCCAGGAGCCGGGAGCGACATTAGTACCGGCTCCAGCCAGGAGCCGGTACTAATGTCCCCCGCATAAAAAACCAGCTCCTTCTTCGTCCCCGAGCCACTCCCCCCTCCACTCTCCAACTCGAGCTCTCACTCATCCATGGCACCCTAGGGGAGTTTTTGCCCGATTTGCGACGATTTCTCGACGATTTGACTCATTGAAGTGGTCTAGAGGTTAGTTACTTCATCCCCTTGATTCATGCTTATTTTGTTGAGTTTTATCGGTTGAAATTGGAGTATTTTGGCACTTTATAATGAGCTAGGAATGAGGTTTTTTTCTATTTATATGCATTGTTTATACGTTTTATATAGTTGATTGGAGGATGTGCCGTGTTAGTTGGATGAGATGTTGTATGTGACAATTTATTTTTTTAATAATAATTATTTATTTGAGCATATGTCATAATTAAATATATATATATAATATTAGAATTACTAGAAAGGCTAGGAATTTTAGAATTGATTTTAGAATTACTAGACATAGTTTTAGAATTGATTTTTTCGAAATAATTTTTTATTTGAGCATAAGACATAACTAAATATTTAAATAATTTTAAAATTACTCAAAATGCTAGAAAGGCTAGGAATGATAGAATTTGTTTTAGAATTAGTAGAAATAGTTTTAAAATTATTATAAATGCTAGAATTTCATAGATGGGTCAAATAATTTATTTTGATTAGTATAGATGTCTACTGCTGCCGGAGGGAATGGAGATGACGGTAGTGGTGATCGTTGTTCATCACACAGTCAGGAGAAAACCAAAGTAGGACCTCCTGATAAACCGAAGAAAATGAGCACGTTGGCTAGAGGAATGCTTCGTTATTTGCAAGGAAAACATATAGATGATGTTGCAGTGGGGCAGGAACGTCCTTTTGGTGGCATTTATGCTCCACCAGCAGACCCTGTTGTTGGAGATCCACCGATTAGTACTAAACCACAAGGCGATTCCAAGAAAGCTAAACCTTCGTCGTCACGTCACAAGAATGGCTAAAATTTCTCGTATTGTATCATGTATTAGTAGTGTTTCATATGTCGTACTTTAAATTTATGTAAGACATTGACTTAAGTTTCTCTATTTAAGTTTGTCATATTGTATAATGTGGATTGTAAATGAAGACTTTAAATTTGTGTATGACTTTTGTTACGAAATACTTAAAAAAATTTTGGTGGTGCTTTATAGATGAATCGGCAATGGATGTACCCCGACAAGAGAATTTCTAGTGAATACATTAATGGGATACGTGGATTTCTAGATGTCGCGGAAGCAAACAAGGAGCCTTCTGGTTTCATTATTTGTCCATGCAAAATGTGCAAAAATGAGAAGGATTTCTCATCGATAAAGAGTCTTCACGATCACCTATACAGATGGGGATTCATGCCAAATTATTTTGTTTGGACAAAGCATGGGGAAAGGGGGTTATAATGGAAGACGATGAAGAGGAAGATGATCATATTCCAGATTGGACTCAAGAAGGTGCCTTTGCAGATGATCCAATGGGAGAGGATCACATGCAAGAGACTCAAGAAGCTCCAACAACTGCAGATGAACCTCTCGACGATCTAGGTCGGGTGTTGCACGATGCAAAGGGAGATTGCGAAAAGGTGAAGGAGTCAAAGAAGTTTGAACGTATGTTGGAAGATCACAAGAAACCGTTGTTCCCAGGTTGCAAAGAGGGGCAGAAGAAGTTGGGTACCACTTTGGATATGCTGCAATGGAAGGCTAAACATGGGCTTTCAGACAAGGGATTTGATGAGTTGATGATGATCGTCAAGGACATGCTTCCCGAGGGGAATGAATTGCCGTAGTCCACGTACGAAGCTAAAAAGGTTGTCTGTCCTCTAGGTTTGGAGGTAGAAAAGATATATGCATGTCCTAATGACTGTATCCTCTACAGAGGTGATGAATAAGAAAATTTGGAGGCTTGTCCTGTGTGCGAAGCGCAGCGTTATAAGATCCCACGCAATAAGGCTAATGAAGTTCAGGGTGGGCAGAAGAAGAAGAAAATTCCTGCAAAGGTAATGTGGTATTTTCCAGTGATACCACGACTGAAGCGTTTATTTAGGTGCAAGACCAACACAAAGTTGATGCGTTGGCACAAAGAAGAACGCAAACAAGATGACCATATCAGGCACCCCGCTGATGGGTCCCAGTGGAGACTAATTGACAGATCTGAAGAATGTAAGGAATTTGTAGGGGATCCAAGGAACATTCGGTTTGGTTTAAGTACGGATGGATTCAATCCATTCGGTGAGTTTAGTAGCAGTCATAGCACTTGGCCTGTCACCTTATGTATGTTCAACCTTCCTCCCTGGTTGTGCATGAAGCAGAAGTTCATTATGATGCCAATAATCATCCAAGGCCCAAAGCAGCTAAGCAATGACATCGATGTGTATCTAAGACCATTGATTGAGGATCTTAAAACATTATGGAAGAAAGAAGGTGTACCCGTGTGGGATGAGGACAAACAGGAGACCTTCAATCTACGAGCATTGTTGTTCCTCACCATCAATGATTGGCCGGCACTTGGTAATGTATCAGGACAATCAAACAAGGGATACGGAGCATGCACGCACTGTCTAGATGATACTTACTGTGTGTATCTAAAACACAGTAAAAAGGTAGTGTATTTGGGACATCGTCGCTTTCTTCCTCCTAAACACCCATTAAGAGAAAAAGGAAAACACTTTGAAGGTGTCGGAGAAAAATGTTAGAAGCCCATTCACCGTGGTGGTAAACTCGTATTCGCCATGGTGAAAGATTTGAAGGTAGTGTTTGGCAAGGGTTCTGGTAGTGTACAAGTCCCAAAGGACGCCGCTGGACATGCACCTATGTGGAAGAAGAAGTTGATATTTTGGGAGCTACCTTATTGGGAAATTCTTGAGGTTCGCAATGCAATTGATGTGATGCATGTGACGAAGAATTTCTGCGTGAACTTACTTGGCCACCTAGGTGTATATGGAAAGACAAAAGATACAATTGAAGCACGTAAGGATCTGAAAGCTATGAACCAACGAAAAGGCCTACATCCCGAAAAGAGAGAAAAAGGTAATTACTTGGCTCCTGCTAGTTACACCCTAAGCAAGGAAGAGCAGAGAATGTTCGTTTGATTGAATAGTATGAAGGTCCCAACGGGCTACTCCTCAAACATACAACGAATAATAAATATGAAAGAGAAGAAATTCATAAATCAGAAGGCTCATGACTGCCACGTGTTGATGACACAACTGCTGCCTGTTGCACTAAGGGGTATTCTGCCAGAGAATGTGATATTAGCAATCACTAAGTTGTGTGCATTTCTCAACCAGCTTTGTCAGAAGGCAATCCGTCCAGAAACTCTAGTGAAGATGCAGAATGATGTCGTGCAATGCCTCATCAGTTTTGAGATGATCTTTCCATCTTCATTCTTTAATATCATGACCCACCTTTTGGTCCATCTGGTTCAAGAGGTTATTATCCTCAGGCCTGTATATCTGCACAACATGTTCCCTTTTGAGAGGTTGATGTCTTATTTTAAGAAGTATGTTCGCAATCATGCACGTCCCGAAGGAAGCATCGCAAAGGGATATGCTACAAAGGAGGTCATAGAGTTTTGTGTCGACTTTATGGATGACATGTGTCCGATTGGACTTCCTATATCACGCCATGAGGGGAGGCTCAGAGGAAAGGGCACAATAGGGAAAAAATCTCGGATGGACATGGATGCAATGTTATATGATCAAGCACATTACACTGTCCTGCATCAATCATCACATGTGGCTCCATACTTGGAAGAGCACAAGTCCATTCTTCGTGCTGCAAATGAAGGGAAGTCTGAACCATGGATTACACGACACCACATTGATAACTTCGCATCCTGGCTGTGGAAAAAAGTAAGGGTGATAAAACTGTTGATGAGATACTGCTATGGTTGGCTAGGAGGCCATCTATCACAGTAGATACATTCCAAGGATACGAGATAAACGGCTACACATTCTACATGAGAGCCCAAGACAAGAAGAGCGTAAACCAAAACAGTGGTGTTCATATGGATGCAGTAGACAAGGAAGGGAACGTACAAACATACTATGGTTTCATTGAAGAGATATGGGAATTGGACTACGGAGCTTTAATAGTCCCTCTTCTCAAGTGCTAGTGGGTCAACAATACCGGAGGAGGTCTAACAACAGACAAATTTGGGATGACAGTTGTGGATCTCAACAAGATTGGATACAAAGACGAACCATTCGTCCTAGCCAATGATGTGACACAAGTTTTCTACGTGAAAGACATGTCGAGCAAACCACCGATAAAGAAGGGTACCGAGAAAACGGTTGCTGACGAGCCGAGGTGTCACATAGTTCTATCATGAAAAAGAAAAATCGTTGGAGTTGAGGACAAGACTGACATTTCATATGATTATGACCAATTCGATGATCTTCCTCCATTTTCAGTCAAGGTTGACCCAAGCATCCTGTTAGCACAAGAGGACGCTCCATATTTACGCCACGATCACAAGCAGGGGACGTTCATGAAGAGGAAGGTTATTAATGTTCCGTTAGATAATGATGATGATGTATAATAAGTTTTATTAACTTATGATCCTGTAACAAAGTATTGTAATATTTATCGGTGAAAATAATATTTATTTTAGTTTTATATACATCATTTAGTATTAAATAAATAATTTAACGTGAAAATATACACAAGCAATACTAGATCGAGGTAAACATGATTATAACACGAAATTTACCGCTTATATAAATTTTTGCATGGCAAAAATGTATTTTGGTTCGATTTTTAAATTCAACATAAGATTTTTGACCAAAACAACTTATTACTAAGTTAAGTAAATAAATTTGACAATTTTCAGATCTAACTTCATGTTCTATAATGTATAACTAAATTAAGTATAATAGAATTTGTTCGGTAATTTCACCGTGTTCAATATGATTTATAATAAATTTAACAACAATTTGAAATAGATTTGGAAATTTAAAGAAAAACAAAAGGAAAAGCACATTAGTACCGGGCCTAGATAGGACTCGGTATTAATGTGCATTTCGTTTTGGCGCCTAAGTGTACGCATATTAGTACCGGGCATTCTCTGGCACCGGTACTAATGCGCACATTAGTACCGGGTCCTTTCTGGACCCGGTACTAATGTGACATTAGTACCGGGCCTTGTTGAGCACCGGTACTAATGTGCGGGGGCGGTATATAAGCCCGCCCCTCTTCTTCCCCTCCTCTTCCCCTCCTCTTCCCCTCCCATGCGCCCACATTTAGCCGATCGCCGCCGCACCCTCCCCCTGCTGCGCGTCGTCCCTGCCCAACGCCGCCGCGTCATCCCCGCGCCGCCACATCGTCCCTACGCCCGGCGCCGCGCCGCGTCGTCCCCGCCGCGATCCTCCCCGCACCGGCTGCCGCTTCGTCCCCGCCCGGCCGTAATCCTCCGCCCTCCTCGTCCCTGGCCCGCACCCGCGCCTGTACTTTGTCGCCGTGCCAGCAGCCGCGCGCGCACGCGTCGTCCCTGCGCCGGACGCCGTCGTTCCCTCCCTGCTCCGCCGGCCGCCGCGCATTCCCTCCCTGCTCCACCGCGATGCACGCTTCCTCCGCCCTACTACGTCGTCCTCCGCGCACGCGTCATCCCTTGCGCCGACTGCCGCGCGCCGTTCCCTCCTGGTGCGTCGTCCCCGCTACCGGCCGTCGTCCCCACGCTGCCGTCGTCCCCGCCCAACTCCGCCGCGCCCGGCCGTCGTCTCCGCGCCGGCCCCCCGCCTCCGCTACGCCCGCCTCCTCCGACGAGCCGCCCACCTCCGCTGGTGAGGCTCTGTGATGACGTCAGCCCGCAGGCTCTTGTCACCGTTTTTTATTTAATTAGTTATTTCTGTTTTAATTAGTGATTTTAGTTGTAATTAGTGATTTTAGATTTAATTAGTGATTTTATTTTCAATTAGATATTTTAGATTTAATCTGTGATTTTAGATTTAATTAGTGATTTTAGATTTAATTAGTGATTTTAGATTTAATTAGTTATTTTATATTTAATTAGTTATTTTAGATTTAGATATGTATTTAGATAAAAATATGTATTTAGAGATGAAATATGTATTTGTTGAGATAGAAATATGTATTTAGAGATGAAATATGTATTTAGATAAAAATATGTATTTAGAGATGAAATATGTATTTATCGCTCGACACAGTCGATTCCCGCCCGACACTTAGCTAGTATCGCTCGACACGCTCGATTTTCGCCAGACTCGCTCGCTCGACCCCCCCCCCCCCGACACGGTCGATTCCTGCCCGACACTTAGCTAGTCTCGCTCGACACGATCGATTCTCGCTTGACTCGCTCGCTCGACCCCGCCTGACACTTAGCTAGTCTCGCTCGACACGCTCGATTCTCGCAGGACTCGCTCGCTCGACCCTGCCCGACACGGTTGATTCCCGCCCGACACTTAGCTATTCTCGCTCAACAGTCAGAAATTCATTTATATACTCAAAAATTCATTTATGTACTCAGAAATTCATTTAGGAAAGCAACGATGTGCAACAACAAGAGGTATAATGATGGCCCTCAAGATTTGCATCCTGACTTTTCTTCAGGAGTTTTCATATATGAATAGTACTTTTTCCATTCTCCAGGTTCCTTCATCTTCGAGCTCCAAGAAGCGTAAAGGGAAACGCGGGCCGAAGAAGCCCCTAGAGGGTCGCTTCATCATAACAGAAGTCGATGATGCTGGGAAACCTGTGGCTCCGGAACATATCATGACCAAATTGGTGAACCACATTGGATCACATCCCAATAAGTATTCCGTATTGGAAAGCTTCTGATGCTCCTCCAGCTCCGTTACCTGAAGTATTGGAAGGTGATGATGAGAATGCTCAACAGGAACCGGTCGTGCGGGAAGATGTGGTCGCAGACACGGACAAGGACATGATTTGGAAACAAATGTTAGCTCACTTTGCATTCCCGGACTTGAATGAAGACCGGCTGGCAACTGTGTGTTATTGGGCGATGCAAAAGGGTGCAATTGCCTTCCAGTTCTACAAGAAGCGTCTGACCAAAGACTACATTAAGAAGGGGATTACACCTGATTTCCAACAGAAGGGGTTGGGGAAGTTAAGAGATCACTGGGATGCATTTGTGCGGCACAAGGAATCAGCAGACACCATCAAGATGATTGAAACCAACACCGTCAATGCACGGAAGAAAAAAGAATTTCATACGCTCGGGCTCGAAGGTTACAAGAAGGCCATTCCCAAATGGGAGCGGGAGGAACAAGAACTAGTAGCTAGAGGAATCATACCCGCAACTCTAGAGTGGGCCGAGCGGGCAAAGTATTATTATTTTGCACATGGTGGCAAGCTCAATCCCGAAGATGGATCTTTGTTGCCGGGCGATCAAATAAGAGAGACAACTGCAAGGCTTGTTGAGTTAATACGGCAAGTGGCAGAAGGAACTTTCGTGCCTGATCGAGAGAATGACGAGCTTACTATGGCACTAGGTACAAGAGAACACCCTGGACGTCGCAGAGGCAAAGGTGTTATTCCATGGAAATATGCATTTCAGGAGCACCTTGATTCCAACAGAAGTCGTCAAAGAACTAAGGAACAACATGCACGACAGATACGAGAGCTGCAACAACGGGTCTTTATGAATGAGAAAAAATGGAAGACATCATCGACGAGCATGTGGCGCTTGCTCTTAGCAAGCAATCAAGTCAGCAAGCACCTGCAGCTTCAGGGCCGCATCATGATGAAGCCAGCCCATCCAACAAGCGTAAAAGTAGCGTTGCCCCGTTAGAACAACACCGCTACCCCATGGACGACATCACTGCGAGCTCCGCATGTGACATTTTTTTTCAAGTCAGAAACAAGAGGATTCTGGTGGCGTACGGTGTGGCTGAGGTACCGCAGCCAGGGGAATTATTTTTGAACGTCGATTATTCCAGTCACGGGTGCGCCAAAGTCTTTCTGGATCGAGTGGTTGATACCTGGGATGACCTCGACTTGGAGTTCCCGGGAGCTGAAGATGCAAATACTCCAGGGGAAGCATTGCACACTTGGATTTTGTGGCCCAAGGATCTCATAGAGATAACGGAAGAGAACATAACCGCAGTCCAAGATCAGGTACCACCTTCCCCAGCTAGGAGGGAAAGCAGCAGCAGTCCAGAACATGATGCAACTGATAGGGGCAGTCTGGAACATGCTACTCCTCCTCCTTCTCCTCCAAAGAAGCAGGGTTCAAAACGAGGACATCCTTCGCCTCCTCCAAAGAAGCAGGGTTCCAGACGAGGACATCCTCCTCCTCCTCCTCCTCCTCCTCCTCCTCCTCCTCCTCCAAAGAAGCAGTGGATACCCAAGGAGAAGCCACCTCTACCGAAATTATCTTACGAGAAGACGCAAGAGGAACTAGATGCGTCAGTGCGGGAGGAGCTGGACAGACAAATATTCAAAAAGAAGACGCCTGCACCTGAGAAACCATTTGACATGTACAAATTTCACCGCTTCACGAAAAAAATGAAGAAAAAAAGGAAAAAGCCGGAGCGACCTACGTTGTCTGACTATGATCGCACGACGCTCAAATTCCATAAAGCCAATAAGGCTCAGAAAGTTGGGAAAATTGTTCCACAACTAGGGACCCAATCAAAGCAATCTGACCCGGACCTACGGGTGCTCTCAGATGCGGAGCGTAGATTGCTTGAATTCGGTTTGGACGCAAAACTGACACCTGCTCAAATTCTAGGCATTGCTCAAATTGAAAAGCACCCAGGGTCAGGTAGACGTGATTATGTGCCTGGGATGCCGCTTCTCTGGGAGCGATTGTTGCAGGACCTTCCAACTAGGATGTATGCTCTGCACAAATGGCACATGCAAACGACGGGACGAGGGGTTGAATTTATCGAAGTTAGAATTGAAGATCATCATTTTTTCCGAGGTCGCACCACTTTCCCTATTCCCATGAAGGAGTTCTGGTTCCTATTCAATATGGATGCAGTGGACGTCTCCTTCGTCACTTGCTGGGTTCTGTAAGTATTTGTTGTACCATAATCTTAGAATCACCGCTCTAGCCATTTTAGACCGTACCTGAACTTCTTTATTTTGTATCATGCAGCATGGAGATGCAAGCTTGCCAGAGGCTTGGAGTGCACGGCATCGGCTTCGTGGATCCTCAAATGCTAAACGAGACGCTTGTCCGTGATTTCCCTGCGCCTACTGTGGAGACCTTATTCACATTTCTGGACCTTCAACGCTTCAAGGACTGCATACTTATTCCATACAACTGCCAGTGAGCAACATTTTTCTCAATTGTTTATCTTTTTCAAAATACATTCAATATTTCAATTAACTGATTCTTCCCTAAAATGTATTGACAGCTTCCACTGGATTCTCATTATTATTGTACCTGATTTAAGTCTTGCCCACGTCTTTGACTCTATTGGTGGATATAGTGAATGGTACGAACCTCTAGTAGAATTGTTGAATGTTGCATGGGATATGTTCGGTGTAAAGTGGGGGGAGGGGAGCCTTGAAAGAGAAACTTCAATTCTACCATGATTTCCCGGTACGTGTTTTCTTTGCTGATCTTTTTCAATACAAGTTAACAAATATATCTTAACTTTTATTTTCACATATGTGCAGTGCCTGAAACAGCCACCTGGTACCAATCTATGCGGATTCTATGTATGTGAGTTCATCCATCACTTTGCAAGTGGTAGCTTGGGCCCCTTCACTGAGAAGGTGCGTACACAAAAATGCAGACAAACATATCCCTCGTTCTTATTGTTCATATTCTTTTTTCTAACAATTAATAACTTCTTTTGTAGATTTCTAACATCAAGGAAGGATTACTCGAGACGCAAAGATTCTGGTTAATTCAAGAACAACTTTGCGGATTTATTCTAGACGAGGTGATTAATCCCGCAGGAGAGTTTCATGCCGGTGACTCAATGGTAACAGTGAGCAAAGAAGACACTGCTAGCATTGCTAATGAAGCTCAGCAAAGCACCGACAAGAACAAGAACAAAGACGTCGATAAAGAAGGATCTTCTTCTAAGGACAAGGACAAAGACGTTGAGAAAGAAGCAACTTCTGCAAAGGACAATAAGAAGGAGGGCGAGAAAGAAGCAACTTCTTCTAAGGACAAGAAGGAGGACGACAAAGAAGCAACTTCTTCTAAGGACAAGAAGAAAAACGTCGAGAAAGTAGGAGCTTCTTCTAGGGTCACTACGAGAGCACATCAGCGACGAGGAGGGATTTAAAACGATGACGTTACACTTCTAACATTTGATTCCGTGTATGTATATATATGTATGATGTCACTTTATATATGCACAAACGACTTTATAACGCTGCGTATTTGATTAGTATAAACGAACCAAACAAATACGTCTAAATACGTTCAAATACGAAAAAAAGTAAAAAGAAATGGAAATAAGAAATTAAGAAAAAGTACATTAGTACCGGTTGGCTATACCAACCGGTACTAATGTGGAGGCCGCCACGTCGCCGGGGGGAGGCCACATTAGTACCGGGTGGTCTCCCCAACCGGTACTAATGCGACATTAGTACCGGGTAAAGAGAACCGGTACTAATGTGGCCTCCACATTAGTACCGCCTGGCCTGTACCGGTTCCAAAACCGGTACTAATAGGGTTTTGAAACCGGTACAGATAGTTGTTTTTCGTGTAGTGGTGATAGGATAAATAGTGAATTGGAGTGGGGTTGAACCCATCTAAATAGTATAGTCACTACAGAGAACATGAACACAAATAATTTGACACTACAAGTACACACCAGCTAGCCCCTCCATGTATTTACTGGGAAGTCTTGCTGGCTTTCTTACGGAGCTTGGCCCGGCGCTCGTCTACCAGCATCTGTGCAAAACTGGTGAGCTCCTCCTCATTGGTTGGAATTGATCCATTGGTTCTCCTGTTCCGGTCAGGCTCGTTCTTGCCGGTCTCGACGTTCACCTTGCATACCGGCTTCTTCAAGAGCGCCTTGCCGACGTCGACCAGGCGGTTCAGGTTCTCCTTGGTGGAGACGTCGACGGACGAGGTGTTGACGGTGAGTTTGTCGTCCTGGATCCGGAGGTAGCAGCTCTTCATCTATTGCAGCGCCCGGAAGAGCACGGAGGCGTGGATGTCGACGAGGTCGGCGCTGGCCTGGGTGAAGCTGTCGATGATGGGCGTCGAGCCCTTCTTGTGGAGCCACCCAAAGAGCCCCCACTTGCTGGACTCCACGGCGTCGAACTTCTCCTCGTTCTTGGCGGAGCCAGTGCCCAGCGACAGGACCATGAACCTCGGGAAGAAGTCATCCTCGGGGCTCAGGAGGATCTGCTCGATCATGTGCATCATCGCCAGCAGCGTCTGCAAATTTTTGTCAAGATTTACGCACACTGTCAGCCTCACAATTCGTAGAATGTCAGCAACCGTGCATATTTATGGTTTGTTCGTGTGTAAATTGAATTAGTCGATCAGTCTAGATTCACAGGTTGCTGATCCAACGCCGGGGACTCTCCTGCACAACAACGACCCATTTTCCTTGATTGTTTGTGCATTCATGGTTTCGTGTGTGGCTGCTGTTCTTCGTGTCTATCTATATGCAGGTTGCTGCCGGTATTAGCAGCTATTAGCACATACTAGCATGCATGGTCAGTCAGATCGGGCACTCACCGGATTGTTTGCGGCGACGGCTCCGTCGATGAGGTTGAAGGCCCGGGGCTTGCCGTCCTTGTCCTTGGTATGGAACTGGTGCCCCGGGAGGTAGGTCGGCGCGGCGGAGGTGCTGATGCAGACGTCCGAGAGCAGAGCGTTCTTGGAGACATCGTTCAGTGCCTGCATGGAAGAAATCACACTAACGTTAGCCCGGCTCAGGATCAAACACGCAGCAACAACTCAACATATAGAGATGTCCTTGTGTGCATGGACGTACGTCGTATTTGGAGAAGATAGTTGGCTGGAGGAGCTTGATGTCGAAGGTGGGGATGACGATGTTCTGGAGCACCTCGCTGACCTTGGTGTCGCCGAGGAGGTCCCGGACCACGGAGTGAAGGTACTTGCCGTCGTACTTGGGCCCAACCAGGCGGTTAAGAAAACCCAGAGGACCGCCCCTGCACAACGCACGACACGGCAATCAGATCAAACGCTTATTACGGCGCCGTCGAGTGAATGGCTGATCTTGTATTCGCTATGGTTGTTGCAGTAGACCTCACCATCTGGCAGGGAAGATCTTGGGGCAGTGCTCGAGGTAGAATTCGTTGATGTCCTTGGCGGCGAAGAGCGGGCGCTTGGGGTCCCCCTTCTTATTTGGCGCCGTGAGCATGGCGGTGACAAGCCCGCCGGTGCTCGTCCCGGCGATGACGTCGAAGTAGTCCGCGATCCTCGCGTCCGGTCGTTTGTCGAGCTCCTGCAGACACATGAAGTAAACGATCGTTAGAACCGGCCGATCGAACTAGTGCGCACCAGAGGACAGAGGTAGATGCCTCCCTCCCATAATGTATATGCAACATGCATGCGCTAGCATGCATATATGAATCTCCTCGAGCACCATACCTGCAGCTTCTTCTCGAGGAAGGCGAGGATGGTGCCGGGGATGATCCCGCGGACGCCACCGCCGTCGATGCTGAGGACGGTGACCATGCTCCCGCACGCCGGCGGCGGCGACTTGGGCATGCACAGCGCGGACGCGCCGCGAACGAGCGCCGCCACCGCCCGTTGCGCCGCCGGGTCCAGGGTCAGCCCGCCGCCGGACCCGTTGTTGCCGGCCTCAGCGGCGTGCACGTGCACCGGCGCCATGGATATATATACGAACCTCTTTTTTTTTCTTTTAAAGTCCTGGACACGAATTGAACCTCTCGATCAAGCAGCAACCAGCAATCTACTACCAGTCTACCACACGGCACACGCTGCCAGCCTCCGGTTCGGTCCCTAGCTCGAGAGCCTCGAGAGGTAGCTATAGTGAAACGTTTACTAGCTCGAGCGGTAAACAAAGACGGGTACTAGCTGTGAGAGGTCCCTTGACGACTAGCTAGCTTCACAAAAGGCTCTCGCTTGTTTGCTTGGCGCCCCTGGCTTCGTGTCGCGCTTGGTGTTGAGTGTTGTTCGGTCGAGGCGCGCGAGCGCTGGTACGGTACTTATACTGGAGGAGGGTGGGGAGAACGGAGCAAACACGGTGGACGACACGTACGTGGTGACTCCCTGCTCCCGGATAGGAAAAGGTCGCGCTCGTGCTGGTGCACCCAGGTGATGGATGGAGCTGCTGATTGGTGTGAGGGTATGGGCGGGTCGAGTCCAAAGGGTTGAAGGGGTCGTCGACGCAAATGCAAGCACGCAGTAGCCAACTCGGGGACGAGTAGACGACGAGACATGACTGATGCGAGACTATGAGAGGACCCTGGTGTCGCGGTGGGTAGCGTCAAGACGATCGAGTCAAAAAGGTGGTAAAATAGCATGCAGCCTAGTGGTTACAGGAGCCCTGGTAGCACCTCAGGTCCTAGGTTCGACTCCCCGTGGGAGCGAATTTCTCAGGATTTAACGGCGTTTGTGCTTTCAGTGGTAGGCGACGTTCCCGTCGACAGCGAGACGCCTGTGGTGACTTCGTCAATCTTGAGGATTTGCCGGCCCAGTCTTCGAAGATGCTCCTAGGGGTAGGGTTTGCGCGCGTGTGTTCATAGAGATGAGTGTGCGTGCGTTGTGAGTGTCTCCGATGTACTGTGTAATTCACAAAAATAAAGGTGGTAAAATAGCTATATTGGTGCTCTAAATTTCCATAAAGCAAGAGTTATTTTAGTTCCAAAACTACTAAAAGGCGTGAAAACTAACCTCTCTGTGCAACCGTGCAAAATTCTAATTTGGACCACACGATCTTGATCCAACAAGGAGCACATGGAATTATATAATTTTACACTTAAGTGTCCGTTCTTAATCACATTTTTGCAAATTTTCCCTTCCACTTTCTCATGCGCTCCCTTGAATCAACATCATGTGGTCCATATTAAAAGTTTGCATGGTTGAGGTTGGTTTGCACCAGATATGTTCCCTTATTAAAATGGCTAATTTGGTTTCGGACTATTGTTTCCGGTCCTAGAGGGAGAACACGAAGCCTCCCCTACCAGTTCCCAACAGAGACCACCAGTATCCTCTGAGTCGGCTTCCGCCTCATTACTCTCTCTAAGGGCCTCAGCCCTATCTCACCACTCACACAGTGTATCTAATCGACGGAAGTTTTAACAATGTGGGCTCTTAACCGAGAGCCACATCTATTCGAATAGAATTACTCTGCGCAGAGGCGTACACTGTACCCATACGTCCGACCAGCCCATACCTCTGCATCAGGCGGTACTGGCCGTGAGAACCATACCCACCTGTGTCTATTCTCGGACTACATTTTCATCCGATCCTAGGCAACATTCTCTAGCTCCACCCATGTTTACACTGGGGCCTAAGTAGGGGTCATTACCCACGCATGGGTTCTATCCCGGGAAATGCATGGAATAAAATGTGATATACAATACCACCGCGTCACTCTCGACGCCTTAACCAACAATGACCCGTACCGGCCGGACCTGGGACTCTGCGAAGGTCCTACTCCAGTGTATCTGTTGCCCACCGTGGCCCCTTGGGGTGGTTTACTAGGTTCAGTGGTGGGTGTGATTCAAAGCCTCACATAAATAGGTACTCCCGACAGACTGTACCTTTTTGGCTACGTATGGTCGTATTGGGCACTAGAAAGACTTTCCCTCGAACTGAGACTTATACGACCGGAGTAAGCATGGATAGGATCCTCCACTAAGGCTGCCCCATACTCCCAAGTCTTTCCTTACAGGGTCTAACTCTTTAGTAGGTTCATGTTATTACTCTCTCTATCTCTACCTATCACCAGAGTTCCTCTCATGAATAGTGATGTATAATAAATCTATGGATGATGCTCGATCATCGACAGAGTCGAGAACAGGATCATTAGGTCCTTGAAGCATATGCCGGTCAAGTATCTTGGTTTATTTTATCCTAATTATGAAAAAAGTGGCAAAAATATGATCAAGGGAGGTGGTTCTAGGACTTGCCTTCATTGTAGATCCTTAATGATTCCTAGACGACCAGGGTCCTCGGCTTCACGGCCTTCGGGATCCTCGGCTTAGGGCAGAATCCTGGTCGTCTACCATCTTTATAATCGTAAAGCAATAAAAATAACAATCAATGAAACAATTCACCAATCAACAAAATAATTAAAGGCCTACAGACAATCGAATGGCTCTATGGATGGACAGGGTCGGAGGTCAGGCATCGTAACGACTAAGAAACCTAGGGTTGTGATCGAGCGGCATAACGACAGGGTTTCGGGTAAGGTCGGTGACCTAAATAAATCCTTAAGGGCTCATACAAATTGTAACGACGCTTACAAGGTCGGCTATGAGTCTAAATGGCTCTAAGGTGCATCTAAGAATTATCCTAGGGTTTTCGGAAATACGGCGGATGATACGCGGAAACTCGGGTGCACTAACGGGGGCTTTTCCATTTAGCTGAGGAAGGGGAAAAAATGGAAAGGGGCTCTAATAGGGTCAACTATGGAAGCTAAGGGCATGGTTAGGCTTAGAATAATTCCTAATATTTTTACGAATATTCTCTGGATTTTTGGATGTGGCTAAGTGCTCTAACTAGAAAATGGTGTACACAAACGGGTGTACCTAGCATTTTCCTAAGGGGCTGATGCGGGCGGGAGGGAACTGTGCTATGGACCCGTGGACTAGGGGTTGTGAATCGGGGTGCGGCTGTGCGGGTGGTCTACGTGTGCCTGGTCTACGCAGGCAGGCGGGGGTGTGGCGGACGACGGGGCAAACGACGTTGATGTCGGGTCCATATGGCAGTGTGCAGTGGGGCAAACAGCGGGTGACGGCGTGACGGGCCACAGTGGCGCCGCCCAAGATCAGGGTAGGCCGCGACGACAGGGCAGAGGGGTTCGCCGGACTCCTCACCACCGACTTCTACGGGGCAAAATGCACAACGACGACTAGCTTTCCCGACTTAGGGAACTACGGCGGGGCTACGGGCCTAGGTTTGGTCGCCGAGAAGTGGACGACGGCGTGATGCGAGTTCGCCTGAGCTAGGCGAGCGGCGCGGCCGAAAGGGGGCGGGCACTAGGCAGTCTTTAGGGTTGAAACGAGTGCGTGTGTGCTTGTTACGAAGTGTGTAGAGGGCAGTGGTGTAGCCGGAAGGTGCCAAGGACAGTCGGAGCAGCACCGACAGCTAGGGTGTGTTTAGATCCCAAAATTGGGATGCAAATTTCTGAGATTTTGCACGGATTTTGGGCTGAAAAGCACTGTTCGAAACTGAAAAGCACTGTAGCACTTTTCGTTTGTTTGTGGTAAATATTGTCCTACCATGGCCTAACTAGGCTCAAAAGATTCGTCTCGCAAAGTACATCCAAACTGTGTAATTAGTTTTTGATTTCATCTACATTTAGTACTCCATGCATGTGTCGGCATTTTTGATGTGATGTTTGATGTGATGGGGAATCTTCTTTTTGCATAGTGTATTTTGAGGGAAGTTTAGGCTCCAAACACACCCCTAGTTGGAGCTCGGTGGCGGGCCGTGAAACAGGGGTGGTGCTGCTGGGCATGGCAGAAGGGCTGGGTAAAATCCAGCAGCATAACGGGGCTACTGGGAAGGTTTCTAGGGGCTGTGCGGTGGCCCGGGTTGGGCAGAGCAAGGCTAACGCGGCGGTGCTATCTCGCCGAAGAGGGGCAGTGCAAAAGGAAAGGCCGGGACTACGGTAGAAATTGGGCAGCGTGACGGGGCTTACTAAGGTATCTACTACGGCAGAGCAGTGTGACAGAACCGCTCAAAATAATTTCGTATTATCGCCTAAGTCTGTCCACGTGACCATTAAGCAATAATAAAGAACTATTCTGTCGCCTCTGCCGGGTCATGCCCGGTAAATCACTTACAACAGGATCGCTGATATGCGCAAAGCCCACACGAAGGCGGGACCAGAGCACAAGTTCAACATTATATAAAAGTTCACAAAGTTACATTAATTACAAACCAGGTTTTCATACATAAAAGTAAAGGTGATTCAGAGTTTAAACAGCGGAAATAAAACTAGCGGAAGATACACATGGGAGGCCATCCATAGAGTATCATTCTTCGTTATCATGCTCCCACTCAAGTTCCCAACCATCTGGAATAGATCCAGGCCAGATGGGATTACCTGAAAATCACAAATAAGCAAGACTGAGTATACTAATACTCAGCAAGACTGACCCGACAAAAAGAAATTACAACTAGACATGCAAGACTTTTTGGCTGGTGGGTTTGTTTTGCCAAAAGCGACTAAGAGTTGATCCTTAATTTCAAATTTTAGCTCATATTCTAGTATGTTAATCATTCTAGGTGAGCACCTGTACTAAACAAGCATGTTGTGCAAATAATATTAAACATGCAACAATATTAATCCAACTGTTCTATAAATACATGGGGTAGCCAGTGGTCAAGCCGACTCAGATAACGGCGAGTGACCGACGATCGATCGATTTATATCCTTGCAAGGTAAACCCAAGATACACGGAAGAAGGTAGACCAAATGCAGGGTCTACCCCAACCAGGCGGTTCCCGTCATTCCCCTGATTAGGAAAAGATGCCACAGTCCTAAGTACAAGGTTTACTGGTACGCCCAAATATGGCACGTCCAGAATCACACTTGCACTACCGGTAGCGAACCGGGAGACGCATCTCAAGATTAGTAGCGATAAAATTCCTGCACTGGTTCATTAGGTACAAGGCTTACCGGTCCCATTCCCGACAAGCACTTGGTACGTTCAATAGCTTAGACCAGCATCATGCTACTCGGTCGAGACCGAACCCATTGCTCTTACCACATGAGCGAGTCAATTTAACCAACTTATGATTCCAACATAAGCATCCTATATCTCGCGAGCAATGAGTCATTACTCGACTTGTACCGTATCCTTAGAGCATGACACTAGCGTTCCTAACATACTAGTAAAAGAGCATAGGAGTCCTAAGGATCATGCATCTAGGTTTCAAACCAACTCCTGAAACTTAAATGCACATAACATAACATAAATACGAAAAGAAATTGCAAGCTAGGAAATTGGGTTAATGCAATCGGTGCTTGCCTTCTTCTAAGTTAGCAACAGCCTTGGGCTCTTCCGGACTTTGGTCCAGGTCTTGATGAACACCCAACTCATTCACTTCACCATCTACCGTCCCGTCTCCCTCTTGGGTGAGCGTGTATGTACCGTCCGGCAAATCTACACGTATACATGCATATGCATTAGGTGAGGGTGTGAGAGGTTAATTAAAGGTTAACTTTAATGGTGACTGTGTACATATTTAAACATAAATAAATTAAATAACTTTATAAACAGCAAGGGGTGTGTTGAAAAAAATTCAAAAACAGAAACATAACATGTTTTCACCATTTAACACCTTAATTGTCCTTTCTTTATTTAATTAATTAAAACAAGCCTTATAACCATAAATCCATATTAAATCCAAAAACACCTCAAATGAGCCTAAGCTTTTGCACACAGCAACATATGCCTATTTTAAGCTCACAAACCAAAATCTAGCTTAAGATCATTTATATATTAATTTATACGAAAAAGACAAATTTTAGCCTAGTAAACCACCATTAATTCATATAAAAAGATTTACTAATATTTTTGATCTCAACTTTCTCCTAGCCATCCTCTAGGTCAAAACTAAGCTTCTAGCCAAAGATCAAGTATATATCTTATTTATATATTGAGTTATTAATTTATCACCCTACACAAGATTAAATCCAAATCACCTATTAAAAAATTTCCTAAAATCATATCCAACCTACCAGAGGTACTACTCAACAGTACAAAGCCCTAGGGTGCACTTGTGCTCAAAGAAAAGTTTATTAAAGGGATTATAAAAAGCATCAAGATTAAACTAGCATAGAGATTACATAAATCATAACTCAAAATCTACGCATCAAACTCATGCCAACTTTGGTCAAAAATCTAAACATGTCATAAAGAGCAACATATCCAAAATTCAAGTCCATAGCATGTGTATATTTTAAACTACACTAAAAACACATCAAACTGAGTTTAAATTTTTAATTCAAAAACTACATAGAAAAACCCTATATATGATTTCTAGAAAAGGTAGGTTTCTTCAGCAGGAACCCAAAAAAATTGGATTTGCATTTTTCTGATTGTTCTACGATTTTTAATGAATTTTCTAAGATTCAGCTGAAACCCTAAAACACATTTACAAGCAGACCCTCGAAAGAAGTTTCAAAAATTACAGATACACCCTCACTTCACGGAAAACACCCTGGAAAGACTGAAATCGAAGCAATGTAGTCCTCGGGCGCCATGGCCGGCGGAGAGGACCAAAATCCGGCGAGGTGAAGGCCGGACTTGGCCGGGAAAAGGTAGGGAAGTGATGTAGGTTCACCAAGAGCTCAGTTTCGACGGTTGGACGGACCGGAGGAGGTGCCGGCGAGCGTCGGCGGCGGATTGACCGTCGGCCGGCCGCTGCGACCTGTCTCCTCGGCGGAGCTCGGGCCAGCCCGGGATACCGGCGACGACACTGCTTCGAGGAGCACCAGGAGGCGCTGCAGGAGGAGAAGAACGCTACGCGGACGAGCGGAGAAAGAGAAGCGGTGGCTGCGGCGGCTATGGCGACGACAGCGCTGTTCCGCTCTGGAGCGGCCAAGCACGGCGACGCGCGGGCAAAGCGAGCAGGCGAGCGCGACGACGCGAACGAGGAAAGCACGTCGGCGTTCACTTTCTCTTCTTTTAGGCGCAGCACGGCACGTGGGCGACCGCACACGCGCGTCGTTGCCTGGCAGCCTCGACGGCACGGCATGTGGACTCATGCATGCGTGCGCCCGGTGTACGGCTCGGTGTTGGGCAGGATACATGGCGCGCGGAAGGGTCCACTACGACGGACGCGAGGATCCGTACGCCGGCATGTGGATGCGGCGCCACGTGGCAGAACGGCCAGCATGCGCGTGCCTGGGCGCCTGGGCGCGGCAACGACGTCGCTTGCTTCACTTTCTATTCCATTTACGCATCTCGAAAATACCATACTCCAAAAAGTGACAACTAACTTGAAAATCTCCAAAAATAGAAGTTGTAGAGGAACTATAGACCTACAACTTTCGCAAAGGGCGACATATGTTTTGATGAATAGATTTGTGGGAAAAACTCGTTGAACTTTCGGAATTTCTCGGCCCCGGTTTACTGTGCGCAGGAACTTCATCTCGAATTTAAGCGGCTTTGCACTCAAAATTGGAATGTCCGCCAATTATGAAAAATGTGTTCCCGGAAACAATGAAAAACTTTTATATTGGCCGATTTTGAACTTCTATAGAGAAATTTGGAGAACGCGCAAGAAAACCGAATCAGCCTCTTGGATCCTTAGGGGTTTGACCACGTATTTGGACTTCGACCAAGAGCTTTTGTGCAAAAGTGTGCATAAACATGTCAAACATGCTTAGGAGCTAATTAATCTTGATTAACACAACTAAAAGAGGTATCTATCTTTAATAAACACCCGGGGTGTTACAAGCAGCGACTGGGGCTTGGCCTATGGCAGAGGGACGCTAGTTCACCGGAATTGTAGGGCGGCGCTAGGAGGTGAGTGGTGGTGGGGCTGGCTATTGCCTACGGCGGAGCTCGGGCTCTCTACTGTTAGAAATAACTTAGTCTAACGTTAACTTAAAACAGGATCTTAGCTTAGTCTAATCATGATCACTAATTAAACTTAATGCTGAAACTTAGGTCAGACTAACCAGTAGAGCTTGTAGATGCCATCTGTAGATGTGAAGGCGTTGAAGTAGATGTGATCTTCACTGGTTCAAGAGCTTTAGGGCTCTTTGTTGGTGAAGACTTAGATGTTGATGACGAACAACAGCCTTGTGGACGTCACCTTCTAATGAACTCGAAGTAGATGCAATTCACCTCTCATCGGTGAAATCAGGATCTCGATCTTCCAACCCCTTCAGCACTCTAATTAATCGGTGTTTTGGCTAATTTCGAGATTAGAGGATTGGCACAATGTGAGGCACCTCTCTAACTCATATATGTAGTGCTGCAGGGTCAGGGTCGAGTCCTAGTTGAATACAACTTAGGTGTGCTTGCCGATCACAGCACAAGAGTCCTATTCACATAAGGATGTGGAGTCCTTCCATGTATGGAGTCGTTCTCTCAGTTGTTATGCTGAGATCACAAATATCTAACATTCTCCCACTTGATCGAACGCTAACAACTAATGTTCACTTTAAAGTTATGCTCACACTCAGTACAACAGTAATACTAGACCAATGCGTCGTCAATAGCATTTAATTCGCTACTGGGACCCCATTACCCATAGTTTACTGCAATACCTTGATAGAACGCTTATTAACTTATTGGGAGTTACTTATTCGACCTATTCCCAGAACCTTATTTGATAAAGTCTAACTATAAATCCCAAACTAATTTCGCGAAAATTGGGATAAATAGTAAGCCTTTAATAGAAAGATTTACTAGCATTTAATACTTATTTCTTAACAAATCGATCCTGGGATATATCTTTCACAACACAATATATATTCATGAATGGACTTGACACCATTTATGAATATGTTGCTACTCGAAGTAATACAACAATAGTGATATCAACTTATTATTGTTTATATTGTTTCTTAATACCGGAATATAATTCTTAAGCCTGCTTGGTTAAAACATGCTATATACAATCTTAGCTTTTCATCATGCTAATTTTGTTTAGAGCTTTTCTAAAATAGCTCTTTATGCAAGAGTGAAGGATATAATCTGATTGTGCACTTTTATATCCATACACTTTTACAAAATCTGTTCTGATTATTTCATAACAAATAAGCATGTATTTGGCGCCTTTAAATTCTCTTTGCACCATTCCAGTGGACCTTATCTGCATTAAACTAATATTTTGTCAAGCATCCCAGCTAAGTCAAATACTTATAGACTTTTAAGATAACCTTCAATGGTTGAAGCATAAGGAACGTCATTTGTCTTATCTTAAATTTAGTCTTAAGAGTATTTGGAATAAAACCAAATATTTTGCTACATAATGCAAAATAGAACAAGCGTGGCTCTATATTCATAAGTATCAACTTATGCTTTAGTGACGAAAATCCTAACACTCCCTTTGGTCCAATCTTAGTGTATAACTCAGTGCCCAAAACATGAAAGGCTTACACCAAGACATATTTATATATAATTGAATTATATCTCTTTCGCAGCTACACTTATTGCTAATTAAGAGTAACATTTACTTTGAGTATTAGGATAATAATCTTTTTCCACCTTTAATCAATCTTATGATAAACTGAACTGACCTTGAGACTCTAAATCATGGTGAGCAACAAGCTTAATATCTTATTTCTTTTTGGAATCACTGTTAAAATGTAGACCCATTAAAGTCCACTGTGTTGACTCCATTAGAAATTTCTGCTAATAATCCAAACATATTGATTTAAGCTCGTAGGCTCTTTTCTTTTATGCCCAATTATTGTATACTACATTTTCTGGTGTGGTTAATCAATTAATGAGAATCCTCACCAGAATATAATAGTTTGCGATGGAGGTAAATTAACTTATAGCACAAACTAAAACATTATGAGAAATGATGTCTTGATTCGTTGATGCATAAACTAAATATGTATCTCATCAAGATTTCTCTTCCTCCTTTGTGAGCTCCCACTGACTCCCACTGATTTTTGCATTCTTGTAGAACACAACTAATTTGTCTCAATATCCTTAGGAAAACTTTTAGAACAGTGAAGGCGGTATCCCCTAAACTTATTGGGGTATCCATGAATGGTAGCTCTTCTAATATCTTAATCTTTAGCAAAACATTACTTTTATCTTGCTTAAATACCACTGATGAACTTCCTTTGCCAATCTAGCCCACCACAGCGATGGCCAGAGAATGAACTAGAGTAGCAAAGCTATGGTTAAATATTCACAATCAGCGATGGCCAGAATGATGAATATAAACCATACTTAAAAAATCTCGGGCCTCATTGAACAAGTCCAGAACAGCGATGGCCAGAAATGAACCAGAACAACAAGAACCTTGTGAACATGTACTCATTAATCAGCGATGGCTAAAAAAAATGAATAAATGACACACTAACTTATTTGAGATGATTGGTAATTTTGGAGTATCTCTCCTATCACCATGGTATTTAGTGTGCATTCTCTCAATTTATTCACCCTTGCTTTATGCTGATTTTTTTTAGCCTTTTGAATATTTTAGTTCAACTTTATGGGAAATTAAAAACAAGCAAGAGAACTTATAGCTCCTTTATTATCTTAGTATTATTTCCCTTAATACAATTAGTGCAATATAATTAATGGATGGAGTATCTCTTTACTGATGAGACATTCCATTCTCCCCTTCGAATTGTGGTCTAAACGAAAGTGAGCCACAAATTCGACAAGGTCTCATCATTTAATTATACACACACCACATAATTATATCATATAAGAGAGCACATAAAACTTTTATTTGCCAAATAGCAAACAATAAAATGGATAAACTTGATGATTATTTTCTTAATACCACAAAACATAATGTGACATAGTAATGAAACAAACTGAAGTTTCTCTTAAATTATCTATTACATCATCAAGCTAAATATTAGAGTCACTAGCTAATTCTCATAAGAATCTCATAATGCTTTTGACTTCAACTTTATCCATTAGCAATACTTTGCTCCCCTTATTCTTATGGATCTTTATGCAGAATCTGCAAATGATGTGTACAACTGCACCTTAGTCCACCATTAAGGAAAATAATTTGCTAAGAAACTTAGCCATAATGAAATAGTAAAATCAACATGATTTGCAGACACTTACTTAAGGATCAACTTCTTCATTATTTATGAAGCTAACGAGATCAAGAATGCTCCAAGACTCCTCATTAGTATTGTAGCTGGTTTTGATAGGAGCATAACGAGCTGGCAAAGATGACATGATACTTTCCACAAGGAGACCATCCGTGATGTCAACTCTGAGTGATTTTAACTCATTTGCCATGTCAAAAATGCTCAAAATATGTCTCATGACTCCTCCTTGACCATCATAATGTGAGGACATTTTCGCAATCAGGATGTTGGAATACATCTCAAAGGAACTCTTACAATTTTCCTCAACTGACTTTAGTAGTTCCTTAGCATCCAACTCCCTTCCATCTTTCTTATCAGGAATGCCTTCCATTATGCCTACTAAGATCGATTCCTTAATGATCCTTTTGGCAATTCTGTTGGATTTCTCCCACTTCTCAATGTCAACAATGAATTTCTCAAACTCATGAGCATATTCCAAATTGTTAGACAAAATAGGAGGAACAGGCTTATCCTCACGTAATGCATAATCAAATTCAAGAATCATGAGAACGTCTTGCACATCTCTCTTCCAGGCATGAACATTATTGCCATTTAGAGGAATGATAGCTCTTAAGATGTCTGTAATATCTTCAACTGAAAATTATAATAACTTAATGTTTCAATAATAGCACAATAAGATGCACATAAAAGCATGAAATTAACCCTACGATGGTCTGATTAAGATCATGCAATAAGTTTCAATTTGCATCACCGATGGGGAAAACAAACGAAACTTATCATTAACTCATAATTAAAACAACGATGGTTAGAATTAATTACAAGTGTACTCTAACTGAACTTCTCGATGGTTCCATTCAATTAGAGAGCATCTTAATGGTACTTGGTGGGAAATATAATTTTCATCTCAAATATAACAAAAATACAATATTTAACATAATGAAAACAATAGACTTAAATAACTTATTCTGAATTTATACTTAAACTTAAATATGATGGAAACAAGCCAGCATAGCACAAAATATTAAAAAATGCACTATAAATTAAAGACTTTCATAAAACTTAAACTTATGAACAGTACAAAAAAACATTAAATTGCACTGAAAATAATAAGGCTCAAAACTTATAGCCAAAACTTCTTAATTGAAAATTTCCCAAAATTTATTTCTAAATATTCCAAACATTATGGGAAATATCACTACTCATAATGAGAAAATCTACTATTAATAGCAATAAACTTATTTGCACAAGTAAATAGTAGATTACTCATATTTGTATTAAATATCATAATACTTAATAGCTTAAGGGAAATTAAATAAGCATAAAACATAAAGGCAAGACTATGAACGGGTCTAAAGCTTTAAAGAAGTCCGTAAAGCAATTTAGTCCATAGTAGCCCGTCACTTATGCGCAGTTCAATCCTGTTATTTTCACTTGCAACCCAGCTAACAGCTTGGTTTGGCCCAGCTAACAGCCCAACAGTGGCCCAGCCCATTAGCGCCGCTGGTGTCTTGCGGGGCGATCTGAGCCGTTCGTTGCAGATCGGATGGACGACGCGATCGGTGTGCAGATCAAAAACCGAGCGAAACCCTAGCACCCCATCTGCAGTCACACTCCATAGGCACAGCCGCAAGCGCCCTATCTACTTTCTCCTCCCCTCGTTCTACTTGCTTATACGCTTCCAGTTTTGCAATCTAAGTACTAATCTGCACAAAACTGGGTACTGACAGCGTCTGATTGCATATTAAACTTTATTGGTCAAACAAGATTAAGGCCTAATTACTCACATTACCTTGCATAAAAAATTTTGCGTAAGCCTAATTCCATACACAGGAGATGTAAAGGCGCATTGACTTGCATATGATTTGATCTGCATCATTATCACTAATTGCTCAAGTTCAAGCATAGCAGATCGAATCTGTACTAATTGCACATGAGGCCTTAACCAAATTGAACTGCATATCACTAATTGTGCGCAGCACTTGGTGTGCTGTCAAGACTAAATCGCACATGAATACTTGATCTTACTGCAGCACGTGCATATTGGTCTAATTTCACACAATTTAATCTGCATGGTACTAATTGCACATAAAACAATAACTAATCTTAGGGCTAATTGCTTTTATCCGTCATGATTGGATCTAATAATCACTTAATGAACATCAAGCATGAATGATCAAGTACAACATATAATTTTTTATGAACACCAAAAACTAATGCGCTGACTCACTTAGATGTGCATGAAACATAACTGATCTGACTAATAGAGACATCAAACTTAATAGCTCTGTATTAGGATCATGTCAGAACTAAGGAGGCTCTGATACCAATTGTTAGAAACAACTTAGTCTAACGTTAACTTAAAACAGGATCTTAGCTTAGTCTAATCATGATCACTAATTAAACTTAATGCGGAAACTTAGGTCAGACTAACCAGTAGAGCTTGTAGATGCCATCTGTAGACGTGAAGGCGTTGATGTAGATGAAGTAGATGTGATCTTCACTGGTTCAAGAGCTTTAGGGCTCTTTGTTGGTGAAGACTTAGATGTTGATGACGAACAACAGCCTTGTGGACGTCACCTTCTGATGAACTCGAAGTAGATGCAATTCACCTCTCAAGAACAGGGTTCTTGATCGGTGAAATCAGGATCTCGATCTTCCAACCCCTTCAGCACTCTAATTAATCGGTGTTTTGGCTAATTTCGAGATTAGAGGATTGGCACAACGTGAGGCACCTCTCTAACTCATATATGTAGTGCTGCAGGGTCAGGGTCGAGTCCTAGTTGAATACAACTTAGGTGTGCTTGCCGATCACAGCACAAGAGTCCTATTCACATAAGGATGTGGAGTCCTTCCATGTATGGAGTCGTTCTCTCAGTTGTTATGCTGAGATCACAAATATCTAACATCTACGGCCAGAGCTTCGGTAGGAGCGTGTCTACCGCCGCGCGCAGACCCTCGACTTCGATCCGGCCCGCTCCTGTGAGAAAGGAGGACAGCGGCGGGTGGAGGGTGCGCGGTAGGGACCTACGCCGGTGAGGTGGGGGTGTGGGTTCTACCGGGGGTCGGGGGCTCTATTTATAGCACGGTCGGACGCGACGGACGGCAACACGACGCAGGCGAGGTGGCGGGGTAACTTGGTTGCGAAGGAAGAGCACCGGCCAGATAAGCTCAGGGATAGGATGGCGACTGGAATTAAATGCATGCGGCAGTGGGCTGCGGATGGGGAGGCGAGGGCACATGATTCAGTTGGCCAAGGGAGGGTGAGTCCAGCGTGGTTAGGCTCGGGTTGCGGCGGTGACGTCATGGCAGTGACGCTACGGTTGGGGCAAACGAAGGGGCCTCGGCGTGGGGAGAGCGGCTCAAACTATTCTCCTGGTGTTGGCGGACTCGGTGCGCATGCTGGTGAGGGGTATAAAGCCACGGCGGAGGAGATCAAGCGCGACTTGACGGCGGGCGCATTCTCAGCTGTGTGTGCGGCGTGGGCGAGGCTGCAGGTTCCCAGGCTGGAGAAAATGAAGAAGCGGTTGGGAGGAGTTGAGGTAGTGCTTGCGGTGGTGGTGCTCGCGGTGGTTCCCGGCGGCGGGGTGGCCGGAGAGGCATTGGCGTGCGTCGGTGTTGTTCAGGCACGAGCGTAGACAAGAGATAGGAAGTGACGCGAGGTAGGAGACGACAGGGAGGTGTGCTTCGTGGGCTGTGTTGGGTCATGCGTGTGTGGGCTGTGCTGGGCTGAATGCAGAGAAAGAGGAGGGGGAGGCCAGGCCTAAAGAAGAGACGAGGGAGGAAAAAGAGACTATAGCCTATGGGGCTTTACTAGAGTTTGAAAGATGAATTTGAAATGGAATTTCGAATTCAAATTCAAACCAAATCCTTAGGGGTGTTCTCTAGGGTTTGAGAGGTGAGTTTGAAAAAGAATTTCAAATCTAGTCTCAACCCAAAATCCTTAGGGGATCACTCAGCAACCAAATGCAGTATAAATATGATTTAAATGCAAAGTATATTTATGCAAAACTTGGAATATCTAGAGGAAAGAATTAGCCCTATAATTAGAGAAAATTTTTAATAAGTTCGTATTTTTAAAATGCTCTAAAAACCGGGGTGTTACATGCTGATTTGTTGTGGGAGAAAAATATTGTTGGATGGCTAGTGGTTAATGGTTGATGCTGATTTGGTGTGAGAGAAAAGTATTGTTGGTTGATCATGTTGGTCCTATATGTCCCATATGCATCAAATGGGGCAACAAGCAAGAGAGACCATAAATGCAAATATGGAATGGAATCATAAATGTGCTAGGCAGAAAAGTAATGTGAGGGGAAGGTCATGCCAAAGAAAGAATAGGAGAACCAATCAGCAGTTTCAAGGTGTTTCAGCACTCCACTTAGCAACAAGCATGTATAGAGTCCTGCTTTACCGCACCAAAGTTGAATCATATTGATGTTGTTATCTTGCCACACTATTTCCCATAAGAAGCGACACTGGTGGAAAAACGACCTTTGTTCCCAAGCATTTGTCCTGGTTCAACTTTGGAACCGGGACAAATGCTTTTGGGGCGACCTGGCCTCGAAAGGCTGTTTGTGACGCCCCACCTTTAGTCTCGAGTGGTAATACCACCCGGGACTAAAGGCCTGGCGTCCAACAGCTCCGAGCCGCAATTATTGGTGCCAGACTTTAGTCCTGGGTGGTGTTACGACCCGGGACTAAAGGGTGAGCCTTTAGTCCCGGGTCGTAACACCACCCGGGACTAAAGTTTTTGTCCCGGGTGGTATTACCACCCGAGACTAAAGTCTCATATTTAGTCCAGGGTGGTAATAGCACCCGGGACTAAAGGGTGCGCCTATAAATCCCTGCCTCCCTTCTTCCTCTGCCCGAGCTCGCATTCACCCGAGACTTAAGAGATAGTTTGTGAAGAGAGCTAGCTAGTTCTTCTCCTAACCAATTTTTTCGTCATCCATTTGTGAAGATTTCTCTCCTCCAAAGTGTTGCTAAGGTTTGATTCTTCATCCTTCCTTCATTTGTTATGATTAAATTTTGTTTTTATGGTTAGAAATGGAGAAAATATGGATTTAGATTTTTAGTGGTAGGAGGAGCTAAGAGATGTTTTAGATTTAGCTAACATTGTATTTAGTTTCACATATTTTTTAAGCATAGTTTCACATAGGGATTTATCCTCTGATTTTATAGTTTTTGCTATAGAGATAATTGATTTTAACTTTTAGATGAGAGATGCATTTAATTTTACATTTAGCTTAATTTATGAGAAGTTAGTTTATTAAAAAAATGGTCATTACCAAACAAAAATATACTACCTACCTATTTAATTCATTTTTGTTAAGTATTTCTTGTTTTTATTTAGAATACATTTAGGCATTCTCTTAGTTTTTTTCTTTTTTCTATATACTGCACCTGAACGAGCTCTTGCACTTATCTGTTTAGTTATTAGAAAATGAGAAAATAGGTCTTATATATGTTGTTTTTATATAGAATAAATTTAAGTATTCTCTTATTTAAGCATTATTTTATATATATTACAGAGTAGTCCAGAATAACTATGGCAAGTCATGGCGGCGGTCGTGGAATCAGTTTTGATGACCGGCCACCTTTGGCTCGTCGTCCAGGCATACGCTTCACCCATGGTGTGATTGAGTTACCTACTGGTGATCGAAGCCAGGGACCTCATCCCAACATAGTAATATTCTTTCGTTGTATAAATTTCATGTTTACGTACTACACACGGATAATAATATTATTTTCATACAACGCAGGTTCTCAATCATTTGCAGTGGCTCGCACATGTTGTTGAAAATTTAGGTGGTACCCCTCCTGTTACACAATGCGCCATTGTCGGTCCAAACAATTGCATACAATTAAAAATCTCTTTTGACATACCTGTTCATGGACAAAATCACTCCTCACTGTCTTCAGAACCCATCCAAATGGTATCGATTGTTGGGTGGGGTGCCCCTGTACTGGTTAAGAGGACTTATGAAAGGACCGCCGTGCAGGCATGCTTACAACAACTAAACGCTAATGGGTATTTTGTGCCAGATTACTCTTATTTTCTAATAAAGTCACTTGAGGAAGGACAAAGTGTCACCAGGACCGCAGAGAGACTTTGTCGGCTAAATGAACATGACATGGTATGGAGCACCATTTACTCTTATTCAGCATTTTTAATGCGTCGTAATAACATTATTCTTAATTGTAGGATATGTTTGGTCAAACTTTTGCGGCAATGAGCTTTCATGAAATTCTAGAGCAAGTGATGGATGTTGTGGGATTTTCTTACACAGATTCAAATGCTATACAAACAAGAAATTGGAAGTATCAGGCTCATCTTTCATTTTACAGGCCATATCAATTTGCCTCGCCGCCAATGTTTGACATTTATGGAAGTCCATGTGACTGTAATTGTGAAGCGATAGAGAGTGCACTGATCCATTCTCTGACATATTTCGCTGAAGTTCTCGACTTCAAGATCAGAGACTTCAACTATATGGACTATCTAAGGAAGAAGAATGAAGTGTGAAATATGTGTCGTGCATTGATGCACCCTCTATCTTTGTTAAGACCGTACCTTAAGTATTCATGTATGAACTTTTTATGTTTGTAAGACCTTAAGTATTGATGTACGAACTTTTTTATATTTTTTGTTAAAACCTTAAGTATTGATGTTAGGCCAGTGACTAATTTATTGGAAACCTTAATATTAGGGTTCTCACCTCCAAAGTATTGATTAAGCCTTAATATTAGTCTTTATCACAAATTTTGGAGACCATAATACATATTAAACTAAAAAAACGGGTCATTGGGGGGCAACCCTTTAGTCCCGGTTGGTAATCCAACCCAGGACTAAAGGCCAGCCATCCACGGCTGCAATAATTGGGGCCGACCTTTAGTCCCGGGTGGTAAACTAACCCGACACTAAAGGGTTGGCGGGGCCGGCCTTCAGAGGCCTTTTGTCCCGGTTGGTAAAACCAACCGGGACAAAAGGTCCCGGTTGGTTTTACCAACCGGGACAAAAGGCCTCCCCTATACAAAATCGACAGCACGCTCCCTTCTTCTTCCCCTGCCCGACCATTTTCACCGAGAGCTCAAAAGCAAGCTCCTCTAAGCTCCATGGCGCTTCAAACCTAGGGAGGTGCTGCCCAAATTTTTCGTCATCAATTTGTGGAGTTTTCTCACCTCCAAGGCGTTGCTAAGGTATTATTGTTCATCCTCCATTCATTTGTTGTGTTTAAATTTCGTGTTATGGTTTAGAGAAGGATAAAATAGAAATTTTGATTTAAGAGCTAAGAGATGAGGTTTTTAGTATACTTTAGATTTAGTACTACCTCCGTTCTTAAATATATGACACCATTGACTTTTTTCATTGGTTTGACTATTCGTCTTTTCTGCAAATATTTTTCCAAATCGATAAACTTACAAGTTAAATCTAAAATACATGTGACAATAGACATAATGATACATATTTTACTTTAGTTAACTAACTTGTTCCACATATATTGATGGTCAAAGTTGGAGTAAAAAGTCAACGGTGTCATATATTTAAGAACGAAGGGAGTAATAAGTAGTTATCATTTGTACTAACATAGAAATTCATTTGTACTAAGATTTTTTTTGTTTTTTATACTTTAGTGTTGTTAGAATTAACATGGATATTTTTCACTTAATATGATGCAGATGAACCGGCAATGGATGTACAACACCGACAGACAGTCAGCGGAGTACATTACCGACATGCATGGTTTTCTCGAAGTGGCGAAAAAAAACAAGGATGCGAGTGGGTTCATGTGTTGTCCATGCTCCGATTGCAGAAACGAAAGAGACTACCATGACCCGGGCACACTTCACCTCCACTTGTTGAAATACGGATTCATGCCGAACTATGTGGTTTGGACCAACCACGGTGAAAGAGGGGTTGTGATGGAAGACGATGAAGAAGAGGAGGGTATTCCGGACTGGGCCGCAGGTCAAGCTTTTGCAGATACTTTAATAGAAGATGCTGACGAAGAAGAGTTACCAGCACATGCTGACAGGCCTGCTGATGATCTTGTCCAGGTTCTACAGGATGCACAAAGGGACTGTGAAAACGAAAAAGAAAAGGCAAAGTTCCAACGTATGATCGAAGATCACAGAAAACCGTTATACCCAGATTGCAAGCCAGGTCACAAAAAACTTGGTACTACACTAGAAATGCTGCAATGGAAGGCAAAACATGGTGTGTCTGATAAGGCATTTGAAGGGATGCTAAAAATTGTGAAGGACAAGCTTCCGGAGAACAATGAATTACCGTCCACCACATATGAAGCAAAACAGACTGTGTGCCCTCTTGGGTTGGAGGTACAGAAGTTCCATGCATGCCCTAATGATTGCATCCTATATCAGGGTAAGGATTAGGAGAAGTTGGATGCTTGTCCTGTGTGCAAAGCACTACGTTATAAGATTCGGCGAGATGAAGATGTTGGTGATCTCCAGGGGCACCGTGACAAGACGAAGAAAGTTCCGGCGAAGGTTATGTGGTATTTTCCTATAATACCACATTTGAAGCGTTTGTTCCGGAACAAAGCACATGCTAAGTTGATGAGATGGCACGCCGAGGAACGTAAGCAAGACAACCTGCTGAGACATCCGGCTGATGGATCTCAGTGGAGAAAGATTGATAGAGAATTCAAGACATTTTCTGAGAACGGGGAAAGGAACATAAGGTTTGGTTTAAGTACGGATGGTTTCAATCCATTCGGGGAGTTTAGCAGTGGTCATAGCACTTGGCCTGTGACCCTATGCATGTTCAACCTTCCTGGTTGGATGTGCATGAAGCGAAAGTTCATTATGATGCCGGTGCTCATCCAAGGTCCAAAACAACCCGGCAATGACATTGATGTGTACCTAAGACCGTTGGTCGATGAACTATTACTGCTATGGCGAGAAGAGGGCGTACGTGTGTGGGATGAGGATAGGCAAGAGAACTTCGATCTACGAGCATTGTTGTTCATAACCATCAATGATTGGCCTACCCTAAGTAACCTTTCTGGGCAGACAAACAAGGGATATCGGGCATGCACGCACTGTTTACATAGAACACAAGGTATTCATCTCAAAAACTGTAAGAAGGTCGTGTATAATGGTCACCGTTGTTTCCTTCCAACTAATCACCCCTTACGGAAGAAAGTGATGCATTGGAAAGGGAAGGCTGACCATCGTACGAAGCCACCCCATTTTAATGGAGATGCCGTATTTGAGATGGTAAATGATCTAAGGGTAGTCTTTGGAAAGGGTGCTGGTAGTGAACCTGTTCCAACTGACGCCAACGGGCGTGCACCAATGTGGAAGAAGAAATCTATATTTTGGGAGCTACCTTATTGGCGTAGCCTTGAGGTCCGACACGCAATTGACGTGATGCACCTTACAAAGAATCTTTACGTGAATGTGCTAGGCTTCATGGGTTGTTACGGTAACCCGAAGGATACCAATGAAGCACGAGAGGACCTGAAAGAATTTCATAAGATTCCCAAAGTTCCGCGGGAGGGTGATGATGAAACTGATCCGGAAGAGGATGATGATGATGATGTTGATTACTATGGTCCTGCTAGTTACACTCTCACCAAGAAAGAGAAGGAAAGCGTGTTTGATTGCCTGAACAGTATTAAGGTTCCGTCTGGCTACTCGTCGAATTTAAAGGGGATCATAAATATGAAAGAGAAGAAGTTCACAAATCTAAAGGCCCACGACTGTCACATGTTGATGACACAGTTGCTTCCAGTTGCGTTGAGGGATGTTCTATTAGAGAATGTACGATTACTGGTCGTAAAGCTTTGTGCATTTCTCAATGCAATTTCACAGAAGGCAATCGATCCAGCCAAGCTAGGAAAGCTACAGAATGATGCGGTTCAATGTCTTGTCGGCTTTGAGTTGGCATTTCCACCTTCCTTCCTCGATGTTATGACGCACCTCCTGGTACACCTTGTGAAAGAAATTACTATTCTCGGTCCAGTATACCTTCACAACATGTGGCCTTTTGAGAGGTTCATGTCGATCGTCAAGAAATATGTTCTTAACCATGCCCGTCCGGAAGGAAGTATTGCTAAGGGATATGGAACTGAGGAGGTCATTGAGTTCTGTGTTGATTTTGTCGACACAATTGACTCGATTGGGCTTCTAGTATCACGACACGAGGGGAGGCTACAGGGAAAGGGTACCATCGGAAGGAAATCAAGTTTGAGCAATAATAGTGATTTGTTCCATAAAGCACACCTAACAGTCCTGCAACAATCATCACTGGTGACTCCGTATAGGATGGAACACGAGCAGATTATTGCTTCGCAAAATCCAACCAAATCCCCAGTCTGGATTGCACGCCGTCACTTGGAAACATTTCCCTCATGGTTGAGTGAACAACTAATCGGAAACTCAACGATTCATCCACAACTAGCTTTGTTAGCCAGGGGACCTTGTAGCACAATTACAAGATTTCAAGCTTACGATATGAATGGTTACAATTTTTACACGAGAGCTCAAGATCGCAAAAGCACAAACCAAAATAGTGGTGTCCGTATGGACGTCATCAGAAAAGATGGGGGCAAGACCTGCTATTATGGTATCATAGAAGAGATATGGGAGCTTGAGTACGGAGCGATGAACGTCCCTCTTTTTTTTGCCAATGGGTAAACCTGAATGGCGTAAAGAAAGATGAATATGGAATGACAATAGTGGACCTTACCAAGATTGAGTTCAAAGATGATCCATTCGTGCTTGCCAAAGATGTGCATCAGGTTTTCTATGTGAAGGATATGACTAGCATACCGAAGAATAAAAATCCCCAAGAAACAGGACCACAAGAGGCAAAGCGTCACATAGTTCTTCCAGGTAAAAGAGTAATCGTGGGAGTCGTGGGAGTCGAGGACAAAACAGATCAATCCGATGATTATGATCAGTTTGATGGCATGCCTCCGTTCGCTGTCGAAGTTGACCCAAGCATATTGCTTGGACGTGAAGAGACACCGTACTTACGTGCTTGAGATTTATGTCGTAATGTAATGATTATTGATCAAATCAATTGTGTATCGGTCTCAAAATTTTTATGAAGCTTGAATATGTCACCAAGTTTGAGATTTTTCTGAATTAATTTACTATTTTTTCGGTTTAATTGAATTTCCGTGCGACGTCACCTAGAAATTAAATGTTGAGCTGAGAGCACCCCTGAAATGATCCAGAATGGTGCCAAACTTGGCCATAAGTTCTCTTGTGCCTTAGGAGTCTATTGATGTGTAATTCACAATATTCTAGCTCCTTTAGCACGAAGAAAAAACCTAAAATACATTTAGTCATCAGAAAAATCTAAGATCTTGCGTGAGCTAATATTTTGAGTGTAAATGACAACCAAAAAAATTTCAGACCATTTCGACATAGATGGAGTACACGTTCTTCACAAAGCTATATAGAACCTTTCATCGAACCATGTCTATACCACTTATGTCTTAACGATTCTGAAGTCCATGCACTTTGCAGTGTTGTATCGGTCTCAAAATTTTTATGAAGCTTGAATATGTCATGTGAGATTCACCCACCAAGTTTGAGATTTTTCTGAATTAATTTACTATTTTTTCGGTTTAATTGAATTTTATTGGGAATGCACATCAATATTGCAAATGAAAATTGGAAGTGAATGTTTACAACTCTAAAATATAATTTTGCATAGCAAAGTGCAGTTTATTATATTTTAACTAAATATAATTTTGCATGGAAAAAATAGTAAAAGTTACTATATTTTTTTTGATTTCAAAGAGATAGAATGTGAAAATGAGAAAAGAAATGGGAGGGGAAAAACAGTTCCCGCCGAAAATTACACTTTAGTCCCGGGTGGTGTTACAACCCTAGACTAAAAGGGTGCCTTTAGTCTCGGGTGGTAACACCACCCGGGACAAAAGTCCGAAATTTTGCCCTTGCCGCCCTTTCGCGCGAAAGGGGCCTTTAGTCCCGGGTGGTGATACGACCCGGGACTAAAGGCTCTCTGCTCCCGGGTCTAAAGGGGCCTTTAGTCCCGGGTGGTAATACGACCCGGGACTAAAGGGTCTTTGCTCCCGGGTCTGATTACGACCTGGGACTAAAGGGGGGTGATATAAATCCCACGGATCCACCCCTTCTTCCCCAACTCCTCCACTTCACACTCCGGCCATCGTTGTCCCCGCTGTCGCCCCTGCCTCCGTCGCGCCTGCCTCCGTCGTCGTCGAAGCTCGCACCTCGCCGTCGTCGACCCCGTCGCACCCCGCCGTCCCTGCCCGCGCCCGGCCGGCCCCGCGCCCTCTCCGCCGCCGGAGCTCCCGGCCGCCGTCGTCCGCACGCCGCCCGTCGACCCCGCCCGCGCCCGGCCGTCGTCCCCACGCCCGTCGACGTCTCCGCCGCCCGGTCGTCTTCCCCGCCGCCGCTCCCAGCCGCGTCCGTCGACCCCACTCCGCCGCGCCCGCCCGCCGTCTCCCCCGCGCCCGCCCGCCGACGTCGTCCGCGCCCGGCCGCCGTCTCCCCCGCGCCCGCCCGCCTGGCCGTCGACCCCTCAACCCGCCGTCGCTGCGCCGGTGAGGGAACTGCTGACGTCAGCCCCTGATGGCTGACGTCAGTATTTTTTTTATGTTTTCATTTAATTTATTTATTTGCTGAGAATTGAATTTAGAGATTTTAGAATTGAATTTTGAGATTTTAGATTTCAATTTAGAGAATTTAGAGATTTTAGAGATTTTAGATTTGAATTTAGAGATGAAATATGTATTTAGAGATGAAATGTATTTAGAGATGAAATATGTATTTAGAGATTTTAATTTTTTCGCTCGCCCGACAATTAGGTAGTATCGCTCGACACGCTCGATTCTTTCCCGACTCGCTCGACCCCGTCCGACACTTAGGTTTTCTCGCTCGACTCGCTCGACTCCCGCCCGACACTTAGGTAGTCTCGCTCGACTCCCGCCCGACTCGCTCGACTCCCGCCCGACTCGCTTGACCCTGCCCGACATTTAGGTTTTCTCGCCCGACTAGCTCGACTCCCGTCCGACTCGCTCGACCCCGCCCGACATTTAGGTTTTCTCGCCCGACTCGCTCGACTCCCGCCCGACACTTAGGTAGTCTTGCTCGACTCTCGCCCGAAAATCATTTATGTGCTCAGAAAATCATTGATGTAGAAAATCATTTATGTATTCAGAAATTCATTTATGTATCCAGAAATTCACTTATGTGCTCAGAAATTCATTTATGTATTCAGAAATTCATTTATGTATTCAGAAAATCATTGATGTGCTCAGAAAATCATTGATGTGCTCAGAAATTCATTTATGTATTCAGAAATTTCTAGTTATGGATCACAATGAGGAGGAGCGGCTGATGGAGAGCCTTATTGCTGGGGGTCCAACCTTCACCGAGGAGGAGCGTAGCCAGGCGGACGCGTTCCTCAACATAACCGGGGACATCGACACCCGCACCGCGGACATCGACTCCCGCGTCGCGGACATCGACTCCCGCACCGCGGACATCGACAGCCGCGTAGAGGACAATAATGAAGACCTTGTCATAGTTAATGTAGAAGGTTCCAACGAGGTATATATATCATTCTGGAACCCCGCGTGAATAACAAATCCGCAACTTGTAGGCTTCAACCTCGACAAGCAAAAAGACTAAGAGAGGCCGTACAAAAGTAATCGTCGATCATGACGTGAAGTTTCATATCACTGAAGTCAACGAGCTTGGCCAGCCATGGGAACCAAAGAAGGTCAGGGACAAGTTTGTGTCCCAATGCGGTGCTATTGTGAGGGACAACGTGCCCATATCATATAGAGAATGGAAGGGAAGGGAAGATAATCCATGGGTGGTTCCAGATTCACTTAAGAATATGTTATGGGAGGATATCCTAAAACACTTCACACTTCCACCTGGCGTGAACGCAAACCTTGTGAAGCAGTGGACTCTCACGAAGATGGCAACTCAATTGCAGAGTTTCAAGAAGCAGCTGCACAGAGATTATATCAAGCAGAAACGAACTCCAAATTTTGATGATTATCCCAAGCTAAAGGATCACTGGCAGTCCTTTGTGGATTACAAGAATAGTGAAGAATTCGCCAACAAGAGCACACGAGCTCAGATAAGTGCCAGTAAGAAGACGGATTACGCCCATCGTCTTGGTCGCGGTGGTTACGCGGTTGCAGCACCCAAGTGGCGGAAGATTGAACAAGACCTCCTCAACAAAGGTATCGTACCAGCGGTCATTGACTGGGAAGAACGATCGAAGAATTGGTATTATGCCCGCTGTGGAAGATTGAACCCTGATGATGGCTCCCTCGTATTCCCACCCACGTTACGGGAGGCGGCACATCAGATAATCAAAAAGAATGAAGACATCAAAGCGGGCAGATTAGTTCCTGACAGAGACATGGATGAGCTCACTTTGGTGCTCGGGAATCCGGAACACCCAGGACGTTGCAGGGGCTACGGGGTAGTCCCGTGGAAGTATGCTTTCAAGGGAAGTGCCGATACCTACAGAAGCCGCAAAGGAAGAAGGGAGCGTGAAGAGGGGCGGTGGCGTGAAATGATGGAGCAGAGACTTAAAGATCAAGAAGATCGTATGAATGCAGAGATTGAATGAGTGGCCACCGCGGTAGCTCAGATCACCCCTGCCGGAGCACTGCCCCAAGCACCGGTGGATCCCGTCATTAGCCCTTCCGCTCGCAAAAGCAGCTGTGCTTCCACAGAGGCCCCCGAAGAACAAAGGGCGGCAAACCAAGAAGAAGTTCAAGTAGAGGACAATGAACGGTACCCTATGGATGAACTCTGTCAGCGCACCGCATGTGAGCTGCACAAGCCGATCGGCAACATCACAATGAAGGTATATATAAACCTGATTATACGTGCAATTATCTCAACCTTTGATGCATATCTCAGGCATTTAATAACTTCATCATTTCTCTACATATATATAGGTGGCGTACGGAATGGCTTTAGCACATCTCCCAGGACGTACAAGCCACGGCATGGAGATTCCAGCTGACTACGCCTCAGTTGGTTTGGAGGAGATTGCTGACCCAAAGTTCCAAGGAGGTGACGGGGAAAGGACACTCTGTGATGCGCTTCACAGTATCATATTGTGGCCCAAACGTTACATCATAATACCTAACATGTCGCCACCGATCCCTCCGAGTGTTGCCGAGCAGCAACCACCATCTCCCGGGCCGTCACCGGGCTGGTCGTCGCCCAATGATTGGAGCTCACCGTCTCCACAACGAGGGAATTCTCCTGCCGCGAGCGATGACGATCGTCAGCAATCACCACCGAAGCATCAATCACCACCAAAGCAGCCTTCACCAAAGCCTGCCAAGAGGCGGTCCCGATCAAAATCTACCGCGTCTATGCCCGTGCCAAATCCGGATCCCCCGAAGAAGAAAGGTAAAAAGCTGCCTGTTAAAAGGAAGCTGCCATATGACATGACATCATCAGAAAATGAGGCGGAGTGTGATAAGCAACTCAAGGCGTGGATTGAAGGGAATAAAGAGGCTGCTAAACAAAAATGGCTCGATGAAATGGAAGCAGAAAAGAATAAAGATCGTCCGCAAAAACTCAAAGCTTTCATAGAGAAGAAGGAAGCTGAAAAGAGACAAGAAATTATAAAACCCCTACTAAGTGATTATGACCGGTCGCTGCACAAGTCCATGAAGAAGAAGAGACAAGGAGGGTCACCAAATAGTTACATCGACCAAGTACCGGGGTCGACGATGCCACAGGATTATAGGAAGAAGAAGAAGGCAACACAAGCGTCGACGTCGACGAAAGAGCCTTCAACGAAGAAGGCAACACAAACGTCGACGTTGGCGAAAGAGCCTTCAATGAAGAAGGCAACACAAACATCGACGTCAGCGAAAGAGCCTTCAACGAAGAAGGCAACAGAAGCGTCGACGTCAGGAGTACAGACTTACGTCGCCTCCGGCCTCACTGCAATTGAACGAGCTCTTGCAGTTATGGATGCAGAACAACTAGCGGCGGTCATTGCAATGCAAGAAGCAACAGGGATGCCACTAGAATATGTTCTCGGCCACGAATCACCTCCTCAGGACCCAAACTTCGTACCTAGATGGCGCTACGAGCATGGGAAATCTTTTGTCAGGCCTGAGTTGGTGAAGAAACTCCCTACTCAGATGCGCAGATTGCATGACTTCTACATGAAGACGTCTAAGGCGGGCCTGGAGATGATTGGCATGCTTGTTAAACCGGGAGATTTTGCTAGTGAAGGCGAGAAGTTGTCCTGGCTGCGATTCAAGGATATTTATGAAATTTACCATCTTGACTCCTTGAATACCGATCTTGTCATGGCCTGGTGCCTGTAAGTGACGGTGCAATACATACCCTAATTAACAAATTTATGCATACTCTAATTATTAACTTTGTCTTTCATTTTCTGTAGCCTGGAAATGCATAACATGGGGAAGAATGGTTACCAACGAATAGGTTTCATGGACCCATCTTTAGTTAATCAAGATCAAGTAAAGAAGCAACCAGAAACAACATTCAAAACAATCGTAAGGACCTTGTGTGAATTGCATTACAAGGGTTTGATACTTCTACCTTACAACTTCGAGTAAGTGTGATTACCATCTTAATTGCTAAGGGTTCGCATTTCTAATTATCTTAGTTAACATTATTTAGTTCTAATCTTTTGAGCTTCTATGTATATACAGTTTCTACTGGATTCTTCTCATAATTGATGTCAACAGAAGCAACATCCTTGTCTTTGATTCGTTGAGAAGAGATCCGGACAAATACTTGGACCTTCAAGATATGTTTCAAGAGTAATAATTCTATCCATACGTTCCCTTTTATGCAATAGTGTGCTTTTACAAACACTATCTAGCTCTAACTTTCATTATTTTCTGCCAGATCTTGGGAAAAATTCAAGGCTGTCAACCCTGGACAATGGAAACCTAGAATAAACTTCAATACAAATTTTCCGGTACGTAAACCAATTAACAACTTCAGATTGGGCAAATTAAAAATGCATAACACTAATTTTTCATAATTATCTTCTTCAATTTAGTGTATGAGACAGGAACCAGGGACACATTTATGTGCATACTATGTGTGTGAGTTCATCCACAATTTCTGCGAGGCAGACCCGTCAGATTATACTGTAAGTATTATTTTAAATCAATTAATCATACTTTTTTTCTAACCGCTTATATATTTAATTCTTGTGTGTAATATATTAAATTATTTACACATTGCAGAACAATATGATTAGGGACGCAATCATTGAGAAGGACCGACTCTTGGCGATTCAAGAAGGTCTCTGCGGATTCATAACGGACCAGGTCATTAATCCACAAGGCAGAAATCACTATGACGGTCATCGAATTGATAAATATTAATTAGCACCTCCGGTGGAACTTTAGACTAGAATTAGTATGAAACGGTATTTTGATGTATGTATATATATACTACTTTCAGAAAATACTATCTGCTATATGCTTTCGATGTAATATAATGTGTGTGTATATTTATTTATAAGTTTATTCTCTTCATATAGTACGTATAGTAGACACTTATAATTAGTGCAAACATTTATATGTATACGTAAATTACACCCAAATACGTGAGAATATACGCGTATAACATTATTAGAACAATTTGAAATGAAACAAAAAAAAATTCACAGCAGGGTCTTTAGTCCCGGGTGGTAAATACCACCCGGGACTAAAGGGGTGGCGCACAGGCGCTGGTGTGCCTCTCCTTTTGTCCCGGGCGGGGCTACCACCCGGGACTAAAAGGGTGGCGCACAGGCGCTGCTGGCCCTCCCATTTTGTCCCGAGCGGGACTACCACCCGGGAATAAAGGGCACCCTTTATTCCCGGTTGCCCACCCGGTGACAAAGGGGGGGCCTTTTGTCTCTTCCTTTTCGTCCCGGGTGGGCTTTAGAGACTTAAAGACTTTCTCACCCGGGACGGAAGGCTGTTTTTCCATCAGTGCGAGAGGGAGGGGAAAGAGTAAGGCCAATCTGAACATTGTGCATATGGGCGCACCAACCAGCAGACGTGTCACACCTACTATACTACGTGGCATGCCACACAAGATCATGAACTAAATTAGACAAAAACGATAGTTCAAGGATCAAATTGATTATTTTAGTAGTTGAAGGATTAAAATGCCCCCTTGAGCAAAGCTAGGAGACTAATATGACTATTTTAGTCAAAAGGTCGGCGAAGAATTCATTTTCTTTTACTTGGTTGTCCAGCCTGGTTCCGCACATATACTCCGCGTGGGATGGGCAGAACAGGGTACTACCTCCCCCCTTAAATATATACGATCTTAGTTCAAAAATAAACTAATTTGTTTATCCTAAACGTCATATATTAAAAGAACGAAGGGAATATTAAACTAGCTAGTTGCTTCAGATGATATGCATATGATTAGCGCAACTGTGTTCTTTTTTCTCCAACCGTCTGACGCCTTTGCACAGAATCAAAGCTTGAGCCTTTTTGCACACTAATCTATCTCATGTGGTTCGGAGAACATTCCATCGTGTATTTCTTGCGAAGCACCAAACATTATTCTACCTAGATCCATTTCTTCAACGAAACAAAGATATATTTGCCCTCAGCCAACGCGTGATTGCTGAGCGTACGCGGGGAGTGGGGTAACAAAACCAATATAATGCAGTCCAGTCAAGTCATCCATTTTGATCTCCACAACTTCGTCGCCCAAGATTACCACGAGCTTAGCTCGGTCGCCTTGGATTAACATTAAAAAAAGGTAGCTAGCTAAATCATACTCTCTCTGTTCCAAGTTACTTATATATATTTCTAAATATATTTCTTTTATATAAACGGAGGGAGTAAAAAAACAATGTGGAGCTGAATTCATGACACATCGGTCGTAAAGTAGGATGATAGTCAACTTTCCTTCTTAAACTAAAGGACAGCTGGTACGGATCCGTCGTGAGTAGTCATGACAAAGGCGCGCATGATTGCATCATCGTAGAAGGCAGAACACTTGCATACACTTTCTACTGGCTATTCCATTTTCTCGAGTGGAAAAATTAGCTTCCAACGCACGTGCCCAGCTTGGACTTGGTTAGTTTTTCACGACGTCGTCGTGTGTACCGTGTGTACCACTTCAAAATAAGAATGGGTAACACATGAGTAGCTTTCAAAGTGTGACTAGCTAGTTGTAGGCTTGTAGCCAACCGGATCAATGTCTTCATAATAAGCTCAGTCTCAGCACAAGTTTCATAGATACAGTTGCCTAAATCAAAAACTAGGTAATTGTGTCAGTGGAGTTTCACGAGAGCAGTCCTAATGAGAGAAATCAAATAGTTTCTATAGTATAAGATACCGCACCAAGAAAGTACTTCTTTCCAACCCATAATTTCTATAACATTGTTAATATAGAGGGTAACTTATACCCAGCATCAAAAACAGATGGATCAATTGTGGCAACTATTTTTGCAGCTTAAGCTTCTGTGTACGTAGTTACCTGCGTGTCCCTTGCAGATCACCCAAACCAAGCATCTTTTCAGCAAAAATTCTAACACTTAGTTGTAGCTCTATGATGCATCTACAATTTTGATTAAAGGAGTTGGGAGAAATTGTACTTGCTTTGGATGATTTGCACTTTGGAGCATGACCGATGGCAAGCAGCTCGTCTGGTTCATATGCTTGCCAGTCTGCTTCACCACCGCTTAAGCCATCGTAGTCAACAAATCAAGCTGACACGCGCCGGCAATGCAACGGGGACACGAGCTAGCAAGCAGGCAAGAGCTAGCAGAATGGATCACGGTGAAATTTTGAATGTTCAAATAGCACAGCCGTCAGTCATCTCCTTATTCAGTTATTCTCTTCTGCTTCCCGCTGCTCGTGCCGCCCGCCAGAGCTCGTCGTTGCCGTCGAGCAACCATCGACAGTTTTGTCACGTCCACAACACTGTGAGAACCTGTAGAGCACTGCCGATAGCTCCCCATCCGAAGAAAGACGCGCTCGATCGTCGCCGCGACCCGTCCTCTGTTCCGCCGCCCGCCATCATCACCCCCACGGTGAGAACCCCTTCCTGGCCATCTCCGCTCAAGGTAATTGCGGGAATGGATTCGCAGGAGCTTATTGATGCTCGTGCACTTGCGTGTTGGAGTAGATCCAGGCTAGGGCGGCCGAAATGCCAACCCTACCAGAGCGCGCCGCTGCCATGGCCATCGTTTGGGGCGAGCTCGGTCTAGCCTTGCAGTCCCGGGAGATCTGGCACGCGAGGGAAGAAGGGGCGGTCACGCTGCCGGGGAAGAGGGAGGGTCGCACTACGCCGCCGGAGAGGATGGAGGGCTAGGGCCGGTGGACGGGCGGTGACACAAAGCGAACGGGAGCAGTGGATTCGGCTGGACGCAGGAGGAAACAAGTGGTTTCTCCCCAATGTGGTCCGGCTTGTTTCCTCGTGCCTCGGTGCGAGGGTAGAGGTCGTTCCTTGTCGTAGAACTTGTTTCTTTCTTTTCTCTTCTCTCTTCATTAATTCTCGTGCCACATCAGTAAAATGTTGAGGTGACAAGATAATTAATAGAAATAGAAACCATAATAAATTTACCATTGAGACTGCCCTAAGGATGAAACTCTTCTCACATCCTATGAAACTCTCATATTCTCTCTCTTCACCACGTCAGCAAATTTAATGTCATGAAACTCTTCAAGAAACTCTACTAAGACTGGCCTAATAGTATCTGCCAATCATGAATGTAGGCATGTAGCGTTGATGTGTTAGCTGCTTATTAGTACCAGTAAGTAAAGTACACGTGTAGGGCACACACATGTTTTTTTGAAATATTAAAAGCACATGTCTAGCATATATTATTTGTGCAAAAGTTTACAAGATTGCAAAGCCACAATTTCACATTCTTGCAAAAAAAAAGTACAAATGATGATAATTAGTCAACCACACATGAAGCAGCAAGTGAGGGATAAATAGGAAGATTAAAAATCATAATACAATGAGATCAATTTTGAAAAGAAATACATGAATGATGAGCTTAGTACTGTTTAATTCAAAAAATAGGAACGAAGACATAGGCACTGAACACCTCATCATTGCTCTTCATTTGCTACGATACTCCCAAATGACTATGGACCGTCCATTTTATGTGATGTCGAACTTTGCGCTGAAAAAAAATGAGTCGGGAGGAGTGCGAGGGGAGGGAGCGTGGGTGTTCAGAGGTGGCTCTAGAGTACTGCATAGCGGAGGCCTATATATGAACTTGCTTGGGCTGTCATGTAGTATTTATGCCTATACTATCTACACAAATAATTTGACACAAGTATCTCGGCCTTTAATGTTTTCTGTGATGTGTTGTTGCCTTTCTTATGAAACCTAGTCGTCACTACTAGAGAAACAACCTTTCGTCCCGGGCAGATTTTTACATTAGTACCGGTTTTTTTGCCGTCCGGTATTAATGTATACACAAACCGGTACTAATGTGAAAGTGAGAAAAGAGAGCCCCGCTGCGTCTCGCTTGACCAGCCACATTAATACCGGTGCGTATTACAAACCGGTACTAATGTGAGGCCGCCACATTAGTACCGGTGCTAAAGTCCACCCGGTATAAAAAAGTTAGACATTAGTACCGGGCCAAAAATAGCCCCGGTACTAATGTTGTGCTCCTAAACGGCGCTGTCAACCGCTACCCCGCACCATGCGCGTGGGACCCGCCCACCACTACACCACGCTGCACCGCGCCCCCTGTGTGCCTTATCTTATCTTCCCTTCTCTCCACCACACGTGCAGTACTCCTTCTCTCTTCTCCTTTCTTAAATTTCTCGATCTCATCGATCCTCTCCTCTTTTTCTCCAGGCCTCCAGATCGAACTCGATCCAGCGCGCAGCCGGCGGCGCGGGCGCGGGGCGCAGCTGCCCGGCGGCGCAGGCGCGCGCGGCTTGCCCCGGCGGCGCGGGCGCGGCCGGCCGGCGGCGTGGAGGCGGCCTGCCCCGGCGGTGCAGGCGCGGGCAGCCGGCGGTGCGTGCGCGGATGCCCCGACGGCGGCGGAGCACAAGGGCCCTTCCTTCTCTGTGTCATTGATTTTTTTTGATTTGATGATTTTTGAGATAGATTATGTTATGTGAGATTTGAGACAAATATTGTGATGTGAGATGTAATTTTTGTGATTTTTTGTGAGATTGTTGTTGTGAAATTGTATGATTGTGAGATGTGTTTATATGAGTGTCAGATGTGTGTTCATATCTGAGATTGTGATCTTTTGCATCTGTTGATTGAGAAAGAAGAAAGAAAAGAATAAGAAATAAAGAAATAAAAAGAAAAGGAAGGGACGGAGACGGAGGAGCGGGACGGGAGTTGACGGAGGAGCCCTATTAGTACCGGTTTCACATTAGTACCGGTTTGGAAAACCGGTACTAATGGGAGGTTCTCACCCGGTACAGATGTAGGTTTCCCTAGTAGTGGGTCCCTCCTCTCTACCAGCATGTGTGGGTAAAATGGGTGAGCACCTTTTTTTTCCTGTGTATACACCAAAGATTAGTGGTGGAACTGGAAAGAAATTAAAGGGGGCAGACAAACATATGTTGTTTTAAGAATTTGGCAATTTGTTCCAAAATTTCTGTTGTTCACCCAAGCATTCAATAGTTAGTTATGACTATAGTAGTTAATTATGCAACAACAATACATAAAAGTGAATGATTTGCAAAAGTGATTGATTCTTCACTATATTGAAATCTGCTGTCACGACATTCATTGTAATCTCTCTCAAAATAGAGTAGCAATCAATCTCTCACTACGGGAAAACCGGTCTTTGCCGTGCGTTCGAGAGTTTGCCGTGCGCTTTCTCTCGGGCGCACGGCAAAGAGCCTACTTTGCTGTGCGTTTTTTTTACGCACGGCAAAAAAAATCTTTGCCGTGCGTCTCTTTTTTTTACGCACGGCAAACTAACCGGTCGTTACCCCCATCCCGTAGCCGTTACCACCTTTTTTCGGTCTCTTTGCCGTGCGTTAAGAGAAAACACACGGCAAACATATACGTTTGCCGTGCGTTTTCCTACTACGCACCGCAAAGTATTTTTTTTAAAAATTAATTTTTATACTTCTTTTTATTTCTCCACTACAAAAATATTATTTTGTACTCTATATTTCAATTTTATACATGCCTCCATTAATTTACTATTTCTAACAATTATGTGTCACTTAAACAATTTTTGTCGTATACGTCAAATTTGAACTGCAAGTGCATAAAGTAATAGAGTAAAGTTCGTGGAAAAATGATATTCATGTAATTGAATCATTTTTAAGACCTTACCCATGAAATTGGATGAAATTTTGAACATTTTGTTCGCGAATCATGAAAATCAAGATGCGGTTGCAATGTTTTTAAATTGTATAAAATGCAAATAAAATTTAAAAATTATGAAATTCGTCAAGGGCTCATGATTCGCTATGTGAAGTTTGTGATAAATCATGTTTTGAGCAAATCGTCATGGATGGTGTTTGGAAACCGAAGTATCTCATTAGAAGTTTCAGAGTGTTGAGAGCCATTTGATTAGATTTGTAGCCGTAGTAAAGTTCAAATTTGAATTTGAATTCAAAGTTTTTTATGTAGGTAATATACAACGTATATTGTCTCCTCCTAATTTATGGTAATTTTTCAGATCCATTTGATAAATTTAGTACATTAACTCTATTTATGAGGTGTAAATATATATAAATGGAAAAATCTCTTTGCCGTGCGCCAGAGGACCCTGGCGCACGGCAAAGACTCTTTGCCGTGCGCTAATGGCCCATGGCGCACGGCAAAGCCGGCGCATGCGTGCGTCCGTCCGAAGTGGGCCGGCCCATTCCCCACTCCCCCCGCCGGCCCATCCCTCCCCCGTCGGCCCATCCCTCCCCCGCCACCCTATTTCCCCTCGCCGGCCCATTTCCCCCGCCGACTATTTAACACCCTGAACCCTAGCTCTACCCCCACCCCGCCCTGGCCCCCTCTCCCTCTTCCTTCGGCCGCCGCCGACCCTCGGCCCCTACCACTCCCAGCTTGCCCCCAGATTCCGCCCTCTCCCAGCTCGGCCCCCAGATCCCGTCGAGGTGCACCGCCGACCCTCGGCTCCTCCCTCCCACCGGCACACCCCCGCGCTCCACCTCCCCTCCGCGCCCCACCGGAGGCCCGAGCTCCCGACCGCGGCGGCGGAGGCCCGAGCTCCCGGCCGCGGAGGCGGCGGCCCGACTTCCTTGCCGCGGCCCCTGCTCCTCTCCCCGTCCCCCTCCTCTCCACCGCCGTTGCGCAGATCCAGGGGAGAGGAAGCGGTGGCCAACGGGGGATCCGGCGCAGCGGCCACCTTTCTTCGCCGACGTTGACGAGTGGCGGGGTCGGCTCCGCCTCCTCCATGGCGTGGAGGCCGGATCCGGCACGACGGCGCGGGGATGCACGGCAGGGCGCGGCGAGGCTGGATCCGGGGTCGCGGTCCCCGGATCCGCCGTTTGGCGGCGTCCTCTCTCCGGGGTCGAGGTCACGGCGGCGGCCTCCACCACGGCTCGACGGCGGCCTCCACCACGGCGCGGTGGCGGCCTCCTCCACGGCGCGGCGGCGGCCTCGAGTCCTCCATCTGGTGGTGGCGTGGCGGCGGCCCCGGTGCGGAGGTGGCTTGGCGGGCCCCTGCCTTTTTTTTCTTTTTTTTTGTTCCTTTGTCGTGCATCCCAGAGAGGTGCGCACGGCAAAGTTGTAATGTTAGCCGTGCGTCTCAGAGGGAGGCGCACGGCAAAGTCGATGGCCGCCTTCTCAAACAGGCATGCCGTTAGTCACTTTTTTCGCCGTGCGCAGGCTATGATGCACGACAAAGGGTCATTGTCGTGCGTGCGATAAAAAGGGCATGACAAATGCTCTTTGCTGTGCTAAATGCTGCCGTGTGCCCTTTGTCGTGCGTTTCTCGTCCTTTGTCGTGCGCTCGAAACGCACGGTAGAAGCTATCTTTCCCGTAGTGTCTAAGAAAGTCAATTTTCCATTTTGTTTCGTAGCCTAGTCTTAATCAATTTCATTGCGACAAATGCGTGTTGTGCAGTTTCAACTGGTAAAGTAACATCAAGGCTTTGGCCTCATTTTAATAAAAAATCATATGATATTATGAGACAGGCGTCGGACCACTTGTATGCGTACATGCATTGTTGGGTATTGGGATGGATCCCTGGTGCGGTCTTTGGCCTGCTGGGTGCTGATATTTTCTATGAGCTTGGTATTTGACAGTTTGGTAGTTTTGAATGCGTTGGTGGCACCTTGGCGAGGTTTCCGTTGGCGACAGCGCATGGTATGGGACGTGCTTCGTCATCTTTGGAGGTTATGTTCTGATGTATGTGCAGTGAAGGTAACACGACGACGCTCACTAGCTCGGTTGGTGGAGCAGCCGGAGACTCACTTGGCGCAGGTTTTTCTCGTCGGAGTTTATCTCCGAAAAAAATCTTCTCGCCGGTAAAGTCGGGGTTCGGAGGTTTTCTAAGTCGGTAGGAGACTTTCTTCTCTTAATGAAAACCGTGAGAGCGATCTTTCTGTAACACCCCAGGTGTTTATTAATGATAAATACCTCGATTAGAGTGGTTAATCAAGGTTAATTAGCTCCTAAGCATGTTTGACTTGATCTCACACACTTTTGCACAAAAGACCTTGGTCAAAATCTCAAACCACGGTCAAACCCTAGATCTCCTTTAAGGCTGAAATGGTTTTCTTGCGCGTTCTCCAAATTTCACTATAGAAGTTCAAAATCGGCCAATACGAAAGTTGTTCGTTGTTTCTGGGAACACATTTTTCGTAATTGGCGGACATTCCAATTTTGAGTGCAAATTGGCCAAAAATCGGTTTGACTGCGCTGTGAACAGTAATTCGAGCCGTGGAAAATCTGCAACTTCGGTCGACGTTCCCGGGCAAACGGTTGATCAAAACATATGACGCCCTTTGGGAAAGTTGTAGATCTATGGCTCGTCTACAACTTTTATTTTTGGAGATTTTCAAGTATGTTGACACTTTTTGGAGTTAAGCAATTTCGAAAGGGGTCACGTGAAATAGAGGCCGGCACTGGCGTCGCCGTGCCGCGCTCCAGAGCATGTCGTACGCGCGCTGCCTCCCATGTTCGGCCAGCCACGTGGCACCTGCGCGGAACCCCGGCGTACGGACTCGTGGATGCCTCCGCTGTGAACCACAAGACGCCGTGGGCTCTCCGTCCGAACAATCCGTCGTGCGCCGCGTTCAGGAGCTCGTCCGCGCCGGTCTGGGGCCACGCGGCCGTGCGCGCGTGCGCCCGCGCCAGCAGACGCGCATGCATGGCCTCCACCTGGCCGCTTTGGGTGCTAAAGGCCTTGAGGCCGTGCACATGTCCGCCCGTCCTCGCCCTCTCGCCCCGTCTCGTTTTTGTGCGCGCGTCGGGCTTCGGACCGAGCCGCTTCGGCCTTGCAGAGCGCCGCCGCCACCTTTACGGCGCCGCCGCAGCTTCCTTGCTCCGGCCGGCTCCGCGGTCCGTCTCTTCTCCTACACTTGGCCGCCGAACCTTCCTCAGCACCGCCACACCATCGCCGGACTGCCAGGCCGCTCCATCGCCGGTCGGTGGCGTGCCGCAGCGGACACGCAGAGGCATCCCGCTGCAGGCCGCCGGCGCCGCCCTCTCCAGCCCGGCCAAGGCCATCTACCACCCTAGCAAGGTCAGTGCAGCCCCCAGGGCAACTCCTCCGGCCAAGTCCGGCCGTCGCCGGCCGTAATTCCGGCCGCCGGTGAGGCCTCCCGACCGTAGGACCCAATTGCAAGAATTCGTGTCTTCCTAGGGTTGTTTGTGTAAAGCAGGGGCCCCTTTGTAATTCTGAAATTTCAGACAAGGGCCCAGCTGTAAATGCATGTTAGTGTTTCAGCTGCAACTTCAAAAATTCATTAAAAATCGTAGAAAAATCAGAAAAATGCAAATCCAATTTTGTTGGGTTCCTGGTGAAGAAACCTACCTTTTCTAGAAAGCATGTATAGGGTTTTTATGTGTAGTTTTTGAATGAAAATTCAAATTCAGTTTGAAGTGTTTTTAGTGTAGTTTAAAATATACACATGATATGGACTTGAATTTTGGATATGTTGCTCTGTATGACATGTTTAGTTTTGTGACCAAAGTTGACATTATTTTGATGTGTAGATTTTCAGTTATGATTTATGTAAGCTCTATGCTAGATTAATCTTGATGCTTTTTATAGTCCCTTTAATAAACTTTTCTTTAAGAACCAGTGCACCCTAGGGATTTGTCTTGATCAATAGAGCCTCTGGTAGAATGGATGTGATTTTAGGATGTGTTTTGATATGTGTTTTGGAATTAATCTTGTGTAGGAGTTTAAATTCAAATTTTGAAAAATAGTTTGAATCTGCACCTAACCTTTGGTCAGAGGCTTAGTTTTAACATGTATGACTTGTAGGAGAAAGTTGAGATCAAAAAGTTTAGTAAATCTTTTTATATGAATTAATGGTGATTTACTAGGCTGAAATTTGTCTTTTTTTGTATAAATTAATTTATAAATGTTCTTAATGTAAATTTTGGTGTGTGATCTTAGAATAGGTATATGATGATGTGTGCAGAAGCTTAGATTTATTTGGAGTGTTTTTGATTTAATATGGATTTATGGTTGAAATGCTTGTTTTATGTATTTAAATAAAGAAATGGAAATTAAGGTGTCAAATTGTGAAATCATGTTTGTTTCTGTTTTTATTAATTTAAACACACCCCCTTGCTGTTTGGTGTAGTTAAGTAACTTAAATTGCTTAGATGTGCACACAATCACCATCACAGTAGTGTTTTGCTTATCATCACACACCCTAATAATTTCTGTGAGAAAATGATAATGTTTGGATGAATGTGTCCAACAAGAGTTGGTTGTGTGGTAATTCTCCCACCTCCACCATAATCTAATGCATGTGCATGTAAACGTGTAGATCTTCCCGACGGGACATACACGCTCACCCAGGAGGAGGAGGGAGCAGCTACTGGAGAGTTGAATCAAGTTAGTGTGCAGCAAGACCTGGACCAAAGTCCAGAAGAGCCCAAGGCTAGTGTTAGTGTTGAGTCAGAGGAAGGCAAGCCCCGGATACATCTAACCCTTTTTCTAAACTCATATCTTTACTTTTCGTATTTATGTTATGATTTGTGCATTTAAGTTTCAGGAGTTGCTTTGAAACCTAGATGCATGATCCTTAGGACTCCTATGCTCTTTTACTAGTATGTTAGAAACGCTAGTGCCATGCTTTAAGGACACGGTACAAGTCGAGTAATGATTCATTGCTCGCGAGATATAGGATGCTTATGTTGGAATCATAAGTTGGTTAAAATGACTCGCTCATGTGGTAAGAGCAATGGGTTCGGTCTCGACCGAGTAGCATTGTGCTGGTTTAAGCTATTGAACGTACCAAGTGCTTGTCGGGAATGGGACCGGTAAGCCTAGTACCTTCTGAACCGGGGCGGGATCTTTCTAGCTACCGGCTTGGGTTGCGTCTCCGGGCTAGCTACCCGTGGTATAGTGTGTGAGTCCGGACTGGTCGGTTAGACCCTCCGGATAACCGTGTACCAGAGTTTGTAGCGTCTGATCCCAAACTGTGGGATGTTGGGAACCGCCTGGTTGGGGTAGACACTGCACTTGGTCTACCTTCTTCCGTGTATCTTGGGTTTACCTTGCAAGGATATAAATCGATCGATCGTCGGTCACTCGCCGTTATCTGAGTCGGCTTGACCACTGGCTACCCCATGTTTATTTATGGAACATTTCGGATTAATATTGATGGATGACTAATCTTGTTTGTACAACCATGCTTGTTTAGCTAGGTGCTTACCTAGAATGGTTAACACACTAGAACTTGAGCTAAAATTTGAAAGTAAGGATCAATTCTTAGTCGCTTTTGGCAAAACAAACCCACCAGCCAAAAAGCCTTGCATGTCTAGCTATGTCTTTTATTTTGGTCGGGTAAGTCTTGCTGAGTATTAGTATACTCAGCCTTGCTTTTGTTGTTGTTTTCAGGTAATCCCATCTGGCCTGGATCTATTCCAGATGGTTGGGAACTTGAGTGGGAAAACGATGTTGATGAGTGATACTCCATGGATGGCCTCCCATGTGTATCTTCCGCTAGTTTTATTTCCGCTGTTTAAACTCTGAATCACCTTTACTTTTATGTAGTCAAAACTTGGTTTGTAATTTTAAGTACTTATGAACTTTTATGTAATGTAATGTTGTACTCTGGTCCCGCCTTCGTGTGGGCTTAGCGCATAAATCGATCCTGTGTAAGTGATTTACCGGGCATGACCCGGCAGAGGCGACAGAATAGTTCTTTATTATCGCTTAATGGCCACGTGGACAGGCTTAGGCGATAATACGGAACTATTTTGGGCGGTTCTGTCACAGCTGGCATCAGAGCGAGTTATGCACCAGAGTAATTAAAATAACTTAACAAACTTGTTTTGGAATAAAATTTGCCAAGATTAATAATCTTGCTAAGTGAGTAGGACGTTAAGGTCTAATCTAGTCCGAGAGGCCCTAGAGGGAATTTTTGGGTTCTTTCAGGTGGCTAGTACTCTATGGTGTATTTAATCTGACTTCCAGCACATTTTATTCCTGTCAAAACTTACTTTCATGCACAACCATACTAGTTCGTCACGTTTTGCCATACGTGATGGTGCCACGGGAAAGTCCGTGAGGGATGAGTGAGGCCTATTCCAATGGGCACTCACGTCGCGTCTGTGTCTAGCCATGTTTTGCCATACATGTGCGAACCCGCAATAGGCGGAAAGGACAACTCCATTCAAACGGAGGTGTCCGAGGTTGGACGCTGTCCATGCAGCGGCTTTACGCATGGATACCGTTTCTATAGTGAACGGTAATGAATGTGGACGCTTTTGTGAGTGCTGGCACAAAAGGTCTTGAATATCTGTGATTTTCTGCAGGTACACTAACCACGGTTGTTAGGAACGGTAATTTAAGAAACGAGTAGCTTTCGACTAGCTATTATAAGGAGAGACGTATATGTATGCCTTGCCACCGGCATTAACTTCGTTTTTGAGCTTAAAAGCTTTGTGAGGAAGTTTAGGACGCTTTTTGCATCATGTAAAAGCTATCAAATTAAAACGGAACTTAAATCATGTGTTGGTTGGGCTTTATTTAATTTGTGTTCTTAAGGACCAATCATGCTAGTTTGATGCTTTGATGAAGTGATAAGCAAAGATTGTAACTAGATGCTGTCCAATTCTTCTAAGGAATTATCTAGAAAATTTCTGACCAGATGCTCTTTAGGAAAATTGTTCATCACCTAGTTAAGGTTGCTCTCTGAATTTCTCATGATTTTAGGATGCTTAAAACTGAAGTTAGGATCAAATTTGCTAGGCAAGGTCATGCTGAAATGCTGTCCAATTTCTGAGTTAAGCTGAAAACTTGAATTTTTACACCTAGTTCCAAGAAGAATTTGACCAGGGAATCTATAACAAATATGCTCCATATATAGCCTACTTTGTGCTGTAAAAACCTCATGGTCATAGGGTTCTCAATTTTTGAGATATGATCTTTTTAGTGAAGCACTGTCCTGCTGAAATTTCTGGGCAATAGCACTCTAAAAATTGATCAGTTAGACCCTTTTCCAATCTGAATTGGTTCGACCCTTGAATACCAAGAATGCTCCTTAGGTATCTATCTACCTCCTGTAGAAATCTCAAGGTCACTAGATTTTTAGTTTGGGAGATATGCCCAAAACATTAGGTCTCTGCCCTGCTGAATTTCAGAACTAGTGATCTCTGAAATTCAAATTTTTAGGTCATCTTCCTTTGAAATCCAGAGCAAACCTTGAATACCAAAGTTGTTTAGAATTTCATATTCTGCATGCTCGTAAAATTTCAGCATCATTGCAGTTTTGAGCTGAGAGATATGGAATTTTTAGTGACCCTCGGCCTGCTGTCCAACAGCCCTGACAGCAAAGCGATATCTGAATTTTCGGGCATGATAGCCTCAGTTTTATCTTTAAATTGAATACCATTATTGGAAGGTGCAAAACTTTACATCCCCTGCCTAAAGATGATGATATTTAGGTGGTGGAAGAATGCTACATATGTTTTTGAAGTTTCTATCCACAGATGAACACAATCAGTGCAAGATCCACCTACCTCCATCTTCTCTTAGAATGGTATCTAATAGAAGCATACTCATATCCTTGCCGAGTCAAGTGGAACCCCGTTGTACTCTCCTAATTGCTTATACGCTTTTTCTTCAATTTAGAGGCGATCCACCAACTTCCTATGGCTATGAAAAGGTGATCACTCCACTTTCCTTGCATCGATATTCCTACATTGATCACTATCAATTCTCAGCCCTCTTTATGCTTGCTCACAAATAAATAAATGAGAACATGGTTACAAGGCATCAAAAATCTGTTGGTAAGCACATGGGTATCATCACCGCATGCATATCTTGCAACCTTAATAACATAAATCATGAGCATGGGAAATGCATTGCACAACATGTGCATTTGGGACATTGGATGAACTAACATGCATATGTCCTGACGGTTTTCCATCTTTCTACTCTATCGCCCTTTTGCTGGTGATGTTGTTGTTCCATAAACGAAGGTGCCGCGACGGAACCTAGGGTATCATGTGTGCTGCAGCCATGTGATTACCACTAGGAGCGCGCTAGGTATCTTGGTTTGTGAGAATGCGACTCACCGCACCTATTACTTCTCAACTCTATGTTTATCCTCTCTACCTTGACTAACCTCATGGGTGAAGCAAGTCATGCTGACATTGCATCATGAGCACCATATCTCATGAGCATACGCATCACGCATCCATAAACATGTGCATCATCATGCATGCACCTCATCATATACATATCATGTGCATCTCTCACTATGCACCATGACATATACACTAAAAGATCATATGCATAAACATCATATGCTCATATACATATACATCATACTATATGCACTGCATCATGAGCATCCACATGTGCACCATCCCATTGTTGCACGAGTCATTTCCCATATGCATAAGCATTGTCATCCCATGACTCATCGAGTGCATGAGTTTCAGCTCAAAATCATTACACCCTGGTGTGGTGTATAAAGTAATTAAAATACTTCATTAAGATAAACCTTGAGCAAGGGTATTTTCCTCACTCCCTTCCCAATTTTGTTTCCAAAATCTTGTCACTTGCCATTGACAATTGTACTTTCCAGGATACTCTAAGAGTTGACCTTTTTATTGATCTCCTAAAAGCAAATTCATGAACCTCTGTAAACAAATTTACCCAAATATTTGAGGTTTCCCTTCTTTATGGGAATCTTTTTAGAACCTTTCAACTTGGTCTTCTTCCTTCTAAATTTCAAAATTCACTTGGTAGTGACTCAACTAAGCTGGTTGAAGGAGTATGAGCAAGTTCTCCAAAAGTTAAGATAAGAAGAGCCTTCTACTGAGTCAGTGATCTTTGGTCCTTTAGCACGTTTCCTCCTAATCAAAGGAACCGGGATACCAGTAAATAAAGGATAGGCAAAATCCTTTGATAGGTTTTCCTTGGTACAATCCCAATTTAGGATGGTAGTTACTCCAACTCTTCTCTTTCTCCCAATGTCACGGTCAATCCTCTCGAGGGCCAATTTGACTCTTCCATATCCATGCTTCGCCTGTTCTGTGCTGCGGCTGATCGTGGCCGTCTTGTCGTCAAGGCATCCAATGCCGGCCACCATCGTGCCACATGCCGCCACCACACCTCCTTGCCACCGGCCCCTACCCAAGTGGCGCGAGCACCACCGCCACTACATCACGGTGAACATCAATAAAAGGAGCATCTCCCCGTCGACTCTCACCACTCATAGTTGCATCCAGTTGAGCCACCACCTTTCGTCGCCCTCCCTTCTCTCCAAATGTTTCTTTGAGCAGACATCGGCCACTTTCGCCGCTTACGACATTCCTCGTTGATTAAGCTCTTTCCTCTATCTTCCCCAGCAATGTGAAGAAGAGTCAAGCTCCTGCAGCTGTTGGTGTCAGTCCGAGCCTTTCCATGAAGCTCGTCCACTGAAGGTTTGGTGCCAACATCACAAAGAAGAAGCTCGAGAAGAGAGCCACAAGAGGGAGCCAACCCCACATCACCAACTATGGGTCATTTTCTGGAGATGTTTGATTCCATCTGCTGGACTCTAGTAGGACTGTACGTCTGCTTTGTGTTCCAGTTCTTGATGGTTTTAGCTTTTCATGTGTACATTCATCGACCGCTCCCTCATGAGCGACATTGATTTCCTCATCAAGCCTGTTATCTCTCCTGGAGGTTTCCTCTAATCTTGTTGTCAAATCTCGGGACGAGATTTATTTTAAGGGGGGTAGACTGTAACACCCCAGGTGTTTATTAATGATAAATACCTCGATTAGAGTGGTTAATCAAGGTTAATTAGCTCCTAAGCATGTTTGACTTGATCTCACACACTTTTGCACAAAAGACCTTGGTCAAAATCTCAAACCACGGTCAAACCCTAGATCTCCTTTAAGGCTGAAATGGTTTTCTTGCGCGTTCTCCAAATTTCACTATAGAAGTTCAAAATCGGCCAATACGAAAGTTGTTCGTTGTTTCTGGGAACACATTTTTCGTAATTGGCGGACATTCCAATTTTGAGTGCAAATTGGCCAAAAATCGGTTTGACTGCGCTGTGAACAGTAATTCGAGCCGTGGAAAATCTGCAACTTCGGTCGACGTTCCCGGGCAAACGGTTGATCAAAACATATGACGCCCTTTGGGAAAGTTGTAGATCTATGGCTCGTCTACAACTTTTATTTTTGGAGATTTTCAAGTATGTTGACACTTTTTGGAGTTAAGCAATTTCGAAAGGGGTCACGTGAAATAGAGGCCGGCACTGGCGTCGCCGTGCCGCGCTCCAGAGCATGTCGTACGCGCGCTGCCTCCCATGTTCGGCCAGCCACGTGGCACCTGCGCGGAACCCCGGCGTACGGACTCGTGGATGCCTCCGCTGTGAACCACAAGACGCCGTGGGCTCTCCGTCCGAACAATCCGTCGTGCGCCGCGTTCAGGAGCTCGTCCGCGCCGGTCTGGGGCCACGCGGCCGTGCGCGCGTGCGCCCGCGCCAGCAGACGCGCATGCATGGCCTCCACCTGGCCGCTTTGGGTGCTAAAGGCCTTGAGGCCGTGCACATGTCCGCCCGTCCTCGCCCTCTCGCCCCGTCTCGTTTTTGTGCGCGCGTCGGGCTTCGGACCGAGCCGCTTCGGCCTTGCAGAGCGCCGCCGCCACCTTTACGGCGCCGCCGCAGCTTCCTTGCTCCGGCCGGCTCCGCGGTCCGTCTCTTCTCCTACACTTGGCCGCCGAACCTTCCTCAGCACCGCCACACCATCGCCGGACTGCCAGGCCGCTCCATCGCCGGTCGGTGGCGTGCCGCAGCGGACACGCAGAGGCATCCCGCTGCAGGCCGCCGGCGCCGCCCTCTCCAGCCCGGCCAAGGCCATCTACCACCCTAGCAAGGTCAGTGCAGCCCCCAGGGCAACTCCTCCGGCCAAGTCCGGCCGTCGCCGGCCGTAATTCCGGCCGCCGGTGAGGCCTCCCGACCGTAGGACCCAATTGCAAGAATTCGTGTCTTCCTAGGGTTGTTTGTGTAAAGCAGGGGCCCCTTTGTAATTCTGAAATTTCAGACAAGGGCCCAGCTGTAAATGCATGTTAGTGTTTCAGCTGCAACTTCAAAAATTCATTAAAAATCGTAGAAAAATCAGAAAAATGCAAATCCAATTTTGTTGGGTTCCTGGTGAAGAAACCTACCTTTTCTAGAAAGCATGTATAGGGTTTTTATGTGTAGTTTTTGAATGAAAATTCAAATTCAGTTTGAAGTGTTTTTAGTGTAGTTTAAAATATACACATGATATGGACTTGAATTTTGGATATGTTGCTCTGTATGACATGTTTAGTTTTGTGACCAAAGTTGACATTATTTTGATGTGTAGATTTTCAGTTATGATTTATGTAAGCTCTATGCTAGATTAATCTTGATGCTTTTTATAGTCCCTTTAATAAACTTTTCTTTAAGAACCAGTGCACCCTAGGGATTTGTCTTGATCAATAGAGCCTCTGGTAGAATGGATGTGATTTTAGGATGTGTTTTGATATGTGTTTTGGAATTAATCTTGTGTAGGAGTTTAAATTCAAATTTTGAAAAATAGTTTGAATCTGCACCTAACCTTTGGTCAGAGGCTTAGTTTTAACATGTATGACTTGTAGGAGAAAGTTGAGATCAAAAAGTTTAGTAAATCTTTTTATATGAATTAATGGTGATTTACTAGGCTGAAATTTGTCTTTTTTGTATAAATTAATTTATAAATGTTCTTAATGTAAATTTTGGTGTGTGATCTTAGAATAGGTATATGATGATGTGTGCAGAAGCTTAGATTTATTTGGAGTGTTTTTGATTTAATATGGATTTATGGTTGAAATGCTTGTTTTATGTATTTAAATAAAGAAATGGAAATTAAGGTGTCAAATTGTGAAATCATGTTTGTTTCTGTTTTTATTAATTTAAACACACCCCCTTGCTGTTTGGTGTAGTTAAGTAACTTAAATTGCTTAGATGTGCACACAATCACCATCACAGTAGTGTTTTGCTTATCATCACACACCCTAATAATTTCTGTGAGAAAATGATAATGTTTGGATGAATGTGTCCAACAAGAGTTGGTTGTGTGGTAATTCTCCCACCTCCACCATAATCTAATGCATGTGCATGTAAACGTGTAGATCTTCCCGACGGGACATACACGCTCACCCAGGAGGAGGAGGGAGCAGCTACTGGAGAGTTGAATCAAGTTAGTGTGCAGCAAGACCTGGACCAAAGTCCAGAAGAGCCCAAGGCTAGTGTTAGTGTTGAGTCAGAGGAAGGCAAGCCCCGGATACATCTAACCCTTTTTCTAAACTCATATCTTTACTTTTCGTATTTATGTTATGATTTGTGCATTTAAGTTTCAGGAGTTGCTTTGAAACCTAGATGCATGATCCTTAGGACTCCTATGCTCTTTTACTAGTATGTTAGAAACGCTAGTGCCATGCTTTAAGGACACGGTACAAGTCGAGTAATGATTCATTGCTCGCGAGATATAGGATGCTTATGTTGGAATCATAAGTTGGTTAAAATGACTCGCTCATGTGGTAAGAGCAATGGGTTCGGTCTCGACCGAGTAGCATTGTGCTGGTTTAAGCTATTGAACGTACCAAGTGCTTGTCGGGAATGGGACCGGTAAGCCTAGTACCTTCTGAACCGGGGCGGGATCTTTCTAGCTACCGGCTTGGGTTGCGTCTCCGGGCTAGCTACCCGTGGTATAGTGTGTGAGTCCGGACTGGTCGGTTAGACCCTCCGGATAACCGTGTACCAGAGTTTGTAGCGTCTGATCCCAAACTGTGGGATGTTGGGAACCGCCTGGTTGGGGTAGACACTGCACTTGGTCTACCTTCTTCCGTGTATCTTGGGTTTACCTTGCAAGGATATAAATCGATCGATCGTCGGTCACTCGCCGTTATCTGAGTCGGCTTGACCACTGGCTACCCCATGTTTATTTATGGAACATTTCGGATTAATATTGATGGATGACTAATCTTGTTTGTACAACCATGCTTGTTTAGCTAGGTGCTTACCTAGAATGGTTAACACACTAGAACTTGAGCTAAAATTTGAAAGTAAGGATCAATTCTTAGTCGCTTTTGGCAAAACAAACCCACCAGCCAAAAAGCCTTGCATGTCTAGCTATGTCTTTTATTTTGGTCGGGTAAGTCTTGCTGAGTATTAGTATACTCAGCCTTGCTTTTGTTGTTGTTTTCAGGTAATCCCATCTGGCCTGGATCTATTCCAGATGGTTGGGAACTTGAGTGGGAAAACGATGTTGATGAGTGATACTCCATGGATGGCCTCCCATGTGTATCTTCCGCTAGTTTTATTTCCGCTGTTTAAACTCTGAATCACCTTTACTTTTATGTAGTCAAAACTTGGTTTGTAATTTTAAGTACTTATGAACTTTTATGTAATGTAATGTTGTACTCTGGTCCCGCCTTCGTGTGGGCTTAGCGCATAAATCGATCCTGTGTAAGTGATTTACCGGGCATGACCCGGCAGAGGCGACAGAATAGTTCTTTATTATCGCTTAATGGCCACGTGGACAGGCTTAGGCGATAATACGGAACTATTTTGGGCGGTTCTGTCACACTTTCCCCCACCGGCTTAGTTTTAGCCTATGTTGGTACAGGTGTGGTATGGGACGTTCCTCGTCAACAGAAGGTTACGGCAAGTATGGTGTGCTGATGTGGCGGTGCAGTGGTCTGCGTTGGTCCTAGTGGTGTTAGTGTGGTATGGGACACACTTTGTCAATGAGAGCTGCAATGGTTACTGTATTGCAATGGAGGCATGTCCGTTTGTGTTGATCGGCGATGGCATGGTATGGGACATGCTTAGGCGTCTTCGGAGCAGCAACTAGGTGAAAGCCATTGTTCGTTGATCCAACAAACCGATGGTGACGGTGATGCTTTTGGGCGTCGCATTCTTCCTAGGAGGCATTTTTCATGGTTGCTACTCTTGTGTCCTAGGTTCTTCTTTGTGAAAACCTTGTCCATGCAGGATGGACGGCGTCGGCACCGGCGATGTCGTATCTTCCTTGAAGGCGTCGTTTTGGAAGTTCATAGGTCTTCTCTGCTCAATATTAACCATGGAAATTGATTGCCTATCCAGTGGTTCGTGCTCATGGTATTAATCAGCGAGCTAATGAAGAAGTTTGATGAAAGTATCTCTCATTGTTCGGAATTGATGAGGCTCTGATAGTACCCTTACACTACTTGGTGTGGAGATGGATCATCAGGTATCGACTTCACGAAGCAAGCTACATGGGATGACTACTCAAACTATAATTTGGAGGGACTTTTTAGCTACATGTATCTTACATGTGCTGATGTTGTAGCAATGGCTACTTTTGTAATAATTGTGGTCTGATGCATCCTTTTGTGGATGTTGAAACCGGATTTTCATCCTTTTTTTTTTGACAATGGTAGTGTATTTTTTCTATGTCGGGGTGGCCATGCCCCCTCCCCCCTCAGTTCCGGTGCGCGTGCCAAAGATTACCCATCCTTCTTAATAGTACGTCATTCCTTTACTCAACAATTCGGAAAAAAAAGTCTTCAAAGATGCCACTTTATTATTCATTTCCTTTTTAGGGTGTCATCCATAAGGCTCTGTTTCTATTAAACATTTTAGTACCTGCTCATACACTTGTTAAGTTCATTAATCATTAGACACTTCTAAGTAAGACACTTTGGAAGTGCTAATTATAATCACTACAAAGAACACGAACAAATAAAGTCATTGGCTATCTGAATCGTGCGCTGGGTGGCCTCCTGGTGGGCACCCTCGGATTAGTGATGCCCGCAATGACCTCAAACGAACTATGGAAAACTTTGTGCATTACTGACGCCATCATAGTTCACAAACTAATGGCTTCATTAATGCTTTTTGTTGTTTCGAGAGGTTATGGATCTATCACCAGCTTTTCCTGTTGATGCTTAGGGCAGTCCCAACCCTCCTAGTCAGCTGGTTTCCATAGAATTAATGAGGTTGCCAAGTAAGCAAAAATCTGATGTGGCAAAAGAATTAATGAAGAAAGAGAAGGGAAAATGTGGAAACTAGGTCGCATGCAGGAAACCAGCTCGTCACGTGGGCGAAGGAAAACGGTGAAAACAACATTGGGGGAGATGTGTCGTTTCTTCCTCCCGCGATTCCCTCGCCATCCCGATCAGCTGCACCTGCACCTCCGCCGCCATGCCCACCCCCGCGCGTGAGCTCATCCCGAGCTCATGTTCACTACCGGATTCCCCACCTCTTTGCTCTCGGCAGAGGGCTCTTTACCCTCGGCAGAGCCTGTGCCGAGAGGAAGCTCTCGGCACAGGGCACTTGGCAGCGTCTGGCCGGCACAGGGCACTCGGCAGCGTCTGGCCGGCACAGGGCGCTTTGCCGAGAGCCACCTCAGACCCCTCTCGGCACACGTGTGCCGTGGGGCCAGATGGCTCTCGGCAAAGCAGAATTTGCAAAACAAAAAAAAAATGCGCCGGCCAGCGGGCCCACAGGCCGGCCGCCGTGCCCCCCCGGCCGCCGCCGCCACCAGCCACCGGCACCGCCGCCGCCACCACCCACCAGCAACACTACCAGCACCGCCCGCCGCCGCCACCAGCACCACCACCAGCACCGCCCACTGCCGCCGCCCGCCGTCGCCACCATCAGCAACACCACCAACAGAGAGGAGGGAGATGAGAGAGAGGGAGAACCTGGTGGAGCACCGCCGCGGCAACGAAGATCCGCCGCCGGCCCGTCGCGGCCACGCGGATCCATTGCCGGCCCGCCGCGACTGCGCAGATCCGTCACCGCCTTGAGCTCCTCCGCCACCACCGTGCTTGGATTCGCCACCACCGCGCCGGGGGAGGAGCTCCGCCGCTGGGTCCCTGCCGCTAAGGATGCCACCACATCTCGCCCCGCCGCCGCTCCTCTCTGCCAGGCCGAGAGGCAGCGAGCGGAGGGGGGAGAGGAGGGGCAGCGCGCGGAGGAGGGGAGCACCTGATGCGCCGCGGAGGAGGGTCCGGATGCACCGCGGGGGTGGAGTTGGCGGCGACGAGTTGAGGGAGAGAGATGAGAGTTGGCGGTGGCGGCTGAGGGAGTGGGAGGCGCCGACCGGTTAGGGGTTGTGGGGGTGGGGAGGCGCCGGCCGATTATATACGTAGGCCGGCGGGCCAAATGGGCCGGTGGGCCAAATGGGCCGCGCCTGGTTACGGGGGAGGTTCGTGGGCCGGCGGTGTCCTTTGCCGAGAGGCTGCCAGCGTGGCTCTCGGCAAAGAGGCTTCTTTGCCGAGAGCCTGGCTCTCGGCAAAGAGGCTTCTTTGCCGAGAGCCTGGCTCTCGACAGAGGCAATTTTAGTCAAAAATAATTTTGAAAATAGCAAAAAAAGTGGAAAATTTTCCAAAACTTCTCGTGGCACCAGTTATGTTGTATATTACTTATAAAAAAGTTTTTATAGTCAAACTCAAATTTGTATTTTTCTTAGACTCCAAACCTAGTGATATTAGTTCAAATTCTTAGAAACTTCCCCAGAGATGTTCGAGTTTCTAAACAGCGTACATGTCCATGTGTTCAAAACATTCTCAATTTTTTTCACAACCTCCTCATATGATATCATGAGTACTTGACAAATTTCGTGATTTTCAAACTTTATTTGAATCTTATACAATTTTTAAACCGTTCTACCTCACAATCTTCATCATGATCAGAGAACCAAATATCAAAAATTTAGCTTCATTTCCTGTACATGATCTTAGACATGTCTCATGAATATCAATATCATTTTTCATCAACTTTACTCTATGGTTTAATGCACTTATAGTTCAAATCGGGCGTATTTACAAAAAATGCCTAGAATGATATAAAATTGTTAAATATAGCAAACAGGGTTAAAATTGTGCCAAATTTCAGCATAAGTTTTGTATATGTGTATGTTGATGGTACAAAAAGTTTGCACTTAAGAAAGTGATTTTTTAAAATAAATTTGCCGAGAGCCTGTGTCTTTGCTGAGAGTTTTTTGGTTGGTTCTCGACAAAGAAGCTTCTTTGCCGAGAGTTTTTTCTTTACCGAGAGTTTTTTAAGTTACTCTCGGCAAAGATTCTTTACCGAGAGTTTATTTTTTTGGCTCTCGGCAAAGACCCGGACTCTAGCCAAAGGCTGCGATTCCGGTAGTGGTTCCTCCCACGCGCATGCTTGTCCCTGCCTACTAGCTCCAGATTTTATTTTTGCTGCACACTCTCCGCACCAAGACCCCTCCCCCATCCTGCTCGCCAGCTACAATTGACCTACTCCATTGCCGATTCATCATCTTCGAGGAACAAATCATCCTCAAGTCTTGTTGAAGAATGAATCGGGCAGATTCGAGGAAGTGGCTATCGCGAGATCCAATCAGGCTGACCATCCAGCCGTCAGTTCGATCTCCGGCGGACCGGAACCGGCACTTTGCCTCTCGTGCTCCGGGCTCCGGCTACTGTGGTTCAGCATCCCGTCTTCCAAGCCATGGTGATTATCCATGCTGGCCGGCGGCACCTCCCGCAAGATTCGTCCGTACGTGCATTTAGTTACGAGGAGTGTTGTCTACTGACATGAAGACAAGAGCTGCTGCTAGGGTGGATTGACTGAAATGAAAATCAATTGTGAATTTAGCTGGTTGGTTGCTTGCTAGAACAGAGAGGAAGGGAAGAAGAGGCACCATGGCTCGCGGCGGCGGCCGATGTGCTTTCCTGTCGCCAAAGTGGGATTCCGCAGAGGATCGGAGGGAGAGAGACAATGAGAGGATCACAAATTTATTATGGACCCAGGCTAAGAAATGGTGGGTTGGAAAGAGCAGTTTTAGAGAAGATGTCTTGTTGACATGGCACTTTGGACATCACCCATAAACCTCATGGGTTGGGACTGCCCTTAGGAGTAGACTTCAAGCCACTGATCCAAGCCTATCTAACAACGCATTCATGATCCGTAGAGATTTTTGTTATCTTATCTGTCAATATGATGATCTATGGGTTGCTGAATTCTATTTTTTTATTGAACTCACCACGGTCACCCACACCTTATTAGTTATTAGCATATATGTTCTCCCATCCAACCCAAAGTGTGCGCAGTAGCGTCGACTAATCAAAGCGGCCACCCATTATATTTTTTATATTCCATATAATTTTTTTTTATGTAACAGGAGGAGCACGCAAGCCCCTATGTACTGGTTATATATTTAAAAAAATGAAAGTTTTATGTACATAGGTGACAAAGAAAAAAAGGAAATAATACTGTAGACGAATTACAACTAAGATAGCCATGTATCTATTGTAGGATGATACTTCTTTTTTTTTGACATATGGATAATCAGCTAGAATTCTCTCTTGAAGAAATGCCTGCATTCTTGTACTGAAGGTTCCTTGTTTTCAAATATGAGGTTGTTTCATGATGTCCAGATGGTCCACACCATAATGACAATTATCTCCATAAAGAATGGTTTCCCAATTTGCTCTTTAATTTAGTGATTGCAGATTCTCATACCCAGAAAGGCTCTCCACGATAAAAAAAATCTATTTGCGCCCAACATAATTTGGCAAATGGACACCAATGGAATAGATGCAGAACCTTTTCTAAAACATCATCTTGACAAAGAACACAATTATAGTTTTGAAGGTCCGTGATATTTTTTCTATGCAAGATGTCCCTTGTATTAATATAAGTCTGATTTTCAATAACAGCCAAAAGAAAACTTTATGTTTAGTTTGGCAGCAACTTTCCCATAGCCATTTATATACTTGGTGAATGTCTGAGTGGCCCTTCATGAACCTGTAAGCATTGTTTGAAGTTTGAACACTAGATACATGTTTCACAAATGTATGTCCATGTATCATTTGATTCCTGTCGCTGGAAGTCATTGAGATTGTCTTGTAGGAGCAAATATTGTTCATAAGCTTCAAAGGAAAGTGGCAGGTTGAAAAGGGAGTGGAATTCTTCAGTTTCAGTTGCCTTCATTAAGCTAATGTTTCTATACTTAGCAAAAGAGAATAGTTCTGGAAAATTGTTGTTGGGGACCAAGTCACCCCAAAGATCATTCCAGAAATAAACTGTCCTTCCATTCTTGGGTATGGGCATGGCCATTCCAAGAAAAAAAAAGTTTTATTTGTGTTGCAACTTTGAATGCATGTGTGGATGCAACAAAGGCAGCTGGATTTTTTTTAATAATGGAATAGCTGACTAGTTGAGTTCAAGCTTTTTTTTCAATGAAAAATACTTTATAATTAAAGGAAAAATAACCACATTGATTGAAAAAAAAATCATTAGTTACCCACCACCATCATTAAAAAATAAACTCAAAATATATACCTCTGTAAGCATGATTGATAAATTGTCGACCGTCGTTATAAAAAAGTTAACTAAACTACTCTAAATGGTATTATAAATTAATCATCACTAACATTACGAATAATAATATATATATATAATAACTTTTATTCTTTGAAAAACAAAAAAAAACTTATGCAGGCTTCTCCATTCCCTACCCCTACTATAAAAAATAAACTAATTGTTGACAAATTTCAACTAAAGCATAATTAAGTTATGTATCACATAATACAGAGACAGACACTTTGGAAGTGCTAATTATAGTCACTACAGAGAACATGAACACAAATAATTTGACACTACAAGTACACAGCAGCCCATCCGTATATGTTTACTGTGATGTGTTGCTGGCTTTCTTCTGGAGCCTAGCCTGGCGCTCCTTAACCAGCATCTTGGCGAAATCTCTCAGCTCCTCCTCATTGGTGCCTCTGTCGCGGTCGATCTCGTTCTTGCCAGTCTCGACGTTCACCTTGCACGCCTGCTTCTTGAGCAGCGCCTTGCCGACGTCGACGAGGCGGTTCAGGTTGTCCTTGGTGGAGACGTCGACGGAGGAGGTGTCGCCGGTGAGCTCGTCGTCCTGGATCCGGAGGTAGCTCTTCTCCGAGTGCAGCGCCTGGAAGAGCACGGAAGCGTGGATGTCGACGATGTCGGAGCTGGCCTGGCTGAAGCTGTCGATGATAGGCGTCGAGCCCTTCTTGTAGAGCCACCCCAGGAGTCCCCACTTGCTGGACTCCACGGCGTCGAACTTCTCCTCGCTCTTGGCGGAGCCGGTGCCCAGCGACAGGACCATGAACCTGCCGTAGTCCGCCGGCTTGAACGGCAAGAAGTCCTCGCAGCCCAGGAAGATCTGCTTGTTCACGTGCGTCATCGCCAGCAGCGTCTGCAAAATTTTGTCAAGTTTTGCGCACACCATCAGCGTCACAATTCGTAGAATGTCAGCAACCGTGCATATTTAATTTTTGGTTTGTTCGTGTGTAAATTGAATTAGTCGATCAGTCTAGATTCAAAGGTTGCTGATCCAACGCCGTGAACTCCACTGCACTCTGAGTCACTGATGACAACGACCCATTTTCCTTGATTGTTTGTGCATGCATGGTTTCGTGTGTGGCTGCTGTTCTTCGTCTGATCTATCTATATGCAGGTTGCTGTCGGTCTATACTAGCATGCATGGCCAGTCGGTGACTCACCGGATTGTTCGCGGCGACGCCTCCATCGATGAGGTTGAAGGCCCGGGGATTGCCGTCCTTGTCCATGGTATGGAATTGGTGCCCCGGGAGGTAGGTCGGCGCGGCGGAGGTGCTGATGCACACGTCCGAGAGCAGGGCGTTCTTGGCGACATCGTGCTTGGCCTGCGTTCAATAATTAATCACACTCACGTTAGCACGGTTGCAGGACCAAAAACATGCAGCAAATTAGCTATAGATAGATGTCTTTGCGCATGGACGTACGTCGTATCTGGAGAAGATGGTGGGTTGGAGGAGCTTGATGTCGAAGGTTGGGATGACGATGTTCTGGAGCACCTCGCTGACCTTGGTGTCGCCGAGGAGGTCCCGGACGACGGAGTGGAGGTACTTGCCGTCGTACTTGGGTCCCAGAACGACGCGGTTAAAAAGGCCTATAGGACCTCCGCTGCAAAACGCACGACACACGTGCAGTCAGATCAAACGTTTACGGCGTCGACTGAATAATGGCTGATCTTGTGTTTACCAAGCTAAGGTTGTTGCAGTGGATCTCACCTTCTGGCAGGGAAGATCTTGGGGCAGTGCTCGAGGTAGAAGTCGTTGATGTCCTTGGCGGCGAAGAGCGGGCGGTTGGGGTCCCCCTTCTTATTCGGCGCCGTGAGCATGGCCGTGACCAGCCCGCCGGTGCTCGTCCCGGCGATAACGTCGAAGTAGTCCGCGATCCTCGCGTCCGGACCGTCCTCCTTCTGCGCAGACACATCAGGAGACGAGATCGTTAGCACCGGTCGGCAGAGAGCATCAGACAGAGATACTAGTCAGATAGATGCATATGCATGCGCAGCTCCCATGCATAGACGCAGCAACATATATAGACTAGCTAGTACTCACCTGCAGTTGCTCCTCGAGGAAGGCGAGGATGGTCCCGGGGATGATCCCGCGCACCCCGCCGCCGTCGATGCTGAGCACGGTGACGATGTTCCCGTACGCCGGCGTCGGCGTCTTGGGCGTGGACAGCGCGGACGCGCCGCGGACGAGCGACGCCGCCGGGTCCAGGGTCAGCCCGCCGGACCCGCTGGTGCCGGCGGCCTCCGCGGCGGCAAACACCGGCGCCATGGACACACGAATTAACCTCTCGATCGAGAGCAGCAAGTCAGCTAGCAACAATCTCCCACCGTACCACCGACCTCCGTTAATTCCCTAGCTCGTTAACAAAGACCGGTAGCTTTGGGAGATCCCCTTGGCTAGCTATTTACACCAAAAGGCTGGCTTGTTTGCTTGCTTCTGGTTTCGTTGTTGCGCTTGGTGTGGAGTGGTTGTGTACTTGGGGTCGAGACACACGAGCGGGTACTTATATAGTGCAGGGTGGGGAGAGAACGGAGCAACACGCGGTGCTCAACTTGATGGCTCCCGGATAAGAAAAGGTCGCGCTCGTGGTGGTGCACTCAGGTGATGGAGCTGATGGGTGGGAGGGGTACTGGGCGGGACACGAGTCAAAGGTTGAAGCGGTCGACGCAAATGCAAGCAGTAGCCGAGAGGGCGAGCACGCGCGTTTGATTTGGCCGGGGAAGAGGGAACGGGACGAGGACTGGGAGCCTTTTTTTTTGAACAAGTAACGGCAGGTGCTCTGCCCATTCATTATAGAAGAAAGGACTGGGAGCCTGTGAGCGAGGGTGGGAGCCCGGGGACGAGGAGGATCCTGTCGCCGGCGTAGCGCGGCGGCCGGTGGGGTGGTAGCGTGAAAACTATCGGGTCAAAAAGGTCGCGGTGGGGGACCCCGATTTTCTTTTACATGGAAGTCCGGCCCGGCTCCGCACTTCCTTCCGTCCGCTCCGGCGGGACGGGCCGGCGGAAACTATTTGTTTTCGCTTCTGAGTGCGGCGGCGCCGAGCCTGCTGCAATGCAACCGCGCGCGCCCACCACGCACCCTACCGCATCGCTATTTTGGGTGGATCATACCACCTCGTATCATTATTGAAAAAAGATCAGTACAGAAGTATCTGACGGTTGAGATTAATTATATACCACCACAGGTAACACCAATGGTATAAGGTGGTATACATAGGTGGTATGGTGGTATGAGGGTATTGTTGATAGTTTTGTCTTGGTGACATAAATGAAATATATGATTTTCTTCATTTCAAATTTTTTTTATTTCCCTCTCGTGTTATGGTCAAATTTTTTTCAAATTTCAAACGAAATTTTTTATTTCAAAATTCAAAAATGATTTTTTAAAAATTTCTTGGTGGCATAAATGAAATATTTCAATTTTTTCATTTCTCATAGTGGTATGGTCAATTTTTTTTTCAAATTTTAAAAACGAAAATATTGATTTTAAATTTTAGAAATGATTTTTTTTTATATTTTTTCATTTCCCTTTGGTGGTATGGCCAAATGTTTTTCAAATTGCAAAAACAAAAATTTTATTTCAAATTTCAAAAACTATTTTTTCCAAAAAGTTTTCATTTCAAATTTTTCTTGATGGCATAAACAAAATTTATTTCTTGGTCTGATGTTGCAAAATTACCTATTTATCCTTACCGAAAATAGCCAAATACTGCATACCACTACCTGGTGGTACGGTCCACCGTAAAATATCTCTTTTTTAGCCCTTTGCCCGGGCTGTGAGTGCGTGGGGCCGTGGGGTCGCCGGTGGGTGGTGGTAACCGCTAGCCGGCCGCGCCTCGGCTCGCCGCCGGTGCACACGGATGGAATTGGAATTGATCGGACGTATGCCGCCATAGCATGGGCGTACTGAGCGGAGTGGGAATCAACACCACGAAAGCGGCTGGAAGCCTCTGGCGTGCGGCGTGCCATGCGAATGGGGGCGACGACGTCGACCGACTAGTTGCTTCAGATGATATGCGTGGATGGTCGTCCGCGCAAGCGTGTGTTTTTTTCCCAACCGTCAGACGACTACGAGACGACGAAATCAGCAAGCCGGGTTGATCAGCAGAGCACCGCCTTTGATCTGGCCCATTTTGTTTCGGTCGCGTGGGGGGTACAGTTTGGAGTTTTTGACCGTTGATTTTTTTTTTCTTTCGTCATATATAAGCCAGCTACAAGCTAGATTTTTGTTTTCTCTCTCTCAAATAGTGGACTATAAGTAACAGGAGATCAACTCCAAGAAGAAAGAGGAACACACTGAAATCAGGTCACATTACATTACATTATCCGTAGTAGCTAGGTTCGATCAAATCAGAATCAGACACGTAATCCCTCCGTCTTTAAATATATGATGTTTAAATCAGGTCACATTATATGAACTAATTTTCTTATCATAAACATCCTATATTTAAGGACGGAAGGAGTATATACGCACGTAGATCCAAATTAAAATTGATCGAGTGTTTAAGAAAATAAATTAAGTCGAGTGCTTCTACACAAACACACACCACCTCACGCATTTCCCCCTTTTCTTTCAGTAATGTGGCATAGCTTACGTTCAACCACTACTACACAAAACATTTGTAGGAGCCACCGCTTTTTTTTTAGGAGCGGGCGAATTTGCCTTCTGATCTAAGAAATCCGCGTGACACTGTAGTAACTAAATCCGCACCTAGAAATCATTTTTGGGAGCGGGTGATGGGGTCATCCGCACCTTAAAAACGTTTTTTAGGTGCGGATGACCCCATCACCCGCTCCCGGAAATATACTCATTTTTAGGAGCGGGTGATGACATCACCCGCTCGTAGAAATGGAATTTTAGGTGCGGGTGACGTCATCACCCGCTCCTAGAAATTATCTCGTGAAGAAAAATTCATAACTTTTGCATATGATCTCGGATGAAGACAAATTTTATATGAAAATTGTATAGCTCGACGAGACCTAAAATTTGTAGTTGACAAATTTTTCATTTGAGATTGTTTAAAATTTCAAAATATCCATTTAAGTTCTATGATATGTTCACAAAACATATATCTCTTATATAGTTTAATGGAACTATATAAGAGGTATATAAGATTTGTGAAGAATGTTACTACCACTATACCGAATGAGCAAATGATCAAAATAAAAGTTGTACATATTGAGAAGTTATGAAACTTTGTAGTTGAAAGTTTTTTAATTTGAATTACTTTTGTCAACGAAAAGTACCTCTGAATTTTTGAAATTTTCAAACGACCTCAAATGGAGAAACATTCAAAATAAAAGTTGTAGATCTTGAGAAGTTATGAAACTTTGTAGTTTACAACTTTTTTATTTGAAATCATATTGACTACGAAAAATAGAGTTTGAATCTTTCAAATTTGAAATTCAAATTTTGTAAACGACCTCAAATGGAGAAACTGCAAACATGAAAGTTGTGTGTCTCGAAAAGTTATGAAACCTTGTAGTTTACAACTTTTTCATTTGATGCCGTTTAGAGCCTTAACAAAGCAATTTACACTCGGTTAGGTATAATATGAGGAGAAAAGAAACTGAGTATGGACGCATTGGGGCGGCGGGTGGCTGGCCAGTGGGTCCTCCCCTAAAAATAAATTTTTTTTGCTATTTATTTCGATCATTTTAACGCAGTTTGAACTTTCTTTTTAATCGATTTCTAGGTGCGGACCACCCCGTAACCCTCACCTGGAAATCGATTTCTAGGTGCGGACTACGGCGTCAACCGCACCTGGAAATGCGTTTCTAGGTGCGGGTCGATTACCCGCTCCTAGCAATCGCTATTTCTAAAAGCGACAGCTAGGAGCGGGTTTGGCGCCCGCACCTGGAAATGCAGATCCGCCCGGTGCTAAAAACATTTTGTGTAGTAGTGAACCCGGCCCCTTGTGCGAAACATCTCGTGCGGTTCAAAGAAAACATTCATTCCGTCGATTACACTAATCATCTATCTTACGTGCGAAACAACCGTGTTACGCAATAAAAATGACCATCCTGCCTTTTTGGAGAATAAACGTGACAAAGCAAAACGAAGCAAAAAGCCATAAAGGCATAAGCACGTTCAACTAACCCAAGCACGAGGTAGAGATTAGTGTAAGCAAAAAGCTGAAACTGTACTTTGGCTTTTTGCTTACACTAATCTTTCTCGTGCGGTTCGGTGAACATTCCGTCGTGTGTACCTTGCCAGCAACAACCGAAGATTCTAGCTACCAAGATGTATTATTTCTTCATCAACAAAAATAAACCTTGATTGCCCGCCCAACATATGACAATGTATAGCGGTTAATGAAAGTCAACCATTTTGATCTCCACAGTTTCATCACGCAAGATTACCATCACGAGCCCAGGTTGCATGCCCAGCTCCATCACCATGCCCGATTAACATTAAAAAAGAGACCGGCTGCTAACTAGCTGTAGAAATTAATTCCCGAGCCAAATGGGATGTTATTCAAGATAAAGTCTCAGAGGGTGCTGCGAGTATTGTTTGCCTTCAGGAGACAAAAGGAGGATTTTGATTCTGCTTACATTAAACTGTTTTGCCCTCGAACGACTTAACCAGTTTGAATTTTATCCTTCCTCTGGTGCCTCTATTCTGCTGCTGTTGAGCACAAAAACTCTTTTGCAGTCACTCTTAAATTCACCTACTCTTTCTCAGGGAAAAGCTTCCATCTCACTAATATTTATGGCCCTGCTCATGCGGCCGACAAGGGTAACTTTATTTTCTGGTTGTATAACTTGGGCATCTCCACCTATGAAGATTGGATTCCTGCAGGTGATTTCAATCTTATCTCTGATATGATGTTGTTTAATGATCTCATTCAGCACCTTGACTTGGTTGAAGTTCTTTTTCATGGCTGAAACTACACATGGAGCAATATGCAAGAGGATCTCCTTTTGGAGAAACTAGACTGGACTCTTTCATATCCAAACACCTCGGTTCAAACTCTTCGCAAACCAATCTCTGATCATTGTCCCTATGTCATTAAGGTTGGCACTTCCATTTCCAAGTCTAATCTTTTCCGGTTTGAAAATTATTGTTGGGTGGACTTTCCTGGATTTAAAGATGTTGTAGAGCTACACTAGAACACTTCAACCTGAGTTAGACTCAAAAACAAAAGGCTGGGGCACTGTGGCTATCTTTCAAAGATAGATTGGGTGTTTTTGAGTTTACAGGAATAAATTATGATCTCTCTGCCCTTCTAGACCTTATTCCCCTAGAAGACCTTGACATTTATTTTTCCCAAGAAGAAATTGTTGTTGTACTTAAAGATATGCCAAGAGACCATGCTCCAGGCCCAGGTGGATTTCATGGAGTTTTCATCAAAAAATGTTGGGATATCATAAAGGATGACTTCCTGAGGCTTTGCAAGGATTTTGAATCTGGATGTTTCTAGCATTAACAACTCTCTTATTGCTTTGATTCCTACGAAAGACACTCCCATGACTGTAAATGACTATAGACCCATCTCACTGCTCAATTATTCAATCGAGTTCCTCACTAAGCTTTTGGTTAATATGTTGCATTCAGTTAATTTGCAAGTCATTCACTCAAACCAATATGGTTTTATTAAAGGGCGCACAATTCAAGATTGTTTGGCATGGGCTTACCAGTTTCTTCATATTTGTCATAAATCAAAGAGAGAGGTTGTTATTCTTAAACTTGATTTTGAAGGCATTCGATAAAGTGGAGCATGAGGTCATTTTGCGAGTCTTACGTCATAAAGGCTTCTGTGAAAAATGGATAAGTTGGATCAAATGCATCCTTGATTCAGGCACCTCTTCAATACTTCTTAATGGAGTTCCAAGCAAACCTTTTAAGTGTAAACGTGGAGTTCGGCAGGGAGATCCTCTTTCTCCTCTTCTGTTTGTCTTGGCTGCTGATTTACTTCAATCGGTTATTAATGATGCTGCTAGTAGAAATATCTTAAAGCACCCTTTGGGCCCTGATTTTGGGGTGACTTCCCTATGATAAAGTATGTTGATGATACTTTACTGATTCTGCTGGCTGAAACTCAACAACTCTTGGAACTTAAAGCCATCTTGGCCATTTTTGCCTCCTCAACTGGTCTCAAATTTAACTATGATAAATCTTTCTAGGTTTCCATCAATTAATGTGGAGGCAAACAACATGACAGATCTTGCTAATGTTTTGAGCTGTCAAGTGGGCAGCATGCCTTTTACTTACCTGGGGTTCCGTCTTGGTACAACAAGGCCTGCAGTGGCTGAATTCTTGAGCATCCTCACAAGAATGGAAAAACATCTTATGGGTATCTCCAAAATGCTCTCCTATGCCGGAAGACTGGTGTTGGTGAACTCAGCTTTCTCTTCTTTGCCAACCTTCTATCTCTGTTCTCTGAAACTGCCCATTCAGATCCTTGATCAGATTGACAAGTACAGAAAACACTTTCTTTGGAATGGCGGGGATTTAACCAAAAAAGGTGGTTGTTTGGTTGCTTGGAAGCACTCCTGCAAAAGTAAGGAGGATGGAGGTCTTGGCATTATAAACATTAGGACCCAAAACTCTGCTTTGCTGCTAGAATACCTTCATAAGTTCTACAATAATTTTGATCTCCCTTGGGTTAGTCTTACTTGGCAATATCTTTACAACAATGGGACGCCACCTCAAGCTAGGAAACATGTTGGATCATTTTGGTGGAGGGATATCATGAGTTACACAGATAATTTTTTCAAGTTGCTAGATGTAAAGCCATCAGAGGAGACACTACCATCTTTTGGGAAGATCTTTGGGATCTTGGAGTTCTTAAATGGAGATTCTCGCAGCTCCACTCATTTGCTAAGCACAAAAATGTCTCTGTCCTGAAATTTTGCACAAATGAAATTGGTAGAAACTTCTGGTTTCCCTATCTCAGATAGCTTTCACCCAGCTTGGGGAGCTACAATCTCTGTTGCCAACACTTCAGATTGGAAAAGGATTTAGGGATGAGTGGGCATACATTTGGAATTCCCAAGATTTTACTTCAAAACAGGCTTACAAGCAGCTCTCTGGTACTCAGCAGGCCTCTTCCCTTTTCAAATGGATGTGGAAATCCAGAGCACTACCCAAATATAAGTTCTTCTTTTGATTATTTCTCATAGATAGGCTCAATACTAGGAACCTCCTCAGAAGGAAAAATATGCATGTAGAGTGCTACAATTGTGTCCTTTGTGTTGAACAGGAGAAGGAAACTCTCTTTCATTTATTCTTTGCATGCCCCTTCAGCCAGGCTTGCTTGATTTATCTTGATGTGGATTGGAACCTCAACATCCCAGTTCCTACTATGTTTGTCCGAGCTAGATAAAAATTTGGCTCAGTAATCTTCAGGGAGATTATAATGGTGACTGTGTGGTCCTTGTGGTGTCATAGAAACTCTATCATTTTTTATGGTGCCTCTCTTTGCTTTGCAAGCTGGAAGGCCTTATTTATAGCTGATATGAACCCGGTTGCCCTTAAGGTTAAACCAGCTATTCGAGAGAAAATTCCTTTGTAGCTGAGTAGCCTTTTGTATTTTTCTTTTTCTTTCTCTTGAGGCCAGAGGCCTTGCTCACTGTACATATCTTTTTTCTTTATATATATTTATATATATATATATAATACAGGTAGGGGACTCCCCTACCGTTTCCCATAAAAAAAGAAATTAAAACAATGTGGTAGCTGGGAATCCACGGCATCTTTATCTATATAAACTATATAATTGGTACCCACTAATGATTTCTCTTGCCTCTCAATGCGCCACATCATAACCCACTATACGTCATGTCACTATCCACCTATAAGACATGTCAACATCCACAAAACCATATATTTATGTTTTCGTAGATTTTCTGTGACTAATAGCATGTTGTATTTGCGAGTAGCACGCCATAAAATTCTCGCAGTTAAAATACATGTAGGATCAATCATTTAAAAATGGTTCTCTCTCAACAAAATTAACAAACTTTCATATATAATATTGTTTACAGATGAATATCGCCATGTAATCGCTTTGGTGTTTCTACTTTCACATTTCACCTTAAAATTTTGTTTAAAAATTCCTGCAGCAACGTGCGGGGTATCACCTAGTATAACCTATATAGACGGGACCCACTAAGAGTCATTTACTCCTATTTCTTTGTGATTATGTTAAGCCATGTCACTTCTATTCTCATTACCGTCAGATCACTAGTGTTCTTGAAATCCATTCGTCCATGTATCATCCTCTTATTGTCCATTAACATCAACCATTCTCTCTATGTTTTCATGTATAACTGTCAGGGTTTGTCACCGCCGGCAAGTAAATTTATACGATCGCGTGTCTAGGTCCAGATGGTGGCACAAGAGACACAAGGGTTTATACTAGTTCCGGCCTCTAGAGAGTAATACCCTACATCCAGTCTAAAGGGGGTGTTCTTTATGCCCAAGTTCGTAGTAGGGGTTACAAACTAGTCGGGAGAGGGTTTCGGAGCCCAAGTCCCTGGTGTGAGTGTGAAGTGGTTCTTGTAATCTGAAGGCGTACGTGTGGTGTTGCTGGTTGTGTTCGTGTGATCGTGTTGCGTGTGTTGTAGTGTCGTAAGCGTGTGTTCTACTGACCCCTTCCCTCCCTTTTATAGTGAAAGGGGGATGGGGAAGAGGGGTAAAAAGGGTATGAAAGTTTATGTTACAGTGTCGAATGTCCTTCCCCACGTCAGGCGGCCGTCCAGACGTGGTGAGCAGCCGTGGACTGTAGCAGAGTTGTTGTGGACCGGATGGGCTTCCGGGAATAGCGGGTTCCGAGTAGTAGGCGCCGGTGACTTCTCGGGCACGTCTCCGAGTAGTTCGGCACTGTGGGACGTCAGCTCCGTGCTCCTGCTCCCGGCAGAGTAGTAGATATGTGTCTTTTCGGGGTACTGTGGAGCTCCTGTGTGGACGGTACGACGCGCGCTGTGCTGTTCGTGGTGTCAGGGAGAAATGGGCGCCCACACCTCCTGACACCGGGCGTGCCCTGCCAGTACGACCCGACATGGAGAAGGGCCTTACATGGCGTTGTGGGAGCGGGTCTACGTGGTGGACTTGTCACATCGGAGGTGGGCCCCACCCAAGGCTTGCTTTGTCGTGAAGACTGGCCTAGTCGGGGGCGGAAACTACTCGTGCGAACGGGTAGTCGTGGCGGCGGCGGAAACTTGTCGTGCGAACAGGTAGTCGTGGCGGAGGTCGGAGAACGGAGAAGTAGTCGTGTGAACCGCTAGGTACTCGGAGACGGAGGTACTTATCGTGCGGGCCGCCAAGTACTCGGAGACGGAGGTACTTGTTGTACGGTTTGCCAAGTACTCGGAGTGTAGACCATATTCCTCTTTTTGAAAGTTGTTGTGTGGTGGGCCCCAACTTAGGCCCTCGTCAATAACGTCGTTTGCAAAGGAATGTTGCCATGATATCACTTTAGTGTGTCTACTTTCAAATTCAAAGAACAATGTTGTCATGCAATCAACTTGATATTTCTACTTTCAAAGTTCACCTTAAAATTTTATTTAAAAAATGCCCACAACAACATGCTGGATATCATCTAGTATTATTAGACTTCGATGGTTATAGAGAGGTAATAGAGAGGTATGCTAGAAGCTTTTTCTGTTCTGATTTATACAAAGGCAGCTTTTAGCTGTCTGGAACTTGAAACCATGTAAAACTGATAACCTCAGTCAAGTAAATAGTAACCACCGTCAAGTAGAATGACCTTATATCTATAAATATTACTTGCTCCATTCCAGATTGCAGATCATTTTGATTTTTGTTATATGTATCTAGTTATAAGTATATATCTGGAATTCTGGATACATAATAACAACAATAAATCTAAACTTATCAAATTGACCTTCAATTTGGAAGGAAGAGTATTAGCTATCGGTCATAGGATAGTCAACTTTCCTTCTTAAACTAAAGGACAAGTACCGATCAATCATGACAAAGAAACGTATGCATCATCCTCAGAAGTGTGTAGAACATCTCTTGGACTGGACTACACACAAGCGTTTAATTTCCACTCTGGCTACTCCATTTTCCCGAGTGGGAAAAATTAGCTTCCACACGTGTCTAGCTTGGACTTGGTCAGTTTTTCACGACGTCGTTGTGTGTACCGTGTATACCGCATAAAAATTAGAATGGGGACACACATGCGTAGTTTTCATAGTCTGGCTAGCTAGTTGTAACCAACAGGATCAATGCATTAATGACACATGAGTGATGAGTTCATGACAGTATCAACTTCACAATAATGTAATACTCCCTTCATTCTTAAAAACCTGATGTTTAGGATAAGGTTTGGGTCAAACATTAGGAATATAAATCATCAATAACTTTTAAGTTGATGAGGTTGCAAATGTGAAAACTATATGAATAGATTTGTCTTGAAAAATACTTTCATAAAAGTATACATATATCACTCTTCGATAAATATTTGTATAATAACAAGAGGTCAAAATTGTGTTTTGGAGACCGTGAGAGTACTACGTAACTTGAGTTTGCTGCTTCAGATGATGGGTTTTTTATTTCCAACCATCTTGCTCCGAGAGGAGACAAAATTGAGCCGGGTTTGTCATGACTTGGGCCGCGCCACTGTTGCTTATAATACAATCAGCAAGCCCGTTAAAGAAGTTGGGCCCAAGGCCTTGTAATAGCCGGCCTGTGAGCCGTGAAAGGGCTAAAGCCCATGTATCTCGCTGAACATATACCCAACAGCAACTGGGAAGGGATCAGGGAGGAACACTATAGCTAAACGCTAAAACCTAACTTCCTTCCTCTCTCATGCTTGAGGCGGTGCCGCCGTGCGATTTCGCCGGTAAACCCTCCAGCTACCCGTGGTTCGCCACAGGGTTGAACAACGCAATGTTGAGATTGCGCTCGACCGTGCGTTGCGCTCGCTGTAGTCTACCCACTGCCTCACCTCCTGCGATGCACATGAGTAGGCCCATTCCTCTCCCCCGGATCCAGCCCCACCCACACAACTCTTCTCCCCAACTCCTTCTCTTTAAGTCATCTCTTCCCCTAGGGGGAAAAGCTCTATGTAGTATCTGCTCTCCGTAGTAGCCGTCTCCAACTTCTCCTCCTCCATCTCTCCCATCGGACCACATCAAATCCAGATAGCCGTCGTGCCTCCACAAATTGCCGCCGCTGGCCCTATCCCTCTCAGCTCTGGCGTTCTCGCCGCAGGGGTTGGGAAAGGGGCCTCCCCTCTCTTTAGTACAGTAGCTTTAGAAGGCCTGGGATGGGCACTCCCTTGGTTGTTGCCGTCGTCGTCGCCGTTGTCGCTGCTGCGGCAGCTTCTGTCACCGTCGACGAGGCTCCAGCCAAGGTAAGTCCAAATAAAGTTCATCCTCTCCACTCCAACACGGATCTCCCCTCCTCCAACCCGTCTTCCTCACATCACCTTCGAGATCTGCGCTCCTCCGCCTTGCTACCACCGCAGGTTGCCTCCGCCTCCACCTCTACCATGCAGCCTTCGCTCCTGTTGATCCAGTCTTCTACCAGACAGCTCCACATCCGGTGTTGGCTCGACGACTTCGTTCTCCCCGAGACTCGACTCCGAGCTTCTTCTTCTTCTACCTTCGGCGACGGCAAGCAAATTATCTTTCGGTCACCCAGTGTGCGCTTCCTCAACGGCTCCGTCGACCCACCTTCAACCGACGCTTAGTGCGGTCTTTCCATCCGGTGTATGCGCTGTCGACGCCTCTACGGCCCTCCGCCGGTGAGCTCGCCGTCGTCAACGTCTCCACTGTAGCTGTTGTCCTTATACGGTCGCAGGACCAAGTTGTAATTCGGTCTTCTTCAGAGGGACCTTTGTGTAAACTGACATATAATATTTGCAGTTGTCAAAAAAGTTATCTCTTTCCCTCTTCTCTTTCTCCTCTCTCGATCCAGCAGGCATGGGCAAAGTCGCAGTGGCCCTGCGGCAAGGCGACCGTTGCAGGGTGTGGTGAGGCGGGCGCTTCGCAATGTTGAGTTTGCGAGTGATCGGTGCTGGCCAAACTCACGACCACCACCCCCCGTGCGCGGGTCCCATGACATATATTGTTGTGTTCCTGTTCTCTTCCGTCCTACATGTTTCTTGAATCCCCCATCCTCTCGTTCTTCTCTTTTTTTTGCCCTACATCGAGACGAGCTCCCCCGCGGGAGCAGCAGCACGGCCGCACAGGGCCGGAGGCAGGCTCCCTCCAGCAGGGTGCGGCGGCGCGCAGACCAGGAGCTCCGCTGGGAGCGGCAGCACGGGGCCGGGGCCGGCCGCGCGGTGCTTACACGCCGGGAAGCGCCGGCTCTGGTGGGGCTCCGCTGTGGGCGGCGGCGCAAGGCCACGCTGACGCCGGTGGTGGCGGCCGTCAGCAGGCATTTTTTCTTTTTACTTTTTTTAATAAAATTCTATAAACTTTCTTCTAAATTTTTCACAAATCTTTATTCATAATTTTTTTTTCTCACAGATTTTGTGGTTAGAGTACCCTAGTAGCACTCAGCAGCTTTATATTCAACTCTCTGTGGGAACAAATTAAACAGAGTTGTAATAAAAATATATAAATATAAGTGGAAGGCACTGCTGATTTCGGTAAAAGAAAAGAAACGGATCTTGCTTGGGCTATCATGTAGTATTTTATGCCTGCCTATAATGTGTACACAAATAATTTGACAGAAGTACCCAGTTCCATTCCATATTTACTGTGATGTTGTTGTTGCTTTTCTTCTAAAACCCGGCCCGTCGCTGCTCCTCTACCAGCATGTGGGCCAAACGGGTGAGCACCTTTTTCAGCGTACACCAAAATTACACGTCCCTACTCTTAATAGTACAACATTTCTATACTCAATTTCAAACAAAAATAAATTTAGTATTCATAGATACCACTTTATTATTCATTTTCTTTTTGAAGGTCATCCACAAGTACCCATTTCTATTAATTTTTTTAGTACCTGCTCATACACTTGTAGCGTTCATTAGACACTTAGTGTTTGTCATCAATTCATCAACACCCCCTTAGGAGGCAAGATACTCTTCAAGGTGTTTCCAAAACACCACATCAATTTCACCAAACGGGTTTCTACTGTTTGCACAACTGCTTTTGTACTTTGACAACCCACTGCTCACGACTATTTTTTCAAAAATCACAGCTCAACTAAACACATTCTAACTAAACTACCATTACATTTATAAAGTATTTACCAATGAAATTATGAGAATAAAAATGCAAATACATTTGTAATTGTGGAAACAATAACAAATAAACCCTTATTATGCAGGCAAAGATAAGCTAACATAATTTAAAAGTAACATAATTTAATTAACACTTAATTAATTTATTGCGTGTTACATGTATCACAGAATACAGAGGCAGACACACTTTGGAAGTACGTACTCATTAAACTCTACAAAGAATATATATATATGCGTAAATGAATGAATCACAGAGCTTGCTTGGGAACATTTCAAAAAAAAAAGGGCTTGCTTGGGCCATGTAGATATAGTAGTATTTACGTCTATACTGTATACACCAATAATTAGACACTACAAGTACACACAAGCACTCAGGTCAGGGACATTCGATGGCGGAGGAGGCGCCGGTAACGGCGCGGGAGGCGGCGCCAGTCGCGTCTAGGCCGGAGCGCAGGCTCAAAGACCGGAAGCAGCAGAGCCAGCATCCTAAGTCGATGCGGTCGTGCTCTAAAGCAGGTCGGCCATGGAAGGGCCCTATACCGCCGGCGAGAGCAGTCCAGGTAAGGTCCCTAGGGGACCTCTGGGCGGAGGATCGCCGAAAGGGTAGGAGGGGGTCAAGGTCTAAGCTATCGGAGCTGTTGGAGGGTGAGTGCTCACCGCCGCCGGCCGTGGAGACGCCAAAGGCGGAGAAGAAGGAGGTGCTGCGGCGAGATCCATTTTCAAAATTCAAAACTGAGATCCCGGTGACTGCTCAGCTTCGTGGGCTAAGTTCACAGGCTGCAGTGGGCCGAAATAGAGCTCAGCGGGCCTTTCGATTTTCTGAAGGTTTAGGGTACCTCTTCCAAGGGGAAGGCAAACCGTTTCGTTTTCCCCGTCCTGTTTCGCTCCACCAGCAAACGCATCGTCCCCTGCGTGAAGGCTGTGCGGCGGCGGCGCGTGCTACGCCTAGGGCGGAGTGGAGGCGCGAGGGAAGGAGAGCTTGGGCCAGTGTAGAGCGGATGGTGGGAGGTACCTTTAACGAGAGGAGGCCCTGGCCGGCGCGCCATGAAAGTGGTGCTCACGTTCACATGGGGCCGCAGCTAGGCATGGAGATGGTGACTGGCGATGGCGGGGGTAGAGAGGCAATGGCAGGATCGGGCTTTCACAGGAACTTCGAAGGAAGGGGGGCAAGTGATTATGGTGGTCAGGGCATCAGGCAGTATGGTAGAGAGTTTGGCCAGAGGTTTGGAGGCGATGGCCGTGGTCAGGGTTTTTTCGTTGGCAGAGAAGGTGGAGGTTTTGGTGCAGGCAAAGGTGGCTTCTGTGGTCGCGGGATTTTGCGCGGCCGTGGGGGACGAGGTGGCCGAGGGCCGCCGGGCAGAGGGAGATGGGGAGCAAGGGAGGAGCAGGGGCGCCAGGGTGGTGATTTGGAGGGGAACAAGACGCCTAAAATGTGGAATGCGCAGGAGGCTGAGGAGATGTTGAGGACCCAACAGCAGAAGCAAGAGGATGGGGATGTGGTGATGAAGGAGGCAGGGGATGGTGATGATCAGGCAGGTGATGTGGCAGGGGAGAAGTGCTCCCGCTGTACCAAAAGGGGGCATTTTGCTGCTGCATGCAAGGCTGAGATTTATTGTGTGATTTGTGATAAACACAATGATCATGTCAACTACAAGTGCCCCATTTTGAAGATGCCGAGGCCGGTGGCGCATGCTATTGGTTATGCGGTGCATGGTCTTGGGTTCTATCATATTCCGCGGCCTCCATTGCCTCGAGCGAAGAAAGATTCAAGGACAGCACTCATTTCGGTTGAAGGGGGACAGGTTCCTATGGAGGAAGTGAAGAGACAGCTTGAGAGATTGTTTCCGGGGAAGTGGACTTGGGAGCTAAAGGCTCATGAGGACAACTCTTATTTGGCCAAGTTTCCTTCGAAGGTGGAGTTGCAGAGGGCGATCGCTTTTGGGGGCGCCGACATTAAGGGAGAGAGAGTGCCGATGGGAGCTAGGTTGAAGTTTGAGTTGTGGCAGGAGAAGGAGGTGGGCTTTCTATTGCCGAAGGTTTGGGTGAGGGTGTTCGGTTTGAGGAAGGAGCTCTATGAGTTCTTGGAGTTGTGGGCGGTTGGGTCCATGCTTGGCTCTACTCAGATTGTGGATATGGAGACTACTAGGAAGAGTGATTTTGGACGCATTCTTGTGGCGGTCCTTAATCCAAGCTTGATCCCAGAGCAGCTGGATGTGGTTATTGGTGATCACTATTTTGAGTTGGAGTTTGAGGTGGAGAAGGTGGGCATTGATGAGAATGGTGAGGAGGCGGAGTTTGATTGGCATAGGGGGCGTGAGGAAGAAGGTAGAGAGGGCTCTTTTGAGGACGGACAGGCTGGAGAGGAGGAGGGGCTAGAGAGGGTGCCGAAGAAATTGAAGAGAGGGGTGGATAACGCTGGGGTTGAGGGGGCGGCAAAGGACGCCCAGGGTGGTGAGGATGGTGTCATGTCTTGGAAGGAGCAGGTTCAGAACATGACAAAGAGGGAGTTTGAGGCCTTTCTGAGAGCTAAGGCGGATGAGATCTCGAACCTGGCAGCTGATCGAGTTGTTGATGAGGTGGTGGACAGAGTGATGGGTGAGGAGGAGGATGGACAGCTGCAGAAGGAGGTGCTAGGAGATGGTGGGATGTCCGGTGGGGACATGGAGGTGGAGATGGGGGATCGGGTCAGGGAGGCAGCGGCGGTCTCTGAGGCTATCAAGGTGCAGGTCAGGACTAGTCCGAGACTTCAGCGGTCCAAGGATGAGCATATCTTAGCTAAGGCTGAGGAGAGGGTTGCCAGGAAGAACCTAGAGTTCAATGAAGGTAATCCTTGTTCCACATCTTTATTTTCGGTAAAAAAAGACCTAGCTTTAGATTGTTTACAAAACATAGGGATCAACCTAGGAGTTTCTAGTGTAGAAAAAGACATTAATCTATATAACCTGTTGGAATTTGAGTCGGAAAGGGAAGTAGGTGAGTTGGGGGGTCTGAACAGGATTGGGGAGAATACGATAGCGAGGAGGAGAGTTGGGAGAACATGGAGAAAAAAGCTCTAAGAAATTTATGTGGTGATTTAATGGAGGAAGTGTTTGATGAATCAAGTTTCCCTTTAAACAGTGAACTTGATGATTTCAACCGTAAGGGCAAGTCTCACGCTAAGTCGTGCTTGAGTAAGACTTGCAAGATAAGGAGGGTGAAATTTTCTAAAAAAGATGCCGAATGAAGGGAATCTTTTGGAATAGCAGAGGTCTTAGTGACTTGGCTAAAACAAGATTTCTAAGGGAGACCTCCAAAGAGCAAAACCTAGCGTTTATTGCTCTTTTGGAGACAGGCAAGAATGACTTTTCCCAAGATTCACTGAATAATTTTAGTAGAGGGAGGAAGTTCGTGTGGCACTGGACTGCACCTCATGGGAGATCAGGCGGTATTCTGCTAGGGGTTAACCTAGATGTGTTGGATGTGGGTAGTATTGATGATGGGGATTTTTTTTGTGAAATTCAGTGTGAGAGATAGGAAGAGTGATTTTAAATGGGTTTTGGTGGCTGTGTACGGGGCAGCCCAACCGGAATTCAAGGAATCATTTCTTACTGAGCTAGTGCAAGCGTGCGACAATGAGAAGCTGCCTTTGTGCATTGGGGGAGATTTTAATATCATTCGAAATAGCAGTGAAAAAATAATGATAGATTTGAGGGTAGATGGCCCTTCTTATTTAATGCGGTCATCGATAGCCTGGATCTGAGACAGATAGAGTTGTCTGGTCGTAAGTTCACATGGGCTAACTCTCGTAGGGTACCTACATATGAGAGGCTGGATAGTGTGTTGGTTAGTACAGAATGGGAGCAGAACTACCCACTGGCGACAGTGGAGGCCCTTAATAGGGAAATTTCAGATCATACACCTCTTCTACTAAGTACAGGAGAAAAGGCCAAACCCAAAAAACAACCACCCTTCAAGTTTGAGCTGAGTTGGTTGTTGAAGGAGGGCTTTTTTGAGATGGTTTCTGAAGTCTGGAACAAAGAGACCAGAGGCAGCACCCCAATGCAAAGGTGGCAAAACAAGATTAGAAGATTGAGACAATTTTTGAGGGGATGGGCAAAGAATATGAATGGAGCTTATAAGAAAGAAAAGCAAGAATTGTTGAGGAAAGCTGAGGAGATAGATAAGAAAGCGGAGACCCAGCTGCTAAGTCAGCGTGAATGGGACTTAAAACAGAGTATTCATGAAAGAATTACGCAATTACTTAGGAAAGAAGAGATAAAATGGTTTCAAAGAGCTAAGACAACTAAAATTTTAAAAGGGGATAACAATACGAAGTATTTCCATATGGTGGCAAACGGAAAAAGGAGGAAGACTAGAATCTTCCGCCTTGATCAAGATGAAGGAGTTATTGAAGGGGAGGAACAAATTAAGGGTTATATCACTAAATATTATAAGAATCTTTTTAGAAGTTCAGAAGCTGGCAGATTGTCACTCAATGAGTCTTTGGTGGAGGATATTCCTCAAGTTACCGATACGGAAAGTGAGATGCTAGTGGCCGAATTTTCTGAAAAGGAAATCCGAGAGGCCATTTTTCAAATGAAGCATAATAAAGCTCTGGGACCTGATGGTTTTCCGGTTGAATTCTACCAGGTGTTTTGGAGTCTCATAAAGGATGACCTAATGGCCATGTTCCGAGACTTCCATACAGGAAATCTACCTCTTTTTCGTCTCAATTTTGGAACAATAACGTTACTTCCAAAGGAGAAGGAGGTCAAGAGAATTCAGCAATATAGGCCCATTTGTATGCTTAATGTTAGCTTTAAGATCTTTACAAAGGTCTTGGCAAACAGACTCACGTCGGTGGCATGTAGGGTCACCAAACCTTCGCAATCGGCTTTGCTGCCTGGAAGATATATTTTGGAAGGAGTGGTTGTTTTGCATGAAACCATCCATGAGCTGAAAAGAAAAAAGCAGAAAGGCCTTATTCTCAAGCTAGATTTTGAGAAGGCCTATGATAAGGTTAATTGGGACTTCTTGCAGCAAGTCCTTAGGATGAAGGGTTTCCCGAATGTGTGGTGTCAATGGATGGAGAGAGTGATTTCAAAGGGAAGTGTATGTGTGCAAGTGAACGACGACTTGGGTCACTTCTTTCAAACCAAGAAAGGTTTAAGGCAGGGCGATCCTTTGTCCCCCATTCTTTTCAATTTAGTTGCAGATATGTTGGCAGTGTTGATTGAGAGGTCAAAAGGCATGGGTTTCTTTGATGGGCTGGTTCCTCACTTAGTGGAGGATGGTCTCTCAATATTGCAATATGCAGATGATACGATTCTTTTTTTGGATGATGATCTAGAGAAGGCCAAAGGCTTGAGATTAGTACTAAGAGCCTTTGAAAGGTTATCCGGTCTTAAGATCAACTTCCATAAAAGTGAATTATTCTGCTTTGGGGATACAAAGGAGAGGGTTGCGGAATATGTGAGGCTTTTTGGATGTAAAGAGGGTGAGTTTCCTTTTAGATACTTAGGTATCCCTATGAGTCCTAGTAGGCTTCTCAATAGGGATTGGAGGGCAGTGGAAGAGAGATTTCAAAAAAAGCTTAGTAGTTGGAAGGGTAAGCTGTTATCATCGGGTGGGAGGCTTGTCCTTATTAACTCGGTCTTGTCAAGCTTACTAATGTTTATGATGTCCTTCTTCAGAATACCTAAAGGTGTTTTGGAGAAGTTGGACTATTATAGATCCAGATTCTTTTGGCAATGTGATGAGCACAAAAAGAAATATAGGTTGGCCAAATGGAGCATTCTGCATAAGCCAAAGAGTGTCGGGGGGATGGGTATTATTGATTTGGATACCCAAAACAAATACTTGTTGAGTAAGTGGATTGTCAAGTTACTCAATGAGGATGGAATGTGGCAGCAAGTGCTCAAGAAAAAGTACCTTAAGGGAAGAACGCTATCACAGGTAGAGAAAAAGAAGGGGGACTCTCATTTCTGGGCAGGTTTAATGGAGGTCAAAGATCTTGTGCTACAGAGAGGTAGGTTTAGAGTTCAAGATGGCTCCCAGACTAGATTCTGGGAGGATCTGTGGTTAGGGAAAGATCCTTTGATGGTAAAATATCCAAGTCTCTACAAAATAGTGAGAAAGAAAAATATGTCGGTTGCCCAAGTGCTAAGTACTACCCCACTGAATGTATCTTTTAGACGTGCCTTAGTGGGGGACAGTTGGGACAAATGGCTCGAGCTAGTGGGGAATGTCCTGATGGTGAATCTTAATGATCGCAATGACTCCTTCATTTGGACGGCCAATGAGAATTTTTTGGTGAAGAATATTTACAATGACATAGTTTTGAGAGAAGGGGCTCCGGTTAATTGTTGGGCGTGGAAAGCCAAGATCCCTTTGAAGATTAAAATCTTTCTTTGGTATCTTATGAATGGGGTTGTGTTAACTAAGGACAATTTAGTTAAAAGACATTGGAAGGGGTGTACAAAATGCTGCTTTTGTACGGAGCAGGAAACAATTCAACACCTCTTCTTTGATTGTCCCATGGCTCAACTTACATGGGGAAGTGTGTGTTTTACTTTTGGGGTTAAAAAACCGGAGGGAGTGAAACATCTATTTGGTCCTTGGCTTAGAAGTTTTCGAGTAAGCAAAGGAACCTTGTGCTGATCGGTTTAGCGGCGATATGCTGGGCCTTGTGTATCAGTAGGAATGATTTGTATTTCAAAAGTCACAATATAAGTCTATTTTGCAGGTGATATTTAGGGAGACGTTCTAGATTAGGAGTTGGTCTGTCCTTTCTAAACAAGATGGGAGAACTATTCTGAAGGACGGTTGTCGTGCATTAGAGGCTGCGGCTTTGGAGTTATTTCATAAGTCTGGGTGGAATACTCTTAAGCGTATTGGAAACTAGTTGTACTTTGCGATGTATTCTGCGTACTTTGAATGCTGTCGTGCATTGTAAGAGTGCATGGTTGAGTCGGTGTGAACTGTGCAGCCTATGTGCTGTTTTGGGTGTGTGAGTTGTATCTATTTGGCTGCAGACAGTTCCTTGAACGGTTGATTGTTCCTTTTATCTAAAAAAATGTTTACTGTGATGTGTTGCTGCTGGCTTTCTTCTGGAGCCTGGCCTGGCGCTCCTTTACCAGCATCTTGGCGAAACTTGTGAGCGCTTCCTCATTGGTTCCCCTTTTCAAGTCAGGTTCGTTCCTCCCGGTCTCGACGTTCACCTTGCACACCGGCTTCTTCAAGAGCCCCTTGCCGACGTCGACGAGGCGGTTCAGGTTCTCCTTGGTGGAGACGTCGACGGACGAGGTGTCGCCGGTGAGCTCGTCGTCCTGGATCCGGAGGTACCTGCCGTCGGAGTGCAGCGCCTGGAAGAGCACGGAGGCGTGGATGTCGACGATGTCGGAGCTGGCCTGGCTGAAGCTGTCGATGAGGGGCGTCGAGCCCTTGTTGTAGAGCCACCCCAGGAGCCCCCACTTGCTGGACTCCACGGCGTCGAACTTCTCCTCGCTCTTGGCGGAGCCGGTGCCCAGCGACAGCACCATGAACCGGCCGTAGTCCGCCGCCTTGACGATCGGGAAGTCCTTGCAACCCAGGAGGATCTGCTTGCTCACGTGCGTCATCGCCAGCAGCGTCTGCAAAAATTGAGACATCGTCAGCGTCACAATTCGTAGGATGCCAGCAACCAACCCATCATATTTATTATGGTTGATTTGTACGTGTGTAAATTGAATTAGTCGATCAGTCTAGATTCAAAGGTTGCTGATGCAACACCGTGGACACTCCACTGCACTCTGAGTCACTGACGACAGCGACCCATTTTCCTTGATTGCTTGTGTGCATGCATGGTTTCGTGCGTGGCTGCTGTCCTTCGTGTCGATCCATATGCAGCCAGGTCGCATGGTCAGTCAGTCGCTCACTCACCGGATTGTTTGCGGCGACACCTCCGTCGATGAGGTTGAAGGCCCGGGGCTTGCCGTCCTTGTACTTGGTATGGAACTGGTGCCCCGGGAGATAGGTCGGCGCGGCGGAGGTGCTGATGCACACGTCCGAGAGCAGCGCATCCTTGGAGACATCGTGCTTGGCCTGTGCGTTCAATCACACTCACGTTATGTTAGCACGGCGCAGGACCAAACATGCAGCAAATTAGCTATACATGTATGTCTTTGTGCATGGACAACGTACGTCGTATGTGGAGAAGATGGTGGGCTGGAGGAGCTTGATGTCGAAGGTGGGGATGACGATGTTCTGGAGCACCTCGCTGACTTTGGTGTCGCCGAGGAGGTCCCGGACGATGGAGTGGAGGTACTTCCCGTCGTATTTGGGCCCAAGAGCGACGCGGTTAAAAAGACCCAGAGGACCGCCGCTGCACAACGTTAACGCACGTCACGGCAGTCAGATCATCAAACGTTTACGGCGTCAACTGATCTTGTGTTCGCCAAGGTATTTGTTGCAGTACAGCAGTAAACGAGAGACCTCACCTTTTGGCAGGGAAGATCTTGGGGGAGTGCTCGAGGTAGAAGTCGTTGATTTCCTTGGCGGCGAAGAGCGGGCGGTTGGGGTTCACCTTCTTATTTGGCGCCGTGAGCATGGCGGTGACAAGCCCGCCGGTGCTCGTCCCGGCGATGACGTCGAAGTAGTCCGCGATCCTCGCGTCCGGCCCGTCAAGCTCCTGCGCAGACACAGGAAACGAGATCGTTAGCACCGGCCGGCAGAGAGCGTCAGAGAGCGAGGCATGCATGCACTGGTGGCATGCCTAGCCCCTCCCACACACGCAGCAACATATATATGGACTAGCTAGTACTCACTACTCACCTGCAACTTCTCCTCGAGGAAGGCGAGGATGGTCCCGGGGATGATCCCGCGCACGCCGCCGCCGTCGATGCTGAGCACGGTGACGATGCTCCCGTACGCCGGCGTCGGCGTCTTGGGCATGGACAGCGCGGACGCGCCGCGGACCAGCGACGCCGCCTGGTCCAGGCTCAGCCCGCCGGACCCGTTGGTGCCGGCGGCCTCCGCAGCAAACACCGGCGCCATGGACACGAATTAACCTCTCGATCGAGCAGCCGAGCAGAAACCAGCAATCTACGTACCACCGCCAACAACCTCGCTCCGTTCCCTAACTCGTGCCTGGAGAGGCAGTACGTAGCTAGCTAGTGAAATGCTTACTAGCTCGATCGACCGGGAGCTAGCTGTGGGAGATCCCCTTGGCTTGCTATACCGCAAAAGGTTGGGTTGTTTGCTTCCTTCTGGCTTTCGTGTTGCGTTTGGTGTGGAGTGGTTGGGTACTTGGGGTCGAGACACACGAGCTGATTCTTATAGTGCAGTGTGGTGGGGAGAACGTACGGAGCAACGCGGTGAACGTGGTGATGGCTCCCGGATAAGAAAATGTCGAGCTGATCGTGGGAGGGTGTACGAGCAGGACGAGTCAAAGGTTGAAGGGGTCTACGCTGCTACGCAAGTGCAAGCAGTAGCCAAGGGCGAGCTGCTATCACGCGAGTGTCCAGGGAAGAGGAGGGTGAGAGCTCGGGGACGGACGAGTGGGAGCACAAGGCATGAGAGATATGATCCTGTCGGCGGCGTCGCCGTGGTGGGTCGGTAGCGTCAAGACGATCGGGTTAAAAAAAAAAACTCGCACGAGGGGGACCCCGATTTTCTTTTACCTGTAAGGCTGGGACTGCTGCAAGTCTGGCCCGGCTCCGCACTTCCGTCGTCCGCTCCGGCGGGATTGGCCAGAAAGTAGCATTTGTTTTCGCTTGCGAGCTACAGTGCGGGCGGCGCCGAAGCTGCTGCGAGCCTGCTGCCGCGCGGGGCAGACCGCATGGCTATTTTTGGCCACTTGCCGGCCAATGCGTGGGGGGGTCGCCGGCGGCGCCTCGGCTGGCCGCCGGTATAGTGTACACTGATGGAATGGACGTATGCGTACAGTGTGGGAATTGGCGTTGGCGCCACGAAAGCGGCCGGAAGTCTCGGGGCGAGCCATCTCTACGCATTTCCCTGCGCGAATGGGGGCGACGACGTCGACCGAGCTAGCTAGCTAGTTGCTTCAGACGATACGCATGGAATGCATGGTCCGCGCAACCGTGTTTTGTTTTCTTCCCAACCACCCGACGACTCCGATTGGGACGACGAAATCAGCGAGCCGAGCAGAGCACCGCATTTGATCTGTTTTGGATTTTTGTTTCGGTCGCGTTGGGGTACAGTTCGGAGTTTTGACCTTTGATTTTTTTTTCCTTTGGTCATATATATATAGCTAGCTAGCCGCTAGATTTTCTTAATTTTTTTTCTCAAATAGTGAACTATAAGTAACCGGAGAACATCTCGTTTGCGTTAGTTACTGTTGTAAAACAACCGGATTTCGTATAGATAGAAAGGAGAACTAGAAGTCCTAGTCCTTGTCCGGTTGCTTGTGGGCTCTTACCAAAACTCTAGGCTTAGTTCGGAGTATATATATCAGAGGATTACCCCTATTGTAGGATATCGATATTGAGATAATAAAGAGAAGCTCCACCTATATTGTCTCTTGTCTACTTTGTACTTATTCTTATGCTTGTCATGAGAGACGCGAGAGGGAGAAGATCCAGCCGTTGACGACGTGTTTCACAACACGTTATCAGCACGACTGCTCTTCGTCGACTACGCCGAAGGAGTCGCCATCAAGCTCGAGTGCTCAACGCCGGCGATCTCGCCGTCGTCCACATGAACGACTACTTCGACGACGTCGACTACATCAACGTCGCCAGCGATCGGATCTGCAGCGACTCGTCATCACGCCGGCAGGTCCCCCGGCCTAGCCGAACTGTCCTACGCGACAGACTTCGAATCCGTTCGTTAAATCAAGCAACACGGTATGATTGTTCTCAAATTTTAGTAGATTAGATCTGTGGAACCAAACTTCGAGTTGAGTGATTTAATCTGCTAAATCAATCTACCGAGAAGTAGACGACTTGCTAATCGCTGGATCTTTGCATTATCAAATCACGTTGGCTTGCTACATCGCTTGATCCTCGCATGATCAAACCATGTCGCTAACCTGTACATTAGTGAATTAAGGCCTGGAATTGAAAAAAAAGAAGAAAGGGGTTGTGTACAATGCTACCGATCTGCAAATCGTATCACGTACCCTACTCGATCCCTAGGGCGGCTCTGTCTGAAGAGACATGTCGGCTTGAAGCCACGCCTGCAACCGTACGTTCCTGTTGGAAGTGCATCATCATCTGCCTGAAGCTAAAGCGCCCGAAGTCGAATTGCCGTCTCCTCCATGCTTGCAGATATGCATTGTTGTTGCTCATCGTTGAGTCCGCAGCTTGCAGACTGCCTTGACTACCATGATGATGCCTATATTCGCAAATACCTGCAGCAACTTCTCGACTAGCATGTCGAAGACATCGTGAGCTTGCAGCTTGTTTCCAGCCATATTTCTCGCATTATCAGAAGCCGAGACTCCGCAACCGTGTCGATTCCCCAGAAACTGAGACCCAACAGCAAGTAGCACGGCTAGAAGTCGAGACTGAATTCCATAAGCGGAGGACAAATGCGTGTCCTACCTGTGGTACGGTCAAAGTCGAGTTCAAGCCCAGCCCACAGCAGAGATCGAATACTGATCACCATATTTGGTTTTTTTCTCGTACTCGTACGCGCTGTCACCCGAAGCTGCATCGTACACCACCACCGCTCGCCACCCATGGCATCGCCTGTTGATGAATTCCACGCCAATGCTGCCAGCAACCGCAGTACCGTCTCCCCGCTGACGCCAGTAGTTGCAGTGCTGCCTCCTCGTCACCGCTATCAGCAGCCCCACGACCGGCGTCGCGCGTCGAGTACAAGGGAATGACCGGCTCGTAGCCGCCACTGCCTGTCCCTGAAGGTCTAGAACTCTCCCGTAGAAGAGAATGGATGAGGTGGTTGTGGGAGTGAGACGAGAGGGGGTCCCGAGAAATCTCGGAGAATTCATTTATTTTGCAGTACAGATAACTTCTGTAAATTGGTATTCATGAATTCATTTACTGTTTTAATTAGTATAATTACAAATAAAAACAGTAAGTCATGCCTTTAATCATAGAAACATGATTTTAGGCATATGAGCTCTCCAAATTTTGAAACCCCCTTGAGGCTCATATTTCAACTTTTTCTAGCATGTTTAATGGAAATGCAAATTCTGAAAATTCAACCATTAATAAGTGAAGTGGCTAGAAAATTATCTTTAATCATAGAAAATGGTTTTAGATTTATGACCTCTCTCAATCCTGGAGCACCTTAGACATATTAGCCCAGAGAGTGTCATATTTTGCTAGAAATATTCTGGGAAAATATCTAAATTATCTATTGAACAGAGTAATCAACCTTACTTAATTTTGCACTAGTTTCATGCATTCAAACACATGAAGTGAGCCAGTAGCAATTGCATGAATAATGTAGGATGTGACATGATGTCCATTATTTCTCGAAGAAATATAATATTGGTTTTAAGCCTAGCACCATGTAATTTCTAGAAGAAATGATATGTAACTCTGAAAGTTATTTTAGCCAACTTCCCAACACGACATTATGAATTTACAATAGTAGTAAATTCTTAAGAAGTATGTCAACTATTGAGTTCATACATAACATGAAGTTATGCAGAAATAATATATTTTCTTGAAGAATCATATTTCTTAGCCACAGCGGCATCTTTGTAATTCGAGAAGAATATGCAAAAACTCAATATAGAAAATACTTATGCAATCAGAAGTTGTGTAAACCATAAAAGTGGAAGGAAAGTAGTATATATTTTAGAAGTGATGTTGGGCTCAGGGGGAGATGCATTGAGATCGTGAAGTCTCATACTCACCCAAAACCACTAGTGAATAAAATTTCCTACATAAGTTGAATTATTAAGTAATATTCCTGGAGAATTTGGTTATGCTCATGAAGAGTAAGCATTTGTCTTTTGCGTTAAGACCAGAAGTTTAGCATTAGCTTAGGAATGTTTCCCAAAATAAAAGGGCAAATTGAAAAAATTGGTGTTTCTTACCTCTGTATAGGTTTTCTCACCTTATCTTGATGCCCACTTGCTCATAGCAGTTTTTACCCGTAGTAATTACTTTAATCTCATGGAATATATAAAAGAATTACAAAATTAATATTGTGAATAAAATTGCTTTAAATTACCTATTTGATAATCATTTGAATGTTTTTTCCACTCAAGTCTCAAGTAAACCATGTAGGTTGTAGTTATTGTGCATTACTACCATGCAGGTAGAATAGAAACTGAATTTCTATGAAGCACATTAACTAGTAATATGCAAGCTCTATAATTGAACTTAGAAGATTCAATTTAGCTATGAAGTTGTATATTACTCAATCATGTACTGAATGCATGAGCCCTCTAAGTACTTGAAGTTTATTCTACCCAAACCACATTGGTGTACACTGAATAGTACATCTACATGGATTTCATACCATATCCTATTTATACTAGCAGTATAATTTAATTCTATGAAATAATTGAAGTAATTCATAGATCATGCTTTAAACATAGCATCATCTGAAATGTGCAACTATGGTATGAAAAAGAGAATGGAATTGGGGCTAGAGACATTCAGAATGTGGATAAAATTGAAAATTTCAATAGGCATTTTTTCTAATCCTGTATGATTGTTGGTTTAGAGCCTCATCCTGTTAGATTGATGGACAATCAACATGCGAGTGGCTAGTAGCCATAGTCACTGTAATGACTAAGCATGTAGCTCTGCGTAGCTTTAATCCTAATATTACTTTGTCACTCGGAATGATAAGGTTAATAATTATTTCACACTAATGTGATGACATGCATGCCACCACATTGATCAGAAGTCACTGCATGGACATCAAATCAAAATTTCGCTTAAACATTGGCTTGTAGCCATTATGTTATTCCTATCATCACACTAGCTTGCATGCTATTTTTTTAATTCAAAACTTCTCCTGTTGAGATGTAGCTCTCACTCTGATAAGGTGGCCAGTAAGCCATCATATCACTTTATCAGCCAGCTAGCAGCTGACAAAATAATGTATTATATGCATATGTGCAAAATGACTAGAAGTCAGCAAATAATCTTTAGTCAAGAAGGTTAAGATCAGGGGGAGCGAACTGGTCTAGAATTGACCTCATAGGAAATGTGTCCAATTTGAAATTGGTTTGCCCAATTAGAATGGGTTTGCGGAAAAAAATAAAAATGGACATGATAGTCCATTGTGTCAAAAATAATTATGTATTATGGATTAAAAAAAGACAAATAGAGAAATCATGAATGTAAAAGCAATTAATGTTTCCAGAATATTTTTCATGTAGATTATATTTTGCATAAATTTTAAACTTGAAGTTTAATTGTCAAAATTACTTGAAGTATATCGTATGAGAATTTGGAAGAATATTTTGGGCTAAATAAATAAAGACGCTAGATAAACATAATGGTTCTGTAGACTTAATGAAATCTAGCTCACTGCATAACAAATAACCCCTAAAAGTCTAAAACAAAGTGCGTGTAATTTTATTTCACCATAATAGCATACAAATGGGCATCAACTTGAAGTTGAAATATATAGAACTGAATTTCCATTACATTAAGTTCATGGGGATATCATGGGAAGTATGTTATTTATGAAGATATAATACTGGAATTAGGGGGGAGAAAGGCCATATGAATGTCTTGTATTGAATAGAAGAATAATCTTCATAATATTCTTAGAAGCTTGAAGCAGGAATAGAAAACGCACTCAGTCATACTCGCATGACGCGAAGTATAAATGCTAGAAAATTAAATTGTGAGGAGCCTATGAATGGCATCACCTGATGTGAAAACACACTTGAAGTGAAATTCCCCGAAGGACTTTTATCCTAGTGAGAATGTGCACACATAATGAATACTCACATATAGGAATCTGGAATGAGGAGATACAACCTGAAGTTATTAACCAGAAGTTAAGTTTACTTGTAGTAAACATAATGCTATGCGTGGTATATCCCGGGTATTTAATAATATACTCACCATGGCAAATGATTTGATCATTAATTTAAAATCTACGGGGACGCCTGTTGGTTTTGGATTAAATGAACTTGTCAAACAATTTATTGAAATCTCTGTAGAATTCTGGAAAGAAGACCATTATGGTCGAATGCCTCACAAACAAAGAAAATGGTCATCTTGAAGATGAATGCCTAACACTATAAAGCGCGCTTAGTATTTTGTGTTGGGATAGCAGATACTAGTTGACTATATCATAGTCTTATCCTGAAGATATGGGAGAGAAAAGAATGAATGTCGACAACATATTACCTCTATTATTGTAAATATTTCTCTAACAGAAATATGGATCCATAAATAAAGTCCATGGCAGTGTTGCATGAAGCAATAATATTGGGTCAAATTGAAGAATGCAATTGAGGTTGAACCATGTAGAAATATTTGAAACTAGAAGTTCAAATTGGATGAATCATTATGAAATAATGACATGGTGAAATACAATGGTTCATAAGTCTTTCAAAAGGCTAGTAAACTCTCATTATGTATGAATCAATATTCTGCTACTTATCTGCCATATAGAAATAATATACTGAAATATATATTATGCAGTTAATTGATGGATTTCGAAAATCCATAAGAGATGATCCTTGAAGGATTCATCATTCCTCGAAGGAATAAAATATGAAAATAATAGAAAGTAAATCTCATACTAAGTAATAAATGTCTAAGGTTGACAATATTCCTGAATGAATATTAATAGTCTCTAGAAGAGCAATTCCTCGAAGGATATGAAGTCATAAAGTGACTTATTATGAATAACACGTTCCAATAAAAGAGTTTATTGAAGAGCTCAAATTAACAAGTAAATCACTTCTCTCTTGCATGAGAGAATTTCTCAGAGAAGAGAAATACTATTCTCGAAGAATTAGAAAATCCTTGAAGGATATAGTCAATGAAGGACTAATCAGTTAATTTCTGAGTGAACACCAATAATCTTGAAGATATAAATGAAAATTCATACAGACCCAAGTGATTGAATTAAGAATGAGGTGAGAATGTGTATGGTCCTGAATGAGCCATACAAGCAACAGTAAGTGCATACGCAATCAACCAGCATTGATAGTATGTATCCTCACATACCATAGAAGGTATATTGGTGATTGGTAATTTGAATTATCCCCTCGAATGCCAACTGAAGACTGATTATCTTAAGTGGAAGTATGGAATAAGCTAACTTTGGAAGATCTACCGAATAGATCATTGGTGTTAACTTAATATCCACTTATATATAGTTGTTATTAATCAAACATTGAAGTTTGAAATGTAATATCTATAAGATATGAAATTTAGTAAATTATTATCCTCAAATTCCTTTGAAAGAATAAAATTTTATTTTGTGTTGCATAGTCAAATAAAGTGGTTACTAATGCTTGAAGCATTCCTCCTAATATAATCTAGAAGAATTACAAGTTAAATCTTCGAAGGACTAATGCACATTTATGAAGAATGTGACTCCGACATTTTGAACACTAAAGTTTAAAAGATGTTGTTATGAAGGGGAGCATATGTTTAATCATATTTAGATCTGAAATCTCTTAAGTTGTACCTAGAAGGAATCAACTTGATGATTAATTATTAAATTTACCATGAAGATGTACCACTCGTTTACTTAGATCATGTAGATCTTTGTTGCTAGAATCATGAAGTTCATGCATAAATCTTGAAGATTGATTACTATTTATGAAGAATAGTAACTATATAATATTGTATAATCAAGAAGGTTTTATGTTATACTCTTTTTTCCTTTGTGAGTTTTTTACTTGAAGGTTTCTCACATAAGGTTTTTGACGAGGCAACATGTGCAATACAAAATGCGGTTGATATGTACTCTTTTCTCCAAGAACCATTTTTTCCACTGGGTTTTCGGATGGAGTTTTTGACGAGGAATATGCATTCGCTGTAAGCGCCCAAGGGGGAGTGTTGTAAAACAACCGGATTTCGTATAGATAGAAAGGAGGACTAGAAGTCCTAGTCCTTGTCCGGTTGCTTGTGGGTTCTTACCAAAACTCTAGGCGTAGTTCGGAGTATATATATCAGAGGATTACCCCTATTGTAGGATATCAATATTGAGATAATAAAGAGAAGCTCCACCTATATTGTCTCTTGTCTACTTTGTACTTATTCTTATGTTTGTCATGAGAGACGCGAGAGGGAGAAGATCCAGCCGTTGACGACGTGTTTCACAACAGTTACGTCCAACCCCTTGTGTCGTTTGCGTTAGTTTACCCTTGTGCGAAACGTGCGGTTCGGAGAACATTCCCCTCGCGAGTACACTAGCTAATCTATCTATCTCGCGTGCGAAACAACCGTGTCATCAGGCAATAATGGCCATCCTGCCTTTTTGGAGAATAAGCGTGACAAAGGCAGAAAGCAGAAGGCCAAAAAGGCAGGAGCACGTTCAACGCAAGCACGAGGTAGGAGTAGAGATTAGTGTAATAAGCAAAGTGGACACTGTAGTTTGCCTTTCTGCTTACACGAATCTACGTCGTGCGGTTCGGAGGACGTACATTCCGTCGTGTGTATATCTTGCCAGCAACAGCAAGCACGCCGAAGATTCTAGCTTACCAAGATGCATTTCTTCATTAACAAAAATAAGCATTGCCCTCATCCAACACACGTGAAAAATGTATATATAGCGGCCAATGCAAGTCATCCATTTTGATCTCCACAAATTCATCGCGCAAGATTACCACCATCCAACACAAATGCATGCCCAGCTCGATCACCATGGATTAACATTTTTTTTAAAAAGGCAGCCAGTGTAGAGAAATTAAAATAATGTCCACGGCGTATTATTAGACATCGGTCTTAACGTACACGTAACAGCTAGGATAGTCAACTTTAATTTCCTTCTTAAACTAAAGGACAAGTACCGATCAATTAATCATGACAAAGGCACGCATATGCTCGCATCATCTATATCCTTAGGCCGTTGGTTGGAAGTTTTTTTAGAAAATTTTTGGAGTTTTCTTCTAAGGTTTATTAAGAGTATTAAATGTAGACTACTTACAAAACTAACTATACGAATGGATTAGAAATCATGAGATGAATCCATTAAGTCTAATTAATCCGTCATTAGAGATTGATTACTATACCACAATGTTGTCTAATAATGTCATAATTAGGCTCATTAGATTCGTCTCGAAAATTAAGGTAGAGGTTGTGAAATAGGTTTTGTCATTAATTCTCATTTAATATTCCTGATTAGTGTCCGGAGATTGATGGTGAAATTTTTAGAAACTAAACGGGCCTAAGTGTGTAGAACATCTCTTTTGGACTGGACTGCACACCAGCCTCTGATTTCTACTGGCTATTCCATTTTCTCGAGTGGAAAAATTAGCCTCAACACGTGTCCATCTTGGACTTGGTCAGTTCTTCATATCACGACGTCGTGAGTAACACATTAGTAGCTTTATTTCGTAGTCTGACTAGCTAGCTAGTTGTAGCCAACAGGATCAATGGCTTCATCGTAACACTTTATATATCGCGGTCAGTTATATCAATAGCTAGCGTTGACGTGTTAGCTGCTAGTTATATGAATTAATGACCGACGGTATCAACTTTTTAACAATCACTACAGGAAATCCCAAATACGCAGAGTGCTAAAGGAGATGTCGAGTGTTTTCCATCTGTCACTCGGCGAATAGACTCTTCGCCAAGTGCAGACACAAAAAACACTCGGCGAATAAGCTATTCGCCGATTGCATTTCTCCAACACTCGGCGTCTACAATATATTCGCCGAGTGTATTTGCCCAACACTCGGCGTCTAGCTTTTTGCGGAGTGTCTGCCAGGGACAGTCGGCAAATTTTGATTTTTTTTCTTTCCCTTGGCTTCAAATTTTTTTCTTTAGTTCTTACACAACATGTGGTACGCCATGTCAAAACTTGGTAAATTTTTACATTTGTTTGCTATATTTAGTTAATTAATTATATTTCAAGCAATTTTTTAAATAAAGTCAAATTTGAACTAGAAGTGATATAAATAATATAAATAAATAAGTAGAAAAATAATATTCACATTGTTTAGCTTAGTTTGAGGCCTTATCTGCGAAATGAAAAGAAAATTTGAACATTTTGTTAAGGAAATACGATCATAAACGTGTGGCCGAGTGGTTTTCAAATTATAAAAAAATCAAATGAAGTCTAAAATCATGATATTTTGCATGGTGTGATGTTATCATACATGAAAGTTGTGGTAAAAAATTAGGATGGTTTCGCACATTTGTAACTACGGTATGACGAGTGTTCCGTTTAGACACTCGGCGCCTATAGTTCTTCGCCGAGTGTTTTTTTACCAGGCCCTCGGCAAAGATGTCATCGATTCTCACCTCTCCAAAGTGCTCTCCCATTGGTCTAAAAAATTTCACCCGGATCCCTCCCTCTATCTCCCCATCGGATAAGGCACGGACGGTCACAGTGGCCCTCCCTCACCCGGATCCCTCCCTCTCTCCCCACCAGGGACGGCTTGGCGCAGATGGCCGGCCCTGGCGGCGGCGCGGCCGGCCACCGGGGACGGCGCGACGCGGCCGGCCACCAGGGATGGCGCGGCACGGCTCGGCCACCAGGGCAGCGCGGCCGGCCACCAGGGACGGTGCGGCGTGGATTGGTCACCAGGGCGGCACGGTTCGGCCACCAGGGACGGCGCGGCCACCGACAGGCGGCGCGGCTGCCGGCGTCCAGCTTCTCGTGGCGGCGCGGTCGGGCCCTGGGTGGCCGGAGGTCGTTTTTTTCTTTTCCAAAATGTCTTCGCCGAGTGTCGAGACTGGTACTCGACGAACCTACAGTGCCTTCGCCGAGTGCCCGACGAAGAACACTCGATGAAGCCTTCTTCGCCGAGTATATGTACGCTGAGTGGACAACGTCGAGTGCAACACTCGACAAACTCGTTGCCGAGTGTATATTGGCCTTCGCCGAGTGTATTCCGCACTCTGCGTATTTACGGTTTCCTTTAGTGAATGTACTTGAGTTTGTTGCATTGCTTTTTTTTTTTTGAGATTTTTGTTGCATTGCTTTTGCTTCGGATGATGTCCCATGCAACCGTGTTTTTTATTTCCAACCGTCTTGCTCCCGATCGAGACGAGACGAAATCAAGCCTGGTTGAAGTGGAACACAGCACCAGCTTTGATCTGTCTGCCGGATTGTTTCGGTCTTGCATTGGGGGAATAGTTTGGAGCCGTGACCCGTGACCGTTGATTTTTCCTTTGGTCTGACCCAGCTAGCTTTTTTATTTTTTTCCCGAAGGCCAACTCAAAGAAGAATTAAAGAACATATATGAGTGTCAACAGTTAGGTGCGATCGAGGGTTACATTATTACATTATCCATGAAACATTAGATCGAATTAGAATCAGGCACGTACACACACCAAAAACCCATTCAAATCTCTATCTCTATTATAAAAAAATGAAAATAAAACAAAAATTTGATCTACTTTTTGACGAGACAGACGCGCGTCTGCCCTCCGCCCCTGCGCCCCCGTACCCGCGCATCTGCCATCCGCGTCCTTCCCATTCCAAATTTGCCCCTGATTTGCCATCCCTACGGGCCAATCAGATTCCGCCGCCCACATCCTCTCCTCCATCGCGCCCACCGTCGCCCCTCCGACTCACGTCCTCCTCCCTCCTCTCCGCGTGATGCCGCCGCACTCCCCCTGTCTCCTCTCCCCGCGACGAGCCGCACTCCCCCCTCTCCTCTCCCCACGATGCCGCCGACTGCCCTCCTCCTTTCCCCGCGCCGCCACCGATTTGTTTTCCCCGTGCCGCCGTCGATCCGTTTTCCCCAGCGCCCTTCCCTACCCCCATTTGCTCGTACGACGCTGCAGGATGAGGTAGCGGACGCCGGAGCGAGCTGGGTGAGGCAAGGCACGGCGGATCCACCCGCGTGCTTGGAGGCGGCAGCGGGGTCCCCCGGGTGTGGCGGGAGGTATCCGAGGTGGTGTACCAGGTTGTGACAATCCTGACGACGCAGTGGGAGCCCGTCTTACCGGCGCGCCCATAGATGACTTCCGCGCCTTCGTCGTCGAGCTCGGTGACCATTGCGTGCTCAAGCAGCTCCGTCCGATCCTGCACCTCCTCACCTTGCCGAAGGTCGTCGCCGCGGGGCCCGTCTGCGACCCGGCGCCGCTCGCTCCTGCTCGTGCAAGAGCTGCAGGGTTGGTTCTTGTTGGAGTTCAACAAGGTCCGCTTTCTTTTCTCTTATTTCTCTTGTGCTTTGTACTTTGAGTTGTTTTTAGTTGTAGAGAATATATACGAAGTTTGTTTTAGCCATAATAGTGGTGCCTAAAACCTTAGCCCTGGTAGGTAAAGAGTTTAATTAAGTTCTTGTCATACTTGTTGTATGCTAGAAGAGTACTGCAGATGTAGAATCTGAATCTGTTAAGTATTTAAATTTTGATGATGGAAAGTATCCCATATGATAGCAAAGTATCCCATGAACGGAGTGTTCCTTGCATGTAAGATCAAAAGAATCCTCGCTTAAAATGCACTGGAAGACTTGCACATAAATAATGTATATGCATTCACCAGCTGATTTAGCTGATCCCACCTTTTCAACTGTATAAGGTGCATTTTCCTACAGAAGTTTCACAATTTTTTCCTGCATCAAGTATATGATGTGTACCTTGCAGCTCTGCACCCACATGTTCAAGGAAATCAATTGTATTTTTAAAATTTAGGGCTTGTCAGGATTGTTAAGCTTAAATTCAAGTTGCTTTTATGTTACATATATATTTTTTAATAAAAGGATGATGATGCTTGAAACAGGTTGGTTGGTTTAGTTTTGATCCTGAATTTCATGTTGAGAGAGAACAGATGTGTTGCTATTTAACACAAACCACAAAAGAGACCAACCAAATTGTTACAGACAACTTAGATGAAACACCAACGTATGGTGGGTGGGTTGAAGCAAAGGGACCAAGATACTGCCCGTCAATTGAAGATAAGGTACTATATCTTTTTGTTTTGTTACATGGCAGCATTTTTTATTTTGTTTCTTGGATTGGCAATATAACTTGCCATTCATAAAAACTTTTGTAATTTCTTGCAAATACTTAAGCATTATACCTTTAAAAACATGTACTACTACCCACTATTCTGAAGATAACCAAGTTCGTCGTTTTCAGATTGTAAGGTTCAAAGATAAAGAGTCTCACCAGATATTTCTTGAACCTGAGGGTAGAAATGTTCCTGAACTGTATCTGCAGGTATCTTCTAACATCTCACCATTCTTTCCTTTTTCTTTGGTCAAATTTATTAATCCCAGACATTGGCATATATTGTGGTTCTTTCCTAGCTGTCCCTGTCTGTGTAGTAATATTTATGCACTGCTGCTTACCCAAGCCCTCCTTTTTTCTAGATGCGAAACCTACTAATTATGATCATTTATACATCTTTGTCAGGGCTTTTCCACTAGGCTTCCTGAAAGATTGCAGTTATCACTTGTGCGAACTATACCAGGGCTGGAGAACTGTCTAATGCTAAGGCCTGCTTATGCTGTCGAATATGATACTTACCTGCATATCAGTGCTCAAGGTCACTTACGACAAAGAAGTTAGAGGGCTTATTCTTCTCTGGCCAGATAAATGGAACAACAGGATATGAAGAAGCTGCAGCTCAGGTTTATTCATTGTTCTTGCTTTGTTCTTCTTGAGCTAATTGTATTTGATAAGTTGGTTAAACTAGATTTGCTTAATCCTACGCTTGCTGACTTTTGTTTGTAGGGTATAATTTCTGGAATCAATGCAGCTAGGCATTCTGATGGAAAATCATTAATTATTCTTGAGAGGGAAAGCAGTTATATAGGGACTCTTATTGATGATCTTGTTACAAAAGATCTTAGGGAGCCCTATCGCATGCTAACAAGGTACATAATTTCTGTACAAACTATTCTTATTATTGATGCTTAAAGAACCGATGCCAAAAATAGTTATAGGCTCCTCTGTGTTATGCAATATTTGCACTTTTGATGTTTTAGTTAGATCCAATATGAGCTGTCCAAGTGAGAAGTGGGAATCCCTCATTACCTTGTGCAGCTTTTAATTAGGCTAAATTGGCTTAAATCAGCACAAGAGGGATGAGAGAACTCCGACCCTCAACTTTGGGCCACTTGGATCAGAGGGATGGGATTGAATTTGTACATATATGCTCACCAGTCTCTTGGGCACCAGATATTTCCTCTCATTCTTAGTAAGCTAATAACATGAGTACAGGCTGTACAGCAATGGACCCATTCATCATGCAATGTGTATTAGATGGAGCTTGTTTAACAGTATTTGTGATTGTAAATTCCTAACTCGAGTAAACATGATTTTGTTTTAGTAAAATAAAATTACATGCCAAGTGCTTTAAATTTTGATGATGGAAAGGATGGTTTTGAGTTTGGAGACACTGAGAAGCTGTTAAGTATCTTAGTGAGCATTACTTCAAATTCAACAAATGCTTGCCGAGTCCAATATATTTTCGCTACTTTGTATGGAAGCAACTCTAACGTTAATACTAAGCAAAGACTTTGTTCTCTTGCTGAATCTGTTTAGCATTAATGCTGAATTTATTACTTTTTTAACAGATGGAAGGCAACAGACAAGTCTTCTGTTTGGTCAAGCTCCATATGGTCAAATGGGAAGCTGTGCAAGTTCTTCATGGGATAACCCGGGAGGAGCCTTCAAATTTGCAGAAACTAAAGCTCCTTGGCTAAAGCCAGCTGGAGCTGCTGGTGTTGATGGCCTGCACCTATCAAGTCAGCAGGTATGGAACAACATCATGCCACATGGTACACATCAAGATTTCGATGGGTTCATGGCTTTCAAAGGAACCAGTGCAAAGGTCCCGAATCAAGGTAGTTTTTCCTCTCTATTATGAATCGATACAACACTAATAAGAAATGGTCCTTCACTTGCACGAAAACAGTTTTCCTTAACATTCCTAACCAGGAAAAATCATAGATAGCTGCAGCTGTTAGTAGTATTATTACAGGAACCTTTTATAGATTTTATCTTTTGGGTGATTCTTCTACCTGTGTATTGGAGAATTAATGCTCCTTTGAAGCTATTAAGTTGTTAGCTAACATACTTTGCGACAGCCTGACATGAAGTTTTATGAGTTCTGACATGTACCTGTATCATTTCTATATTGTTCATTGAATAAGTTTGCATCACCCTGTCCCCGATCCACCCATGCCCGGGATCCGACGCCATCGCCTGCCTACACCTGCGCCCGGAGGTCCATTTGACGTCGCATGAAACGCTGGAGCCGCCGTCGTCGCCAACAACTGTCGTCTGCCGGAGCCGCCGCCATCAGCAGCAACGCGCGTCCGTTGAGTGTCGTCGCCATCACCCACAACTGTTCGAGGAGGATCCGCGGTAACCACTGTAAGTTGTCATTGTACTTTTTGCAGTCGGTAGTTGGATCGATGAAATTCTGAGAAGAGGCATAGCACCCAGACATATCCTTTTTAGAAATTCTGATAAGTTTAGGAAAAAGTTGTGAGTTATGAATTATAAAATGTCCAATCAAATCGCTAAAAAGTGCTCGAGAATGGACCATGGTTATGTAATGAATCATCTCACTGTTAAATTGTCTTGCCATTACTGCACACCTGAACACTAAGATACACGTGCATCAATCATCTAGAAAGAGGTTAATGTACGTCTCTAAGCTTACTTGTAAGTGTTGCTTGTACCTAAAAAGTGTTTAAGGCTTGGATCTAAAATTTTCTTCTTTTCCATTTCAAATTGAGCAGATGGTGTAATACATATACTTTTTGTTATGCTCAGACCAGTTTTTTTTCCATGGGTGGGACATACATTTGTTCTGTAATATTGCACTCCATTCATTTCAGCATGTGTAAAAATTATTTCTTTTTATGCTCAATGCAGTTTAATTCTTTCCTGGAGAGGAACTGCATCTATCAATCAAACACACATCATTTTGGTCCAATATACAATAGCCATCCCCTGGTGGTTTCATCTCTCCGCAATGTCGATGGCGCACTGGTGATTTTTTGGGATTGGGCTTGAAGACTCTACAAAGTTCATAATCTTATAGAAATGTTGTGACTATTACCTTTTATTATGAAGTATCCCTGCAATGAAAATCACGTTGTCTTCCAATGATTAGTAGTAGGATGGTGTGGGTTGTTTAAAAATCCTAACTTGTCTATATAATATTATTTGTTGAATTGTATTGTCATTCTTTTACAAATGGTTTATGCTTTGAAATTTGTTTGCCCGTAGCAACGCACGGGCACTATCCTAGTGTTTCAGAAAATTGAAATTGAGTTTTACACACAAACCTCAGGCATTTTCCATTTGGTTTAATTTTCTATTTTTGTGAGGAATTAATGTGCGGCTACGAGGAGGATATACATACTCGCCTCTGGTCTTGGTTGCGTTACTTAACCTTTTGTCCTGCTGATTTTTTTTTTGAACGGACGGTGAAAGTAAATGCTTTCCCGAATTTTTATTAGAAGAAGAGAGTTGACTCAGTTTATAAGGAAAACCGGGTCCGAAAACCAAACAACTCTGGTCGACCGACCGCACAACTAGAGGAGCAGAGAACCCCGAATGACTCCGGTCCGCAGACCATACAACTAGGCACTTTGGTGGGTTGGATTGGGACCTCAACACGCACCGCTCAACTCAACTCATCGGTCGGATTGGGACATCGTGTCGATCAACTCAAACAACTTCAAAGGATCGGTCCAGTCGGATTGGAACATCGATCTGGGTCTCCACAACTCTGTTCTGCCGTCGACGCTAGCCACCACACACAGGAACCAAAACCTCTCTCCTCCCCCGCTCAAAGGAGAATCTACTGCCTACTCTTTTTTCCAAGAAAAGAAAAAGAAGAGAAGAAACAACAGAAGAAGAAAACATCCTCACAGAGCAGCCACCGTCGAAACACCATGCTGACGAAAACACGGCGCCGCCGCCGGCCCACGACAGGGCCAAGGTAAGCGGCCGAGATGCCCGATGTCGCCTTCAAGAAGGGAATGACGCCCGCCGCGCCACCGACACCGTCCCCTGACAGCGTCAAGAGGATAGGGTTTTCACCCGCATCGTCGTCGTCTAGCAGCAAAAACGGCCGGCGCCATCAACCTCGCCTCCATGGCGCTGCCGAGGAGCCACCGCACGACCGCCGCCAAGAGCACCACCACGATGCCGAAGGTGCACAATCACACAAAGACCGTGGCCGGCCATGCCACCAAGGCACCGCCGACCAGCCGCTGCTCACCACCTAGTACAGCTCCCGCCACCCGCCACCGGGCCGCACGCCGAGGCCACCCTAGGGGGCGGAACCGGCCACAGGGGCGCAGCTCCGGGCACCCTAAGGGCAGGAACAGGCGCGGCCGGCCGGAGGCAGGCCGCCGCCGCCGCGGACGGAGCACCGCCAACCACGCCGCGTCGAGCCCCCGGAGGAGCAGATCCTCCGGCCGATGGGGCGGGTCCGGCCAGCACCTACGCGGATCCAGACGAAGCCGGCCGGGACCCGCCGAGTACACCACCGCCATGGAAGCCGCCAGGGAGGACTCAAAGGGAGGAGGAAGAGGGAGGAGGGAGGTGAAGGAGGCCCGCTGCCCACGGCCGACGCCGTAGGGGACCGCCCTGGACGGCCGGGGTCACGCCGCCCCACCACGTCGGCCCGCCTCGACGCGCGAGGAGAGGCGAGGCGGAAAGAGCGCCCCGCCGTCGCCGTCCTCGCTGGCCGCCGGACCTCCGGTGGCCTGCTCAGGCAACGGCGAGGGGCGAGACGGCCGGGGGTGGGGCTGGAGGCGGCGGCGCGAGGGAGCCCCCCGGTCGCCTAGCGGGAGCGACGCGGGGGAGGAAGGGAAGATGTTGTGGGATGGCGTGTTTCGAATGCTTGTCCTGCTTATTTTCATTTGGCTATCACGCTGGCACGCTGCTGCCTGCCAGATTTTAATATTTGAGGCGTGATTAGCAGCCGAAAAGACGGTATCCGTAATCCGTAATCTATCTCGTGCGGTTCGGAGAGCATTCCATCACATCTTGCCAAGCCGAACATTCTACTGCCAAGATGCATTTTTTCTCAAGAAAAATACAAAAGATTGCTCTTATCCAACACGTCAGTAAACATTCTTATTCAAGCTGACCCTGGAGATCGGGGCAGATGCAACTAACGAAGGAAACAGCACTTCAATTCCATCCACAGGGAGAAGCGACGGAGACAGGTACAGGGATTGTGTTGCTGCAGTGAAGACCTGGTCTACACTCGCTGGCTGGTGGTTGGTGTTGATTTGTTCAGAGAAAAAATACTACTGGCTGATGGGTACGGATTTGTTCTGAGAGAAAAGTATCGCTAGGTGCATGTTGCAGCTTTTTACGTAGTTGAAAGCGAATCGATGTGTGATCGGTGGATAGCTCATTTAGAACTGTCGTCTTTTATCTATCTAGTTAATGTAGGACTAGGATGTGCTCTGCAGCTGGAGGAGGGCTTGTGTGTTTGTCCATTCATTTGGAGCTTTCTTCTGTGGTTTCATTTCTGCTGTTCAAACTTTCCTAGTTGTACTCCAGTACTGATTTCGTTGTTTATTGTAATGAAATTCGGGCGAGGTCTTTGGTGTAAAAAAAAACAGTTAACATGATGCTGAGTGGACCCTGTTGATTATTAGTGCTATCGTATAGGTCGTCGCCCAGAAGTGTACAAAAAATCGTAGACAAGAATACGGAAGCTGAATCCGTGCATATTAAACGTTTTGGTCATATAACAGGATAGTCACGTACTCTACGCAACTTTCCTTCTTAAACAAAAGGACAGAGGTGTCGAACATGACAAATGCTTTTCTTTGAAGAATGGAACCAGGAGATCAAGCCCAAGAGGAAGCTGCATAAGGTGTGGGTGCGTGTGTTTGGTGAATCTTCCTTCCGCTTTGGGCTATTGGCACAACACTGGGAGCTACGTGCAAGGTGGACATGGCCTACTTGAGAAAGCATGGCGTGGTCCGGCAGTTGGTTAATGTGCTTGACTCCAACAAAACTCCAGAAGATACTGATATTGTGGTTCACGGGTGTATGTAGCTATGTACCCCATTTACTTCAAAGTAGGGCTGGACGAAAAGCTCAAAGCTCGTTAGCTCGCTCGAACTCACTCGTTAGTGGCTCGGCTCGGCTCGTTAGTAAATTTGTAACGAGCCGAGCTCAGGTTTTAGCTCGCTACGATAACGAGCCGAGCTCGAGCCGGCTCACGAGCCCTAACGAGCCAGGGTTGCAGCAGCCAGCAAACAACCTAATAGGTCCAACTTCAGATCACAGCCTAATAACTTGGAGTACTAGATTGCTTGTTGACTACTTGGTTTCATTGTGGTTGGCTTTGTAAACATGTTACATTTGTTGATTTCATACTTACCTGTTAACTATGATTTTTTGAATTTATAACCGTTAACGAGCTGGCTCGCGAGCTTAACAAGCCAACTCGAGCTTCTTAACGAGCTGAGCTGGGTCCCTAGCTCGCTAAGATAACGAGCTAGAACGAGCCGAGCCATAACGAGCTGAGCCTTAACGAGCCGAGCCGGGCTCGATATCCAGCCCTACTTCAAAGTGGATGAAGTGGTCAGTTCGGGAGATGATAACTTCGATGATGATGACCTACTAGATGAGGAGGACGCTCAGGGAGAATCGCAGGGGGGAGATCATAATATGATGGATGCTCAACGATTTGATAACACCGAAGCTGAGGATAGCGCAAGGGGCGCAGGTGACCAGTCCGGAAGCAAACAAGATGCTACTCAACATGTTATTACTCCAACTGAGGAGAAGGAACGCGTGGATGACACAATTGACAATGCGACTGATGCACTCATCGACAAGAGTCGAGTGGTGACAGCCGAACCAGTAGATGATGGGTCATTGGTCACCCCAGCTTTGTTGCCCTTTTTGAGGTCGTTCGGCTAATAGATTGAATAGTATTCGTATGATAGATTGAATAGTATAGTGTGAGAGGAAATAAGCCGAGATAAGCCGAGCCGAGGTCAGCCGAACAGGCTCTTTGCTTGACACACAGCGACATGAGGGGGTGGACATGGGCTGCATGGAGGAGGACCTTGCAGCTGTGCGCGAAGGCGAGATAAAGGCTTTTACTGACCAATCGGAGCCACTCGCGACACCACTGAATGAGTCAAATGAGCTGATGTCGCTGAGTCCTTTGGAGCACAGGGGAGAGGCCACGCTACCCGAGTTAGATTGCACGTCATTAGATGATGGCGAGCCCTCTCAGGGGGCGCTTACAGGAGGTGGTGAAGATCTGCCACGAGCTGTGACAGGAATGCCTGAAGTTCCGGTTGCCGCTGTGGGAGAGGTTGCTGCTGCGAAGGGTGTCGATGCAATGACGCCACAAGCTACTAGCGACACTAATTTGGTGGTAGCAGGGTCCAAGCTCCCTGCAATTGGAACCACTACCGTCGAGAAGGGTGTCCGCCGCGCAAAGACTAGCACGGTGGAGCACAGGACGAACCTGAGGCGCAGTAACCATTCAATGGCAAGGAACGACGACCACACGCTGACCAAAACAGCACGTATGGCAGCTGCGCACAACCTAGAGATCACTGATAACAAGTCTTTCACTTCTTTCTCAGATTCTCGCATTTCTTCTAATACGAAAAATGTTGGTATTTCTTTTGGTAGAGATGATAATTTAGTGAAGTCCTCTGCGGTAGCCATCAAAAACATAGAATTGAACAGGCTAGCTTTACCAACCAAGAAGAAGGTGATAAAAAGAAGTAAGAACCATGTACATAAAAACTCTACCTCCATCGTAACAGATCAAAGTGAGGAGGAAGACGAGGGTAGAATTAATGCAATCCTCAACCACGCTTGTGGAGATGAAAATGAGGCGTTGCATGAACAGGAATACGGTCACGAATTATGTGACCTTGTAGCTGTTCCAAGAAAGAAAAAGTCTAATTCGGCCAAGAAGATTTCCACTAGCCGCCCTCCAAAAAAACCAAAAACCCCCTCAAAAATCCGTCTCTAATGAAAGGAGTTTTCTGCAATAGCATAGGTCTTGGGACCTGGCCAAGCACAAATACCTGACAGAATTAGCTAAGGAAGAGCAGCTAAATTTTATATCTCTCTCAGAGACCGGAAGAGATGACTTTTCGGAGGCATTTCTAAAAAACCTATGTGGTGGCCGTGACTTCATTTGGCATAGCATGGCCCCACATGGAAGGTCGGGAGGGATGCTCCTAGGCGCTGACCCAAACCACTTTGATATTGGAGCCATATATGAGGGGGACTTTTATGTAAAGTTCCTTCTTCGAGATAAATCTAATGACTTCAAATTCGCGTTATACGTGGTTTACAGGCCAGCACAGCTCCAAGATAAACAGACCTTCTTAGTGGAGATGGCTCACACATGCTCTCATGAGGTAAATCCGTATCTTATCGGATGAGACTTTAACATCATGAGGAAAGCTGAAGAAAAGAGCACATATAATTTCGACACTAAATGGCTAAATCTCTTTAACGCGGTAATAGAATCGCTAGACCTTAAAGAGATTGACTTATCCGGCCGTCAATACACATGGGCTGGACTGGGGGATGACCCCACTTTTGAAAAATTGGATAGGGTGCTAGTCTCCACAGACTGGAAGGATAAATACCCAATGGCCACTGTTGAGGCGCGAGATAGGAATATCTCAGACCATACACCACTAGTTTTAAACACTGGCTCTTCCACCCACCGAAGCCCACAACCAACCTTTAAGTTTGAGAGGGGTTGGCTGCTCCGAGAGGGCTTCTTTGACATGGTCACAGAGGTCTGACAATCTGAAAGTCAGGGGTCAACAGCGCTTGAAAGATGGCAAAATAAAATCAGGCGGCTGAGACAATACCTGAGAGGTTGGGCTAGGCATACTGCGAGCATTTATAAAAAAGAGAATAAAAGGCTAATCTCTAAGTTGGAGGCTTTAGATAAAAAAGCAGAAACCAATACCTTAACGGATAATGAGATTAACTTAAAACACTATCTGAAGGAGAGATTAGTTCATCTTTTGAGGGAGGAAGAAATCAAATGGTATGAGAGGGCCAAGGTGAAGATCCTGCTCTATGGTGATGTCAATACACACTTTTTCACTTAGTGGCCAATGGCAAACACCGAAAACAACACATCTTCAGATTAGACCAAGAGGATGGGGTAGTGGTCGGTGATACTGAGTTGAAGAAATACATCAGCAATTATTATAAAAAACTTGTTTGGCCAACCAGATGACACTCACATAGAGAGGGTCGAAACACAAAGAGATGACATACCATAGGTCTCAGATTTGGAAAATGAATTGCTGACCGCTGACTTCTCAGAAGCGGAGATAAAGGAAGCAATTTTCCAAATGGAGCATAATAAAGCACCAGGACCTGATGGTTTCCCATTAGAGTTCTACAGGTCTTTTAGGAAATCATAAAAGTAGACCTCATGGCTCTCTTCAGAGATTTTCACGAAGAGAGCCTCAACCTTTGTAGTCTAAATTTTGGGGTAATAACTCTAATTCCCAAAACAGACGAGGCTAAAATGATTCAACAATATAGACCTATCTGTGTGCTAAATGCCAGCTTCAAGATTTTCACTAAAGTTGGCACAAACATATTAAATAGAGTAGCTCAGATAGTGGTCAGCCCCTCGCAGGCAGCTTTTATGCTTGGTAGATATATAATGGAAATGGTAGTAATTTTCCATGAGACTATTCATGAACTACATACGAAAAAGCGCAATGGAGTTATATTTAAAATTGACTTCGAGAAAGCCTATGACAAAGTCAAGTGGCCTTTCCTTCAACAAACACTGCGTATGAAAGTGTTTTCACCCAAGTGGTGTAGATGGATAGAAGGTATGATTACTCGAGGAAGCGTTGGCATCAAAGTAAATGATGATGTTGGCCGCTTCTTCCAAACTAAGAGGGGCCTACGTCAAGGAGACCCTATGTCACCAATTCTGTTTAATATCGTAGCAGATATGCTGTCCTTGCTAATTAAAAGAGCAAAGGACAATGGACAAATAACTGGAATACTACCACATTTAATAGATGATGATTTATCAATCCTATAATATGCGGATGATACCATTATCTTTCTTGACCACGACCTGGAACAAGCAAGAAATTTGAAACTTTTGCTTGATGTCTTCGAACACATGTCTGGTTTCAAAATCAACTTCCACAAGAGCGAGATATTCTGTTATGGCCAAGGTAAAGAGTTCTAAGATGAATATATTGAACTCTTTGGCTGCAATGTGGGAGAGTACCCATTCAGATATCTAGGGATTCCAATGCATCACAGACAACTCCTTAATGCGGAATGGAGTAAGGTAGAAGAACGCTTCCAAAAGAAGTTGAGTTGCTGGAAAGCTAAGCACTTGTCGTAGATTAATACTCCTAAATTCAGTGCTTAGTAGCCTTCCCATGTTCATGATGTCCTTTTTTGAGATACCAAAAGGTGTTCTCGAAAAACTAGATCAATATAGATCTCATTTCTTCTGGCAAGGTGGTAAAGAGAAGAAAAAATATCATCTTGCAAAATGGGATATCTTGTGCCATCCTAAAGATCAAGGAGGACTAGGAATCATCGACCTACAACTCCAAAATAGATGTCTGCTAAGTAAGTGGATTGTTAACTTAATACACAGGGCTTATGGCAAACTATGCTTACAAACAAATATCTAAGTAACAAATATCTAACACAAGTTAAAGCAAAACCAACTGATTCTCATTTTTGGAGAGGATTGATGAAGGTTAAAGATAAAGTGTTAACTTGTGGGTCCTTTCAAATAATGGATGGGATGCAAACAAGGTTTTGGGAGGATACATGGGCAGGCGCTGGGCCTTTCAAAGAGATTTTCCTTGCTCTATATAATATTGCACATTATCAACACGCTACAGTGGCAAATGTTATGTCGACTATACCGATCAACGTTTCCTTTAGGAGAACGTTGACCCAGGAGAAACTCATAGATTGGCATAAACTGGTAACTTTGATTTCTAACTTCAGGTTACAAGAAGGAAATGATAGGTTCAAATGGAACCTTCGTAGGGATGGAACGTTCTCGGTGCGCTCTATGTACCTTCATAGATTGGATAGTATTGCGCCCTACCGTAACAAAGGGATTTGAAAATTAAATATTCCTCTAAAGATAAAAATTTTCCTTTGGTTACTTAATAAAAGAGTAATACTAACAAAGGATAATCTAGCGAGGAAGAACGGGAAGGGCAATCAAAAGTGTTGTTTTTTAAATAATAATGAGACGATACAACATCTTTTCTTTGACTGCCCTCATGCTAGGGAGATCTGGAGCCTAGTTTTCTTTACTACCGGGTTATCCCCGCCTATATCAGTTTCACATATGCTGAGGAGATGGCTTTCCAACCATGATAATAGCATTAAAAAGATGATTTTGGTGGGAGTATCTGCACTATGTTGGGCTATCTAGAGATGTCGTAATCACATTATTTTTAACAAAACCAAGCATACTTCATTTATGCAGGCTCTTTTCAAGGGAACCTATTGGTTGCACTCTTGGTCGCAACTACAGCGTGACGACAACTCAAAGGAGATGTTCCGGAAGGTGAGCTCGATGCTAGAGGTTATCGCCTTGGAATAGACCAATCGTGGATGGAAACATATTAATAGATTGGCACCTTTTTAGTCTCTTTGATGTCTCTTATTCCCTTTTGTATTCAGCAATGTAAGCTGAGAACTTGTCAAAATTGTAATAAGGCGGCGGTATACATTTCGTAGAGGCCGGATTTTTATCCATTATCTAAAAAATGACAAATGCTTTATTTGCATGCATCGTCCCGTAGACCATACATCTCTTATTCAAGTTTTTATAGCAGTGTAAGGAATCGGATGCTCGTAGACTAAGAGGGGGAGAGGGTGAATTAGGCAACTTAAAACCTTAACCTATGGCTTAACACTATTTGCATCAAATATAAACTAGAACATACTATCTAGATGTGCAACTAGGTTGTTCTAGTGTGAAACTCCCATCCCAAAACAAGTTTTGCATCCTATAGTCAATCCTAGCAAGATACTACTCTAGGTAAGTAAAGGCAAACAAGGATTGCAAGAATGTAATGCGGAAACGTAAAGGGGGATGAGAGGAAGCAAACTCTTGACACGCGATTTATCCTGTGGTATCGGTAGGCACTAAGCCACCCCTAGTCCACGTTGTTGAAGCACTCTACACAAGAGTATTGCTTCCCGGTCACCAAGTCTCTCCCAAGAGCACCACTTGACTTGCCACTAAGGCTCGCCACGAAGGCACTCGCCAAGCTCCCTTGGTCACCTTGATGCCGCCTCCACTAAGGAGCTTCTCCACCAAGGGAAGGGGGTCTCCACGTCCCCCGCACAAAGTGTCCTCGCCGCTCCACACCAAGCCGGAGGGTCGAAGACGTTTGCCGGAGAGCCACCTAGGCTCCAAGGCTTCCGGCGCACCTCGTACAACTTGATCCACTCGAGAATCACCTCACAAGGTAGGCACACCTTGCACTCACTTAGCTCTAAGCTAAACCTAACACTAAGCGCACACACAAAGTATGTGCAAGTCTATGAATGAGTAATTTAGCACTTGGATGGCTTGGATATGATCTTCTATGAGTCTTGAACTCCTCTGCAATTCCACACACTCCAGCAACTCCAAATGGGTGAGTGGAGGGGGTATATATAGCCCAAGGCGTCCAAAGAGCCGTTGGCTAAAAGCTGCTGAAACTAGTACCGTCGGATGAACCGCCGCTATATTTTTCCCAGGCGTCGGTTCATCCGGTGCCCTCCACGTCACATGACCGTTGCTTCCCTGCTGACACACTTCATCCGACACTTGCATCACCGGCTCTTCCCTCATGACGTCGGTTCATCCGGTGCTGAAGGATTTCTTCCCAAAACCTTACTGGTAGCTTCTTTGGTGCCGTCAGATGAACCGTTGCTTATATACTCATGACCATTGGTTCATCCGGTGCTGTGGCAAACACACGGCCGCCGGATGACCCGCTGCTCACCCATCGGTTCATCCGGTGCTACTGATTTCTGCATGCTTGGTCTCTTGATTCATCCGGCGCATGGTATTTTTGCATCCTTGGGACCTAGAAGTGTCTACAAAGACATGCTAGACAATATGGTTAGTCCCATTGATCATGTTGTCATTAATCACCAAAATTAAGCTTTGAACAAATGGCACATGAGGCCATGTTCGCTACAAGCAGCTGGGATCAATCTCTGCCTGGCTGTTCCTAAGTTCAAAGAACGAACATCATCTTTGACTAGTTGTAGAGAACATGATCAAAAAAAAAGAATGGATAAAACGTGGGCAGCTTTCCAAAGTGAGGCTAGTTTTAGCCAATACCAACATGATCAGTGTCTGCATAGTAACAATATCAGTCTATTGTCAATAGCGTGAATGTATGTTATAGCTGCTAGTATGAATTATGGTCCATGACTCAACCGGCTGGTCTTAATTTGTAGATATGCACGCTATATAAACTTGTGGAGATGGCTGAAAATATGAAGCAATTGTGCACGCTATATGTCGCCCGTCTTTTTGGGGGGCCTTATTCAGCGCTCGTGCGCTGCGGCAGGGTAGCAGCGAACAGTCGTTGCTAGTTAGTGGCAGCGCGTGCATTGGTAGGTAGTGCTAGTAGCCTGAGCAATGTATTATTAATATCTTAGCTTCATTTTGTTCTCTGTTCCCACTTCCCAATGTACTCATTATTTTCTGTCTCCGGCTTATTTTCTTTCTCCTTCGGGACAACGGGTTTGTGGGTGAGTAAATGGGCGGGGGATTGTTTGACATCCATATGAATGTAGAAGCTGTTTTTTTTTTGAGTTTATAGTTTAATCATTTATCATTTGTGTTTAGGGGAAAGAAGCTTATTGGAACATGAATAAAAGCTGCATGGTACCAAAAGAAAGCATACAAAACTCTTCTATATTAAAATTTAATATCATAAAGATAAAAAGTAAGGAAATAAAAAGAAAAATAAGAATATCGTCATGTTAAATATAAAGACAAGCTGCTTGTCCATTTTTCTGTATGAAAGACGAGCATGATTTCAGCATGATATTCTGCAAAAAAAAAAGAAAAACGAAGTGTGAATCAATGGTAAAAATATACATGAATTTAAAAAAAGAATTTGCATATCAAAAATTTAAGAACTTTTATCTACCCTTATTCTGAATCTGAACATTATATACATACAGATCATGTGTGTAGTTAAAACTTTCAATCTGAATTAACAAAACTTTCTAATTGGCGTATAAGAACTTTGACCCTACATATATATAACTTTGGATATCAAAAATCTCTTATATCCATTATGTGCATTGACTACCATTCTTTCTGTCTGCATCAAGTCTCTTTTTCAAGGCAAACACATGTTTTTCAAAAACCAAACCAAGACAAGATGGGGGCATGAGTGTCTAAAAAGAAAGAGTTGAACTCTCACAACAACAACAAAAAAAGAGAGTTAAAATATATACTCACTTGTTCGAATAAAAGTTAATCTAGATTTGCCACCAAACTAAGAATAACTCATGTAATTTATCTTAACTTTCAAATCATACATCTAAAATTTTCTCTGTCTTAAATTTCAAGTCACATATCAGAATCTTTGTACCCAGAGTAAAAAGACTTTCATATCTCATGTTCAAAACATTTAATATATAAAACATTCTATGAACTGATGAATTTATAGTTCAAGTTGTACAATTGAGGAACTTTGAACGATATCATTGTAAAATTTGTACTACCCACTGAAAAACTTTATAATTATAAAAAGAGTAGCTTCTAAACATAGGAACTTCGTACAAAACATGTTTCAAAACTTTTGCTGGCACATTTCACAACTCTACAATCCCAGAAACCTCCCAGAAACCCCAAAAAATATTGAAATTAAAAAAATGCACTCTTTGAATTTTAGGAACCTTAAACTATAATGTTCTAAACTATATACTACCATATCAAAAATCTTAATGCTTCTAAAAAGGACATTGTTCCCAAAATCTATGGACTTTATGCTAACACATCTAGAATAAAATAAATTTTAAATCACATATTTAATGGAGCTTCTAGATCTTTAGCTTTGAAATGGTATATGGTCATTTTTGGATCTAAACAACCAACCCAGAAAGAAAAAAACTTTGCAATTAGGAGATGATTCTATATCTATTGGTTCAGGTTTTCACATTATTATTATCAAATATGAAGTATGCAGGAGCAAACCATCAAGGATTACCTATAAAAGAAAGATGTGGTGTGCACAACTTGGCTGCAGCAATGAAATATTACTCCTATGTGATGTTCTAAATCTCAGAAATGATCTACACATCTTCAATGATAGAATTCAACTGTGATGTTCTGAAAAAAAGAAAAGATTTTGGAAAATTAATAAATGAGTGCAAGCCTTGGGCAAAAGATTTTACGAAATAAATTTTAAGAAAAGGAAAACTTCCATGCATACTCTAAATTTGAAAACTTCCATAGCTTCTATTTTTTAATGCTCATGTAGTGTTTAAAACACTGATGGGTCCTAGAAAAAAGCTAAAAAGCTTTGTAATTCCAAAACCTTGAGCTCCAGAATTAGAAACTTTATACAATGGCATTATTTTCTTTACACTCTAGAACTAAAAAGTTTATACTATAGCATTATTAATTTTGCGCTCTAGAACTAGGAACTTTATATAGTAACATTATTAACTTTGCGCTCTAAAATAAAAAAGATGACACTAAGCATTATTGACTTTGGGCTCTGGAACTATGAAGTTTGTACTGTAGCATTATTAACTTTGCACTCCTACACAACTCTATAATTCCAAAAACTTTACTTCAAACAGAAAATCATAAAACTTTTGTGCTAAACAATTTGGAACTTATAACTCCCTGTTCTAAAACATATGCAATCAACTATGTCCGGCAACATATATTAGGGTCTTTCTAACTTACAATTTGCCTTTCGAAAACTTTATATACAATGGTTGGAAACTTTCTAAACATTATTGGGGATATTTGTATGCCTCTCCTTTCCCTCTCTGATTTTCAAGTCAAAGATCTAGGGGTTTCTACACCAAGTAATAAAACATCCGAACATACATGCAAAAATATGTGTGCGCATCTCAACCGAGAAAAAGATTTTCTAAAAATCAGTACCGTCTCCATTGAAAAAAAATAAGTACCTGTCCACTTGCTCTAAATCAAGTCTGTAGCCAACCTGAAAATGGCCTCCACAAGCCTCAAGTCACCTGCAATTCCATTGTAAAATAGAATTAGCAAAAAATGAACAAGTTGAATTTTCCTCAAACAACAGGTATCCATTAAAAATCCAATGAGATATTATATAATATGAGAACAAGCATGGTCAAACTAGACCATATGATTGTGGTACGTCGCCCGGGCTTGAAAAAAAAGAAACCGATGGATGGAGTATCAAGAAGAAGGCATACAACCAATGTTACAGGGTCTTTTGTTGCACATAATTTCATCTTTCAATTCAGTTCTCTACACATGCAGATGAGTCTAAGCTTCCAAGAAAGGCACCAACATGAATAAACAAAGCATGCATGGAGACTTCAGTTTGGACTGAACAAAGTATAAGTGCATAGTTAAACTATGTTTTATACAAACCAAATTTTCCCATGAGGACAAGAACTAATAAATTACATGATCTATCCCATCATCACATTCTGAAACCTTTAAAGAAAACTTTCTACTATCTAACGACCAGGGTCAAAACTTCTCACATCTCAAAACCTTTATACACGCGATTCAAAAACTTTCAAATGGTATATTGAAAACTTTATGCAACATTATATTTTAAGTTAAATAATAGAACCATTGCATCCAGAATTAAAAGTTCTTAAAATATATATTTATAAAACTCTTTACACATATCTATCTATCTTTCACAAAATGGTAAAACTCTGCAAGTAATCCAGGTAGAGAGACACATGAGGGACAGGTGCTCAAAAATAAGATTAGAGCAAAAATAAAAAGGAAAAACCATGAACTTAATACTGTCAATTTAAAACTATGCATTATCAGTTACCAAACTTTGTAATAATTGATAAGCTTTTTAGAACCTTTTTACGAAACTTTATACTAAAACATTAAAAAACTTTTCACTTTCAGATAAAAACTTTGTATTCACAGATTCAATACTTTATACCAATTATTTTTGTGGAATTATACGAGCAACTCCCCCCCCCCCCCATGAATGCAGGAGGTATTAATTTTCATGATCTGTGCCATCATCACATACTAATGATCAACAACGAATTTATACGAACAGTGTGAAAACTTCTAAACATGTCTATCTATTAAGTTAGATATCACACATTTGTTATACCCTGCATTTAAAAAACTTTGAAGAGGTATACTGAAAACGTTATATATATGCTCATTTTTTAGAAAAATAAAGTAGATCGAGGCAGGTTCTGCATATCGTTGAGTAGAGATATATGTTGAATAGGGATATATGTTAAATTGGCTTTATCATAAATACTATACTGAAAAAATAGTAGTTTGAATATCATATACCTTCTTCTCCATTTTAGACTCCTGTTGCTCCTGTCACTCCAAATGAACAATTGAAGCCTACCCGAAAAGAATGACATGTAAACATTATGGATGGTAAGCAAAACTAATTCTATAGTTTTATGTGTACATGTAATACCAATGCTAGCCATGGACCCATGGTGTTTCCTACTACTGACCAGAAAGTAGAGTATATACAGGCTAAAAACGTGTGCATGCTTAGCAAAGCGTAAAAAGTAAAAGACCAACATCTGACATAGACTACACACATCCATTTTCATTAACATTAAAAATTTCTTCATAGCAGTTAGCACAACGGCGGCTCTCGCAGCCCATCGATCGACCATGCAAACAACACAGAATGGCATTCATTTTAAAATAATGCGCACCATAGATATTAAAAACGTTGTATTGTAGCATTATTTCCTTTTGTGTTGTAGAATATGGAACTTTATACTAAATCATTATTTACTTTTTTGCTCTAGAATACCAAAGATGTTAAAAACTTTGTATTGTACCACTATTTCCTTTTGTGCGGTATAATATGGAACTTTATACTAAATCATTAATTACTTTTTTGCTCTAGAATAGTAAAGTTTATACTGTAACATCATTAGCTTTTGGGCTCTAGAAGTAGAAACTTTATACTACACCATAACTAGCTTTGTGATCCTAGATATAAAACTATGCAGCTGCAAACAATTGCATTACAATAAACTGTAAAAAATAGGTGCTCTCATTGATGCATTCATAAATTAATACCGAGAAAACAAATGTAATTACAACCAAAGGTTTGAAGGTAACACAAAAAAATATTGAATGGTAAAAAGAGTTAGATAACAGCTTTGTATGGGAGTATTTGGAAATCTATTAGATTACTGTTACAAAACTTTGAAATGACTTATCCAAAACTTTGTGCCCATAGATCCAATAATTTGTAAAAAGGGAGATCAGGATTGAGAAATTAAAATCTATGGCAATTTAGTAATGACCCTTGTAAAAAGATAATTAGAACATGTGATTGAGTTTCTAAAACTGGAGAGGCATAAAACCTTACTGCTGGAGCACTTCTAAAAAAAGTACACTACCAGCTCCTGGAAAAACGATAAAAAGCTTTGAAGTTCCAAAAACTTTACAATCTAGAATAAGGAACTTTATACTGTAGCATTATTTCCTTTTGTGATGTAGAGTATGGAACTTTATACTATAGAATTATTTACTATTTGCTATAGAATTTTAAAGTTTATACTGCAACATCATTAGCTTTTGGGCTCTAGAAGTTGAAACTTTCTACTGTAGCATAATTAGTTTTGCTGTCCTAGATATAAAACTATGCAGCTAAAAAAATTTGCAGTACAATAACTGGAAAAGTAGGTATTCTCATTGGTGTGTAATAACTTCATAAGAAAATCATCTGAGTGAGGGAGAGATTAACTCTGAGATGTGAAAAGGGTGTGGTTTCCGGAAAAAGCGGCTCCCGTAATCAGCACAAAATCAAGTAAAAAGATGCCTCATGCAGATGTGAGATATTAATGTTTATTTGTCTCATCAAAGTGTAGTGCCGCACCAAATTCAGTCAAAGTAACACTTTAATTTGAATACATTTGAAAAATGTATGTCGTTTTGACTTTTCCAAATACATAGGATTCACTGTCTAGGTGCATATCAAACAATATATTAAGAAAAAAAGTCAAAACACCATACAAATTTGGGGTAGGGGCTACATCTAGATGAAAACCTCCACAAACATTTTCATGTGCAAAGATTTGTTACCTTAGGTACCGGGTTAGTGTTATCCTAGGGGTACCAGTTTCGTCCCAGGTAGCAAGTATGTGGGGAGGAAATCAAATACTAGTTTTGCTCACTATACTCAAAAAGTGTGGTGCGACTGTTTATGCTTTGCTAGTAGCTACTTCTGTTATTGATTGTCTCATCATTCACATCATCTGATTACAACTTCGACGAACAAAGCCGGGGGACAATAGTGCTTAGCGGGAGCATGTAAACCAGGAGGCCTGTCATGTTAATTTACTCTAAAAACTAATGAATATATATAGCTCATGTAGTCGATATTCTTGCAGTCTGGCACTCTTTAATTTCTAATCCGCTGCATTATAAATGTTGTAGGAGGAGCCAGTTGATCGAACTACATGGATCAGTAAAAGCTATGCATAACTACCTGCCTAATAAGCCACAGATCATGTCTAACTAGCAGATTCCAAACTACACGGATCAGTAAAAGCTAACCAGAATAATCCGCACTAAATTAACAGGTAAACCGAGTAAGCATGCGCTAACAACCAGAAAATCAATCGAAAAAACATTCGCTGGTCACCGAGCAAATAACTGTGCCATCTATTCGATTTTGGGGTGCCCAAATCGAAACGCCAAACGTCTAGGTACAGGCAAAAGAGAATCAGGTATAAAAAATCGAAGTACGGGCATGGAGTCGACAGAGCATGATTACCTAGAGATGGTGCGTGGAAGCAGATGCCCCACGGGGATGGCGACGCAGCTCCTCCTCGCCGTGCCGGGAGCAGATGCGCGCGGGGGATAGTGGCGCGGCTCTCCTCCTCGCCGTGTTGGGGGGCGCGCGGGAAGCAAAGGGCCGCAGGGGTGCGCGGCATGGATCCTCCCTCGCCGTGCCGGGGGGACGCGCGGAAGCAGAGGCCCACGGGGGTGCGGCGCGGCTCCTCCCTCACCGTGGCGCCGGATCCCACTGCGGCGCGGCTTCTCCCTCACCGTGGCGCCAGATCCCCACTACGGCGCGGGGGGCCTGTCGATGCGCGGGCGTGGTGGCGCGGCTCTCCTCCTCGCCGTGCCGGGGAGCCGGGTGTTTCGCCGGCGAGATCCCGACGCAAATGTGGGGGTTGTGATTCGGATGGGACGGGTGGAGAAATTGTTTCGGTAACCAACACGGAGCGGAACAAAACAAAAACGAGTTGGGAAACGAAGCGGTTGCGGACAGCAAAACGACACGCGTCGGTAAAAAAAGGAAGGTGGTGGGGTCGGTCGGCAGGTTGCCTAGTCTTCGGGGCGCTCTTAGTCTTCGGGGCGTTCGCTGCCATCGTTGCCGACGCGTGCGCGTCAAATAGGAAATTCGGAAGATATGCATAGAGAGGAAATAAAAGGGGAACAGAGATTAACTAGTGGCGCGCGAGTGCCTCGAGTTGGGGAGGGAAGAGGGATTGTTTTTTTTTTATTAAATGTGGACCATATGGCTTTTTAGGACCGACTACTGATCGAAGGAGTGATACATCAACCCATGTCCAATGTGATTGATTTTCTGACATGTACTGATTGACCACTGCGCACGGATGCTCTAAGGTAAAAAGAAAATTTATAGCCACAACATCTGGAGGGGTCAAAGGCCTCACAGGGATGGCAAGGGCTCGTTCGGCAGCTCAAGCTTGAATCCATCCGTTTTTCGTTCCTGAGCTAGGACTCCGGAGGGTTTCGTTCCTCAGGGTAATAGGTGGGGATTGGTTCCGAGACTGCAGTCCGGCAGGGTGGCTTGAATGGACGAGACAGACCGGACTGCAATCCGTGCTGGCTTTAACCGAATGACTATTTCGTGAGGAGCTAGTTTTCATTCCCCGTCATGCCGATCCACGTGGAATGGGCAACATTCCAGGCCGTTCCGTAACATCCGAACGAGGCCTAAAGGGATTTTGCTCCGGAAGGAATGAGCAATGTCTCATCATATTCTCGGGTTGTGGTAGTCTTATAAATAAGAACTCTCCTGCCTTTATTTATTTTAAAAAACGATGCTGCTAGAACCCGTACGTGCGGTGAGAAGTTCCTTATCGGACGCTTTGTTGCAATGTCAAAATAAAACATCTGCAATATTGAAAAAAATAAATATATCGTTTGATTCTGGGATGGAAAATCACGCACACCATGAATACTGTTTCATACGACATTCACTATGAAACATGAAAAACAATAATTTCTACATTGGTACTTAACTATTGTAACATGTGTTGGAGCATTCGAAATTTCTTTTCCATCGGAATGCCTGTATCTTGGCATTACCGTTTTAAAAGAGTGCAGATACTATTGAAACCTGTGTAAAGAACTTCTCAGTTACTCAATGAAACATGACAGTTATAGAGTATACTGCCCCCTGGCCTCAATGAAACATGACACATCGTCTTTCAGAAATACATTTGCAGTTAAAAAAAACACGTATAGCTTGTCGACAACATGAAAGTAGTATGTGATGTGAAATAACACGACACGACAGTCGACAAGATACGTGGGAATGACAAGGCACGAACATCTAGACATAACGTCGAAAATCCATTCGATCGGCATGCATTTCAATTGTCACCAAGCTTGATTTTGCTGGAATCCTACTTCGGACCAAATAAGCTCGTCCTGGCGCCGGCGCCGCTCGTCGGAGAGCTGCTTGGCGAACCTGGTGAGCTGCTCGGCATTGGTGCCTGCGTCAGGCACCTCCTCGATCCGGCCTGTCTCCAGGTCCACCCGGGAGACGTTCATGTTCAGGAGCATCTTCCCTATCCTCACCAGTCTATCCATGTTCTTCTTGGATGAGTTGTCTGTAGAGCCTGCGCTGCCCGTCAATCGATCGTACTACATTTGCAAGACAACCAGTCATGTAACTAAACGATATAAGCAGCAGTAAAAATTAGAAGTGGAGTAGTTCATCGATGTCCGGAGTGTGCCTGAATCCGCAGGTAGTTTTCGCTTGAGTGCAGGGCGCGGAAGAGGACGCAGAGGTGGATGTCGACCATGTCGGCGCTGGCGGAGTTGAACATGTCGACGATGGGGGCAGTGCCGTTCTTGAAGAGCCAGCTGAAGATGCCCCATTTGGCGGCGACCTTGGCGCAGTACCTGCGGCTCCGGTTCGACCCGCAGCCGAGGGAGATCACCATGAATTTGCCATAGTCCGCCGGCTTCACCGGGAAGAAGTGCCCGTTCCCCAGGATGATGTCCTGGGACACCTGGTTCATCGCGCACAGAGTCTGCACGTGTGCCCAACGGTAGGTTCGTTGCACCAGACCACGAGCAAAATGGTCAGGTGCGCTCTATGCATATGTGAGCTATGTTGCATCAGCAAGGCGCTAGCTTACGGGGTTGTTCGCGGCGACACCACCATCCACGAGGTTGAAGGCCTTCCTCCTGCCATTCTTGTCCTTCGTCTCGAAGTAGTGTGGTGGGAAGAAGGTTGGTGCGGCTGAGGTGCTCATTGCTATGTCCGACAGGAGCGCATTTTTCGACGGTTGGTGCTTCAACTGATTATAAGATAGGATAGGTAGCATGAATGCAACGAGTTAACTAACACATATAAATATATATTTTTTGACAAGCATTAGCAACTAGTGATGGTGATCTGGTGATACGAAATGGAAATTGTTGGCCGTAATTGGACTATAATACTAAAAACTTGCGGTGGGCCTTAAAAGGTATAAACAGGAAAAGCTAGGTTGTTGGATCACAGATGCACAGCCCATCACCGACTGATAACACAAACACTTAAGGGACAGAGTAACCCAAATGTCTAATAAAGTAGCACTGATCATATAACAGTTTCTACTTAATCAGTTAGGTATGGGATCATATCGGTTATTGGCCGGAAACTGGGACATCCATGTGTCTCAAACACCAGCAAGCAATTGAATGCTAAGAACCGTCAGATAAACACCAGCAAGCAAGGGAAAATGTTTTTTGACTGGTAGCCTAATAAAACTATTCGCGGTGGCCATTTTTGGCAGTGGTTATCAGGAAATTTACCAGTGTCAAATTATTTGTGACCTCTATCCTGGGTATTACCTGTCAGAAAAAACCTAGAAAGGGATGGTTTACCTATCAGGGAACATACCTCTATCACCTATCGGTATTTTTTTTTCTCAAATACGCAGGAGAGCTGCGTATCATTGTATTAAGTAGAAAGAAACAAAGTTGTTTTACATATTCGCGGAGTCGAGCTCACGCATAACTCTTACACGAATGCAAGGAAGACAACCCTTGAATTTCTAACACTACGACTACTGTATTGAGCTCGACTCCGGTATTGAGTCCATCAAGAAAAAAGATTGACTTTAGTAATGGTTGTAGCCCGTCAAAAAATGTCAAACTTCTATCTCGACAAGAGTTTAAACAAAACTGGGAAATTCATTAACATTTTCCTCAGAGTTTCGAAGAAATCAACAAGAAGGTAATTTGAATTTCCCTGAGTACTACCCTAAACTGACAAAAAAAATGTTTTCCCCTGCGACTCCCGTAAACAAAAATTGCCTTGAGTAGTTAAGTTTGATTAGCGGGTCGTCAACAAAGCAAAAGAAACAACACAAGTGCTGCCGGGCTGCTCCTTTCCTCTTATATTCATAGGTTGGGGAACCTGATCAAGACTTCAGTTACCTCAAAGGTGGAGAAAATTGTAGGTTGCATGTATGCAATGTCGAAGGTCGGGATGACAACGTTGGTCAGCGTACTGTCCAGCCTTGTGTCGCCGAGGTACCGACGGAGCATCGCATGGAGATACTTGCCATCATACTTGGGCCCGCACACCATCCTCAACCTCTTGCCGATCTTGGATGGGATATGGTTCCTGCAAAACACACGGTGTTCACCGACGCATCCTTAGAAGAATCACCATGTGTATAAGCAAACTCTAGTCAAGCTTCGGCTAACAATGCATCATTCTGTTGTAGTACACTACTAACTAATGAGGAGTTCCTTCTGGAATGTAAGGAACCTAGCTAGTTTTGCAGCAGCATAATTTTCTCATGCATGTTTGGTTACTTCTGTCGGAAAATTTTGGGAGAGTGGTTTATGTAGAACTGCGCCAGGTCCTTGGCGGCGAACAGCGGTCGCTCGTTAGTGTCTGGGGCTGTAAGCATCGCAGTCAAGAGGCCGCCAGTGCTAGTGCCAGCGACGACATCGAAGTAATCTGCAATCCTAGCATCTGGCCCATCCAGTTCCTACACATAGGCACAATGGGGAGTACTCAAAGAGACATCATCACTTGACATCAACAAAACACTAGATGAACTTATCTGGATTACTTGGAGCTTAGCTTCAAGGAAGGCGAGGATGGTGGCCGGGATGATCCCCCTGATGCCACCGCCATCGATGCTCAGAATGGTGACCAGCTTGCGGTTGTCATGGGGCATCCAGTGTGCACTTTCTGCTGAACTAGCACTTGCCATCTCTGATATTTTGTGGCACAAAGCAAGATGTGCATTTATGAGTTCTGAGAAGGAACAGGAGAGAGAAAAAATATAGTGAAGCTGTAGTACTGGGAAAGGGACCATTGAGCTTTAGCCAGTAAATTACACCCTGAGCTGAGTCATTAACTTTTATCAATGGCCTGTAGTTAGACAAGCAATCAGTGCCAGACAATCCAGAACCACTATTACATGCCAATCAATCCAATATGCGACCAACATTTCAACATCAATGTAGACCATCAATTAATTGTGCCAGTTCAATATGCAACCACCAATTATTGCAAATCAATATACAACAAGTAATCACAGCAAGGTGAACCACCAATTGCACATCAATCCATTATGCAACCATAATTATACTCCATTTGGTGTGTAGTGTAACCACTAACTTCATGGCCTGATGAGGAGCCAGAATGCAAAGACACAAGTGCAACAGCTCATGTAATGATGTCAGTCTAAACAAAAGCAGTCATGTTTACAGTCACAACAAAAGAAAAGTTTGTGGTTGCTACTTTCAAGTTTCAAGGCTAAACGTTTACCTTCCATTTCCATGTGATTTGCTCATAAAGTTTCTTCACGTTAACTAGAAAAACAGAAATTCCAAATCAGGCAGTAAGCCAGTCCACAAACGTGGACGTCTATAAATACAAGCTCCAAAACACAAGACAGGTTACCATCAGTTGTCTCTTTACTTAAGCTGACGACTGGCTGATATCAGCAAACAATGGAAATCAGACAGATTGGCGGCAAACACATGCAAAATTCAGAGGGGCTTGCTTGTGTTTCATCTGGCAACACAGATTGACGATTGATCTCGCAACGAAACAATTCGAAGTTTCCAGCTTAATGCGTCAATTGTTCCTTTCAGAATGCCTTATCAATGATTGCCTAAGACAGATGTTAGGACCACCCTCATCTGAGTAAATTCAACCTGCCATCCAGCATGATTGAGAAATAAAACTAGAGATACTGATACAGGGATCACATAAAAGCATGAACTTTACGATGTTGAAGGAGCTATTCTTTGTGGATCATCGTGTAAAAAACTTCACATATTACATTTACTGACACTGTGATACCACTTTGTATGAGTGAAAATATAATCTGTACTTAAGAATATGAAGATTCAAATGTAAACAAACATGATTGCAGTGCACAATTTATTGATACTATCAATTTAAATTGTCAATGTAATACAGAGAACAATAACAGCAAACAAATAAGTTCTGAATGTATTGTCCAATGGCACTTTTGTTCATAAAAGAAAAAAAAAGAACTCACATTTCCATCTCGCACAATTTGCTGTGGAAGCCCAGTTTCCTGCCCAAAGCATAAACTTAAATTCTTTCCTGGGAGTTCGATTTCTGATGAAAGATTTCTCCTTTCCTGCTGTTAGGTTCAGTCGATCCAGTATTTCTAGTCAAGTTGCCGTTGGATAACTAGGAGAAACATGGTAGTTACAGGATGAACCATTTACTATCACCTTTCTGATCGCAAGATACTTTGTTAGCTCTGAAATAGTTCGATCTGGTTGATTGCCTTCAGAACATCCATTCCGGTCTGCTCAATCATTGGTTTTCCTGTCGTTTACTGGGCATAACACCAGCACATGGATAAGCAGAACTTAAAGTGGAAGCATCTGAAGAAAGAGCGGGTCTCTTGTTAACTTCCTACTGCTCCGACAATTCGTCATCACTCAACCAGTCTCTGGTAGTCATTGAATATTTTTCCTCTCCATAAATGTGGTCATAAAATTAGTAACTAAAAGTTCTCTCTTGTAGAACATGCCACACAACTTGAAGAGGGGCCATTACAGCCCTACAGGTTCACCAGTACCACAATTCAGCTTCCTGCATAATATTTAGTTATTCACAAGATGATGGTGACAAATAAAGCATAATATTTACTAGCAAGATAATCGTTTCATCATATTTTTACCAAGATGTGGCACGAAAAAAAACAGTACGAGAGAGATAGCTGCGCACTGCGAAAACATCTACTCCAACCCGCATAGGTAGTTGCACAAAGCCACCAATGTCTCAAAAGACCAAAACAAAAAAAAAAACTCATTTCCCAAGAGTTACAGTGATACATGCCGTGACCCGGTACCTAATCATTGATAATCAAAGCCAAGGGGACAAATGACAGATTGACAGAGGACGAATTGGAATATTCCAGAGCGAGCCAACTCTCACAACTCACCGCTAGCAGCCATTCACGTAAAGCATAGGCAATCCATAAGCAGACAGCAGACAACTACGTGAGTTTAGAAAGATGGGTTGGGGATGGAGATCGACGAACTTGCCGGGCATTAGGGAGCCTCTTCAGGGGATCAGGCGTCAACCTCAAGGAGGATGCCAAGGCGGGGAGCATGAGGTCGTCGAGGCGGCACGCCGGTACTTCCGCTTCTGCGCGTGGAGCGCCCAGCTGTCGCCGCCGAGCACGCTCATGCCGGCTTCCTGCCTCACCGCCGCTGCCGCGGCCGCCGGGAGGACCACCGACGAGCGAGAGAGAGAATTTTTTTTAATATATATTTTTTAATCATTTTGCAAAAATATACGACAGTTTCAAAATTTTACAGTTTTGACAACCATTCGCCGTGGCCCACGGCGGTTTCAGGTCTAACCGCTGTGGCCCACGGTGGTTCGGCAGTCGCCCGTGGGCCCCAACGGGCGTGGAGGTCAGCCGCTGTGGGCCACGGCGGTGGACGACAAACCGCCGTGCGCTACGGCGGCAAGGCCAACCGCCGTAGCCCACGGCGGTAAGGCCCGTGCAGCCGCCGTGGCGTATGGCGGCAGGTTTGCTGCCCTCTATATAAGCCGAAAATTAGCCCGGAAATGTCATAAAAATTCGGAAAAAAAGAAAGAGAGGGTTGGGAAGGAGAGGGGAGGAGAGTGAGAGGGCGGAGTAGCGAAGCTCTGTCGGTTCTTCGCTTCATTGTAAGTATTTCGTCGATTTAAACTCTTTTAGCAGCTACTTAGAAACCGTATTTAGTGATTCACTCCGTTTCTTTAGATCTGTAGTATTAAAAATGTCCTGTTTGTAGGGTTAGGGTTGAGGAGGAGAAGAGGGGAGGTGGAGGGTGCGGAGCAGTGAAGCCCTGCTACTTCTTCGCTTCATTGCAGGTATTTCACTGATTTCACTAATTCCAGTAATTTCTATTTCGGTGTACTGTAGATATGTAGTTGTAGTTTAGTTTATAGATCTGTAGTTGTAGGTTATAGATCTGTAGTTATAGTTTATAGATCTGTAGTTGTAGTTTATATTACGTAACATATTTACTGTTAAGTGTGTAGATTGCGGCTGATTAGTTTGTTAATATAGTTTAGATAAGTTTATTTGTTTCTTAGTCCTTGGATGTAGCATTTGATAGTAGTTACTGCTTTTTATTATGAATCAGACATGTCGGAGTCAGTCACAATCAAAATATATTATGGAATTGGAGAGATTATATATGGTCCACAAGGAGTTGACTTGTCAAATTATAGTTCAGTTGAGAAAAATGTTCCAAGAGCAGGAGAAAGAACTTGGGAGGCTATAACCAACTGGCTGGTCAAGACATTTTCAGTAGATTTAGAGCACCAATGCATGTCGGTGATGGCACTAATCAACAGAAGTACACCAGTGTATTGGAGCTCGTGGCACTTGAAGGGACTCCACGATGGAGGGGTTTTATCAGAAATGCATGCCGAATTGGTTTGCCTGTGATTTTGTTTGTCCAAGTTTACCAGAAGGGTGGGTCTAGCAGTCAAGTGCATGAGGAAGCTGAGAATGTGGACGAGGGGGGAGGTGATGAAGAAGGGGAATGTGCTGAAGAAGGGGAAGGTGCTGAAGATGCTGAAGAAGGTGAACAAGAAGAGGAGGAAGAAGGGGATTCTGAGGGTGAGCAGGCATCTAGAGGTTATGTTGTCACTGGTGTTATTGATGAGGGAGAAGTAAACCCAGAGGTGATGAGACAATATCAGAGAGAGTTGGAAGCTGATGAACGTGCATTGGAAGAGGACTCTTCAGATGATGATTATGATGATGATGATCATGATGAGTCTGAGGATTATGTGTCCTTGCATTGGCGGAACTACGATTTCTCCCGGTGTACTGTTAATACTGGTGAGAATGTGCCATGGGAGTACACGGAGAATGAGGTTTGTGTAGGCGCTATGTACCCCAGTACTGCACATCTGAAGGATGCAGTGAAGCAGTGGTCCACCTTGACTCTACATAGGGAGTTCAGGGTAGTCAAGAGCTCTCCTAGGATATATGATGTGTGTTGCATCAAGGATGATTGTTCTTTTCGAGTGTATGCATATATGGGGAAGTGGGACAATTATATACAGGTGAAAGAAGTGAAAGGTCACACTTGTATCCTTGATCGTATTGATGCAAGGCACCGAAACATTTCAGCCGATTTTGTTGCAAGCCACATGTACCCTTACATAGTGAATAGCCCTGAATATGCACCGAAGGCAATTATCGGTGCAATTGAGAAAAAGTTTGGGTACACCATCGGTTACGGCAAGGCATACCAAGCAAAGAAGAAGGTGTTAGAGCATAGGTGGGGTACTTATGAAGCATCCTACCACAATTTGCCTAGTTTGCTACACACAATAGTTCAGATGAATCCTGGCAGCTACTATGATATCAAGGACTATCCTTGTGTGGAGAAACCAGGCAAGCTTGTGCTTCAGCGGTCGTTCTTGGCATTGGGTGCATGCGTTGAGGCTTTCAAATTGTGTCGACCGGTAGCAGAGGATTAGGAACAACATGGATGAAGCAGAAGCTGGAGCTACAGTAGTGATGTGCTACAAGTGCCTCAACACGGGTCACACATACAAGAGGTGCACAGCCACAAGTTATACTTGCAACGCACCACCTACGCCCAGTGTGGGCTCATCACCAACTTCAGGAGCATCCCAACCCCCATCCGGACGTGGACGCGGACGCGGACGTGGGCGTAAGACCAACGCAGGATTCAGATGATCACAATTGTTTGTAATGTTAGGGCATTTAATTTCGGAATTTGTAATATTTGAACTATATTTGTTGTATGAACTTATGCATGGTACGGTATTGTAATAATTGAACTTCTATTTGTATTATTTTGCTGGTGATTGTTCTATTCTTTTTTAATAATTTATGCCGATTTCAGTCGTATTATTTTTGACCTCTGATTGTTCTAATCTTGTTTTTCAGGTTTGCAATGGCCTCCTCAGGTCCTGAGTTGGACTTGGACTTCCTCACGAAGAGGAAGGACAATGTCGAGGTGCCAGAGGGGATCGACACTCCTATGTGCTTCTGCGGTGACAATTGCAAGCTTGTTAGGTGCAAGGTTCTGGGGTACGCCTACGGGATGAGGTTCTTCATGTGCGCTAACAATGCGCACGACCCGATCTAGCCATTCGACCGTAACCTTAGAGCCAAAGTAAAGACTTACTACATTTCTCAATTATTCATTTGTCATTTGTGATTTAATATTTGCTAACATGTCTTTGGAAAAAGACTCCACCCCCTCTTTGTGATTTTATGCAGTGGCTAGATACCGAGCAGTCCGACTTCGACAAGAGCTACGTCGAGGGAGAAGCCCGTGATGCAAGGGAGAGGTGGTTGCGCATGGTTGAGTGGGAAAAGAGAGAGGAAAAAAAAGAAGGAAGAGCAGAAGGAAATGCGCCATCGTCAGGAGATGAGAGAACGTGAAGCGGCCCAGACCCGTGAAGCCGACAGAGAGAGGAAGAAGGAGAGGGCTCGCCGGGCCAAGGCAGCTGGGCCGGATGCCATCAGGAAGGGGAAATACCCCCGTTGTACTCAGTAGACCTAGAGTATTAGCCGGACTGTATCAAATAATGTCGGATTTCATGACATCGTCAACTAGGGTCCTCGGTTTGTATCGTTAAGAACTTTAATCGAACATCATTAGAGTGTGTTTTATCCGTTACGTGTGTTTCGTTACAGTGACTGTAATATGCAGAGTCGTTGTGTTTCCTCTGAGTCACTGACGCGTTCCCCTCCCACGGATGGTCTGGCCCACAAAGCGACAGTGCTCTAGTACTAGGGTGTGTTTTCTCCGAGTCACTGCTTCGTTTCCCTTCCCACGGATCGAAGGGCCCACCAACCAGGCAGCCACCTTCTATATATACCACCATTCACTCCATTGCCTTCTTCTCACAGCACTCAACAATGGCTTCGTGGAGTGGGGATGGACACGGTTTCGGTCCTGAGTTGTGGCATCAGCAATCAGAAGATTTCGAAGCCAATTTCCCACTGAAAGGCAAGAGTGACTTCAGATCGATGCGTGATGTTAGAAGCTACGCACCGAAGCAAACGGTGTTATGGCCTAGATGTTCACATGGTGAGTTCTGCGTGATGCAAGTGTACCAGGGATGGAACAACTCCGGTCGTCGCTTCTGACACTGCCCATATGCATGGGTAAGCAATGTCCACAAATTTCCTCATCATCTTTCTTTCGTTTGGTAACGTTTTCTTGCCTTTTGCAGTACTCCACCCAAGCTGAGAACTGCGGTTTCTCGCAATGGGTGGATCCACCAGCTATTGATCCCTATCAACAGTACATCGACTACCTCGAGGACGTCGTCATCTACAACCTGAAGCGGGAGCTGTCGGAGGCATTGGCTTCTCCAGATCCATCGTCTAGCGCAGGAGAAGACCGGTGCTGCAAATGTTCGACCTGCACTTGTGAATGCCATAAGAAAGATTGGTCCCCTCTACCTTCACCACCTCCACCCCCACCGGGGTACTACATACCGTCGCAACACTCCGGCGGCTCTATGCTCTCTGGGCAGTTCTCGTACAACTAGATTCATTAGGAATGTTGCAATGAAATTTCTAAATTCCCTAAGGCATGTTATCTGTACGTAAGGTGCTTCGTTAGGGTACTAGCACCGTACATGTCATTGTAAATGTGTGTGTTTTCTCTCGTTAATTAAAAAAAACTAACCGCCGTGGCTCACGGCGGTTGGCCACATGCAACCGCCGTGGCCCACGGCGGTTGCAAGGCGGCTTCATGCCGCCGTGGGGGCACTGCAACCGCTGTCTGCCACCGCCGTAGCCCACGGCGACTGCCGAACTGCCGTGGGCCACGGCGGTTAGACCTGAAACCGCCATGGGCCACGGCGGCCGCCGTGGCCCACGGCGAATGGTTGTCAAAACTGTAAAATTTTGAAACCGTCGTACATTTCTGCAAAATGATTAAAAAAATATATAAAAAAAATCCGAGAGAGAGGAAAGTGCGGGTGGTTCGGCCCATGGGGGTTTCCGCCGCAACTTGCCCACACGGGTCTATTTAGCTGGGCCTTTAATGGTATAATATGGGCTCTTAGGCCTGCATAATTAGTGATTGGGCCCAGCTAATGATGGCAGCCGGGCTCCGCCTTCTTTTTATTCGACTTTTCTGCACTATTTTCTTTTCACAACAAATCATTCATAAAAATCTGCACTTTGTAATTTTCTCTCACATCAAATCTGCTGTTTAAATCTGTTGAAGATCTGCTGACGAAAGAACAAACAGATGGAGACAGAGGACCAAATGCTTATTTTTTAGACCACATTGATGCTCAAACGACAAACACACGCAAGCACATCACCTCGCAACACGAAATCATCATATAAGAAAAATGGAGGTCTAAGTACAATAATGCATGCAAATGAAAACCTTCAGTTGAAAGTTTTGTATATCAGTTTGGTATGAACTGAGGAATGAGTAATCACTACTTAATACTTAACGCGTTACGAGCATGCATGCATTCGCCATTATGCAACATCTCTTCACATATAATATGATTACATTTCTTAGCACGAACTGAATACTTAGGGAATCTTCCCTCTTAAACAAAAAGACAGAAGGCTAATCATACATAGAAGCTCTTAATTAAGTCTTGATGTATATGCCGAAGGTCATCTTTTTTTTTTCTTTTGTCAATCTCTGAGTGGACAGTTGCCATCATGTGTCTTAGTCTACCACTTCAAACTAAGAATGGATAACACGTACATTAGTAGCTTTCCACAAATCAGCCTTAATCAACTAGGTCTTCATAGCTGCATTATTATTAGTCCAGATTTCATCATCAATTATAGCGTGAACGTGTGTAAGTGTGTAACTAGCATGAATGATGACACGATCACACGACCATTTCTTGGAGCTACGTGGCTGTGGCTTGTTTGATTAGATATGCATCGTGCATCACTGAGATATGGTCATATGGAAGCGACTCTTACAATTTAAAATTCGTTCAAATGACTAATTAAAAATTTCTGATTCATCATGGATGCATACGTGCATCCCCAAACAGGCTTAAAATATGAAAGTAATTAGTTTGTGTTTTTCTCAACATAAGCCAAATTAGATACCAGCTCAGACCAAATCCTTATCACAATCTTAGACACGTGAACCATCAATACAGCTACGCACGTTGTTAGGTGAGATTTCTTGTGCGCAGAGAATAGGATCAACTATGATCGTGTACGTCAGCCAGTCGTTTACTCGGAATTTGCTGGACTTTGGAGTTTTAGTCCTCTTGGACTGAACGAACACAGATTTGAAAAACACATGTATGCAAACCATTATTAAAGACATGTCAAAATAATGGCATTCGAGAAGTTCTCACTACGGGGAAACGTCACTTTGCCGTGCGTTGAAATCTTTGCCGTACGCAAAATATTGGGAGCACGGCAAAGAGTTTCTTCTTTGCCGTGCGTTTTTTATAGGACGCACGGCAAACTCGAGTTTGCCGTGCGCTTTTTTGGATACACGGCAAACACATGAGTTTGTCGTGCGTTTTTTTATCGCGCACGACAAACTATTTTTTTCCAACATCTATTACCACCGTTAGCATCAGGGGGAAATGATTTTTTTTTGTTCCTTTTGCCGTGCGTCTTTGGTGCGGCGCACAGCAAAGCATGTGTTTGCACAGCAACTCCTAGACCGGTTGGTCGGGGTGCGTGCTTGGTACGTTGCCGGCCACGGTTCGAACCCTTCCGGGGGCGAATTTGTGACCGGCGGTTGTGTGCTTTGATGCGCGTTGTAAAAAAATTTCCTCGTCTGTCTCACGCCAAACCACAAATCTAAGGTCAGTCTCATCTCACGTGTGTTACGGTGTCGCTGTGTATGGGTGGGGTAGGGGTTCGAGACTTTTCTCACTCTGTGTGAGAAGGTCTTCTTCTTAATACAATGCCGTGGGGGTGATCTTACTCCCCACAGGTCGAGCTTTTTTAAGTATGTGTTTGCCGTGCGCCGCGAACCCCTGGCGCACGGCAAAATTGTTTTCTAAATATATATGTCCTAAGTCCCAAATCCAATTGCCCCTAAAAAAATCTCTCCTTGAAATTTTTTCTACTATATGCATACAACATGTCATACTTCATGTTAAAATTTGAATAATTTTTTATTAATTTGCTATATTCAAATAATTAATTTCATTTCTAGCAATTTTTTGAAAAAAGTCAAATTTGAACTACAAGTGATTCAAATAATAGAATAAAATAAGTGAAAAAAATTATATTCATGTTATTTAGCCTAATTTAAGATCTCTTCCATGAAATCAAAAGAAATTTTGAACACCTTGACTAGGAAACACGACCACGATCGTATGTCCAAATGATTTAAAAATTCTAAAAATACAAATGGAGTCTGATCAATATCTCATGATATCATACGTGGAGTCTGTAGTAAAAATTTAAACACATTTTGAATATTTCGTGATGTACGATGCTTACAAATCGAAATATCTCCGAAGAAGTTTCAGAGAGTTGAGAAGTAGATGGTTAGGTTTGAATCAAAAGCGACGATCAAATTTGAATTTGAATTCAATTTTTTTTTCTATAGGCAATAGACAATATAATTTGTTCTATGTAAAATTTTTGTATTTTTTCGAAACCATTTGATAATTTAAGTGTTTTTCTATGTAAAATTTGGATTTTATTTAAAAAAGTATTTGCCGTGCGTTTTTGAATCGACGCACGACAAAGAGGTGTCGCGGTGGTGGTGGCGTCGATGATGAGGGTGGCGGTGTCGCGATGGTGGTGGCGTTGATGATGGGGGACGGCGGTGAATGTGGTGGTAGGGGCCGGGGAGCTTCCGGCGGCGTGGCGAGTTCCGGCGCGCGGCATCTCCAGCACGAATCCGGCGGCGCGGCGGACGGCATCCGGCTCTTTTTTATTATTTTCAAAATGTTTGTCGTGCGTGTGTGTTGTGGCGCACGGCGAAGCTGCCTACCACTGCTATGTTTGCAACTCCCGTCCGTCCACCATCTGTCTATTGTTTTTTTTATGCCGTTCGCTACCGAAAACGCACGGCAAAACTTTTAGCGGTGCGTCCCGAGAAACAGCGCATGACAAAGGTCTTGCCGAGCAAAATGCTGCCCAGCGGCCTTTGCCGTGCGCCGAGTCAAAAAACGCACGACAAAGCTATTGCCGTGCTTTTTTTAGCTCTTAACTGTGCGTGTCCAGCGCACGGCAAATACTCTGTTTCCGGTAGTGTCTTCCAGAACTATTACTTTTCACAAGTAAAACAAACCCGTTATTATTAGCTTATTGACAAAATATATCAAACTACTACTCCCTCCGTCTCTAAATATAAGCATTTGTTGACTTTTTCTATCCGTGTTTGACCGTTCGTCTTATTCAAAAAATTTATGAAAATATTATTTATTTTGTTATGACATGTTTTATCATCATATATATTTTAAGTATATCATTATTATTTTTTAATTTTCATAAATTTTTTGAATAAGACGAACGGTCAAACGTGATGCACAGAAATCGAAGAATGCTTATATTTAGGGACAGAGGGAGTACATGACACCAACACAAGCAAAAGAATGAATGCAAACATATGCCAAATAAACCATGAAAACACGAGCGGCTAGCTAACGTTAAAAACCCGCCCGCCAAATGATGAGCGGCTTTTGAAGTGTGTCTCCATTTTTATTTTTATTTTTAATGGAAGTGTGTCTCCAAATTCAATTTTCAGCATACGCTACTTCGAAAGCTTCTGGCGCCGGTGCCGCTCTTCGGAGAGCTGCTTTGCGAACTTGGTGAGCTGCTCGGCGTTGGTGCCCTCGCCGGGAACGTCCACGTTCCGGCCGGTCTCCAGGTCCACCCGGGAGACATTCTGTCCGAGAAGCTCCTTCCCAATCTTCACCAGCTTGTCCATGTTCTCCTTGGAACAGTCGTCGATGGAGCCTGCACTGCCCGTCAACCGATCATACTGCACCGATTTTACACGACAGTCAGCACTTGAACTAATATATACTTCAATTCAGTCGCATGCTCACACAGCATGAAGAACAAGATGAACACATGCTGGCCGATGATGCTTAACCTGGATACGAAGGTAGTTGCAGCTGGAGCGAAGGGCCTTGAAGAGGACGCAGAGGTGAATGTCGACCATGTCGCCGCTGGCGGCGTTGAACATGTCGATGATGGGGGCTTTGCCATCCTTGATGAGCCAGTTGAAAACGCCCCACTTGGCCGCGGCCTTGGCGCTGTACGTGCGGTTCCGGTTCGCCCCGCAGCCGATGGAGATCACCATGAACTTGCCGTAGTCCACTGGTTTCACCGGGAAGAATTCGTCGTTCCCAAGGACGATGTCCCTTGTCACCTGGTTCATCGCACACAGTGTCTGCGCAAACGCCAGTTCACAATTAAGATCAAGCATTGACATTTTTTCTGAAAGAAATCAAGCATTGACATGAGTGATCATGAAGCTGCGCACAAGATTTTACCGGATTGTTAGCGGCGACGCCTCCGTCGACGAGGTTAAAGGCCCTGGTATTGCCCTTCTCATCTTTAGTCTCGAAGTAGTGTGCCGGGAAGAAGGTTGGAGCCGCGGAGGTGCCGATTGCGATGTCCGACAGGAGTGCATTTTTTAAGGGCCGACGCTTCAGCTGATCAAAACCAGGGCACGAGGTAGCACGCACGCATGAAACGAGTTAATTGAGAAATCACCAAAAGATTTTCAATTGACATTGCAACTATAGATGATAAGTATTAGCTGTTAATGATGGTGATGTAATCATAAGAAACAAAATTGCTGGCTGTCAAGGTATACGTACAGAAAATACTGTTTTTTTAGCAGTGTACAGAAAATACTAGTTGGTTCCATCAAAACATGTCTTGGGTGTTTTCCCCAAGTTTAAGCTACAAAGACTGGATAGGCAGAATAACCGAACTGAATACAATAGCAGACAGTGATATACTTGCAACAATTTCTACAGATTAGCGTAAATGGACAACTGCAACATGTGCAATTTAGGGAGCAAAAAAAAAAAAAGAAGGTTCAACCTAGCTACCATATAGCTATAGTATTGCCAATACACGGGAGGGCACATTAAGTTTACCTCAAAGCTAGAGAAAATCGTGGGATGCAGGTACGCGATGTCGAAGGTTGGGATGATCAGACTAGTTAGCGCCTTGTCCAACCTCATGTTGCCGAGGTACTGACGAAGCAGTGCATGGAGGTACTTGCCGTCGTACTTCGGGCCTCTTACCATCCTCAACGTGGCAAAGATCTTGGACAGGATCCAATTCCTGCAAAATGCCCACCACACTTTTAAACTGAGGTTTTGTTTAGATCGGAAATTTCACTCGCCACATCGGATGTTTACATGCTAATTAGGAGTATTAAATGTAGAATAATAATAAAATTCATTTCATAATCCCGGGTAAATTCGCGAGACAAATTCTATTGAGCCTAATTAACGATTTTCAATCAGTCTATGTAATTAGTTTATAATTAGATCATGTTTAGTCTTTCGAATCAACATCGGTAAATTTGATGTGACACGCAACTAAACAAGGCCTGATTACCATGCATCGATCCAAACTGTATAAAGAAAAACGAGTCCAGTGCCAGTGTAATTTTCTTATGATTACTACTTACTTCTGTGGGAAGATTTTCGGCGAGTGGGCGATGTAAAACTGCGCCAAATCCTTGGCAGCAAAGAGTGGTCGTCCGTTCTTGCCTGGGGCTGCGAGCATCGTTGTCAAGAGACCACCGGTGCTCGTGCCGGCAATAACATCAAAGTAGTCGGCGATCCTAGCATCCGGTCCATCCAGTTCCTGCACAGGAAAATCGCGAGAACTCAGGAGACATAAGCACCTGACATAGTGACATGGATGAAGCAAGGAAAGCATACCGTAACAGTGTTCCGCAGGATGCAGAACAAGTGCACCTGATATGCATGGGAACTTACTTGGAGCTTCTCTTCGAGGAAGGCAAGGACGACAGCCGGGATGATTCCCCTAACACCGCCACCGTCGATGCTCAGAACGGTGACCAGCTTTACCTTATCAGGAATAATCTGAGGTGCACCTACTGCAGAACTAGTGCTTGTCATCTTTTGTTTTTGATGGCACAAAGCAAGCTATGCTCTTGAGTTATGGAAGGTTCAGATCGAATGTGGTGCAGATAATACTAGGAAGCAGGCCATTAAGGTTTTTATAGAGACATATCCTGGACTCTGGATTAACTCAAGGAAGAAGCAACAATGTTGCCTCCAAAGCAGGGCTAATCCGATTAATTTACTCCTCGGGCCAGGTATTCACCAAATTATTTCTATCACTACTTCCTATAAAATATCCACCAACTTTGAGGTACAAATTTTACTCAACCTTAAACTGTGCTGCACAGAAACAACGTGCGGTCCAATGCGTTTTTCTTAATTGGATCTTACCTTGACTTTGTTTGTCCAAGAGCTGCATATCTCTTGCAAGGTTCTTTATCTTTGCTCTCTCTAATAAGTGTAATTAAACATGAATGCATAATTAGGAAATTCATAAATTTATGTAAATTGCTCTATCTGAAGATATGCATGTGTGCTGTCCATTGACTTTAATTTTCTGAACCAAGGTGTGTTGATAAGACAGCGGACGAAATTCTAGGGCTGGCTGTTGAGTGTAAGGAAGATAGATGTATTGCAGATAACATGTTTATCTGTGTTTTGTTTATGTAACACACAATTCGTGCACGGTAGATGAAGTGTTTGACATTAGTCATTGTGTCCAGCTTTCTCTGCCAGCTTGGCTGAGATTTTTTCTTAGTGCGATGCCATAGGGGTGGTCTTCCCCCCGCCAGGATTAGTAACAACATAAATACACACTTTATTTCTCAAGTATCATTATACAGGATTAGTTCACAAATGAAACAAATATTCAAGTTCAAGAGGAACATAATCTGACATCGCCATTTACCAGAACACAATCGATTTAACCACTTTTGGAGGGGCCTGATTGCCTTGTGTTGATCACCGCGGTCTACCCTCTTCAGGTCGCTCTGCCACTAGGACCGAGCTGACCACCAGGGTGGTCGCGGAGATGTAGAGTAGTAGTGTTTCCTTTGGTGCCGGAGGCACCATCACCGGGGTGACGTAAGGAAGGTCTTGAGTTGCTCTAAGGCCTGGTTGGCCTTCTCTGTCCAGACGAACTTGTCCGCTTTCTTCAGCAACTTGAAGAAGGGTAGATCTTTCTCTCCAAGTTTGCTGATGAAACGACCTAGGGCCGCCATCATGCCGGTGAGCTTCATGACGTCCTTCTTCCCAGTAGGTCGCTTCATCTTGCGGATGGCATCCACCTTGGTGGGGTTCGTCTCGATGCCCCGGATGCTGACCATGAAGCCCAGGAGCTTGCCGAATGGGACACCGAAGACACACTTCTCTGGATTAAACTTCCACCGATAGCGACGGAGGTTGGCGAAGGTCTCTGCGAGGTCAGCTATGAGCTTGTCCTCTTGGGTGGTCTTGACGACCACGTCGTCGACGTAGGCCTCTACGTTTTTGCCGATCTGGCGCTCCAGACACTTCTGGATGGCCTTCTGGTAGGTCGCTCCGGCGTTCTTGAGACCAAAGGTCATGGTCGTGTAGCAGTAGATGTCGTGCGGCGTTATGAACGTCGTCTTATCTTGGTCGGAGACCTTCAGGGCTATCTGGTGATACCCTGAGTAGCAGTCGAGAAAGCATAGGAGGACGCTTCCGGCCGTGGAGTCCACGACCTGGTCGATGCGCGGAAGAGGGAAGGGGTCTTTAGGGCAGTGGTTGTTGAGGTCGGTGTAGTCGATACATATTCTCCATTGACTAGTTTTCTTGGGTACAAGCACCGGGTTGGCGAGACAAACCGGATTTTTACACTCTCGGATAAATCCGGCAGCTAGGAGCTTTATTATTTCTACCCTAATGATGTCCTTGCGATCTTTCGCAAAGCGGCGAAGCTTCTGCTTGACAGGCTTGGCCGTCTTGCTTACATCCAAGGAGTGCTCAGCCAGCTCCCTGGGACACCCGGCATATCCGATGGGCTCTATGCGAATATATCCGCGTTATCCCGGAGGAAACTGGTGAGCGCAAGTTCCTATTTCTTGTCGAGGCTGTCGCCGATCACCACCGTCTTCTCTGTATCGGTAAGGCCGAGGCAGACTTTCTTCGTGGAGGGTGCGGCATCCAGGGCGGTGTCGGTGCGCTTCTGCTCCGGGATGGCTAGGTCGCCCGGACTGACCTTCTTGGCCTCAGCGACCAAGACTGCGGAGGCGTCGACGCAAGCGGAGGTCGTGGTGATGTTGAGAGCCCCTGACTCGCACTTGAAGGAGATCATGAGATCCCCGAGGACGGAGAGGACCCCGTTTGGAGCAGGCATCTTCAACACCAAGTAGGTGTAGTGCGGGATGGCCATGAACCTGGTCAGCATCGGGCGACCTAGGATCGCGTGGTAGGAGGACTTGAAGTTAGCGACCTCAAAGTTGAGGTACTCCGTACGGAAGTTGGCCTCGGTACCGAAGGTGACGGGGAGGGAGACCCAACCCAGGGGGTAGGCCGCCTTCCCTGGGACGATGCCGTAGAAGGGATCGTCACACGCCATGAGCTTATCGAAGTCGAAGTTCATCTTCTTGAGGGTCTCAACGAAGATGATGTTGAGCCCGCTCCCTCTATCAACGAGAGTTTGGGAGAGTAGGGCCCCGTCCACCGTGGGCTCGACGACGAGTGGGTAGGACCCGGGATGTGGACCTAGTGATCAGCTCTAGAGAACGTGATCGCCTGCTCAGACCAACGCAGAGGCGCAGTTGGCTGAGTGTGAACGAGGTGGACCCGCTTGTCCTTGCGGTAGCGCCTTTTGCTGACATGAGATTTAAGGCCCTCAACGATCATGTTGATCGTGCGGGTCGCAGCCTGGAAGGGCCCGTTGGGGTTGCCTACCGGAGATGGAGGCGGCAGGTCGCGCTCGTCGCGGCGGGCTTCTGGAGCTAGGTCGTCACGGTGGCGATCGTCACGTCGGTTGTCGCGGGGGTCTTGGTTGTCGCGGTCGTCGCGCCGGTCCCGCTGGTCGTCGCGGCGGTAATTGTTGTTGTAGCGGCGGTTGTCGCGGCGACCGCCATCACTGAAGCGCTTGGGGTCCTCAGGGGTGCTGAAGGCCTTCTTGAATTGTGAGCACTCACGAAGGGTATGATTAGACCCCTCGTGGAACCCGCAGAGGCTGTTGAGCGTTGCGTCGAACTCCTCCTGATTGAACGTCGAAGGTCGACGCCCATCAGCCGCCAGAACCTCAGAAGGTCGCTTGCGCAGCTTGGACCCGGATTCCCCTGCTACACCAGATGTGCCGACAGCGTCGGCGTCGAACTGGTTCACCATCGCCTCTTCCGTGTCCATGAGTTTGTTGACGACGTCCATGAGGCCCTTGATGGTGGTGGCACCAGACTCGTGGATCTTCTCAAAGAGCTTGCAATCTTTGATGCCCTTCTTGTAGCTTTCGACGATCTGGTCGTCTCTGACACCAACGCACTTGTTGCGGTTCTCGAATAACCAGTTGTTGTAGTCGCGGAGCCGCTCCTTGGGCTTCATGACGATCCTCCCGAGGTTGAAGGCGTTCCCAGGACGATCATAGGTCGCCTGGAAGTTGGAGGTGAAGGCCTGGGATAGGTCGGCCCAGGACTTAATGCTGCCTGCCTCGAGGCTGTTGAGCCATAGCGAGGGGGCCTCGCCCATCACCAGCGGGAAGTAGGCCGCCATGTGGTCGAAGCCGCCGCCAGCCGCCTTGACGGCGACCTAGTAGGTCGACAGCCAGATGTTGGTGTCGGAGCGCCCGTCGTACTGCTTGATGTTGGGCTTGAAGTTCTCGGGGTAGTCCACCGACCTGAGTCGAGGAGCCAGCGCGGGGAAGGCGGTGATGGCTAGGTCATCACCAGTGCCTCTAGTTGGGGCGGCGTCTCTGGGGGCGGAGTGTACACTACGCTCCGGGACGACGACCTCAGAACGCGGCCGCCGATCTTGGTTGCCCTGGACGACCTCCGGGTTGCCGTGCTCGGCGTCGTATGCGGTACGTCGCCGGTTCTCGATGTCGTGGCGATCGCACTGTTCGCGCTCCATGATGCGATGGACGGCACCAGGGGGCCGTACTCGCGATCGTATTCCGCGCGATGGCGTAGCTCCCACTCCTTGCGCTCACGGTAGCGCTGGTCGATGTAGCGGACGTCGCGGGTGCGCCGGTTAGCGTCGAGGTTAACGCGAAGGTCGACGGCGTTGTGTTGCTCGGGGTTGTGCTGGGCGACCTCCTCCCTGATGGGGGGAGATTGCTGTGCTTAGGTCGATAGGATCGACTGCGCGAGTGATGCGTCGATGAAGACGTGGCGGACTTGGAGGCCGTACTCTTTTCCTCCACCAAGGCGTTGGCGACCCGGAGGTACGCGATAACCTCCTCGGCTTCGGGCGTCAGCTGAGCTTGCTGGAGTCGCGTGATGGCAGCACCCAGGTTGGCCTGGGGGCTGTTGAACGTCGGGATCCCAGCCTCCTCGAACTCCATGCGCAGGTCTCGAGTGCAAGGAGGGACCGCGCGGCGCTGTTCTTCCGCACGTCGTTGGGCACGCAGGGTGTTGCCTTGGATGCGTGCCGCCTCCTTTGAGTTCGTTGCGCCGTGACGGGGTGGCTCGTTCTCAGAGACCACGAGCACCTGGCGGAAGACGATATCTGAGTCGTTGGGGGAGATGCAGACTCGGACCTTCTGAAACTTGCCGCAGTCCGGAGACTGGGGAGGTCGTGTAGCACGGCGGGGATGCTCTTGGTCGATCTTCTTCCGCAGGCGGCAGCCGCGGAGAGTGTGCTTCGCACCCTTGTGATAGGTGCAAGGCACGTCGAGAGGGTCGTCGGGCGCGAGGTGCAGGTCTTAGGTCGCCAGATGGCCTCCGACCAGATTGGATCTGGGAGGGCGTGGACAGCTGGCTGAGACGAAGGCCAGGCGAAGATTGCAGGCCGAAGGGGAAGGTATCGTGGCGTAGGGCCACCTGCGCTGAGCGTTGAGCTCGCTCGCAGATCTCCAAGGTCTCCCGTGTCATGTCGATGACGTGCTCCATCCCCTGGACGAGGTCGTAGGATCTGGGCGGGTGGGTCTCCGATACTAGATCGGAAACGGGGGTGGCGACAGGCGCCGTCGCGACCTGCTCCGCGGCCGCCGGAGGTGCTGCTGCCGCCGGAACAGGAGAGGTCGTCGTGAAGGATCCAAAGCAGATCTCCACAGGGTTGGCGAGGATGGCCGCCATGCTCGCCGGGAAAATAACACCAGATCGGGCCACCATGCTGCACAGCGAGTTCCCGATCGCCTCTACCTGGCGCGCCAACTGTCAGGGGGTGAGACCTGGACATCCGCAAGGGGGGCTACCCAAGCAGTTTGCAGGTTAAGGAGTGGATCAGGATCTAAGAGCGTAGGTGGTAGTTCACGTAGCGAACTCGGAACGAGGGCGAGTATGGCGAGGAAGACAAGGGCGCAAGGGTTTATACTGGTTCAGGCCTCCGGAGAGTAAAACCCTACGTCCAGTTGTGGTGGTGGATTATGCGAGAGAGATGAAGGTCTCCCCTTGAATGGAGCTCTAGGCCGCCTTAAATGGGGAGGACGGACTAGGGTTTCCATTCAAGGTCGGTGGACCCATATCTGGGTCGGTTACAATTTGGGAAGGTTATCTTCCGGATTACAAGGAGTATCTCGTGATACTCGGACCTATAGGCGGTGGCGCACCACGTCCTACTGTCTTGACTTGCACGCCAAGTATTGCAGGTCTTCCGGGAGCTTGACAAGGTCGTCCGGAGTCGTCGGAGTTGTGGATAAGGTCGCTTGGGCCCACTTGCAGATCGGCGGGGCTTCTAGAAGGTCGGGTCCACTTGTCAGGGGCCTCTGGGACACTAGCCGGTGGGGACCCAGGGGTACCCATGTCTCTCAACTTCATATTTCATTGTTATGAATTTGATGTTCCCAGTTGATCCATTAGATTGATCAATTCTTAAAGGATCAGCAGAGACAGATGTTCCCCCAAAAAAAAAGCAGAGACAGATGTTAGGATCATATTCATCTGAGTTTGCCATCCAGCATAGGATGTTTTAATGGACAACACTTCACATTTTGTAAAGCAAATTGTAATATAAATTTGGATAAAAATAAAGCATGACCACATTGCCTTAGAGAGCCAATTTTCATGGGGTATCATGCCATAAACTGATATGATAAATCTACTGATGTCACCTTATATGTCAATGTGAAAAATATAATATACAGATTGGCGACCAGAGGGGGGGTGAATGGGAGCCGATACAAATTCTTTTTCAAAGAATTCAGCATATATCCTGATTTCCACCCCAAACGCATCTCGCGTCTAATCGTCAAAATGACACTAGTCAACAAGTGACAAGCTCCCTAGGAACGACTCGACACGCTCAAAGCGTAGTGGAAGCAAATTAAAGCGAGGCACCAATAAAGCTTGCACAAGAGATTAAGCACAATCACTATTAAGCACTCACAAACTAATCATGCAAAGACTAATTAATTAAACACTAGACATGATTAGCTAAAGCAAGGATATAGATCAAGCAGCTGCACAAGATTAGCAAGTGACCGAACAAATTAATCATGCAAATGATAACTCAGATGCCAAGCAAACTAAAGAAGAGAATAACTGCAACCATTATTTCTATGTCTATTTGGTGTGAAGTCAATAATTATATGAAGCTTCAACTGGTAATATAAGATTGGAAAGGAATCCACAACATATGATTCTAGGAAAGATATTATGGATATAGTTTATATTTTAAATATGTGCAATCATCTCAATTTGTTGGTTCTGTATAATTAGTGACTTTTGATATTATCGGACACATGGATCCATCATGTGATGTACTTTACAAAAGTGTCTGAAATATGGAAATGTACAAAACATGAAAATTTACCTGATCTAGTTTCCAAAGAACCAAAGTGAGAGAATATAGACAAGAGAAACAGAAATTAAAAAAAGACTAAAATATAAACTAAAAAGTTAGTTTAGAGTAAAAAAGAGTCTGAATACACCCTAAAAATACCACATGAAAGACTTCAGAGGATCCTATGTGGTTGCAATGACTGCATGCCCTCAAAGAGATCTAAACTGATCTATCAATTAATATTACAAATGTCGGGTATGTCTGTTCGAAATAGTTGAAGCATTATTTGTTTCTTAGAGTTTAGAATATTCAATGAAAAGTTCACAAAATTATACATGGGGAGGTTGCATATAACATACTAATTAAGATTGGGATTTGCTGAGTACCAACCATACCATCTTGTTAGTGAATGGGCACCTACTCCTCGCTTCTCTTAGCTATGCTTAGGTGAAAAATCTTTTCTTAGTCTCATACACATTTTCTAAGTGCTTTGTATGATAAACTCGGTGTTGGCCTACCAAGCCTTGGTATTTAAGTTTTTTTTCTACCCCTTGTAACCACTCATTAAACACATGATGAACAATTAAGGGAGGGGATGTTAAAATAAACTCGCACTAATCTCCAAATAAACTTAGCATTGTAGCAGTCAAAAGAAAAAGCGTTATACATCCAAGTTACAAAAACAACATCTAGTACTTCCATTCCACTGCCATCTTACTAGATATCCTTGGTTAAGGTAACCCCTTTGAGCATGTACCACATGAATATCTTTATTTTTAGAGGCATTTTTAAATTCCATATAATGTGTTTATGAGATACAACATTGGTTACAAATAGCGCTCTATACATAGAATGAACTGAAAATGTACCAAGTTGATTAAAAGACCAAAGAAAGACATCCCTTTGATCTGATAAATAGATATTCAAGACTCGAGCTACAAAATGTAGTCATGTTGTCCGGTTATTACCCACCAAAGATCTTCTAAAAGAGACATTAAAAGGATTAGGGCTTAAAACCACATTAACGGAAGCACTTTTCCTTCTAACAATGATGTAGAAATTAGGGTATTGGTCTTTGAAAGGTAAATCACCTTAACCATACATCTTTCCAGAATCTTATTTAAGTTCCATTACCAAGGTTGAGTTTGCCCCTTCTCAAAAAGTCTTAGTATACTTAACATGTTAATTAAGTACATGGATCAAGGAAATTCAAACTTTTGAACCAAAAAAATGAAACAATTATAAGTAAATGTGATAAGTGATATATTGGCAAACCGATAATTGAAATATGCTCTCATTTTTGTTATCGTTCCAAAATGCTCTATGCCACTACTATTTCCCCTTAGTTCCATTTCCCTTTTTTTTCATCTCTTTCTTGTCTACTAAACAAAAAGACATCGTTTTCAAGAACATTCAACATCGTTTTCACCCCTACACTCAATTCAAGATGAACTTCCCTCTTAAACATAAAGACAAAAGTCTTATCATGCATAGAAGCTCTTAATTAAGTCTTCATATATGCCACTGGGCATCTTTAATTTCGACTTCTCTATTACATTTTTCAATCTCTAAGTGGACAGTTGCCATGTGTCTTAGTCTAGCTACCACGGGCATCGTGCAGCTACCACCTCAAACTATGTCAGGATCTGAAGGATAAACTAAGAATGGATAACACATTAGTAGCTTTCCACAAATCAGCCTTAATCAACCGGGTCTTCATAGTTGAATTATTATTAGCCCAGATTCCATCATCAATATATAGCGTGAACGTGTGTAACTAGCGTGTGAATGATGACACGATCACGACCATTTCTTAGAGCTACGTGGTTGCTTGTTTGATTTGCTATGTGTGCGTCACTGCGATATGGTCATATATATGGAAGCGACTCTTACAATTTAAATCCGTTCAAATAATGACTAAAAATTTCTGGTTCATGGATGCGTGCCACCCCAAACAGAGATGTCTTAAAATATGAAAGTACTTAGTTTGTGTTTTCCTCAACCTAAGCCAAATTAAATACCAGCTCAGATCAGATCCTTATCTCAAGTTCTCAATCTTAGACACGTCAACCATCAATAGAGTTAGATGCGTTGTTGGGTGAGATTTCTTTCTTGTGGGCAAAGAATAGAGTTCGACTATGAACGTGTGCGTCAGCCTACTCGGAATTTTGCTGGAACTTTGAAGTTTAGTCCTCTTCAACTGAACGAACACAGATTTGAAAAAACACATTTATGCAAGCATTATTCAATACATGTCAAAACAGTGTCATCAAACTACTACATGACACCAACACGAGCAAATGAATGAATTCAAACATATGCCAAACCATGAAAACACGAGCAGCTAGCTAACGTTAAAAAACCCGCCGGGCAAATGATAGCTAGCGTGTGAATGATGAGCGGGCTTTTGAAGTGTGTCTCCATTTTTATTTTATTTTTGATGGAAGTGTGTCTCCAAATCAATTTTCAGCATACGCTACTTCGAAAGCTTCAGGCGCCGGCGCCGCTCTTCGGAGAGCTGCTTTGCGAACTTGGTGAGCTGCTCGGCGTTGGTGCCCTCGCCGGGAACGTCCACGTTCCGGCCGGTCTCCAGGTCCACCCGGGAGACATTCTGTCCGAGAAGCTCCTTCCCAATCTTCACCAGCTTGTCCATGTTCTCCTTGGAACAGTCGTCGATGGAGCCTGCGCTGCCCGTCAACTGATCATACTGCACCGATTTTACACGACAAACAGTCAGCACTTAAAACTAATATACTTCATCAGCCACATGCTCAGGCTGTTCAATGTTTGCACATGATTTTACACATGGTGGTCGATGTTTTAACCTGGATGCGAAGGTAGTTTCGGCTGGAGCGAAGGGCCCTGAAGAGCACGCATAGGTGGATGTCGACCATGTCGCCACTGGCAGCGTTGAACATGTCGATGATGGGGGCCGTGCCGTCCTTGATGAGCCAGTTGAAGATGCCCCACTTGGCCGCAGCCTTGGCGTTGTACGTGCGGTTCCGGTTCGCCCCGCAGCCGATGGAGATCACCATGAACTTGCCGTAGTCCACCGGCTTCACCGGGAAGAAGTCGTCGTTCCCAAGGACGATGTCCCTTGTCACCTGGTTCATCGCACACAGTGTCTGCGCAAACGCCCGTTCATAAGGTCAAGCATTGACATGAGTGCGATACATGTCATGAAGCTGCATGCACACAAAGGTTTACCGGATTGTTAGCGGCGACGCCTCCGTCGACGAGGTTAAAGGCCCTGGTATTGCCCTTCTCGTCTTTTGTCTCGAAGTAGTGCGCCGGGAAGAAGGTCGGAGCGGCGGAGGTGCTGATCGCGATGTCCGACAGGAGTGCATTTTTTAACGGCCGGCGCTTCAGCTGATCAAAAGTCGAAACCAAACCAGGGCAGGAGATTGCACACATGCATGCAACGAGTTAATTGAGAAATCACCAAAAGATTCTCCATTGACATTGTGAATATAGATGATAAAAGCATTAGCTGTTAATGACGGTGATCTGATCAGAAGAAACAATTAAAAATGCTGGCTGTCAAGGTATACAGAAAACACTAGTTAATTAGTTGGTTCCATCAAAACACGTCTTGGGGGTTTTCCCCAAGTTTAAGCTACAAAGACTGGATAGACAGAATATAACCGAGCTGTATACAATAGCAGATAGTGATATACTTTCAACAATTTCTACGGATTGGCGTAAATGGACAACCGTCAACATGTGCAGTTTAGTAGGGGCATTAGTATGAACATTTATTTTTATTATATATATATACCGACTGCTTCAACAATCCAACTATAAGCCTAGCTAATAAAGCTTTCCCCCTTGACCCAGACTTGTCTAGTTGAATGAATTAGTCTGAAAAAAAAAGTTTCTTCCTGGGTCCTTATATTATAGGAGACTATATACGGCTCTCGTTTGAACCCAAGTTTGCTTTGAGATCTAGTTCCTGTGAATCTCCTCCATCCATGTTGCCCTCTTTTAGGAGTTATGTCGTCGATCTAGGGTAACTGGATTATTCCTCACATTATTTCCGTTTGCAGTAGTGTGGCAATTTAATAACTGTTCACTACTTGACCAAATTAATAATCTCCTAAAGCCGAAAGCCGGGTTATTTCGCGGGCGGGCGCGATATGGTGCTTGATTCTTGGGTGATGAGCTCAGGATCGTAGTAGGAGTAGAATGCTATTGCCAATTCACGGGAGGACACATTAAGTTTACCTCAAAGCTAGAGAAAATCGTGGGTTGCAAGAACGCGATGTCGAAGGTTGGGATGATCACACTAGTTAGCGCCTTGTCCAACCTCATGTCGCCGAGGTGCTGACGAAGCAGTGCATGGAGGTACTTGCCGTCGTACTTTGGGCCTCTTACCATCCTCAACGTGCCAAAGATCTTGGACAGGATCCAGTTCCTGCAAAATGCCCATCTCACTTTAAAACTGATTACCATGCATCCTTTCTGTCGCAGTAGTAGCACTGAGTAAAATGTCTCTTCTGAACTGTATAAAGAAAAACAAGTCTAGTAGCAGTATATATTTCTTATGTGACTACTACTACTTCTGTGGGAAGATCTTCGGCGAGTGGTCGATGTAGAACTGCGCTAAATCCTTGGCGTCGAAGAGTGGTCGTCCGTTCTTGCCTGGGGCTGCGAGCATCGCCGTCAAGAGACCACCGGTGCTTGTGCCAGCAATAACATCAAAGTAGTCAGCGATCCTAGCATCCGGTCCATCCAGTTCCTGCACAGGAACATCGCAAGAACCCATGAGACATAAGCACCTGACATGGATGAAGCAAGGAAAGCATACCATAACAGTGCACCTGATATGCATGAGAAACTGAGAACTTACTTGGAGCTTCTCTTCGAGGAAGGCAAGGACGACAGCCGGGATGATTCCCCTAACACCGCCACCGTCGATGCTCAGAACGGTGACCAGCTTGACCTTTTCAGGGTTAATCTGAGGTGCAACTCCAGCAGAACTAGTGCTTGTCATCTTTTGATTATGATGGCACAAAACAAGCTATACACTTATGAGTTATGGAAGGATCAGAATGTCGTGCAGGTAGTACTAGCAAGCAGGCCATTAAGGTTTTTATAGAGACATATCCTGGACTCTGGATTAACTCAAGGAAGAAGCAACAATGTTGCCTCCAAAGCAGGGCTCTACAGGGTCAAATTAATGGGGGGAAAGCCAACTAATCCTATTAATTTACTCTGCGGGCCAGGTCATTAGGGCCTTTCAACTGCTTGTAGTTAGGAAGTGCCAGGCATCTTCAACATCCTGCATCTCAAGACTAATGTGTTCGATATACAGCTAAAAATGCAGCATCTCCACCAAATTATTTCTACTACTACTTCCTATAAAAATATCCACCAACTTTGAGGTACACTAGCCACAGTAATTTTACTCGACCTTAAACTGTGCTGCAGAGAAACAACATGCCGTCCAACGCGTTTCTTAATTGGATCTTACTTTGACTTTGTTTGTCCAAGAGCTGTGTATCTCTTGCAATGTTCTTTACCCTTGCTCTCTAAAAAGTGTAATTGAACATGAATGCACATAGGAAATTCATAAGTCCCTATGTTATCCACGTTTGCAGTAAACACTTCTAACTTTATTCATCGTCAGTTCTACAAGTGAATAACTGCAACCATATTTCTACGTCAATTTGGTGTAAAGTCACTAATTATATGAATCTTCAACTGGTAAGATTGGAAAGGAATCTCAGTTCCAAAAAAGATTGGAAAGGAATCCACAACATACGATTCTAGGAAATATATTATGGATATAAGTATATATTTTTCATATGTGCAATCATCTCAATTTGTTGGTTCTCTATAATTAGTGACACTTAATATTATCGGAAACATGGATCATGGGACTGTTTGGATATATGTCAAAGGTGGAAGGTGCCTATGGCATCAAGAAATAACAAAACTGCTACTTTACAAAACATGGAAATGTACCTGACCTAGTTTCCAAAGAACCAAAGTGAGAGAATATAGACAAGAGAAAGAGAAATAAAAACAAAGACTGAATATAGTTCAGAGTATTAAAAAAAATAGTCTGAATACACCCTAAAAATACCATATGAAACGACTTCAGAAGATCCTATGTGGTCGCAATGTCTGCACACCCTCAAAGAGATATAAACTGATCTATAATTAGTATTACAAATGTTTGAAATAGTTGAAGCATTTGTTGCTTTAGAGTTTAGAATATTCGATGAAAAATTCGCAAAATTATACATGGGGAGGCACTTGGAAAGTTACAAACTGGAAGATACAAGCAACAAACTAGTCATCTCATTAGCTTTGCATGCACCTGCAACTTTTAAATGGGTAACAGCAACCTATATGCTTCCAGAATAGAAAACATAGTGGTGTTGGTGCTAATAAATAGTTATGTTTATATTCATGATAACACAAACGTTTGTGGTTGACACATGTAAGAGTACAAGGATACAGCATGTAGGAGATATCTTTGTTAAGAAAACAAAAAACAAACAATGAGAGAGTAGCAGTTATAAAGTATATGTCTTTCACTATAAGGAAAATGTATCAAGGTTCTAAAAAGAAAGAAAAAACAGAGTTTGGAAACCAAAGTAAGCTGGAGTAACACGTGGCCCAGAAGATGTAGAGGTTATACCTTCCACTTCCAGCTAATCTCTAGTGTAAGCACAGACAAGACATGCACTATTGTGTACTGTTATCCCACCCTTTTGTTATCATTATCTTCAAAAGCTTGCAAGAAGAAAACAAGGAACAATAAACACAGCTACATGATACTCCTAAATTTTAGGAAGGTGTTAAGATTTTTATTTGTGATGATCACCAAACTAAAGAAGATATGCATGTGAGGTGTCCATTGACTTTAATTTTTTGAACCAGGGTGTGTTGATAAGACAGCAGACAAGATTCTAGGGCTAGCTGTTTTGAGTGTAAGGAAGAGAGATCTATTGCAGAAAACATGTTTAGCTGTGTTTTGTTTATGTAACACGCAATTCGTGTACGGTAGATGAAGTGGTTTGACATTAGTCATTATATCCAGTTTTCTCGATCGGCTTGGCTGAGATTTCTTAGTGCCTTTCCCCGCCAGTCGAGTTTTTTTCCCAGTTTTAAAAATATATCAGTCCTGTAAGTAGGTGGATCTGTAAATGTTTTGTTTGCAAACATTTATTAGCACCAACACCACTATGTTTCTTTCCCTTGTGTATTATTCTCAAAGTACCATAATAGTTTACAAACCATTACCTAGATCAAGCATAAGCCACTTGCAAAATGTGACTGTGAGCTTAAAATAGACTTCAAAATTAAAATGTCTCACCTATTTACAGTGGCTAATAGCAAGTCTAGCAATGACACCTTCAAAAATTATCTGATCTCCAAGTAATTAGTAACAACATGAATACACACTTTATTTCTCAAGTATCGTTATACAGGATTAGTTCACAAATGAAACAAATATTCAAGTTCAACAGGCACATAATCTGACATCGCCATTTACCATAACACAAAATCGATTTAACCACTTTTGGAGGGGCCTGATTGCACTTCATATTTGAATTGTGATGTCCCAGTTGATCCATTAGATTGATCAATTCTTAAAGGGTCAGCAGAGACAGATGTTAGGATCATCTTCATCCGAGTCAAATTCAACCTGCCATCCAGTATAGGATGTTTAATGGACAACACTTCACATTTTGTAAAGAAAATTATAATATAAATTTGATAAAAAAATAAAGGATCACATTGCCTCAGAGAGCCACTTTTCATGGGGTATCCTGCCATAAACTGATATGATAAATCTACTGATGCCACTTTATATGTCAATGTCAAAAATGTAATATACTCATTTTAAGACTTGGAGACTTCAAGTGTGGATAATAGTAGTTCCAGCACAGCAAATGTCATCGATAAAATCAGCTTAAATTTTGTCACAATAATATAGAAAACTAGAGCAGCAAGAGAATCAATCTTGATGGGTAATATCTAGTAGTAATAGGTTCACAGGAGAGAGCAAAACTTATGTAACTCACATTTTCATCTCTGTACCATCTGCCATGGCCATCCCGTTTCCAGCCAGAAGCAGTGAACCAAAGTTCTTGCTCCTGGCGTTTTCGGACTTCTGTTTGCCAATCTGAAAGTGATTTGCCTTGAATCTGGTTTCCAGCAAAAGATTCTCCTTTTCTACTGTTACATTGTGTTGATCCAATTTTTCCAGCCAATTTTTCCATTGGGACATCAGAAGGAGCAACATGGGGGTCACAAGATGAAGTATTTGTCATCCCCTTCAAATCATGAGATACCTTCGTGCCATTCAAATTGTTGAACCTGCTTGACTGTGCTTCCAAAATTGCCCTCCGTGTCTGCTCAATTAATGGCTTTTCTTTCATACTAGTGCTTGGATTACCAGAATTTGAATGGGAAGCATCTGATGAAAGAGCCAGTCTCTTGTTAATTTTGTGCTTCCTAGATAATTCTTTGTCCCTCATCCTAGATTCTGCTGCCATGTGCCGTGCACCTTGATTATGCATCTGTTAATTTGTTAGTATTAGAAAGGCAATAATAACAGAAGAATCACAGCTACAACGTCTAACAAGGCGAACCACAAAAAGAAAGTACTCAACAAAGAATGAGAGGTAGCTTTCTGAATTCTGATAACAAACATCTAGAGAAGAAAGCTACTCCCTCCGTTTCAAAATACTTTTATTCTGCCTTTTATAGATACATTTTCTTTATTATGTATGTGGACATACTAACTATCTAGGTGCATAACAAAGGGAATGTATCTAGAAAAGCTAGAATGACAAGTATTTTGAAACGGAGGGAGTACATCACAGGAGTTATGACATGAGAAGTTATGAAATGACTACCGCTACTGCACTACATCCAACCACAGGTATTGTATGATACAATATCTCCATTTAGAAATGTATGTCATTTTTGGCAAGCTTCAGTACAGTTTTTCAATTTTGACCACTGATATGAGAAATGCATTTACTTTAAAGTCGATTAATACAGCCACCGCTCACCAGCCCACATATGTCTCCACAAACAATCTAAGGCCCCGTTTAGTTCCCCAAAAGTCCCAAAATTTTTCGCATCGCAGACCGTGCCACCTCTCACAGAACACGTCTCTCAATGCAAAAATTTCACCACTTTCACCAAAATTTCACCGAACTAAACAGTGCCTAAACTCACCTTCTCAAATGAAAAACAAATGACGTGACAGGACACCCGGATCATGATAATCCAAGCTAGAGAAACAAATGATAGGGGGCAAAAATAGAAGATGTTACACAAGCTAATTCTCTATAACGCACTGGCCCGCATCAGAAATTCATCAGATAAATAACTGGGGGAGTCTAGTAAAGGAGGAATTGGGGGATTGGATGCTGGCTTACGGAGAGCATGAGGGGAGAATCGAGGACGGGGCGGTTGGGGCAGACAAGGCAGGCGAGCTTGCCGTTGGGGAGCCTCTTGAAGGAATCGGGCGTCGAGGGAGACGAGGACGCCGAAGCAGGTAGCATGAGGTCGTCGAGGCGGCGCTTCCTCTGCTGCGCATCACGCGCCCAGCTGTCGCCGCCGAACACGCTCATGCCGGCTTCCTCGCCGTCGCTGCCGCAGCCGCAGCCGCCGGGAGGAGGAGTGGGGTGACCCAATGGACCTTGGTGTGGTGGTTCGGCCCGCGTCCTCAGCCTGGGCTGGATTGGACCCGGGTTGCGCATACTCCAATCCACCGGTCTTTTCATAGGCCTGGTGGGCTTTTGATTGGGCCGATGTAATTGGCTAACCCGGGCCCGGCCGACCTTTGTGCGGCCTTGCTAATCCTTAATCATGGACATCTGGGGCCTTGCTTTGAGATCCAGTCATACAGACAGATATGATATCAAGCCAAATGGAAAGATTGATTATTTGGTTTTAGCTCTTTCTATAGTTTGATTTTATTTTGAGAAAGAAAATCTTATTAGATGTGTTTGATTCCCTTTACCAACATAATGTCACGGACAAACAACTTTTGACCATTTGGGTTTCAAAACACTAACAAGTTACCAAAAGCTATAAGAAATACATTATTTCAAAGTACTTAACTTAATGTTTCTATTTTTCAAGTGACCAATTAATGACCAATTTTTATTTCAGTTTGCTTGTTGAAGTATTTTTGCTACAGCATTTTTACCATCTATATGTTTCTAAAAAAAGGTACAAATACTTAAAGTTAGAAAATATTTATCACCTATATTTAATAATACATCTAATAATGTAAAATTTTCAAGTATTTGAGGGGAAAATAGGTGGTCAAGATTGTTTTAATAGGCATAGGTTAGTATCTTGGTACACATTTTAATTCTAAAATCTTAATACATTTCATAATAGAGGAATCATTATACCGATTTATGGGTCTCAGATCACAGCTGGAAAAACAAGGAAAATAGTTGGTCTCTCCCAATTTTGCTTTTCGCAAGCAAATGGTTGTTTCACTCAAACTTTCTGTCCTACTCTCCTTTCCAAAGACAGAGTGTTGTTGGCATGAAAGTTTCTTTCTCAATCTTCTTTCCCAGGAGCCAGGACAAATTAAATCATCGTGTCACTCAACATGCAACATCTCCTGGTGCTGACCTGACGAACTCGCCTCCCCTAGGTTTCGACACCGAGCCTCACCTTGTACCGCCGGCGACGAGATTTCTACATATTCTTCGGTCGCACGGTGCGGATTCCATCGACAACTTCGTCGATCCTACTTCAACCGACCCACGACGCGGTCCCCCCATCCGGCTGTCCTCGCCTCCGGCGAAACATCAGCTTACCGCCGGCGAGTTCGTCTCCGTCGCCGCCGCTCTCTCTGTTGTAATCCGGTTGGTGGACCAAGATGTAATACAGCTTTCTTTGAAGGATTGTTTTGTAAAATGATTGCTTAATATATAAAGTTGTTTGTTGTAAAAAAGGTAACACTAAGAGGCTACAATTTTGCAATATTTGTCAGTAATTCTAACTTATGTATGGTTCTTTCGCATAGTTCATTGTACGGAGTCACAAAGTTACCTACTAAGAGTTAAAGAGACTATCAATTTGCTACACTTGGTAGTAGTTTTAGTTTCTATGAGGTTCAAATTTATTAGTGGTGCGCTGATAAACCATTTGGTTTGTCAAATATTTGATGGAGGAATCGACCACCACCATTTTCGCCCTCGCATAGATGTAGAAAATATAAACAGATGCATTCATCCAATTGAGTGCGACTCTCTGATCCGACAAATAAAAACTTGGTGATGTGATGTGAGTTCTTTAACATTGGTCGGACTAAAGAATATTTTTGATGTTATTGAAAGTTTCTTCTTTTAAAAAAAGATTATTGAGAGTTTTTTTAATATACAACCTTTATTCTATCGGTAAATGATACTACTGTCTTTATCTTTCGCTATCCTCTATGGGTGCACATAGCAATGCACCCTAGCACAGACGCGGAGCCCGAAGCAAGAACATTAATCACCCGTGTTGCAACCAAAATTACTGAACACACCCACAGACCACAACCCCACCAGTTCCCCCCGATCCCGATCCCGATCCATTCTCCTTCCCAGTCGCCTGGCCTCCCCTGTGCCGCGCGGCTGTGCCCCCAGCGGCGAGCCATGGATCCTTCCCCCGCCCGCCGGCGGGAGGCGGAGCGGTCTATGAGCATCGCCGAGAAGCTCCTGATGGCGCGCGACCTCGAGGGCTGCAAGCAGTTTGTCGCCGAGGCCCTCTCCGCCGACCCTCACGCCCCGGGCGCCGACGACCTCTACGCCGCCGCCGACTCCCTCCTGGCCGCCCAGCGCGGGCGCCTCCCGTCCGGGGCCCCCGATCCCTACGCCATCCTCGGGCTCGACTCCGCCGTCCCAGCCAACCACGACCCCGACGTGGTACACTCCCACTATCGCCGCCTCTCCCTCCTGCTCAACCGCTCCCACCCCGACCGCCCCTGCTCGCACGCCTTCGCCGACGCCGCCCGCCTCGTCGCCGACGCGTGGGCCTTCCTTTCGGATCCTCTTCGCAAAGCCTGCCTCGACTCCGACCTCGACGCTGCCGCCGCTGCAGCCAACGCGGCTGCAACCGCCAAAGCCGCCGCCGCCGCCGCATCGGCTGCTCGTGTACCCGCCGCTCCCTCTCCAGAGAAGCAGCATCAGGCGCAGCTGCCGCCGCCTCCTCCTCCTCAGCCAGCCTCGCCACCGCCGGCTCCCCAGCCACGGCAAACTGTGTCGGCCACGCCGCCGTCAAAGCGCGGCCGGCCGCCCCGCGCTGCCAAAACGCCGGCGGCAGCGGAACGGGACCAGGAGGGGGAAGCTCCGCAGGCGCCACCGTTCTGGACGGCTTGCCCCTCCTGCTGCCACCTGCACCAGTTCGACCGCTCATACGAGGGGCAAACGCTGCTCTGCCCCAGCTGCTCCCGGCCCTTCGCCGGCACGGCAATGTCCACACCGCCGCCCATTGTGCCAGGCACCGACATGTACTACTGCTCTTGGGGTTTCTTTCCGATGGGGTTCCCTGGTGGCCCTGCATTCGCCGTACCAGTCAGTTCCCCGGGGCAGCAGCCCCCTTCTGCTCTAGGATTTTATCCAATGGGGCCATACTTGCCATTGTCAGGACAAGCTGGTATTATGGAAGGCAATGCTAGTGCCGGCAGTGGCATTCCCGTCACCCCCACCGTGACAGCGCCAGTGCCAATCACCCCTACAGTGACATCTCCAGCGCCGGCAGCAGCAATGCCAGTGAATTCCTCACATCAAAAGGTTGAGCCAAGGAAGCGAGGGCGGCCCAAAGGCAGCAAGAATAAGAAAGTGGTGATTGAGATCAATTAGGGCTTTGGTTGTTGGTGTGTGTGGTGGCGTTCTTGTCGGTCTGTCACTCCCATAGTTACAGGCTTACAGCTTACAGCACAGCGCTGCAGTGACAATGCAAGTGAAGTCCTCACAAGAAGGTTGGGGCAAGGAAGTGAGAGGCCCAAAGGAGGCAAGAACAAGAAAATGGATTTTGAGATCAGGACTGTTATGAAGATGGAGTGCTGAATTGTGTACATCAGCTCTTAGCAGCTGGGAACGTGGAATGTGGCCACGTTCCTCGTTCTATGAACACCGTTCCGGAACTGGACAATTTAGTGTAAAAATCTTTCATAAGTGTCGTACCACATTCCGGGAACGGGAACAAGACTGCTAAGAATCAGCTGCGCCATTCAACATCTGAATCTGTTGTAAACTGAACAATCTGTATGTTTAGGTAGTTCTCTTGGTTGCAGATGACATGGGTGCAGTAAGATGGTCGGGCATCGGAGCTTTCTCCATGATAAAAGGTGGTCCAAATCGGAGCTGATTCATGACAATTTTGTTGACTAGGTTGTAGGTTGTCCTCCTTACTTTCATTGCAAAGTTTAGTGTAGTGGGTTAGTGTGTTAACTTTCTTTGTATCATTCCGTTAGATGGGTAGATGTATCATGTTGTAGAGATATGCTGTCTCTGATTGTAGGATTATGAGATGGATAACAAGCTCAGTGACTGTGCATGTGGATTAATTAGAAATGGCATGAATCTGATGAAATTGTGCACATGTGATTGTTAGATGTGTGTTGGAACTCTTGTGTGTTCTATTGGTTGGTCTGAAGGATCTGTCCATGATACTTGTAGTTCTGCATCTGCCAGCATAGAGGATTGCCAGAAGTACTCACTCCTGTTGCCCTGTTGGAGTGTTATGTGCAGGCACACTCGGTAAGCATGATGGATGCTGCTTTTTGTCGAATGTACTTGTGCAGAATTTGTGCAGTCGGGTACTTCATCAGTTGAAGGGTTCCGATTACTACTACACCGTGAAATCCACAGACTTCACTTTACAGTGGAATAGTAATCGGGGGTCACAAGTGGATAGTGTGTTATATGCAAATGATATGGGTCTCTTTTCCAATAACAGACCGCTGATTCTTTCAACCAAAAGATCTGTCGGTTCATACCTCATTTTTGCCAATTTGCCATTCGAACATGTGGCTTGGCCACTTTGGCATCCCAATGATTGGATTCACCAAATTTCCATAATTAGCACAACTAGTTTGTTTTTTAGTCTATCATGTTTTCTTTTGGCGTATTTGGCCATGTAAAAAGACCATCCAATAGTGTTCGACTGGTAGAAAATAAGTCGAAACAAGAAATAAGCCAAGAAAAGCAATTTTTCGTGGCCCGTGATTGAAATTGGGCCTCATGGGCTGTCTGACAGGTGGAGGCCCCGGTCGGCTAACTGACCCTCACGCTCGTCACTCGTCAGTCTCGCTCGCCATCGGTTTGGTGCTGCTCCTGCTCGGCCACCTCCAAGGCTTCAACCCCCAACTCCCATCCGTCCGCATCGCAGCCTAGTAGTGGCTCAGCGTGGTGGAGCGGAGATCCATCCGCACTCGGGGCCGATTCCCTTTGCCGGTAAGGAATCTGTTTTCTCTTTGCGGGAGATCAATCACTTCAACCCGCCGCGAGAGCGCACAAACCCCAAAACCTAGATTCTCTCCGCTAGCTATGAGCGGATTTGCTCGATGCGTGCTAATCTATGCATCTAGACACCAATCCATGGTCTGTTCGGGTTCGATTGGGCGATTATTGGGCGAGATCGAGCGACCCATCTCCTTTTCGGTCCCGTAGGTCTTTGGAGTTAGGTTGCGTGTGGCCGTGTGGGTATAATTTATTTTCCCCATGATTTTTGGGGCATTCCGAGGAGACCCCATTCCCCCAGGTTAAGCTAACACCAGATGCTTCTGCATATCAGATGCATGTTGCATCTGGTGCGTGTTGAATGGTCATGTTACTTTCATGGTTCTGCATCAGGTAGCCATCGTTGGTTTAGGGAAGTAGCAGCCGAGTACCAGATGCCAGATGGTGTTGCATGAATGTGGCTTGCACCTTTCTGCCTTTGCTGAGAAGCTAGTGTTTGTGAATCTGAACATGACTACATGAGTGAACTAATCTAGTTTAATTTCAGTGCATACTGGAGGGGAATGCAATTCAACTTTAAAATCTTTTTCATAATTCATAACTGAAACGCCTATTTTACTAAGGTTTTCCTTAAATTCCTTCAGATGGGTTACACAGGTATTGGGTAGATATGCTGCTGCCTGTATAAGCATGAAATGAGATTTAGCCTTTCCGAAAACTGATTTTAACATCAGTTAGGTAGTGCAGATGCCCTGATCTATCCTTGCAGTTGCAATGCTTGAACATGATCCTTTGGTAGAGTGACATCCTTTCCATTAAGCAAAAAGCTCATGCAGTGGACAATCTCTGTAACAATTCTCTTGTTCCATGGTGTTGCAGGTTTGCCTTGATCATTATGGTGAATGAAAATGCAGACAAATATCATGGTATTGATGAGGGCCCATCAGCTTCTCAGGTTCCAGAAAATAAGTTAAGGCACAATTTTCGTTTGGGAGATATAGCATGGGTTAAGCTTAATGGATCTTCATGGTGGCCAGCCCAGGTATATGTTTACGACCCTGCACCTTGTTAGCATATCTTTTAGTGCCGAAAGTATGTTTTTTCCCGGGAACTAGGAAAGTTTAGATTGCTAGCGGCAAATGACCTTGTTGCTTAAGCCCACATCGGAACTAAACATTGGACATATGATAGATTGATAGCTTGAAGCCTTGAACATTAAGAATCTAAATTTTGGCTGGTACAATTGCTTGGCATTTTTGTTGGAACAATAACATTGGTCAACAACGACAGTGTTTATAGTTCAGCTGCCGTTTTCCCCACAACTAGGCAAGTTTAGATTTCTAGTGGCAAATGTCCATGTTGCTTTCTGCCCACATTGGAACTGAACACTGGACAGATGATAGCTTGAACATTAAGAATCAAAATTTTGGCTGGTACAATTGCTTGGCATTTTTGTTTGAACAATAGCATTGATCAACAACGACTGAAACGAACAGCGTTTACTGTTCAGCTGCCACCTTAGCATGCGTATGATCTGAAGTCATGAGTCATGACATTTTTTAGTATTACTTGTTCTGAACTCTTGCTTCCCCTGCATCTAATTGCACCCTGTTTCTTTTTCTGAATTCAAGGTCGTCGATGAATCATGTGTTGGTAGGAAGCCCAAGAAGAAAGACAAGCATGATTGCCTAGTCCGGCTTTATGGCACATGTCAATAGTAAGGAATACTATGACAAATTAGTCATTTTTTTCTTTCTGTAATGATACTCTTTGTGACATTCTTTTATTGTTTGTTTCTGTTATTTAACTTTCAGCTTGTACGTAGATCCTTGGAGGTTTAACTCAGAGTTTGAAATGGTATGCATAAGCTCCTGTCTCTAAGGACAATGATATGGATGTTATTCTGTAGTGCTGGTAATATTTCTCATATGAATTCATTGTATGCAGATGCTTAAACAAGAAAATAAGAGTGCAATGGAAGCATTCTGTGAGGTGCTTGAGAAGGTATGGTGGTCATCTCTAAGATTTACACTAGACAGTTTACGAGTAAAAAAAATTGGTATAGATCGTTGAGAAACATGTTTGATTCAACAATGCAGGAGCTATCTTGTGATAACTCGCCCACTGATTATGATGAGGAAGCTGTCAACACAAAAGGTGAAACCTTTTCTTCTTTGGTGCACAATCTAATGCATACATGTCACTCAAAATGGTGGTCATCGACGAGGGCTGGCTGAAAAGCTCAAGGCTCGTGAGCTAACTTGGCTCGTTTATAGGTTTGGCTCGGTTCAGCTCGGCTCGATCTTTAAACGAGCCTCGCCTCGCCTCAATTTAGCTTGTTTTTTTTAACAAGCCAGCTTGTGAACTGCTCGTGATATGTTCGTTTAGCTCATTAAGCTCGATAAAAATGAAGATACCGAGATTAGTTTTTGTGGATATTGTTGTATTACTATTATTTGGTTAAAATAATCTTCTTTTTCAACTTGTAAGTCAAATCTAGTACTAATTAAGTCTATTTTGAGTCTCCAAACATGTATATTGTCCTATTTTATTGACTTATGTTACTTATTTTCATAATATAATCATAAATTAAATTTTTAAATATTGTTAGCATACTTAAACTATTATATATTGGTTAAGTTATCTTTGATCATAACATTAATGTTCAATGATACTAGGCTTGCGAGCCAAACGAGCCGACTTGAACTTTCAAATGAACCGAGCCGAACTCGATTTTTAGCTCGTTAACGTAAGGAGCCGAGCCGAGCTAGCTCGTCAGCCACCCTCCTCGTGCTCAGTCATTTGATTATTTGTCACCCTCTTTGTTTAGTGATTCTTGTGACAAGGGTAGCTTCAGTTTGACGGAGTTTCTTCATTTTGATGCTATTTGGGAACATGTTATGTGGCATAGTGTTTATGTAAAGACTAAAAGACAACTCATTTTGTCATTGCTTTAAGTGTCAGATGTTATGAACAATGGTGTTCTTCAATATCAGATATGCAATTTTGTTTGCTTGTTTGTGAAATAAGTTCAATCTCGAGCCTTTTTTTTGCGATAACAATCTCGAGCTCATTGTCAATGAAACAAATATAATTTTGTTTCAATTGCTATAGACCTAAATTTTCTGAACTGATTTCAGGCAGTTCCACCAAAGGGACCTCAAAGAAGAACTCTTCTAGAAAAGTCAGAAAACAAGAAGGTTTGAAGCCACAAGAAGGTTCAGCTGAAGATTTAAGGAATAAGAGACAGAAGCATGGTGCTCAAAGTGCTTCAGTGGACATTAGTGAAGGGTTGAGATGGTCAGCTCGTACTGATGCCAAGGAATACTTGGATGCAGCTGAAGACAGTTCAGGACCACTCACTGATATGCATGAAGGTTTAGGTGCAACTCATGATGCTGAAATGGCTTATGTGGATGAAGTGATTAATGGAATTTGTGGTGCTACTGAGGACATCATGAGTGGTAGTGGAGTTAAGGGTGAGTCAAGCAACGTCAGACAAAGGCGTGGAGATGAAGCGACAAGTCCAGGGACCAAGAAAGGGAATACGGATACGACCCGTGTAAGTCGACCCCGTTGCCCACTCTCCACATTTCCCTACTCCCTTTACGATCTCAAATTTTGCACGCTAATTTGATGAGATTTCACCAGAGCAGGGAAGCAGTGGTGAAGACACCGGAGCAACTTAGCGCGCGCCAGATCAGGATCATGCAAAGCCTCGGCCTGATTGCTCCATCCGGATCTCCATTCGGCAGGGACAGAGCGGCAGTTGCAGCCACCAATCAATAATTCTGACTCTCTCGCGACGACCTCCAGAAACAGTTAGGTTCAGCGAACGATTACTAACACTTTGCAGTGATCGGCTCGGTGCACTATGCCTGGTGCGGCTGGTAGCTCCATACCTCCACGGGGTATTGAATTTGAGTTGCTGCTGGCATTCAGCTTTTGAGGAACGCCTATATATGGTGCCCTATGTACTGGATTATGTAGCAATTGTTGCCATTACCGTCAGAAGACTTAGAACTGATTGTAATTGCTATGTAAGCTCGATGTTGATTCAGTACTTCTGCAACTGCAGCTGCGCGGAATTGGCAAAATGTGGTGCCTATTGAGTTTCACCAAGCTACTGGAGTTGCCCTGAATCAGTACTGGTTTTCAGCATTTCAGGGCCCAAAAATTTACCAGTCAGAACAGAGGCGGCAATGCTTGTGCACAGTATATACTATATAGTCTGAACTGATGGATCAAATCTTTTACATGATCTACCACTTGGAGATCCTGCAGCACCCATATAACGCGTCTCCCCCCGAACCTCTCGGGGGTGAAACGAGACGCATCACGTCTGCAGAGAAATTCCTGTTGCCGCTACAAGGCTACATGGCTCCGTGTCAGGTCAGGATGGAGCAAAGCGGATCGAAGGCACAGTCTATACGACCTACTGTATACTAGTACGTTCTTCGGCTGCATTTCTCGGCGACTTCGCAGGGTGATCTGGAGCTCCCCGTACGGGATTCGTGACATGTCTCTGACGCTCTCTTTCCCCCCCTGACAGTCTGTGCAGAACAGCTTCAACCAAAGGGGGGGTATACGACGAGTACTAGCTGCTGCATCGCGAGGGGACACGCGGTAAAGTTGCACAGTGAATTTGTCGCTCGCCATGAAAAAGCTGGTTACAGCGTTTTGTTTTACTGGAGCCGGTGAAAAGTGTTTTCCCTAAAAGTACTCAAATTTTGGCTTCGCATCCTATCTCGAGTGGCTCCAGTGAAACCGGTGTCGTCGTAACCAAAAGAGATCCAAAACCACCAGGTCATTGAGCACATCGAATCGATAAAGTTGGAGCGTTGTCCGATCAAGAAACAGTCGATTTATATGATTACAGGTGTTCATTTAGGGTCTGTTTAGCTAGCTGAAAATTTGACTTTTCAACATTTCGAACTCCTGTAGCACACTGTAGCACGTTTCGTTTATTTGTGGTAAATATTGTCCAATCATAGACTAACTAGGCTCAAAAGATTCGGCTCGTGATGTACAACAGAACTGTGTGATTAGTTAATTTTTTTACCTACATTTACTGCTCCGAACATATGTCTTTTGGTGTATTTAATGTGATGTGATGGTGAGAGAGTTGAAAATTTAGCAAAAATTTTGCAAATTTTCAGCCAACTAAACACCCCCTTAGAGCGTATTTGCGACCTTGGACCAAGCTGGCTCGGCCCGCCCTACTAGTCTAGGTCTGGGCTGACCTACCTCAATTGATACAAGACACCTTGTTTACGTTCGTGTACGAGTCCGATCCAGGCAAGATAGTGTTTGCCACCCATGTTGACAGCCGAGCAAAGAGGCTAACTACCTCAACTGCCAAACCGAGATCATGTTTGGCGGCTGGCTGTGGTCGGCCTGGCCCATAGACAACAAATAGAGATGGACATAGATGAATACATAATAATGAGCAAGAGTTTACAAGACCATTACAAGTAAACATACAACACATCAAATGCAAATGCACCTCATATTAGTGTATATAGCATCATAGGCCAAGTAAAAACTTCAATCATAGTATGAAATGGATGAAATCAACATCCCATCAAGTAATCAAGTCCACGAGATAATATAAACTTACCACAGTAGTAAAAGTAGCCAATAGAGGCTACACAAATAGGTTCTTACAATAAATTGTTCTAGCCCAACAGCCAAGGGCTCAAATGGTGTTACTTGTTGCCTATTGTTAGCCACCCTTCCATGCGAACATCAACAAAAAGGCATGTGTGATAAGATCAACCTACACTACACAAAAGCTCTACAACCATGTTACCCCAGCTCTAGTCAAAAGAAGAGAGTGTGAATTAGGCGGGTGGAGGAACTGTACTTCTCAACAGTCAACCCCCTCCTGTCTATCAAGACCATGTAGTGTAACTACGGGGTGATTGGTAGGGTGCATAAGCTGGAGCCTAACTAGGATAAGCCCATGGCCAGTCCAAGCCTGGCTAGGCCTAGCATTTTGGCTCGTGTTTGGTAGGGTGTATAAAGAGTTTTGGGCTGTGCAAGTATGTGATTGCTAATATGCATATGTTGAATGGGCTCACCCATTGCACAGCCCAAGTAAGTTTACCCTTTCCTAATCTTCTTCTTCCACTAGCTGCGCCACCATCCTACCCCACGCGCGCTGCCGCCCCTCCACTGTGCGCCGCCGCCCGCTGGCCCTGGCCGCGTCGATTGTGAGCACCGCTCCGCGCGTCGCCGCGAGCTCAGTCGCGAGCCCGACCACAGGAGCCCGCCGGTCACGCACCACCACAGCCCCGACCGCGAGATCCACCTGCCGCCCTCTCCTCTGCGCACCGACGCCCCTCTTCACTGCGAGTCGCGGCCCGATGGCCCGCGCCGGTCGCGAGCCCGGCCGCGGGCACTGTGAGCTCGGCCGCACACCGCAAGCTCGGTCGCGGGATCTCACCGGTCACGCACCATCGCAGCTCCGCCCCGCGAGCTCCGCCATCCACGCACCACCACAAAGGAAGGAGGTGAGCTGATTCAACATCTAGACTATCTGAAGCCTGCATAGTGGGGAACGACCCTCATCTGTGTTTCCCACTAGCCAGGCTTGCATGCCCCTTTTGCATTGTCAGGGCTAGCCTAACGCCCTGTGCAGCCTACCAATCACAGCTTCGTTGCATTGCATAAGCTTGAATAAAGCCAATGCAGCCTACCAATCACCCCTAGGAAGGTCCTAAGCCAAAGGGTCATATGCGCATCACTCATGTTCACAAAGCTCCTACCTTGGGCCTTGTTTTCCAAGAGGAAGGTGTAGGCAACAATAAGGGCGCGTTTACGAGGGTGGCTGTGACCAGCCTCGCCTGCCCGCGTGGCCTAGGCCATGCCTGCCTAGTCCCAAGTGCTGCAATTCATCATATTTGCCTCCATGTACTCCTTGGGCCAGGCCAAAACGAGTTTGTGTTTGTGCAGAGTCACCCAACTGGGACAAAGCATCAAAGCACCAACTAACATGTGGACCGTCTCTCCCCAAGCAGCTAGATTGCGTCGCGGACAACCGTGCTCCCAGGAAACGATCCTTTCGGTCGTTTCCAGGGAGCCAGGCGGAGGCACCCCCTTCGGCTGCTGGGGGCAGGCTCGCTCGCGGGCCAAGGTGGCAAACACGACGAGTTGCAGCCCACGAGCGCAGCCGAGCTGCTGGGCCGCCCTCACAAACGCGTGCTAAGTGCCTCCTCGGGAAAGCGAGGCATGTCCATCATAGCAAGATATAGGTTAGCATCAACATGAGCTGGACCAGTCTCCCAAAGAGCATTAACCACATTGGTGACTCATCTGACATGTTAGTCAACATAATCACCTCTTCCTCAGTGAAGTTCCCCCTCTTCCTCTTGCCACCCACAGTTGTGGAACACACTCTACCGATCCCCCTCCCCTCCCCTTTATACACATAATAATACACACAACTTATACATACAACTTTTTATTTTTGGAACTTATACACACAACTTTTCATTTTGGAACTTATACGCACAACTTATACACACAACTTTTCATTTTTGGAACTTATACACACAACTTGTATGCACAAAAAATTTGAAAAATAATTTTTATGTATAATTTTTCTCTAACGACGAGTTGTGGGTATAACATTTTTTTGTAACGACGAGTTAGACATATAACTTATGCTGAAGAAAAGTTTGTTGAATGAAAGAAAAAAATCACGGGGCCCACGTGTGGACCGCGCGCGGCAGGCGCAGGCACGCAGCGCCCCGGCCTCGGTCGCTGGTTTGGTTGCCAGCGACCGGTTGCTAAACCGGTTTTGCAATGGTTTTGCTACCCTCTCCAACATCGAAGTGACCTTTGTTTGAACAGGGCTGGGTCATAGAAGGTCCTCTCAGTGTTTTAGACACCGAGCCTACGACGGGGTACCCGAAGTAGTAGATTGTGCGGTGGGGCTCGCCGAGATCAGGAACACGATGGTGAGACATGGGGCACACAATTAGACAGGTTCGGGCCGCAATGTGCATAATACTCTACGTCATGTTTGCTGCGCGGCTCTGTATTGATTGCGTATGTTTTGAGAGGGGTCCCTGCCTCGCCTTTTATGCCACGGGAGGCAGGGTTACAAGTCGGATTGATACAATGGTACTATTCGAGTAGGACCCGGAGTAGCCTATACAAGGTATGGAAAGCTATCCTAGTCTTAGTACAAGTCCTTGTCCGCCTTGTCTTGCCTTGTGGTCCACAGTACCAGCACCATGGCCCACTAGTCGAGTAGTCCAAGTGTATAGGAACTTATCTCCCGGGTATGGCCCACATGTGTTGGTGGGCCCAGGGATGCCCGGTCGACAAGCCCCCGAGTACTTTGTAGTTGAGTGCAATGCTCCAAGTAGTCTTGAAGGTCTCCACAAGTAGTTCCCAAGTGTCCCCGAGTTCTACAAGCTTCAATCTTCAATAGTACTTGAATCATCACGAGGCTAGAAGGTACTCCAGCTAACTCCACGAGTAGTCTTGAAGTCTTCTTGAGTTGTTCCCAAGCATCCCCGAGTACTTCCCTTGAAGGTCTTCAATAATACCCGCTTCGTTCTTAAAATCTTTGTATCAAAGATCCATATGGAAATGCGATTACTGAAATCGCATTCCATATGGAATGTAGCCCCCGAGCCTTAGGTCGAATCCAAGATTCAAGCTGAGGGTCAATCTTCTACTCTTTGATCTTGCTCCGAAGAATCCGCAGAAAAATCCGAAGAAATAATATAGGAATGCGATTTGCAAAAAATCACATCCTATATGGATGTAGCCCCCGAGCCTTAGTTTGAATTGACAATTGAAGCTGAGGGTCAATCAGTAGTCTCCGTCAAATAATCTCATAAAATCCTGAGAAAAATTGAAGAACACATGGCACGGAGCCCCCGAGCCTTGAGTCGAGTACTTTCTTGAATTGAAGGATCCAATCTGACTGTAGAATAGTGGCCTGAATTCAGTGAACTGTTGCTGAGTAAAATCCAATTCCATCGAGTAGTCGAGCCCCCGAGATGGAGCCGAGCAGGTCTTGGATTTAAGTCCTCTGACTTAGCCGAAAATTTTGCCTGTGTGAAACCAATCTGTTGAATACGAAGGGTCACCAGGTCAAACCATTATGGTTTTGGTTTTATAAATACCCGAAGGGGTATCCCTTAGGGTTTCACTGCTCCTATTCGCCCTTAGATCCAGAAAGCCTTAGTATTTGTAGCCGCCACAGAGTTCGAGCGTCCAAATCGCCAAGTGCTTCCACCTCCACCCCCTCGCAGCCCTCGAGTCAATGCGAAAGAAGACTCTCATGACTGGAAGGATGAAGCCATCGCCATCCAAGGGTCAGAAGAAAAAGGCCGGCCGCGGCAAAAATCAGTTGCCGGAGCCGAAGTACAAGACGGTGGTCATCACGAATCCACCAAGCCAAGCTATGTCTTGGAAGAAATCCAAGATGAGGGAAGATGATCTTAAAGCCCTCGAAGCCGCCGGTTTGCTGCGCGAGAAGGCGGTTGCTGGATGGAGTGCAGCCACTGGAGATGCTTGGCCAATGGAGAAGAGCCCCGATGAGATCCCAATGTTCGGCCACTTCGTCGAGCGTGGATTGACGCTGCCGTCATCGGACTTCTTCAGAGGCTTCCTTGACTTCTTCAAGTTAGAGCATGTACACCTCAATCCTAATAGCATCTTTCAGATTGCGGTGTTTGTGCATTTCTGCGAAGCCTTCCTCGGAATCCGCCCACATTGGGTGCTATTTAGGAAGATATTCCGCCTGAAGCCGCAGCCCAATGCCAATTTCCCGGTGGTAGTCGGTGGTGCCGGTCTGCAGATGCGCCAAAAGGCACAGGAGTTGTACTTCAAGTATGACTTGATCGATTCGAACCAAGATTGGAAGACCAAGTGGTTCTACATCGACAACGCCCTGCCTCAGCTGCCAAAGCCAAGCATGTTCGCTCCTGTGTACGATAGACTCTGGAAGGACGAACCAACAATGCAAGAATGCATTCAAATTCCAGAGCTGCTGGCGAAGATTGCGCAGAAGAAGGCGCAAGGCTTGACTGCTGAGAGAGTAGCTTTCAGCTTCATGAAGCAACGGGTACAACCCTTGATGCAGCGGGAGCATCTCGGGTTCGAGTACACTGGAGCTGATGATGGCTCGAGGCTGTCTTCAGAAGAGATCAGTGATGATCTTGTGATGGAGAGGCTGCAGAAGATCTTCAAGAATCTTCATGGAATTCCTGCAGCTGTCCAGGAGTACAGTGCTGACAACCCTCCGCGCCTGGTGAGTTTCCAATAATTAGCCCCCGAGTACTTTTAAGAAGTAGTCGAAAAGCTAACATTTTGCTTTGTTGCGCAGGAGGATGTCTTGAAGTTTGTGTCCAACCCCCCTCCTCGTCCCCAGGACCCACTACAAGCGCCGGAGGGAGAGCCAACAGGGGTAGAGGCTCAAGCCCCCGAGAGTAGTCGATCTGCTCAAGGGGAAGAAGAAGAAGTCTTGGTGGAGGACGCCTCCTCAAGCGATGATGACGGCCAGACACTTCAACAGCGTTTTGAAGTGAAAAGCCGCTACGGGTACTCTGGGGCGCCAATCCCCAGTGGCCTCACCGCGGAAGCTTTGAAGAGACCAACATCATCTCTCGCAGATGATGTGATGCTGCCGCCGCGGAAGAAGAGGACCACGGTGGGAAAGCGAGCTGTGAAGAAAATCACGGCCCTGCCATCTATTACAGTAAGTTCTGAGAACTTTGAGTAGTCAATATCATGTTGAATACTTGTTCATGTGCTGTAATGCCTTTAATTTTGTCTTGTGCAGATAATCGAGAGTGCAGACAATGTGCTCTCGAGTAGCCCCACAAGAACAACGGAACCCAAGTTGGTTCCAGCGTCAACCGTCGAGACGGTGGCGCATGAGCAACAAGAAGCCGCGGTACCAAGGAGTGTGCCGCCGGTGGGAAGTGTGCCAGAGGTGCCGGCGGCGCCTTCATTTTTCGACATGCTGGGGCCAAAAGTCTTAGTACCTCGAGCTGCTCTGTAAGTACTCAAGTACTCGAGTACTTATTAATATTATTTATTTTGAATTTGCTGACCAACTTGTTGATGCAGAAAATCCACTGATGTAAAATGGGGAGCCTCTGGAAGTAGTGCTGCTGGAGGAGACAAGAGTCATCAAGAGCAACAAGAAGATAACTTCCAGACCACCAAGAAGTACCCGCTGAAGCTGATGTTGCAGAAGCACTTCGCTTCCTCTGGAGCGACGTGGTCAAGGCAGCGGTGGAAGCAGGTTCCAAGCCCAGGGCTCAACAACTCGAGGATATTGAAGCCGTGGTGAATGAGGGCCTGGAAACTGATCCAGAAGCCAGGCTGCGCCATGAAGAAGTTCCAGTTGCTGAAGCCCCCGTGCATCAGATTGATGCGCAGCTGGCGCTGGAAGACAACCCGGAGGATCGCATAGTACCGCATGAGCCAATCATTGAAGACCCGACTCCTCTGCGCAGTGCTGCGAAATACTCTACAGCAAGTACAAGTACCCAATCCATGGCTGAAGGGTTGATGCCGTATGACGACTCCTGCTTGGATGAGGACAACTTGCAAGCGCACGGCGAAATGTTCTGCAGCGTTGAGAAGCTCTTCGCGGTAAGTTGTAATCTCTTGTAGAGTAGTTGTAGTCATAGATATCTTGTCTCTGACTCTTGAATTACCTTGCTCTTGCAGGAAGTAGTCAAGCAATCGAAGCGCAAGACTCGCTTGCTTGAGCAATATGCGGCAGACATCGAAGAAGTCTCGCAGCTCAGAGAAGAACTCAAACAACAGAAAGCCTTATCTCTGAAGCTGCAAGAAAAACTTGATGGAAACGCTGCCGAGTACCACAATGAAATCCAGAAGCTGACGGCTCAGAAGGATAATGTTGTTGGGAAGAACAAGTCTCTGCGCCAGAAGAATAAAGTTAATCTCCCTTTCTGAATTCATCGTTGAGTACTTTTTCATTGAGTACTGCATCTGATAAGTAGTCGTGATCTTCTGCAGAGCTGACTGAAGTGGTTGATAAGTTCAAGAACAAGGCGCTGGACTGGCAGCTGGCCTATAACCGTGAAGAATCAGCCCGCATGGATCTTGAGGCGGATTATAAGGTGCGGTGCTTCGAACTTGAGCGTGAGATGGAGATTCGCCTTGCGGGCTGGAATGACTTGTTGATTTGCATGCAGTCGCTCAAGACTAAGATCGAAGAAGCCGAAGGCCTGTGCTCAGAGTTGAAAGCCTTGACGGAAGCAGCCGAGCCAGTGGCCAATCTTTTCGAGCCCAGAATTGCTGGAGTTCAGCCTCGTCCACTCGTGGAGAGGTTGAAGGACACGCGCGAAGAAGATTCTGGAGTATGCTCAAAGGCTGGCTTGTACTATTCCCAATCAAGTCTTGAGCTTCATCAAGTCATTCTACGCCGAGGCAGATTTGACAGTCATCATGAACGGTAGATCTGGAGATTGCACCGATGACAGGCTCTATGAGTTGATGCAACAGACTTCCCCAATCGCGGAAGCAGTCTCCAAGTTCATCGATCTCCGTTAGATGTACCTGTAGAACAAAAACACTAGGGAAAAACAAGTGTAATCCCAAACAAGTGTTTTTATGTAATATAATTGAAAACTTGAGTAAGTCAATTATCTAGATCCCTTGTATGCTTGTGTGTTTTGCCAAGTACTCGAGTTGGTATTGAGTGTGTGGCTGCAAAAGAGATACGATACTCGAGTAGAAGTACTCAAGTATTAATATGTTTCGAAGAACGTTAGCTAAATTACGACGAGTTGAACGCCTTAGCTGTAGCAGCGTAAAAGAAGGCTTTGTCATGAAATAAGCTAAGGGTAGCACATTATACAGAGTTGACAATGTCTTGAGTACCTCTGAGGCTATAAGCCTAGTGAGAGAGTACTCGAAAAGAACTTATTCACAACGAGTTGAACACCTTAGCTGTAGCAACGTGAAAGAAGACTTTGTTGTGAATAAATAAAAGATAGTAACAAGTCGAAATATAGGATAACAACTTTATTACTGAATACATTGCACAGAGTTTACAATGTCTTAAGTACCTCTGAGGCTATGAGCCTAGTGAGAGAGTACTTGCAAGGATGTTCCGAAGAACGAGTAAGACCGTAGGAGACAGTGTGATGAACTCATCCTTGCTGTAGTAGCAACTTGTATGAGAGTTCCACTGAGACCCTACCAGAAGGGTGTTACTCTAGGCCGAAGCCTCTTATGAAAAATAGAGACATGGACAGCATGTGCCACTTATTGCTCTATATGACACGGAGACGTCTGGAGAGAGTTATCATGACTCCCTACGAGGTCGCAGAATGAGACTGCCTGGAGAGGATTATCATGATCCCCTACGAGTGATCGCAGCTGAAAGCCACGAGTAGATACAGCCGAAACTGTCTGGAGAGGATTGTCTTGATCCCCTACGAGTGGTGACAACCGTAGCTGCCTGTTGAGTGGTTGCAACCGAAGCTGCCTGGAGAGGGCTGATGAAGCCCCCTACGAGTTGTTTATAGCTGTAGCTGTCTGGAGAGGGTTGTTGAGACCCCCTACGGGTAGAGGTGACAAAGCTGGTCGATGTTCCAAGAGTTGTCGACTTCCTCGCCTTCAAGAGTTTGAAGACGATATGAGCCTGGGCCAGTAACCTTTACAATAGAGAAAGGACCTTCCCATGGTGAGTTGAGTTTGTGTAGCCCTGTCGTATTCTGGATGCGACGAAGGACTAAGTCACCAACGTTGAAGGAGCGTTCCTTAACGTTGCGGTCATGGTAACGGCGAATCTTCTCAAGGTATCGAGTAGATTGAACAAGTGCGTTGCAGCGAGCTTCCTCGAGACTATCGACATCTGTTTGTCTTGTTTCTTCAGCTACGCCTTCTTCGTACTGATCAACCATCGGAGAACGCCACATGACATCAGCAGGCAAAACAGCTTCAGAGCCGTAGACCAGAAAGTAAGGTGACTGCCCTGTGGGGGTAGTAGGCTGAGTGCGCAGCCCCCAGAGTTCATTGGGTAGTTCCTTGATCCACTTGCCGCCCTTGGAGTTTGCAGCATCATACAATCGCTTCTTGAGAGCATCGAGTATCATCCCATTGGCGCGTTCCACTTGGCCGTTGGCACGTGGGTGAGCAACGGAGACGTACCAGACGTTAATTCCACTATTCTCGCAATACTCCCAGAACTGGTGATTATTGAAATTCGAACCCAGGTCTGTGAAAATGCGATTAGGGAACCCATAGCGATGTACGATTTCATCCAAGAAGTCGAGGACTCTATCAGCCTTGGGGCAGGTAATAGGCTTGACCTCAATCCACTTGGAAAACTTGTTGATAGCCACCAGAACTCTGTTGAATCCACCTGCCGCATTTGGGAGAGGGCCAATCATATCCAGCCCCCAACAAGCGAAAGGCCAAGTTGGTGGTATCGTGATGAGCTTGTAAGCTGGAACGTGTTGTTGCTTGGCGAAGAATTGGCATCCCTGGCACTTCTTGACTAGTTCCTCTGCGTCAGCAAGAGCTGTAGGCCAGTAGAAAGCACGTCTGAATACTTTTCCCACCAAGGTGCGGGAAGAAGCGTGATTGCCACAGATTCCTTTGTGAGTCTCCTCCAAGATTTTCTTGCCTTCTTCGCGAGAAATGCACTTCATGAGTACATCAGAGCTTGCGCCTCGCTTGTAGAGTTGATCTCCGACTAGAGCATAAGCCTTGACGCGGCGTGAGATGCGCTCGGCTTCTGATTTGTCTTCAGGAATCAACTGATGTTTAATGTAGTCGATGAAAGGGGTTCTCCAATCCACATCAATCATAAGCACTTCTCGATCAGGCTGAACTGAAGTAGTCGCAGGTGCAGATGATTGCTCCGGAATTGATGGTTTGTGGAGTTCATGGACGAAGATTCCAGCTGGCACTTGAGCTCGTGTAGATCCCAGCTTCGACAAGACATCCGCAGCAACATTGTTGTCGCGGACCACATGATGGAACTCGAGACCATGAAATTTGTTCTCAAGTTTGCGTACCTCCTGACAGTGTGCATCCATATTCTCAGCATTACGATCCCAAGAATCATTGACTTGATTGATGACTACCAAAGAATCACCATAGACAAGTAGTCGTGTAATGCCAAGAGAAACTGCAAGGCGAAGACCATGCAGTAGAGCTTCATATTCAGCTTCGTTGTTTGAGACCTTCCAGAAGATCTGCAAAACATATTTGAGTTGCTCGCCCTTGGGGGAAATCAGAAGTATCCCGGCACCAGCGCCTTCCAGCTTGAGGGAACCGTCAAAGTACATGACCCAATGTTTTGGACGCTCAATTGGAGTTGGGACTTGATTTTCCTGCCACTCAGCCATGAAATCAACCAAGGCTTGAGACTTGATAGCAGTGCGAGACTTGAACTCGAGCGATAGAGCACCAAGCTCTACAGCCCATTTTGAAATCCTTCCTGTGGAATCCCGATTGTGCAATATCTCGCCAAGCGGGTAGCTGGTAATCACAGAAATCTTGTACTCGTCGAAGTAGTGGCGGAGCTTTCATGAAGTAATCAGAACCGCATAGAGTAGCTTTTGTACCGGAGGGTAGCGAGCCTTGGACTCTGAAAGTACTTCACTGACGAAATAAACCGGCCTCTGGATTGGGTAGCCATGGTCGTCCTCCTGCCGTTCAACGACAATAGCAGTGCTAACAACATTAGTAGTCGCAGTGATGTAGAGCAAGAGCTCTTCATTGGGCAGAGGAGCTGTAAGGACTGGAGGCTTGGATAAGAACTCCTTGAGTTGAGAAAGAGCTTGATCAGCTTCAGTTGTCCATGTGAACTTCTCCTGCCGCTTGAGTAGTTTGAAGAAAGGTAGATCCCATTCTCCAAGTCGTGAGATGAAGCGATTGAGTGATGCCATACAACCAGTAAGCTTCTGAACATCTTTGATAGTAGTCGGAGCTTGCATGTTGGAGATGGCGGTAATCTTCTCGGGGTTTGCTTCAATGCCACGATGGCTGATGATGAACCCGAGTAGTTTTCCAGATGATACGCCAAAGACGCATTTGTTAGGGTTGAGCTTCCATTGGTACTCTCGTAGCGAAGCAAAGGTTTCTTCAAGATCCGCGATAAGCATGTCTGGATCCCTAGTTTTTACAACGACGTCATCCACGTATGCTTCCACGTTCTTGTGAAGCTGCCTCTTGAAGCACGCTTGGATAGCTCTTTGATAAGTAGCACCAGCATTTTTCAACCCGAAGGACATTATTGTGTAACAATAACCACCAAACGGGGTGATGAATGCGGTCTTCTCTTGATCAGATTCCTTGATTGCAATTTGATGATATCCGGAGTAGCAATCCAGGAAACAGAGTAGAGCACTGCCTGCCGTAGAGTCAATGACTTGATCAATCTGCGGCAACCCAAAAGGATCCTTGGGGTAATGCTTGTTGAGATCAGTATAGTCGACACACATCCTCCAATCGTTAGAGTTTTTCTTTCTGACGAGCACAGGGTTAGCGAGGGGACTCTTCCCAAGATTAGTGGTCATAGATCCCTTACCGGATCAAGAAGGTACTAGGCTTACCGGTCCCATTCTCGGCAAATATTTAGTACGTTCAAATGCTTAACCACAGACCTACTGGCCGGAGCCGGTCCCATGCTCTTACCACGTGAGCATTTCCAATTATCAAGATCTTATGATTCCAACATAAGAGACCTATAGCTCGCGAGTGACGAACATCACTCGACTTTTACCGTGTCCTTAGAGCATGGCAACTAGCGACCTTATCATGCTAGTATTCGAGCATAGGAGCCTAGGATCATGCATCTATGGTTTCAAATCAACTCCTAAAACGTAAATGCACAAGCATTGCATATCATAAATGTAAGAGTTAGAAAACTGGGTTATGCTCCGGGGCTTGCCTTCACTAGCAAGGTCAGTGGAGAAAACCTCCGAACTTTGGTTCGGGTCTTGCTGCACTTCCACCACGTTCACTTCTCCTTCCGCAAGATCTCCCTCGGATTCTGGCACCAACTCGTAGTTTCCGTCCGGAAGTTCTACACGACATGCATATGCATTAACTTCACGTATTTATAACTGAGGAGTGAGAACATAGCTTAGAATTGAAGGGTAAACGTGGGGGTGTATGGGTGACCACATTCACCTGGATAAGGATATATCCAGCATACTCTTCCTATCAAAGAAAGGGGTATGCGTGTGGGGTTTAACTCCTTATTTGATGGTGATTGCGTGCACATCTAAATTAATTAATTAATTTTTCTTCACCAAATTATGGGGTGTTGTTCATGATGTGATTTGGTGAAGCTTTAAACAAAAGATTTGAAAGTAAACAAAAGTGATTTCTATTTTTCTTTTAATTCATAGATTAAGCTTGATTTACTTCGAAAATTCATTCTGGGAGAAATACAAATAAGATGACCATGAAACTTTGCAGAGAGGCACAGCATACTACACATGAGCTACTGCTAAAAATTTAGATCCATCTAAGCCATAGATCTAGCATGAAAAATACAACTAGATTCAATCATTAAAAACAAGAATAAATCATGCAAAAATAATATACCACATATTGAGCTAGAAATTCATGTAGAGGTTCAAAACATCTAATCATGAAGAGATGTGCACTTACTCAGCAAGGAAAATTTAAATTAATTTAAATTTATGAAGGAAGGTTAAACTTGTGCAAAAATTACTTGACCCTATAAAATATGATAAAAACAACTCTACTAATTATCATTGGTGCAACATCAATAAACAGGAGCATAGAAAAAAGATTGGATTCAAAAGATCAACATATTAATTTATAAAAATCATAAACAGGAACAAAGCTGAAATTCAACTTTAAATCATAACTAAAGATCTACTCAATAACTTTGTGCCAAAATTGTACCAAAAGACCACCATGACAAGGCAAACAACATATCCAAAATTGTGCTTCAGATCATGCAGGGAATTTGAATTATTTCAGATCTATCTAAAAAGGTAAATTCAAAATTGTTTAAAAACTACATAGAAATTTGCAAACTCCCTTTGTAAAAAAGTTTCTACTATTCAAAAGGATCCCAACACAATTGGGTTTGCATTTTTGAGATTTTTCTGTGAATTGATATTGATTTTACAAGATCCAGGAAAAAGAAATGGAAAAGGAAGAATCTTTTTACAGAAAGACCCTTGGCTTTTGCACAGAGGTCCCTGGGAAGATTTTGATGTTCACAAATATGCCCTCGGTGGTGCTGTGAGATCACCGGCGGCGAGGTGGGGTCGGAGCCGGCCGGGCGAGTGGCGGGGGAGGACCACATGCTCACCTAGAGTTGATCCCTGGGGTTGGCTGGCTCGGGGAAACCTCCGGCGGTCGCCGGCGGCGAAGCAGGGGCAGAGCTGCCGCGGCGGCGGGTTTGCCGGCGAGCTGGGGCTCGGTGCTGAGCAATGCGCGGCCAGGGGAGCTTCAGTGGTGGTGTGTGGTGCTGCTCGAGGGCTCGGACGGGCTCGAGGTGGCTCGGAGGGTGGAGCTCCTCGGCAGGGTGGCAATGGCGGCGACAGAGCGGGGCAAACGACTGCGTGGCGCGGCGCTGCGGCTTAAATAGGTGGTGGTGCTAGCGGGAAGGCTGCGCGGGGTCCCGGCCTCTCGCACGCGCGTGCGGGGGCGGGAAGCAAGCCGCGCACAAGCGGCGGCCAGCAGCGGTGCAGGGAGCGCGCGGGCGCGGCGCGCGGCGCCTGGCGCCTGGCGCGGCTTGACCGGGCCGGCGGGGCCTGGGGAGGCGCACCTGGTCCAGCTGGCTCAGACGGCGCGCAGGGCCCACAGACGGAGCGGCACAGACGTCGAAGCGGGGGCGGCCGGCGCGGCGCACGGCGCTCTCGCGCTCTAGAGCGAGCAGGGGCGTTCCGGCGCGACAGACAATTCAACTTGGGCATGTTTGACCGGCCGTTCCTCCAAAATTTCTAAGTAAACTCAAAAATCGCCAATTACCAAACTTGTAGACCAGATATCCAGCTTCAACTTTTGTACAGGCCGACCTATGAAATTCCTCATGGATTTGGAGATAAAATGGTTTGAACTTTGGGATTTTCTCTGTTTGGTCAAACAGTGTTCCTGAGCTTTGACCAACATTTTGAGGCTTTTCTACTTTGAATCTCAAATGCCGCCAATTGAAAGAAATGTGTCCCATGGGCAAATGAACAACTTTCATATTGGCCGATTTTGAAGTTGTTATATGAAAAGTGGAGAACGCGCTAGATTAGCGATGAAGGGCATAGAACCCTAGGGTGTTGACCCGGATTTGGAGGGGTTTGACTAGGGTTAGGGGTTTGACCAAGTCAAACAAGTTAACTACCATACTTACCCTCACTAAAGATGGTGATTACTGTTGCTTAAACATCAGGGATGTTACAGTATGGAAAGCTATCCTAGTCTTAGTACAAGTCCTTGTCTGTCTTGTCTTGCCTTGTGGTCCACGGTACCAGCACCATGGCCCACTAGTCGAGTAGTCCAAGTTTACAGGAACTTATCTCCCGGGTATGGCCCACATGTGTTGGTGGGCCCAGGGATGCCCGGTCGACAGGTCCTTCCTCCTTGAGAGGAACAATGTAGACTGGTTCTGCCCTCAAGTTTCTTCAGACCCAAGTGCCCACTTCCGAGTGGCCTGCGAATGGCTAAAAATGGCCTCCATCTCAGTGTAGAACCTAACATGACAGTTCAAGAACTCTGCATCTTTGGTATGGTCCTGCAGTTGGGTAGATACATGTAGGTTTAGAAAAGTGGTCTGAAAACAACATTGTATGAACTAAGGTTTATAGTTGCAGTGGACAAGAAAGTGCTCCTGGTCAAGTATGATAGCATTGACATCACTATTCCATAAAATTCCACTAAGGTGCTTCAGCTTGGCGACCTTAGACCACTTCTGCCTCCACATCCTGAGGTGGTTGTACACCTGAGTTGGGCTCACTATCCCCTCATAGTACTCCTTAAGGGTTTTGGCCACAGAGTTCACATCCTTGTCCTTGAAAACCTTATCAGACCTGCTACCATCACTAACTAGAGCAACCATCCTTCTGAGAACAAATCCAGATGTGTTGTTGGTCCACCTCATGACCTTAGGACCTCTAGCTACTAGAGCATCAGCACCAGTACCAGCTACAACACCTGTAGCAGCACTAGTACCAGCTGCAGCTTCAACAGCAGTAGCACTCCCACCAGCAATCAACTCATTAAAACCTCAGCAACAGCAACAAACCCACCCTGACCACCAATTGAAGCCATCCTACCACTGCTATGCATGTATGATTGGGCATGTACAAGTTAGTATAAGATTCAATTAGGTAGCATCAGCTAGAACATCAACATATATCAAACAAATACAACATAACATAAATGGGATTGAATAGAGGTCTAAACCTTTGGTTGTGGCCTACAACATGTAGGAACATTGCAACATGCTCCTCTGCTGACAGTCCCTCCCGATCAGTTACCAGGCTTCTCTCTAAAGGTTTGGCATAAACCAAAGAAAGGGGCTCTCTTCATCCTAAGCATGGCAATGCACTTTGCATCAGTGGAATTGTAGATTTTGTTCCATACCCTCACTATGTGCTGCTCATTTTCATCCCTAAGCGGTGGCAGAGCTGAGCCTAAGGCCATTAGGGCCATGACCCTAGGCATAGCCCAAAAATCTTCTTATGGTCCAGTCTTTTTCACTGTGGAGTGTGTGACAGAACCGCCCAAAATAAATCCATATTATCACCCAAGCCGGTCCACTTGGCTCATAAGCGATAACACATATGTATTTTGTCGCCTACTTACACAGGATCGAGAATATGCGCTAAGTCCACACGAAGGCGGGACTAGAGTACAAAGTTACATTACATAAAAGTCCACAAGTACTTAATCTTACAAACCAGGTTTTTCATACATAAAGTAAACATGGTTCAGAGTTTAAACAGCGGAAATAAAACTACACGCGTGATACATATGGGAGGCCATCCACATTATATCACTCCTCATCGTCATTCTCCCATTCAATTTCCCATCGGCCAGATGGGGTTACCTGAAAACAACAAATTAAGCAAGGTTGAGTATACTAATACTCAGCAAGACTGACCCGTCAAAAATAAAAGACACAGCTAGACATGCAAGGCTTTTTGGCTGGTGGGTTTGTTTTGCCAAAAGCATCTAATAGTTGATCCTTACTTTCAAATTTTAGGTCAAGTTCTAGTATGTTAACCATTCTAGGTAAGCACCTAGCTAAACAAGCATGGTTGTACAATCAAGATTAATCAGTCAACAATATTAATCCAAAATGTTTCATAAATAATTATGGGGTAGCCAGTGGTCAAGCCGACTCAGATAACGGCGAGTGACCGACGATCGATCGATTTATATCCTTGCAAGGTAAACCCAAGATACACGGAAGAAGGTAGACCAAGGTAAACTCAAGATACACGGAAGAAGGTAGACCCCAAAGGAATCCAAAGAAAAACAAATGCGGGGCCTACCCCGACCAGGCGGTTCCCGTCACTCCCCAGATTAGGGACAGGCGCCACAGTCCTAAGTACAAGGTTACTGGAACGCCCTCACATGGCACGTCCAGACTCACACTTGCACTACCGGAATCAAACCGGGAGACGCATCTCAAGATTAGTAGCGATAAAGTCCCCGCACTGGTTCATTAGGTACTAGGCTTACCGGTCCCATTCCCGACAAGCACTTGGTACGTTCAATAGCTTAGACCAGCACCATGCTACTCGGTTGAGACCGAACCCATTACTCTTACCACATGAGCGAGTCAATTTAACCAACTTATGATTCCAACATAAGCATCCTATATCTCGCGAGCAATGAGTTATTACTCGACTTGTACCGTATTCTTAGAGCATGGCACTAGCGTTCCTAACATACTAGTAAAAGAGCATAGGAGTCCTAAGGATCATGCATTTAGGTTTCAAAACAACTCCTGAAACTTAAATGCACAAGTAAGCATAAATACTGAAAAGTAAAGGTAAAGAGAGATTTTTATCCAAAAAGGTTATATGCAACCGGTGCTTGCCTTCCTCTGACTCAACACTAGCCTTGGGCTCTTCTGGGCTTTGGTCCAGGTCTTGCTGCCCACTAACTTGATTCAGATCCCCACTAGCGGATCCCTCCTCCTCCTGTGTGAGCGTGTACGTTCCGTCGGGTAGATCTACACGTTATGCACATGCATTAGTTTTAGGGTGATGGTGGGAGAATTATCACTAAACCCAACTCTTGTTGGTCACATCCATCTAAACATCAAAGAAAGCTCACAAAAAGTATTGGGGGTGTGGTGAGGGTGAACTAACATCTATTTTTATGGGGATTGTGTGCACATCTAAGCAATTAAAATAACAAACTTCATAAAAAGTAAGGGGTGGGTGATGATGGACAATTTATGTTTTTGATGGTGATTGTGTGTATATCTAAACAAATTTAAAATAACCAACTACACCATCATTATGGGGGTGTGTATAAAATTATTTTAAACAGAAACTAAACTTAAACACCTCCTTTTCAAATTAAAAGATAAATATAAATCTATTTATTTCATTTTAACTAGCCATTCATCCATAATTCATAATAATTAAAATAAGACTCCAACTGGCATGAACTTTTTACACATCAGCATATGACTAAAATAAGCTTAGTTACCAAGTTTCAGCCTCAGATCATTTATAAATTAATTTAAATGAAAAAGACAAGATTCAGCCTAGATAAGCTTCATTACTTCATACAAAAAGATGTACTAATCTTTTTGACCTTAAATTTTTACTACAGTTCAAAAATGATAACACTAAGCTCCTGACCAACATATTCAAGTGGATTCATCTTATTTTTCAAGTTATGCATTTAACATCTTTCACAAGCATAAATACCAAACACCATTCAAATCAGTTCTTAAAATCACCATTATTTTTCTAGAGGTGCTTAACATCATGAAAAAACCTAGGGTGCATTGGTGCTTAAAGAATTTGTATCTTGAGGGGACTATAAAAAGCATCAAGCTTAAACTAACATAAATCTTCCAAAAATCATAACTATGAATCTACACAACAAATATGTGTAAACATTGGTCACAAATCTAAACATGGCTCACAAAACAACATATCCAAATTTCATTTCATTTGCATGAGTACATTTTGAATTACAATAAAAATGCCTCAAACTGAGTTTGAATTTACAGTTCAAAACTACTCAGAAAAACTCTATACAACTTTTGTAAAAGTTGTAGATATGCTCACAAGGAATCCAAAATAGTTAGATTTACATTTTTCCGAATTTTCTACGATTTTTAACGGATTTTTGAAGTTGTTGCGAATAACCCTAAACTCTTTTACAGAGAAGTCCTCGAAAGAAAAATCAGAAATTACAAAAGGGTCCTCGCTTTGCCGAAAACACCCTAGACAAAGTTCAATCGTTACTCATATGCCCCTGCCGGCGCAAGGGCGAACTCCGGCGGCCGGAGGGGCGGCGGAGCAGCTCGGGCGGGTGGCCGTGTAGTCCTAGGGAACCTACCCGTGGCTGGTGACGGCGTTGGCTCGGCCGGAGTTGACGCCGGCGAGCCTCCTCGGCGGCGCAGAGACACAGTGCCCGCCGGAGCTCGAATTCCGGCGGCTGCGGCTACAATGCGTGGCCGGCGACGACGGGTAAAGGCGGCATGTGGTCGGAGGAAGGAGCAGGAGGAGTCGGCCGGCGCGCTTTGGCTTAGGAGGTGCAGGTCCGCGGCGGCGGCGGTAAACGGCGACGGTGGAAGGGGAAAAGGGAACGACGACGGGTGTGCGCGGGTTTTTAAAGCTCGAGGGCGTGCGTGCGTGCGACGAGTGTGAGGCGCGACAGGTAGGGGTGCGCGCGGCCAGGGAGGCAGCCAGGTGGCACGCGGCGCGTGGCCCCGGCCGGCTCGTCCTGTGGTGTGAGCGCGGCGCACGGGTGGAAGCGAGGGGGAGGGTCCACGGACGGGCGCGGGTCCACGGTGACGTCTCCGAGGCATCCGTACGCCGGAACAGCGCGAGGGAGCCACGTGGCCGGCGCGGTCCAGACGCGCGCACGACGCGCTGGGCGCGGCGACGGCGTCGTGGGCGTCGGCTTAATTCCAGATGCCCCTTTTCGAAATTGCATAACTCCCAAAAATACCAACTATGTGAAAAATCTCCAAGAATAAAAGTTGTAGAGGAGATATAGCACTACAACTTTCCCAAAGGGCAACATATGTTTTGATGAATAGATTTGTGGGAAAAACATGGGGAACTTTCAGAAAAACTCGGCCCCGGTTTACTGTGCGCAGCAGCTTCAACTCAAATTTAAGCGAACTTCCACTCAAAATTTGAATGTTCGTCAATTATGAAAAATGTGTTCCCGGAGATAAGGAAAAACTTTTATATTGACCGATTTTGAACTTCTATAGTGAAATTTGAAGAACGCACAAGAAAACCGAATCAGCCTCTTGGATCTTTAGGGGTTTGACCATGTATTTTGACTTTAACCGAGAGCTTTTGTGCAAATGTGTGTATAATCATATCAAACATGCTTAGGAACTAATTAATCATGATCAACCACACTAATTGAAGTAATTATGGTTAATGAATATCAGGGATATTACATAGTGGCCCTTAATCAACAGCCCAGCAACAGCAAAGTGACCCACGGAGTCTTGTTGCAAAAGTGCACTCCGCTTCATACTCCCAGCCCACACTCTTTTGGCCCACGCTCATTAACATTGGATCGGTTTGGACTTTGGAGGCTGCCGCCGTCTGTGTTGTTGTGCGCAGTGCCCTAGCTCGTTCCTTTGTGCGGGATATAAATACACAGTAGCTAGCTTTTCTTACTCTCTTATTACTTCATTTGTTTTGCCAACATACTACCCATTGATCTTATGTATTGTAAACTAAAAATCGTATGGGGTAGTGGCGCTGCAACTGCAAAAATTAATATAGGTTTTACTTTTATAAAATAGTCTCAGTAGCATGTAGTATTAGTTTTCTAAAAAAAGCATGTAGTATTAGTAAAAAGTTAGAGAAATATTATTGCCTTTGGAAATTTATTATTTCTTACCCATGTTAATAGTAATTTTAATACAACAATAAATTTATGAAAATAACTTAACATGATATACATGTGGCTCGTGTGGACGCACAGGACTATGAATAGTGCTTTAAATCATGCATTTTATGCTTTGCTATTGTTATATCCACCATTATGTGCTTTTTTTGAACAATTACCATTGTGTGCTTTGGTTAGGGACTTTAGGTAGTTCAGGCGCTTCGATGTTGGCCCTAGGGCGTCCAAACTCGCCAGGTCCGCCACTATCCCTAAGTGCAAGTGCCAGAGGGTCAGGATGGTGAGTTTCAGACTCAAAGCTTTTTCTTTTCAGCCTAGTGCTTACAAAAGAAACCATGACCACAATCAAGGCAGCATCCTGCTTACACAACATCTCACGGCTCAGTGAGGATTCTATCTACAAGCATATAGAAATGAAACATGATTTCAGCTCATGTTGCCCTCAGCATGATTGTTTCAAAATGAATAAAAGTAGCACGGCTGCATCTTGAACAAGATGTCTCCCGGTGCAAACAAAGAACTACATCATCGGCCATTAAAAAAATCTCCAGAGCACAAGAATAAATGTGGCCAACAGATCAACAACAACATGTAGCAGCAAACCGAACTAGATCAAGAGCTACAGACTACCAAACTCTAACAGAACATGACCGACATCCTGTACCAAACCCTAACTCATGATGCAAGCACCAGAAAATAGAACGATTAGGGGTCGATTTCACCTTGGGGTCGAGGTCGTAGCAACCGAGACGAAGCAGATCTGGAAGTAGAGGAAGCAGATCGACCGGAAAAACACCAGATGGGGACAGAGACAAAGAATATGCCCAACACCACGAAGTCCCGGCACCAGGCGGAGCAGCAGCGCGGCGATGAAGCTCCAAAGTGGGGAACGGAGAAGAAGCCCGTCGGAAGGTGGACGTAGCCTCAACGCACAGCCGCTCACCGCCGATCTCTCACGAGGGGGGTGGAAGAACAACGACCAGCGAGAAGAGGGAAAAGAGGCAGTGCCATCGCCACCTTATATAGGCGCAAGAGGAAGTTTCACATTCCCGCGCGAGCCACCTTATATAGGCGCAAGAGGAAGTGTCACCGGAGCTGCGCGCGTGAAAGTTTCACATTCCCGCGCGAGCCACCCCGCCGACGTGAGGGAGCCGCCGAAAATCTTCCGTGTGCGTTGTGCGCATCCGCGCTCCTAGGAAACGAACCCTAGTGGCGTATCCCGAGAGCCAGGCAGAGGGGTCGGTTTTGGCGGCCGGGAGCCGGGCTCGATTGCGGGCCAAGGTCGCAAACAAGGCGACTTGCAGCTCAAAAGCGCAGCCAGGCCGCTGGGCCGGGGTGGCAAACACGCTCGACTCTATTCAGTTTCTATTCTTTCTGCTTTTTACGTAGTAATTTTCTCTCAGAAGAAAGCAACTAATTGAATCAACACACAATATTTTTTCTCTCCGAACAAATCTGTTGTACAAATCAGCAGAAGATCTGTCGAACAGACACTAGTAATATTTATAGAAATAGTTCCACTCTATTATATACCCGACTCTTGTTCATAGATTGGTCATAAAATATTGAGATGTCAATGTGTGGAAAATGAAAAATACCCAACTACTCCCTCGGTCCCACTGTAAAAGGGTTTATAGGATTCAAATCTTGTACCAAAATCTAAGGGTTTCTAAAGATAGGACAAAACTAAATGGGTTGGTGAGTAAGTGAAGAGTTGGTGAGTAGTGTAAATTAAGAGGTATAAAGATCTTTTATCAGTTGTGTTATTTTTGTATCAGGAAGTTAGGAACTCTTATATACTGGGACAAAGGAAGTACTATCATACTCCATATACAGTTTGTCCAAGCATTTATCTTGACACAACATACAGCTCGAGCTAGGCCAAGCTCCGGACGGTAAATTTTTGAAGCAGCAAAGCTACGCTGCTGCAGCAGCGTTTCCGCCGCCGACGCTTTTCGCTGACCGGCCGACAAGTTACGTTCCAAGGGAACGTGGAAAAGCAATCCCTAGCCCAGCAGGAATTCTGACCCATCCCTCCCAACCCCAAAGGCTGACGCAAAGCAACGCAGCGATCAGCCACAGGCGCCGTGTCGCTCGCTCCCATGTCCCCACGACGCGACGTGCCGGCGGCCTCCCTTGCCGTTGCCCGGCCGACCCGAAAGCTCGCTTCGGCTCCGGCCAACCGGAAGCCTCTGTTTCCACGGCGCGCCAGGCGCCAAAACAGCCGTCGTCGCAGGCGCCCGTGCTGACGCCAGCCGGCCAGCCCCGGACAAAAAGGAAGCGGGCGCGCATCGTGTCGGCGCGCGACCCGAGCTCTGCGCCTAGCATGTCGTGGTCGACGACTCCTGGGGTTCCCCGCCGGCTCGATCGATCGACGGCCGTTTTAAAACCCCCACCCCGCGAGGCCGCGACGCTCACACTTCCGGAGGATCGCGATCGAGCTTTTTAATTACGGCGGGCAGCCGACGCGCCGGCGTACGTGGTCCGTTGTCAGTTCTTTCTTGGATTGTCGAGTGGTGAGCGAGCGAGGGGAGCGAGAGAGATGGTGGTGGCAACGGAGGACGGAGAGGAGGAGCGCCCAGCGCCGGCGCCGGCGTCGCGGAAGAAAGAGCGGGGCCGGAGCCACAGCGAGGCCGAGCGCAAGCGGCGGCAGCGGATCAACGCGCACCTCGCCACGCTCCGCACCCTCGTCCCCTCCGCGTCCCGGGTACGTGCATGGGCTTGCGAGTTGCGAAACGATGGCTAGCTCTAGCTCCTGATACGGTGCGACGTGGTTCACGGCTGACCCGCGCTAAGCTCGTGCAGATGGACAAGGCGGCGTTGCTCGGCGAGGTGGTGCGGCACGTGCGGGAGCTGCGCGGGAAGGCGAGCGACGCGACGGCGGGCGTCGGCGCCGGCGTCATCCCCGGGGAAGTCGACGAGGTGGGCGTCGAGGAGGACGACCGCTGGCGCCCCGCTGGTCGACACTACATCGGCGTCGGCGGCCTCGGGACGAACGACGCTGACGCCGGCGACCGCCGCCTGCGGTCGCCGCGGCGCGTCAGGGCGTGGGTGTGCTGCGCCGACCGCGCGGGGCTCATGACCGACCTGGGCCGCGCCGTGCGGTCCGTCGGGAACGCGCACCCCATCCGCGCCGAGATCGCCACCGTCGGCGGGCGGACCCGAGGCGTCCTGGAGCTTGACGTCTGCTGCGACGACGGTGACGGCGACGTGGCGGCCGCCGCCACGGACAGAGGCAGCAGGGCGGTGGCGATGTCCACGCTGCGGGCGGCGCTGCGCGCCGTGCTGCTCGACCGGGAGGAGCACCTGGCCGCCGCGGAGAAGTACAAGCGGCCGCGTTTCTCCGCGCAGATCGCCGAGGTGCAGTGATCGAACGCCGTGCTGAAAGCTCGATCCTAGTCTTGTCTCCAAAACCTTCTCGTGCTACGGTGCTAGTCTGATTTTACGTGTCATTCAACAGTCGGTCTTTGTACTTGCAAAGTGTAGTATGGTCGACTGGTCGTATCCAGACTTGTCACTGGTCAGGTGTACCGTGTTGCGACAGTGGAATTTAGGGCAATGTGTTGCTGGTGGATTGGAGGGAGAGGCCTGCCACGCTGCATGAGCAGGAAGTAGTGTTTTGAGATTTTGCAGTGGTGTTTCTGAAACAAGGAGCCGTCGAGCATTACCTATATGTATATGTAATCTTCAGAAAAAAGAACTAACTTTCTCCGTAAATGCATTCTCTATCATTGGTCACCCAAAACTACAAATACACTACTGATTCTATTTCAAATTGTAGTTTGTTTTGACTTTTCAGTAAATATATATTTTTGCTATACGTCTAGATATACAATATTTCTAGATACATCAAAAAATCTACTTCCTCCGTCCACAAAGATCGTTCGTTTATAAAATTTTAGACAAGATAGTAATAATACTAAAAGTCCAAAGTACCCCTGATAGCTCTTCCTAAGATGAATTGTCGAGTTGACTTAATTATGCATGCACACTTACAATAATTATCCGACCTATTAGACCCTGTTTGGTTTTATTGGAACTTATTTAAGTTCTCTACTTATTGGAACTTATATAAGTTCTCTACGTACATACCTATATAAGTTCTATGGAGATGTTTGGTTGTTCGGAATTTATAGGGTATGTAGGAGTGGGGGTGGGCAGGGGTACAGAGAGGAATGGGTGCGGAGATCAAAAAAATAAGTTCCATAAGAACATCTCTAGGAGCTTATGAGCTTATGGAGAATTTATAAAAATAAGTCTCAATAAGCCTTTTGTGTTTGGATAATAAGCCCCAACTAAGTAGGAACTTATAATAAGTTTAGGTGAATCAAACAGGGTCTTAGTCTTTCTTATTTAACGAGTGTGACTCGGACATCGATAATAAGAGTAAATGATCAATTTGTTAACTGGTACTTAGTCATGGTGAGAACACAAATTTTAACGCAGAGGTACTCAGTCATGTTGACAAAGTGAGCATTCAACCCGCGATATGTTTGGTTAAAGGTAATTTTTTAGAGAGAATATGAGTTCAAAGATTAGTTTAGAATTATTTATTTATTTATTTGGTAGGGATGGGAGTTTTAGTGGGATGGACGGGAACTTGTAGTTTAGGAGTTCAAACTCCCACGAATTTACCATTGAAGAATGGTAACTGGATGAGAATTATGATTATACTGAAACATCAATATCTCTTGGTTCAACTTATGATACAATTTCTCACTCCCAAAACCACCACCAACCAAAATAAAGAATGTTCTTAATTCACATCACAAACCAAACTAGGCATTAGGACTAAAAAACTAGCGTGTTACTTGAAGTTCCTAATTCTAGTAATTCTTAGTTTCTTACAAAATGATTGAAAACTAACAAAAGTTTCTTATAAACTATGGGATGTGAGAGCTCGGGTGCTTGAAATAACATTTTATTCAACCGGAGATCTCCACTGTCTGACTCGTATATCGTGGTTTACATCCTTGATCACAACCCTATGGTGCTCACACTCACATGAATTTTTTTATTATTTTATTTTATTACGATTTTGCAAAAGTAGATGTTCATAGCAAAAAATTGTAAAAATAGCACTCAACCGTCAAATGAAACGACAGAAAGGAATTATCGTCATTTCAAATGATGGTTTATTATTTATTTATTTTTGAAAAACACCATATTTCAGTAACCTATAACACAATTTAAAAAATCATAACTATTTCATATGAACTCGGATGGCGTAAACTTTATATGAAAGTTGTAGAACTCGTCGACGTATGCAATTTCCATATGAAGTTTATCTTCAGCCGAGTTCATAGTAAATATTTATATATTTTTTTAAATTGTGTTGTGGGTTCCCGCCAACTGCCAAATGAAATGGCAATAACTACTTGCCATCGTTCCATTTGGCGGTTGAGTGCTATTTTTGTAAATTTTTGCTATGGGTAGCTACTTTTGCAAAATCATAAAACAATAAAAAAATCCACTCGCATGTCTCCAGTATATAATTAAATATAGGCAATACCACCTCTCTATGGGTCCGCTTTCAGTACTGTTGGGCTCGGAGCATGGGCCTAGGAACTCGGAACTCCACTCCAGAACGTACGTGGATGACCTGAATTAAACATTCTTGTATTCCTCGATATAAGTTTTTTTTCGAGAATACACAGAAGAGCTGTCTATCTTTGTATTAAGAAGAAAATTCCTCGATACAAGTCGTTTAGCAGTAGCCAAATGTGGAACGTTAAAATCAGTCTCTTTACCCAATAATGCAATGTGAATGGATTCTCCTTCTCTCGCCTCCTCTCGATTCTTCTTCTGCTACAGTTGCGAGAGAGCGACAGGAGGGCGATTCGTCTCCGGCGCCGATCTCCTCTGCTCCTGTGCCTCTCCGGCGGCCTTTGGGACGTCAGAGAGGATGCGGAGCAGGGTGAGAGGCGGCCGGTGTATATAGATTTTGCTCTCCCACCGGTGAGGTCGCCGGAGAGGGATGTAGTGCCTGGCTTCATCTTGGATGAGAAGTCGAGGCTTGTTTGTCTGGGTGGCGCATGCATGGTGAAGGCGGCGCTGCTATTAGGGAATAATCTCCTCGGGCCTGTTCACCCTGCTAGTGTGTGCTCCGGTGCTGGCAGCAGGCTCGTGAGGCCTGAGGTCGCCGGATCTGGTGACCTGTACAGGAGTCCGGTCCGCCTCCGACAGGCGGGCAAGGTGCAGGCTTTCTGCTTCAAGGCTGCAGAGCAAGCTGTGGGATTCGTGGATGATAGGCGGAGGGACCAAACTGCTCGTGTTTCCCTCGGCGGCGGCTGTCGTCGATGGCGAGCAGAGGTCCGCGAGCTGAAGGGTTTGGGGCGTGGCCCCAGTCGATGGGCGACCGCCGACGGCTTCATCCCGTCCTTTGAGACGGGTGTCTACTTCGACTCCTTCCAAAGCCAGTGTGCGATGGGGCTCTTCCAGCTTGAGGTGGTGTCCATTCTCTTCGACGGCGGTGGCGACCGGCGACGGAGAGGTTGGGCGGCTTCTGGTTGCAGAGGACTTAGGGACTTGTTTGTAATTTTTCCTTTCTTCAGGGTCCTTTGCGTTGTTTGGCTGGGATAGCTGTCTCTGTATCCTTTCCAGACGTTTCTGTATTCGTACATGTACTTGTACGTTTTCCTTATCTAGAAATACAGATGCGTATTATCAAAAAAAAAATAATGCAATGTGAATGAGGCTCACTCAAAGCTTTTTTATATGTAATATTTAAGAATTGTTACGGTACTTGAGAAGTATCGGAAAGTACTTGAAAGTACATGTGGTATTTGCAGATTTATTTTCATTCCTAACCTTCTTTTAAAAAAAATGTTTACACATAATCAAAAAGGTATCACGATAATTTTCATTATTTTTAGTACTTTGTGATACTTCCCTTTAAGTATTTTCTAACACTTCTTGGCACTTTCACCGTTAAATTTCGTTGTATGTATGATTTTCGTTAATTTCAAACAGTCTAAAATTTCTCAGTATTTAATATTAAAATTATTCGATTGTAAACTTATCTACTGAATTTCCCGCCAGCGAGCATGTCAAAAGTTCAGAGCAACAAATCAAACAACTGGACTGTCCGTCAGTTCAACAATTGAGCAAGAAGTTCCCAACTCCCTGAACTACATCCACAAAGCGCACTGGCCGCTAAACAACCAAGCTCAGGTGAGTTCAGAAGCCAGCGCGCAGGTCAACAACCAACGATACCACTGCTCCTGGCCTCTCGATCACCTGACCACATGCTGCTATAAATAGTTCCAGCATCAGGAGCTTCACAGAATCACAAGTAACACCAAAGACCAACACATTTCAAGTAGCCCCCAGCAAGGAGGAAGTTTCCTGATTCGCTTACCATGGCTCGTCATGGACCTCTTCTCATTCTGCTGCTAGCCTTGGCAGCCCTGAATAGCAGCTTCGCAGCTCGCCATCTTTTGGACACAGAAGCTGCGCCAGAGGCCGCTCCAGCTCAACCATCCACACCAGCAGTTCCAACCAAACTGCCCCCAGTGCCTTCCATACCAGCAGTTCCAACCACACTACCTCCAATTCCAACCATTCCGCTACCAGTGATGCCAAAGATGGCAATCCCACCAATTCCATCCATTCCCATTCCAAAGGTCGCCCTGCCACCAGCAGCCTCTGGTGCCATCCCCTCTCTATCAAACATTCCTGCAGTGCCGGCCACACTGCCACCGATTCCCTCGCTCCTCACTACCGTGCCATCGATTCCAACAACAATCCCTACCACGATGCCAACAACAATCCCTACCATTCCAGGTCTCCAGGTGCCTCCCATTCCATTCACCGCCCCATCCCCACAAACCACCAGTCCTTGAAGTTGGTAGCAGGATTCTTCTATTTATTACTGTTAGTCAATAATTTGATTGGTCATATGTGGTCACTATCAGCATGTTTGTCATGTTTGTTCTGCTATTTGGGTGATACTGGCTAGCATTTTGTGTGATTGTGAATGCAGCCAGTCGATTGTACCATTTTGTCTTCTGTTAATAAAGTATTTACTCGTGTTGATACATTGCTTAGCTTTCAGATAAGACTTCAAGTGGCTCAGATATTATTTGTTTGAGCAACCCTGAAGCAGTATAGCATGCAGATAATATGGCAAAAATCTAATTATCATGATAATGCTACTATAACATGGAAACAGACAACTGGAAGACAAGATTTCCATCATGGTAACACAATTAACTCAGAGAAGAATCACCAATTTGACAATTAGTCACAAAGATCGTGAATCTTACACTGTGAAAACAAAAGATAGAGACTATACAGGGTAAACTGGGGGACAATTCAATATGGTCTAGCAGTTAGCTCAAACAAGGTGCCAAATATTTCTGGTGCCTACATGCTGGCAGAAAAATAAGCCTTGAAGATTTCAGAACAAAGTAGGAACGGGCATGAGTATCAAAGCAGGAGAGAATGAAGAACTAGCTTGCAAGTACAGAGGATTTGAGTGTCTCCATACTTACACTGAACTAGCAGAAGCTGTACCAGTTACAACTTACACACTGCAACTGAAAATTAATCCTTGTCCCCGCCTCCCATTTATAGGAACAGCTCTATTTTCCTGCTACAAGCTGAATTTACTGCATTTCCAAGATCCTCGATTTTTTCATATTCCACTCTGAACATGACCATAACAGTACCATCTTTGCCAGTGTCATAGTCTTGTTTAATATCTTCAGCTTGGAAATGCTGCAACTGTGAAAAGATTTAATCGAGTCATAGAAATCAAAGAAGTAAGAAGCCATAAGCATGTTAAATGAACAAGGATTAAACCAGAGGTCCATATGCCAACAGGCAGCAGAACCAGTGATAAATTGATAATAGTGCTGTGTGAAAAACATTTAGCTCAGGGGATTGAAATTAGCTCTTGCAACCTTAGATCACCATAAGTCCATAACCATGGGTTCGCTAAGCTTTGCTGATATTTTTTTATAACCAATCAATTTTAACCTGTTCTTACTTTAAAGCCCAGAAATTGCTACTGCCTGCAATGGGACGCAGATCCATCCAGTATCTATCAACTTTCAGAACCTTGGATGCCCCAAGCATTCCAGTCCCATATGCTAGCATTATCAAGAAAATTAAAACCACTTCAAACAAATTGCAGTCAGGATGTCAGTTTGGTCATAATTGATAGTGTTCCATGATTTCAAAATGCAAATAACTCCCCTCAGTTGCAAATCAGGCCAACATTAGCACATCAATGTAAATAGTCAGTCAAGAGTTCAACTCTGCTCAGCTGACACACCCCTACTAAGATGTTCTACATCATGGTTCAAACACAAATAGTAAACATTAGTAAAACAAATAACATGACCAAAGAGACAAATAGTGTTATGAACTGTGATGCGAGGGGAAGGGAATTGCGAGGATTGGGGGCTGATTTGTGGAGGAATTAGGGCTGAGGGCGCTAGAACGCCGGCCGCAGGGCTGCTGCCCACGGCCGGGCAAGAGGGAAGGGTTTTCCTTCTTAATTCTTGCTTGATTAGATTGATACATCTCCTCTCTTTAAATTGAGAGGATTACTTGACCCCTAAGCAAGGACTCGATCTTATCCCTAAACCTAACCCTAATGGGCCTGCCGAGCCGGCCCACTAGACCTGGCCCATTAGTCCCCTGACACCTGACATTACCCCGCCCTTTTCCGACCAGCTCGTCCTCGAGCTGCAGCATGGGCACCTTGACAATGACTCGACTCTACACAAACTAATGATCTAAAAATAAGCCTTTTACATCTCGGCTTATTTGATTATTCTTAATCTGAAATAGACTCAAAACTTTTTATTGTGCGACTCCCCGACGGTAGGCACCATCCGCATGACGAAGTTGCCTGTGTACGACCACCTAGATCCCATGGAGACGATCTGAACGAGAGGGACATAGGGGCACAACCACCTGGAAGCAGTCGCGACGAAGACCAACGGAGACGCCCTCGCGGAGGTCGGAGACGGAAAGCTAGTGTGTCCCCGTTGGTGACAAGGAGGAACACGCCTCCCCTACCATCGCCCCCGCAGAGTTGGAGTACGCCGTCCGCGGGAAAAACACCATGCACACCCTTGGACACAGCAGCGGATCGGCACAATTGCTGGTAGCCATCGAACGAGTCGAGGTCGCGTCCCTCTGCATCGAAGGCGAAGGCGACCGCCGCCAAGGCTGCCTCCCGATCCCGCATCTGCTTGTGTGCCTTTTGTAGCCGCCGTCGCGCTAGGAAGCCGCGTGCCGCAGCCTGCAGCCGCACCGCTGCCTGAAGTTGCGCTGCCATGGTGTCTGCCTTTGCGCGGCGACGAACAGCCTGAAGGAACTGCGACGGGGTGCGGGGCTGAATCAACTGCAGATCGAGTAGCCGCCCCACCCTTCGGCGCGCCAGGAGGCCGCGTGCTGCAGCCTGGAGGCGCACTATCGCTGACGCCTGGCACGCAAATGCTGCGTGACGGATCGCCTCGTCGGCCAAGAGCGCCTGTTGTGCGCCTGCGGATGAGGGCGGCGGCACGAGGCTGATGGCTGGGGACGCCAGCTGCTCGCCCGCGAAGCAGAGTGTCGGCGCGACCGGAGACGGCGACAACGAGAAGACGGCTCCCTGTGTGGAGCCCAACACCCACGGAGGGATGCACGATGGCGACGGCGGGAAGGACAGGAGGTGAAGCGGCACGCCAACGGAGGCGGAAGTACCAGCGTCAGTGGTGGTGAGCGGGGCGGACGGGGCCGGCAAAGCCGCCGACGGCGTGGGCCAGATGATCGGCCGCGACGGCGACGGGGAACCGCCCGCCACGAAGTCGCGCAGCAGTTGCATCTCGTCCGCCAGGCGCTGTATGGCGTCGCCGGTCTCCACACGGAGGTTGGCGATGGCGTTGCCCTGATCGCGGACGGCGCGGGTCATGGTGGCCACCGCCTGCCCCAGCCCCTCCAGCGTGAGGGGGGTGCCGATGTTCGCCGTCAGGGCCACCGTGGAGGGAGTGTGCACCGGCACCTTTGTGGTGGACGGCAGCGGCAAGGAAGCTACAGTACCCGCGGTGCTACAGTAGCCACGGGTACTGTTCATGCCCAAAAAATGTGGCGCAGGGGAAGGGAAAAAATTGGCTCTGATACCAAATTGTTATGAACTGTGATGCGAGGGGAAGGGAATTGCGAGGATTGGGGGCTGATTTGTGGAGGAATTAGGGCTGAGGGCGCTAGAACGCCGGCCGCGGGGCTGCTGCCCACGGCCGGGCAAGAGGGAAGGGTTTTCCTTCTTAATTCTTGCTTGATTAGATTGATACATCTCCTCTTTTTAAATTGAGAGGATTACTTGACCCCTAAGCAAGGACTCGATCTTATCCCTAAACCTAACCCTAATGGGCCTGCCGAGCCGGCCCACTAGACCTGGCCCATTAGTCCCCTGACACCTGACAAATAGACTAGCTGGGCATTCTAATATTATGCAGCTGAGAGTTTGCCAGTATTTTCCCATGTGGCAGTCGGAACAGTGGCACTGCCTCCCAAGTTCCCAACTGGCCGATTATAGAAAACTTGTCAGAAGTCTGCCAAAGAGGATGAATTGAAATTGAAAAAAAAAGGTAGAAGGCATACGGCTAACTGGTTCTGAGTTTGGAATTTATAGACACTGCTTTAACTTGAACTATAGTTTGAAGAAGTTATAGTGCATGTCTGGGATCCATCAGCACAGCAATTTATAAGAAACAAGCTATAAAAAGTACACACAAAATTTTTAAGTTTGTCTAAAAAAAAGAATCATTTTTTAGATTAACCAAATCTACAGGTCATAGGGAAACTTCTTCTAGTTCTAGCCCGCCGCGAAATACACAAAAAGTTGCAGCGCATGCCAATTCCTGGAATCCCAAAGAAGCGTACCAAACAAGAAAACATCAGCAGATCAAATTTTATGAACAAGATATAGCAAGTATATTATTGATTGTTTTAATTTGTTCAACAAATATATTTAATTACACCTACTGGTCATAGAAAACATTTTACTTCTAGCTTGTTGCAAGGGGAACAAAGTTGCTGGAATGAGATCAATAGTTAAATGTACTACAAAATATACATATTGTATGACAGATCAAGCAACTAGATTTATAGCCTACTCAGTATATTGTTGCAAGCACATAAGAGGAGGATGTGCATATTAGGTAAAATAACCTAGCTTTTTAAAGATAATTTCTTAGCATCAGAATTCTTACACCATAAATGCACAGTAAAGTGTTTATAACAGTTGCAGATTAAGCTTCAATCAAGGATATGAGATTTGTTGCTAAATCCACTTTTGCTATTTGTGCTAGCCATTCTTAAAAGGAAGATGATTATAGTCACCTGATGATAGACTGTGCCCAACAGATCAAACGGTACCTCCATACCTGCACGAGCCTGGAATGTAGCCTACCATTATAGCAGGAAAAAAAACATACACCTACATGCTAAAGAATTAGACATTGATCACCTTTGGTTTCACAAGGTGAGTAGGAGCATCTTTAAGGCACTCAGAAGCAACCCCACCATAAGCTCTCACCAGCCCACCGGTTCCCAGTTTTATGCCTCCAAAATATCTGTTCAGGTTGTTTAAAACATAAAAATAAAGTGGTAATCAAATGGAAAGTATATCCTGTCAAAATATGTAGTGGAACATAAACTGTATGAATGATACCAATTACTGCAGGCCAATTAGTCAAATCATGATTGATGAACATATGAATGAAGTGTGTTACTTGACAAAATATTTACCTAATCACAACCACCATGACCATGTCAATGCCGGAGGAAATGATGGCAGAGTATATAGGCTTCCCAGCAGTGCTAGAAGGCTCACCATCATCATTGTAACGGAATTGCTCTCCCAGCTAAACACACATTCACACAATATCGGTTCACTGTTAACATTTAACACGCACACATGAATAGCAAGCTTGAAATAGGACTACAAACCTTGTATGCCCAGCAATTATGGGTAGCACGTGGATCCTTGACCTATCACACAAAACCAAGTGAATCGAGTTAACAGAGTTACTCGTTTTTAAAAGTAAACAGAGTTTCAAATCAAGAAATAGTTTGGTACTTTTTAGCACAGATAAGTGCTGTGTAGATGAGGATGAGGTTTGGAAACTAATGGGGAATTAGTTGGAGTTGGAGGAGGGAATTCACTTGGGGATAAGATTTTTAGTCCCATTCCCTTGTATGTCTTTTGGAGGTAATTGTGGGAATTTAAGTAAGACTTTAAATCCCTTGTTTGGTATAAACGTTTAGGGGGATGAAATTACTATATAGTCATGATTAAAGATGTAGATGCATCCATCTTGCACTTAAAACAAACTCCCACCCAATTCCCACCTCTCCCCCTTGGAAGTGATTGGTGGGAGTTGCTCCTAAACTCCCATGCCCACCAAACAAACAAGGGAATTTTAGTCTCATACCTAAACTCTCTTTTCCTCGTACCAATTACCACCAACTAAACGAGCCGTGAGTGGAAATACTTATTGGGAGTTGCATGAATGAATCCATCGATGCAACATTTTCTAGTGTTTCAAATTACTCTACATTAGTTACCAGCTAGGATAAAGCAAATGGCGCACCGGAATTACAGCGAAATCGCAACGCTAATTTATTAATAAATATAGATAAGGCACGGATTTCGCAGCAGCAGGGCATGAGAAATTACGACCTCGCTAGAAGATTGGCACAGGATGGAGGGAGGAGCACCTCTTCGAGGAAGGCCATGGCGGCGCGCTCGTTGACGACGGGAGCGGCGATGGCGATGAACTTGCTGCGCTTGATCTCGCGCTCGCAGCTCACGCGCCCCACGAGCGTCGTGTACGGGGCGGGGCCCGCGGATGAGGACGCCATGGCCCGGGCGGGCGCGGGGGAGGAGGATGCGCTAGCGCAGGAGAAGCTACGCCGTACTGCGGCGGTGGCGTCTGCCTGCGGGACCAGCAGGGCAAGGGACCGGAGGCGTGGGGATGCGCGCACCGCCGCCATGCCGCGTGGCTGGGTGGAAAGTGGAAACCGTGGGTTCCGTGTAGCGGCCGGTGCTGCTCGCTGGGCCTCGTTTATTCGGAGTCAATGACAGGTGGGGTCAGCATTTTGATGGCACAACGGTGACCGCGGTCAGCGTCGAATAACGTTGGGCTGGGCTGACCCCGGGCTTCGATTGCTGTACACGGCCCAGTTCAGTTTAATCTTTGAAGAAGAAAAGGAATTTTTATATATAATTTTTTCTTGATTTCCGAAAAATAAATGACGCAAATAATTTTTATGAAAAATATACCACTGCTGCCGTACCACACGGCGGCAGGGTCCTGACGCCGTGCGCCACGGCGGCAGGACAGTACGTCTGGCGGCACGTCCGTGTGGCACGGCGGTAGGGTCCTAGCGCCGTGCCACACGGCGGCAGGGGCCTGCCGCCGTGCCACACGGCGGTACCACCCTTTTTCATTTTTTAGATTTTTTCATTTTGTAAAACACTTTTTTCATTTTTTTTTAAAACAAGTAAATGATAAATTTAAACATAATCACAATCACAAATTGGCATATATAAAAGAAAAGATTATAATCAATGAGTAGATGCAAAATAGTTTATACAAGATCATGGTCAAAGTACTGCTGTGACACAAAACACTAATACATCTAAATTCGTCGGCTCCTCTTCGCCCTAATAGCTCTAGCACCAGCCCTGGTGTGGTCCCGGTCGTACGTCAAGGGGTCAGGTGCCCTGGTGACCTGGGGTCCGAGCTCGTCGAGAGACGGTATCGCCATGGCCGCCTGCGACGAGCCTGCAACAGCCGGTGTCGCTCCGCCCACCGGTGACGACCCTGCAACCGCCTACGACGAGCCTGCACCGGCCGGTGTCGCTCCGCCCGCCGGGCCTGCCTCTGTCACTCCGCCGGCCGCCTGGGACCATCCGAAAGGCAGCTATGTCTGCTGCGTCCCAAGAGGCTGCACTTGTGTGAACTGTGACGCGCCAAGCTCCTCGACCTCCGTCGCATCCATGGGCGCGAGCAAGTCTTGGAACCTAAACTCATCTCATCCCAGCTGATCGTCAGGGGACTCCATCGAGGCCGCGGTCAGGTCGAAACCTGCAACGAATAGTATTAGTTTTTCCACGTATCGTACTTATCGAATTTTACTATAATAGTTAAGGTCGTTACCATGCTGGAAAATAGGTGCAGTGGACGAGGAAGGAATATCTGCCGTCGGAAAGACCGGCGATCTAGGTGCCGTCGTCTCTGGCTGTCGAGCCCCGGTGAAACCTCCTAGTCCCGTCGGAAAGACCGGCGGTCGCCCTGTACGATAAAAAGATGTGCATTAGTTGAAAAGAAGGTCCAGTGAAAGTACCTGAGTCGGGGAAAACAAACGGCCGCTGCACGTAGGTGTGCGGACCCTGCGGCTCTGGCTGCTGCTGTGCCGTCGGAGCCGAGAAAGCAGCACGTGCAAAGGTGGAAGGCGCCTGGTACGAACGAGCTGTCGAGGCGGAGCTCGAGGACGACGCTGGGTGGCGCGGAAGAAGATGAATGTCTGCGGCCCCGGCGTAGTTAACGACGGCGGTGTACCTCGTGGCGACATCGAGGATCCTGTCGTACGTGTAGCGGTGCTGTTGAGGTCCCCAGGTAAAACACGCCTCCTTCGCGGCCGTTGCGATCCGCATGATCTCAGCAAGCGCGTCGTGCTGCTCACGAAATTAGTAGCACATGTTATAATGAATAGTAACATGAATTAAAATGATTGCAGTATCGTAGCTTACCGCTGTGTCGGCGGTCTGATCTTGTCGCACCGGGTACGTGCCGTCCGACAGTAGCCTGTCGTGGTCCGGGACCGGTGGCGGTGGCGGGACAGCAGGGACGTACGTCACCCGCGTCCGCGTCCTCGGGAGGTACCACTTAAGGTACGCTACTCAGGCCGCGCCGTCGTGAAGGCGGTACTCGGTGACGACATTATCCTCATGTGCCGCGGATGCCTACTCGTCCACGTACGGCTGCAACCTGTCGACGAACGACGTCGCCGCAGACACGCCCTTACGCGACCACCTAGCATATATGAAACAAAAAATTATTTGCCGCAGACTACTTGTAACGGAAAAAAATTATAACTGGCTCATGATAGCTCACCTATGCGCTGTGGGCGGTAGACGTGGCACAACAGGTACAGGCGACTCCTGGTAGAGGCCGAACTGCCTCATCACCCGGTGGACCGCGTACTCCTCGACGTAGACGTCGAACACCAATCGTCGTCGCGTCTTCCAGTACGCCTGGTCTCGCAAGCACAGCGACGAGAGGCCCTGTGGTGCGCGGGCAACGACCATGGCAGGAGTGTACGACGTCCACCGGACCTGGGCATCGACCATCCGGTCGATCTGACCCACGAAGTCCTTGTACGTCTTCTTCGCCTGCTCCCCAGCCCAAACGTGCTGCACAGAACATGAAAAGTTAATTCAATCGAACTAGGAAACTCATTAAGCGAAGAAAACGATAAGGGAGGTCAGTACCTTTCGGAGGCACCACAGAGAACCCATGGTGGGGAGGTCCGTTGGGTCGGTGTCAGCTGGCAGTGGGTCGTACTCCGAGAGGTCGGCCTTGGGCCGACCGATGTCAAACCGCTCGTGGATCCACATCTGCAGGAGGAGAGGACAACCCAGGAGGATCCCCTCCTTACTCGCCGGCTTCGCAACGCCCGAACACAACCCGCTGTAGGTAGCGGCCAGAACAGCGCTGCCCCAGCTGATCTAGGGCATCTCGTCGAGGGGGGAGTCGGCGATCCTCTGAGCCAGGGGAGCAGGTACCTCGACGCCGAGTCTCCCGCTGACTCGCAGAACATCACCCACCCGAACAGCCAGGGCAGGTACACCGCCAGAAACCTGTCCGACGTCTGCTCCTCGGCCTCGTTCGCCATGTAGTCAGCCTGCACACAAAGTTCGATCGTCACATTTGTTTAAAATGCATACAAATGTTGAAAATAAGAGTTAGAAGCACGTACGCTGAACTGCTGGATCCAAGTCCAGGTGGGACCGTGGGAGTTGGTGAAAGGCACGTACGGCTGAGGCGCGTGATCGTTCCGAGGAACGTTCGCGAACCAAGCAAGGAAGTCGACCTGCCACGTCGCGGGGATGTCGATAGGCCCCATCACCTCGCCAGCACACGAGAGTCCTCCAAAAAACGCGGCATCCTCCAGACTGAGCGCCATCTCGCCGACGGGGAAGTGGAAGGTGTGCGTCTCTGGTCGCCACCGGTCCATAAACGCGGCGATCAGAGGGGTGTCGTAGCTGAACCACGTCAACCGCTCTGCCTGGGGAACCTGAGCTCGTAGCTTGTCCCCCTCGACCAACCGCGCGAAAGGCAGAAGTCCTGCAGCACGTAGCCTGAAACAAAAAAAATAAAAACAATTTACTTCACGTAATTACTATTGTAAAGAAATAGAAATAAATAAAACAAATGAATTACGTACTTTGGAATCCAGCGCTGGTGTATCGGCATCAACGTGCGGGTGGTCCGGCAACGTAAACTGCCGGGCGTCTGTCCAAGAACGGCCGAGACGTACGAGCGGTGGTGCCGGTCCACCGCCTCCTCGAACAACTCCGGCCGTACGTACTCTAACGGTGCCTGAGCCATAGCTGAAAAAACAAATTTTAATCAATTAGTTGAATTATATCAATTTAAACGAATTTTTTCAATTATAACAATTTTCTACGAATTTGTATCAATTTAATCTAATTTTTTTCAATTATAACAATTTTCTAGGAATTTTATATCAATTTAAATGAATTATTTGAATTATAACTATTTTCTACGAATTTTATATCAATTTAAACGAATTATTTGAGTTATAACTATTTTCTACGAATTTTATATCAATTTAAAGGAATTATTTGAATTACAACTATTTTCTAAGAATTTTGTATCAATTTAATCTAATTATTTGAATTATAACCATTTTCTAGGAATTTTATATCAATTTAAACGAATTATTTGAATTATAACTATTTTCTAAGAATTTTATATCAATTTAATCTAATTATTCGAATTATAACTATTTTCTACGAAATTTATATGAATTTAAACAAATTTTTTGAATTTAAATGAAATTTAAATGAATTTAAACGGATTTTTTGAATTATAACCACTTTCTACAAATCTTATATCAATTTAAACAAATTTTATGAATTATAACTATTTTCTACAAATTTTATTTGAATTATAACTATTTCTAAAATTTCTAAATTTTCCAAACTATATATTTCTAAACTAAGTTAACTAAACTACACTAACTAACTAACTAAACTACACTAACTAAACTAAACTAAACTAACTAAAATTAGAAACATACATGAGTCAAAAGTGCTCCGAAGGGTTGAAAGTCGAAGATTTAGGAGGAGAGAGGGAAGGAGGGGGAGGGGCTGGCGGCAGCCGCATGCCGCTTATATAGGGGTGAGCCACGGGGCAGGCTCCTGCCACCGTGTGGCACGACGGTAGGGTTCCTGCCGCCGTGTGATACGGCGGTAGGATCCTGACCCCACTGCCAGTCCACCCGGCCGTTGGCGGCACCCCTGCCGCCGTGCCACATGGCGGTAGGAGTCCCTGCTGCCGTGTGGTATGACGGCAGTGGTATATTTTTCATAAAATTTGTTTACGTTATTTATTTTTCGAAAATCAAGAAAAAAATATAAAAAAATTCGAAAAAAAATCAATACACTCACCGATAGGGACGTCCAAAAGTAAAATTGAATTAATAGAAGTACAAAAACACGCATTTACTAAATATAAACTTTTCCTTGACAAATAACTACATAAAATACTTCGCATTCATAAGTATAATACGTTTGATATTAAAATTATCCATCACGTTTCAAAGTGGTTGATGCCCAAGATGACACCGAAAACATTAAAAGGGTTTCGAATGGGCACTATGCAGCATCAGTGTTACATTTGCATCGATCAGCATTCAAGCATTCGCTAAAGACTGTCACTGAAGGCAAGTGGGGGGGACAAAGTCTGTAGATTCCTCTTATTTGAGTAGAAAGGAGCTAAGGACATAACATAATCTTTGCAAAACAGCCGAAAAAATGGTGAGGTTAAACAAAATGTGTTTAGATAGAATTTCAAGAAAGCTTCACACAGTCTGTTCTGTAGGCATTCCACCAAGCCCCATGCACATGTTACGGAAACCACCAGGTTTGAGAAGGCTGGTTTCCCCTATACATATCAGGGCACGGAAAAATTATTGGTCCTTCACAAACATGGAAATGGCAGCTAAAAGTTCTCTTCTGCTCTTCAATATCCCCAGTAGTCGTTACGGATTTCATCGTCAAACTTCTGCTTGACTTCAGGGTGCTTCTCAAAGTACTCATCTGCTGTCATTGTGCTGATCTTTTTCTGCACACACAAACAAGATATCAAAGTGAATAAACATGTTGTATTAAATATGACAAACAAATGCAAATGTTTTAGGAAAAACGATCTAATATGAGAAGCACTAAAGAATGTCCCCACCTTCATTTCCCTGAGTTCAGCAATTTCCTTCTCAATCCTTTCTGACTCCTTCAGAGACGCTTTCTCAGCCTCCTTCAGTTCAATAACCTACAGGTAACATACATCAGCTTGTAGAACAATTAAGATACAATATAAAAAAAAATCTCATAAGGCAATAAGCATGAAAGACAGTAGTGTGAGACCAATAGCTGCTGACCAGAGCATCAAACTTTGGCTTGTACTCAGGAGTAACGGTGTCAACATACTTGGGGATCTCGATGCCTGCATTTATTTCAAGATTAAATATGCGAGAAGATGTATGTAATAAAGGATATTTGGATGTATGTAATAAAGGATATTTGTTCGTTCGACAAACAATCACCCTGAGAAGTATATCAACAGAACAATGACTACTTCACAGCATAAGTTGCAAGAGAGGTAGACAAAGGTCTGCTATAAGTGAAAAAATAATATGACGTGTGATGTTACATGTCCATAGCTTGCAATAAAAGACATGCTACCATATTGCTGCAAAAGTACTCAGTAGAAACACATATTCAGTAGAAACACTAATGGAAGCAAACATAATGATTTTATCCTTCTAAGCATACTTTATAATTGTATACACAGTTGAACAAATGCTATGATTAACAGAAGGAAATGAAACCATAAACAAACAGCCATATTTTTATTTTATTTTTTCGGAAAGTTTCAAAGGTCTGTAAGTGATACCCATGAGTATAAGCCCTTGCCCCGTAACTAGAAAGAAGCTTGAAAAACAACAGGGCAAGGCAGTTACTTCAGATCATGTTCAATGTTACCCAGAAAACACTCCTTTAAGATTTCTAGAAATGAAACTAGTTCTGTAGTACAAGGACACTTACTTTCATAAGCCTCCTTGTACATATCCACCACCTTAGATCCGATTCCTTTCCTGTAGTACTCCCAATCAATCGGTTGGGGTTCCTGCAACAACAAAAATCATACACAAATTAGAGAACACATTGATCTAGGGCATAAAAAGTAACTATTGTGGAATATGCAGTATTTCAAGTTCGGGGGATAATGCATAAATCAGCTGTCTTATACGCCCAGCAACTTGCAAGGTAATGTAGCAATAAGTCGAGCTTCCAACATGACAGGAAGGAAGCCTGCTGCCTACTTTGATGCAATTGAAGTTTAAATAATATAACCTCGCAAAGGATATAGACGACTTTTTTGGCCAAGTGACAATGCTTTGTTCGTATATGAATCCAAAATAACCTTCAACATTGATACAATTGTATTTACTTGAAACCTAATTCTTTTAAATGTAATGCCTCCATACACCATACTCTCATCAGGAACAGAACGAAACCTTCTTATTGCAAGAGAAAGTTTTCCGGATCCTAAGTCATGGAGGGCTTCAATACAGTTTGGAAGTTGACTTGATACCAGCTCCTGTGTTCATCAAGGATCAATACTAAAAACTAAACTAACAATGGCCACTAAGTGAAATGTAGCATAGCAGTCACTCAATTTCGAGAAACAGCCTATCTGGGCGGTGTCCCAATTAGTAAATATACAGTAGTAAATCTAATCAATAAGAGATCGCTAGCGCTCACAAGAGAAACATGAACATGCATAAAAAAGTCCAAACAATAAGATTGGCTCAACACGGTACCGAGCCGCGACGCCATTTCCACATCGAGAACACAACCGGATCGGATCCATTTAGACGAAGTAACCATCGCAGGGTCAGGGAGAGGGGAGCCAGATCTGGAAACCCTAGGCCAGATCAGCCGTGAGGGCGCGGGGATCGGTGGGCACCTGGGAGAACTTGGTCTGGAGCTGGTGGTTGACGTCCTCGAAGGTGCGGCGGAGGGTGGCGAACTCCCTGCGCGCCTCCTCGGAGACGAGCATCTTGGCCATGCCGTCCCAGTCGATCGCCTTGCCGGCCTTGACCGCCACATCGACCACCTTCTTCCCGTTGCCGCTCATCTTCCCCGGCCCGCAGCTGGCTCCTCCCTCAAGCCTTCCTGGGTCCCACCGGCTCCCCTCCTCTCTCTCGCCGCCGCCGCCGCGCTGCGCTCCGACCGCACAAGAAAATGGGTATGCTGGGGTTGGCCTGGTGATGCTCGCGGAGTGGGGTGGGTGGGTGGGCAGAGAAGAGAGAGTATTTGGTGGGTTCAACTGGGCCGTTAAGAAGAAGGAAAAACGACGGACGCCTGAAATGGGCCGTATCAAAATCTTAAGGTCGTCAGGTTAGGGAATATTTAACCTGTTGCCATCATGTCATCATACGGGGGTGAGTGGCAACAGAATTGTCACTCTACAGAGAGGAGTGAATGTGAGAGGGATTAATTGACCATAGCTAAGAGTGGCAAATAGTTAAATATCCCTCAGGTTAGTGGGCTGGATTCAAGTCCATTTTGTTTGTTTCGGCAAAGCCAATATTAATTAGTTGACACTGTCGCAGGCTCGCAGGTCTCTGTACCTCTAATGGTTTCTCTATCTATATATGTATATCTATCTGTACTCTATCTATACTATAAGGAGCGAAGACAATTAAAAACTTTTCTCACCCAAATCGGGTCCACCGTACCCCTCACGTCGGACCCACCCGTCATATGTTTTTGGGAGTGGATAGGGTGGAAGGACTATGAAGTACCAAAAAATCGCAATTTGGAGAGCGTTTCTGCCAAAAACGAATTATTTTTCTCACCCACCTGATGCGTACCCGCCTTTGTACCCACCTTGGGCCCACCCAAGTTTCGTCGTGCGATGGCCACCGACCCGCTCCCGGGTGGCGCAACTCGCGGGCCGGCCAGGACTCGGGTGGAGCCAGCTCTCGACGCGGCGGCACCAGATCCGCCACCCCCGACGTGGGCAGTGGTTACAAGGAACGGCTCCACGGCACGATGGCTCCGGCCTCGGGTAAACACGACCGCCGGCGCGTCCAGCGATGGCCCAGCCTCTACCTCCGACGCGGCAAGCCCACAGGGTCGCCACCGAGGCCTTCCCCCGCCGGATCGACGCCACCGTCCGCAGCCTATGTATGTGCTCTGCTCTGCTGCACCGCCTGTGCGCGTGGCCGACGGCCAGGAGCTGCCCACGTCAAGGCTGTGCCCACCTGCGGGTGCAGCGAACCACCCCTTCTGTCCAAACCGGCCTCCATGTCCTCGCCGGCGACCACACGGACCGAATCGGCCGGAATCGCTCCGTCACCTGCTCTGCTCTACGTTCGTGGAAGAGGAAAACAGAATAGAAACTTTTCCAGGGTTTCCAATGCAAAATTCCTGACTTTGGTTTGCAGTACGTTGAAAGCAACGAAAGGACAGGGGCCTACATGCAAACTGTTCGTCCTATCAGGTCTTCATGTTTTAATCAGCTATATATATATATATAAAAGTTACACATCCTATATAAAAATAAAAAAATATTTTTGTTTCTCATAACTAGATCGACGCAATCTGGAGTGAAAACAATTGAAAACTTTTCTCACCCAATTCGGGCCCGCCTTACCCCTCACGCCGGACGGGTGAAAACAATTGAAAACTTTTCTCACCCAATTCGGGCCCGCCTTACCCCTCACGCCGGACTCACTCGTCAGGTTGTATGATGACCAAAAAGGTGGAACAATCATAAAAATCATAATTTGGGAAGCGTTTCTGCCAAAAACATATTATTTTTCTCACCCACCCGGTGCGTACCCGACTCTGTACTCACCTTGGGCCCACCCAAGTTCCGTCGTGTGATGACCCCACTCTAGCCACCGACCCGCTCCCCCACGCGTTGTCGCGCCATGGACCCCGCGTGGCCGCAACCAATTCCTTCCTTTGTTAAATCTATGTGCGTTCCCTAATTGCTAGCTTTGCTGCCGGCAGATCGACATCGGCAGCTACACGAGTCCTACTCCTACCACAACTAACGCCCACGCGGAGGTAAGGGTTGCAGGCCTCGATCTTATCTCTCTGATTGCGACGACGGCATGTCTCCTCCTACCGTCCTACGCTACCACACAAGAAAGCAATCGACTACAGCCTGCAAGAACGGAGCGGCCTTCTCTATGTCCATGCATGACGATTGATGACTAGATTGCCTTCCTTTGTCATTTGATTGATCATATGTGCTTGGTTTACCGGCCATCGAGTAAACAATGATGATCTCGTGTATGCTTATCTATTTTTTAGCGTTTAATCAGCTATTTGTTTCCTTTCTCTCTAGCAATGTCTCGTCTCCAATTGTCTAACCATTATTGCACCTCATATTTCCTTAGAGCTATTAATTATTAAATGTGGGCTGCCGCTGATGTTATCGTTGCCGTGTTGCAGGAACTAGCACCGGCGATCGTCTTGCATCTGTGGTACGCCTAGAATGATCTATATTGTCGTTGTGCAGCAAACTACCACCGGTGACCAACTATAGCTCGCCTGGATCCATCATCTTAACGTAAGCCACGATCCTTTCCTAATGCTATTTTTTGTTGACCAACAATTTTATTGTACGGGTGATTGGTGTTGAAATCTAGGGCGATATGTGTTTGTTTATGAAGAATTGATAATTGATAAATATATAATAATTATCATTTTACTACATTGTTCATTATAAAGTTAGCATTTAATGTTTCATGCTCATGAATCAGCATGCTCCACTTGGACATGTCACGATTGTATCAAATTAATCTTTTGGTCGCGTAGTCAGATGAGGTTGAGAGAAATATTTCGCTGACATCAAATGAAAATCAAGCAATTGGTGGAGGTAAAGTTGAGGGCTTTATTTTTCTTTCATACATCTGTTCTTTATTTTCTCTGGTGTATTGATCTTGATATGTCCACTAATTGCAGATGGGGAAGGCCTTAAGAATGTTGATCCATCCGAATGTTGAAGGTAAAATAGGTGAATACATGAACGGCAGACTATATTACAAAACCACCTATAAGGCGAGAAATACAAATCTTCGCTTTCGTCTATATCTCGTTCTACAATCTTCTATCTTCATCGTCGCGTTGCTACTTCGAACCTGAAGATGAAGCACGACACAATGGAGGTTCGTATGTTACTGTAATTTGTTTATCATAAATCTTTTTTTACACAAAACAAAATTGGTTGGTTTAATATTACATCTAGAGCAAGCTGTCATGAGTTAATTCAAGTGCAGGGAGAGATTTCGCCACCTGTTCTCAAAGAGGTGTCAAGCGAACAGGAAATACAAGTATATGTTGAGATGATTAACGGGGAGAACATCCAAGAGATCAATCTGGAGTTGAACGAATCACATCAAGAAGAGGATGACGATAGCTCCAAATAAGAAAAAGCTAACACTAAATGCCAGCCGGAGGACGAGAAAGAAGAGGACAAAGAATATTATGATGAAATCTTAGGGAAGGAAGAGCTGCATACATTATTTAATACAACATACGCAGAGTCTAATTGAAGTCTTCATGTTCTTCCATAAAGTACGTGTTTGATTACATATATCACGGATCATGTCTTTATCGACCATGAAAACTTTATCTTGATAGCATAGCTAAGATATAAGATTGAACCTTTATGTCCTTGAATCCAAGGTTATTATTGATATTGTATCTCGAGTATGAAAATAATTGTTCCATTATATCAATTTATGACAGGTTCATTTTGAAATATAGCATACCTGTAAATATTGATACTCTTTGTTGTAAAGTTAGACAAACTTAAATAGTTTAACTTACGACAAACTTAAGTAGACACTTATTTTGGACAAAGGGAGTACTTCATAAATTTTAGTTGAAAAAAGAGAATGATACTACTATATATGTTCTGTGAAAAATAACAAGTACTCAATAATAATTTTCTAAAAACACGTGCGTGTCGCACGTGCACCTTACTAGTCTATACTATAAGGAGCGAAGACAATTGAAAAATTTTCTCACCTAATTCGGGTCCGGCTTACCCCTCACGCCGGACCCACCCGTCAGGTTGCATGATGACCAAAAAGGTAGAACGACCGTAAAAATCGCAATTTGGGAAGCGTTTCTGCCAAAAACATAATGTTTTTGTTACCCAAACCTCACCTTACCCACCCACCCATCGGGCCCACCCGGCTACGCACCCGCACCCGCACGGCTGCACCACGCTCAACTGAAAAAAAAACGATTCATCCCTTTTCTTCACGACGCATCCGACCGCGAGTCGCTCTGCTAATCACGACCCCTTTCCATTGACAACCGGGTTGCGGTCTTGCGGCCTCTCCTTCCAGAGTTCCACGCCGTGCCTCCTCTTCCCCTTCACCTTCTCCTCCTTCTCCTGACCGTCGTTGGTCACCTCCTCTTCCCCTTCTCTTTCCAGGAGCTCGATTTTTCTGAAGAAATCGGCAGCGGAGGTAGCGCCCCCTGCAGATGGTGTCCCGGTACATGGGTCTCAGCCACCATCATCTAGAACGAACGATCAGTAAGACAAAAACTTGATCCTACATTCCTACTTTCTCCGTGCGTCTGTCCTCGTGCGTCTGCCCTCGCATTCCTCTCCGCTCCGCGCGTCTGCCCCCGCGCGTCGCGCCCCTACAATTCCTTTTTTGCCCCGAATCCCCGCCCTCCCTCCGGTCCAGTCTTCGGTCCCACCGTCGAGTCCCTGAGCCAACCCTAAAGCCCGATCCTCGCTTCCCCCACGTCGCCGCAACCCCGACTCCCCGTGTCGCCACCGCGATCGAGAGAGCTGGTCGCCGGACTGCACCAGCCCGCGAAGCGAAAACGCCACCATCGACTTCATCCCCATCGGCGCCGCAACTTCATCGACCATCTGCCGCCCCTACTGCCTTCGTCGCCTACGAGATCGACGCCGCCCCACACTGGCACCGGCACCGACACTCCACTCCTTGGCCCCTTGGTGCTTGGTGCCTTAATTCTTCATCTGCTGGGTGGTCGGGCGGAGCAACTGGCTGGAGTCGCGAGCTGCGAAGAGCGGCCCTCTGGCGCCGGCGGATCCGCGGTCGGGCGGCGAGTCAACGGCGAACCCCTAGCTGTGCAGTGGTGTAGGAAGGGGTCTCAAGTCTCGACTCTCAACGTCGCTTGAGGCCTCAACCTCCACGATCGTAGTCGTGCTTCCTGGAAAAAATGGATCAATGATCTCGACTCCCATCGTTTCACGGAGACCGCCGTTGCAGCCTCACAACCCCTGTTCCACACGCGGCCGCCACCGACACTGCCATCCACACAAAGGGCGCGATCAGCCGATCACCATCGTCACACCATCTAGAAGGAACTGGGAAGGAACGAGACTGCCGTGACCTAATATCATTCAGATTTGGGAAGTTTGTTTATGTGGTTATGAACTCATCGGATGAATGCAGCTTGTACTCCTGAATCGTGATACAGTGTGAAGTGCTTGAATTGGTTTAATCGGGTGATGGAGCCATGGTGATGTGGAGCATGGATGGGTGATGCCGAGGGCAACATCTAGATACTCAAATCTAGAACTGGTGCAATCTGCCAAGATCCAAAAATTACTGAGGAACTATTCTGGGTGGAACTAGCTGACAACAAGGTCTGCTAATGTTCGCTTAGTGCAGAGTTGAAAAGGGTTCAGATGGCCACAGTTAACTTCAACAATGCCTTGAGTTTTTTTCTAATCCCTCCACAACTGGGAATGCCCCACTGCCTCAGGTACGAAATGCAAACATTCAGAAGTTAATGCTGGTCCATTCAGTTAAAATATTTCAAGATTACGGCATTGATGAATTTGGGTTATTCAGACATCATTTGTAATGCAAGATGACAAATAAGATATGAACCATCTTGAGCAAGGTTTGTTCCCTTCGTGAGCAATATCATGATAATATCAATTGTTTTCACTCTCAATGTGTGTGAATAGTGAGAAAAATTGCAGGCTGTCCTGTTTGAGCAAAGATTCAATTTATGATTTAACATCCTGTGATTCGGTTTGAACTGGTGCAGCAGTCATTGACCCAAGCTATGAGGTCTAACATCTTTCTGACCCAGCCTCAGCCCTAGGAGTAGTCTATCCAGTGAGCATGCTAGCAATCTATGGCTCTAATTAAACATGTTGATTTATCTTGCATAGGAATTATCTTTATTCTTAAAAAGCAATTTGAGGGTGTGTTCCATAAACTAGAAATAAGATGGACTATTTTGTTATGGATGATAGGAATAGCTCCTACGTTTTGTTTCTGATGAAAATTAGGATGGTGTAGTATAATGCAGTTCTGGAATGAAATGAATATTATTCTAAAACTGACCATATTTTCCTCTGGTGCCTTTGTCAACTCCTACTTGATATGGTAAATACTCGATGTGGCCAGTGCCTACTACTTGGTTTGACTATTAGATCTAACCACTGCCGATTACATTACCAAGTTATGTCTTGCCAACTTCAACAAATAGTTTCCTAACTGAATTCTATATTTTCAGTACTTGTTTTTCCTTTTCAGTCTTATGTCTTGCACTCATAGCGGAATACTACAACTTACATTGCAATGTTGCTTGCTAGAAAAGAATATGATGGAAAGCTGATTTCACCTTGGATATATCTTATTTTCGATGGATAACCATATACGAATTTACATGATACACATTGTTTGCTTCGAGAAGTGTCATTATTCTGAAAATTGTGAACAATAAACCACGGTACCAGTAATTTGTATGATATTCAAGGTAGATTAGTATTTATGTTTATTTTTGGAACTTTCCGTGCAAAATTAATGTTATACTTATGCAGCTATTCAAAAATAACAATTGAGAATGTGGTAAAATGGTAAAATTAAGTTGTGTTATAGTTCCTGATGCTACCCGGTGCTAATCTGTTATTCTGTTTATTAGCTTCAATTATAGTTAAGTAGTTAGATTCACTGTAAACACCAATTGCTTATTATGTGTTTAACTTTACCATGATGATTACCATCGTACATGTTGATAGTGATGATACTCTTTATTCATTCATTTATAAGCTTGCCCAAGCTATGGGCTCCATTGAAGCAATTGCAAAGGCATCCAAGGAATTCATCCTGGAAAACACTGATATCTCCACTGAAAAGGCAGGTAGGATCAACAGGTTCTTCAGGGATCCACAGTACTACTTGTTGGGGACGGTCATTAGGGGTCACCTAACTAAGGGGATAATCACCCTCGTTGTACGAAAACTGCTTATGGACTAATCTCCAGACCCAACAGTCACGGGACACCACGGGCCCACGGCCTGCTACGGCCCAGCAACGGCCTTCATCGAGAAGGCCCGCTCGTCCGCCTCGCTCAAGGGTCCCGGCCCCTCGAGTGGACTTTCGCCTCGCTCGAGGGCTCCGGTCCCTCGAGCGAGTTTCAGCCTCGCTCGAGGGTCTCGGCCCCTCGAGCAGGTTTCCGCCTCGCTCGAGGGGTTCGCCCCCCTCGAGCGAGCGACCATCTCCGCCTCGCTCGAGGCCGTCCCTTGACAAACGGCGCCCGCCCTTCCGCTCCGCCTGACAACAGCATTAAATGCCAGGCCCCGCGCTGGAGTGCCGAAGTCAAAGGCACATCTTCCGCCACGCCGCGCGACAGACACGATCTGCACACCTGACATTACCGCTGTGCAGCCTAACCCGCCGCTGTGCAGCCATCCCTGCTCCTGTGCGGGCGACGCGCGGCCCTGTGCGGACAGGCCGGCGTCATTCCACGACACTGTGCCACCTGCTCCCGTCCTTCCCCTGCGGCAGGACCCTCGAACGGGCATGGGGGCACTCTCGAAATGTGTACAGGCGACGAGCGGACGTACACGTTGACCGGCGCCGCCGTACGAGCGGCGTGCGCCGCGTCCCCTCCATCGATTCCGGCGCTGCGCGGCCATCCCTGGCGCTGTGCGGCCATCCCCAGCACTATGCCGCCGTCCCTGCTGCTGTGCGACAGGATGCGCGGCGCTGTGCGGACAAGCCGGTGACATCCCGCAGCCCTGTGCCGCCGACTCCCGTCCTTCCCTCTGCGGCTGGACCCTCGATCTGGCAGGGGCGACCCCTCGAAGTCAAGGCAGGACAAGCAACAGGAACCGCCACGCCGCCCGCAGAAGCTGGAGGTCACCACCAACTCGCGCCAGGAGCCAAGACGTGCGGGGACAAGACCGCCAGCGCCATACCTGCAAGTATGCAACCACTGTGCTGACCGCTGTGCAACGTCACTGTAACTGCCCTCCCTTGGCCTATAAAAGGGAGAGGCAGACCCCTCTGCAGCGGGACGACGCCCATTCATTCACACACACTCACTCGCTCTCCAGCACACCACCTCGTTCCAGATATTGGCACTTGCCTCAATCATCCAAGTAGGGACTTGGGGGAATTTCCTCCTCTCCCGCCTTGCTTGTAGCCCCCCTCTACAGGCACCCTCGGTGCAAGCTAATACAGTGCGCAAGCACACCTTGCTGGATGTACGGCCGCGTGGCCGGAACCAGGATAAACCCCGTGTCTCATTAGCTTAGCGCCGACCATCGAGGAGTTGATCTCAGCGCAAATTACTAGTTGGTGCCGGTGCTAATCCGGACACCGACAGTTGGCGCGCCAGGTAGGGGGAGCGCTGTGATCGTCCACCCGTCTTCTCGATGGTGACCGTCACCGAGCACACGTCGGAGAGACCCGCCTGGGGTGAATCCGACTCATTCCCGGCCGGGTTCGTGATCTGGTTCGGGAGCATCCACTACCAGGCCACTAGCAATGGCTACCACATGTGCATCCTCAACAGGGATGTACTCAAGGCGGCACCGCTCGGAACGGCGGCTGCCCCAATGCCAGCGGTGTTTCCACCGCCACCCCGGCGCCACAAGCGTTCGGGGAAGCGCTCACGGTGAGCGCGCACGGCGCGACGCCAAGCGGCGGGCGCTGGCTCCCCCCAGGGGGTCGAAGCTGGCGAGTTCCCACCTGTCGCCGCAGGACAAGGCGCCACACCACCGCCGGTGAACTCCACGGCGCATCCTGCGGAGGGGGTCGCGGCTGCGTAGTCGCGATTCCCCCACGGGATACGTGGCGCCTCTATGGCGTATTCTTCGTCGGCCGGCACCAACCTGGCCGCGTACGAGGACCTCCCGGACCATCACTTCATGTCCATCCGGAACCTCATCGCCACCTCGCCCGACGAATCCTATCGCGACATCGACGGCGAGGAACACGGATACGGGCACGAGGCACCGGAGTGGGACTACTCCGGGCTTCGGAACCCTGACGCTTTCAGGCGGTTCCAGGCCGCGGCAGACTACTGCCTCACCTACTCCGACGACTCCAGCGAGGGGGATTATGATCCCACCCGCGAGTGCTTCGTCGTCGTCCTCGGCGAAGGTGAAGACGCAGGAGGCGGAGCGGGCGATGCAGCGGTCCGCAACAACGTGGCGGTGACCCCGCCGGTGGGGACGCCACCACCACCACCTGACGCGGCACGTGCCGCGCAGATGGCCCAGCTCCACGAGCTGGAGGCGAAGCTGAACGCAGAGCGCGAGCAGCTGCGGCAGCTGAAGGCCACGCTCGAAAGAGACAGGGCCGGCCCCTCGTCGCAGGGGGCGCGCGCTGCGGGACGCATAGCCCGTGAGCGCATCAACGCGGACGCTGACGTGGATGACCTGCCAAACCTGGCGAGGGCCAGCCAGAAGCTCGTGGCTGCGACGACTTTGATTCGGGCCATGCCCGAGCCATCGACACCCGAGGAACGTAACCTGCGCCGCGAGGTGCAGGCCCTCATCTAGCAGGCTACGGTGCAGCAAGCCGAAAGCTCCGCGTCCCGCATGCGTCATCAGTCTAGCACGAAGGCTAGTGGGGGCGGCAGGGACCAGGAGGCATCGGTCCACACTCCGCACCGAGCACCTACCATCCACGAAGGCAACCAGAGGACTCCTGCCAAGGATCGGATTCGGGATATGCGCGGCGCGGCCAACGACGGCGACGCCCGCAACATCCTGAACAAGAAGAAGCAGGACGCCACTCCGTCGCACAGCTACAACCCCCGGCGTGGGGGACGGTACGACAGCCGGGAGGACAAGAGCCCGTCGCCGGAGCCGCCGGGCACACATGTGTTCAACCGAGCGATCCACACGGCATCGATCCCCTCGCGCTTCTGCCAACCGACGACCGTGAACAAGTACTCGGGGGAGACGGACCCCCGGGTGTGGCTCAACGACTACCGCCTAGCGTGCCAGCTGGGCGGCACCACCGACGACACCATGATCATCCGCAACTTGCCGCTGCACCTGGCAGACTCTGCGCGGATGTGGCTCGAGCACCTGCCTGCGAACCAGATCCACGACTGGGATGACCTAGTCAGGACGTTCGTGGGAAACTTCCAGGGCACGTACGTCCTTGAGGGATTTCATCCGCCGCTTCTCCAAGCGCTGCACCGAGCTTCTGAGCGTCAGTGAGTCTGAGGTCGTGCACGCCTTCTTGGAGGGCACGACTTGCTGGGATCTCGTGCGTGAGTTGGGGCGAAACCCTCCCAGCAGCGTCAACGATCTTCGATGGCAAGAAGGGCAAACGAGGGGAGGATGCACCCGCGGAGGGCAGCAAGCCCAAAGAGGCCTCGAAGAAGCAGAAGCAAGGCAAGAAGGGCAAGAAGAACCAGGGCAAGAAGCCCATGGAGCAGGGCGAGGGCTCCGAGGAAGTCAACGCGGTCGATGCCGCCAACAAGGGGCCTCGAGGCCCCCCTCGAGGCGGAGTGTTCGACGACATGCTGAAGAAGCCCTGCCCGTACCACAAGACCCCCGTCGCTCACACCCTCGAGCAGTGCGACATGCTCCGAAAGTACTACAACCGAGTCATCGCGAAGGAGGACGACACCAAGAAGGACGCGGGCGACAGGAGCAAGAACGACTTCCCGGAGGTGGAGAACGTGTTCTTCATCTTCGGGGGGCCCACGGTCGATATGACGTCGCGGCAGCGCAGGCGTGAGCGTCGAGAGGTCTACTCCGTTCACCCGGCTGTGCCGTCATACCTCGACTGGTCGGAGGAGACGATCTCCTTCGGCCGCGAAGACCACCCAGATCATATCCCCAATCCGGGACAGTATCCGCTTGTTGTCGATCCCATCATCGGCAACACGCGGTTCTCCAAGGTACTGATGGGCGGAGGTAGCAGCCTCAATATCATGTACTCCTCCACCTTGGAGCTCATGGGGATTGGTTTGGACAAGCTACGGCCCAGCAAGTCGCCGTTCCACGGCGTTGCGCCGGGCAAGCGAGTCCAGCCTCTCGGGCAGATCGACCTGCCTGTCTGCTTCGGCACACCGAGCAACTTCTGCAAGGAAGTCCTCACCTTCAATGTGGTGGGGTTTCGGGGAGCGTACCACGCCATCCTTGGTCGGCCCTGCTACGCCAAGTTCATGGCGGTCCCGAACTACACTTACCTGAAGCTCAAGATGCCGGAGCCCAAAGGTGTCATCACGGTGGGCCCGTCGTTCGAACACGCGTTCGAGTGCGACGTCGAGTGCGTTGAGCGCGCCAAGGCGCTTGCGCATGACGCGGCCCTCATGGCGGACCTGGAGAAGCTGGCCAACGAGGCCCTCGACTCCACCAACAAGCACGCCGGCAGTTTCGAGGCTGCGGAGCACACCAAGGCTGTACCCCTCGACCCCAATGCCCCCGAGGGCAAGGTACTGAGGGTCAGCTCCACCCTCGACCCGAAATAGGAAGTGGTGCTCGTCGACTTTCTCCGCGCCAACGCCGACATCTTTGCGTGGTGTCCCGCGGACATGCCGGGCATTCCGAGGGAAGGCGTCGAGCACTCACTTGATATCCTGCCCAACTCCAAGCCAGTGTCTCAGCGTCTACGATGATTTGACGAGGAGAAGCGCCGGACGATTGGAGAGGAGCTGCGCAAGCTCTTGGAGGCCGGATTCATCAAGGAGGTATTCCATCCCGTATGGCTAGCTAATCATGTACTAGTTAAGAAAAAGAATGGGAAATGACGGATGTGCATAGATTACACCGGTTTAAATAAAGCATGTCCCAAGGTTCCTTTTCCTTTGTCACGGATTAATTAGATAGTTGATTCCACTGCGGGGTGTGAATTACTATGCTTCCTTGATGCATATTCCGGTTACCACCAAATCAAGATGAAGGAGTCCGACCAGCTCGCGACCTCTTTTATCACGCCATTTGGTATGTTTTGCTACGTGACAATGCCATTTGGTCTCTGAAACGCCGGGGCAACATACCAGCGATGTATGCTCCACGTCTTTGGGGATCACATCGGGCGGACCGTTGAGGCATACGTCGACGATATCGTAGTAAAATCCAGGAAGGCGGACGACCTGGTGAACGATTTGCGCATTACGTTCGATTGCCTCCGGGCAAACGGGGTTAAGTTAAATCCCGAAAAATGCGTGTTCGGGGTGCCGCGTGGCATGCTCTTGGGTTACATTGTCTCCCAGCGAGGCATAGAGCCCAACCCAGAGAAGGTGTCGGCCCTCGAGCGGATGGGGCCGATACGCGACCTGGAGGGAGTGCAGAGGGTCCTGGGCTGCCTCGCGGCCCTGAGCCGCTTTATCTCACGTCTCGGTGAGAAGGGCTTTACCCCTGTACCGACTTCTGCGAAAGAGCGAGCATTTCTCCTGGACCACCGAGGCCCAGGAGGCCCTCGATAAACTAAAGGCAACACTCGCCCACGCTCCGGTATTGACGCCGCCCCAGGAAGGCGAACCCCTCTATCTCTACGTCGCCGCCACGACCCAAGTGGTCAGCGCGGTCATCATTGTGGAGAGAACGGAGGAGGGTCACGCCCTGCCTGTCCAGAGGCCGGTCTACTACATTAGCGAAGTGTTGTCGGAAACCAAGACGTGATACCCTCAGATCCAGAAGCTACTCTATGCGGTAGTGCTCGCACGGCAAAAGCTGCGGCACTACTTCGAGGCCCATCCCGTCACCGTGATATCTTCTTTCCCGTTGGGGGAGATTGTCCACAATCAGGATGTCTCGGGTAGGATAGCTAAATGGTCCGTGGAGCTCATGGGTGAGGCCCTCACCTACGCACCACGAAAGGCGATAAAATCACAGATCTTGGCGGATTTTGTAGCTGAGTGGACCGACATTCAGCTACCCACTCCTCAGATCCAAGCTGAGTGCTGGACCATGTATTTTGATGGTTCAGTGATGAAAACAGGCGCAGGTGCGGGCCTGCTCTTCGTTTTGCCCCTTGGAGAGCACATGCGGTACCTGGTACGCTTGCACTTCCCCGCGTCGAACAACATGGCGGAGTACGAGGCCCTCCTCAGCGGCCTGCGCATCGCCATCGAACTCGGCATCAAGCGCCTTGACATACAGAGAGACTCTCAGTTGGTCATTGACCAGGTGATGAAGGACGCGAGCTGCCACGCCGAGAAGATGGAGGCGTATTGCGCTGCGGTGCGCAAGCTCGAGGACAAGTTCTTTGGCTTCAAGCTCAATCACATCGCGCGCAAGTACAACGAGGAAGCGGACGAGCTGACCAAGATCGCTTCGAGACGGATCACCGTTCCCCCGAACGTCTTCGCCCGCGACCTCACCAAGCCCTCCGTCGACCTCGACAAAACTGCTGGAGCTGACAAAGCCTTGGAGGCCGGCCCCTCGAAGGCCACGGGCACCGAGCCCATGGACGAGGACCCCTCGAACGGGGAACTCGAGGCCTCGGACCTCGAAGGGTCCCAGGCAGATGAGGCCGAGGTGATGGAGATCGATGGACTCCTGCCCCCTCCGCGGGACTGGCGCGACGAGTATCTCGCCTAGTTAGACCGGGGGGAGCTGCCCCCGAATCGAACCGAGGCGAGACGTATCGCCAGGAAGGCCAAGTCGTTCGTCGTCATTGACGGTGAGCTGTACAAGCGTAGCGCCTCAGGGATCATGCAGCGGTGCGTCTCCATCCCTGAGGGCCGGGAGTTGATTCAAGACGTCCACGCGGGTGAGTGCGGCCACCACGCCACTCCGCGTACCCTCGTGGGCAAGGCGTTCCGCCAGCGCTTCTATTGGCCAACGGCGGTCGCCGACGCCAACGAGGTCGTACGCACCTGCGAAGGGTGCCAATACTACGCGCGCAAGACTCACCTCCCGGCTCACGTGCTACAAACCATCCCCATCACATGGCCTTTTGTTGTGTGGGGACTGGACATGGTCGGGCCCTTGCGAAAGGCACCCGGGGGCTTCACCCACATACTGGTGGCCATTGACAAGTTCTCGAAGTGGATCGAGGTCCGCCCCATCAGCAGCCTCAGGTCTGAGCAGGCTGTGCTGTTCTTCACGGACATCGTCCACCGCTTTGGGGTGCCCAACTCCATCATAACGGACAACGACACTCAATTCACCGGCAAGAAGTTCCTAGAATTCTGCGACAGCTACCACATCCGCGTGGATTGGTCGGCCGTGGCACACCCACGGACTAATGGCTAAGTAGAGCGTGCCAACGACATGATTTTGCAAGGCCTAAAGCCAAGGATCTTCAACAAGCTCAACCAGTTTGGCCGGAAGTGGATTCAAGAGCTGTCGTCGGTCGTTTGGAGCCTCAGGAACACCCCGAGCAGAGCCACGGGTCTCACCCCGTTCTTCCTGGTCTATGGCGCAGAGGCCGTCTTCCCCACGGACTTGGACTACGGGTCCCCGAGGGTCAAAGCCTACCAGGAGGGGCAGAACCAGCAAGATCGTGAAGATGCGCTGGACTGCATCGACGAGGCCCGCGACGTGGCGGTCCTGCACTCCGAGAAGTACCAACAATCCCTACAGCGTTACCAAGCGCACAAGGTCCGGCCCCGAGACTTCAACGAGGGAGACTTGCTGCTCAGACTTCGACAGAAGAACGAGGGCCGTCACAAGCTAACACCGCCGTGGGAAGGGCCATACATCATCACCAAGGTCCTCAAACCCGGCACGTACAAGCTCTTGAACGAGAAGGGCGAGATCTTCGCCAACGCTTGGAACATTCAACAGCTACGTCGCTTCTATCCTTAAAGATTTCCAAGTCATTTTGTACATATCTGGTGCCCAAGCCAGTCATATATACACTAAGGTTGTGAATAAAGACAAGGGAGACTCGACTTTCCTCTGAAAATCAAGTCCCCCTCGGGGGCTACTACAGGGGCCCCTCCTAAACGGTCCCATTTTTTCGCAAAACTCCTTTTCTTTCGAAAATGCTACGCGTGTCAGGCCTCGGATGCTTAGGCAAACAAAAGCAGGGCGCGAATAACTAGGAGGTCAAAGCCGGATGAGCCTGGGACCGCCTACGCCTCCGGCAGGATACGACTTCTCTCTCTCACCACTTTACCTTCGGGCTACTCGTGAAAACGTCGATCCCGGCCGAAATTTGCCTAAGAAACGAGGAAGGCGCAATAGCATACATAAAAACAAGTCACACACAAGTTTACGAACTTAGAAGACGATTTGTTCATTTACATGAGCCACTTGGCTCAAATCCCAGCCACGACCTAAGGGCTTCTGTGCCCGGCTACTTTCAGGGCTCGAGGGGGCCAGCGGCGGCAGCATCCGGGAAGAGGTCTTCCTCGAACATGTCGGCGAGATCAGCGGCGGCGTCGGCAACAGTAGCATCAGCTTGATCCATGGCGTCTTGCGCTCCATCATCGTCAAGGCCATCTGCGACAATGTAGCCTGTGGCTAACGCCGTGTGATCAACGATGTAATGCGTCGACACCACGTCGAGGGTCTTCTGGACGCCGAGATGGAGAGCGCCCTTCACGCGCTCGACGACATGGCCGCTCAGAGCTCTAAGGCGGCTCGCCAGCGAACTCCCCGACGGACCGACACCCACCTCGATGTCCCGGCACACTTCGAGAGCCACTTGCTCCAAGGCCTCGAACTCCTGCTGAGACGAGGTGTAGGCCGCCTGAAGCGCCTCCGCCTGCGTCACGGACTCCCCCAGAGCTTTCCGCAGCCCTGGGACAAGAAAAGGTGTGTCAAGAGCGGATCTTGACGAGCCTAAACAACAACTAAAGACTCGGGGGCTGCGACTTACCCTCGATCTGCTTCTTCTCCGACTCGAGCTTTGTACACGCGGCCCTGTTGACGGTTGAATCTCGTTGTAAACTTCGACTCACAAGCGAATGAGCCATGAGACCCTTCTTCCCTTAAGTGTGAACCCAAGGTATCGAATCCGTGGAACAATGTGTAAAACAAGAATCAATCTACTAAAGCGAAAAGAACTCTTCGAATCTTTGAGAGAAGATCAAATACATCTAATCTATAAAACTCAAGAGATAGCAAGACAAAGCATAGAGATAACCGATCTAGAAAGGTAGATCGTGCCTTTGTTGTAGTTCCGAACAAGAGATGAAGATAGAAAACGAATCTCATTAAAAGCCTCTTTAAACCGTGGTCTCCGTTCCATCCCCTGTGGTGCCGCCTTACACCTGATCCAGGCGTCCTGTCACGACATCCCGGTTTTTTAGCGGTTAACCTACAAGCATGCTCACAAGGAGCATGTCGCAATCCTTGGTAGATCCGGTATGCACCTCTAGCCACCGCGGCTACAAGAACACCCCGAGCAATCTATCTCGAGAATAGATTGAAAAGAAGCAAACCTAAGAAGAACGAATTCGTAGAAGAGACACTTGATCGCTAGAAATCGGATTCATATAATAACTTCACCATGAATGATACATGAACAAGATCACCAACCGGGATCCTACCTTGATCTTGATTCTAGCTCCGGAACTCCGACGTGGTCTTCCTTGCAAGGTTCCCACGTCGGCTAGGGTAGCCTTAGACAACTAGCTCGACCCTCCTCTCCGAGATGGTATCCCTCTAGCTTCTCTGCTCCTCGACGGCGAATGACGAATGAATTGATACGTGGCTTTTGGCGTGGCACCTATAAATAGCCCGAGGGGGATCTAGGTCAAAGGGGGCGACGAATGGGTGAGGAAATGGGCCAGGCCGATTGGCCCATTCCGATCGGCTTGGGCTCGTTTCGGCCCGGTTCGCCCCCCGCTTTCTTCTGGATGCTTCTCGTGATATTTGGAGTTCCTGCCGAGTTGCATGTGGGCCCTTGACGTCATCTTCTCCATGAAATAGATAAGGGTACTTGTCGCGCAAGCTCCCGCATTTTTTGCTCAAGTCCCTGGAGAATTGCCTTCTCGTCCTTCGGTCCTCGGGTCATTTGGAGTCATGTTCACGTCGTGTCTTGACTTGTTCCGGGCTTCACGATCCTCTTGCAAAGTGCTCGATGAACGATATCCAGAATCATCCTTTTAAGTCCTTAATTCCTGCGTAAACAATAAACTCCAAAAACCACATGCATACACGAACTTGATATATCAAGGGGGTTAGGATCGTTAGTATGGATATTAAATTAATACCAACATTGAAGGTGAACTCATGGCTAGGTTGACGGAAATCGACCGTCAACATGCCCCCATGCTTAAACCTTGCTCGTCCTCGAGTAAGCCTTCAATGGATATCAGTGTTGCCCTTCAATGTTCATAACCTGCACTTGATCATATATGAAAAAGACATAATGCTCTCTAAAATTATATAAGTTAAAGTTTCATAGTGTAACTAGCTTTCTTCTTCATGGAGGGTAGATATCAATAAAGCTCTTTCCACAAGTAATTAATCATGCTCCCAAAATTGAAATAAATCTTAGATATTTTGAAAATTAAGAACGAGATAGAAAAATTGCTTTACCAATATCAATAACAAACCTCCTTACATCTTGCTCATGTACTCTCAACTCATCTTATCTCTCAAGCCTACTAGAACTACTCCTTTCCTCTCTCAAGAATTTGGTGGAAAGCTTTATATGGAGCTATGGGAAAGTTTAGTCCTATCAAGATTTCATAAATGGAATGCAAACAAAACAAGACAAGTTCCTCATGGAATTACCGAGCCTAGTCAAAAAGGTCACTGGAAAATAATGTTTCAAGGAGGGGGGAGAGAAAAATACACACTTTTAGATAGGTGGACATGTGCAAATGGAATGAAGTGATCCCGAGGCACAAGCAAAGTCCTCATTATCAGATTGCACATGGTTGGAAAAGAGTATGGGTCTTGATCTTGAAGCTCTTTGAACCTTTCAAGTGTAACTAGAAAACCGGGGAGCTTTATATATATATATATTTTTTTTTTCTCCTTTATTTTTCTCCTCATACTTTTTCCTTTATCCATCATTTTATCCTTTTTCATTCATTTTTCTCTTTTTTTTAACTCCCCTTGAACTCTAGACTACACTAGTACTTCCTTGGCAACCCCCCATGCTTAGACGTTGCTCGTCCTCGAGCAAAAGAGGTGTAAGGAAAATGCCAAGGTGGTACTGAAATTTTTGGAATCTTCTATGGAGAAAGATACTCGAAATCTTCTACGGGTCTTTTTGGATCTCCCGAAGTTATCTCCACTTGATGGCGCCTTCTTCTTGTAGTCTTCCTCAAAATATTCATCCATACTCAAGTTTGGGTTTGATGAAGGAGGTGAACACAAAAAGAGATGATATGGGTTTGTGAGTGGATATCCGACGAGGTTTGCGAAATTCCTAATGTGGAAACTCACAATGCACGAATAGAAAGGCTAGCAAAAAGATCGATACGCAAAAATACGGAATGACCAGCTTCTTAGACTCGAACCATTAAGAACTAAATCAGAATTGAAGCACCCAAAAATCAATCTTGAAACACTAAGGTTTTTCACTCAATCATAATATGGCTTTGGATGGGTAGAACAAAATTCAAGTGGTCATTATGATAAGGCTAGCATCATTTTAAGCATAAAAAGAAATCATCCTTGATTTAACCAAAAATGAGAGCATGAAAAACACCATGGGACTTAAATTATCGTTACCTCCACACAAGATTAAGCTAGTATTTAAGTTGATTTTCAGATTTGTTTTTAAAAGAGAGCACTAGCTTAATCATATATAAAACAAGTTTAGGCATGATCAAAACAGCAACGATCATCACATATCGCATGGTACAACTTTCCATCCATATTAAAAATTATAAAACGATGGTGAACTTTATTCATGGCGATGGGAAACGAAAACTACTACTACCACACACATGCTGAAATCAAATAAAATAGAAGATGCTACGCACACACATTCTTGCACACAAACTGAAAATAAAAGAAAGGGAAAAATAAAAATCAAACCAAACTTGCATGCGTCTTCCTTCCTTCATCTTCACTCTTGCGGTGGTTTCTCGTTGTATCCTTACTCATAATAATGTTGCATCGGTCCTCCATGAAACTCCTCCGGTGGCATTAGATGTAAGCGCCCAAGTTGGTAGGTGATGTTCGCCGTTCCCTCTTGCATGTTGTTCACGTGCGAGTGCACGATCTCAGCGTCTTGCATATTCCTCTCCACATAAGCTCCAATGATGGCTGCACTTTGTTGCGGTTGGACTAAATGTGAATAAGGTTGAACAAACACCGCATTTGGTACTATGTACGGCGCGCCTCCCGGTTGACCATACATTGGAGGTGGAGGCCCCATAGGCATTCCACTCCCCATGCTTGCATTGGAACACCCCCACATGGCTGCATTGGGACTCTAACTTGTGGTGATGGAATCCCTCCATGATGTGGCATTGGAACTCCGCCATATGGTGCTCCGGTCCACCCAGTAGGTACACTACCACTTGGTTCTCCTTGGAATGTGGCTCCTTGTCCTCCTTGGGCTGCAGATGATGACCCTTCTTCAATTATGACTCCTCTCTTGCTCTTCTTGGCTGCCACATGCGGTTCATCTCCCAACCAATCTTCTCTGCCTTCGACAAATAATTTCAATTTCATATCCGGGAGAGGGATATTTACCACTACCACCCTGAATCCTTTCTTCTCATCTCCACTTATATACTTTCCTTGCCTCAAATAATATGTGCCCAATGAAGTCCCAATAAGCAAAAGTTGTGGGTTTCTTCGGATTGTTGGCTTTAATGCAATAGCCAACATTGTCAAATAGCAACCCGAACCAATACTTCCTCTTCCCGAGACCGCTTCACAAGTCCACCGATTTATCATGAAGTATGTCGGGTTGATTTCTTGTCTTGCCACCAATCCCGCATATAGCCAATTCAAGTCCGTGTCGGTGATCTTTGTCTCTCTCATCATTCCCATGATACGCTTGCTCATCCATGAGTGGAAGACTTGGATAATAATATTCTTGATGCTATTTCTTTGTCGATTCTCCTCCGAAATCATCCCCCAAAATTCTTCAATTTGGCCCACTTGGACTTCAACTAATTCCGGTGCATTCTTCTTGAAATCGAGCAACTCTCTAATATAATCATAGGGGATCACTTGCTCTACATTTTCAAGACAGAATGAAAGGCATGCCACGCCTTCCTTCATGATCCCCAGCTTCATTGTCATAAGTATTTCAAGAGCAAGTTCCTTGAGCACATGTACCGTAACTCCATTGGAAAATTGCGTCCACCCAAGGTGATCTAAGAGTTGATAAATATCCGAATGGAATCCCAACATTCGCCACAATTCTTCCTTCAAGAAAACCAAGCCTCTCTTCTTCTTCCTTCGACATAATGGTGAAGCCATATTTTGAGCGCTTGCTCTTGTAGGGTGGAGGGATGGTTGAGCGTGTTGATCGTCGTGGCGGCTCCTCGGTATGCCCATGCGGTTCGGTGAACCGCATGGACGAGCTTGGTGTATCCCTCATGCCACCAAGGAGTAGCATGTCACCCCTTGGTGCCATGACATCTTCTTCCATGCTTTGCGGAGACTCGGAGACCGAGTGCCTCCGCGAAGAGCCCGACGACGGTGCCTTCGATCATGATGATGATCGTTTCTTCCCAAGAACGAAGTTGACAGCCTTCCTCATGGTTCCTTGCTGCAAGAACACTCAAACAACTCTCCCGGGGTTTCTTGCCGGAAGAAAAATTGCACAAAGAAAGTATATGGAAGAACAAGAGTTGTGGAGAATTTTTTTTTCAGGATTTTTGGACTAAGGATTGGAGGACAAATTTTTTGGAGAGTTTGGGCGCTTCTTGGACTATGAACTTGGGGCTATGAACTTGCAACGGGGTGGAGGACTTACCATCCGAAGGGAAGCACCGGGGGCTTAAAAAGGGAGCCAGGCCGACCGGCCTAGTCCGATCGGCCTAGGGCCTCTCTTCCCTCAATTACTCTCCTTTTTTCCTGGGATGCTCTTTAGTGCATTGGGACCTCCTAGCCTCGTGCTCCACGTTAGACCACCGTCCAAATGTTCTCATCCACTCCCTTCTCTTGAATGATGAGCTTAATCTCCTTTCTCCTTTTCTTTGTGTCAACTCTTGTCTCCCATGTCTCCTTGCTTCATGTGCCTCCATTGATTCCTGCAAAAACATGATGCTTGCTGCCCCCCATGCTTGTCATGACAAGTCCCTAGGATGCTTTAATGATTTATGCCTGCCCATGAAGCATCCTAGGTCCTTAAGTGTTAATTAACCTCAAATACCCCACATGATCATGTTTAGACACTTAATCACTCCTCTAATTTCAAAAATTCAAATTTAGTTAAGAACTAACATGAGTCCAAATATATTATTAGAGGAGTTTTTAAGCATAAAAAACATTTGTAAGTCGAAAATTTTCCGACTACATTGATTTTGGTTCACCGGGATCGCTCACTCTCATTAATTGATAGCGAGCTCCTCCGGCTTGACCGTAGGGTGATGGGTTTAGGTTTCTAATTTTGGCATAACATGAGAGAGAGATTTTGAATGAATAAAATCAAAAGAGGCTTTGGAAAAATCTAACTCTAGAGAAACCGGTAGATGTTATGCAAAGTTAAACCAAAAATCGATTTTCCTATGTTCACGCGAGTCCTACCATGCGTCAAAAATTTAGAATTATTAAAGAACAATGCGGGGCTCTACTCGTGTGTTTTTAGCATGAAAAACAAGTCAAACTTACCACCATGGGGAGGATGGGAAGTTTTAATAGGTGCTGGAATTTTTGGTGCTAGTTTCTCGAAAAGAGGCAAATAAATCATGGGATGGCTCATGTCATTGGTTTATGATAGAAAAATCCAAAACAAAATAACCGAGCAAATTTAAGGTCTCTAACAAATGTTCAACCACTTAAGAGTTTATACCAAGTCTTGCGTAGCAAATTCTATGACCGACTTACTTGAAACTTGAAAATCTTCCGGGTTGCCCTTCCGGTAGCCTTTATTCTTGAGCGGGTTGTCCTCCCGGTAGCTTTATTCTTGACTCGACGAACGGGTTGCCTCCCGCCAAGCGCTTTGTTTAGAGTCCATAGCTAGACTTCTTTACTCCTTCACTTCGGATCAATGCTCTTTGCGGGTGTTGCAATCTTGGGTACCCACTTCCGCACCATCTTCTTCGGCGCAGGTTTATTAGTTGGCCTTGTCATCTTTTTGGTCTTCACAGGCGGGCTTTGTTCCTTTGTCTTGACGGACGCGACAATCTTGACTTCATTGCTTTTCTTCACTTCCTTCTCCTTTGGCTCTTCCTTGACAATGCGACGATGAGGCGGAACATATTTGACGTTAATCATATTGCATACCTCGGAGCGTGGACGAAACTTGTAGATACTCCGTTCGCCGTTAATGTCGAACTCGATCTCCCCCTTGCCGACGTCGATGGTTGCCCCGACGGTCTTGAGGAATGGCCTCCCAAGGATGAGAGGCGGCTTCGCCCTTTCTCCCATCTCGAGCATGACGAAGTCGACGGGGATGATGTAGTCCCCAACCTTCACGGGTACGTCCACGGCGATCCCCGCGGGGTAGCGAATAGAATTGTCACCCAACTCCAAACTCATAGCCATGGGCTCTAGCTCCGGTAGGTGTAGCTTCTCGAACACGTCCTTTGGCATGACGCTCACACTTGCCCTAAGATCGCACAATGCCTTCTCGAAATTGAATGAGTCGATGGAACATGGGATGGTCGGACATCCGGGGTCTCTTTGCTTCGCCGGCCCTTGATTTGAAATAGCGGCGCTGCATTGCTCGGACATCTTGATGTGATCTCCCCCGAGTGCCGCCATCTCATACTTGTTGGCAAGTATGTCTTTGAAGTAGCAAGAGTATGTTGGAACTTGAAGAGCGTCCAATAGCGGCATGTTGATGCTTAACCTGCGCACCACTTTCACAAATTTTTCAAAGTGATTATCAATTTTACCCCAGAAGTAGCGTGGCTTTAGTGGCGGTATCTTCGTGTCATCACTTGGCATTTCAAACTCCGGCTCTTCGGTGACTATCTCCGGAGTAGTAGCAACTTTCTCCTTAATGTTTCCTTCCATCTCGGCGGTTTGCTTAGGCTTCCTTGCTCCGGCTGAATTTTCGGGATCCACGGTCTCCTTTCCCGAGCGAGTTTGAATAGCTTTTGCCGACTCAGACCCTTGGGGCTGCCCTGGTAGCTTTCCTTCATTGGCCGGAAGGCACCCGGCAAGTTGTCCCACTTGTGACTCCAACATCTTCATCATATTAAGCACTTATTGGTTGGAACTTCCGACCTCCGTCACCTTGCCATCAATATTCTCCAATATCTTGTCCATAGCCTTGAACTTAGTGACGGTGTCCTTGTTGATCTTAGCTTGCTCGTCCATGAAATCCTTCAATTGTATACGAAGAGGCACCACATTTTGAAGAGATGAACTTGCATTAAATTGAGATCTACCTTGACCGTAGCGATAATTCGGCAAATCACCCTTCCTCATGTAGTCGAGCATCCTTGCTTCCTCCGGACAATCTTTTTGGACATGGCCGTACTCCCCGCACTCTTCACATGTGGATCTTGCTTCGGCGGCCTTTAGGTCTTGAGCCTCTTTCTTTTCCACTTCCATCTTCTCCAACCTCCTCATGAGCGAGTCAATTTTTCCTTCGAGAAGATCCTCCTTTTCAACCTACAAAACACCCTTGACATTGCCCGTGGGCTGAACCGGAAGTAAGCGTCCCGACGACGCCCATGTATCATTGTCCGCAACCTTCTTGAATAGAGTGAAAACTTCCGTTGGAGTAAGCTCAATGATAGATCCTCCCGCCGATGCATCAATTACGGTCCTCGATGCCATATTGAGCCCTCGATAGAACTTTTGAACGAGGTCTTCCTTCGGGAACTTGTGATGTGGCACGGCCCGGATGTACTCATTGAAGTGCTCAAAAGCCTCCGCGATAGTCTCCGTAGGATATTAAGCAAAAGTAGCAATCTTATTACGCAAGCTTTGAGTCTTACCCGGCGAATAGTATTCCTTCATGAAAGCCTTCATCAACTCTTCCCAATTTTGCACCGTGTCCGTCGGCAAAGTATAGAACCATTGCAAAGCTTTCCCAAGTAGTGAGAACGGGAAAAGCCTCGCCCTCAATTGATTTTGAGTCACCCCATCCATCTTGAAAGTTTGACAAAGCTGGACGAAAGCTTGAATGTGGAGGTTAGGGTCCTCTTTTTACCGGTGAACGGCGAGTGTTGCACCATGCAGATGGTTGAAGTCTTGATCTCGAACGGTCTTGTGATGTCATCAAGGTTGAGAACGGGTATATCACAGAGTTTCAGGATGCATAGCTCCCCGATCTTGCGTTCCGGTTGTGGATCTCCCATTGGTGGCGGTTGTTGCGGATCTCCTCTCGGACTTAGTGGTGCTTTCGGACTTTGAGGTGGAGATTCCGACGACGATCCCGACGATCCGTCTTCCGCTTTTGGATTCGCAAATTCCAGCTTCTTAGCTTGTGCCGCGCGTCTCCTTTGCCTGTAAAGTTTTTCTGGATCATCCACAAAATTTTTCGGTTTGTTGGAGAGGTGGCCGTCCATCTCCTGTTAGGGTTAGCAATAAACAAAATATACACAAAATCTAAAAAGGAACTAAAAAATTAGATTAGATTGATTTTTTTTAATTTATGGAATGATCAAATCTTTGTAGATGCAAAAGAAAAATCAAAAAGAAAATGAAAAATATTTACGAACACGATAATAGATTGGATCTTGATTACTTGTTCCCCGGCAACAGCACCAGAAAAAGGGGGTTTGACAGCTTGTTGACGGTAGAATCTCGTTGTAAACTTCGACTCGCAAGGGAACGAACCATGGGACCCTTCTTCCCTTAAGTGTGAACCCAAGGTATCAAATCCGTGGAATAGTGTGTAAAACAAGAATCAATCTACTAAAGCGAAAAGAACTCTTCGAATCTTTGAGAGAAGATCAAATGCATCTAATCTATAAAACTCAAGAGGTAGCAAGAGAAAGCATAGAGATAACCGATCTAGAAAGGTAGATCGTGCCTTTGTTGTAGTTCCGAACAAGAGATGAAGATAGAAAACGAATCTCATTAAAAGCCTCTTTAAACCGTGGTCTCCGTTCCATCCCCTGTGGTGCCGCCTTACACCTGATCCAGGCGTCCTGTCACGACGTCCCGGTTTTTCAGCGGTTAACCTACAAGCACGCTCACAAGGAGCATATCACAATCCTTGGTAGATCCGGTATGCACCTCTAGCCACCACGGCTACAAGAACACCCCGAGCAATCTATCTCAAGAATAGATTGAAAAGAAGCAAACCTAAGAAGAACGAATTCGTAGAAGAGACACTTGATCGCTAGAAATCGGATTCATATAATAACTTCACCTTGAATGATACATGAACAAGATCACCAACCGGGATCCTATCTTGATCTTGATTCTAGCTCCGGAACTCCGACGTGGTTTTCCTTGCAAGGTTCCCACGTCGGCTAGGGTAGCCTTAGACAACTAGCTCGACCCTCCTCTCCGAGATGGTGTCCCTCTAGCTTCTCTGCTCCTCAGCGGCGAATGACGAATGAATTGATACGTGGCTTTTGGCGTGACACCTATAAATAGCCAGAGGGGGATCTAGGTCAAAGGGGGCGACGAATGGGCGAGGAAATGGGCCAGGCCGATCGGCCCATTCCGATCAGCCTGGGCCCGTTTCGGCCCGGTTCGCCCCCCGCTTTCTTCTGGATGCTTCTCGTGATATTTGGAGTTCCTGCCGAGTTGCATGTGGGCCCTTGACGTCATCTTCTCCATGAAATAGATAAGGGTACTTGTCGCGCAAGCTCCCATATTTTCTGCTCAAGTCCCCGGAGAATTGCCTTCTCGTCCTTCGGTCCTTGGGTCATTTGGAGTCATGTTCACGTCGTGTCTTGACTTGTTCCGGGCTTCACGATCCTCTTGCAAAGTGCTCGATGAACGATATCCGGAATCATCCTTTTAAGTCCTTAATTCCTGCGTAAACAATAAACTCCAAAAACCACATGCATACACGAACTTGATATATCAAGGGGGTTAGGATCGGTAGTATGGATATTAAATTAATACCAACATTGAAGGTAAACTCATGGCTAGGTTGACGAAAATCGACCGCCAACAGGCCCCAGCTTCTTGCCGCAGCTGCAGGATTGAGGCGTCTTTCTCCCCGGCGGCGGTCCGCAGGGCCTCGACGGCGATGCCCTCCTGGACCAAGGCCCCAGTGAGCCGCTCGGTTTCCACCTCCCGAAGCTGGAGCGTACTCCTGACCTCCCCAAGGGCGGCGCGCTCCTGCTGGAGCTGGGACTGCGCCTCCTCTCACGCTGTACGCTCGCGCTGAAGCACGGAACTGGCTTCCTCAAGCGCCGCGCGCTCTTGTTGGAGCTGGGCCTGCGCCTCCTCGTGCGCGGTACGCTCCTACTGGAGCTGACCCTCTACCCCGGTGAGCGCCTCGGTCTTCTCCTGTAGAGCAGCGCCCAGCTTCTTGACCTCCTGGGTCTTCTACTCGGCCTGGGACTGCCAGGACCTCGCTCCCTCGAGGGTTGCGCGATCCTGCTGGAGTTGGGCCCGCGCCTCGGTAAGGGCCGTCTCCTTCTGCTCCAGCGCGGCCTGGACCTCGGTGTGCGCGCGCACCCTCCGAAGCTCCTCATTCACCGCCGTCAGTGCCTCCTCCTTCCTCTGAAGTGAGACCTTCAACCCCACAGCCTCCCTGGCCCTCTGCGTTGCCGCAACTCACTAGGAGTCACGCTCCTCCTCCGCGCGAAGGAGGTTGTACTCGAGCCAGCCGTTGTCCGTCCGCAGAGCCTCCACCATTGCGTCCAGGGTGTCGTACTGCGTCCGGTACCAGTCGAGGTCAGAGCTCAGCAAGGCAATGCGGGCGAACCTCTCACCCGCCTGCTCCTGCAGCTCTTGCGGATGGGGAAGTGGAGAAAGAGAAAAGAAAGTCAAACGAAAGGCACGTAAATGAACCAAGCGGCCCTCGGGCAAACGCACTTACCCGAAAAACTTGGAGCAACCTACCCCTGTGAACCTGGAGAGTGTCGGTGAGGGCATTCTGTAGGGAGGCGCCGAGGCCGCCGAACTCCCGCCACAGCTCTCTCTCCGACCTCGCCTCTTCCACCAGGCTTGGTGGAACTTCGGGAAACCGGAGCCTCTGCTCCCACTGCGGCACGCTGGCGCTGGATATTGGGGCCCTGACGCCGGACGTTGACGCCCCGACACCGGTCGCCGGCGTCGGTGGCATCACACAACCGTCGGACCGCACCACCAGCACCTCGGGCACGGGCCCGGGGGCTAGCGCGGCTGCCACCACCACCTGACCCCCAGCAGGGGTCGAATCACCATCAGTAGGAGCCCTGGCCTCACCACGGCTCTCTGTTCCCCGACCCGCAGGGCGGGCCTGTGCTCGCCCCCGCCGGGTCCCTCGAACCACGGCCGCGCGGAGGGCCTCCGCCGCCGCCTCAACTTGCGACGCCTCGTCCGTCACCGCCGTGCCCGCCGCCGTCCATAATGTCCTCGCCGAGCGAGGCCTCGTCGTGCGTGGCGCGTCCTGTGCCCCTGTCTTGAGCGCCTTCACGAGTGCAAGGCCGGGGATAGCGGGCGCCACCCTGACGGAAGACAGAAGGGAAAGATCAGTAACTAATCTATGATATCAAGAACACGGAGAGCGGGATGCAACTCATTGTATGTCGGAGATGCGCCGCTTGCGCTTCCTCGAGGGCTCTGGGGGCGCCATCCCTGGCCCAGCCGGCACCCTCAACGGCGCCCCCTCGTCAAGAGGCGCCGTATCCGCCCTAGGGGCGGGCTCTGTGTTGGCGTTTCGTAGCGTCGTCATCTTAAGAACAGATCTGAGACCCATCCTTAGTGACAACACCAGGAAACGCCTTTTAGGCACCTCTCAATGTCATAACTAATGGCGCAGGTTAGTGTGAACGTCGAGACTTGCCATAGGTTAATCTAAACGATCATGAACGAATCCGCAAGTGCACAGATAAACCATTGCAGCATTTCCCCAAGGAAGGAGAGTATTCCAAGGGTATCGAATCCGTGGAAGGTAATGGCAGATATCTTAGACTTATGCTTTTGCTCTGAATATAAACCAAGAGATAGATATAGGGAACAACACACTCAAAGACAGGGGTAAGATAAAAGATATAAGGGTACTGTGACACACACACTCAGATCTACCTCTACTCTAGCACACTACGGCTTAGGGGGAACATACGAGTTAGATCTAGGTTCTAATGTACTAAACATACAAAGCTATAAGATACAAGAGATGGGCATGAGTATTGCATGAGAGAGATAAGGTTCAACACCCAGGTACAAATGGGAAGCTAGCCCGCGACGACCGCAACACCCAGGTATGAAACTAGACTTTAGACTCCTACAGTAGGTACCCCAGTGCGGAGGTTGCCCAAGGATCCAACAGGGTTGTCAGCACCTGAGGACCGACCTCTATCGTTACGGGGGGGTATGCTCATAACTATCGTAGCCAGACAACCCAGGCACCATGCCTACGTTGCTGCTAGACTCCACCCGGCCCGGGCTATTGTGACCCAGGGTGAGAGCCACCAGAAGACTGGTCAACTAGACCGAGTACCGTAGCTTGAACACAGACCTCATGCAACACTCTCATGCCATCTAACAAGATCAACTAAGGCTAGACATACAAACAGATATGAACTCTCTTATGTCTAATCAATAAGATCAAAGGGTCGTGTTCGTGAAGAACACGAGCCTCTAACTTATGATCAAACACATAAGGAAGGAGTTTATCACCCTTCAAGTGGATCAAAAGGTAGTGTTCACGAAGAACACAAGCCTCTAAATGATGAACAGAGGATGAACTCAAGAACATATCAAACATATGATCTACCATAACTTTATATGAAATAGCTGAATAACTTAAGTAGATCAAAGTCATACAAAGAAATAAAGATAAAAGAGAACTCATACCTAGACTTCCAAGAGGACTTGGAACCTGAATAAGAGCTACTCTAGCCTACCCCCTAGCCTTGGAAACTAAAAGTGAGAGGAGAATGAGAGAGTGGTGTGTGAGAAATGGGAGCCCCTCCCCTTCTATTTATAGGCAAGGACCAGGCTTGCTCGGAGGCTCAAAGTGCCCCTAAATACCCGGGAGTGAGGCAATGGACCAATAGGGAGCTGCCATGTGGAGGGCCAGGATGGGGCCCCCTAGGTCGGTTCGGCCGATCCTAGGATCGACCGGCCCTCTAGGGTGGCCCCACCTGGTGGTTTTCCACTGGGTGGCTGCCCTGTGGGCCCTCTGATCCATCCCCGGTGCATGGCTTGATTTGGTATCTGAGGTGGGCCCTTTGATCCGTGTGAAGTCCATGTGGCGTCCTCTGATTCGTCGGTGAGTGCCTCCCCTGGATCGATGACGTGGAATGCCATGTTTCCCTTGGTGGCAGCCACCTCCTCAGCTGAGTTGGCATGGTTTCTTCATAGAAGGTGGGTTTCCATCTCTTTTAAGGGGTAAATCACCTACATACAAATAATCTCCAAGGACAAGTGGAACTTCATTATTCAAACCAAAATACTAGTAAATAATGCATATGACTCTATTTATGTGAGAATATTGAGGGTTGGAAATGGTGAATTTCCACCGTCAACACTCCGCGAGGACCTCCTCGTCCCTCGGTGATGGGGGCGGCGCGGCCTCCCACCTATCAGAGATGGTCCGCTCCTCTTCCTCCTCGTCCGAAGACGTGTTTACCGGCTCCGGCGGGCGAGAGACCCTGCTGCTCCGGAACCAAGTACTCCTTGTTGTACTTGTCAAGGTGCTCCTGCCTCCTCGTCTTCTTCGCCCTCGCCTGGTCCGCCAAGTCCTTCTGTCTCTGTTGCTTGGAGCGGTTGGCAACGTGCGACCTGGGCGTCGGCGGATCAGAGGTGGGGACGTTGACATGCACCCCCTGTCACCAGCAATCACCATTAGACCGAGCACGAGGAATCGAGTCCTACCAGATTGGCGCCCGAGAGCATCGCAAACGACCACAGGTCATCGTCGTTGTGCGGCACCGCCTTGAGGTTCATCGCGCGCCTCGCCCTCGCGGCCGCGTACGCTGGGGCGAGCGGCTCCTCCAGCAACCGCGAGCGCGCCCATGCCGCGGGGTCGGCGTCATTCCCTATCTCGAAGATGGGGAGCTCTCTCTCCATGAGAGGGATCACCCGCCGGAGGTGGAAGTTCACGATGACTCCCGCCACGGTCAACCCGGCGTCCGCCAACTGGCGCAGGGCGTCGGTGAGGGGCTCGAGCCTCCCTGCCTCGACGCAGGCGACACTCCGTGCGCCCACGACACCGGCCTCTCCTTCAGCACCTTCCCGGTGTACGGTGGGAGCCCGGCGCCATCGTTGCGCAGATAAAACCACCCCTTCTCCCAGTCGGAGTTGTTCGTCGTCATCGAGCAGAGCAGGTACAACTCCTTCCGGGAGTCGCGCGCCGAGAACGTGAGGCCGCCGGTGCGGATGGCCCACCGCGTCCTCCTCTCTCCCGTGGCGAGCGTGTGAAGCTCACCGCGGAAGAGATGGATCCACAGCTCCCAGTGCGCTGGGATCCCTAGTAATCCCTCACAGACAGCGACGAAGGAGGCCGCTTGCGAAATGGTGTTGGGACCGAAGTTGTGAAGCTCCACCCCGTAGTGGTAGCACAACCCCCGCATGAACTTGCTTGCGGGGGCGTTGAATCCGCGCTCGTGCAGCCGCATGAAGCTCACGATGTAGCCCGGCGGCGGAGACGGCTCCCGGTGCGACGCCGGCGGGATGATCCACGCCGGGTTCGCCTCATCGCCAGCCGGCGCCAGCTGACCGCCGGCCACCAGCCCCTCCATGGACTACCGGTCCACCGACGACTGGGGCCACGGGTGCGCCTCCAACACTTTGATCGCAGACATGGTGGGGGCAGGGGGGATGCAGGGAGACGGAGTGGAGCAGGTGCGCTTGAGCGGATCTGAAGCGGCGGAGCGAGCAGCGGTGGAGAAGGCGAAGGGGAAGGAGCGCTCACGAACGGCTAAGGTAAGGAGCTCCTCCCCATCCCCTCTTGCTTTTATAGAGTAGGAAGGGGGTGGAGCGCCCGGGAGCGTGGCGGACGGCGGTAGTTAATGCGGTGGGTACCGCCCGTCACTGACGGCAGGGCCCCACCACCCTGAAGCCGCCGCACACACACGCGTGCACCATAATTACCGCACGGTAATCCAAGGGTCGCCGCGTCCCGTCTTTTCGCTGTCGCGCGTCACCCACGTCGCTTCGCCTGAAAAGGCGCGCCCACCCCACCTGCCCCATGCCACGTCAGCCACGACTGGGTAGGCGCGGCAGCCAACCGCCATGCAGCCGAATTTTGAACGCCGGGGGATTCCTTCTTATATAAGGAAAGCCCCAGGTGCCCTCGAATCAGGGATTCGAGGCCTGCTCCCTCGAAGGGATACGACGGGCGCCCTAATCCGAGATGGTTAAGGCCACATAGCCGCGATCTGTCGAACATGCCCTCGAGAACGAACTCGAGGGGGTCCAGGGCTCAGGCCCACGGGTCACTACTGATCAGCGGCTCGAGGCCTGGCCCGCTGAGGGTACAACGGGCGCCGCAGATGCCCCTCGATACGGGAAAATACTAATCAGTGGTTCGAAGCTTAGCTCAATAGCGATTGGACAAAGCGCCACAGATCTATCAAGACGGTAGTGCTCGGTGCCCCCCGCAAACACCCTACTGATCAGAGGTACGGGGCCTGACCCTCGACGGGTTCGAACAGGCGCCTCAGATCGACAGAGTCAGGAACGATTGGGGCGCGCGCAATCGGGCCTGTCCCCGAACGAGAAGTTCGGGGGCGCCCCACATATCGTGTTCAAGGCCAAGACAAAGGCAGCCAGTCGAGGGATCCCATCGAGGGAGTGCTTCTGCGCCCTCGGCCCCTATCGAACGAGACCGAGCCCTACTTGGCAAACTTTTGCGAGCGCTTACATGGACGTGTCTTCGGACCACGAGCCGACCCTTATCGAACGGGGCACGGACGCCCACTTGAACTATCTGCTAACAGCTCACCGAGACAACCGTCGCTCGCCGCCCGCTCGAGAGTAGCATGGATTGCCTCACCCCTCTACCCTGTGGAAGGGCAACGAGGGTCGTGATAACAAAGCCGAGAGTTTTTACCCGATCGCCCCTGATTGGGCCAGGGCTCGGGGCCTCCTCGCACCACGACCACCCCAACGATCACCGCGTCAACCTGCTAAGGGTTAAGCCCCACGAAAGAGGTCAGCCTACCCGAAAATGTTTTGGGTCCGCACGATGCCTCCCCACCTGCGTAGATTGCCGATGCCGGCTGAAATATCGCAGAGGCCGGCTGAAACAAATGCAAGGCGAGCCACGCCACCTGACGCATTCAACCCCTACACGAGTGCACGCACTCCTGCAGGGCTTCGGGGGCTTACACCCGCAGGTGCGCTAGCGCGCCCCCACAGGAAAACGTACACGATCGAAAGGGAAGAAACTCGCACACGGCACCCGAGGTCGATATCCTTTGCAGGGCAAGTCCCCTTGCCCGCAAAGGCTTGGGGGCTACTGTCGGGGACGGTCATTAGGGGTCCCCTAACTAAGGGGATAATCACCCTCGTTGAACGAAAACTGCTTATGGACTAATCTCCAGACCCAACAGTCATGGGACACCACGTGCCCACGGCCTGCTACGACCCAGCAACAGCCTTCATCGAGAAGGCCCGCTCGTCCGCCTTGCTCGAGGGTCCCGGCCCCTCGAGCGGACTTCCGCCTCGCTCGAGGGCTCCGGTCCCTCGAGCGAGTTTCAGCCTCGCTCGAGGGTCTTGGCCCCTCGAGCAGGTTTCCACCTCGCTCGAGGGGTTCGCCCCCCCTCGAGCGAGCGACCATCTCTGCCTCGCTCGAGGCCGTCCCTTGACAAACGGTGCCCGCCCTTCCGCTCCGCCTGACAACAGCATTAAATGCCAGGCCCCGCGCTGGGGCGCCGAAGTCAAAGGCACATCTTCCGCCACGCCGCGCGACTGACACGATCTGCATACCTGACATCGCCGCTGTGCGGCCTAACCCGCCGCTGTGCAGCCATCCCTGCTCCTGTGCGGGCGACGCGCGGCCCTGTGCGGACAGGCCGGCGTCATTCCATGGCACTGTGCCACCTGCTCCCGTCCTTCCCCTGTGGCAGGACCCTCGAACGGACATGGGGGCACCCTCGAAATGTGTACGGGCGACGAGCGGACGTACACGTTGACCGGCGCCGCCGTACGAGCGGCGTGCGCCGCGTCCCCTCCACCGATTCCGGCGCTGCGCGGCCATCCCTGGCGCTGTGCGGCCATCCCCAGCACTATGCTGCCGTCCCTGCTGCTGTGCGACAGGATGCGCGGCGCTGTGCGGACAAGCCAGTGACATCCCGCAACCCTGTGCCGCCGACTCCCGTCCTTCCCTCTGCGGCCGGACCCTCGATCTGGCAGGGGCGACCCCTCGAAGTCAAGGCAGGACAAGCAACAGGAACCGCCACGCCACCCGCAGAAGCCGGAGGTCACCACCAACTCGCGCCAGGAGCCGAGACGTGCGGGGACAAGACCGCCAGCGCCATACCTGCAAGTACGCAACCACTGTGCTGACTGCTGTGCAACGTCACTGTAACTGCCCTCCCTTGGCCTATAAAAGGGAGAGGCAGACCCCTCTGCAGCGGGACGACGCCCATTCATTCACACACACTCACTCGCTCTCCAGCACACCACCTCATTCCAGATATTGGCACTTGCCTCAATCATCCAAGTAGGGACTTGGGGGAATTTCCTCCTCTCCCGCCTTGCTTGTAGCCCCCCTCTACAGGCACCCCCGGTGCAAGCTAATACAGTGCGCAAGCACACCTTTTTGGATGTACGGCCGTGTGGCCGGAACCAGGATAAACCCCGTGTCTCAATAGCTTAGCGCCGACCATTGAGGAGCTGATCTCAGCGCAAATTACTAGTTGGTGCCGGTGCTAATCCGGACACCGACAGTTGGCGCGCCAGGTAGGGGGAGCGCTGTGATCGTCCACCCGTCTTCTCGATGGTGACCGTCACCGAGCACACATCGGAGAGACCTGCCTGGGGTGAATCCGACTCATTCCCGGCCGGGTTCGAGATCTGGTTCGGGAGCATCCACTACCAGGCCACTGGCAATGGCTACCACATGCGGATCCTCAACAGGGATGCACTCAAGGTGGCGCCGCCCGGAACGGCGGCTGCCCCAATGCCACCCCGACACCGCAAGCGTTCGGGGAAGCACTCACGGCGAGCGCACACGTCGCGATGCCAAGCGGCGAGCGCTGGCTACCCCAGGGGGTCGAAGCTGGCGAGTTCCCACCTGTCGCCGCAGGACAAGGCAACACACCTCCGCCGGCGAACTCCACGGCGCATCCTGCGGAGGGGGTCGCGGCTACGCAGTCGCGATTCCCCCACGGGATACGCGGCGCCTCTATGGCGTACTCTTCGTCGGCCGGCACCAACCTGGCCGTGTACGAGGACCTCCCGGACCATCACTTCATGTCCATCCGGAACCTCATCACCACCTCGCCCGACGAGTCCTACCGTGACACCGACGGCGAGGAACACGGATATGGGCACGAGGCACCGGAGTGGGACTACTCCGGGCTTCGGAACCCCGACGCTTTCAGGCGGTTCCAGGCCGCGGCAGACTACTGCCTCACATGCTCCGACGACTCCAGCGAGGGGGATTATGATCCCACCCACGAGTGCTTCGCCGTCGTCCTCGGCGAAGGCGAAGACGCAGGAGGCGGAGCGGGCCATGCAGCTGTCCGCAACAACGTGGCGGTGACCCCGCCGGTGGGAACGCCACCACCACCACCTGACGCGGCGCATGCCACGCAGATGGCCCAGCTCCACAAGCTGGAGGTGAAGCTGAACGCAGAGCGCGAGCAGCTGCGGCAGCTGAAGGCCACGCTCGAATGAGACAGGGCCGGCCCCTCGTCGCAGGGGGCGCGCGCTACGAGACACATAGCCCGTGAGCGCATCAACGCGGACGTGGATGACCTGCCAAACCTGGCGATGGCCAGCCAGAAGCTCGTGGCTGCAATGACTTTGATTCGGGCCATGCCCGAGCCATCGACGCCCGAGGGACGTAACCTGCGCCGCGAGGTGCAGGCCCTCATCTAGCAGGCTGCGGTGCAGCAAGCCGAAAGCTCCGCGTCCTGCATGCGTCATCAGTCTAGCACGAAGGCTAGTGGGGGTGACAGGGACTAGGAGGCATCGGTCCACACTCCGCACCGAGCACCTACCGTCCACGAAGGCAACCAGAGGACTCCTGCCAAGGATCGGATTCGGGATACGCGCGGCGCGACCAACGACGGCGACGCCCGCAACATCCTGAACAAGAAGCAGGACGCCACTCCGTCGCACGGCTACAACCCCCTGCGTGGGGGACGGTACGACAGCCGGGAGGACAAGAGCCCGTCACCGGAGCCGCCGGGCACGCGTGTGTTCGACCGAGCGATCCGCACGGCATCGATCCCCCCGCGCTTCCGCCAACCGACGACCGTGAACAAGTACTCGGGGAAGACAGACCCCCGGGTGTGGCTCAACGACTACCGCCTAGCGTGCCAGCTGGGCGGCGCCACCGACGACACCATGATCATCCGCAACTTGTCGCTGCACCTGGCAGACTCTTCGCGGACGTGGCTCGAGCACCTGCTCGCGAACCAGATCCACGACTGGGACGACCTGGTCAAGACGTTCGTGGGCAACTTCCAGGGCACGTACGTCCTTGAGGGATTTCATCCGCCGCTTCTCCAAGCGCTGCACCGAGCTTCCAAGCGTCGGTGAGTCCGAGGTCGTGCACGCCTTCCTGGTGGGCACGACTTGCCGGGACCTCGTGCGTGAGTTGGGGCGGAAACCTCCCACCAGCGTCAACGAGCTGTTCAACATTGCCACCAGCTACGCTTCCGGAGAGGAGGCGGTGGGGGCGATCTTCGACGGCAAGAAGGGCAAACGAGGGGAGGATGCGCCCGCGGAGGGCAGCAAGCCCAAAGAGGCCTCGAAGAAGCAGAAGCAAGGCAAGAAGGGCAAGAAGAACCAGGGCAAGAAGCCCATGGAGCAGGGCAAGGGATCCGAGGAAGTCAACGCGGTCGATGCCGCCAACAAGGGGGCTCGAGGCCCCCCTCGAGGCGGAGTGTTCGACGACATGCTGAAGAAGCCCTGCCCGTACTACAAGACCCCCGTCGCTCACACCCTCGAGCAGTGCGACATGCTCCGAAAGTACTACAACCAAGTCGCCACGAAGGAGGATGACACCAAGAAGGACGCTGGCGACAGGAGCAAGAATGGCTTCACGGAGGTGGAGAACGTGTTCTTCATCTTCGGGGGGCCCACGGTCGATATGACGTCGCGGTAGCGCAGGCGTGAGCGTCGAGAGGTCTACTCCGTTCACCCGGCTGTGCCGTCATACCTCGACTGGTCGGAGGAGACGATCTCCTTCGGTCGCGAAGACCACCCGGATGGTATCCCCAATCCGGGATAGTATCCGCTTGTTGTCGATCCCATCATCGGCAACACGCGGTTCTCCAAGGTACTGATGGACGGAGGCAGCAGCCTCAATATCATGTACTCCTCCACCTTGGAGCTCATGGGGATTGGTTTGGACAAGCTGCGGCCCAGCAAGTCATCATTCCACGGCATTGCGCCGGGCAAGCGAGCCCAGCCTCTTGGGCAGATCGACCTGCCTGTGTGCTTCGGCACACCGAGCAACTTCTGCAAGGAAGTCCTCACCTTCGAGGTGGTGGGGTTTCGGGGAGCGTACCACGCCATCCTTGGCCGGCCCTGCTACGCCAAGTTCATGGCGGTCCCGAACTACACTTACCTGAAGCTCAAGATGCCGGGGCCCAAAGGTGTCATCACGGTGGGCCTGTCGTTCGAACATGTGTTCGAGTGCGACGTTGAGTGCGTTGAGCGCGCCAAGGTGCTTGCGCATGACGCGGCCCTCATGGCGGACCTGGAGAAGCTGGCCAACGAGGCCCTCGACTCCACCAACAAGCACGCCGGCATTGCTAACGTCATCGACTACAAACAGATATAAAATCCATCTCTATCGACGGTGCCAGAAATGCAAAGGTATATCTTAACATGTTGCTAAGTGTATATCAGATGTTGCTTTCAGATAAACTAAAAGATAAATCCGTTACGGGTCATAGCACAACTCGATCTAGGTTGTCATCCCTGACAGAAGTGCCTCTAAAACGCATGAATTGGTACTCTTACATATGCCTTGGATCTCTAGACAAGAAAATATATATAAATGGGTATCCACAAGCGCACAGATATGAATATACCATTGTAGCATTTTAACCAGGAGTAAAACCAAGTATCGTATTTATATTCTACCACAGGGAAAGAAGTCTTCTATCTATAATAACAAATACATGTACATCTCTCAGTTGTGTAATGTAGAGTGACCAAAATATATCAATTACTATAAACAGGTGTAAGTCACATAAAGATAAAGATAATGATAGCATTGATCAAGTCATAACATAGTGAACCACCAGAAAGTGTCAATATAGAAAGAGAAGCATATTCACAGCCTAGTTAGCGAGGATACTCCTCGGTAACCCTAAACTATACGTCAATGCATACTATGATTAGTGCAATACATTTAACAATCATGGAAGAAGAACTATTATACTTATGCATGGGGAGACTACCCAGGAGGATCAAGGCCGAAACTTGAAACAACCCAAATAGTATAAGGCTCCACTAGTCCTACACACGAGGGGCGGATTGCAAAGGACTCAATAGTGCTGTCACCACTACGATCTACCACACGACCCGGCATGTAGGGTGCAATCGCAGGTAAATACAGTATAAGCACCACGCTTACACTATATTTACCACTCACCCATGTTAACAGATGATCTAGGTGAGGGCTATACGACTCCATACACGAATATAAAGGTAAATCAACTATGCTAAACATGTAATCATAATAAACACCAAAGCATATAATCTCGAATATAATCATTGATAAGAACATGTGTCTCTACAGCAAATGTAAAGAACTTATAAAGAACTTACAAGAGCGAAGCTAGATCAGTATCTCGACCAGCTTCTAGATGATCAGGAGCCAAGTAGACCCCTTGCCTCCCCCTAGATCTAGACTAGTTAGCTACTCTCGCTATATGGTGTTTCTAGGGCGTAGTATCTCTGACTTGATAACTTGATCTGGTGTATGAACTGAAACCAGACTCTCCCTTCTGCCAGGGGGGCAGGGGGCTGCTTATATAGTCCTGAGGAGGTACCATGTGCCGTACGATCAAACCGACCTAACCTTCGGTTTAGATTGATCCTCATAGGCGGTGGAAGAACATTCCAGAAGTAGGGCTAACGTGGCGCCCGGGGGAGACCGACCGGCCCCACCACCAGGCCGACCGGCCTGGGGTGGGCCCCCCTCGGTGTCCGCTTTGGTCTGGTCGGTTCTCGCCCCTTCCAGATGCTTCTTTCTTGGATGCCAAGTCACGTTGAGTTCCGGAGTCCTCTGGAGTCTTCTAGAAGTGTTCTTTTCCTATTTTTCTGATTAGTCCCTGCAATACATTGAATTCTCCAAAACTTCAGGAAAACTATTAGTGACACCCTATTCTAAGTTGGTATTAACAATTATGCCCTTTTCTCATGTTTGGTTGACTTATAAATATATAAGATTAAATGTGTCAACGAACTCCCCCAAGCTTACCCTTTGCTAGTCCCTAGCAAAGCTATGCTATAGCAGGATCAGGAGTTGCTACAACGCTTTCACGCCTCAAAAGTACTATGGTTTTCAAAAATAAATTCTCCTCAACAAAATTGCTCCATCTTACCTTTAACCATGGTGCGTAGCCTTTTCATAAATCTTAAGCAAAAAGATAGAACAATCAAGTCAAGCAGTATTCTCAAATTCTTTAATCAACTATCATCCTCGGGCTTTGCAAGATTTTTCAAATAAAACTCAGAGATCCTGTGTATGACCCTCTCAAGTATGGAGTCACACTTGGCAAGATATGTATGGTGGGATGATAGTGTTGAATGGATGAGGGTGAAAGGTGGTAATATCTCTTTTTCCTCACCTCCCTTTGGGCTCACAAACTTCACCGGTTTCTGAAAATCATTTGTTGTGTGAGGGAATATGGGTGGATCTGGAGTAGTGTCAAGTTTGTTTCTGAGATGGTTGGGCTTGGGCTCAAACTTGTTCTTGTGTCTGTTTGGTGGTGGGATAGGAATCTCTCCAACTCTCTGAGCTCCCTCACCACAGTTCTCTCCAAGCTTGTCAGCCCCAAGTGCCTGACCATCATAGCGTTTGAAAGCCGCTATCATGATACCGAGCTGAGGCTCCTGACCCGACAACCAGCTCATACATTTTCTCAGCTCATCATTTTCATCCTGGAGGCGATCAACATAATGTGCAAGCTCCAAATTCTTAACCGCATGCAATTCACAAGTAGAGCAAGAAGTAGGAATAGGCTCTTTCAACTTAGCCTCAAGCGAAACAGTGTAAGCATGCATCTCATCAATCTTTCCATGCAAAACAGGGCAAGAAGTGCAAGCACCTAGCAAAGCAGGTCTAGACTTAAGCTCAGCCACTTCAACCCTAAGCATATCTAGTTCATCACAAGTAGAAGCATGCTTATCCTTAAGAGCAGTAAGATCAGCTAGGTACACAGAGCAATCACAGCAATCAATCTCATCAGAAACCACAGGAGAAGCCTTAAGCGAATCAATCTCAAGCTTAGCATCTAGGTTCTGGGTTTCTAGCTCAGCCACACGGTTCCTAGCATCTTCTAGTGAGGCCCTAAGCTCTTTCCTCATCTTCTTGGCCTCTCTAAGCATGTGATCGCGGTTATCAAGCAAGTCAACCAACTCATCATTCTCCTTGCGCAAAGAAGAGAGCTCATCACATACCTCATCCTCGGAGTCAGAGTCCGAGTCACTCTGGTGGCTCTTCTTGCTGCCGGAGCTACGGGCCATGCCGCAGAAGCCATCTCTCGCGAAGCAGCTCAATCCGCTCAAGTTCCTGGATGACTTCTTGTTCTTGCGCCGATCACCTTCATCTTCACTGCTACTCGAGCTTGAGGAAGAGTAGGCGGAGCTGGAGTCGACGTCGCTCGCTCCGACCATTGCTCGGGCCTTCCTGCCGCGGCCATCCTTCTTCCTCGACCGTCGCTCGTCCTTGTGCTTGTTCTTGTGCTTGTGATCGCGCCTCGATCGGTACTTGCCATCCTTGCTCGATCGGTGCCTGTAGCCGTCCTTGTAGCCGTCCTTGTTCTCCGTCTTCTCCGGGCAGTCGGCAACGAAGTGTCCTGGCTTGCCGCACTGAAAGCACGTCCGTGCTGTCCTCCTCGTGTTCACCCGGTTCTCGTGCAGCCTCTCGAACCGCCTGGTCAGCAATGCCAGCTCGTCCTCTCCAAGCACATCGAACTCCTCATCTGGCAAAGACATCAAAGAAGACAGAGAGTACATCCTGGAGGATGCGTTAGCATTAGACTTAGCTCCTTTGCCACTAACGAGAGCGAGACTATGAGAATCAGTCGGGCTCTCAATCTTGGCTGTCATACCACGGTCCAACTCAGCCGACTTGAGCTTCGAGAACAGCTCGTTCACCGTCAAGGTGTCATACTTCTCGGACTCAACAATAGCCTCAAACTTCCCGTCCCATACGGTACGATCCAACGAGTGCAAGAGCTTCACGGCTCTATCATGATCATTGTATGGGAGGACGTCCACATTGGCTCTCATGTTGTTCACAACGACCGTAAATCGCTGGAAAAGGGCATCGACGGACTCGCCGGGGAGATGAGTGAAGTTCTCGTACTCTCTCCGGTAAGTCGCGTACATCCGAGCCTGAACCTGAGCATTCCCAGCATGAGCATCCTTCAACTGCTCCCAAATCCTACAAGCTAAGTCCTCTGTCTGAACCCGATCGAATTCAGGCTGACACAGAGCACGAAACAAGTAGTCGACAGCCTTGTTGTTGGCTTCGAACATATCCCTCGATCCTGGAGCAAGGAAGTTCATCGGATGAACATAAGCTGTGTTCACCGTGACATCCCAAAGGATCTGACCCTTTCCGCGGAGGAACGCCGCCATCCGCCTTTGCCACATCTGGTAGTTCTTCCCATCGAAGTGCGGAGGACCCGAACCCCGTTCCTGGTACGCCATCTTTGGATCTTAGACTGGTAAGAGTCAATAAAGACCCGAACCGGCTCTGATACCAATTGAAGGACCGATTAGGCGAACCAGAGAGGGGGGGAGTGAATGGGAGCCGATAAAAATTCTTCTCGAAGGAAATGAGAACTCCAACAAGACGAACACGGCTTCCAACTCACGTCTCCGATCCAACTACCCAAGTTGGTCAAGACCACGCAGCCACTGGAGTGCTACTGGTCCTAGGAACCAACACTCAACCTTCCTAGCCAAAACTCACCAAAACACACAGCGGAAACTTGCACGGCTTGCTGCCTGTGCTACACCGGTCAGACCGATGGCCTACGCCGGTCAGACCGGTGACACCGGTCAGACCGGTGGACAGAGCCGGTCAGGCCGGTGGCTACAGCAGCCGCACAGCAAACGTTCCAGGAAGCCTCAGTGAATCCTCTAGGCCCTGGAACAAAAACCACCACGAAACACAACCTGTGAGGAAGAAGAACCCCTCACAAATCCTAGCAAAACAACTCCAAACACTTCAAGAACTGATCAGCAGGATCACGGGACAAAACCACACGGACAAGGCTGTTCCCCGAGACAAAAACCCACCAAGGGCTAGCACCGGTCAGACCGGTCAAGAGCACCGGTCAGACCGGTCGTGCCTGGGCAGCTCGGGATGAACAGCGCCCGCGAGTCAACTCCTCCAAATCCAACTCTCGATCTCCCGATCCGCTCCACGGTTTTGCACAAGACTTTGGGGATAGTAGGAACACCTCATGGGTACTCCATAGCCAAGATTTGGTCCACCAAAACTTGTCAAATCAAGAGGAATCGAAGAAATCCCACCAAGAACGCCTCTAACCCTAGAGCCACGAAAACCCCAAAATCGAGCCCCTTTGCTCACGGATTTGGAAGGGGAATCAAAGGGAAAAGAACCACGAAGGGTTCATGCATACATCCCCCACCAAATCCCAAAGAGAAAGGCCTCGAAATCGCTCCAAGAAAATCGCCAAGAAAAAGCTCCGAAAATCACCAAAAAGGAGAAACGGGAAAGACACATCCAAGCCTTGAGGAACCACGCCGAATCATCTATACATACCAAAGAGGTTCATACAAGGTCTAGCTTGCCGCCCGATCATCCTTCCCTCTCACAAGATCTCACCATGAAGCTCTCAAGCTAGTCCTACGAAAATCCTAAGAAAATAGGAAGGAAAATAGGAAAACCAAATGAGCTAGGGTTCCAAGAGATGGCTGCCATCCTCTCACCACTTGGGTTATATGGAGGCAACCGAAAGCCTAAAATACCCTTACTAGCTAACTAGGGATACATGCCCCTCGAGGGCGAAATTGGAAGTCTTTGTCTTCGCACCATCGGACGGATGCCCAGCGACCGCAAACTTGCTTAGCCTCGACGCAAGTCTTGCGATCCCGACGCGTGTCCTCCGCTTCGAAGATTCCGGACTGCGTCGTCGCACACCGGTCAGACCGGTGCTCCTCACCGGTCAGACTGGTACCCACCGGTCAGACCGGTCAGACCCACCGGTCAGACCGGTCTGGAGCTGCTGCACCTCCGTCTTCGGTTCTTCGGTCTTGGCTTTGTGGATCAACCAAGGAACCCAGTGGTTTTCTGGTGAACCACCGGAAACCCCGCGAACTCGGTGTAGCCTCCGCCAATCACCACTCATGACTCGGCTCCCACGTAGTCCCGGCTCGACCTTGGTTTTGAGGCTCAACCAAGAAACCGTCCATGACTTCATCTTGCCGTTCTTGCCACCATGCGGCCCGCACTTGACCCCGCTGGCCACCGGGTCCCTCGAACCAAGCCTACTTGTCTTCTCCACACCTGGAGGCCTCACCGGCAACGACCTTTCACGCTTGTTCTTCACCTGCACCTGCACCAGTCAAGCCGCAACCTGCACCTGCAATACTTAGCCAAGAATCAGTCCACACCACGTTGTCAATCACTCATCACACCAGGAAGCGACCATCCACCGGTCCTCGAACCACACCTGGCTCTCAATCTCCCCCTTGATGAGTGCATTGACAACACACACGTTTTGGTAACCAAGAGAAAAGGAAAAGAAAAGAAACGACTAAAAGAAACTCCAACAAGCGATCGAAAGCCAAAGAAAAGGCAAAGAGCAAGATCACTTGAAGAAGACAAGTCTCGGACCCCTTAGGCAAGGGCAACGGCTCGACACATCCGAGACAAAACATGCTCAAGCAAAGAGCACAAACCATCAAACCAAAGCTCGAAAACCACAAAGAGCTCCCCCTGCACACATGCAAGCTCCCCCTGAACCGATGCAACTCCCCCTGGACAAATGCATGCGAACCACTTCACAAAACAGAGCAGCTGCAACAGCTCAGCTCTGACCGGTCAGACCGGTCGACACCACCGGTCAGACCGGTGGGCAACATGTGAACAGGACCAGCACTCTGACCGGTCAGACCGGTGACCTCAACCGGTCAGACCGGTGCACAACAGAGCCCAAAAATAGCTCGAAACCACCTGAAAACCTTCCAAATGCATTCAGTAGGCCAAAACATGCTCAAACTTCTCCCCCTTGTTGACAATGCATGAATCAAGCCAAAAATGCAAAAAATGCAACCTAGAGCTTCTCAAATAGACAAAATTCAACATAGGATGCTACACATGTCCAAACGAGTAAGTTAGATACTCTATAGCTTCGTAAAGACATAAACTTCATGATCACCAAGTTTCACAACCATTGGGCGAAGCTAAGATAGAATTTAGCAATTTTGCGAAAAATTACCCTCTCATGAGCAAAGTCCTAAACATGAGCAAAACATGTCAAAATGGCAAAGCCACACAAACTTCATGCTAGGACAACCATTCTAAGCATAAGACCATCATAAACACCCACAAGCACCTCATGTCATGTCAAAGCCACCGAGCCATGTGCCTACTTCTATATATGAGACTTCTCATTGGTAGGCATCATGCAACGATTTAGCACCCAAAGCAAATTAAAATTAGCACATATGACATGGGAGCACATTTTTCAAGCAATTTACATTTCATTTTCAGATTTATAATTGGTACATGAAATGTCTTTGCGACAAAAAGGAACTTATGCCCCTCCACAAGATGAAGCATGGGGGCTAAACATTCATGATGGCAAATGAGCCTTTGGCCCCATATGATCAAAATAAGCTATCCAACCACAAATTAAGCATAGCCAAGCCACTAAAACATGTCAAGATCATGTAAAGGCATTTACTCACAAGAGAGCATATATATGAAATTTTTCAAAAACATAGCCATCAACCATGGATACAAACCAAGATTATCAAGAGCTAAGCCAAAACTAACCATAGCTTACCAAATTAGCTCACAAAGACATATATGTCATTCCATGGTGAACAATGTGTATAGGAGAAGCCTTTCCTAAACAATGCATATGATACAAAATGCATGCAACCTAAGATACAAAGATGCCTATACATCATGCTACATATGCCATGCCAAATGCAAGAAATGCACAAAGGAAAGCTATACATATGCTACAAAAGAGCTCCCACACGCCAACTCAAGAAATCAAACAAACACCAAGCTCCCCCCGCAAACGAGTGAAAGTTGCTTGATCTAGGGGTTTGGTGAAAATATCGGCTAGTTGTTCATGTGTGGGTACATGGATCAAAGCTATCTTCCCTTTCTCTACGTTGTCTCTCAGAAAATGATACCTCACTTCTATGTGCTTGGTTTTGGAATGGAGCACTGGGTTCTTTGCAACACTTATGGCACTGGTGCTATCACATTGAAGTGGGACATGGGTATACTCCTCACCAAAGTCACTCATGGTGTATGTGATCCAAAGGAGCTGAGAGCAACAGCTAGCTGCGGCCACATACTCTGCCTCGGTAGTGGATTGAGCAACACTCGACTGTTTGCGGGAAGACCAAGATACCAAAGAAGAACCCAAGAACTGGCAAGTCCCAGAAGTGGACTTCCTATCCAACCGACACCCGGCAAAATCCGCGTCTGAAAATCCATGAAGCGCCAAAGAAGAAGACGCAGAGTACCAAAGGCCGAAGTCGGGAGTGTGTCGCAAATACCTGAAAATGCGCTTGACTGCTTGCCGATGCGAAGTCCTCGGAGAAGCTTGAAAACGAGCGCACAGACACACCGAGAATTGAATGTCCGGCCTCGTCGCCGTCAAGTAGAGGAGTGACCCGATCATGCTCCGGTACTCCTTCTGGTCCACGTGTTCACCTTCCTCGTCCGCATCAAGAACTGTAGTCGTACTCATAGGCGTCGCCATGGCCTTGGAGTCCTCCATCTTGAACTTCCTCACAATGTCCTTGGTGTACTTAGCTTGGTGCACAAATGTTCCTTCCTTTGATTGCTTGATTTGTAGCCCGAGGAAGAACTGCAACTCACCCATCATGCTCATCTCAAATTCCCTGCTCATGTCTTCTGCAAACCTTGCAACAAGAGAGTTAGACGAGCCACCAAAGACAATATCATCCACGTATACCTGCACAATCAGGATATCTCTGTCCTGCCTGAGGAGAAACAAGGTCTGGTCGACCTTCCCCATCTCAAACCCTCTCTCAAACAGGAACCCCCTCAACCTACCATACCAAGCTCTAGGCGCCTGCTTCAACCCATACAGCGCCTTCCTCAACTTGTATACCCGGTGAGGGTACTTCTCACTCTCAAACCCCGGTGGTTGCCTCACAAACACCTCTTCCTCCAACACACCATTCAGGAAAGCACTCTTCACATCCATCTGGTACAACTTGAACCCTTTAGCCACGGAAAAAGCTAGAAGGATCCTGATCGCCTCCAAACGAGCTACAGGAGCGAAAGTCTCCTCGTAGTCGATCCCCTCTTTCTGACTGTACCCCTGAGCAACAAGTCTCGACTTGTTCCTCACCACTTCTCCTTTCTCTCCCTCTTTATTTTTCCACACCCATTTTGTCCCAATCGGCTTACACCCTGGGGGAGGGTCAACCAACACCCAAACTTGGTTCCTCTCAAAATTCTCCAACTCCTCATGCATCGAGTTAACCCAATTATGATCAGATAACGCATGTCCAATGTCTTTGGGCTCAAAAGTGGCAACAAAAGCAGCATGAGCGAAATGAGAATTGTTCCGAACCCTCGACCGTGTAGTACGTTCATTCATGTCGCCGATGATTCTCGAAGCTGGGTGATCCACTTGCACTCGTCGGGGAGGTTCTCGCCTTGATGCTACCTCCCCCTCAACAGCAGCTTCGCCTTGATCTGGGTTTGTCGTTGTAGGTGTGGGAGAGGGTCCATTCTCGATCGTCGTCGAAGTAGTAGGTACATGTTCAGCCGCGGGCATCACACCGCCATCTTCATCATCTCCATGTTCATGCTCCTCCTCCTGAAAGATCTCCTCGCCAAGTTCGTCGTCACCTGCACACTCAAAAACAAGCTGACTACGTGGCTGTGTCTCGTCGAAGGTTACCTCGCAAGTCTCCACGATTTGGTTAGTTTCAAGATTGAGCACACGAAATGCTCTAGAATGAGATGCATAACCAAAGAAAATACCATCGACAGACCTAGCCTCGAACTTGTCCAACTTCTTCCCTTTCTTCAGAATGAAGCATTTACAACCAAAGACATGGAAGTGACTCACCTTGGGTGTGCGACCGTGCATCAACTCGTAACAGGTTTTCTTCTTGTGAACCCTGAGGTAGATCCTGTTCGACACATGGCACGCGGTGTTGACCGCCTCAGCCCAGAACCTTCTCGGAGTCCTATGCTCGTCGAGCATCGTCCGAGCCATCTCGCACAAGGTCCTGTTTTTCCTTTCCACCACGCCATTCTGGGGAGGCGTATACGGACTCGAAAACTGATGTTCAAGACCCAAGTCATGGCAAAAGGTTTCGAAGCGAGAGTTTTTGAATTCCGAGCCATTGTCACTGCGGATCGCTCGTATGGCATCTCCGTGCCTCTCGTTTCTTAACCTCAAGACAAGATCTCGAACAAAACCAAACGTCTCCCCCTTCTCCTCAAGAAAGAACACCCACGCATACCGAGAGTAGTCGTCCACCACAACAAGGACATACCACTTCCCACCCGCAGATCGCACACGAGCTGGGCCAACAAGGTCCATATGGAGCAGCTCGCATGGACGCTCAGTCATCACATCGGTGAGAGGCGGGTGAGAAGAGGCTACCATCTTGGCATGCCTACACGGCGCACAAACCAACTCTTTCTCAAACCTTAATCGTGGCAATCCTCGGACCAAATTGAGTTTACTCAAGCGAGACAAAAGGTCAAAGCTCAAGTGACCCAACTTCCTATGCCACTTCCACAACTCACTCGAAGAACCAGCCAAGAAGCAACGCTCCACACCAGAAGACTGAGAAAAATCAGCTCGGAACACCTGACCCTCGGGAACGACCATGCAAACAAGATCCCCCCGAGAATCTAAAATCCGAGAACCACCAGGCCGAAACAACACCTCAAAACCCTCATCCAACAACTGGGACACAGAAAGCAAATTGTATCCAAGCGATTGAACAAGAGCAACACGCCTGAGAGTGATCTTATCGCTTACCTTAATCTCACCTTCTGACAGCACACGCCCTCGCCCATTGTCCCCAAAGGTGATGTACTTCTTTGTCACCACCGGGACGAGACTTGAGAACCACCCCTTGTCTCCGGTCATATGCCTCGAGCAACCGGAGTCAATCAACCAAATGTTCTTCAAGTCTCCCACCTGAAATTCAAAAGCGAGCACGTGAGTGAACAAACGACTCAGCACTGGGGTTAGTACCAAAAGAGTAAAACCAGTGCCGAGCCATTTGCTCCAAAGTGGGGTTAGCACAAACCAAATCATCACGCCTATCAAAGCTACCACCACGGTAACCACCGCGAGGGAACCAACCCACTCTAGCTGGAGGAGGACGAAAACCACGAGAGGGAAACCGTGGATCGTACCTCCGCTCCATCTCAAAGCTACGACTCTTCTCACCCTCGTATTGAGCACGAGGTGGAGAACGCCTAGCAAACTGACCACCTGCAAACTTTCCAGACCAACCACCAGAACCACGACCTCCAGAACCAAACCGAGCATCCTCACGAGCACGAAATCCGACTCGCCGTCTGCCCAGACCTGCACCGGTCTGACCGGTGTAGTACACCGGTCTGACCGGTGTGGCTCGGCCAGCAGCAACACCTACAGCCTTCCGGTCTCCCCAAGCCGGAACCGTCCTCACAATCGCCTTGGCCCTGGGCATCTGCATACGAGGCTCAGGTACACCATTAGAGGGGTGGTACCTGTCCCTGTTAGCCCATTCTCTAGCCATTCTCTCCTCACGCTTCCTCTTGAAGCAAAACTCATCCTTGTGACCATCTCTCCCACAATACCCACAATGGAACTTTATGGGCTGTGGCTTAGGCTTAGGCTTGGGTTGGGGCTGCCCACTCGGCTTCTCACCCTTCTTCTCTCCTTCCTCACCTCCCTTTGGGCTCACAAACTTCACCGGTTTCTGAAAATCATTTGTTGTGTGAGGGAATATGGGTGGATCTGGAGTAGTGTCAAGTTTGTTTCTGAGATGGTTGGGCTTGGGCTCAAACTTGTTCTTGTGTCTGTTTGGTGGTGGGATAGGAATCTCTCCAACTCTCTCAGCTCCCTCACCACAGTTCTCTCCAAGCTTGTCAGCCCCAAGTGCCTGACCATCATAGCGTTTGAAAGCCGCTATCATGATACCGAGCTGAGGCTCCTGACCCGACAACCAGCTCATACATTTTCTCAGCTCATCATTTTCATCCTGGAGGCGATCAACATAATGTGCAAGCTCCAAATTCTTAACCGCATGCAATTCACAAGTAGAGCAAGAAGTAGGAATAGGCTCTTTCAACTTAGCCTCAAGCGAAACAGTGTAAGCATGCATCTCATCAATCTTTCCATGCAAAACAGGGCAAGAAGTGCAAGCACCTAGCAAAGCAGGTCTAGACTTAAGCTCAGCCACTTCAACCCTAAGCATATCTAGTTCATCACAAGTAGAAGCATGCTTATCCTTAAGAGCAGTAAGATCAGCTAGGTACACAGAGCAATCACAGCAATCAATCTCATCAGAAACCACAGGAGAAGCCTTAAGCGAATCAATCTCAAGCTTAGCATCTAGGTTCTGGGTTTCTAGCTCAGCCACACGGTTCCTAGCATCTTCTAGTGAGGCCCTAAGCTCTTTCCTCATCTTCTTGGCCTCTCTAAGCATGTGATCGCGGTTATCAAGCAAGTCAACCAACTCATCATTCTCCTTGCGCAAAGAAGAGAGCTCATCACATACCTCATCCTCGGAGTCAGAGTCCGAGTCACTCTGGTGGCTCTTCTTGCTGCCGGAGCTACGGGCCATGCCGCAGAAGCCATCTCTCGCGAAGCAGCTCAATCCGCTCAAGTTCCTGGATGACTTCTTGTTCTTGCGCCGATCACCTTCATCTTCACTGCTACTCGAGCTTGAGGAAGAGTAGGCGGAGCTGGAGTCGACGTCGCTCGCTCCGACCATTGCTCGGGCCTTCCTGCCGCGGCCATCCTTCTTCCTCGACCGTCGCTCGTCCTTGTGCTTGTTCTTGTGCTTGTGATCGCGCCTCGATCGGTACTTGCCATCCTTGCTCGATCGGTGCCTGTAGCCGTCCTTGTAGCCGTCCTTGTTCTCCGTCTTCTCCGGGCAGTCGGCAACGAAGTGTCCTGGCTTGCCGCACTGAAAGCACGTCCGTGCTGTCCTCCTCGTGTTCACCCGGTTCTCGTGCAGCCTCTCGAACCGCCTGGTCAGCAATGCCAGCTCGTCCTCTCCAAGCACATCGAACTCCTCATCTGGCAAAGACATCAAAGAAGACAGAGAGTACATCCTGGAGGATGCGTTAGCATTAGACTTAGCTCCTTTGCCACTAACGAGAGCGAGACTATGAGAATCAGTCGGGCTCTCAATCTTGGCTGTCATACCACGGTCCAACTCAGCCGACTTGAGCTTCGAGAACAGCTCGTTCACCGTCAAGGTGTCATACTTCTCGGACTCAACAATAGCCTCAAACTTCCCGTCCCATACGGTACGATCCAACGAGTGCAAGAGCTTCACGGCTCTATCATGATCATTGTATGGGAGGACGTCCACATTGGCTCTCATGTTGTTCACAACGACCGTAAATCGCTGGAAAAGGGCATCGACGGACTCGCCGGGGAGATGAGTGAAGTTCTCGTACTCTCTCCGGTAAGTCGCGTACATCCGAGCCTGAACCTGAGCATTCCCAGCATGAGCATCCTTCAACTGCTCCCAAATCCTACAAGCTAAGTCCTCTGTCTGAACCCGATCGAATTCAGGCTGACACAGAGCACGAAACAAGTAGTCGACAGCCTTGTTGTTGGCTTCGAACATATCCCTCGATCCTGGAGCAAGGAAGTTCATCGGATGAACATAAGCTGTGTTCACCGTGACATCCCAAAGGATCTGACCCTTTCCGTGGAGGAACGCCGCCATCCGCCTTTGCCACATCTGGTAGTTCTTCCCATCGAAGTGCGGAGGACCCGAACCCCGTTCCTGGTACGCCATCTTTGGATCTTAGACTGGTAAGAGTCAATAAAGACCCGAACCGGCTCTGATACCAATTGAAGGACCGATTAGGCGAACCAGAGAGGGGGGGAGTGAATGGGAGCCGATAAAAATTCTTCTCGAAGGAAATGAGAACTCCAACAAGACGAACACGGCTTCCAACTCACGTCTCCGATCCAACTACCCAAGTTGGTCAAGACCACGCAGCCACTGGAGTGCTACTGGTCCTAGGAACCAACACTCAACCTTCCTAGCCAAAACTCACCAAAACACACAGCGGAAACTTGCACGGCTTGCTGCCTGTGCTACACCGGTCAGACCGATGGCCTACGCCGGTCAGACCGGTGACACCGGTCAGACCGGTGGACAGAGCCGGTCAGGCCGGTGGCTACAGCAGCCGCACAGCAAACGTTCCAGGAAGCCTCAGTGAATCCTCTAGGCCCTGGAACAAAAACCACCACGAAACACAACCTGTGAGGAAGAAGAACCCCTCACAAATCCTAGCAAAACAACTCCAAACACTTCAAGAACTGATCAGCAGGATCACGGGACAAAACCACACGGACAAGGCTGTTCCCCGAGACAAAAACCCACCAAGGGCTAGCACCGGTCAGACCGGTCAAGAGCACCGGTCAGACCGGTCGTGCCTGGGCAGCTCGGGATGAACAGCGCCCGCGAGTCAACTCCTCCAAATCCAACTCTCGATCTCCCGATCCGCTCCACGGTTTTGCACAAGACTTTGGGGATAGTAGGAACACCTCATGGGTACTCCATAGCCAAGATTTGGTCCACCAAAACTTGTCAAATCAAGAGGAATCGAAGAAATCCCACCAAGAACGCCTCTAACCCTAGAGCCACGAAAACCCCAAAATCGAGCCCCTTTGCTCACGGATTTGGAAGGGGAATCAAAGGGAAAAGAACCACGAAGGGTTCATGCATACATCCCCCACCAAATCCCAAAGAGAAAGGCCTCGAAATCGCTCCAAGAAAATCGCCAAGAAAAAGCTCCGAAAATCACCAAAAAGGAGAAACGGGAAAGACACATCCAAGCCTTGAGGAACCACGCCGAATCATCTATACATACCAAAGAGGTTCATACAAGGTCTAGCTTGCCGCCCGATCATCCTTCCCTCTCACAAGATCTCACCATGAAGCTCTCAAGCTAGTCCTACGAAAATCCTAAGAAAATAGGAAGGAAAATAGGAAAACCAAATGAGCTAGGGTTCCAAGAGATGGCTGCCATCCTCTCACCACTTGGGTTATATGGAGGCAACCGAAAGCCTAAAATACCCTTACTAGCTAACTAGGGATACATGCCCCTCGAGGGCGAAATTGGAAGTCTTTGTCTTCGCACCATCGGACGGATGCCCAGCGACCGCAAACTTGCTTAGCCTCGACGCAAGTCTTGCGATCCCGACGCGTGTCCTCCGCTTCGAAGATTCCGGACTGCGTCGTCGCACACCGGTCAGACCGGTGCTCCTCACCGGTCAGACCGGTACCCACCGGTCAGACCGGTCAGACCCACCGGTCAGACCGGTCTGGAGCTGCTGCACCTCCGTCTTCGGTTCTTCGGTCTTGGCTTTGTGGATCAACCAAGGAACCCAGTGGTTTTCTGGTGAACCACCGGAAACCCCGCGAACTCGGTGTAGCCTCCGCCAATCACCACTCATGACTCGGCTCCCACGTAGTCCCGGCTCGACCTTGGTTTTGAGGCTCAACCAAGAAACCGTCCATGACTTCATCTTGCCGTTCTTGCCACCATGCGGCCCGCACTTGACCCCGCTGGCCACCGGGTCCCTCGAACCAAGCCTACTTGTCTTCTCCACACCTGGAGGCCTCACCGGCAACGACCTTTCACGCTTGTTCTTCACCTGCACCTGCACCAGTCAAGCCGCAACCTGCACCTGCAATACTTAGCCAAGAATCAGTCCACACCACGTTGTCAATCACTCATCACACCAGGAAGCGACCATCCACCGGTCCTCGAACCACACCTGGCTCTCAATGTGTATGACAAGCTCTCAAGGATCATAAACACAGGAACTCATCATGTAAGATTTTTCATGATTTTAAAAGGAAAACCAGGAATCAAGCATCTCTAGGAATATGATAAACAACTGCTCAACTTTTCATGAATCATCTTTCAAAGCCTAGACTTAGATTAAGCATGTACTTCCCACGGGTTTTGGGTTTAGAGCAAGTTAAGCATTTAAAGCTTTAGGAGAATCTAGGTCTGAAAACTAAGTATTGAAGAGGAATTACGGCGGAGCAACTATTCATCATTTCCAAGCATAAATCATCAAGATCATTATTAAAGAGAAAAGCCAACTAGCAGACTCTAGCATTTATTCACACTAAGACTTTTAACTAAGACTCTTTAACTCTAGGCAAACATATAACTAGCTAATATTAAAAACATAGGATAATGATACTTATCGTGATAACTGGGGGTGCTCTCCCCCAAGCTGGATCTTGAAGTAGTCCTTGATTCATCCTTGGAACTTGTTTGCCTTCAGGTCTTCCTTAATTTCTCCCTGTAAATATTAATCTCGCACATACCCGAAGGAACAAATTCTAGGATTATGTTCTGAGCCTTCATGTGCCCACTTCTTTTTGTGTTTTTCTGAAAAGTGTGGACCTTCATGTGCCCACATATTTTTGTAAATTTTTATATGCAAAAGGGATGCTAAAACAAAAATATGTGAATGCAATATTTATTTATTTATTTTTATGCCACCACAGTACGAAGTACATGGGGCTTTAAGGAACAGATGCAAATGCAGAAAACATATTTATGGTCTTTTTTCTAATGCAGGTATAGGTAAGTAAATACGCTAAAGGAAATATGCTAATTTAAATATGCAGTGCAGAAAATAAATATCAAGATAAATACCGAGTTACCTCTCGGTGAGAATTTCAAGTACTTACTCCCATGGTGTGCTTTCATCTATGACACCTCGTCGGAATGTCGTGTCTGGTATGGTGCCTTCAATGATCTCAACGAGTGGTGTAGATGTAGTAGCCGATGATTGATTAATTGGTGACGCGGGTAGTGGTTGGTCTTCCGAAGGTGTACTCTTGTCTTTCTTCCTCCAAACTTGTTTCTTTGGTAGAGACCTTTCTGGGGTAACAGTTCCAGAGTTCTTGACTGGTAGGAGCTGAGCGGACTTCTCTTTAATGTCTTCTTCAATGCTCTTGATGTCCGTCAACTTCGTGTTCAGCTTGCGTTGCAATTTCTGAAGGCGTCTCCGCGTCTTGTTCTTCTTGTGCTACTCAGAGTCAGTATAAGTATTAAAGTAGCAGCGTACCTTCTCAGTTCTGAACTGGAAGTGGATCTCGCCCGTCCTGATGTAGATGATCGCTCTTGTGGTGTTCAGGAACTTTCTCCCAAGTACTATGGGAGGATCTTGCTCTTCATCTCCCATGTCCATGACTACAAAGTCAGTTAGGACATAGTGATCCTTTATCTTGACAGGTACATCTCGTGTAAATCCCTCCGGGAATCGGTGTGATTGGTCCGCCATCTGCAGCATTATATAGGTGGAATACAAAGGCAAGTCACCGTATATTAATTCATAAGTTACCTTAGACATTAAATTGATGCCCGATCCCGTGTCGCAGACAACTCGCTGGAAATTCCAGTGATTGATGGAACAGTGGATTGATGGTACTCCAGGGTCATCTAGCTTTGGCAGCAGTGGTGAAGGAAACAGGTTCTCGTTTTCTGATTGAATCATGTTGATCATCCAAACTTCCTCCACGTGTGGTCGAGGTCGATTGTTCTTCTTGTTCCTCCTTCTATCTCTCCTTTTCTTCTCGACAGCTGGCTTGTACTCTTGAGGGTAAGGATATTGGGGGTGTGCAGGAGTTCTTAGGATCTTGTTCTTCAAACTGAATCTCTCCCTCTTCTCGTTGATGGTGAAGACGATCTTCGCGGTGTCGGCGTAGATGATGGCTTTGACTGTGGCAAGGAAAGGACGTCCCAAAATGATTGGGGCGTTCTCACTTCCCCCAGTCTCGACAACAGCGAAGTCGGCAGCTACGTAGGAGCTTCCTACCCCTAGACATATGTCGTCTAGGATGCCCTCAGGGTAGCATAGTGACAGGTCTGCAAGCTGCAAACACATGGTTGTGTACAATAAAGGTGAACCATTGATTTTCTCATATATTACCTTGGGCATTATGTTGACGCTAGACCCAAAGTCACAAAGTGCATTTTCGAAAGTGTAGGCTCCAATAGTGATGGTAATGATGGGCCTCCCTGGATCTCCTCTCTTGGTGGGCATGCCCCAGTCAGTCCACTTTGGGCCTTCTTCTGTCTTATTAGAGCACAGACCTGCATAATAGATATCGACAAGATTTGCAGATTCTAATTTTTCCGGCTGGCCCGGAATCTTACCTGGGTTAGCCGTGGGAACAGATGATGCCAGCTGAGATATCTGAGATTCTATCATTTTATTAAAACTATGCTGGTTCTTAATGGCAGAAGAAAAGCTTTTCATTTTATTACTAATAGTTTCTAACATTTTATCATTGGAAGCTAACTTCTTAGACAGATTATCCATAACTCTACCCTGGTTTTGGACTAACTCTCTTAAAGGTGGGAAATTATTGGAAGAGTTATTACCTTGATAGTTACCTGTATAGTTACCTGGGTAGTTGGGCCTCTGCTGGGTCCATCCTTGATTTTGTTGGGGACGATATTGGTTGTTGTTGTTGATGTAATTCACGTCCTCCTCCAGCTGAGAGCATTGATTGCCCGAGTGTCCAGTGTTTCCACACTCTTCACAGGTCATGCGGGATTCGAAGAGTTGCATGACTTCCTTCTTCTCAGGGGCTTTGTCTTCAAGCCTCTTCATGATTAGTAGCTTCCTCTTTCTTTCTTGCGGGGTTGACGTTCCTCATTCCAAGCTTGATTGGACGCCATCTTTTCCACAAGGTTAGTAGCTTGAGTAAGTGTAAGGGATAGGAAAGCACCTCCAGCTGCAGCATCCATCATTTCACGGGTGTTGGTAGTGAGCCCGTGGTAGAAGGTCTGCATGAGCAACCGGTTCTCCATTCCGTGGTGTGGGCATTCTGAGATGTAGTCTTGGAAGCGCTCCCACGCTTCAGGAACAGATTCGTCATGTTGCTGCTGGAAACTTGAAATTTTCCCCCGTAAGGCATTGGTTTTGCCTATAGGAAAGAACTTTGCTAGAAAGGCAGTAGAACATAGTGTCCATGTTGTAAGTTTGTCTTTGTTGGAGTAAAACCATTGCTTCGCTTGCCCCAAGAGTGAGAATGGGAATAAGCGAAGTAGGATTGCATCACTTGGCACATCTTTGGTCGTGAAGGTGCCACATATCTTCAAGAAATGTTGAAGGTGTGCGTTGGCATCTTCATGAGCTTTTCCACAAAATTAGCTAGCTTGTACCATGTTGATCAGTGCAGGCTTGAGCTCAAAAGCTATGTCTCCCACAGCGACTGCCGGACCAGTACGAATGTTGTCCGGGGTCAGTGCAGAGTACTCGCGAAGGGTCTTGTTTGCCATTACTTTAAACTTGGGTGTTAAGCTTTGCACTATTGAATCTTCCAAGGCAGAGGTCGTGGGCCGAAACTTGGGCTTTGGCCTTGCCTTCCTTAGGTTTTCTCTGGATCTGAAACGAAGTTGTCTGGAAGATTCTTATTCATACACTACCCTGAAATCAGATAGACAAAAGTGGAAAGAACAAGGGTAAGCCTGTTTAAGCAACGATAATTTGGGTTCTCGATACATTACATGTGAGAGATGCATGCATGCTATTACTAAATTTATTTTTAGGCTATAGACTATCTTTCCCCGGCAACAGCGCCAAAAATGCTTGTTGACATTGCTAACGTCATCGACTAGAAACAGATATAAAATCCATCTCTATCGACGGCGCCAGAAATGCAAAGGTATATCTTAGCATGATGCTAAGTGTATATCAGATGTTGCTTTCAGATAAACTAAAAGATAAATCCGTTACGGGTCATAGCACAACTCGATCTAGGTTGTCATCCCTGACAGAAGTGCCTCTAAAACGCATGGATTGGTACTCTTACATATGCCTTGGATCTCTAGACAAGAAAATATATATAAATGGGTATCCGCAAGCGCACAGATATGAATATACCATTGTAGCATTTTAACCAGGAGTAAAACCAGGTATCAAATTTATATTCTACCACAGGGAAAGAAGTCTTCTATCTATAATAACAAATACATGTACATCTCTCAGTTGTGTAATGTAGAGTGACCAAAATATATCAATTACTATAAACAGGTGTAAGTCACATAAAGATAAAGATAATGATAGCATTGATCAAGTCATAACATAGTGAACCACCAGAAAGTGTCAATATAGAAAGAGAAGCGTATTCACAGCCTAGTTAGCGAGGATACTCCTCAGTAACCCTAAACTATACGTCAATGCATACTATGATTAGTGCAATACATTTAACAATCATGGAAGAAGAACTATTATACTTATGCATGGGGAGACTACCCAGGAGGATCAAGGCCGAAACTTGAAACAACCCAAATAGTATAAGGCTCCACTAGTGCTACACATGGGGGGTGGATTGCAAAGGACTCAATAGTGCTGTCACCACCACGATCTACCACATGACCCGGCATGTAGGGTGCAATCGCAGGTAAATACAGTATAAGCACCATGCTTACACTATCTTTACCACTCACCCATGTTAACAGATGATCTAGGTGAGGGCTATACGACTCCATACACGAATATAAAGGTAAATCAACTATGCTAAACATGTAATCATAATAAACACCAAAGCATATAATCTCGAATATAATCATTGATAAGAACATATGTCTCTACAGCAAATGTAAAATAACTTATAAAGAACTTACAAGAGCGAAGCTAGATCAGTATCTCGACCAGCTTCTAGACGATCAGGAGCCAAGTAGACGCCTTGCCTCCCCCTAGATCTAGACTAGTTAGCTACTCTCACTATATGGTGTTTCTAGGGCGTAGTATCTCTGACTTGATGACTTGATCTGGTGTATGAACTGAAGCCAGACTCTCCCTTCTGCCAGGGGGTCAGGGGGCTGCTTATATAGTCTTGAGGAGGTACCATGCGCCGTACGATCAAACTGACCTAACCTTCGGTTTAGATTGATCCTCATAGGCGGTGGAAGAACATTCCAGAAGTAGGGCTGACGTGGCGCCCGGGGGAGGCCGACCGGCCCCACCACCAGGCCGACCTGCCTGGGGTGGGCCCCCCTCGGGGTCCGCTTCGGTCTGGTCGGTTCTCGCCCCTTCCAGATGCTTCTTTCTTGGATGCCAAGTCATGTTGAGTTCCGGAGTCCTCTGGAGTCTTCTAGAAGTGTTCTTTTCCTATTTTTCTGATTAGTCCCTGTAATACATTGAATTCTCCAAAACTCCAGGAAAACTGTTAGTGACACCCTATTCTAAGTTGGTATTAACAATTATGCCCTTTTCTCATGTTTGGTTGACTTATAAATATATAAGATAAAATGTGTCAACAGCCACACCGCCCGTGGAAGCCGGAGATCGCCACCAACTCGCGCTTGGAGTCTGGACGTGCGGGGATAAGACCGTCGGCGCCATACCTGTTAGTACACAGCTACTGTACAAGCCGCTGTGCGGCCCTACTGTGACTGCCTTCCCTTGGTCTATAAAAGGGAGGGGCAGATGCCCCCGCGCGGGCACGCCCATTCATCTACACACACTCACTCGCCCACAGCACATCACCCCGTTCCCGATATTGGCACTTGCCTCAATCACCATATCTGGGACTTGGGGGAATTTCCTCCTCTCCCGCCTTGCTTGTAGCCCCCCTCTATAGGCACCCCCGGTGCTAGTTAATACAGTGCGCAAGCACACCTTGCTGGACGTACGGCCGCGTGGCCGGAACCAGGATAAACCCCGTCTCCCATTAGCTTAGCACCGACTGTCGAGAGATAGATCCCAGAGCTAATTACTAGTTGGTGCCGGTGCTAATCCGGACACTGACAGTTGGCGCGCCAGGTAGGGGGCTGCGCTGAGATCGCCCACCCGTCTTCTCGATGGTGACCGTCACCGAGCACACGTCGGAAAGGCCCGCCTGGGGTCAGTCCGATGCGTTCCCAGCCGGATTCGAGATCTGGTTCGGGAGCATCCACTACCAGGCGACCGGTAATGGATACCTGATGCGTATCCTCAACAGGGACACACTCAACGCGGCGCCGCCCGGAACAGCGGCTGCCCCAATGCCTGCAACGTTTCCGCCAGCACCCCGGCGCCGCAAGCGTTCGGGAAGGCGCTCGCGACGAGCGCGCACGGAGCGACGCCAGGCGGCGGGCGCTGGCTCCCCCCAGCGGGTCGAAGCCGGCGAGCTCCCACCTGTCGCCGCAGGACAAGGAGATGCGCCCCCACCAGTGGGCTCGACGACGCACCCCGTCGGAGAAGCCATGGCCGCGCGGCCGCAGTTCCTCCACAGGCTGCGTAGCGCGACCATGGCGTACTCTTCGTAAGTCAGCACCAACCTGGCCGCGTACGAGGACCTTCCGGACCACCACTTCACGTCAATCCGGAACCTCATCGCGACCTTGTTGGCGTTTCTTAACATCACCACTATGGCACTGGTTAGCGGGAGCGTGTAAGAGACACCAGGTATATCGCAAGCGCACGGAAATACCGATGTAGCACTTCCCCAAGGAAGGAGAGTATTCCAAGGGTATCGAATCCAAGGAACGGTGTGCACTATCTCCTACTCTAGTATAGATGATCCAAGGACACAACACTGATTGATAGGATAGGTAGAAAGGATCTGCCTCGACTGAGCGCAGAGTCTAGCACGGTCTCTCAGGTATAACACTCACTTTGGGCGCCAGCACATCCTAACTTTTTAGGGAGAGGCCAAAGTGCTGGCAACGAGCCCAACTCGGTACGCGACGCAGAGGGTTTGCAAAGGGTCCAACAGGCTGTCACCACTGCGGCCTACCTCTACGCTATGAACGTACGTGGTCTTCGAAGGATAGCTTATGGCCCAGACACCACGTCTACACCACTGACTATTACTACGAATCCGCGAGGGAGATACTGGCACTAGCTCAAGGTATGCTCTATCACTCATGCAAGATCACGAACACACTTTGATCTAATTAGATAAATGTAGGAGCATCAACTTTACTCTAATAGACGAGCTGGCAAACCAGATGGAAACTTATGATCTAAGTCTACTAGATCGAAAGGGTTGTGTTCGAAGAACACAAGCCTCTAAATCAAGAACAAACGAAGAACACAAGAATAAAGCAACTAAGCATGCATACGACTTTAGTCTAAATAGAAAATGTCGAAATACTCACTTTAGTCTAAATGAAAAACAAAGGCACCGCTGAGGATCATTCTTAAGGAAGATGTCATAAACATGACATGTCCCCAAGCCTCCCACCTCACTTCCTAACACTAATCCTATACAAAGAGCTCCCCTCTCCTAATGAGAGAGGCTCTAAGGCCAAAAGTGAGAAGGACGAGAAGAAGTGTGTGTCCTATCCTCTACCCCCTCTCCTTCTATTTATAGGCCCGGGTACCGGCGCGAGAACACCCCATACACCCCCGAACTGGCTTAAGGATCCAATCAGGGAGCACCACGTGGAACCTGGTGGCGAAAGGAGGAAATCCCGGGTCGGCCGACCTGCGCCCACCACGTCTCACCTTGTGCTTTCTCTGGGTGACTGGTGTGTGGGCCCTTATGACGGTTCCCGGTGTATGGGTTGTTTGGAGGCGGTTTGCTCGGGTTGTGGGCCCTTGGATCCTTGTGCTGGACACGTGGCGGTGTCTGATTCGTCGGGAAGTGCTTCTCTTGGATTGATGAAGTGTCATGGACACATGGCATCCTGGGTGCCAGCACGTCGCCACGTGGCCTGGTGTGGGTCCCACCGGGTCCATGATATAGTGTGATCTTATCTTGTGCATATCTCTTTCATCCGGACTCAGAAGTATACAAATGATATATCCATTTCAATCGTCTTGACGAGCCCGTCGCAAAGGTGCAGTCCAAATTGGCAATTGGGGTTGTTTATGATGACGTCCTTCAATAGCCATTGTATCACTTGCTCTCAATTGTACCAATTGGCACGCAATTCGGTGCATCCTGCAACAAAAGCTAGAAACACCAACACTTGTGGAAATCATCAGTATCAATCCCTATTCTAGTGTTGATGATCCTTTTACCATTTATTTTATGCAGGTATTGACGGTGTAAAAGTAGCACTTAACAGCCGTCAACAACACCCCCACACTTGACCTTTGCTCGTCCCGAGTAAAGGGAGTCAGATCAAGGTGAGACATGATATCCAAAGGTATGAAGCGAGCATAAGAGATATTCCAAACCATACCTTGTACTTGTGAACTCTGAAGTGTCTATCATGCTATCTTGGGTAGTTGAGGAATGGAACGGTCATGAATAAAATCACTCCTGCTCATCATGTCAAGTAACTTGGGGTTTTGCGATAAATTTTCAAAACAAACCTTGCTTAGCTCCTCATTTGATTCTCTCAGATCGCTCAATGTGTATATGTCCTCACCAAGGCATTAGATTGCTTTTCTTCATCCTACTTCTAATGATGGCTATATGTGGAGCTCAGGGTAGGATAAAGGATAAAGCATACTTGCATCACATATATTGCAAAGTCAAAAACTGGATCCACAGAGAAAAATCAAATCATACCATCAGATCAAGATGTGCACGTGTATGGATATGGTGAGTATGGTAAGGTGGATACTAGGCCCGGAATGGGTGCTAGATATTACCATACATGTATGATGAGAGTTGGTAGATGGTAAGGTGGACACTAGCCCCGGAATGGATACTAGTTATTACCATCTAAGTTATGGAACTCCTTTTTGCATGATTCTCCCTCATGTATAAAAATATTTTGAGAACATGGCTATCTCTATATTTTTTCCTTGTGGACCTTCATGTGTCCAATTCTTTTTTTTTCCTTTTTTTTCAATACCTGGACCTTCATGTGTCCATATTTTTTTCGATAGCCATGTCTCTTGTGTAACAAAAACTAGGAGGGAGAGATCAACACATATGGAGCCTTATTTTCACGGAATGGATGAATGATATAATGCTAACTTCCAGTGTAGAAGCATAGCAAGGGGGAAATGGTGGTGTGCACATGAATCTTGATCATGAGAGTAATGAAAAGAATTCTCACAAGGGTCACAGAATTTGACAAAACTCAATGCAATAACAAGCAGCATATGAGTATATGGTTTTCAACTATGAACATCATATGGCTTTGGTAGGACGGTGGCATATCAAAGAGGAGCCTTGCAAAGGGTTTTTAGATTTTCAAATAAAATTACCCAAGAACTCAAGCATAAAGAGCGAAGATCATATTATCAAGCCATATCACAAACACCAACTACTTAGATAAACATGAGTTCCCTAATGATATTTGTTCACAAGCATCAAGATGATGAGTAAGGAATAAAACATATGCAAGCCAACCACAGGAATCATGTAGAGCAAGCATAGCACCAAGCACTGAGTTGATATAAAGGATATGAATTGAGATTCAAACAAACTCATTGATAGGATAGAGTGAGATAGAGGGTGCACATACCATCGTTTCTGAAGGATAAGAGATCAAGGAAGACCAGTGGTGATTCGGCTGACCAAAAGGGCAGCCGGGTCACTCTAGTTTACCTTGCTCTTGTCATGAAGGCGTAGTTGATGTTGTGCAGCGCCTATGTGGGGGTTCTCTAGTGGAAATGTCGATGATGAGCTTGAGAGAACTCCCCCACACTAGTTGTTGAACATGGTGTTGTTCTTCAAATGACAAATGAAACCAAAGGAGGGACTCTACTGGTTCAAGAACCATAGAGCCTTTATTCAAATTCAAATATTTTTGTTGTTTTTATTTTATTTTATTGTCACCATGTCAATTGCTCGAAAGGGTTAGACCAAGATTACACTTCATACACAAAGGGGAATATACTTACCTTGGACCTTTGAGAGGTCACATGTACCACCTTTGCATGTTGTGCAATATGAATCTGACACCTCAACTTACCTTCCCAGTTGAATTTAGCTCAATGACTTACCCATTTAAAGTTGACAATTCTTCTGCAGGGGTTAGTCCACATACAGGCAACCAAAATCTATGAAATTATACTTCTGAGGTTCATCAGTCAAAACTCGACACCATGCCTTGTTTTGACTGAAGAAGACAATTTTAACCTAAGCACCATGGTTAATTTAAAACAGACTATGAATGCACATCCAGGACATAAGCATTCGAACCAGAGCATACGGACTAAGATAAAGGAAGCATGCATGCATGATCAAGCTATTCATCAAAAGAGGCATAAGCATGAGCATAAGACGGTGAACCTCGGGAACCTCCCGGAAGGGCTTTGTTTAATGTCAAAAGCAGGATTTACCTAGCTAGTGGGCAAGATGCAAGAGCTGACATCATCACCACACCAAGATAAGATTTGGTAGAGGAGGAACTTTACTCAGGATGCTCACATATCTCCACCACACTTGAAGTTTGCATTGCTAGGCAACAAAACTCAAGTGTGTGGTGATCAAGCTTCCTTTTGTAAACATTCCCTCACCAAAGCGTATCTAGGTGTTGCAGCTGATGTGGCTCACATGTTTGTCGGTATCACCTGTCCATCTTTCTTCTCAATCTCCACCTGAAAGGTTAGTGACCAAAAATACCCGAAGGACAACTTATCCTAAAAACATGTTCTTACTTTTATTCGAAAAGGGAAATAAAACCTAACCTAATCCAGGCTATCTCATGGGAGTGCTTTGTTTATTTAAGGTCATAAGCTCGACCATGGGAACTTCATCTTGCAGCTATCGTTGGTGGTGGCATTCCCGTCTCACCACCAATCCTTGATGTATCAGTGAAGCTTTAGCTGCAAGGTTAGTGCCACAGTGCACACACGAAATCTGATATGCTTACGATAGACATATACATCTACAACCAACCTTCTGAACTTTCTAGAAACGAGGACCATAAGGTGATTGCAGCCCTCATGCGTGCTCAGTGCACTAAGCATGTCTGACTCTAGAGGGACATGATGCGAGCATGGTCTGTATGGTGAATCAACAATGAAACTACCATGCTCGTGTGTGGGATCCTTTCCTCTAGACTCCAGAGTCAGTGCCTCAGAAGGTTCCATGGCCCATGAATTCTCCATCTCAAGAGAGTCATCATGGAAGCTCAATGTTGACTCTCGATCATGATCGAAAGCAACATGATACTGGCCAGCAGGAAGAGGCTGAGACTCGGTCGAGAGTGGTGACGACCGTTCGCCTTCACAAAGGTGAAGAGAGTCTCCCGAGCCACCCCGATGAGAGGTAGAACATTCTACAACCTCAATGAGAATGGGCTCGGATGATGCGAATAGAGATGTATGCATCATCTTCTCGAGCAGGTTTTCCTGGGGAAAAAGCCTTGCCATGGGATGTCCCGGACAAGGGGCAGCAGTGGCAGAAGCGACTCCCCCAAGCTTATCATCTAGGCTCCCTAAAAATGTATCGAAGAGCTGCTCTAGAGGGGAGCCTAGGAGAAGATCGAGATCAAGGACATCGAAGATGTGAAAGTCTAAGCTAGCCTCGATCCCGTCTATGATAAGCAGCACAACACTTGCGATCCCCCGACATTCAAGAACACGTCCAAACGGACAGGTCTTAAGGAGCATGTCGAATGGTGCCAGCGGGACTCTGCCCAAAAGAGTTTCCACTAAGTGCCATGGCAAAATGTTAACCTCCATGATGGGGTTACAATGGGCCTCTATGACAATGCCTCTAATGGAGCAAGGGACAACCAGAGAAGGTGAGCTATTCCAAGTTGCCTCGGAAAATTGTGTCACTCCTTCTGACCATTCCTCTCTCGTAGCCTCCTCAGGATATGCTTCGTCAGGAGGATCAGGAGGTCGAGGAGGCACCGCAGGCCTAAGGGAAGGTTCTGTCGAAAGATTTCTAGAGTGATCAGTATGGACAGAATAAGGATCCTCCCCTAATTGGGCATCAACAGAATTCGAGGTGTCTGAAGGATTTCTATATGGGTCATCCTCGAATTTGCAAGTGAACACCGAAGGTTGAATTTCTTCTTCTTTTGGTGTTCGGGGTTCAGGAGAGGGCTCAACAGACAAGTCTTGGGATTCAAAAGATGAAGGCTCGAACTTGGATGTTGAGGGACTCTCATGGCTCGACTCGGATTCCTCTCGGTAGGATCTGGGATTGACTTCAAAGTAGGAGTTTAGGAAATCCATACCTTCAGCTGATCCCCTTTCAAGAAATGGTTTTCCGTGGTCGAGACGACAGACAGACCTTTTGTCGAGACCATCATAAAAATTGTGAAGCAACTGAGAATCAGGTATCGACAAGGGCGGTCCATAATACACTAAGCGTGTAAATCTAGCCCAGGCCATGTCTATCGTTTCCTTCTCTTTCTGTCGAAAACAATGGATATCTTCCCATAGAGCAGCAACACGAGATGGAGGGAAGAACTCAAGAAAAAACTTGTCTCTAAGCTCTCCCCAACTATCGTTCACGCTACCTACGGTGTATGTGTACCATTGTTCCTCCTTCCCTACAAGAGAGTATGGAAACAACTTCCACTTGAAGGTATCCAACGTCATACCCATAGTGTAGATAAGAGAACACAAGTTCTCGAAGTCACGAAGATGGTCATATGGGTTTTTGCTCGAAACACCAGAGAAGATAGTGTACCGAACAACATCGATAGTCGCAGGGAGGGGCTCACAGCCGGATGTGAGGAAAAGACGCACAGAAGGTGGTGGCTCTGGGAGCTCATCCCTGGGGGTAGTGATGCTTTTACAGGAAAGCTTCACCATGGGTAGCGGGGGTAAAGGTAGAAGAAAAGAAATAAAAAGGATATCGATGGGTAACAGGGGTGAAGGTAGAAGAAAATGAAAAAGATAAATACGAGGACCACTAGGTTCGAAGATAGATACAACAACCGTTCCCCGGCAACGGCACCAGAAATGCTTGTTGGCGTTTCTTAACGTCACCACTATGGCATCGGTTAGCGAGAGCGTGTAAGAGACACCGGGTATACCACAAGCGCACGAAAATACCGATGTAGCACTTCCCCAAGGAAGGAGAGTATTCCAAGGGTATCGAATCCAAGGAACGGTGTGCACTATCTCCTACTCTAGTATAGATGATCCAAGGACACAACACTGATTGATAGGATAGGTAGAAAGGATCTGCCTCCACCGAGTGCAGAGTCTAGCATGGTCTCTCAGGTATAACACTCACTTTGGGCACCAGCACATCCTAACTTTTTAGGGAGAGGCCAAAGTGCTGGCAACGAGCCCAACTCGGTACGCGACATAGAGGGTTTGCAAAGGGTCCAACAGGCTGTCAGCACTGCGGCCTACCTCTACGCTACGAACGTACGTGGTCTTCGAAGGATAGCTTATGGTCTAGACACCACGTCTACACCACTGACTATTACTACGAATCCGCGAGGGAGATACTGGCACTAGCTCAAGGTATGCTCTATCACTCATGCAAGATCACGAACGCACTTTGATCTAATTAGATAAATGCAGGAGCATCAACTTTACTCTAATAGACGAGCTGGCAAACTAGATGCAAACTTATGATCTAAGTCTACTAGATCTAAAGAGTTGTGTTCGAAGAACACAAGCCTCTAAATCAAGAACAAACGAAGAACACAAGAACAAAGCAACTAAGCATGCATACGACTTTAGTCTAAATAGAAAATGTTGAAATACTCACTTTAGTCTAAATGAAGACCAAAGGCACCGCTGAGGGTCGTTCTTGAGGAAGATGTCATGAACATGAAATGTCCCCAAGCCTCCCACCTCACTTCCTAACACTAATCCTATACAAAGAGCTCTCCTCTCCTAATGAGAGAGGCTCTAAGGCCAAAAGTGAGAAGGAGGAGAAGAAGTGTGTGTCCTATTCTCTACCCCCTCTCCTTCTATTTATAGGCTCGGGTACCAGCGCGAGAACACCCCATACACCCCCGAACTGGCTTAAGGATCCAATTAGGGAGCACCACGTGGAAGCTGATGGCGAACGGAGGAAATCCTGGGTCGGCCGATCCCTAGGGTCGGCCGACCTGGGCCCACCACGTCTCGCCGTGTGCTTTCTCTGGGTGACTGGTGTGTGGGCCCTTATGACGGTTCCCGGTGTATGGGTTGTTTGGAGGCGGTTTGCTCGGGTGTGGGCCCTTGGATCCTTGTGCTGGACACGTGGCAGTGTTTGATTCGTCGGGAAGTGCTTCTCTTGGATTGATGAAGTGTCATGGACACATGGCATCCTGTGTGCCAGCACGTCGCCACATGGCCTGGTGTGGGTCCCACCAGGTCCATGATATAGTGTGATCTTATCTTGTGCATATCTCTTTCATCCAGACTCAGAAGTATACAAATGATATATCCATTTCGATCGTCTTGACGAGCCCGTTGCAATGGTGCAGTCCAAATTGGCAATTGGGGTTGTTTATGATGACGTCCTTCAATAGCCATTGGATCACTTGCTCTCAATTGTACCAATTGGCACGCAATTCGGTGCATCCTGCAACAAAAGCTAGAAACACCAACACTTGTGCAAATCATCAGTATCAAGCCTTATTCTAGTGTTGATGATCCTTTTACCATTTATTTTATGCAGGTATTGACGGTGTAAAAGTAGCACTTAACAGCCGTCAACACACCTCGCTCGGTGAGTCCTACCGAGACTCCGACAGCGAGGAGCGCAAGCATGGGCGCGGGGGGTCACAGTGGGACTACTTCGGGCTTCAGAACCCTGACGCTCTCAGGCGGTTTCAGGCCGCAGCAGACTACTGCCTCACCTGCTCTGACGACTCCAGCGAGGGGGACTATGATCCAACCTGAGAGTGCTACATCATCGTCATCGGCGAAGGCGAAGGCGCAGGAGGAGGAGCGGGTGACGCAGCGGTCCGCAACAACGTGGCGGCAAACCCACCTGTGGGGACGCCACCACCACCTGACGTGACGCGCGCCGCGCAGATGGCCTAGCTCTGTGAGTTGGAGGCGAAGCTTAACACAGAGCGCGAGCAGGTGCGGCAACTGAAGGCCACGCTCGAAAAAGGCAAGGCCGGCCCTTCGTCACAGGGGGCGCGTAGCCCGCGAACATATCAACGTCGACGTGGATGACATGCCAAACTTGGTGAGGGCCAGCCAGAAGCTCGTAGCCGCGGTGACCTTGATTTGGGCCATGCCCGAGCCATCGACGCCCGAGGGACGTAACCTGCGCCGCGAGGCGCAGGCCCTCATCGAGCAGGCTGCGGTGCAGCAAGCCGAGAGCTCCTCATCCCGCATGCTCCATCAGTCTAGTGTAAAGGCTGGTGGCGGCGGTAGGGACCAGGAGGCATCAGTCCACACTCCGCACCAGGGACCTACAGTCCACGAAGGCAACCTGAGGACGCCCGCCAAAGACCGGATTCGGGATACGCGTGGCGCGGCCGACGACGGTGACGCCCGCAACATCCTGAACAAGAAGAGCAAGACGCCGCAACGACACGCGGCTACCACCCTCGGCGCGGCGGCCGTTACGACAGCCAGGAGGACAAGAGCCCGTCACCGGAGCCGCCGGGCACGCGTGTGTTCTGCCGAGCGATCCGCACGGCTTCAATCCCCCCGCGCTTCCGCCAACCGACGACCGTGAACAAGTACTCGGGGAAGACAGACCCCCGGGTGTGGCTCAACGACTACCGCCTAGCATGCCAGCTGGGCAGCACCACCGACGACGCCATGATCATCCGCAACTTGCCGCTGCACCTGGCAGATTCCCGCGCGGACGTGGCTCGAGCACCTGCCCGCGAACCAGATCTACGACTGGGACGACCTAGTCAGGACGTTCGTGGGCAACTTCCAGGGCACATACGTGCACCCTGGGAACTCCTAGGACCTTCGAAGCTGTACCTAGAAGGCGGGAGAGTCCTTGAGGGACTTTATCCGCCGCTTCTCTAAGCGCTGCACCGAGCTCCCGAGCGTGGGTGAGTCCGAGGTCGTGCACGCCTTCTTGGAGGGCACGACTTGTCGGGACCTTGTGCGTGAGTTGGGGCGGAACTCTCCCACTAGAGTCAATGAGCTGTTCGACATCGCCACCAGCTACGCTTCGGGAGAAGAGGCGGTGGGGGCGATTTTCGACAGCAAGAAGGGCAAGCGAGCGGAGGACGCGCCCGCGAAGGGCAGCAAGCCCAAGGAAGCCTCGAAGAAGCAAAAGCAAGGCAAGAAGGGCAAGAAGAACTAGGGCAAGAAGCCCATGGAGCAGGGCGAGGGCTCCGAGGAAGTCGACGCGGTCGATGCCGCCAACAAGAGGGCTCGAGGCCCCCCTCGAGGTGGAGTGTTCGACGACATGCTGAAGAAGCCCTGCCCGTACCACAAGACCCCGGTCGCTCACACCCTCGAGCAGTGCGACATGCTCAGGAAGTACTACAATTGAGTCGCCGCGAAGGACGACAACACCAAGAAGGATGCGGGTGACGGGGGCAAGGACGGCTTCCCGGAGGTGGAGAACGTGTTCTTCATCTTCGGGGGGCCCACGGTCGATATGACGTCGCGGCAGCGCAGGTGTGAACATCGAGAGGTCTACTCCATTCACCCAGACGTACCGTGGTACCTCGATTGGTCGGAGGAGACGATCTCCTTTGGCCGCGAAGACCACCCGGATCATATCCCCAATCCGGGACAGTACCCGCTTGTTGTCGATCCCATCATCGGCAACACGCGGTTCTCCAAGGTGTTGATGGACGGAGGCAGTAGCCTCAACATCATATACTCCTCCACCTTGGAGCTCATGGGGATCAGTTTGGACAAGCTGCGGCCCACCAAGTCGCCATTCCATGGAGTTGCGCCAGGCAAGCGAGTCCATCCTCTCGGGCAGATCGACCTGCCTGTCTGCTTCGGCACGCCGAGCAACTTCTGCAAGGAGGTCCTCACCTTCAAGATGGTGGGGTTTCGGGGAGCATACCACGCCATCCTTGGCCGACCCTGCTACGCCAAGTTCATGGTGGTCCCGAACTACACCTACTTGAAGCTCAAGATGTCGGGGCCAAAAGGTGTCATCATGGTGGGCTCGTCGTTCGAGCACGCGTTCGAGTGTGACGTCGAGTGTGTCAAGCGCGCCGAGGCGCTTGCACATGACGAGGCCCTCGTGACGGACCTGGAGAAGCTGGCCAACGAGGCCCTCGACTCCACCAACAAGCACACCGGCAGCTTCGAGGCCGCGGAGCACACCAAGGCTGTACCCCTCGACCCAGCGCCCCGAGGGCAAGGTGTTGAGGGTCAGCTCCACCCTCGACCCGAAATAGGAAGTGGTGCTCGTCGACTTTCTCCGCGCCAATGCTGACATCTTTGCGTGGAGTCCCGCGGATATGCCGGGCATTCCGAGGGAGGTCGCCGAGCACTCACTTGATATCCTGCCCAACTCCAAGCCAGTGTCTCAACGTCTGCGACGATTTGACGAGGAGAAGCGCCGGGCGATTGGAGAGGAGCTGCACAAGCTCTTGGAGGCCGGATTCATCAAGGAGGTATTCCATCCCGTGTGGCTAGCTAATCCTATACTAGTTAAGAAAAAGAATGGGAAGTGGCGGATGTGCATAGATTACACCGGTTTAAATAAAGCATGTCCCAAAGTTTCTTTTCCTTTGCCACGAATTGATCAGATAGTTGATTCCACTGCGGGGTGTGAATTATTATGCTTCCTTGATGCGTATTCTGGTTACCACCAAATCAAGATGAAAGAGTCCGACCAGCTCGCGACCTCTTTTATCACGCCATTTGGTATGTTTTGCTACGTGACGATGCCGTTCGGTCTCCGAAACGCCGGGGTAACGTACCAGCGATGTATGCTCCACGTCTTTGGGGATCACATCGGGCGGACCGTTGAGGCATACGTCGACGATATCGTAGTGAAATCTAGGAAGGCGGACAACCTGGTGAACGATTTGTGCATTACGTTCGATTGCCTCTAGGCAAACTGGGTTAAGTTGAATCCTGAGAAATGCATCTTCGGGGTGCCGCGTGGCATGCTCTTGGGTTTCATTGTCTCCCAGTGAGGCATAGAGCCCAACCCGGAGAAGGTGTCGGCCCTTGAGCGGATGGGGCTGATACGCGATCTAAAGGGAGTACAGAGGGTCCTGGGCTGCCTCGCGGCTCTGAGTCGCTTTATCTCACGTCTCGGTGAGAAGGGCTTACCCCTGTACCGACTTCTTAGAAAGAGCGAGCGTTTCTCCTGGACCACCGAGGCCCAGGAGGCCCTCGACAAGCTGAAGGCAACACTCGCCCACGCTCCAATATTGACGCCGGCCTAGGAATGCGAACCCCTTTATCTCTACGTCGCCGCCACGACCCAGGTGGTCAGCGCGGTCATCGTCGTGGAGAGAACAGAGGAGGGGCACACCCTGCCAGTCCAGAGGCTCGTCTACTACATTAGCAAAGTGCTGTCAGAAACTAAGACACGATACCCTCAGATCCAGAAGCTGCTCTATGCGGTGGTGCTCACGCGGTGCAAGCTGCGGCACTACTTTGAGGCCCATCCCGTCACCGTGGTCTCCTCTTTCCCCTTGGGCGAGATTGTCCACAATCAAGATGTCTCGGGTAGAATAGCTAAATGGTCCGTGGAGCTCATGGGTGAAGCCCTCACCTACGCACCACGAAAGGTGATAAAATCGCAGGTCTTGGCGGATTTCATGGTTGAATGGACCGACATTCAGCTACCTACCCCTCAAATCCAAGCTGAGTGCTGGACCATGTACTTCGATGGTTCAGTAATGAAAATAGGCACAGGCGCGGGCCTGCTCTTTGTTTCACCCCTTGGAGAACATATGTGGTACCTGGTACGCTTGCATTTCCTCGTGTCGAACAACATGGCAGAGTACGAGGCCCTCCTCAGTGGCCTTCGCATCGCCATCGAGCTCGGCATCAAGCGCCTTGATATCCGAGGAGATTCTCAGTTGGTCATAGACCAGGTGATGAAGGACGCGAGCTGCCACGACGAGAAGATGGAGACATACTGCGCCGCGGTGCGCAAACTTGAGGACAAGTTCTTTGGCTTCGAGCTCAATCACATCACGCGCAAATACAACGAGGAGATGGACGAGCTGGCCAAGATTGCTTCGGGGCGGATCACCGTTCCCCCGAACGTTTTTGCTCGCGACCTCACCAAGCCCTCCATCAACCTCGACAAACCCGCTAAAGTCTCTGGCATGGCCTCGGGGGCTGGCCCCTCCTAGGCCACGGGCACAGAGCCCATGGATGAGGACCCCTCGAACGGGGAACTCGAGACCTCGGACCTCGAAGGGTCCCAGGCGGATGAAGCCGAGGCGATGGAGATCGACGAGCTCCCGACCCTCCACGGGACTGGCGTGACGAGTATCTCGCCTGGCTCGACCGGGGGGAGCTGCCCCCGGATCGAACCGAGGCAAGACGAATCGCCAGGAAGGCCAAGTCTTTCATCGTCATTGACGGCGAGTTGTACAAGCGTAGCGCCTCGGGGATCATGCAGCGGTGCATCTCTATCCCTGAGGGCTGGGAGTTGATTCAAGACGTCCACGCGGGCGAGTGCGGCCACCACGCCGCTCCGCGCACCCTCGTAGGCAAGGCGTTCCATCAGTGCTTCTACTGGCCGACGGTGGTCACCGACGCCAACGAGGTCGTACGCACCTGCGAAGGGTGCCAATACTACGCGTGCAAGACCCACCTCCCAGCTCACACACTGCAGACCATCCCCATCACGTGGCCTTTCACCGTGTGGGGACTGGACATGGTCGGGCCCTTGCGGAAGGCGCCCGGGGGCTTCACCCACGTACTGGTGGCCATTGACAAGTTCTCGAAGTGGATCGATGTCTGCCCCATCAGCAGCCTCAGGTCTGAGCAGGCCGTGCTGTTCTTCACAAACATCGTCCACCGGTTTGGGGTACCCAACTCCATCATAACGGACAACGGCACTCAGTTCACCGGCAAGAAATTCCTGGAATTCTGTGACAGTTACCACATCCGCGTGGATTGGTCGGCCGTAGCGCACCCACAGACTAACGGCCAGGTAGAGTGTGCCAACGGCATGATTCTGCAAGGCCTAAAGCCCAGGATTTTCAACAAGCTCAATCAGTTTGGCCAGAAATGGATCCAGGAGCTGCCGTCAGTCGTTCGGAGCCTCAGGAACACCCCAAGCAGAACCACGGGTTTTACCCCATTCTTCCTAGTCTATGGCACCGAGGTCGTCCTCCCCACAGATTTGGACTACGGGTCCCCAAGGGTCAAAGCCTACCGAGGGGAACAAAATCAGAAAGATCGCGAAGACTCGCTGGACTGCGTCGATGAGGCCCGTGATGCGGCGGTCCTGCACTCAGAGAAGTACCAACAATCCCTGCGGCGCTACCAGGCACACAAGGTCCGACCCCGCGACCTCAGCAAGGGAGACTTGGTACTCAGACTTCGACAGAAGAGCGAGGGCCGTCACAAGCTCATGCCGCCGTGGGAAGGGCCGTACATCATTGCCGAGGTCCTCAAGCCCGGCACGTACAAGCTCGCGAACGAGAAGGGCAAAACCTTCACCAATGCTTGGAACATCCAACAGCTATGTCGCTTCTACCCTTAAAAGTTCCAAGTCATTTTGTACATATCTGGCGCCCATGTCAGTTGTATATGCACTAAGGTTATGAATAAAGATAAGGGAGACTCGGCTTTCTTCTGAAAACCAAGTCCCCCTCGAGGTCTACTATGGGGGGCACCCCCAATATGGTCCCATTTTTTCGCAAAACGCCTTTTTCTTTTGAAAATGCTGAACGTGTCAGGCCTCGGATGCATAGAGAAACAGAAGCAGGGCGCAAGTAACTAAGGACGGAGTTGGATGAGTCCGGGACCGCCTACGCCTCCAGCAGGATATGGCCTCTCTCTCTCGCCACTTTACCCTCAGGTTACCCGTGAGAACGATCGATCCCAGCCGAAGTTTCCCTAAGCTACGAGGAAAACGCAACAACACATAAAAACGAGTCACACACAAGTTTACATACCTAAAAGATGATTTGTTCATTTACAAGAGCCACTCGGCTTGAATCCCAGTCACGACCTAAGGGCTTCTATGCCCGGCTACTTTCAGGGCTAAAGGGGGCTTGTGGTGGAAGCATTCGGGAAGAGGTCCTCCTCGAACATGTCGGCGAGATCGGCGGCGGCAGCATCCGCTTGGTCCATGGCGGCATTCACCCCATCGTCGTCGAGGCCGTCCGCAACGACGTAGCCCGTAGCCAACGCCGTGTGATCGACAATATAATGTGTCGACACCACGCCGAGGGTCTTCTGGACGCCGAGACGGAGAGCGCCCTTCACACGCTCGACGACACGGTTGCTCAGAGCCCTGAGTCGGCTCGCCAGCGAGCTCCCCAACGAGCCGGCACCCACCTTGATGTCCCGGCACACTTCGAGAGCCGCCCGCTCCAGGGCCTCGAACTCCTGCTGAGATGAGGTGTAGGCTGCTTGAAGCGCTTCCGCCTGCGTCAGTGACTCCCCCAGAGCCTTCTGCAGCCCTGAGACAAGGAAAGGTGCATCAGGAGCGGATCTTGACAAGCCTAGAACGACTGGGGACTCAGGGGCTGCGACTTACCCTCGGTCTTCCTCCTCTCCGCCTCGAGCTCTGCACGCACGGCCCCGGCCTCTTGCTGCAGCTGCAAGATTGAGGCGTCCTTCTCCCCAACAGCAGCCTGCAGGGTTTCGACGGTGACGCCCTCTCGGACCAGAGCCCCGGTGAGCAGCTCGGCCGCCACCTGCCGGAGCTGGACTTGGGTGTTCGCCGCCGCCACCTCCGCATTCCGCTGCTGGAGCGTAGTCCTTGCCTCCTCAAGAGCCGCATGCTCTTGCTGAAGCTCGGACTGCACATCTTCACGCGCTGTGCGCTCCCGCTGAAGTGCGAACCTAGCATCCTCGAGCGCCGCGCGCTCTCGTTGAAGCTGGGCCCGCGCCTCCTCGCACGCCGCACGCTCCTGCTGGAGCTGGCCCTCGACCCTAGTGAGCGCCTCGCTCTTCTCTTGCAGAGCAGCGCCCAGCTTTTCGACCTCCTGGGTCTTCTGCTCGGCCTGGGTCTGCCAGGACCTCGCGCCCTCGAGGGTCGCGCGGTCCTGCTGGAGTTGAGCCCACGCCTCGGCGAGGGCCGTCTCTCTCTCCACACCAGCAAGGACTGGGCCTCGGCGTGCACCGCGTGTGCCTGCCGGAGCTCTTCTTTCGCCGTCGCCAGCGCCTCCTCCTTCCCTTTGAGCGCGACGTTCAACCCCTCGGCCTCCTTGGCCCTATGCGCCGCCACAGCCCGTTGGGACTCACGTTCCTCCTCCGCGCGGAGAAGGTTGTACTCGAGCCAGCCGTTGTCCGTCCGCAGAGCCTCCACCATCACGTCCAGAGCGTCGTACTGTGTCCGGTACCAATCGACCTCGGAGCACAGTTTGGCAATGTAGACGATCTTCTCGCCTGCCTGCCTCTGCAGCTCCTGCAGATAGAGGAGGGGAGGAGAAGAAAGTCGAATGAAGATTACATGAACAAAGAAAGGAGAGCTAAGCAGCTCCCGAGTAGGCGCACTTACCCGAAAGACCTGGAGCGACCTGCCCCCGTTGATCTAGAGGGCGTCGGCGAGGGCATTCTGTAGGGAGGAGCCAAGGCCGCCGAACTCCTGCCACAGCTCCTTCTCCGACCTCGCCTCTTCCACCAGGCTTGGTGGAACCCCGGGGAGGCGGAGCCCCTGCTCCCACTGCGGCGCTCCAGCGCTGGACATTGGGACCGCGGCACCAGACGTTGACGCCCCGGTGCAGGTCACCGGCGCCCGTGGCACCACGGAACTGACAGGCCGCACCACCAGTACCTCGGGCACGAGCCCGGGGGCTGGCGCGGCCGCCACCATCGCTTGACTCCCAGCAGGGGTCGAATCACCATCAGCAGGAGCCGTGCCCTTCCGACGGCTCTTTGTCCCCCGACCCACAGCGCGAGCTTGCTCTCGCCTCCGCTGGGTCCCTCGAACCACCGCCGTGCGGAGGACCTTCGCCGCCGCCTCCTCCCGCCGCTGCGGCCCCGTGGCCGCAGCCACAACTCGCGACGCCTCACCTGTCGCCGCTGTACCCGCCGTCGACCGCAACATCCTCGCCGAGCGAGGCCTCGTCGTGCGCGGCGCATCTTGCGCCCCCACCTTGAGCGCCTTAACGGGCGCGAGGCCGGGGACGGCAGGTGCCGCCCTGACAAGGATGGAAGGGAAGAGTCAGCAAACTGATCCGCAATATCAAGAACACGGAGAGCAGAACACAACTCACCGCAGGTCGGAGATGCGCCGCTTGCGCTTCCTCGAGGGATCAGGGGGCACCACCCCTGACCCGACTGGCACCCTCGATGATGCGCCCTCGTCAAAAGGCGCCGTGCCCACCTCAGGGGCAGGCGCAACAAGGGCCTCCTCGTCCCCCGCCGTTGGGGTAGGCATTTCCTCCCACCTGTCGGAGACGGTCCGCTCCCCGTCGCTGTCGTCCTCATCCGAATCCATGTGTATCGGCTCCGGTGGGGGGGGAGAGGCCCTGGTACTCCCTCACCAGGTAGTCCTCGTTGTACGTGTCAATGCATTCTTGCCTCCTCATCTTCCTTACCCTCACCCGGTCCGCCTGGTCTTTCTGCCTTTGCTGCCTGGCGTGATTGGCGGCGTGCGACCTGGGCGTCGGAGGGTCTGAGGAGGGGACATTGACGTGCACCCCCTGTCACAAGCAACTACTGTTAGTACGAGTATGGGGGTGAAGTGGGCGAATCAAGAAATCGGGTCTCACCAGTTCTCCGTGGCTCGGGTCCGGGAGCATCGCGAACGACCACAGGTCGTCGTCACTATGAGCCACCGCCTTGAGGTTCACCGCGCGCCTCGCCCTCGCGGCCGCGTACGCTTCGGCGAGTGGTTCTTCCAGCAGCCGCGAGCGCGCCAGGGCCGCGGTGTCGGCGTCGTCCCCCATCGCGAAGATGGGGAGCACCCTCTCCTTAAGGGGGATCACCCGCCGGAGGTGGAAGTTCGTGATGACGGCTGCCACGGTCAACCCGGCGTCCGCCAACTGGTGCAGGGCATCGGTGACGGGCTCGTGCTTCTTCTTCCTCGCCGCGGGCGACACCCCGTGCGCCCATGAAATCGGCCTCTCCGTCAACACCTTCCCGGTGTACGGCGGGAGCCCTACACAGTCATTGCGCAGGTAGAACCATCCCTTCTCCCTGTCGGAGTTGTTCGACGTCATGGTGCAGGGTAGGTACAGCTCCTTCTGGGAGTCGCGCACCGCGAACGTGATGCAGCCGGCGCGGATGGCCCTGCTCGTCCTCCTCTCCCCCGTGGCGAGCGTGTGGACTTCGCCTCGGAAGAGGTGGATCCACAGATCCCAGTGCGCTTGGATTCCTAGGAACCCCTTGCAGATGGCGACGAAGGAAGCCATCTGCGAGATGGCGTTGGGGGTGAAGTTATGATGCTCCACCCTGTAGTGGTAGCACAACCCCCGCATGAACTTGATTGCGGGGGCGTTCAATCCGCGTTCGTGCAGCCGCATAAAGCTCACGACGTAGCCCGGCGGCGGAGACGGCTCTCGGTGCGACGCCGGCGGATCATCCACGCCGGGTTCGCCTCGTCGCCGACCGGCGCCAACTGACCACCGACGACCAGCCCCTCCATGGCCTGCCGATCCACCAGCGATCGGGGCCACGGCGCGGCCTCCAACACTCTGATCGCGGCCATGGGCGGAGGACGCAAGGTGGATGCTGGGAGACAAGGCGGAGCGGGAGCGTGCGCGCGGATCTAGAGCGGCGGAGCGCGCTGCGTCGAAGAAGGCAAGGAAGAGGTGGCGCTTGCGAATGGCAAAGGTAAGGAGCTCCTCCCAGCGCCCCCTGCTTTTATAGAGTAGGAAGAGGGCGGAGCGCCCAGCGGTGCGACGGACGGCGGCAGTTAATGCGGTGGGTGCCGCCTGTCACTGACGGCAGGGCCCCGCTACCCCGAAGCTGCCGCACGCACGCGTGCGCCATAATTACCGCACAGTAAACCAAGGGTCGCTGCGCCCCGTCTTTTCACCGTCACACGTCGCCCGCATCGTTTCGCCTGAAAAGGCGCGCCCACTTCGCCCGCTCCACACAACGTCAGCCACGACCGAGCAGGTGCGGCAGTCAACTGCCCTGCGGCCGAATTCCAAGCGCCAGGGGATTCCTTCTTATATAAGGAAAGCCCCAGGAGCCCTCGAACCGGGGATTCGAGGCCCGATCCCTCGAAGGGGTACGACGGGCGCCCCGATCCGAGGCGGTTAAGGTCACAAAGCCACGATTCGTCGAACATACCCTCGAGAACGAACTCGAGGGGGCCCAAGGCTTAGGCTCACGGGTCATTACTGATCAGCGGCTCGAGGCCCGGCCCGTCGAGGGTACGACGGGCGCCACAAGATGCCCCTCAACTTAGGGAAATACTGATCAGTGGTTCGAAGCTTAGCTCGACGACGATTCGACAAAGCGCCACAAATCCACAAAAATGGGAGCGCACGGCGCACCCGCAATTCCGCAAATGCCCTACTAATGAGGGGTACGGAGCCTGACCCTTGACGGGTTCGAACAGGCGCCTCAGATCGACAGAGTCAGGAACGATCAGGGCGCGCGCGATCGAGCCTGTCCCCGAACACGAAGTTCGGGGGCGCCCCACATATCGTGTTCAAGGCCAGGACAAAGGCAGTCAATCGAGGGATCCCATCGAGGGAGTGCTTCCGTGCCCTTGGCCCCTATCAAACGGGACCGAGCCCTGCTTGGCAAACCTTTGCAAGCGCTTACATGGACGTGTCTCCGGACCACGAGCCGACCCCTATCGAACGGGGCACGGACGCCCACTTGAACTATCTGTTAACAGCTCACCGAGGCAACCGTCACTCGCCGCCGGCTCGAGGGTAGCACGGATTGCCTCACCCCTCCACCCTGTGAAGGGGCGGCGAGGGTCGTAATAATAAAGCCGAGAGTTTTACCTGATCGTCCCTGATCAGGCCAGGGCTCGGGGGCTTCTCGCACCACGACCACCCCGATGATCACCACATTTATCTATGAAGGGTTAAGCCCCGCGCAAGTGGGCAACCTGCCCGAAAACATCTTGGGTCAACTCGGTGCCTCCCCACCCACGAAGATTGCCGATGCCGGCTGAAATATCGCCGAGGCCGGTTGAAACAAACGCAAGGCGAGCCCGTCACCCGACACTTTTAACCCCTGCACGAGTGCTCGCACTCCTGCAGGGCTTCGGGGGCTTACACCCGCGGGTGCGCTAGTGCGCCCCCGCAGGAAAACATGCACGATCGAAGGGGAAGGAACTCGCACATGGCACCCGAGGATGACATCCTTTGCCGGAATGGTTCCCACTCCCTCAAAGGCTCGGTGGCTACTGTCAGGGACGGTCATTAGGGTCCCCTAACTAAGGGGATAATCACCCTCGTTAAACGAAAATTACGTACGGACTAATCTCTAAATCCAACAAACACGGGACGCCACAAGCCCATAGCCTGCTGCAGCCCAGCAACAGCCCTCATCAAAATGGCCCACTTGCGCGCTCCGTTCCCTGCCTCGCTCGAGGGTCCCGGTCCCTCGAGTGGATTCCCGCCTCGCTCGAAGGGTTCGATCCCTCGAGCGGATTTCCGCCTCGCTTGAGGGGCTCGACCCCCCTTGAGCGGACAACCGTCTCTCCTCTGACAACGGCATTTAATGCCTGTATCCACGGCGGGACGTCCAAGTCAAAAGCCAATCCACCTCCATGTCGCACGACTGACACGGCCTGGGCGACTGACACCGCCATTGTGCGACCTACCCCGCCACTGTGCGGCCACTCCTGACCCTGTGCGGGCGCTGCGCGGCACTGTGTGGGCAGGCCGGCGTCATTCCACGTCACTGTGCCACCTGCTCCCATCCTCCCCCGGTGCAGGGGCCCTCGAACGGGCATGGGGATCACCCTCAAGACACGTACGGACCACGTACCGGGACGCGTGATGACCGGCGCCGCCGTACGAATGACGTGCACTGCGTCCCCTCCGCCAACTCCGGCGTCACACGGCCATCCCCGACGCTGTGCGAACATCTCTGGCACTATGCAGCCATCCCCGGTGCTGTGCCACCATCCCTGCTATACGACAGATCACACGGCGCTGTGCGGACAGGCCGGTGACATCCCGCGGCCCTGTGCCGCCAACTCCCGCCCTTCTCCCGGTGACTGGACCCTCGATTCAGCAGGGGGAACCCCTCGAAGTCACAACCGGACAGGCAACAGGAGCCGCCACACCGCCCGTGGAAGCCGGAGATCGCCACCAACTCGCGCCAGGAGTCAGGACGTGCGGGGATAAGACCGCCGGCGCCATACCTGTTAGTACACAGCTACTGTACAAGCCGCTGTGCGGCCCTACTGTAACTGCCTTCCCTTGGTCTACTTAAGGGAGGGGCAGACGCCCCCTGCGCGGGCACGCCCATTCATCTACACACACTCACTCGCCCACAGCACATCACCGTGTTCCCGATATTGGCACTTGCCTCAATCACCGTAGCTGGGACTTGGGGGAATTTCCTCCTCTCCCGCCTTGCTTGTAGCCCCCCTCTACAGGCACCCCCGGTGCAAGTTAATACAGTGCGCAAGCACACCTTGCTGGACGTACGGCCGCGTGGCCGGAACCAGGATAAACCCTGTCTCCCATTAGCTTAGCACCGACCATCGAGAGACAGATCCCAGCGCTAATTACTAGTTGGTGCCGGTGCTAATCCGGACACCGACACTATATAAACTATAAGGTATAATTGGTACTCACTAACGATTTCTTTTGCCTCTCAACACGCCACGTCATAACCCACTACACGCCATGTCACTATCCACTATAAACCATGTCAACATCCACCAAACTATATATTTATGTCTTCATCGATTTTCTAATAGCATGTTGTATTCGCGAGTAGCACGCCATAAAATTCTCGTAGTTGAAATACATGTAGGATCAATCATTTAAAAATGATTCTCTCTCAACAAAATTAACATGCTTTCATGTATAATATTGTTTACAGATGAATATTGCCATATAATCACTTTGGTGTTTCTACTTTCACATTTCACCTTATCTCTATCTCTATATACTTCTAAAAAAGAATGAAAGTAAGACAACAACGTCGGTCCTCCCTCCACGCCTTCGCCAACGCCTCCGCTCCGCGCCTTCACCCTGCCTCCTCCCGCGGGCCTTCCGCTCGCCCCCGTCGCCCCTTCCCGCTAAATTCCATTTTTACCCTTGGACCTGCCATCCTCGCGGACCAATCCGCTTTCCGCTGTGCACCTCCCCCTCCGCGCCGCCTTTGCTCCGCCTCTGCCTCGTGCCCTCACGCTCGCCTTCTCCTTGCGCCTGCCACGCCGCGCCGCTGTCCGCCCCTCCTCCCTCTCGAACTCTCCCCCAATCTGACGCCCCACCCCCTCGCCCACGGATCCGCCGCCAGCGCCAGTGTTGTCGCGTCCTCGTCCGACCTCCGCCATCCCATGGAGGACGAGGCCGCTCACTCCCCCGTCGGCGCCCGTGAGATCCAACTCGGGACGTAGGCACTAGGTCTGAGACGACACAACCATGGTGTGGAGCCTCTGCTGCCAAACCCTAATCTTAGCTCACACAATCCCATGGATGGCGATTGGGGCGGGTTAGGGTTCACTACCGGGCACTTCCGTCTGACCTCCTCTACGCAAAAATCGCTCCACTACAGCCTCTTCTTACGGTTCGGCAGCCTCTCCTGACCCTGTTCCCTGACTGCCCTCTCTAACCCTCAACCTCCTGCACCGCGGAGGAGGGAGCGTGAGCATGAGAGATGAGGGGGCACGAGCACGACGACACCGACCAACCGACTACCGTCCTTCTGCAGGCACGATGTCGAGCTCGCCCCCAATCACTGACCAAGGTAAAATTTCTTCCCTCTCATCTCAATGATATGGGTGCTGCAAAATTGAAATCTGAACTATGCCCACATATGGATGAGTACAAGTTGTTGTTGTGAATAGAAATCTGCGTTTTGAACTATTTTTATTGTCCTGGCATATGGATGAAGCGATTTGGGCTGACAGGGAGTTACGTGTGTACGCTGGCATACAATTTTATTTACATCGTGATTTTATTAGATAGCTCAAGAGAAGGTAGAGAAGCGTTGCAATTTCCCCCCTCAAGAGATGGCCTGCAATTGCAGACTGGGCAATGTGCAATCATTGTATCCTGCAAATGTTTTGTTACCAATCAACTTCCTCACAATACTAAAAATTAACCCATGTTGATTACTAAAGTAAAAGGTTATGCCACATTATCATCTCTCTTCAATACTAAAAATTTGTTTAGATAGCATTTGCTAGGAACAATACTAAATTATTCTTTCTCTGAGTTGCATATGTGTTGCTTTAAGGTGGTCTTTATTTATTAACTTCATTGTGTTCTTTGGAGGTGTTGCCCTCAAATGCTCTCTTGCATTTGTCACTGTTTGCAGGCTTGAAAGAGATGCTTTTACCTGTTTTTTAGGACTATTTGATAGAAGTACAAGACAAGTACAGATCGTGACCCTATGTTTCAGAGGTAGTGTTGTTTCTCTAACTATTTGTAGCTCATCATGGGAACAGCTGTTTAACATCACATGGCATAGGTGCGACTGTAACTATTAATTTTACATGAAACAAGATAGTAACTTTATTTAAGAAATGTGGAAATAAATATTAGTAATAATATGCTTGTGTAAAAGATGATTCTGGATCCTGTAAGTTATAGGAATATATATGATTTTCTTTATTACTGTGTTTCAGTACTCCCTTAGTTTCTTTTTATATCGTATTAAAATTAAGATATTCTTTCGAAGTGTTGTTTAACAGATAGCCTTTTTATATCACTAATGCTGCAAATCAGCATCATAGTAAAATGTTTGTGAGATATTTAATCTATTCATAGTCTAAGCATGCATATAATTTGGCTACCAGTCAGTTTATAAAGTCTGGCTTCTCTTTTCTTTAAAATCCTAATATGTTCTTATTGCTGAAAGTAACTTGCAGCATAGTATCATACTATCTTTTCAAAACTCAAAAAAATGCAAACATTTGCAACTCATGAGATGGCATGGTTGCATCTTTAAGTTATAGTACTGGACGAAATTAGCTGCAAAAATTTACAATATATAGTGCCAGAACCCTCTAGAAGGACTTTTCAAAAAAAAAAGTTTAAGGTAAGCCATATCTTGTCTTACCATAATATATCTGCTTGGTGTATAGAATGAATTTGTGAAAATACTATCATGCACCAAGTTGGTTTTAACATGTTTTCTATAAACCCTCAAATTCCTTAGTTTATGGGGACCACAAGTTATAGCCTGCCTAATTTGAAGTCTATAATCTTCTGCTTTCTGCAGATATAATCCATGAGGAACAATTGTTTGTTGTGAGAATGCAACAACCTCAGGGCGGCACTCTCAGGTGAGCCAGTGAAGTTCCTGCTCTCTCACCCACCATTTCTCTAGCATCGTGTTGTGTGGCAGCATGTGCACGGGGTATCCAGATCCAACCCGCCACCTCCAATCCCGCCTCGGGTTCACAAACGCGACATTCCATCCCCTTGAGGCACTCCCACAAGTCGTGTGCTCATATTCAACCTTCTCAGCTCACACGATCTCTGTGTGTACAGACATCGCTGATGCCTTTGTCGCCATTGTGCTTTCTGGCCTAACAAAGATGACTTACATGCGCTCTACAAGGTATGTAATTACGTATTCTAAAATTTCATCTGCAATTTCATGTATTCATGTTGCTTGATTTAAAAACGTTTGTTTACAAATCTAGAATTGTTTGATGACAAAAACTGGTTGTCCTTGACTCGGTTGTCTGCATAGTCTCCCTATTAGATGAAATGCTTAGCCCATGTCATTTATATCATTGATTAACCAAAAGAGGCCAGTGTCAAGGAAGAATATTTCATAGTCAAGGACGTGTCATGTGAGTTCTATCAAAGGATATCTACATTGTTACATCTTCAATTTCCTAATGTGCTAGCTGCATATTGTTCTCATGCAGTATCAATGAGAAATACAAAATCTGAAAGATTCACTACTTGCATTAGACAATTTTTGTTTGGAACTTGCATGTGCAGGGGTTGCTTAGTTAACAGCACAGAGCTTCAGGTTCTTTTTGTCCAGTTGAATTTTTAAAATCTAGAGCTTCGGGTTATTCTTGAATTAACTATGTTTTCGTGTGCTAGGTTCATGTAATGATCTTGAATCCATGTGAAGTATGATCTGCAATTGGGTTACGTATAATTGCATTTTTCATGAAATCTGTGTCATGGTTTCTGGATTAAAACTACCTGTAGAGCGAGGGGATAATTGTAAGGAAAAGAACATGTATCTTAGGACAATTTATGAAGCATGTATCTCATCGAACCACTAAGGGACTCTTTTGGCAGCGCTCCAATGCTACTCCGATCCCAACTGCTATATCTCCGTAAACATGGTTGTGAACTTTTTTTTATTGAACTATGTATCACCAAGACCCTGTATCTATTATGTGACCTCACACTTATTTGTATGAAATAAGAGCAAATATGTTGTTCCTTTTACAAGTGCACCACTTTGGTTATATACTGTAATTTAGTGCCGTTTCATTACTTCAAGAATCTCACATCATGTTGGCTATAAATAAACCTTATAAAATTGATCTTATGTATCTAAAAAGGTAATCATGTTTCTCATGCTCTATATATTTGCGTTGGAAGTCTTTTATGTCCGTAGCAACGCACGGGCACGATCCTAGTTAAAATTTTGTTTTTGAAAATTCCCGCAGCAACACGCGAAGTATCACCTAGTTATTGTTATGTGTCTGCACAACAAAATAAATATACCTAGAAATTACTACCTCCTTTCTTTTTTAATTGACGTTTCCGACAAAAAAATGAACTAATCTCAAGTCAAAACACCTGTCTGAAACATCATCTAGAAAAGAAATGAGGGAGTATCAGAGAATGTGAACAGGAGTGTGAGTGCTTCACAACCGACGATGTCAGGTTATGGCCGTTGTCGCGCAGGTCAAGCAAAGGAGAGATGCGGGCCAGGCAGGGCGGCGCAAGTACACAGGAAGGCAGTGCTAGAAAAGCAGCGAAAGAGCATGCAGCAGGCACAGCCGAGGACGAGCGAGCGAGCGTTCCTTCGAGGAAAGCAGAGAAAGCGCGCTGGAGTCTACTGCAGCTGCACAGCAACGTATCGGGCATCCACATCGCGATCCGTCCCATCCATCCGCGGCTTTACCGAAAGCTGGTGGTGGGATTGGGATTTGGGAACCTGTGTGACTGTGTCGCGCGCGCGCGGGGCATCGCCGAATAGAATCATCCTGGTGCACGGTGATCTCTTGCTTCGGCACCGCGCCTTCCCCCGGCCTCTGCTGGTGCTGGCACCTCCGTCCTCCCCCGGCTGCGGCTTCCCCCGCCCGTGGCACCGATCGAGAAGACGGGAACCGGGGCATGAACGCCACGGTTGCCGTCCAGTCTCCTCCCGTTTGCACGTAGAAAGCAGCACACGGTGCTGCTCCGATCCGGCATCGTCTGCGTGGCTAGGCTACGCCACGTACGGCTGAGTGGCTGAAGATCCCCGGCCGGCGGCGTGACCCTTTTGCCTGAAGTTACTACTACTAGTCGAGTGAACACAACAGTCGTGAAAGTGAAACCGACAGCCGACCATGCATGGCGATGGCGTGGCGCGGCAGAGGATAGGTGCACGAACCTGCGTTCCGGGAAGAAGCCGTTGGCTCGGGTCCCGTCGCAATATGCACATATCTGACGCCGAGATATACTGTAGATGGACAGGGACGCCAGGGCCTGTCGCGTCGGGGAATGAGAGCCTCTAACATTGCCTCCTCTACTTTTGAGTGACCGTCATGTGGGCTCAGAGATAGTGGGTCCCGCATGGCTGTGGCTCAATGGCAGAGGTTGAATGTTAGAGGATCCAGTTCTCGTGTCGGGCAGTGAACGTAATGGTACGCGCAACGGCGTAAGTACCCCGTCGCAGCAACTTGCACCAGCTAAACCAACGCGGAGAGTAGAAGAATTCAGCGTTTGGTATGGGAGTATATGTGATGAACTCAAAACCCGGATTTATCTAACAACGGACAGTTTAGACATTGTTTAGTTCCGCAAATTATTTTTGATATGACGGATAAATAGTAGTAACTTATTGATAATTTACCGCATGAGACAGATAAATAATGGCAAATTGTCAAACTAAACAAAACCTTAATTTCAAGTTGGTTCTTTCCACTTAAATTAAATACAGCTCTACGGAGTAATTGTGAGGTGGATTCGATTAGTAATAAGGAACCATATGTCCCAACAATAAAAATGGAACATGCATGCTTCTACTTGAAATAGAGAAGCATCAATCATATCGATCCTCCGTCTCTCCCACCATTCTCTCCCCCTTCTTTTTCTATGCGGATCCTTTATGAAACGAATCCAAACTTTTAAACATTTAAGCTGATACAACATGTTATAGAAAATTATTGTAAGTTCCTTAGAGACCTCTAGAAGATACAATCCGGTAGACTGTGGTTGGCTAACTCAACGATGGCATGCAACATGATGGCAGAGCATACAGTAGTTAGAGTGGTAGAGGATGGTCAATGAGTATAATAAGGATAGCGACAAGAAAGGTTGCATTGAGGTGTATAATTGAGCCCCCTTACCCTCATGGATCTCGTGGAAGCCCTCCAAGTCTCCCTATAAATTTCATCCATATGTGAAAAGGAGAAAGAAGAAGAGAAAGAGAAGAACAGGAGGAGGAAGAAGATGAGCCCCAAGAGGCCAAGACCAAAGTCCTGGATGTGACACTGAGTGTAGGATCTCAGTGTTGCGGTGCTTAAATGAGATAGTTCTCAGTGTTGCGGTGCTTAAATGAGATAGTTTGCCACCGTAGCAGAGCAATGGTATATAGAGTAGGGAAGATATAAAAGCATTTTTTTAGATTACACAGTACAACGCAGACGCTCACAACACGCACGCACACTCACCCCTATGAATACACGTACGCAAACCCTACCCCTATGAGCACCTCCGAATGACTGAGCACCGGCAAATCTGGAGATTCTCGAAGCCCCTATGAATACACCACTACTAGAAAACCAACTTTCCGTCCTGGACATCAGTACCGGGTATTTTGCCCCCCGGTACTGATGTCCACATCTGTACCGGGTGGGAAGAGAGGGCCCTGACACGCCCCCAGAGAGCCACATCAGTACCGGGCCGTGGCTGGAGCCGGTACTGATGTGGCGCATCAGTGACGGGCAGTGGCCAGCCCCGGCACTAATGTGGAGCGGCTACATCAGTACCGGTGCCAGCCACGACCCGGTACTGATGTGGCTCACATTAGTACCGGACGGAAACTAGGGCCGGTACGAATACCCTGCCACCGCACGCCGTCCAGGACTTAGAGAAAATCCCACCGCATCGGCCTCCTCTTCATTTATTTCCATCTCATCTCGTCTTCCTCCTCTCATCCTCTCTCTCCACTCCCATCTGAATCTGCATCTCACCTTCTTCCCTCTCTCTTGTGCAGGGCCGGTGGCCGGTGGGAGGCGCCGCCTCCACGCCGTCCAGGCGAGGCCGCGCCGCGGGGGCCAGGCGGGACCGCACCCGCAGGGGCCAGGCAGGGAGCCGGAGCTCGCGGCGGCAGTTGATGGCGGCGCGGGCCCCTGGCCTCCCCGGCGGCGCGGTGGAGAGCACATGTGGGAGATCGTCGCGCCGCCGGCGTGGCCCCTGGCGGGCGTGGCCGCGGGAGCGGGAGGCCGGCGCGCCGCCGGCGTGGCCCCCTGGCAGGCGCGGCCGCGGGAGCGGGAGGCCGGTGAGCCGCTGGCGTGGCCGCTGGCGGGCGCGGCCGCGGGAGCAGGAGACCGGCGAGCCGCCGGCGCGGGCCACCGGCAAGCAGAAGGACGCGGCCAGCAGGGGCGAGCGCGAGGACCAAGTAGGGGGAGCGCGCAGCGGATCTGTGTTTGTGAGATTTTTGAGATGCATTTTTCCTCTCCTCTTGTGACTGAGATGTGTTCATGTGATTTGTTTTTGTGATTGTGGAATGTATTCATGTAAGCTATGATCTTGTGAGATGCATGTTCAAGTGTTCCTGAGATGTATATGAGATACATTTTCTGTGTTGAATCAATAAGTTGTAACTTGTAAATTTTGTGTGAATGATTTGATTGAATCTTTGTGTGAGTGATTGAGGAAAAAGAACTGAAAATAAGAGAAGGAAAGAAAAAAGAAAAAAAAGGGAACGGAGGGGACTGAGAGAGCTAACGGAGGAAATATAGTACCGGACCTCAATTCCAACCGGTACTAATGTGGGCGGTCACATTAGTACCGGGTCACACGACCCGGCACTAATGTGGGCGTGTGACCCGGCACTAATGTGGCTGCCCACATTAGTGCCGCCTTAGCTGTACCGGGTGGCCACCCGGCACTAATGTGGGTTGCCACTCGGTACAGAAGGCCCCTTTTCTAGTAGTGCACGTACGCAAACCCTACCCCTATGAGCACCTCCGAAGGACTGAGCACCGGCAGATCTGGAGATTCTTGAAGTTACCACTTAATGCATAACGTCGGAAAATCCCGAAATAAATCCAGAAAAAGGTGCGAGCACCAGGATTTGAACCCTGGTGGGTAGCGTCCCACTAGACCGTCCTACCATTGGACTACAAGCCCATTCGCGATATAAAAGCATCTTAGAAAGAAGAAGAAGAGCCCTATATGGAAAAATAAAGAAGCACGGTATCATAACTAAGTTACCATAGAAAATTAAGTGACCGAAAATGCTCGGTCCCACTCACGCACCCTCCTCGATCACCAACCACTATTTTTTTTTTTTTGAGATTATCACCAACCACTATTACCACGACGACACCTTGCTAATTTGATGTTGTCAACTCATTCTTTTTGTTTCCTCTTGTTGCTGAGAATGTCTACCGTCTTCTTGCAGCTCGTGGCTCTAAAAATATTGACACCAATCTTAGGCTATACGCCTGTCCATCATCTCGAAGCCCTCTTCTTGAACTGTAACCCGCTCATTGCACGCATGAGGAGAACTCCAAAGAGGGAGGAATGAGGAGGAGAAAAACCCCCTATGTCCAAGAGCTGGATCCCCCGCTCATGGCATGTTCATTGTGGGAAGGGCAAATACAAGAGTACTCCTTTCATTTGAAGTTATAAAGGCTTATATCATTTTTTATTGGAATGAGTCTTTTTTTTAGAATATTGGAATGAGTCTTGAACAAATAGCTTCTCTACTAATGCACAATGCATGGAGAATATGTATTAAAATGATTTCTTAAAAGTATATATTTGTAGCGTTACATAATGAAAAATATTATCGAACTGTCCAAAGACGAAATAAAATATGCATTATAAATAAAAGGTTGAGGGTGTGAATAACTGACATAAATTGTTTGCATGTTTAGATCTGGTCAATATAGTAATAAGCTATGTTAACACATATGCAATTAAGAATGCTGAACCCTAATTAGCTGGAGCATCTGAGCACAAATGTACCCGATATGAAACCCTAGTAACACTAGCCACACTATCAAATTTCTCAAGAAGAATTAGACGAGGAAATAATCAGATGTGTAATGGTGAAGGATCGAGCGCCATTGACCGTGTATAAGAAGCAGGCGTCCGATGTCAGAAAAAGCATCGTCGTCGGCGAGGCTCGGAGCTATTGATACGGCGGCCGTGGGCGCTGTGCGCTTGCCGCCGGCGGCGGCCACACCTCCTGGGACTGGCGAGCGTACAAGGGAACTGGCTGAGTCCCCGGAGCCATGCTGTGCAGGTGCGGGTGCAGTCCGGTCGCGTCCTGCGGCTCCGGCGGCTGGTGCTGCCCACGATGCTCGTCGGCTTCGGCGCTGCCGGAGACGGACGCCGCCGACACGTCGTCCTCGAGGGGGAGGCGGTGGAAGGTGAGGTCGGTGAACGCGGCAGCCAGGATAACGACGGTGGTGGCGGCCACGAGCGGGCCCGCCACGGCGCCCCCGACGATCTGGCCGTGCGGTCCCGCAAGCGACACCGAGAGGTCCCTGACGGCGCTGGGCGGCACCGCCGCGGACATGGACGGGGCCAGGAACGTGGCCGAGATGGAGAGGATCTCGTACCGGCCGCGGAAGACGACGGCCGCCGCGGCGCCGTCGGCGGGGGACGACGGCGACGGCGACGGGTGGAGGAGCGTCACGTCGGCGACGGCGCCCGTCCCCGCGAGCACGCAGATCCCGAGGCCGCGGCGGCGCGCGAAGCCCGCGAGCGCGCGCGCGACGTCCCCGCCGGCGGGGACCTCGAGCACGTGCGGCCGCATGGCCGCCGCGGGCTCCACGTCCCGCGTCACCACCGGCGGGGGCTTCGGCTTGTTCTTGGACCCCGGCGGCCGCCCCCGCCTCCGCTTCCCCGCCGCCGCCCCGTCGCCTCCTCCTCCTGCTACTCCCCCCGAGTTCGCAGCCGGCGTTGGGCCACTGGCGCCACCGCCGTTCGTCGCCTCCTCCTCGCCGTCGCGGCTGCTCACCTCATCAGAGAAGCACTCCATCTGCTGATGATGCTGCCCGAGCTGCGTCCGGTGGTGGTGGAAGTCTTGGACCACGAGCCTGCTGCTGCCGCCGCCGCCCTCGCCGCCAGGGCCTCCGTAAAGCCCCTCCCGCTCCATGCTTGCTGCGGCGGCAAATGATACGATACGATAGCGAGACGTGGCGACGGCGAGATATGCTTACTGCTCACTGCTCAGCAGCAGCTACCTTGCTCGGTCGGGGTGTAAGCTAAAGGGCAAGGCTGGCCGCGTCGTGGAAGTAGTAAATAGCAGGAGGAGGGGTCCTCTCGCGGCGCCTTTCCATGGCACGCGCATGGCAGCTGGGCCGGGGGCAGCTGGGACTGGGAGACGGAACGGATTTGCTTTGGACTTTTTCGCCGGTCGGCGGGATATATGAGCAGAGGAGTGCAGGGGCCAGGGATAGACGACAGGATTGGCCACCGGATCCGGGGCGAATGATGATAACGGCGCTGCTTCCGGCCTGGTTCCTATCTCGCAATCCCTTTGAGGCTTTGACATCCCGTTCTCGTGGTGGCTTGCTTCTTTTGCCCGATCTATCTAGCTAATACCGACGGAGACCGGCCGTGGTGGGTGGCTGCTGGGATACACTGTTGCCAAGTACGCACGCCATATGCGCGTCGTCCGTGCTGGTCGTGTGCGTCTGCGGCGTGGGTATGCCAGACTGCTGCGGGCGGCCGGTGTGCCGGCGGTGATGGAGGTTGGTTGCTTGGAGGGTGTAAAAACTGGTCGAAAAGCGCGTGTTCGCGGAGCCATCGATGCGGACTGATCGGTGCCCAACCACCGGCCGGCCGGGCCGCCGCCGCATCCTTTGACGGCACGCCAAGCTAGGTAGCCACCACGGCGATCGCGCGCGCCGTGTGCTAGCTCCATGTGCCAGCGACGCGCGACCGGCGTTGCCAAGGGGGTACGAGTACGACGGATCGTGACCGCGCGTGTCCAAGGATCGGAGCGGCACATCATAGCCATTTGTCCGCCGTTGCATATATACGTAGTATTTGCGTGGCGCCGCAAAGCGGCACGGGCAAGCATGTGCCGATGCGCGCACGGCACAAGGCGCGGGCTGGAAGTGCTGGCCTCGTCGGCGGCGCGAACGCTGCATGCGCGACATGGCATGTTTGGGGCTCGCTCGAGTAGCAGCCAACCACCATGTTGTGGTGGGCACACAAATTCAACGGGAAGCGAGGCACACGACGGCCTTGGACCGTCATCAAGTTGCATGGGATTTGATGGGAATTCCGCCAACTACAATTTAGTTTCTAAAACATAACAGAGATTTCCCATGCAATCTTATCCATGTGGAGCGTTTCAAACCACAGTGTGACCGCTCATCAAATTCCTGGGAGAAAAAAAATAAACGAACAGAACTACACCTAACATAGCTGAACCAACCCAATCAAAATATCCAATGCATGCTACTGGCAGTAGTAATAGCGACGGGCGCCATCGACAAGCACGTGATGCATTAGGCCAACCAGGAGTAGGCCCCAATGATCAACAGGATCACCTTATCCGATATACTGGTCCTGGCCATCACTTGGCCCGTGCAATCAATCCGGCTGCAGGACGACGAATCCGATCCAAGCCTCGCGTGCTCATCTCTACCCACCCATCCGTGTCACTCAAGGAGAAGAGGGGATCTCTGTGCTGTGCCTGTCAAAGTTGTACTTGCGATCGTGCGTAATGACACGCCATCCGAATGAGCGTTGACAGGGGCCTTTAGAGTACATGCTTGTTTTAAATTTGCATTGTCATCTGTCTGCCCCCGATGGAACTGTGTTTGCTACCAAAGTTACTGGAGAGTATGTTATCAAGTTAGCATTTCACTTTTACGGCTACCACATTGCTCCTCTTTTTACACATTGCAACGGGATAATATTACAGGCTGCATCATATTATTCCTCTACAATGCCCAAACCCTCCACATCAAGAAAATGTTTGGGCGTTCCTGTCCCTAGCCGATCTCCTCAATAAAACCCCGCCCCTGGTTTCTCCAGGGTCATGTCCGCTCCTATCTAACTGCCTATACTGGTCTGTTAACATACTGCTCGACTGATGTTTACTTCTGTCAGTATACAACAAGGACGGGCTCTCGTCGCCCACAACCCAACCCCCTCCAGCACCGACGCCCTGAGGTTTGTGCTCGGCAAACCTCTCCACGTCGTCCACCACCCGTCCGGATGAGCTGGCATTCAAGCCGGATCTCGAACGGGTATACGTCGGGTATTCATTCTCCACAGGTGCACCCGGGTACATTTGATCTGAGGCACCAAACAGGTACTCATACTCCTCGGTGCTGGTTGAATTCCTCGTGCTGTCACTACTATCAGTGCTGACAGTGCTGTGCGATCCAGCATCAGAGTTGCTGAAGAGCGATGAGCTCTCACTTGGACTTGGAGATTCTGCCGGTGGATATGGTGCATCTCCATATTCGTCGGATGTATGGGCAAGGTCATCTGCCATGTAGTCTGCATGTAGGTGTCTGCTGAAGGAAAATGGTGAACCTCCTGGAACTACTTTCTGCTTGGCCTTCTTCGGGCGTGCTGGGTCTTGAACCATCACTTGCCTCACAGAGCTTGGCGCCCTTGGTGAGCATCTGATTTAATTCGAACAAGAATTAGAATGTCCTGACAAAAGTCCTCACAGGCATATGCAGCGCAAGTGCTAGAATATGCAATTAGAATAAGAAAATCCTGGTATTCACCTTGCGTACAGCAGCATATATGCACACTTTGACATAACCTTGTCCAGAGATACAGGTTTCACCTGCAAACAACAAACACAAGCAATTAAGAATATCATATTAGTAAATTACAACAACTGATCGTCTTTGATGATAACCTAGCACAGGTTGCTGCTTTCAACCCAGTGGAACATCAGTTCAGTAACTGCCAATTTTGACACACAATATGTTTACTGTTCTTATACAAAAAATATATAAGTATCCTTGCTATTTTCTAATAGTATGAACAGTCAGACCATTATTCTATATCTCCAGTAAGAATTATAGTTTCATTTATGGTAAATGAAAAACATTAAGGGCTGGTTTGGAGGTAAGAAAAAACAGTCTAGCAACTCTCAGGATTTAGTTCATGTTTTTATAAATCCTAGAAATTTGGATCCCGGAATGACCTTTCCAAAAAGGCCCTAATTATGAGAACAGGACCATGAGAAGCATACCTGGCTGTCATCTGCCTTAAACCACTTTCCCTGCGTATCTTTAACATAACATACATAATGACCAGAGAAGGCAGCATTCATGACATCATGATGGACAACCACTGCATAGAGGCTGTAAACAGGCGATCTGTCATCAGTCTCTGGGTTCATATAGTGAACCATGTTCAGGGTCTCCGGAAATCTGATGGCTTTGTTGATCTTCCCAAACTTGCCAGACTGCACAAACAAAAGGGGTATTTAGTGGATATTAACAAAACTCAATTCCTATTAATACATGAAAATATGAAACATTTTGAGTCATCCACATCACTTCTCCCTCTTTTGCTAATACGGTGTTCAGATATAACTTTCAATAACTACTAAATGGCATGTACCTGATATCTTTTCAGTGCAATAGTCAGAACATTTGGTGCTTCTTCTATTGTCAACTTCTTTTTAGCACGCTCATAGGATTTGCATCTGAAAGTAGAGTAGAGCCAGGAATGAGATTTTGACAAAAAAAAATGAAGCTACATAAAGTGACTAAACGTGAAGGGAGCATTAATACATTACTAGAATAGTGACATAAGTTGAGAATGTCATGGAAATGGCAAATGAAGAAAAGAGAAGATCAAGAGACTAAAGAAACCTGCTGCAGTGATATCTATTTTCTCCATCCAAGACTTCTGTAGATGTAAACCGCACAAGAGCCTCATCCAGTGAACTGATATCACCATCTATTTCAACAGTAAGATCCAACATACGCTCACATTGCTCAGAACTAATATGACACCTTGAGCATTTTATCTATGAAAAATTTCAAAGAAAGAGGAAGGAATGATCAGTAAGGGTGTAAAAAGGATTGCTTCACTATATAACAAGTCTAAGATAACTGAATATATATCAGAATTAAAATATAAAGCTTTATGTAAATAACCTTAGATCGCAGGTAGCCCCCAAATATCAATTGCACAAGCGTAGTTTCTTCTGCTGACCTAAGCCCTCCTTTTCTAGCTTCCTTCATGCATACAGATTGCATGGCATCAATTGCATACCTGCAAAAAGACCAGGTGCTATGCTTTTAATAAAAGTAGAGACAATGCCTTTGATTTATGAGAATAAGGCATTTTTACCACATTGAAAAACTCTTGCAAATAAATGAGTTAGCTATGATCAATTAATTTTTTTTTGATAACATGTGAACCACTTGCAACACTTACCCAAAATAAAGTTGTCTAAAAAAGCAACCAAATAAATCACTGCAGGGTCCATCATTATATCAAGTTCTATAATTTCTTGACTGCATAGGATTTCCATTGTGTGAATGGCAATAGGCAACTAATTGGGGAATATGAGTTCAAAACAAGCACTGGATGGTGCTGCAACTTTCACTTGGTTTAAACAGGATAAGGAAAATCAAATCAGACATCAACTATAAAGCGATGTGCTTTAGTGTAACAAATTCAGCCCAAGTAGGTGGACATTTACAAGCCACTATGGCAAAAGAGCTCATCCACAGGTAGTAAAATATCCCAATCAGATCTATAGCACATTTCTCCTTCCACCTACTCATAATAATGGCATAACCAAACTAAATTCAAATAATAGTTAAATAATCAGAAACCTCTATATTTAATCAGAAACCTCTGTATGATTATAAACTGCTTCACATTCTTGAAGTGTCAATATAGTAAATATATGCTGCCTTACCTGAGAAATTCATGAGCATCTTCTTGTTTACCAGGACCAAAGCTACTGCCAATGTCATGCAAATGAGAGAGTATCCCAGTTGGTGATAAAGCAGTCTTGCGTCGTTTGCCCTCCACAATGAGTTTTTCAAATTCGCACATGAAGCACCATTCCCTTTTGGAGCCTACAGCACATGAGGTATTATTTAAATACTCAAGTGTGCAGTAAAAAGAAATGAAGTGGTGTGACGAGAATTACAATTTTTTGAATGAAGTCCTTCCAAAAGATATGTTGTAAGTGGTCGAGTAAACATCAAGCACTGAAGAACAGCATTTGCATAGCAACTGCAAAAGAAGACACATGTTAGACAAAGTGAACAGCAACAGTGTAGTAAAAAAATAAGTCCATCACAAACAACCAACTTAGCCCCAAAGCTCCATGCCATGAAACGACGCAAGTTCACTGCTAATATATCCGGCCATGATACAATCCATGAAAAAGTATTGCATTATATGCACAAAGCAGACTTTAATGGAAGTTAAATACAAATGTTCTAGGAGCATTCACTTAAGATCACACAAATGCCTAGACAAAAAAAGGATAACCTCAATTGATAAACCATGTTTGAATACCAGTTAACCTTCCTACTCTTGCTATTTGAAAACAATTGACTGTTTACCTGTTGCCAAGGTTATGAAGACCAAAAGGGTGCAACTCCACCTTGTCGTAGAGCTTCACAAAAAGTTCGTACGGAAAGAGTGTCTGATACAAAAAAGAACTATTAGCAGAACAGATAAAATAAGATTCTAATAACAAAGAGCTATTTAGTTATTTACCAATTCTGATGGATAATGCCTCACAACTTTGGATGCAGTTTGCTGCCTGACAATTTTCTTCAGAGAGGTTGCGAGACTATTTGCTGTTGAACCTGATCTCTCTGACGGTTTAGAACTTCTATCAGAACGATTATCAGCTACTTTAGATGGAATAGGATTCACAGAACATCCCCCACGAACAGGAGTAGCTTTTTCCACAGTCAATGCAACAGGTTTTGTGCTTTGAATATTGTCATTCCCAACAGGTTTTGTTTTAGACCTCTCAAGTTCCACACGATTAGGATTCCTAGAACTTTTGGACTCCAAGACAACAGATGCAGTAGCTTGGGGATTGCCACTATCTTCAAGTTCTCTGTTATGATTTGTCTGAGAACAATCCTCAACGATACTGGCATCCTGAGCTTTATGGTGTTCCTTGGAATGATGAAATGATTCTTCATTGGAAGAATTGTTACGACCAGTTGTCTTTGGTGCACCAGTTTGAGACTTACATGGCAACACTTCTTTTAAGTCCTTGCTGGAAGAACCATCTTCAACAAAAGTTGCATGTTCAGTATTTGATGCCATCTTACTACCGTCAGCAGATACTGGAACATTTTGAGGGATTTCAACTGTGCTGTTGGATTTATGACCTCCAGGAACCTCTGTGCTGGTGCATAAATCTTCTAAAGGCGTGTGTTTACCTTCACCAGTAAAACTCTCCAAACAAAGGTTTTCATCAGAAGTATCATCTCCAACAGCAACTGGTTTGCTTGTTTCTGCAACCGGTTTTACACCCACTGATACATTCTCTTCAGCAGCTCTTTCCTGTTCAACTCTTCCTTCAACATCAGGACTTGTATTAACACTAGGTGGACGGCATTCATCTTTATGACCTTGTCTCCAGTGGGCTATCTGGCATTTGAAGGAACTGCAAAAAGAAAAGTGTTAATAAAGTTCAGAAGCCAAGAAAGTTGTCGATCTTATAAACACACAATACTGCAACATCATTTAGGAATTCAAACATGGTAACTCATGGATGTCTGTACGAAACTTATCCCACGAAAAAACAGGACCCATCCAATCCACCAATCATTTTATCTCAATCACTAATCATATTATGTTGCTAAACAAAGTGTCAAACACCCCCAGAACAGCAAAAATGAACACATGTGAATCCTGCATGGGAAAACATGCCCGAATGCCCCTTTACCCTTCCCCTTCCTATTTTCTTCCCAAAATATCTGATACTACCATTTGATGCTTTAAGGAAGCAATGAATGCCAATACCAATCCATTCCACAGGAGATGCACGCATGCAAATAAATGGTTAAACAGAGGATTAGCAAATACAAAATGAATTAAGCAATATATCATGTAAACTTGAGGACGAGGTGCCAAGCAGATGAACAAGGGATCTATAATAGTCCTGAAGCACATATGTAGATCGATAAATATGGATGACAAAGGTCAGGGCACACCACTTTCAGCTAATACTTGACAGTTGTAAGAAGTAAGAACTATGAAGTGTGAATTATTATTGTCTGTAACTAGTGGCTAGCTGGTGCATTTATCCACCATCAAACAAGAACGTCATGCATGGTACTTTCTACTGTCACAAATCAGTAATATTCGGGAACGTTTTTTTATTGGCATGGTCCGTAAACACAACTTGAACCAATGGTTAATATAATAACATGCTCATCAAAACAGCATGCACAGCCACCATGAGATGGCTGATATATCATAAAACATGCCATGGCCTAAATTGATTAAAATCAACAAACACACTTAACAGACCCAACTGGCAGGAACCTAGACTCTGAGGCAGAGACATGGGAGCCAGGGATCAGAACTGATCGTTGATTTTGCAAGGAACAAGCTATAAGGTATCCTAGATAACTCAAAGATTTGTACAATAGCTGAACAACTCACTACCAAAGTTCTATAAAATCCAAGTTCCGGTAAGCAATGCTGTACATGCACCCGAGGTTACTGAACCACAATTAAAAACAGACATAAGGGCTAAATGGAGGGTAGCAACTCCCTAGGTTTGGTGCAGAGTGTGGAGTCTAGAATTTGTGGAATTACCGGCTAATCAGATGTTACCGACACCCAAATTTGTACCGAATACAGGACAACCCCACCCACAATTGTACGAATCACGGACTACCTCCCCACGATTCCCCAATCACCGGATGAAATTAAACGAACCCGGAATGGAATCAGGAGCAGGGACGGCATGAACCCACTCACCAGTACTTGACGGCCTTGCACTGCTTGCACCTGAACGTGGTGGGCCTGAAGCACACCGCGCAGACCCCCTTCGCCCCCGCCGGGGGCAGCTGCGACTGCGGCTGCGCCTCCACGTCCTCCTGCGCGGGAGCCGCCGATACCGCCGCGGGCGTCGGCCCCCACAGCGGCGCCTCGGGCACCTCCGCGGCGTGCACCACGGCCGGGAACAGCTCGGAGTAGTAGGCGAGCACGGACTCCCGCTCCGCCAGCTCGGCCTCCTCGGCCGCGAGCCGCGCGAGGCGCCGCACCTCGTCCCTCCGCGCCGCGGCCCGGCGCCACCGGCTCCGCACCAGCAGCGCCAGCGCCGGCACCACCACGAGCGCCACCAGCGCCAGCCACACGGCCACCGACGCCGACGAGGACGACTCCGCCTCCTCCTCCATCGGCAGCCCCACCAACGGCCACCTCCTCCACCTCAACCCGCTCCTCCTCCCGTTCCGCGCATAGATCTCGCTCCCGCCGCTCCTACCCGCCGGATCCGAGGTCCGATCCCCACCTCACCCGCGCGAATCTGCTGCAATTTAGACCCCGAGGGTTTCCAATTTTCCCCCCTCCTCTTCTTCTTCGGTTCGGGTTTCTCTTCCTCCCTCCCTCCCTCTCCTTCCTGGTCTGGTCTGTGTGTCTGTCTGGTCTTTGGAGGTGACGGAGAGGCAGGCAGGCACCGGCAGCAAGGAAGGAAGGAGCCTGGCGGTATCCGTTTCCGGTCTGCGCACGCACCAAAGGAATAATTAGGCAACTTGTGGAGGGGGCGAGCCGCAAAAAGTGCGCGACGGGCAGGAAGACGGGGCAAGTAACGGATAGCTTACGCTGTGCCGGCGCGGTAGTACGAAGAGAGAGGGGCAAGAAAGGAATGGGTTCCCACGGGAGTGACCCGTGGTGGGCTCGGTTCTCCGTGCGGGCGGGGCGTTCCTGGCCGTCCGATGGGTCTGACAGCCCGAGCCGCGGCCGTCGATCAGATGCTTTCGCGGGGGCTGCGCCCCGCGGGTACGGAGAGGCAAGAGCTTTCTCGCGGGAGATGGGAGATAGGGGGAATCGCGGGAAACTGAGGCAGTACGCGCCATAATGCCCGCGGGACCCACTGCCTGACGGGCGGGTCCCACGCGGGTGCATGTCATGATGAAGTGTTTACGGAGTTTTGAAAAAAAACATTGCACCGATAAATCGAATGTTACTGCGTTTTCGATGGCAAGTGATTTACTGTTTGATTTGGGACAAAGATATGATCTGTTTTTTTTCATGAGAATTAAAGAACATTTATCGGAGTTTTATGTCGATGAAGGTATTTTTAGGAGGAAAGCTTTTGGTAGCCCGATGTTGTCGTGTCTTTCCTTGTGTCACGTCACTTGCGAGGAGCTTCCTATTTTCGTTCGAGCTTTGAAGTCAATTGACAATCTGTTGCCGAAATGCGGCTCTCACCGGATTAATTAACAACACCATCACGGCGTTCCAAACGTGTGCGGCCAGGATAATTTGGGGGCGGGGACTTGAGAAAGTGAAACTCCTCCCTCCGCAGAAAATGGCAACAGACGAAGAGAAGTGCTGGACGCAGGGGCACCCATCTGTTCTGCATCCAGTTCACAGTTGTGTGTACTACACCGAACCGGCCAGGACAACTTTTTTGCGGCACCCACACCGTGCAAAATTCTGTGTTCAGATCTTCTCCCGTACTACGTACTAGGGTGTGCATGGAGTTGGGTTCCGTGGATCATCCGCAAGGGAAGAGAACGTGCCAGCCATACGACCGACGCCCAAGGACAGGACCCCCCGTCCCTTTCGTCTCGCCGAGTCCGACGCTGCCGCCGCGCCCACGCCACAGCGCACGCGCGCGCTCGGGCGCGACAAGTGTCGCCGCTCCCCGCGTGGTAAGCGTGGAAGCTGCCAAAGCCAAAGGCCAAACCCGGGTGGCTTCTCACGTGCGGGAGGCGTGGCGCGCGCGCGCGCGACGTCAGCCACGTCCGCGGCGCCGTCGGGCGGGCGCCAGCAGCGGCCGGTCGGCGGGTGGACGGGGAACGGGGAGGGCGACGCCTCGCGTCCCGGTCGGCCGGTCGGTCGAGCCGGGGCGGGGGGACGACGCGGCAGCCGGCAGGCACCACGTCGGTCGTCGGCGCCGGCCGCCGGACGCAAGCGACAAAAGCGAAAGAAGAAGCACCCCTCGGGCGCGGGGAGCTCTAGACGAGCGCGTTCGCTGATGATTCTCTCGCGCCGACCTCGCCTGCGCATGCTGACGCGTGGGCCGCCGGCCGGCCTCGATGATCGACCGCGCCTGGTACGGTAGGGATTCATCAAACGAGAACAAAGTGTCTGCAGCGCACGTAGCATGCAAGTTAGTTAGCTCCACCGTCTACGACGGACGACGTACGGACACGGTGAGACGACGACGACCAGGACGCCGTGGATGATTGGATGAACGAGATCTTGCCACTTGCCCACTCCTGATCCTCGCCGGAGACCCATATCTTAACCCTCTGTTCTCGGCTGCTAATTCTCAGCTGAAAATAAAAATTTGTCCTCGCTCTTGCACGCCCGTGAAAGATACTCCTACACCGAAGAAGAAAATAAAGAGACGAGTCCACCGCACGTGCGCGACTGGCTGTTGGTTCAGCGTAGCCCGTGGTGTTCGATGGAGATTGCACGGACAGATCGTGCCTACCTATACCCCCATCCGTGAACGTGCGAGCCCCTCCATAAAGTCTAAAGTATCGAGCCGGTACTTGGGCCATTATTTTCCGAAACGGAGTATTCGGTACTCTACCGTGGAACGAAAAAGCAGTACGTACTTGTTAGCTTGTGGGGTGTGGTTTAGGTCCCAACTTGTCCACCGGGGTGGTAAAAAAGTCTCCAAAACAGAATATCTGGCCAGAGCCCCCGCTGCGTCGTGTGCGTTTTCCTCATGCATCAGCGAGACAGCGACTCGACTCGGAGATTTCGCAACCGATCGATCCGGCGCTTTCCGACGCCGGTCAGCAGATTAGATGCAGCCGAGGAGACTACCAGCAGGCCCGGTGTAGGGCCCACCACTCGTTCACGTAACTAGTAGCGACTTGCTAAACCACCCACCGGTGGTGGATTTTTAGTTACTGTCGGTATTTTCTCGTGTTGGTGAGAAACGATGGATCATGGATGATCTGAAGGCGACGCAATGGTCTTCTCTCCTTTGCAGACTGCGAAACACAGCCTTTTGCTGTGGAACAAATGAATGGAGACCTCGTCTCGGTCATTTGGAATCAACGTGGCCTGTTTAGTTCCTAAATTTTTTTTCCCAACTATCCGTCACATCAATCTTCGAACACTGATTAGGAGTATTAAATGTAGATTAATGACAAAACGTATTCCATAACTCCTACCTAATTTTTCGATACGAATCTAACAAGCCTAATTATGTCATGATTAGACAACGCCGTACTACAGTAAACAATCTCTAATGACGGATTAATTAGGCTTAATGAATTTGTCTCGCGATTTTCCGTCCATTTATGTAATTAGTTTTGTAATTAGTCTATATGTAATCCTCCTAATAGGCCTCCAAAAGGACTCCAAATTTTTTTTTTTCGGGAACTAAACAGGCTCTTCGTAGACCTTTCTGTGGTGGTGCGACCCACGTACGTTCTGTAATCCCAGGCATAGCTGCTGGAATTCTGCTTATCAGATCCGGGCGATTTTCAAAAAAAAAAAAACCCATGTGGTGCGATTTTCAAAAAAGAAAAACCCGTGTGGTGCGATCCGTTTGAGAACGACGGCATCTCAGGTACTCCTACAGTACACTGTGCTGTGCTGTGCACGTCCCAGCTGCTGAGCCGCTTGTCCGTCCGTCCGTGGAGGAGGAAATTGAACCGTCGCGTCGCGGGCCGTGGGATGTGGGAGAGCCCACTAGCCCAGTCCTCTCACGGCCTCACCTCATTCCGCCACCACGTACGATCCGCCGCCCCGGCGCCGCCATTCCTGCCGCCGCAGCAAGCATCGTTTCTTCTGTACCAACCAACTGTGCCGTCCGTCCGCCTCCCCGCGCTTCGCCGTCGCAACGTAAGGTTCCCGCACCCCTTTCGTTTCCGTCTGGACAGAGCTCTCGCATTCTCTTCCAAGCTCTCGCATGCTTTGCAAGTCAAACGATTACAAATCGGTTTAACCAACTCCGACCAGCGATCGCAGCCTCCGGATTGCTCGATCCCTGGAGGACCAGATCCACGAGCTTGCTAAATATAGGCACATCCCCACCTTTCCGCCCGCACGCGAGGCGTGGACCACCGCGGTGGATCGAGCGTTCCTAAAACTCCGCAGTCCAGGAGCAAAGCAACAAGCGGAAGATGACAATGGGTGGTTGTTCGTGCGTTGTGGGTGGGAGTTACCCGGCCGCATGTGCTGCTGGTGGTGGTTTTGTTCGGAACGCGCTCTAGGTGTTCGATGTATTGGGTCGGGAGGTTAAGCCGGCTGTTTGCGTCCTGAAGATCCCGCGTCAGCGTCAGGAATTCGACGGATAGGTAATCTACGCGGAATCGTGGACTTGCGAATCGGTGTGTGTGGTGTGTGTGTGTGTGTGTTGTTTAGGTGGGATGTGGCTTTCGGAGATTCCCTGTGTCGTTTTGGAGAATATTCATGCCCCGTGGTGATGGCTTAGTTCAGGTTTCGTGTAGTTGTTGTTCTCTTCAGAAGGGCTACCACCTGTTACACCATCCATCGAAAGTGTAATTGATTGTAGGTGCATTGCAGTTCCACTAGATAGGCTACTAATTTGGTTCGGAGTGCTCCTGATGGGAATATTATGGTCGGTGATGGAAAGTCTAGTTGTCTCCACTGTTACATTTGCATTAAGTAGCTTTTTGACTGTTGTGTTTGGCGACGGGTTGTCGAAAATGGGTACAACTGTGGTTCCTGTGTAGCGGTCCGCTAGTGCAGTGCAGATCAGCCAATCCAAAGTTACACTAGATTACGAATCCACTTTTGTCCTGAATGATGAGGAGCCTTTCTGGAAGTGACAAGTGCATAGAACTTTGACAGAGTAGTTGTTGTTAGATCGGATGGAGCTTTCAGAATGCACTTGGAGACTTGGACAAAAGCTCCTAAGTCCTTTTAGAAGTATATATATCCAGCCTTTTAGATTTAGCATTTGGATCGGTTTCCATATGGAAAGGTCTGCCCACTTGTTGTCATCACATTCCTATGTATGTGCGCGTGCTTCATTGTTTGATGATTGCTACTCTTTCTGAACATGTCTTCAAGGATTCACGTTCTCTATGGTTGCCTTGTACATTTAAGATTGCCTTAGTTAGAATTTTGTTCTATACAGAGGTTTAGTGCTGCATCTGCCTGGGCTAAGATTAAAGCTGTTGAACCTTTGGCATGTATCATCAATTTGCCAGTGATGTACTAGCACTACCAAGATAAGGCTGCTGTGCTGTAATGCACCCGCACTTCATTTCTTAAGGCAAGATACCTAATTTGAACCCACCCTTCGAATAGCATTCATTAGTCTTAATTTGCTTCCAAGATATGATACATTACATGCACACACTTAATTTTTTTCCAAGAATCCTATGTGAAGGGAAATAATGTTTGATAGTAATTCATTCAAATTTGTATTTCAGGAAAATGAAGTATCTTCCTCTTTATTGGATACCAAACACAGGATGTCAAAAACTGTTATCGTCATCTAGAGATGGGTACAGACTCTAATTTAAGAGTGTCGTATCACCTTATGTTGTCTACTGCCCTATAATCTATCATTATCCATGAACTTTATCATACCATTAGTTCAGCTAAATTCAATAAGGTGGGATCTAAATTCTAGTTTACTACATGCTTCCAGATGATAGATACAAACTGTTCGATTCATGTCCACGACACACTGCCTTTGATCTCTAGATCACTTCAGGCTTGCACAATCAGGTATAATGTGGGACCTTAGCCTATAGCTCAAGTTCTCGATCACTTATCTTCACGCAGGGCATATTCAAATCCTAACTTCTACATGATTTTGTATCAGGATATTTGCTCTATAACACTGGAACTTCTGCAGTTTAGCACCTGGCATCTTTGGAAGAAAGATGTTATACGTTCACATCCGAGAAGACAGTGAAGTGCCATTCTGGAATTTGTTACTATCCTGATTGCCCATGATAGGATGTCCGGTGATTAAAAGTTTCTCTCTCTCCTTCTAAATTCTAACATTTGCAGTAAGTAGCCATTCGATTCTTATGTTTGGGGACAGGTTGTTGAATTTGGGTAGAACATTGTTCCTTTTTGGTGGCCTTTTGTGCAATGCAAATCTTCCATCCTAAAATTACACTAGATTAAGAATCTACTTTGACCTAAACTATAAGAAGCCTTTCTGTAAGTGACAAGGGCTTTTGTTATTTATTAACGGTTAGAACTTTGACAGAGTGGGTGTTAGATCAGATGGAGTTTTCAGTTGGTACTTGGACAAAAGCTGATAGGTGCTTTTAAAACTTGGAAGTATCCCCAGGCCTTAGATCTAGCGTTTGGATCAATTTTTATATGAAAAGGTCAGCCAACTTGTTTTCATCACGTTCCTATGTAGCATGTATGCGCACATGCTTTTTTAATGATGGTATTCTTTCTGAAGATGGCTGGATTGATTTCCTATGGTTGTGCTGTAAATTACAGCTGAAGTTTGTTCCTTTGAAAAGTTTAGTTCTATGTCAGTTTACAAACTTAGTTTGGGCTAAGGTTACTATGCTGTAAACTGTAGTGCACACACACTTCTTCTCTTAAGGTGACATTAATTTTACTCTCTTCATTTGCGTCCGTGATCTGATCTATTTATACCAACATATCCTTTTTTTTGCAAAAAAACTTGTAAAGGGAGTTAAATTTCTATAGAAATATATTCAAATTTCCTTGGATCAAGAATTTCTTATCTGTAAAGGAAAATGAAGTTGTCTTTCCCATTATCTGATTCCAATGGATGTCAGAATTCTTCTTCATCTAGACCTGAGTACAGACTCTGAAGTCTGAACTAAGAGTGTGCAACATCACCATATGTTGTCTACTGTCCAATAGTCTATCTTTACCTATGAACTTCATTCACAACATTAGTTCAGCTACTTTCAGTAAGGTGAGATCTAAACTTGGAAGTCCATTGCATGCTTCCAGAATAGGGTAACCCATGTCCATGCATCCATGGGACCTTGGCCTGTAGATCAGCGGTTCATCCTAATAAAGAACATGTTCAAATCTCAAGCAGTACATATTTTTTCCTAGAACTAGTATTACATAGTTCTTTTTTTATCAGGATATTTCCTCTGTAAGACTAACACTGGAAATTCCGCTCTTTATGAAACTGGTATCTTTGAAATACACAGGTTTGTTACCATCATTGTAAAATGCTATTCTTACATATGTATCTTAACACAAGGGTGGAATACAACGTTCAGTAAACTGCTTTGTACTTGAGTGTTTGACTGTTTGTGTTGTTTGATGTGCTGTGTATTCTGTACATATGCCCTGGGAGCCCTTTTTTTCCCCTGTACTTTGCATCTGTGTTACAAGTGCACACAAAGTATTGTGTTGGATTAGATCACATGATGTTTTCAGTATGTAATTGGACAAAAGCTCATAGGTCCCTTTGGAAGTATCCAAAGCCTTTTGATTCATGATTAGGTTAGATTTTCATACGAACAGCGAACAGGTCTGTCCACTTGTTTTGATCACATTGCCACGTGTATCTGCACAGTCTGTATTCAAAAACTTAGGCTAACAGAAAGCTGTTCATGACATGTATCAGCTGATTGCCAGTGATGTTAAGTCGGTGCGTGGTAATGTGCATGCACTTCTGTTGTTAAAGTGAGACATGTGTTTTATGTACTCACCGAACATCTATGGTATTAATTTGCTTCCATTATCTGATATTTGCAACGTGTACCAACTCTGTTTTGTATATAAGTCCACCACATGCTTCTAGATGGTAGACATGAATTAAAGAATCAAGTAGATTTGTCATCTTTGGAATAAATAGGCATCATGTTCACATTATCTTAAAGTGTCGTCTTAAATTTAAGTGTTAACACAAGGTAGAATTTTAATGTTCACAAAAACTGCCTTGGATAGGAAGTCAGGAATTTTGTTAGCTGCGATGTTGTATAGCAGAGTGCTTGTGCCATTTAATGTACGTGGCATGTTGAGGTTAGAATTGGCTGCTGAGTCTGTTCTTTTTGCATTTTACACCGATGTATTAAGTGTGCACAAATAATCATGTACCAGCTGGCCTCTAGGTGAAACTTTTCAATGGCACTGAACATGATTTGTAAGAAATCTACCTCTTCATGCTCTTAACCTGTCGTAGCTCTTTGAAAAGTGGTAGTTTACCTACAAAGAACAATTTAACCTATGTAAAAATCAATTGCAGTTGTCTAAAAAGTTATAATGGTTAATAAGTACTAATCTGGTGTATCATGCGACAACCTAACCTGTTTCAAATCTCCATGCAACCAGTCCTGGTAGCAAGATGGAAATATTCAAGTGGGCCAAGTCCAATAGGTCGACAGATTGTACGGATCAATTCAGCCCACTAGATGGTCCTACAAGCTTGCAAGTGTCTGACAGTCTGCCACCTAAAGAATTCTGGTTCTCACTTCATGCCTGAGGAGAGCTTCTGTTTACTCATGGAACCTTCTGATCCATTTGGCGATTCTTTCTTGCGATCTTCCTAACTTTTCACTTGTGTTCATGACTTCCTGTTGAATTTATATATAATTAAAACATGCACTTCTTTTCTGAAAAGAAACACTTCTGGCTTCTCTCTCTGTTGGATGTCTGGTGTTTTACTTTTTAAATTCTGTGGCTGTACTTGATGCAGGTCAAGCCTGTTGATCCAAGTAATAATGTCATTGTGGAACATAATTCTAACAATTGATCGACAATATTAAAGATCTAATATAATCCTGATGATAGAAATTTCAATCTGAACTGTATCACTACTGGTTGCATCCATGCGACTACAAGCAGGATTTCCTGCTAAGAAGCTGGATGCATTGCAGAATCATTTTTTTTTCTCAGGTATATCTGTGTTAGCACGCATGGTAGCTTGATAAATGGCTGATCTTTGAAATGATATCTACATTTTTGCCTTTCGTTTGTTCTGATCAGGACCTCTTTGGCCAGGCTTCGTTTAGGCCCTCTCCAGCAGTGAGTCAACTATAGTAGCTCTTATCACAGTAAAACAGAATAGCACAGTGTCAATACAGTGTCTAGGTTTGCGTGCGTGCGAGAGGGGAATGCTTCCGAGCTAGCTCTTGCCTCCGCGCCTGGCTCCCCATTTCTGCACTGTTCACGGACTTCACGCAATATAAAAACTTAAGAGCCAACTCTAGGAGATCCTTTGGAGGAGGCCTTAGCTCTAGCTCCTGTGCACTGTACCAAAGGTCCTTTAACCTAGTTGGTCAGAGGGGGTTGAGGTATGGCCGCAATCAGGAGATCCGGGTTCGATCCCTCGTTGGAGCGAATTTACGGGACTTGTTTAAAAAAATCCCCTCGCCGGTGAAGCCGGGGTTCGGGGATTTTCTAAGTCTGGAGAAGGTTTCTTCTTCTTAATGAAAACCGTGGGGCGGTTTTAACCCCACCGGCTTAGTTTTTTGCATGTGCACTGTAGCAATATTGTGTGCCATTGTAGCATGGAGCTATTCTTCTTTCTCCTGCCCAAAATGAACTAGGAAAAGTTAGGAGCTGGTGAAGCACATGTTTGGGCTTCACGGGCTCCAGCTCTTGGGGTGCTGCAGTACTGCTAAATTATTGAAGCTGGAGCTCCAACCATACCATAGAGGGGCTAAGTGGAAAGCATGCTAGCCGTGTAACTTACTGTCTAGTCTTGACCTTATCAGTTTGAGCACCATCTTATTCTGATTGCCGATTGCCATGTATGTCTGAAGGTAGTTGATGGCCATGCTTGGCTCACTACAATTTTGTTGGAGTTGATAAAGACTAAGAGAATCATGGGCATTCGATCAGGTATGCATATCCTGATTCCTTCCCTTCATCTAAATGGCAGGATAGGCATATACTGTGAACACTACTTTTGGCCTTTTAAAATTTCTCAATTGGAAAGTCTGCCTCTGTAACTTTAGAGAAATTGATGAACCCTAATAATCTAAAAAATGGATTTTTTTTTTGTCAAAATCACCTCACGTATGCAACCTTTTGTATTTAGGTGTAGCTTAAATGGCTATTACCTCTGCACGCTGAACTGGCAAGTGGACCCTATCCCTTATCTAGGAAAGTATTTAGTAGCAAATCCTCACGAATAGATGCTTGTGAGGTTGAATGATGTTGTTTTCTTCAGTCCTCAGCATTGATGTATATGTAAACCAAACTTCCTGTCTTCTTGACATCAATTTAACATAACTTTAGCTTTGATCTTGCAGAACTTGTAGGTGTAACCATACAATTTTACATAACTCTAATAGTACCTTCCTTGTCATCATTGTTTGATTTGTGATCCACTAATTTACTGGTTTTATATTATGCTCCCTAGTCGCGTTAGCCTTATTCTTCTGTGCACTAGAGAGTTCATTCCACTAATACTGGACCTTGTGCCCTTAATTGCCTCTATAATACGCACCTGCTACCATTTTCATTGATCGCTTCAAAGTACTGTGGTATGCTAGCTTGATTAATGGAAATTTTCAGCACTACTTGGTCATGGCGCACACGCCACAAAGTACTGCTATACCCTGAACAGTTTGCCCACTTGCTAAAGTAATTTGATTGTCAAGTTGACAGTTTGTTTCTCTCCTACAACTCTACAAGGCTACAATCGACCCGATGAAAATTGGGGATGGAATTCCTTTTATTGCTAACTCCCCAGAAACTGAATTTGAGCCGATTTTTCTTTGCCACTACTAGCATATTCCATGGCATATGATTCGTTCTGTTCAGCATCATCCTTCTCAGCTGGCAGGATATGGGAGAATCAGATGATCTGACTGTGTATGTGGAGTAAGCCCTTGGAGAGGCGCAGTGTCTCAAGAGGGCAAGTTGGTTTTACTTTTACTGCAGTGCCCACATGGTATCCATGGTTACGCTTAAAAGTAACTAGTATCGAATCTAAACAATTAAAACTATGCTGAATTGATGGGTCATGTAACATCATCTCTGGCAAGAACCATGTAATTTGACGCATCTTTTTTTGGACGAAATCTAATTTGAAATCTGATCACAACTATAGAAACATGTAAAAACTGGAAGTGATTTTGCTTTGCGTCGTTCGTTCCTGCGCTTGTACTGCTACTGCGGCGGCCAAAGGTGGCACCCAATTTTCCAGAGGATCATTGGTTAATCGTGCGCTAGGTGCGGTGCATTACAGCAGAGGGCAAAGACGCCACCGTCAGAGACGCACTTGCTACCGTTGCTACTGGCATCTAATGGTGGTCGTGACACCCAATTTGCATCGGCATCATGGAGCGTCGTGGACACTTTTTAGGCAGGATTTGTGATTTGAATCTTCCAGGGGAGAGAAAAAGTAGTGCTAGCAGAACGGTAGGCGGGCCCGGGAACATTCACGTCGCTGTCGTGGGTGTCCGAGATGGGATCACCGAGATGGTACTCCCTCCGTCCCGCAGGACAAGGACTTGAAGGGTTCAAACTCAAGAAACAATACCGAGAGGAAATAACTTTTATACCTCTCATTTTACACTACCTACCCACTCACCAACTCATTTAGTTTTGTCCTATCCCTCCAGATCTTTATATTTTGGTACAAAATTTGAACCCTCCATATATATATATATATGTATGTATGTGGGGACGGAGGGAGTACCAAGTTTTTGCAGATCGAGCGACACGTCGCCGCCTTGCCGTTGGCTGCGCGGTATCTCGTGATGTCCCCAGTAGCGGCCATCCAGCAGGCTGGAACCGGGGAGGGTTCCTTCATGGCCGTCAAATTGCACGAGCCATCTGTTCTTGTCTTCTTGATCGAGCCTATTGTCTATTGAGGGGTATTGATTGTTGACTGCGATCCCGCTACCTGCCAATTGCAATGGAGTTCTTTGGAGTTCCAACATCTCTGGAGCTCGCCGAGATGACAGCGTGAAATTGCGAGATATTGCAGCAGCGATTTTAATAAAAATTTGAAATTTTCATTGAACTTTTGGTCAAATACTCAAATCCATCCATGGACAACAGGATGCAGAAGGGGATTAACGCGAAGCTGACACGGGATGCAAGCCGAGGCGTAATCGTCTGACTTCTAGAGGGTAGCAGCGATTATTCGTAGCAGCGGACGCGGTGGTAGACTTGGTCGGTGGTGGTGGCTGTCGTCATCATCTTCCTCGACGCGGCGGCGGTGGCCGGCGGCGGGTCTCAGAACTCGACGCCCTTGAAGACCTTGCGCACCTGCTCGAGCGTGACGAAGAGCACGACGGTGAAGGGCCCCTGTCGCATCACGGTGGGGATGAAGCCCTTGTAGAGCGCCATGGGCCCCTCGGCCCGCACGGTCTTGAGCGCGCAGTCGACGGCGCCGGCGTACGGCGGGGGCGCGCCGGGCGCCACCTTCATGTTCATCATCCGCGTCTTGACGACGTCGACGGGGTTGGACGCTGCCGCGGCCACGATGCCCGCGGTGAAGCTGGCGGCGACGTGCGTGCCGAGGCCGTCTGCGCCGGGGCCCCAGCGCGCCAGGATGGCCTCCTTGGCCTGGTCGTACGTGGCCAGCTGCGACGCCGTGACGATCATGGCGCGGTTCACCGTGAGGGACGACCCGCGCCACAGGCTGCGGACGCCCTCGTCGCGCGCCATCCGGCCGATGGCGTCCCCGACGCTGCGGTAGTTCCGGCGCTCGGCGAGGGGCAGCCGCCCGTCCGCCTGCATCCGCACCATGGCGACGTCGGCCGGGTTGCCGACGGCCGCGCCGACACCGCCCGCGACGAGCCCCGCCGCGATCTTGCGGTGGAGCGGGAGGACGCCGCCGTTCTCCTGGGTCCACTTGGTCTTGAGGATGTCGTAGAGCCCCATCCGCGTGGTGGAGTAGAGCGTCTGGCGGAGCATGGTGGCGGAGACACCGGAGAAGAGCGCCGCGGCGCCCTCGGACCGCAGGATCTGCGCGCCGACGGCCACGGGGCCGGGCTTCCTCGGCGGCGCCGGGATGTCGTGGTGGTGCGGGAGGGAGACGGTGTGGCCGCCCGCGTGGAACGCGAGCGCCGGGCGCAGCGCCGGTGCCGGCGCCGGCGCCGCGGCCGCCTCGCCCTGCAGCTGCATGCGGACCTTGATGAGGTCGAGCGGGTGGGTGGAGCAGCCGGCGACGATGGACGCGATGCCGCCCTCGACGAATCCCTTGAGCCCCATTGCTGCTGGGTTGCTTTGCTTGCTCCTCGCCGCGCCGCGGTTGGTTCCTTCCTTCCTCTCCCCTTCGCCTCCCTCTTATCGGAGGTGGATTCGAGACCAAAGAAAGCCGAAAACTAAAAACGGAAGCTCAAGAAAGCTCGGAAACGAAGAAGGAAAAATGCGAGGAGATCTAGCTAGCTACTGCTGCCAATAGGAGCTGGGGCACATCTCACTGGAGACCAGGAGATGGGAATGGAGCGCGAAGGCTATTCGGGAGGAGTGTGGGACGCTGGCCCTCTGTGACATATGCTGCTCGTGGCTTCCTTGTTCCTCGGTGTGCTGTGGTGTGGGAGGAGGCGGCGGCGGGGGGCGCTAGTTATAGCTGGCGTGCCCGGGCGGGGCGGAAGGGGCAAGGAAGGAGACGGACGGACGCGGGGAGGTGGTGGCTGGCTGGCTAGCTTCGCGGCCGGGGCGGCCTCTCGCGGTCGGACTGGGGAAGGCAGATTCGTAGTCAAGGGCGAGGGGGGAGGTGGGTGGGAGCGGCGACCTGGCCGGCAGCCCCAGCGGCTGAGCTTTCTGGGGTCGCTTCGCCTTGACGCGGAGATCGGGGGGTAGCGGAGGCGGAGGGTGTCCGGCTGTGGCCGCGTCGGTGGGTGGCCGACTGCCTGCGGCTCTCGCACGTCGCGCGGCGGCGCGGGCATATAGGCAGGAGGAAGGGTGGGCAGGTGTGGGCGCGCGGCTTGGCCCGACGCGCATCTGGGCCGTCCGTTAGGGGCCCTGGCTAGGGTTTCGGAGCGAACGGTGGTGGATGCTTTTCTTCCTTTCCTATTCGTTGGCTATGCCTATGCGGACGCGGACGGACGCACGCGGTCACCAGGGGAGGAAAGGGGAAGGCTGGGGACAAGAGTAGGCGGCATTGGAATTGGGAAAGTGTTTTCCTGAGATGTTTGGCACGCGCGCGCGCGCGCTGGGCGAAAGCCTCGTGGCTTGCGGAGACGGCGACGGATGGTGTTGCTCCGCGCCGTTCCGTTCCGTTCCGTTTAGACGGAAAGTGCAGGGTCCCCGCCCAGGGTATGTTGTTTGTGGTGGTATGCAGTACTAGGAGTGTCCTGCAGCCTTTGAATTTGTCGTCTGTTTGTCCTCTTACTTGCAAGCAGCAGACCCGTGGTGCCTTGCCTTTACCTACCGCGGCAACCTTTCCCCTTGCTTGAAGCCACTGGATCGGAGCTCCAAAGCACACATGCACTTCTGTACATGCGTGACGCATGTTTCGTGTCGCAGCGCGATCATACTCAAATACCAGTAATCCCTAATTCACCGCGCCGGCTTGCTTGGTGTGGAGTCGTAGCACGCGATGTCGCGACGGAATTGTCTCTTCTTCCAGCGCACACGTGCCACGTGCCCCCGTAATTTGCCACCCAGGTTTCCCTGCTACCGCGTGTAGTAGGCGTGTAGCTGTCCCCCGGTTCAGGATCCAATCGTCGACGTCGACGGCCTCTCGACGTCCAGAACAAAAATCATTTTGAAATCGTCAGACTATGAATTAGGAGACGCCCGTTTTACACTTTCTTTTGATGAAGACCCGTTGTACAGTTGGGCGTCGACAAATCAAGCATCAGGGCATTAACACCACGGCTTGACTCTACTGTTTGCAGCAGGCCAGCGGTTCACACTGCCCTTCTTTTCATCCTAACTACTGCTGGGAGCCTGGGACAGCTTTTTTTTCTCGGCGTGTCACCGCCGGACGGATGTTTTGCGAGATTCTTGCCTTTAACGTCGCCGATGGCAGCCCGCGCTGTAGAATCCAGCCACAAACGCATCTGGACGAAGGTTTCTCTTCTTTGGTACCTCCTTTGAATATACCCGTTGCTGAAATCTCACGCAGAGCCTCGAGCGTTTCCGGCCTCATCAGCAGCTGCTCCGGTCGCTCCATTCATTCGAACGGAGGCCGCGCCAGCCAGTGGTGACCACCCTGCTCCGTGCCTGGCAATGGTAATCGAACGCGCCGCGCGGCCGATGGGTGGGAAACCGATGCGAGCGCGACGGCGACGGCACTCGGTCAGGAGCGGGGAGCCGGGGACCGCGCGCGCCAAGGCGCCGGCCCGGGCCCGGTCGCCCGCGCGTCGCACGTCGCCGCGTCCGCGGTCCGCCTGCCCAGGTTCCCCACCGCAGTACCCGCTCCGCGCGCTCGTCCTGCTAGCCTTTGAGTATCTATCTAGGGTCTGTTTGTCATCGAGTGCGCGCTCGGGGAGGAGCTCGAGGCGCGCCCGTCAGGTGGGTGCGTCGCCGGTATAGATGTCAATTTGGTCCGCAGCACGACGGTCCGCACGAAAGCACGTAATTTTGGTTCAGTCTAAGCACGGCACGGCCCGTTAAACACCGGGCCTGTGCTGGCACGGCCCGCTAGCTTGTGCAGGCCGTGGGCCGTCACCCCCGCACGCCGGGCGGCACGGCACGACCGTAGAATAGTGTTTGGCCCGTCAACGGTCTGCAAAACTCCCACCTCATATATATATTCTTCCCAAAACTGGAAACCCTAACTCACAACCACATCTTCCACCGTCCACCCCCAATCCCCGCCGCCACCTCCCGGCTCCCGCTGCCTTTCCCCCGCGAGACGCCACCCAGGACCCAGCGCACGCGACCGCAAGGACCGTCGCAGCCCCACGACGGAGCTCGAAGGTCGGCGCGGCCGATCGGCAGCTGCCTTGCGTCGTCTCGGTCGAATCCCCTCCGGTCTTCCTCTCCCCGGTCGCCCCGCGCCCTGGCTCGCTGGTCACCGCCGTCGGCGCTGCAGCCCGCTCCCCCTCCTTTCTTCTCCTCCAGCGACCGGAACGTCGCCCTCTCCCCGACCCTCCTCCCCTCCGCCCTCGCACGGAGGCTGCTCCTCCTCCTGTCCATGGCGCTGCGCCCCCTCCTCTCCTTCATGCCGGCGCGGCTGGGAGCCTGGTGCGGGCCACAGGCTGCCCGCGGGGTGTGCGAAGGGCCGGGCTACTTCGGGCTAGCCCGGCACGAAAGGGCACGACAGGCCCGGGCTTGGGCGTCACCACAACCCGTGGGCGGCCCCGGCACGGCGGGGCGTAGTGCCGGGCTAGGCCCGACACGAAGTTGAGCGGGCCTCTCCGGGCTCGGGCCAAGGCCGGGCCGGGCGGCCCGAATGGACATCTATAGTCGCCGGCTCCCGGCGTTGGACTTGGAAGTTGGACGATTGGCGTGCCGGAGCGCGTGGTTGCCTGCTACTGCTAGCTAGGTCACTGGAGCTCCAAAAGCAGGCGAGCACAGCATACACGCGTGGTGTTCCGCATCGCCGCAGCGCGATCCTAGTAGTAGCAAGCGATGTCACGACGGGATTGCCTTCCAGCGCGCGCACACGCCTAATTTGCCACGCCCAGGCTGCGTAACCGTGTGGAGCTGGCCCGGGTTCGATCAGGAATCGTCAGAGGTCAGACTTGGAAATTAAACGCCCGTTTTACACTTGGGCGTCAATTGATCACACCTTGACAGTTTGACTCTTGTTGAATCCTAGCTACTGGGACTTGGATACGCAGCTTTCGTTTTCTTTCTCGGCGTGTCCCCGCACGAATGATTTGCAAGATTCTGGCGTATCGATGACAGCCCGCGCCGTAGGATCCAGCGTTACATTTCTGTGGTACCTCATTGAATACTCCCTCTTCCCTAAATATTAGCATTTGTTAACTTTTAATGATCACGTTAAATCATTCGTCTTATTCAAAAAATTTATGAAAATATTATTTATTTTGTTATGACATGTTTTATCATCATATATATTTTAAGTATATCATAATTATTTTTATATTTTCATAAATTTTTTTGAATAAAACGAATGGTCAAACTTACGTTACGGAAATCGAAAAATACTTATATTTAGGAACGGAGGGAGTATACTCCTGCTGAGATCTCACGCAGAGGCGCAGAGCCTCCGAGCCACCGCGCGCCACCCGGCCGGGGCCGCCGGCACGGCCCGTGCCTCCGTCCTCGTGGTTGGTATTCCCCGCCAGCGGCCAGCGTCCGCGCGGCGGCGGATGAGTGGGAATCGGATGCGAGCGCGACGGCTACGGCACCCGCCACCCGGTCAGGCAGGAGCGGGGGACCGCACGCGCGCGCCGGCCCGGGCATGGGCATATGCTCGCCCTCGCGCCGCACGTCGCCGCGTCCGCGCGCTGCCGGCTGGTACCCCACCGCCAGGCGCCACCTGCTCGTCCGTTTGCGCTGTGCGCGCTGGGTGCGTCCCGGCGGCTTTGGACGTTGGTTGGACTAGGAAGTTGGACGACGCCGTCCGTCACGCGGACTCGGTCGGAGTCTCGGACTCCCTGCACCTTGGCAAATTGGCACGCTGGTGGAGAGTGGTTGTAGCCTTGTAGGGTGGGGGGAGCGCGTGGTGCTGGTAGTGGTCGTGGTCCGGCCGTTTCCAGAAACGCGGGCGGGGCGAGGAGGGAGGGCGCAGCTGGTGCGGGCTGGAACGTGGAACGGGCACGCACTGGCACTCCGTCCGGACTGCCAGGAAATAGCGAGGGCGTGTCGAGTGTCGACATCTCGTGCGACCCCGCGAGCAGGGTGCATTAATTTAAACCCGTGCTTTTACTTTCACCAACTCTGCACTACTAGTGGTAGTAGCAAGTTGGGGTGGGGTACTAGCACGCTTTTGTTGCTGTTTTTTCCGCTTTCCTTTCGGACTTTTCGAGTAGTGAGAGCGTCATGGACTCACGGTAGTGGTAGTACTATACCAGTGCTGCTTTTTATACGGACTTGTCCCTCGTGGACTAATGGTGTGTTTTATAAGTAAATAAATCACCAAAAGAGCCGTTGCCTTTTCGGACGCTAATCTCCCAGTCCCAGGGCCAGTGGAGAAAGCAGAACAAGTAGTGCTCACTTTGGTTTTTAATTTATAACTTACTAGGACAGTAGGAAAACCTACTCTTTCGACCTTGTTCGTCCGGATTATCAGTCACCAGCCAGCGGTACTTTTCTCTCAGAACAAATCAATCATCAGCTATCAATCAGCGGTATATTTCTCTCAGAACAAATCAGCATCAGCCGCCAGCGTCAGCCAGACAAACACGGTGGAAAAGGCTAAGATTGTAGTACACGTGGGCAATGTGACACTGGCCGACGGCCTCGTGAGCACTGAGCAGGAGCGCACGACGCGCGCGGTGGCCGTGGAGTTCAGTGGTTCTTCTATGACGTGGATGAAAAGGTTTACAATTTCTCAGATAGTTTTTTAATGAAAAAGATAATTAGGACAAACACCCGACGCACTTTGTGCAGTTAGGACGTGCTCACTTTATTATGCAGTAGGAGTCAGACGACACTACTACGGGCGCGCCTAAAATATCTCCGGGGCTAAACAGTTGGGGTGAATTTTAAACAGATCCAGGAAAGTGTGTCAAGTGTCATCGGCTTGGGTGAATTTTAAACGGCTCCAGATGAAACTGACCGATAACCAACACGGTATGGTCAAGTGAGGAGGAGTCCAGTGTTTCGGAGGAGGCCCGGAAATTTCTGAAGAAAGCTCGGAAGTCACCGCGCGGCAGCTAGCTGCTTCTCAGAATATTGCCTCTTGACAGTTTCAAAAACGAGAAGCATGTATCTGATCTAGCACGTGGTGGTAAGTGACACGTCACACGTACGAATGGCGAGCCAGGTCAAACAGGCCTTCGTAAAAGACTGTTCGCCGCACGCAAAAAAAAAAAAAAGGTCAGAGCATCCAACGCGCACAAAAAACCTGTGGAATTTCGAGCAGCCCAGTGGTCGCCGGGCGGGCAGTGCGATTTCGCCTGAAGTCAGCGTCTTGAACCTTCAACTCCGTTGGAGAACTGATGAAAGTCAACTAGGGGCGCGCTGCCACGCGAACACCAAAAGGATCGGAGTGCCACGGAGCACTGACGGAAGGCGGTGCGCACGCCGCGCCCGGCGAAGAGGCCGCGTCGCGCTGGCGCTGTCGTCTAGACCGGGGAATGGATTGAAATCCAAATCCAATTGAAGGAAATCCAACTAAAATCCATCTACAGACACACCCCCATCCAATCCAATCCTACTGCTTAGGCTAAAATCCAAATCCATCCAATACATCCCATAGACAACGCCGCTACCGCCGGACAAAGCCGCCGCCGCCGGGGACGTAGAGAAGCAGCAGGAGGAGGTTGCGGCGGCGCACTCCGCCGGCGGAGAGGGCGTGTCCTAGGCGGCACGACGCGGCGAGCCCATGGCCGGCGGAGCATGAGGGGAGGGTGTCGCGGCGCGGCGCGGCGGGCTCGTGGTGGGCGGAGCTCTGAGGGGGGAGGGGTGGCTCCAGTGGGCAGCGAGCTCGCGCCGAGGACGACGCACGCGGAGGAGCGGCTCGCCGTCGCGGAGCACGCCCTGCTCCAGTGGGCACGCTCCCCGGGTGCTGACACCAACATCTAGGACGCGGACGTGAACTACACCAACAGGGGCCTTCTCACCGCGGTCGACGACGTGCTGCTCCGGGCGGAGAGGACCCCTTCCCGCTCCACCCCGCAACATCACTCGTGCGCCGTCGCCTGAACAGCGCCGTCGGCGCCGCCGCGTTGCGCATGGTCGAGGAGTTCTTGCGCGTCAGAGTTTGGGACGCCTCCCCGTTGCGCACCGTCGTCGACAGGCTCTCCCTGGCCTCCAGCAGCATGTCGCTGCTGGTGTTCCCCAGCGCCGGCGACAGGACCAGCTCGGCGAGCTTCGGCGGGGAGGTCGACGCGTGCGACGGGACCTGGTCAAGCGCCAGCTCGGGCATGCCTGACGAAGTCGCGGCGCTGTTAGAATCCAAGGTCTGGGATGAGCTAGACTGCTAGACATCATCCAATTGACGATAGGATATCCAGTATGTTTTAGCAAGTGGACATCCACATCCAAAACAATCCAATCCAACAAAGTCCAAAAGGAAAAAGTCCAATTGGATTTGGATTTTACAAAATCCATTACCAGGTCTACTGTCGTCCGTGCGAGCAGCAGCATGGAGTCATGGACCGGCCTTTCCGACACCTCCGGGGCCATGGCACGTACTCAAACAGCCTGAATAGAATAGAGTAGTGCGTTTGCAAATAGTCAAACATCCTCCTAGACTCGTAGTTCCCTCGGAGGCTCAGAGTCAGAGACATCATATATATGTATTACACACACATCATCCAACTGTCAGTGAGTAACTGAGTACACGTTCAAACCCCAACGGATAAGGGCCGGTGCGTGGCGGCGACGGGAACAGCTGAAACCGGCCGGAACGGGTCGTGTTCTGGCCTTTGGCCGATCCGTCGTCCGTCCAGCCGCGGAACGACCAGCTCGAGGTGGCGAAGGGGCCATGCGCTCGCTGGCTTTTGCCATCGGCCGGGCTCCATGCCTCTCGGCGAGGCAGAGGGGCGGGCACGTGAGCAACGAACACAAGGCGAGGCCGACTCGTTCGCCGAACCTGACGGGGGGATTTAAATCATTGCCCGTGCGGTGGTCGCGGGGTTCAGCGAACGTAGAGAACGCTGTGGCGATCGCGATCAGCGGCCGGCCGGCCTGACGCGCTCTGGGGCTCTCAGCTCGGCCCCCTCTCGCCTCTCTGATCCCATCATTACGCCGCGGCCCGGTCGGCCGCGGCCCGGTCGGTGGCGACAGTTGCGTGCGTGCCGAAACTGTCGTGGGGGGCCTTAACCACTGCGGTGGTGGGCGAACCGCAAACTGCAAACGTTCCAGGCACATGCGCCGCATGTGCACGCCAATCTCTGGTCCTTTATGTTTCGTTTCGTTTTACGCTATGTTCGTTTGACTTATCAGCCACCAGCCAGCAGTACTATTCTCTCAGAACAAATCAACCACCAGCTACCAGCCACCGACCAGCGGTACTTTTCTCTCAGAACAAATCAACGTCAGCCATCAGCCACCAGCCGAACAGAGCCATTTGTTGCTGCGCAACAAGCTATCTAGTCGTTGGTGCTAAAGATGGAGAGAGAGAAGAGCACGAATTCTAATCGCTCCCGTTGCTGAATTTCACGGCTGAGCCTACGTGAAGGTGAAGACACACCACCAAGCGATCGTGGCTCGAGTGAGAATTTTTTTATATATTTTTTTCTTTGATTTTCGAAAAATAAATGGACGAATCAAAATATTTGAGAAATATACATCTGCCGCCGTACCCCCACGGCGGCACCTGCCGTCGTGGGGTACGGCGGCAGGAGAGCAGCTCTGGCGGCACGTCCGTGTGGCATGGCGGCAGGACCCTGCCGCCGTGCCACATGGCGGTAAGAACATTTTTATTTTATTTTTTATTTTGTAAAACACTTTTAAATTTTTTAAAAAACAACAAACTGATAAATGTAAGCATAATCACAAGATCATATCATAATCAACGAGTAGATGCAAAATAGTTTATACAAAATCATGGTAAAAGTACTAATACATCTAAATGCGCTGGTGACTCTTCGGTCTAACAGCTCTAGCGCCAGCCCAGGTGTGAATTATAACTATTTTCTACGAATTTTATATTGGAATTTTAAATACAACGAAGAATTTTAAATCAATTTAATCTAATTATGTGAATTATAACTATTTTCTAAGAATTTTATATCAATTTAATCTAACTATTCGAATTATTACTATTTTGTACGAATTTTATAGCAATTTAATCTAATTATTGAAATTATAACTATTTCTACGAATTTTATATCAATTTAATCTAATTATGTGAATTATTACTATTTTCTAGGAAGTTAAAACCATTTTAAACGAATTATCTGAATTAAAACTATTTTTTAAGAATTTTATATTAATTTAATCTAATTATTGGAATTATAACTATTTCTACGCATTTTAAATCAATTTAAACGAATTATTCGAATTAAAATTATTTTCAATGAATTTTATATCAATTTAATCCAACTATTTCAATTATAACTATTTTCTACTAATTTTATATCAATTTAAACAAATTATTCGAATTATAATTATTTTCTACGAATTTTATTTGAAATATAACTATTTCTAAAATTTCTAAACTAAGTTAACTAAACTACACTAAACTAACTAACTACACTAACTAACTAAACTAAAGTTAGAAACATACCTGAGTCAAAAGTGCTCCGAAGGGTTCAAAGCCGAAGATTTAGAGGAGAGAGTGAGGGAGGGAGGAGGGGCTGGCGGCAGCCGTCGCCCCCTTATATAGGGGTAACGCTGCCGCCGTGGGGTACGGCGGCAGGCTCCTACCGCCGTACCCCACGGCGGCAGGGTTCCTGCCGCCGTGGGGTACGGCGGTAGGAACCCGACCGTTGGCGGCACCCCTGCCGCCGTGGGGCACGGCGGTAGGAACTCCTGCCGCCGTGGGGTACGGCGGCAGATGTATATTTCTCGAAATTTTGGTTTCGTCCATTTATTTTTCGAAAATCAAAGAAAAAGTATATATATATAAAAAATTCCTCGAGTGAACACCACCAAGCGCGCGCGAGGAGACTGTCCATTGAAACGAGCCCACGACGTGATGGTGGGCTTTAAGTGCGAGTTCAATCAAGAAGGGGCAGAGACGGTCTGCAGTCCAGTAGCCCAGTAACTAACTGCCAAGGACGCAACAATGGCCATGGTACCAAAAAGGCTGAAGGATTTAGAAAGGAAAAAGTCTGTTCTATTACCTTCAACTATCGATATCGTCTGAGTTTTAACTTTCGACCTCAAAACCGGGTATTCGGCACCTACAAACTGTCAAAACCGTCCGATTTACACCTCTTGACGGTTTTTGAGGTGGTTGGCGTCGAGTGGACTATCCTTGTTGTCACCACTTCGGTGGGGCCCACATGTCACTATGACCTCCTCCTTCTTCTTCACTGTTCTGCACTCGTCCTCCCCCGCCGCCGCCGCACACCTCCTCTATGCCCGTCCTTCTTTCCGAACATCGGAGCTATACTCCTCCCGGATGCCGGCGGTCGTGCCCCTCCACCCCGACACTGGTGGCCACGCCCCCGGCCCCTCGCTCCTCTCCCTTTCCACGACTGCCGTCGGTACGCTGCTCATCAACCTAGGTGCCGGCCAGCCTGGCAGCAGAGACGTTGTCTGAGTTTTAACCTTCGACCTCAAAACCGGGTATTCGACATTTACAAACTATCAAAACCATCCGATTTACACCCCTTCAAGGTTTTTGAGGTGGTTGGCGCCAAGCAGGGTTTTTTCCTCGACCGGAACCGGTCCGGAAACCTCGGTTACCGGTCCGGTCCGGTTCCAGTCGGTATCAAACCAGCCAAATTCAAAATTTTGAATTTGAATGCAAAAAAATGAAAAAATCCCAAAAATACTTTAAGTTGCGACGAATCTAATGGTGTCAAAATTGTTCAAATATTCGTTCATTTAGTATACTTTGCGGGCATTCTTTTTCATTTTTGGTTCAACTTCTAATGCCCGCAAAAAATACTAAATGCACTAATATTTAAAATTTTTTGACACCATTAGATTCTGCACACCTTGAAGTATTTTTAGAAAATTTTCTTTTATTTTCTAATTTTTTAATTCAAATTTGAAAACATACCAAATTCTTCACTAATTCGGGTTTTTTTGTTCAACTAGTGGTAGCCGGTCAAACCGTTTCGGCTTACCGGTCAAACCAGTTAGTTAGCCGCTGGAAACTGGTTGTATAGGCGTTTTGGTTTGGAATTTGAATTTGTCTGGTTTTTTTTACCGGTAACAGGTCAAACCGGACCGGTCAGCCGTAACAGGTGGGCGGCGGTTTGACCGTTCGGTTAAAAAAACCCTGGCGCCAAGTGGACTATCCTTGCTATCACCACTTCGATGGGGCCCACATGTCACTGGGACCTCCTCCTTCATTGCGTTGCACTCGTCCTCCACCCCCGCCCCCGCCGCCGCGCGCCAAGTGGACTATCCTTGCTGTCACCACTTCGGTGGGGCCCACATGCAGTGGGACCTCCTTCTTCTTCTTCACTGCACTACACTCGTCCTTCACCCCTACCGCCGCGCGCCAAGTGGACTATCCTTGCTGTCACTGCTTCGGTGGGGCCCACATGTCACTGGGACCTCCTCCTTTTTCTTCACTGCGCTGCACTCGTCCTCCCCCTCCTGCCGCACCCCTCCTGCGCGCCAGACCTCCTCTCCGAACGCTGGAGCTCCACTCCTCCCGAATGCCGGCGGTCGTGCCCCTCCGCCCCGACACTAGTGACCGCGCCCTCGGCCCCTCGCTCCTCTCCCTTTCCACGACTGTCGTCGGCACATTGCTCGTCAACCTGGGTGCCAGCGGGTGGCGGCCAGCCGGGCAACAGAGAGGTTGTCAATATGCTACTTCGCGTTCCCGCGCAATGACACCACCATCACCTGCACCGGCGTCAGCAGGTACAAGCCTTTCACCTACATCGAGTTCTGGGGGCATGTGCAGGCTAACATCAAGACTACCTGATCCAAGGTTGGCCTCAAGTGCTTCGTTCCCCGTGGATTCGATTCCATCAAGGAATCCATAGATGGATGGCTAGGTGTGGTGGGGAGAGCAGCGGGGTGACACCTTGGGACCACGTGGTCACAAAGGGAACCCAATCCCTCGCACCTCCTCCCCTGCTCTGCTCCAAGAACCAGAGCACAGGGGAGCTCAACCCAAGGGGACGCCGCGGTCATGGCCTCCGCTCGACTCGGGGGCATCAGATGGAGGGGAGGTGGCCGGTGTAGGTAGCGGTGGCAGTGCGGGACTGGAGGCCGTCGAAGCTTGGCCGCCTCCGGTATCTGCGCCATCGTTGTCTCCGCCGCCGCTGCCAAATCCTCCGGCACCACCTCATTCTTCCGTGGCGACGCCAGCGACGCCGTTACCACCCCCGAGGTGGACCACGCTCTCTGTTGGTGGTCGATTTCTGTCAACCTAACCATGAGTTTACCTTCAATGTTGGTATTAATTTGATATTCAAACTAACGATCCTAACCCTCATGATATGTCAAGTTCGCACTCGCATGTGGTTTTTGGAGTATATTGTTTATGCATGAATTAAGCGCCTAAATGAGGACTTCCGGGTAAAGTTCATCGAGTACTTTACAAGAAGATCATGAAGCCCGGCACAAGTCAAGACACGAGGTGAACATGACTCCAAATGACCCGAGGAGTGAAGCATGAAGCTGCGAAACTCCGAGGACCTAAACAGAAGATGCGGGAGTTTGCACGCCAAGCACCCTTATCTAAACCGCGGGGAAATGACGTCAAGGACCCACATGTAGTTCGGCAAAAACTCAAGAACATGCGAGAAGCTTCGTGAAGAAAACTAGCAGCGAACTGGGCCGAATTGGGCCCAGGCTGGCCAGCCCACTTCGGGCCAGATTCGCCGCCCCCTTTGACCTAGCACCCCCTCGGGCTATTTATAGTCCCCACGCGAAGAGCCACATATCAAGCCATTCGTCATTCGCCGCCGAGGAGCAGAGAAGCTAGAGGGACACCATCTTGGAGAGGAGGGTCGTGCTAGTTGTCTAGGGCTACCCTAGCCGGCGTGGGAACCTTGCAAGGAAGACCACGTCGGAGTTCCGGAGCTAGGATCAAGATCGAGGTAGGATCCCGATGGTGATCTTGTTCATGTAAACATTCATGTTGAAGTCTTTGTGAATCCGATTTCTAGCGATCAAGTGCTTTCTTCTATGATTTTGTTCTTGCTTGGGTTTGCTTCTTCCTCAATCTATTCTCGAGATAGATTGCATGGGGTGTTCTTGTAGCCGTGGTAGCTAGAGGTACATACCGGATCTACCAAGTGGTTCAACACGTTCCTTGTGAGCGTGCTTTAAGATTCGACCGCGAAGAAAGGGGGACATCGTGACAGGATGTTGACACCAAGTACGGCGGGGCGACTTAGGGGGTTTGACCAAAGGTCAAGATTTAAATAGGCTTTTTATGAGATTCGCATGGTTTTCTTCATCTATCTTGCTCAGAGCTACAACATAAGCATGATCTAGGCTCGCTAGATCGGTTATCTCTACGCTTTCTCTCGCTACCTCTTATGTTTAGTAGATTAGATGCATTCGAAACCTCTTCAAGATGAAAGTGTTTTCTCGGTTATTAGATTGAATCTTGCGTTACACATGTTCAACGGATTCGATACCTTGGGTAATACTCGAGTGAAAAGGTACTACATGATCTGTAAGCTTGTGGTGAACCTTGGCGCGTTATTGAACCGTCAACAAGCCCCTTTTTCTGGCACTGTTGCCGGGGAACAAGTAATCAAGATCCAATTTAGTATCTCATTTGTAAGTATTTTCAGTTTTCTTTTTAATTTTCTTTTGCATCTATTAAACTTTGATCATCCTAAAAAACCAATCTAATCTAGTTTTTGACTAACTTTTTGTTTATAGTTTTCTTTTTTTAGATCTTTGTATATTTTGTTTATTGCTAACCCTAACAGGAGATGGACAGCTACCTCTCCAACAAATTGAAAATTTTTGTGGATGATCTAGAAAAACTTTACAGGCAAAGGAGACATGAAGCACAAGCTCGGAAGCTGGGGATTGTAGATCCAAAAGCCGAGGCCGAAGGATCGTCAGAATCTCCAAAGGAATTACCATCTCCAAGTCTGAAAGAAGATCAACCACAACCGCCACCGATGGCACAGCCAGAGCAGAAGATCGGGGAGCTATGCATTCAGAAGCTCGTTGATCTACCAATCCTCGACCTAGCCGACATCGGAAGACCGTTTGAGATCAAGACTTCAACCATCCGCATGGTGCAACATTCACCTTTCACCGGTAAAGAGGATCCTAACCTTCACATTCAAGTGTTCGTGCAACTTTGTCAAACATTCACAATGGAAGGGTTGGATCAAAATCAATTGAGGGTGAGGCTTTTTCCGTTCTAGCTACTTGGAAAAGCCTTGCAATGGTTCTGCACTTTACCAGCGGAGACGGTGCAAAAGTGGGAGGCGTTGATGAGAGCTTTCATGAAGGTGTATTATTCACCGGGTAAGACTCAAAGCTTGCGTAACAAGATTGCTACATTTGCTCAATTTCCAACGGAGATGACCACGGAAGCTTTTGAGCGTTTCAACAAATATACCCGAGCCGTGCCACATGACAAGTTCCCAAAGGAGGACGTCGTTCAAAAGTTCTATCAAGGGCTCAATTTAGCATCGAGGACTGTAATTGATGCATCAGCGAGAGGATCCATCATCGAGCTTACTCCAACCGAAGCATTCACTCTTTTCAAGAAGGTTGTGGATAATGACACATGGGCATCATCCGGACGCTTACTTCTAGTTCAACCCCTGGGCAATATTAAAGGTGTTTTGTAGGTTGAGAAGGAGGCACTTCTAGGAGGAAAAATTGACTCACTCATGAGGAGGTTGGAAAAGATGGAGCTAGAAAAGAAAGCAGCCCAAGACCTAAAGGCTGCCGAAGCAAGATCCACGTGTGAAGAGTGTGGGGAGTACGACCACGTCCAAAGAGATTGTCCAGAGGAAGCAAAGGTGCTCGACTACACGAGGAAAAGAGATTTGACAAACTTCCGCTACGGTCAAGGTAGACCTCAATTTAATGCAAGTTCGTCCATTCAAAATTCGGTTCCTCTTCATATGCAATTAAAGGATTTCATGGACGAGCAAGCTAAGATCAACAAGGACACCGTCACTAAGTTCAAGGTTATGGACAGAGTATTGGAGAATGTCGATGGCAAGGTGATGGAGGTCGGAAGCTCCAACCACCAAGTGCTCAACATGACGAAGATTTTGGAAACGCAAGTAGGACAACTTGCCGGGCGGCTAACCGCTAATGAAGGGAGATTGCCAGGACAGCCCCAAGGTCCCGAGACGGCGAAGGCTATTCAAACTGGCTCGGGAAAAGAGACGAAGGAACCCGAATTTTCAGCCGGAGCAAGGAAGCCTAAGCCAACCGCTGAGGCGGAGGATCACACTAAGGAAAAGGTGACTACTATTCCGGAGATCACTATCGAAGAGCTGGAATTCGAGATGCCAAGTGAAGACATGAAGATGCCAGCACTAAAGCCACACTACTTTCGAGGTAAACTTGATAATCATTTTGAAAAGTTTGTGGAAGTGGTGTGCAGGTTAAGCATCAACATGCCGCTATTGGACGCTCTCCAAGTTCCAACATACTCTCGCTACTTCAAAGATATACTTGCGAACAAGTATGAGATGGCGACACTCGGGGAGGATCATGTCAAGATGTTCGAACAATGTAGTGCCGTCATTGCAAATCAAGGGCCCGGGAAGCAAAGAGACCCCGAATGTCCGACCATTCCATGTTCCATAGGCTCATTCACGTTCGAGAAGGCATTATGCGACCTTGGAGCAAGTGTGAGTGTCATGCCAAGAGATGTGTTCGAGAAGCTACGCCTACCACTAGAGCCTAGGAGCATGTGTTTAGAGTTGGGTGACAACTCTATTCGCTATCTCGTGGGAATTGCCGAAGATGTGCCCATAAAAGTTGGAGATCACTTCGTCCCTGTTGATTTTGTGGTGCTCGAGATGGGAGAAAGGGAGAAGCCGCTTCTCATCCTAGGGAGGTCTTTCCTCAAGACTGTCAAAGCGACAATCGACGTGGGCAAGGGGAGATCAAGTTCGACGTCAACAACACAAGGAGCATGTTGACGGTTGATTTCCGTCAACCAAGAGCACTTGTTACACTTTGGTTTGAGCTTTGAATTGTAACTAACCAGCCACTAGACATACTAATGATGTAATAAGTTCGCACTTGCATGTAGTTTTTGGAGTATGTTGTTTACGCAGGACTTAAGCGCCTAAATGAGGACTTCTGGGTAAAGTTCATCGACACTATGAGAAGATCATGAAGCCCAGCACAAGTCAAGACTCAAAGTGAACATGACTCCAAATGCCCCGAGGATCAAAGTGCAAGATGGCAAAACTCCCGAGGGCCAAGATGAGAAGACCAAAGTTCATACAACAAGACCCCCTATCTTGATCACGGGGATGATGATGCCAAAAATCCACATATGAAGGGGGAAAAAGTCAAAACTGCAAGAAACGCCACGTCAACGAAGATGGGCCGGAACCAGGCCTGCAGGAGATGCTGAACTTAAACGGGCCATATCTCGCTCATCTTAAGTCCGACAGAGACAAATTATATATGGAAATTGCATGGCTTGACGAGACAGACAACTTTTGTATGAATACCGAAGGCATTTGAGGCCGTTTTGGGCCTAGGCTGGCCGGCCTAAGCCGACCGGACTACCCTATTCCGGGCCCGGTTCGACCTCCTCTTTGACCTAGATGCTCCTCGGTGTATGTATAGCCCCTGCCTCCGATGGCCGCCACATCCATTCATCAGAGAGCCGCCAAATCGAAGGAGACACGCCGAAGGGAGCCGACGGCCGCCGCAAGTCCTCGAGTCGCCTAGGAGATGGTCTAGGCCATGCCCTAGCCGCCATGGTTGGCCCTGCGTGGTGAAGCCATGGTGGAGTTCTGGAGCCATGCCTTGAATTCATCAAGGCAATTGTACATTCAACTTTCGATGGTGACATAAATCATATCTTTTCCTTACTTCGATCTACTTCGATGCATGCTTATTCATATGTTTTAGTTAGCATATGCCCTTAGTAGGAATAAACATAATCATGGTGGTTAATCTATATCTTGTGGATACATCGTAGTGGTGCACGGACGTATAGTCGTTCGGTGGTGTTTACCTTTGCGTAGTGACAGTACGAGGGAAGGGAAAGCGCCGAGCAAACGTGTAAGGGTTTACTCCTTATCATGGTTTGTGATTAGATTGATTTTCACCTTGGCCAGAGCTGCAACTAGGAGACGGTAGGCTAGGGTTACCTTTGGTTGTGTATCCCTTTGGCTTTTGAATGTGATCCATACACCCCTTGTGTTGTATGTTAACTATTTATGCAATCAACATTTCATGTTAGGTTAGTTCGATATATTAGATGGGGAACCCTAGGTGTTTGCTTCTGATCCTTGGATTGACAAACCTTGGGGGGATACTCCGAGTGAAGAGCTACAACCAACCCGTGCGCTTGCAGATCGAACTTGTTGACGGTATTTGAACGCCAACAGAGCATATTCAAGTTTCTGCCACGTTTCGAGGTATGCAACATGATCAATGTTAAATATGTTCCACCTCATCGCCGCTTTAGCAAGGAAGAGCCAAAGAAGAAAGAAGAGCCCAAGAAGAAAGAAGTGAAAGAGATCAAGGAAGTTGTTGCATCCGTCAAGACCAAAGAACAAAAGCCGCCTGTGAAGACCAAAAAGGTGACTAAGCCGAAGAATAAGCCTGCACCCAAGCAAAGGATGGTGCAGAAGTGGGTACCCAAGATTGCCACACCCACAAAGAGCGTTGATCCGAAGTGAAGAAGAGAAGAAGTCTAGCTATGGACTATAAACGTAGCGCTAGGCGGGAGGCAACCCGTTCGTCGAGTCAAGAATAAGCTACCGGGAGGACAACCCGATCGAGAATAAAGCTATCAGGAGGGCAACCCGGAAGATTTCCAAATTTCAAGTAAGTTTGTCATAGAATTTGCTACACAAGACTTGGTATAAACTCTTATGTGGTTGAACTTATTTTTGAGACATTTAATTTGCTCGGTTGTTTCATTTGGATTTTATTTGATCATAAACCAATGACATGAGCCATCCTATGTTTTATTTGCCTCTTATCGAGAAACTAGTATCAAAATTTCAGAACCTACCCAAGCATTTCATCCTCTTCATGATGTTAAGGTTGGCTTATTTTACATGATAAAAACACACGAGTAGATCCCCGCGTTGTTCCTTAATGATTTTTAATTTTTGACGCATGGTAGGACTTGCGTGAACCTAGGAAACTTGATTTTTGGTTTCTTTCAACTTGATATCCATCAGTTTCTTTAGAATTAGAATTTTTCCACACCTCATTTATTTTATTTATTCAAAAAATCTCTCTCATGATTGGCAAAAATTAGAACCTAAGCTCATACCCCCACGGTCAAGCCGGAGGAGCTTGCTATCAATTTTATAAGCAAATGATCCCGATGTAACCAAAATCAATGTAGTCAGAAAATTTCGACTTACAAATATTTTTAGTACTTAAAAACTCCTCTAAGAATATATTTGAACTCATTGATATCTCTGAGTTTGTTTTTAATTTTCAAAAATTAGAGGAGTAATTAGCATCTAAACATGTTTAAGGTAAGATTTTGAGCTTGATTTAACACCTAGTGCTCCATGATGCATCACGGGAAGGCCTTATCATCAAAGCATCTTGGGCACATGCAAAGGACACGCATGAGGGGGCAGCAATGGCTTTTTTTTGCAGGATATAAGTGGAAGCACATGAAGCATGGTAGGCACGAAGTGACACAAAGTAAAGGAGGGAGTCATTCATCTTCATCATTCAAAACAAAGGAGTGGCCGAGAGTGTTTGGGCAGTAGAATCGCGTGGAGCACGAGGACACAGAGCCATAATGCAACAAAGATAAGGTTGGAGAAAGTTGGAGGCAAGACATTGGGCAGGGACCCTAGGCCGGTCAGCCCAGGCCGACCGACCTGCCCTTTTATTTCACCCCTGAAGAGTATCTTGGCCCCCTAAGTGGGTTTTGGTGATTTAATGACACACTAATAAGCTACTAATGATATGTTGAGTATATGAGCAGGTATTAAAATCTTATGATGGCATCTAAGCGCTTCATTGCTATTCAAAAAGAAAGAGATGCTAAAAGAAGGATTCCTTGGAGGTTTATTTATTTTATATTTTGAAATTGAGTCCTAGGAATGCCGTACTATAAAGAGGGACATGAAATGTATCTTCCAAGAGTTGAAAAGGTGCTCTAGATGACTAACCAAAAACCTATGAGAGAGACCTTTGCACCACACGTTCACCGGGTTATCTTTTGTGTGCTGACTTTGGAAGGCCGGAGACTCCGGGTCTACCACGGATACTCCGGGTCTTAGAGCTCGAACGACTCTTTTTCTGGGTGAGGAGGTATTTATAGCCCCTCAACCCTATCCACTCCCTCTCTCTTGCCCACTTTTCCTACAACAACTCTGAACTCATTCACTCCTCCTCTTTACTCTCCTTGGCCTTGGTTTGGTGAGATTGGTTGGGGATTAAAGGAGGGATTGAGAGCAAGAGCTTGGAGAGTGCTAGTGAGCTGATTTACCATCTCTAGAGCATCTCGTTCTTCGCTTGGTTGTTGACTTTCGTGTTTGTTACTCTTGGAGCTTGAAGCTCCTAGCTGGCTAGGCGTTGCCTTGGAGCATCCATTGGTTTGTGGCTGCCCAAGGAAGTTTGTATTACCCTGTGATTGAGTAAGTAACGCTAGCTCGATCTTTGTGGCCGCTAGGGGGAGGAAAGTGACCTAGGTGTAAAGGTCCACCCTTTGTGGGTTCTTCAACGGAGACGTAGAGCTCAAGGTGTGAGCTTGAACTCCGATAACAAATCCCTGTGTCTCTTGTTCTTATTGCTCTTGTTGTATGCTTGATATTCCTTTGAGCATATTTCTAGGGTTTGTGGCCGATCTACTCCGTGGAGAGGTTCCTACTAGTTCTAAGTGGTGGAACATGCTTATATCACTGTATTGCATATCCTATATTCCTAGATTTACTTTTGAGCAAGTTTCAATTATGTTGATTTAGTCGCCTCTCACACAGCTCGGAGTATCCGAACATTTTCCCGGATTCTCCGGAAATCCCGGAGTATCTGGAAAAATATCCGGAGAGTCTGGACTTTGGGTCTAACAGCTGTTTAAAGTTTGTGATTTTCAGTTTCGACTATTCACCCCCTCTTTAGTCGACATCTAGATTCTTTCAATTAGTATCAGAGCCCGTTGCTCCGTTTGAAGCTTAACCGCTTGGAGAAAGGATGTCGAACGCGCCACTTCCCAGAGGTGGTGGCAACGATGGTACACCTCCTAATATACCGCAAGGTAATGAAGGAGGAAATCCAAGCATCAACAACAACCCAAGAAATGAAGATGGTGTGGAGACTTCCGATAGTGAGGAAGAGGAAGCCATGTCAAACCACTCCGGTCGACGACCATCACAAGGGGAGTTCTCTAATGTCCCTTTCAATTACTCTCGTTTATCCTTTAGTCATCCATCGGGTTCTATCCACATTGGGAAGATACCCCAAATTGATGGAACCGGCTATTCCAAGTGGAAGAACTCGATGGGGAGTATTTGATGGTGGTGAATCCCGCACTTTGGACTATTGTGAACAGGGGCATTACATTTCAAAGTAGTGATATGACGCTAACTCAAGATCAAGCAAATGAGATACAAAGAAACTATCAAGCTATTTGCATCATCAACAACTCACTCACTTCCGAAGAGTATGACAAGATTGATGGATTGAAGTCCGCCAAAGAGGTGTGATGTGACGCCCCAAGTTTTTAATTAACCTTAATTGCCGGTCAAACGTGTTGACTAGGGTAAAAACATGGTCAACCTGGGTCATCACCTCGAAAACCTCACCAACACTCACCCATTAGCACCCTAAGCAAGTCAATCACACTTCCATTGGTCAAAACCCTAATTGGAGTGGTCAAACCCCTAATGTCTATCTCCTAGATCTGGAACTTTGGCCACGTTCTCCAAATTTTGTCTAAACACTCAAAAATCTACCAATATAAAAGTTGTGCAGAATTTCCAGGGACACATTTCATCTTCAGGTTGGCATTTCAAATTTTGAGTGGAAACGGTTCAAAATTGCCAGTCAAACTCAGATTCACTGTTCACCCGAGGCATGAAAATCCTCAACTTGGCATTTGAATTTCTCTTTCAATTTGAATCCAATTCAAATTCGGCTTCAGCCATTTTTCAGAGGATCAACCCATCTACAACTTTCCTATCTACCGAATTTGAAGTTCACATGCAAATTCTTGAGCATAGTACACTCAAACAGGGGCACATGCTTTGGACCGGGCCGAGAACGCCACGGCGCGACGTCATGCGCGCGCACGCGTCGCCGCCGCGCCGCCGCCGTGCGCCACCGTACTACGGCCGGCCATCGGAGTTTGCGCGTGACCTAGGCATGCGTCGGCCTCGCGCGCACCCCTATAAGCCGCCTCGGCCGGAGGAGCCGCGCGCCACGTGGCGTGTACGCGCGCGCTGCGGCGTCGTCCCCTCCCCGCCGCGCACGCACGCCGAGACCGCCGCCGTACCGCTAAGCCTCTCGCCCCTGCGCGCCCCCGGCTATAAATAGCCGCCCCCTTTCCTTCCGCGTGTGAGCACCGCCGTCCGCCGCCCGCCATTGCCGCTGCCGTCGCGAGGTCGCGCCTCCGCTAGCTCCCGCTGCCGGCCGACTCTCCCAACCTCCTCCCTAGACCCCGGTATAGCTCCCATGGCCACGCATTGACCTCCACCACCTCGAGCCTCACCGGAATCCGGGTGACCGCGGGCGCGCCGCCGCGACCTCGCCGCCGCCGCTCGCCGGAGACCTCCCCGACCGCGCCACCACCACCAATCGGCTAGGGGTGAGGCCTATCGCACGCCCGTGCCGCTTGTTGATCTGCTCCAGCCCCACCTCGCCGCCGGCGAGCTTCCCCGCCGCCGCAAGGGCATGGATGTGAAGTCCAGGGACCCATTTGTAAACCAGGGGCTCGGTTGCAATAGAAGTTAACTTAGTTTCTTTGCAAGTTGGTCCAGCACCTTAGAAAAAGCCTAGAAATTTACAGAAAATTCATAAAAATGCAAACCCAATTTTTTGGTCTCAGTGAGAGTAGATCTACAAGTTCTACAAAGCATGACCATAGTTTTGACTTATAGATTTTGAATGAAAATTCAAATTTAGTTTGACACCTTTTTGCTGTAATTTAAAATCTAGAAGGGATATGGAGCTAAATTTTGGATATGTTGTTAGACTTGTCATGAGTAGACTCTGGACTAAAAATTGCACAAAGTTGTTTAACAGATCTTTTTATATGAATTACTTTGCATTTATGCTATTTCTGCTTTACTGATTTTTGTAGCAAAATATAAATTGAGTTTGTTTGCTCAACTTGTGGCTATGTTCATGTTGTGTCTAGATGCAACTTTCCTGAATTTATCATGAATTTATCTCTGTTGGAAATATTTAATCTTGTTTTATGCTTAGATTTGCATTTAAATGCATAGTTTAATTTTCAAAAATGTTTGTGATGCACATGCTGGTGTTCTGGTCTTGTTTTAGGCCAGAGTAGCTATAGGGTTGATTTTGGATATAGGAGCACTTTATTTATTTATTTATGCATTTCCCTTAATTTAAATAGCTAGGAAATGTCACCTTTGCATGTATAGGTTTTGTAGCTCTTTCAATGTCCAAGCTTGATCCAGTGGCATGATTAGTAGCATTAGGCCAGCAAGGACCCCTGTCCTTGTTTTATATTTCTTTTTGCATTTAAAAGTTAGGGTGCACATAAGCTTGTTATTAGGAGCTAATTAGGAAAAATGTGTCCTTTATCCTTGTAACCCCTTTTTAAATGGTTGCCTAGTTTATTTAGGGTCTCTAAATACCCCTTGCTGTTTTGAGAAATTAAATTGAAATTATTTACATAGATGTGCACACAATTGCTATTAAAAGATTAAGTAATAAATCTTCAAATGAAATGACCATAAGGAAAGTAAACATTAATTAATTGTTTATCAAAGAATAAACCCTTGTCTATAATAACCTTCACGAAAAAGAATTAGTAGTTAATTGTTTGTCAATGTGAATATGGCCAACAAGAGTTGGATGTGATGGTTAAACTCTCGCTCCACTCAATAACCCTGCATTGCATTCCGTGTAGAGCTTCCTGACGGTAGCTACGCGCTCGTGCCGGAAGCTGAGGAAGGAGGAGCTGACGCGGAGCTGCAGTACGTGGAAGTGATCGACGACACCGAGGACCCTCAGGCTAACCCTGCTGACGAAGGCAAGCCCCGGTGCATTAACCAAGTGCTTTTGAAACTTTATGCAACTATCTATGGATGATTGTGCATTTACGGTCAGGAGTTGAAATGAAACCCTAGATGCATGATCCCTAGGTACCTATGTCTTTACTAGTATGATAGGTCGGTAGCTGCTATGCTATAGGACCGTTACAAGTCGAGTGATGCTTGTCACTCGTGAGAATAGGTTCTTATGTTGGAATCATAAGATCTCCTTAAATGGATTGCTCATGTGGCATGGGATGTGGGCTCCGGTCCAATGGCTTTCGTGGGTTAAGTGTTTGAACGTACTAAACACTTGTCGGAAATGGGTACGGTAAGCCTAGTACCTAAATGAGGCGGTGCGGGAACTTTGTGCTACTAATCTTAGGGTTGCGGCCCCGGACTCGCCACCTGAGTACATGTGTGAGGCTAGGTGACCTTGGTGGCGTAGCCTAGTAAGCCTTGTACTTCAGACTGTAACATCTGATCCCAATCCGAGGAATGACGGGAACCACTTGGTGGTTGTCCTCGCGGGGGCACCCCACCGTGTGTTTAGGTCTACCTTGCAAGGTTTAAATCAACAGATTGTCGGCCTCTCACCGTTATCTGAGACTACTTATCCAACTGGCCATGATATCCCTAATAATGGAAGTTGATGAATATTATGCTTGATTAATTGTCTTGCACAACTTATGCTTGCAATAGTTGGCTAATTTAGAAAAGAATATTCAACTAGAACTTGTGCTAAAATCTTGAAAGTAAGAACATACTCTTCGTTGCTTTTTCAGCTAAAGAAACCCCAGTGGCCAAAAAGCCTTTCATGTCTAGAGTTGGTGAAGTAGTTATCACCGACAGGTAAGTCTTGCTGAGTATTAGTATACTCAGCCTTGCTATAATCTGTTGCTCCAGGTAATGCCTTTGCTGATGTGTGGCCTGGAGAGATCCCGCCTGGCTGGGAGCTGGAGTGGGTGGAAGACGATGAATGAAGGCATCATGGCAGGCCTCCCGTGATGTTTTCTCGTGCCGTTTAGTTTAATTCCGCTGTTTTCAAAACTCTGAACTTCGTTGTCGTGTCAAAGACTTCGGTTTGTAATAATTAAGCCCTTCGGGGTAAATTTGGATGTTAATCATATGTTGTTCTCTGGACTCGCCTTCGCGTGAGTTTTAATGCATATATGTCGATCCTTGTTGCTTTGTAAGTGATTTACCGGGCGTTAACCCGGCAACTAACGACAGGATGATACTTTATTATTGCTTAATGACCAAAGTGGATTGGTTTAGGTGATAGTACGGTATTTCCCTGGGCGGGTTGTCACAGCTGGTATCAGAGCAATTATATGCACCAGAGATTCATTAATAACCTTAATCACTAATTTTTGAATAAAATCTGCCAAGATTGTTTGGATTTGCAAAAACACGTTGGTCCGTTAAGGATAAACTAGACCGAGAGGCCCTAGAGGGAATTTTGGGTTCTTTCAGGTTGCTTATTAATCTATGGTTTATTTTGCTAACTCCCAGCACATTTACTTCTGTCAGAACTTACTTTCTGCACAACCATACTAGTTCATCACGTTTTGCTATACGTGGTGGTACCGCATGGAAGTCATGCGAGGGATGGATGGGACCTATTCCAAAGGGAACCCACCGTCGCGTCTGTGTCTCGCTACGTTTTGCCATACGTGGACGTTCCGCATTTGGTATATGCGAGGCAAGGGTCCGCTTCATTCCAAAAGGAGCGTATCCGAGGTTGGACGCTGTCCATGCAGCGGCTTGATGCATGGATACCGTTTCTATAGTGAACGGTAATGTATGTGGACGCTTCTGTGACATGCTGGCACGGAAGGTTCTTTTCTGCAGGTACATAACAACGCTTCGTTAGACGCTAAGTGAGTACCGAGTAGCTCTCGACTAGCTATTATAGGGAGAGACGAATAAAAGCCTTGCCACCGGCACTAACTTTGATTTTTGGCTTGACTGCCGTGTGAGGTCGAATAGGACGTCTTGCATGCATACTAAAAATCGAAACAACTTCAAAATGGATCCAAACTTGAATTGTGTACTCTCTAAGGAAAATTTTTGCTAGTGTGTGGTTTTTGTGTCCCAGCTTTACCTCTCATGTCTAGGTTGTTGTTGCTGTCCAAAAGTTGAGTGGCTGCTAGCTTGAATTTTTGCACCAGATTCTAAAAATGTTTGGACTAGTTGACCTATACCAAAGTTGCTCCATATCTAATCTAGTTTTTGCTCACAAAAATTCATGGGCATAGCTGCTGTAGATCTTGAGTTGCATCCTTTTTAGGGAACCTAGGTCATGCTGTTTTTCTGAGGACAGAACTTTGAACAATTCATCTTTCGACCTTGTTCCTAAGTGATCTAGCTCAACCCTTGAATACCAAAAGTGTGCATAAAAACCTTACGGAGTTGCTGGTAAAAATTGAGAATTTTTGGGGTTCTGGTTTTTGAGTTAGGAATTTTTATTCACAGCTGGCCAGAATTTGCACCATTTGACATGTTGTCCTCTTTGAGTTCTAACATGCGTACATTTTTGTACAGATGGCTGCCCCCGTGTTTCTCGAGTACGACGCTGACGGTTCGGTCCGTACCGACGGACTTGTCGGGGACAGCCACAGGGGTCCCCTAATAACGGGGGAAATCGCCCCATTTTCGAAAAATAACGAAAGCGAACAAGCAAACCACACCACGCGCGACAGCGGCCCAGGGCAGGGCCCACGGCCCAAAAAGCCTCACCGGCCCAACAAACAGTCGACCCCCGGTGCTCCTCGAGCAAACCTCTGCCTCGCTCGAGGGCCAGACGCCCCCTCGGGCGAGTTTTCGCCTCGCTCGAGGACTTGACGCCCCTCGAGCGAGTTTCCGCCTCGCTCGAGGCCTCCTCTGATCCGCGACATCATGCCTGCTCCCACGACCGGAGCATTAAATGCTCTGGCGCGTCGCGGGCACCCGGGTCAAAGGCGAATCCACGCCACGCCGGCCCTCTGACACCGCCTGGGAATCAGATCCCGGCGCTGTTCGACCGACCCGCACTGTGCAGCCATCCCCGGCGCTGTGCGGGTGCTGTGCGGCAAGGCCGGTGTCATTCCGTGACACTGTGTCGCCTACTCCCGTACCTCCTCCACGTCGCGCCCCTCGAAAGAGGACGGCGGCACCCTCGAAAGGGGTACGGCCACCAATTCCCCGCCCGCCTGGGATGACGCCGTGACGCAAGGCCGGCGGGGCACGTCACCTCCATCACCTCCGGGCGGTGTGCAGCCATCCATGGTGCTGTGCGGCCATCCCCAGCGCTGTGCCACCGTCCCCGGCGCTGTGGAGCCCTGTTACGATGGGACGCCACCACGCCGGCCCCTGTATAGCATGGGCGCTCCCACCATCGAGGCCCTCGAAAGAGCATGGATCATCCTCGAAGGGTGTATAGGCGGCGACTTGGTGCGCACACTGACCGGCGCCGCCGTACGAGCGACGTGCGCCGCGTCCCCTCCGCTAGCTGCGGCGCCGCCCGGCCATCCCGGGCGCTATGCTGCCATCCCCGGTGCTATGCGGCCATGCTCCGAAGGGACGCCGCCACACCGGGCCCTGTACAGCACCGGGTGCCCTCGTCAGCAAGACCCTCGAACGGGTGCACGAACGGCGGTCAGACGTGTACGCCGAGCGAGCTACCCTCGAAGCTATTCCCCGACCAGCATATAGCCACCTCGACACCGGCAAGTGTTGAGAGGTCAGGACACCATCAAATCGCAAACACTGTGTGCCAGTACCACGATACTGTGTAAAACCCCGTGCGGCACGTTTGTAAGCCGCCTCCCCTTGGTCTATAAAAGGAGGAGGCGGTCGCCCGGCCGCCGGGGGGACGAAATCATCACTTCACACCCACGCTCACTCGCATACTCGTTCCCTTTGATATTGGCACTTTGCCTCAATCACTTAGCAGGGACTTGGAGGCCTCTCCTCCTCTCCCGCCTTGCTTGTAGCCCCCCTCTACAAGCACCACTGGTGCGAATTAATACAGCGCGCACGCGCCAATCTGCTGGACGTACGACCCCGCGGTCGGAACCAGGATAAACCTGTGTCCCTGTGTTGTCATTTGCACCGACCATCGAGAAGCTGATCACAGCGTAACTTACTAGTTAGTGTCGGGACTAATCCTAACACCGACAGTTGGCGCGCCAGGTAGGGGGACTCGCGCTGTGATCGACCCCTCACCAGCAGTCTCGATGGTGATTCGCATCGAGATGACGTCCCAGAGGTACGCCATGGGCAGCTCGGACCCTCTCCCTGCCGGATTCGAAATCCGGTTTGGGAGCCTGAATTTTCAGGCCACAGGGAACGGCTACCTCATGCGCCTCACCAACCGCGACGAACTCCACCCGTGGCGGTCGACTGGGCCGGGCCCAATGCCCGCCACGCCTGCTACTGACGCTCCGGCACCCACCCAGGCGGCCGCTGCGAGCGCCTCGACGTCCCGACGCCGCAAACGCCCAGGCCAGCGCTCGCGTCAGGCGCGCGCGGAGCGACGCCGGGCGGCACGCGAGGCGGCCCGGAACGACGTGCCCCCGCCGAGCGACACGACGGCACACCCTGCGGGGGAGCACGCGGCCGCGGGGCCGCAGTTCCCCCACGGGATGCGCAACCCTGCTGCGGCGTACGCCTCATCCGTCAGCACCGACATGGCCGCATATGAGGATCTCCCGGGCCATCACCTGCTGTCAGCCCGGAACCTCATCGCCACCACCAACAACGAGTCGTATCACGGCTCGCCCAGCGAACTGCCGCCCTCGACCTCGCATGGCTACGCGGAGTGGGACTTCTCCGGCGTACCGGACCCTGTGGTCTTCCGGCGGTTCCTTGACGCCGCGGACTACTGGTTCGGTTGCTCCGACGACTCCAGCGAAGGGAGCTACGATCCCTCGCGTGAGTGCTTCATTGTCGCCGCCAACGAGCATGCTGACGGCGCGAACAGAGCGGGCGACGGGAACGCGGCCCAGCATTCGGAGCCGAACCCGCCACCGGCCCCACCAGCGGGCAATGCAGATATTAATGCACAGCTGGCCCAGGCGCGCGAGCTCGAGGCAAAGCTCGTGGAAGAGTACCGGCAGGTGCGGCTCCTGCGTGCAACCATCGCAGGGGAAGCCTCGGCGCGCGGTGAACGCGCCCGAGAAGCCGGGAAGCAGGCCTGCGAGCGCATCAACGCCGACTTCAACGTGGACGACCCACACACGCCACTTCGTGCCAGCCAGAAACTCATCACGGCGGCGACACTACTTCGGGCCATGCCCGAGCCATCAACGCCCGAGCCACGTAACCTGCGTCGCGAGGCGCAGACTCTCATCGAGCAAGCGGCTGTGCAGCAGGCCGAGAGCTCCGCGTCCCGCATGCGCAACCAGTCCAGCGCGCGGGGCGACGGCGGCGCGCAGGACCAGGAGGCATCCGTCCACGCGGACGGCGCGGCGGGGCAGCCGGCAAACCGGGACAGGACGCCTATCAAGGAGCGAATCCTTGACACGCGCGGCCAGGCCCACGATGGTGACGCCCGCAACGTCCTGAACGCCAAGAGAAGGGGCGACGCGGAGGCGCGAGCGGCGGCGGGCTACCACCCTCGACGAGGTGGTCGCTACGACAGCCGGGAGGACCGCTCGCCAACACCGGAACCCCCGGGAACCTGAGTGTTCAGCCGGGAGATCCGTGCGGCGAGTTTCCCCCAGCGCTTCCGCCAGCCCACCACCATCGCCAAGTACACAGGGGAGACGGACCCTCGTGTGTGGCTCAACGACTACCGCCTAGCTTGCTAGCTGGGCTGTGCCACCACCGACGCGGTGATCATCCGTAATCTGCCGCTGCACCTTGCGGACTCGGCCCGAACATGGCTCGAGCACCTGCCACCCAGCCAGATCCACAGCTGGAATGACTTGGTCCGCACGTTCGTGGGGAACTTCCAGGGCACGTACGTGCGCCCTGGGAACTCCTGGGACCTGCGGGCGTGCACCCAGAAGCCCGGCGAGTCGCTCCGGGATTTCATACGGCGCTTTTCAAAGCGCTGTACTGAGCTCCCGAGCGTTGCTCAGTCCGAGATCGTGCACGCCTTCCTCGAAGGCACGACCTGTCGGGACCTCGTGCGCGAGCTCGGGAGGATCTCGCCGGTCGACTCCAACGAGCTGTTCGACATCGCCACCAGCTTCGCCTCCGGAGAGGAGGTAGTGGGGGCCATTTTCGACGGCAAGAAAGGAAAGCGCGTGGACGACGCGCCCGCGGAGGGCAGCTAGTCCAAGGAGCCCGCGAAGAAGCAGAAGCGGGGCAAGAAGGGCAAGAAGCCCCACCATGACGCGCACGCGCACGGGCGCGGCGAGGACGACGAGACCCTCGCCGTTAACCCTGCCCGTAAGGGTCCTCGAGGGGCCCCTCGAGGCCCCGGCGTATTCGACGATATGTTGAAGAAGCCCTGCCCATACCACAAGACCCCAGTCCACCACACCCTCGAGCAATGCGACATGCTCAAGAAGTACTACCGCCGCGTCGCCGCGAAGGAGGACGAGGCCAAGAAGGACGGGGGTGACGGAGATGCTGATGGCTTCCCCGCGGTGGAGAACGTCTTCTTCATCTTCGGGGGACCGACGGTGGACATGTCCACCAGCCGGCGCAAGCGAGAGCGGCACGAGGTCCTCGCCGCGGAGAGGGCTCCTCCTTCCTTCCTCGATTGGTCGGAGGACGCCATCACCTTCAGTCGCGAGGATCACCCAAACCGCATCCCCAACCCGGGCCAGTACCCGTTGGTCGTCGATCCCATCATCGGCAACGCGCGGTTCTCCAAGGTGCTGATGGACGGTGGCAGCAGCCTCAACATCCTCTACGCCCACACCCTACGGCTGACGGGGATTGGGTTGGACCAGCTGCGGCCCAGCACGGTGCCGTTCCATGGTGTCGCGCCGGGCAAGCGCGTCCAGCCCCTCGGTCAGATCGATCTGCCGGTCTGGTTCGACACCCCGGACAACTTCCGCAAGGAGGTCCTCACCTTTGAGGTGGTGGGGTTCCGGGGCGCATACCACGCCATCCTTGGGCATCCATGCTATGCCAAGTTCATGGCGGTCCCGAACTACACTTACCTCAAGATGAAGATGCCGGGGCCAAAAGGCGTCATCACCGTGGGCTCGTCGATCGAGCACGCATTCGACTGCGACGTCGAGTGCGTCGAGCACGTTGAGGCCCTGGCGCTCGACGAAACGCTTGTCGCGGACATGGAGAAGCTGGCCAACGAGGGCCCCGACTCCTCCGCCAAGCACGCGGGCAGTTTCGAGGCTGCCGAACAAACAAAGGAGGTGCCCCTCGACCCTGCCACCCCCGAGGGCAAGGTGTTGAGGGTCAGTTCCACCCTCGACCCGAAATAGGAAGTGGTGCTCGTCGACTTTCTCCGCGCCAACGCTGACATCTTCGCGTGGAGCCCGTCGGACATGCCAGGCATCCCGAGGGAGGTCGCCGAGCACTCCCTTGACATCCTACCTCACTCCAGAGCCGTGCAACAGCGGCTGCGGTGCTTTGATGAAGAAAGGCGCCGCGCGATCGGAGTGGAGTGTGGAAGCTCCTCGAGGCCGGATTCATCAAGGAAGTTTTCCACCCTGCGTGGCTAGCTAATCCTGTACTAGTTAAGAAAAAGAATGGGAAGTGGAGGATGTGTGTAGATTACACCGGTCTAAATAAAGCATGTCCCAAAGTTCCTTTTCCTTTGCCACGAATCGATCAAATTGTAGATTCTACTGCGGGGTGTGAACTCTTATGTTTCCTTGATGCCTATTCGGGTTACCACCAAATAAAGATGAAGGAGTCCGATCAACTCGCGACCTCTTTCATCACACCGTTCGGCATGTTTTGCTACGTAACAATGCCATTTGGCCTCCGAAACGCGGGCGCTATGTACCAGCGATGTATGCAGCACGTTTTCGGAGACCACATCGGGCGAACCGTAGAGGCATACGTAGATGACATTGTCGTCAAAACCAGGAAGGCGGACGACCTGGTTACCGATTTACGCATTGCGTTCGATTGCCTGCGGGCAAACGGGGTGAAACTCAACCCCGAGAAGTGCGTCTTCGGGGTGCCGCGTGGCATGCTGTTGGGATACATTATTTCTCAACAGGGCATCGAGTTTAACCCCGAGAAGGTCTCTGCCCTCTACCGAATGGGCCCGATTCGAGACCTAAAAGGGGTGCAGAAGGTGTTGGGCTGCCTGGCCGCCTTGAGCCGTTTCATCTCACGGCTCGACAAGAAGGGACTGCCCCTCTACCGACTCCTGAAGAAGCACGAATGCTTCCCCTGGACCGTTGAGGCCCAGGAGGCACTCGACAAGCTCAAGGCGACGCTCGCACACGCGCCAATCCTCACGCCACCTCGAGGCGGCGAGCCTCTGTACCTCTACGTCGCGGCAACCACCCAGGTGGTCAGCGCGGTCATCGTCGTGGAGCGAGCGGAGGAAGGGCACGCCCTACCAGTTCAAAGGCCGGTGTACTATATCAGTGAAGTGCTGTTCGAGACCAAGGCGCAGTATCCCCAGATCCAGAAGCTGCTCTACGCAGTGGTGCTCGCGCGGCGCAAGCTGCGGCACTACTTCGAGGCCCATCCGGTCACGGTGGTCTCATCATTCCCGTTGGGAGAGATTATCCGCAACCCGGACGCTGCGGGCAGAATCGCAAAATGGTCCGTAGAGCTCATGGGTGAGACGCTCACCTACGCACCGCGCAAGGCAATCAAGTCTCAGATCCTCGCGGATTTCGTCCCTGAGTGGACGGACACACAGCTGCCCCCGTTGCAGATCCAGGCCGAATGCTGGACCCTCTATTTCGACAGGTCGGTGATGAAAACCGGAGCGGGCGCGGGCCTGCTCTTCATCTCGCCCCTCGGGGAACACATGAGGTACGCAGTGCGCTTGCACTTCCCCGCATCAAACAACATGGTGGAGTACGAGGCCCTCCTCTGCGGCCTCCGAATCGCCATCGAGACTGGCATCAAGCGCCTCGACATCAGGGAAGACTCGCAGCTCGTAATCGATCAGGTCATGAAGAATGCGAGCTGCCACGACGAGAAGATGGAAGCTTATTGCAACGCCGTACGCGCCCTCGAGGACAAGTTCTACGGCATCGAGCTCAATCGCATCCCCCGCAAGTACAATGAAGAGGCGGACGAACTCGCGAAGATCGCGTCGGGGCGAATCACCGTTCCCCCGAACGTTTTCGCGCGAGACGTCGCCAAACCATCCGTCGACCTCAGTCCAGCCCCCACGAATCAGGAGGAACCCTCGGGGGCTCCCTCGAGTCCAGCGGGTGCGGAACCCATGGACGAGGACCCCTCGAACGAGGCGTTCGTGCTCTCCCTACTCGAGGGGTACGATGCGGACGAAGCCGAGGCCATGGAAATCGAGCCGACCCCCCGCGCGGAAGATTGGCGGGCCAAGTACCTCGCCTGGATCGATCGAGGGGAACTCCCCACAGATCGGACCGAGGCTAGGCGCATCGCCAGGAAAGCCAAGTCATTCGCCATGATTGACGGTGAGCTGTACAAGCGCGCCGCGTCCGGCGTCCTGCAGCGGTGCATTCCCATTCCCCACGGCCGGGAACTCATCCGTGACATCCACGCAGGCGTGTGCGGCCATCACGCGGCACCGCGCACCCTCGTGGGCAACGCGTTCCGCCAAGGCTTCTACTGGCCCACAGCGGTTGCCGATGCCAGCGAGGTTGTGCGCACCTGCGAGGGGTGCCAGTTCTACGTGCGTAGGACCCTTCTCCCAGCTCACGCCCTACAGACCATACCCGTCACATGGCCCTTCGCCGTGTGGGGACTAGACATTGTCGGGCCCTTGCGAAAGGCGCCCGGGGGCTACACCCACCTACTAGTTGCCGTGGACAAGTTCTCCAAATGGATCGAGGCACGCCCAATCACTAACCTCAGAGCGGAGCAGGCCGTAACATTCTTCACCGACATCATCCACAGGTTCGGAGTGCCGAACTCCATCATCACCGACAACGGCTCCCAATTCACCGGCAGAAAATTCCTGGAGTTTTGCGACAACCACCACATCCGCGTGGACTGGGCGGCTGTCGCACACCCACAGACTAACGGCCAAGTGGAACGTGCCAATGGCATGATTTTACAAGGCCTCAAGCCCAGGATCTTCGACAGACTGAACAAGTCCGGCCGGAAATGGCTTCAGGAGCTCCCAGCGGTCATTTGGAGCCTCAGGACCACTCCGAGCAGAGCCATGGGATTCACGCCGTTTTTCCTAGTCTATGGTGCAGAAGCCGTTCTCCCCACGGACTTGGAATACAGATCGCCTAAGATTAAGGGTTATGATGAAGGTTCGAACCAGCGAGCTCGCGAAGACTCGCTGGATCGAATAGACGAAGCCCGTGACGTGGCCATGATGCAATCGGCAAGATACCAGCAGGAGCTAAGGCGGTATCAAGCTCAAAAAATCTGGCACCGAGATCTCAACGAGGGCGACCTAGTGTTAAGGCTGCGTCAGGACAACCGAGGCCGCCACAAGCTGTCACCACCATGGGAAGGGCCCTACGTCGTCGCCAAGGTGCTCAAGCCCGGCACGTACAAGCTGGCGAACGAGCAAGGCGAAGTCTTCACCAACGCTTGGAACATCCAACAGCTACGTTGCTTCTACCCTTAGAAAGGATTTCCAAGTGTTTTTGCACATATCCGACGCCCCAGTCGGCTGTACAAATGTGAAGTTTTCTTTTCGATAAAGTCAAGGGCGACTCGACTTTCTCCCCGAAAACCAAGTCCCCCTCGGGGGCTACTGCGGGGGGCACCCCCCCTAAACAGTCCCATTTTTTCGCAAAAAATCTCTACTTCAAAAGTGCCAAGTACGTCTCGACCCGGGAGTTTGAGCGAAATGACGCAGGACGCGGATGGCCAACGGGCGAAGACGGGTGAGTCGGGGATAGCCTACGCCTCGCGGTAGGATACGGCCCTTCCCCCTCACCACTTTGCCTAAGCGCTACTCGTGAAAACGAACGATTCCAGCTGAAATTCGCCTAACCGACAGGGAGAGACGGAACGGCGTAATCACAAAAAACGAAATGGCACTTAAGCTTACAAGTACTTTAAGCAAACTGTGTTTATTACATAAAGCCACGAGCCTCGATTCCTAACTACAATCTAAGGGCCTGAGTGCCCAGCTGCTTTCAGGGCTCGAGGGGCCCGGCGGGGGGAGCTTCCGGGAAGAGGATCTCTGCGAAGTCGTCGGCGAGGATGTCGGCGGCAGGAGCGGCAAGCGTGTCCAGGCGGCTCGCCTCGGCCTCCGCACCATCGTCGTCGAGGTCGTCAGCGACGATGTAGCCCGTAGCCAACGCCGCAAGGTTAACCCGGTAATGCGATTGCACCACGCCAAGGGTCTTCTGGATCCCCAGGCGGAGCGCACCTCGCATACGCCGGGCGACGTGGCCGCCCAAGGCTCGGAGGCGACTCGCCACGGTGCTCCCGGCCTGCCCGTCGCCCTCGTCGACACTCTGGCACGCCTCGAGGGCTGCCTCCTGCAGAACCCCCAGTTCCTGCTGGGAGGAATTGTAGGCCGCCTGGAGCACCTCCGCCTGCGTCGTTGACGTCCCGAGAGCAGCCCGCAAGCCTGAAAAACGGAAGACGAATAAAAGTTGAGAGCGGATCTCGACGAACCCAAGCAACAAACGAAGAATCCAAGAGAGGCGACTTACCCTCTCCCTGCTTCTTCTCTGTCTCGAGGGCCGCACGCGCGGTCTCGGCCTCCTGCCGCAGCTCAAGGATAGCGACGTCCTTCTCCTCGGCAGCCTGCCGCAGCTCCTCGAACGACACGGCTTCCTGGACCAACTCCCGTTTGAGCCGCGTGACCTCTGAATCCTGGAGCTGGAGCGCGGCTTGAACCTCCCCCAGCGTGGTGCGCTCTCGCTGGAGCAGGCCTTGCGCTTCCTCCTGAGCCGAGCGCTCACGCTGGAGGGCGGCCTGAGCCTCCGTGAGGGCGGACCGCTCTTGCTGGAGCTGGTTCTCTGCCTGCTGACGCGTGCTCCGCTCTTGGCGAAGCTGATCCTCCACCGCGGCGAGCGACGTGACCTTCTCCTGCAGATCAGCGCTCAGCTTCTCGGCCTCCTGGGCCTTCTGCTCGGCCTGAGCCTGCCAGGACCTCGCCCCCTCGAGGGTGGTGCGGTCTTGCTGGAGCTGGGTCTGCGCCGCGATGAGGGTAGTCTCTTTCTGCGCTAGTAAGGTCTGCGCCTCGGCCAGAGCAGCGCGCGCCTTCTGCAGCTCGCCGTTCGCTGTCGTCAGCACCCCCTCCTTCTCTAAGAGCACGGCCTTCACTCTGTCGACCGCGGTGGCGCCCTCCGCGGTCAGAGCACGCTGGTCCAGGAGTGCGTCCTGCACGGTCATTAGCCGGTACTCCAGCCAGCTGTTGTCCGTCTGCAGGGCCTCCACCAGGGCGTCCAAGGCTTCGTACTGCCCCCGGTACCAGTCGAGGCTCGAGCTCAACTGGGAGAGGCGGTTGTACTTCTCGCGCGCCTGGCCCTGCAGCTCCTGCGAGCATCAACCGAAGGGCAGAGAGAGGAATCGGAACGTGAAACACTCGAACGAGAAACAAACGAGAAAATGAACTCCAAGCAAGCAAAGACGCTCACCTCGAAGAGCTGGAACGACCGGCCTTCGTGGAGTCGGAGCGCCTCGGCCAGCGCAGTGTTGAGGGAGGCGCCGTGCTTGCGGAACTCCTGCCACAGCGCCTGCTCGGCCTGGGCCTCGTTGAGCAGGGTACGCGGTACCCCGGGGCGACGCAATCCCTGTTCTGACTGCGACGCGGCGGCGTCAGATGCCTGCGGTGCGGTACGAGACGTCGACGCCCCGGCGTCGTGCGCCGGGCGCTGCGACATCACGCAGCCGTCAGCCCGCATCACCAGCACCTCGGACGTAGGCCCGGGGGCTGGCCCGGACGACCTCCTCGACCGGCCCCTCCTGGGGGCGGAATCACCACCAGCAGGGGCCTCGGCCGTCTCGTGGCTCCTGATGGACCGGCTCCCCGAATGAGCCAGCCCGCGCCCTTGATGAGGGTCGCGGAGCACCAGCGCCTGCTGCGGCATTGCGGCCGCCACCGCCACCTCCTGCTGCGACCCCGCGGCCGTGGTCGGGGTGCGTGATGGCTCGCCCACCGCTGCCATGCTCACCGCCGCCCGTGGCACCCTCTCCGAGCGCCGCCCAGTCGTCAAAGACGTCCTCAACTTGAGCACCTTGGTGGGCGCAAGATCGGGGACGGCCGGCGACGCCCTGATAACGAAATGAAAGGGGGGGATGAGCGGTTGTTTCTCGAAATTGAGGGCATGCAGGAAACGATGCTACCTACCTCAAACTGGAGAAGCCCCGCTTCCTCTTCCTCGAGGGCTGGGGGGCACCTCCACTGCGCCCACCGGCGCCTCCGCGGTGCCCGCTGGCACCTCCACCGACGACCCGGTGACGGGCGGCACCGTGCCCGCCACAAGGGTCAATTCCGCGGCCGCCCCCTCAGCCCGCGGGGACGGGGGCGCCGCTGGTTCCCACCTACCAGAGATGGTCCGCTCCCCGCCGCTCTCCTCCTCGTCCGAGGACGAGTTCTCCAGCACCGGTGGGGGAGAGAGACCTTGCTGCTCACGCAGCCGGTACTCCTCGTTGTACTGATCAAGGCGCTCCTGCCGCCTGATCCTTCTCTCCTTCGCAAGGGCCGCCCGGTCCCGCTCCCACTGCTGCGCGGCGCGACCGGCGGCCTGAGACCGAGGCGTTGGCGGGTCCGATCGGGCGGCATTGACGGTCACCAGCTGTGGGCAGGGATTGTCAGGACGAAGAAAAAATGCGAAACAAGAATCAAAGAAGAAAAAACGGTGCTCACCGGCTCGGCGTCGGGGAGCATCGCGAACGACCAAAGGTCGTCGCCGCTATGCGGCACCACCTTGAGGTTGATCACGCGCCTCGCCCGCGTGGCCGCACACCCCTTGGGGAGAGGCTCCTGCAGCAGCCGTGAGCGCGGCAGCGACGTGGGGTTGGCCGCATCACTCATCTCGAAGATGCAGAGCTCCCTCTCTATGAGGGAATGACCCGCCGGTGGTGGAAGTTGGCGATGATTGAAGCCACCCCCAGCCCGGCGTCCGCCAGCTGGCGTAGGGCGGAGGTGAGGGACTCCAACCTTCGTTGTCGTGACGGGGGCGACACGCCGTGAAACCAGGCGTCGGACTTCCCCATCAGCACCTTCCCGGTGTACGGCGGAAGGCCAACACCATCATTACGGAGGTAGAACCACCCCTTCTCCCAGTCCGTGTTGTTGGAGGTCATGGTGCACAGCGGGTACATCTCCTTGCGCGCATCCCGCAGTGCGAGCGTAAGGCCGCCGGCGCGTCCCCTTCTCGGCCGTGGCGAGGGTGTGGAGCTCGCCGTGAAAGAGATGGACCCAGACGTCCCAGTTCGCCAGGATCCCCAGAAATCCCTCGCAGACGGCGACGAAGGCAGCCGCCTGTGAGATGGTGTTGGGGGCGAAGTTGTGCAGCTCCACCCCGTAGTGGTGGCACAACCCCCGCATAAACCGGCTCGCCGGGGCGGCGAAGCCGCGCTCGTGGAGACGGGCGAAGCTGACGACGTAGCCGTGCGGAGGGTTGGGCTCCCTGTCCGACGCCGGCGGGACCATCCACGCTGGGTATGGGCCGTCGCCGGCTGGCATCAACTGCCCGCCGTTCACTAGCTCATTCAGCGCCAGCGGTGTCACCGTCGACCGAGGCCACGGGAAAGGCTCCACCACTCGAACCAGAGGGGCCATGGAGGACAAGGGCGAGAAGCTAGGATGGCGGCGGAAGCGCAAGGAATGCGAGCAGATCCGAAGCGGCGGAGCGCACGGCCGAGGGGAAGACGAGCTGCGTGCGGGGATGGATGCGAATGGCAAGGTAAGAGACCTCGCCTCTACCTCCCCCTGAGATTTATAAGATCTAGGGGAGCAACGCCCCCGAAAACTCCGCGCGCAGTGCCAACTAATGCGACCGGCGCCCCGCGTCGCTGACGAGCGGGGCCCGCCGCGCCGAAACGGTCGTACGCGCGCGCACGCGCTATCATTACGACGCAAAAATCGAAGGAGGCGCGGCGCCCCGTCCCGTCCGCCCCCCACGTCGCCCACGACGCCTACGGTGCGCCGCCTGAAAAGGCGCGCCCGCTTCGCACGATCGGCATCCACGATCTGCACCCATTAAATGGCTGGGTTCCTTCCTGAGTAAGGATGACCCCTCACGAAACTAGAGCAAATCGCTCGAGAACCGACCCCTCGCGGGTGCGATCGATACCCGGATCTAAAACGGGCGGAGCCGTGGCTCACTGAACGAACTCGAGGGCCGGGCCCCTCGAACGCTGTGTTTACTGATCAGCGGTTTCAAGCCCCGCCCGTCGAGGGTGGGCGCCGCAGATGCCCTCGAGCGGGGATTTACTGATCAGCGGTTCCAAGACCCGCCCGTCGAAGGTGGGCGCCGCAGATGCCCTCGATCCGAGGAATTACTGATCAGTGGCTCAAGGGTCGACTCGACCACAGCCCAGCAGGCTCCACAGATCAAGCCAAGACGGGGGCATTTTAATGCCACCCCGCAAAGGCCCTACTAATTAGAGGTTCGAAGCCTGACCCTCGAAGGGTTCGAACAGGCGCCTCAGTTTGACAGAGTCAGGGATGACCAGGGCGTGCGCATTCGAGCCTGACCCCGAGCTCGTAAGCTCGGGGGCACCCCATAGTTCGTGTTCAAGGCCAACCAGGGCAGCTAGTCGAGGGATCCCACCGAGGGAGAGCTTCCGCGCCCTCGGTCCCAATCGAACGGGACCGAGCCCTGCCTAGCACACCCGCGTAAGCGCTCTTATGGACGTGTCTCCGGACCACAAGCCGACCCTTATCGAACGGGGCACGGACGTCCACTTGAACTACCCGCTAACAGCTCGACGAGGAACCCATGATTCGCGACCCGTTCGATGGGAGTCATGAGCACCTCACCCCTCCGCCCCGCGAAGGGGCGGCGAAGGGGCGCACAGACAAGTCGGAGAGCTCGCCCTGATCGCCTTGAGCGGGCCCAGGCTCGGGGGCTCGACGCACGGCTACACCTCCCGGACGTACCCGAACGCAAGCAAATACCGGTACGCACGCATGGCACCGCCGAGGCCGGCTGAAATAACGCTGAGGCCGGCTGAAATAAACACCTCGCGGACCGGCCGCACGCTGCGAAAAAACCTTGCAGGAATGCACACACTCCTCCAAGGCTTCGGGGGCTACACCCGCGGGTGCGCTAGCGCGCCCCCATGGAACGCCACAACGCCCAGGCGGGAAGAAAGTCCCATCAGAAAACACCAGCCTTTACAAATTCCTACGGATACTATTGCAAAGGCTCAGGGGCTACTGTCGGGGACAGCCACAGGGGTCCCTTAATAACGGGGGAAATCGCCCCATTTTCGAAAAATAACGAAAGCGAACAAGCAAACCACACCACGCGCGACAGCGGCCCAGGGCAGGGCCCACGGCCCAAAAAGCCTCACCGGCCCAACAAACAGTCGACCCCCGGCGCTCCTCGAGCAAACCTCCGACCCGCTCGAGGGCCGGGCGCCGTGCCGCGAAACCCCTCCGCCTCGCTCGAGGGCCTGACGCCCCCTCGGGCGAGTTTTCGCCTCGCTCGAGGACTTGGCGCCCCTCGAGCGAGTTTCCGCCTCGCTCGAGGCCTTCTCTGATCCGCGACATCATGCCTGCTCCCACGACCGGAGCATTAAATGCTCTAGCGCATCGCGGGCACCCGGGTCAAAGGCGAATTCACGCCACGCCGGCCCTCTGACACCGCCTGGGAATCAGATCCCGGCGCTGTTCGACCGACTCGCACTGTGCAGCCATGCCCGGCGCTGTGTGGGTGCTGTGCGGCAAGGCCGGTGTCATTCCGTGACACTGTGTCGCCTACTCCCGTACCTCCTCCACGTCGCGCCCCTCGAAAGAGGACGGCGGCACCCTCGAAAGGGGTACGGCCACCAATTCCCCGCCCGCCTGGGATGACGCCGTGACGCAAGTCCGGCGGGGCGCGTCACCTCCATCACCTCCGGGCGGTGTGCAACCATCCATGGTGCTGTGCGGCCATCCCCAGTGCTGTGCCACCGTCCCCGGCGCTATGGAGCCCTGTTACGATGGGACGCCACCACGCCGGCCCCTGTATGGCATGGGCGCTCCCGCCATCGAGGCCCTCGAAAGAGCATGGATCATCCTCGAAGGGTGTACGGGCGGCGACTTGGCGCGCACACTGACCGGTGCCGCCGTACGAGCGACGTGCGCCGCGTCCCCTCCGCTAGCTGCGGCGCCGCCCGGCCATCCCGGGCGCTATGCTGCCATCCCCGGTGCTGTGCGGCCATGCTCCGAAGGGACGCCGCCACACCGGGCCCTGTACAGCACCGGGTGCCCTCGTCAGCAAGACCCTCAAACGGGTGCACGAACGGCGGTCAGACGTGTACGCCGAGCGAGCTACCCTCGAAGCTATTCCCCGACCAGCATATAGCCACCACGACACCGGCAAGTGTTGAGAGGTCAGGACACCATCAAATCGCAAACACTGTGTGCCAGTACCACGATACTGTGTAAAACCCCGTGCGGCACATTTGTAAGCCGCCTCCCCTTGGTCTATAAAAGGAGGAGGCGGTCGCCCGGCCGCCGGGGGGACGAAATCATCACTTCACACCCACGCTCACTCGCATACTCGTTCCCTTTGATATTGGCACTTTGCCTCAATCACTTAGCAGGGACTTGGAGGCCCCTCCTCCTCTCCCGCCTTGCTTGTAGCCCCCTCTACAGGCGCCACTGGTGCGAATTAATACAGCGCGCACGCGCCAATCTGCTGGACGTACGACCCCGCGGTCGGAACCAGGATAAACCCGTGTCCCTGTGTTGTCATTTGCACCGACCATCGAGAAGCTGATCACAGCGTAACTTACTAGTTAGTGTCGGGACTAATCCTAACATTGACAGGACTGCACTGGGAGGGTTTTCCACGCCTTGCGTGGGAGGCACTCAGCGCTGCCGGCTACACCATTCCGCCCATCTACGAGGCACTCGAGTTAGAGCACCTGGGCGTGCCTCGTTGCAGGGTGACCGTCACCGTACCACCTCACCCAGACCACCCCGACTGGTTCGACTTGAGCTCTGTGTACTAGGGTTTTCGTCTGCAGGAGTCTTTCGAGTCGGCTACCCTCTGGGTATTGACGGATTTCTGCGACCGCAACCCGACAGTGGTAGCACTGTCACCATTCGGACTGTTTCCGGCGGTGAACCCGCACGACCCGGCATGGAGGGACTGTGTGGACCACCTACAGGAGTTACTGCTGCTCGCAGTCCCGCTGGACGTCACGCAGACGCTAACGCGTTGCCTGGACGCTGTGTTCACACTTCAGGGGCTGCGTAACACCACCCAGCTGATGATCAGCCAGCGTCTGGAGTCGGCTCGGCTGGCCTGGCACAGTCTCTCAGCGGCTTACCAGCAGCAGAGTTTCACTCTCTTCCAGACTCAGCAGGAGAACGACAGGCTTCGTACGAGGAGATTCCAGTTGGAGTTAGAGAGAGGCGACCGCTTACAGAGAATCCTAGACCTGGAGGCAGAGGTCACTACCCTTCAGGAGGACGTGGACGCTAGAGAGATCGAGAGGTTGACACTGCTGCAGAACATCATCGAGATGCAGCAGCAGGTAGAAGAGGCTGAGGTACAGGTAGCAGCTTTGCAGGCCATTGTGGCTCTGCAGCCACCACCTCCGGTGGAGGCACCTCCGGAGGAGCAACAGGGTCAGTCTGGTCTTGACCAGGAGAGTCAGGCAGAACCACCCCCACCGACACCACCAGCTTCACCTGCCGCCAGTGACACTTCGGTCGGCAACTAGGTTGCCGTAGTGTTGTAGTAGGATGGATCATACTCCTGTGTGTAGCCTCTTGGTTGGATTTTGTGGTAGGCGAACCTAGGAGTATCCTTTTGTGCAGCACGACTGCAGTGTAACCCGTGTTGTAATTTGGTGATCCCAAAACTTGACACCTATGTAATGCTCGGTTGAACACCTTTCCTGCAGAGTTTGTTGTAAGGAAAATGTTTAAGCTATTTGTGGTCAGATTCGAGTCTGGTGTTGAATACCAAACTTATTCGGAAGTTTATGACGATCGCGCTCGCAAAATTTCAGCACGCGTATATTTTTCTACTGAGAATTATGCAGTTTTTACTCCAGTTCAGTCTGCTGTCCAAACAGCTAGGCCAAACTTGTGAGATGCGATCTTTTCGAGCTAGTGAACGTCGAAATCTTATCATGCATTGAATACCAAAGTTGTGCGGATTATTGCAATGACCGCGCTCGCCAAAATTCAGCATTTTCGCATAAGAGTAGAGGGAACTACGAAATTTTCGGTGAGTGTCGGCCTGCTGCCGGGACAGCTAGGTAGCTTTCCGCAACTTGCATTCTTCGGGCATGCGAAGTTGGAGTTCGCTGCGGTGTGGAATGCCAACTTTGGGGCGTATGAAATCTTACATCTACTAACCAAATTTGGAGAATATTTCGGTGACTAGGCTGTTGGATGTGAAATATTCTTATGACTGTGTTGCTGCAATTTTCGAGTAAATGCACGAATGAGCTTTTGTCATGCATGTTTTACACTTGTCATTTCCTTCTAAGCAAGATTATGGCTATGTGTCTAATAAAGGCTCGCATTTCAGATGGTGGGACCCACACGCAGCTCTCCCAACGGTTTTGGAGCGTCCGGTAGTAGTGATCTGCCACCGCCGCCGCCCATGACGCCGTCGGAGGCATTCATGGCCACTCAGACCGAGGTGCTGCGCCAGATCCTACAGACGCAGCAACAGATCGCCCAGCAGCTGAACCAGAGGCCACCCCATGGGGCAAATCATGAGGGGCCAAATCAGGTCACCACCTACCCTCAGTTCATCGGGATGAAGCCCCCGACCTTTTCCAAGGCGGAAGACCCCCTTGAAGCTGAGGCGTGGATCAAGGCCATCGAGGCAAAATTCTCTGCCTTTGTACTGCCTTGCTCAGAGGAAAACAAGGCCAACTTCGCAGCTCTGCAACTGCGGGGTGAAGCTTTGATGTGGTGGGATCATTTCAAGACCATGCAGCAGGGGCATGCTGTCACTTGGAATGAATTCAAGCAAGCTTTCAAGAGCCATCACATTCCTAAGGGATTAATGGATAGGAAGATGAGGGAGTTGCTGGCCCTCAGGCAGGGATCTGACACTGTGTATCACTATGCACAGAAATTCAATAGCCTTTGCCAGTATGGTGGACATCACGTGGATACCGATGCAAAGAAGATGGAAAGGTTCCGTGATGGCCTGGATGGTGAGTTGTACGAACGGCTGAACTTGATCGAGCCTAACAACTTCCATGAGCTGGTGAACAAGGCTATATCCCAAGAGGATGCTATGAAAAAGGCCCAGAGAGACAAAAAGAGGCAAGCTGGTTTTGCTTCGGGCAGCGGAACGAACAAAAAGTTTCGCTTTGTGAAGAAAAATGTCCCTAACTCGTCCCAGCAATCTTCAACTGGACGCTGGACGATGAAGCCTTCCCAGAGCAAACCTTCCGGGAACTTCCAGTTTTGCAACACTCAGCAGCAGGCTCCCAAGCCTAATGCACCCCCACGTAACCCCGGTGATCGCCGCTGTTACAACTGTGGACAGCCGGGGCACTATATCAATGACTGCCCCAAGCCCAGGCAGAACAAGCCCAACCCACAGAATCAAAGTGCAGGGCCCAAGCCGGCAAATCCGGCTAAGAAGCCAATGGTGCAAGTCCGCCAAGGCAAGCTGAACTTCACCACCATGAGTGACATACCGGAGGGAGCTTCAGTGCTTACGGGTACATTCGCTATCAATGACATTCCCGTTAAGATATTGTTCGACTCCGGGGCCACTCATAGTTTCATAAGTGAAAAGCTAGTAGGCAACTTGGGTTTAAGTGGTTCACATGTTAAGGAGGCTTTTACAATTGTCACTCCGGGTGGAAAAATCTCTTCCCACACCTTAGCCCTCGGAGTACCTTTGAAATTGGGGAGTAAAACGGCTAAATCAAACCTTATCGTCATAGGCCTAGAGGGTATGGATGTTATCTTGGGTATGGATTGGATGACCCGACATAAGGTGGTTCTAGATATCACAGGTCCTCTGCGAAATGAAGAACTCTTACTCTACATTGATGCGACTACTAATGTTGTCAGCACTTCTATTGTCGTTGAGCGGCACGAGGAAGGCCATGGCTACCCTATCCAGAGGTCGGTTTACTTCGTCAGTGAAGTACTCTCAGAATCCAAAGTTCGCTACCCTCCAGTTCAGAAGCTACTTTATGCGGTTCTAATTACTTCACGGAAGCTCCGCCACTACTTCGACGAGTACAAGATTTATGTGGTCACTAGCTACCCGCTTGGCGAGATTTTGCACAACCGGGATTCCACAGGAAGGATTTCTAAATGGGCTGTAGAGCTCGGTGCTCTATCGCTTGAGTTGAAGTCTCGCACTGCTATCAAGTCTCAAGCCTTGATTGATTTCATGGCTGAGTGGCGGGAAAATCAAGTTCCAACTCCAATTGAGCGTCCAGAGCATTGGGTCATGTACTTTGATGGTTCTCTCAAGCTGGAAGGCACCGGTGCTGGAGTACTTCTAATCTCCCCCAAGAGCGAGCAACTCAAATATGTTTTGCAGATCTTTTGGAAGGTCTCAAACAATGAAGCTGAATATGAAGCTCTAGTGCATGGTCTTCGCCTTGCAGTTTCTCTTGGCATCACACGACTACTTGTTTATGGTGATTCTTTGGTTGTCATCAATCAAGTCAACGATTCTTGGGATCGTAATGCTGAGAACATGGATGCGTACTATCAGGAGGTACGCAAACTTGAGAACAAATTTCATGGTCTCGAGTTCCATCATTTTTTTCGCAACAACAATGTCGCTGCGGACGTCTTGTCGAAGCTGGGATCTACACGAGCTCAAGTGCCACTGGGAATCTTCATTCATGAACTCCACAAACCATCAATTCCGGAGCAATCATCTGCACCCACGACTACTTCAGTTCAACCTGATCAAGAAGTGCTTATGATTGATGTGGACTGGAGAACTCCTTTTATCGACTACATTAAAAATCAGTTGATTCCTGAAGACAAGTCAGAAGCTGAGCACATCTCATGCCACGTTAAGGCTTATGTTCTAGTCAGAGATCAAATCTACAAGCGAGGCGCAAGTTCTGATGTACTCATGAAGTGTGTTTCTCGCGAAGAAGGCAAGGAAATCTTGGAGGAGACACACAAAGGAATCTGTGGCAATCATGCTTCTTCCCGTACCTTGGTGGGAAAAGTTTTCAGATGTGCTTTCTACTGGCCTACAGCTCTTGCTGATGCAGAGGAACTAGTCAGAAAATGCCATGGATGCCAATTCTTCGCCAAGCAACAACACGTTCCAGCCTACAAGCTCATCACGATACCACCAACTTGGCCTTTCGCTTGTTGGGGGCTGGACATGATTGGTCCTCTTCCAAATGCGCCAGGGGGATTCAATAGAGTCCTGGTGGCTATCGACAAGTTCACCAAGTGGATTGAGGTCAAGCTTGTTACCTGCCCCAAGGCTGATAGAGTCCTCGACTTCTTGGATGAAATCGTACATCGCTATGGGTTCCCCAATCGCATTATCACAGACCTGGGTTCGAATTTCAATAATCACCAGTTCTGGGAGTTTTGTGAGAATAGTGGAATTGACGTTCGGTACGTCTCCGTCGCTCATCCACATGCCAATGGCCAAGTGGAACGCGCCAACGGGATGATACTCGATACTCTCAAAAAGCGACTGTATGATGCTACAAACACCAAGGGCGGCAAGTGGATCAAGGAACTACCCAATGCACTCTGGGGGCTACGTACACAGCCTACTACTCCCACAGGGCAATCTCCCTATTTCCTGGTCTACGGCTCTGAAGCCGTCTTGCCTGCTGATGTCATGTGGCGATCTCCGGCAATTGACCAGTACGAAGAAGGCGTAGCTGAAGAAACAAGACAGACAGATGTCGACAGTCTCGAGGAAGCTCACTGCAATGCACTCATTCAATTAGCCCGATATCTTGAGAAGATTCGCCGCTATCATGACCGCAACATTAAGGAACGCTCCTTCAACGTTGGTGACTTAGTCCTTCGTTGTATCCAGAACACAACAGGACTACACAAACTCAACTCACCATGGGAAGGTCCTTTCTCTGTTGCGAAATTTACCGACCCTGGTTCATATCCTCTCCAAACTCTTGAAGGCGAAGAAGTCGACAACTCTTGGAACATCGACCAGCTTTGTCGCTTCTACCCGTAGGGGGTCATAACAACCCTCTCCAGGCGGCTACGGCTGCAACAACTCTCCTGGCAGCTACGGTTGCCACAACTCGTAGGGGGTCATGACAATCCTCTCCAGGCAGTTTCGGCTGCGACTACTCGTAGGGGATCACGACAATCCTCTCCAGGCGGCTTCGGCTGCGATTACTCATAGGGAATCACGATAATCCTCTCCAGGCAGTCTCATTCTGCGACAACTCGTAGGGAGTCATGACAACTCTCTCCAGATGACTTCGTGTCGTATAGAGCAATAAGTGGCACATGCTGTCCATGTTTCTATTCTCAATAAGAGGCTGCGGCCTAGAGTAACACCTTTCATAGTAGGGTCTCAGTGGAACTCTCACACAAGTTGCTGCTACAACAAGGATGAGTTCATCACACTGTCTCCTACGGTCTTACTCGTTCTTCGGAACATCCTTGCGAGTACTCTCAGAGGTACTTAAGGCACTATTACTCAACAGTGTATCCAGACATTGTAAACTCATTACAATGTGTTCAGTAATAAAGTGGTTATTTTATATATCAACTTGTTACTGTCTCTTTGCTTATTTCACAACAAAGCCTTCTTTTTCGCTGCTACAGCTAAGGTTTTCTACTCATTGTGATTAAGCTAACGTTCTTCGGATCACATCTAGACTTGAGTTCTTCTACTCGAGTATCGTATCTATTGTTGCAAGCCAAACACTCATTGATCATAAATTCAAGTACATGGCATTCACACAAGTATACAAGGGATCCAGATAATTGACTTACTCAAGTTTTCAATTATATTACATAAACACTTCTTTGGAATTACACTTGTTTTTTCCATAGTGTTTATCCTACGGGTTCATCTATCGCAGATCTATGAACTTGGAGACTGCTTCCGCGATTGGAGATGTCTGCTGCATCAACTCGTTCAGCCTGTCGTCGGTGCAATCCCCAGATCTTCCATTCATGATGACTGTCAGATCCGCGTCTGCGTAAAAGGACTTGATGAAGCTCAGCACTTGATTGGGAATCATGCAAGCCAGCCGCTGAGCGTACTCCAGTAGCTTCTTGGGCGTGTCCTTCAACCTCTCCACAAGTGGATGGGGCTGAACTCCAGCCACCTTGGGCTCAAAGAGATTGGCTACCGGCTCAGCTGCCTCCATCAAGACCTTCAACTCAGCACACAGGCACTCGGATTCTTCAATCTTGATCTTGAGTGACTGCATACAAGTCAGCAAATCATTCCAACCATCAAGACGAATCTGCATCTCACGCTCAAGTTCCATGCACCGCACCTTATAGTCTGCCTCGAGGTCAAGGCGAGCTGCCTCTTCACGGTTATAGGCCAATTGCCAGTCAAGAGATTTCCTCTTGTGCCTTTCAACCTCTTCAGCTAGCTCTGCAACGAACCAAGACAACTTATAAGGATGCAGTTTGCAAGAAATAAGTACTCGAAGATAAGTTCAGAAAGGGGGAATACCTTTATTCTTCTGGCGTAGTGACTTGTTTTTCCCAACAACGTCATCCTTCTGAGCTGTCAGCTTCTGGACTTAATTGTGGTACTCGACGGCATTGCCATCAAGTTTTTCTTGTAGTCTCAGAGCCAAGGCTTTCTGCTCCTTGAGTTCTTCTCTGAGCTATGAGATTTCTTCTATGTCTGCCGCATATTGTTCGAGCAGACGAGTCTTCCGCTTTGACTGCTTGACAACTTCCTGAAAAAACAAACAATTCAAGGGTTAAAGACAAGATATCTTTAGCTAAAGTACTTTACAAGGGATTACGTTCTCAAACCTACAGGTATGAGTCATCATACGGCATCAAGCCTTCATCTCTGGATTGAGTACTTGTGCTCACCTCCGAGTACATCGCAGCGCTACGCAGAGGAGCCGAATCTTCAATTTCTGGCTCATGCGGCACTATGCGACCTTCTGGGCTATTTTCAAGCACTAGCCGTGCATCTACCAGATGCACGGGGGCTTCAGCAATTGAGACTTCTTCATGGTGCAATCCGGCCTCTGGATCAACCTCCAGACCTTCATTCACCACCGCCTCTATGTCTTCGGGTTGCTGAGCTTTCGGCTTGAAAGCTGCATCCACTGCTGCCTTGACTACATCGCACCAAAGCAGGCGCAGTGCCTATGCAGCATCGGCTTCAGCAGCTACCACTTGGGGTTCTGGAAGCACATCTTCTTTTTCTGCTGGAGGGTTCTAATTTCCTCCAACAGGTCTACTTCCAGAAGCTCCCCACTTCACATCAGTGGATTTACTGCATTAACAAGTTGCCCAGGCATAATCAAATTTTACAATTTAAAGAAGTACTCGAGTACTCGGGTACTTACAGAGCAGCACAAGGCACCACAACCTTTGGTCCCAGCATGTCAAAGAATGTGGGCGCCGCCGGCTCCACTGGGACACTCTCCACCGGTGGCACACTTCCCGGCGCCGCGGCTTTTGTTGCCCAGGCATCACCGTCTCTACAGTTGATGATTGAACCATCTCAGGTTCTGTTGACCTTGCAGGGCTACTCGCGGGTACTTGAGCAGTACTTTCGATAACCTGCACAAGTCAAAATTACAAGTCATTACAACAATTACGAGTACCCAACAAAATATTGGCTACTTAAAGTTCTCAAAACTAACCGTAATGGATGGCAGGGCTGTGATTTTCTTCACAGCGCATTTTCCCACAGTGGTCCTCTTCTTCCGCGGCGGCTGTGTCACATCATCTGCAAGAGATGCAGCCGGCCTCTTCAACACTCCTGCAGAAGCACCACTGGGGATTGGCGCTCCAGAGTACCCATAGCGAGCCTTCACTTCAAAGCGCTGTTAAAGTGTCTGCTCGTTGTCATCACTCGAGGAGGCGTCTTCCACCAACACTTCATCTTCCCCTTGAGCAGAACGACTACTCTCGGGGGCTTGAGCCTCAACTTGAGACGGCTCTTCCTCTGGCGCTTGTAGCAGATCACGGGGGCGAGGAGGAGGGATGGAGACAAACTTAAGAATATCCTCTTGCGAAACAAATTTCTAAGTTCACGACTACTTTTGAATAAGTACTCGGGGGCTAGTTTGCGGATATTTACCAGACGAGGAGGATTATCAGCACTAAACTCTCGGACAGCTGCTGGAATTCCATGAAGGTTCTTGAAGATTTTCTGCAGCCTCTCCATCACGAGATCATCACTGATCTCCTCTGCAGACAATCTGGAGCCATCTCCAAGGCCAGTGTACTCGTACCCTAGATGCTGCCGCTGCATCAAGGGTTGTACTTGGCACTTCATAAAGCTGAAGGCTACCCTCTCAGCTATCAAGCCTTGCGCCTTCTTCTGCGCAATCTTCGCCAGCAACTTTGGAATCTGGATGCACTCTTGCATTGACGGCTCGTCCTTCCAGAGCCTCTCGTACACTGGTGCAAACATGCTTGGCTTGGGGTCGTTGAGGCGGGGCGTTCTCAAAATAAAACCACTTGGTCTTCCAATCTTGATTGGAATCTATCAAGTCATGCTTGAAGTACAACTCTTATGCCTTCTGGCGCATCTGAAGACCAGCTCCACCGACTACTACTGGGAAGTTGGCGTTGGGCTGTGGCTTCAATCGAAATATCTTCCTAAATAAAGCCCAATGTGGGCGAATTCCAAGGAAAGCTTCACAAAAGTGCACGTACACTGCGATCTGGAAGATGCTGTTTGGGTTCAAGTGCACGTGCTCCAGCTTGAAGAAGTCGAGGAACCCTCTAAAGAAATCCGAGGCCGGCAGAGTCAACCCACGCTCAACGAAGTGGCCGAACATTGGGATTTCATCTGGAGTCTTCTCCATGGGCCACGCATCCCCAGCGGTGGAGCTCTAACCTGCGATTGCCTTCTTGCGCAGCAAGCCAGCAACCTCAAGGGCCTTGATGTCATCCTCCTTCATCTTGGACTTCTTCCAAGAGGCGGCCTGGCTCGATGATTTCTTGATCACCACCGTCTTGTACTTTGGCTTCGGCAACTGATTTTTGCCGCGGCCAGATTTCTTCTTCTCCATCTGTCCCTTAGATGGTGCAGTCTTCATCCTTCAAGTCACAAGAGTCTTCTTTCGCATCTGCTCGGGGGCTGCGAGGGGGTGGAGGTGGAAGCACTTGCGGCGTAGACGCTCAAACTCTGTGGTGGCTACGGGTGCTAGGGCTTTCTTTCTAGATCTAAGGGTGAATGGAATCAGTGAAACCCTAAGGGATACTCCCCCTGGTATTGATAAAGCCAAAACCCTAACGGTTCGACCTAGTGACCCGTTGTATTCAACAGATTGATTTCACACAGGGTGTTATTTTTCGACTAAGTCAGTGGACTTTGTACAAATTCCAGGACCTGCTCGGCTCCATCTCGGGGGCTCGACTACTCGATGGGATTGGTTTTCACTCAGCTACAGTACACTGAATTCAGGCCACTTTCTACAGTCAGATTGGATCCTTCAATTCGAGAAAGTACTCGACTCAAGGCTCGGGGGCTCCGTGCCACGTGTCCTTCAGTTTTTCTCAGGATTTCACAGGATTATTTGACGAAGACATCAAATTGACCCTCAGCTTGAATTGTCAATTCGAACTAAGGCTCGGGGGCTACATCCATATAGGATGCGATTTTAGTAATCGCATTCCCATATGATTTCTTCGGATTTTCTACGGATTTTTCGGAGCAAGATCAAATGCTAGAAGATTAACCCTCAGCTTGAATCCTGGATTCAACCTAAGGCCCGGAGGCTACATTCCATATGGAATGCGATTTTAGTAATTGCATTTCCATATGGATCTTCGATGCAAAGATTTCAAGAACGAAGCAGGTATTATTGAAGACCTTCAAGAGAAGTACTCGGGGATGCTTGGGAACAACTCGAGAAGACTTCAAGACTACTCGTGGAGTTAGCTGGAGTACCTTCCAGCCTCGTGGTGATTCAAGTATTATTGAAGATCGAAGCTTGCAGAACTCGGGGACGCTTGAGAACTACTCGTGGAGACCTTCAAAACTACTTGGAAGCATCACACTCGACTACAAAGTACTCGGGGGCTTGTCGACCGGGCATCCCTGGGCCCACCACACATGTGGGCCATACCCGGGAGATAAGGTCCTGCATACCTGGACTACTCGACTAGTGGGCCACGGTGCAGGTTTACCGTGGACCACAAGGCAAGACAAGACGGACAAGGACTTGTACTAAGATTAGGATAGCTTTCTATAACTCATATAGGCTACTCCTAGTCCTACTCGAATAGTACTCTTGTGCCAATCCAACTTGTAACCCTGCCTCCCGTGGCATATAAGACGAGGCAGGGACCCCTCTCAAAACATACGCAATCAATACAGAGCCACGCAGCATACAGGACGTAGGGTATTACGCACATTGCGGCCCGAACCTGTCTAATTGTGTGCCCCGTGTCTCATCATCGTGTTCCTGATCTCGACGAGCCCCACTGCATAATCTACTACTTCGGCTACCCCATGGTAGGCTCGGTGTCTAAAACACTGACACTCCCCTCTGCTCGTCAATCCGGTCCTCCAACAATGGACACAGTTATAGCACCACGACGAGTAGAAGAACATGATGGTCCAAACATGCCATACATAGGAGACTTTGGGCTTCATTTCTTCGTCTCCCCATGCATGGATCATTTGTTTTAATCTTGTATAATGAACATATAAACAATAGTCACGTGATCATCTAGTGCAAATATACTACGCACTAATTTTTGGACTAATTTCTCCTCTGATTTTTTCTGTTATCATCTAAATTAAAACAAGGATGGAGTATTGGTATATGGAAACTTAATTTTCCTTCCCCGCTGAGAGAAAACATAGACGTGAAAGCAAACGAGAGCGCAAGCGGTGGAACGACTGCCTTTGGCTCGGCGTCGGTTGCGTGTTGATTCAATGCGAAAGATTACATGGGGGTTTACAATATATAACCTGGAGGAGTATAGCTCGGCCAAGATATTCTAGTTACAGACTTGTACATCAAGATTACAACAACTCTATCTACAATCTTGGTCGAGCCTATCTCTTCTAGGTTTGTTACACAAATATCAACAAACTCTAACACTCCCCCTCAATCTGAACTATAAGTGCAATCAAGCCCTAAGTGGGTTTTGGTGATGTTGACCACCCAATTAAAGGTCTAATGAGCCTCTAAGTGTGTATTTCAGGATAATGGTTTATGTAAGGAGCAAAGGAACAAAAGGAGACCCCTAATTCAAAAAGGAAGGCTTGCCCTTGTCAAAGGATGATAGTTTAATTTATTTTCTTTTTGAAATTGAGTATAGGACAAGCCATACTATCAAGAGGGATACTAATAGTGGTTTTGGAATAGATCTAAGTGTATTAAGTTCTTTACAAACCTATAAAACATCCCAGCCACAAATATCTCTTCAGCAGCAGCTCTGTTTCTCTGTCTCCGGAACCTTCGAGTTTTTCCCGGAAGTTCCGGACTGTCTTGTGACTGCTAGCTGAAGACGCTCAGACCTCGGAAGTTCCGAGATTTTTCCGGAGGTTCCGGGATTTCAAAAAGAGTCGTTACAGTTTCAGATCTGTGGGTATTTATACCCCTTGGACCCCCAATAGTTCTCTTCTTCCTTCCTGCGCCGTAACAGTATCATTTGCCCCCCTTCTCACTCCTAGCATTCACTCCCACCTACTTGAATCCAAAATCCATCCTAAGCATTAAAGTCTTGGGTGATTCCTTGTGAGAAGAAGCAAATCCCTTCACTCTCTTGAAGATTTAGTACACTTGGTGAAACCCTAGCCTACTTGGTGGATCTATTACTCTTGGAGTTCTACTCCTAGATGGCTAGAGGTTACTTGGGAGCTTCCTAGCTTTGTGTGGCTGCCCCAAGTGGTTTGTATTACCCTTTGTGACTAGTGGAGCATTCCATCTATTACCTTGGTGATAGGTGTGAGAGAGGAGTGGATCTAGAGAGATCCCAAAACCTTTGTAGCTTACCTCAACAACGTGGATGTAAGCTAACCTTTGTGGTGAGCTGAACCACAGGTTAAATCTGTGCCCCTTGTGCTTTGCTCTCTTTACATTCTTTGCATGCTTGTTCTTGTTTGCTCTCAACTAGATCTATTAGGGTTTGCTCTAGATCTACAAGTTCTTGTTGCCCTAAGGTTGTTTGGTAGCTTATGCTTCAAATTCATAGCTTCAAATATCTGCATCTAGCCTGTGTTACCAGCCTTTAGCTCTCTAACCCGTGCAGGCTTGAAAAATCAGAAGCTCCAGGAAAATTCACTGTCTGTGAATTTTCCCGGAGGTTCCGGGCTTTGACAGAATTTGGCAGAAAACTTTGAATTTGTTTTGCAGGCCTATTCACCCCCCTCTAGGCCACTTGCATTGATCCTTTCAATTGGTATCAGAGCTAGGATCCTCAGTTTGCACTTAACCGTGTGAGGAAATGGCAAGTGGAAATGAGAAGCCCGAAGGGGACAAAGAAAAAGAAGTTGGTGAACCCACCAACAAGGAAGGAGCCGTAGCAGCTGAAGCTTCAGGAGTAGATGGTGACTCATCATCTGCTCATGAGAAGCTTGAAAAGCTCAAGAAGGCTATGAAGGAAGACAGCAAGAGAGAAAAAGAAAAGAAGAAGAAAAAGGAAGAGAAGAAGGAGGAAAAGAAGAAGAAAAAGAAGAAGAAGAAAGATCCATCACCTCCACCCTCATCATCATCCTCTTCAGCACCCTCATCCTCATCAAGTGAGAATGGAGATGATGATGATGAGTACTATGGTGCAAGGATGACCAAGAGAACATTCAAGCCGAAGACCAAGCCCAAGAAGAGCTATGGAAGCGTATCCTTTAACTATGATTGCTTGACCACCTCTAAAGATAACATATCTATTCCCGTTGGCAAATTGCCTCAATTTGATGGCACTAACTTTGCCAAATGGAAGCATCTAATAAATGCCTACCTTACGGGCTTGCACTTGGATTTGTGGAACATTGTGTGTGTAGGTTTTGAAGACCCCGAAGATAAAGAGAAGCTTACATCACAAGATTGCCGCAACATAAGAAGGAATGCCCAAGCCACCATCATCCTCCTTAGTGCCTTGAATGGACAAGAGTACAATAGGGTGAATGGCTTGGAGATTGCCAAGGAAATATGGGACACTCTTCATATTGCACATGAAGGGGTTGATAAAGTGAAGAAATCCAAGATAAGCATCATGATGTCCGAGCTCAATAGATTCTCTATATTGGAAGGTGAAGGGCCCCAAGATATGTTTGATAGGTTGATGGTCATAGTTGGCAAGATTAGAGGCTTGGGTGGTGATGAATTGGATGACCACTATGTTGTGAAGGTGATGTTGGAGGCCTTTGCTCCTAGAAACCCCACTCTAGTCACCTTGATTAGAGAGAAGAAAAGATTTGAAGAGTTCTCTCCAAATGATGTTCTTGGAAGAATTCTTACACATGAGCTCATGGACATAGAGATACAACATAGAAAGAAGATTGGAGAGCTAGAGTCCAAGATGAACAACATGAAGGTCAAAGATGTGGCTCTCCAAGCTAGCAAGTCAAGCAAGCCCTCTACTTCATCAAGGCCGTCCAAGTCAAAGTCAAAGAAAGTTGAAGTAGAGAGCTCATCAAGTGAGTCAAGTGAAGACGAAGATGAAAGTCCTCAAGTTGAGATTGGTGATATAGCCTTATTCATGAGAAGATACAAGAAGGGCTTAAAGAAGCAAGGCTACAAGTTCTCCAAGAGAAAGTATCCCAATCACAAGAAAAGGACTTGCTACAATTGTGGAAGTACGGAGCATTTCATTGTGGATTGTCCCAATGAGAAGAAGGATGGCAAGCATGACAAGAGCAAGGACAAGTACAAGAAAGATCACAAGCCATATCACAAGAAGAAGAGCTATGGTGGAGAAACCCACATTGGACATGAATGGAACTCCGGTGATGAGAGCTCTAGTGATGAAGAGGAGAAGAAGAAAGTTGCAACCGTGGCTATCAAGAACCCCTCCTCTGCATCAAAGCTTTTAAACAACCTAAGTGATGATGAAGAAAGCACCACCATTCATTGTCTAATGGCTAAAGGAGAAAAGGTAGAATCCTCCTCTAAGCCCTCTCTTCCATCTAGTGATAACTCGGACATTGAATCTAGTGATGAATCTAGTGATGAAGAAATAGAACAACTAGTTGGCAAAATTGATAAACAATCTAAAGACTTCATGGCTAAGCTAGTTGTTGAACTAGAAAAACACCAAGGTCTTCTTGCTTCGGAGAGGAGTGAGGTTGGGGCTCTAAGATTGGAAGTTGATTATAACTTAGCCATCATCACTACTCTTAGGGAAGAACTTGCTGCCTCTCAAGCTCAAAATAATTCTCTTAAAACTAGGAATGAAGAGCTTGAGGAGCAATATAGTCTCCTTTGGAGTAGTACCTCACACCCCTCCAAAGCAAAGGGTGAATCTAGTTCTTCAACTAGCAAGGGCTGTGATAAATGTCATAATATCGATATTGAATCTTATGCTACTAACCTTGCTAATATGGATGCTATGAAGAAAGAAATTGCTAGGCTCAACTCAATCATAGCTAATGGATGCATGAAGGATGAAAGCAAGAAAAAGTTTGATGTCAAATATGAGAAGATGTTGTACAAGAACTCAAGACATGGCTTTGGGTATACTGAGAACAGCAAGACATCTAAAAGGAAGATCATCAATGGGAAGGAATGCCTCAACTTCAACAGCAAGGGCTTCCTGTTCTCCCATAGTCCGGAGGTTCCGGCGACCATGCCCGGAGGTTCCGGAGTCTGGAAGGCCAAAGCTGCACAGAATGCAGTTCCCAGAGGTTCCGAGAAAGATCTCAGAGGTTTCGGGGTCTGCAAGGACAGAAGCAAGAACAAGGCCAAGTCTCAGCTCAAGCATGTTCCCAAAGCATCTAACACTCTCTTGCAGGTCAAGAGCACTCCTCTCCTGCCTATAAGGAACAAGTTTGCACACAAGACCAAGGCTCATGCATCCATTGAAGCCCAACCTAGCTATGTGTTGAGACACAACAACCTTTGTAAAGTTGTTGCCACGTATGTTGGAAATGAGTCCAACATATATGTGAAAAGGTCGCTGTGGGTTCCTAAGATTTTGGTTGCTAACGTGGAAGGCCCCAAGTCAAATTGGGGACCTAAAAGAATGAACTAAATTGTTTTGTAGACATACTCCTCCGGTGGATCAAGTTGGGTGCTTGATAGTGGATGCACACATCATATGACCGGAGAAAGGAGTATGTTCTCCACATATCTCCACCTAGAAGGACCAAGAGAAAGAATTGCTTATGGTGGGGATGCTTGTGGAGAAGTCATTGGAGTTGGTGATATTCCTATCTCTTCTAAATATTCAATTACTAATGTGCTTCATGTTGATCCGTTAGGTTACAATCTTCTATCCGTTTCACAACTTAGTGAGATTGGATTTGACTGTAACTTTTCGGATAAGGGTGTGTCCATCATAAAGAGGGAGGATTCCTCTATTGTCCTTACGGGTTGCTTGAAGGGAAGGCTTTACTTAGTTGATCTCAACAAAAGTAAGGTCGTCCCTAAGACTTGTTTGGTGGCAAAATCTAGCATGGGTTGGTTATGGCATCGCCGACTAGCTCATGTTGGCATGAGGAACTTGGCCAAACTTTTGAAAGATGAACACATCCTTGGACTAACTAATGTTCATTTTGAGAAAGATAGGATATGTCAAGCATGCCAAGCCGGGAAACAAGTAGGTGCACCTCACCCACCAAATAGCATCCTCACTACTACAAGCCCGTTGGAGCTCATTCAAATGGATCTATTTGGACCGGTGGCCTATATAAGCATTGATGGTAATAAATATGGCTTGGTTATTGTTGATGATTATTCTCGCTTCACGTGGGTGTTCTTTGTGTTTGAAAAGAGTGAAGTTCAAGGGAAGGTGAAGACCTTCATAAGAAGAGCACAAAGGGAATTCGGATTGCCCGTCAAGAAAGTGAGAAGTGATAATGGCTCCGAATTTCGCAACACCAACGTTGAAGAATTTCTTGATGAAGAGGGCATCAAGCATGAATTTTCAGCTCCTTATACCCCTCAACAAAATGGGGTGGTTGAGAGGAAGAATCGCACACTTATTGAGATGGCAAGAACCATGTAGGATGAGTACAAGACACAAGATATATTTTGGGCCGAAGCAATCAACACGGCTTGCCATGCCATCAACCGCCTCTATCTTCACAAGTTTCACAAGAAGACTTCCTATGAGCTTATCACCGGTAAAAAGCCCAAGGTGTCCTACTTTAGAGTGTTTGGGTGCAAATGTTTCATTCTAAACAAGAAGCCCCAGAGCACTAATTTTGCACCAAAGGTTGAAGAAGGTTTTCTTCTTAGTTATGGTCCTAATGAGCATGCCTAACGTGTCTTCAATCTAACCACTGGAAGGATTGATGTCACGGTGGATGTTACCTTTGATGAATCTAATGGCTCTCAAGTGGAGCAAGTTGATATGAATGTTGTAGGAAAAGAGAAGCCACCTTGTGAAGTAATCAAGCAATTGGCCACAGGTGATGTTAGACCAGTTGAAGCACAAGATGAAGATGAAGAAATTGCACAAGCTTCAACATCATTCGAAGGGCCAGATGCTCCTGGTTCTGCAGAGGTGCAGACCTCGGAGGTTCCGGGCAAACACCCGGAGGTTCCGGGAACTGGCACTGGAACTCAACTTCCGGGAATTACTCTGGAGGTTTCGGAGTCTGGGAACTCAGCACCCCAGAACATTGAGAACCAGGCCACCATTCAGCAAGGAGATGGTCATGAAGCTAATTCAGAGACTCAAGCTGATGGTGATGATGAAGACCAACCTCTACACCAACCTCTTAGACCATCACATCCTCGTGTACATCAAGTTGTGCAACGGGACCATCCCGTTCACAATATCCTTGGGAGCATAAAGAGAGGGGTAACAACACGATCTCGTCTTAAAAAATTTTGTGCATTTTACTCGTTTGTTTCCTCTCTTGAACCTATCAAGGTAGAGCAAGCTCTTGAGGATCCGGATTGGATGATGGCTATGCAAGAGGAGTTGAACAACTTTGAAAGAAATCAAGTGTGGGAGTTGGTGGAAAGACCCAAGACAAATATCATAGGCACTAAATGGGTCTTCCGAAACAAGTAAGATGAGTTTGGTATTGTGATTAGGAACAAAGCAAGGTTGGTTGCTCAAGGGTACACTCAAGTTGAAGGACTTGACTATGGAGAAACATATGCACCGGTAGCAAGACTTGAAGCAATTCGGTTTCTTCTTGCTTTTGCTGCCCATCATGACTTCAAGTTGTACCAAATGGATGTCAAGAGTGCATTTCTCAATGGTCCACTCTCCGAAGAAGTCTATGTGGAGCAACCACCCGGTTTTGAAGATCCCAAGCGTCCTAATCAAGTCTACAAACTCCATAAGGCGCTCTATGGGCTTAAGCAAGCACCAAGAGCATGGTATGAATGCCTTAAGGATTTCTTGCTCAAGCAAGGCTTTGAGATAGGCAAAGCTGATGCTACCCTCTTCACTAGAAAAGTTGATGGTCATATCTTTGTTTGCCAAATATATGTTGATGACATAATATTTGGTAGTACTAATGAGACTTTTTATGAAGAATTTAGTAGCACTACAAGAAATCTTGTGATCTATGACGAAATCGTCATGACGAAATTAGAAATCGTCACGGATCAGCGAATAGCCCATTCAGGCTCAAACTAGACCCGATTTCTGTGACGAAAATTTTGTGTCCGTCATAGATTGAAAAATGAACTTGATTTCTGTGATGAAAATTTGGTGTCTGTCATAGATTGAAAAATGAAAACATCATGGAGTTGAAGATGATAAAATAAATGTGTCACTTACTTGAAGTAACTAAGATGTGGAAAACAAAAAAAATAGTAATTAAATATGTATGTATAGGCAAAAAAAATTTGTGTTGATGGCCCGGCCTCCCACCACGCAAAAGCCGCCCTCCAGACTAATGGAAAAATAAAAATAAATTGTGTCAGAGGTGGGATTCGAACTCAGGTCTTACAGCATAAACTCCCACATCTTACCACCACACTGTGAGTTCGGTTGTGATGAAGTTTGATATTATATTATTTATTAGGCAATATAAAAAGCACAACGGAATCTATTTGGCCACAGAAAACCAGCGCCTCGTGAAGTCCCCGGGTGCACCCACGTAGCAGCCACCCGACCGCGCCACATCACCAGCCATTTATCTGAATTGATGGGAAAAAAGGTGGCGGCCAAGGGAATCGAACCCAAGACCTCAGACTACAGGAAAGGATGACAAACCACCACACCACTTCGTTGGTTGTGACTAGTGGCAGTCAGTTACAGTTTTATAGTCATATAAACAAGCGGGTTTGCGTCAGTCCAATTACGTTGTGCCACATGGCTGGATTGAAGAACACCTAAGAGTTTGCATTTCTCTTTTTAATCTCGAATTAAAATTTGTAATTGGTATTTCTCCCTCGTATAAACTTCAAATCTAATAGGATTTTTTTCTGAATTTTTCTAAAATCGCAATTTTTCACCTAATGGTGTGTGTTTGTATGTAAAGTTCTTTTTCTTGGACATTTTGTATATGGCTTGTTTTCATCTACCGAGTAGAGAATAGAAAAAATATGTTTTTGCATGAGAATTTGTAATGATACTTCATATTTGATCATATTATGGTCAATAGAAGGCTGTGTACAAATGTGAGGTTCATATGAGTTCAAAATTGTAATGAGGTGTTGAAATCTCAAAGTTTGTGTTGAGATGTATGAAACAATGTGGATGATCCATTCATTTTGTGAACAATGTATACTTATTTTTTGCAAAATCCAATGAAACTTTTATGTCAAGTTTAAACATCCATAAAATGAATCTATGCCAATTTACGTAATTTTTGGAGAAGTTTTAGATATTATTCTATTTACTATGAGGTAATTTCATCATAAAAGTTTGATTTGCCCCTAGAAGAGAATTAGATTTTTAATCAATCTTCTAGATGTGGCCTAGAATGGACAATATGCGCCTAAATATAATTTTTTTGATTTTTTTAAATATTATTTGACATACATGTGGTTCAAAATTTAACTATTTTCAATAAACGCACAGAAATTCATTTAAATGATAGAAAATAGCAAATCTACTTAAAAAATTTTGAAACTCCTAGGTGACAACTTATATGTCGTATTGTACATGTGAAAAATGTTTTGAGGGTATGTAAGATAATAGTTTTTAAAGTTACTTCACAAGGGTGTATTCATTAGTGAGTTAAAAAATAGAAAAATAATGTTTTTGCACAATAAGTGGTAATGAAACTTTATAATTATTCAAGTTATGGTCAATATATGTTTGTGCACAAATTTTAGATGCAATGGAGTTTGAAAATATTATGAGGTGTTGAAATCTCAAAGTTTGTGTTGAGATGTATGAAACAATGTGGAGGATCCATTCATTTTGTGAACAATGTATACTTATTTTTTGCAAAATCTAATGAAACTTTTATGTCAAGTTTAAACATCCATAAAATGATTTCATGGCAATTTTTAGAAGTTTTTAAGAAGTTTTAGATTTTATTATCATTATTTTATAATAAAATTGCGAGTAGAAGTTTGAATTATGACAAGAAACATTTGAAACTTTCATCTATTTTCGGAGTACGAGTTATAGTAGATCAGAAGTACTTAAAATATAGTTTTGCGAAATTTTTTGAATTTTATTTGCGATACATATAGTTCAACTTGGAATTACTTTTAAGAAGCACATACAAATTCATTTAAATGATAGAAATTAGAAAATATATTTGAAAAATCTTGAAACTCCTTGATAACAACTTATATCCTGTCTATGACATGTAGAAAATAAGTTTGTGTATACATGATAATTAGTTTTGTGTGTTACTTCATAATGATGTAACAAAATGAAAAAGAAAAAGAAAAACGTTAAGCTGAACAAGAAATGAAATGAAGCCCATTTTGGCCCAAATGGTCTAACTCAATCCAGCCGTCCGTGGACGATCAAATGTCTCAAATTGACCCCGAGATGAATAAAAGCTCCACAACCCTAGCTCTCTCTCCCCAGACGCCTGCCTTCACTCCCCTCTCTCCATCAGCCACCGTAGGCACCCTCCTCCCCAGATCCACACGAAGCTCCTCCCCCTCCCCACCGCCACCACCCTCTCCACCCCTCTCCGCCGGCTAGGAGGCGCGTGGCTTCTACGCCAGACCCTCTCCCCCGTCTGAGCAGTGCCAGGACGGCGCCGCCCACACGGACGCGACGAGGGGTGGCGGCGCAGGCAGGAGCTCTTCCGGCCGCGCCTTGCCTCCACCACGTGGAAGAGTTAACGGCCGCACCGCCGCCTGATTTGGCCTCTCCACCTCCTGATCCGTCCTCTCCGCCGCCCCTCCCCTCCTCCTCAGATGCGGCGCGAGGGCGGACCGGCTCTAGGTGACCTGCGGCTCCGACGGGTACGTCGCCGGCGAGGAGGTTGCCGCTATCCTCGAGGCGCCCGGGGAGGTCGTGCCTAAGTCGGAGCACATCACGCTGTACCGCGCCAGGGAGGCCGACACGCTGCTCCGGTTCGTGTGCTCCGCTTGCGCGGCGGGCGCCGAGGAGGCCGCGGCAGCCGCGCAGTTGCTCTACATCGGCCCGCAGGGAGAAGCTGCTCGTCCACCTCTTCTACATCGCTGGCTTGCTCCCCATCAATTGCCATGTGAGTGCTCTATCTTCCGCACCCTCTTCTCGATTCTTGCCAGCCTGTTCAGATGTTTGTTCAAATACGTAATGTGGAGTCTGATTCCTACTGGCGCTGCAGATGCTACTGAACTATTGCAAATGCTATGTCTGTGCCCTGATTACTTCGTGTTAGGTTCTGATTGATGCATGGCTAATGTGTCGTAAAACTGATAAATCTATACATTCTACCATGTACTAGTTGTAGGAATACTTTTGAGCACGTGTTAGTGTTTAGAATAATATTAGTTAGTGTTCCCCCAATACAGAGTGCTCTGCATTTGACCAACCAAGCACGGACGCTCGGCTCTGTTATTGTTAGTTACGTGTTCCTGTGAACATTGCCTTGGATTCTCTACTAGTCGTTGCTAACATGGTCAAATCATATTGAGTTTTTTATGTTCGGTGGAACAGAAATGATGTTGTGCGACCTGATTGTGCATTCTCTATCCTTATGTCGCTGCTTATATTGGCATGATGTTGTTTGGAGTCAGCTTAGGACATTTGGCTGTTGTATACTTTCATTGTACTTCCCCTTCGCTAGTGTTTGTTGCTTAATTGTTGGGTATTCATTTTCCTACTCTTACACAGGTGGAATTGTTGCTGATGTATCAGGGCCTGAGCTTACACAGGTGGAATTGTTATAAGAAACTATGTTAGAGAGGTATTTAGGATGGTCGATTCACTCATGTGCTCCACATTAATTCACGATCCACCTACCTCTACTCTCAACTCTGTTTGCTCATAACAGTTTGACAAGGCTGCTATGTTGATTACTAGGTCGTGCAGCAACATTCATTGACTTTTGTTAGCATCTAGTACTTCTCAACTATTCTGCCGAGTGGCTTGTTGATTCATTGTGAAGTTTCTGTTTGGGAATCAATCATCACCTAATCAGCTACCAGGATAAAGCTCAAATCATGTGCTCACTGCTCAAATCTGCTCAAGTTTATTTTTATTTTTCCTTTGCATGACACCATGCTAATGAATTTTGAAATCTGCTCATATCCAATGTGCTTGCAATGCAATGTCTATTGAATCTATTATATCATATCTGCTGGGTCTCCATATCTTGTTGCTGTTTTAAAATCTCAGTATGATAAGTTGCTTCGAGCTTTGTAGTCACATAGCTTTGCACAACATTTCTAGTCATCTGAATCTGTAATGACAAATACTTATCTTAGCTGCTCACTAGGAGTTCTTGTGCCAAGTCCAAAAAATATATATTTGTATGTCCCTCTGTAAGCTAATTTACATCATAAATTTTCTTGAAAGAGTAGTAGTATGTAGGATTACATTTCTATCATTAGTATGCTTTTTATATCCTTCAATTTATGTTTCTCAGGTCCAACCACCATGGACAAGGTTGTGACTGAGCTCCGCTGACGAGGTTGCCCTGCTGATTAGACCACATGTGAACCAATTGTGCCGGGTAAACAAGTAGTACAACACTTGTCAGCGACGGTGGTTCTGCTCAGCTAATGCAGTTGGTGAATTGCGATTAGTAAGATAGGTCAGCCTCTTCCCTGAGTGTTGGTTCCATTCCTGTGGAAAAATTGTATCTTTGCTCTTGTGGAATATGATACTGAATCTGCCACGCATTATCTATTTAAATTCACAGGATGCACTTTCCTTTTGATAGAAAAAGCTGAGAACAAGTAATCTACATGCTAAGCAACAAGGATGACAACAACCTGCTTATGTAATTTCATTGAGTCATATGTATACCTGCGTTTGTCACCTGAAGATCTCATGTGGATCTCTTATTTTGTCATTGCTGACCGTAGTAGGCTTGCTGATACTTTTCTTTTTGTGTTTCATTAGATTTTGCAAAAAATAAGTGTACATTGTTCACAAAATGCATTATAACTATGGTGAAGTAGAACATGAGCCCTTTGTCTGCTACTTCCATGCAGGCTTCATACACTGCAGACACATTCTAGACCTCTGAATTTTTTTTACATTCTGAAATTTACCATGTACATGTGCAGGTACAACGTTGTTGTGCTCGGTCGTCAAGCATACAAGTAAGAAGACTGCGATGAAACTAAACTTCTGCAGGGAACCAAGCTTTTGGCTACAATTCTACTCAAACCTGTGATGTCTTGTCTCTAGTGCTAGAATGGACAGTTAGTGATTCTAGATTGCTAGATGAAAAGATGTATGTTACCTATTGATTTGATGTCATGTTGACTGGGAAGGAGATTCATGTAGTGCTGGAATTTTTGTTTTGATAAATGGGCAGGAAAATATGTATTTTTGCTGGAATTGATTTGTGCTTCTTTTTTCTATTTTGGATCTGTTGTGAAATTTATATGGGCTGAAATAGGTGCCCAAATTTAGGCCCATTTAAAATTTGGCCTGCTAGCAATTTGCACAGGCTGATGTCATCATTGCCAGGTGGTTGCCACATCATCTGCCACGCAGATGCCACGTCATTTGCCACGTGGATGCCACGTCAGCTCCATGTGGTTGTGAACTCATCTCTACATGTGACGTGGCAAGTTAATCCATGACGATCACCTTTGTCATAGATTTTGGGCTTCGGGCTGGGTTCAATGGACTTTACACTGATCTATGATGGTTTGAGAATGTCATGGATCACGCTAATCTATGACGAAAACATTAGTTCGTCACGACGTCTAATCTGTGACGCTCAATACATGACGTTCTGAAAATTCGTCATAGATGCCGTTTTATGACGAAATTTTGATGATCCGTGACGAAAATCGACCGTCATAGACCGCAGGGTTTTTTGTAGTGTAGGGTTATGACAAAGAGATTCGAGATGTCCATGATGGGTGAGTTCAAGTACTTCTTTGGATTTCAAATCAAACAAGCAAAGGTGTTGACATTTCTAAACGTCGATCACTTAAGAACAGATTTGGAATCCATCCTTAGCGTCGGCGCTAGAAATGCTTGTTGGTATTTCCCAATGTCACAACTAATGGCGCAGGTTAGCGTGAACATTGAGACTTACCATAGGTTAATCTAAACGATCATGAACGAATCCGCAAGCGCACAGATAAACCATTGTAGCATTTCCTCAAGGAAGGAGAGTATTCCAAGGGTATCGAATCCAAGGAAGGCAATGGCGGATATCTTAGACTTATGCTTTTGTTATGAATGTAAACCAAGAGATAGATATAGGGAACAACACACTCAAAGGCAGGGGTAAGATAAAAGATAATAGGGGTAGTGTGACACACACACCTCAAATCTACCTCTACTCTAGCACACTACGACTTAGGGGGAACATACGAGTTAGCTCTAGGTTCTAATGTACTAAACATACAAAGCTAGAAGATACAAGAGATGGGCATGAGTATTGCATGAGGGAGACATGGTTCAGCACCCAGGTACAAACGGGGAGCTAGCCCGCGACGACCAACACTCTGCGAAACTAGACTTTAGACTCCTACAGCAGGTACCCCAGCGCGGAGGTTGCCCTAGGATCCAACAGGGCTGTCACCACCTGAGGACCGACCTCTCGTTACGGGGGGTATGCTCATAACTATCGTAGCCAGACAACCCAGGCACCATGCCTACGTTGCTGCTAGACTTCACCCGGCCCGGGCTATTGTGACCTAGGGCGAGAGCCAGCAGAAGACTGGTCAACTAGACCGAGTACCGTAGCTTGAACACAGACCCCACGCAACACTCTCATGCCATCTAACAAGATCAACTAAGGCTAGACATACGAACAGATATGAACTCTCTTATGTCTAATCAACAAGATCAAAGGGTCGTGTTCGTGAAGAACACGAACCTCTACCTTATGAACAAACACATAAGGAAGGAGTTTATCACCCTTCAAGTGGATCAAAAGGTAGTGTTCACGAAGAACACGAGCCTCTAAATGATGAACAGAGGATGAACTCAAGAACATATCAAGAATATGATCTACCATGACTTTATATGAAATAGCTGAATAACTGAAGTAGATCAAAGTCATACAAAGAAATAAAGATAAAAGAGAACTCATACCTAAACTTCCAAGAGGACTTGGAACCTGAAGAAGAGCTACTCTAGCCTACCCCATAGCCTTGGAAACTAAAAGTGAGAGGAGAATGAGAGAGTGGTGTGTGTGAAATGGGAGCCCCTCCCCTTCTATTTATAGGCAAGGACAAGGCTTGCTCAGACGCCCAAATGGCCCCTAAACACCCGGGAGTGAGGCAATGGACCAATGAGCAACCACCACGTGGAAGGCCAGGATGGGACGCCACTAAGGCGGTTCGGCCGATCCTAGGATCGGCTGACCCCCTAGGGCGGCCCCACCTGGTGTGCTTTCTCTGGTTGGCTGCCTTGTGGGCCCTCTGATCCATCCCTGGTGCATGGCTTGATTTGGTATCCGAGGTGGGCCCTTTGATCCATGTGAAGTCCATGTGGCGTCCTCTGATTCGTCGGTGAGTGCCTCCCCTGGATCGATGACGTGGATTGCCATGTTTCCCTTGGTGGCAGCCACCTCCTCAGCTGAGTTGGCATGGTTTCTTCATAGAAGTGGAGTTTCCATCTCTTTTAAGGGTAAATCACCTACATACAAATAATCTCCAAGGATAAGTGGAACTACATTATTCAAACCTAAATGCTAGTAAATAATGCATATGCCTCCATTTATGTGAGAATATTGAGGGTTGGAAATGGTGAATTTCCACCGTCAAAAAACTCCCCCAAGCTAACCTCTTGCTCGTCTCGAAGCAAGACATTAAAGACTTAGGTTGGTTGATCAGGAGTTACTACAATGTTGTACTCTCAACTTATGGCAAACATACAGCAAAGTACTCTACCAAGAGTTGAACAAGTTGGCAATGTTCTTACCTTTCGCCTGATACGTGGGGCATATAGCTTCACCTGCCTTGGGCGGTTGAGAGACAGAATGGTTATATAGCATGTGCATAATCACTCATACCTTGATCAGCTATCAATCCGGAGGTTTTGCAAATTTTTCAAAAGAAAATCAGAGTTCCTCAAATGATACTCTCGGATCGCTCAAAAGTGTATGGTTCCTCACCAAGGCATCAATGTTGCATTTCTTCACATCCTACTCCTAATAGGCTTTATGTGGAGCTGTAGGTAGGGAAGATGTGGCATACTTGTCTCTCATGTTTTGCTAAGTCAAAAACCGGATCCTTGGAAGAAACAAACATACATCCTGATCAAGATGTGCATATGTGTGTGATGGATATGAGCATGGCAAGGTGGATACTAGACCCGGAAATGGGTGCTAGATATTACCATGTTTTATATGAGGGAATGAGGGATTGATGATAAGGTGGACACTAGCCCCGGAGTAGGTACTAGTTATTACCATCTATATGGTAGAACTCTTTCTCTTGCACATATCAATCCTTTTTTCTCCTTTGAAATTTTTTTCCCCGAGACTTGGGCTAGCTCTCTTTATTTATTTTTGCCATGCTATTGAGCATGCTTTTTTTCAGCTAGCCCTTTGTCTCTGTTGGAGATATTTGGAGAGGGATGAATGATGCAAAGATACAGAGTTTTATTTATGGAAGAATGCATAAGCAGTATGGAGCAAATGATGAATGCTTAACTTCCAGTGTAGAAGTTTTAGCATGAATGTGTACGTAATCTTGATCAGGGGAGTATGAGTTCTAACAAGGGTCACAACAATTTGACAAAGCTCAATGAGAGAACAAGCTGCATATGTGGAGGCTAACTAGAATCTACATATGGCCTTGGATGGGAAATTCTCATCATTGAGGAACTCATCATGTTTTGATTTTTCAAAAAGGAAAACTCCGGATGTCAAGCATCACTAAGCACAAGATCATAGCACTCTATTATACCATATCATGTCTCACAACAACTTAGGCAAGGATCATGCTTTCTGCTACCCACAGTTTTCAAGCTAAGATTTGAACATACAAGCCAACAAACTCAAAACTTAGGTAGGATACAAAGTTGTAAGCAAGACATACGAGGAGAATAAACAGAGCAACTATTCATCATTTCAACCATAGAGGCAAAGCATTCTTACTAAGCATATCAAAGCAACCTAAGCAAATGATGATGATGAAAGCAAATAAATATTTTTAGTCTTTTTATTTTGCAGATTTTTTTGGATTTTCATTTATAAGATATTCTGAAAATGAAGGAAGATACAAGTTGCCTCAGAATGGGGGTCCTCCCCCAAGCTAGCTTCAGGCTCACTGCGGAGGAGGGTAGAAGAAACCCTGACTCGCGTAGTAAGCCCTCTATGCCTCCATGTACTGCCGCTGATCTTGCTGCATGGCTGCTATCCTCTCACTAGCCTGACGCTGCCACGCTGAGGTAGACTCAACGTGGGTGTTCAGCATCTCCTCCAATCCCGTGACCTGAACGGTGAGCTCTCCCATCTGCTGTGCGAGCTGAGCATCGCGTGCAGAGGTTGAAGAGTGTCGCCGGAAGGACGAAGACGGAGGTGGACCACCTGAGCTGGAGCTAGCGGGTGTGGCCCACTGAGCTCTGCTCGCCCAAGCCGTGCCACTCGCACTCGGCTGGTAGGCGGGCTGGTCCCAACCAGGTGCATAACCAGGGGTAACCCCGGACATGTACCCCGCAGGGACCCCTCCTGCCTCCGGTGGTGTAACAGGCTGTGGCTGAGACTGTGGTGGTGGTGGTGTTAGCTGTGACTGCTGTTGCTGCTGCATGTGTGCTCTCTTCGCCGCGCTCCTGGTGGACCTTCCTGAAACACTAGCACGACGGCTTTCCTCTTGTGTAACAAGGGGAATGGTGAGTGACTCCGAGTTATACAATCCAAACCCCGGGTTAGGTAACGGGATTTGGTTTGCATAGCCCGGAAAGAAGAAAGTCAAAGAATCATTTGAGCCCCTCTTGAGTATTTGCCCCAGGATCAAATATGCCTCATCAATGAGAACTCGAGGTGTCCCGATGAAGGGTACGGGATTCCCCGCTAAGAACCCCGAGTCTGAGAGCAATACGAGTCACCAAAGCCGTACACTCAATAGGACCTATCATCTTGAAATTCGTCATCCACTGCCGAATCATTGCTTTAACGGGAGAGACCTTGATCTGGTTGACAGCGGCGTATAAAAGCATCATCTTATCGCTGCGCACGGGCCGAACATCCTCTCGTGGAAAGAGAGTAATGGCGAGCCACTTGTGCCACAGGCGGAGAGTGGGATGCACAATATCATTTCACCGAGGTACAAACTTGCCACTGTAAACAAGACCAGAGATATCTGCCTAGAAAGATTCCTGAACATAACCCTCACAAGCTCGCTTCAAAGAGACAGCACAACGAGGACTAAAACCAATAAGACGACTAAGATCCTTCCAAGAAAGACGATAATCGGTCCCGAAAAGACGAAACTCAATGCCATCCGGGGTCTCGGTAAGAGAGCAAAGAAACTGGATGGTGAGGGGCCGAGAGCCAAGCTCTGTGACCGGCACAAACTCCTCCCAACCAAGAGCATTCCAAATGGAAGCGAACTCAAGATTCATACCTGTCTTCTCCATGAGAGCCAGGTCGAAGTCCCTGGTGTGGGCGAAGACTCAGTCCTTCAAGAGAGCATAGGCTTGCTCCTCTCGATCGCCCCGCAAGCTGAGGTAGGGGGTGTCGTCGATGACCTCCTCCGCAGCTTGTGGCTCGGCTTGCTCTTCTTGCTCTTCTTCATAATCCATCGTTGATGGGCTCGGCGTCGGCTCGGCGGGGGTGGATGCACTCGTGCTCGCCCGCGAACGGGAGTGTGAGCGTGTCACCCTCTAGAGAGTGTTCGCCGCCCAATTCATGCTAGCACAAAAACAAACAACAAGAGCAACTCGGTGATGGGTTAGTGAAATCGAATGAAGTCCTTACCGAATTTGCTCCACCAATAACAACATTTTCAGCAACACAATAGAGAGACCACTTGATGATCCAATCTTGAGCAAGAAATCCAAGAAAACCAAGAGAGCAAGGAGTAGAGAGGGGAGTGTGAGTGAAGAGTGTTGAATGGGTGAAGAACACCCCCTCTCCCCCTGCTATTTATAGGCAAATGCGCCGGGCATCCAGACATAGCTGTTGGGCAACGGCTAGGAGCCGTTGGAGCAAGGTGGGGCCCAGCAGCCGTTGGGCTGCTTCGGCCGAACCTGGGGTCGGCCGACCCCAGGCCGGGCCCACCTGCCCTCTGCCCCGGCCAGTGGCTCCGCAACGGCTAGCTGGGGGCCTGCCTGAGTGCCTCGGCCTAAATTCCCTCGAAATATTTTTCAAATGATTTTTCTTGAATTTTCAAACTCAGAAATGATTTTCAGAATTTTTATTTGAAAAAGGGAAAAGGGCTAGATAAATCTAGCATGCAAATGCAGAGTTTCGGAAAATCAAATATGCAATTTTGGAAATGAAATTTTGGAAAGGGAAATATGAGATAAATACCAGCTTTAACCTTTTTGGTAGAAAGGACCCATCATTTTTAGTCCGACAAGTTGGACTCTTCTCAGTGATCAATTCCATTCAGCACCCCACTCCTGAGAAGTAGAGGTTGGTGCCATCTAAATCTTCCGCCATTCTTTCCGAATTGTCCTTAACCTCTTTGACGGAGATTTCTTCCTTAGGGGTGAAGGCTCCATCCTTCCCCCAAGCTGCTCAACACTATCTTGCACCAAATAGCATTGCTCTTCTTTGTCCTGAAACTTGAACTTCAAGTTCCTCTCCCCAATGCGGAAACAGATGATACCGGATCTCACATTGATTCTAGCTCGGACATCACTGAGAAATGGTCACCCTAGGTTAAGCGGCATTCCTCCCTCGTCATCCATGTCAAGGACCACGAAATCCACGAAGACATAAGAGCTCTTGACCTTATCCAATAAACTCTCAGCAACTCCTTCTGGATATCTGATCGTTGAATCGGCGAGTTGGATAGTCCGTGCTGTTGGAGAGAGAGCCGAATATCCCAGTTGCTCGAACATGGCCTTGGACATGAGATTAACACTCGCACCAAGGTCACAAAGGGCATGCCTAATCTTCTTGTAATAGATTGTGCAAGTGATGGTCGGGTAGCCTGAATCTTTCTTGTGCACCACTGCTGATTCCTCCCATGGATCAAGAATTTTTGAATGGGCTTTCCTGCATAGTCAGAAGCATGTGTCCTCCTAGGTGGCTTACCCCACCTGGTTGACACTACACTAACATTTTCACAAGAGGATACGGGTTGCCCCGGGATTCTCCCGTTATCAGGAGATGGAACCAAAGCAGCCAGCTGAGCCAACTGGGTTTCTAACATTTTGTTGAAACTAGCTGACTCTTCTGAGCAGAAGAAAAACTATCAAGCTTAATGTTGAGGCTTTCCACAGTTTTATCAAGGGCAGCTAGCTTCTTGTTAATACCTTCATTAATCTTAGCTTGCCCAAAAACGAGATCTCTCAAGGAAGGTTGGTTAGGATTGTACGAGTTACCTTGGTTACCTCCTTGATAATAAGGGCGTTGTTGATTCCACGATTGGCCTCCTTGTTGAGATGGACGATAACCATTGTTATTGCCATTCATGTACATCACTTCCTTCTGAGTCTCCGGACAATAGTTGCATGAGTGTCCAGTGTTGCCACAGACTTCACAAGTAATGTGAGAGTCCATAGGCAGAGAAGTAGTGGCCATGGCAGCCTTCTCGCTGGTGTATTCATCCAATCTCTTCATAAGAAGATCCATCTTGGCAGTAATCATGTCTGCTTCCTTGACAGTATGAGTACCCCTCGGTCGTGGTTGGAGTCTTTCATCACTCCACCCTTGGTTGGAGACCATCTTCTCCATGAGTAATTTAGTATTATCAACAGTGAGTGAGAAGAATGCTCCTTGAGCAGCAGCATCAATATGGTCTCGGGCTGTCGGAGTCAACCCATTATAAAAACTTTGAAGAATGAGCCAATCTTCCATCCCATGATGAGGACAGGCCAGGACATACTCCTGAAGCCTCTCCCAAGCCTCTGGAATAGATTCACTTGCTGCTTGCTGAAAACTAGAAATCCTTCCACGAAGAGCATTGGTTTTACCCAATGGGAAGAACTTCTTGAGAAATGCCTCTAAACACTTACTCCAAGTGTCAATAGATTCCCGATTCTCATAGAACAATTGCTTAGCTTTCCCCAGAAGGGAGAATGGAAATAGCCATAAACGAACAGCATCCATATTTGCACCCCTGATGACGAAAGTGCTGCATAGCTCTAGGAATTGTTGCAGATGAGCATTGGCATCCTCATTTGGCTTGCCATAGAATGGGCTAGCCTGTACCATCATGATTAGACCCGTCTTGATCTCAAAATTTTCAGTCCCCATTGCCACCTCAGGGCCTTGCAGCACCTGGTCAGCAGAAGGAGTTGAGTACTCACGAACTGTCTTCTGGGCCATAGCGTTGGACGTGGATGGTACAAAGGAAGCTGGTTCGCCCTCCGGACGAGTACGACGAGGTGAGCCGAAATGAATTCGAGCTTTCCTCACAAATGACTCGGGATCTTCAGTAAAATTCCCCGGTAGGTCGAAACCAGTCATACACTACCTGTCTTCATCATCCAAAGATAAAAGAAGACAATCAAGGTTAGCCTGCATTGAGAGTTGTCCTAACCTACTCAGAGTTTATAAACAGATGCAAAGCATAGTCAAGATAATCATGTGCCTTCCCCGGCAACGGTGCCAGAAATGCTTGTTGACATTTCTAAACGTCGATCACTTAAGAACAGATTTGGAATCCATCCTTAGCGTCGGCGCTAGAAATGCTTGTTGGCATTTCCCAATGTCACAACTAATGGCGCAGGTTAGGGTGAACATTGAGACTTGCCATAGGTTAATCTAAACGATCATGAACGAATCCGCAAGCGCACAGATAAACCATTATAGCATTTCCCCAAGGAAGGAGAGTATTCCAAGGGTATCAAATCCAAGGAAGGCAATGGAAGATATCTTAGACTTATGCTTTTGCTATGAATGTAAACCAAGAGATAGATATAGGGAACAACACACTCAAAGGCAGGGGTAAGATAAAAGATCATAGGGGTAGTGTGACACACACACCTCAAATCTACCTCTACTCTAGCACACTACGGCTTAGGGGGAACATACGAGTTAGCTCTAGGTTCTAATGTACTAAACATACAAAGCTAGAAGATACAAGAGATGGGCATGAGTATTGCATGAGGGAGACAAGGTTCAGCACCCAGGTACAAACGGGCAGCTAGCCCGCGACAACCAGCACTCTGCCAAACTAGACTTTAGACTCCTACAGCAGGTACCCCAGCGCGGAGGTTGCCCTTGGATCCAATAGGGTTGTCACCACCTGAGGACCGACCTCTCGTTACGGGGGGTATGCTCATAACTATCGTAGCCAGACAACCCAGGCACCATGCCTACGTTGCTGCTAGACTTCACCCGACCTGAGCTATTGTGACCCAGGGTGAGAGCCACCAGAAGACTGGTCAACTAGACCGAGTACCGTAGCTTGAACACAGACCCCATGCAACACTCTCATGCCATCTAACAAGATCAACTAAGGCTAGACATACGAACACATATGAACTCTCTTATGTCTAATCAACAAGATCAAAGGGTCGTGTTCGTGAAGAACACGAACCTCTAACTTATGAACAAACACATAAGGAAGGAGTTTATCACCCTTCAAGTGGATCAAAAGGTAGTGTTCACGAAGAACACGAGCCTCTAAATGATGAACAGAGGATGAACTCAAGAACATATCAAGAAATAGCTGAATAACTGAAGTAGATCAAAGTCATACAAAGAAATAAAGATAAAAGAGAACTCATACCTAAACTTCCAAGAGGACTTGGAATCTGAAGAAGAGCTACTCTAGCCTGCCCCCTAGCCTTGGAAACTAAAAGTGAGAGGAGAATGAGAGAGTGGTGTGTGTGAAATGGGAGCCCCTCCCCTTCTATTTATAGGCAAGGACAAGGCTTGCTCGGACGCCCAAATGGCCCCTAAACACCCGGGAGTGAGGCAATGGACCAATGAGTAACGACCACGTGGAAGGCCAGGATGGGACGCCACTAAGGCGGTTCGGCCGATCCTAGGATCGGCCGACCCCCTAGGGCGGCCCCACCTGGTGTGCTTTCTCTGGTTGGCTGCCTTGTGGGCCCTCTGATCCATCCCCGGTGCATGGCTTGATTTGGTATCCGAGGTGGGCCCTTTGATCCATGTGAAGTCCATGTGGCGTCCTCTGATTCGTTGGTGAGTGCCTCCCCTGGATCGATGACGTGGATTGCCATGTTTCCCTTGGTGGCAGCCACCTCCTCAGCTGAGTTGGAATGGTTTCTTCATAGAAGTGGAGTTTCCATCTCTTTTAAGGGTAAATCACCTACATACAAATAATCTCCAAGGACAAGTGGAACTACATTATTCAAACCTAAATACTAGTAAATAATGCATATGCCTCCATTTATGTGAGAATATTGAGGGTTGGAAATGGTGAATTTCCACCGTCAACAAAAGGAAGGGACGTTCATATGTCAAACAAAGTACACAAGAGATATGCTCAAGAAGTTTGATATGGACAAAGCCAAGCCCATCAAGACCCCAATGCCTACCAATGGACACTTAGATCTTGATGAAGAAGGGAAATCCGTGGATCAAAAGGTATATCGCTCTATGATCGGCTCTCTTCTTTATCTATGTGCATCTAGGCCGGATATTATGCTTAGTGTGTGCATGTGTGCTAGATATCAAGCTAACCCGAAAGAGTGTCATCTTATGGCCGTAAAGAGAATATTGAGATATCTAGTTCATACCCCTAACCTTGGCTTGTGGTATCCTAAGGGCTCCACTTTCGATCTACTTGGCTATTCAGATTCCGATTATGCCGGTTGCAAAGTAGATAGAAAGAGTACATCGGGGACATGCCAATTCCTTGGTAGGTCTCTAGTATCTTGGAGTTCTAAAAAGCAAAACTCAGTAGCCCTTTCCACCGCCGAGGCCGAGTATGTTGCAGTCGGCGCTTGTTGTGCTCAACTACTTTGGATGAAGCAAACCTTAAAAGATTACGAATGTCATTTTACCCATATCCCACTTTTGTGTGACAATGAAAGTGCCATAAAGCTTGCAAACAACCCTGTAAGCCACTCTCGTACAAAACACATAGACATCCGTCATCACTTCTTGAGAGACCACGAAACCAAAGGAGATATCGCACTAAGTCATGTGAGCACCGAAAAACAACTAGCCGATATCTTCACCAAACCTCTCGATGAGTCAAGGTTTTGCAGTTTGAGGAATGAGCTAAATATTCTTGATTCTCGTTGCGTGGTTTGATATATAGCACATCTTGATTGATAAATTGCCTTGCTGAAAATCTTTTGAAAAATTCTTAATATATGTGTTTCAAAACTTATTTTATATCCCAAACATGTTCCAAAAGGCTATAGCTGTGTGTTGATTGTTTGTCTTCTAGCCTGTTGGGACAAGGAGTCCATGATCTAAGAGAAAGTTGAATCAAAAGTGCCAAATCTCTTCAAAACAGCAAGCTCACTGTCTCTGGTTGCAGTCTCCGGAGGTTTCGGAAAATTCCCGGAGGTTCCGGATCCAAATCTTGTTCAGTCAGGCTTCAATCAGTATTCAGTTTTAAGTCCGGAGGTTCCGAAAAATTTCCGGAGGTTCCGCATTTGTGCAATTGGCGGTCAACACAAGTCAGAAAGGAATCTAAGAGGGAATATTCTTTGGACCTTATCTCTTACCCCCTGGGGTAACTCCCTTTCTACCCTAAACGCTTTTCACCGCATCAGATTCACTTTTCACCGCTCGACCGCCGTTCGCCTCTCTCTCGCTCTCCCTTGCACACCTCGCCCGCAACCTCCACCACCGTGCATCATGACCTACTCTGACAGTTGCTGCTGCTCCTGAACAAGAAGGTGTCCAGAAGTTGCTCGTACACCTCGTCCTCAACATCTCGTCCACCTCTCCTTTGTCTCGAAGGAATCTTTGCTCTGTGAAGAAGGAGATCTAGCCATTGCACACCGGATTCAATCTGGTAGGCTAACTCCAGCACCACTAGGTCACTTTGTGACCTAGAGAGGGCCTCTGGGCTACGTCCTCGGTGTAAAAACTTCACAGGCATTCTCCTTCCTCTCCCTGATTCCGAGGTACTTGCAAAACCTAACCCTAATCTGTCTTGTTCATTCTCTTTTCTCGCCCATGATTAGGTCTCTAGTGTAGAAATGTTCCTAGAAGCTCTCTGATGTTAGATGTATAGGCACTCGATGTTGAGAATTCAATTGAAAGTTGAATCAGAAGCAGTTTGGCTCTGTCACTGAAGAACCCGGAGGTTCCGGGAAATTCCCGGAGGTTCCGGGGTTTGCAGCAACAGAGGCTCTGGTTCTGATTCAAAGTTCAATTGAACTCCTATACATTCTGTTGCTGTTCCATTCTTTCATCACATCCTTATCATTCTGTGCATCTCCTTATCTAGATGACTGGGGACTCTTCACGGAGGAGGGACAAAAGACCCCTGCAGTTTGAGGATTCAGAGGGTGAAGAAGCATACAACATTGCAGTTAGGATAGTGGCACCTAGGAAAGCCACACCAAAGAGGGGCAGAGGGTCTGGCAGCATGACAGGAGGCAGAGGGTCTGGGTCTGCTGCCCATGTGGCAGACAATGGAGGGACTGAGGGAAAATCCATCCCCATAGAGGTGACAGAGGCTGTCAAGCCTGGTGAGCTTGACACCTCATATCTGGTTCATGTGGAGACTATGCCCAGGAAGAGGCCACCCACAAAGTATGACACAACCATGACTTTGGAATATCAGAACTATGAGGGAGCAACTCATCCTGTTAGGAAGGCAAGGTTGGTGAACCCATATCTGTTGCCCAAGGTTGCTGCCATAGACAAGAGGTTCTGGTATGTGTTTCATTTCAACTACTATGGGTCAGTTTTGTTCAGCAAGCCAAAAATCAGAAAAATGCAGTGGGTTGATTGGCAACACTTTGAGGAAATTGATAAGCCAGAGGTGCAAGAGATTCTTGAGATAGTGGACAAGTACAACATCAAAGAGCTGATGGGGTTCAAGTATGACTGGAATGTAGAGATTATAGCACAGTTCCATGCCACTTTCTTCCATGATGACATCAAGGACACCATTCATTAGATGACCCAAGGAGTGCACTACAAGCTGGATTTTGTGACTTTTGCAAGGCTGCTGGGGTTCAACAAGGAGGACAGGGACAGGGACAGGGACATGATCAACTTTGAAAGTCATTTGAAGCCAAATCAGATTGCAGATGCCTATTATGTGCATGAGTTGGCAACAGGGTCCACTGTTGGACCAAAACCAGTCTACTAGGTGCTGAATAACATGCTCAGACAGACTATCTACCCTAAGGCAGGGAGTGACTCCACCTCCCTCAGAAGTCTGGCTACAAATTTTATCTTCAGGATGCTGTCTCAAGCCATCCCATTCTCTGTGAGCAAGTTTATTTGGCTGGATCTGATCTTGAGCATGGAAAATGGTGTTGATAACTTTCCCTATGCCCCCTATGTGATGTATATCATTGAAGTTGTCACAGACAAGATTTTCAAGAAGGATTGTGAGCACTGTTCCTATCAGGTTAAGCAGTGGAAGCATCAGAAAACAGATACTGCAGTGAGACAGGTCCTTGGGACTGATGGAGGGTCCCCTTTCACTCCTGGAGCCACACCTGTAGCTACACCTGGAGCAACACCGGCAGCTCATGATTAGGAGGCTGGACCTAGCAGCACCAAGGAAAAGGGGTCAGAACTTGAGAAGATGAAGAAGATCCTCAAATATAGCCTCATGCTCAGTACCTACTCAGCCAACCAAGTTTTTGAAGCTAGGAAGGACATCAACAGGCTGCTGGTTCATAATGGGTTGGCTGCTGACCTACCTGTTCCTCCTCCAAATTTTTATGTGGATATCTCTAGTGATGAGGATGACTTCTACACTCAACCTAGGACTCCTAGGACCTACTCTCAAGAAAATCCAAATCAGCCTAGTGATGACCAATCTGAGCGAGCTAAGTCTGACAGTGAAAATGACCAAGAGACACTGGCTGCCAAGATGAAGAAGATGAAGCCCCAACTGAAGAAGAAGATCAGCTCCAAAATCCCTGCCAAGAAGAACTACAAGGCTGCAGCTAGAAGAGGCAAGAAGCCTCCATCTGATGAAGAGCTTGAGTCCTCTGAGGGTACTTGGGAAGCTGAAGAGTGAATTCCTCTCCTTCTTCTCTTCTTTTTGTTAACATGTTGACAAAGGGGGAGAAGAGGAAAGATTGAGAAGACTGGGGGCTGACTTTTGACTTTTGTGAGGTTGAGGGATGTTGCTGAGAGATGCTCCTGCTCTGCTTTTGCTTATATTTGATCAGCTGAACTCATTTGGTTTGTAATATTGGTACTCATGTGCTTGCCTCTGTTGGCAAGTGGTGGTTGTGGCCATGGACAACATTTGTGGGATGTGAAAACTTTTAAAAATGTGGTACTGTGATGTAATAGGCTAGAAGTACTCTGTGTTGCTTATCTTAATCTAGTCCTATTCTATTGGTTTATATTGTTGCCTATGTTGATTGGTGATTGTTAGAACTGCTGTGGAACCAGAACTCGGAGGTTCCGGGATTTTTCCGGAGGATCCGGGCTCTGGTACCAGAACTCGGAGGTTCCGAATTTTTCCCGAAAGTTCCGAGGACTGGTCACAGCTAGTTCCCTGGGTGAATATAAACTGTCATATGCATCACTTTTAACTGTTACACTGTCCTTTACACCCCACGATGACTAGAATACAATGCAGTTGCTACACATGCTCATAATGTATGCCTACATGTCTTGAAAGACATTTACACTCTATTCTAATTGAGAAAGGCATACATTAAGGGGGAGCCTTGTTTCATGTCATCAAAAGCTCAATCTTTTAATTAAATGTATGCTTTAATTAGGTTGTCAACATTTACCAAAAAGGGGGAGATTGTAAGTGCAATCAAGCCCTAAGTGGGTTTTGGTGATGTTGACCACCCAATTAAAGGTCTAATGAGCCTCTAAGTGTGTATTTCAGGATAATGGTTTATGTAAGGATCAAAGGAACAAAAGGAGACCCCTAATTCAAAAAGGAAGGCTTGCCCTTGTCAAAGGATGATAGTTTAATTTATTTTCTTTTTGAAATTGAGTATAGGACAAGCCATACTATCAAGAGGGATACTAATAGTGGTTTTGGGATAGATCCAAGTGCATTAAGTTCTTTACAAACCTATAAAACATCCCAGCCACAAATATCTCTTCAGCAGCAGCTCTGTTTCTCTGTCTCCGGAACCTCCGAGTTTTTCCCAGAAGTTCTGGACTGTCTTGTGACTGCTAGCTGAAGACGCTCAGACCTCAGAAGTTCCGGGATTTTTCCGGAGGTTCCGGGATTTTAAAAAGAGCCGTTACAGTTTCAGATCTGTGGGTATTTATACCCCTTGGACTCCCAACGGTTCTCTTCTTCCTTCCTGTGTCGTAACAGTATCATTTGCCCCCTTCTCACTCCTAGCATTCACTCCCACCTACTTGAATCCAAAATCCATCCTAAGCATTCAAGTCTTGGGTGATTCCTTGTGAGAAGAAGCAAATCCCTTCACTCTCTTGAAGATTTAATGCACTTGGTGAAACTCTAGCCTACTTGGTGGATCTATTACTCTTGGAGTTCTACTCCTAGATGGCTAGAGGTTACTTGGGAGCTTCCTAGCTTTGTGTGGCTGCCCCAAGTGGTTTGTATTACCCTTTGTGACTAGTGGAGCACTCCATCTATTACCTTGGTGATAGGTGTGAGAGAGGATTGGATCTAGAGAGATCCCAAAACCTTTGTGGCTTACCTCAACAACGTGGATGTAGGCTAACCTTTGTGGTGAGCTGAACCACGGGTTAAATCTGTGTCCCTTGTGCTTTGCTCTCTTTACATTCTTTGCATGCTTGTTCTTGTTTGCTCTCAACTAGATCTATTAGGGTTTGCTCTAGATCTACAAGTTCTTGTTGCCCTAAGGTTGTTTGGTAGCTTATGCTTCAAATTCATAGCTTCAAATATCTGCATCTAGCCTGTGTTACCAGCCTTTAGCTCTCTAACCCATGCAGGCTTGAAAAATCAGAAGCTCCAGGAAAATTCATTGTCTGTGAATTTTCCCGGAGGTTCCGGGCTTTGACAGAATTTGGCAGAAAACTTTGAATTTGTTTTTCAGGCCTAATCAACCCCCCCCTCTAGGCCACTTGCATTGATCCTTTCATGAACGCACCAAGTTTAGATTGTGCTTGAATTCTTCTAGCTGCCGAACTGGAAGCGGTTTTGTAAACCCATCAGCAACTTGATCTTTAGTAGACACATATTCAATATCAAGAAGTTTTCTGGCTACCCTTTCTCTAACAAAATGATAATCAACTTCAATATGTTTTGTTCTAGCATGAAAGACAGGATTAGCCGAAAGATACTTAGCTCCAATATTATCACACCATAACTTCACTGCTCTTGGCGCACGAACTCCAAGTTCCATAAGTAAGGTTTGTATCCACATAACCTCAGTTGTGGCGTTTGCCACTGCTTTGTATTCAGCCTCAGTGCTGGACCGTGACACCGTTGCCTGTTTACGAGCACTCCATGACACAAGATTTGTTCCCAAAAATACAGCGAACCCTCCTGTGGAACGCCTGTGATCCAAGCAGCCTGCCCTGTCTGCATCTGAAAAGGCACTAACAAGTAATGAAGAGGATCGACTAATCTTCAGACCAATGTTAGCAGACTGTTTTAGATATCTCAGGATCCGTTTTACTGCTGCCCAATGAACCGTTGTAGGTGCATGCAAATATTGACAGACCTTGTTAACTGCAAACGAAATATCAGGTCTTGTCAAAGTCAAATACTGAAGTGCTCCTACTACACTTCGATAATTTGTCGCATCCTTTGGTCCAAGAGCAGATCCCTCATAGCGTGAGAGCTTCTCTGAGGTAGATAACGGTGAACTGACAGGCTTGCACTGTGTCATACCAACTCTTTCCAAAACATCATTAGCATATTTTTCTTGTGTAAGTAATATTCCATCACGTACCTTGCATACCTCTATGCCAAGAAAGTAATGTAAGTCCCCTAGGTCTTTTAATGCAAAGTCTTCATTCAACTTCTTCAGCAATGTTGCGGTAGCACTAGGAATTGAGCTGGCAATAATGATGTCATCAACATAAACAAGAACAAACATAATTAGAGACCCTTGTCTTAAGAAGAACAACGATGTGTCTGCTTTTGATGCTTTAAATCCAAGGATATGCAATTTAGCGCTGAGTCTTACCAGGCTCTAGGCGCTTGTTTAAGAACATAGAGAGCTTTATCCAACTTACACACATATCTAGGAAAATCTTTATCTTCATAGCCAGGAGGTTGTCTCATATAGACATCTTCCTCAAGATGACCATGCAAGAAAGCATTACTTACATCAAGCTGCCGCAAGTTCCATCCTTGAGATACAGCCAAAGATAAAACAACTCTGATAGTAGCAGGCTTAACAACTGGACTAAAGGTATCTCCATAGTCTATCCCATACCGTTGTTTGAATCCCTTGGCTACCAGACAACCTTTATATTTATCTAGACTTCCAACAGATATATATTTATTCTTCCAAACCCATTTACAATCTACCACATTTATACCTTTTCGTGGTGGAACTAGATGCCAAGTCTTATTTTTCATGAGTGCCATATACTCAGAATCCATCGCCTCTTTCCAATTTTTATCATTCAAAGCCTCTTCTAAGTTGCATGGTTCATCAGAAGAAGTAAAAAAGCCATATTTAACAGTGCCATCAGTGTATACCTTCTCCTTGCGAATTCCACTTTGCAACCGTGTACGGGGTCTTGTTTGTTGTTCTGCAGCTCTGGTAGCCACAGAGGATCCTGGGACTGGATCCTCCTGCGGCGGCTCGGTGGAGTCTGCATGCGCGCCAGACGACGTGGCGGCGTCGGGTTCGTCAGCTGCCGGCGCTGTCTCCCCCTCACGTGCAGGCACGGTCTGCTCTGGCGACGTGGCGGCTTCTGCCTGGCTCGCCGGCCGTGCTGTCGGGGACGCGCGGGACCGAGGTGGGGACCGAGGTGGATCCGGTGGCGATCCCGAGGCTGATGTCTGTCCCGCCGCCACATCTCCCCCTGAATCAGCTTCGAACTCCGTGTTTTCTTGTCCTGTAGCTCCAATGCTCACATTAGATGGATTAGTAGCCCTGTTTTCACTAGAATTTTCACCAAAATCATTAGACTCAGCAGGTAAATTAGTCACATGACCACCCAATTGTTCCGACTCAGGAATATTTAGAAGATTCGGTGAAAGAAGGGAGATTTCTTCTTTAAGACGGGCTCCCGCATTGGAATGAAGCTTAGAAAAGGGAAATTCTGTCTCATCAAACACCACATCTCTAGAAATATATACTCGACCAGATGAAATTTCTAGGCACTTAAAGCCTTTGTGCATGTTGCTATATCCAAGAAACGCACACTGTTTGGACCTAAAATCTAACTTATGGCGGTTGTATGGTCGAAGATTGGGGTAGCATGCACACCCAAAAACTCTTAGAGAAGAATAGTCTGGTGTTTGATTAAAGAGACGCTCTAGAGGTGTTGCATAACCAATAACCTTGCTAGGGGTTCGATTGATAAGGTATGTGGCGGCTAAAAAGGCTTCATCCCAAAATTTCAAAGGCATTGAAGCATGTGCTAAAAGAGATAGCCCTACTTCAACTATGTGACGGTGCTTGCGTTCAGCAGCGCCGTTTTGTTGGTGAGCATGTGGACATGAGACATGGTGAGTGATGCCGACTTTTTCAAAGAACGAATGGAGTTTTTGATACTCACCACCCCAATCCGTTTACATGGTGAGGATTTTTCGATCAAAGAGTCTTTCTACAAGTTTTTGGAACTCATGGAATTTTTCAAACACTTCAGATTTAAATTTAAGCAAATAAATCCAGGTAAACTTGCTATAGTCATCAATGAAACTAACATAATATTTCTTTCCTCCAACCGAATCAGGTGCATGACCCCAAACATCTGAATAAATTAACTCCAAAGGATGACTAGAAGTGCTAGAAGACTTGGCATAGGGCAATTGATGGCTCTTTGCCCTTTGACAAGCATCACAAACAGACTCTTTATTCGACTCAAAGGAACATGGCAACTTATTTCTAGAGACTACTCTCGACACAATGGGAGAGGATGGATGACCAAGACGACTGTGCCACCTCTCAAAGGTGGGCTTCACAACTCCAAAAGCTTTTGCTTTATTGGACGGGTTGGAGGAAGAGGGTAGAGTCCCTTGCGGCATCTCCCTCTAAGGATCGTGTTCTTCGTTTCCTGATCCTTTACCAAGAAACAATCAGGGTGAAACTCAAGGAAAACTGAATTATCTTTAACAAGGCGATGAACAGAAATAAGATTCTTTGCGGCATCAGGAACATGAAGAACATTTTTTAGATGTAGATTTCTAGAACTAGTCGGAACAATGGTATGACCAATATGACTAATTTTCATACCTGCACCGCTAGCGGTGTGAATCTGATCATTGCCCTTGTACTTGTCTCGGATGGAGAGCTTCTCTAGGTTGCTTGTGATGTGGTCTGACGCACCGGTATCAGTGTACCAGTTCGTGTCAACGTCGTAGGAGTTGTACGCAGCGCCAACAAGTTTATCATTTGGTACATAATTCTCATCGAAACGATGCCGACACTCATTAGCAGTATGACCTTTCTTAAAGCATACCTGGCAGCGTTGCTCCTTGGAGTTGCGCGGCTACCGTGGGTGTGAACCTTCTTGTCCACGACCAGGAGTGCCACGACCTTAGTAGTTGTTGTTGCGACCACCCCCTTGGCGACCGCGACCACCACGGCCCTTGTTGGCGACGTAGGAGGACGAGCTGGAGTTGTTGGATCCGCTGGAGTCGCCTCCGTTCTTCAGGTCGATGCGGTTTTCAAAGCTGAGAAGTTGTGAGTACAACTCAGCCACCGTGATCGGCTCGACTCGTGCCATCACAGCAGAAACAATGGGGTCGAAGTCGTGGTCGAGGCCATTGAGGATGTAGGCGACCATCTCGTCGTTGTCGAGTGTCTTCCCCGTGGCCTTCATGTCGTCGCCGAGGGTGCGCATCTTGGTGACGAACTCGATGACGGTGCTGGCGCCCTTCTTCGTCGTGGCGAGGGCGAGGCGAACATTCACCGATCGCGCACGGGTATGAGCGGCGAAGATGTTCACCACGCCATCCCATGCTTCTTTCGCCGTTACCGACGCAGCGATCTGCCCCAGGACCTCCTTGGTCACGGAGGTGTAGATGAACCCGAGAACTTGGCGAACCACTCGTCGTATGCCGGATTTGGCACCTTGACAGTCTTGTCCCCCTGCTGGACATCATTCTCAACAGGAGGGGCAACGGACTTGCCGTTGATGTGGCCTTCCACGTGAGCACCGCGGATTGCGGTGAGGACCTGCGCCTTCCATAGCGCATGGTTGCTCTTGTTCAGCTTCTCGGAGATTTGAATGCCGAAGAAGAGATTTGAGGAGGCGGTGCTGGAGCTTGAAGACATGGTTGTGATCTAGCCTATGCGGTGGTGGCTCTGATACCATGAAAGCAAACGAGAGCGCAAGCGGTGGAACGACTGCCTTTGGCTCGGCGTCGGTTGCGTGTTGATTCAATGCGAAAGATTACATGGGGGTTTACAATATATAACCTGGAGGAGTATAGCTCGGCCAAGATATTCTAGTTACAGACTTGTACATCAAGATTACAACAACTCTATCTACAATATTGGCCGAGCCTATCTCTTCTAGGTTTGTTACACAAATATCAACAAACTCTAACAAGATGCCCTTTTTAAACAAATCCCAAAACCTAGATTTAGATTTCTTGCATACTTTGCATGATCGTAATAAGATAAAGTGGGTATTAATGCTTCTGAATATATATACCTACTAGAAGCTAAGCTAGTATTAGCAGTCCCTGGATCATTTGATTATCATGGTGTACTGCATGGTCCTAGATTATTAGACGTACTGTTGCGGTATAGTAGACTGTTGTACCGAAGCCATAACCTTGTCACTGCCATATATATATATAACCACACATCAGCTCCATGTTATATGTCGTGATCAGACATAATTGCTAGGGTTCTCCTTGTTAGGGTTGTCCTGCGAAGAAACATTAATTGCTGCTCTTGAGGCACTAGATTCTCTCTCTAATGCTGTGTCAATAAGTGCGAGAGGGCTCATGTTGCGCATGGCTAGTATAGGTTCCACCTTTAATTTGTATAGGCTCGAGCCAATCTGTAGCTGATGATCGAGCCCGAGGGTGACATTTGAGCTTACAGCTAGCTAGGACCAAGAGCTCGGATAGTGACAACATGGAACTGTAAACTTCAATGTAAAACCTGCCAGTTAAGAAAACTTGCATTGATTAATCTTGAGCTTAGCTAAGCTTAGTATGCTGAATGAATGTGTTCGAGAGTATGCTGAGTGAATGGATAACTGCCCATCATCCACAATATAATGAGTGAATAAAAGCTCGGCCGTTTGAGCGTAAACTTATTACTAGCATCCTAGCTCTAGTTTATGCTCCACTACTGTAGCGAATATGGTCTCATACGCCATTTATTCAAGTTTGATTTTGGTGATTAATGACAACATGATCAATGAGACTAATCATATTGTTGAGCATGTCTTTGTAGACATTTCTAGGTCCCATGGATGCAAAAAATACTACATACCAAAATGAGAAGATAGGAAGAAAAAAAAATAACAGAGCACCGTCGGATGAACCGACGGTACATAGAAAGCAAGCATCGGTGCAAGCAACGGATGAAATGGTACACTACGTGAAGACAGGCCCGTTAACTTGAAGAGTGTCGGATGAACCGACGGTGGGTTTTCTAGTTGCACCGGATGATAGCCAGAGAAGAAGCGGCTGAGACAGGGGCGTCGGATGAACCGACGGTCCATTGGTGGGCACCGTCGGTCTATCCGATGCATCAAGGAATCAAGACAGAGAGGTTGTGGCATGGAACCCTTCAGCACCGGATGAACCAACGGAGGAAGCAACGGTTCATCTGATGGCTTCGAAAATGTTAACAGAGAGGTTTTGGCGCGGAACCCTTCAGCACCGGATGAACCGACGGTCAGCGGAGGAGCGTCGGTCGAAGCATCAGATGAATTATGTCAGCAGGATGCACCAGCTATGATGACGTGGAGGGGCACCGGATGAACCGCTGCCTTGGAAAATCACAGCGTCGGTTCATCTGATGGTGTGTTTTCTGCTAGTCGTTGAGCAACGGCTAGTTGGTCACTATGGGCTATTTATACCTCCTCCACTCACCCATATGAAAATGATGGAGTGTGTGGAAGTGCAGAGGAGTTCAAGACACATAGAAAAAAAATACCCAAGCCATCCAAGTGCTAAATTGCTCATCTATAGACTTGCACATGCTTTGTGTGTGCTTAGTGTTAGGCTTAGCTTAGAGCTGAGTGAGTGCAAAGTGTGCCTACCTTGTGAGGTGATTCTCGAGTGGATCAAGCTGTACAAGGTGCGCCGGAAGCCTTGGAGCCTAGGTGGCTCTCCGGTAAACGTCTTCGACCCTCCGACTTGGTGTGGAGTAGCGAGGACACTTTGTGCGGGGGACGTGGAGACCCCCTTCCCTTGGTGGAGAAGCTCCTTAGTGGAGGCGGTATCAAGGTGACCAAGGGAGCTTGGCGAGAACCTTTGTGGCAAGTCAAGTGGTGCTCTTGGGAGAGACTTGGTTACCGGGAAGCAATACTCTTGTGTGGAGTGCTTCAATAACGTGGACTAGAGGTGGCTTAGTACCTACCGATACCACGAGATAAATCACGTGTCAAGAGTTTGCTCCTTCTCATCCCCCTTTACGTTTCCGCATTACTTTCTTGCAATCCTTGTTTGCCTTTTACTTTCCTAGAGTAGTATCTTGCTAGGATTGGCTATAGGTTGCAAAACTTATTTTGGGATGGGAGTTTCACACTAGAACTACCGTAGTTGCACATCTAGGTAGTATGTTATAGTTTATATTTTATGCAAATAGTGATAACCCTAGGCTTAAAGTTTTAAATTGCCTAATTCACCCTCTCCCCCTTTTAGACTACGAGCATCCGATTCCTTACAACTACTCATATATATGTTCCGACCTCATATGAGTGGAGCTCACCTCGAGCCTACAACGAGAGCCTAAGATTTTCTAGCTAACTTGCTTAGAGGTTGAATGGTACCTCATCAGGTCCTGAGTTCAATTTCCATGAGAGCAAATTTCAGTCTTGGGTTAAAAAATATCTTCTCGTCTGTCCTATGTCAAAACATAGGTGTAAATATCATCTCTTTTTCACAGGTCACGGAGACGTAACGTATGGGTGAGGCAAGTGTTTGAAGGTTTTCTCAATCTGTATAAGAAGATCATCATTTTTAGGACAATGTCTGGGGACGTCATCCCCGCGAGTTGAGTTTTTTTAGGTCAGCTAGAATGCTAGATTAGATCGTGCGCCACAACCTTTCTCTTTCTTTACACCTCTACCCCGGATGATCGAAATAAATGTGTCCCGCGCTCCAAATTGAAAATCAGTGTTTAAGTCGGCTAATCTATCGGCTAATCAGGAATTGGTTTAATTTATACAGTCCATGGGAAAAAGAACGAGAAGAGAAGATTACGAACTGATCAGTAAATTTAGGGGACCAAGGTGGTCAGACGGAGACATGAGTCACAGGTCTAGCTCAACTATATGAGCTTTTCATAAGGTGGCACGGTGTGGCCGAGCATCTATGCACGGGAATACACGCACGTCTCACAGGGTGGCTCAGCGCGGACGGCGGCGTCAGGCAAGGTGTTGGCGCGCGCGGTCTTCTGGATGCTAGCATTTTTATGGACCAGCTGCATCATCGTCGACCAGCAAACAAAATTAAAGCTTGCGCGCATGCATGTGTCGCAGTTGACGTGTAAACATATTGCCTAGCAGCTGGGTGTACTCTGTCACGGAAGTGACCAAACGCATCTGCCAAGAATGAGATTTCTACTTCTTATAATATCCATGTTTAGAAGAGAATGGAACTAACGTTTTGTGTTTGTCCAACTCCAAGCCAATATAATGACGAGCCACTCTCTTTAACCTCATGCTCACGTTTTTACTCAGGAAGATCACCTAGTGCCAAGGATTCCACATATATCCACGGCGACAATCATGCGTGATGCGTTAACCTATAGGTTTATTTGAGTGTGTGCTTTGAAGTTAGAGAAGGCAAGCACCACTGCTAGGGAAACTTACATCTGTACCAGTCTGTAACCCCCCTTTAGTACCGGTTTCCAAACCGGTATTGTTCGATCGGTACTAATGGGGACATTAGTACCGACTGGTATTGGGAGCCGGTACTAATGTGCCCGCCCCCGGCGACGTGGCATGGGACACATTAGTACCGGTTCTTGATGCCAACCGGTACTAATTTTATTTTTCTTTTTTTTCTTTATTATTTTCTGGTTTATTAATTCTATCGTATTTGATTGATTTACGTATACTAATCCTAATGCCTGATACGCTATAATATATATTCGTGTTCTATATAAAATATTTGAGATAATACTATACATGCATACGTATATATGTATTAGTGTAATATCTAATATTATACTAGTACATATATTCGTATGCATGTATTATCTCAAATCCGGTAGTTGATCCAATGCAAGAACATATATAATATTTTGCATACAGAAATACAAAAAATATATATTAGTGTATATAATACATTGCATCAAAGGTTAGCATGGTTTAATATTAGTTTTTTTTCTCCCTGACGATTGGTCCTTTGCAGAGCTTTTTCCTCTCTTGCTCCCCTGCTTAGTCGACTCTGCTTGTTCCGTCGACTTCCCAGTTGCTTTTGCCGTGGACTTCCCCGATGTGTCTTCCGTGGACTTCCCCGTTATAATCACAGATGATAAGCCTGAATAGAATTCTCCACTTGGCGTAATCACCTCATCTAGAAGAAATCTGTATAGTTGTTCTTGAATTAACCGGATTCTTTCCGACTCGAGGAACCCCTGCTTGATGTCATCAATCTACAAAAGAATATGAACAAAGAATAAGAACTAGTACAAAAAAGAACATGGACAAATAAGAACTACATGCATGTGTCGTTTAGTTTAGTGGACACACCCTGTCTTCAAGGTTGGTACCTTGTGCGATGCTTGAAAAGGTATGCATGAACTCGCATACATAGTATCCGCACAGATTGATACCTGAAGGTTGTGTCAAGCACTGCACATGTGCGAAAACAAGGTTATGAAATATGTTTAATTATATCGGAAGACATGAGATATGCGGACTAGCAGAATACACATACAAGAAAATCATAATGGAAATAAATGTTCTCTTTGTATTTTCCCGAGTGCTCTACACAGAGGCGAGTCCATGCAAGTTTGATCATCTCTACGACATCTTGGTATGCGCTTTTGTCTGTACTTGCCCTCAAAGAGTCGAAGATGAAGACCTTGCTTAGAGACGGACAGAATGCAAAAAGAATCCAGTGGAAGCTGTGCATACGTGTAGAAGTATTAGTTTCTTGAAATATATATGCAATGTCATTTGAAAAGGATAAAATAGATGAGATACACGTTGCTCACCCGAAGTTGTATGGCAGAAGTATGATACCCTTCTCATGGTGTTTTTCTAGATACAAATATATATAGTCCAATGTGGCCAGCTCCCATTTTCTGACACAAGTTTGATTTATCATTAGTGGATCCATGAAGCTGACGTCCCTTATTCCTCTCCTCCAGCACCGCTGCATCTCAAAGCTGCATGATTGAAATTAAATTCAAATTAAACACAAGTTAAGATAATGTAGAATGTCTAGATCATTGTTTTTGAGACTTACAGAGTCCAGCAAGCGATAAGTCCTGAGTCAATTGCATCTTGATTTAATAAGTACCAAAATTGGTCAAATTCCACACCAAAAGTTTCTCGGCCACGGAAATAATGTCGATCTTCTATGGTAATTTCCACATAGGTTACACCGCTAGCTGACGCAGCCATGTACCAATCGTGCAGTTCATGCATTCTCGTTGGAAGAAACGGCACCAACTGCGGCCACACAGAGGTTTACCCCACTCATACTTCGGTTTATTTGCCCCTTCATGCTTTGGGATTGGTTCGTCCCCTTGGATTTGATCAGGAGTCAGACCTGAATCCTTATTGAATACGAGCACATGCTGCTCAAGTGAAGAAAGCACCTTGATAGGGGAGACAGATTGCTTTGACTGGGTGCCTAGTTGTGGAATTGTAGATTTAGCTCTATTCGCCAGCTTCTTCTATTTGTCCATCTTGAATGATTGTCGGTCATAGTCACTCAAAGGAGGTGCCTGGGTATTTATTCGTTTCTTCTCCTCCATTTTTTTCATGAAGCGAAGAAATTTGACCCGGTCAATTGGTTTCTCAACAGGTGGCTTCTTCGCTTTGAATATTTGTCTATCAAACTCAGCCCGTACTGAAGTATCTAGCTCCTCCTGAGTCTTCTCGTAAGATAATTTCGGTTGAGGCTTCTTCGGCCTGGGCTTCGTCTGCTTCTTTGGAGGAGGGGACGGAGGATGATGCGTAGCTCGTCATTTGGTACCTTTGCCCTTAACAGACTCATCATGCTGAGGGGGCGGACTCTCGCTTGGGTCCCGATCAACTAGAGGACTCATGCTTCCTGTTGGAGATGACGGTAGCTGATGATCTTCGCCTTCAGGCACGGGGGGTGTAGATGAGGCATCAGGAAGAGGTGCTTCTGGTGAGGCTAGGGGTGCTTCCTTGACCGATTCCGTAATCTTTATGTGAGCCTTGGCCCACAATACCCAACCGTGCACGGTATCTCCAAGCACCTCTTCCCCATCAGGTCCCGGTAACTCCAGTTCGAGGTCTTCACAACCGGGGACCACTCGGTCGACGGCAACTTTATGGTAAAATGATTTACTAAATTCCACGCCCACGAATGTTTTTTCCGGTTTCGGGACATCAGCAACACCATAAGCCACCGGTAACATCTTGTTTCTGAGTTGAGCGTGAAGCTCACACGCTGACCTCACTGTGATGTCATCCACAGGGAACCGTTCGTGGTAGACCTCGGCTGCTTTTGCTAAGGCTTGGGGTGCTTCTGGTGAGGCAACCGGTGCTTCTGGTGAGGCTAGGGGTGCTTCCGTGTTTGCTGGTACTGCATCCGTTGAAGCAACACTACTTTTCCCCTTAGTAGATGGCGGGCTCATTTCATCTATAGGCTCTTGCTGAGATGATTGTTTGTTAAGAGCAAGGGCCACACGCTCGTCAATGATGGCCTCCATTCTTGCCTCAGTCATTTCTACGCGCTCTTACAATTGTCTGATTTCCTATCTTGTTCGTCCTTGTTCCTTTTGCGCTTCTTATACGAGTCAATGTGCTCATGCCATGCGACTTTCCATGGAATCACACCTTTACCTCGGCAACGTCCACCATATTCTTTAGTGCCTATTGCAGCAGAAAGCTCGTCCTTCTCTAAATCAGCTATGAATGTTCCTTCGGCAGCAGCCCTGATCAAATCAACAAGCCTTGCAGCTGTCTGTCTTAGTTGCTCACCCGGTATTAATGATCCATCTTCGGGATTGAGCGTGCCACCATGTGCATAATAGTAATTCCGCGCTCGGTCAGGCCACTCCAGAGTTGCCGGTACGATTCCATGTGCCATTATCTCTTGCTCCATCCGATCCCATTTGGGCAGGGCCATCGCGTAACCTCCAGGGCCAAGATGATGGAATTCTTTCTTTTTACGTGCATTGGCTGTGTTGGTTGCAATCAACCTGGCGGCATCTTCTGATTGCTTGCCCTGCACAAATGCATCCCAGTGATCTCTTAACTTGGCATATCCCGGCTTCTTGAAATCGGGTGTAAGCCCCTGCTTGATGAACTCCTTGGTCAGCCACTTCTTGTACGTCTGAAAGGCAATTGCACCCTTCTGCAGAGCCCAAGTGCACACATCTTTCAAATCTGTATCTTCGGGAAATGCGAAGTGTGCTTGCACCTCAGCCCAAATCATGTTCTTCTCTATGACCGGTACAACATCTGGCCGAACCGGTTCCGGGGGTTCATTCGCTTCATGTTGCTCTTCGTCCTGATCTTGATCTTCATGCTCAGCTTCTGCTTGATCACCTTCTTCGGGTAGCAAGTCAGGTGCATCAGCCGCTTTCCAAAACCGAAAGCTTATTGGGATGTTGTCCCGAATAAGAGCCCCAATGTGATTTATCAACTTGACAACATTTTCATGTGGAGCTAACGGTCTCCCATTGGGAGATACTTCCGTGATGATGAAACGCCCCTCTAGCTTCTTCTTTGGGTCGCGTTTCCCACCCGGCTTCTTCTTGCTGCTCGATGCAGGCTCCTGGAAATTTAAGAACTATTAACTCATTTTCTATAATTAGTAGGTTCCTGGAAAATCATGATGAGGTACTGGTTTTTATTAATTATACCTCGGATGGTTCTCCATCATTGCTTCGTTGAGCAATTGGTTGCTCTCTCTCGTTGCCATCACCAAACATGTTCAGGTAGCTGTCTGCCTCTCTGTGATCCTGTTCTTGTTCATTCGGTGCATCAGTCATAGTATTGCGAGCAATTAAATCCATGATCATTTGCTCCGCTTCTCGGTCCTCTTCTGTTCGCACCATTGTAACTAAAATAATGTAACAAAAAATAATATGAGGACAAACTATTCCAATGATGAGACTATTAATATGAGGACAAAAAATAATAATGTGGCGGGGGTGTGGCGGGGGAGTGGGGAGCGTGGCGGGGGGGTCGGGAGCGTGGCGGGGGAGTTGGGACCGTGGCGGGGGGGGGGGGGGGGTCGGGAGCGTGGCGGGGGAGTCGGGATCGTGGCGGGGGAGTCGGGACCGTGGCGGGGGGGTCGGAACCGTGGCGGGGGGGGGGTCGGGAGCGAGTCGAGCAACTCGACTCGCTCTCAACTCGCTCGAGCGAGTCGGGAGCGATTCGAGAGCGAGTCGAGCCGAACGTGTCCAATTTAAATTTAAATAGCATTTACATCCACATTTAAATAACATTTACATCCATATATAAATAATATTTAAATCAACATCCAAATTGAATTCTAAATCAAATTCTAAATAACATTTACACCAAAATTCTAAATCCATTTCTAAATCTATATTTCTAAATTCTAAATCTATATTTCTAAATTCTAAATCTATAAATTCTAAATCTATATATTCTAAATATATTTCTAAATTCTAAATTTATATATAAATTCTATATAAAAAGGATCTGACGTCAGCCACTACGGGGCTGACGTCAGCCCTCAATTCGCGTCGCAGCAGGGGCGCAGCCGGGCCGAGGACACCGCGCGCGTACCGAGAGACGGCGGACGGCGGTGACGGCGGGGCGGCGGGAGCGGTCGGCGATGGCGGACGGCGGGGCGGGTGCGGCGGGGGCGCGCGGCGGCGACGACGGACGGCGGGATGGGGCCGGACCACGACGGCGGACGGCGGGGCGGGCGCGGCGTGGCCGCGGACGACGCGGACAGCGGCGGCGCGCGGCGTGGCGGCGCGGGCACGTACGTCGGCGGCGCGTGGGGCTCGCGCGCGATGCGGGGGAGGACGTACGGTGCCGGCGGACGGCGGACAGTAGGGCGGGCGCGGAGTGGGGGCGCAACGACGACGCCGGCGGAGACGATAGACGGCGCGGGGCACCGGCGGCGCTCCGATCGACGAGCGAGTGAGCTGAGCAGGGGCGACGACGGGGAGGGGGAGAATTGGCTAAGTGTTGAGGAAGAAGGGGTGCCGCCTTATAACCTCCCCACACTAGCACCGGTACTAATGTGGACATTAGTACCAAGGCTTGTTGAGGCCCGGTACTAATGTCCACATTAGTACCGGTGCTAGTTGGCTTTTCAGTTGCCGCCAAATGGAGAAGCACATTAGTACCGGTGCTAGTTTAGCACCGGTACTAATGTGGTCTTCATTTTATTGCCCACTGTTTACCTTTTATTTTTCGTTTTTATTTTCTATATTGCAGTTTATTTATGGTAAATCGTATACAACACATAAAATGGTGGAACAAGTTTATTTAATTTTCTTTACATAGATACTATGACATTCTAAATTTAACAATCAAAATTAAAATTTTCTTATCAATAAACTACTAATATCTTCTAAATTGTCTTTTTTGTTCTTGACTTTAACAAACAGAAATAATTTTATTTTTTTCATGCAAAATCTTTCTTAAATAGTATATCTAGTGTAATTAATATAAAAATCATGATTTAGTCTTGCTCATATATGTTTTTACGTAAATTTATTATTTAATATCCAATAATGCTAAAAAAGTGAAATAATTGAAAATTTTGTTAATAAAGTAGCAAAATACTAGTTCATTCAAATATTACAATACTTTGATACATGATCACAAATTAATATAACATATTATACATCATCATCTAATGCAACATTAACAATCTTCCTCTTCACGAATGTCCCTTGGTTGTGATCACGACGTAGGTATGGAGTGTCCTCTTCGGCTAGCAGGATGCTTGGGTCAATCTTTACTGAAAATGGAGGAAGACCATCGAATTGATCATAATCTTCTGAAATGTCAGTCTTGTCCTCAACTCCAACAATTTTTCTTTTTCCCGGTAGAACTATGTGATGCTTTGGCTCATTATTAACAACACCCTTATCATCACCTTTCTTTATTATTGGTGGTTTGCTCGACATGTCTTTTACATAGAAAACTTGAGTCACATCATTAGCTAGGACTAATGGTTCATCTTTGTATCCAATCTTGTTGAGATCCACTGTTGTCATCCCAAATTTGTTTGTCGTTATACCTCCTGTAGGGTTTTTAACCCACTGACACTTAAAAAGAGGGATTTTAAAGGTCCGTAGTCCAATTCTCATATCTCTTCAATGACACCATAGTATGTTTGTACATTTCCTTCGTTGTCTATTGCATCTATACGGACACCGCTGTTTTGGTTTGTGCTCTTTTGGTCTTGGCCTCTCGTGTAGAATGTGTATCCGTTTATCTCGTATCCTTGGAACGTAAGTACTGAGATAGATGGACTTCTAGCCAACCATTGCAGTTGCTCTCCAATAGTGTTATCACCCATAAGTTTTCTCCGCAACCATGATGCAAAATTATCATTGTGATGACGTGTAATCCAGGCCTCTGACTTCCCTTTGTTTGAGACCCGTACAATGGACTTGTGCTCCTCCCTGTATGGAGCCACTAGGGATGATTGTTGCAGGACAAAGGAATGTGCTGTACGAAATAACGTTTCATCCATATCCATCCGAGTTTTCTTCCCTAGTGTGCCCTTTCCCCTGAGTCTCCCCTCATGGCGTGATACAGGGAGTCCAATAGGAGCAAGCTCATCAATAAAGTCGACACAAAACTCAATCACCTCCTCTATAGCATATCCCTTTGCGATGCTTCCTTCGGGACGAGCACGATTATGGACATACTTCTTGTAACTAGACATCAACCGCTCAAAAGGGAACATGTTGTGTAAATACACAGGCCCGAGGATAAAAATCTCTTCAACTAGGTGCACTAGAAGGTGGGTCATGATAGTAAAGAAAGAGGGTGGAAACATCATCTCAAAGCTGACGAGGCATTGCACGACATCTTTCTGCAACAGCACTAGATTCTTTGAATGGATTGCCTTCTGAGAGATCTGGTTGAGGAATGAACAAACCTTGACGACTGCCAATCTGACATTCTCTGGTAGAATACCCCTTAGTGCAACAGGCAGCAATTGTGTCATCAACACGTGGCAGTCATGAGCCTTCAGATTTATGAATTTTTTTCTCTTTGTAATTTATTATTCGTTGTATATTTGAGGAGTAGCCAGTCGGGATCTTGATACTGTTCAAACAATCAAACACCATCTTCTTCTCTTCCTTGCTGAGGATGTAACTAGCAGGGGCCAACCAATTTCCCTTATCTCTCTTTTCGGGATGCAGGCTTTTTCGCTGTTTCATAAATTTAAGATCCCGATGAGCTTCAACTGTATCTTTTGGCTTTCCGTATACACCTAGGTGGCCAAGAAAGTTCACGCAAAAATTCTTCATCACATGCATCACATCAATTGCATTGCGAACCTCAAGGATTTCCCAATAAGGAAGCTCCCAAAATATCGACATCTTCTTCCACATGGGTGCACGTCCATCCTTGTCGTTTGGAACAGATTTGGCACCAGAAGCCTTCCAAAACACTACCTTCAAATCTTTCACCATAGAAAATACAAGTTTACCAGCACGGTGCACTGGCTTCTTACGTTTTTCTCCAACACCTTCAAAATGCTTTTTTCCTTCTTCTCTTAACGGGTGCTTAGGAGGAAGAAACCGACGATGGTCCAAATACACAATCTTTTTACTGTGTTTTAGATACACATTGCAAGTATCATCTAAACAGTGCGTGCATGCTCGGTATCCCTTGTTTGTTTGTCCTGATAGATTACCAAGTGCCGGCCAATCATTGATGGTGACAAACAGCAACGCTCGTAGATTGAAGGTCTCCTATTTGTCCTCATACCACACAGGTACACCTTCTTTCTTCCATAACGTTTTAAGATCCTCAACCAACGGTCTCAGATAAACATCGATGTCATTGCCTGGCTGCTTTGGGCCTTGGATGATTATTGGCATCATGATGAACTTTTTTTCATGCACAGCCATGGCGGTAAGTTGAATATGCATAAGGTCACAGGCCAAGTGCTATGACCGCTACTGAACTCACCGAATGGATTGAATCCATCCGTACTTAAACCAAACCGAATGTTCCTTGCGTATTTTTGAAGGACCGGATGGAAGAATTTTTAATCGGCTCCCATTCACTCCCCCCCCTCTCTGGTCGCCCAATCCGGTCCTACAATTTTGCAAATTCAGGGAATTCTCTATCAATTAGTCTCCACTGCGACCCATCAGCGGGATGTCTAATCTTGTCATCTGCTTTACAATCTTCTTTGTGCCAACGGCATCAACTTTGCATTAGCCTTGCACCTGAATAAACGCTTCAGCCGTGGTATCACTGGAAAGTACAACATTACCTAAGCAGGAATTTTCTTCTTCTTATTCTGCTTCTCCCCCTCAACATCGTAAGGGTCATCTCGTGGGATCTTATAACGCTGCGCTCCGCACACAGGACAAACCTCCAATTTCTCATATTCTTTTCCTTGGTAAAGGATACAGTCATTAGGGCACACATGTATCTTTTGAACCTCCAAACCCAGAGGACAAATGACCTTTTTAGCTTCGTACGTTGACTCCGGTAATTCATTGTCCTCTGGAAGCATGTCCTTTACGATCATCATTAACTCATCGAAGCCCTTGTCAGAAACTCCATGTTTAGCCTTCCATTGCAGCATTTCCAATGTGCTACCCAACTTCTTGTGCCCCTCTTTGCAATTTGGGTACAATGGTTTCTTGTGATCTTCTAACATACAGTCAAACTTCTTTGCCTCCTTCACCTTTTCGCAATCCTCCTTATGCTCTCGCAACACCTGACCTAGATCATCAAGCGGCTCATCTTCTCCTTGTTCAGGCTCTCCCTCAATTATTGCAACATCATCCTCACCCATTGGATCATCTCTCATTGCAAAGGCACCTTCTTGAGTCCAATCAGGAATATTGTTGTCTTCTTCTTCGTCATCTTCCATTATAACCCATCTCTCCCCATGCTTTGTCCAAACAAAATAGTTTGGCATGAATCCCCATATGTATAGGTGATCATGAAGAGTCTTTGTCGTTGAGAAATCTTTCAAATTCCTGCACTTTCTGCATGGACAAATAATGAAACCGGACGGGGACTTGTTCGATTCAGCTACTTCTAGAAATCCACGAAGCCCATTAAAGAATTCATTGGATATTCTCTTGTCGGTGTACATCCATTGCCGGTCCATCTACAGATAAAGAATATATAACCGAACAAAATATATTATTATCATGCAACAAGTTCAAGATAATATGTGTTACACTAATTCATAGTGTTCAAATCCATATTCCACATGAAATATAAACTTTTTACTAATTTTCTAATGAGCAAACAATTTTTCTAATGAAGAAAACTATTTTTCTAACTAAGAAATAACTATTGTAATGAGAAAACCATTTTTGACTCGGTACTAGTGTTTAAATAATGAATGGAAGACTATGTTACACAAATTCAAACTACTTAAATCCATATTCCACATCAAGTATAAACTTATTCCTAATTTTCTAATGAGAAAAAACCATTTTGATGGTATTGAAGAAAACTTTTTCCTAATAAAGAAACTATTTTTTTCTTAAGAAAATGTTTTTCTTAGGATAAAACATTTTTTATAATGAGAAAACTATATTTCAATTTAAATTATTATTATTATAAGCAAACTATTTTTTTTACTAATAAATTATTTCTCTAATTATAATATTAATATTCTAGTCGTTTCTCTTAATAAGTACATCTAAAGCGTTTAATATATTTATTTCTATAAAAAATAATGCAAAAACTTAATTTGTATCACCATATAGAACATCTCATCCAACTAACACGGCACATCCATTTCAATCAATTCTATTAGAACATACTCCTATTTCAAAGTGCTAAAATCCCTATTCTTAGTTCATTTTAAAGTGCTAAAATACTCCTATTTCAACCAATGAAACTAAACAAAATAAGCATGAATCAAGGGAGGATGAAGTAACTAACCTCTGGACCACTTCAACGAGTGAAATCGTCGAGAAATGGTCGCAAATCCGGCAAAATCTCCTCTAGGGCGCCATGGAGAAGAAGGAGATCGAAGTGGAGAAAGAAGGTGGGGGGGCTCGGGCTGGAGGAGGAGGAAGCTGAGATATAGCCGTTGGACGTTTGTACCGGGCCTTATTACGAGCCGGTACTAATGTAGCCACATTAGTACCGGCTCTTAATACGGGCTGGTACTAATGTCCTGCGCCCACATTAGTACCGACCCATATTGAGCACCGGTACTAATGCGAGCCGGTACTAATGTTTGCCACGGGATGGCTCCGCCCGCCTCCTTTTTGGCACAGGACATTAGTACCGGTTCTCCGTAACATTATACCGGGGGGCAAAAAAACCGGTACTAATGTTATTTTTGCGCTGGGACGAAAGCCTCTTTCCCTAGTAGTGCACTACAGTCAGGAGCAGTTATGGGTCACACTAGGAACAAACATGCATATACTCCTCCGTCTCACAAAGAATGTCCACTTTAGTTTCTTCTCAGTTAAATTATTTTGTTTATAATGGAAAGTATCAATGTATATCACACTAAATATGTATGCTATGAAAATATACTCATAATGAATCTAACAAAACTTGTTATTAGACATCAAAAGCATTGATTTATTTTTATCTAAACTTGGTCAAAGAGGGTTTGACAACAAGACCAAGGTACGCTCAGTACTTACTGCGGCTACGGGCTACGTACACGGCACAGGCCCCAGCCATTTCACTTGTTTTTACCTGGTTGCAGCGGCCTTCTTTTCTCCGGTCTTTTCTGGCTCGAGAGTTGCACCAGATCAAGAGCTAATTCATGTCTTGAGAACAGAGTTATGATAAGTTGCATATTGATGTAGCTGTCCTAAGACCGGGCACCGGAGAAGAGCTGTGGAGATTCACTGGCTTCTATGGTGAGTCGAGAAGGGAGCTGAGGTATAGGAGCTGGGATTGCTTGAGGATGCTCAAGAGCAAATCCAACCTTCCTTGGCTTTGTGCTGGTGACTTTAATGAGGTGCTCGAGGCCTCTGAGCATTTTGGGGTGCAGTGCATGAACGCCCGGAACGTCAAATGGAGGGTTTCCGTGGCGCAATTGCTGATTGTGGCTTCATGGATTTGGGGTTCAGCTGTCTTCCCTATACTTGGGATAACCGGAAACAAGGGAGCCACAATGTCAAAGTCAGGTTGGACCGTGGCCTCGCTACATGTGACCTCATGGATTTTTTCCGTGATGTTCGAGTCACTCATATACAGACTACGGAGTCCGACCACTGTGCTTTGCTGATTGAATGTTTCAAAGTATGGTAGTGGAAGAGGAGGAAACGGCCGTTCCGGTATGAGAACATGTGGAGGCGGGATCCATCCTATATGAGTACGGTTCAGCGAGCATGGGTACCTGTACAGGGTCCGGCAACTCTAGCACAGGTGAAGCGGCAACTTGGTGTGGTCCAGGGATCCTTGCAAGCCTGGGAGAGGGATGTCTTTGGATCGGTCAGGAAGGAGCTGATCCAGAACCGCAAGGAACTGGAACAGGTGCGGAGCCGTTCAATTGGTTGTGGGCCGTCGCACCATGAGCGTCGGCTGATGACGCGTATCTCAGAGTTGCTCTCGCGTGAAGAGTGCATGGAGAAGCAAAGATCGCGGATTGACTGGCTTAAAGACGGGGATCTCAACACAGCTCTGTTCCAAGCCAAATCGCAGGAGAGGGCACGCAACAATTTAATCAAGACCTTGCAGCGGGCGGATGGAACAGTAGCGGAAAAGCAGGAGGATTTAGAAGAAGTTGCGGTCTCCTTCTACAAGGAGCTGTTCACGGGTCAAGGGGACCTAGATACTGATGGCATTCTGCAGCACGTCCAGCGGAAGGTGTCGGACGGGATGAATGCGTCTCTGATGAGGCCATATACAGAAGAGGAGGTGAAGAGGGCTGTTTTTATGATGGGCCCGAACAAAGCCCCTGGGCCGGATGGGCTTACGGCTGGCTTCTTTCAGGTGCACTGGGAGCTAATTGGGCCGCAGGTGTGTGAAGCAGTCCTGAGTTTTCTAAACGGAGGTGATTTGCCTGATGATGTTAACATGACCACCATTGTTCTCATCCCCAAATGCAAGAATCCGGTGGAAATGAAACAGTTCAGGCCGATCTCACTATGCAATGTCTTGTATAAGATTTGTTCAAAGTGCTTGCAAATCGACTGAGAGTGTTCCAGGATGACATCATATCTGAGGAGCAGAGCGCCTTTGTACCAGGCCGTCTAATCACGGATAATGTCCTTGTTGCATATGAGTGCACTCATTATCTGAAGCGGAAGAAAGGAAAGTGAGGTGCCTGTGCTGTCAAGTTGGACATGGCTAAGGCATATGATCGGGTGGAGTGGAATTATCTTGAAGGAATTATGATCAAGCTTGGCTTTCATGAGGATTTTGTCTCCAGAATTATGAGGTGTGTGACTTCAGTTTCATTTTGCATTAGAACTAATGGGGTGCTTTCAGATGTTTTCAGACCTTCCCGTGGTATTCGCCAGGGGGATCCGATCTCGCCCTATTTATTCTTATTATGCTCTGAGGGTTTATCATGTCTCCTTCAACATACTGGACCACAGCATCTGGCCCGAGGGGTACGTGTGGGCATCCATGCTCCCTGGGTCTCACACTTGCTCTTTGCGGACGATTGTATAATCTTCACAGAGGCATCGCAAAGAGGTGCTGATCGGTTGAAGGAGGTACTTCATACATATAGCAGGGGTTCGGGGCAGCTGATCAATCGGGACAAATCGGCTATCTTCTTTAGTAAAAATTGTTCAAGTGAGGCAAAGGAGGAGGTGGAGAATTGCCTTGACATTCACAATGAAGCTCTAGCTGAAAAATACTTGGGCTTGCCTACGTCGGTTGGTCGTGCATCAAAGGAGGCGTTCGAATATATGCCGGCGAGAGTGAAGGGCTTGATTGGGAGTTGGAGTGGACGGGAGGCTAGCTGTGCTGGAAGAGAGGTTCTTCTAAAATCAGTGGCACAAGCCATTCCGACCTACTCGATGAGCTGCTTCCTTGTGCCGGGAGAGACGTGCAAGAAGATGCGCCAAGCTATTGCAAACTATTGGTGGGGTAGCTCCGCAGACAACCGTCATATTCATCGGTTGCGCTGGGAGCGACTCACGCGAGCGAAGGGCCAGGGAGGTATGGGTTTCCGTGACTTGAAGCTCTTCAACCTTGCAATGCTCGGGAAGCAGGGATGGAGGCTTATGACTCGGCCGGAGTCCCTGTGTACTCGGGTGCTGAAGGGAAGATACTTTCATGATTCAGACTTCCTGGACTGCACAAGAAGAAAGAAAGTGAGTCATACATGGCGTGCCATCCTCGCAGGTCGAGATGTTCTTAAATCTGGATTGATCCGGAGGATTGGAGATGGTTCAGGGACGAGGATTTGGGAAGATCGGTGGATCCCAAAACACTTCAGTGGGAAACCGATAGCAATACAAGATGACTCGAGCCTCGTTCATGTTGAACAGCTTATAACAGCAAGTGGGCAGTGGAACGAAGACCTGATCAAGGAGTCCTTTCTGCCAATCGATGCTGATGCTATTCTGAGAACCCCTATCAGAGGGTCGGCACAGGATATTTGGGCTTGGGATAAAGAGAAACATGGGAGCTACTCTGTTAAATCGGCATATAGGATCCTTGATGATGAGAAACAGGCCCAAGAGGACATGGTAACGGCTGGCACATCTACTAATGCTATCTGGGCGCGCATTTGGAAGTTGGATGTGCCGCCAAAAGTGAAGATATTCTGGTGGAGGGTGCTCAATGGGTTTTTGCCGGCTAAGCAGGTCCTGCACAGGCGACACATTGAGCCTCTTGCTAACTGTGACACTTGTGGAAATTAGGATGAGTCAATTCGGCATGTATTGACGGATTGTACCGTTGCAAGGATTTTCTGGGAGCTTACAAAGAATCAGACAGGTGTTAAACTTCCTCATTTGCATCCAGATACTTGGGCAAAAGATCTTATGTTCTGGGGTAAGGAAGGGCCGTCATCATTTGTGGTATGTGGTCTTTATGGATGCAGCGAAATGATCGTAGACATGGGAAGGGTGGTCCTTCTATTTCTCAGGCGGTCACCTGGGTCAGAGATACTGCTTTTGACCTCTAGCAAATCTTACACCCTCCAAAACAAAAGAAAGCACCGACTGTACTGAAGTGGGTAAAACCCAGAAGTGGATGGGTGAAGTGTAACGTTGATGCTGCTTTTCAGGAGGAGAGTGGACGTGGTGCAACCGGAGCTGTGCTAAGAAATGAAGATGGTAGTTTTCTAACTGCACAAGCTACTGCATACCCCCATTGCATGGATGCGCTGACAGCTGAAGCGTATGCCTGCAGAGATGGCATGGTCTTGGCAGAGAAGCACGGAGTTGATCGTTTATGTGCTGAGACAGACTGCCAGGAATTGGCTGCAATAGGGGAAGCAAAGGATCAGGACCGGTCGGTAATTGGACCGATCATCATGGAAACTAGGGGAATCTCACCCGCGCGTTGCTGCGGGAATTAAGAAAAATGCAATGATCATAAGAGAAAATTTCGGCAACCTCGCGCGCGCGTTGCTGCGGGATATTTTGCACAAATTTATATGATTATTTGATACATTTGTAAAGTTATGAGCTTTTTTGACATAGACAAATTTGTTTGTGAATCATATTTTATATAATAGATAACTAAGGACGATACATATTTCGAAATGCTAAAAAAGTTGAAGCAGATGATGTTACCTGATTGACTGAAGTAGGCTAATGTGCTTGCTATTTCCAGAGGTGAAATCAATTCATACGAACATGCAAAATTGAGACGAAACTAATTCATATGAACCTGCAAAATTTAAGATGTTTTTAAGAGGCAATACATGGAACATATTGATGAGTGCATGAAACTTAACCGAATTGTGAGAAACGCAAATGAAAAGTAGTTGTATATTTTGTAGGTAGCACGTGAAAATGGGGAACTGAGACAGAATGGGCAGTCTTCGTATCTGAACTCCTGAAGGTAGTGCTGGACAGCAAGGGAGTCCCGGGTAGTGAGACGCTGTGCGAGAGAGGCAGTGGCTGTACGGCGGTCCTAACTGGACAGCAAGGGAGCCGACGGCGTCGACGACACCGCAAGCTGCTGCTGGACTGAATGGTGACCGTGGCCGGCCTTTGTACTGGACAGAGGCTCTTCGCGTGCCATCATTAGTGCCTGTTGAGGTGACATCTTGTGCCGGTTGAGCTGCTGAGAGATTAATAAAGAAGACGGAACGAAGCTAGCTGGTTGAGCTGCTGTGCGCATGTCCTTAGGCGGTTGAGCTGCTGTTCGGTTGTTTAGAGTAATAGCTGTGGTGCTGATAGTAATAAATAAGAGGGAAGCTTGATGATGATGTGGCGGGACCTTGAAGTGGGACTGAGTGGTGGGGCCGGTTGCTGATGTGGCTAGCTGAGATCTCAGCAGCCAATCAGAGGCCTGAGAACTTCTTAAGGAGGGAGTGGGGAGCTCCTATATAGGAGTTATAGATTTATGAGCTTAGTTTGTGTTTTCGAGAGTTTTCTTTAAGTTATGCTAATAGGTTTTGTAATAAAGTAGCTCATGAATTAGCCAAACAAGTTGATGGAAGGGAAGCGGTGGTGTGGCATGAAGCCCCGCTATGTATCTACAACTTGTTAGAGGCAGATTGTACTGGTAATCCATGATGAAATGAAAGGCTTGTTCTCAAAAAAAAAACATCTTTTCGAGCATCGACGCGTCAGGACACGCCCAGTTGATTTTGGTTACCTCTGCGTCGTCAGAAAATAGAGTTATCTCAGGTCAAAAGCACGAAGCAGGTAGCCACTTTGGCAGCGCCGCGCGTCGTCACGCTCTTCCTACTCAGCTACTCTAAGATTCTACTGGTAGTAGCAAATCAAGACCTCGATTGGACACGGACAATGGGACAAGAACCTTAATGGCCAGATCGCAATCGTATTGCAAGGAGTTAAGCTAGCAGTGGTGGTTTATTACAGGATCCTCTTAAATGCTTGCATTGCATGCATGTCGTTAGTACTACCGTGTTTCCTTTGACAAGACGCCTTAATTACAAGATTGGGAATGCTTCTTCCGTTCCAAATTACTTGTCATTTTTCCTTTTGTTATGGAACTAATAGATACATATTTATTGTCAAGATATATAACAAAAGGAGTGTACGTATTGCTCTGTTGAACATACTTACTCTAATTTTTATATTTATAATTTATTAATGGCCAAATTGAAGAGTAATTTTCCTTGTGACGAATCTAGCAATTAATACCACACCATCTGACTTACTTTGCTGGTGTGTCAGTGTGTGTTACATTTAAAATACTAATGGTATAATTTTTTTTAAAAAAAGATCCGTTAAAACGATGTGGTATTTTCAGTTGGTGGCTCGGAGTTTGCTAGTCAACAATGAATCTGTGAATAATTACGGATGCAAAATTCGCCGTATAACAAAGACTACAATCCAGAAAAAAAACAAATAGATTATCCAATACAATGTGAAATATGTAGGCACATAGCCCACACGTGACAGACCCAGCCAGAGGTTGACTATGCCACTCGAACACTATAGCGACCCATCGGTAAGTAAGCTAGCTGCAGCAAGAAACGACCGTGCCCGGAGACCGCTCCGACCCGACTGCTCATATATATACTACTATATACTGTACATCCATGATCTGAAGATCCATCAGATAACTAGTTCACTACTGTACCTAATACGTACGTACTGTAGCTACGTAGTACGTTACGGGCGGCCGGCCGGCAGGTCGTTCATCTTGTGCGACCGGACTAGAGGGCTCGCGTACACCCGCTGGCGTACATACGCAGGGCAGGGGCCATCCCACGGCAGCAGATCGAGGTACCAAGACACACGGACACGCTGCCCTCCACTACTAGAAAAACAAGCATCCGTTCCAGGTCATTTTTCACATTAGTATGCTCCGTTGTGCCCTTACGTAACCCACATTAGTACCGGTTTGTAATACGTACTAATACTAATGTGCCACATTAATACCGGTGCGCAATACAGACTGGTACTAATGTGAGGTCAGCACATTATTATCAGAGCTACACACCACTCGATACCCAAACAAACACATTAGTACCGGGAAAAGAAAAACCCCGGTACTAATGCATATGACATCCCCCGCGGCCTCGATCCCATCGAGCACTTAGAAATTTCCGCCACCTCCCTCTTCCAAACCTTATCCTTTCTTGCTCCCTCTCCCTCTCGATCTCTTTCTTTTTCCTCTCCTTCCTCTAGATCTCACACAAATCTCTTCTCCTCTTTCTCAGGCGCGGAAGGCGGGATCACGCCGCCACGCGCAGAGGCAAGCCGGGCAGTGCAAGAGGCTCGGCGGCCCCGGTCTGCCGCGGCCCACAGGCAGTGGCAGGCCCTGGAGGCCTCCCGGCGGGCGCACGGGGCCTGGTGCGCAAAGGTATGCCGGGCCGCGACCGGCGTGGCTCGCCAGCGCACGAAGGCAGGATGGGCCGCGGCAGGCGCGACTCGCCGACGTGTGGCCTCGGCCTCGACACCGGCACCGGCGCAGGCGGAGGTGCGCGCAGGCAGATCCTGCTGCCGGCGTGCGGGTCTAGCCTCGCCGGTGCGGGTGGAAGGGTGCCGGTCTGGCCGCCGGCGCGTCGGCCTCGGCGCCGGCGCGGGCAAAGCGACTCGCTGGCGCACGGGTCCTTGCTTTGTTCTTGTTTTTTTTCAATCTTGTTCTTGTGAGATCTTGATTCGTGAGATGCATTATTGTTTTAATTGTTTTAAGATTGTGTGATTGTGATTCTTGTGAGATGCATGAGGTTGTTAGATCTGTGAGATGTATTATTTTGAGATGTATGAAGATTATGATTTGAGATTTGTTGTGAAATTTGTGACTTTGTATGTTATGAATATGGATTATTGAATGAGATGAGACGAGAAAAGAAAAGAGAGGAGATGAGAGGAACAATACCAGTTTGAAAACCGTTACTAAATAAGGGTTTTCAAATTCCAACCGGTAGTGATGATTGTTTCCTAGTAGTGCCCGTACGTGGGAATAGACTGTGTATGTGTCGCCCACACGTGACACCTAGCTAGAGCCCCCATGCATGCATGCACGTACGCGTTACGACGTCGTGCGCGTACAGTAGGCGAGATGACAATATATGCATGGACCGCGCGCGGTCCACCCCGGCCGCGCGATCCACGACGTGCGGCCGAGGTAGAGGTACGTACGTACGTGAGTGAACAGGCCCTCTCGTACACCGTCCTACTACGCCGCCTGGGAACGGAGCAGCCCATGCCGGCTACGCCAGCCAGGTTGCACGTACTATACGTAGCGAGGCCCGGCGTGAGACTGAGAAGCTACTGCATGCTAGCGCTAGCGGGGTAAAAACACGCACGCTGGCCTGCGCCCACGGGCCACGGCCTCGGTCTCGATCGTTACGCGCGCGAGGCGAGAGCGCGACGCGGACATGGGGATCGATGTGGCCGGGACACAGCAGGCAGCACGCACGGCCGCAAAGGTCGCTTCGGCACCCGGGCACGCGCGCGCGCCAAGGAATACGCGGCCGATCCAAGTGCCGAGCGCGCGGTACCAACAACTAGAAAAGGCTGGGGAAAAAAGCCATTAGCACGGCGGAAGAGCGCTTCGATCGACCACACACCTCAAAGCAGAGCGTCTGACGGATGGCGATTCATTCTGGTAAGAAACGTACTCCAGATCGAAAAGCGGAGTGAGTAGTACGTTGTACACGCAGTGCGTACTCCTAATCCATCCGTAAAAGGGCCGAATGCAGCCGTACTCCGTCTCCCGTTTTTACAAGCTGCGTTATTGCCGGATGATTGAGACGACGGTCAAGATTTGCAGAGCGAGGGTTAATCACCGGCCGGTTAAAATGACCCAACCACTGTCAGGACGTACGCACGTACTACTACTACTCCCTGTACACAGGGTCGGACGGATCGGGACGCAGCACAGTTCATCACCAGTGACTGACTGATGACGACGGTGCTCGTGCTCCCAACCAAAGATAGGCAACATTACGCGCCCTAGACCTCGCTTATCCGAGATCCACAGGCAGGCAGCAGGGACAGACAGAGCAATCAATCCACGATACAGTTACAGAACGCGTACGTACATGATACTAACGTTACTGTATCCATGCATTCCTCGATCCAACAGCTTGAGACGCACGACGCTGCTGTTTCATGATGTGTGCGCGCGGTTCGCGAAGCCAGACCGTACGCGATGCAAGCAGTGCCTCGAGGGAGTTAACACGCGGGAGGGGGGGCCGTGCCGTGCAGCTGCTAGCGTTTTAACTCCGGCGACAGCCAACATAAAAACTGGTCGATTCGTATCGCCGTCCTCCTCTCCGACTCCGCTCGCGTGCAGTGCAGTACGTACGTGCAGGATCTGTTGTGTGTGCTCGCCTCTCGATCGATCGCTTGTTGGTACGAGATCGATGTACCGTACGTGCTCCTGTACCGTTTCATGACGCTAATTGTCCCGCGCATAGTGTTAGTGTGTACGGGGGCTTTGGTAGCATTATCTCTCCTCTTAACTCTGCATACAACGTACGCGTGTGTGCGTCGCCATTATTTGCATGGTTTTTGAGTAGTAGTCACACATATCTCTGTAGTAGGTGCTGTGCAGCATAGATCGAGCTAGCTGGGCCGCCTGTGACCTTCGGATCACGGAGGTAGGATGATCGGATTTGAGGTGCTTATTCTCCTTCCCTTTCCTCCAGCTCCCTTCTTCTAACTCACCCTTCATTTTCCCTCTCTTCTCCCTCTTTCTTCCCTCTTCTTTTCAATGGAACCCCTGTGCACGACAGTAAGGAGGCTCGAGCCCCCTCCGCGCCACCCGCTGCCTCCGTCCCTGGTTGGATCGGACTAGTGCGTAGTACACCAGAGGCCTGGATCAACAAACTTGTCAGCTGTCAGTTTCACCATCCCTTGATCACAAATGGATTCCATGTTCCTTCCTCCTCCAACAATTAACTAGTGAAAACCATGAAATCTATACTCGATTGAAGGAATCTTCATCATATTGTTTAGTTCAATTTTACTCTTTCGATTCTTCATTGCTTCATCCTATACTACAGTATATACACAATAGGAAAAGAATCCTCCAAAAGTAACCACAGCGAGCTCATGTGACTATGTGTGTGCATTGATTTCTTGCTGGATCAAATTATCAGCTTAGGATGGTAATCACAATTGTCTTGGTTCCCACTGCCGAGCTCCCGGAGCAGGGTGTGCATTGAAATTGCGAGCTCCATATACAACTTATAGGGTATGAGCCACCGTCCTCCAAGATGTTCTGGCGATGTAATGGTGGATGACATGAGATTAGTCATGACAGTGGAGTTCGATGGTGGGGTCGCACCGGAGCTATGATGGAGCACACACCAAGCTGGAGTTGGTGCCTGCAAGCAATCGGCTAAAACATCTGCACTGGCTCTGGATGGGAGTGAGCCTTTGGCCTTTGCCACAAGAATGTAACTCCTAGCTCGCATAGACGATGGTTGATGATGTTTTCATCGGTGTAGCTTACCTTTTGCACTTTGTGTATGCTTCACAAGAGAAAAAAAAGGTCTGAGACTCGAGAGCTGGTGCAATGTAAGAATTATCAGTTCGGTTGGAGGATAGACTGGTCATGGTGCACCCCTCTCCCTCGAGAGACTGAGTTGATAGATCATGGAGATTGAAGTCACCATTAGCACCTCGATGTCAAGAACACATCATCTATCACTTAAAGAATAATGTTGGTTAAATCCTAAAATTAATTCAGCTGCTTGCTCACCTCCCCTTGAGTCCGAGAGAATAGGAGGGGCCCAACGGCCACGTGCACCCCTCGCGGGGCGAGCTCCGACTCCTGGAACTTCCCTCCGCGCCGCGCATGGCTGGAGCTCGAGCTCGCTCGTGTCGCACCCAGTCGGAGGTCGAGCTCCCCTGCGCCCTCGCCTTCGTGCCCAGCCAGAGATCAAGATCTCTTGCACCATGCCCAGCTAGAGGTCGAGTTCACCCGCATCATCGTCTCTGCAATCGACGGGAGCCCACGCTCCCCCGCGTCGTGCCTGGTGTGAGCTCTTCGTGCACACACCCACCCATCCACCCCCCCCACACACACAGAGAGAGAGAGAGAGTAGCAATGGGAGGAACAGAGGAGATGTGGGAGAGATAAGAGGTCGGGGAGGGAGAAAAGGATATGACCCACTAACGAGTAGGTCCCACATGTCAGGCGAGAGGCTTTGAAGTTGTTGTTGTTGCTGTTGCTGGAGTTGAGCATAAAATCAGAACCCTAGGATGCGGGATCATAGTATTCCACTATGCGTGATCCGAATAAGACATACATTCGGTCCCCTTGCGGCAACTGAGCCCAAGCAAAAAGGATCAAAAGGAATCCAAAAAATGTAACAAATGTAATGGGGCCAAAAAAAGAAAAGGCACAGAAAAATGCAGAAGGCCGACAGGCAAAATTCCAACAAGAGGATAGATAGATGTTGGTCCAATTACACATGAGAACATGCAAACGGTGGGTGACTGATGACAACAAAGACGGCAACGTCACAACAAGCATAGAAGCTACGAAGAGCATTCCCTTGAAAAGATGGTCGATTTCATCAGACACATGGCTTAAAGCAATATGTAGAAATGTGGGAGAGGCTCCTTTGAGCAAGATTGTACTTACAAAATTTTACCAATTGTGAAAATTTGATTCAACTTAGCACAAATGTTGATGCAAACTAATATATAAATTTATGTTGTAGCATTATTACATTTGAACTTCAGCATGTATTCTGATACATGATAGAGCAAGCATCGAGTGACGTTCAATTTTTTTTGGATAGACAGATAAGACGTTTGATATTGCAGAGCAAGTGATGAGGACATCGCCAAGCTGCTGGACACGCACACGCCATGACCTTCCCCAAGTTGTACTTCGTCTCCGACTCAGCTGCCACGTCCGGTTCGGATTCAGCCTACACATCTGCACGGTTTCGGCGATATCTCCATCATACGACGTCGGAACGAGGTGTATAAGGACTCGTTGGAAAGAGGATGACGATGTCGTTGATTTAGTTATGGTCCTAGCCCCAGAAGATTTGTGGATCATGCTGTGTGACCATGACAAGGTGTTGCATCACCTATTTTGGGCCAACTTGCCTTTGTATCGAGTCGGGCCTTCAGCCCATGTTGCGAACGCCCCTTCTGGGTCCCTCCCAACCCTAGGTCACCCCTAGTCTTTAAACTCAGTAGCCGCTTCCATTTAGACTAGGGTTTTGATTTAGAGTTATCTGTCATCGAACAGTCGCCGTCTTCGGTTTGCGAAACCCCAACTTCGAGTTCTTAATCATTCATCTGCAGTTGTCACTATAATTTGAGTGTTGCGTACTTTCGAGTTCTTGCTTGTGTTCTTCGTTTCGCAGGCAGGGATTAGCCTTCGCGGCGAGGTCAACCGGTTTGTGACACGGTTGATAACCAGAGGAGTTGTGGTGCTAAGGTTGTAGGAGTTTGGGTCTTTGGATCTGAAGCCGGATCGGTGTGTCGCACTCCACCAAAACGAGTTATCTTTCTCCTGACGGAAGATCGGGCACCCCCATTCCCATCAAGTGGTAATCAGAGACTCAGGTATTACCATCAGGCTTACCCTAGTTTTAGAGATCATTTTGTTTTCGTCCCATAGTCCACAGAAAACCTACAAAAAAATCCACTGTCCTAAAACCTGTTTTAGCCTTGCAATTTCGATTTCAGATTGCTTTGTTGAGTTTGTGTCCGTGGTCGAGTCTTGTTGCTGGTTTAGGTTGTGTTCGTCGTCGTAGCTCAATGTGCCCGTCGTTGTTTGTTTGTTTCCACCGCTATCCCATCTACCTTTACCCAGATTACAAGTTGAGCCACCACATTACTTGACTTTCCCCACTAGCCGCCTTGTGTGAACTCTCGCCACACCAGCCTTAGACTAGGTTGCAAGCCGCTTGTGTTTCGCCTTGCATCGAAGCCCCACTTGATTCATCATCTGGTGATTACCTATTGATTATACCAGGGAGCATTTGTGCCCCTGTATTGCTTTCTGAAATGCTTTGCTCAGCCCTAGCCGCCACTGCGTTCCCTGCCGATTTGTGCCTTTGGAAAACATAGGTTGAGGTATCTTCCATAAAACAGGCATATCTTTTCGCTCTATGCTCCGTTTTTGCTCAAATTTTTACAGGTGCTTGGCAACAAAAAGTTGGACATACATCTACCCACTTCGTCGGTCAAGCCGTTCTTAAAAAATTCAAAAAAAATCAGGAGGATAAAGAAAAAATTGTTTAAGTGTTTTAAGGGTTTTCTGAGAAAGTTCCTGATTTTTCCTTGGCGCAATACACCTCTGTTTCAGGTGAAATTTTGTGTGCTTTCATCCTTTGTCATTTTGGTTCAGAGGTAAAAAAATAAAAAAAAGTGTGTTTGTTAGCTGGTACTTCTTTGGAAACGCACATTTGCTCTCTACTAGTGCCTTTTTGGAAAGGTTTTCAGCTTTAATTACAAAACTACTATTCTGCTGATTTTCAGAGTTTCTCTCCATCGTTCCTCGTTTCTTTTACCTTGTTGTGCTATGACTAGGACACGTCTTAGCTAGCAATTGTGACTTGTACTTTGGACACTTATTGAACTTTGCTAATCTGCAGTCGTTATTTGCTAATCCTTGCTACATATTTTGGCCTTCCAAGCTCCACATATTTTTCTTCAGATCAGTACAGCGATGAACTCTTGCAACTCTTGGTACCACTGCCTCACAGGTATCACGAACCACCTGCCGGTTGTACCATCCATTGCTAGCATTGGTAAGAACTTGGTAAGACATGTGTGAGGGTGTGATTCCACATACCAACCCAGATAGTTCATAGGGTATTTGTTAATCACTAACCATGCCAGACGACGTACCTGTTTTGTCTAGTCAGTTGCAGAAGATGAAAGACAAGATGAAGGCTTTCTTCCTTAAGGAGATGAGCACCCTTATGAATAAAGTTCGAAAAACCAATCACACAGTTGAGGGTGTGGAGAAGCGAGTTTCGGATCTGACGGGAAGAATTCAACAGCTTGAACTCAACCTTCCCAAGACCGAGGATAAAGACGAGGACTCTTTTGATGATGATGGCCATCCTGAGGATATTGTGTTACTTCCTGATGGTACAGTCGACCACAAGATGACAAGCGAAAACCGTTCACGTCGCCTTCTTGCACACAATAGAAAAGGTATGGGAGGTAACAAAAATAAACACCATTATGTTAAGAATGATCCTTATGTTAAAGTTAAATTTACTATACCATCTTTTTATGAGAGATATGATGCTGAGAAATATCTTGATTGGGAGATGACAGTAGAACAAAAATTTGTTTCACATCTTGTTCCTGATCAACATAAGGTTAGACAAGCCACTAGTGAATTTAAAGATTTTGCTATAATCTGGTGGCATGAATGTGCTTCTTTAAACATGCAATATGTTACTTGGGATGAGCTTAAACTTGCTATGCATGATAGATTTATTCCTGCATCTTATAAGCGTGATTTACGTAAGAAATTACAACATTTAGAGCAGGGTGATATGTCTGTTCAGGAGTATTATGCTGAGCTTCAAAAGGGTATGGTTCGGGCTGGGGTAGTAGAGGATCCTAAGTATAAGGTGTGTCGTTTTTATGAGGGTTTGAGACGTGAAATTCAGGATATTGTTGACTTAAACAGTTTACTACCACCAACCAGTTGTTCCAGCTTGCTATGCTTGCAGAAAAAGAATTATAGGGATGACAAGGGAGCTCCTACACGCACAAGACCTCCGGGCCACCAGTTTCTACCTCACCGGGTGCCTCTCCTTCAGCACCACCAGCGAGTACACGTTCATCTGCAGCAGCTTCTGAGGTACATAATGTGTCTCATGTGTAGGACAAGACACCATCTCCTTTTCCCAAGAGTTCTTCGAGTCCATCTGCCAAGGTCATGTGCCACCGCTGCAAGGGGATGGGACATGTCATGAAGGATTGCCCCAGTACTCATGCCTTCATCGTTGCACTGGATGGTAACGGATATGTAAGTGCTGATGATGTAGAGGATGATTTGGTCTATACTGCTAACATGACTACAGATTTGGAGGAGGATGTGGACGCCATTGACTCCATCACTACCTCTGCGGGTTTTCCAGGTCTTCTTGTGTAGCGTGCCTTGGCTGTATAGGAGGAACATGAGGAAGCGACGGAAGCTCAGCGCAACAACTTGTTCCACAAGTTTCTCATCGTGCAGGGTTGACGTGTTCTCACCATCATCGGCACAGGGAGCTGCAACAACTTGGTGAGTTCAGATTTGGTTGCCAAGCTTGGTTTGTCCACTCGTCCACTACGCCATCCATACCACATTGAGTGGTTCAATAGCAGTAGTAAGGCAAAGGTAACTGAAACCGCGCGCATACACTTTTCAGTTGGTTCTTATAAAGACTGCTGATTTTGATGTTGTACCTATGGAAGCATGCTCACTTTTATTAGGCTGACCATGGGAATATGATAGAGATGTTGCACACCATGGTAGAACTAATATATATACATTCATGCATAAGAATAAGACCATTACTTTGTGACGAGGCCATGGACCAGGGCCCACCAAGACCCTTGAAAAACGCAGCACGGGCCCACGTACGGCTCGATCCGGCGGCTAACACGACGAGTGTTACGCTGCCCGAGTACGTGAGGTCCCGTACGACTAGTTTCCGCCATGGGGCCAGAAGACATGTGGCCCACGGCCGTCCGTACCTCTTCCCCGAGTATGCGGCGGCCCGTACGACAAGTTTCCGCCTTCGCTCCCGACTACTCGACTCGTACGAGTAGTTTCCGCCTCACGGTCGCGGAAACTCGCTCACACGAGTAGTCTCTGTCCCGCTGTCGCGACTACTCGCTCGCACGAGTAGTTTCCGTCATCCGCTCGAGCAGGCATCACGAAGAAGGCACCGGGCACGCGGGCCCACCAGATCGGGATCCCGGGAACCCCGCGCACGCTCCCCCGCGCACCGCCACGCGTCCGCCCTACCACAGCAATCCGCTCGGACCAGGCCGATTCGGTGTCAGGGGGCGGATTCGTCAAACCCTGCCACCATTGGCACAGTAGCCGTCGTACCGTGAACGGCGTAATGGATGCTGAACAACGTACGGCATAGTACACACTACGCCCTAAGCATCGGGAGACGCGGCATAGATCGCCTACTCACACGAGTAGTTTCCCGTCCCCGACCAGTTCAAGACTTGGCCGTCAAGGCCACAGGTACACAGGCCCCGTTGGCGTCCCGTGATACCCCGGTACGCGGTCCGCCACGTGTTAGCCTCCCTGCACGGGTCCGCCCTGACCAGGTCGATCCTGTGTCAGGGGACGGATCCTCCTGCCGCCCCCCAGCTGAGGCACGCATCGTACCACGGAGGGCACGGGAGACGCTGTGCCACCAACGGCACAGTGCAAGCCGTCACCTATCCACGGTGCAGGCTACTCCGTTCCTACAACATCAAGAAAAGACAAGCTCCTGATCCACTGACGGGGTCAGAGCACGTACACTGGCTCCCGTACCCGACTAACTACTCGGAGGAGGGCACGGGGGGCCCCGGGACGGATGCTTGGGACGCACGGGATCCACACCGTCACCCAAGGCCCCGTAACAGTGCTTCGCCGCTTCTGTCGTCTGGCAACCCGGAGCAGAGAAGGACGTCTTGCACTGTAGCTTAGCTCATATACGCTCAATGTAACCGCCCTGGACTCCTCCCTTGTGACTATAAAAGGGAGGGGCAGAGGCACTCTCAAGACACGTTCGTTTTCACCCCCACACGCACTTAGCATCGATATCCCACCTAATACAACGCAAGCATTCACACACACTCACTTACGTACACAGACTTTTGCTACTTGAACCACTCGCACACCAAGGACTTGGGCTCTACACCCTCTCCCGACCTGTTTGTACTCCCTGTTGCAAACCCCTGAGCATAAGGAACACCCCTTCTTAGACTGGACGTAGGGTATTACTCTCCGGAGGCCCGAACCAGTATAACTCCGAGTGTCTCCTGTGCTACCGTGCGGATCAGAACACGCCCCCTCGTATAAATTTATTTGCCGGCAGTAACAAACCCCGACACTTTGCTTCCTTTATCACCTGCTGATGTTAGGAAACATTTTTGTGATCTTGCTGCTAATGATAAAACCAACGCTGCACCTAGTGAATCTCCTGATGTTAAACATGATGCAATTAAGCTAAAGGGAGGTACTTTTATTGCTACAACATCCGCTGCTGCTAAACTTTGTGATAATCCTGATGCGCCTTGTTATACTATGCTCTGTCGTGATGTGTCTTTTTCCAATGATCCTATGTCTCGTACTTTGCATCATGTTGCCCCTAACCTTTTGTAGGACATTGTTCATGTTGGGAGGGAGTCGAGGACGACTCCAAATCAAGAAGGGGGGATGATGAGGACATCGCCAAGCTGCTAGACATGCACACACCACGACCTTCCCCAAGTTGTATTTCGTCTCCGACTCAGCTGCCACGTCCGGTTCGGATTCAGCCTACACCTCTGCACGGTTTCGGTGATATCTCCATCATACGATGTCGGAACGAGGTGTATAAGGACTCGTTGGAAAGGGGACGATGATGCTGTTGATTTGGTTCTGGTCCAGTTATCTATCGTCGAACAGTCGCTATCTTCGGTTTGTGAAACCCCAACTTCGAGTGCTTAATCATTCATCTGCAGTTGTTACTATAATTTGAGTGTTGCATACTTTCGAGTTCTTACTTGTGTTCTTTGTTTCGCAGGCAGGGATTAGCCTTCGTGGTGAGATCAACCAGTTTCTGACACGGTTGATAACCAGAGGAGTTGTGGTGCTAAGGTTGCAGGAGTTCGGGTCTTTGGATCTGAAGCCAGATCGGTGTGTCGCACTCCACCAAAACGAGTTATCTTTCTCCCGACGGAAGATCGGGCACCCTCGTTCCCATCAGCAAACATCGAGCATCGTTTGATTTGTTGGGACTGACGGACGACATTTTTGATTGAGCGTTCGTTCTGTAGGGGGATCAGAAGAAATTTGACACTGCATGAATGAAGAGAACACACAAAGAGTCGTGGGATAGGAGGCAGACCTCCATTCATCAACCGCAGGAAGGGCTCCTGTTGGCCATGAATCATTTCAGTGATATGATATCAGATATTGGCTTATATATTAATATTATTTTAATACTTAAGTGTTAAATGAATCCATATTATATAGCACCTACAAATGACCACTTTAATCAGTAAAAGATAGATATATTTCTATGGATGGTCTCTGTGGGCCCATACCATAATTGCTAGAGTTATTTTCATATATGAATAAAGTACAAGAGCACAACTTTTATTTTAAATAAAATTAGCCTCATAATGAATGAATTACTTTTTTATATACATGAGAATAGTAAAGGAGTGCAACTTTGATTCCAATACCCTCTCATGGATGGAAAACATGACTCACGAAAAAATGCATCCATCAAATATTATAATGCACAAAGGAAATGGCAAAAGAAATGTTGATATTATGGGGTGGCACTGATGTACACGTGAGAAGTATAACGAAGCCTCACACTATGAGGAATAATAACATAAGATCCATTGTAGTGGTGGTCATCATACATATCCCTAGGTCCACACATTCCAATCAGGAATAGTACGTAAGACAAGAAGGTTGGGACACGACATGATCAGATGTATATCACGATGAGGAAGAGAGCGTGACCGAAACCACCCCATTGGCCTATTGCCCATGAACTAGGTAGACACACCTTCCATGATGCATGCCCTTAGAATGAAAAATCAAAATGATTGGAATGTTCTTGGGTGAAGGGATTAGCATGAAAAAAGTATCACCAGAGCACTGCCCCAATGAAGCTAGATAGAAAGCATCCCAAGGAGTAAGAAAATTCTCCTATAGTGATAACCTTAAGTGTGTAGTGTATTCTAGAGAACATAATATTAGTGCTCATTGAATCGTGTGATGTGATGAGGAATGGAAGTAAATAAAATCTACTACACCCCAGATCTCTACATTGGCATGAGTCACAGAAAAGATCACTAGAACATATGTGAGAAACCAAATTAAAAGAAGAAGGTGAACTGGTGTAAATGCCTAATAGAATGGTTTACATGCGGCTATGAGTGCTTCACCTATAGGTGAAAACATAAGGCATCGTTGCATGCTAGAGAGAGAGAGAGAGATTTTCCACGACATAAGTCAATGCTACATCTGAAGGACATATTCTCTATGGAGGGAGGGACATTGAGCCATTGAGGGAGAGGGGGGAGATAACATATTCCCTATCCTTTTCTAAATAATTTTATTAGAATGAAATGATATTCATTGACGTGCATAAATAATAAATGACTCAAAAAAAAACTATGAGGTTAAGTACAATTAATGATGCGCATTGAACAGAATTAAGTAAAATTAGCTTTTGTAATTCATATGTCTTTAATAGTAAAATAACTAACTAATGGTATATAACAAATTGATATAAATAAATACTTTAATATTTCATAAAAAGGCTAAACAATTCCTATGGAGTTAGATTTCACCATGTATTGGGAAGCAAAACACCTAACAGAGTAATCAATAAAATCTTATTCATCATAACTAAATTTATATTAAATAGAAATAATAATCTATATTAAACATAAAATAAAAAATGTATAAGATACACGCAATGGATGGAGAAATTAGTGGGGATCATAATCTTCAGTTTTTTTAGGTTTGATTCAAACTAAGGAACGCTCTAACTGAATTCTCTATCCAAAATTCATTTTATAAGGCAAAAAATATTACTTTTTAACAAACACGAATTGTTGTGAAATTATTTTCCACTCAAAGAATGTGATGCTTAAGAAAGATGATACCTTGGTTGAGAAAATTTGATGAAAAATGATAATAAATAACAAAAAATATTAGACGTATAGCAAACAATCTAGGTACCCGCTGTATTTGCGTGGGCCCACCTTGCTAGTTTACAATAAAGCAAATGTTTAATACAAATTTTACAGTAATCTTTCAAACATAAGAGATAAACCTAATGGAAACAATCTACATATATACCTTCACTATCAGATTTTAATGGAGACTAAATCTCACAATATCAAATGTCACATTGAGACTTAAGAAATGTTTTTGATAGCACAGAAGTCTTGCTCATCTTACTTTTACAAGGTCTTTCGGAGCTAACGACCCAAAATAAACCTCACGCCAAACTCAATCTAAAATGCTACTTTGTACTTGACAGCTAAGAATTTGTTCCCACTTTGTAAATTCTGCTTCTCCACCATCAATTTTGGTGCGGAACTAAATTCAAAAAACCATTAGGAAATAATTTTATTTTGATCAGAATGTGTCTAGGGCACATAACGGTGAGCGATACGATTCTCCTTAGGCCATCCGTAGACATGATCGGGCTCGTGCCAAGAAATTAGCCACGTAATAGATGAGTCGATCGCCTGCACTGGTAGCGAATCATTGCCCGAGGTCCACACATGTAAAAAGCTATTTTTCTTCCCCAACTCAACGGCTCGCGCGAGATCAGGGAAACCTCCGCCTCCTTTTCTCTCCATGCCTATGTATAAGTATAATATTTTATTGTTCATGCACCGGGTCATTTCTCTGAGCCGAATCAACTGTGGAAAAGATCGTTGTGGTGTAATGGGAATGATCCGATTCATTCTATGCCAGCTAGTAGATTGAGCATGTGGTCTATTCTTGGCTTGTTTCGACTTCTTACGCAATATTTTTTCTTTCACAACATATTAGCCGTACACATCAATATAAGTCGAGATAAGCTAGTCGAACAAGCTTGCACCGCTTTTAAAAGGCTATTGCAGAAGCCCTTATACTAGTAGAGATCATACATATTAAACGAAACCGTGATCACTTTTTTAACCACAAAGTGCCCAGATAAGTTGATTAAGTAGGCACTCATGGTGAGAAAAAAAAAAGCTGACAAGTTTTTACAACATCCAAGAAAAAATAGGCGATCTAGTAGGGAGGAAATTCATGATCACTTTGTAAAGTGGCGACGTAAGATTCAAGATAAGATAGGTAGCCGTTCTGAAAATCGGCATTCTCATCTATACCTAGCATGTGTCCAACTTAAATATCTGGTATTGAAGGTGTCTTGTTCTAGTACATTCCAAATAAGTTCACAAGCGTGTTCATAAACATACAGTCCAGCACATTTGACCGTTTGAAATCTACAGTCACCCAAATCAACTGAACTCGCAGTTCACACTCTGATTCAATTTAGGTAAAAATCCTTGCGAAAGGGCCGCAAGGTTGTCCATCCTCTGGCGCCGTCAACCGCCCGCGTCCGATCGCACCCGCCCATCCCCCGATCGGACGGCCAGGTCTTCCCGCCCCTTCCCAGCCGCCGGATCCAGCCGCGCGGTCGCCTTTTCCTACACCTCGCCGCGACCGTCCGGGCTCCTCCATTCCCGCTCCGGCTGTCCCAATTTCGGCGTACCCCCGCGTTCGCTTTCCCGAAATACTCCCCCCTCGGTCCTCTCCCCCCGATACAAAGCGCGAGGGCGGGCGGGCTCTGCCGCAGCACGGCACAACTGCACCGCACCCTGCCTCCTCCAGTCCTCCCCCTCCCCTGTGGCCTTGTCCTTGATCTTGACCGCTCGACACTACCGCACCCTGCTCCGCGCTACCCAAACACGCGCACCAGCCACCACCCAGCCGCACCAACAAGTCAACAACGATTACGGGGCGCCGGCGTGCCGCAGGGGAGTGAGAGGCGGCCGGTAAAGGCCCAGGCTTTGGATTGTTGCGGCGGCCGGGGTGGGAGTGGGGGTTAAACCGATACAGAGCCATGGCTCCGAGCTGCTACGACGTGGCCGCGTCCATGCTGCTCTGCGCCGAGGAGCACAGCAGCATCCTGTGCTTGGATGAGGAGGAGGAAGAGGACGTGGCGGCGGCGGTGCCGGGGAGGAAGAGGGGCCGGTCGCCGCCGGGCTGCGGGGACGGGTTCGGCGCGGATTTGTTCCCGCCGCAGTCGGAGGAATGCGTGGCCGGGCTGGTGGAGCGGGAGACGGACCACATGCCGAGGTCGGACTACGGCGAGCGCCTGCGCGGCGGCGGCGTAGATCTCTGCGTCCGCCAGGAGGCCGTCGATTGGATTTGGAAGGTGGGTTCTTGATTGATCTGAGTGTCTGTGGCGTGGCAGGACAGGGGGGGGGGGAGGGGGGGATGGAAAAAAGGAAACATTTTTGCCCATTGCTTTGGATGTTCTAGGAACGTATTCCGTTTCATTTGGAATAGAGAAAAGATGCATCTGTTCTTAGTTTCTGCTTAGATTGTTTCTTCCTCAATCTCTGCAATGCTGAGTGTTTTAATCGTTTGCCTTGATCTGTGATGGCCACATGGTGCTGGTGTTTAGCGTGCAGCCTAGTAACTTATGCCAATGATATCACCACTGTGCGTGATTACAGCAAGCACGCTGTTGTAACGGGCCTTGTAGATATGCGTGACCCATTTTTTCCGGGTAAAACTTGGGACCATCTCGCCCAAACTTGCCCTTTCGTCTGCTTCCTGAATCACGAGATACTGGGATGCACTGTCTGCTTCAACATTGTGCTTTTTAGATTTTCGAGAAAAAAAATCTTTTTTTCTTGACAAAAGTTCTGAATATAGTTCACGTGAATTTTCTACAGCTGTGCTTATTTTCCATGTGGTGACTAAAACTTGGGGTCTCTGTGCAGGTCCACGCATACTACAACTTTGGTCCTGTCACTGCCTACTTGGCCGTGAACTATCTTGATCGTTTCCTGTCACGGTACGAGCTGCCGGTAAGAATCACAAGATCACTCTTTTAAGTTTTACCTCATGAACTTGCTGATGCTATCCATACCAGTTTGCCAACGTTTGCTGCCGACGTCATTTTCAGGAAGGCAAGGACTGGATGACGCAACTGCTCTCGGTGGCGTGTCTTTCTCTGGCCGCCAAGATGGAGGAAACCTCTGTCCCACAATCTCTTGACCTTCAGGTGGGCAAACTGCCTATAGGCATTGCAATGCGGATGCACATTGTTCTTTTTCATCTGATCATGTTCTTGTTCTAAGACCGATAGGATTGTGCGAATCAGGTCGGAGATGTGCTGTATATGTTTGAGGCGAAGACGATCCAGAGAATGGAGCTCCTTGTTCTAAGCACCCTCAATTGGAGGATGCAGGCCGTGACCCCTTTCTCCTACCTGGACTACTTCCTAAACAAGCTCAACAGCGGCACTCCGGTGCCAAGAAGCTGGCTCTTTCAGTCGGCAGAGCTTATCTTGCGTGCAGCTAGAGGTATATGCAACGCCTGATGATATCATCCGTGAAACCAGCGTTGATTGCACCATCTCGTACTAATCCGATCTGATGACTGATACGTCTTGTTTGCACGGCAGGCATCGGTTGCATAGGCTTCAGACCTTCTGAGGTCGCCGCCGCCGTCGCAGCTGCTGTGGTCGGAGCAGCGGGCGTCGCAGGCATTGAAAACGACTGCGCCCATGTCGACAAGGTACGTTGTTGACGCACGTCCTCATGCGAACCCCTAAGGCCTGTTTACTTCACCAAATTTTCACTAACAACCCGTCACATCAATCTTCTTTCCACTAATTTGGAGTATTAAATGTAGATTAATGACAAAACCCATTCCACGACCCCTACCTTAATTTTCGAGACGAATCTAACGAGCCTAATTATGTCATGATTAGACAACGTCATACTGCAGTAACCAATCTCTAATGACGGATTAATTAGACTGAATGGATTCATCTCGCAATTTCCGATCCATTCGTGTAATTATTTTTATAAATAATCTACGTTTAATACTCCTAATAGATCTTGAAAGGAGACTCAAAATTTTCAGTTCGCGAACTAAACGGCTTGTTCTGGGCAGAGAAAATGCAACGGCACAGTTCGAGATCCACCACATTCATAGCTCAAATCCAGCCCGCCCGTACTTGCTTAAACGCATCTCCAGTACAGTACAGATGCGTGAAACGCATTTACACCCCGTGTGTTTGTGTGTGAGCTCGAGGGGCGACTTTAACGTGCTGCTGCCCTGTGGATGCAGGAGCGGGTGTTGAGGTGCCAGGACGCGATCCAGTCCGTGGCGACCCCAGCCATTAACACTGTTGCACCGAAGTCTGCAAGCCGCAGCGGCCGGGCACCCCCTGCAACGCAGAGCCCTGTGGGGGTGCTGGACGCTGGCTGCCTGAGCTACAAGAGCGACGACGAAGCCATGGCAGCGATGACTGTTGCCTCACATGAGGCCTCGGCGGCCTATGGTTCCGCCACCTCCTCCCCGGTCACCAGCAAGAGGAGAAAAATCACCAGCAGCTGATGGATGGATGGATCGCCCTGAGCAGTCAAAGTGCGTGCCCAATGATCAGTGTGAATTGATGAATGACTAATCTGCTTTTGGTATTTCTACCGCGCCAATCATCTTCATCATGAGGAGAAAGGTCAAATGGTGCTGTGTGAGGAAAGGAGAGCGTTTTGACATGACGAGAAGGCAAGAAGTTGATGAATAAAGATGTGAGGTGGACAACACCTAAATTGCTGGGCTTTTTTGTATGGAAGGGTCAGACAGCCAGCACAACCTTGGTGTGCCACAAAGGGCGCCAAACCGTGGCTTTGCAGGAACACAAAGATGAAGTAGATCGATGAGATGATCAGAATAAAGGGTGGTGAAGAGGGACCAGACCGTAGGCAAGATGTACAAGAACTAGGCACTGATGACCTGCCTGTGTTGCAGAAACTGTTTGCAGTAGTTTGCAGTATTCTTTTTTTTTTCATTTCATTGTGAAGAGAAAATGTAGGTGCAGAGGAAAATGTATTTTGTCACAAAAAAAATGTTCATCCAGATGAATAATTAACAGGGTAGCATAAGAAAAGGAACTAAACAGAACCCACATGACAAGGGGAAGTAAATTTAGTCGAGCAATACTAATTAACACAACTAATTAACATTATTCTTCATCATTTCTTTTATTTTTATTTTACCTTAGTTTACCTGCCTATGGTAGTGTTTGACTACTTGTCCGCTTTAGGGCCTGTTCTTTTGGGTGAAAAGAAATAGTGAAGTTGCAAATGAATAGTGCTGGAATAGTATTTCTTGCGAGAGAAGATGTGATGGATGTGACATGTAAATAGTGTTTTTCACTGTTCCTTTTTGATGTAAAGAACAGGGCCTTAGGACCATGGACATTGCTTTCTCTATAGGAGTTAAAAGAAGGGGGACCTTGTCAGGATGAGCATCGGGAACACAAACTTACAATACCATCCAGATCAGTGCTGAGCACCTGTCTCTTTGTTCGAATTAGCAGGAGCTATTGTTAAACTCCATCTAAATAATAGTTACATACTAGTATACAAGAATCTGAATTCCAGTACTGATTGGATCTGCTTCAGGAATCAGGATATCTAGTAAGGTTCATTGTCGCGTGGCTTCGGAAATTAGAAATTATAAAAGCAACACAAATGAAAGGATACTCAAATTTGTGAGTTGTTTCTTTCTCTATCTTACATATAACTCCATCATGATACCAACATGATTCTAAATGTAGTAATTTGACAAATGATATCAATGAGTATTTTTCTACGAGTGTATAGCTCTAGCAACCATATGTTGTCATATATGCATTTTTGCGGGGACTATCTGAACAAATGTAAACTAGTTTATATTTGGGATCAAACGGTAGTAGAAACAATTTTAACATTTGCAATAAAATTCATATAATAGTATAAGAACATGTTAAGCTTCAAGAACATCCTTTATATCCTTAAAAAGGGAGAGAAAAAGGTGTGTTTCATGGGTAGAAATATTTTATCAGGATAATTCGAGTTGCATTTGAAGTGCTTCTATGGAGCACTGGAATATGAAAAATGTAGTTATGGAATGGCACATCTATTGAGTATTGAACATGTTGTTTCAGTACACTAATACTAGATGTGTTGGCCAAAAAAGCGATCTCACACATGCACAACACCATATGAGAGCACACACTATCCTTTATGGAGATTGGGATAAATAGATACTCAGCTAACCATCCAAGATAATATTTGTTCCTAGTTGTGTGTGTGTGTGTGTTTCAGTATTTGGATGCTTATCAAAGGAAATATATAGGAGGTTCAGAAAAGAACATAATGCAACTCTTGAAGTTCGCCCAGTCGAAATTTTGGTGTAGCAAGGATCTGAGATATAAACAATTTGCACTATAAAATGTAATATGCCAGATAGTTCGAACATATTAAGTTCAAATCAAAAGATCAAAGGAGAGATGCTAGAAACAACGTCAAAGGTATTTTTTTTCTATCCAGGATCAGAACAAGTCATAAGGGCTTGTCAGAAATTTAGGGTGGTCCATAGCGCGGTTGTTCTTCTCACTCATGCATCAAGCATTTTACAACTAACAACTCTTGATGGTGGATGTTCTTCTCACTCGTCTCTTGCACAAATGCATACCTAGAATTTGCGGTCTTGATTCTTCACATACATAAAGCAAGTTACAACTAACAATTCTTGGATTGTTCGCGGTAGTGGTGAATCGACATTAGGACTAGTGACAGAATTTGGACACCAAGATAAACACTACTCAACCTCCATTAATTAATCTAGCAGTGCGCCCCTCTCAAATTCTACCCTTAGTCCGCAGCATAGGAGTAGAAATGATACTTTGATTGTAGAGTAGTGTCGTCTTCGAGATTCATCAATCCAATTTACACAAGAGTTTACCTCGATCAGCCTCTACATGTTCACACACACACATATACCCGTCGTGTTTACAACTCTGGCGAATGGCAGGCCCCCCCCCCCCCCCCGGCCCTATGCTCCGTACTTTTCCATTACATCTCATCGGTTTTGTGTCGAAATTTCGCTAAATTCATTTCGTTTGAGCCAGATTTCTAAGAAACTTGCACGATATAATTTGATGGCCCCCCTCTTCTTATAATGCTGGCTCTGTCCCCTCCCCTGAATGATGTCGACGCACACATATGTACGTCAATACGGTCACGCGTATCGACTGCTTTCTGCATTTGCTCCTGCACCGTCCCGTTGCGATCCAACAGCGAGATAGTAAAACTCCTCTACCAAGCCGCGCAGCAACGCAGGAAGGGAATGGCAAGGGGCCATTGCCGTCACGCCCCACCCACTCAACCCCTAATGCTCCGTATTTTTCCAGTGCATCACATTTGATTTGTATTGAAATTTTGTTAAATTTGCTTCGTTTGAGCCTGATTCTAAAGAACTTGCACCGTATAATGCTGGCTCCATCCCCTCCCCGGAGTGCATATCGACACACACATACGTACGTATTCCTTCCGCTCCTTCCCGCCCGGAATCAGCAAGGCAACAAAGCAAGTACGTACAAAGGACACGGATGTGTAAAGAGTTAAAAAGACCCCAACTGCGTTGCCACCTTTCTCAGAATCGTGCAGCACAGCACGCAGGTGTTGCAGGCTTGCCGCCGCCTCCAACCGTAACTAATTCGCTCCCCCTCTGCAGCAACGGCCTAGTTTACCATCCATATACCCGGCAGGCCCCGTAGTTTACTAGCGAGGTGGAATCGCGCGTCGAGACAGACAGCCGCGCGCGCGCCTTGCACCGGAGCCGGCCGGATCGCGCGTGTACACCGCGGACAGCCCGCGCGCGAACGGCGCGCCGGGGAGTCGGAGACACCGATGCTGTGCTCCGGCCGAACTTGTTGCCGTGGGACGCATCCGCAGCTACCAAAGCGAGTGGCTGCCACTGCCAACGCTCTGGGAATTCCTACCGGAGAATTTCGCCGCCAGAAAACTCTACCACGACCGTTTTTTGAACAACGGATCTGAGAGGTACTAGTACTAGTACTGCTCCGATTCGATGGATCCTTTGGCAGTAGTATAATGCAGGATGATCAGTACCACCGTGCCGGGATCACATACTATACGGGGCTCGATCATGAACCCACCCCCACACGCACTACGGGACCAAAAGTACCACCGTAGCCAAGCCAACGGTACAAGCGGCGCGCGGCACGGGCTGGTCCATCCAAAGCTGCGTCGTACTCCGTAGCTAGCTATCGAGTGTTCCGCGCTGCTAATCTGCTGCACGCCCTAGTCCGTCCGGCCAATCACCGGGATCGTCCCAGCCATCATGGCACGGGGGCAGCCCTGCGAAAGGTCGCTAAACTAAGCACGATTTTGGCTCGGGGGACGGGGACCGGGACAGCCCGGCCGGCCGGCTCTAGCAAGTAGTAGCAACACACACCCAGAGCGCGCCCTCGTAAACCGAGAGACTAGTGGCTTTGATCGATGCGCGCGCGCGCGATCGGTCCGTGTCCTTGCGAGCTGATCGATGAGCTGAGCTGAGCGCGCGCGGCGACACAGAGGCTTCCCCCCCCCCCGGCCCGGCCCCCGTACCGTGCCGGCGTAATGATCGCCGCCCCATGGCCGGGGATCATTGCCGGAAAGATTCGAGCACGGTAGCTAGCTCGTGGGCGTGGGCGTGCAAGCTCCTTCCTCCCTGTGCGACCGTGCGGAGGAGGATAATGCCGTTTTCTCAGGGCACCGCGCGCCGCGCCGCGCCGTGCGCATCGTATGAGCGAGCCAGGGTTGGGGTTGGGGCCGAACTTGATCACACAGATGTTAGATTGATCTCTCCACCAATGGGCCCATTGGGCCCTTGAACTCGCGTCCGGATCGGGGACGCCCAGCCTGTTAGAAGGCTGGTGGGCCCCTGTCGCGCAGCACTATAACAGGGAGTGGGAGCCACGGCTCTAGACACGAGGTTTGCTGCCGCCACAGTAGCCCCCCATTCCTAACCCTAGCCGACCGAGAGGGAGGTGCTGAAGCGACGGGAAGACTCACCGACGCCACCACAGGACTTCACTGCCGCTGTCCCTGACCTGCACTGCGCGTCGCTGCCTAGTGCAGACCTTCATCGACAGAACCAGAACAAGAACAGGGACTCGAGGTATGTCGTTAACAGTTTAACCCACTTGATCTACTCCTAGTCGATCCGGCGATTCTATCAATGGTACCAGAGCCGTGCTAGGTAGTAGATCTTGCTTGGGAAAAAGAAAGGAACAAGAAACTGATCTCGAATCAAAATAAAAACAGAAACCCTAACCCTAGATCCAAAAGGCAAACAGAGAACGGAAGGGAGGACCTACCTGTGGGCCTACCTCGCCGTCGATACCGCCGCCGTCGTCGCCTTGGGCGTGCCGGGCGGACAGATGGTCTGGACCCCGTCCTCGCCGGTGTTTCGCCGTCAGGGATGGGGGCACGGGGCGCCGCGGTGAAACCCACCGACGGCGGCGTGCTCTCCCTCACGGGGAACGCGCACGCCGGCGGTGGGACTCCCGGCGGTGCCGACCACCACCTTCTCCACTGGCCACCATGGCCGGGTGCTCTGGACCTCACGAGTTTGGGGCTCTGGAGTAGAAGGGAGAAGGGATGGAGAGTCAAGGTAAGAGAGAAAAAAGGAAGGGAGGAGCCGGCCTCGGCTGCGTGCCGGGCGGCGCTCCTCGCCGTCGTCGGCACTGCCGGCCACGGGCGCCGGCCACCATGGCCACCCGCTCTCTGGATCTCGCCTGTAGGGAAGGAGACGGGGATGGGGGCTGAAGAGAAAGGATGGGAAATGATAGAGGAGGAAGAGATGGCCGACGGCTTCGAGCCGGGCGGCGCTCGACCTCACCGTCGCCGGCGGGCACGCCGGCCACGGGCGCTCCTCCGCCGCCGCCTGCGTGCGAGAGACTCGGGGGAGGGAGAGAATGGGGCTAGGGTTTACAAGGGACTGGCTGCCGGCGGGTTTTGATCCTCCGATGCGCGCGGTCGGCCGTCGGATGGAGATCCGAGGCACTGGACGGCTGAGATCGGAAGGCCAAGGGCAGGCCAGATTTGGCCCAAGAGGGCGAGGCGCGCGGGCCGCTTCGGCGGCCTGCCCGTTGGTTGCTGGGCCTTGAGCCCAGGCGGGAGTGTGGAAGGAGGCCGCGGGCCGGTTTCCACATCTGGGCCAAAAGATCAGCGAATGAACAGTGCATTTTGTGATTATTTTGATGAATTTCAGAAGCTTATTTGATGAATTTTTTGTATAGTTTTGATGAATTTCATCTAGATTTTGATTTCTACTCAAATTGAACCAACGAGATATTTGTGTAGAGATTGAAATGTGATAGAATGCTTCTGAATAGTATGTTTTTTCATGAATTTTATTCATGTTTTCTACTGCAAAAGTTTAAATTGTTGCTCCTTTTAGTTTAATTTGGAGATTAAATTAAAGGCAAAAGTTGAGTAGAGAAAAAAATAATGTAAAAAGGAAAGATTATTCTGATTGAATATTAATTCAAAGCAGAGTTTTGGCAAGTTTGTCAAAGTTCAGCAAGTTTGTCAAGGTTCTAACCTCTACTCAATTTTGAACCAACGGGATAAATTGTTTAGAGAGTTGACCTGTGTAAAGAAAAGTTTAGAAGTGTGATTGCTTCTGAAAAGAAATAAAAGTTTTCCGCTGCAAAGTGAAAGTTTCACCCTCTAATTAAATTGGAACCAACGGGAAAATTTAATTAGTGGAGTAGAAACATACTTATTCAAAGTTAATCATGGTATTGTTATTTTCCGACCAACGTTGGTGATAATAATATTATAATTATATGTGTCTTATGTTTAAAGTTAAAGTTTCTGGTGAATTTTGCATCAAAGTGATCAATTCTCAGAGAATAAAGATCAAGAAATATCGTTTTTTATTTCTTGCTTCTGTTGCACATGTGTTCTTTAGCTGTTTTTCAATTAAATTGGAACCAACGAGAAGATTTAATTGAAAGAACAGTTTTGAAAAGTTCCTTGTGGGTTATATCCACGTTAAAGTTAAAGTCAGCTTCCGCTGTATAAAGTTCAAGATAAAGTTGCATTGTTTTTGATTGCCAATTTTTTGTACAAAGTTTATGTCTCTACTCAATTATGGACAAAGAGGATTTTTTAGAAATACTTTTGATAAGTATTAATTCTAAATATAAAGTTCATGGTGTTGTCATTTTCTGACCAACGTTGATGATGGCAATATTATGATATGATGGGTTAATTCTATTTTAGTCGATGATGACTTGGAATTAATATAGATGAATAATGTTTTATTCTATTTTCTGCCCAACGGTGATATGGAATAGAACATAAAATTTAAAAGTTTCGTAAGCTTAAAGTTTGGATTATTATTGAATATTTTCTCAGAGAAAAGGTCTTTCTGCTTTTATTCATAAAAGCATTAAGAAAAGTGAGCTGAGTTTTTTGTGACTCAGGAGATGACAAAGAAAGAATGCCATGATATGAGGGACTGTGTTCTTTTTAAAAGAATGCCTTCAAAAGTAAAGATTCTCGGATATTAATCCAAGAAAAGAGATAGATCATTGAGAGTCTTGAGAAATGTTTTTCATGTACTCTCTATGATGAGGAATTTATTTCCAGTTCAGTCATCGTGATAAAAGTTGCACTAATTCATATGCATGTTTAATTTGACTAATGTTGGATTAAGCATGTGTGTGTTACAGTTTATTCAGATTCATTTCTGAATTTGATGATTGAATGCGAGACAACCCTGGCATGCGTGTCTCTTCCAGGAATTACCTGATTGAAGGGGAAAGTTTTGATACTCTCGTACGGCGAGAAAAGTTTGTAATTGTATACCCGCATGGCGGGAAAAGTTCTGAGAAAATACCCGCATGATTGGCTAAAGTTGGCATAATGCATGCTTATGTTAGACAATCCTATGTGGTGGGAAAAGTTTCGTCAAATGACTCATCCTGCATGGCGGGAGAAAGATATAATGACTCACGTGCTTGTTGTGTATCCCACACTAGGAAATAGTTTTTTGGAGTAGCTCTTTTACTACCTTGGTATTGATTGAACGTTTCCATTGTGTTATAGTCACTGAGCACTCTATGAGTTTAAAGAGAATCAAAAGTAATATGCGAACCTAAAGATAAAGAATGACATACAAGCTTGAGTTTTCAAAAGCACTGATATAAAGAACTCTGTTGAGTTTTTTGAAGTGAAATGAGGAATAGTGTACTCCCATATATGAGTTAAGTAACAATCTTGTTTTGTGTGATATAATCATGTAGATAAAGGAAGTAATAAAAGTCTTCTCAAAGTTTCCTCACTGATAATAGTTCTGAATAGGTTTCGAAATTGTGGCAAGAAAGTTCATGCCACATTTCGAGGGGGAGAAAGGTGAGAAAGGTGAAAATCCCCTATACAAAGGTGAAAATCCCCTATACTTCAGGAAAGTAATGCATTGTATGCATTTAAAGTGTGATCTATAGAAGATAAATGTGATTGTCTGGGGGAGTACGACAGTCATAAATGTGATACCCCTAAAGAAAAGGAATAGCTAAAATCCCGGACTTTTATAAGTTCGATAGGATGATAGCTATGTGACCAAAATGGTGAAAGAACAAACCCAAAAATGAGAAAGTTTAAAGATACTCTATTTTTATAATAGATGGTAAGGTCTGGGGGAGCCATTTAGTTGGCCATCCGGATGAAAGAAAAGGCTGATCTGGGGAGCCATTTTGTTGGCAATTCAGATAAAAAGAAAATGTTCTTTTATTTCTAACGAGACACATTGTCTTCTTGGAATACGAGAGCAATCAGGGGGAGCATGGTGGCTCGAGAAATTGACTTCGAGGAGAAGTGGGTATGTATGCCCACTCTGATGATTCGGTAGCTATTTCTCTCGACACTCGTGGCAACAATATGGTAGATGATATGGAACCTGTCCTTCAGGAGCCATTGAAACTCGTTGTTGTACATGGGGAGAGCTGCTACAGCCCCATATGGTAGATGTACCAAAAGTTGAGGCACACAATGTGCCAGAGGTTGAGGCCTCTAGTAGGTCTCAAAGAGTCAAAAGACTGATGGTTGCAAAGTTTGCAATATAGAAAAGTTCACATTGAGATTTATTCCATCTCATGTGTAGAAACCATAAGAAGCGCTTGTTCATTGAAAGTGGAACTAATGAATCCCGAGAAAGCTTGGGACTCAGAAGTAATTCTCAATGGGGCCAAAGGAGTAGGCTGTAATGGGTCTACAAGTCGTGACGTGACTCCAAAGAGAATATGTGAACACACAAAGCGCATCTTAAAAGTTTTGTGCAAAGAGAATGAAAGGACTACAATGAATCTTGTGGCACATCATGATCTGAGTTACATCAGATGAAAGTATTGCATGGCACAACCTAAGGGTTTTGTCATGTAAACAAAAGAAGAAAAGTAATGCTACCTAAAGAAATCATTTACGAATGATAACATTCAAAGATAAAGGATTTGGTTGTTAATTTTTTGGGATTTAAAAGTGAATAAGAGGACAACATTTGAACAAAGTTATAAAATGAGAATTCATTTCCTAATCGTGCATATGTGATTGACATCTTGCGTGGTAGCAATAATGTCAATCTATTGTAAAAGGAGAAGAGGTTCTTGTCCTCAAAGTTCAAAAGGAAATTCTCGATGAATGTCTCTCAATTATAAGGATTGAGATTCACCGAGATAAAAGAAAAGGGGTATTAGGACTATCGCAAGAGACATACTTAGAAAAGTTGCAAAGAAATATAGTATGCATACGAGTAAACCTTCGCCTGTTCTCATTGTCAAGGGTAATGGTTTTGGGAACTTTTATGTTCCAAGTATAAATATGGAATGGATTAAAAGAATATGGTACCATATGCTTCAGCTGTTGGAAGCCTAATGAATGGAAAAGATAGAACTTACCTTGACATAGTTCGTATATCCGGGTTGTTTTGGCAATGTCCAATCCAGCAATAGATCACTGGAATGGAATGAAGTGTATCAGCCTCATGCTAAGTTGAAAAGATCAAGTGCTCTCAAAAGGTTGTGAGTACAAAGATATTTTGTGAAATGTGTAGCGAAATCCACAATTGTCGCTAACTTTCACACTTGGAGTTTTTGTGTGGAAATGCTCCAAAGGGTTTAACACAAATGTCATCAATGTGATGCAAAGATGTGGTATAGCATGATACGAGGCTGAGGGACAGGCAAAATAGTTAATGGAACCTGTACTCGGAGTTGAAAATGGTTGACAACATCAATAACCATTAAAGTAGTTCACTCCTATGACAACAAGTCAAGTGTGCTGCCAAATACATTGACACAAAGTTATATGTTGTAAAGGAGTAAGTCCGGAATCATATTAAAGATATTGCGCATATAAGAGACAAGCAAGCGCTTGAGGATCCTCTTACGAAAAGTATATCACCCAGTGCGCTTAGAGAACACATGTGCAACATGGGTTTATGGCATAGTTTGAGATTTCGGACAATAAAAGGGTCCAAGGCTAAAGAATTTGTTTCAGTACGGAGATGTGTATTGTAGCTGTTGAATCTATCGGGGATTGACAGAATCGAGATTGACTGTGACGATAAGACATGCTCTATACACTGATATGTAATGGAATGAGAAAAGAAGTTAAAAGTATATGGTGAGATCAAGGGGGAGAATGTTAGATTGATCTCTCCACCAATGGGCCCAACGGCCCATTGGGCCCTTGAACTCGCGTCCGGATCGGGGACGCCCAGCCTGTTAGAAGGCTGGTGGGCCCCTGTCGCGCAGCACTATAACAGGGAGTGGGGGCCACGGCTCTAGACACGAGGTTCGCTGCCGCCACAGTAGCCCCCCATTCCTAACCCTAGCCGACCGAGAGGGAGGTGCTGAAGCGACGGGAAGACTCACCGACGCCACCACAGGACTTCACTACCGCTGTCCCTGACCTGCACTGCGCGTCGCTGCCTAGTGCAGACCTTCATCGACAGAACCAGAACAAGAACAGGGACTCGAGGTATGTCGTTAACAGTTTAACCCACTTGATCTACTCCTAGTCGATCCGGCGATTCTATCAACAGACAGTCAGACACACACAGACCGGCCGGCCGGGACACACGACGACGCATGATGTTCAGCTAGGCAAAACGGCATGTCCCGCTGGAAAAAGCGCAATCGACGACCTGCGAGCCTCACAGCCCCTCCTCCCTCGTGGCCCATGCTTCTCGACATTCTTGCAGAGGAATAGCACGCAGCGCCAGCGCTCGATCTTCCCGCAGAGAAGAAGAGAGATGACGACGGGGGTGTTTAGCTTTAACAAGTATTTGCGCCCGTGCCTGCTCCGCAGGCGAAGGACACGCACGCACGCACGCTGGCCCCTCTGCAGCCACGGGGGCGGAGTGTTTTCCTGCTGGCCAACGGCCGAGCAGCACCAGCACCGCAGGCGCAGAGAGGCACCACCACCACGCCGTGCTTGACGCGAGCTCACAACGCTCGCTCGCTCGCTAGTGCTCGGCAATGTGGACTTGTTGCAGGCACCGCACTGCAGCCGCAAGTTGCAGGTGAGGCTGGATAATGGGACGAAAAGATGGCGCTGCGACATGCCGATCTGCCGGGCGGGGGGCGAGCAGAGCAGATGGTTGATTCAGATTCCGACATTCAGAGATCGGCTTTATTTTTTTTTAAATTACACAGTACAACGCAGACGCTCACAACACGCACGCACACTCATCCTTATGAACACACGTACGCAAACCCTACCCCTATGAGCACATTCGAAGGACTGAGCACCGGCAAATCTGGAGATTCTCGAAGTCACCACTAGCGCCTCGTTGTCGACGGGAACGTCGCTTACCACTTAATGCATAACACCGGAAATCCCGGAATAAATCCAGGAAAAGGTGCGAGCACCAGGATTTGAATCCTGATGAGTAACGTCCCACTAGACCGTCCTACCATTGGACTACAAGCCCATTCGCAGAGATCGGCTTTATTACAGCAAACGGGCCAGGCAAAGTGTGGGCTTTCACCGTTGCAACGGGACCAGCGAGAGGGAGGCCTGGTGGATGGGCCCAACGCGTGCTCCGGAAAAGCCTGCAAGGTCAACGAAAGAAGACAGGCAGGAGGATCCCCACCATTTTTGCGAGCAGATTGCACAATCATATTTACCTACCTACCTATATAAGGTAGGGGGTGGGGTGGGGGTGGCCTAACATACAAAAGAAACAGAGGCGGAAACTTAGGTGGTAGTAGGCCCAGCCCGGTTGGCAGTATGACCCACCACGGAAAGGAAGCTACGGGCCCGCCCAGTTGAATAGCTGGGCCTAGACATCATTGTTTCGATTAACACAGAATTTTCGTAGGCCCAGGCCCGATCCTAACCATGCTGTGCCGAGCCCAGCACGTTTTTTCTACGGGAGGTCGGTCAGCGTAACATCGTTTTCCTTCTCCGTCGGTCGTATGTGTGATGGATGTTTTGTGTTTTCCACCTCGTTTCCCCCTCTTTTCTACCATATGGCTAGAGTTTTTTTTTTGAGAATCCATATGGCTAGAGTTTGTCGGGAAACCTATATAAGTTTCATAATTCTTTTTACGTACCTTCTAGTATTTGAGATCAGTATATGTATGGCTAAGAAAAGGTGTGGAATGAATTAAACAGTAAATACCTCCTCCCCGAAGCCAACGTTGTAGTATGAGATTTTGTGGATAGTTGAATCATTTGTAAGAAAAGTATCACATGTGGGAGAATCTAGGTAAGGTGGGGAGCAAGTAAAATAAATAAATACCCATTCTCCGAGCAATGTTGAGTTAGGATATTCGAAAAGTATCACATGTTGAGTTAGCATATTCAAAATTATCTCGTCTGCTCCACGTCAAAGTATATGGTAAAGTTCAGGCCTAATTTTATGGGCAACGGATCTCTATGTACGGGTGGAGCGGAGGTTTGAAGTTTTCGTAGACCTGTGTGAGAATGTCTTCATCTAATACAATAGTGTAGAGTGGTCTTACCTTCCGCATGATCAAGGTTTTTTAAAAAAATTACAAACTTATAGTTTAAGCGCATACTTACGTGCTGCATCTCGATTTTATGGGCAACAGATCTCTATGTACGGGTGGAGCGGAGGTTTGAAGTTTTCGTAGACCTGTGTGAGAATGTCTTCATCTAATACAATAGTGTAGAGTGGTCTTACCTTCCGCATGATCAAGGTTTTTAAAAAAAATTACAAACTTATAGTTTAAGCGCATACTTACGTGCTGCATCTCGATTTTCACAGCTTGAATCAATCTAACAACAAACACAGTCTGGAATACCTTCATTTACTCCCGAAAATAAACTTCTCTGTACCGTGCACGTACAGCTTAGCCTATAGATGGGCGTGGTTCGGTTCGGCCCACAGGTTCGCCGAACCGGCCCACGAAAACAATCCTATTGGGCTCCAGTTTTTCTCCACGAAACTGAAGTGGTTCGATGGCCTCGAACCCTAGGGTCGAGCGGTTCGACCCCGCAGCGCTCGACCACCTGGGGCCCCGCCGCCCTCCTCTCCCATCCCACGCGGCCACGCCGCCGCCGCCGCCGTCCCCCTCTCCCATCCCCACCTTCGTCTCCTCCACCGAGCCCCAACCAGTCGCCTCCGACGAGCTCGTTCCACCAGGAACGCGAGCGGCAAGGCAAGCAGTGGCGAGCCCCCTCACCAATATCTACAGCGAGTAGTACCACCGGAGGTCGACACCGGCGCCGCCGAGCCATCTTCCTCCTGCTTCGCCATCAACCGCACCAAGGCAACCCCTCGATGGAGTTCTCTGCTACCCCAAGGTTGCATCCGCACCAATTCCACCCTATTTCAAATTGCAGCTAGCGGCATTGTTGGGATCTTTGTTGGGAGCTCTCTGCTATGGCTTTAGTGCTAGGTAACGATGAATCGATTTCTTGCAAGATGGTACTAAATTCCCTATCCTATGAAACTACTGAATTATGTGGGAAATAAATAAATAACTTGATTGGCAAGAGAAGCCTGTCCTAGTTTTCTGTCACTGGGGTTCGCATCAGGAATACTGCTCCGAAACTCAGGTATCACTACGATTTTTCTGTCTCTAGACACCATATATTCTGATATATCAACCTGAAACTTAGGATTTCAGTAGCTAATTTGTTCTTTTTATCTATTTTGGCACCACAGTGAAATCATTGTGTGGAATGGATGATACAATTGTAGGCACTTGTATTGGTGTCACTGATCTATTTTCTAATTAGCTCATTGTGAGTGGTTTTCTGTTGATAGGTATGCAATGCGTAGGAAATGTGTATTTGCAATTTGTGTCTTGTGTCACCCCTGCATAGTGAAATCTTAGCACTTTTCTGAGTTAGTGCTACTCTTTCAGATTTTTGGCTTATATTTCAGCAGCTAATTTACACATTTTGAATAGACATAATTTGGATTATGTTGGTTTAAGATTATGACGTAGCTAATTCTGCTTGGATATTGATTACGTTTGTTCTCATTCATGATTATCTTGTGCTCTGGGCCTCATAACTTTCTACTTGTTACATATTACAGGTGTTCGGCAAGCAGAAGGTCTAGCACTCAAGCCTATGGTCGACGAGACAACTCCACAAGTCCATATGACCAGATGCCGCGAAGCCAGTAGCAATGGAGTCTCCCTGAAGGCTTCCTGATTGTCGAGTCAGCCTATGGTCATTGTGTGATCTTGTTTGGAAGTCAGCTCCTGCATGTTTGTGGAAAAAAAATTTAAATTCTAAACCGGCTCTAGGGTGGTTTGTACATGCTTGATCATGATTAGCATCTTGTAAAGAAGTTCAAACTATGTTTTATAGCTGGTCTGAGATAACTTTGTTGCAACACCACGCAAGCTTTAACATCAGGAGGAAATCACGAGATGGACCACGCCCAGGCTGGGTGCCTGCCGGCTGCTGCAGCCACGTGCAGATGTGGTTCGATCCTCGGTTCACCGAGTCAGGCATCATCTCACAAAAGGATAGACGCGGTGCTCCGTGATGCTGCGTCTGGGTCGATGGGGCGAGTACGGTTCGCTCCAGGGTGCACCATCCCCCATCTTTAAGCTTAGCTACGGATGAACGACGCCAGCACATTTGTTTCGCTTCGCTCTCGGCATCGGCGCCCAGCTACAGGAGATGGAGCATGCGGTGCAGATGGGCACCATGCAACTACTACAGCCGCACTGTTGTGTCCGGTGTCCTGGCGATGATAATCCGTTCGTCCAAGCAGCACAGTGCTAGCTGCCGCTGGTGCCCTGACGGGGCACGTCGTCGCAGGCGATCAGCTAGCAAGGCCGGCACACAGTGGCCGCGCGACCGGCCGCGTTGGGCGGCGCGCCGCGTGCAGTGGGTGGCGCCGAGCGAGCCTTCGATCTCCGGCGAATAGTCTGCCTGCCAACTCGGAGAGGGAAAGGAAGAAAGCCGAGAGCCTGAAAGCGTGGAGGTGCCATTGCATTGCTCGTCGGTAGCCGGGCGCATGCAGTCGCGCAGCGCATCGTTTTGTCCCTTTCAACAAGCTGAAGCTGCTGCGTGTGATAATGTGTTTGGCCGCAAAGACGCGACGGGCCCTGTGGCGTGCGTACGCTGCTGCTGCCCCCCGGCAGCGGCAGGCTTTGGCGCGCGCTCTCGGTGCAATCTTTTGCTGTTGGCATTTGACTAGAGGCTCTGTCACCATCAGGTGGCCCTAGCAGGGTGCTAGTACTCCAGTAGGGGCGGACGCGGACGAATCCCATGCGGGGTCGCAGGCAGCGCTGCATGTAGTATATGCATGCCATCGATCGCCATGCCCATGCATCTGGTGGCTTTGATAAAAGTTGGGTGGACGTGTCTTGTTCGACCTTTAACAGGAATCGACAACAGCGAGCGGCAGCAGCAGCTGGCTGAGCCTGGGCTTTTTTGGAACCTTACGGCCGCTGCCATCGGCCCACGGAATGGAATCCGTCGCCACGCCGCTTTATTAGGCTTTCTTTAGGTTTAGGGCACTTTCGCCCGTGCCCCCTTTTGCTCTCTCCCTCGCCCCACCCTTTTACTTCTCCAGAGAGAGGGTCGATGCCGGTGTTCAGTGCGACGCGATCAGCCATGGCCGCCGCCCTTCCCCTCGACGGCAAGGTGCACGCCGGCCGAAGGACGACGACGACGGGGGAAAAGGGCTGAAAGGCATGCATGTCTGAGAGGACGACGTTGAATGAAGCTCCTGTGTGCTCCGCGTTTGAGCTTTCGTTCGGCTCGAGAACTTTTGCAGCCGGCCGGCCAAAGGGCCAGCTCCGCGTTTTGTCGTTTGTACGTACGCGCCACAGTTTTGTTACATCTCCACGCTGTTTCAGTCTTTCGGAGGATAGACAAGGGGCGGAGCCAACTTCCTTTTGATCGGTCGAGTAATGTAATGCTCCACACACACTGGTACGTGTGGCGGTTTATTACGCTGGCTAATGCTTTTCGTTTAGGTAAAGCTATACGTTAACTGTGTGATTTGGAGCAACTCCTCACACGAATGCCGTACGTAAATGACCGCGGGCGAGTGGTGCTGATCCGACCGCTGCAGCCTGCAGCTAGCCGATGACGACGACGATCTAGCAATTGGTGCGTTGCTCGCGAGCTCACGTCCTCCACCTCCACGAGCTAGCCTGAGAGCACGCAACCTCTCTGGAGGCCGGAGACTACCCGAGTCAAGCGTTGTGTCAGGGCGTGCGCCAGTCTAGCAATGACCTGGTAGGCACAGTGATGGCAAACATCAGGCTGGTCGCACCGCGCGTCCGCAAAAGGATCTGAACGGCAAATAAACAGGTTCAAGCCCCACACCGCACACCTGCAAACAGACCTCTACAGTTCCGATTGCTACAGGGAAGCGGCAAACCAAGCGTTCAGACACACTAACGCTATCTTCTCTCGCCCCCTCCCTCCCGCCAACAGCCAACTCCATGGTCGCGCACCGCGCTCGCTGTCCTCCCCTCCATGGACGGCTTCGGCGGGTCGCAGGAGGCCGCCGCAGGCACGGTGCAGCGCATCCGCGGCGAGGTTTGCGGCGGACAAGGCACCTCAAGCTCCCGCCGCCAGGTCGACGTCCTCAAGCTCCCGCCGCGCGACGCCGAACTTCTGTACGCGGTGGGGAGAAGGAGGAGGACAGCGGGAACGGCGACGGGACCATCAGCAGGGCGTCCTCAAGCTCCCACCGCGATGCCGAGCTCCAGGAAGGAGGCCAGCCGGCGAAGCTCGACGGGCGGGGATGCCAGGCCACCGCCTGACCGGGAAGAAGATGCGGAGCCGGTCCTCCGCTGGCGCCCGGGGGGGGGGGGGGGGGGCTGCCTGCACGGTCTGCACCGGCGGCCCGCGGGAGAGGAGACCGCGAGCCCCGGCACCGAGACGACGCAAGCAAGGAGGAGAAGGAGGCCGCCGGTCTGGGAGGACAACGCGAGCTGGCCCAAGTGCCCGCCAGACCCGCCGCCGGATCTCTGCTCTCGGCGTAGTCGGGGGCTGGAGTCGAGATCCAAGGGAGAGGAGCCCGCCGGGATGGGAGTAGTGGAGGCCGCCGCGACGGGAGGGTGAGGAGTCGCCGGGACACCGCAGCAGGGAGAAGGGGAGGGGAGGGAAAGGCTGCGGAGAATCGGAGATCTGGACGAAGAGGGCGACGGGGCGGTTGATTTGGAGGCCGCGATGGAGGCCAGCGCGGTGCAGCGGATTTTTTTACGGATCTGTATAACCAACGCTGTCACGTGGGCCATCGTCTTTTACAGATGCATTTACATACCCAGCGGCGCGACCAGCCTCATGGTATGATCGAAAGGCTCAGGGCCACTGTCCGCCTGTTCCTGATACTATTTTACTATAGATCACAATTACACACGTGTCTATAGCGTCTGTTCACATGTTTAGTTCCAAAAATTTTCCCAACTACCCGTCACATCAATCTTCGGACACTGATTAGGAGTATTAAATATGAATTAATGACAAAATCCATTCCATAACCCCTACCTAATTTTTCGATACGAATCTAACGAGCCTAATTATGCCATGATTAGACAACGCTGTGCTACAGTAAATAATCTCTAATGACGGATTAATTAGGCTTAATAGATTCGTTTCGCGATTTCCCATCCATTCATGTAATTAGTTTTGTAATTAGTCTATATTTAATCCTCCTAATAAGCTTCCAAAGGGACCCCAAATTTTTTTTTCCAACTAAACAGGCTTGAAGTGAATGACTGGATGAAGGTTCATGTACATAGGGTAGTATACGGCAGACCGGTCAACCCTTAACCCTAACACTCCTGTATACACTCACGGAATGATTTTTCTACACAAATCTACTTATTGTTTACTAACGGACTACTGGGTTGCAGTTTTACATATTTCATTGCTTAATAGGACATGTACCAACAACATACAAACATTATAACCCAACCTAATTTGCAAGTGTACTGGCCAGACTGATGATATGGCAACAACTCAGAAAAGTATTGGTGGGAAAATAGAAAATTATACTCCTCCGTCCTTAAATATATGACGTTTTGCTTATCTACCTAAGTGATTGATGAGGACATGCGTGCCATCCGAGCATGACGGCCACACATTAGCAACATGTTGCAGCCATCTGATTGCTCTGCCCAACTCAGATGGAAGTAACAACCCGACGCGCTGGGCTTTCATAGATTAGATGAGTTTTGGTGATGCAAGTCAAGGAGAAAACGCAGAGCTGATTTTTTTAGATCGAGCAAAGGACAGTGTGATAAGGGTGGATGGTTTGGTTTATGAGGATTGAGGAGGGTGACGACCAGAGCCGTGCCGACATAAACCGAGACCTGTACAAAATTTTATAGAGAAACTAACAAAATATAACAATAAATGATATATATGGTTTAATTAATGTCTTAAATTTCAAGTGAATGTATCAAGAATCATGCCTAATCTTCGTTGAATAATTTCTATTTGAACAACTTCATTCTTGTAGTGTTTCTAGATAAAATTAATAAACATGCAAAAGATGAACAAACAATTAAAATATTAATTATTAAAGGACACTAACATAATTGAGAAAAAAATGGTAGATAGCCTACATGAAGGGTCCTGTATATGACAGAGTGCAGTGCCGAGGCTGTGCACCGACCACCGGCACAGTTCATCACTACACTAGCATCGTGGATGAGAAAAAGAAAATCAATCGTGTGGATGCTGTACGGGAGATACGAATTAATGGACTGAGGTTGACTTTTTTTTCTTCGTTGGCTAGGCTATAGCCATGGCATATGAAATGTTTTGGGCCCTTGAAATTTAGAGGCCTTGTACCTGTGCACCAGTTGAACTCCCATGTGCACAGGCCTGGTGCAACGAATTGTGAGATTTTTTAGCAATTATTTCTCTTTTTTCAGCATAGGAATAACAATAGTAATAGTAAAATAGAAATATAGATTATATGTTTTTTATAATGGGAGAGGTTGGTACCTATAGATATATGTTTAGATTACTTTAGACTATTTTTATAAGGCAGAGGTGGACAACTAATTTAGATATAGATTTAGATGTTATTTTAGGCTATTTCATAATAACATAGGTGGATAATTTGTTTTAAAACATAATAGATCTGATGGTTATGATTGTTGAGCATGAGTATTTGCCACCTCAATGAAATGTAGTAATTTGTGTAGGTGTTTTCTCGCAAATATAATTTTCCCAAAGGACAAGTATAGGAAATGCTCATTTCATATGATATACGAACACCTTGCTATTTTTGTTTCAAAGAAAAATCTGGTTTAACTTCGTGGGATACTAATTAATCTTTCGTAAGGATTAACTGAATCCCACTATATATGGTGCCGTCCAAACTCCTTTGTTCTCAGGAGTCGGGAGGCAGAAGTTTGAATATAGTTTGGCGCAATTAAAGTTTCCGACACAATATGTTCTTAAAAGAGAAATATGGTATGTATTGTGGCTGGTTCAAAGGCAACCTGACAATAAAATAGCACTTCGATTTGTTGCCCATCAGTGGCACTAGTATCGCTCAGCTTTTCGACTGCTTCACATGAGATGATATGCTGTGTATTTACCGAAATGCCAGGATAGTCATTGACCGCTGGATATCTGCTGTTTCGCTAACCAAAGCGTTCCGACAAACTACATAAATAGCTAAAATCCAGGCTCTGTTTACTTCAAAAAATTCTATATTCGTCTGTCACATCGAATGCTCGGACATTAATTAAGTGCATTAAATTGGAATTAATGATAAAACTTATTTTATAACTTCCACCGCAAAACTCGAAACGAATCTATAAACCTAATTATACTATGATTAGATATTGACCACCGGATATCTGATGTTTCACTAACCAAAGTGTTCGGACAAACTACATACGGAGTGATCTTGTTCGGTTGGTCGAGGACATGTGGTTATTACTGATTCGTTGTGAGAGTGGTGATGTTAGTGAATGATATTGATTTGGTGTGAGACAAAAATATTGTCGAATAGTAATAGCTAAAAATCCAACTAAGTTAATGTACTACTACAATCAAGTAAAATACGAGAGCGCAATTTTTTATGCACATGCGTGCTCCTGCACAATTCATTCACATCACCAGAACACACAATATTATCCATACTCTTCGTGCAGTTTTGTAAATTATACTCAAAATAACACATGCATCCCGTTTTTCACTTCTGAAATATGCATGGTTATGCTTTTTTTTAAAAAAAAGAAGCAAGTCGAAATGAAGCAGCAGATACTATATACCTACTCGACCTCAAGCAGTAACTAGTTTGAACTGTTACTGAGGACGTACTCGTACGTTTACTGGTTTCAACTGTACTACACCTCGAGCAGTAACTACTGCTCACTTACACACCATGCATATGTTCGCATCCAATCGCGCGCACATACGGCTCCAAGATTCAATTCAGACTGAACGCATCATATCTTTGATCTCTCCACAAAGCATCGAGCTGAGGTAAAAACAAAAGTTGCTGGAGCTAGCAACTGGCTCTTGGCGTACAACAAAACACCCTGCCCTTTCGCCAGTGCAGCTGGTGTTCCTTTGTCACCAGGGTAAACCCCCCCCGCCACCGCGCCAGAGGCGTCCGGCGGCCTCGTCGGCGGGCGTTCCAGAGCGGCGAGCTGAGGCGGCCGCCTTGTAGAGACCACCCCCACCCCACTGCCCGCACGTCGTCGGATCCCGCCAGTACCCCGACGCAACTGGAGCTCAGCAGCGCGGATCCTCCCCGTGCCGGGCCCCCCAATGCGAGGACCCCATGGCTGGCGAGAGCGCGCACTCGCCGTCCGTCCTGTGTACTCCTTTGCCGGCCAGGCCGTCGCCGATGCGGCCTACCAGTCTACTACCAGTAGCTGGTAGTAGACGGAATATACCAGCCAGCCTGCCGTGCGCCCAGCGGCCAGCGGCCAGGGCGCCCCCCAGGCCCCCGCGCGCGCTCCGTGACGCGCCCCGCGGCGAGGGACCTTGGCCCCCCCGTGCGCGCACGGCGCGGATCGGCGCCGCGGTCCACGCCGGTGTACAGAGCGCCTGCCTGCCGCGCCCGCCCCGATCGCCCAGTAGAGAACAAAAGTTTCCTCCCTTGAGATCCCGCGTGCGCGCCCACACCACCGGGCATGCACCGGCCACCACCTCCACACACGGCGCCGCGCACGCGCCCGCGGCCGTGCCCGTGCGTGCCCTGCTGGTTCCTTCCGCCATTAAGGAGGCCGGGCTTCAATAATGGCGGGACGCACCCAAGTACAGCACGAGGAGGCGACGGGAAAGGAAACCACCACCACCACCACCCGCACCGGCACGGGCACCGCACCGCGGCGCACTGAGATCGATCGATCGACCGCATGCATGCGCGCCGCGCGGGCTTTTTAACTCCGCCGCCCGTGCTCCCCCGTTTCCCACACCTCGGCTCGGCCGCTCGGCGTGTGACGCCGGTCGCTCTCGGCTCGGCACGCCGGCCGCCTGGCAGGCCGGCGTACGTAGGAGGGAGCTGCTGGGAACCACCCGACCGGCCGGCGTCCGCATGCGACGCCCGGAGCAAAGAAAGGCAGCGCGGGGAAAAGACTAGGAGAGAGAGAGACAGAGAGAAAGCGGACTAGCGCAGGAGAGACCGTCCTCTCCTCTCGCTTTCCTTTCTTCCAACCAAAGAACACGCCATGGACGCCTGCGCTGCAGCACTTGCATAGCATATCGCATGGCGAAACAAGGTATGTAGCCATAAATGCCGGCGAAGAAGCAGATCGAGAGGGTGGTGTGCGCCCAATCGAAATTGAATGCGGAACTCGGTCGGCAAGCGAGAGGAAGGAGGCGACGACGGGAGCTTCATTGAATTCGGGGCCTAAAAAGTCCCCCGCCATTGATCGCCTGCTCATCCGATATATGCTACGACGACCTCTCGCTCGCTTATCATCTGCTCGAGTTTACTGCAGCCGATCGAATTCGCTGCTCACAGATTGTACAAAAGACGGCAGAGAGGCATCCAATTTAAATATATACCATCAATATGGCACGGATCCGAGCAGTGACGTCGCAACAGTGGCGAGGTTGAGCAAAGAGAGGAAAGAAGAAGAGCAGCGAGAGTACACATGATCGAGCTGATGATGGGGGTTGTGGAAATGGACGGGTCAAGATTCAAGAGCAAGTCACAGTGATGCTAGTGCTGAGAGTTAGTGCTCCGAGCCCATTAACACTTGATGATCGATGCTGGATCGATGACGCTAGCTGGAAAGAGCATGCAACAGGAAACAGTTGTATTGCTGCTGCCGCTTGGCATGCATGGCATGGGCATGGCAGCAGCGGCGGCAGGCTTGCGTTTGCAGCCGCTGTAGGAGACTAGGAACAGACGCTTCTCATGAGTTGCCTCTGCCCTAGCTGTTGCCAAAGGCTAGAGGGCCGGATGACCGGCCGGCCGGACCCATGAGGCCTGCTTGCTGGCCGGGGGAGTAAAATTATCCTTGCCGGGGCCTGCTCATCGATTCCCAAGCGCACGACCAAAAGAAATAGAGGGATCGATGCAAACCCAAATCCCCAGACAGGGATCGAAATTTCAATTGCAACACCAAAAGCGAGTACATTCCCAAGATCCAAATCGGCAAATGGCCATGCCCTGCCCTCCTCCTTCCCAACACGGTGGCAACGTCATGATCGTCTCATCTACTGCTACTAGGAAACAACACACACAGCCAAAGAACCATAATAAAATAATATGCAAAAAAAAAAGAACAACGGCCGTCGTCTCCTCCATCCTAGCTAAATCCAAGAACTGCTGCTCGCTACCAACCTCTAGCTAGCTTGCATTTCTAGCTAAAAAAGAAGGCACAGAAGAGAGAGGGAGAGAAAAAAATTCTGAGGAGATTAACGATGGCAATGCGATCGATCGGTAGCAGTGTACCTAGCTGCGTGCTGAGGATCATGGCTTCTTGCCCAGGGTGTGCTTGTTGTTGTGCATCCAGACCTTGAGCACGTGGCGCTTGACGCAGACCTCCTCGCTGAACTGCTGCACGGCGGCCTCGTCGTGCTTCTGGATGCGCCACCCCAGCCGCTCCGCGAACGCCAGCATCCGGTCCTTCTGCTCCTGCGTGAACTTGGTGCGGAACCGCTTCTTGCCGGACCCGGACCCGCCGGACCCCGACGGGCCGCCGCCGGAGCCGCCCAGGGACATGCCCACCATGGGCGCCACCACCATGGGGCCGATCAGGCCTGACATGTCGTCGCCCTCGGAGTGGGAGGTGGACGGGAGCGCCAGCGGGCGCTGCATATGCCCGGCCGCCGCCAGCTGCTGGTGCTGGTGGAGGAGGTACCCGGCGGGCGTGCGGTAGTAGGGGGAGAACTGGTGGTGGTGGTGGTGCACCGCCGCGCCGTACGCGGTGATGGCGGCCGGGGACAGTGCGGCGGCGGGATCGGCCGGCCCGGCGCCGCCCGTCGTCGGCGAGTCCGACTCCTTGCGGTGGAAGTTGCGGTGGCAGCCGCACGCCGCGCAGCGGAGCGCGTCGATGGAGCCTTCCTCGCCCGCGGCCATGAACTCGCCGCAGCCGTCCACGGCGTAGCCGCCGATGCCGACCGCGTGGTTCTTGAGGCACTCCCGATACCTCGTGCCCCCGCCGGCGCCGCCACCCGCGCCTCCGCCGGCTTGGCCTGGCGTCCTGAAGCTCCCGCTTCCTCCAGAGTCGTCCCCAGGCCTCGGGGTCCCGCCGCCGCCTCCCAGCCCAAGCCCCGGCCCCGGCTGCATCGGCGCGTCGTAGCTCGAGGTCACGGGCATCGGCGTCATCTCCTCGTCGCCGTCGCCGTCGTCGTGCTCGTCGAAGTCCATGGCTGTCGGTGACGTGCACGGCGCGCGGCGGCACGCGGAAGCTCTCGCTGCTTTCCTTTCCGCTTCGGATCTCTAGATTGTTCGTGGCCGGGGTTAACAGCAAGCAAAGGGCTTAAGGAGAAAAAAGTAGTAGCCGCGAACAGTCCCTGCTGCTAATTTTGACGCCTCGACAGCCTGCAGGCAGGCAAGCCGCAAGCGGCTGTTGTGCCCTTGGGCTGCACTCGCACACACTCTCTCTACCAATCTAGCCAGGCCTCCTCGACGCCTCGCTCCTATTCACCTGTCGCTCAGTGGCGTGACCATGGTGTTTGGTGTGGGTTTGGCTCCTGACTCCTGTATATATCGACCTCTCTCTCTCTCTCTGCAGGGTTTCAAGGGGATTTGGCTCCAACACAATTTCAAATGAGGAGGTTTACACAGTATTTCTAAAGGCAGAGCTCTTCTTCTCGCTGGTCATCTTGTACAATTCATTTACAACGAACGGAAACGGAGTGGTAAATAAAGCATTACTCAACCACGTACCTCTGTGATCTTCCAAAGATATGTGTATAAATGGCAGGTTAGTAGCAGTGAAGTGTATTATACCCGCAGCTATGTAGTCGAGCTGTCAATACGTCTCGACGTAATAGCCACTGGTGGAAAAACGACTTTTGATCCAACCCTTTATTCCCGGTTGAACTTTGGAGCCGAGACTAAAAGGTTCCGGACGACGTGGCCTCTAAAGGCTGTTGGCGTAGCACCCTTTTAGTCTCGGATGGTAAAACCACCCGGAAATAAAGGTCTGGACGCCAACAGCTGCAATGTAACAATAATTGTTGTCACCCTTTAGTCTCGGGTGGTGTTCCCACCCGAGACTGAAGGGGGCTTTATTCCCGGGTGGGAACACCACCCGGCATTAATCCCGTCGCCCCCCTCTCCCCCCGTACTCTCTCTCTTCCTTATCTTTCTCTCCTCCCCATCCTCCACCGTCAGCCACTCTTTCTCTTCTTTTTCTATCTTCTTCTCCTCTCCTCTACTCTCATCTTATCTTCTTCTCTATGGCAGGGGAGGGCAGTCCGGCGGCGCGCGGCCAGGCTGGCGGGCACGGGCAGGCTCCAGGCGCGCGGTCCCCCGGTGGGCACGGGCGGCGCGGCCAGGCCCCGGCGACTGGCCGGCGCGGCCAGGCCGGCGGGCACGGGCAGGCCCCCGGCGCGGCGGCGCGCGGCCAGGCCCCGGCGACCGACCGGCGTGGCCAGGCAGCGCTGGCGGCCGGCGCGGGCGTGCGCGGCCCCTGGCGCGGCGCGGCCAGGCAGCGCTGCCCTGGCCGGCGGCGCGGGCGTGCGCGTCCCGGGGCGCGCGGCCTCCGGCTTCGCGGCGCAGGAGGGCCCCCCCGCGTGGGCGTGGCGGCGCGACGGGTGGATGCCGCGCGACAGAAAGGAGCGGAGGAGCGCGCGGTGCAGGGAGTTCGATTCGTTCTCGTTTTTTTTCTTCCCTATTTGTGGATGTGAATGGTCGATTTGCATTTGTCTCAATTTTGTTGTGGATGTAAATGATTCATTTACCTCGATTTGTTGTGAATCCTCTGTGAATTTGTGTCATGAATTTGTGAGATGAAGTGTCATGAATTTGTGAGATGAATTTATAGATGCTCTGTGATATGAACTTAAACGAATTTGTGTGATTCGATATGTGAATGTTGTAGTGAAAGTGAACATGTTCTTGGTGAAATTGAACTTGTTCTTGTTCTTGGTGAAATTGAATTTGTTGAAGTTGGAGTTGAGTTGGAGATGGAATCAAAGTTGGAGCCGGCGGAGCTGAAGCTGGCAGCAGGCGCCAGCGTGCAATTTTTTTTTCTCAAAAACCCTTTAGTCCCGGGTGGTAATACCACTCGGGAATAAAGGCACCCTTTACTCCCGGTTGGTCACCCGGGAACAAAGGGAGGGGGCTTTTGTCTTTATGAATCAGTCTCTAGAGGTCTTTAGAGAAATATTGCTCTTAACAACCGAGACTGAAGGCCCTTTTTCCACCAGTGAGCACTTGTAGAGATAAGAGCAGACAGTATCTCAGTGACCATGTCAATAAAAGAGAGACCCCGGAAGATTCGCAAATAAACGGACCCGGCCACAGTGTGACGGCTACAGGATTGCGCAGATGCACAGTATTCTCAGTCAGGCAGTCACTAGAGAATAGTTTTGTCACTAGTGCTAAGACTTAATGCACAGTTTTTATTGTACTGTTACCAATATAATTGTGTATATTGAGTCTGTTGTGGGGATGAAACTTGGGCCGTCCACTTCGTTGCAAAGGAATACTGAAGATGTATATGCATAGTGCTGAAATAATATTTTTTCGAGAGAAAATATGATATGTGATGAGTAAATAGTGTTTTTTCATTGTCACTCCAACGAAGAGAATAGAGCCCACTCATCTCACATATGATAAAAGTTTTTCATTCATTTTACTCGTAAGGGTTACTCTCTCTCCAGTTTTATTTTTATTGGTCGCTCACGAAACGCGACGGTTAAAGCGCAAAACCGGCGAACGGACCTTTGGTCCAGTGGTAGCGCTCCAGGCTGGGAGGCTACCGACGGGGGTTCGAACCCCCGTCTCGCACCCGGGTGCTGAGGCCAGTCGTGTGTGCGTCTGGTGGGTGTAGGCGTGTGTTGTGGTGTGCGTACCTCAGTATGGCGCGTTCCGAGACTACTCGGGCAGCCTCATCTGCGCTGAGTCCGGTCAGCGTGGGTGTCTGACCTCTTACATGATGAGCCAGTGCTCCTGGCAGCTTTCAAAAAAAAAAAAAGCGCAAAACCGGTTTGGCAACTGGTCGCTGGCAAGCGAACCAGCCACCGAGGTCGGGGCGTTGTGCGCCTGCGCCTGCCGCGCACGGTGCACACGTGGGCCCTGCGATTTTTTTCTTTCATTCAACAAACTTGTCTGCAGCATAAGTTATATGCCTAACTCGTCGTTACAAAAAAAAAGTTATACCCACAACTCGTCGTTAGAGAAAAATTATACATAAAAATTATTTTTCAAATTTTTTGTGCATACAAGTCGTGTGTATAAGTTCCAAAAATGAAAAGTTGTGTGTATAAATTGTGCGTATAAGTTCCAAAATGAAAAATTGTGTGCATAAGTTCTAAAAATAAAAAGTTGTGTGTATAAGTTGTATGTATAAATGAGAGGGGAGGGGATCGGTTGCTCCGAGCGACCGACTGCTAATTAGCGGTACCCCGGTTGAAGCTTCATTCGTTCGGTTTTACGGGAATGATTCCCAGCTAATCAACTCCTTCAAGAATTTGTACTAGCGAGAACAGATCCTGGTCCGGAATAGCCCATTCCGGGATAACCTAACGTGCCCTAAGGAGCAAATAATCAGGACGGGTACTATAAGTTGTTGGAATAATAAAAGTATTGTACCATCAATTGTACCGTCAAAGAACAATAGGAAGAACAATAGGTGGTAACAAGTAATTAGCTTTGCTCTTGATTTTTACTGTATAGTTAAACATGATCGATGGACGATGGATTATTGTATCTATCACCACAATACCACATCATCTATGTATTTAGGAGAAATAAGAGTCGGCAATGGCTTTTCAAGCCTGCAGAAGCGCTGAAGCACTTCGAGGCGCGGCTACGCTCCCAACACGCGCAGGTGATCGTATTGAACGTTGCGCTCCTTGGAGTTGAGCTGGGCACGACCAACTATCTTATAGGTCGTCTCCTGTAATGTAACTTAAAATTTTTGCTGATGTGAAGAAAAGAGGTTGAGAAAAGATGAAGAGTTCGTTGTTTTTAGACAATATATCAATATACTTGGAAGGAAGGGTCATACCGTATCTTGGATCTTGGCAAGATGGGCCGCATGATACGGCACTGACATAACAACTATATGAAAATTGTTCAAAACAACACTGTTTGTTTTTTTTTGAAAAGAACGGCAAGAGATTTGTCGTAATTTTTATTAGAAGAAAGCAGAAAAAGAACAAAGGTACAAAAAGAAAGAAAAACAGCTGTGAGGAGGAGCCACAACTACCGGCCCCAACCTCAAAACAACTCAGAAACTACGAAGTCAACTATAAGCCAACTAGAAACAAGGACAAAACAACTATGGGGAGCCGCTAAACATGACCGTTATTTGAAGTACTTGTCGGAGTCACAATGTACTACTCTCTCCGTTTCAATTACTCGTTGTTTTGACTTTTTTAGATACATTTCTATTATTATGTATTTCTAGAAATAAATATACATTTAGGTGTATAACAAAATGAATGTAAAAACCTAAAACGACAAATATCTTGGGATGGAGGGAGTAGTCAATTACTAGTCATTAATGATTTCAATTTGCACTCTGGGGCTTGCATAAAATTTATTCTAATCCCCTTAGCTAGTTACAGGTACTGCATGCTGTACCGGCCAGTCATGCAAATTTACAAAAAGGCATCCGTGAAGGAGTTTGTTCCGTAGAAAGCAGCAGCCGAAGTGCAAATTTAGCCAGGCAACAAGTGCTCATTAGCTAATGAGTGCGAATTCCATGGATTTTAACAGAGAGCACAGAGCAGGAGACCAGGAGGGGCGGAGCCAGCCACCAAAGGCACCGATGTCAGCTCTACTAGATGTTCATGTCAACTCCTTAGAAGAACAATGCATATGAGTGATTTTCTACTGATTTTGCTGCAGATCATCGATGTCAGCTGACATCAATGAAGAAGACTAGCCCCGCCAGGATCAACTCGATCGTGCGCGAGGAGAATATCCCCATGCCCGTGTAGTACCCAAATGATACCGCTCAGACGGAAACCAATCGCGCCCTAACTGCACCCTCCGAGCTTGCAGTCGTGTGTGTACGTGCTCGTCTCCACACCCGCACACTGCAGCGAATGCTTCGATTCTAACGGTCTGTCATGGAGGAAAATGCAGGTGTCGATAACCTGTTGTTGTGGTTCGACCCGACATTTTTTTTTGTTTTTTAACCTCTTTTTCCGAAATATTCTCACAAATACGTCTTTGGGAGAAAGAATTCGAAAATAGACCCTCACCTCAGCGCGCATTGTGGCACCGAGCTTACACGTCTCGGTGCTGTTGGGGTGGCGGAAAACATCATCCCTTGGCTCCGGGGGTTTACTCGCTAAAATCACTTGGCTCCGGCTTGATTAAAGGAACTACATAGAAACTTGGGCTCCGCACAACGGATCGCGTAGCAAACATACACGGAGCATGGAAGCTAACCAAGAATGAGTCTTCTTTCTGCAGGACAAGCTTTGGGCTTGGGGATCTTCTTCTGGTAAAAAGGTCATTAACAACCCGGGCTACGCCAGGAATCCTCCGGAATCCGACGCCAGGGATTCTTCGAGCCCGCGAAGCGCCTGGCCGCACAAAGGAGTCGCCGAAGCCAAGAACTTCCAAGCAAAGAAATGGCGAGGACAGACCACGAAGCCCGGAGTTTTCAAGATCCCTGACGATTTGGACTTGGTCAAAAGCTTCCACAACACGGAACTGCTACATCGCCACGTTTTGCGGCGCATCGTCCGCTCCGTGGTCTACGGCAATTTTGTCGCTCTGCTGTCTGCGGCGTGAGATCCGCTTCGTGTACCTGTACAGGAGTGCCCTCGAATATTCTCGATAGATGCTAGGGTTTGAGGGTAGAATCGAAATGTAAATTTAGCCTTTTGGCACTATAAAAGGGGTCTCCCTCCTCATTGCTAGGGGGACGACTTTTTGGGAAAGTGATAAAGTGACGCAAAATAGAAAGTGCAAGACCTAGAATATTGTAACTTGTTCATGCGTAACTGTTGACAACTGTTTTTCGAGTAATCTTAAATTCTGTCTGGGATCTTGGATCCCAACAGAGGCGCCCACCGTGTTCTTAGCCGTTAAAGAGCCCACGATTCCACCTGCTAAGAAAAAAATCCGCTTCCGAAAACCAGGAAGAGCCAAGATCGGCTGCTAAGGAAAACAGAATCATAGTCGTGCCGGAGCCTAGACCAGAGGATGAGGACGACTCGACGCATACTCAAAGCGAGAAGAGGAAGGCAGCGGGTAAATCCGCGCAGGGTTCCGACCCAGAAACGAGCCTGATAAATGACAAAGAAGGAGCGGCCGAAAAAGAGCTGGCTTCGATCTTAAAGCAAATCGAGACCATGAAACGAGAGAAGGAAAGAATTGTCCTAGAATTGGAAACACAAAAGAAAGCCGACGAAAAAATCAAGAAGTTAATGGCAGCGAAGCTGCATTTAGCTTAGATGCAGGAGGAATTGGACGAGTTACATTCCCATCGGCACACTCCGCCATTTCCCACCCGAAACCACGAGGAAGATCCACCTCCGCAAAGCGAAAATCCAGTGTTAAGTTGCCCGTTACATAACACGACAGGAGCATATGTGTCCGTCGATTCAACATCACCCTTGTCTCTAGGCCTACAAACAGCGCCATGGCCCTTCACTTACAAAACAATCTCCCTACCAAAGTATAATGGCTTGAAAAACTCTAGATAGTTCATCATGAGTTACGAAGCTGCCATAATAGTGTGCGAAGGTGCTGCTTTGAACTGGTACTCAATGTTACCCCCACACTCGGTCTATAGTTGGATCGACTTGAAAACCAAGCTCATTCAAAACTTCCAAGGCTTCCAAGCCATCACCACAGATGAGGGAGACCTATTCTGTTGCATCCAAAAAGACAAGAAACCTCTAGCAAACTATGTGAGAAGATTCCTTCAGCTAAAATCTCAAACTCCGGATGTGTCGGAGAAAGTTGCTATAGCCACTTGCATCAAGGGGCTAAACTCAGGGCAAACTGCATCCCACTTGTCTAGAAAAAAGCCAAAGACAATGCATGCTCTTTTGGCAGAACTCGAAGAGTATTGTAGATCCGATGAGGATCATAGACAAAGGGTAGCCGAAGAAACAGGCTAAGGAAAAACCAGAGGGAGTATGACTGGGTTCCCTCACACCAAAGCGTGCAAAAAAATATAGCACCATACCCCTCAAATCAAATACTCCCAATAGAAGCCGCACCAAATACCCAAAACCAAAATCAAGTCCCCCCGCAAAAACAGGGGCCAGACCCAGCTTCGCCAGGTTCTGGCCGGGGTGGCCATAACCAAAGATGAAGAGGGAGAGGAAATGGATTGTCTCCGCAGAATCAAAATTTCCGGCCTCGGCTATTTTATTGTTCTTTCCATGGAAATCAACCCCACCATTCCACTGATAATTGCCCCGAAACCAAAAGAACATTAGAAAGAATGGCCGAGGAAAAAAGAGCAGCTCAAACTCAACCCCCACCCTTTCCACCTAAACCCATCAACCACACTTGGCTTCAGCAGACCTTCCAGCCCAACCCATATCCCACAGCACCACTGCTGCATCCTCACAACCAAGGCAACCGAAATTTTTTCCAAACTAGCACCTACAATCAGCCACAACCAGCCTAGCAAACACAGCCAGTTCCCCAATACCAACCACAAAATCGTCAAAATATCCAACCCATGCAAGAAATCCCACCACCGCCACCTGGGATGCCAAATGTAGTCCCAAAGGCGGAGCCAGCCAACCCAAGAAACGATCCTAAAGCTCTTCCAACCTTTGGTTCTATCATGGCTATCTCCCAGAGCGCAACACAAAATCAGGAAAGCGCCTATCATGAGATGTTTCCCATTGTTTGAGGTTCGTCTCTCGAATTCAAAAACAAAAAAAATGAGAAGGAACTGCTTAAGAGAAGTTCACACCATAGTTCAAGATGGGCCACCAGTGAAACCACCATGGGCACATGTGCCCATCACCTTCACAGAGGAAGATTTCAGGCTAAAGACAGCCGCGCACAATGATGCCATGGTCATCAAAACTATTATTGCGGGATGGGAAATTGGAGAGGTCTTAGTCGATAACGGCAGCTCCGCGGACATCCTTTTCGCCAAAACCTTCAGGGAAATGAAAATAGACCCGCACTTGCTGCAAGAGGCTGATATACCGTTACTGGGCTTCGGGGGAAAGCCAGTTAGAGCACTAGGGAAAATTTCATTGCCTGTCTCTTTTGGAAATCTCGATAACCCAAGAACCGAGCTAATCACATTTGATGTGGTGGAAATGCATTACCCTTACTTGGCCATCCTAGGCAGGGGGTTCATCAACAAGTTCGATGCAGCATTTAGGTAGTTGTTCCTATGCATGAAAATCCCGACCCTCAAAGGAGTTATCACTGTATACAGTGACCAGCAAACAACTAGGGATATCGAAAGGGGCATAACGCCAGGCCAAAAAAGCATCCATCACTTGACTCAGGCAGAAGCTGACGAAGCCGAGGGAAAAAAGAAGAAAAAACAGTTCGCGAAGCCGAAAAGAGACAAAGGAAAAATAAAAATAAGCGTCGATGGTGAAACAAAAAGGGTTCAGCTAGACGTTCACATGCCAGACAGGGTAGTGACGATCAGAGCTGAGTTAAACCCACAAGAGGAACAAGAACTAATGAAATTCCTAAGTAAAAATCAGGACATATTCGCGTGGTCAGCCCATGACTTAAGAGGGGTCGATCGGGACATCATCGAGCACAGGTTGGAGATGGACAAAAACATCCATCCCAAAAAGCAAAAGCTCCGCAAAATGTCAGATGAAAAAGTCGAGGCTGTAAAGGCGGAGGTGCAAAGATTGTTGGACACTAATGTAATTCATGAAGTAAAATATTCTACCTGGCTTGCAAACACGATCCCAGTAAAGAAGAAAAACGGAAAGTGGAGGATGTGCAGATTTCATGGATCTAACAAAGCCTGCCCAAAGGATGATTACCCATTTAAAAGAGTGGACAAGATAGTTGACGATGCAGTTAACAACGAGATGTTGTCGCTACTCGACATGTTCTCGGGATACCATCAGGTCAGAATAAGGAAAGAGGATGAGGAAAAAACTAGTTTCATCACCCCCTTCGGCATCTTCTGTTTTCTAAGGATGCCTGAGGGGCTCAAGAATGCGAGACCAACTTTCACAAGAATGACAGCTTCGGTATTTCCCGAACAGTTGCGAAGAAATTTGCTGGCATATGTGGATGACATATTCGTCAAAAGCAACAAGCGTGGAGACCACATCTCAGACTTAGCAGAAACTTTCGCAAATCTGAGAGCCGCGAACTTAATGCTAAATCCCGAGAAATGCGTGTTCGGAGTGCAGCGCGGGAAAGTGCTTGAATGTCTCGTGACAATAAAAGGAATATAGGCCATGCCCGACAAAATCCAAGCTGTGATCAAAATGGAAGAGCCTAGATCCCTGAAAGAAGTTCAGAAACTCACCAGAAGAATCGCAGCGTTAAACAGGTTCGTGTCCAAGGCCGCTAAGCGAAACCTGCCTTTCTTCCAAGTGCTCAAAACAACAAGAAATTCGAGTGGGGGCAAGAACAAAGCAAAGCATTTGCGGAGCTCAAAGATTATCTCGCTAGTTTGACAAAACTATGCCCTCCGTAGCTTGGTTCCCCGCTCTTTCTTTACATCTATGCCTCAAGGACCGCGATTTGCACGGCTCTAATACAAGAAAAGGAAATGGAAGGAAGGCCAACACAGGTCCCAGTCTATTTTGCCTCCAAGACATTAACGGGATCAAAAGTGTTCTACTCTGAATTAGAAAAAATCGCGTATGCAGTAGTCATGGCAGCGCGAAAGCTCAGGCACTATTTCGAGTCCCACAGGATCATAGTGGTCACGAACCAGCCCTTGCACGAGCTATTCAACAATAGAGAAGCTTTGGGACGAATTTCTAAATGGGCACTCGATCTTTCAGAGCATGTCGTTGATTTTGAGAAAAGAAGCGCGATAAAATCACAAGTATTGGCAGACTTTGTCGCAGACTGGACATCTCCAACAAACTCAAGCTCCGCAGACATTGAGCTGCCATGGATCGCATATTGCGATGGAGCCTACTGCCACAAGGAAGCTGGGGCTTCAACAATCATCACCTCGCCAGCCGGGACCAAAATGCGGTTTGCGGTCAGGTTGGACTTCGCAGAAAATGAAAGAGCAACCAACAATACGACAGAGTATGAAGCGTTGTTCCTCACTTTGAGAAAAATGAAAGCACTAGGGCAACAAAGATTCATCATAAGATCAGACTCTAAGGTCATCTAGGGACATGTAGAGAAAGACAGCGAAGCCAGGGAGCCGGAGCTCATAAAGTATCTCGCAGCAGTAAGATCAATAGAAAAACACTTCAAAGGATTCACCGTGGAAAACATCCCCAGGAACTCAAACAATGAGGCTGATGCCTTAGCAAAAGCCGCGCCACAAAACCAAGCTCTACCTCCGGATGTCTTTTATGAAGTCTTAACTTCACCCGCGGTCAAAGAGCCCAAAGCTAAAACAATCAACGTCTTGGCGGGCTCCGATCATGGCTTTCCTAAGAGGCCACTCTGAGCCTACCGAGGAAGTGTCGTTGAACCGAATAAAGAAAAGATCTCGAGGTTATGAAATAATTGACGGAGAATTGTACAAATCCGGCATATCAGCTCCGACCCTAAAATGCATCAGCTTCGACGTCGGGAAAGAGATGCTAAGGGAAGTCCATTTCGGCTTTTGCGGTGCTTACATCGGTTCGAGGGCTCTGGCACAAGAGGCTCTAAGGCAGGGTTTCTATTGGCCATCCATCATCGACGATGCTCACCACTTGGTGAAAACTTGCGAAGCTTGCCAAAAAAATGCCAACAATCAGAAAAATCCGTCGATGCCCACCCAGTTAATACCACCATCTTGGCCCTTACAGAGATGGGGGATGGACCTAGTTGGACTACTTCCAGGTGCACAAGGAAATTGCAGATTTGCGGCTGTTGCCGTGGATTATTTCACAAAATGGATTGAGATCAAACAGTTGGCTAGTATCACGTCTCGCAACATCCAGAAATTCTTTTGGCAGAACATAATTTGCAGATTTGGAGTGCCAAGGGAACTAACAATGGACAACGGAAAGTAGTTTGTCTGTAATGAATTCAGGGAATTTTGTTTGACCATGGGGACCAAGTTAAAATTCGCCTCCGTATACCACCCACAGTCAAACGGAGCGGTAGAAAAAGCAAATGGGCTGATATTCTCAAGCATAAAGAAATGTTTGTTCAATCAGAAAAAAGGGAAGTGGGTAGAAGAACTGTCGAAGGTAACATGGTCTCATAACACCACCATATCAAGGACCACCAGCTTTTCACCGTTCAAGTTGCTGTTCGGCTCCGAAGCTATGACCCCGGAGGAAATCAAAAATGAAAGTTTACATGTGTTGAAAGCGCAAGCAGATACAAGTATCGAAGAAGCAGAGAAAGATTTGATCGAGGTAGGTGTGCTTCAAGCTGCTGAAAACTTAGACAGATACCAGCAAGAAACCAAGAAATGGAGGGACAAAAAAGTCGTGAAAAAAGAAATAAAATTCGGGGATTTGGTTATCAAGAGGAAAAAGAACTTCGACAATCCAGGAAAGTTGCAAGAGCCATGGGAAGGCCCATACATAATAACTAAAAGTCTAAGGCCGGGATCCTTTCACTTAGCGGATCAGTTGGGCAACACGTTGCCACACACATGGAACACAAACAACCTTCGCAAGTATTACCCTTAGAAATATATAGTGTACAACCTCTGGCTTCGTGAGCATATAAAAGGTGCCAGAGCCTAGCTATCTTATGATTTTTACATTCCAGCATTTTACTTTAGTCAAGGACCGTACTCTTTTCCTTGCTAAAGGGGACTCCAAATCAGGAGGCAAGGTTTTTAATGAGGCGGATCCATGTATCAAATTTCAATTTCAATGAAAGTATCTTCCCCTTAGCATTGTGTCTATCATTTACTATTTCTACTTTTAGTTATTTACTTTCAGTCATTTACTTTCTGCGAGGGGGTTTCTGCCCAAGAGCAACAAAAATCAATAAGCTTATAAATGTTGTCTCACAAAAATCTTAGCATTCATGCCTAAGTACCGAAAAGTCCCACAAGGCAACAGACCAAGTTGCAGGACCAATTTCTCTAATTTTAACATTCATTGTTCAAAATGGTCTTTCAAACAGACGCCAAATAGGCAAGGTAAAAGGTCGAAAAGCAACAAGATTGCTAAATTCGACCAACACGGTCAAAAGAAGTCTGCTAACCTCGAAGCAAGTTTCGCTATACTTCAGATTTCAGGATAAAAGAAAAACCCTCCTACAAGACATCACGACTTCACATCACATGCTTCGAGAAAATAGCAAAAACGGGGGGGGGGGAGGGCGTGACGTTTTCTTCAAAAACAAAACATTTTTTTGCTCCTTCCTCGAAGCAGAAGAGCAGCATTCACAAAGAAGTTAAAGAGTAGCGAAGCCGCAATATTTTACAAGAATAATACCCCGAGTGTTTTTACATCATCTAGACAGCCACGTAGGGTGTTTCAAAAGCAACAAGGCAAAACGCATCAGGAAGATGTCCCAGCTTCACCATCTTTTCCTTCGCCCGGGCTTTTCTCACTAGGGGCTCCATCCTTGGGAGATCCAGTGTCCTGGCTCGAGTCATCTGACGATCCTGATTCCAATGCCTCTTTCTCCTTAGCCTACAAAAAGATAAAAACCAAAGCGCCAAATTAAAAAAAAAGAGAGATAGATAGATAGAGAGAGAGAGCCACTGAGAAAATTCCTCACCTCCTCAAGAAGCCTGCACGCCACGGCCTTGGCATGCTCTTGTTCCGACGCCTCCCAAAAGAAAGTCAAGAAATTCCTCTTGACAACCTGTACGTTCTTTGAGAGGATTTCTGACTCGATAAGCTCTGCCCTCGGAAAGTTAAAGTTTCTAGCACCCAAGGCCAAAAAGTCCGAGCATCCATTTTTCTTCGGAAGCTCTAGCAAGACTTCCACACACATCGAAGCTGCGTAATCACTAGCTCCGGTCATGACACTAGGAAGATGATCAAACTCTTGTTCCATCCACTCAAACTCTTTGGCCCCTTTGTCGCTAGGAAAAGGCAGGGGCTCCGCGCCAAACTCGTGCGTGACTTTATTTCTGGCACAAAGCCTGGAAACGCTCTTTCAAAACCCCTTCGGCCGCTTCAATAAAAGCTTTTTGCCCCTCAACTTCCTTTGTGAGTTTTTCAACAACTATTTTTTGCTCGTTATTCTCTTTCCTTATGGAATCTATGACTTCAACGTCATCCTCCACCACCTTTCTCAGGTCATCCGCCACTTTTTCCAGCTTCTCCACATCCCTGGTCAAGTTCTCTGAAGCCGTCTTAAAAGTTTTTATGTTATCCTCCAAAAGAGTAATCTGCTCAGGATACAGTTGGCACATCTTCTCCAAAGTTGCATTCCTCTCTAAGTAGCAGAATGTCTCGGGACAACTGAATATTTTCAGCTTCGGTCTGTAGAAACTTTTGCTCCTGCGCACGGTATTTATCAACCGCCTTTCGGCTAAAGATCATCAACTTGTAGCAAAGATCAGCGGACAGCCCCGCCAAAAGACCAGCCTCCATGTCCTCCAAACATTTTTCATAAGCTGCAAAAAATTTAAAAAACCTCAGCTTCATTACAACAAAGAAGCAACATAAAAAGAAAGTAAAAGTGAGAACAAACCTTGAGCATCAAAAGACGCCGAAGGTCCGGCAGCAGTGCTGGTCCCTTGCTGCTTCACAATCACATAAGCATGAGCTCCATCTTCCGTTTCTTGACCTTCGGGAGCTTTGTTTTCAGCCAGTAGCGGATCAACAACCTTCACGCCTGCAAGCCGAGAGGAATCCCTTAGTTCCCAAAGCACAAGCGATTCCACAATCATGTGCTTCTTACAAAGAGGCAAACGAACGAATAGCAAAGTTTTCAAGTCTTCCATACCAACAGTCGTGTTGTACGAATACGTCGAGGGATCGAAAGAACGCTTCTCCGTGAGCACCAGTTCCAGTGAAGGTCCCTCCACGATGCCTGTTGTACTCACTATTTCCGCCAAAGACTTCATGAATTCAGGCGACGCCCGGGTATCGGCCAAGACTTGGGCTGATTCATTTAAACGAGCATCATTGTTATCCCCATCCAATGATTTCTCAGCTCCAGGAAGTTCCGAACCTGCAGCAGCTTGATCAGAAGCCTCGGCCCCTGTTGACGGTTGTTAAGTACCACTTTCAGCCATCAATATTCTCACAGAAATGGAGGCATATGCATTATTTACTTGCATTTTGGTTTGAATAATGTAGTTCCACTTGTCCTTGGAGATTATTTGTATGTAGGTGAAATAAGCATGAAAAGAGATGGAAACCCACCTTCTATGGAAGAACCATGACAACTCAGCTGAGGAGGTGGCTGCCACCAAGAAAACACATGGCAATCCACGTCACTGATCCAAGGGAGTCACTCACCGACGAATCAGAGAGCAACACATGGACTTCACATGGATCAAAGGGCCCACTTAGGATTCCAAAATGAGGCATGCACGGGGGAAGGATCAAAGGGCTCACAGGGCAGCCACCCAGAGGAAGCACAGGCCAGGGGGCCACCCTAGGGAGCCGACCGATGCTAGGATCGGCCGAACCGCCTTAGTGGCCTCTGATCCTGGCCCTCCACGTGGCAGCTCCCCATTGGTCACTTGCTTCATCCCCGGGTGTTTTGGTGGAGTTTGAGCCCCGAAGCAAGCCTCCTCCTTGCCTATAAATAGAAGGGGAGGGGCTCCCATTTTTCACACACCACTCTCTCATTCTCCTCTCACTTTTAGTTTCCAAGGCTAGGGGGTAGGCTAGAGTAGCTCTTATTCAGGTTCCAAGTCTACTTTGGAGTCTAGGTATGAGTTCTCTTGTATCTTTATTTCTATGTATGACTTTGATCTACTTCAGTTATTCAGCTATTTCATATAAAGTTGTGGTAGATCATATGATTGATATGTTCTTGAGTTCATCTCTTGTTCATCATTTAGAGGCTTGTGTTCTTCGTGAACACTATCTTTTGATCCACTTGAAGGATGATTTACTCATTCCTTATGTGTTTGTTCATAAGTTAGAGGCTCGTCTTCTTCACAAACATGACCCTTTGATCTTGTTGACTAGACATAAGAGAGTTCGTATCCGTTCGTATGTCTGGCCCTAGTTTGATCTTGTTAGATGGCATGTTAGTGTTGCATGAAGTTTGTGTTCAAGCTACAATACTCGGTATAAGTTGACCAGTCTTCTGGTGGCTCTCACCCTGGGTCACAACAGCCCGGGCCGGGTGAAGTCTAGCAGCAACGCAGGCTTCGTGTCTGGGTTGTGTGGCTACATTAGTTATGAGCATGCCCCCCGTAACGATTGAGGTAGGCTGTAGTGGTGACAGTTGTTGGACCCTTTGAAACCCTCCGCGCTGGGGTATTGCTGTAGGATTCTAAAGTATAGTTTCGCAGAGTGCTGGTCGTCGCGGGCTATCTCCCCGTGTGTACCTGGGTGCTGAACCTTACCCTTTCATGCAATGCTTCATGCTTATCTCTCGTATCTTCTAGCTTTGTATGTTTAGTACATTAGAACCTAGAGCTAACTCGTATGTTCCCCCTAAGCCGTAGTGTACTAGAGTAGAGGTAGATCTGAGTGTGTGTCACACTACCCTATCATATCTTTTATCTTACCCCTGTCTTTGAGTTGTTGTTTTCTATATCCATCTCTTGGTTTACATTCAGTGCAAAAGCATAAGTCTTGATATCCGTCATTGCCTTCCATGGATACGATACCCTTGGAATATTCTCCTTCCTTGGGGAAATGCTACAATGGTTTATCTGTGCGCTTACGGATTCATTCATGATCGTTTAGATTTACCTTTGGCATGTCTTAATGTTCACGCTAACTCGGCGTCGTTAGTGGTGACGTTAAGAAATGCCAACAAGCATTTCTAGCGCTGTCGCTAAGGATGGATTCTAAATCTATTCTTAAGTGATCGTGCTACGAAATGTCAATAGCCGCCTTAGCACCTTAAATCGCAGGTTCCATCCCTTTTGAGCTGGACACTACGGTGTTTTCAACCTCCTGTTCGTTCAAACGACCACCAGCCTTGTCCGCAACTTCAGTACCCAAAGAATCCAGGAACTCCAAATTATCAGCGGAGTCAATAATCTTCACGATACGACAGGCTCACCCCGGCTCAGAACCAGATTTTTTGCGACACGGCCCAGAAGGTGCCGGCTTCGGCACTTTCTCCAAAACTGAAGAAACGCCAGCCCCTGATATTTCTTTTTCTTGAAAATCATGGGGTTCATTATCCTTGTTCGCAACCAGCTTCTTTTTAGCCCTCTCAAGTTGACTTGTCTTTGAAGAGGACACCAGAGCCACCACTTTTTGAACCTCAGCCGCCGTTGCATCACCAGACCGACCACTGGTTTCCTCTGCCCCCTTCGGGGAGGTTGCTGATTTCTTCTTCTTTCGAGCAACATCAGTCTGATCCACAGCTACTTGGGCCAGGTCACGAGCCCTCTTACTCGAAGCTTTGGGTTCGGTCAAGCATCAACCTCAATCCCAAGCTCCAAAAAAATCCGGTTAATCCGGCAACCTCCCGTTACCAATTTTCGAGAAGCATGGTATTCTGCTTCAGTATAAGGTCCAAGCATATCCACCGCTCGCCGCTCAACTTCCCTCACAAACTCATGAGCATTTTTTCCCTACGACATCGTCAGCCCAAAATGAGGAAAAGAGATTTCCTTGTCAAACCAGTTAACTAACAACCACTTTATCTCCCTTGGATTCCAACCTGCGGCAAGAGGCCAAATATCAGCAGCCACGGATTCCTTCACCACATCACGGCCAGGGATGAACTGAGTAGCCAAATAAAAAGCTTTCTTGCAATCCTTGAAACCCCTGGTCTTCACAAAATCCGGGCCTGCTTTGTAATTCAGGGGAATCATGGTCGAGATGCTAAACGGATAGTATCCAACACCATCGGAGCCACGGGGCATGTTTAGTTTGACATAGAACCAGTACGACAACCAGTCATCATCCCACTTATTCTTGTGGGTAGGGCTGAGTTCCACTCTCTCAATATCCTTCTTGGTATTCTTCCTCGGAGTGGTAAAGATAATACACCCAAAATGGTTCTCACAAATAGCGGTGCCCCCCTCTAGCTGAAAATTTTGCTTTTGCACATGAAGCTCGTATAACTAGACAAAGGCTTCAGCGTCCACCCGACCGCCGCATGTGCGCACCGCAAAGAAGAACTTAGATATTTGAACGAATGCATTCGGCGTCAACTAGTGCAGTTTAACACCATACCTATCCAGTATTTCAGGAAGAAACTTCGAGCAAGGGAACCTCAAACTAGTGTTGAAGAAATCACGGAAAACCACAACTTCACCTTTCTTTGGCTTCGGCGTTGCCTCTCCCTCCGGAGCTCGGGCAATCCCTTCTGGAAAAAACCCTTCTCTTAATAATATTTCAGCAAATTTTTCGAAACCAGCGAAGCCCCGAAAACCAATGATGGAGTATTTGGCTCTCTACCATCCATAAGCTCTGACGAGGAAGCTTCAACAATACAAAGGTCGTCGCTGCAAGGCACGTCCCTAACCTTCGGTGACACCTCGTAATCAACTATGTCACCAATAGGTTCCACCAGAGCTTTAGGTGGAGCAGCAGCAGCTATCTCTTCTTCCGTCATCGGTCGAGCGGTCTGCTTAGTACGAGCCAGAACTAGCGAAGCTAGGAGTCGGTCAAGTAAAACTCTGGGCTCCGCTAAAAGGCAAGTTTAGGGGATAAGCACGAGCGCGGCAAGCACGAATCTAAAAGTAACTAAACTCGGGAGCCCGGGTCTGGAGCTTCGAGGAGACAAGTGAGCAGGAAGCCTCCCCACGCCTCCCTTATATAGCCTAAGGAGAGAGAAAGGAAGCAACTGTCTTGGAATACAAACACGCGTCTCGGGAAACGATGATTCGTGTCGCGCAATGGTCGGCTGCGCGAAAGCGAAGAAAAAACGTGCAACTTCCCAGTCACCGAAGGTGACGTTTTCTTCGAGAAAAACCATGAAAGAGATCGAGGAGAAGGGTAACCTTTCAGGATTAACGCTTCTCCTCGAGGGGCTACTGTTGGGGTGGTGGAAAACATCATCCCTTGGCTCTGGGGGTTTACTCCCTCAAATCACTTGGCTCTGGCTTGATTAAAGGAACTACATAGAAACTTGGGCTCCGCACAACAGATCGCGTAGCAAACATACACCGGAGCATGGAAGCTAACCAAGAATGAGTCTTCTTTCTGCAGGACAAGCTTTGGGCTTCGGGGTCTTCTTCTGGTAAAAAGGTCATCAACAACCTGGGCTCCGCCAGGAATCCTCCGGAATCCGACACCAGGGATTCTTCGAGCCCGCGAAGCGCCTGGCCGCACAAAGAAGTCGCCAAAGCCAAGAACTTCCAACCAAAGAAATGGTGAGGACAGACCGCGAAGCCCGGAGTTTTCAAGATCCTTGACGATTTGGACTCGGTCAAAAGCTTCCACAACAAGGAACTGCTACATCACCACGTTTTGCGGCGCATCATCCGCTCCGTGGTCTACAACAATTTTGTCGCTCCACTGTTTGCGGCACGAGATCCGTTTCGTGCACCTGTACAGGAGTGCCCTCGAATATTCTCGATAGATGCTAGGGTTTGAGGGTAGAATCGGAATGTAAATTTAGCCTTTTGGCACTATAAAAGGGGACCCCCTTCTCATTGCTAGGGGGACAACTTTTTGGGAAAGTGATAAAGTGATGCAAAATAGAAAGTTCAGGACCTAGAATATTGTAAATTGTTCATGCATAACTATTGACAACTGTTCTTCGAGTAATCTTAAATTTTGTCTGGGATCTTGGATCCCAACAGGCGCCATCCTCTCTGGCGCCGAGGTCAGAGAATAGCATTACTTTCAATTTGGTTGCCTTATTTAAATGTGCAAACTCACTTTTTCTTCATCAAAAAAATATTGTCAAATGTTAAACAAAGTTCATGAATTCCATTTTGCATGTTATTGTCACATCTTACATAAATTTTTTTTGTAAAACAATTTCAAAGTGGGCTAACTGACACTGTTTTCTGTCTGAAAATAGTGTCAATTACCCTACTTTGAAATTATTTTGTGAATTAATTTTTATGTAAGATGTGACCAACAACATACAAATAGAATCGATAAACCTTGGTTAACATTTGACAGCAGTTATTGATCGTGGAGAAATGAGTTTGCATATTTAAATTGGAGCCTCAAAATTGAAAGTAAGCCCGTCGGAGACTGAAAAATACTTAAATCCGAAAATAGTGTCAGTTAGCCCACTTTGAAATTCTTTTACAATTTTTTTATGTAAGATGTGACCAATAACATGCAAAGTGGAATCATAAACTGTGTTTAACGTTTGAAAACAATTTTTGATGAAGAAAAGTGAGTTTGCCCATTTAAAATTAGGCTACAAAATTGAAAGTAATGTTGTCCTCTGACCTCGGTGCCACAGAGGATGGCGCCGAGACATGTAAGCTCGGTTCTCACCTCACCGATGGGTGAAGTGCTTCGGTACTCCATCAGGCTGGACTTCAGAGCCACCAACAACATGGCGGAATACGAGGGACTTCTCACCAGTTTGAGGGCAGCTACTGGAATGGGGATACACCAAGTTCTGGTGAAAGGGGACTTGCAGTTGGTGGTGAACCAAGTCTCCAAGGAATACCAATGTCTGGATCCCCAGATGGCTGCCTATGTTTTTGAGGTCCGCAAGATGGAGCGGCGCTTCCACGGGATGGAGCTACGGTACATCCCACGACATGAGAACTTTGAAGCAGATGTGTTATCTCGGATAGCATCCTCCCGAGCACCATTGCCCCAGGAGTATTTGAAGAAAGACTAACACGGCCCTCGGCTGTGGCACCAAGTCAAGATGAAGTTCCCCCGCTCATAAAAGAAAAGGGAGAAGTTGTCCCTGTCCCGGAAGCAAGGGTGCTTTCAGCAAAACACCGAGCATAGTCATGGATGGGAGACATCCGTGCCTTCCTAGAAAACAAGGCTCCCTCCGGGGATGATGCAGCCGCTGTTGACGGTCCTTAGAGCAAATATTAAGGCGTCCACATTACTCAGAATAAGAGGAAACTAGCATCTCTCACTAACATGTTATCTACTTTCTATCTATAAGCATTTCAGGGATGAGAAGCTAGAAACAAGGGGAAAACCATGCAGAACTACAAGACTTACACATGGACCGAAATACAGTGATCTTGCGTGGTCAAGAATGGGCCCAAAACACAAGCAAAACACGTCAAATCAAGTGGGGCCCACAAGGCAAGGCAACTCTAGGGGCCCACCAGCCTACCAGCCAAAGGCGGTGGCCAGATGGGCCAGGTCTGGTTTGGCCGACCTACTGGTTCGTCCAAACCAGGGGAGAGGCGGTTGGCGCCCATCTTTCCCGCCAAGATTTCCTGCATGTAGCCAAGGCGGTTGGCGGTGGAGTTGGCGCCAAAAGCTCCCGAAAACCGCCTCTACCACCCCTATATAAGGAGGCCTCCACCCCTCCTCACAACACACACCACACAAGAGCCTCTCTCTCTCCCTCCTTTGTATTCTTTAGTTTAGGTAGCGGAGCTTAGGCTTAGAGCTTTCTTGCTAGTAGTGCGGAGCAATCACCTCGGGTCGGTTGGCTTCAACTTCTGGCCTACGGTATGGCTTTATACTCAACTCGTATTCTTCGTATTTATACAGAGTTTGGTATTTCTACTATTCTTATAGTATGTTATACCATGTTATATACCTTCATGAGCTGTACTAGTATGTTTAGTATAGATTTACCTTATTGTAACTGTGGGGTGTGCCTTCGGGCTTGCTCTAGCCTTAAGCCTATGGGTCATCATGGCTCGGGTGTCGGAGGGGCTAGAGTAGTGATCACGGTCGTGGGCGTGGTGCTCAGGTGTCGTAGGATCCACAACAGATGATCATATTCCACAGTCTGAGGGGTAGGTGTACGGGTGGTGATAGTCCTGTACATCCTTTGTATTCCCCCACATGAGTCTATGGTGTCAGAGTTCTGAAAGATATGCTACCCTAGCAGACCAGGGGAGTGTATTCTCCCAGGTGCAATAGGATAGATCTAGACTAACCACATGATGTATGCCTTTGCTAGTATATACGGATCTAAGGACGAGTCTAGTGCCTGCTCCTACTAACCTTTAGTTTATCTTTATTCTTTATTCTTTATCTGAGATGATGGCCTGTGTGTGTCACCCTATTCATATCATATATCTTATTATCACTTACCCCTGTATTATGTTTTGGTATGCTTTACTTATTCATATTGTCCTTGATATGTACCCGATACATCCATACGACATGATCCTACATACACATATATATTTATATTTTTTCATAAGTCCATCTCTTGGTAAAAAATAAATAATGATACCCTTGTGAATACTCATGGGTGAAATGCTACAACTAGCTTAATAAACACGTATATGTATGCTTGCGGATATGTCTTCACCCTATAAATAAGGATCTTTCTTGATAATACTTCACCCTATAAATAAGGATCTTTCTTGATAATACTGTCAATAGTAATGTCAAGAGTGCCCACTCACCATGTTTTATAATTAAAATATCACACTAGTGGTGATTTTACAAAACCCCCCAGCTAGGCGTTTCTGGTGCCATTGCTAAAGGTAACTTTAGTGATGTTAGAAATGCCAACAGCCGCCGGAAGGGTTGTCCGCCAGTTCAAGAGATACACCGTGATCGATGGAGATGTTCATCAACACGGCAATGACGGCCTGCTCCTTCGCTGCATCACCCAAGAGGAAGGCAACAAACTTCTTATTGACATCCATGAAGGGGAATGCGGAAGCCACTCATCGTAACGTACGATGGTTGGAAAGGCCTTATGACAAGGCTTCTACTGTCCAACTACCCTTGAAGACACAGCCAAACTAGTTCGGCATTGTCGGGCATGCCAGTTTCACGTAAAGTGGATCCACTAGCCTCCACAAGCCCTAAACACCATCCCTATTTCATGACCATTCGCAGTTTGGGGACTCGACATCTTGGGACCATTTCCGAAGGCCATTGGGGGATATGAATGGTTATTTGTGGCGATCAAAAAATTCACTAAATGGCCAGAGGTGAAGCTGGCGGTCAAGGAGAACAAGTCCTCCGCCCTCAAATTCATCAGGGAGCGTTGTTGTTTTAGTGTGCCCAATATTCGGTCGTTTCGAGGTCGTGAGCTTTGTTTGGTGGTCGAGGAAATTTCCCAGGTACAGGCGGTCTGACCGCCCCCTCCATGCGATCTGACTGCCTCTGCCAGGAGACTCCAGTGGCTACGTGGTCTTGGCAAACTTGAGGATTGAGTGGAGGAAGTGGTTTCGGGATCTAGGCCGTGTTCATCTCGCTAGAGGAGTTATCTCTTTCGAGAAGAATTTTTATCGGCTGCCATTCACTCTCCCCTCTCTAGTCGCCCAATTCGGTCCTTCAATTGGTATCAAAGCCGGTTACAAATCTTTTTGATTCTAACTAGTCTAAGATCCAAAGATGGGTGACTACGTAAAGGGTTCGGGTCCTCCACACTTCGATGGGAAGAACTACCAGATGTGCCAGAGGCGCATGGGCGCGTTTCTTCGCGGCAAGGGAAAATTGCTTTGGAATGTGAAACATGATGTCAATTATGTCCATCCCGCAAACTTCCTTGCCCCAGGTTCTCGAGACATGTTTGACGCCAACAACATGGCGGTTGATTACTTGTTTCATGGTCTTTGTGCCACAGAGTTCGATCATGTGTACGGAGAGGAGTTGGTAGGACAGATTTCGGAGAAGCTTAAGATCGCACGTGTTGGGAACAGTCAGGTGCAGGCTCGTTTGTTTGCCACTCACCGGAAAGAGTACGATAACTTCACTCATCTCTTCGGTGGGTTGATTGACACGATGTTCCAGCACTTCACCTGTATTGTGAACAACATGAGAGCCATTGTGGCCATGCTCCCATACACAGATCATGATAGAGCTATCAAGCTCTTACACTCACTTGACAGATCTGTGTGGAGTACCAAGTCGAGGCTATCTTGGAGTCGTCGGGTGTGTACGAGACTCTGACTATGGATGAGCTGTTCTCGAAGCTCAAGTCGTCTGAAGTGGATCATGGCCTAAGAGCCAAGACTGAGAGCACGACTGAGTCACATAGTCTCACTCTCATCTCCGGATCTGGTGCAAGGACTAACATTAACCCATTCTCCAGGATGTTTTCCTTGTCTTCTCTTATGTCCTTGCCAGATGAGGAGTTCGACGAGCTTGGAGAAGAGGAGCTGGCCTTGCTGACCAGGAGGTTCGAGAGGCTGCACGAGAACCATGTGAACATGAGGAGGACCACACGAACGTGCTACAGTTGCAGCATGCAGGGACACTTCATCACCGAGTGCCCGCAGGAGATCGAGCCTAAGAACGAGTACAAGCACTGCTGTCACACCTGGCCCAATTTGGATGGCCCGTGAGCGCAGGTGCGTGTGTTTAGTGCCACATTGCTAGTTGAGTAAGGGTGGAGCAAACTTATAAGCCTTTGTCCAACAGCCATAGCACCTTCGGGTTAACCCTTTTACACGAAGCGAGGACGAAAGTGTAAGCAGGGTGCTATGTGTACGCGTGCCCGCCCCTACGGAAGGGCTGGGTGGTGCGACTTTGGTGGGCAGGGTGTTACAAATGGTATCAGAGCCGACCCTCGCGGTTGCATGTACGGGTCAGTGTGCGGACATTGGGCGCATGGTGCGTGTGGGCCTGAGATGGGACACACGGCATGACATATGGGTCGGCACTAGACGTACGGTCGTGCGCTAAGAGGGAAGGTTCCTAGACATTTGCTCAGGTCAGTGTGCAGACATATGCATGCGCGTATGGGCCTAAGATGGGACACACGACATCGCGTATGGGTCGGCACTGGACGAGTGAGTTGGACCGATGAGGACGTCGGGTTCTTTGAGGGAGGGGTGTATGTCACACCCGACCCAATTTGGATGGCCCATGAGCGCACGTGTGTGTGTTTAGTGCCAGGTTTAGGGTTTTGGGTTTAGGGTTTAGGGTTTAGGACCTTTGGGTTAACCCTTTTACACGAAGTGAGGACAAAAGTGTAAGCAGGGTGCTATGTGTACGCGTGTCCGCCCCTATGGAAGGGCTGGGCGGTGCGGCTTTGGTGGGCAGGGTGTTACAACTGCCCAAGGATCGAGAACAAGCACTGCTCGAGGCGTGAGCACAAGTACAAGGACAAGGACGAGCGGAGATCGAGGAAGAGCAGCGGCTACGACAAGAAGAAGAAGGCTCGAGCGATGGTGGGTGCGAGCGACGTCGACTCCAGTTCTGGCTACACCTTGTCGAGGTCTAGCGACAACGTCGACGATAGCAAGTGCAGGAGCAAGAAGCATGGGTCCAAGAACCTTAGTGGCCTGAGCTGCTTCGCATGAGAGGACGGCTTCTGTGGCACGGCTCACAGCTTCGACAACAAGAGAAGTGAGAAGGATGGCTCAGACTCAGATTCTGAGGATGAGGTATGTGATGAGCTCTCTTCTGTGCGATTGGAGAATGAGGAGTTGGTTGCTTTGCTTGACAACCGTGATTGCAAGCTTAGAGAGGCTAAGAAGCTTAGGAAAGATCTTAAGGCCTCACTAGAAGAAGCTAGAGATAAGGTGGCTGAGCTAGAAAGTAAGAACCTTGATGCTAGGCTTGAAATTGATTCCCTTAAGATTGCTCCTGTCGTAGCTGAGGTTGTTGACTGTGATGATTGCAATGCTTTCTTGGCTAATTTGACTGTGCTTACGGAGAAGCATGCCTCTAAGTTGGAGGAACTAGATATGCTTAGGGCTGAGCTTGATGAGATGAAGTCTAGGTCTGCTTTGCTTGGTGCATGCACTTCTTGCCTTGTGTTGCATGCAAAACTAGATGAGTCTCATGCTAGGATTGTTTCTCTTGAGGCCACTTTGAAGGCACCTATTGCTACTACTTGCTTAACTTGTGAAATGCATGCTTTGAAGAATATGGAACTTGCCCATTATGTTGATTGCTTGCAGGATGAGAATGATGAGTTGAGAAAGATGATAAGTTGGTTGTCGGGTCATGAGCCATAGTTGAGTGTGATGATGGCCGCGTTTAAGCGCTTTAATGGCCAGGCTTTGGGGTCAGAGAAGATTGGTGAGTGTAGTGGTGAGAGTGGAGAGAAAATTGGGTATATTCCAGTGCCACCACAAACTACACCCATAAACAAGTTTGTACCCAAGCCAAATCACCTACTAACAAGCTTGACACCATTCCAGATCCACCCGTGTTTCCCCACAAGACAGACAACTTCCAAAAATTGGTGAGATTTTTAGTACCCTTGGGAATGTGTTTGGGGGGGGGAAGCTAGAGGTGAAACAAGGAGAGAAACCGAGTGAGAAACCACAGCCTAAGCCAAAACCAGTCCGCTTCTATTGTTAGTATTATGGGAGGGATGGTAACATAGGTGAGTTTTGCTACAAGAAGAAGAGGGATGAGAGGATGGCTAAGGAGTGGGTGAACAAGGACAAGTACCACCCTTCTCATGGTGTACCTGTGCCTCGTATGCCACTGCCTAGAGGACAGGCTGAGGTGCATACAGTTCCGAGTTGGGGAATGAGAGGCGTTCCAACTCGAGGTGGTGGTTCGCGTGCTGCTGCCCAGGGGGTGGTCAGACCGGCCTGGGCAGGCGGTCAGACCGCGTCCCAGCTGGGAGCAGGGGGTTTCGGGTTTTGTGATCGAGGTGTTGATCAGTTTGGTTCCTATGGTCGTGGTACAGATGATAGGCGGGTTGAGTCTAGTCGTGGTGTGTTTGCTGGACGTTCTCCACCTCGTGGTCGATATGAGGATGGGAGAGGTCGTCGCAGTTTTGAGTCTTAGAGGGGCTACGGGCCACACTTTCCCTTTGTGGTAATCGTTCTCCTCCAGCGAGATGTGAGGTGGTTCAACGTGGTGGTCGTAGCTTTGGACATTATAGGATGGATGTTGCTAACCCCACTTTTGAGCAAATGGCTCGACACTGGTTTGCTTCCTTTTGTGTTAACCCTAGTGTTGAGTCACTTGCTCATTCTCGTTTTCATTTTTGATTTGCAGGTGGGAGGCATGGAGAATGTTTGGTTGATCGACTCCGGTTGTTCGCGACACATGACCGGAGATCGGGGGTGGTTCTCCAGCCTCACCCAGTGGTGTCAAAGGTGTACATAACTTTTGGGGATAATGGATGAGGTCGTGTGCTTTCAGAAGGTGAGGTTAAGGTGAGTAGCAAGGTGACCTTAAAGTGTGTGGCTCTGGTCAAGTCACTTGGTTATAACCTGTTGTCAGTATCTCAGTTACTGGACGAGGGTTATGAGGTTCGGTTTAAGTTGGGGGCTTCTCGGATTCTTGACTCTTGAGGCGATCTTGTTTGTACGATCATGCCCGAGGGACAGATCTTTTGTGTTGATTTCTCTCAGTCTTTTGGTTCCTCGAGGTGTTTGGTTGCTGGTCCTTCTAGTGAGTTTTGGAGGTGGCATAGGAGGTTGGGACACTTGAGCTTTGAGTTGCTTTCCCGCTTGAGTGGTCTCAATCTTGTCCGAGGATTGCCCAGGTTGCATTTTGAGAAGGATTTGGTTTGTGCGCCTTGTAGGCATGGCAAGATGGTAGCCACTCCCCATCCACCCCTGACTGTTGTCATGACAGAGCGTCCGACAGAGCTGTTGCATATGGACCTTGTTGGGCCAGCTCGAGTTCGCTCGGTGGGTGGGAAGTGGTATGTCCTTGTGGTTGTGGACACTCTCGCTATGTCTGGGTGTTTTTCTTGGATTATAAGGGTGAGACGTTTGGTTTTGTTCGAGACCTGATCTTGAGGTTGAAGAACGAGAGACATGGTGATGCCATTAGAGCTATATGCAGTGACAATGGCACAGAATTCAGGAACTCTCATTTTGAGACCTTTTGTGGTGATCTTGGTCTTGAGCATCAGTTTTCGACTCCGTACACCCCTCCTTAGAATGGTGTTGTGGAAAGGAAGAATCAGACCCTATGTGAGATGGCTAGGACGATGATCGATGAGCACATGACTCCCAGGAGATATTGGGCTGAGGTGGTGAATATTGCATGCTATTGTCAAACAAGATCCTCCTCAAGGATTTCAAGAAGAAAACATGCTATGAGTTGATGCATGGTCGAGCACCTAAGGTAAGCCACTTTCATGTCTTTGGTTGCAAATGTTTCATTCTTAAGAAGGGCAAAAAGTTGGATAAGTTTGAGACTAGGTCTGTTGATGGTATTTTCTTTGGTTATGCTACTCATTCTCGAGCATATCGTGTGCTCAATCTTGAAACTAACCAAATCACGGAGACTTGTGAGGTTACCTTCGATGAGACACAACTGCGTAGCTCTTTGGTCTTTGAGTGTGCAAGTGGTGATGAATTTGGGGAGGAGATCTTTGAGGAGGAGGTGCAAGAAGATGGATATGGTGGTGGTGGTGGTGCTCCCACAGCTAACCGTTTACCTACTACTTCCACGATGACGACGACGATCGAGGATGGTCCATCCCCTACTCCTATGACGACTGGGGCTGTTCGAGTGGAAGCTGCTACTAAGGGGGAGGTTGTCTCCAGATGTGAGGCTCCCCGGTGTGTACAGGTGGATCACCCACCTTCACGAACGCACTACATGGTCCAGGTCACAGAAGTACTCTCATTTCGCTCTTTTTGCTTTTGTCGCTTCTTTCGAGCCCAAGGATATTGGACATGCACTTTCTGATCCAGATTGGGTAAACGCTAAGCATGAGGAGCTTGAGAACTTTGAGAGGAATTATGTATGGGAGTTGGTTGAGCCTCCACCAAATTACAAACCTATTGGGACAAAATGGGTGTGGAGAAACAAAGAGGGAGAAAATGGGGAGATTGTGAGAAACAAGTCGAGGTTGGTTGCCCAGGGGTATAGTCAGAAGGAGGGGATAGACTATGAGGAGACATTTGCTCCGGTGGCCCGTTTGGAGGCAATTCGGATCCTTCTAGCATTTGCTGTTGCTAAAGGATTCAAATTGTACCAAATGGATATGAAGAGTGTCTTCTTGAATGGGGTGTTAGAGGAAGAAGTGTATGTGAGCAACCCCGGGTTTTGAGAGTGAGAGATATCCCCACCGAGTGTACAAACTCAGAAAAGCTCTGTATGGCCTAAAACAAGCACCCAAGGTGAAACAGACCGGGTTTTCAAAGAAGGGAACCTGATCCCTGCACCTCGGTGATAGTCCCAGGAGGCTATCACGTGCAAATCCCTGTCTCAGAAAGTAAAGAAAACCGTACAATGGAAGGAAATATATGAAGGTCCATATAATATTATAATAATTAAGCATCTGAGTACATCATTTCGGCACATGCCGGGTACAAGTCCAACGGGACTGAATCAAACAGAGTAAACATCTACGCAGCGGCTCTCATGTAGCGAAGTAGACTCCATATCCTCAGGCAACTCGAGTGTAGGGCAAGCCTCAGTCCTCCCATCCATCGTGCTCAAAGTCGTAGTCCGGCTCCTGGTCTGAAAACCCGTCGTCTACTCGATAAGCGAGTAGGTCATGTCAGCTTCCCAACAAAGAGCATAACTAAAAGAATTCCAAGGCATGGCTAATCAATTGTCTATGCAATTTAAAAAACATGCATCAAAAGTAATTAAGCACTAGCAACTAAAGCATGCATGGGAACTATATGGTTGGGAGTGACATGACACCTGGCTGGCGTCTGTAGTCCTAGTCTGGGTTGAAGTCGGGGTCGTAGGCCTCCTCCGGGTCGTAGCTCGGGTTTGTGTAGCACGAGATACGAGATGCTAAATTACCGGTAATCAACTAAGCATAAATCCAAAGAAACCCAACTTTAAAAGATCCAAACAGAACCAAACTTCCTACAATCAGCACCGTCTTATTTTTAGAAAAATAATGAAACTGGTTTCATATTTTTCGGAGTTGTAAATAATTAGTTATGAATTTTCAAAGATTATAGGATTTATAAATTAATTTTCAAATTCATTTATAAATCAGAAAATGATTTTTATTTTGAAAATAGCTGATGACGTCAGCATGACGTCATTGTGATGTCATCGTCACGGTTGGTGGGCCTTAATGGGCTGAAAGTGCCAGTGGGCCTAATATGGCCCATTAGACTCAGCCCAGTGGGCCAAATAAGCAAAGTCCATCAGCCCTCCCTGAATTAATATCGGAGTCCACCGAGAAAAAGAAAAAGGACTGGCGTGTGGGCCATAATGGGCTACGACCCGTTAACCTCCCTCAGCTTTCACAGAAAAGAAGTCTATTGTTGCCCCCGAAACTTGGCTGGGGTGCAGTGGTGCTCCTTGCCATTCGCTCGTGCGTCGGCGCGCCATGGGTGCGCGCCCGGCGGTGACGGCGAGAAGCGATTGGCGGTGGTGTTGGTCCTGGTGCTCAAGCAAGCGCGCAGCGAGGTGTGCTTCAGCACGGTGGTAGGGTTAGGTCAGTTTTGGCCCTGGGGTTGAGCGCACAGGATTGAAGCGGGGCGCGCCACAGCGGAGATCCCGGCGCGGCGCGGCGCGGCGTGCGACGGCGTCGGTGCGGCGTGCTATGGCAACATCGAAACTAGCCGGCGCGGCGGCCTCACACCTGGGCGTGCGCGACGTGGACACGCGTGTGTGCGCCGGTTTGACGAGGCCACGACTTGAACGGCCGAAGCGTGGGTGCCCGGCAAACCAAGACCGCGGCGCGGCGTGGCGACAACAGCGACGCAGCAGATCGGTGGCGTACAGGGTTAGCAGCAAAGCGAGCGGCGCTCTTCAGCAACCAAGCACGTGGGTGCGCTTGGCCTGGACGCGCGTGTGCGCACAGGGTCGTCCCTGGCCACGACGTGAGTGACCGGCGTGCGTGCACCTGGGAAGCCCGGGCCGTGGCGCGCGGCGCGATAGCGAGGCGGCGGCGAGATCCTACACAAACACATGTGGCACGAAGGCCAGCGCACGCAGTAAGACACGAACAGCGACACGGTTCATCATGGTAGGGCAGAACGGCGAGGTCCAGCGCGGCGCGAGGGTGCACCGCGGCGGTGTGCTCGCGAACGGCATAGCACGAAGGCCGGCCGATGCATCGCAGATAGATCAAGGTGGAGAGGTGAGCAAGGTCTATGGTGAGCTCACATTGAGGCGATGGTGTAGACGACGTAGTGGAGTTCGCGTTGGTGAGGATCATGGCGGCGACGGTGAGGTGGCGCGACTGCTCCTCTGCTCCGGCTCCACTCGCTCGTGGACAGCCTCCTCCTCTTCACGTCCGGCTTCGGCTTCGGTGTCCTCGGCTCTGGCGGGGTGGCGCGGTGGCGAGGCGCGCCCCTTCTTCTCCTTTCCCCTTCTTCCCCTTCCTTCTCTACTTCTTCCCCTCCCTCTCTGCTCGGCGGCGCGACAGGGGAAAAGGGGCGATCCCCAATTGCGAGTTGGCTTGCCCCAGGGGCCTTGCCTGGGGGTTTAGCTGCTTGCGCACGTCGAGGTGGGGGCAAAACGGGACACGGCGGGGCTCCGACTGGCTGCTGCTATGCGGATGCCGACGTGGCGGAGCAGGTGTGGCTGGCGGGCGCGCAAGCGCGTCATGGCGCAGGGGTATTTGGGGAAACGCCCCGGGGCGGTGTGCGCGCGCGGTGCCTGGCTCGGCGTCCGTGCCAGCGGGCGCGATCGGGGGCTTGTCCCCTGGCCGGGAGTGCGCGCGCGCGTGGGCGCGGCGGCGGTGCGAGACGGGCGTGCGGGCGCGGCCTTGACCGGGCGAGACGAAGACCGGAGGGCGGGCCCCGCTTGTCAGCGTCTCGAGCGCGGGGGGTGATGTAGGTGGGCCGAGCTGGGCCGGATGCGAGGGTGATGTAAGCAGGCTGGGGTGTTGGTTGTTCACGGGCTAGGAGTTAGAGGTGTACAAGCAGACTTCAGAGAAGGTTAGCTGGCCCATGTTAGTATAGGGTTTTGAATATAGTTTTGAATTAGGTTTAAACTTATATTGAATTTGATTTTATTCAAATTCAAAACACACTCAAATAAAACCAAATAAAATCCATAAAATCCAAATCACATACTTTACCATATTTTGAATTTATATTTTTATATTTTTGGTTTTATTTATATAGAATTTAGGTAAGGGCTAGAAATAGGATTAAATTAGGGTGACACATCATCATATAAATAAAAGTTCAAATTTCCTCACATTTTCTTATTCCAAATTTCAGGGTTGTTACACAGGGCATGGTATAGGAGGTTGAGAAAGTTCCTTTTCAGTAGATCAAACTCTCTTTCTCCTCAGGCAGGGCGATGACATTCTAATCGTGTAGGTTTATGTGGATGATATTATCTTTGGTGGCTCTTCTCACTCTTTGGTTGCGAGGTTTGCAGAGGATATTGTTGGGGAATTGGTCTTTTTAAGTCACCCTTGAGTTGTCGGAGGAAACACAGTTTTTCTACAAACCAGGTTCTCTCACGGAAAATGGGCGAAAGGTGTTTTGCTAAAAACCAGTTAATCGAGAAAACGGAAAAGGTTTTCACCAAGCGAAGGTCATGAGTCGCTCTCTTCTTACATTCATCAAGTTTTAGTAAACTTTGGTTCCTATGAAAATATGTTTTTCTTAGTAAACAGAGAATGACATTGTTTTGTCTAACAAAGGTTTTATTGGAAGGCATGAGATAGAGTTTTCTAACTCATGTTTGCAGGAACCGAAGTTAGTGAAAAGAATGGAATCATCAAGACATTACTTTGAAACCATGAATTCGATCGAAAAGTACTTCGAAGCTTGAGGTTTCACAAGAATACACATATTCAACCAAAGATGACATCAGCATGAGTAATGATGACGTCGATTCAAGCGAAGATGCTGGAAGAGAAGAAGAGAAGACCTTGATTTAGAGGAAATGCTTCAGTATTGACTCGATCAATAACGTGATCAAGAAGATAAAAGGAAATGTGAGAAGCTTGACTACATAAGAAGTGAGAAGCTTGTTTACGTAAGGTATGTTTGTAATAAAAAGGATATTTGCGTGATTACCGCAAACGAAATGTACCCCGAATATTCTTTAAATATGCTTTGTAATCAAGGGTAGAATCGGAATGTAAAAGTGACCTCCGGGCACTATACAAGGAGCCCTAATGCCTCTATGTAAAGGGACCAACTTTTTCAGAGATAAAGAGAGAGCCTTCGCAGGACCTTTTTGTTGATGGTTGAATCTTGTAAAGAGTTTCGATCCGCAAGCGTACGGATCACCTATAGCCTTTTTCACCTCAGGAGATCCCAAGGTTCTTGTCAATCCACGGAGCAAGAGATATACTAGCGTTTAACCAAGCACTAATCTAGTTGATGCAAACCTTTGGATGAGAGATTAACTATAGACTAAGGACTATCTAATCTATAAACTAAGACAAGGCAAAACCAATCTAATCTAGGTCAAACGAGAGTCGTGAGATACACAAGTTATGGAGAACATTTGCCCATGGAGTCTATGGGTACTTGAAGACGCAACCACCAAGCACGATAAAACCGATCTAATCTATCTAAACATGTGAACTAGGTTTAGCCTTTTCCCTTCCCTCATACTGTCACTACGTGAAGGTAAAGTTGATGCTAAGCCTAGATAAACACAAAACATTGATGCGATCTACGGGAGCTCGAGCAACCCCAAAAGCACGGCGGCCAACCTTAAGCATTAAAGCATCATCAACGGGGAAGCGATAGATTAAACTCCAAACAAAAGTCGGCGATTACAAACCAAGATCCATTACAACTCCATGGACAAACGATGAATCTACTCCATCAAGATTCTAAGCATGATACCGTTGAACGTGGTAGACGCCTCTGATGAAGATTGATCATCACCGTCCTCCAACTCCGGCGGCGCCGCGGCAAGGCCTCGACGTCCTCCTCCTTGTGGTGATCTCCTTGGGGCCTTGGACTTAGCGATTTATTGGTTCTCCGGCGGCTCTCATCCACCGCCTCTCCAACTCTCAGGCTCTCCATATTGTGGTCGACCTCGGAGGTATTTATTGGCGTCTCTGGCGAATGGTGGCTTCAACAGGCAATTAGGGTTCCATAAACTTCACGCTCAAGAAACGGGGGCCCAAACCGGTGCCAGAAGGGGGTAGGCTGGCCGGCCTGGGCCCTCCTCAGCCCTGTTCAGCTTGGTCTTCCTCCCCGTGGCTCCTCTTGTCATTCTTGCTTTTTACCCCTTCATAAGTGGCTTTTTGGCGTCATTATCCCTGCGACCAAGTTCGGGGGTCTTGTCGTATGAAGTCTGTTGACACATCTTAACGTATACTTTTACTTGTCAACTAAATAAAGAAAAGGGCATAAAATGAATATCAATATAGACTTAGGGGTTTGCTACTAATGAATTCCATGAGTTTTGGTGAAGTTATGATTTGCAGGGACTAAACAGGAAAACAACGAGAATTATCAAGTCATACGACTCCATGACGTGTCCCAATCGTACTCCGATCCAACTCCTACAAAAGAGCAACCTAGAAGTATCTTAAATGAAGAATTGAAGTGCAACATTACGAAGGCCTCGTCGAGATGATCGAAACGGATATATCATTTGCCATATTCGAAGTTCAGAATCAGAAGATATCAGTCGCAGAGCGGGGTTCGGTAAAACGGGCATAACTCCCTCATCCGGACTCCGTTTGACGTGAATTAATACTTTTTGGAAACGGCACGACGACACGCACGCACCCGTCAAAGATGAGCCCAAGTGGGGCCCACCAGGGACCGACCGGCCTCCTCACAGGGCCGAGCGGCCTCCCCCTGCCGCCGTTGTCGCTCCGCTTCGGGTATGTTCCAGAAGGTTCCCCAACCGACCTAGAAAACCACATCTTGGCCGTAGATCAAGGTCGGTTGGATCGTATGGTGGCGAGGCACCCCCTCAGGACTATATAAGCAGCCCCCCTGACCCTAGGGCAGGCAATCCAATTCATTCTGATCACCAATGCCTACCTGAGATAGAAGCTCTAGATTAGAATTAGAGTTGGAGAGAGTTGTATCAAGTTGAGAGATTGGAGCCATGGTCTAATTAGATCTAGCCAATCTTATTCGAGAGGATTAGAGAGCGGTAGAGGCAAAGCTAAAGCAAGGCCCGGACATGTCGGTGTCTCCTCTTCATCTTCTACCTCTGGGATCAGACTCCATTGGAGCCCGATCCTGAGACCTTGCGGGAAAGATCGACTTCTTATTCAAGTGAGCAACATTGTCTTTATTGTTCTTACGGTTCATAACTCTTTGAGTACTTTAATTCCTGTAGCTCTTGAATTAAAGTTGCATGTTTAGTGTAAGCGTGGTGCTTAGACTAGCTAGCTTATGAATGCCTTCTATATTCCGGATCGTGTGGTAGATCGTGGTGGTGACAGCACCATTGAGTCCTTCGTAGTCCACCTCCCGTCTATAGAAACCGTAGGACTCCCCCCATAGATTCTCGGGAGGTTCCCTTTATTAAGTGTGCCTTCAGTCAATCACCCCATAAGAACAATATCGACATAGCTTGTGAGAATAAGAACCAGACATCCTTAAGTGCTCCTTATCTCTTCTTTCTGTCAAGTCCTTGATAGCTTCTCAGGGATTAGTCTTTTACTCCAGACCTTTCTCTCTACCTTTCTCCCTGTGGATTCGATATTTAAAACCCTCTCCCGGGTGGAATGCTCGCCGGTATCCGTGCGCTTGCGGATTATCCATCATAATATTTATGTAGGCTTAACAAATACCAACAAGCATTTCTGGCGCCGTTGCTAGGGAGAAACGGTTAAGAGAGAACTCTTGAGTATAGCTAATCTTGTACCAGACTTTAGTTTAGATTTTATCTTTTTCCTATCTTCTCACCTGTTGTTATCTTTGTGGGATCACTTGGTTCCACTTTTATCTATCTTAAGCTGCACCCTAAAGCGGAAGCTCTGGCCACTAGAAACTTTAGATCTTATCCTTACATCCGGCCATGAGCTACGCCTATGGTTGGTCGAAATGATCATGAAACAATCCTTCTTAGGAGCGACAGACAAAAACTCTAGTCTTCACCTTTGATGGTCCGGAACTGAAGAGATGAAGCAAGAAAGAGCCTGGGAAACCATATGTTCTACCTAGTGTAGACCTTTACCCCCATAGTCCACCGCAGGAGCCAGGATCATATCCTTAATAGGGTAATGAATCTTTGTATCATTACCTCTAAGGGTGGTGAATCCTTGGCCCCATCCTACGAATGTTGTGCGCATGACCATCATGTAGTATCTAGAGGAGCTTTTCTTTCTTTTCTAAGGCAAGGTTTGTCTTTGACAAACTCAGCGGGTGGAACCCTTACACTAGCATCCTTTATGACCACCCAAAGGAAGAAAAGAAATCATCCTCTAGCCACAAAAGGGAAGTTCTGATAGCTATATCACCATCACTCCAATCCCAAGGCTTAGCTATCAAACCCAAACCATCAATGTCCTGAAAACCTTAAAGGGAAGAAGAAATTCAACCCTTGTAGATGATGAGTTTGGGAAGATCGTGAAACTTCAAGCTTCACAAGAGACTTCTGAGCATGCAATTTCCCTAAGGAGATAGTCTCTTAGAAAGCATCCCTTTAGCTACATAAGGACATTGGAGAAACCTCAAGGATAGCATTTCTAATCATGCCATAGGAAGAGAGCAAAGCCATCAAGAAGCCATTTCTGTCTCTCTCTTTCAATGTTCGGATTAGATAACTTTTCGAACCCATCTTTAACCTCATCCTTGAGCCCAATGAATCCTCTTGTGCCCTTTTTCTTGCGTCCCCTCACGATCCTAAAATTTTATGAAGGATCTAAGGAAGACCAGAAGGAGCACATTACTTGGAGAACATCAATGAGCATGAAAGCTACTTCACAAATGGAACTTTTCCACCTAGTCCATGCTCATTTGAGAAAACTCCTGAATTCAATTGCCATCTCAAATCTTGCCGCACAATAAGATCTCCAACCCCCTTATGCTTCTTTTCTCTACAAATTTAGAAAGGGTGGTTGTCCCAATGGCTTGAAATATTGAGATGAGCAATGTAAGGGAAACCACTTCACCATCTTGAACCATATTTTGAAGGTTTCCCAAGGACGAGCTTTTTGTCCAAAAACAAGCACGCTAGGGGGAAATTCTTTAAGACTTGCATATACTCCTGCGTAGTGAGCATAGAGGTATAATTATAAAAATATTCCTTCGGGTATTCTTGTCACTAACCATTCCAGGTTTGGAGCAAAGAGAACGAAGGATGACAATACAAGGTATGTCCAACCAGTCGTTACGCAACATTGAATCACATGCATAGAAACATCTCCTATCACGTTGCTACACTAGCTTGGTTATCTCTACCTTTATGACATGCTCACTCTGTTAAACTCTGATCATGATGTACCGTCTCTATTTGATTAAATCTCAAATGCTTTCATGTTACCTTTTGTCTACTTAGTATGCTAAGGTTTAGAATAAGTTCACGCATCTCTTAAATGAAGCATGGTGCCTTGTTTAGGAGTAGGTGATCTTTCTTCTAAAGGTTTTTGAATTAAGCGTGGTGCTTAGGTCAGAATGCCTTCCTAAATCAAATTAGACGTGGTGTCTAGGTTGACTTTTGAACTAATAGTACACTATAGTAGATGCTGGTATGTTTTGTTGGACTAACCCCTGCAGAAAAAGAACAAACTCTGACAAGCTTGGGGGAGGTCAAGATGAACTCACTAGAGATGGAGCAAGACACGTGAGAAGAATTCCTTATGAACTAAGAAGAAGTTGAGAGACGCAAACAAGATCCACAATCAGAAGCACTCACTCAAGGAGGAATTCCTAGATGATGGAGGCATAAAGGAAGGAGGTTAATTCCATTAAAGATGATCAAGCCATGCCTCCTCACATGCACTCCACAAGTTGTATACATTCAAGGGAGAGACCACCACAAGATGTCATAGTAACATCATAATAAAGGTAACACCTTGAGGTAAGTTGTCATTTCCCTTTTCTCTGGCATCCTATTAAATGAAAAGTCAAACATGCTAGAGTTACAGTTTCACATGATCAAATCTTGTTAGCTCAACATGTTTGTTTCTAGCATCACTTTCTTGATCACTCTTTATTTTGCTAAAAAAAGATTTACGTGCTAGATTCATCTTTTGATCTTGCCACCCTTGTCATAAAGTAAATCTATGCTTTATCATTATCTTGTTCAATGTGCCCAAGGTTAGAGTAGAATAGATGAAATTATGGTTTTGTTGGTGTTTTTCCACCAACAGAACCCATGCACTTGATCTCTACCTTGTCTTTGCAAGCAAGACTCACTTTACGTAAAAAAGGAGAAGTCTTACTTCCCCAAATCCTACAAGTCCACGACCTACAAACATGCACACTAAACAAGACGCTGCCAACTGCCACTATCCAACCCTCCTTCAAGCAGCTGAATCAACAAAGGACATGGGCGATGCCACCACCAGTTGGCTATCAAGATAGATGATGTACTCAAGGATGACCGAGCTGATAAAATAAGAAGAACAGTGAGACATGGAGGGAGTCTGGATGATCAACCCGATCAAATCAGACTATGAGCACCTACTCCCTTCACCACTACTGCCTAAGATGGACGACCCTGGAATGCCGACCATACACCGCTCCATCAACCAAAGAAGCTTCCAGAGAAGTTGTCCACAACACGGGAACATGCATTACTCAATGTCAAAGATGGCGGACCAAGACCACTAACTCTGGGACAATTTTGTGCAAAACATCCCCATCAAGATTCAAGACTGTTCCTGAACACCACAAGACCCAAGAAGAACTAGACGTGGAGACGTTCCCGGAATTCACAAGCCCAGTTGGAACGGAGTTGACAGACAAGGAAGAAATTAAGAAGATTAAAAAGAAGTCCGCTCAACCCTAACCAACCGAACACTCAGTCCATGCTAAGGAGGACGTCAAAAGTACACCTTCGGAAGACCAATCACTACCCGCGTCATCAACTGATCAATGGCCACTACATCTACGCCATGGGAGTAAGTACTCTAAACTCTCACCGAGAGGTAACTCGGTATTTATCTTTATATTCTGCACTGCATATTTAGATTAGCATGTTTATTTCCCTATACCTGCATTGAAAAAAATCATAAAAATATTTTCTGTTTTTGCATTCTTTAAGGCCCCATGTACTCTGTACCGTGGCGGCATAAAAAAAATTGCATTCATAAGTTTTTGCATCATCATCCTTTTTGCATATAAAATTTACAAAAATACGTGGGCACATGAAGGTCCACACATTTCAGAAAAACCCAAAAAGAAGTGGGCACATGAAGGCTCACAACATAATCCTAGAATTTGCTCCTTCGGGTATGTGCGAGACTAATATTTACAGGGAGAACTTAATAAGGACCTGAAGGCCAGCGAGTTCCAAGGATAAATCAAGGACTACTTCAAGATCCAGCTTGGGGGAGAGCACCCCTAGTTATCACGATAAGTATCACTATCCTAGGTGTTTAATATTAGCTAGTATTTGAGTGTTAGTTAAAAGTCTTAGTTTGAATAAAATGCTAGAGTCTGCTAGTTGGCTTTTCTCTTAAATAATGATCTTGATGATATATGCTTGGAGATGATGAATAGTTGCTCCGCCGTAATTCCTTTAAAAAGTGCTTAGTTTTCAGACCTAGATTCTCCTGAAGCTTAAATGCTTAATTTGCTCTAAACCCAAAACCTGTGCAAGTACATGCTTAATCTGAGTCTAGGCTTTGAAAGATGATTCATGAAAAGTTGAGTTGCTATTGATCATTTTCCTAGAGAAGCTTGATTCCTGGATTTATCTCAAAAATCTTGAAAAAATCTTACATGATGAGTTCCTGTGTTTGATCATTGAGAGCTTGTCATACACATCAAGATCATTCCATTCCACCATTTATGCTGCTTCTGACATAGAAGTACGCATTTTCCATCAAGCCATATAGCTCATGCAACTTTAGGATATATCTCTCTTAATGTTAAAAAGGATTCTGGGGCTACATTCGAAAAGAAAAAAAAAAGAAGAAGAAGAAAAAAAAGAAAGAGAGGAAAAAGTGAGACGAGAGAGGGAGAGAAAAGGACATGTGTCATACTAGGCGAGTAGGGCCTACCTCCCTGAAAAAAAATAAATTTAGAGATGAATAATGGACACGTGTCCGAGGGCGAGTAGAGCCCACATCTCTAAGGAGAGAGAAAAATGGACAAAAGTCCGGGGCGAGTAGAGCCCGCCTCTCCAAGAATGGAAAGCCCAGATCTAAAAAAATCTTAGAAAGAGAGATATAGTCCAAGAGCTAGGCTAAAAGGCTTACCACCTTTCACCCTCATCCATCCAACACTATCATCCATATCTTGCCAAGTGTGACTCTATGCTTAAGAAGGTCATACACAGGATCTCTGAGTTTTATCAAAAAAAAAATGTTGCAAAACCCCAGGATGATAGCTGATCAAAGAATTTGAGATATACTGCTTGACTTGATTGTTTTGTCTTTTATTTGCTCACGATTTATGAAAAGGCTATGCTTAAAGGTTGAAGGTAAGAGAGAGCAATCTTGTCGAGGAGAATTGGTTTTTGAAAACCATAGTACTTTTGAGGTGTGAAAGCATTGTAGCAACTCCTGATCCTGCTAAAGCATATCTTTGCTAGGGACTAGCAAAGGGTAAGCTTGGGGGAGTTTGTTGACACATCTTAACGTATACTTTTACTTGTCAACTAAATAAAGAAAAGGGCATAAAATGAATATCAATATAGACTTAGGGGTTTGCTACTAATGAATTCCATGAGTTTTGGTGAAGTTATGATTTGCAGGGACTAAACAGGAAAACAACGAGAATTATCAAGTCATACGACTCCAAGACGTGTCCCAATCGTACTCCGATCCAACTCCTACAAAAGAGCAACCTAGAAGTTTCTTAAATGAAGAATTGAAGTGCAACATTGCGAAGGCCTCGTCGAGATGATCGAAACGGATATATCATTTGCCATATTCGGAGTTCAGAATCAGAAGATATCAGTCGCAGAGCGGGGTTCGGTAAAACGGGCATAACTCCCTCATCCGGACTCCGTTTGACTTGAATTAATACTTTTTGGAAACGGCACGACGACAGGCACGCACCCGTCAAAGATGAGCCCAAGTGGGGCCCACAAGGGACCGACCGGCCTCCTCACAGGGCCGAGCGGCCTCCCCCTGCCGCCGTTGTCGCTCCGCTTCGGGTATGTTCCAGAAGGTTCCCCAACCGACCTAGAAAACCACATCTTGGCCGAAGATCAAGGTCGGTTGGATCGTATGGTGGCAAGGCACCCCCTCTGGACTATATAAGCAGCCCCCCTGACCCCAGGGCAGGCAATCCAATTCATTCTGATCACCAATGCCTACCTGAGATAGAAGCTCTAGATTAGAATTAGAGTTGGAGAGAGTTGTATCAAGTTGAGAGATTGGAGCCATGGTCTAATTGGATCTAGCCAATCTTGTTCGAGAGGATTAGAGAGCAGTAGAGGCGAAGCTGAAGGAAGGCCCAGACATGTCGGTGTCTCCTCTTCATCTTCTACCTCTGGGATCAGACTCCATTGGAGCCCGATCCTGAGACCTTGCGGGAAAGATCGACTTCTTATTCAAGTGAGCAACATTGTCTTTATTGTTCTTACGGTTCATAACTCTTTGAGTACTTTAATTCCTATAGCTCTTGAATTAAAGTTGCATGTTTAGTGTAAGCGTGGTGCTTAGACTAGCTAGCTTATGAATGCCTTCTATATTCTGGATCGTGTGGTAGATCGTGGTGGTGACAGCACCATTGAGTCCTTCGTAGTCCACCTCCCGTCTATAGAAACGGTAGGACTCCCCCCATAGATTCTCGGGAGGTTCCCTTTACTAAGTGTGCCTTCAGTCAATCACCCCATAAGAACAATATCGACATAGCTTGTGAGAATAAGAACCAGACATCCTTAAGTGCTCCTTATCTCTTCTTTCTGTCAAGTCCTTGATAGCTTCTCAGGGATTAGTCTTTTACTCCAGACCTTTCTCTCTACCTTTCTCCCTGTGGATTCGATATTTAAAACCCTCTCCCGGGTGGAATGCTCGCCGGTATCCGTGCGCTTGCGGATTATCCATCATAATATTTCTGTAGGCTTAACAAATACCAACAAAGTCCGGTCTTTTCGTCTTGGTCCTTGGGAATGTTTCGTCATAGCTCATTGGTCCTTGCCACCTTTGGGAGTGAATTCGACTTGCACTTGAGCATGAACGTAACTCCTTGATTAGCCTTTTGAACTCGATACGAATCCGTCCTTTAAGCTCTTATTTTCCTTCAAACACAACAAACTTCAAAATGCACATAGGAAGACGAACTTGTTACATCATTAGTGTGCCTAGCGGCGGGTTAGTTCCAAAACAAAGCTCAAACCATAGCATAACAGCTTACCTAGGGTGCATCCCGACGCGGCGGCCGGCCCAATTCCGGCAGCATAATGGCCGGAGTCGAGTTTCACCGACGGTGGCGGGCAGCGGAGTGGAACAAGCGGTGGTCGGGCTGCCTACAGCGCTACAGCGGAAACTGGCCGCTGCGGCGCAGCAGAGCCTTGGTGGCTAGGAGCTCGTCGGAGTCCCCCTTGGCCTTTGTCGACTGGGCATTCCTGGGCCCACCACACATGTGGGCCCTACCCGGGAGATAAGGACCTACACACCTGGACTACTCGACTACTGGGCCGCGGTGCAAGATTACCTTGGACCACAAGGCAAGACAAGGCGGACAAGGACTTGTACTAAGACTAGGATAGCTTTTTATAACTCGTATAGGCTACTCCGAGTCCTACTCGAATAGTACTCTTGTACCAATCCGACTTGTAACCCTGCCTCCCGTGGCATATAAGGCGAGGCAGGGATCCCTCTCAAAATATACGCAATCAATACAGAGCCACGCAACATACAAGACGTAGGGTATTACACACATTGCAGCCCGAACCTTTCTAATTGTGTGCCCCGTGTCTCACCATCGTGTTCCTGATCTCGGCGAGCCCCACCGCACAAACTACTACTTCGGATACCCCATCGTAGGCTCGGTGTCTAAAACACTGACAGCTGGCGCGCCAGGTAGGGGATCTCGTCGTTGATCCGCTGGCGAACTCGATGGTTCTCGTCATCATCAAGCCAACCGTCGCTTTCCAGCAAGGCGACACTTTCGTTTTTGGCTCCTGGGTTTGCGTTGCTGACGGCACCGGATCGTTCTTGCGTTTCTTGGCATCAACTACGGAGTCAAAGCTCAAGTCCTCGACGCTTACGCAAGCTTCGATGGAAGAACTCACCAAAAATTTCGGCAAAATTTCGCTCTCTGACCCGCTCAGAGAACTCGATATGGAGCCCGAGTATAACTCGACTTCGTCTCCTATTCAGCCTGAGTTGTTCTCTTCAGCTTCACAGCTTGCGTTCAGCCAGGATAACATCCCAACACCACCTCTCTTCGGTCATCGCCGTATCAGCGCCGCTTACCAAGCCGCACTGAAGCACCTCATGTCATCTGGCTCGAAGATCGTGCTCAAGTACTCTTCGGATTCGGAAGTCAACTTCGACTACTATGATTCAGATTCATCTGAGTTCGAGTTCGACTACGGTTCGGATTCTACTGAAGCATAACAACTGACTGGCTCTGCTCAAGGACTGGTGATCACATCGATACCTGCAGGTAGATTCGTCTACTGGACTGAGCATATGCCTGCTGATCTCACCTTGGATGATCAGGAGTGTTTAATCACTTGTTTCAACAAATTACCCTTCCAGGAAGGTGCCAAGCTCATTGATTATGACACCGATACTGAGCTCATTGAGAGTACGGGTACTCACTCATCTTATCGGGAAGTTTTCATCGTTGATGCATCTACTCCACAAGGGCATCATGCCAATTATTGCTTTCCGGATGATGTATGTGATGATGAACTCTTTGCCAATGCTCCTGCTGATGAAACTACGGAGGCCAAGACTGCACGTCATCAACACAATACTGATCGTGCAACCCTTCGTCGGGAACTCGCGGAAGCTCTACCTACCCAAAATCTTCAAGAGGCTCTGGATGCGGTAGCCACTCGTCAATATCGCACTCCAGAGGAAGCTATTAATGCGATTAACTTGCTTGGTCGCTCTATGCCTCATGATAGGGCGGCTGCTGAAGTCGCAAAGCTGGCTGAACTAGCCTACACTATGCTATGTCAAAATACCAGTACTCCTAGTCACCATGGCAGCAGTGGAGGTGTTCATCGCAATACGCCCACTCCTCAACGCACGCGTCCGGAAGCTAGCAACAGGGGCAATGGTGGTGAAGGCAGTGTCAATAGCAAGTTGGGAGGCTCTTGCTATGACGCTCACACAACAATCAACGCCAGACGCGCTGAGCGTGAGAAGCAAAAGGATGCTGACTCTGATTCCTTTCCTGCTTTCTCCGCTCGACTTCAAGCTCTGCTTCTTCCGGAGAAATTCAAGCCCCATGGCATCTCTAAATACGATGGCAAGCAAGATCCAAGGCAGTGGTTGCGCTGCTATGCTCTGTCCATCACTAATGCCGGGGGTGTTGACGGCTGTTAAGTACATAATTTGGGGCCGTCAATCCCTGCATTTTATCATAAGAACTAAGCATCCACACTAGAATAGGGATTTAAACTGACAATTTCCACCAGTGGCTATGCTAAGTTGAATGCAGGTGTTTAGCATAAGAAATAAGGAGAAAAGACACCGTCATGATCCTAGCAAGTTAGGCTCAGCCAATGAGGGGCTGCATGCAAGCATCCCCTGGATCCATGACATCACCAATCCAAGGAAGGAAGCCTCGGCGAATCAGAAGCCGCCATGCAGGCATCACATGGATCCTATGGCCCACCAGAGCGCCTAAACCGCCTCCAAACCACGTGGACACCGGGAACCGACCTCAGGACCCACAGGACAGCCACCACGCGAAAGCACACCCCGAGTGGGGACCACAGGGGGTCGGCCGAACCGACCTTGTGGCGCCCACTCAGGGGCTTCCATGTGGTGCTTGCCCATTGGCCCTAGAAGCCATTCTCGGGGTGTTTGGGTGCTCTCATGCAGGTTGCACAAGCCTATAAATAGGAGGAGAGGGGGGTAAGAAGAGCGTGAAGCACACTTGAAGCCATTTCTCATTTTTGCCTCTTTCTCCCTCTCTCATTCTCTCTTGGTGGAGGTGAAACCTCATCCCACCATGAGTGTGTGTGTATGGAGGATCTAGACTAGGTGGTGCTAGGTAGAGAGGAGTGTGTGGATGAGTAGAGGTGAGGTGGTGATGATCCGTTCATCATCCATCGTCCCCTTGTACCTCGTGAGTGATGTTGTTCTTCATTTAGACTAAAGTGAGTGTTTCATTATTTCCTATTTAGACTAAAGTGGCTCTCATGCATGAATGAGTTGTTCTTGAGTTCTTTGTTCGTTCATCATTTAGAGGCTCACATTCTTCATGAACGTGCCTCCTCGATCTAGTTGACAAGCAAGTAAATCATACTTTTGCGTTTGTTCATAAGTTAGAGACTCGTGTTCTTCACGAACACGACCCTAGATCTTCTGTTATCATCGCATAAGTTTGCATCTCGTTTGTGTGATTGCCTGTCTATTAGAATATAGTGAGCTCATGCATATCTAATTTAGATCAAGTATCAATCATATCTCCTTGTGCGAATCGATTCAGTGACGAGTAAGGTCTAGCTCAACCTCGCGGGTTCGTCGCTTCGTATTTATACGGAGTGCTATAGTGTTTCTACGGGACGTTAGACGTAGCCGTGCTATAGTAGTAGTCGGCGGTGTAGACATGGTGTCTAGACTACTGGTTATCCTTCGAATGCCCTGTATCCCACGGTTTGTCTTGGGGTAGGCCGCGGTAGTGACAGCTGTTGGACCCTCTGAAATCCCCCATGTTCGGGTACAGCGTGTAGGCAACCCTTTGCCGTGAACCAACTGTTATAGTCAGGAGGGGCCGGTGTCCGAAGCGAGATCTTATCCGAGCTTGTTCCTCTCTAGAGTCGAGAACCTACAGGAGACTTCACATCACTCACCTACCTCAGCAGGGACTGTGTACCCTTGGATAGTCACTCGTAGAGTCCCCCATACCGTTCCTTGGATTCGATACCCTTGGGAATACTCCTGAGGTGAAGTGCTACAACGGTGTATCCGTGCGCTTGCGGATTCGTTCTCACCCGTCAGTATACCCGGGTGATTCTTACACGCTCACGCTATCCCGGTGCCATAGTGGTGACGTTAAGAAATACCGACAAGCATTTCTGGCGCCGTTGCCGGGGAACGGTTGTCGAGAATCTACGAACCCGACTATCCTCGTATCTTTTGTTTTTCTTTTATTTCTACCTTTACCCCCGCTACCCCAGGAAGGTTATCCTTGTACACACCTTCCACCCATTATGAGTGAAACCATGGAATCAACTCTCTGGAGACAACCCGCTCTTCTAACACCTTGTATGGTTCACCCATCTCTCATGAAGCTAGTTGAGGAAAAACCCTTCTCGGGGATGAGTCATGAGAATCCCTATGATCACGCAAGAGACTTTGAGCAATTGTGTTCCACCCAGGGTAAAACCGGGGCAGCACAAGACGTTCTTAAGAGGAACCTATTTCCGTTCTCCCTCTCCGGGAAAGCAAATCTTGGTACCATTGTTTTGGTTGCAATCACCTTCGCTGGGAGGAATTAAGAGCCTCTTTTTTGCACTCGATTCTTTCTGCTACGGCGTATCGTTTCCTTAAGAATGGCGATCCTCAGTTTCAAACAAAGAGAGAAGGAGACCTTAGGCATGGCATGGCATCGTTTTGCCTCTTTGGTTGAAACTTGCCCAATCCTTGGTCTGCCCGACCCAGTGCTTTTGCCCGACCCAGTGCTTTTGTAGCACTTCCGGTTCAGTTTACGAAGAGATTGTGGCATGATGCTTAATGCCATTTCGGGAGGCGCCTTTGTGTTCTTAGAACCAGAATAGGGACTGGAAATTCTAGGAGTAATCCGAGATTTCAGCTCCCCACCTGACTCGAGTGACGAGGTAGCCAAACGAGAAAATGTCGAAATGCCTTAGCCAATCCTCGAGAGAGCCCGAGCTAACATGCCAAACTTCTCTGTGCTCTGGTCGAAGATATCACTCCTCACTGGCAGGAATCTATGGGAAAGAGCACTTAGTGCAGATTCTGCCCCTAGATTCCCCTATCGTTTCTTCTCTTAAAAACCCGGCCTTCGAGACTTAGTCTCGAGGGAAGGAGGAGGGTAGTAGTCGAGGAAGAAGAATCGTTCTTGGCGGGGACGATCACTTCAACCTTGCCCGCAACTCTCCAGGGGAGGTCACGATAGAAGTTTTTCGTGCTTCATGTCAAGGCTCAATCCCAAGTGCCGCCACACTGAGGGTTATGCTAAGACACGAGCCCTGGCGCAGTAAAACTTCCATATCTTTGGCTTGCAGAAGCGCGAACTTATATCCGGTCTAGTTGAGCAATCCCTCTCATTATCCTAAGCTCAAGCTAAGACCGATGCCGATCAAGTCAAGTGGATGTAAATCCTACTCTTCACTTCTTGACCTGATCGATGCCCTGCGGGAGTGTGGTTACACACCTATCCTTTACACTTCCGTTGGAAGCTTGGGTTAACTTACGTGTCATCCCACTTTGGTGAGGGTGAGGTCCTTTGTCAACCCAAGGAGTGGATGAACTAGCAAGTCCGTCACTCTCGACCTTCAGCTCAAATGATCGTTCGACCCATAAACTATCACTCATTCAATCTGGGGTCCGATCATCATTGAGTTCTAGAGGTGAAAGCTTCACTCTTAGAGCACTCTAGGCCGTGGGCCCGGATTTTGTGCTCAACTCCAGCACCTCTATCATCTCTCGTCCGTAGTGCTATAGCCTTGCTAGCTACGCTTCTTTCCTAAGGATACCCATCATAGTCCCCTTAGGATGGTTGTGAGGATCATCTCTGTTTCACCATTTATACAGCTTGCACTGTACATATGCACTAACCATGCAGGAAAGAAAATACACCCTATCATAAAGAAACCTGCAAGGAGGACCACAGGGCAGAGTAGGAGGATATCATCAGAAAAAATGGACGATACGAGCAAGAGGGCAACAATGACTCTTCATCCAGGTATGGGTTCAGGTAAAATCCCCAAGATGAGCTATTAAGGTATAAAGAGTGGAAGGCAGCATTATGCCCGAAATTCCATTCTAGCCCTTGCTGAAGCCTCTGACCTTATAATTGGTGGACCACCTAACCTAGGGACCTTGAGCCCCGCTAGAGCCCACACGCCGAAGCAGAGGCCCAGCGGAGCCCAGATGGGCTCGGCCGACACCCTAGGTCGGCCGACGCACTAGGGCCGCCGCCGCCTCTCGGTTTTCGTGTGCGCACTCTTTCGTCTTCCAGAAACCCTCTCCTCGCCGCGTGACGGAGTTTTCATCACGCAGAACCCTTGCCTCCCCTGCTCACCTCCCTCGCTCACCGTCGCGGCAGTCCTCATGGCCGACAAAAGCCTGGTCCCCTTCGCCGCGACACCCTCCTCTGGTGAACTTGTCGAGGGGGATGTCCCTGCCATTGCTGCATCCCCCACAGGGGTGGCACCTATGGAGGTCGCGTGCATCTTTGAGGCGCTGCTGCTCACCTCCCGTCCACTGGTTGGGAATCAAGGACCGAGCGCCACCATCGACGGAACTTCGGAGCTCAAGGGGATGGCTGTGCCGCCCTTCACACCCCCGGTTCCACGCACAGCCGGCCGATCTGCCTCGCCCGAGAAAGTGAGGAAGCCACAGGGGCGTGCCAGCAGCCCCTACTAGAGGAAGGTGGAGGTCCGGCCACGACCCACAACAACTCCGACGCCTCTGGTGGTTCCACCACCTCGGCTCAATGTTCCGGGAACCTCCGGAGTGAGAGGCCGTTCGGCCCCTGCTGTGCCATCGTCACCTCCACCAGTCTCTTAGCTTGGGAAGCCTAGGTTCGCTAGCCCAGACAGCACCAGCAGGAAGAGCAGCCGTGCACCTACGACTTTGAAGGAAACTAATGAAGAATTTGAGTTGGGTAGCAGCTCCACACCACAGGCATCTAGGAAGTCGAGGGAGAGGACTCGGGCGCCCGAGCAATCTCCTAAGACTCCCACTGCAGCCAGGATGACCCCACTAGTGGAGGAGCTAGGCAGGGAGTGCGAGAAGCTGAAGACCATCAGTGCAGAGCAGAAGGTGGATCTCGCTGAGCTTAGAGATGACCTCCGCGATCTTCGCCGTGGCCTGTGCGCCAAGATGAGGCGCCTCTTCGTGGCCACGGGGCACGAGGACCTCTATGATGCTGAGTAGAGGGTCGTGCCCCGCTCTTATTTCCCTTCATAGGCGCTTAGTTAGGTTTAATTTATTTTCCTTAATTTATTTCCCTTCCAATTATTTCCTTATTTCCATCATTTGTGTAAGCGCCTATTCCTTCATTAGTGAACTTGAATGAATAATCTTGACTCCACCGGTCATGTAACCCGGTTGAGTCACATGTGTGTTAGTTATTTTTGTTTTTGTTTGTATCGAAGAACTGCACCCAAGTACAAGACAGTGTGGGGGAGAGCTGCACTCTCCAAACGCGAACACGACGGATCATTGTTGCACCCACACTATGCTCACACAGCGCTTACGATCGACCATGCTTAGAGAACCTGAACGGGATATGCATTCGTGCGCATCACAGGAATCCCCGTCTAGTCCACACAAAAAACCAGCGCTGGTTTGCATCTCTTCCTCATTTCACCATGATTTCTGAGTTTGTACGCTCATGCTTGATAAATTCTCCATAAATCAACTTAAGAAATCTATGGAAATGCTTACTCCATGCCTAGGGTTGACATGCATAAGTTTTATTCCTCGTTTATAACCTTGAGGCTTGTGAACAATATCATCATAAGGACAACATGCTTATCTAAGTAGTTGGCAAGTGAGATATGACTTGATGACATGATCTTAACTCTGTTGGTTCTGACCCTTGGGATAATTTTGTTTTCGAAAAAAAATGCTCTTGCAAAGCTCCTCTTTGATGTACCATCGTCCTACCAAAGCCATATGATGTTTCTAGTTGAAAACCTTATACTCATATGCTGCTTGTTATTGCATCGAGCTTTGTCATATTCCGTGACCCTTGTGAGAATTCTTTTCATTACTCTCATGGTCAAGATTCATGTGCACACCACCTTTTTCCCCCTTGCTATGCTTCTACCCTGGAAGTTAGCATTGTATTATTCACCCATTTCGTGAGAATAAAGCTCCATATGTGTTGATCTCTCCCTCCTAGTTTTTGCTACATAAGAGACATGGCTATTGAAAAAAAGAGAGAAAAAGAGAAAGTATAGAGATAGCCATGCTCTCAAAAAAATCTTATACAAAAGGGAGAATCATGCAAAAAGGAGTTCCATAATCTAGATGGTGATAACTAGTATCCATTTCGGGGCTAGTGTCCACCTCACCATCAATCAACATTCATCATACATGTATGGTAATATCTAGCACCCATCCTGGGCCTAGTATCCACCTTACCATACTCACCGTACCCATATATGTGCACATCTTGATCTGATTGTATGATGTGATTCTCTCTGTGGATCCAGTTTTTGACTTTGCAATATATGTAATACAAGTATGCTTTACCTTTATCCTATCCTAAGCTCCAAATACAGCCATTATTAGAAGTAGGGTGAAGAAAGGCAATCTAATGCCTTGGTGAGGACATATACACATTGAGCGATCCGAGAGAATCAAAGAAGGAGGGCAGAGCAGTTCTTTTTTCTTTAAAACCCCAAGTGCTGACCAACGGGACTTTCTTCTTATCAACTACCCAAGATGGCATTGTAGCCAATCCACAGAGTTCACAAGAGCAAGGTTTGACCTAGAATAACTCCTATGCTTGGTTTATACCTTTGGTCTAAACCCATGTAATCTTCCCTTTCGCTCAGGACGAGCAAAGGGCAAGTGTGGGGGAGTTGTTGATGACTGTTAAGTACCTAATTTAGGGCCGTCAATCCCTACATTTTATCATAAGAACTAAACATCCACACTAGAATAGGGATTTAAATTGACAATTTCCACCAGTGGCTATGCTAAGTTGAATACAGGTGTTTAGCATAAGAAATGAAGAGAAAAGACACCCTCATGATCCTAGCAAGTTAGGCTCAGCCAATGAGGGGCTGCATGCAAGCATCCCCTGGATCCATAACATCACCAATCCAAGGAAGGAAGCCTCGGCGAATCAGAAGCCGCCATGCAGGCATCACATGGTCCTATGGCCCACCAGAGCGCCTAAACCGCCTTCAAACCACGTGGACACCGGGAACCGACCTCAAGACCCACAGGACAGCCACCACGCGAAAGCACACCCCGAGTGGGGCCCACAGGGGGTTGGCCGACCCCACAGGTCGGCCGAACCGACCATGTGGCGCCCACTCAGGGGCTTCCACGTGGTGCTTGCCCATTGGCCCTAGAAGCCATTCTCGGGGTGTTTGGGTGCTCTCACGCAGGTTGCACAAGCCTATAAATAGGAGGAGAGGGGGGTAAGAAGAGGGTGAAGCACACTTGAAGCCATTTCTCACCTTTGCCTCTTTCTCCCTCTCTCATTCTCTCTTGGTGGAGGTGAAACCTCATCCCACCATGAGTGTGTGTGTATGGAGGATCTAGACTAGGTGGTGCTAGGTAGAGAGGAGTGTGTGGATGAGTAGAGGTGAGGTGGTGATGATCCGTACATCATCCATCGTCCCCTTGTACCTCGTGAGTGATGCTGTTCTTCATTTAGACTAAAGTGAGTGTTTCATTATTTCCTATTTAGACTAAAGTGGCTCTCATGCATGAATGAGTTGTTCTTGAGTTCTTCGTTCGTTCATCATTTAGAGGCTCACGTTCTTCATGAACGTGCCTCCTCGATCTAGTTGACGAGCAAGTAATTCATACTTTTGCGTTTGTTCATAAGTTAGAGGCTCGTGTTCTTCACGAACACGACCCTAGATCTTCTGTTATCATCGCATAAGTTTGCATCTCGTTTGTGTGATTGCCTGTCTATTAGAATATAGTGAGCTCATGCATATCTGATTTAGATCAAGTATCAATCATATCTCCTCGCGCGAATCGATTCAGTGACAAGTAAGGTCTAGCTCAACCTCGCGGGTTCGTCGCTTCATATTTATACGGAGTGCTATAGTGTTTCTACGGGACGTCAGACGTAGCCGTGCTATAGTAGTAGTCGGCGGTGTAGACGTGGTGTCTAGACTGCTGGTTATCCTTTGAATGCCCTGTATCCCAGGGTTTGTCTTGGGGTAGGCCGCGGTAGTGACAGCCGTTGGACCCTCTGAAATCCCCCACGTTCGGATACAACGTGTAGGCAACCCTTTGCCGTGAACCAACTGTTATAGTCAGGAGGGGCCGGTGTCTGAAGCGAGATCTTATCCGATCTTTTTCCTCTCTAGAGTCGAGAAACTACAGGAGACTTCACATCACTTACCTACCTCAGCAGGGACTGTGTACCCTTGGATAGTCACTCGTAGAGTCCCCCATACCGTTCCTTAGATTCGATACCCTTGGGAATACTCCTGAGGTGAAGTGCTACAACGGTGTATCCGTGCGCTTGCAGATTCGTTCGCACCCGTCAGTATACCCGGGTGATTCTTACACGCTCACGCTATCCCGGCGCCATAGTGGTGACATTAAGAAATACCAACAGGGGGCAACGATGATACTAAATGTATCTATTTCCCTTTTTGTCTAGAGCAAGAGCCCCTCACATGGTTCAAATCTCTCAAACACGGCTCCATCGACAACTGGGGATAACTCAAGCACCGCTTCACCAGTAACTTCACGGGTTCTCTGGGCCGTCATGGTACTCGGATGGACCTTGCCCTGATCAAGCAAAAACAAGGCGAGACTCTTCGCGAGTACATGCACCACTTCTTTGAAAAAAGGGCTACTGTTGTTGATGTTACCAAGAAAGAAGTCGTAGATACCTTCCAGGATGGTTTTCATGATGACAGGCTTTTCCAAGACTTTGGTCGCGCTCGCCCAGCGAACATCACCAAGCTCAAGGAGATGATCACTCACTGGGCGGAAAAGGAAGACAAGGCTCGGAATCGGTTCAAGCATCTTCGCAACAACCAGAACAATAACAACAACAACAACAACAATAATGCTGGAGGAAGCAACAGTGGCAAGCAACAACAGGGCAATCGCACGGGTAATAACTACTCGAGCAATCCAAATCGCAAGCGCAAGCCCGACAACACTGTTGTAGCCATGGAAACTACCGCCAAGCCTGAAGATGATTCTCACTGGGCAACATTAACCAAGCAGAAATGCCCATGGCACCCAGAGGGAGATCATACTATAGAGCAGTGTTACCAACTTCACCGTGCGCTGAAGAATACACCCGAACCAACGCACCCAAACCCAAGGTTTTGTAAACACAAGGGGAAGAAGGCTAACACAGACAAAGACACTGGGTTTCAAAACTCCTCCAACACTGTCAATGTCATATTTGGTGGGATTCCAACCAAGCGCATGCAGAAACTTGCACTCAGGGAGATTATGTCCATTCAACCAGCAGCTCCAACTTTTCTAAAGTGGTCTAAAACCCCCATTACTTTCTCAAGGGCGGATCAATGGACTAGTTTCTCTGAGCCGGGACGATATCCTCTCGTTCTGGATCCAGTGGTGGCAGGCTCTAGGCTTACCAATGTTCTTATTGATGGTGGCAGCAATCTCAATGTCCTGTTTGCCAAGACCTTGAAGAAGATGGGCCTGGATATCACCAACATGATTACCAAGACCAACTCGCCGTTCTATGGTATCATCCCGGGCAACGCAACTATTCCTTTGGGTTCAGTTGTACTACCCGTTACCTTTGGGACTAAGGATCACTACCGCACTGAGTACATTAAGTTCGAGGTTGCTGACTTCGAGACTTCTTATCACGCTATTCTTGGCAGACCTGGTCTCGCCAAATTCATGGCTATTCCACACTATGTGTACCTTGTACTCAAGATGCCGAGCCCCAAAGGAGTTCTCTCATTGCAAGGGGATTTGAAGCGTTCTTACGACTGTGACACTGAAGCCGTAGAACTTGCTTCGACAACTCAAGTACCCAATGCTATGATGGAAGTCTTCACTACAGCTAAAAAGCTTGCTCCGAGCGAGCCGGACGTTCCTGAGAAGACGGACTCCAACAACAAGCCTGCACCGACTAGTGACGTCCTGCTCAAAGCCATTGACCTCGGTACTGGTGACAGCAGCAAGACTACTATGATCAGTGCACAGCTTGATCCTAAATAGGAAGACGCGCTCGTCAACTTCCTTCGGGCTAACCGTGATATCTTTGCATGGAAACCATCTGACATGCCAGGTGTGCCCAGGAGGCTGATCGAGCACTCACTCAACGTCGATCCTAACGCTACCCCCAAGAGACAACACCTTCGTCACTTTGCTGATGACCGCAGGGCTGCTATCAAGAAAGAGCTCGCCAAACTACTCGCGGCTGACTTCATCCGGGAAGTCTTTCACCCGCAATGGCTTGCTAATCCTGTGCTTGTCAGAAAGAAGAACTCTAATGATTGGAGGATGTGTGTCAACTACACTGATCTTAACAAGCATTGCCCCAAGGATCCTTTCGGGTTGCCACAGATTGATCAAGTCATTGACTCCACAGCGGGTTGTGCTCTACTCTGTTTCCTGGATTGCTACTCCGGCTATCATCAAATTGCAATCAAGGAATCTGATCAAGAGAAGACCACATTCATCACTCTGTTTTGGTGCCTTTTGTTACACAATAATGTCCTTCGGGTTAAAAAATGCTGGTGCTACTTATCAAAGAGCTATCCAAGTGTGCTTCAAGAGGCAGCTTCACAAGAACGTGGAAGCATACGTGGATGACGTCGTTGTAAAGACTAGGGATCCAGACATGCTTATCGCGGATCTTGAGGAAACTTTTGCTTCGCTACGGGAGTACCAATGGAAGCTTAACCCCAACAAATGTGTCTTTGGCGTATCATCTGGAAAACTACTCGGGTTCATCATCAGCCATCGTGGCATCGAAGCAAAGCCCGAGAAGATTACCGCCATCTCCAACATGCAAGCTCCGACTACGATCAAAGATGTCCAGAAGCTTACTGGATGTATGGCGTCACTCAATCGCTTCATCTCGCGAGTTGGAGAATGGGGCTTACCTTTCTTCAAGTTACTCAAGTGGCAAGAGAAGTTTACGTGGACAACTGAAGCTGATCAAGCTCTTTCTCAGCTCAAGGAGTTCTTATCCAAGCCTCCAGTCCTCACAGCTCCTCTGCCCAATGAAGAGCTCTTGCTCTACATCGCTGCGACTACTAATGTTGTCAGCACTGCTATTGTCATTGAACGGCAGGAGGAAGGCCATGGCTACCCTATCCAGAGGCCGGTTTATTTCGTCAGTGAAGTACTCTCAGAATCCAAGGCTCGCTACCCTCCGGTACAGAAGCTACTCTATGCGGTTCTGATTACTTCACGGAAGCTCTGCCACTACTTCAACGAGTACAAGATTTCCGTGGTTACTAGTTACCCGCTTGGCGAGATATTGCACAACCGGGATTCCACAGGAAGGATTTCTAAATGGGCTGTAGAGCTTGGTGTTCTATCGCTCGAGTTCAAGTCTCGCACTGCTATCAAGTCTCAAGCTTGGTTGATTTCATGGCTGAGTGGCGGGAAAATCAAGTCCCAATTCCAATTGAGCGTCCAGAACATTGGGTCATGTACTTTGATGGTTCACTCAAGTTGGAAGGCACTGGTGCCGGGGTACTTCTGATTTCTCCCAAGGGCGAGCAACTCAAATATGTCTTGTAGATCTTCTGGAAGGTCTCAAACAATGAAGCTGAATATGAAGCTCTACTGCATGGTCTTCGCCTTGCAGTCTCTCTTGGCATCATACGACTACTTGTCTATGGTGATTCCTTGGTGGTCATCAATCAAGTCAACGATTCTTAGGATCGTAATGCTGAGAACATGGATGCGTACTATCAGGAGGTACGCAAACTTGAGAACAAATTTCATGGTCTCGAGTTCCATCATGTTGTTCGCGACAACAATATTGCTGCAGACGTCTTGTCGAAGCTGGGATCTACACGAGCTCAAGTGTCAGCTAGAATCTTCGTTCATGACCTCCACAAGCCATCAATTCCGGAGCAATCATCCGCACCTACGACTACTTCAGTTCAACCTGATCGAGAAGTGCTTATGATTGACGTGGACTGGAGAACTCCTTTCATCGATTACATTAAACATCAGTTGATTCCTGAAGACAAGTCAGAAGCCGAGCGCATCTCACACCGCGTCAAGACTTATGCTCTAGTCAGAGATCAACTCTACAAGCGAGGCCCAAGTTCTGATGTACTCATGAAGTGCGTTTCTCGTATAGAAGGCAAGGAAATCTTGGAGGAGACACACAAAGGGATCTATGGCAATCACGCTTCTTCCCGCACCTTGGTGGGAAAAGTATTCAGACGTGCTTTCTACTGGCCTACAGCTCTTGCTGATGCAGAGGAACTAGTCAAGAAGTACCATGGATGCCAATTCTTCGCCAAGCAACAACACGTTCCAGCCTACAAACTCATTACGATACCACCAACTTGGCCTTTCGCTTGCTGCGGGCTGGATATGATTGGTCCTCTCCCAAATGCGCCACGGGGATTCAACAGAGTTCTGGTGGCTATCGACAAGTTTACCAAGTGGATTGAGGTCAAGCCTGTTACCTGCTCCAAGGCTGATAGAGTCATCGACTTCTTGGATGAAGTCGTACATCGCTATGGGTTCCCTAATCGCATTATCACAGACCTGGGTTCGAATTTCAACAATCACCAGTTCTGGGAGTACTGTGAGAACAGTGAAATTGACGTCCGGTACGTCTCTGTCGCTCACCCACGCGCCAATGGCCAAGTGGAACGCGCCAATGGGATGGTACTCGATGCTCTCAAAAAGCGATTGTATGATGCTGCAAACACCATGGGCGGCAAGTGGATCAAGGAACTACCCAATGCACTCTGGGGGCTATGTACTCAGCCTACTACTCCCATAGGGTAGTCACCCTATTTCCTGGTCTACGGCTCTGAAGCCGTCTTGCCTGCTGATGTCATGTGGCGTTCTCCGGCAGTTGACCAGTACGAAGAAGGCGTAGCTGAAGAAACAAGACAGACAGATGTCGACAGTCTTGAGGAAGCTCGCTGTAACGCACTTGTTCAATCAGCTCGATATCTTGAGAAGATCCGCCGCTATCATGACCGCAACGTTAAGGAACGCTCCTTCAACGTTGGTGAATTAGTCCTTCGTCGTATCCAGAACACGACAGGGCTACACAAACTCAGCTCGCCATGGGAAGGTCCTTTCTCCGTTGCAAAGGTCACTGGCCCAGGCTCGTATCGTCTCCAAACTCTTGAAGGCAAAAAAGTCGACAACTCTTGGAACATTGACCAGCTTTGTCGCTTCTACTCGTAGGGGGTCTCAACAACTCTCTCCAGATAGCTACGGCTGTAAACAACCCGTAGGGGGTCTCAACAACCCTCTCCAAGCAGCTTCGGTTGCAACCACTCAACAGGCAGCTACGGTTGCCACTACTCGTAGGGGATCAAGACAATCCTCTCCAGACAGTTTCGGCTGTATCTACTCATGGCTTCAGCTGCGATCACTCGTAGGGGATCATGATAATCCTCTCCAGGCAGTCTCATTCTGCGACCTCGTAGGGAGTCATGACAACTCTCTCTAGACGACTCAGTGTCATATAGAGCAATAAGTGGCACATGCTGTCCATGTCTCTATTTTTTATAAGAGGCTTCGGCCTAGAGTAACACCCTTCATAGTAGGGTCTCAGTGGAACTCTCATACAAGTTGCTGCTACAGCAAGGATGAGTTCACCACACTGTCCCCTACGGTCTTACTCGTTCTTCAAAACATTCTTGCGAGTACTCTCTCACTAGGCTCATAGCCTCAGAGGTACTTAAGACATTGTAAACTCTGTACAATGTGTTCAGTAATAAAGTTGTTATTCTACATATCGACTTGTTACTGTCCTTTGCTTATTTCACAACAAAGCCTTCTTTCACGCTGCTACAGCTAATGTGTTCAACTCGTTGTGATTAAGCTAACATTCTCCGGAACATATCTATACTTGAGTACTTCTACTCGAGTATCGTATCTCTTTTTGCAGCCACACACACTCATTATCAACTCGAGTACATGGCAATCACACAAGCATGCAAGAGATCCAGATAATTGACTACTCAAGTTTTCAATTATATTACATAAACACTTGTTTGGAATTACACTTGTTCTTTCCATAGTGTTTATCCTACAGCTACATCTACCGGAGATCTATGAACTTCGAGACTGCTTCCGCGATTGGAGATGTCTGTTGCATCAACTCGTTCAGCCTGTCGTCGGTGCAATCTCGAGATCTTCCGTTCATGATGACCGTCAGATCTGCCTCTGTGTAGAAGGACTTGATGAAGCTCAAGACTTGATTGGGAATGGTGCAGGCCAACCTCTGAGCGTACTCCAAGATCTTCTTCGGCATGTCCTTCAACCGCTCCACAAGTGGACGGGGTTGAACTCCAGCGACTTTAGGCTCGAAGAGATTGGCCACTGGCTCAGCTGCCTCTGTCAAGGCTTTCAACTCAACTCGCAGGCCCTCGGCTTCTTCGATCTTGATCTTGAGTGACTGCATACAAGTTAACAAGTCATTCCAGCCATCAAGGTGAATCTGCATTTCGCGCTCAAGTTCCATGCACCGCACCTTATAATCGGCTCCAAGATCCATGCGAGCTGATTCTTCACGGTTATAAGCTAACTGCCAGTCCAGCGCCTTGTTCTTGAATTTCTCAACTTCTTCAGTCAGCTCTGTAGAAGATCAAGACTACTTATGAGGATACAATGTGCATGGAAAAGTACTCTACGATGAATTTAGAAAGGGGGACTACCTTTGTTCTTCTGGCGTAATGACTTGTTCTTCCCAACAATGTCATCCTTCTGAGTCATCAGCTTCTGGATTTCATTGTGGTACTCTGCGGTGTTACCATCAAGCCTCTCTTGCAGCTTCAGAGACAAGGCCTTCTGCTCCTTGAGTTGTTCTCTGAGCTGCGAGACTTCTTCGATGTCTGCCGCGTGTTGCTCGAGCAGGCGAGTCTTGCGCTTTGACTGCTTGACTACTTTCTGCAAGGGCAAAACAACTTAAGAGTCAAAGACAAGATATCTTTGGCTAAAGTACTCTACAAGAGATTACAACTTACTACAAAGAGCTTTTCTACGCTGTGGAACATTTCGGCATGCGCCTGCAAGTTGTCCTCATCCAGGCATGAGTCATCGTATGGCATTAGGCCTTCAGCTCTGGATTGAGTACTTGTGCTTGCCTCCGAGTACATCGCAGCACTGCGCAGAGGAGCTGGGTCTTCAATTATTGGCTCATGCGGCACTATGTGGTCCTCTGGGTTGCCTTCAAGCGCTACCTGTGCATCAATCTGACGCACGGGGGCTTCAGCAACGGGGATTTCTTCATGGCGCAGTCCGGCTCCTGGATCAACCTCCAGCCCTTCATTCACCACTGCCTCAATGTCTTCGGATTGCTGAGCCCTGGGCTTGGAAGCTGCCTCCACTGCTGCCTTGACTACGTTGCTCCAGAGGAAGCGCAGTGCTTGTGCGGCATCAGCTTCAGCGGCTACTTCTTGGGGTTCTGGAAGCGCATCTTCTTGTTGTTCTTGAGGGTTCTGATCTCCTCCGACAAGACTACTTCCAGAAGTTCCCCACTTCACATCAGTGGATTTTCTGCATCAACAAGTTGGTCAGTTTATTCAACATCAAGAGGTACTCGAGTACTCGGGTACTTACAGAACAGCTCGAGGCACCACAACTTTTGGCCCCAGCATGTCAAAAAATGAAGGCGTAGCCGGCACCACTGGCACACTTTCCACCGCGGCACACTTCCTGGTACCGTAGCTTCTTGTTGCTCACGCATCACCGTCTCAACGGTCGACGCTGGAACCACCTCGGGTTTTGTTGCTCTTGCTGGGCTACTCGAGGGTACATTGGCTGCACTCTCGATAACCTGCGAAAGTCAAAATTCAAGGCATTACAACAGAGAGCAAGTATTCAACATGATATTGACTACTTAAAGTTCTCAAAACTCACCATAATGGATGGCAAAGCTGTGACCTTCTTCACAGCCCGCTTCCCCACTGTGGTTCTCTTCTTCCGTGGCGGCAGCGTCACATCATCTGCAAGAGATGAAGCTGGCCTTTTGATTGCCCCTGTGGAGACACCACAGGGGATTGGCGCCCCAGAGTACCTGTAACGGCCCTTCACTTCAAAATGTTGTTGAAGCGGTTGGTCGTCGTCGTCACTCGAGGAGGCGTCCTCCATCAAGACTTCTTCTTCCCCTTGAGTAGATCGACTACTCTCGGGGGCTTGAGCCTCAACTCCTATTGGCTCTCCCTCTGGCGCTTGTAGTGGATCTTGGGGACGAGGAGGAGGGTTAGAAACAAATTTCAAGACATCCTCCTGTGAAACAGAGCAAACATTAGTTTCACGACTACTTCTAATAAGTATTCGGGGGCTAGTCTGCGTATACTCACCAGACGTGGAGGATTGTCAGCGCTATATTCCTGGATAGCTGCAGGAATTCCGTGAAGATTCTTGAAAATCATCTGTAGTCTCTCCATCATTAGATCGTCACTGATCTCCTCTGCAGAAAGCCTTGAGCCATCATCAGTTCCCGTGTACTTGTACCCAAGATGCTCCCGCTGCATCAAGGGTTGTACTCGCTGCTTCATGAAGCTGAAGGCTACTCTCTCAGCAGTCAAGCCATACGCCTTTTTCTGCACAATCTTGGCCAGCAGCTCTGGAATCTGAATGCACTCTTGCATTGTTGGCTCGTCCTTCCAGAGACTATCATATACTGGCGCGAACATGCTTGGCTTCGGCAGCTGAGGAGGGGCGTTGCCTATGTAGAACCATTTGGTCTTCCAATCTTGGTTCGAGTCAATCAAGTCGTACTTGAAGTACAACTCCTGTGCCTTTTGGTGCATTTGAAGACCGGCTCCACCGACTACTACCGGGAAATTTGCGTTGGGCTGCGGCTTCAGGTGGAATATCTTCCTAAATAAAGCCCAATGTGGGTGAATTCTAAGGAAAGCTTTGCAGAAGTGCACGTATACTGCAATCTGGAAGATGCTGTTCGGGTTCAGATGCACGTGCTCCAGCTTGAAGAAGTCGAGGAATCCCCTGAAGAAATCCGACGACGGCAGAGTCAACCCACGCTCGACAAAGTGGCCAAACATCGGGATTTCATCCGGAGTCTTCTCCATTGGCCATGCATCTCCAGTGGCAGAGCTCCATCCTGCGATTGCCTTCTCGCGCAACAACCCGGCGGCTTCGAGGGCCTTGATATCATTTTCCCTCATCTTGGATTTCTTCCAAGAAACAACTTGGCTTGGTGGCTTCGTGATTACCACGGTCTTATACTTGGGCTCCGACAACTGATTTTTGCCGCGGCCGGATGTCCTCTTCTGTCCCTTGGACGGCTCGGGTATTTATAAAATCAAAACCCTAACGGTTCGACCTGGTGACCCTTCGTATTCAACAGATTGGTTTCACACAGGCAAAATATTTGGCTAAGTCAGCGGACTTAAATCCAAGACCTGCTCGGCTCCATCTCGGGGGCTTGACTACTTGATGGAATTGGATTTCACTCGCTACAGTTCACTAAATTCAGGCCACTATTCTACAGTCAGATTGGATCCTTCAATTCGAGAAAGTACTCGACTCAAGCCTCGGGAGCTCCGTGCCATGTGTCCTTTAGTTTTTCTCAGGATTTTACGAGATTATTTGACAAAGATTACAGATTGACCCTCAGCTTCAATTATCAATTCAAACTAAGGCTCGGGGGCTACATCCATATAGGATGCGATTTTAGTAATCGCATTCCTATATTATTTCTTTGGATTTTCTACGGATTTTTCGGAGCAAGATCAAAGACTAGAAGATTGACCCTCAGCTTGAATCCTGGATTCGACCTAAGGCTCGGGGGCTACATTCCATATGGAATGCGATTTTAGTAATCGCATTTCCATATGGATCTTTGATGCAAAGATTTCAAGAATGAAACGGGTATTATTGAAGACCTTCAAGGGAAGTACTCGGGGACGCCTAGGAACAACTCGAGAAGACTTCAAGACTACTCGTGGAGTTAGCTGGAGTACCTTCCAGCCTCGTGATAATTCAAGTACTATTGAAGATTGAAGCTTGCAGAACTCGGGGACGCTTGGGAACTACTCGCAGAGATCTTCAAGACTACTTGGAAGCATCACACTCGACTACAAAGTACTCGGGGCTTGTCGACCGGGCATCCCTGGGCCCACCACACATGTGGGCCCTACCCAGGAGATAAGGACCTACACACTTGGACTACTCGACTAGTGGGCCGCGGTGCAAGATTACCGTGGACCACAAGGCAAAACAAGGCGGACAAGGACTTGTACTAAGACTAGGATAGCTTTCTATAACTCGTATAGGCTACTCTGAGTCCTACTCGAGTAGTACTCTTGTACCAATCCAACTTGAAACCCTGCCTCCCGTGGCATATAAGGCGAGGCAGGGACCCCTCTCAAAATATACACAATCAATACAGAGCCACGCAACATACAAGACGTAGGGTATTACGCACATTGCGGCCCGAACCTATCTAATTGTGTGCCCCGTGTCTCACCATCGTGTTCCTGATCTCGTCGAGCCCCACCGCACAAACTACTACTTCGGATACCCTGTCGTAGGCTCGGTGTCTAAAACACTGACAGCCTTGGCCAGGGCTAGCTCCGGTGAGGGAGTGGCGGCGGTGACGTGCTCCTGCCGGCGTAGCAAAGCTTCACCGAGGAAGAGGGGAGGTGAGGCTGTGGTGGTGTAGCGTGCAGTGTGAGCGTGTGAGGAGCTCGGTGAGGCTCGGGGTGCTATTTATAGGGCGGAGGGAGGAGGGGAGGCGGCCGGATAAGCTTAGCAGAGGGTACGGTGCGAGGGGCAAGGACGATAGGGGGCGAGATGAGATGGGGATGTGGGCGCGGCAGCTTCCGGTGGTGCAGGTGTGTGCGGCGCTTGCCTCAGCTCCAATCTTGGAGCAACGATGAGCGAGATTGAGAGGCGGTGCCAGCAGCGGCGCTCTGGACCTTGTGCGCGACCGTCAATCGTGGTGTGGGGCGTGCAAGTGGATGAAGGGCCGGGGAGGAGTTCAAGTGGCGCAGGGAGGTTGCCTTGGTGCTGGGGATTGCGGCACGCGTCTTGGGTGGATAAGAGAGGTGCCAGGCGTGGAGATCGAGCGAGGGGTGGCCGTCGTGGAGCTCCGGGCATGGTACGGCGTTGCGGCGGAGTGCGGCGCTGGGGGCTCGGCGGGCGCCTCGAGTCGTCAAAAGTTGCGGCGGAGCGGTTGGCGAGTGCGGCGTGCGCGAGCGAGGCGGCAGGAGATGGAAAAGGTGGGGGAAACGGCGGCGGTGGTCGGGGGAGGAGGGAGCAGCGCGGGATGGGGCGGGGAGGAAGACGACGTGACATCATGCTGACGTTGGCGCGGCGGGGGTGAGGTGGGCTGCGGCTATGCTGGGCCGCGTGTGAAAAGAGGAGGGTGGCGGGCTACGCGGGGAGGAGGAGATGGAGGGGTGGAGAAGACTTGGTTGGGCTGAAAGGTGGGTTGCCGGCCCATCAGTGTTTGAAGGAGTTTTCTAATTGTTCGAACATGAGTTTGAATTCAAATTTGAATTTGGATTTGAAATTTGAATGGACCTAGATGTGTAGGTGCTCTAGAAAATCCTTAGGAAAAGTTAGAAAAGAAATTTGGGGTGAGAAAAGATGTTAGCCACTCAAAATGCATATGGAACCTAGGGTGTATTTTTACGAATGCATTGAAAATAAAGAAAAATGCAAGGGCCTTTGTGTGAAATTGTTATGTCTTTAGAAAAATTTTTAAGGGGCTATTTTTAAAGATTTTGAAAAAACGGTATGTTACACTTAACTTGTGGCATAATTAGTCTAATGCGAATAAAACAAAAACCTAATGCATGTACGTGGGTGCAAAGTGTGTATGCACATGAGAGGAAAGCATATAAACAAAGACAATGATTACACCTAGTTCTAAACACCAAGTTTACAACTAGGTTGCCGAATTTCTCCACAGCCATAAAAATTTATTTATATAGGGTTAAAACACCATGTCTATTCTTAGATAAACAATTCCTTAAAGCACAAGAAAAATAAAGCGCAATGCAATGTGTATAAACCAACCAATGCAACATGAAAACATACGAAAAGCTAGCAAGGTTTATTGAACTTAACAATGATGGTCCGCAATCATGTTTAAACACCACGTTTACACAATATCACAAAAGGAAAATACTCATATATGAAGAATTAACATAGAAAATGAAGCATTCATCTTTAAGCCTTATAAAACAACTGAGCCAACTATATGCAAAACATGTATATGCAAGGAAACAAACATCATGTCGATAACAAAATCCAATGCATGCAAATAAATAAATATGATCATGAACATGGTGGTGGTTCTAAATAGAAAATTAAACTTAGATTAATTAGCCACAAGTTAATCATCATAGGATGGTGCCATTCTTTATTCTCACTTAGGAAAAAACACAAAGGAATGGGTTGCCTCCCAAAAAGCGCTTCATTTAAAGTCATAGAGCTCGACTTTCTCACATACCTTCTCATTGTCGCAAAGCCACGGACCTTCATGTAAGAAATAAAGGTTCCCGTGCAGCTTTAATTCACTTCTGTCGTGCATGATCACTTTTGTTCAATAGATGACTTGCCCAAGTTATCTCACATCATCGCTTTCTCCTCCTTTGTCACCCTTTGGTGCTGCCTCCACTCCACGAATTTTTCTTTAATGTCCAGAACAGAAAGTGTGACAACCCGCTCAGGAAAATACCGTACTATCACCTAAACTAATCCACTTTGGTCATTAAGCAATAATAAAGTATCATCCTGTCGTTAGTTGCCGGGTTAACGCCCGGTAAATCACTTGGAATTCACACAGAGGATCGAACATATGCATTAAAACTCACACGAAGGCGAGTCCAGAGTACACACAAATTAAATCCCATTTATTACAAACCATTGTTCATGACATGAAGTAGAGGTTCAGAGTTCGAAAACAGCGGAAATAAATAAACTAGCGCAACGATAAACATCACAGGAGGCCATCCGTGATGCCATCACTTGTCGTCATCCACCCATCCCTGCTCCCAGCTAGGTGAAATCTCACCAGATCAAACAACACCTGCAACAACATTTTTAAAGCAAGGCTGAGTATACTAATACTCAGCAAGACTTAACCGTTGGGTGACAACTACACCACCAAACTCTAGACATGAGAGGCTTTTTGGCCGGTGGAGTTCTTTTGCTGAAAAGCAACAAAGAGTATGTCCTTACTTTCAATATTTTAGCACAAGTTCTAGTTGATTACCATTTCTAAGTGTGCCAACTAATTCAATCAAGAATTGTACAAGCAATTAATTCAAGCAGTAAACTTCACCGAGTTCCATCATTAAGGGATATCATGGCCAGTTGATTAAGCAGTCTCAGATAACGGTGAGAGGCCGACAATCGATTGATTTATAACCTTGCAAGGTAAACCTAAACACACGGTAGGGTGCCCCCGCAAGGACAACCATCCAGGCGGTTCCCAAAAGTCCTCGGCTTGGGATCGAAGATTACTGTCCCGGGTACAAGGCTATCTGGCATCCCCCGCAAGGCACCCAGCTTCGCACATGTACCCCCCTCTCCCGGTAGCTAGCCGGGCGGTGATTACTCGAGATTAGTAATAGTAAGTTCCCGCACCGTCTCATTAAGGTACTAGGCTTACCGGTCCCATTCCCGACAAGTGCTTAGTACGTTCAAAAGCTTAGCCCACGAAAGCCACTGGACCGGAGCCCAAATCCCATGCTCTTACCACATGAGCAATCCATTTATCAAGATCTTATGATTCCAACATAAGAACCTATTCTCGCGAGTGACGAACATCACTCGACTTGTACCGGTCCTATAGCATAGCAGCTATCGACCTAACATATTAGTAAAAGAACATAGGTACCTAGGGATCATGCATCTAGGGTTTCCATTCAATTCCTGAAACGTAAATGCGCAATCATAGCAAAGGTAATTGCATAATTTTTAAAAGGACGGGTTAATGATCCGGGGCTTGCCTTCGCTGGCAAGGTTGGCCTTGGGCCCTTCTGGACCTTGGTCCAGGTCTTGAGCTACGTCCACGTACTGCAGCTCACCGTCAGCTCCTCCTTCTCCTCCTTCCGGCACGAGCGTATAACTACCGTCGGGAAGATCTACACGAGGATGCAAATGCAAGATTTAATTGACGATTTTTAATTTAATTGATTACAAACAACAAATGACAACCATGGGGTGCATGGTTGACCACATTCACCTAGATAAGAAATACATTCAGCATACTCTTCCAATAAAGGAACAATATGCGGTTCTTTATTAACTATCCTTTTTAATAGTGACTGTGTACATATTTATGTAAATAAATTAATTCAAATCACAAAACAGCAAGGAGGTGGTCTCAACCTTCTTAGAATGTTTTTCAACACATGCATAAGGTTATTAGGTGTGGCAAAGGTGATTTTCCAATTAACTTTAATATTAAGCTTAATTGGCTTCCATTGCTTTTATTCATAAAATAAATTAATAAAATTCAGTGGGGTGTGTTATGAAGCACTACAAACCTATACAAAGCCACTGCACACACATGCACACTTAGGGAAGCGATGAAATTAAATATACCAAAAAATAACAAAAGCTAGCTACTAAAGCAAGATAAATGCATATGAAAATAAATACACATCAAAAGGATCCCAACTTTCTCACACATGGCCTCTGGTCCAAATCTCAGCTAGGCATGCAACAAATACACCTAGAGCTTCTATAGATCTTGGGTTATGCAATTACATTGAAAATCGAGCATATTTCAAGAATAAATATTTCTGGCAATTATAAAATTGTGACTAATTCACCAGAGGTGCATTTTGTCATAAAAAGGTCACATGCAGAAGTTGAGCACAAAAATCTATTTATTTTTTGCTACAAAAATCATTTAGACAGATTCTGCATAAATACAAAATAAATAATATAAAAAGATCTACAATATATCTTTGTGAAGGGTTTGGTGCAGAAGCTAGCCGAGTCATAACACACAACATATCCAAAATTCAGCTACAGAGGACTTGTATATTTTGAGATACAACAGATCTAGGTTTTTCATATTTCTATTTTTCATGCAAAAACTATCAGGAAAAACTATGATCATGCTTACAAGAGTTGTAGTGTTTTTCACAAGGAGTCCAACAAAATTGGGTTTTAATTTTTTGGAATTTCCTACGATTTTCTATGGATTTTCTAAGTCCCCGCAAAACTGCTAAAACTATTGAAGTTCCTACTTTCACTTAGGTCCCTGGACAGTTTTGATTCCTTACAGATATACCCCTAGATCACAGTTAGGACCCTGGAAAGATTAAAAACGTTGCAATGTGGCCCTTGGCCATGGGGAGGCGGCGGGCTCGCCGGAATCCGGCGGTTCCGGCGGCGCTCCCGGCCGGGGAAGCGTGCGGGGAGGCGGTTTAGCTCACCTAGGGTTCAATTGTGGCCGAAATTCGGATGGAGAAGCGGCCGGCGGCGGTGCTCGGCGACGCGAGGGGGCGGCGGCCGCTGCAGCTCGATTCCCGGCGAGGGGCGAGGCAATGCCGGCCAAAAGAGGGTGGTGAAAGCTTCAAGGGGATCTAGAGGAGGGGTTGGAAGCGTCGACCGGCCACTGGAGGGAGCGGAGGGCGGAGCTCGGCGGTGGCGGCCATGGTGGCGCGGCGGAGCGGCTCGGGGAGGCGGTGGCCGTGTGCGCACGCGCGAGGAGGGCGCAGGGTGCTTTTATAGGCAAGGCGCGGCGTGCAGGGGGGGCTTGCTTCGCGGCGAAGCCTACCCCGGCCATTTAAGCCGCGGGTACGGCAGCGAGCCTCGGCATGCGCGCATGCAGGGAGGTCGCGGACGGACCGGCGGGGCAACGGCGGGGCTGTCCGGCCGGCGCGTGAGAGCGCGGCGCGTGGCAGGAGGATACGTTCCGTGAGGCGCGACGCACAGACCGGCGGTCGCGGGCCCGCCTCGGCGTGCGTACGGCGGCGTACGGCGGCGCGTCGATGTGGCGGCACGCGCGCGGGTGCGCTGGAGTGCGGCCACGACGCCGTGGCGCGGCATCGCCAAATATATTTCGGGCAGCCTCGTTTTGACCACGTTTTTCTCGAAATTTTGCAACCAAAGTGCATCTAGGTGTTTATACCAAAGTAGTAGATCTCACTACCCTCTACAACTTTTACAAAGGCTCAAAGGTGTTTTGCTCGACGGATTTTGCATAAACTGCTCGCCAAGTTCCTGTTTTTCATGGCGTTGGTGAACAGGAGCTGTTGGCGTTGACCGAGCTTTACACCATTTACCACTCCAAATCTCAAATGCAACCCAACATTAAAGTTGTGTCCCTCGTGAAACTGAACAACTTTTATATTGGGAGAATTTGAAGTGTTTAGGTGAAATTTGGAGAACGCGGCAAAAGTTCCGGAGGGTGCTCAAGGACATTAGGGTTGACATAGGGTTTGACTAGATGTTTGACCAAACTTTGACCACAAGTGTGTGTAGACTTGATCAAGAAGGTCATTAGTGATTGTTGGTGAGGTTTTCGGGGTGATGACCCAGGTTGACCATGGTTTGACCAATGTCAGCAGGTTTGACTCAGCTGAACCGGTCATTAGCATTAATGACGCTAATTAAAAACCTGGGGCATCACAGAAAGTGTACCAAAAATTTACTCCATTGCATAATGCATAAAATATCCTTTCCAACAAGTCTTTATTTGCCCAAATCAGACTCCGAACAAGAAAGTTACGTCCATTTTACTCCGGTGATGCAATCTGTCCCGAGCTGTTTTCAGCACGTGCACCGCTCAATGTTTTCACCATAACTCCTTGCACGGGTCTTCAAACTCATTGGTTCTTGATGCGTTGGAATAAAAACTTGATGGAGCTTCTGATCATCTAATGTTCTTCATTTTTACACCTCTGAACAAGTGCACAAAAATCGATGAAGACAGCAGCAACCATCGCGAGATTTTGGAGATGTTGATGATTCATCATGCAACTCTTTGGGCATGACGTCTCTTCGCATTAATTGAACCTTGTGTTTCTACATGGTTAGTGAAAATTGGGCCTTCTCCTGATATGTGATTCTTTAAGGTCATTAGCTTGACCAAGCGCAAAGCATGATCGAGATTTGCAAAACTTATTATAAACATATGCATCCATAATTAACACCACATGCAACTTGTAGCAATAAGTAAGGGTGTAATTAAAGGAGGCATATATTTCATGCAAAGCACTTAGCTCATGGTTAGGCAAAGGTTCTTTAGGCATAGAATTAATTTGTTCAAATATAAACATTGCCTCATTATGATTCTCAAAAAATTCTAGCCTATCAACATGATCATCATTGGAGCAAGGCATAAAATTTAAACTATTATTGGTCAAACGCGAACATTTGAATTTATCATCGATAATACCAATAATATCTTGAGATTTCAGTGTGTACCTTGGCCTTAGAGCTTTTTCAACAAGAGTGGTCCTTGGTTCATCTAGTGGTGCTGAGGGCAAATCAATCTCAATGAGTGGAGGTGTCTCTTTGTTACCTTCTTGCATCCCCTCCATCTCATCATGTGGAACATGTAATTCACCAACTACATTTGCATTTGGTTCTTGTTTGAAGTCTTCATCATCACCCAAATCTTCATCTTCAAAGTCTTGTGTGTTGCTTTCTTTATCCTCCGTGTACCACATGTTGTCGAGATTGCTAGTCGTGGATTTACTCTTTTCTTTTTCCTTGAGCACTTCCATGTCTTGATTTTCTAGTGTGTAAGCTTCAATAGAATACAAGCTATAATTTTGTGGAGAGGGGCCTTCTTGGCGTGTTTGCTTTATGTCATCTTCTTCCCACTCAACTTCTAGCTTGTGTCCCATTTTCTTCCATTCATCCTTTGAGTCACTAGCACTTCTCTTTATTTTCCTCATCTCCTTTGCAAAAAACTCTTGATTTGGTGCACATGTTGTTGGTGAGACGAGACTTTTTGGCTCATCATGGTTGTGCTCTTCTCTTCCTTCATCATAAATCTTCGAGATGTAAAGTTGGTTGATCCATCCTTCATCTTCTTCTTCAAATATCTTTTGGGTCGACTCTCCACTCATCTCTTGATCAAAAATGTCTTCAATTCTTTTGGTGATGCGTCAGTGTTCCTCCTTCCTTCAGTGGTTGATTAGGGGGGCAATATCAACTTGAATCTAATTGGATTGACTGAATTCCGCCAATGGTCTAGCATTCCCCATACTTCGGCCTATACTCATGTTAGTTTCAACATTTTTATTATCTGAAATGTCATCTCTTACCTTAGGAAGTGGTTCTTTGATTTCTTGTATGGTCGGTTCATCTTTCTTGACCTTCGGTTCGTCTTTTTCAGAAATTTCAGCAAGCGTTTCCGACTTGCTTTTGTCGTTTTGCTCCTCCCGACATCGTCTTCGCCAATCTCTTAACAAGGCCGCCCCATTGCTGATTTTTTGTAGGCGTTGGGCGGCTTCCGTGAGTGTTTTTTCCATGAGATCCCCTCCTACACACATTTGAACATATTCCGTGCAACTAGGGGATAGGGAAAAGAAAAATGTATGCAAAAGTACATCACCGGGAAATCCAAGTCTTGGTCCTTGCTCAACTAGCTCATTGAAACGATTCCAGGCTTGATCTGTCTCTTCTTCTTCTCCTTGCTTAAAAGTAATCACTTGCCTCCTTATATGTTGGATCTTGCTTATAGGGAAGAACTTGGCACAAATTTTTTTCATCAATTGATTCCAATTTCCCTCGACTTTGAAGGACGCAAATGAATACCACTTCATTGCTTCATCGGCAAGTGAGTGGGGGAAGAGATTCCATTTAAACCAAGCATCGGGGACTCCCTCTTGTCGTACCGTATTGCATAATGTCGTGAAGCGTTGGATATGTCTATATGAGTTGTCCGTCTCCACCCATCGGAACAGATTAGTTGCCGCCATCTCGATGATTCGAGCCTTGATCTCATACCTTGTCGCTTCGAGCCTCGAATTCGACTTTTGTACCTTGATGTCCTCACATCGTGGGCTGGCATAATCCTTTAATGATTTCTCCGATTCCTCCAAAGGATGTCTGACGAACGCCATCTAGACAAAAAAAAAACAAAATAAAACAAAAAAGGGTTTTTTCTAGAAAACTAGAGCTAGATGTTAGTGATCAACAAAATTAATACAAGATTAAACGTAGCAAACTGGCTTGCTCCCCAGCAACAGTGCCAGAAAAAGGGCTTGTTGATGGTTGAATCTCGTAAAGAGTTTCGATCCGCAAGCGTAAGAATCACCTATAGCCTTTTTCACCTTAGGAGATCCCAAGGTTCTTGTCAATCCACGGAGCAAGGGATATACTAGCGTTTAACCAAGCACTAATCTAGTTGATGCAAACCTTTGGATGAGAGATTAACTATAGACTAAGGATTATCTAATCTATGAACTAAGACAAGGCAAAACCAATCTAATCTAGGTCAAATGAGAGTCGTGAGATACACAAGTTATGGAGAACATTTGCCCATGGAGTCTATGGGTACTTGAAGATGCAACCACCAAGCACGATAAAACCGATCTAATCTATCTAAACATGTGAACTAGGTTTAGCCTTTTCCCTTCCCTCGTACTGTCACTACGCGAAGGTAAAGTCGATGCTAAGCCTAGATAAACACAAAATGTTGATGGGATCTACGGGAGCTCGAGCAACCCCAAAAGCACGGTGGCCAACCTTAAGCTTTACAGCATCATCAACGAGGAAGCGATAGATTAAACTCCAAACAAAAGTTGGTGATTACAAACCAAGATCCATTACAACTCCATGGACAAACGATGAATCTACTCCATCAAGATTCTAAGCATGATACCGTTGAACGTGATAGACGCCTCTGATGAAGATTGATCATCGCCGTCCTCCAACTCCGGCGGCACCGCGGCAAGGCCTCGACGTCCTCCTCCTTGTAGTGATCTCCTTGGGGCCTTGGACTTAGCGTTTTATTGGCTCTCCGGCGGCTCTCATCCACCGCTTCTCCTACTTTGAGGCTCTCCATCTTGTGGTCGACCTCGGAGGTATTTATTGGCATCTCTGGCGAATGGCGGCTTTGATAGGCAATTAGGGTTCCATAAACTTCACGCTCGAGAAACGAGGGCCCAAACCGGTGCCAGAAGGGGGTAGGCCGGCCGGCCTGGGCCCTCCTTGGCCCTGTTCAGCCCGGTCTTCCTCCCCGCGGCTCCTCTTGTCATTTTTGCTTTTTACCCCTTCATAGGTGGCTTTTTGGCGTCATTATCCCTGCGATCAAGTTAGGGGGTCTTGTCGTATGAAGTCTGGTCTTTTCGTCTTGGTCCTCGGGAATGTTTCGTCATAGCTCATTGGTCCTTGCCACCTTTGGGAGTGAATTCGACTTGCACTTGAGCACGAACGGAACTCCTTGATTAGCCTTTTCAACTCGATACGAATCCATCCTTTAAGCTCTTGTTTTCCTACACACACAACATACTTCAAAATGCACATAGGAAGACGAACTTGTTACATCATTAGTATGCCTAGTGGCGGGTTAGTTCCAAAACAAAGCTCAAACCATAGTGTAACAAGTGCTCTAGCTTGACGGAAATCTACCGCCAACACTTTTCACTTTATTGTCAGGTTATTTTTCAAATACCCAACATTGGCGCCCACCGTGTTCTTAGCCATTTGAAACCCATGATGACACCACCAAAGAAAACCAAAAAACCCACCAAGAAAACCAAGAACGATTGAAACCAAGAAAACACAGAACAAGGTCTTATCATTCACTCTAAGGCCAACACTATACAAGACCCAGAGAAAGTCCAAGATACACAAGGGAATATGAACGAGAAAGGCAAAGAACCTCAAGACATACCATAAGGTAGTACCGGGAATGATGAAAACGAAGTGGTAGAAAAAGAACTTGAAGTCGCACTAAAACAAGTTCAGACTCTGAAAAGACAGAAGGAAAAGCTAGCTATGCAGCTCAAAGCAAAGAAGCAAGCCACAGAGAAGTTACAAAGACTTAAGCAAGCTAAAAAGAAATAGCTCAGTTACAGAAGGAGCTCGGTGACATATTTGAGGCAAAAAACAGCTCTCTTTGGCGAATCACACCAGGTCCAAACTCAGCAACCAAGAACCAGCCAACCAAAGAGAACTTCATGTTTGCAGAAAATCAAGAACCAGCAAACAATGGAATTGCTCAATTCAACGACCTAAACTCTCCACTCTCTGTGGGCCTCCAAACAACTCCAAGGCCGTCAAAGTATAAACCAGTTTCACTCCCAAAGTTCAATGGTTTTGGCAATTCAAGACAATTTCTTATGAGCTACGAAGCTGCAGTTGCCTCAGTAGGAGGAGATGATGTGGCACTGGCAAAGTATTTTATCATCACACGTGAAGGACTAGTATTGAATTGGTATTCGCTCTTGCCCCCTCACTCAGTATATGGATGGTTGGACTTAAAGGCCAAGCTCCTCCAAGTTTTCCAAACTTTCCACAACACAACAACGAAGTCAGCAGATCTATATCAATGCAAACACAAAGACAAGGAACCACTGGCAGTTTTTATCAGAAGATTCATGCAACTAAAATCTCAAACTCCAGATGTTGATGATAAAATAACAATCTCTGCTCTCATAAGCGGTTCAACACTAGGTCAAACAGCAGGCCATTTCACCAAGCTGGAACCCCAGACTATGGAAGAATTGTTCGATGAATTGGAAAAATATTGTAAATCTGACGAAGATCATAGAAGAAGAGTGGCAGAGAGAGCTCAACAAAGGCAATTTCAAAGAGGCAACCATTGGTCTGGACCCTCTCAACCTATCATGAATGTGCAAGATCAACCACCAAGCAACCAAACACAAGGCCAGAATTATCAAAATCAAAGTAGTCAGCGGGGTGGCTACTCCACAAGAGGAAGGGGACGAGGCAGAGCACCTCAGAAATCAAAAAATCATGACAACAGAGATCCACATTTTCGATGTGTGTATCACGGCAGGGGTCATAGCACAGAAGCGTGCCCAGAAACCAAGAAAAACTTCCAAAGAATTCAAGATCAACAATGTATGGTCGAAATGGCCGCACAACCCAAATCAGTACATCATACCTATTGGCAACAACAACCATTTCCCTAAACTCAGCTTTTCATTCAACCACAACAAGCAAATTGGCAGCCTTTGCCACAGTTCTACCCACAATCACAAATTACTCAAGCACAAACTTCGCAACAATTCTTTCCACAATCCCATGTTACCCAAAGCTAAGCTTCGCAACAAATGTATCCCCAAAGCCAAGCTATCCAAGTTATTGAGCAAGCACAACCAGTCCAAATGAAAGAAATTCTACCACCACCACCAGCTCAAATCCCAAAAACCGAGACAAACAACAACCTAAGCGGCTCAAGAGCATTGCCTTCTTTCGGAATGATCATGCTCATAACAGGAGGATCGTCAACGGAGTTTGATAACAAAAAGCAAAGAAATAACTATTTCAGGCAAATCAATACAATCATCCACGATGGTCCAGCTGCAAGACTAGAATGGGCAAAAGTACCAATAACTTTCACCGAGGCAGATTTCAAGCTGAAATCAACAAGTCACAACGATACAATGGTCATTGATGTCAACATCACTGGTTGGATCCTGGGAAAAGTTTTAGTGGATAATGGAAGTTCAACTGATATCATTTTCACCAACACCTTTTAGCGAATGAACTTAGCTCCTCACATGCTAACACCACCAGATAACCCATTGCTTGGTTTCAGAGGAAAACCAATAAAAGCCAATGGAAAAATATCACTACCAGTTTCATTCGGGGACATGGACAACGCAAGAACATAACACATCATGTTTGATGTTGTTGACATGTACTACCCATACAATGCAATTCTTAGAAGAGGATTCATCAACCAGTTCGATGTAGTATTCAGGCAACTCTTCCTTTGTATGAAAATTATAGCTCCAAACAGCATAATCACAATGTACAGGGATCAACACGAAGCCAGAAGAATTGAAAAAGGAAACACTCCGGGCCAAAAGAATGTACACCATTTGATGAATGAAGAAGAAAAAGAAAAACCTTATATCGAAGACAAAAGAGACAAGGAGAAAGTTGAAATAAGTGCAGATGGAGAAACAAAAAAGTCTTTTTAGATGGCATGCCAGACAGAGCAGTCATAATTGGGGCAAACCTTCACCCGCAAGAAGAGGAAGAACTGATTCGCTTTTTGAACACCAATAAAGATGTCTTCGCCTGGTCAGCAAAAGACCTTCAAGGTGTTGATCATAATATCATCGAACATGTCCTCGACACAGATGATAGCATTCATCCAAAAAAGCAAAGACTTAGAAAAATGTCAGAAGAAAATGTGAAAGCTGTGGAAACAGAAGTCCAGAGATTACAAGATGCCAAGGTTATTAGAGAAGTGATGTACCCGCTATGGTTGGCCAATATTGTGTCGGTTAAAAAGAAAAATAGAAGATGGAGGATATGTGTAGATTTCACAGACCTAAACAAAGCATGTAAAAAAGATTATTATCCACTGGAAAGAGTGGACATGGTAGTATATGACATGTTCTCTGGATATCATCGAGTCAGTGTAAGGAAAGAAGATGAGGAGAAAACGAGTTTCATAACACATTTTGGAACTTACTGCTTCGTAAGAATGCCTGAGGGGCTGAGAAATGCAGGGTCCACTTTCTCAAGAATGATAGCAATTGTACTGCACTCTCTGCTTCGAAGAAATATCTTAGCATACGTCGATGACATAATCATGAAAAGCATAAGAAGATGTGATCACATCAGAGACTTAGCTGAGACCTTCGCAAACCTGAGAGCAGCAAACTTGAAATTGAATCTAGAAAAGTGTGTTTTTTGGTATTCAGAAAGGAAAAGTACTGGGATGCCTTGTATCAACAAAAGGCATCGAGGCCAACCCCAACAAGATCAAGGCCATCGCTGATATGCAAGAGCCAACCTCAGTCAAGGATGTCCAGAAATTGACAGGAAGAGTGGCAGCACTAAACAGATCCATTCCCAGAGCTGCAGAAAGAAGCTTACCATTTTTCAAATACTTCAAAGTTCCAAAAACTTCCAATGGAGTGAAGCTCAAAGCCAAACATTCCAAGATCTCAAGGAATACTTGTCAAATATGACAAAATTATGTCCGTCGGAGCCAAGATCACCACTTCTCTAATATCTCTCTGCCTCCAACTCAGTTGTAAGCGCTGTTGTCGTTCAAGAGAAAGAAGAGGGGAAATTGAAGCAAGTGCCAGTCTACTTCGCTTCAGAAGCTCTCTCAGGATCAAAACTATTTTATTCAGAATTAGAGAAAATTGCATATGCAGTCGTTATGGCAGCAAGAAAACTCAGGCATTACTTCGAAGGACATCAAATAAGGGTCATCACGAATCAACCGTTGAATGATTTGTTCACAAACAAAGACACAACTGGAAGAACTGCCAAGTGGGCTGCTGAACTATCTGGTTAAGTGGTGGATTTTGAAAGAAGAAACATGATAAAATCTCAAGTTCTTGCGGATTTTGTAGTGGACTGGACATCTCCAACAATAGAAGATGGCAATAATGAACACGTGCCCTGGGTGATTTACTGTGACGGGGCATGGTGTGGAAAAGGAGTGGGAATTTCAGCAATAGTGACATCACCTTCGGGCGTCAAAATAAGATATGCAGCAAGGCTAGAATTCCCATATGAACCGCATCCACAAACAACACCACAGAATATGAAGCTCTACTGCTAGCACTCAGAAAAATGAAAGTTTTGGGCCAACAAACTTTCATCATCAGATCCAATTCAAAAGTTGTCCAAGAACATGTAGAGAAGGAAAGCGAAGAAAGAAATCCAGAACTCATCAAATACCTGAACAAAGTCGGAGAAATGGAAAAATACTTCAAAGGTTACACTGTGCAACACATACCAAGGGCTCAAAACGATGAGGCGGACAAATTAGCCAAAGCAGCAGCAGCACAAAATCAACCCTTACCACCAGATATCTTTTTTGATATTATCACTTATCCATCAGTAAAATAAAAAGAGGAGAAAATGACGAATATCATAGAACATTTTGATTGGAGAGCTCAAATCATGGCATATTCGAGAGATCACTGATGTGGTCGAACTAAACAGGCTCAAGCAAAGAGCAAGGCCTACGCTGTAGTAGATGGAGAACTGTACAAGTCAGGGGTTTCTGAGCCCTGGCTAAAGTGTATCACTTCGGAGAAGGCAAAAGAGCTTTTGGCAGAAATCCATAGTGGATACTGCGGAGCGCATATTGGCACAAGGGCTTTGGCAGGAAAAGCAATAAAGCAAGGATTCTTTTGGCCCTTAATGATTGTAGATGCCAAAAAACTAGTTCAAGAATGCGAAGCATGTTAGAAGACAGCGAAACAACAGAAAACATCTTCAATACCAATTCAGCTTATTTTACCGTCCAGGCCCTTGCAAAGATGAGGAATGGATTTGGTAGGACCATTACCAACAGCACAAGGCAATTGTAAATTTGCAGCGGTAGCTGTGGATTATTTCACCAAATGGATCGAGGCAAAACCTTTGGCAAATATCACGGCATCAACGGTGCAAAAATTCTTCTGGTAGAATAAAATTTGCAGATTTGGAGTTCCAAGAGAACTCACCGTGGATAATGGAAAGTAGTTCAATTGTTATACCTTCAAAGAGTTCTACAAAACTATAGGCACACATGTCAAGTTCTCTTCGGTGTACCACCCTCAGTCAAATGGAGCAGTAGAGAGGGGAAATGGCATAATCTTCGCAGGTGTCAAGAAGTGCTTATTTGACCAAAAGAAAGGCAAATGGGTGGACGAACTACCAAAAGATATATGGTCTCATAACACAACCACTTCCAGAGCCACGAGCTTCTCACCTTTTCGCCTGCTATACGGTAACGAGGCAATGACACCAGAAGAAATAAAAAATGAAAGCCTAAGGGTAACCAAAAATGTTGAAGGATCCGAAGAAACTGAGAAGATCGAAAAAGACATGATTGAGCTGGACGTCCTTGTTGCCGCTCAAAAGCTGGAAAAATACCAGCAACAAACAAGGAAATGGAAAGACAAGAAAATTGTAAGGAAGGAAATTAAAGTTGGAGATTTAGTTCTTAAAAGGAAAAAGGATTGGGAGGATCCCGGAAAATTACAAGAAGCTTGGGAAGGACCATACATAGTGAAAGAAAGCAATAGACCAGGCTCTTTTCGCCTAACAGATGGACTAGGAGTGGAGCTGCCACATTCATGGAATGTGGACAGTCAGCGAAGGTACTACCCATGAAAAGTAGGATAGATTCAAATTTTATTTAGATTTTAGTCTAAGTTACAAAAATTGTAAAAACCTCAGCCTGTGAATATATAAACAGTGTCGAGGAAAAAAGACATTTACTTTTCAGCATTTACTTTTACCTAAGGGACCGTACTCTTTTCCTGGCAAGGGGAACTCCACTCTGGAGGCAAGGTTTTTAACGTGGTGGATCTCGTGTAAATTTTCTTTCTATCCTTAATGAAAGAGAAGTTTCTCCTAAAATCTTTTTATTTTGCGAAGTTCAAGTGATTACCCAAGAAAATCACAAGGGCCCAAGGCAATGGATGTTGCGACCATATTCCCAAAAAGTGTTACCCAAGAAAATCACAAGGGCCCGAGGCAACAGATGTTGCGACCATATTCCCAAAAAGTGTGATTACCCAAGAAAATCACAAGGGCTCGAGGCAACGGATGTTGCGGCCATATTCCCAAAAAGCGTAGCGTGATTACCCAAGAAAATCACAAGGGCCCGAGGCAACGGATGTTGCGGCCATATTCCCAAAAAGCGTGATTACCCAAGAAAATCACAAGGGCCCGAGGCAATGGATGTTGCGGCCATATTCCGAAAAAGCGTGATTACCTAAGAAAATCACAAGGGACCAAGGCAACAGATGTTGCGGCCATATTCCCAAAAAAGTGTGATTACCCAAGAAAATCTCAAAAGCTGGAGGCAACAGAGGTTGGGGCCATATTCCTAAATACGCTATTTATTATTATTATTGAATGTTCCTAGATTTTATTCAAGCTTTCATATATCGAAGAGATTAACAAATAAATTCTCCTACATTTTTGTTACAATTCAAAATTTGAAAGAAAATTTTGTACAAAAACATGTCTTTTACAGGAAGATGAGATACGTTGAAAGCAACTAAGAGTTGCTATATCAACAGTGTTTTTCAACAAATAACGGTAAGTCCACAAAACTCGAAGCAAGTTTTGTCGACTTATCCCTTATTTTCAATTTATCAAAAGACTTCGAGCAGCTTATAAACCTAAATAGCAAATATCATAGCGATACATTTTGTACTCCAAAACACAAGAGAGGGGGGTGACGTTTTTTGCAAAAACTATTTTTTATTGCTTGTTTGTTGCACAAAATGTATCGCTTTATTACAACAAGTCTGCGCACACGACAGATAGTATAGAGTTTTACAAAGGGAGCTCAAGCACATGCCCAGGCTTAGAGCCTCGCTGCTCAGCAATATCACAAACATACGCAAAGTCATCATCCACGCCTAAGGGGCTAAGAGGCTCCATTTTCATGGGCGGCAAGCTCTGATCATCCATTGTTGCAATAGCAAAGTCATCTCGTGACGTGAAAAACCAACCCAAAGAGAAATTGTGCATTGAAAAATATTCACAGCAGAAGATCTAGAAATCTCTAAAGGAACAACCCGGATTAGCTTCTTTATACAACTGCCAAGACGCACCGCTGGCAAGCACCCGTTCATGATACATTCGAATTGGAAGCACATCCTGTGCATGCCCTCCACCAAGGACCTACGCAGGTCAAATTTCTTTCAGATATCTTACAACTAGATCAACAGGGCTCAAAAGTTCTTCTCTATCTACTTCTAATCTACAAACGTCGGAATCGAAGTTTTCCTCATTAAACCTGTGAAGTTCCAACAGCAGCCTCTCTGCCACCTATGCCTTGAGTTTCTTCAACAGCTTTAGCTTTTTCAGCTTCTTCCTCCTCTCTCATGGCCTAAAAAGTCAAAAAGTAAAAACAAATTCAGGAAAATATGACCTTTCTGGACAAAACAGTTTTATGAACAAAAACTTTTTGTCATAAATCAAAGTTTCACCAAAAAGTCTTTACCTTAGCCAGTTTCAACTATGCGTGCTTACGAGCAAGCTCTTGGCCAGAAGTCATCCAAAATTTTCTCACAAAACTCTTGTTTATCAAAACAACATCCTAGATAGTTCGCATCGCAGCAACTCTAGAAGCATCTGGGTAAGAAGCAATGCTTGAAGCAAATTTCCCAAGATCTACACAGTCCCGAGCTTCAAGGAGTTTGAGTAGAGACTCGACACTGAAAGCAGCTGCATAATTGCTTATACCGGAGATCACATCTGGGAGTGAGTTAAACTCTTCCATCATCCAATCCATCACCGCTTCAATATCATCCACAAGGGGAAAAAGATTAGGTCTGGTGCCAAATTCACCAAGAACCATTTTGTAAACTTCGAATAGTTGTTCGAAGTGCTCCCGTATGAACCTCGAGCTCTTTTTCAGTAAGGCAACACTATCAGAAAGATCTTTCTCAACAGCCAGGATTCTCAAGTCTTTATCGCTATGAGCCTTGCCCAACTCGGCATTCTGTTTTTTCAATTCAGCCATAACATTGGCATCTTTCTCGACTGTGGCCTGCCCTCAGATTTTCAATGACTGTCATATCATCAGCATTCTTCTGCTCCAACTTCTTAAAATCCGAAGAGAGACCACTCATCGCAATATCCAAATTCTCGTTTTTTGAAATGAGGAGTTTGTTTTCCTCCAAAAGGAGGTTATAAGCTTTAAGAGCTTCTTCAGTGGCTCGCTCAGCAGATCGCTTTCTAAGTTAAGATTGCGGCCAGTCACTCCAAGAAGATCTTTATTGTATTCACGAGCTTTCTCCATCGCAATCTTTCCAGCAATCACAGACTTATACCCGAGAGTTGTGCTTATCATCGCTAGTTCTTCCGAAGGTAGTATGCGAAGCTTTTCTTCAAAAACTGCAGTAAGCAAAAAGCAAAAATTCATTTCACATAAAGTTCTTTGAAAAAGGAAAAGAAAGCAATACAGAATGGAAAGACTATTCACCTGTAGGATCGAAGAAGTTGCCAATCTTTCCACCTTCTGGCAGAGCCGAGTCGGCAACTTCGGCGACTTTCCTCTGACCAAGGCCAGCAGTTTCTTTCTCGAAAGACTGAAGATCTTTAGAAAGCACCGACGGAGCCTTCGCGGGTTCACCGCCTGTTTCACCTGCGTTTTTTATAATCAGATTTTTCGAACGCCAAAGCATCCTAAAGCTAACTACATCATCCTTTCCTATCCCCGGACCGCCAACAAAAATCAGCTTACCCTTCAAATCAGTATTGAAAGCTTTGTTGTAAGCTGAGACCTCAGGAGGAAGTCATGAGCCACTAGCAAATTCATAATATCCCTCTACATAAGAGGTTTCTCCCATGGGCTTTCCTCTCCGATCCACAGTGCCTTCCAACTCAGCACGAAACTGCGGAGAGGCATCATCAGCAGCAGTTTTACAAGAAGTATCACATATCGTGATGTCTCTTTTGTTTTCAACATTTTCAATATCTCCGGCATTGGGCAACTCCGGCGCTACAGCAACCATAGACTTCTCTGAAATTGAAAAAAAATCATTAAAAATATGAAGAGGAAAAGCAAGAGCGTAGAGCGACACAAGAAAAGCAAGACACGGCTTTTTCACTAACCTGGTTCATCTTTGTCGTCAGAAAAAATGTCGACTACTCGAGCTTACCTCGAAATCTTCTTCTTTAGAGTCTTTTCAGCACCAAGTTGAGTCAACACTTGTACCGCAGCTACTTCATCACTTAAAACTTCTCTCCTACGAGCACCAGAGGCATCTGACGAATCTTTATCTTTTGATAAAGAAGAGGTTTTCGGATCCTTATCCTTAGAGCTGACATTTTTCTTCTTTTTTAGGATTTCCAGAGCTTTTGTTTTCTCTGGCGCTGCAGTACTAGCAATATTGATCATCTTCAAATCTTTGTCCTTATTGAGCGATCTAGAAGAATCTTTTTCATCCTCCTTTTTTCCCTTAGACTTCTTCTGACGTTTCGAGCTAGTTCCAATCTCTTCGGAACCAGTTGCGCCAGGTACTTGAAATTTTCTCTTAGGACCAGCAGGCCGCACACGCGGAAGGGCAACACCTCCAAGTTCAGAAAATACACGATTCAGTCGATACTTGTGTTTCACAATTTTCTTGTAAGCCTCATACTCCTTCAAGTCGAAAGGCCCAACAAGATCAACAACTTTTCTCTCCACCTCAGCAATAAAAACTTCGAACGTCTGTCCAGAGGGAAGCTCCAATCTGAAACGAGGAAAGGGCACCGGGAAATCATACCATGGGACGTTAAGATAAATAATTTCCGTCGGAGCCCATCCATGGGAAAGAGGACAAATCTCCGCAGCCACAAACTCCTCCACGATATCCCGTCCACCACATAGGCAACACGCAAGACAAAACGTATCTTCACTTTTTTTGAAATCTGCATCCTTGGAATAAGAGGGTCTATAGATAACATCGAGAGGCCCGATGTTGCAAGAAAAAACGTATTTAGGAAGACTAGGATTTGAAGCTTTGACTACTGACATATCAATATAAAACCAGTACTTCAGTCAATCATCCTCCCACTTATTCTTATAACATTATGAAAGCTCAATTCGGCAATATTTTTTCTTCTTGCGCCGAGTCTTGAAAGTACAACAACCATATTGAGCGTCAAAACTCTCACTACCAATCTTGACAATCTTCTTTTGATGATGAAGTTCAAATAGTCTAACAAAGTAGTGAGAGGTGATGAATCCATCGAAAGTTTTCTCAATCCAAAAATACTTTGAAAGAGAGACGATGGTGTTTGGGGTAAGTTGATGAAGCTTAACCCCATAGCGATCAAGAATAACAGGCAAGTTGTTGTCATAAGGAAACCTGAGCCCAATGTTGGCGGTCGATTTCCGTCAACCTAGCCACTTGTTTACCTTCTATGTTGGTGTTGATTTGATATTCACACTAACGATCCTAACCCCCATTATATGCTATGTTCGCACTCGTGCACAGTTTTTGGAATTTATTATTTACACAGGAACCAAGAGCTTAAATGAGGACTTCTGGGTAAAGTTCATCAAGGGATTTACAAGGTGATCATGGACCCCGGGACAAGTCAAGATACAAGATGAACATGACTCCAAACAAGCCAAGGACTAAAGCGTGAAGCCGAGAAATGCTGAGGACCTACACGGAAGATGCGGGAGTTCATACGCAAAGCCCCCTCATCTAAACCACGAGGAAAATGACGTCAAGGGCCCACATGCAACTCGGCAAAAACTCAAGAAGTCGCGAGAAGCATCCGGAAGAAAGGCGGCGCCGAACTGGGCCAGAATGGGCCCAGGCCGGCAGGCCCAGACCGGTTGGCCCAGCCCATTCTGGGCCCTGTTCGCTGCCCCTTTGACCTAGCTGATCCTCAGACTATTTATAGCCCCGGTACCCCGAGCCACGTATCAAGCAATTCGTCATTCGCCACCGAGGAGCAGAGGAGCTTGAGGGACACCACCCCGGAGAGGAGGGTCGTGTCAGTCATCTAGGGTTTGCCTAGCTGACGTGGGAACCTTGCAAGGAAGACCACGTTGGAGTTCCGGAGGCGTGAATCAAGGTCAAGGTAGGATCCCGGTTGGATCTTATTCATGTATTCATACTTTTGATGTAGTTTTAATGGATCCAATTCCTAGCGATCGAGTACCTTTGTTTGCAATTCTTGTTCTTGCTTGCGTGTTTTCCTCCTCAATCTATTCTCGAGATAGATTGCATGGGATGTTCTTGTAGCCGCGGTGGCTAGAGGTGCATACCCGATCTACCAAGTAGTTCAACGCACTCCTTGCGGGTGTGCTCTAAGATTCGACCGCGAAGAAAGGGGAACATCATGACAGGATGTTGACACCGAGTACGGCGGGGCGACTTAGGGGGTTTGACCGAAGGTCATGGTTTAAAGAAGCTTTCAATGAGATTCATTTTACTCTCTCTTTATCTTGCTCGGAACGACGACATAAACACGATCTAGATCCCTCTCTAGATCGGTACCTCAATGCTTTCTCTTGCTACCTCTTTTGATCTTAGTAGATTAGATGCAATTCAAAACCTCTCAAAGAAGCAAGTGTTTCTCGGTTATTAGATTGATTTTACATTACATATTGTTCCACGGATTCGATACCTTGGGTTCACCACTCAAGGGAAGAAGGGTTCCTTAACTACGACGAGGGATTCGTCCGCTTGCAAGTCCAAGCGAACTTTGCAACGATAATCAAACGTCAACAAGCCCCTTTTTCTGGCGCTGTTGCCAGGGAACAAGTAATTAAGATCCAATCTAATATCTCGTTTGTAAGTATTTTCAGTTTCTTTTTTATTTTTCTTTTGCATCTACTAAACTTTGTTCATCCTCAAAAACCAATCTAATCTAGTTTTTGACTAACACTTTTTATAGTTTTCTTTTCTTTTTAGATCTTTTGTATATTTTGTTTATCGCTAACCCTAACAGAAGATGGACGGCCACCTCTCCAACAAACCAAAAAATTTTGTGGATGATCCAGAAAAACTTTACAGGCAAGGGAGATGCGAAGCACGATCGAGGAAGCTGGGGATTGTAGATCCAAGCACCGGAGACGAAGGAACATTGGGGTCTCCAAAGGAATCTCCACCCACAAGTCCAAAGAAAGAATCACCACCTACAAGTCCAAGGAGAGATCAACCTCAACCGCCACTAATGGGAGAGGAGAGGAAGATCGGGGAGCTTTGCATCCCGGAGCTTGGTGATCTACCCATCCTCAACTTAGCCGACATTGGAAGGTTGTTTGAGATCAAGACTTCAACCATCCGCATGGTGCAACATACACCTTTCACCGGTAAAGAGGATCCTAACCTTCACATCCAAGCATTCATTCAACTTTATCAGACATTCACGATGGAAGGGCTGGATCAAAATCAATTAAGGGCAAGACTTTTTCCGTTCTCACTTCTTGGAAAAGCTTTGCAATGGTTCTATACTCTACCGGTGGAGACGGTGCAAAATTGGGAAGCATTGAGGAGAGCTTTCATGAAGGAGTACTATTTGCCGGGTAAGACTCAAAGCTTGCGTAATAAGATTGCTACTTTTGCTCAATATCCTACGGAGACAATCGCGGAAGCTTTTGAGTGTTTCAATGAGTACACCCGAGCCATGCCACATCACAAGTTCCCAAAGGAAGACCTTGTTCAAAAGTTCTACCAAGGTCTCAATCTAGCATCAAGGATCATAATCGACGCATCGGCGGGAGGATCTATTATTGAGCTAACTCCGACGGAGGCATTTACTCTTTTCAAGAAGGTTGCGGATAATGATACATGGGCATCATCGGGACGTCTACTTCCAGTTCAACCGACGGGCAATGTTAAAGGTGTTTTGCAGGTTGAAAAGGAAGAACTTCTAGAAGGGAAGATTGACTCGCTCATGAGAAGGTTGGAAAGGATGGAGCTAGAAAAGAAGGCCGCCCAAGACTTGAAGGCCGCCGAAGCAAGATCCACATGTGAAGAATGTGGGGAGTATGGCCATGTCTAAAAAGATTGTCCGGAGGAAGCAAAGGTGCTTGACTACATGAGAAAAGGAGATTTGCCGAACTTCCGCTACGGGTAAGGTAGACCTCAATTTAATGCAAGTTCATCTATTCAAAATTCGGCGCCTCTTCGTATACAATTGAAGGATTTCATGGACGAGCAAGCAAAGATCAACAAGGACACCTTCACTAAGTTCAAGGCTATGGATAAAATCTTGGAGAATATTGATGGCAAGGTGACGGAGGTCGGAAGCTCTAACCAACAAGTGATCAACATAATGAAGATATTGGAGACGCAAGTGGGACAACTTGCCGGGCGCTTAACCGCTAATGAAGGAAGATTGCCAGGGCAGCCCCAAGGTCCCGAGACGGCAAAGGCTATTCAAACTCGGTCGGGAAAGGAGACTGAAGATCCCGAACTTCCAGCCGGTGCAAGGAAGCCTAAGCCAACCGTTGAAGCGGATGATCACACTAAGGAGAAAGTGACTACTATTCCGGAGATTGCTACCGAAGAGCCGGAATTTGAAGTGCCAAGTGATGACACGAAGATGACAACACTAAAGACACGCTACTTTCGAGGTAAAATTGATAATCATTTTGAAAAGATGTCGCTATTGGACGCTCTCCAAGTTCCTACATATTCTCGCTACTTCAAAGACATACTTGCAAACAAGTATGAGATGGCAACACTTGGAGCAGACCATGTCAAGATGTCTGAACAATGTAGTGACGCCATCACAAATCAAGGGCCCGAGAAGCAAAGAGACCCTGGATGTCCAACTATCCCATGTTCTATTGGCTCATTCATGTTCGAGAGGGCATTATGCGACCTTGGAGCAAGCGTGAGTTTCATGCCAAGAGATGTGTTCGAGAAGCTACGCTTACCACTTGAGCCTACGGGTATGTGTTTGGAGTTGGGCGACAACTCTATCCGCTATCCCGTGGGAATTGCCGAAGATGTGCCCGTGAAAGTTGGAGATCACTTCATTCCCGTCGACTTCGTGGTACTTGAGATGGGAGTAAGGGAGAAGCCTCCCCTCATCTTAGGGAGGCCCTTCCTCAAGACTGTCAGGACAATGATCGACGTTGGCAAGGGGGAAATTAAGTTCGACGTCAATGGCACACGAAGCATATTCAAGTTTCGTCCACGTTTCGAGGTATGCAACGTGATCAATGCTAAATATATTCCACCTCATCGTCGTTTTAGTAAGGAAGAGCCAAGGAAGAAAGAGGAGCCCAAGATGAAGGAAGCGAAAGTGATCAAAGAAGTCATTGCATCCGTCAAGACCAAAGAACAAGAGCTGCCTGTGAAGACCAAAAAGATGACTAGGTCGGAGATTAAGCCCGTGCCCAAGATTGTGCGGAAGTGGGTACCCAAGATTGCAACACCCGCAAAGAGCGTTGATCCGAAGTGAAGAAGAGAAGAAGTCTAGCCATGGACAATAAACGAAGCGCTAGGTGGGAGGCAACCCATTCATCGAGTCAAGAATAAGCTACCGGGAGGACAACCCGTTGAAGAATAAAGCTGCCGGGAGGGCAACCCGGATTATTTCCGATTTTCAAGTAAGTTGGTCTTAGAATTTGCTACGCAAGACTTGGTATAAACTCTTAAGTGGTTGAACTTATTTTTGAGACATTTTAAGTTGCTCGGATGTTTCATTTGGATTTTATTTGACATAAACCTTTGACATGAGCCATCCTACGATTTATTTACCTCTTTTCAAAAAACCAACTCCAAAATTTCAGAACCTACCCACACCTTTCATCCTCCTCATGATGATAAGGTTGGTTTGTTTTACCTCATAAAAACACACGAGTAGAGCCCCGCGTTGTTTCTTAATGATTTTTAATTTTTGACGCATGCTAGGACTCGCGTGAACCTAGGTTTCTCTAGATTTAGATTTTTCCAAGCCACATTTATTTTTGTTCATTCAAAACATCTCTCTCATATTTAGCCAAAATTAAAACCTAAACCCATACCCCCACGGTCAAGCCGGAGGAGCTCGCTATCAATTAATGAAAGCAAGTGATCCCGGTGTAACCAAAATCAATGTAGTCAGAAAGTTTCGACTTACAAATGTTTTTATGCCTAAAAACTCCTCTAAAAATACTTTTGAACTCATTGATATCTCTGAATTAATTTTTTTAATTTTCAAAATTAGAGGAGTGATTAGCATCTAAACATGATCAAGGGAAGGTTTTGAGCTTAATTGAACCTCTAATGACCCATGATGCATCATGGGAACACATCATCATTCAAGAATCTTTTGGCATGCATGGGACAAGCATGGGGGCAGCATTGCTTTGATTTTTGTAGGTTATGAATGATAACATGGGAGGCAAGGAGGCATGGAAGTGACACAAAGGAAATGATCAAGATGAGGACTTGACCATGAATGAAAAAGGAATGGCTGAGAGAGTTTGGGCGGTGGATCAGCGTGGAGCACGAGGACACAAGGTCATAATGCAACAAGCATCAAGTGGGAGAAAGCTGGAGCCGAGGCAGGCATCCACGCTAGATAGATTCTCACCATCACTGTCTCATTCTTGGATATCCTTGATTTCCCCCTCCTCTTCTTGAATTTCAGAATCACCGGAACCGGAGACATCCGGATGTTCCAAAAGTTGCCGACGCTCAGCTGCTAGCTCTTCGTCACTCTTCAAAACCATAGTCTGCTTGGTATGAGCCATTTCAATCTGTAAAGATGAGAACAAAAGAGAGAAGTTTTCTATAAAAAAATTTAGTAAAAATGAATACAAGCAATCTAAAGGAAAAATGCAAAGTCAAAAGATGATTACCTTCGCTGGATCTCTTCGAAGTTTGTCAAACAGAATTCAGCAAGAAAAGCAAGCTTCCAAGATAGGAAGTCCCAGAAAGAAAAAAATTCCTTCGAAAGCGAACGATGAAAAATAGTCACCGTCCCCCCCCCCTTTTTATAGGCACCCAGGAGGCGGGAACAGGGACGCATCAATCTTCGCAAGAAGCTCAAAGGTCTTCCAATCCCCTCATGACGCGTGTCCCCTCTAACGATCAAGGGTGACGTTTTCTGGACGATTCTCCTTTTTCGCAGAATCTGATCGTCGAAGCCGACCTGTTTCCACGAGGGGCTACTGTTGGGGAATTAGTCTTTTTAAGTCACCCTTGAGTTGTCGGAGGAAACACAATTTTTCTACAAACCAGGTTCTCTCACAGAAAATGGGCGAAAGGTGTTTTGGTAAAAACCAGATAATCAAGAAAATGGAAAAGGTTTTCACCAAGCGAAGGTCATGAATCGCTCTCTTCTTACATTCATCAAGTTTTAGTAAACTTCGGTTCCTGTGAAAATATGTTTTTCTTAGTAAACAGGGAAGGACATCGTTTGGTCTAACAAAAGTTTTATTGGAAGGCATGAGATAGAGTTTTCTAACTCATGTTTGCAGGAAGCGAAGTTGGTGAAAAGAATGGAATCAACAAGACATTACTTTGAAACCATGAATTCGATCGAAAAGTACTTTGAAGCTCGGGGTTTCACAAGAATACGCAGATTCGACCGAAGATGATGTCAGCATGAGTAATGATAACGTCGGTTCAAGCGAAGATGCTGGAAGAGAAGAAGAGAAGACCTTGATTTAGAGGAAATGCTTTGGTATTGACTCGCTCAATAACGTGATCAAGAATATAAAAGGAAACGTGAGAAGCTTGACTACGTAAGAAGTGAGAAGCTGGTTTACGTAAGGGTATGTTTGTAATAAAAAGGATATTCGGGTGACTACCACAGATGAAATGTACCTTGAATATTCTTCAAATATGCTTTGTAATCAAGAGTACAATCGGAATGTAAAAGTGACCTCCGGGCACTATAAAAGGAGCCCCCATGCCTCCGTGTAAAGGGACCAACTTTTTCAGAGATAAAGAGAGAGCCTTTGCAAAACCTTTTCACTTTATTGTCGGGTTATTTTTCAAATACCCAACATGTATGAGCATGGAATTTAAGATGTTGTTGATGGGAGAGTTGTCGTTCTTTCTCGGGCTCCGGATAAAGCAGTGCAAGGACGGGACATTTGTGCATCAAGCGAAGTACACCAAGGACATCATGAAAAAGTTCAAGATGGATGATTCCAAGCCGATGGCGATGCCGATGAGTACGACTACAGCTTTGGATGCGGATGAAGATGGTGAACTTGTGGACCAGAAGGAGTACAAGAGCATGATCGGCTCCCTCCTCTACTTGACGGCGATGAGGCCAGACATGCAGTTCAGCGTGTATCTGTGCGCTCGTTTTCAGGCTTCAATGAGGACTTCACATTGGCAGGCCGTCAAGATGATTTTCAGGTATTTGAACTAGACTCCTAAGTTTGGTCTTTGGTATTCTGCATCCTAGACACTCAACCTTCACGGGTTTGCGGATGCTGATTTCACTAGGTGTCGTTTGGATCGTAAGTCTACCTCGGATGCATTTCAGTTTCTTGGTTCTTCTTTGGTGTCTTGGTCATCCCGCAAGCAATCTAGTGTAGCCCAGTCCACTACCGAGGCCGAGTATGTAGTTGCAGCTAGTTGTTGTTCCTAGCTTCTATGGATCACCTACACTATGAGCGACTTTGGTGAGGAGTGTTCCCATGTCCCACTTTTGTGATAGCACCAGTGCCATAAGTGTATCCAAGAACCCAGTTCTCCACCCCAAAACCAAGGATATTGAGGTGAGGTACCACTTCCTGAGAGACAATGTGGAGAAGGGAAAGATTTCTTTGATCCATGTGCCCACCCAAAACCAACTAGCCGATATCTTTACCAAACCACTTGACCAAGCCACTTTCACACGCTTGCGGGGTGAGCTTGGTGTGTGTTTGCTTTCTTGAGTTGGTGGTGGGAGCTCCTTTGTAGCATATGTATCATATTTACTTTTTGCACAACATTGCATTTGTATCATGATGTATAGACATCTTTGTATCTTAGGTTGTTTGCATTGTGGTAGGATGACTTCTCCTATATACATTGATGACCATGATATGCTAGTTGTGAGCTTTTGAGCATGTTGGATATGATTTGGTGATGGATAGCTATGCTCTTGATAGTTTTGCTATATTTGCATGATGTGATGGCTTGTTTTTGAAAAATGCTAGATAGGCTCTCTCTCTTGTGAGTGTACAGCTTTGCATGATCTTAGTGTGCTTTGGTGGTTTATATCTTGCTTAATTTGTGTTTGGATATCATGTGCTTATCTCTTGGGGTCAAAGCCCCATTTGTCATTGTGAATGTTTAGCCCATGTGATACCTTGTGTGGGAGCATAAGTTTCTTTTTGCCACAAAGGCACTTCATGTACCATTTTGTGCTTAAAATTGAAAAATGAAATTGGTATGAAATGCTCATGCTTGAAGTTATGCTCTCATTTGTTCCATGTCATAAATGCTTTAAATTGAAATTAATTTGGGTGCTAAACCGTTGCATGTTGTCTACCATGAGAAGTATCATTTTAAGAAGTAGACACATGGCTCGGTGGCTTTAACATGATATGAGATGCTTATAGGTGTTTACAATGATCTTTTGATGAGAATATGTGACCTAGCATGAAGTTTGTGTGATCTAGATTCACTTTGGCATGTTTTGCTCATGTTTAGGTCTTTGCTCATGAGAGGGATATTTTTCGCGAAAGTGCTTAACTTGATCATGGCTTGTTCATATGCTCATATAGCTTTACTATCATGATGGCTATGCTTATACGCAACCTTGGAATGTCTTGCTTGCTCATTTGCTCACTTGTAGCATTTTTGTGGTGCTCATTGTCAATTTGAGAAGCTCTAGGTTGTTTTTTTCCTGAAATTTGCCTTGATTCATGCATTGTCAGCAAGGGGGAGAAGTTTGAAAATGAAAAATGCATCTGAGCATGTTTAGAAGGTTTTCAGGTGGTTTCAGAATTTTCGGAACAAGTTTTCAGAGGTCTGACTGCCCTGTCTGAAATGTGACCGGCCAGGGCGGTCCGACCGGCCTGGGGAGGTGGTCTGACCGGCCCTGGTCAGTGACGAGTGTGTTCTGCTCTTTTTCATACATTTGCAGTAGATCTTTGCACGAATGTGCTCAGGGGGAGTGCATTTGCTCAGGGGAGCCTGCATGTGTTTAGAGGGAGCTCCTTGTGTTGCCTGAGTTCTTACTTTGGTGGTTTGCTCCGTGTGAGCTCTGGTTTTTGTCTCGGTTGTGTCGAGTCGTTGCCCTTGTCTTAGGGGACCGAGACTTTGGCTTTCAGGTGATCAGGTTTTCACTTTTCTTTGGCTTTTGGATCACTTGATTGGGTTGTTGTTCGTTTTTTTTCCTTTCTTTCTTATGATGGTTACTATGTGTGTGTTGTCAATGCACTCATCAAGGGGGAGATTGAGGACCTGTGTGGTCCGAGGACCGGTGGATGGTCACTCCTTAGTGATGAGTGATTGACAATGTTGTGTGGACTGACTCTTGGCCTAGTATTGCAGGTGCAGGTTATGGCTTGATTCGCGTGGTGCAGGTGAAGAACAAGCACGAAAGGTCTATGTCTGTGTGACCTCCCAGAAGTGGATGGACAAGTAGGTTTCATTCGAGGTATCTGGTGTCCGATAGGATCAAGTGCAGGCCGCACACTAGCAAGAAGAGCAAGACAACGTCGGGAGGAAGGAGTCGGTGCAAGGTCGCAGCTAACAACTGAAGCTTGCACGCGGGGTTTGAAGTGGTTTGGCCACAAAACCACTGGGTTACTTGGCTGAGCCACAAAACCAAGGCCGAAGACGCGACGGGACTAGACGGTCTGCCCAGGCCGGTCTGACCGCCTGGCCAGGGCGGTCTGATCGGGTGGGGTGGTCAAACCGTCCAGGAGGGGCAGTCTGACCGCGTGCACCGTGGTTCGTCGAGAAGCTTCAAAGCAGAGGACATGCGACATGATCGCATGGTTTGCATGGAGTTGAAGCGTCTTGCGGTCGACATGTATCTGTCCGATGGAGAAATCGACCAAGTTTCCCAAAGTGCCCTCGGTGGGCGTGTATCTTAATATTAAGTAGTAGGGGTAGTTTGGTCATTCGGCGCCCTCTAAATATACTCACTTGAGGGGAGATGACAACTAACTCTTGGAACCCTAGTTCATTTGCTCTTTGCCTCTTTCCCTTAGTTTTCCATAGGCTAGCTTTAGAGCTTCATGTTTCATCTGGAGAGAGGGTTGGATGTTCGGGCAGCTTGCTAGACCTTGTATGAACCTTTCATGGCATGTATAGAAGCTTCGGCGTGGTTCATCTTGTGTCCCTTTGTCTCCAAGCGTTCTTCCTTTTGGTGATTTTCAGAGCTCTTTCTTGGGTTTTTTGTGGTGGTTTGTTGGAGTTGTTTCTTGGTGGGATTCTTTTTGGGTATCACACATGAGGTCTTTCTGCCTCTTTTCTTGGTGATTTTGCCCAGGAAACCCTCGAGAAATCCTTCGATTTGGGTGGTTTGCGTGGTTCCTCGAGTTCAGGGCATAGAGCCCTTTGATTCGCGATTCCCTTTGATTGAGAGCGATTCGGTGGATTTCCTTTGGTGGAGAGGTTGTCCAGGAGGTGACCCAGCTATCCCCGAAGTTTCGCTGCAATCCGTGAGGTGAATCGGGAGATCGGTTGACGGGAAGTTGAGGGTTGACCCGCGGCTAGTTTTCTGGGGGGAGGCGGTCTAACCGCAGGGGGTACACGGTTTGACCGCCCCCTAGGGTTTCGCCGAGGAAAGTTTGATTTTCCAAGGTTTTTCTCTGATAGCTTGTTCTCCTTGATCAGAGGATTCTCCAGGTGAAATCTTGGGTTGTTTCGGGGTCGTGAGCTTCGTTTGGTGGTCGAGGAAATCTCCCAGGTGCAGACGGTCTGACTGCCCCCTCCATGCGGTCTGACCACCCCTGTCAGGAGATTTGCCTCGTGTGGTTTCTGTTGTGATTTGTTCGTAGTTGTGTTGGTTGGAAGTGTGGTGGCTACGTAGTCTTGGCAAACTTGAGGATTGAGTGGAGGAAGTGGTTTCGGGATCTAGGCCGTGTTCATCTCGCTAGAGGAGTCATCTCTTTCGAGAAGAATTTTTATCAGCTCCCATTCACTCCCCCCTCTCTGGTCGCCCAATCCGGTCCTTCAATTAGGTACCCGTGTAAAGTTTGCCTCAGTCTATCATCCGCAATCAAATTGGGCTGTAGAAAGGGCCAATGGAATAATCTTTTCCAGTATCAAGAAGTGCTTATACGGTCAGAAAAAGGGAAAATGGGTAGATGAGCTATCAAAAGTGCTATGGTCACATAACACAACACCATCAAGAACTACAGGGTTCTCACCTATTCATTTGCTCTACGGCTCAGAGGCAATGACACCAGAGGAAATCAAGAATGAAAGTTTGAGAGTTCTCAAAGCAAAAGATATCCAGGAACTAGAGGTAAAGATAGAAAAAGATATGATTGAGTTAGACATCCTCGAATCCGCAGAAAATATTAGCAAATATCACAAAGAAACAAAAAGATGGAGGGATAGAAAGATAGTGAGAAAAGACATCAGGGTTGGTGACCTAGTTCCCAAAAGAAGGAAGAATTGGGAAAACTTAGGAAAATTGCAAGAAGCATGGGAAGGACCTTACATCGTGAAAGAAATTAACAAACCAGGATATTTTCGCCTCATAGACCAACTAGGCGTAGAACTGCCACATTTGTGGAATGCTGACAGTTTGCGTCAGTATTATCTGTGATAAGAAAAAGCAAGGGTAGGACCTCAGGCCCATGAGTTATAAATGGAGCCTTGGGTTAAAAATTACTTTCCGCATTTTATTTCTAGCACTTTACTTATCGTAGGAAAAATGTAAAAATCCCCGACTCGGAACTATAAGTAGTTCTGAGGAACCAAAAACTTTACTTATTTCTGCATTTTTCATTTCCTAAGAGGACCTTACTATTTTCCTTGCAAAGGGGGCTCCATGCTGGAGGCAAGGTTTTTAATGAGGCGGCTCCTATGTAAGATACCTTTTTCAATCATTAATGAAAAAAGGTTTCCCCCCAAATACGTGTTCATGAAAGAATCGATTGTCGGGAATAAGATCAAAAGGATATGGAAACAACAATAAGTTGTAAACGCAATACCGTGAAACTGCGAAAATCCTGAACAAAACAACAACAAGTTGCGCGGGACATATCCGAAAAAGGGCCTAGAGGCAACAACAAGTTGCGGCCACGATCCCAAAACGTGATTCCCAAATGAGGCAACAACAAGTTGCAGCCACGATCCCAAAACGTGATTCCCAAATGAGGCAACAACAAGTTGCGGTCACGATCCCAAAAGTGTGATTCCCAAACAAGGCAACAACAAGTTGCATGGGAAAATAAAAAATAACATCAAAACAACATTTTATTACCATTCCACATGCAAAATATATGTCATTACAAATCTTAGTTCTGAAAGAACTAATGTTTCAGGAATTACAAAGGAAGGTCGATTACATGACCAGGCCTAGAGCCTCTTCTCTCAGCCACGTCTCAAACATAGGCAAAGTTCAAATCATAGACTAAGGGGCTAAGGGGACAGAAGAATGAGCCTTGAAACCACCAGTCCTCAACACATCGAAGTTGTCGTGCACGACAAAGAAACGGCCAAGAAGAAAGCTTTCACTGAAAAAGTATTGACAAAAGAAAGTCCATAATTCACACAAACAACTTCTTTATACAAATGCCAAGACTCACCACTAACAATGACATCTTGGTGGTGGATTCGGATAGGCATCACATCCTACACAGGCCCCCCTCCAAGGACCTGCACAGGGTTAGTTGTTTACATAAGTTTTTAACATACATCAAATACACAGTTTTAAACATGTTCAACATCCTCCATCCTATGGATCCTAAGTTCATCCTATACAACTTGCGGCACGTTAGAGTCGTCAGCACTTTTGTTATCCCCAGACTTCTCGTCAACAGCTCCTTCTTCACCTTTTTTCTCGTCATCACCTTCGGAGTCCATTCCCAAGGCCGCCTTCAATTCTTACTGTGCTTCATCTTCCATAATCTAGGAAAAATAAAAATCTTAGAAGAAGCAACGACACTTACAAGTACGATATCTTTCAAGATAGACGAAAGCATGCGCGAGGATAAGAATATGAAAAATCACCTTAGCAAGCTTCTCCTGAGCAATTTTCTTGGCAAATTCCTTACCACTAGCCATCCAAAACTTCTTAGCAAAATTTTTCTTTATATTTCGAACGACCTCACTGGCACGAATCTATGCAACAGTTGAAGCTTCGGAAAACTCAAGGCCAGTAGATCAAAATTTTCCAAGGTCGGCGCAATCCCTAGCCTCGAGAAGCTTAAGGAGACTCTCAGAGCTGAATACGACAACGAAGTCACTAGCAGACCCAATCAATTCAGGAAGAGTTTCAAACTCTTCTACTAGCCAGTTCATCGTAGCTTGTAAATCTTCAGAATTGGGAAGGGGGCTGGGCCACGCACCATACTCGCCAAGAGACTCGCTGTATTTTTGGAACAACAGTTCGAAATTCCTCTTGATGGTCTTAGCTACGTTATTCATTAATATTATCCTCTCATCAAGATCCTTCTCCAAAGCCAGAATTATCAAGTCCTTCTCCCCATTGCCTTTAGCAGGATCGGCGTTCTGCTTCATAGCTTCAGCATTTTTCGTCTTGAGTTCGAAAAAATATTTGCATCTTTCTCTATAGTACTGCGCAATTCTTCAAGAATTTTCAGATCATCCTGATGATTTTGTTTAAGCTTATTATGTTTGATGGAAAGGTCGGTGTAGCCATCATCAGCATGTTTTTCCCTTCTTTAGCAATTGCAACCATTTCCGTCAAATTATTTTTCATACTCTTTAATTCTTGGCTCAATTTCTGGGAATTAGCCAGATCTCGCTCAAAGGATCCGCCCTGACAACTTAAGTGTGTAGTTCTGATTTTCACAAGCCTTTTCCGAAGCTATCTTCCCAGCAATAACGGCCTTAAAACCTAGGGTCTTGCTGATCATGGACAAGTCTTGCACAGGAAACCTTCGTAAGACCTCTTCAAAAACTGGGCAGAGTAAAGGGGACAAGCTTCAGTTTCAGCGAAGTAAAGAAAACATAGAATAAGGTAACATGTAATCATCAAAGTAAGATAATCAAGTCCGAAGCTCAGTTACCTGCAGGATCAAAATAATTGCCAACTTCCTCATTCGTGGCTTTAGTAATCTCTTGGACATCTCTTTGAACAGTATCCAATTGGCCCTCATGAATGCTTTGTAAGTCACCACCAGAAAAGGACGGCTTCTTCAGGATTTCTCCTCCAGAGGCGCTGACACTCACAGCGAGGGATCCTGGAGCATTCCATAGCATGTCAAAGTTGTAGGGATCATCATCCCTCCCGATCCCCGCACCATTGACGAATAGCAACTTACCCTTCAAGTTTGTTCTGAAAGTCTGGTTATAGCCATAAGTTTCGGGGGGAGTAGGGTCACCGTCGGGAACATCTTAGTGTCCTTGAAGAAGAAGTGGAAACTGTAAAGGAGTGCCCTGCTGCACTGTGTTTTCAAGATCAACCATAAATTTTAGAGAAGCATCATCATCACCGGTTTTGTCTTCCAAATTTATGAACTCCTTCTCCGAAGGTTCCGTAGTTCTAGAAAGGTTAGCCTCTCAGTAGTCTTGGCGGCCTGGGGCTCTTTATCTGAAAGGGAGTCACAGTCAACAAAATCATTCTTCGAGGATGTGGAACAAAACAAACGACATGAAAGAATCTCACAACAAAGACTTTGAAAGTCACCTGAAGTGTGGTGCTCTTCTTCTTCATCATCCGACAAAGCAGATGCAATGCGAGAGCGTTTCTTGGAAGAAATCTGCTTCACACTTCCTTTCTTCTATTTTTTCAAGTCAGCCATCCCAGCAGCAGCTGTAATCTCAGCCTCGGACACCTGAGAAGATCTGGAAACTTCCTCAGAAACCTGGTCTTGGAGGCAGAAGTTCCGAACTCTGGAATTTTCTCAGAAATCGTCATGGATTTTTCTTGCGACTTCAAGCTTCTTCTTTTTTGAGGCTTAGAGGGGGCTCCAATGGCCACGGAACCAGTCACACCTGCATTTTCTTCTGAGGACCGGGAGGCCTCGGACGCAGAGCAAAGTCAGCACCAAGTTCTGAGAACACACAGTTTACACGCTTCTTGAGTTCCACGATGTTCTTGTATTGCTTGTATTCTGAGAGATAACATTTACCCACCATATCTATTACTTTCTGCTCCACCAAGGCAATGAAATCATCCAAAGATGTCCCTTCAGGCAGTCGCAGATTAAACCTCAGAAAAGGGACCTCGCACGTGATCCATTCCACAGAAAGATAAACGATTCTTTCAGGTTTTCAGCCAAAAGACAATGGCCACACGTTAGCAGCAACATATTCTTCAATCACATCATGTCCTCCAAGCATGGTGCAAGCAAACTAGAATTTATCGTCTCCTTTCTTAAAATCCGTGTATTTACGGTTGAATGGAGCAGTGCAAACAATAGTCATTGGTCTAATGTTCGAATAAAAAGGATTGAGACGACCTGCGAGGCCTTTTTCCTTGTAAATGTCAACCTTCACATAAAACCAAAACCGCTACCAATCGTTGTCCCATTTCTCATTGCTGCATGGTGCAAGTTGGATGCGCTCAATCTTCTGGCTTGCATTTTTCCTGTGAGTATTGAACGTGTTGCAGCCGTAATGAGCTTCATAAAGATTCCCATCATCCAACTTTATGATTTTCCTCTGAATATGAAGCTCAAACAACCTTGCAAAAACATCAGCACTGATATGACCCTCGAATGTTCATTGAATCCAAAAGAATTTGGAAAGCACAAGAAAGGAGTTAGCTGGTGCAACTTCACTGAGAAAAGATCAAGGATGGAAGGCAGATGTTCGTCACACGGAAATCTTAGACCAGCAGTAAAGAAATCTCTAAAAACAACAATCTCATCTGGATGTGGTAAGGGAATTTGTTCATCTGTAGGAGCCCTACCAGCATCAGCAAGAAAAAACCCAAGATCCTCGAAATCCTTGATCAAATCTGAAGTCACTAAGGATTTCCCGAACACGAATGTAGGAGGATATGAAACCTTCGGCGGCATCAGCTCTTCCACTTCAGCATCAACTTGGGATATATCCTCTCCACTTCCGGAGTCTTCACCGGATCCCACTTCCCCTACTTCAAGAGAAGTATGTTCCTCAGGATTCTGAGATGAGGAATCTATGGTGGCGTCAGACACATCAGTGTCTTTCGGAACCTCAGAGCCAGTAGAGATACCAGCACTAGCAAGCTCTTCCTCAGTCATCGGTCTTGTAGTACTCTTCGTATGAGCCACCTATGTTTCATAAAAATAACAAGTTCTAGTATCCACACTTATACAAAAAATGTCTAATGAACTTTAAATCAAGTACAAAACAAAGACGGGCAGGAGTTTTACCTTCGGCGAAATTATTGAGCAGAACCTCCGGAAGTCTGATGCGCAAAGCACTATAGCTAAAAAGTTCCGAGATCTTGAAAAACAGAGGAACGGTGAAAAAAGAATCACCACGACTCCCTATTTGTAGGAACGGAGGGACAGATCAAGAAGTTGCCTTGGGAAATGACACGACGCCAAGTAAAACGGCGACGTGTGTCTCCTCCAACGTCCGAGGGTGACATATTTTACCTAGATCATGAATTTTTCATGGAATCAGATCGTCAGAGTCAACCGGCTTCCCCGAGGGGCTACCGTTGGGGATCAGCTAAAAAACTTAGCACCCTCGGACGATCGGAGAAAACACGTGAGCATCAGAAAGCCTAGAAAAGGGCTACAAGTCCTAAGTTCGAAAATTTCAGGAAACCTTAGAATCTCCTCAACTCCTAGTTTCTTGAGAATAGAGAAAGGATACATGTGAACAAAGTTGTTTAGCGTAATAGTTTAATAAATTGAAGTATGGTACTGACCCTCAGAGGTGAGAAGTCTACGAGACAATCTGTCTGTTAGTGTGTTAGGATTTTGTTTTTAGGAAGAAGGCAAGATCCAGGAATTCAAGAGTTTCAGGGAATCTAGGAAAACGGGAACCCGCAACCACGAGGAGCTGAAGTAGACATCTAAGGCTAAGGATGATGATCCTTGGTTTCACATGAAGATATTGGTGAAGTGCGAATTTGATTTGGTCAGTGGTGTGTCCAAGAAAGAAGGAAGTTGAGGTGTGAACTAGAGGTATTACTGTGAATGTAAGAAACTGTGATTGCATGGGGAATCAGCCCACCATAAGCGGCATCGATCGTGGGCACAATTCTATACAGAATATAGAAAGAATATGTCAGTTGTCTGAGGGTACTTTCAGAATGTAAAAGTAACCTTCTAGCACTATAAAAAGAGCCTCCAGCCTTCGTGTAAAGGGATCCATCTTTTGAGAGTGAATATAGCTTTATTGGTTACTTTCTATTACATCTTGTACTCTTGTTCGGGTATCCGAAATTTTTCTGGAATCCCAACAGGGTGTATGGTTTGGATTCTAGTTTTTTCGCATGTGAATATTTGTTGACTACTTTAATTGTGTTACATCTACCATGTGGAGCTGGGAGCTTAACAAGCTCTACTTATCGGGCTCTAGGACCTTCATCTCACATGCACACAGCAACAACGAGAGCGTCTCCTCCTCAGGCTAAGTCCAACAATAGAAGGCAAAACTAGAGAGACATATGGAAGTTTGCCTCGCGCACAGTAACAGCTGCGGCAAGGTAAAATATCTCGTCTCCAAGACTCCAACAGTGGAGTGGCAAAGGCAAATGCATCCCCTACCCCTCCCTTCCCTCTCTCCTCCACACCGCCACCCTTCCCTCCCCTCCCGCCGCCGGCGCCACGCCTCCCCTTTGTCTCCGGTCGGTGCCGCCCCTCTCCTCACCTCCTGGCCTCGTCCGCTCACCAAGCCTCCTCGCCTCCTCCGCTCACCTCACGGTTGTGAATCTCGACTCAGCGGCAGCAGAAGAGCTCTAAAGGGAGGCGGCAGAGCTCCAATCGACGTCGTCGCTGCACAATCTGGCCACGGAGAGCAGCCCACTAGTACCTGTCGTCTTTGATTCGTCGCCGCCGCCGAAGCTCTGCCCGTCTCCAGCCCCAGATCGACGCGGCGCCACCTCTGCTCCTCGCGTGCACTGGCGGAGGGCGCAGGGGAGGGGGGAAGGGTGGCAGAGCAGGAGGGGCGAGGTCACGCTGGCTCGCTGCTTCGTGCCCGCGCCCGTCGGCCATGGACACGGCGGTGCGGTGCGGCGGGAGAAGGCGGCCTCGGTGCTCTCCTACGACCGCCGGTGCTCCCCTCCCACACATCTCCGACGACGTTGTCGATTAGGTGGTGGCGGAGCACGATTCGGTGGCTCTCGGTCGCACTCGATAGGCTGCCGACCTTCTTCTCCAGGAAAGCCGCCGTCTCCTCCTTCTCCTGCACGCGTCGCCGCCTCCTCCTTGTTCTCCCATGCGCAGGAAGCCCTCTCCCTCCCCTGCGCCAGATGCCTTCGAGGAGAGAGACGATGCAATTTTGCATCTCCTCTCTCCTTCATAGGCAATTTGCTTCCGACTTTACCTCCTCTGTTGGAGGTCTTCCCCCAGCATGCACAGTTCCGCTGGAGAGGCAAAATTGCAAATGACTTGCGTTCTTGGACACTAGGATAGAAACGATTTGTGCTGGCGGCTAAAACCGGTCTTTGCTGGTGGGTAGAGCGTCCGCCAGCGACCTTGAGCCAGTAGAAATGGCACTTTGTGCTGGCGGTTGCCCTATCCGCCAGCACAGAGAACATCTATACTGGCGGGCACTTAGGCCGCCCGCCAGCATAGAGGACATCTATGCTGGCGGGTCCTTACGCCGCCCGCCAGCACAGAGTCCTTCTGTCCTGACGGTTGCTTATGACGCCAACCAGCATAGAGTCCTTCTGTGCTGGCGGTTGCTTAAGCCGCCCGCCAGCAAAATGTTTTTTCCAATTTACCATTTATTATTATATAATTCGCATTAATCATTTATTATTTGTATATAATTCACATTAATAATTTATTATTATATTTTTGTTTATTATCTGATTTTGCCCGCTAAATTCACTGGTATTTATTATTAATTGTATTTGTATGCTAAATTCACGTGAAATTATTATTATTTGTATTTGATCGCCAAATTCAAATACCACATAACCACATAATTCAAACTAGTATATTATAATACATAAGTCATATTATCAGAAAACATCGTACGTAATAGATAATCAACATCTAACATGTCGAATAGATAATACTAGTTTTCAATTAAACCCGACCCATCTACGTAAATGTTCGCACTCGTCCACAATCAACACTCCTTCTTTGTCGAAGAATACGCCTTTCTCATGGCAAATCTCATGTAGGATAAACCTCGCCATGTCCGCACAAATGTTGTCGATTTGCTTGTCACCCAGCTTCCCCCACAATCCCTCGATGGTAGGCATCTGTGCACGTACACACAATAAATAAAGATTCTAAATACATTACCATTATAGGAAGATAATTTGCACAAACAACAAGAGACTTACGTCTTGAGGATTCGTTCGATACCTCCCATTATTTCTCAAGACCTCGCACACGTAATATCCACATAGCACAGTGCCGGGAGGTTGCTTGTAGCACTGCAAACAAATAAAAATAATCAGAAATTATTAACAAAAGTGTACAACACTCTGATAAAAACCAAGTTGTTATGTTCTTACCCATTTAGCATGTCGTATCAACAATGTATCCTTATTTGGAGGGTGCTCCCCACCATTCCTTATGTATAGCCGATACGCACTTTAAGGATGCAAAGACAAAAGTTAGTAATACAAATTTAGCTGAAACACACATTATTAATTATTGCAATGGGTTGTCTTACTTTTTTACAATGTCGATGAATGGTCTGTAAGAATCCTCTTCATAGTGTAATGAGTCGTAGACCATTGCATCTCCTAGCTTCGGACAGATGTGGAGGGCAATGAAATGGTCTCTACATTATATTTAAATAATAAATATAAATAAACCACAGAATATATCTATTTATATATATCTAGTAATTAGAACGAACTTACTTAAAATTGTAAGCACACATGATACTCTCCTTATGCTGCATTTTCTTCATTCTTTTTCCAATGTATACCGACACCGCATGACTGAAGGATGTATGGTATTTCTTTATCATAAGATCTTTCTCCTCTGGTGTCTGTGCTTGTTCTTCGAATTCCTTTCTTACCCTTTCAGTCATTACGAACTTGTGTTCCGCCTCACATATTTGTTGCGGGCCACAGTATGCTACACTCCACCTCCCAATTGTCTTCTTTTCATCCAACGCTTGCATCCTGCAGAATAGATCGCTTAGGATGGTTACAAAAAATACATATGAATTTGAAAAAGATATAGTATGGTACATGCATGTTGACTTACATGCACCAAGCGGTGATGAGATTCACGTCGAGGCGTTCACGACGGTACATCGCGTGCAAATCCTGGAAATCAATTACAAGCTTGTTCACTTGAGAAGCACCGAACACCCATGTTGGGACAGACGTGGTGATAGAGTTTATGCCTTCCTTCATGGCGTTCATGATCCATTGGTGCAGGTTTTTCAGTTCCTGTGGCCCCTCGCTCAGTTGCCACGAATGCAAGAATGGTTTGCTATGCTCATACCTGTCGGGGACATCATCCGACCCAATAAAATCTCCAAGCCCCTCCTTTTGCTTACGGCGGCTCCTAGTAGTTGCACCGGATTTTACATTCTTTTTATTCTTGAGTGCTTTGAAGAACATGTCAGCATCTGATGTGACCTTCTTTAGTTCATGTGAGGCTATCATATGTCGTATTGTTGCTGGCCTCTTGGTAGGTGGAGATGGCGTAGGAGACGTTGACCTTAGAAAATTATCCACGTCGTCTGCAGATTCTGCTAATGCCCCTTCATCGAGAGTTTCTTGGACGGGTGATAGCCTTGGCATGTCGTTCTCATTGTTACCTCCCTGCTCAACACCCGTCGTAGGTTGTTCCGTGTTCTCAACGATTGCAGCATTAGAATCTTGGAGGGCTTGGCTAGGGTCTGAATCTGGGAGGGGTACTCATTCTTGGCTAGGTTGCGAGGGATTTGGTGATGCATTAAGAATGATATCTCGGCGATGCCATAGTATGTATTGGTTCCTCACATCACCGAGAAGCTCGATCCCCTCATCAGTAGGGATATCAATCTCGCACCACTCATCAGACACCGATACAACTTGCACCCATGTGTACTCTGCCGGTGGTGGATTCGGAAACACATGACCCGATAGTGCCATGGCTATTGCAACCTCTCGAAACTTATCTTGTTTTCTTCCATAAGGTATAACCAACTTGCATGGTGTATCCTCTCTAATTTCATCGACAGGATACGTGGCGTTTGCAATAGAACCCGCACTACTTAGAGGCATGACGGTTCCGATCTGGGCAAGCTGCAAGTTTGGAAGGAGGCCAGCAAGCTGCAAGTTTGGACCATCAGATGCATTTTGTGCACTCTGTGCGGCAGAAATCTGTTGGCTTACGAAGAAGCCAAACAACTCTTGCTTGGCGATTTCTCTCATCTTGTCTTCAAGGCCCTTCTTATAACGGTCCCGCTTCTTGTAGCTTGACCGGTGTTCAACAAATGCTTTACCCCATGGCAAGGTAGATGACATCCCTCGAACACGCCCAGAGTGCTCAGGGGTACCGATCGCGGCGGTTAGCATATCGTTCTCCCTGTCAGGCTTGAAAACACCTTTCTTTTGCATTTCGGCGAGCTCTCCCAACTTCTCATAGATCTGTTCTGTTGTGGGCTTCTCGAATGTCACCGTGCCGTCAGGTCTCACAGTAGGAATTCGAGCAAGGCACCAATTCCTGCTGCGCTCATCCATGCCTTCAAACAACTCTGGTAAACCAGCTACCCTCCTTTCTTCTTCCTCCTGCCTCTATTTTGCTAACTTGGCAGCATATCCTCCCGAACCCAAGTGATGTGGGTTCTCAGCAGCTTTCTTAGCCTTCTCCTGAGCTTGGAGACTCTGAGCTAGAGCTTCCTCTGTTCTCTTCTGTTCTTTGAATTCTTCCCACACATCTAGCGGGATGTTTCCATACACATCCCTAGCATTCTTGTCTTTCTTAACAAATTCAGTGTTAAGCACAGACCTCCAATTTCTGAGAGTTCTTCCACAAAAGCCCTCAGCATACTTTCTACCTTCATTCTCTGTGCCTTCCGGAAAAAGGAACTTTTCTTTCACTTTGGCCCACAATACATCCTTTGTAGCCTTAGGCACCTTCTTCCAATTATCAGTTGTGATCCAGGGCACCATGATGTCCCTGACAATTGCACCAACAATGTTCCGAAACCTAGCACCTATGTTCTCAGGTTCAATGGGCTCGCCTTTGTCACCCAATTGTTCTATCACAAGTTGTCCTCTATCAGGGATCTGGTTTCTTCTTCGTTGCCCACGTTTCCTTTTCGGGTTACTACTAGAAACAGTAGTAACCGAAGGTTGTGGTCCTGAACCATCTGCCTCTTGGACAACAATGGTAGGTGCTCTACGACGACGTCGTCGTGGGGATCTCTCATCGTTCTACAGGGAAAACATCATTTTCAGTATAACTAAATTTGAACAACATACATTATTCGTACTGAATGTGCATGCAGACCTCATTATCTCCGCTTAGTTCGTAGTCAAGATCTTCATCTTCTAGATGCCTGCGTGGCCGCGGTACGCTTGGTTCGTACTCAGGTGGAGTTTCATAGTCTCCATTAAAATCACTGGAATCCTCTGAGGATTCCACACTGTAATTAACAAAAATATGTTGTTCACATGTTTGTTTTTCAGATTACCGCTGATTAATTAACAAAATATAATTTCAGACATAATTGATAAACACAAATAATTGTACATATATTTTGCAATCCATAAATATGTTTGAATTTTCCATATAGATACGAATTTACATTTCTTAATTTACAATCCATAAATATGTTTGAATTTTCCATATAGATATGAATTTACATTTCTATATTTACAATCCATAAATATGTTTGAATTTTCCATATAGATACGAATTTACATTTCTTAATTTACAATCCATAAATATGTTTGAATTTTCCATATAGATATGAATTTACATTTCTATATTTACGATCCATAAATATGTTTGAATTTTCCATATATATATGAATATGCATTTCTATATTTACAATTCATAAATTTTTTGCAATCCATAAACAATTGTACATAGAAAACTAAATTACATATCTATATTTATTCATTTATTCATATCTATATTTATACATATCTAAATTTTTTAACACATAGAAAAATGAATCCGGAGCAACAAAATTTAGCAACAAAATTAAAAAAACGAACCCCGGAGCCGTCGCGGCGGCGGCGGCGGCAGCGGCAGCGGCGCCGGCGGCCCCGTCCCCGTCCTGGGCGTGGGGCGCGGTGGCAGCGGTGCCAGCGGCCCCGTCCCCGTCCCCGTCCAGGGCAGGGGCCGCATGGGGCGCGGCGGCGGCGGCGCCGGCGGCCCCGTCCCCGGCCCCGGATCCTCCGCCCGCACTAGTCGGCGGCGGTGGTTGCGGGCCGGCGGGGGCTGCGTCGTCGCCGGCGTGCGGGGAAGCCATCCCGAGCTGCGCGGAGGGAGGAGGCGGCCGGCGCTGGAGGGGAGGAGGCGGCCGGCGCAAGAGGGGGAGGACGGCGGCGCGGCGGCAGGAGACGACACGACGGCGCGGCGGGAGAACAGCGGCGGTCCTCGGGGACGCGACGGCGCGGTGCGAGGAGGCCGACGCTCGAGGGAGGAGGCGGCCGGTGTGCACGACGGCGGCGGAGCTGACGGCGACGGCGGGGGGCGCGGGAAATTTTGGCAGCCTCCCGGCGTCGTTCCAATTCCGCGCCAAACTTAGAAAATTTCAGCGCGTTGCAGGCTTATATAGGTAGGATTTGTGCTGGCGGGTGACCTAAGGCGCCCGCCAGCGGTGAGCATCTGTGCTGGCGGGCGCTTAAGCCATCCGCCAGCAGTGTGCATCAGTGTTAGCGGGTGGCTTAAACGCCCGCCAGCACTGTGAATTTTGAAAAATCAAAAAATTCAAAATCTTATTCAAACTTGTTGAAATATGTCCCAAACTTTCACAACTCTAACAAAATGTTTCAAATTTAATTTAAAAAGTTTGTGTGTCCATAAAAAATTGTTTTTTGAAAAACTTAGTTCAAATGTGACTGATGGGTGAAACCTGAGAGCCAGGTGTGGTTCGAGGACCGGTGGATGGTCACTTCCTGGTGTGATGAGTGATTGACAACGTGGTGTGGACTGATTCTTGGCTAAGTATTGCAGGTGCAGGTTGCGGCTTGACTGGTGCAGGTGCAGGTGAAGAACAAGCGTGAAAGGTCGTTGCCGGTGAGGCCTCCAGGTGTGGAGAAGACAAGTAGGCTTGGTTCGAGGGACCCGGTGGCCAGCGGGGTCAAGTGCGGGCCGCATGGTGGCAAGAACGGCAAGATGAAGTCATGGACGGTTTCTTGGTTAAGCCTCAAAACCAAGGTCGAGCCGGGACTACGTGGGAGCCGAGTCATGAGTGGTGATTGGCGGAGGCTACACCGAGTTCGCGGGGTTTCCGGTGGTTCACCAGAAAATCACTGGGTTCCTTGGTTGATCCACAAAGCCAAGACCGAAGAACCGAAGACGGAGGTGCAGCAGCTCCAGACCGGTCTGACCGGTGGGTACCGGTCTGACCGGTGAGGAGCACCGGTCTGACCGGTGTGCGATGACGCAGTCCGGAATCTTCGAAGCGGAGGACACGCGTCGGGATCGCAAGGCTTGCGTCGAGGCTAAGCAAGTTTGCGGTCGCTGGGCATCCGTCCGATGGTGCGAAGACAAAGACTTCCAATTTCGCCCTCGAGGGGCATGTATCCCTAGTTAGCTAGTAAGGGTATTTTCATCTTTCGGTTGCCTCCATATAACCCAAGTGGTGAGAGGATGGCAGCCATCTCTTGGAACCCTAGCTCATTTGGTTTTCCTATTTTCCTTCCTATTTTCTTAGGATTTTCGTAGGACTAGCTTGAGAGCTTCATGGTGAGATCTTGTGAGAGGGAAGGATGATCGGGCGGCAAGCTAGACCTTGTATGAACCTCTTTGGTATGTATAGATGATTCGGCGTGGTTCCTCAAGGCTTGGATGTGTCTTTCCCGTTTCTCCTTTTTGGTGATTTTCGGAGCCCTTTCTTGGCGATTTTCTTGGAGCGATTTTGAGGCCTTTCTCTTTGGGATTTGGTGGGGGATGTATGCATGAACCCTTCGTGGTTCTTTTCCCTTTGATTCCCCTTCCAAATCCGTGAGCAAAGGGGCTCGATTTTAGGGTTTTCGTGGCTCTAGGGTTAGAGGAGTTCTTGGTGGGATTTCTTCGATTCCTCTTGATTTGACAAGTTTTGGTGGACCAAATCTTGGCTATGGAGTACCCATGAGGTGTTCCTACTATCCCCAAAGTCTTGTGCAAAACCGTGGAGCGAATCGGGAGATCGGGAGTTGGATTCGGAGGAGTTGACTCGCAGGCGCTGTTCATCCTGAGCTGCCCAGGCACGACCGGTCTGACCGGTGCTCTTGACCGGTCTGACCGGTGCTAGCCCTTGGTGGGTTTTTGTCTCGGGGAATAGCCTTGTCCGTGTGGTTTTGTCCCGTGGTCCTGCTGATCAGTTCTTGGCGTGTTTGGAGTTGTTTTGCTAGGCTTTGTGAGGGGTTCCTCTTCCTCACAGGTTGTGTTTCATGGTGGTTTTTGTTCCAGGGCCTAGAGGAGTCACTGAGGCTTCCTGGAACGTTTGTTGTGCGGCTGCTGTAGCCACCGGCCTGACCGGCTCTGTCCACCGGTCTGACCGGTGTCACCGGTCTGACCGGCGCAGGCCATCGGTCTGACCGGTGTAGCACAGGCAGCAAGCCGTGCAAGTTTCCGCTGTGTGGTTCGGTGAGTTTTGGCTCGGAAGGTTGAGTGTTGGTTCCTAAGACCAGTAGCACTCCAGTGGCTGTGTGGTCTTGACCAACTTGGGTAGTTGAGTCGGCAACGTGAGTTGGAAGCCGTGTTCGTCTTGTTGGAGTTCTCATCTCCTTCGAGAAGAATTTTTATCAGCTCACATTCACTCCCCCCCTCTCTGGTTCGCCTAATCGGTCCTTCAATTGGTATCAGAGCCGGTTCGGGTCTTTATTGACTCTTACCAGTCTAAGATCCAAAGATGGCGTACCAGGAACGGGGTTCGGGTCCTCCGCACTTCGATGGGAAGAACTACCAGATGTGGCAAAGGCAGATGGCGGCGTTCCTCCGCGGAAAGGGTCAGATCCTTTGGGATGTCACAGTGAACACAGCTTATGTTCATCCGATGAACTTCCTTGCTCCAGGATCGAGGGATATGTTCGAAGCCAACAACAAGGCTGTCGACTACTTGTTTCGTGCTCTGTGTCAGCCTGAATTCGATCGGGTTCAGACAGAGGACTTAGCTTGTAGGATTTGGGAGCAGTTGAAGGATGCTCATGCTGGGAATGCTCAGGTTCAGGCTCGGATGTACGCGACTTACCGGAGAGAGTACGAGAACTTCACTCATCTCCCCGGCGAGTCCGTCGATGCCCTTTTCCAGCGATTTACGGTCGTTGTGAACAACATGAGAGCCAATGTGGACGTCCTCCCATACAATGATCATGATAGAGCCGTGAAGCTCTTGCACTCGTTGGATCGTACCGTATGGGACGGGAAGTTTGAGGCTATTGTTGAGTCCGAGAAGTATGACACCTTGACGGTGAACGAGCTGTTCTCGAAGCTCAAGTCGGCTGAGTTGGACCGTGGTATGACAGCCAAGATCGAGAGCCCGACTGATTCTCATAGTCTCGCTCTCGTTGGTGGCAAAGGAGTCAAGTCTAACGCTAACGCATCCTCCAGGATGTACTCTTTGTCTTCTTTGATGTCTTTGCCAGACGAGGAGTTCGACGTGCTTGGAGAGGACGAGCTGGCGTTGCTGACCAGGCGGTTCGAGAGGCTGCACGAGAACCGGGTGAACTCAAGGAGGAACTCGAGAGCGTGTTTCAAGTGCGGCAAGACCGGACACTTTTTCGCCGAGTGTCCGAAGGTGAACAACCACGACAAGCACAAGTCCAAGGACAAAGGAAGAAGATCTAAGAAGAAGGAACATGAACATGGGAGGAAGACACGGACCCGAGAAAAGATCAAGAGATCGAGCGACATCGACTCCGACTCTGAGGATGTGTCATCAAGCTCGAGTGAAGATGAAGAAGAAGAGGACAGCAAGAGGAAGCACAGAAAGAAGAACAAGGACTTCGGCAAGTACTTGAACGGCCTTTGTTGTACCGCAAGCAAGACTTCAAGAGGCTGCAACAAGAAGGATGGGCTATGCGGCATGGCACGCAGCTCCGGCAGCAAGAGAAGCCAGAAGAACGCCTCGGAATCAGACTTCGACTCCGAGGATGAGGTATGTGATGAGCTCTCTTCTTTACGCAAGGAGAATGAGGAGTTGGTTGACTTGCTTGATAATCACGATCACATGCTTAGAGAGGCTAAGAAGCTTAGGAAGGAGCTTAGAGCTTTGCTTGAAGATGCTAGGACTAGAGTGGCTGAGCTAGAAACACAGGTTCTTGATGGCAAGCTTGAAATCGATTCGCTTAAGGCTAGCCCTGTGGTTTCTGATGAGATTGATTGTGCTGATTGCTCTGTTTTCCTAGCTGATTTGACTGCTCTTAGGGAAAAGCATGCCTCCAAGTGTGAGGAACTAGATGTGCTTAGGGTTGAGTTGGCTGAGCTGCAATCTAGACCCACTTTGCTTGGTGCATGGACTTCTTGCCCTGGTTTGCATGAAAAAATTGCTGAGCTTCGTTCTCGCATTGTTTCGCTTGAGGTTGATTTGAAAGTGCCTATTCCTACTGCTTGCTCTACCTGTGAATTACATGCTGTGAAGAATTTGGAACTTGCAAAATGTGTTGATCATTTGCAGGATGAGAACAGTAAGTTGCGTGAAGTGCTGAGTTGGTTGTCTAGTCAGGAACCTCAGCTTGGCATGATATTGCCGGTTATAAGCGCTTTGATGGTTGGGCTTTGGGATCTGTTAAGTTTGGTGAGAGCAGTGGTGAGAGAGAAGGGAAATTTGGGAATATTCCAGTCCCACCACAACACACGCCCAAAGACAAGTTTGCACCCAATCCAAACTAGTTGCTTAAACCGAGAGAAAAACCAAGTGAGAAGGCAAGTGAAAAGCCTAGTGAGAAACCAAGTGGGAAATCTAGTGAGAAGCCGTGTGAAGAGCCTCACCCCAAGCCTAAGCTAAGACCAATCCGTTTCCATTGTGAGTTTTGTGGAAAGGATGGTCAGAAGAGAGAGTTTTGCTATAAGAGAAGGAGAGAGGCGAGAATGGCTAAGGAGTGGGCAAACAAGGACAGGTACCACCTTTCTCATGGTGTGCCTGAGCCTCGTATGCCACTACCTAAGGGAAAGGGTGTTGTGCATACGGTTCCAGCATGGAGAGATAGGAGAGCTTCAGGTGAAGGCAGGTTTACTGGCCGAGGGCCACCGGCCAGACTGGTCAGAGTGACCGGTCAGATCGGTGCTAGGCAGAGTGCTGGACGGTCTGGTTTTCGAGGCTGTGATGCTCGAGGGTTCAGCTCTTTCGGTCGTGGAACAGATAGTAGGCGTTTTGAGTCAAGTGGTGTTGAGTTTGCTGGACGTTCTCCACCTCGTGATCAATACAAGTTTGGGAGAGGTCGCAGCTTTGTGTCTCAAAGGGGCTACGGACCACGCTTTCCCTTTTGTGGTACCCGTACTCCTCCAGTGAGACGGGAGTGGTTTTCCCATGGTGGTTCCAGGTTTGATAGGTTTGATAGGATGGATCGCAGTTTTGATAGGCGCGGTAGGATGGATGTTGCTAACCCTACTTTTGAGGAGATGGCTCGGCACTGGTTTGACACTTTTGGTACTAACCCCAGTGTTGAGTCTTTTGCTCGCTCTCGCTCTTGGTTTTGAGTTGCAGGTGGGAGGCCCGGAGAATATTTGGTTGATATCGGGGGTGGTTCTCCGGCCTCATACCCCGGTGATGATATGGAGGTACATCACTTTCGGGGACGGTGGACAAGGACGGGTGACTTCTGAAGAAATGATCAAGGTATGTATTTTTGTGACCTTCAAGTGTGTGGCCTTGGTCAAGCCACTTGGTTCGTTTTGCTCCTTGCCCTATCTCATGTATGTAAGGTGAGCTTTGTATGCTCTTTGACCTTAATGTATGAGTTTAGGGGGAGCCTGTGTGCTTAGTGTGCTCTTTGCTCTATCATGTGTACTAAGGGTGAGCTTTGTATGCTCTTTGGCCCTAGTGCATGTGTTTAGGCGGAGCTTGTGAGTTTTGTTCTCCTTTGCTCTTTTGCCGGTGGTGTCGAGCCCTTTTTGCCTCCCCTCGAGGAGCCGGTCGTTTGTGAGCTTTGTGTGTGCGAGCTCCTTTGTAGCATATGTATAGCTTTCCTTTGTGCATTTCTTGCATTTGGCATGGCATATGTAACATGATGTATAGGCATCTTTGTATCTTAGGTTGCATGCATTTTGTATCATATGCATTGTTTAGGAAAGGCTTCTCCTATATACATTGTTCACCATGGAATGACATATATGTCTTTGTGAGCTAATTTGGTAAGCTATGGTTAGTTTGGCTTACCTCTTGATAATCTTGGTTTATATCCATGGTTGATGGCTATGTTTTTGAAAAAATTCATATATATGCTCTCTTGTGAGTAAATGCATTTACATGATCTTGACATGTTTTAGTGGCTTAGCTATGCTTAATTTGTGGTTGGATAGCTTATTTTGATCATATGGGGCCAAAGGCTCATTTGCCATCATGAATGTTTAGCCCCCATGCTTCATCTTGTGGAGGGGCATAAGTTCCTTTTTGTCGCAAAGACATTTCATGTACCAATTATAAATCTGAAAATGAAATGTAAATTGCTTGAAAAATGTGCTCCCATGTCATGTGTGCTAATTTTAATTTGCTTTGGGTGCTAAATCGTTGCATGATGCCTACCAATGAGAAGTCTCATATATAGAAGTAGGCACATGGCTCGGTGGCTTTGACATGACATGAGGTGCTTGTGGGTGTTTATGATGGTCTTATGCTTAGAATGGTTGTCCTAGCATGAAGTTTGTGTGGCTTTGCCATTTTGACATGTTTTTCTCATGTTTAGGACTTTGCTCATGAGAGGGTGTTTTTTCGCAAAATTGCTAAATTCTATCTTAGCTTCGCCCAATGGTTGTGAAACTTGGTGATCATGAAGTTTATGTCATTACGAAGCTATAGAGTATCTAACTTGCTCGTTTGGACATGTGTAGCATCCTATGTTGAATTTTGTCTATTTGAGAAGCTCTAGGTTGCATTTTTTGCATTTTTGGCTTGATTCATGCATTGTCAACAAGGGGGAGAAGTTTGAGCATGTTTTGGCCTACTGAATGCATTTGGAAGGTTTTCAGGTGGTTTCGAGCCATTTTTGGGCTCTGTTGTGCACCGGTCTGACCGGTTGAGGTCACCGGTCTGACCGGTCAGAGTGCTGGTCCTGTTCACATGTTGTGCACCGGTCTGACCGGTGGTGTCGACCGGTCTGACCGGTCAGAGCTGAGCTGTTGCAGCTGCTCTGTTTTGTGAAGTGGTTCGCATGCATTTGTCCAGGGGGAGTTGCATTGGTTCAGGGGGAGCTTGCATGTGTGCAGGGGGAGCTCTTTGTGGTTTTCGAGCTTTGGTTTGATGGTTTGTGCTCTTTGCTTGAGCATGTTTTGTCTCGGATGTGTCGAGCCGTTGCCCTTGCCTAAGGGGTCCGAGACTTGTCTTCTTCAAGTGATCTTGCTCTTTGCCTTTTCTTTGGCTTTCGATCGCTTGTTGGAGTTCCTTTTAGTCGTTTCTTTTCTTTTCCTTTTCTCTTGGTTACCAAAACGTGTATGTTGTCAATGCACTCATCAAGGGGGAGATTGAGAGCCAGGTGTGGTTCGAGGACTGGTGGATGGTCGCTTCCTGGTGTGATGAGTGATTGACAACGTGGTGTGGACTGATTCTTGGCTAAGTATTGCAGGTGCAGGTTGCGGCTTGACTGGTGCAGGTGCAGGTGAAGAACAAGCGTGAAAGGTCGTTGCCGGTGAGGCCTCCAGGTGTGGAGAAGACAAGTAGGCTTGGTTCGAGGGACTCGGTGGCCAGCGGGGTCAAGTGCGGGCCGCATGGTGGCAAGAACAGCAAGATGAAGTCATGGACGGTTTCTTGGTTGAGCCTCAAAACCAAGGTCGAGCCGGGACTACGTGGGAGCCGAGTCATGAGTGGTGATTGGCGGAGGCTACACCGAGTTCGCGGGGTTTCCGGTGGTTCACCAGAAAATCACTGGGTTCCTTGGTTGATCCACAAAGCCAAGACCGAAGAACCGAAGACGGAGGTGCAGCAGCTCCAGACCGGTCTGACTGGTGGGTCTGACCGGTCTGACCGGTGGGTACCGGTCTGACCGGTGAGGAGCACCGGTCTGACCGGTGTGCGACGACGCAGTCCGGAATCTTCGAAGCGGAGGACACGCGTCGGGATTGCAAGGCTTGCGTCGAGGCTAAGCAAGTTTGCGGTCGCTGGGCATCCGTCCGATGGTGCGAAGACAAAGACTTCCAATTTCGCCCTCGAGGGGCATGTATCCCTAGTTAGCTAGTAAGGGTATTTTCGTCTTTCGGTTGCCTCCATATAACCCAAGTGGTGAGAGGATGGCAGCCATCTCTTGGAACCCTAGCTCATTTGGTTTTCCTATTTTCCTTCCTATTTTCTTAGGATTTTCGTAGGACTAGCTTGAGAGCTTCATGGTGAGATCTTGTGAGAGGGAAGGATGATCGGGCGGCAAGCTAGACCTTGTATGAACCTCTTTGGTATGTATAGATGATTCGGCGTGGTTCCTCAAGGCTTGGATGTGTCTTTCCCGTTTCTCCTTTTTAGTGATTTTCGGAGCCCTTTCTTGGCGATTTTCTTGGAGCGATTTCGAGGACTTTCTCTTTGGGATTTGGTGGGGGATGTATGCATGAACCCTTCGTGGTTCTTTTCCCTTTGATTCCCCTTCCAAATCCGTGAGCAAAAGGGCTCGATTTTAGGGTTTTCGTGGCTCTAGGGTTAGAGGTGTTATTGGTGGGATTTCTTCGATTCCTCTTGATTTGACAAGTTTTGGTGGACCAAATCTTGGCTATGGAGTACCCATGAGGTATTCCTACTATCCCCAAGGTCTTGTGCAAAACCGTGGAGCGAATCGGGAGATCGGGAGTTGGATTGGGAGGAGTTGACTCGCGGGCGCTGTTCATCCCGAGCTGCCCAGGCACGACCGGTCTGACCGGTGCTCTTGACCGGTCTGACCGGTGCTAGCCCTTGGTGGGTTTTTGTCTCGGGGAATAGCCTTGTCCGTGTGGTTTTGTCCCGTGGTCCTGCTGATCTGTTCTTGGCGTGTTTGGAGTTGTTTTGCTAGGCTTTGTGAGGGGTTCCTCTTCCTCACAGGTTGTGTTTCGTGGTGGTTTTTGTTCCAGGGCCTAGAGGAGTCACTGAGGCTTCCTGGAACGTTTGCTGTGCGGCTGCTGTAGCCACCGGCCTGACCGGCTCTGTCCACCGGTCTGACCGGTGTCACCGGTCTGACCGGCGCAGGCCATCGGTCTGACCGGTGTAGTACAGGCAGCAAGCCGTGCAAGTTTCCGCTGTGTGGTTCGGTGAGTTTTGGCTCGGAAGGTTGAGTGTTGGTTCCTAAGACCAGTAGCACTCCAGTGGCTGTGTGGTCTTGACCAACTTGGGTAGTTGAGTCGGAGACGTGAGTTGGAAGCCGTGTTCGTCTTGTTGGAGTTCTCATCTCCTTCGAGAAGAATTTTTATCAGCTCACATTCACTCCCCCCCTCTCTGGTTCGCCTAATCGGTCCTTCAAAACCTCCTATAACACTTGAGGTGTTTCACCCAAGAGTCAAATTTGAACTAAGTTTTTCACACAAACAATTTTTTATGAGAGAACACATTTCAAACTTAAATTTGACACATTTTATAAGATATGTGAAAGTTTCAGACAAATTTGAGAAGTTTTGGGCCAAATTTCGAATTTTTTGATTTTTTTTTTCGAATATTTTGTTCAAAAAATTTGAAATCTTGCCTAAATTAATTCAAAATTGTTTGAAACTTATACAAGTGAAGTAAAATTCTTAATGTTAAGTTTAGGAAGTGTGTTTCCTAACAAACAACTAGTAGTTTCTAAATTTAGTCAATTTAGAAGACATTCAAAAAATTTAACACATTTTGAAAAATCAAAAAATTCAAAATCTTATTCAAACTTGTTGAAATATGTCCCAAACTTCCACAACTCTAAAAAAATGTTTCAAATTTAATTTAAAAAGTTTGTGTGCCCATAAAAAATTATTTATTTGAAAAACTTAGTTCAAATGTGACTCACGGGTGAAACCTCCTATAACACTTGAGGTGTTTCACCCAAGAGTCAAATTTGAACTAAGTTTTTCGAACCAACAATTTTTTATGAGATAACACATTTCCAAATTTAAATTTGACACATTTTATAAGAGATGTGAAAGTTTCAGACAAATTTGAGAATGTTTGGGCCAAATTTCGAATTTTTCGATTTTTTTCGAATATTTTGTTCAAAAAATTTGAAATCTTGGCTAAATTAATTCAAAATTGTTTGAAACTTATACAAGTGAAGTAAAAATCTTAATATTAAGTTTAGGAAGTGTGTTTCCTAACAAAGAACTAGTAGTTTCTAAATTTTGTCAATTTAGAAGACATTCAAAAAATTTAACACATTTTGAAAAATCAAAAAATTCAAAATCTTATTCAAACTTGTTGAAATATGTCCCAAACCTACACAACTCTAACAAAATGTTTCAAATTTAATTGAAAAAGTTTGTGTGCCTATAAAAAATTATTTGTTTAAAAACCTTAGTTCAAATGTGACTCATGGGTGAAACCTCCTATAACACTTGAGGTGTTTCACCAAAGAGTCAAATTTGAAATAAGTTTTTCAAACCAACATTTTTTATGAGATAACACATTTTCAAACTTAAATTTGACACATTTTATAAGAGATGTGAAAGTTTGAGACAAATTTGAGAAGATTTGGGCCAAATTTCGAATTTTTTGATTTTTTTTCAAATATTTTGTTCAAAAGATTTGAAATCTTGCCTAAATTAATTCAAAATTGTTTGAAACTTATACAAGTGAAGTAAAATTCTTAATATTAAGTTTAGTAAGTGTGTTTCCTAACAAAGAACTAATAATTTCTAAATTTAGTCAATTTATAAGACATTCAAAAAATTTGACACATTTTGAAAAATCAAAAAATTCAAAATCTTATTCAAACTTGTTGAAATATGTCCCAAACTTCCACAACTCTAAAAAAATGTTTCAAATTTACACTGTTTAAACAAATAATTTTTTCTAGGCGCCCGCCAGCACTGATGCACACTGCTGGCGGGTGGCTTAAGCGCCCGCCAGCGTAATGCTCTATAACTACTCTGTTTTTCCTAAGTGTTTGACTACTATTGCGCGAGCGGATCGACGCCGGCAGGCTGCCGGACTGTGCCGTCGACGCCTCGATCTGTGCTCCCCGCCGGCTCCGGCTCTAGCGCCGGCTGCCTCGCCGTCTTCCCGTCCCGCGGCCGCCTCTCGCCGCCTCACCGTCCCGCCTCGCCGGTTCCGGCGAGCCGTCGCACGCCGCCCTGCCGTCGCGCGCCGCGCCGTGCTGCCGCCAGCTCGCCTGCTCCCCTGCCCGTGCCGCCAGATCTCCCCTGCTCGCTAATGTAAGTGATTTTTTTTTAAAATTTTTGTTAGCTTAGATTAGTGTTTTTTAAAATTACATAGAAGAGAGTAGAATTTAGAAAAAGATTGTGTAGTAATTTTGTATACATTTAGAGATAGATTGTGTAGTAATTTAGAAATAGATTGTGTAGCAAATTTTTGTTAGACTTAAGTTTGTGTAGAAAATTTTAAATAAATTATCGTGTATATTTTAGGGATAACAATGGCAAATCGGTTTGCCTTTTTTAATCGTGATGGCGGCCGTGGAGGTGGTCGTCGTCCTGTTCGCAGTGGTCCCCCAGTCCCAGACCCTCCGCCACCACCCCCAGGGCAACCTGTTGGTGCTTCCTTCCCTGTCGGTCAAGAACCCATGCCCATTACCCAACGCGAGTTACGTCAAAATGTGGTATGTACTTAGATATTCTATTTTTTGAATTTGTCATTGTTTTTACAATGATAATAATGTGTATTATTTGCATTGTTAATTATGAAGTTGGTTTCACCAATGCAATGGTTAGAACGAGTTATATATTCTGTGACTGGACAAGCTCCAATGGTGAGACATGAACAAACGACTTCATCACGAGGAAGGTTTATTGTTTCTCTATCAATTAATGCTGCGGGCATGCGAGAGCAAACACTTGGTGATACAGTTATTATCCATGTCAATTCTTTTGCTGCAATACAACCACATGTTGCCACTTCTGATGCCGTGAGGAAGGCACTTATCGAAATAGAAGCTCCAACAAGACATATAATCCCAGACTATAGTTACTTCAAGATTAAAGCCTTAGAACATAACAACATGGCCGTCACTGAAATGCCTAAACGGATATCACCATCGTATGCATCGTCCATTGTATGTAACTAAAACTTACTCTTTATTTTTGGAATTTGTTTTTAAGAACCTTGTACTTACACGTTATGTTTTGCTTGCCAATTCAATCAGGACGCATTGTATAACAGTTTCATGCACGCTGATCAAGGTATGCATGAGATCTTACGTCAAGTATTGCATAACATTGGATGGACATTCACGACACTGCACCCATGTCCAGTACGTAGCGGTTGGCAAGCTGGCATTACCCTATCATCATCTACGAATTCGGTGCAAATATTTGGAGAGATATTCATGACGCCCTACATGGCCAGAGATAGTGCATACATATATACGCTGGATTATGTTGATAGGTTCTTAGGAATCAACATCATCGATATTAATCATACTTTGTACCTCACGATGATTCACGGTCATGATGTGAACGATCCTAGATTTTAATTAAGTATGAAATTTGTACCCTTTTGATTGTATGGATTTGAACTTTTAGTCTTTGACTAAAGTACTGATGTATTAATCATGCGTTGTTGTATTTGTATGATTTTACTTGTGAGCTTTCAATGACGTGAAATCGAACCCAATACAATATAATAATGACTTCAAAATGTGACTTAATTTGAAGTGCTAATAAGAAGTCTTACAACGACATTGATTAATAAAGTCTTACAAGAGATACATCAAGACAGACTAATAACAAGTGCTAATTTATCCTTTAACAATTCTTCCTTCGCAGTCTGTACGTAACCATGGCTTCTCCGATTTAGGAATGTTGCTTTCAATTCTTTTGATTCTTTTTTCATGATCTTTGAACAAGACTAATTCCTCATACTGATTGTAATCCTCAACGTCAACTACACCTTCAACTCCAATAATTCTTTGTTTTCCGGAGACGACAATGTGCTTCTTTACATTCATAGGATCAGGTATGTAGAAAACCTGTGCAACACGCTCAGCGAGTACCCATGGGTCATCTTTGTAACCTACATTGGCAAGTACCCATGGGTCATCTTTGTAACCTACATTGGCAAGGTCTACAAGTGTCAGCCCATAGTTGTCATCTGTAACGCCCTTCGGGTGTTTGACCCGCACCGAAACAAGGGGATACTGATATTCGCTCCATAGTCAAGTTCTCATATTTCCTCTATGAAACTGTAGAAAGTGTTGTTTTTTCCGCGGGCATCAATCGCATCTATGCGAACAACGCTGTTTTGATAAGCGACACTCTTGTTGTCTTTTGCCTTGGTATAAAAGGTGTACCCATTAATTTCGTATGCTTGCCATGAGGTGACATTACTTGATGGGCCGGACGCTAATTTGGTCATTACTGCATCATCTTCAAATAGATGCCCATGTTCTTTTAACCAGGATGGGAAATAACATTTTTCTCATTGAGGACCCAATCATCGGACCGACCATCATTTTCTTCACTAATCTGTTTTATGTGTTCCACGATGAATGGCTCCGTAATTGCAAGTTGTTGTAGAGCACTTGAATGTGCTTTCTCCAGTTCTTGGTTGTCCTCATCAATGAATCTTTTCTTTCCAATGGTACTGTCGGGCATACACCCCGGGTACCGCAAGGAAGGAAGAACACGGACTCCTACTAGAATTCTCCTGTAATCCTACTAGGACTCGTTCCGTGTAATCCTACTAGGACTCCTACCTTGTAACCGACTAGGCACCCACCCCCTGGACTATATAAAGGAGGGTCGGGTACCTAGGAGGACAACACGATCCCTCCGGGGACAAACGCAGGGTGCAATATACTACACTACACAGGACGTAGGGTACGCTACTCTGACTGCCCGAACTTATATAAATTTGTGTCTTGTGTCCTCGCGTGTACCTTCGAGTTCCAGGTCATGGCGATCATCCACTATCTACCCTCCAGACGAGTACCGCTATAGAGGTTGCCGGATATACAACACCGACATTGGCGCCCACCGTGGGGCCGATCGTTACGATCATTGGGCGAATTCGAAGGACCTCTCTTCAACATCAATCTACTGGATGCGACAATGTTGCTGTTCTGTTCCGTCTAATCGGCGACATGGCATGCAACTGTGTCGTAATACGAGGCGGGTTCAAGACAGATTTGATTCTCGCCGAGTTCGAATTCAACACCCACAGCAATCGATGGCTGCTGCGTCAGTTCGGAATAAAAAACACCTTTCTTTTTTCCATCTCCGAATTCTTGTTGAAGTCGTCACCAGGCCACGAGGAAATTAGCTCCAAGCTGCAGTCTCAGGGTCTCGTACGGAAGCAGATGAAGGCTAATTAAAATTCCATCCACTTCTTGCGCGCGGACAAAGGCACAATTAAAAACTCACCTTATATAGCCACCTCCTCCAAGAAAAACAAGAGCAAAACCTTCCCCCCTTGATTTGGTGTTTTTGGAGCTTTTCCTGAGCTCCACTCGGACAAAGCTCCAATGGAAAGTTGGCTGGGAAGAAGAAGGTGTCGGAACAGTTATACTGTGCACAGTGCTGGCGGGTGACATAAGACAATCGTCAGCACTGTTGCTTCGATCTGTGCTGGCAGCTGGCTTCCGTCGTCCGCCAGCACTATGAAAATACCGCTGGCGGGCGGCATAAGTCAACCGCCAGCACTGATGATCGATCTGTGCTGGCGGCTGGCTTATGTCGACCGCCAGCACTGTGTCTTTACCCCTGGCGGTTACAGACCTGGCGCCCCCGCGCACCACTGTGCTGGCGGGTGCCAATTATGCCCGCCAGCACGCTAATTGTCATGTGTCAGTACAAATCGATTCTGACCTTGTGGGACTTAAGCCTCATGTCATGGGCTCATGGCAGCACACATGCGCGCCGCGCCGTCGCCTCACTTGGACGTATAGTACGCGCGTATGTATTTCCCGTGCTCAAATGGGCGCACGCGCAAGCATATACTAAACGCCAAAAAAAAGGACACAAAGCGAGGGACACAGACGAAGATACGACGTCTGGCGATGTGATGCCCACGACTTGTGCGCGCACATGCTCCCCCTGAGCACCACCACCACCAGGTCCACCACCACCATCTCGCCACCAGCTAGCCGGCAAAGATCGCGCCGCATGATTGCCGGAGATAGTCGACCTCGTCGTTCGCTCGCGCGCGCTTCATTCGTCGCCGCGGTGGTGGCCCCGGCCGGTGCGCGTCGCCGATCCACTCGAGTGGCAGCGTGTGTGGAGAGCTAGCAGTAGTGCTAGCTGCTCGTGGCGTCGTCGGTGCCGATCTGTGCGCGCGTGCACCCGGAACGGGAGACCGGAAAAGGAGCACCCGCAGCCGGTGGCGTAGCTGGGATTTTACCAAATGGTATGCCAAAAAAATTTCATATAAGCTATTAGGTTATGTCAATATATAAATGGTACAATCTATCTATAATTCAATAAGTAATTTATAAATTACCAAAACTAACATATCAAATCTTATAAAATTCAACACTTGAGCTAAAAAGTTGCACACAATATAATAGGAATAGTCCAAATTATACATAAAAAATGCATGAATCAGTATTGAGTATTGGAAATTGGAAAAATGCATGAATCAATATTGAGTATTACAAATATAAATGCATGAATCAGTATATGAATGGATCGGTTTTAATTACCATAATACGAATCGAAGATTGGAATGACCACTATCGAATAGTGACGTGCTGTCCATAATGGATATACGTACCTGCGCTGGGCACCAACAGGCAAATCGACGGCAAGGGCCGCAGTACGCAACGGGTAAACAGAATTGGAATTGCAGATGGCCGGATGCGGCGCAGGGTGCCGGAGTGCCGGATGGGTGGGCGGCGGCCGGCTGGATGGCGAATGGATCACGGACGCGGGAACGGTCAGACGTCGAACCGATGCTGGCGAGCGATCGAAACAACGAAACGTCGGAGACTGGCGGCGGTTTGCTGTAGGTTTTAGCTGATACTTGTGTTTTTGCATATGGGCTATTGGGTTCTATTCGTCTTGGGCCGAAATATGCAGGGTATGCCGTGGCCCGCCCGGCATACCCTGTACCTACGCCCCTGCCCGCAGCTAGCCCTGGGCGCAAAAAAACCGAGAATCGGGAACCAAACCGAAAGAACCGGGAACCGAAACCGAAAGAACCGGAACCGAGAAAATCGGTTCTTGTGTTCCTGATTCGTAGGAACCGAAATACGTCGGTTCTTTCGGTTCGGTTCCCGGTTAACCGAAGGAACCGACGAGAAAACATCCCAACACAGCCCAACTAGCTAAAAGCCCAAGTTATTGGCCCAAGAAGAACCCTAACTCCCCTCCCACCACCCCTGTCCGTCTCGGCGTCTCGCACTCCCAGCCGCCTCCCACTCCCAGTCGCGGCCCCCAGCGTCCCCCCGCACCCTGTGCCCAGGCGGCCAGGCCTCGCCGCCCGACGAGGACTCGACGCCGGCCATCCACCCCGCCGCGGCGCCGCCCCCAGCCCCGGCCGTCGCCCAGCGCTCACGGTCGCCAACCCGGCCACCGCCCTGCGCCCTCTCCCGGCCGGCGCTGGCCGACGACTGCCCCGGCCGCCGCTCCATCCCCGGTGGCCGGTGCACGCCGCCGCTCCTTCCTCCATCCACGGTGCGCGTCGCCCCTCCTTCCTCGATCCCCGGGAGCGCCGCAGATCCCTCCGTCCTCCCCCATCTCTTCTGTCTTCTGCTCGGACTTGAGAGAAAAGGGTCAGCTCCGGGGCGGCGCACGACGACTGGCGGTGCCCTGCTGCGAGTTTGCGACGGCCGGCCACCAGAACGAGCCTGCCGCCGGTAGGTTTTTTAGGATGTTTGAGATAGTTCGGTTCGCTCGGTTAGAACCGGAACCGAAGAACCGAAGCCGAAATTCGTCGGTTCCTGCATCTCAAAAGAACCGATTGCTTCCTGTTTTTCGAGAACCGAATTTTCTAAAGAACCGGAAAACCGAACCGATCGGTTCGGTTAGAACCCAATGCCGAGGGCTACCCGCAGCCGCAGCGGCTACCGGCTGTATAGCTTTCTTTGCAATGCTTGGTGTTGGCATGGTAGTAGCTGCAGGGATGCGTCCAAGCTCGCTGAGAAGACGGATCGAAGGCTTTGCCGAGCCTTGGGACTTGGTACCGGCGCGGCCGCAGGTGTAGCAGACGACAAACCTGCAAAGCGTCTCCTACGTCCGGCCCCAGACAATTAGTACGTGATGCTTGCCCTAAGACGCGAGGTAATTAAGACTATCTGCACTGCACTACGGCTTTCGTTGCGGTAAACTGTGTGCCGTAAAATATGGAGTAAAATGTGCCGCAGCGCGGAAGGCAAAGGCTACGGCACCCAAGCGCAAACTCAAATTTACGCCACAGACAGCACAAGCCAGGCGTTACGGCACAGCCGACGCACGCCTAACTGCCCCTTTTGTCGCGGGCAAAGACGGAAGGCTCGTCGGGCGGGAGCGTCGCGGGCAGAGAGGAGGATGAGGGTGGGGCGGCGTGGCGCGCCAGCGAGTCCGGGACGACGGCACGAGAGGGGGAGGAGGACGGCGGCGATTGGCGACGAGGCGCTGTGGGAGGGGCCAAGGGGCTCACCAGCAGCAGGTCAGCGGCGAGGAGGCGGGGCACTAGAGGTCCGCCCTCCGCCGGGGAAGAGAAGAATCCAGCCCGATTCGCCGCCGTTCCCGCACCGCCGCTGCCTCTCCCGGTCTCCCTCCTTCCTGAGGCCCGATTCAACCGAGGAGGCGGCATGGCCGACGAAGAGGCAGAGCAGCAGCACAGTTCGCACAGCAGCAGAGGAGCCGGGGGTGAAGAAGATCAATGACTCACCTCCGGCAGCGCGTGCAGGAGCATAGAGAGAGAGAGAGATGGAGGGCGGCGGCGAGGCTGCAGGACGGCAGCAGGGAGTTGGAGGGTGGCGGCGGCGCCGGCAGCACCGCACGGTCGGAGGAGCTCGGTGCCTCCTGGGTCGAGATGTGGACGGGAGATGGAGATAGGGAGAGGATAAGGTTTAACTTTTTTTTTATTTTGACTCTTTTCTTCCTTAATAATCACAGTTGAGTCCCTACAACTTCTATTTTCTTACATTCTAATCCCTAGAATTTCTATCACTCAAAATTTAGTCCCTAGAGAGGTGGTAGATGTTTTTTTAATTAAAGATGGTAGTTGGAGGTGAGTGAATAAAATATATAGTTGTTGGATGTAGAGTAAATATATAGAGTAATAGGAGTGCGGGATAAGTAGATGTACAGTAAAGATTTTTTCTGACGTAGTTAGAATATTTCTTTTAGAGCAAATTTATAGAACAAAAGCAGTGCTGATGGTCTAAGCAGGCTGCGTTATCCGGTGAGCCTCCAGCAACGGCATGACATGTTGTAGAGACACGCGCAGCGCATGCAGCCATGGCGGTGCTGCCGCCCCCTGCCTGCAGGAGAGTAGCTACGTAGGAGTACCCTACAATATTCCCAGCGTGCATGCATACGAGCAGATACGCTAGCTGCCGCGACATGGCGTGCCAGTGTGCCACGGTGCCAGCCAGCCAGACGGCCGGGCGTGCAGGCGCAGGATCTCCAGTGGCGTGGCAGGCGCAGGATCTCGGCCGAATCGAGAGGGCGGCGTACGTGGACGGACGGTTGTGACGCGCGCGCGCGCGTACTGTACGTAGCGCGCTTGTGCGGCTTCGCAACGCAACGGCGGCCTGTGCTGGGGGTGCTGCAGCATGCAGGCGCCCGTCCGCCGTCAGCTGCTCCTCACATGGACATGACTCGGGAAGTCTCGCCTGCAGGACCGGCGGGAGGCCATACCGCCTGGGCAGGCTGCACGCCAGCCCATCATTCAGGGTCCTTGTTGGCTTGTTGCCACCGCCAACTGCCGCCAACTCCGTTTAGTTCGGTGAAATTTTGAGAAAGATAGTAAAAATTTTGTATTGAGAAACGTGTTCTGTGAGAGATGACACGGTCTGCGATGCGAAAATTTTTGGGACTTTTAGGAAACTAAACACGGTCTGCCGGAGCCATCAATCGTGTGTGAAGTGTGATGAAGGGTGTGTTTAGAAGCCCAACTTCCCCTAAAATTTACTATGCAAAAAGAAGATTCTCCATCATACTAAACATCACATCAAAAATATCGACACATGCATGGAGTACTAAATGCAAATGAAATCAAAAACTAATTACACAGTTTGGATGTACTTTGCGAGACGAATCTTTTGAGCCTAGTTAGGCCATGGTAGGACAATATTTACCATAAATAAACGAAAAGTGTTACAATACTTTTCAGTTCGGAATAGTGCTTTTCAGTCCAAAATCCGTGCAAAATCCAAAATTTTGCATCTCAATTCAGAGAACTAAACACACCCGAACTCGCCATGCCGGTGCGTGGTGGTGGTGTGGCTTTTGCTGCCTACGGAGTATAAGTTGGAGGAGGAGGCTAGTACTAGGAGTTAACCCTACCCTGCCCTGCGCTAACAGGAGGGCCCGGAACATGAAGCACAGCCCTGGATTAGCCCCTCTCGAGCAGACCGGCAGTTCAGCTAGCGAGCCAGCCGGAGACCGGACGAGAGCCGGCCGATCGACCGGCCATCGGACCAGGGACCACACCGCCAGAACGCATGCATATCTGTCCGCATGTGCGGCGGGGGGCCAAGCAGCCATCCTGACGGAGACGGAGCAGACCAGACCGGACGAGACGAGGCCCCAGGCCCGGCTTGTCCGTGCCGCGCTGACACGGGCCGGGCACCACCATCCCATGCATGCATCCCCCACTCGGCCGTCCGGCCCTCCCCGTCGCGTCGTACTCCTACCACGCCCGCCCGGGAGGCCGGGACGACCCACCAGCCAGCCGGAGCCGGGCGAGAGACGACGCCGAGTGCCAGCACGTACGAGCGGTCGAGCGTACTGCACTGTTGCTTGCATGACCTCCCACTCCGAGCTCGGCGTTGGCTGCTACAGTGTTACGGTTCCGGGCTTCTCGTCCCGACCTCGCCTGTGTTGCTGTACTGTACTGTACTGGGCTACTGTCTGGCCGATCTGGAGTTAAAAGAGTTAAATCTTCGGAGGAGGAAGTTTACATGGTCTAACGACAGAACGCAAACCAGAATTGACATAGCCTTCTGCTCTACAACTTGGGATCTAATGTTGCCGGATGTCTCTCTACAAGCCTTGTCCTCTTGAGTGTCTGACCACTGCCCGCTACTAATTGGCGGGGATTCTTCAGTTCACAAATTTAAGGGGTTTCGTTTTGAATCCTTCTGGCCCAGACTGCCAGACTTTCAGGCTGTGGTTGCTGCAGCTTGGAATAAACCCACTCGGGTTACCAACACGTTTCTTAGGATACACATCAAAATGAGAAGAACTAGTAAAGCTTTGCGGAACTGGGCAAAAGGACTAATTGGCCAAAATAAGCTGCTGCTGCGGGCAGCTAGCCAACTGATAGCCATTCTAGATGTGGTACAAGAGCACAGACAACTCAGTGAACATGAGATACATCTGAAACGGGTTCTGAAAGCTAGGTTCTTGGGTATGACAGCTGTGGAGAAGCTGAGAGCAAGGCAAAATTCAAGGTTAACTCACATACGAGCTGAGGAAGCCAATGAGAAATTATTCTATCGGTGGTGGATGCGAGAGAGTGAGACCATGCGAGAGAGTGAGAGTGAGCTCCCCCCTCCACCTCCGCTACCCCCACCGCCGTCGGGCACGCCGCCGGCGTGCGCCACCCGTGCTACGCCAGCGCCTATCGGTTGCGAGGGCAAGCACGTCGCGCTACAGGAGTCTCAGGGGCCATCATCACCCCGTGGACAAGACAAGGCAAGAAAAGAGAAAGGTAAGGCTGTCGCTGCAGTTCATCATGAAACTGCGAAGGAGTTTGGTGCGTGCGGGGAGGCCGGGTCCGGTGGTCACTGCGGCAGCTACCGGGACGCGCTGCTCCGCCCATGCACCTTTAAGCCAAGATTTCCGGCGTCGACAAGACAAGACGAGCAGCGGTGGTACTCCGAGCAGACCATGGGGCGCAAGAGCAGGGCCCCCTCCTCCGTGTGGAACCGGCTGGGTGCCGTGGGTCGCATTCAAGACATTGATGGTGGGAAGGTACCGCTGTGCAATGGGGGGTCCTGGTTGGAGACGTTGAAGGCAAAAGCCGGTAGGAGATGCTTCAGATGTTTGTCCGCCGGGCACCGCATTGAAGCTTGCCGGGACCCGCCGCGCTGCATTTTGTGCTTCCGCTTTGGCCACAAGGCTCGGTGGTGCCGCTTTTCCTCACCTTCGACTGCGTGCGCTGCTGCTGTTGCTCCTCGCTCTCCCGCGCTGCACCCTTCTGCTGCTCCGCTGCCGGCTGCTCCGCGGGACTCCGTCATTGGCGTGTCGGCGGCCCCTGCACCTGCTGCTGCCGCCGCGTCTCCCGTGGCCGCCGGCTCGCCGCCCTGCGCCATGGAGGATGATGGGCGGTTCCCGGGTGCGCCGGAGCAGCGGCTCGCGGAGGTTCGTGCAGGCGTCGCGCGGTCGACGGCCATCCGCGATGCGGAGCAGAGGCTTGAGGCCCGCTCGCTGCTGGCCGTCCCGCTTGATGCGCGTGTGCAGCTGGTGGCGTCGCGCGTCAAGGCTGAGGCGACACGGCAGCTCAGCATTCCGCCCTTGGGGGTGGAGGTCACGAAGATGGCGGGGTCAACCTTCCTCCTCCTCTTCGAGAGCAGGCAGCTCCGAAACGGAGCTCATCAGCGGGGAGCATTCACGGTGGGCCATGTCCGGATGCAGCTCCGGCCATGGACCCGCCAGGTCGGGGCGGCTTCTCTGTCGAGATACAGGTATCGCGTTCGTGTGTGCATTAAGGGTGTCCCTGAACATCTTCGTCAGGCCAGAGAGGTTGCAAATTTGTTTCCCAGTCAGTCCTTTGTTGACGATTTGGAGTGTGATCCGGAGAAACCGGAGGAAGAAGAGTGTCTCTGTTTGTGGGTTTGGACTCCTCATCCTGAGGGGATCCCGATCTCAGGCGTTCTGCAGGTGGAGGAGCTGGTCACTATGCCTCAGGAGAACTATGCACAACACTTGTTCGAGATGGGCATGCCGATGGGGGCGATGCGGATTGACCAGGCGGAGCTGCTGGACTACAACGTTCTTGTCCATGTTGATTGTGTGCTGGATTTTGCTCCACTGCCGGCGAGTCCGTCTCACCGGAGCTACTGCAGTGACACCTGCGGCATCCCGGATGAGGAGCTGGAGGACGAGTGGCCGGCGTGTCATCCTTACTAGTGGCGGCTGGGTGTCCCCGACGGGGCGGTGCACCGTGCCCCGGCGGGAGGAAGGGTGTCTGTCCATGATAGGTTGGGGGGCCGTGGTAGAGACAGATCACCGCCGGGAGGGGGCGGGGCTGCTGGCTCCGGGCTGCGGCAGATGCCACCCTCTGGTCCGCACGACCTACCTTTCCTGCGCGGCGGAGGCCGAGATGCTCCCTCTCGTGGAGGAGGCGGAGGAGGCGGCCGGTACGCCGACGGCCGGTACCGGAGGAGTGCGAGTTGGCAGTTGAAGAAAGTTGGGGCCCAAGCAGCGGGCGGGAATCCTGTGGTAAAGCCGGCGTGGCGCCCGAAGCCGATCCAGAAGGAGAAGGTCAGCGATCAGTTGTTGCTGTCCACAGAAGACAGCTTCCTTCCAGGTGAAAGTGTTGTGCTGGAGCCCAGACCTTGGGACCCCATACTAGAGGAGGCCTTCCAAACCCCGGGTCCTGCTGTACACATTTCTGCACGGCTGCAGTGCTCGGTGGAGCCAACTGCAGCCATGGCGGATCCGGTGGTGCATGTCCTCTTGGACGGGACTTCGGGTGCGGAGGCAGGGTTTTGGCCTGTGCTGAGCACACGGTACAGGAGTGGGATTCTGCAACAGCAACAGATGAACTGGGCGCAGCGATCAGTTTCCCTTCTGATGTCTGCGGGGGTGGCCTAGTGGACCTGGTGGTCCTCTCTGCATTGGGGAACTCTATGGGGATGGAGGTTGATGTTGACACGACGGAGGCTGCCAACGGGCGGAGTGATGGAGCTGTGCATGCTTCGTTGCCATTGGGGAATGGCGTGCGGCTGCTGTCAGGTGTTACTGCCGCTGATGCAGGTGATCGTGCGCTCTCTCCGTCGGTGGAGGAGGTGCTGAAGGACATGGAGGGTTGTGTTGTGATCAATGAGGGGGATCCACTGAGGTGCAATGGGCCGGGTGTGGCCCGAGATGTGCTGGGCTTTGATCTCAATGTGGGCCTGAAAGAGGCCCAGGACGCGGTGTCTGGGGTATTCTTTCCCCCTGGTGGATGTAGTGCCCTTTCATCTGTTGAGGACCTTGCGAGTCAGACAGTGTTGAGAGTTGACGAGGTCTCTGGTGGTGCCGGCTTGCGTGCTGTGCTGGGTGCCGCTGATGGTAGGCTCAACAAGGATCTGCGTGCTGCGTCCAAGGGACAATGTTGGGGAGTGCCTAAGTTTGTTGCTCCTCTTAGGAAGTCCTTGCTGTGTAATCCCACCTCCAAGGGGAAAGCAACTTCGTGCAAGAAGACAACTGGTTCTGAAGCTGTGCTCTCAACTCAGCAAGCAAGGAGGAATGTCAAAGGGGCTTTGAAGGGCCCCGTTAGCCGCACTGTTGAGGAGAAGGCAACAATTCTGCTCTTGAAAGCTAGTGGCACCCTACAGGATGGGGCTCAGTTGTCGGACGACCTACAGGATCAGTTTGGGGGTCGGTTCCTTGACCCCATCACTGAAGAAATGGCTGGTGGTTTGTCTGCTGCCTTGGGCATTGCTAGTGAGGGCGCTGCCTCTGTCCTCGATGGAGTTCTCGTTGATGCTGAAGAGTGATCCGCGGCAGCCAGCCGCGTGGTGGTGCTCCAGTCGGGGCACGTGTATCAGTTATTTATCCATGTTATTAAGACTGTATCTTGTCTGTCAAGTCTGTAGGCTTTCTCTGTGGACACTTTTGTTTTATCGCTGCTATTGTTGTTCTGTGAGGATGCTGGCTCCGGTGTTGGGTGTTTCATTTGAAGGAATGTTCAGGGTGCCTGGTGTGCTCCGTTTCTCCTTGGTCGCTGTCCTGAGTGCTCCTATCCATCAATGTTAGATCAAAACTGTGTACTCTTTAACTGGAACGTGAGAGGGTTGAACAACACGGCAAGGAGGCAGGTTGTGTTGGGAGCTGTCAGAGATTGTGGTGCCACTATTGTCACTTTGCAGGAGACTAAACTTGACTACATTGATAGGCAGCTAGTTGTGGAAGTTCTAGGGAGCAAGTTCGAGGACAACTTTGTGGTGTTGCCGGCAGTAGGAACTAGAGGTGGTATCCTTCTCGCAGTAGACTCTGATCATTACTCTATCACTAGCTTTGAGGTCGGGGTCAACACAGTTTCAGCTAAAGTCACTGCTGCGTCGGGTCTGGTGAGCTGGTATTTGACAGCAGTATATGGGCCACAGGAGGACCAAGCAAAACTTAATTTCTTGGGTGAGCTACGGTGGCTGAGGCACAACATGTCTGATGAGTGGTTAATCATAGGGGATTTCAACATGATCCTTAATGCTTCAGATAAGAGCAATGCCATTTTAAATAGGAGACTCATGGGGGCTTTCCGTGAAGTGGTTCGTGATCTTGAACTTAAGGAGCTGAATTTGCGAGGACGAAGATTCACTTGGTCAAATGACGTTACTCAAACGAGAATTGACCGTGCTTTCTGCTCGATCGGGTGGGATTTGATGATGCCCAACGTGCATCTGCAGGCACTTTCCTCTAGGGTGTCAGATCATTGCCCTCTCCTAATTGCTGGTTGCAGTTCACCACGTCGGTATAGAGGGTTTCGTTTCGAGATGTTCTGGCCGCGGCTTCCTGGGTATCTAGAGGTGTTAACGGAGGCGTGGGTGAAGCCGGTGGTGGCTAGTAACCCCTTTCTGAGACTCCACATTAAATTGCAGCGTACTGGTAAGGCTCTACGCAAATGGGCCAAAGGAATTATTGGAGACACTAAGGTTCTGTTGTGTGCAACCCAAAAATTGATTGAGATACTGGATATCGTGCAAGAATTTCGGCAGCTGTCTTCCACTGAGATTTCCTTGAGAAGAGGCCTCAAAATGAGATTTCTAGGCCTGACCGCGGTACAGAAACTAAGGGCTAAGCAGGCGTCGCGGCTGACTGCGATCCGAGCGGCAGAAACTAACGCAAAGCTATTTTTCATGCAAGCCAACGACAAGCGACGTAAGAACATGATCCACTACCTACAAACTGAGCAAGGTACCTGTTACTCCCATGAGCATAAAGAGCAGGCGCTTTTCCAGCACTTCAGCACTCATTTTGGTGGGCCGGCTCAAAGGGACTTTTCCCTCAACTGGGAGGAGATTGGGCTGCAGCATCATGATTTGGCTCACTTGGAGGACGAGTTCTCTGATGAGGAACTGCTGGCCGTGGTTAAGGAGATTGTAGCCGATAAGGCTCCGGGCCCGGATGGCTTCATTGGGTGTTTCCTAAAAACAGCATGGTCTGTGATCAAAAGTGACTTAATGCTTGCAATCCGTTTCTTTTACAACCAGCATGGCCAACACTTCCAGCATCTTAACACTGCTCACTTGGTGCTGCTCCCGAAGAAGTATGATGCAAGAGTGGTTTCTGACTTTCGCCCAATTAGCTTAACTCACACCATTGCAAAATTGTTCTCCAAGTGTCTGGCTAACAGGCTTGCACCCGAGCTTAACTCTATTGTCTCTAGAGCTCAAAGCGCATTCATAAAAAAGAGGAGTATACAGGACAACTTCTTGTTTGCCCAGAATTTAATTCAGTCTCTGCACAGAGGGAAGAAGCAGGGTTTGTTTCTGAAATTGGACATTGCTAAGGCATTTGACAGTGTGTGTTGGGATTTCCTCCTTGAGGTTTTGCAGCAGTTTGGGTTTGGAGCTAAATGGCAGGCCTGGATTTCCATTCTTCTTGCTTCCTCTTCCACTTCGGTGCTTTTGAATGGCTCCAGGGGGCCTTGGTTCAAACACTTCACTGGTTTACGTCAGGGGGATCCTTTGTCCCCTATGCTCTTCATTCTAGCCATGGAACCGCTTCACAGAATGTTATTGGTGGCTGCTGAGGATGGTTTGCTCTCACCTCTGGCCAGTACTGCAGCAACGCTGAGAGTAAGTATGTATGCCGACGATGCCGCAGTTTTTGTCAACCCAATTAAAGAAGAGATAGCAGTGGTGGCTAACATCTTGGATATCTTTGGTCATGCATCTGGACTGGTAACCAACACAAGCAAGTGTGCAGTTTTCCCCATTCGGTGTGAGCATTTGGATATGGAGGATGTAATGGCACCCTTCCCATGTTCTATACAATCATTTCCCTGTTCATATTTGGGTCTACCTCTGCACCTCAGACAGCTCGGTCGTGTCCATGTGCAACCTTTGATTGACAAGCTGTCAAATAGGTTGCCGTTGTGGAAAGGAAGATTTTTGAACAAAGCTGGTCGGCTGAAACTGCTTAATTCGGTGTTATCTTCGATTCCAACGTACTTCCTCACAATTTTTCAGCTCAAGAAGTGGGCTTTTAAGAAGATGGATAAAATTCGTCGGGGGTTCTTATGGAAAGGGTCGGCAAACATCAGTGGTGGCCACTGCTTGGTTAGGTGGACAAAGGTCATGAGGCCGAAATGCTTAGGCGGCCTGGGTGTCTTGGATTTGGAGAGGTTTAGCAGAGCCCTTCGCTTGCGCTGGTTATGGTTCGAGTGGGCGGAGCCGGATAGGCCTTGGGTCGGTTCAGAGGTCCCGTGTAGTGATATTGATAAACAGCTCTTCCGGCTGAGCACAGTTGTCGTGGTGGGGAATGGTCAGCGAGCAAGTTTTTGGGACTCCCCTTGGCTGGATGGCAAGGCGCCGAGGGATTTGGCACCAAACCTCTTTAAGCTGGCATGGCGAAAGAGGAACACGGTGGCCGCTGATCTGGATAATTGGAACTGGACTAGAGGTTTGTGGAGGCCGTCCACTGCTGATGAGTTAGCTGAATTCTTTCACTTGTGGGACTTGCTGCAAGGGGTTCAGTTGTCAGATGCTCCTGATTCTATTACTTGGCGCTGGACGGCAAATGGAAGCTACTCTTCAAAGTCAGCATATCGTATTCAGTTCCAAGGCACTTTTTCGAGCTTCAATGCCAAGGCCATCTGGTCTGCTCATGCTGAAGGGAAGCATAAGTTTTTCATGTGGCTTGTGGTTCAGAGCAAGGTACTGACTGCTGATAAGTTAATTGCTAGGAACTGGCCTTGTGATCCATGGTGCATATTGTGTGATCAAGCTCTTGAGACGGCTGTTCATCTATGTCTTCATTGTGTGTTCGCAAGGGAGGTATGGCACCTTGTTGCTAATTGGTCAGAAGGTCTGGTTCAGTCGCCACCAATTGAGTTGTCCCTGGAAGACTGGTGGAACGCTTCAGTCCATGCAAGGCCGCGGCTTCAGAAACGTCAGATTGCAGCAATTCAGATGTATACTGCTTGGAACCTCTGGAAAGAAAGGAACCGAAGGATCTTTGATGCGGTCTACATGACACCAAACTCTGTGTTCTACTTGATCAAGCAAGAGATGCAATTCAGGATGGCTGCTTTGAGGGCTACCGCCGGAGCCTTTGTTATTTAGATGAGTAGTTCATCTATGTGCTTTGTGTTTTTATTTATCTTATGTAATCACAACCCTGTAACAGTCCGCATGCTTCTCCTTCTTATATGACATGGCAGCGCTCCTGCCTTTTAATTCAAAAAAAAAGAAATTATTCTATCTGCAAGCCAATGGACGAAGGAGAAAGAATCTCATCCATTCGCTGCAGACGGCCGATGGTACCTGCTACTCACATCATGGGAAGGCTCATGAGCTTTTCAACCACTTTAGTGCTCATTTCGGCCCACCAAGGCAGAGAGACATCTCACTGAATTGGGAGGAGGTTCAGTTAGGGAGGCAGGATCTATCACACCTAGAAGATGTCTTCACAGAAGAGGAAGTATTTGCTGTGGTTAAAGCTTTGGCTGCAGAGAAGGCCCCGGGCCCTGATGGCTATATTGGAATCTTCTACAAGACATCTTGGAACCTCTTAAAAGAAGACATCATGCAGGCAGTGCATTATTTCTTCCAGCAGCATAGTCAACATTTGACACATCTCAATTCGGCTCACATTGTGCTAATACCTAAAAAAGCTGATGTCAGGACTATTTTGGATTTTAGGCCTATCAGCCTGACACATTCTTTTGCAAAGCTGCTGTCAAAATTGTTGGCAAACAGGTTGGCTCCTGAGTTAAACTCAATGGTTTCCCGGGCCCAAAGTGCTTTCATAAAGCGTAGGAGTATTCAGGACAATTTCCTATATACACAAAATCTGGTCAAATCCTTGCACAGAGCAAAACAAGCTGGCATTTTTCTCAAATTGGATATAGCTAAAGCCTTTGACACAGTGCGTTGGGATTACTTGTTGGAAGTCCTCGAGCAGCTGGGTTTCGGACCTAAATGGCAAGGTTGGGTGTCTGCTCTTCTCTCATCAGCCTCTACAGCTATACTAATGAATGGGACAAGGGGAAATTGGTTTAAGCACTTTGCAGGGCTCCGTCAGGGAGACCCCTTGTCACCTATGTTGTTTATCTTGGCCATGGAGCCGCTACAAAGGTTGTTGGATCTAGCAACTTCAGATCACCTCCTGACACCCATTAGCAACAGAGCAGCGAAAATGCGGTTGAGTATGTATGCGGATGATGCTGCCATTTTTGTTAATCCGATTAAAGATGAGTTGCAAGTTGTGTCACAGATTCTAGACACCTTCGGTCAGGCCTCGGGTCTGGTTATAAATAGAGGGAAGTGTGCAGCCTATCCAATTAGGTGTGATGAGTTGGATGTGGAGGAGATCATGGAGGGTTTCAACTGTCCAATCAAGTCCTTACCTTGCTGTTACTTGGGACTTCCACTACACTTTAGAGCATTGCATAGAGTGGAATTTCAGCCTATCATAGATAAAACAGCTACTAGATTGGCATCCTGGAAGGGAAAATTTCTAAACAAGGCCGGCAGACTAAAGTTGGTAAATAGTGTGCTCACCTCCATACCTACTTATTTCCTAATAGTTTTTGCTCTGAAGAAGTGGACAATTAAGAAAATTGATAAGTTCAGAAGGGGCTTCTTGTGGAAAGGTACAAATAAAGCCAAAGGAGGCCACTGTTTAGTTCGATGGACCAAGGTTACAAGACCAAAGCAGTTGGGAGGCTTGGGAGTTCTCGACTTGGAAGCCTTCAGTAGAGCTTTGCGCCTGCGTTGGCTGTGGTATCAATGGACTGAACCTGACCGACCTTGGGTAGGGACTGATGTTCCTTGTGACGAGGTGGACAAGCAACTCTTTCGAGCAAGTACTGTGGTCACAGTGGGAAATGGTACAAGAGCAAAATTCTGGGAATCAGCTTGGCTTGAAGGTCAGGCACCGCGGGATTTGGCTCCAAACTTGTATAAGTTGGCATGGCGAAAAAATCAATCTGTCAGGGACGACTTAACCAATGATAATTGGACGAGAGGGCTTTGGCGCATGACTGGTGCTGATCAATTGGCTGAACTGGTAACACTTTGGGCTCTAGTCATAGATTTTCAGCTAACTGAAGAAGAGGATTCTATAACCTGGAGGTGGACAAGGCATGGTTTGTACACTACACGCTCGGCCTATCGAGCACAGTTTCAAGGCTCCTACTGTACTTTTGACAGCAAAGCCATCTGGAGGTCCAAAGCGGAGGGAAAGCACCGCTTGCTGCTAGTTCAATAGAAAATTCTAACTGCTGACAAGCTGATCGCCCGGAATTGGCCATGTCAACCAATATGTTTACTTTGTGACCAGGAATTGGAAACTGCAAGCCACCTCTGCCTGCATTGCGTGTATGCGCAGGAAGTTTGGCTGAAACTGGAGCAATGGACCGACGGTCTTGTGCATACTCCGGCCAGAGACGCTCAACTGCAAGATTGGTGGAACTTGGAGGTGTCTGGGCTATCTGGCAAGCAGCAACAGAAGAAAGCAACAATCATGATCTATGCCGCATGGAACATTTGGAAAGAAAGAAATAGAAGAGTTTTTGATGGAATTTCGGCAACACCGTCAAGAATTGTGCAACTAATCAAAGATGAGATGAGGCTTCGGCTGGTGGCGTGTGGTAGGCGTGAGTTATCTGTTCTTAATGATCCCTTGTATGATGAGTCTAGAGATTTCTATAATATTTTGTAATTACAATCATGTAACAAATCGTTTGCTTCTCCTCTTTATATGACATTGCAGTACTCCTGCTTTTATTTAAAAAAAAACTGTCTGGCCGCCGTCCGTCCGTTCCGTCCTGTGCCCGCCTTTGTGGTGGCGTCCGTCCTGCCTGGTCCTTTGGCTCCCTGCCAGGGGGAAATAAATTTCGAACTGACCTGTCTCCCTCATGGAGTTGTGACGAGTGACGCGGGGTGCGGACAGCGACGAGACGAGACGAGGAATGGGCCGGGGCAGCTGCAGCTGCAGCTCGGCCGTGAGCGATCTCTCTGTTTCTATTCCGTCGCAGGCTTTTTTGAATTTAATTTCGTCTCCCAAGTCCCAACCTCCATCTGCCCCGGCCGCGTCGCTTACTGTTACTGTACATCGCCGACCGGGGCTATGGCCAATTGGACACAGCCAGTATGCATGCAGGTGCGTCCGTAACGATGGCCGGCCGTAATCTTATCTCTAATCCTTGGTGAATTTTTTTTGCTCCTGTCCGGAATTCTGCGTTTCATTCAGAGATTCTTGACCTACTAGTAGTACCCTTCATGTGCTAATAGTGTTTTTCTAGTTCTACTCGCCCTAGATGTTTTTTCACCGCGGTTATTTCAAAAGGAGAAGCCACTGTGCACTGTGCTGCCTGCGGCTCGTGTAGTACGTACGGAGTACGCAGTACGCGCTTGGCCGTAATTATTTAACCCCTGCAGCAACAGTGCGCAGCAGGTTTGGGGTTTGCCATCTCCTGATCTCCTCCTCCGGCTCCGGCTCCGGCTCCGGCTCCGGGCAGGCATGCAGGGCGCATCAGCAACAGCAAGCAATTGAAGGCGCGCGGCAGCGCAGGGCCAGCAGGTCAGGTGAGGTAGCCGAGGCCGCGTCAGGACATATTCCATTCCATCCTTGTCTCTACTCATCCCCCATGATTGCCATGATTTCCCTCTCCCTTTCTCTCGCTTTTCCCTTTCCTCCCTCCTCCGTCGCTCCTCCAAAGTCCAAAGTTTTCTCTTTTTTTTTTGCGTTTGGATATTTTGCGAAAAAACCCTTCGGTTTACTAGGAATCGCGAAACAGCCCAGCAAGTCCTTACCGCATAGGGATCGCGTTCAAAACATTTGTGTGTAGACCCTTGTACTAGCATTTATTTCTACACGAAGAAGCAAAAATTTGATAGTGTGTTGATTTTACGAAAAGCCACCGCGAGGCGTTTTGCGGGAAACCCCTCCCACCACCCCCCCCCGCTGGCCCACCCACCCTCCCGCCCAAACCCTAATCGCTCACTCCCCTCCCTTGCCGCCATCTCCTCCCTCTCTCTTGCTGCGCGCCGCCCCCTTCTCTCCATCCTCGTGGCGCCTCGTCGAGCGGCCCGCGAGTGCGGCGACCTCGGCACCACGCCGATGCCCTGGAGCGATGCGAGCCCACGGCGGTGCCGGCGGCGGCGGGGCACGGCTGCAGCGGTCCCACGGCTGGACACCGAGGCGGAGGCCCATCCCTCTCATCTCCTCGGTGAGCAGCAACCAGCCTGAGCACCGACTTCCTCCTCTCTCACGCGTGCTCATCCTCATCCTCAACGACGAGATTCGATTCTCATCTGAACTTTTCCCCTTGTAGATCCGGTGCAGCCCTGCTCTCTGGATCCGGTGTGGGGGCTAAACCGAGCAGGAGAACTCGCTCCTCCTTCGTGCGCCCGCGGGTGGCGGCAGGCGTGGCGGCGACGTGAGGTGACGGCGGCCCGACTGTGAGCAGCTCCCGTCCAGCGACCAGCGTCTGCCATCTCCGCTGGATTCTCACCAGTAAGGCACCTTCACTTCTCCTGCCCTCTCTTGATTCCCCTCTCTGGCAGTATCAGCGGCGAGGCCGTCCGTAGTGCGCGGCTGCCGTTGTCACCAGAGCTTCTCTCGGATCGCTGAGACCTCTGATCTAATCGATTCGCGTGTCCTGATGAATGTTTCGATTACTCACGGAGGCGGTTCATGCGGTCAGGCCGTCAGGGCTTGCAGTTTCTTGGGGCAGAGAGTACGAGCAGGGTTCAGACTTGGGCAGATGAACAACTACACAGTTCTGTGACTACTACGAGTAACTAATTAATGAACATAGAGTTATTGCTTCTTATAGAGTCTTGATTGGAATGGAATCGTGACCTTTGCTACAAACAAGGGTACTGAATTTAGTGGCGTGCACGTTGCAGCTTGCAGGTTTCAGAGTGTTAATTAATATATATAGTTGAAAAAGAATTATTGCCATGGATGACATGCATTTTGATATCACCTGAAAGGTTAACATTGACATTATTTTAAAATGCACAAATGCCAATAATCGTAGTAATGACCTCCAATTGAAGGGTTAGATGTCATTTGTTGTCTTCCTCATACTTTCCATATGAATCATATTTCCTGTCATTTCAGTTTAGTCTTTTGTAATTGCCAGATTGTGGTGGAATGGTAGTATGCACAAATGCCAATAATCATAGTGATGACCTCCTCCAATTGAAAGGTTACCTGTCATTTCTCATACTTTCCATATGAATCATATTTATCATTTCAGTTTACTCTTTTGTAATTGCCATATTGTGGTGGAATGGTAGTACTGTGTTCTGTCATTGGTGCCCATGACACACACGAGGTGTTCGAGGTAATGTGTTTTATGTACTAATGTCTTGCGCGGCGGTTTCAGCATTCTTTAAACAATTAATTTGGACTCGGTCAAGAAGAGAATCACCAGCGGGTCAAGATGTCGGCTGATTTACAACTTGGTGTGATTGCGTCACTTTCCCTTTCCGTTGCATCTTCAGTTGCCATTGTTATCCGTGATCGAGAGCAGCAGTGAGCTGTGGTGCTCTACCTCATATGAGTATCTGACCTGTTCCGAAGATGATTTGGCCCATTCCTCTACTACCAGGTGCCTTCTCTACCTTTTCTCTTTTTATGCTACCTATCTGTTGCTTTTCAATTTCTTGTCATCCGCTGCATGCATCATAGGCATGCCATCGGCAGCAACATATTCATATCCAGGCAGCAGCAATCATATGAAGTGTGTTACTATTACTTCCTGAATATTTCAAGAATTGTTGTTTGTCTAACTTCTTTGATTATAGGACTTTAGTTAATTTTTAGAAATACCAAGGGTAATGAAGTGTCGTTAAGATTGTTAACTTTCTGTAATACTGAATTTGCATTCAACTTGCCCTTTTTCCCAACTCAAGCTGTCAGAGCTGCAGGTGGGCGGCTCAATTCCTAGGAGTAATATGTGTTAAAACATATTTATTTAGCTAGCAGTAAAAAATCCCCACTACAGTCAGATTAACGTGTAGCATTATCTACTTTTGCCGTTTCTGAAGCTCCTACTCTTATCTCAAACTTCTTTACCTACAGCCTCAGACTGATGATGTGCTAAGATGTGGGTTGCATTTTAATTTGTTGATTATCTTAATGAATATGTGATAATGTGTTGGTCTGATGTGAGTTTGAGATGCCTGATACAATGATACTGCTGTCTGATGTGAGTTTGAGATGCCTGATACAATGATACTGCTGGTTGTGGTGCGGCAGTGATCAGGGTGGCACAGGGTGGCAGGGTGCCAGGACTGGTGGATGCAATCCAGGTAAGGCACTAATGGTCTGAATTTTAAGATTTGAAGTAGGCAGGGGCGTAGCCAGGATTCAACTATAGGAGGGGCCGAGACATCGAGTATAAAAATGATCTTATCATAATTTTTTTATGAACTCCAATATAGCATGAACAAAAGTATTTTAGAAATGGACCTATCGAACTAAATATTCGATTGTATTCGTGGGACAAGTTCTCCCATATTGCATGTTGCCATATTAATAGTGGATAGGTTGTATAACCAAAATTTGAATAGCCTCCTAAAGTATTTGGGTTGATCTTTATTCAAACTACTGTATAAAACATGGAAAATTAGAAGCAAGCTAAATGAATTATATGCTTTCTCATATTACACGGCTACTCATAGGCTTAAATTAATTGTTTTCTATTTTTTAATGCCAATGTCTCAAAGAATTGAGAGGAAGTGATATCAAATCTTTAAGATTTAAGATATATAAGTACTAACTAGCCATCACGCTTGCGTTTGATATCAGAGGCCAAAGCACAACAATCATACAGTATTATGGGCTAGGCTGGGCTGTTTGTGAGGGTCCTAATCCTATTTGATTAATGAAACGATAATTTGGAAGCTCACGTGGTGGTGGTGTGCGGCAGCATCAGGGGGGCCAGGCCCCTGCCCGCCCCCCCAGTGGCTCCGCCCCTGGAAGCAGGGTCACTATTTTTTCCTGAATACTTAAGAGTTGTCATTTGCCTACCTTCTTAGGTTCTTTGACTTCGGTTAATTATTTGAAATACCAAGCATAGAGAAGTATTTGTTAAGATTAATATTTTTTGTAAATATGCATAAACACATATTAACTTTCAGAGAAGCAGGTAGAGAGCTCAAAATCTAGGAAGCATCAAGCGTATATGTGTTTATGCATATTAATGATGTCTTCGTGAGGCTGGTACTTAATTTGAAATGGTCTTTTAATGAGCTTAACTTGTTAAGTGTAGTTTGCAATGTTTGCCTTCTCAATGATTAGATTTCTCTTATGTGACAACAATAATTTCATTTATGCTTATCATATTATTTTTGTTATTGTAGGTTCATAAGCGTTGTAGGAAGCAATGCACAACTGATTCTGAAGAACAGTGCATACTTTTTTCTTACTAGGTTCAATATAGAAATTATGTGCAGAGTTAGAATATTTTAACTTGTTGCAATGAACTTTATATGTTAGATAAAAGTCTGGAATGATTTTTTTGTGAGTATATGATTTTTTTTGATAATTACATGAAGATGGTTGTAATTTTATCACATCCTATGAAAACTCATGTTCATGAGTTGACAATTACGATAAGTGTTTATGCATTCGTCATTTGAACTAGAACAAACGATCGTTGCTCTTATGTTTACTTGTCTTTTGATTATTGTCACGATAGGACGCGCATAGCGCGCCAAATGTTCTAGTTCTATTAAGTTTGAACGTTCAACGCAACACGTGGTCGAGGACACACGCCAATCCCCGTTTAGTTCCCAAAAATTTCACCAACTACCCGTCACATTAATCTCCGAACACTAATTAGGAGTATTAAATGTGAACTAATGACAAAACGTATTCCACAACCCCTACCTTAATTTTCGAGACGAATCTAATAAGTTTAATTATGACATGATTAGTGTTGGGGAATCGACCCTTTCCTGATCACCCTCGCTCGTTCGGAGGAAACATGGTTCTCACACAAACCTGTTTTCTTCTGAAAAGCGTTTTTTACAAAACTTAGGTATCTGGAAAAGCGAAGAAGTTTCCAACCGAGCGAAGATCTCGAGAATTTTTACTTTTATGTTTCTCACGGTCTTGTGAACTTCGGTTTTTATAAAAGAGTGTTTTACTCTTAAATCAGAGAAAAACACAGTTTCTGCTAACAAGTGCTTCTCGTCGGAAAGAAATGAGTTTTCTTTTGGTTGTGATTTCAGGGAGCGAAGTTGGAAGGGAGTCATGATTTGTCATGAACATGTCTAAGGACCATGGCTTCTCTCAAGCGGGTACTTCAAAGCCCTGATGAACGCAAGAAAAGGCAAGTTCTACCGAATGGTGACGTCAGCACAAGCGGTGGTGACGGCGGCCTGAGCGAAGATGCTGAAACGAAAGAAGAAGGGACTTTAGTCCAGAGAAGAATGCATCGAGGTTCAATCAGGCAATGGCATGATCAAGAAGATACAAAAGGAACGTAAGAAGCTAGGTCACGCAAGAAGAGAGAAGCCAATACACGCCAAGAGCAAGTTTGTAATATAAGCGAAGTCCCCGTGATTACCGGGGACGAATGTACCCTCCACTTTCCTTGTATATGTATTATAGTCAGGGGTAGAATTGGAATGTAAAAGTGACCTCCGGGCACTATAAAAGGAGGCCCCGTACCTCTGTGTAAAGGGATCACTTTTTTCAGAGAAAAAGAGAACCTTTAGCAGTGCCTTTTTACTTTACTGTCAGGAGATTTTCGAATTCCCAACATTGGCGCTCACCGTGTTCTTAGCCGTTAGAAACCCACGATGGCACCACCAAAGACAACCAAGAAACCTACTACTCAAGACCCTGAGAAAATGAAGACAACCAAGAAAACACAGAGCAAGGTCTTGTCCTTCACCCCAAAACCAACGCCACACAAGATCCAGAACAAGTCCAAGATTTGCAAGGCAACAAAACGAGAAAGGCAAGGAACCACAAGAGATACCAGAAGCTAGCACTGAGCATGATGAGCACGAAGTGCCAGATGAAGAGCTTGAAGTCGCATTGAAATAGGTTCAAACACTAAAAAGACAGAAAAAATTAGCCATGCAGCTCAAGGCAAAGAAGCAAGCCACCGAGAAATTGCAGAAACTAGAACAAGCAAAAAGAGAGATAATGCAGCTACAGAAAGAGCTCGATGACATGTCCGAAACAGAGAACAATTCCTTTTGGCGAATTACACCAGATCCAAACTCTGCAACCAAAAACCAGCCAATCAAGCAAAACTTCATGTTCACAGAAAACCCAAAACAAACAAACAACGGAATTACCCAGTTCAATGACCTCAACTCTCCGCTCTCCGTAGGCCTTCAAACAGCTCCATGGCCATCAAAGTATAAGCCAGTCTCACTTCCAAAGTTCAATGGCTTTAGCAATTCCAGACAATTCCTCATGAGCTACGAAGCTGCAGTAGCTTCGACAGGAGGAGATGATGTGGCTTTGGCAAAATCCTTTATCATCGCATGTGAAGGCCCAGTACTGAATTGGTACTCACTTCTACCACCTCACTCAGTATACAGCTGGCTAGACCTGAAGGCCTAGTTCCTCCAAGTTTTCCAAGCTTTTCATCACACAACTACAAAAATAGCAGACCTATATCAGTGCAAGCAAAGAGACAAGGAACCACTCGCAGAGTTCATCAGAAGATTCATGCAATTGAAATCTCAAACTCCAGATGCTGATGATACAGCAATGATCTCCGCTCTCATAAGTGGTCTGACTCCGGGCCAAACAGCCGGTCATTTCTCTAGATTGGATCCCCAAACAATGGATGAATTATTCGAGGAATTGGAAAAACACTGCAAGTCAGACGAAGATCATAGAAGAAGGGTGGCAGAAAGAAACAAGCAATGGCAATTCCAGAAAGGCAACAACAGGACTGGACATCAACCTATCATGAATGTGCAAGACAACGCATCAAACAACTCAACTCAAAGCCAAGATTACCATAGCCAAAACAACCAACGAGGTGGCCATTCCGCAAGAGGAAGAGGAAGAGGACGGGGCAGAGCACCTCCGAAGCTACAAAACCATGACAGCAGGGATCCGCACTTCCAGTGTGTATATCACGGCAGGGGCCATAGCACTGAGGCATGCCCAAAACCAAAAAGAATTTCCAAAGAATTCAAGATCAACAACGCATGGCCCAAATAGCAGCCGTGCAACCCAAGCCAGTGCAACATACCTTCTGATAGCAACAACCTTTTCCTCAAACCCAGTCCTTCATCCAACCACAACAAACAAATTGGCAACCTTCGTCGCAATTCTATCCACAAACCCAATTTTCACAAACACAACCTTCGCAACAATTCTTCCACCAGCCCCAAATCACCCAAAGTCAAGCTTCGTAGCAAGTTTTTCCTCAAACCCAAGCCATACAAGTCATCGAGCAAGCCCAACCTCTTCAAATAAAAGAGACCCTACCACCACCAGCAGCCCAAGCCCCAAAAGTTGAAACAAGCAATTCCCAAAACAGCTCAAGAGTTTTGCCCTCCTTCGGGATGATCATGCCAATAATTGGAGGATCGTCCATGGAATTCGAAACCAAAAGACAAAGAAATGATTACTTCAGGCAAATCAACGTAATCATTGATGATGGTCCAGCAGCGAGACCAGAATGGGCGAAAGTTCCAATAACTTTCACCGAGGAAGACTTCAAGTTGAAATCAACTTGCCACAACGATGCAATGGTCATTGATGTCAACATCGCTGGGTGGATCATAGGGAAAGTCTTGGTGGATAACGGAAGTTCAGCTGATATCATTTTCACCGGCACCTTCCAACGCATGAACCTTGCTCCTCACATGCTAGCACCGCCAGAAAACCCATTGCTCGGTTTCAGAGGAAAACCAATCAGATCCAACAGAAAGATCTCTTTACCAGTTTCATTTGGAAATATGGACAATGCAAGAACTGAACACATCATGTTTGATATTGTCGACATGTACTATCCGTACAATGCAATCTACGGAAGGGGATTTATCAACAAATTTGATGCCGTCTTTAGACAACTTTTCCTATGTATGAAGATTCCAGCTCCGCATGGCATAATCACAGTTTTTGGTGATCAGAACGAAGCAAGAAGAATTGAAGGAGGAAACACACCCGAACAAAAGAATGTCCATCACTTGTCAACCGAGGAAGAAAAAGAACAACCCTACAGCGAAGCTAAAAGAGATAGAGAGAAAATCGAAATAAGTGCAGATGGAGAAACAAAGAAAGTATTCTTAGATGGCATGCCAGACAGAGCAGTCACCATTGGAGCAGATCTCAGCCCCCAGGAAGAAGAAGAATTGATCCATTTCTTGAACAACAACAAGGATGTCTTCGCCTGGTCAGCGAAGGACCTTCAGGGTGTTGATCGCGACATCATCGAACATATCCTTGACACAGATGACAAAATCCTTCCGAAGAAACAAAAGCTCAGGAAAATGTCAGAAGAAAAAGTGAAAGTTGTAGAGGTAGAGGTCCAAAGATTGCAAGATGCCAAAGTCATCAGAGAAGTGATATATCCGCTATGGTTGGCCAACACTGTGCCAGTCAAGAAGAAAAATAGAAGATGGAGAATGTGTGTAGATTTCACAGATCTAAACAAAGCCTGCAAGAAAGATGATTATCCACTTGAAAGAGTAGACAGAGTAGTGGACGACGCGGCAAACAGCGAATGCTATCACTTCTGGACATGTTTTCCGGATATCACCAAGTCAGGGTAAGAAAAAAGGATGAGGAGAAAATGAGTTTCATAACTCCATTCGGAACATATTGCTTTGAAAGAATACCAGAGGGGCTGAAGAACGCAGGGTCCACATTCTCAAGAATGATAGCAATTGTGCTACACTCGCAACTTCGGAGAAACATCTTAGCATATGTCGATGACATCATCGTAAAAAGCATAAGAAGATGTGATCACATCCGAGACTTAGCCTAAACCTTCGCAAACCTAAGAGCAGCAAATCTCAAACTGAATCCGGAGAAATGTGTGTTTGGTATTCAGAAAGGAAAAGTATTGGGATGTCTAGTGTCAACAAAAGGCATCGAAGCCAATCCAGACAAAATTAAAGCAATCGTTGATATGCAAGAGCCAACCTCGGTCAAGGATATACAGAAATTGACAGGAAGGGTGGCAGCATTAAACAGATTCATTCCCAGAGCAACAGAAAGAAGCTTGCCATTTTTCCAACTTCTTCGAAGTTCTAAAAACTTCCAGTGGAGCGAAGCTCAGAGCCAAGCATTCAAAGATCTCAAAGAATATCTGACAAACATGACAAAATTATGTCCACCAGAGCCAAGGTCACCTCTCCTATTATATCTTTCAGCTTCCAACTCAGCTGTAAGCGCTGTCCTCATTCAGGAAAAAGAAGAAAATGAGAAATTGAAGCAAGTACCAGTTTATTTCGCTTCCGAAGCCCTCTCCGGATCAAAATTATTCTACTCAGAACTAGAAAAAATTGCTTATGCAGTTGTTATGGCAGCAAGAAAACTCAGGCACTACTTCGAAGGGCATCAAATCCGTGTCATCACGAATCAGCCACTGAATGATCTATTCACAAACAAAGATGCAACTGGAAGAATTGCAAAATGGGCTGCGGAGTTGTCCGGCTATGTAGTAGATTTCGAAAGAAGAAGCGCAATAAAATCTCAAGTTCTCGCTGACTTTGTTGTGGACTGGACTTCACAAACAATAGAAGGCAACAGCTGCGAACAAGTACCATGGGTAACCTATTGTGATGGGGCATGGTGCGGAAAAGGAGTTGGAATGTCAGCAATAGTTACATCACCTCCGGGTATCAAGATAAGATATGCAGCAAGACTATATTTTCCAGATGAGGTTGTTTCCACCAACAACACCACAGAATATGAAGCCCTATTGTTAGCACTCAGAAAGATGAAGGCTCTGGGCCAGCAAACATTCATCATCAGATCAGATTCCAAAGTTGTTCAAGAACATGTCGAGAAAGAAAGCGAAGCAAGAAATCCAGAACTTATCAAGTATCTGAAAAAAGTCAGAGAAATGGAAAAATATTTCAAGGGCTACACTGTATAGCACATCCCAAGGGCTGAAAACGACGAGGCAGACAAGCTAGCAAAAGCCGCAGCTCAAAACCAGCCATTACCACCAGATGTTTTCTTCGAGATTATTACCTCTCCTTCAGTAAAAGATCAAGAGGAGAAAATGGTGAATCTCATAGAACCATTCGATTGGAGAGCTCAAATCATGGCATACCTAAGAGATCATTATGAACCCAACAACGAAGTTGAATTGAACAGACTCAAGCAAAGGGCAAGGGGCTACACTATAGTAGATGGAGAGTTGTACAAATCAGGGATTTCTGAACCATGGCTAAGATGTATTACTTCTGAGAAAGGAAAAGAACTTCTAGCAGAAATTCACAATGGATTTTGCGGAGCCCACATTGGCACGAGAGCACTTGCTGGAAAAGCAATAAAGCAAGGATTCTTCTGGCCATCCATGCTTATAGATGCAAAAAAATTGGTCCAAGAATGCGAAGCATGTCAAAAGACTGCGAAACAGTAGAAAACACCTTCGCTTCCAATTCAACTCATTTCACCATCATGGCCATTGCAAAGATGGGGAATGGATCTGGTAGGGTGAGAGCCAGGTGTGGTTCGAGGACCGGTGGATGGTCGCTTCCTTGTGTGATGAGTGATTGACAACGTGGTGTGGACTGATTCTTGGCTAAGTATTGCAGGTGCAGGTTGCGGCTTGACTGGTGTTGGTGCAGGTGAAGAACAAGCGTGAAAGGTCGTTGCCGGTGAGGCCTCCAGGTGTGGAGAAGACAAGTAGGCTTGGTTCGAGGGACCCGGTGGCCAGCGGGGTCAAGTGCGGGCCGCATGGTGGCAAGAACGGCAAGATGAAGTCATGGACGGTTTCTTGGTTGAGCCTCAAAACCAAGGTCGAGCCGGGACTACGTGGGAGCCGAGTCATGAGTGGTGATTGGCGCAGGCTACACCGAGTTCGCGGGGTTTCCAGTGGTTCACCAGAAAACCACTGAGTTCCTTGGTTGATCCACAAAGCCAAGACCGAAGAACCGAAGACGGAGGTGCAGCAGCTCCAGACCGGTCTGACCGGTGGGTCTGACCGGTGGGTACCGGTCTGACCGGTGAGGAGCACCGGTCTGACCGGTGTGCAACGACGCATTCCAGTATCTTCGAAGCGGAGGACACGCGTCGGGATCGCAAGGCTTGCGGTCGCTGGGCATCCGTCCGATGGAGCGAAGACAAAGATTTCCGAATTCGCCCTTGAGGGGCATGTATCCCTAGTTAGCTAGTAAGGGTATTTTCGTCTTTCGGTTGCCTCCATATAACCCAAGTGGTGAGAGGATGGCAGCCATCTCTTGGAACCCTAGCTCATTTGGCTTTCCTATTTTCTCTTCCTATTTTCCTTAGGATTTTCTTAGGACTAGCTTGAGAGCTTCATGGTGAGATCTTGTGAGAGGGAAGGATGATCGGGCGGCAAGCTAGACCTTGTATGAACCTCTTTGGTATGTATAGATGATTCGGCGTGGTTCCTCAAGGCTTGGATGTGTCTTTCCCGTTTCTCCTTTTTGGTGATTTTCGGAGCCCTTTCTTGGCGATTTTCTTCGAGCGATTTCGAGGCCTTTCTCTTTGGGATTTGGTGGGGGATGTATGCATGAACCCTTCGTGGTTCTTTTCCCTTTGATTCCCCTCCCAAATCCGTGAGCAAAGGGGCTCGATTTTGGGGTTTTCGTGGCTCTAGGGTTAGAGGCGTTCTTGGTGGGATTTCTTCGATTCCCCTTGATTTAGCAAGTTTTGGCGGACCAAATCTTGGCTATGGAGTGCCCATGAGGTGTTCCTACTATCCCCAAAGTCTTGCACAAAACCGTGGAGCGATTCGGGAGATCGGGAGTTGGATTTGGGGGAGTTGACCCGCGGGTGCTGTTCATCCCCGAGCGGCCCAGCCTGACCGGTCTGACTGGTGCTGCTCACCTGTCTGACTGGTGCAGAGGCTCTGTGGGTTTTGCCTTGGGTGAACATCTGGGTGAGTTCATTGTTGTCCCGTGTTGCTGCTGTTTCGAGTTTGGGTCAGTTTGGAGCTCGGTAGGCCTGTTCGGAGGATTTGGGATTTCCTGGCTCGGACCAGTCTGACCGGTGAGCTACACCGGCCTGACCGGTGTAGGGGCCTTCTGTGGAAGTTCTCAGATTTTGCCAGCAGGGACCGATCTGACCGGTGGTGCTCACCGGCCTGACCGGTGTAGGTCAGTGGTGCTCGAGTTGCTGTTCCGCTGCGTTCTCGAGTCTGTGAAGGTGGTTGTTGGTTCCTAGGACCAGCAGCACTCCAGTGGCTGCGTGGTCTTGGCCAACTTGGGTAGTTGAGTCGAAGACGTGATTTGGAAGCCGTGTTCGTCTTGTTGGAGTCCTCATCTCCTTCGAGAATAATTTTTATCGGCTCCCATTCACTCCCCCCCTCTCTGGTTCGCCTAATCGGTCCTTCATAGGGCCACTACCAACAGCACAAGGCAATTGCAAATTCACAGCAGTAGCAGTAGACTACTTCACCAAATGGATTGAGGCAAAACCGATGGCAAACATCACTGCAGCTACAGTGCAGAAATTCTTCTAGCAAAACATAATCTGCGGATTCGGAGTTCCAAGAGAACTCACCGTAGACAACGGGAAACGGTTTGACTGCTATACCTTCAAAGAATTTTGCAAAACCATAGGCACACATGTCAAGTTTTCCTCAGTTTACCACCCTCAATCAAATGGGGCAGTAGAAAGGGCAAATGGAATCATCTTCGCAAGAGTTAAGAAGTGCTTATTTGACCAAAAAAGGGCAAGTGGGTAGATGAACTACCAAAAGTCATTTGGTCTCACAACACAACCACTTCAAGAGCCACGGGTTTCTCACCTTTCTGTCTATTATATGGAACCGAAGCCATGACTCCCGAAGAAATAAAAAATGGAAGTCTGAGAGCTATCAAAAAATCTAAAGATTTTGAGGAAACCGAAAAATTAGAGAAAGACATGATCGAACTAGATATCCTCGAAGCCACTCGGAACTTGGAAAAATATCATTAAGAAACTAGGAAGTGGAAAGACATGAAAATTGCAAGGAAAGAAATCAGGGTTGGCGACCTGGTTATCAAAAGGAAGAAGGATTGGGAGAATCCGGGAAAATTACAAGAAGCATGGGAAGGCCCATACATAGTGAAAGAGAGCAATAGGTCGGGTTCATTCCGCTTAACAGATGAGCTAGGAGTGGAGCTGCCACACTCATGGAATGAGGACAGCCTAAAAAGGTACTACCCGTAAGAAAAACTAGAACCAAGAGTGTAGTTAGATCTTAGGCTAAATTAAGAAAATTGTAAAAAACCTCGACCTGTGAATCTATAAACAGCGTCGAGGGAAAAAAGAAGTTTACTTTTTCAGCATTTTTAATTTTACCTAAGGGACCGTACTCTTTTCCTTGCAAGGGGAACTCCGCTATGGAGGTAAGGTTTTAAATGAGGCGGGTCTCGTGTAAATTTCCTTTCTGTCATTAATGAAAGTGAAGTTTCCCCTAAATTTCCTTCGTTCTTTGAAAAGTCCAAGAAATCGAAGGTCTGAGGCAACAACAAGTTGCGGCCATATTTCCAAAAGAATGTGATTAACCATGAAAATCACGAAGGCCTAAGGCAACAACAAGTTGCGACCATATTTCCAAAAGAGTGTGATTAACCACGAAAATCATGAAGGCATGAGGCAACAGCAAGTTACGGTCATATTCCTAAAAGAATGTGATTAACCACGAAAATCACGAAGGCCTGAGGCAACAAGAGGTTGCGGCCATGCTCCCAAAAATATGTGATTAACCCAGGGCAACGGAAGTTGTGGCTTTATTACAAACTTTATCGTTTCTTATTATCCCTGAAAGAACTTGAACTATATTCCAACTTTCAGACACTACCTCTTTAAAGCACATCTTCACACAATCCACATTCTCAAAAAATTTTCTTTTTTACGAAAATAGATTCCGCGGGACACGTTGAAGGCAACCAAGAGTTGTCATATCAACATTGATTTCAATCAAATAGAGGTAAGTCCAAAAACTCGGAGCAAGTTTTATCGACTTATCGGGTTTTTGTCAAAATTTGTTGAAACTTCTGAAGCAATCCACAAACTTCAGGAATCCTCAATAAAATGATGCATTTTCGCGCTACAAAACGCAAGTCAGGGAGGGTGACATTTTTTTGCAAAAAAAAAAGTTTTTCAAGTTGCTTTTTCATACTGCGAAGATCATCATTTTATTGCAACAGGTTCACATTTACATCAGAAAGATCGAAGAAAGTTACAAGGGAAGCTCAAGCACATGTCTAGGCTTGGAGCCTCGTTGTTCAGCAATGTCACAAACGTATGCGAAATCATCATCGACGGCTAAGGGGCTAAGGGGCTCCGTCTTCACGGGGCGCATAACGTTTTCATCCAGCTTCGAGACAGCGAAGTCATCTCGCGAAGTAAAAAACCAACCCAAAGGAAAGATGTGCATCAAAAAATATTCACAGCAGAAAATCCAAAAATCTCTAAAGGAGCTTTCAGGACGAGCTTCTTTATACAGACGCCAAGATGCTCCGCTGGCCATAACATGTTCATGGTATATTCGAACCGGGAGTACATCCTGCGCAGGCCCCCCATCAAGGACTTGTGTAGGTTAAATCTTGGTAAGAGTTTTTCACAAACTGGTCTACGATCAGAAGGATCCACCTATCTACTCATATCTTACAAATACTAAAAACTAAAGAAACCCTTCATTCCACCTGCGCCGCTCCAGCATCAGGTTCTTGACCAGCTTCGCCTTGAGCTTCCTCAGCGACAGTCTCTTTCTCAGCTTGTGCTTCCTCCCTAATGGCCTGAAAAGATAGAACAAAATGTTAGTCACAAAATCGAAATCTATAAAAAGAAAGAGAACAAGTTTCACAGAAAAATATCTACCTTAGCTAATTTCAACTGCGCATTTTTGCGAGCAAGTTCTTGGCCAGATGTCATCCAGAATTTCCTCACAAAGTTCTTCTTTATCAAAGTGACGTCCTGACTGCTTCGCATGTCTGCGATGCTCGAAGCATCTGGATAAGAAGAATTGCTCGATGCAAATTTCCCAAGATCCGTGCAGTCTTGTGACTCGAGGAGCTTCAATATGGACTCAACGCTGAAGGCGGCAGCGTAGCTGCTAATTCTAGCAATTACATCTGGGAGAGAGTTAAACTCATCTAGCATCCATTCCATTACAACCTCAACATTGTTCACAGGAGGAAAGATATTAGGCCTAGCACCAAATTCACCAAGAACAGTTTTGTAAACTTCAAACAACCGCTCGAAGTGCTCCCGGATAAATCTTGAGCTTTTCTCCAATAATGTCACACTATCTGAGAGATTCTTCTCAACTTCCAAAATCCTCAGATCCTTATCACTTAGCGCTTTACGAAGCTCAGCATTCTGTTTCTTCAGGTCAGCCATACTATTTGCATCTTTCTCAACTGCGCTTCTAAGATTCTCGATAACCGAAGAATCGTCACTAGTCTTCTGCTCCAACCTCTTCACTTCAGAAGAAAGCCCACTCACAAGTAATTTCCAAGTTCTCATTTTTAGACTTGAGCAATCTGTTTTCCTCCAACAGGAGGTTGTAACCTTTCAAAGCCTCATCAGTAGCCTTCTTCGATTCAGTAAGGTCCCTCTCCAAAGTCGCGATGCGGCTAGATATTTCGAGGAGATCCTTGTTATACTCTCGGGCCTTTTCCATCGCCACTTTTCCAGCCATTACAGACTTGTATCCAAGAGTTGTACTTATCATGACCAGCTCTTCGGAGGGAAGCACACGGAGTTTTTCCTCAAAAACTGCATTTTTCAAGAAAATAAATTCCTCCGTAAAAATAAAATAAATAAATAACAAAAAAGGAGGGAGGATAAATAAAATTCTTTGCTCTCACCTGTAGGATCGAAAAGATTCCCAATCGACTCACCCTTAGGCAAGATCGAGCCAGCAACTTCGCCAGCTCGTTTTTGAGCAACATCAGCAGCCTCCTTCTCAAAAGCTTGCAGGTCATCAGCAAGCGTCGACGGGGCCCTCGCGGCTTCACCGCCTGTTTCACCCGCGTTTTTATAATCAAATTTCTTGAGCGCCAAAGCGTTCTAAAGTTAACTTCATCATCTCTCCCTATCCCCGGCCCACCAACAAAAAGCAGCTTACCCTTCAAGTCTGTATCAAAGGCTTCGTTGTAGGCCTTATCCTCTGGAGGGAGCCGGGAACCGCTGAAATACTTATAGTATCCTTCGACAAGTATTCCCCTATAGGATTCCCACTGCGATCCACTATTTCTTCAAGCGGCCTCAAATTCCGGAGAAGCTCTCAGCAACACCCTTTCCGGAGATATCATGCACAATAACATCCTTGACTTTCTCAGCATCAACAGAGCCTTTACGATCAGCAATCTCCGGTACCGAAGAAACAACAGCTTTATCTAAGACAGAAGAAACTTTTATCAGATTTCCAATCCAATAAAAATTAAGAAGAGCAAACTGAGCAAAAGGGGAAAGATAAAATCTGTGAACAGACCTGTGTCATCTTCGTCGTCTGAAAAGACATCCACCACCCTGGTCTTCTTAGAAGTCTTTTTCTTCAAAGATTTCTCAGAGCCAAGCAGAGTCAGAACTTGGGCCACGGCGGCTTCATCGCTAAGAACATCTTTGCCCTGGGCATCATGGGATTCAAGCGACGATGAATACTTCGACAAAGAAGACGTCTTCAAAAATTTCTCCTTTGCGCTTACAACTTTTCTCTTCTTCAGAACCTCAAGCGCCTTTGTCTTCTCAGGCGCAATAACAAAGGCAGTGCCAATCACTTTCACATCCTTAGCTTTATCAAGCGAGCCAAAAGAAGTCTTCTCAACATCTTTCTAGTCCTTAGTCTTCTTCTGACGCTTCAGGCTAGTACCAACCTCCTCAGAGCCAGTCGCACCCAGAGCCTGAAATTTACTCTTAGGACCAGTAGGACGAGTCCGCGGAGGCGCAACACCTCCAAGTTCAGAAAATACTCGGTTAACCCGATACTTGTGTTTCACAATCTTCTTATAATCCTCATATTCCTTCAAATCAAAAGGCCCAACAAGATCCATAGCCTTTCTCTCAACTTCGGCCATAAAAACTTTGAAAGTCTGACCAGAAGGAAGTTCCAATCTAAAACAAGGAATAGGGACCTGGATTTCACACCACGGAACGGTGAGATAGATAATCTCCGCTGGTGCCCATCCATGAAAAAGAGGACAGATATCAGCAGCAACATATTCTTCAACTATGTCCCGCCCTCCGCAAAGGTTGCAAGCAAGAGAAAATTTATCTTCGCTCTTTCTAAACTCCACATCCTTAGAATATGGAGGACTGAAGATAACATTGAGAGGACCAATGTTGCCAAAGAAGACACACTTCGGAAGATTAGGGTCCGAAGCCTTCACGACAGACATATCCACATAAAACCAGTACTTGAGCCACTCATCACTCCACTTGTTCTTATAGCAATGAGTAATCTCAATTCGACAATCCTTTTTAGTTTTCCACCGGGTCTTGAAAGAACAACACCCATATTGAGCATCGAAGCTCTCATTCCCAATCTTGACAATCTTCTTCTGATGATGGAGTTCAAACAATCTAACAAAACAATGAGAATTGATAACTCCATCAAAAGTCTTCTCAATCCAGAAGTGCTTCGACAGGGTGAAGGACCGATTAGGCGAATCAGAGAGGGGGGGAGTGAATGGGAGCCGATAAAAATTCTTCTCGAAGGAGATGAGGACTCCAACAAGACGAACACGACTTCCAAAACACGTCTCCGACTCAACTACCCAAGTTGGCCAAGACCACGCAGCCACTGGAGTGCTACTGGTCCTAGGAACCAACAACCACCTTCACGGACTCGAGAACGCAGCGGAACACCAACTCGAGTACCACTGACCTACACCGGTCAGGCTGGTGAGCAGCACCGGTCAGACCGGTCCCTGCTGGTAAAACCTAGGAACTTCCACAGAAGGCCCCTACACCGGTCAGGCCGGTGTAGCTCACCGGTCAGACCGGTTCAAGCCAGGAAACCCCAAATCCACCAAACAGGCCTACCGAACTCCAAACTGACCCAAACTCGAAACAGCAGCAACACGGGACTACAACGAACTCACCAGAACGTTCACCCGAGACAAAACCCACAAGGCCTTGCACCGGTCAGACCGGTGAGTAGCACCGGTCAGACCGGTCAGGCTGGGCCGCTCGGGGATGAACAGCACCCGCGGGTCAACTCCCCCAAATCCAACTCCCGATCTCCCGAATCGCTCCACGGATTTGTGCAAGACTTTGGGGATAGTAGGAACACCTCATGGGCACTCCATAGCCAAGATTTGGTCCGCCAAAACTTGCTAAATCAAGAGGAATCGAAGAAATCCCACCAAGAACTCCTCTAACTCTAGAGCCACGAAAACCCCAAAATCGAGCCCCTTTGCTCACGGATTTGGGTGGGGAATCAAAGGGAAAAGAACCACGAAGGGTTCACACAAACATCCCCCACCAAATCCCAAAGAGAAAGGCCTCGAAATCACTCCAAGAAAATCGCGAAGAAAGGGCTCCGAAAATCACCAAAAAGGAGAAACGGGAAAGACACATCCAAGCCTTGAGGAACCACGCCGAATCATCTATACATACCAAAGAGGTTCATACAAGGTCTAGCTTGCCGCCCGATCATCCTTCCCTCTCACAAGATCTCACCATGAAGCTCTCTAGCTAGTCCTAAGAAAATCCTAAGGAAAATAGGAAGAGAAAATAGGAAAGCAAATGAGCTAGGGTTCCAAGAGATGGCTGCCATCCTCTCACCACTGGGGTTATATGGAGGCAACCGAAAGACGAAAATACCCTTACTAGCTAACTAGGGATACATGCCCCTCAACGGCGAATTCGGAAATCTTTGTCTTCGCTCCATCAGACGGATGCCCAGCGACCGCAAACTTGCTTAGCCTCGACGCAAGCCTTGCGATCCCGACGCGTGTCCTTCGCTTCGAAGATTCCGGACTGCGTCGTCGCACACCGGTCAGACCGGTGCTCCTCACCGGTCAGACCGGTACCCACCGGTCAGACCGGTTAGACCCACCGGTCAGACCGGTCTGGAGCTGCTGCACCTCCGTCTTCAGTTCTTCGGTCTTGGCTTTGTGGATCAACCAAGGAACCCAGTGGTTTTCTGGTGAACCACCGGAAACCCCGCGAACTCGGTGTAGCCTCCGCCAATCACCACTCATGACTCGGCTCCCACGTAGTCCCGGCTCGACCTTGGTTTTGAGGCTCAACCAAGAAACCGTCCATGACTTCATCTTGCCGTTCTTGCCACCATGCGGCCCGCACTTGACCCCGCTGGCCACCGGGTCCCTCGAACCAAGCCTACTTGTCTTCTCCACACCTGGAGGCCTCACCGGCAACGACCTTTCGCGCTTGTTCTTCACCTGCACCTGCACCAGTCAAGCCGCAACCTGCACCTGCAATACTTAGCCAAGAATCAGTCCACACCACGTTGTCAATCACTCATCACACCAGGAAGCGACCATCCACCGGTCCTCGAACCACCCTGGCTCTCAACGTCCCCCTTGATGAGTCCATTGACAACACACACGTTTTGGTAACCAAGAGAAAAGAAAAAGAAAAGAAACAACTAAAAGAAACTCCAACAAGCGATCGAAAGCCAAAGAAAAGGCAAAGAGCAAGATCACTGGAAGAAGACAAGTCTCGGACCACTTAGGCAAGGGCAACGGCTCGACACATCCGAGACAAAAGCATGCTCAAGCAAAGAGCACAAGCCAACAATCCAAAGCTCGAAAACCACAAAGAGCTCCCCCTGCACACATGCAAGCTCCCCCTGAACCAATGCAACTCCCCCTGGACGAATGCATGCAAACCACCTTGCAAACAGAGCAGCTGCTTCAGCTTTGCTCTGACCGGTCAGACCGGTCACCCTCACTGGTCAGACCGGTGGACAAGATCGTCCAGCACCTGGGAACTACACCGGTCAGACCGGTGTACCTCACCGGTCAGGCCGATGCCACCTGGGAAACTGCCCGAGCTCAAAAATAGCCCGAAACCACTTGGAAACCACTTGGAAACCTTCTAAATGTATGCAGCAAGCCAAATCATGCTCAAACTTCTCCCCCTTGTTGGCAATGCATGAATCAAGCCAAAAATGCAAAAATTGCAACCTAGAGCTTCTCAAATAGACAAAATTCAACATAGGATGCTACACATGTCCAAATGAGCAAGTTAGATACTCTATAGCTTCGTAATGACATCAACTACAAGATCACCAAGTTTCACAACCATTAGGCGAAGCTAAGATAGAATTGAGCAATTTTGCGAAAAAATCACCCTCTCATGAGCAAAGTCCTAAACATGAGCAAAACATGTCAAAATGGCAAAGCCACACAAACTTCATGCTAGGACAACCATTCTAAGCATAAGACCATCATAAACACCCACAAGCACCTCATGTCATGTCAAAGCATACCGAGCCATGTGCTTACTTCTATGTATGAGACTTCTCATTGGTAAGCAACATGCAACGGTTTAGCACCCAAAGCAAATTAAAATGAGCACATATGACATGGGAGCACATTTTCCAAGCAATTTACATTTCATTTTCAGATTTGAAATTGGTACATGAAATGTCTTTGCGACAAAAAGGAACTTATGCCCCTCCACAAGATCAAGCATGGGGGCAAAACATTCATGATGGCAAATGATCCTTTGGCCCCATATGATCAAAATAAGCTATCCAACCACAAATTAAGCATAGCCAAGCCACAAAAACATGTCAAGATCATGTAAAGGCATTTACTCACAAGAGAGCATACATATGAAATTTTTCAAAAACATAGCCATCAACCATGGATATAAATCAAGATCATCAAGAGCTAAGCCAAACTAACCATAGCTTACCACACTAGCTCACAAAGACATACATATCATTCCATGATGAACAATGTATATAGGAGAAGCCTTTCCTAAACAATGCATATGATACAAAATGCATGCAACCTAAGATACAAAGATGCCTATACATCATGTTACATATGCCATGCCAAATGCAAGAAATGCACAAAGTCAAGCTATACATATGCTACAAAGGAGCTCCCACACACCAACTCAAGAAATCAAACACACACCAAGCTCCCCCCGCAAACGAGTGAAAGTTGCTTGATCTAGGGGTTTGCTGAAAATATCGGCTAGTTGGTCATGTGTGGGTACATGGATCAAAGCTATCTTCCCTTTCTCTACGTTGTCTCTCAAGAAATGATACCTCACTTCTATGTGCTTGGTTTTGGAATGGAGCACTGGGTTCTTTGCAACGCTTATGGCACTGGTGCTATCACATTGAAGTGGAACATGGGTATACTCCTCACCAAAGTCACTCATGGTGTATGTGATCCAAAGGAGCTGATAGCAACAACTAGCTGCAGCCACATACTCTGCCTCGGTAGTGGATTGAGCAACACTCGACTGTTTGCGGGAAGACCAAGACACCAAAGAAGAACCTAAGAACTGGCAAGTCCCAGAAGTGGACTTCCTATCCAACCGACACCCGGCAAAATCCGCGTCTGAAAAACCATGAAGCGCCAAAGAAGAAGACGCAGAGTACCAAAGGCCGAAGTCGGGAGTGTGTCGCAAATACCTGAAAATGCGCTTGACTGCTTGCCGATGCGAAGTCCTCGGAGACGCTTGAAAACGAGCGCACAGACATACCGAGAATTGGATGTCCGGCCTCGTCGCCGTCAAGTAGAGGAGTGACCCGATCATGCTCCGGTACTCCTTCTGGTCCACGTGTTCACCTTCCTCGTCCGCATCAAGAGCTGTAGTCGTACTCATAGGTGTCGCCATGGCCTTGGAGTCCTCCATCTTGAACTTCCTCACAATGTCCTTGGTGTACTTAGCTTGGTGCACAAATGTTCCTTACTTTGATTGCTTGATTTGTAGCCCGAGGAAGAACTGCAACTCGCCCATCATGCTCATCTCAAATTCCCTGCTCATGTCTTCTGCAAATCTTGCAACAAGAGAGTTAGACGAGCCACCAAAGACAATATCATCCACGTATACCTGCACAATCAGGATATCTCTGCCCTGCCTGAGGAGAAACAAGGTCTGATCGACCTTCCCCATCTCAAACCCTCTCTCAAACAGGAACCCCTCAACCTACCATACCAAGCTCTAGGCGCCTGCTTTAACCCATACAGCGCCTTCCTCAACTTGTACACCCAGTGGGGGTACTTCTCACTCTCAAACCCCGGTGGTTGCCTCACAAACACCTCTTCCTCCAATACACCGTTCAGGAAGGCACTCTTCACATCCATCTGGTACAACTTAAACCCTTTAGCCACGGAAAAGGCTAGAAGGATCCTGATCGCCTCCAAATGAGCTACAGGAGCGAAAGTCTCCTCATAGTCGATCCCCTCTTTCTGACTGTACCCCTGAGTAACAAGTCTCGACTTGTTCCTCACCACTTCTCCTTTCTCTCCCTCTTTATTTTTCCACACCCATTTTGTCCCAATCGGCTTACACCCTGGAGGAGGGTCAACCAACACCCAAACTTGGTTCCTCTCAAAATTCTCCAACTCCTCATGCATCGAATTAACCCAATTATGATCAGATAGCGCGTGTCTAATGTCTTTGGGCTCAAAGGTGGCAACAAAAGCAGCATGAGCGAAATGAGAATTGTTCCGAACCCTCGACCATGTAGTACGTTCATTCATGTCGCCGATGATTCTCGAAGCTGGGTGATCCACTTGCACTCGCCGGGGAGGTTCTCACCTTGATGCTACCTCCCCCTCAACAGCAGCTTCGCCTTGATCTGGGTTTGTCGTTGTAGGTGTGGGAGAGGGCCCGTTCACGATCGTCGTCGAAGTAGTAGGTACATGTTCAGCTGCGGGCACCACACTGCCATCTTCATCATCTCCATGTTCATACTCCTCCTCCTGAAAGATCTCCTCGCCAAGTTCGTCGTCACCTGCACACTCAAAAACAAGCTGACTACGTGGCTGTGTCTCGTCGAAGGTTACCTCGCAAGTCTCCACGATTTGGTTAGTTTCAAGATTGAGCACATGAAATGCTCTAGAATGAGATGCATAACCAAGGAAAATGCCATCGACAGACCTAGCCTCGAACTTGTCCAACTTCTTCCCTTTCTTCAGAATGAAGCACTTACAACCAAAGACATGGAAGTGGCTCACCTTGGGTGTGCGACCGTGCATCAACTCGTAACAGGTTTTCTTCTTATGAACCCTGAGGTAGATCCTGTTCGACACATAGCACGCGGTATTGACCGCCTCAGCCCAGAACCTTCTCGGAGTCCTATGCTCGTCGAGCATCGTCCGAGCCATCTCGCACAAGGTCCTGTTTTTCCTTTCCACAACGCCATTCTGGGGAGGTGTATACGGACTCGAAAACTGGTGTTCAAGACCCAAGTCATGGCAAAAGGTTTCGAAGCGAGAGTTTTTGAATTCCGAGCCATTGTCACTGCGGATCGCTCGTATGGCATCTCCGTGCCTCTCGTTTCTTAACCTCAAGACAAGATCTCGAACAAAACCAAACGTCTCCCCTTTCTCCTCAAGAAAGAACACCCACGCATACCGAGAGTAGTCGTCCACCACAACAAGGACGTACCACTTCCCACCCGCAGATTGCACACGAGCTGGGCCAACACGATCCATATGGAGCAGCTCGCATGGACGCTCAGTCATCACATCGGTGAGAGGCGGGTGAGAAGAGGCTACTATCTTGGCATGCCTACACGGCGCACAAACCAACTCTTTCTCAAACCTCAACCGTGGCAATCCTCGGACCAAATTGAGTTTACTCAAGCGAGACAAAAGGTCAAAGCTCAAGTGACCCAACTTCCTATGCCACTTCCACAACTCACTCGAAGAACCAGCCAAAAAGCAACGCTCCACACCAGAAGACTGAGAGAAATCAGCTCGGAACACTTGACTCTCGGGAACGACCATGCAAACAAGGTCCCCTCGAGAATCTAAAATCCGAGAACCACCAGGCCGAAACAACACCTCAAAGCCCTCATCCAACAACTGGGACACAGAAAGCAAATTGAACCCCAGCGATTGAACAAGAGCAACACGCCTGAGAGTGACCTTGTCACTTACCTTGATCTCACCTTCTGATAGCACACGCCCTCGCCCATTGTCCCCAAAGGTGATGTATGTCTTGGACACCACCGGGACGAGACTTGAGAACTACCCCTTGTCTCCGGTCATATGCCTCGAGCAACCGGAGTCAATCAACCAAACGTTTCTCAAGTCTCCCACCTGAAATTCAAAAGCGAGCACGTGAGTGAACAAACGACTCAGCACTGGGGTTAGTACCAAAAGAGTAAAACCAGTGCCGAGCCATTTGCTCCAAAGTGGGATTAGCACAAACCAAATCATCACGCCTATCAAAGCTACCACCACGAACACCACCACGGTAACCACTACGAGGGAACCAACCCTCTCTAGCTGGAGGAGGACGAAAGCCACGAAAGGAAAACTGTGGATCGTTCCTCCTCTCCATCTCAAAGCTACGACTCCTCCCACCCCCGTATTGAGCACGAGGTGGAGAACGCCTAGCAAACTGACCACCTGCAAACTTTCCAGACCAACCACCAGAACCACGACCACCAGAACCAAACCGAGCATCCTCACGAGCACGAAAACCAACTCGCTGTCTGCCCAGACCTGCACCGGTCTGACCGGTGTAGTGCACCGGTCTGACCGGTGTAGCTCGGCCAGCAGCACCACCTGCTACCTTCCGGTCTCCCCAAGCCGGAACCGTCCTCACAATCGCCTTGGCCCTGGGCATCTGCATACGAGGCTCAGGTACACCATTAGAGGGGTGGTACCTGTCCTTGTTAGCCCACTCTCTAGCCATTCTCTCCTCTCGCTTCCTCTTGAAGCAAAACTCATCCTTGTGACCATCTCTCCCACAATACCCACAATGGAACTTCATGGGCTGTGGCTTAGGCTTAGGCTTGGGTTGGGGCTGCCTACTCGGCTTCTCACCTTTCTTCTCTCCTTCCTGACCTCCCTTTGGGCTCACAAACTTCACCGGTTTCTGGAAATCATTTGTTGGGTGAGGGAATATGGGTGGATCTGGAGTAGTGTCAAGTTTGTTTCTGAGATGGTTAGGCTTGGGCTCAAACTTGTTCTTGTATCTGTTTGGTGGTGGGATAGGAATCTCTCCAACTCTCTCAACTCCCTCACCACTGTTCTCTCCAAGCTTGTCAGCCCCAAGTGCCTGACCATCATAGCGTTTGAAAGCCGCTATCATTATACCAAGATGAGGCTCCTGACCCGACAACCAGCTCATACATTTCCTCAGCTCATCATTCTCATCCTGCAAGCGATCAACATAATGTGTAAGCTCCAAATTCTTAACCGCATGCAATTCACAAGTAGAGCAAGAAGTGGGAATAGGCTCTTTCAACTTAGCCTCAAGCGAAACAGTGTAAGCATGCATCTCATCCATCTTTCCATGCAAAACAGGGCAAGAAGTGCAAGCACCTAGCAAAGCAGGTCTAGACTTAAGCTCAGTCACTTCAACCCTAAGCATATCTAGTTCATCACAAGTAGAAGCATGCTTATCCTTAAGAGCAGTAAGATCAGCTAGGTACACAGAGCAATCACAACAATCAATCTCATCAGAAACCACAGGAGAAGCCTTAAGCGAATCAATCTCAAGCTTAGCATCTAGGTTCTGGGTTTCTAGCTCAGCCACACGGTTCCTAGCATCTTCTAGTGAGGCCCTAAGCTCTTTCCTCATCTTCTTAGCCTCTCTAAGCATGTGATCACGATTATCAAGCAAGTCAACCAACTCATCATTCTCCTCTTGCACAAAGAAGAGAGCTCATCACATACCTCATCCTCGGAGTCGGAGTCCGAGTCGCTCTGGTGACTCTTCTTGCTGCCGGAGCTACGAGCCATACCGCAGAAGCCATCTCCCGCGAAGCAGCTCAACCCGCTCAAGTTCCTGGATGACTTCTTGTTCTTGCGCCGATCACCTTCATCTTCACTGCTACTCGAGCTCGAGGAAGAGTAGGCGGAGCTGGAGTCGACGTCCCTCGCTCCGACCATCGCTCGTGCCTTCCTGCCGCGGCCGTCCTTCTTCCTCGACCGTCGCTCGCCCTTGTGCTTGTTCTTGTGCTTGTGATCGCGCCTCGATCGGTACTTGCCGTCCTTGCTCGACCGGTGCCTGTAGCCGTCCTTGTAACTATCCTTGTTCTCCATCTTCTTCGGGCAGTCGGCGACGAAGTGTCCTGGCTTGCCGCACTGAAAGCACGTCCGTGTTGTCCTCCTCGTGTTCACCTAGTTCTCGTGCAGCCTCTCGAACCGCCTGGTCAGCAACGCCAGCTCGTCCTCTCCAAGCACGTCGAACTCCTCGTCTGGCAAAGACATCAAAGAAGACAGAGAGTACATCCTGGAGGATGCGTTAGCGTTAGACTTAGCTCCTTTGCCACCAACGAGAGCAAGACTATGAGAATCAGTCGGGCTCTCGGTCTTGGCTGTCATACCACGGTCCAACTCAGCCGACTTGAGCTTCGAGAACAGCTCGTTCACCGTCAAGGTGTCATACTTCTCGGACTCAACAATAGCCTCAAACTTCTCGTCCCATACAGTATGATCCAACGAGTGCAAGAGCTTCACGGCTCTATCATGATCATCGTATGGGAGCACGGCCACATTGGCTCTCATGTTGTTCACAACGACCGTAAACCGCTGGAAAAGGGCATCGACGGACTCGCCGAGGAGATGAGTGAAGTTCTCGTACTCTCTCCGGTAAGTCGCGTACATCCGAGCCTGAACCTGAGCATTCCCAGCATGAGCATCCTTCAACTGCTCCCAAATCCTACAAGCTAAGTCCTCTGTCTGAACCCGATCGAATTCAGGCTGACACAGAGCACGAAACAAGTAGTCGACAGCCTTGTTGTTGGCTTCGAACATATCCCTCGATCCTGGAGCAAGGAAGTTCATCGGATGAACATAAGCTATGTTCACCGTGACGTCCCAAAGGATCTGACCCTTTCCGCGGAGGAATGCTGCCATCCGCCTCTGCCACATCTGGTAGTTCTTCCCATCGAAGTGCGGAGGACCCGAACCCCGTTCCTGGTACGCCATCTTTGGATCTTAGACTGGTAAGAGTCAATGAAGACCCGAACCGAATCTGATACCAATTGAAGGACCGATTAGGCGAACCAGAGAGGGGGGGAGTGAATGGGAGCTCATAAAAATTCTTCTCGAAGAAGATGAGGACTCCAACAAGACGAACACGGCTTCCAAAACACGTCTCCGACTCAACTACACAAGTTGGCCAAGACCACGCAGCCACTGGAGTGCTACTGGTCCTAGGAACCAACAACCACCTTCACGGACTCGAGAACGCAGCGGAACACCAACTCGAGTACCACTGACCTACACCGGTCAGGCTGGTGAGCAGCACCGGTCAGACCGGTCCCTGCTGGAAAAACCTAGGAACTTCCACAGAAGGCCCCTACACCAGTCAGACCGGTTCAAGCCAGGAAACCCCAAATCCACCAAACAGGCCTACCGAACTCCAAACTGACCCAAACTCGAAACAGCAGCAACACGGGACAACAACGAACTCACCCAGACGTTCACCCGAGGCAAAACCCACAGAGCCTCTTCACCGGTCAGACCGGTGAGCAGCACCGGTCAGACCGGTCAGGCTGGGCCGCTCGGGGATGAATAGCACCCGCGGGTCAACTCCCCCAAATCCAACTCCCGATCTCCCGAATCGCTCCATGGATTTGTGCAAGACTTTGGGGATAGTAGGAACACCTCATGGGCACTCCATAGCCAAGATTTGGTCCACCAAAACTTGCTAAATCAAGAGGAATCGAAGAAATCTCACCAAGAACTCCTCTAACTCTAGAGCCACGAAAACCCCAAAATCGAGCCCCTTTGCTCACAGATTTGGGTGGGGAATCAAAGGGAAAAGAACCACGAAGGGTTCACACATACATCCCCCACCAAATCCCAAAGAGAAAGGCCTCGAAATCGCTCGAAGAAAATCGCCAAGAAAGGGCTCCGAAAATCACCAAAAAGGAGAAACGGGAAAGACACATCCAAGCCTTGAGGAACCACACCGAATCATCTATACATACCAAAGAGGTTCATACAAGGTCTAGCTTGCCGCCCGATCATCCTTCCCTCTCACAAGATCTCACCATGAAGCTCTCAAGCTAGTCCTAAGAAAATCCTAAGGAAAATTGGAAGAGAAAATAGGAAAGCAAATGAGCTAGGGTTCCAAGAGATGGCTGCCATCCTCTCACCACTTGGGTTATATGGAGGCAACCGAAAGACGAAAATACCCTTACTAGCTAACTAGGGATACATGCCCCTCACGGGCGAATTCGGAAATCTTTGTCTTCGCTCCATCGGACGGATGCCCAGCGACCGCAAACTTGCTTAGCCTCGACGCAAGCGTTGCGATCCCGACGCGTGTCCTCCGCTTCGAAGATTCCGGACTGCGTCGTCGCACACCGGTCAGACCGGTGCTCCTCACCGGTTAGACCAGTACCCACCGGTCAGACCCACCGGTCAGACCGGTCTGGAGCTACTGCACCTCCGTCTTCAGTTCTTCGGTCTTGGCTTTGTGGATCAACCAAGGAACCCAGTGGTTTTCTGGTGAACCACCGGAAACCCTGCGAACTCGGTGTAGCCTCCGCCAATCACCACTCATGACTCGGCTCCCACGTAGTCCCGGCTCGACCTTGGTTTTGAGGCTCAACCAAGAAACCGTCCATGACTTCATCTTGCCGTTCTTGCCACCATGCGGCCTGCACTTGACCCCGCTGGCCACCGGGTCCCTCGAACCAAGCCTACTTGTCTTCTCCACACCTGGAGGCCTCACCGGCAATGACCTTTCGCGCTTGTTCTTCACCTGCACCTGCACCAGTCAAGCCACAACCTGCACCTGCAATACTTAGCCAAGAATCAGTCCACACCACATTTTCAATCACTCATCACACCAGGAAGCGACCATCCACCGGTCCTCGAACCACACCTGGCTCTCACAGGGCAACGATTGCGTTAGGGTAAGCTAATGAAGTTTCACTCTGTATCGGTCAAGAATCACAGGCAAATTGTTATCACAAGGAAACCGAAGCCCCGCAGTGAAAAAAGCCTTGAAAGCAACTATCTCATTAGGGAGTGGAGACGGAGTCTCTTCAATTCCAGGTTCTCTACCGGCTCCGCTTGGGAAATACCCCTGATCTTCATAGAACTTGATCAAGTTCTTCGAAACTAAAGAAGGGCCAAAGACAGTAGTTGGAGGAAAATTTCCGGATTCCGCCAAATCTTCAAGAATGGCTTCTACGCCAGACAAGTCCTCACCGTCACTATCGGAATCCTAAATTTCCTTGATTTCACCTTCTTCCTCTTGAAGATCAGAATCCCCGAAGCCAGAAACTTCAGGATTCTCTAAAGGCTGAGCAGGGTCAGCCGCAAGTTCTGCATCGCTTTTCAAGGACATTGTCTGCTTTGTGCGAGCCATTGCAATCTACAAAAGTAACACAAATACGGTTTTTATAAAAACAGCAAAGATAACCAATTCAAACAAATCCAAAACAAAAAATAACACACCTTCGCAGGATTCATGCAAACCTCGGCGAGCAAGAACACGATAGAGACCAAAAGTCACAACCACAACAGCCACTACCACGACAGCTCTAGGAAGCAAAAACTAAGAAAGTGAATGGTGAAAAATTATCACCGCCCAGCCCCATCTTTTATAGGCGACGAAGGGGAGGGTAAATGGACGCCTCGATCTTCGCAAAGAAGTTCAAAAGCCGCCCAACCCCCTCACGACACGTGTCCCCTCCGACGATTGTTGACATTTCTTAGCGCAATCACCTACGAACAGGTTTGGAACCCATCCTGGTAACAGCGCTAGAAATGCTGGTTGGTAATTCTTAACGTTATAGGAGTCCAGAAGTACCATTATAGCATTTCCCCAAAGGAGTATTCCAAAGGGTATCGAATCCAAGGAAGGCTTTGGTGGATTAACAAGCTCAACACTATTGCAATGAGTATAGATCATAGACAGAAATAAATCAGACACTCAAGTATAGGGGTAAGAAATGATAATGGGGTAGTGTGATCACACACACACTCACTCTCTCTCTAAAGGGTCCTAGGCATAGGAGGCAACATACGAGTTAGTTCTAGGTTCTTATGTACTATACACATAAAGCTGGTAAGAATGAGTTAGATACACTAGCGTTGAAGAACATTGACTTAAGCACCTAGGTACCACGGGGAGCTAACCTCACGCGTTGCTTCCGCATAACTCCGGTTGTTAGATTTTAGACTCCTACAACCTATCCGAACGTGGGGGATTTCAGAGGGTCCAACGGCTGTCACTACCGCGGCCAACCCCAAGACAAATCGTGGGACAAACTCATAAGTAAGGTAGCTACGCAACCCAAGCACCATGCTTACATTGTTAGCCGGACTTGACCGGCCCGGGCTATTGTGACCCAGGTCAAGCCACCAGATAAACCAACCAATTACACCGAGTACCGTAGCTTAAGCACAGACTTCATACAACGCAGTCATGTCATCTAATTAGATCAAACCAGGTCAGGTACACAAACGTATTCGTGTTTTCCTATGTCTGTTCAACTGGATCAAAGGGTCGTGTTCGCGAAGAACACGAGCCTCTAACTTATGAACAAACACCAGAAACATGTGAAAGTCACCCGTCAAGTGGATCGAAAGGCCTTGTTCATCAAGAACCGGAGCCTCTAAATGATGAACAGGTGAAGAACACATGAACAAATCACCCATGTATACTAACACGACTTTATATGAAATAGCTGAATAACTGAAGTAGATCAAAGTCATACAAATGAAATAAGATACAAGAGAACTCATACCTAGATCCCAAAGTAGACTTGGAACCTGAAGTAGAGCTACTCTAGCATACCTCCTAGCCTTGAGACTAAAAGTGAGAGAGGTGTTGCAAGTGTGGATGTCTAAGAATGAGCCCCCTCCCCTTCTATTAATAGGCCCGAGCACCGGCGAGGAGTGGATGCAAACACTCCGGGAATGGCCTATAGGACCAATAGGGAAGCACCACGTGGAGGGCCAGGACAGGCCGAGCCAAGGTCGGTTCGACCGACCTGTGGGCCCCCCTGGCCTGTGCTTTCTCCTGGTGGGCCCCCCTGGCCTGTGCTTTCTCCTGGTGGTTGTTCTGTGGGTCCTTAGGTCGGTTCCCGGTGTCAACCCTATTTTGGCGCGGGCTGCATGCTTTGTGGGCCCATGGATCCATGTGACGTCCACGTGTCACGCTCTGATTCGTCGGAGTGTGCTTCACTTGGATTGCTTGCATGGCATGCATGCATGGCGCCCTTGTTGGCAGCTTTGCATGCATGGCATCCTTGTTGGCAGCCCTCCTAGGATGAGGTGATGTGGCATGGATCATAGAAGGTGAGTTTGCCACTCTTTTCTTGCTTATTTTCCTGCAATCAAATAATCTCCAAGGACAAGTGGAACTACATTATTCTTAACTAAATACGTGTAAGAAATGCCTTATGCTCCTTTATTTATGAGTATATTGACGGCTAAAGTAGGCACTTAACAGCCGTCAACAACTCCCCCAAGCTAGCCTCTTGTTCGTCCCGAGCAAGAGATTAAGGACTTAGGTTGGTTGATCAGGAGTTGCTACGATGTTGTATTCCTAATGTATAACAAGATACAACTAGGTACTCTATCAAGGATTGAAAAAGTTGGCATTGATCTTACCTTACACTCGATTGATATGGGGCGTGTAGCTTCACCTACCTTGGGCGGTTGAAAGATAGAATGGTTGTATAAAGATTATCAATCACATGTACCTTGATCAGTTATCAATCCAGAGGTTTTGCAGGTTTTTCAAAAAGAAATCAAAGTTCCTCAAATGATACTCTCGGATCGCTCAATGTGTATGATTTCTCACCAAGGCACTGTTTTGCCTTCTTTCACCACCTACTTCTAATAAGCTGATATGTGGAGCTGTAGGTAGGGAAAACATGTGGCATACCTGTTTGTCATGTATTGTCGAGTCGAAAACCGAATCCTTGGGAGAACAAGTCACACAACCGGATCAAGATGTGCAAATGTGTGTGTATGGTGGATGGATGATGAACTCCTATTTGCATGATTTTACTCTCCTCCTCTTTGAAATTTTTGAGACTTGGGCTATGTCTCTTTATTCTTTCTTTCTTTATTTTTTTCTTTTATGCATGCCCTTGAGCATGTGGTTTTTTTACATAGCCCATAGTCCTTACTGAATATTTTTGGAGGGAGAGTAATCACGAAACAATGCGCAGAGCTTTATTTTGTGGAATGGATGGGGGATGGATGAAATGATGGTTGCTAACTTCCAGTGTAGAAGTTTCGCATATGGTGGTGTGTATGTGATCTTGATCATGGGAGTAATGACAAGTTTACTCGCCGAGGGTCACAACAATTCGACAAGACTCAATGAAAAAATCAGGTAGCATATGTGGAGGTTAACAGAAGCTAAGATCTACATATGCCCTTGGATAGGAATTTCTTACCATTGAGGAACTTATCATTTTAACATTTTTCAAAAGAAAACTCCGGATATCAAACATCACTTAGTACTAGCTCATAGCAACTCTATTATACCATATCATACCTCACAACAACTTAGGCAAAGATCATGCTTTTGCTACCCACAAATTTCAAGCTCGGGTTCGATCATACTAGCCAACAAACTCAAAACTTTAATAGGATACTAAGCTGTAAACAAGGCATACAAGAGGAATAAACAGAGCAACTATTCATCATTTCAACCATGGAGAATAAGAACACTCTTACCGCGCATAAGAAAACAAACTAATTTAAGAAAGCAAATAAATATTTTTTGGTCTTTTTAACTTTTCAGATTTTTATGTGTTTTTAGCATATGGGGTTCTGAAAACAATAGAAGATACAAGTTACCTCAGAATGGGGGTCCTCCCCAAGCTAGCTTCAAGCTCACTGCTGTGGAGGGGGATATCCCATCCACGCATAGTAAGCCCTCTGCTCCTCCAGCTGTCGCTGCTGTCTCTGCTCCATGGAGTGAAATCTCTCGCCAGTCATACACTGCCAGTCTCGAGTGGACTCAGCATGCTGGTGCATTGTCTCCTCCATGCTACTGACACAGATGTTGAGCTCGCTCATCTGCTGAGTGAGGGTGGCCCCACGAGATGACGAGCGCAACCTGGATGATGAAGACGTGTCATCTCCGTAGGTAGCACCGGCGGGCCTAATCCAATCTCCACTCCCTGCACTAGCCCAAGTCGAGCTACTCGCACCCTGCTGACACATGGGCTGGTCCCAACCGGGGGCATATCCGGGTGTAACTCCAGACATGTACCCGGCCGAGGCCCATGCGCCAGACAGCGGTGTGGTATGCTGAGGTTGTGGCTGAGGCGACGACTATAGTGACGGCTGTGGCGGCGGATGTTGTGGCGGTTGTTGTGCTATCGCTGCCCTCCTCGATGCACTCCTAGTGACCCTGTCATCAGAAACACTAGAACGACGAGGCTCCTCACGAGGAACGGTCAGTGGCCCTTGGCCGTACAAACGGAAATCCAGGTTAGGTAACCGAATCTGGTTTGCATAGCCAAGGTAAAAGAAAACCAATGAATCATTCGGGCCCTTCTTAAGAGTATGTCCTTGAATCAAATACGCCTCATCTATCACGGCCCGGGGAGAATCAATGTAGGGAATGCCAGTCCCTTGTGTAATCCCAAGACTCGAAATGATACGTGTGATTAAAGACGTACACTCAATAGAACCCATCATCGTAAAATTTGTCAACCACTGCCGGATCATAGCTTGCACTGGGGAGATTCTGATCCGTCTGACCGCGGCATATAATATCCTCATCTCGTCCATGCGCACGGTTCGAACGTCATCCCTTGGAAAGAGAGTGACGGCGAGCCACTTGTGCCACAGTCGGAGAGTGGGATGTGTGATATCGTTGCACCGGGGTGCTAACTTGCCACGGACAGGCTGACCAGAAAGTTCTTCCCAAAAACTATCTCGAATAAAATCCTTGCAAGACAGATCGAGAGAAATAACACAACGACGATGAAAACCAAGCGTGCGACTAAGATCTGGCCATGAGACTCGATACGACGTTCCATAGAAACGAAACATAATACCGGTCTCATCCTCCTGAAGAGTACAGAGAAACTGGATGGTGAGAGGCCTAGAACTGATCTCCCACACCAGAACAAAGTTCTCCCAACCAAGAGCACGCCAAATGGAATCGAACTCGGAGTCCATACCTATTTTCTCGAGAAGGGCTGAGTCGAACTCCTTGGTGTTGGCGAAGACTCGATCCTTGAAGAGAGTGTAGGCTTGTCTCTCCCGGTCGTCCCTCAAGTTGATGAAGACGGCATCGGCGTCGTACACTCCTTCGGCTTGTGGCGTGGATCGCTCCTCTTCTTCCTCTTCTTCACAGTCGGTTGCCATTGGACTCGGTGTAGCTCCGGAGTGGTGAGACGAGCCCTCTCCGTCTCTAGAACGGCGTGAGCGGGTCACCTTCCGGTACGCACCAGAGAACCAACTCATCTTGCCCAACAATGGGACAACACGAGCAACTCGGTGATGGGTTAGTGAAATTGAAATGAAATCCTTACCGAGCTTGCTCCGCCAATATTCAATACTCAGCGACAAATTGGAGAGAGTGCTTGACACTTCAACCTTGAGCAGGAAATCCAAGAAAACCAAAGAGCAAGAGCAAAGCGGGAGAGAGGGTGATGGAAATGAGTGGATGGGTGAAGAAACCCCTCAATCTCCCTTCTATTTATAGGCAACTGAGCCAGGCACCGGGGGAAGGGACAAGAGCAACGGCTAGGAGCCGTTGGAGAAGGCCGGGCCCACAGGACTGTTGGCCTGGGTCGGCCGACCCAGGGGTTCGGTCGAACCCCTGTCGGGCCCGCCCGCATCCAGCTTTTTGCAACGGCTCTCTAACGGCTACCTGATGTCCTACCCAGAAGTCTAGGTCCAAAATCGCCCAAAATGTTGCTCGAATAATTTTTCTAGGATTTTCCAACTCAAAAATTTATTTTCAGAATTTTTATTTGAAAAGGGAAATTTGGCTAGAAAAATCTAGCATGCAGATGCAAGGTTGGAAAATTCAAACATGCATTTGAAAAAATCAAAGAAAATTTTGGAAAGGGAAATATGAGATAACTACCAATTTTTACCTTTTGGCAAAAAGGACTCGTCGTTTTAAGTCTGAGAGCTAGAGTTTTCTCGGCGATCAATTCCTCTCGTCACCCCATTTCCGAGAAATAGATGGAGATGACTTCTGTATTTCCCGCCACACCTTTCTTGTTTTCTTAGGCTTTGTTGGAGTGGTGGGAAGTCGCTGGGGCTGTGGCTCCGTCCATGCCCCTGATTGCTCATTCTTGCCCTGCAGTGTATAACATTTCTCTTCTGCTGCCTGAAATCGGAACATCAAGTTCTTCTTCCCAATGCGGAATCGGATCGTTCCGGCTCCGACATTGATCCTTGCGTTGGCGTCACTTAGGAACGGTCTCCCAAGAATGAGGGGCATTCCCTCATCACCTTGCATATCAAGGACCATGAAGTCCGCGAAGATGCATGAACCTTGGATGAATACCAATAAGCTCTCTACTATCCCCTCTGGATATCGGATCGATGCATCAGCAAGTTGGACGGTCGTCGCAGTTGGAGTTAGAGCTGGATATCCCAATTGTTCGAACATGGCCTTGGACATGAGATTAACACTTGCACCAAGGTCGCAGAGAGCATGCTTAATCTTCTGGTAATATATCTTGCAGGTGATAGCCGGATAACCAGGATCTTTCTTGTGTGTGATTGTTGAAGATTCCCATGAGTCAAGTACTTGCTGTATAGGCTTCCCTGCATAGTCAGTGGCTTGTGCCCGCCCAGATGGCTTACCCCATCTGGTGGATACTACACAAACATTTTCACAGGAAGATACGGGTTGCCCTGGAATCTTCCCGTCTTCAGCAGAGGGAACCAACGCAGCTAATTGAGCCAACTGGGTTTCTATCATCTTATTAAAACTCAACTGGTTCTTAAGAGCAGATGAAAGGCTATCAATTTTAACATTAAGGCTCTCAAAAGCCTTATCATAGGCAGTTGTTTTCTTATTAAAGCCTTCATTAATCTTAGCTTGCCCAAAGACTAGATCTCTCAAGGAAGGTTGGTTTGGTTTGAAAGAATTACCTTGATTACCTCTGTTGGCGTTTTGTAGCGCCATCATCTTAAGAACAGATCTGGGACCCGTCCTTAGTGACAACACCAGGAAACGCCTTTTAGGCACCTCTCAATGTCACAACTAATGGCGCGGGTTAGCGTGAACATCAAGACTTGCCATAGGTTAATCCAAACGATCATGAACGAATCCGCAAGCACACAGATAAACCATTGTAGCATTTCCCAAGGAAGGAGAGTATTCCAAGGGTATCGAATCCGTGGAAGGCAATGGCGGATATCTTAGACTTATGCTTTTGCTCTGAATGTAAACCAAGAGATAGATATAGGAAACAGCACACTCAAAGACAGGGGTAAGATAAAAGATATAAGGGTAGTGCGACACACACACTCAGATCTACCTCTACTTTAGCACACTACGGCTTAGGGGGAACATACGAGTTAGCTCTAGGTTCTAATGTACTAAACATACAAAGCTAGAAGATACAAGAGATGGGCATGAGTATTGCATGAGAGAGATAAGGTTCAGCACCCAGGTACAAATGGGGAGCTAGCCCGCGACGACCAGCACTCTGCGAAACTAGACTTTAGACTCCTACAGCAGGTACACCAGCGCGGAGGTTGCCCAAGGATCCAACAGGGTTGTCACCACCTGAGGACCGACCTCTATCATTACGGGGGGGTATGCCATAACTATCGTAGCCAGACAACCCAGGCACCATGCCTACGTTGCTGCTAGACTCCACCCGGCCCGGGCTATTGTGACCTCTGGTGAGAGCCACCAGAAGACTGGTCAACTAGACCGAGTACCGTAGCTTGAACACAGACCTCATGCAACACTCTCATGCCATCTAACAAGATCAACTAAGGCTAGACATACAAACAGATATGAACTCTCTTATGTCTAATCAATAAGATCAAAGGGTCGTGTTCGTGAAGAACACGAGCCACTAACTTATGAACAAACACATAAGGAAGGAGTGTATCACCCTTCAAGTGGATCAAAAGGTAGTATTCACGAAGAACACAAGCCTCTAAATGATGAACAGAGGATGAACTCAAGAACATATCAAATATATGATCTACCATGACTTTATATGAAATAGCTGAATAACTGAAGTAGATCAAAGTCATACAAAGAAATAAAGATAAAAGAGAACTCATACCTAGACTTCCAAGAGGACTTGGAACCTGAATAAAAGCTACTCTAGCCTACCCCCTAGCGTTGGAAACTAAAAGTGAGAGGAGAATGAGAGAGTGGTGTGTGAGAAATGGGAGCCCCTCCCCTTCTATTTATAGGCAAGGACCAGGCTTGCTCGGAGGTTCAAAGTACCCCTAAACACCCGGGAGTGAGGCAATGGACCAATAGGGAGCTGCCACGTGGAGGGCCAGGATGGGCCCCCCTAGGTCGGTTCGGCCGATCCTAGGATCGGCCGGCCCTCTAGGGTGGCCCCACCTGGTGTTTTCCACTGGGTGGCTGCCCTGTGGGCCCTCTGATCCATCCCCGGTGCATGGCTTGATTTGGTATCCGAGGTGGGCCCTTTGATCCTTGTGAAGTCCATGTGGCATCCTCTGATTCGTCGGTGAGTGCCTCCCCTGGATCGATGATGTGGAATGCCATGTTTCCCTTGGTGGCAGCCACCTCCTCAGCTGAGTTGGCATGGTTTCTTCATAGAAGGTGGGTTTCCATCTCTTTTAAGTGGTAAATCACCTTCATACAAATAATCTCCAAGGACAAGTGGAACTACATTATTCAAACCAAAATGCTAGTAAATAATGCATATGCCTCTATTTATGTGAGAATATTGAGGGTTGGAAATGGTGAATTTCCACCGTCAACAAACTCCCCCAAGCTAACCTCTTGCTCGTCTCGAAGCAAGACATTAGAGATTTAGGTTGGTTGATCAGGAGTTGCTACAATGTTGTATTCCCAACTTATGGCAAACATACAACGAAGTACTCTACCAAGAGTTGAACAAGTTGGCAATGTTCTTACCTTTCACCTGATAACGTGGGGCATATAGCTTCACCTGCCTTGGGCGGTTGAGAGACAGAATGGTTGTATAGCATGTGCATAATCACTCATACCTTGATCAGCTTATCAATCCGGAGGTTTTGCAAATTTTTTCAAAAGAAAATCAGAGTTCCTCAAATGATACTCTCGGATCGCTCAAAAGTGTATGGTTCCTCACCAAGGCATCAATGTTGCATTTCTTCACATCCTACTCCTAATAGGCTGTATGTGGAGCTGTAGGTAGGGAATATGTGGCATACTTGTCTCTCATATATTGCTAAGTCAAAGACCGGATCCTTGGAAGAAACAATTATACATCCTGATCAAGATATGCATATGTGTGTGATGGATATGAGCATGGCAAGGTGGATACTAGGCCCGGAAATGGGTGCTAGATATTGCCATGCTTTATATGAGGGAATAAGAGATTGAGGGTAAGGTGGACACTAGCCCCAGAGTAGGTACTAGTTATTACCATCTACATGGTGGAACTCTTTCTCTTGCACATATCAATCCCTTTTTCTCCTTTTGAAATTTTCGAGACTTGGGCTAGCTCTCTTTATTTATTTTTGCCATGCTTTTGAGCATGCTTTTCTTCTCTTTTTTTAGCTAGCCCTTTGTCTCTATTAGAGATATTTGGAGAGGGATGAATAATGCAAAGATACATAGAGTTTTATTTATGGAAGAATGTCTAAGCAATATGGAGCAAATGATGAATGCTAACTTCCACTGTAGAAGTTTTAGCATGAACGTGTACGTGATCTTGATCAGGGGAGTACGAATTCTAACAAGGGTCACAACAATTTGACAAAACTCAATGAGAGAACAAGCTGCATATGTGGAGGCTAAGAACTAGAGTCTACATATGGCCTTGGAAGGGAAATTCTCATCATTGAGGAACTCATTATGTTTTGATTTTTTTCAAAAAGGAAAACTCCGGATGTCAAGCATCACTAAGCACAAGATCATAGCACTCTATTCTACCATGTCACGTCTCACAACAACTTAGGCAAGGATCATGCTTTTTTTGCTACCCACAGTTTTCAAGCTAAGGTTTGAACATACAAGCCAACAAACTCAAAACTTAGGTAGGATACAAAGTTGTAAGCAAGACATACGATGAAAATAAATAGAGCAACTATTCATCATTTCAACCATAGAGGCAAAGCATTCTTACTAAGCATATCAAAGCAAACTAAGCAAATGATGATGATGAAAGCAAATAAATATTTTTGGTCTTTTTATTTTTGCAGATTTTTTTGGATTTTCATTTATAAGATATTCTGAAAACAAAGGAAGATACAAGTTACCTCAGAATGGGGGGTCCTCCCCCAAGCTAGCTTCAGGCTCACTGCGGAGGAGGGTAGAAGAAACCCTGACTCGTGTAGTAAGCCCTCTGCACCTCCATGTATCGCTGCTGATCCTGTTGCATGGCTACTATCCTCTCACCAGCCTGACGCTGCCACGCTGAGGTAGACTTGACGTGGGTGTTCAGCGTCTCCTCCAATCCCGTGACCTGGACGGTGAGCTCTTCCATCCGCTGCGCGAGCTGAGCATCACGTGCAGAGGCTAAGGAGTGCCGTCGGAAGGACGAAGACGGAGGTGGACCACCGGAGCTGGAACTAGCGGGTGTGGCCCACTGAGCACTGCTCGCATCCGCCCAAGCTGTGCCACTCGCACTCGGGTGGTAGGTGGGCTGGTCCCAGCCAGGTGCATATCCCGGGGTAACCCCGGACATGTACCCCGCAGGGGCCCCTCCTACCACTGGTGGCGTAGCAGGCTGTGGCTAAGGCTGAGGCTGTGGTGGTGGCGTCGGCTATGACTACTGCTGCTGCTGCATGTGTGCTCTCTTCGCCGCACTTCTGGTGGACCTCCCTGAAACACTAGCACGACGACTTTCCTCTTGTGTAACAAGGGGAATGGTTAGTGACTCCGAGTTATACAATCCAAACCCCGGGTTAGGTAACGGGATTTGATTTGCATAGCCCGGGAAGAAGAAAGTCAAAGAATCATTTGGGCCCCTCTTGAGTATATGCCCTTGGATCAAGTATGCCTCATCAATGAGAACTCGGGGCGTCCCGATGATGGGTACGGAAAATTCCCGCTAAGAACCCCGAGTCTGAGAGCGATACGAGTCACCAAAGACGTACACTCAATAGGACCTATCATCTTGAAATTCATCAACCATTGCCGAATCATAGCTTTAACGGGAGAGACCTTGATCCAGTTAACAGCGGCATATAATAGCATCATCTCATCGCTGTGCACAGGCCGAACATCCTCTCGTGGAAAGAGAGTAATGGTGAGCCACTTCTGCCACAAACGGAGAGTGGGATGCACAATATCGTTGCACCGAGGTACAAACTTGCCACTGTAAACAAGACCAGAGATGTCTGACCAGAAAGATTCTCGAACAAAACCATCACAAGCCTTCTTCAGAGAAACAGCACAACGAGGACTAAACCCAAGAAGACGACTAAGTTCCTTCCAAGAAACACGATAATCGGTCCCAAAAAGACGAAACTTAATGCCATCTGGAATCTCGGTAAGAGAGCAAAGAAACTGGATGGTGAGGGGCCAAGAGCCAAGCTCTGTAACCGGTGCAAACTCCTCGCAACCAAGAGCATTCCAAATGGAAGTGAACTCGAGATTCATACCTATTTTCTCCATGAGGGCTGGGTCGAAGTCCCGGGTGTGGGCGAAGACTCGGTCCTTTAAGAGAGCATAGGCTTGCTCCTCTCGAGTGCCCCGCAAGCTGAGGTAGGGGGTGTCGTCGACGACCTCCTCCACGGCTTGTGGCTCGGCTTGCTCTTCTTCATAATCCATCGTCGATGGGCTCAGCGTTAGCTTGGTGGGGGTGGATGCACTCGTGCTTGCCCGCGAACAGGAGCGTGAGCGTGTCACCCTCCGAAGAGTGTTCGCTGCCCAATTCATGCTAGCACAACAACAAGGGACAACAAGAGCAACTCGGTGATGGGTTAGTGAAATCGAATGAAGTTCTTACCGAGCTTGCTCCACCAATGACAATACTTTCAGCAATACAATAGAGAGAATACTTGATGATCCAATCTCGAGCAAGAAATATAAGAAAACCAAGGGAGCAAGGAGTAGAGAGGGGAGTGTGAGTGAAGAGTGTTGAATGGGTGAAGAACACCCCCCTCTCCCCCTGCTATTTATAGGCAAATGCGTCGGGCATCCAGACATAGCCGTTGGGTAATGGCTACGAGCCGTTGGAGCAAGGTGGGGCCCAGCAGCCGTTGGGCTGCTTCGGCCGAACCTGGGGTCGGCCGACCCCAGGCCGGGCCCACCTACCCTCTGCCCTGACCAGTGGCTCCCCAATGGCTAGCTGGGGGGCTGCCTGAGTGCCTCGGCCCAAATTCCCTCGAAATATTTTTCAAATGATTTTTCTTGAATTTTCAAACTCAGAAATGATTTTCAGAAATTTTATTTTGAAAAGGGAAAAGGGCTATATAAATCTAGCATGCAGATGCAGAGTTTTGGAAAATCAAATATGCAATTTTGGAAATAAAATTTTGTAAAGGGAAATATGAGATAAGTACCATTTTTAACCTTTTTGGTAGAAAGGACCCATCATTTTTAGTCCGACGAGTTGGACTCTTCTCAGTGATCAATTCCATTCAGCATCCCACTCCTGAGAAGTAGAGGGTGGTGCCATCTCAATCTTCCGCCATTCTTTCCGAATTTTCTTTAGCCTCTTTGACGGAGATTCCTTCCTCGGGGGTAAAGGCTCCGTCCTTCCCCCAAGCTGCTCAACACTATCTTGCACCAAATAGCATTGCTCTTCTTTGTCCTGAAACTTGAACTTCAAGTTCCTCTTCCCAATGCGGAAACGGATGATTCCGGACCCCACATTGATCCCAGCTCGGACATCACTGAGAAATGGTCGCCCAAGGATGAGTGGCATTCCTCCCTCGTCATCCATATCAAGGACCACGAAATCCGCGAAGACATAAGAACTCTTGACCTTAACCAAAATGCTCTCAATAATTCCTTCGGGATATCGTATCGTTGAATCAGCGAGTTGGATAGTCCGTGCTGTAGGAGAGAGAGCTGGATATCCCAGTTGCTCGAACATGGCCTTGGACATGAGATTAACACTTGCACCAAGGTCACAAAGGGCATGCTTGATCTTCTTGTAATAGATTGTGCAAGTAATAGTTGGGTAGCCTGAATCTTTCTTGTGCACCACTGCTGATTCCTCCCATGGATCAAGAATTTGTTGTATGGGCTTTCCTGCATAGTTAGGGGCATGTGTCTTCGTAGGTGGCTTACCCCACCGAGTTGACACTACACTAACATTCTCACAAGAGGATACGGGTTGCCCCAGGATCCTCCCGTTATCAGGAGATGGAACCAAAGCAGCCTGCTGAGCCAACTGGGTTTCTAACATTTTGTTGAAACTCAACTGACTCTTCTGAGCAGAAGAAAAACTATCAAGCTTAATGTTGAGACTTTCCAAAGTTTTGTCAAGGGCAGCTAGCTTCTTGTTAACACCTTCATTAATCTTAGCTTGCCCAAAAACGAGATCTCTCAAGGAAGGTTGGTTGGGATTGTACGAATTACCTTGGTTGCCTCCTTGATAATAAGGGCGTTGTTGATTCCATGATTGGCCTCCTTGTTGAGGTGGACGATAACTGTTGTTGTTGCCATTCATGTACATCACTTCCTCCTGAGTCTCCGGACAGTAGTTGCCTGAGTGCCCAGTATTGCCACGGACTTCACAAGTCATATGAGAGTCCATAGGCAGAGTAGTGGTGGCCATGGCTGCCTTCTCGCTGGTGTAGTCATCCAATCTCTTCATGAGAAGATCCATCTTGGCAGTAATCATGTCTTCTTCCTTGACAGTATGAGTACCCCTCGGTCGCGGTTGGAGTCTTTCATCACTCCACCCTTGGTTGGAGACCATCTTCTCAATGAGTAATTTAGCATCATCAATAGTGAGTGAGAAGAATGCTCCTTGAGAAGCAGCATCAATATGGCCTCAGGCTGTCGGAGTCAACCTATTATAGAAGCTTTGAAGAATGAGCCAATCCTCCATCCCATGGTGAGGACAGGCCAGGACATACTCCTGAAGTCTTTCCCAAGCCTCTGGAATAGATTCACTTGCTGCTTGCTGAAAACCAGAAATCCTTCCACGAAGAGCATTGGTTTTACCCAATGGGAAGAACTTCTTGAGAAATGCCTCTGAACACTTACTCCAAGTGTTAATAGCTTCACGATTCGCGTAGAACCATTGCTTAGCTTTCCCCAGGAGGGAGAATGGAAATAGCCATAGACGAACAGCATCCATATTTGCACCCCTGATGACAAAAGTGCTGCATAGCTCTAGGAATTGCTGCAGATGAGCATTGGCATCCTCATTTGGCTTGCCACAGAATGGGCTAGCCTGTACCATCGTGATTAGACCCGTCTTGATCTCAAAATTTTCAGTCCCCATTGCCACCTCATGGCCTTGCAGCACCTGGTCAGCGGAAGGAGCTGAGTACTCACGAAGTGTCATCTGGGCCATAGCGTTGGACGTGGATGGTACAAAGGAAGCTGAATCGCCTTCCGAACGAGTACGACGAGGTGAGCCGAAATGAATTCGAGCTCTCCTCACAAGTAACTCAGGATCTTCAGTAAAATTCCCCGGTAGGTCGAAACCAGTCATACACTACCTGTCTTCATCATACAAAGATAAAAGAAGACAATCAAGGTTAGCCTGCATTGAGAGTTGTCCTAACCTACTCAGAGTTTATAAACAGATGCAAAGCATAGTCATGATAATCCTGTGCCTTCCCCGGCAACGACGCCAGAAATGCTTGTTGGCGTTTCTTAGCGCCGTCATCTTAAGAACAGATCTGGGACCCGTCCTTAGTGACAACACTAGGAAATGCCTTTTAAGCACCTCTCAATGTCACAACTAATGGCGCGGGTTAGCGTGAACATCAAGACTTGCCATAGGTTAATCCAAACGATCATGAACGAATCCGCAAGCGAACAGATAAACCATTGTAGCATTTCCCCAAGGAAGGAGAGTATTCCAAGGGTATCGAATCCGTGGAAGGCAATGGTGGATATCTTAGACTTATGCTTTTGCTCTGAATGTAAACCAAGAGATAGATATAGGAAATAACACACTCAAAGACAGGGGTAAGATAAAAGATATAAGGGTAGTGCGACACACACACTCAGATCTACCTCTACTTAAGCACACTACGGCTTAGGGGGGACATACGAGTTAGCTCTAGGTTCTAATGTACTAAACATACAAAGCTAGAAGATACAAGAGATGGGCATGAGTATTGCATGAGAGAGATAAGGTTCAGCACCTAGGTACAAACTGGGAGCTAGCCCGCGACGACCAGCACTCTGCGAAACTAGACTTTAGACTCCTACAGTAGGTACCCCAGCGCGGAGGTTGCCCAAGGATCCAACAGGGCAGTCACCACCTGAGGATCGACCTCTATCGTTACGGGGGGTATGCTCATAACTATCGTAGCCAGACAACCCAGGCACCATGCCTACGTTGCTGCTAGACTCCACCCGGCCCGGGCTATTGTGACCCAAGCTGAGAGCCACCAGAAGACTGGTCAACTAGACCGAGTACCGTAGCTTGAACACAGACCTCATGCAACACTCTCATGCTATCTAACAAGATCAACTAAGGCTAGACATACAAACAGATATGAACTCTCTTATGTCTAATCAATAAGATCAAAGGGTCGTGTTCGTGAAGAACACGAGCCTCTAACTTATGAACAAACACATAAGGAAGGAGTTTATCACCCTTCAAGTGGATCAAAAGGTAGTGTTCACGAAGAACACAAGCCTCTAAATGATGAACAGAGGATAAACTCAAGAACATATCAAACATATGATCTACCATGACTTTATATGAAATAGCTGAATAACTGAAGTAGATCAAAGTCATACAAAGAAATAAAGATAAAAGAGAACTCATACCTAGACTTCCGAGAGGACTTGGAACCTGAATAAGAGCTACTCTAGCCTACCCCCTAGCCTTGGAAACTAAAAGTGAGAGGAAAATGAGAGAGTGGTGTGTGAGAAATGGGAGCCCCTCCCCTTCTATTTATAGGCAAGGACCAGGCTTGCTCGGAGGCTCAAAGTGCCCCTAAACACCCGGGAGTGAGGCAATGGACCAATAGGGAGCTACCACGTGGAGGGCCAGGATGGGGCCCCTTAGGTCGGTTCGGGCGATCCTAGGATCGGCCGGCCCTCTAGGGTGGCCCCACCTGGTGGTTTTCCACTTGGTGGCTGCCCTGTGGGCCCTCTGATCCATCCTCGGTGCATGACTTGATTTGGTATCCGAGGTGGGCCCTTTGATCCATGTGAAGTCCATGTGGCGTCCTCTGATTCGTTGGTGAGTGCCTCCCCTGGATCGATGACGTGGAATGCCATGTTTCCCTTGGTGGCAGCCACCTCCTCAGCTGAGTTGGCATGGTTTCTTCATAGAAGGTAGGTTTCCATCTCTTTTAAGGGGTAAATCACCTTCATACAAATAATCTCCAAGGACAAGTGGAACTACATTATTCAAACAAAAATGCTAGTAAATAATGCATATGCCTCTATTTATGTGAGAATATTGAGGGTTGGAAATGGTGAATTTCCACCGTCAACAACCTCGTTGATAATAAGGGCGTGATTGATTCCACGTTTGACCTCCTTGTGGATGATAACCGTTGTTGTTGCCGTTCATGTACATCACATCCTCCTGAGTAGCAGGGCAGTAATTCCCTGAATGCCCAGTATTATCACAGACTTCGCAAGTCATGCGACCATCCATAGCTTGAGTAGTGGTGGCCATGGCAGCCTTCTCATTGGTTAGGTCATCCATTCTCTTCATTATTAGGTCCATCTCGGCGTGCAGCATATCCGCTTCCTTAACGGTATGTGTACCCCTTTGACGTGGCTGGAGTCGATCATCACTCCACCCTTGGTTGGTAACCATCTTCTCAATCAATGTAGTAGCTTCAGTAATAGTAAGAGAGAAGAAGGCTCCTCCAGCTGCAGCATCAATATGGCCTCGGGCTGTCGGAGTCAGCCCATTATAGAAACTTTGAAGAACAAGCCAGTTGTCCATCTGTCAGGGGGTGAGACCTGGACAGATCCGCTAGGGGGTTGCCCTAATGGTTTGCAGGTTAATGGAGGATCGGGACCTAAGAGCATAGGTGGTTATGCACGTGGTGCACACGGAGCTAGGCGAGTATGGCGGCGAAGGACAGGGAGACAAGGGTTTATACTGGTTCAGGCCTACGGAGAGTAAAACCCTACGTCCAGTTGTGGTGGATTATGCGAGGATGAAGATGAGTTCCCCCGTGCATGGAGCCCTAGGCCGCCTTATATGGGGAGGACGTGCTAGGGTTTGCATGCGCAGGTCGGTTGACCCGTGTCGGGGTCAGTTACAACTGTGGGAAGCATATCTCCCGGATTACAAGGAGTATCCCATGATACTCGGAGCTACAGGTGACGGCGCGCCAGGTCCTAGAGTCCTTGACTTGCATGCCAAGCATTGCGGGTCTTCCGGGATCCTGATCAGGTCGCCCGCTGTCTTCGGAAGTGTGGATAAGGTCGCTGGGCCCACTTGTAAGGTTGGCGGGTCTTCTGGAAGGTCGGGTCCACTTGTCAGGGGCCCCTGGGACCCTGGCCTGTGGGGACCCATGGGTACCCATGTCTCTCAAACCCCCGATCGACGTGTAGGCATAGCGGACGAGGCGAGGTTGTGTCGAAGAGCAGCAGAGGCGTGGCACCGTCGAGGTTGTGAAGGGTGCCCGGGGATCAAGAAAAAAAACCCCTCCGATGCGAGCACGAAGTTGAACGTCGAGCTTCTGGGTCGAAGGACCATAAGGTCGAAGTGAAGACGAGGCGGAGATCTTGCAGAACCGCCGACCTGACCCGAATCAGGCATGTTGTAGTAGCAGTCATGACCTTCAGAAAGGTCAACAAGCCTACCAAGGGTAGGTCGAGCAGAGATGTGATGGAAGCAGGCTTCCACTAGGTCGAGGCGACCCAAAGAAAATAGGGCGTCGAAGACGCACTAGTGTAGTAGCCCCCGAGCAGTAAAGCGACCAGTATGGCCGGTTTGATGCTCCAAAGAAGAAGAAGAAGAATTAGCCAAACCTACGACCTTCTGCTTAGGAAACTGATGCTCTTGTAGGGTCGATGCTAGAGGACAAGAGCACCAGAATCTTTGCAGAGGGTAGCAGGCAACAGGTCTCTCATAACCAGAGTCACAAGTGCACTGTACGGTCACGGGCCAGCATACTCATGAAGCACAGGTTACTGCCATCTGCAAAAGACAAAGGTGCCTCAGTGTGCAGTCAGGTAGGGGTCAGGCGCGCCGATGCCTTTTCACAGGCGAACAGTGACCTCGTGCTCCACGAGGGTACAGTGTCTTCGAGGATAAGGACGCCACGCAAGTTGGTCTTGCGAGTAAGACTGAATGCAGATGCCTGTTGGTATAAATAGGTGCCCAAGGCTTGAAGCAAACCGCACCAATCTTCAGAGGGGATCCAAGATTACCCAGTATAGTAATATTGCCACGCTGTGGGCTTGTGTCCGCCCACCAGAGTGTAGAGGTGATGTAGTTCATGCTTGGAGCTAGAAGAATGCTTGCGAGGCTCGAAGAACTCGATTGGCCTCTTCTCCCAGCCTCACTGAGGAGCCCGGAAGGAGTATGAAGCAGCAGTTGCATCGTCGGCCCTGACAATTTCAGGCCTGATGTGATGTTGGTGAGCACTGCGCTCCACCTGACGAGGTTGGTGTTAAAGCTCGGACCTTCTGCAATCTTGCGGCGAAGCTCAGACTTGATGCTGGGCACCGCAGGAGACCGGTTGGTGCGCGAGTAGAGGTGACTGTGTGGCAGCTACCTCCACAGTGGTTGTAGAGGTCATCGAGTAGGTCCTGAAGCCAGAAGAAAGCTTGCGACAAGCCTCATTAGTGTAGATTGAGTCGTAAGCACTTTGGAAGGTAATTTAGGACCTTTAAGATCTTTGTATCTTGTAATTTGGCCAAGGGCCAAACTCCTTGTAGCATATGAAGCTGTAAATATAGCTTTGCATGAGCAGTGTCATGGCTTTAGTAGTTTGTAAGGGCGCCTGGGCTACAATGGTACGGATACCAAGGTCCCAGCGGGGCTATAATAGCACGCTGACCTTCAGGAGGCCTTCCGTAGAGACAAGGGACCCGTGTCGACCTGGGTCGGCACGGCCGTTGTGCAGTGACACAACGCAGGTAGTCAACCTTGAAAAATCCTAGGTCTTAAACGACCTAGAAGGCAGCAGGGCCTTAGCAACCTCGGGGAGGTGCTACTTGACCAAGAGGTTGCCAACGGGCAGTGGAGCCATTAAGCACGGGGCCGTTGGTGCAGCCATTTAAGGCAACGTTAATAGGTAGCAAGACCTTAGCGACCTCGGGGAGGTGCTACTTGACCCGGAGGTCGTTAATAAGTAAATATGGGTATGAACCCGTGATTGAAGACTGGGGCGACCTACCAAGTGGTAGTCCCTGTCGACCTTGTGAAGGTAATGTTGTAGACCCGGAGGTCGTTAGAGGCCAAGAAGCCTTGAAGAAAATGATTGGGAGGGGGCTTGAAGTAAGGCATAGCGAGTCCATGGACGCCGGGCCGTTGGGCAGAAAACCAATGGGCATGGATTCCCACACGGCTCGAGCCGTCACTGCCTGTAGCCGTTAGGCCGAAAGAGCCGTTAGGCAATGTATCCGTTGGGTCGCCGGTGATATCACCGAATCTGAGGGGATGTTTAGGGCGCCGCGGCCCACCGCACTAAGGCGGCCCAGTTATAAAAGGCCGAGTGAAGGGCTGAGGACCCCACTCGCTTCCATTCCCCGCAGCAGCTAGGGTTTCCAATCCACCGCCAGAAACTCTAGCGCATAGATTCGCCGGTGCCGCCGTGCTTAAATCCACTGCGCCCAGCGCCGCCGTATGCTCCAAAAGTCCCTGGTGGTGTTTAGAGCTAGATCCACCGGCTTCGAGGAAGAGGAAATGGCCCTAGAGCTTGCACCGGCCCCGGAGAAGGTGTGGGAGCACTCGACGGTGATGGAGGCCCAACTCAAGGAGCTGGTGGAGCGCGGGCTGCTGAAGCCCAGGGAGTAGGTGGGCTGGAGGCCCGCCGCCGGCGAAGCGTTCCCCTCCGAGGGAACTGGGGAGACCGTCGCCTTCGTCTCGTATGTCGAGCGCGGCTTTGGGGTCCCGGCGGGCGACTTCTTCCGCGGGCTTCTCCACTTCTACCGCATCGACCTGGTGCATCTCGTCCCCAACGCCATCACCACGGTATCCTTGTTCATCCACCTTTGCGAGGCGTACTTGGGGATACCGCCACATTTCGACTTGTGGCGGTATTTCTTCGAGGTGAAGAAGACGGGGAAGAACGACGTCGTCGGCGCCATCGGCTTCATGCTACGCCGCCACATGAAGACGGTGTACATCGACATGGAGCTGCCGGACAACACCCAAGGCTGGAGGCGGGGCTGGTTCTACATCGACAACCCCAAACCAGCTGGCAACCAGGTCGGGGCTCGCGCCAGTCCCGGTTCCAGAGTGGTCCAACCAGCTAACGTCGCGGGAGATGGATGCCATCAAGCCGCTGCTGGAGGACCTCAAGACACAGAAGGAAGAAGGGCTGACCGGCGGGGCGGTGGCCATCAGTTTCAGCCGGAGGCTGCTGCAGCCGATCCAAGATCGGGTGCACCCAGCCTACGAGTACTGGGGCCAAACCGACCCAACCCGTGTGGCTCAGCGTAAGGTCTCCAAGGAGGAGATGGTGGCACGGGTGAGAGAGCTCTTCAATGGGGTGATCCGGAACCGGATGTGCCCCAAGGCATTTTCCCTCAAGCGGCCCGCCGAAGTGGTACGTCGCCGATCGACCTTAATTCCTTTGCTGTTTTTGCATTCCCCTGTTTCTGAGGCGAAGGTCTCCTGTTGCAGGGTCGTGAGGGCTTGTTCTGGAGCCTGGCTCCGCTCGCGGATGAGGGCGAGCGCAGTTTTAAGGTCCGGGCAGCGGAAGACGTGCAGGCTCCGCCGTCGGAATTATTGGAGAACTACCTCTCCGACTCGTCGGTGGGTAGTGATGAAGAAGATCCGCCCGTGGTGAGCTCCGCGCCGACGACTCGTTGTACGTGGCAGGCCACCGCTAAGATCCCGGCGCACAAGGGCGTCAAGATCATCTCTGCCACCATCGACGCGGAGAAGAAGAAGAGGAAGAGGAAAGACGTCACTGCGTCATCGGAGACGGCAACGACTAACACCGAGGTCGTCTTCGAGGAGCATGATGATGCGGGGTCGCGCGACGTCGCCGGAGGGTCGGGCGACACAGCGGCCGTTGGAGGAAGCAACGCCCCGCCCGTGGTTATCGGTGAGCAGCAGCAGAAGCCGAGCGCGGAGGGCGTGAGCGACCAGGGGTCGCAAAAGAAGCCAAAGCGGGCGCCGCCCAGGCCGATGTCGATGAAGCTAAAGACCGGCAGCGGGTATGTTGCTGAGCTTGATTTACGTTGTTCTTCATTTTTGCAGCTCTGTTGAGTAGGTCGGTGCTGACGAACATGTGCATCTTGGGCAGGGGGACTCCTGCTGCTTCTGGTGGCAGCAAGAACGCCTCAGGTCAAGAGGCCTTTGGATGGAAGGTCGAGGAGTTGCCGGCCGGGCAGTCGCCCGCGACCTCAGGTGGGGACTTTACCAGTAAGCCCCCTAAGATCGTGGAGACAACACCGTCGGCGGCAGCCAAGGTCGCTGCGGAGAACGCACAGCAGGAGGAGGGCCCGCGCCAGCAAGACCCGCCTGAGCCAAGTCTGCCGGGGACGCGGGAGGCGGAAACCGGAGGTGGAAGCGGGAAAGCCAAACAGCAACCCTGCCTCTATGCCGGTACTCCGTGGGAGGACGACGTCTGGGCCGACGCCAAAGACCTTGATGACTTCAAGGCGGCGCAGGTGACCATCACGGAAGCGGCGAAGACCATCGGCAGGACGCTCATGGTGAGCTGGTATTACCTTTGGGGCTGCATCTTAGGTTTGCCCAGGCGCCATGTTTTGATGATCTTGATGTGGTGTTGCAGACTCTTGCCGAGCGCTCACAGAAGAGGGCGAACCTACTAGCAGAGGGCGTCAAGCTTCATGCGGAGCTGGCCACGACTCGGGAGGCCGTGCTTCAGGCCAAGACTGAGGCCGCGAAGGAAATAAGGAGCCTCAAGGACGAGGCGATCTTGAAGGACCAGGCCATCGAGGCCTTGAAGCGGGAGCTTGAAGCTACAAAGTTGAAGGCGAAGGAAGCGGAGGACGATCTGAAGAACGCCACTGCAGGTACGTCGATGGACGCCCTTTTTTGGTCTTTTTTGTTTAACCGTCGTGGTGACACGCTCTTGACCTCGGTACTTGCAGAGGCCAAGAAGAGGGAGACTGCCTTGAAGAAGGACCTCAAGGAGTCGAAGGAGCAGGTGAAGGTCCTCAAGGAGAAGCACAAGGAGGTCGTCGCCAGTGAGTCTTACTTCACCTGTAAAGCTGCTTATGAATTTGGGGCGCGCAGGGATCTAGAGATCGACCTTGGCCGGGCGATGCAAACCCTTATTGATCATCAAGAGATGACTGCAGATCTGGAGAAGGAGCTGGACGACCTCAAGGAGGCCGCCGAGTACCTTGTGGACGTGTATGCCCCAAAGGTCGAGGGCGATCCACAAGGGCTCGTCGGGCGGTTAGAGGGCGCGGTAGGTCGCATAAAGACCTTGCTGATGGACGGCGGCAAGCTCGCCGCTGCTACCGCGCTGGCCATGGTGAAGCACCATGAGCCGTCGTTCGACCTTGAGAAGGTCAAGGAGGAGCTGGAGTAGGTGGAGCTGGTGGCCAGCGAAGAGATTCAGGCCGCCGTGGAGGATATCATGAAGAAAATAGACCTGTAGACGTAGCTCAGAACTGGCAAACAGTTAGTAACAATGGGTCGTGGACCCTTTTGATGTAATAAAAACATTGCATGAATGAAAAAGGCATGTCCCGTGATCCCTTATTTAACTTTGTATACTCTTTATAAGAACGCAAAGGTAACAAAGTTGCGAGACCCCATTTCCTCCGCTAACCCAACTCAGTGGAGGAACGGCTTACCGACCACACGGCTCGACGTTGGAGGCTTAAGTGCGGCCGGCGCGCGGAGGGGGTCAGGGACCCAAGATCAAGCAACTCCGCGACCTAGAAATACTTATAAAATGCATAAGAAGCTGTGGTAGGGGAACACTGGTAGAGAGAGAGGTGAAAACCCCAGGTCGAGCGACCTTTAGATTGGCAAAGCCAAGCCCCCGAGCGTGAAGGGCCGAGCTTAAAGCCAAGCCCCCGAGCGTGAAGGGTCGGTTTTTAGGCCAAGCCCCCGAGCGTGCCGAAGGGGAGGGGTGAACAGAAAACAGGCAAGTTGAAAGAGAAAACTTTATATTTATATATTGAATTACAAAGGTAAAGAGTACATAGCTTTATTGTGATACAAGGCTCCTAAGGGTAGAAGCGACGCAAGTGCTCAATGTTCCAGGGGTTAGGAACACCCTGGCCATCGGCCCATTGGAGGCGATAGGTCGCCGGTCCAATGAACTCCTTAACTATGAAGGGGCCTTCCCAAGGTGCAGAGAGCTTGTGCATATCCTTGGTGCTCTAGATCCGCCGCAAGACTAGGTCACCAACGTTGATGGAACGTTCCCACACGTTGCGGTCGTGGTAGCGACGTAGCTGCTGCTCGTGGCAAGTGTGGCACATGAGCGCAGCCACACGGTGTTCCTCGACGCTGTCGAGGTCGAGCCGGCGCGTTTGCTCTACTTCTCCTTCGTCGAAGTGTTGGATGCGAGGAGCACCGAAGGCCACATCGGTGGGGAGGATAGCCTCTGATCCATAGACCAGGAAGAAGGGTGAGTACCCTGTAGCAGAGCTGACCTGGGTCCTGAGACCCCAGAGGACATGAGGGAGCTCTGAGAGCCACCTGGTGGCGTAAGGCGCTGAGCCGTCGAAGATACCGTCTTTTATGGCCTGTAGAACCATGCCGTTGGCCCTCTCGACCTGGCCGTTGCACCGCAGGTGTGCCACCGAGGAGTAGTATACGTCGATCAGGCTGTCTTGACAAAAGTCCCAGAATTCGGCTCCTGTGAAGGCCGTGCCAAGGTCGGTGACAATCCTATTTGGCACCCCAAAGCAATGGGTGATCTCCTCGATGAATTTGGCCGCCTCTTTCGATGTGACGCTGGATACGGGGCGGACCTCGATCCACTTGGTGAACTTATCCACCGCCACGAGTATGTGCTTGTAGCCACCGGGGGCAGTCTTGAAAGGTCCCACAGAGTCGAGACCCCAAACTGCGAAGGGCCACGACGGAGGGATGGTCCTGAGGGCCTGAGCCGAGAGGTGCTGCTGCTTAGCGAAGAACTGGCACCCCTTGCAATGACGTACAAGTTCTTGGGCATCAGCCAAGGCCGTGGGCCAGTAGAAGCCAGACCAGAAGGCCTTGCCCACCAGGTTGGAAGAGGCGGCGTGATTACCGCACTCACCACCGTGGATCTCGTCCAAGAGCCTGAGGCCCTCCGATCGCAGGATGCACCTCATCAGTACTCCGGTGGAGGCAGACCTCCAGTAGAGTTCCTTGCCGACGATGACGTAGTTGGTGCTACACCTCGTGATCTTTTCTCGCTCTGCCTTGTCCTCAGGTACTCGGTGCTCGAGGAGGAAGGCAATGAAGTCGAGGCGCCAGTCATCTTCTGCGTCGATCATGAGGATCTCACGACCTTTAGGCGAGGTAAGCTCATCATCAGGCAACTCTGGGTCGGGGATGAGCTTGATGGACAGCTTGCATAGGTCCTGGACGAACACACCAGCCAAAACCAGTGCGCGCTTGGAGCCAAGCTTGGAGAGGACATCTGCGGCGACATTGTTGTTGCGGCAGACGTGGTGGAACTCGAGCCCTTCGAAGTGATGCTCGAGCTTGCGCACCTCGGCACAGTATACATCCATCGTATCCTTCCTAGCTTCGGAGTCCTTGCTGACTTGGTCGATGACGACCTTGGAGTCGCTGTAGGCAAGGAGGCGCTTGATCCCGAGGGAGACGGCGATGCGGAGCCCGTGGATGAGGGCCTCGTACTCGGTGCCGTTGTTGGACGCCTTGTAGTGGATCTGCAGGACGTACTTGAGGTAGTCGCCCTTAGGGGAGATGAACAAGATGCCCGCGCCTGCTCCTTCGAGGTTTAGGGAACTGTCAAAGTACATCTTCCAATGCTCAGGTCGCTCCAGCGGCGGAGGCTGCTGGATCTCTGTCCACTCCGAGACGAAGTCTGCGATGACTTGGGACTTGATGGCCTGCCTGGGGCAGAACTCTAGGTCGAACTCACCTAGTTCGATAGACCACATGACGATGCGCCCAGAGGTGTCGTGACTCCGTAGGATCTCGCCAAGGGGAAAGGCCGAGATGACCTTGATCTTGTGGGATTGGAAGTAGTGCCGGAGCTTTCGCGAAGTCATGAGTAGTGCGTAAAGCATCTTCTGGGGCTGGCTGTACCTGGTCTTGCTGTCAGACAGGACCTCACTGACGTAGTAGATAGGTCGCTGGACGGGGTAAGGTCGCCCCTCTTCAGGTCGCTCAGCTACCAGGACGGCACTGACCACCAGGGTGGTCGCCGAGATGTAGAGCAGTAAGGGCTCCTTGGGCGCCGGGGGTACCATCACCGGGGGTGTCGTGAGGAAGGTCTTGAGTTGCTCAAGAGCTTGGTCCGCCTCCTCGGTCCAGGCGAACTTGTCCGCCTTTTTTAGCAGCTTGAAGAAGGGCAGGCCTTTCTCTCCGAGCTTGCTGATGAAACGGCCTAAGGCCGCCATCATGCCTGTGAGCTTCATGACGTCCTTCTTGCCAGTAGGTCGCTTCATCTTGAGAATGGCATCCACCTTGGTGGGATTGGCTTCGATGCCCCGGTTGCTGACCATGAAGCCCAGGAGCTTGCCGGACGGGACACCGAAGACGCACTTCTCTGTATTGAGTTTCCAGCGGTAAGTGCGGAGGTTGGCGAAGGTCTCCGCAAGGTCAGCTATGAGTTTCTCCTCGTGAGTGGTCTTGACGACCACGTCGTCGACGTAGGTTTCTACGTTCTTGCTGATCTGGCTGGCCAGACACTTCTGTATCGGCTTCTGATAGGTCGCGCCAGCGTTCTTGAGGCCGAAGGTCATGGCCGTATAGCAGTAGATGACATGGGGCGTTATGAACGCCGTTTTGTCTTGGTCGGAGACCTTCAGGGCTATCTGGTGATACCCTGAGTAACAGTCGAGGAAGCAGAGGAGGACGCTCCTGGCTGTGGAGTCCACGACCTAGTCGATACGCGGAAGAGGGAAGGGGTCTTTAGGGCAGTGCCTGTTGAGATCGGTGTAGTCGATACACATTCTCTATTGACCGGTTTTCTTTGGTACAAGAACCGGGTTGGCGAGCCAAACCGGGTTTTTACACTCTCGGATAAATCCGGCAGCTAGGAGCTTTATTAGCTCTACCCTAATGACGTCCTTACGATCTTTCGCAAAGCGGCGAAGCTTCTGCTTGACAGGCTTCGCCGTCTTGCTTACATCCAAGGCGTGCTCAGCCAGCTCCCTAGGAACTCCTGGCATATCCGATGGACTCCAAGCGAATATGTCGGCGTTATCCCGGACGAAGCTGGTGAGCGCGAGTTCCTATTTGGGATCGAGCCCGTCGCCGATCACCACCGTCTTCTCTGGGTCGGCAAGGCCGAGGCAGACCTTCTTCGTCGATGAAGCTGCGTCTAGGCCGGTCTCGGTGCGCTTCTGCTCCGGGACGGATTGGTCGACAGTGTCGACTTTTTCGGCCTCAGCCACCAAGACCGCGGAGGCCTCGGCAGCGGCGGAGGTCGCAGCGAGGTCGAGAGCCTCCGTGTTGCACCTGAAGGAGATGACGAGGTCCCCTTTGACAGAGAGGACCCCACGCGGAGCCGGCATCTTCAACACCAAGTAGGTGTAGCGCGGGATGGCCATGAATCTGGCCAGCACCGGGCGACCTAGGATCGCGTGGTAGGAGGACTTGAAGTTGGCGACCTCGAAGTTGAGGTATTCCGTGCGGAAGTTCGCCTCCGTACCAAAAGTGACCGGGAGGGAGACTCGACCCAGGGGTTGGGCCGCCTTCCTGAGGACGATGCCATAGAAGGGCTCGTCGCACTCCGTCATCTTGTTGAAGTCGAAGCCCATCTTCTTGAGGGTATCAACAAAGATGATGTTGAGCCCACTGCCTCCGTCAACCAGGGTCCGGGAGAGCAGGGCTCCATCCACTGTAGGCTCGACGACGAGCGGGTAGGACCCGAGGTCTGGGATATGGACCCAGTGATCAGCTCTGGAGAACGTGATCGGCTACTCAGACCATCGTAGGGGCACGATTGGATGAGTGTGGACGAGGTGGACGTCGCGCTTGTCCTTCTGGTAGCACCTCCTGCTGGAGCTGGACTTGATTCCGCCGACGATCATGTTGATCGCGCGGGTTGCGGCCTGGAAAGGCCCATTGGGGTTGCCCGATGCTGGTGGAGGGGGCAGGTTCGCCTCGTCGCGGGCAGCTGCTGGAGCAGGGTCGTTGCGAGGCGGGTCGCTACGAGGTGGCTCGCGGCGATCGTCATACCGATCGTCGCGACGGTCGTCGCGCCGATCTCGCCGGTCGTCACGGCGGTAGTTGTTGTTGTAGGGGCGGTTGTCACGTCGCCCGCCGTCGTTCCTGGGTCGCTTGGGGTCCGCGGAGGCGCTGAAGGCCCTCTTGAACTGGGAGCACTCGCGGAGAGTGTGGGTGGCCCCCTCATGGAACCCGCAGATGCTGTCGAGCGCTAGGTCGAACTCCGCTTGGTTGAAGGACGAACCTCACCGCCCTTCGGCCGCTAGGACCTCGGAAGGTCGTTTGCGGAGCTTATCCGCTGCAGTGCCAGATGTACCGGCGTTATCAGCGTCGAACTGATTCTGGAGTGCGTCTTCTGTGTCCATCAGCTTATTGACGACGATCATCAGCTCTTTGATGTTGGTGGCGCCAGACTCATCAATCTTCTCGAAGACCTTGCGATCTTTGATGCCTTTCTTGTAGCTATCGATGATCTGGTCGTCCCTGACGCCAACGCACTCGTTCCGGTTCTCGAAGAACCGGGTATTGTAGTCGCGGAGCCGCTCCTTAGGCTTCTGCACGACCCGCCCCAGGCTGAACGCGTTCCCAGGGCGATCGTAGGTCGCCTGGAAGTTCGACGTGAAGGCCTAGGACAGATCGCCTTGGTCTTGATGCTGCCAGGCGCAAGGTTGTTGAGCCAGAGCGAAGGGGCCTTGCCCATCACCAGTGGGAAGTAGGCCGTCATGTGGTCGAAGCTACCACCGGCCGCCTTGACGGCGACGTAGTAGGTCGACAACCAGATGTTAGGGTCGGAGCGCCCATCATACGGCTTGATGTTGGGCTTGAAGTTGTCGGGGTACTCCACCCTCTTGAAGCGGGCATCCAGCGTTGGGAAGACGTTGAGCGCAAGGTCGTCGCTGGTGCCTCTTGTCGGGGCCGCATCTCATGACGCGGAGTGGACGCTGCGCTCCGGGATGACAACCTGGGAACGTGGCTGCCGGTCCCGGTCGAGCTGGACGATGGCGGGATCGCCGTGATCAGCGTTGTACTTGGCCCGTCGCTGGTTCTCGATCTCGTGCTGATCACGGAGCTCGCGCTCCATGATGCGGTGGACGCCGCCGGGCGGGCCGTACTCGCGGTCGTAGTCCAGGCGGCGGCGGAGCTCGCGCTCCTCGCGCTCCCGGTGGCGTTGGTCGACGACGGTGCGGGCGTCGCGAGCACGCCTGTTGGCGTCGATGTTGACGCGAAGGTCGCGGGCAGCAGCGGGCTGCTGGGCGGGCTGCTCAGGGTTGTGCTGAGCGACCTCCTCCTGGACGGGGGAGAGATGACTACGTGCAGGTCGATGAGATCGACTGCGCGAGTGGCGGGTTGAGGATGACGCGGCGGACCTGGAGGCCACGCTCTTCTCTTCCACCAAGGCGTTGGCGACCCGGAGGTACGCGAGGGCCTGCTCAGCTTCAGGTGACTGGACTTGCTGGATCCGGGTAATGGCCGTGCCCAGGTTGGCCTGGGGGCTGTTGAAGGTCGCAATCCCAGCTTCCTCGAACTCGAGGCGTAGATCGCGAGCGCAGGGCAAGGCACGCCGCTGCTCTTCCGCATGTCGCTCAGCACGGCGGGCGTTTGCCTGGATACGGGCCGCCTCCTGGGAGTCGGTCGTACCCACGCGTGGTGGCTCGTTCTCCGAGATCACCATCACCTGACGAAAGATGACTTCCGGGTCGTTCGGGGCGATACGAACCTGGACCTTCTGGAACTTCCCGCAGTCCGGAGACTGGGTAGGTTGCTTAGCTCGGCGAGGGAGCTCGTTGTCGATCTTCTTCTTCAGACGGCACCCACGGAGGGTGTGCTTTGCACCCTTGTGGTAGGTGCAGGGCACGTCGAGGGAGTCGGGCCGAGCGCGAGGCACAGGCCTTGGGTCGTGTGAAGGTTGCCGCCCAGATTGGATCTGAGGAGGCGTGGAGAGTTGGCTCAGGCGAAGGCCGGGCGCAGACTTCAGGCCGAAGGGAAACACGTCGTGGCGTAGCGCTGTCTGCGCCGAGCGTTGAGCTCGTTCGCAGATCTCCAAGGTTTCCCTCATGGAGCCGATGACGTTTTCCATCCCCTAGACAGGGTCACAGGGTTTGGGTGGGTGGGTCTCTGATACTAGATCGGGAACAGGGACGGCGGCGGACGACGTGACGACCTTCTCGAGGGTCGCTGGGGGAGTCGAAGCTGCCGGAGCAGGTGAGGTCGCCGTGAAAGATCCAAAGCAGATCTCCACGGGGTCGGCGAGGAAGGCCGCCATGCTCGCCGGGAAGACGGCGCCAGATTGGGCCACCATGCTGCACAGTGAGTTCCCGATCACCCCTACCTGGTGCGCCAACTGTCAGGGGGTGAGACCTGGACAGATCCGCTAGGGGGTTGCCCTAATGGTTTGCAGGTTAATGGAGGATCAGGACCTAAGAGCGTAGGTGGTTATGCACGTGGTGCACACGGAGCTAGGCGAGTATGGCGGCGAAGGACAGAGAGACAAGGGTTTATACTGGTTCAGACCTCCGGAGAGTAAAACCCTACGTCCAGTTGTGGTGGATTATGCGAGGATGAAGATGAGTTCCCCCGTGCATGGAGCCCTAGGCCGCCTTATATGGGGAGGACAGGCTAGGGTTTGCATGCGCAGGCGGTTGACCCGTGTCGGGGTCGGTTACAACTGTGGGAAGCTTATCTCCCGGATTACAAGGAGTATCCCATGATACTCGGAGCTACAGGCGACGGCGCGCCAGGTCCTAGAGTCCTTGACTTGCACGCCAAGCATTGCGGGTCTTCCGGGATCCTGATCAGGTCTCCCGCGATCTTCGGAAGTGTGGATAAGGTCGCTGGGCCCACTTGTAAGGTTGGCGGGTCTTCTAGAAGGTCGGGTCCACTTGTCAGGGGCCCCTGGGGCCCCTGTCGGTGGGGACCCATGGGTACCCATGTCTCTCACCATCCCATGATGAGGACAAGCCAGGATGTACTCCTGGAGCCTCTCCCAAGCTTCTGGGATAGTCTCATTTGCTGCTTGCTGGAAACTTGAAATTCGCCCCCGAAGGACATTGGTTTTGCCCAACGAAAAGAACTTCGCGAGGAATGCTGCAGAGCACCTTGCCCAAGTGTTAATTTCTACACGGTTCGCGTAGAACCATTGCTTCGCCTTTCCCAGGAGTGAGAAGGGAAACAGTCGCAGACGAATAGCATCTTCCTCCACTCCTCGTATAGTGAAGGTACTGCACAGTTCCAGGAACTGCTGCAGGTGGGCGCTCGCATCTTCATTAGGCTTGCCACAGAATGGGCTAGCCTATACCATCGTGATTAAGCCAGTCTTGATCTCGAAGTTTCCATTCCCGGTGTTGATCTCAGGGCCTGTCGGCACCTGGTCAGTAGAGGGAGCGGAGTACTCGCGGAGAGTCTTCTCGACAACAGTGTTGACCATGGAAATTGATGCGGATGGCACAAAGGAAGCTGGATCGACTTCTGAACGTTCACGCAGAGGAGAGCCGAAATGAGTTCGTGCCTTCCTTACGAGTGACTCACGATCTTCAGCGAAATTCGGCGGTAAGTCGAAACCAGTCATGCACAAACTGTCTTCATCATCAGTAGACAAAGAAGACAATCCAAGTTAGCCTGCATTGAGAACTATTTTATTCCTGCCATGATTATAAACATAAGCAAAGTGTTGATATGTCATCCTTAAGCCTTCCCCGGCAACGGCGCCAGAAATGCTTGTTGACATTTCTTAGCGCAATCACCTACGAACAGGTTTGGAACCCATCCTGGTAACAGCGCCAGAAATGCTGGTTGGTAATTATTAACATTACAGGAGTCCGCAAGCGTACGGAAGTACCATTGTAGCATTTCCCCAAAGGAGTATTCCAAAGGGTATCGAATCCAAGGAAGGCTTTGGTGGATTAACAAGCTCGACACTATTGCAATGAGTGTAGATCATAGACGGAAATAAATCAGACACTCAAGTACAGGGGTAAGAAATGATAATGGGGTAGTGTGATCACACACACTCACTCTCTCTCTCTCTCTAAAGGGTCCTAGGCATAGGAGGTAACATACGAGTTAGTTCTAGGTTCTTATGTACTATACACATAAAGCTGGTAAGAACGAGTTAGATACACTAGCGTTGAAGAACATTGACTTAAGCACCCAGGTACCACGGGGAGCTAACCTCCCGCGTTGCTTCCGCACAGCTCCGGTTATTAGATTTTAGACTCCTACAGCCTATCCGAACGTGGGGGATTTCAGAGGGTCCAATGGCTGTCACTACCGCGGCCTACCCCAAGACAAACCGTGCGATAAACTCATAAGTAAGGTAGCTACGCAACCCAAGCACCATGCTTACGTTGTTAGCCGGACTTGACCGGCCCGGGCTATTGTGACCCAGGTCAAGCCACCAGATAAACCAGCCAATTACACCGAGTACCGTAGCTTAAGCACAGACTTCATACAACGCAGTCATGTCATCTAATTAGATCAAACCAGGTCAGGTACACAAACGTATTCGTGTTTTCCTATGTCTGTTCAACTGGATCAAAGGGTCGTGTTCGCGAAGAACACGAGCCTCTAACTTATGAACAAACACCATAAACATGTGAAAGTCACCCGTCAAGTGGATCGAAAGGCCTTGTTCATCAAGAACAAGAGCCTCTAAATGATGAACAGGTGAAGAACACATGAACAAATCACCCATGTATACTAACACGACTTTATATGAAATAGCTGAATAACTGAAGTAGATCAAAGTCATACAAATGAAATAAGATACAAGAGAACTCATACCTAGATCCCAAAGTAGACTTGGAACCTGAAGTAGAACTACTCTAGCCTACCTCCTAGCCTTGAGACTAAAAGTGAGAGAGGTGTTGCAAGTGTGGATGTCTAAGAATGAGCCCCCTCCCCTTCTATTTATAGGCCCGAGCACCGGCGAGGAGTGGATGCAAACACCCCGGGAATGGCCTCTAGGACCAATAGGGAAGCACCACGTGGAAGGCCAGGACAGGCCGAGCAAAGGTCGGTTCGGCCGACCTGTGGGGTCGGCCGACCCCCTGGTGGGCCCCTCTGGCCTGTGCTTTCTCCTGGTGGCTGTTCTGTGGGTCCTTAGGTCAGTTCCCGGTGTCCACCCTGTTTTGGCGCGGGTTGCATGCTTTGTGGGCCCATGGATCCATGTGACGTCCACGTGTCACGCTCTGATTCGTCGGAGTGTGCTTCACTTGGATTGCTTGCATGGCATGCATGCATGGCGCCCTTGTTGGCAGCTTTGCATGCATGGCATCCTTGTTGGCAGCCCTCCTAGGATGAGGTGATGTGGCATGGATCATAGAAGGTGAGTTTGCCACTTTTTTCTTGCTTATTTTTCTGCAATCAAATAATCTCCAAGGACAAGTGGAACTACATTATTCTTAACTAAATACGTGTAAGAAATGCCTTATGCTCCTTTATTTATGAGTATATTGACGACTAAAGTAGGCACTTAACAGCCGTCAACAACGATCGAGGGTGACGTTTTTTCGGGGCGATTCTCCTTTTTCGTGGAACCAGATCGCCGAAGTCGACCCGTCTCCACGAGGGGCTACTGTTGGGGAATCGACCCTTTCCTGGTCACCCTCGCTCGTTCGGAGGAAACATGGTTCTCACACAAACCTGTTTTCTTCTGAAAAGTGTTTTTTTCAAAACCTAGGTATATGGAAAAGCGAAGAAGTTTCCCACCGAGCGAAGATCTCGAGCCTTTTTACTTTTATGTTTCTCACGGTCTTGTGAACTTTGGTTTTTATAAAAGAGTGTTTTACTCTTAAATCAAAGAAAAACACGGTTTCTGCTAACAAGTGCTTCTCGTCGGAAAGAAATGGGTTTTCTTTTGGTTGTGATTTCAGGGAGCGAAGTTGGAAGGGAGTCATGATTTGTCATGAACATGTCTAAGGACCATGGCTTCTGTCAAGCGGATACTTCAAAGCCCTGATGTACGCAAGAAAAGGTAAGTTCTACCGAATGGTGACGTCAGCACAAGCGGTGGTGACGGCAGCCTGAGCGAAGATGCTAAAACGAAAGAAGAAGGGACTTTAGTCCAGAGAAGAATGCATCGAGGTTGAATCAGTCAATGGCGTGATCAAGAAGATACAAAAGGAACGTAAGAAGCTAGGCCACGCAAGAAGAGAGAAGCCAATACACGCTAATGGCAAGTTTGTAATATAAGCGAAGTCCCGTGATTACCGGGGACGAATGTACCCTCCACTTTCCTTGTATATGTATTATAGTCAGGGGTAGAATTGGAATGTAAAAGTGACCTCCAGTCACTATAAAAGGTGCCCCCGTGCCTCCGTGTAAAGGGATCGTTTTTTTCAGAGAAAAAGAGAACCTTTAGCAGTGCCTTTTCACTTTACTGTCAGGGGATTTTCGATTTCCCAACAATTAGACAATGTTGTGCTACAGTAACCAATCTATAATGACAGATAATTAGACTTCGTGGATTCATCTCGCGATTTCTAGTCTATTCGTGTAGTTAGTTCTGTAAGTAGTCTACATTTAATACTTTTATTAATAGACCTTGGAAAAGAATTCTAAAAATTTTCTCCAAAATTTTCCAACGAACTAAACAGGGTAGCGAGACAACCTGAATAACTATGGAGGCACTACGGGACTACTCATCCAAAGTCCAAAGTTGCGCAGCTAGTGAGGCCGTAGAAAAACGCCATTGCTGCTGCTCGTGCTCCCCCAGCACACATGTTGACAGCATCGATCTTATTTCCACGAGCGCGCGCGCGCTCCCGTCCCTCTCATGAGCCTCCAGTTCCAGCGAGCCATGTGGCCTCGCGATCGAGCTAGCTGCCCTTGCGTGGACGTAGAGACAGACGAGTACTCCCTCTCCGTCCCAGGACACCGTACGTACTCCGTATAGTTGGACGACCAGTCGACCACTGAAGAGTACTACAGCACGTACGTACGTACGCACGTGCGCGCGGGCACGTAGGCTAGCTATTGCCACGCCTAGGGTAGGAGTAGTATGTAGGGTGGGGATGCATTGTGCAACTCCGCGCAGCGCATGGGAGGATCAGAGGGCGACAGGTCTGGGGCTTCCTGGGGCTCATGATTAGCCCGCGCCCGCTGCCTGCCCTGACTGCCTCGCATGCACGCGTCTTGGCTCGGCGCACCTGTCACCTGCCATCCCCACCAGTCCACCACCACCACCCAGTGCGCGGCGTGTGTTCCTTTCATTTCAGGCCGCCGCCCCGTGCCTCCTCTCCGGCAATCATGCCCTCGCCAAAAGGGACCGGCCGGCCGCCCAACAACGAGCCACAGCCACACGCCCCGGCCGCGCGCGCCCGGGGAACGAGCGAACATCTACCTACCTACCTATCTAGCGCGACATGCAAGCTACGACCGGCACCGGCCGGCTGGCCGGCGGCAGTGGATGGAGTTATCGTCAAGCTCGGCATCATCGTCTGCCCGGCCGTGAGGAATAAATCCGTGCACGCACGCGCGTCTTATAACCTCTCACCACCGGGGGGTCTCTACCGGGCTGTATACGTTGGCGATTCTGTGCGCAAACACGGCCAGATCGACGTTGGAAGCGAGAGCTAGCAGGCATGTTTAGGCGCCAATAGTGGCACCCGTACGGAACCTCGCTGTCCCGCAACACCACGTCCACGCGCGCCTTTTTCCCCGCCGGCCATCATGCCGGCCGGGCGCGGCGCCGCTGATGGATTGGCCAGGTGAGGGACGGGGTCGGGTCGGGTCCTCCATCGATTGCGCCGGTGGAATGAAACTCTGACGATGACAACACGAGACGAGAGGCCGGCCGGGCCGCGGCCGCCGCGCCGGGGGAGCGCGCGCTTTTTATCCCGTCCTGTCCGGCTCCGGCCGCCCGGTCTAATCCAATCCGACACCCAATCCGTCGGTTCCAAAAAGCGAGCACCCGCTAACTCCAAGGGAGCAGAGCAGACAGCTTAGAGGTACGGCACCTCTCCCAGCTTAGCTTTGCCTTTGCCGCTCTTGTCGCCAATCAAATCGATCCGCAAAGAACCCTAGGGTAGGGCGCTTTCGCGCCCGGCGCACGACCCGGCGGCACCGCGAGGCCATAGCGAGAGAGTGCGAGACCTGCGCTCCGATCGAGTTGGCAGATCCGATGTCGGCTGCCGCTGGCCTGGCCGGGCCTGGAGAACGCCCGGCCGGTGGGCGGTGGCGACTGGCGAGACCTGTGCTGGTGACAGCACATGCCTGCGTGTCTCCTACTGGGATAGTACGTATACTTGTACGCTCAGATGTTGGTTGGTCTACATCTTGTAAAAGCATACGTATGTAGAGGGGGCAACTTAAATGCTTCCATAGGCCGGATGGAGTTATCATGACATGAGGCTGTTTGGCAGGGCTCCGGCTCCTCCAAAAACGGCTTCGACTCTGTCTCCTCCGGTAGAGTGGCTTTTCTGGTGGAGCTGGAGTCATTTTGAAAAACGTTTGGCAAAACGGCTTCACCTGTTGGATTGATATTGTAAAATGTCGAAATTACCCTTCACTATATATTTTTTTTAATCTTTCTCACTTCTCATTTTCTTTTTTTTCTCTCCCCTTTCTTTTTTTTCCCTCCCCTCCTCTTTTTCCTACCCTTCTCTTTTTTTCTCCTCCACTCGTTTCTCCCCCATCCCCATCCTCTGCTCCCTCACCAGTAGCACGCACAACCGGCAACCGGCGGATCCCGCCCGATGAAACCCGCGCGCCGCCCCCAAGCTCTCCCCGCTGACGGATCCCGAGCGCCGCCCCCAAGCTCTCCTCGCTGACGGATCCCGCGCGCCGCCCCAAGCTCTGCCCGCGACCGCGGATCCCGTGCGCCATCTCGACGCGCAGTGGCCGGCGGCTGGCCGGTGCCTCTTCTCCTCCTCCTCGCTGCGCCTGTATGGGAGGCTCCTACCCCCGGCCGGCCGCGCCTCCTTCCGCCCGCCGGCCGCGCGACCTCCCGCCGACCGGCCATGCCCGCCTGGGGGCAAGACCGGCAAATCTCCGCGTGGAGCCCGACGGAGCCGGGCGGAGCCACGTTTTTGTGGCTCCGTCCGGGCGAAAGTGCTCCAGAGAGCGGATTTCCCGGGGCTCCAGGTCCGGAGCCGAGCGTGAAGTCCCCGTTTGGGAGGGCTCCGGCCGGAGCCGCTCCTGGAGCCGCCGATGGAGCCCTCCCAAAGGGGCCCATGATCTGATCTGGTGGAGGACGAGGACGGTGATGTGCGTGCTACGGATTTGCTAAATGTGTTTTCTTGTCCTCCTTTGATGATGAAAACAATCTCATGGAACATCTTGATGGCCATCTCGCTTCCCATGTTTATCTGTTTCTGGCGTAACGTTTCAATCGATGATCCTTCATTGGCGTCGTTCTTCTACGTTTGAGTTGGTTTCTGCATTTGCTTCACTTCGCTGCTCCTCTCATCATCTTCCGCTTCTTGTTTTTTTTTTCTTTCCTTCTTGGCCTTTTCGTAGCCCGGCCCATACACATCTGTTGCACCGCTGAAAACAGCCTACTTTACCAAATGCACCCTGGCCCATAAATATATGTAGCATGTCGAAAAAGCCCGGCCCATCAATATCTGTAGCACGTCGAAACAGCCCGGCCCCTATACAGCCGTTTGCACCGCCGAAACAGTCCACTTTTAACATCCAAAAATCATACCTCCTTGCCAGAGACGACGACGCCCACTAGAGGCGCCATGCAGAATCGGGCTGTCACAGATGTCCACAAACGCAAGCATTCAGTCAACAACGAATGAATGAACGAAGCCATGCTCATCACCCAGCAAGAGGCACCACAATATGACAATACTCCAAGAATGCGTGCGCACGAAACGCAACCACATCGAATCAATTATGGTGTCATCGAAGCAAAGGACCGATGACATCAGTTGCTATATGTACAGGAATTACAGGATCAGCAATCAAGGAACTGCGAAAGATCAATCACAGCAAACAATTTTACATCTACTGGATCATAGGCTGTATATGTACATGGGGGCTAGGGAGGGTCAACTCAGAATGGACTCTATTCAGGTTCGAAGAGCGTCCATGTTCGGCCGGAATACCTTGCTGGCTGGGCTGCATTGCCGGCTCCTCTTGGGCTCTGATATCCTCACCTGTGTTATTGCTGCCGTTAGTACGTCAACTATACCACATTCATCCTGCTCCTCAGAGTTGTCACTTGAGGATTCTAAAGATGAAGACTCGCAGCAAGACCTAACTCGCTCCCAGTCAATCATGGGCGCTGCTGCAGCCTTATTAGTGCTCCATAGGCTTGAGAATTCTGCCTTCAATGAGCATTCGTCGTAGAACAAGACCCAGGGGTGCCCTGCGTTCAACAGCATGGCGAAAACCAGAATCAGGATCGCATAACAAAGAGCTCACATGCAGGGAAAACAAAATGGTGTTTGAACTTACGAAGAACATCAGCGGCGCCAAATCGTGAAGAGGCATCCCGATTAAGCATTTTGCTTATGAGATCACGAGCAGGAAGTGATACCGATCTCCATTGATCGCTGTGAAAATCAAGCTCTACTGTCTTTATTGCTTCAAAGATAGCTTCAACACAGTTGCCTTGAAAAGGAAGTGTGCCCATCAGGAGCACGTGCAGAACCACCCCGGCAGCCCATATGTCTACTTTTTGCGAGTAATCTCCGAGTAGAACATCAGGTGCCATGTAGGCAGGGCTCCCGGCAACACCAGTCAATTTCTGGCCTGCTCACAGTTGAGAAACAAATTATTAGAATCCAACCTGCAGCCAGCAAATAAGTTGATTTAATAGTTCCATCAAAATTTTTCGCCAAGGTAACACTCATTTTTAGTCAGGGAACATCAGCTTTATACGAACACTAAAAACTACATACATAGGTAAATACTCCCTCCGTTTCAAAATACTTGTCATTCTAGCTTTTCTAGATACATTCCCTTTGTTATGCACTTAGATAGTTAGTATGTCCACATATATAATAAAGGGAATGTATCTAGAAAACCCAAAATGACAAGTATTTTGAAACGGAGGGAGTATATAACAGAAGGGAAAACATCCACTTTGTGCTCTGATTATTGCTTAGCCAAATCAGCGTCATTATACCTTAATCAGAATGTTCTATAAATAGAAATTATAATTATCATATACCAGAAAACAGAATTATGTTGACATAATAGAAGAATAATGATATGACAAACTTAAGTGCATTGCAAGTGATGAAAAACAGGAACAATTCAGGCAAATCTAATAGCTTCATGGTTTCACAAATAGTTTAACAGCAAATACTTAACACACTAGTGTTAGTCTGATCACATACACAAGGAAGATACTCTTTGTCAATAAAATATTAGATATTCTGCCACTCCTTGATGAGCAAACCTTTTTTTCTCTTAAAATGATGATAAGCTTGATAGTTGATTGCTGGTCCATAGGCTACTATATCTAGCTCATGCCACTACCTTAAAACTTCTTAAAACCACATGAGAGATAATAACCATGACCAGACTACCTGACCATCATGCTGTCATTCTATTGAAGCTGTCAATTGTCAACACACACATCCAGAACTCCATGGGAATAACAACAAGCTTTGGATGACACCAACTCAACTGCGACTACCAAATAGCACCACTTGGACTCTTGACCGACCTAACAAAACAAGACGACACAGTCAATGAACACCAGAGTACCAGATACCAAGTCATGACTGAAAACACAACTCATACATTTCAAATCCCTCGACATGATAGCGATGAATGCAGATGTAATTGGATTACAAACGGATGCTCCGGAATTCCAGAAACGCTGCAACAAACCTAGTCGTTTGTGTGGGCAAGCCGAATAAATCATTCTTCCCAAATGCTAGTTTCAAACATAATGGAAAAAACACTAGTGATTACAACACCTTAAGAATCTTATTATCTTCCACTGCTCAATGTGTTATGCTTACCATCGATTTAAATTACAATTATCTTCTCTCCGCAGCACAATGCATTAAAACCAAAAGCCCAAATTCTATTCGAATGCTCATATTACTCTCTAGCATTCCATGTTCATTGTCAGATGGCATTTCGATCTGCCAGCATTTTAAAGGAACTACATTGTCAAAACAGAATCGTAACTAGTAGTCACCCCACAAGATGATGCATGCTAACCTACACACCAAATTTAGGTGGCAATCTTTGTAGTCACTTACCATCAGCCACTCGCACGGCCAGTCCAAAATCTGCAAGTTTCAACCTTCTGGCCTTGGTGAGCAGAAGATTATCCGGTTTAATATCCCTGTGCACGACGCCCATCTCGTGGCAGTAGTCGAGCACGGCCATGAGCTCCCTGATCACATGGGCGGCGCGGCGCTCGGATAGCCTCCCCTCCCTGGCAACCTCGTCGAGGAGGCGGCCACCGCGGCAGAGCTCCATGACGAGGTAGAAGGAGTCGGCGTCCTCGAATACGGCCCTGAGCGTGACGATGCCGGGGTGGCCGGAGAGGTGCTGCATGATCTCCACCTCGCGGTGCGCCGTCTCCCCGGCGTTCTTGGGCAGCGCCTTGCACGCGAACTCCTCCCCCTCGCCCCCGCCGGCCTTGGCGCGGCAGACGCGGACGGAGCCGAACTTGCCGTGCCCGATCTCCTCCCCGAGGTCGTACTCGCTCTCCAGCCGCTTCCGCCGCCCGATCCGCGTGGCGGAGTCGATGCAGCCCACCTTCCGCTTCAGCCCACGGCCAGGGAGGACCCCCGCCGACGCCGACGCGCCGCTCGCCGCGGGGGCCGTCATCACCACGGCGGCGGGGGGGCCGGAGCCAGCGGCCGCGCCGGCGCGGGGGACCTGGTGCGGGTCGGACCCGCGGCAGGCGCGCTTGCGGGAGGCCAAATCTTGGAGGGACCTGGCGGCGGAGCACGCCGGGGGCGCGCCCTTGCGCTTCCGCGGCACCGGCTCCATGGCGCGCGCGCGGAGGATCGGGGGCTCTCCCACTCCTAGCTCGCGTTCCTGCGCCGCGTGCGGCTCCGGTGCATAGCGCGCTGGCGTCGGCGGTGGGTAGGGGAGCGGATCGGGGGGAGCGGTGGGAGGGGATGGATCGGCGGGGCGCGGCCCGGCGGGTGGGGAGGGGGCTCGGAGGGAGGAGAGATGTGGCGTCGAGGTGACGCAAAGGACGAGGCTTTTGTGGGGGGCACTCGTGGGAGCGGGGGGGCGCGAGCACGAGCGCGTGACTGGGTGGTGTCGGGCGCAACCGACCGACGCGGGTCGGCGGCGGCGTGGCGTGTCGCGCGGCGAAGCTACGAGAGGTTTCTTTTGTGGTCTTGGTGGTCCTGGGCCGCGCAAGGCCCATGTGAGGTCAGACGGCGCTTGTTAGAAAAAAAACATTTTTCCTTTAAAAAACAATTTCAGACAGCCCGAAACGGCGTGTGGTTCCAATTTGCGAACCACGAGGAAGCTTTTGGAACGCTTGAATGGCGCTGCCCGGAGAGCAAAATGCCTAGCAGTAGCTGCTACCAATCTAGTACGACCTCGGGCCATCAAACGACAGAAATCGCACAAAACATGTTTCATATCTACTCCCTCAAGGTGTGTTTAGCTCACCAAAATTTTGGAACCAAAATTTTGAGTACCCCTTTCAAGGTCTATTAGATCTAGTAAACATAGACTAATTATAAAACTAATTACACGAATGGACGGGAAATTCCGAGACGAATCCATTAAGTCTAATTAATCCGTCATTAGAGATTGTTTACTGTAGCACGATATTGTCTAATCATGACATAATTAGGCTCGTTAGATTCGTCTCGAAAATTAAGGTAGGGGTTGTGAAATAGGTTTTGTCACTAATCTACATTTAATACTCCTAATTAGTGTCCGAAGTTTGATGTGACGAGTAGTTGGTGAAATTTTAGAGAAGTAAACAGTCAGTCTCAAAATAAATACAATTCTAGAATTTGAATTTTGTCTCACAAAAAATACAACTTTGACTAACTAACTACAAAAGACAAGAGACTTCAAAAATTTCTCACACAAAAGACAAACTAATACCTAGATCTTTCTCATAAAAGAAAAAGGGTATTTTGGTCATTTTACGTGTTCGGTCCTAGAATTGCATTTATTTTGGAACGGAGGGAGGGGTATGTGGTATTATTGTATTATAGTCATTTAATCTTCAAATTTTCAAATAGAAATGATTAACTTAAATTTACGGTGTCTTTGCTCAGAACAAAACAGCACCGGTCACCAACCACCAACCAGACAACGGTATTTTTCTCGTAGAATAAATCAGCACCAGCTACCAGCAAGCTGAACATGCTCTTATGAGGTTTCTTTGGAGTTAGGTATGAAAATAAGAGTGGTGTTTGGATAGAGGAGTAAATAGGACAAATTTATCCTAAATTGACCAGGGGCGGAGCCACTCTATCGGCGGGGTGGGGCGACCGCCCCAGCTACCAACCGGCGAACATCAGTAACACCTTCTGTTCATCGAGATATTAAGTTTTGCGTTCTGCCACTGCTGCAAGAAGATAGGAAGCAGAGAAGGAATGTGCTGGTGCAGGAGAAGATCGGAGAACAAAAGTGGTCAAGAGGCTGTGGGCTTGGTGGACTGAACTCAGTGCAGCTCCTTCCAGTACTCTACAAAGCTCAATTCTCCCAAGAATGCATAGGACTTGTCGTGTGGTGCTTCTTCATATATTCCAGCCGAGGCTCAAATATTCCCTTCGTTACTTGTTGCTTGATTCCACAATCCCTTCATTACTTGTTGCTTGATTCCTCTGTATATCAGTGCACCTCAATTCTCTTTTGTTGCTTACTGATCAGCTCATTTTACTCAGCCAAAGTTAAAAAATAGCTTATGTTACTCAAGCTCAAATATGCAAATAAAATCAATAATACATTTGTGTACTCCAGTTGGTTATACAGATCCGCCTCAGCTAAAATTTTCAGCTGCCTCCATCATTGATTGACCTCAAAGGTGCCAAACATGTAGGGGTAAATGTGTAGCCTCTCAAATTTCATTTGCCCCTTAAATCTGAGGTAAATGTGTGGTGAGGCTCACAAAAAGGTGCTCAATTAGTGCACTCTCTCCTCTCCCACATGGCTATTCAATGTTTAGCCTACCAACATTTACCCATTAATCCAAATACATCAATGAGACAAATTTGCTAAGGGCAAATGAGAGGGGTAAAACATTTGTCTTGAGGCAAATATTACAATCCAAACACACCCAAGGACTCGTCAAATAGGGAGCAAATCTACTCGGGACATAGAGACCCTAATTAAACGGTCATTTATGAAGATGCTCTTGCGGTCTGATATAGAGGCTGTTCGGCTGGCTGATCTCCGGCTTATTTCGGCTTGTTTCGACTTATTTCCTCTCACACAACACTATTCAATCTACCAGTCGAACACTATTCAATCTACCAGCCGAACAGCCTCATAGTCGTATTTTTGTGACAATAGGGTGTTTGGATGCAGGGGTAAATGGGGTAAACGAGGCAAATTTACCCCTAAGGTACCAAACATGTGGGGCAAATGTTTTGCCCCCTAATTTTATTTACCCCTAAAGAGTAGCAAATTGGAGAAAAACAATCCCATCCGCATCGTCTCTCCCGCGGGGCCGCGGGTCGCGCGAGGGCTCTCTGTGCGGAGACGCGCCGCCGTTCCCGTCTCCTACCCGCACCACTACCCCATCTCCCACCCGCGCTGCCGCCCTCCGTCTCCCACCCGCGCCGCCGCCGGCTCCCCGACCCGCGCCACCGCCGGCACCCACACGCGCATCCAGGAGGTCGTTGAAGGGGAAGAGCCCGTCTCCGACGACCGCCCATACTCCGCCTCTCCGTCGACTTCGCCGCCAGGGTCTGCAGGACGGGAGAAAGTACACCGCTCCTCTGCACCGTCCTTTCCCAGATCCGCTATCGTCTTCCAAGAAGATGGAGGGTGACGTCACCGACGACGACGGGTTGGAGCCACTATTCCCTCCGGCGGGTGGCGCCTCCTCCCGCGGCTTCAACCTCTTCTTCCAATCGGATTTGATTGGCGGCGTGCAGGCCTCCCGGACGGGCATGGAGTCCCTCGACCTCAACTCCCAGCTGGACACCTTCCCTCACATCGGCGACTACCAGTCCTACCTTCAAGGCGGTGCAGGGGACCTTCAAGGCGGCGCGTTCCCTGCAGGCAACCGCCACCTCGATATCCACAGGTGTGACGGAGGGTTGAGCCAAAGGGGAGGTGGTGCTGGTGGACGCGGCCGGCAGTTGGACTTCCTTGTTGCGTCATCGTCGGGGGCAGCCGCCAGTGGCCATGCCATTCCTCCGTCAGGCGCAACCGGAGGCCGTGTCATTCCTCCGTCGGGCGCAGCCCGAGGCCGTCAACGTGGCACCTCTGCATCCTCAGGCCGTACCAACGCCTCTGCATCTTCAGGCCGTGGCCGCTCCTCTCGTCGTGGTGGTTGTGCTCGTGGTCAAGGATTGCCAAGAGGCAATCTTGAAGAAGGATACGAAGAAGATGAAAATGAAATCCAAGTCATAGGCACTTCTTGAGGGAATCCGGTAAGCATTTGTCAAGGCAATTAAGTTTCTTCTTCTCATGTACTATTTATGAAATTTCCATGCTCTTGTCAGATAATTTCTGCAATTCTCTAAAACTGGTGTGCATGATGTGGTCATATAAATTGAAAATTGTGGATGCAGTAGCATGATTAGTATGGATTCTTACTTGAAACAATTTTAGGCCCTAAGCAATTTTAGATTATTTCTAGTAGGAGCATTGTTGTTCAGACAGCTTCCAGGGGCATCTCAAATTCTTTTGTACTGTGTTGGGGTCGCTACAAATTTAGAAGTGGCAGTCATCCATTGGTGGTAGGTGAAAGTGTAGAGCGCATTACTGGATGGTCAGAGCCATGAAGCGATGGTTGTAGCATATGATCCATTTTAGGTCATTTTGATGACAAGTTAATCAGATAATCATTGGCTAGATAGCTTCCAAATTAAAGATCCCGCATCATGCGATCTGGTTGCTTGTCCGTTGCGATTGAGAACAAGTAGCATGTGTAACATGAATCTCAAAAATGAAAAATTAATCATTTGCAGAATTTAGAATTGCATAATTGCAGAATTGTCGATTGAGCTGATTGTTGCTAGCTCGGTATTAATAGTTCTAGCTGGCTTTATTTGCTGGGTGTTGCAGTGTGCTTTGTTTCAAGCGTGTTAGTTCTTGGCTGGCCTTTGGTTTTGGATGAAGGTCTCTGAAAAAGTAGTAGTTTAGCAGCAGCTTTGTTTAATTAGTTCTTGGTTATATATATGTAATGTAATGTAATGTAACTTGGTATGAATTGTTGGAGGTGTTGATGCTTAATGCATGGCACTTTGATTTTCCAGCGAACTAGTAATGAAATGATTTGCTACACTTTGTTTAATTAGTAAGGTCGGAGCTGTTTCCTGAGTTGCCACTTTGTTTTATGTGTTCAAGTACATTGGTATGTATTGGCATGCATGGTAATTTGGTGAAGAACTGAACGTGAGTGTTGTATTTGTCATTTGATGCCTGGCACTAGTGTACTGTACTGCTAGGGGGGAAAAGAGAACTATTGTATATCTTTATTTTTGTGCAACTGTTTTTTTATATGTAAACATTAAGATATATTATTGACAATGCATGATTTAAACAAAAGCTTTGCCATCATAATAGCAACCATGGCCCACGTGAAAACAAACATCCATGCTTTCCAGGTTAATGGCGGATAGTTCATGGTTGTTTGCAGTAGCAGGTAGTATAGTATTAACTTGCAAAGGTATAGCAGGCACCAGGCAGTAATTCAATGCTTGTAGTTCAGTTAAGGGAACATAAGAAACTTCCAGGCAGTTAGAGACACGGCTGCCATTTTTAATTTTGTTGCTATCAGTGAGTGACCGTACTTCCATGAATAGTAACATTGTTCTGATAATGTGGTGCCATTTTCCATTGATATAAACTATTAGAACTAGGTTATGTTTTTGTAGGCGACAAGCAAAAGTCATGAATAGTAAAAAGGGTTGAATTTATTTGGAAATAGCCAACTGCAGTGGTACAGCAGTTGGAAATAGGACAGCGCAAGCATAAGTGCAATGCATTTATTTGTTATCATCTATTTGTTTTTTGTGTTGATGTGCATACATTCTGTTCCCAGTCAAATAATTTCTTCGCTTTTTTTGCTCCTCGTGCCATCCTTATTTTTGAATGGAGCAAAGTACTTTATTGGAGAGGGACCAACTCTTGTGCTAATTTGTATATGCTATTTAATTGTATTGTGTGTCTCTTTCATGTTATAGAGCAAAACTAAAAAGGCAAATTGGTCAAATCACAATAGTAACATTGTGTCTTGAGCAAGTAGAAGCAAGAAATTATGCTGATGGAAACATGAACACTGCTGGATACAATAGCATTATACAGAAATTTCAGGAAGTTACTGGTCTGCTGCATGATAGGACGCAGATAAAAACTAGAATTGGCCAACTTAGGGGGTTGTACGGTTTCTGGGTCCTGCTGCAAAAACATTCTGAATTGGGAAGGAAGCCAGATGGGAGCATTGATGCAGACTCAGCCTTTTGGAAGGACCATACAGAGGTACTTCTACCCTTAATGTGCTACTGTTTTTTCCACTTATACAAGAGAACCATCTGACTTAATTTATCTTGCAGAATAAACCATGGCTGAAGAGATTGAGGAAGGGGGATCCACCGTTCTTGGATGACCTCGAGGCAATGTTCTATAACGAAGTGGTTGATGGATCCAATGGCTATGTTCCAGGACAAGATTTTTATGATGGTGAAAGGCAGCAAGAAGAAGAAGAAGCAGCATGGGAGGAGGAGCAAGAAGAAGAAGAATTTGTTCACAGCCCTATGAGTACAAGTAGCCGCAAGAGCAAGAGGTCGGGTGGAAGCACTAGCAGCACAGGCCATAACCCTGAAAAGAAGGGGAAAAGCCAAGGAACAAGCAAGAGAAAAAATCAAATTGTCAAAGTCTTGAACAAGATTGCCACTACTTACAGCCAGTCAGTTAGTGCAAACCATCAGACTATACAAGAGCATAAGGATTCCAAGTTGCAAGCTGAGATGAAGATGGATGCTGAAATTGAGAAGTGCCAGCAGTTGGCTTGGGAGTGTTTTCCCCATGACAGTGTTGAGGCATATGCAACGTTCAAGATTTTCAAATCCAAATTCAATCGTCGATACTTCCTCACCATACCCACTGTCGAAGGAAGGATCAACTTCTTGCAAAGATGGTGCAAGGATAACAATATGTATTAGAAGATGCTGCTATGATGTTAACCGTTTGTCTTAGAATATGTGTCTGAACCTTTTAAGTCATGGTCTGAATTGTGTATGTGTGTGATGTAAACCATTTAAGTTATGATGTTAACCATTTGTGTGATAATTGTGCCTAGTTGTCTTGTTCTCAGTTATATTCTGATTTTTTTCCTATTATTATATTCTGATTTTGATGTTAATTTGTTCATTTAGGACGAAGAATCAAGCGAGGATGGACAAGAAGAATCCTCTCCCTATGAGAATGATGTGTATGCAAGTGAAGATGGACATGAAGATGAGCCACCATATGAGAATGATGAGTATCCAAGTGATGATGAAGATTCAAGTCAAGATGGAAGGAAATCATCAAGTGAAGATGAAATTGTGAATATGGCCCGAAACAATCTCAAGAGGGACAATGAATTCATCGCGCAGACCATGACAGTCTTTGGTACGTACTTTCAAACCTACTATGTCAAAAGGCCAAGGAGGGTACCTATTGAAACTGGAATGCAATGGGTGGAGAGGACACTAGCCAATGAAGATGATTGCTATGACATGTTTAGGGTTGCTAGACCGGTATTTAATACGCAACATAATTTGTTGGTGCAATCATATGGATTGAAGTCAAGTGCAAAAATGAGTTCAGTTGAGACTTTAGCTATGTTTTTATGGGTTGTTGGTGCACCCCAGTCAGTTAGGCAGGCTAAGAATCGGTTTGTGAGATCCTTAGAGACAGTTAGCCGCAATTTTGGTCGAGTTCTAACTAGTGTTCTCAAGCTAGCTGCAGATGTCATAAGGCCAAAGGACCCTCAATTCTCAACAGTTCACCCTGTATTAGAAAATCCACACTTTTGGCCACACTTCAACAACTGTATAGGAGCAATAGATGGGACTCATATTCCAGTTGTGGAGGAAAAAAGTAAAAGGGTTGCACATATGTGTAGACACAAATTCACATCACAAAATGTGCTAGTTGTATGTGATTTCGATTTGATATTTACATTTGTTCTTGCGGGATGGCCTGGCTCTGTACATGACATGACAGTATTCAAGGATGCAACCAGGAGATATGCTGAGAAGTTTCCACATCCACCTTCAGGTGATCTACTTACTCTCTCATATGTCAGTATCTCGTATTCAAGTTGGTTGTCTCACAATTTGTCTACAAATTTGTAGGGAAATTTTATTGTGTTGATGCGGGGTATACAAACCGCCCGGGTTATCTTTCACCCTACAGGGGTATAAAGTACCCTCGTCCACCGTTTCATAAAGCTCCACTTCCGAAAGGTATAAAAGAGACTTTTAATCATGCACATTCTAAAGTTAGAAATGTCGTAGAACGGTCATTTGGAGTTTTAAAGAACAAGTTCCGCATTCTGAAGGGCATGCCACAATTTTCAATAGCAAAGCAAACTAGAATTATTGTAGCATGCATGGCTCTTCACAATTTCATTCGAGAGAGCAAGTTGGATGATAAGGACTTTGATTTGTGCGACGCGGATGAAAACTATGCTCCATTGGACGACGAATATGACTCTGAAGATGAACTTGAGCCGAATACTCAAGAAGACGAACCCCTCACCGAAGATGCAGACATGGATGCTTTCCATGATCAAATAGCTCATGCTTTGTTCTATAAATGAGCGTATGTGTGTATGATTTTTATCACTTTGGACTGTTAAATAAATTGCATGTGTATGTGAGTACATTGTATTGTCATGAAGTTGTGCTGGTGATGTGCTACATAATATTTTATAAAACTGTTCAATTATGCTTCAAAGTGATTAATTATGCATGTGTATATTTTGCAAAGGCCGAAAGGAGCAAGTAGCAGTGCACAGTTCGGTCAAAAAAGTAGCAGTGCACAGCAGCAAGCAGGAGCGCAGCGGCAGTGTGCAGCAGTGAGTTGGCGCCAATTTTGAAGTCCTTTTTTAAATAAAAGCTGATTCAAAATGCATAACCCACCAACATTTACCCCTACCATCAAACACCCCAAGAAGCAAATATTAGTAGAGGCAAATGGGAGGGGCAAAACATATACATTGGGGTAAATATTTACTCCTACCATCCGAAGAGGCCCAAGGTCACCAACCTAAAGAGTAAGTTAGCAATAATTAGCACGTAGACCAAATATTTGGCTGTAATATACGAGAATATTACCATTATAATATTGCAAAAAACTGCCGCTATAACTGTCACTGAACACATAAAGAATTTCCATGACTCCCGGCAGTTTTTTCAAGTGGCCAAACAGTGTTCGTATATTGTCATCCCTCGCAAAGTTGCACCACCTTTCATTATTAGCATAGGGCCTGAATGTATGTGGGCCTACATTTTAATGGGCCGCGTGTTGTGTGCAATTTCAGTTTGAGTTTTTTTTTTTGAACTGCGTTAAAAAGGTATGAAACGTTCATATGGTATCAAACCTAATACTGAACGGAAACGTCGGTTTAAACTAAGTCCACACCTTTTTTTTTTAGAACAACTAAGTCCACACCTATATCACATTTTATTAGCCCCAAAATATGAGGGCCTGAATGTTTGTGGGACTAAATTTTAATGGGCCAAGTGTTGTTACGTGCAATTTCAGTTTGAAGTTTTTTTTAACTGCGGCAACGATAGGAAACGTTCATAAGTTAGAATATACTACCACTATATACTTTCTTTTACGAATGAAGAAGGGAATTCAAACCGGTCTACTCCTATGCGTTTGGCCCGTTTCGAAATTTTGGCACTCGCATTCGCGCCAGCTCGGCAACCACAAGACGCCACACAGGACATTGACACCGGGATCCTTGGAGACCTTCGGAATACTACCTTTTTTTCGAAGTAAAACCTTCGGGAACTTCTCGAGCATTGTGTCGCTCGCGCCACGCAAAATTCGTTTATCCCATGGACGGCGCTAGCGACACTCCACCAGCGCCCGAATAAATGTATGGATCCGTCAGATACACGCACCGGCGACGGCAACGCGCGCGCGACATCGCCGTCGCCGTCGGCACGTACGTCGCCGGACTTTGGCAATTTGCATCATTATTGTTCCGTCGGCACGTGTAGGCATGCACAAGCATACGAAAAATCGATACGGTGATACGGAAATCGATCAAATCGCGGCAGAAGACAGGCAGGAAAGCGTACAGCAAGTCACGAGCAGGAGTACAGGACCCCGTCGTTGGCTTATAGCCTGTATGTAAACAGTAGAATTCCAATGTCCATCCAAAGGGTGCAGAGCAAAGAGGAGCCCGGGCCCGGTCCATCAGAGAAGAAGACGCGATGCAGCGTACGTGCACCCTGACGCTGTGTCGCCACTCGCCCAGGCAACAGGCGCGGCGAGAGGACCCGGGGCCCGGCAGGGTCGGACGGCTCCGGTTAGCCGGCCGGTTGCCGACTCGCCGTAGAAATCAACTTGAGCGTTGCTTGTAGAGTGTGTGGATTGGACGGCTATATATGGGCCTATGGCCATGGTGGTTGGTGGCTGCCGCTTGGACGACGGCCGGCGCCCGGCGGCGTGCTCGTATTTAGTTGCCTAAAAGTTCTCAAAATTTTCGCATTGCAGATCGTGTCACTTCTTACACAACACGTTTCTCAATGTAAAAATTTTATTATTTTTATTAAAAATTTCACCAACTAAACGCTGCCTCATTCATCCAAGTCCCTGTGAGCGGGACATAGTGATCATCGGCGCACAGTGCCCTAGGCCGTACTGTAATTTGTTGCAAAGTCCAAATCGGCATGGACCATGGATTACGTGGTTGAGAAGCCAATTCAGTGGGAGCGTTGGCCGCGGGCTCACTCGCCGATCATCAGCTTGAGAGACATCTAGTTAACCATTACTTCCTCCGTTTATTTTTATAAAACGTGGCAGGACTTACACGATCTTAACACTTTGATCTTTCATTTCTCAAATATTATATTATCTATAAATATAACTTAGAATCATTGAAAAGTAGATTTGATTACGAATCTAATCATTCCAAATTTATGTTACAAAAATTAAAAAAAATAGCTAAATTATTGATCAAAGATTGTAAAATTGAAATACGTGTGCACCTTACGAAATAAACGGAGGGACTATACCTACACAATATAGGCCCTGTTCAGTTCGTTAGAAGTTTTTGGAAAAAAATTTTGGGATTCCCTTCCAAGGTCTATTAAGAGTATTAAATGCTACTTACAAAACTAACTACACGAATGGACTAGAAATCGCCAGATGAATCCATTAAGCTTAATTAATCCGTCATTAGAGATTGGTTACTGTAGCACAATGTTGTCTAATCATGTCGTAATTAGGCTCATTAGATTCGTCTCGAAAATTAAGGTAGGGGTTGTGGAATGGATTTTGTCATTAATTCACATTTAATACTCCTAATTAGTGTCCGGAGATTGACGTGACGGGTAGTTGGTGAAATATTTTGGAACTAAACAGGGCCATATAAGGGCTCATTTGGCTCCGCTCCGTGTGGAGTGTGCTCCGATCTGTGGCTGGAGCCGGAGCTGTTCGGACGGAGCTACTTTTTACAACACCGTCTTCATATGTGCAAACCAGCTCCGGCTCCTCCACGAAACGTTCAGAAACACTCCTCGCGCTGCCACGTTTGGTGCGGCTTCGTCAGCTCTGATGTCGAAGCTGCCGACGGAGCAGTTTGCGGAGTCCTCCCAAATGAGGCCTAAGTATGGTCACGGTGCAAGTAAACTTTCTTTAATTAGAAGGACTGTAACCTGTGATTAATTATACGATGGTCGTGCAGTTGTGTTATTAAGAAAATGTATTGGCTTCCCTCTCTTCATGTAGGTTTCACAACAAAAAAGTGCTGACAATACCGCTTACTTTTCTCCTTAGGGGCCTCCCTAATTAGCGACCGCGCGCTAAGGAGGGCTGGTAGCGATCGACTCAGTCCCCCTCCGAACTTTCCGTTTTTGGAAGAATTTCTTTCCCGCAACTTTCCATATTTGAAATATCATAACTTATATACATAACTTTGATGCATAACTTCGAGATAAATTTTTATCGGATAATTTTTAAGCACAATTTTGACACTTGTCCGCCTACAGAACTTATGCATACAACTTATATGCACAATTTTTGAAAATAGCTTATACACATAATTTTTTTCAAACATCAGTTTTATCTTTCTGTTTCTTAAATTTATACACACAACTTCGACGCATAACTACGAACTATAATTTTTGTCAGATAATTTTTAAGCATAAATTTGATGGCGCGCAAACTTATGCATACAACTTGTATGCACAATTATTTGAAGAATAACATGTATGTATAGTTTTTTCTAACGACGAGTTGTGCGTATATAAATTTTTTTGTAAATGACAAGTTTTACGCATAACTTTTTCTATAACAACAAGTTATGCACGTAACTTATGCATAAGAAAAATAGTTAAATGAAGGAAAAAGGAAAAAAGGAAAAAAAAAGAAAAAACCCACGAGGCCACGTGGGAGCCCCGCCGGCCGGCCCTCGGACCGTGCGTTCGGAGCGCGCGATTGCGGGATTAGTGAGTTCCGTCGAAACACAATTCAAGGGGAATTTTGGAAAGTAGAGAACGAGTGTGCGATATTTCACTTGTATGTTTTCTCTTGTCTGAGCATCTCTAAGAGTATCCTAAATCTCTTTTTGATTTTTAGTAAGATGAGAAAAATCCCTCTCCAACTATTTCTAATACATCCTCTTAATCTTTTAGGGTTTCGAAAAAAATCACCTCATTCCACATAAAGTTACACGCTTCTAAGTTGTGCCTAATCTAAAGGTGGAAGAGTACAAAAAGAATAAAGAGTACGTAAGGATTCCTGATGTGAATGTACAACTGATAAAAAAACATATAAAAGTGGTTAGAATAATTTAGAAGTACTATATGATTTCTGATGTAAAATTATCTTCTATATTTTAGGAGTTGATTATTAAAAACTCTTGGAAATGACATTCTTTATTCCATCCCCATACTTTTTAAGGAGTTGTAAAATTTCATATTTTTAGGAAGAAAAAATTGGATAATCTTGAAGATTTAAGGTTCCATTCTGCTCCTCTTATTCAACTTCTTCTGTAATATTTTCCTCTCAGAACAGATATACTATAAAAATCTACGCTCAGTATTTTTCTTTCACAACAAATATATCGTATAAATCTGTCGAAGATCTGTCGAACAGAGCCTTATAGGAGAGACAACGTCCTTTTGCTAATCGTATCATTCCCGTAAGGACACCTTAATAATTGACAAAAGTAACAATTCAATTAACTCGGGTTTACATTATTATTTGTTGCATTTTATGTGATGATGTTGTCAAAAGTTAACATGCAAGTGGCAGAAGGTTTATGAATGCTGCGTACGTGCGTGGTGTAAATTAAACTAACTTCGTTTGCACCAGTTGAGACTAACAGCAGCATCACATAAATCATTTTCCAGCATAGACGATCAGCACAACAGTTTTGGGGACCGTGTGTGAGAGGGAGCTGGCTGCCTGGCTCGCTCTCCTCTCCGCGCCAGCTGCTGGGATTGGATCGGTACTGTTCATCAACTGAAAAGATCCGCTTTTAAAAAAAAAAACTGAAAAGATCCGTGCTAGGGAGCTGAACTTGAGATTTGGGTATTCAAAATTTTTAAAGGACGAAAAAAAATCTTATTCAGCCTAAAGTATTGATTTATAGCACATAATGAACTACCAAAATAAGATTGGGAAGTGAGCCATTTGAGCCCAAGAGTCAATATGAGATTGGTAAGTCTGTTTTGTAAGGTTATTTTCTATTTTTATATACTATGTGTATAATTTTTTTTTTGCCAATTTTTTAGGTAATCAGCTAAATACCCCATGCATCAATACTAGGCCCACCTCTGCGCACTACCTGGGAAACACCTCTCAATCCGCCAAGCTCCCATGGAAAACAAAATAAAAAAGGCAAAATAATCATTTTAGGTCCCAGAACTTTATACGAAGGGTCAATTTGCCGCTCAACTTTCAAAGTAGTCAATTTAGTCTCTCAACTTTTATTTTTTGATTAAACTCATTTTTGTGTTCATGTTGTGCTCTATGTTAGCATTATATTGATGCACAAAGTTCATTTTACCCTTGGCTCATCTATGTCAAATATGTATGTACTCGTACTATCTTAATTAATGCATATACTTGTCACAATATATTTTTAAAAACTAACACAACATATTGTTTCTAAAAAGTATATATATCCATACTATTTAAATTCATACATATGCTCATACGAATTCAATAAAAAATATATACTCAAACAAGAATTTACTCATGTTTTTGTGGTATATATATAACCCAATGTGCGTGTATGTTTTAAAATCAACATATGCTAAGATACTCATGATACGTTATACATGCTCCATGTATGTATTCATCCTCCCTAAGCAAGCATATATGTATCCTCATATTCATTTTGAGATCATACATTATTGAAATTTTAAAGGTGAAAATGGAAGAGAGAAGAGAGCTAAGGGTAAAATGAACTTTTCAGTTTCAATACCAATATGGAGCCACATATTAGTACAAGTAAGGACGAGTTTGATAAAAACAAAAGTTGAGAAAAAGTTGATCGATTTGAAAATTGATGAACGAAGTTGACCATCTGTGCAAAATTCAGAGATCAAGATGTCTATTTTCATTTTGCCTTAAAAACAGCTGTCAATCTCTGCCCCGAGCGAGATCAGCATCCATCACTCAAGCTGTGGAAAAGTCCTCTCCCCCACATTTCTCGCGGAGTAGTGCAGGCGTGCAGCACGTTAGGGCGAGTACAGTACCCAACTGTGGAAAAGTTCAGAAACTAAATTGATGGATCTGAAAATTAAGAGACGAAGGTGACCATCAGTGCAAAAATCAACGATCAAGATGCCTATCTATTATCTTAATACTTCAATGTTAAAAGAAGTCACACGTTCGCCGAGAGGGTCTAGAAATTCTCACGTTAATCAAAAAAAGAAAAGATTTGGTCCGTCGGATTTTATGAAGATCTAACGGTCTCAAATACTAATGAAATACCCCATGTCAAATTCACAACATATAAAAAATATGTTACGTAGAGCTAATTTCTCCGGTAGCATATATGGAGTCCACACGAGAACCCATGTTTCTGTAAACTTCCCACACACGTTCGGATTTAGGAACGTACCCAAAACAAAATAATACTATACTCCGACATGAAAAAGAGGTCTCAGCCCAATAAATAAATAGATGCTTAATTAGTATATTTTAGACATCAAACAATAGTTTATATGTACGTTGGATTTGGTCATGTTTATATGATGACCAACGTCTAATTTTTTATTAAAAAAAAGTTGTGCCTATGTCATGTTTATATAATGTGTATGTTTATTAGAGCATAATAACATATCAAATATAGAAAAAAGCAATTTCCCGATGATAGAAGGATGGTCAAATAACAAGCCGCACGAGGCCTAGCTCGCACGGTGAGGAACAAGAAAATTAGACTGACTGCATTGATGGACATATGGCATTGACCCATTGGCACACATGTTGGTCAGAAAGCATAAGACAAATATCTCGAGGAACAACATCATGATTACGAGAAGACCATTAATCCTAAAAAAAGAAGAATATGCACCTTTAGATTTAATGAAGATATGAAGGTCTAGATTAATAAAAAAACCACAACATTAAAAAAATATATATTCAAAATTAAAAGGAAAACAAAGACTCTAATATCCAGATGGAGTACCTTGGGTTCAAAAAAAAAAGTTCATCTCACCCTCACAATGTTGGAACAAAAAATTTGAAACTAAAAATGGAAAAATATATACAATTCTAATATATAGAATATAGTACATTAAGTTTAAAATTTAAAATTCCATATGTACCTCTCGATCTTATTGGAAATTATACTTTGTATAAATTTTCTATATAATATATTTATCAATATATATAAATACAACTCTAAATTCAATTAACGAACTAAGCATATTTTTTAGAATATGATAGGGATGTTGGGATTAAGGTCACCCTTGGTACGCTTGCCGACGACTCTCCTCGCCTGTTTGCCCAACAAACTTGCCCGGTTCAGCAAGAAAATCCTTGCTGGTGCAAGAGACTGTCTAATCGACACCGCAACTGCTGAAATGTGCCGCTGTCGTCAAATTCACGCACACCAGAATCAAATCAAGCTCTACCATCACAGAATCAAACTCTTTAGCCACTGAATCGACCTCCACTATCAATTCGACCTCTATTGCTGTCTCATTGACCTTCACCGCAGTCGGATCAACCTTCATTGCTGCCGAATTGAACTAGGACATGCTGGATTGAGCTATAAAATCCTAGCGGCGCAGGAGAACGTCAAATCAACACCGCATCTGTCGAAACAAGCTTCGAAGTCGTAAAATCCAAGGACACGAGAAGGAAATCAAGCTCCACTGCTGCAGAATCAAAATCTACAGGCACTAAATCGACCTCCGTTGCTGTCAATTTGACCTCTGATGTCGTCCATTCGACCTCCACTACTACCGGATTGACCTCCACTGTAGCCGTATGGACCTCTGTTGCTATCAATCGAGTGTCTATGACACTGCTAGATCGAGCTAAAAGGCGAGCAACGGCAAAGAAAGCAAGTGCTTCCATGGGAGCTCACCTTACTTTGCCAGGCAATGCGAGGCAAGCAGACAAGGCGAGCAAGTGGCAGCAATGCAACCATACCAAGCATGCCCTAAATCTCTTAGATTTTTTTGGAGATAGGCATTGAAAGATACAACATGGACAAAAGGCTAGGGAGATGAAATACTTGATTCTGGCACATACAAACCTACAGTCATGATGAAGACAAAAAAATCGGATGCCACAAGAGATGATAAGATAAGATAGATTTGATGTGCAACACATGTAGATTTGCATAGCAGCAATTTGACAAAGAAGATGTTAAGTATGGTTTGTCATCGACCATATGGGTTTTGCAGACAATGACGACACAAAAGAGAGACAATGGAATCCTAGATAGCGACCAATACGATACAACTGCTTTGCTCAGAGAAGAACTAAGGTGGCAAATAATAATGGTGGACAAAGTAGGTGGCCATAAATGGCTACAACAAATTTGTAATATGCTCAAAAAATAAGGAGGTGCAAGGTTGACAGAAGAGGATGACAACAAGAGAAAACAAAAGCATTGTGATATGGACAAATATTGTGATACAACCGAGAAGCCAGCACGATGTGTTGAGAAATCTAAGCTGCCTAATGCAAATATCTATCTTGCACAATAGACATGAGGGAGATAAATTGAATGATCAACATGATGTCACCATTTAGGATAAGCCTCCTCTGCAGTTGAGAGACTTTGTGTTCCTGGAACATGAACTTACTTACGAATAGGCTACCTATTAGTGACATGAGGTCCTCTGCAGTAACTAAAGAGGAACAATTTCCCAACCGCACATATCTATAAACATAGTAAGCTTCCAAACAAGAATAGAAGTGATGAGATCAAGTTGGTTTGTCATATATTTTCTAATCTTTTGGAAACTTTTGGAATTAGATTAGTATGTGATGTGTGAAGAACCAAACAACACAATGAACATGATGATGAACACAAGTATGCGCACAATGAATAATGGCACCTACTATTGAATATCAATGGTTATCATGGAAGTTATAAAGGTATTGTCAAATATTGGTTTCATTTTAGAAGACACAAGATATATTCAACAATGTCTAAGGAAATAGAATTTCAAGCAATAATTATATGTCCTAGGAGACATGATACAATATGTATATATAAGAAACATCATATGCATTTATCGGGATTGCAAGTTAGGAGAGAGAGAGAACCGACCGCCATTCACCATCAGCGAAGAAGGGGACACCAGTGAGCAGGAACAAGAAAAAGAAAAGGGTGTCAGCCACCGATCATGAGAAAGAAGGGACTTTCGAACAGGAGGAAGAAGGTATCGTTGGATGGGAGGAAGAAGGGGATGCACCCCGATCGAAAGAGAGGGGACATACGCTGTCGTTGCTTGAGCCAACCCCAGATCGAGAGGAAGCTTCAAGGTCGCCTACACCGACATCAGCACTGCTACCAGGTACGACGAGCTCGCTGGAGAAGTTGGATCTGTGTGTCAGGAAGTAAAGCACCCAGACTTTGTGTGAGGTCACCACCTGAGTAAAACTCAGGAGTCGCAGAATCAACGAGGTAGAGTTCGACCATCGAGAGTGGGGGAGCGAGAGGCTCTATCAGTTGAGGCGGGGACTAAGTGATTAGAGCATGAACAACGATTTCAATCTAATACGGAGTTGCAGAGCTTGGTATTGTATGCAGGGGAGCAGCAGAGCGTCAAATGACATTCGTTATCGGGTCAGTTTCCATCCACCAATTATTGGGTCTGAGCTTCCAAACTAAGGGACAACGACCCGCGACCTGCGTCGTCCTCCTGAGGACGCCGCGGGGCTCCTCCCCGCCGCCAAGCCCCCCTCCCCCCCGTCTGCGGGCGGCGTCGGCCGCCGCCGCCTCCTCCACCGGCGGCGGTGGCCCAACCTCCCCCTCCCTCTCCTCCCTTTCGGCTGCCCTTCCTCCCTCCCTCCCTCCCTCCCTCTCTCTCCTCCTTTGCAGCTCCACCACACCACCGGTCGCTCTCGCCGTCGCCCCCTCCCCCGGCTTCAGTCGGCGCCGGAACCTCCCTGGCGCTGCTCCGCTCCCCCCCGCCTTGCGGCGTCTCCCTCCCCCTTCCTCTCCGCTCCTCCCCTGGCCGGCGGCCCGGAAACCCTAGATCCGGGCCGCTGCGCCGCCGTCGCCAGTGCGACCTCCTGCTCCGCCTCCGGCTTGGCGTGTGGTTGGAGGCGGAGCTCCGTTGGCTGGCGCCGCCGCAGCCGGTTGGCCGGCGGTCCTCCGGGCCCTCTCCTCTCCTTCGGGCCCGATCTGGGCTGGCGGGCCCGACCTGGGCCGACCTGCGTACAGCTCGAGGGGCTCCTCCCCGGGGGGCCTGCGGGGGCGCTCAGGGGGCTCCTCCCCGGTCGGCCGGCACCGGCCTCTTCCCCCCGCGCCGCTGCTGCCGCCGCCTGTGCGCCACCTCCGGCTAGGGGCTGGGCCGCCACCGATTCGGCCCCAGGCGGCCCTGTTCTCCGTCTTCATGGAGGTGCTGACGTCGGGTTCCTTCGGGGCCATCTTCGTTCTTGGCCTGGAGGACCGGGCTGCCACGGTTCTTCAGCGAGGACGTGCGGAGGGAGGCCGCCAAGCTGGGCTACCTCCTCGCCGGCTCCATCTTCCTCGCCGGCTACCTCCTCCTCCGGCGTCCCCGTCCGCTCCACCGCCACCGACCCCTCCGGCTTCGCCCGCCTGCGTCGGCGCGTCCTCACCGATCTTGTGTCACCTTGACAGCCTCCCGTCGTCCTCGCCATGCCCCTGTTCTCCCCGGCGGCTGCGTCGGCTTCCTCCCAGCGGCCACCCCTCCTTCCTCGTCAATGGCCGACCTGCTCCGTCCGCCGCCGACATGTCACCCCCTGACCGCCTTCCGTCTTCCCCGCCACCCTCCCCCTTCCCGGCGGGTGCGGCGGACCGGCCGAGGCTGCGCCCCGGCGGCGGCCGCGCCCCACTGGCTCCCGGTGCCCCTCCTCTTCTCGGCGCAGGAGTTCGTGCGGGCGGCAGGCGGTGAGGGAGGCGCCCTCCCCCTGCACCTCCTCTCCTCCTGCGGGCGTCGCAGGGGCTGGTGCTGCCCGCCGAGAGACTGGCGGCATGGATATGGGCGGCGTGGGAAGCTGTTGGTCGTGGCTGCCGATCTGTTGCTTCGCCTGGTGTGCCCGTGTTCCTCTTTGCCATCATCTTCGGTGCCTGCTGTTGTTCCCACCGTTCTGGCTCTCACTTAGGTTGCTCCGTTTCGGCTGTGTGAAGATTGGGTGTTGGAGACCATTGGCGAAAGCCCGGTCTAGCTTCTGCTAGTTTTCGACAACGGTTGTGCTCCTCCGTAACTCACCCTGCTGGGGGCGTTGCCGCGGTCTCCAACTCCCTTCGGTTTGCCAGGTGAAGACTTGGCCCGCCCCTTCGTGGGTGGGCGGACGACAACGGTGTTGGCGTCGCTCCCTTCCTGAAGGCGTCGTTCTGCACAACCTCTTCGCTCGACCTCCGCTTCTTCCGAGTGACTTGTCAGGCGGTAATGTGTGGGCTCTCGTGATGTACCTTCTTTGCAGGCGTTGTCGCTCTACGTAGTTTCTCATGTGGTGTCGGTGAGCTGCTTCTCTTTTCTCTCTGATGTCATCCCGAGTTGTCTCTCTTGTTCTCCGCGCTTTAGGGGTTCTCCTAAAACCGTATCTTGTAAAACTCTCTTCTCTTAATGAAAAATGTGCTTTGCACGTCTTTAAAAAAAATACCATCTAAATAGCAGAATTCGAGTGTATCAATACCAATTCCTAATTTCGAATTCCAATATCTACATCGGTGTTAGTGATTTCAAAAGGCTAACGAATTAAGAGATAAAGAAATATACAATACTTATTATAAATAATATAATTTATCAAATCTAGTCGTGCTATTAGCACGTGCTAACTTGCTGGTTTTGCCTTAAAAAACAGCTGCCAATCTCTGCCCCGAGATCGGCATCACCGAAACTGTGGAAAAGTCCTCTTTCCCACTTTTCTCAAGGAGCAGTGCAGACGTGCAGCACGTTAGCGCGAGTACAGTACACCGATCGGTCCCGAGACAGCACCCGACGACGTCCTGCCGACTCGATGATATGCTGACACATCCAGCGATAGCTGCACCCTGCGCGTCCAACAGCTATTTTACTTTTGACACAGCCGAGCCAGACCCCACAGCAACAGGTGCCCAGTGCCGCCAGGCCCCGGCGGAACGTGCCGGAAATTGGTTGGTCTACTGCTCCGGCCAGCCTGACGGCACCGACCACGTCGCCCATTATTTGGTTGGCTTGGCCCGCCGCAGCGGCAAGCACACGACCACACTACCACAGCTAGCCGTCTGCCCGTCTCCGACCCTCCCTCTCTGGTCTCTGCACACTATATACAGCGGGGGAGACGGAGCCAGTGCCGTCGCAGCTCGCAGTCCGGCTCCCACTCTCGTTCGCTCGCGACGAACCAGCGCGCCCCCTGACCGCGCGCGCGTCGTCGTCGTTCGTAGAAGCAGCTAGCTAGCTGCCATGGAGGGGGAGGAGGCGCGGGTGCCGCTGCTGCAGCGGCAGCAGCCGCGCGGCGAGGCGGGGGCGGCGGCGGTTGCCGCCGGCACCAAGGCCGGGCGCGCGAGGCGCTGGGCGGTTGCGGTGGAGTGGTGGGTGGAGTCGAAGAAGCTGTGGCGCATCGTGGGTCCGGCCATCCTCCAGCGGCTCGCGCTGTTCGGGATCAACGTCGTCACGCAGGCCTTCGTCGGCCACCTCGGCGACCTCGAGCTCGCCGCCTTCTCCATCGCCGCCACCGTCGTCGCCGGCTTCAACTTCGGATTCCTGGTACGTAGTACGGCGCAAGCATATCACTCATTGCACCTGCCTGGCCGGTCATGCCGTTCTCAGTTTCTCACGCACCCATGCATATGCCTACCGCGCGCACTGCCTCATCACAGCCCAATTCACTATACATCAGATCGGACCTGGAAGCAAGGCAGATGACGTGAAGGAGCTTGCTCGTCTCCATCCATCGCGTGAACTGCGTTTTGCTGCTTGGAGGAACATGAACATGCCTTTTTTTTTTGAAGAAAAACATGAACATGTCTCTTCTTTCGCGTCTGTGTTTGGAAGATGAGAGAGTAGGCAGGAGATAGATCCATACCAACCGAGCAATCTCCATCCAAGTACACACACATCACGAGTTCTTGCGGATCTCAGTCAGAACCGAATCGCTCTGATCGAAACCTTACTTTTATGCTAGAAATATGAAATGGTCAATCCATCGGGCAGCTACCGGATTGCATATGCATGTTTGGCTGGCAGTTTGCAGCAAATGACTCTGGATATTGCTCATCAAACGTACTTTGCAATGTTATTTTACCTCCCAATAGGATTAGGCATCATAAAAAAAGATATATAAATATATATAATTAAGTTGACTCCATGGCGGATCATGTGGTAGAGCTAGAGCCTCGTAGCTGGCTGGCTACATGAATAGACGGAGAGATGTGATGGTATAGTTGAATTTGATTAGATTGATGGACTGGGATATCCAGTCTGCTCGTTCTTGATAAATACTAATAGACAGCCTCACAGCTACGTGTTTAATTGGCTGCGGCTGTACGTTGAAAATTACAGGAACACTAACATGATCAATTTAATAATAGCAGCGTGTTCAGTGTCGCTGTCGCAGTATCACCAGCTAATCTCCTCCTGTCTGCTGGAACCCTTCACCATTCATTTCAGAAAAGGCCCATGCTTGGGCTACTGAGACCGATCGATCGATCGACCGGATCGCCGCAAGAGATCGAACTCCATTTTCCGTGGGATTTAGTTTTGACGTCGACGCTAGACACCAAAGAGATACGAACAATTCCGCTCCCTGAACTGAATCCAATCTCTGTGCACAGTGCTCCATAGATCGTGCCAAACAAGAGCCAATCAGGTGAGCCATGTTGCCATCTTGGCCGGAGGTCAGGAGAGGAGAGGAGAGGAGAGTAGGAGACCCGTGTTGTAGTTGGGTGCGTGCGTTTACGGGGTCTCTCATGCATCGGTGTGGGATCGTCGGATCGATCGATCGATGGATTGCTGTCACCGTCTGAAAGTTTGTGCTCGTCCGATTCCGTGTGTCGTCCTGGCATTTTGGCTCCTTGTGCCTTGGCCGGCCGCTGCCAAAACGCCGTCTAGCTCTGTCTGCTACTGGACACTGCCACAAACCTACGGCCGCAGAGCTCGCAAGAGCCGTGCAAATACATGTGGATGTAGTCAATGGTCACCATCATCAGCTTCAATTATTCTGCTGCCATTTCGTCATGGCTCACGACATACACTGTAGGAGCATGTACTGTGCAGTTAATAATGCTGAATAATGTGCAGTAAAAAAAACGTGGGTAAATCACACTGATACTAATGGTGGTTAGGTTAATGATAATCTGATGATGTGTGTGTAGCTGGGCATGGCGAGCGCGCTGGAGACGCTGTGCGGGCAGGCGTTCGGTGCCAAGAAGCACCACATGCTGGGGGTGTACCTGCAGCGCTCGTGGGTGGTGCTCCTCATCTTCGCCGCCGCGCTGACGCCGACCTACATCTTCATGGAGCCGCTGCTGCTGCTGATCGGGCAGTCGCCGGAGCTGTCGCGCCTGGCGGGGCAGATGAGCATGTGGCTCATCCCGCAGCACTTCGCCATGGCGATGCTGCTCCCGCTCACGCGGTTCCTGCAGAGCCAGCTCAAGAACTGGATCACCGCCGTCACCGCCGGCGCCGCGCTCGCCGTCCACGTCGTCGCCACCTACCTCCTCGTGCAGTACTTCCAGCTCGGGATCGTCGGGGCCGTCGCCTCCGCCGACATGGCGTGGTGGCTCGTCGTGCTGGGACAGCTCGTCTACGTGATGGGCGGGTGGTGCCCGCTGTCGTGGAAGGGATTCTCGATGGAGGCGTTCAACGACTTCTGGGAGTTCATCAAGCTCTCCTCGGCCTCCGGCGTGATGCTCTGGTACCTGCTACTTCCATTTAACAGTTAACTGCTAGGAACATTTTTTTTCCTGCTGTTCCGTATTTACCATGCCATTAACATCCTAATAATGAATCGAATTTTCTAACCGGCAGCTTGGAGAACTGGTACTACAGATTGCTGGTGTTGCTGACAGGTTACCTGAAGAACGCTGAAGTCGCTGTGGATGCACTCTCTATCTGGTACGTAAATGGTGCTTACTGCTTACTAGGAGTTAGGACGGACAACAGTACGTACTACGCCATTCACATCCAAATAAAATTGCTTCTTGATTCAAAAATGCAGTCAGACGATCAACGGATGGGAGATGATGATTCCGTTCGGCTTCTTAGCAGCAACAGGGTAAGTACATCACTATCGTGCAGTAATTTCACCCTGAAATGAGAGTACACTAACCAGCAGAGATTATTTGCCGGTGATGCATGGCATGCGCAGGGTGCGAGTGGCGAACGAGCTCGGCGCCGGGAGCGGCAAAGGCGCTCGCTTCGCCATCATCGTCTCCATCACGACGTCGGTGGTGATCGGCCTCGTCTTCTGGTGCGTGATCCTCTACTTCGACGACCGGATCGCGCTCCTCTTCACGTCCAGCGAGGTCGTGCTCGCCGCCGTGCACAACCTCTCCGTGCTGCTCGCCTTCACCATCCTCCTCAACAGCGTGCAGCCCGTCCTCTCAGGCAAGCTCGCCGCCGCCGACGAACCTGACATGACATGACCTACACCAATCATGATGAGCTGACATTTTCACTGCTGCCGTTGTTGCAGGGGTCGCCGTTGGTTCAGGATGGCAAGCGTTGGTCGCCTACGTGAACGTCGGGACCTACTACCTGATCGGAGTCCCCTTGGGTATCCTACTGGGTTGGCCGCTGCATCTCGGAGTCGGGGTAATGCTACCAAAGCATGCGCCATCAGTAGCATTGTCCGTCATGACCTGAACGACTTTATTTGTGCGAAGCACAAGGCAAACTTTCGGCCGATCTTGACAGTTTACGCGGCTGAATTTCAGGGAATCTGGTCGGGGATGATCGGCGGGACCGCCGTTCAAACGCTGATCCTGGCCTACCTCACCGTCAAATGTGATTGGGATGAAGAGGTAGGCGGCATCGCCTCATCTTTCCTTCGTTCAATTGGCTTCTGAAATTTCCCATTTCTGTTCCCTGTATCTCAGTTTATTGCTTTGCATTGTGCTGCTGCTGTTTCCTTGCAGGCGAGGATAGCCAGTACGAGAATGCAGAAATGGGCGTCCGACTTGAAATAAACTGAAGCTGCTCAGCAATATAATACTGGTGCAGTTTGTTAAGCCAGTCACAGGGAACATTGGAGCTCAGCCATGGTCAAGATAACTCCCGGTAAATTTAAAGAAGAAGAAGCTACTCATCTCTCTTTTACATCTAAAATTAAAATAAGAGTCGAGTACATATCTGTACATGTGACTATACTGAAGAGAGCACATGTTGCTACGTTTGCTGTGCAGATATAGCCATGAGCTCAGCCTACAACTACGTACATTTGGCGGCAGGCGCCCAGCTGTTTCTCAAAGAGGACCTCCGTACAAGTCCACCATATCAGAGCTAGTATCGTCATCACATAGCTAATATATTTGCGTTCCCTCTTGCAAATTTGTAGTAACAACACGGATTATATATAGTATATTGCACTTGCACCACTATTTCAGTACAGTGTCCAGATACTGCTGCGTGCCATGATTGATGAGCGAATCTAGCACAAGTCATTTGCCAATCGCCATCTTGTCCCCCATGCTTATATGGCACGTGAATGTCGGTGCCTATGTGTTTATGATTGCAAACGAGCCTGCGGCCGGTTGGCTAGCAGCGCTCGGCGGCAGTCCGCTCAGTGGAGCGCTGCCCGCCCGCGTTCGATTCCCGTCTGGAACGAACGCGGGTGTTGCACCGGGGTTAATTCCCCAGAGGGGTGCCGGGGTGGGGTGTGTGTATAGGTGTAGGGAGTGCGTGTGTGAGCCCCGGTAGGTGCATCCTCAGACTTCTCGGCAGCCCATCTGCGTTTGAGCGTGCGGTCAGCGTGGGTGCTCAATTGAGTTCTTACATGACGAGCCAGTGCTCCTGACAAATTTCTAAAAAAAAAGTGTTTATGATTGTGCTCTCACTGTTGTATTCCTGTGTCAGCAGGAGCTTGAATATGTATTTTTTTTCTTCTTCCAAATATTGAGCTATGTCAAACGAGAGAAAATGTTGTTGATGAGCACTACAAGAACAGTACGGCACAATGGCCGTTTAGGGCCTATGTTTGTAGGCAGACAGCTAAATTCCAACACCAATCGAAGAAATAGGTTGTTGGTCTGGCTAGAAATGAAAAGGTGTAATAGCCAAAATCATCTCTGAACTATGCTATTGTGCTCAATTTGGTCCCTGAACTATGAAAACGTTCAATTTCGTCCCTCAACTATGCTAAGCGGATCAATTTGGTCCCTGTACAATGAAAATGTCCAATTTAGTCCTTATACTATGCTAATCGGCTCACATTCGTTCCCGGTAGCACCAGTGAGGCAGTGACAGGGAGGAGGAGAAGTGTCGGTACTGTAGCAGTTTCCTATTTTCCTCCATTTTCAAAATTACTTTCAAAATCATACAACAACATGAAAATCTCTAAAAATAAAAGTGACTCAACTTTTCAAGATCTCCAACTTTGCCTTTGGAACCATCTTTGAATTCCAAGTATTTTTGAAATAGGATTTTAAAATTTCAAATAGGGTTTTCAAATTTTAAAATCTTATTTTCAAAAATATTTGGAATTTAAAGATGGTTCCAAAGGTAAAGTTGGAGATCTTGAAAAGTTGAGTAACTTTTATTTTTGGAGATTTTCATGTTGATATATGATTTTGAAAGCAATTTTGAAAATAGAGGAAAATAGGAACAGTTACAGTACCTACCGACACCGTCATTTTTTTCTTCGCGCTGTCACTGGTGCTGCGGGGGACAAATGTGAACCGATTAGCATAGTTCAAGGACTAAATTGGACATTTTCAAAGTTCAGGGACCAAATTAACCTGATTAGCATAGTTCAGGGACGAAATTGCACGTTTTCATAGTTCAGGGACCAAATTGAGCCCAGCAGCATAGTTCAGGGACGATTTTGGCTATTACGCCAAATGAAAATGTGCAAAGTACCTTCCAATTATGTTAACTAGTAGATGGCCCGCGCAAATAGCGCGGCAAGTTAGCTTTTTTAATACTAACATTTGTGGTGGTTTATATTTTAAATTGTATCAAAATATTGTCATTGTTGTTTCCAAATTGCCAGTACCAAGACATAATCTTTTTTAAAATGTTTTTATGGCATGAAAGATGAATTCATAACAATATGAAATATCTTATTTAGAAACATAATTTCTATATTTCTTCAAAGTAATATATTTTTGTCTTGTGATGTTAATTGCCCTATTTGGATCGAAACAAACATTGCTACACTTTGACACATCTATGGTTAGTCGATTATGATCCAGTTAGATGTTGTTTGGTTGTAGGCTTGTAGCCACAAGCTATGGCAATATTCATCTTCTACCTGCTCGATTGCACACATATCAGCGACTTTAAAAGTGTTGCAAGACTTGCCTATGCAAGTCAAAAGTGTGGCAAATAATTTGATGAGCTAATTAACTTTAGTCAAGTTCGGCAAAAATTTGTGACAAACATTGTTAATCTTAGTTTATCAACCAAACAGGCCTGTGATATTATATAACTTTAGGTTTTAAGAAAAAGATAGGGGTTGGTTGGAAGTTTAAATAGTCTTGTTGATAAGTTCATAGAGCTACTCACAGCTAAATTGTTCCAACTAAGCTAGCTATTTGACTGCTTGTCTCTTCAATCTTTTATTGAAGATTGTGGATGCATCCTTATGGAGTTGATCATGATACATTTTGGCCAAGCTACCTTTCAGCCATCATGGCGTTGCATCGTTACTTTTTGCATAGTTGATAGTTGACATGTTGTTGATGGATTAACCTTGTTGAATAATTATCTCTACTTTTGCACTTGGCCAACCTTATCATTTACCTTTTTTTCCAGATGTTGTTTTTGTCCTCGACTTATCTATTGAGTTCATCAAGATTTTTGGCTGGCTGATTGGGTTCCTAGGGTCATTTCACTTTATATCAACCTAGTAGATGGATCTCTGTCATTCATCAAGATTTTTGGCTGGCTGATTGGGTCCCTAGGGTCATTTCACATTATATCAATCTAGTAGATGGATCTCTGTCATGTTAATAGCACGGCTAGACACATTGTGCTATATAGCTTAATTCATAGTTCTCTGTATGAATTGAAAATATATTAATGATTAAAGTTTATGTGGATTAATATTATGGTGTTACAATACGCATGCAATTCAGAAAATTTAAACATTATTATCCAATGATATAGTTACAATAACATGTTGAGATTTATTGGTGTAATTTCAATCCTGGAGGGTGTTTTTGCATATATATTTTTGCAATTAAAAATATCTCTTTGGTGCTCTGGTTGAGGAAAAATGATTTTAAAAAGAAAATATTAAAAACGTTGATTTGGTGGTGCACTTTTTTTCAACCACACTTTGCCCCTCCTTGCTTCGGCACTTTGATACAGTCAATTTACCATAGCCGCTCGCTTGTCCTGCTCGCTACCACAGAGTGCTGCATCTTTGGCCTACTGTGCTTTGATTGCATGCTAATTCGCGCTCACTTTACGGGTGCGTTTGGCACAGTTGTGGTTGTGTCTGAAAAAGCTCCGGCTCCGGTTGTGCTAGTGGAGCGAATTCTGTGGTGATGAAGCTGAAATCGTTTTGAAGAAACGTTTGGCAAAACAACTTTTCATGACTGTGTAACATGGATATGAGTGTGAAATGGCCATAATACCTTTCTTTTATTTTTTCCCCTTATTTTTTCTCTCTTTTCTATATTTTTCTTTTCCCCTCTCATTCCTTTATTTTTTATCATTTTTTCTCTCCATCTATTTCTCCTCTCTTTCTTCCTTTATCCATTCACCGGCATCCTCCTTCCGCCGATCGCTCCTCCTCCACCAGCGCGCTCGCCAGCCACCACCCCTCCAGCCACCGACCGCCTCCCCTTCGCTCATCGTTCGCTCGCCGACCAACTCTCCTCCACTCGCCGGCCGCTTCCCCTCCACCCGCTGGCCACCTACCCTTCGCGCGCCGACCACATCTAGCTCTCCATGCTGTGCAACCGTCTTCCTCGGCTCTGACCTTGTCCGCATCGTCAAGCTCCATGCGGGTGCTGTCGTCGAGCTCTGCGCGGGTGCCTCCCACGCCCTCACCGCCGTTGAGACACGCCCCAACTTGCCCGTGCCGCTGATTGCCTCCATGCATCGTCGAGCTGTGGAATCCTGGCAGGACTCTGCCACTGGGCTGGCTGTGACAACCCGCCCAGGAAAATACCGTACTATCGCCTAAACCAATCCACTTTGGTCATTAAGCGATAATAAAGTATCATCCTGTCGTTAGTTGCCGGGTTAACGCCCGGTAAATCACTTGGATATCAACAAAGGATCGAACATATGCATTAAAACTCACGCGAAGGCGAGTCCAGAGTACAAACACAAATTAAATTCAAATCTGCCACGCAGGGTTTAATTATTACAAATCCTTGTTCATGACAGGAAGTAAAGGTTCAGAGTTTGAAAACAGCGGAAATAAATAAACTAGCGCAACGGTAAACATCACAGGAGGCCGTCCGTGATGCACTCACTCGTCGTCATCCACCCAGTCAACAACACCTGCAACAACAGTTTTAAAGCAAGGCTGAGTATACTAATACTCAGCAAGACTTAATCGTCGGGTGATAACTACATCACCTAACTCTATACATGAGAGGCTTTTTGGCCGGTGGAGTTCTTTTGCTGAAAAGCAACAAAGAGTAGGTCCTTACTTTCAATATTTTAGCACAAATTCTAATTAATTACCATTTCTACGTGTGCCAACTAATTCAATCAAGAATTGTACAAACAATTAATTCAAGCAGTAAACTTCATCAAATTCCATCATTAAGGGATATCATGGCCAGTTGATTAAGCAGTCTCAGATAACGGTGAGAGGCCGACAATCGATTGATTTAAACCTTGCAAGGTAAACCTAAACACACGGTAGGGTGCCCCCGCGAGGACAACCATCCAGGCGGTTCCCAAAAATCCTCGGGTTGGGATCAAAGCTCACAGTCCTGGGTACAAGGCTAGTTGGCATACCCCGCGAGGCACCCAACATCACACAAGTACCCCCCTTCCCCGGTAGCTAGCCGGGTAGGTGATTTCTCAAGAGTAGTAAGGGTAAGTTCCCGCACCGTCTCATTAAGGTACTAGGCTTACCGGTCCCATTCCCGACAAGTGCTTAGTACGTTCAAAAGCTTAGCCCACGAAAGCCACTGGACCGGAGCCCAAATCCCATGCTCTTACCACATGAGCAATCCATTTATAAAGATCTTATGATTCCAACATAAGAGCCTATTCTCGCGAGTGACGAACATCACTCGACTTGTACCGGTTCTATAGCATAGCAGCTATCGACCTAGCATACTAGTAAAGGAACATAGGTACCTAGGGATCATGCATCTAGGGTTTCAATTCAACTCCTGAAACGTAAATGCACAATCATAGCAAAGATAATTGTATAATTTTACAAAGGCAGGGTTAATGATCCGGGGCTTGCCTTCGCTGGCAAGGTTGGCCTTGGGCCCTTCTGGACCTTGGTCCAGGCCTTGAGCTACGTCCACGTACTGCAGCTCACCGACAGCACCTTCGTCTCCTCTTTCCGGCACGAGCGTATATCTACCGTCAGGGAGATCTACACGAGGATGCAATGCAAGATTTAATTGACGGTTTTTAATTTAATTAATTACAAACAACAAATGACAACCATGGGGTGCATGGTTGACCACATTCACCTAGATAAGAACACATCTAGCATGCTCTTCCAATAAAGGAACAATATGCGGTTCTTTATTAATTATTCTATGTGATAGTGACTGTGTACATATTTATGTAAATAAATTAATTTAAACTTCACAACAGCAAGGGGGTGATACTTAGCTTCTTAGCAAGTTTAACATCACACACAAGGTCATTAAAGGTGGGTTGGTGATTTTCCTATTTAATTTACTATTAAGCCTTAAATTGCTTCCAATAGCTTTTATTCCTAAAATTAATTAATAAAATTCAGTGGGGTGTGTTATGAAACACTATGAGCCTAAACAAAACTACTGCACACACATGCACACTTAGGATAGCTAGGAAATTAATGATACCGAAAATAACAAAAGTTAGCTACTTAAGCAAGATAAATGCATACAAAAATAAATACACATCAAAATGATTCCAACTTTCTCACAGATGGTCTATGGTCCAAAACTAAGCTAGGCATGCAACATATACACCTAGAACCATTATAGATCTTGAGTTATGCATTTACAAAGGTAAACAAGCATATTTCAAGAATAAATATTTCTGATAATTATAAAATTGTTATTAATTCAAAAGAGCTGCATTTTGGCATAAAAAGATCATATGCAGAAGTTGGGCACAAAAATCTAATTATTTTTTGCTACAAAAATCATTTGGACAGATTCTGCATAAATAGAAAACAATTCATAATAAAAGATTTACTTGATAAATTTGTGCAATTTTTGGTACAGAAGCTAAGAATGGTATCACACACAACATATCCAAAATTTAGCTACAGATAACTTGTAGATTTTGAGATACAACAGATCTAGGTTTATCAGTTTTCTATTTTTCATGCAAAAACTATCAGGAAAATCTATGGACATGCTTTACAAAAGTTGTAGTGTTTTTCACAAGGAACCCAACAAAATTGGGTTTGCATTTTTATGATTTTTCTATGATTTTCTATGGATGTTACAAGAATCAGCAAATCAGTAACACTATTGAAGAATCTAGTTTTCAACCAGGCCCCTGGAAGTTTCAAAGGTTCACAAATATGCCCTTGATTTGTAATTTAGCCCCTGAATAGAATCAAATCCTCGCAATTGGGCCCTTGGCCCAGGGGAGGCGGCGGGCTCGCCGGAATCCGGCGCGCCGGCGGCGGGTTCGGCCGGGGAAGGTGCGGAGGAGGGCCATGGGATCACCTTGGTCCTGCTGGTGGCCGGAGTTGGGGTCGGGGTGCTCCGGTGAGCCGGCCCGGCGGCGCTCAGCGGCGGCGGGGAAATCCCGGCGAGGCGAGGCAATGCCGGCCAAAGGAGGGTGGTGGGAGCTCCAAGGGATGCTAGGGGAGGTGTTGGAGTCGCTGGCCGGCGATGGGGAAGAGCGGAGGGAAGAGCTCGGTGGCGCCGGCGTTCATGGTGGGGCGGCGGAGCTCAGGGAGGTGGAGGGGGCGTCCAAGCGCGCGAGGAGCGGCACGGGACGGCTTTATAGCCGGCTTCCCTTCGCGACGAAGCCAGAGAGGGAGGGCAAGGGGGCCCGGGCGCGCGGGGACGCGTGAGGCGTCACCGGCGGGCGGCGCGGGCGGGGACCGGCGCGGCGCGGCGTGCGCGGGCGACACGCGCGGGGCACGGGTGCCAAGGTCGCTCGGGGCGCGTGTAGCCTCGGTATGCGCGCCTCGGACGCGCGGCCCGGCGTGGGGGACCCGGACGCCGAGGAGGGCAGGGCGCCACGCGGCGGCGTGCGCGCGCGCGGGCGGGCGCGCCCGGCGCGGGAGCGCGGCGCGACGTCGCCCGGTTCAAATCCGTCTGCCCCTGTTTGACTGCGAGTATCTTCAAATTTTCAAATAGAACCCCACAAGACTTTGAATACCAAAGTTGTAGAGCACCTATAGGAGAGTATTTTTCTCAAAGGCCGACATATGCTTTGATCAACCATTTGAGCATGAACTGCAGGCAAAGTTGCCGGTTTTTATGGCTCGGGTGAACAGTAAAAGCTGAGTTCGACTGAGAATTTCACTAATTTCCACTCCAAATCTCGAATGCCGCCAATTATGAAAAGTGTGTCCCTCGAAAAGACGAACAACTTCTATATTGGCCGATTTTGAAGTGTTTAGGTGAAATTTGGAGAACGTGGCAAAAGTTCCGGAGGATGCTCAAGGGCAAAGGGGTTTGACCGGGGTTTTGACCAAGGTTTGACCACATGTTGGTGTTGACTTGATCAAGAGGGTCATTAGGGATTGTTGGCGAGATTTTCGAGGTGATGACCCAGGTTGACCATGGTTTGACCAACGTCAACAGTGGTTGACTCGGCTGATTCGGTCATTAGCACTAATGATGCTAATTAAAAACCTGGGGCGTCACACTGGCTGCGACCTTCTCCTCCGCTCGCGAGTCTCCCAAGGGCAAGTGTGGGAAACGACGGGAGGAGCCGAGGGGAGCGGGTTTTTCTGGCTCCTCCTCGGTCGAATGGATCTGGCGAGCGTGTTTTGCAGAGCTCTCCCGAGGCGGAGCTGTTTTCTGGCACCGTTTGGCACAGCTTAGGCCGAATCTACTCGCGGAGCTGCTCGGTCCTTCAGCCAGAACATCTACGGAATCAGGGGCGGAGGGAGGGAGGGACTGAGGGGGGCCAGGCACCCCCCAATACCCTATTAAAATCTCTAATACTCCCTCCTAATTTAGCCTAATACTCCCTCCTAATTCTGTCTAAGTAGATCATTAGCTGTGTTGGGTATTAATTTTAATTTGTTTTGTTTATATGCTTTATGCTTAAGTAGTTAACATTTCAAATATGCTTTTTTAAGGTCATGATGAACCTCCTGGTTCCTTAAATAGGGGTAATTTTCTTGAAATACTCAAACTTTTGCCTTTGTATAAAGAGGTTGTGCTAAAAAATGTTCTAAAAATGCAAAATACACTTCATCTGATGTCCAAAATGAAATTTTAAGCATATATGCTCCAAAAGTGCAGAAATCAATTAGAGAAGATACTGAAAGTAGCAAATTATTTTGTTCATTGCACCCCCTATCCTTAAATCCTGACTCCGCCCCTGTACGGAATATACATATTTTTTATCTCCTTTTCCATCGGTGTTGTATATTTTGATTTTTTTATATTTTGATTTTTTATAAAGTTAGGGTCCGGCATGTTGAGATTGATTAAAGAAAAATAGAAGTCTTACACTGTCACTCATGTGTCCAAGGTGAGCAATCTGTTTCTTAATTTTGTGTTGCACCTTGTAGAAATATATTTCTTTATTTTACATTTATTGAATTCAATGAAAGTACGCTGCCTTTTTATAAGTCTCTTTCAATATCTAGATTCATCCGCATGGTTAAAAAATGATATTATATATAGATGGAAGGATATGTATTTTTGGTTTAGGGAACATGAAAATCCATGTTAAGATTGAATAAAGACACGTATTGAGTTAGAAAAGGGAATTGCTATTTTAAAATTATATATTTATATATGTATTTGTTATTCCTATTTGACGTGGACTCTTTTGATTTGTTTACACCATTAGATCTTCATAATAAAATCCAACAATCCATATTCTTCTCTTTTTTGGATTAATGCGAGAATGTCTAGACTCTCTCGGCGAACGTGGTGACTTCTTTTAACACTGTAGTATTAAGATAATAGATTAAGACACAGAACAGCAAAGTTTTGGAGTACTGGAATATGCAAGGAAAACAGTGTAAAATATGAAATAATCAAAGCAAAATTAAACTAAACATCTCTGGTGGTTCATCATTCGTCCGACAAAATAAGAACGAGTTGGATCATAATAAAGGTGTGTTTGGCAGAGCTTCCAGAGCTGATTCTCTGCTGATTCCGGCAGGAGATCTGCCATACAGATTTTCAGAAAGAAGTTATTCTTTGTTGATTCTGTGAAATGATTTTTTTGAAATGAACTAAGAGGTCGAGAGCTGAAAAAATAGCTTCTTCATATTCTGAAAGTGATTCGCCATCCTGATTCGAAAAGTTTATGCAAAAGAATCACTTTCAATCACAGAATCACCTCGCAAAGAATCAGAATCAGATGGACCTCTACCAAAAAAAGCCCGTAATGGTCATAAGAGCCCCACCATTCCCCAAGTTTTATCCACCAGCATAGATAGTTTGACGAAAGTTTAGGTAACAATAGTCAAAAAGCGAAAGAACATCTAACTTAGTGGTTAGAGCACTTGAGTAGCATCAACAGATTCGGATTCACGACTCCCCATGAAATAAAAATAGGTAGAGCTTTCCTTCGTTGACTTAAAGACCAAAAGAAATAAAACTACCCATTGCATAAATAATGAAAAATATAGAATAGTAAGGAGCTAGAGTATCAAAATGTGAATTGTGATGTGCACTGATCGTGTTGATGAGGTAGCTCGAAGGATGGCCTTTCGAGTCTATAAAATTTAACTTTGTCCATTTTTGGTCTAACTACTCTTAATACGGTTGGTACACAGTGCAGATACCCGTGATCAATTCTAATTGCTTCCATACTGTTTGTTGGATATATAACTAAAACATAAATGAAAGTTAGGAGCCGGTGCCGATAAGGTTTTGTGCAGTGTTTAGAGGGAATAAGCAACATTTTGATTGCAAACCGATGCTTTAGAGTTTAGACCTATGAAACATGCCATTTAATTTGGTTTTGATTCAGATGTAGTGGAATTTTTGAAACTTCAATCAGTCATACATTTTCGATTGCTGGGGTTTAGAACATCTTTCTTTTTGAAACATGCCTATGTATTGATAAAGAATGTGTTGAGAATCAGAACATGAAGGTCCAAAATAATCTTTTTTCCCGGCAAAAATATTATTATGTTTTGTGACTGACGAAAAATAATCGGACATGTTTTAAGAATTTTTTCCCTGATTAAAGGGAGGTCCGTCTAGGACTCTCTAGTCAAGGTCAATAACCAATAGGTCACCTGTCATCCATGACGACGGGGATAGCAAGTTTGCGGGCGCCCGCACGGAAGCGAACGTCCGGTCGATTTCCGACATACGCTGACAGGCCCACACACGTGAGCGCGTGCTCGTCTCCCCTCCACCGCTGGCTGCCTGCATGACCCACTCTGGCATGCGCCTCGACCCGCAGCAGGAAAACACTGAAGAAAACAAAAACAAAAGCACCAGAAATAAAAGTTTTGAGAAATAATTATAAAGAAAAATCAGAGACAAAAGTTTGAAAAAACACAACAATTTTTTTTGGAAAAGTTTTGAAGCAAAAAATTGTGAAAAAGTTTTTTTAACAAATTAGGCACAAAGGTTTTGCAAAAAGTTGAAAAAGAAAATTTATCAAAAGTTCTGAAACAGAAAAGTTTTGAAAAAAATTATGCATAAAGATTTTGGTAAAAAGTTTGATAAAAAAATTATCAGAAAAAAAGAAACAAAAAAGTTTTTTAAAAATATAAGCACAAAGATCTTGTAAAAAAATTGAAGCAAAGTTTTTTAAAAATCCGCAAACAAATGTTTTTTAGAAAAGTTTTGCATAAAAAATCACAAAAAAATTAGCACTGAAACAGCCTGCTCGCCGACGGGGAGACTACCTCGCCGCCGCTCCCCACGGGGAGCTCGCCGTCGCCGCCGCGGGCGGGAAGCTCGCCCAAGGAGGCGCGCCGACGTCGACGCAGCTCCCGACGATGCCCCGCCTGGATCTCCCGAGCTAGTCGCGGTGTGCTTCTCCCCCGGGGACGTCGCCGCCGGGAACGCTTCGCAGGTCCCCGGACCTCGCCGCTGGAGCGCGCCCACCGCACCGCACCGCGGAGGACGAGCACCGCCACCACCTCCAGCTGCGCTGGTGGAGGCCCCGCCGCAGCTCCTCATTCCGTGGCTGGATCTGATATTCGGGCGAGCAGAAAGAGAATGAAGAGGGGAAAAGAGAGAACTGAGAAGGTCAGAAGGAGATGGTGGAGAGAGTGCAGCGGGTCCCACACACGTGCGGTGCTGGTGAAACACTGAAGCGTCAGTGGATTGACCGCACGGAGACCAAACGCCGGGCAAGGGTAAAATCAACAGTGCGGAAACTCTGTGTCATCCTTGAAGTCATTTTCTTTTTCCCTTTAATTAAGAAAAGAGATCCGAAACCATCACTCTCTCCAATAAAGATATCCTTAGACTAAGCATGCTGATTTTGCCAATTTGATCAATTCCCCTCCTCTCGCAGAGCCTCGCTGGTGCCCGTCTCCGACCATTTATATAACAGCTCTCGCTTGACCAATCGTGGATCGCGCACCACCAGCAACGGGAGAGTGAGAAGATGGAGGCGGCGCCGCTGTTGCAGCCGCGCGGCGGCGGCGATGGTTCGACGACGTCGACAACGGCCAGAGGGCGCGCGAGGCGGGCGGCGGTGGAGTGGTGGGTGGAGTCGAAGAAGCTGTGGAGCATCGTGGGTCCGGCCATCTTCCAGAGGATCGCGCTCTACGGGATCAACGTCGTCTCGCAGGCCTTCATCGGCCACCTCGGCGACCTCGAGCTCGCCGCCTTCTCCATCGCCTCCACCGTCGTCGCCGGCTTCAACTTCGGATTCCTGGTACGCTACTCCATTATTTTGCTCTGTCAGCGTGCGAAAAGAACTGTCGTCTGCGCGCTGCAGCGTTCCGCGGCGCGCGACGCAGCGGTCGGTGGGGTCCCACGCGGGACATTTCGAAAATGAAATTTTGTGGGATGTAAATTTTCCCAAAATGGATAGAATTGGAGGGGGAAGGGAAGAAGGGCTGCAGAGCGGTCCGATGGCTGGCAATGCTAGCTACGAGCGCAGCAAGCCCCAAGAACTGTCAATCTCTCATCATGTACTCCCTCCGTTCTTAAATATATGACGTTTAGGACAAGAAATTTAGTTCGAACTAAATTTCTTATCCTAAACGTCATATGTTTAAGGACAGAGGGAGTAGTACAGTGTACTTATCATTTGAATCAATATGGTGTCTTTTAGGCAGTTCTAATAATGCATGGTGTGACAATTGGCACGAAAAACCACTAGGTGGTTTCTGAGTTCTTTTAGACCATAATGCTCCTTTCATCTCACAAAGATTATTCGTTTAGAAAATTTTAGACAAGATAATAGCAATACTAAAAGTTCAAAATACTCTTAATATCTCTTCTTAATCGGATGGACAATCATGTAGAATTAATTATCCATGCACTCTTGCAGTAATTGTCATACCTTTTAGCCTTTCTTATTTAACGAGTCTAGCTCGGGTATTGATGGAGGGAGTAAATAATCGATACGTGAATTGGGCCAAAAGGTATAACAAGGGTCTTTGTTGGATGGTGGGATGGTGGTTCTAAAGTTGTTAGAACACTTTGTGAGATAAATTTTGAAAGCTAAACGAACGGTTGTGGAACGAAGGCTGAGTTGGGAACTTGCATTGGGATTGCCCATGGATGATTCTATGCACCAAAAACCTCTTACTCTGACAAGTTATTAGAAAAAAAATTGGATGTGTTTGGTTGCTTAAGTCAATATATTCATGTATGAAATGATTCAAGTTAGATGCTGGTCTTTTTGGACGCATCAATCGATCGCTGAATTTACGGACACAAATTCCGCGTACTGGATCGTCAGGATCTGTGTTTAACTAGTACTAGTATTTGGCTGGCCCCATCTATCGAAAGTAATAGGCAGATCAGGTCGTGATGATTACTTTGTTAACTCTGGTTGTCGAGTTCGACCAGCTAGTAGTGATTTTGAAGTCTACTTTTCTTTTTAAGAAAAAAAGAGGTGCATGCATTGCAAAAGATTGGATCTCAATCCGTCTGCCTCCGGTGCCGTATTTTATTATGTGGATGATTGCTGGCCTACGAATCTACCATAGACACTAAGACAGCCAATGAGCCAAGGCATAAACAACTTTTTACACCCGGGACTAAATGAAGTGCTGCGTCGGCGCATGATTAGTCAGTCGGTGCATGATGGATGTCGTCAATTTTGTAACTAATAAAGGAGACTAAATGAAGTGCTGCGTCGTGCCCCCGGTTGAACGCTTGCGTGTACGCGCCAGATCGTTGTCATGCTCAGGCGCTCAGCAAAAAAAAAAAAGGTTGGGTTGCTCTGCATGTGTCAGCATCTACATGTGGCTGTCTGATTTTGCTTGTTTTCGTGGTGTCTTGGCCGCTGCCTGTATGTGACGTCTATACGCCCACCTGATACTTTATACAATTATACATTTATACTAGTACTATACAACAATAATCCAAGATGTATATATGCATAGCCTATACGTCCGCAGGCTTAGCAGCTTGGAGCTAGCTGTGTGCAATATGGTCGCCGTCTGCAACTGGTCTGCCATTTCGTCATGGCATACGACATGCCTAGTGCTTCTTTGTAAAATATAGAAGCCGTTCCAGGGAGAATCGACGCCGAAGGTAGAAGAACCAACAAAAGAGCAAACATTTCACTTTATCTAGATCGCTTCAGCGGGGGAGAAAAAAACAGTTCGCGTGACCTTTTATGCCCACGCAGCCATCCACTCAAATTTTTCTCTTTTTTATTTCGTGTATACAAATTTTTGTTCATCATATATCCTCAACATTTTTGTTTGATGGTAAGAAGTATATTCAAATTTTTAGATAGATTTTTTTATGCACATTTAGAAGTGCATCTATGGGTTGGAAGTATGGTAGCACCCCATCACCCCAACCCTCAGGACACCTGAACCTCTCTTGTCTAGTTACACTTAGGAGACTATGAAATTCAAATAAATTACAGTACTTCATAAGTGAATTACAAATTAGTTAATGTATCTCGCCGAAAAGAGATTTTATTACTCAGATAACAATTTCTCCATCCTAAATTACTATTCGTTTGACTTTTTAGATCAGATACATAGTTTTTCTACTTATGTAGACATATATACATCTTGATCCATATCAAAAGTTTTGTATCTAGAAAAATAAAAATTAACAGAAATTTGGGACATGAACAGTAATTTGGAACGGAGGGATCACAGTAACAATTTCCGGCCCCGTGATTGATTTTGTGCAGCTTGGCATGGCGAGCGCACTGGAGACGCTGTGCGGGCAAGCATTTGGTGCCAAGAAGTACCACATGCTGGGCGTGTACCTCCAGCGCTCATGGATCGCGCTGTTCCTCTTCGCCGTGGCGCTGACACCAACCTACATCTTCATGGAAGACCTCCTCCTGCTGATCGGGCAGTCGCCGGAGCTGGCGCACCTCGCCGGCAAGATGAGCATCTGGCTGATCCCGCAGCACTTCGCCGTGGCGATGCTGGTCCCGCTCACCCGGTTCCTGCAGAGCCAGCTCAAGAACTGGGTCACCGCGGCCACCGCCGGCGTCACGCTCGTCATCCACGTCGTCGCAACGTACCTGCTCGTGCAGCGCTTCCAGCTCGGGATCGTTGGGGCGGTCGTGGCCACGGACCTGTCGTGGTGGCTCGTCGTGCTGGGCCAGTTCTTGTACGTTGTTGGCGGTGGGTGCCCGCTATCGTGGAAGGGGTTCTCCATGGAGGCGTTTGCCGATTTCTGGGAGTTCGTCAAGCTCTCTTCGGCCTCCGGTGTGATGCTCTGGTACATCCATTATTTGACAGGAACATTTCATTGCTATTCCAAACTCATGTCATGAACATCTTAATGAATTTGTCATCTGCAGCTTGGAGGTTTGGTACTACAAAGTGTTGGTGTTGCTGACAGGATACCTGGAGAATGCTGAAATCGCTGTCGATGCCCTCTCCATATGGTACTTGGCAGTTGGCATTTCAATTTCCATTTCGATCCAAATTTGTTTCCATGTACATGTAACTGAAATGTTTAATTATTTGTGCAACTGTAGCCTGACGATTAACGGATGGGAGCTGATGATCCCTTTAGGTTTCTTGGCTGCCACAGGGTAAGTTTTAAGTGGATGAACTCACACGTAGCTACTCGATCAGCTCTAACCACCTCTCTGCAAATGGTAGCGTGCGGGTGGCCAATGAGCTAGGCGCCGGGAGCGGCAAGGGCGCGCGCTTCGCCATCGTCGTCTCCATCACGACCTCCGTGCTGATCGGCCTCTTCTTCTGGTGCGTGATCCTCTACTTCAACGACTTTTTGGCGCTCCTCTTCACGTCCAGCGAGGTCGTGCTCGGCGCCGTGCACAAACTCTCCGTGCTGCTCGCCTTCACCGTCCTCCTCAACAGCGTGCAGCCCGTCCTCTCAGGCAAGTCTCTGAACCTGAACTTCCACTAAATGGAAAACGTGCTAAGACACGGTCGCGAAAAATCACTGAACCTGAACTACACCAGATAGGACGTGCATGTCCTGTGTGGAGCCATGGCCAAACATGAGTAACACTAACATGTGCTCTGCATTTGAAACCGTTGTTGCAGGCGTAGCTGTCGGTTCAGGATGGCAAGCGTTGGTCGCCTACGTGAACATTGGAAGCTACTACTTGGTCGGAGTGCCACTTGGTATCATACTCGGATGGCCTTTGCGTTTCGGAGTTGGGGTAATGCTCCAAATTTACACAGAAGACTGGACCCTGCACAACGAACTCGTGCAGTTCAGTTTGGATCGAGCAAGTTTGAGCTCAGATTGACAATCGTCTATGCCTAAAATTGCAGGGAATCTGGTCCGGGTTGATTGGCGGAACCGCGGTTCAGACACTAGTACTGATCTATCTCACTGCCAAATGCGATTGGGATGAAGAGGCAAGTATCCCATCTTCTTTCTCCTTATCAAGTTGTTCCTTCGAGATTTCAATTCACTAATAACTTTTTTGTGTTGTCTATTGTGCATTTGCAGGCAAAGAAAGCCAGTACACGAATGAGAGTATGGGCCAGCTCAAAATGAAGGCGCGGTTTCTTTACCTCACAGCGAGCACTAACTGGAGCTCGACGAAGGATCACGATTTATAGACAAAAATGTTCACACCTAAAATTGGCACAAGACCGATCAGGCTGACGCCACCGGTCAGACCGGTGTCCCTCAACGGTCTGACCGGTGGGGCGTCCTGTAGCCGATCCGGCAACGGCCACACCGGTCTGACCGGTGGGCCTGACCGGTCTGACCGGTGGACCCCGAGTCCGAGTAGAATTGAGGAGTCCTTGCGAGTTTCGAGTTGTAAAAGGATTTCTTGCGGGGCAAGACCTCCCCACCCTATAAATATAAAGGGTCACGGCCGTTTGAGGTGGAAGAACCCAATCGTACATTACTTTCTACAACTTTTATCTCTCAAACCTTAGCTTTTCCAACCTTGTGCTTTCCTTGTTTGTCTCGACGACGATCAAGGACGTTCTGAGTGGCCTTGCCGACCTCAGAGCAACCCTAGGCGCGCCACCTCCGACGGGGTCCCTCCCGAGGCGGCGATCTTAGGTTTTCACCGCGCCTCTGCGTACACCGGTCAGACCGGTGCCCCTGACCGGTCAGACCGGTCCGGGCAGGAGCTCGGCGAGTTCAGCGTTTCGACGTTCCGCGCGATCTAGCGCTCGCGTGTGTTGACCAGAAAAAGCGTCAACACACTTTTGGCGACTCCGCTGGGGAAAAAAGATCAGGTTGCTAAAACCGTTCAATCTAACCCTAGTACGATGTCTCGGTGTGAGCTCGACATGAACAACATCGTCACCGCGTCGCTGGAAGATCTCTCTCCGGAGGAGCAGCAGAAGTTCAAGGCGCTACAAGAGTACATGCAAGTACAATTCCTAGCTGGCGTCAAGAAGGATCGATCCGGCAAGGTGGCAAGATTGAAAGAGTTCGAGCTGCCGGCGATCAGGCTAAACGACAGCAATATTGAGGTAATTCCCACTATAAGTAAAAAAACCCCGTCTGAAACTTCTCCTATGAAATCTACAGTGGAAAGTGATGAATTGCTTGCTTCTTACATTGCTCGTTTAGAACGATTAGAGGATCTTGAAAAGGATAGGGCTTTAGGTTTTAATAATAATGAAACTAATAGTAGTACTCCTAAAGCAAATCCTCAGGGGTCTCATCCTAGTTTAGCACCTTTGCCTGTAAATAATAGTAATTTTGCATATGGTTTGACACCAAATCCAGCATCTGGTCAGTACCCTCAGTTTCAACCGCACAGGCCAAACATGGCCGCACCGGTCGAACCGATGCAGGGTACCGGTCAGACCGGTGCAATGGAATTGGTGCCCGATCAGCCTTTGCCAATTTCTGTCGTGCCAAATCAAATGGTCCCTACTTTTTCTAATACAATCAGTAATGTTGGACCTCATTATAGTACGACAATAAATGCATCGGCCTCCAAAAACATTATTCCGGACGATGTATTTGAAAGTTACAGGCTAGCTCAAGCTAGATAGCTCCCTATTTGAATAAGATAAATTTGGAGAATCCTCAACCACAACAGCCAAATAATCCTAATTGGGCGGAATTTAATAGATTTAAAGAAGATTTGGCTAATGTGGTAAAAACCAAACTTGGTGCCGATATTGGTAACACAAATTTGTATCAAAAGCCATATAATCTCGAGTTTGATAGATTTCCTCTCCCACGTGGTTGGCATATGCCTGACTTGATTAAATTTAGTGGTGATGATGACCGAACCACATGGGAGCATACTAGTCAATACACTGCACAACTAGGTGAAGCTGGTGTCTATAATGCTTTGAAAGTACGCTTATTTTCTTTATCTTTGACTGACACCGCTTTTGCTTGGTTTTCCTCGCTTGCTCCCGGTTCTATTATATCTTGGGATATGTTAGAACGTAAGTTTCATGATCACTTTTATAGTGGGAGCATACAATTAAAATTGACAGACTTAACATCGGTTAGACAAGGAAGAGATGAGACTGTCTCTGCCTACATTAAAAGGTTTAAAGAAACTAAAAACCGGTGCTTTAATTTGTCAATTACTGATATGGACCTTGCAGATATTTGTCTGAAAGGTTTAAGGTCATCTATTAGAGATAAGATAGAGGGCACTGACTTTCTTTCGGTTGCACAAGTTCAAATTAGAGCTTTAGTTGTTGAAAACCGAATGAATAAAGAGAAAGATAATTTTAAATCACGTCGTTCTAATGTTCATGTTATTGATTATGATTCTGATAGCTCGGACGATAGTGATAAAGAGATTTATGCTGCTGAGTTTGTTTGGCCCTCTAAAGAAAAATCTTATTCTTGTTCATCTCTTAAGCCGGCTAGTAAAGGTCGGCAAGAAGAAATTAAATTTACTTTTGATGTTTCCAAATGTGATCGCATATTTGATGAATTGCTTAAATCTGGAAATATCAAGTTAACTCATACTATTCCTCTACTTGAAGAGTTGAAAAGACGTGCATATTGCAAGTTTCATAATTCATTTTCTCATGCTATTAATGATTGCAATGTGTTTCGTCGACAGGTGCAATCGGCCATAAACGAAGGTCGTTTGACTTTTCATGAGATGCAAGTGGACAAAGCTCCTTTTCCAATCAACACCATGGATTTACAGCAGCCTAAGGTATTGGTTCGGCCACATCAAGCTGAAGCAACTAAAGGCAAGAACGTGGTAATCGGGGATGTTAAGCCCGATTTGAGAGGAAAAGAGTTAGTTCGCAAAGTTGAGTATGAGAAGACTCTTGATGGCAAAGAGACCTTCAAGGTTACAGTGAGTGCCTCTGGACATGGGGGGCAAGGGTCGTCCACACCCGCCGATCAGCGACCGTCTGAGCCGTCTCTGGCCAGACCGGTCAGACCGGTGCGCTCCCAGGCCGTCCGAGGATGATCAAGCCAAGCCGTCCGGAGATTGGAAACTGGAAACTTAATGTAGCAAAAAATCAGGGGAGTGGTCCTAAGCCAAAGGTCACTTTCGACATGCTATTTGATAAGTATTCCAAGCAAAAGGCCGTTACAAGTGATCGGCCGTTAAAAAAAAGGATGAGGTCACCTACACACCAAGGAGGGTCATCTTCACCTCCAAGGGCTGCTACAAGACTCAAGGGTGAATCATCACAGCAAGGGCAACGCTTTACTCCACCATGGGCGTCAAGTTCAAATGCACCACGCCCGGTATATGATGACAATGGAGTGATGTGGGTGCCATACCAACAAGCTTTTCATCCTGGATGGGGTGGACAGAAATCAGCTTTTGACAGGATCTACAGGCCTATCCAAGACCGATTGGCTTCTCGCTGTTCTGATCAGGGTCACCAGACCCGACCGGTCAGACCGGTCGCTATCACCGGTCAGACCGGTGCGGTCAGAAAAGCCGTGCCACCTCCTGTGAAGCAAGTTTACAAGCCGAAGCAAAGGGAGGAGGTGCAGAAGATGGAAGTTGATCCAGAAAGGACTACGAGCCAAGATATTATTCAGATTGGATCAATGGATGTTCCTATTGGAGAGGGTGGCAAAAGACCGATTGTTCCAAACAATAAGGTTGTGACATCAACTCCAGGGGTGTTTGCTGCTGCTAATGACCATGAGGCCAGTGGGAGTGGTTCCAACTCCAAATACTTCTTACCAAGGTGGTGTCCTCCCGGATTGACTCGTACACAAAGGAGGAAGCTTCAACGCCTGAGATTTCAAGAGAAGAGGGAGAAGGAGCTAGAGAAGCAAAGGGATGAAGCTTTCAACCAGTACAGGCCCATGGTACCTCAAGGGAAAGAGTGGAGAGTCAAGGCCAGCTCCCAGCCAGCACCGGTCAGGCCGGTGGAGGGGTCGGTCAGACCGGTCACACCGGTCAGACCGGTGGAGGTCGACGGTCAGACCGATGACCCAGAGGCGCCGCCCGGTTTCTCTTCTTCGGTTCCCATGGTTTGTGATGACAAGTCTGCATCGGATCCTACACCAGAAGACGATGAGGAGCTTGTTGACTACAGTTCTTCGCCCGAGCGCATGAATTTGGACATCAATGTGATTCATATGTCTATGGATGGTTATGTGCTCTCGGAGGAAGACGTTGCGAATCTCGACTTTGGGCCAAAGGAAGCTATTTTTCAGAAGCCTAAAGCTATTGAAAATCATCTGAAGGCTTTGTACATGAAGGGACACATCAATGGGAAGCCTATCTCTCGCATGCTGGTGGACGGAGGAGCGATCGTCAACTTGATGCCGTATTCTTTGTTCAAGAAGCTGGGAGTTTCAGATGATGAGCTGATCAAGACCAACATGACCGTCAGCGGTGTGGGAGGAGGCGAGCCGATGGGAGCTAAAGGCGTCGTCTCTATGGAGCTCACCGTTGGGAGCAAGACGTTGGCTACAGCATTCTTCGTCGCTAAGACACAAGGTAACTTCAGTCTCATCCTTGGTCGTGATTGGATTCATGCAAATCAGTGTGTGCCTTCTACTTTGCATCAATTCTTAATCCAATGGGTAGGCGACGAGGTAGAGATTGTTCATGGTGATACGTCGGCTTGTGTTGCAGTGGCCGATAGTCCTACTATGGTTAATCATGAGAATCTTAAGTGCTTAACTGGTTTAGATTTATCTAATTTGAGGCTTATTGATTCTACCAAAGATGGCTTTGCTACTGTTGTCATGAAGCCGATCGTTGATCAGGCTAGAACTTCTCTGTCGATTTGATGAATGCAAATCTGGAGTGGTTGCAACAGAGGCGAGAGCACTATCGGGCGCATAAGAACGATATGTGTGAGGCCATCGAAGACTTTGATGATTTGAGCAAGTTGGGACAAGGGTTTACGTCGGCTGATCCTTTAGAGGAGGTTGATATTGGTGATGGCACTTTACCTAGGCCGACATTTGTAAACAAGAATCTTGATCCGTTGTTTAAATCTGAGTTAATAAAGTTGTTAAAGGAGTATGTTGATTGCTTTGCATGGAATTATAATGAAATGCCTGGTTTAAGTCGTGATTTAGTTGAGCATCGTTTACCTATTAAACCTGGTTTTAGGCCTTATAAACAACCTCGTAGAAACTTTAATCCTGATATTTATGACCGAGTGAAAGAGGAAGTCAATCGGTTACTTGATGCAAAGTTTATTAGGCCTTGTCGTTATGCTGATTGGATCTCTAATATTGTGCCTGTTGAGAAAAAAGGAACAAAAAAGCTTCGTGTTTGCATTGACTTTAGAGATCTTAATAGAGCTACTCCTAAAGATGAATATCCTATGCCTATAGCCGATTTTCTTGTTAATGCTGCATCCGGACATAGAATTCTTAGTTTTCTTGATGGTAATGCTGGTTACAATCAAATCTTTATGGCCGAAGAGGATATATCCAAAACGGCTTTCATATGTCCGGGTTTTGTTGGCTTATTTGAGTGGGTTGTTATGACTTTTGGATTGAAAAATGCGGGTGCTACTTATCAAAGAGCTATGAATTTAATCTTTCATGATTTGCTTGGCATCATAGTAGAGGTTTATATCGATGATATTGTTGTCAAATCGGCTGGAGATGATTCTCATTTAGCTGATTTAAGACTTGCATTTGAAAAAATGCGTCGGTATAAATTAAAGATGAACCCACTCAAATGTGCTTTTGGTGCATCGGCTGGAAAGTTTTTGGGTTTCATTGTGCACGAGAAAGGCATAGAGATAGATCCTAAAAACATTGAGGCAATCCGGAATGTTAAAGCACCTACTTGTAAAAAGGATTTGCAAAAGTTCTTGGGCAAGGTAAATTACTTAAGGAGGTTCATTTGTAACTTGTCTGGGAAGGTGAATGCTTTTACTCCTTTACTTCGGTTAAAAAATGATGTTGACTTCACTTGGGGGGCAAAGCAACAAGAGGCATTTGATGAGATCAAGAGCTATTTGACTTCGCTTCTCGTTCTTCAAGCGCCCAAGAGTGGTATTCCTTTCAAGTTGTATGTAGCGGCTGAGAAGGATGTCATTGGAGGTGTTTTGACTCAAGAGACCGAAGGCAAGGAGTACATTGTTGCATATGAGAGTAGAAGATTATTGGACGCCGAAACAAGGTACACTTTTATTGAAAAGTTGTGTTTATCACTATATCATACTTGTACCAAGTTGAGGCATTATTTATTACATAGTACTTGCATAGTAGCATGTCAAACCGACATAATCAAATACATGTTGCATAAACCAATTTTAAGTGGTAGAGTCGGCAAATGGGCTTATGCTTTAGTTGAGTATGATTTGCATTGTGAACCATTAAGTTCAATGAAAGGTCAAATTGTTGCCGACTTTATTGTTGGACATAGAGTAGATAAGCAACTTGATTTGAATATCGGTTATGTTACTTTTACTCCATGGAAGTTGCATTTTGATGGATCAGTTTGCAAAGATGGTTGTGGTGTTGGAATTGTCATTATTTCACCAAGTGGGGTTGTTTTTGAAGCTCTTAACCGATTGGATCATGATTGTACTAACAACCAAACCGAATATGAGGCTCTTCTATTTGGATTGGAGATTTTGCATGACATGGGAGTAAAACATGTGGAAGCATATGGAGATTCTTTATTGGTGGTGCAGCAAGTATCCAAGGTATGTCAATGTTTAAATGGTTTTTTAAATGCTTATCTTGATAAATGTTTAGACATCATATCTTGTATGGATGAATTTGTTATCTATCATGTGCCACGAGAGGAAAATCCTAGAGCTAATGCTCTGGCCCAGCAAGCATCTGGTTATAATGTTCGAAAAGTGTGTTGACGCTTTTTCTGGTCACACACGCGAGCGCTAGATCGCGCGGAACGTCGAAACGCTGAACTCCCCGAGCTCCTGCCCGGACCAGTCTGACCGGTCAGGGGCACCGGTCTGACTGGTGTATGCAGAGGCGCGGTGAAAACCTAAGATCACCACCTCGGGAGGGACCCCGTCGGAGGTGGCGCGCCTAGGGTTGCTCTGAGGTCGGCAAGGCCACTCAGAACGTCCTTGATCGTCGTCGAGACAAACAAGGAAAGCACAAGGTTGGAAAAGCTAGGGTTTGAGAGATAAAAGTTGTAGAAAGTAATGTACGATTGGGTTCTTCCACCTCAAACGGCCGTGGCCCTTTATATTTATAGGGTGGGGAGGTCTTGCCCCGCAAGGAATCCTTTTACAACTCAAAACTCGCAAGGACTCCTCAATTCTACTCGGACTCGGGGTCCACCGGTTAGACCGGTCAGGCCCACCGGTCAGACCAGTGTGGCCGTTGCCGGATCGGCTACAGGACGCCCCACCGGTCAGACCGTTGAGGGACACCGGTCTGACCGGTGGCGTCAGCCAGATCGGCCTTGTGCCAATTTTGGGTGCGAACATATGCCCCCCTGTTTTTTAGTAAAGCTTGCTGTCTAAAAAATAATTCTAAGGTCAATGTGATACTTCACCGGCAATTTTTTGGTCTAAGGGCGATTTTTGCTTTAAATCGGCCATATCCTATCAAGCATCTTGCCAGACAATTGGATGAAATTTCTTCAAGTACCTCCCGTTGAGAGCCCTTGGAAGTCACTGTCCTTGCAAAGTCTCCATCATGTAAGAATTCCCAGAACAAATCTTGACAACCTTGTATGGACCTTCCCAACTTGGAGACCACTTGCCGAACTTGTTACTCTTAGATCCAATAGGGCAAATTGTTTTCCAAACCAAGTCACCCACCTGAAAAGATTTGGCTTTTACCTTCTTGTTGTATGCTCTAGCAACTCTCCTTTTGTCCTTTTCAACTTCCTCCAAAGCTTCCATACGCTTGTCGGTCACTTCATCAATATTGTCCATCATCAAAGTATAATATGACTCAACATCAAGATTATTTTGCTTTGCAAGTCTATATGCGCCTAGATTCACCTCAACGGGCAAAACAGCCTCTTGACCATACACAAGCTCAAAAGGAGTAACCTTAGTAGCACCATGTCTAGAAATACGATGAGCCCATAAAGCTTCATATAACACCTCATGCCATCTTCTAGGATTGTCATCTATCTTCTTCTTTATGAGCTTCACTAATGTCTTGTTGCTAGACTCGGCTTGACCATTGGCTTGAGCATAATATGGAGATGAATTGAGCAATTTAATACCATAGGAATCAACAAATTCACGCACCTCTTTGGATATGAATGAAGTCCCTTGATCCGTAGTCAAAGTTTGTGGAATGCCAAACCTATGTATGATATGCCCAGTAATAAACTCAATCACCTCTCTATGTGTCATATTCTTCAAAGGAATAGCTTCAGTCCACTTGGTGAAGTAATCAGTAGCCACGATCACAAAACAATGCCCCTTTGACGACGAAGGATGAATCTTGCCAATAAATCCAAACCCCAGCCTCTAAAAGGCCAAGGCTTGATAATCGGATGCATCAACGCAGCAGGCACCAACGGAACATCTCCATGTTTTTGACATTCTTCACACCCTTTGTAGTACTTAAAACAATCAGCTATCATGGTAGGCCAATAAAAGCAAGCTCGCCTGAGGAGCCACTTCATCTTGGGAGCCGATTGATGAGTACCACAAATACCTTCATGAACCTCTGCCATAGCCAACCTAGCTTGATCAGGACCCAAGCACTTTAAAAGCAAATCATCCGTAGTTCGACGATATAATTCACCATTATCAAGAACAAACTTAAGAGCCCATCGTCAGACTTTTCTATCAACTGAACTGCTAGGATTATGCAAATAATCAACTAGAGGCTTTCTCCAATCCTCCATCTCATCTTTGTCACGAAAAACCGAGGAGGAATTTTTACCAGGAGACCAGTCAGACCGGTCATGGGCATCGGTCAGACCGGTGCCGTTAGCCGACCCAGAACCAGGGGACCGGTCAGACCGGTCGGTGACATCGGTCAGACCGGTGTCACTGGTTAGACCGGTCGGCTGTGTCAGCCTGACTGGTGCTTCCAGAGCAAAACACTCGGCTGTAAGCAACGGTTTGTGTTCTTGAAAATTTCTTTTTCGAACATTATAACCAGATGCTTCCTGGGCCAGAGCATTGGCTCTAGGATTTTCCTCTCGTGGCACATGATAGATAACAAATTCATCCATACAAGATATGATGTCTAAACATTTATCAAGATAAGCATTTAAAAAACCATTTAAACATTGACATACCTTGGATACTTGCTACACCACCAATAAAGAATCTCCATATGCTTCCACATGTTTTACTCCTATGTCATGCAAAATCTCCAATCCAAATAGAAGAGCCTCATATTCGGTTTGGTTGTTAGTACAATCATGATCCAATCGGTTAAGAGCTTCAAAAACAGCCCCACTTGGTGAAATAATGACAATTCCAACACCACAACCATCTTTGCAAACCGATCCATCAAAATGCAACTTCCATGGAGTAAAAGTAACATAGCCGATATTCAAATCAAGTTGCTTATCTACTCTATGTCCAACAATAAAGTCGGCAACAATTTGACCTTTCATTGAACTTAATGGTTCACAATGCAAACCATACTCAACTAAAGCATAAGCCCATTTGCCGACTCTACCACTTAAAATTGGTTTATGCAACATGTATTTGATTATGTCGGTTTGACATGCTACTATGCAAGTACTAGGTAATAAATAATGCCTCAACTTGGTACAAGTATGATATAGTGATAAACACAACTTTTCAATAAAAGTGTACCTTGATTCGCCGCTATATAGTTGAATCTGGTCTTTTCAGACTGATTGCATCTAATATTGTGACTTTGCATCAGGCTGCTCAAGCCATTTGCATTGTGTCTTGCTTACTACTACTTATTGAAGGCTAGAAGAGAAGCGAGGCTTTAGTTATTGATTGTTTGGATTTTCGAGGATATCTGGATTTATCTATATTACAAGATCTGAAGCATCAATATTTATTATGGCGGGCTATCCATATACTTCGCATCAATTCATCTACAACGAGCCCAAGGTACAATTTGCAAATACATTACCTATGTCTAATGTTAATAGTTATTTTGCAAGTACCATGAATCCTTATGTTGATGTTGCTAGATTTGATACTAGCAGGCATATTACATCGACTAGTAGTTGTTCAGATGGTTTTACTTATGCAAATTATAGTTCTGAATTTAATATGCAAAAGCCATTGTCAAATAATATGCATGCTTTGAATTTTAATGATACTAGCAACATACAACATTACACTCACACACCGGCTGTACAACAAGTTCAAAAGTCGGTTAACATGCATCAAGGCCAATTCTTATGGAACACCACATGCTAGTAATTCTACTAATTTTCAGCAAGGTGTTTCATCTATTTATTCATCGGCAGGATATGTGATTACATCACAAAACATGCCGGTGAATGAGAAAATTGGATATGCTAATTCTAGCCATCAGGCCAGTTATTCTCAAACATCATGTGCAACTGATCTCTATAATATTCGGCAAGGTAGAGATGAATCTGTTTTTAATTATTTAGAAAGATTCAAAGAAATAGAGAATCAGTGCTTTAATTTACCTTTTTCCGATTCAGATCTAGCTTATCTTGCTTTTAGAGGTTTAAAATCATCCCTTAGAGATTGGTTGAGAGATATAAAATTTAATTCGCTTGATGAAGTGTTTGTGAAAGCTATGGCATACGAATTAAGTATAAAAGAACAAAACGAGAAAATTGGACATGCTAATTCTAGCTATCAGACCAGTTGTTCTCAGTCATCATATGCTACACAACATGACACTCGAGTAGAGGTTGCATCTAATTTTTCAGCACCACATGCAAATGCTAATAATCATGATTTGGCTCTAAATGTTTCTAATAACTCTAGCCAAATTAATGAAAATTCAGCAAAGACATATGCACCTCTAGAGTATAAATCAGATGCTTGGTATGCTGAAATTGCTAGCATTAAGGCAGACTTGGCTGCATTGATAAAAGGGAAATCTGAACTTAAGGAGCTTATTGCCTCGGCACATGAATGTGAAAAGAAGAACGATTCAGATTTTCATTCTAAATTTGTTCTATTAAAAGAACCAAGCTTAGCTGTAGAAGAGCATATTAATCAAAAGGAGACAGCTACGCTTGATTTTCCTGAAGCCGGAGTTGTCGTACATTTCACTAGTGATTATCATGCCACTACGCGACAAGTTCAGGCTGAGAAAAGTTCAGAACATCAAACTGCTGAAAACAAAGACAAAGGAGGCGAGAAGGAATCAGTGGCATGTCGACACAAGGTGATTTCCAGCAACCCTGTAGGCACCGGTCTAACCGGCTCTCTACACCGGTCTGACCGGTCCAGGCAGAGGATGACTGTGGGCTGCCGTCAAGAGGAGAAATGCGATATCATCCACATCAAGGTTCCTCGCCTCTCCAATGTATTTGATAAGGTATGTTTTACAAGTAATTCCCAATCAGATCATATATTTTCTGTTAATTCATTTATTAGTGATTCTATCATAAATAATTCTAAGAGATCGATTGAGGATGATTTACTTGTTAGTGATTGCATGCCTTTAGATTCTACCAGTCAATGCATTGTTAAAATTAAAAAGGCTGATCATAAACATACTTTGACATTTAAATTTTCTACATCATCATTGTCAAAGTTTTTCTCTTCATGGTGTACTTATGGATATTCTGGACTTAAAAGTAAGAGATCAAAATCGAGAGCCTTTGTGAAGTCCGATGCTAATATAGTGACCAACTTTAAAGCATCGGGTATGAGAAGTGCAAATAAAGGTATAGCCGAATGGGTCCATGAGAAATCTGAACCGTTCGTTTGCTTAGCCTTAAAGCCTTCTCCACAAAAGCATCGGTTGAAAAAAATAAAGTACACCTTTGATCTAACTTTGTGTGATAATTTATTTGATATCTTGCTAGAGAATAATTTTATTAAGCTCTCTTATCACAAAGTTAGTCCATCACCTCTTAAGTTAAAGGATAGAAAATATTGCAAGTGGCATAATTCTTTTGATCATAATACTAGAGATTGCAATATATTTCGCCAATTTATACAATCGGCCATTAACACTGGACGATTGAAATTTTATCAAATACAAGAGGACGACCAACTGTCTACAATTGGTTTTGATGGCAAAGGATCATTAAATCGGTTAACATCAGCCGGTTCATCCAAGGATCCAAATTTAATTGCCGAAGAGGAAGATTCAAAGCTCCCGAGTGTTGAGAAGGACATCGTCCATAACTTGCAAGATCAAGCGATTTTCGAGGACGATGAACCTATCAAAATCCCAGAATTTACTGGGGGGCAAAAGGATTTTTCTTCATCAAGACAGGAAACTGTTACTCTCCCTGTTCTGGAGTCACAGGTCAGACCGGTGCAACCCAAAGGTCTGACCGGTGACCCACAGGTTAGACCGGTGCAACCCAAAGGTCTGACCGGTGACCCACAGGTCAGACTGGTGCAGCCCAAAGGTCTGACCGGTGCAAGTATGAAAAAATTAGGGATGTCCAAATCTAAACATCCTGTAGCTAATGGAGGTAAAGACCATGTCAAGCACAATGGTAAAAGGCGAAGCTCACTTTTGACGAACTTCTGGCTAAGTACCAAAAAGACAATGAGGTCAAGCGTGCTAATCGGTCAAATAAAGTTAAATCATCAAGATTGCCTCCTAAGCATAATTCTGGGAATTGGAATTGGCAAAGAAAGGATTTTCAATCAGCAGCATCATATTCTCCTTTTGAGCCATCAATGCCGGTTTCATATGCTCCATGTCCCACTAGTGCTCATCCTTATTCATCATGGGGTTGGAGTGATTCATGGGTACATACTCCTTCATATTTCAGACCATATCATGTTGAGTATGCAGCTCCAAGGCGACCATCACGTGCAAAGCAGCCGTATGTTGAAAGTGACCGTTTTGAGTATAAAAATCGGTCTAGTGCTCAAAACAAGAAAAAGGCTGTCAAGCAAGTTTACCAAGTGAAAAGAGATGGTCGTAAAGATAAAAGTTCGGATCTGAATTCAGTTAATAAAAAGCCGATTAATGTGTTGAGCTCTTCGGCTACTAATGGCAAAGAGAGGGAAAAATCAGTTATTAATTCTTCAAGTGCCAAATCTGGACAAAAGAAGGTGAAGAGGCCAGAAATGAAGACTGAAGCGCCGCTGTCCAAAACTGAAGCAAAGCCAAGCCATTCGCTTGGTTTATCAAATTGGCGGAAGAAGGAGTTCCAAAAGCTTAGTGCTCAAGAGCTGAGAAAGAAAGGCATGGCATGGATTCCTAAAGGAAGCATTCGGACTCAAGACACGGGTGATGATCAAGCAAAAGGTGCAAGACAATTGAAGGAGAAGAAAAGATATGAGAGACAATCTTCAAAATTGAGGTTTGCACCAAATCATCAAAATTATTGGTCATTACCTAGTTCATTTGCTTTACAAATGCCACATATGCCTATGTTTTGGAATTCATCCTTAGATATGTTTGATTATCCCTCATACTCTTATTTTGGTCCTTGGGTTCCACATGGATCATCTTTATATCATAGAGGGTTATCACCAAATTATTATGCATATTGATTAATTTGCAAAAGCCGAAATATTTAGTTCTTAGAGATGATTTTAATTTCTGAATTATATATCTCTACTCTTTTATTTCGGTTGTGCGTATTCTTATGGATGGATTCTTTGTGGATGATATTGAATTATCGTCCTTGACAACATACATGGCCGATGAATCTCTTAGATCATCGTTCTAAAGTGATAGCTTCCCGATGAGAGGTTGCTTATAACCTTTTTGGTGCCTTAAGTGCTCGGGGGGCAAGACTTAAGCAAAAAGAGTAATTTACCACTATGGAGTTTCTATTTACTAAATCGGCTTGCAAGATTTCTCAGAATGTTGGTGCTGTTCTTATTTCACCAAATAATGACATTTTGAGATTTTTAGTCGATTGGTGTATTTAGTCTCAATTGACAAGCCGAATATGAATTTTTTCTATTCAGGCTATATTTGAGGATCTATAGTTGTAAAATCATACAGAGTCATGCAGTGATTCATTATTGAAGGTACATCAAGCATTTATGTTTAAATGGGTCACTAAATGTTTTCTTAATACATGTCTAGAGAGTTATCTAAATTTTATATCCATACTTTATCTAGACATGAAAATTAAGGATTAGCACTCTGAAACGATGAACATCAGGCCATGGTGTCCAAAAGACATTTTCATGGAAAAGGGCCGATGTTTAGTAATGCAGAGTGCACATCCTGGACAGACCGGTCTGACCGACCCTCATGACCAGTCTGACCGGTGTGGCTGTTGGTTTGGCTGTCCATATTTTTAAAACTTGTTGAAGCCAAGACTGGCGCTTGGAGAAAGTTTGTTGTTGGTTATTGGCATGATCCGAGGTGCATTGAAAATGTAAGTCGAGAACAAACAAGGATGGTCCAAGAGTAATCCGGCTGTCCATCAGTTCCAAGGTAATTGTGTCGAATTGTCTTTTGGGGCTGATTACTCATCCTACTTCATTTATGGTCAAAATAACTTGTGAATGAATTTATGAATTGTTCTATACTTCATCATTGTCAATTTAGTGAGTATTGCAAAGACCAATTGTCATTATAGCGATTTGGTCGATTTATGCATTCACAAAAGCTTACAAGTGTGAGAATGATTTTGGAATAATATTTCAAGGATCCACACCCGAGGGAGTGTGTACTCAGGCTTATTTCACTCACACAATGTGTATAAATGGCAGCAACAAGTTGAAATCTTCATATTGGACAAAATCAAGTAATATGGTCGATAGATACTATCGTCCTTTAAAAAATGAGACTTGTTTGCTACACTTGTGCTCAACATTGTTCTTGTGCAGTTTTGGGGCTGCTAGGTATTTCTTGGTACGCAAGCTTTACCAAGAAACAGGGGGGCATATGTTCGCACCCAAAAGTGGCACGGTTCGAGATATGTGAAGCTAAGGCTAGAATTGCCAATCTAGTGCTAACTCTTGATATTATGCAAGTTTGGCTTGAATATGTATTTGACAGGACTGGTGGGTCATCTTGGAGGTTCTGAATATGTTTTCGTAAAGAGGGCAAAGAAGTATTTGGAGAAGCGCCGATATGATGTCAAATCATAAGTTCAAGTGCACCAAGATGAAGCTTTTGCCAAAAGGATCAAGATAGTCATGTAGATCAAATAATCATGGTCAAAAGTGGTTGATCTGGCTTATATAAGAAGGTCAACTGATCTGATTCAGTTATTGGTCTTGGTCATATAGCCGATTCAGCACCCACACCGGTCTGACCTTTGACCCACACCGGTCAGACCGGTCAAACCAAAGTGCTCAAAATGCCAATTGGACTTCACCATTGCGTAGATCTCGTCGAGATGATCAAAATGCATATGTGGAACGTCCAATTCGGAGTCCGGATGAGGGAGTTATGGTCCTGGGAAGAACCAACCCTGCGTCTGACCGGTCTGACCGGTGGGTCCCGACGGTCTGACCGGTGCGTGCAGCCAAATCCGAGTTAGGAGTTGTATTTCGACATGGAATTTGTATAGGCTTCGACTTCTACTGGGGCAAGACCTCCCCACCCTATATTTATGAAGGGTCACGGCCGATTGAGGGGAACACAATCGAATCTATCATTACCTTCTACTTTTTATCATCTCGACACCTTTTCCAACCTCCATGCTTCTCGTCTCTTGATCTCCACGACTTGAGATGGCGTCCTAGGGCCTGCTGGTCGACCTAGGGCACGCCGGCGGTGTCCACGCCCTGACGGGGTCCCTCCCGGGCGAGAGCTTCGACGGCCTTTGCTAGTTTGCTCGTAAACTAGTCGTTCTTCGCCACGTAAGTACGTTGTTTACCTCTTTGCTGGTTTGCTCGTAAGCCTAGCCGTCCTCCATCACGTAAGCGTGGTAGTTACCCTCCCGAACGATCGATTCAAGCAAACCCTAGGTCACCGGTCTGACCGGTGCGCCTGACCGGTCTGACCGGTCCCGGCGGCGACTCTGCTCTTCGGTCCGTTCGCGTGCTCTCGTGTGTTGACCCCGAAAGGTGTCAACACATAGTGAATTTAGAAGGAACAATGGGTCTATGAGCTCCAAGCCTCCAACAACCTCCAACTATATTTGGAGACTCAGCCAGCTTCATCCATCAGGACTGCCAGCAGAACATCGGAGCCAAAGAATAATAATGATTATATGCTACTGTATTATTTTAGCCTTGTAAAATGCAGTTTGCACTAGGGCCCTGCAAGCTTGGACAGCAATCATTAGCCATGCCATCCCCCATTGTCTTTTGTGTTTTGTGATATTGACTAATCCTTCAATCTATTACTTAAGACTATTAGATTCAGTGGTTCATCTAGGAGTAGATCAGTGGGACTCTTTGCAATGATTCTCGTATAAATGTGATTCACATGTGAGATGGATTAAGAATAGAGAAGTGGAGTGACTAACTGCGGGTTAGGGTAGTAGAGGATGGCATCTCGTCGGTGTATATGGAGTCGTCGGAGCAGTGCCGTGTAGTGACTGTGACAACCCCATCCGAGATAAGTTCGTACTATCACTTAGACCGGTCCACTTTGGTCATTAAGCGATAATACAGAATTATCCCGTTGAGTGTTGCCGGGTCATAGCCTGGTAAATCACTTGTAAACCACACAGAGGATCGAAACGCATACATTAAAACCCTCACGAAGGAGAGTCCAGAGTACCTTACAAATTAATCCAAATTCCCCGTAGGGTTAATTATTACAAACATTGTCCTTGCATTAAAGGTAAATGGTTCAGAGTTTTGAAACAGCGGAAATATATATAGCACTAATCGATAACTTAGCATTATGGGAGGCCATCCCTAATGCCATTACTCCTCGTCATCCACCCATTCCAGCTCCCAGCCGGGTGGGATTTCACCAGGCCAAACATTATCACCTGAAAACAACATTTATAGCAAGGCTGAGTATACTAATACTCAGCAAGGCTTACCCGTCTGAAATAAAAGACCTAACCTTTTAATCATGCTTGGCTTTTGGCTATTGGGTTTGTTTTGCCAAAAAGCAACTAAGGAGTTGATCCTTACTTTCAATATTTTAGCTCAAGTTCTAGTAGATCAGTTTTTGCTAGATAAGCAACTAATTCAAGCATACTTGTGCAAACAATTAATCAAACATCAAGTTTATCATATAGGGATTATCATGGTTAGAGGGTTAAGCTATTCCCGGATAACAGTGAGAGGCCGACGATCGATCGATTAATAACCTTGCAAGGTGAACCTAAACATACGGGAGAAAACCCTCACAAAGAGTGATTTCAACCAAACGGTTCCCGTCATTCGTCGTATTAGGAACTGATGCCACAGTCCTAGGTACATAGCTAGCTGGCATGCCTCACACTAGCATTCAGCGTCACCATGCACCACAGTTTGCAAGACTGGGGCAGCAGCCCAAGAGTAGTAGCCTAAAGTTCCCGCACCGCATCATTCAGGTACTAGGTTTACCATACCCATGTTCGATAAATGTTTAGTACTTTCAAATGCTTAATCTCTTAACCACTGGACCGGAGCCCAATCCCATGCTCTTACCACGTGAGCAATTCAATTTAACAAGTCTTATGATTCCAACATAAGAACCTATTCTCGCGAGCGAAGTACATCACTCGACTTGTACCGGGTCCTTAGTGCATAGCAACTAGCAACCTAGCATACTAGTAAAAGATCATAGGTACTTATGGATCATGCATCTAGGGTTTCCATTCAACTCCTGAACGTAAATGCACATATATATTCAAGCATAAATTCGGGAAGTGTAAAGAGGAAACACATAGGTAATATGTTAAACCGGGGCTTGCCTTCGGCAGCGCCAGCAGTCAGACAGTCTTCCGGACTTTGGTCCGGGTCTTCATCGACAGTCACGAAGTGCACGTCTCCTCCTGCTCCCTCGTTCTCGTCAGCCGGCACGAGCGCGTAGCTTCCGTCAGGAACTTCTATACGAAGGAATGCAATGCAGGAGTTAAGTGTTGAGGATGGTGTAAGCCAAACAACAAGAATTAAGTTTTAGGGTGGCATGGTGAGCACATATACTTTGGTAAGAATATATATCCAGCATACTCTTTCTTAAAATTAATTATTTAACCATTTATTTAGTTATTAATATTTTACAAGTGATTGTGTGCACATCCATTTAATTAAATTAAAATCATCACACAAAAGATAAATTTAGGTTTCAGGGTTTATTAGAAACATTTTCCAAAGGTTATAACACACATATATTTATCAAGAGGGGGTTTCTTTATTTCTCTTTTTAATATATTTAGTTTCTTCCTAAATTTATTCTGGTTAAACCAGGTAACATCTTGCAGTAAAAATTTTGGTGTGAGCATAAGGCACTGTAATAGAGTTACTGGTAAAATTTCATGGCAAACCAGGCTATATACTAAGCATGAAAAATCAGACAAGATATTCATAGAAAAAGCAAGAATATTAAATACAAGGCAGACTACTCATGCACTGGTGCTCAATTTTTACTCAGAGCTACTACAGATTAAAACTAGCCTATACACCAAAATTTAGCCTCAGAACCTATTTCAATCATGCTACACAAAAATAACCATTTCAGCCTATTTATTCACAAAGCATTTATTCAGAGGAATATAGGACTCAAAAGTAGCCCAATCTTCTATCATAGCCTAAGCATGATATACACATCACTTGTGCCAAATCTAAGCATCATTGGAGCAAAGGAAACTGAGCTATAGATTTTATTTCATAAACAAGTATCATTCAGAAACAGATATAAGGACAGCTCCTAAACTCATGATAAAATTACTAGCATCACTTTTTAGCATAACAAGGCGATATCCAAAAGATTGACCACATAAGACATATGTATGAAGCTGCATGAAAAAGATACACAGATCTAGCCATAAAGCAAAATAAAACATAACTAAATAACCACTCAGTAACTTTGTGCAAAAACTTAGGTGTAGCCTATCCTAGTGCTGGTCACCAACATATCCAAAGATCAGGCCTAGTACATGTGTACAACTCATGCTATGAACAACCTCTTACAAACTGATTTGGATTTTTCATTCAAAAACCGTGCATCAAAATTATATATAGGTTTTGTAAAAGATGTAGGTCTGTTCATAAGGAAACCAACAAAATTAGTTTTGCATTTTTAGGATTTTTCTGTGATTTTCTATGATTTTTACCGTTCTTAGGACTTATGGGCAAAAGTTCAAGAATCTTCTTTCGTTTCAACCCTTGCAAAGATTTGAATCCTTATGGATCAGTCCCTGGCTTTAACACAGAGACCCTAAGAAGAACTTGATCTCACACATGTGCCCTCCCGCGGTGGAGCGAGTTCGCCGGCGGCGAACTGGGACCGGAGCAGGCAAACAAATGAGGGGATCGATGATTCAACTCACCAGGAGTTGATTGGTGGCGGCGGTGTGGCTGGGGAGGTCTCCGGCGAGCGGCGGCGGCGAGACCGTGGCGGCACGACCGCCTCGACTCGGATTCCGGCGAGGTGAGGAGTGGGACTGATGAATGTGTGTGCGGGGAAGCTCACTGGGGTTCTAGGGAGGAGCTTCAAGCACTCAAACAGATGCAGGGACTTGAGGAGGGGTGAGCCCGTCACGACGGCGGCAAAGGCGTCGACGGAGCGCTCTGGTGGGGCGGAGGAGGAACGGGGGCTTATATAGGCGGACATGGCATGGAGAGGAGGTCATGACGTGACCACAGTGCAGCACAGTGATGACAACCTTACCGGGAAAGTGCGGCGACGTTCGCGGGCGCGGCCGACCAATGGCGGCCTCGGCGTGCACGCTCCAGCGGCTGGCGGCGCGGCGCGTGGCACCGGCCTATGGCCTAGGCCTGTAACCGACTTGCTCGCCCAATGCAGTGCAGCGACCGTGACAGACTGGTGGGTCCCCGTGTGCCTCGGTGTTTGCGCCCGGTCACACGGTGGCGCCCTGACGCGGCGGGCGCGTGTGCGACAACGTCGTGCGGTGGCGTTCCGGCGTCCAAAACGTTTCGATGTGCCCCTGTTTGACCAGCTCGAACTCGTGTTTTTGCTATAGAAGTGATCCAAGCGCCAATGGACAAACTTGTAGATCAACTAACCCTCTACAACTTTTACAAAGGCCGATGGGTGTTTAGTTCAACGGATCAAGCATAAACAACTCTTGAACTTGCCTGTTTTCTCGGCGCCGGTGAACAGGAACTGGCAGCGTTGACCAAGATTTTTCACCTGTTTTCACTTCGAATTTCAATTGCCACTCAACATCAAAGTTGTAGGCCTTGAAAAACTGCACAAGTTTGGTATTGGCCGATTTTGAAGTGTTTTTGGTGAAAAATGGAGAACGTGCCAAAAGTTCTAGATTGAGTTCATGGCTTAAGGGGTTTGACTAGGGTTTGACCTCTAAGATGCTTAAGGGCTTAAGCACAAATGATCATAGGGTGATTAGGATTGTGATTAGCCTCTAGTGACACTTGATTAAAAACACGGGGTGTTACAGTGATGACCGTAGGGGATGCATAGTGACGGCGGAGGCGGTTGCAGGGGTAGCGTTGCTGCCCGCCACTCACAACACCTCTCGATCGGAAAGGGCAGGGCAGGTGGGGCGAGTGGAAGACCATGTGTCTTGGCTGCGTGCCCTCGTGGCCGCCACCTCCCTTATATGGTGCTACGCGACGGGGGTCCGCAACCTAGTTGGGTTGGGCTCCCCCAATCAGGAAGCCGAGTCAAAGGCCCGAGCAGGTCGTTGGACCTAACTCGGAGGAGATCAACCTAACATTCTCCCCCTTATCTCATCTTATACTTTTAACTTTATACTTAGGCATAACCCTTTTACTAACTTTGCTTTTAGTCCTCATCTCAGTACATATCAGTACGGAGGGCGTGCCTCGTCATAACAAGTATCAGTTACCGAAAGATTAAACAACCACAATGTACCTTTCTGTAGTGAAACAAGACCTTAACTCTTACTTGGGCCCTTTGTTATCCAGAAATCATAGGCCTCTCATAAAATTCATGTCGACTTGGGTGGTCGGTCTTTGTTAAGTGGATCCGCAAGCAATTGCTTGGCACTTTTTCTCAATGTTATCATATGATTCTGGATTTTCTCCTTTGCAACATATAACTATCTGCCAATGTGTTTGGCAGCACACTTGACTTGTTGCCTTTGCAGAGAAAACAATCGAATGGTATATTGCTGTTGACTACCATTATGAATTCCGGGCAAAGGTTTCTTCAACCATTTTGCCTATCTTGTAGCCTCATATCATGCTAAACTTTGTATACATAACTCGTGATATTACAACTAAATTGCTTTGGAGTTTTTCCACAATAAAACTCCAACAGCGAGTGTTAGCTACTACTGTGGGCTTCACTAAACATCTCGCCAAAGCTTAGTTCTTTTTACTTAGCACGAGGTTTGCAATACTTTGCAAGATTGTAAAATCATTCTTTTAAATCCATTCCAGTGATCTATTACTGGACTGGACTTCTGCCAAAACATCCCGGATACTTAAGCTATGTCAAGGTAAATTCCTTTTGAGCACTTATTCTGCTTCCAACAGCTAAAGCACTATTCTGTGATTTGATTTAATTCATAAATCAAAATGTACCATTTCATCAGGTGGTATCGCAATGTTCTTTTCTTTCCACAACAAAAACTATTTGGTTATGTTACGTGTAAACTTTCTTGTACAAGTTTTTGTTGAGAGACATTGCTTATACATCCATCTGATGTAATTCTATATAGTGGTAATATACCACCAAGATCATTATGATTCTTAAAGAATCCTTTCATGAGGCTACATAAAATATCTCATTATAACTTATCATTTTCTTTGCATAAAGCCTTTTCCCACAAGGTGTGTTTAATGACTTTCCATGTTCCCTCTAGAGTCACATTTCAATGTTGTAGACTCATTATAGCCTACTATCTTGGCTCTGTTAGGAACTTATGCTATGTTCCAAAACAAGTTTGGAACTTCTAGGTCTCATAACATCTCCAATTTAAGATTAACGTCTCTCATGGCTTCTCTAAATGAGGTTGAATCACCTTCATTTGTATTTCTTTACATATGTACTTTTCATATCTTTTTAACAATATCATATTGTTTTCTATCTGGGGTTGTTGATACTTTTCATTACCAAAAGACAATTGATACTACAGAGTCCTGAGTAACAAGAGCTTTCTTTCTTTTCTTTTCCTCTTAAAGAGTTGACGACGAGTGTTGAACTACCTCAACATATGTCGTTACCTCAACTTTGTTCATACAACATCAAAACATATGTTGAGACAATTGTTGTCCTTGAATCATTGGAGTGAACATGCGGTCCCACTCCTCCTCAAGCCTTAGAACTCAACATGCCTTACTCCCCCAGATTATTCCATCTATTATGAACATGATGTCTTTATCTTTTGTTTGGGGTTCAATCTTTACAAGCTTCATATGATGTTTTAAGCACCAGCTTTTCCTTTTAGTTGCTTTGAGGTTCTACTATCTTTCTTATATTCGAGGTGTAAAAACTCCTTTCTATGGTTGGGTATCATGTTATGACCATTATACTCCCTTTTCGATCATACTTTTCTCTAATAGATCATTCTTTTGGATGCATACAATGCAACACATTTGACTTTGAGGGGAATTTGATTTCTAAATTTTAGTCTTTCTATCTTTCTCATATTTCCCCCCTCGAAATATAACGCAAACTTTGAAGCCATAATTTTGAAACTATTTTAACACTTGTGAACAAGAAATCATTTAGACTTTAACTTTATTCACATGATCATGATCAAGTCATGCAAAATAATGGGAGTATCATTTTCTTGTTCCTTTTCAAGAGCTCATCAGAGTTCTTCACTGTTACACTTTTAAGAACTCATCAGAGTTCTCCATATTGCTATACTTTTGCAAGTCATGCTTGCAATCTTGACTTTTGAATCATATTCAACTTTTCTTTTGTCCTTCGACTCTTTCTAAGTCTCTATCCATCATGACACTATAATAGTACATGAGTATTACTGGGATAGCATAAAAGCTCCCTCAGACTTCTTGTCTTTTATGTGATACTCAAGTCACACATGAGTATCACAAAACTTTGCCTGCCATGCAGGATACGAATGGCACAAGTGTCAAAAACTTTTCCGGCATGTTGTGTTAAACTTTAGATGCATTGGTAACAACGAAATATTAATTTCAGAATTAAATCCGAAAACTTTTGCCAACATAACATTGGTCAACACTGGTCAAACTGAACATGAATCTGACTCATTTCAACCATTACATTTACTGTTGAAGGACAATAAACTATTTTATAGTGATAAAATTTTAGTCACAATAACTAAAATATGCACATATACTTTATTTTCTAATTAAATCGTCTCGTTGGTTCCAATTTAATCAGAGAAATTATCAAATTATAACATCACGGAAACTTTGAGAGAAAACTAAAACTTTTCGAAACATTTGTGTCTCTTTTACAAAACAACCAGAAGGTCAAAATGACGCAAGCTCTTTTCTTTCTTGATCTCAGCAGCGCAGCTGAGTAAAATCAAATTTGTCTATAATGCCAAAGTGAACTTTTGTCTATCAATTTCTTTCTAATGGGAAGAATTGTATGTGTTAATTTAACGTTGGTCAAAATTAAAACATACAACACTCTTGTACTTTGAATTCTTTATCACCATTAGAAAAGAAACTGGTGACTATTATGAAAATTATAACATTGCTCATCACCTTTGGTCATAAAATGACAAAACATAAAAGGACAATATCATAATTAACTTTAAGAATTAACTTTATGGTTCTACTCTAAGAGCAAACTAAAACTCAACTTTGACACTTCAAATCGAAAAATAATGCCAATGCAAAATAATGCTAATGAACAACTTTTCTTAAAGCAAATTGTTAGATTTAGTGGTTCATCTAGGAGTATATTAGTGGGACTCTTTGCAATGATTCTCGTATAAATGTGATTCACATCTGAGATGGATTAAGAACAAAGAAGTAGAGTGACTAACCGCGGGTTAGGGTAGTAGAGGATGGCATCTCGTCGGTATAGATGGAGTCAGCGGAGCAGTGCCGTGCAGTGGCGACCGTCGGGGATGTGCAGTGACGGCGAAGGTGGTTGCTGGGGCAGCGGTGCTTCCCGTCGCTCACAACACCTCTCGATCGGAAAGGGCAGGGCAGGTGGGGTGAGTGGAAGACCGTTTGTCTTGGTGTGCGTGCCCTCGTGGCCCCACCTCCCTTATATGGTGTTGCGAGACAGGGGCCCGCAACCCAGTTGGGTTGGGCTCCCCCGATCAGGGAGCCGAGTCAAAGGTCCGAGTAGGTTGTTGGGCCAGACTCGGAGGAGATCAACCTAACAAAAACAACACCACTAATTACAAAACCAAGATATCATAATGGGGGATTAAAAATGATTACAGGAAGTAGTTAGGTTTACTAATTAAGATTTTACTGGTTGTTAAGAATTATGATTATGTGACGATCTAGTTTTAATTAGAAGGATTATTTGACTAGAGTTGAAATGAACCAACAATCTTTACCTATGATTCTTGACCAATACCGAGGCCAAAGAAGCTGGTCACGTCGCCAGCTTTTCACGGCCGTTGGATAGGCCACGCTGACGGCTCAGATCGGCCAAGCAACGAACATTTTGCAAAGGGGTCCTTTCATATAGCAAAAAATAAACCTCAGTTCACAGATTTTGACAAATGAACCCTAAACTTTCAAAAAAAATATGTTTCCAGTCCATGATTTTCAAAAAGGTCTTTGACCTTCACAACAATCCACGGGAACCCCCATAATCCATGGATTTTTACAGATAAGCCCCTAATCTTTTGGGATAATATGCTGCAGTCCATAATTTTTCAAAAAGGGCCTCAAACTTCACAATAATCCACCCGAAAGTTCCAGAATTTTTAGAAAGACATCTGATTTACCACAAATCAACAAAATACTCCAAAACTACTAAAACAACCTTAAACTTTACAACCACTCCTTACTCCACACTTTCATAAAGAAGATCCTATACTTAAAAAAAAGCCCATAGTAAAAAAAGGTGTTCCATTTACCATTAAACGATCTCATAGTTCACAGTTTTTTACAAAAGGGCCATAAACTTCTATGAAAATCTACCCATACATTTGTTTGAAAATATCCAAAACTCCCAGCAGATTCGAATCTCATGTTCCCTCACAAACTAACTCCTAACTTCACTAAAATTAATTTGTAACCTACCATTACGAAACTCTCTTCCAATAACTACCTCAACGTGAACGACCCGGATCAACCAAGCAATGACTTCTTGCGAAAGACCCTTCTATTTACTGAAAATCGATTCCGCGGTCCACATATTTTTAAATATCAGCCCCTAAATTTTTCGAAAAACACCCTTCCCATACATGATTTTACACAAAAGGGACCGTACTCCAAAGCAATCGAAACGAAGTGTCAAGCTTATATCGGTAATGACTATCGATTTTTCCAAAAGCCAACGCACAACCCGAACTTATTGAAAAAAATTCTAAACACAATCACTTCCACCACGTGAAAACCTCAAATAGGTCACGCAGCATTTGTAACGGGCCCTTAACACCTGTTACATGGACCGCATCTGTAACAATTGTTGTTTGGCGCCCGTTACGCATAAGCGTGGCAGGCTCGACCCCGACGTGGCCAACACACCGCCCGTTACCAATGAGGACTTCTAGTAACGGGCTTATTAAACGCTCGTTACAGTTATTCTTTGTAACAGACGTTAAAATGCGGCCGTTACGAAAGTTCAACCTATCGGTAACGGGCCTTTTGAGTCCATTACCGATCACTGCCCTATCGGTAACGGGCTCTTTAAGTCCATTACCGATCACTGTCATATCGGTAACTGGCCCTTTAAGTCTGTTACTGATGACAATTTGATGCCTGTTACTAGACTCGGAGCTCAATAATTGAAGTCCATTAGCACTCTCACTGCCGTCAGATATTTGACTATGTCATCATAGCAAATATTGGATATCACACAAACATATAATCATGTCTCTTCATAAGATGCAAAACCACACGTACACATAGATAGTAGTCATAAGAGCATATTCTACATATTTAAGAGATGCATATATAGCATCACATGTTCACATATATGACATGCATAATGTTCAGAACACACATATTCACATGATCACATCTGACGTGCATCAGCAGGGGCACTAGTTAGATGGCTTCTTTTGTGCTACAGCCTCAAGTTCAGCAATCTTTGCCTCTAGTTTTACAAGTCTTTCCTGTAGCTCAGCATTCTTCTTTGCAGCTTCGGCAAGTTCAATATCCTTCATCTTCTGTGCGCCTTTAAGCTTCTCCACCTCAGATTCTAGTATTTTCTGACCATTTGCTAGGAGACTTATGTCGTCCACAGCCTTGTCATCCATCCTTCTATCCACCTTGCTGAGTACTTTCCACATGCAGTCAAGATCCTCCCGAGTAACAACACATTTCTACAACAAAGGCAAATTGATGCAAGTTTCATAATTAGATTGCCAAGTTTAATATCATGAAAGATGTAACTGGTCAAACAAGAAAGTTGTTTAGCTATAACTGCGTTCAGAGCTTGGTTGATCCTGTGGATTTGTTTCCAGATCATGTCAATGTCCTCCCAAGATACAGCACCTCCCTAAAACAAAGGCACTAGATGTTCAGTTAATAAAAGTCGATGTAGCATGGAGATTCAGAAATTGAAGTAGTATATAGAATAAGTTCAACAATTTTGTGAGCAACATATGATGAGTACCATGCATTAAATTTCAAGCATAACAAAATTTCTACTCGAAAGGTTAATAATTTTCCTCCCGAGTAACAAAACATTTCTAAAACAAAGGCAAATTGAAGCAAGCTTCACAATTAGATTGCCAAGTTTAATATCATAAAGTTGTAACCGGTCAAACAAGAAAGTTGTTTAGCTGTAACTAGGTTCAGAACTTGCCTGCTGCTTCTCTTTACCAATGTCATCCTTCTTCATTCTTTCCATCCAGTTTAGGAATGTGCAGATGTAGTCTAAGGTTTTCTTGAGCCTGTCGACTTCTATCCAGATCCTGACAATGTCATGTGCTGGTACAACAACTTCCTAAAACAATGGAAAATTGATGCATTAGAACCATTGATCAGTGAAGGTACTGGATGTTCAGTTAATAAAAGTCGATGAGCATGAAGATTCAAAAATTGAAGCAGTATACAGAATGAGTTCAACATTTTTGTGAGTAGCATATGATGAATAATAGGAATTCAATTTCAAGCATAAACCTAACTTCAAGCATACCAAACTCGAGGAAGGCTCGGCCTCTGCCTGCCGGCCGTCACCGGAGTGCACCCCATTGGCGCTTGCGCGCGTGTACAACCTCCTCCCCCTAGCCGACGAAGAACCGACCTCTTCGCTGCAGAACCTCACTCTCTTGGCGGGGGCGGCGGCGGGACCTTCTCCTCCTCGCCGCGGAACCTCACTCTCTTGGCGGGCGGGGCCTTCTCCTTGCTGCAGAACCTCCCTCTTGAGTCGCGGCAGAACAACTGCTTTCCGTCAGCCATCTCTGCAACGGAGATGAGGAAGGAGAAGGGGAGAGAAGGCGACAGAGACGAGGAAGGTAGAAGGTTTGAGAAGGAAGGCAGAATGGCAGAGTGGCAGGGGAGAGTGGCTTTTGGTCAAACATTGGGAACAAAGGATACGTTGATAAGCCAAATCGCGTCTCCAATGCACGGAGGCGGCGCGTGGGGCCGGCTCCTCCTCGTCAGTTTGGAGGGGCAAATGCAACGCGGAATAACCATCCCGTGTAGTCTCCTTTGTGTCTGTCTTGATTGACAGGTCAGCCCGATCTCTCAGGGCTCCCATTTCGACATACAGGCATAATCAACACATATCTTTTGAGACAAAACAGACATAATATAGATAAAGATAACTTGTCCACATATATAGATAAAGATTACTTGTCCACAAAGATCCACACAGATATACATAATTATTACAAACAGTTAACTTGTCCATCTAGCTAGGCCTTAACTTACCCATCACATTTTTACAATGGTCATGCTATCTGACCATGCACATCAACAAAAGCATGCCCCTTCAACATCAACAAAAGCATGGTATCTTCAACTAAGGTTTGCTTTTTTTGCAGCCTCTTCAAATGCAACCAAGGTATCTTGAAACACATCGAGCGCATCTTCCATGGGCTGCAGATTTTGTTCAGCCACAAACTTGTACCGCCTCATGAATGCAGCCTTTTTGAGGAGGATGTGCATTTCTTCCATAATATTATCAACCTCAGGTTTCACATATTCCCAGACAGTGTCATGCCATTTTCATTCCTATGGAATGAAAAACATAGGAAAGTTGCTACATTGATCATTTGTATGAACCATAGGAATGAGAAGATAGAGATAGACAAAGGAACAAGCCATTTCATAGGAATAAGTTGCTACATTGCTACATTGATCAAGTTAGAAATCCTACAAAATCTCTATGGAACAAGCCATTTCATAGGAACAAGTTGATCAAGCTCAAGCTCAAGCTGCTCCATCTATAGAACAAGTAAAAGGCACTGTGATTCAGAGAAACTTGCCTCGCCGTCGTCGTGGTAGTTGCCAGCGTCGGATATGAGGTCCTCTACACCTTTGCCGCTCCCTCGATCCCTCTCCGTCGTTGCAAGACATTTGCTGTCGCAGACGTGAGGCAGGTGCCTCTCCCTCTTCGCTGCCCCCTCGCCGGCACGCTCCTCCCTACCGTTGCTTGGCCCCTTGTCAGAACCCGAGAGGATCCAGTCGATGACACTCATCTCCGGCTTTGGGTTCGTTGCACCACCGCTTGGCCCCTCTCCGACGCTCATCGTCGTCTTTGCCGCCATCCCGCCGGCACGCGCGCGGATCCAGTTGTGGCACCGCATCGCGTTCAGCTTCTCCTCCTCGATCCATGGTGCGCGGGGTCGTCCGCTACTTCGCCCCTCGCCGATGCCCATCGTCGTCTCCCCGCCTCCGCTCACCTCGCCGGCGCCGCTTTTGCTCACCTTCGCTAATCCCTAGTGAGAAATGAGGAAAGCATCGTGTGTGCTGCGCTTATCCATTCGAGATGTTATATTCATTTTCCAAAATGGAGAGCCATTGCCGACGCGGGTTCGAGATTAATGAAATTAATGAAAAGATGGCGATTTTAGAAAAAATAAGAAAAAACAATCATCAAAGTTGGATTACGTATGACCGAGAAATATGTGACACAAAATTTGGTTCCAGATTAAAAGGAGAAAGGAGAACTGTTTCCTTTGTGGTCGGTTTCCAGCGAATAGCGATTTTTTTATCCACGCGCGCACGCAGATCGTAACTTTCTTATTAACTTTGATTTTGTGCCACAACACGAAAGCAAATAAATCCATTTATTTAAGATATATAATAATCAATCATGCATTGGAACTTGAAAAGAGGTATCAAATAAGCTATATGAACAGTCTTTGCGGGACGGAGGGAGTAATAGTTTTTGTCATTGGCGACGCTGGTTAGTGAACACGCGTCGCCGCAGTGTACCGCGTTCTGAGGCGTAGTGGCGTGTCGCAGTGGGAAGACTGGCCGCCTGACTGTTCCCCGTCTTGTCATATAAATGTCTGGCCGGCCAAGAGTTTCTTCCATAAGCTTTCCTCAAGCGCGTTGTTGGCGGTCGATTTCCGTCAACCTAGCCACTTGTTTACCTTCTATGTTGGCATTAATTTGACATTCACACTAATGATCCTAACCCTCATTATATGTCAAGTTCGCACTCGTGCATGATTTTTGGAGTTTATTGTTTACACAGGAATCAAGAGCTTAAATGAGGACTTCCGGGTAAAGTTCATCAAGGGTTTTACAAGATGATCATGGAGCCCAGGACGAGTCAAGATACAAGATGAACATGACTCCAAATGAACCAAGGACTAAAGCGTGAAGCCGAGAAGTGTTGAGGACCTAGACGGAAGATGCAGGAGTCCATACGCCAAGCACCCTTATGTAAACCGCGAGGAAAATGATGTCAAGGGCCCACATGCAACTCGGCAAAAGTTCTAGAAAACACGAGAAGCAATGCGGAGGAAGCCGGGACCGAACTAGGCTGAGTTGGGCCCAGGCCGGCCGGCCCAACCCACTCCAGGCCCAGTTCGGTGCCCCCTTTGACGTAGATGACTCTCGGGCTATTTATAGCCCCCGTGCGAAGCCCCAACAATGAAGCAATTCGTCATCCGCCGCCGAGGAGCAGAGGAGCTTGAGGGACACCATCTCGGAGAGGAGGGTGGTGATAGTCATCTAGGGTTCACCTAGCTGGCGTGGGAACCTTGCATGGAAGACCACGTCGGAGTTCCGGAGGCTTGAATCAAGATCAAGGTAGGATCCCTGTTGGATCTTATTCATGTATAAACTTATGATGGAGTTTCATTGAATCCGATATCTAGCAATCGAGTGTTTCCCTTTCGATTTTGTCTTCTCTTGGTTTTGCTTCTTCCTCGATCTATACTTAAGATAGATCGCTTAGGGTGCTCTTGTAGCCGCAGTGGCTAGAGGTGCATACCCGATCTACCAAGTGTTTTCAACACGTTCTTCGTGAGCATGCTCTTAGGTTCACCTACACAAGAAGCGGGGCATCGTGACAGGATGTCGATCACGCGTACGGTAGGTGCCCTTCGAGGATTGGACCGGAAGCCATATGCTTTTTATGAGATTCTTATTGCTAACTTCATCTCTTGCTTGGAACTACGACAAAGACACGATCTAGACTCTCTAGATCGGTTACCTCTTGCTTTCTCTCACCACCTCTCATGTTTTAGTAGATTAGATGCGTTTGAAACCTCTCTTAAACAAAGTGCTTTCTCACTTTATTGGATCGATCTTGCGTTGCACATTGTTCCACAGATTCGATACCTTGGGATCACCACTCAAGGGAAGAAGGGTTCTTTAACTACGACGAGGGATTTGTCCGCTTGCAAGTCCAAACGAACTTTGCAACGATAATCAAACGTCAACACGCGCCACCAAGAAAACCCCAGCACCACCGTCTCCTGTCATCAAGAGCTTCTTCTTCCTCAAGCGCGCGCATGGCATCATCGTCGAGTGAGCCATCCAGGAAGCAGGGAAGGGAGGAGGACAACGATGACGAAAGCCGCCACCGTAGGCTCATCAAGGAGGTGAAGGCTCCGATGCCCGAGGAGGCGCCGGCGCCGCCGGCCGAGGAGCACGAGGAGGCACCGGTGCCGCTGCCCGTGGAGCCCTCTTCTCTGCGTCCTCAACTAGTTTTGGACAACATTTGGTCCGTCCAAATGTTGTACGAAGCTTTCAGGAAGCTTCAACTGGTGGCCGTTGAGCTCGGCTTGCCACAACCCAACAATCCGCTGCAGAGGACCGTGAAGGATTTCGCCTTCAAGATCCATGAGTTGGCTGGGGACCTTCAGAGAGTTGTGGTCTGCACCGCCGACGATGATGGCGACAATGGCGGCTTCGACGACGGTGACGAACGTGGCCTCGACGACGGCTCCGACTCCGACTCCGACTCCGACGGTGGGGCTCCTCCGGCGGCGGCGACAAGTCTTCTACCTTAGCTTAATTAATTTGTTCCTCCTCTCTGTTTGTTCGTCCTCCTCTATTTGTTTGTGGAACTCTGCTTGTTTGTCATGAACATGTTCCTCAGTTAATATGTGTTCCTCCTGTGTGTTTGTTGAACTTGTGATGAACTACATCTAAGAGATGCGGGTAGATCCATCTGTGCCTCCTAACGCATTGCAATATCTATGGCAGCAGTTTACAATGAATTGCAATGTTTGTTACTCTATTTGTTAGTGAAAAGATTCTGAGTTTCGAAAAACTATGTATAAAATCATTAGAGACGCGGGTGCAGGCTGGTTAATTTCACACTGAAATGTCAACACAGATGAATTGATGAAATTTGTGATATGTGACACAATAAGATTCGTGACCCAATTGACATTCCATTCCATTCTTCATTCATACATATAAGTTTGTCATCTGTTACAAATTTTTCATTCTTCATTCACACAGACGAAACAAATTAAAGCACCACTTTTCACATCATAATTACTTCTTTGCAGCATACATCCCCAGTAAACATCCAAATACTACACAAACAGCACCCACAATAATCAAGTTCATCTTCTACATCACATTGTCCATGTTCTCCTCCAGTGCTTTCTTCCTCTGCTTGTCGTCCGGTGCTTTCCTCTGATTGTCGCTCCCAAGTTGATAATCCACTGAATCAACTACTTCATCGATCACGTCTACCCAGTTCGATGGTCGAAAAGATATGACACCAGCATCCGTTAGCATCTGGAGGTACTCCTTCTCGAAACGATAATATCCACAAAGCTTGGGGTACTGTGCAAATCAAAAGCACATAAGAACCCTAACTCAGATTTGGAAAATCACAGCACAGACTACTCACCGCGTTCCTCGCACACTTGAAATAAAGACGACCGTGGTTTTCACCTTCCTTCTGCGTCCTCCCCTCCACCACCCGAGCCATACCACAGTCCGGGCAAGGGACCAGTGGGAAGCCGCTTAGCTCACCGACTGGATCCAAGCCAATGGAGTGATGCGGCTGCCCCGGCCACCTTCAAACCTGCTCCTGCCACGTCCACCTGCAGATGAATCGGTGTAGTGTGACATGTGCGCGACGGTGGGGAAAGGAAGGGCGGGCGGCGGTGGAGCTCAGAGCGGGGAATAAGAAGCAGGGAGCTTAGAGCGTAGTGTGTGCTATGCTTATCCCATTCGGGATGTTATATTCATTTTCCAAAATCGAGAGTCATTTTTGACGCGGGTTCGAGAACCCGCGTCTCATTTGTTGTCAGGTGGGTCCGAGCGGGCAGACAACGGTTATCTTTTTTATATAGGCTGCTGACGCTGACACGTGGGCCCAGCACTATTTTTTTTGAAATGAAACTTGCTTCCCTCAAATATTAGAGCCCATAAAATAGCACCTAAAAATTCATTAAAAATATGAACAATTCGTAGTTGGTCATGTAGTATTCGAATAAAATATCAACAGGCACACTTGTGTAACCAAAATTATCAAAATACGAATTTTTATCTCATGTTTGGGTTATAATAATTCTAATAACGTCTTAGGTTGGTCTAAAAATTCTACAAATTGACTTGGCAACATAATTTGGGTCCCTAAACTTGTCATAAAAATTTCAAATAGTTTCTCAAAAGGAAGATCATACTTGTGTACAAATATGTACATCTCTTACATAGTTTCCTAGAATGTTATACTTCAACACTGAAGTTTTCCACACTTCACAACATGTTCGAACTCATATACATTTGAAATTTTAACACAACGTTGTGTTCACCTTAACATTACGAAATACAAAGTTTCATTAGTAATGGTTGTGTAAAACAAATATTATTTCTATGTTGTACTTGTAAGAAACAAGATAAAGGCGTATAAACAACATTCAGGAAATGGAGTTATATACGAAACAATATCATAAATGAATAGAAGTTGTTTTTAGAAAAAATCAGAAACAAATATCATCAATTTTGGATTACCAATGACGGAGAAATATGTGATTCAAATCTTTGATTGCAGATTAAAAGGGGAAAATGAAGCGAACTGTTCTTCATTCAAATAGAACTAGCCCCGGTCTGACGCGTTTTCCTAATAATATTAGGCCTTTCAGTTTTAAGGCCCACACATGCCCACTCGCGCTAGGGTTAGTAGGGAAAGATGCCTCCCTCACGCAGTCGCCTCCTCACTCTCCCCTCGTGCCGTTGTCTTTCTCCCCCTCGCGCCGTCACTGCTTCCTCACCCTCGCCTTCCTTCTCTCACTCCCCTTCCCCCTTCCCACGACGTGACGCACGCTACACCCCTTCGCTGAGACGCGCGCCACACCACCCCTCACCTTCCAGCGACGACGACTAGGAGGAGAAGGAGGGATCTAGCCACGACGTCGACGCGAGGATGTGGCGACTAGAGATCCCTCCGCTCCGACAGTGACAAGGTGAAATGTATGCTAGAAATCCCTCCTACATCATTAAGATACGTTCTTGACTATGCTCAGTTAGGGTTTCGAGTTTCAAAACGTATACTTGGCATTTTCCGTTGGATTTACTCTTATATTTGGTTTTGCTCTTGTTCCATATGTACATTTGGACATTCTCTCCAATTTGAATAAGTACCTCATCAGCAACAGAGGCAGCGAGCATCTTCTTCTTTAAAATGGTAAGGTTGCATTACCTGAACTAATTTTTTGGTTTCTAAATTTTGCATTTATGTTAATGGTTTACCATAGAACCAATGAGATTATAGTGGACTAAACTAGTTACTGTAATTGTTTTCTCATTTGTATGGTCTTGTACATAGTTCTGTGGCTGTTGATTAGATAAATGCTTAGCTGTTATGCATGGTTAACTAAAAATGTGCTCTACTTGTCTCCTGTTGTAGCATGTCTCCTGGGAAAGCTAGCAGTATGGTCTGCTTTTTGTGCTATTCTTGGACACTGAGCTGACCTTTCTCATAATCCCTTGACAATTAAATCACAGGCTAAATCTGTTGAGGACTATAGGCCTGGGCAATTTGAAGAAGATGCATATAATGAAGAAGATGGATATGCCACTGCTAGTGAAGAACAAGAGCAGGTGGGTGGGGCTACGGGCCGAGCCAGAGTGCCAAGGACAGCCACAAAGTGGCCATGAGACAAAATGGTAGTCACTGAGGTTGAGAGGGGGGATGCCAGTACCATTGACACAAAAGCGCAGGTTCAGGGCGCTTGCAGGGCTCATTGCTAGATAAAAGATACCTTTGGATTTGCCAGAAATCAAAAAAACTAAGCGATGAACAAAAGTGGTACTTGTTTGAAACCTATATGCAGAAACACTTGGAGTTCCAGGAAGACATGAAAGAGCAGGCATTCAAGCTTTTGTGGAAGATTGCAGCCAAGGCATGGAGACAATTCAGATTTCAGCTTAGGCGAGATTTTGTCAGAAAAGGACTCGAGCCATTTGGAAAGCACGACTTTATCAAGCCGGAAGATTGGACAGAGTTTGTGAAATAGCAGAAAACTGAGGAAGCCTCATCTGTTAGTGGCAAGTTCAAGTCACTTCGAAGCCTGAACACAAACGAGCACAGCATGGGTGCAGCTGGTTATTGTGGGAAACTACCACAGTGGGAGGAAGAGGACAGGAAATTAGCTGCGACTGGGATCGCCAACCCATATAATGCATATGATGATCATTCTAGGAATTGGGTGCGAGCAAGGAGTAAGCTAGTGGTGGAAGACGATGTTGCCGTGATAGTGTACAACAAAGAAACAAATGAAAATGTGGCTGCAGACATCATGGAAAAGAATGCACATGCAGAATCTTCAGGAATGACTTCATGACTGAGGGAGAATGATGTGCTAAGTCAGTGCTTGGGCCACCCCGAACAACTAGGTCACGTGCGTGGTATCTCCAACTACTAGGGCTGGAAGTTTGCATGGCCTCAGCACGCTTCCTTGTACAGGAAGAGGAAGAGGGCCAGTACTGACTCATCAGTTGCTAAGCAAGAGATGAAGGAAGAAATCAAGCAAGAACTCAAGGCTGAGATGAAGAAGGATATGCTTGACATGATGACACGAGGGTACCAGGTGGTGTTTGCACCAGTGTCCAATCGCACAAGCCCTTCACCCGCCGGACTGAAGAGCAATTGTGCATCCGCAGGTAATGTAGGTTTGATCAACGGCGCTACAGAGTTGTCGACAGAGGTAGTGCATATTGCTTCCCCCACACAGGAAGACCTTATAGGCACGTTGACTAAACCCACAGACTGTGGCCTATGGATCATATTTCACAGTGTTGAATGTGAAGTTGCAATTGGTGTGGTTCAACCAGAGTAGACTACGCTACACACAGTCTCGATTCATGAAGACTGTGCTGTGGTCGAAGTGCTGCATGTATATGCTGTCTTTAGGGATCACGCGCTGGAACACCCTCCTAATGACGAGGTGACGACACTTGGACAAGCTCTACACCAGAGGATACAGTGAAAGAGGTGTCACATTCACATCAAGGGAGCACCAATTCCAAAATCTTGTTCGCACACTATGGTACAAATTCCTTCTGGTTCACAGACTACAGTACAAAACTCTTCCTCACATGGTTTCCTAGCTCCTCCTCCTCCTCCACCCCCAGAAAAGCAAATTACAGTACATATTCATTCCCCACCTGGTAACCCACCTCCTCCTCCTCCACCCACCCCCAGAAAAGAAAATTACAGTACAGATTCATTCCCCACCTGGAAACCCACCTCCTCCTCCTCCTCCTCCTCCACACCCAGAAACACAAATTACAGAACAGATTCATTCCCCACCTTCTTCTCCTCATGAAAGAACAAAACCTCCATCCCCAAACGAAAGTGCTCAAAACAATGATGCCAAAGCAGGAGCCCAGAGTCATGTGTTGGCTGATGCCGAGAAATCTATCAACGACAGTTCAAAGAAAGCTGCAGGTACATCTGGGCCCAATATCTCTGTAATAGCTGCTGGTCAGACACCACTTGAGAAACCTTCTTCAGCCATCTCAAAGCAGCAGGAAAAGAAACTTGCTGAAAATAAAAGGTCTACCAGAAAGTGATCTGAGAAACCTTCTTCAGCCATCTCAAAGCGGCAGGAAAAGAAACTTGCTGAAAATAAAAGGTCTCAGAAGCCTACCAGAAAGCCTTCTTCAGCCATCTCAAAGCAGGAGGAAAAGAAGTCTGCCAGAAAGCCATCTGACAGAAACACCAGGAAGAAGGCGGCTGTTGGCATTTCTTAACGTCACCACTAGTTGCGCACATAGAGGGAGCGTATAAGAACAACTGGGTATACCGCAAGCGCAAGGAAATTCCGTTGTAGCACTTCCCCACGGAAGGAGAGTATTCCAAGGGTATCGAATCCACGGAACAACGTGTACTATCTCCTACTCTAGTATAGATGATCCAAGGACACAACACTGATTGATAGGATAGGTAGAAAGGATCTGTCTCAACCGAGCGTAGAGTCTAGTTACAGTCTCTCAGGTATAACACTCACTTCGGGCACCAGGCACATCCTAGGACAATGTGCTGGAGCGAGCCCAACTCAGTACGCGACGTAGAGGGTTGACAAAGGGTCCAACAGGCTGTCACCACTGCGGCCTACCTCTACGCTACGATCGTACGTAGTCTTCGAAGGATAGCTTATGATCCAGACACCACGTCTGCACCACTTACTATTACTACGAATCCGCGAGGGAGATACTGGAACTAGCTCAAGGGATGCTCTATCACTCATGCAAGATCACAAATGCACTTTGATCTAACTAGGGACATGCAGGAACTTCACTTTACTCTAATAGACAAGCTGGCAAACTAGATGCAAACTTAAGATCTAAGTCTACTCGATCGAAAGGGTTGTGTTCGAAGAACACAAGCCTCTAAACCAAGAACAAACGAAGAACATAAGAACAAAGCAACTAAACATGCATATGACTTTAGTCTAAATAGGAAATGTCGAAATACTCACTTTAGTCTAGTTGAAGAACAAAGGCACCGCTGAGGATCGTTCTTGAGGAAAGATGTCATGAATCATGACATGTCCTCAAGCCTCCCACCTCACTTCCTAGCACTAATCCTATACAAAGAGCTCTCCTCTCCTAAAGAGAGAGGCTCAAAGGCCAAAATGAAAAGGAGGAGGAGAAGTGTGTGCTCCAAATGAGAGCCCCTTCCCTCCTATTTATAGAGGAGGGGGTGGCTTGCCTTTGTGCTCCAAGTGCTCCATCTTGTGGAGCCTCCTTGGGCGCAGCCAATAAGTGCTTGACACGTGGCAGTGAAGAACCAGGCCAAAATCGGAATATTCCTTGAAGAACCGGACATTCTCTTGTTGACTGGGCGTTGAGTGCTACTATAAATAGAAGAACCGGAGCGGTCAATAGGCGGACTGGGGTGAACCGGCCTGGGCCACGGGCGAACTGCGCGCTGCACGCACCGCCTCTGCGCGCGCCTGTGAGCGGGCGACACGTGCCTGGGCGAGGCAGCTTCTCGCGGAAGCTGCTGCGCGCGTGGGCCGTGCGGGGCATGCCGGCCACTCGCGTAGCGCCATGTCGCCCAGCCCTGTGCTCCCGCCTGTGCACGATGTGATCCGTGGCAGGGGTAGTTGGCCCATGGGATGGCGACACGTGGCGGCTGCTGGCGCAATCCGACGCCCGCGCAGGCCAGCGCATCGATCCGCAGGCAGACTGGCCAACCAGTCCGGTTTCGCCACGTGGTACACACACAGACGTCCCCCGCGCTGCTGTTGCATGGCGCTGTAGATTGATGACGTCAGCATTGCGTCAGCGTTTTGTCCTTTTCCTATCTTCTTCACACGAACTCCGATGTAGACATATAATATGTCCATTTCGATCGTCTCGACGAGCCCGTCGCAATGGTGCAGTCCAATTTGGCATTAGAGGATGTTTATGATGATGTCCTTTAATAGCCATTGGACTACTTGCTCTCAATACCATTTGGCATGTATTTCGGTGCATTGCAACAAAAGCTAGAAACACCAACACTTGTGGAAATCATCAGTATCAAGCCCTATTCTAGTGTTGATGATCCTTTTACATTTATTTTATGCAAGTATTAACGGTGTAAAAGTAGCACTTTTCAACCGTCAACAACACCCCCACACTTGACCTTTGCTCGTCCTGAGTAAAGGGAGTCAGGTCAAGGTGAGACATGATGTCCAAAGGTATGAAGCAAGCATAAGAGATATTCCAAACCATACCTTGTACTTGTGAACTCTGATGTGTCTATCATGCTATCTTGGGTAGTTGAGGAATGGAACGGTCATGAATCAAGTCACTCCTGCTCATTATGTTTAGTACTTGGGGTTTTGCAATAAATTTTCAAACCAAACCTTGCTTAGCTCCTCATTCGATTCTCTCAGATCGCTCAATGTGTATATGCCCTCACCAAGGCATTAGATTGTCTTTCTTCATCCTACTTCTAATTATGGCTATATGTGGAGCTCAGGGTAGGATAAAGGATAAGGCATACTTGCATCACATATATTGCAAAGTCAAAGACTGGATCCACAGAGAAAAATCAAATCATACAATCAGATCAAGATGTGCACATGTATAGGTATGGTGAGTATGGTAAGGTGGATACTAGGCCCGGAATGGGTGCTAGATATTACCATACGTATATGATGAATGTGGAGGTGATGGTAAGGTGGACACTAGCCCCGGAACGGACACTAGTTATTACCATCTAAGTTATGGAACTCCTTTTTGCATGACCATCTCTCCCCTTTTCTCCTTTGTTTGGGACATGGGCTATTCTTTCCTCTTTTTTTTCTTCTTTTTTTTTCTTTTCATCATGCTTTGAGCATGTCTCTTTTTTTCTTTCTTTTTTTTCATAGCTCATGTCTCTTTTTGAATGATACTTTTTGAGGGAGAGGTCACAGCACATATGGAGCTTTATTTTCACGGAATGGATGAATGATACAATGCTAACTTCCAGTGTAGAAGTATAGCAAGGGGAAAATGGGTGGTGTGCACATGAATCTTGATCATGAAAGTAATGAAGAGAATTCTCCAAGGGTCACAGAATTTGACAAAGCTCAATGCAACAATAAGCAGCATATGAGTAGAAGGTTTTTAACTAGAAACATCATATGGCTCTAGTGGGATGGTGGCATATCAAAGAGGAGCTTTGCAAGGGGTTTTCATGATTTTCAAATAAAATTCCCAAGCACTCAGACATTCAGAGCGAAGATCATATCATCAAACTATATCACAAACATCAACTACTTAGATAAGCATGAGTTCCCTAATGATATTTGTTCACAAGCATCAAGATGATAAGTAAGGAATAAAACATATGCAAGCCAACCACAGGAACCATGTAGAGCAAGCATAGCACGGATTGCTGAGTTTGATGTAAAGGATATGAATTGAAATTCATTCAAACTCATGGATAAAGGAGAGTGAGGTAGAGGGTGCACATACCATCGCTTCTGAAGGATAAGAGATCAAGGAAGACCAGTGGTGATTCGGCTGACCAGAGGGTAGCCGGGTCACTCTAGTTTACCTTGCTCTTGTCATGAAGGTGTAGTCAATGTTGTGCAGCGCCTATGTGGGGGTTCTCTGGTGGAAATGTCGATGATGAGCTTGAGAGAACTCCCCCACACTAATGGTTGACCCTGGTACTGTTCTTCAAATGACAAATGAAAACAAAGGATGGACTCTACTGGTTCGAGAACCATAGAGCCTTTATTCAAATTCAAATATTTTTGTTGTTTTTATTTTATTTTATTGTCACCATGTCATTTGCTCAAAAGGGTTAGACCAAGGTTACACATTATACACAAAGGGGAATATACTTACCTTGGACCTTTGAGGGGTCATATGTACCACCTTTGCATGATGTGCAACACGAATCTGATACCTCAACTTACCTTCCCAGTTGAACTGAGCTCAATGACTTACCCATTCAAATTTGACAATTTTCTGCAGGGGTTAGTCAGCATGTATGCAACCAAGATCTATGAGAATATAGCTCTAAGGTTCATCAGTCAAAACTCGACACCATGTCTTGTTTTGACTGAAGGAGATAGTTTTAACCTAAGCACCATGCTTAATTTAAAACAACCTATGAATGTGTGAGTACTCAAAATATTCAAACCAGAGCATATGAACAAAGATGAAGGAAGCATGAAAGCATGATCAAGCTATTATCAACAAAGGAACATAAGCATGAGCATAAGACGGTGAACCTCGGGAACCTCCCGGAAGGGCTTTGTTTAATGTCAAAAGCAGGACTTACCTAGCTAGTGGGCAAGATGCAAGAGCTGACATCATGGCCACACCAAGATAAGATTTGGTAGAGGAGGAACTTTACTCAGGATGCTCACATACCTCCCCCACACTTGAAGTTTGCATTGCTAGGCAACAAAACTCAAGTGTGTGGTGATCAAGCCTCCTTTTGTAAATGTTCCATCACCAAGGCTTATCTAGGTGTTGTAGCTGATGTGGCTCACATGTTCGTAGGCATCACCTGTCCATCTTTCTTTTCAATCTCCACCTGAAAGGTTAGTGACCAAAAATACTTGAAGGACAACTTATCCTAAAAACATGTTCTTGCTTTTATTCGGAAAAGGGAAATAAAACCTATGCTAATCCAGGCTATCTCCTGGTAGTGCTTTGTTTATTTAAGGTCATAAGCTCGACCATGGGAACTCCATCTTGCAGCTATCGTTGGTGGTGTCGTTCCCGTCTCACCACCAATCCTTGATGTATCAGTGAAGCTTTAGCTGCAAGGTTAGTGCCACAGTGCACACACGAAATCTGCAATGCTTATGGTAAACATATGCATCTACAATCAACCTTCCAAATGTTTTGCAAAAGAGGACCATAAGGTGATTGCAGCCCTCATGTGTGCTCAGCGCACTAAGCAAGTCTAACTCTAGAGGGACATGATGCGAGCATGGTCTGTATGGTGAATCAAGAATGAAGCCACCATGCTCGTGCGTGGAATCCTTTCCTCCGGACTCCAGAGTCAGTGCCTCGAAAGGTTCCATGGCCCATGAATTCTCCATCTCAAGAGTCATTGTGGAAGCTCGATGTTGACCCTCGATCATGATCGAGAGCAACATGATACGGGCCAGCGGGAAGAGGCTGAAACTCGGTCGAGAGTGGTGACGATCGTTCGCCTTCACAAAGGTGAAGAGAGTCTCTCGATTCATTCTTATGAGGGGTAGAACATTCTACAACCTCAATGAGAACGGGCTCGGATGATGCGAATGGAGATGTATGCGTCATCTTCTCGAGCGGGTTTTGCTGAGGAAGAGGCTTTGTCATAGGATGTCCCGGACAAAGGGTAGCAGTGGCAGAAGCGACTCCCCTAAGCTTATCATCTAGGCTCCCTAAAGATGTATCGAAGAGTTGCTCTAGAGGGGAGCCTAGGAGAAGATCGAGATCAAGGACATCGAAGATGTGAAAGTCTAGGCTAGCCTCGATCCCGTCTATGATAAGCGACACAGCACTTGCAATCCTCCAACATTCAAGAACACGTCCAAACGGACAGGTCTTGAGGAGCATGTCGGATGGTGCTAACAGGACTCTGCCCAAAAGTGTTTCCGCTAAGTGCCATGGCAAAATGTTAACCTCCATGATGGGGTTACAATGGGCCTCTACGACAGTGCCTCTAATAGAGCAAGGGACAACCAGAGAAGGTGAACTATTCCAAGTTGCCTCGGAAAATCATGTCACTCCCTCTGACCATTCCTCCCTCATGGCCTCCTCAAGATAAGCGTTGTCAGGAGGATTAGGAGGTAGAGGTGGCACCGTAGGTCTAAGGGAAGGTTCTGTCGAAAGATCTCTAGAATCGTCGGTATGGACAGAATAAGGATCCTTCCCTAGTTGGGCATCAAAAGAATTCGAGGTGTCTAAGAGATTTATAGATGGGTCATCCTCGAATTTACAAGTGAACACCGAAGGTTGAATTTCTTCTTCCTTTGGCGTTCGGGGTTCAGGAGAGGGCTCAACGGACAAGTCTGGGGATATGGAAGATGCAAACTTGGGCTTAGATGTTGAGGGACCCTCATGGCTCGACTCAGATTCTTGGTTGGGTTCGTTGTGATCAATAAGGACAGAAGAGTTTTCTAAGAGGGAATCTAGGATCTCTCTTCCTTCCATTGGAGTTTTTTCCGTGAACAAACCTCCAGCAATAACGTCTAGATAGAGGGCAGAATCCATGTCTAGACCCACACAAAAGATGTATAATGACACATCGATGGGTAAAGACGGACCAGGTGTCCACACTAAAAGGTGTAGGAACCTACCCCATGCCACTCCTAGGGACTCCTCCTCTAATCTCTCAAAATCGAGGATACTTATTGGAAGAGAAGCTACATGAGTGTACCATTGCTCCGTCCTTTCCATGAGAGAGAACGAGTGACAAAAGTTATCTCGGAGTTCTCCCCAATCACCGTTCACACTTTCTATAGTGCGGGCATACCATTGTTCCGCCTCACCTATGAGGGAGAAAGGAAACAACTTCCACCTCACGGTGTCCTGTGTCATACCTGGCATAACTAGACTAGAACACAGTTCCTCAAATTCCTCCAAATGGAGGTAGGGGTCTTCATTGATTGCTCCAAAGAATGGTCGATCTTGAACCATGGCTAAAAAGCCAGGGGGGAGTTCATAGCCAGATGATGAAGATGATGATAACTCTTCGAACTCACCCCTTGAGGTAGAGAAGCTTTGAAAGGAAGGCATCTCAAAGGGTAACGGGGGGCAAAGGTAGAAGAAAACGAAAAAGATAACTACGAGGACCACTAGGCTCGAAGATAGATACAGCAACCGTTCCCCGGCAACGGCGCCAGAAATGCTTGTTGGCGTTTCTTAATGTCACCACTAGTTGCGCACCTAGAGGGAGTGTATAAGAACAACCGGGTATACCGCAAGCGCACGGAAATACCGCTGTAGCACTTCCCCAAGGAAGGAGAGTATTCCAAGGGTATCGAATCCAAGGAACAGCGTGTACTATCTCCTACTCTAGTATAGATGATCCAAGGACACAACACTGATTGATAGGATAGGTAGAAAGGATCTGCCTCGACCGAGCGCAGAGTCTAGTTACGGTCTCTCAGGTATAACACTCACTTCGGGCACCAGGCACATCCTAGGACAATGTGCTGGAGCGAGCCCAACTCGGTACGTGACGTAGAGGGTTGACAAAGGGTCCAACAGGCTGTCACCACTGCGGCCTACCTCTACGCTATGATCGTACATGGTCTTCGAAGGATAGTTTATGATCCAGACACCATGTCTGCACCACTTACTATTACTACAAATCCACGAGGGAGATACTGGCACTAGCTCAAGGGATGCTCTATCACTCATGCAAGATCACGAATGCACTTTGATCTAACTAGGGACATGCAGGAGCTTCACTTTGCTCTAATAGACAAGCTGGCAAACTAGATGCAAACATATGATCTAAGTCTACTAGATCGAAAGGGTTGTGTTCGAAGAACACAAGCCTCTAAACCAAGAACAAACGAAGAACACAAGAACAAAGCAACTAAGCATGCATACGACTTGAGTCTAAATAGGAAATGTCGAAATACTCACTTTAGTCTAGTTGAAGAACAAAGGCACCGCTGAGGATCGTTCTTGAGGAAAGATGTCATGAATCATGACATGTCCTCAAGCCTCCCACCTCACTTCCTAGCACTAATCCTATACAAAGAGCTCTCCTCTCCTAAAGAGAGAGGCTCAAAGGCCAAAATGAAGAGGAGGAGGAGAAGTGTGTGCTCCAAATGAGAGCCCCTCCCCTCCTATTTATAGAGGAGGGGGTGGCTTGCCTTTGTGCTCCAAGTGCTCCATCTTGTGCAGCCTCCTTGGGCGCAGCCAATAAGTGCTTGACACGTGGCAGTGAAGAACCGGGCCAAAACCGGAATATTCCTTGAAGAACCGAACATTCTCTTGCTGATTAGGCGCTGAGTGCTACTATAAATAGAAGAACTGGAGCGGTCAACAGGCGGACCGGGGCGAACCGGCCTGGGCCGCGGGCGAACCGCGCGCTGCACGCGCCGCCTCTGTGCGCGCCTGTGAGCGGGCGACACGTGCCTAGGCGAGGCAGCTTCCCGCGGAAGCTGCTGCGCACGCGGGCCGTGCGGGGCACGCTGGCCACTCGCGTAGCGCCACGTCGCCCAGCCCTGTGCTCCTGCCTGTGCGCGCTGTGATCCATGGTAGGGGTAGTTGGCCCATGGGATGGCGACACGTGGCGGTTGCTGGCGCAATCCGGCGCCCGCGCAGGCCAGCGCATCGATCCGCAGGCGGACTGGCCAGCCAGTCCGGTTTCGCCACGTGGCACGCACACGGACGTCCCCCGCGCTGCTGTTGCATGGCGCTGTAGATTGATGACGTCAGCATTGCGTCAGTGTTTTGTCCTTTTCCTATCTTCTTCACACGAACTCCGATGTAGACATATAATATGTCCATTTCGATCGTCTCGACGAGCCTGTCGCAATAGTGCAGTCCAATTTGGCATTCGAGGATGTTTATGATGATGTCCTTTAATAGCCATTGGACTACTTGCTCTCAACTGTACCATTTGGCACGTATTTCAGTGCATTCTGCAACAAAAGCTAGAAACACCAACACTTGTGGAAATCATCAGTATCAAGCTCTATTCTAGTGTTGATGATCCTTTTACATTAATTTTGTGCACGTATTGACGGTGTAAAAGCAACACTTTTCAACCGTCAACAGCGGCCAATGTTGCTATGACTAAGATTAACCCAAACTACAAACTTGGAAATACAATGCTCAGTGCTGCTGAACTCAAGCATCCGGATACTGCTCCTTCTGTCACTAATCTCCACAATTTCTACATGGGACGTTGTAAGGACAATGATGAGTCTCTGATTCAGGGCATAATATAGCCCAAGCACGGCTGGTAGCCTGTGAGAGAATATGATAAATACGAGCTGTTGTCTGTGATCATCAGCGACTTGTACGATCTCTTCAACTTGGATGCTTTGGATATGGGACTTCTCCGCTGTTTCATCCTGTAAGTTGCTTGAAAATTTAATCTGCTTCTCACTAATCATTTTCTATCTAAATGTGCTTTCTGCCTCAGTTCATCTTTACTATGTATTTTGCCTCCTTACACTTTGTTTTTTCTTAATATTAGGAATATGGCTGTAGAAGTACTTAAGAAGAAGGAACCCGTTGCCTTTCTTGATCCTGAATGCTTTAGCAAGTCAAATATACAAAATAACTTGGATTTTTTTGTGTCCTATACGAAGCGTGCCTACCAGTCATATGCTAAAAAGAGAGTCATCATTTCCTGCTATAACACTGGGCACCACTGGATTGCAGTGGTGATCCTTCCAAAGCAGAACAGGGTCTTGTATCTTGATTCATATAGGATCCTAGAAACTAATTTCTCCGAGTTGGTACAAGCCATTAATGAGTAAGTTCTTTCTTTCTTAACCTACAAACTTCCTCAACAAATGCTACAGAGTTTATTAATGGTGCCCTAACCATTGTTGCATGTTTTGTTGTAGTGCTTGGAATAGTTACTGCGATGACAACAAGTTGCCCCGTCGCGCCTTGAAACATGAGAAGGCTTTTGATGTACGTATTACTTAGTATTTCCTGCCTGTGGAAGCTAGTACTAAAGCTTGAGTTTATTTCTTCTCACCACTGTTTGTCTTTGTATATTTATCGTAGTGCCACCAACAACCTTACCAATCTAGAGTCTGCAGCTTCTATTGTGCCTATCACATGCTTACAGTAAAAGATAAATTGAAGGACCCTGAGGTACTTTCTTGGGATCTGCATTTGTAACACCTGTAACTGAGCACAGTTCTTGCTTATTAGCACTGCACATGTTTGGTAACCACCTGTGTGCTGACTGCTGACATTGTTATATTCAGGCATTTCACGTACCTACTTGTCAGCTCCACAAATACACACTGCTCCACATTAGGGAAAGAACTGCCTCATTCCTCATGGACCAGGTGATCACACCCTCAGGAAAATTTCACATTAATGATGCTCTGAGGGCTCGCATTGTATTTGATACCAATCCTCATGGTTAAGCCAGCGATATTGTTGTGAACCTTACTTGTTAGATGAGGATGTTGAATGCCTGAATTTTGTGAGATTATGCATGTGAATTTTGTGGATTTATATTCAGTTTGTGGAGTTTTGTGAATGTGGATGCTGGACCTAATTTTTGTGAAAGTAGACAACGCATCTCCTTTAGTCGAGACAGAGGAGACGCAAGTTCACAGTACGCATCTCCTTTGGTCGATTAGAGGAGATGCACGTACACAGTAAGTGTCTCCTTTGGTCCAGACAGAGGAGACGCACGTACACAGTACGCGTCTCCTTTGATCGAGACAGAGGAAGACGCGTACGGACAAGATGCGTCTCCTTTGGTCGAGACAGAGGGAGACGCGGGTTCACAGCAGGCGTCTCCTTTTGTCGAGACATAGGAGACGCGCACTGACAAGACGTGTCTCCTTTGGTCGAGACAGAGGAGACGCGCACTGACACGACGTGTCTCCTTTCGTCAAGTCGGAGGAGACGCGTCATGGAAGTATTTTCCGCGTCTTCGATGTTGAGTTCATGTAACGGGCTCGGTTTCTGTGCCCGTTACCAAAGGTCCATGTGAGCCCAGAGAAACAGACATTTCAGGTGACCGGTAACTAGTTTCGGTAACGGTCTTTGTTAGACACCCGTAACGGGCTCAGTGTCTGCACCCGTTACCAAAGGCTCCGGTGGGCCCGGAGAAACAACCATTTCAGGTGACCGGTAAGTAGTTGTGGTAACGGTCTTTGTTCGACGCCCGTTACAATTACGTGTCATCAGTAACGGGCATCGGCCCGTTACCTTTGTTGGCTTATTTGTAACGTGATCGATAACAGGTGTTTTGCCCGTTACCAATGGCCATCCGCGCCCGTTACCAATGGCTGTTTTTCACGTAGTGTTCGTAGTCCATACATTTCTACGAAACGATCCTATGCTTCCAAACTAACCCCTCAACTTTACACAAATTAACCTGTTGCCCACCATTACAAAAAAATATCCAAACTACCTACAAATAACTTGCAAACCTTAACTACTCTCAACAATCAATCAGCCCATATATTTTTACGGAGACCCATACAATTTTAACTCCTTGATTTAAAAAGACAAATAAATGAAAGGTACTGGCCTAGCGCGGCAAGGTCGCGTTGCCTTTCTAGTTAAACTAGGTTTGTAGCAAGCAACATGCATCCAAAATCATGAAAAGGGACCAAAACATGGCCTAAATCTCCGAAGCGTAGCTCTTTTAAAAGTGCAGAATCAACCGGGAATCCTTGATGTTAAACGAGATGCTGGGCAAGTTGGTGATTATTAAGAAATCTCTAATTATGGGCTCATACCAAATATACCCCTGAAGGGTCCTCCGCGTCTATATAATAAACATATGTGTATTCATCTATTGCTAATGAGAAAGAGACCCGAAGCTCCACATATATCCTGTGTCTATGTGTTCTTTGTGCATCAGAGGGTCAGGGAAACGGGATCTAATCTACATCTTCTCACGCCTCGTTCTTGGATTGGGATTGGTAAAACGGATCAGAGATCCGATTCTTAACACGTTATCAGCACGCTCTACCGTTGGGTGAGTAGTTCCAGATTTGTTTTCAAATCAATCTAATATTTGCATCTTCCAATTATAGATTGATTTTGTTTTGCATCTGAAATTCTCGATGTATCGGCGTTCCTTCGAATCAAATTCTGCATGTGCTTGCCTCACGGTCACGGACGAACCTCACCCTAGCGGCTTCGCAAGCGCAAGGAGTCGCCCTGGTCTGATGCATGCGCACATACAAAGATCCTTGCATGCTAGTACGGCATGCATGTACACGCACCGGTGAATAGATGACGAACTGTCGCTGATCCATGGAGTACCGTTCGCCGCCTGGCGCGAGAAGTTGCTGCCGCCGCCGCCGCCGCCGCTGGATTGCAATGTGGAATCAAATCCAGGGGTCTGTGATCCTACACCATCAACGTGCAGGCATACACTCCGTATGCATGGATTATGCATATGCATATCGTCGATGCAACCTGCATATCTTATCAAGCACGCTCTTCTAGCTGAGTGAATCCTCTCTTTCTTGAAGTTTAGATTAATTTTATTGGTGGCTAATCCGAGTCGAAGTTTTTTTTTTCTTTTTGATTTGATCTATATGTGCGGCCGTTCCTTCGGAACAAACTACGTCCGCCGCCAGCAGACACGTGGTGGCTCACGGCCGACGGCCGCCGCCGCACTGCTGCGTAGCAGGCAGGGAGCCGCTGCCGCCACGCTGCTGTGCACCACGTACTGCACCAGGCTGAGAGCCGCTACCACCACGCTGTTGTGTTGCTCGGCGCCCAATCGATCAAGAAATCGTTTGTTCTTCTGCAGTGTTTGCGTTGGCTCTGCATCGACTCATCATCACGCAGGCAGGTCGATGGCCTAGCCTATATATCCTACGCGATATGAATCTACCATGACGGTCAGACTACGGTTTGTCGTAACCACTTCATTGGTTTCTATTCTACTAGTTTATTTCCTGAAGATTAATTAATCTGCTAGTAGATACATATATGCATCGAATCACTAGTAGATACAAAATCCTGAAGATTAATCACTACTAGCTGTATGTATTATTCTAGATTTTGGTGGTACATTCGATGTAAGCTAACCTTAATTATATGAAATCCATACGTAGTCATGAGCTTGTTGTCACCTGTTGTCGACATTCTTGGTCACCTTGTTCCCAACGCACATGTGAATTGAAGTTCACAGCGTCTCTGTTGCATTTTCAACGGCCTGTAGCTGTTGTTTATTACATGAAATCCATAATCTCATTGGTGCTCCCTATCCTGCCTCGTTCAGGGTGAGGTCATTATATTGCCTCACAGATCGCAGCGGTCGTCTACCACCTAATGGTCCGTAGAGCTGCCCAAAAAGTTTTTTTGATGCCCAATGTGATCAGTACATTGCTAACCTGATGAGAGGAAGCAAGTAATCGTGCACAGTGCTGGCATGTTGCCGTGTGTGTGCCCTTGGATCCTGCAACAGCAGGTTCTTGCTCGCCACCCCCTTGTTTTAGTGGCTTGCGCATTATGTGAAAAGGGCTAAGCTGCTTAATGTACCACAACAGCCCTGATGGTTGTGCTCCCTAAACTCCTAGATTTTTTAGGTTGATGCTTCCATAAAAAAAACATTTGCAATAACTTTGTTTATTTCCCTTGGAAGTTTTATGTATTTTTGTATTTATCCTTGCATTGTTGATTGTGATGTGATATATGATATTATATGGGTTATATAATCCTGAAGAATTAAGAGGACCAAGATAAATATATCAGAAAATCACACGATGCTTGGAAGAATCTGGGAAATAATGAAATATCCATTATAGGACCACACTCTATTTCTTTACTCTCTCTTCATGCATAAAGTTAATTTACCTGAAGTAACCTGAAGAAATATTTAACATAATGCATACAAGTCTTTGGCAAGACATCACAAATTGGGATTATCTTTATATGCTCAGACGAGCTAGTAATACCTTACCAATGTTCTGAATATCAGATAACGGCTTATAACCTCAGTAATAAAATGCACAACCTGATGTTGGCATCTTCCTCTCCTTGTTGCTGAAAAAGCATGAGGCGTACATAAAGGATAACAATTACCCAACCCCCTAGCAACATGAAGTTGTGTGAACACCGAAAGGTTAATATTATTTTTAAGTCGTCTCTGATGGACATGGACTATACTTAGGGGTAGTCCCTGATAGACAAATATTGAATAAGTTAATTAAGTGTAATTATATAAGCCAAACGGTAAAGGTTACTCCCTGATGGACAAAAGACTAAATTAAATTATTAGAATCTACGTCTTATCTACTGGAAGTTGAGCATAACTCTTTCAGTAGAAGGAAATAAATGCGGTCATCATGCCACTGCATTAATCCATGTCCAAGCTCACTGCATATTATGGTAAAAATACAAACCCCTAATAATTAATGTGCATAAGATTTCCTAATTATATCACCACCATAGCATACATTGGCCACTGCTAGAAGATTGTGGCTGGGGATTATGCTTTCTGAAACATCTTGGCATTAGGGGGAGATATATGTCCATCTTGTGTAATACCTCGATATTTCTGCAAATATAAGAAAAGGCACAAAATCAAATCTGAACTTGTTGTTCAGTGTATACTCCTATTTGTATGGAGTTTGCCAGAAAAATGTTTGATTCGTTGAGGAGTAACAATACTAGTTTAAATACATTGTAAATGCTTCTACCTGGAGTAGACATGGATATACCCGGGATCAATATTGTATCCATATTTGACTTAGTGGTATGATCTAATTATGCGGGGACGCCTGCGAATATGATCTAATTGCCTCAGTCAAAGCATATACTCTTGATGTAAATTCACATCGTACGTGAAATATCTCCTCTAACGAACTCACACTATTGTTGTTTTACCTCATGAAGAGGTTCATCTTGAAGGTGGAATTTCTAGTGATGCGTGAAATATAAAAGTACTAGAAATGCGGAACAATAATGGATCTATCGTTTTCGGGAAAATCACGATGATCTTAATTGAATGTTATGGGAAACTAATGTGTCGACACATAACTCACCTCTCTAATTGCAAATGATTCTTTTCGAGAGAACCCAGATCTGGAACAAAGTCCTAGGCACGAGTGCTTGAAGCTCTCTTATCGGGTCAATGAAAAATGCAATTGAGGCAGAACCAAGAATCGCAAGGTACATGTCTCGAGCCTGAAGTTCGAACAATTATGGGTCATTATTGATATAATAGATGGTGAAAGCGATGGTTCAAGTGGTCTTGGAAGAGACTAGTCCCCACGTTTGTTGAATAAACATGGTTCTGTTATGTAATACATATGGCAAAGGCATAAATTAAAATATGCAGCTTGTAGGATTCAGAAAATCCGTCACGAGATCCCTATAGGACTCGGATTTTTAATTATATGTAAGCAACATGTAAATCTCATACCAATATTACTTCTGCAAAGAAGTTTGTCTTCTTGGAGAAAGACTTCTCTCTGTGTAGAGATCTCCCAGTAGAGAGATACATCCCTGAAGGAATTTTCTTGAAGAAACAAAATAAGTCTAAATTGAACACCAAATTTTAATAGTTCCTACAGAGGGACAGAGATCCATAAAGACCCAAGAAATTATGAAATGATGAGGAAGTCTATGTGCATTTCAAGAGTTTTAAGTGTTATGTATGTACACTTGTGATTATATTTCTATAATGCATTTTCCACCAGAAGGTATGGAATAGTGGTATCCTCTAATACCTTGAAGGTATCAACCCAGAAGGTATGGTGTTACTGGCAATTATATCCCTATTGTGCCAGAATAAAAGATTGTAACAATGTGTTCGTTGATTGGTGATCCTGAAGATTATAGAAAATCTATAATGGACATTTGACCATTGTTATATTGTTTTAGAGGTTACAATTAGTAAAATCTTAGGAGTAATAAATTTAGTTCTTGTAACTATATTACTCTCTTAGTCCGTCGCAAGGGCTAGCTTTAGTGCATTACATCATTATAATATATTGTGATGTATGATAGAGATAAAATGTGGCACCCCAATTTTATTACTATTATTATTCCTGAAGAATAAATACTTGATGATTATTTTAGAATGATGACTTCAATAGATGTTGTCATCAGGGAGAGCATATTCATATTATTGATCACAATTTGGTAGACATTGAATGTGTCAAAGGACGTCTCGAAGGTGTTAATCGGATGATCAGTACATAAACCTTCGTTGAAGACTCTATCAAATATTTGGATCATGTGAAATGAGTTAAGGTGAAATCCTTAAAATAATCATTGTAACAATATGGTATTTACTTGTTAACCTCTATGCCCATATACTTCCTGAAGAAAGTGTTTTTGTTACAGTGAGACAGTCTTGCTCGGTTCAGGGGGAGAATATCCTCTAACATTTCACATTTATTGAGGATTCTGTAGAGTCCATAATAATACGATCTTGAAGATTGTAATTGTCTTGAAGATATTTGTTGTACTCTTTTTCTCTTGGTGAGTTTTTCTTGAAGTTTCTCACAAAAGGTTTTTAACGAGGCAACAATGTGTAAATACACTGTGCGTCAGTATGCACTCTTTCTCCATATTAATCCCGCTGGGTTTTTAGGAGTTTTAACGAGGCATGAGTTTGAAGTGGTATTCGCCCAAGGGGGAGTGTTAAGAAATCCCTAATTATGGGCTCATACCAAATATACCCCTGAAGGGTCCTCCGCGTCTATATAATAAACATATGTGTATTCATCTATTGCTAATGAGAAAGAGACCCGAAGCTCCACCTATATCCTGTGTCTATGTGTTCTTTGTGCATCAGAGGGTCAGGGAAACGGGATCTAATCTACATCTTCTCACGCCTCGTTTTTGGATTGGGATCGGTAAAACGGATCAGAGATCCGATCCTTAACAGTGATAACCAACCAGCAGTGGATCCAAAAAGATATAATACATGATATGGGCTGGCAACCGAAGCAGGCCGAAATGGTCTATTATGGATAATAGGGAAGGCCCGTTTATTGATCTCTCAAGTAAGACGGCCCAAGACCCATCATATAATAAGATAGGCCCCAGCCAGTTTCTTCATCCTCAGAGATCAACAAAAACAGATTGGATCTGATGCCGATGCTCGAACTCTAATGGCCCAACTGCATTATCATTCTTTCTCAGAAACAAAAACCCTGCATTATCATTATTTTGTTCACGTCCTTTAGCACCAACAGAGATCCCTCTTTTAAAAAACTTCCTGAAATCTGCAGAAGCGGTCTCAGGCTTTAGCAGAGCTGTTCAATCTCAGTTCCCAGCAGTTGGCGGAACCAGGAATTTTGAGTAGGGGGGCCGGCCAAACACAATCGACATCTCATACATGTGATTTTTTTTTAAAAAAACATACTACATGTGATAAAAAAATACTAAAATCTATTATATTCTTACCACTAATTTTTTTCATTGATCATATTTTGGAGAGGGGGAAATGCCTCGTGTATGACCCATTTGTTTGCATTGTATGAGACTTTGTAGTGTACAAGCCATCTACTAATGTATTGCAAATTTGTAACCTTTTTCTTCTTGCAAAGTAATATCAAATGCCCTTCTTTTTTGTTTAGACATATTTTTCTTACAAAATTATATAACATAAATACACTGCATGGCATTACTAGCTACTAATATTGGATGCCTATTAATGGGCTAATGGTCTGTGTATGCATGAAGTGTATGTGCCTTGCCTGATTGCCAAATGACTGCATGGTATGCTGCCGAGAGTGCTGAGTAGCTCCCTGCATTCCCCGCTGCAACCTACGCAAGTGCGCATGCAACATGCACCTGCAGGAAGCCTACTAGCCTAAGCAGAAGGTATCATGCACAAGCGCCCAGTAGGTGTTAACTAGGAGTGGCTAGCTTCCTAGCTAGACTAGCAGTATGATTGCGCAAGGGTGAGAGAAGTACTACCTGTGTGGTTGTGTTGCATTAGTATGTGTAATGTTGGGCTTAGAAGTTAGAATATAGGTAGGGGTTTAAAATTTTCATCGGTGATAGGGGGGGCCATGGCCCCTACTGGCTCCCCTGGTTCCGCTGTTGGTTCCCAGCGCCTGCGACGTCAGATCACGCGCTGCACCCGGGCGATGTCCAGCGCCGCTTTCCCGTCGCAAAATCATTTCAGCGTGCGGTCGCTCCAAGCGACCGGGCCGCGCCGTCCCGCGCGCCCCCACGTGGGCGGACCCATTTTTTCTTTTTTTTTCTTTTTTCCATAATTTTTTTTCTACATAAGTTATGCGCATAACTTGTCGTATGGAAAAAGTTATACACACAACCCGTCGTTCACAGAAACAGTTATGCACACAACTTGTCGTTAGAGAAAAATACACACACAAGTTATTCAACAAATAATTGTGTATACAAGTTGTACACATAAGTTCTGCGCGCCACCAAACTTATGCTTAAAACTTATCTGACAAAAATTTATAATTCAAAGTTATATGTCGAAGTTGTGTGTATAAATTTCAAAAATAAAAATTTGCACGTATAAATTGTGTGTATAATTTGTGTATAAGTAGGAGGGGACCGGTCGCTGACACCCATCCCAGCGACCGGTCGCCAATTAGCAACGCCCCTTTCCCGTCGAGCTTGTTGCTCTGCTGATGCTCCATGTAGTCTCTGTACCTGACGCCTCGGAACTCGAAGCCATGGCCGTCGGGTACAAGCTCGGGGACCGGCTCGACCACCCTGTCCAGGCACGGCGAGATCATGCTCACCATGGACATCCTCGCGTGCTCGCCGCCGACCACCGCGCGGTGGAGCACGCCCTTGTATCTCCCGTTGCTCACGATCTGCACGGACAGTCGAACACGTAGACGGCACGGCATGCTGGCGTGCTTATTATAACCGTGACAAGAGAAGAGACCGTGAAGGCAAGACTGAAGTTGTTACCTCCAACTGGTCGCCGGCGATGACGAAGAACGCGCCGGGGAGGGGCTTGGCGAGGAGCCACCGCCCGTCGTGCTCGACCTGGAGCCCGTCGACGCCGTTCTGGAAGAGCAGGGTGAGCAGGCCGTGGTCGGAGTGCGCGGGCAGGCCCATGCCCACACCGTCCGTGCCGGTGTACGGCGGGTAGCGGTTCGCAGCGAGGATCTGGAAGCAGGAGTCGAGATCCATGGCCTCCGAGATGCGGCCGCCGTCGAGGCCCAAGCTCTCGGAGATCGCCCTCGCGAGTGACAGCAGCAGGTCTCTTGTCTTGGCCGAGTACTCGGCAGCGACGTCCCTGACAATGACAAGTCAATCACACAGACACGAACTTGCAGCTAGAGATGGATATGGTGCCAAAGATGACAGACACAGCGCAACAAACTGATTTGGCAGTTTGGCACCAAGTACCAGTAGTCCAGTACCTTAATTTTGCTGGCTTTGCAGGGCAGTGGAGCTCAGGGTGCGCGAACATCTTCAGGTAGTCCCTCCAGTACCTGACGCCGTCGACGACGGAGAAGAAGCCCGTCCCAATTCGTATAGGATCCATCGGCCCGGCCTCCAAGTGCTCCGGCTTCACCTCTTCCGGTAAACTGAACAGCTCCTGGCATGTCTCCATCATCGCCTCCTTGAGCTCCTCGGGCACGCCATGGTTGATCACCTTCGTGTCGTGCCAGATCGATACACGCCATTAACGATCTTGCTGTGCGCACGTAACGGAAGCAAGAAGAACAACAGAATGCATCGGCAGTGTGCTCCAAACGTACCATGAAGAAGCCCCAGTCCTCGCACGCCCGGCCGAGGTCCCGGATCGCCTGCGCCCGTTGATCGGCCACGCCGTTGATGCGGACGTCGAAATCGACGACGGGGATGCCGTCGTCGTCCCCGCCGCATGTTCCGTTGTCCGACGAGGGCGCGGCAGGGGCGTGCTCGCTGTTTGTGCACTGCACAGAAGTTCCCGCCATGGATGTGGAGTGCAGAGACGCTGGAGATGACTCTGGAACTCTCGGCCTGTTCGTCTGGCAGACCGCTGGTGGCGGATGCTGATTTGTTCTGAGAGAAAAGTACCGCTGGCTGGTACTTGATGACTGATTTGTTCTGAGAGAAAAGTACCGTTGGCTGGTGGCTGATAAGCCAGATGAACAGGGCGAGGAGCTATCGAGCCAGGCAAGAGTGACCACGCGTGAGACGGTGCAGGACCAGGAGTTTGCCGTGGCGCCTCGGCGTCCATTGAAGGACAACGACAATCTATCGTACGTGGTGCGGCGCGTTTGGACGTGACAAGGCAGAAAGACACATGGGTTCAGCAGCTGTTGTGTACTCCCTCCGTCCCTGAATAAGTGTAGTCGTTGGTGTGCGTGTCACAAATTTGACTCGATTTGTAGAAAATATGTGTAACATTTGTGTCGCCAAATAATTTTGTTAAAAAACTAGATTCAAATATCTTTCTAATGATACTAATTATGTATCATAGGTATTAATATTTTTTATTATAAAATTAGTCAAAGCTATTTCTTGGGAAGCGCAAACGACACTTATTTGGGGACGGAGGGAGTACTTGTGTACGTTTCTGAAGATATTTTCCACGATGTTGTAATTGAGTCCAACAGCGGGAGGCAAAAATATTTTTTCCCCTCCTACTGGCTACTGAGGAGGTGGTGCGGGAGGACTCGAGGCCGAGCGAGGAGCCGGCAGCCGCGTCTCCCTCTGCACCCGTCGCTCCCCCCACCGCCTCCGAGCCATTATGGCCTCCCCCGCCGCCGGGCCGCTCGGGGGACGCCGAATGTGGCGGGCTTGTCCAGGCGAGCCCGCAGCGAGGAGCAGGAGAGTAAGAGACCGCGACGGAGAGCGGACGTCGAGGCGAGGAGGAGACCGCGGCGTGGAGTGGCCGGCGCAGTGTACCTGACCTCCACCTCGTCGTCGGAGTGGGAGGTATACCTGAGCAAAACTAGCCCGTCCCGACCCGGCCCGCAGGCCCGGCCCGAGCCTGACGGGTTTTGACCCGCCCACGAACCTTAATGGACAGGACCTGGTCAGAGATCTCACAGCCCGATAAAATTATTTTTGGCCCAAACCCAGCCCGATATACATTTTTAACTATTTTGTAGTGTAAATTACACGGGCGGCCCACCCAAGATCGGGCTCGGCTCGAGCCCAGCCCGAACAAGCTAGGCCCGACTTGCCTAGTGGGACGTCATGAGCAAGATTTTTTCAGCCCAAAATAATCGAGATTTTTTTCGGCCTGGTCCGAACTCAGCCCGACCCGAAAAATGCTCAGGTATAACTGGAGGTGTGGAGGAGCCCGCAGCGAGCATCAAGGGAGGAGGAGCTTTAGCCACTCGATACGCTGTTGCTCAATGCGTTGCGCGTCCCCACGGCTCGCCGCCGGAGGAGGAGCAGGGGAGGGGCCGCGTGCCCGGCGGTGCTTCACCGATTGGCCCTGCTCGCCCTGTGGTGCGAGCGTGTGGCACGGAGGAGAGGAGCAGGGGAGGACCGCGGTGCCGGAGGAGCAGAGGAGCAGGAGAGAGCCGGTGGAGGAGGCAGGCCCGCGCCTGTCGTCCCTACCGAGGCCGGATGAGGAGGAGCAGGGGAGGGGCCGCGCCGCCCCTGCTTGCCCCGCCGGAGAGGCTCACGGCCCCTCGCCGACCGCCCCTGCTTGCCCCGCCGGATATCCGGTCGGACATGAAGATGAGGGGCGGCGCGGACAGGATGAGAGCGAGGAGCGACGGGAAAGGCAGTTTTTTGCCTACCTGCTGTTGGTGACAGAGTTTTTTTCCAGCCCGAGCCGACCTTTGTGCACAAGGTGTTCTGTGACTTCAGCTAGTGCATCTGCAAGTCATTTTGTTTTCTTGTGGTCCGCGCAAACAGCGTGGGTACCTAAGTAATTTTTATGCTAAATTTTAAGTTTTCATCCCTTTCAAAAAAAACATGGTTGAGATCCACTCTGCACGTTGAGCAGGTCACACCAACACGTATCCCTCTTGCACTTTCATTCTCACTTCGTACAAAAAGTTACAACCGGAGTTACTACACGTTCTTGGCATGGCTATTTAAGTTGGGTCCCAAGCCCACCAGCTAGTAATTTTGCTACTAAACCTCCGACTCCCACCGATCGCTACAGTGTTTTTCGCACACACTTTAACCTGCTGCAGTACAATGAAAGTGGCCCACGACCCACATAGCCCACCAGGCTGATTTTGTCTACTGGGCTGTTACAATATCCCTCACTTAGAGACTCGACGTCCTCGTCGAGAAGCTGGGAGCCAACTCACCCTAACGGGACTTGTTCATGACCTACTCTCCCGGTCACATCCGTACGTCCAGTGTCGGCGCATGTGCCATACTGTGACCACACAGGGCTCACGCGTATGCGCACCATACCCGCACAACTGACCCGTAGCATGCCCGTGACACGGCGAGTGTCAGTGTTATGGCCACTGAGCCTACCAAGGGGGTACCCGAGGTAGTAGATTGTGCGGTGGAGGATCGCCAGACCTGGAAGTCGAAGGTACGCGCGAGGACACGGGACACAGATTTATACAGGTTCGGGCCGCCGGAGTAGCGGACCCTACGTCCTGTTTGGAGTATCATGTATGGCGCCCTGCACTTGGGTGTTCCCCGGAGGAGTTGGGGGATTCACCTGTCCTCCTAGGTACCCGGCCCTCCTTTATATAGTCCAGGGGGCGGGTTCCTAGTCGGTTACAAGATAGGAGTCCTAGTAGGATTACATGGTACGAGTCCTAGTAGGATTAAAAGGATTTATGGTATGAGTTCGTATTCTTCCATGTATAGGTACCCAGGGGTATATGGTCGACAACCCCCGAGCACTTTGTAGTCTTGAGCAGCGAATTCGAGTAGTCTTGAAACTTCGTTGAGTAGTTTCTGAACGTCTCGAGTACTGCTAGTCGAAGTCTTCAATAGTACTTGAATCTCCGAAAGAGTGGAATGTGCTCTAGTTCATCTATGAGTACTTTTGAATCATTCCCTAGTAGTTCCCAGGCGTCCCCGAGTTCTAACCCAGGAAGTCTCCAAAAAATACCCATCTTGTCTTGAAGTCTTGATCTATATGGAGGTGCGATTTGCAAAAATCGCACTCCATATGGAGTGTAGCCCCCGAGCCTGAGTTTGAATCGAAGAATCAAGCTGAGGGTCAATCATGAATCTGCATCTTCCGTCTTGAAAAAAGAGGTTGATGGTTGTAGCATAGTAGACCCCGAGCCTTGAAGTGATTAAATGATCAATCCAAGGGTCTTCAGTTCGCAAAACCCATCATCCGAGTATTCTTGTAGCATCCAGCCCCCGATATTATGAGCCAAGTGAGCTATATGAGCCACGTCGAGTAGCAATTGGAGTTGAGCCTCTGAGCTGAAGAACGAACGGAGCATGCTGAAGTTGTCTCTGAGTAGTGATTTGGCGTGAAGCCGTTGAACTTGAGAAGTAGCATAGACTACTCGAGTCGTCTTCGAGTAGTAATGTTGCCGTCAGAGCGGACTTTAGATGCGACCGGGGTCGACTTTTAGATTGCCACGCGGAGTGGACTTTAGAATGCGACTAGAGTAGTCGACTTTGTGATGCGACTAGAGTAGTCGACTTAGAGATGCGACTTGAGTAAGTCGACTTTAGATTGCCGCGTGGAGCGGACTTTGAATGCGACTTGAGTAAGTCGACTTTATGCTGCGTGGAGCAGACTTTATAATGCGACTTGAGTAAGTCGACTTTATGCTGCGCGGAGCAGACTTTAGAATGCGACTTGAGTAAGCCGACTTTAGATTGCGACTTGAGTAAATCGACTTTATGCCGCGCGGAGCGGACTTTGAAATGCGACCGAAGTCGACTTTGTGATGCGTGGAGCAGACTTTAGAATGCGACTTGAGTAAGTCGACTTTGTGCCACGCGGAGTGGACTTCGGATGCGACTTGAGTAAGTCGACTTTGAGTACTTTGAGCCAAGAAAGAAACCCGAAACACAAAGCTGAAAAGCCAAAGAACACGTTCCGGAAGGCAAAAAAGTGAATTAAAAAACAGAAAAACAAATTGTTTTGCCTCCGGAGACATCTGGAAAAAAAATACATTGCATTGAGTACAATGTATAGATACACTATTGAGTAATAGTGTCTTAAGTACCTCTGAGGCTACGAGCCTAGTGAGAGAGTACTCGCAAGCACATTGTATTGAGTTGACAATGTCTTAAGTACCTCTGAGGCTATGAGCCTAGTGAGAGAGTACTCGAAAGGATGTTCCGAAGAACGTTAACTTAATCACAACGAGTTGAACACCTTAGCTGTAGCAGCGTGAAAGAAGGCTTTGTTGTGAAATAAGCAAAGGACAGCAACAAGTCGATATATAGAATAACAACTTTGTTACTGAACACATTGTACAGAGTTTACAATGTCTTAAGTACCTCTGAGGCTATGAGCCTAGTGAGAAATTACTTGCAAGGATGTTCCGAAGAACGAGTAAGACTGTAGGGGACAGTGTGGTGAACTCATCCTTGCTGTAGCAGCAACTTGTATGAGAGTTCCACTGAGACCCTACTATGAAGGATGTTACTCTAGGCCGAAGCCTCTTAAAAAATAGAGACATGGACAGCATGTGCCACTTATTGCTCTATACGACACGGAGTCGTCTGGAGAGAGTTATCATGACTCCCTACGAGGTCGCAGAATGAGACTTCCTGGAGAGGATTATCATGATCCCCTATGAGTGATCGCAGCCGAAACCACGAGTAGTCACAGTCGAAACTATCTGTAGAGGATTGTCTTGATCCCCTACGAGTAGTGGCAACCGTAGCTGCCTAGAGAGTTGTAGCTCAGGCCCGAAAGCTGCTTACAGCTGAGTAGTCGGCTGGATCCGAAAACCGTTTACAACTAGGTAGTCGCCTGGACCTGAGAATCACTTACATCCTGAGATCGGCATAGAAGCAGGACCCGGAGTAAGGATTGGATGGTAGCAGGGAGGCCTAGAGTATGGATCGGCACGGTAACAGGGAGACCCAGGGTAAGTGGGCAGAGCGAGAATACTTAGAGCCATGCGTTTCAGACCCATGGTACAGAGTGTGAAGACCGCGTGCAGCTAGGTACCATCGTTGCCAGGACGCGAGGGTCACTTACAGCTAGGTTCCATCAAAGCTTACACACGCAGTATGCTGCAGGAGCGGGCGAAAGTGCGACCGGAGTCGACTTGAGATTGCCACGTGGAGTGGACTTTGATATTGCCGCGCGGAGCATACTTTAGAATGCGACTTGAGTAAGTCGACTTTGTGCCGCGCGGGGCGGACTTTGAAAATGCGATTTTAGAAATCGACTTTATGATGCGACTAGAGTAGTCGACTTGGAGATGCGACTTGAGTAAGTCGACTTTGTGCCGCGCAGAGCAGACTTTAGAAGTTGCCTCTTTAGGATAGCCCCCGAGTTGATGGAGTGAGCTCGTGGTGACTTGTTGATATGTCCCAAGAGTAGTAGGCATAGTGTAGCTCTCGTGAAAAATCCGTTGAGAAGCGTACACCAATAAGTAATCCTTGGCGTGTTATCCTGCATGCGCAAAACAAGCCAAAGAAGAAGAAAAAAGTAATCATTGAAATAAATGACTTACTGATACCGCAGGAGCGGTCTGGAGATGCGACCGAAGTCGGCTTGTACCGCCGGAGCGGGTTTTGAATGAACTCGTGGACGAGTATTGACGAAGGTGACTAGTCGGAGGCGGGTCCGACTAGTTGTGGGGGGGCGAAGAAGTCGTTCTCGACTAGTTTTCCAGTAGAAACTAACCAAGAAGAGTACCCGAAGTAGTCCACGATGAGTTGGTGTGGCCGCAAGACGATGTCGAAGTGGTGCACGACGTAGTCGAAGTAGAGCCGGTGCAACCAGACGACGAGTAGTCGAGCCGCGAAACAGAGTGACCGGGCGCACGGCGAGAGCCAGTACGACCGACTGACGAGAAGTTGAGCAGCGAGGCGACGCGTCCGGATGCACGGCATAGGCGCAGTAGAGCCGGTGCAACCAGATGATGAGTAGTCGAGCCGCGAGACAGAGTGACCGGGCGCACGGCGAGAGTCAGTGCGACCGACCGACGAGAAGTCAAGCAGCGAGGCAACGCGTCCGGATGCACGGCATAGGCGCAGTAGAGCCGGTGTAATCAGACGATGAGTAGTCGACTTGGATAATTGACGTAGTTGTACTCGCGTACACCACTTGTGTGCATCAAGCGGAGGTCTTGGAGCTTTCTTGGTAACTTGATTGTGTGCGTATAGCACAAATCATGAAATTTGCTTTTCCCGTCGCACAAAAGGTCATGGTGGTAATCCTTTTGGTTTTTGATTGCCTTTTCGGATTTGGACTGCAGTAGGCTTGGCTGCGATTGGACGCGGAGATGGAATAGTCCAATTCGATTTTGAACTCCGCACCAAACTCGAGCTGGTTGTTGCAGATCGTTGATGGCCTTCCATGATTGGTTGAAAACGAGTACTCGACGAGATCGAGTATGCGTCAGAGTCGTCGAATTGATCTCCTCTGCTTCGAACTCCGGTGTCAGCGCTTTAGCTTCGGACTCGAGGCATGGCCTACGGACTCGACGAGTTGTCCGTCAGAGTTAAGCAATTGTGTCGCGCCAGATTGATTTTGAGAGTAGTTGATCCTTCGAATTCGCCTGATGATCTCGACGATCACCTCTACCTGGCGCGCCAGCTGTCAGTGTTATGGCCACTGAGCCTACCAAGAGGGTACCCGAGGTAGTAGATTGTGCGGTGGAGGATCGCCAGACCTGGAACTCGAAGGTACGCGCGAGGACACGGGACACAGATTTATACAGGTTCGGGCCGCCGGAGTAGCGGACCCTACGTCCTGTTTGGAGTATCATGTATGGCGCCCTGCGCTTGGGTATTCCCCGGAGAGGTTGGAGGATTCACCTGTCCTCCTATGTACCCGGCCATCCTTTATATAGTACAGGGGGCGGGTTCCTAGGCGGTTATAAGATAGGAGTCCTAGTAGGATTACATGGTACGAGTCCTAGTAGGATTAAAAGGATTTATGGTATGAGTTTGTATTCTTTCATGTATAGATACCCAGGGGTATATGGTCGACAGCGAGAGCCTACTCTAATACCAAAATGTAACGACACAAACCCGAAACATGACTCAGACTCACACTGCATGTTGATGAGCGGGCCACACCTACGTGTAACCCCTCTTGCACTTTCATCCTGGTTTTGTGCAAAGCGTTGCAATCGTAGTTACTACGCGTTCTTGGTCTGGCTATTTAAGTTGGCTCCCACCAGGCCCACCAGTTTTTGTACTAAACAATGTTTTTCACGCGCACTGTAGCCCGCTGCATTACCGCGAAAGTGGCCCATGACCCACTTCGCCCGCCACGCTGGTTCTCTCTACTAGGCTGTTACAAATTTCATTTAGTCGTGTCATTATAATTGTTTTGTTCTAACAAGCCTAAACAAAAATATCGTGTGTGCCTTTTTTTCATCATCATATGTTGTGGAGGCTTTTAAAACATGAATTTAAAGGGAAAAGGAATGTCTTGCATAGAAAAATATTACTCTTCTGTATCAAAATATTTGTTGCTATTGATTTTACAACTTTGATCATTTGTAATAAAAATGTAAGTACCATATTTTGGTTTGTGATATGCTTTACTAGCTAGTATAGGTATTTTAAGCATGACTTAACTTTTTATATGTTTGCAATAAATTTTTGAATAACATGAATGGTCAAAGTTGTAAGAAAAAATCAACGCCGATAAATACTTTTGATACAGAGAGAGTATTTGGTAGTTACAAAAAATAATATAAACTTATACATATTTAATAGGAATATAATTTGTCATTTTAGTCTGTTTTGTCCTATAGAAAAATAACATTTTTGGCTGGTGCCGCCATTCTAGCCAAGCTTTCCGGAGGCTGAACCGTTCACCAGGCAATATGCGCGACTTGGTTGAGATTTGAGAATTCATAGTTATATCAAAATGTTTGTGTGTCTAACATCACTATTATTGCTAGGTGAGATGGCCAAAACTGAAAGCGAAATTGTATGACTAATTGGAAAATGATAGATGAGCTTCAATCCAAGATATAAATGTTGTTTGACGAGGTGATGTGTTTACTTGCAAATAGCCAACAAGTGGGTTGATGTTGCAGTTTCAATGTTTGCATGGGCCGGTTACATCTACATGAGATGGATTCGGGGGGGGGGGGGGGTTGGGGGGGGGTTGAACTATGTTTATATTAGCCACCTTATCTCTGATAAGTCTGAAAGTTCATATTTTTTTCCTAAGGTAGAATTTCTTCAATGTATCCATATGCTTCCTAAATCACCCATTTATAAACTCTCTGTCTAGGGTTGTAAAAAAGCTTGTGGCTCGTAAACTGCTCGTGTTTATGGTATTAAGACTTGTTTCGAGATCTACTCGAATTGTAAATGAGCCAGCCTCAAGCCTGAGCCAAAGCTCGTAAAGCTAACAAGCTCAATTAAGCATTTAAGCCCGTGCATTATTGGTACTTCTAGACACCACGGTGTATCTGAATGTATTATAATATTTTTTTTATCCAACTGCGTTGTCCAAGCCCCCTAGGGCCAACCAATAAAATCCACTATAGATTATGCTTAACAAAGCACAAGACTTAAACATCTCATCTTAAAAGGAGGCACGCTTGAGCCTGGCTGGCCTAAAAGGTCTTGAGCCACGTATCTTGTTTAATTTGGCTCAATCTTCTTAGAAGCTCAAGGTTGACACATAAAGCTCGCTCAATCTTCTTCTAAGCTCGGTGATGTGGTTGGGACTGACAAAAAAAAAAAGTGGGCAGGAATGTTGTGCTGCATTAGCACTTGTACATCAATTGGGCAAGAAAACAGTGTAAGAGGGAAAGCTGTGCCGTCTGATTAGGATCTAATCATCTAATGGACATGGTAAGGCTTCTTTATGAACTAAACGAATGCATAATCTGTTTTTTTCCGGGCAGTTAAAAGTTATATACATACTTGACACTCCAACTTCGCCGCCGTAAAGCAGAAGGCGACGAGGACACCTTCCTAACTTTTTACTGGGATACTGTACTGCGTACTCTGAGCTCTTGGACCTAACGCTAGAGCAGCCACGTCAAACGTGGGCGCCAAGTGGGCACGCCCCGCCGTCGCACTGCTGTTCAGCCTTGCTGCCGTCGCCGGCGACCTTCGCGCCCTTGCCCGGCGCGTCGGCCTCGCCGCGCCGCGCGGAGCCCCATGCCGGCAGCCTCGCGGAGAAGGTGCGCGCCAGCGTCGACATGTTGGGCCACCGGCCGGAGCTGCCGAGCCGCACGCTCCTCCCGGCGCGGGCGCCGCCGAAGCCGCGGCGCGCGCTCCCGCTGCCGCTTGCCTGGACGCTCGCGGACCGCCGAAGGCTGCTCGCCGCGATCACCTCCCGGAGAACGTGCTCCGGCAGCCGCAGCGTGTACCGCTCCGTGGCCTCGGCAGCGGCGGCGGGCGCGGCCGCGGCGAGCGAGTGCCCCGTGGTGTGCGAGCGCGGGAACCGCGCCGGCTGCCTGCCCGACTTGCTCCTCAGCGCGCGCTTGACGCTGCCGATCCGCATCAGCTCGGCGGCCTCCTCCCTCCTGATCATCTCCTCCTCCGTCTCGACGGCGTCAACGACGACGACGACGACCGCCGCCGCCGCGTTCTCTGGCGCGGTGGCTGTTTCCGGCGCCGGCTGCCGCGGCGGCACCACCGTAGGGGCGTCTTGGTCCGCGGCGGACACGGCACTCGCCGGCGCCAGCGGTGGCGCCGGTGCCGGTGCCGGGGCCACCTCGTAGTAGTCGGGGGCGAGGACGGCGCGGCAGACGGGGCAGGTGACGTGCGACGCGAGCCAGGCGTCGATGCAGTCGGCGTGGAACGCGTGGGCGCACCGTGGCAGGAGCCGGAGCGTCTCGTCGTCGTCGAACTCGCTGATGCACACGGCGCACTCGAGCGCACCCTTCCCGGCCTTGTGCGCCTTGACGTCGGCGTAGGCCATGGTCGGGAACGACTCCAGCACGGCGCGGTCCAGCCCGCGCGGCGCCCTCCTGGACGACCGCGACGCGTACGGCGCGACCCCCGGCCGGCGCCCGCCTGCCGCCGGGTAGTACCCGTCGTCGTCGGGCCCGCCGAGCGGGGGGCCCGCGCAGCGGCGGAGGTAGATGGAGAAGAAGCCGAGGAGGAAGAACGCCGTGACGAGCACCACCATGACGATCGCCATCGACGGGTTGAAGTTCTTGGGGTCGAAGTAGCTCGGCCCCGGCCCCGTCTGCGGGCCCTGCTGCGCCGTCACGGCGTCCACGGCCGCGCCGGCCAGCGCGGCCGCGACGACGAGGAGCAGCCGGAGGCGTCGGCCATTGCTCGGGCCCATGAAGGGACACGACACTTGCCGGCCAGCTACCTGGCTAGGACGGACGATCTGAGCGGAGGGTGGTAGTGGTCCGGTACTCGGGTGGTGGTCTTGCCTCTCGTCTCGTCACTCGTCTCCTTTTCCGGTGGGAGTATTAATGGAGAACGGAGCACAGTGGCGAGCGGGAAAGAGATATAAAGGGCCGTGCCAGCGTCCGGAGCAGCACGAGCACGAATCGTGGCATCCACGCGAGGACACAACGTTTGGGCACACCTGCAACATGTGGGATCCTTGCCGTAGCGCGCCGGCTCGCGGTGGGAGACAGGCGCTCGATCGGCTTCGTTCGTGCCTGGCGTGCACAAACATAAACAATGCTGGAGCTGGTGGCGTCCTGCTCCTGTTCCGGCAATGCAATTTGATCTGATCAACGAGGCATCGGGTGGCCGGCACGGCCGGCCGCCGGCAGCCTCCGCCGACACGTGGATCCCCGCAGCTGCAGCCTGCAGGGCGTCTGGACGTGCAAACTGTGCGCCGCGCTGCCCCAGCTACAGTGGTTAAGTCACTGACATGTGGGAGCTCCTGCAGAGAAGCCTCATCCTTTTTGGTTTGTTGTTATGTTCCTCGTGATTGCTTCCGATCGATCACCATCGCAGTTGGTGAGCGTACGAAATACTGAAACCACGGAAACCAGCTCAGCCTGTTAGCGGCAGCCGGTCGTTTTTATCTTAGGGGATGTTTGGTTGGTGCCGCCGCCCGCCAACGCCACGGAGGCGACGCCACAGTCTGTGGCGAGCAAAAGCTCCGCCACACTCGCCACGGGAGGATCGTATAGGAAAAACTGTGGCGGCGGCAGCAACCATGCACCTGCCATAACTGCTGTGGCTGCCATCATTGTGGCGTGGCAAATGATGGCCACGAACCAAACATCCCCTTAGATTTGGGTGCTTTTCGTCTCAACCTACCACAATTCCTCCCGTATAGAATATCAGATCATTTAGAGCCTGTTTAGTTGCCAAAAATTTTGGCAAAAAATTTTGGCAGCCCCTTCGAAAGTCTATTAGAGGTAAAAATGTAGACTAATTACAAAACTAATTACACGAATGGACGGGAAATCGCGAGACGAATCCATTAAGCCTAAGTAATCCATCGTTAGAGATTATTTACTGTAGCACGACGTTGTCTAATCATGGCACAATTAGGCTCGTTAGATTCGTATCGAAAAATTAGGTAAGGGTTATGAAATAGGTTTTGTCATTAATTCGCATTTAATACTCCTAATCAGTGTCTGAAGATTGATGTGACGGGTAGTTTGGAAAATTTTTAGAACTAAACCGGGTTTAAGCATGGCAGAATTGATGTGACAGGTAGATTGATGTGACGGGTAGTTGAGAAAATATTTGTACTCTGATTTAGGATCTGTGTTTCTTTTTCTAATCGCGGTAGGTCGAGCATGGCAGAATTGAACGGTCAATAAGCCAGTGGTTGCTGGTGACTTGCGACGTGCGAGCGATGGCAGTCGTCGGCAACGACCAGACCAAAAACCAAACGACCTTTGCGTGGGCAGGAAACGCCAGCGTTGTTTATTGGCGTCTCTCGAGGCTCCAGTCCACGTCCGTGCGCGCTCCCGGTCAAACCGACAGCTCGGACGGATCCGACGGCCAGGGCCAGCCCGCCGGACGGTGTGGTTTTTCCCCGCCGGGAGGGGCCGGGGTGATCGAGGCCTGGCAATTGCGCCGCCGGATTGGGATCACGAGAACCGTTGCCGTTGGTATGGTACCTCCGGCGGCGACATGAATGGGTGCGTGAAAACCGAAAAGGCAAGGAAAAACTTCGGCAAGTCGACGGGAGCAGGAACTGCCGTTGCACGTACGTGGCGGCCACCGTGATGGCAATTGGTGCGTACGGGCTTGGATCCGTTGACGATGGCGCCGCATCCCGGCCGTCACCTAAAGAGAAGTGAACACCTACCACTTGCTGCGCCCATCAATTCCATTTTCCGGCAACGAGGCACTGACCTTGTAAAACCTCCTTCTAGAAGTGTGGCAACGATGCAAGGTGAAGGTGGCGGCCAAACGGATAGGCAACGGCACAGTACCATCTCAAAAAAGAAAAAAAGCAACGGCACAGTACTGTACCCGCACGTAACACGCAACGGACGCCAAAAGCCACTTGTTTTGGTACTCAAGCTGCTCTGCAGAAGGCGGATGGGATAACTCATTTTCACTGATGTTCAAGTGCGAAAGAAAGAAAGAAAGAAAGAATATTGATAACTTAGGAAACAAATGAACTACATATTAGGAATTTAGGATCTCTTTGCATAGACTTTTCTGAACGGATAAATTATAAATTACTCAAATTAGTGAGGCGCTATCAGGATCCGTCCGGCTTACCTCCTGGGAGTAGTCCTCCGCAGCGTGTGGTGGGTCAGGCCAGAGGAGAACCGCCCCGAGCGGCCGAGCCCAGCTCCATCCATCCCGCTGCCGCCCACGCCGCCGCGAGGCTTGCCGGGGACAGTGCCGGCGCCGTCGCCTCGTCGGAGTCGTAGCAGGACGCAACGGCATGGAAGAACCTCATCCATTATGGTTGCAGGGAGAACCTCATCCATTTGATGGTTCAATGGCTAAGATTGTCACTGAGGGGAGGGGTAAAAAATATAATGTTTTCTTTTGAGTTATCATGACACATGAGCATAAATCGTCATAAACTATATTTTGTGTTGGAATATATCATATACTACCTCCGTTCTCTAATATTTGACGTTCACTAGTTCAAATTTGAACTAAGTGGCGTCAAATATAAAGGATGAGGGAGTAGCTCTTAAGAAATAAGGAATAAAATTTGTATTAGGTGGGGCTGTGGTAACAAACAGATAGTACTGCGCTAGCAGCAACAAGCAGCGGCAAATTTGAGCACCCGTGCCTGAAGCTTTCCATACGTTCCCCCACATTGATCCGGCAACAAATCAAAAATTGATTCGTAGCGTTCATCTGGCTGACGGCCGGTGGCTGGTGCTGATTTGTTTTGAGAGAAAAATACCGCTGACTGTTAGCTGATAACTGATTTGTTCTGAGAGAAAAGTACTGCTGGCTAGTGGCTGATAAGCCAGACGAACGGGGCGGCTGGACCTGCATACGAGAGACTGCCATCGTGCAGCGCCGGGCTTCGCGGCGATCGTGAGTCTTGACGTGCAGCAGCCGCGGCGCACGTCCTGATCCCGATCGACGTTTGTTCGTCTCGCTCAGCATAGTCATCAACCATACCACCAACATGACGCGAGGGTATTGGCAGGTCTCTCTTACTCACTGTCGTCTCATTGCCGGCGGCGACAAAGCCAAAGCCAAAGGCCGCCGCCGCCGGATAGCCTGTGCCACCAGTAGGCCGGCGATTAGGCTCTCCGCCGAGGTGAGAAGGGCAATGCAATTGCTGGCTCTGTTGTTGTTATTTTTATTCTCATTCTCTTTAGCGAGAGATCCTATGTTCTACGGAGCGTGCGTCGTCTAATTAATGTGGACCCATCCATTTTACATTTCAGGCATTGATGGAGCAACGGCTGACACACAAATCCTCCAAGATCCCAACATGGTGTTTGCGAGGACTATCCTGTTTGGTCCTTCTCTTTTCTGGGTGCCTCGCTTTGACAGCACGGTGTAAGGATACGTCACGTCACGTTTTTATCTGTTTATTTCTCACACTACTGATATGGACAATTCTAAACTACTGCAATTCATATTCATGTTAGACGGATAAATTTCTACTATTCACATATCACATCGTTCCAATACTAATTAGAAGCATTAAACATATATTAATGATGATTTCATAACCTCGGGTATATTTGCTAGACGAATTGAGCATAATTAAATAATGTGGTGCTACAGTACACATAACTTCTTAATTAACATCGGTAAACTCGATGTGACATTCTCGATAAGTTTCTTTATCCAACTAAACAAGAGTATGTACAGGTCGTCGTTCTCTAACGCGGGATGTTGGAGGAGCAACAATTAGCTACTCAAATGCTAGCAGCAATAGTCTAATTGCCACACCGACAAGTGCTAACAACGCTGCTGCGTCCAACTCGACCTTGATAGATGAGCGCAAAGTCTCTCTCTCGTTTTGCCACTTCATAACTTGCTATCACGAAGACCAGCCCTGCTACTGCTGCGTCCAACCTGAGAGATGTTTCTTAACCGAGGAGGAATGCAAGGCAAATTGCCTCAAGTGTGATCCCGAGTGCCGCCCACCTCACCAGACAACCGTGAATATGTGCCGATGCAAGAGATGCATAATAAAAAGAGTCCATGACCATTTGTTTTTCCGATGAGTTCATTTTATTCATATGTAATCTGTTTGCCTAAACAGCTGTTTAGTCCCTTTAAACACTGTTTAAACAGTCAACAGAGGTCGTTCGTGTCGTTTATGCTCAAATGGTGAATTAAACAATTAGACTGTTTAAACCCGTTTAAACCGTTCGAAACCGTCTAAACAAAATTAAGTTAATCATGATTACATACGTTAAAATGATCATTTAATTAATTATTTAGTCCATAGAAGTATCACAACTACCACAATTAATATCGTAAGAAGTGTAGAATATAGATTTCTTCCAAAAAAGAAATTATTTGGTAGAATACTTATTTTTACATGTGCAAACACGTAGACCACATAGCATATTTGATTTTTATATACATAAATATGTATATTTTTATTGTTACTATGCAAAACCGTATAGACTGTTTAACTCCGTTTAAACAGTTTAAATGTTAAACAAAGGGTGACCTACTGTTAACCATTTAGTATTTAGAAAAAGAAAAACATTGGTAAGGATGGGCGTCGAGCGGTTCGAACCTATACGGCAGAATCTCCTTCTTACTGTCTTAGTGTCTTTGTCCAAGCTTTACATCATTAGCGAGTGGTTTCCCTTTATATTCAGATAAGCAAGAGGAGTCCAGGGTCAGTGGAACTTCTTTTCTTTCTTTCTTTCTTTCTTTCTTTTTTCAGCAAAAAAAAAAGGCAGGAAAGAACTTAGGAAACAAATGAACTACATAGATTTAGGATCTCTTCTGCATAGGCTTTTCTGAACGAATAAATTACTCAAAATGAGTGAGGTGCTATCAGACTATCTTTTGCTTTTTCTGTAGGCATGTTTCTCCTATCATGTCGATAGAGGCAAAAGGTAAATGAGCCATCCTGCCACAAGCAACATGTAGCTTGGGCTTATGAGTGGTGAACCACCTGCAAGGGAAACAAAAGGATCATGTCAAAGTAGGAAAGCATGAACATACTGGATCCAAATTTAAAAGGAGGCATTTGCTGCTGCATCAAGCAACATGAACATCAATAACACTAATTATAGATTATCTTCTCTTTTTTCTGAAATGATGACAATGATAGCACTGGATTCGGTTACCTAATGAAACTCTAAGCACTACTGCATGAGCTATTTGTCATGGGATTCGTTACCCTAATGATAGCAGATCATGGAGCTAACTGAAAAGAATATACCATACGATTAATTTCGGAATAACATGGTACACAATGACTTTAGAAGAATAAACAGTTCTCTGACTCCAGAGTATTTAGAAGAATAAACAATTCTCTGACTCCAGAGTATGTAAATGAAGATACAGAGATGTTTATAAATATTTGATGCTGAAAGCAGGAGAGAAGTGGCAATATGAGCATCTTACCAATAAGATACCTATTCCTTATGTTCCATTCATAGTCCCAGTGCACACTGTTGCACTTGACTGTCCAATAAGACCAGCCAAAGGATGCTTCACCATAGACCTCCAATTGCGCATTTCCAAACAATTGATATTGGAGTTGTGAAGCATTCGTCACATTCCATTCATTTACCCACTCTCCTGAATAATGTAACAGCAGGGGGGGAACAAATTAGCATAAGTGTACCTGTAAGGTACAAGTACAAAGGAAGAGCAAATAACATCTGATAGAATAAATTATCTTTGTACTGCAGAACAAGTTAAACGTAACACAAAAAATTAAATGAACTATACGATTTATTTGAATGAAGTTTAGCATTTTGACATGGGATGTTCTGCACAAACAGAAGATTTCAAATTGAGTTTGGAGAACCTACCGATAAAAACAAGAGGTCCATTTGCACGATTCAAGGACTGTACTTGAGGCAGTCTGTTCTTATAAATGAACTGTACGTTCTCTGTTGCATTCAGTTTCTCAAAATAAGGATCAAAGAGGTTGTAGTAATGTAAATCTACAACCGTGTTAGTTGCACCCAGGTAAGCCTGGTAAAGCTCCATTGGGTCTGCATTCCCAATCCTCTGGCAGAATATAACATAAGCAGTGTCTGAATAACTTCGTACAATCTGGTAGCCTGTTTTGTAATATGACACTAGAGTGTCTAGTTGAACTCCAGCTGCAGAAGGTTCATTCAAAAGCTCGATACCTAGGAGACAGGGGTTGTCTGCATATCTGCAGGTAAAAACACAACATACCTATGTTAGGACTAAGGAAATGCCTTTGAGACTAAGGAAACTGTGGTACAAATATTCTTGTATCTCGTGTTATTTTTAAGTTCCATTGAACCAAGACATGACCTCTACTTCCATTACTGTTATATCTTTCCTGACTATAGTGCACAAATTGAACACTATTTTCACGTTCAAAGTTTCAAGCATGAAAAGGAAATCATGTTGATGACAAATTCACATATCTCCTAAACTATTCTTGCGAGTTGCGAATAAAAAACTATCAGTGTTGTGCATGTCTGCACAATGTCCACTGCCTTGTATTTGTAAGGTCTGCCAAGCATGAAAATGATTTATTGCATATTGCGGGTGCCTTTACATACCCTCATGTTACTAATGGCAGGATGAAGAAAACATTAAGGAAAGCTTTCGCCATATAACGGACTGGAAAAAATGAGGGAAAATGGTTCTTACCTTTGAGCAAGAAAATTAATGACATCCAATGTTTTCTGTATGTTAGCTTCCGAAGCCCAATCTACCGAACCATCTCTGCTAGCACTATGCTCCATTCCATTTTGAGATCCAGGAGCCGCGTGGAGATCGATGATGCACTTCAAGCCATAAATCCTGATCTCAAAATCAGAACCCAATACCATGCAGTCTCAAAATTTCAAAAGGATTTTTTTTTGTGAAAGGAACAATCAAGAATAGTTTAGAGGCTAGACCTACTGTGCCCAATAGAATGCTCTGTCCAGGGCTTTCAGGGAGCCACCAACAAATGGAGCAGGTGGATCAGGATCATATGCAATCCACCATCCAACTGGAATCCTGACTGCATTTATACCATTGTGTGCGATGAATAAGAAATCGCTTCCACTGACAAAGTTCTTCCGGTGTTCCTGCAAATTGTATGAATGAGCAACAAAATGTAAGGAAAGAAAAAAATGTGCACTGCAAGCTTGGAGCAAAAGACATGGATTTGGACGTGGGACGTACTGTCAAGACTGACTTTGCCTGGTCAGGCCCATATCCATTCGCAAGCTGGTAGTCTCCATGCAAGTTATTGGCAACAATTGTCATCTCAAATGTTGCCGTGTCATCATCCCATCCTGGTTGGGAAGGGTAATTTGAAGTAAGCTGGTTATTGTCTGTGACCTGAATGATGTAGTATTTTGTCAACTTTCTAGACTCTGTTTCTGAAGGCTAAGCTGTTTAGTTTTGGTTTCATCAGAAGAATATAATTACAAGGCGTAACTGGTTCCATTTGTGAATATGGCAAGAGCAACACCTGCAAGTAACTCCCATTTAAAAGCTTGATATGAAGCAGTGTATTGTTCCTCTCAATGTAAAATGTTTCCGAGTCCCCTGGTGAATCTGCTGTCGCTGAGATGGCGTCTCCATCACTTGCTGTCAAGAACTGACCATTGAAGCAGCGGAACTGAAATTCATTCACTGAAATTCTCCACAGCTGACAAGAGTTCCAAGGTGCCAAGAAAAATGCAGTTCAGTTTCCTTGCGCAGTCATAGCAATAAGAGCACACAGGGTAGGCACACAACACACCTTGAAGGTCTCCCATGAAGAAGCGGCATCCCGATCCACTGTCACGTTGCCGCCGCCGCCGTCACCCGCGCTCACATATTTCTGACGCCCCACTGACTTGAGCTGCACCTGGGTGCCATCCTGAAGCAAACAGGGCGTTCACATAAGAAGAAAGCAAGAAGACAAACGGCATTGCCCACACAAGAGCTGCAATAGCCAGCAGAGAATGAAGACGTACAAGCATGTCTCGGTTCGGAATGCCCTCAAACAAGGAGGGCTTGATCCACCCCTCCACCACAAGCCAGCCCCCCAAGTTCACCGCCCTGACCTTGGAGAAACTATTGTCTGCAATGACAAGGAAGCAAGGCAGACGAAATGAGCAACCAACGCACAGCAAAAGCAGGTTAGAGTAGAGAGTGACTGACAGTGCCACGAGGCCAATGATCACCTGTTGACGAATGGGCCATCCGGAACGCCGACAGAAGGACCCCAAAGACGAAGAGACCAGCACAAGGAAGCCTCATCGTCATGACGGCAATTCATCGAACAGGCGGTGCGCGCAAGACCCCGGCGGCCGACGGCGCGGGAGTGGCAGGGGCAGGCAACTTGTATACTGGATGGAAAGGGGACAGGAGGATTCCAAGCCCATCTGGGCCAGAAACCGATAGTGATGTGGCGCGGCCGGTGAAGGCGGAAGCCTCTCGCCTTTTCGCGATGCTCCTCGCTAGTCAGCTGGATACCTTCCTTATCGCAAAGTTCATCCCAAACACGGATGGCGACGCAAACGAGCACACCACTTACACACATCGGAAACAGCTGCGCGCGGCTGCTGCTCGCTTTGCCCGTCGGCCGCCCTTTTCTCGCTCGCTGGTGGCGTGGCACCGACCCGGCGGTGGCAGACCGACGACATCCGCCGCTCCGATGATGCAGTTCAGCCGAGTTCTCCAGTGAGCGCTGGGCGGAACCCGATCGAAAAAGGTTGGCACTCGGCGTGGCGGCAGAAAAGCAAACCGCTCACGCACGAAGAGAGAGAGAGAGAAAGGCGGCGACGCTGCTGCGTGGGCTTACGGCGCCGCGCGCGCACTGGGCCACTGGGGTGTATGAGCTCAAAGTATCAGGCCCACGGCTGGAAGGAGGACATCGATATGAAGGCCGACGTCGTAGATCTAGCGAAGGAGTGTGGATCTGGAATTTTTTTAATATATTTTTTTTCGATTTTGCATAAATAAATACTCCAAACAAAATTTCACACTGTGGCAGAAACCAGACGCCATGCCACATGGTGTCAGGATATCCAGACGTCATGTGGCACGGCGTTAGGGCGTAGCGACAACGGTCGGTTAGAGCGGGGCTGTCAGAGCCTCTACTGCCAATTCACACGGCAGCAGGAAAACCTATCACCATGTGGCACGGCGGTAGGATCCACACGGCGGCAGCCTCGCCCTGTATAAGGGGGGGCGAGGCTGCCGCCAGCCCCCCCTCTCTCTCTACACTTCACTCCGTTGACTCTCTTCGCTCGCTATGGACCCAGGTATGTTTCTAACTTTACCTTGTTTAGTTACATTAGTTTAGAAATTGTAGAATTGTTTAGAAATTTAGAAAATTAGCTTAGAGATTTTATAAATTAGTTTAAAAATTTAGAAAATTAGTTTAGAAATTGTAGAATTGCTTAGAAAATTAGGAAATTAGTTTAGAAATTGTAGAATTGCTTAGAAATTTAGGAAATTAGCTTAGAAATTTTATAAATTAGTTTAGAAATTGTAGAAAAACTTAGAAATTTAGGAAATTAGCGTTTCTGGACAGGTGGCGACCGGAGACGCACTCGTTTCACTTCCCCGCCGGCGAGGCGACGATCACTCTGCAGGACGTCTCGCTCTTGTTCGGGCTTCCGTTAGCAGGCCGGGCGATGGGGCCTATCGACATGCCCGCGTCCTGGCGCGAGGACTTCCTTGCTCAGTTCGCGAACGTTCCTCGGAACGATCGCGCGCCTGAGCCGTACCAGCCGTTCGTCGACACCCACGGCCCCACGCGGACTTGGTTGGAGCAGTTCAGTGTACGTGCTTTTACCTCTTCTTTTCCATCGTTAGTATTATTTTAAAACAAATGTGACGATTGACCTTTGTGTGCAGGCTGACTACATGCCGGACGAGGCCGACGAGCCGACAGTGGACATGTTTGTGGAGGCGTACCTGCTCTGGCTGTTCGGGTTCTTGATGTTCTGCGAGTCAGCGGGAGACTCGGTGTCGAGGTCCCTGATCCCCCACGCTCGGATGATCGCTGACGCACCCCTCGACCAAGTGCCCCAGATCAGCTGGGACAACACGGTCCTGGCGCATACCTACAGGGGGTTGTGTACGGGCGTGACGAAGGGGGGAGTTCCCAGGGGATCCTCTTGGGTTGTCCTCTCCTTCTGCAGATGTGGATCCACGAGCGCTTTGACATCGGTCGGCCGAGAGCCGACCTCTCAGAGTACGAGAGGATAGCAGATGACACCGACCCGGCGGACCTCCCCACCATGGGTTCTCTGTGGTGCCTCCGGAAGGTAATTCACCTTGTTTATCGTTTTCTTCGCTTAATTATCGTCTTAGTTCCACTGATTTAACTTTTTTTCCTGTGCGGCACACTTGGGCTGGGGAGCAGACGAAGAAGGTCTACAAGGACTTCGTCGGTCAGATCGACTAGATGAACGATGAGGGGTCAGCTGGATGCCATACTCACAGGCTTGTATCGACCGCCGCGTACCACAGGGCCTCTCGTCCTTGTGCTTCTGAGACCAGCACTACAGGATGACGACGAGATGTTTGGTGTACGACGTCTACGTCGAGGAGTACGCGGTCCACCGGGTGATGAGGCAGTTCGGCCTATACCAGGCGTGGCCTGTGCCTGTTGTGCACACTCTTCCGGCGGCAGTGCATAACCTATCTCGATTTGTTACAATTTTTTGCATTACAAGGTGTCAATTGTTAATAAATTTGTTTAACATGTGATAGATGGACGCGTAAGGGAGTGGCGGCAGCGACGCCGTGGGTCGACAAGTTGCGGCCCTACGTGGACGAGTGGACTGACGTGCCGGATCACGTTGTCACGGAGCAACGCGCCCACGACGACACAGCCTGGGTAGCGTATCTTATTTGGTACATCCCGAGGACGCGGATTAGGGTGATGCACGTCCCTGTTGACCTGACACCGCCATCGATCCCGGACGACCGGAGGATCCTTCCGTCCGGCACATACCCGATGCGACGAGATCAGATCGCCGACACAACGATTAGTCTCGACACTGCAATCATATTTTATTCATGTTACTATTCATCATAACGTGTGGTACTAATTTCGTGAGCAGCACGACGTGCTTGCGGTCGTGGTGCGGATCACGACCGACGCGCTGAGCAGGATGCAGGACATGGGACCTGCGGAGCACACGGAGGCGTACCAGTTCTTGATTGATATCGCCACTAGGTACAACACCGTCTTGAACTACAGCGGGACCGTGGCCATTCCCCTTTATCTGCGTCACCCGGCGTCGTCCTCGAGCTGCGCCTCGACTGGTCGTTCGTACCAGGCGCCTTCGACCGTCTTAGCAGCACAGCCTCAGGGTCCACACCTCTACGTGCAGCGCCCTGTTTTTTCCAGGGCTCAGGTACATTTTCTCCATCTGCTTTTCTTCGATTATCACAGAGTTGTTATGTGTTGTTGTTAAATTAACTTAACCGTGCAGGGCGACCGCCGATCTTTCCGATGGCGCCGCCGATCTTTCCGATGGCACCGTCGATCTTTCCGATGAGACTTGGACCTCGACCGACACATACGGCGCCAGCAGCAGCAGCAGTAGATATTCTTGAACCGTCCACTGCACCTTTTTTACAGACTGGTAACGATCGTAACTAATACAGTACTATTTAAATTCCATAAATACGATATGTGGTCAACTAATACTATTCGTTGCAGTTTCGACCTGAGCACCAGTATGGAGTCCCCCGGTGTGGAGGACCAGGCGTGGCAGGAGTTCAGGTACGACGACTTCCTCGCGGCCCATGACGATGACGTCGCGGCGGAGGTGCTTGCAGCCGCACAGTTACGAGAGGCGCCACCTCTTGGGACGCACGAGACACAGCTGCCTGTTGGAGGGTCCCAGACGGCGTCCGGAGAGAGTCAGGCGGGTGCAGGCTCGTCGCAGGTGGTTGCAGGGTCGTCGCAAGCGGCCATGGCGACACCGCCTGTCGACGACGGTCGACGTCAGTAGATCAGGGCACCTTCGCCCCTCACGTACGACCAGGATCAGACGAGGGCTGGTGCTCGAGCTATGAGGGCAGCGACGCCCAAGCGGAGCAGGCGGATTTAGATTTACTTTGTATTTTGTGTCAGCAGTACTTAGTGATCTTGTATAAACTTTTCCATTTACATTACTCTTTATTACATTGCTATTTTTTCTTTTCCATTTACTAGCTTATGTTTTCTCTTTATTACATTACCTACCGTCGTACCATACGACGTTTGGCACTAAGCGTCGTATGGTGCGGCGGTTGATGCAAACGACAGTCACCCTTCCTAAGTGTTGGCGTTTCTTAACGTCACCACTAGTTATACACCTAGAGGGAGCGTATAAGAACAACCGGGTATACCGCAAGCGCACAGAAATACCGCTGTAGCACTTCCCCAAGGAAGGAGAGTATTCCAAGGGTATCGAATCCAAGGAACGTTGTGTACTACCTCCTACTCTAGTATAGATGATCCAAGGACACAACACTGATTGATAGGATAGGTAGAAAGGATCTGCCTCGACCGAGCGCAGAGTCTAGTTACGTTCTCTCAGGTATAACACTCACTTCGGGCACCAAGCACATGGCCTTTGTGCTGGCTCGAGCCCAACTCGGTACGCGACGTAGAGGGTTGACAAAGGGTCCAACAGGTTGTCACCACTGCGGCCTACCTCTACGCTACGATCGTACGTGGTCTTCGAAGGGTAGCTTATGGTCCAGACACCTTGTCTACACCACTCACAATTCCTACGAATCCGCGAGGGAGATACTGGCACTAGCTCAAGGTATTCTCTATCACTCATGCAAGATCACAAATGCACTTTGATCTAACTAGAAACATGCAGGAGCTTCACTTTACTCTAATAGACAAGCTGGCAAACTAGATGCAAACTTATGATCTAAGTCTATTGGATCGAAAGGGTTGTGTTCGAAGAACACAAGCCTCTAAACCAAGAACAAACGAAGAACACAAGAACAAAGCAACTAAGCATGCATACGACTTTAGTCTAAATAGGAAATATCGAAATACTCACTTTAGTCTAGTTGAAGAACAAAGGCACCGCTGAGGATCGTTCTTGAGGAAGATGTCATGAATCATGACATGGCCTCAAGCCTCCCACCTCACTTCCTAGCACTAATCCTATACAAAGAGATCTCCTCTCCTAAAGAGAAAGGCTCAAAGCCAAAATGAAGAGGAGGAGGAGAAGTGTGTATTCCAAAATGGAGCCCCTCCCCTCCTATTTATAGAGGAGGGAGAGGCTTGCTTCGGGGCTCCAAGTGCTCCTAAATGCCCAGAACTGCAACCAGGGGCCAATCAGGAGCTGTCACGTGGAAGGTCGGGATCAGCCGAACCAAAGGCGGTTCGGCCGATCCACGGTTCGGCCGAAGCCTAGGGGCCACGTGGCGCCCTGTGCTTCTTCGTGGTGGCTGACTGGTGGGCCCTGATGCTTGTCCTCCGTGCATGGCACGTTTCCCGACAGTTTTGGGGGATAAGTGGGCCCTTGAATCCATGTGATGTCCATGTGGTGCTTCGTGATTCGTCGGGCTTGCCTCTCTTGGATGGATGACGTCAGTGATCCAGGAGAATCCTAGGTGGCATCCCCTCATTGGCTGGTCTTGAAGTGCTTGGATCAAAAACTTGTGCTTTTACTCCTCTTTCTAGTGCTATTCAACTGTATGTGCATAATCACAAACACTTGTGGAAATGATTAGTTTAAACCCTATTCTAGTGTTGATGATCAATTTCCACGCCAGAAGATATATGTTTGACGGGTAAGAAGTGAGTGAAAATCAGCGTCAACACTAAGCGCCATAGGTACAGTCCTGCCGGCGTGGCGTCTGGTTTCTATCGCCGTGTGGCACAGCGACAGGTGTATACTTCTATTAAATTTTATTTGCAGTATTTATTTTTGCAAAATCAAGGAGAAAAAATATATAAAAAAATCGTGGATCTGTATGGCGGCGGTGGGAGCTAGGGAGGCTCAGCGGAGGCCTAGGGTTGGCGAGGGAAGAGACGGGGGAACCACCTTTCTTAAAAGCTCAGCCTCTTTGCCGCTCTCTCCGCGCTCCACGGCCGACGTGTGGCGCAGCCGTGAGTTTGGCGTTTTTGCAGAAAAGCCCTCCGGTTTACTTGGAATCGCGAAACGGCCCAGCAAGTCCATACCGCACAGGGATCGCGTTCAAAACATTTGCACGTAGACCCTTGTACTAACATTTATTTCTACACAAAGAAGCGAAAATTCGATAGTGTGTTTCTTTTACGAAAAGCCCCCTCGAGGCATTTTGCGGGAACCCCCTCCCACCAACCCACCCCCAGCCTAACCACCCCCCCGCCCACCCTCGCGACCAAACCCTAACCGCTCACTCCCCTCCCTCGCCGCCGTCTCCTCCCTCTCTCTTGCTGCACGCCGCCGCCCCCTCTCTCCATCCTCGTGGAGCCTCGTCGAGCGGCCCGCGAGTGCGGCGGCCTCGGCACCACGCCGATGCCCTGGAGCGATGCGAGCCCGCGGCGGGGCACAGCTGCAGTGGCCCCACGGCCGGCCACCGAGGCGGAGGCCCATCCCTCTCATTTCCTCGGTGAGCAGCAACCAGCCTGAGCACCAACTTCCTCCTCTCTCACGCGCGCTCATCCATATCCTCAACGACGAGATTCGATTCTCATAACTTTTCCCCTTGCAGATCCGGTGCAGCCTTGCTCTTTGGATCCGGCGTGGGGGCTACACGACGGCGAGGGGACGGAGGCGCGCAGCGAGCCGCGGCGTGGCCGATCGGCGCGAGGCGCGGATGCGTGCGAGGGGCGCGCCGCGTGCGTCGGCGTGGCCCGGAGGCTGTGCGGCCGGGCTTGCTGGCAGGCGCTCCTCCAATAAAGTTGGAAGAATTCAAACATAATTTTTTTTCTTGCTACCTTAATGCCTTTAGAAGATGGTAGTCTTGTAGATTAATCTACTTCGTTGTCACCTTACTGGTTGATGAAAACTGTTGGTATCTTGCGCTGCACAAATTATCAAGATAGTCAACAAATTTGGCACTTGTCAGTACTATGAGATGTGAACCTTTGGCTATTCTTATGAAGGTTCTGTTATGCCCAAATGATCTTTTTACTCCATCTTCCTATTGACTGCTCTATTGCTTTTATGAAATTTATATATGTTGAATCCATCTTCTGTCTGCATTGCATAACCTTAATTGGGTCCTTCGAATAATGCATCTTAATGCTTTTGTGCTTGATTGATAAGGGCTCTTATGACCTTATTGCAACAGTGCAAATGCGATCCCTACCTGCTTTTTTTTTGTATTTCCCTCTGGTGGCATTGATATGATCAAGGGAAAATTGGTTCCGTAGCATCGAAAGAACACAACTTTCGCAAAATACCACCGAAAGACATCAGCCTTGTGAAAATACCAACGAAACATTACACCGTCCCCTGGAAATAGCATTCCGTCACGGTGTGAGCAAACACCGGCGCCTTCTACACACCGTCTCCTCCCTCTATTTCTGTGGCCGGCGGCCCGCTAGGCAATGTCGAGAGGCGGCCATGGCACGGGGCTCGCCGGCGCGGCACCCCTGCCGGCCGCGGAGCTTGCCGCTGCGCCGCCTCCTGGAAAGGCTGCTGAGCTTGCTTGCGCGCCGCGCCCCTGGCCAGCCACGGAGCTCGCTTGTGCGCTGCCTCCTGGACAGCCGCAGAGCTGGCTGGCCGGTGGGAGGAGACGCCGACGAGGCAGGGCCGGTGCTGCCAGGCGGACAACGACGACCAAGCGGGAGTCAAAACAGGCTGGCAGTCTGGCACGACCTCCCCTGCTCTCTTTCTTCTCTCTTCTATTTCTTTCTTCTTCCTCAGGACAGAGCCAACCGAGCGAGCAGCCTCTGTCCGCCGGCCAATTGCTTCTACCTCCGACCACCATTCTCAAATCGGCGACACACATATGCCTGACTCTTTCAACTACCGCCTCCACCACTTGTTGCCCCTCACCATGCCTCCTAGCGCCGGGGATTGAACCCCCGCGGCCGCCATTGCTACCGATCCAGACCTTGGGTGCTGCCGGTGAACCCCATCCTCCCCTACTTCATCCCCAATCAACCGCAAAAAATGAAACTACGGTGAGCCCATGGTGCTTCTGCGCTCGTCGCCTCCCTTCCTTCTCTGCCGTAGCTGCCGGTGTGGTGCGCGTCGACTGCCCAGGAGGCGGCGTGGGAGCTTCGCGGCCGGCCATGGGCGCGTGCAGGCAAGCTCTGCGGCCGGCCAGGTGCGCGGCGTGCAGGCGAGCTCCGCGACCGGCCAGGCGACGCGGGAGCTTTGCAGCCGGCAGGGGTGGTGCGCTGGCGAGCCCTGTGCCATGGCCGCCTCTCGCCATTGCTAAGCGGGCCGCCGGCCACAGAAAGAGAGAGAGGAGACGGGCATGGTGCTGGCGCTCATTTTGACGAAGGCGCCGGCGTTTGCTTCAGATCGTGACGGAATGCTATTTCCAGGGGACGGTGCAATGTTTCGATGGTATTTCACGAGGCTGATATCTTTCAATGGTATTTTGTGGAAGTCGCGTTCTTTCGATGCTACTGAATCAATTTTCCTTATGATCAACTGTGGTTGTGTCATTCATGCCCCATCATCTTCAGAATTTCTCTGACTTTTTTCTCCCCTCCACATTCTGGTTAAACTTGCAGCCATGCCAGACTTTGCTCATGTATACAGCTTCCTTGGAAGCATATTTGATCCAGAGACAAATGGGCATTTGCAAGCCAATAGCCAAGCAGGTACGTTAGTGGGATTTTTGTCATCAGCTTGGTTTAGACTTGAGGGTAGATGAACAACTACACAGTTCCGTGACTGCTACAAGTAACTAATTAATGAACATAGAGTTATTGCTTCTTATAGAGTCTGATTGGAATGGAATCGTGACCTTTGCTACAAACAAGGGTACTGAATTTAGTGGCATGCACGTTGCAGCTTGCAGGTTTCAGTGCCATGGATGACATGCATTTTGATATCACCTGAAAGGTTAACATTGACATTATTTTAAAATGCACAAATGCCAATAATCATAGTAATGACCTCCAATTGAAAGGTTAGATGTCATTTGCTGTCTTCCTCATACTTTCCATATGAATCATATTTCCTGTCATTTCGGTTTAGTCTTTTGTAATTGCCAGATTGTGGTGGAATGGTAGTATGCACAAATGCCAATAATCATAGTGATGACCTCCTCCAATTGTGCTGAGTAGACTCTATCAGCAGCAAAAGGTTAACAACTTGAAATATGTGTTGTGTGTGGTGCTCTGAATCCCCAATGTCTAAGTAATTTTATCCTATTTCATACCATGTAAGTTTACTGTGTGTGAATGTATGGTGAAATTAGTTCATTCTTCATCGTCGAGGAGTGGGGCTGCTGCTGGTGTCATCGTCAATGAAGGGGTCTGTCGTTTCAGTTCATTCAGGTGCGTTCTCTGTGCTCACATGAACAAAAAATTCTTGATGCAGTTGCTAGGGCTGTTGTGTCTTTGAACAAAACTAATGGCTGTCGTGCTCTTGATTTTTTTACAAACTCCGAACCAGCAAACTACAGTTTTCTGCAGCCATTAGCTTTTCAACGGCATCAGGTTTTGTCCATAATGATTCATTTTTTGTGACTAAAGATTAAAATCGAAACAAATTTTCTTATATGTTCATCTTTAAGCTATTGGAACTTCAAATATTGCTCCAAAAGAGTCTTTTTAGTAAAGTGAAAAGTGAAGATTATCTGTGAGTTTGTTGAATTGGAAATGGAAGCTTAAATGGCGACATGGTTTATACTTATTTGCAAAGAACCAATTATTCAGTTTTCTTTGGCCAGCAATATTCTAAGCTCTACATGTACAAGATGGTAAAATTATGCTTCATTCTTTAGCAGAAAAATGCAATACTTGATGGTTCAATTCCAACAAGCCAGTTCACGCATCCTCCTACTCTGGGGCCTTTTCATAAAATGGATACATTTTCCATTTTCCATTTATGGGTTTAAGCCATCCGATTTCAAGCCTCTTTTCGCATACATTGTCCAAACAGAGGACATAAAGGAGCTTTGTAAGCTTCTGGTGGTGGTTTCTGAACATAATTTGCTTGGCTCATATGCATAGTAGTTTATTTCAGTTAAGTGTATGCTTGAAAAGTTCCTAATCTTTTTTAATTGTGAGAGGAAGATCCATTTCAAATGCTCTTTGGTTAGGCAATCTGCAGCTACAGTGCTCTTATCTGAACAAAATAGACCCTTACTTACATGGCACCAAGTATATATTCATTTATCATTCAACTGTAATGGTAGGATTTAATGGAGTGATCTTTGAAAATTGCCCTGCTCTTTAATGGTAGGATTTAATGGTCTATCTTGCTGTTTTCTGTTAAAAAAAGAGAGTATCCCGATTCATGATGGTGTTTGGTGAAATGAATGCATCTGTTGTTTGGGCATCTGAAGGAGTTCCTGAAAGAAATCACATAGGTGAGATGGAAATTCATGTGCCAGTTCAGAGAAGTTTTCCATAGTTTAATTTGGCTTTCTGATCAATTTTCTTTGTTTATTGGTCCTAAAGAGTGCGTGTGTATCTGCGGAGGTGACTGATGGAGACAGTGCTGGCCAAGCTTGATGATAGTGCACTTAAGGTGGGAGAATGCTATGGGAGATTGAGGTGCGTTGCAAATTAAGACATGCATGTTCGAGGCCATGGACCAGGGCCTGTCCTACTGGCTCCACACCTGAAGATGGGTGAGAAAGGTGAGGCTCTAGAAAGATATTTGGAAGCATTTCTCTCCTGAAGATCTCATATGGATATCTTATTTTGTCATTGTTGACACAAGTAGGTTTGCACTTTACTATCCTACCATGCGACTGATTACATCCACTGTTACACTCTTTTGTGATTCATTTTGGTTGTTGTTGTGCAAAGAATGAAGCCACACAATCTTTGAAAGCATTTCTCGCCTGAAGATCTCGTATGGGTATCTTGTTTTGTCGGCAGGATATGATCCATTCACAAGGAATAAGTGGCAAATGATCAAATGGCATGACCACACGTGGAGGGGTGCTTCCACCTTTTTTTTTTGATGAATTGGAGTTATCTCCTAGGCGTGCATTGTGGCATGTTGCTCTTGGTGCTCGCATGTGCTTGTGTTATTACTGTTCATAATGCTAGAAATATACATGTGTTAGGTAGGGCAGATTGGTTCTCAGATAACCTTGTACAAATTTTGTGATGCTCATTCAGATTTTTTGATGAATTTCAAATGTTAATAGTAAAGAGGTCAATAATTGGAGTGTTTATATTCACATCTATTTCACTTTGTATTGCATTTGCATTGTTTTGCTTAGATTTGATTGTTGGCACGATAGGGCGCGCAACGCGCGCCGTCTGTTCCAGTGGATAATAAACATATACAGTAAACAAGAGGAAGACAGAAAATATTTCATAAAAAGATGGTCTGGACTAGAATATTCATGCAAGAAAAAATGATCTACGAAGAAGGAAAAATGTTATGAAAAAAGATGTTCAGGTAGTAGTTGAAGTGTGCAGCAAACTTATTTCCACTAGCCTATGCGATTTGTAAGGCCCCCCCCCCCCCCCCCAAATCGAAAGACGAAACGGCAGGAAAAGTAAAGTTCAGATGAAGTCGCAGATCTCTACATTCACAAAATCAAAGTATCAACCACAAACAACTCGCGGAACGCTGGCATCTTGTCGGCGGCGAGAGCCACCGAAGCCTGCACTGAGCCGGCCTCCCTCCCGGCTACAAGGACCATCTCGCCGTCGTGGTTCATGGACGCCAGCTCCGTCCTCGCCGGCCTCCCGAACCCAAAGTCCACCCCGTACGCGGGGAACCACGGCGACCCCGCCATGACGACCGCGCGGCCGGGCGGGATCTCCGCGAACTTGCTGAACCACCGGGCGCAGTCGCCGAGCGGGTCTCGCCTCACCTCCTCGACGGCCTCCCTGATGGCCAGCCACGCCCGTGCTGGCCCGCCCGGCCCGGTTATCTCCGCGCCGGGCATCGCAACCGCGCACAGGGCGAGGCAGTTCCCGACGTAGGCATCCGGTACGCGCGGCGACATGTGGGCGCGGAGATCAGCGAGGAAGACGGCGAACACCGGGGCATCGTCGGTGAAGCCGCTGGCGTGGGCGATGGAGACCCACCCGTGCGCGACCACCGCAGTGAAGGTGGATGGTGCTGAGGCGGTGCCAGTTGATGCGGCGAGCTGCTGCTTCAGGCGCTGGATCACGGACGAGCTTAACGTGAAGGTTCGCCGGCTGAGCTGGTTCTGGGGTCCCGGTGACGGATCTTGCTTGGGCATGGTCTACAAGGTTGTCGATTGTTAACGAATGAACACTGTAACTCTTATCAATGGAAAACATCTGCAGGTTACCCATTACTAGTGCAAATAGGAAAACTGCAATCAAGAACTGATCGACTTTGACTCTTGAGAACAAAAAATGTCCATATTACTCTATACTGGAAAATTTGTCTTATCAAAAGTGGCTTATCAAAATTCCATTTCTATAATTGAACGATTGTAGTAGCAGTGACTCTTTCTATAATTGAAGGATGATTAGGAACAGTGGCAGCTCACTCTTGGCAAGTCCGGCGCGACCTGCCGCAGGAAGACCCTGGCCAACTCCTTGTCGCCTTCGAAGCTCACTAGCCTACGGTCATGAAGAGGTGACCCCAGCCCTCCCGCTGCCGCCACCGTCTCGGATCCAGACGCGGCGGCGGCGGCCCACATCTCTAGGAACCGCCACAAGCCGCGGCCGTCCGCCGCGGTGTGGTGCAGGGTGACCCCTACCGCTATGCCCCCGACGCCACCGATGAATTCGGTCACCTGTGCCGCCATCACAGGCGCCGGGAGCTCCTCCCTGCGGATGTCCGGCACGAGCTGCTGCAGCGCGTCCACGTCGTGCTCCGCACCCTCCTGGACGAGCCTTGAGAAGTCCAGCTCGGTCTCGGCCTCGACGAAAGCAACGCCGGCGCACTCACCGCACACGATGGCGACGGCGCCGCCGCGCGACTCTGCTGGTTCGTAGACGAGCTCTCCGGCGAAGGGGTGGAAGCCCGGGAGCACCGCCGCGAGGGAGGACCTGAACGCGCTGGCGATGTCAGCGAAGGGGACTGGAGGCGACGGCGGCGCGAAGAGGAAGACGCGACGGAGGGGCGGCAGCGCGGCCCAGTACGCGTCGAAGGGGGAGAGCGGGGCGGGGGGCCGGGAGCTGGCAGCGGCGCAACGTCGATGCCGGTGGGGAGCGCGACGGCCGTGGCGCACCTCCTGCGTACGGCGGGCGGCATGTTGCTTTCGTCTTCGATCTCGAGGCAGCGGCACCCGCTTCGCTGACATTTGATTATTGCGAGTCCTGTTACCGGGTTAACACGGTTCGTTTTTTTTTACAACAAACACGGTTCTTTATTAAACCTTGGATTTGGTGAGAGCTGTCGGTTGTTGCACCTCGTGGCGAAGCGGCGGTCACATTTCCAAAGTATGAGGGCTTTTAAAAAACATTTAAAAAACTACTACATCTATTTTAAATTGTGATTTTAATTTTTTTACTAGAAATTATGCTAGTGTGTTACTACGAGATAAAACATTGTTCGCCTATCCTTTAGCCGAGCAACAGGCACTTTATGGATTTTTTTTATTTTTTTCGATTTTGTAAAAATATATGATCATCAAGGATTTTGTCAAATCTATACGACAACCGTCGTGGTCCACAACGTTTTAAGTGCAACCGTCGTGACACAAGGCAGTTGAAACTAACCGCCGTAAGCCACGGCGATTGCAGTGCAACAGCCGTGACCTACGACGGTGAGGTGGACTCCATGACGGTTGCTGGAGCCTCACGACGGTTAGGTTTAACCGCCGTAGCGTACAACGGTTAGGCCCAACCGCCGTGTATTGGCGGTCGATTTCCGTCAACCTAGTCATGAGTTTACCTTCAATGTTGGTATTAATTTGATATTCACACTAACGATCCTAACCCTCATTATATGTTAAGTTCGCAGTCACGTATGGTTTTTGGAGTTTATTGTTTACACAGGAATCAAGAGCCTAAATAAGGACTTCCGGGTAAAGTTCATCAAGGGTTTTACAAGAAGATCATGGAGCCCGGTACAAGTCAAGATACAAGATGAACATGACTCCAAATAAGCCAAGGACTAAAGTGTGAAGCCGAGAAGTATCGAGGACCTAGACGGAAGATGCAAGTGTTCATGCGCCAAGCACCCTTATCTAAACCGCGAGGAAAATGAAGTCAAGGAGCCCCATGCAACTCGGCAAAAACTGAGAAAGACGCGAGAAGCTTTGGGAAGAAAACTGGGGGCGAACCGGACCGAGAAGGATCTGGGTCGGTCGGCCTGGCCCTCTTCTGGGTCGGTTCGCCACCCTCTTTGACCTAACACCCCTTCGGGCTATTTATAGTCCCCGTGCGAAGTACCATTCATCAAGCCATTCGTCATTCGCCGCCGAGGAGCAGAGAAGCTAGAGGGACACCATCTCGGAGAGGAGGGTCGTGCTACTTGTCTAGGGTTTACCTAGCCGGCGTGGAAACCTTGCAAGGAAGACCACGTCAGAGTTCCGGATGCTTGAATCAAGATCAAGGTAGGATCCCGGTTGTGATCTTATTCATGTATACACTTATGATAAAGTCTTAATGGATCCGATTTCTAGCGATTGAGTACCTTTGTTTATGATTCTTGTTCTGGCTTGGGTGTTTTCTTCCTCAATCTATTCTCGAGATAGATTGCATGGGATGTTCTTGTAGCCGCGGTGGCTAGAGGTGCATACCCGATCTACCAAGTAGTTCAACGCGCTCCTTGTGAGCGTGCTCTAAGATTCGACCGCGAAGAAAGGGGAACATCGTGACAGGATGTTGACACCAAGTACGGCGGGGCGACTTAGGGGGTTTGACCGAATGTCAAGGTTTAAAGACGCTTTTAATGAGATTCGTTTTGCTTTCTTCTACCTTGCTCGGAACTACAACATAAGCGCGATCTAGGCCCCTATAGATCGGTTACCTCTATGCTTTCTCTTGCTACCTCTCATGATCTTAGTAGATTAGATGCATTCGAAACTTCTTCAAGATGCAAGTGTTTCTCGGTTATTAGATTGAGTCTTGCATTGCACATGTTCCACGGATTCGATACCTTGGGTGATACTCGAGGGAAAAAGGTACTACATGATCCGTAAGCTTGCGGTGAACCTTGGCGCGTTATTGAACCGTCAACAAACCCTTTTTCTGGCGCTGTTGCTGGGGAACAAGTAATCAAGATCCAATCTAGTATCTCATTTGTAAGTATTTTTAGTTTTCTTTTTGATTTTATTTTGCATCTATTAAACTTTGATCATCCTCAAAAACCAATCTAATCTAGTTTTTGACTAACCCTTTTTATAGTTTTCTTTTTTAGATCTTTTGTATATTTTGTTTATCGCTAACCCTAACAGGAGATGGACGGCTACCTCTCCGAAAAACCGAAAAACTTTGTGGATGATCCAGAAAAACTTTACAGGCAAAGGAGACGCGAAGCACGAGCTAGGAAACTGGAGATTGTAGATCCAAAAGCCGGAGCCGAAGGATCGTCGGGATCTCCAAAGGAATCACCACCTCCAAGTCCGAAGAAGGAATCACCACCTCCAAGTCCGAGGAGAGATCAACCTCAACCGCCACCAATGGCACAAGAGAGGAAGATTGGGGAGCTTTGCATCCCGGAGCTCGTTGATCTTCCCATCCTCAACCTAGCCGACATCGGAAGACCGTTCGAGATCAAGACTTCAACCATCCGCATGGTGCAACATACACCTTTCACCGGTAAAGAGGATCCTAACCTTCACATTCAAGCGTTCATTCAACTTTGTCAGACATTCACGATGGAAGGGCTGGATCAAAATCAATTGAGGGCGAGGCTTTTTCCGTTCTCACTACTTGGAAAAGCCTTGCAATGGTTCTACACTCTACCGGTGGAGACGGTGCAAAATTGGGAAGTGTTGATGAGAGCTTTCATGAAGGAGTATTATTCGCCGGGTAAGACTCAAAGTTTGCGTAACAAAATTGCTACATTTACTCAATATCCTACGGACACTATCGCGGAGGCTTTCGAGCGTTTCAACGAGTACACCCGAGCCGTGCCACATCACAAGTTCCCGAAGGAGGACCTCGTTCAAAACTTCTATCAAGGTCTCAATTTAGCATCGAGGACCATAATTGATGCATCGGCGGGAGGATCTATTATTGAGCTTACTCCGACGGAAGCATTCACTCTTTTTAAGAAGGTTGCGGATAATGATACATGGGCGTCATCCGGATGCTTACTTCCGGTTCAACCCACGGGCAACATTAAAGGTGTTTTGCAGGTTGAAAAGGAGGAACTTCTAGAAGGAAAATTGACTCACTCATGAGGAGGTTGGAGAAGATTGAGCTAGAAAAGAAAGCAACCCAAGATCTAAACGCCGCCGAAGCAAGATCCACGTGTGAAGAGTGTGGGGAGTACGGCCATGTCCAAAAAGATTGTCCGGAGGAAGCAAAGGTGCTCGACTACATGAGGAAAGGAGATTTACCAAACTTCCGCTACGGGCAAGGTAGACCTCAATTTAATGCAAGTTCGTCTATTCAAAATACGGTGTCTCTTCGTATACAATTGATGGATTTCATGGACGAGCAAGCTAAGATCAACAAGGACACAGTCACTAAGTTCAAGGCTATGGATAAGATATTGGAGAACATCTATGGCAAGGAGACAGAGGTCGGGAGCTCCAACCATCAAGTGCTCAACATGATGAAGATATTGGAGACGCAAGTGGAACAACTTGCCGGGCGCCTAACCGCTAATGAAGGAAGATTACCGGGGCAGCCCCAAGGTCCCGAGACGGTGAAGGCTATTCAAACTCACTCGGGAAAGGAGACAGAGGATCCCGAACTTCCATCCGGAGCAAGGAAGCCTAAGCCAACCGTCGAAGCGGAGGATCACACTAAGGAGAAGGTGACTACTATTCCAGAGATTGCTATCGAAGAGCCAGAATTTGAGATGCCAAGTGATGACACGAAGATGCCTACACTAAAGACACACTACTTTCGAGGTAAAGTTGATAGTCATTTTGAAAAGTTTGTGGAAGTGGTGCGCAGGTTAAGCATCAACATGCCGCTATTGGACGCTCTCCAAGTTCCTACATATTCTCGCTACTTCAAAGACATACTTGCGAACAAGTATGAGATGACAACACTTGGGGCGGATCACGTCAAGATGTCTGAACAATATAGTGCCACCATTGCAAATCAAGGTCCCGAGAAGCAAAGAGACCCTGGATGTCCGACCATCCCATGTTCTATTGGCTCATTCACGTTCGAGAAGGCATTATGCGACCTTGGAGCAAGTGTGAGTGTCATGCCAAGAGATGTGTTCGAGAAGCTACGCCTACCACTAGAGCCTACGGGTATGTGCTTGGAGTTGGGCGACAACTTTATTCGCTATCCCGTGGGAATCGCCGAAGATGTGCCCGTGAAAGTTGGAGATCACTTCATCCCTGTTGATTTCGTGGTGCTCGAGATGGGAGAAAGGGAGAAGCCGCCTCTCATCCTAGGGAGGCCTTTCCTCAAGACCGTCGGGGCAAGGATCGACGTTGGCAAGGGAGAGATCAAGTTCGACGTCAATGGCACACGGAGCATATTCAAGTTTCGACCACGTTTTGAGGTATGCAACATGATCAATGTTAAATATGTTCCACCTCATCGCCGCTTTAGCAAGGAAGAGCCAAAGAAGAAGGAAGAGCCCAAGAAGAAGGAAGCAAAGGTGATCAAAGAAGTCGTTGCATCTGTCAAGACCAAAGAACAAAAGCCGCCTGTGAAGACCAAAAAGATGACTAAGTCGGAGAATAAGCTCGCGCCCAAGATGGTGCGGAAGTGGGCACCCAAGATTGCAACGCCCGCAAAGTGCGTTGATCCGAAGTGAAGAGGAGAAGAAGTATAGCCATGGACTATAAACGAAGCGCTAGGCGGGAGGCAACCCGCTCGTCGAGTCAAGAATAAGCTACCGGGAGGACAACCTGATCAAGAATAAAGCTGTCGGGAGGGCAACCTGGATTATTTCCGATTTCAAGTAAGTTGGTCTTAGAATTTGCTACGCAAGACTTGGTATAAACTCTCAAATGGTTGAACTTATTTTTGAGACATTTAATTTGCTCGGATGTTTCATTTGGATTTTATTTAACCATAAACCTATGACATGAGCCATCCTACGATTTATTTGCCTCTTATCGAGAAACCAACACCAAAAATTCAGAACCTACCCACACCTTTCATCCTCTCATGATGACAAGGTTGGTTTGTTTTACATCTAAAAAACACACGAGTAGAGCCCCGCCTTGGTCTTTAATGATTTTTTAAACTTTTGACGCATGCTAGGACTCGCGTGAACGTAGGAAATTCGATTTTTGGTTTCATTCAACTTGATATCCACCGGTTTCTCTAGAGTTAGAATTTTTCCAAGCCCCTTTTATTTTTGTTTATTCAAAACATCTCTCTCATGTTTGGAAAAAATTAGAACCTAAACCCATACCCCCACGGTCAAGCCGGAGGAGCTCGCTATCAATAAATTAAAGCAAGTGATCCCGGTGTAGCAAAATCAAAGTAGTCGGAAAATTTCGACTTACAAATGTTTTTGATGCCTAAAAACTCCTCTAAAAATACATTTGAACTCATTGGTATCTCTGAGTTAATTTTTAATTTTTGAAATTAGAGGAGTAATTAGCATCTAAACATGATCAAGGGAAGGGTTTAAGCTTAATTGAATTTCTAGCGCTCCATGATGCATCACGGGAAGGCTTCATCATTAAGGCATCTTGAGCACATGCAAGGACAAGCATGAGGGGCAGCAATGTTTTGTTTTGCAGGATATGAATGAAAGCATGGGAGGCAAGGAAGCATGGAAGTGACACAAAGCAAATGATCAAGATGGAGGACTTCATCATGCAAGAAAAAGGAGTGGCTGGGAGAATTTGGACGGTGAACGGCGTGGAGCACGAGTACACGGAACAATGATGCATCCAACAACAAGTGGGAGAAAACAGGAGCCAAGGCAGGGGGCAGGGACCCTAGGCCGATCGGCCCAGGCCGGCCGGCCTGGCCTATTTCTTCGCCCCCCGGTGCTCATCTTCCTCAGGTAAGTCACTCGTCCCATTGCTAGTTCATGTTCTTGAGCTCCTAGTCCATAACCTCCAGAAACACTTTCGAAAAATTCATCCTTCAATCCTGAGTCCAAAAATTCAGAAAAACTCGTCACAATTCTTGCCCTTCCATATACTTATTTTGTGTGTATTTCTACCGGCAAGAAACCCCCGGGAGAGTTTGTTTGTGACTTTGTGCAGCAAGAACAAAATGAGGAAGGCTTTCAACAAGGCCTTTGGGAAGAAGACACAATCGTCATCGTCGAAGCCGCCATCAACAAGTTCTTCGCGGAGGCACTCAATCTCTGAGTCGTCGTGAAGCATGGAAGAAGACGTGGCACCATCAAGGAGCGACACCATCCTCCTTAGTGGAAGAAGAGACATGCGAAGCTCGTCCATGCGGTACACCGAACCGCAAGGATGCATAGAGGAGCCACCCGTCCAACCTCGTCGCTCGATTCGTTCATCCGCTCCACCACCATACACTCCGCGGCGTTCCAAGTATGGATTTTTCATGATGGCGGAGGAGGAGAAGGAGAGGCTTGGTCGCCTAGAGAAGAGGATTGTGCCCAACGTTGACTTCGACGATGATGCCCTCCAAGTGTTGGGATTTCTTCTGGATATTTATCAAATGATGAATCACCTTGGTTGGGGGCAATTTTCTGATGGAGTAGGGGTGAGCTTTGATTTGGAGCTTGCTTTGGAAATTCTCATGACGATGGCACCGGTTATTAATGGTGAGGTGCCATCCCTCTCATTTCGACTCAAGGGTGATGAGCAAATAATTCCTTATGAGCAAATTAGAGAATTGCTCGATTTCAAGAGGGAATCCCCGGAGCAAGTGGATGTTAATGAAAGTATATTGGAAGGATTTTGAAGTATGATTTGGGGAGAAGATAACCGGCAAAGAAGTAGCATCCGGAATCCCATCATCCAGATATTTCATTCTTGGATGAGTAAAAGGATTTTGGGAAGAATGAGAGAGTCCAAGATCACCGACATGAAACTTAATTGGCTTTATTCGGCATTGATTGTGAGGCAAGCCATTGATCCGTCGTATATCATGATCAATCGGTGGTGTTGTGAGGCAACTTCGGGGACCGGAGATATTGGTTCGGGATGCTATCTCTCTATGATAGCAATTTCTGTGAAGCCGAGAATTTCAAGAAACCCAAAATTCCTACTTGCGGGGAATTCACTTGGAATTGATTACATGAAGCAAGGAAAATATATAAGTGGAGATGAAAAGAGAGGGTACAAGGTGGCAAAAGTCAATGTTCCTCTCCCAAATATGAGGCTGAAATTATTTATTGAAGGGAGAGAGAATTGGTTAGAAGGAGTTCTTATGCCAGCCAAGAAGAACAAAATAGGAAGAATTATAGAAGAGGGATCGTCTTCCGCAGCCCAAGATCAAGGAGGGGCTGCATATCATCAACCATATGGAGGGATTCCTATGCCACCACCCTACTACGGAAGTGTGCCAATGCAAGCATGGGGGAGTGGTGCAGCCATGCCGCCACCTCCTCCAACATATTATCCACCAACTTTTGTAGTGCCAAATGAAGCATTCGTGGCACCTTATGCAAGCATGCCTCAGCCCCAACAAAGTGCAGCTATTATTGGGGCGTATATGCAAAGGAATGTGCAAGACGTCGAGAGGATCCAGACTCATGTCGACCATTGGCAAGAAGGAACGGTGGGGATCGCCCATCAACTAGGACGCCTTCAAATTGTGCCACCGGATCAATTTCATGGAGGGGCCATGCAAACATATTATGAGGAAGGATTCAACGAAAGTCAACCGACGGAGCAAGAGCAATCAGATGAGGAGTGAAGAAAGAAGGAAGGGATGAAGCTTTTTAAGTGTGGTTTGATTTTCCTTTTCCTTTTCTTTATTTTCATCTCGTGTGCGTTTATGTATGCGTAGTATTTTCTTGTTTTATTTAATTTCAGCATGTGTGTGGTAGTAGTAGTTTCGTTTTCTATCACCATGAATAAGTTTCACTATCGTTTTTATGATCTTTAATATTGATGGAAAATTGTACCATATTGATATATGATGATCGTTGCCGCTTTGCTCGATCCTAGGGTTGATTTATGCATGTTTAAGCTAATGCTCTCTTTAAATATGAATCTGAAATTTAATTTAAATGCTAGCCTAATCTTGTGTGGAGGTTATGATAACTTAAGTCCTATAGTTCTTTTTCGTTCCTCTCAATTTTGAATGAATCAAAGAACCATTTTTATTCTTAAAAAGTTATGCTAACCTTGTCACAAGTACCGCTTGCATTTTGCTCTACCTATCCAAAGCCTAAATTTACTTGAGTGCAAGACATTAGTATATACAAGATTTATTTTTGGGTGCATTAATTCAAGGCCTGATTTCTCTGGCCCGAGACTAAGAAGCTGGTCATTCCGTTTTTGCGTATCTTTCTTTATGCTAGCCTCTTCTATCCGTGCATTGTGAGTTTCCACATTGAGAATTTCGCAAACCTCGCCGGATATCCAACCACAAACCCCAAAAAGATTTTTTTTGTGTTCACCTCCTTGACCACAACCCAATATATGAGTATGGATGAATATTTCGAGGAAGATTACAAGGAAGGTGCATCAAGTGAGCAAGACTTTGGGAGACTTCCAAAAGGATCCCTAGCAGATTTTCGAGTATCTCTCTCCAAAAAAGTATGAGAGCTTCAATTTCTACATTGGCATTTTTATCACCTCTTTTGCCCGAGGACGAGCAAACGTCTAAGCATGGGGGGTTGCCAAGGAAGTGCTAGTATAGTCTAGAGTTCAAGGGGAGAAAATAAAAAAAGAGAAAAAGTACGATGAAAGAAAAATGATGAAAAAATGATAAAGAAGAAAAATTATGATGAGAAAAAGAAAGAAAGAAGAAAGAAAGCAAAAAAAAAATTAATAATAAAGCTCCCCGGTTCTCTAGCTATGTTTAGTGCTTTTCGAGTTTTCAAGAGGATTCAAGATCAAGACCCATACTCATCTTTCCAACCATGTGTAATCCGATAACGAGGACTTCGTTTGTGCCTCGGGATCACTCTTTGCCATTTGCACATGTCCACCTATCTAAAAGTGTGTGTGTTCCTCTCTCCCCCCTCCTTGATAACATTATTTTTCCAATGACCTTTTTGACGAGTCTCGGTAAGATCATGAGAAGCTAGTCTTGTTTTGATAATATCCCAACTATAATATCCTGGTAGGGCTAAACTTTCCTATAGCTCCATATAAAGCCTTCCACTATATACTTTGAGAGAGGAAAGGAGTAGAACAAGTAGGCTTGAGAGATAAGATGAGATGAGAGTACATGAGCAAGATGCAAGATGGTTATTTTTTATCTTGGTAAAGCAGTTTCTCTCTTTATCTCATTCTTTATTTTCAAAATTTCTGAGATTTATTTAAAAATTTAAGAGCATGATCAAGTACTTGTGGAAAAGAGCATGAATGATATCTACCCTCTATAAAGAAAAAGTTAGTACATTATGGAACTTTAATGAATATAAATCTAGAGAGCATTATGTTTTCTCATGTATGATCAAGTGTAGGGTATGAACATCGAAGGGCAACTCTGATATCCATTGAAGGCTTACTCGAGGACGAGCAAGGTTTAAGCATGGGGGGATGTTGGCGGTCGATTTCCATCAACCTAGCCATGAGTTTACCTTCAATGTTGGTATTAGTTTGATATTCACACTAATGATCCTAACCCCCAATATATGTTAAGTTCGCACTCGCGCATGGTTTTTGGAGTTTATGTTTTACACAGGAATCAAGAGCCTAAATGAGGACTTCCGGGTAAAGTTCATCAAGGATTTTACAAGAAGATCACGGAGCCCGGTACAAGTCAAGATACAAGATGAACATGACTCCAAATGAGCCAAGGAGTCAAGTGTGAAGCCGAGAAGTAGAGAGGACCAGACGGAAGATGCAGGAGTTCATGCGCCAAGCACCCTTATCTAAACCGCGAGGAAAATGACGTTAAGGACCCACATGCAGTTCGGCAAAAACTCAGGAAGACGCGAGAAGCTTCGTGAAGAAAATCGGGGGCGAACCGGGCTGACGAGGACCTGGGCCGGTCGGCCCAGGCCGGCCGGCCTAGCCCTCTTCTGGGTCGTTTCGCCACCCCCTTTGACCAGCACTCCTACGGGCTATTTATAGTCCCCGTGCGAAGTACCATTCATCAAGCCATTCGGCATTCGCCGCCGAGGAGCAGAGGAGCTAGAGGGACACCATCTCGGAGAGGAGGGTCATGCTAGTTGTCTAGGGTTTACCTAGCCGGCGTGGGAACCTTGCAAGGAAGACCACATCGGAGTTCCGGAGGCTTGAATCAAGATCAAGGTAGGATCCCGGTTGTGATCTTATTCATGTATACACTTATGATAAAGTCTTAATGGATCCAATTTCTAGCGATCGAGTACCTTTGTTTATGATTCTTGTTCTTGCTTGGGTGTTTTCTTCCTCAATCTATTCTCGAGATAGATTGCATGGGATGTTCTTGTAGCCGCGGTGGCTAGAGGTGCATACCCGATCTACCAAGTAGTTCAACACGCTCCTTGTGAGCGTGCTTGTCGACCGGGCATCCCTGGGCCCACCACACATGTGGGCCATACCCGGGAGATAAGGCCTGCACACTTGGACTACTCGACTAGTGGGCCACAAGGCAAGACAAGACGGACAAGGACTTGTACTAAGATTAGGATAGCTTCTCATTACTCGTTATAGGCTACTCCTAGTCCTACTCTAATAGTACTCTTATACCAATCCGACTTATAACCCTGCCTCTCGTGGCATATAAGGCGAGGCAGGGACCCCCCCTCAAGAACATACGCAATCAATACAGAGCCACGCAGCATACAGGACGTAGGGTATTATGCACATTGCGGCCCGAACATGTCTAATTGTGTGCCCCGTGTCTCACCATCGTGTTCCTGATCTCGGCAAGCCCCACCGCACAATCTACTACTTCGGGTACCCCGTGGTAGTCTCGGTGTCCAAAACACTGACAGCTGGCGTGCCAGGTAGGGGATCTCGTCGCTGATCCACTGGCGAACTCGATGGCTCCTGTCATCATCAAGCCGATCGTCACTCTTCAGCAAGGCGACACCTTCGTTTTTGGTTCCTGGGTTTGTGTTGCTGACGGCGTTGGATCGTTCCTGCATTTCCTGGCATCAACTCCAGAGTCAAAGCTCAAGTCCTCGATGCTTGCGCAAGCTTCGATGGAAAAACTCGTCGAGAATTTCAGTGAAATTTCGCTTTCTGACCCAGTCAGAGAGCTCAAGTCGGAGTCCGAGTACAACTCCACTTCGCCTATAATTCATCCTGAGTCGCTTTCCTTGGCTGTACAGCCTGCGCTCAGTCTGGATTGTCTTCCAACACTACCCCTCTTCGGCCATCGGCATGTCAGCACTGCTTACCAAGCTGCGTTGGAGATCCTCATGCGCCCTGGTTCGAAGATCGTGCTCGAGTACTCTTCGGATTCGGAAGTCAACCTCGACTACTTCGATTCAGATTCGTCTGAGTTCGAGTTCGACTACGGTTCAGATTCTACTGAAGCACATCAATTGTCTGGCCCTGCTCAAGGACTGGTGATCACATCGACACCTGAAGGTAGATTCGTCTACTGGCCTGAGCATGTGCCTGCTGACCTCACCTTGGATGGTCAGGAGCGCTTTATCGCTTGTCTTGACAACTTACCCTTCCAGGAAGGCGCCAAGCTTGTTGATTATGACACCGATACTGAGCTCATTGAGAGTACGGGTACTCACTCGTCCTATCGAGAAGTTTTCGTCATCGATGCATCTACTCCGCAAGGGCACCATGCCAATTATCGCTTTCCAGATGATGTCTCTGATGATGAACTCTTTGTTAATGCTCCTGCTGATGAAACCGCGGAGGCCAAGACTGCACGTCGTCAACGCAACACTGATCGAGCAACCCTTCGTCGTGAACTCGCGGAAGCTCTACCTACTCGTAACTTGCAAGAGGCTCTGGATGCGGTACTCGACAATATCGCACTCCAGAGGAAGCTATCAACACGATCAATTTGCTTGGTCGTTCTATGCCTCGTGACAGGGCGGCTGCAGAAGTCGTGAAGCTGGCTGAACTAGCCTACACTGTGCTACGTCAAGGCACCAGTACTCCTAGTCACCATGGCAGCAGTGGGGGTGCTCATCGCACCACTCACACTCCTAATCTCACACGTCCGGAAGCTAGCAACAAGGGCCATGGCGGTGACGGTAGTGTCAATAGCAAATCCGGAGACTCTCGCTACGATGCTCGCAAAACAATCAACACCAGGTGTGCTGAGCGTGAGAAGCAAAAGGATGTTGACTCTGATTCCTTCCCCGCTTTCTCTGCTCAACTTCAAGCTCTGTTTCTTCCGAAGAAATTTAAGCCCTATGGTATTTCCAAGTATGATGGCAAGCAAGATTCAAGGCAGTGGTTGCGCTGTTATGCTCTGTCTATCACTAATACCGGGGGCAATGACGATACTAAATGTATCTATTTCCTTTTTAGTCTGGAGCAAGAACCCTCACATGGTTCGAATTTCTTAAGCGAGGCTCCATCGACAACTGGGGACAACTCAAGCAATGCTTCACCAGCAACTTCGCGAGTTCTTTGGGTCGTCACGGTACTCGTATGGACCTTGCATTGATCAAGCAAAAACAAGGCGCGACTCTTCGCGAGTACATGCACCGCTTCTTTGAAAAAAAAGCCACCGTTGTTGATGTTACCGAGAAAGAAGTCATAGACACCTTCCAGGATGGTTTCTATGATGACAAGCTATTCCAAGACTTCGGTCGCGCTCGCCCAGCCAACATCACCAAGCTCAAGTAGATGATCACTCACTGGGCGGACGAAGAAGATAAAGCTCGGAATAGGTTCAAGCATCTTCGCAACAACCAGAATAACAACAACAACAACAACAACAACAACAACAATAATGCTAGTGGAAACAATAGTGGCAAGCAACAGCAGGGTAATCGCACGGGTAATAACTACTCGAGCAATCCTAATCGCAAGCGCAAGCCCAACAATACTGTTGCAACCATGGAAACCACTGCCAAGTCTGAAGAAGATTCTTACTGGGCAACATTGACCAAGCAGAAATGCCGATGGCACCCAGAGGGCGATCACACTACAGAGTAGTGTTACCAACTTCGTCGTGCACTGAAGAACACACTCGAACCAGTGCACCCATACCCTAGGTTTCGCAAGAACAAGGGGAAGAAGGCTAACACAGACAAAGACACTAGGTTTCAAGACCCATCAAACACTGTCAATGTCATCTTCGGTGGGATTCCAACAAAGCGCATGCAATAACTTGCTCTCAGGGAGATTATGTCCATTGAGCCAACAACTCCAACTTTTCTGAAGTGGTCTGAAACTCCCATCACCTTCTTGAGGGCGGATCAATGGACTAGTTTCTCTGAGCCAGGGTGATATCCTCTTGTTCTGGATCAGGGTGATATCCTCTAGGCTTACCAAGGTTCTTATTAATGGTGGCAGCGGTCTCAATGTCCTGTTTGCCAAGACCTTGAAAAAGATGGGCCTGAATATCACCAATATGCTTACCAAGACCAACTCGCCGTTCTATGGTATAATCCCGGGCAATGCAGCTGTTCCTTTGGGTTCAGTTGTACTACCTATTACCTTTGGGACTAAGACTCACTACCGCACTGAGTACATCAAGTTTGAGGTTGCTGACTTCGAGACTTCTTATCACGCCATCCTCGGCAGACCTGGTTTGGCGAAATTCATGGCTATCCCACATTATGTGTACCTTGTACTCAAGATGCCGAGCCCCAAAGGAGTACTCTCACTACGTGGGGATTTGAAGCGTTCTTACGACTGCGACACTAAAGCTGTGGAACTTGGCTCCACAACTCAAGTCCCCAATGCTATGATAGAAGTCTTCACTGCAGCTAAAAAGCTTGCTCCAAGCGAGCTGGAGGTTCCTGAGAAGACGGATATCAACAACAAGCCTACACCGACTAGTGACATCCTGCTCAAAGCCATTGATCTTTGTACCGGCGACAGAAGCAAGACGACTATGATCAGTGCACAACTTGATCCTAAATAGGAAGACGCGCTCGTCGACTTCCTTCGGGCTAACCATGATATCTTTGCATGGAAACCATCTGACATGCCAAGTGTGCCTAGGAGGTTGATCGAGCACTCACTCAACGTCGATCCTAATGCTATCCCCAAGAGACAACATCTTCGTTGCTTCGCTGATGACCGTAGAGATGCTATCAAGGAAGAGCTTGCCAAACTACTCGCGGCTGGTTTCATCTGGGAAGTCTTTCACCCGCAATGGCTCGCTAATCCTGTACTTGTCAGAAAGAAGAACTCTAATGATTGGAGGATGTGTGTCGACTACACGGATCTCAACAAGCATTGCCCCAAGGATCCTTTTGGGTTGCCACGGATTGATCAAGTTATTGACTCTACGACGGGCTGTGCTCTACTCTGTTTCCTTGACTACTACTCGAGCTATCACCAAATTGCAATCAAGGAGTCTGATCAAGAGAAGACCACGTTCATCACCCCGTTCGGTGCTTATTGTTACACAACAATGTCCTTCGGGTTGAAAAATGTCGGTGCTACTTACCAAAGAGCTATCCAATCGTGCTTCAAGAAGCAACTTCACAAGAATGTGGAAGCGTACGTGGATGACATCGTTGTAAAGACACGGGATTCAGACATGCTTATCGCGGATCTTGAGGAAACTTTTGCTTCACTACGGGAGTACCAATGGAAGCTCAATCCCAACAAGTACGTCTTTGGCGTATCATCGGGAAAACTTCTCGGGTTCATCATTAGCCATTGCGGCATCGAAGCAAACCCTGAGAAGATCACTACCATCTCCAACATGCAAGCTCCGACTACTATCAAGGATGTTCAGAAGCTTACTGGATGTATGGCGGCACTCAATCGCTTCATCTCACGACTTGGAGAACGGGGTTTACCTTTCTTCAAGCTACTCAAGCGGCAAGAGAAGTTTGTGTGGACAACTAAAGCTGATCAAGCTCTTTCTCAGCTCAAGGAGTTCTTATCCAAGCCTGCAGTCCTCCCAGCTCCTTTGCCAAAGGAAGAGCTCCTGCTCTACATTGCTGCGACTACTAATGTTGGCAGTACTGCTATTGTTGTTGAGCGGCAGGAGGAAGGCCATGCCTACCCTGTCTAGAGGCCGGTCTACTTCGTCAGTGAAGTCCTCTCAGAATCCAAGGCTCGCTACACTCCGGTACAAAAGCTACTTTATGCGGTTCTGATTACTTCACGGAAGCTCCGCCACTACTTCGACGAGTACAAGATTTCTGTGGTTACTAGCTACCCGCTTGGCGGGATATTGCACAACCGGGATTCCACAGGAAGGATTTTTAAATGGGTGGTAGAGCTCGGTGCTCTATTGCGTGAGTTCAAGTCTCGCACTGCTATCAAGTCTCAAGCCTTGGTCGATTTCATGGCTGAGTGGCGGGAGAATCAAGTTCGAACTCCAATTGAGCGTCCAGAGCATTGGGTCATGTACTTTGATGGTTCCCTCAAGCTGGAAGGTGCCGGTGCTGGAGTACTTCTAATCTCCCCTAAGGGCGAGCAACTCAAATATGTTTTGTAGATCCTTTGGAAGGTCTCAAACAATGAAGCTGAATATGAAGCTCTACTGCATGGTCTTCGCCTTGCAGTCTCTCTTGGCATCACACGACTACTTGTTTACGGTGATTCTTTGGTGGTCATCAATCAAGTCAACGATTCCTGGGATCTAATGCTGAGAACATGGATGCGTACTATCAAGAGGTATGCAAACTTGAGAACAAATTTCATGGTCTCGAGTTCCATCATGTTGTTCGCGACAACAATGTTGCTGCGGACATCTTGTCGAAGCTGGGATCTACACGTGCTCAAGTTCCAGCGGGAATCTTCGTCCATGAGCTCCACAAACTATCAATTCCAGAGCAGTCATCTGCACCCACGACTTCTTCAGTCCAACCTGATCATGAAGTGCTTATGATTGATGTGGACTAGAGAACTCCTTTCATAGACTACATCAAAAATCAGCTGATTCCTGAAGACAAGTCAGAAGCTGAGCGCATTTCACACCGCATCAAGGCTTATGCTCTAGTCGGGGATCAACTCTACAAGCGAGGCACAAGTTCTGATGTATTCATGAAGTGCGTCTCTCATGAAGAAGGCAAGGAAATCTTGGAGGAGACACACAAAGGAATCAGTGGCAATCATGCTTCTTCCCGCACCTTGGTGGGAAAAGTTTTCAGATGTGCTTTCTACTCGCCTACAGCTCTTGCTGATGCAGAAGAACTAGTCAGAAAATGCCATGGATGCCAATTCTTCGCCAAGCAACAACATGTTCCAGCCTACAAGCTCATCACGATACCACAAACTTGGCCTTTCGCTTGCTGGGGGCTGGACATGATTGGTCCTCTCCCAAATATGCTAGGGGGATTCAACAGAGTCCTGGTGGCTATCGACAAGTTCACCAAGTGGATTGAGGTCAAGCCTGTTACTTGCCCCAAGGCTGATAGAGTCCTGACTTCTTGGATGAAATCGTGCATCGCTATGGGTTCCCCAATCGCATTATCACAGACCTAGGTTCGAATTTCAATAATCACCAGTTCTGGGAGTACTGTGAGAATAGTGGAATTGATGTTCGGTACGTCTCTGTCACCCATCCACGCGCCAATGGGATGGTACTCGATGCCCTCAAAAAGCGACTGTATGATGCTGCAAACACCAAGGGCGGCAAGTGGATCAAGGAACTACCCAATGCACTTTGGGGGCTACGTACTCAGCCTACTGCTCCCACAGGGCAATCACTCTATTTCTTGGTCTACGGCTCTGAAGCCGTCTTGCTTGCTGATGTCATGTGGCGATCTCCTGTGGTTGACCAGTACGAAGAAGGCGTAGCTGAAGAAACAAGACAGACAGATGTCGATAGTCTCGAAGAAGCTCGCTGCAATGCACTCGTTCAATCAGCCTGATATCTCGAGAAGATTCGTCGCTACCATGACTACAACGTTAAGGAACGCTCCTTCAATGTTGGTGACTTGGTCCTTCATCGTCTTCAGAACACGGCCGGACTACACAAACTCAACTCGCGATGGGAAGGCCCTTTCTCTGTTGTAAAGGTTACCGGCCCTGGCTCATATCATGTCCAAACACTTGAAGGCGAAGAAGTCGACAACTCTTGGAACATCGATCAGCTTTGTCGTTTCTACCCGTAGGGGGTCACGACAACCCTCTCCAGGCAGCTTTGGCTGCGACTACTCGTAGGGGATCATGACAATCCTCTCCAGGCGGCTTCAACTGCGACTACTCGAAGGGGATCATGACAATCCTCTCCAAGCGGCTTCGGCTGCGACTACTTGTAGGGGATCACGATAATCCTCTCCAAGTAGTCTCATTCTGCGACAACTCGTAGGGGGTCATGACAACCCCCTCCAGATGACTCCGTGTCGTATAGAGCAATAAGTGGCACATGCTGTCCTTGTTCTATTTTTCTTAAGAGGCTGCGGCCTAGAGTAACACCTTTCATAGTAGGGTCTCAATGGAACTCTCACACAAGTTGCTGCTACAGCAAGATGATTTCATCACACTGTCTCCTACAGTCTTACTCGTTCTTCGGAACATTCTTGTGAGTACTTCTCACTAGGCTCAAAGCCTCAGAAGTACTTAAGGCACTATTACTCAATAGTGTATCCAGACATTGTAAACTCAATACAATGTACACATTTATCAAGACAGTAATAAAGTGGTTATTCTATATATCGACTTGTTACTGTATCTTTGCTTATTCACAACAAAGCCTTCTTTTACGCTGCTACAGCTAAGGTTTTTTCATTTGTTGTGATTAAGCTAACGTTCTTCGGAACACATCCAGACTTGAGTACTTCTACTCGAGTACCGTATCTCTTTTGCAGCCATACACTCAATGATCATGAACTCGAGTACATGGCATCCACACAAGCAAACAAGGGATCCAGATAATTGACTTACTCAAGTTTTCAATTATATTACATAAAACACTTCCTAGGAATTACACTTGTTTTTTCCATAGTGTTTTTATCCTACAGGTTCATCTAGCGCAGATCAATGAACTTGGATACGGCTTCTGTGATAGGAGATGTCTGCTGCATCAACTCATTCAGCCTATCATCGGTACAATCTCCAGATCTTTCGCCCATGATGACCGTCAGATCTGCGTCTGCGTAGAAAGACTTGATGAAGCTCAACACTTGATTGGGAATTGTGCAAGCCAGCCGTTGAGCATACTCCGGAATCTTTTTTGGCATATCCTTCAACCTCTCAACGAGTGGATAGGGCGGTACTCCTGCCTCTCTGGGTTCGAAGAGACTAGCCACTGGCTCGGCTGCCTCCATCAAGACCTTTAGTTCTTCGCGTAGACACTCGACTTCTTCAATTTTGGTCTTGAGCGACTGCATACAAGTCAGCAGGTCATTCCATCCGTCAAGTTGAATCTGCATTTCACACTCAAGTTCCATACAACGCACCTTATAATCTGCCTCGAGGTCAAGGCGAGCTGATTCTTTAGGGTTAAAGGCCAACTGCAAGTCAAGAGATTTCTTCTTGTGCTTCTCAACCTCTTCAGTCAGCTCTGCAATAGACCAAGACAACTTATAAGGATGAAGTTTGCAAAAAATAAGAACTCGAAAACAAGTTCAGAAAGGGGGAATACCTTTATTCTTCTGGCGCAATGACTTGTTCTTCCCAACAATGTCATCTTTCTGTGCCGTCAGCTTCTGGATTTCATTGTGGTACTCGACGGCATTGCCATCAAGCTTCTCTTGAAGCTTCAGAGCCAATGCTTTTTGCTTCTTGAGCTCTTCTCTGAACTGAGAGACTTCTTCTATGTCCGCTGCATGTTGCTCAAGCAAAGCGAGTCTTCCGCTTCGACTGCTTGACAACTTCCTGAAAAAACAAACAACTCAAGGATCAGATACAAGTTATCTTTGGCTACAACTACTATACCGCAAAGAGTTTCTCTACACTGCGGAACATCTCGGAGTGCGCTAGCAGGTTGTCCTCATCCAGGCACGAGTCATCGTATGGCATTAAACCTTCAACCCTGGATTGAGTACTTGTTCCCGCCTCCGAGTTCATCGCAGCACTACGCAGAGGAGCCGGGTCTTCAATCTCTGGCTCATGCGGCACTATGCGGCCCTCCGGGCTGTCTTCCAATACTAGCTGTGCATCTATCTGACGCATGGGGGCTTCAACAATTAAGGCGTCTTCATTGCACAATCCGGCTTCTGGATCAACTTACATATCTTCATTCACCACTGCCTCTATGTCCTCCGGTTGCTGGGTCCTTGGCTTGGAGGCTGCATCCACCACTACCTTGACTATATCACTCCAAAGCAGGTGCAACAACTGCACGGCATCGGCTTCAGCAGCTGCCACTTGGGGTTCCGGCAGAGTATCTTCTTGTTCTGTTGGCAGGTTCTGATTATCTCTAGCAGAACTACTCCCCGAAGCTCCCCACTTCACATTCGTGGATTTCCTGCATCAACAAGTCGATCAGCATATTAAAATTTATCAAGACAAGAAGTACTCAAGTACTCGGGTACTTACAGAGTAGCACAAGGAACCACAGTTCTTGGTCCCAGCAGATCAAAGAATGTGGGCGCTGCCGGCACCACTGGGACACTCTCTACCGGTGGCATGCTTCCCGGCACTGCGGCTTCTTGTTGCTCAGGCATCACCATCTCAACGGACGATGTTTGAACCATCTCGGGTTCTGTTGGCCCTGCAGGGCTGCTCGCGGGTACATGAGTAGTACTCTCGATAACCTGCATAGTCAAAGTTACAAGCCATTACAAAAATTACAAGTATTCAACAAGACATTGACTACTTAGTTCATACAACTAACTGTAATGGACGGCAAGGCTGAGACTTTCTTCAGAGCACACTTCCCAACCGTGGTTCTCTTCTTTCGCGACGGCTGCGTCACATCATCAGCAAGGGATGAAGCTGGCCTTTTTAATGCTCCTACGGAAATACCACTGGGGATAGGCACTCTAGAGTACCCGTAGCGAGCCTTCACTTCAAAACGCTGTTGAAGTGTCTGCTCGTCATCATCGCATGAGGAGGCATCCTCCACCAGCACTTCATCTTCCCCTTGAGCAGGACACTACTCTGCGGGGCTTGAGCCTCAACTTGTGATGGCTCTATCTCCGGCACCTGTTGCGGTTCATGGGGACGAGGAGGAGGGATGGAGACAAACTTCAGAACATCCTCCTGCAAAGACAAGGCAAAATAGTCCATGACTACTTTCAAAGAAGTACTCGGGGGCTAGTTTGCGGATACTTACCAGACGCGGAGGATTATCGGCCCTGAATTCTTGGACAGCTGCCGGCTTTCCATCAAGGTTCTTGAAGATCTTTTGCAGCCTCTCCATCACGAGATCATCACTGATCTCCTCTGCAGACATCCTCGAGCCATCATCAAGACTCGTGTACTCGTACCCAAGATGCTCCCTCTGCATCAAGGGTTGTACCCGGCGCTTCATGAAGCTGAAGGCTACCCTCTCAGCTGACAAGCCTTGTGCCTTTTTCTAGGCAATCTTTGCCAGCACTTCGGGGATTGTTGACGGTAGATAACGCGCCAAATTACGATCCGCAAGCGCACGGGTCAGTTGTAGCTTTTCCCTTAGAGTATCCCCCAAGGTTTATCAATCCGTGGAACAAGTGGATTGCTATGCTCAACTAAGCACTAATCTCGTTGATTCAAAGCTCTTTATCGAGTGAAGTGTGTATGAGTAAAGAACTAGTCTAAACTAAGTTAAAGAAATCAACATAGAGAGCAATTGATAGAGAGCACAAGATATTAAGAACGCTTGTCCAAGGGATCTAGGATCACTTAGAGATGTAACCACCGAGCAAGAACATCCGATCTAAACTATCAAAGGTAAGGGTGCACCGAGTTCGATCCTTTCCCTCTCGCATACTAGTCACTACACGAGGGTAATTCGTGATCGAACGATAGGTGCACAAGAAGTTGATGTAAACTAGGGATGCAAGACCAAGGGTGTTTACCTAGTTCAATATACTTTCCCTCCTGCGTACTATCACTACACAACGGTAATCAAATAAAGAACAAAAGGAGCATGATACATGATGCTACGATCGATGCATCCCCTAAGCAAGCCAGCCGGCCATTAAGATTAAAGCACCACCAACATGAATATGATAGCAAATAGATCCAAAACATAGAATTGGTGATTACAACTCAAGCTCTCCCTTCAACCCCAAGGACAAACAAGGATTTTACCCCATAATGTTACACATTGTAGTGCGAGACATGGTGTAGAATCCTCCGAAGTAGATGAAGATCGACGAGGAAGATGCTCTCCACCTTGCTTTCTCCCTTGAAGATCCAATCTCCTCCTTGCTCTTGATCTTGTGGCGGCACCGGAGGGACCTTGCTAGGGTTTCCAGGCGTCCTCCTCTCTCCTCTATGTGGCTCTCTCCCGTCGTTGAATCTCTGAAAATTGGATGCCTTGATGTGGTCGACCTCGGGGGTTTTTATCGGTCTTTCTGGCGAATGGTGGCAGAGGCATAGACTTAGGGTTCGATGAACATCACGCACAAGAAAGGGAAGACCGAACCGCCACAAAAGGAGGCCAGGCCGATCGGTCTAGGCCGATCGGCCTAGGGCCTTTTTGGCCTACCTCGAGCCCATCTTTCGCGAGTAGGCTTCTCTCGACCCTTGAATCTTTTACTCCTTTGTATGTGGGCTTTGGATGTCGTTATCCCCGCGATCAAGATAGAAGGTCTTGTCGCATGAACTTCGGTCTTTTATCTTGGTCCTCGGGAATATCTTGCGGTTGCATCTTGGTCCTTGCCACCTTTGGAAGTAAGTTCATCTTGTATTCGCACACGAACGGAGTTCCTTGATCCTCTTTCTTAATACCTTCCGAACTTGATGCAAACATATCCATTAAGCTCGTGATTTCCTGCATAAACATGCAACTCCAAAAACACATGCTCGTGTCGAACTTGTTACATCATTAGTATGCCTAGTGGCGGGTTAGTTCCAAATCAAAGCCGAAACCAAAGTGTAACAAGTTCCTTAGGGGTGTCATATTTGACCACCAACAGGGATCTGGATGCATTCTTGCATCGACGGTTCATCCTTCCAGATCTTCTCGTATACTGGCGCAAACATACTGGGCTTGGGCAGCTGAGGCGGAGCATTGTCAATATAGAACGACTTGGTTTTCCAATCCTAGTTGGAGTCTATCAGATCGTACTTGAAATACAACTCCTGCGCTTTCTGATGCATCTGAAGACCAGCTCCACCGACTACTACTGGGAAGTTGGCGTTGGGCTATGGCTACAACCGGAATATCTTCCTGAACAGGGCCCAATGTGGGCAGATTCCAAGAAACGATTCGCAGAAGTGCACGTACACTGCGATCTGGAAGATACAGTTCAGATTCAAGCGTACGTGCTCCAACTTGAAGAAGTCGAGGAACCCTTTGAAGAAATCCGAAGCCGGCAGAGTCAACCCACGCTCGACAAAGTGGCCGAACATCAGGATCTCATCTGGATTCTTCTCCATGGGCCACGCATCCCTAGTGGCGGAGTTCCAACCAGCAACTGCCTTCTCGCGTAGCAAGCCGGCGACCTCAAGGGCCTTGATGTCCTCCTCCTTCGTCTTGGACTTCTTCCAAGAGGCGGCCTGGCTCGGTGGTTTCTCAATCACCACCGTCTTGTATTTTGGCTCTGGCAACTGATTCTTGTCGTGGCTGGATCTTTTCTTCTCCATCTATCCCTTGGATGGCGCACTCTTTATCCTTCCAGTCACGAGAGTCTTCTTTCGCATCTGCTCGGGGGCTGCGAGGGGGTAGAGGTGGCGGCACTTGGCGGCTACGGCGGCTAAGGCTTTTTTCTGGATCTAAGGGAGAATGGAAGCAATGAAACCCTTGGGGATACCCCCTCTGGTATTTATAACCCAAAACCCTAACAGTTCGACCTGGTGACCCTTCGTATTCAACTAATTGGATTCACACTGGGCAAATATTTTTGGCTAAGTCAGTAGACTTTTTACAAATTCCAAGACCTACTCGGCTCCATCTCGGGGGGCTCGACTACTCGATGGGATTGGATTTCACTCAGCTACAGTACACTGAACTCAGGCCACTTTCTACAGTCAGATTGGATCCTTCAATTCGAGAAGTATTCGACTCAAGGCTCGCGGGGCTCCGTGCCACGTGTCCTTCGGTTTTTTCTCAGGATTTTATAGGATTATTTGACGAAGACTTCAGATTGACCCTCAGCTTGAATTTACAATTCGAACTAAGGCTCGGCGGCTACATCCATGGGATGTGATTTTAGTAATCACATTCCCATATGATTTCTTCAGGATTTCTACGGATTTTTTAGAGCAAGATCAAGTGCTAAGAAGATTGACCCTCAGCTTGAATCCTGGATTCGACCTAAGGCTCGGGGGCTACATTCCATATGGAATGCGATTTTAGTAATGACATTTCCATATGAATCTTTGATGCAAAGATTTCAAGAACGAAGCGGGTATTATTGAAGGCCTTCAAGGGAAGTACTCGGGGACGCTTGGGAACAAGTCGAGAAGACTTCAAGACTACTCATGGAGTTAGCTGGAGTACCTTCCAGCCTCATGATGATTCAAGTACTATTGAAGATCGAAGCTTGCAGAACTCGGGGACGCTTGGGAACTACTCATGGAGACCTTCAAGACTACTTGGACGCATCACACTCGACTACAAAGTACTCGGGGGCTTGTCGACTGGGCATCCCTGGGCCCACCACACATGTGGGCCATACCCGGGAGATAAGGCCTGCACACCTAGACTACTCGACTAGTGGGCCACAATGCAAGATTATCGTGGGCCACAAGGCAATATAAGACAGACAAGGACTTGTACTAAGATTAGGATAGCTTCTCATTACTCGTTATAGGCTACTCCTAGTCCTACTCGAATAGTACTCTTGTACCAATCCGACTTGTAACCCTGCCTCCCGTGGCATATAAGGCGAGGCAAGGACCCCCCTCAAGAACATACGCAATCAATACAGAGCCACACAACATATAGGACGTAGGGTACTACGCACATTGCGACCCGAACCTGTCTAATTGTGTGCCCCGTGTCTCACCATCGTGTTCCTGATCTCGGCGAGCCCCACCTCACAATCTACTACTTCAGGTACCCCATGGTAGGCTCGGTGTCTAAAACACTAACAGTGCTCTAAGATTCGACCGCGAAGAAAGGGGAACATCGTGACAGGATGTTGATACCGAGTACAGCGGGGCGACTTAGGGGGTTTGACCGAAGGTCAAGGTTTAGAGATGCTTTTAATGAGATTCGTTTTGCTTTCTTCTATCTTGCTCGGAACTACAACATAAGCGCGATCTAGGCCCCTCTAGACATGTTACCTCTATGCTTTCTCTTGTTACCTCTCACGATCTTAGTAGATTAGATGCATTCGAAACTTCTTCAAGATGCAAGTGTTTCTCGGTTATTAGATTGAGTCTTACGTTGCACATGTTCCACGAATTTGATACCTTGGGTGATACTCGAGGGAAAAAGGTACTACATGATCCGTAAGCTTGCGGTGAAACTTGGCGCGTTATTGAACCGTCAACACCGTGACGTACGGCGGTTTGCCTTAACCTGGCGTACGGTGGTTGGCTTATTTATTTATTTCATTTTATGTTTTATGTTGGTTTTAAATGTTGTTTGTAAAATAAATACTTGCATGGTACAAAGAAATACTTGCTGCTAACAAAAAAAAGCAAAGTGACATAACAGAAAATTAGTTCATACAGATAGTATGCCCAAGATCACAAATAAGAGTGCTACTGCGTAAACTAACATATCTAACCTAACTTAGTGTTGACGGTCAATTTCCGTCAACCAAGAGCACTTGTTACACTTTGGCTTGAGCTTTGAATTATAACTAACCCGCCACTAGGTACACTAATGATGTAACAAGTTCACACTGGCATGTGGTTTTTGGAGTATGTTGTTTACGCAGGAATTAAGTACCTAAATGAGGACTTCCGGGTAGAGTTCATCAAGCACTTTATGAGAAGCTCACGAAGCCCCGCACAAGTCAAGACACGAAGTGAACATGACTCCAAATGACCCAAGGACCAAAGCATGAAGCCATGAAACTCCGAGAACCCGAACAGAAGATGCGGGAGTTTGCGCGCCAAGCACCCTTATATAAACTGTGGGGAAAACAACGTCAAGGACCCACATGGACTTCGGCAAATATTCAAGAAAGCGCGAAAAGGGCCTGGGCCGGCCGGCCCATGCCAACTGGCCTAGGGTGTTCCGGGCCCGGTTCGGCCTCCCCTTTGACCTACACGCTCCTCGGCTCATTTATACCTCCTGCCTCCGACGGCCGCCACATCAATTCATTAGAACTCGGCGAAACCTAGAAGTGAGCACCGGAGGGAGACAATGGCGGCAGAGACCTCGAAGTTGTCTAGGGTATGGCCTAGGCCAACCCTAGCCGCCATGGCCGCCCTGCATGGTTGTGCCATGGCAGAGTTCCGGAGCTACGTGTTCATCATCTTAGGTATGATCTCGGTGGTGATGATGTAATACATACTTTCATGTGAGTAATGACAATCATGTTTTCCGATCTTTAAGCGATTCCATGTCTCCGTCTTTACCTTCTACCTATCGTGAATATGATTTGATCCTTAGTCTAATGCTAGTTTAGACTACATAGCATGCTTTGTGTAATCATGGTGATTAGATCTAGTATGTTGACCCTTCGTGATTGGTAGACATGTCCATGTATGGGCACGCCCGTGGATCCCCCGCTTCATTAAGGGAGCATCGTGACAGGATGATTTCTCCCGAACGAGCGGATGTCTTTGGGAGGTAGGCCGGAGGTAGGAGTTTAAGGATGCTTTTAGATGAGATGCTTGGTTGTTGCTCGTTTGCCGGAGCTACAACTAGAAGGCGATAGACTTAGTCGTCCCCTTGGTGGCGCTTTGCTTTGCCTTTGTTTGTGTATGTGATCAACCTTGTGCCACCTCACATACACCCGTAAAGGTTACCTTTTATGCAATCTACGCTTAATGTTAGGTTAGTTTGGTTAGACGAGGTAGAGATCCTTAGCGGTTTGCTTCCGATCCTTGGATTGACAAACCTTGGGGGACCCTCCTTTGTGAAAAAGGCACCAAGTCACCCGTAGGCTTGCGGTGAACTTCAACACGGTTTTGAACCGTCAACAAGCCTTTTTTTCTGGCGCTGTTGCCGGGGATCGGCAACACGAACCCTAGGGTGATCTACCTTTCTTTTTGACTAACCCTAATTTTTATTATTGCATATACTCTTGTTTTCTTGTTTGTGTCCTTGAAAGCAGGTCAAAAGCTAGACACAAGACATTCGATGAGTTCTCTACATGCACACCCCAACAAGATGACTGTGACATCAAGATTTGCTCTTTAGTGGTAGGTGTTAACGTTTGTTAGAGGCCCATCATCCGCTATTGAGCCCACACCCTACACAAGAGCATGTGAACAAGGTTAGTCAACGTGTCAATTAAAATTTTAAGACTAATGTTTTGTAGAGATTTGTTTGTTCAAGCAATAGGTATTGGAAGCAACCACGATGCCCCCGAAATCACAAGATCAAGCTCTCCAACATCTTCGAAGTCTGTTCGCATCAAGTTTTGCACAGCCTCATGGGAATAACAACAAGGTATCTTTGGATATTTAGAAGCCCCACGAAGTTACTCTTCCAACGAGTCAAGAATCAAATCGATCAGAGGTTCCTACAAGCGGATATGGCCGAATCACCGATGATTGCACGTCCTGAATATTTCTGGACAGCAAGCAAAGCTGAAGTGAAACAGCCATAACTCCCTCATTTGGACTCCGATTAAGATATATGAGTACCTGTTGGAAAGGTAATTTTATAAATTTTTCAATAGAATTATATTTTGGTATATGTTCTATTATGTATACAGGGGGAAATCCAAAGAAGATGCAGCTGCAATATGATGAGAACAAGATGGCGAAGGTGAGGACGACAACAACGAAGAGGAGCTTAGGGAATGCTTCCATTAGACCACTCATGAAGAAATTCAGAAGCTTGGAACAAAATAAAGACCCCTGAAGCATTGGCAAATGAAGACACGAGTTGGCAGCATCCGACGCAAGAAGATGTTTGGAGCAAATCACGAAGGGTTACACACAAAGGACGACATCCGATGGCGCGGATACTTTGGGGGCTCGCACGAAGGATCATGGAACTACATGAAGACATCTACGACATGTGTGAAGCCCCGCAAATGAAGAAGAGCAGTGATCCCACTCAAGGCAACCTTGATGACATGTGGCACAAAGGGAAAAATTGAGAAAAGTCTACGCGAGCCACCTTCGATCATCAAGGACTGTCCGCTTTCAACTCCGGAGGATCACTCACGATGAAAAGCTCGAAGGCTAAGGTACACATTAAACTCTCAAAGTACGTTTGGATATGATATCTTTATTTTGATATATTCATGCTCATATCCAATAGTATGTTTCGATTCTATGCCTTGCACCTTTAATGATCATGTTGATAGGCTAGAATTTCTTGAGAATGATAAAGAGGCTATGATGTGCTTAAACTTTGTTAATTATTTTCCTAATGAACCCATGCCTAATGAGAGCCTTAGCGCTGAGCAAGAAACTTATGCTACCTTTAATCACAACATGCTTTGTTCATCCAATTTAAATTTATGGATGCATATGTTTGTTTTACACTTTGCAAATCTCGGACTTGTTTTGTGCTTGGTCAAGCTCGTGACCATAAAAGAGCGTATGTCGGGAGAAAACCCGAGTTTCACTAACCATGCAGGTCATTAAACCTTAATAAAGAGAAGAGAAGCCATGCCCTAAAGGAATTGCAAGCTCATGCATCGCCTCCCCCGAAGCAAAGGAGGAGAAGGTGACGATGATGCAAGGAAACGATCGGGCAAGCCTCTCATCAAGTAAAATGATCGTGTCAAGCATGGAGAGTGGATCAAAGCTGCATGGACATCTTCAAATCTTACATGAAGAACCATGGCTTCGCGACCACGAAAAGGTACGTAAGAAAGTCAAACTCTATGACTTTAAATGAAGCGCTTTGCGGGAGGCAACCCGTTTTCTTTTGTTTATGTTTATATATATATATATATATATATATATATGCATATATATATGTATGTATGTATGTATGTATGTATGTATGTATGTATGTATGTATGTATGTATGTATGTATGTATGTATGTATGTATGTATGTATGTATGTATGTATGTATGTATGTATGTATATATATGACCGTCTACATTGTGATCTTAAACTGAAACATCAAGTAACATTGTACCATTGCTCTAACAAATACCACAACACCATGTTGTTTGATTTAAATGCTATTGAGGGAGCACTTTGTTCTTGATCTTGGAAAACTTGTAGACCTTTTTGTGTACCTATTAGTGTTTAGTGTCGTTTTCTTTTGTGTTTTTTTAGCGAGAAATATGAAGTTGGCACCATCCTTTAACTCTAAGCTTGTGGCTAGTTAATTTAGGCTAACTCTTACATTTGTTTTAGACAACCACCATATCATGTCATTTTGTTCATTCACATTGCATTGCATTGCATTGCATGTTTTGTTTTGATCTAACTTTTTGCCCAACCAACCTAAGCCTACCTATAGCCCCACCAAAAACCCGTAACCAACAAGGGTAGGGTTGACCTGTGTTGGTTGGCTTGCACTATTCCGGTTGGCCAAGCCCACCTCTATCCCTTGCTCTAACTAAAAGCTTTAACTAGCCCTCCTATGAGAAAACCTTTCACACCTTTAGCCCTCCTAAAACCATAGGTTTGTTTTTCATAAAAAAGACTCTTAGCACCACCTTAGATAGAATTTCTATGCTTGACTCCCTCTCTTCAAAATTCTTTTTTGAGCCAAAAATATATGATACCCATAACCTACCCTTAAAACCTTGTTACTTTGGTTGTTTGATCTTTTCAACCCTTGCTAACATTTACTTGTGCTAACCCTTTGCATTTGCATTTTGTATCCCCCTTATTGTTATCTTCCGCTTTATGATACCTTGGTCTTTTTGTGAAACTTTATGATGAATGCTTTCATATCTATGTTAATGCTTATCGACATGCGTTACTCCTTTTTGCAATCTTGTGTAAACATGGTGTTTAGACATGATTGGAGACCACCATCATTCAGTTTTACATACCCTGCTATCTTGTTGCATTGGTTAGTTTATAAACTTTGCAATGCGCCCTACTTATCTTACACTATAAGGAATTGTTAATCTTGGAATAAGCATGGTGTTTTGACCTTGGTTAATAAATCTTTATGGCAAGGGAGAAGTTTGGCAACTACTTTGTAAGCATGGAGCTTAGAATTTGGTGTAAACATTGTTTTGTCTATATACCATCCTATCATTTGCATGCACCCTTGCACACACGTACACCCACTAGGTTTTTAATTTTTCACTAGATTAACTATGCCACAAGTTAAGATCTTAGGGGATGTCTTTGGTTTGTCGGCATAGAGTGAGTATTCCCGACCGTCACCTCGGGGGTACTTTGTGCTTTAAAAATGTTTTACAGGCATTGTGCATCACCCCCATAAATTCGATTGGGACGGAGGCTTATGACAAAGGGTGAACGTTGGAGGACAATCAAGACAAAGTGAAGAGTGACGATCCACACATTGCGATAGGACTTCAAGATGGTTCATCATCTTCCATGCCTAGCAACATGCTAAGCATGGGGGAGGATTTGGTGGACATGACAAGACCGCATGGAGCAAGGATCGCAGTTCTTCTTCCTTGTTAAGCACAATGCTTAAGCATGGGGGAGGCCGTGCTACACTTCAAGCATCAAAGGACGGTAACAAATCCTCAACCCTCTTTTTGTCCTCATCTTTCTATATGCTTGTATATATGTTTATGCCTTCAACAACCTTAGATGCAACCTTTGTATATCTCTCTATAGAATAACATGGCTAGTAGGAGTACAACCTAGGTTTGTTTTTGTTTTCAATAATAATCACCGTTACCTTGTGCTCACCATGATGATATCTCGTATGCTCTTACTTATGGATATATGATGATTGTTGCCACTTTGATCATTCTTGTGCTTGGTTTTTATATGATTAAGCTAGTGCTCTCTATTTTAATATGAATCTGAAATTTATTTAATGCTAGCCTAATCTTTTGTGGAGGTTATGATAACTTAAGTCCCATAGTTCTTTTTCGTTGCTCTCAACTTTGAATGAATCAAAGAACCTTTTTATTCTCAAAAAGTTATGCTAACCTTGTCATAAGTACCGCTTGCATTTTGCTCTACCCATCCAAAGCCCAAACTTAATTGAGTGCAAAAACCTTAGTTTACAAGATTTATTTTTGGGTGCATTGATCCAAGGCTTGATTTCTCTGGCTCGAGACTAAGAAGCTGGTCATTCCGTTTTTGCGTATCTATCTTTATGCTAGCCTTTTCTATTCGTGCATTGTGAGTTTCCACATCGGGAATTTTGCAAACCTCGTCGGATATCCACCCACAAACCCAAAATATCTTTTTGTGTATACCTCCTTGACCACAACCCAATATATGAGTATGGATGAATATTTCGAGGAAGATTACAAGGAATGTGCCTTCAAGTAAGGGAGACTTCCAAAAGGATCCCTAGAAGATTTTTCGAGTATCTCTCTCTAAGAAAATATGAGAGCTTCAATTTCTACCTTGGCGTTCTTATCACCTATTTTGCTCGAGGACGAGCAAACGTCTAAGCATGGGGGGGTTGCCAAGGAAGTGCTAGTATAGTCTAGAGTTCAAGGGGAGCAAATAAAAAAAGAAAAAAGAAAGAGAAAAAGTATGATGAAAGAAAAAAATGAATGAAAAAAATGATAAAGAAGAAAAAGTATGAAGAGAAAAAGAAAGGAAGAAGAAAGAAAAATAAAATAAAGCTCCTCGGTTCTCTAGCTATGTTTAGTGCTTTTTGAGTTTTCAAAAAGGATTCAAGATCAAGACCCATACTCATCTTTCCAACCATGTGCAATCCGATAACGAGGACTTCGTTTGTGCCTCGGGATCACTCTTTGCCATTTGCACATGTCCACCTATCTAAAAGTGTGTGTTCATCTCTCCCCCTCCTTGTAACATTATTTTTCCAATGACCTTTTTGACGAGTCTCGGTAAGTCCATGAGAAGCTTGTCTTGTTTTGATAATATCTCGACTATAATATCTTGGTAGGACTAAACTTTCCCATAGCTCCATATAAAGCCTTCCACCAAATATTTGAGAGAGGAAAGGAGTAGAACAAGTAGGCTTGAGAGACAAGATGAGATGAGAGTTCATGAGCAAGATGCAAGGAGGTTTATTATTGATCTTGGTAAAGCAATTTTTCTTCATCCTGCTCTTGATTTTCAAAATTTCTGAGATTTGTTTAAAATTTGAGAGCATGATTAATTACTTGTGGGAAGAGCTTAAATAATATCTACCCTCCATAGAGATGAAAGCTAGTTACATTATGAAACTATAACATATATAAACTTGGAGAGCATTATGTTTTCTCATGTATGAACAAGTGCAGGGTATGAACATTGAAAGGCAATACTGACATCCATTAAAGGATTACTCGAGGACGAGCAAGGTTTAAGCATGGGGGTATGTTGACGGTCAATTTCCGTCAACCAAGAGCACTTGTTACACTTTGGCTTGAGCTTTGAATTATAACTAACCCGCCACTAGGCACACTAATGATGTAACAAGTTCACACTTGCATGTGGTTTTTGGAGTATGTTGTTTACGCAGGAATTAAGTACCTAAATGAGGATTTCCGGGTAGAGTTCATCAAGCACTTTATGAGAAACTCACGAAGCCCCGCACAAGTCAAGACACGAAGTGAACATGACTCCAAATGACCCAAGGACCAAAGCATGAAGCTGTGAAACTCCGAGAACCCGAACGGAAGATGCGGGAGTTTGCGCACCAAGCACCCTTATCTAAACCGCGGGGAAAACGACGTCAAGGACCCACATGGACTTCGGCAAATATTCAAGAAAGTGCGAGAAGCATCGTGGAGGAAGATGGGCACAAACCGGGCCGAAAAGGGCCTGGGCCGGCCGGCCCATGCCGACCGGCCTGGGGTGTTCCGGGCCCGGTTCGGCCTCCCCTTTGACCTACACGCACCTCGGCTCATTTATACCCCCTGCCTCCGACGGCCGCCACATCAATTCATCAGGACCCGACGAAACCTAGAAGTGAGCACCGGAGGGAGACGACAACGGCGGAGACCTCGAAGTTGTCTAGGGTATGGCCTAGGCCAACCCTAGCGGCCATGGCCGCCCTGCGTGGTTGTGCCATGGCGGAGTTCTGGAGCTACGTGTTCATCATCTTAGGTATGATCTCGGTGCTGATGATGTAATACATACTTTCATGTGAGTAATGACAATCATGTTTTCCGATTTTTAAGCGATTCCATGTCTCCGTCTTTACCTTCTACCAATCGTGAATATGATTTGATCCTTAGTCTAATGCTAGTTTAGACTACATAGCATGCTTTGTGTAATCATGGTGATTAGATCTAGTATGTTGACCCTTATTGATTGGTAGACATGTCCATGTATGGGCACGCCCGTGGATCCCCCGCTTCATTAAGGGAGCATCGTGACAGGATGATTTCCCCCGAACGAGCGGATGTCTTCGGGAGGTAGGCCGAAGGTAGGAGTTTGAGGATGCTTTTAGATGAGATGCTTGGTTGTTGCTCGTTTGCCGGAGCTACAACTAGAAGGCGATAGACTTAGTCGTCCCCTTGGTGGCGCTTTGCTTTGCCTTTGTTTGTGTATGTGATCAACCTTGTGCCACCTCACATACACCCTTAAAGGTTACCTTTTATGCAATCTACGCTTAATGTTAGGTTAGTTTGGTTAGACGAGGTAGAGATCCTTAGCGGTCTGCTTCCGATCCTTGGATTGACAAACCTTGGGGGACCCTCCTTGGTGAAAATGGTACCAAGTCACCCGTAGGCTTGCGGTGAACTTCAACACGGTTTTGAACCGTCAACACTTAGCAACACCTCTTCTTCTGATGTTGCCTGTCTGCTCGGACTGCGGCCACGTTTGGTCGCGAGGGTACGTGAACTGGTCACGTGGGTGGATCTGTTGATGCTGAGCATCGTCAGCAAGCGGTGTCGCCATCACCGCCGCCGCCAGCGGCGTCGACCCTGCAACCGGGTGGGACTCTCCTGCGGGGGCTTTGCGACGACCCTGCACCTCCAGCTGCGACCTCCGGCCACCCTCCTGGAGCCGGTTGCGTCCCTCCGCCCTCCTGTGTCCCCGTGGGTGGTACGTCTGGTAGCTGCGACCCTCCAAGCTCCTCCTGTGTCCCGGTGCATGGCACCCACTCAAGTAGTCGAAAAAGTCGAAGTTGAACTCGTCGTACACTGCCATTGGCTGCTCCTCTCCATCTAGGGTCGAGTCAGGAGTGCCGCCGTCGTCATAAGCTGGAACAAATAGTATTATTAAAGCACATATCATATTTAAAAGAATATTGTATTAAAAGTGTATGTGGTTGGAGATAGAATTGTGGTTATTACCTGACTGAAAAGCAGCGGCAGTGGACGAGCAAGGAACATCTCCTGTTGCTGCTGGTGGTGGTGCTGCTGCTGTTATTGACGCAGTTTGTGCAGGTCGAGGCAATACAGAACGTCCAAGTCCCATTAGATGCACCGGAGGATGCATCCTCCAGGGATGCATCGGAGGGCGCAGCACAAACGACAGAGAAGAGAAAGTGGTCAGGAAGGGTGGGCGTGACGAGGACAACGATGCCTGGTATGAACGACCAGTCGAGGTGGAGCTGGAGGACGACTGGGGGTAACGTGGAAAAATAGGTTAGAGCCACATTACTGTCGTAGTTGACCGCGGCAAGGAACCTCATGGTGATGCCATGCATCCTCTCGTACATCTGCTCGTGCTCTTGATATCCCATGAGGGGCAGCCTGCTGCTCGCCTCCCTTAACATACGCGAAAGCTCTGCAATCACGTTGTACTGCAAATGAAATTAGTAGTAAATATTGTAATGTTTAGTAGCATAAAAATTTTCATTGTATCCACAAACTCACCCGCCTAGTCGTAGTTCTGATCCCGTCGCACCGGGTACGTGACAGAAGGAATGATGCTCTGCACGTCCGGAACCGGCGGTGGTGGTTGTGCTGGAACGTGCAGCACGCGCGTCCGAGTCCTCGGGGTGTACTACTCGATGTACGCTTCCCACACCCTGTCGTTTTGGGGCCAATCCTCGGTGACGACGTTCTCCAGCGTGGCAGTGGCAACCCAAGCTTCTACGTACTGCTGCATCCTGTCGGCCCAAGCAGTCGTCGCCCCAACTCCCTTCCGAGACCACCTGTCACAAATTAAATAGATTTGTCAGAGGCTCAATCTTCGTACGCATAATTTAATTTAGAAATTGAGATAACTTACATATGCACGTCGGGAGTAACAGTGTGCGCAACAGGCACAGACGACTCCTGGTAGAGGTCGAACTGCCTCATCATCCTATGGACGGCGTACTCCTCCACGAAGATGTCGAACACCAAGAGTGTCTTCGTCTTCTAGTAGTGCTGGTCTCAGAAGCACAAAGACGAGAGGCCCTGTGGTGCGCGGGCCGCGATACCCTCCTCTGTGTACGGCGTACACCTGACGTCGTCGTCCGTAGAGAGTCGATCGGACCGACGAAGTCCTTGTACGCCCTCTTCGTTTAGTCGTGAACCCACGAGGACTACGTACAAACGGAATGTGAACCCTACATGAGAATTGAACAAACAAAATTGAAAGTCAAATTAAAAGTCAAAGGTAAGTAATTACCGTCCACAGGCACCACAGCGAACCCATGGTGAAACAGTCGGCGGGGTCGTGGCCCTCTGGCAGGTGCTTGTACGGCCTAAGGTCGACCTTCGGCCGACCAACCGAAAAGCGCTCGTGACACCAAAGCCGCAGAAGGAGAGGACAGAGAAGGATCGCCTTCTCTGAATGATCCTTGGACGCCCCCGTGCACAACCCCCCTTACGTGCCGCCAAGAACAATGGAGCCCCAACTGATCAGGTAGACCGCGTCCAAGGGTGCGTCGGCGATCCTACGAGCGTAGGGGATCAAGAACTTCGGCACCGTGTCTCCCTGAGAACTGCAGAACATCAAGAACCCAAACAACCACAGCAGGTATGCCTCCAGGAACCTGTTGACTGTCTCGGGCTCGGTGTCATCTGCTAGGTAGTCAGCCTGCACAAACAAATTCAATTGTTTGTTACATTGTCTCCACAGCTATAAAAACGAAGAAAAAGAAGACGTCAAGGTACGTACGCTGAACTGCTGCAAACAGACCAAGGTGGGTTCGTGAGAGTTCGCGAACGGCCGGTATGCCGTAGGGGCGTGATCGTTCTGAGGAATGTTCGCGAACCGAGCGAGGAAGTCCACACGCCAAGTGGTCGCGTTGTCGACAGCCCCCATCGCCTCGCCGCACAAGGAAAGCCCATCAAGAGGGCCACGTCCTGAAGAGTCGGCGCCAGCTCGCTGACGGGGAAGTGGAACGTGTGTATCTCGGGCCTCCACCGGTCCAGAAGCGCGCAGAGCAGGGGGAAGTTGTACTAGAATCGTGTCATGCGATCCGCATGAGGAACCGTGGCCCACAGCTTGTCCCCCTTGACTAACCGCGCTAGAGGCAGTAGTTCTGCTGCGTGTAGCCTGAAACAAAAAAGACTATTATATTAGTACAAACAAAACTACAAAGAAAGATAAATACATTAATAGAGCATCATTTCACGTACTTGGGAACCCAAAGGTCGTGCATCAACATCAACGTGCACGTAGTGTGAGAATGTACATGCCTAAGATCCTCTTCAAGAACGGCAGACTGGTACGAGCGGTGCTTGATGTTGACCCTAGCATCCAACAACTCTAGCCGCACATACTCTGCTGGCGCCTGAGCCTGAGCCTGAGCCATAGCTGCAGCTGCGTGCACACACAAATTGTAATTCAATGTTGTATTTCTAAACTAAATAAACTAATTTAAACTAATTTCTAAATTTTCTAAACTAAATAAACAAATTTAAACTAATTTCTAAATTTTCTAAACCAAATAAACAAATTTAAACTATTTTCTAAATTTTCTAAACTAAGTAAACAAATTTAAACTATTTTCTAAATTTTCTAAACTAAATAAACTATTTTATAAACTTTCTACCCTAAATAATGAAAAATAAACTATTTTCTATATTTTTTACACTAAATAAAAAAATTTAACCTAATTTCTAAATTTTCTAAAGTAAATATATTTTGCTAAACTAAATAAACAAATTTGAACTATTTTTTAAATTATCTAAACTAAATAAACTATTTTCTAAATTTTCTACACTAAATACACAAATTTCAACTAATTTCTACATTTTGGAAAGTAAATAAACTAATTTCTAAACTAAATAAACTAATTTAAACTAATTTCTAAATTTTCTAAACTAAATAAACTAATTTCTAACTAAATAAACTAATTCAAAAAATAAATTAAAAAACGTACCGGAGGGACGGGGACGACGACGCTGGTGGGAGGGGTGGGGGACGGCGGTCGCCGTCGGCCCTTATATAGGCTGGGCAGCCGCCATCCGCCACGGCGATTAAACCCTACCGTCGTGGGCCATGACGGTCGCAAAACCAAACATCGTGGCCCACAACGGTAGGATCTCGCAGGCCCACAGTCAGGCTACCCGGCCACCCATCCGTTGGCGATAGGGCTACCGCCGTGTGTCACGGCGGTTGTTCTATAGATTTGACAAAATCCTTGGCGGTCATATATTTTTACAAAATCAAAAAAATATAAAGAAATTTCTTCTTTTCCTTGTGCAAGTCAACTGTTCCGTGGCACACCTTCCGTTCAGCTGTGACATCTTGCACTTGTAAGATCTTGACAAATGGCATCGGGAATTCGTTCATAGGCTACTGGAATCCAAATCCACGGTTTGACGGAGAAGAAGGTCTGAGTAAAGCTTGAGAAAGAGCTATTTTTCCTGCAAACTTACTATGCTGACAAGCTAGGTGCCGAGTTGGATTAGACATTGCGGGTTTCAATTTAAGAATTGAGAAGAGGTTAAGAACCTAGTGGAATCCACTGCGAGAGGAAGTGCTGAAGTGAAGAAAAGCCCCAATTTTGAAGAGGATTGCATAATTGGAGGGGAACGTATCAGGTGAAAACCAACCCCTCCGTGTAAACTATGAAAACTCCAATCGGAGCCACACGATGTTGATCCAAAGGAGGGTTCATGGGAGGTGGGAGGGGTGATTTGCAAAAGTGCCTTTGCAAATCATCCCTCCCACCTCTCATGAGTTTTACACATCACCCCTCCCACCTTCTATAAGTCTTCCCTTGGATCAACATCGTGTGACTCCGATTGAAGTTTGCATAGTTTGCACAGAGGGGTTGGTTTCCACCTGATATGTTCCCTAATTGGAGAGACTGCCAGAATTGGAACAAAGCCGTGATCTGGTAAGCGACTGGTACAAGTGCTAGAAAGTCCGCTTTATGGGCTCAAAGTCTCAGGTCCACACACGGCCGGGCCGTGCTAAAAGTTGGACGGGAGCGGGGTGTTCATTTGACAGGTTGGTCTCCTGAATCATTCTGTATCTGATATTCTATTTTAAAAAAACAAAAGACCCTAAAATGAATTAAAAAACAAAAATCAAACAAACTTTTGTCGGATAATGAGGAGGCCAGGAGGGTGTGCACAGTATGCTGTCGCCGATGGAGCTGTATATTTTTAAAATTACACAGTACAACACGTACGCACACTCACGCCTATGAACACACGTACGCAAACTTTACCTTTATGAGCACCTCCGAAGGACTGAGCACCGGCAGATCTGGAGATTCCCGAAGTCACCACTGGCGCTTCGTCGTCGACGGGAACGTCGCTTACCATTTAATGCATAACACCTTTTTTAAAAATTACACAGTACAACACAGACGCCTTTTATTTGACAGGCTGGTCTCCTGAATCTTTCTTTATCTGATATTCTATTTTAAAAAAACAAAAGACCCTAAAAAGAATTAAAAAACAAAAATCAAACAAACTTTTGTCGGATAATGAGGAGGCCAGGAGGGTGTGCACAGTATGCTGTCGCGGATGGAGCTGTATATTTTTAAAATTACACAGTACAACACAGGTGCTCACAACACGCACGCACACTCACACCTATGAACACACGTACGCAAACTTTATCTTTATGAGCACCTCCGAAGGACTGAGCACCGACAGATCTGGAGATTCCCGAAGTCACCACTGGCGCCTCGTCGTCGACGGGAATGTCGCTTACCACTTAATGCAGAACGTCTTTTTTAAAAATGACACAGTACAACGCAGACGCTTTTTTTTAAAAAATTACACAGTACAACGCAGACGCTCACAACACGCACGCACACTCACGTCTATGAACACACGTACGCAAATTTTACCCTTATGAGCACCTTCGAAGGACTGAGCACCGGCAGATCTGGAGATTCCTGAAGTCACCACTGGCGCCTCGTCGTTGACGGGAAGTCGCTTACCACTTAATGCATAACGCCGGAAAATCCTGAAATAAATCCATGAAAAGGTACGAGCATCAGGATTTGAACTCTAATGGGTAACATTACACTGGACCGTCCTATCATTGGACTACAAGTCCATTCACAATCATGGAGCTGTATCTGTAGCCTTGTAGCTAGGTGAGCCTGAGCAAGAGCGACGCTGTGCGCGCGGCGCGCCGTGTCGTGCGCCAGCTAGCACATGTGGCCGCGACCGCGCGTGGCTAACGTGCAAACTGTCGGGTTCAGATTCCGCTCCGCGTGGACTGTTGCACACACACGGGCACACGGCGTTGGTTGCTGGTGGTAACAGTAGCTAGCAGCGGATTACTCACGGGTAGATCGAAATCGAATTAATACTAACCCTGTCGTTGCCAGCAAGAAAAAAAAATCTACCACTCTATGATCATCAATTCATCATGATGGATGACTGGATGGAGGCTGCGTGCTTACCATGGTGGCCATCTGGTCAGCTTTTGGCTCAATCTGTTCTAAAATATGTTTAACTTTTTAAAAAAATATTTTTTAAACTTTGATCAACAATATATCTAAAAAAATTCAATCAAATATATTACAATAGTTGGTTTCATGATAAATTCGACTAGCATTATTTTTATGTTATTTTTTAAAGACGTGCTTATCATGTTTTTATTAAGACAAAGCTGAAGAACCTCCCCGCAGGCCATGCCGACACAGCCTGTTCGATATCCAACAACGACCATGCAACACTAGCCAACCCAAAAAAACGACATTTACTGGGTGCCTGAATCTTCCAGAGGCGGACCACCCCCGCAAGGCTGGTTTGCCCTAAGAATAGCGCTCGGTGTGCTGAACTCGAAAAGAGAAGTCTCATGAAAGCGACCACTTCCAAATGAATATACCTTATTGGTTATGATTATTTTTCCATTCACAACCAAAGTTGAAAAGATTTTACTTTGAAAAAGTCTAAACCATAATGAATGCATAATGGATGGTAATACCACTTAAGAACGGTGTAGCTATATTCTGGGATAGAGGAAAGAAAAAGCTGGCTGGATGGCCAGCTTCGCAAGCAAGCAGCCTCATCCAGTCATCCATCACGACGATCATATAGGGAGTATTACTAATGCAGTGTAGTGCCACTAGTGCTGTATTATATTACATATAGTAGCTAGCTAGCCGGCTAGGAATACAGTTTTCTACCTTAAATGATGATATTCTGTTAACAAATTTTAATTATCCTGATCTAGATCGATAAGCGACAAAAAAAAATTCCTCCGTTCTTAAATAGATGACGTTTAGGACAAAGAATTTAGTTCAAACTAAATTTCTTGTTCTAAACGTCATATATTTAAGAACGGAGGTAGTAGCTCCTTGACAGATGCCCTAATATGTTTGCTACCTTTCGGTCTTTGTTTTCTCTCCATTTGTTTTATGGAACCTATTCCGATGCCTTGACGACGAGAACGAGATGTAGCTCGGTTGGTAGGCGTTGCAGATGGGCACGCCACCGGCCTGGGTTCGAATCCCATCGAACGCAGGTTTATCTCAGCGGGGATTTATTCCCCGAAAAAAATCTCCTCGCAGGTGAAGCCAGGGTTCGGGAGTTTTCTAAACCGGGAGGAGACTTTCTTCTCTTAATGAAAACCGTGGAGGCGGTCTTACCCCACCGGCTTAGTTTCCGATGCCTTGACGACATGGAAAAAATTGTGTGCGCAACCGCGGCCCCTGGCCGCTCGCGATTCGGTCTGGCGTCTGTGTCCCGCGCGTCCTCCTGCGCGCCGCTCGGCTCGCGTGCTCGCGCACGCCCCTGCCCCTGCGAGGCTCGCGCACGTAGCGACGCGGCGGCTAGGTCTGGCTACGGTTAGTGGCCGGGTCGCACACGCAGAGCTCTTCATGGGGCGGTTGCTAGACAGACGTGCGGAGGAGGAGAAGGCCGTCGCGTGATGCCACGGGCTCGTGCCGCCGGCCGCCGCACGGTCTTGCCGTCTGGGTAAGGAGGGAAGCCGTCGGCGGAGGTGAGCATCCTGGTCGTCGTTGTGTCCGCTCCAGGGCCGTCCCTGGGGAGGGGCAGGCAGGGCGCTGCCCATGGGCCCCATCGAGCGAGGGCCCATCAGAGTATAGATGTTTCCTGCGACCATCCGTCCACCGATCGTGTAGGTACAGTCGCCAGACCAGGCCTGCACAGCGACGTATCGCATTCGTCAATCGCCAGGCACGCAACGCACGATGACGGACGGGACGAGATCGAGAAAGACGAGAAGACAAGGAGCAGTGAGGCCTCGAGGGCGACGCGCATGCCGACAGTGTTATTGTTGATTATGCTATTGTTTCATTGACTAGTCGATTTGATCAGCTAAAGGAATTTGAGAAAATATTTGGTTTCTTATTCAATTCAAATAATCTAAAGTCCTTGGATCATAGTGACCCACGAGATTGTTGCACAATTTTTGTGAATAAGTTTTCTCATGACAACCAGTCTGATGTTGAGTTAGATGATTTGTTCTCTGAGTTGAAAGTGTTGCAAGTAACTTTGCCAGATCAGTTGATGTCAGCATCTGAGATTCTTCACTTTGTTAAAGATGCAGATTGCTATCTGAATGCTTCTATTGCATATTGGATTCTATTAACTATTCTGGTGACCGTAGGATCGGCTGAAAGAAGCTTTTCCAAATTGAAACTATTAAGAAATTGTTTGAGGTCAACTATGCTACAAGAAAGATTAAATGGCTTGGCTATGTGCAGTATTGAGAAAGATATTTTAGATACAATTGATCTTAATAGTGGTCTTGAAGATTTTGCATCAAAAAATGCCCAAAGATGCCTTTTTAAAAAGCACTAAAGCACTGTGCTTTTATTTGAGGTAACTATCATAGTTATTTTGCCATTTTTATCTTCTTTGATGTACTGTTACTTTTACAAGAAGAATTAAATATATGCTACAAGTTATCTCTTATCAATAGTATTATATAATGTAGTCGTTATATTAAAATATTAGATTGTTAGACTCTTAGGCCCTGTTTAGTTCCCCAAAAGTCTCCAAAATTTTCGCATTGCAGACTGTGTCACCTCTCACAAAACACGTTTTCTAATATAAAATTTTCACCACTTTCACCAAAATTTTCAGCAACTAAACGGTGTATTAGTGTGTTACTCGCCCAAGAGCCTACGAAACTTATAGGTCGGCCCTGGTCCGCTCCGGCGGTGATATCCACCAGGTGCAGCGCCACGTTATTGCTGTAGACATACCAGTACTCCAGGCCTGGCTGCCGTCGTCCGCGACGACGCACGTCACTACATGTCGCGGCGCAGCGGACGAGGGTGGCCGCCGGGTCGGAGCACGCAACGATCAGCAGCACGATGTCGAGAGGCAGCGAAGGTGTCTGTTGCTTCCGCCGTGCTCCCCTTGCCGCTGCTTGTGCCCGCGGCCTGGAACGTCGCCGCCGCCCGCCATGGGTTTTGGTCCAACACGATCGAGCTCTATCCGGATCCGTGAAAATCAGCGAGTTTGGCGTGGTGAGCGCGCGAGCCTAGCGGCGCGCGGGAGGACGCGCGGGATGCGGACGCCGGACCCAGTTGCGAGCGGCCACGAGGGGGTGCGCACCGGGGCCGGGTGCGCCCAGTGCGCACCCAATTTTTTTCCTGACGACATATGCTTCCACAGACCACAATCTCGTAACATCAATTGCTACTTTCAAAATCTCGTAAAGAGTTGCTGCATTTTATGAAATGGGTACATGGGTACATTTTTAAAGGCAGTGCCATATCTAGAACATCAAGTGTTTTTTATGCTTGTAAACATGTTTGGATCGGAGGTGTCATAGGTACCCAAACTACACATTTTCAATTTCATACCACTAAACTTGCTAAATGTGCCATTTCATGTCCAAACTTTGGTAACTTGGAATCCTATCAACCCACACACAACAATAACCTAACTATGTCTTGCATTCTCTCATTTTTCTTCAATTGCCTCATCTCCAGCGAATCAAACACTGCCCTTAGCACTAATTAGAAATATTTAGGACACACTTATTAGCAAGTTTTGGCAACTTAAAACTGCAAACTAATAGTTTTTAGAGACCCATACATATCTATGACATGTTTTCATAAATATATATATAGGCACTGTTTAAGTTGATGCATTTTACTCGTCAAGGAGATACATTGAAATCCAAATCCTTTAACTAATTAAATACTTGGGACACCGGATCCTAGCTGCATCCCGGCACCACACAACAAGGCTTCTCTGCACATCACACACTGGTGCCTGGACATCCTTAACTATCATGAGTGCAAAGATGTACTGCAATTAAATTTGCACAGCACAAATTGTTCAGAAAAATCGAACAAGCATATATATGACCAAATGTAGTAGTGCGCTGGTGATGCGTGCTACTACCATTCATTCATTTCCAAGTTTCTGCAACTCTGTTATTATCTGCCTCTGCATCTCGTTTATCTGTCTGTCTGCATACACCATTCCATTCCCATGTTAGAGGCTGGACGACTACCATACGAAATGAAGGCACGCATTCCGCGAATTGCATTTTGGCATTTTGGCAACCCATGCATACGTGAGAGCCAAAACAAAATAAAACTACAAATAAAACCCACATCTGAATACAGTTGTGCATAGATGCACGCACACAAGAAACCAAATCGTAGCAGAAAGGGGCGAAGGGCTAGCGGCTAGCCAGGTACTACTACTACTAGCTCGGTGGCGCTGCTTGCACAGCCTGAGCCCTGGAGGCCTGAGGCCGGTGATGAAGGTCAAGGAAAGACAAGGCCGGGCCTAGCGGGAATATTTGCGCCGCGCGCGCCCCCGGCCGGCCGGCTCGCTGCTGCTCTGACGCATGCATGTGCATTCCGGCAGCAGGTTGGGTACGGTGGCGCTAGCTTGCAAGCGGACGCAATTTTTTTGCACCCTGTTCTGCGCCGGTGCGCTACAGGGCTACAAGGGCTACAGCCCCAACCCCGGGCGAAACAGTAGCAGGTCGCTGATCGAGAGATCGTTCAGAATCAGAGCGAGGTTCTTCAAACCCAGCCGGCCTGTCATTCTGTCGCATGCACTAGCTGCACGCAGTGTGATTACTTCAGGTCTCTGGTAAACTTGAGGCTTGTATTGTAATAACCTGCAGCCGCGAGAACCCTAGCGAGCTGGCCGATCTCACGGCTTGCAGTAGCGAGCCATGTGTGACCGATCGAGAGAGGTGGTGCCGACCTTTTTTTTTTTGCTCCTAAGGGGGCGACCCGAGGGCTCCCCACCCGCCGCCTCTACCCGCCGTTGCTCCCTCCGGCCGCCGCCGCCGTGCCCGTGGGCGGCGCCGGCCGGCGCGGCCTCCCCCTCCTCTTCTCTCATCTCCCCCTCTCCCTCTCCCTCTTCCTCCTCCCTCCCACCCTCCCTTCCTTCCCCTCCCGCACCACCACACCTGGTCGAACTCCTTTCTTCTCCGAGCCCGGCGACGTCGGTGCCCGCCTTCGTCTCATCGTCGGACGCGTCGCCGGCGGCGGCGCCCTCCCTCGTCGACCGCCGCTGGGCAAACCCTAACCCTAGATCTGGGCTGGTGGGCCCGACGGCGGTGGCCGACGTGCTCCGCTCTGCGGCGCCGACCTCTTCCCCCCGCGCCGACGCCGCAGTCGCCCCATCGCCACCTCCGGCCAGGGGCCGGGCCGCCGTCGCCGGCGCCGCGTTCCCGCCCGGACTTGGCGGCCGTCGGCCGCGTTTTCCCGCCGACGTCCACGTACACGTCCTCCGGCGCGTCGGCGCTACACGTGCGCATCCTCGTCCACCTTCCGCCGCACCTCCGCCACCACGATGTCCTCCTCCTCCTCCTTGGTGCCGCCGCCGTCGCGGCTCGCGCCCTGGGCTTGGATGCCACGTCGCGACAGGACCGGCGCGGGAACATGGATCTCGCCCAATGGCGCCCGGCAGGTCGGGCTGGAGGCGGCGCAACACCTTCGGGGGACGGGCTGGAGGCGACCTCCGGGAGGGGGCGCTGGCGTTCCGCGTCGAGACGTACGGGCGCGGTGGGGTGTGCGGCGTCAACACGCCAGCGCCGCCTCCCTCCTTCTGTCCCGCGAGGCCCTCCTCCGCCGGCACCTGCGCCCCCTCCTCTTCGTGCGGGTGTGGGCGGCCGGGCTCACGGTGCTACTCCGGCTGCTGCCTCCTCCCCGCGGCGCCCCCTCCTCCAGCCGTTCTGGGCGGGTGCCTCGGCCGCGTCGAGCTCGGACGCCGTGTGTCCTCCTCCGCCGGCACCTGCGCCGCCTCCTCTTCGTGCGGGTGTGGGCCGCCGGCGTCATCTTCTTCACCCCGCCCGCCGCCGCCGACCCCTCCGGCGCCCCAGTCCGCTCCACCGCCTCCGACCCCTCCGGCTTCGCCCCGCCCCCGCCGACGCGTCCTCGCCGATCCAGTGTCACCCTGCCAGCCTACCGTCGTCCTCGCCATGCCCCAGGTCTCCCCGGCAGCTGCGTCGGCTTCCTCTCCTTCCTCGCCGGTGGCCGATCCGCCCCCTCCGCCGCCGACGTGTCGCCCCCTCGACCACCTTCCGTCGTCCCCGCCACCCTCCTTCCCGGCGGGTGCGGCGGACCGACCGAGCCTGCGCCCCGACGGCGGACGCGCTCCTACGGCTCCCGGCGCCCCTCCTCTTCTCGATGCGGATGTCTGTGCGGGCGGCGGGCGGTGAGGGAGGCGCCCTCTCCCCTGCACCTCCTCTCCTACCGCGGGCGTTGCAGGGGCCGGTGCTGCCCGCCGAGAGGCTGACGGCATGGACATGGGCGGCGTGGGAAGCTGTTGGTCGTGGCTGCTGATCTGCTGCTTCGCCCGGCGGGCCCGTGTTCCTATTTGCCATCATCTTCGGTGCCTGCTGCTGTTCCCACCGCTCTGGCTCTCACCTGGATTGTTGTGTTTCGGCTGTGTGAAGATTGGGGGTTGGAGACCATTGGCGAAAGCTCGGTCTAGCTTCTGCTAGTTTCGACAACGGTTGCGCTCTTCCGTAACTCACCCTGCTGGGGGCGTTGTCGCGGTCTCCAACTCCCTTCGGTTTGCCAGGTGAAGACTTGGCCCGCCCCTTCGTGGGTGGGCGGACGACAGCGGCGTTGGCGTCACTCCCTTCCTGAAGGCGTCGTTCTGCACAACCTCTTCGCTCAACCTCCGCTCCTTCCGAGTGCTTGACAGGCAGTGATGTGTGGGCTCTCGTGATGTATCTTTGCAGGCGTTGTCGCGCTAGGTAGTTTCTCGTGTAGTGTTGGTGGGATGCTTCTCCTTCCTCTCTGTTGTCGTTCGGAGTTGTCTCTCTTGTTCTCCGCGCTTTAGGGGTTCTCCTAAAGTCGTATCTTGTAAAACTCTCTTCTCTTAATGAAAAACATACTTTGCACGTCTTAAAAAAAGTGGTGGCCCGTGGCCGCGCCGGCCGGAGCTGGAGCCGGACGACATGCACTGAACGAACGAACGGACGTCTGAACCACCAGCGTACCCGGTTTTCCAGACGGAAGGAGCCTTTTCCCCCTCCTCATCGCAGAGAAGGCCGCTGCGTACTGCATGCATGGACACACGTACAGGCTACACGCGAGTAGACTGTGCATGCATGCGCATGGGGACGAGCTCTGCTGTATGCGTATGCTACGACGTCAAGCAGGAAGTAGCTAGGGAACCCCAGGACGAAGTAACCGGGCGATCGAGATCTCCCCGTGCCCCTAGGGGCCGGGCCGGGGCTTTGAAAATGACAAATCGCCGGCACCCGGCAGCAGCCGTCAGGACTCGGGACACCTCTCCCCCACCCCTCTCTCATCTCTCGTAGCCTTTTGTCAATCATCTTTTGTTTTGCATCGATCGCTCTCGCGGCGTGGATCCATAGCTGGGATCTCTCGCATCGAGCTGTCGTCATTGTGTTAGTTGCTGCTACAGCGCCGTAAATGCACGAACATTTGCATGATATAGCTCCCTCACAGAAGTTCACAAGGTTCCAATCAAAATATGCAGCAAACAGAACTTGGAAACATGAGTTGGTTAATACTATATCAAAGGGAATGAAGACGGTGTACTTGTAACGGGGGACAAGCTCACAAGCCCCAATCAACATTGGGACTCTCTCCACTCACTTTTCTCTACCTACAACCAGGGTTAAAAAAACCGGTGGAAACCGGTCCGGTTTGACCGGTAACCGGTCCGGCCTGGTTCCTAAAACAACCGGTAAACCGTCCCGACCCTAAAAAATCTGACCAAACCGGACCTTCCGGTTTACCGGCCGGTTTGATCGGTTACCGCCTCGGTTTTTTTTGGGCGGCTAACCGGACCGGATCCGGTTTTTAAAACCCTGCTTACAACCACAGATGATACGAACCTCTCCACTCCATTCCATTCCTACTTGGCATCACAAGACAGCATGTCAGCATATATATGGAGCTTCCTTTTCGTTACCTTTCTTGAAGAAGGAAAAGGTGACACATGAAAAAGGTGAAAATGGTACTTGTTGAACCTAAGAAACTTTACACGATTGATGGGTCCACCACCTTTATTTTGCATTCGTGACATGGTCTGTTTCTAAGACACAGAGTGCGTGTGACATGATTGACACATAATTCTCTTGTAACCTTTTGCAATAATTTGGTTGAGGGGTGGACCATTCATAAGTCAGTTTTTCCCTTTGGTAATATTCGCCTTCCAAATGCTCACAAAATCGTCCACCCTAAAAGACAGCAAAGCTAGCCAAAAATGGCGAAGCCGACAGCAGGCAGGGCTCTTTCGTTACGTCCTCACTGATTTTGCACAAATCCATCTAGGCTGACAACTAACCCTGATACCAAAGGCTACCTCCGCCTATAGAATTATTCCAAATGGACCAGGCCTGATGAGCGGCACGAGGCATGGCCCTAGCCCGGCACTAGGCACGATCGATAGTGCTCAGGGTTGGCCCGGCACGATGGGTCGATAGTGCCTGGGCCGCCACTCCGACCCATAGTGTTGACCCGAGGCACGACCCGATTTTGGCAGGCTCGATAGGTGGCCCGATGACAATTTTTCCATCTCATATAAATACGTAAAGAACCCTAGCATTCCTTCCAATCTCCACCTCACAGATCCAGCCGTCACTCGGTCCCCTTCGGATCCCGCCGCTGCCCCCCTTCTGATCCCGCCGCCACCCCTTTCCTCCTCCTCTGCTCCTCTCGATCCTACCATGGGGGCCGAGCTCCAGCCGCGTCGACCTGCGCCACCTCTGCCGCGGGGGTCGGAGCACCGACCGCACCGGCCTGCGCCGCCTCTGTCGCGGGGCGCCAGAGCTCCGGCCGCACCGGCCTCCGCCTTCACGCGACGGCCTGCACCGTCCGCATTCACCGCGGGGCACCGAAGCTCCGGCCGTACCGGCCCTACTGCGATGTGCCGTCGTCCGCCTCTGCCGCGGCCGCGGAGCTCTAGCCGCGCCAGCCCTGTGTCACCTCTGTTGTGGGGAGCCGGCCGTCCGCCTCTGCCGCGTGGTGCCACCATCGATAGTGTTGGGCCGAGTTGCGGCGCATAGGACCGTCTTCGGTGTCATGCTGGCCCGGCCTGAAAACAGGCCATAGGGTCAGACCTGGGCCGGTAGTTCGGCACGACGCCCGACTCGGCCCGGCCCGAAGAAGCCGTCGGGCTGCATAGTGTCGGGCCACATCGGGCCGGGCCAGATCAGACTAGGGCCGGGCGGTCTGTTTAGAATACTATATCTCCACCCCTGCTGAAAGGTAGCACCCACTTAAAAGTACTACTCCATCCATTCTAAGTTATACTTCTTTCCTAAGTAAAATATTTCTAACTTTGACCAAATGTATAGAAAATATATTAACATCTAAAGTATGCATTATTGAGAAACTTTTCACTGCAGATTAGTTGAAACTAATTTTATGTTTGTAAATGTTGTTGCCTTTTCATATATACCCGATCAAAGTTAGAAATTGTGACTATTAGGACAAAGCTAAAATAAACTACAATTTGGAAGGTGGGAAGTTCTACTAGCTACACTTCCACTTAGGATCTATTGGCGCCCCTCTTCGAGCAATGCTGCTCTTCAATCGCCCTCGCATGGCTAAACTTGTCTAATTTGTATGTAGTTGTCTTCCCCGTTGATCGTGGTGTTAGGGGTGAAGGATGGGTCAATGGATCATAAGTGAAAGCCTTGCATAGCTTGGGCTGACCCACACAATGGTGACATCCTTGGATGTCGTTCGCCTTGTTGAAAGCATTATGATGACCCTAGCCTTATTTCCTTAGGCACCGTTTAGTTCAGTGAAAACTTGGTGAAAGTGGTGAATTTTTTGCATTGGGAAGCGTGTTCTGTGAGAGGTCGCACGGTCTGCGACGCGAAAATTTTGAGACTTTTTGGGGAACTAAACAGGGCCTTAAGGTGAAAACTGACTCTGGATGTCTATATAGGCGATGGTGGCGCACGTGTGTGTCGTGTCCTTCTTGAAGGTGTCACATTTAAGGAATTCTTAGTGCTTTTATTGCCATCGACATGGATGCTCTGGTTGGTTTCGACAATCTTCACTCTTTGTGTGCAGGGGTATTGCATTGGTCTCTTGGTCGTCGTAGCTATTTTGGTCATCCGGTGGCAGTTGCTTCATTGTTTCCGTAGTTGAGGTGGTCGCTCTCTCCTCTCCAAGCTTAGGTGGTAGCTTGTCCCTCAGTAGGGATAGAACTTTGCGCTTGGTGGTTGATTTTTGAGTTGTTTGACTGGTTACTCTTGTGCTTGTGTTGCAGTTGTTTGGGTTCGTTTTGTAATTTGTGGTGTTTGAGTTGTAGTGTTGTGTGCAGCTTTGTGCTGTGGCAGCTCTTGCTGCATCGTTGTATTTCTCTTCTTCTTAATGAAATAATACATCTCAAGCATGCACGTTCAAAAAAAAAGAAATAAAAGCCAAATCTCAAATTAGTTTTGTGGGTCACATTCAGATGGCACGATGTTCTGTGGAGCTACAGTATATTACACGTTGCAGGCACAGGAGTGGGCTGCGTACGCTGGAGAGCGAAGGAACAGTGACGCTACCCGTCACGCCGGCCTCCGTGCTGCACACGTGCTCCTGCTCCCTCATGGCAGACGATATAGGACGATGTGCCAAGCAGTAGCAGACGCGTACCATGCAGCATGTCATGCGCGTAGTACATCTTTTTTTTTTGAAAGAAAAGCAGGAGCACTGCTGTATCATATAAGAGAGGAAAGCAAGTGGTCTTCTTTTACAAGATTGCGATTACATAAAAAATTGAACTCAAAACTCAAATTGGAGGCTAACATCTATGAGAAGGTAAAATGCTCCATGCCGCCACAGGCGGCAGCTCTTAATGCCATCTCCTCTTTTATCAAGTGGACAATCCTCTGTGGGCATGCTGAAACATTGTTGAAAACCCTCCGGTTCCTTTCCTTCCAAATGTTCCAGGCGGTATACATCATAAATGAGGCCTTTTGCTGTTTTACTTTGCCTGAGGCCAAAGACATTTCATCATTCCACCAGTCCTCAAGGGTAAACTCTCGTTTAGGAACCTGTAGCAGACCATCAGTCCAATGCATAATCAGCACCCACACCTCTTGAGCGAACACACAGTGGAGACACAGATGGGCAGCCGATTCTAACTCCTGGCAACAAAGCGGGCACAAGGGGTCACAGGGCCAATTCCTTGCAATAAGTTTATCTGCAGTTAATATTTTTCCTTGTACTAGCAGCCAAGCAAAGAATCTATGTTTCCCTTCAGCTTTTGCTGACCATATCGCCATGCTATCGAAAGAACAGAATGAGCCAAGCAGTTGTGCAGAATAGGCCGACTTTGCTGTGTAGAGGCCATGACTGGTGCACTTCCATTTGATCGTGTCCTCAGCCTCCGTAAGCTGCACTTCACTAACTAGTGCCCATAGCAAAATAAGCTGAGCCATCTCTTCCGCAGTTGTCATGCGCCATAAGCCTCTTGTCCAATTGTAGTTGGTTAAATCATCTTTAACACTTTGATTCTTCCTCCATGCAAGCTTATACAGAGCTGGTGCTAAATCCTGCGGCGCTCGACCCTGTAACCAAGCTGACTCCCAGAACCTTGCTCGAGCTCCATTGCCCACGGTTACTGATGTGCAAGCTCTGAAGAGCTGTTTATCGGTCTCACAGCATGGCACCTCAGTACCAACCCAGGGCCTGTCAGGATCAACCCATTCATACCAAAGCCATCTCAGGCGCAGTGCTCTCCCAAATAACTCCAAGTCAAGGATTCCTAAGCCACCCATTTTCTTTGGCCGCTTTACTTTTGCCCAGCGAACGAGGCAATGCCCTCCATTTACTTGTTCAGATCCCTTCCACAAAAAACCTCGCCTATATTTATCCAGCTTCTTGATGACCCATTTCTTGATGGGAAAACGGTGAGGAAATAGGTTGGAATGGAAGAGAGCACTGAATTAACTAGTCTCAACCTCCCTGCTTTGTTGAGAAATCTCCCCTTCCAAGACGGTAGCCGGTTTGCCATTTTATCGATGAGAGGTTGGTACTCAACTCTGTTCAAGGACCTAAAAAGTAGGGGAAGTCCCAAATAGGTGCATGGAAAAGCTTGAATTGGACAGCTGAAGCCCTCCATGACATCCGACACATCAATTTCATCACATCGAATTGGGTATACAGCACATTTGCTCCTATTGACCCTCAGCCCGGACGCCTGCCCAAAGATGTCAAGCACCTGTGCCACAACATGAACCTCCTCCTTCACTCTGGGTTAAGAAAGATCGCAGCATCGTCCGCGTACATGCTCAACCTTAGTCTTGCTGCCCGGTTGTTGATGGGCGTCAGAAATTGTTCACTAGCGGCCAACTCAAGCAGTCGCTGAAGAGGTTCCATAGCTAAAATGAAAAGCATTGGGGACAATGGGTCCCCTTGCCTGAGTCCTGCGAAATGCTTAAACCATCGCCCCCTAGCTCCATTCAGCAACACCGCAGTGGAAGCAGTAGATAGCAAAGCTGAAACCCAACTTCTCCATTTTGCACCAAACCCAAATTGCTGCAAGACCTCCATGAGGTAATCCCACTTGACAGTATCAAAAGCTTTAGCTATGTCGAGCTTCAAGAAAAGACCAGACTGCTTGGCTCTGTGCAGGCGCTTGATCAAGTTCTGTGTGAAAAGAAAGTTATCCTGGATACTCCGTCGTTTAATGAAGGCACTCTGTGCCCTGCACACCAACCCATTTAATTCAGGCACCAATCTATTTGCAAGAAGTTTAGAGAACAGTTTTGCCTCTGAATGGGTTAGGCTAATGGGCCTGAAGTCCAAGACAGAAAGAGCATCGGCCTTTTTTGGGATCAGCACCATATGGGCAGTGTTAAGGTGGTTTAGATGCTGACTGTGCTGCTGAAAAAAATATTCTGCTGCTTTCATAATGTCCCCCTTGATCACACTCCAGGCTGATTTGAAGAAAACACCGATAAAGCCGTCTGGCCCCGGGGCTTTATCCCCAGCAAGATCCTTGATTACAGCAAGCATTTCTTCGTCAGAGAACTCATCCTCCAAGAGAGAAAGGTCAGCCCTACCAATGTTCAAAATATCCCAGTTCAAAGTGGTCTGACGCTGTTGTGAGGGACCAAAATGGCTACTGAAATGATTAAATACGACCTCTTCCTTTTCCTGGTGAGAGTAGCAAACACCAGCACCTGATGACAAAAAGAGTGGATAAAATTCTTTCTCTTTCTGCCGTTCGCTTGGATGTAGAACAATTTGGAATTGGCTTCCTCAGCTTTAATCGAAGACAACCGCGATCTCAGCTTGGCTCTAATCTTCTCAACAGCTGTCATGCCAAGGAAGCGTGCCTTCAGGTCTCTCTGCAAATGTATTTCCTGCTCACTCAATTGTCTATGTTCTTGGACCACGTCTAAAATTCCTATCAACTGACTAGCAGCCCGCATGAGGAGTTTGTTGTGCCCAATTAGACTTTTAGCCCATGCCCGAAGGGCCTTGCTAGTTCTCTGTAGCTTCACATGCAAACGGAGGAAAGGGTTGGTGATTTGCATAGGTTTTTCCCAAGCGCTTGTAACTGTTTGCATATACCCTGGCAGCTTTGGCCAGAAAACTTCAAACCGGAACCCCTTAAATTTCTGGACAGCTGCACAGCCAGCAATGAGCAGAGGGCAGTGGTCAGATACACGAGAGGATTTTGCTTGTAGCAGTGCATCAGGTAGCATTAGGTCCCAGGCCACTGTACAAAATGCTCTGTCAATTCTCGTCTGAGTGCGCTCATTCGACCAAGTAAACTTCCTGCCGTGCAAACTTAGTTCCTTCAGCTCTAGATCGCGCACCACCTCTCGGAATTCACCCATCAGGCGTCGATTAAGTATGTTGTTGCTTTTGTCACATGGTTGCAGAATCATGTTAAAATCCCCCAGCAAAAGCCACTTCTCTAAGACTGAGTGTTTAATCCATCGCAACTCCCCCAAGAATTGAATTTTTTCCCTATCTTCCTCATCTGAAATCCACAGCTGGACCTATTGAATGCGCGTAGTACATCAAGAACGCAATGCATATGCAAGAGCTCAGCTCTGTTGCCGACGTACGTTCGAGATGCGGCGGGCTAGCATGCATGCACGACGACGTACGTACCCACACTGCCACACATGCATGCCTCCCCGTGACCACCGGCCGGCCAGGCGGCCACAATGATTCCCTCATCATGCTCGTGTGTGGGCGCGCGCTTGGAGGCATGGACGGATCCGATACGCCCGGTGCATGCCGGCTGGCTTCGGGCTTTCCCTGCTGCTGGCTGACGGCATCGGACGCTAGCTGCAGCCTCCCGTCAGCCAAGCCGCCTGCCGAGGCAACCGCGCGCAGCTAGCTGCAGCCTGATGATGAGACTGATCAGAGCAAGCGACGCCGGTCGCCGGCCGGCGGCGATCAGATGCGCTGCCGTGCGCTGCTAGTACATACAAATACTTACCCCAGCAAAAGTTACCGCTCGGCTCCGCCACCGCCGGTCACCGTTTTATTTACCGCGGTGATGCGGGTGTTGTCCTTCGTCCCTGCTCAACCCACTCGCTCTTCTGATTGGTATATCTGGAATGACAGGTTGTGTATTTTGTGCAGTCTAGGGAGGGCGCCTTGTTTTTAGCATCGCCTAGTGTGGGTTGGTTTCCCGATGCCACTGTACCAGCAGCAATCCAGCGGCGGAGGCGCGGAGCGGCCTGCGTCCTCTCTCACTCACTCTCTCTCTCCTCCCCCACATCGTGTTTAGTAAAAAATTTTGAAGTATTAAATGTGACTTTGACCACTAATTAAGAGTATTAAATAAAGACAGTTTATAAAATTACTTCCACCCCCGAATGTAAATTTCCGAGAGGAATCTAATGAGGACTTTGACCACAGGATTAAAGGATGAGCACTGTAGCATTACTGTAGTAATTATTAAATTAATTATGCTCATTAGATTCAGCACGTAAAGTTACACTCATCTGTGAAAAGGTTTTACAAATAAACTTCATTTAGTACTCCATGCATACAAGATTTCTTTCTCCGAAAATTTTTGGAGAGGAATCTAAACACGGTCGGCTCCCCGACCCAATCATGGCCTAATCACGCCACTCCTCCCTGAGGCCTGAGCCCCCGGCCGGCCGCCCCAAGGATCCTGCACACACGCAGTATATAGATTGTGCTTCGGCTCCATATGAGGCACCACCATGCCTTTCTTCCTCCAAAGTCCTATGGCTGTGTAGCGACTAGCGAGAGCGAGCCATCTTGAGGCTGAGGTATCTCCACGTTACATGTTGCCTGCTGCTTCTTTGCCCCTTTTCGGAGGTTAATTTCTTGACGCCATGGCACTAGAGGCCGTGGTGTTCTCTGAGGGACTCTTCGGCAGCTGGGCCATGGCGGCGGCTCCGGGAGGAGGAGGAGGAGGGTGGAGCTGGGTCCATGGCGAAAATGAGTATGGCGGGGCCATAGAGGAGGGGATCATGATGGGCTTGGAAGGGGGCGCCGCCGCCGCTGCCTACTTTGAGGTGGGCGCAAGCTCCGCCGTGATGATGATGCAAGGGGCTGATCAGGAGCCGGACGGCAGCTCTGCTGCTGCGCCGCCGCCGCCTGAGAACGGATGCGGCGGTGGCAATGCAGCAGCAGCTGGTGCCGGCTTTTCCCAGGAGGTGGTAGCCGTGGCGGCGCCGGCGGTGGTAGTGTCGTCGCCGCCGCCGGCGGCGGCTGGGAGGCGGAAGCGCCGCAGGACGAGGAGCGTCAAGAACATGGAGGAGGTGGAGAGCCAGCGGATGACCCACATCGCCGTCGAGCGCAACCGCCGCAAGCAGATGAACGAGTACCTCGGCGTGCTCAGGTCCCTCATGCCGGCGTCCTACGTGCAAAGGGTACGTGCCTGCTAGCGCCACATCGCGCCTATCTAGCTAGTAGCTAGGGCTCAATTATTGTTTAACCTGCCATTGTCGATCTCGATGAAGATGGTGGTTTTGGTTTGTGTGTCGTGGATGCTGATGGATATGTACACACAGGGCGACCAGGCGTCCATAATTGGCGGCGCAATCAACTACGTCAAGGAGCTGGAGCAGCTGCTCCAGTCGCTGGAGGCGCGGAAACACGCCCGCCGCCAAGACCTGTCCCCCGGCACCGGCGCCGGCGACGGCGACGCGGCGGCGGGGCCCTTCGCGGGCTTCTTCACCTTCCCGCAGTACTCAATGAACGCCGGCGCCCCCGCCGCCACCGCAGGTGACACGGCACCCGCAGACGACGAGCAGGGCCCAAACAACAACGCTGACGCGGACGGCAACAACGGCGCCGGCAACGACGACGACGCGTCCTCGGGCTCGAGGCCGTCGTCTGTGGCGGAGGTCGAGGTGACCATGGTGGAGAGCCACGCGAACCTGAAGCTGCTGTCCCGGCGTCGTCCGAAGCAGCTGCTGCGGCTGGTCGCCGGGCTGCAGGGCCACCGCCTGACCGTGCTGCACCTCAACGCGACCAGCGACGACGACGCCCGCCACATGGCCCTCTACTCCCTCAGCCTCAAGGTACGTGCGTACGGGCCGGCCGGGTACCCTTCTTCGCCGGCTCAGCTCGCCGCCGCCCCCTTTGTCCCTTCCCCCGGGCCTCGGTTTACGTGCGCGCGCCTTGTCCGGGTCGACGCCTCCAAACTCCCCCGTCGTCTCCATGCTTTCAATGAAGTCGACACGGGGGTCAGGGACAGGCCGTGGTTACAAGTACTATCGCCGGCCGTAGAGCTGGCTGGAGTAGCCGAGTAGAAGGCCGCCTGGCCATGGCATTCTTTAATGTGCCGTCATTAATGACCTGCTGAACGTTTCCTATCTCGTGCTGTGTCGTCTGCTTGGCGGCTGCCGCAGGTGGAAGACGACTGCGCGCTCTCGTCGGTGGACGACATCGCGGCGGCGGTCCACCGCATCGTGGAGGAGATCGACCAAGAGGAGGGCGGCGGCGGCGGCGGCGCTGAGCTCAGATCGATCTCGCAGAGCTCTGAAGAATAATAAATGTGCAGCCATGCGATACGATTGTTCAAGCTACTTCCTGTACGTAGGCTTTGATGTGTCTGGAGTCGTCTCTGGACTGATTAATTAATTTGCATGCGTGTTTTGTATCGTCAATAGTAGCAAGCAAGTGATGCCCTCCTGCATTTAGCAACTTTGCATCTCCCGTGTATGGCCAACGACGTACGATTTGTTCAAGCTACTAGCGTCACAAGTGTGTGTTTGTACGTACTAGTACGTGTGTGCACACGGGAGGACCGTACGACGTGACACGCGTTGATTGCGGACAGCGATCGACGACGTGTCCTGCACCGCCTTGTCGTAGTTGTAGCCTGTAGCTGTAGACGACGCAGCACTACGAGGGACGACGACGAGCACAATCCCAGCAGAGCTTTCGGGGCCCTGTGCCTGCCTGTGCGCGCGCCCTGTTGGACCGGCTGTTCCCCTCGTGAAGCAACATTCCCAATCGAGCTACTCCAGGAGCCAAGATTCCGAGACAGCCCCGGCCCCGGCCGCCTGCCGGCGTCCGCCCCCAGCTGGCCGGCCGCTTCAGTGGCAAGAGAGCTAGGCCCCGCGCCGGCCGGCAGCCCGGTGGTGGTGCGCCACCGCGCGTCGTGACCGGCGGTCACGCAGTGTGGGCGTGTGGCCATGCATGCCGACGACTGTGCATGCAGGAGGCCGCCGGCCGGGAAGCAAGGGTTGACGACGAGCGGTTCCTGCAAAAGAAGGAGCTTTTGCGGGGAAAGGGAGTGGGCCGAGAGCGCGCGATGACGAAGACGGGCAGCTGATGCTACTGAACGCTGGAAAGCGAGGTGGGTGATGGGGGGAGATCGAGCTAGCTCTGAGATGATAGGAAAAGACGTGCCCGCTCTGCTCGTGTCGTCGCATTGACCCTCGCCGAAAAGAGATTCTGGGACAGAGGCTCCTTTCCCTTGCAGAGCCCTTTTTTCCCGTTTCTGCCTGGGCATGATTGAGATCGATCCCGATGCTAAAAGCCCCTCCTGATTCCCGAAATGACGCGTCTCTCTCGAGGTGTCCTACCTCCTTTTCCTTTCTACCTAGGAGTATGTGTATCTCTTATTCTTTTTCAGCTTTGTACACTCAAATTTAATTTTATGAAGTAAATTCTCTGTATGCTATTAAAAATTGTAACCCATCTCTCTTGTATGCCATGTGTATGCTATTAAAAATTGTAACCCATCTCTCTTGTATGCCATGTGATGGCTTTGTAGGGGATTTGTGTGTGTGTATGATATGTGAGGCCAATATAGCATATAAGGGATGAGTATAAGTTCTGATGGCATATAGGGAATTGGCTCAATTTCTTGATCATACGTTAGAGATCGAGTGGCTTGTACTACTGCTTCAACCTCTGTCGCTCAAGTTCACCAGCTCCACCGCTGCCCAAACAAACCACTGCACTACCACGACGAGCTAGGATCTCATCGGAGCGGCGCGCCGGCTCAACGTGCCGCTCCAACAAGACCCTAGCCCTCCCGCGTTAGCCCCCTCTCTACCCCTCCCTCCGCCGCCAATGGGCATCATTGTTGCCCTGCTCAAGCACCATCCAACCTCCCTCCACCTCCCACCCGCCGGCACCACCGCCACTGTCCATCCGTCTCTACGCCTGCCGCTACCACCTGGTAGGCCCCGCCACCGTCACCTCCCCTATCCTTAGCCCCGTTCTTTTGGGTGTAAAGGAATAGTGAAATTGTAAATGAATAGTGCCAGAATAGTGTTTGTTGTGAGAGAAGATGTGATAGGTAAATAGTGATTTTCACTATTCCTTTGTAACCAAAAGAACGGGCTCTAATATCAGCGGAATCGAAGCACGAAGGTGAAGGGAGAAATCCAGTGTAGAAGATAACTGAAACACTCAGTGACAGATAACTTTCCCCACAAATTTACACAATCAATATATAGCATACAGAAAACATCGACGCGAAAATTTTACGTGTGGACATAATAACAAGGAACTATGCAACTTGGAACATCCAGTCTCATCACTACTGGGGAAAGGACCTTCTGTACCAGTTCCAAAACCCTATTAGTACCGGTTTTGGAACCGGTACAGCCCAGCCGGTACTAATGTGAAATTCACATTAGTACCGGTTTTGGTTACCCGGTACTAATGTTGTGGCCGTACGTCAGCTCCGTCCCCCCGTCCGTCCCTGCTCCGTCCGTCCGTCTCCGTTTTCTCTATCACGTTTTCTTTCCTCTTTCTTTTCCTTCTTCTTCAATCATATTCTCACAAGATTCACACATACATGTATTCATCAATCAAAATCTATCAAGTTACAACATTGATTTGATTCAACCAAATCATTCAAACTAAGATTCATATGTTACATCATCGATCTGATACAAATTAGAAATCACAAAAAAACATCCACACCAATCCATAATTTGCAACGAAATCACACCAGAAAAAATGACAGAAAAAAGGGAATTTCTTCACTAGCAAGAAGGCCACCAAGGGCTCCCGTCGGCCGCCAGGGGCTCCCGCCGGCTGCTCCCGCCGGCCACCAGGGGCTCCCGCCGGCCGCCAGAGGCCGCGCGCACCGGACTGGGCACCGCCGCGGGCGCCCTAGGTCGCCGGCCGCTCCTGCCGGTCACCAGGGGCCGCGCGCACCAGACAGGGCGCCGCCGCGGGAGCCCTAGGTCGCCGGCCTCCGGGGCTCTCGCGCTACACCCCCGCGCCGGGAGGCCAGGCCGCCCGCCGCCCCGAGATCTGCCGAGAGGTCGGCGCCGCGCCTGCTCGCCCGCGGGCCCCGCACGCCGGCCTCGGAGGTGCGCCACGCCGGCTCGCCGACCGGCCCCGCACACCGCCTGGCCGCCCCCTGCAGAGAAAGAAGAGAGAGAGGATGAGGATGAGATCGAGGAGGGAGGATGAGGATGAGATCGAGGACAGATAAAAGAAAGAGAGAGAGCCAGAGGGTTGGGGTCTGGGAGACTGCGAATTTTCTAAGTGTCGCTCGAGGGAATCGGTACCGGGTCTCGTTTTTGCCCGGTACTAATGTGGGTACATTAGTAGCGGGCTGTGTCTAGCCCCGGTACTACCCACATTAGTACCGGGGCTAGACACAGCCCGGTACTAATGTACCCACATTAGTACCGGGTCTAGCCCTGACCCGGTAGTAATGTGTGTCATGGGGGGCGCGTCGGGACCCTTCCTTTCCACTCATTAGTACCGGGTGCAAAAAAAACCGGTATTAATGCAAAAATCTGCCTGGGACGAAAGGTTGTTTCCCTAGTAGTGCATATTTCCCCTTGCAGATAAGCACTGCATTGCCATTTAATTAATTTCCCACCATATACGTCGGCTCAGACCACTGGAGAACTGGACTTAGAGGTAACAAGGCTACAGACATAGTATGCAACTAACTAATAACTGGATAGAACATTACAATTTGGAGAGGAAATAAAAGAAAAAGTCATATTGCACCATGTAAAAGACAAACGGAACAAGTTGTTTGACAGCTTGGGAATATCATTCGATGTTTCCAAACTTAGATCAATGATTCACACGCTTCAGTGGCCTACTTATTATTGTTTGATATTGAGCTCATGTCTGAAAGGAATAAATGCATGTAGGCCTAGTACATCCCAGAACAAACACGACAAGATCAACTTTATCAGAAAGATTCCTGTATATCTACAATCTGTCGGATAAAGCATTCTTTTAGTAACAGAGAGACATACTACATCATAGGAAAGTGACAAGATATATAGTTAGACGTACTGGTCAGATCTTCCAAGAAATAGCTCAAATGGAAATAAAAGCAAAGTATTATTGTACTAAGGAGGTACTAAAAAGTAAAAGCACACGTGAAGAACACAAACAAGTGTTCGAATCAGATAAATTAAAAGGATAGGGAGCATAACTTGCTAACTTGATATAATTTGGTTGTTCGAAAAAAAACTTGATATAATTTGACTGAAATGTGAAAAGTTACAATATGTTGTTCATTTTGCTCCAAAGAAGACCGGGATAATATTTCTGAAGTTTTAGATGGAGGAGTATCAGTACTTATGAGAATGCAAATGCACAGAAGTGGTGGCTGAGTAATGTGTGTCATCGGAAACAACCTCCCTCGCGTCGCCCTCCCGAGGGTGACTCGGAGGCACCCACCCCGCGCTGCTAATCTCGGCGGCGGCCACTGCCACCCCCACCGTTGGCGGCGTCGCACAACCGACGCCCCTGCGTCTTTCTCCTCCTCTCTTCTTCCTTCCTCTCCCTTCGTCTTTCCTCCCCTCCCCTTTCCACACCACCACCACCATGAGGTCATTCTCCCTGGTCGTCGGTGTCTGTGCGCCCTCTCGGTGCCAGCTCCGGCCTTCCCTGGCGCGGATCCGGTCTTCCCCCTCTCGGATCTGGCGTGTGCCGCGATGTCGGCGTGCTCACCCGAACCCTAGATTGAGGGATTTGGGGCCGGCGCCGCCGCCCTTCATCGGCGCGACCTTCTCCGCGCGGGCTCGGGGTCGTGGCATCCCGGGCTCGCAGCCACCTCCTCTGCCTCCGCGGCAAGTGCGCCGCCGCCGCCACCTCCGCCACGGGCCTGCCGTTGCCGGCGGGCTTCGCTGTTGGGGTTGGCCGGCCCTCTCTCCGCTCCGCGCCCTCCCTGTGTCCTCCTCTGGGGCTTCCGCCGTCGCCGTTGCCCTCCTCCTCCTCCTCCTCCACCGGGACGCTCGGGTGCCCGACGGGATCCACGGGTGTGTCATGGAGAAGGTGTTGTGCGCGCTGTCGTTGTCCTCCCAGTCCTCGTCCCGGTACCCCTTGTACAGCGGCAGCGCGGCCGCGGCGGGGTAGCGCCGGCGGTACCTCTGCAGGGCGCAGAGGAAGAGCAGCGGGTGGTTTCGGTTCGGTCGGGTTCGGACCTAGCAGTGCTGCCCCCTGGCCCGACTCCGCCCCTTGCGCCTGGTGTGTGCGACGCTGACGGCCTGCGGCTGGTTACCCTCGTCGTCGCTACGACTCTCCGCTGCGGCTGCCGCGACTTCTTCTTCCACTGCGGTCGCCACCTCTGCTTCGCCTTCTACCTTCTCGGTTCCCCTGGCACGGTGCCCGCCGCTCCCCCTTCGACTTCGGCGCTCGCCGCTGCTGCCGACGTTGTCGGTGCGCGTCATGGCGCCCCGGTCTCCAGCCTGGTGGCCGACGCCGTGGGTCCTCCTGACGCCTCGTCACCTCTCTCCTCTGTGCGGTCGTGGATGGGGCTGCTCCGAGCTGCATCCCTCTCCCCCTTTGAGCTTGGTCTGTTGTTGTCTGATGCTCTCTGTTGTTCTAGCGTCATGGATCGCACGCTGCCTTTCCATCAGATTGTCTGACATTCAAGCCTCAAGGTTCGCCGCTTGGTGACGGTTCGGAGCCTGGTTAAAGTCCCGCCCGGCCCCGTCGGTTCTGACAATGGTTGCGTTTGCAAACGTAGTTCTCCTTGTTGGAGGCGTTAATTGTTGGGGCTCTAATTCCATGTGGTTTGCAAGGTGAAAACTTGTCTACTCCTTCGTGGAAAGACGAATGATGGCGGCGCTCTCGTCGTTCCTTCTTGGTGGCATCGTCCTACATGACAACCTCGCTTGACCCTCACAAGCTTCTTGATGTTAGGCCTCCGGTGATGTGCATGTGTCTTGACATCCTTGTGCTTCAGTAGGTCTCGCTCCTTTGGTCCTCTTAGGTTTTGTTTCATGTGGTGGCGGTGTGGGTTTCTTCTTTTCTTTCATGTGTTGTTTCAGCTTCTAGGTCGTTCCCTGTGTTGTAACTTTTTGTTGTAATTTTTCTCCTCTCTTAATGAAAAACGTGCTTTGCACGTCTTAAAAAAAAGAGTAATGTGTGTCATCTTGTTCTGAATATATGTTAGTTATCGGCTTATTGCTTTTTTTAAAAAAAAAAGTTATCGGCTCATTGCAACTGAATTCAAGTTTGATCAAGTATTGTCTGACTACATTGGTTTGTTAAGTCTTCTTGAACGTGGAGCATTGATACTCACAAATGATGAACAGGCGGCCGGACGTAATGTAACTGTTGAGAACTCATCAAGATACTGAACATCAGAATATTCTAGATTGAAAGAAAATATGCTGCACGTTTGTGCTCTGAAAACTTATAAATGGTTTATTGTAAATGCATTCGAACTTTGTCATCATGTTATATGTTTGTGGTCTCAAGAGCTGAAGAGTTGTTAGTAGGAAATGCAGTTCACCCATATATAAATCTACTTTCACTTAAACAAATGGTAAACAAATAAAATGGGGGAAGCGATGTCAAGAAGGCATTATAGTGCCACTAACTACTGCAATGCAATCCATCCATAACTTAAGATGGAGCTATAAAATGTCTCAGAGAGAACAAAACGTAGTACTCCTTAAGATGATTTACAAATTCAAAGCAAAGTTGAGAACAAATGTCAGCTATCATTTCGTGATGAACTCTGCATCCAAACTTCGGCATCTGCATCTACATCCACGGTGACTGTGTGATGCAGAGTTCATCTGCAAATTGATGTGCTGGCAATCTGGCACAGATTTTTTTTTGAAAAAAGGGCAGGAGCACTGCCATATCATTTAAGGAGGGGAGAAATGTCGGATCTTACATAGTTTGTATTACATAAAAGACTAAGAAAACTCAAATCTCTAAGATTCATGCTTAAAAACCTAAAAACTCTGGGCCCCCCGTAGGCCTGCTGTCTCTGGTCCAATTCTTCCTTGATCAGGTGGAAGACTTGTAGCGGCAACAAACTTCTTCCCTCAAAAATTCGTCGATTTCTTTCTTTCCACAAATTCCATGCCGAGTACATCAGCAACGCTGCCTTTGCTCGTCTTGGCGCCTTGGATAGTCCGCGCAAGGAAACCCTCCACCAATCCTCAATGGTAATATCCACCGACAGCGGCCTGATGCAATCCTCTGTCCATGTCCTGATTAGTTCCCAAACTTGCTGCGCAAAAGGGCAGTGCAGGCACAAATGTTGAGCCGTTTCATGGTCATTCCTGCAAAGAGAGCAAACCGGATTGCATGGCCAATTCCTTGCCACCAATTTGTCAGCTGTGAGGATCTTGGTCTGGACAAGCAACCAGGCAAAGAATTTATGCTTGCCTTCCATAGGGGCCTTCCAAATTGAATTGCTATCAAAGGAGCAAAAGGACCCAGTGAATTGCATGGAGTATGCTGTCTTAGCACTGTACTCCCTGTTGGATGTCCAACACCAAAACATTTCATCTTGTGTGTCAGTGAACTGAAAGTTTTCCACTTTGCCCCACAAATCAACAAATTCAGCCATTTCTGTAACTGTCGTCATTCTACACAGACCCCTTGTCCAGTTGGCATTGTTTAGTTCCTCAAACACTTTCCTATGTTTCCTCCAAGCAAGCTTGTACAGATTTGGTGCTAAGTCTCGTGGTGCTACACCCTGCAGCCAAGAAGAATTCCAAAAATTGGCTTTGAGCCCATTTCCAACTGTGACAACCGTGCTAGCCCTGAAAAGTTGGCGATCAATCTCGGTGACTGGTGGTTCAGTTCCCACCCAAGGCCTCTCGGGGTCCTTCCACTCATACCAGAGCCACCGTAATCTTAGAGCCCTACTAAACAAATCCAGATCAAGAATCCCAAGGCCCCCCAAGTGTTTTGCCCTTAGGACACGCCCCCATTTAACTAGGCAGTGGCCCCCGTTTGCATTATCAGTCCCCTTCCAAAGAAAAGATCTTCTAATCTTGTCTATCTTCTTAATGGCCCACTTCTTCAGAGCAAACACAGCTAGGTAATATGTAGGGATGGATGTAAGAACAGTATTCGCAACCACTAGCCTTCCTGCCTTGTTTAGTAATTTCCCGCGCCATCCAGCCAGTCTAGCAGCCACCTTGTCAATCAGGGGTTGGATCTCCACCCTCCGCAAAGCCCTTGTATGAAGTGGAAGACCAAGGTAAGTACATGGGAATTCTTTGATAGGGCACGGGAAACTTTCCATAATTTCATCCACATTTATTCCCGAGCACTGAATTGGATATACTGCACTCTTATCTTTGTTTGTTACCAGCCCTGACACCGCCCCAAATAAATCCAGCAGTTCATTAGTGACCCCAACTCTTCCTTATCCGGGTTCAAGAAAAGAGCCACATCATCAGCATAGAGACTCATTCTCACTCGTGCAGCCCTGTTTTGTATCACCGACAAATGTCCCTCAGTAGTTCCGAGATCAAACAATTTCTGTAGCGGCTCCATCGCTAGGATAAACAACATGGGGCTGAGGGGATCTCCCTGCCGAAGGCCAGTATAATGCCTAAACCATGGCCCTCTTGCTCCATTCAGTAGGACCGAGGTGGATGCCGTGGAAAGCAAAATAGACACCCAGCTACACCATTTGCTGCCAAACCCCATCTGATGCAACACTTCCAACAAGTAATCCCATTTGACACTATCAAAGGCTTTTGCAATATCAAGTTTCAGGAATAGTGCCGGCTGTTTTGCTCTGTGAAGTGCCCTTACCAAATTCTGAGTGAAAAGGAAATTGTCCTGAATACTCCTCTTTTTTATGAACACACTTTGGGACCTAGAAACCAACTGGTTAAGATAAGGCGCCAATCTGTTTGCAAGTAATTTGGAGAACAACTTTGCAATGCTATGCGTGAGACTGATCGGCCTGTATTCCCCCAACCTCTTTGCATCCTTTTTCTTAGGGATAAGAACCATGTGAGCAGAATTCAATTGCTTGAAATGATGGTCGTGCTGGTTGAAGAAGAAAACAACTGCCCGCATTATGTCAGACTTGATGATGTGCCAAGCCGATTTGAGGAAAGCCCCCTATGAAACCATCTGGGCCCGGCGCCTTGTCTGTGGCCAAGTCCCTGATGACACCATGCACCTCCTCCTCATCAAAAGGGTCTTCCAGGGAACTGAGTTGCAACCTCTGAAGGTCTATCAGGTTCCAGTCAAGAGTGTGGGTCCTAGGGGCAGGCTGCCCAAACTGAGAACTGAAGTGTTCAAAAATGTGCTTTTGCTTGTCAAGATGCGTGTGTACTAAACCATCAGGGGTGCTCAAGGATTGAATAAGGTTTTTCCGCTTTCTACCATTAGCATGCAGGAAGAAGTTTGGATTGCGCATCCGCAGCACGTATATGTGCCAGTCTGGATTTTTGCCTTGCCCTCAATTTCTTTATTGGTAACATTCCCAGATATCTTGCTTTCAGATCATGTCTCAGCTGAATTTCCTGCACGCTCAGCGATCTATGCTCTTGCACAACATCAAGAATTCCAATAAGCTTCTTTGCAGCACACAAAAGCAATCTGTTGTTGCCTATCTTTGCACGCGCCCATTTTTTCAGTGCCTTTCATGTTCTTTGCATCTTGATGTGTAATCTCAGGTATGGATTATGCACACGAAGGTCTGAATGTTAGTCGATCTCCTCTCCGACACGGCCCAAAGGCCCACTCGGAAACGATCTCGCGCCCTAGTCGGGGGCGCCCAACCGAACCATGGTTGGTGGGCCCCTGGCGCCAGTGCTATATAGAGGAGGTGGAGGCCACGGCTCGCTGCACGAGGTTGCCCTGCGCCACCACACCCCCCACCTACATCCCTTCCGACTCGAGGGAGCACCTGGCCGCCGGGAAGCTCCATCCTCCTCACCGACGCCCCCTGCGCTCCTCACCAACGCCCCCAGCGACTCCCTCACCGCCGTCACTCCGTCGCCCTCGACGACATGGCCAAGGAGTACGCACCTACTGATGGTCGGCTCTTCTACCCTTCCTCTGTGTTAGTTGTTAGGGTTCTAGATCGGTAGATTCGTTCTAGTTCTAGGTTAAGTCAATCTTTGTTATCTAAGTTCATACCCATCTACTTCTACTGCTAGAGATCCTAGATACGAGATTAACATTGGCGTCAGTCGCCTTACTAGTCAGTAGAGGTTAGATCGGGGCAGACAGTGGTCAACACATGAAGATTGATCCCGAATTCAAAGAGGAAAGGGGGAGAGGACCACTGGAAACTAGTAAATTCGATGAAGATCGAACAGAAACAACACGATTCAAAGCGAATCAGAAAGCACAGTAAACCCTAACCCTAGATCTCACTCGGGTTAGGGGAAGTACTCGTCCCAAATCGAAAAATCGAGAGAAGAACTCCACGCAAAACTTAACCCTAGCACTTACCTCGCCGGCGTCACCACCGCCTCTGGCGGGCAGATTCTGCTCGCGGTCGGATGTTTCCGCCGCGGCGCAGAGGGTCAGGGCGCCCCCACCGGGCCCCTCGACGGCCACGCACTCACCCGGAGGGGAACGCGTGCGCCGGCGAGAGGGCCGGCGGCGGCGCCGCCTTCCTGTCTTCTTCCGGTGAGCGTTTTTCGGGAGGGGGAGCAGGGAGGCAAGGGGCTAGCAGAGATAAGGAGCAGAGGGGGAGAGATGTTGTGCGGCTCTTGCGGCCGGCGGCGCCGCCCCTCACCCGCGCCGGCGAGGTCGCCGGACGCGGGGAAGAAGGCCAACGCCGCCGCCGCTGCGGCCATTGCGGGAGAAGGGGCAGGGCGAAATGGAAATTAGGGTTTCCCAGGAGCCGGACTGCCTTATATACATGGCGATTTGACCGGGCGCGCCGTGGACCGTCCATCCAGAGATCGACGGCTGCGAGCTGTAGGCGGAGGAGCTGGGCTAGATATGGCCCAGGCGGGAGGCCGCAGTGGGCCAATCGGCCGGCCCAGCCATCGGCTGCCGGGCCTCGAGCCCAAGCGGGTGTGGAAAGAGGCCGGCGGGCCGCATTTCGATCACTGGGCCAAAAGGATGACCGTGAACAGTGATTTTTGAGAAATAAAATTTTGAGAATTTCAGAAGCTTTTATATGAGTAAATTTGAATGTTCATTTGAATTTTAAAGTAATCTCTGTTTAAATTTTGAACCAAAGGGATAAATTTTTTACAGAGCGTAGTATGCTTCTGGAATTTAAGTTTATTCATGAGTTTCCGCTGCGAAGTTAATTCTTTAATTAAATTGAACCAAAGGGATATTTAATTAGAGAAGAGTAAATTTAAGTATTTTTATGATATTGTTAATTTTTCTGGCCAAAGCTGATAATTACAATATTATAAACAGATTGATTAAAGTTTTTTCATGCATTGATTCTATTTTTCTGCCCAAAGGTGATATAGAATTAATGTAGAGTATTGTTGTATGTGTTGATTTTGACCAAAGTTAAATTAATACATGCAGCATTTATCAAGTTTAATGTTCTCACCTTATTATTCATGATTATTTCAGGATCAGGTTTCGTGAGCGCTATTCCTGTGCTAGTTGGAAGCAACTACAAGGAATGGCGAAACCAGTTGGAGTGTGCTCTTACACTGCTGGAGTACGATGATGTGCTGACTACACCATTTCCAGCAAATATTGCGGATCTGGTGAGAGGAGAAAATGAGACTGAGGCAGCATTTCAGACACGACAGGGTGCATAGTCTGATAAGATTGCTAAGCGTGCCCTAGAGAGGGCCAAATGGCAGAGCAACAACAAAAAGTGCTTGAAAATCATGCAGACAAAGATGTCTGAGATCATCAGGGCTTCAATCCCTGAGAAAAATTTGGATGGTATTCCACATACTGCTGCTGCGTATCTGGACATAGTGGCAAGACAGCATGATACGCACTCAAAGACATATGCCAGTATCTTGATTGGCAAGCTGACCAGTATGAAGTATACTGGAGGTGGTGTCAAAGACCACATTCTACAGATGAGTAACATGCATGGAAAGCTTACCAGCATGGATATGCCATTGCCAGATCAGTTCGTGGTGCACTTGGTTTTCAAGTCATTGCCGCCTGAGTTATCAGTGTTAGAAGTTAACTACAACTCCATGTCGGAGAAGTGGGACTTGCACAAGCTCATCTCTATGTGCGTGCAAGAGGAAGAAAGGCTCAAGGCACAGAATGGGGGTTTCCTCAATTATGTGCAGAACAGCACAAAGAAGAGGACTTTTGGTAGCAAGGGCTACAAACCAAAGAATCAGCATGAAAGTGGTGGATCCTCATCAAATCCATCCAAGCCTCATGGGAAAGCTCCCATGCAGCCTGATAAGCCTCATCCATCTCAAGCAAAGAAGTCAGTTCCACAGGACAGTTGCCTGTGGTGCAAGGAACAAGGTCACTGGCAGAAAGACTGTGTTAAGTGGCTGAAGTACATGGCAACTCATGGTGAGGACATAATTACATTTGTAGATGAATCCTTGTTTTTGAGTTATTCAAAGTCCACATGGTGGATAGATTTAGGTGCAACTATTCACATTGCTAATTCTTTACAGGGATTCCATTCGAGTCAGACCCTACGAAGAGGCGCAAGAAGTATTAAAGTTGCTAATGGAGTCAAAGCTGAAGTGGAGGCCATTGGAGGTCTCCCAATAAAGCTACACGATGGCTTCACGCTTCAGCTCCATGATGTCCTTTATGTGCCTTCTTTGAATAGAAACCTTATTTCAGTTTCATGTCTAGCAGATGACGGTTTTGAGTGCCATTTTGGCGTTAAACAGTGTTTAATTCAGTACAATAAAGTTTGTGTGGGTCTTGCCATCCGACAAGACCAGCTTTATAAGTTATCTGTGCATGATTCTGTGAATGTTTGTGACACGAATGTGTGTGAGACAGAGATTGTCTCCTCGTCTACAAATGAAAGTAGAAAGCGGAAGAGAATTGATAGTGTCTCTTCGAAATTATGGCACTGTTGTTTAGGCCATATTTAGAGGGGAAGAATGGAACGTTTAGTAAAAGAATCAATTCTACCACCTTTAGAATTTTCAGATTTAGAGCAATGCATCGATTGCATTAAAGGAAAGTTTGTTAAGCACATTAAGAAAGGCGCAAAGCGAAGCACAAGAGTGTTAGAGATTATACACACGGGCATTTGTGGTCCATTTTCTGTGACATCTGTGGATGGTTTTGATTCATTCATTACATTCACAGATGATTTTTCTCGCTATGGCTACATTTATCCAATCAAAGAAAAGTCAGATGCTTTGGATAAATTTAAGATATTTAAGGCTGAAGTAGAAAATCAGCACAATTTAAAGATTAAAGTAGTAAGGTCTGACCGTGGAGGGGAGTACTACGGTCGGCACACCCCATATGGCCAAGCTCCTGGACCTTTTGCAAGGTATTTACAGGAAAATGGCATAGTTGCCCAGTATAGTACACCGGGCGAGCCTCAGCAGAATGGAGTAGCTGAAAGAAGGAACCGTACCTTGATGGATATGGTTAGAAGTATGTTAAGCTATTCCACCTTGCCAGTAAATTTGTGGATGGAGGCGTTAAAAACCGCCACTCACATCTTAAACAAAGTTCCAACTAAGTCAGTACCTACAACACCGTATGAGTTATGGACGGGTAGAGAACTCTAAGATACATGCGTGTGTGGGGATGTCCCGCTGAGGCCAAAGTATTTAACCCAAATATTGGGAAATTAGATCCCAAGACAGTGAGTTGCCATTTCATTGGCTACACTGAGAAGTCAAAAGGTTATCGTTTCTATTGTCCTAACAGACACACAAAGTTTGTGGAAACGAGACACGCTATCTTTCTAGAGAATGATATGATTAGAGGGAGCACGATGAGAAGAGAGATTGATCTTGAAGAGAAGTGGGTATATGTACCTACTCCTATGACTCAAGAACCAGTATTCTTCCCACGTACTGTTCCGACACCTGCAGTGCAGCCCACTGTAGTGCTAGAACCTGTTGCTAGTTCACCAGTGCAAACAATGAGTGATAATGAGGAACCTGTTTTTCAGGATCCTACAGAGACAACAGTCGCACAAGAAGAACCAGAACAGTCCCCAGAACCAGAAGTGCCAACCGCTGAGAACCTGAGAAGGTCTCAAAGAGCTAGAAGATCAGCTATCCCTGACGATTATGAAGTATATAACAGTGAAGAAATTCACATAGAGGGTGATCCTACTTCTTTTGAAGAAGCTATGAGATGTCCTGATGCATCCAAGTGGCAAGAAGCTATGGAGGATGAGATGAGGTCAATGAGTACCAACAAAGTTTGGAACTTAGTAGAAATTCCTAAAGGTGCCAAGTTAGTAGGCTGCAGATGGGTCTACAAAATTAAATATGACTCTGAAGGGAATATAGAAAAGTATAAAGGTCGTCTTGTGGCCAAGGGCTTCACTCAAAGAGAAGGGATAGATTACAATGAGACGTTTTCTCCAGTCTCGTGTAAGGATTCTTTTAGAATCATAATGGCTCTAGTTGCACACTATGATTTAGAATTACATCAGATGGATGTAAAGACGACATTCCTGAATGGAGATTTATATGAAGATGTCTACATGACTCAACCCAAAGGTTTTGTTGTGAAAGGCAAAGAACATTTGGGATGTCACTTGAAGAAATCCATTTATGGCTTAAAGCAAGCCTTAAGACAATGGAACATCAAGTTTGATGAGACAATTAAGAAGTTTGGGTTCAAAGCAAATATTGAGGACAATTGCGTTTACGTAAAGTTTAAGAAAGGAAAATTTATTTTCCTAATACTGTACGTGGATGATATCTTGCTTGCCAGCAATGATGTCAGACTGCTACAGGAGACAAAAGAGTTTTTGTCCTCAAATTTTGATATGAAAGATCTAGGTGAAAACTCGTATGTCTTAGGCATACAGATTCACCGAGATAGAAGAAATGGGGTTTTAGGTCTATCACAAAAGGCATATTTAGAAAAAGTTCTAAAGAAGTATAATATGCATGTGAGTAAAGCCACACCTGTTCCTATTCAGAAGGGCGATAAGTTTGGACTATATCAGTGTCCAAGGAACCAATACGAGATCGATCAAATGAAAGCGATTCCATATGCTTCAGCAGTAGGTAGCTTACAGTATGCACTCGTCCTGATTTAGCATTTGTTACAGGAGTACTCGGAAGATATCAGTCTAATCCAGGTGCAGAGCACTGGAAGATGGCAAAGAAAGCATTAAGATATTTGCAAGGCACAACAAGCCTCATGCTAACTTATAGAAGATCGGATACTCTAGAGATAATAGGGTATTCGGATGCAGATTATGCAGGAGATAGAGATGGTAGAAAGTCTACATCTGGATATGTGTTCACTCTCGCAGGAGGGGCTATCTCATGGAGAAGTTCTAAGCAAGAACTAGTTGCAACATCTACGATGTATGCAGAGTTTATAGCATGTTTTGAGGCTACAGGACAGGTCATGTGGCTAAAGAAATTTATACCAGACTTGAGGGTAGATTGCATAAATAGACCACTAAAGATGTACTGTGACAACGCGCCAGCAGTATGTTATGCACATAACAACAAGTCGAGTAATGCTACCAAGCCCATAGAAATTAAGTTCTATGCGGTGAAACACAGAGTCCAGGATAATACTATAAGTTTGAAGCATATAAGTACAAAAGAGATGCTTGCGGATCCGCTCACAAAAGGCTTACCACCCAGTGTGTTTAAAGAACACATTACCGGTATGGGTTTAAGGGAAAGCTTATGATTCCTGGATAGGGCCCGAGTTAAGATCCTTCAGAATGGACAAGTGTATTGTGGCTGGTTAATCTGATTGTTATTACGATTAAGATGACCCATGCTCGGTATGGTTACTTGTGATGAAGTGGATACCCAGCGAGAGGCTGAAGTGCAAGAAAGTTAAGATGAGATCGATAGGGAGAATGTTAGTTGATCTCCTCTCCGACTCGGCCCAAAGGCCCACTCGGAAACGATCTCGCACCCTAGTCGGGGGCGCCCAACCGAACCATGGTTGGTGGGCCCCTGGCGCCAGTGCTATATAGAGGAGGTGGGGGCCACGGCTCGCAGCACGAGGTTGCCCTGCGCCGCCATACCCCCCACCTACATCCCTTCCGACTCGAGGGAGCACCTGGCCGCCGGGAAGCTCCATCCTCCTCACCGACGCCCCCTGCGCTCCTCACCGACGCCCCCCCTGCGACTCCCTCACCGCCGTCACTCCGTCGCCCTCGACGACATGGCCAAGGAGGACGCACCTACTAATGGTCGGCTCTTCTACCCTTCCTCTGTGTTAGTTGTTAGGGTTCTTGTTAGGGTTCTAGATCGGTAGATTCGTTCTAGTTCTAGGTTAAGTCAATCTTTGTTATCTAAGTTCATACCCATCTACTTCTACTGCTAGAGATCCTAGATACGAGATTAACACTGAATCCCAAGCCTCCTTGACCGTTTTTTGCCACGGATTATGCACACGAAGGTCTGGCACAGATTTTTATCCCAGTATGGACGCCAATCAACTTTCATGACCAGTTTTAGAAATTACTTTTGATAAGATAGATGAACATGACAAACTTTGTAGGCATCAAATTGCATTCACAAATCCAACCCAGACCCAGTTTAATTTGGTAGGAAGAAGAACGTGGCTGGAGGCCCTCTCACCAAGAAACTCACCTCCCACCTCCAGGTAACTGAGCTCCGACACATTTTTCTGGTCTCCGAGCGTCAACTCCGTCAAACCCGTGGACTCCGATCACCGTTTGCGCTGCTCTGCTGCCTTGACCCGCTGCCAGACTCGGCCACTCGGGGCACCCTCAGGCTCTCGGCGGCTGGTGCGCACCACCAGCCTCATCTGTTGTCTCCTCCCATCCGTTCTCGGAGGCAGCCAGGGACACGGCAACGCCAGGGACACGGCACGGGTCTCGCCGTCGCGGCGGCGGCGGCGAGGAGGAGGATTCAGAATCTCAGACGAAGGGACCCCCGTATCTTCTAGTCATATTACCATTTTGCCCACCCTTATAAGTTGGATAACGCGGATGATTAATAGCGACGGGACCGCATCGTGGCTCGCCCGAGCCGTCCGATCATGTTTCAGCATTCAGCGGCTCAGATCGTTGGGTGCTTAAGCACGACACGTTCGCGTACGGGCCACACAAACGCTCCTCTCTGATTACACGCCTATTCACTCTTCTTGTCTTCTCCCCCTCCACCAGTCTCAATCCAATCAAGCTTCCCCCCAAATCGATCCCCATCGCTCCGCTCCATCCATCCATGGCGACCCTCACCATGCAGCCGATCGACCCCCGCCCCGCCCCGGCTGCCCAGGAAGACCAGAGGCGAGTGGTTTCCCCCGTTCTCTTCCTTGTTTTGTTTGCTCGATTGGCACCCCAAAAGGAACGAGCGATCCGGAGATTTGTTTAGTGATTTTTGGTGTTCGTTGTCTTATGCAGGAAGGGGGAGAATCCTGCTGCGGATACTGCCGAATTGAGTGACATCGACTCGGGGTAATTGCTTCCGTGGCCGTTTAACCGCGGTATCGAATTTGCGCATGATTTATTGATGTGGTTATGATTCTGTGCAGCTGGGTTGTCCTCAAGAGCTCGGATATAGTTTCGGCGGATCTGGCCGCCGCCGCCATCAGTGGCGGTCGGCATCTGGGCTCTTCAGCGATTCCTAGCTGGTACGAGTTGGGATTATACATAAGCAGTGTGTCGTTGTTGGTTTGTTTCGCGTGAATTGTGACCAATTTTCTTCATTTTTAACGCCATGTTCTTTTGGCGTTTTGTTCTGACAGGGCACGATGGGTTCTTGGAGGTGTGGTGTACACGGTGGTGCCATTTTACAACAGAGTTAGGCAGATTGAAGGTACGTGAGATTATAAGAATCATGAACTTAATACTGGTTATTTTTCTGTCTCCGCCTCGTTTATAATATTCTTCTATTAGCAGTGAAGGAATAGATTTTGTAGTTTAAAACATGACTAGAATATAACTGTTCCATGGGTTGCACTAACTGCTTAGTATTTACAAATAATTTATCTTGCCAATAACTTTAGAGATTCTGATTGCTATAGCTTGATTATCATGCCAGAAGAGACAGTCGGATTTGTGGAGAATAGTGTAGAGGTTGTGGAGCATGTAGCTGTGGCAACAGAGAAGCTAGCTGCAAATATGGCTAAGCAACTTCCTAAAGATGGGTCTCTGCAGAAAGCAGTGGAGGAGGTTGGGCACATTGCTGAGGTAGTGGATACTGATGCAGAGAAGGTTGAAGCAGTCACTGAGAAGGTTTGCTTCTGTTTTCTTAATTCTTGTTGATACTCTCATGCTATACATATTTCCATATTACAGCTGCAGAAGACAGATAATCTTACCGTAGAAATTGTATTGTTGCAAATTACCAATTAAGCAAATAAAGCATTGTGTTTTTTTTCTGCAATTTCAATTTATGCCAAGTTGCTAACTAAGATGTGCACGTGTGAGTACTTTTGCCTACTTGATCATGATATATGTTATTATGTTAACTTACGAAGCAAGAAATGACTAGTATTTTAGATTGTTAGCAGTTTCCTTTGGAGAGCAGAAATTTGCGCAAATATCTGTTGTAGACTTGTAGTCCTGCAGCCAAAATTTTCATGTATCCAAGTAATGATGACTGTCGAGAACTGTTCGAAGCTGTTTCTTGGAGAGCATAGATTTTCTTGAGCAATTTCTGATTGTTTCGTAACTTATACTGGTCAGTGATCAGTGGTCACTGTGTGGCTGAAAGCTGGCTCTGTAGGAGTCTAGTTGTTTTCCATTTTTCTGATGGTGCTAAGCACAGAACTTTTTGATATCTCAACATCTGAAAATTGGTTGCCTGCTTGGTGTTGCAGGAAGAATAATGCCTCAGACATTTTTTTGGTGACAGCATAAATTTATGACAATTTTGGTAAAGCAACCAGAGAATGCCATAAGTTTAAAGACATCTAAAAATGGTCTAGTAGGATTTTATAATCGAACTTTTTAGAAGGATTTTGTGTGCAACATTCAACGGTAGCATAAATTTGGAACTACAGAAGATTGCAAGATTTATTAACCAGCTCAATTAGAAAAAGGACTCCTATAATAGATCATGATTTTTTTTTTGTTTTATATGTATGGTGAAAGTTAACATGGAACAAAAGCATTAGCGCCTTGCCGTCTTATGGCTCTCCTTGCCTGTACAGATCGACAAGGTCAGTGATGAGATTGATGCTGCTGTGGAGCCTGTCATCAAGGAGCTTGAAAAGGAACTCGATCAGAACACACAATCTGCCAATGGAGTTAACGCACAGAAGTGATCACTGACCTTAGCGCTCCTCAATGTACATAGCGTGTGTAATGTTGTTTTTTTTTTCTCTGTTCTCTTTTCAAGGAACGCTTGTACATATGGCGTGCTGCTGTGTATGAATTGTGCCCTGCCATGATCATAGTAAGGTGTGAAGATGGTGTGCGGGGTACTCATAGATGAAGTGTGGAGGACTGAAGACAGTTCAGATGTGGAACTAGATAAATATTCATGAATTATTGGTACACTATCAAATCATTACGTAAATAAATACATATTGGCCTGCTCATTAGCCTTCTACTAGGAACCTCTTAATCCTCTAATCTGTTTTGCATTTTTGTTCCCTCTTGTGTATGTTACTCTGCTCTGCATACCATGGCACCAAGAAAGAAGGATATGAACTTTTCAACGTTTCATCACGCGAAACCCAGGGCTGCCAAGCCCTGTACCCATCGTCGTGTAGTGTCACTGAAATGTCCGGCGACACGGGCAGGCACTTGGCGGGGACGCGGCCGCGAACGTTTGAGCTAGGTGGGATATTTTTGCCGTGGCGGATAAAGCCCAGCGAGGCCACGCAGCCCGCGCCACGGATATCTTCACCGCCACCCGCCGCGTCGCGACTCGCGAGCTCGCCATGGCTCTCCCCCTCGCGCGTCTCTTCCTCCCCGCGCTCCCGGCCTGCCAGTGTCAGCCACCGCCGCTCCGCCTGCGCTTCCCCGAGCGCCACGTCTCCTTCGCCGCTCCTGCCGCCTCATGTTCCGGCGTCCACCGCGGCGCCTTCGCTGCCCGCGCGGCCGCTAGTGCCCCTGCGGCCCCGCCCCCCGCGGCGCCGGAGGCGGAGGCGGAGGCGGAGGAGCAAGTGGGGCCGAGGACGCGGCTCGTCGCGCAGAACATTCCGTGGGACTTGACGCCCGACGACGTGCGAGCGCTCTTCGAGAAGCACGGCTCCGTCGTGGGCGTCGAGGTAGGCATCTGCTTCACTCCCCTCCCTGGCTCCCTCCCTTATCTGTTCGAAGTTTTTGCTTCTTAGATACAGCTCTATAATAGCTGTAGCAGTAATCCTGTTATTAGACGGTGGATGCTGTCGAGAGCAGTGGCTGTCGGATTGAAGTGCTAGTACTGTTGGAATAGCTTGATGAAGAAACTGAAATGCATTTGGTATGCAATGGGCCTAACTGTCCATTTTTGCTGTGCTCAAGTAGGTGCAATACAATAGTTGCAAGGCTTTGAATCTGAAGGAAATCTCATTCTATGCACGTGCGAATCTGGCTGCGAAGTACAAACATTGCTAATTTAGAATTCTGCTACTTGCAAGATGGCCCTCCTTTATTAACATTGGTGCTATTTGTATTTTGGACAAAAAAAAAAAAAGGTTAGTCTTATAATGGTTCAGTGCTACCATATTACTTCCTACTGCCCATGGAACAATGACTTAACTACTTACGAGAAAATATTCTTGTTTTCATGGCCGTCAGCTCATTAATCCATTTCACAATGGGTGCTTGCTAAAATTACTCAGTTCTATACAATGACAGCAATGATACTGTTAGTGATTATTTTCTTACTTGATTTCCTAGCTTTCAATGTACAATGCCAGCAAAAATAGAGGGTTGGCATTTGTAACCATGGGTTCAGAAGAAGAGGCTCTTGCAGCTCTCAACAATCTCAATTCAACTGTAAGTTTAAGTATCACATAAAGTATAGCTCACTCTCAGACTCACCCTGCTTACTGGCATCATTGTTTGTTTCCCTTCCATCTTCATTTTTGATGTAGACTTTAAGTGATAGAAAGATCAAGGTGGACTTTGCGAGACCTAGAAAGAAGCAACCTAAGCAAGTTAAGCAGCCTGTATCAGATAGCACGGAAAAATATACTCTGTTTGTCGGAAATTTGACATGGAGAGTCAGAAATCGTCAACTTCGCGAACTATTTGCATCAACCCCAGGTGTCCTATCAGCTGAAGTTATCTTTCATACCACTACACCAAGGCGATCTGCGGGTTATGCATTTGTTTCTTTTTCGTCGAAAGAAGCTGCAGAGGCTGCCATATCTTCTTTAAATGGACAGGTTAATATTAATGGATTGTACCATGTACACGTATGTACTGGTTATTAAAATTCTACTCCATAGCAGCTGTTAATTTGACCTGTGATTATTGTTGCAGAAATTGATGGGACGACCCATTAATGTGATGTTCAAAGAAGAAAGTTCTAAAAAGAATGAATCTTCTGTCCCAAAGGAAGGGGAGGCCAAGGTATCTGAGCAGAGTGATAGCTAAACACTAACTTTTCAGAGAATGAAGAAAAGTGAAATGAATTGATCTGTGGTTACATATATTCTGACCCATGGTATTTCTTTTTCAGCAATAGTTACATCTTTTGTTTTATTTATCTCTATTTACTCCATGTACATATTCGTTTACCAAAATTGGAAGTTGGATTCCATGTGAGAAATGAAACGGCCTCCTTAACATATTATTGTTAATTACATGTCTATTTATTTATGCCGAACCTACAACTATCTGTCCACTGCTGGTTATTCCTTCATGATATAACCTACTAGTAGCAGAAACATGCCATAAATCGGTGTACTGCCCCTTCTGACTGTGATCTTTGCATCTTTGCAAGTGTTAATGACGGGCTTTGTTCGGCGGATCTTCTGCTGATTTGTACGGCTGATTTGTTCTGAAAGAAAATATATTGCGTGCTAATTTGTATGGTTAATTTGTTCTGAGAGAAATATATTGCACAAGAAGTTGAAAAAAGAGAAGCCGAACAGAGTTGTACGAGTTGCTATGTATGTAATTGCGGCATCACTACGGGGTCTACGGCGGTTGTTTGTTTCTATGATTGGATGTGGAGGTGATGACAGCATCACTATATAAATAATTACTGTTCATAAGCTCCTATAATATACATTTATATTGGCTTGTTAGCCAGCGCTACATGGGTGACACCTCTCTCTCGTAGGGAATAGGGATGCCATATTGCCGCTCGTTTTTGCTGGTTCAGGACTCATGAATTGTGAAATGCGTGCTCTATAAGTTCTCTAGAGGTGAAATCTCATATCTGTAACATTTGGAGGTCAAGAATGCTGGGAGCACGTAAATATTACTCCCCCCGTTTCATAATACTTGTCGTTTTGACTTTTCTAGATGTATTTCTTTTGCTATGTATCTAGACATAAGTATATATCTAAGTGCATAGCAAAAGAAATGTATCTAGAAAAGTCAAAACGATACGTATTATGAAACGGAGGGAGTATATACGTGGTCTTTGTCAGCTATCGGTAGTAGACTAGTAGTTAACTGTAAACTAAACATGAGCGTGAGGAGCTATCACGCAAAAGGCTGACGTACTTACCGTGGTTGCTATGAGGTTGTTCGGCTGGTAGAATGAATAGTACTCGGCTGGTAGATTGAATAGTATTGTGTGAGAGAAGATAAGCCGAAACATGCTCTATGTGTGTTGAAATATTTTATTTGGAACCACATACCAGAGAGAAATTTGTCCGGTCAAAAATATCGCTCTTTCAGGTTATCTCTTCCAATCACCTTCAATTCTTCAAACCGAACAAGTTCTTAACGGAATTTGAGAATTTGAGGATTAAGTTCTTGATGTAGGCATTCAGATTGAGATCAAAATATCAAATAGATCCAGGAAAGTGCCCATTTTAACCCCAAACCATCAACAAAGTTAAATTTAACACGCGCAGCTGACGTGCTATCACATAGGTCATATGATAGCTAGAATGACCTCATGAGATTAAAACTACTAGAGAATGTGGCGCGCCTCCAAGGCACCTTTTTCTCGATCCAGAATGTAAGAACAGAGCCTATATGATAAGTAACAGATTGAATTCACAACACATGGACAAACCTGCTCCTTGATTTTTTTTAGGAAATGGACTTCCATTAATCACTCTGTCCAGGTAACTCCTCCTTGGATACAATGACAGTACATACTCTTCCACAGCAAAGGATTGGACTCACAATTTACCCCTAGGGCAGCTAAAGTATGCGCAACAGAACTACAAGCCCGTGGGCAGTGGGAGACAGGACTAACAGAAAAATCATACAACAATGGTACTTTAATCTCCCTAAACATCATGGCAAATGGTGATCTATCACTCTCTGAATTTCTGATAACATCCACCACCATTGCAGCATCCGTTTCCACAATGATCTTGTCCAAGCCCATCCTTGTTGCATGCTCAATTCCTCTGAAGCACGCCAAAGTTTCAGCATGTTGTACATTCATCAAACATTCAGTTGCATATGAATTAACAGTCAACTTCGAGCATAAACCTAATAGTAGGCAATTCATGAGCAGCATATGAATTAACATTCTTCCAAAGCAACAACCTAGCCTCTGTAGTTAACAAAATTGCTACTCAAATCTCTCTGCTTAAAATCTAGAAGCCCTAAAACTGATGCATGGAAAATGAGCTCCAAATTAATTTAAGTCACCAATTTCTTGGGGGTTTCTACTCCATACTTATTAAACCTTACTTTTTGGCTAACCCATTAATCAATATTGTTAACTTCTGTAGCGAACATGGCCTCATATGCCATTTGTTCAAATATTAATTTTGGTGATTAATGACAACATGATCAATGGGACTAACCATATTGTTTAGCATGTCTTTGTAGATACTTCTAGGTCCCAAGGATGCAAAAATACCACATGCCAAAATGAGAAGATAGTATATTTTTCAAGGGTCAAAACCGCGGAAGAAGAAGAAAAGAAATGCTACCGTCGGATGAACCGACGGTACCTTGGAAACAAGCATTGGTGCAATAACCGGATGAAGTAGTACACTGCGGAAGAAGACGCAAGTCAGCTTGCACCACCGGATGAACCGACGCCCCCAGTTTTACATGCGCCGGATGAATTCAAGAGACCAAGCAACAGTCAGCTCGCAGGAATCAGTAGCACCGGATGAACCGACGGTGTAGCAGCGGTTCATCCGATGGCCATGTGTTTGCTAACAGAGAGATTCTGGCACGAAGGTCTTCAGCACCGGATGAACCGATGGATACAAGGATTAAGCAACGATTCATCCGATGGCTTCGAAGATGCTACCAGAGAGGTTTTGGAAGCAAACCTATCAGCACCGGATGAACCGACGGCATGAAAGAAGGACCGTCGGTGCAAGCGTCGGAGGATATGTGTCAGTGGAAATGCAATGGCTAAGTGATGTGGAGGGCACCGGATGAACCGACGCCTGGGAAAGTTATAGCGGCGGTTCATCCGACGGTACTAGTTTCAGCAGCTTTTAGCCAACGGCTCTTTGGACGCCTTGGGCTATTTATACCCCCTCCACTCCACCATTTGGAGTTGCTGGATTGTGTGGAAGTGCAGAGGAGTTCAAGACACATTGAAGATCATATCCAATCCATCCAAGTGCTAAATTGGTCATCCATAGACTTGCATATGCTTTGTGTGTGTGCTTAGTGCTAGGCTTAGCTTAGAGTTGAGTGAGTGCAAGTTGTGCCTACCTTGTGAGGTGATTCTCGAGTGGATCAAGTTGTACGAGGTGCGCCGGAAGTCTTGGAGCCTAGGTGGCTCTCCGGCAAACGTCTTCGACCCTCCGGCTTGGTGTGGAGCGGCGAGGACACTTTGTGCGGGAGACGTGGAGACCCCCTTCCCTTGGTGGAGAAGCTCCTTAGTGGAGGCGGCATCAAGGTGACCAAGGGAGCTTGGCGAGTGCCTTAGTGGCGAGCCTTTGTGGCAAGTCAAGTGGTGCTCTTGGGAGAGACTTGGTGACCGGGAAGCAATACTCTTGTGTAGAGTGCTTCAACAACGTGGACTAGGGGTGGCTTAGTGCCTACCGATACCACGGGATAAATCGCGTGTCAAGAGTTTGCTTCCTCTCATCCCCCTTTACGTTTCCGCATTACATTCTTGCAATCCTTGTTTGCCTTTACTTACCTAGAGTAGTATCTTGCTAGGATTGGCCATATGTTGCAAAACTTGTTTTGGGATGGGAGTTTTCACACTAGAACAACCTAGTTGCACATCTAGATAGTATGTTTTAGTTTATGTTTGATGCAAATAGTGATAAGCCATAGGTTAAGGTTTTAAGTTGCCTAATTCACCCCCTCCCCCTCTTAGGCTACGGGCATCCGATTCCTTACAACTTCACTCCCAGAAAGAAGAATAAAACCTGCTGGAAGTAATAAAACATTGGTTCCCTTTGGTGACGAGAACGTACAGATGAAGAGACTGCGGTAGCTACTGCAGGTATGAATAATGACAATTAACAATCACGTCACAAAATAAGCAGATAATGTACATAGCCGAGCATCGCTTCTTCCACGAAAAAAAATGTGTCATATGAAACTCACTGCCGTAACAAATGGATCATATGAAAAAATTTCAAGATTGAAGGAGAGGACTACAATTGTGTCCTATGTGCATCCAATAGAGAAGAAACTGCAATGCACTTGTTCTTCACTTGCCCCTTTGCAAATAGTTGTTGGCATATGATTGGTATTCAGTGGCAAATTGGTTCACCCTTCTTTCAGATGCTTGAACTGGCCCGAAGAGATTTCAATAACAACTTCTTCATGGAAATCTTCATAATTGCAACATGGCAGATATGGAAGCAAAGGAATGGACTAATCTTTGAAAATTGTCTTGCAAATACTAACATGTGGAAAAGAAATTTCAAGGATGAATGCTTCAATCAAGCTCTTAGGATGAAAGACTCCTTGAAAACTCCTTTTCTTAATTGGGTCAACAACCCTGTATAGGCTTATAGCTCTATAGCTCAGTATACCTCCTTTAGGCTCTTAGCTCTTGTGTAGCTCTGCAGCTCCCCCTCTCTGTTTGTTGTTTGGTTTAGTGGTGGTTTGTATTTTGTTTCTTTCCTTTATTTTTTAAATAAAATTTGCACAGCGGGGGCCTCCCTCGCTGTATTCGGTTCAAAAAAAAAAACAAATGGATCATAGGGTCCATCTGCAAGATACGCCAATGTTGTTCCTGAATCCACAATTGTTCCTTGTGTATTCGATGTTGTAAACAAGAAGGAATCAATGTGTAGCTTTTGACCAATGACAACGGTGCTTTCCAGATTCAAATTGTAATGAGGCATATAGTTCATTTAAAATATTGTTATAAGCAGCGGTTAGTGTCAGTATTAGTAACACAGGAGGTTCACAACTTCTCAACACAGGAAATGGTTGTTCAAGAGTCAATGGAACATAAACTAAGTTATATTAGTTCTCTAACTCATAAGTATATTTTTATATGTCAAATTTATCACAACAGTCACTGCAGAATGCCTACCGAAACATAAGCTAGCAGTGCAGATTGCTGTAGTTTTACACCCAAAGTAATTCCAGGGATGAAACTTACTGTGATGGAACCAGTGGAGTATAGACTAAGCCTGGCTCCACAATTTCACCAAGCACAAGAATACCACCACCATTGTCAGAACCTTTCAGGCAATGAGAAAATACTTTAGGGGGCACTCTGAGTGAATTTAGTTGTGAGATGACAGACAATTGATGCTGTCCAAACCCAAGAATCCCATAAACTGCTCTATCTCATAACAATAAGATCATCTGGAAAAGGAATAATTGTAACACATTGTTCTAGCAACATGCCAGCATCCTGTTGCTGCAGAATCAAAGGACTCCGAGTGAATTTAGTTGTGAGATGACAGACAATTGATGCTGTCCAAACCCAAAAATTCCATAAACTGCTCTATCTCATAACAATAAGACCATCTGGAAAAGGAATAATTGTAACACATTGTTCTAGCAACATGCCAGCATCCTGTTGCTGCAGAATCAAAGGAATAGTAATAACACATTGTTCAGGTTGAACATCAAGGAATGCTTTTCCTCCTTTTAATTTTGGCTTGGACCGTAGGACGAAAATAAGAGGAGGAAGGATGCAGGCAAATGTGACAAGCAATCTACTGGTTCAGGACATTGAAAGTTTGTTGTCATGGCCGGAACATGTCCTGCTGCTTGCCGCCTCCGCCTCCTCCATTCTAGCACGCAAACAGCGACAATTTGTCAAGATACTCGTCCAAAACCTCCACATCTATGAGATCACCCAGGTAGGCAGCAGAAATTTCACCTCTACGTCTACGAGACCACCCAGGTAGGCAGCAGAAATTTCACGAACACGGAAGAGGTTTCTTTTACTCACGGAGTAGGAGTTGTCGTCGACGCCGCGCTAGTCGGAGGGGTTGGGGGTCGTAATGCATGGTCAACCTCGGCGTACGGACGCGAGATGAGGGGAGCACGAGCGGCGCGGTGATGCGGGCCATCAGCCCTGTTGGCCGCGGGGGCGTTTGGGGGAGCACCGCTGGCTGGTGTCGGCGTCGCGGGCGTGTGGCCGTCGTGGGAGCGCGCGAGCCGGCGTCGGGGGCGGCGGAGATGACCGGTGTCAGGCCGTCGGGGTCAACGGAGTCACTTATACCGCAGCTCCCTCGCGACGACAACTGCTCCTCCCCAGCGGCGTCCGGACAAATAGGAGGCCCAGTTCAAAAGCACTAAGTCGAGACCTAATATCTAGTACGAAAACAAGAAATTAGCAGCGATTTCCGTCTCCGATTTGAAGCTAGATTGACACGAGGTCTTGAACGACGAGTAGGTTACAAATAGGAATTGCCAACGCCTGTGGTCTCTCACGAAGTCACGATCGTGTCTTGTGGGACTGTGAGCGAGTTGAACTTGCTCTAGCAGGTCACGTTTTGGGCTAAATAATATAGGTTTGAGTATTTTTCTAAATGAAACAAAGTCCACGATTATTATATCTATCTATCTATACTATAAGGAGCGAAAATAATTGAAAATAATTCTCACCCAATTCGGGTTCGTCGTACCCCTCACGCCGGACCCACTTGTCATATGTTTTTAGAAGTGGATAGGGTGGAAGGACTATGTAAGGACTAAAAAAAATCATAATTTGGAGAGCGTTTCTGCCAAAAATGAATTGTTTTTCTCACCCAACCTCGCTTTACCCACCTCTCGTACCCACGTGGGCCCACCCGAGTCGCTCGTATAATCCAAACAAAATAATGACCTGACTAATCCGATCCTAGCAGCCACTTTTATGTACGGCGATATCTAAAAGCCTCTCCCTCCGATCGGGGGGCATCAGGCGGATCAGCGCGACGATCGGACTAGGTGGCTCTGCGCGTCGAGTGGGACGAAGGCGAGGGCGACGAGCATGGCAAGCAGGCCGACAGGCACAAGCAGCAGCAGGAACGGCGGTGGGGACAACAGCGGCAGGACCATCGGCAGGAACGCCAGCGACACGGCCACGAACAGGAACGCCAGCACCAGCTTCGCCGTGAAGTACCCCGGCAGCGGCGGCGGCGTCACCGGTGGTGGTCCATGGCCGCGGCTCGTCCCCATCTCCTGCGGCCGCCGATGCTGCTTCTGATCCGTGTGCATTGATGCTCCCTTGCTGCGGTGAGGATCACTTCTCCTCCTCGGCGGCCTCTTGTCCATCGCGAACGGACGACGAGGGTACTCTTCGTTTGAGGACGGTGACAGGATCGAGAACCAAAGCTCAGGCTCTGCCCTGCCGCCGACGATCGCAAGGCTCATTCAGATGAAGCAGTTCCTTCCCGCCCTGAAGTTGTGAGCTCCACGAACGCCGACGAGAAGGCAGGGATCAGCAGACGATCAATTCAGTCGTAGCAGGCTGATGGCTAGGCTAAGAATGCGAAGGAACGGGAGCTGAGGTAATATACAAGTCGGGCCTCGGGCAGTCGGGCGGGCGACTGCTTGCTGCTTGGTCGCTAAGCACAGAGCAAGCAGGTTCGGGTGTGTTTAGAGTCCAAACGTTTGGGCAAAATTTGGCAATTCTGATCAAAATTGGTGCAAAATACACTGTAGCGTCAGATGAATAGTGAGAGGTGATGTGATGGAATGTGATAGATGATGGGATGTTTTTTGAAAAAATTTGGGCTTCTAAACACACCCTTCGTTGAGCGGCGCGGCGGGGGGTCCTCTTGGAGCAGGAGCAGAGCATGTGCTTTTGCTCCGTCCAGGCAGAGGTAGCAGTTGCACGTTTTGACCCGATCTGTACCCCGCGGAACCTCGTATTTCCATGAACCGTCAGACCCCAGTCGGCTCGGCTCATGCCCTTTTGAACGAGATGACAGGGAGATCAGCGTCGGGATCACGGGGGGTGCCGAGCCCGAGAGATCCTGCATCTGCATCCTTTTTCGGCCGGTGCCGGTGCAGGTGCGGCGTATGTGGCCGGGACGGCGCGGTGTGACAATGGTACCAGGAGAGAGGAATTGGAGTCGTCGCGGGTTGGTTGCGTTGCGGCGGCAGGCGTGGGATGCTGGGTTGTCTGGGTGCGCGGTTGTTCTGAAAGTGATGAGCGTGTTAAATCAAACATCAAATCCACTTCGCTTTGCACCCTCGACAGCATCAGCAGGATGCATGAGCCCGCCTCCAAATAAACAGAGGCATGCATTTCGATCTACAGATTAGCATTCCAAGAATAATCACACAGCAAAAACTCCAAGACATGTTCCATGTTTGAGGGAACAATTTATAGGCGCACGCCTCCTCCTATCATCAAGACGTGATGCTGATGCCCTCTCCTCGCTGCGGTCCTTCCGCCGCCGGCGGCTCCGCCTCGGTCTCCGCGGCCCCACTGCCGTCGCTTTCCTCCTGCTTGTCTTGGGTGAGCATGGCGCCGCCGACGCATGGGCCGCACGTGCGTTCCACCCAGGCCTCCAGGTCGTGGCCGCCGCCGGCCTGGCCGAGCGCGCGACGCCCGAAGCACAGTCGCCCCACGGCCAGCGCCGCTACCACCAGCACGGCCACGACTACCAGCATGGCGATCACCGGGCCGTACGACCCTCTCCCTGCCGCCGCATCGGGCATGCCTCTGAGGCCGTACGCCACCGGCACCGTGAGCGCCGGCGGGGTTGGCGTCGGCAGCGGCGGGAGCATGAACACCGACATTGCCTGCGGCGGCCTGCACGTTCCAACCGCGCGGCTCCAGACGAGAGAGCTCTACCGCGCCCTAGGGTTTTAAGGGGGAGAGCTTGCCCAGCAAGCGTAGGAGTAGTGGGAGGATAGAGAGTAGAGCGTGTTGGTCTGTTGGAGCAAGAAGGGCGGGTGTGTGAGTGTCTGTGGAAACTGGAAAGGTGCTTTTTGTGTTGTGGATTCCTCCCCCTGACCAGATAGATAGTGTGGTGGGAGACAAGGAAAACGATGTTTCAGCTCGCGCCTTGCGGCAACATTTAGGTCAAGTGCAGTGGTGTGCAGTGCCGGCAGGCCGCCGGAGCCGCACTAGCCTCCCGCGCGTTGGACCGCCGGAGTTGACGCCAAGCTGCTGGGTGCCTGCCGTCGTAGATTCGCTGGGGGAGCTGGTCAAGGAAACTCTGCCGTCCATGCTTGGGGATAAGGCTAGCTTCGGTAGACCATAGACACGTAGCAGGTTACTGATGAATAGATAGGCATACAGGTGTGATTCTTTTTTAGTTTTTTCATTCAGCTCGTGGGGCCCACTTAAACTTAAACTCAAATTATACCATATTGAATCATATATATTTTTAATTCATTCCATCATTATAAATAGCAATACTTCATTTATCATTATTTGATTTAATTTTTTTCTTACATGTTTTCTTGCGTTTCAAACATATTTTTTTATCTTTTGTTTTTTTTCTTTCTTCTATATTATATTCATTGGTTCCAGCGAATCCTTGCAGGCACGAATGATCGAGAATGTAGCGTGATAAATGTGCACTTAACAAATACTAATTTCATTTGGTCGTTAGAATCATACTCACACTAAACATTTTATTATGTGTACCTAAAGAACCTTCAAATGTGCAATTTTACATTCATTTATCAAAAGCATAAAAAGTCTTGAGAAGCCCAATGCAAATGATGCAGACAAATAGCCATCCATAGTTATATGTAACATACAAGGGATTACATATTGGTATTGGTAACAATAATCTACTTCAATAATGCTCACGCTCTTGTGACTATAGCAGGTAAATAATTTTTTTAAAAAAGTCCCTTAAAGTCCGTTCCCTGCTGGCCTCGCCGTCCGCCATCGAGGCCTTCACGGAGTGCGCACTCTCGTTGTGCGGATCCAACTGACCTAACCCTGTTCGCCGTCACCTCCCGCTGCGGCACTGTTGGCCCTGAGCCCCAAGATGCACATCGCGGCGGCACAGGATCAACTCTCTCAATGTCCGCGCCAATGCGGAGGCCCTGGACCTAGAGGTCGCGTGAGTAGGCAGACCCCACCGACCCGGCCTTATACGCCACCTCCTCCCGCCGCGGCGGCCTCATGGCACCAGGTCGATGAAGAAAATTGGTTGCTGCCGCCAGACCACTAAGTAGGGCATGTTGACTGACGTCGACCTGCATGACTTTCTCACGGTGAGCTTCGAGAGACCAAACGGGCGGTGTGCATCTACTCACCAAGGAGCACAAATCGCGAGCCGCAAGGCAAGACCATGCCCCGGTGCCCACACCCGCGATCCCACAAGCTTGTGGTCTTCCTGCACGCGCTCATGCTGCACCTATGCCGCCGATCTCGGTCCCCCGCGTCTGGATCTGGCGGAGGAATAACAAGCACATGGACCGACTGGAAGTAGATGCGGAGGACGAGGGGCATGCAGAAACGGACGGCGGGTGGAGTGAAGGTGTGGACGACGTTATGTAGGCTAGAGGAGGAGGGGCTGACAACGTCGGCCTCCGGAGGGTAGGCGGCGTGCCGAGCAGAGCAGAGAGCGGTGAGTAGTTTTTTTTTGAGAAAAATGGCAGCGAGTAGATGTGCGACCGCTTTGGAGAGGATGGACATGACGTCCAACAAATTGGGCTTGATTTGGACCAGTGACGTCCATTTGCAGAGTTAGGTAAATTTGGGTGGATTAGTTATTATAAGTAACATTATGCTAAAAAAGTTATTATAAGTAATACAAAAAAAATTGTGAGTTGTAATTTAAACTGTATTTATTAAATAAACATATGATAAATATCAATAATTAAAATTTCACGGACGAACAATCAAAATTTAACATGCAACAAATTATAAGCTAATTTATGTTATGTACACGGACGATGTTTTTTTTCACTCTCGTGCAACGCACGACGACAACTATCTGAGGATCTTCGTGCGGGAGGGGCAGCCGGCGGAGAGCGAGGCCGGCAAGCACCTACGCGTGAACGTCCTCTTTGCTTCAAGCACATCTAGAGGATGCTGACGCCAGACAATGTTGTGCTGGCGGAGACGGGAGACTCATGGTTCAACTACCAAAACCTCAGGTTGCCGGAACGATACAGGTGTGTTGTTGTTTGCTACTGTCTTAATTGTTCTCCAGTGTTGTTTGTTCGTGTTAGTTCCAGATAGATAGTTTGAGATTGAGTAAGGTGTGCAGGCTTGTGGTCCATGGTGCTGCCTTTTGCAGGCTTGTGCTCCATGGTGGTGCCTTTTGCAGGTATACAAGTTCCACATGCAGTACAGCTCCGTCGGGTGGTCACGGCTTTGTCGGCGCGACCAAGGTGACGTGTGAGGAGGAGCTCACGAGTCACGACCGCCATCGACACAACCATCATAGAAAGAGGTTATATAGCTGGTGTTAATGTTTGTTTGTATACCGATCAAAGAAGAATACATCGGGATCTGGTCAATTAGAACCGGAGGTTTTAAATGGTATTTGAAGGATAGCTTAATGCACAACTCAAGATGACCTTCAATTCAAGCTTATTCTGCTCTGAAAATAATATAAGATTTGGTTGATTTGAAATCTTTAATGGTATCTAAATCACTAAATGCGATCGTGCACATGTTTCAATAGCTAATCCCTATGCAAAATTTATTGTCTCTAAATATGTCAGCAAGTTGCACGGCCTGCGTGCATCTTATCTAAGCTTTAAAAAAGAACACATTTTGTTCAGGATCTAACTAGCTCGTCGTGATGGAATATTATGCTCCGCTTGGAGATGATACAAAACATTCAATTGTAGTGCTGGTCCTGTTAAGAGGCTAAGGATGGATCGAGTCACGTACAACACAAGCTAATTGAGCAAGGATGAGTTTTTCTTCGGCGACATGGGTAAAGTAAGTTAAATTGGATGCTTGGTGTGGAACCACAAGTGTGAGCTGACAAGGGTAATTCTAAACCTTGGTAACAAGTGAGGGTCTTTCTGTTGGAGACATAATGAGTTCAAAAATGAGCATGATTGTTTTATCGGATTGAAGTACAATTAGATTACGAATATGAAACTTTAATTTGATAATGTGTGTCCAGTACTACTTCTTGAGTGATATGAATATGAAACACGTGCTCGAAATTTTTCTAAAACACGGCACACACGTGTATTTAGAAAAAGCATAATGCTAGCAGCAGAACGTCCAGAGGGACGGGAAAAAATCGGACGCGCCTGCTGCTGCTTCCGTGCTTCGGATGCGGGTCCCGCCAAGCCACCTGCTATCTCTCTTCCGTCCACCACAGCCACTCATCCAACTCCCATTCTCTCTCCCCTACTTTCTGTTGCGGGCTACAGATGGAGGAGTTTTACTCCTGGGCGTCGGGGCGCCGGCGCCAACTCCTGGGCATCGGGGCGCCGGCGCCAACTCCTGGGCATCGGGGCGCCGGCGCTGGCCCGCTGTTCCCCCGCGGTCGGCCAGGGGCGCGGCCAGGTGAGGTAGTTCGCCGACGGTGGTGGGGCCGACGGGCTACCGTTCCCTAGAAGCGTGGCTGGGCGGAGCTCCCGCTTGGTCTCGGGCACGTCGTGGGGGAAGACGCGCCATGCGCAGGTGCGGGAGCCGGACGGCGCTACGCGTCACGGGAGCGAGGGAGACTCCCATGGCCATGGGTGGAGCTCCCCAACAGCGAGGGGTGGAGCTCACCAGCATCCAGGGCGGAGCTCCACGTGGCCAGGGGCGCGCTTGGGCTCGTCGACGTCGCGGGCTGTCACTCCCCGCGGCCAAGGGCGCGGCTCGCGGCCTCCAGTGCGCGAGCTCCCCCGATGGCTCCTCAGCGGCGAGCTCCCCTGCCGGCGCGAGCCCCCTGAATGCTCCCCAGCGGCGACCTTTGTGGCTTGCCATCCTCCTCCCTCTTCTCTACTTTGTGCAGTGCTTCTTTTTTACCCAATTTAGTGCATGTTGCAAGCGTGTGTTCCATGTGTTTCGGATGTTTCAGAAGGATGTTGTAAGTGTTTTGTGCGGATGTTGCAAAAGTAGATTTAGATGTTTCAATTTTGCGGATGTTGATTCTCGATGTTGCAAATGTTGATTTTGTATGTTACATATATTGTTTTTGAATGTTGCGAAATTATTCTTCATGTTGCGCTCAACATGATTTGATGTTGCGACAATATTTTTTGCTATAGTATTTTTTTTGAGTGTTACAGTACTTTGATCTGACGTTTACAATGTTTTGATCTGACGGCTCTGCCTACGTCCGGAGGCCCGCGTCCCTCCGGACGTCCGGGTGCTAGCAGTCCCGTTAGAAAAATCTATTCAAACATGTGTTTTATTATTTATTGAACACGTGAGTACTAATTTTGACATAATAAATGGTAAAGTTAGTGCTTAGAAAAACCTATTCAAACATGTGTTTTATTATTTATTAAACACACGTGTGTACCAATTTTGACTTAATAAATGGCGGAGACGTTTGGTTCCTCGCCACAAATCGTCATGCTACATTAACACACACCACAACACAGTACATTATTTTTGAGCAAAACATGTGACGCAGATTTAACTCGCCACAAGCTGCAGTGTGGTTGCCGGTGGCTGGCAAGCAAGCAAGCCCTAAGTGCAGTTCAACTTCAACCAGAACAAACCAACATGCTCACTTTAAAAAAATTCAAAAGAAATATATTTAGAATAACTATATATTAGTGGAAAACAACCTATTAAACAATATTTTTATTGAAACCTAACGTAACAAATTATTAAACAAAATTTTAATTCAACTGCCTAGGGACATGTCAGCCAAATAAGACCATCACGTAGTCTTCTGACATGTTGTTGCAAAAATATCCATGTTGTTTTCACGTACTATACAAATTCAGGCAGACTGCCTAACATCCTAATGGGTGTGGTACCAGTAGTTTTGACCATGGAAGACGATGGATCCTGCCACCTCAGTCTGATTGCATCAAAAATACAAATTGTTGCATGTGCATCTTTATACATGAATCTGCTCAAACTTTGTAACACATGAGAATACACAAGAATTAAGATACAAATTTTAACTTTTTGCATCTACAAATGAATAAATGGAGTATACATGATATATATGGGAAAACACTTGCGTAAAAGCCTAGTTTAATTATTATCATTATTAATCAAAAGAAAAATATCACACAAGAGTAGTACTCCAAGTTTGACACTAAGGTTCATACATTCCCTGAAGAAAGGAGATAAACCACGCTCAACTGAAACTTAGCAAATGACAAGGGACCACCAAGATCCCATCAGTGGTCCGACCTGAACAGAAATGAATGCTATCAAAAGTATTTTATCGCCCATTGTGAGATGTCAAAATTTTGAAGATTGGAACATGAATGCTAGCCAAAAGTAACACCATTTCTCTCTGCATACTCAAAAAAATTATCCATGCTACCATTATGATCTTTTTCAGAACACAGGATCTCTACAGGAGAAGGTGCAGGTGCAGGTGCACTCAAATCGTTGTATGCAGAAAGTTAAAATAGAAATATCAATTCTTAATCTTGAATTTCTTAGGCCTAATCATAATCTACCCCAACATTTAGAAGGTCCAGCTCTGTAACCAAAAGTAACATTTATCTTTGGCATACAATGCTAACACACACACAAAAAAAATCCATGCTACCATCAGGATCTTCTTCAGCACACAAGATTTATGCAGGAAGGAAAATTAGAAGGACAGTCTCTTCACCTTGAATTTCCTAGGTCTGAACATAATCTGCCCCCGATATCCAGAAGGTCCTGCTATGGCAGGTGAGGACAGGTCATGGAAGTCGGGAGGGAGCCCTGTTTAGTTCCCCAAAAGTGCCAAAAATTTTCGCATCGCAGACCGTGTCACCACTCACAGAACACGCTTCTCAATGCAAAATTTTCACAACTTTCCCCAAAATTTCACCGAACTAAACGGTGCTGACACTTGCTCGGTTGACTCAGTGACTGACTTTGCCATTACACATGCTTCAGTTTGTCAGTCAAGCAAGCATAAAGGCTTAGCAGCTTCCAAGATACTTTCCCCAGATGTTTTGTTCGTTGTTTCATCAATTAATCACCTAAACAATTCCATGGTAGGACTTTTATTTATTGTGCTTAAGTCTTTTACAACTAGCTAGTTTCAACTTTTTGCAGCAGCAAGATCTAAAAATTGCATGCATATTGCATCAAGTAAAAATTGCATGCATATTGCATCAAGTTAGCCACTACAGTGTGAATGGAGTCACAGATCATATCAGGTGACATGTCTTCGCGGGTTAGCACAAAACTTTTCAATCATCAGAGTTGACAGTTTCAAGCTAATAGATAGTTAGATACTTGAATGTTCACTTTATATATGGCAACAACATCCTGTCCTAAACAATAGAGGCAAGAAAATTGTCAATGTGAAGGACATATGGTGAAGAACATGATGCAATACCCTTGTGCAGTACTACCCTGTCGAGTGAAGTACAATTGTTTGATGGATGGCAGTTGAGTATGCTCATACAAAGGTAAGATCAACCAATTGATGGATGACAAGTAGACAACTCATGTTCTACCAAGTCAAATGAAGCGTATGATCTTGATTGGAACTTGTGACTTTTCCCTCGTTGATCCGTGTCTGAGCAGCACAAGCCCCCAATCTAGGGTGCGTTTGGCACAGTTGTGGCTGCGGCAGCTCCGGTTGTGGCTGTGCTGATTCTTCGGTGAATCTTTTTTTTTGAGGGTCAACGGGGGGGGGGGGATGTCCCCCACCTGATTTCATTGAAAGGGCCATTACAGCTGGCCAAAAGCTTGTACATTGGGTTTTCAGCAGGAGGTAAAACTACTTTTGGAACCATAAACTACTGTGTTGTTCTACATGGAAGAAAACAGCAAGCACCAGGCTTCAGTAACCCCTCGATCAGCTATCAGAAGACGGTAGCTCCAAAGGCGGGCTTCTTCGCGACAGGAAGCCCAAAAACGAGCAAGGGATGGCGCCGCCCTTGCAAAAACGATGTCGTTGCGGTGTTTCCACAACCACCAGGCGAGCAGTAGAAGGAAGCAGTGGTAGTGCTTTGCGGGGACAGCAGGTCTCACCGAAGCGCCAGTAGTGTCCACACCCAGCGCCGCCCAAACCTGCGCCGCGAACGGACACAAGAAGATGATGTGGTTGCTGTCCTCCGGTTGCCCGCAAGTTTCGCAGCCGTCTTCAGAGATGACATGTTTGTGCACCAGATTAGCCCGGCATTGGATGCGCTCCTGGACCAGCAACCAGGCGAAGAACTGGACAGGGGGAGGCGCGCGATTTCGCCAGACAAACTCGTAGAAAGAGCAGGGGGCGCCCCGGCGCCGTATGCCAGGAGCAGGTAGACAGCCCCGGAGCGGAGGATGTCACCCTTACCGGCGAGCGAACAGTGCCGATGGTCCGGGCCGTCCCGGAGGGCTACCTGTTCCAGGAGAGAACGCACCTTGTCGAGTTCAGTGGCCGCGGCACGGGATATCCGGGGGACAAGGCACTGGTCCACGCCGCCCCGGACAACTTGAGCCACCGTCGTTTCTTCATCCGTGGTGTGCGAGTAGAGGAGGGGGAACAGGTCGCACAGGCGGCCGGCGGAGAGCCAGCGATCCAGCCAGAAGCAGGTTGAGGCCCCGTCGAACACTTCACATGTGGTGATCGCACGGTAGGTGGGGAGAAGCTCTTCTAGATCCCGCCAGTGCGCTCCGACGACCCCCCCCCGTGCAGCGTCGCCAGGTTGATTCGGCCGCGAACCCAGGCGGCCCAGGCCGACTCGCCAGGGTGGTGCAGCCGGTGCAGAAGCTTCAAGAGGAGACATTTGTTTTGTGACGCGAGGTCTTTGACCCCCAGCCCGCCGTGTTCCTTGGATTGGCACACACACTGCCACGAAATCAGGTACTGAGCGCCGCTGACAGAGTCGTCGCCTGCCCAGAGGAAACTGCGGCGCCGGTGATCCAGCACATCAAGCACGCCAGCCGGCAACTGGAGCACCGACATGGCGTATGTGAGGTGGCTGTCCAACACACTGTTGATCAACACGGTACGCCCCATGCGGTTGAGGAGGGAGGCGCGCCAGCCGCTGAGGTACTTGTCCGACTTGGCGATCAGGGGCGCAAACGCCGAGAGTCGGAGTTTCTCGCTCGATAATGGCAACCCGAGGTAAGTCTGCGGAAACTCACCGAGCTGGCAGCCGAGGATCCCTTGAAGCTCTTCCACGTTGCTGGGGGAGGTGTGCATGGGTACCAGCGTACTTTTGTTGAAGTTGATGTGCAGCCCAGTCGCCTCAGAGAAGCTGTCCAGTATCTCCTTGAGCGCCCGGACACCGGTGGCGTCCGCCCGCAGCACGATCAGCGTGTCGTCTGCATATTGCAGCACCGGACAGGGGAGGCCGTCAGCTGCAGGGTGCTTGATCCGGCCGTCACGCTTCCCCATCTGCTGTAAAACGTCCGCTACCAGCAAGAACAGGTAGGAGGACATGGGGTCGCCCTGCCGGAGCCCCCTTCCGCAGCTGAACCAGGGGCCAGGAGCACCACTGACGAGCACTGCAATCTTGGAGGTCACCAGCATCTCACGCACCCAGCTGCACCAGACGCGCAGGAACCCCCGCACCAGCATGACCGTCTCCAGGCAGTCCCAGTTCACGGAATCAAACGCCTTGGCGAAGTCCAGCTTAAGCACCAAGGTGGGGAGTTTACGGCGGTTGCAGCACTGCACGAGCTCCACCGCGTAGATGAAATTCTCAGAGATAGAGCGCCCTTTGATGAACCCAGTTTGATCGATGTCGATGAGGCGGGGAATCTCTTGCTGCAGCCGGGCTGTGAGCATCTTGGCGATAATCTTTAGCGGGCAGTTCTGTAAACAGATCGGCCTGAAGTCGCCAGGCTTCATTGCAGCGGCGTGCTTGGGGATGAGCACGACAAAGGACCGGTTCAGGCGCTCAAGCTTCGCAGTACCAGCCTGGACAGCCCATGCCAGTTCCATTACCGTAGCCCCGACCGTGCTCCACGCAGCTTTGTGGAACCCAGGGCCGAACCCATCAGGACCTGGCGAGCTGTTCCTGTTCATGGAGTGGATAGCCGCACGGGCCTCTGCAACGGTGAACGGAGCGATCAGTGGGGCGGCTTCCACCGAGGCCGCCCCGGCGTAGAGTGCCGCAATGTCAACGGCCGCTGGCGTCGCGGCTTGCGCGGTTAGCAGGCTCTGGAGATGGGCTGTCAGGGCGCACATCTTGCCTTGATGGGAGGAGATGAGCACGCCGCCCATGTCCAGCACCCGGATGTTGTTCTGGCGCAAGCGGCAGCTTGCCAGGGCGTGGAAGAACTTCGTGTTCGAGTCGCCTTCACGGACAGCTCGATGTTTCCCCCGCTGTTTCCAGTATGCCGCGCATTCCCGAAGGGATTGCGCGAGGCGGTCCTGGCATTCTTGGCAGAGGAGGCATTCACCTGCAGAGAGGCAGCGGTCCTCCTTGAGGGCGTCAAGCAAGTAGATGACGAATTTGCAATTGAAGTGAAGAAGAGGAGGGGCACGCTTACGCCGGGCCCAGACCTTGGACGCGCAGCGGACTGCCTTTACTGAGCTGAGAAAGCTCGCCGCGATGCCGCGTGCACTGTTGCCATGCCAAGCCGGGAGCACGGTGGGGAGGAAACTCGCGTCCTTCAGCCACGCGTTCTCAAAACGAAAGATGTTTGGGTGAGGGATGGCAGTGGTGACTTGGAGGCGAAGCGGAGTGTGGTCGGATGTGGGTTTTGGAAGAGAGGTGAGGGAGGAGTTAGGGAAGGTTAGGCTCATAGGAATGTTGAAGAAAACCCGGTCGAGGCGCGCAAGTGTGGGGGAGGGACGGTGGTTTGACTAGGTGAACAATCTGTCAAGGAGGGGGATGTCGATGAGGTTAAGGGAGTGGATGCAGTCATTAAACGCGTCACAGAGACCCTGGTTAGCAGACCCATTGTTGTTATCCTCGCCACCCCTAGTAAGGTTGAAATCCCCGGCAAGAACCCAATTACCGGAGATGAGAGGAGCAAGCTCACCGAGATCCTCGAGGAAATCGAGCGAGTCGCGGTGGTTGGAAGGGGCGTAGACATTGGTGACTGAGAACTCGTAGTCAGAGGCAGTGGAAGTGAAGACCGTGGTGAGAGTGTGGCGCCGGCTGATAGTAGAAGTTAGAGTGAGGGCACGCTCGTCCCACGCAGTGACCAGGCCGCCGCGAGTGTCAGCAGCGTCCACACAAGAGAAGCTCGAGAGGCAAGCGGGGAGGAAAGCTCTAGCCTTGCACAAATCGGTGCTCTTGAGTTTTGACTCCTGCAAGCAAGCGATACTCACACGGGCCGCAGTGAGGGTGTCACGAACGGTGGTGCACTTGCCATTATCCCCTAAACCCCGCACATTCCAAGAGACGAGAGAGTAGTTAAGAGTGCCAGTACTCATTGTTGAGGCGTAGGCGCCAGGTTACAACCCTGATCAGAAGCAGGGCACACCACAGAGCTGGCACAACTAGCAAAATAAAACGAGTTCAGCGAAACTACAATAAAAGAGTTCAACAACAACAGGAGACAAAACAGGTAAATGATACATGAAGGGGGAACACCGTTGGATGCCACAAACAGCACAAGAGGGAGCGTCGCGCTACTGCTAACGAAGTTAGGCAAAGCAGTCCGTGCAGCGAGTATCTGGTGTTCAATCATGACTGCGAGCGAGCGCCGTGTCCAGGGTGAGAGCTGTCGCCTTACCAATGGCAGGGTGAGAGCTGTCGCCTTGTCCAGAGCCAGCGCAGTAGCATCACCCAGCCCCACGGCATCGGATAGCTTCTTGAGATCTTCAGCAGTGATGGGCTTCCTGTTCTTCTGCATGAGCTTCTTCTTGGTGACATGGGACTGGACGGATTTGGAGTAGAGGTTGAGGCTATTCTTCAGGTTCTTCAGCTGCTGCGCCTTTGTCGACCGGGCATCCCTGGACCCACCAACACATTGTGGGCCATACCCGGGAAGATGAGTTCCTGTACACCTGGACTACTCGACTAGTGGGCCACAGTGCTGGTACCGTGGACCACAAGGCAAGACAAGACGGACAAGGACTTGTACTAAGACTAGGATAGCTTTCCATACCTTGTATAGGCTACTCCGGGTCTTACTCGAATAGTACCCTTGTACCAATCCGACTTGTAACCCTGCCTCCCGTGGCATATAAGGCGAGGCAGGGACCCCTCTCAAAACATACGCAATCAATACAGAGCCACGCAACATACATGACGTAGGGTATTACGCACATTGCGGCCCGAACCTGTCTAATTGTGTGCCCCGTGTCTCACCATCGAGTTCCTGATCTCGGCGAGCCCCACCGCACAATCTACTACTTCAGGTACCCCGACGTAGGCTCGGTGTCTAAAACACTGACAGCTGGCGCGCCAGGTAGGGGATCTCGTCATTGATCCACTGGCGAACTCGATGGCTCTCGTCACCATCAAGCCAATCATCGCTTTCCAGCAAGTCAACACCTTCGTTTTCGGCTCCTGGGTTTACGTTGCTGACGGCGCCGGATCGTTCCTGCGTTTCTTAGCGCCAACTCTGGAGTCAAAGCTCAAGTCCTCGACGCTTACGCAAGCTTCGATGGAGAATTTCGTCGAAAATTTTGGCGAAATTTCGATCTTTGACCCGCTCAGAGAACTCGAGTTGGAGTACGAGTATAACTCGACTTCGCCTCTTATTCAGCCTGGGTTGCCCTCTTCAGCTTCACAGCTTGCGCTCAGCCTGGATAACATTCCAGCACCACCTCTCTTCGGTCATCACCATGTCAGTGCCGCTTACCAAGCCGCACTGAAGCGCCTCATGTGCCCTGGCCCGAAGATCGTGCTCGAGTACTTTTCAGATTCGGACAACAACTTCGACTACTCTTCGGATTCCTCTGAGTTCGAGTTCGACTACGGTTCGGATTCTGCCGAAGTACAATAATTGTCCGGCCCTGCTCATGGACTGGTGATCACATCGACACCTGAGGGTAGATTCGTCTATTGGCCTGAGCATGTACCTGCTGATCTTACACTGAATGATCAGGAGAGCTTTATCGCCTGTCTCGACAACTTGCCCTTCCAGGAAGGCGTCAAGCTTGTTGATTATGACACTGATACTGAACTCATTCAGAGTATAGGTACCTATTCGTCGCATCGAGAAGTGTTTGTCGTCGACGCATCTACTCCGCAAGGGCATCGTTCCAATTATCGTTATCCGGATGATGTATCTGATGATGAACTCTCTGCTAATGCTCCTGCTGATGAAACCGCGGAGGTCAAGGCTGCACGTCGCCAACGCAATGCTGATCGTGCAACTCTTCGTCGGGAACTCGTAGAAGCTCTACCTACCCGTAATCTTCAAGAGGCTCTGGACGCGGTTGCTACTCGTGAATATCGCACTCCAGAGGAAGCTATCAACGCGATTAATCTACTCGGTCGCTCTATGCCTCGTGACAGGGCAGCTGCTGAAGTCGCGAAGCTGGCTGAACTAGCCTACACTATGCTACGACAGAATACTAGTGCACCTAGTCACCATGACAGCAGTGGGGGTGCTCATCGTACTACTCCTACTCCTAATCGCACATGTCCGGAAGCTAGCAACAGGGGCAAGGGCGATGATGGCAGTGTCAACAGCAAGTCAGGAGACTCTCGCTACGATGCTTGCACAACAATCAATGCTAGACGCGCTGAGCGTGAAAAGCAAAAGGATAATGACTCTGATTCTTTCCCTGCTTTTTCTGCTCGACTTCAAGATCTGTTCTTCCGGAGAAGTTCAAGCATTACGGCATCTCCAAGTCTGATGGCAAGCAAGATCCAAGGCAGTGGTTGCGCTGTTATGCTCTGTCCATCTCCAATGCCGGAGGCAATGATGATACTAAATGTATTTATTTCCCTTTTGTTCTCGAGCAAGAGCCCCTCACATGGTTTGAGTCCCTCAAACGTGGCTCCATCGACAACTGGGAACAACTCAAACATCGCTTCACCAGCAACTTCGCGGGTTCTTTGGGCCGTCATGGCACCAGGATGGACCTTGCCTTGATCAAACAAAAACAAGGCGAGACTCTTCGCGAGTACATGCGCCGCTTTTTTGAGAAAAGGGCTACTGTTGTTGATGTCACTGAAAAAGAAGTCACAGACACCCCTCAGGATGGTTTTTATGATGATAGGCTTTTCCAAGATTTTGGTCGTGCTTGCCCAGCCAACATCACCAAACTCAAGGAGATGATCACTCACTGGGCGGACGAGGAAGACAAAGCTCGGAATCGGTTCAAGCATCTTCGCAACAAATCAGAACAACAACAACAATGCTGCAGGAAGCAATAGTGGCAAGCAACAGCAGGGCAACCGCCAAGGGAATAACTACTCGAGTAATCCCAACCGCAAGCGCAAGCCCGACAACACTGTTGCTGCCATGGAAACCACCGCCAAACCTGAAGATGATCCTCACTGGGCAACTTTGACCAAGCAGAAATGCCCATGGCACTCGGAGGGTGATCATACTACAAAGCAGTGTTACCAACTTCGACGTGCATTGAAAAACACACCCGAACCAACGCACCCAAACCCACGATATCGCAAACACAAGGGGAAGAAGGCTAACACAGACAAAGACATGGGGTTTCAGAACCCCTCCAATATTGTCAATGTCATATTTGGTGGTATTCCAACCAAGCGCATGCAAAAACTAGCTCTCAGGGAGATTATGTCCATTCAACCAGCAGCTCCCACTTATCTCAAGTGGTCTGCAACTCCCATTATCTTCTCAAGGGAGGATCAATGGACTAGTTTCTCTGAGCCAGGACGATATCCTCTCGTTCTGGATCCCGTGGTGGCAGGCTCCAGGCTTACCAAGGTTCTCATTGATGGTGGCAGCGGTCTCAACGTCTTGTTTGCCAAAACTTTGAAGAAGATGGGCCTAGATATCACCAATATGCTTACCAAAACCAACTCACCGTTCTATGGTATCATCCCGGGCAACGCAGCTGTTCCTTTGGGTTCAGTTGTACTACCCGTTACCTTTGGGACCAAGGATCACTATCGCACCGAGTACATCAAGTTTGAGGTCGCTGACTTCGAGACTTCTTACCATGCCATCATCGGCAGGCCCGGTCTCACTAAGTTCATGGCTATCCCACATTATGTGTACTTGGTTCTCAAGATGCCGAGCCCCAAGGGAGTTCTCTCATTGCAAGGGGATCTGAAGCGTTCCTACGACTGCGATACAGAAGCCGTAGAACTTGCCTCGACTACTCAAGTACCCAATGCAATGATGGAAGTCTTCACTGCCGCTAAAAAGCTTACTCCCAGCGAGCTGGAGGTTCCTGAGAAGACTGACAACAACAACAAGCCTGCACCATCTGGTGACGTCCTGCTCAAAGCCATTGACCTCGGTACTGGTGACAGCAGCAAGACGACCATGATCAGTGCACAGCTTAACCCTAAATAGGAAGACGCGCTCGTCAACTTCCTTCGGGCTAACCGTGATATCTTTGCATGGAAGCCATCTGACATGCCAGGTGTGCCCAGGAGGTTGATTGAGCACTCACTCAACGTCGATCCTAATGCTACCCCCAAGAGACAACACCTTCGGCGCTTTGCTGACGACCGCAGGGCTGCTATCAAGAAAGAGCTCGCTAAACTACTCACGGCTGGCTTCATCAAGGAAGTTTTTCACTCGCAGTGGCTCGCTAACCCTGTGCTCGTCAGAAAGAAGAATTCTAATGACTGGAGGATGTGTGTCGACTACATTGATCTCAACAAGCATTGCCCCAAGGATCCTTTTGGGTTGCCGCGGATTGATCAAGTCATTGACTCTACGGCGGGCTGTGCTCTACTCTGTTTCCTGGATTGCTACTCTGGCTATCATCAAATTTCAATCAAGGAATCTGATCAAGAGAAGACCGCATTCATCACTCCGTTTGGTGCTTATTGTTACACAACAATGTCCTTCGGGTTGAAAAATGCTGGTGCTACATATCAAAGGGCTATTCAGGCGTGCTTCAAGAAGCAGCTTCACAAGAACGTGGAAGCATACATGGATGACGTCGTTGTTAAGACTAGGGATCCAGACATGCTCATCACGGATCTTGAGGAAACTTTTGCTTCACTGCGCGAGTACCAATGGATGCTCAACCCCAATAAGTGCGTCTTTGGCGTATCTTCAGGAAAATTACTCGGGTTCATCATCAGCCATCGTGGCATCGAAGCAAACCCTGAGAAGATTACTGCCATCTCCAACATGCAAGCTCCGACTACTATCAAAGATGTCCAGAAGCTTACTGGTTGCATGGCATCACTCAATCGCTTCATCTCACGACTTGGAGAACGGGGCCTTCCTTTCTTCAAGTTACTCAAGCGGCAGGAGAAGTTTACATGGACAACTGAAGCTGATCAAGCTCTTTCTCAGCTCAAGGAGTTCTTATCCAAGCCTCCAGTCCTCACAGCTCCTCTGCCCAATGAAGAGCTCTTGCTCTACATTGCTGCGACTACTAATGTCGTCAGCACTGCTATTGTCGTTGAGCGGCAGGAAGAAGGTCATGGCTACCCTGTCCAGAGGCATGCCTATTTCGTCAGTGAAGTTCTTTCAGAGTCCAAGGCTCGCTACCCTCTGGTGCAGAAGCTACTCTATGCAGTTCTGATTACTTCACGGAAGCTCCGCCACTACTTTGACGAGTACAAAATTTCTGTGATCACTAGCTACCCGCTTGGCAAGATATTGCACAATCAGGATTCCACAGGAAGGATTTCTAAATGGGCTGTAGAGCTTGGTGCTCTATCGCTCGAGTTCAAGTCTCGCACTGCTATCAATTCTCAAGCCTTGGTTGATTTCATGGCTGAGTGGCGAGAAAATCAAGTCCCAACTCCAATTGAGCGTCCAGAATATTGGGTCATGTACTTTGACGGTTCCCTCAAATTGGATGGCGCTGGTGCCGGGGTACTTCTGATTTCTCCCAAGGGCGAGCAACTCAAATATGTTTTGCAGATCTTCTGGAAGGTCTCAAACAATGAAGCTAAATATGAAGCTCTACTGCATGGTCTTCGCCTTGCAGTTTCTCTTGGCATCACACGACTACTTGTTTATGGTGATTCTTTGGTGGTCATCAATCAAGTCAACGATTCATGGGATCGTAATGCTGAAAATATGGATGCGTACTGTCAGGAAGTACGCAAACTTGAGAACAAATTTCATGGTCTCGAGTTCCATCATGTGGTCCACGACAACAATGTTGCTGCGGATGTCTTGTCAAAGCTGGGATCTACACGAGCTCAAGTGCTAGCTGGAATTTTCGTCCATGAACTCCAGAAACCATCAATTCCGGAGCAATCATCTGCACCCACGACTACTTCAGTTCAACCTGATCGAGAAGTGCTTATGATTGATGTGGACTGGAGAACTCCCTTCATCGACTACATTCAACATCAGTTGATTCCAGAAGACAAGTCAGAAGCCGAGCGCATCTCACGCCGCGTCAAGGCTTATGCTCTAGTCGGAAATCAACTCTACAAGCGAGGCGCAAGCTCTGATGTACTCATGAAGTGTGTTTCTCGCGAAGAAGGCAAGGAAATCTTGGAGGAAACACACAAAGGAATCTGTGGCAACCACGCTTCTTCCCGCACCTTGGTGGGAAAAGTGTTCAGACGTGCTTTCTACTGGCCTACAACTCTTGCTGATGCAGAGGAACTAGTCAAGAAGTGCCAGGGATGCCAATTCTTCGCCAAGCAACAACACGTTCCTGCCTACAAGCTCATCACAATACCACCAAGTTGGCCTTTCGCTTGCTGGGGGCTGGATATGACTGGTCCTCTCCCAAATGCGCCAGGGGGATTCAACAGAGTTCTGGTGGCTATTGACAAGTTTACCAAGTGGATTGAGGTCAAGCCTGTTACTTGCCCCAAGGCTGATCGTGTCCTTGACTTCTTGGATGAAATTGTACATCGCTATGGTTTCCCTAACCGCATCATCACAGACCAGGGTTCGAATTTCAACAATCACCAGTTCTGGGAGTACTGCGAGAACAGTGGAATTGACGTCCGATATGTCTCCGTCGCTCATCCCCGTGCCAACGGCCAAGTGGAACGAGCTAATGGGATGATACTGGATGCTCTCAAGAAGCGACTGTATGATGCAGCAAATACCAAGGGTGGCAGGTGGATCAAAGAACTACCCAATGCACTCTGGGGGCTACGCACTCAGCCTACTACTCCCACAGGGAAGTCACCTTACTTCCTGGTCTACGGCTCTGAAGCCGTTTTGCCTGCTGATGTCATGTGGCGTTCTCCGACGGTTGATCAGTACGAAGAAGGTGTAGCTGAAGAAACAAGACAAACAGATGTCGACAGTCTCAAGGAAGCTCGCTGCAACATACTTGTTCAATCCGCTTGATACCTTGAGAGGATCCGCCGCTATGATGACCGCAACGTTAAGGAACGCTCCTTCAATGTTGGTGATTTAGTCCTTCGTCGCATCCAGAATACGGCAGGACTACACAAGCTCAACTCACCATGGGAAGGTCCTTTCTCTATTGCAAAGGTTACTAGCCTAGGCTCATATCGTCTTCAAACTCTAGAAGGCGAGGAAGTCGACAACTCTTGGAATATCGACCAGCTTTGTCGCTTCTACCCGTAGGGGGTCTCAACAACCCTCTCCAGACGGCTTCAGCTGTAAAACAACTCGTATTGGGTTTCATCAACCCTTTCCAGGCAGCTTCGGTTGCAATCACTCAACAGACAGCTACGGTTGTCACCACTCGTAGGGGATCAAGATAATCCTCTCCAGACAGTTTCGACTGTATCTTCTCGTAGTTTTCAGCTGTGAGCATCCGCAGGGGGCTTCATCAACCCTCTCCAGGCAGTCTCATTCTGCGACCTCATAGGGAGTCATGATAACTCTCTCCAGACGATCCTGCATCGTGTAGGGCAATAAGTGGCACATGCTGTCCATGTTCCTATTTTTCAATAAGAGGCTGCGGCCTAGAGTAACACCCTGCTGGTAGGGTCTCAGTGGAACTCTCATACAAGTTGCTGCTACAGCAAGGATGAGTTCATCACACTGTCCCCTACGGTCTTACTCGTTCTTCGGAACATTCTTGCGAGTACTCTCTCACTAGGATCATAGCCTCAGAGATACTTAAGACATTGTAAACACTGTACAATGTATTCAGTAATAAAGTTGCTACTCTATACCAACTTGTTACTGTTCTTTACTTGTTCATAACAAAGCCTTATTTCACGCTGCTACAGCTAAGGTGTTCAACTCGTTATGAATAGGTTCTTTCGAGTACTCTCTCACTAGGCTAGTTAGCCTCAGAGGTACTCAAGACATTGTAAACTCTGTACAATGTGTTTAGTACAAGCCGCTACTCTACATCGACTTGTTACTACTCTTAGCTTATTTCATGACAAAGCCTTCTTTTACGCTACTACAGCTAAGGTGTTCAACTCATCATGATTAAGCTAACGTTATTCGGAACATGTTTACACTTGAGTACTTCTACTCGTGTATCGTATCTCTTTTTGCAGCCACACACTCAATACCAACTCGAGTACTTGGCCAACACATAAGCATACAAAGGGATCCAGATAATTGATTTCTTCAAGTTTTCAATTATATTACATAAACACTTGTTCGGGATTACACTTGTTTTTCCCTAGTGTTTCTACTTTACAGGTACATCTAACGGAGATCGATGAACTTGGAGACTGCTTCCGCGATTAGAGAAGTCTGTTGCATCAGTTCGTTGAGACGATCGTCGGTGCAATCTCCAGATCTGCCGTTCATGATGACCGTAAGGTCCGCCTCGGCATAGAAAGACTTGATGAAGCTCAGGACTTGATTTGGGATCGTGCAGGCCAGCCTTTGAGCGTACTCCAGAATCTTCTTCGACGTGTCTTTCAGCCTCTCCACAAGTGGACGAGGCTGAATTCCAGTGACTCTGGGTTCGAACAGATTTGCTACTGGCTCGGCCGCCTCTATCAAAGCCTTCAGCTCTGAGCGTAGGCCCTCATCTTCTTCAATCTTTTCCTTGAGCGACTGCATGCAACAGAGCAAATCAGTCCAGCCGGCAATGCGGATGTCCATTTCGCGCTCAAGTTCGAAGCACCGCACCTTATAGTCTTCCTTCAGATCCATATGAGCTGCTTCTTCACGGTTGAAGGCTAGCTGCCAGTCTAGCGCCTTGTTCTTGAACTTGTCGACTTCTTCCGTCAGCTCTGCAAAGGATTAAGGCTACTTATCAAATATGGTGCGCAAGAGCAAAAGTACTCAATGATGATTTCAGAAGGGAGATTACCTTTATTCTTCAGGCGCAGGGATTTGTTCTTACCAACAACTTCATCCTTCTTCGCCATCAGCTTCTGGATTTCGTTGTGGTACTCGGTGGCATTGACATCAAGTTTCTCCTGCAGCTTCAAAGACAAGGCTTTTTGCTGCTTCAATTCTTCTCTGAGCTGCGAGACTTCCTCAATGTCAGCCGCGTGTTGCTCAAGCAGGCGAGTCTTGCGTTTTGACTGCTTGACTACCTCCTGCAAGGGCAAAAACAACTCATGAGTCAGAGACAAGATATCTGTGACTACAAGTACTCTACAAGAGACAACACAACTTACTGCAAGGAGCTTTTCTACACCACGGAACATCTCTGCATGAGCATGCAAGTTGTCCTCGTCTAGGCAGGAGTCATCATATGGCATCAAGTTCTCTGCCATGGACTGGGTACTTGTGCTGGCTGCAGAATACCTTGCAGCGCTGCGCAGAGGAGCCGGGTCTTCGATTTGTGGCTCGTGTGGCACCATGCGATTCTCTGGGCTCTCTTCCAGCGCCAGATGTGCATCAACATGATGCACGGGGGCTTCAGCTACTGGGACTTCTTCATGGCGCAGCAGGGCTTCAGGATCAACCTCCAAGCCTTCATTCACCACGGCTTCGATATCTTCGGGATTTTCAGCCCTTGGCTTGGAAGCTGCCTCCACCGCTGCCTTAACCACGTCACTCCAAAGGAAGCGCAGTGCTTCAGCCGCATCAGCCTCTACGGGTACTTCTTGGCGCTTTGGTGGTACATCTTCTGGTTGTTCTTGAGGAGTTTGGTCTCCTTCAGCAGCACCACTTCCAGAGGCGCCCCACTTGACATCAGTGGATTTTCTGTATCAACAAGTTGGTCAGCAAAAGTAGAGTACATAATCATAATAAGTACTCGAGTACTCGGGTACTTATAGAGCAGCACGAGGTACCGATACTTTTGGCCCCAGCATGTCGAAGAAAGAAGGCGCTGCCGGCACCTCTGGTACACTTTCCACTGGCGGTACACTTCCTGGTACTGTGGCTTCTTGTTGCTCATGCGCCACCGTCTCCATGGTTGACGCTGGAAGCACCTCGGGTTCTGTTATTCTTGGGGAGCTACTCGAGGGTACATGAGCTGCACTCTCGATAACCTGTGCAAGTAAAAAATCAAGACATTATAGCAGAGAACAAGTACTCAGTGCAACACTGACTACTTAAGAGTTCTCCAACACTTACTGTAATGACGGGGAGGCCTGAGATCTTCTTTACGGCTCGCTTCCCCACCGTGGTCCTTTTCTTCCGCGGCGGCAGCGCCACATCATCTGCAAGAGATGATGCCGGCCTCTTCGATGACCCTGCGGCAAGGCCACTCCGGATAGACGCCCCTGAGTACCCATAGCGGCTCTTCACTTCAAAACGCTGTTGAAGTGTTTGGCCGTCTTCATCGCTTGAGGAGGCGTCCTCCACCAAGATTTCTTCTTCCCCTTGAGCAGATTGACTACTCTCGGGGGCTTGAGCCTCCACTTCGGTTGGCTCCCCCTCCGGCGTTTGTAGTGGGTCTTGAGGACGAGGAGGCGGAACAGACACAAATTTTAAGACATCCTCCTGCGACACAAGGCAATTGTTAGCTATACGACTACTTACAATAAGTACTCGGGGGCTACTTCTCGGAAACTTACCATGCGCGGAGGATTGTCGGCACTGTATTCACGGACAACTGCAGGAATTTCGTGAAGATTCTTGAAGATCTTCTGCAGCCGTTCCATCACAAGATCATCGCTGATCTCTTCGGCAGATAGCCTGGAGCCATCATCCGCTCCAGTGTACTCGAACCCGAGATGCTCCCGCTGCATCAAGGGTTGTACCCGTCGCTTCATGAAGCTGAAGGCTACCCGTTCAGCTGTCAAGCCCTGCGCCTTCTTCTGCGCAATCTTCGCCAGCAACTCGGGGATCTGGATGCACTCCTGCATCGTTGGTTCATCCTTTCAGAGCCTGTCGTATACTAGCGCGAACATGCTTGGCTTCGGTAGCTGAGGCGGGGCGTTCTCTATGTAGAACCACTTATTCTTCCAATCTTGATTGGAGTCAATCAAGTCGTATTTAAAGTACAACTCCTGCGCCTTCTGGCGCATCTGCACTCCGGCTCCACCGACTACAACTGGGAAGTTGGCGTTGGGCTGCGGCTTCAACCGGAAGATCTTCCTGAACAAGGCCCAGTGAGGGAGGATACCGAGGAAGGCTTCGCAGAAGTGCACGTACACTGCAATCTGGAAGATGCTATTAGGGTTGAGGTGTACGTGCTCCAATTTGAAGAAGTCGAGGAAGCCGCGGAAGAAATCCGACGACGGCAGCGTCAACTCACGCTCGACGAAGTGCCCGAACATTGGGATTTCATCCGGGCTCTTCTCCATCGGCCACGCATCACCAGCGGCAGAGCTCCAACCAGCAATGGCCATCTCGTGCAGCAACCTGCTGGCTTCGAGGGCCTTGATATCTTCTTCCCTCATCTTGGACTTCTTCCAAGACACGGCCTGGCTCGGGGGCTTCGTGATGACCACTGTCTTATACTTCGGCTCCAGCAACTCATTTTTGCCTCGGCCGGATTTCCTCTTCTGTCCCTTGGACGGCGCAGGCTTCATCCTTCCTGTCACGAGGGTCTTCTTTCGCATTGACCGGATGACGGTGAAGGGATGGAGGTTTGCACTCGTAGCACTACGGGCGCTCGAACTCTGCGGCGGTTATGGATGCTAAGGCGTTCTGGATCTAAGGGCAAGAAGAAGCAGTAAAACCCTAAGGGATACCCCTTCGGGTATTTATAAAACCAAAATCCTAAACAGTTCGACCTGGTGACTCTTCGTATTCAACAGATTGGTTTCACACAGGCAAACATTTGGCTAACTCAGAGGACTAAAATCCAAGACCTGCTCGGCTCTATCTCGGGGGCTCGACTACTCGATGGAGTTGGATTTTACACAGCTACAGTTCACTGAATTCAGACCACTATTCTACAGTCAGATTGGATCATTCAATTCGAGAAAGTACTCGATTCAGGGCTCGGGGGCTCCGTGCCACGTTTCCTTCAGTTTTTCTCAGGATTTTCACAGGATTATTTGACGAAGAATACTGATTGACCCTCAGCTTGAATTGTCAATTCGAACTAAGGCTCGGGGGCTACATCCATATAGGATGCGATTTTTTGCAAATCGCATTCCTATATTATTTCTTCGGATTTTCTACGGATTTTTTGGAGCAAGATCAAAGAATAGATGATTGACCCTCAGCTTGAATCTTGGATTCGAACTAAGGCACGGGGGCTACATTCCATATGGAATGCGATTTCAGTAATCGCATTTCCATATGGATCTTTGATGCAAAGATTTCAAGAACGAAGCGGGTATTATTGAAGACCTTCAAGGGAAGTACTCGGGGACGCTTGGGAACCACTCGAAAAGACTTCAAGACTACTCGTGGAGTTAGCTGGAGTACCTTCCAGCCTCGTTATGATTCAAGTACTATTGAAGATTGAAGCTTGTAGAACTCGGGGACGCTTGGGAACTACTCGTGGAGACCTTCAAGACTACTTGGAGCATCGCACTCGACTACAAAGTACTCGGGGGCTTGTCGACCGGGCATCTCTGGACCCACCAACACATTGTGGGCCATACCCGGGAAGATGAGTTCCTGTACACCTAGACTACTCGACTAGTGGACCACGGTGCTGGTACCGTGGACCACAAGGCAAGACAAGACGGACAAGGACTTGTACTAAGACTAGGATAGCTTTCCATACCTTGTATAGGCTACTCCGGGTCCTACTCGAATAGTACCCTTGTACCAATCCGACTTGTAACCCTGCCTCCCGTGGCATATAAGGCGAGGCAGGGACCCCTCTCAAAACATACGCAATCAATACAGAGCCACGCATCATACAGGACGTAGGGTATTACGCACATTGCGGCCCGAACCTGTCTAATTGTGTGCCCCGTGTCTCACCATCGAGTTCCTGATCTCGGCGAGCCCCACCGCACAATCTACTACTTCGGGTACCCCGTCGTAGGCTCGGTGTGTAAAACACTGACAGCCTTCTCAGTGGCATTCACAAACTTGCCGGAATCCTTGGTAGCAAGCCGAGCGCTGTTCCTGGTGCCGAGCACATGCGGAGCGCGGCCGCCACCCCTCAGCGGCGGCGGCCCGCGCGGGATCTCAGCTGGAGGCAGCTCCGCAGCGATGTCATCGTCGAAGGAGGACACCGGCGAAGGTGGCGGTGCAGCAGGCGAAGCGTCGACCGATCCCCTGCCGCCGGCAGGGTGCCAGGAGAGGAGCAGAACAGGAACAAGCTGAAAGGTAGCGTGCGCAGGGGCGGGAGATGGCGAGAGCTGGATGATGATCGGCCAGCGTGGCAAGGAGGGGAGCGGGAACGCGTTGAGGAAGCCGTGGCAGAGAATGGAGGCGCCCAGGAACGCCGCAGGATGGAGTGGAGGAGGCGGGTGACCGCCTTGCGGGGCCTGGGGGGCAGAGGTGGTGGTGGAGCTGGGCCGAAATGCGGCGGGGAGGGGGGGAGGTGAGCTGGGCCGTTAGTAGGCCCGTGCCCTAGAGCTGGAGGATGTGGCCCAAAGAATGGTATCCACTGGCCATCAGCATCGTACTGTTGCTCGCGAGGCCAGAAGGTCAACCCGTCCTGTCGGAGGACGATCCCCCTCCCGCTCGGGGGTGAACGCCGACACGGAGGGGGACGCGCGGGTGCTGCAGCTCAATGACAAAGCGCATGCAGGAACGATCGAACCCAGGAATACAGAAAGGATCGATTTCTTTGACCTCACCGATGCAAGCGTAGATCTGGCGCACCTTGTCCGCTTCCCAGTGCTCCTCTGGGAAGTTCCAGACCGACACAAGGCTGGCCCATTCCGGCTCGCGGAGGAAGCGATCGTCTGTGCCCTCCACGCGCCCCAGCTTGACGGTGGTGCCGTGGAGCAGGAACGGCTGAGCTTGCATCGCCATCTCGCGCGCAGCAGGCAAGCCGAAGTGGAGAAGAGCGACGCCGTGCGCGGAAGGCAAGATCTGGAAACGCAGCTCCGGAAGCGCCTGGTTGAAGACGACGTGGATGAGAGGCGCAGGGTTGGAGGCCGCGATGGCCGGCTCGATCTCGACATAGGCGAACCGGGCGGCGCGCTCCCAGTCCCCTTCCTCCACCCACACCTCCACGTACTCCAGACCGACGTCGTCCGCGTTGCTCTCCACCGAGACCTCCTCCGTCTCCTCGGTGGAGGCGGAGAGCGCCTCATCAGAAGCGGAGCCGACATTGCCGTCGACGCCCACCACAGGCGCAGGAGGCGGCGGCGCTGCACGCGGCGCTTGCAAAGCCGCGGGGGACATCGGCGCAGACCTGGAGCTGGGCCCGCCAAGCTCAGGGCTAGCCGGTGCGAGGGACGGCGAAGATGCGCCGACCATGCGGATGTCGCGCGCCTTCGGAATCGGGCGCGGTTGGCGCGGGGGGGGGGGAGAGACCGCCACCGGCTGCTTGCCCAGGTCGACGTACTCCCGGAAGAGGTCTTCGAGGAAGTACGGACCATCGTCCTCGGCGACCGCACGAGGAACAGGAGCAGCAGCAGGCGCGACGATGGGGACCTGCTGTCCCACCGCCGGGCCTGCGCTAGACGAGGCTAGCATGTGGAGGGGGACCACCGCCGATGAATCTGAAACTGTTTTGGAAAAATGTTTCGCAAAACAGCTTCTTCAGACTGTGTGAGGTGGACAAGAGAGTGAAATGTTCATAATACCCTTTCCTTTTCTTTTTCTATTTCCTTATTTTATTTTTCTATTTTCTATTTTGCTTTCTTTTTTTCTTCTCTTTTTAATCTTTTCTCCTCTATTCTCTCCTATCCACTCGTCGGTTCCCTTATCTCAATCTCGCGCCGCCTGCCTCATCCGCTTCGCAGCCTCGAGGTTTCCAACGCCGCCGCCCTTCCCCGCATCCATCTCCTCCCCAGCGGCTGCCGTTCTTCCCCGCCGGCCATCTCCTCTATGCACCGCTGCCTTTCCCCGTGCCGCCGAGCTCCTCACCGACAAGCTCTGACCGTCGGGCCTCGCCGTCCTCCGCTGACCTCCGGCTCCGATTTCGCGCCGTCGGCCGGCCCTCCGCCGCCGCCGAGCTCCTCCACGCCGCCACAGACTCGCCGCACCGCCTCGTCGCGCCCGCCGTCTGCACCTCGTGTCGCGCCCGCCGTCTGCACCTCGCGTCGCGCCCGCCGAGATCCGCCCGCATGCCGGCCACCTTCAGCCTCCTCCACGGCACGGTCGCAACGTCCGGCGGCGGTACCCTCCTCCACTGCGCCCGCGAGCCGCCCGTGGTCCCCCAGAGGGCAAGGGTTGGAAAGTGGGGGGCGGAGCTGTGAGGGCAGCGGGCGAAGCTGCCTTTTTCAGCTTCCCCTGGCGGAACCGCGCTAGAGAGCTGGTTTTCCGAGGGATTTTTTTACCCTTTTGGCACAGCTTCCGAAGCTGCTGGTAAAGCTGTGCCAAACGGAGAATGTGCCAAACGGAGAAGGCCCGGCTCTGCCCGGCCAAGTGGATAGATAGATATAGATATAGATACGAGAGGAAGGAAGGAAAGGGGGAAGAAGGAAGGAAGGAAGGAAAGGGGGAAGAAAACGCAACGCAACACCAAAGGAGGGAAGGGAAATGGCCGCCGCACCGCAGCACGTCCGCGCGGCCCCTCTAGCCCGCGCCCTCCGCGCCCGCGCCACCGCCACCGCCGCGCCGCCCAGGTCCCAATCTCAGGGGGGGACTTCCCGCCGCGCGCTGCTCGGCCTCTCGGAGCCTGAGCTCCGCCAGCTCGCCCTCGACCTCGGCCAGGTACTTGCTCCTCCACCACTGCCCTTACTAGTTTCCGCGGCCGGGCTCGTCATCATCGTCGTCCACTCTCGCAGCAAAGCTACAGGGGGAAGCAGCTGCACAACCTCCTCTACAAGTCCAGGGCCAACCAAATCCAGGACTTCAACTACGGTCAGGGTCTCAGGGATTCATGGTGCACGCCACCTGTTCGTTCTTTCGCTTCCCTGCAACTAAACAACCCCACTGTTTCTTTTCTTCTTCTTTTGCAGTGCCCAAGGCGTTCCGGGAGGCGCTGCTCGGCGCTGGCTGGACCGTTGGCCGCTCGCCAGTGCACCATGCCGTCACTGCCTCGGATGACACTACCAAGGTACTTACGGCAGCTGCTCAGTCAGTCTCCAACGCTACCTACCTTGGCATGCCACATCACTCTTCTCGATCTTCGTCCTTGCAGATACTTCTCAAGTTGGAGGATAACCGCTTGATCGAGACTGTAGGGATTCCTGTCGATGATGACAGCAAAGGCTCCTCTAGGCTCACTGCCTGTGTTTCATCACAGGTGCTGTAGTGCGCCTGTGCAACTGCAATCTCCATTCCTACCATACAGGTTTCTTGCTTTTCACACTCGTGTAATGCATAACGTACATACAGGTCGGCTGCCCCTTGCGTTGCTCATTCTGTGCCACGGGCAAGGGAGGCTTCGCCAGGAACCTTCGACCACATGAGATTGTTGAACAGGTTCCCTATCTCACCAACCTGCTTTCTCCCACTCTATCTCCAATCATGACAGCTGCTGCATATTGCAGGTCTTGGCCATCGAGGAGATGTTCAAACACAGGGTCACAAATGTTGTCTTCATGGGGATGGGCGAGCCCATGTTGAACCTCAAGTCAGTTCTAGAAGCACACCGGTGTTTCAATAAGGTCTGCTGACAGCACCACACTAGGGTCACAAATGTTGTCTTCCTTCTGCCCTGTATCACCAACATTTTTCTACTTTCAGGAACTCAAAATTGGCCAAAGGATGATGACAATCTCCACAGTAGGTGTTCCCAACACAATAAAAATGCTAGCATCTCACAAGCTTCAGTCAACACTGGCGGTGAGGTACGTCATCATTAAGAATCTAAACCTGACTTGCGCATTCACCACACTTCATTGTTTCCCAGCTAACATTTTCTAAACTCTGAAGCCAATTGTATTTGGATCCACAAAGTTTTAGCTGAACAATGTTTTCTCAAACGCATAGCAGATAGGACTAGGAAACACATGCCGCAGTAATTCCTTGCTGACCAGTCTGTCGTATCATAAATCAGCCTGCATGCCCCGAACCAGAAGCTGCGCGAGACAATTGTTCCTAGCGCAAAGTCTTACCCCTTGGGAGCTCTAATGGATGACTGCAAGAGTTACTTCCTTGAAACTGGACGCAGGGTATCCTTCGAGTACACTCTGCTAGGTACTCTGACCGTGCCTTCACTGTATCTATCTGTTTTCCGAGAAAATATCGTTGGACTGTGTACCTTCTTTTTGTGCTAATATGGATGAAGTGACTTGTGTGACCAGCTGGGATCAGTGATGAAAAGGAGCATGCCGAAGAACTTGCAGAGCTGCTTCGTACATGTGGAGGTGGTTATCATGTGAACCTAATTCCCTATAATCCAATTGAAGGCTCTGAATACAAGAGGCCATACAGAAAAGTGGTATGTTTCCTCAGTCTTAGGCGCAACACCTTTCAAAAGAAGCTTTCTTCTATAGCCGAGTTGCTGATGTTTATGTTTGCAAACGGCATAGGTTCAAGCATTTGTTGATGCATTAGAAGCACGGAAGATAACTGTCAGTGTTCGACAGACCCGAGGGCTAGATGCTAACGCAGCCTGTGGTCAGCTGAGAAATGAATTCCAGAAGAATCCTCTGCTTGAATCTTCACCCTCAGAGCCCAGCCTCATACCTGCTTGATGGCAGGACTGGAGTACGTCTAGATCATCAAAACAATTTTGAAGCCTTTTCAGGCATGCGAGGTTTATGTTTTACTGACAAAATAGGTGTTGTAAGTTTGTAACTATTAAGTCAAGCAAATTATGTAGACATACAGCTATGGAATTTTGAAACACTGATGTGCCTCAGTAAATCATGTACTCCCTACCTCCTGAAATATAAGGCACTTTGGTTTGTCCTAAGTTAAACTAGTCTAAGTTTGACCAATTTTATAGTGAAAAGTATTAACTACTATATCAAATAAGTAAATTATGAAAATATACTTTATAGTGGATTTAATGATATTCATCTCACATCGTAAATGTTATTGCTGTATATAGTTGGTCAAAAGTTAGACTGGTTTGACTTAGGACAAACGAAAGTGCCCTTATATTTCAGGATGGAGGGAGTAGACTGTAGACAGAACTGACATTGGATGTCATCAATTGCAATTCTCAATAACCATGCTTGTCTAAGATCTTGCAAAAAAGGGTGGTTTTTACAACTCGTATCCATCCCCAGACAGCAATTGGATGGCACAAATTACAATTCTCGATACCATGCTTGTCTCAGATCTTACTGAAACATGTCTTCTTTTTCCACAAGAGACCATTGTATCGCCTCCCTGGAAGATATTCATGACCAATGTCTTCAATGATGATTTGTTTTGGGCTACTCAAAAAAGCTAAAAAGTTAATGGCTCTCTATGATCACCACAATTCTGTTCAGGAGGTTCAGGGCAAACATCGTATCTTCAGAATTCACCTTAGCAGTAAGTTCCACCGGCCCCGAGGCATGCCCTTCCGCAAGGATCGTAATTAGGCAAGGTTTTGAAGTGCTTGGGATTTCACTGCTGAATCTCCAGCATAAGCCAGATGCGTCATCAACATTGGAGGTAACTGGCATATCCATTGAAACAAGGTGCACGTTGGCATTGCACAGTATTATTGATGCAACACTGCGGGCTACTTGAAGGTTCTTATCACTGTGCTCCAGCTTCTCAAGATGATCTTTGAATTCGCACCTGTTGCAAATTCATCAGATTAGTGTCAGCACACATCATAGACACAGGGGAACCTAATTTCATATTAAACGAGGTGGAACTTCACTGACCTCCTAGCATACTCGAACATTCCCCTCAACTGGTTTTCCTTGCATAGGAAAGCATTTAGGTCCATAGGTAGTGGCCGAACAAAATAAGCAATATCTGGATGAAGTTTTGTTGGATGTGTTTTCCCATTGCAAAGCACATACAGCTTTAGAGGCAAGAGATGGTGATGGAAATGGACTTCAAGAACCATCTTGCCCGTTTGTTGTGGAGCCAATGAATGTATCTCTTCCACAGGAAGAATAGCGGGGACACTGCAGATTAAAATAATTGTCATAAATGGGCTGAGAAATAATACAAGTCTTGCCGTTTTGTGGTTACCGATGATTGTTGGATATATGAGTAATGGAAAATCATTTAATTTTTCCATTACAAAGAAGATAATGAATGGTTTGCACTAGATATTTTCCCTATGAATGCTGCCACGGAAGTAGCAGAACAACAGATGAAGATGATACATACCTCACAGATTCTTCTGATGTTTGGCCTATAGAATCCATGCTGCTAAAAGCCTCCTCAGATTTAATGGTTATATCTGTCAGGTGTTGCGTACTAACATTCTCCAAATATAAGTCCACACATACTAGCAAGCGTGATCTGTATGAAACCTCAGATGAGAAAGCATATAAAACACTTAAGCCATTACTGTCAGATGAGTCCAATAGTGTATGCAACTTAGGTTTTAGCTCAAAGCTGTGATCGGTAAAAGCAACTCTGGCAGATGATGCTTGCGATGAATTCTGAACAAGTGGCTCAGCAGGAGCTTCATCAAGCCAAGATTCCAAGGCTGACTTAGACATCAACTCAGTTAAATCAGTGGAGATCAGATCTGTCAAATTTTCATCAGTAGTTTGACACGTCTGGCCTTGCTGTACACTAGCATCATATATATATGTGTACCAGTGGAGCATCCTGGTTATCTTGATGATCAATGGATCCATTAGTATCCCCATCCGATAAGCCATCGCCTTCACTCTCCGAATCATAAACAGAGCTGCTCTCATATGTTGAAGATCCAGATTCAGCATCAGAGTTATTACTTCCAGAAGGTTTGGCTATGCCTCTGCTTGATTCAATGATCTTATCATTGCTTAATTCCATACTTTGAGGCTTTGGAAGTGGTGCATAACCAGGAGCTGCATGAAGAACAACCTGTGAAAGGGAACCTGGAAGATAAATGCGATAGTTGCTTGCTGAAGGAGATGTTGACTGCAACTTTGGATCAAATATATGGTCCGCAAGTTCTTTACAAATATCACCATTCTGAAGTTGATATGAGGGTTCTAGGGGAGTCGTGGAGCACGGCAAAAGTTTTGAAAGTAAACGAGCACGATCACGGACATCATAATTCAAGTCGTATCACTACTAGGGAAACGAACATATGTACCGGTTTATAACCCTCATTAGTACCGGTTTCCAAACCGGTATTGTTCGATCGGTACTAATGTGAAGTCACATTAGTACCGGTTTTGGAAACCGGTACTAATGTGGGCATTAGTACCGGCTGGTATTGAGGGCCGGTACTAATGTGGCTGCCCCCGGCGACGTGGTACGGTCCACATTAGTACCGGTTCTTGTTTCCAACCGGTACTAAATTTTTTTGTTTTTTCTTTTTCTTTATTGTTTTCTGGTTTATTAATTCTATCGTATTTACGTATACTAATCCTAATGCTTGATACGCTATAATATATATTCGTGTACCATATAAAATATTTGAGATAATACTATACATGCATACGTATATATGTATTAGTATAATATCTAATATTATACTAGTACATATATTCGTATGCATGTATTATCTCAAATCCGGTAGTTGATCCAATGCAAAGAACATATATAATATTGTGCATACAGAAATACGAAAAATATATATTAGTGTATATAATACATTGCATCAAAGGTTAGCAAGGTTTAATATTAGTTTTTTTTTGCTTCCTGACGATTGGTCTTTTGCAGAGCTTTTTCCTCTCTTGCTCCCCTGCTTAGTCGACTCTGCTTGTTCCGTCGACTTCCCAGTTGCTTTTGCAGTGGACTTCCCCGATGTTTCTTCCGTGGACTTCCCCGTTACAATCACAGATGATAAGCCTGAGTAGAATTCTCCACCTGGCGTAATCACCTCATCTAGAAGAAATCCGCAAAGTTGTTCTTGAATTAACCAGATTCTTTCCGACTCGAGGAACCCCTGCTTGATGTCATCAATCTACAAAAGAATATGAACAAAGAATAAGAACTAGTACAAAAAAGAACATGGACAAATAAGAACTACATGCATGTGTCGTTTAGTTTAGTGGACACACCCTGTCTTCAAGGTTGGTACCTCTTCCGATGCTCGAAAAGGTATGCATGAACTCGCATACATAGTATCCGCACAGATTGGTACCTGAAGGTTGTGTCAAACACTACACATGTGCGAAAACAAGGTTATGAAATATGTTTAATTATATTGGAAGACATGAGATATACGGACTAGCAGAATACACATACAGGGAAATCATAGTGGAAATAAAGGTTCTTTTTGTATCTTCCCGGGTGCTCTACACAGAGGCGAGTCCATGCAAGTTTGATCATCTCTACGACATCTTGATATGCGCTTTTGTCTGATGTTGCCCTCAAAGAGTCGAAGATGAAGACCTTGCTTAGAGACGGACAGAATGCAAAAAGAATCCAGTGGAAGCTGTGCATACGTGTAGAAGTATTAGTTTCTTGAAATATATATGCAATATCATTTGAAACAAATAAAATAGATGAGATACACGTTGCTCACCCGAAGTTGTATGGCAGAAGTATGATACCCTTCTTATGGTGTTTTTCTAGATACAAATATATATAGTCCAATGTGTCCAGCTCCCATTTTCTGACACAAGTCTGATTTATCATTAGTGGATCCATGAAGCCGACGTCCATTATTCCTCTCCTCTTGCACCGCTGCATCTCAAAGCTGCATGATTGAAATTAAATTCAAATTAAACACAAGTTAAGATAAGGTAGAATGTCTAGATCATTGTTTTCGAGACTTACAGAGTCCAGCAAGCGATGAGTCCTGAGTCAATTGCATCTTGATTGAATAAGTACCAAAATTGGTCAAATTCCACACCAAAAGTTTGTTGGCCACGAAAATAATGTTGATCATCTATGGTAATTTCCACATAGGTTACACCGCTGGCTGACGCAGCCATGAACCAATTGTGCAGTTCATGCATTCTCGTTGGAAGAAACGGCACCAACTGCGGCCACACAAGAGGTTTACCCAACTCATACTTCGGTCTATTTGCCCCATTCATGCTTTGGGATTGGTTCGTCCCCTCGGATTTGACCAGGAGTCAGACCTGATTCCTTATTGAATACAAGCATATGCTGCTCAAGCGAAGAAAGCACCTTGATGGGGGAGACAGATTGCTTTGACTGGGTGCCCAGTTGTGGAATTGTAGATTTAGCTTTATTCGCCAACTTCTTCTGTTTGTCCATCTTGAGTGCCTGTCGGTCATAGTCACTCAAAGGAGGTGCCTGGGCATTTATTCGTTTCTCCTCCTCCATTTTTTTCATGAAGCGATGAAATTTGACCCGGTCAATTGGTTTCTCAACAAGTGGCTTCTTCGCTTTGAATATTTGTCTATCAAGTTCAGCCCGTACTGAAGCATCTAGCTCCTCCTGAGTCTTCTCGTAAGATAATTTCGGTTGAGGCTTCTTCGGCCTAGGCTTCGTCTGCTTCTTTGGAGGAGGGGGCGGAGGATGATGCGTAGCTCGTCATTTGGTACCCTTGCCCTTAACAGACTCATCATGCTGAGGGGGCAGACTCTCGCTTGGGTCCCGATCAACTAGAGGACTCATGCTTCCTGTTGGAGATGACGGTAGCTGATGATCTTCGCCTTCAGGCACGGGGTGTGTAGATGAGGCTTCAGGAAGAGGTGCTTCTGGTGAGGCTAGGGGTGCTTCCTTGACCGGTTCTGTAATCTTTATGTGAGCCTTGGCCCACAATACCCAACCGTGCACGGTATCTCCAAGCACCTCTTCCCCATCAGGTCCCGGTAACTCCAGTTCGAGGTCTTCCCAACCGGGGACCACTCGGTCGACGGTAACTTTATGGTAAAATGATTTACTGAATTCCACGCCCATGAATGTTTCCCCCGGTTCCGGGACCTCAGCAACACCATAAGCCACCGGTAACATCTTGTTTCTGAGTTGAGCGTGAAGCTCACACGCTGACCTCACTGTGATGTCATTCACGGGGAACCGTTCGTGGCAGACCTCGGCTGCTTTTGCTAAGGCTTGGGGTGCTTCTGGTGAGGCAACCAGTCCTTCTGGTGAGGCTAGGGTTGCTTCTGCTTCCTTGACCGGTGCTTCCGTGTTTGCTGGTGCTGCATCCGTTGAAGCGACACTACTTTTCCCCTTAGTAGATGGCGGGCTCATTTCATCTATGGGCCCTTGCTGAGATGATTGTTTGTTAAGAGCAAGGGCCACACGCTCGTCAATGATGGCCTCCATTCTTGCCTCAGTCATTTCTACGCGCTCTTGCAATTGTCTGATTTTCCTATCTTGTTCGTCCTTGTTCCTTTTGCGCTTCTTATACGAGTCAATGTGCTCATGCCATGCGACTTTCCATGGAATCATACCTTTGCCTCGGCAACGTCCACCATGTTCTCTAGTGCCTATTGCAGCAGAAAGCTCGTCCTTCTCTCGATCAGCTATGAATGTTCCTTCGGCAGCAGCCCTGATCAAATCAACAAGCCTTGCAGCTGTCTGTCTTAGTTGCTCACCCGGTATTAATGATCCATCTTCAGGATTGAGCGTGCCACCATGTGCATAATAGTAATTCCGCACTCGGTCAGGCCAGTTCAGAGTTGCCGGTACGATTCCACGTGCCATTATCTCTTGCTCCATCCGATCCCATTTGGGCAGGGCCATCGCGTAACCTCCAGGGCCAAGATGATGGAATTCTTTCTTTTTACGCGCATTGGCTGTGTTGGTTGCAATCAACTTGGCGGCATCTTCCGATTGCTTGCCCTGCACAAATGCATCCCAATGATCTCTTAACTTGGCATATCCCGGCTTCTTAAAATCGGGTGTAAGCCCCTCCTTGATGAACTCCTTGGTCAGCCGCTTCTTGTACGTCTGAAAGGCAATTGCACCCTTCTGCAGGGCCCAAGTGCGCACATCTTTCAAATCTGTGTTTTCGGGAAATGCGAAGTGTGCTTTCATCTCGGCCCAAATCATGTTCTTCTCTGTGACCGGGACAACATCTGGCCGAACCGGTACCGGGGGTTCATTCTCTTCATGTTGCTCTTCGTCCTGATCTTGATCTTCGTGCTCAGCTTCTGCTTGATCACCTTCTTCGGGTAGCAAGTCAGGTGCGTCAGCCGCTTTCCAAAATCGAAAGCTTATTGGGATGTTGTCCCGAACAAGAGCCCCAATGTGATTTATCAACTTCACAACATTTTCATGTGGAGCTAACGGTCTCCCATCGGGAGATACTTCCGTGATGATGAAACGCCCCTCTAGCTTCTTCTTTGGGCCGCGTTTCCCACCCGGCTTCTTCTTGCTGCTCGATGCAGGCTCCTGGAAATTTAAGAACTATTAACTCATTTTCTATAATTAGTAGGTTCCTCGAAAATCATGACGAGGTACTGGTTTTTATTAATTATACCTCGGATGGTTCTCCATCATTGCTTCCTTGAGCAATTGGTTGCTCCCTCTCGTTGCCATCAGCAAACATGTTGAGGTAGCTATCGGCCTCTCTGTGATCCTGTTCTTGTTCATTCGGTGCATCATTCATAGTATTGCGAGCAATTAAATCCATGATCATTTGCTCCGCTTCTCGGTCCTCTTCGGTTCGCACCATTATAACTAAAATAATGTAACAAAAAAAATAATATGAGGACAAACTATTCCAATGATGAGACAATTAATATGTGGAAAAAATATGAGTCGGGAGCGTGGCGGGGGAGTCGGTAGCGTGGCGGTGGAGTCAGTAGCGTGGCGGGGGAGACGGTAGCGTGGCGGGGGAGACGGTAGCGTGGCGGGGGTCGGGAGCGTGGCGGGGTCGGGAGCGTGGCGGAGGGGGGTCGGGAGCGTAGAGGGGGCGTCAGTAGTGAGAATCGAGCGAGTCGGGAGCGAGTCGACTCGGGAGCGATTCGAGAGCGAGTAGGGAGCGTCGATGGGGCGTCGGTAGTGAGAATCGAACGTGTGCAATTCAAATTTAAATAACATTTACATGCACATATAAATAACATTTAAATCAACATCCAAATTGAATTCTAAATCAAATTCTAAATCAAATTTTAAATAACATTTACACCAAAATTCTAAATTCTAAATCTAAAACTATATTTGTAATTCTAAATCTATAATTCTAAATCTAAGTTTCTAAATCTAAATCTATATTATTTCTAAATTCTAAATTCTAAATCTAAAACTATATTTGTAATTATAAATTCAAAAAACGGGGGGGCTGACGTCAGCCCCCAACTCGCGCGCCGGCGGGCGCGGTCGGCCGGGGCGCGGCGACGAGCGAAGGCGAAATCGGGCCGGGGACCGTACCGGCCTAGGGGAGGGGAGGCACGGCGGGGGCGGCGACAGCGGACGGCGGGGGCAACGGGGATGGCGGACGGCTGGGCGGCGACGACGTACGGGCCGGAGCACGCGGGCAGGCCGGCGGGGGCGGCGACGGCGGACCACGACGGCGGAGACGTGGCTACGGCGACGGCGGAGGCGCGGCCGGCGACGGCGGAGACGCGGCGACGCGGCGGGCCGGCGGGGGCGCGCGGCGGACGACGACGTGTCGGCGGCGCGGCGCGCCGGGGCGCGCGGTGCGGTGCCGGATCGACGACGACGACGAGGGGCGCGGATGGCGGGCGGGGGCGGCTACGGTGACGGCGGACGGCAGGGCGACGGCGGACGGCACGGCGGGGGGCAGAAGAGGAACGGGCAGCGGCCGGCGGCGGATCGAAGAGGAGAAGAAGGCCGGAGGAGAAAATGCTAAGTGTTGTGGTAGAAGGGGCCGTGCGCCTTATACCTCCCCGCATTAGTACCGATGCTCAACTAGCACCGGTACTAATGTGGACATTAGTACCGGGCCTAGTTGAGCACCGGTACTAATGTTGACATTAGTACCGGTGCTATTTGAGCCCCGGTACTAATGTGACTTTTCATTTGCCGCCAAATGGAGAAGCACATTAGTACCGGTGCTAGTTTAGCACCGGTACTAATGTTGTTTTCATTTTGTTGCCCACTGTTTACCTTTTAATTTTTGTTTTTATTTTCTATATTGTAGTTTATTTATGGAAAATCATATACAACGCGTAAAATGGTAGAACAAGTTTAGTTAATTTTCTTTACATAGATACTATGACATTCTAAATTTAACAATCAAAATTAAAATTTTTTTATCAATAAGCTACTAATATCTTCTAAATTGTCTTTTTTTGTTCTTGACTTTAACAAATGGAAATAATTTTATTTTTTCATGCAAAATCTTTCTTAAATAGTACATCCAGTGTAATTAATATAAAAATCATGATTTAGTCTTGCTCATGTATGTTTTTACGTAAATTTATTATTTAATATCTGATAATGCTAAAAAAAGTGAAATAATTGAAAGTTTTGTTAATAAAGTAGCAAAATACTAGTTCATTCAAATATTACAATACTTTGGTACATATTATACATCATCATCTAATGCAACATTAACAATCTTCCTCTTCACGAATGTCCCTTGGTTGTGATCACGACGTAGGTATGGAGTGTCCTCTTCGGCTAACAGGATGCTTGGGTCAATCTTTACTGAAAATGGAGGAAGACCATCAAATTGATCATAATCTTCTGAAATGTCAGTCTTGTCCTCAACTCCAACAATTTTTCTTTTTCCTAGTAGAACTATGTGACGCTTTGGCTCATTATTAACAACACTCTTATCATCACCTTTCTTTATTATTGGTGGTTTGCTCGACATGTCTTTCACATAGAAAACTTGAGTCACATCATTCGCTAGGACGAACGGTTCATCTTTGTATCCAATCTTGTTGAGATCCACTGTTGTCATCCCAAATTTGTCTGTCATTATACCTCCTGTAGGCTTTTTAACCCACTGACACTTAAAAAGAGGGATTTTAAAGGTCTGTAGTCCAATTCCAATATCTCTTCAATGACACCATAGTATGTTTGTTCATTTCCTTCGTTGTCTATTGCATCTATACGGACACCGCTGTTTTGGTTTGTGCTCTTTTGGTCTTGGGCTCTCCTGTAGAATGTGTATCCGTTTATCTCGTATCCTTGGAACGTAAGTACTGAGATAGATGGACTTCTAGCCAACCATTGCAGTTGCTCTCCAATAGTGTTATCACCCATAAGTTTTCTCCGCAACCATGATGCAAAATTATCATTGTGATGACATGTAATCCAGGCCTTTGACTTCCCTTTGTTTGAGGCCCGTACAATGGACTTGTGCTCCTCCCTGTATGGAGCCACTAGGGATGATTGTTGCAGGACAAAGGAATGTGTTGTACGAAATAACGTTTCATCCATATCCATCCGAGTTTTCTTCCCTAGTGTGCCCTTTCCCCTGAGTCTCCCCTCATGGCGTGATACAGGGAGTCCAATCGGAGCAAGCTCATCAATAAAGTCGACACAAAACTCAATCACCTCCTCTGTAGCATATCCCTTTGCGATGCTTCCTTCGGGACGAGCACGGTTATGGACATACTTCTTGTAACTAGACATCAACCGCTCAAAAGGGAACATGTTGTGTAAATACACAGGCCCGAGGATAAAAATCTCTTCAACTAGGTGCACTAGAAGGTGGGTCATGATAGTAAAGAAAGAGGGTGGAAAGATCATCTCAAAGCTGACGAGGCATTGCATGACATCTTTCTGCAACTACACTAGATTCTTTGGATGGATTGCCTTCTGAGAGATCTGGTTGAGGAATGAACAAACCTTGACGACTGCCAATCTCACATTCTCTGGTAGAATACCCCTTAGTGCAACAGACAGCAATTGTGTCATCAACACGTGGCAGTCATGAGCCTTCAGATTTATGAATTTTTTCCCTTTGTAATTTATTATTCGTTATATATTTGAGGAGTAGCCAGTCGGGACCTTGATACTATTCAAACAATCAAACATCATCTTCTTCTCTTCCTTGCTGAGGGTGTAACTAGCAGGGGCCAACCAATTTCCCTTATCTCTCTTTTCGGGATGCAGGCTTTTTCGTTGTTTCATAAATTTAAGATCCCGACGAGCTTCAACTGTATCTTTTGGCTTTTCGTATACACCTAGGTGGCCAAGAAAGTTCACGCAAAAATTCTTCATCACATGCATCACATCAATTGCATTGCGAACCTCAAAGATTTCCCAATAAGGAAGCTCCCAAAATATCGACATCTTCTTCCACATGGGTGCACGTCCATCCTTGTCGTTTGGAACAGATTTGGCACCAGAAGCCTTCCCGAACACTACCTTCAAATCTTTCACCATAGAAAATACAAGTTTACCATCACGGTGCACTGGCTTCTTACGTTTTTCTCCAACACCTTCAAAATGCTTTTTTCCTTCTTCTCTTAACGGGTGCTTAGGAGGAAGAAATCGACGATGGCCCAAATACACAATCTTTTTACTGTGTTTTAGGTACACACTGCAAGTATCATCTAAACAGTGCGTGCATGCTCGGTATCCCTTATTTGTTTGTCCTGATAGATTACCAAGTGCCGACCAATCATTGATGGTGACAAACAGCAACGCTCGTAGATTGAAGGTCTCCTGTTTGTCCTCATCCCACACAGGTACACCTTCTTTCTTCCATAACGTTTTAAGATCCTCAACTAACAGTCTCAGATAAACATCAATGTCATTGCCTGGCTGCTTTAGGCCTTGGATGATTATTGGCATCATGATGAACTTTTTTTCATGCACAGCCATGGCGGAAGGTTGAATATGCACAAGGTCACAGGCCAAGTGCTATGACCACTACTGAACTCACCGAATGGATTGAATCCATCTGTACTTAAACCAAACTGAATGTTCCTTGCGTGTTCTGCAAACTCAGGGTATTCTCTATCAATTAGTTTCCACTGCGACCCATCAGCGGGATGTCTGATCTTGTCATCTGCTTTACGATCTTCTTTGTGCCAACTCATCAGCTTTGCATTAGCCTTGCACCTGAATAAACGCTTCAGCCGTGGTATCACTGGAAAGTACCACTTTACCTTAGCAGGAATTTTCTTCTTCTTCTGCTTCTCCCCCTCAACATCGTAAGGGTCATCTCGTGGGATCTTATAACGCTGCGCTCCGCACATAGGACAAGCCTCCAATTTCTCATATTCTTTTCCTCGGTAAAGGATACAGTCATTAGGGCACGCATGTATCTTTTGAACCTCCAAACCCAGAGGACAAACGACCTTTTTAGCTTCGTACGTTGACTCCGGCAATTCATTCTCCTCAAGAAGCATGTCCTTTACGATTATCATTAACTCATTGAAGCCCTTGTAAGAAACTCCATGTTTAGCCTTCCATTGCAGCATTTCCAATGTGCTATCCAACTTCTTGTGCCCCTCTTTGCAATTTGGGTACAATGGTTTCTTGTGATCTTCTAACATATGGTCAAACTTCTTTGCCTCCTTCACCTTTTCGCAATCTTCCTTCTGCTCTCGCAACACCTGACCTAGATCATCAAGCGGCTCATCTTCTCCTTGTTCATGCTCTCCCTCAATTATTGCAACATCATCCTCACCCATTGGATCATCTCCCATTGCAAAGGCACCTTCTTGAGTCCAATCAGGAATATTGTCGTCTTCTTCTTCATCATCTTCCATTATAAACCCTCTCTCCCCTTGTTTTGTCCAAACAAAATAGTTTGGCATGAATCCCCATTTGTATAGGTGATCGTGAAGAGTCTTTGTCGCTGAGTAATCCTTCAAATTCCTGCACTTTCTGCATGGACAAATAATGAAACCGGACGGGGGCTTGTTCGATTCTGCTACTTCTAGAAATCCACGAAGCCCATTAAAGAATTCATTGGATATTCTCTTGTCGGTGTACATCCATTGCCGGTCCATCTACAAATAAAGAATATATAACCGAACAAAATATATTATTATCATGTAACAAGTTCAAGATTATATGTGTTACAATAATTTGTAGTGTTCAAATCCATATTCCACATGAAATATAAACAAGATTATAGTGAGGTGACTCTTTTTCTAACTAAGAAAGTATTATTGTAATGAGGAAACTATTTTTCTAATGAGTACGTATTAGTGTTTAAATGAAGGCAAGTGATTATGTTACATAAATCCAATCTGTTCAAATCCATATTCCACATGAAATATAAACTTTTTACTAATTTTCTAATGAGCAAACAATTTTTCTAATGAAGAAAACTATTTTTCTATTGAGGAAACTATTTTTCTAACTAAGAAATAATTATTGTAATGAGAAAACCATTTTTGACTCGGTACTTTTTCCTAATAAAGAAACTTTTTTTTCTTAAGAAAATGTTTTCTTATAAGAAAACATTTTTTATAATGAGAAAACTATATTTCAATTTAAATTATTATTATTATAAGCAAACTATTTTTTGACTAATAAATTATTTCTCTAATTCTAATATTAATATTCTAGTCGTTTCTCTTAGTAAGTTAAAAATAATGCAAAAATATTAATTTGTATCATCATATAGAACATCTCATCCAACAAACACGGCACATCCATTTCAATCAACTCTATTAGAACATAGTCCTATTTCAAAGTGCTAAAATCCCCTATTCTTAGTTCATTTTAAAGTGCTAAAATACTCCTATTTCAACCAATGAAACTCAAGAAAATAAGCATGAATCAAGAGAGGATGAAGTAACTAACCCTAGACCACTTCAACGAGTGAAATCGTCGAGAAATGATCGCAAATCCGGCAAAAGCTCCTCTAGGACGCCATGGAGAAGAAGGAGCTCGAACTGGAGAAAGAAGGTGGTGGACTCGGGCTGGAGGAGGAAGAAGCTGAGATATAGCCGTTGGACATTAGTACCGAGCCTTATTAAGAGCCGGTACTAAGGTAGCCACATTAGTACCGGCTCTTAATACGGGCCGGTACTAATGTCCCGCCCACACATTAGTACCGGTCCATATTGAGCACCAGTACTAATGTGGGACATTAGTACCGGTGCTCAATAAGAGCCGGTACTAATGTTTGCCACGGGATGGCTCCGCCCGCCTCCTTTTTGGCACGGGACATTAGTACCGGTTCTTGCAACATTAGTACCGGGGGGCAAACAGAACCGGTACTAATGTTATTTTTGCCCTAGGACGAAAGCCTCTTTCCCTAGTAGTGTATGTAGCCAACTCAATGACATGCAATTATCCTTTTGAATTCCTCCGCATGTTCTTCCGGACAATGCATTATAACCTGAAAAAGGTAAGCTATTACCAATCTCCATACATGAGCTGGAACCTTAACTTAGAATATAGACATGAGCTGCAAATTTAATTTAGGATATACCTTGGCAGAAGCATTTAGGATTTGAAGCTTTGTTTCAACCACGTCAACAGTGAAGGACCATGCAAGATACTTGAGAACAGCAGGAACTATCTTTGGAATGAGATCTCCCATGAAATGATACTCTCCAAACATCCAAATAATCAAGGATCGTGCTGCAGGCTCCTTAATTTTGTCCATACTGCGCACCAAGCGGACAATTACCTGCGTCGAAGTACTTTAGCGAAGATGCAAGATCGCAACATCAAGGGAAAAAATAACGGATGTTTCTGTAAAAGGATTAACGAGGTTACCAGCACTACAAGGGAATGGACCTTTTGTCCTGGGCAAAAAAACACATTAGTACCGGTTTCTATTGGAACCGGTACTAATGTGTACATTAGTACCGGCTCGGAAGGGGGGGGGTCCCCTAGCCGCCCGTCAGTGTGACACAATAGTACCGGCTCCTAGCTGGAGCTGGTACTAATGTGCGACATTAATACCGGTCCTGGACAGGAGCCGGTTCTAATGTGCGGCAACCACATTAGTACGGCTCCTGTCCAGGCCCGGTACTAATGTCCCTCGCATAAAAATCCAGCTCCTTCTTCCTCCCCGAGCCACTCCCCCCTCTACTCTCCAGCTCGAGCTCTCACTCATCCATGGCGCCCTATGGGAGTTTTTACCCGATTTGCGACGATTTTTTGACGATTTGACTCATTGAAGTGGTCTAGAGGTTAGTTACTTCATCCTCCCTTGATTCATGCTTATTTTGTTGAGTTTTATCGGTCGAAGTTGGAGTATTTTGGCACTTTATAATGAGATAGGAATGAGGGTTTTTTTTCTATTTATAGGCATTGTTTATACGTTTTATATAGTTGATCGGAAAGGATGTGCCGTGTTAGTTGGATGAGATGTTGTATGTGACTATTTATTTTTTTAATAATAATTATTTATTTGAGCATATGTCATAATTAAATATATAAATAGTATATTAGAATTACTAGAAAGGCTAGGAATTTTAGAATTGATTTTAGAATTACTACACATAGTTTTAGAATTGATTTTTTCGAAATAATTTTTTATTTGAGCATAAGACATAATTAAATATTTAAATAATTTTAAAATTACTCAAAATGCTAGAAAGGCTAGGAATGATAGAATTTGTTTTAGAATTAGTAGAAATAGTTTTAAAATTATTACAAATGCTAGAATTTCATAGATGGGTCAAATAATTTATTGTCATTAGTATAGATGTCTACTGCTGCCGGAGGGAATGGAGATGACGGTAGTGGTGATCGTCGCTCTTCACACAGTCAGGAGAAAACCAAAGTAGGACCTCGTGATAAACCGAAGAAAATGAGCACGTTGGCTAGAGGAATGCTTCGTTATTTGCAAGGAAAATATATAGATGATGTTGCAGCGGGGCAGGAACCTCCTTTTGGTGGTATTTATGCTCCACCAGCAGACCCTGTTGTTGGAGATCCACCGATTAGTACTAAACCACAGGGCGATTCCAAGAAAGCTAAACCTTCGTCGTCACGTCACAAGAATGGCTAAAGTTTCTCGTATTGTATCATGTATTAGTAGTGTTTCATATGTCGTACTTTAAATTTATGTAAGACATTGACTTAAGTTTCTCTATTTAAGTTTGTCGTATTGTATAACGTGGATTGTAAATGAAGACTTTAAATTTGTGTATGACTTTTGTTACGAAATACTTAAAAATTGTTTGGTGGTGCTTTATAGATGAATCGGCAATGGATGTACCCCGACAAGAGAATTTCCAGTGAATACATTAATGGGTTGCGTGGATTTCTAGATGTCACGGAAGCAAACAAGCAGCCGTCTGGTTTTATTATTTGTCCATGCAAAATGTGCAAAAATGAGAAGGATTTCTCATCGATAAAGAGTCTTCACGATCACCTATACAAATGGGGATTCATGCCAAATTATTTTGTTTGGACAAAGCATGGGGAAAGGGGGGTTATAATGGAAGACGATGAAGAGGAAGATGATCGTATTCCAGATTGGACTCAAGAAGGTGCCTTTGCAGATGATCCAATGGGAGAGGATCACATGCAAGAGACTCAAGAAGCTCCAACAACTGCAGATGAACCTCTCGACGATCTAGGTCGGGTGTTGCACGATGCAAAGGGAGATTGCGAAAAGGTGAAGGAGTCAAAAAAGTTTGAACGTATGTTGGAAGATCACAAGAAACCGTTGTTCCCAGGTTGCAAAGAGGGGCAGAAGAAGTTGGGTACCACTTTGGAAATGCTGCAATGGAAGGCTAAACATGGACTTTCAGACAAGGGATTTGATGAGTTGATGATGATCGTCAAGGACATGCTTCCCGAGGGGAATGAATTGCCAGAGTCCACGTACGAAGCTAAAAAGGTTGTCTGTCCTCTAGGTTTGGAGGTAGAAAAGATACATGCATGTCCTAATGACTGTATCCTCTACCGAGGTAAAGAATATGAGAAATTGGAGGCTTGTCCTGTGTGCGAAGCGCAGCGTTATAAGATCCCACGCAATGAGGCTAATGAAGTTCAGGGTGGGCAGAAGAAGAAGAAAATTCCTGCGAAGGTAATGTGGTATTTTCCAGTGATACCACGACTGAAGCGTTTATTTAGGTGCAAGACCAACGCAAAGTTGATGCGTTGGCACAAAGAAGAACGCAAACAAGATGACCATATCAGGCACCCCGCTGATGGGTCCCAGTGGAGACTAATTGACAGATCTGAAGAATGTAAGGAATTTGCAGGGGATCCAAGGAACATTCAGTTTGGTTTAAGTACGGATGGATTCAATCCATTCGGTGAGTTTAGTAGCGGTCATAGCACTTGGCCCGTCACCTTATGTATGTTCAACCTTCCTCCCTGGTTGTGCATGAAGCGGAAGTTCATTATGATGCCAATAATCATCCAAGGCCCAAAGCAGCCAGGCAATGACATCGATGTGTATCTAAGACCATTGATTGAGGATCTTAAAACATTATGGAAGAAAGAAGGTGTACCCGTGTGGGATGAGGACAAACAGGAGACCTTCAATCTACGAGCATTGTTGTTCGTCACCATCAATGATTGGCCGGCACTTGGTAATCTATCAGGACAATCAAACAAGGGATACGGAGCATGCACGCACTGTCTAGATGATACTTGCTGCGTGTATCTAAAACACAGTAAAAAGGTAGTGTATTTGGGCCATCGTTGCTTTCTTCCTCCTAAACACCCGTTAAGAGAAAAAGGAAAACACTTTGAAGGTGTCAGAGAAAAACGTAAGAAGCCCATTCACCGTGGTGGTAAACTCGTATTCGCCATGGTGAAAGATTTGAAGGTAGTGTTTGGCAAGGGTTCTGGTAGTGTACAAGTCCCAAAGGACGCCGCTGGACATGCACCTATGTGGAAGAAGAAGTCGATATTTTGGGAGCTACCTTATTGGGAAATTCTTGAGGTTCCCAATGCAATTGATGTGATGCATGTGACGAAGAATTTCTGCTTGAACTTACTTGGCCAGCATCCTGTTAGCACAAGAGGACGCTCCATATTTACGCCACGATCACAAGCAAGGGACGTTCATGAAGAGGAAGGTTATTAACGTGCCGTTAGACAATGATGATGATGTATAATAAGTTTTATTAATTTATGATCCTGTAACAAAGTATTGTAATATTTTATCGGTGAAAATAATATTTATTTTAGTTTTATATACATCATTTAGTATTAAATAAATAATTTAACGTGAAAATATACACAAGCAATACTAGATCGAGGTAAACATGATTATAACACGACATTTACTGCTTATATAAATTTTTGCATGGCAAAAATGTATTTTGGTTCGATTTTTAAATTCAACATAAGATTTTTGACCAAAACAACTTATTACTAAGTTAAGTAAATAAATTTGATAATTTTTAGATCTAACTTCACATTCTATAATGTATAACTAAATTAAGTATAATAGAATTTGTTCAGTATGATTTATAATTAATTTAACAACAATTTGAAAAAGATTTGCAAATTTAAAAAAAACAAAAGGAAAAGCACATTAGTACCGGGCCTAGATAGGACCTGGTACTAATGTGTATTTCGTTTTGGCGCCTAAGTGCACGCACATTAGTACCGGGCCTTCTCTGGCACCGGTACTAATACGCACATTAGTACCGGGTGCAGTCTGGCACCGGTACTAATGTGGCATTAGTACCGGGCGGTGTTGAGCCCCGGTACTAATGTCGGGGGCTGGTATATAAGCCCCCCTTCTTCTTCCCCTCTCTTCTTCTTCCCCTCTTTTCCTCTCGCGGCCCTTAACTGCCGCCGTCGCTGAGCTGCGCCGCGCGCCGTCGCTGCCCCGTGCCCGGCCGCCGTCCCAGCCACGCCCGGCCGCCGTCCTCTGCCGCGTCCTGCCGCCGTCCGCTGCGCCCCACGCGATCTCCTCCTCCGCACCGCGCGCGCGCGTCGTCCCCGCGCGCCGACCGCTGCGGCGCCGCCGTTCCCCACGCCCCGGCCGCGAGACCGCCTCGTCGTCCCCGCTGCGCCGCCGCGCCCGGGCCGTCGCCCCTCCTCCGCCGCGCCCGACCGCCGTCCGCGCCCTCGTCGGCCCCCGCGCGCCGTTCCGGCCCCGCGCGCCGGTCGCCGCGCCGCTTCGTCCTGCCGAGCCAGGCCGGCCCCCCGCGCCGGCCGCCGCCACTGCACGCCGCCGGCACCCTCGTCGGCCGCCGCCACTGCACACCCTCGCCGGCCGCCGCCACTCTCGCCGGCCGCCGCCCCACAGCAAGCCCTCGCCGACGCGCGCGGTGAGCACATTTGGGTGCTGACGTAGCACCCTTTTTTTATTTTTTTTGTAATTAGTGATTTAGTTTTCATTACTGATTTAGTTGTAATTAGAGATTTAGTTTTAATTAGTGATTTAGTTTTAATTAGAGATTTAGTTTTAATTAGAGATTTAGTTTTAATTAGTGATTTAGTTTTAATTAGAGATTCTAGATTTAATTAGTGACTTTAGATTTCATTAGTTATTTTAGATTTCATTAGTGATTTTAATTTTAATTAGTGATTTAGTTTTAATTAGAGATTTAGTTGTAATTAGAGATTTCAGATTTAATTAGTGACTTTAGATTTCATTAGTTATTTTAGATTTCATTAGTGATTTTAATTTTAATTTGGGATTTTAGTTTTAATTAGTGATTTGATGAAATGTGTATTTATTGAGATAAGAAATATGTATTTAGAGATGAAATATTTATCGCTCGACACTTAGCTCGCTCGCTCGACACGCTCTATTATCGTCCGACTCACTCGCTCGACACGCTCTATTGTCGCCCGACTCGCTCGCTCGACACGCTCTATTATCGCCCGACTCTCTCGCTCGACACGCTCTATTATCGCCCGACTCTCTCGCTCGACACGCTCTATTGTTGCCCGACTCGCTCGCTCGACACGCTCTATTCTCGCCCGACTCGCTCGCTCGACACGCTCTATTCTCACCCTACTCACTCGCTCGGCACGCTCTATTCTCGCCCGACTCGCTCGCTCGACCCCGCCCGACACTTAGCTAGTATCGCAGAAATTCATTTATGTACTCCGAAATTCTTTTATGTACTCATAAATTCTTTTATGTACTCAGAAATTGCTCTATGTACTCAGAAATTCTTTTATATACACAGAAATTTATTTATGTACTCAAAAATTCTTTTATATACTCAGAAATTCATTTATGTACTCAGAAATTCTTTTATGTTCTCAGAAATTCTTTTATATGCACAGAAATTCACTTATGTACTCAGAAATTCTTTTATATACACAAAAATTGTTTTATGTTCTCAACAATTCTTTTATATACACAGAAATTCATTTACAATGGTTCGATCAGAGAGGGAACAAGAAGATGTGGAAATGATCTTGAATATAATCGGTCAATCTGCGCCTCAGCAGCCTCAAAATGAAGAAGTACTCAACAGGGAGGCTGACAGCTTCCTCAACATGGAAGGTGATGGGCAAGAACATGCAGAAGAGCAACCAATTGCCCAGGAAAGCAACGATGTGGAACAACAAGAGGTATAATGGCCCTCAAGATTTGCATCCTGAGTTTTCTTCAAGAGTTTTCATATATTAATAGTAGTTTTTCCATTCTCCAGGTTCCTTCATCTTCGAGCTCCAAGAAGCGCCAAGGGAAACGCGGGCCGAAGAAGCCCCTAGAGGGTCGCTTCATCATAACAGAAGTCGATGATGCTGGGAAACCTGTGGCTCCGGAACATGTCGTGACCAAATTGGTGAACCACATTGGAGCTCTTGTCAGGGATCACATCCCAATAAGCATTCCGTATTGGAAAGCTTCTGATGCTCCTCCAGCTCCGTTACCTGAAGTATTGGAAGGTGATGATGAGAATGCTGAACAGGAACCAGTTGTGCAGGAAGATGTGGTCGCAGACACGGACAAGGACATGATTTGGAAACAAGTGTTAGCTCACTTTGCATTCCCGGACTTGAATGAAGAGCGGCTGGCAACCGTGCATTATTGGGCGATGCAGAAGGGTGCAATTGCCTTCCAGTCGTACAAGAAGCGTCTGACCAAAGACTACATTAAGAAGGGGATTACACCTGATTTCCAACAGAAGGGATTGGGGAAGTTAAGAGATCACTGGGATGCATTTGTACGACACAAGGAATCAGCAGACACCATCAAGATGATTGAAACCAACACCGTCAATGCACGGAAGAAAAAAGAATTTCATACGCTCGGGCCCGGAGGTTACAAGAAGGCCATTCCCAAATGGGATCGGGAGGAACAAGAACTAGTAGCTAGAGGAATCGTACCCGCAACTCTAGAGTGGGCCGAGCGGGCAAAGCATTATTATTTTGCACATGGTGGCAAGCTCAATCCCGAAGATGGATCTTTGTTGCCGGGCGATCAAATAAGAGAGACAGCTGCAAGGCTTGTTGAGTTCATACGGCAAGTGGCAGAAGGAATTTTAGTTCCTGATCGAGAGAATGACGAGCTTACTATGGCACTAGGTACAAGAGAACACCCTGGACATTGCAGAGGCAAAGGTGTTATTCCATGGAAATATGCATTTCAGGAGCACCTTGATTCCTACAGAAGTCGTCAAAGAACTAAGGAACAACATGCACGACACATACGAGAGCTGCAACAACGGGTCGCTATGAATGAGAAAAAAATGGAAGACATCATCGACGAGCGTGTGGCGCTTGCTCTTAGCAAGCAATCAAGTCAGCAAGCACCTGCAGCTTCAGGGGCGCATCATGATGAAGCCAGCCCATCCAACAAGCGTAAAAGTAGCGTCGCTTCCACAGAAGCATCTCCAACCGCCACGGAAGCAGCTGCCCCGTTAGAAAAATGCCGCTACCCCGTGGACGACATCACTGCGAGGTCCGCATGTGACATATTTTTTCAAGTCAGAAACAAGAGGATTCTGGTGGCGTACGGTGTGGCTGAGGTACCGCAGCCAGGGGAATTATTTTTGAACGTCGATTATTCCAGTCACGGGTGCGCCAAAGTCTTTCTGGATCGAGTGGTTGATACCTGGGATGACCTCGACTTGGAGTTCCCGGGAGCTGATGATGCAAATACTCTAGGGGAAGCATTGCACACTTGGATTTTGTGGCCCAAGGATCTCATAGAGATAACGGAAGTGAACACAACCGCAGTCCAAGATCAGGTACCACCTTCCCCAGCTAGAAGGGAAAGCAGCAGCAGTCCAGAACATGATGCAACTGACAGGGGCAGTCCGGAACATGCTACTCCTCCTCCTCCTTCTCCTCCAAAGAAGCAGGGTTCGAAACGAGGACATCCTTCGCCTCCTCCAAAGAAGCAGGGTTCCAGACGAGGACATCCTCCTCCTCCTCCTCCAAAGAAGCAGAGGATACCCAAGGAGAAGCCACCTCCAGCGAAATTATCTTATGAGAAGACGCAAGAGGAACTAGATGCGTCAGTGCGGGAGGAGCTGGACAGACAAATATTCAAAAAGAAGACGGCTGCACCTGAGAAACCATTTGACATGTACAAATTTCACCGCTTCACGAAAAAAATGGAGGAAGAAAAAAGGAAAAAGCCAGAGCGACCTACGTTGTCTGACTATGATCGCACGGCGCTCAAATTCCACAAAGCCAATAAGGCTTAGAAAGTTGGGAAAACTGTTCCACAACTAGGGACCCAATCAAAGCAATCTGTCCCGGACCTACGGGTGCTCTCAGATGCGGAGCGTGGATTGCTTGAATTCGGTTTGGACGCAAAACTGACACCTGCTCAAATTCTAGGCATTGCTCAAATTAAAAAGCACCCAGGGTCAGGTAGACGTGATTATGTGCCTGGGATGCTGCTTCTCTGGGAGCGATTATTGCAGGACCTTCCAACTAGGATGTATGCTCTGCACAAATGGCACATGCAAACAGCGGGACGAGGGGACGAATTTATCGAAGTTAGAATTGTAGACCATCATTTTTTCCGAGGTCGCACCACTTTCCATATTCCCATGAAGGAGTTCTGGTTCCTATTCAATATGGATGCAGTGGACGTCTCCTTCGTCACTTGCTGGGTTCTGTAAGTATTTGTTGTACCATAATCTTAGAATCACCGCTCTAGCCATTTTAGACCGTACCTGAACTTCTTTATTTTGTGTCATGCAGCATGGAGATGCAAGCTTGCCGGAGGCTTGGAGTGCACGGCATCGGCTTCGTGGATCCTCAAATGCTAAACGAGACACTTGTCCGTGATTTCCCTGCGCCTACTGTGGAGACCTTATTCACATTTCTGGACCTTCAACGCTTCAAGGATTGCATACTTATTCCATACAACTGCCAATGAGCGACGTTTTTCTCAACTATTTATCTTTTTCAAAATACATTCAATATTTCAATTAACTGGTTCTTCCCTAAAATGTTTTGACAGCTTCCACTGGATTCTCATTATTATTGTACCTGATTTAAGTCTTGCCCACGTCTTTGACTCTATTGGCGGATATAGTGAATGGTACGAACCTCTAGTAGAATTGTTGAATGTTGCATGGGATATGTTCCGGGTAAAGTGGGGGGGCCCTTGAAAGAGAAACTTCAATTCTACCATGATTTCCCGGTACGTGTTTTCTTTCCTGATCTTTTTCAATACAAGTTAACAAATATATCTTAACTTTTATTTTCACATGTGCAGTGCCTGAAACAGCCACCCGGTACCAATCTATGTGGATTCTATGTATGTGAGTTCATCCATCACTTTGCAAGTGGTAGCTTGGGCCCCTTCACTAAGAAGGTGCGTACACAAAAATGCAGACAAACATATCCCTCGTTCTTATTGTTCATATTCTTTTTTCTAACAATTAATAACTTCTTTTGTAGATTTCTAACATCAAGGAAGGATTACTCGAGACGCAAAGAATCCGGTTAATTCAAGAACAACTCTGCGGATTTATTCTAGACGAGGTGATTAATCCCGCAGGAGAGTTTCATGCCGGTGACTCAATGGTAACAATGAGCAAAGAAGACACTACAAGCATTGCTAATGAAGCTCAGCAAAGAACCGACAAGAACAAGAACAAAGACGTCGATAAAGAAGGATCTTCTGTTAAGGACAAGGACAAAGACGTCGAGAAAGAAGCAACTTCTGCTAAGGACAATAAGAAGGAGGGCGAGAAAGAAGCAACTTCTTCTAAGGACAAGAAGAAGGACGACAAAGATGCAACTTCTTCTAAGGACAAGAAGGAGGACGACAAAGAAGCAACTTCTTCTAAGGACAAGAAGAAAAACGTCGAGAAAGTAGGAGCTTCTTCTAGGGTCACTACGAGAGCACATCAGCGACGAGGAGGGGCTTAAAACGATGACGTTACACTTCTAACATTTGATTCCGTGTATGTATATATATGTATGATGTCACTTTATATATGCACAAACGACTTTATAACGCTGCGTATTTGATTAGTATAAACGAACCAAATAAATACATCTAAATACATTCAAATACGAAAAAAACTAAAAAGAAATGGAAAAAGGAAAATAAGAAAAAGTACATTAGTACCGGTTGGTATAGCCAACCGGTACTAATGTGGAGGCCGCCACGTCGTCGGGGGGGAGGCCACATTAGTACCGGGTGGTCTCCCCAACCGGTACTAATGTGACATTAGTACCGGGTAAAGAGAACCGGTACTAATGTGGCCTCCACATTAGTGCCAGCTGGCCTGTACCGGTTCTAAAACCGGTACTAATAGGGTTTTGGAACCGGTACAGAAAGTCGTTTTTCCTGTAGTGCAGATTAATAATCAAGCTGGGAAGAAATGCATTCAAACAATTGCAGATAGTGATATAGAGTAATATATATATATTCTTATCTCCCATACAATTATAACAGTGATTCAATATTACAGCATGCCTATAAGAAGCGATTATTAAACCAACTAAAGAAATACAAAACAATTCCGTTGTTTAGAACATTTAATTATAGGTTCTTCACACTTGAGTAGACAAGCAGACACATCTGAGAATGTTTTGTTGAATGAGCATTACAAGGTCACTTGAAATGCAGTGGTCAAATGTACATGATAGGGGATAAGTTCCAGAGCCCCTGTGATGGATTGTAAATTAAGGAAAAAAAGAAGTCAAGAGGCTAAAAGAACCAGGATAAGCTCTCATGAAGGAAGAAGAACATCAAGCACTTCTTTCCTACAATGGAAAGCAAAAAGAACAGGCGACCCGGGTAAAACTTGGGTTTAGCTGGGGTGTGGGGAAAAAACTCTTGGCCAAAAGGGAAACACACACACACACAAGTGGAGCATTACAAGATTAACTAAATAATACCTTTTCGTGGGATACTGGATCCATTTTCACTATTGCTTTGATTGACAAGATTGCTTGAACCAGAACAGCGTCTTCTCCATCAAAGTGAACTGAGTTACTAATAGATGATTCTGTAGTATGATCAAAATAAAATATTACTCCATTGAGTCGCATGCACCAACCAGTTCAACCCAAAAGCGTAAGCTGATGGGAAGAGGTGGGCAATTCACTCGTACTCCAACAATTAATTTCAAAAAGAATGTTTCGTCCCAAAATATTCGTAGATGAAAATTATTACCATAAAATACAAGTGCCAAAAGTCCCTCAAGGCAAGAGGTGGCAACAGAGGGAAGCTTCTGGGCGCACAACACGGGTGCTTTTGGCACGGCTCCGGCTCCAGCTGTGGCTGTGCTGGTGAAGCGGATTTTTTGGTGGAGCTGAATCCGTTTTCGAAAAACGTTTGGCAAAACAGCTTCTCCTGACTGTGTAAGATGGATAAGAAAGTGAAATATCCATAATGCCCTTCATTTTCTTTTTTCTTTTTCTACTTTCTCTTTTATTTTTCTATTTCTTTTCCCTTCCTATTATTTTTTCATTTTTCTTCCCTTTCATTTTTATTTCTTTTTCCTCCATTTACTCCCACGTTAGCCATTCACCACCGCCCGTCTCCATCCTCACGTAGACACGCATACCTGCGCTCCCTCGCTGTCCCCACCGTCGCGCACCTTCTCCGTCGCCGGCCCCCACCGGTGGCCTCCAGCACCACCGATGCCCGGCGCCGCGCCTCTGCCCCAGCCCGCGTTGCGCCGCGCTGCCGTCGGACACCTCACCGGTGCCTCTGCCCCAGCTCCACTGCGCTGCGCCTCTCAACCGCTGCCATCTCCTCCCCGCGCTGCGCCCCTCAGTCGCCGCTGCCTCTCCCGCGCCAGGCCATCCACCTCCATGGCGCCGGGCCGTCCGCCTCCATGGCGTCGGGCCGTCCGCCGGACTCCTCCGCCTCCAGCTACCGCGCCCGACGGCCTCCTCCGCCTCCTCCGCGTCGCACCCCTCGCCTGCTGCCTTTTCCTCCCCGCACCGCGCCCCTCGACCTCCGCCGACCGTCTCTTTCCCGCGGGGCCACGCCCACCGCCGCCGCCGGCCATCTCCTCCTTGCGGGCCATGCCCTTGCGGCCGCCGGCGGCCTTTTCCTCCCCGCGCGGCTGTCAAGCTCCCCCGGCCACCTTCCGTGCGCCATGCCCCGATGGATGCGAGGCGTACGCGGCCTGCGGTGGGGAATCGCCGTGGGCCTCAGTGGCATTTTTGTTGTAATTACCTCGACATCCAAGGGCAATTTGATAACGAGGGTAGAGACATGCAGACGAAGTCGGGGGGAGCTGCATTTTTCGGCTCTGTCTGCCAGTTTTGGCTCTAGAGAGCCCACATTGCAGTGGATTCCAGTGGGGAGCTGTTTTTGGGAGCCCTTTGGCACAACTCCTCCGAAAACGGCTCCTGGAGCCGCCCCCGGAGCTGTGCCAAAGGGACCCACAATAGCTGCAACAGTATCTGCTACAAATTTCCTATCTGGGTCTTTAATGTAATCCTGGTAGAGGGAAAAAAAAGCACCAGAAACATTCATTAACAGAATGACAAATACTTAGTATCCACCACTTTATCCAAAATTCAAATTCTTCACCAAACTGCAGGTGGATAGCAATATTAAAATCTTGCTGATTTGACTTTAAGTTGCCATTTGGCTCTAAGTTCCCTGGATAATCCCCAAGAGTGCATTGTACAGAACTTGACATCAAGCAAAGCACAGAGCAACGAATAATTTTCAGAACCATGCATGAATCATTGACACAACAAAACAAGCAAAGCTAACATGTCTTCGAAAAAGATGTTTCAAATATGTACTATCATTATGTGACCTTAAGATTCAACAGAAGTTCAGCTATAAATTTCACACACAGGAACGTAAATACATCATTGCAAGTTTAAAAGAGAAACCATGAGATAGATATACTTTTGTTCATTGCATCTACAAGAAATTACCTGAAATTCTTCAAAAATGGCTGGAATGGATGGCTCTGTGGCAACAGTGGTCAAGAGAGAGAAAGGGTGAGGGGTGAATGGGAGGGGGTGGTGGCTCGAGATCACGACACGCGTGGGTGGCGGAGCGGTGGGGGGACTTCTCTGCAAAGGTGACGGCGGGCGGTTTTCTGCAAAATGGCCGCGAAATCGGAATTTCGTCTTCTTGGTAGACAAATTTTTTGAAACTCAGGGTGTTTTTTGCAAGAAAATTGAACATGTTTACTGTAGAAGGAAGGACTTCGCTGGACCTGAAGAGAAATAGAGAGAAAATAAAAGTTTTTTTTTTGCAAAAATGCGCGCACCGCAGGCGCAACAAGGAACGCTGGATCGAGACGATCGGACGGCCGCGAAATAGAGGTGACGTAGCAGCGCCCAAGAGCCGTGAAATTCGGACAGAATAAGGAGTGGGATATAAAACCCTTTAAATAAAAATTTGAACAGTTTTAAAGGCTGGAAGCGTAAAAATCTGGTTATCAAATGGAGTTGAGAAACAGGACTTGTTCGACTTTTTTCCCCACGTAAAACTCTTGTTCTTTGCGGTTGTGCCCCACCCTGTTCTCTGCTTTTGCTTTGGGTCCACCTCTTGGCACACGGGGGACCGGGACACCACACACGGCTCTCTCTCTCCATTTTTTTAAAATTACACAGTACAACGCAGACGCTCACAACACGCACGCACACTCACTCCTATGAATACACGTACGCAAACCCTACCCCTATGAGCACTTCTGAAGGACTGAACACCGACAGATCTGGAGATTCCCGAAGTCACTAATGACGCCTTGTCGTCGACGGGAACGTCGCTTACCACTTAATGCATAACGCCGGAAAATCCCAGAATAAATTCAGAAAAAGGTGCGAGCACCAGGATTTGAACCCTGGTGGGTAGCGTCCCACTGGACCGTCCTACAATTGGACTACAGGTCCATTCGCTCTCTCTCTCTCTCTCTCTCTCCAATTGGGCAGGCGGCGCCAGCTCTAGTTCTTCGTCGGGCTGCTTGCTAGCGACGAGCATCGACAGACGACAGGTATGCCGGCCCATTTCCTTTCCTTCCTGTTGTGTTAAATCTAATACCCAAAACCGTAATGTGTGCTATTTTTATTTGTATTCGAATCTGCACGAATCTCGAATTTTTCCGCGAAATTTATCGGGTATCAATCAGGTCTGGATTCAATTAAAAGGTGAGGAAGCTCAAGTTCCACGAACAGAAGCTACTCAAGAAGACAAATTTCTGTTTCACGAGCAGAAGACAAAGTTCCACGAGTACAAGAGGGAGGGAGGCCACCGGGAGGCGCTCTTAACGCAGCGCTACCACCTTGGTCGAGAGGGACGATTACAAGAAGTAAACTCTATGGCTCTGTTTAGTTTCTCGAAGTTTCACCAAAATTCTCACCTAGAAGACTATGTCAGTTCATTTCTTCACTCTACGTGCGCTTCTCCAAACGCCAAAATTTCACCGTTTTCACGGAACTAAACAGGGCCATTTGTGCTGAATCAGTTGGAGGATTGCATTATGTTTATGTTGAACCGAAGTGTTTGATGAAGGATACACTGACAAATTGTGATTGTTGGGCTGACAAGTACAATGGCGGCCTCACATTCATTACCTAAGGTGCAACTGTTTTGCCTTCGGTTTTTAGGATGGCGCTGTGCACCCTTGCCTCCCGTGGTGCCTCTGCCCTCCTCTCGTCATGGCGGTGGTGATTCATCCTGGTGTTCACGGGGGGCTTGTCGGACCTGGATTTCGATCCGGGCCTGGAGATCCAGCGCGTCGTGCTCTCCCGTTTCAATTCTCCGGTCAGTTTCTCTCCAGCGATCCGGGCCTGAGGTTTCTTGGCGACCCTCTTTTGATAGATTTTCTATTCGTCTCAATGTGGATTCGGTGGGTCTTCTCCTTCAATCATGCCTTGGCAGCATTGATTCTGATTTCAATGTCGTTCATCTCTCTGGAATGATGTTTCGGTTTTCAGTTTTCTCAAAAGATGTTGGCTTTCTGATCTACAACAAGTTGGGCACCTACAAATGCAAATCTTTTGATGTGTTCTTCTTTCTCTGGGGCTCTGGGACCCGAATTGGGAATCTGAGTATGATCGTTGGTTATTGGAGAAAGATGCTGAATGGAATCTAGCCCTTAATAAATTTACTCGTAAAACTTATGCGGCAATTGTGAAGGGAAAATCCCTTCTTCATCCTCGGTGTTTATTCGTCTTGAGTATCCTGATGATTATTTTACCAAGAATTATGCATCCTTTGTTCAGCAATCTCGATCATCAAAGGCTCGGTCTTCTGATTTGTTCCCAAAAAAGAAGGATCTTCAATCGAAAGTTTCTGCCGAACCTTCCTCTGATCAACGGTGTTTCCGCTGTCTCGCGCGAGATCATCAGGTGGCTTTTTGCAATTCGAAAATCAGATGTCGTGTTTGCTTTAGGCTGGGCCACATCTCTCCTTATTGCAGATCCTGTGTTGGGCCTCAATCTGTTGGTGGTCGTTTTCCTTCGGTCGTTTCTGGCCCTCCTAAGACGGGTTCGGTGTGGCGTATTAAAGCCAATCTGACGCCACAGAGGACGCCTGACTTCTCGTCTTCCTCGGAACCATCTCCTGTGAGTTCCGGCGACTCGCCTCTTCCCCCTCCGCCGCCACCCATCCACCCAATGGCCAACTTCACGATCGACCCCCGTCCACATCTTCCGCTGGGCTTCACCTGGGTGCCTCGGATGTTGCCGTATGTTCCTCCTGCTCGTCAGCGTGTGCGCCTCTCCTACAACTTAGAGCGTACCAATGAAGACCTGGCGATTGCACTGTTCACGCCACCGGTTGCCAAGGAGGATTACGTCCCCATGGTGCGTGCTCTTCACTAGTTCCTCCTCGATGAAGGGGTACGTGCTCCGGAAATTCAGCCCTGCCCCATTGGTGATGCTTTTGTTCGGTTCACCTCAGCTTTGGAGCGTGATCGGTTCTTGTTTGGTCCTCCCTGTCAGTTTGGTCAGTACCACATTCATTTCATTAAGCATGATGAGGGGGGAAAATTTAGATCTGTTCATATGGATAGGGTGGTTTGGCTTATGTTGATGTGCTATCCCACTGATGGTCGCTCCTTGTCCTTGATTGGCAAATCAATTTGTGGCTTTGCACATCTGCTTCATGTTCATCCGTCTGTGATTGTGGCCAGAGTGATTGTGAAGGCACTGGTGAATAGTGAACAGGACATACCTGATGACTTTGTGGTTTCCGTTGGTGAAGCACCTGTTACTCGTTCTTTTATTGTGCCTGTGTTCATCCTGTCAGCTACTGACTTGGTTGTTGGTGGGGATGAGGAACTTCCTCCGGTTGATGGGCCTGCTCACCCCCTTCCCTACCCAGCTCCTCGTTGGCTTTACCCCCCTGCTGCTGCATCTGATAGCTCTTCTGCTGGAATGGGAGATGTTGAGCACTTGTCTGAGAATGCGCCTGCTCATGTGAATGCTAATGCTTTTGAGAATGCTCCTGTACATGAGAATGTCTCTTTTGAAGAAAATTTAGCAGCTGAAGAAGTTGGGCAGTCGGAGGCTCCTGCTGAGGTTTTTGTGCCAGTTCGTGCTGTTGGTGCTGATGTTCTTGCTCAGCTAGTGGATGGACAGAATGACTTATCTCCTACTGCTAGAGATTTTGCGGCCTCCAGTGGTCTATCCAGAACTGGTGTAGAGGTTGCTCCTTCATCCCTGCTGCCTTTATGCGAGCTTTTGAAAAAGGTGCTTGATCTCTCTTATCCACCACCTCTTCATGCACCTTTTGCTCCTTTTACCAATATCTCCCATTTGGTTATCAATCTTGATTCTCCTGTGCCTTCCTTTGTTGCTAATCCTGAATCTCTTTGGCACTTGGCTAAAATCGTGATTGATCCTTTGGATGTTAAGAATTAGGCACCTTCAGAGGGTGAACAGAGTCGGGCTATGCCTGTGGATGACCAGGGCTCGGATGATGATCTGATGATTCTGGACAAGATGCCATCCCCCAAAGCCTCGCGCAAGCATCATGCCAAAAGATACAGAAGCCCTCTGGACTCCAAGTTCCTTCGTTGTAGTGTGAGAATTGGAAAGAACTTGAAAGGGTTCAGGAACAAGTTGGATGCTGATGCTGCTGAAGCAACTGTCTCTGAAGAAGAACCAGGCGAAGCTGCAGCTGCAGATGTGGAGATGGAAAATGAGAATCCAGAGCCGCTTGCCAATGTCCCTGCTTATCGGGGTGTGGGTGCCGATGATGCTCCTTCAGCACTGTTGACTCGACCTGCGAGGGGCAAGCCGCCCCCCGGGCATTCTGATAAGAAGAAGACCTTCTCACGCAGGCCGAGAAAACCCCCGAACCCCTACCCCACCCTTACACGGAGGCTTACCGTAACCCTGTGAGCACAGGCCGGGACCTACTACGTGCTTTGGGAATTGGTGGTAGGCGAGGGGATTTTTTCCCCTCTAGCCCGAAAATCCGCTCCCACCGGGAGTCGAACTCAGGACCTAGAGGGGTGCCTTGCACTCCTCTAACCAGTCGACCAGAGGAGGCTTGGCCCTTCAGCACTGTTGACGGTTGTTAAGTACCATTTTTATGGCTGTCAACTCCTGCATTTTGGAACATGAAAAGCACATTCACACTAGAATAGGAGCTTAAACGAATACTTTCCACCAGTGTTGATGTCTATTCGAATGCAGGTATTTAGCATAGGAAATGGGAGGAATCCATGCATATGTGAACCACTCCAATCCAAGCCACTCAGGTTCTGGCCAATGAGGGGCTGCCACATGGATTCCCCTGGATCCATGATGTCACCAATCCATGTGAAGAGCTTTCGACGAATCATACGCTGCCACATTAGCATCACATGGATCCATTAGCCCACTTGCTACCCAAACCACTAGGAAACTTGGCATGCACGGGGGAGTGACCAGAGGGTCCACATGGCAACCACCATGAGAAAGCACAGTGTGAGGGGAGGACCGGGATGGTCTGCTGACCGTGTGTTCGGCCGAACCGACCTTCGATCGGTTCATCCCGACCTTCCACGTGCTGCTCATTGATTGGTCCCTTGCTGCAATCCGGGGCATTCTGGAGACATTTGAGCCTCAGAGCAAGCCACCCCCTTGCCTATAAATAGAAGGGGAGGGACCTCATTTCCAACACACCTCCAAGCTCTCAAGCCTCCACTTCTCTCTTGTGTAGCTCTCTCCCTCTCTAATTCTGCCCATGTGAGGTGATTCTCACCTTTATGTGGTGGAGTAGGGATGAGGTGAGATCTAGACTAGGATCTAATTGATAGATGGAGTAGGATTGAGGAGTGAGTTGATGTCCTCATGGATGTCTTGTTCTACATTTAGATCAAAGTGAGTATTCGACATTTCTTATTTAGTCTATAGTGGACTTCATGCATGAATAATATGTTCTTGTGTTCTTGGATCGTTCGTAGTTTAGTGGCTTGTGTTCTTCGTAGCGCAAGGCTTCGATCCTTTAGAGCTAGATCATTAGTTCAAGTATCTGTTTGCATGCCTAGATCCTGTTTAGCTGACTAGGAGTGTTGTATCTCGTTCGCAAACAAACCTCTCTGTTGCTCCGTAACTCGATGACGAGCATGTTCTACCGTTCCTCTCTAAGTTTGTAGTTCTATATTTATACGGGGTGCTATAATGTAGTTAGCGGGTTGACAGACGTAACCGCGCTATAGTAGTAATCGGTAGCGTAGATGTGGTGTCTGGGCTCTGGTTATCGTACGGATACCATGTGCATTCGCTAACGATAGAGGTAGGCTGCAGTGGTGACAGCCTGTTGGACCCTTTGAAATCCTCCACGCCCATGTACCGAGTAGGGCCCCCAGGCTGGTTGCACACTTAGACCTTTAAAAGCTAGGGTGTGCTGGTGCCCCACGGGGAGGGCTATCAGCGGTTGGTTCATCTCGAGAGTTAAGACCCCCTAGAGAGTGCTTCTCAACTCCTACCCATCTCAGTAGTGGCTTGGTGTCCTTGGATAGACTCCCGTCCGGTTACCTCACTGTCCTTGTGAAAGTGCATCTAGGCCCCTAATTATTTTGGTGATAATGACAATTATAATTTGAGTATTTGATGGTTTATCTAAGATGTGTGCAGGAATAAAAGAGATAAAATTTCATGTGTGAAAGGAAGGACCTCAATTTCTTTTATATGTGTTGAAGCTCAAATGGCGATTTAAATTTAATTTATCTTTTGAATTTGAGTATAGGAAACACCGTACTATAAAGAGGGATGTGATTGATAGATCAAAGTTAGTTACAAGTGCTTAAACTGAGATCTAACAACCTTTGAGAGACACTTTGCACTCACGAGCACTATTTGCCACCTTTTCTGGGTAGGGTGGGTGACCCGCCCCCTGGGGGCCGGTGACCCATTTTGGCTCTGGTGGGTGGCAGGTGATCCACCCCCTAGGGCCGGGTGACCCAGGGTTGGCAGGTAGGTGACCCGCCCTATGGGGCCGGGTGACCCGGCCTGGCCGCAGGGAACCCCTAACGGCTAGTTCGGGTGAAGGGGGTATTTATACCCCTTCTCCCTCCTTTCTAGGGTTCCGCCTCCTCCACCATTGGAACACCTCCTAAGCTTACATCCCTTTGTTGACATTTCTTAACGCAATCACCTAAGAACAGGTTTGGAAGCCATCCTGGTAATAGCGCCAGAAATACTGGTTGGTAAATCTTAACGTTTATAGAGATCCGCAAGCGCACGGAAGTACCATTGTAGCATTTCCCCAAAGGAGTATTCCAAAGGGTATCGAATCCAAGGAAGCCATTGGCGGAATGACAAGATCAACTCTATTGCAATGAGTATAGATCATAGACAGAAACAAACCAGACACTCAAGTGCAGGGGTAAAGATATGATAATGGGGGTAGTGTGATCACACACACACTCACTCTCTCTCTAAAGGGTCCTAGGCATAGGAGGCGACACACGAGTTAGTTCTAGGTTCTAATATACTATACACATAAAGCTGGAAAGAACGAGCTAGATACACTAGTGTTGAAGAACATTGACTTGAGCACCCATGTACCACGGGGAGATAACCTCCCGCATTACTTCTGCACAACTCCGGTTGTTATATTTTAGACTCCTACAGCTTATCCGAACGTGGGGGATTTCAGAGGACCAACGGCTGTCACTACCGCGGCCTACCCCAAGACAAACCGTGGGATAAACTCATAAGTAAGGTAGCTACGCAACCCAAGCACCATGCTTACGTTGTTAGCCGGACTTGACCGGCCCGGGCTATTGTGACCCAGGTCAAGCCACCAGATAAACCAGCCAATTACACCGAGTACCGTAGCTCAAGCACAGACTTCATACAACGCAATCATGTCATCTAATTAGATCAAACCAGGTTAGGTACACAAACGGATTCGTGCTTTCCTATGTCTGTTCAACTGGATCAAAGGGTCGTGTTCGCGAAGAACACAAGCCTCTAACTTATGAACAAACACCAGAAACATGTGAAAGTCACCCGTCAAGTCAATTGAAAGGCCTTGTTCATCAAGAACAGGAGCCTCTAAATGATGAACAGGTGAAGAACACATGAACAAATCACTCATGCATACTAACACAACTTTATATGAAATAGATAAATAACTGAAGTAGATCAAAGTCATACAAATGAAATAAGATACAAGAGAACTCATACCTAGATCCCAAAGTGGACTTGGAACCTGAATTAGAACTACTCTAGCCTACCTCCTAGCCTTGAGACTAAAAGTGAGAGAGGTGTTGCAAGTGTGGATGTCTCATAAGTGAGCCCCCTCTCCTTCTATTTATAGGCCCGTGCACTGACGAAGAATGGAGGCAAACACCCCGGGGAAGGTGCCTAGGACCAATAGGGAACCACCACATGGAAGCCCCTGAGTGGCGGCCACAAGGTCGGTTCGGCCGACCTGTGGGGTTGGCCGACCCCCTGTGGGCCCCACTCGGGGTGTGCTTCCTCCTGGGGGCTGCCCTGTGGGTCCTTAGGTCGGTTCCCGGTCTCCACCCTATTTTGGCGTGATTTGCTTGCCTTTGTGGGCCCATGGATCCATGTGAAGTCCACGTGTCACACTCTGATTCGTCGGGGGTTGCTTCACTTGGATTGCTTGCATGGCATGCATGCATGGCTCCCTAGTTGGCAGGTTTGCATGCATGGCATCCTTGTTGGCAGCCCACCTAGGATGAGGTGATGTGGCATGGACCCTAGAAGGTGAGTTTGGCACTCTTTTCTTGCTTATTTTCCTGCAATCAAATAATCTCCAAGGACAAGTGGAACTACATTATTCTTAACTAAATACATGTGAGAAATGCCTTATGCTCCTTTATTCATGAGTATATTGACGGCTAAAGTTGGCACTTAACAGCCGTCAACAACTCCCCCAAGCTAGCCTCTTGCTCGTCCCGAGCAAGAGATCAAGAACTTAGGTTGGTTGATCAGGAGTTGCTACGATGTTGTATCCCTAATGTATAACAAGATACAGCTATGTACTCTATCAAGAGTTGAAGAAGTTGGCATTGATCTTACCTTACACTCGATTGATATGGGGCATGTAGCCTCACCTGCCTTGGGCGGTTGAAAGATAGAATGGTTGTATAAAGATTACTAATCACATGTACCTTGATCAGTTATCAATCCGGAGGATTTGCAGGTTTTTCAAAAAGAAATCAAAGTTCCTCAAATGATACTCTCGGATCGCTCAATGTGTATGATTCCTCACCAAGGCTTTGATTTCCCTTCTTTCACTACCTACTCCTAATAAGCTGATATGTGGAGCTGTAGGTAAGGAAAACATGTGGCATACCTGTTTCTCATGTATTGTCGAGTCGAAAACCGGATCTTTGGGAGAACAAGTCATACACCCTGATCAAGATGTGCAATTGTGTGTATGGTGGATGGATAATGAACTCTTATTTGCATGATTTTACTCTTCTCCTTTTCGAAATTTTTGAGACTTGGACTATGTCTCTTTATTCTTTCTCTTTTTTTTATGAATGCCCTTGAGCATTTTTTTTAACATAGCCCATAGCCCTTGCTGAATATTTTTGGAGGGAGAGTAATCATGGAACATGAGCAGAGCTTTATTTTGTGGAATGGATGGGAAATGGATGAAATGATGGTTGCTAACTTCCAGTGTAGAAGTTTCGCATATGTTGGTGTGTACGTGATCTTGACCATAGGAGTATGACAAGTTACTCGCCGAGGGTCACAACAATTCGACAAAACTCAATGAAGAAATCAGGTAGCATATGTGGAGGTTTAACATAAGCTAAATCTACATATGGCCATGGATAGGAATTTCTTATCATTGAGGAACTTATCATTTTAACATTTTTCAAAAGAAAACTCCAGATATCAAACATCACTTAGTACTAGCTCATAGCAACTCTATTATGCCATATCATACCTCGCAACAACTTAGGCAAAGATCATGCTTTTTGCTACCCACAAATTTCAAGCTCAGGTTCGATCATACTAGCCAACAAACTCAAAACTTGGATAGGATACTAAGTTGTAAACAAAGCATACAAGAGGAATAAACAGAGCAACGATTCATCATTTCAACCATGGAGAATAAGAACACTCTTACCGCGCATACGAAAACAAACTAATTTAAGAAAGCAAATAAATATTTTTGGTCTTTTTAACTTTTTTTCAGATTTTTATGTGTTTTTAGCATATGGGGTTCTGAAAACAATAAAAGATACAACTTACCTCAGAAAGGGGGTCCTCCCCCAAGCTAGCTTCAGGCTCACTGCTGCGGAGGGTGGTATCCCAACCACGCGTAGTAAGCCCTCTGCTCCTCCAGCTGTCGCAGCTGTCTCTGCTCCATGGTGTGAATCCTCTCGCCCGTCATATGCTGCCAGTCCTGAGTGGACTCAGCCTGCTGGTGCATCGTCTCCTCCATGGTACCGACACGGATGTTGAGCTCGCTCATCTGCTTAGTGAGGGTGGCCCCACGAGATGACGAGCGCAACCCGAACGATGAAGACGAGTCTCCGTAGGTAGCACCAGCGGGCCGAACCCACTCGCCACTCCTTGCACTAGCCCAGGTCGAGCTACTCGCACCCGGCTGACTCATGGGTTGGTCCCAACTGGGGGCATATCCGGGTGTAACTCCAGACATGTACCCGGCCGAGGCCCATGCGCCAGACAGCGATGGTGTAGGCTGAGGCTGTGGCTGAGGTGACGGCTGCGGTGATGGCTGTGGTGGCGGATGTTGTGGCGGTTGCTGTGCTGTCGCTGCCCTCCTCGATGCACTCCTAGTGACCCTGTCTCCAGAAACACTAGAACGACGAGGTTCCTCAAGAGGAACGGTCAGTGGCCCTTGTCCGTACAAACGGAAATCCGGGTTAGGTAACCGAATCTGGTTTGCGTGGCCAGGGTAAAAGAAAACCAAGGAATCATTTGGGCCCTTTTTAAGAGTATGTCCTTGAATCAGATACGCCTCATCTATCATGGCCCGGGGAGAATCAATGTAGGGAACGTCAGCCCCTTGTGAAATCCCAAGACCCGAAATGATACATGTGATCAGGGACGTACACTCAATAGATCCCGTCATCCTAAAATTTGTCAACCACTGCCGAATCATAGCTTGCACTGGGCGATTTTGATTCGTCTAACCGCGGCGTATAATATCCTCATCTCGTCTGTGCGCACGAGTCGAACGTCATCCCACGGAAAGAGAGTGATGGCGAGCCACTTGTGCCACAGTCGGAGAGTAGGATGCAAGATATCGTTGCACCGAGGTGCTAACTTGCCACGGATAGGCCGACCAGAGATCTCTTCCCAAAAACTATCTCGAATAAAATCACTGCAAGCTTGATCGAGAGAAATAGCACAACGACGATGAAAACCGAGAGCACAACTAAGATCATGCCATGAGACTCGATATGACGTTCCATGGAAACGAAACGTAATACCGGCCTCATCCTCCCAAAGAGTACAGAGGAACTGAATGGTGAGAGGCCTAGAACCGATCTCCCACACCGGAACAAAGTTCTCCCAACCAAGAGCATGCCAAATGGAATCGAACTTGGAGTCCATACCTATTTTCTCGAGAAGGGCCGAGTCGAACTCCTTGGTGTTGGCGAAGACTCGATCCTTGATGAGAGCATAGGCCTGTCTCTCCCGATCGTCCCTCAAGTCGACGTAGGCGGCATCGGTGTTGATCACCCCTTCGGCTCGTGGCGTAGGTAGCTCTTCCTCTTCTTCACGGTCGGTTGACATTGGACTTGGTGTAGCTCCAGAGTGGTGAGACGAGCCCTCTCCGTCTCTACAACGGCGTGAGCGGGTCACCTTCCGGTACGCACCAGCAATCCAACTCATCTTGCACAACAATGGGACAACACGAGCAACTCAGTGTTGGGTTAGTGAAATCGAAATGAAATCCTTACCGAGCTTGCTCCACCAATATTCAATATTCAGCGACAAATTGGAGAGAGTGCTTGACACTTCCACTTGAGCAAGAAATCTAAGAAAACCAAAGAGCAAGAGCAAAGAGGGAGAGAGGGTGATGGAAATGAATGAATGGGTGAAGAAACCCCTCAATCCCCTTCTATTTATAGGCAACCGAGCCAGGCACCGGGGTAGACGACAAGGGCAACGGCTAGGAGCTGTTTTAAAGGCGGGGCCCACATGACCGTTGGCCAGGGTTGGCCGACCCCTAGGGTCGGTCGACCCCCTACTGGGCCCGCCTGCTTCCAACTTTTTGCAACGGCTCTCTAATGGCTACCTGATGTCCTGCCCAGATGTCTAGGTCCAGATTCGCCCAAAATGTTGCTCGAAAAATTATTCTTTGATTTTCCACACAAGAAGTTATTTTCAGAATTTTATTTGAAAAGGGAAATTGGCTAGAAAAATCTAGCATGCAGATGCAAGGTTGGAAAAATCAAATATGCATTTGGAAAAATCAAATAAAACTTTGGAAGGGAAATATGAGATAAATACCAATTTTACCTTTTGGCAAAAAGGACTCATCTTTTTAAGTCTGAGAGCGAGACTTTTCTCGGCGATCAATTCCACTCGTCACCCCATTCCCGAGAAATTGATGCAGATGACTTCTGTATTTCCCGCCACACCCTTCTTGTTTTCTTAGGCTTTGTTGGAGTGGTGGGAAGTCGCGGGGGCTGTGGCTCCGTCCATGCCCCTGATTTCTCATTTTGGCCCTGCAGTGTATAGCATTTCTCTTTTGGTGTTTGAAATCGGAACATCAAGTTCCTCTTCCCAATGCGGAATCGGATCGTTCCGGCTCCCACATTGATCCTTGCGTTGGTGTCACTCAGGAACGGTCTCCCAAGAATGAGAGGCATTCCCTCATCATCTTGCATATCAAGGACCACGAAATCCGCAAAGATGCATGAACCTTGGACGAATACCAATAAATTCTCTACGATCCCCTCTGGATATCAGATCGATGCATCAGCAAGTTGGACGGCTGTCGCAGTTGGAGTTAGAGCTGGATACCCCAATTGTTCAAACATGGCCTTAGACATAAGGTTAACACTTGCACCAAGGTCACAAAGAGTATGCTTAATCTTCTGGTAGTATATCTTGCAGGTGATAGCCGGATAACCAGGATCTTTCTTGTGTGTGATTGTTGAAGATTCCCACGGGTCAAGTACCTGCTGTATAGACTTCCCTGCATAGTCAGTGGTTTGTGCCCGCCCAGAATGCTTACCCCATCTGGTGGACACTACACAAACATTTTCACAGGAGGACATGGGTTGCCCCGAAATCTTCCCGTCTTCAGCAGAGGGAACCAAGGCAGCTAACTGAGCCAACTGGGTTTCTATCATCTTATTAAAGCTCAACTAGTTCTTAAGAGCAGACGAAAGGCTATCAATTTTAACATTAAGGCTCTCAAAAGCCTTATCATAGGCAGCTGTTTTCTTATTAAAACCTTCATTAATCTTAGCTTGCCCAAAGACTAGATCTTTCAAGGAAGGTTGGTTTGGGTTGAAAGAATTACCTTGATTACCCCCTTGATAGTAAGGGCGTGATTGATTCCACGTTTGACTCCTTGTCGACGATAACCGTTGTTATTGCCGTTCATGTACATCACATCCTCCTGAGTAGTAGGGCAGTAATTCCCTGAATGCCTAGTATTACCACAGACTTCGCAAGTCATGCGAGCATCCATAGCTTGAGTAGTGGTGGCCATGGCAGCCTTCTCATTGGCTAGATCATCCATTCTCTTCATCATTAGGTCCATCTTGGCGTGCAACATATCCGCTTCCTTGATGGTATGTGTACCCCTTTGACGTGGCTGGAGTCGATCATCACTCCACCCTTGATTGGTAACCATCTTCTCAATCAATGTAGTAGCTTCAGTGATAGTAAGAGAGAAGAAAGCCCCTCCAGCTGCAACATCAATATGGCCTCGGGCTGTCGGAGTCAGTCCATTATAGAAACTCTGAAGAATAAGCCAGTTGTCCATCCCATGATGAGGACAAGCTAGGATGTACTCCTGGAGTCTCTCCCAAGCTTCGGGGATAGTCTCATTTGCTGTCTGCTGGAAACTTGAAATTCGCCCCTGAAGGACATTGGTTTTTCCCAACGGAAAGAATTTCGCGAGGAATGCCGCGGAGCACTTTGCCCAAGTGTTAATCTCTGCACGGTTAGCATAAAACCACTGCTTTGCCTTTCCCAAGAGGGAGAAGGGAAACAGTCGCAGACGAATAGCATCTTCCTCCACTCCTCGTATAGTGAAGGTACTGCATATTTCCAGGAACTGCTGCAGGTGGGCGCTCGCGTCTTCATTAGGCTTGCCACAGAATGGGCTAGCCTGTACCATCGTAATTAAGCCAGTCTTGATCTCGAAGTTTCCATTCCCAGTGTTGATCACGGGGCCTGTCGGCACCTGGTCAGCAGAGGGAGCGGAATACTCACGAAGAGTCTTCTCGACAGGGTTGGCCATGGAAGTTGATGCGGATGGCACAAAGGAAGCTGGATCGACTTCCGAATGTTCATGAGAAGGAGAGCCGCAATGATTTCGTGCCTTCCTTACGAGTGACTCAGGATCTTCAGTGAAATTCGATGGCAAGTCAAAACCAGTCATGCACTACCTGTATTCATCATCAATAGACAAAGAAGACAATCCAAGTTAGGCTGCATTGAGAACTGTTTTATTCCTGTCATGATTATAAACATATGCAAAGTGTTGATATGTCATCCTTAAGCCTTCCCCGGCAACTGTCACACCCTGAAATTAATAGAGAGAATAATTAAATAAAAATTTTCTCATAATTTTAAAACTTTTCCAACATTTATTTTCTTTACAGGAAATATAGTATAGGAAAAATCCTTTTTTTGATTTTCTGAATCGAATAAAAAGTTGTGAGTGTTGCATTCATGCCGATGCATCTTGGTGCTTCTTGAGTGCTAAAGGTTTCAAAAATGCGTGTAGGTGCTAACCAAGTCCTTCCGAGAATTCTCCGGTTAATTCTGGAATTAATTCTCATTTGTCTCGAAGCTAAATCTTTTCCTTACAAGGCTATATAATATCTTTCACAAGCTCCAAATATTTTATTTGGATACATCGTGACCCAAACTATCTATGAGCCATCATACTCCCCCGAAACTCTTTGAGCTTCTACAACTTTGTCGTCACCATGGAACTCTACGAATTCCCTGATTCTATGTGTTTTTTTTAGCTGAAAGCCATATTTTATCCAAAATATGATCCACGTCATGCCTAATTTCTTTGCTCTCTCCCGGCCCATTCTTTTTTCTATTTCATTCAAATGGATGCTAGCAGCCCAAAAAAACTCTACAACTCCATTTTGATTTCGATTAATTGGAGTTGTGCACGGCAGGCTCCAGGCCGGCCCAACGTGCTCAGCCATGTGCTGCTCCTTATATATTTTGCCCAGTTTGCACCGGCAATTACCTGTGCCCTAACTCAATACCTTGCCTAGCTGCCGCCTGCCGCCGCCCTGTCTCGCGTGCGCAGCGCCGCCGCCGGAAGCCGCGGAGCCGAGCGGAGCTCCGCTGGCCGTCGCCTATTCCACCGGCCAGGAGAGCAAGCCAGTGCCACCAGGATCTCCACGTCGTCAAGCCGAGCGTCCGCCGCTGCTCGCCATCGTCCGCTCGTCGCCGGAATGTCGCCGACCGCGGGGACCCGAGCCAGCCGCCATCCACATCGTGCATGCTTTGCAGTGTATCAATCTGTGCCGCCGTGTCCAGGTTTCTTCGTCCGCCCGCTGTCGACATCGTCGCCGAGTCGTCACCCATCTGTTCCAACATGACCTGCTGCACCGACTTGTCTGCCTTGGTAGCACTTGTTCCTCCCTCTCGTTTTTTTCCATGATCGCTGCTGCCGGCTGCCGCTGCTCTATCTTCTGCCGCTACAGGCTACAGCATATGGTTGCCGTTGCAATGCTTTTATAAGTTTCACCGGCCACTGCTGTTCTCTGCCGTTGCTGGCTTTGCTTGCCTCTAATCTATTGCCATCATCGTCTCCGTCAGTTAATTGAAGCCTCGCGGACGATCAACTCCAAGCTAACAGCACATGCATATATTATATGCATATGTGACAAGCAAGCCATCGTCCGTACACCAGAAAAGAAGCCTTCTGCCCATGCAACCACAAAGATGACATCATGGTGTGATCATATCTAACACAAATAGTCTCTGCTTAGCCATGTCGTCTTTCGTCTCTCCAAGTACCGCCGCGTGCTGTTGCTTCCTCATGCACTCTGCGGTGCATATCAGACCTGGCCGGTCATGCAGCTGCTCAACCCCTCCATGGTGGCCAGTTATGTGCATCACTTCCACGGACCTGCCGTGCCCTACGTTGCCGCGAGCTGTGACAGCAGATGCCCTCATGATCGCCGTCCATCTCGTGCGCCTCTTGCCACGCCGTCGACGCCGCTGGTGAGAAGCTCTTTATGCACCTTCCGATTCCGTCCTCTATCACACTGATCCGTGCAAGCCTTCATGCACGTATGTATCACTAGCGACGTGTTTTTGTTAGCTACTCATGCATGCACGTTCACATTTATCTCTAATTCATGCATGTGCTACTTGAAACTCATGCTGCCTACGGCCGTGCGCCCTCCTGTTGTTGCATGCCAACTCAGCTGAGTTCAATTCGTCTCTCTTTGCAGCCGTCGCTAACCATCATCAGGACCTAATCACCAGCCATGAAGTCCAAGAAAGAGACACGTTTTGTACAAAGCAAACAAGCTAGTCATGGTTCGTGCATCTTCCTCTTCCGTGGCATCATGCTTATGCAGTAATAGGACTTTTCTTTTTTTTAAGAATGCTATTGCTACACTTCTTCGATTCAATCAAACTCCATTGATCTTTATGGCTCCAATAATTCTGATCTATAGAATAATTCTTTATTCAACCATGAAATCCTTGTCCACCTGTTAGAATCAATTTATCTATACCCTTTTAATTTTCCTTCTCCAGTATTGCTCTATGGTGATATTATTCTCACGTCATGTTCGATCAGCTACCCTTTTGTTGTTAAAACCCACATCATATTCGATTTCAGCAATTATTTCGCCCACTTGTTCATCTCATTGTGTAGATTAGTTTAGTACCGTTTTTAGTACGTTTTATGATGATTGGTGTACTGTTTTTAATTTATTTATTTTATTTGTTTGTTTGTATGTGTGTGCTCTGTACGTTTTGCTTTGGATGATTGATGCGCATAGAGTGAATGTCGTTCGAGAGCTTTGAAGAGCAAGAGGTTGAAGAACTCTGAGCAACAACACTACTCTGGTTAAAGGCAAGTGTGTGGTTCCTTATCCTAACAACTATTTAATCACTCATTGCATTGCTTGCATTAACTTTGATGGGAACCTATTAAGGATCATGCCTAGTCTTTTATGACCTTTGCCTTGTAACCGGGTTATTAAATTAATCTTGATGGTAGCTATTGCTTAGCATGCTTAACTGGGATGGTGTTAATCAACATGGCTACCTTTTACGCTCTATGTTCCTTTATGTTATTATAATTATAAGACCACCTTTGCTATGTGAATCGGAACATGGAGAACCACCCAGGAAAACAGTACAACCACAAGAACTAAACGGGCACTGGTCTTGGCCAAGTAATTAGGAACTTTAGCTTGGGGTGATCTTACCTGATAAGGACAAGGGATCGGCGGTACTGTGGGGTATGGACTCGCTCTAGCAGGGGGTTGGGTGAGTTATTTTCTATGGTGGGGTATTGACCTGCTAGGGGACTTTATACCTTGCTAACTGATCCGGACCTTGTGGGTCATAACTTGCTAGGGAACCTTTGTAAAGGCCTTGTAGCGTCCCTATGCAACCACACCTCGGTAGTGTGGTATGGTGCCTAGCTAGCATCGCATGGTTGGGTTCAAAGTTCTTCGGAGCTTTTACGCTGCTTGTGGTGAAAGTGTACAACCTCTGCAGAGTGTAAAACTAATCGATTAGCCGTGCTCACGGTCAAGAGCGCCCTGGACCCTCACATGATAATTGAACTTGAAGATGAACATAAATCATGGTTATGCTTGCCATATGCTTATGGCGTATCTTATCTATCTTACCTTTATGCTTAATGTGGGTTGGTATATACTTATATCTTAGTAATCAGGTGCTAATAAAATTTGACCAACTAAAATTGCTTAATGCAGTCAACCTGTCAGCCTTCCCTTGTTAAGCCTTTGCATTCATACTTTCCCCACACTTGCTGAGTACGGCATGTGCTCACCCTTGCTATATACGTTGCTCAGAAAGAGGAAGTTGTTGCATGAAGATGACATGAAGATGTTGTGGAGTTCTAGGCGTACGCAACCCCCAGTCGACTGCTTGTGGAGTATGGTGTCTTCGTTTCCAGGATATAGCGTAATACTCTGATAATCTTCCTTTTTCTTACGTGATACTGTTTCTGTATTCACTTATTTGTCACTATATGCATGAAACTTGATCCTGGTATGCATATAGGTTTGCACTTGGTTTTCTTTGGAAAAACAGGTGTGACAGCAACGGCGCCAGAAATGCTCGTTGACATTTCTTAACGCAATCACCTAAGAACAGGTTTGGAACCCATCCTGGTAATAGTGCCAGAAATGCTGGTTGGTAAATCTTAACGTTTACAGAGATCCGCAAGTGCACGGAATTACCATTGTAGCATTTCCCCAAAGGAGTATTCCAAAGGGTATCGAATCCAAGGAAGGCATTGGCGGAATGACAAGATCAACTCTATTGTAATGAGTATAGATCATAGACGGAAACAAACCAGACACTCAAGTGCAGGGGTAAAGATATGATAATGGGGGTAGTGTGATCACACACACACTCACTCTCTCTCTAAAGGGTCCTAGGCATAGGAGGCGACACACGAGTTAGTTCTAGGTTCTAATGTACTATACACATAAAGCCGGACTTGACCGGCCCGGGCTATTGTGACCCAGGTCAAGCCACCAGATAAACCAGCCAATTACACCGAGTACCATAGCTCAAGCACAGACTTCATACAACGTAATCATGTCATCTAATTAGATCAAACCAGGTTAGGTGAACAAACGGATTCGTGCTTTCCTATGTTTGTTCAACTGGATGAAAGGGTCGTGTTCGCGAAGAACACAAGCCTCTAACTTATGAACAAACACCAGAAACATGTGAAAGTCACCCGTTAAGTGGATCGAAAGGCCTTGTTCATCAAGAACAGGAGTCTCTAAATGATGAACAGGTGAAGAACACATGAACAAATCACTCATGCATACTAACACAACTTTATATGAAATAGATAAATAACTGAAGTAGATCAAAGTCATACAAATGAAATAAGATACAAGAGAACTCATACCTAGATCCCAAAGTGGACTTAGAATCTGAATTAGAACTACTCTAGCCTACCTCCTAACCTTGAGACTAAAAGTGAGAGAGGTGTTGCAAGTGTGGATGTCTCATAAGTGAGCCCCCTCTCCTTCTATTTATAGGCCCGTGCACCGGTGAATAATGGAGGCAAACACCCCGGGGAAGGCGCCTAGGACCAATAGGGAACCACCACGTGGAAGCCCCTGAGTGGCGGCCACAAGGTCGGTTCGGCCGACCTGTGGGGTCGGCCGACCCCCTGTGGGCCCCACTCTAGGTGTGCTTCCTCCTGGGGGCTGCCCTGTGGGTCCTTAGGTCAGTTCCCGGTGTCCACCCTGTTTTGGCGCGATTTGCTTGCCTTTGTGGGCCCATGGATCCATGTGAAGTCCACGTGTCACACTCTGATTCGTCGGGGGTTGCTTCACTTGGATTGCTTGCATGGCATGCATGCATGGCTCCCTAGTTGGCAGGTTTGCATGCATGGCATCCTTGTTGGCAGCCCACCTAGGATGAGGTGATGTGGCATGGACCCTAGAAGGTGAGTTTGGCACTCTTTTCTTGCTTATTTTCCTGCAATCCAATAATCTCCAAGGACAAGTGGAACTACATTATTCTTAACTAAATACGTGTGAGAAATGCTTTATGCTCCTTTATTCATGAGTATATTGACGGCTAAAGTTGGCACTTAACAGCTGTCAACACCCTCTCTCCCAACTCCCTTCCAAGCACTCTAGCAAGAATTCAACCTAGGGTTTGGGTGTGAGAGACATTTGAGGTGTGAGATTAAGCCCCTTTGTGAGAGCTCTTCGTGTGTTCACTCAAGAAGCACTTGTGGCGGCTTTGGTTCATCGATTCGCGTTTATTACTCTTGAAGTTTGCTTCTAGACAGTTAGGCGTCGCCCGTTGAGTGCCCTCTTTGTGTGGAGCACCCGGGAACATTTGTAATACCCTCTCCTCTGTGGAGATTTCTTAGTGAGCACCAATCTTCCTTTGTGGGGATTGGGTGAGGCAAGTGGCTCTTTGTGACAGCCCGCCCTTTGTGGGAACCTCAACGGAGACGTAGCTTCCTTGGTGGAAGTGAACTTCGGATTAAATCTTTGTCTCTTGTTCGTTTGTGTTCATCTCCTCCTCTCTAACCCTAGAAGCTTAATTTGTCCCGATCTACTTTTGTGTGTTGTTGCTTTGTATATCATCTTGTGTAGGTTGTCTACAACATCCTTGACGAACTTTTGATTCAAAGGGTTTCAGTAAAATCACTTTATTCTGAAGAGATTTATTTTCGTTTTCCTGTCGCAGGGTGACCCGCCCTTTTAGTAAGGGTGACCCACCCCCCGCGGGTGACCCGGCCATAGGGTGCGGGTGACCCGTTATTTGATCTGCTGCTTAGTTTTTCAGGAAAATTTGAAGTGATCCTATTCACCCGCCCTCTAGGCATAACAAGGTCCTTTCAATTGGTATCAGAGCCTAATCCCTTGATTTAGGCTTAACCGCTAAGGGATCAAGATGTCGGGGAATGGTGATGACCCCACCGCTCAAGAACTCACCGCCAAGGAAGCTCAAGAGAGAGAGAGAGAGAGCTCAAGGCCGCTCAAGACCAAGCTGCAGCTCTAGAGCTAATGGGGGAAGCCCCAAGCCGTACACCATCCAACATCACGAGCTCCGATGATTCCTCCTCCGACTCCGACTCGGACTCCGATTCAAGTGATGAAGACGTCAAGGATGGTGATAATGAAGCAAAGAAAGCGGCGAAGAAAAGAAGGAAAGCCAAGAAGAAGAAGAAGGCAAAGAAGATGGCCAAGAAGCTCCTCAAGAAGATGATCAAGAAGGAGCAAGCAAAGCACTCTCATTCTGGCTACTATGAAGTGCCCTTCCACTACGGACACATTCCGGGCAACAACCCTAACGACAAATTCTATTCCGTACATTTGGGAAAGCCTCCCCACTTCGATGGGAAAGACTATCCCAAATGGGCTTATGATATGCAAATGCACCTTTACGGGCTTCACCCTTCTCTTTGGAAGATTGTGTGTGTAGGTGTGACAATTCCTGCCGAAGGTGAAGCTCTCACAATAGAGCATGAACAAGACCTCCACCGCAATGTTCAAGCAACAAGAGTCATCACGAGATCCTTGTGTGCTCAAGAGTTCAACAAAGTCCGGAACATCCAAATTGCCAAGGTGATCTGGGACACACAAGGAAGCACATGAGGGTACCGATCATGTGAGAAGAGGCAAGATTGATTTGATCCACGGAGAGCTTGAACTATTCATCATGAAGGATGGAGAAACCGTGAGGCAAATGTATGATCGGCTAATTCTCCTTGTATCGGACATTAGAGCACTAGGAAGCAATGATTGGGAAGATAAAAAGGTCACAAAGAAGTTGCTAAGATCTTTCACCCCGAAGAACCCAAACCTAGCAACCATGATAAGAAGGGACCCAAACTACTACAACTTGACTCCCAATCAACTTCTTGGTGAAATCTTGCATCAAGACCTAGTTGATCAAGACGTGGAGAAGTCACTTAGTTTGAAGGTGAACAAGAGTCTAGCCCTCAATCCTAGCTCTAGTGAAGTGGTGGAAGTGAAGCTCAAGATTTCCAAGACTAAGAATGAAGATTCTAGTGAAGAAGGAAGCACCGATGAAGAAACCGCCTTTGGCATAAGAAAGTACATGAAGTTCTTGAAGTTCAAGGCATCAAGTAAAGGTGGTGATGATAGAAAGAAGTCTCAAAGAAAATGCTATGAGTGTGGAGAGTATGGACATTTCATTGCCGAGTGTCCCAAGAACAAGAACAAGAATGAGGAAGAGAAGAAGTACAAGGAGAAAAGCAAAGAGTACAAGAACAAGTACCAAGGGCGTGCTCACGTGGGTCAACAATGAGACTCAAGTGATGAAGATGAATAACCAAAGAAGAAAGGCATGGCAACACTTGCCATGGCACAAGGAGCATCTTCACCACGCCTCTTCAACAACTTCTCCGACGATGAGGATAACTCTCACTTTTGCCTCATGGCAAGAGGGAGCAAGGTACAAGAATCAACCACCTCATCCTCTCTCACCTCATCATCATCCACACCTAGTAATGATATAGACAACCTTGATGAGGAAAAAGAAACGGAGGCCACCATGATAAAGCAATTTGGTAAAAATGGCCATAAAGAAATTAAAAAGCTTTTTGACAAATTAGAGGAAAAGAAGGTGACTCTCCATGAGCAAGAAGACTTGCTTATTCGTGAAAAGGAAAGAAACCTTGTTCTAGAGGAAACCCTTGCCGAGGAGAAAGCTAAGGTGGAGAAGTTGACCATATGTTTGTCCTTGGCCAATGACTCTAACAAGAGGATGCTAAAGGACTACACTTTGGCAAATGAATCTTTAGTTTCCCTAAAGGCCACTCATAGTGAGCTTCAAACAAGCTTCTCACGCTTGACGGATAAACACAAAAATCTTGAAGCAAACTATAGTGCTCTTTGGAAAAGCACCAAGGCCGATCCTAAGGCAAAATTTGACTCTAATGCCTCCACTAGTAAAGGTTGCTCTATATGCTCTAATGTTGATATAAATGCTCTTAAGACTAACCTTGCAAGGCTAGAGGAAACAACTAAGAGCAAGGATAAGGAGATTGCCCGGTTGAACATGTTGATCAACCAAGGTAAGTTGGGTGCCAAGTCCATACCCAAGGCAATTGACACAAGAGGACTTGGGCACTACAAGGACAACAAGGTCAATGGTAGAAGGGTGGTGAAAGGGCATGAGATCCCCTTGTGGAACAAGGGAGGTTACCTCAACACTATTATGGATATTGCCCACCTCTACCACAACACAAGACAAGCCAAAGGTTGTGAACATCACAAAAGGAAATGGTGGGGTTAATTCTCCATCAAAGGCATCGAAGAATGTGGTGGAACACAAGCCTTCTCCCAACTCCACTTGTGACTATGTTGTGACCTTGGACCACAATGGTAAAATGGTGGTCAAGTATGTTGGAGCCTACGCCATGAAGGCCATGAGGAAGAGTGTGTGGGTTCCAAAAGTTTATGCTTCTAACCTCCAAGGACCCAAATCTTTTTGGGTACCTAAACCAAAAGCTTAAACTTGTTTTGTAGTCCTACACCTCCGGTGGAACTGCATGGTTGATTGATAGTGGAGCCACTAATCATATGACCGGAGATGAAGGCTTATTTGCATCCCTTGAGCATTATGACACCCCTACGGAAACTATCATCTATGGAGATAATGGTCAAGGAGATGTTATCGGTCTAGGTAAAATTGCTATCTCAACAACAAATTCAATTGAAGATGTTTTTCATGTTCAAGGTTTAGGGTACAACTTGTTATTGGTTTCACAACTTTGTGAGAAAGGCTACAATTGTCTCTTTACCAAAGAGGGTGTGACCGTCTCTAGAAGTGAGGATTCTTCTATTGTCTTTACGGGTCACCTAAGGGGAAAACTTTACTATGTGGATTTCACAAAAGTAAAGGTGGACCCTAAGGCTTGCTTAATGGCAAAATCCGACATGGGTTGGCTATGGCATCGCCGACTAGCCCATGTTGGCATGAGGAACTTGGCCAAACATCAAAAGGACGAGCACATCCTAGGACTAACAAATGTTGTTTTTGAGAAAGATAGGTTGTGTAGTGCTTGTCAAGCAGGAAAGCAAGTTGGAGCGCATTATCCCGCCAAGAACATCCTATCAACATCAAGACCATTGAAGCTACTACACATGGACTTGTTTGGACCAATTGCCTACATAAGCATCGGTGGTAACAAATATGGTTTAGTAATTGTTGATGACTTTTCCCATTTCACTTGGGTACTCTTTTTGCAAGATAAAAGCGAAACAAAGGGAGTGGTCAAGAAGTTCATAAGAAGAGTTCAAAATGAGTTTGAGCTTAAGGTTAAGAACATAAGAAGTGACAATGGCTCGGAGTTTAGGAACACTCAAGTTGAAGAATTAGTGTGCACTACTTTAGAGTCTTTGGGTGTAAGTGTTTCATACTTAACAAGAAACCCAAAGCTTCAAAGTTTGCATCCAAGGTTGATGAAGGTTTTCTCATTAGTGGAACTAACGAACATGCCTATCGTGTTTTCAACAAAACCACCGGTTGTGTTGAGACCACGGTAGATGTGAAATTTGATGAATCCAACGGCTCTCAAGGAGAGCATGTTAGTGAAAACCTTGTAGATTATGAAGAACCTCCAAGTATATCCATCTTTAGAATGGGCACCGGTGAAGTGATGCCAAGAGAAGTTCAAGTTCAAGCTCCGGTTGACACAAACAATCAAGATCCATCATCATCAACAAGAGTGGAACCACCTAGTTCTCAAGTTCATCAAGATGAAAGTCAAGCTCATGGTGACGATCATAGATGTGGCTTTGATCAAAGGGAAGAACAAGGCAGTGAAGCTCATGAACAAGCACCACAAGTTGAAGATGATGATGATGGACCTATTCAACATCAATCTCAAGCACCATATCCAAGAGTTCATCAAATGGTCCAACGGGATCACCCCGTTGACAACATCCTTGGGAGTATCCAAAGAGGGGTAACAACTCGTTCAAGATTGTCAAACTTTTGTGCATTTTACTCATTTGTTTCCTCTTTGGAACCTCTTAGTGTGGATCAAGCTATTGAGGACTCGGATTGGATTATTGCTATGGAGTAAGAGTTGAACAACTTCAAGAGGAATGAAGTTTGGGAGTTGGTGCCAAGACCCAAGCAAAATGTGATCGGCACCAAATGGGTTTTTAGGAACAAACAAGATGAATTTGGTGTCGTCACAAAGAACAAGGCAAGGCTCGTGAGCAAAGGCTATACTCAAGTTGAAGGCTTGGACTTTGGAGAGACTTATGCTCCGGTAGCAAGGATTGTGTCAATTCGTATACTCTTGGCCTATGCTACTCATCATGACATCATGCTTCATCAAATGGATGTGAAGAGCGCATTCTTGAATGGACCTCTCCAAGAAGAAGTTTATGTTGAACAACCACCGGGCTTTGAAGATCCAAACTTCCCCAACCATGTGTACAAGCTCCATAAGACGCTCTATGGGCTCAAGCAAGCTCCTAGAGCATGGTATGAATGCCTTAAGGATTTTCTTCTCAAGAATAGTTTTGAGATAGGCAAAGCCGATTCTACACTCTTCATTCAAAGAAGTGGAAAAGATATCTTTGTTTGTCAAATTTATGTTGATGACATTATCTTTGGGTCTACTAATGGCAGGTTTTGTGAAGAGTTTAGTAGGATCTTGACCAAGAGGTTCGAGATGTCTATGATGGGTGAATTGAAGTTCTTCCTTGGGTTTCAAATCAAGCAATTGAAGGAAGGGACTTTCTTGTGTCAAACCAATTATGTGAAGGATATGCTCAAGAGGTTTGACATGGCCGATTCAAAGCCCATCAAGACTCTCATGGCATTAAATGGACATCTTGATCTCAATGAAGAAGGGAAGTCGGTCGACCAAAAGGTATATCGCTCCATGATTGGCTCCCTCCTTTACCTTTGTGCATCTAGGCCCGATGTCATGTTTAGTGTGTGAATGTGTGCAAGATTTCAAGCTAATCCTAAGGAGTGTCATCTAATGGCCGTTAAGAGAATCTTTAGATATTTGGTACACACTCCTAACCTTGGCTTATGGTATCCCAAGGGCTCCACTTTTGATTTACTTGGCTATTCTGATTCGGACTACGTCGGTTGCAAAGTAGATCAAAAGAGTACAACGGGGACTTGCCAATTTCTTGGTAGGTCTTTGGTGTCATGGAGCTCTAAGAAACAAAATTCGGTTGCTTTGTCCACGGCCGAAGCTGAGTATGTGGTGGCTAGTGCGTGTTGTGCACAACTCTTGTGGATGAAGCAAACGTTGAGTGATTACAGTTGTGTGTTTAGTAAGATTCCACTCTTGTGTGACAATGAGAGTGCCATCAAGCTAGCAAACAATCCAGTGCAACACTCTAGAACAAAGCACATAGATATTCGACATCATTTCTTAAGGGATCATGAGGCGAAGGGAGATATTGCTCTACGTCATGTAAGCACAGAGAGGCAACTTGCCGATATCTTCACTAAGCCTCTAGATGAGCAAAGGTTTTGTGCTTTGAGGAGTGAACTAAATATCTTGGATTCTCGTAACTTGGCTTGACATGTTGCACATACTTGATTGTTGCCTAGATAGGTTGAAAATGTTTTATTTTCTCTCTTTTTGTGTGAGTTTTTCAAAAGATTGGATTTTTGAGATCTTTTAGATCAAATCTTGATTCAAGTGGCTATAGTTTTGAATGATTGTTTGTTGCTAGCCACTTGTAGTCAAGGGTTCATTACATGTTCATAGGCCATATCTATCAAAATCTCAATCAAAATTCTCTATTCCAAAGTCAAGGAGACCTTTCAGGACAACCACGGGTAACCCGCACCCTCTTGGCGGGTCACCCGTTTCTTCTCTGGTGGACGGCGGGTCACCCGACCTTTTCAAGGACTTAACTCTTTCTAGCTCTCTAGGCAGTTCAGGGGTGGGTCACCCGGCCATCAGGGGCGGGTCACCCATTTCGGTTCTAGAGGGAGCTGGGTCACCCGCCCCCATGGCCGGGTCACCCGCATCTCTCCGTCCTCGAAAAAAATAAAAAAATCGACCAGGGCAGGTCACCCGGCCCCCTACGCCAGGTCACCCATTTTGGCACTGTGTGCCGCCGGGTCACCCGGCCCCTATGGCCGGGTCACCCGGACCTGCTGCTGGTAATATAAATAGGGCGTGGCCGACGCCCCTCCTCCTTCAGTTTCTTCTTTCTCCTTCTTCTCCAAACCGCCACTGCCCCCAAGGAGCTCCAAGGCAATTCTTGCGCCCCCATCGGTTCCTCGAGCTCTTGTGTGCATTGGATCGAGCTCATCTTCAAGTTCAACATCTCCCTCGATCCCTCCGAAAATCTCGCGGGAAAGCAACAGTAAACTTTTTCAAAAATCCCTTTTTCCCGATCTCTCAATGTGGTTCATTCTAGGAGATTTCCTTCAGTCAAAAGCTTCAAAAGCTTCATCTAGTACCCTAGAACTCATGCCTAAAATCTTGTTTCAATCTGTGAACTCATCCACTCGCAACAAGCGATTAGGGTTCATCCCGCCTGGGACGGGTGACCCGGCCTCCCGCAGGGTGCCCCCGTTTGCTTGTTTCCTCTACCCAATCTTAATCTTTCTTTGCATATCTTGCTCAGATGGGTCGAGGCAAAGTTCAAGGCAAGGGCAAGGAGACTCAAAGCGACCAAAACTCTTCAAGTGAAGATCATGACCATGCCTCCGATGATGATTTCTCGCATCCCGTTCACTCAAAGAGGTCCGTGCCCCAAGATCCTCCGGCTCGTGCTCATGGTCGTGGTCGTGGAGATAGTGTCAATCCCATGCTACGGAGGAAGGTATTGACTAGTGGCCCTAAGGGTAGTGGTGCTCAAATGAAGAAGGCAAGCACAAGGGATGAAGGGGGAAGATATGATGATGATATTGACATATCCGATTATGTGAAGATGGTTGTCCCTGTTCATCCACCGAAATGATCAAGAAAAGACCCCAAGTTGGTTGATTACTCCAAGCATGCCAATGACATCTCGCCTCTCCGGTTCCAAGATCCATGGAAATTTCCACAGAACTTCTTTAGTGATGATCGTTTTTGGCGTGCTCATCAAGCCGATTAGTATGAATCCGTCATCATCACTAAGAAGACTATTACTACGGATATGAAATGGATTGATTGGCATCACTTACATGATCTCACCCCTCCACTTGGAGAAATTGCTCAAGCGGTCTATCTTCGTTGTCGTGACCAAGGTATATCTCATCTTATGATGCTTTCTTGCAATTGATGTGAAGAAGTCGTAGCCCAATTCTATGCCACACTCTATGTTGATGATGATGAGAATGTCATGCACTTTTCACTTGGAGGAAAGAGACTTAAGATCAATTTGGTAGAGTTTGCTTCACTCTTTAGGCTTCGTGGTGCAAAAGACAACACCACCTTCAACAATCTTGTTTGCTTGCATGATAGTGATGAACTTGATGTGAGCAAAATGGAGTTTATGTATGACAAGGCCTATGGAGATATTCATTATGGACATCCTAGTGGTCTCATCCCTTACTACAAGTTGATGAATCTTCTTTTCCGTAACACTTTGTGTCCTAGGGGTGGTAATTCCGACAAAATCTCCAAGTATGCACAGAACCTTTTGTTTCAAATGGCTCCTAACCAACCTCAATTCAATGCTTGCCATTTTCTTTGGAGTGAAATAATTGCATGCTCTCATCAAGGCTCAGTGTGTCACTATGCTCCTTATGTCTTTCACATGGTCAAGCATGCAACTAAGCTTAATCTTCAATGGGACATTGAGCACAAAAGGTATAACACTCCAAAAGGGAAACTTGAGGAGTCTTTTCATCTTGGCAAGCATTGCACTTGGATTGATGCTAAAGGTCCCCTTCCGGGTGCCTATCCCGTGGAAGGCTTAAGTGCTCCCGGTGCTTCATCTTCCCAAGCTCCACCTCCAAGTCACTCCTATGGACAGTTACCAAAAGAAGGTCGTTCTCATTTTCATGGTGCTCCTAAGCAAAAGAAGGGTAAATTGGATTTTCTTGCCAAAGGTCTATTTGCTTGCTTCAACATGGGCCATCAAAATGCACGTGAGCGTGAAAAGGATAGAAAGTGGCACGCTGTGGAGTATCATAGGGCTGAAAAGGAGAGAAATGCCATCTTTGCAAAATTGGATATGCCACACTCTCCCGTTCGTGATCCTAGGGCATTTGATCCTCCATCTCTAGTTGCAAATCCTTGGGAAGATCTTGCTTCTTGGGTTGAAGAAGAAGATGATGAGGCCACCGAAGACGAAGGGTGACTCCCCTTTTTGGTGTTTGTTGACAAAGGGGGAGTGAATCTGTTGATGTTGATGGATGGAAGCCCCCACTCTTATCCTTTTATCTATCTTTGGACTTGTTATTTATGTAATGGCTTATGAACTTGTAATGAACTATGTGTGGTGTGATGCATGGTGTGCCAAGTGAGAACTTTTATTTATGTAAGACTTATTTGTGGTACTCTATTATGCTAGTGTGATGTAATGAACCTTAATTATCGTGTGTGATGCATGTGTTGGTTGATGATATGTTATTTCTCACTTTATTATTGTGATATATCTTGTCATATGCATCACGGTTTAATGCTCATCACACTTATGCACCATGTATTGTATGCAATGATTTAGGGGGAGCCTACTCTAAATATGTGCAATTGGCATTTGAGGCCATTCTAGTTGAAGAAGCACATATTTAGGGGGAGTTCTTTTCTAAATAATTAGACACAATTCTTGAATTTTATTCCTCTCTTGTGAGCTCAAATTATGGTTGTCATCAATCACCAAAAAGGGGGAGATTGAAAGTGCATCTAGGCCCCTAATTATTTTGGTGATAATGACAATTATAATTTGAGTATTTGATGATTTATCTAAGATGTGTGCAGGAATAAAAGAGATAAAATTTCATGTGTGAAAGGAAGGACCTCAATTTCTTTTATATGTGTTGAAGCTCAAATGGCGATTTAAATTTAATTTATCTTTTGAATTTGAGTATAGAAAACACCGTACTATAAAGAGGGATGTGATTGATAGATCAAAGTTAGTTACAAGTGCTTAAACTGAGATCTAACAACCTTTGAGAGACACTTTGCACTCACGAGCACTGTTTTCCACCTTTTCTGGGCAGGGCGGGTGACCCATTTTGGCTCTGGTGGGTGGCGAGTGACCCGCCCCCTAGGGCCGGGTGACCCGGGGTTGGCAGGCGGGTGACCCGCCCTTTGGGGCCGGGTGACACGGCCTGGCCGCAGGGAACCCCTAACGGCTAGTTCGGGTGAAGGGGGTATTTATACCCCTTCTCCCTCCTTTCTAGGGTTCCGCCTCCTCCACCATTGGAACACCTCCTAAGCTTACTTCCCTCTCTCCCAACTCCCTTCCAAGCACTCTAGCAAGAATTCAACCTAGGGTTTGGGTGTGAGAGACATTTGAGGTGTGAGATTAAGCCCCTTTATGAGAGCTCTTCGTGTGTTCACTCAAGAAGCACTTGTGGCGGCTTTGGTTCATCGATTCTCGTTTATTACTCTTGAAGCTTGCTTCTAGACAGTTAGGCGTCGCTCGTTGAGTGCCCTCTTTGTGTGGAGCACCCGGGAACGTTTGTATTACCCTCTCCTTTGTGGAGATTTCTTAGTGAGCATCAATCTTCCTTTGTGGGGATTAAATCTTTGTCTCTTGCTCGTTTGTGTTCATCTCCTCCTCTCTAACCCTAGAAGCTTAATTTGTCCTGATCTACTTTTGTGTGTTGTTGCTTTGTATATCATCTTGTGTAGGTTGTCTACAACATCCTTGGTGAACTTTTGATTCAAAGGGTTTCGGTAAAATCACTTTATTCTTAGGAGATATATTTTTGTTTTCCTGTTGCAGGGTGACACGTCCTGTTAGTCAGGGTGACCCACCCCCCCCCCCACGAGTGACCTAGCCATAGGGTGCGGGTGACCCGGTATTTGATCCGCTGCTCTGTTTTTCAGGAAAATTTAAAGTGATCCTATTCACCCCCCCTCTAGGCATCACAAGGTCCTTTCACCTTGGAGACGATACCCTTGTTATACTCACCCTCTGAGGAGAAGTGCTACAATGGTGTATCCGTGTGCTTACAGATTCGTTCGCACTCGTCAGTGTACCCGGGTGTTCCTTACATGCTCACGCTACCCGGCGCCATAGCGGTGACGTTTAGAAACGACAACAAGCATTTCTGGTGCCGTTGCTGGGGACGGCTGTTGTTAGCCTTTCGGACCCATCTATCCTCGTATTTATCTTTTTTCGTTTTCTTCTACCTTCACTCCTGTTACCGTTCGAGATACCCTTTTTGTTTTCTTTACTTCTACCTTTACCCCCGCTATGCTTGAAAGGTTATCCTTGTAAACACCTTCCGCTATCGAGGAGTGAACCCTCAAAGCCATCTTTGTCAGAACCCGTTCTTTCATCTGGCTTCTGGATTCGCCCCTCTCTCATGAAGCTAATTCAGGAGTGACCAGAGGAGTGACCAGAGGGCCCACATGGCAGCCACCAGGAGAAAGCACAGCACGAGGCGAGGACCGGGATGGTCGGCCGACCATGTGTTCGGCCGAACTGACCTTCGATCGGTTCATCCCGGCTCCCTGATTGGTCCCTTGCTGCAATCCGGGGTGTTTTGGAGACATTTGAGCCTCAGAGCAAGCCACTCCCATGCCTATAAATAGAAGGGGAGGGGCCTCATTTCCAACACACCTCCAAGATCTCAAGCCTCCACTTATCTCTTGTGTAGCTCTCTCCCTCTCTCTAATTCTACCCATGTGAGGTGATTCTCACCTCTATGTGGTGGAGTAGAGATGAGGTGAGATCTAGACTGGGATCTAGTTGATAGATGGAGTAGGATTGAGGAGTAAGTTGATGTCCTCGTGGATGTCTTGTTCTACATTTATATCAAAGTGAGTATTCGGCATTTCTTATTTAGTCTATAGTGGACTTCATGCATGAATGATATGTTCTTGGCTTGTTCATAGTTTAGAGGCTTGTGTTCTTCGTAGCACAGGGCTTCGATCCTTTAGAGCTAGATCATTAGTTCAAGTATCTGTTTGCATGCCTAGATCCTGTTTAGCTGAGTAGGAGTGTTGTATCTCGTTCGCATCCAAACCTCTCTGTTGCTCCGTAACTCGATGACGAGCATGTTCTACCGTTCCTCTCCAAGTTCGTAGTTCCATATTTATACGGGGTGCTATAGTGTAGTTAGCGGGTCGACAGACGTAACCACGCTATAGTAGTAATCGATAGCATAGACGTGGTGTCTGGGCTCTGGTTATCCTATGGATACCACGTGCATTTGCGTAACAATATAGGTAGGCCGCAGTGGTGACAACTTGTTGGACCCTTTGAAATCCTCTGCGCCCGTGTACCGAGTAGGGCCCCCAGACCGGTTGCACACTTAGACCTTTAAAAGCTCGGATGTGCCAGCGCCCCACGGGGAGGGCTATCAGCGGTTGGTTCATCTCGAGAGTTAAGTCTCCCTAGAGAGTGCTTCTCAACTCCTACCCATCTCAGTAGTGGCTTGGTGTCCTTGGATAGACTCCCGTCCGGTTACCTCACCGTCCTTGGAGACGATACCCTTGGAATACTCACCCTCTGAGGGGAAGTGCTACAACAGTGTATCCGTACGCTTGCAGATTCATTCGCACTCGTCAGTGTACCCGTGTGTTCCTTACACGCTCATGGTACCTGGCGCCATAGCGGTGATGTTAAGAAACGCCAACAAGCACCACACCTGCCCCTTGCTACGCTTCAAGCTATGGGGACAGGTTTCCTCAAGATGCAGCCTGAAGCTGTATCTCCAGCTGCGCTTCTTGCCTGTGATGATGATTAAATGTAATAGGGCTAGTGGTAGATGGTCCTTACTAGCATCTATCTGCTTTTGGTCATATGTTTGTGGAAATTCTCAAGCTAAATAGGATCATATTCGAAATAAAATTTCTGAGAGTACAGCCCAGATTGTTTGCCTGCAGGAGACAAAAAGAGAAAGTTTTGATCAGGCCTATGTCTCCAAGTTCTGTCCGAGACATCTAAATAAATTTGCTTTTGCTCCCTCGACTGGTGCCTCTGGTGGGCTCATTGTGTGTTGGAATGGCAATACTTTCCAGGGAGATGCTGTCCAATCTTCCAGCTATGCAATCACTATTAAATTTCACTCTCATCTGTCTGGTGCTTCTTTTCATCACAATAATATTTATAGGCCATGTGATTCTTCTGAGAAGGCAGCTTACATTAACTGGTTATACAATTTTGACACAACATCTCTGGATGACTGGCTTTTGGTTGGTGATTTTAATTTGATCAGGTCTCCTGATAATAGAAATAAACCGTGTGGGAGTGTCAATGATATGTTTCTCTTTAATGACCTCATCCAGCATCTTGATCTTGTTGACATTTCTTTTGAGGATAGGCAGAGTAATATGCAAGATGATCCTCTGTTGGAGAAATTGGATTGGGTTGTCACCTCTTCTTCCTGGGATCTTTCTTACCCGGCTACATGTGTTACACCTTTGTCAAGACCTATTTCTGATCATGTTCCTTATGTTGTGAAAATGAAGACTAATATTCCAAGAGCTTCCATTTTTCAGTTTGAAAATTTTTGGGTGGATTTTCCAGATTTTCTTAGCACTGTTCAGGTTCACTAGCATTCCAATCCTTTCTATGCTAATATGGCCAATACCATCAGTGGTAAATTCAATCAGCTGAGAAAAGGGCTTAAAAAATGGAGCAAAGAGCTCTCTCGCCTGAAAAAGCTTATCAATAATTGTTCCTGGGTGCTTGCTTTTTAGGATGGGCTGGAGGACCAACGATCTCTCAGTTTTGAAGAATCAAATTTCCAAAAAATTGCGAAAAGGTATCTCCAGAAACTTTTGGATGCTAAAAGGATTTATTGGAAGTAGAGATCCACTGTCAGGTGGGTTAAATTTGGGGATGAGAACTCAAAGTTGTTTCAAGCTATGGCTATGTACTCTTGCAGAAGGAATTCAATTCCCTCTCTGCAGGATGATGATGGATCTGTAGTGCATGATCACAACCTTAAAGCTGGACTTTTATGGAGCTCTTTCAAAGACAGGCTCAGTGTTTCGGAATTCACAGGGATTCTATTTGATCTTTCTGCTCTGATTTCTGTTGTGCCACTACCTATTTTGGATGAACCTTTCTCAAAGGAAGAAATAGATGCAACAGTAAAGGAGATGCCATCAGATCATGCCCCTAGACCGGATGGTTTCAATGGCTTTTTCTTGAAACATTGCTAGCACATTATTGCAGAGGATTTCTACAGATTGTGTGAGGGTTTTTGCAATGGAACAATTGATCTGGAATGCATCAATGGCTCTTTCATTACTTTAATCCCCCAAAAAGACATACCTCTCACTGTAAATGATTGTAGGCCAATATCCCTGCTGAATTACTCGCTGAAGCTTTTAACAAAAATTTTGGCAAATAGGCTTCAGAAGATAATCACCTCTGTTATTCACCAAAATCAATATGGCTTTATAAAGGGGAGAACAATTCAAGATTGTCTTGCTTGGGCTTTTCAATTTCTACACATTTGCCATCAAAGTAAGAAATAAATCTTGATTGTCAAGTTGGATTTTGAGAAAGCTTTTGATAAAGTGGAACATCAGGTCATTTTGGACATGTTCAAACACAAAGGCTTTTCAGATAAATGGATTCATTGGATTCACATGTTCCTTAGCTCTGGTTCTTCCTCGGTTCTTCTGAATGGTGTGCCTGGCAAAACCTTCAAATGCAAATGGGGAGTTAGGTAAGGTGACCCACTTTCCCCATTGCTTTTTGTTATGGCTGTCGATCTTCTACAGTCGGTGATAAATCATGCATCAAATGTTGGACAGCTTACACATCCCCTTGGTGACTCTTTTGGTGGAGATTATCCAATAGTTCAATATGCCGATGACACTCTTCTGATTATGCCAGCAGAGGAGGAGCAATTAATTCATCTTCAGTCCATTCTTCACGACTTTGCTTCTTCCACAAGGCTAAAGGTCAACTTTTCGAAGTCCTCTTTAGTCCCTATTAATGTGGATCCCACGGAAACAGCCAGCCTGACTCAAGTATAGGGGCTGTCAGGTGGGAGGTATTCCTTTCACATACTTAGGCCTTCCTCTTGGCACCACTAGGCCAACGGTTCAGGATTATTTGCCTTTGGTTTCTAGAATTGAACGAAGGATGATGGGCATCACACTGCTTCTCTCCTATGTGGTTGTCTTATATTGGTCAATTCAGTACTTTCAGCTATGCCTACTTTCTACCTCCGCACTCTCAAGATTCACATAACGGTTATTGAGCAGATTGATGTTTATAGGAAACATTGCTTACGGGATAGGGGAGACATTAACCGCAAAGGTGGCTGTCTAGTGGATTGGTCTACTGCCTGCAAAGCAAAGGAGGATGGTGGTTTGGGTATCATTGATCTAAGAGCACATAACATGACTTTGCTCCTGAAGTACTTACACAAGTTCTATAATCGAGTTACGATTCCTTGGGTGTCTTTAACGTGGGATTCTTTCTACTCTCAATCAGCAAGGGTGCCCCATCTTAAGAAGTCCGTCGGCTCTTTCTGGTGGTGGGATGTCATGTCAGTAGTAGATGATTTCTTTAAGATTGCTTCTTGTAATATACATTGTGGTACTTCAGTGTCCCTGTGGGCTGATAGATGGGGTTTAGGTTGCTTGCAACAAATTTGTCCACATCTCTACTCCTTTGCCAAGAACATCTCAGTGGCTCTTTTCATGCAACAATATGATCACACAAACTTCTTCACCCCTCTTTCCCTGGTGGCAGCTCAACAATTAGGTGAGCTTCATGATCAGCTTGATGAGCTTTATTTCGATACTGTGTTACATGATCATTGGGAATATATCTGGGGGTCGGATCTGTTCACAGCCAGGAGGGCTTACAAGCAACTCAAAGGCACTGCTGATGCTAGCCCAGTTTTTGCTTGGGTTTGGAAGTCATGCTGCAAAGGCAGGCACAAATTCACCTTCGGGCTTCTTCTTAGGTATCGTTTAAACACAAGGAACATACTTCGCAGAAAGAATAGAGTTTTGGATGATTACAGCTGCCCCATGTGCAGCAGCTCGGTGGAAGAGCATCTTTTTTTCGTGTGCCCTTTCAGCAAATGATGTTGGAGGTTCCTGCACATTTCCTGGAATTCACATCTTGATTTGTTTGACAGAATAGTGGATGCTCGACAAAGCTTTGGGATGAAGATTTTCAGAGAGATACTCCTAGTGGCTTGTTGGGCTATTTGGAACCACAGAAACGAAATAACTTTTGATCATGTCAACATCTCTCTCAGGAGGTGGAAACTTATCTTCAAGGAAGAGTTACAGTTGGTTCTCTTCAGAGCTAAGCCATCCTTAAAGCCGGAGTTAGAAACTTGGTTATGTAATTTTCATTAATTTTTCCCCTTTGTTTGCTTTTGGGCCTGAGGCCTTGTAAACTGTACATATTCATATATTAAGAAAATGAAAAGATTCAGTAGGGGCCTCCCCTGTTGTTCGTTTCAAAAAAAAAGGTACAATGGTGTATGCTTAATGGTGCAAAAGCTCGTTAACATCATAAACCAGATAGACCCAAGAGAAGAGACCCTTTCATAATCGAAATGACAGACATATGCTGCTCGATAAGCTGTAAGCTTTTGTTAGTCCACTTTTGTCCGCTTGGTTGTGAGATGATATCCGCTTTTGTAATTTTTAGCTGAACCATACAAATTGCTTCCTTAAGCTGGGTTTGGATTGTAGATTTAAGATTTGGAATGAAAAAAGTTCATTTTACTCACCTCACCTATTTACTTTATCCACTTAACCTCTTAAGCAAAATTTGGGCTCACTTTACTCCCCCGGACTATTTTATTTGCTCCAATCTACCCTCTAATTATATTTTTCTTTTTTTTCTTCGCTTACAAGTTGTATTTTAATTTCAGATTTTGGCGGTTGACTTGTAACACGATGCTCTATATTAGAAAAATATATTAGCAATGTTTTGTGATTACTTTTGTACGGTTTTGTAAATCTAAGATTAAGTTTATATTTCTAACCTATGTTGAAAATTCTTAGTATAATTTCTTAACGTAAAGCCTCATGTTTTGTATCTGCTCAGAAAATTTGAACTCAAAATTCAAGTTATCATAGAGAAACAAAAAAAGAGAAATCTAATTAGAGGGTAAACTGGACCAAATAAAATAGTTTAGAGGAGTAAAATGAGCCTAAATTTTGTTAAGAGGACAAAGTGGATAGTTAAGGTGAGTAAAATGAACTTTTACCATGTAGAATTACAGTGCAAGGACGTTCACCTGTACGCAATTTTTTGTCAATGAAGGGCAGTACGCTGTGTAGGACAACTGGACTATTGTTTCACTCACTACTTCAGACATATGGAGAAGAGTAAATCATGCATCGTCAATGTGTGTTGAGCTATCAGTGTATGAATACTGAATTTGCTGCAGTGTAAGTATAGCAAAACTTGCTTGGATAACCCTCTCTGAGATTGGGCCTTCTACTGCTGCTGCAAACAGCTATTGTAGCTGCAAGAGCTAGGAGCGTGTTCAGCCCGTTTCTGAAAATGTCATTTTATCCACTCCTACAAACGTTTTCTATAGTAGTGATTCCAAGCCGGAGAGGTGTGCTATAGATAGCGTAATAATCCACTTGTTATAAGTTAACTAATAAACTGCTGAACCTAGAGACTAGATTAGTTAGGAAGCCCAAAAGTCAAATAAGTCGTCACCATTTTACATGCCCGTAGAAGGTTACCTTTTATGCATTTCTTAGTGTCCGACATGGTAATCTTACGTTATATACAAGGTTTATTTTTAAATATATAATGTTTAGGATAAGTAAATTAATTATTTTTAAACTAATTTGTTTGTTCTAAGCGACATATATTCCAATATATGTTGTACCATTTTGTACTCATTTTTGTAAGAATATTTTTCTATGTTAATGCCTTATGTACTTTTTATTTACATATGTTCAGAATGATTCGTTCTTGACGCACACTTCGATCGACCATTGGCGGGAGCAGGAGCACGCAAGCTCCCGCAAAACCCGCGCGAAGTTGCGGCATAAGACCGTCTCCAGCAACGTGTGCAAACGCTGCTGCATCTGCAAAATGAGTAAGACATCGCTACTGTATGTGCTCTAGCTGTTGCTGCATCGCGTGCTGCATTTTGCAGTTGCTCCCTCCGCGACACGCATCCCTGAGATTTCTCTTTCCTTGCCGCATCCTCCTCTCCGCCAACCGTCGCCTCTCCCCATGCCGCCTCTCCCACCCCGCCTTCTCTCTCTCCCCCCTCTCACTCCGCTATGGTCGCGACCCTACGTCGGCTTCCACGCCCGCCTCCGCGGCAGCGCCATGGACGCGGCCCCTTCGCGCAGCTCCTCCAGGCCGGCGCGGAGGCGGAGGAAGAGCTCCACGACCCCTTCTTCCCTCCCTGCGCCAGAGGGGAGAGATCCTAGCAGCGGGCCTCCAGCAAAGGTGAGGAGGGCGGCGGCGTGGCATGGTGAGGGGGAGAACGGCGGCGCGGCGAGGTGGAGAGTGGCGAGGCAGGCCTCCTCTGCCTCCCCCTCTGCGGGCCCACCTCCTCTGCCGCAACAATGGAGCTCCCGGCCGTGGCCCTTTGTCGTGGAGTGGCAGCGGACGGGCTCGGGTCCGATGGCGACGGACAACGTCCCTCCCGGCCAGGGGCGACGGCGGCGGCGAGGTCCCTCCCTGCTATATCAGGGGCGACGGCGGCGGCGAGGTCCCTCCCGGCCAAACCAGGGGAGAGGGCGGCGACGAGGTCCCTCCCGGCAAGATGAGGGGCTCCGGCGACAGCGAATTGTTGACGGTTCAATAACGCGTCAAGGTTCACCGCAAGCTTACGGATCATGTAGTACCTTTTCCCTCGAGTATCACCCAAGGTATCGAATCCATGGAACAGTGTGTAACGCAAGACTCAATCCAATAACTGAGAAACACTTGCATCTTTAAGAAGTTTCGAATGCATCTAATCTACTAAGATTATTAGAGGTAGCAAGAGAAAACATTGAGGTACCGATCTAGAGGGATCTAGATCGTGTTTATGTCGTAATTCCGAGCAAGATAGAAGGGAGAGTAAAACGAATCTCATTGAAAGCGTCTTTAAACCTTGACCTTCAGTCAAACCTCCTAAGTCGCCCCGGCGTACTCGGTGTCAACATCCTGTCACGATGTTCCCCTTTCTTCGCGGTCGAATCTTAGAGCACACTCGCAAGGAGTGCGTTGAACTACTTGGTAGATCGTGTATGCACCTCTAGCCACCACGGCTACAAGAACATCACATGCAATCTATCTCGAGAATAGATTGAGGAAGAAAACACCCAAGCAAGAACAAGAATCATAAACAAAGGTACTCGATCGCTAGGAATCGGATCCATTAAAACTCCATCAGAAGTGTATACATGAATAAGATCCAACCGGGATCCTACCTTGATCTTGATTCACGCCTCCAGAACTCCGACGTGGTCTTCCTTTCAAGGTTCCCACGCCGGCTAGGTAAACCCTAGACGACTAACACGACCCTCCTCTCCGGGGTGGTGTCCCTCAAGCTCCTCTGCTCCTCGGTGGCGAATGACGAATGGCTTGATGGTTGCAACTTCGCACGGGGACTATAAATAGCCCGAGGATCATCTAGGTCAAAGGGGGCGGCGAACCGACACGAAAAGGGGCTAGGCTGGCCGGCCTGGGCCGACCGGCCCAGGGCCTTTTTGGCCTAGTTCGTCCCCAGTTTTCTTCGTGAAGCTTCTCGCGACTTCCTGAGATTTTGCCGAGTTGCATGTGGGTACTTGACGTCATTTTCCTCGCGGTTTAGATAAGGGTGCTTTGCGTATGAACTCTCGCATCTTCCGTCTAGGTCCTCGACACTTCTCAGCTTCACGCTTTAGTCCTTGGTTCATTTGGAGTCATGTTCATCTTGTATCTTGACTTGTCCCGGGGTCCATGATCTTCTCATAAAACCCTTGATGAACTTTACCCAGAAGTCCTCATTTAGGCTCTTGATTCCTGTGTAAACAATAAACTCCAAAAACCATGCGCGAGTGCGAACTTAACATATAATGGGGGTTAGGATCGTTAGTGTGAATATCAAATTAATACCAACATAGAAGGTAAACAAGTGGCTAGGTTGACGGAAATCGACCACCAACATCCCCCCATGCTTAAACCTTGCTTGTCCTTGAGTAAGCCTTCAAAGGATATCAGTGTTTGCCCTTCGATGTTGGTACCCTACACTTGATCATACATGAGAAAACATAATGCTCTCTAGATTTATATTCATTAAAGTTCCATAATGTACTAACTTTTATCTTTATGGAGGGTGGATATCATTCAAACTCTTTCCACAAGTACTTGATCATGCTCTCAAACTTTTAAACAAATCTCAGAAATTTTGAAAAATAAAGAATGAGATAAAGAGAAAAATTGCTTTACCAAGATAAAAAATAACCATCTTGCACTTTGCTCATGTACTCTCATCTTGTCTCTCAAGCCTACTTGTTCTACTCCTTTCCTTTCTCAAAGTATATGGTGGAAAGCTTTATATGAAGCTATAGGAAAGTTTAGTCCTACCAAGATATTATAGTTGAGATATTATTAAAACAAGACTAGCTTCTCATGGTCTTACCGAGACTCGTCAAAAAGGTCATTGGAAAAATAATGTTATCAAGGAGGGGGGAGAGATGAACACACACTTTTAGATAGGTGGACATGTGCAAATAGCAAAGAGTGATCCCGAGGCACAAACGAAGTCCTCGTTATCGGATTGCACATGGTTGGAAAGATGAGTATGGGTCTTGATCTTGAATCCTCTTGAAAACTCAAAAAGCACTAAACATAGCTAGAGAACCGGGAAGCTTTATTATTATTTTTTTCTTTCTTTCTTCTTTCTTTCTTTTTCTTCTCATCATACTTTTTCTCTTTATAATTTTTTTTCTTTCATCATACTTTTTCTCCTTTTTTATTTGCTCCCCTTGAACTCTAGACTATACTAGCACTTCCTTGGCAACCCCGCCCTATGCTTAGACATTTGCTCATCCTCGAGCAAAAGAGGTGATAAATACGCCAAGGTAGAAATTGAAGCTCTCATATTTTCTTAGAGAGATATACTCGAAAAATCTTCTAGGGGTCCTTTTGGAAGTTTCCCTTACTCACTTGAAGCACTTTCCTTGTAATCTTCCTCAAAATATTCATCCATACTCACATATTGGGTTGTGGTCAAGGAGGTGAACACAAAAAAAGATATGTTTGGGTTTTGTGGTCGGATATCCAGTGAGGTTTGCGAAATTCCCAATGTGGAAACTCACAATGCACGGATAGAAGAGGCTAGCATAAAGAACGATACGCAAAAACGGAATGACCAGCTTCTTAGTCTCGGGCCAGAGAAATCAGGCCTTGAATTAATGCACCCAAAAAATAAATCTTGTATATACTAATGTTTTGCACTCAAGTAAATTTAGGCTTTGGATGGGTAGAGCAAAATGCAAGCGGTACTCATGACAAGGTTAGCATAACTTTTTGAGAATAAAAAGGTTCTTTGATTCATTCAAAGTTGAGAGCAACAAAAAAGAACTATGGGACTTGAGTTATCATAACCTCCACACAAGATTAAGCTAGCATTTAATTAAATTTCAGATTCATATTAAAATAGAGCACTAGCTTAAACATGCACAAATCAAGCATAAGATCGAGCAAAGCGGCAATGATCATCACATATCGACATGGTACAATTTTCCATCCATATTAAGATCATAAAAGCAACAATGAAACTTATTCATGATGATGGATAAGAAATTACTGCTATCACACACATGCTGAAAATAAATAAAAACAAGAAAATACTACGCACACATAAACGCACACAAGATGAAAATAAAGAAAAGGAAAAGGAAAAATCAAACCACATTAAAAAGCTTCATCCCTTCCTTCTTTCTTCACTCCTCATCCGATTGCTCTTGCTCCATCGGTTGACTTTCATTAAATCCTTGCTCAAAATATGTTTGCATGGCCCCTCCACGAAATTGATCTGGCGGCACAATTTGGAGGTGTCCTAATTGATGGGCGATCCCCGCCATTCCTTCATGCCACTGGTCGACATGACTCCGGATCCTCTCGACGTCTTGTGCATTCCTTTGCATGTACGCCCCAATGATGGCTGCACTTTGTCGGGGCTGGGGCATGCTTGTATAAGGTGCCACAAATGCTTTATTTGGCACAACAAAAGTTGGTGGACAATATGTTGGAGGAGGTGGTGGCATGGCTGCACCACTCCCCCATGCTTGCATCGGCACACTTCCGTAGTAGGGTGGTGGCATAGGAATCCCTCCATAAGGTTGATGGTGTGCAGCCCCTCCTTGGTCTTGGGCTGCGGAAGATGATCCCTCTTCTATAATTCTTCCTCTTTTGTTCTTCTTGGCCGGTACAAGAATTCCTTCTTCTAACCAATTCTCTCTCCCTTCAATAAATAATTTCAGCCTCATATTTGGGAGAGGAACGTTGACTTTTGCCACCTTGTACCCTCTCTTTTCATCTCCACTAATGTATTTTCCTTGCTTCATATAATCAATCCCAAGTGAATTTCCCGCAAGTAGGAATTTTGGGTTCCTTGGAATACCCGGCTTTACAAAAACTGCTATCATAGAGAGATAGCATCCCGAACCAATTTGTCCAGTCCCCAATGTTGCCTCACAACACCACTGATTGATCATGATATATGACGGATCAATGGCTTGCCTTGCAATCAATGCCGAATAAAGCCAATTAACTTCCATGTCGGTGACCTTGGACTCCTTCATTCTTCTCAAAATCCTTTTGCTCATCCAAGAATGAAATATCCGGATGATGGGATTCCGGATGCTATTTCTCTGCCGGTTATCTTCCCCTGAAATCATACTCCAAAATCCTTCCAATACACTTTCATTAACATCAACTTGCTCCGGGGCTTCCCTCTGAAAACCGAGCAACTCTCTAATTTGCTTATTAGAAATTATGTGCTCATTATCCTTGAGTCGAAATGAGAGGGATGGCACCCCTTCATTAATAACCGGTGCCATGGTCATGAGAATTTCCATGGCAATCTCCAAATGAAAGCTCACCCCTACTCCATCAGAAAATTGCCCCCAACCAAGGTGGTTCATCATTTGATAAATATCCGGAGAAAATCCCAACACTTGGAGAGCATCATCATCGAAGTCAACATTGGGCACAATCCTCTTCTCTAGGCGACCAAGCTTCTCCTCCTCCTCCGTCATCATGAAAAATCCATACTTGCAACGTCGCGGAGTGTACGGTGGTGGAGCGGATGAACGAGTCGAGCGACGAGGTTGGACGGGCGGCTCCTCCGTTCGCCCTTGTGGTTTGGTGTACCACATGAATGAGCTTCACGTGTCTCTTCTTCCACTAAGGAGCATGGTGTCGCTCCTTGATGGTGCCACGTCCTCTTCCATGCTTCGCGGCGACTCGGAGATTGAGTGCCTTTGCGAAGAACTTGTTGATGCCGACTTTGATGATGACGATTGTGTCTTCCTTCCAAGGACCTTGCCAAAGACCTTCTTCATCTTGTTGTTGCTGCACAAATCACAAACAAATTCTCCCGGGGGTTTCTTGCCAGTAGAAATACACACAAAAGAAGTATATGGAAGGGCAAGAATTGTGACGTATTTTTCTGAATTTTTGGGCTCAAGAATGGAGAACGAATTTTTCAGAGGTGTTCTTAGAGGTTCTGGACTAGGAACTCAAGAACACGAACTAGCAATGAAGCAAATGGCTTACCTGAGGAAGATGAGCGCCGAGGGGCCAAGAAATAGGCCAGGCCGGCCGGCCTAGGGCCCCTGCCCCTCTTTTCTGGCTCTTCTTTCTCCCACTTGTTGCTTGATTGATCATGGTGTTGTGTACTCGTGCTCCACACCGTCCACCGTCCAATTCTTCTCAGCCACTCCTTTTTCTTTCATGGTCAAGTCCTCCATCTTGATCATTTACTTTGTGTCACTTCCATGCTTCCTTGCCTCCCATGCTCTCATCCATATCCTGCAAAGAATCAAGTCTTGCTGCCCCCCATGCTTCTCCTTCCATGTGCTCAAGATGCCTCAATGATGAAGCCTTCCTGTGATGCATCATGGAGCATTAGAAGTTCAATTATGCTCAAAACCTTCCCTTGATCATGTTTAGATGCTAATTACTCCTCTAATTTTGAAAATTAAAAATTAACTCAAAGATATCAATGAGTTCAAATGTATTTTTAGAGGAGTTTTTAGGCATCAAAAACATTTGTAAGTCGAAACTTTCTGACTACATTGATTTTGGTTACACCGGGATCACTTGCTCTCATTAATTGATAGTGAGCTCCTCCGGCTTGACCGTGGGGGTATGGGTTTAGGTTCTAATTTTGGCCAAACATGAGAGAGATGTTTTGAATAAACAAAAATAAATGGGGCTTGGAAAAATTCTAACTCTAGAGAAACCGGTGGATATCAAGTTGAATGAAACAAAAAATCGATTTTCCTAGGTTCACACGAGTCCTAGCATGCGTCAAAGATTAAAAATCATTAAGGAACAACGCTGGGCTCTACTCGTCTGTTTTTATGATGTAAAACAAACCAACCTTGTCATCATGAAGAGGATGAAAGGTGTGGGTAGGTTCTGAATTTTTGGTGTAGGTTTCTCGATAAGAGGCAAATAGATCGTTGGATGGCTCATGTCATAGGTTTATGATCAAATAAAATCCAAATGAAACATCCGAGCAAATTAAATGTCTCAAAAATAAGTTCAACCACTTAAGAGTTTATACCAAGTCTTGCGTAGCAAATTCTAAGACCAACTTACTTGAAAATCGGAAATAATCCGTGTTGCCCTCCCGGCAGCTTTATTCTTGATCGAGTTGTCCTCCCGGTAGCTTATTCTTGACTCGATGAACGGGTTGCCTCCCGCCTAGTGCTTCGTTTATAGTCCATGGCTAGACTTCTTCTCTTCTTCACTTTGGATCAACGCTCTTTGCGGGTGTTTCAATCTTGGGTACCCACTTCCGCACCATCTTGGGCGCGGGCTTATTCTCTGGCTTAATCATCTTTTTGGTCTTCACAGACGGCTTTTGTTCTTTGGTCTTGACGGATGCAATGACTTCTTTGATCACCTTCGCTTCCTTCTTCTTGGCCTCCTCCTTCTTCTTTGTCGCTTCCTTGCTAAAACGACGATGAGGTGGAACATATTTAACATTGATCATGTTGCATACCTCAAAACGTGGACGAAACTTGAATATGCTTCGTGTAACATTTACGTCGAACTTGATCTCCCCCTTGCCAACATCGATCGTTGCCCCGACGGTCTTGAGGAAGGGCCTCCCTAAGATGAGGGGTGGCTTCTCCCTTTCTCCCATCTCAAGTACCACGAAATCGACGGGGATGAAGTGATCTCCAACCTTCACGGGCACATCTTCGGTGATTCCCACGGGATAGCGAATTGAGTTGTCGCCCAACTCCAAGCACATACCCGTAGGCTCAAGTGGTAAGTGTAGCTTCTTGAACATATCTCTTGGCATCACACTCACGCTTGCTCACACTTGCTCCAAGGTCGCATAATGCCTTCTCGAATGTGAACGAGCCAATAGAACATGGGATGGTCGGACATCCAGGGTCTCTTTGCTTCTCGGGCCCTTGATTTGCGATGGCGGCACAACATTGTTTGGACATCTTGACATGGTCCGCCCCAACATGCCGCTATTGGACGCTCTCCAAGTTCCTACATATTCTCGCTACTTCAAAGACTGCCCCGACAATCTTCCTTCATCAGCGGTTAGGCACCCGACAAGTTGTACCACTTGCGTCTCCAATATCTTCATTATGTTGAGCACTTGATGGCTGGAGCTCCCGACCTCCGTCACCTTGCCATCGATGTTCTCCAATATTTTATCCACAGTCTTGAACTTAGTGATGGTGTCCTTGTTGATCTTTGCTTGCTCGTCCATGAAGTCCTTCAATTGTATACGAAGAGGCACCGTATTTTGAATAGACGAACTTGCATTAAATTGAGGTCTACCTTGCCCGTAGCGGAAGTTCGGCAAATCTCCTTTCCTCATGTAGTCGAGCACCTTTGCTTCCTCCGGACAATCTTTTTGGACATGGCCGTACTCCCCACACTCTTCACACGTGGATCTTGCTTCGGTGGCCTTCAAGTCTTGGGCTGCTTTCTTTTCTAGCTCCATCTTTTCCAACCTCCTCATGAGTGAGTCAATCTTTCCCTCTAGAAGTTCCTCCTTTTCAACCTGCAAAACACATTTAACATTGCCCGTAGGTTGAACCGGAAGTAAGCGTCCGGATGACGCCCATGTATCATTATCCGCAACCTTCTTGAAAAGAGTGAATGCCTCCATCGGAGTGAGCTCAATAATAGATCCTCCCGCCGATGCGTCAATTACGGTCCTCGATGCTAGATTGAGGCCTTGATAGAACTTTTGAACAAGGTCCTCCTTCGGGAACTTGTGATGTGGCACGGCTCGAGTGTACTCATTGAAACACTCGAAAGCTTCCGCGATAGTCTCCGTAGGATATTGAGCAAATGTAGCAATCTTATTACGCAAGCTTTGAGTCTTACCCGGCGAATAGTACTCCTTCATGAAAGCTCTCACCAATGCTTCCCAATTTTTCACCGTCTCCACCGGTAGAGTGTAGAACCATTGCAAGGCTTTTCCGATAAGTGAGAACAGAAAAAGTCTTGCCTTCAATTGATTTTGATCCAGCCCTTCCATCGTGAATGTCTGACAAAGTTGAATGAATGCTTGGATGTGAAGGTTAGGATCCTCTTTACCGGTGAAAGGTGTATGTTGCACCATGCGGATGGTTGAAGTCTTGATCTCAAATGGTCTTCCGATGTCGGCTAGGTTGAGGATGGGGAGATCAACAAGCTCCGGGATGCAAAGCTCCCCAATCTTCCTCTCCAGTTGTGCCATCGGTGGCGGTTGAGGTTGATCTCTCCTCGGACTTGGAGGTGGTGATTCCTTCTTCGGACTTGTAGGTGGTGATTCCTTTGGAGATCCCGACAATCCTTCGGCTTCGGCTTTTGGATCTACAATCTCCAGCTTCCTAGATCGTGCTTCGCGTATCCTTTACCTGTAAAGTTTTTTTGGATCATCCACAAAATTTTTCGGTTTGTTGGAGAGGTGGCCGTCCATCTCCTGTTAGTGTTAGCGATAAACAAAATATACAAAAGATCTAAAAAGAAAAGAAAACTATAAAAAGGGTTAGTCAAAAACTAGATTAGATTGGTTTTTGAGGATGATCAAATTTAATAGATGCAAAAGAAAATCAAAAGAAAACTGAAAATACTTACAAACGAGATACTAGATTGGATCTTGATTACTTGTTCCCCGGCAACAGCGCCAGAAAAAGGGCTTGTTGACGGTTCCATAACGCGCCAAGGTTCACCACAAGCTTACAGATCATGTAGTACCTTTTTCCCTCGAGTATCACCCAAGGTATCGAATCCGTGGAACAGTGTGTAACGCAAGACTCAATCCAATAACCGAGAAACACTTGCATCTTTAAGAAGTTTCGAATGCATCTAATCTACTAAGATCATTAGAGGTAGCAAGAGAAAGCATTGAGTTACTGATCTAGAGGGATCTAGATCGTGTTTATGTCGTAATTCCGAGCAAGATAGAAGAGAGAGTAAAACGAATCTCATTGAAAGCGTCTTTAAACCTTGACCTTCGGTCAAACCCCTTAAGTCGCCCCGCCGTACTCGGTGTCAACATCCTGTCACGATGTTCCCCTTTCTTCGCGGTCGAATCTTAGAGCACACTCGCAAGGAGTGCGTTGAACTACTTGGTAGATCGGGTATGCACCTCTAGCCACCACAGCTACAAGAACATCCCATGCAATCTATCTCGAGAATAGATTGAGGAAGAAAACACCCAAGCAAGAACAAGAATCATAAACAAAGGTACTCGGTCGCTAGGAATCAGATCCATTAAAACTCCATCAAAAGTGTATACATGAATAAGATCCAACCGAGATCCTACCTTGATCTTGATTCACGCCTCCGGAACTCCGACGTGGTCTTCCTTGCAAGGTTCCCACACCGGCTAGGTAAACCCTAGACGACTAACACGACCCTCCTCTCCGGGGTGGTGTCCATCAAGCTCCTCTGCTCCTCGGCGGCGAATGACGAATGGCTTGATGGTTGCAACTTTGTACGGGACTATAAATAGCCCGAGGATCATCTAGGTCAAAGGGGGCGGCGAACCGACACAAAAAGGGGCCAGGTCGGCCGGCCTGGGCCGACCGGCCCAGGGCCTTTTCGGCCTGGTTCGTCCCCAGTTTTCTTCGTGAAGCTTCTCGCGACTTCTTGAGTTTTTGCCGAGTTGCATGTGGGTCCTTGACGTCATTTTCCTCGTGGTTTAGATAAGGGTGCTTTGCGTATGAACTCCCGCATCTTCCGTCTAGGTCCTCGACACTTCTCGGCTTCACGCTTTAGTCCTTGGTTCATTTGGAGTCATGTTCATCTTGTATCTTGACTTGTCCCGGGGTCCATGATATTCTCGTAAAACCCTTGATGAACTTTACCCGGAAGTCCTCATTTAGGCTCTTGATTCCTGTGTAAACAATAAACTCCAAAAACCATGCGCGAGTGCGAACTTAACATATAATGAGGGTTAGGATCGTTAGTGTGAATATCAAATTAATACCAACATAGAAGGTAAACAAGTGGCTAGGTTGACGTAAATCGACCGCCAACACGAATCGAGGTCTCTGTCCGTCCGCCAGGCCAGATCCGGCGGAGCTGCGGCGGCCTCCTCGGCGAGGGCCAGCGGCGGAGCTGGAGATCGCCGTCGCGGAGCCGCGCCATCGAGCTTGAGGTACAGCTTGCTGGCGGTGGCCTACCTCTCCTCTCCTCTCCTCCACCCCTACTCCATTCCCACCAATCTCGGGAGCCAATTGCCCCGGCTGATGCGCGATGGGTTGCACGAAACTGTTGGAAACCCTCCTCTCGCTCTGTCTCTCTCCTTTGTTCAGAACATGGTATTTGCAGACGCGGAAGCACATCCTTGCTGGAGTCGGTCTAATCCGGGCTGCGGTATGCGTTAGACCGCTACAGGCCCTTCCGCTTCCTCTGGGAGGATGGGAGACGGTGCAGAGGGTGCAAGACTAAGGCAAGTACATTGGTACCTTTTTATAGGTGGTCTCATGCATTAACATATAATCTTACAACGACTTTCAAGACAATCTCTACAATGGTTTGTCTTTTTTTTGTCTCATAGTAGCGGCACATCTATTAATTTATGGACAAAATAAATGAATAATTTGAATTGCATACAGACAACAACCAGTACAATGGTGGTAACACTACGCCAAAAACAATTCTAATGGCGGCTAAAACCGGTCTTTGCTGACGAGTGCAGCAACCGTCAGCAACTTTGAGCCAGTAGAAATGTCCTTTTATCCTGGCGGATGCCCGCCTGCTAGCACAAAGACCTCTCTGCTGGCGCCTGGCGGCCGACGTAACACACCCGCCAACACAGAGGCTTTCTGTGTTGGCAGGTGCTTATGCCACCCGCCAGCACATTAGTTTTCTCTGCTGGCGGGTGCTTATGCCGCCCACTAGCAAATGATTTTTTTCATTTATTTATTATTTTTTAAAATTTACTAAAATTCACATGTATTTGTTTATTATTTGTATTTTTGTCTGCCAAATTCACTCGTATTAATTATTATCTGTATTTAGATGCCAAATTCAAATATGTATCTCAACCACATAAAACAAACTAACATAATAATACATAACTCACATTACCAAAAAAGCATAGTACATAATAGATAATCCACATCATTAAAATCCAACATTTCGAATAGATCGAGTAGTTATTTGCCATGTTAATATTAAAACTATTACACCCATCTACATAATATTCCGCACTCGTCCACAATCAACACTCCTTCGTGATCGAAGAATTCTCCTTTCTGATGGCAAATCTCACGTTAGATGAACCTCTCCATGTCCGTACAAATTTGGTCGATTTGCTTTTCTCCCAACCTCCTCCACGATCCCTCCCTCGATGGTAGGCATCTACATGTACACACAATAAATGAAGATTATGATGCATTACCATTAATTAGGAAGTAAATTAGCACATGGCTGTGTACAAGAGGCTTACGTATTCAGGATTCGTTTGGTACCTCCGATTATATCTCAGGAACTCGCACATAGCGCAGTGCCAGGAGGTTGCTTGCAGCACTGCGAACAAATAAAAAATGGTGAGTAGTTATTAAGCAAAAGTATACAAACTATGAAAAAACCAAGTTGTTATGTTCTTACATATTTTGCATGTCATACTAACAATTCTTCCTTATTTGGAGGGCGCTCCCCGCCATTTAGTATGTATAGCCGATACACGCTTTGAGGATACAAAGTGAAAAGTTAGTAGTATAATTTAATTTGGTGCATAGATTGTCAACTTACATTATTAAAATATTGCAATGGGTTGTCTTACTTTTTTAGAATTTCAATGAATTCTTTGTAATCTTTCTCTTTGTAGTGTAATGAGTCAAAGACCCCTACATCTCCTTGCTTCAGACAAATACAGAAGCAAATGAAATGGTCTCTGCATTATACTAAAATAATTAATATCCTACATTGTATTAAATATAGTATATACAGATCTAGTATTTAAAACTAGCTTACCAAAAATTGTAAGCACACATGAAAGGAGTCTTCTTCGAATTCTTCTTTTTCTTCATTTGTTTTGCAATGTATACAGACACTGACCACTTTATAGCTTTGTGGTGTTTATTTATTATAGCATCTTTCTCCTCTTGTGTCTCTACCTCATCCAATTCTTTTTGGATTTCTCCCGTCATTAAGAACTAGTGTGCTGGCTCGCTTACTAGTGCAGGGTCAAGGTACTCTACCTCCCACCTCCTGTTTGTCTTTTTTTTCATCCAACACTTGCATCCTGCAAAATCGATAGCTTAGGATGGTTACCAAAAATACATATGGGTTTGAAAAATTGAGTATGTGGTACATGTTGACTTACATGCACCAAATGGTGAAGAGATTCACGTCGAGGCATTGACGACGGAACATTGAGTGCAAATCCTTGAAATCGATCACAATCTTATGTGCTACAAGGGCACCGAATACCCATGTTGGGACATGCGCAGTGATTGCTTTAATGCCTTTCTTCATGGCATTTATGATCCATCCGTGCAGCTTATTCAGTTTTGGCGGCCCACCCAAAGTTGCCACCGATAACAAAATGGTTTGCCATGCTCATAATTCATTGGAACCTCATATGAACCAAAGAAATCGAGATTGTTCTCCTTTTCCTTTCGTCGAGAGGCGCGAGTTACAATTTTTTCACCGGACAATGAAGTTAGTTTCTTCTGAAGTGTCTTGAAGAACTGATCAACATCTGATGATTTAGTCTTTGGATCATATGGGTTATCAGACGGGGTACCACTTGCCTATTGGTAGGTGGAGATATTGGCAGGGAAGGTGATCCTGGAAAATCAAAATTATCCACATCTTCAGCACATTCCAGTGATGCTGCCCCTTCATTGAGAGTTTCTTGGACTGGTGGTAGCATTGGCCGCTCGTTCTCATTGTTACCTCCCTGCACAAATACCCATCGTAGCTTGTTCCTTGTTCTCGACTGCAACATCTGAGTCTTGGAGGGGTACTCGTTCTTGGCTAGGCTGTGAGGTATTTGGTGATGCATTAAGAATGATATCTCGGTGATGCCACAATATGTATTGGTTCCTCACATCACCGACAAGCTCGATCCCCTCATCAGTAGGGATATCAATCTTGCACGACTCATCAGACACCCAAACAACTTGCACCCATGCGTACTCTAGCGGGGGTGGATTCGGAAACACATGACCTATTAGTGCCATGGTTGTTGCAACCTCTCGAAACTTATCTTGTTTCCTTCCATAAGGTATAACCAACTTGCATGGTGTACCCTCTACTATGTCATGAACAGGATACCTAGCGTTTGCAATAGAACCAGCACTACTTGGAGTAACAACGATTCTGGTATGGGCAAGCAACATGCTTGGAAGTACCTATCCATGACCACCAGATATTGCATTCTCTACAATCGGTCCGCCAGAAACATGTTGGTTTATGAAGAACTCTAACAACTCTTGCTTAGCGATTTGTCTCATCTTGGTTTCAAGGTCCTTCTTATAACGGTCTCGCTTCCTATAGCTTGCTCAGCGTTCATGAAATGCTTTACCCCAGGGCAAGGTAGATGACATCCCTCGAACACGGCCAGAGTGCTCAGGGGTTTTGATTGCTATGGTTAGCATATCTTTCTCTCTATCGTGCCTAAAAAGACCTCGCTTTTGCATTTCCACAAGTTCTTCCAACTTCTCATAAATTTGTTCTGTTGTGGGCTTCTCGAATGTAACCTTGCCTTTAGTTGTTATAGTCCGAATTCTAGCAAGGCATCAATTCCTGTTGCGCTCATCCAAGCCTTCAAACGAATCTGGTAAACCAACTACCATCCTTTCTTCTTCCTCCTACCTCCATTTTGCCAACTTGGCAGCATATCCTCCCAAACCCAAGTGATGGGGGTTCTCAGTGGCTTTCATAGCCTTCTCCATATTTTGGAGACTCGGAGTTATTACTTCTGTTGTTTTCTTCTGTTCTTTGAATTCTTCCCACACTGCTAGCCGAATGTTACCATACAAAGCCCTAGCATCCTTGTCTTTCTGAACATATTTTGTATTAAGCACAGACCTCCAATTCCTAAGAGTTCTTCCACAGAGGCCCTCAGTATAATTTCTAGCTTCTTTATCCGTCCCTTTGAACTTTTCTTCCACTTTGGCCCACAAGACATCCTTTGTAGCCACAGACACATTCTTCCAAATACGAGCTGTGATCCAGCTCGCCAATTGGTCCCTCAGGGTTGACGAGCTCGCCTTTGTCACCCAACTGTTCTATCACAAGTTGTCCTCTTTCAGGGATTTGGTTTCTTTTACGTTGCCCACGTTTCCTTTTCGGGTTACTACTAGAAGTAGTAGAAGCCGAAGGTTGTGGTCCTGAACCATCTGCCTCCTGGGCAACAATGGTAGTTGCTCTACGACGTCACAGTGGGGATTGGTAATCATTCTACACATAAAACATTATTTTTAGTAATATCTTAATTTGAACAACAAACATATCAACCTTTAGTAAATGTGCTTGTAGACCTCATCATCTCCGCTTGGTTGGTAATCAAAATCATCATCATCTGGACGCCTATGAGGTCGAGGTACGCTTGGTTCGTACTCAGGTTGAGTTTCATAGTCTCCAATTATATCACTATCACCGAAATCCTCCTTAGAGGATTCGACATTGTTGTCAATCGATCATAGTTAATTATAAGCATATCTAATATTCTTCCTACAAATTATAGTTTTTCATAAACAATCATATATAATTGACCTCTTAAAACGGCTAGTAGTGGCTAAATTACACATGGAAACAACTAGGTACATAAGCATTTCCAAATTTTTGATGCAAATCTAATATTCCTTACATATATATTCGAAATTTCACACATAATTGATAAAAATATATAATATTCTCAATCCATAAAGATACCTAATATTATCTAAATAATCATACATTTTGCAAGTTTATACAATATTTATTAACAAGTTTACCCATCTATTTAAATTAAACCCATAGTCCATAACGTATAATACAATAATAAATTTTATAATCCATTCACTAAATAGGTAATTGTTTTTTCAAAAACAAAGAAAAAACAAACCATTTTGGGGTAGCAGTAGCCGTCGTGGCGGCGGAGCCCACCCCCTCCTCCGCGGTGGTGACCAGGGAAGAGGAGTCGGCGGCAGCGACCGGTGATGCGACATACCGCCGTTGGAGCCTGGGGCCGGAGGAGTCAGTGCCGGTGGCGCGTGGGGAGGAGGCTGTTGACATTTCTTAACATTACTACTAACAGCGCCTTGTTAGAGCGAGCGTTAAGAAACTATCAGTGGTAATCCTAACGATCATGAACGAACCCGCAAGCGCACAGATATACCATTGTAGCATTTCCCCAGGGAAGAGAGTATTCCAAGGGTATCGAATCTGTAGAAGGCAATGGCAGATCTCAAGACTTATGCTATTGCATTGAATATAAATCATGAGACAGGGAAAGAGACAACATCTCAAATACAAGGGTAAGATAAATGATAAGGATAATGGTAGTGGGACACACACTGATTCATCTCAAACTAAAGAACTATGGCATAGGGAGGACTATGGAGTTAGCTCTAGGTTCTAAGGTACTATACATACAGAAGTTAGTCTATAAAGAAAGATACACATAGCATTGCATGATTGAAGGTCCAGCACCCAAGTACAAATGGGGAGATAGCTCCATATCGTTGATGTACGACAGTGGAAGGCTACATTTATGAACTCCTACAGCAATACCCCAGCGTAGAGGAGTACAAACGGTCCAACTACTGTCACTACTGCGGCCTACCTCTATCTATACGGGGGGCAAGCTCATAACTAACATAGCTACGCAACCCAAGCACCATGCTTGTGTTGTTGCTAGACTCTGATCGGCCCGGACTGTTGTGACCTAGGTCGAAGCCACCAGACGACTGGCCACTTAGACCGAGTACCTATTGACGGTTGTTAAGTACTACTTTCAGTCATCAATATTCTCACATAAATGGAGGCATATGCATTATCTACTTGCATTTTGGTTTGAATAATGTAGTTCCACTTGTCCTTGGAGATTATTTGTATGTAGGTGAAATAAGCATGAAAATAGATGGAAACTCACCTTCTATGGAAGATCCATGCCAACTCAGCTGAGGAGGTGGATGCCACCAAGGAAACACGTGGCAATCCACGTCACTGATCCAAGGGAGGCACTCACCGACGAATCAGAGAGCAACACATGGACTTCACAAGGATCCATGGGCCCCCCTAGGATTCCAAAACAAGGCATGCACGGGGGAGTGATCAGAGGGCCCACCTGGAGGCCACCCAGAGGAAGAACACCCCGATAGGAGGGCCTAGGGGGCGGCCGATCCTAGGATCGGCCGAACCGCCTTAGTGCCCTCCCATCTCGGCCTTCCACGTGTTGCTTCCTCATTGGTCCATTGCTGCATCCCCGGGTGATTTGTGGCACTTTGAGCTCCGAAGCAAGCCTCCTCCTTGCCTATAAATAGAAGGGGAGGGGCTCCATTTCTCAGACACCACTCTCTTCATTCACCTCTCACTTTTAGTTTCCAAGGCTAGGGGGTAGGCTAGAGTAGCTCTTATTCAGATTCCAAATCTACTTTGGAGTCTAGGTATGAGTTCTCTTGTATCTTTATTTCTTTGTATGACTTTGATCTACTTCAGCTATTCAGCTATTTCATATAAAGTAGTGGTAGATCATATGATTGATATGTTCTTGAGTTCATGTCTTGTTCATCATTCAGAGGCTTGTGTTCTTCATGAACACTACCTTTTGATCCACTTGAAGGACGATTTATTCATTCCTTATGTGTTTGTTCATAAGTTAGAGGCTCATGTTCTTCACAAACACGACCCTTTGATCTTGTTGACTAGACATAAGAGAGTTCGTATCTGTTCGTATGACTAGCCCTAGTTTTATCTTGTTCGATAGCATGTTTGTGTTGCATGAAGTTTGTGTTCAAGCTACGGTACTCGGTCTAAGTTGACCAGTCTTCTAGTGGCTCTCACCCTGGGTCACAATAGCTCGGGCCGGGTGAAGTCTAGCAGCAACACAGGCATGGTGCCTGGGTTGTGTGGCTATGTTAGTTATGAGCATGCCCCCCGTAACGATTGAGGTAGGCCGCAATGGTGACAGCTGTTGGACCCTTTGAAACCCTTCGCGCTAGGGTATTACTGTAGGAGTCTAAAGGATAGTTTCGCAGAGTGCTGGTCGTCGCGGGCTATCTTCCCGTTTGTACCTGGGTGCTGAACCTTACCTTTCATGTAATGCCATATGCTTATCTCTTGTATCATCTAACTTTGTATGTTTAGTACCATAGAACCTAGAGCTAACTCGCATGTCCCCCCTAAGCCGTAGTGTACTAGAGTAGAGATAGATCTGAGTGTGTGTCACACTACCCTATCATATCATTTCTCTTACCCCTGTCTTTGAGCTATTGTCTTCTATATCTATCTCTTGGTTTACATTCAGTGCAAAAGCATAAGTCTTGATATCCGCCATTGCCTTCCACGGATACGATACCCTTGGAATACTCTCCTTCCCTGGGGAAATGCTTTAATGGTTTATCTGTGCGCTTGCGGATTCGTTCATGATCGTTAGATTTACCTTTGGCAAGTTTTGATGCTCACGCTAACTCGGCGTCATTAGTAGTGACGTTAAGAAATGCCAACAAGCATTTCTGGCGCTATTGTCGGGAATGAATTCTAAATCCGTTCTTAGGTGATTGCATTCAGAAATGTCAACAGTACCGTAGCATAAACACAAACTTCATGCAACACAAACGTGTAAACTAACTAAATCGAACAAGAGCTAGCCATACAAACGAATGCGACCTTTCCTATGTCTGTTCAACTAGATCAAAGGGTCATGTTCGTGAAGAACACGAGCCTCTAACTTATTAACAAACACCGAAGGCATGAGTAAATCACTCGTCAAGTGGATCGAAAGGTCGTGTTCATGATGAACACAAGCCTCTAAATGATGAACGAATGAAGAACTCAAGAACATGTTGATCATATGATCTAACTTAACTTTATATGAAATAGCTGAATAACTGAAGTAGATCGAAGTCATACAAAGAAATAAAGATACAAGAGAACTCATACCTAGATCCCAAAGTAGACTTGGAACCTGAATAGAAGCTACTCTAGCCTACTCCCTAGCCTTGGAAACTAAAAGTGAGAGAGGAGAATCAAGTGTGGGTGTGTAGAAATGATCCCTCTTCCCTTCTATTTATAGGCCAAGGACATGGCGACCTCGGGCACCAAATGTCTTCAAAACACACCAAGCTGCGCTTAGGAACCAACCAGAGACCACCACGTGGAAGGCCACGATCACGCGGCACAAGGTCGGTTCGGCCGATCCTCCTGTGCCACTCGTCATCGTGTGCTTCCTCACAGTGGCTGGCGGGTGGGTCCCAAAGGCGGTTCCAGGTGCATGGCAGGTTTGGAGGCAGTTTGGGTCCCTGGTGGGCCCTTGGATCCATGTGACATCCACGTGTCGCTCTCTGATTCGTCAATGCTTGCCTCCCTTGGGTTGGTGACGTGGTTGCCACCTAGAATCCTGTGTGGAGGCCATCTCCTCAGCTGAGGTGGTGTGGCTCACACTCCATAGAAGGTGGGTTTTCACTCCATTTCATGCTTATTGTACCTACAATCAAATACTCTCCAGGGACAAGCGGAACTACATTATTCTTAACAAAATGCATGTAAGAAATGCATTTCCCTTCATTTATGTGAGAATATTGATGGCTAAAAGTGGTACTTAACAGCCGTCAACAGAGGTGTCAGTGGCCGGCATCTTCGGTGGCGGCGCTCGGGGAGGAGGCTGCAGCCCTCAGGGAGGAGGACGGCGGGGCACTCGAGGAGGGGCTGCGACGCTAGGGGAGGAAACAGTCAAAGCTCGGGGAGGATAGCGACAACGCTCGAGGAGGGCGGCAGCACGACGAGAAATCCGGTGTAAAAATTTGACAGCCTGACGGTGTCATTTTGTTTCCACGTCAGGACTTAGAAAAATTTTAGGCCCTCAGGTGCCTATATAGGGGGCACCCACCGCTGGCGGGCATGCCGCATAAGGCGCCCACCAGCACAGAGGCTCAGTGCTAGCGGGTGGCATAAGCGCCTGACAGTACTAAGAATTCAAAAAAATAAAAAAAATTCAAAAAGTGCCTAAACTTGTTCAAAATTATTTTAAACTTCTACAAGTTTACTGAAATGTTAAATATTTACAATAGAAATTATCATTTCACTCATACCACTAAAGATTTCACAAAGTTAGTTCACAGGAGACTTAAGGGTGAAACATCCTAGTAATCATGAGGTGGTACACCCAAGAGTAACATTTGAACTAACTTCGTGAAATCTTTAGTGTTATGAGTGAAATAATATTTTCTATAATTAATATTTAACATTCTAGTAAACTTGTAGAAGTTTGAAACAATTTTGAACAAGTTTAGGCACTTTTTGATTTTTTTTTTATTTTTTTTGAATTCACAGGACGGGCATTAAGGATGCCCGCCAGCACTGAGACACTATTCTAGTGGGTCGCATTAGCACCCTCCAGCACTGTGAATTCTAAAAAAATAAAAAAAAGTCAAAAAGTGCCTAAACTTGTTCAAAATTGTTTCAAACTTTTACAAGTTTACTGAAATGTTAAATACTAACTATAGAAAATATCATTCACGCATATCACTAAAGATTTCACAAAGTTAGTTCACATGAGACTTAAGGGTGAAACACCCTAGTAATCATGAGGTGGTTCACCCAAGAGTCACTTTAGGATATCTTTGGTGAAACCATTGCGGCAAAGAGCTTTCATGCAATTCTAGAGCAAGTGTTGGATGTTTCGGGATTTTCTTACTATGATTCAAATACGATAAGCACAAGAGGTTCGAAGTTTCAGGCTCATCTTTCATTTTGCATCCCATATCAGTTCTCCTTGACACTATTTGAGATTTATGGAAGTCCATGTAACCATTCATGTGAAGCGTTAGAGAGTGTGCTGATTCATGCTTTAGCTTATATTGATGAAGTTCTTGACTTCAAGATTGGAGACTTCAACTATATGGATTATCTAAGGATGAAAAATGGAGTATGAAGTATGTGTTGTGCATGGATGTACCCCTTTTATTTCTATGGATTTGAACTTGTTGTCGTTGTTAAGACTTTAAGTATTTATGTAAGAATTTTTTATATATTTGTCCTTTTATTTATTTCAATGACTAGAAAATTGCACAAAAAATTAAACTAACTTTGTCAAACCAACATTTGTGGTGAGAAAACACACTTCCTAAATCGAATATGAAACATTTCACTAGAGTTGTAGAAGTTTCAAACATTTTTGTTTATGATTTTTTTAATTTTTTGATTATTTTCGGAAAACACAGTGTTAGCGGGCACTTATGCTTACTGCTGGCGGGTGTCATAAGGGCCCGCCAACACTGTGCCCTTCTTATCCAAAAGCCGGCAACCCACATTTTGCCCAAGTCCGTGGCACAGTCGTCCGGATCGATGCCGGCAGGCTGCCCGATTCCGCCCTCACCTCCTCCTCCGCACAGCGCCTACCCTGTTCGAGCACCGTCGCGCCTCCCCTGCCCCACCGCATCCCGGGCGACTCAAAGGCCTAAGCGCTGTCGTGGTGCCGCTGCAGCCCTCCTGACCTGAGCCCGGCCGCCTCCCCTGCCTGAGCCCTGCCTCCTCCCCAGCCCGCGCCTGCTACCGGAGCACCGCTCTTCCCCTGTGCCAGCCCCACCGTGCCTCTTCTACCCGAGCACCGCCACTCCTCCCTGCCCGTTTGTTTGTTTTTAATTTTTTAATTATATTTGTTGTCCTAATATTATTTTAGTTATGTACTGATTTTTAACTTTTGTAGGATAAAATGCCGATATGTCACCCATACAGAGGTCCCTCGGATCCCCCTCCAGGACCCCCAGCGCTTGCTGTTGGAGCTTCCTTTCCCGTCGGTCACGAACCTGTGCTTATTACCGAAGTTGAATTACGCTGGAATGTGGTATGTACTTAGAATATCCTAATTTTGAATATATAATTCATTGTTATAATGATAACAATGTTTAGTATTTGTATTATTGTGAAGCTAGTTTCACCAATCCAATGGTTAGAGCAAGTTATATATAACATGACTGGACAAGCTCCTATGGTGGTTCATTCACAAACGAGTCAGACGCGAGGACGCTATATTGTTTCTCTATCAATTAAATGTGCTGGCATGCGAGAGCAAAGACTTGGTGAAATAGTTATTATCCATGTCGATTCATTTGCTGCACAATAGGCACATGTTGCTGCTTCTGATGTCGTGAGGAAGGCACTTATCCAAATAGAAGCTCAAACAAGACATGTATTCCCAGACTAAAGTTACTTGAAGATTAAAGCCTTACACCATAACAACATGATTGTCACTAAGATGCCTAAACAGATATTACCATCATATGAATCGCCCATTGTATGTAACTAACACTTACTCATTGTTTTCAGTACATGTTTTTCTGATGAACTGTCAATTTGTATACTAACACATTTTTTGGTTGCCACTTGAATCAAGGACGCAATGTATAATAGTTTCATGCATGATGATCAAGGTATGCATGGGGTCTTACATCAAGTACTAGAAACCATTAGATGGGCATTCACAACACCGCACCCAGGTCCAGTACGCGACGGTTGGCAAGCTGACATTACCCTATCATCATCATCAATGAATTCGATGTGAATATTTGGAGTGACATTCCAGACGCCCTACATGGCTAGGGATAGTGCCTACATATATGCATTAGATTATGTTGATAGGTTCTTAGGAATCAACATTAGGGATATAATCACAATTTGTACTTCGTGATGATTCATAGTGTTGATGTGAATGATCCTAGATTTTAATTAAGTATCTAGCTAGGTAATTGAACTCTACCTATATTTCTATCGATTTGAACTCTTGTTGTCTTTGTTTCTATGGATTTGAACTTGTTGTTAAGACCTTAAGTATTGATGTAAGAACTTTTAATATATTTATCGTACTGTGTTATTTTAATGGCTTAAAACTTGTGAATCTGATGGCATAATTTGAATGACTTGAAAATGGCACAAAATACAGTCTAATTTAAAACAACATTAATTAATAAAGTCTTACAAGATACATTAAGCCAGGCTAATGAGAAGTTCTAATTTATCCTTTTACAATTCTTCCTTCACAGCCTGTACGTAACCATGGCTTCTCCGATTTAGGAATGTTGGCTTCAATTTTTTTATTCTTCTTTCATGATCTTTGAACAAGTCAAGTTCCTCATACTAATTGTAATCCTCAATGTCAACTACACCTTCAACTCCAAGAATTCTTTGTTTCTAGAGACGGCAATGTGCTTCTTTACATTCATAGGATCAGCTATGTAGAAAACATGTGCAACACGCTCGACGAGTACCCATGGGTCATCTTTGTAACCTACATTGCCAAGGTCTACAAGTGTCAACCCATAATTGTCATATGTAACGACATTCGGGTGTTCGACCCATTAGCACTGAAACACAGGGATCCAGATATTCTCTCCATACATATTTCCTCTATGAAACCGTAGTAAGTGATGTTATTTCCGGATGTATTAATCGCATCTATGCGGACAACACTGTTTTGATACACTATGCTCTTGTTGTCTTTTTCCGTGGTAGAAAAGGTGTACCCATTAATTTTGTATGCTTGCCATGAGGTGATATTACTTGATGGGCCAAATGCCACCTAGTTAATGTTGCATCGTCTATTGAATTTCCTACAAATAGATGGTCATGTTCCTTTATCCATGATGGTAAACGACGCTTTTGCTCTTTGATGGCCCAATCCTCTGACCGACTATTATTTTCTACACGAATCTCATTTAGGTGTTGCACGATGAATGGCTCCACTATTGCAAGTTGTTGTAGAACACTTGAATGCACATTCTCTAGTTGTTGGTTGTCCTCGTCAATGAATCTTTTCCCTCCAATGGTACCTATCCCAGAAAATCTGCCCGCGTATCGAGATTTCGGTAAACCGATCGCTCTCTTATCTTTTATGTAATCTATGCAATAATCAACGCTCTCTTCTGTATGGTAGCTCTCGATCATACTACTCTCTGGAAATGCCCTGTTTCTCATGTATCCATTGAGAATCGACATAAATTGTTCGTACGTCCACATCTGATGGAAGTACATAGGTCCTAGTTCAGTAATTTGCTCGACCATGTGGATCATTAGATGTTCCATGATATCAAAAAAGGATGGAGTGAAGCACATCTTGAGATGGGCTTGAGTTTCAGACATAAAAAGCTGAAGCCTCACCAACTCTACACAATCGATCACTTTCTACAAAATCACGTTGAAAAAGTAGGACATCCTTATGATAACCATCTTAAGAAATACTGGCTTGGCAGCTCGGATTGCAATCGCGAGAAAAACAGTGATCATCACATGTCAATCATCAGAGTTATAACTAGTAAGTGTCATGTCCTTCAACGAGACTAGTGATCAGATGTTGGATGAGAATCCGGTAGGCACTTTCAGCCTGCGCAAGCACTTGCACATAGCCAATCTCTCATCTTGTGTTAAATTGTAGCTAGCCGGGGGAAGGTACTGCTTACCATTAGGACATTCTTGCGAGTGGAGCTATGGCCTGATTTTTAGGTCAACAAGATCCTTACGTGACTTCAGTCCATCCTTTACCTTGCCAGTTAAGTAAATCCGATGGTGCTATCAAATACATTCTTCTGAAGATGCATCCCATCAATGGCATGGCACACCGCAAGCTCCTTCCAATATGGCAAATACTTAAAGAAGATAGACATCTTCTTAAACGGCACGTCAGTGTTCTTTGTAGTTTTAGCGTCCTCCTTCCCCTTTTTGAATTATCAACACTGTCTTTTGACTTCTTATCAAGTTTGAACTTGACCTTCTGACACATTTCAAATACAATTTTACCTGTGGCCGGTTGTGGGGCAAAATCTTTCTCAATCGTTTCATCAAAAGAGTTGGCCATCTTACGGTATTTGTGAGTCTTAATTAAGAAGCGTATGTGCCCCATATACATTGTATTCTTGGATCCTTTAAGGTACACATATATTGTTCTATTCAAGCAAACTACACAAGATGTCTTCACTTTTATCTGACCTAACACTGAAAATAGGGCAGGGTAATCATTAATGGTAACAAAGATAATGACCCTAAGTGTGAATTTCTCCTATCTGAACCCCATGTTCCCAAAGCTTCTGCATATCTTCCATCAATGGCTCCAGGAAAACATCTATGTTGATACCAGGTTGCTTCGAGCCTTGGATGAGAATGGTTAGTAAAAGGGACTTTCTCTTGTGACATAGCCAGGGGGAAGGTTGTATATGGTCATCAACACTGGCCATGTGTTGTGCATGCTGCTTCTTTCACCAAATGGATTCATGTCGTCTGTACTTAACGCGAACCGTATTTTCTTTTTTTCATCTCTAAAGTCTGAATGATTTGCACAAAGGTCCTCCACTGGCAAGCATCAGAAGGATGTCAAAACTTTCCATCCGACTTCTCTAGGTGATCAGCGTGCCAAGTCATTAGTTTAGTGGTCTCTGGGTTCGAGAACAATCACTTCCGACGGTCCACCACCAGCAAGTACCACATCACCAAGGCAGTGACTTTACGTTGACTCACTGTGTCAGTACCAATACTAGACTCATCCTCCACTTGAGCATCTGCACGTTTCTTTCCACTCATTTTCCTCTTTGTGCCGCTCGAGGTACCGACATGTTCCGCATTGAAATCGGCATTACTTTTTTAATGGCTAGCATTACAATTTGGACACTTCTCCAATTGTGTATACTTATCGCGGTACAATATGCAATGGTTCCTGGACGTGTGTATTCTTTGCACTCGCATCTTCAATGGGTTGATAATCTTCTTTGCTTCATATGTGTTTTTGGCACAAATTTAGGCTTCGGTAGTAACTTGGCCAACAGAGTAAGGAGTTCGTCAAAACAATTGTCTGACCATCCGAATTTAGCCTTCACAATCAGAAGATGGAGGATGAAACGTAACACTGTCCACTCCTTCTCACCACCCTCATACATACGGTCCTTTGTTGCCTTCTTATGTGTCTCAAAATTTTCTAAACCTTTAGCACTCCCTAGCAACACCTCCGGTTGGTGCATCATTTCGTCCATATCAACATCACATTCCTCGTCCACCTATGGTGCATATGTTTGATCACCATTTTGATCTCTACAGTCAAAAGCATCATCTATTATGACATGATCATTTTCATCTGCATCTTCACCACTCACTTCATCATACCCGGTGTTGATGTTTGCATTGTTGAAAGTAGATACTACCTCACCATGGTGGGACCAAGTTGTGTATCCTTTCACAAAACCTTGCTTTATCAAATGCATCTTGATGACCTTAGTATCCTCCCATACAAGTTTGTTGCAATAGTTACTACACGGACAATGTATTTGCTTTGTCTTGCAAATGCGAGCATGCTTCTCCGTAACTGTTGATGGTGAATTTTGGTGCTCCAAACATGTTCCACTACTAGATTTTCTCCCTAATGCAACACACGAAATGTGTTGCAATATGCCATATTTGGTTGCAATAGCTGCAATTGCAACCTTTTTTTCGTCAACCATGTGATGCGAAAGGTGGCGTTGCATTAGGCTTTTGCAACCGTGGTCTTTTTGTGGTTGCAAAAGTTTTTCTATTGCAATGCAATGCGGTGTTGTAACTAGCATTTTAGACCGTGCTCGTGTTGGTTGCAAATTATTCTATTGTGATGCATCTGGTGTTGCCATAGGTGCAATTGCATCGTACACAACGCATTGCAATTTCTAAAATCTTTCGTTGCAAAGTATTATATTGCTACGCTCTGTTTCTGGTTGCTATAGGTGGAGCCACCTCTATTACCACGAAAGTTATTTGCGTGCAATATGTGATTTCCTGTATTACCACAAAATTTTGATTTCGATGCTATAGGTAGTATTGTTTGATGCCACGAAATTGGTTATGATGCTATAGGTGGTATCCTCTATTGCCACACAGCATATGGATGGTTGTTATAGGTGTAACATTCTATTACAACCAATATATATAGGATGGAGGCAATAGGTTTGGCACTCTATTGCCACATAGTTTGCTTGGTTGTAAGATGTGTCCTCTATTATTGCTTCGAAAATGGTTTGGTTGGCTAAAGTTCAAGTCTCTATTACCACCATGATACAGGGTTGCTACAAGTTAAACGTTCTATTGCCACGTTTCTTTTTGGCAACGAAAAATAAGAGTTGTGAAAGGATGACTTATCATTTGCAACGTCGAAAATGGTTTGGTTGCCAAAAGTTCATGTCTCTATTACCACCATGATACAAGGTTGCTACAAGTGGACCTTACTATTGCCACGTTCCTTTTTGGCAACGAAAAACACGGGGTTGTGATAGGATGATTTATCCTTTGCATCGAAAGGTGTATTCTGCCACGCTCATTTATATAGCAGCAATAATTTGAAACATTAAATAACATCATCAGGTATATATAATTATGCATTTATAGTTCATGAAACAACATTCAACCATCCACTGAGTTATTACATGACACACGAAGTACTGAAATACTGAAAAGTTTCGGACGGGACATTGTTTCAACACATAGTAGGCTAATTTGATAGGAAATGAAGATCTTGGTCAGCAAATGGTGACTTCGAGAGGATCCCAACACTTGATCAGCAAAGGGTGACTTCAATGGAAGGAGCTCGCATCATCTGTTTGCTCCATTCGACATGGCTTAGTCTCCTGAAAAGAATCAACAACATTTTTAAGCTAGCATCAAATAATCTCTAATATTGGAATTTGTGCAACAACAGCATGTAGCAAACCAAAGTTTGATTGCGATTCATAAAATTATCCGAATGACATCAAATAATTATCACAACCATAAACACACTTTGACAGCTGTAACATGAATTACATTCACAGCAGGAAGAAGAGTTGCAAAAATTTCACCTCATGTCTTTTTGGTGCTTTGTCGTCTCCTTTGTGTAGCTTGTACCTGTAGCTGTTGAGATGAAATTTGTTTAACGGGGGGGAGGGGGGGGACGGCGGATTGTGCTTCAGGATTGTTAACAACTTTAGTACTTCTGATTTTGCGAATGGCTTGTTTAGCAACGACTTCAGATTCCTTCTCCTATGAACCAATCATTTAAAGGAAAAGGTTAGGCGTCATTTTATCAGTAACTGATGATATGTAGTAGTAAAAAGTTGTGAATTCAAGAACAACCTGAGTAGAAGAGAGCACATTCCTGGAGTCTGTCTATACATTTCCAGTTGTAGTGATTGATGGAGCTGCCGCCACGTCTGCAGATTCTGTGACATTGTTGTTTTGTTGGGTGATTGATGCAGCCGCCGCCACCTCGGCAGATTCAGTGACATTGTTGTTTGGTGGGATAGATGTTGGTAGGACAATCTATGAAAGGATACAAACATTCACATATAGAACCTAAGGAAAGAAAGTCATTCATGCAACTAGCTTGACCAGTACCTGTGGAAATTGTGCATGTCCATTTGCTGCTTGCAGCATTGATAGGAACTCTTGCCTAAGCTGTTGCAGATCAGCCTCCCTTTTCTTGTTACTTTCTTCAAGTTGTCGTGCATGTTCTCTCCTTTCTGCTTCCCTTTCATCTTCCCATATTGACATTTTATCTTGTAGCAGCACAAATGCGTCCATGAGCACGACGTGTTTCTGATGCTGTAGCTCTTCCCTATGAATTTGTTCCTAGCACTCCGCATTGAGCAGCTGCCTTCTAGTTGGGTTTTTTGCCAGGTACCCATTACCATGCAATTTGGTTGATTTGCACTTTGTGACTTCCTTGTATGTCTTCTGGAACATGTCATTTTTTCCTTTTGGGAAACGAAGTTGTTCTCTGCATTTGATTCCGCCTCAGCAAAAACGTTGCTTGCTTTGTCCTAACATTTACAAGGCACAGATGGAGGAGTTAGTTCATCAAGAAATTGCTTGCATTCTATAATTGCATGGACTATGTATAGTAATGTATGTACACATTCATTGAGAACTCACATAGACATTTTTAGATTGTTCGTCTGTCCATTCCCCATGCTTAGTGTGAGTTAACCACCAAAGTTGCATATCATCGGGCTCTTCACCAGTTTCTGGGTCTCTCTATTAAGCCAAGAACATAACAAATTAGTTATTCATCCTGCAAGACAGATTGGAGATGTGCTTCTCCAGTTATTACCTTCTCATAGCTGCGCTGAGAATAAGGCTTACAGCCTGACAAATGTCTTGTCATTTGTTGGCCTCGAATCGCAGAATTTTGTGCGCTCCTTTCCTATAGAATGTCAAGTTATGAACAATAATCTTAAAGACTTAGACATTGCCATTTGTATGAAAAATGTATTGCTCAGTAATAGTAACAATGTGGAACAAACCTTGAATTTAGCAGTACTGAAATACTTCAACAGATAGTGCCATTCAACAATATCTAATTCTTTAGGCTTATGTAACATTCTCTGGTGGTAGATGTCGTATGTCCTGGCCGTAGCACTGAAAGTTGAACGCCATCCTTTGTAACGCTCTGTAGCAATGTCCCATATCTTTTCCCTTGAGTCAGCATTATCCTCCATGTCCCACTTTGCCTATTATATAATCACAATAGCATGCAAATACTATGTGAGTTGTTATGTTAGTTTATATTTGAATTGTATTGAAAAGCAAAGTTTATTATTACCAATACATCAGTTGCTATTGCGTCTTTGACTTCTTTCTTGACATGTTTCCACGATTTCACTCCATTGACTGGCGTCCTTTTCCGTGTATACATGACTACTTCATCAACGAATGAGCGGTAGTTATTACCTACTGGTCCTCCATGTTTGGAGAATTGAATGTCCAACTGCTGTTTGCCCGCATTGATTCTCTTGGCGGTTACCTTCAAGGCTCTTACGGGACCGCGTCCTCTTTTCTTCACATTTTGTGAGCCTATTCCATGGGAACAAAATGTAATAATACCCACAAAAAAACATACTATGCATAGACAGGTAATTTCTATTAAACACAAGTTACCATCTCCTTGCTCCTACTGTTTCCAACGCCGAGCATGAGATGGAGGCTGCACTGGAGGTGTTGGGTTCATGTCATGCCTGTGTTGCAAAATAAAGGTGGGGTCCACATACCGTTCTGCAGACAATTTTGTGGCATGATGAGCTAGCATAATTTGTAGTCTGACAAAGAATGGTAATTTGCTTGCCAATTAGGAGAGGGATATTACCGATGTCATCAAGTTGTCCTGCAACTTTCAGGTATTCTTGGTATGTGTCGATTGTGTCCTCCCTGAATATGTCTTTTAATTCTGGAAAAGGATCCATAATTAATTTCATTCATGTGAGTGAACTGCAAAATCATGAGTATATATATATATACAAATATTGGACTGTACCATATCTTACCCAAGGCTTTCTTCTCTTTATGCAGTGCAGCTAGCCAAACTTTGTATTCGTCTAATTCAGATTCTTCGACTTCTTCTCATCATCATCATGTGTGGAAACACTTTTGGATTTCAATGGTGTTATGGGCATGGTATGGTTGTTAGGTATTGGCTCTCTGGATACAACTAAGCTGATCACCATCTCCTCCTCGTGAATCTTTTTCATTTTTGCTACATCGACATCGTAGTCGATCTCAGTTAGTGTTGCTTCCGCAGGAGATTCAGGAATTCTAGTCTTGTAGTAAACCAAGTCCCTGTTCCGATACCCCAATTTTTGTTTCAACTTGTTTACGTTTTCAAGGGTGATTTGTTTCCCAAGAGGTTTACATGTATTTTTTTTATCTGCCTCCCCATCTCTACCCTTTTCAATCATATACAATGTCCAAATCTCCTCATCTTTTGATCTGCGCATTCATCGATGGCATTTCAATAATTTGAAGAAATTTGGTGTGCAAATCGCGTGAACAATTGCATGAAATCTAGGGTACCAGTGCGTGCACAAATGCATGAAATATAGGTGGCAGTACGAGGGGAAAGATCGAACGCGAAAACAGCGTACCTGGCCTCGGTCGTCTCATCCTGAGACGAAGGTACCACATCTTGGTCTGCATCTAGGCCGTCCACGATTGCTTCTGCGTCGCCCAAACCTTGTGATGCTCTTTGGGACGAAGGTGATGACCCAAAGATCGCAGTCATCGCCCTAGCCCTGGTGGACATGCTGCTGGTAGGTTCAACAGTCGCCGTACCAGAGGTTGGTGTGAACATTGGAGGTAGCATGGCCGACGAAGGTGTGCGCAGCGCTTCAAACGACGAAGGGGTCACCCTTGCCGCCTCGCTGGACATCGGCATCCTCGTGTAAGGCGAGAAGCAGCTTGGCGGTGGCATCGGTCGTCATCGACTACCCGGCCCCTAACTGACCGAGATGTAGATTGGTTTTGCGAGGGGATTAGGGAGGGAAACTAAAGAGAAGCACGACTTACTACTCTAAAAACCCGGCGTTTGTCGCAACAACGTGGTGGCCCCAGTCATGGTAGCGCAGTAGTTTGGGCGTTTGTTAAATATTTCGGATGGAAAAACTGGCGCCACATTCCAAATCGTTGGCTACCAAATTTTCTGAACGCTTGGCGTATTTGAGGGGTGCGTTTTCGTGTGTCCCACTGACGAGTGGGTCCCACTCAGTTTTATTTATATTTGTAAAGACGATGCGTTGAACATTATCAAGTTTTATAAATATAGTTTTATATAAGTTATACTAGTTTACTTCTTGTTTACTATGTAACTGCACAAGATGACACATGTTATTGTATATTGCTTTTATAAAAGTTTTGTGGTCAAAGTAAATTTTGAATATCATCTTTCCACCAACTTTAGCAGAATAACATTCCTCACATCAATTTCGTACCAGAGTAACATGCATCACACAAATTAAGTAACCAACATAAAGATCGGCAGCTAGTGCGTATGATATATGAGGACTGAGTTTACACATAGGCTTCCCGAGCCACGATGACACCACAACAACTAAGGATCATCAAAAACATGCTCCACATCGACACAAGTTGAGAGACACATCGACCAAAGACACAACTTCAGAGACATGCTTCGAGTTTATTTGCTGGATTTCTTCAAAGTTCTGCCTAAAATGACGCCAAAGCCTCTCCGCAAGGTCCCTCCTCAGTGCCAGATAAATTTCCTGAAAAAAAGAAAGCATTCACCGAACTGTCAGAACAATAATTGAATTCTTGATAACTGAAATCATGTGAACTGAAAGAATTTTAGCAGTCAGCTGAAGTTTCAGAACATAAGAATTCCAGATGTAAAGTGAATTCCTGATGAGTAGCAAACAAGAAAGAAAGCAAACATGTAAACTAAAATCCTGAATGTCTTTTATGGTGCATCATGTATGGAACAAATTAATCAAAACATATCAGCAATCATAAACTTTTTACCTTGTATCAGATCATTAACGCTTCCTTGAGTGTGAAGAAGAACCAATCACACTCGTTCCGGATCCTACACTCCTCGCTGCAGAACCTACGCCACGAGTACCAAGCATGCCATCCTGCGTGGTTGCCACACCCGCGACCTGCACACTGAAAATCGTCCTGGCGAGGTACGGGCGCCAGCACCGGCGGCACGGCAACCGCCACCGACGGCCGTAAGTCGCACGTCACCGAAATGATCCTGGAGCGGCGTTTCGTACAAGTCAAGTTTTTCCAAGGACGCGCCGTTGCCCCCTCGACCAAGCGCAGGAGCCACCGGGCCTCGTCGTCGTCGGCCTCGCCGCTGTTGGGCCTGTAGAGGAAGAGGGCTAGGGCGTACATCGATACCTTGTGGCCCGCCTCCGCGGCGCGCCTTATCTGGTCGAGTCACGACATGATTACGCCGCGTTTGTTCCCTGATAATGCGAGGCACAACCCGCTGTGGAACAAGGCCTCCGGGTTGCCGACGGTGGCCAATGTGGTGATGAGTGCCGCGCGATAATCCGGGCCGAGGTAGAATCGATGCCGCAGGACACGTTTCAGGGCTAGGCGTCGTCCGACCGTGGCGGCGCCGCACACCACGCACATTGCCTTGCAGGTTGCGCACAGGTTGCGGAGATCCACCATGGCGTCCTCTGACTGAGCAGCGACTCGGGAGACGATGTCAATCGTCAGCTCCGTCAGCAGTTCCACCAGCCTCGACGCCTCGTAGCGTGTCGCGGCGACCTTTTCCATGGAGTGATTGCAGTTCGTCACGCGCGGGGGCTGATTGGATATGTGAGGCTGTGCTCCCCGACGAGGATGAGGTAGAAGATGAAGGCGAGATGTGAGGGGAGATGGAAAAGAACCGCCGCCGCCAGATTAGGTTGCTGATTGAATTAGGGGGGTCCCAGGGTATATTGGGTTTAAGAAAATTGCGCTTTCATAGGGAGGACACGTAATCACAGAGTTGTGGGTCCCACCTGTCGGCGCCCAGATTGTGATGTGTTCTTCAGTTGTTCATGGACCTAATTAACTTGATTCTTTGATTCGTATAATCATAGCTACAAATTTGTTTAGATTTCACAAATGACGTCCAAATCAGGAAAAAAAATTTCCTACATACTTAGAAAACAATAATCAAGCTCATGGTGTACACTGCATCTCATGTGAGTATGTTTCTGCAATCATAATTAAGAAATAGAACAATTCAAAACTAGAATCAAGATTTTCAAACAGTAGATGATGTGTGGGACGTCGCTGCCGATGCTGTCCACGTTCGAGTAGGCAGTGGCTGGGATGAATGGCGCCGCGCCGTCGTCCGTCCACGGCGTTCGCCGAATCCGGGACCGGCCCCAACTTCGGTCCGCGAGGTCGAATTCTTCAAGGAGCGGTACCCGAGCATCAAGACCACAATCACTTGCGACGCGGGAGTAGTGGCGGAGTACATCAAAGAAATCAAAGGTAGCCCTCCTCCAGATCGTTTGCTCGTCGGATTGGACACCGAGTGCATTGAGCCTCGTAGTGGCGAGCTCAAGGTCGCATTGTTGCAATTGTGCGTTGGGCCGCGTTGCCTTATTTACCAGGTGTTCCATGCCGGCTACAAGCTACCTGATGTCCTGAGCAAGTTTCTCAGCGAGGAAGGCCACATCTTTGTCAGAGCGCATATCTCAAATGATGTTGAACGCCTAGAGCAGGACTGCGGCATCACGATTTCTAATTGGAGAGACCTTCAACTGCTTGTTTCTGAGGTTGATGACAAGTACAGCAATCTGCACCAAAACGGTTACAGGTCATCACTGGAGAAGATTGGAAATGTGGTACTAGACCTACCTCTGTTCAAGGACAGAAGAGTGAACCACAGGCTGTGGGGTTTGAGGTGTTTGCAAGACTGGCAGGTGAATTACGCCACCAAGGATGCATCTCTGTCTTTTGAGATTTCAAATCAGCTTGAGATCAAGCATGGTTACCGATTTGTGCCAGATGATATATAGTTAGAATTATCTAGTAATGTAATAATCCATAGTAACAAGTAGCATTTCTGGGTTTTGAGAACAAGTATCTGTGTATGTATATCTAGTAATGCAGTGATGTAGTCAATGCTAGTACACTGCTACTACTTTGGTATATATGTGCAAGTCTTTATTATGATGTCAAATGGAAACTTTGGTATTATAAGTTGCCACCACACCACATGAAATGAAACCCAGCCACGCGCCCACGCCACGACACGCCATGACACGCCAGTTCGAACCCACGGCACGACACGCCAGTTCGAACCCACGCCACGCCACGCCACGCCACGCTTGTTCGAACCCACGCCACGACACGGCAGTTCTGATGTTCAGTTGTTAATTTCTTTGGAAATAACTTGAGAGGCCGCCGCCGGTTATTGGAAACTAGAAAGACGCCGCCGGTTCTTGGAAAGTCCTCTCCGCCCACATCTCACGCTCCCCCGCCGCGCCCTCTCCACCCACATCTCACGCTCCACCGCCGCCCTCTCCCCCACATCTCACGCTCCGCGCCGCGCGACTTCCTTTCCATGGCATCGAGGGAGCACCCCCGGTCGCTCGCGCAACTCCCGATTGAGTTGCGGGCAATCATCGCTGGCCGAGTCGGTGCGACATCGAAGCGGCCAATGGAGGACCTCCGGAGCCTACGTGCCACCTGCAAGAGCATGCTCGGCCCCTGCCACGACAGAGACATCGATAGGCACCTGGCACTAGGTCGCATTCTAGTCGAGCAGATGCAGAACGCCGACCCCGACGGCTACGACGTCTTCGTTTGTAGCCTGGCTGCAGCCGGCAACCCGGTGGCTGGCTTCCTCGCCGGGATGGACGACATCTTCGGCAGGAACCGCGGCCGGCGTCCTCCCCTCGATGAGCTACACCGCGCTGCCCAGGCCGGGAACAGAGGGGCGGCCTATGCGGCGGCCGTCCTCCTCTACAGGTTCTACAGCGGGGCCGACGCCGACGCCACTGCATTTGTGTACATGAAACAGGTTGAGGGCGAGGCTCAAGGGCAGTGCCATCCGCGGATGATCATCAACGGGCATTCTCAATATTTCCAAACTCGTGGGGTTAATCTTGCAAAGCAAATGAGGAGTATCGCCCTCCGCCAGGGCCGCCGCCGGCCAACGCTGCCACCGGCGGTGGCACGAGGCAACATTCAACACTGCGTAGGCCGAACCTTCTGCGGTAGGGAGCCGAACCGGAGGGGGTTTGCCATGTATTTCTGTAGTGATGATTGTAGGCTTCGTTTCGAATGCGATGCCTTCTTCTTTAGTGTTAATCATGTTTACAGAGGCTAAAATGGTGTAAAGTGCATCATCTGCTAGAACTTTCTATTAAGCTTCATGCTCATGATGTGTCCCAACCAGAATAAAGAAATAACAAGTTATGTTTTCCTAGAGATTCTTCTACACTAGTAGGAACCTACTTTTGCCAAAATTACAGTACTTATTATTCAAATGCAGTGAGAATGTAACAGCTTGGGAAAAGTGGCCACAAATACACCTCATGCTTTAGTTTTGGGGCACGACATAATAATGTAAAAAATGTTGAAAACAATTGTCATGGCAAGAATAAATTGTCTCTTAACACGCCAAACAAAATCGACTAAGTATCAATCGAAAAATTCATCATCTTGGGCATCTTGAACAATTGGTGCAACAACTCCATCATCAATGTACGTGTCATCTGCATCATGTTCATCATCAACATCAAATACATCATCGTCTGGTTCATCAACTGCCTCGGCCCGCACCTGATTAATAACTGAGACATCCCCGGTTGTGCCTTCCTTGTCCGATCTTGACCAAATTGTCAAATCCTGGTGTTCACCGAGCAAATTAATACCTTCGATACCCACAGCAATTGAGTCCTCAAGATCTAATTCAGGCATGGCAAACAAGTTCCTTGGTTTCAATGAAATAACACTGCTCCAACCGGGTTTGTTCACCAGATTCACATAAAACACCAGTTCTGCCTGTGTTGCCAGAATATAGGGTTCATTCTTATACCTGTGTCGAGTAGTATCGATGTCAATCACCCCAAATTTATCTTTACTGTATCCTTTGCCTCTGTTGGTACTTGTGGCAGCAGGCACATCAAACCAGTTACACTGGAACAGAATAACTTCTTTTTGTCCAGGAAATTCCAATGAGATCATTCTTTTAATCACCCCATACCAGTTCGTGCCTCCTTTCTCACCCTTGACAAGCACACCACTATTTTGTGTCACGAGGGTTTTCTCAATGTTAACAGTTCGAAACAGCCAATTATTGATATGACATCTATTCAATGTACGAGGTTGGGGATCCGGTCCATGAGCAAGTGCAAACAACTCTGAACTTACTTCCCCTCTCACATGTAGACCTCTGATCTTGCCTTCAAACCATCTTACGAGTTGATCCTCATGTCGCTGATCAAGATTTCTGGTTCCATATCCCTTCAGTTCTTCCAAATGGGCACTGCATACAAATGAATATTACCGTTAGTTTGAAATTTAAAATTACAAGCAATAAATGATGTTGAGTAGTGTATCTTACTCGACATATGGTCTAGCTTCATCACAATTGCAAATTATGTAGTGCCTCATCTTCCGAAACTCATCTGGTAGAATTTCGTCGACCATCTGTCCTTTCCTCTTGTAATCCATTTCAGAAAAAATGCTCAAACTAGATAGTGGCTCATTCACAGTAACTACTTCATGTCGATCAACACGATTCTTTTTGGTGTCCACATCCAAGAATCTTGAGCAGAATGTAAGGCACTCCTCGAGTATGTATCCCTCAGCAATTGAACCTTCAGGGTGAGCCTTGTTCCTCACATATCCTTTCACAGTGCGTAGGTACCACTCCACTGGGTACATCCATCTGTAACACACTGGCCCCCCAAGTTTAGCTTCTTCAGCTAGATGAACAGGCAAATGGATCATGATATCAAAAAATGCAGGTGGGAATATCATCTCAAGTCGACAAACAGCCTCCCTAATTGAACAACTTAGCCTGTCCAATTCTGCATCCACCAGCTCCTTTGAACATAGTGCATCGAAGAAATTACTAAGCTGAATCAATCCGATGACAACAGCTTCTGGCAAAATCCTACGCACCACTAAGGGTAAAAGTTTCTGTAGAATTAGATGGTAATCATGAGTTTTCAAGCCAGACACCTTACGTGACTTTACGTCAACACATCTTCTTATATTTGAGGAAACCCCATCAGGCATCTTCACTCCATATAGAAATTTACACAAACTTTCCCTGGCATCCTTATCTAACTCGTACAAGGCTGATGGCAAGGTATACTTATCATCGTTAATCACAGGGTGCTGATCTGGTCGTATCCATAGATGCTCCATGTCAAGCTGGGCATTCTCCCCGTCCTTACATTTGCCGTCCAATTTAAGCAGAGTGCCTAGTATGCTCTCGCATATATTTTTCTCAATGTGCATGACGTCCAAATTATGCCTGATGAGCAAAGAAGACCAGTAAGGGAGCTCAAAAAATACTCTTCTTCCTCCAGTTGTGCCATCTGTTGTCTTCGTCACGCTTCCTTTTTTTTGATAACAAGGTCTTTCCAAATTGTACTTGTTCAAAAGTAACATACTGCTCAAGTACCTGTGCATGTTGACGGCTGTTAAGTACCTAATTTAGGGCCGTCAATCCCTGCATTTTATCATAAGAACTAAGCATCCACACTAGAATAGGGGTTTAAACTGACAATTTCCACCAGTGGCTATGCTAAGTTGAATGCAGGCGATTAGCATAGGAAATGAAGAGAAAAGACACCCTCATGATCCTAGCAAGTTGGGCTCAGCCAATCAGAGGCTGCATGCAAGCATCCCCTGGATCCATGACATCACCAATCCAAGGAAGGAAGCCTCGGCGAATCAGAAGCCGTCATGCAGGCATCACATGGATCCCATGGCCCACCAGAGCGCCTAAACCGCCTCCAAACCACGTGGACACCGGGAACCGACCTCAGGACCCACAGGACAGCCACCACGCGAAAGCACACCTCGAGTGGGGCCCACAGGGGGTCGGCCAACCCCACAGGTCGGCCGAACTGACCATGTGGCGCCCACTCAGGGGCTTCCACGTGGTGCTTGGTCATTGGTTCTAGAGGCCATCCCCAGGGGTGTTTGGGTGCTCTCACGCCGGTTGCACAAGCCTATAAATAGGAGGAGAGGGGGGGTAGGAAGAGGTGAAGCACACTTGAAGCCATTTCTCACCTTTGCCTCTTTCTCCCTCTATCATTCACTCTTGGTGGAGGTGAAACCTCATCCCACCATGAGTGTGTGTGTGTGGAGGATCTAAACTAGGTGGTGCTAGGTAGAGAGGAGTGTGCGGATGAGTAGAGGTGAGGTGGTGATGATCCGTTCATCATCCATCGTCCCCTTATACCTCGTGAGCGATGCTGTTCTTCATTTAGACTAAAGTGAGTACTTCATTATTTCCTATTTAGACTAAAGTGGTTCTCATGCATGAATGAGTTGTTCTTGAGTTCTTCATTCGTTCATCATTTAGAGGCTCGCGTTCTTCATGAACGTGCCTCCTCGATCTAGTTGACGAGCATGTAATTCATACTTTTGTGTTTGTTCATAAGCTAGAGGCTCGTGTTCTTCACGAACACGACCCTAGATCTTCTGTTATCATCGCATAAGTTTGCATCTCGTTTGTATGATTGCCTGTCTATTAGAATATAGTGAGCTCATGCATATCTGATTTAGACCAAGTATCAATCATATCTCCTTGCACGAATCGATTCAGTGACGAGTAAGGTCTAGCTCAACCTCGCAGGTTCGTCACTTCGTATTTATACGGAGTGCTATAGTGTTTCTACAGGACGTCAGACGTAGTCGTGCTATAGTAGTAGTCGGCGGTGCAGACGTGGTATCTAGACTGCTGGTTATCCTTCGAATGCCCTGTATCCCATGGTTTGTCTTGGGGTAGGCCGCAGTAGTGACAGCCGTTGGACCCTCTGAAATCCCCCACGTTCGGATACAGTGTGTAGGCAACCCTTTGCCGTGAACCAACTGTTATAGTCAGGAGGGGCCGGTGTCCGAAGCGAGATCTTATCCGAGCTTGTTCCTCTCTAGAGTCGAGAACCTACAGGAGACTTCACATCACTCACCTACCTCAGCAGGGACTGTGTTCCCTTGGATAGTCACTCGTAGTGTCCCCCATACCGTTCCTTGGATTCGATACCCTTGGGAATACTCCTGAGGTGAAGTGCTACAACAGAGTATCCGTGCGCTTGCGGATTCGTTCGCACCCGTCAGTATACCTGGGTGATTCTTACACGCTCACGCTATCCCGGCGCCATAGTGGTGACGTTAAGAAATACCAACAAGCATTTCTGGTACCATCACCGGGGAACGGTTGTTGAGAATCTACGAACCCGACTATCCTTGTATCTTTTGTTTTTCTTTTATTTCTACCTTTACCCCCGCTATCCCAGGAAGGTTATCCTTGTACACACCTTCCGCCCATTATGAGTGAAACCATGGAATCAACTTTCTGGAGACAACTCGCTCTTCTAACACCTTGTATGGTTCACCCATCTCTCATGAAGCTAGTTGAGGAAAAACCCTTCTCGGGGATGAATCATGAGAATCCCTATGATCATGTAAGAGACTTTGAGCAATTGTGTTCCACCCAGGGTAACACCAGGGCAACACAAGATGTTCTTAAGAGGAACCTGTTTCCGTTCTCCCTCTCCGGGGAAGCGAAATCTTGGTACCATTATTTTGGTTGCACCCACCTACGCTGGGAGGAATTGAGAGCATCTTTTTGCACTCGATTCTTTCCGCTACGGCGAGTCGTTTCCTTAAGAATGGCAATCCTCAAGTTCAAACAAAGAGAGAAGGAAACCTTAGGCATGGCATGGCATCGTTTTGCCTCTTTGGTTGAAATGTGCCCAATCCTTGGTTTACCCGACCCAGTGCTCTTGCAACATTTCCGGTTTGGTTTACGGAGAGATTGTGGCATGACGCTTGATGCCATTTCGGGAGGCGCCTTTGTGTTCTTAGAGCCAGAACAGGGACTGGAAATTCTAGGAGAAATCCGAGATTTCAGCTCCCACCTGACTCGAATGATGAGGTAACCAAACGAGAAAATGTCGAAATGCCTAAGCCAATCCTCGAGAGAGCCCGAGCTAACATGCCAAATTTCTCTGTGCTCTGGTTGAAGATATCACTCCTCACTGGCAGGAATCTATGGGAAAGAGCACTTAGTGCAAATTCTGCCCCTAGATTCCCCTATCGTTTCTTCTCTTAAAACCCGGCCTTCGAGACTTAGTCTCAAGGGAAGGAGGAGAGTAGTAGTCGAGGAAGAAGAATCATTCCTGGCGGGGACGATCACTTCAAACTTGCCTGCAACTCTCCAGGAGAGGTCACGGTAGAAGTTTCTCGTGCTTCATGTCAAGGCTCAATCTAAAGTGCCACCACACCGAGGGTTATGCTAAGACACGAGCCCTGGCGCATAAAACTTCCATATCTTTGGCTTACGGAAGCACGAACTTATATCCAGTCTAGCTGAGCAATCCATCTCATTATCTTAAGCTCAAGCTAAGACCGATGCCGATCAAGTCAAGTGGATGTAAATCCTACTCTTCACTCCTTGACCTAATCGATGCCCTGTGGGAGTGTGGTTACACACCTATCCTTTACACTCCTGTTGGAAGCTTGGGTTAGCTTGTGTGTCATCCCACTTAGGTGAGGGTGAGGTCCTTTGTTGACCCAAGGAGAGGATGAACTAGCAAGTCCGTCACTCTCAACCTTCAGCTCAAATGATTGTTCGACCCATAAACTTACACTCACTCAATCTGGGGTCCGATCATCATTGAGTTCTAGAGGTGAAGGCTTCACTCTTAGAGCACTCTAGGCTTTAGGCCCGGATTTTGTGTTCAACTCCAGCACCTCTGTTATCTCTCGTCTGTAGTGCTATAGCCTTGCTAGCTGCGCTCCCTTCCTAAGGTTACCCATCATAGTTCCCTTAGGATGGTTGTAAGGATCATCTCTGTTCACCATAGATACAGCTTGCATCGCACATATGCACTAACCATGCAGGAAAGAAAATGCATCCTATCATAAAGAAACCTGCAAGGAGGACCACAGGGCAGAGTAGGAGGATATCATCAGGAGAAAATAGGCGATATGAGCAACAGGGCGACGATAACTCTTCATCCAGGTATGAGTCCAGGTAAAGTCCCCAAGTTGAGCTACTAAAGTATAAAGAGGTTAAAGTAAAGTTGTTTGGAATAGAAGGCAGTATGATGCCCGAAATTCCATTCTAGCCCTTGCTGAAGCCTCCGACCTTAGATTTGGTGGCCACCTGACCCAGAGACCCTGAGCCCCGCCAGAGCCCGCACGCCGAAGCTGAGGCCCAGTGGAGCCCAGATGGGCTCGGCCGACCCCCTAGGTCGGCCGACCCACTAGGACCGCCGCCGCCTCTCGTTTTTCACGTGCGTACTCTTTCGTCCTCCAGAAACCCTTCTCTCGCCGCGTGACAGAGTTTTGCATCACGCAGAATCCTAGCCTCCCCTACTCACCTCCCTCGCTCGCTGTCGCGGCAGTCCTCATGGCCGACAAGAGCCTTGTCCCCTTCGCCGCGGCACCCTCCTCTGGTGAACCCGTTGAGGGGGATGTCCCTGCCATTGCTGCATCTCCCACAGGGGTGGCACCTATGGAGGTCACGTGCATCTTCGAGGTGCCGCCGCTCGCCTCCCGTCCTCCGGTTGGGAACCACGGACCGAGCGCCACCATCGACGGAACTCCAGAGCTCAAGGGGATGGCTGTGCCGCCCTTCACACCCCCGGTTCCACGCACTTCTGGCCGATCTGCCTCGCCCGGGAAAGCGAGGAAGCCACGAGGGCGTGCCAGCAACCCCTACCAGAGGAAGGTGGAGGTCCGGCCACGACCCATAGCAACTCTGCCGCCTCTGGTGGTTCCACCACCTCGGCTCAACATTCCGAGAGTCTCCGGAGTTAGAGGCTGTTCGGCCCCTGCTGTGCCATCATCGCCTCCACCAGTCTCTCAGCCTGGGAAGCCTAGGTTCGCTAGCCCAGACAGTACCAGCAGAAAAAGCAGCCGTGCACCTCCGACTTTGAAGGAAACCAATGAAGAATTTGAGTTGGGTAGCAGCTCCACACCACGGGCATCTAGGAAGTCGAGGGAGAAGACTCGGGCGCCCGAGCGATCTCCTAAGACTCCCACTGCAGCTAGGATGACCCCACTAGTGGAGGAACTAGGCAGGGAGTGCGAGAAGCTGAAGACCATTAGTGAAGAGCAGAAGATGGATCTCGCTGAGCTTAGAAATGACCTCCGCGATCTTCGCCATGGCCTGTGCGTCAAGATGAGGCGCCTCTTCGTAGCCACAGGGCACGAGGACCTATATGATGCTGAGTAGAGGGTCGTGCCCCGCTTTTATTTCCCTTCATAGGCGCTTAAGTTAGGTTTAATTTATTTCCCTTAATTTATTTCCCTTCCATTTGTTTCCTTTATTCCCATCATTTGTGTAAGCGCCTATTTCTTTATTAGTGAACTTGAATGAATAAATTTTGGCTCCACCAGTCATGTAACCCGGTTGAGTCACTCGTGTGTTAGCTATTTTTGTTTTTGCTTTTGCTTGTATCGAAGAACTGCACCCAGGTACAAAACAGTGTGGGGGAGAGCTGCACTCTCGAAACGCAAACACGACAGATCATTATTGCACCCACACTATGCTCACACAGCACTTACGGTCGACCACGCTTAGAGAACCTGAACGGGACATGCACTCGTGAAATCACAGGAATCCCCATCTGGTCCACACAAAAACCAACGCTGGTTTGCACCTCTTCGACATTTCACCATGATTTCTGAGTTTATATACTCATGCTTGATAAATTCTCCATAAATCAACTTAAGAAATCCATGGTAATGCTTACTCCATGCCTAGGGTTGACATGCGTAAGTTTTATTCCTCGTTTATAACCTTGAGGCTTGTGAACAAAATCATCATAAGGACAACATGCTTATCTAAGTAGTTGGCAAGTGAGACATGACTTGATGACATGATCTTAACTCTGTTGGTTCCGACCCTTGGGATAATTTTGTTTTCGAAAAAAAGAAAAAGAAAAATGCTCTTGCAAAGCTCCTCTTTGATGTGCCACTGTCCTACCAAAGCCATATGATGCTTTTAGTTGAAAACCATGTACTCATATGCTGCTTGTTATTGCATTGAGCTTTGTCAAATTCTGTGACCCTTGTGAGAAGTCTTTTCATCACTTTCATGGTCAAGATTCATGTGCACGCCACCTTATTCCCCTTGCTATGCTTCTACCCTGGAAGTTAGCATTGTATTATTCATCCATTCCGTGAAAATAAGGCTCCATATGTGTTGATCTCTCCCCTCTAGTTTTTTGTTACACAAGAGACATGGCTATCGAAAAAAATATGGACACATGAAGGTCCAGTGTTAAAAAAAGAGAAAGAGGAAGGATAGCGATAGCCATGCTCTCAAAAGATTTCTTATACAAAAGGGAGAATCATGCAAAAAGGAGTTCCATAACCTAGATGGTGATAACTAGTATCCATTTCGGGGCTAGTGTCCACCTCACCATCAATCAACATTCATCATACGTGTATGGTAGTATCTAGCACCCATTCCGGGCCTAGTATCCACCTTACCATACGCACCGTACCCATACATGTGCACATCTTGATCTGATTGTATGATTTGATTTTCTCTATGGATCCAGTTTTTGGCTTTGCAATATATGTAATACAAGTATGCTTTACCTTTATCCTACCCTGAGCTCCAAATACAGCCATTATTAGAAGTAGGGTGAAGAAAGGCAATCTAATGCCTTGGTGAGGACATATACACATTGAGCGATCCGAGAGAATCAAAGAAGGAGGGCAGAGCAGTTCTTTTTTCTTTAAAAATTATCAGGAAAACCCCAAGTGCTGACCAACAGGTGCTTAAGAGACTCGATTCATGGTCATTCCTCTTATCAACTACCCAAGATAGCATTGTAGCCAATCCACAGAGTTCACAAGAGCAAGGTATGACCTGGAATAACTCCTATGCTTGTTTTATACCTTTGGTTTAAACTCATGTGATCTTCCCTTTCGCTCGGGACGAGCAAAGGGCAAGTGTGGGGGAGTTGTTGACGGCTGTTAAGTACCTAATTTAGGGCCGTCAATCCCTACATTTTATCATAAGAACTAAGCATCCACACTAGAATAGGGGTTTAAACTGACAATTTCCACCAGTGGCTATGCTAAGTTGAATGCAGGTGATTAGCATAGGAAATGAAGAGAAAAGACACCCTCATGATCCGAGCAAGTTGGGCTTAGCCAATGAGAGGCTGCATGCAAGCATCCCCTGGATCCATGACATCACCAATCCAAGGAAGGAAGCCTCGGCGTATCAGAAGCCGCCATGCAGGCATCACATGGATCCCATGGCCCACCAGTGCGCCTAAACCACCTCCAAACCACGTGGCCACCGAGAACCGACCTCAGGACCCACAGGACAGCCACCACGCGAAAGCACACCCCGAGTGGGGCCCACAGGGGGTCGGCCGACCCCACAGGTCGGCCGAACTGACCTTGTGGCGCCCACTCAGGGGCTTCCACGTTGTGCTTGGTCATTGGTTCTAGAGGCCATCCCCAGGGTGTTTGGGTGCTCTCACGCCGGTTGCACAAGCCTATTATAAATAGGAGGAGAGGGGGGTAAGAAGAGGTGAAGCACACTTGAAGCCATTTCTCACCTTTGCCTCTTTATCCCTCTCTCATTCTCTCTTGGTGGAGGTGAAACCTCATCCCACCATGAGTGTGTGTGTGTGGAGGATCTAGACTAGGTGGTGCTAGGTAGAGAGGAGTGTGTGGATGAGTAGAGGTGAGGTGGTGATGATCCGTTCATCATCCATCGTCTCCTTGTACCTCGTGAGCGATGTTGTTCTTCATTTAGACTAAAGTGAATATTTCATTATTTCCTATTTAGACTAAAGTGGTTCTCATGCATGAATGAGGTGTTCTTGAGTTCTTCGTTCGTTCATCATTTAGAGGCTCGCGTTCTTCATGAACGTGCCTCCTCGATCTAGTTGACGAGCAAGTAATTCATACTTTTGCGTTTGTTCATAAGCTACAGGCTCGTGTTCTTCATGAACACGACCCTAGATCTTCTGTTATCATCGCATAAGTTTGCATCTCGTTTGTATGATTGCCTGTCTATTAGAATATAGTGAGCTCATGCATATCTGATTTAGACCCAGTATCAATCATATCTCCTCGCGCGAATCGATTCAGTGACGAGTAAGGTCTAGCTCAACCTCGTGGGTTCATCGCTTCGTATTTATATGGAGTGCTATAGTGTTTCTACGGGACGTCAGACGTAGCCGTGCTATAGTAGTAGTCGGCGGTGTAGACGTGGTGTCTAGACTGCTGGTTATCCTTTGAATGCCCTGTATCCCACGGTTTGTCTTGGGGTAGGCCGCGGTAGTGACAGCCGTTGGACCGTCTGAAATTCCCCATGTTCGGATACAGCGTGTAGGCAACCCTTTGCTGTGAACCAACTGTTATAGTCAGGAGGGGCCGGTGTCCGAAGCGAGATCTTATCCGAGCTTGTTCCTCTCTAGAGTCGAGAACCTACAGGAGACTTCACATCACTCACCTACCTCAGCAGGGACTGTGTTCCCTTGGATAGTCACTCGTAGAGTCCCCCATACCGTTCCTTGGATTCGATACCCTTGAAATACTCCTGAGGTGAAGTGCTACAACGGAGTATCCGTGCGCTTGCGGATTCGTTCGCACCCGTCAGTATACCCGGGTGATTCTTACACGCTCACGCTATCCCGGCACCATAGTGGTGACGTTAAGAAATACCAACAATGCAGCAGATAGTGGTTCTGGTGCCTCCCTGGTTTTGACCTTGTTGTGGAAGCTGACCGCGTTGTTGCGCCATGGATGGTCGGGGGGCAAGAAACGTCGATGTGCCATGTAGCAGTGCTTCTTCCCATGTTTCAACCACAAATAGTCAGTATGTTTGTGGCAGTATGGACATGCAAACTTTCCTTTAGTGCTCCAACCAGACAGCATAGCATAAGCTAGGAAGTCATTAATTGTCCAAAGAAGGATAGCGCGCAATGTAAAATTCTTCTTAGTCCCTGCATCTCTTGTTTTAACACCATTATTCCAAAGCTCCTTGAGCTCCAGTATCAGGGGCCTCAAATATACATCAATATTCATTCCACGAGATTTTGGACCAGGTATCAATATTGACAAGATCCAGTTAGATTGTTTCTGACACAACCATGGAGGCAAATTGTAAGGTATCAGGATGACAGGCCATATGGAGTATGTAAGACTTTGCATGCCAAAGGGATTGAACCCATCAGAAGCAAGACCCAGCCTACCATTAGGACCTCCTTTTTCTAAAAACCATTTAAACTCTGAATCCACGTGAATCCATGCCTTTGAGTCAGCAGGGTGACACATTTTCCCATCGTTCACCAATTCTTTCTTGTGCCACTGCATATCCTCTGACATTTGCTTTGACATATACATTCTTTGCAGCCGAGGAATAAGAGGAAAGTAGCGTAGGATCTTAACTGGTAACCGCTTCTTAACAGTAGTAGCATCAACTGCACTATCATTATTACCACAGGTTTTTTCTACAACTTTCCACCTTGACTGCTTACAAATGGGACATGTCTCCAGATTTGCGTATTTGTCAAAAAATAACACACAATCATTTTCACATGTGTGTATCTTGACATAGTCCAAGCCCAGGTCTCGAACCACCCTCTGCACTTTATCCACGGAGTCAGGAATACAATGCCCTTCAGGGAGAACCTTTCCAAAGAGCTTAAGTATGGCCTCCAATGCTGCGTTACTTAAGCCATACATGCACTTTATCTGAAAAAGCTCCACGATAAAAGAGACCTTAGTTGCATTTTTGCATCCTGGATACAATTCCTTCTTTGCCTGGTCTAATAGTTTCAAAAAAATCTCTGCCTGCTTATCTGTCTCCTCATCATCTCTGGTTCGTCCATGATGTATAGTGCCACTGATAATGTTTCTAATCAGAGTATTAGTGGCAGCAGGGTTATCATCACAACCGTCTTCTTCATCGTCTTCTCCAAAATAAGGTGTTGTATCATCAGCTGTAGGTTGTGCATCATGATTATTGAGATCAGGAGTGACATCATGATTCACACGACCCTCAGCTGATGAAGTATTAGTTTGGCCTTGAATGATACCATCATCGATGAAACAATCAGCAAACCCTCTAGTCACTAAATGAATTTGAATGGGAAACACGGTGTCATGTCTGATCATGCATTGACACAAAGTACATGGGCACGCAATAGATCGACCTCGCGCTGATGCGGCGATAAAGGTTTGAAAAAAAGTTCAGAAATTGTTCTGCCAATCCGCTGAGTGTCGAGGCAAGCGCATCCAACTCCGATCTTCGTGTGATGCCATTAATCTGAATTCATGTTTCAAACAACCTAGATCATGATATAGCAATATGCATATATATGCAGGGAATGAAGATATATACGAGATCAAGACAACAGTACCGGCCGTGGCACTGCACAGATGTTGATTGATCACCGTGGAGATCGATCTAGATGGAGACCTAGACGCCGTCGTGGAGATCTTGATGGAGACCGACGTCGTCGAAGACTTGGAATTTTGGAATGGTCCCGATGAGTCCCTATCTGATCGTCGTTTTGATCTCCTGCATAAGCGTCGCGATAGACAAATTACAGTGCAACCAAGGAATACCTCGTTGCAATAATTCTGATAAAGTTGCAACGACCACGAAAAATAGTGCAACGACTAAATTTCGTGGCAATACGTACATGATATTGCATCTTGAGGCTACAAACCAAGCAATAGCCCTCTATGTATTGCAACAACGTAAAGATATATTTGCAACCCAAATAAGACATTGTGATATAGCCGTTCAAATGCAACCAACCCTAGTATGGTGGCCATAGCAACTTTCTATTGCAACACACAAAATGCTAATGCAACGCAGAAATGGGGTAGCAGTATTTCCTACCAAATGCAAAACAAATCCTCATAATGGGTGCATTAGCGTCAACCTGTTGCAACACAAAAAATAAATATTGCAACTCAAATTTTGTGTAGCAATAGACACGCATATTACAACCAAAGCACTGTTTCGGTGCCATAGTACCCCCCTATGGCAACCGAATTTGTGGTGTTGCCTAAGAGTTGTGTTGCAATAGGGGGAAAACCTTGTAGTGTTCGTTACACTTTGGTTTGAACTTCATCATGGTACTAACCCGCCACTAGGCACACTAATGATATAACAAGTTCAACTTTGTGTGTGCATTTGGAAGTGTGATGTTTTTGTAGGAAAACATGGACTAAAGGGACGGAGTCACATCGAGTTCAAAGGAGTAAATGAGGAGTTCTGTTCGTGTTCAAGTGCAAGGCAAACTCACTCCCAAAGGTGGCAAGGACCAAGGTGCTACGACAAAACATCTTCGAGGACCAAGACATAAAGATCGGATTTCATACGAGAAGACCCCCTATATTTATCGCAGGGTTGATGACACCAAAAAGACACAAATATTGGGGTCAAAGTACAAAATGCCAAGACGGGCCACTCGGCGGAAGGGGCAACCGAACCGGGCCGGTCGGCCCAGGCCGGCCGGCCTGGCCTGTTCCGGCGTTGGTTCGGCCCCCGGTTTCTTGTGCGCGAAAATCCTTCAACCCTAAGTATTAGCCGGTGCCACCCTTCGTCAAAAACAGAGATAAATACCCCCGAAAGGATCCATTCATTAGGAGAGGTTGGATCGGAAGACATTCGAGGAGAGCACTCGGGAAGAAACATTCATCTAGTCCAAGGAGGCGGCCACAAGCGAAGGAGGACGTCGAGGCGCTGCCAGAACGCCCCCGGAGTCGAGGGACGCACCGCTGGAAGCATCTACCATGATCAACGACGCCATGATTAGCGTCTTGATGGGGTAATCTTCTCATTTGTCCATGGGGTTGTAACGGATCATGTCATGTAATCGCTGACTCTTTTATAGTTTCAATCTATTGGTTTCGTGTTGATGATGCTTTCATGTTTAAGGCTAGCTACCGTGCTTTTCGGGTGTATAGATCTCACTACTCCCGTTGATCCCTTCAACACACCGTGATCGTTTGTTGTTTTGCCTTGATTGCCTCTGCGTAGTGACAGTGCAAGAGGAGGAAAAAGGTGAAGCCGTGGTCACACCTTCAATAGATTAGATTGGTTTCTTATCTTCCTTGGCAGTTGCATGTTCATGTATCCTAGACCCTATGGGCAAGTGTCCTCTACATCTAGTTCACGTCACACACCTCTTTGTTTTAAGATTAGTTTGCTCTTAGATTAATCTCTAGTTAAAGGTTGTCTTAATCAACTAGATTAGCTTTAGATCGAACGCTAGCAATCCCCTTGCTCCGTGGATTGACAAGAACCTTGGGGGTCCCCTCCCTTGGTGAAAAAGGCACCAAGTCACTCCGTGTACTTGCGGTGAAGTTGAATGCGGTTTTGAACCGTCAACAAGCCCCTTTTTCAGGCGTCGTTGCCGAGGAGCAAGCCAGTTTGCTACGTTTGATTTTGTGTTAATTTTTATTGATTACTAACATCTAACCTTTGTTTCCTAGAAACCCCCGCTTTTGTTTTGTTTTTGTTTTTGTTGTCTAGATGGCGTTCGCCCACCATCCTTTGGAAGAACCGGAGAAATCATTAAGGGATTACGCTAGCCCCCGATGTGAAGACATCAAGGTACAAGAGTCGGATTCGAAGCCCGAAGCGAGGAAGTATGAGATTAAGGCGCGAATCATCAAGATGGAGGCGGCCAATCCTTTCAAAGGGATGGAGGCGGACAACCTGTATGAACACATCAAGCACTTCGCGACATTGTGTAGTACGGTACGACAAGAAGGAGTCCCCGACGAATGGTTCAAGTGGAATCTCTTCCCATACTCACTTGCCGGTGAGGCAAAGAAGTGGTACTCATTCGTATCCTTCGAAGTTGGAGGGAATTGGAACCAATTGACAAGGAAGTTTTGTGAAAAATTCTTCCCGATAAGTAAAGTCCAACATCTAAGGAGGCAAGTGATCACCTTCACGCAAGGAGAAGAAGAAGGGATAGATCAAGCGTGGAATAGATTCAACGAGTTGATTGAACAAGGACCACGACTCGGATTCTCCGGTGACGTACTTTTGCACACTTTTTTATTTTCCCTAACCCCTAGTTGCGCGGAATATGTTCAAATGTGTGCAGGAGGGGATCTCATGAAGAAAACACTCACGGAAGCCGCTTAGCTTTTACAAAAAATCAGCAAGGCGGCGGCCACACGAAGAGATTGGGAAACACGACTTTCCGGGAAGCTAGAATGTGATTCAAGTGTGAGAACACTTGCTGGAATTTTCAGAGAAGCGACCCCGGAACTCAAGAAAGAGGAGCCAATTCCGGAAAAATTAGAAGAAGTACACGTGGAAGCAAGAACTACCTCAAACATCGACTTCGCCAAGTCAAGCCAAGTGAATGGAAGAAGCGTTTCAAGCGCAAAGCCGTAGAGGGAGTTCGAGCAAATGGATTGGGTTCCAATTGATTTTGGGGAAGTGTTTGACAAGAGAAGACCATACTCCAACCAAAAGGGGGTGGCAAGAGCTTTGGAGGTAGATTTCCCGTCGGGGAAGCAAGCGGAAAATTCATATGATCTTGAAACGACCGGTGAGATTTTTCGAAAGCTCTTTAGTGAAGTAGAAGTGGATCTGGACCATATAGCCAAGGTGAAAAGAGTGATGGGGATCAAGCCCGAAGCATCGCCATATGCTCGCCTCACTGCAGTCTACGCCATAGGGTCCGATCAAGAGGAGAAGACAACCCCACACTTAAGTTTCACGATTAATGGAATTCAATTCAAAGCTTTATGTGACATCGGAGCACAAGTAAGTGTCTTATCCTCTAAAATTTATGATGAGATTCATAATCATGCCATAGACCTAGTCCCAACTTCAACTAAGTTAATCATGGGAGATGGTAGAGTTGTTAGGCCTCTTGGAATTGCTTGCAATCTTGAAGTTGTCATCTCTAAAAAATGCATACCAACCGATTTTTTTATTGTTGATGCCTACTATGATAAACATGATCACATAATTCTTGGTAGACCCTTTTAAAGTTGGTTAATGTTGTTTTAGATGCCGGAAAAGGGAAAGTAATGATTAATCTTGATGGAGATAAACATACATACGATTTTCTTCCCGATTCTAGGAACTCCTTACCCCTACCTCTTGATGACGAAGAGGTAGGGAGTCTTCGTTTTGTTGAAACCTTCAGGGATCCACTACAAAGGGCAATGGAGAATCAACCTAATGATGAGCAAGACGAAGAATTGGAGGAAGCATCTAAAGGACTAGAACCACAAGATGGAAGCATGGAGGAGGAGAAATTTGAGAATATCGGAGAAATTAAGCCCGAAGAGCCAGAAGTGCCGGAGGTGGACCTCAAACCTTTGCCTAAGGGATTGAGGTATGAATTTTTGGGGCCGGACAAGACCTATCCCGTCATTGTGAGCGACGAGTTGAGCCCTGAAGAAAATGAGATGTTGCTGAATTTATTGAAGAAGCACAAGAAGGTGATCGGGTATTCAATAAATGATCTCAAAGGACTTAGCCCAGCCTTTTGTACTCATCGCATAACTTTGGAGGATCAATGCAAGCCCGTAGTGGACCATCAAAGGAGGTTAACCCATGCCATGCGAGAGGTGGTGAAGAAGGAGGTGATCAAGTTATTGGACGCCGGAATCATTTACCCGGTACCGCATAGCGAATGGGTGAGCCTCGTACATTGTGTGCCCAAGAAAGGAGGCTTGACCGTGGTGAAGAATGAGAAGAATGAGTTAATTCCGCAAAGGACCATGACCGGATGGAGGATGTGTATTGATTATCGGAAATTGAATAAAGCAACGAAGAAGGATCACTTCCCCCTACCGTTCATCGACGAGATGCTTGAGAGGTTAGCAAATCATTCCTATTTTTGCTTTCTTGATGGGTACTCGGGGTTCATGCAAATTCCTATCCACCCAGAAGATCAACACAAGACAACTTTTACTTGCCCATATGGAACATTTGCATATAGAAGGATGCCTTTTGGTTTGTGCAATGCTCCAGCCTCTTTCCAACATTGCATGATGGCTGTGTTTTCGGAATTCATTGAAGAAATTGTCGAGGTATTCATGGATGATTTTTCCATCTACAGGAAAACTTTTGCGGATTGTTTAGCCAACTTGGACAAGGTTCTCATGAAATGTGCGGAGGTTGACTTGGTGCTCAATTGGGAGAAATGCCACTTTATGGTGAAGCAAGGTATAGTGTTGGGACACGTGATATCCGAAAGGGGCATTGAGGTGGATAAAGCCAAAGTCGAGACGGTCGAAAGACTTCCACCACCGACGGATATCAAATCTTTGAGAAGCTTCTTGGGCCATGCGGGATTTTATAGAAGATTTATCAAAGACTTCTCAAAGATCACCAAGCCATTAACTAACCTTCTTCAAAAGGATGTGCCATTTGATTTTAATGACAAGTGCTTGGCGGCGTTCCGGACGCTAAAGAAAGCTCTCGTGACCGCACCAATCATTCAACCGCCCGATTGGAGTCAGCCATTCGAGATAATGTGTGATGCTAGTGACTATGCCGTTGGAGCTGTCTTGGGGCAATGAAAAGAAGGCAAGGTACATGCTATATATTATGCTAGTAAAACTCTTAATGGAGCTCAATTAAGTTATGCAACAACGGAGAAAGAGTTGCTTGCGGTTGTGTATGCCTTCAAAAAATTCAGATCATACATTGTGAACTCCAAGGTAATTGTCTACACCGATCATGCGGCAATTAAGTATCTCTTGTCAAAGAAGGATGCCAAGCCAAGGTTGATTCGATGGATCCTTCTCTTACAAGAATTTGATGTTGAGATTCGAGACAAAAAGGGGTCGGTGAATGTTGTGGCCGACCACCTATCAAGGATGAATCGTGAGGATGATAAGGAGCCCATTGAAGACAAGATGAGAGATGATCACCTTTATCGAGTAATCGATAAGGATAGTTGGATGATTGACATCATTCGAGCGATCCGAAAAATGCCACTCGATCACTTAGACAAGAATGCACAAAGAAGGGTAATCTCCGAGAGTCGAACATATTTTTGGGATTCACCTTACCTTTTTAGACTTGGAGCCGATGGAGTGTTGAGAAGGTGTGTACCAAGAGAAGAGAGGCAAGAAATAATAAGGAAGTGTCACTCGGCGGAATACGGAGGACACTATGGGCATTTCCGAACTCAAGCAAAGGTATGGGCCAGCGGATTTTATTGGCCGGAAATGCATGAGGATTCTAAAAGGTATGTTGCCTCTTGCCCAGAATGCCAAAGAACCGGTAACATCTCTCAAAGGAATGCCATGCCCTTGAATTATAATTTGCAAATCGATTTATTTGATGTTTGGGGAATCGACTTCATGGGACCATTTACAAACTCACGTGGATATGAGCATATACTTGTCATGGTTGATTATGTGTCCAAGTGGGTGGAGGCTATACCATGTCGTAAGGCGTCAATGGAGGAGTCCATCTCAATGGTTAATAATATCATTTTTCCTCGCTACGGTGTTCCAAGAAACTTGATAAGCGACGGAGGGACTCATTTCACTGGAAATAGCTTTCGAAAGTGTTTGTCCAAATTGGGAATCGAGCATAGAGTGGCTACGGCTTATCATCCACAAACCAATGGACAAGCGGAAACATCAAATAGGCAACTAAAGAGTATCCTCAATAAGACTATTGAGAAGGGAGGCAAGGATTGGTCAAAGTAATTGGATGGAGCATTGTGGGCATATCGGACGGTGTTCAAGACACCGATAGGCATGACTCCATACCAATTTGTATATGGCAAGGCTTGTCATCTTCCCGTTGAGCTAGAGCACAAGGCATATTGGGCAATAAAGGAGATGAGCCTCGACTTAGATGCTGCAAGGATGAAAAGAAGAATCCAAATTAGCGAGCTAGAAGAGATGAGGTTGAAGGCTTAAGAAAGTGCAAGCATTTACAAAGAGAGGATCAAAAGGTGGTATGATAAAAGACTTAAAGCGAAAGAATTCAAGGAAGGAGATAAGGTCCTTCTCTACAATTCAAGGTTTAAAACTTTTAGAAAAGGGAAGTTACAAAGCAAATGGGACAGACCTTATGTGGTACATTCGGTGTTCTCCAATGGAGCGGTTACTATCATGGATGCAAAAGGTGACCAATACGTGGTGAATGGTCAGCGGCTAAAGGTCTATATTGAACCCGACGTCGTGCCCCTACACTGCGTTGACATTTTCACAATGGAGGATGAACCCGAGCGTCGAGCCTAGGACGAAAAACAAGGTACGTCACATGTATATATTTTAGTTTTTATTTCTTTTTAGCGTATTTTGTGAATTTTTGCGGTTGTTCTTCCCCTTTGTTCTTTTTGAAAAAATTTACGACGAGGACGTCGTATGGTCTAAGCGTGGGGGAGGAACTAGCGCTAGTTCCAAAAAAAACTTTTTGCCCTAGTAGTTTGGTTGGTCTGGTTTGAAGTTTTTCTCTTTTTTAGCTCGATGGTGTGTTAATGTTAGCGTTGAGTCAATAAAAAATAAAAAAAGAGTCTTGTGTTTTATTTTTCTTGCTTACTCGTTTATCTATCTTTTATCTTTATATGTGCACGAAAGTTTCTGTGGTGCTTAGTGGGTTCTTGCCCGTGAGAGCACCCATACTTTACTTTGAGCTAGAACCTTGTTTAGCTATGCTACAATTATTACAAAGTTGGAGGTTTTTATTTCTGAAAATTACATGAAAACCCCTTGCAATAAAGGTTAGCATCTTCTTCTTCCAAGTTGAGAGCGAGCTTATCCTTTACAAAGCCTTTGTATATTCGTTCCACTATAAGTGTTGTTAGCATGATGAATTGGGTTAGGGCTTTTCTCTCTTGGAAGTTCTAATTTCGAGCAATGATCATGTCCTTGCTTTATATCTTTTATTGCTAGCCTCGTCATATATTCGGTAACGAGACTTTCACATCGAAAATCCCGTGTATCGCCGGATTCCATACCCAACCCATAATATTTTTTATTCATCTTATTCCTTGAACACAACCTATGCCCGAAGATTCGTTCTGTCTCTAGCAAGGATTTTGGTTAAATTTCAGATTGTATTTCCACGCCAAGGAGGCGAGCGTAAAGCTTCGGAGAACAGAAAAAGGTGTCAAGCAAAGAGAAAAAAAGGTATAAAGAGAAGAGAAAGAAGAGAAAAGAAAAAAAGAGAAAAGAAAAGAAAAAGGAATAAAGAAGAAAGAGGAAAAAGAGGAATTCAAAGGCAAAGCAAGAAAGGTATAAGAAGGGATAACAAGTCAAGTGAAGATCAAGAGAAGTGCAAAGGAAGGATGTGATGTTGTTGAGAACGAATCTTTGATATTCCAACCATGTGCAATACGACAACAAGGACATCATTAGGGCCTTGGAGTCCTATTTTCTTTTCCCTTTTGCACATGTCCACCATTCTAAATCTTCTTATCCTTGATATCCTCACATTATGGTTTCATTCTCATGGTCATTGGCTCGGAAGGTGAACAACTATTAGAGAACTTTCCTAGCTTGATAATATTTGTGTTAACTTCACTAGCCATACCTATAGCTCCAACATATACTTAAAAGAGAGACTTGTGAGAGATGAGAGTTCATGAATTGTTTAGGATAGCCACTGTAAATGAGCGACATGTGAGAACTTGGAGGAAGATTTTGTCTAATACTTGTTGCAGGAATTTTATTTTTGAAAAAGCTCAAAACCCTCCGGCAGAAGTAAGAAAGTAAGTATGGTTGGATAAAGGACCTCCGACAAAAAGGTATAAGTTGTGGGGTAAGACTTGATTGGGTAATTTCCTAAATGCCCATGATCCATATAGTGTTTATTGTTTTCATGTTTCTTATATCAAAGATGAAAGGTTGATTAACTTGTAAGGAGGGAACTTATGACACAAGTTTTAACTCCATGCACAAGTGTTCTTTTGCATGAAACTTGCTCGAGGACGAGCAAGATCTAAGCGTGGGGGAGATGTTGACAGTGAATTTTGGTGCTCCAAACATATTCGTTACACTTTGGTTTGAACTTCATCATGGTACTAACCCGCCACTAGGCACACTAATGATATAACAAGTTCAACTTTGTATGTGCATTTGGAAGTGTGATGTTTTTGTAGGAAAACATGGACTAAAGGGACGGAGTCACATCGAGTTCAAAGGAGTAAATGAGGAGTTCTGTTCGTGTTCAAGTGCAAGGCAAACTCACTCCCAAAGGTGGCAAGGACCAAGGTGCTACGACAAAACATCTTCGAGGACCAAGACATAAAGATCGGATTTCATACAAGAAGACCCCCTATATTTATCGCAGGGTTGATGACGCCAAAAAGACACAAATATTGGGGTCAAAGTACAAAATGCCAAGACGGGCCACTCGGCGGAAGGGGCGACCGAACCAGGCCAGGAAGGGCCCAGGCCGGCCGGCCTGGCCTGTTCTGGCGTTGGTTCGGCCCCTGGTTTCTTGTGCGCGAAGATCCTTCAACCCTAAGTATTGGCTGGCGCCGCCCTTCGTCAAAAACAGAGATAAATAGCCCCGAAAGGATCCATTCATTAGGAGAGGTTGGATCGGAAGACATTCGAGAAGAGCACTCGGGAAGAAACATTCATCTAGTCCAAGGAGGCAGCCACAAGCGAAGGAGGACGTCGAGGCGCTACCAGAATGCCCCAGAGTTGAGGGACGCACCGCCGGAAGCATCTACCATGATCAACGACGCCATGATTAGCGTCTTGATGGGGTAATCTTCTCATTTGTCCATGGGGTTGTAATGGATCATGTCATGTAATCGCTGACTCTTTTATAGTTTCAATCTATTGGTTTCGTGTTGATGATGCTTTCATGTTTAAGGCTAGCTACCGTGCTTTTCGGGTGTATAGATCTCACTACTCCCGTTGATCCCTTCAACACAACGTGATCGTTCGTTGTTTTGCCTTGATTGCCTCCGCGTAGTGACAGTGCGAGAGGAGGAAATAGGTGAAGCCGCGGTCACACCTTAAATAGATTAGATTGGTTTCTTATCTTCCTTGGCGGTTGCATGTTCATGTATCCTAGACCCTATGGGCAAGTGTCCTCTACATCTAGTTCACCTCACACACCTCTTTGTTTTAAGATTAGTTTGCTCTTAGATTAATCTCTAGTTAAAGGTTGTCTTAATCAACTAGATTAGCTTTAGATCGAACGCTAGCAATCCCCTTGCTCCGTGGATTGACAAGAACCTTGGGGGTCCCCTCCCTTGGTGAAAAAGGCACCAAGTCACTCTGTGTACTTGCGGTGAATTTGAACGCGGTTTCGAACCGTCAATAGTAACCTCGAGAAACTTTGATACATCTGACATGAATGTAAGCGAATGTCTCCATATGCCATACATCCATACTCTATGATCCATCTTAAACAACCTAGAAAATAATTCTACATTTCAAAAACTAATTTAATGATATATATACGAGTCACAATAAGTAATAACTTAATTAAACTCAATTTTATTATGAACTCACTTATAAACTAAACCGCATTCTATATTTTATAAACTAATTTAATGATACATATATGGGTCACAATAATTAATAATTGTTATCTATAACTTCACTTACATTAATAACCTCAAATCTATCAAATCACTTAAATTAATAACCTCAAAACTAAATTTTTCAATTTTATTTAATGAAACTAATGCTAAAAATGGTAAACATACATTGCAATGATTACATTAGGAACATATAATTCTACTTAAAAAATAATCTATAATTAATTTTCTCTCTCTTCACTCCTCTCTCTCCCCTAGCTAGCTAACCCTAGATCTAGATCTAAATCTCTAATGAAGCTAGAAATGATGAATAAAAGGTGAAAAATAAGATTGGAGTAGCACAAACTCACCTTATATAGCCACCTCCTCCAAGGAAAATAAGAGCAAAACATTCCCCCTAGATTTGGTTCGCTCTTCTCAAGCAAAGCTCCAATAGAAGGTTGACTGAAAAGAAGAAGCTGTCGAAATCTTATAGAAGGCACAGTGCTAACGGACAACATAAACCACCCGCCAGCACAAATGGTCTCATCTGTGCTGGCGGTGCCTTATGTCGCCCACTAACACTGTGTCCCTCTCTATTGACGGGTGACATATATAGACCACCCGCCAGCACAAATGGTCCCATCTGTGCTGGTGGGCGTGGCTTATGTCGCCCGCCAGCACTGTGCTTTCACTGCTGATGGCTGTATATGAGACTGTAGCTGCCATAAAGCAGTGAGGTTGTAGGATGTGTGACTGATGAAGAGTTGGTCTTCGGCAGCGTTTAGTTCACTGAAAATTTGGGAGGTAGGCAAAAAAATTTGGAATCTCAGCACTTTGCAACTAAACGGCTTCCAGAAATTTTTGGGACTGTCAACTGACAGGGTGCCAAGGAAGTCCAAATCCCAGATTTGCCCATATTAAATGCATGCCATGCACAACACCATTGGTCAAACATTGAACTATGGCACCACACATGCAGCCATGCATTACAGATTCACCAACAGACCACAAATACATCCAGCCATGCATAACAAATTACATCCAGGCAGGCAACCAATTATTCAACAACCTTTAATCTCAAAACTGTTGTAAATCTTACATGACTGTCACCAAACACCGAATTATGCATGACAAAAAAAAATAATTGTAGTTCATACAACCGGCTTCCCGAACCGGCCACACATCACACTTCAAACCATATGCAGAGCTGCCGGATTCACATGGCTCGACCATATACACACATGTCCACTATCACTCAGCCAAATCCAGTAGCAGTCCTCGAACCAATCACAGTATGCGCAAACAAACGAGTGCAAGTGCACAAGACATAAAGTAAACAAAGCAGTCAAGAACGGTGAAGCAAACGAAGTGCAACAGACTCACGAAAGGCATTCATCAGCTCACAATCATCGACGGCTGCTTCCTCCAGTTCCTCCTCATCGGGCTCATCACTTTCTCCTTCAGCCTGATAGTGCTCACCGCTTGAACCTTTCTCAAAGTGCTTATCTCATATGCCAGCTTTTCTAATGAAATTGTGAAGTGCACAGCAGGCAAGTATGATTTTGCTTTGCTTACGGGGTTCATAGCTAGGGATACTTCTCAGGATTCACCACTTCATTTTCAAAACTCCAAATGATCTTTCTATTACGTTCCTAAGAGAGGAGTGAGCATAGTTGAATGTTTCGTCCTTACCATCTGGTGGACCTCCGGTAATGAACTCCGGGACATGATATTTGCTTCCTTTGTACGGTGACAGGTATCCTTTTGATTGGAGTACCCCGAGTCAACTAGGTAGTACTTGCCTATCCAAACAGTTCACACATGCATCACTTACAATAGTTTTAATGGAAAAAGCTTCAAGTTCAACACAACCAGGAGTACGAGCAGATCGAAAGGAGGTATTGCAGCGCTGGTTCACACGTACCTGTTGGTGGGTGTGGGAAGTGGGCAGAGTGTGTCGTTCTAGCATCATCCAATACTCGCATGTCGTGTGCTGACCCAGGCCACCCAGGTAGAACAAATGTGAACCTCATGTTGAAGTCACAGATTGCCAGGACATTTTGTGAAGTTGTGCCCTTGCGTGACAAATACGGCAGCATCTTCGGAGCAGGCACGACACACTCGATATGGGTCCCATCCAAAGCTCCGATGCAGTCATTGAAGTATGGATAGAACCTAGCATTCCTCAGTCATGGATGTAATTCCTTGTATTCTGGATCTACTGGCTTGATGAGGTCCGCAGCGAGCTTCACAACAGATGTCAACACTTTGTCAAACAGGTGGCTAATTGTGCCCATTAACCTCTCCATTCTGTCCTCAACTTGCCTAAATGACTCCGGGCCTCCCACCATCCACAAGAACATCCCTAGAGCCTCAATGGAGGTTGACTTGGACCTTGATCTGAAGCCATATTTGGTCACCAGGAGGTCATGCAGCTGTAGAAACAGGTGGGTAGGCATTCTGAACAATCTGTAACACCTGACTGGCATCCTCAGCCTTGACTGAACCCACTCCAGCCCATTGAGACCTTCTATAGTTCTGTACGGACCTCTACTGAGATGCTTCTGTACATGCTCTGCCATTTGCATCATCAGCAGGTTCTGCCGTTGGATGTCATTGGCGATGTCCACCAAAGCAGCTTGAAACAACTCCTGAATCCCAGGAGGCCACCAATTTCCTAGAAACTGAGGTGCTATTTCCAGTGGTACATAATCTTTTGGTTCTTGTGCTTCCATTGCTTGATAAGCTACTGCTGCTTCACTTGGGCCTCTTACTTCTGCAGATCCCTAAAATGTAAAGGAAGGAAGACATTAGGAACCTCTTTTGTTAGAAATGAACAGCAAACTTATGAACAGCAATTCAACATCTACATATGAAAACAACACTTGAACAACCACATACGACAACATGTGACAAACACACATACTAAACTTGCAATATCATCAAATGGTCACAAATATTACAAATTGATCAAATATGTTCTACTACTACTCTTTCAACCCTTCACACACAACCACTAGTGCCTAACAGTCTCATAACTAGCCAAAAGAAGTCTTGGTTGCAGCTCTAGAGCGTTGGAGGTGGCATATTCGCTTGCACTTGCTCTGCCATGCTTGCATGCAGTTGAATAACACCCAGCCTTCCGTGAGGTGTGCTGACGAGGAAGCTGTCAACCGTGTTCTCCTTGTTGACCAGCAGCACAAGCCCTTGGAACAGGCGCATGTTGAACTCTGTGGTCACACCTATCTCTGCTGCGTACTGATGGCACAACCTGATCTTGTCCAGATTCACCGTGCTTGATTTCTCAACAATGGTGCTGAGCTGAGAGAATTTCTCGCGTATCATGTCGGTGTTTTCACGGCACAAGGATGCTATGGTTGCCATGGTTGGACTCTTGGTCTTTTTGGTGGCGGTGGATGCTGTGGTGCTAGAGCTGCTAGCCCTTTTGTTACCTGTACTAGCAGGTGAACACGCGACAGGCACATTGGTTGCGGCAACAGGTGGGTCATCATCATCCATGTCCTCTCCGTCACTGTCAACCTCTAAAACAGCACTAGCATTAGCTTCAACAAAAGAAAGGGAGCCATCTGCATGCATCCCTTGGAACATCCTGTCCAGGGCGGCTAGATACGTAGGCATCCCCTCATGTTGCATCTTCCTGAGGTATGCCTTGCCCTGACGAAAAGGAACAAGGTATAGCGCTCATCAGAGGTAAGAAGCAAGGGACGCAGTACGCTGTGGACAATATCACGTAGAGGTACCTTGGCAGCAGTGGTATACCACTCATCGTCAGCATTAGGTTGACCGGTGGTGGGGTTGATGCCTAAACCGCTGCCAAACCACAGCTTGTTGCAAAAATCCTAGACCTCCTTTAGCTGCCAGTGGATGAACTGGAACTGGTCCCTGTCGTGGAGCAGACCAGTTCCAGCAAGGTACCTTTGGGTGAGGTCCTTCCACCCTCTAGTGTTCAGTCCACCTTGAATTGTGTTTTTGTTGTCGATTTGCTTCATCCAGCAAGCTACAAACAGACTGACATGTGCCTTATACCAGTTGGCCTTGTCTTTGTCTTTGCCGACCTATGGTGCACATGGCATGAAGGACATATGGGTGTGAAACAAGGTTGGCAAACACCACTACAACTTCTATAAGACCTTATGGTAATATAGATTATACAACGACCTTGGTAACACATCTATTACTTCTATGTACATACTTTCGTTGCTGGATGAAGCAAATCCACAGCAAGAACACAATGTATAACACATCTATTACTTCTATGTACCCTAAACACATCTATTACTTCTATGTACCCTAAACACATCAGCGGTGTACAACGACCTTGCTACGAAACAAGGAATGTATGCACAACCAAACAAGCAAAGCATGCAGAAGCAAACAAGGAAAGCAGATGTTGACACCAAACTTCCAGATCTTGACACGCAAGTGCCAGATGATGACACGAAAGTAGCAGATCTTAGGAGTATAACAAGACTCTTACCGGGATCTCCATTGGCCGGGGCACAGGAGGAAGTGGACACGATGCTGGAGGCGGGGGAGGCGGCGGATTCTGATGAGCGGGCCGAGCTCGCCGGCGTCCGCCGCGAGTCCTAGGACGATGCCCGCGCCCTTCGTCGGCTGCGCTCCAGGAAGAAAGCCGCCTAACCGAGCCGTCACCTTCGACACCTCGGTTCGCGCTCCACGACGGTGCGCGGCTCCCGGAGGCTACGCCTTCAGATCCACGGTCCTCGCTCCAGGATGGCCCTCCCACGGTAGGGGCCGCACGCGGGGAAGCTTGCGGCAGACGAAGGATGCTTGTGTACTGGTCCATTCCCGCCCACGTTGCGCTGTCATTGAGGTCGAAGGAGTCGACTCCAAGGTGACGAGGCGGAAGCGCGTTGTTCGCGAATGGAGACGCCGGTCGGGGATACTCGCTGGCGCTGCTGCTGCCGCCCAACAACAAGCCCCAACCGTTTCCTTGGTGCGCGTACACCCTCGTCCAGTCGGCGGAGCCGGAACCATTCGGGTTCCGGCTACACCCGCTTCCGTCGGCGGTGTAGCCGTCACCGTCGTTTCTGCCGAAGTTCCAGCTCGCTATCACGGCCGCCGGCCTGGAGGAAGCAGATCTAGCGGAGGAGGGGCTGGATCTGTGCGGGAGGGTAGAGGAAGGTCGAGCGGCGGTGGAGGGAGCCCGGCGACGCCGAATCGCTAGGGTTCGAGAGGGGAGGGAGACGGGGCGGCGAGAGGCGCCGAATGGATAGGGTTGGGGCGTCGGTGCGTGAGGGTATACCCCATCCGTCATGTGCTGAGCCTAAATTCTCAGCAGTTCGTTTAGTTCCCAAAAATTTTGGGCCAAAATTTTTCGGCCCAGCCCAAAATTTTCACTGAACTAAACGCTGAGAATGGTGGTCTACATGCGGCGGCTAAGCCAACGGAGGGGCGAGATCGTACGATGGGATTGATGAAGAGTTGGTCTTCGGACGTAAGAATGCTGTCCACGTACGGCGGCTCAGCCCACAGGCGGGGGGGGGGGGGGGGGGGGGCGGGGGGCGGCAACGACGTCCATGTGCAGCAACTTAGCAGGTAGATATAGGGACCATGGATCGATGTCTACGCACTCTGAGGAAAACATCAACCCTAGTCCAGGTAGTCTGCGCAAGTACAGACTTCAGAGGCCGCAGTCTCCAAGCCAATTCACAGAAGGTATTAGGCGCCTCTCTAGTGCTTTCGGTTTCCTGTTGAATATTGATCTTCTATGCTTGCGGTATATTTTTTTCCGAGTGAAATGGGTCATGAGTCCATGAACTATTGTCCACCACTCATCTAGGTTCATAAACTATTGTTTTGCTCATCTGGGTTCATGAACTTTTCCCCACCGCTCATCTAGGTTCAAAACTGTTCAAACTACCCTCCAGGCAGTTTTGAATGGCGGGTTTGCCACAGTAACAACGTTTTGCTACAGTATCAACAGCTTTGTCCTTTTCTTATTTATTTATTTCCGCTGAATTTTTTAAAAATCATAGGAAATCACATAAAAATCATAAAATAGAAAATCAAATTTTGTTGGACTCTACATGAGTAGATCTTCACAGTGAACATATAATATAGTATGTTTTAGTACAATGTTTTACGACGGTTTTGGAAAGTTCATTGGGTCTAGTATATTATGTTTACTGTGTAGATCTACTCATGTGGAGTCTAACAAAATTTGATTTTCTATTTTATGATTTTTCTGTGATTTCCTGTGATTTTTAAAAGATTTAGTGGAAATAAATAAAAAGGAAAAAGACAAAGTTGGTGCTACTGTAGCAACGTGGTTACTGTACCAAACCCGTCGTTCAAAACTGCCTGGAGGGTAGTTTGAACGGTTTTGGACCTAGATGAGCCGTGGGGAGAAGTTCATGGACCTAGATGAGCAAAATAAAAGTTCATGGACCCAGATGAGTGGTGGACAATAGTTCATACCCATGACGCATTTCACTCTTTTTTTCCAGTAAAGAGATATTATTCATTTGCTAATTTTTTTTATAAAGATTCATTTGCTACTTGATTACTCTCTCCCTTCACTTGATTCACCCTGGGTATGTGGCGTCAGCAAAACATAGGAATTGCATTCCTTTGAAATTCCTCCAAAATTCCTTCAATCCAGAAGAGCCCATAGTAGGAGGAGCCAGTCCGGCCCCAACTGCTCCTCGTCCAGCGAATCCCAGTGATCGTGCATAGCCCGACGCAACTCTATTCACTACGGGAAACTGAGCCTTTGCTGAGAGCTCCGAGCTTTGCCGAGAGCCAAATAAAAAACTCTCGGCAAAGAGGGCTTTGCCGAGAGCCAAATAAAAAGCTCTCGGCAAAGAAAAAAAACTCTCGGCAAAGAAAAAGCTCTCGGCAAAGAATTTCTTTGCCGAGTGCATTTTTTTAGCTCTCGGCAAAGAAAGTAGAAAAAATCACTTTCTTGCCTCAAAATTTTTTCTATGCTCAACATACACTTATACAAAACTTATGCTCAAATTTGACACAATTTTAACTTTGTTTGCTATATTTAACAATTTTACATCATTCTAGGCAATTTTTTTGTACACGTCCGATATGAACTGCAAGTGCATGAAATTCTAGAGTAAAATTGGTGAAAAAATGATATTCATGTTCATGAGACATCTCTAAGACCATGTACATGAAATGAAACTAAAATTCAAACATCTTGTTATCGGGTCATGATGAAGATCGTGTCGTAGGAAGGTTTTAAAATTGTATAAAATTCAAATGAAGTTTGAAAATCATGAAATTTGTCGAGTGATCATGATCTCATATGTGGAGGTTGTGGTAAAAAATTGAGAATGTTTTGAACACTTTGACACATACTTTGTTTAGAAACCGGAACATCTCACGAGAAGTTTCTAAGAATTTGAACTAATGTCACTAGGTTTGGAGTCTTAGAGAAATTCAAATTTGAATTTGACTACAAAGACTTTTCTATAAGTGATATATAACATAACTGGTGTCATGTTAAAATTTAGATTTTTTTTGCATTTGTTTGCTATTTTTAATCATTAGTTTGATTAAAAATTTGCTTTGCCGTGAATATTCCTCTCAGCAAAGACTCACCCAGACTGGGCTCGAAGCCCACAAACCGACGAGCAGGCCGCCGATTCGGCCCATGCGCCTCGCCCACCTGGGCCAAATGTGAGCCCATCTACCGTCCGGGCGCCTGGAGTCGTCGATCTCCGGATCGAGGGCCATCCGTCGATTCGCTCGACCTAAAAACCGGCCGACGAAACCCTAGCCCCCATTCACGTCCTCCTCCCTGCTCCCTGCCTCCCGGCGCCGCCCCCTTCTCCCTCACATCCGGCGCCCCCTTCCTCCTCCCTCCCGGCGGCGAGACACCTCCCCTCCTCTCTCCCGGCCGCGCCACCGTCCCCCTCCTCTGCCTCCCCTCCCCTCCCCCCTCCGTCGCCCTCACCAGCGGTGAGGAGCAGCGGCAGGGTGAGGTACGGCGATGGCGTAACTCGAGGAGTGGCGGTGGCGGTCCGGCGAGCCCTGCAGCGACGCATGCACGCGGTGCTCCTCGACGAGCTCGCCTCGAGGCTGTGCAGGGACGCCGTCGCCTTCCACGGCGTCGCCGACGAGGCCTTGATGCAAGGTGGTGGTGGATCCGGGCGAGGTGGTGGTGGATTCGGCGGCGGCGGGCACCCTCCCTGCAGATCCGGTTATCCCTCTCCCTCTCTCTCACTTTGTCTCTCACTCGTTCTTTCTCTGGGCAGAGGTAGCGGCGGCCTCCTGCGGTGTTGGTGGTGGCTTCCGGTGGTAGTGGTGGCGGCCACAGTGGTGGTGTTGGCATCCGGCGGTGGCGGCGGGCTGTGGGCGGTGGTGACGGTGGCGGCGGCAGGCGGGGGTGAAGGTGGCAGCGGCGGAGGGCACTATGGCCGGCCGCGGTGCCCGTGGCGGCGGCGGTGGTGGTGGCGGCGGTGGGGGCTAGGGTGGCCAGCCGGTATGCCCACTGGCCGCGGGTTTTTTCTTTTTATATATATATTTTGTGAAAACCTCTCTGCCGAGAGCCATTCCTGCTCTCGGCACATGTGCGCCGAGAGGATCTGGCGTGGCTCTCGGCAAAGGGGCCTTTGCCGGCTGGAGTCTGCCGAGAGCTCTTTGCCGAGAGCAAACTCTCGGCAAAGGCTCCACCGAGAGGATTAGGGCCTTTGCCGAGAGGATTAGGGCTCTCGGCAAAGGCTTCGAATCCGGTAGTCTACAACCGCAAGGAAGCTGGTGGTCTCCTTCGCCATTCCACTGAGCTAGTAGATCGCATGCATAGGTCCTCTATGACAATCGCTTAATTGCGTGCATGTTAAGGAGGTGTTCATGCCGGTAGTGCTTGTGCCGGCAATTCTGGACGAGGTCAAGTCTTGGGCACATGCGGGCTTCCTTCCGCTTGCTCGTCTACTGGGCGTGCGCCCCCTGAGGACGGTGTAGTGCTTCGCTTAGGTGTTTCTCTTTGCTTCGTTTCTTTCTTTCTTTTCTCTTTTTGTCTGTGCCTGTAAGTGAACTTGTGAAGAAACTTTTTCTCATCTCTTAATGAAAAATATATTTTGCACGTCTTAAAAAAAAAGACAATCGCTTAATTGTTGTTTCGGGCACAGGCCATCTTTTCCCATTTTCTACACAAAGATCCTTACTTTTGGTGGGACTCAACTTGTTCTGATCCCATTCCTGACCGGAAGCATCAAGCATATCCGAGTATCCGACACCCAATGAAGTCGCGATCGTCCTCTTCACGTAGTTACCTTGAAACAATGATCTCTTAGGATCATAGATCACGCCATCCTCTTGTATTTGTATACATGTTTCTCCAATCTTTGGATCTCTTAATCTCCTAAACCACAAACCGAATCACCTAGGAGCCTTTGCGACGGTTGTACACCTATATCTTTTAGTTTGGCTGATTCGATCGTATGGTGCATTGGTGCTATTGAAATCACGTGAAAAATCGATGCAAAGTCGTTGCTTCCTCTGGTCCTACTCTTAGCTGCTGCTGTCTTCTCCTCGGCTCTTGACCTCGCCGTGCAGCTGCCGTCTGCCTCCAACTCACGGCCGTCTGTTGCCCAAACGTGGACCGACCGTCCGGGACCCACGCCGCGCGTCGCCCATCCGCCGCCGGTGGCGGCATTGCTGCAGCACACGCGCCGACGTTCGTGTTCGCGACCGTCACCGTGGGAACCCCTCCCAGTCAAAAGCAACGGTACACACTCGTCAAATCCCACGCGCTGCCCATACCGAGGCCCATCCCGCCGATGTCCGCACCACCGCTACCTCGTCCCAAGCTCCTCACTGCTCCGCGTCCTCGCCGCACTACTCGGCAGAGCACGCAAGACGACCCGCGGGCTTATATCTTCCCTGGTCGCCGGCCACCATATGTCCATATCTCCCTCCCATTCTTCCATCTTCCTTCGGCCGGGACAAGAAAACCAGAGCAGCTCCGCCCGCCGGCCAAATCCTCCCTACTCTCTCCACCAAAATTAATCTCCACCATAAGCAGCTCTCTCACTTACCCAGCTCCACCCTCAGACATTCCTCACCGCCTTTCATGGCCATCATGGCCGGGGATTGAAGTTCCCCCGGCGGCCGTGTGCCTCGAGCAGCCGGCGGTAACCCACACATCGACAACCACCTCCGGACTTCCTCATCCGGAACAAGGATGTAAAACACGAACTGAGGTGAGCTCCTGGTGCCCCAAATGTCGGAAAATCGCTGCCTTATCCTTGTTTCCACGCTCGTTTCCGAGCTCGCCGCCGTGAGGGCGCCTCTGGTAGTTGCAGTATAGGGTAGAGCGAGGGTTTGGAGTAGATAAGTAGAAGAGACGGTGCTATAGGGCCTAGGAACCGTACTGGGGTAGTTGTTGGTGTAGGAGGCGTGGTACCCGCGCCGCTGCCGCTGCTGTGCTGTGCGTGCGTGCGTGAGCTGGAGGAGAAAGAAGGGAGGAGGGGCTGGGTTGCAAGGAAAATAGAAGTATAGGGGGTTATTAACTGTTGTTTCGGGTTTAAGTATTTGGTGGTTTTTAGTTCAGGGGGCTGAGCGCTAGTTGCAGGGGTCTGGATGTGAAAGGAAGGGGGATCTTAGTAGAAAAAGTCGTTTCCAGGGACCTTGGTGTGAACCTGTTTTGATTGTTTATCTTTTAAGTAGGCTGAAACTTTAGAAATGTGTATAAAATCGTGGAAAATAATAAAAATACAAATTAAATTTTGTTAGTTTTCTGGTGATGTATACTTTCATGTAAATATGACTTTGAGCATGTAACTATCGTATAATTAGTTCTATAATTTATCATGTGCTAAACTTGTTTAATGCCTAGTAAATTATATGTTGCTCCAAAAATTGCGAAACTAGTTTTATTAGCTTCCATATTATGTGTATATTTCATACCTGTCGAGATGAAATATGTGATTTTCATGCTGATTGCAAGCTATCTCTGGTTTGATGTCTTAATTTTGTTATTTGCTTAGGCGGCTAATAGCGGTGTGTGTCCCATGAATCTTCTAGTTAAATTCTTAACCTAGTCATGTTCTTTGTGTGGTTAGTTAAATGTTTATGTGCACAATTCTTGATTTGAATTGATGAATGATTGAGTTGCTGCATTTCCTAACTTGTCATCGCATTCTTGCATACATATAGATTCCACTGCATGCGAGTTTGAGGGTGTGAAGCGGGCATAGCCGCGAAGCCCAGTAGGAGTCCCGAAGGCTCAGCCCAAGGTCGGAAGGGCCAAGGCCTAATTGACACTAACTCTACCTTTGGTAAGGCAAGCCCCGGAGCATAACCCTTTCTTATTTATGTATTATGCATTTACATTTTTAGGAGTTGAATAAAACCCTAGATGCATGCCATAGGTTTTCATGGTTATACTAGTATGTGTAGGTCACTGGCACTGCCATGCTTAATTAAGTTCGGTAGAAGTCGGGTGATTTCCTGTCACTCATGAGTTATATGGCTACTTGATACTTATGTTGTGATTCGGAAAATGATTTCACATGGTAAAGATGATGACCAGGCGGAGGTGGTAAAATTTATGTTCATGATATGTTTTGTGTAGCTCCTCCTGTGTCAGTTAAGGACCAAACAGTTGTTGGTTGTGCTGATCGAGTTTGAACAGTACTAATCACATGCTAGGAGTAGGAGGTAGTCGAAACGGATAAACCTAGTACTTGATTCACTCCGGAGTTTGAACTTCTACCCACTCCTTAGGGCAGTCGAGTGGCCGCGGAGAAATGGGCACGCATGTATTTTACATTCGGTGGTCTCTCGTAGGGCTCGACTGACTATATGATGGTGGGGCAGTTTAGACTTTCAATGGTGGAGATGGGGATGGTTGCCATGTGCGGCTCGACGGAGTATGCATGTATCGTGTGGTTAGGTTTTCCTTGCAAGGATTAAATCAAATCGATTCATCATTTCTCTCGGGAAACAGAACCTCGATCACTTGTTCACATCGTATTAAAGAAGTGGAATCATGATGATGATAACATTGTTGTTTGATTAATTATATATCCACATTGATTGTTGTATTCTTGCAAATGTAGAAAATAGCTTCTCCCACTTTAATTTGGCTAAAACATTGAATAGGATCCACTGTTAGATGTTTTTTGGCAAAACAAACCCCTGAGCCAAAAGTCTTGCATATATATTAGGAGTCGGCTAAGTATATACCACTAGTCGGGTAAGTCTTGCTGGTATTAATATACTCAACCAATGTACTTGTCTAATCAAGATTCCCGTTTAACAACGTTATCATGGTAGGACAAATCAACATTGTCTGGTATGTCTGCCTTGTCTCAATGAATCAACATTGAGGGCTAGTTGCCTGTCTGCTCTATCAACATTGTCGTTAACGATTTTTTTCCTTTAGGGACATCCTAAGATGCAAAAATAAATTAGGATGGCGAGTCTTATTTTGATTCTAGTACGTCCTAACGTAACATGGAATTCATTAATTACTAAGTAACCTTTCTTCCATATGTGGACGTGTACCGATACAGTAGAACATGGAACAGGTGAATCCTGCTAAAAGGCCCACAGTGATGGTTGAGGACAGTAAGTGGACGGGATCTATATAAACTATATAATTGGTACCCACTAACGATTTCTCTTCCCTCTCAACGCGCCACGTCATAACTCACTGCACACTATGTCACTATCCACTATAAGCCATGTCAACATCCACCAAACCATATATTTATGTTTTCGTCGATTTTCTGTGACTAATAGCATGTTGTATTTACGAGTAGCACATCATAAAATTCTCACAGTTGAAATACATGTAGGATCAATCATTTAAAAATGATTCTCTCTCAACAAAATTAACATACTTTCATATATAATATTATTTACAGATGAATATCGCCATGTAATTACTTTGGTGTTTCTACTTTCACATTTCACCTTAAAAATTTGTTTAAAAAATCTCGCAGCAACGCGCGGGATATCACCTAGTACTTCATTGAACTCCAGCCTTTGCCTTGCTCCCACCAGGTATAACAGGGAAAAACTCGTACTTATTATGTCATTATTCCAGAACTTCTGTAAGTGATACAATTTTGTTTCTTCCTAAATACAAATCAAAAGTCCGAGATGATGATCACTGATAGGCGGGATAAGCTCGTGCAGAAGGTTCGCTGCATTATACAAGATTTTGGAAAAAAGGAAAATTTGCTCCTTGGGATGAAGACTGTGGATGTGTTAGAACGCCTCGGTGTTGGGTACCATTTTGAGCAGGAGATTGCTAAATTTATGGACGTTCTCAGCAGGAAACCAGCAGTGGGTGATGACTTATTATGTGCAGTCGCACTCCAGTTCCGGTTGTTGAGGCAGCATCACTATGACGCAACATGTGGTATGTATAATTATTTCATCTGCATTCCCATCTTTGTCTGGTCATAATAATGTTGCGGGGTTCAAGTAGTAATATTCATTTTCTCTGATCCTTTTAGCAAATACTTCTTCAGATTCCAAATTATAAATTATTTTGTTTTAGTAATATATATAAGGAAACCTAAAACGACCTATAATTTAGGTTGGCAAATTTAACCCAACTTACTAGCTAGTCACCTATATGTATATTACATAAATCACCTATATGTATATTACATAAAAATTATTAAACATTCTCATGCTTGGTAGATGCTACTATAAAACTTTTAGTCCGTTGAGCCATAGTCAATGCTTTGTGTTGATAGTGCGCACAATCTTGTGGTAATTGATGCTATAGCTATATCAGGTGTCAGTAGTACTTCGGTGAGTAGCACTTGTCACGAAGTGTAAGTACATATGTAAATCATTTTTGCTAAATGTACTTCCAATAGAATCACATTTTGCTAAGTAACCGTATGCAGATGTTTTCAAGACTCGTACTTATGTCATCATTCTAGAAGTTTTGTAAGTGATAAAATTTTGTTTCTTCTTCCTAAACACAAATCAAAAGTCTGAGATGATGATCACGGATAGGCGGGATGAGCTCGTGCAGAAGGTTCGCTGCATTATACAAGATTTTGGAAAAATGGAAAATTTGCTCCTTGAGACGAAAACTGTGGATGCCTTAGAACGCCTCGGTGTTGGGTACCATTTTGAGCAGGAGATTGCTACATTTATGGACGTTCTCAGCAGGAAACCAGCAGTGGGTGATGACTTATGTGCAGTTGCACTCCAGTTCCGGTTGTTGAGGCAGCATCACCATGACGCAACATGTGGTATGTATAATTCATCTGCATTCCGGTCTTTGTCTGGTCATAATAATGTTGCAGGGTTCAAGTAGTAATATTTATTTTCTCTGAGCCATTTAGCAAATACTCCTTCAGACTCCAAATTATAAATTATTTTAATTTTTCTAGGTACATACCTTTCGTTATGCACTAGATATATAATGAAAACCTAAAACGGCCTATAATTTAGGTTGGCAAATTTAACCCAACTTACTAGCTAGTCACCTATATGTATACTACATAAAAATGATTAAATATTCTCATGCTTGGTAGATAATGCTTTCCACGAAGTGTAAGTACATATGAAATCATTTTTGCTAAATAATGTACTTCCAATACAATCACATTTTACTAAGTACTGCAGATGTTTTCGAGACTTTCTTGGATGACAATGGGGATTTTAAAGACACCCTGCGATCAAATGTTGATGCTTTGCTCAGTCTGTACGAGGCAGCTCACATTAGCAAGTGCAATGAGGATGTGCTGAACAGGGCCATCGTCTTCACCGTGGACAGACTATCGTACCTAGCAAATGGTGGTAATCTGCCTAGGCACATCCAAAATAAAGTGCTGCATGCTCTAGCGGCGCCGACCCTGTCGGAGGATAAAAAGGCTCCAGGCCAAGCTCTACATTTCCATCTACGATGATGATAATGAGAAGGACCATGACATACTTGTCCTTGCTAAGCTAGATTTTCACATCTGGCAGCAGATGCACCGCGACGAAGTTAGGAGCATCTCTCTGTAAGTACGATGACGAGGGCCTGGATTAGGACCCTCTAAGCAACGAGGTAATCACCCTTAGGATGGAGTCTTCTGACACCATTGACAGCGTCAAGGCTAAGATCCAGGACAAGGAGGGATGCAGATCTTCGTCAAGACCCTCATCAGCGAGACGCCTCATCTCCGACTAGTAGGCGGCTCTACGAGTACTCTCTGCTTCGCACGAGTACTCTCCGCCTCGCACGAGTGCTTTCCGCCTCGGCTCCGACTACTCGTTCGCACGAGTAGTTTCCGTCTCCGACTAGGGCGGGGCCCACACGTGGAGGTCGGAGCGCGGGATCAGGGGCCCCACACGAATGTGGCGCTGCCCCGACGCTCGAACTTCCCCGCGACGACACGCAAGGCTCTGGTTCTCCATGCCATGCAAACACCCCAGCTGGCAGGACGCGAGGGCGGCTCGTTCTGACAGGAGCTGTAACACCACACTGTGAGCCCGCACGGCCTCCAACACGCCGTCCCGTCCAACCTCTGCAGCACGCCACCTCGTCAGAACAGGTACTCAATGACCATCTACGGGCGGCGCCTACCTGCACTTAGGCCATAACGTGGCGGGCCTAATCAACTCTCAAGGGAGCTGAGTCATCCAAGGAAGAACTCGGAGGAGGCGCCAAGTACTCGAAATATACAGTACCGCACGCACACGCGGCAGTCACCAACACCACTACAGCTCAGCGCCCTTCAATGCTCCCTGACGGACATCGACATGGGAAAAGACCTCCCAATCTTGTAGCACTATAGCACATATTTGTATCCCCTTTGTGCCCCTCACCTTTGCGTCTATAAAAGGGGAGGAGGGCAATCGTTTTAGGGCTTGAACGCTTAGCTGAACTCTTGAACAACACCCACAGGGACTTGGGTTCCGACACCCTCTCCCGACCAGTTTGTAACCCCTACTACAGACTCCCTTGGCATAAGAACACGACCGCTCGAAACTGGACCTAGGGTATTACTCTCAGGAGGCCCGAACCAGTATAAATCCTCGTGTCTCCTGTGCTAACCATCCGGGTTCGACACACGATCCGATACAAATTTACTACCGGCGGTAGAGAACCCCGACAGTTGGCGCGCCAGGTAGGGGCACATCGTATGTCTCGCCGAACTTCACCAGCGATCCGGATGGAGGGCCGCGGAATTTCGTTAACTCCCGGCACCACCATGCTATTCGGCTCCCTCGGCTTCGTCTACACCGGGCCGGCGGAGTCCGTCGTCGGGAGGACCTTCACCCGACCCGCGCGTCCCACCGCCTTGACGGCGGCAGCGGGACGCGCTGCCTTCATCCGTAGCTTCAAAGACGAGTCGATCATGGCCATTTTGGGGCCGAACACAACACATGAGCGTTTCAGGCTCGCGGTCTACTATCTCACTGACCTCGCCTTCCAAGCCAATGGACCCGAGCCGCTGACCCGGGGTGAGTTCATGAAGCGGTACAGCCATGTACCCCCATGGCCAGCAGGGCCTCCCGGACGACCTGGTGACGGCCTATGTGGACGCGCTGAGGGCTTCCTATAACCGCCCCGGGCTTCGTGGACGCACGGCGGGGGCCACCGGTGCCACTGCCGGACTTCACGCGCGAGTGTAACGTCTGCGAAGAGAACCCTCGACGAAGAGCTGGCAAACCTCCACCAAGCGCTCGGGGAGGAGGAAAAGCCACGCGACCTTCAGCATGACCAGTGGCGTGAACAACACCGCGAGCAAGAGGAAGAGCAGCCGGCCCCACAGGCTCGCGCACGAGCACGTGACGTGAACCGGCGCATCAACGAGGACGCCGCTGTCGACGGCGGCGACGCGCCACTCTTCAGGCGCGCGTCGCAGAACCTCGCGGCCGCGGCCATGCTCCTGCGTGGTTGTCCCGAACCGGCCACCCCTGAGGAGAAAAGGGTTCGCCAGCAGCTCAAGACCCTCCTTGAGACGGCGGCCGCGCAACAGGCGGAAAGCTCAGTGTCGCGTCAACATTCGGCACGTGAGGCACGAGCGACGCAGTCCGTGCAACGCAAGGACCCATCTCCGTCGAGGCATAGGAGCCGCTACAGGGAGGCAGGCGAAGCGACAGTCAAGACGTGTCTGGGACCCAACCGCGACGCCCGCGACACGCTCCGAGCCCGCCGCCGAGCTGCTAGTGCTGACGACTACGAGTACGGCTACGGCAGCAACCACGACGACGGTCGCGACCACCAAGATGAGCACCGCTCACGCCGGCGGTACAGTTAGAGGCGTGGCGGGCGCTACGACAGCGAGGAAGATCGTGGCCGCAGCTTGTCGCCTGATCCGAAAGGACCTCGCGCCTTCGGCCAGAAGGTGCGCGACGCGTGTTTCCCCTCGCGGTTCCGAGCACCGACGACAGTCCCCAAGTACAATGGAGAGACCAACCCAAGCATCTGGTTGGAAGACTACAGGCTCGCGTGTCACGCGGGAGGAGCGATGATGATCTCTTCATCATCAAGAACCTACTGCTCTACCTCGCTGAATCCGCGCGAACCTGGCTCGAGCACCTGCCACGCGGCAGGATCAACAGTTGGGCGGAGCTATGTCAGAGCTTCATCGGCAACTTTCAAGGCACGTACGCCCGCCCCGGCAAGCAATGGGAGCTGCGAATCTGCAAGCAGAAGCCGGGCGAGAGCCTGCGCGACTACATTCGGCGCTTCTCCAAGCGCTGCACCGAGCTCCCCAGTGCAACCGACAACGACGCCATTTCGGCGTTCCAGAACGGCACCACCTGCACCACCCTCATCCATCGGCTAGGGTGCAGAACCCCTAGGACCACTCGGGAGCTTCTCGACATCGCGACCAACCATGCTGACGGGGAGGAGGCGATCGCGGCAACTTTGAACACCCCTCCGGGCAAGGGGAAACAAGTCTTGGACGACGGCGACGGGCCCTCCTCGTGCTCCAAGAAGAAGAAAAAGAACGGCAAGCGTAGCCGCGATGATCACCTCGTCGCAGCAGTCGAGCGTAAGGCTACCCAGCCCAAGAACAATCAGAACGGTCCCGCGAAGGACCATTTCGAGAGGCTCTTGGAGGCGCCGTGCACCCACCACGAGACACCCGTCAAGCATGCGCTCAAGGATTGCCGCCTAATGAAGAACTACGTCAACGGCACGCTCAAGCCCAAGACGGCGGATCCTCCGAAGAAGGATGTGCCTCTCCCCGACAATGACGATGATGAGGCGGAGGCTGTGTACCCCCGCGAGGACGGTGCTGTACACATGATCTTCAGCGGGACGCCAGCATGACCCTCAAAGCGTCAAGAGAAGCTGATCAGGCGTGAGGTCTACAACACCGAGCCCGCGACGCCGTCATACCTCAAGTGGTCAGAGACTCTGATTACTTTCGACCGTACAGACCACCCCGACCACGTGCCGCAACCAGGATGCTACCCTCTCGTGGTGGCTCCTTTGATCGGGACCAAGCGGGTCCACAAGGTGCTGATGGACGGGGGAAGCGGCCTCAACATCCTGTACATGACGATGCTCGACAGCATGGGCATTCTGCGGTCCCCTGCGCCCATCGCCTACACCCTTCCATGGGGTCATCCCTGGGAAGGATGCACTCCCGATTGGGCAGATCGATCTGCCCGTCACGTTCGAGAATTCGCGGAACTTCCGCACAGAAACCCTCACCTTCGAAGTGGTGGGGTTCTCGTGGACGTACCACGCCATCCTCGAGAGGCAGGCCTACGCCAAGTTTATGGCCGTGCCCAACTACATGTATCTCAAGCTAAAGATCCCCGGTCCGAAGGGGGTCATCACAGAGGGGACTACGTTCCAGTACGCATACGAATGCGACGCAGAGTGTTTTCAGTTCGCTGAGACGCTCATCCGGTCCGAGAGGCTCCACGCCGAGCCTCCCTCCGAGGACCCAGACATCCTCGAGTCGTCCAAGCGTGCGGCCTGCTCTTTCGAGCCCGCCAAGGACATCAAGGATGCGGCTGTCCCCGATGATGGCCGCACGCTCCGTATCGGGACGGCGCTCGATCCTAAATAGGAAAGCGCGCTCGTCGACTTCCTCAAGCGAACCTCGACGTGTTCGCATGGAAACCCTCCGACATGAAGGGGATCTCGAGAGAGGTCGCCGAGCACAAACTGAACATCAAGCCAGGATCGAAACCGGTGAAGCAGCGCCTCTGCTGCTTCAACGACGACAAGTGCAAGGCCATCGGCGAGGAGATCAAGAAACTTCTTAGTGCGGGGTTCATTCAAGAAGTGTTCCACCCCGAGTGGCTTGCTAACCCTGTATTTGTAAAGAAGAAGAATAAGAAATTGAGGATGTGTGTTGACTACATGAGCCTTAACAAGGCATGTCCCCAAGACCCGTTCCCTTTGCCTCGCATAGATCAGGTAGTCGATTCAACGGCAGGGTGCGAAACCCTCTGTTTTCTCGATGCGTACTCCGGGTACCACCAGATTGTGATGTGCATAGCGGATCAACTCGCGACATGCTTCATCACTCTGATCGGCGCTTATTGCTATAACTCGATGTTGTTCGGACTCAAAAACGCGGGTGCCACGTTCCAAAGATTCATGCGACGCGTCTTTGGAGATCTTATAGGGCGGATAATCGAGGCGTACGTCGATGACATCATGGTCAAGTCAAAGAAAATGGGCGATCTGATCCTCGACCTCACGGAAGTGTTTGCGAAGCTGAGAGAACACGGGCTAAAGCTTAATCCCGAGAAATGTGTTTTCGGGGTTCCGAGAGGCATGCTCCTCGGCTTTGTCGTGTCGGAACGCGGCATTAAGGCTAATCCCGAGAAGATCTCGGCCATCACTGACATGGGACCAATCCAGAATCTGAAAGGCGTACAACACGTCACAGGCTGCCTCGCAGCTCTCAGTCGTTTCATCGCTCGACTCGGAGAGCGCAGCTTGCCGTTGTACCGCCTGATGAAGAAGTCCGACCACTTTGCAAGGACACCCGAGGCTCAGGAAGCGCTCGACTCACTCAAGAACCTCCTGAAGAGTCCTCCAGTGCTCACAGTGCCGGCACCAGAAGAACCGATGCTCCTGTACGTGGCTGCGACAACACAAGTGGTGAGCGCTGCGCTGGTGGTCGAACGAGAAGAGCCTGGAAGGTCGCTCAAGGTGTAGCGGCCGGTCTATTTCGTAAGTGAGGTACTCTCCGACTCAAAAACCCGCTACTCGCAAATTCAGAAACTAGTATATGCTGTCTTGATCACCAAGCGCAAGCTTCGACACTACTTCGACGCGCATCCCATCACGGTGGTGTCCAAGTATCCGCTCGGGGAAGTGATCCAGAACCCTGAGGCTGAGGGAAGGATAGCCAAGTGGGCCCTCGAGTTTATGGGGCAAAATGTGGCATATGCACCGCGTAGTGCCATCAAATCGCAAGTATTGGCAGACTTTGTCGCTGAATGGACAGAAATCCAAACTCCGCTGGTGCCGATCGAGCACGAGACATGGACAATGTATTTTGATGGCTCCATCATGAAGGAAGGAGCGGGGACAAGCCTTGTCTTCATCTCACCTCTGGGCGTGCGTATAGAGTACTTGGTTCGACTGCACTTCCCTGCCTCCAACAATGTCGCCGAGTATGAAGCACTCATCAACGGCCTTCGAATCGCGATCGAGCTCGGGATCCGCCATCTCGAGATCCGTGGAGACTCAGAGCTTGTCGTAGATCAGGTCATGAAAGAGAAAAATTGCATTGATCCGAAGATGGTGGCATATTGTCGGACCGTGCGTCGGCTGGAAGACAAATTCCACGGCCTCGAGCTCCATCACGTGCTACGCGACTACAACAAGGCTGCTGATATCCTCACCAAGACAGCATCGAGTCGCAAGCCCGTACCACACGGTGTGTTTGCTAGCGATCAGCACGCACCGTCCGTCCGGATCGACGAAGAACAACCACAAGAGACAGAGGTGCCGGAAGTCATGGAGATCGATCAACCACAAGAACCGAACTTAGAAGATCCAGACTGGCGGTTCCCGATCCTCGAGTGGCTAGTCGAGGGAAAGCTGCCTTCCGACCACACGGAGGTGCGCCGCATCTCGCGATGAGCCAAGGCGTTCGTCCTCATCGACGGCGAACTCTACAAGCGAGGCACAACAGGTATACTCATGCGCTACGTCTTAAGGGACCAAGGCCGAGAGCTGCTTCAAGAAATTCACACCGGGACGTGCGGACATCATGCCGGCCCAAGGACCCTAGTCGGAAAGGCGTTCCGACAAGGTTTATACTGGCCAACCGCAGTGGCCGACTCCAAAGACATCGTGCGACGTTGCGAAGTGTGTCAGTTCTACGCTCGACAAACCCACCTCCCGGCACAAGCGCTCCAGACCCTCCCCATCACCTGGCCTTTCGCTGTGTGGGGGCTGGACATGGTTGGGCCGCTCAAGCAAGCGCCCGGAGGCTTCACACACCTACTCGTGGCTGTCGACAAGTTTTCCAAATGGATCGAAGCCCGACCCATAGCGGAGGTCCGCTCCGAGGAAGCCGTGACATTCTTCACCGACATCATTTATCGCTTCGGCATCCCGAACTCTATCATCACCGACAACGGCACACAGTTCACGGGAAAGAAATTCCTCAGATTTTGCGACGACAACAACATCCGCGTGGACTGGGCCGCTGTTGCACACCTGAGGACCAACGGGCAGGTTGAGAGGGACAACGACATGCTCCTGCAAGGATTGAAGCCTCGAATCTTCAAACGACTCGAGAAGTTTCCGGCAAGATGGGTCGCTGAGTTGCCATCTGTCCTCTGGAGCCTGCGCACCACGCCTAGTCGAGCCACTGGCTTCACGCCATTCTTTATGGTGCACAGGTCAGAAGCTGTCCTCCCGACGGACATCGACTACGGCAGCCCAAGAGTTCGAGCATACACCGAGGAGGGGAACCAGGTTGCACTCGAAGATGCTATCGACCAGCTTGATGAAGCACGCAACGTGGCGCTCCTCCATTCGGCCCGATACCAGCAAGCTCTGCGATGCTATCACGAGCGCAACGTGCACAACTGCGAGTTCTAGGTCGGAGACTTGGTGCTCCGATGAGTTCAGAGCAACAAAGATCGGCATAAGCTCGCGCCCCCGTGGGAGGGGCCATACATCGTTGATCAAGTGCTCCGACTGGGGACATTCAAGCTTCGGTATGAGGATGGCACAATCATCTCCAACCCATGGAACATAGAGCATCTACGCTGTTTTTACCCTTGAGTAATGTTCCTCATTTTATCTTATGATCAATGAATAATACCATATGCTTTTGTTCATATTTTCATAAGTTCGCAAGTTTTCGTGTTGGCATCTTCTCTGCATGCTTCAACATTTTCTAAAGGCTGAGTGGAAAGCGTCCCTGCACCCATACAGAAACGCTCTCCGCTCGGGGGCTACTCGGGGCACGATGCCCCCCTTTCGTTTTTCCGTTCGTTTTCCCGTTTTTAAAACAAAGTTCTCCAACGAACATGTCGTAACCGATCGCACGCGCGAACGGTTTTTTGGCGGAACGCCCTATGTTGCAAAGGAAAAAGATGTCGATCTGTGCGTGTCTCGTCGCTGCCGCTCGTTCAAAGCTCCTAGCACCTACGCCCCCGCCGCTATGGTACGAAGACTTGCGAGCATGGTCCAGGTCCCCAGGTCGCCATCCGACTTCTTTCAAAAAGTGCTTGGGTAACCGCTCAGGCTTCGACTCAAAATGATTTTGACGAAAAATCCGCAAGTCACTGCTGAACCTCCCTAAAGTGCTCGGGGCTGCAAACACGTGGCGTCACTTTACAGCTCAGGTTGGTCGAGCTCTCCGACTCCTACGTCCCCACGGCTCCAGAGTAAAGTTTGATCGGCCTGAGTTTCTAAGTACCACTACTCCGTTCTGCAGTCGTCCCCGGGTGCTCAGGGATTATTTCGGCGGTGACAACTTTAAGCAAAACGAAAGTTGTTCGAAGTAGTACGCATACAAGTTTGTCTTGTCTATCTACCATACAAAATGATACATCTAACTAGAAGTCCCGGAGTTGTCTTCGACTTCTGGTGTGTCTTTTGGGATCAGGTCCAGGTCCTTCATCGCTGCATCAGCCATGGCGCAGGCGAAGGCGGTGCAGTCTTCCTCGAGCTTGTCGTACTCCTCGTCCGAGTAGCAGGGGGCCCAGCCGCCGCTCAACGCCTTGCGGTCCAACCCCTTGTAGTTCGAGTCGAACATTGCAAGAACCCGGTGCACCACCTTTCGAGATGTCGCTAGCTCTCGCTCTTTGGCTACGCTCGGGAGAAGCGCCACTCGATCCGCAAGCACATAGGGAGGCATATGGACGGATGGAACACCAAGATCCGACAAGATCCGATTGACAAACCGATCGAACTTAGCACGGTCCGAGAGGTCCTTCTGGCGTATCGCCTCCGCCTTGTGCTGAGCCTTCCTGGACTCCTGGGGCTCGGCCTTGACTTCTGAAGGAGGAAAACGAACCGGAGGTTAGTTGAGAGGAGCACGAGCAATAGAAAGGAGGGACAAGGCTAAAGGATCGTACTCGAGAGCTGGTCCGACAAGTTTTTGGCCATCCCCGTCATATCGTGGATCTTGAGCTCAGCGGCGGTGACTTTTTCCGCCTCCTCCACGAGCCTCTTGGCCAATGCAGCACGAGCCACACGGAGTCCTGCCGACACGAGAAGACAAGTCAATGTCACAGACAAGCAACACGAAGAAAAAAGCACTACGGAAGCTGAAACTGTTCGGTTACTCACCATCAAGGTCTTGCGCCAGCTTGGCATTACCGTCGCGGAGCCGGGTTCCCTCGTCGTTAGCTTCCTGCGGCTTGGTGACGAGGTCACCCACCTGCTTGTTGGCCATCCTGAGGTCCACCCCAGTGAGGACCAAGTCCTGCTCCAGCTCGGCCACCTTCTTCTCGAGCACCGCCTTCTCCTGGGCGGCAGCCTGGGAAGCGGCTTCGGCGGCAGTTGCAGCAGTGGTAGCAGCTTGAGCGGCCTCGGCGGCGGTCGCAGCGGTGGTACCCAGCTCCGTGGCTGTTGCCTCCGCCTGGGCAAGCTTCGCCTCAAGGGTCGTCCTCTCCGACACGACGGCGTCAGCAGCTGACTGCGCAGCCACTGCACGGTCCTCCGTGGACTTTGCCACGGCTTCGAGCACGGTCCTCGTCGACGCTTCATTCACCATCGCCCCTGAAGCAACCAGTCGGGCGGCCGCCAACTGCATTTCCAACTAGAGCTTCTCGGCCCGAAGCTCCTCGATGGTGCGTGCCTTCCTGGCACTGCAGCTTGCAAGCACCTGTTCCGAGTAGAATATTATCTACGACGACGTCTGCAAAGACAAAGAAGCAAAACCAAGATCAGGCTCAGCAAACTCACCGTTGTGGCGGGGAGGACGAGCTCATTGACCGCTTGTTCTGCCCACCTTAAGCCCCATTCGAGGCGGTGACGGGCCGCGGCCTCTTCGTCCTCGTCGTCGTGCGGCCTGGCCTCGTGGGTCTCGGTCCATGAGGAGTGCCCAAGGCCGAGGTTGTGCTCTCCCCCCTCTACGGTCGGGAAGGGGCGAGCTCCCAAGCTCTCCCCAACTTCTCGAACCGTATCCGGAAAGATGCTGCCCGCCACATCTTCAGGAGCGGCAGGCACTTGCAGGTCTGGGCGGGGCGAGTCCGCGACCACGACTACCTCCGAGTTGAGAACGGCGGGCTAAGGTGATGGCTCCACCAATGTCCTCGTGGCCGGCACCACCACGCTCGCAGGAGGCGCCGCCGCACTCATGGTGGATGTTGGGGCACGATGAAGTCCAGCTCCACCTCCACCGCCTTGGTCGTGGACTCCTCGAGGTTGGCCCCGGCCACCTCGACATCGGCCGCAACCACGGAGGTGGGCCGCATGGGCGGCTCGACCGCTGGCTCCTTCGGCACCGACATGCACCATTCCAACTTGGCCTCGAAGGCGGCCATGTCGCCGCTCGAGAGTTTGGACCTTTCAAGGTCAGCGGCTTCCTAGGGCTGCTCGGACGTCTCGGGAGCCACCAGCACCTCGGCCCTGCTTCCGCCGGCATGCGATGCTGGAGGCATGCCTGCCTCGGGAGCCGCTGACGCGCCGGCATCGCGATTGACGGCGGGCGCCGCCAGGGGCTCGACCTCCACGGGGACTGTTTGCCCCCTGACCACTCCACCAACCTCCGACGACAGCGGAGGCGCCGCCGCCTCGGGGACCTTGACTGCCTCGGCGGTTCCGCTCTCGGCCCGCGTTGTTGCCGGTGCGGGCGGAAGGGTCGCCGGGAGGGGGTCAGACGGAGGATCGCACACGGCCAGGACCGCGCGTTTCTGCGGCGCGAGGCTGAGCGCACCGGTGTCGGAGCGCCTGGCATGAGAAAGTAAATTGAAAGATGTACGAACAACAGCAAGAACGAAACAACAGGATGTCGAGAGACAATACGTACGTGGAGGAAGTGATGCGGGCCCGCTTGATGGGCCTAGTAGCCACGCCTGACAATTCGGGGGCTGGTCTCTTGCCTGCCGCTGCGTCAGAGGGTGGACTCCGACCTCCACCTGGGGCGAGGCGAACCTGCACGGGTGGGGGCCCGCCGGCCTGGATGACCAAGGATTGAAGGCGCCGTGGGGGTAAGCCCGAGTTCTCCCCCTGTGGCGCACTCGGAGAAGACGCTGGCGGTGTCGATTTCGCCTCGGACGGCGGCCGCCTCTTCGGGGAGCGCGACTGCCACCATGTTGTGTCGTCGGAAGAGCGGCGGGAGGACGAGTCGCGGTCCACCGGCCGCCTGGGAGGGTCGACCCGCCGCGGAGAACCCCTCCTCTCCATTGGAGGATGATGGCTGACGGGGCCTACCTGGGAGCGGGTCACCCTCCGATCCTCTGGGGCGGGGCGCGGGTACGGCTGCGAGCTGGAGCTCATCCCCTGCTCACGGCGGTCGGCTCTGGCCGCCGTCTCGAGCTGGCCTCCGTGGTCTGCTGCTGAGGAGGGGGCGACGCAGACGGCGTCGACAGAGCGCTCCAGTCAACACTAGCGCTCCTCTCGCCGCCAGACCACAGCGGTGATGATGAGGGGTCCTCGTCTGAGGAGACGGCAATCTCCTTCAACTTCCGGCACTTGGCGCGGTGGTCGTTCCGCTCGCGCTTCGCGATCTCCTTCCTCTTGTGCTCGGCCTTGCGGTCGGCCCTCCTCTTCTCCGCGGTGACGGTGGAGCAATTCCGTATCGCGTCCTGGGGGAGAGGAGGCTTCGCGGGGGTGGGGTCCGCAGACTTCAACTAAGAACAACAAGAAGGAAAGGAATCAATACGCAGCCAAAAAAGCTCTGAGAAGACATTGTCGACAAAGACCCCAAAAACTAGTCGGAAAGCTAGTCGAAAAAGAGGAAAACTTACAAGTTTTTTGGTCCCCTCGTGGGGAAGCATGGGTAGAAGCCGGGATGGTGGCCACGAGTACGACGCCTTCCCGATGGCCAGCCCCACGCGGCGCTGGATCTCATCCAGTGAGGGCAGCTCGAGCGCTGTCACGGTCCCTTCGAAGGATGCCCTGTTGGGCGTCATCTGACAGATGCGCAGGGGCCGCCGCCGGAGCGGGACGATCCCCAACGCATGGTACTGGCCGATGACGGCCGCCAAGTCAACCCTGGCATTGCGCAGCCGGGTCAGGACCGCCCAGCAATACTTGAGCAGCTTCTCCTGCTCCGCCACCGGGGGCCCGTGGCTCCAACTCTTTGGCGCCTCGGCGATGGAGGCACCGGTGTACTCCGGCAGCGAGTGCTCAGGGTCATTCTTGAGGTAGAACCAACCCTTGTGCCAGCCACTGTTGGAGCTCGTCAGCGAGAAGGGGATGTACTCCTCCCCTCTACCTTGCTTCATCCGAAGATTGGCGCATCCGATCGTCGCTGGAAACTTGCCGTCCTTCAAGCACACAAACTTGAAGAAGTACCGGAAGAGATGCCAGTGGGCACCCACTCCCAGGTACCCCTCACATAGCGCCTCGAACGCCACCATCTGCTGGATGCTGTTCAGGTTGAGGTGCTGGAGTTGGAGCCTGTACTCCCAGAGAACCGCGCGGATGAATCGCCCGGCGGGGACGGAGAAGCCGCGCTCGTGGAACAACACGAACGAGATGACGTAGCCCAGTGGCGGATGCGGGACGGACTCACCCTCCGGCACCTTCCATTCCTCAGTGGCAGTGGGCGCCGGCAGATGCCCGGCGGCGACGAGGCGGTGGAGAGTCACGCGGGTGACGTTGGAACGGGTCCAGTTCGACATGGTGTCGTCGAGCTCCGGGTCGCAGCGCGGATGGAAGAAGCGGCAGCGGCGCGACAGATGCGAAGAGCAGAGGAGCGGGCGGTGCTGGTTATGGCGGAGATTGGGGGAGCAAATAGCTTCAAACTCTCCCGACGTGCGGTTAATAAGGAGCGGACGTGGGCGCCGGCCTTAAATGTTGGCCCCACCACGCCGTAAAGCCGCCCACTCAGAGGGCGCGCCCCCAGGGCAACTGGCGCACGCTTGCGCAACGGTTCGACGCCCGGTTGGCCCGCAAGTCTGAACCAACTGCACGCTGTCCCCTCAACTCGTCATATCAGCCACGTCAGCCACGACCACCACGACAGACGTGACCCCCGATGCGTCCACGACCACCTTGACCAGAGATTTCGAAACGGCAACAACATTTCAAGATTAAAACCCCACAAGTGAGTCTACAACTCCCTAGTGGGCTCGGGGCCTACTGACGAGGGCCTGGATTAGGGCCCCCTAAGCAACGAGGTAATCACCCTTGGGATGGAGTCTTCTGACACCATTGACAGCGTCAAGGCTAAGATCCAGGACAAGGAGGGATGCAGATCTTCGTCAAGACCCTCATCAGCGAGACGCCTCATCTCCGACTAGTAGGCGGCTCTACGAGTACTCTCCGCCTCGCACGAGTACTCTCCACCTCGCACGAGTACTCTCCGCCTCGCCTCCGACTACTCGTTCGCACGAGTAGTTTCCGTCTCCGACTAGGGCGGGGCCCACACGTGGAGGTCGGAGCGCGGGATCAGGGGCCCCACACGAACGTGGCACTGCCCCGACGCTCGAACTTCCTCGCGACGACACGCAAGGCTCCGGTTCTCCACGCCATGCAAACACCCCAGCTGGCAGGACGCGAGGGCAGCTCGTTCTGACAGGAGCTGTAACACCGCACTGTGCGCCCGCACGGCCTCCAACACGCCATCCCGTCCAACCTCTGCAGTACGCCACCCCGTCAGAACAGGTACTCAATGACCATCTACGGGCGGCGCCTACCTGCACTTAGGCCATAACGTGGCGGGCCTAATCAACTCTCAAGGGAGCTGAGTCATCTAAGGAAGAACTCGGAGGAGGCGCCAAGTACTCGAAATGTACAGTACCGCCCGCACACGTGGCAGTCGCCAACACCACTACAGCTCAGCGTCCTTCAATGCTCCCTGACGGACATCGACATGGGAAAAGACCTCCCAATACCCTAGCACTATAGCACATATTTGTATCCCCTTTTTGCCCCTCACCCTTGCGTCTATAAAAGGGGGAGGAGGGCAAACGTTTTAGGGGTTGAACGCTTAGCTGAACTCTTGAACAACACCCACAGGGACTTGGGTTTCGACACCCTCTCCCGACCAGTTTGTAACCCCTACTACAGACTCCCCTGGCATAAGAACATGACCGCTCGAAACTGGACGTAGAGTATTACTCTCAGGAGGCCCGAACCAGTATAAACCTTTGTGTCTCCTGTGCTAACCATCCGGGTCCGACACACGATCCGATATAAATTTACTGCCGGCGGTAGAGAACTCCGACATACGGCTAACATCATCTTTTGCTCAGTTAGTAGAAAAATGTTTATACTGATCTGCTGCAAACTATAAGCAAGAATTAATGATCATGCAAATGTGCATTAACACATGGAAATAGTAAGCTAATTGAAGCAAAAGAATTCTGACTCCTGAACTGGAATATGAAGAATGGCCTTTATTTGTTGTCAAGAAAAGTAACATAACGTAGTTGTATATCTCATGAGATGAATAACGTCTAACTGACTACTTATAGGTGGTACAAGGACCTTAATCCTAGGAGCACTCTTGGTCAATACATACGAGAACGGCCAGTCGAGTGTTATTATTGGGCCCTTGGTGCTTGCTACGAGCCACATTATGCCAACGCACGGATGATGTTTACAAAGATTCTGACACTTTTAACATTCTTTGATGACACATTTGATTCATACGGCACATTGGACGAGGTTCTTCAATTTAGCCAAGCAGTTCAAAGGTATGTTAGCAGTTTCCTCTCTCTAAGTTGCATTTTAATTAATACTCAATTATTAACCAAGCAAGTGTGTCCGCACGCTAGTTCACAGTTTTCATTATATCTATAACCCGATGCATTTTGTAGTAGGAATGCACAGACCCTAGTAATTGCTATCAGCAGACTAGGTCAATTGCAACTAGATGGAACCGGATGCAACTGACGTGAATCAATTGTAATCGAACCCGACTAGATTGCAGCCTGATCGCATGTTTATTTACAAAGAACGTCAGGGCCCGGCCTTTTGAGAACCAAGGGCCTTTGCCCTTCTTTCCGGTACTGATTAGATTGAAAACGTGTGACTAATCAATGATAGATTTGACCAAGTAAGTTCGTGACTGTGAACCTCGTCTATTGGAATGGATTAATAAAACTCTACATATGTTGTAGTATACTTTACTCATATGATTGGGAAATCCAAACCACGGCCTTGGAGGTACTACCCAACGAGACCCGTGCCCACCGGTGTCCATCTATAGATAATTTTTCCTAGCTCCACCCTACGGACCACCTTGGGTTTAAACAGAGTATCATACTAAGTCTGCTTTCGGACACTATTCTCGGGAAAAGATATGCATCATAACATGTTACACAATACCACTAGGCCGCTTTGGACCTCAACCTATGACCTATGCCGACTAGACCTATGACTATGTGAAGGGCTAGAAGCGTGATTTTTTGCTCGTGTTTGAATGGGAACATTTGGCATTTATAAGAACTGGTTTTTGGTTTGATTCTTAATCAAATTTGAATAGTTTCAATTTGGGTAAATTTAATTTGGGTAATCTGAATATGGAGTGAATTAAAAGGGGAATTTCATGTTTTCTTGAAAATTTTGAAAAAGTCCCTATTTTCCAAAGATTCTAAATTTTGAGATGTTACACTATTAATCATTATAAAAGCTATATATGTATGTGTTATGTGTGTGTGTATATGTATCTACACACATCTCACTCTTCGGTCCAGTAGATAATTCAAACAACTTTAATATTGAATGGCAAGGCACGACAATCATCCAGGGGCAGAGCACAGGTAGCCCCAAGTCCGGTAGGAGGCGGTGGTTGTACTTGTGCACTAGGTGCAGGATACTTGGGCCAGGGTGCGGCAACGACATGAGGAGAGAACAACGACATTTAGTGACAGAGAGGGATCATTGCTTCCAAAATGTTTTTCAAAAAAGCACTATGCACTCACCATGAATGCTATGATTGTTTTTGTAACCTATGTTTACTTAGTTCATATATCAAAAATAATTTTATTTTCAAATAATTACACAAACTTTCTAATTAATACTAAAAACACTTATTAAATTTTAAAATACTAACAAAATTAAAAACTAGGGTGTAAAAGCTTTCTAGAACAACCCAAGCACAGAGCGCATCTTTTCCAAGGAAGCATCAAGACGGAACGTGTGGTGGATTTTCTCATCATTCCTGCATAGAAAATTGCCATTCTTATGATCACCTTTGATCCTGCGCATCGAGGAGGATTGCAGATTAAGCAATACCCGGTGTCCCATGCGACAGCTCGCTTAGCGTGCCACCCCTCCAAAACAGGTGGCACGTCTTGGAAGCTAGTGGGCCCATGATGGAAGTGCCTTCTACTGAGGTTTCCGAACGTGCGGCCGCGATGAGCGAACGCGGCGTCGGAGCCGCTTCTACGATTCTGCCGCCGTAGTTCATTTGTCTTGTGGGCGTTCGGGAGACGCGCGTTCGTCGCAGGGTGTTCGGCGGGATTATTCTGCGTTTCTCGCTCATTAACTACGCGGTCGCGGTCCCAAATGTTATAACTTAAACATCAACACTAGCAGTAGATCCAGACGGATAAAGACTTAACATATACAGATACACATGAAACACACCTAGATCTAGAACACCTACACTACTGCATAAAGAAACAAAGGAGGAGATAGGATCGCAGACCATCCATGGACGCTTGGGGGGCTCCGTCAGAGGCCATGGTGTCGACGGCGGTTACTGGGGCGGCCTCGGGTTGTCGGAGCTGAGGAAGAGGCGGCGTCGGATCGGTGACGGCGGCAGCGGAGTGTGCGTGTCAGAGCTGAGGGCGGTGACACCAGGTGCGACGGATCCAGCCGGAGGTTGGCGGCGGCGGCGGTGGAGCTTCCTGCCGCTCTAGTGCTCCCTTAGTAGACCTGAGCATTCCACGGGCCGGGCCGGGTTCGGACCGGGCCGAAAAAAACCCGGGTTTTTCGGGCCGAGAGAAATCCTGTCCATGACCGTCCCATGGGACGTGTCGGGCCTCAGTTTTCGGGCCGGGCCCGGGCTTGGGCGGGCCGCCCGCGCATTTTACAGTGTAAAGTAACTAAAAACAGCATTTCGGGTCGGGCTCGGGCCAAAAAAAATTTTCGCGGGCTTCAAGATCTCTGCCCACGCCCGTCCAGTAAGGTCCGTGGGCGGGCCTGGCGCGGGCCGGGCCCGGGCCGGGCCAGCGGGCCGGGTCGGGCCGGGCCAAAAATGCTCAGGTATATCCCTTAGTCGGCTAGGGTTTGTAGGGTGGGTGGCGGCGGCGCAGGTGAACCTCGTGATCTGCCCCCGTGGCCCCCACCCCCTTAATATAGCACTGTGCGAGCAGGGGCCCACCAACCATCGATTGGTTGGGCGCCCCCGACCAGGGCGCTAGACCATCGAACTAACATTCTACCTCTCGATCTCACTTACTACCTTTACTTAATCTCGAGTTCCGTAATTGGTATCCTCTTCATCACAAATAGAACATATCGAGCATGAGTCATCTTAATCGTAATCACAACCAGATTAACCAGCCACAATACACTCATCCATTCTGAAAGGATCTTAACTTGGGCCCAGTTCAGGAATCATATGCTTTCCCTTAAACCCATACTGGTAATGTGTTCCTTAAACACATTGAGTGGTAAGCCTTTTGTGAGCGGATCCGCGATCATCTCTTTAGTACTTAAATGCTTCAGACTTATAGTTTCATCCCGGACTCTATCTTTCACCGCATAGAACTTTATTTCTATCAGTTTGGTAGCATTACTCGACTTGTTGTTGTGAGCGTAAAATACTACTGGAGCATTATCGTGGTATAACTTTAGTGGTCTATGAATACAATCTACCACTCTCAAGTCGGGCACAAACTTCTTTAGCCACATCACCTGTCCCGTTGCCTCATAACAGGCTATAAACTCTGCATACATCATGGATGTTGCAACCAGTTCTTGCTTAGAGCTTCTCCACGAGATAGCTCCCCCTGCTAGAGTGAAGATATATCCTGACGTTGATTTTCTATCATCTCTATCTCCCGCATAATCAGTGTCTGAATACCCTACTATCTCTAGGGAATCAGACCTTCTATATGTTAGCATCATATCTTTCGTGCCTTGAAGATATCGAAAAGCCTTCTTTACCATCATCCAATGTTCCTTGCCTGGATTAGATTGATATCTTCCAAGTACTCCCGTAACAAATGCCAAATCAGGGCGAGTGCACACTTGTGCATACTGTAAGCTATCAACTGCTGAAGCACATGGAACCATTTTTATTTGATCGATCTCATATTGGTTCCTTGGACATTGATAAAGTCCAAACTTATTGCCCTTAATTATGGGAGCTGGTGTGGCCTTACTCACATGCATATTATATTTCTTAAGGATTTTTTCCAAATATGCCTTTTGTGATAAACCTAAAACCCCATTCCTTCTGTCTCGATGAATCTCAATGCCTAAAACATATGAGGCTTCACCAAGATCTTTCATATCAAATTTTGAGGACAAAAACTTTTTCGTTTCCTACAGCAGTCTGACATCACTACTAGCAAGCAAGATATCATCCACATACAGTATCAGGAAAATAAATTTCACATCCTTAAACTTTGCATAAACACAATTGTCCTCAATATTTGCTTTAAAACCAAACTTCATAATCGTTTCATCAAACTTTAAGTCCCACTGTCTAGAGACTTGCTTTAATCCATAAATGGACTTTCTTAAACGACATCCCATATACTCCTTTCCTTTCACAACAAAACCTTTGGGTTGAGTCATGTAAACATCTTCATATAGATTTCCATTTAGGAATGTCGTCTTTACATCCATCTGATGTAATTCCAAATCATAGTGAGCCACCAAAGCCATTATGATCCTAAAAGAATCCTTACATGAGACTGGAGAAAACGTCTCATTATAATCTATCCCTTCTCTTTGTGTGTAACCCTTAGCCACAAGCCGTCCCTTATACTTATCAATATTCCCTTTAGAGTCATACTTAATCTTGTAGACCCATTTACAGCCTACTGTCTTGGCTCTTTAAGGAATTTCTTCTAAGTCCCAAACTCTGTTGGTACTCATTGACTTCATTTCATCTTCCATGGCTTCTAGCCACTTGGATGCATCAGGACGACTCATGACTTCTTCAAAAGAAGGAGGATCACCTTCTATGTGAATTTCTTCACATTCATAAACTTCATAGTCATCAGGGATAGCTGGCTTTCTAACCCTTAGCGACCTTCTTGGGGCTTCTATGGCTGGCTCCTCTTGTACTTAGGGCTGTTGTGGTTCTTCTTGTGCATCAGTTGTTTCTATAGGATCCTGATGAACAATTTCCTCATTTTCTTCCACTAATTGCATAGGAGTACTAACAATAGGTTCCGCCACCACAGTGGGTCGCACTGTAGCTGTCGGAATAGTAGGCAGCTCAAAATATGGTTCTTCAACCATTGGAGTGGGTGCACACACCCGCTTTTCTTCAAGATCAATCTTTCGAGCTGGCTTGCTCCCTCTAATCATTTCATTCTCTAGAAAGATAGCATGTCTCGTTTCCACAATATTCGTATGACTGTTAGGACAGTAGAAACGATAGCCTTTAGACTTTTCTGTATAGCCAATGAAATGGCAACTTACTGTTTTGGGGTCTAACCTCCCAATATTTGGGTTGAAAACTTTAGCCTCTGCTGGACATCCCCACACGCGCATATATGTTAGGGAGGGTTCCCTACCCGTCCACAACTCATACGGCGTTGTAGGTACTGACTTACTAGGTACTTTATTTAGAATGTGAGTGGCGGTTTTTAATGCCTCCATCCACAGACTAACTGGTAACGTTGAGTAGCTTAACATGCTCCTAACCATATCCATCAAGGTACGATTTCTTCTTTCAACTACTCCATTCTGCTGAGGTTCACCCGGTGTACTATACTGGGCAATTATGCCATTTTCCTGTAAGAACCTTGCAAAAGGTCCAGGAACTTGGCCATACGGGGTGTGTCGACCGTAGTACTCGCCACCTCGGTCCGACCTCACCACTTTTATCTTTAGATTGTGCTGATTTTCAACTTCAACCTTAAAAATCTTAAACTTATCTAGTGCTTCTGACTTCTCTTTGATTGGATAGATATACCCATATCGAGAATAATCATCTGTGAATGTAATGAACGAATCAAAACCATCCACAGATACCACAGGAAAAGGACCACAAATATCCGTGTGGATTATCTCCAACACTCATGTACTTCGCTTTGCGCCTATCTTTATTTGCTTAACATACTTGCCTTTTAATGCAATCGATACATTATTCTAAATCGGTAAATTCTAAAGGCGGAAGAATTGATTCCTTAACTAAGCGTTCCATCCTTCCCCTCGAAATATGGCCTAAATGACAATGCCATAATTTCGAAGATACACAATCAATTCGCTTCCGCTTCTTGCTTACATTTGTAGATGATGAAACATTCTCAATCTCGCATACATTCTCAACACATTCAGTGGAAACATCATGAATAGCCAACATATAAAGTTTGTCTTGTCGGATGGCAAGACCTACACAAACTTCATTAAACTTAATCAAACATTGTTGTGCACTAAACTGGCACTCAAATCCTTTATCCGCTAAACATGATACTGAAATCAAATTACGACTTAAAGAAAGAACGTAAAGAACATCATGTAGGCGAAGTGTGAAGCCATCCTTTAACTTAATGGGGAGATCTCCAACCGCCTTCACTTTTGCCTCGATGCCGTTCGTGACTTTAATTTTTCTTTCTCCTCTTACTAGGATCCTCCTGGTATGCATACCCTGCATAGAATTAGCAACATGAGTAGTTGCACCTGAATCAATCCACCAAGTGGATTTATCACAACTTAAGTATAGGGCTTCATCTACAAATGTGATAATGTCATCACCTTTAGACCATATGTGCTTTAGCCATTTAGGGCATTGCCTCCTCCAGTGTCCTGTCTGCTTGCACCAGTGACACTGGTTTGGAGCAAACTCTATCTGGGGTGGAGCTTTCTGGACTGGGGCTTTATCATGAGGCTTGCTTGGTGCATTGGAAGGTCCACTCTCCGCTTGATTCTTAGGTTGAAAATTCTTACTCGGAAAGCTTCTCTTCTGTGGCTTCTTACCATGATTCACAAAGTTAACGAAACCACCACCATGAGCCTTGAGCCTCTCCTCCTCTTGGATAGACATAGCAATAAGCTTATGCATGTCCCACTTATCTGGGATGGTGTTATAGTTAACCTCAAAAGCTGAGAACTCTGGAGGCAGGGACTTAAATACCAATTGAATGACAAACTCAGTGGGTAGGACCATTCCCATCTCAGCAACCTTGCCATTCATGTTACTCATCTTAAGAATGTGGTCCCTTATACCACCACCAGCGTACTTCATTGCAACCAAACTGCCAATAGTGGTACTAGCATATGTCTTAGTGTGGTGAGAGTGATGTCTGTCCACTATTGCCAAATATTCAGCAGCAGTGTATAAAACTGTGTCTTCATCCTTCTAAGGAATAGACGCCTTAATTGCCTCAGTCATCTTAGTCTGTGTAATCGCTAGACACCTTTTGTTGTCTAGATCCCACCTCACCTTTGCGAGTTGATGCTCATTTTCTGCCTTAATATGGGTGCTCTCCCGTGCTTCCCAAGCAGCATCAGTCTCATCTGCACCTCTGACCAGTGCCTCAGGGGCCTTAGAACGATCTGTGGTCATCACATACTCCATACCCAGCATCAGAAATGCCAGTTTCAACACCTTGCGCCAAGCCTTATAGTTGTTGCCAGTCAACTCAGGGATCTGACCAACATAGCCAGCTTGTGCTGAAAATTAAAATCAAAGATCGGTGAGAACATATAACAATAAGTATTGCATGCATCAATTTAACTTTAGTCAAAATTAACACATACAACACACTTCTACATTAATTCTATAACACCTTTGGGCAGAAAAAATAGAATTAATGCATAAAACTTTAGTTTAACAATTTATAATATTGTAATTATCAGCTTTGGCCAGAAAAATAACAATATCATAAATTACTCATAAAGAAAACTTCTTCTCTAATTAAATATCCCTTTGGTTCAATTTAACTAGAGAATATTAAACGCAGCGGAAAAACAAGACAAAACAGGAAGAAAAACTTAATTTCAGAAGCATCTTACTCTCTGTAAAATTTTATCCAATTACACAAATTTTAACAGAGATATAAACATAATTAAAAACCCAAAACAAAAACATAAAACACAATTCAAAATGCCTATGAAATTCAAAAACTTAATAGAAAATTGCTACTGTGCATAGGCTACCAATTCAGCCCAGCAGCAGATGCGGCCCGTGGCTTGCTCTCACGCGCGCTCCTGGGCTCGTAGCCCAGCAGCCGACGGCTGGGCTGGCGAAGCAGCCCAACGTCTGAACCCGCCTGGGCCGAATCCGGCCCAGTTAACCGCAGTGTGCTGTCTGCCGTCGATCTTCAGATCAACGGTTCGCAATCAACCCGGCGAAATCGTGCGGTATAAAAGACCAGCTCGCACCCCTGGAAACCCTAGATGCCATTCTCTCCTCCTCCCGCCTCCTCTGTCCAGCAGCGCGGCGGCGGCTGTCTTCTTCCCCGCGGCCAGCGGCCTCGCCAGCGGCGGTGGGAGACGGCGCCGCCCGGTGCTAGACCGCGACGAGCTCCTCTCCCCCTTCTGCTGTCCCCTCCCCATCTCCCCTCACCCGCCAAAGCGAGATCCAGAGAGAAGCGTCTGCCGGCGGCAGCACCGTGGAGGGTGGTGGCGCCGCCCTTGGCCCCCTCACCGACGCACACGTCCAACCCTAGGGTGAGCGCGTCGCCGTCGAGCGGCTCACGGGTGGCGCCCGAGCTTGCTGCGCCGCGCACCGAAGATGCGGTGGCGGGGTCCAACCCGCGCGGCGGCGGTCTTCCCGACGGCGAGGTAGGCCCACACAGGTAGGTCCACCCTCTCTCCTTCGGTGTTTTCGATCTAGGGTTAGGGATTCTTTCGGATTTGTTGATTTCTTCCCCTAACCCGAGTGAATCTAGGGTTAGGGTTTCACCACTTTACTCAATTCGGCTCTGTTCTTCCCCTAACCTGAGGGATCTAGGGTTAGGGTTGGCTTTGCAACTTCAATTTTAATTGAATTTCAACATTCTAGTGGTTCTTCCCCCCGGATCTTACTATTCGGGATCACCTCCTTCTTAATTCTACACTGGCACTGCACATAACCCCTGATCTAGGATCTACTTCTAGACCGGCTAACTGATACCATTGTTGAACTTAATTCATTAATACTAGCAGCAGATCTAGACGGGTGGCAACTTCACATACACAGATACACATGAATTACAACTAGATCTAGACCAACTAGCCTACTGCATAAAGGAAACTGAGGGGGAGAAGGGGATGCAGACCATCCATGGATGCTTGGGGGGCTCCGTCGGCGGACATGGTGTCGATGGCGGTCGCGGCTTGAGTGACTTGAGGGAGAGTCGTCGCCGGCTTGGTGACGACGGCGGTGGCGTGGTCGTGTCGGAGCAGAGGTCGGTGACAGCGCGTGCGACGGATACAGCCGGAGGTTGGCGGCGGCGGCAGTGGAGCTTCCCGCCGCTCCAGTGCTCCCTTAGTCGGCTAAGGTTTGTAGGGTGGGTGGCGGCGGCGCAGGTGAACCTCGTGATCTGCCCCCGTGGCCCCCACCCCTTTAATATAGCACTGTGCGAGCAGGGGCCCACCAACCATCAATTGGTTGGGCGCCCCCGACCAGGGCGCTAGACCGAGTCCGTCGCGGCCTTTGGGCCATGGCGGAGGGAGATCGAACTAACACCAAACACACCCTATCCCGAACACATCTTCCCTTTAATGGCTTATACCTATCCTTAAATTGTTGTTGTACGTAGGTTATCCTACTCAGACAACTAGACGTCTCTTCTTTGTGCACCTTCCACTCACAAGCTCTAGGACAGTGGTGCAATGCCATTGGATGCATGCTTAGGAGGACAATTAATTCTTGAATCAACAAAAATACTCACAATAAGTTAAAATAAATTATATTTTAAATTCTTATGTAACCAATGCATTTAACTTGCAACAACAAAGATAATCCAAGAAAATACTTGAAACAAAAGGTATTCAAAGTACCGATGTAGACAACAGGACCAACGAACTTTTAAGCTAGCAATCTGTATATTCCGCACTATTTTCAATTCAGTGGTTTACATATTGTTTTCAAAATATGTCATGCATTTCAAATTCATGTATCCTTACCAGTTATGTTTTTCAATAATAGTTGGGTCGAAGAAGCAGCATGGAAGATTGGGAACTGTTATGCACAAGTCTTGTCCTTTTTTTCAAAGATACTTGAAGCATTTGTAGCTGACAATGGTGCTTCACAGATGTGTATTGATTGTGTGAAGGAGGCAGTAAGTACATAGCTTATACTAAAATGAACTAATAACAATCAAATACTTATTCACTCAAACTATTGTGGATGACCTATTTCTCATCCAGGGGACTAGTTGGTACTGATTTTTTGTGTTTAATTGTACCGAACTTTAGATTTCTTAAGCCATTTTAGGGTACCACGAAAGATCACAAGTTCTTTGTGTACAATTAATTAGGTTTCTTTCTAGCCCATCTATTCTTTTACATATGGGAGTAGAATCTACCATGGGCTTAACATCATAACATACTATACATATTTGGAGGGAAAAGCTGGTTAATTTATATAATTTGTGCTTTATAATTTTGACTCACCATATGACATGGCTAAGTATTGGTAATGATTAGTCAGATGAATACATTGTCTAAACCATATGTTTCCAGTTCACGAGGTTACATATAAATTGCATGCTAATTTTACCACATGTAGATGAAGAAGATAAGCCGTTGCATGGTACAAGAGTTGGTACGGCGTGAAGAGACACGAACTGTGCATGAATACCTCACGCAGGCTGCTAAAATATCAGTACAGTATGTGCCAGGGCTTTTTATGGCATTTGCTGGAATGAACGCGAAGGATGAAGTTTTCGGCTGGGCTCGTTCATTCCCTAAAATCATAGAGATTGCAGCAACCATGTGCCGATTGATGGATGACGTTGCTGGACACGTGGTAACAATTAACCGCTATGCATACTAACTCCCCTGCCACCTAATAAACTATCAATTTATAGATGGTCTTTAATCATTTGATAGAACGAGAAAGAAGAAAGAAGCAAGTGTTTTACTGCAGTCGATTGCTATGTTAGTGAGCATGGCGCAACGGTTCAACAAGCAAAAAAAGCATTGCACGAACTTATCGAGGAGCACTGGAGGAGAATCAATCAAGAATTCCTCAGCAACATTACAGTACCAGTTCCAATGCTGACAGCCTTGGTAGATGTTGTGCGCACTATGGACAGCATGTACGTCGATGTGGATGCCTACTCAAAGTGCTCGAAACTGGGGAACCCAATACATAAATTGCTGAACGAGTGCGTCCACCATTAAGAAGCGGCCGGATTTCTGGTAATACGCGTAATAAATAAAATGTTCCACACTGTTGAATGCACCAATGTGTATTGTCTGTATCAATCATATACCTTTATATCTGGCATGTGTGACCTAAAGATTTAAAATTGTCTGAGAGTTTCTTACTTCTCAAAGAGTTTCCTTATGATCACAGTGATTTTTTTTATGATCCGTGAAATCTCCTTCCTAATGGAGGTGGTAAACTCCATGTCACCATGAGGCAGGAGGACTCTGGTAAAAATAGTGTTTGGTTTATAAAATGGTAACAATGAAAATGAAAACGGAATTTGCATGTGGTATATAATTTGAACCTTCATAGCTGACACAAAACCTCCAGTACCATCTTCATGTGACATTAACTCGCCAATGCCTGCTATGTTTCGAGGAGACAAAGTGAGTAGCAAGCAAGAGGTTGCTCTGTTTCGCAACAAGAGAACAGAGTAGCAGACAGAGCAAGGCAACCACACACAGAGATGCATGTCAGCCATCTCGTCTACCACAAGCGACTGCTAAACAACGGCTAGACTTGATTATGGATCCGCTGTTCAGCAAGGTTAGAACATAGTAACTCCGGCAATCAGTGGTAGACAAAAATTGATTATTTGCACACATCCTTTGTGGTCGCTGTAGCGAACATGACCTCATATGCCATTTGTTCAAGTTTAATTTTGGTGATTAATGACAACATGATCAATGGGACTAATCATATTGTTGAGCATGTCTTTGTAGACATTTCTAGATCCCATGGACGTAAAAATACCACAAGCCAAAATGAGAAGACAATATATATTTCAAGGGTCAAAACCAAGAAAGAGAAGAGAAGAAAAGACACCATCGGATGAATCGACGGTACCTTGGAAGAAGGCGTCGGTGCAATAGCCGGATGAAGTGGTACACTGCGGAAGAAGACTCAAGTAAGCATGGACCACCAGATGAACCGACGCCCCCAGTTTTACATACGCTGGATGAATTCCTAGAGAAGAAGCAGCTGGGTTTGTAGCACCGGATGAACCGACGGTGTAGCAGCGGTTCATCCGACAGCCGTGTGTTTGCTAACAGAGAGGGTCTGGCGCGAAACCTTTAAGCACCGGATGAACCGATGGTCACAAGGATATAAGCAACGGTTCATCCGACAGCTACGAAGAAACTAATAGTAAGGTTTCGGTGAGGAATCCTTCAGCACCGGATGAACCGACTGTGCATCGGTTGAAGCGTCGGATGATTTGTGTCAACGGTCATGTGCGGTGGAAGGCAACGGCTAGTAGCACCGGATGAACCGACGCCTGGAAAAAGCATAGCGTCAGATCATCCGATGGTACTACTTTCTGCAGCTTTGGCCCAACGGCTAGTTTGATGCCTTGGCCTATTAATACCCCTTTCACCCCGTCATTTGTAGTTGCTGGAGTGTGTGGAAGTGCAAAGGAGTCCAAGACACATTGAAGATCATATCCAAGTCATCCAAGTGCTAAAATGCTCATCCATAGACTTGCACATGCTTTGTGTGTGCTTAGTGTTAGTCTTAGCTTAGAGCTGAGTGAGTGCAAGGTGTGCCTACCTTATGAGGTGATTCTCGAGTGGATCAAGCTGTACAAGGTGCACCGGAAGCCTTGGAGCCTAGGTGGCTCTCCGGCAATCTTCTTCAACGCTCCAGCTTGGTGTGGAGCGGCGAGGACAATTTGTGCGGGGGACGTGGAGACCCCCTTCCCTTGGTGGAGAAGCTCCTTAGTGGAGGCGGCATCAAGGTGACTAAGGGAGCTTGGTGAGAGCCTTTGTGAAAAGTCAAGTGGTGCTCTTGGAAGAGACTTGGTGACCAGGAAGAAATACTCTTGTGTGGAGTGCTTCAACAACGTGGACTAAGGGTAGCTTAGTGCCTACTGATACCACGGGATAAATCGCGTGTCAAGAGTTTGCTTCCTCTCATCCCCCTTTACGTTTCCGCATTACTTCCTTGCTTGCCTTTACTTTCCTAGAGTAGTATCTTGCTAGGATTGGCTATAGGTTGCAAAACTTGTTTTGGGATGGGAGTTTCACACTAGAACAACCATAGTTGTATATCTAGATAGTATGTTCTAGTTTATATTTTATGCAAAATAGTGAAAGTCATAGCACTACGTGAAAACCTCAAATAGGTCACGTAGCATTTGTAACGGACCCTTAACACTCATTACATAGACCCCATCTGTAACGGTTGTTGTTTGGTGCCCGTTACGCATAAGCGCGGCAAGCTCGACCCCGACCTCGCCCTGACCTCGCCACCACAACGCCCGTTACCAATGAGGACTTCTGGTAACGGACTTCTTAAATGTCCGTCACATGTTTTCTTTGTAACGGACGTTAGCATGCGTCTGTTACGAAAGTAAAACCTATCGGTAACAGGCTCTTTAAGTCCGTTACCGATGACTTTCCTATTGGAGACCCGTGGTTTTTAGGACGCGTCTCATTTTATGACGACCCAATTGGCGACGCTTGTTTGGACCTAGCATCTCCTTTATTTTCTCACAATAGAGACGCATGTTGTTATTACGCGTCGTTGTCTTTGCGTTCCGACCACTCTGCTATCTCCGACAACTACACTCGCTCTCTCTCCTCTGAGGGCCCTACTCGCTCTCTCCCTGCCGTTGCTGCAGCAGTATTTTCGCGCGCTCTCTGAAGGCCCCACTCGCTACACGTGTGCTCTCTGAAGGCCCCACTCGCTGCGTGCGCTCTCTCTCCTCAGAAAGCTGGCGCTGCAGCAGGCCGGCTGGCCGCGTGTGTGACGGCGAATGGTGCTGGCGGACGTGGACTGCGGCGCGGCGTCCCTCCGCGCCGTACGTCGCCGTACGTCCTCCAAAGCAGCAGCTTATCCTCATCCTCGGGCTCGGCACCGTCCTCCGCGCCGTCGCCGTCACCGTCCTCCGCGCTGTCGCCGTCACCGCGGCCGCGACGCCTCGTCCTCCTCCTTGGAAGCGCTCGCCTCGTAGACAGTCCTCGTCAAGGTGGAAATTGCCCCCTTTTATTGAACTTCGCTGTCCTAATCCTCTTACTCATCGGTTTTGGTGATGCATTATGTTGATTTGATGTATGAAAATTGCAGATGGCTGCTGCTGCTCGGGCTTGGATGTACAGTAGTAAGTCTCGAGATTGGGCCAGTTTCTTAAGGGGGGTCAATAGTTTTCTAGATCAAGCAGAGGCGGATATGGGAAACCGTGGTGTTCAGGTAATGCTTTGCCCCTGTATAGATTGTCTCAGCCAGAAGAAGTTCAGACAACAAGATAACATTTTTTATCATTTGATCACACGTGGTTTCAAAGAAAATTAGACGTGTTGGAATAAACATGGTGAGGAAGGGCTTAATGAAGTCGAAGCAGGATGCCTAAATGAAGGTGAAGCGCGACACCATGCTACGGGCCTTAATAATGAAGGGGCAGTGCTATGCCATGATGAAGAGCTTGGTGAAGGTGGAGTTTTTGATGAGGAAAATGAACCATTCCCACCAATTGTGATGAGGCCTGAGGATATCACTGATCAAGAAGTTACGGGCTTCAATGATGGTGAGTTGTTGCAACGTGTGCACAATGTTGATCAAATGTTGCGGGATGTTGACTTTAAACGAGTGTATACAGCTTCTGAATTAGCGAGGCTGAAGCAGTTCGTTGAAGATTCAAAGAAACCCCTCTATCCTGGTTGCAAGAAGTACTCTCGCCTTTCTGGTGATCTAAAACTTTTGCAGCTTAAGGCAAATCATGGTTGGAGCAACAAAAGTTTCAAACAACTATTGGATCTCCTTAAGGACATGCTACCCGAGGGAAACCAAATAGCAGAGTCTGTCTATGAGGCAAAGAAGATAATTTGTCCTCTGGGAATAGAGGTTGAAAAAATTCGTGCTTGCAAGAACAGTTGTGTATTGTTCAGTGGAGATTATGCAGACCTTGACAAGTGCCCCAAGTGTGGGTTCGATCGGTACAAGAGGAAAAAAGATGGTGGTGATGATAACAATGCTGATGATGACGAGAACGAGCCCGTGGAGATCACAGGCAAGAAGAAGAAGAAGAAGAAGGTTAAAGGGGCTCCTGTGAGGGTAGCATGGTATTTTTGCATCATTCCTCGGTTGAGAAGATGGTTCACCACACGAAAGGAGGCCCAACTCTTGTGTTGGCATAAGACACGAACGAAGGAAGTTGGCAAGATTAAGCACCCCACATATGGCCAACAATGGCAAAACATTGATTGCCACTTTAAGGAATTTGTCGGTGAAAGCAGGAACATTCGGTTCGCGATGAGCACAGATAGCGTGAACCCATTCGGTAACCAGAGCTCAACACATAGCACTCGGCCTGTCGTGCTGTCAATGTACAACCTTCCACCCTGGCTATGCAAGAAACGGAAATACATAATGTTGACAATATTGGTCTCCGGGCCAAAACAACCTAGCGACCGTATTGATGTCTACTTGAGGCCACTAGTTGATGACTTGAAGATACTTTGGAAGCCCGGTGTGAAGGAGGTTTGGGATGAGTTCGGCCATGAGGAGTTCACATTGCACGCCATGTTGTTCACCACCATCAACGACAACTCGGCTCATCACAACCTTTCTGGCCAGAGTAAAAGGAAAGGTGCAGCTTGCCCACACTACTTGGAAGAAACTTGTGCAGTGTGGCTAAGAAATTCAAAGAAACATGCCTACCGGGACATGGATTGTCAGTTTAATGGGGAAAAGGAGAATCGACATGCGCCAATGCATGTGACTGGAGATCTGCTCCACTTGCAAGTCAAGGACGTCGAAACTATCGAGGAGGTACCCAAATTGTTTGAAAAGAAACTTCGCAAAAGAAAGAAGCGAGATGGTGAAGAAGAAGAAGAAGATGGGCGAGGAATGTGGAACAAGAAATCAATTCTATGGGAGCTAGAGTATTGGCCACTTTTGGATGTGCGTCATTCGATTGACAACATGCACGTCAAGAAGAATGTGTGTGAAGCTACTTTGGGAACATTGCTACAACAGAAGTCGAAAGGAAAAGATCATAAAAATGCAAGGGGGGATATTAAAGAAATGGGCATTAGGCCGGAGCTCTATGCAGAGGAAACAGACACGGGGATGGACCTTCCCGTTGCTGCAACCACCTTGTCAAAGGCAGAGAGAAAAGAATTCTGTGAGTTTTTGCATGGTTTGAAAGTACCTCCAGGCTACTCATCGAACTTCAAGAGGCTAGTGTCGGTGAAGGACATGAAAATGAATTTCAACTTGATGAAATCTCATGATTGCCATGTGTTGATGACATCTATTCTTCCTGTTGCACTAAGAGGTATCAAGACAGAACTGGTTCGTGATGCGGTCATGAGCTTGTGTTTATTCTTCAATGAAATAGAACAGAAGGTGATTGATGAGGAAAAACTATTGGACTTAGAGAGGAGGCATTTCGAGACCCTATGCCTGCTTGAAGCTACCTTCCCACCATCATTCTTTGATCTCATGCTACATCTAACAACACACCTCGCGAGGGAGATCTGGTACCTTAGCCCATCTTACCTTCATCAGATGTTTCCATATGAGAGGTACTTTGGATTCCTCAAATCATTAGTACATAACAGGTCATTTCCGGAGGGAGCCATTGTTCGTGGCTATGAGACCATCAAAGCAGTGGAGTGGGCCATGGGTTATATGGACCCCCAAAACCCCATTGATGTGCCTCGTTCACGGCATGAAGTAGGCTTTCAGGTGTTGGGACCCTGGGAAAAAGTCAATCACTCCGCACCCAGAGGACTTCAGGAAGGCTCATTTCACATTGATAGAATAGAGCGTAGAGGTTACACCATTTGGCAATGAGCACAAGCAACAACTACGTGAACAAAACCCTGGCTGTACTGAGGATTGGGTTGCAAAGAGGCACATGCAATACTTCAACAGGTGGCTCCGAGATTATGTCCAGCAGAGTGGCAGCGCTGCAATAACTGACGATCTAAGAAAACTAGCAACAGGGCCATTATTCACTGTTACAACATATCAAGCAATGGATATCAATGGATACACATTCTACACCATGGCCCAGGATGCCAAGAGCGTCTATCAAAATAGTGGTGTGCGTGTACGGGCCGTCGACAATAAGAAGAACACAGCCACATATTATGGTCAAATAGAGGAAATTTGGGAGCTTGATTATGTAGGATTCAAGGTAGCCTTGTTTCGGTGTAGATGGGTCACCAATGCGAAGAGAGCTATGATCAAGGACAAATTTGGTTATGTTAGTGTTGATCTCCGGGTCTTTGGTTACAAAACCGAACCGTTTGTCTTCGCCAAGGATGTTGAGCAAGTGTTCTATGTACCTGACCTTGCAAAGAATAACTGGAGTGTGGTTTTGCCTAGAAAAAAAGGATTGTTGGGGTTGAAAATGTTGTTGAGGAGGAGGAATACAACCAGTTTGACGAAAGTCCATCCTTTCACACTTCATACATGCCCCGAGTCTTGAGAGCTGACAAAACACCATACTTGCGAAGCGACCATCGTGAAAAGATCCATATACAAAAATCAAAGAAGAAAAAGAAGCAAGATTGATTTCTGCTAAATCCGATCCTTTTTGTAAAATGTAGAGATGTCTATTGCTGGAAATGGAATCCTTTTTGTAATATATGATGCCTATATATTCTGCCTAAGATACTGCTTAAGATGCCTATATATTCTGCCTAAGATACTACCTAAGATGCCTAAGATACTGCCTAAGATGCCTATAAGCGAGATGTGCAATTAGTAGTACCACTCATCGGAGAGTATTGATATTATTTTGTCTACATTTCGTCAAACTTCAAAGAGTTTGACTCCTCGATAAACGAGATGTGCAATTAGTAGTATCCACTCGCTCATCGGGGACGCGTCTCCTGTATCTTCTCTCCAAAATAAATAACCGTTGCCCCAACCCCTTCTTCTACCCGCAAAACCACCGCAGCCCCTTCATCTACCCGCGAGAAAATCACAACTGCCTACACTCCTCATCGTGCCCCTCCGCCGCGCCCCTCCGTTGTGCCCTCCTCCGCTCCACGCCAAGCGACTTCCCTTCCACGCCGGCACTCATGGCATCGAGGGAGCATCTGCGGTCGCTCGCGGAACTCCCGGCGGAGGTGCTGGCGATCATCGTTGGTCGAGCAGATGCAGAACAACGACCCCGTCGGCTACGACGTCTTACTTTGTAGCCTGGCTGTAGCCGGTAACCCGGTGGCCTGCTTCCTCACCGGGATGGACGACATCTTCGGTAGGAACCGCAGCCCTCAGCCTCTCCTCGACGAGCTCTACCGCGCTGCCAAAGACGGGCACAGAGGGGCGGCCTATGTGGCCGCCGTCTTCCTCTACAGAGCCAACAGCGGGGCCAACGCCAATGCCACTGCAATTGCGTACATGAAACAGGTTGAGATCGAGGAGCAAGGGCAGTAGCGTCCGCGTTTGATTGGCAATATGCAATCCCTAGATTTCCGGCATCGTGGGGTCAATCTGGCTTGGCAAATTAGGAGTGTCGCCCTCCGCCGTGGCCTCCGCCGGCCGACGCTGCTAACGGCGGTGGCGCGAGGCAACATTCAACATTGCGCAGGTAAAGCATTCTGCGGTACGGCGCCGAGCCGGAGGGGGTTTTGCATGTATTTCTGTAGTGATGAATGTAGGCTTCGTTACGAATGTAATGTCTTCTTCTATTGTGTAAAGTATCGTCCAATCGGTTATTGATAGACAAGATTTGATTTCTCACATGTCTGAGTCAAATCCAAGGTTGCGGCGCCCTCTGCTTCCTCCTCTGTTCTATTGGAATGAAGAACAGTTTGTGTGGGAAAATGAGACGAGGATTAACCATCCCGCGTCTCTAATTAGGGTGGGGCCCAGTTCTATTGGAACAAAGAACAGTTCTCATTTCTCCTTGTGTTAAAATTTCAAATGCGTACCAGATCGAACATGTTGCAAAGTGTGGAAAACTTCAGTGTTCAAGCAACATTCTAGGAAACTATGTGAGAGATGTAGCCATTTGTACACAAGTATATTCTTCCTTTATCGAAACCATTTGAATTTTTTATGACAAGTTTAGGTACCCAAATTATGTTTCCACGTAAATTTGTAGAATTTTTGGAGCAAACTAAGATGTTATTAGAATTATTATATCACAAGCATGAGATGTATATTCGAATTATAAGAATGTTAGGTATACAAGTGTGACTGTTGATATTTTATTAAAATACTAAATGTCCAAATATGAATTGATGTTATTTTTAATGAATTTTTAGGCACTGTTTTACCAGCTCTAATATTTGATGGATGCGAGTTTCAGTTCTAAAAATAGTGTCGGGCTCACGCGTCAGTGTCAGCAGCCTATATAAAGAAGATAACCACCTGGACCTACCTGCCAATGAAGGCGACACGATTTTTCTAACCAGCATCGGTGATGACTATCCATTGTCTCCAAGATCGAGTTCATCATAGGAGGAACAGATACTGTAGGCGACACGGATGGATCTGCCCCCGTCTCTTAGATCGAGTTCATGACATATATACAAAATCCAACAACCAAACTAAGCAGTTCATGATTGACAAACAAACTAAGCAGTTCATGATCAACAAACTAAGCAGTCCAACAACCTGACGAACAAACTGACGAACACACAATAATCACAAACTCATTATTAATGGTACATGAGTGGATCAATTAGTCGGTCGCCGCTGTCGGAGTCCCACCGTCGGAGCCGTCGTCGCCACCGTCAGAGCCGTCGTCGCCGAGAAGAGACCGCTGGACCACGAGGAGCTTCTCAAGCTTTTCAGCCAACACGTGGATCCTGAAGGTGAGACCCTTGACGCTGCCATCCTTGTTATGGTCAGGTGCCTCGATCTTGAATGCTTCGCCAACATCTCGAAGCTTCATGAACACGCCCTGGAGCAGTTCGACGGTGAAGCTGATGTCGACGGCCTCATTCTTCTCCTTCTCCTTGGGCGTGGCCGGCTCCTTCCCCTTCTCCTTGATGGTCAACTTCCTCCGATGGCGGCTTTCGTCGTCATCATCCTGTCTTCGTCCCTGCTTAGCTGACAGGTCACTCGACGCCATGCTCTTCTCGCTCCTTGTTGGTGTGATCTCTCATTGACCGAAGTTTGTGGTTTTTTGATGGCGAGGGGGAAGAAGATGAAGCGAAAGAAATGATATGATTATGGAGCAACCAGCAGTCGGGGATTTATGATGACAAGACGTGAACCGTCAGGGCGCCTTCCTCCCCACGCCCCACGTCCCCCTCCGCCACGGGAACCTTTTTTGGGAGCAAAACCGTCCAAAAACACGTGTCGCATTTCAATTTCGCGGGAAGGTGGAGGGGCAGGGGCAGTTGTCGGGCCCACGCATCAGCAGCCAAACCGCGTCGCATTTCAAGTTCCATATTATTAGTAACGGGTTTTTATAAATGGTCGCATCGCATTTCAATTTCCAAACCCCGTCGCCTTTCAATTTCCAGATCCCATCGCCTTTCCATTTCCTTCCCCTTCTCCTTCATGGCCGCGGTGTGCTTCATGGAGTTGCTGCCAAATGAATTGGTCACCCAGATCATCCTCCGTTGCATCAAGGGTGAGCCCGTCATTCGTTTCCTGATCCTTCGTAATCGGGTCTGCGGCACCTTCCGGCGCATCTGCGACTCAGATGAGGTACTCCTGCAGGTGTCGCTGCGTGAGCTTCGTCAAGAGTGCAAGAATCGCTACGTCAGGTCCTTTTTGGAGGAGCGCTTCCGCCTCGCCAAACATCCGGAGGCATTATGCTTCGAGGGGATGGAGAGGTTGATGAGGCGGCGGAATCCCGATGAGGGTCTGGAGCTCGTCAGAAAGGCCGTTGCCAAAGACGTTGGTGCGAAGTACTTCTTAGCGATGCTGAAGTACCGTCGCAACCCTGCGGACCCCGAAGCGATGGCACTGCTCCACGAAATCAGCGGCGGGTCGTCGCCCCCTGACGGGCAGTGGAAGAACCACAACCTGCACCGGTTGTGCTACCTCGTCCGCCGGGATCTCCAGAACATTGCGTGGTGGTACTGGCTTCGTGACGGCGACGATGACATTCCGTTGCTGCCCGTCCAGAATCCCCACATCTGCATTTGGGCAGCGGGATGTAGGCGCTACGGGCCGGAGACCCCAGGGATCATCCACTACTGCAGCGTCGAGTGTCGCATCCGTCATGAGTTCGACCTCTGGACGCGTGGATTCAGCATCGCGGTGGAGTACGCTGTCAACAGGATGAACATCGGGATGTAGGCGGAAGCATCAATAAAAATTATGTATCTTGAATGTAAATTATTACATATTCTGTGTCGCATCCACAAGATTTGATTTGTCACATTTCTGAGTCAAATCGAAGGTTGCGATGGTCTCATTTGCCGCATTAGAGGCCTAGGGTGCCCTCTTGGATGTCAAAGCGGGCACGGCGGCGGCGGCGGTGGTGGCGGTGGTGGCCTCTGCTAGTCTGCTTCCTCCTCTGTTCTATTGGGTGGGCGTAGGAGACGAGGATTGGAGGGGCAAATGAGACACGGGTTAACCACCCCCTCTGTTCTATTAGAATGAAGAACAGTTCTCATTTCTCCTTTTAATCTGCAGTCAAATTTTGTAACATGTATTTCTCCATCGTACTTAGTCCAAATTTGATGATTTTTTTCCTATTTTTTTCTAAAATCCCCATCTTTTCATTAATTTCATTGTTTAGTGTATATTCCATTTCGTGAATAATGTTTATATGCCTTTATCTTGTTCTTTGTAAGTACAACATAGAAATAATATTTGTTTTCCACAACCATTAGTAATGAAACATTGCATTTCGTAATCTTAAGGTGAACACAAGCTTCTGTAAAAATTTCAAATGCGTACGAGATCGAACATGTTGCAAAGTGTGGAAAACTTCAATGTTCAAGCAACATTCTAAGAAACTATGTGAGAGATGTAGCCATTTGTACATAAGTATATTCTTCCTTTATCGAAACCATTTGAATTTATATGAGAAGTTTAGGTACCCAATTTATGTTTCCACGTCAATTTGTAAAATTTTTGGAGCAAACTAAGATGTTATTAGAATTATTATATCACAAGCAAAAGATGTATATTCGAATTATAAGAATGTTGGGTACACAAGTGTGACTGTTGATATTTTATTAAAATACTAAATGTCCAAATATGAATTGATGTTATTTTTAATGAATTTTGAGGTGCTGTTTTACCGGCTCTAATATTTGATGGATGCGAGTTTCATTTATAAAAAATAGTGACGGGCCCACGCTTCAGTGTCAGCAGCCTATATAAAGAAGATACCTGCCGACGAAGGCGACGCGGGTTTACTAACCAGCGTCGGTGATGAATATCCATTGTCAGCGTCAGCAGGCAAACCTTGCGCGTGCTGTTCAAAAATTCCCACCTATATTGACTATAATGCCCGTGGAATTCCAATTCCACCAGAGAGCCGTTCAAGGGCACGCCAGTAATTTCCGTGAACATAGTAACGCGCGCGCAGGGGACATATACTCGGGAGTCTAATTCAGACAGATCCACCACGTCCGCACTCTCCCCGCCGCACACGGTTACTGGCGTGCGGACGGCGTCCCGGCCAACCTAGAGACAGTGACGCGGATCCGGCATCCCCGGCCACGACGACGAGTTGGCCACCTCAGGCAACGAGGCGACGCGGATTGGGCCTCTCCGACCACCACGAGAACAACTACTTCATTCGCGACAGAGGTTAGTGCTGCTTGAACCCCCAACGCCCTCTCTCTGCTCGGCCACCCAATCTGCTATTCCTGTCAAGGTGGATTAGGGAGACATGCTACTTTATGGTTGTTCACATAGGATTATTCTCCTGGAATTGCCTGCATTAGTACAACATGCCTTAATAGTTCATTTTTAATTGATTAGCTGTGGATTTGACAGATGAATTTTGTTGCTCCAAGTCTGTTTGAATAAATTGTTGCTAACAGATGAACTTATATGAACTGTTGAAATTCTGTTATGCTTCGAATGTACCAGATCGACAGTTATGCTTTGAACCTGTTAGCATACTTTAATTCTAATTGCTTTGTCCTCTTGTTGCGTGTACACATGGAACACACAATTCATTACTGCTGAAGTTGGACAAGGAAGCAGTTGAAGGAATTTTGTCTCTGCTTTGATATATAAGCATATTGCTTCACCCTGTCAAAATGGTTAGCACCTATCCCCAACCTTTATGCTAATATCAACTATTTTGCCTGTCAGAGAATAAGAATTTATCTTATTTTGTTTAGGTTTTCAGTCTGGTTTATGTTGCTCTACTGACGACCTGACATATCATCTATGCAGTCTCCCACAACACCAAACTCCTCTACCTCCAGTGCACCATCACAGCCCATCGACGGTGAACCTTGTTCACAGCCTATCGACAGTGATCCTTCTTCACAGGGTCACTCAGCACATACTGCTGCGAGTAGTACTCGATCCCGCGGGTCAAGGACACAAACCAAATGGCCAGAAGACAAGTTGACCGCAACTGGACTTGATAACAATTATTGGCCTACCCCAAATGCTGCGAGGTATTGGTTTGTGGCCTCATTGCTCGAGAGAGAGTGCCAATCAACAAGGCAGCTGAAGATCTCTCACTAATTGAGAAGGAAGAGTTGTTCACAGTATTAGAGGAAAAGCTAGATTTCCCAGCCAATCTGGCTGAATCTGTTCGCAAGAAGGCAGTTAAGGCAGCTATGTCAGAGATTGCAACCTTGCAACGGTGGTTCAAGACCCATTTAAGAAAAAAAATATGTGAGCCAAGAGGAGACTCCCTTTGTGAAGCATGCCTTTTTGCAGCCAGAAGACTGGACTGTGTTTGTGCAGGAAACCAATTCTCCTAGATTTCAACAATTGAGCCAGGGGATGAAAGAAAAGAGAGCATTGCATGATAAGCCACACAGGACGGGCAGAAAAGGTTATGTTCGTAAAAGGAAAGAGTAGGAGGAGGAGGATGCAAAGCTAGCTGAAGAAGGGAAACAGAACCCTTGGGACCAATTTCCTAGACGTTCGAGGCCTTATCTGCGGGCAAAGGTAGGGAAGAGGAAGACCACTAGTGAAGGAAGCGGGGACATAACATTCAATAACCCTGCGGTGGTGGGGGTAGCAATTAGGGTGAAAACACTTGCAGCTCAGGCTAGTGATGGTTCTTTCGGGGTTAGGGAGAATGATATCCTCATCGCAGCACTTGAGACTCCAAAGCATCAAGGTCGGGTCCGAGGCGTGTTTAGTTCACTTGGCTGGGGTAAAGGGTTTGGTGAAGAGTTTGCTGGAATGTACAGGAAGAAGAGGAACAAGAAGGCTGTACCGCAGATGGAAGAGCTAGTTGGTGAAGCAGTCACTAGAATTGTCTCCATTCTAGCAGAATCAGGCATTGATATACCGAAAAATGTACTTCATCCTCCCCAATCACCACCTATCAGTAGCAGCAAGGAAGAAGATGTGCATGGCCTCGAGGAAGAAGATGTGCATGGCAGTGAGGAAGAAGAAGCACGTGGCAGAGAGGAAGACCATTGGCATGTCAGCAAGGATGAAGGTAGTCAACAGCACATTGATAGTCGATCACCTATGCTGGACACAATAGATAAGCTGACAGAGCCATCCAAGTGCAGCCTTTTGGATGGCTCCGGGAAAAAAGTGGAGCTCGCACTAGCCACTGTCTTTCCATTGCAAAAGACTCTCCATACAGTACCGGTGCAGGATGGGTATGCTGCTGTGCAACCTAGTTATGTATGGGGCAATACGGGTCACTACCCTCTACCTGTACCAATTGGGGGGGATGAAGTAACAACCCTAGCTGAGGCTCTCTGTCTAAGGATCCAATGGTCAAGGAACAGGATCCATGTGCCACCCATTACGAGAAATACCAACCCTGCTCCCACATCAGGTAGAAAGGGTACAGCATCAGATGGAGGTACTGCAGCTCAGCGTCAGCAAGAGAAAGCTCAGCAGCAGCAGCAGATCAGCAAAACTATGCAGCAGGAGCATCGACAACAGGAGGAGGAGGACAGGCAATCTCCGCCTAAGAAGCAGCAGCAGATCAGCAAAACTACGCAGCAGGAGCATCGACAATAGCAGGAGGAACCCAGACAATCTCCACCTAAGCAGCAGCAGCAACAGCAGCCTCTGCAACAGGAGGAGGACAGGCAATCTCCGCCTAAGAAGCCGCAGCGATAGGCAGAGGACAGGCAATCTCCGCCTGAGTAGCAGCCACTGCAGAAGAAGGGGGCCAGGAAACCTCTGCCTAGAGATGACCTTCTTAACTATTTTTGGACAAAACGGGATCCAAAATACAAGCCTGTTGTGCCTATGTTGTCAAAAGCGGACTTACAGGCTGCTGGACCGAATTGTGCCAGGTTGCATGCTTACGCCATGGAACACAGTAAGGATAAACTTAGTTTTCCAGCAAACTTGCTTGAAGACTCCTTTAATGGTGCTGGTGATTTAATGTTAAACATTGCATTCAGTCACGTGTATGACCTTATAACCCTAGTTGCTCTGGATGAGACCTTCTTGAGGTTGTGGACATTATAAGTGCCTTAAAATCAAAATAGATATTTCTTTAATTTTGACCACAAAGTTCATCCATGCTAACATTTGGATTTTTTGTAGGAAAATGATGGACAAGGCAGTGGAGATGAAGATCAGTGTTGGGTTTTTGGATCCACAGGTTCTCACGACCACAAAGATTGATAAGGAGTCTACCCTTGTAATACAAGCATTGAGAAATGTAATGACAAATGACTACGTGGTGGGTGCCTTCTGCACCGGTGGCCATTGTGTAACACTGATCATCTGTATGAAGTTCAAAGAGGTTTGATATCTAGATTCTGCTAAACATCATCTCGCGTAAAAGTTCGAAGACCTTCGAGCGCTTGTGACTTGGTCCGTACCTTGTAGGTTTTGTTCACAAAATTCAATCTCTTAGTGTTTCTAATCGGTATTGCTGATCATGCAGGGCCTCTGAAAATATATGCCCAAAGGACGAAGTGATGAAAGGAAAGAAGAAAAAGATAAAATCCAATCAGACATTCAAGCTCAAGCCAAATACCACTTTAAGACCGAGGTTTTTTTTATGGTCCCTTCATACCAATTTGGTACTGCATTAACTTGTCATTTTGGTACCTTGATGCGTAGTGTGCTCAGCAGCCATCGGGGGTCCTTTTTGCATGGATTCCATGTGGCATTCAATATATTCAAACTACTCGAAGACATACCTCACATCAAGAAGGCTGTTGTAAGTAGATAATGCTCTCACCCTTGTCTCTGCTCATATTCTCCATTTGATTTTAGAAACTGATTTGTACTTGTATTCTCATAATTATTTTATTTTGTAGGATTTCAAACCTACCCTAAATGTTTCTACAGAAGATCTAAAGCCAGTCCGGGAGATGCTCTGCGAGTACATTGTTAAGGAGATCGTCAACCGAAATGGCAACCTCTATAATGGTGCACCGTGAGTTCATTGTACTGCCTGACAAACTTGAAACTTGCTGCATTTAGGCTAGTTTAGTACTGCTGAGAAACCTGCTTGGCTGGGGTCAGATGTTGCCTGGTTTAGGCAATTTTCTCGGGACTCCATCCAAACAAAGCACTGATGACGAACTTGAAACTTTAGCATGCATGTCGATCTGATGAGGAACTTGATGTGATCTCGCATTGTGTATATAGATGTGATCTTGCTTGTGTATATATGTGATGAGAATGTGTTTGTGATGTCTCCTTGCATTGTTGTGGTGGCTGCCAAATCCTGGCTGTTTCCAGGATGCAGCCCCTGATCTGGTGGGTGCCAAATCCTGGCTGGTTCCGGGATGCAGCCAGAAAATGAGCAGGTTACTGTAGGTGCCCTACGTATCGGTCACGGGCGTTAAGTAAGGCACGTTACAAAAAATGATCCGTGAGTAACGGGCTTCACTTGGAATGCCCGTTACAAGTATGACAAAACTGTAACGGGCCGCATAAAGGCCCATTACTAATACTGACCAGTGGGCCCTAGAAGTTGATGCTTTCGTCGATACAGAGGAGACACGCGTCCAGAGCACGCGTCTCCTTTCGTCCAGACAGAGGAGACACGCGTACAAAAAATGTGTCTCCTTTCGTGGACACGCGTGTCCACAGCAAACATCTCCGATATTGAGTTCATGTAACGGGCTCGGTTTCTGTACCTGTTACCAAAGGTCCATGTGGGCCCAGAGAAACAGACCTTTCAGGTGACCGGTAACTAGTTTCGGTAATGGTCTTGGTTAGACACCCGTTACTAATACGTGTTATAAGTAACGGGCTCAGTGTCTGCGCCCGTTACCAAAGGCTCCGGTGGGCCCGGAGAAACAGCCATTTCAGGTGACCGGTAAGTAGTTGTGGTAACGGTCTTTGTTCGACGCCCGTTACAATTACGTGTCATCAGTAACGGGCATCGACCCGTTACCTTTGTTGGCTTATTTGTAACGCTTGATAGGTATGGGGCGTTTTGCCCGTTACCAATAGCCATCAGCGCCCGTTACCAATGTCTGTTTTTCACGTAGTGTTGGTTAAGTAATTAAGTTGCCTAATTCACCCCCTCCCCCTCTTGGGCTACGAGCATCGGATTCCTTACAGTCGCACCAAAACAAAACGTGTTCTCCTTGTTAGTGGGACGATTACAAGAAGTAAAGCTTCTACTCTATCCCCAACCTCCCCTGCTTTTCCTGTTTAATCAATTTTATTATTTGTGCTGAATCAGTTGGAGGGTTGCATTATGTTGATCTTGAATCAAAGTGTTTGATGAAGGATACACTGACAAGGCTGACAGGTACAATGACATCAAATTTCTTAAAAGCTCACCCCTCTCCTCTCCTCTTCGTGTTTCCAGGTCGACGTGTCGCGCAAACGTGAGTTTGGTCATTTTGCGAAAAAGCCCTTCAGTTTGCTACAAATCGCAGATCAGTCCAGAACGTCCAGGTAGCACAGCAACTACGTTCTTTTTTCACATAAGACCTTGGACTAAAATTTATTTCAACGTGAAGAAGAGAAATTCGATGATAGTGTCATTTTTCCAAATACCCTCCTCCCCAAGCCATTTTGCAAGCACCCCCTCCCACCACCCCACCTCCCACCCAATACCATCCTCCCCCGCCTGAACCCTAACCCCCTCACTCGGTCACTCTTCTTCCATGTTGCCCTCTCCTCCCTCTCTCCTGCACCCCGCGTGTCATCCCCTCTTTCAATGCTCCCCGGCGGCAGCGTTACCCTCCTCGGCCAGATCCGGCCGGCGGCCTGGCTCCTCACCCTTTCATCCACGTGGATCAGGCGCGGGAGGCGGCGAATTGGACGAGGCGGAGGCAAATCGAAGCGCCCGGCGCTGACGTTGACCAGCACAAGCGGGCCGGCGGCTTCATCACTGATTTCCTTCTTCGGTGACTTCGTCGGCTTCCATGCCATGGCGACGGTGGTGATGCAGCAGCAGCAGCACATGTTTCGATGGGGCGAGCTCGCGAATGGCGCTGATGATCTCGGCGTCCTCCTCTGGGAGAAATTTAGAAATTTGACACCCAATTCGCCACGGGTCGTCCTTGGGCCCAATGTACCCCTTCGACGATGAGGGTAACAAGGTCAAGGTCACCACCCAAACCCGCATCCTCGCGCGCACACGCCTCTCCAGGAGCGCCGCCGAGCGTCGCGCATGGACCAAGTTCGGTGACATCGTCAAGGGGTACGACGCCGGCTCGCGCCTCACCATGGTCTCCATCGAAGAAGTCCTCCTCGAGCGCCCACTTGCCCCAGGTACCGTCTCTTCTATTTCCCTCCATGCATTTCTTCCAACCTAGATCTGCTTCATGTTGATCGACTAACAATCACTACTGTTGACACTGAAGTTTAACCTGCCCATTAACCTTTGGTTCTATTGTTTATACTGTGTTTTAAATGTATAGCTCCTTTTTATATCAGCAATATAGCTCGATGAATATCTTATTGGATGGATTAATCTATTTAGTCATGAATAAAAAACCACACTTATCGTGGGTCACTTGTTTATTTGCGTTGTACGGTTAGAAGACATGTTTGATAAAATGGTCATCATATGGATAAACTTGATCCTTTTTTGCTTGACACAGGTTATTGAAAATCATGTATAACCCCCTTAGAGCAACTCCAAGAGCCTCTCTAAAAATTACTAGCTAAAATCCTGATTTGGCTAGTATGTAAAATGAAATAGTTAGCAAAAAGTTGATGAAATCCAATAGACTAGCTAAAATCAATGGGGAAGGAGGAAGGGGAGGTGGGACCAGAAGGGCGCGAGAGAAGGGATAGCTAGCGGGACTGGCTAGCCAAAGATGACTAGCGAAGCCCCCGATTTAGCTAGCGGAGGATAGTTAGGGCAACTTTAGCTAGTCTGTTGGATTGAGTTTTTGGACAAATTTTCCATTTTTTAGCTAGTCAAACCAAGATAGCTAGTCTCTTGGAGTTGCTCTTACATTATTGTTTCCCCACCTGTTAGGAACTGCCTAATTGAGAGTGACTACTTTGCTATGGATACTAAAAAGGCACGGAGCTAAGCATCGTCTTACTATGATTATTGTCTTAATTCGTTCTTTCTTGCTATAATGTTTTGTGGAATAATTTTTAGGTGTGGGTTCTACAAGAGTTGGAGCTTCCAATTGTCAGTACTATAACCTCCGAGAGGCTAGGGGACAACGGCGGCTGTCGCTACTTTGGCTCCCGTGCCCGTGTCAGCGTGCGGCGGCTGCGAGCTCCTCGTCTTGGAGGGGACTGGGTCGCTGCTTCGGCTCCCGCGCCCGTGTCTGTAAAGGTGCGTTTGGCAGGACTCCGGCTGTGGTTGTGGCAGTTCCGGCTGTGGCTATGCTGGTGGAGCGGATTCTGTGAGGGAGCTGAATCCATTTTAGGAAAACGTTTGGCAGAACATCTTCTACTGGCTGTGTAAGGTGGATGACATGATGAAATGTCCATAATACCCTTCACTTTTCTTTTTATTTCTTTTTTCCTCTTATTTTTCATTTCTTTTATTTTCCTCTCTATTATTTCTTTCCTTTCTCATCTTATTACTTTTTTTTCTTTCCTTCAATCTTTCCTCCTTATCTTCTGGATGTCTCCGTCCTCCAGGCACCGCCGTTCCAGCGCTCCCCTCCTCCACCCGCACCCCCAGAGTTCCCCGCCGAGCCGCCGCCCGCCTCCACCTGTGCCCCCAGAGCTCCCCGCCGCCGGCCATCTCCATCCGCGACCTGGAGCTCGCCGCTAGCCATCTCCACTGGCACCCCGGAGTCCGAGCGCCCGCCGCTGGCCACCTTCTCCGCGGCGTCACCCTGGCCGGCCGCCTCCTCCTCGCACCCCTGCAGCCACCTTCTCTGCGGCGCCGCCCTGGCCAACCACCTCCTCTGCGGCTCCAGTGAGGGCCCGGTGTGTCTCACCGGTCTCCCCCACCCTTCGGCGGCGAGCTTCCCGCCCTCCCCCTGCTCTGCCGATGGGCCGGGAAGCCGCGCCGCCCTCCACCTGCTCCGCCGATGGGAGGATGGTAGGGACCGGTGGCAATTTCGTTGTAAATAGAGTGAAGCTCAGGGGCAATTTCGTAACACGTTTCTCTAAGACGCGGAGGGAGCAGGGGGAGCTAATATTTTCGGCTCCGCGTGCGGGGAAAGGCTCCAGAGAGCGTGTTTTCCGCTGGATTCCGCGCGAGAGCTGTTTTGTGCGGCCCTTTGCCAGGGATTCATTGAAAACGGCTCCCGGAGCTGGAGTAGAATCCGTGCCAAAGGGACCCTAAGTATTTGCACTCACTTTTCATATCTGAAGTTCCTTGTCACCTCCATTCTCGATTTCTATTGTGTTGTGGAGAGGTAATGTCATAATCTTGATAAAATCACAAGTAAACTTAGTTCAGGTAGAGAGATTCTGTTCAAAGCTAGCCTTGGGATTACCAATGTGAGCTGTCGGTGCTACTGTAGGTCAATTGTAAAACACGGTTTTTTGGTTACTGCACATCGGTTTCAAACTTTGTTAGCTTGGATGGCAAGTATCTTGCATTGTAAGTGAAGGAGGTGGTGAAATTGATTCTGGCAACACATTTCCATCAAGCATTTTGCTTTTGGTAACTCTGTATTGCAAAATGGTTATTTTCCAAGATTGACAATTCATCTTTCTTTTGCATTTTTCATGGGATGGCTTCTTGTAGACTTTTCTGAGCTTAAATCATTGTTTTTATTATTTAAAATGTATGTACATTATGATAAACAATTGTGGCTACCTACTTCATGTTGAGTTGCATATTTCTAAAAACCACCCTCAAAATGTAGCCTTTTGCAGATATATAAATAGTGACAGAATAACCTGAAGTTTATCCAATGGACTAAAGAACATATTAGCTAGCCAACGTAGGAAAGGAGGATATCCATTTCCTGTTCCAGTTAACTAAATTCGTAATTTTTTACCTGTTAATATTTCACCACCAATGCTGGATTTTCCTTTGGTTGTGAGGTCTCATTAATATGGATCTACTTTTCACCTTCGATTTAGAGGAAACTGTGATGGCGACTTTTGTCGTGGAAGTAAAGAAGATAGAAGTTGTTCACTGGAGCAAGAATGTAGGCATGAAAAGATGTGTTCTTTTTTTGCCAAGGGAAGGGGGACTTATATTAAATCTTGACAAAGTACATCCCCAAATTACACATGAAAAAAATCTGAAATACAAGATACATAATATTCTATCCAGATTCTTCCATCATCTTGACTTCCATCGAATGTCGAAGCCAAAGTGCACTCCTTATGCCAAATCCGATGATCAACCCCAAAACATTGGACATGCCGCAAGATCCAACGTTTCGGAACCAATCCAAAACGCATCTAAGTCGTTGAAAGAATATCGGCGGTTGCATCATCGGGTATAACATAGGATGCAGATTTATCACCTTCAAAACTTGATTTCCTCTCCGCAGCCACCGACGATGAGATCGATGACCCGGAGTCGTTGTCTTCGTAGGGGGCTCCCAAAAGGACCCCTCTCCTTGCAGATAATGGCTAGGGATGGCAATTCTATCCGTGGGCGCGGATATCCGCGGATACCCGACGCGACGGGCAAGGGTGTGGGCAGCAGTTCTCGCCCGCGGGCACGGGTATGGGCAAGGATTATCGACCGCGGGCATATCACGGGCAGAAAATCTCGCCCGCGGGCGCTGCCCGTACCCGCAAACAACTATAAGGTCCATCAAAATTAAATGAACATCAACATTTGGCCCAGCCCAAAAAAACAACCCTAGGGAGCATCGCACCGTCCCAGCCCATCAAGTCAGCAACCGGTCTAGGCACCCCCACCTTATCCCTCCGTCCGCCGCTGCCTACCTCTCATTTTTCCACGCTCGCGGCGGCCACGGGAGGACGGGAGGCGGATCTTGTCGGTGTTGGGGTCGCCGGTGAGCAGGATCTCGAGCGTGTTGGGGAGCACCACCCGGCAGTCCTCCCGCTATATGCTGCGCGTGCAGATGAACACCGCATCCCTGCTGCCCACAGTGGCTCCTCTCAGCACCCCGGCGTGCCCCGAGGGCTCCCTGGCAGCACGGTGGCTTCCCAGCGCCGCTGCTACCCGGTGGCGAATCTGCGGCAGGCAGCAGCGGCTCGGGTGCTCGGCGCATCCACGCAGCCACGCCAGTGGCCTCGAACTCCGCCAGGTGCCGCCTCCGCTGGACATAGCCTCAGCTCTTGCGGGTGACAGGTTTGCCCGTACCCGCGGATATCCGTCGGGCACAGGCACGGGTAAGGATTTTTCGCCCGCATGCAGGCTGACGGGCGGGCAAAGGCTGAGGGCGTGGGTACGCTGGCGGGTGGGAAGACGTTGTACCCGCACCTACCCGACCCGCTGCCATCCCTAATAATGGCCGCCTGCTGATGAAATCAATGATGACGATCTCGTCGTGGTAATCACCGAAGTTATCGCAGATCACACAAACCCGTCCGAAAATCATATGATTTCACCAGAAATTTATTTAGCAAACCCTAAGACACTATAAAAACTAGGAGAAAACGAAAAGGATGGGCCCCTCCCCTTCTCCCGTCACCGGAGAAGAAGGAGAGGGGACCGAACCCTGGCGGTGTAGGCGGCGGCGGTGGAGGGTAGGAGCGGTTGTAGGGCTAAAAGATGTGTTCTTTTGTTCTTTATTTCTCACAATTTATACTTCACTGAGATTGCAAAACAGGTGGCTGTTAAGGAAGGATTACTGGCAAACTAAAGCATGTAGTGTAAGGCCTGTTATAGCCTATCGCTCGTTGCTTGGCCTGTTCATAGGTTTTGTCGAACAGTTAGATGTACTGCAAACTGTGTAATCGACATAACCTCGATGTTTTAAGGGACTGAACTGAGTTATTATATGAACCGGAGTTTGTCCTGTTAAGAGATTCTGGAGTGCATTTGTCTCTTTCTTTCATACACTTTGCATATAGATGTTGAATGTCTTGGCTGGCCATTGTTTTGTTCAGGATAGGACGCACAACGCACGCCGAATGTTCTAGTATGCTTAATGGTGCAAAAGCTCGTTAACATCATAAAGCGGATGGACCCAAGAGACCCTTTCAGAATCGAAATGACGAGACATGTTGCTCAATAAGCTGTAAGCTATTGTCAGTCAACTTTTCTCTACTAGACCCTGTTTAGTTCGGGAGTGAAAAATTTGGGAGTCTCTTTCAAGGTCTCTTAGGGGTAATAAATGTATACTACTTACAAAACTAATTACATGGATGGACAGGAAATCCCGAGACGAATCCATTAAGCCTAATTAATCCATCATTAGAGATTGATTATTGTAGCATGGTGTTGTCTAATAATCATGACATAATTAGGCTCGTTAGATTCGTCTCGAAAATTAAGGTAGGGGTTGTGGAATAGGTTTTGTCATTAATCCATATTTAATACTCCTAGTTAGTGTTAGGAGATTGATGTGACGGATAGTTGGTGAAATATTTGGGAACTAAACTGGGTCGAGATGATATCTGCTTTTGTGAGTTTTTAGCTAAACCATACAAATTGCTTCCTTTAGTGGGTTTGGCTTGTAGATTTATTGTAGAATTACAAGGACGTTCACCTGTAAGCAGTTTGTCAATGAAGGGCAGTACGCTATGTAGGACAACTAGACTATTGTTTCATTCACTACTTCAGACATATGGACAAGATTAAATCGATGCATTGTCAATGTGTTGAGCTATCAGTGTATGAATACTGAATTTGCTGCAGTAAGTATAGCAAAACTTGATTGTGAGCTCTTCAGAGCATAAGGGCACAAAGGGAAAGTACTATTTATCTCTGGCTATGATTTAACTCTCAACTTCTTGCATCTGCCATGGATGTAGGCACAAGTTATCATCTATACTAGTGTTTTTCCCTTGAGCATGCAATGGATACCTTTTGTCAGAAACCATTATATCTCACTCCTCGGCTACCAGGCATGGATATCATTAAACTTGCTATGATATGATTTTTGGTAGCGTTTTTGTCACTGATATCTCAACCTATTTCATTTCTGCAATCATGTAGTGTTTGTCTGATTTACCCATCTCCTTATTTGTGTAGTATTCTGACGGTTTGTCTTAATTTTCAGGTATAATATGGGTGTAATTCCAACAAAAAAAGGCCTGTTAAATTGCGAGAATCTTTCAGCTAGCGCCTTCTGCAGGTATCTCTTCCTCATGTGGCAATCTTTTCCCGTTCAATCACTAGAGACTTTCAGAAAAGTTGTGTTTTAGTCCGCCATCCAATTCCATTTTGTTTACTTGATTAAAGCCTAGTATGTGTTTCAGAGAGTATAACATGCTATACTGCCTTCCACGGTCCTGTTTAGTTGGTGAAAAGTGGATGAAATTTTTTGCATTGGACCGCGTGCGCAGAGAGAAGAAATGAACTGACACGGTCCTCTAGGTGAGAATTTTGGTGAAACTTTGGGGTCCTTTGCTAAATTACTGTAGGCGGAGACCGGCAACAGAGAACAGTTATGGTGAAGCTCAAGTTTGCAGAGCACCATAGAGAGGTCGTTATAGATGTCTAGATGGACCAGACATGACGAGCGGCACGACGCACGACACTAAAAACACGACATTGTTGACATTTCTAAACGTCGATCACTTAAGAACAGATTGGAAATCCATCCTTAGTGTCAGCGCTAGAAATGCTTGTTGGTATTTCCCAATGTCACAACTAATGGCGCAGTTAGCGTGAACATCGAGACTTGCCATTGGTTAATCTAAATGATCATGAACGAATCCGCAAGCGCACAGATAAATCATTGTAGTATTTCCTCAAGGAAAGAGAGTATTCTAAGGGTATCGAATCCAAGGAAGGTAATGGCGGATATCTTAGACTTATACTTTTGTTCTGAATGTAAACCAAGAGATAGATATAGGGAAAACACACTCAAAGGCAGGGGTAAGATAAAAGATAATAGGGGTAATATGACACACACACACCTCAAATCTACCTCTACTCTAGCACACTACGGCTTAGGGGGAACATACGAGTTAGCTATAGGTTCTAATGTACTAAACATACAAAGCTAGAAGATACAAGAGATAAGCATGAGTATTGCATGAGGGAAACATGGTTCAGCACCCAGGTACAAACGGGGAGCTAGCCCGCGACGACCAGCACTCTGCGAAACTAGACTTTAGACTCCTACAGCAGGTACCCCAACGCGGAGGTTGCCCTAGGATCCAACAGGGCTGTCACTACTTGAGGACCGACCTCTCGTTACAGGGGGTATGCTCATAACTATCGTAGCCAGACAACCCAGGCACCATGCCTACGTTGCTGCTAGACCTCACCCGGCCCGGGCTATTGTGACCCAGGGTGAGAGCCACCAGAAGACTGGTCATCTAGACCGAGTACCGTAGCTTGAACACAGACCCCATGCAACACTCTCATGCTATCTAACAAGATCAACTAAGGCTAGACATACGAACAGATATGAACTCTCTTATGTCTAATCAACAAGATCAAAGGGTCGTGTTCGTGAAGAACACGAGCCTCTAACTTATGAACAAACACATAAGGAAGGAGTTTATCATCCTTCAAGTGGATCAAAAGGTAGTGTTCATGAAGAACACAAGCCTCTAAATGATGAACAGAGGATGAACTCAAGAACACATCAAGAATATGATCTACCATGACTTTATATGAAATAGCTGAATAACTGAAGTAGATCAAAGTCATACAAAGAAATAAAGATAAAAGAGAACTCATACCTAAACTTCCAAGAGGACTTGGAACCTGAAGAAGAGCTACTCTAGCCTACCCCCTAGCCTTGGAAACTAAAAGTGAGAGGAGAATGAGAGAGTGGTGTGTGAGTAATGGGAGCCCCTCCCCTCCTATTTATAGAGGGGGACAAGGCTTGCTCGGACGCCCAAATGGCCCCTAAACAGCCGGGACTGCAGCAAGTGACCAATGAGGAGAAACCACGTGGAAGGCCAGGATGGGACGCCACTAAGGCGGTTCGGCTGATCCTAGGATCGGCCGACCCCCTAGGGCGGCCCCACCTGGTGTGCTTCCTCTGGTTGACTGCCTTGTGGGCCCTCTGATCCATCCCGGATGCATGGCTTGATTTGGTATCCGAGGTGGGCCCTTTGATTCATGTGAAGTCCATGTGGCGTCCTCTGATTCGTCGGTGAGTGCCTCCCCTGGATCGATGACGTGTCTTGCCATGTTTCCTTTGGTGGCAGCCACCTTCTCAGCTGAGTTGGCATGGTTTCTTCATAGGAGTTGAGTTTCCATCTCTTTTAAGGGGTAAATCACCTACATACAAATAATCTCCAAGGACAAGTGGAACTACATTATTCAAACCTAAATGCTAGTAAATAATGCATATGCCTCCATTTATGTGAGAATATTGAGGGTTGGAAATGGTGAATTTCCACCGTCAACAGACACGAACACAACATGATGGACGTAGTGTCAGTGCCGGCACAACATGATGAACGGGCCGTGTTTGAGCCACGATCTCGACACGCAGTGCCAGCATGAACACAACACGAAAAGGGCGGCCCATTTAAACACAATGATAGCCCATCTAAACACCAGCCTGCCAGCCCACTGACCTGGTCGGCCCACAAACCCTTCGTGTATATACAAGTCAAAACCTGATCCCAAACCCTCCATTCTCTCATTCCTGCAGCCGCCGTCACCCCTTTCGCCTCCTTACCTCCTCTGTCCCTCCGTCCGTGGGGCGCATCCACCGCCATCGTGGGCCGCCGCCGGGAGGCCGCCGCTGCCGCCATGGGGCAGGATTGTGAGTGTCACACCTGTTTTTCTAAAGAAAACCAAGTGCAAATCTATATGCATGCCAGGATCAAGTTTCATGCATATAGTTGACATAAGTGAATAACAGTACAGTATCACGTAAAGAAAAAGAAAGATTATCAGAGTATTACGCTAAATCCTGGAAACGAAGGCACCAAACTTCACAGGCAGTCGACTGGGGGTTGCGTACGCCTAGCACCAGCAACATCTTCACAACATCTTTATAGCAGCTTCCTCTTTCTGAGCAACATTGTTCATAGCAAGGGTGAGCACATGTCGTACTCAGCAAGTGTGGGGAAAGTATGAATGCAAAGGCTGAACAAGGAAAGGCTGACAGGTTAACTGCATTAAGCACCTTTAGTTGGTCAAATTTTATTAGCACCTGATTACTATTAAAGTATAAGTATATACCAACCCACAATTAACATAAAGAGATACGCCATAAGCATATGGCTAACATAACCAGAAACCATGATTTAAGTCCATCTTCAAGTATATTAATCATGTGAGGGTCCAGGCCGCTCTTGACCGTGAGCACGACTAATCGATTAGTTTTACACTCTGCAGAGGTTGTACACTTTCACCACAGTCACGTAAAAGTTCTAGGAACTTTAAACCCAACCACGCGATGCTGATCATGGACTGTGGTTGTACTGTTTTCTTGGGTGGTTCTCCATGTTCCAATTAAATCATATGATCTTGTCTTTAAACATAACCAACATTTCATAAACTTGAAAGTATTTATCATAAAACCACTTGTAACCAACCCATGTATAGCATCTAAGCATTCATCTACCCAAAATATTTATTAAAAAGGTTGATCAAGGTGATAGGGGTGAAACTCTAGTCATGTCCTTAAAAAGGTAATTTCCTATCAAATTTATGCATAACAACATATAAAAGTAAATATTATTTAGATATGCAGTTATATGGGTCCAAGAAGAATATACAGAGGGAGAAGTCCACTTGCCTTCCTCTACAAACTGAGGCTCCTCCTCTTCAAAGAAAGACTCTTCTTGATCCTCTCCAACAGGGTGCTCAGTCGAAACATGCACGATATCTACGCACAAGCATGAATAAATAATAAATAAATAAAACATTACACCAAACAGTTCTATATGCTAGGAACATGCTGATAAAAAGGTTCTACTCACTAATACGATCGTTTCAATATATTATACGCGAAAAACGGAGTTAAAACATGAAAGATATGATTAAAACAAAACACAGGGACTTTTCTGTAAGAAAACTAGGCTCACAGGACTTATTTGAAAGAAACCAGGGACTAGAAACATAATTTCATATAAAAACAGAAGGGCTCATGTGTGAAAAAGAGTAGAAAGGACCTCGGGTGATAGAAACCAGAGAAGTCAGGGGCTGCAATATAAAAAGAAGGACTTGTTCGTAAGGATTTTAGATGGTGGAAGGACCGGCTTGCGAAACTGTGAAAGAGCAGGGTCTCTTTAACAAATTTTCCGGCGCTGACTGGTATGCTGAGAATTGACCCGGAGTCTGGCTGGATCTGGGCCGTCGATCCGCGATCCAGCGGCTGCGGTGGCGTCCAAGCGGGAGGCGACGGCGGAGCTCGCCGGAGGGTGGCGGCACGCGGCGGCGGCATACCAAAACGCGCTACGGCCCTTGGTTCAACAAGTTAAGCGGCTCAACGTATTGCACAGATGACAGTGAACACAACCGTGACAAGAAGGAGGTGTCCCGGCTGGTGGCGAGGCGGCCATGGCCGGCGAGGCGGCCGGCGGCCACTGTATGCCATGGCAGCACATCTGGGCGCCCGGACCAGGGGGAAAAAGAGGGGCGGTGGCTTCCTCACCTTGCAGAGAAGCTTCGGTTGAGGAGCGGGACGGCGAAGAAGAAATGGCAGCGAAGTTCGTCAACGGCGGTGAGCTTGGGCGGCGCTCCGGCGGACGAGAACAGGACGCAGCTCAATCCCGTGACGAATAGGTGCCCCTGGAGCAAAGAGAGGGACAATGCGGTGAGCTCCGAGCACATAAAGGATGAAGAAAGAGGGCCGACACTTCACCGTTGACGTGTTTCTCTGGCGGACAACGAAGAGCAGAGGCGGCGGCGCGTGTGAACTGAGGTGTGCGTGTGCGAGGGAGTGACGTGCGAGAGCAAAGGGAGGAGCGAGAGCTCATGCACAGGCTTATATGTGGATAGAGAGGAGGAAGGGGAAGCGGAAAGGGGTGCGGCGGCCGGCGGACTTGCCATTGATGGCCGGCGGGACACCCGGGTGTAATGGAGGCAAGGAAGGGGGAGAAACGGAAGGGAATTGATGGCTCGTGGTCTGCGGGCTTTACTGCCTTTGATTGAGGCTTAAGGATGGAAGGGGGAGGCAGGGAGACGCGGGGCAGAGCGGCGGGGATCACGGCGGCGAAGTAGGGGAAGGAACAGAGGAGGGGGAGGGCGCTGAGGAAGAAGGAGGTGCTGACCGGTGGGGCCGGCTTGCCAGTGAAAGAAAGAGAGAGGAGGTGGGAGGAGTGGGCCGCGGCGGGAGACTGGGCCGGAAGAGGGGATGGGCTAAAAAGGAGGAAGGGTTAGGGGGAAGCTTCGGTTTGTTTTTTTTTTACTTTTCTTTTTCAAACTCCTTTTATTCAAACCTTTTAAACTCAAATTCAAATCAAACTTTTTCCAAACTTTCAAAATATTTTATAAACTTTTAAAACTTCACACTAGCAACCAAAAATCCATGCATAACCAAATAATGATGCACAAACACTTGTTGACTCTAAATTATTTAATTTAAATTTAATTACTTTAGAGCTCAAATTAATTAGCAAATTAATTAAGTCCTTAAGACTAACCCTAAAACACTATGTTGCTTAAGAAAATTTTAGTGATGGAATTTTTAGGGTGTCACACATGAATCTGATAGAGAGCCGGGCATCCTCAACGTAAACAGTGGAGTAGAACACTCTGACCCACTCTAGCACATAACGTGGCCTCTCACTGACCAAAGCTGCGAGTCCTGGCAAGTAGTCGAAGTGAGGCAGAATCGGGACTCCAGCTGCTGCTGCTCTGAGCGCTGTCCACTGTAGCATCCTGTGCTGGCTCAGCTGTGACCCCTTCCTGACATAGGAGGCATAGAAGCTCTCCTGAAGGATAGTCCAGAACCGGGGGTCACAATCCTCTCTCTGAGGAGGGAACCACCCATCCTCAACGACGAACCTCAACTTCTGGATCTTCGGACCAGAAAGGCTCCTCAGATCACGGATGTAGACCCCGAAGGCCTCTGCTCGTTGTGCACCAATACGAATCTCAAGGCCCTCTCTCGACTGATCCTCCTGCTCCTGCTCCACCTGCTGCTCTGTTGCTGTCCTCCTCTGCCTCGGAGTCGGCTAAGGCTGAGTGTGTCCGCCACGAGTCTGAGGACCGGTACGTGGTGCAGAGGGAGGAGTCTCTGTCTCTGTATGACGGGTACCGGTACGGCCTGAATGCCGTAACGGCTGCTGCTCATGGGGCTGCTCCCCCTGACCCTGTGCACTGCTTCCAATCCGAATGCCCCTCTGTGGCTGACTCTGGGTGTCGGGCACTCGGAGTACACGCTCCCACTCCTTATCCTACTTGCTCTTCTTCTTCTTTGGCTCAAGAACTGCCTTGCCCTTCCTCTTGTCGCCTGCCATCTGTCAAAGAAAGAGGTGGAAGATTATAGAATGGCGAGCGAAGTATATAAACGAGATAAATATCTATGGGTAAGGGGTCCTTAAGCAAAGCATATGAATGGATAGAGCCTATGCAAGAATCCTAGGAGATGATCATGGCACATGAAAGCAAAGGATATGTCTAGGTCTGTCCTTATGTGCACAAGATGTGTGTGTAAGTGCTAGAACATGAACAGAGCTATTGTAATAGATAAGTAGTGAACAAGGTAGGTACAGTGACCGCAGTGCTCGAAACCATGAGATTTACCAGGATTTAGATGGATTTGAATAGCAACTAAGAACAAATGAGCAATTTAGATGCAACAGACGAAGTGTAGCTCCTAATCCTGGTCTTAATCCACAGAAACGCCATCTAATTTCCCTCAAGATTATGAATTGAAGACTGAACAAAGGGGAGAATGGCAGGTGCTCACCGCTGCGAAGAGGAGAACGACGAGAAGCGGCACGGGAGCACGAAGGGGTCCTACGCGGGCCTCTGGACGGCGGTCGACGGACTGCGGCGTCGCCGGCGAGCCGGAAAAGGCGGCGGCGGCCGAAACCCTAGCGGGGGTCCCGCGGCGGCGCGCGAGCGATTTGGTGCGGATGGAGCGACGGTGCGGCGGTGGAGGTGGCCGGTAGCGAGGCTGGGAGGCCGGCGGAGGCGCAGGTGTGGCAGCGCGAGGCTGCGGTGGCCGTCGGCGGTGTGAATCACGGCGACAAGATAGGGTACGGGTGCGGTGCGGTGATGAGATTTGGGGATTGAAACGGTCAAGATGGATATGACATGTGGGGCCAACTTGCAGACACACACCGGATGAACCGACGGTAGAAAACCATAGGGTGTCGGTCGAACAGCCGGATGATATGGGTGGATCAGTGAAACGCATCACCGGATGAACCGATGGCCTTCTTTTTAGATTCATCGGATGAATTCTGCGCGAGTCTGAATTTGCCTCAAAACTTAGTAGCACCGGATGAACCGCTGCTTCCACAGAGGTGAGCGTTGGTTCATCCGACGATAGGTAACAGAGGCGCGCTGAGCAAAATTCAAACTGACCCGGCCACCGGATGAACCGACGCTGGAACCTACATAGCAGTGGTTCATCCGACGGTGACAAAAACAGAATGCTGAACTAAAGCTCATTTTTTATCCGACAAATGTCACACACATGCCAACACAAGCACATTTTTGGATCAATCCTGAGTGACAACTTCACCCCTCAAGCACTCCTTTGCAAAAAAAAAGTATATACACCATAGATTCCCTACAAGGGATAGACCTTATAATTTTTTAGAAAAATAGGCGAATAAGATCCAAAAAGGAAATGTATGAGTTATTGCCTTCGAACTTAGAGATAGAAACTTTAAGCTCGTTAGGACATAACTCAATAGGCATTAAGCACCATCATTTGTCTTATCACACTTTTGGAGTTGTTGATTTGCATTGAAAGCTAAGCAACTTTCTCATAGTGTGATTTTCCTTTGTGACACCTCTCACGCAATGCAATGCAATGCAATGCAAGAACAAATGCATGAAATTAAACATGAATGCATTATATATGACAAGCAAAGATGCAAAGCGGAAAGATAAACTATCTTGCCAAGTTTGAACCCTTGTTAAGCTTACTCATGGTGAGCCTTTCAACTTGCCTTGAGCGAAACTTTGGAACCACCGGCTCAAGCAAGACCCATACTCACCACTATCTTAACAAGGTTAGACAAGCCCCTACATTATGTACATATGCAAATGCAAACTATATGACAAGTATCACATGATGTTAGACGCATCAAGCACATTCAATTCACTCCTTAGCCTACAAAAGGTGTTTTCATCAAGAGGCTTAGTGAATATATCCGCCAATTGCTCCTCAGAGCGAACACCACAAAGGAGAATATCACCTTTAGCCACATGGTCTCGCAAGAAGTGATGGCGGATATCAATGTGCTTGGTGCGCGAGTGTTGAACTGGGTTCTTAGCAATTTTTACGGCACTTTCATTGTCACAAAGGAGAGGAACCCTATCTAGAACCACACCATAATCCAAGAGGCTTTGCTTCATATAGAGGATTTGAGCACAACAAGCCCCGGCGGAAATGTATTCCGCCTCTGCGGTGGATAAGGCCACAGAGTTTTGCTTCTTAGAGGACCAAGCAACCAAAGATCGACCTAGCAAATGGCACCCACCCGAAGTGCTCTTACGGTCTACTCGACATCCGGCAAAATCCGAATCCAAATAACCCAAGAGCTCAAAACAAGCACCATGGGGGTACCACAAGCCAATGCTAGGTGTGTATTTTAAGTATCTAAGGATCCTTTTCAAAGCACTTAGGTGAGATTCTTTAGGGTTGGCTTGAAACCGAGCACACATGCAAACACTAAACATGATATCGGGCCTAGATGCGGTAAGGTAAAGAAGAGAGCCGATCATAGAACGGTAAAGCTTTTGGTCAACCAGTTTACCTCCCTCATCTAAGTCGAGATGTCCATTGGTAGGCATTGGTGTCTTGATTGGCTTGCAATCATCCATTTTGAACTTCTTGAGAATATCATTGGTGTACTTTTCTTGATGGATGAAAGTCCCTTCCTTAAATTGCTTGATTTGAAACCCAAGGAAGAAGTTGAGCTCCCCAATCATAGACATCTTGAATTCCTTAGTCATGAGATCACTAAAGTCCTTACACACTTTGAGATTGGTAGAGCCAAAGATGATATCATCAACATAAATTTGACAAATGAAGAGCTCTCCGTTGATGATCTTGGTGAATAGAGTATTGTCCACTCTCCCAATCTTGAAGCCTTCCTTGATGAGAAAGTCCCGGAGCCTCTCATACCATGCCCTAGGAGCTTGCTTGAGTCCATACAAAGCCTTGATCAACCTATAGACATGGTTAGTATGTGTGATATCTTCAAAACCGGGAGGTTGCTCAACATAGACTTCTTCATTAATGAAGCAATTTAAGAATGCACTCTTGACATCCATTTGGAACAATTTCATTTTGTGACAAGAAGCATAAGCAAGAAGGATACGGATTGCTTCAAGACGTGCAACCAGAGCAGCCCTTGGCGACAAGGCTTGCCTTGTTCTTCACCACAACTCCATGTTCATCTTGCTTGTTTCGGTAGACCCACTTGGTGCCAATCACATTCTTGTTCTTGGGACGCTCTACTAGGACCCAAACTTCATTTCTTGTGAAATTGTTGAGCTCATCTTGCATAGCCAAGATCCAATCCAGGTCCTCAAGAGCTTCCTCTATAGTAGTGGGTTCTACAAAAGAAACAAATGCATGATGTTTGCAAAAAGAAGCATATTGTTTGCGGCGAGTACGTGTACCACCCTTGGGATCACCCAAGACTAGATCGATGGGGTGGTTCGATGAAGTCCTTGTACACCTCTCAAGTGTGGTAGAAGTTGGATCATCTTGAGGTTGCACTACTTCCGGTTCTTCTTCTTCTTGATCTTGGGTGTCTTGTGATGTAGGAGGTGGTCCATGTGAGGAAGATGGGCTTTCTTGTCTTGTGCGCCTTAGATGGTCATCATTATCATCATCGGAAGAGGATGAGTCTTCATGATTGTGGGAAGTAGAAGGTGCATCATCATCCTCTTTAGGATTGATGTCCCCAATAACCATCTTCTTCATTGCTTCTCGTAGAGGTTCTTTTCCTACATAATCAAACAATAGCCATCTCCTTGGGAGCTATTAGATTCATCAAACTCCACGTCACATGTTTCTTCAACGGCACGTGTAGTGTTGTTCAATACTCTATATGCCTTGGAGTTGGATGCATAACCAAGAAACATGCCCTCATCTACCCTACTCTCAAGCTTCTCTAGGTGCTTCCTCTTCTTGTAAATGAAACACTTACACCCAAAGACTCGGAAGTAGGAGATGTTGGGCTTCCTCCCAATGAGAAGCTCATAGGGTGTCTTCATTAATAGTCGGTAGAGATACACCCTATTTGAAGCATGACACGCCGTGTTGATAGCTTCCGCCCAAAATCTTTGAGAGATACCATAATCATCCAACATAGCTCTAGCCAATGTGATGAGAGTCTTGTTCTTCCTTTCTACCACACCATTTTGTTATGGTGTGTAGGTTGAAGAGAATTCATGCTTGATGCCTAGCTCATCACAATATTCTTCCACATTAGTGTTCCGGAATTCCGATCCATTGTCACTCCGGATCTTCACAATAGATGACTCAAATTCATTTTGAGCCGTTTTAGCAAAGTTCTTGAAAATCCCGAACGTCTTACTCTTGTCCTCCAAAAAGAATGTCCAAGTGTAGCGTGAGTAATCATCAACAATGACTAGACAATAGAGATTACCACCAAGACTCTTGTACGTAGTAGGGCCGAAGAGGTCCATGTGCAAGATTTCCAATGGTCTTGAGGTAGATACATAAGCCTTCATAGGATGGTGACTTGCTACTTGCTTGCCGGCTTGACACGCTCCACATAACTTGTCCTTCTCAAATGTGACATCCTTCACACCAAGAACTAAACCCCTTTTGAAAGCCTTCTTGAGTTGACACATGCCTATATATGCAATACGGCGATGCCATAGCCAAACCTTAGATGTCTTGGTGAAAAGACAAGTAGTCAAGTTCGCTTCATGAGAGGAGAAGTCTACAAGATAGATGTTCCCATGGCGAAAACCTTTGAACACAACTTCATTAGATTTCTTGTTAGTAATGATAACTCCCTCATCATCAAACAAGCAAGATAAGTCAAGATCACAAAATTGAGCAATGGAAAGCAAATTATAACTACAAGAGTCTACAAACAAAACATTGGAAAGAGAGAGATCTTTTGCAATGGTTATATCACCCAAACCGGAAACTCTTCCTTTAGAATTATCACCAAAGGTGACTTGCTCATGATTCCCCGCATCATCCACTAGAGAGGTGAACATTTTAACTTGGCCGGTCATGTGTTGAGTACATCCACTATCAAGAACCCAATGACTTCCCCCGGCCTTGTAGTTCACCTACACACAAAGAGATCAAGTTGAAGATTTAGGAACCCAAGCAAGTTTGGGTCCAATCACATGAGTTACTAAAGCTTTGGGAACCCAAATTTGCCTAGGATGATTCACTTTAGCCTTGGTCCCTATGAACCTTGCCGCCACCTTGCCCTTGCTATTCTTCAACAACAAGAAATGGTTATTGTTGAACATGGAACGATAGTTGCAAGGTAATTTAGGCAATGGACGTGAAGGTATAGGACACTCCCTTGTGTGATGACCGGTGATCTCGCAATGTTGGCAATAAGACCCAACTTCCTTCACAAAGCACCCATAAAGTTCCTTTGACTTGCGAGTCTCTTTGATGGGTTGAGGGAAGGAGCCAAGTCCCCTAGAACCATAATCTCTTGCATTGTGATAGAGGATCTCCTTACGAACCTTGGCCATATTCTTCACACAAGATCTTAGGCTTCTTACTTCCTCTTCAAGTGCTTTCACCCTATCATGGTTAGTCTTGGAAGAGGAGGCAACATTCTCATCATTTAGCAAGATCTTAGGTTCTTCAATCAAATCATCACAAGAAGTAGAATCATTTGTCTTAGTGATGTCTCTAGCAATTTCTTGCCCACTAGCACAAATAGCCTCATAAGCAAGCTCTATCTCTTGATACTTCATCTCTAAGACCACATGATCTTTCTTAAGCATCTTTTGATTTGACTCGAGAGACTTGTTAAGCACGGTTATATCATCATGTTTGACGATTAGCTCATTGTGCTTATCAAGTAACTTGTCATGGTCATCTCTAAGTGACTTGTGAGACACTACCAAAGCTTCATGTTCTTTGCTAAGGTCATTGTGTTTCACAAGCAACTCGTCATTGGATAGCTTAAGCTTCTCATGGGTCTCTTCAAGAGCCTTGAGCTTACTCTTTTGTTTCTTGATCATGTCGGTGTATTGATTTAGAAGACCCTTAAGAGCATGAGGTGAAAGTTCATTATCACTATCCGAGGAGTCACTATCTTCACTATCGCTCACCTTGGAGTGTTTAGCCATGAAGCACATAGGTGGTGGAGGAAGAGGAGGTTCTTCATCATCCATGATCACAAGACCGGCAAACTTCTTGTTCTTCTCATCTTCACTTCCACTTGATTCACTTGAAGTTTCACCATCCGTGATCCATTCATTTGCCAAGAGAGAACGATGACCACCCTTCTTCTTGTTGTAGGGCTTGCTAGAAGACTTCTTCTTGTATGAGTCCTTCTTGGAGTGCTTGTCATCTTTCTCTTTATCATCATCATTGTCGTTCTTCTTGCTAGAGCTTGACACTCACTTGCCGGGCTTGGGGCAATCATATGATAGATGATCATAGCTTTGGTAATTGTAGCACTTCCTCTTGCCACCTTCACCACTTCTTCTTGATGAGCGAAACTTGTTCTTCTTGGGATCATAGTTGTAGCCTTTCTTGCCAATCTTGGAGAGCAATTTGGTGGTCCTCCTCATGAGGAAAGCAAGTTCACCATCATCTTCATCACTTGAGTCACTCTTGTCTTCACTTTCACTTGAAGAGGAAGGAGGCTTTGCTTTTGACTTTGACTTGGGCTTGGTCTTGTCACTAGCCTTGAGTGCAAGATCCTTCTTGGAGCTTGATGTGGCAGAAGATGCTTCAATTTGACCCATCAAGAACATCTCATGAGACCAAATCTTGTTCACAACTTCGGTGATGGTGAGAGTTTCGAAGTCCTTCTCAAAGATGAGGGCCTTGACGATGTTGTACTTGGGCTTGGGAAACGTTTGAAGAATTTTTCGAATAATTTCCTGCTCGGACACGTTAGCAACATCGAGAGCATTGATATTTTGAATAATAACACCCATCCTAGAGTACATTTCCTCTACACCCTCATCATCCTTCATCTTAAACTCATTGAGCTCAACCTTAAGCAACTCATACTTCTCCTCACGGATTTTCTTGTTGCCTACATGGATTCTTTTGAGCTCCATCCAAACCTCATGAGCAGTCTCCAAAGCAAACACACTATCAAACAAGTCCTCCTCAAGAGTCTCAAAGATAAAGTTTCTAGCACGATAGTTCCACTTGGTTTCACTTTCGGTGGGTTCCATTGGCATGGGATACATGGTAGTGATCCATGCATCATGGTGTTGTGCTTGAAGAAAGCTAGCCATTCTATGTGCCCAAAAAGTGAACCGTTTCCCCGCCAACTTGGGAGGGCCATTACCACTCCCCTTGCCCATCTCTCTAGGCAGTTAAGCCACCAAAAAAAGAGCCTAAGCTCGGATACCACTTGTAGGATCGATGGCCTATAGAAGGGGGGTTGAATATGGGCCTTCTTCAAATTTCTAGTACAAGAAGTAAACCTTAACCTATATCTCTAGTGTTGCCCATCTAAAAAGGTTTCTTCCTACCAACTAAGCACAATAACAACGAAGTTTCTTACCAATGTTCACACTAACAAGAGAAAAGCACCCTAGTCAAGATATGCAACAAGCAAAGCAAACTAGAGGGAAACAAGAGCAAAGGAACTTAAGAGCTGAAAGTAAATGCGGAATTAAGTGCAAAAAGGTAGAAAGAGAGGACACGAGACAACCGAATTTTTTCCCGTGGTATCGAGAAGTTGACGCTTCTCCCTAATCCACGTTGGAGCACTCACAAAGAGTTTTGCTCCCCCTCAAGCCACTTAGACTTGAGTGCTCACTAAGATTACTCATTCTCCATCTCCGGAATGGTGGGTCTCAATCCATTTACACCAAGAACTTCCCGGGGCTCCCACAATCTCCAAGAGCTCACCAAGAACCTCCAATCATCGAGACCGTCTAGGAGCTGTCAAACTCCAAGAGTAACAAGCTCACAACCTTTCACTTGACCAATGCACTCAGCTATGCCATTGAAAGTACCTTGAATCTCTTGATCACCAAGAAAGAATCCCTCTTGACTAGGAAGATGAAATCCAAATGATCAAAGCACTAACTCTCCTTCTCCTTGGCTGTAGTAGTTCTTCAGAGTGGCAAAAGGCAGCTCAAGAGACGCAGGGGGTCCAATTTATAGGCCTAGCAAGGGAGGCTAGCCGTTGGAAAAGTCCTCTGAAAAGTAGTACCGTCGGATGAACCGACGGTTCCCCCTACGATAGCATCGGTTCATCCGGTGTCTCTGAGTCTCCAAATATAGCCGTTGAACTCAAACGCTGTACCGCTTCATCCGATGCATACACCGTCGATGCGTCGGTTTATCCGGTGCTGAAGCAACTTCACTCAAAACGTCTCTACGTAGAATAACCATAGGCGCCGGATGAACCGCTGATAGTCTTCCTGAGCGTCGGTTCATCCGGTGCTGAAGCAAGTTCACTCGATGCGTCTCTGTATGATTTAAATGCGTGCGCCGGATGAACCGCTGCTTGGACCGTCGCTTCATCCGGTGCTGAAGGCTCTTGACTTGAATCATCACTGTTACCAAACCCTAGGTCACCGGATGAACCGATGCTTCTGATGATACACCGTCGGTTCATCCGGCGGTGCTGATTTCTGCTGAAACTTCCACATCAATCATCCGGTGCATCTAGAAATGATAGCGTCGGATCATCCGACGCGCCCTTTTTCATTTCAACTCATCCAATTCAAACACCTTTGAGTTTTTCTTCAAGTCTTTTGCTTCCAATGTGTTTCCATGAGTATCTTGAGCTGTTTAGTGACCAAGGAGCTTGATAGTGCAAGAATATAGCATAGCATTTGGCATGGTCAAGCCACTCAAGTGTGAACCCCTCTTAATAGTACGGTCAAACACTTCAAACTAGCAAATCCAAGTGTCCTTCATCTCCTTGTAACACTTAGAACTAAAAATGTCCTTAGCCTTGTAGTCTTTGTCCATTGATCATCCATAATTTCAAATTGAGGGGTCTCTTTTCACTTATTACTTATGACAATAACCCAAGGATAAATCCGCTACAAAACAAAGGTTAGTCACAAGTATATGGTTGTCATTTATCACCGAAACACACCCTTACCAAAGGTGCGGTGGGACCTTGATGCTTACATCAATTAAGGGCAGTACGCTATATAGGACAACTGGACTATTGTTTCATTCACTACTTCAGACATATGGAGAAGATTAAATCGATGCGTTGTCAATGTGTTGACCTATATATCAGTGTATGAATACCGAATTTGCTGCAGTCTAAGTATAACAAAACTTTCTTGGATAACCCTCTCTGAGGTTGGGCCTTCTACCCACTCATGCAAACAGCTATTTGTATAGTTGCGAAAGCTAGGAGCGGGTGTTCAGCCCACTTCTAAAAATGTCATTTTACCTGCTCCTACAAACATTTTCTTTAGTAGTGATTCGAAGCCGGAGAGGTGTGCTAGATAGCGTAATAATCCACTTGTTATAAGTTAACTAATAAACTGCTGAACCCATAGACTAGATTAGTTAGGAAGCCCAAAAGTCAAATAAGCCATCACCATTTTACATGCCCGTGGAAGATTATATTTTATGCATTCATTAATGTCGGACATTGTAATCTTACATTATATACTAGCTCCATTTTTAAATATATGATGTTTAGGATAAGCAAACTAGTTATTTTTAAACCAATTTGCTTGTTCTAAGCGACATATATTCAAATATATGTTGTACTATTCTATATCCATTTTTGTAAGAATATTTTTCTATGCTAATGCCTTATGTATTTTTTTATTTACATATTGTCATGAATGATTAATTCTTGACGCACACTTCGATCGACCGTTGGTGGGAGCAGGAGCATGTAAGCTGCCGCAAAACATTTTAGCCGCTCCTGAAAATGTCATTTTACCTGCTCCTACAAACATTTTATGTAGTAGTGATTCTAAGCCGGAGAGGTGCGCTAGATAGCGTAATAATCCACTTGTTATAAGTTAACTAATAAACTGTTGAACCCAGAGACTAGATTAGTTGGGAAGCCCAAAAGTCAAATAAGTCGTCACCATTTTACATGTCCGTGGAAGATTATCTTTTATGCATTTATTAATGTTAGGCATTGTAAACTAATTTGCTTGTTCGTTCTAAGCGACATATATTCGAATATATGTTGTACCATTTGTATCCATTTTTGTAAGAATGTTTTTCTATGCTAATGCCGCCCTTTATGTATTTTTTTTATTTACATAGTTTCATGAATGATTAGTTCTTGACCCACACTTCGATCGACTATTGGTGGGAGCAGAAGCACGCAAGCTGCCGCAAAACCCGCGCGAAGTTGCGGCATGATACGGGCTGCGGTATGCAGTGACGGATCTAGAAAAAAATTTAGGAGGGGCTGAACTATACGTAATAGAAAGACTTAATACAATTAACATGGACCTAATGATTTTTTCTGATAAAAAATTATAAAATCATATTCTTGTACCTCAGAATGCAGTTCTTCTACTATATCTATGAAAAAAACTAGAGAAAATAACAAAATTTAATGGAGTTTAGCAGGCAGTAGGGGGGGCTGGAGCCCCCTCCGCCCCCCTCGCTGCCTCCGTGCATGGCGGTATGCACCCAACCGCTAGAGGGTCTTGCGCCTCCTCCGGTAGGATGCATGTAAGACGGTGCAGAGGGTCACTATTAGAGAAACAACTTTTAGTCTTGGAGAGGATTTCACATTAGTACGATTTTGTTAGGAACTGATACTAATGTGCACATTAGTACCAGGTGAAAAAGATGACCTGACGAGGCCCTCTTTTGACACATTAGTACCGGGTCGAGACTGGACCCGGTACTAATGTCTCACATTAGTACCGGGCGGTGTCTACAACCGGTAGTAATGTGGGTCAGCCACATTAGTACCGGGGATAACACATCCCGGTACTAATATGGACATATTAGTACCGGGCAAAAACAAGGCCAGGTACCAATTGCCTCCCAGCATCGTCTGTCTCCGCCGCGCTAGAAATTTTATCAAGTCTCTGTTGCCCCTTGGTGTCTCTTCCTGTATCCTTTCCTTTCCCACATCTCACATCTCTCCCTCTTTCTCTTCCCTGCTTGCAGATCCAGCGGCGCCATGCCCCTGCGGCCGGCGGGCACACGGGCGTCGGGAGCCGCGGCGGCAGGCACGGCCTTCCTAGGCCAGTGCGGCGGCGCGCGGGGGAGCAGGCCGCCGGCCAGGGGCTAGAGGCGCGGAGGAGGCGCTAGAGGAGGCCAGGTGATTGATTTGTGATTTCGTAGATTGTGAGATGAGTTGTAATCTTGGGATTGTTTTGTGAATCTTGTGATTCAGAACTTGTGATTGACTTGTAAATCTTGTGATTGTGTTGTGAATCTTGTGATTTGAATTTGTTGCGAGTGTTATGATTTTCCTATGAATCTGGATGAGATGAGATGAGATGCATGGAGTTCATGGAGTTCTTTGCGATTATATGAGTACTGAAGTGTGGTGTAAAGGAAAGAGAAGAAAAAGAAGAAAGGGAAAAGAAAAAGAAAAAGAGGGGGAGGCGGGACGGACGGTGACGATACTACACATTGGTACCGGGTCCAGTCTCCACTCGGTACTAATGTCACATTAATATTAGTACCGACTGGCCAGTACTGGTTGCACAACCGGTACTAATGCCAGTTACCAACCGGTACTAAAAACTGTTTTTTTAGTAGTGGGTGCAAGACTACTAATGCAAGTACATTATCATTTGGTACTTTTTTATAGGTTAGGTGGTCTCGTGCATTGACACATATAGTCTTACAACGGCTTTCGAGACAATCTCTACATTGGTTTGTCTTTTTTTTCTCGTAGTAGTGGCACATCTATTAATTTATGGACAAAATAAATGAATAATTTGAATTGTATGCCGACAACAACTACGTACGGCGGCTAATGAGTTGGTCTTCGGACGTAAGAATGATGTCTACATACATATACGGCGGCTAAGCCAAACAGGAGGGCGGCTAAGCAACAACGACGTCTATGTGCAGCAAGTTATTTACCACCTACTCCTACATATATGGACCATGGATCGATCTTTACGCACTCTGAGGGCAACAGCAACCCTAGTCTCTACGTAGTCTCCGCAAGTTCAGACTTCAGAGGCCGCAGTCTCTAGTAGCAGCAGGAGGAGCAGCCGCAGCGTTGCTTCCCCTGCAAGTGTATGTAGCCAATTCATAGAAGGTAGGCGCCTCTCAGTGCTTTCGGTTTCCTGTTGAATATTGATCTTCTGTGCATGCGGTATGTACTTGCTTGAGTATATACTTCCTCCGTTCTTAAATATATATATGACACTGTTAATTTTTTACTTTAACTTTGATCACAAATATATATTGAACAAATTAGTTAACTAAAATAAAATGTATATCATTATATCTATTATCAAACGTAATTTAGATTTAACTTGTTGGTTCATTTGTAAAAAAACGAATAGTCAAACAAACAAAAAAAGTCAATAGTGTCATATATTTAAGAATGGAGGCAGTATATTTTTTCGAGTAGAGAGAAATCATTATTAATTAACTAGTAGTTCTCGTTACAATCGTTTTGGATGAGTTGTTTCATGCACGTAGGCGCATCCGTCATCCACACATGCATCTGAATGAGACGTTCGTCTCGCTAACAAAGCTAATTCATTTGCTACTTGATTACCCTCTCCCTTCATTTGATTCATCCTCCACACCCTGTCAGCACTTTGGCAAGCTCCTTGCCCTCCGTCACCACTGAAGGGATGCGAGGTAGGTTACACTAGCACAAATTCAAATTTCTAGGGTGGAAACTAGGAACGTTGCTGTTATAGAACACGAGATTACCACTAGATGCGCGGATGTAGAACTTCTATTGTGCGTTGAGGTAGTGTAGTCGATCACCCTCATCCCACGAGCGGCTCTTGTCCTCTTTGTCTCGTTCCTCGAACAACTCCTCTTGTGCGGCGGCTTGTCTAACACTCCAAGTGCTGCACATGCAACACCTCAAAAGTATCCACACGTACGGGAAGGAAGCGTCACACACCGATCTGCTTGGTCCATGAGTGAAACGTAGGCTTGGGCTTGGGAGGTGCTATGGCTGCTAGAGAGAACGTGGCTTAACCTAAACCCCGCACCCTACCCTCCTTAAGTAGTCGTCCCAGACGGGCCTTTAAGTTCGAGGCTGATTAGTACCCTTAACCCTGGTCCAATTCAGATCCTATTCTCATTGAGCTTCCAGACCCTTAAGTGTGCAACATCATAGGATCGTGTACGTATAGATATGACGCGAGGATACCTACTCGCTACTCGGTCAATAATTGGCAACGGTCTCTAACATCACGTGTCAACTCCTATATGCACGCGAAGATCAGATCAGACGAACCATCACTACATCACCGTGGTATTCCCTTTGCCTCTTATTTTGGCTACAGTTCTCGTGAAACTGGCCTAGCCCACTTAGCTCGTCAGGCCGATTCCTTAGTTGGGTTGTTAAAAAAGTTTGCCATCAACCACAAAGAAATTGTATTTTTGAATTTTCCTAACACACTTATAAACTGTTATACATATTCCAGTGAAACCGATATTGTTGGAATCTAAATTTTGGCCAATCGTTATACACATGATTGAAATAGCTACTACACCATTTTCATAAGTTTGTCATCAATCACTGGCGGATCCAGCCATAGGGCCTGGCAATAAAAATCGCATATACCCCCAGTTTTTCACCCAAGAATTTGAAGATCCAAGCCAGGAGCCATCGTCTGTGCGGCAATGGTGTTCCGTCGAGGAAGAAGATGATGCGTTAGCGAACAGTTATGCTTAGTTGGGCCAGGTTCCTAGCCCAGCTTCGATGATAGATGACCCAATAGCTGAATACCCCAAAGCTCCAAGCTTCTTTCAGGCAATTTCAATTTGACCGACAAGAACACATCTACTAATTTAGCAGTTGGTTTTGTATTTTTGGTAGCTTATCTACTGATTTGTTGTAGAAAACTAGTACAAAATATATTACTCACTATTAAATTACACAACTTTGTAGATTTGAAGAGCTTCTTTATTAGCAATTGATCTAGTGGTTTGGCACCAATCACTAATCTGAGTGAAAATGCTGTTGTCGGAGTGCCGGACATAATTTTGATAATGATAAGAAATGGTTTCAGGCCACAGAAGATATGAAATTTCCTTTACCTCCTAGAACACCTCATGGTATATTTGTTCTTATAATGTTCACCAACATCAGTGATATATGCATATTACATATCCATTCTGTTAAAAAGCCTGCTGCGTGTGTGTAGTATTCCGTATACGTATGCAGCTCGTGGGTAGTTTGATGTGTGTTATATATGTTATCCGCCCTACCTAGATTTTTTTTTCTAGGTCCGCCACTGTCATCAATGAATTTACTTAGCACACTTCAAAACGTACTCCCTTCGTATTTAAAATAGCTGACGTCCCAAGAGGCCATTTTCACAAAAGAAAAACTGACGTAATGGGCGTGGCGGGCTGTTTTTGGACGGGATTGTCCCTCCTTGGCGAGGTCCAATCCGTTGCGCCGCCCCCGCATTCAACACGAGCCCCTGCGAATGGGCTTGTAGTCTAATGGTAGCACGGTTCAGTGGGACGTTACCCACCAGGGTTCAAATCCTGGTGCTCGCACCTTTTTCTGGATTTATTTCGGGATTTTCCGGCGTTATGTATTAAGTGGTAAGCGACGTTCCCGTCGACGACGAGGCGCCAGTGGTGACTTCGGTAATCTCCAGATCTGCCAGTGCTTAGTCCTTCGGAGGTGCTCATAGGGGTAGGATTTGCGTACGTGTGTTCATAGGGATGAGTGTGCGTGCGTGTTGTGAGCGTCTGCGTTGTACTGTGTCATTCTAAAAAAACACGAGCCCCTCGTAATGTCCAAAGCACGCACCCACATTCATCGCCCGACGCGCCATGCAAAATCAAGCAACCAGGAGTTAAACCCGAGCGCTCGCGACCCACGGTTGGTTCCACACGAAATACCCCTAATTAATTACTTATTGGTTGCCGTAAGTATGTCCTAAACGTCAGATATTTTAGATATGGAAGGAGTACTAAAAAAGAATGCATTGTCATGCTTCATTTTCAACCACTGCCCTCACCCAACAATTAAATGCGCCTGGGCCTAGAAGCACCTAGAAGCTATAGATGACTATATGGGCCACCCAATTCGGCACAACACGAGCACAACGGGACACGAGCACGACGCAGATCGTGCTTGTGCCGTGCCGAGGTAGAGGCACAGTACGAGCATGGCGGCGAATTTCCGTGCCGTGCCGACATGATGGCACGGTGGCGGCCCAGCGTACCGTTGTGCTCGTGTCATCCCGCCGTCAATCGATAGCTGGACGACCATGCCTTATAGCAGCATTATCGTGGCGTCGTCGTCGCATCGCCATCGCCAATGCCCGCACATCGTCTTCGCCGTCCTAGCTCCACTACTCATCATCAGCCATCCTCGCGTTCCTTGCCACTGCTCGGCCTCGCACGGACGCTAACCCCTCGGCCTTATCCTTCACAGAGCCCCGCCGGCCTCGGCTTCTCCTTCTCGCTGCTTCTTCCCCTAGACAGAGATGAGCCCGAGCCGAGCTCGACAACCATCCGCCCGCCGGCCAAATCCTCACTCTCTCCACCAAAATCAAATCGCCACCATAAGAAACTCCTCACTTACCCAGCCCCACCCTCAGCCACTCCTCACCGCCGTGTGCCGCCGCCGTCCATGGCCTACGCGTGGCAGGGATTGAAGTTCCCCCGGCCACCGTGTGCCGCCGCCAGTCACCCGCACGTCGACAACCACCTTCCGGCCTTCCTCATCCTGAACAAGCTGTACAAAACGAACTGTGGTGGGCTCCTGCTGGTGCCCCTGCTGTCGGCAAATCGCTGCCTTAAGGCTTAATCCTTGTTTCCACGCTCGTTTCCGAGCTTGCCGCTGTTAGTTGCGGTATAGGGTAGAACGAGGGTTTTTGTTGTCAATGTAATCCTGAGTTCGGTTTGTTAGTTAGCAAGTTTGTTAGAGTAGAGCCCGGCTTGGATCAGACTCACTGATAGGGAAAGAGACTTTTGTACCAGGCTGTAACCCCCATTAGTACCGGTTTTCAAACCGGTATTGTTCGCATTAGTACCGGTTTTGGAAACCGGTACTAATGGGGACATTAGTACCGGCTGGCAATCAGAGCCGGTACTAATGTGCCCCGCCCCAGCGACGTGGCATGGTGCACATTAGTACCGGTTCTAGATGCCAACCGGTACTAATTTTTTTCTTTTCTTTATCGTTGTCTGGTTCATTAATTCTATCATATTTGATTGATTTACGTATACTAATCCTAATGCCTAATACGTTATAATATAAATTCGTGTGCCATATAACATATTTGAGATAATACTATACACGCATACGTATATATGTATTAGTATAATATCTAATATTATACTAATACATATATTCGTATGCATGTATTATCTCAAATCCGGTAGTTGATCCAATGCAAGAACATATATAATATTGTGCATACAAAAATAAAAAAATATATATTAGTGTATATAATACATTGCATCAAAGGTCAGTAGGGTTTAATATTAGTTTTTTTTGCTCCCTGACGATTGGTCCTTTGCAGAGCTTTTTCCTCTCTTGCTCCCCTGCATAGTCGACTCTGCTTGTTCCGTCGACTTCTCAGTTGCTTTTGCTGTGGACTTCTCCGATGCTTCTTCCGTGGACTTCCCCGTTACAATAACAGATGATAAGCCTGAATAGAATTCTCCACCTGGCGTAATCACCTCATCTAGAAGAAATTCGCATAGTTGTTCTTGAATTAACCGAATTCTTTTCGACTCGAGGAGCCTCTCCTTGATGTCATCAATCTACAAAATAATATGAACAAAGAATAAGAACTAGTACAAAAAAGAACATGGACAAATAAGAACTACATGCATGTGTCGTTTAGTTTAGTGGACGCACCCTATCTTCAAGGTTGGTACCTTGTGCGAGGCTTGAAAAGATATGCATGAACTCGCATACATAGTATCCACATAGATTGGTACCTGAAGGTTGTGTCAAGCACTGCACATGTGCGAAAACAAGGTTATGAAATATATTTAATTATATTGGAAGACATGAGACATACAGACTAGCAGAATACACATACAGGGAAATCGTAGTGGAAATAAATTTGTGAAAATGTATGATATACTTAAATAAATATATATATATATAATGTTAAAACACGTCATAACAAAATAAATAATTTTTTCACAATTTTTTTAATAAAACGAATGGTCAAATGTGAATAACGGAAATTGATAAATTCTTATATTTTGAGACAAAGGAATGTTAGAAATAACCACGTCATGAAGTGTTCTGACCGTGCATGAGTCAGTGTGTGTCGAGTTGTGTCGTGCTCGTGCGCGTGGTCGTCAGCAGGGAGGCTGCGGCAAGGTCGAACGCGGGCGCAACACGGTTCAAGTCCAGCTCAGCGTGCAGGAGATTGTAGCTCCGCTGTTGGTGCATCGTGCGTCACGTCGTGGAGAACGGTGAGTGGTGTGCGTGGCACACGTCTTGCGGAGGAGGCCACCTGGTCAGATTGAGCGAACGACTCGCGACCATGGACGAGCGGGTCCAGCGGACAGCACGCAACGACCGCAGAGAAGGAGAGCTCCCTGGCCTTTAAGTAGCCCCTGTGCTCCCCATGTAATCTCCGCCGGTTCCATTTTAGTATGAAGAAGGCCAAGATACAGGAGCAATTGGCTCTGCGGCGTTCGTCACCAGAATTTCCAATGTTCATCTTCGTCCGCCGCGCGTGTGTGAGGGCTTGAGCGAGTGAGGCGAGAAGGTGGTGCGAGAACACGTGTTCCTGTGCATTTCCAACATTTGGTATCAAGAGTCAGGCTGCCATGGCGAAGGGAGAAGACAACGACAGTTCGAGCTCAGACGTCGCTGTGGTGCGTTGCGTGCCCAACTCCGGCGTGGTGGAGCTGCCGGTGCTGACCAAGGGCAACTACCAAGAGTGGTCTCTGGTGATGCAGGTGTTGCTAGAGGCGCTCGAGCTGTGGGACGTGGTTGAGGACGAGAGCAAGGACCGCGCCAAGGATCATTGGGCGCTAGCCGTGATCCTCCGTGGCGTCCCATCAGAGATGAAGGCCGGGCTCGCCGTGAAGAAGTCGGCAAAGGAGGCGGACTCTGTGAAGAAGATGCGCAACAGCGATGACCGTGTGAAGGCAGCGAACGTGCATCGACGGATGAATGAGTTCGAGAACCTGAGCTTCCGCGATGGCGAGACGGTGGCAGACTTTGTTGTGCGCGCGTCGATCGCATGACTACATGCCTAGGTGATCATGGCGAGGTGCTGACTGACTCTCTCGTGGTCAAGAAGGTCTTGCGCGCTGTCCTGATGCGGCTGAAGCAGGTGGATGTCTCCATCGAGATCCACGACGACCTCAATACCATGACGCTGGACGAGCTCGTCGGCCAGCTCTAGGTCATGGGGATGCAGATGCCGAGGATGAGCCGGCGGCCAAGGGCGGAAGTGGCGAGCATCTGATGCTCACCAATGGTTAGTGGGTGGCTCATTCACGCCAACGTGGAGGCGGCGGGCGTCGTGGCGGCAGCGGCCATGGAGGTGACCACGACGACGACAATGACAATGACGACGCCAGCAGCAACAGGAGCTTAGGACGCGGGGGGAGCCACTACCAAGGACACGACTGCGGCACGCGCGAGCACATGGCGAGGGAGTGTCCCAAGAAGAAGGAGAAGGTTCTGCTCACAGACGTCGATGAGGAGCCGACACTGCTGTGAACTCCGTCTCCGTCATGTCGTGTTTAGGGGGAGAATGTTAGAAATAACCACGCCATGGAGTGTTCCGGGCGTGCATGAGTCAGTGTGTGTCGAGTCGTGTCGTGCTTGTGCGTCTGGTCACCAGCAACGAGGCTGCGGCGAGGTCGAATGCGGGTGCGACGCAGCCCAGATCCAGCTCAGCATGCGCGAGATTGTAGCTCTGCCGTTGGTGCGTCGTGTGTTGCGTCGTGGAGAAGGGTGAGTGGTGTACGTGGTGCACACCTTGCGGAGGAGGCCACCTGGTCAGATCGAGCGAATGGTTCGCGGCGATGGACGAGCGGGTCCAGCGGACGGTGCGCAACGGCCGCGGTGGAGGAGAGCTCCTTAGCTTTTAAGTAGCTTTTGTGCTCCCCATGTAATCTCCGCCGGTTCCATTGGCTATTGACTTCGCGGCGTTCGTCGCCAGAATTTCCACTGTTCATCTTCTACCTTGTCCGCCGGTGTGTGTGAGGGCCTGAGCGAGTGAGGCAAGGGGGGAGCTGCGGGAACGGACGTTCCTGGGCGTAATTACAGAAACGCTGACGCATTTTCTCATCACCAAAACCACCGTGTTCATCTGTGGTGATCGTGTTCGTTCGTCAGCTAGCGTCCCGCGGCCGGAGGAGTTCCGGCTGACAAGTTTCGAGTAGTCGAGTAGATGAGTAGGGTAGATGGTGCTATAGGGCCTAGGGACCGTCCTGGGGTAGGAGGCGTGGTAGCCGCGCCGGCGTCGCAGCGCCGCCGCCGCTGCCGTGCGCACGTGATCTGGAGGAGGAAGAAAGGAGGAGGGCACGGTTGCAAAAAGAATAGAAATCAGGGGGTTTTGCAAAGGAGTTCCGGGTTTAAGTGTTTGGTGGGTTTTAGCTCAGGGGGATGAGAGCTAGTTGCAGGGGTCTAAATCTGAAAGGAAGATCTAGGAAAGATGTTTCCAGGGACCTTAGCACCATCTGGTTTTGGTTTGTTCATCTTTAAATCGTCTGAAACTTTGTAAATGCATATAAAATCGTATAAAAATAGGAAAAATGTGCAAACTATATTTGTTTGGGTTCCTTATGCTCAGATCGACCTAGTAATAAAGGTACTTGTTATTGTGAAATGTGTGTTTATGTTGTTGATTAAAATGCATGTTGTTTAACACTCTTAATTTGTAAAAAATAGATCTAGTGCTGTAAAAATCCTGATAACTTCTAAGTATTTTGTTTCAGTAATTTTATATATTCTGGGACGTCTGTAGAACTAAATTCCTTATAGAACTTTAGGTATAATTCATTCTTCCTACCTGCAGTTTTACAATATGTGAGTTTTTAGTGAATTCTATGTTAATCATGCTATTTTTACAGTAATGTTTTTGTCTGATTCCTGAGATCCTGTAAATTTTTCATGACTAGTTTCCATAGCATGCTGCTAGAATGATTTTTTTTCTATAAACTAGTTTAAATTACTAAAAATAGTTGCTGCTCGAATTATGGGCTAAGAAATTACTTTATGCTCTTTATCAGTAGCCTTTATTCTCTGAAAAGTTCACTGGCAAAATCACTATGGTTCCTTGCATATGTATTTTGTTTAGTCTCTAGTGTGTATTGCTACAGTTATAGCCTCAAAGCATGTTTTCTTGTGTAGATAATGATATACTTGTTAACTTGTGTGTTTTTACTTGATCTTTAAATGATGTATGATTGAGTTGCTACAGTCTTGTGCTCGATGTTCGCTGTGTTGGTGCATCGCTTACCTTTCTTTGCATCCTAGTAGAAGAGGTATCATGGAACACGTGAATCCTGCTAAGCGGCCCACAGTGATGGTCGAGGACAGTAAGTGGACGGGATACTTCATTGAACTCCAGCCTTTGCCTTGCTCCCACCAGGTATAACAGCGGGCGAAAAACTCGTACTTATGTCATCATTCTAGAAGTTTTGTAAGTGATAAAATTTTGTTTCTTCTTCCTAAACACAAATCAAAAGTCTGAGATGATGATCACGGATAGGCGGGATGAGCTCGTGCAGAAGGTTCGCTGCATTATACAAGATTTTGGAAAAATGGAAAATTTGCTCCTTGAGATGAAAACTGTGGATGCCTTAGAACGCCTCGGTGTTGGGTACCATTTTGAGCAGGAGATTGCTACATTTATGGACGTTCTCAGCAGGAAACCAGCAGTGGGTGATGACTTATGTGCAGTTGCACTCCAGTTCCGGTTGTTGAGGCAGCATCACTATGACGCAACATGTGGTATGTATAATTCATCTGCATTCCGGTCTTTGTCTGGTCATAATAATGTTGCAGGGTTCAAGTAGTAATATTTATTTTCTCTGAGCCATTTAGCAAATACTCCTTCAGACTCCAAATTATAAATTATTTTAATTTTTCTAGGTACATACCTTTCGTTATGCACTAGATATATAATGAAAACCTAAAACGGCCTATAATTTAGGTTGGCAAATTTAACCCAACTTACTAGCTAGTCACTTATATGTATACTACATAAAAATGATTAAATATTCTCATGCTTGGTAGATAATGCTTTCCACGAAGTGTAAGTACATATGTAAATCATTTTTGCTAAATAATGTACTTCCAATACAATCACATTTTACTAAGTACTGCAGATGTTTTCGAGACTTTCTTGGATGACAATGGGGATTTCAAAGACACCCTGCGATCAAATGTTGATGCTTTGCTCAGTCTGTACGAGGCAGCTCACATTAGCAAGTGCAATGAGGATGTGCTGAACAGGGCCATCGTCTTCACCGTGGACAGACTATCGTACCTAGCAAATGGTGGTAATCTGCCTAGGCACATCCAAAATAAAGTGCTGCATGCTCTAGCGGCGCCGACCTGTCGGAGGATAAAAAGGCTCCAGGCCAAGCTCTACATTTCCATCTACGATGATGATAATGAGAAGGACCATGACATACTTGAGCTTGCTAAGCTAGACTTTCACATCTTGCAGCAGATGCACCGCGACGAAGTTAGGAGCATCTCTCTGTAAGTACGACTAACATCATCTTTTGCTCAGTTAGTAGAAAAATGTTTATACTGATCTGCTAACTACTCCCTCTGTTTCATATTACTTGTGTCATTCTAGCTTTTCTAGATACATCACTTTTGTTATGTATCTAGACATATAATATATATCTAGATGCATAACAAAAAGAATATATCTAGAAAAGTTAGAATGACAAGTACTCACTCCGTTCTTAAATATATGACACTATTTACTTTTTACTCTAACTTTGACCACCAATATCTATTGAACAAATTTGTTAGCTAAAATAAAATATGTATCATTATGTCTATTGTCACATGTACTTTAGATTTAACTTATAAGTTTATCAATTTGCAAAAATATTTGCAGAAAAGACGAATAGTCAAACGAATGAAAAAAGTCAGTGGTGTCATATATTTAAGAACGGAGGTAATAATATGAAACGGAGGGAGTATAAGCGAAAATGATCATGCATATGTGCATTAACACATGGCAATAGTAAGCTAATTGAACTAAAAGAATTCTGACACCTAAACCACTACATAACGCTTGGTCCATACCAGAATATGAAGAATGGCCTTTATTTGTTGTCGAGAAAAGTAACATAACGTAGTTGTATCTCATGAGATGAATAACGTCTAACTGACTACTTATAGGTGGTACAAGGACCTTAATCCTAGGAGCACTATTGGTCAATACATACGAGAACGGCCAGTCGAGTGTTATTATTGGGCCCTTGGTGCTTGCTACGAGCCACATTATGCCAACGCACGGATGATGTTTACAAAGATTCTGACACTTTTAACATTCTTTGATGACACATTTGATTCATACGGCACATTGGACGAGGTTCGTCAATTTAGCCAAGCAGTTCAAAGGTATGTTATAGCAGTTTCCTTCTCTCTAAATTGCATTTTATTACTCAATTATTAACAAAGCAAGTGTGTCCGCATGCTAGTTCACAGTTTTCATTATATCTATAACCCGATGCATTTTGTAGTACAAATGCATAGACCCTAGTAATTGCTATCAGGAGACTAGATCAATTGCAACTAGATGGAACCGGATGCAAACGTGAACCAGTTGCAATCGGACCCGACTAGATTGCAACTGGTTCACATGTTTATTTACAAAGAACGTCAGGGCCCGGCCTTTCGAGAACCAAGGGCCTTTGCCCTTCTTTCTGGTACTGACTAGATTGAAAACGTGTGACTAATCAATGAGAGATTTGACCAAGTTCATGACTGTGAACCTCGTCTATTCGAATGGACTAATAAAACTCTACATAGTTTGTAATATACTTTACTCATATGATTGGGAAGCCCAAACCACGACCTTGGAGGTACTACCCAACGAGACCCGTGCCCACCGGTTTCCATCTATAGATAACTTTTCCTAGCTCCACCCACGGACTACCTTGGGTTTAAGCAGGGCACCATACTAAGTACGCTTTTGGACACTATTCTCGGGAAAAGAGAGGCATCATAACATGTTATACAATACCACTAGGCCACTTTGGACATCAACCTATGACCTATGCCGACTAGACCTATGACTATGTGAAGGGAATTTCATGTTTTCTTGAAAATTTTGAAAAAGTCCCTATTTTTAAAAGATTCTAAGTTTTGGGATGTTACATCATTAATCATTATAAAAGCTATATATGTATGTGTTATGTATATATATGTATCTACACACATCTCACTCTTCGGTCCAGTAGATAATTCAAACAACTTTAATATTATTGAATGACAAGGCATGACAATCATCCAGGGGCAGGACACATGTAGCCCCAAGTCCGGTAGGAGGCGGTGGTTGTGCACTAGAGGCTAGTTTGGTTGGAGCCCTGGCAAAACTGCCTGGCACATGCAGCGTTCCCGGGCGTCCGGTTTTGGCCGCCTAGGGCTGAGATTGCTGCCTGACCGGCAAGCTGCCTGGCAGGCTTCGATCCAAACAAACCCTAGGTGCTGGACTTGGGCCAGGGTGCGGTAATGACATGAGGAGAGAGGGGCGTGAGACAACAACATTTAGTGACAGAGAGGGATCATTGCTTCCAAATGTTTTTTCAAAAATGTACTATGCACTCACCATGAATGCTATGATTGTTTTTGTAACCTATGTTTACTTAGTTCATATATCAAAAATAATTTTATTTTCAAATAATTACATAAACTTTCTAATTAATCCTAAAAACACTTACTACCTCCATCCTCAAATATATGTCGTTTAGGACAAGCACTTTAGTTCAAATATGAACTAAATTATTTGTCCTAAACGTCATATATTTAAGAACGGAGGGAGTATTAAATTTTAAAATCCTAAAAAAATTAAAAACCAGGGTGTAAAAGTAGATTAAGCAATACCGGTGTCCCATGCGATAGCTCGCTTTTTAGTGTGCAGCGTGCCACCCCCTCCAAAACATGTGGCACATCTTGGAAGCCAGTGGGCCCATGACCGAAGTGCCTTCTACTCTATCCCGAACACATGTCCCGTTTGAATGTTGTTGTATGTATGTAGGCCATCCTACTCAGACAACTGGACGTCTCTTCGTTGTGCACCTTCGACTCACAAGCTCTAGGGCAGTGGTGCAATGCCATTGTATGTATGCTTAGGAGGACAATATAATTCTTGAATCAACAAAAATACTCACAATAAGTTAAAATACTTGAAGCAAAAGGTATTCAAAGTACCGATGTAGACAACAGGACCAACGCAATCTGTATATTCTGCACTAGTTTCAATTAAGTGGTTTACATATTGTTTTCAAAATATGTCATGCATTTCAAATTCATGTATCCTTACAAGTTATGTTTTTAAATAATAGTTGGGACGAAGAAGCAGCAGGGAAGATTGGGAACTGTTATGCACAAGTCTTGTCCTTTTTTTCAAAGACACTTGAAGCATTTGTGGCTGACAATGGTGCTTCACGGATGTGTATTGATTGTGTGAAGGAGGCAGTAAGTACATAGCTTATACCAAAATGAACTAATAACAATCAAATAGTTATTCACTCAAACTATTGCGGATGACCTATTTCTCATCCAGGGGACTAGTTGGGTACTGATTTTTTGTGTTTAATTGCACCGAACTTTAGATTTCTTATAAGCCCTTTTAGGGTAGCACGAAAGATCACAAGTTCTTTTGTTCACCGGTGTACAATTAATTAGGTTTGTTTCTAGCCCATCTATTCTTTTACATATGGGAGTAGAATCTACCATGGGCTTAACATCATAACATACTATACATATTTGGAGGGAAAAGCTGGTGGTTCATTTATAGAATTTGTGCTTTATAGTTTTGACTCACCATATGACATGGCTAAGTATTGGTAATGATTAGTCAGATGAATACATTGTCTAAACCATATGTTTCCAATTCACGAGGTTACTTATAAATTGCATGCTAATTTTACCACATGTAGATGAAGGAGATAAGCCGTTGCATGGTACAAGAGTTGGTATGGCGTGAAGAGAGACAAGTACCAACTGTGCATGAATACCTAACGCAGGCTGCTATAATATCAGTACAGTATGTGCCAGGGCTTTTCATGGCATTTTGGAATGAACGCAAAGGATGAAGTTTTCAGCTGGGCTCGTTCATTCCCTAAAATCATAGAGATTGCAGCAACCATGTGCCGATTGATGGATGACGTTGCTGGACACGAGGTAACAATTAACCGCTACACATACTAACTCCCCTGCCACCTAATAAACTATCAATTTATAGATGGTCTTTAATCATTTGATAGAACGAGAAAGAAGAAAGAAGCAAGTGTTTTACTGCAGTCGATTGCTATGTTAGTGAGCATGGCGCAACGGTTCAACAAGCAAAAAAAGCATTGCACGAACTTATCGAGGAGCACTGGAGGAGAATCAATCAAGAATTCCTCAGCAACATTACAGTACCAGTTCCAATGCTGACAGCCTTGGTAGATGTTGTGCGCACTATGGACAGCATGTACGTCGATGTGGATGCCTACTCAAAGTGCTCGAAACTGGGGAACCCAATACATAAATTGCTGAACGAGTGCGTCCACCATTAAGAAGCGGCCGGATTTCTGGTAATACGCGTAATAAATAAAATGTTCCACACTGTTGAATGCACCAATGTGTATTGTCTGTATCAATCATATACCTTTATATCTGGCATGTGTGACCTAAAGATTTAAAATTGTCTGAGAGTTTCTTACTTCTCAAAGAGTTTCCTTATGATCACAGTGATTTTTTTTATGATCCGTGAAATCTCTTTCCTAATGGAGGTGGTAAACTCCATGTCACCATGAGGCAGGAGGACTCTGGTAAAAATAGTGTTTGGTTTATAAAATGGTAACAATGAAAATGAAAACGGAATTTGCATGTGGTATATAATTTGAACCTTGATAGCTGACACAAAACCTCCAGTACCATCTTCATGTGACATTAACTCGCCAATGCCTGCTATGTTTCGAGGAGACAAAGTGAGTAGCAAGCAAGAGGTTGCTCTGTTTCGTAACAAGAGAACAGAGTAGCAGACAGAGCAAGGCAACCACACACAGAGATGCATGTCAGCCATCTCGTCTACCACAAGCGACTGCTAAACAACGGCTAGACTTGATTATGGATCCGCTGTTCAGCAAGGTTAGAACATAGTAACTCCGGCAATCAGTGGTAGACAAAAATTGATTATTTGCACACATCCTTTGTGGTCGCTGTAGCGAACATGACCTCATATGCCATTTGTTCAAGTTTAATTTTGGTGATTAATGACAACATGATCAATAAGACTAATCATATTGTTGAGCATGTCTTTGTAGACATTTCTAGATCCCATGGACGTAAAAATACCACAAGCCAAAATGAGAAGACAATATATATTTCAAGGGTCAAAACCAAGAAAGAGAAGAGAAGAAAAGACACCATCGGATGAATCGACGGTACCTTGGAAGAAGACGTCGGTGCAATAGCCGGATGAAGTGGTACACTGCGGAAGAAGACTCAAGTAAGCATGGACCACCAGATGAACCGACGCCCCCAGTTCTACATACGTTGGATGATTCCTAGAGAAGAAGCAGCTGGGTTAGTAGCACCGGATGAACCGACGGTGTAGCAGCGGTTCATCCGACAGCCGTGTGTTTGCTAACAGAGAGGGTCTGGCGCGAAACCTTTAAGCACCGGATGAACCGATGGTCACAAGGATATAAGCAACGGTTCATCCGACAGCTACGAAGAAACTAATAGTAAGGTTTCGGTGAGGAATCCTTCAGCACCGGATGAACCGACTGTGCATCGGTTGAAGCGTCGGATGATTTGTGTCAACGGTCATGTGCGGTGGAAGGCAACGGCTAGTAGCACCGGATGAACCGACGCCTGGAAAAGGCATAACGTCGGATCATTCGATGGTACTACTTTCTGCAGCTTTGGCCCAACGGCTAGTTTGATGCCTTGGCCTATTAATACCCCTTTCACCCCGTCATTTGTAGTTGCTGGAGTGTGTGGAAGTGCAAAGGAGTCCAAGACACATTGAAGATCATATCCAAGTCATCCAAGTGCTAAATTGCTCATCCATAGACTTGCACATGCTTTGTGTGTGCTTAGTGTTAGGCTTAGCTTAGAGCTGAGTGAGTGCAAGGTGTGCCTACCTTATGAGGTGATTCTCGAGTGGATCAAGCTGTACAAGGTGCACCGGAAGCCTTGGAGCCTAGGTGGCTCTCCGGCAATCTTCTTCAACGCTCCAGCTTGGTGTGGAGCGGCGAGGACAATTTGTGCGGGGGACGTGGAGACCCCCTTCCCTTGGTGGAGAAGCTCCTTAGTGGAGGCGGCATCAAGGTGACTAAGGGAGCTTGGTGAGAGCCTTTGTGAAAAGTCAAGTGGTGCTCTTGGAAGAGACTTGGTGACCAGGAAGAAATACTCTTGTGTGGAGTGCTTCAACAACGTGGACTAAGGGTAGCTTAGTGCCTACTGATACCACGGGATAAATCGCGTGTCAAGAGTTTGCTTCCTCTCACCCCCTTTACGTTTCCGCATTACTTCCTTGCTTGCCTTTACTTTCCTAGAGTAGTATCTTGCTAGGATTGGCTATAGGTTGCAAAACTTGTTTTGGGATGTGAGTTTCACACTAGAACAACCATAGTTGCATATCTAGATAGTATGTTCTAGTTTATATTTTATGCAAAATAGTGAAAGTCATAGCACTACGTGAAAACCTCAAATAGGTCACGTAGCATTTGTAACGGACCGTTAACACTCGTTACATGGACCCCATCTGTAACGGTTGTTGTTTGGCGCTCGTTATGCATAAGCGCGGCAGGCTCGACCCTGACCTCGCCCTGACCTCGCCACCACAACGCCCGTTACCAATGAGGACTTCTGGTAACGGACTTCTTAAACGCCCGTCACATGTTTTCTTTGTAACGGACGTTAGCATGCGTCTGTTACGAAAGTAAAACCTATCGGTAACAGGCTCTTTAAGTCCGTTACCGATGACTTTCCTATTGGAGACCCGTGGTTTTTAGGACGCGTCTCATTTTATGACGACCCAATTGGCGACGCTTGTTTGGACCTAGCATCTCCTTTATTTTCTCACAATAGAGACGCATGTTGTTATTACGCGTCGTTGTCTTTGCGTTCCGACCACTCTGCTATCTCCGACAACTACACTCGCTCTCTCTCCTCTGAGGGCCCTACTCGCTCTCTCTCCTCTGAGGGCCCTACTCGCTCTCTCCCTGCCGTTGCTGCAGCAGTATTTTCGCGCGCTCTCTAAAGGCCCCACTCGCTGCACGCGTGCTCTCTGAAGGCCCCACTCGCTGCGTGCGCTCTCTCTCCTCAGAAAGCTGGCGCTGCAGCAGGCCGGCCGGCCGCGTGCGTGACGGCGAATGGTGCTGGCGGACGTGGACCGCGGCGCGGCGTCCCTCCGCGCCGTACGTCGCCGTACGTCCTCCAAAGCAGCAGCTTATCCTCATCCTCGGGCTCGGCACCGTCCTCCGCGCCGTCGCCGTCACCGTCCTCCGCGCTGTCGCCGTCACCGCGGCCGCGACGCCTCGTCCTCCTCCTTGGAAGCGCTCGCCTCGTAGACAGTCCTCGTCAAGGTGGAAATTGCCCCCTTTTATTGAACTTCGCTGTCCTAATCCTCTTACTCATCGGTTTTGGTGATGCATTATGCTGATTTGATGTATGAAAATTGCAGATGGCTGCTGCTGCTCGGGCTTGGATGTACAGTAGTAAGTCCCGAGATTGGGCCAGTTTCTTAAGGGGGGTCAATAGTTTTCTAGATCAAGCAGAGGCGGATATGAGAAACCGTGGTGTTCAGGCAATGCTTTGCCCCTGTATAGATTGTCTCAGCCAGAAGAAGTTCAGACAACGAGATAACATTTTTTATCATTTGATCACACGTGGTTTCAAAGAAAATTACACGTGTTGGAATAAACATGGTGAGGAAGGGCTTAATGAAGTCGAAGCAGGATGCCTAAATGAAGGTGAAGCGCGACACCATGCTACGGGCCTTAATAATGAAGGGGCAGTGCTATGCCATGATGAAGAGCTTGGTGAAGGTGGAGTTTTTGATGAGGAAAATGAACCATTCCCACCAATTGTGATGAGGCCTGAGGATATCACTGATCAAGAAGTTACGGGCTTCAATGATGGTGAGTTGTTGCAACGTGTGCACAATGTTGATCAAATGTTGCGGGATGTTGACTTTAAACGAGTGTATACAGCTTCTGAATTAGCGAGGCTGAAGCAGTTCATTGAAGATTCAAAGAAACCCCTCTATCCTGGTTGCAAGAAGTACTCTCACCTTTCTGGTGATCTAAAACTTCTGCAGCTTAAGGCAAATCATGGTTGGAGCAACAAAAGTTTCAAACAACTATTGGATCTCCTTAAGGACATGCTACCCGAGGGAAACCAAATAGCAGAGTCTGTCTATGAGGCAAAGAAGATAATTTGTCCTCTGGCAATAGAGGTTGAAAAAATTCGTGCTTGCAAGAACAGTTGTGTATTGTTCAGTGGAGATTATGCAGACCTTGACAAGTGCCCCAAGTGTGGGTTCGATCGGTAGAAGAGGAAAAAAGATGGTGGTGATGATAACAATGCTGATGATGACGAGAACGAGCCCGTGGAGATCACAGGCAAGAAGAAGAAGAAGAAGAAGAAGAAGGTTAAAGGGGCTCCTGTGTGGGTAGCATGGTATTTTTGCATCATTCCTCGGTTGAGAAGATGGTTCACCACACGAAAGGAGGCCCAACTCTTGCGTTGGCATAAGACACGAACGAAGGAAGTTGGCAAGATTAAGCACCCCACATATGGCCAACAATGGCAAAACATTGATTGCCACTTTAAGGAATTTGCCGGTGAAAGCAGGAACATTCGGTTCGCTATGAGCACAGATAGCGTGAACCCATTCGGTAACCAGAGCTCAACACATAGCACCTGGCCTGTCGTGCTGTCAATGTACAACCTTCCACCCTGGCTATGCAAGAAACGGAAATACATAATGCTGACAATATTGGTCTCCAGGCCAAAACAACCTAGCGACCGTATTGATGTCTACTTGAGGCCACTAGTTGATGACTTGAAGATACTTTGGAAGCCCGGTGTGAAGGAGGTTTGGGATGAGTTCGGCCATGAGGAGTTCACATTGCACGCCATGTTGTTCACCACCATCAACGACAACTCGGCTCATCACAACCTTTCTGGCCAAAGTAAAAGGAAAGGTGCAGCTTGCCCACACTACTTGGAAGAAACTTGTGCAGTGTGGCTAAGAAATTCAAAGAAACATGCCTACCGGGACATGGATTGTCAGTTTAATGGGGAAAAGGAGAATCGACATGCGCCAATGCATGTGACTGGAGATCTGCTCCACTTGCAAGTCAAGGACGTCGAAACTATCGAGGAGGTACCCAAATTGTTTGAAAAGAAACTTCGCAAAAGAAAGAAGCGAGATGGTGAAGAAGAAGAAGATGGGCGAGGAATGTGGAACAAGAAATCAATTCTATGGGAGCTAGAGTATTGGCCGCTTTTGGATGTGCGTCATTCGATTGACAACATGCACGTCAAGAAGAATGTGTGTGAAGCTACTTTGGGAACATTGCTACAACAGAAGTCGAAAGGAAAAGATCATAAAAATGCAAGGGAGGATATTAAAGAAATGGGCATTAGGCCGGAGCTCTATGCAGAGGAAACAGACACGGGGATGGACCTTCCCGTTGCTGCAACCACCTTGTCAAAGGCAGAGAGAAAAGAATTCTGTGAGTTTTTGCATGGTTTGAAAGTACCTCCAGGCTACTCATCGAACTTCAAGAGGCTAGTGTCGGTGAAGGACATGAAAATGAATTTGAACTTGATGAAATCTCATGATTGCCATGTGTTGATGACATCTATTCTTCCTGTTGCACTAAGAGGTATCAAGACAGAACTGGTTCGCGATGCGGTCATGAGCTTGTGTTTATTCTTTAATGAAATAGAACAGAAGGTGATTGATGAGGAAAAACTATTGGACTTAGAGAGGAGGCATTTCGAGACCCTATGCCTGCTTGAAGCTACCTTCCCACCATCATTCTTTGATCTCATGCTGCATCTAACAACACACCTCGCGAGGGAGATCTGGTACCTTAGCCCATCTTACCTTCATCAGATGTTTCCATATGAGAGGTACTTTGGATTCCTCAAATCATTAGTACATAACAGGTCATTTCCGGAGGGAGCCATTGTTCGTGGCTATGAGACCATCAAAGCAGTGGAGTGGGCCATGGGTTATATGGACCCCCAAAACCCCATTGATGTGCCTCATTCACGGCATGAAGGTAGGCTTTCAGGTGTTGGGACCCTGGGAAAAAGTCAATCACTCCGCACCCAGAGGACTTCAGGAAGGCTCATTTCACATTGATAGAATAGAGCGTAGAGGTTACACCATTTGGCAATGAGCACAAGCAACAACTACGTGAACAAAACCCTGGCTGTACCGAGGATTGGGTTGCAAAGAGGCACATGCAATACTTCAACAGGTGGCTCTGAGATTATGTCCAGCAGAGTGGCAGCGCTGCTATAACCGACGATCTAAGAAAACTAGCAGCAGGGCCATTATTCACTGTTACAACATATCAAGCAATGGATATCAATGGATACACGTTCTACACCATGGCCCAGGATGCCAAGAGCGTCTATCAAAATAGTGGTGTGCGTGTACGGGCCGTCGACAATAAGAAGAACACAGCCACATATTATGGTCAAATAGAGGAAATTTGGGAGCTTGATTATGTAGGATTCAAGGTAGCCTTGTTTCGGTGTAGATGGGTCACCAATGCGAAGAGAGCTATGATCAAGGACAAATTTGGTTATGTTAGTGTTGATCTCCGGGTCTCTCCGGGTCTTTGGTTACAAAACCGAACCGTTTGTCTTCGCCAAGGATGTTGAGCAAGTGTTCTATGTACCTGACCTTGCAAAGAATAACTGGAGTGTGGTTTTGCCTGGAAAAAAAAGGATTGTTGGGGTTGAAAATGTTGTTGAGGAGGAGGAATACAACCAGTTTGATGAAAGTACATCCTTTCACACTTCATACATGCCCCGAGTCTTGAGAGCTGACAAAACACCATACTTGCGAAGCGACCATCGTGAAAAGATCCATATACAAAAATCAAAGAAGAAAAAGAAGCAAGATTGATTTCTGCTGAATCCGATCCTTTTTGTAAAATGTAGAGATGTCTATTGCTGGAAATGGAATCCTTTTTGTAATATATATATAGGATGTGTATTGGTGGAATTTGAATCTCCTTTCTGTAATATATGATGCCTATATATTCTGCCTAAGATACTGCCTAAGATGCCTATATATTCTGCCTAAGATACTACCTAAGATGCCTAAGATACTGCCTAAGATGCCTATAAGCGAGATGTGCAATTAGTAGTACCACTCATCGGAGAGTATTGATATTATTTTGTCTACATTTCGTCAAACTTCAAAGAGTTTGACTTCTCGATAAACGAGATGTGCAATTAGTAGTATCCACTCGCTCATCGGGGACGCGTCTCCTGTATCTTCTCTCCAAAATAAATAACCGTTGCCCCAACCCCTTCTTCTACCCGCAAAACCACCGCAGCCCCTTCATCTACCCGCGAGAAAATCACAACTGCCTACACTCCTCATCGTGCCCCTCCGCCGCGCCCCTCCGTTGTGCCCTCCTCCGCTCCACGCCAAGCGACTTCCCTTCCACGCCGGCACTCATGGCATCGAGGGAGCATCTGCGGTCGCTCGCGGAACTCCCGGCGGAGGTGCTGGCGATCATCGTTGGTCGAGCAGATGCAGAACAACGACCCCGTCGGCTACGACGTCTTCCTTTGTAGCCTGGCTGTAGCCGGCAACCCGGTGGCCTGCTTCCTCACCGGGATGGACGACATCTTCGGCAGGAACCGCAGCCCTCAGCCTCTCCTCGACGAGCTCCACCGCGCTGCCAAAGACGGGCACAGAGGGGCGGCCTATGTGGCCGCCGTCTTCCTCTACAGAGCCAACAGCGGGGCCAACGCCGATGCCACTGCAATTGCGTACATGAAACAGGTTGAGATCGAGGAGCAAGGGCAGTGGCGTCCGCGTTTGATTGGCAATGTGCAATCCCTAGATTTCCGGCATCGTGGGGTCAATCTGGCTTGGCAAATTAGGAGTGTCGCCCTCCGCCGTGGCCTCCGCCGGCCGACGCTGCTAACGGCGGTGGCGCGAGGCAACATTCAACATTGCGCAGGCAAAGCATTCTGCGGTACGGCGCCGAGCCGGAGGGGGTTTTGCATGTATTTCTGTAGTGATGAATGTAGGCTTCGTTACGAATGTAATGTCTTCTTCTATTGTGTAAAGTATCGTCCAATCGGTTATTGATAGACAAGATTTGATTTCTCACATGTCTGAGTCAAATCCAAGGTTGCGGCGCCCTCTGCTTCCTCCTCTGTTCTATTGTAATGAAGAACAGTTTGTGTGGTAAAATGAGACGAGGATTAACCATCCCGCGTCTCTAATTAGGGTGGGGCCCAGTTCTATTGGAACAAAGAACAGTTCTCATTTCTCCTTGTGTTAAAATTTCAAATGCGTACCAGATCGAACATGTTGCAAAGTGTGGAAAACTTCAGTGTTCAAGCAACATTCTAGGAAACTATGTGAGAGATGTAGCCATTTGTACACAAGTATATTCTTCCTTTATCGAAACCATTTGAATTTTTTATGACAAGTTTAGGTACCCAAATTATGTTTCCACGTAAATTTCTAGAATTTTTGGAGCAAACTAAGATGTTATTAGAATTATTATATCACAAGCATGAGATGTATATTCGAATTATAAGAATGTTAGGTATACAAGTGTGATTGTTGATATTTTATTAAAATACTAAATGTCCAAATATGAATTGATGTTATTTTTAATGAATTTTTAGGCACTGTTTTACTAGCTCTAATATTTGATGGATGCGAGTTTCAGTTCTAAAAATAGTGTCGGGCTCACGCGTCAGTGTCAGCAGCCTATATAAAGAAGATAACCACCTGGACCTACCTGCCAACGAAGGCGACACGATTTTTCTAACCAGCATCGGTGATGACTATCCATTGTCTCCAAGATCGAGTTCATCACAGGAGGAACAGATACTGTAGGCGACACGGATGGATCTGCCCCCATCTCTTAGATCGAGTTCATGACATATATACAAAATCCAACAACCAAACTAAGCAGTTCATGATTGACAAACAAACTAAGCAGTTCATGATCGACAAACTACGCAGTCCAACAACCTGACGAACAAACTGACGAACACACAATAATCACAAACTCATTATTAATGGTACAGGAGTGGATCAATTAGTCGGTCGCCACTGTCGGAGTCCCACCGTCGGAGCCGTCGTCACCACCGTCAGAGCCGTCGTCGCCACCGTCGGAGCCGTCGTCGCCGAGAAGAGACCGCTGGACCACGAGGAGCTTCTCAAGCTTTTCAGCCAACACGTGGATCCTGAAGGTGAGACCCTTGACGCTGCCATCCTTGTTATGGTCAGGTGCCTCGATCTTGAACGCTTCGCCAACATCTCGAAGCTTCATGAACACGCCCTGGAGCAGTTCGACGGTGAAGCTGATGTCGGCGGCCTCATTCTTCTCCTTCTCCTTGGGCGTGGCCGGCTCCTTCCCCTTCTCCTTGATGGTCAACTTCCTCTGACGGCGGCTTTCGTCATCATCATCCTGTCTTCGTCCCCGCTTAGCTGACAGGTCACTCGACGCCACGCTCTTCTCGCTCCTTGTTGGTGTGATCTCCTCCTCAGATCGAACTAACATTCTCCCTCTCGATCTCACTTAACACCTTTACTTAATCTCGAGTTCCTTAATGTTGACGGTCGATTTCCGTCAACCAAGAGCACTTGTTACACTTTGGTTTGAGCTTTGAATTATAACTAACCCGCCACTAGGCATACTAATGATGTAACAAGTTCACACTTGCATGTGGTTTTTGGAGTATGTTGTTTACGCAGGAATTAAGTACCTAAATAAGGACTTCCAGGTAATGTTCATCAAGCACTTTATGAGAAGATCATGAAGCCCGGCACGAGTCAAGACACGAAGTGAACATGACTCAAAATGACCCAAGGACCAAAGCATGAAGATGTGAAACTCCGAGGACCTGAACAGAAGATGCGGGAGTTCGCGTGCCAAGATCCCCTATCTTGATCGCGGGGATGATGACGCCAAAAATCCACATATGAAGGGGCAAAAAGTCAAAACTGCAAGAAACGCCACGTCAACGAAGATGGACCCGAACCAGGCCCGCATGAGATGCTGAGCTTAAACAGGCCATATCTCGCTCATCTTAAGTCCGATGGAGACAAATTATATATGGAAATTGCATGGCTCGACGAGACGGACAACTTTCGTGTGAAGACCGAAGGCATTTGAGACCGTTTTGTGCCTGGGCCGGCCAGCCCATGCCGACCGGCCTAGGGGGTTTCGGGCCCGGTTCGGCCTCCCCTTTGACCTACATGCTCCTCTGCTCATTTATACCCCTATCTCTGACGGCCGCCAGATCAATTCATCAGAACTCGGTGAAACCTAGAAGTGAGCACCGGAGGGAGACGACGGCGGCGGAGTCCTCGAAGTTGTCTAGGGGATGGCCTAGGCCAACCCTAGCCGTCATGGCCGCCCTGCGTGGTTGTGCCACGACGGAGTTCCGGAGCTACGTGTTCATCATCTTAGGTATGATCTCGGTGGTGATGGTGTAATACATACTTTCATGTGAGCAATGATAAGCTTGTCGTTGGATCTATTAAGCGATTCCATGTCTCCGTCTATACTTTCTACCTTTCATGAATATGTTTGATCCTTAGTCTAATTCTAGATTAGACTACATAGCATACTTTATGTAATCATGGTGATTAGATCTAGTTTGTCGATCCTTCATGTTTGGTAGACGCGTTCTTTTGGGCGTGCCCTTAGACTCCCCGTATCATTAAGGGTGCATCGTGACAGGGTGACTAACCCCGAAAGTGCGGATGTCTTTGGGAGGTGAGCCGGAGGTAGGAGTTTAAGGATGCTTTTAGATGAGATGCTTAGTTTGTTGCTCGTTAGCCGGAACTACAACTAGAAGGTGCTAGGCTTAGTTGTCCCCTTGGTGGCGCTTTACCTTGCCTATGTTCGTGTATGTGATCAACCTATACACTCCATACATATCTCTTAGGTTAATCCTTTGTATGCAATCAATGCTTTATGTTAGGTTAGATTGACTAGATAAGGTAGAGATCCTTAGCGGTTTGCTTCCGATCCTTGGATTGACAATCCTTGGGGGACCCTCATTGGTAAAAAAGGCACCAAGTCACCCGTACGCTTGCGGTGAACTTCAACACGGTTTTGAACCGTCAACAAGCCCTTTTTCTGGCGCTGTTGCCGGGGATCGGCAACTCGAACCCTAGGGTGATCTAACTTTCTATTTGACTAACCCTAATTTTTAGTATTGCATATACGCTTGTTTTCTTGTTTGTGTCCTTGAAAGCAGGTCAAAAGCTAGACACAAGACGTTCGAGGAGTTCTCTACATGCACACTCTGACAAGATAATGGCTACATCGAGATTCACTCTTTAGTGGTAGGTGCTAACTATGTTAGTGGCCCATCATCCGCTATCGATCCCACTCTCTACACAAGAGCACGTGAACGAGGTTAGTCAACGTGTCAATTAAGTTTTTAAGACTAATGTTTTGTGGAGATTTGTTTGATCAAGCAATAGGTATTGGAAGCAATCATGATGCCCCTAAGATCAAAAGATCAAGCTCTTCAACATCTTTGAAGTTCCTGTTCACATCAAGTTTTGCACAGTCCCATGGGAAGAACAACAGGATATCTTTGGATATTTAGAAGCCTCACGAAGTTACACTTCCAACGAGTCAAGAATCAAATCGATCGGAGGTTCCTACAAGCGGATATGGCCAAATCACCGGTGATTGCACGTCCTGAAAATTTTTGGACAGCAAGCAACGCTGAAGTGAAACAGCCATAACTCCCTCATATGGACTCCGATTAAGATGGATGAGTTCCCGTTGGAAAGGTAATTTTTAAAAAATTTCAATAGAATTATATTTTGGTATATGTTCTGTTATGTATACAGAGAGAAATCCAAAGAAGAGGCAGCTGCAATACGATGAGAACAAGATGGTGAAGATGAGGACGACAACAACGAAGAGGAGCTTAGGGAATGCTTCCATTAGACCACACTTGAAGAAATTTAGAAGCTTTGAACAAAACAAAGATCCCTGGAGCATTGGCAAATGAAGACACGAGTTGGCGACATCCAACGCAAGGAGATGTTTGAAGAAGACCACAAAGGACTACACACATAAGACAACGTCTGATGACGCGGATACTTTGGGTTCTCACACGATGGATCATGGAACTACATGAAGACATTTAAGACATGTGTGAAGCCTCGCAAATGAAGAAGAGGAGTGATCCTACATAAAGCAACCTTGACGACATGTGTCATGAAGGAAGGAATTGAGAAAAGTCTACGCGAGCTACCTCCAATCATCAAGGATTGTTCGCTTCCAACTCCGGAGGACCACTCACGATGAAAAGCTCGAAGGCTAAGGTACACATTAACCTCTCAAGATACTTTTGGTGATGATAATGTCTCTTTGATATTTTGATGTCCATCCAAAAGTATGTTTTGATTCTATGCCTTGCACCTTTCATCATGATAGGCTAGAATTTCTTGAGATCAATAAAGAGGCTATGTTGTGCTTTGACCTTGTTAATTTACATGCCTAATGAAACTTTGCCTAATGAGAGCTTTAGCGCTGAGCAAGAAACTTATGCTACCTTTAATCACAATATGTTTTGTTCATCCAATTTAAATTGTGGTTATGTATGCATTTGTTTGCCCTATGTCTTGCAAATCTTGGACTTGCTTCGTGCTTGGTCAAGCTAGTGACCTTAAAAGAGCATTTGTCAGGAAAAAACCTGAGTTTCACTAATCATCCAGGTCATTAAACCTTAATAAAGAGGAGAGAAGTCATACCCTAAAGAAACTGCAAGCTCGTGCATTGCCTCCCCGGATCTCGAGTACGGACGTTGCTGTTTTCATCAATTTTGAGCACCTGATCAGATATGTAGAAGAAGGAAAAAGTTGAAAATCAGAAGCTCCATCAAGTGCTGATTCCAATGCCTCCAAGATCGATGAATTTGAAGACTATTAGAAGGAGATATGGCCAAAGCATTAGGCGCTACACAGTCTGAAATCAGATTTGGACAGGTTGTAGCGTTGGAGTAAAACGAGCATAACTCACTCGTTCGGAGTCCGTTGGGGGTCAACAAAGACTTGATGGAAAGACAATTTCATGCGCCACGCATCAGAGAAATTGTTTGCTACATGGTCTGGTCTAGGCAGAGAGGAAAATTCATGAAAGAGGAAGCAACGACGAAGAGCAAAGGAGGAGAAAGTGACGATGATGAAAGGAAACGATCGGGCAAGCCTCTCATCAAGTAAAATGATCGTGCCAAGCATGGAGAGTGGATCAAAGCTGCATGGACACCTTCAAAATCTTGCATGAAGGACCATGGCTCCGCGACAACAAGAAGGTACGTAAGAAAGTCGAGCTATATGACTTTAAATGAAGCGCTTTGCGGGAGGCAACCCGTTTTCTCTTATTTATGTTTATATATATAGTATGACCGTCTACATTGTGATCTTAAACTGAAACATCAAGTACCATTGTACCATTGCTCTAACAAATACCACAACACCACGTTGTTTGATTTAATTGCTATTGAGGGAGCACTTTGTTCTTGATCTTGGAAAACTTGTAGACCCTTTTGTGTGCCTATTAGTGTTTAGGTTCTTTTTCTTTGTGTCTTTTTAGAGAGAGCTATGAAGTTGGCACCATCCTTTAACTCTAATCTTGTGGCTAGTTAATTTAGGCTAACTCTTGCATTTGTTTTAGACAATCACCATATCATGTCATTTTGTTCATCTACATTGCATTGCATTGCATGTTTTGTTTTGATCTAACTTTTTGTCCAACCAACCTAAGCCTACCTATAGCCCACCAAAAACCGTAGCCAACAAGGGTAGGGTTGACTTGTGGCCAAGCCCACCTCTATTCCTTGTTCTAACTAAAAACTTTAACTAGCCCTCATATGAGAAAACCTTTCTCAACTTTAGCCTTCCCAAAACCATAGGTTTGTTTTCCATAAAAAGACTTACGGCACCACCTTAGATAGAATTTCTATGCTAGACTCCCTCTCTTCAAAATTTTTGTTTGAGCCAAAAATATAGGATACCCATAACCTACCCTTAAAACCTTGTTAGTTTGGTTGTTTGATCTTTTCAACCCTTGCTAACATTTGTTTGCGCTAACTCTTTGCATTCGCATTTTGCATCCATCTCGTTTTCATCATCTTTATGAGAGCTAGGTCTTTGTGAAACTTTGTGATGAATGGACCATCATTCAGTTTTATATACCTTGCTTTCATTTTGTATTGGTTGGCTTGAAAACTTTGCAATGTGCCCTACTTATCTTACACTATAAGGAATTATTAATCTTGGGATAAGCATGGTGTTTTGACCTTGGTTAATAAATCTTTATGGCAAAGGAAAAGTTTGGTAACCACTTTGTAAGCATGGAGCTTAGAATTTGGTGTAAATATTGTTTTGTTTTATACCATCCTTTCACTTGCACACACGTACACCCACTAGGTTTTAACTTTTCTTTCGCTAGATTAACCATGCCACAAGTTAAGATCTTAGGGGATGTCTTTGGTTTGTCAGCATAGAGTGAGTATTCCCGACCGTCACCTCGAGGGTACTTTGTGCTTTAGAATTGTTTTGCAGGCATTATGAATCACTCTCATAAGTTCGTGATAAAAAGCTGAAATCAAGATCATCAACACCTCCAAAATCTCGAAAGAAGCGCTGTTGTTTTCATCAAGATTAAGCACACATTCAGAAGTGTACAAAAGAGGAAAATTGGACATTGAGGAGCTCCACTAAGTCTTCTTTCCAACGCATCAAGATTCAACATTTTAGGAGACCCGCGCAAGGAGTTACAACCAAATCTTTGGGTGTCACACGTTCTGAAATCAGCCCGGGACAGCTTGCACTCACAGAGTAAAAAGGGGATAACTCCTTTGTCCGAAGTCCGATTAGGATGAATGACCACTCGTTGAAAAGATAATTTCAAGAACTTTGCAATGGAGTGACGGTTCAGTACATGTTCTGTTCTGGAAGTATAAGAAAAATTCGTGGAAGATGAACCCGCAATAAGGGACAACAGGGAAGGAGGTGAAGATGGAAACAATTGGGACAAAAGCTTGTGACAAAGGGTGGACGTTGGAGGACAATCAAGACAAAGTGAAGAGTATGACGATCCACACATGGCGGTAAGACTTCAAGATGGTTCATCATCTTCCATGCCTAGCAACATGCTAAGCATGGGAGAGGATTTGGTAGACATGAGAAGACCGCATGGAGCAAGGATCACGGTTCTTCCTCCATGTTAAGCACAATGCTTAAGCATGGGGGAGGCCGCGCTACACTTCAAGCACCAAAGGACGGTAACAAATCCTCAACCCTCTTTTTGTCCTCGTCTTTCTATATGCTTGTACATATGTTTATGCCTTCAACAACCTTAGATGCAACCTTTGTATATCTCTCTACAGCAGGTACCCCAGCGTGGAGGGTTCCAAAGGATCCAACAGCTGTCACCACTGCGGACCTACCTCTATCGTTACGAGGGGTATGCTCATAACTAACGTAGCCGGACAACCCAGGCACCATGCCTGCGTTGTTGGAGATATGCCCTAGAGCCAACTGGATTAGATCCATTACTGGGTTCAGATGGATTTGATCCATTGGGTTGTAAAAGTCATAATGGGCCACAATTGTTGTAAAGCCCATTAGCATTGGAAAAGAGGTACACCATCTATTAGTCCCGTATTGCTAATAGATAATGGTGTGGGGGATTTTCCCCTTATAAGTATGAACCATACCCCCTGACTTGGATGACTCTTGAGCAACAGCCGTGCCGCAGCGCCGCCCACTCCTCGTCGCGCCCGCGGACCTAGCAGTCCGGTGTGCGACACTTCCTTCCCGTACGTGTGGATACCTTGGAGGTGCTACGTTTGGAGCACAAGGATGAACCACACGTGAAGGACCAGGCGGACGTGAGCAACTGCACTGCCTGCTACCCTCGACGTGTTCGTCTACATCGAGACGGTTCCGCTACATCTACACGTCTAGTGGTAATCCCGTGATCTTTGACGGCAACAGTTCCTGTTTTATGGGGATTTTTGTTTTGCGCTAGCATAGCCTCCCCGTATCCCTTCAGTGGTACCAGAGCCATAGTTGCTAAGTTTTAGATTCGGGATGTGTGCATATGGTGATATGCGTGGACGTAGATCAAAAATTGTGATCGGTTTCGTGTTCTTATCGTGATGGTCGTGTAACGAATTACTCCTACCGGTCGGAATTCCGCCATCGGAGTTAGGTGATACACGTAAACCCAGTCATAACGAGGAGGATATCAATTGGATTGGTCGAATCGAAACTAGGTCAAGTGCCATGCGCATGGGATGCGCGGCGGCGGCGGCGGATTAGATCCGCTACCGGCCCCGAGAAAATCAGAAAACATGTTGTTCGGTAAAATAGCTGTAACTTTCTGTTGTTAACTCGGATGGAGACGTTTTCTATATGAAAATTGATCTACAGAAAATTTTACACATGAGATAAACTAGCGAGCTAGTCTCGGCGAAATTAGATTTCCCAAAATCGGCTTGTAAGATGGGTTTTTCGACGGTTTAAGTTTAGACGTCGGAAGTACGATAATCTGTTTTGCAGGTTTTGTGATCGGTATGGCCCATATGTGTATGTGATGCATGTGTGTAATTTATTCGTGACCTACGTGTCACGCGTACGGCAATATGGCTGGAGCCACATGTATTGTCAAAATTGATGTAATGGTCTGCGTACCAATTTGTGATGATCTAATGCGCAATTGTGTAACTTAGTGTACTATCACGCGTTAGATAGTTCTTGGAGGACTCATCACATGAAAGATGGCGCACACAGATCATGGAGATGGAGATCAACATGATGTACATGTCAATGGAGATGGAGATCACCATGTTATAATGGGCCATACCATGTTACAACTGTGTGAATGTCGTTCTTACCGTTCTACTTTTACATGCGACAATAGTTATTTTCTTGCGTGTGATGTTATGAGTAGAACGATCCCTTTGAAATTTTAAGATAACATGCCCTCCCAACAATTGCCACTATCCCACGTCTCGTACAATTAGTGGTGGGTCTATAAAATTAGGGTGCCACTAGTTTTCCTTGACTAGACGGATTTGTATCGGATACTTACACGCATAAGTGTTGGTTTGCTTATCAAAGTCATCTTAACGGTTAAGAACTTTGGGGCATAAAGGTTGGGAGCCGAGACATAGAGATGTCACCCAACAACAGGAGTCATATGTGATATGATTAGCAAAGAGTTGCTTACCGATCTACCTTGTTTGCTAGCGGTGATGCAAAAGCTCACTAGTAGACTTGTTAGTTGTGGATTCTGAATCACTAAGTATCAACACGAGGATATTGATTTTAGTGGGAGTAAATTCTTTTATTTTACTCGGTCATGGATATTTTGTCTTAGTATTTTGCATTATTATTTTGTTGTAGTTCAATGGTACCAAGCAACACCACCTTGTTTTCTTTACGTACGGTCCTTGAGAAGGACAAATTGAATGGAACGAACTATACAGATTGGATCCGTAACTTGAGAATTGTTCTCAGGGCAGAGAAAAAGGAAGAGGTTCTGGACACCCCATTACCAAATGAGCCTGCTAATGATGCAATAGCTGCTGAAAAGAACGCTTACAAGAAGGCATGTGATGCTAATCTTGAAGTGAGTTGCCTTATGCTTGCTTGCATGGAGCCTGAGCTGCAGATGCAGTTTGAGACTAACCATGAGGCGCACGATATGATCGTGGCACTCAAAGACATGTTCGCCACACATGCTAGGACTGAAAGGTTCAATGTCTCTAAGTCCTTTGTGGAGAGCAAGTTGGCAGAAGGTGCAGCAGTTGGGCCACATGTGATCAAGATGGTTGGTTACACTCAAAGGTTGGAGAAGCTGGGCTTCCCACTTAGCCAAGAGTTGGCCACTGATTTCATTCTTTCATCTCTTCCGCCTAGTTATGGGAACTTCATCTCGAACTACCAGATGCATGGGGTGGAGAAGGGTTTGAATGAGCTGTGTGGCATGCTTAAGACCGCAGAGAGTGACATCAAGAAAACCACTGGCAGCAGCCATGTGATGGTGATTCAAAACAAGCCGACCTTTAAGAGGAAGGACAAATCTTGGAAGAAGAAAGGCAAGGCCAAGGATACGATCCTCACGCCAAACTAGGCGCCCAAGGCTAGTCCAACTGCCATGGCTGAGTGTTTTCACTATAAAGAAATTGGTCACTGGAAAAGAAACTGCAAGCTGTACCTAGCTTCTTTGAAGAACAAGGGAAGTAAGGGTACTTCCACTTCAGGTACACTTCATGTTTATGTTACAGATCATATTTTCCTAGCTGATACAGTTATCAATTCTTGGGTATTTGATACCGGATCGGTTGCTCATATTTGCAAGTCGATGCAGGGAATGATAAGAAGTAGAAGCGTGGAAAGAGGATAAGTTGATTTCCGCGTGGGCAATAATGCAAGAGTTGCTGCGTTGACCGTCGGGACGATGCAACTCCACCTCCCATCAGGATTTATTATGGAGTTGAATAATTGTTATTTTGTTCCTAGTTTGAGTCGAAACATTTTATCTCCTTCATGTTTGATGAAGGATGATTATTCATTTGCGAGTGAAAACAATGGTTGTGTGATCTCTAAGAATAATATGTTTGTGGCTTGTGCATCCATTGTGAATGATTTATTTGTTTTAAATCCTGATGATTCACCTATATGTAACATAAGTGCTAAAAGGTCTCGACCTAATGATTTGAGTCCTACCTACATGTGGCATTGTCGTTTGGGTCATATAAGTGAAAAGCGCATGAAGAAGCTCCATACTGATGGACTTTTAACTCTGTTTGATTTTGAATCTTACGAGACATGTGAGGCTTGTTTGCTCGGCAAGATGACCAAGATGCCTTTCTCAGGTTTTCCTGAGAGAGCTTTAGACTTATTGGAAATCATACATACGGATGTGTGCGGACCAATGAGCACGACACCTAAAGGTGGATATGAATACTTCATAACGTTCACTGATGATCTAAATAGATATGGCTATGTCTACCTAATGAGGCACAAGTCTGAAACATTTGAAAAGTTCAAAGAATTTCAGAATGAAGTAGAAAATCAGCGTGGCAAGAAAATAAAGGCCTTACGATCTGATCGTGGAGGCGAGTATTTGAGTCACGAGTTTAGTAGTCATCTGAAGAGTTGCGGAATTGTTCCACAGCTTATGCCACCTGGAACACCTCAGAGAAATGGTGTATCCGAGCGATGTAATCGAACTTTGTTGGACATGGTTCGATCAATGATGAGCCGGTCAGACCTACCGTTATCATTTTGGGGTTACGCTCTAGAAACCGCAGCTTTCACATTAAATAGGGTGCCATCTAAGTCCGTAGATAAAACACCATATGCGATATGGACTGGTAAGACTCCCAGTTTGTCTTTTCTTAAAATTTGGGGTTGTGAAGTCTTTGTCAAGCGACTTCAGTCAGACAAGCTTACATCCAAGTCGGACAAGTGCATATTCGTGGGATATCCTAAGGAGACTTTAGGGTATTATTTCTACAACCGTTCAGAGGGCAAAGTGTTTGTCACTCGGAATGGTGTTTTCTTAGAGAAAGAGTTTCTCAAATGAGAGAAAAGTGGACAAAAGGTGTATCTTGAAGAAGTTCAAGATGAGCTGCTCGGGCAAGAGTTCACAAATGATGCTAATGTAGCTGAATGAGTTGAGATGCCTGTGGCAAGATAAACACCATCGCAACCACGAAGGTCTGAAAGGGCACGTCGCGCAACTAATAAGCTCAATCTCATGATTGCGGGAGAGCGTGACATATTGTTGTTTGACAATGATGAGCCTATGACATATACGGAAGCAATGATGGACCCAGATTCTGAGAAATGGCAAAGTGCCATGAGATCTGAGATAGATTCCATGGGTGACAATCAAGTTTGGAACTTGGTTGACCCACCAGATGGTATTAAACCTATAGATTGCAAATGGATCTATAAAAGGAAGAGAGATATGGATGGAAATGTTCATATTTATAAAGCTTGACTTGTTGCAAAAGGTTTTCGACAAGTTCAAGGGGTTGACTACGATGAGACATTCTCGCCCGTAGCGATGCTTAAATCTATTCGGATTAATCTAGCTATAGCTGCATATTTCGATTATGAGATATGGCAGATGGATGTCAAGACAGCTTTTCTAAATGGGAATCTGACTGAGGATGTGTATATGACACAACCTGAGGGATTTGTCGATCCGACCAATGCTGGAAAGGTATGCAAACTTCAGAAGTCCATTTATGGATTGAAGCAAGCATCTCAGAGTTGGAACCTTCGCTTTGATGAAGTGGTCAAAGGGTTTGGCTTCATTCAAAGTGAAGAAGAACCTTGTGTTTACAAGAAGGCAAGTGGGAGCTCTGTAGTATTTCTAATCTTTGTTGAAACGGTTCAACATGGAAGAGGCGAAGAAAGGGTTCTTACCTATGTCACATGGCATACATCTTAGCAAGACTCAGTGTCCTTCGACTGCTGATGAGCGGGAACGCATGAGTAGAATACCGTATGCTTCGGCTATCAGATCTATTATGTATGCAATGATATGTACACGTCCAGATATTTCGTATGCGCATAGTGTTACAAGCAGATACCAATCTGATCCAGGTGAGGGTCACTGGACAGCGGTTAAAAATGTTTTTAAGTACTTGAGAAGGACTAAAGACATGTTCCTAGTCTATGGTGGTGAGGAGGAGCTCGTTGTAACGGGTTACACTGATGCTACTTTCCAAACTAACCAAGACGATTCAAAGTCGCAATCAGGATACGTATTTACGATAAACGGTAGTGCTGTGAGTTGGAAGAGTTCCAAGCAGGAGACGGTGGCTGATTCTACAACAAAAGCCGAGTACATCGCGGCTTCGGAAGCTGCGAAGGAGGGTGTTTGGATAAGGATACGTATTTACGATAAACGGTAGTGTTGTGAGTTGGAAGAGTTCCAAGCAGGAGACGGTGGCTGATTCTACAACAAAAGCCGAGTACATCGCGGCTTCGGAAGCTGCGAAGGAGGGTGTTTGGATAAGGAAGTTCCTTACTGAACTTGGTGTGTTTCCGAATGTCTCCAGCCCATTGGATCTCTACTGTGATAACAATGGGGTTATTGCGCAAGCAAAGGAGCCTATGAATCATCAAAAGAACAAACATGTACTACGGAAATTTCATTTGATACGAGAGATCGTTAGACGAGGTGATATCAAGATATGCAAAGTACACACGGATTTGAATGTTGCAGATCCTTTGACTAAACCCCTTCCACAGCCTAAGCATGAGGCACACATGAGAGCTATGGGTATTAGATACATTCTAAATTAGCTCAAGTGCAAGTGGAAGAATGTTAGAAATATGTCCTAGATGGAATCATAGAGATGATTATATTTCATTATATCCATGACACATTATTCTTTTATTGAATATCCATGAAAGGCGACTTGTATTTGATTGGCAATTATGTGAATTGTTTGTGAAACTCTTTTACTTGTATGGTTATTCAAAAGTTGTCCATAGTATAAGTTAATGACTAGCACATTTATTAGTTGATGACTATGTTTCACAAGTCATGAACATGGAGATGTATAACTAATAATGTGGGCACATGTATGACATGGGGCTGGACCGACCCAATTTGAGATTTTGTTACATAGTTATCTCTTTACACAACGTGTGCACTATGTCCTTAGACTTGAGATTGTCGCATGTACTCAAGATGTGATTTGACCTACTTAGGGGCTATCAACCGCTACTCCGTAACTAGGTAGTTATAAAGGTGGCTTTCGGGTTTGTCAGGAAGCATGCTGTGAGGCATGGTCAATTAAGATGGAATTTGCCCCTCTCTACTTGAGAGAGATATCTCTGGGCCCCTCGAGTGATCGGATCAAGAAATGCATGGCCGTGCTGGGTTAAGTGTTAACCTATGAAAGGATCCGAACCACGGTATCGAGAAAGAGAGGTCAGCTTGGAGCTAGACCAAATATTGTGTGACAAAGGGAATAGCATGTATGCTACGATGTGATGGTTCGTATGATATGATCTTTACGTATGCATAGGAGTTGACACGTCTTGCTAGAGGCCGCTATCAACTATTGGTCGAGTAGGAGTACTCGAGCCATGTCTATGTATATGTGAACCCGTAGGGTCACACACTTAAGGGATTGGAAGTCGAATGAGGATGTACTTGCATAGTTGACTCTAGTGCAAGTGGGAGACTATTGGAGATATGCCCTAGAGCCAACTGGATTAGATCCATTAGTGGGTTCAGATGGATTTTGTAACACCCTGGGTTTTCAAAAACGGAAAACCCAGCATTCTGTCTCGTGATAGTCTCTGGATCAGACGCTATCACTCACAGGCATTCATCACAGATAAATATCACAGTCATACAACGTATTAAAGCATCAGAGTACGAATAATAATCTGATTATTACATGTCCTGAATAATCGGGGTACATCAATACACACCTCTTGGCGGAATAACAAGGATAAAGCCTACGCAGCGGTAGCTAGCTCCCAGAAGGTGTCTCCGTCTTCATTCGTCTCCCACAGACACCCTTGAGCGAAGCAACGTGCCCCCTCAGTCGTACCATCCGTCGGCGTTGTTGTCAAAGTCTGACTCGTACCCTGCAAGCTCAGGGGCTATCCCCAAGGATTGGGATAGGTCCACGTCACCAACTGTATGCAAGCTTTAGGTGGCCTAACTCTAAGGGTAAAGAAAGTATCAAGGTAGTAGCTGGGTTTCCTATGCAGCAGCAGTATAAATAGAGTAATATCTCCATAAATCCCACCATTTCCCATATCTCTCATCCGCAAACGGTTACACCTGGTCACCTAGTTCACCGTCACCATCACCTATCTCCATCTAGGGTCGGTGCGAGAACTCTCACTCCTCGCACCTCAATGGTTGCACCCGGATCCGCGAGGCAGAGGGAGCATCTCCCCTCTCCCCGAATACAACCACGGCTCACCATACACTCTCATCCTATAAGGGGGAGGTAGAAATCCCAAAACGTAAGAGTCGGAGAAACAACGGGCATGTCCATAACCGAGGACGCGGCTATACATATAGATCTAAACTCTGCAGAGCGTGTACACCAGTACCCAACTCAGAATAGTACCCGGACGGTGTACGGCCGACCAAGCCTACCCTACCGAACGAACACCTAGGAGTTACGATCCCATCCTGCATCCGGGTCTCGCTGCGGTCCTTCGCAAAGGTCCACCCCAGAACTGTGAACATGCCCCCGTGTGGCCACACGGGGAACGCCCAAAGGGAAGGGACTTCACCCTAACCCTCTCACTGATACCCTCTATCCTACTGGCAGGTATGGTATCGCACTTTCTAGGGTCGAACGGCCCTATCCCCACTCTCGGTGAGGTGGTGTGTACGAAAGTCCCGTGTAACAGGCGACCCACTCGGTTTCAGACCGGGGCGAGCTCCTATCCTCCAAGTCATCACAAAAACCCCATCACCTGTGCTCCTAAAACAATGTACCCGCCATAGGCACCACATTGGGCAACGTCCGAGAAGACGATCCCTGGCCCCCGATCCCAGATCGGGTTGTCTTGAGCTCACCCCCGCCAAAATATCCCAGAACACCTCCTCCTGCCGGTTTTTCCCCACACACGCCAAGAAACTACCACAATAATCCCAGCACATGCATAGCAAGCTCAGCATATCATCACGCTTAAGTAAAGTAGTAGTAGTAGGTCAATCAAGGACAAGTATGTAAAAGAGGCTATGCACGGGTTCATCATATCCATCACTATGCAATAAATAAAGCACTTATTAGTTCTAATAGCCATGCCTAATGGGCATTCAAAGAAGGTCGGGTGTGAACCTGGGTGCAAGTAGTCGTCGTAGCCGAGGTCGTCGTCGTAGTCCTGGTTCAGCTCTCCGGCTCCGGCGGCTCCTAGAATCGTATTTAAATAAATAAACTCGGTGGCTAATTGCAATAAAATCCAAGAGGAGGAACAAATAAGACCCAAAAAAGGCAAACTCTAGCCTAGCGTGGAGTTTGGAATTTTAGAAGATTTTCAGAAGAAGTTTTGTATTTTTCGGGGTTAAAACAGATTTATTATGAATTTCCAAAGATTAAATAGATTTCTGAAATTAAAATACGCATACACAATATAGCCATCTTTTAGCTACCTCCAACCCAACTCTAGCCAGCTCTACACAATCTCCTAGCCGACTGCAGGCCAGCTCCTCGTGCACACGTGGTGGCCAGCCGGGCAGCTTAAAGCGGTCGCGTGCCCGCGTGGCGCTCTGTGCGGCGGCCCGCGTGGCACGGCGCAGGGGATCCCGCCCGGGTTCCCTGTGGCGCGGCGCGGAGCGGCCTGCGGTGTGGCCTGGCCCTAAGTGGCCGGCCGCATAGGATCCCACCGGATCCTCTGCCCACTGATGTTCATGTGTGCGGGTGTGTGTTAAACCCCAGGGGTTTTCTGGGCCGGCGCCGCTACGTGTTCGACCGAGTGCTCCTGAGGAGCGGCGGCGCAGCCAAGGCTTCACCGGTGGTGAGGGTGTCCGGCCGGGGCATCAGGCGGCAGGAGGTGATTCAAGGGCACCTAGGGTTCATCTATGTGCATCAAGGTGGCGGCTTGGGTCGGGGAAGGCTCGGCGGCAGCGAGACAGGGGCCGCGGCAGCGGCGAGGTTGCTCGGGCGCACGGCGGTGAGCACCGGCGACGGCGTGCGGGTGACCCAGATGCCCAAAAAAGCGAGTGCGTGCAACAAGGGAACGCATCGAAGCAAAAACTGGGGCTTTTAGCCCCTTTGCCAGTGTGCTCCACGCCGGAGCGGCGGCGACAGCGACACGGCGACGGCGCGGTGTGCGACGGGCCGAGGGCGCGCCGATGCGTTGACGGCGGCCGCGTGCGTGAGTGCACGGGCCAGCGCGTCGTCGGGCCGGCCAAAGGCCAGGCCTTCTCTCCCTGCGCGCAAGCGCGCGGGCGCGCGAGCTCTCGGCTCTCGGCTCGTCCGAAGCGCAGGCGTCGGTGAAGAGGGTCGGAGCAGGGGCGTCGGCGGAGAGGAAGACGGGCGGCGCCGGGCAGAGGAAGTAGAGGAGGCAGTCGGCGTCGCGGTTCGTGGCTTCACGGCGACCAGGAGCTCCACGGCCAGCCTCCGGTCCTCGCGGCAGCAGCGGCGATCCCCCTCGGTCGGCCTCCGGGCTTCTTCTCCTCTCCCCCTTCTCCTTCTCCTCCGGCGAACAGGGTGGTACGGACAGGGGAAATCTCCCCGGCGGCTAGGGTTAGGAACTTCGGGGCGCGGCGGCGGCCTACTTATAGCGCGAGGCGCGGAGCGGGACACGTGGACGACGCGGATGGAAAGGAGGCACGCAGACGGCATCCCCGGGGCGGCCATGGCGAGCTCCGGCTGCTTTGGCCGCGCGCGCGTAAGCAAAAGGGGGTAAAGGAGAAAGACGAGGTGACGTCGTGTGTGACGCGGGCGTGACGTCGTGTGGGACCCGCCTGGCAGCGACTCAGCGCGAAGGGGTAGGTGGTACGCGGGCCGGTGGTTAGACGGGCCGCGATGGGCTGGACCGTGAGGAGTGTGGGGGTGTGTGGTGAACCCAGAAAAAGAGAAGGAGGGCTTTGAACAGACTTGGTCTTAGGGTTCGAGGCCCAGCAGGGTTCTCTCCTTTTTCCTTTTCTATTCCTTCTAATCCCTTTTCTAAATTTGGTTCAAATTTGAATAAGAATTCAAATTTGAACCCACACAATTAAATCCAAATAAAACCAAATGAACTCCAAGTTTCTCACACTAACATTTTATATTTCCTAGAAATTTTATTTAGTTCAAAAATAAATCTAGGAATTATAGGAGAGAAATTGGAAGACATCCTTAATTAAATTGACAAGCACTCAAATAATTCACCGAAAATTTTAAATCCTCATTTTTATAAATAATATTCCGTAATAAAATTGCGGGATGTTACAGATTTGATCCATTGGATTGTAAAAGTCATAATGGGCCACAATTGTTGTAAAGCCCATTAGCATTGGAAAAGGGGTACACCATCTATTAGTCCCGTATTGCTAATAGACGATGGTGTGGGGGATTTTCCCCTTATAAATATGAACCATACCCCCCTGACTTGGATGACTCTTGAGCAACAGCCGTGCCGCCCACTCCTCGTCGCGCCCGCGGACCTAGCAGTCCGGTGTGCGACACTTCCTTCCCGTACGTGTGGATACCTTGGAGGTGCTATGTTTGGAGCACAAGGACGAACCGCGCGTGAAGGACCAGGCGGACGTGAGAAACTGCACTGCCTGCTACCCTCGACGCGTTCGTCTACATCGAGACGGTTCCGCTGCATCTGCGCGTCTAGTGGTAATCCCGTGATCTTTGACGGCATCAGTTCCTGTTTTATGGGGATTTTTGTTTTGCGCTAGCGTAGGCTCCCTGTATCCCTTCATGCGTTGCTACTAGACTTCACCCGGCCCGGGCTATTGTGACCCAGGGTGAGAGCCACCAAAAGACTGCTCAACTTAGACCGAGTACCGTAGCTTGAACACAAACCTCATGCAACACTCTCATGCCATCTAACAAGATCAACTATGGCTAGACATACGAACGGATACGAACTCTCTTATGTCTAGTCAATAAGATTAAAGGTCGTGTTCGTGAAGAACACGAGCCTCTAACTCATGAACAAACACATAAGGAATGAGTTTATCATCCTTCAAGTGGATCAAAAGGTAGTGTTCATGAAGAACACAAGCCTCTAAATGATGAACAAAGGATGAACTCAAGAACATATCAAGCATATGATCTACCATGACTTTATATGAAATAGCTGAATAATTGAAGTAGATCAAAGTCATACAATGAAATAAAGATAAATAAGAACTCATACCTAGACTCCAAAGAAGACTTGGAACCTGAAGAAGAGCTACTCTAGCCTACCCTAGCCCTTAGCCTTGGAAACTAAAAGTGACAGGAGAATGAGAGAGTGGTGTGTGTGAAATGGGAGCCCCTCCCCTTCTATTTATAGGCAAGGACCAGGCTTGCTCGGAGCACCAAATGGCCTCAAAACACCCGGGAGTGAGGTAAGTGACCAATGAGCAGCTGCCACGTGTAGGGGCGAGCCAGAGGCGGTTCGGCCGATCCTAGGATCGGCCGCCCCCCTAGGCCCCCCACTCGGGGTGGTTTTCCTCTGGGTGGCTGCCCTGTGGGCCCTCTGATCCATCTCCGGTGCATGGCTTGATTTGGTATCCGAGGTGGGCCCCTTGATCCATGTGAAGTCCATGTGGCGCTCTCTGATTCATCGGTGAGTGCCTCCCTTGGATCAATGACGTGGAATGCCATGTGTTTCCTCGGTGGCAGCCACCTCCTCAGCTGAGTTGGCATGGTTTCTCCATAGAAGGTGGGTTTCCATCTCTTTTAAGGGGTATTTCACCTACATACAAATAATCTCCAAGGACAAGTGGAACTACATTATTCAAACCAAAATGCAAGTAAATAATGCATATGCCTCCATTTATGTGAGAATATTGAGGGCTGAAAGTAGTACTTAACAGCCGTCAACAAACTCCCCCAAGCTAACCTCTTGCTCGTCTCGAAGCAAGACATTAGGGACTTACGTTGGTTGATCAGGAGTTGCTACAATGTTGTATTCTCAACTTATGGCAAACATACAGCAAAGTACTCTACCAAGAGTTGAACAAGTTGGCAATGTTCTTACCTTTCACCTGATGACGTGGGGCATATAGCTTCACCTGCCTTAGGTGGTTGAGAGACAGAATGGTTATATAGCAAATGCATAATCACTCATACCTTGATTAGCTATCAATCCGGAGGTTTTGCAAATTTTTCAAAAGAAAATCAGAGTTCCTCAAATGATACCCTCGGATCGTTCAAAGGTGTATGGTTCCTCACCAAGGCATCAATGATGCCTTTCTTCACATCCTACTCCTAATAGGCTTATGTGGAGCTGTAGGTAGGGAAGAAATGTGGCACACTTGTCTCTCATATTTTGCTAAGTCAAAAACCGGATCCTTGGAAGAAACAAACATACATCCTGATCAAGTGTGTGATGGATAAGAGCATGGCAAGGTGGATACTAGGCCCGGAAATGGGTGCTAGATATTACCATGCTTTATGTGAGGAAATGAGAGATTGTTGGTAAGGTGGACACTAGCCCCGGAGTGTACTAGTTATTACCATCTATATGGTGGAACTCTTTCTCTCGCACAAATCAATCCCTTTTTCTCCTTTAGAAAATTTTTGAGATTTGGGCTAGCTCTCTTTATTTTATTTTTGCCATGCTTTTGAGCATGCTTTTCTTTTTGTTTCTCTCTCTCTCTCTCTCTCTTTTAGCTAGCCCTTTGTCTCTACTGGAGATATTTGGAGAGGGATGAATGATACAAAGATACATAGAGTTTTATTTGTGGAAGAATGCATAAGCAAAATGGAACAAATGATGAATACTAACTTCTAGTGTAGATGTTTAGCATGAACGTGTACGTGATCTTGATCAGGGGAGTATGAGTTCTAATAAGGGTCACAACAATTTGACAAAGCTCAATGAGAGAACAAGATGCATATGTGGAGGCTAAGAACTAGAATCTACATATGGCCTTGGATGGGAAATTCTCATCATTGAGGAACTCATCATGTTTTGATTTTTCAAAAAGAAAAACTCCGGATGTCAAGCATCACTAAGCACAAGATCATAGCACTCTATTATACCATATCATGTCTCACAACAACTTAGGCAAGGATCATGCTTTTTGCTACCCACAGTTTTCAAGCTAAGGTTTGAACATGCAAGCCAACAAACTCAAAACTTAGATAGGATACAAAGTTGTAAGCAAGACATACGAGGAGGATAAACAGAGCAACTATTCATCATTTCAACCACAGAGGCAAAGCATTCTTACTATGCATATCAAAGCAAACTAAGCAAACGATGATGATGAAAGCAAATAAATATTTTTGGTCTTTTTATTTTTGCAAATTTTTTTGGGTTTTCATTTATAAGATATTCTGAAAACAAAGGAAGATACAAGTTACCTCAGGATGGGGGTCCTCCCCCAAGCTAGCTTCAGGCTCACTACAGAGGAGGGAAGAAGAAACCCTGACTCGCGTAGTAAGCCCTCTGCTCCTCCATGTATCGCTGCTGGTTCTGCTGCATGGCTTTTGAGAGCCAGGTGTGGTTCGAGGACCGGTGGATGGTCGCTTCCTAGTGTGATGAGTGATTGACAACGTGGTGTGGACTGATTCTTGGCTGAGTATTGCAGGTGCAGGTTGCGGCTTGACTGGTGCAGGTGCAGGTGAAGAACAAGCGCGAAAGGTCGTTGCCGGTGAGGCCTCCAGGTGTGGAGAAGACAAGTAGGCTTGGTTCGAGGGACCCGGTGGCCAGCGGGGTCAAGTGCGGGCCGCATGGTGGCAAGAATGGCAAGATGAAGTCATGGACGATTTCTTGGTTGAGCCTCAAAACTAAGGTCGAGCTGGGACTACGTGGGAGCCGAGTCATGAGTGGTGATTGGCGGAGGCTACACCGAGTTCGCGTGGTTTCCAGTGGTTCACCAGAAAACCACTGGGTTCTTGGTTGATCCACAAAGCCAAGACCGAAGAACCAAAGGCGGAGGTGCAGCAGCTCCAGACCGGTCTGACCGGTGGGTCTGACCGGTCTGACCGGTGGGTACCGGTCTGACCGGTGAGGAGCACCAGTCTGACCGGTGTGCGACGACGCAGTCCGGAATCTTCGAAGCGGAGGACACGCGTCGGGATCGCAAGGCTTGCGTCGAGGCTAAGCAAGTTTGCGGTCGCTGGGCATCCGTCCGATGGAGCGAAGACAAAGATTTCCGAATTCGCCCTTGAGGGGCATGTATCCCTAGTTAGCTAGTAAGGGTATTTTAGTCTTTCGGTTGCCTCCATATAACCCAAGGGGTGAGAGGATGGCAGCCATCTCTTGGAACCCTAGCTCATTTGGTTTTCCTATTTTCCTTCCTATTTTCTTAGGATTTTCGTAGGACTAGCTTGAGAGCTTCATGGTGAGATCTTGTGAGAGGGAAGGATGATCGAGCGGCAAGCTAGACCTTGTATGAACCACTTTGGTATGTATAGATGATTCGGCGTGGTTCCTCAAGGCTTGGTTGTGTCTTTCCCGTTTCTCCTTTTTGGTGTTTTTCGGAGCCCTTTCTTGGCGATTTTCTTGGAGCGATTTCGAGGCCTTTCTCTTTGGGATTTGGTGGGGGATGTATGCATGAACCCTTCGTGGTTCTTTTCCCTTTGATTCCCCTCCCAAATCCGTGAGCAAAGGGGCTCGACTTTGGGGTTTTCGTGGCTCTAGGGTTAGAGGCGTTCTTGGTGGGATTTCTTCGATTCCTCTTGATTTGACAAGTTTTGGAGGACCAAATCTTGGCTATGGAGTACCCATGAGGTGTTCCTACTATCCCCAAAGTCTTGTGCAAAACCGTGGAGCGAATCGGGAGATCGGGAGTTGGATTTGGGCTCAGGTTCAGGCTCGGATGTACGCGACTTACCGGAGAGAGTACGAGAACTTCACTCATCTCCCCGGCGAGTCCGTCGATGCCCTTTTCCAGCGATTTACGGTCGTTGTGAACAACATGAGAGCCAATGTGGACGTCCTCCCATACAATGATCATGATAGAGCCGTGAAGCTCTTGCACTCGTTGGATCGTACCGTATGGGACGGGAAGTTTGAGGCTATTGTTGAGTCCGAGAAGTATGACACCTTGACGGTGAACGAGCTGTTCTCGAAGCTCAAGTCGGCTGAGTTGGACCGTGGTATGACAGCCTAGATCGAGAGCCCGACTGATTCTCATAGTCTCGCTCTCGTTAGTGGCAAAGGAGCTAAGTCTAACGCTAACGCATCCTCCAGGATGTACTCTCTGTCTTCTTTGATGTCTTTGCCAGACGAGGAGTTCGACGTGCTTGGAGAGGACGAGCTGGCGTTGCTGACCAGGCGGTTCGAGAGGCTACACGAGAACCGGGTGAACACGAGGAGGACAGCACGGACGTGCTTTCAGTGCGGCAAGCCAGGACACTTCGTCGCCGACTGCCCGGAGAAGATGGAGAACAAGGACGGCTACAAGGACGGCTACAGGCACCGGTCGAGCAAGGACGGCAAGTACCGATCGAGGCACGATCACAAGCACAAGAACAAGCACAAGGACGAGCGACGGTCGAGGAAGAAGGACGGCCGCGGTAGGAAGGCCCGAGCGATGGTCGGAGCGAGCGACGTCGACTCCAGCTCCGCCTACTCTTCCTCGAGCTCGAGTAGCAGTGAAGATGAAGGTGATCGGCGCAAGAACAAGAAGTCATCCAGGAACTTGAGCGGGTTGAGCTGCTTCATGGGAGATGGTTTCTGCGGCATGGCCCGTAGCTCCGGCAGCAAGAAGAGCCACCAGAGTGACTCGGACTCTGACTCCGAGGATGAGGTATGTGATGAGCTCTCTTCTTTGCGCAAGGAGAATGATGAGTTGGTTGACTTGCTTGATAACTGCGATCACATGCTTAGAGAGGCCAAGAAGATGAGGAAAGAGCTTAGGGCCTCACTAGAAGATGCTAGGAACCGTGTGGCTGAGCTAGAAACCCAGAACCTAGATGCTAAGCTTGAGATTGATTCGCTTAAGGCTTCTCCTGTGGTTTCTGATGAGATTGATTGCTGTGATTGCTCTGTGTACCTAGCTGATCTTACTGCTCTTAAGGATAAGCATGCTTCTACTTGTGATGAACTAGAAATGCTTAGGGTTGAAGTGGCTGAGCTTAAGTCTAGACCTACTTTGCTAGGTGCTTGTACTTCTTGCCCTGTTTTGCATGAAAAGATTGATGAGATGCATGCTTACACTGTTTCACTTGAGGCTAAGTTGAAAGAGCCTATTCCCACTTATGAATTGCATGCGGTTAAGAATTTGGAGCTTGCACATTATGTTGATCGACTGCAGGATGAGAATGATGAGCTGAGAAAATGTATGAGCTGGTTGTCGGGTCAGGAGCCTCAGCTTGGTATCATGATAGCGGCTTTCAAACGCTATGATGGTCAGGCACTTGGGGCTGACAAGCTTGGAGAGAACAGTGGTGAGGGAGTTGAGAGAGTTGGGGAGATTCCTATCCCACCACCAAACAGATACAAGAACAAGTTTGAGCCCAAGCCTAACCATCTCAGAAACAAACTTGACACTACTCCAGATCCACCCATATTCCCTCACCCAACAAATGATTTTCAGAAACCGGTGAAGTTTGTGAGCCCAAAGGGAGGTGAGGAAGGAGAGAAGAAGGGTGAGAAGCCGAGTGGGCAGCCCCAACCCAAGCTAAAGCCTAAGCCACAGCCCATAAAGTTCCATTGTGGGTATTGTGGGAGAGATGGTCACAAGGATGAGTTTTGCTTCAAGAGGAAGCGTGAGGAGAGAATGGCTAGAGAGTGGGCTAACAAGGACAGGTACCACCCCTCTAATGGTGTACCTGAGCCTCGTATGCAGATGCCCAGGGCCAAGGCAAGTGTGAGGACGGTTCCGGCTTGGGGAGACCGGAAGGCTGTAGGTGCTGCTGCTGGCCGAGCTACACCGGTCAGACCGGTGTACTACACCGGTCAGACCGGTGCAGGTCTGGGCTGACAGCGAGTCGGGTTTCGTGCTCGTGAGGATGCTTGGTTTGGTTCTGGAGGTCATGGTTCTGGTGATTGGTCTGGAAAGTTTGCAGGTGGTCAGTTTGCTAGGCGTTTTCCACCTCGTGCTCAATACGGGGGTGGGAGGAGTCGTAGCTTTGAGATGGAGAGGAGGAACGATCCACGGTTTTCCTTTCGTGGCTTTCGTCCTCCTCCAGCTAGAGAGGGCTGGTTCCCTCGTAGTGGTTACCGTGGTGGTAGCTTTGATAGGCGTGATGATTTGGTTTGTGCTAACCCCACTTTGGAGCAAATGGCTCGGCACTGGTTTTACTCTTTTGGTACTAACCCCAGTGCTGAGTCGTTTGTTCACTCACGTGCTCGCTTTTGAATTTCAGGTGGGAGACTTGAAGAACATTTGGTTGATTGACTCCGGTTGCTCGAGGCATATGACCGGAGACAAGGGGTGGTTCTCAAGTCTCGTCCCGGTGGTGACAAAGAAGTACATCACCTTTGGGGACGATGGGCGAGGACGTGTGCTGTCAGAAGGTGAGATTAAGGTAAGTGACAAGATCACTCTCAGGCGTGTTGCTCTTGTTCAATCGCTTGGATACAATTTGCTTTCTGTGTCCCAGTTGTTGGATGAGGGTTTTGAGGTGTTGTTTCGGCCTGGTGGTTCTCGGATTTTAGATTCTCGGGGGGATCTTGTTTGCATGGTCGTTCCCGAGGGTCAAGTGTTCCGAGCTGATTTTTCTCAGTCTTCTGGTGTGGAGCGTTGCTTTTTGGCTGGTTCTTCGAGTGAGTTGTGGAAGTGGCATAGGAAGTTGGGTCACTTGAGCTTTGACCTTTTGTCTCGCTTGAGTAAACTCAATTTGGTCCGAGGATTGCCACGGTTGAGGTTTGAGAAAGAGTTGGTTTGTGCGCCGTGTAGGCATGCCAAGATGGTAGCCTCTTCTCACCCGCCTCTCACCGATGTGATGACTGAGCGTCCATGCGAGCTGCTCCATATGGACCTTGTTGGCCCAGCTCGTGTGCGATCTGCGGGTGGGAAGTGGTTTGTCCTTGTTGTGGTGGACGACTACTCTCGGTATGCGTGGGTGTTCTTTCTTGAGGAGAAAGGGGAGACGTTTGGTTTTGTTCGAGATCTTGTCTTGAGGTTAAGAAACGAGAGGCACGGAGATGCCATACGAGCGATCCACAGTGACAATGGCTCGGAATTCAAAACCTCTCGCTTCGAAACCTTTTGCCATGACTTGGGTCTTGAACATCAGTTTTCGAGTCCGTATACGCCTCCCCAGAATGGTGTGGTGGAAAGGAAAAACAGGACCTTATGCGAGATGGCTCGGACGATGCTCGACGAGCATAGGACTCCGAGAAGGTTCTGGGCTGAGGCGGTCACTACCGCGTGCTATGTGTCGAACAGGATCTACCTCAGGGTTCACAAGAAGAAAACCTGTTACGAGTTGATGCACGGTCGCACACCTAAGGTGAGTCACTTCCATGTCTTTGGTTGTAAATGCTTCATTCTGAAGAAAGGGAAGAAGTTGGACAAGTTCGAGGCTAGGTCTGTCGATGGCATTTTCTTTGGTTATGCATCTCATTCTAGAGCATTTCGTGTGCTCAATCTTGAAACTAACCAAATCGTGGAGACTTGCGAGGTAACCTTCGACCAGACACAGCCACGGAGTCAGCTTGTTTTTGAGTGTGCAGGTGACGACGAACTTGGCGAGATCTTTCAGGAGGAGGAGCATGAACATGGACATGATGAAGATAGCGGTGTGGTGCCCGCGGCTGAACATGTACCTACTACTTCGACGACAATCGAGAACGGACCCTCTCCCACACCTACAACGACAAATCCAGATCAAGGCGAAGCTGCTGTTGAGGGGGAGGTAGCATCAAGGCGAGAATCTCCCCGGCGAGTGCAAGTGGATCACCCAGCTTCGAGAATCACCGGCGACATGAATGAACGTACTACACGGTTGAGGGTTCGGAACAATTCTCATTTCGCTCATGCTGCTTTTGTTGCCACCTTTGAGCCCAAAGACATTGGACACACGTTATCTGATCATAATTGGGTTAATTCGATGCATGAGGAGTTGGAGAATTTTGAGAGGAACCAAGTTTGGGTGTTGGTTGACCCTCCTCCAGGGTGTAAGCCGATTGGGACAAAATGGGTGTGGAAAAATAAAGAGGGAGAGAAAGGAGAAGTGGTGAGGAACAAGTCGAGACTTGTTGCTCAGGGGTACAGTCAGAAAGAGGGGATCGACTACGAGGAGACTTTCGCTCCTGTAGCTCGTTTGGAGGCGATCAGGATCCTTCTAGCCTTTTCCGTGGCTAAAGGGTTCAAGTTGTACCAGATGGATGTGAAGAGTGCTTTCCTGAACGGTGTGTTGGAAGAAGAGGTGTTTGTGAGGCAACCACCGGGGTTTGAGAGTGAGAAGTACCCCCACCGGGTGTACAAGTTGAGGAAGGCGCTGTATGGGTTGAAGCAGGCGCCTAGAGCTTGGTATGGTAGGTTGAGGGGGTTCCTGTTTGAGAGAGGGTTTGAGATGGGAAAGGTCGATCAGACCTTGTTTCTCCTCAGGCAGGGCAGAGATATCCTGATTGTGCAGGTATACGTGGATGATATTGTCTTTGGTGGCTCGTCTAACTCTCTTGTTGCAAGGTTTGCAGAAGACATGAGCAGGGAATTTGAGATGAGCATGATGGGCGAGTTGCAGTTCTTCCTCGGGCTACAAATCAAGCAATCAAAGGAAGGAACATTTGTGCACCAAGCTAAGTACACCAAGGACATTGTGAGGAAGTTTAAGATGGAGGACTCCAAGGCCATGGCGACACCTATGAGTACGACTACAGCTCTTGATGCGGACGAGGAAGGTGAACACGTGGACCAGAAGGAGTACCAGAGCATGATCGGGTCACTCCTCTACTTGACGGCGACGAGGCCGGACATTCAATTCTCGGTGTGTCTGTGCGCTCGTTTTCAAGTGTCTCTGAGGACTTCGCATCGGCAAGCAGTCAAGCGCATTTTCAGGTATTTGCGACACACTCCTGACTTCGGCCTTTGGTACTCTGCATCTTCTTCTTTGGCGCTTCATGGTTTTTCAGACGCGGATTTTGCCGGGTGTCGGTTGGATAGGAAGTCCACTTCTGGGACTTGCCAGTTCTTGGGTTCTTCTTTGGTGTCTTGGTCTTCCCGCAAACAGTCGAGTGTTGCTCAATCCACTACCGAGGAAGAGTATGTGGCCGCAGCTAGTTGTTGCTCTCAGCTCCTTTGGATCACATACACCATGAGTGACTTTGGTGAGGAGTATACCCATGTCCCACTTCAATGTGATAGCACCAGTGCCATAAGCGTTGCAAAGAACCCAGTGCTCCATTCCAAAACCAAGCACATAGAAGTGAGGTATCATTTTCTGAGAGACAACGTAGAGAAAGGAAAAATCGCTTTGATCCATGTACCCACACATGACCAACTAGCCAATATTTTCACCAAACCCCTAGATCAAGCAACTTTCACTCGTTTGCGGGGAGAGCTTGGTGTTTGTTTGATTTCTTGAGTTGGCGTGTGGGAGCTCCTTTGTAGCATATGTATAGCTTTCCTTTGTGCATTTCTTGCATTTGGCATGGCATATGTAACATGATGTATAGGCATCTTTGTATCTTAGGTTGCATGCATTTTGTATCATATGCATTGTTTAGGAAAGGCTTCTCCTATATACATTGTTCACCATGGAATGATATATATGTCTTTGTGAGCTAATTTGGTAAGCTATGGTTAGTTTGGCTTAGCTCTTGATAATCTTGATTTATATCCATGGTTGATGGCTATGCTTTTGAAAAAATGTCACTTGTATGCTCTCTTGTGAGTAAATGCCTTTACATGATCTTGACATGTTTTTGTGGCTTGGCTATGCTTAATTTGTGGTTGGATAGCTTATTTTGATCATATGGGGCCAAAGGCTCATTTGCCATCATGAATGTTTAGCCCCCATGCTTCATCTTGTGGAGGGGCATAAGTTCCTTTTTGTCGCAAAGACATTTCATGTACCAATTATAAATCTGAAAATGAAATGTAAATTGCTTGGAAAATGTACTCCCATGTCATATGTGCTAATTTTAATTTGCTTTGGGTGCTAAATCGTTGCATGATGCCTACCAATGAGAAGTCTCATATATAGAAGTAGGCACATGGCTCGGTGGCTTTGACATGACATGAGGTGCTTGTGGGTGTTTATGATGGTCTTATGCTTAGAATGGTTGTCCTAGCATGAAGTTTGTGTGGCTTTGCCATTTTGACATGTTTTGCTCATGTTTAGGACTTTGCTCATGAGAGGGTGATTTTTCGCAAAATTGCTCAATTCTATCTTAGCTTCGCCCAATGGTTGTGAAACTTGGTGATCATGAAGTTTATGTCATTACGAAGCTATAGAGTATCTAACTTGCTCATTTGGACATGTGTAGCATCCTATGTTGAATTTTGTCTATTTGAGAAGCTCTAGGTTGCATTTTTGGCTTGATTCATGCATTGTCAACAAGGGGGAGAAGTTTGAGCATGTTTTGGCCTACTTAATGCATTTGGAAGGTTTTCAGGTGGTTTCGAGCCATTTTTGGGCTCTGTTGTGCACCGGTCTGACCGGTTGAGGTCACCGGTCTGACCGGTCAGAGTGCTGGTCCTGTTCATATGTTGAGCACCAGTCTGACCGGTGGTGTTGGCTGGTCTGACCGGTCAGAGCTGAGCTGATGCAGCTGCTCTGTTTTGTCAAGTGGTTTGCATGCATTCGTCCAAGGGGAGCTGCATTGGTTCAGGGGGAGCTTGCATGTGTGTAGGGGGAGCTCTTTGTGATTTTCGAGCTTTGGATTGTTGGCTTGTGCTCTTTGCTTGAGCATGCTTTTGTCTCGGATGTGTCGAGCTGTTGCCCTTGCCTAAGGGGTCCGAGACTTGTCTTCTTCAAGTGATCTTGCTCTTTGCCTTTTCTTTGGCTTTTGATCGCTTGTTGGAGTTTCCTTTAGTCGTTTCTTTTCTTTTCCTTTTCTCTTGGTTACCAAAACGTATGTGTTGTCAATGCACTCATCAAGGGGGAGATTGAGAGCCAGGTGTGGTTCGAGGACCGGTGGATGGTCGCTTCCTGGTGTGATGAGTGATTGACAACGTGGTGTGGACTGATTCTTGGCTGAGTATTGCAGGTGCAGGTTGCGGCTTGACTGGTGCAGGTGAAGAACAAGCGCGAAAGGTCGTTGCCGGTGAGGCCTCCAGGTGTGGAGAAGACAAGTAGGCTTGGTTCGAGGGACCTGGTGGCCAGCGGGGTCAAGTGCGGGCCGCATGGTGGCAAGAACGGCAAGATGAAGTCATGGACGGTTTCTTTGTTGAGCCTCAAAACCAAGGTCGAGCCGGGACTACGTGGGAGTCGAGTCATGAGTGGTGATTGGCGGAGGCTATACCGAGTTCGCGGGATTTCCAGTGGTTCACCAGAAAACCACTGGGTTCCTTGGTTGATCCACAAAGTCAAGACCGAAGAACCGAAGACGGAGGTGCAGCAGCTCCAGACCGGTCTGACCGGTGGGTCTGACCAGTCTGACCGGTGGGTACCGGTCTGACCGGTGAGGAGCACCGGTCTGACCGGTGTGCGACGACGCAGTCCGGAATCTTCGAAGCGGAGGACACGCGTCGGGATCGCAAGGCTTGCGTCGAGGCTAAGCAAGTTTGCGGTCGCTGGGCATCCGTCCGATGGATCGAAGACAAAGATTTCCGAATTCGCCCTTGAGGAGCATGTATCCCTAGTTAGCTAGTAAGGGTATTTTAGTCTTTCGGTTGCCTCCATATAACCCAAGGGGTGAGAGGATGGCAGCCATCTCTTGGAACCCTAGCTCATTTGGTTTTCCTATTTTCCTTCCTATTTTCTTAGCATTTTCGTAGGACTAGCTTGAGAGCTTCATGGTGAGATCTTGTGAGAGGGAAGGATGATCGGGCGGCAAGCTAGATCTTGTATGAACCTCTTTGGTATGTATAGATGATTCGGCGTGGTTCCTCAAGGCTTGGTTGTGTCTTTCCCGTTTCTCCTTTTTGGTGTTTTTCGGAGCCCTTTCTTGGCGATTTTCTTGGAGCGATTTCGAGGCCTTTCTCTTTGGGATTTGGTGGGGGATGTATGCATGAACCCTTCGTGGTTCTTTTCCCTTTGATTCCCCTCCCAAATCCGTGAGCAAAGGGGCTCGATTTTGAGGTTTTCGTGGCTCTAGGGTTAGAGGCGTTCTTGGTGGGATTTCTTCGATTCCTCTTGATTTGACAAGTTTTGGTGGACCAAATCTTGGCTATGGAGTACCCACGAGGTGTTCCTACTATCCCCAAAGTCTTGTGCAAAACCGTGGAGCGAATCGGGAGATCGGGAGTTGGATTTGGGGGAGTTGACTCGCGGGCGCTGTTCATCCCGAGCTGCCCAGGCGCGACCGGTCTGACCGGTGCTCTTGACCGGTCTGACCGGTGCTAGCCCTTGGTGGGTTTTTGTCTCGGGGCACAGCCTTGTCCGTGTGGTTTTGTCCCGTGGTTCTGCTGGTCAGTTCTTGGCGTGTTTGGAGTTGTTTTGCTAGGTTTTGTGAGGGGTTCTTCTTACTTCCAGGTTGTGTTTCGGAGGTGGTTTTTGTTCCAGGGCCTAGAGGAGTCACTGAGGCTTCCTGGAACGTTTGCTGTGCGGCTGCTGTAGCCACCGGCCTGACCGGCGCTGTCCACCGGTCTGACCGGCGCAGGTCATCGGTCTGACCGGTGTAGCACAGGCAGCAAGCCGTGCAAGTTTCCGCTGTGTGTTTTGGTGAGTTCTGGCTCGGAGGGTTGAGTGTTGGTTCCTAGGACCAGTATCACTCTAGTGGCTGCGTGGTCTTGGCCAACTTGGGTAGTTGGGTCGGAGACGTGATTTGGAAGCCGTGTTCGTCTTGTTGGAGTTCTCATCTCCTTCGAGAAGAATTTTTATCGGCTCCCATTCACTCCCCCCCTCTCTGGTTCGCCTAATCGGTCCTTCAGCTTTGATCCTTTCACCAGTCTAACTGTTGACGCCTTTTCAGAGCCAAAAAGCACGCGGAGAAGCTCCTTGCTACCCCTCTGCGCAGGGCGGTCAGACCACTATGGTAGGCCGGTCAGACCGGTCCCGCCGGGAGATCCGGCGAGAAGACCAACGAACGCTCACCCGGGAGGGACCCCGTCGGGGCAAGCGCACCTTGGGTTGTCCTAGGCTCGGCAGGCCAGCTAGGACGTCCTCAAACGCCATGGAGACAAGAGAAGAACAACATGATAGGTTGGAAAAATAAGGGAACGAGGAAGAAAAGTAAAAACGATAAAGGATAAATATGATAGATTCGATTGTAGATCTCAATCGGCCGTGGCCCTTTATATTTATAGGGAGGGGAGGTCTTACCCCATTAGGAATCGAAACCCTTACAAAAATGTGTCAAAATACTCCTAACCGGTTTTGGCAGGACAAGGCGGTCTAACCGCCTAGGGGACACGGTCTAACCGCGTGTCCGACGTGCATACCTTCTCGAAGTCATATCTCTCTCATCCAGACTCTGATTTGGACGTTCCACATATGAATCTTGACCTACTCGATGAGGCCTATCCAATGGTGGAGTCCAAATTACCTTTTGAAGACTTTGGTAAGGGCGGTCTAACCTCCCTGCCCAAACCTGCCAATTTTGGGCGTCAGCATATGCCCCCCTGTTTTCTAGCAAAGTATACGTGCTAGAAAACATTCTGAATGTACAAAATAATCTAAAGACAATGATAAATAACACATCGCCCATGTGATGGTCTCTAGATCCTTTATGATGCCATTGTAGCCGAAACAAAATCATAATAAATACAACATGTATGAAACTACTATTTCGGCCTCTAAACAACATATCTAATAACTGAAGTACTGATGTGGCCATGGTGGCCAACCATAGCTCCTTGGTGCATCACAAGCATAATATTGATAATTGCAAAAATAAGACCAAGGATTATACCAAAACCATGGATTGAAATTGTTTATACCTGAATAAGCATTCCATGGCACATGCATCGATGGGACGAATGATGAAGACCAATGTGACGACCGTCGATGTTTCTTTACTCTTGGTGATGAAGAATTACTATTTTGATCATCTCCTAACCAATTTCTTTTCTTTTGCTCAGCTATCTTCTGATACTTATGCAACAACTCAGCAAAGCTTGGCTTGTTTCTCATCACCTTGCTATTTGGGGGAGATACTCTCGACTCTACGAGAATTTCTGGTGAGACCGGTCAGACCGGTTGGTTCACCAGTTAGACCGGTGCCTTGAGGACCGGCCACTTTGAGATCATGTTGGCCCCCTAGCCGAGCATGATTGTTGTTCAGCTATATTATTTGCAACATGCTTATCATTAGGGACAATTTTATCAGTAGAACTAGCTGATGATTTTTCAGTATGCGGCTTTTCTATGTCTAGTGTCAAATCTGAATTTTTATTTATTCTACCGTCTTTTTTGACACGATAGACTTGTTTGATCACCTTGCGCTTATTTTTCTGTGTTGACCGATTCTTATGATCAAAATGGTCATTACGCATAGGTGATGGCTCACTAATTACCGGCTCCTTATAATTTGAATGGAAATAACTAGGAGACGACATATATGAATTATAATACCATGGAGGACAAAAATAATGCATATTAAAGTAAGTATCCCATGTCATAGGCATTGATGATCCATATGAAGAAAACGGCATTGATTTGTGAGAGTTACTCCATTGCCGATTCTTGTTATGGAACTTCTCTCTAGGAGAAGATTTTGGGCGTTTAGAATTGTTAGACCAACTAGCATCATTGACATTCTTTTGTCTTTGAGATTTAGTCGGAAGTTTTTCATTGGACTTCGGCTTTTCTCTTTGATGCTTACGGCCTTTTGATTCAACGGTTTTCCAAACACTAATCTTGGGCTTTTTGGGTTTAACCATCATCGGTTTTGATTTATTTTGAAAAAACCTGAGAGAGGCGGTTAGACCAGGTTGCCCCCCGGTTAGGCCAACCTCAGGGCAACCAGTAGCTTTGCCTTTGTTTTGTTGCCCCCCGAGCGTCGAAGTACTAGATGTAGCCTCTATGCTCTTGCTAGGGGATTTTGGGTCAACAATTTCGGCTAGAGATGGCCGACTTGTTTCTTGACCAACAACATCACAAATTGGCAAAACTTTGCAAGGATCAATAATATCATTGGTCGGCTTTTCAATAACCGACTCTCGATTAAAAGGAATTAGATCTACACTATTCTTCTTATTAAGTAAGTCATCCACAAATGCAAGTAAACCGCTTATAATATTAGCAAAGGACTTACGATGCCTTGCTAGATCATACATCCTCAACTCGTCGATGACAGCTATATTCATCATGATGATGCCTCTTTCTGCTACTTGATAACAGTGAGGAAGTATTTCTTTCGTGAATGCCCTTGCGTAGATCTTCAGGTAATCCTTCGAGTGCCATCATAGTGCTAGGGTTTGACGGATCGGCCATGACGACCAGATTCTCGTTCCCCAGCAGAGTCGCCAATTTGTTGACACCTTTTCGGAGCCAACAAGCACGCGGAGGAGCTCCTTGCTACCCCTCTGCGCAGGGCGGTCAGACCGCTATGGTAGGCCGGTCAGACCGGTCCTGCCGGGAGATCCGGCGAGAAGACCAACGAACGCTCGCCCGGGAGGGACCCCGTCGGGGCAAGCGCACCTTGGGTTGTCCTGGGCTCGGCAGGCCAGCTAGGACGTCCTCAAACACCATGGAGATGAGAGAAGAACAACATGATAGGTTGGAAAAGTAAGGGAACGAGGAAGAAAAGTAAAAACGATAAAGGATAAATATGATAGATTCGATTGTAGATCTCAATCGGCCGTGGCCCTTTATATTTATAGGGAGGGGAGGTCATACCCTATTAGGAATCGAAACCCTTACAAAAATGTGTCAAAATACAACTCCTAACCAGTTTTGGCAGGACAGGGCGGTCTAACCGCCTAGGGGACGCGGTCTAACCGCGTGTCCGACATGCATACCTTCTCGAAGTCATATCTCTCTCATCCGGACTCCGATTTGGACGTTCCACATATGAATCTTGACCTACTCGACGAGGCCTATCCAATGGTGGAGTCCAAATTACCTTTTGAAGACTTTGGTAAGGGCGGTCTAACCGGGTTGGTGGGGCGGTCTAACCTCCCTGCCCAGACCTGCCAATTTTGGGTGTCAACACTAACGCTGTCACGCTGAGGTAGACTCGACGTGGGTGTTCAGCGTCTCCTCTAATCCCGTGACCTGGACAGTGAGCTCTCCCATCTACTGCGCGAGCTGAGCATCGTGTGCAGAGGCTGAGGAGTGCCGCCAAAAGGACGAAGACAGAGGTGGACCACCGGAGCTGGGACTAGCGAGTGTAGCCCACTGAGTGCCGCTCGCACTCGCCCAAGACGTGCCACTCGCACTCGGCTGGTAGGTGGGCTGATCCCAACCAGGTGCATATCTAGAGGTAACCCCAAACATGTACCCCGCAGGGGCCCCTCCTGCCACCGGTGGTGTAGCAGGCTGTGGCTGTGGCTGTGACTGCTGCTGCTGCATGTGTGCTCTCTTCGCCGCGCTTCTGGTGGACCTACCTAAAACACTAGCACGATGGCTTTCCTCTTGTGTAACAAGGGGAATGGTTAGTGACTCCGAGCTATACAATCGAAACCCCGGGTTAGGTAACGGGATTTGGTTTGCATAACCCGGAAAAAAGGAAGTCAAAGAATCATTTGGGCCCCTCTTGAGTATATGCCCTTGGATCAAGTATGCCTCATTAATGAGAACTCGGGGCGTCCCGATGAAGGGTATGGGATTCCCGCTAAGAACCCCGAGTCTGAGAGCAATACGAGTCACCAAAGATGTACACTCAACAGGACCTATCATCTTGAAATTCATCATCCACTGCCGAATCATAGCTTTAACAGGAGAGACCTTGATCTGGTTAACAGCAACATATAATAGCATCATCTCATCGCTGCACACACACTACAAGGATTTGGGTCAAATGCAACACCGATGAATTGCAACGTAGAAAATTTGGTTGCTATAGATGGCTGTATTACAACCATTCTAAAAAATGGTAGCGATACATGGCTTTAATACAACGGTTTTCAAGATGTTGCAAAGCTCTGTTGCGATTGGTGGACGATATTGCAATGGTGCAAAATGGTTGTATTAGAATTAATTTTGGTTGTAATTGAGTGGTAGTATTGCAACCACATTTACGTTTGTTGCATTTGGTTGTGACTATTGCTACGATTGTTTGGTGTTGCATAAAATTTCACAAGCGTTGCAAATTATTGATGCTTAATGCAACGAGAACTCTTGGAGGCGAAGCAAAAGTGAGGTTCAACTGCAACCTTTGTTGACAGTTGCAATATACTTTGATATTGTTGCAAATGCTAAATTTTATTGCAACGAGATTTTCGGCTTCGAAGCGAAAATTGTGTTCAAGTGCAACACTTAATTTTTGTTGCAATATATACTTTGAGTGTTGCAACAACTAAGAGGCGAGTCTGATTTGGATTGGGCCTTGTAGCGTGTATGATGTGCTATGAAAAAATACAATTCATAGTCAAAAATAGAACTTGGCTAATATTGAATTGAGATTTTATTCTAATTATTAATTTTAAGAAAGAAGTTTGAATTGGTAGGAAAACAATATGTCATTAGTGACAAAATAGAAAAAAAATAAAAAAGCGACATGATATGGAATTGAACCAAGGACCTCAATACTACACTAGTATATAACTTACCACTACACCATTACAATGTTTGTGTTAACTAGCATCGTTCAAGCCTTTTTCATGTTTCTATGTGGTCAGCTTATAGTAACCTTATAGATATTAAAATAGAATAGTTACTTTACAGGGTTCTATTAGTTAGTTATTTCAAAAACAAAGTAAAGTTTTCTAAAATTATTATTGTTTTTTTGCCTATGCAACACCGGAAAAGTGTTGCAATAAGCTCAAAATGGTTGCAATAGACACAATGCCAGGAAACCAAAATAATTTTAAATTGTCATGTCACCCGGTCCCACCTTGAGGACGTGGTGATGCTGTCCCACCTTGAGGACGCAAAAAACATCCAAAAAAGAAGAGACGTGCCGGCATAATCGCAACTAGAGACCCTCTGCTACCCGCTGGCCTGCCCTCATTGCCACAGCCGGCCACGCCCAACCGGCCGCACCCTGGCCGCGGCCGGCCGCACCTTGGCTGCACCCTGGCCACAGCCGGCCATGCCCCAGCTACGCCCAGTCGGCCGCACCATGGCAATAGCCGGCCGCACCCTGGCCACGGCCGGCCACGCACCAGCTGCACCCAGCCGCACCCTGGCCGCGGTCGGAATTTAATCCGGCGCACTAAAAAACGTTGCATCCAAATACGAGGTGTCCATTGGGTAAGAAAGTACTTGAGTGTGTAAAAATTTCGAAGTTTAAGTTGAGTTGTATGAAATAATGTGATGAACTATCTAGTTTTTGAACAATTTATACTCCTAGATGTGGGCTAGAATGGACCATAGGTGCCTAAATATAGTTTTTTTAATTTTTTTGAATCTTATTAGAGGTACATATAGGTCAATTTGGAATTACTCCCACCAGTGTGTCCCACCCAGATGACGTGGCACTCGGTACGGTCCCACCGTCTGGTCCCACCTCGACCACGTGGCACTGCAGTGCCACTGATGGATCCCCAATTGATGTGAACCACATGGTCCCACTCCTTTCAGCCTTCTCGTCTTTGTTTGTGCAAAAAAAAATGCTCACATGACGTTTTGAACCCACAACCAACCACTTGACAACTAGAAGTCTTACCACTAGAGCACTTGACCTATGTTGTGTAAGTATGTAAGTTTTTGTACTTTTAACGTTTTAACACTGCTAGGGGTCTAAAATATTTTCTCCAATTGTTAAACTAGAGTTTATTATAATTAATTATATTAGTTTCTATGCTCCAAAAATTATGAAAATTTTATTTTTCTTACTTTTGGCGTGTAGGATTTGTGATAAAAATTTCATAATCATTGGATATGGTATTAGTAAGTTATCAATTATCTTGCAAAAAATGCAAAAAAACACGCTTCATAATGGGTTTGAACTATGGACCAGCGACATCATACCAATTTGCATTACCATTGAGCTACAACACCTTTTGTGATATTAGTTGCACTTTAACATCTATACATGAACCATCTACGTTAGTAGGTAATGCACCTCCATAATCCACTCATGAAGTTCTATGAAACCATATGAGTGAGATGTAAAATTTTGTTTTCTATCTAATGCAACACTAAAAAAGTGTTGCAATAGGCCTAAAATGGTTGCAATAGGCACAATACCAGGAATTTAATTGGCAAAAAAATACTTGCTTGGGGATCGAACTTGAGACCTTTGCAACAAAAGTGACGTGTGCAAACCACTAGGATAAACATTAGTTTATGTTGTATTAGGGTGTTTTATTTCTTTTTATTAATTGAACTCTAATAAATCTTTTAAAACAAATTTGAAAAAAATATGTGGGTATACAACACATTTTGGCTCCATAACCATCCCATAAAAGTTACAAACGATTTCGACAAAGTGATACTATACGTCTTTCACAACTAGGAACATATCTCACTTAGCTACACAGGACTATGTGAGCCATATATGCTTTTGTGAGTGATATTCAACAACTCTTTATCGAAATCACTTGAATTTTTTATGTGACGCTCATACACCAAAATCATGTGGCTGCGTAACTTTTTAGATTTTTCTAGCCATTTTATGATATTTTCACATTTATTCCTTAGTAATTCAATAAATAATTATAGTAATAGCAAAACTTGATCAGAAAATTCCATAGATTCACACAACAACATATTTTGGCTCCATAACCATCTCAAAAAAGTTTCAAATGATTTCGACAAAGTGATATTATACATCTTTCACAACTAGGAATATATTTCACTTAGCTACATAGGACTATGTGAGGCATATATACCTTTGTGAGGGATATGTGGCAACACTTTGTCAAAATCACTTGAATTTTTTATGTGATGCTTATACACTAAAATCATAAGGTTATGCAACTTTTCAGAGTTTTCTATCTACTTTTTGATATTTTAACATTTATTCCTTAGTAATTAAATAAATAATTATAATAATAGTAAAACTTGATTAGAAAATTTCATAGATTCACACAACCACATATTTTGGATCTATAACCATCTCATAAAAGTTTCAAACGATTTTGACAAAGTGATACTATACATCTTTCACAACTAGGAACATCTCGCTCACGTACACTTGATTATTCACGTATATTTTTTATCTAAAATCATTTACTATACAAATTATAGGTGTGTTTTTTTAAAAAACTTTAGTATAATTTCGATTTCACATTTGATTTACAATTTAAACTATATAATGATATTTTTATTTTTCTTACAATATACATTATCTCTACTTATCTTTATACTTCTCTTCTACTGTAAGACCCTGTTTAGATGGGTGAAAGTGGTGAAATTTTGGCGCGTGGGTAAGCGTACGCAGAGTGAAGAAATGAACTGACACGGTCTTCTAGGTGAGAACTTTGGTGAAGTTTCAGCGAACTAAACAGAGTCTTATCTTATTATTATCTCTATCTCTATATTATTATTATATATACTTTATTATTATTATTTTCTCTACTCCTAAAAAGAATGAAAAGAAGAACAAAACTCCGTCAAGCCTCCTCCGCTCGCCTCCCGCGTCCGCCCTCCGCCCACGTGCGTCCGCTCGCGCACTCGCGCCCTACCCATTTGTTTCACCGCTCCAACCCTACTCTGCTTTTTTTCCTCTCTTGCTCCCCTCGTGCGCCGCTGCCGCCCCTCCCTGCCTCCCTGCGACAGGCCCCGCCGTTGTTCCTCTTCCCTCGCCTGCGCCAAGCTCGCGCCCTCGCGCACATCTCCTCCTCACCACCCACCACGCCACTGTCCGCGCTCACTCCCAAATCTATTTTCACGGTACGAACTACATTGGAGTGTATGAAACTAAATATATTTTTTGCGTAATTGTGTGAACCTTATTAGAGATACTTATAGTTCATCTTGGAATTACTTCCAATAGCTGCTCATAACTTCATTTGAATTATAGAAAATACGAAATATGTTCAAAAATTTTGAAACTCCTACGTGCCAACTTAAATGTTGTTTATTAAATTTAGAAAATCTATTTGCATACTTAAGATAATTTATTTTACATGTTACTTCATAAGAGTGTCTTAATTTGGTGACAATAATGAAAAAATACTAGACATGCCACAAATAGGCCATTTTCAGCCCACCCACGTAACATGTCACCCCAGTTCTTTCTAGCCATTGATTCATCTGATCTGAACCCTAAGCGGCACGAGGCGAGACGCGAGGAGCAGCAGGCGACGAAGCGGCGGCACGAGGTGGCGGCCTGGTGCTACGAGGTCGCGGCGTGGAGGCGCGCATCCTCGCCGATGAGCTCCCCCAATACCGCGTCCACCATCTCCGCCACAGTTTCTCTCCGGTAAGCCACCTTCCGGTCTCCCGCCCTCTCCTTCTTTCCCCTCTCCGGCGGCCGGCATGGGAGACGAGATCAACCCCGCGCGGCCTTCTTGGTTCGTGAGGTTCGTCGATTCGTCGCCCTCTGAGTCTCGATCCGCTCAGCTCCACCTTCGTGCGGCGACCCATGGCTTGGTTCTTGAGGCCGCTGGGGAACCGGATCTTTCCTTCTCTCCTTTGCCCCATCTTGTGCAATCGACTAGTGCAGGGTAGATGCTAGTCTTGTCATTGGTGTCAATGTTCGCGATGGTGCAACAAGGGGAAGCCCCATAGTTGATTCGGGATGAGGGAATGGTCGGATGAACTCAGAACTACCATGTTGGATTAGTCTGTTGTACATGCTGCACTGTGCCTCGTAGTCTTAGTGGAATTGGTGCCTGTTTGATTGAGTCTTTCCTCCTAAATTTGTCAGAATCGGTGCCTCTTTGATTGAATCTGTGCTCCTGAATTTGTCATGCCTCTATCTTCAAAACACCACTTGAGACAGGTTAGTTAGCAGGTGCATCCGGTCAGCACCATGGGTCATTTTATTACATGTACACTAGGGAGTTTATGAGATGCGTTTCTTGCTCCATTATTGTTAGCTTGTCCTTTTCTTTCTCCATGTCGCATTGCTAACTAGTTTACTCCGGGTAGGGAGAAGCCGAGAAGGTCAGGTCGGCTGCACGGGGCACGGGGCATCCAGAAGGTCGACAGGTAAAATGGCATTTCCACCGGCAATCGCTCAGGACAGAAGCGCAGAACACTTCTCAGGTCATGAGCAACACATCCCTGGGCTCACTCTCACTGTTTGTTTCTGCTCGGTGCTTTCATGTGCTTGCTTGAGTTAACATAATAACCTTGGTTGTTCTAATACCTACTAGGACCAATTTACAACAATTACTCTACTAGTCTGCAACCATTGTCAGTTTTCCCCAAGTCACTGCATGTATGCATGTATTGTATCGTTACTATCCTTGGAGTTTCAGGTGTAGCAACTCACAAAGTTTCTGCTTATGAATCATACAGATCATGCCTTAGTTAATGCATTGTTTCTTTCTGTCAGATAGAAATTCTGTATGAAACTAAAGTATGGATATAAATCTTGCAAAGAACTGAGCTTCACTTCTATTTGCAGTACTATCATGAATTTTTTGCACTATGTGCATTGAACAAGAAATCATGGTTTCCTTTATGGCACACTGACTATGTTAGGGCTTATGAGTTGGCTTCAGCTCTGGCCGATTGTGACTTCTGCCAAACACAAAAAATCGAAACGGCTCATAGGGAATAAAATATGATGTTGTGTTAGGCAGCTGATGCATATTTTTTTTCCAGATCTTACAGTATGAATAATATACTGTACATATCATTGCGTCATTTAGTGTAATTGGTAAAATCTGATTACATCAGTCAATATAGAAACAAGCTAAACAAATTGTTGCTGCAACTCTGTTAAAGACTTTCACTAACTCTGCTTACAAATGGTTGTTTGCAGCAATTGTGAACTTATCAGAGTAGCTAGTGCCTCTTTCCATTTATTCTCAGTATAAGATTGTTATGAAGATTAGTACAGCAGAACTAGATGTTGTTCTGAATTTCTGATATGAATCTCTGCAATTGCAGATTTGCTCTCATGGTTGTAGACAGTGCCACAGCTCTGTACAGAACCGATTTCTCAGGAAGAGGGGAGCTGTCAGCAAGGCAAATGCATATGGCTAAGTTCCCGAGGAGCCTTCAAAAGTTAGCTGATGACGTCAGTTAGAAGTCAGCACTCTCTTTTTTTTATCATTGAAAAGCTTTTACTTTATGGTTATGATTTAGCTTCTGTTCAAATGAAAATTTCGTTTACACCGTGTGGATGCCCCCTCATTCGTGTTTTGCTTAAATTTGGTTTGATTGGTCACTGCAATTTGAAGTCGTTATGGTTATCACAAATCAAGTAGTTGCACAAGTGGATGGCTCCGCAATGTTTGCTGGACCCCAGATCAAGCCCATCAGTGGGAACATCATGGCTCATGCTTCGACAACAAGGTGTTACTCTGTTCTGAATTGTCATTTCAATTTTTTTTATTTTCTGCCTCTAAATCTAAAATAACTGCAAATCTGCAATTACTTTTTGTGCCTCACAGATTTAGACTTCCTTGCATCCTTTGTGTAATCTGCATGTGTGTCTGTACTATTCTGGTCTTAAATAAAAACAGGAATACTTTTCCTCTGTTTTGTAGGGTATCATTTATACTTTTATTTTTCTTGTTGGCACGAAACATACTGTAGCAGCTGTTAACTTGAGATGCATCTAGTGCATTTGAAATAGTCAGACTTGAGATGCTAGTGTTTAGATTATTTGTGAGAATATGGTGCATTTGTGGTGTACACTTGGGATCTCCTGATCATCTAGTGCCCTTGTGCTTATTGGTATTTGTGAAATGGAAGGCAGGATGTGTTTTGTGGCATATGGTGGTTGTCTCTTGCAGTTGTGATGAAACCTTTGCAACGATTCCTAAAATATTAATATATCTGATAACTGTTGCCTAGTTGGACAAACTGGTCGTGTTTTATAACACTTGGATTTTCTAAGCCTACTTATAAGCTGTAGTCTACAGACCCCTTACTCTGAGTGGAATAAACAAGTGCCAATGGTTTGGGAGATACCGATTTTACATGATTGCTTTTAGATTTTGCATGTCCTTTGAACAGATTTGAATTTGAAATAATGTTGTTTGCCAAAATATTATATTACAATTATAGTTTTACTAAAGCATGTCAATGATTTTTTTAGGAGGAAGCTTGAGTTTGAGGAGGAGCATGCGAACGGTGGACGATGGTGAACATGAAGGCAACCTTTGCTGCTGCAGTAGACATAGGTCATATAATTCGAATGAATTCAAACTGTACGCTGGATACATTATGTGTTATACCAATGGTTGTGTCTAAGTTTAGTTTGACATTGGGTGTGTTTCATTAAAGATTTGTACAAACAAATTATATTTCATTTTAATAGATGTCGATGCTTCATTCATTATGTATTTATGGTTTTGTGATTTTTTTATTTAAGCTACCAAACAAAAAAGAGAAACTATCTCTTGCAACTACAAAAAAGATGACGGTGGCAATAGAGGAATCTACCTATAGCAACCAGTTAGTAACGTGGTAATAGATGACCTATCTGTAGCAACCAACCTAAGTAACGTGGTAATAGCCTATACCATCTATAGCAACCATTCACAAACGTGGCAATAGAGGACCTCTCTGTAGCAACCAACCTAAAGAGACGTTGCAATAACCTAAGCCACCTATAGCAACCATTTAGGTGACGTGGTAATAGAGAAGTTCTATTGCAATGCTTTCTCCGCGTAGCAATAACCACTCTTGCAACACCCGTGTTGCGTTGCGATTGTATTGTGTTGCTACACGACCAGCGTGTCGCAATACGTATCGCTAGCAACGCCTAGTTCGTTGCAATTGATACTATTGCTACACTCGTAGTGGTTGCAATTGCTTCTGTTACAATGCTCAACATGTGTTGCAAAAACATCAAAAGTGTTGCAATAGAGGGGTTGTGTGTCGCAACTAAAACGTAACCTGTTGCATTATGCTATTGCTACAGTTACAACTGCAACGACTTTTAAACAAAAAAAAGGTAGCAAAAGTACAATTGCTACCATTTTTGGGTCTTTTGCAACACTTTTTCGGTGTTGCATTAGACCGAAATCCTTGTAGTGACGGGCCGAACATCCTCTCGTGGAAAGAGAGTAATGGCGAGCCACTTGTGCCACAAACGGAGAGTGGGATGCACAATATCGTTGCACCAAGGTACAAACTTGCCACTGTAAACAAGACCAGAGATGTCTGCCCAGAAAGAGTCTCGAACAAAACCCTCACAAGCCTTCTTCAAATAAACAGCACAACGAGGACTAAAACCAAGAAGACGACTAAGTTCCTTCCAAGAAACACGATAATCGGTCCCAAAAAGACGAAACTGAATGCCATCCTGAATCTCGCTAAGAGAGCAAAGAAACTAGATGGTGAGGGGCCGAGAGCCAAGCTCTGTAACCGGCGCAAACTCCTCCCAACCAAGAGCATGCCAAATGGAAGCGAACTCGAGATTCATACCTGTTTTCTCCATGAGAGCCGGGTCGAAGTCCCAGGTGTGGGCGAAGACTCGGTCCTTTAGGAGAGCGTAGGCTTGCTCCTCTCGAGCGCCCCGCAAGCTGAGGTAGGGGGTGTCGTTGACGACCTCCTCCGCGGCTTGTGGCTCGACTTGCTCTTCCTGCTCTTCTTCATAATCCATCATCGATGGGCTCGGCGTCGGCTCGGCGGGGACGGATGAACTCGTGCTTGCCCGCGAACGGGAGCGTGTCACCCTCCGGAGAGTTTTCGCCGCCCAATTCATGCTAGCACAACAACAAGGGACAACAAGAGCAACTCGGTGATGGATTAGTAAAATTAAATGAAATTCTTACCGAGCTTGCTCCACCAAGAGCAATACTTTCAGCAACACAATAGAGAGAACACTTGATGATCCAATCTCGAGCAAGAAATCCAAGAAAACCAAGAGAGCAAAGAGTAGAGAGGGGAGTGTGAATGAAATGAGTTGAATGGGTGCAGAACACCCCCTCTCGGGTACAACTTATAGAGGAAAGGGGCAGCACACCGCGGGCTAGCCGTTGCACAACGGCTAGGAGCCGTTGGCCAAAGCTGGGCCCACTTGACCGTTACCAGGGTTTGGCCGAACCCTGGTTCGTCCGGCTCAGCTGTGGGCCTGTGGCTGGCCCCCTTTGGCAGGCGTGCCACCAACGGCTATATAGAGATATACCCAGGTGCACCGGCCAAAGTTTGCTCCAGAAATTGCCCAAATGATTTTTCTAAGGTTTTCAAACTCAGAAATTATTTTCAGAAATTTTATTTTGAAAAGGGAAAATGGCTAGATAAATCTAGCATGCAAATGCAAGGTTTTGGAAAATCAAATATGCAATTTTGGAAAAAAAATTTGGAAAGGGAAATATGAGATAAGTACCAGCTTTAACCTTTTTGGTAGAAAAGACCCATCATTTTTAGACCGACGAGTTGGACTCTTCTCAGTGATCAATTCCACTCGGCACCCCACTCCTGAGAAGTAGAGGGTGGTGCCTTCTCAATCTTCTGCCATTCTTTCTGAATTTTCTTTTGCTTCTTTGACAGAGATTTCTTCCTTGGGGTTAAAGGCTCCGTCCTTCCCCCAAGCTGCTCAACACTATCTTGCACCAAATAGCATTGCTCTTCTTTGTCCTGAAACTTGAACTTTAAGTTCCTCTTCCCAATGCGGAAGTGGATTATCCCGGACCCCACATTGATTCTATCTCGGACATCGCTGAGAAATGGTCGCCCAAGGATGAGCGCCATTCCTCCCTCGTCATCCATATCAAGGACCACGAAATCTGCGAAGACATAAGAGCTCTTGACCTTAACCAATATGCTCTCAACAATTCCTTCTGGATATCGTATCGTTGAATCAGCAAGTTGGATAGTCTGTGCTGTAGGAGAGAGAGCTGGATATCCCAATTGCTCGAACATGGCATTGGAAATGAGATTAACACTTGCACCAAGGTCACAAAGGGCATGCCTGATCATCTTGTAATAGATTGTGCAAGTGATAGTTGGGTAGCCTGAATCTTTCTTGTGCACAACTGCTGATTCCTCCCATGGATCTAGAATTTGTTGTATGGGCTTTCCTGCATAGTTAGAAGCACGTATCTTCCTAGGTGGCTTACCCCACCTAGTTGACACTACAATAACATTTTCACAAGAGGATACGGGTTGCCTCGGGATCCTCCCATTATCAGCAGATGGAACCAAAGCAGCTAGCTGAGCCAATTGGGTTTCTAACATTTTGTTGAAACTCAGCTGGCTCTTTTGAGCAGAAGAAAAACTATCAAGCTTAATGTTGAGATTTTCCAAAGTTTTATCAAGGGCAACTAGCTTTTTGTTAACACCTTCATTAATCTTAGCTTGCCCAAAAACAAGATCTCTCAAGGAAGGTTGGTTAGGATTGTAAGAATTACCTTGGTTACCTCCTTGATAATAAGGGCGTTGTTGATTTCACAATTGGCCTCCTTGTTGAGGTGGACGATAACCATTGTTGTTGCCATTCATGTACATCACTTCCTCTTGAGTCTCCGGACAATAATTTCCTAAGTGCCCAGTGTTACCACAGACTTCACAAGTCATATGAGAGTCCATAGGCAGAGTAGTGGTGGCCATGGCAGCCTTCTCGCTGGTGTAGTCATCCAATCTCTTTATAAGAAGATCCAACTTGGCAGTAATCATGTCTGCTTCCTTGACAGTATGAGTACCCCTCGCCCGTGGTTGGAGTCGTTCATCACTCCACCCTTGGTTGGATACCATCTTCTCAATGAGTAATTTAGCATTATCAACTGTGAGTGAGAAGAATGCTCCCTGAGCAGCAGCATCAATATGGCCTCGGGCTGTCGGAGTCAACCCATTATAAAAGCTTTGAAGAATGAGCCAATCCTCCATCCCATGGTGGGGACAGGCCAGGACATACTCCTGAAGCCTTTCCCAAGCCTCTGGAATAGATTCACTTGCTGCTTGCTGAAAACCAGAAATTCTTCCACGAAGAGCATTGGTTTTACCCAATGGGAAGAACTTCTTGAGGAATGCCTCTGAACACTTATCCCAAGTGTTAATAACATCACGATTCGCGTAGAACTATTGCTTGGCTTTCCCCAGGAGAGAGAATGGAAACAGTCGTAGACGGACATCATCCATATTTGCACCCCTGATGATGAAAGTGCTGCATAGCTCTAGGAATTGCTGCAAATGAGCATTGACATCCTCATTTGGCTTTCCACGGAATGGGCTAGCCTGTACCATCGTGATTAGACCCGTCTTGATCTCAAAATTTTCAGTCCCCATTGCCACCTCAGGGCCTTGCAGCACCTGGTCAGCGGAAGGAGCTGAGTACTCACAAAGTGTCTTCTGGGCCATAGCGTTTGACGTGGATGGTACAAAGGAAGTTGGTTCGCCTTCCGGACGAGTACGACGAGGTGAGTCGAAATGAATTCAAGCTTTCCTCACAAGTGACTCGGGATCTTCAGTGAAATTCTCCGGTAAGTCGAAACCAGTCATACATTACCTGTCTTCATCATCCAAAGATAAAAGAAGACAATCAAGGTTAGCCTGCATTGAGAGTTGTCCTAACCTACTCATAGCTTATAAACAGATGCAAAGCATAGTCATGATAATCCTGTGCCTTCCCCGGCAACGGCGCCAGAAATGCTTGTTGGCATTTTTTAGCGCCGTCACTTTAAGAACAGATTTGGAATCCATCTTTAGTGACAACACCAAGAAATACCTGTTGGCATCTCTTAACGTCACAACTAACGACGCTGAGTTAGCGTGAACATCAAGACTTGCCAAAGGTTAATCTAAACGATCATGAACGAATCCGCAAGCACACAGATAAACCATTGTAGCATTTCCCCAAGGAAGGAGAATATTCCAAGGGTATCGTATCCGTGGAAGGCAATGGCGGATATCTTAGACTTATGCTTTTGCACTGAATGTAAACTAAGAGATAGATATAGGAAACAACAATCTCAAAGGCAGGGGTAAGATAAAAGATATAAAGGGTAGTGTGACACACACACTCAAATCTACCTCTACTCAAGCACACTACGGCTTAGGGGGAACATACGAGTTAGCTCTAGGTTCTAATGTACTAAACATACAAAGCTAGAAGATACAGGAGATAGGCATGAGTATTGCATGAGAGGGTAAGGTTCATCACCCAGGTATAAACGGGGAGCTAGCCCGCAACGACTAGCACTCTGTGAAACTAGACTTTAGACTCCTACAGCAGGTACCCCAGCGCGGAGGGTTCCAAAGGATCCAACAGTTGTCACTACAGCGGACCTACCTCTATCGTTACGGGGGGTATGCTCATAACTAACGTAGCAAGACAACCCAGGCACCATGTCTGCGTTGCTGCTAGACTTCACCCGGCCCGAGCTATTGTGACCCAAGGTGAGAGCCACTAGAAGACTGGTCAACTTAGACCGAGTAACGTAGCTTGAACACAAACCTCATGCAACACTCTCATGCCATCTAACAAGATCAACTAAGGCTAGACATACGAACGGATACGAACTCTCTTATGTCTACTCAATAAGATCAAAGGGTCGTGTTCGTGAAGAACACGAGCCTCTAACTCATGAACAAACACATAAGGAATGAGTTTATCATCCTTCAAGTGGATCAAAAGGTAGTGTTCATGAAGAACACAAGCCTCTAAATGATGAACAAAGGATGAACTCAAGAACATATCAAGCATATGATCTACCATGACTTTATATGAAATAGCTGAATAACTGAAGTAGATCAAAGTCATACAATGAAATAAAGATAAAAGAGAACTCATACCTAGACTCCAAAGAAGACTTGGAACCTGAAGAAGAGCTACTCTAGCCTACCCCCTAGCCTTGGAAACTAAAAGTGAGAGGAGAATGAGAGAGTGGTGTGTGTGTGAAATGGGATCCCCTCCCCTTCTATTTATAGGCAAGGACCAGGCTTGCTCGGAGCACCAAATGGCCTCAAAACACCCGGGAGTGAGGTAAGTGACCAATGAGCAACTGCCACGTGTAGGGGCGAGATGGGGTGAGCCAGAGGCAGTTCGGCCGATCCTAGGATCGGCCGGCCCCCTAGGCCCCCCACTCGGGGTGGTTTTCCTCTGGGTGGCTACCCTGTGGGCCCTCTGATCCATCCCCGGTGCATGGCTTGATCTGGTATCCGAGGTGGGCCCCTTGATCCATGTGAAGTCCATGTGGCGCTCTCTGATTCGTCGATGAGTGCCTCCCTTGGATCAATGACGTGGAATGCCATGTGTTTCCTTGGTGGCAGCCACCTCCTCAGCTGAGTTGGCATGGTTTCTCCATAGAAGGTGGGTTTCCATCTCTTTTAAGGGGTATTTCACCTACATACAAATAATCTCCAAGGACAAGTGGAACTACATTATTCAAACCAAAATGCAAGTAAATAATGCATATGCCTCCATTTATGTGAGAATATTGAGGGCTGAAAGTAGTACTTAACAGCCGTCAACAGTCACGAATCTTAATGTGTCACATATCACAAATTTCATCAATTCATCTGTGTTGACATTTCAGTGTGAAATTAACTAGCCTGCACCCGCATCTCCAATGATTTTATATAGAGTTTTTCGAAACTCAGAATCTTTTCACTAACAAATAGAGTAACAAACATTGCAATTCATAGTAAACTGCTGCCATAGATATTGCAATGCGTTAGGAGGCATGGATGGGTCTACCCGTGTCTCTTAGATGTAGTTCATCACAAGTTCAACAAACACACAGGAGGAACACATATTAACAGAGGAACATGTTCATGACAAACAAACAGAGTTCCACGAACAAACAGAGGAGGACGAACAAACAGAGAGGAGGAACAAATTAATTAAGGAAAGGTAGAGGACTTGTCACCGCCGCCGGAGGAGCCCCACCGTCGGAGTCGGAGTCGGCGCCGTCGACGCCGCGTTCGTCACCGCCATCGAAGCCGCCATTGTCGCTGTCGCCGTCGTCATCAGTGCAGACCACGACTCTCTCAAGCTCCCTAGCCAACGCATGGATCTTGAAGGAGAAATCCTTCACGGTCCTCTGCAGCGGATCGTTGGGTCGTGGCAAGCCGAGCTCAACGGCCACTAGTTGAAGCTTCCTGAAAGCTTCGTACAACATTTGGATGGACCAAATGTTGTCCAAAACTAGTTGAGGAAGCAGAGGGTCAGGCTCCACGGGCGGCGGCAACGGTGCCTCCTTGTGCTCCCCGACCGGCGGTGGCGGCGCCTCCTCGGCCGGCGGTGCCGGCGCCTTCTCAGCCGGCGGCGCCGGTGCCTTCACCTCCTTGATGAGCCGACGGCGGCGGCTTTTGTCGTCGTCGTCCTCCTCCCGTCCCCGCTTCCTGGATGCCTCACTCGACGATGATGCCATGCGCGTGCTTGAGGAAGAAGAAGCTCTTGGTGACCGGAGACGGTGGTGCTGGGGTTTTCTTGGTGGTGCGCTTGAGGAAAGCTTATGGAAGAAGCTCTTGGCCGGCCGGGCATTTATATGACAAGACGGGGAACCGTCAGGCGGCCAGTCTTCCCACTACGACATGCCACTATGCCTCGGAACGCGTGTACGCTGCGGTGATGCGTGTTCACTAACCAGCGTCGCCAATGACAAAAGACTATTATATATAAATCTCACACTCAGATGGATTGATTATTATATATCTTAAATAAATGGATTTATTTGCTTTTGTGTTGTGGCACAAAATCAAAGTTAATAAGAAAGTTATGATCTGCATGCGCGTGTGGATAAAAAAACCGCTATTCGCTGGAAACCAACTACAAAGGAAACAATTCTCCTTTCTCCTTTTAATCTGGAACCAAATTTTGTGTCACGTATTTCTCGGTCATACATAATCCAAATTTGATGATTGTTTTTTCTTATTTTTTCTAAAATCGCCATCTTTTCATTAATTTTATTGTTTAGTGTATATTTCCTTTTCGTGAGTAATGTTTTATGCCTTATCTTGTACTTGATAAGTACAACATAGAAATAATATTTGTTTTACACAACCATTACTAATGAAACTTTGTATTTCGTATTGTTAAGGTGAACACAAGGTTGTGTTAAAATTTCAAATGTATATGAGTTCGAACATGTTGTAAAGTGTGGAAAACTTCAGTGTTGAAGTAACATTCTAGGAAACTATGTGAGAGATGTACACATTTGTACACAAGTATGATCTTCCTTTTTAGAAACCACTTGAAATTTTTATGACAAGTTTAGGGACCCAAATTATGTTGCCAACTCAATTTGTAGAATTTTTAGACCAAGCTAATACGTTATTAGAATTATTATATCCCAAACATGAGATAAAAATTCGAATTTTGATAATTTTGGTTACACAAGTGTGCTTGCTGATATTTTATTCGAATACTAAATGACCAACTACGAATTGTTCGTATTTTTAATGAATTTATAGGTGCTGTTTTATGGGCTCTAATATTTGAGGGAAGCAAGTTTCATTTCAAAAAAATAGTGTCGGGCCCAGCATCAGCAGCCTATACAAAAAAGATAACAGTTGCCTGCCCGCCCGGACCCACGTGACAACCAATGTGATGTGGGTTCTCGAACCCGCGTCGGCAATGCCTCTCATTTTGGAAAATGAATATAACATCTCGAATGGATAAGCGCAGCACACACGATGCTTTCCTCATTTCTCACAAGGGATTAGCGGAGGTGAGCAGAGGCGGCGCCAGCGAGATGAGCGGAGGCGGCGAGACGGCGATGAACACCAGCGAGGGGCCAAGCAGCGGACGACCCCGCGCACCATGGATCGAGGAGGAGAAGTCAAACGCGATGCGGTGCCGCAACTGGATCCACGCGCTTGCCGGCAAGATGGCGGCGAAGACAGAGACAATGATGAGCGTCAGAGAGGGGCCAAGCGGCGGTGCAGCGAACCTAAAGCCGGAGATGAGCGTCATCGACTGGATCCTCTCGGGTTCCGACGAGGGGCCAAGCAACGGCAGGGAGGAGCGTGCCGGCGAGGGGGCAGCGAAGAGGGTGAGGCGCCTGCCTCACGTCTGCGACAACAAATGTCTTGCAACGACGAAGAGGGGTCGAGGGAGCGGCGAAGGTGTAGAGGACCTCATATATGACACTGGCAACTACCACGACGACGGCGAGGCAAGTTTCTCTGAATCACAATGCCTTTTACTTGTTCTATAGATGGAGCAGCTTGAGCTTGAGCTTGATCAACTTGTTCCTATGAAATGGCTTGTTCCATAGAGACTTTGTAGGATTTCTAACATGATCAATGTAGCAATGTAGCAACTTGTTCCTATGAAATGGCTTGTTCCTTTGTCTATCTCTATCTTCTCATTCCTATGGTTCATCCAAATGATCAATGTAGCAACTTTCCTATGTTTTTCATTCCATAGGAATCAAAATGGCATGACACTATCTAGGAATATGTGAAACCTGAGGTTGATAATATTATGGAAGAAATGCACATCCTCCTCAAAAAGGCTACATTCATGAGGCGGTACAAGTTTGTGGCTGAACAAAATCTGCAGCCCATGGAAGATGCACTCGATGTGTTTCAAGATACCTTGGTTGCATTTGAAGAGGCTGCAAAAAAAGCAAGCCTTAGTTGAAGATACCATGCTTTTGTTGATGTTAAAGGGGCATGCTTTTGTTGATGTGCATGGTCAGATAGCATGACCATTGTAAAAATGTGATGGGCAAGTTAAGGCCTAGCTAGATGGACAAGTTAACTGTTTGTAATAATTATGTATATCTGTGTGTATCTTTGTGGACAAGTAATCTTTATCTATATATGTGGACAAGTTATCTTTATCTATATTATGTCTGTTTTGTCTCAAAAGATATATGTTGATTATGCCTGTATGTCGAAATGGGAGCCCTGAGAGATCGGGCTGACCTGTCAATCAAGACAGACACAAAGGAGACTACGCAGGATGGTTATTCCGCGTCGCATTTGCCCCTCCAAACCAACGAGGAGGAGCCGGCCCCACGTGCCGCCCCCGTGCATTGGAGACGGGGTTTGGCTTACCCATGTATCCTTTGTTCCCAATGTTTGACCAAAAGCCACTCTCCCCTGCCACTCTGTCATTCTGCCTTCCTTCTTAAACCTTTTGCCTTCCTCGTCTCCGTCGCCTTCTCTCCCCTTCTCCTTCCTCGTCTCCGTCGTAGAGATGGCCGGCGGAAAGCAGTCGTTCTGCCGCGACTCAAGAGGGAGGTTCTGCAGCGAGGAGGAGAAGGCCCCGCCCGCCGCCCCCGCCAAGAGAGTGAGGTTCCGCAGCGAGGAGGAGAAGGCCCCGCCCCCGCCAAGAGAGTGAGGTTCTACAACGAAGAGGTCGGTTCTTCGTCGGCCAGGGGGAGGAGGCCGTACATGCGCGCAAGTGCCAAGGGGGTGCACTTCGGCGACGCCCGGCAGGCAGAGGCCGAGCCTTCCTCGAGTTTGGTATGCTTGAAGTTAGGTTTATGCTTGAAATTGAATTCCTGGTACTCATCATATGCTGCTCACAAAAATGTTGAACTCGTTCTATATACTGCTTCAATTTCTGAATCTTCATGCTCAGCGACTTTTATTAACTGAACATCCAGTGCCTTCACTGATCAATGGTTCCAATGCATCAATTTTCCATTGTTTTAGGAAGTTGTTGTACCAGCACATGACATTTCAGGATCTGGACAGAAATCGACAGGCTCAAGAAAACCTTAGACTACATCTGCACATTCCTAAACAGGATGGAAAGAATGAAGGATGACATTGGTAAAGAGAAGCAGGCAAGTTCTGAACCTAGTTACAGCTAAATAACTTTCTTGTTTGACCGGTTACAACTTTATGATATTAAACTTGGCAATCTAATTGTGAAGCTTGCTTCAATTTGCCTTTGTTTTAGAAATGTGTTGTTACTCGGGAGGAAAATTATTAACCTTTTGAGTAGAAATTTTGTTATCCTTGAAATTTAATGCATGGTACTCATCATATGCTGCCCACCAAATTATTGAACTTATTCTATATACTACTTCAATTTCTGAATCTCCATGCTACATCGACTTTTATTAACTGAACATCTAGTCCCTTTGTTTTAGGGAGGTGTTGTAACTTGGGAGGACATTGACATGATCTGGAAAGAAATCCACAGGATCAACCAAGCTTTGAACCCAGTTACAGCTAAACAACTTTCTTGTTTGACCAGTTACATCTTTCATGATATTAAACTTGACAATCTAATTATGAAACTTGCATCGATTTGCCTTTGTTTTAGAAATGTGTTGTTACTCGGGAGGATCTTGACTGCATCTGGAAAGTACTCGACAAGGTGGATAGAAGGATGGATGACAAGGCTGTGGACGACATAAGTCTCTTAGCAAATGGTCAGAAAATACTAGAATCTGAGGTGGAGAAGCTTAAAGGCGCACAGAAGATGAAGGATATTGAACTTGCCGAAACTGCAAAGAAGAATGCTGAGCTGCAGGAAAGACTTGTAAAACTAGAGGCAAAGATAGCTGAACTTGAGGCTGTAGCACAAAAGAAGCGTCTAACTAGTGCCCCTGTTGATGCACGTCAGATGTGATCATGTGAATATGTTTGTTCTGAACATTATGCATGTCATATGTGAACATGTGATGCTATATATGCATCTTAAATATGTAGAATATGCTCTTATGACTACTATCTATGTGTACATGTGGTTTTTCATCTTAAGAGACATGATTATATGTTTGTGTGATATCCAATATTTGCTATGATAACATAGTCAAATATTTGACGGCAGCGAGAGTGCTACTAGACTTCAATTATTGAGCTCCGAGTCTAGTAACGGGCGTCAAATTGTCATCAGTAACGGACTTAAAGAGCCCGTTACCAATATGGCAGTGATCAGTAACGGACTTAAAGAGCACATTACTGATACGGTAGTGATTGGTAACAGACTCAAAGGGCCCGTTATCGATAGGTTTAAGTTTCATAACGGCCGCATTTTAACGTCTGTTACAAAGAATAACTGTAACGGGCATTTAAGAAGCCCGTTACTGGGGGTCCTCATTGGTAACGGGTGGTGTGTTGGCCAGGTCGGGGTCGAGCCTGCCACGCTTATGCGTAACTGGCGCCAAACAACAACCGTTACAGATGCGGTCCATGTAACGGGTGTTAAGGGCCCGTTACAAATGCTGCGTGACCTATTTGAGGTTTTCACGTAGTGATTGGGACACAACGTTTCGATCATGCTCTCTGTGACTTAGGGGCCAGCGTCAGCGTCATGCCTAAGGTAGTCTTTGATTAACTCAATTACACGAATTTGTCTCCAACCACTTTGCAGCTGCAGCTAGCCGATTCTTCAGTCCGATACCCAGCGGGAATAGCCGAGGATATTCCAGTGAAAGTCCAAGATTGCTTTATCCCTGTTGACTTTGTGGTACTGGACATGGAGATTGCTAAAGAAGTGCTACTCATACTTGGGCGACCATTTCTGAGTACAGCTGATGCACAAATTGATGTGGGGGCTGGTGTGATCCGTCTCTACATCAATGGCAAGGAGGAGAAGTTCGAATTCCATCCAAGAAAGGAGCAATGCTCAATGATCAAGGACTCACCAACTCCCAACACTCCAGCACGAGAGGTCGAAACACCACGGCAGGAAGTGGACAGCCTCATTGCATTCATGAAGAATTTTTGGAAGGAAGAACTTCAACACATGAGCACGGGAAAGAAACAGTATTGGAAATCTCAGTCCCAGTCCAAGAAATCACCCCCTACACACCACAACCCACATGACACTCAGAAGGTGTGGAGGAAGGTGAATAGGAAGCCGACTTCTCTTCCGAAAGAGACGGCTACCTCACTGCCAAGGTAAGAAATTTGGAACCAGAGTCTAGCTCTAAAGACTCAAAATAGTGAGCCCTACGCCAGCAGGTAAGTTCGATAAGTTATCCTTAGTTTCCATTCCAATAAAATTCTGATCCTAGAAAAACAAGCTACTTCTGCTCTATGTCTTATGCATTCTTGCTGGGGCAAGCTCAGGGGTGATGTCCACCCGGACGTTCCTTGAGTTTGCACCAGGGTACTAACCTCCCACAGCGCCACAGCCACAGCCTACTACACCACCGGTGGCAGGAGGGGCCCCTGCGGGCTACATGTTCGGGGTTACCTCTGGATATGCACCTGGTTGGGACCAGCCCGCCTACCAGCCGAGTGTGAGTGGCATGGCTTGGGTGAGTGCGAGCAGTGCAAAGTGGGCTACACCCGCTAGTTCTAGCTCTGGTGGCCCGCCTCTGTCTTCGTCCTTTAGGCGGCACTCTTCGGCCTCTGCACGAGATGCTCAGCTCGCGCAGCAGCTGGGAGAGCTCACCGTCCAGGTCACGGGATTGGAGGAGACGCTAAACACACACGTTGAGTCTACCTCAGCGTGGCAATGTCAGGCTGGCGAGAGGATTGACGCCATGCAGCAGGCACATCAGCGACACATGGAGGAGCAGAGGGCTCATTTTGCGAGTCAGGGTTTCTTCTACCCTCCTCCGCAGTGAGCCTAAAGCTAGCTTGGGGGAGGACCCCCATCCTGAGGTAACTTGTATCTTCCTTTGTTTTCAGAATACCTTATAATGAAAACCCATAAAAATCTACAAAAAATAAAAAAAGACCAAAAAGATTTATTTGCTTTCATCATCAAGTTTGCTTAGTTTGTTTTGATATGCATAGTAAGAATGCTTTGCCTCTGTGGTTGAAATGATGAATAGTTGCTCTGTTTATTCTTGTCATATGTCTTGCTTACAACCTTGTATCCTACCTAAGTTTTGAGTTTATTGGCTTGCATGTTCAAACCTTAGCTTGAAAATTGTGGGTAGCAAAAAGTATGATCCTTGCCTAAGTTGTTGTGAGACATGATATGGTATAATAGAGTGCTATGATCTTGTACCTAGTGATGCTTGACATCCTGAGTTTTCCTTTTTGAAAAATCTAAACATGATGAGTTCCTCAATGATGAGCATTTCCTATCTAAGGCCATATGTAGATTCTAGCTCTTGTTAAGCCTCCACATATGCAGCTTGTTCTCTCATTGAGCTTGGTCAAATTGTTGTGACCCTTGTTAGAACTCATACTCCCCTGATCAAGATCACGTACACGTTCATGCTAAAACTCCCACACTGGAAATTAGCATTCATCATTTGTTCCATTTTCTTACGCATTCTTCCACAAATAAAACTCTATGCATATTTGTATCATTCATCCCTCTCCGAATATCTCCAATAGAGACAAAGGGCTAGCTAAAAAAAGGGAGAAGAGAAGAAAAGCATGCTCAAAAGCATGGCAAAAATATAAAATAAAGAGAGCTAGTCCAAGTCTCGAAAAATTTTAAAAGGAGAAAAGGGATTGATATGTGCAAGAGAAAGAGTTCCACCATATAGATGGTAATAACTAGTACCTACTCCGGGGCTAGTGTCCACCTTACCATCAATCCCTCATTTCTCATATAAAGCATGGTAATATCTAGCACCCATTTCCGGGACTAGTATACACCTTACCATGCTCATTATCATCACACACATATGCACATCTTGATCAGGATGTATGTTTGTTTCTTCCAAGGATCCAGTTTTTGACTTAGCAAAATATGAGAGGCAAGTATGCCACATTTCTTCCCTACCTACAGCTCCACATAAGCCTATTAGGAGTAGGATATGAAGAAAGGAAATTTAATGCCTTGGTGAGGAACCATACACTTTGAGTGATTCGAGAGTATCATTTGAGGAACTCAGATTTTCTTTTGAAAAATTTGCAAAACCTCTGGATTGATAGCTAATCAAGGTATGAGTGATTATGCATTTGCTATATAACCATTTTGTCTCTCAACCACCTAAGGCAGGTAAAGCTATATGCCCCATGTCATCAAGTGAATGGTAAGAACATTGCCAACTTGTTCAACTCTTGGTAGAGTACTTTGTTGTATGTTTGCCATAAGTTAAGAATACGACATCGTAGCAACTCCTGATCAACCAACCTAAGTCCTTAATGTCTTGCTTCGAGATGAGCAAGAGGTTAGCTTGGGGGAGTTTGTTGACGGCTGTTAAGTACTACTTTCAGCCATCAATATTCTCACATAAATGGAGGCATATGCATTATTTACTTGCATTTTGGTTTGAATAATGTAGTTCCACTTGTCCTTGGAGATTATTTGTATGTAGGTGAAATAAGCATGAAAAGAGATGGAAACCCACCTTCTATGGAAGATCCATGCCAACTCAGCTGAGGAGGTGGCTGCCACCAAGGAAACACGTGGCAATCCACGTCACTGATCCAAGGGAGGCACTCACCGACGAATCAAAGAGCGACACATGGACTTCACATGGATCAAAGGGCCCACCTAGGATTCCAAAACAAGCCATGCACCGGGGAAAGCTCAGAGGGCCTACCTGCAAACCACCACGAGGAAGCAAACCAGGTGGGGCCGCCCTAGATGGCTGACCGATCCTAGGATTAGCCGAACCGACCTAGTGGCGCCCCATCGTGGCCCTCCACGTGGTGGTTGCTCATTGGTCACTTGCTGCATCCCCAGGTGTTTTGGTGGAGTTTGAGCCCCGAAGTAAGCCTTGTCCTTGCCTATAAATAGAAGGGGAGGGGCTCCATTTCTCACACACCACTCTCTCCATTCTCCTCTCACTATTAGTTTCCAAGGCTTGGGGGTAGGCTAGAGTAGCTCTTATTCAGGTTCCAAGTCTACTTTGGAGTCTAGGTATGAGTTCTCTTGTATTTTTATTTCTTTGTATGACTTTGATCTACTTCAGTTATTCAGCTATTTCATATAAAGTTGTGGTAGATCATATGATTGATATGTTCTTGAGTTCATCTCTTGTTCATCATTTAGAGGCTCGTGTTCTTCGTGAACACTACCTTTTGATCCACTTGAAGGATGATTTAATCATTCCTTATGTGTTTGTTCATAAGTTAGAGGCTCATGTTCTTCATGAACACGACCCTTTGATCTTGTTGACTAGACATAAGAGAGTTCGTATCTGTTCGTATGTCTAGCCCTAGTTTGATCTTGTTAGATAGCATGATAGTGTTGCATGAAGTTTGTGTTCAAGCTACGATACTCGGTCTAAGTTGACCAGTCTTCTGGTGGCTCTCACCCAGGGTTACAATAGCCTAGGCCGGGTGAAGTCTAGCAGCAACGCATGCATGGTGCCTGGGTTGTGTGGCTACATTAGTTATGAGCATGCCCCCGTAACGATTGAGGTAGGTGTTGACGGCTGTTAAGTGCTACTTTTATGCTGTCAACTCCTGCATAAAATGAATGAAAAGTGATCATCAATACTAGAATAGGGCTTTATACTGACAAGTTCCACAAGTGTTGGTGTTTCTAGCTTTTGTTGTAGGATGCACCAGAATACGTGATAAATGATACAATTGAGAGCAAGTGATCCAATGGCTTATATAGGACGTCATCCATAACAACCTCAAATGCCAATTTGGACTACAGCATTGCGACGGCCTCGTCGAGATGATCGAAATGGATATATCATTTGTCTACTTCTGAGTCCAGATGAAAGAGATATGCACAAGACAAGATCACCATCTTGATATGTGGGCTCGGTGGGACCCACACCAGACCACGTGGCGACGTGTTGCCACGTTGGATGCCATGTGTCCATGACACATCACCAATCCAAGAAAACACACCTTCGACCAATCAAGAGCCAGTACGCGGATTCAAGGGCCCACATCCCCACTGAAATAAGCTAAAAACACCGCATACACACCTAAGGACCCACCTGGCAGTCACCTGGACGAAAGGCGGTGGAAACAGACCCACCTGGGGGTCGGCTGAACCCCAGTTCGGTCAAACCCTTTGGAGGTCCCCTTGTCCCAAGCCGACGCATGGCAGCTCTCCATTGGTTTCTCAAGGCATCCCGGGGTGTTTTGGAGTCGTTTGGCACTCCGAGCAAGCCACCCCCTTGCCTATAAATAGAAGGGGAGGGGTAGGAAATGAGACACCATTTCACCTAAGGATGAGAGCTTCCCTTCAAAGGAGAGGCCTCTCCTTGCTAGATTAGAGAATAGGAGAGTGAGAGAGGGATTTGTATCTCTATGGATGCTTCGTTCTTCAATTAGAGTAAAGTAAGTATTTCTGCATTTTCTATTTAAACTAAAGTGTTATTCATACTTGTGTGATATGTTCTTGTGTTCTTCATCTGTTCATCATTTAGAGGCACGTGTTCTTCACAAACACGTGTCACATCCAGTTTTGGAAGCAAAACCAGATCATAGCTTACATGTGTCCAGGATCATGTTCACACATGCAAACGACATAGTGGAGTACCAAAAAGCGCAATGTCACAGCTTTATTATTATTACAAACCAAATGTCCAATAATTTAACTCAACGTTCGAGTTGCTAACAGCGGAAAGAAAAATGGAGTCATCCACCACAGGCAGTCGACCGGAGCAACGCACCTAGAAGTCTTCGAAGTCTTCAAGAAAGTCTTCAAAGCGGCCGTCTGAGCAGCAGTCCGAGTAGTGTAGTTGCAAGAAATAGATCAACAAGCGTGAGCACATGTCGTACTCAACAAGGGAATGTAACTATAACAACATGCAAGGCTCTTTGGGTGGATGGCTGACATGGTTAAAGCGGTAAGCAATTTTAGCTAGTCAAATTTTATTAAGCAACTTATTACTAGCAGTATAAGTGTATACCAACCCAGAGATATAACAAATGCAACAATAACCAGATGCAATGCACAAGATTAATTCATATTCCATAGTTTACCCATGTGAGGGTCCAGGCCGCTCGTGACCGTGAGCACGGCTAATCGATTAGATTTACACTATGTAGAGGTTGTACACTTTACCCACAAGTCGTGTCTCCCATGTTGCCCGGGTTAGCTAGACCCTTAAACACTGCCTTTGGTGAGTGGCTAGGGATTCACTACGAGGCCTTTACAAAGATTCTCTAGTATGAGCTGCTCGCTAGGTTTTATGACAGCGTAATGTATAACCCTCTCTCAAGACTGCGAAACTACCACAGAGCAGATCAGCTTGAGGGCCGGGCTATACACCAACTACCGGCACCCCCTAACCCTTATCAGGTAAAGCATACTACATACTAAGGTTTCTAATTAATTAGCCAAGACAGAGCCATTTGTCTTGTGGTTGCACCTGGTTCCTGGGTGGTCGCTCCATGTTCCGATTAACAGGGGTAATCTTGCTTAATAAGGGTAGAGCATAAAATAAATCAAGTTTACTTTTGTGTATAATTAAACCATCCTCAACCCGTAGTTAGCAACTAAGCAGGTGCTACCCAACATAAATAAAACCCCAGGTTAACAAGGACATGGTAAACAACACTAGTCACACCTTAGTCATAGGGTCCCATCAATTTAATGCAAGCAATAAAGTAAATAATGTAATTAAAATGCAGTTGTATAGGAAAAAGGGCATGCATCAAGGACTTGCCTTCCACAAAATCAGAGGGCTGCTCAAGATCTTGAAAGTCTTCAACTGCAGCGTAATCGAAGTAGCGATCGTCTTCTACGCATCACACCAACCACATACAAGCAAATAATAGAAACAAATAAGGAACATGCACCAAACAGTAACAACAGAGCAAAACAACTGCGTAAAGCTATTCTACTCTTTGATACGATCGTTTGGACATAAAGAACGCTAAAAACGGAGCTAAAACGCATAATCTATGGCTAAAACAAGATACAGGGGTCTATCTGCGAGAAAACTAAAGCTCCAGGGGCTTAACTGCTAAAAACCGGGGCCTAAAACATAATTAAACATATAAACTGAAGGTCTAACATGTAAAACTTAAGCCATGGATCTCGGTGACTAAATCTAGAAAGGTTAGGGTTCAAACCGTAAAGAAAAGGACCTATATGTAAGGGTTTTTCTATGGTGGGAGGATCGGCATGCAAAATCTAAAAGGGCGGGGTCTTTTATGCAAAAAGGTGATGACTAAGCAAGGGTTGACTGGTATCTCAGATTTGACCGGCGATTGGATTAGATCTGTGCCGTCTAAAATAGATCGGGCGGCCGGGAAGCTCCGCAAGCGCGAGCGGCGGCGGGGAACGGCGGCGCGCGGCGGCGAAGTCGTCGGCGCAACGCCAGATCGAGCTAGGCGGCTCGATTTGCTGCGGGGATTGCACCTAATCGTAGCGCGCGACAAGGCGAACTAAACAGGGGTAATGGAGCAACCTCTGGCTTGCTGACGACGACGCACGGCACGACGAGGCGGACGGCGACGACAACAACACTCCGGCGAGCTCGTACTGGAGTTGCAGGGCTCGGCGAAGCAAACGAACGGCACCAGAGACTTCCTCGCGAGCTTGCGCACCTCCGGGGCTCCTTCTCGTTGACGGGAAGGTGGCAGAACGGCGGCTCGGCAGCGGCGGCGCTAGGGTTAGGAGCAGCGGCGGCACTGGAGCCCTAGGTTTAGGGTTTCTTGGGAAAGTTGTTGGGGCTGCGGCGGCGGTTATATATATGAGGGTCTGGCGGCTTCTTGGCGTGCGGGCCAAGCGACGAGGCGGCTCGAATGCAGATGGCGGCGTACGGACTCGGCACGAGTCCGACCCGAGGCAGAGTCCGGCGCGAGGAGGGGGATGACCCCTGGGGTCCACCCGTCAGTGTCCGAGCCGTCAGGGAGGGAAGGTGGGCTGGCGCTGGGCCGGTTGCTCGGCTGGGCCGTGCGCAGAAAAGGGAGAGGGGGAGGAAAAGGTGGACCGGGCCAAGGAACACAGGGTGGTCCAGCGGACTTCGAGGCCTAAACGGGCTGAGCAAAAACAGGAAGAGGGGAGGGGAAAAACCTTTTTTTGAATTTTTGAAACACTTTTCAAACTCAAACAAACTTTGAATTCAAACACAAATTGAATTCAACACTCAAAAAAAATGCACCAGCATGAATGCCACATTCAACTCCTATATTTATTTATTTTATTATTAAAAATTATTTAAATGCCTAGAAAATTCAATTACTCCTTATAATCCTTAAACAAATTCATAAGTTGCTAACAAAATTTTAATAAATTCATAAATTCAAATTTAGGGTGTTACAAATCCTACCCCCTTAAGAAGAATCTCGTCCTCGAGATTCGGATGGATCAGCAAAGAGATGTGGGTAGTCTTCTTTTATATCCTCTTCTCTTTCCCATGTTGCCTCATCCTCTGTATGATTACTCCACTGTACTTTACACATTCTGATCACCCGATTCCTCGTAACCCGTGCAAGAGTATCCAAGATCTTGATAGGATGTTCAGTGTAGGTGAGATCTTCCTTAACTTCCAACCCATCTATAGGTAATGGCTCCTTATCATGCGGCTGGAATCCCTTCTTCAACTGAGAGATATGGAACACATCATGCACATCTGAGAGCTGATTTGGTAACTCCAACCTGTAAGCTACCTCTCCCACTCTCTCAGAGATCCTAAAGGGTCCGATAAAGCGAGGTGACAGCTTCCCTTTAACCTTGAACATGCGTAAGCCTCTGATCGGTGACACTTTAAGATACACATAATCACCTTCATGAAACACCACGTCTCTCCTCTTTGTGTCAGCATACTTCTTCTGCCTAGACTGTGCAGCTCTCAAGTTGTCCCTGATGATCTGAACCTTCCTTTCTGCCTCCTTGATAACATCAGTCCCGAACAATCTACTCTCTCCTGTCTCACTCCAGTACAACGGGGTTCTGCACTTCCTTCCATACAAAGCCTCAAAGGGTGCCATCTTAAGACTGGCCTGATAGCTGTTGTTGTAAGAGAACTCTGCGTATGGCAAACTCTTATCCCAGCTACCTCCATGCTTAAGAGCACTGGCTCTCAACATGTCCTCAAGAATCTGATTAGTTCTCTCAGTCTGTCCATCTGTCTGCGGGTGATAAGCTGAGCTGAAATTGAACACTATATCCATAGACTCATGAAGCTTCTGCCAGAAACGAGACGTGAACTGAGTACCTCTGTCGGACACTATCTTCTTAGGTACACCATGCAAACACACAATTCCAGACATGTAAAGCTCTGCCAACCTTGCTCCTGAGTGAGTAGTCTTCACCGGAATGAAGTGAGCTACCTTAGTCAGTCTATCCACTATCACCCATATAGAATCATACCCGGCAGGTGTCTGTGGTAGTCCTACTATAAAATCCATATTGATCTCTTCCCACTTCCATTCTGGCACTTTCAGTGGCTGAAGCAATCCGGCTGGCCTCTGGTGTTCAGCTTTCACTCGATGACAAGTATCACACAATGCTACGTGAGAGGCCACATCCCTCTTCATCCCATACCACCAATACCTCTGCTTAAGATCCTGATACATCTTAGTGCTGCCTGGATGAATAGAGTAAGCAGAATCATGGGCTTCCTTCAGGATGTTCTCACGTAGATCTCCCACATCGGGCACACAAATCCTTTTCTTGAACCATATAGTCCCCTGATCATCCTCTGTGAAATCCGGTGCCTTGCCATTCTCCATCGTCACTCTGATCTCTCTAATCTCAGCATCCTCAAGCTGTGCCTGACGAATCTCCTGCTCCAATGTAGATTCCACCTCCAAAGTAACTCCCTGAGTCTGTGCAACCAACCCCAAGTTGAGCTGCTCAAACTCCTTCATCAGCTCTTCAGGCAACTGGAATGCGAGTGCCATATTGGCCTGTCCCTTCCGACTCAAAGCATCTGCAACTAGATTAGCCTTTCCAGGATGATAGTGTATCTCCAGATCATAATCCTTGATCAGCTCTAACCATCTACACTGTCTCAAGTTCAAGTCCTTCTGAGTGAATATATACTTCAGACTCTTATGATCTGTGTAAATCTGGCACTTAGTCCCCATGATGTAGTGCCTCCAAATCTTCAAAGCATGAACCACAGCTGCTAACTCCAGATCATGAGTAGGATAATTCTGCTCATGCTTCCTCAATTGTCTCGATGCATAAGCTATAACATGTCCTTCCTGCATAAGAACACAACCAAGACCCTGTCGAGACGCATCACAGTAAATATCGAAACTCTTCTGCAGATCTGGCATCACCAATACTGGGGCGGTAGTCAACCTCTTCTTAAGCTCCTCAAAGCTAGCCTGACATGCTTCGGTCCACTTGAACTCCTTATCCTTCTCTAGTAGTGATGTGAGAGGCTTCACTATCTTAGAGAATCCTTCAATGAACTGACGATAATACCCTGCAAGACCGAGAAAGCTTCTGATCTCCTTGACTGTCCGAGGCGGCTCCCACTTCAACACATCTCTGACCTTGCTAGGATCGACTGCAATGCCTCCATTAGTGATGATGTGACCCAGAAAAACCACTTCCTTAAGCCAGAACTCACACTTGCTGAACTTCGCATACAACTGATGCTCTCTCAACTTCTGTAACACGAGTCTCAGATGCTCCTCATGCTCTGCTTCATCCTTAGAGTAGATCAAGATATCATCGATGAATACCACAACAAACTTATCCAAGTACTCCATAAAGACCTTGTTCATCAGATACATAAAGTAGGCAGGTGCATTAGTCAACCCAAAAGACATGACGGTGTACTCATAAAGCCCATACCTAGTGGTGAATGCAGTTTTAGGAATATCTGATAACCTGATCTTCATCTGATGATAACTAGAACGCAAATCAATCTTAGAGAATACCTTGGCACCTCTCATCTGATCAAACAAATCTTCTATGCGGGGCAATGGATACTTGTTCTTGATAGTAACATCATTAAGCGATCGATAATCCACACACATCCTCTGAGTACCATCCTTCTTCTCCACAAAGATAACAGGTGCCCCCCAAGGTGAAGAACTAGGACGAATGAAACCCTTCTCTAACAATTCACTAATTTGTTTCTTAAGCTCAAACAGTTGATCACTAGACATTCTATAAGGACACTTAGAAATAGGAGCAGTACCAGGTAAAAGATCAATAACAAACTCAGCATCACGGTCAGGTGGCATACCTGGTAGCTCATCAGGGAACACATCTAGATAGTCACACACCACCTTTATATCCTCCAGAGCTTTACCATCCAACTAATTCATTGTACCCTCTGCTGCTGCTGGTGGAGTAGCTACAATCATAACCTTGTCTCCCTTAGAACTGGTGAGAAGAACTGCCCTCTTGGCACACTGAATCGTTGCATCATGCGTAGCTAACCAGTTCATACCCAGAATGACATCAATGTCCTTTGACTCCAGAACTACCAACTGAGCCCAAAAGTCTTCTCCAACGATCTTAAGATTAACATTAGGACATATATATAAAGCTTTCATCTCCCCCTGGTGAACTAACTACCATGTTTTGTTTCATAGTTTGCATGGGTATACTATGCTTAGCCACATATTGAGCAGAAATAAAAGAATGAGATGCTGCATAATCAAATAAGACCGAGGCGGGGGTGGAGTTGACAAGGAACATACCGAGCACTACTTGTGGGTTCTCCTGAGCTGACTCCACACTCATGTGGTTCACCCTGCCACGTGCATAGCTCTGCTGTCCCTTATTGACTTGCGGGGTCTGATTCCCATTCCTCATCTGCTGCATCTGCTGATTCTGCACGGGGGTTCCAGGAGCAGTCCTCTTGGGGCAGTTGTTGGCGTAATGGCCAACTTCACCACACTTGAAGCAAGAGTTGCCAGCAGGGGTGTGAGGTGTGCCAGGCCTTGCTGGAGTGCCAATGGGAGTCCTCTGCTGGTTCTGCTGGTAAGCGGGGCGAGGTGTCTGCTGCCCAATGCACTGATTCTGCTGAGTAGGATGATGGAACTGCTGTGTAGGGTGCTGATACTGCTGCTACATGGGGCGCTGGAACTGCTGCTGCCCAAAGTTCCCATTCTGCCCTCCATAGCGGAACGGTGCTCCCTGCTGTGGGTTGAAGCGAGGACGAGTGATGCTTCCAGACTGCCCAGAGTTGGTGGCTTTCCTCTTCAAGTCACCCAACTCCCTGCGCTTGTGCTCCAAGCCTATAGCCTTGTCAATCAGTTCCTGGAAGGTAGGTAAAGTATGGGACATCAGCTGGTATTGCAGTGGTCCAGCTAGTCCTTCCAGGAACAGCTCTTGCTTCTTCCTGTCCTCATCAGTGTCTTCAGGAGCGTAGCGTGATAACTCAGTGAATTTGTCCCTGTACTCCATCACGGACATCCCTCCCTGCTTGAGAGCAAGGAACTCCTTCTTCTTTAGCTTCATGAGACCGGCAGGAATGTGGTGGCTCCTGAAGTTAGTGGTAAACTCCTGCCAGGTGATTGCATTCCGATTGGCATGGGCGGCGGCATAAGCATCCCACCATGCCGATGCTGATCCCTGAAGTCGCCCTGAAGCATAGAGGACTTTCTCTCTGTCATCACACTGAGCTATGATCAGCATCTTCTCAATGGTCTTGAACCAGTCTTCAGCTTCCAGTGGATCTGCTGCATGAGAGAACACCAGAGGCTGATAGCTCATGAACACCCTGTGCTTGTTCATAGGAGCTTGCTGCTGAGCATGGGGTGGGTTGTTGCCTTGGGCCTGCAGATTGGCCACTGTATTGGTCAGGTCTTGGAGAAGCTGCGTCTGAGTTTGCAGGAACTGCTGGAAAGCCGGATCCATTTGTGGTTGACGAGGTGCACTGTTGGAACCACTGCCTCATCTGGGACGGGTTACTGCGGGTTGATCGACTCCTGATCCTGACCTGGTTTCCACCATCTGAGTGTTAGGGACACAGTTTTAGATGATTGAATCAAGAGAAAAGCTTAAAAGTTTATGATATGCAGAATTCCAGACTAAGACAGATTCTGTTGATCTCAAAGAACTAGTTGTAACTCTCTGCGTGAACAGCCAAAAATTGTGCAAATATTCTGAGATGAAGTGTACATAATTACTGAACCAACCCAACTGGAATTAACTCAATTGGATGTCTGTACCCCGAGATATAAAATAGTTAAGGTGACTGTGTCAGCAGGAATTTACAGATTAAGATGGCTTCAATACTTCGTGCATAACTCCCAGAATATATACCCCAAAATTCTGAACTAACCCAACTGGAATTGAAGCAATTGGATTTCTGCTCCGGCGATGTACGGAGCATTCAATGTGAAATTCCCATTACCGAATACATGAAGAGGCTAGCAACGAAAGGTATACATCAAGGACATGATCATTGCTTGAAATTAGACTTCCCAAGAGAGTAAAATCCTAACTTAACTCATCATGCTAATCAACACTTATGGTGGAGCATATGTATGTATGTATGTAAAGGCTTTGTATAGGATAGATATCACCTCTCAACTTGGAGAAAGAACTTGCTAACCTTCATAGCAAGGTGTTTTTCTTAATTTTCAGAAATAAAACCTCCAAAGTTAGCATTATGAAAAGCGTAGACGAAGCAAAGTCCTAGATCAAATTTTGAGCATGGGTGCTTTACAAAGGTAAGTTTACACTAAGCACCACGGTAAACAATTAATCAAAAAGCTCATGCTCAAATAAGAAAGATAAATTAAAGATATAACCAGAAAAAAACATGAGACTTTGCATAAGAAACTTTTTATTTCTTTTTTTCTTAGACTCAACACTAATTTAAGACTTTTTCAAGCTAAAAAGATAAAACAAAGACTCACACACTCTCACACTAGACTCAAAAATTAAATACTAGACTCTCACACCACTTTAAGCAAAAAATTTAAAAAGGTAGCTAGCTAGCTCCCCCCCACGCTTAGATCTTACGACGTCCTCATCTAACTTTACAAAAAGGCACAAAGGGAGAGAACTATCTAACTACAACACCTAGTGGTACTTTCCGCACGAGTTGCACCACTCCTTCTTCTTGAAATTTTTATTCATCCCGAAGAGCTTCCTTATGTTGCGGTTGAGGTACTTGAAGTCATCTTCCGCCATGCGCTCCCAATCCTCAATTCGTTGTTGCATGGCGTTGATGGTGTGGAAACACTCATCAAGGGATGAGAAGAGCTCCGCAATGGCGTTGCGGCATGCCGCGCAACACACATTGTGCTCTTCCTCCAGATCATCATCTCCATCGTCTCCACCGTCCGGATCATTACCGCCACCTGGGTTGCCTCCTTTGCCTTGCTCTTCAGGATGCTCCTCTGGCTCCTCCTTGGGCATCTCCTCCCAAATGTAGAGATCGTTGTCGTCTCTTCCGCCGGCTGCCCACGAGCTAGGGCGTCGATCATCGGAGTAGTCACTATCTCCATAGAAATCCGCCGGCTCGGGGGTCTTCTCCTTGTAATCCTTCCTCTTCTTCAAGCGGCGGACAGGAGAAGCGGGCTTCTCCTCCTTCACCTCAACCCAGGGATTTGGGCTAGCCAAGCACCTTCTTGGGACACGCCCTCCGTATTGAATCCTCGTGGTCCTCTTCACCTCCTTCTTGGGCTCCGGCACCACAGCGCACCGGCGAAGCTCCTCGTTCGCCAGAGCTGGAGAGGGGAGGCGTGCTTCTTCTTCCATGGTCGCCTTCACCTCCTCCTTGCCCTTGGTGCTGCCCGAGGATGCCATGGGTGCTTAGGTGCTTTCGTGGAGGTTGGAGATTGCAATTGAGATGCAAACCTCGAGCTCCCCAGGCATCCTTAAATATCCCTAGAAAGATTCGGCCGAAACCCTCTCTTACCTATTTTTGTCGCCCCCAAAAAGGGAAGACAGGAAAAGGAAATGCACTGAACCGTGTCCCAGAGAAAAACGAGTGAAAACGGGCGAAGGGGGGTAGTGGGCCGGTCGGCATGGGCCGACCGGCCTACCACCTCCTTTGGGCCCCCGCGGCCCAACTTTTGTGGCCCTCGGTGTTTCGTGAATACTAGCCTAGGTGGTGGTAGGGTCCAACTAAAAATTGTGAAAAAGGACTCGAAATAAATACAAAAACAAAAACATATTTACAGAAAACTTACCTTGTTTTACGTCTTAGGCTTGACGCTCGGGCTCATCCTCCATGTGATATATATCAATATAGTCGATGGGCACAATGTCTTGTTCAAGAAAAACCTTTAATCGTTGACCATTAACCACATATTGATCTCCTTTCACGTCCATGATTGTGACCACTCCATTTGGCGAGACCGAGTGAACGATGTACGGTCCATCCCATTTGCTCTTCCATTTTCCTTTCCCGAATATTTTGAACCTTGAATTATAGAGGAGAACCTTGTCACCTTCTTTGAATTCCTTTGCTCGAAGCCTTTTATCATACCACCTCTTCATTCTTTCCTTGTAGATGGTGAGAAACCAAGTTGATATGTGCCTTGGTTTGTATATGATGAGGGATTGACCGGATGTTTTGAGGCTTTGTGTTGAGTGTGTTTCGTCGGGTTGTGTTGTCGGTTGTTTGTCTTTTATTCATATCTTTATGTGGTGTGTTGTCAATGCACTCGTGAGGAGTGGTTGACAACATTGTGTGGACTGACTCTTAGCCTAGTATTGCAGGTGTTGGTTGCGGCTTGGTTTGCGTTGGTGCAGGTGAAGAATAAGCACGAAAGGTCTATGTCCAAGGTGATGGAGAGACAAGTAGGCTTGGTTCGAGGGACCCGGTGGCCGACGGGATCAAGTGCGGGCCGCATGGTGCAAGAAGAGCAAGACGAAGTCATGGACATGGAGCCGGTGCATCGGTGGCGGCCAAGTCAAGGAACGAGGCAAGACCGAGTAGACCGTCCGGGCGTCGGAGGTGAAAGGCTTGATGGGCTCGACGCTTGGCGTGGTGAGGCCGGGCCGTGTACGCGGGGTTTGGTGGTTTGGCCACAAAACCATCAGAGAATGGTTGCTTGGTTTGGGCCTCAAAACCAAGTCCGAAGGCCCAACGCGACGGAGACGGGGATCTAGGAGCATCGGGAAGCTTCGAGGTGGGCGACACGCGGCATGATCGAGGTGCTTGCGTCGGGAGGACGCGAAGGCCCGATGGATGCGCGGCCGTCCGATAGTGAACTTCATGTGTTGACCAAAATGCCCCTGTGAGGGCTTGTATTGTATCTCCTAGTGTAGGGGCACTTCGGTCTTTTCCAGAGGGCCTATATATAGGAGGAGGGGGCTGAATTTTCCGCCAACTCGGCTAGAGGTAGGAGTGCTCTTTCATTTTGGGGTGCTCTTGGGGAGAAAGGGAGAGAGGTGTGAGTGGCTCTTTATTTGAGCTTTTTGCCATCCAAGATTTGTGATTCTTGTGAGTGGCTTGTATCCGGATATGGCTAAGTGAATCATAGTGAAATCTTCCTCTTAATCTTGTGCCAAATCCTTTAATCCCGAGCGTTTTTCTTTTATGCGATTTTTGGAGGTATTTTTGGAGGATTTTTTCGTTCGTCGGATTTGAGAGCATTTTGGTGGGGATTTCTTTGTGGGGATCACTCATAGGTCTTGTGTGACCATTCTCCTGGTGATCTTTCATCCACAAACCCCTCGAATCGGCTCAGATTTGAAGTTCTTCCTCTCTACCTCTAGTTCTTGGTGTTCATCACGAAATCCTCGATTCTGTGAGATTGATTGGGTTTGGGGCCATGATATTTTAGGGATAGCTTCTACTTGAGGCAAATCCACTTCCCCTAAAGTTTGGCTTCAATCCATTGGGTGAATCGGGAGATCGGTGATTTTGAGGAAAAGCTCTCTCTAGGGTTCATAGCCTAAATCATTTTTCTTTGGTGATTACTTGATCTTTTGGAGATCTTTTGGGAAAAGCTTCTTTGTGTTGTTGAGAAGCTATGGTTAAAGTTTCATGATTTTTGGAGGTAGTTTGATCGAGTTTTGGATTTTTCTTTCCTTCTCTCGCGGGCTGTTTTTCTCTGTTTTCTGGGGGCTGTCGGAACTTCCGACCTGACACAGGTAGTACCAAGGGTCGGAAGTACCGACCCTGAGTCGGAAGTTCCGATAACGGGTTTTCGACACATAGAAAGTCTTTTTTGGTAGTTCCGACCTTGGGTCGGTAGTTCTGACAAAAACTGCAGTAAGTTGGTTTAGCTTGTTCTTTTTCTCGTTTCCTTTTAAGCTTGCTTCCGCTTTGTTTCTAGGCTTGTCCTAACTTGTTCCTAGGGCCAGTAGGTCCGTTGTGACTACGTGATCTTGGCAAGTTTGTGCGGGATTCTTTGGAAGTGATTTTGGGATTTAGGCCGAGTTCTTGAGAAGAATTTTTATCGGCTCCCATTCACTCCCGCCCTCTCTTGTTGCCAATCCGGTCCTTCAATTAGTATCAGAGCCGGTTGCGGGTCTTTGTGACTCTAACCAGTCTAAGATCCGTAGGGCGACAAAAGAGAAGGGGTGCTTTGCTTGCGGATTTGGTTTGCACGCTTTGAGGTTGTTTTTGGCTAATCCTAACCGGTGCATTGAGTATGGCACCAAGCTCTTCTTCTTGTGGTTCTTTGAGCAAGAGGAGTATGGAGGCTAAGGAAGAAGCAGGTGTGGAGGAAATGATGTCCCTCGTCGAGGACTATCAAGATGGTGACATCAAGAAAGGTGAATTCTACCACAAGCTAAGGGACATGAACCAAGGTACGCTTGCCAAAGGCATCTTGATCCTATGCGATAGGTTGAATGATTGTGAATGTGATTGTGGAGATTTGCATAGGAGAAACATAGACTTGTGTGATGCCTTGCGTAGGAAGAATGAGAAGATAAAATGTTCTCTTGCTAGGTTGAAATGTGGTATGGCTCATTGGAAATCTTGTGCTTTGAATGCTTGCACTTCTTGTAAAACCATGCATGCTAAGAATGATGATTTGAACTCTTCTCTTGATAGCTTGAAGTCTGAAATTAAATTGTTGAAATTCAATGCATCTTTGCCTTGCAAATCTTGTGATGCCTTGCTTGTTGAAAATCTTGAGTTTGCAAGTGATGTGAGTAGCTTGCTTAGAATGAATGAAGAATTGAACTCTTCTCTTGCTTGTTTGATGGATGAGAATGACTTGTTGAAATCCAATACCTCTATGCCTTGCAATTCTTGTGTTACTTTGAATATTGATTTTGATGTGGCTAGAAGTAAGATTTCTTTGTTGGAGACAAGTGCTTCCTTACCATGTGTTTCTTGTGAGTCTTTGCTTGCTGAAATTAAAGAATTAAAATTGACTCACACCACATGTGTAGATGAACTTGAGCATGCTAGGGCTGAAATTTGTGATATGAAATCCATGCCTTGTAGCAAGTGCTCTTTGTTGCGTATAGATGATACTTGCCATACTTCTTGTGATGATGATGATGCCTTGGTTGATGTAAATGATGATACTTGTTCATGTGGTCTCATTTGCACTTCATGCATTGATTTGGAAAGTGAAGTTTTGGCTTTGAAAAGAATGCGCGATGATATGAGCGCCAAGTTGGTTGTGCATGATGAGATGAGTGCTAACCTTGAGAAATAAAATGAACTCTTGCGTACCACATATGCTAAGTGCATTGAAAAGGAAATCGATAACTTGAGAAATATGACATGTGGTACTTGTGAGCGCCTCAAGTTTGAAAATGAGGTTTTGCGCACAAGGTGCAAGAGTCTTTGTGCCAATGTTTTGGATTCTCGCATTTCTTGTCACTTCGATGTTGATGCTTTTAAAATTGCTTCTTCTCAACCGGAGTTGACTTCTTCTCTTGAGCGTGAGTCTTTGGATGGTGGCACTTGTACTAGTGCTTTGGATAGCTCTCCCATAGCTATTCCTAAGCTTGGTGGATCTTCCGGTGTTGCCCAAGGTGATTTGAATGGCAAAGGTGCTTCTCACATATTTAGAACTCATGTTCCCAAACCGAAGTTCCAATGCACCTTTTGCAAGAAGGATGGTCATACCATTAATTTTTGCTTTCACCGTGTCAAGCACGAGCGACGTGTGCGTGCCAAAGCTTTTAAGAAGCCACGTAGCCTTTCTCATGGCACGCGTGATTCTAATGTGGGCATGAAGTCGGATGTTGGGGTTGATGCTTCTTGCTCTAAGTCCCAAGGGACTTCTCACTTACAAAAGAATGGTGATTCGTCCACTCGGACCGTGCCTCTCGATAGGCCTTTGTACCATTGCTCTCATTGTGGGAAGGATGGGCATCAAGAGAGCTTTTGCTACCGCCGGGCAAGGAAAATGCGGCGAGGAGGTGCCTCTAGGCCTTTGGTTGTTCATAGCTCTTCTCATGGCATGAACACTTGTGAGCCTAAGAAGGCACGATTTGTGGACGGGTTTTATGACGACACTCTTTCTAGTGAGTTAGGCCATGCTCATGGACATGCTTCTAGTGTTTCTTGTGTTGGTCCGCAACATGCTTCCCGTGGTTCTTGTGTTGGTTCTTCTCCTATGACCTCGAGGGACCTTTGCCTTTTTGCTTGTGGTAGCACTCGGTTTTCTTCGCGAGTTGCTCCTTTGAGGCATGGTTCCAAGAGTGTTCGAAAACCTTTTCATTCGAACCGGCATTTGCATCATGCTAACCCACATGATAAGTTGTGTGCATCGCTTACCCGTGTGACCAAGTATTGGATTCCCAAGTATGTGCTTGCTAACCCTTTGGGATCCAAGGCTCGGTCTTTCTTGTCTCCTCATGTGAAGGTATGGAGACGCGGTTGGAGAACATGAGCTCGATGGTGCTTGATCTTTGCCCGTGAGGTGATCAAGACAAGATGGTTCTCCACACCGGTTTGATGGCTCTTGAAAGCCTTTGTACACATGTATAGTGAGTTTTCTTTTCCCCTTGTTCTCACTTGTATATACTTGTTTCATGCTTGTGTGTAAACCATGGTAGGCTAGCCACCTTGTTCATGATAGCTTTGTGATCTTGTATACCTATCTTGCTATCTTTTGTATGATATTGTGGTGGATGATATATATGAACATCATGTCATGCTTTATGGTTGTTCTATGGTGGTTATGTCATGTTGTTCATCCATATCATTTTTGTCTAGCTCTATGGTATCCTTTCTTGTTAGCATGTTTGTCCCCCCATGTTTATCTTGTCATGCTAGCTTTGTAATATATGTTGGTGGTTGATCCAAATGAACTTGTATCATGCCTTTGTTTAGTTCTTGTATTATGTTTGGCATGTTGTTCTTTGGTATCATTTTGGTTTAGTATCCTTGTATAGGGTTGTACCTTGTTGACATGCTTGCTAGCCCATGCTTATTCATGTATGTGGAATCAAGTTATAATGCTTTATTTATCTTGACTGGTATTGTCAATGCATTGTGTAGCATGTTTTGAGCTTGCTTTGGGTTTCGGGCTTTCCTTGTCTTCGGGTTGTGTTTTATTCCTTCTTTGGTTTTCTCCTTTTTAGGCTTGGTTTTAGAGCTTCTCTCTCGCTCTTTCTTTTCCTAGCTTTTGCTTTGCTAGTTGTCTTTGGTTGAGGGGGAGCTTGGCTTCTTTTGATGGGGAATTTGGCTTCAAGGCGTGTTTTGGCTTTTGGTAGTCTTTGCGATCCTTCAATTGGTATCCTTTCCATGGTATTCAATTGGGATCTTTAGCGGTCTTGCAATTGGTACCTTTTCTATGGTACTCAATTGGGATCTTTAGTGGTCTTGCAATTGGTATCTTTTTCTATGGTATTCAATTGGGATCTTTGGTGGCTCTTCTCTCGCTTGGAGCGATTCTTAGTTGGTGTGTCCCCTTGTGAGCCTTCGTGTTGCTGAGCCGAGTTCCTTGTCTCCCCATGCATTTTGCATTGCATATGTATCATATATCATGATGTATAGACTTTGGTAGGTTTGACATTCGTGTCTTGCATTGTGTCATATATCATGTTGCATTTGTTGTACATATCTACCTTTGTTGCATGTGTATCATATGCATGATAGGTTGAGCTTCTCCTATATGCCATGAATACTATGATATGCTATTTGTGAGCTTTTGAGTATGTTTGATATGATTTGGTGATGGATAGCTATGCTCCTGATAGTTGTGCTATATATATATATGCATGTTGAGATGGCTATTTTTGGAAAATGCTAGATAGGCTCTCTCTCTCTTGTGAGTTTAAGGCTTTGCATGATCTTAGTGTGCTTTAGTGGTTTATATCATGCTTAATTCATGTTTGGATATCATGTGCTTTTCACTTGGGGTCAAAGACCAATTTGTCATTATGAATGTTTAGCCCATGTGTTACCTTGTGGGGGAGCATGAGCTTCTTTTTGCCGTAAAGGCACTTCATGTACCATTTTGTGCTTAAATATGAAAAATGAAATTGGTATGGAATGCTTTGCTTGAAGTTATGCTCTCACTTGTTCCATGTCATAAAATGCTTTAAAATTGCAATAATTTGGGTGCTAAACCGTTGCATGTTGTCTACCATGAGAAGTCTCATTTTAAGAAGTAGACACATGGCTCGGTGGCTTTAACATGACATGAGTTGCTTATGGGTGTTTGTAATGATCTTGTGTTGAGGATATGTGACCTAGCATGAAGTTTGTGTGATTTAAATTCACTTTGGCATGTTTTGCTCATGTTTAGGTCTTTGCTCATGAGAGGGAAATTTTTCGCAAAAATGCTTAATTTGATCATGCCTTTGTCATATGCCTATATAGCTTTACTATCTTGATGGCTATGCTTTTATGGAACTATAAACTATCTTGCTTGCTCATTATCTCACTTGTAGCATTTTATAGTGCTCTTTGTATATTTGAGAAGCTAGTAGTTGAATTTCTTGCAAAATTACCTTGATTCATGCATTGTCAAAAAGGAGGAAAAGTTGCATTTGGGGGAGAAAATGGTTCAGTTTTCATGCATTTGTTGCATCCAGAGGGATACTCGGTTCAGGGGGAGAACTTTAGTTTGCATGCATATTTTCAGGGTAAGTATGCATTTGTGTAGGGGGAGCTTTGGTGAGTTTCCTTTGTTTGCCTGAGTTGTGCTTTGGTCGTTACTCTTTGCTCTATCACATGTGTTTAGGGTGAGCTTTGTATGCTCTTTGGCCCTAGTGCATGTGTTTAGGGGGAGCTGGTGAGCTTGGTGTGCTCTTTGCTCTATCACATCTGCTTAGGGTGAGCTTTGTATGCTCTTTGGCCCTAGTGCATGTGTTTAGGGGGAGCTTGTGAGTTTTGTGCTCTTTTGCCGGTGGTGTTGAGCCCCTTTGCCTCTTCTTGAGGAGCCGACGGTTGATTTGAGTTTTCGATCGTCACATGATTGGTGTTGAGCCCTTTGTGCCTCTTCTTGAGGGATCGTGTGCTTTCGTTTGTCTATGATCGGTGTTGAGCCCTTTGTGCCTCTTCTTGAGGGATCATGCATTCTTGTCTCGGTTGTGTTGAGTCGTTGCCCATGTCTTTGGGGACCGAGATTGTTAGTGGTGGTGGCCTTTGTGTTTTCTCTCATGCCAAGTGTCTTTGTTTTTTTGCCTATGTGTGGCTTTTGTTCACTTGGATGAGATTTTCGGCCTTTGTGCTCGCATGTTGTCAACCCACTCCTCAAGGGGGATAAATTTGAAAAATCAAGTTGATATGAACCTTGATTTGATGGTGATGAGCGGTTGACAAGTGCTTTGTTAAGAGCTTAAATTGGTTTGAATTGGTTTGACGGCTTTCGGGATTGCTTGTAGCTCTTGTGGATTGCTTGACTCTTCAGTGGTGTTTAGCTTTTGTGCTTCCTTTGGTTCCGAGAGTCTATGGTTGGAGCTCTTCTCATTTCAAGTTGCCTTGTGTTTGCTTTTTGTTGGCTTTTGGGCACTTTAATGAGTTTTCCTTTTGCTTTCAAACCATCTTTTGTCAATGCACTCATCAAGGGGGAGATTGAGAAACCAAGTTGATATGTGCCTTGGTTTGTATATGATGAGCGATTGACCTGATGTTTTGAGGCTTTGTGTTGAGTGTGTTTCATCGGGTTGTGTTGTCGGTTGTGTGTCTTTTATTCATATCTTTATATGGTGTGTTGTCAATGCACTCGTGAGGAGTGGTTGACAACGTTGTGTGGACTGACTCTTGGCCTAGTATTGCACGTATTGGTTGCGGCTTGGTTTGCGTTGGTGCAGGTGAAGAACAAGCACGAAAGGTCTAACCCAAGGTGGTCTCCGGGGTGATGGAGAGACAAGTAGGCTTGGTTCGAGGGACCCGGTGGCCGACGGGATCAAGTGCGGGCCGCATGGCGCAAGAAGAGCAAGACGAAGTCGTGGACATGGAGCCGGTGCATCGGTGGCGGCCAAGTCAAGGAACGAGGCAAGACCGAGTAGACCGTCCGGGCGTCGGAGGTGAAAGGCTTGACGGGCTCGACGCTTGGCGTGGTGAGGCCGGGCCGTGTACGCGGGGTTTGGTGGTTTGGCCACAAAACCATAGGAGGATGGTTTCTTGGTTTGGGCCTCAAAACCAAGTCCGAAGGCCCAACGCGACGGAGACGGGGATCCAGGAGCGTCGGGAAGCTTCAAGGCGGGCGACACGCGGCATGATCGAGGTGCTTGCGTCGGGAGGACGCGAAGGCCCGATGGATGCGCGGCCGTCCGATGGTGAACTTCATGTGTTGACCAAAATGCCCATGTGAGGGCTTGTATTGTATCTCCTAGTGTAGGGGCACTTCGGTCTTTTCCGGAGGGTCTATATATAGGAGGAGGGGGCTGAATTTTCAGCCAACTCGGCTAGAGGTAGGAGTGCTCTTTCATTTTGGGGTGCTCTTGGGGAGAGAGGGAGAGAGGTGTGAGCGGCTCTTTATTTGAGCTTTTTGCCATCCAAGATTTGTGATTCTTGTGAGTGGCTTGTATCCGGATATGGCTAAGTGAATCATAGTGAAATCTTCCTCTTAATCTTGTGCCAAATTCTTTAATCCCGAGCGTTTTTCTTTTATGCGATTTTCGGAGGTATTTTTGGAGGATTTTTCGTTCGTCGGATTTGAGTGCGTTTTGGTGGGAATTTCTTTGTGGGGATCACTCATAGGTCTTGTGTGACCATTCTCCTGGTGATCTTTCACCTACAAACCCCACGAATCGGCTCGGATTTGAAGTTCTTCCTCTCTACCTCTAGTTCTTGGTGTTCATCACGAAATCCTCGATTCCGCGAGATTGATTGGGTTTGGGGCCATGAGATTTTAGGGATAGCTTCTACTTGAGGCAAATCCACTTCCCCTAAAGTTTGGCTTCAATCCATTGGGTGAATCGGGAGATCGGTGATTTTGAGGAAAAGTTCTCTCTCTATGGTTCATAGCCTAAATCATTTTTCTGGTGGTGATTCCTTGATCTTTTGGAGGAGATCTTTTGGGAAAAGCTTCTTTGTGTTGTTGAGAAGCTATGGTTAAAGTTTCATGATTTTTGGAGGTAGTTTGATCGAGTTTTGGATTTTCCTTCCTTCTCTCGCGGGCTGTTTTTCTCTATTTTCTGGGGGCTGTCGGAACTTCCGACCTGACACAGGTAGTACCGAGGGTCGGAAGTACTGACCCTGAGTCGGAAGTTCCGATAACGGGTTTTCGACACACAGAAAGTCTTTTTCGGTAGTTCCGACCTTGGGCCGGTTGTTCTGACAAAAACTGCAGTAAGTTGGTTTAGCTTGTTCTTTTTTTCGTTTCCTTTTAAGCTTGCTTCCGCTTTGTTTCTAGGCTTGTCCTAACTTGTTCCTAGGGTCAGTAGGTCCGTTGTGACTACGTGATCTTGGCAAGTTTGTGTGGGATTCTTTGGAAGTGATTTTGGGATATATGCCGAGTTCTTGAGAAGAATTTTTATCAGCTCCCATTCACTCCCCCCCCCTCTCTGGTCGCCAATCCGGTCCTTCAGATGGTCGCACTCTCATAAGCTTTGAGCCTCATCTCTTCTAGTTCACTTATTTGAATCTTCCGTTTGATTCCCGCGCCATCAAAATCAAAATTCATCTCTTTGATTGCCCAATACGCTTTATGTTCTAACTCCAAAGGTAAATAACACGATTTACCATAAACAAATTGATATGGTGTCATACCTATTGGTGTCTTGTATGCCGTCTGATATGCCCACAATGCTCCATCCAATTTCTTTGACCAATCTTTACCTCCCCTTTCAACGGTCTTGTTAAGAATGCTCTTGAGCTGCCTATTTGAAGTTTCCGCTTGACCATTGGTTTGTGGGTGGTACGCCGTGTCCACTCTATGCTCGATCCCCAATTTGGACAAGCATTTTCTGAAGCTATTTCCCGTGAAGTGTGTTCCTCCATCACTTATCAGTACTCGCGGGACTCCATAGCGTGGGAATATAATAGTTTTGATCATGGATATGGAATCTTCCGTTGAAGCTCTTCGACAAGGGATAGCCTCCACCCATTTGGATACATAATCAACCATAACCAAAATATGCTCATATCCATTTGAACTTGTGAAAGGTCCCATGAAGTCAATTCCCCATACGTCGAATAGATCAATTTGCAAGTTGTAATTCAAGGGCATAGCATTTCTTTGATTTATATTCCCCGTTCTTTGACATTCCGGACAAGAAGCAACATACCTTTTCGAATCTTCATGCATCTCCGGCTAATAAAATCCACTAGCCCATACCTTTGCTTGAGTCCTAAAATGTCCATAGTGTCCTCCATATTCGCCTGAGTGAAACTTTCTCAATATTTCACCTCTTTCATCTCTTGGTATACACCTTCGTAAGACTCCATCCGCTCCAAGTCTAAAGAGGTAAGGTGCATCCCAATAATATTTTCGGCTCTCGGTGATCACTCTCTTTTGAGCGTTCCTATCCAAATGATCAAGTGGCATTTTTCGTATGGCTCGAATAATGTTGATCATCCAAGTATCTTTGTCAAGGATGTGATAGAGGTGATCATCTCTCATCTTATCTTCAATAGGCTCTTTATCATCCTCACGATTCATCCTTGATAAATGGTCGGCCACAACATTTTCCAACCCCTTTTTGTCCCGAATCTCCACATCAAATTCTTGCAAGAGAAGGATCCATCGAATCAACCTTGGCTTGGCATCTTTTTTAGACAAGAGATACTTGATCGCCGCATGATCGGTGTAGACAATCACCTTAGAATTCACAATATATGATCTGAATTTTTCAAAGGCAAACACTACAGCGAGCAATTCCTTCTCCGTTGTTGCATAATTTAATTGAGCTCCATTGAGGGTTTTGCTAGCATAGTAAATAGCGTGTACCTTGCCTTCTTTTCTTTGTCCCAACACCGCTCCAACGGCATAGTCACTAGCGTCGCACATTATCTCAAAAGGTTGATTCCAATCGAGCGGTTGAATGACGGGTGCGGTTACAAGGGCTCTTTTTAATGTCCGGAATGCCGCCAAGCACTTCTCATTAAAATTGAATGGCACATCTTTTTGGAGAAGATTGGTCAATGGCTTGGTAATTTTTGAGAAATCCTTGATGAATCTTCTATAGAATCCTGCATGGCCTAAGAAACTCCTCAAAGATTTGATATCCATTGGCGGTGGAAGCTTTTCAACCGTTTCAACTTTAGCCTTGTCCACCTCAATCCCTCTCTCGGATATCACGTGTCCCAACACTATACCTTGTCTCACCATGAAGTGATACTTCTCCCAATTTAGCACCAAATCAACCTCCGAACATTTTGTGAGAACTTTATCCAAGTTTGCCAAGCAATCCGTGAAAGATTTACCATAAACGAAGAAATCATCCATAAATACCTCAATAATTTCCTCGATGAACTCCGAAAATACCGTCATCATACATCGTTGAAAAGAGGCTGGAGCATTGCATAAACCGAAAGGCATTCTTCTATACGCAAATGTTCCATAAGGGTAAGTAAATGTTGTCTTGTGTTGATCATCTGGGTGAATAGGTATTTGCATGAACCCCGAGTACCCATCAAGAAAGCAAAAATACGCATGATTTGCTAACCTCTCAAGCATCTCGTCAATGAACGGTAGGGGGAAGTGATCCTTCTTCGTTGCTTTATTCATTTTCCGATAGTCAATACACATCCTCCATCCAGTCACGGTTCTTTGCGGTATCAATTCATTCTTCTCATTCTTCTCCATGGTCAAACCTCCTTTCTTAGGCACGCAATGTATGGGGCCCACCCATTCGCTATGCGATACCGGGTAGATGATTCCGGCATCTAACAACTTGATAACCTCCTTCTTCACCACCTCTCGCATGGCATGGGTTAACCTCCTTTGATGGTCCACTACGGGCTTGCATTGATCCTCCACAGGTATGCGGTGAGTGCAAAATGCTGGGCTAAGTCCTTTAATATCATTTATCGAATATCCCATCACTTTCTTGTGCTTCTTTAATAAATTCAGCAACATATCATTCTCCTCGGGACTCAATTCATCACTCACAATCACGAGATAAGTCTTGTCCAGGCCCAAAAATTCATATTTCAATCCTTTGGGCAATGGCTTAAGATCCACCTCCGGTGCTTGTGGTTCCTCATGTACAATTTCTCCAAGGTCTTCAAATTTATCCTCCTCTAAGCTTCCGTCTTGCGGTTCTAGTCCTTTGGTTGCTTCCACTAACTCTTCATCCAACTCATCATTAGATTGATTCTCCATAGCTCTTTGTAGCGGATCCCTGAAAGTTTCAACAAAATGAAGGCTCCCTACCTCTTCGTCATCAAGAGGTAGGGGTGAGGCAATTCTAGAAGAGGGAAGGAAATTATATGTGTGATTATTTCCATCAAGATTAATAGTTACTTTCCCTTTTCCGGCATCTAAAACGGTATTAACCAACATGAGAAAAGGTCTACCAAGAATTACATGATCATTCTTATCATAGTAGACATCAACAATGAAGAAATCGGTTGGAATGCATTTTTCGAAAATTAAAACTTCTAGGTCACGAGCAATTCCTAGAGGTTTAACAATTCTACCATCTCCCATAATTAATTTAGTAGAGGTTGGAACTAGGTCAATGGTATGATCATGAATTTTATCAAAAGTCTTAGAAGACAAGACACTTACTTGTGCTCCAATGTCGCATAACGCCTTGCAATTAATGTTGTTGACCTTGCAATCTATACGCGGCGATGTCTTCTCTTCTTCATCGGATCCTATGGCAAAAATTTCAGCGAGGCGGGCGCACGGTGACGCCTCGGGCTTGATTCCCATGATTCTTTTAGCTTCGGTCACATGGTCCGGATCAACTTCTTCTTCTCCAAAGAGTTTTTGAAGGACCTCCCCGGTTGTCTCTATGTTGTATGAATGTTCCACTTGTTTTTCCGGCGGGAAGTCTATCTCCAAAGCTCTTGTCGTTCCCTTTTGATTAGGGAATGGTCTCCTCTTGTCAAAGATTTCTTCAAAATCAAGTGGGATCCAATCCATTTGCTCAAACTCCCTTAGTGGCTTCGCGCTTGACATAGTTCTTTCATTTGCTTTGCTTGTCTCGACGTGATCACTCTCTGGGATAGTTCTAGTTTCCTCATGTTTGGCTTCTTCAAACTTTTCAAGGATTGGTTCCTCTTTCTTCTCTTCCGGAGCCGTATTTCTGAAAATTGCAGCAAGGGGCGCCACACTTGTGTCGCATTCCGGCTTTCCCGAAAGTCGTATTTCCCAATCTCTTCGCATGGCTGCCGCTTTACTTATTTTTTGTAAAAGTTTGGCAGCTTCCGTGAGTGTTTCCTCCATGAGATCCCCTCCTGCACACATTTGAACGTATTCCATGCAACTAGGGGTTAGGGAAAAAAGAATGTATGCAATAGTACGTCACCCGGGAATCCGAGTCTTGGTCCTTGTTCAACTAGTTCGTTGAATCGATTCCACGCTTGATCAATCCCCTCTTCTTTTCCTTGCTTGAAAGTCATCACTTGGATCCTTATATGTTGAATCTTGGTTATAGGGAAGAACTTGGCGCAAAATTTCTTTACCAATTGATCCCAATTTCCCTCGGCTTCGAAGGACGCAAATGAATACCACTTTGTTGCTTCATCAGTAAGTGAGTAGGGAAAAAGATTCCATTTAAACCAAGTGACGGGAACTCCCTCTTGTCGCACCGTATTGCACAACGTCGTGAAGCGCTGGATATGTCTATATGGATTGTTCGTCTCCACCCCTCGGAACGGATTAGTTGCTGCCATCTTGAAGATTTGAACTCTAATTTCGTACCTTGTCGCTTCGAGAATCAAATCCGACTCTTGTACCTTGATGTCCCCACATCGAGGGCTAGCATAGTCTCTTAGTGATTTTTCCGGTTCCTCCAAAAGATTTCCAACAAACACCATCTAGACAATCAAAAACAAAAACAAAAAAAGTGTATTTCTTGAACACAAAGGTTAGGTGTTAGTAATCAACAAAATTAATGAGAGATTAAATGAAGTAAACTGGCTTGCTCCCCGGCAACGGCGCCAGAAAAAGGGGCTTGTTGACGGTTCAAAACCGCGTTCAACTTCACCGCAAGTCCACGGAGTGACTTGGTGCCTTTTTCACCAAGGGAGGGGTCCCCCTAGGTTCTTGTCAATCCACGGAGCAAGGGAATTACTTGCGTTTAACCTAACACTAACTTAGTTGATTAAGGACTTTATGATGAAAAGATTAATCTATAAAGTAAAGACAAACTAACCCTAGATTATGTCAAAGAGAAAGAGAAAGGTGGTTCACGAGTATGAAAGACGTATGCCCATGGAGTGTAGGTACTTGAGATGCAATCACCCAAAACATGGTAAAACCCCGATCCAATCTATCTAAGGATGTGAACAAAGAGTAAAGCGTTTCCCTTCCCTCGTACATGTCACTACGCGAAGGTAATCGTCTCTAACCCTAATGAACATGGTATGTTGACGTGATCTACGGGAGCAACCCTGAAGGCAATGGTACCTAACCTTAAACATTAAGCATCATCAACATGAAGGTATGATAGACAAAGATCCAAACAAAGAGTGGGTGACTACATGTCAAGATCCATTACAACTCCATGGACAAACGATTACTTTACCCCATCAAGACGCTAAGCATGGCACTGTTGAACATGGTGGATGCCTCTGATGGAGTCCGTCTCTCGGTGTCCTTCAACTCCGGTGGCACTGTGGCAAGGCATCAGCGTCCTCCTTCCTCGTGGTGGCCTCCGTTGATCTAGGTGATGATCCCCTTGAATCTTCACCCTCTCGATCAACCCTCTTCCTTGTGTTTGATCTCCCGAGGCTTCTCTGGTCGTCTTCCGCAAATGGCTCCTCTCTCCAAACAATTAGGGTTCCGCGAATTTATCTCCGAAGAAAGGCGGCGGCAAACCAAGGCGAAAAGGGGGTGGGCCGGCGGGCCTGGGCTGGCCGACCTGGCCCAATCTCGGCCCGGTTCGCCTTCGTCTTTTGCCACGTGTCGTTTCTTGCACTTTGGGGTTTTTCCTCCTTCGGATATGGGCTTTGGACGTTGTTATCTCCGCGGCCAAGTTAAGGGGTCTTCACGCATGATCTTCCGGTCTTTTCATCTTGGTCCTCGGAGATTCCTCATTGAAGCTTGTTGGTCCTTGCCACCTTTGGAGTCAAGTTCACGCACGGTCGGAGCCTCTTGATCATCATGTAAATCGCCCTCCGAACCGAATGTATTTCTTCTCATTTAGTGCATGAATTCCTGGGTAAACATTATACTCCAAAACACACATCCAACGATGAACTTGTTATATCATTAGTATGCCTAGTGGCGGGTTAGTTCCAAAATGAAATCCAAACTATAACATAACAAGTGTTCTTGGTTGACGGAAATCGACCGCCAACACACATAGATCTGCGTGCCGGAGTCGCTTGTTAAGTCAGGGCTATCGGTACCCTAAGCCAAGTTCTATCTAGAGATCGACCTTTAATCTCATCTATAGTACTATCTTTAGGAATCCTCTCTATCCTTGCCTCTTATCTGGGTGTGTCCTTGGACCGACTAGTACGAAGTTAGTGCACACACGTTCCCTTGGATTCGATACCCTTGGAATACTGTGAGGTGAAAGCTACAACGGTATCCGTGCGCTTGCGAATTTATTTCGTGTGACGCTAAAATACCCAACAAGCTTTTTGGCGCAATTGTTGTATCTATCTTCGTACCCAGTGGTCCTCCTATCTTTTCATTTTTCTTTATTTCTACCTTCACCCCCTTTATCATGGAGCAGCCCACCATTTTAAGCTTCTCCACTCCGAGAGGGAAATTCTTAGAGCCACCTTCTTCTGAGCACCCAATTCTCACACCTGGCTATGAAATCCCTTCCGGCTACATCACTACGGTTCAAAAACTTTCCTTCTCTGGGTTAAGTAGTGATAACCCATACCACCATCTGCGGGAGTTTGAGCAAGTGTGTTCATGCATCTCCATTGCAGGCATGTCACACGATACCCTTAAGTGGAAGTTGTTTCCCTTCTCTCTTGTAAAAGGGGCTAAACAATGGTACACGAAAACCGTGGGTAGCATGAACGGGAGTTGGGATGACCTTATAGACAAATTCTATCTTAATTTCTTCTCCATGACCCAGATGTATGCTCTACGAAGGGCTATCGTATCCTTCCAACAGAATGAGAAGGAATCTTTAGGTGCGGCCTGGGCTAGATTTTCACTATTAGTGAAACTAGGCCATGTCCTATCGATACCCGATGTTGTGCTACTTCAGCACTTTTACATAGGTCTCGATCAGGACTCCACCCAATATCTCAACATCACCTCTGGGGGATCCTTTTTTGAAAGGACTTCAGATGAAGCTATAGAAATCTTAGAGAGAATTTCTGAAAATGCCTCTTTCATAGCTGAGTCTGAACCCCTCCACAAACAGTTCGTGTCGAGCCATGAGAGTCTCTCAATAGTCGAACCAGAACTAATGATTTTCCCATCCCAAGATTCGTTTGTTGAGCTCTCTTCTGAACCAAGAACACTGGAGGAAGAAGAAATTCAACCTTCAGAGTTTGCATTCCGATTCGAGGATGACCCTTCTAGGAATCAAAAAAACACCTCGAATCTCTCTAATGCCCAATTAGGGGAGGAAGTCTTTTCTGGACATATCTTTCAATCTAGAAATCTTTTGACAGAACCTTCCCCTAGGCCTACGGTACCTGCTTTGCCTCCCGATCCTCCAAACGAAACATCTATCATGGAGGCCATGGAGAAGAAGTGGTTGAATGGAGTGGGACACTTTTCCGAAGCACTTTGGATTAGTTCACCCTCTACTATCATTTCTTGTTCCATAAAAGGGATTATCATAGAAGCCCATCTTAACCCCACTATGGAGGTTAATGTCATGCCATGGCACCTAGCGTACCCTCTTTTGGGCAATGTTATGCTAAGACCATCCGACAAGCTCCTCAAGAGTTGTCCCTCTGGACACATTCTTGAGTGTCGGGGGTTTCATGTGCTGTGCTGCTCTTAGTAGACACGATCAAGGTTAATCTAGACTTCTACATCTTTGATGTCCTCGATCCTGATCCACTCCTAGGCTCCCCTGCAGAAAAACTTCTCGATACATCTCGAGAGAGCCTAGATGAAAAACTTAGGGAAGCCGCTTCTGCCACCGCTCCCTTGTTTTCAGAAAGTTCTATGGCGAAGCCTCTTCCCAAGCATAACCCATTCGAGGAGATGATGCATGTATCTCCGTTCGCATCGTTCGAGCCCATTCTCATTGAGGTTGTAGAATTTTCTACTCCTCAAGAGTATGAGTCGGAAAACCCTCTTCACCTTTGTGAAGGCGAACGATCATCATCACTCTCGATCGAGTTTGAGCCTCTTCCCACTGGCCCAAATTATGTTGCTCTCGACTTTGATCGAGAATCGACATCGAGCTTCCACGATGTATCTCTTGAGATAGGGAAATCATGGGCCATGGAAATCTATGAGGCGCTGACTCTGGAGTCCGAAGGAAAGGATTCCATTGACAAGCATGGTAGCTTCACTCTTGATATACCTCAAGAACCATGCTTGCATCATGCCTCTACAGAGTCAGCCATGATTAGTGCACTGAGCATGCACGAGGACTACAATCGCCTTATGGTCCTTTCATGTAAAAAGTTTAGAAGGTTGGTTGTTGATGCATATGTTTACCATAAGCATTGCCAATTTTGTACATGCATGTGGCACTAACCTTGCAGCTAAAGCTTCAATGACACATCAATAATTGGTGGTGAGACGGGAATGACATCACCAATGATAGCTGCAAGAAGAAGTTCCCATGGTCGAGCTTATGACAGTAAACAAAGCACTACCAGGAGATAGCCTGGATTAGGTTTGTTTTATTTCCATTTTCAAATAAAAAGCAAGAGCATGTTTTTAGTATAGGTTGTCCCTCGGGTATTTTTGGTCGCTAACCTTTCAGGTGGAGATTGAGAAGAATGGTGGACAGCTGATGCCTAAGAACATGTGAGCTACATCAACTACAACACTTTGGTAAGTTTTTGGCGAGGGAACATTATAAAAGGAAGCTTGATCTCCACACACTTGAGTTTTGTTGCCTAGCAATGCAAACTTCAAGTGTGGGGGAGGTATGTGAGCATCATGAGTAAAGTTCCTCTCATCCAAATCTTATCCTGGTTTGGAGACGATGTTAGCTCCTGCATCTTGCCTAGTTAGGTATGTCCTGCTTTTGACTTTAAACAAAGCCCTTCCGGGAGGTTGCCCGATGTTCACCATCTTATGCTCATGTTTGTAATGCTTGGTCATGCTTTCATACTTTCTTTATCTATGTTTGTAATGATATAGTTTGAGTGCATGTTTAGCTACGTGGATTCATAGGTTGTTTTAAATTAAGCATGGTGCTTAGGTTAAAATTGTCTTCTTCAATCAAATAAGACATGGTGTCGAGTTTGGTTGATGAACCTTATAGTTAATGCTTGCATGGATATTGGTTGTATATGCGAACTAACCATTGCAGGAATTTTCGAATCCAAATGGGGTAAGTCATCGAGCTTGATTTAAATGGGAAGGTAAGCCAAGGCATGTCAGCCTTGCTTGAGCTAGGTCTTATGGTGAATATAAAAAACAAAAACAAAAAAAATATTTGAATTTGAATAAAGACTCCCTGGTTCTTGAACCAGTAGAGTCCCTCTTTTGTTTTTCCTTTCTTATTTGAAGACAGCACCAGGTACATGAACAAGTGTGGGGGAGATCTCCCAAGCTTATCATTGACATACACACTTGAGATCTCCCACACAGGCGTTGCACAACATCGACCACGCTTTCATGACAAGGGACAAGGTAAACTAGAGTGATCCGGCTGCCCCATGGGTGAGCTGAACCACCACTGGTCTTCCTTGTTTCTTATATTCTTCAGGAGGGATGGTATGTGCACCCTTTATCTCACTCTCTCTGATTTATGAGTTTCAATGAGTTTCAATTCTTATCTGTTAAATCAACTCATGGAATCGTGCTCGACTTGCTCTACATGTTTCCTGTGGTTGGCTTGCCTATGTTTTATTCCATACTTATTATCTTGATGCTTGTGAACAAATATCATTAGGGAACTCATGCTCATCTAAGTAGTTGATGTTTGTGATATGGTTGGATGATACGATCTTCTCTCTGAATGTCTGAGTGCTTGGGAATTTTATTTGAAAACTTGAAAACCCTTTGCAAAGCTCCTCTTTGATATGCCAAAGTCCTACCAAAGCCATATGATGAGTTATCTCGAAAACCTTCTACTCATATGCTGCTTGTTATTGCATTGAGCTTTGTCAAATTGTTGTGACCCTTGTGAGAATTCTTTTCATGCTTTCATGATCAAGATTCATGTGCACTCCATATTACCTTGCTATGCTTCTACACTGGGAGTTAGCATTGTATCATCCATCCATTCCATAAAAATAAAGCTCCATGCATGGTGTGACCACTCTCTCCAAAAGTATCTTCGAAAAAGGATATGGGTTATGCGAAAAAAATGCTCAAAGCATGAGTGAAAAAAATGCCCAAGGCATGGAAAAAAAGAGAAAAAAAAGAGAGGTAGCCCATGTCCAAAAGAAAGAAGGAAAAAGAGAGAGATGGAATCATGCAAAAAGGAGTTCCAATAATTTTGATGGTAATAACTAGCACCCACTCCGGGCCTAGTGTCCACCTTACCATCACCAAAACATTCATCATATATATGGTAATATCTAGCACCCATTCCGGGCCTAGTATCCACCTTACCATATCCACCATACCCACATGTGCACATCTTGATCTGATTGCATGAATTGATTTTCTCCTTGGATCCGGTTTTTGACTTTGCAATATATGTGATGCAAGTATGCTTTATCTTTTATCCTACCCTGAGCTCCACATATAGTCATCATTAGAAGTAGGATGAAAGAAAGGCAAATATAATGCCTTGGTGAGGACATATACACATTGAGCGATCTGAGAGAATCAAATGAGGAGCTAAGCAAGGTTTTATTTTTGAAAACTTATTGCAAAACCCCAAGTTATTTGACATGAAGAATAGAAGTGATTTGAGTCATGACCGTTCCATTCCTCAACTACCCAAGATGGCATGATAGACACTCCACAGAGTTCACAAGTACAAGGTATGGTGTGGAATATCTCTTATGATCGCTTAAACCTTTGGATATCAAGTCTAACCTTGATTTGTTCCCCTTTACTCGGGATGAGCAAAGGTCAAGTGTGGGGTTGTTGTTGACGGCTGTTAAGTGCTACTTTTATGCTGTCAACTCCTGCATAAAATGAATGAAAAGTGATCATCAACACTAGAATAGGGCTTTATACAGACAAGTTCCACAAGTGTTGGCGTTTCTAGCTTTTGTTGCAGGATGCACCGAAATACGTGATAAATGATACAATTGAGAGCAAGTGATCCAATGGCTTATATAGGACGTCATCCATAACAACCTCAAATGCTAATTTGGACTGTACCATTGCGACGGGCTTGTCAAGACGATCGAAATGGATATATCATTTGTCTACTTCTGGGTCCAGATGAAAGAGATATGCACAAGACAAGATCACCATCTTGATATCTGGGACCCACACCAGACCACATGGCCACACCAGACCACATGGCGACGGGTTGCCACATTGGATGCCATGTGTCCATGACACATCACCAATCCAAGGAAATACACCTTCGACCAATCAGGAGCCAGTACGCGGATTCAAGGGCCCACATCCCCAGGGAAACAAGCTAAAAACACCGCATACACACCCATACACACTTGAGGACCCACCTGGTAGTCACCTGGACGAATGGCGGTGGAAACAGACCCACCTGGGGGTCGGTCGAACCCCAGTTCGGCCGAACCCTTCGGAGGTCCCCTCGTCCCCAGCCGACGCGTGGCAGCTCTCCATTGGTTCCTCAAGGCATCCCGGGGTGTTTTGGAGTCGTTTGGCACTCCGAGCAAGCCACCCCCTTGCCTATAAATAGAAGGGGAGGGGGTAGGAAATGAGACACCACTTCACCTAAGGATGAGAGCTTCCCTTCAAAGGAGAGGCCTCTCCTTGCTAGATTAGAGAATAGGAGAGTGAGAGAGGGATTTGTATCTCTATGGATGCTTCGTTCTTCAATTAGAGTAAAGTAAGTATTTCTGCATTTTCTATTTAAACTAAAGTGTTATTCATACTTGTGTGATATGTTCTTGTGTTCTTCATCTGTTCATCATTTAGAGGCACGTGTTCTTCACGAACACATCCCCTCGATCTAGTTGATTAGGTGCACAAGTTTGTATCCCGTTTGTATGACTGGTCTTTTAGAATAAAGTGGATATGCTTGCATGCTCAGATTAGAATAAAGTGTGTTTGTGATTCCTTTCTAATAGTTTATGCTTGGTTGCATGAGTAGTCTTTTCCCTCTGCTAGTGCGTAGATCCTGGGTTTATACATTCGTCTGCTGCAAGTCGTTCGTATACGTTGGAATCATAGTACGGGGTTGAGTACTCTCCTGTATGCCTTTAGTATAAGCTAGTAGTGCCTATAGTGAGTGAGATCAGTTCTCTTCCATGGTCGTAGTTCTATAAGTACAGAGTGCCGTAGTCCGTTGGCTACGGCAGTAACCACAGCATAGACGCAGTTGTCACGCTACCGGTTATCATTCGTTCGGCTTATCCCAAGGTTAGGTAGAGGCAGTTCAGGTGGTGGTGACAGCCCGTCTGGCCCTCGTTGATCCTCCGCAGCTGGATATAGTTAGAGCTCCGTTCCACATAGATCCGCATGCCGGAGTCGCCTGTTAAGTCAGGGCTATCGGTACCCTAAGCCAAGTTCTATCTAGAGATCGACCTTTAATCTCATCTATAGTGCTATCTTTAGGAATCCTCTCTATCCTTGCCTCTTATCTAGGTGTGTCCTTGGACCTACTAGTACGAAGTTAGTGCACACATGTTCCCTTGGATTCGATACCCTTGGAATACTCTGTGGTGAAAGCTACAACAGTATCCGTGTGCTTGCGGATTTATTTCGTGTGACGCTAAAATACCCAACAGTAGGCCGCAGTGGTGACAGCTGTTGGACCCTTTGAAACCCTCCGCGTTGGGGTATTGCTGTAGGAGTCTAAAGTGTAGTTTCGCAGAGTGCTGGTCATCGCGGGCTATCTCCCCGTTTGTACCTGGGTGCTGAACCTTACCCTTTCATGCAATGCTTTATGCTTATCTCTTGTATCTTTTAGCTTTGCATGTTTAGTACATTAGAACCTAGAGCTAACTCGTATGTTCCCCCTAAGGTGTAGTGTACTAGAGTAGAGGTAGATGAGAGTGTGTGTCGCACTACCCTATCATATCACGTTGTTGTTTTCTATATCTATCTCTTGGTTTACATTCAGTGCAAAAGCATAAGTCTTGATATCCGCCATTGCCTTCCACAGATATGTCACACCTGTTTTTCCAAAGAAAACCAAGTGCAGGTCTATATGCATGCCAGGATCAAGTTTCATGCATATAGTTGACATAAGTGAATAACAGAAACAATATTACGTAAGGAAAAGAGATATTATCAGAATATTACACTAATTCCTGGAAACGAAGGCACCAAACATCCACAAGCAGTCGACTGGGGTTTGCGTACGCCTAGTGTAACACCCGGTTTTAAAGGACAAACCGAATGCACCCTTTATGCATGCCCAGGATCAAACTTCATGCATAAAGTAACATCATCAGTGTAATATCACAACATATATCATTACAACGTTTAGATTACAAAATGACCAGAGGGTCTAAACAGAAAGTTACACATCGTTATTCTATCGCAGTGGAGTAGGCACCATCTTCCATAGGAACGTCGACTGGGGGCACGCCAACCTAGAACTCCAGGTCTTCAAGGTCTTCATGTTCCAGCTTCCTCTTCTAGCTTCCTATTATCTGAGCAGCAGTGGGGAGAGAACAACAGGGGTTGAAAGGGAAAACGGTGAGTACACCTGGAGGCGTGTACTACGCAAGTGGAGGAAAAAGTATGCATAACATGCTGGCTTAAAGCAAGGAAGTCTTTATTTGGTGGACTGCAAAGCTCAAGTTCTAGTTGGTCAAGTTTTAATTAAGCACCTATAATTTATTGTGTATAAAGGCTTCCCATCCCCTTCGAGGCACAGGCACCAACATGTCCTGATACTAGCGTTAAAACATCATAGTACCAAAACCAGCTCCCAAACCACAGTTACCACCACTGTGATCCACCTAAACCACCAACTAACCATGTGAGGGTCCAGGCCGCTCTTGACCGTGAGCACGACTGTTATAACAGTTTTTTAACACTCTGCAGAGGTTGTACATCTTTACCCACGAGTCGCGTAAACGTTCAAGGAACGTTAAACCCAGCCATGCTGTGCGGATCAGGCACTTTCACACTTCCTTAGGTGTGATAGCATGGGGACGCTATGAGGCCTTTACATAAGTTCACCAGCGCGCATTAACCAGTCTCAGGGTACAAGACCCATCATTGAGCCATGCCGGACTCTTGGGAACTACACCCTCATCCAGCCCAAACAGCCTAACACAGTCCGCTGGGTTACCCTACTTACTTGGCCAAGACCGTAGCCCATTAGTTCTCGTGGTTGTACTGTATGTCCCGGGTGGTCACTCCACAGACCGGTCCTTATAAAGTTGACTCAGGCAAGGCCAACATCAAGCAATCACAAACCACCATTCAAACCACTTACCTGAGTCGCCTAGGGTGTTCATGTTGCTAACCATAACCCACATTAACATGTTGCATAATCATTAATCAAGTTTAAGATTAAAACCAACCCATGTTCAGCAAACTAAGCATATTCTACCCGTATAGGTAACCTCTAAGGGTAAGCAAGGAATGATAATGAAAATCTAGTAAACAGTCCTTAATAGGATTCCCAGCAAAGTTTAGACATCTAATGCAAGAAAGCATTAAACAAAGCAGTGATTATGGGGAATAAAACATAAAGGTATAAAATAGCAAGATGTCAAGGACACTTGCCCATTTCCCGATGCTCCACTGCTCAGAGACGTTCCTTGACGCGTAGCAATCAACTGAAACAACACAATGCTACATTAAGAACAAAGCACCAGACAATAAAACCATTGTAGAAAAGCGTACTACCAGCTAACGCGAGCTAGCTACGAACAAGAGAGCGCAAGGGACGACTAAACGGAGCTACGGGTAGAAAGAGCACAACTATCGATAAAGATTATATTATAAGAAAGAAGGAACTATATGCTTGTTTTATTTTATTTATACAATACATTTATGGAGGATATTCCGGAGAAATAACCTTTGTTGGAATTAATTCAAATTAAATTTGATTCCAAAACATGTTGATCCTAGTCACATTTTATTTATAAAAGTTTATTTCAATTTATAAAAATTTAGCATTTATCTTTATAAAAGAAACTTTATGTGAGAGCAACTAACGAGTTAAAAGATGTGTCGGGTTGAGCTAAACAAATTATAACAAAAACATATTTATGTTCGAATTAATCAAGTTAACTTTTATTAAGGAAAAGACGAAGGTTAAACCTATATTTGATTTTATTCAAAAGAGATTTAATTGGACATTAATAAAATTAATATTAACTTTAATTTTTAGAAACATGGTTAAGGTCACTACTAACACGTACTTTACATCGAAACAAAACTAACACAACTTGAACGAGTCGAAACGGAGCTAAAACGTGAAAGATATGAGCTTCGGAAGATTCTAGGGGCTTATCTGCGATTAACTATTGCTTTCAGGGGTTAAAACAGAAGATTCGCAAGACTCAGAGAATTTCGGACACGAAAAGAAGAAAGATCAGGGGTCTATGAGCAAAACTCGCTCGGGTGGACTTAACTGTGAAAGGTGGGATTTTTCTAGGGGGGTTCTTGCAAGGAGGCTAAGACTCAGAAAAGTGGGTGGATTTCGTGAGACATCAGGGGCTTATGTGTAAAAGAAGGAGTGACGGGGCGGCTGTGCTGACTCGGGCGCCACGTGGTGCGTTCTAATTGGCCCGGCCGCTGATGTGGTGCTAACTGGACTGTGCACCGGCCGTGGACCCGTGGTCCATGGGTGCACGGTAGACCGATTACACACACGAAGGGGTATGTGATCTGGGCTGTTCGCGCAGGATCATGCTGCCAGGGATGCTCCACCTGCTTTGGGTCGCCAGCGTGCAGGGCAGAACAGAGGGGCGGCGGCGGCTCGCCGGAGCATCGCCGGAGATGAGCTGTTCCCGGGCTACAGGGCTCCATTTTGCGTGGGATTTGGACGGGGAGAAACAGGAAGACGGCGTGGAGCTCACCAGGGGCATCTCGTCGTCGTTGGAGCGACGGGAAAGGCGGGGGATGGTGCGAGGTGGACGGGACGCCAGGCGCCCGGTGCAGATGGGGTTGCGGCCTCCGGTATGTGCTCCTGGGCACCGGGGCGGCCTCCTGGAGGACCTGCGACGACGAGGCATGAGGAACTTGAGGGATGAGAGGGTGCAGAACAGCAAGTGAAGCCAGAGGTGGACGGGGCTCACCCGGCGGGCGGCGGTCGCATCTGGCGGCTGTGGACGGCGATGGGGGCGGCTTGTTTTCGCGTTCCCAAGGGTTTGGTGGTGCTCCTGGGTACCCGCGGTGGGGTCCTGGTGGTCCTGTGTGAGCAAAGGAGGGAGAGGGAGGGGTAAGGGAGGACCAAAGCGGGGAAAGGCAACGGCGGTGGTGCTCCTTACCGCGGCCGCGGTGGCTTCGATTCGCCGGCGACGTGAGCACGACGGCGGCTAGGATTGGATGTGGAGGCAAAGGGGCAGGAAGGCGTGCTGGCTTGGCCACTTATAGGCCGGGGAAAGGAGAGGGTGGCCGTGGTTTCGCCGGCGGAATTACGGCGGTGATGGCCGCGGCCATGGCGGGCGCTTGCCATCCATGGCGCGGGTGCACCTGGACGGGATCACAGTCGCGGGAGGAGGTGCAAGGAGAGCAGCAAGGGGGCAGCAGGTGGTTCCAAGCGGGAAAAGCGGGCGGGGCGTACGGTTTTGGCCGGCGGCGGTCCTCTGCTTTGGAAAGGGGAGAGCGCCGGAGGTAGAAGAAAGGAAAGGGAGGGAGAGAGACTGGCAGGTGGGGTCGGGGTGTCGGTGAGAGGGAGGCGGGGTAGCAGGCCTTGTTGGGCTGGCCTGGTAAAGAGGGGGAGAGGTGGGCCGACGAGAGAGAAAAGGGAGGGGGAAAGGTGGGCTGCGGCCTGGTAGGAAAGGAGAGGAGAGGCGGGCTATTGCTGGGCCTGCGGGAGACAGCGGGCTGAGATGGGCCAGCAGGGTTAGGTGGGCCCGCGTGGGAGAAAGAGCAGGGAGGTGGGCTGCGGGAGTGAGAGGAAAAAGAGAGGGTTTGAAAGAGAGGGATGAGTTTTGGCCCAACAAGGGGTTTGATGTAGAGGTTAGATAAAGAGGGATAGATTGGGTCCATGAAAGATTTAGAGATTGGAAAAGGAGAGAATGGTTTTAGAGAGAGAGAGATAGAAGAGAAGACTTTTAGTTGTAGAGAGAGATGGGTAGTGTTTTTAGAGAGAGAGATGTGGTTCATGTTGAGAGAGAGACTAGGCATAGATTTGATAGAGAGATAACGAGATATGGGTCAGTTTGGATATCGGGTTTTAGGTCCACAAGATTGGAGAGAGAGACAAGGGTTAAACTATAGACGAACCTATTCGAGTTTGAAAACTCAAATTCATTTTTCACACAATAAACATTATGCATTGTAGCATGAATGCAACAGACAAATATTTATAACCTATGATTCATTTATTGGTTTTAGAAAATATTATTTGTTTTGAAAAGATTGCACACACTCTCTATTTAATTCTAACAATTTTTTTATAAAAAAATTTAAATCCTAGCCAAAGTGTAAATTAGGGTGTTACACCTAGCACCAGCAACATCTTCACGACAACTTCATAGCAGCTTTCTCTTTCTGAGCAACATTGTTTATAGCAAGGGTGAGCACATGTCGTACTCAGCAAGTATGGGGAAAGTATGAATGCAGAGGCGTGACAAGGAAAGGCTGACAGGTTGACTGCATTAAGCAATTTTAGTTGATCAAATTTTATTAGCACCTGATTACTATTATATACGTATATACCAACCCACATTAACATAAAGAGATACGCCATAAGCATATGGCTAACATAACTGGACTGTGCACCGGTCGTGGACCCGTGGTCCATGGGTGCACGGTAGACCGATTACACACACGAAGGGGTATGTGATCTGGGCCGTTCGCGCGGGATCGTGCGGCCAGGTATGATCTGCCTGCTTTGGGTCGCCGGCGTGCAGGGCAGAACAGAGGGGCGGCGGCGGCTCGCCGGAGCATCACCGAAGATGAGCTGTTCCCGGGCTACAGGGCTCCATTTTGCGTGGGATTTGGACGGGGAGAAAGAGGAAGACGGCGCGGAGCTCACCAGGGGCATCTCATTGTCGTTGGAGCGACGGGAAAGGCAGGGGATGGCGCGAGGTGGACGGGACGCCAGGCGCCCGGTGCAGATGGGGTTGCGGCCTCTGGTACGTGCTCCTAGGCACCGGGGCGGCCTCCTGGAGGACCTGCGACGACGAGGCATGAGGAACTTGAGGGATGAGAGGGTGCGGAACAGCAAGTGAAGCCAGAGGTGGACGGGGCTCACCCGGTGGGCGGCGGTCGCATCTGGCGGCCGTGGACGGCGATGGGGGCGGCTTGTTTTCGCGTTCCCAAGGGTTTGGTGGTGCTCTTGGGTACCCGCGGTGGGGTCCTGGTGGTCCTGTGTGAGCAAAGGAGGGAGAGGGAGGGGTAAGGGAGGACCAAAGCGGGGAAAGGCAACGGCGGTGGTGCTCCTTACCGCAGCGGCGCTGGCTTCGATTCGCCGGCGATGTGAGCACGGCGGCGGCTAGGATTGGATGTGGAGGCAAAGGGGCAGGAAGGCGTGCTGGCTTGGCCACTTATAGGCCGGGGAAAGGAGAGGGTGGCCGTGGTTTGGCCGGCGGAATTACGGCGGTGATGGCCGCGGCCATGGCAGGCGCTTGCCATCCATGGCGCGGGTGCACCTGGACGGGATCACAGTCGCGGGAGGAGGTGCAAGGAGAGCAGCAAGGGGGCAGCAGGTGGGGCCAAGCGGGAAAAGTGGGTGGGGGCACGGTTTTGACCGGCGGCGGTCCTCTGCTTTGGAAAGGGGAGAGCGCCGGAGGTAGAAGAAAGGAAAGGGAGGGAGAGAGACTGGCACGTGGGGTCGGGGTGTCGGTGAGAGGGAGGCGGGGTAGCAGGCCTTGCTGGGCTGGTCTGGTAAAGAGGGGGAGAGGTGGGCCGGCGAGAGAGAAAAGGGAGGGGGAAAGGTGGGCTGCGGCCTGGTAGGAAAGGAGAGGAGAGGCGGGCTGTTGCTGGGCCTGCGGGAGAGAGCGGGCCGAGATGGGCCAGCAGGGTTAGGTGGGCTGGCGTGGGAGAAAGAGCAGGGAGGTGGGCTGCAGGAGTGAGAGGAAAAAGAGAGGGTTTGAAAGAGAGGGATGAGTTTTGGCCCAACAAGGGGTTTGATGTAGATGTTAGATAAAGAGGGATAGATTGGGTCCATGAAAGATTTAGAGATTGGAAAAGGAGAGAATGGTTTTAGAGAGAGAGATAGAAGAAAAGACTTTTAGTTGTAGAGAGAGATGGGTAGTGTTTTTAGAGAGAGAGATGTGGTTCATGTTGAGAGAGAGACAAGGCATAGATTTGATAGAGAGATAACGAGATATGGGTCAGTTTGGATATCGGGTTTTAGGTCCAAAAGATTGGAGAGAGAGACAAGGGTTAAATTATAGACGAACCTATTCGAGTTTGAAAACTCAAAATCATTTTTCACACAATAAACATTATGCATTGCAGCATGAATGCAACTGACAAATATTTATAACCTATGATTCATTTATTGGTTTTAGAAAATATTATTTGTTTTGAAAAGATTGCACACACTCTCTATTTAATTCTAACAAATTTTTTATAAAAAAATTTAAATCCTAGCCAAAGTGTAAATTAGGGTGTTACACCTAGCACCAGCAACATCTTCACGACGACTTCATAGCAGCTTCCTCTTTCTGAGCAACATTGTTTATAGCAAGGGTGAGCACATATCGTACTCAGCAAGTATGGGGAAAGTATGAATGCAGAGGCTTGACAAGGAAAGGCTGACAGGTTGACTGCATTAAGCAATTTTAGTTGATCAAATTTTATTAGCACCTGATTACTATGATATAAGTATATACCAACCCACATTAACATAAAGAGATACGCCATAAGCATATGGCTAACATAACCATAAACCACGATTTAAGTCCATCTTCAAGTTCAATTATCATGTGAGCGTCCAGGCCGCTCGTAACCGTGAGCACGGCTAATCGATTAGTTTTAAACACTCTGCAGAGGTTGCACATCTTTACCCACAAGTCACGTAAAAGTCCCAAAGAACTTTGAACCCAACCATGCGATGCCGGCCAAGCATCATACCACACTACCTAGGGGTGATTGCATAGGGACGCTACGAGGCCTTTACAAAGAGTCCTCCCATGTGTATTAGTCCATAGTAGCATATGCCATAGAGGCTATCTTTCGTACCACACTTCTACTCATGGATGGTCAGCCATAGAGTACTTCCATTCCAATACCTATCCGGAATAGAAGAGACTTAAAAGCATTCCTCCATACCCAAGCTACTATGCGAGTAATGGCCACACAAGACTTCCCTGATTACTCAGCCAAGACCAGAGCCATTTAGTCCTTGTGGTTGCACTGTTGTCCTGGGTGGTTCTCCTTGTTCCAATTAAGCATATGATCTTGTATTAACTAGAGGTACATCATAAAAGTAAAGCAATTTTATCATTGTTGTTCATTAGAGCCACCATATCCCAAGTAAAGCAACTAAGCATAGCTACCCAAGATAAAGATAAACCCAGGTTGACAAGGAATGATATTAAAAACTAGGATAAACCTTAATAGGACCCATCAAATTAAATGCAAGCATATGCAATGTGATTAAACACAGTTATTAGGACAGAAGAACAAGGACACACTTGCCTTTAACCAAGTAATGTTGTTGCTCAGAATTCATCAACCTCTTGCTCTCCAAAGCTCTCAAACCACATTCCTTCTACTCACATCAATCATCGGGCACAAGCATACAAAGCAGACAAACAAACAAACTAAGAACAATGCACCAAAACAAAGGAAAAGCTTTAAAAGAACGCACTAGAGGATAGGCTCGATTCTATGGATCACTGAAGCACACATACCGTGCTGAGAGAAAGAAAGGCTTGGTTAGCTTTATGAAAGACACTAGGTTTGAGCATGAGCAAGGATCAAAAGATCTAGAGCTTGAAAGCAGATTAGCTCTACAACAGAGCTTGACTAATGATTGATTTGCATATGTGAACATGAAAGACTACGAGCTTAGGTTTATTTTAATTATCAAAGAATATGTAAAGGATATTTCATAAAGAAAATACCTTAAGTTGGAATTAATGCAGCATTATAATTTTATTTGCAAAGACCGAAGTAAAGAACTAGTCAAGTTTTATTTATAAAGATTCATATATAACATTATATCAATTAAACATTTAACTTAGAAAAGATAAACTATATGAATATCCTAGACGTAACTTTATGATTCGAGTGGATCATATTATTATTGAAAACATCATGGCATTGATATTAATCAAATTAATATTTATTTATAAAACTGATGTAAAAGCCTAATCAACTTTTAATTGGAAAAGTTAATTAATTATTAAATAAATTAACATTTGGTTTATGAAAAACTGGGGTAAGGATCTAATTATATTTTATTTACAAAAGCATGTGAAATAGTCATTAATCAAATTAACATAGATTATGAAAAACAGTGTGTAGCACTATATTGCTTTTATTTATAAAAGGCATGTATAACTAAGCATTAATCAAGATTAATATTAAATAATTTTTCAGAAAACAAACATGATGAAAACTCACCACTAACGTGCGCTTTACATTATTATGAACCTAACACAACTTAAACGGATTAAAACGGAGCTAAAACATGGATTTTATGAGCAAAACAAGATATAGGGGCCTAGATGTGATTACTGAAGATTCCTGGGGCTAACAAGGAAGATTCCCGAGACACAATAAGTAGTGCTCGTGAATAGATCTAAGATCGGGGTTATATCTGAAAAAGCTCCAGAATTGGATCTATTTGTAAAGATCTAGGTATTGCAGGGGGTTACTGATAAAAGTTGCAAGACACATTAGCTAATCTAGGGATTACAGGAATTTGCATAGGGCTATTCGCAAAAGAGGGGGTCTTCTTCTTCCTCCTATGGCTGCCGGCGGATAGGGGCTCTGGTGACGGCGGCGACCTGGGCTGCGAGGGGCTCGGGCGGGCGGTGCAGGGGATAGAGGAGGTTGAGACGAGCTCATGGAGGTGCTCACCAGCGGCGGAGGTCAACGGAAGACGGTCGGCGACGAATGACTGCGGCGGATGACTACGACGGAGGTGCTCCGGTGCCAGGCTGGTGACGAGAACAGGCGGAGGGAGTGCGGCTTGCCACGGCGGAGCTCTTGGCAGCGACGCCTTGCTCCGGGAGAGGGAGGAGGCGGCGAATCGGTGGCGGCCGGCGGAGCTCTGCTCGGCGGCGCACGCGGCAGCGTGGCTTGCGCAAGGGCGGCGGGCGTACAGCACAGCGGTGGCTCGGGCACGCGGGCGCACGGGGTGCTCCACCTTTATAGGGTGCGGGCGCTCGCGGCCTGGCGTAGCGCGCATGTTGAGGCACGGCCTGGCGGCGGTGTTGGCCTTGAAGGCCACGGCCTCCGGCGGCCGGGCCCGAATGGGCCCCGCGCGGGCCAAAGGTTGGGCCGGAGCGGACTGGACCGATTCATGCAGGTCGGGCTTACGGGCTCGGCCCAAAAGGATAGGATTTCTTTTTTTTTTTGAAATTATTTTTCAGCGCAAAACAAATCCAGAAAATTCTAGAAATGTTATTAAAAGCACGAAAAATACTCAAAAATCCCAAAAATACCAGGAAAATTCTCAGAGATAGATTGAGACACGAACAATCCAAATAAAATATTTGGAGTTCATGAAAAAGATTTTAGAGCTTTCTAATAAATAGAATAAGCTCAGGGAAAATGAGAATAAACTCCAGAAAAATCCGGAAAATTTTCGAAAGGGCTTGGTCAACACCTAAGCGTGTTTTTAAAACATTTTGCACTGATGAACACCAAGATGCATTGGCATGAATGTAACACACATAATCTTTTTATTTAATTTAGAAATACAAACAAAAGTTTTTTCCTATACTATATTTCCTGTAAAGAAAATAAATGTTACAAAATTTTTAAAATTGTGTGAAAATCATTGCTTAATTATTCTTTCTATTCACATCCTGAAATTGGAAATTTCAGGGTGTGACAGGATATGATACCCTTGGAATATTCTCCTTCCTTGGGGAAATGCTACAATAGTTTATCTGTGCGCTTGCGGATTCGTTCATGATCATTAGATTTACCTTTGGCAAGTCTTGATGCTCACGCTAACTCAGCGTCGTTAGTAGTGACGTTAAGAAATACCAACAAGCATTTATGGCGTTGTCGCTAAGGATGGATTCCAAATTTGTTCTTAAGTGATTGCGCTACGAAATGTCAACATCATGGCGGGCTAAGGATCACGAAGCCCATATACATGTTTCCCAACAAAGCAAAAAATTTTCATGGTTCAGGGAAAACAAAGAAGTTGAAAAAGTTGAGGGACATAAATCCCTACGCTAGTGACATGACAGCTTCAGATAATAGGTTTTGGGCTCAGTTTCAGCAGGATTATTACACTTCAGTGATCATAAAGAAGCCCAAGATCACCCATCAGGCACAATATGTGGATTGGGACTTTATGGAACGGAAAATGATCCTATCTTCAATGAGATCATTAGAGTTTGTGAGCAACAAAGGGTTAAAGATCTCATGGGTTTTAGGTATGATTGGAATAGAGAGATAATCGCACAATTTTATGCCACAGTGCACTTTGGATATAAAGATGGAGAAAGAGCTATGCTTTGGATGTCAAATGGAGTGAAGTATGGAATTCACTTCACTAGATTCTTAGCTCTTTTCAACATTTCCCATCAGGACAAAGATTATCCGAAGCTACATGATGATGGTCTGCTTGAGCCGGAGGCTATGTGTTTCATGTACCCTAGGGATAAGAGAGCAAATGTAGGACATGTGAAGGACCTCTACACCAACTATTCAGTTTTGAATAGGCTCCTTTGGGTGTTACTTACTCCTAGGGATGGCAACCCCTCCGATGTCTCTAAATTTATGAAGAATTTGATGATAGCTTTGCGACTGGTGGCACCTCCATTTAGTGTGGGGGATTTCATTTGGCAAGAAATCAAGTACTTATCAGAAGATCCAAAGAAGATTTGCAGCTATAGCCCCTACATCATGTATATGGTGGAAAAAGTCTCTAAGATTGGGTTTCCTAAGGATGTAAAGCATAAACCATTTAGGCCCAATCCTACTAAGTTTCCAAGTGTTCCATCTCCTGAGCATAAACCAGAAATTAGAGAAGAAGAAGGACAAGGTTGGGAGCAGTTTCAGCAGGAGCAGCAGCCTGCTGCCCAGACTGTCACCGGTCTGACCGGTGGAGGCCTGAGCAGCAGTACCGACCCAGAAAAGCCACCTCTCCAATGCGAAAATTTCTAAACTTTCATTTTGGTATGTGCAAGAGCCAGCATGACATTGAAGTGGCACAACAAAGAGAAAGAAGAGAAAGGAAGAAGGAGAGAGATTCTATGAAATTGTTGCATGCACACTTTGGGCTTCAGCCACCTCGCTCTCCCATATCTCCTATTCCGCCTGAGGTTCCTATACCCACATTTGAGGAGAGAATAAGAAGCATGGCAAATTCAGGATTGGTGGATCAGTATGGCAGCTTCTTATATGAGTCGGGTGAGGGATGTCCTTCGGCTCCACCACCTCCTCCATTTGATTCAGCAGGGTCTTCTCAGCCGGTTGATGCTCCTAAGGCTCCAGAGGCTCCTCCAGATTGGGCTAGTCGCATATCCACCGACATATTTGGATGGACCTATCCTCAGCCTCCTTCTCCTCCACCTCAGGGTATGATGCTCCTCTAGATTCTCTATCTAAAATAGACCCTTCCCAAGATTTCTTTTCTTATATCTCCTATGCATTGCCTCGTTTATCTCTAAAATAGGGGATGGATCCGGATGGTCGACTTGGGATTGATCAGCTACAGCTACACCTTCTCCAGGCCTTCTTGGATGCTTGCTGACAAAGGGGGAGAAGATTGGATCCAAAGGTTACAGTTTCAGTAGCTAGTGCAGCAGGACTGTGGTCATCGGTTTGACCGGTGGCCTGCACCGGTCTGACCAGTGCCTGTTGGCTTATGAGAGCAGCCTGTAATAAAATTCTAAATCTTATCCTTGCGGACTTGAGAACCTTGTATGAGTGTTTTTATGTGTGTTGAACCTATTTATGTAATATTAAGTGACATTATGCTAGATTGTGGTGCATGATATGTATGATGAACTGTTTGTGTTGGCTAAATGGGGTATGGTGATCTAAATCGGTTTGCAACCCCGGTCTGATTGCACTAGCACAGATAGCACGCACGTTTGTTGCTTCATGCTCTAACTGGACCTGACTGGTCTGACCGGTCAGGGTCACCGGTCTGACCGGTGACCATTCATTCTGTGTAATGGTTGGGCCTGACCGGTCAGGGAAACCGGTCTGACCGGTGGCGTCCAGCCAGCACACTTGTTGTCTTGCTTTGTGCTTAACTTATCATATGCATCACACATTTTATTTGTCACTCACACATGTTGCACTCCACTGATTCTAAGATATAGGGGGAAATCTCATGCTTTTCTCCCAAATTTGTGCTTTTGGCATTTGAAGCCAAATTCTTGAAAGTCCATTCAAAGCACAAATTAAGGGGGAGCTCTTGCTATATCTAAGAATCGAAATGCGCTTTAATGATATATTTGTAAGCTTTAATCAAGTTGTCATCAATCACCAAAAAGGGGGAGATTGAAAGTGCATCTAGGCCCCTAAGTGGATTTTGGTGAAATGAATGACAAAACGATTAAAGGTCTAACATATTTTTCTAAGATTGTGAGCAAGTTTTGTTTATATATTCATGAGTTATTGTTTGGGTATGTATTGGTGAATGAATATTATATGCCTCACATTGGAGAGACAAATATATGTGTGATCCTAAGGCATAGATGGCAATTCTCTCTAAATTAAAAGCAAAGATTCATGTGGTAAATGAAAGAGGACACAAGGATGAGTATATACTTTATGGTCCTTAATTGCAAGCTTGCATATTCGTTGTCAATCAAGAACAAGCATTTGAAGCGAGATTTCAAATGAAGACTAATTGTGGATGAAGCAAAGCCAAACTCAATGTGGATTGGGTAAGTGATGAAGAGATCAACCGAGATGACTAGGGTGAGGGACTAAGCAATCTTTGGGGTCGCCATTTGTGTTTTGCTAAGGTGAAGTTCTAGTATCCGTTGGGTCTCCAAGTATCATATACAAGCCTTAACCGATGGAAGCGATGCAACTCATTCATATATTATGATTGGCGATATGGAGTGACTTAAAGATCTAAGTGTGCATTTCTATGCTATATGGAAAGATCTTAAGCCACTAGCTCAAGTATGGACATGCTCAAGACATTGGTTAAAGTTGAAAGCCCTCAAGTGGAAATTGATCAAGTATGGCAAGATTGAAGACATTCAAGCTCAAGAGGTTGACAAGGTGTTTTTATTTATATTAAGTATAGCTATGTCGTACTATCAAGAGCGATGCAATGTTCACTTTGTGACCAAGTCAAGTGCTCTTAGAAAACTTTTGTAAGAAATAGCCTTGAGAGCCTTAGAGTGTGCTAACAACCTCAACTAACCCAACCTGAGCCACTTCATCTCTTAGGTGAAGTATTAGAGTGATAAAAAGGGTTTTTGGGGTGTCTTGGGCCTCACCGGTCATACCGGTGTTTGAAAAACTAGTCGTTGGGCCTAGCTGCACCGGTCAGACCGGTGCCACTCACCGGTCTGACCGGTGTCGCTCGACAACTAACGGCTAGTTTTCTCTCTTGAGGGGTATAAGTACCCCAAGCCCTCCTCTTTGGTGGGCTGCTGTTCTGGGTGAACTTGCTGAGCTTCGAAGTCATTTCTTGCAAGCCTAAAGCCTTAGTGGCTCTTCCCAACCTCTTTGTGAGATTTGTGGATTCAAGCTATATCCTTGAGTTGGGTTGAGAAAATGAGATCTAGAGAGCCTTTGTGAGCTAACAAGAGCATTCCCATAGCTTGAGGACTTGAGTTTCGCGTCTACAAGTATTGAAGCATTTATTACTCTTGGAGGTTTGCCTCCTAGACGGCTAGGCGTTGCCGGCTAGCTCCCAAGTTGTGCTGAGCAGCGGCAAGTTTGTGAGGGCTGTGATCTTGCCTCTTCGTGGAAAAGATCCCCTTAGTGGAACCGAGGAAAGTGGTTGAAAGAGACCCGGCTTGTTGTGGGAAGAGTTAGTTGAGAACTTGAATCTCTTACAAGCTCTTCAATAGAGACGTAGCTTCCTTGGTGGAAGTGAACTTCGGGAAACACATCCTTGCGTCTCATAGTGGTTTGCCTCTCTAAGTTATTTTCTAGCATATTTGATTTGCTTTCGCTTCGATCTACTTGGGTGTGCTATTCGTGTGTGCAGGGATCATTACCCTACTTGTGACCATCTACTAAGACCACTCACCAAGTTTGATTCATGTTAGAAGTCAAGAGGAGCTTGAAGCTGTTTTGCAGGTGCTCTGTGCTCCACCGGTCTGACCGGTGCAGGGCAACGGTCTGACCGGTGCCCTCCTGTGAAGCAGAGCCAACACCGATCTGACCGGTGAGGCACACCGGTCTGACCGGTGACGCCTGGCAGTTCGAGTTTGCGGGAAATAAAAGTTTAATTCAGTCATTCGCCTATTCACCCCCCCTCTAGGCAACATCAAGGTCCTTTCACTATTCCATGTGGCCAGCCGCCTCGCGGTAACTAGACACATCAGCCCCAACAACAGCACAGAGTGGTTCTGGTAAGTTGGCGGGAGAAAAGCCCGCGCTGTAGCCAAAAAAAAAGTTTTCCCGTAGACAACTGTATATATCTCATTTCTCTCGACGACACGGTGTACACTACTGCAACTCTGCAAGAGACTCGCCGGCACCACGCTCTTGTTCCTTGTGGCAAAGGCTACAGCTAGCATCGGTGCGTAGATCTGCGATTGCCCATGGCGAGAATGGCGAATCGTAGCGGCCCTAGCAGTGAACGGAGGAGCAGGACTCGCTCCGATCAGGTCAGTCCTCTGTTTTGCCATGCTACTTTGACATGTCATTCTGGGTTAATAGACTATATTCGTGTATTTTAAAGGTGTTTGGAGTAGACTCCGATAGCCCCAGATCACCGACGCCTGGTCCTCGTGAAGTTATCGTTCTAGATCCTAATGAAAACGAGTGCAAGGACGGTTTGCCTGTCCATCTGAGGTATGACTGGACAGGCGCCAACCCTAGGCATTGGTATGTATGCTGCTGCAAGGTAAACGATGACTTGTTTCACTTCTAATAAATTTTGCTTCTGCGCTTCATGTTAGTGTGTTCAATCGCTAATTATATGAACGAAATCGGTGACTGCAAATTGATGGCATGAAGTGCGCGTCGTTTAGGTGGATAGATCCAGAATGGGATATTAGGACTCTAAAAGTTCTAAAGAAACTAATGGAAATGAAGGGAAAAGCAGAAGAGGAAGCAAGGTCGTGGAAAGAAGCATGTACAACTGCTAAGGAGGAGGCCAATGTCAAAGCAGATGAGCTGAAGACGATGGCGCAATACTACAGGGAGGTAAACCATAACCTGTTTGAGACAAGAAAGAAAATGAGAAATGATGCTCTATTGTCTCCTACAGAAAATGGTGAAGCCAACAGGTACCTAAAAGCTGAAAGCGAGGCAAGGATGTGGAAGGAAGAGTGTGCAAAGGCTAACAGAGAGATTCAAGAGACTGTCTCTGAGCTGTAGATGGTGAAGAAGCACCTGTATTCTGCCACAATTGTGGTGAAGAAGATGAAGGAATTGCTGCGATAGGCCTCATATAAGAGGTCACTCAAGGACAACAATGAGGCATAATGTGATTCATGGTGTTATTGCTAGGTAGACGGTTCAGATTTGTATCATGCTTGTATTTTGGTGTTTGCTACTGGATCATCTTGTGTTGTTTGCTACTTATTATATGTGGTGTGAACTTTGTGGTGATGAGTAGCTATGATTGCGAATTTGATTGTGGTAGCAATTTGTTCCATCATATTTACCATTTAAAACTAATGCACTGCATAATTGAGGAAGACTAATAATATAGATATTTGTATGTTATATATAGAAATGTGTTACAGATGGTTACATAATCAAAGATCCACATTATGCATAGCTAGGCAATAGCCATGTTCCTCGCAACCAAATCCAATCTCTAAGAACCTGCTTGATTCAGATCGCAGGAGTAGTGTTGACGCCTAGAACATTTCCTATTCCCTGCTCGTAGATCCAATATTGATCCTCTTCATTGTGTTGATAAGTTTGTAGGAAGTAAACGTGATTTGCCCCCAGGTCAGGCAAGCTGCAAATGGCATGCTCTTGTGTAACCATGCACTTGTCAGGACCAAACAAGGTGATCTTATTCTGAAACTCAGGAGCTCTGTCCCAGGGAATATGCTGCCAAATGTCCCCGACGAATGAATGCAGAGTTAATTCGACCACCTCAGCTTCTTTCTCCTCTAAAACAACAATGAACAATCGATCTTGACCTTCGAGTAGAGAAGAGTTGCTCATGCCAATAACCCATGACAACCGAAGTCAAACAAGTGCATATTTTTCACTCCTCAAAAATTGAGACGTGCACTTAATTTGGGACGAATAAGTGCACATTTTGACTCCTTGAAAAATGAGATACGGAGTATAGTATGCGATTATTTTGGGACGGAGGGAGTACAACGTTTCTTCTGGTCTGTTAACATTCCGCCAAACGGACTTTCCCTCTTTCTCAGCAACAAACCCCATTATAGAAAAAGTAATCTTTTCAGGGGACGCCTTGTCAATAATGGCTGAATGGGTTCCTCTCCTCATAAATATCCCACTCTTGCAACCAACAACAAACCCCATTCTCGCACAGCACCCTCTCCCTTCCTCTCCCCACTCTTGCAACCAACAACAAACTCTATTCTCGCACATCGCCCTCTTCCTCTCCCCATGAAGCCATTGTCTCCTAGAGGTGCAACGCAAGCCACATCCTCCTCTTCTTCTGATGAAAGGGAGGATCCCTAGTGGTCTGATGAAGAGGAGGTAGAGCAGAGCCCCATTCGAGTGCTGGTGGACACATCCTCTGATGATTTGGAGTTTGTGAACAAATAGAAATCCAAGATGGGGTGCCTCTGAAACATCGCACCCCTCGCAGGTCAGCAAGAGGTGCTAGGGGTCAGGGGCGCGGAAGCACCACCACTAACCGGTGAATTGTCTTCTCCAAGCAACATCATCCTATCTCATCCACATCGGTCGGCGGTAGTCAATCTCTGCCATCCTCGTCGAGCAGAGGCCGTCATCCACCATGCTCGACCGACCGCCATGGAGTGGCACCATCATCCCCAGGAGGCGCTAATTGAGGGATGACCTCATCTGCGGTCGGTGCCCAGGGTGGTCCGCCGCCATCTTCCATGGATGGCGGCAACAGAACGACTACCTCGTCCGTGAGCAGCTGCAACAAGGTGTCGGGTGCACCATCGACCAAGAAGCAGTGTCACAATTAGTGGTAACTGCTACTAGTAGATGGATTAGAAGAAGTAGAGCAGTGGCTCTGTTTTATCATTTCTTTTACTACTGTTTTCTCAATATGTTGGGTTTTATAATTGCTTACTACTAAATTGTAAGATGTTGGATTTTCCTAATAAAATGTTGTGTACCAGTGACACTTTAATCTGGTCTCACTGAATACCGCACAACGGACTTTCGCCTGTTGTTCATGCAGTCTCATTGCGTAGAATGACTACTATTCACTCTGTTTTATCTTTTCTTTTACTTCTATTTTTTCAAGATGTTGGGTTTTATCATATGCGGAGAGAATTGCTGATATGTTGATGTTTGCTACTTGGTGGTGTGAACTTTGTTGTGATGAGTTGAGAAACTTGTAGCAACCTGGTCATCTTATGATGTTTACTACAAAACGAACTTTCGCCTTGTGTTCATCCGGTATTTAAGAAATCAAGGGAACAAACTTTCCGTTTCACTGAATTTATACCGAGGGAGTAGACACACATTACCATTTTTATTAGAAACAACACAATCCAAATACAAACGACATTACGAGACAAATGCATGCATACGCATTGATTACACATGAGGATGGAACGATCCACTATCGGTGGAAGTACAGCGACATACTCTTAACGACATACTACTAGCAATCTACCATCATGACTCATACTACTACCATCACGACATACTACTACCATCACGGCCTCATGGCAATCCCACCGCTGCACGGAGTGTAGCAAAACGTGTATACTGGAGCAGATACTCCTCCAAAGTGTGATGCCTCGCCCTTGTATCCCACAGCTAGGCAGGCGAAATGGTGATGTTATGCACATGTAATAGCAGGTCACGAATAGTCCATTGCCTGTGACCCCTCAGGCAAAAAGGGCACACCCACATTCCTTTGTGAAAAACACGGGCTGGAATGGCCAGCTGAAGCCAAAGCAACACAGACCATTTCATGTCATGCGATTCATCTTGGAATGGTAAGTATGGTAAGGTGGATACTAGGCCCGGAATGGGTGCTAGATATTACCATACATATATGATGAAAGCTGAGGTTGATGGTAAGGTGGACACTAGCCCCGGAATGGACACTAGTTATTACCATCAAAATTATGGAACTCCTTTTTGCATGATCTCATCTCTCCCCTATTTCTCCTTTATTTTAGACATGGGTTATTTTTCTTTTCTTTCTCTCTTCTTTTTTTCCATAGCCCATGTCTCTTTTTGAAGGATACTTTTGTAGAGAGATGTCACACCATATATGGAGCTTTATTTTTATGAAATGGATGAAGGGTACAATGCTGACTTCCAGTGTAGAAGCATAGCAAGGGGGAAAGTGGGTGGTGTGCACATGAATCTTGATCATGAAAGTAATGAAAAGAATTCTCACAAGGGTCACAGAATTTGACAAAGCTCAATGCAATAACAAGTAGCATATGAGTAGAAGGTTTTCAACTATATCATATGGCTCTAGTAGGACTGTGGCATATCAAAGAGGAGCTTTGCAAAGGGTTTTTATGATTTTCAAATAAAATTCCCAAGCACTCAAACATAAAGAGCGAAGATCATATCATCAAACCATATCACAAACATCAACTACTTAGATAAGCATGAGTTCCCTAATGATATTTGTTCACAAACATCAAGATGATGAGTAAGGAATAAAACATATGCAAGCCAACCATAGGAATCATGTAGAGCAAGCATAGCACCAACCACTGAGTTGATATAAAGGATATGAATTGAAATTCAATCAAACTCATGGATAAAGGAGAGTGAGGTAGAGGGTGCACATACCATTGCTTCTGAAGGATAAGAGACCAAGAAAGACTAGTGGTGATTCGGCTAACCAGAGGGCAGTCGGGTCACTCTAGTTTACCTTGCTCTTGTCATGAAGGCGTAATCGATGTTGTGCAGCACCTGTGTGGGGGTTCTCTAGCTGAAATGTCGATGATGAGCTCGAGAGAACTCCCCCACACTAGTGGTTGACCCGGGTGCTGTTCTTCAAATGAAAACAAAGAAGGGACTCTACTGGTTCGAGAACCATAGAGCCTTTATTCAAATTCAAATATTTTTGTTGTTTTTATTTTATTTTATTGTCACCATGTCATTTGCTCAAGAAGGGTTAGATCAAGGCTACACATTATACACAAAGGAGGATATACTTACCTTGGACCTTTGAGAGGTCATATGTACCACCTTTGCATGATGTGCAACATGAATCTTGACACCTCAACTTACCTTCCCTTTGAATTTAGCTCAATGACTTACCCATTCAAGTTTGACAATTTTCTGCAGGGGTTAGTCAGCATATATGCAACCAAGATCTATGAAGATATAACTCTAAGGTTCATCAATCAAAACTCGACACCACGTTTTGTTTTGATTGAAGAAGACATTTTAACCTAAGCACCATGCTTAATTTAAAACAGCCTATGAATGTGTGTTGCAACATACATAACCAAAGCATAAGAACAAAGATAAAGGAAGCATGAAAGCATGATCAAGCTATTACCAAAAGGAACATAAGCATGAGCATATGATGGTGAACCTCGGGAACCTCCCGGAAGGGCTTTGTTTAATGTCAAAAGCAGGACTTACCTAGCTAGTGGGCAAGATGAAAAAACTGACATCATTGCCACACCAGGATAAGATTTGGTTGAGGAGGAACTCTACTCAGGATGCTCACATACCTCCCCTACACTTGAAGTTTTCATAGCTAGGCAACAAAACTCAAGTGTGTGGTGATCAAGCTTCTTTTTGTAAACGTTCCCTCACCAAAACTTATCTAGGTGTTGTCGTTGATGTGGCTCACATGTTCGTAGGCATCACCAGTCCATCTTTCTTCTCAATCTTCACCTGAATGGTTAGTGACCAAAAATATCCGAATGACAACTTATCCTAAAAACATGTTCTTGCTTTTATTCAAAAAGAAGAAATAAAACCTAACCTAATCCAGGCTATCTCCTGTGAGTGCTTTGTTTATTTAAGGTCATAAGCTCAACCATGGGAACTTCATCTTGCAGCTATCGTTGGTGGTGTCCTTCCTGTCTTACCACCAATCCTTGATGTATCAGTGAAGCTTCAGCTGCAAGGTTAGTGCCATAGTGCACGCACGAAATCTGATATGCTTATGATAGACATATACATCTACAACCAACCTTCTGAACTTTCTACAAAAGAGGACCATAAGGTGATTGCAGCCCTCATGCGTGCTCAGCGCACTAAGCATGTCTGACTCTGGAGGGACATGATGCGAGCATGGTCCGTATGGTGAACCAAGAATGAAGCCACCATGCTCGTGCGTGGAATCCTTTCCTCCGGACTCCAGAGTCAGTGCCTCGAAAGGTTCCATGGCCCATGAATTCTCCATCTCAAGAGAGTCATCGTGGAAGCTCGATGTTGACTCTCGATCATGATCGAAAGCAACATGATGCGGGCTAGCGGGAAGAGGCTGAAACTCGGTCGAGAGTGGTGACGATTGTTCGCCTTCACAAAGGTGAAGTGAGTCTTCCGAGTCATCCTCACGAGGGGTAGAACATTCTACAACCTTAATGAGAACGGGCTCGGATGATGCGAACGGAGATGTATGCGTCATTTTCTCGAGCGGGTTTCGTTGGAGAAGAGGCTTCGCCATAGGATGTCCATGACAAGGGGTAGCAGTGGCAAAAGCGACTCCCCTAAACTTATCATATAGGCTCCCTAAAGATGTATCGAAGAGCTGCTCTAGAGGGGAGCCTAGGAGAAGATCGAGATCAAGGACATCGAAGATGTGAAAGTCTAAGGTAGCCTCGATCCCATCTATGATAAGCGCCACGGCACTTGCAATCCCCCGAAATTCAAGAACGTGTCCCAAGGGGTAAGTCTTGAGGAGCATGTCGGATGGTGCTAGCGGGACTCTGCCCAAAAGAGTTTCCGCTAAGTGCCATGGCAAAATGTTAACCTCCATGATGGGGTTACAAAGGGCCTCTACGGCAATCTCTCTCACAGAACAAGGAATAACCAGAGAGGATGTACTATCCCAAAATGCTTCGGAAAAACATATCGTTCCATCTGGCCATTCCTCCTTCATGGCCTCCTCATGAAATGCTTCGTCAGGAGGATCGGGAGGCGAAGGAGATACCGTAGGTCTAGGGAAAGGCTCTGTCAGAGGATGTCTAGATGGTTCAGCATGGACAGAAACGGTTTCCCTAAGCTCTTCTTCTTCTGGGTTTCCTTGAGATTTAGCAAGAAGTTTTTCTAAGGAGAAACCTAGAAGAAGATCAAAATCCACGATGTCACATATGTGGAAGTCTAATCGCACCTCTATGTCATCAATGGTGAGCGGCACGTCCCTAGCAATCCCTTTACATGGAAAAACACAGCGCCACCTGGGGCTATGGAAAAGTCCATCAGTCGGGATCAGGGGCATGTCACCAACCAGAGTATCCAAAAGGGCCTCTGGTATGATGCAAGCCCCAGCAGTAGGGTCATGGACAGCATCTACGGTGTTTCCTGACATGGAACAATGAATGATGGTGGAAGTTGAGCTAACCCGAATTGCTTCGGATGTATGCTTCTGAGGTGACCGATCCACTTTCGTCCCATGATTCCAAACTTCATTGAGGACCTCATAAAGGTCCAACGATGTCGTAGGCTTCTCGTGCCAAGAGTGATCTGAGGTATTTCTGATGTTTTGAGAAGGGTCATCCTCAAATCGGGAAGAGAACTCCGAAGGTTGAATTTCTTCTTCCTTCGATGTTCGTGGTTCGGGAGAGGGCTCAACAGAGGAATCAAGGAATTCAGAGAATGAAAGCTCAGATTCGGCTATTGAGAGACTCTCATGGACCAACTCAGACCCCAGATGGGGTTCGTTGTAAACGATATGGGAAGAAGAGGTTTCTAAGAAGAATTCTAAGATCTCTCTTTTTTCAACTAGAGTTTGGTTTTCGAACGAACCTCCAGCTAAAAGGTCGAGCTCTCGTGCAGATTCCATGTCTATACGAGTATAAAAGGTGTACGTCACTATACCATCGGGTATAGACATGTCTGGGCTAGATGTCATAAGACGTAGGAACCTAGCCCAAGCTGCACCCATGGACTCACCCTCTAATTGCTCAAAGTCAAGGAGTTCACACGGCAAGAGCTCTATGCGTTCATAAAGGGAGAACGAGTCACAAAAGTTTTCTCATAGTTCTCCCCAATCATTCATATGCTCTGCTGTGTGGGTGTACCATTGCTCCGCTCTATCTACGAGAGAGAAAGGGAACAATTTCCACCTCAAAGTTTCCTGTGTCATGCTTGGAATTACCAAGCACGAACACAAGTCCTCGAACTCCTCTAAATGAACATTAGGATCGTCACTGATTGCTCCAGAGAAAGGTCGATTCCGAACCATGGCTATAAAGCCGGGATGAAGCTCGCAGCAAGATGAGGAAGTTGATGGTTGCTCTAAGACGAACTCGCCCCTAGGGGTAGAGAGGCTTTGATAGGAAGGCATCTCAAAGGGTAGCGGGGGTAAAGGTAGAAGAAAAGAAACAAAAAGGATAACTCGATGGGTAACGGGGGTGAAGGTAGAAGAAAACAAAAAAGATAAATACGAGGACCACTAGGTTCGAAGATAGATACAGTAACCGTTTCCCGGCAACAGCGCCAGAAATGCTTGTTGGCGTTTCTTAACGTCACCACTAGTTGTGCACCTAGAGGGAGCGCATAAGAACAACCGGGTATACCGCAAGCGCACGGAAATACCGCTGTAGCACTTCCCTAAGGAAGGAGAGTATTCCAAGGGTATCGAATCCAAGGAACGGTGTGCACTATCTCCTACTCTAGTATAGATGGTCCAAGGACACCAAACTCCAGCTAGGATAGATATGGGTTGAGAAGCACTTCCTTAAGGGACTTAGCTCTCAAGATGTATTCTGTCAGATCTCAGTCGTCCCCACGGGGCGACAGCACATCAAGGTGCTGGCAAGTGAGCCCAACTCGGTACATGACATAGAGGGTTGACAAAGGGTCCAACAGGCTTCACCACTGCGGCCTACCTCTACGCTACGATCGTACGTGGTCTTCGCAGGAAAACCAGGGCCCAGACACCATGTCTGTACCCCAGATAAATACTATAGTGCGGTTACGTATGCTAGCCCGCTAACTACACTATAGCAACCGTATAGATACGATCCCACAAACAAGGGAAAGATCGGAATCAGATCTAGTCATTGAGCTACGGAGCAGAAAGGAAGCTATGGATGTAGCTGAACGAGATACAGCGGACTTACTTAACTAAACAGGATCAGAGCATGCAAACAAGTATATGAACTACTGCTCTGGCTCTAAAGGATCAAAGCCTTGTGTCATGAAGAACACAAGCCTCTAACTTATGAACGAGCCACGAACACAAGAACAAATCAATCATGCATGATGTCCACTATAGTTATGCTGAAATACTCACTTTGATCTAAATGAAGAACAGGCATCCACGAGGACAACAACTCACTCCTCACCCTATCCTACCTAGCACTCTAATCACACACACAACTCATGGGAACTCACCTCTCCAAGAGAGAACGAGAGGAGAGGGAGAGAGGGATGTGTTCCAAATGAGAGCCCCTCCCCTCCTATTTATAGAGGAGGGGGTGGCTTGCTTTGGTGCTCCAAGTGCCTCCACTTTTTCAGCTTCCCTGGGCGCAGCCAATAGTGTAGTGACATGTGGCAGCAAGAACCGGGTGAGAACCGGAATATTCTGTGCAAAACCGGACATTCCATTGCTTCCTGGTCGCTGAGTGGTACTAAAAATAGCATAACAGGGGCGGACAGGGGCTCAACCGGCCGGCCAGCGCGTGAACCGCGCCACTGCCTTGCGGTCCACCCCTCCACGAGCGACACCTGTCCCGGCCTGGGCGGGTCGCTCCTCCTTCCCGCGCAAGCTACCTCGCAGCAGACCGCGAGGGCCACGGCGGCCAGTGGCAAGGCGCCACGCGTCCCAGGCGGGCCTCCGGTGCATGTGCGGGTGCGCACCGGCCTGGTTGACCGGATCGGCCCCAGCCACCCAGCGGGCGACACGTGGCCTGGCAGGGGATCCTGCGGTCGCGTGCGCGCCTCGCAGGCGATCCGACGTGCTGGGCGGTAGCCAATCACATCTCGCCACGTGGCACTTCCTGGACAGTTGCACGGCCCAGTAGCTCGAGCCCACGCTGACGTCAGCACTGCGTCACCTTTTGTCCTTTCCATATCTTGCGCATACGAACTCCGATGTAGGCATATAATATATCCATTTCGATCGTCTCGACGAGCCCGTCGCAATGGTGCAGTCCAAATTGGCATTTGAGGTTGTTTGTGATGACGTCCTTTAATAGCCATTGGACTACTTGCTCTCAATTCTACCGTTTGACATGCATTTCGGTGCGTTCTGCAACAAAAGCTAGAAACACCAACACTTGTGGAAATCATCAGTATCAAGCCCTATTCTAGTGTTGATGATCCTTTTACATTTATTTTATGCAGGTATTGACGGTGTAAAAACAGCACTTTTCAACTGTCAACACCAGTGGAATTGGATGTGCCATTGGGCTGGGTGCTGCTGTTGCCGTGCCGATGCCAGCGGAAGTGGAGGTGCCATTGGGGAAGGTGCTGCTGCGGTGCCGATGGCAACGGCTGAACCGGGTGCTGGTGAGGTGCCATTGCGCCCGACTGCTCCTGCTTCCCCGACTCCTCCAAGTTCCATGCTCCGTCCCTTCCTTGCCCGGCCATTCTCCACGTATTGCATACACAAACAAAGAACAAACCCTACATAAGCTAATAATATAATGAGACCGTCTCAATACTATGCATACATAAAGTAAATAAGATTAGCCAAGAAAATGATCTCACCCTTGTATCCCACTGAAGTTGAGAAATGCAAGACGAATGATGTGCCGCACTCGCCTATTTATCGAGGACTACGGCAGGCACGGGAGCTCGGTGTAGTATTGCTAAAGTTACTATGGAAAACGTGAGATGCCCGGAATATAGTCAGGCCTACGCCTAATACGAATCTATCTAGGTCAGAATCTTCAGTGGCACACATCGATTACATGTGTGGACGATGGGTATCATGGGATAAGCCCGACGTGTCTAGGTATGTGTTCATTTCTAGACTCTCCGGTCTAGACCACAAGAAAGTTATGCGGACAACTCAAGCCGCATCAACTGCATCTAATGGTCGTCTCAACTGCATCAACTCATGCTGCATCAACTGCAAGACAACTCTCTACCGTTTATTTATGAAAAGTTTTAGTCGTCAATTGCATCTGGAGAAACAGATTGGGTGTTGTAAGGCTGCACAAGGCAATAGAATCGACCGGATGGTCCTTGCATTGCAACACGCACGGTGCAGGATGACTTGACAAGTCCTCCTCGATCAGATATGTTGCGTGAGTCGTGACTGAAAAGGTCTACGAATGGTCTGGATTCGCACTTGATGATTCCCTCAGGCCTTGGAGACTAAGAAACGTGATGAACTTGTTGATGCGACAAGGCCAAATCAGAATAAGCTGGGAATTGGAAAAGCAATATATGTTTGTGTGTGTGTAATATTAACATGCATATAAGCACAGAAGGGCATCTCGAATGGGCGTTTGGGGACGACACGCTCTCACAAGTTGTTCCACGTGTCGATCATTGAGAATTGCAGTTAAGGACTGGCACCGGGTGTTAACCGACGAACTTGTGTGCACACCCGCTCTGAACGGACGTGTCGATCATTGTGAATCGCACTTAAGGTCTAGAACCGTGAAGTTCATGACCCGAACGTGGCGACACCCACACTGAAGGGACGCATCCATTTTCTGAGTGGTAACTGATGTCCACAAATGGACATTTCGGAACGACACATTCACTCCCACTACTATAATAAGAGTCAGTTTATGCACGAGATGATCATTGCAGGCCACTTGCATTCATGGCTTTAGACGCTAAAATGTCTCCTTCCATGCAAGTCCACGTCTCATTCTCAAGCCAGGAAGCGAAAGCAGAAAGAACCGTGGGCCAGTACAAGGAATCCAGTATGTTCATGGTGGGAGGCCGTCAATGGAGGCTACGTTGCTATCCTACAGGTATGAATGATCATCAGTGGATGGATGTTCGAGACGGCATTGCCGTTGTCCTTGTTCCTGTGCACAAATCCCAAATGGTACGTGTCTCATTGCTGCTATGAATACACACACTCACACATGGTGATACAGTCGCATTATGTCAAGCCTGTGACTGCTTCCTTCGACGTAGGTGCGAGTATTGCTGCGTGCGATGGCTAGAGACCCAAACGATGAAGATGATACATTTCGAGTTTAAGCTACAAAAGAAGTGGTTTTCACTAATCGGGATCTACAAGAAAGAGGCTTCGAATGTCTGGTGGAGCATCATGACATTGATCGTGTGACCTCCAATGAAGATCGCATACACATATCGTGTGGTGTTACAGTACTGGAGGACGACTGCATTGAAGTTCCTCTTCCATCAGTACAAACAAGCATATGCAAAAGCATTACAGCCCAAGCCCCTGTTGACGTTGTCTTCCACGTAGGTGCAGAATGCCGGGCGATATGAGCAAAACGTGCTGATGTGGCGAAAGTATCTTATGTGATGGAGGCAATGCTCTACGGCCAAGGAGTGGAGTCACGCTCTGAAATTGTTACACTTATAGAAACAAATCCTAATGGCTTCTCGCTCCTGATTAAATATGCTAGGGAAGGATCACTCCCAGAGGAGGCTGATTTATGGGACACTCCTGCCAACGCCTGACCTTATGTACTCTGGGTCACCGACATGTACCAAGTCGAAAGGTTGAAGCTGCACTGTGTGTCAAAGATGTGGGACATGGCAAGCGAGAAAACTGTGACCTTATTTCTATGATGGGTAATTCAGGTTAACTGCACACAATTGCATGACAAGTGCATGTCTCTCTTAGAGCGAATCTTTCCTCATGGAAAACTCACATATGATTGGGCGGTCGTATGCACTGATCACCCCGAATTTATGCGCGATCTCCATAGAAGATTACCTGAAGGGTTGTACCAGGGTCCCTGTAGTTTGTAGTTTTAATGTTTTATTTAAGTGTGTTTAGTCATGTAATAAACAGTTGAAACAGTACGTTAATTTGTTGCAGTGAGTACATTTGTAATGCAATAATCGGATCATCCGTCGAACGTGAATATGAAGTAGAGTATAATCCTGTGTGTGTTTGTCAATTCCATGATCCATGGTGGCACGGACAACCCACAGTCAACAACTTGCCTCTCTGCGTATGGTCACTGACGTTTGGGTCCGACACCCAAGCGGTCTTTCGTTTGGGTCACTGACGTTTGGGTCCATGATCCAAAGTCTTTCGTTTCCCGCTCTGGAGCAGAGAGGCGGGACTTGAAATTTTGAATTCTCCGCTCCTCCTCCTGGTCCTCCCCGTTATATATAAAACAAAGAGGGAAACCAGGCCTCCTAATTCCCTCCTTGTAATTTCCTAAAATCAGGGGATCTTCTCCTCTACCGCCGAAGAGACCTAGTAGATCTATGGCGGAAGCAGCAACAACGACCTAGCTACCGACGATGCCTTCCTCTGCTACGAGCGGTCGGCTTCCTCTGCTATGAGCGGTGGCCTTCCTCTACTACGAGTGGTGGCCTTCCTTGGCAACGTCCTTGAAGCTGCAAGATGGTTCAAACCCGTTGCTCCGTCGGCTCCCACGAGGCTCACCCTGGCGGCCGCAGATCTGCAACAGTTGCAAAGAACAACGTGTTCAAGGCACAAGTTCGGACTACTAAATTAAGATGGCAGTCAGCACCTTCTTCCCTCGTCAGGTCTGCGGGCTCCTCCCTGTATTGATAGATTCAATTAGATTGCTTCCCCATGCTCTTTGGCATTCTATAATATTCTTTCATGTTTGGGTGGTTGTGGATCTACTGTACCCTATTGCAAGAGTTTGTTGGAAGTCATTTTATTTGAGATTTGTAGAAATTTGTAGATGAAATTATTAGACAGCTTCCCCATGCTCTTTGACTTTGAATATTGTTGTTGCATGCTTGGGTGATTGTGGATCTTCTATTCCCTATTGTAAGAGATTGTTTGAAGTTAATTTATTTGAGGTTTGTAGAAATTAAAAGATAAATTATTATATTGCTTACCCATGCTCTTTGGCTTTTCATATTTTTGTTGCATGCTTGGGTGATTATGGATTGGGTGTGATCGCTCATGTACCGCATTGAACTTAATAGATGAAATTGCTTCTGATTGCCAATGATCTCAAGCCTTATCTCTTGTTCTTATACTTGTTTTAGTAGGCCAAAGGGTCAACATTTGTAGTTGCTTCTGTTCAGACCTGCTCCAAGGTAAAAAAACTTAATTAACACCTTCTTTGTTTCCAATTGCGAATGATCTCAACCCTTACCTGTTGTTCTTGTACTTGTTTCAGCGGGCCAAAAGGTCAAAATCTGTAGCCGCTCCTGTTCAGACCTGCTCCAAGGTAACAAACTTAACACCTTTGTTTCCTTAGTTCGAATCAATTACAAGATCCTAATCTGACTTGGGATCCACTGTTGCTAGATGGAAGCTACCAAGTCAATGATGCTTCTTCCCGAACAAATTAAAACAGAGGAGTACTCAAGAATGGGTACCAAATCCTTATGTAGTAGTGTTGATGAAGAGCGAGTTAATGCTCCCAATCAGGATGGGGTACAACTTCGACAACGGTTTGTTGCTCACTAGAAAGAGTTATGTAGCTTGAAGAAGAGGACCGATGAATCAGAATCAACTCTGAAAATGTAGTCGGCTGAGATTAAGAGGTTGCAGAAGCTTACCGAAGACAGTGAAGACCTCCTTCGTCTACTGCTTAGCAGTATAAGATGAAGAGGTTAAGATCCTTAGAACAAATCTCCAATATCTCCTGTGATTATGACCTGGATTTAGCTTTGTTAATCTATGCTCCTTATGAGACTGTTATATTGTAATAGTTTGTGATATGTGATGAACAATATGGTCGTGCTTGATAGTAAACAACAGTTTGTTTTATTGTATAAAGAAATATGTGCTGATTACTATTTTGCCAACCGGATCGGAATTATTCTAAAAAAAGATCAGAATTGAGATGAAATCAATTAATATTGATGCACGATTAGTTAATTTTCTGTTGGCCTTCAGTGGGCTTAGCCCACTATTTATTGGGCCAAAAGTCAATTTCATTGAAATTAACGGGACATATAAGACCGCAAATAATGTGCGCAATTGTTGGACTCGACCCAACAAAAAGGGGTCCAACCAAATCAAAATTGTGATCGAAAAAACAACAAATAGGCCCAACAAAATCTTTTTTGGGCTATCTGCACAACGCCGGCCGACAGTAACAGTGTTGGGCTCAACCCAGCTTTAAACGGGTCAAATTTGTTTAATGACGCAAATGGTTCGTCACAATTGGCATGCCACATCAGATTATGTCCAGCGTGGCAAAGATGCAGGAACGAAGTTATGACGTTTTGTAAGAACGATTTTATACGCATCATTAAACTCATGATGCTGCGAAATAAGGTCTTGTCATTAATCGCGGTTTGTGACGCTCTATTAATGACGGAGGGTTTTCGTAACAACCAGCGTCATTAATCGCGGTTTATGACGAGAATCTCCCTTTTTTGTGTCACTAGTCAGCACATTCCTTGTAGTGTCTAAAATTGACCGTTTAGATTCTCGAAGTTGTTCGACTGTGTCATCCCGGTCTCTAAACTTGCAAATCACATGTTTACGTTCTCAAATTTATTCAATTGTATCACTTCGGACCTCAAACTTGGTTTTGAGTCTCATCTGTGCCAAAACAAGACGATTCAAAAACTTTGTATAAAAAATTATTCATAATTTTTTATATGAACTCAAATGAAAACAAATTTTGTATCAAAATTGTAGCCCTCAACGTGATCTACAACTTTGTAGTTGAAAATGTTTTGAACTAAAATTGTTTAGGGTCCTCAAATATTGTTGTATATTTGTAACTTTTGAAATATAAAGTTTGTCTTGATTCGAGTTCGTATGAAAAGATTATGAATTATTTTTGATATAAAGATTTTAGATCACCTTGATTTGACCCAGATGAGATTCAAAACTAAGTTTGAGGACTGAGATGACACAACGGAACAAGTTTGAGAACCTAAATATGTGATTTGCAAATTTAGAGACCAGGATTACACAGCCGAACAAATTTGAGGACCTAAACGGTCAATTTGAGAGTTTTTTTAGGCACACACTCACGATAGTTTAGAGACCAAATGGAGAAAATTGGAACGGTTTTAAAAGGTTGGGGGCTTAAAAATGAGGTTATCAACCACTTCCTGTTTCATAAAAAAAAACTGATTATCAATTAGGGACGAGAAATGGGACTTCTTCGATTTTTTCCCATATAAAAAACCTCACTATCTTGTGTATTCTTTTTTTAAATTACACAGTACAACGCAGACGCTCACAACACGTACCCACACTCACCTCTATGAATACACGTACACAAACCCTACCCCTATGAGCAACTCCGAAGGACTGAGCACCGGCAAATCTGGATATTCCCGAAGTTACCACTGGCGCCTCGTCGTCGACGGGAGAGTCGCTTACCACTTAATGCATAACGCCGAAAATCCCGGAATGAATCCAGAAAAAGATGCGAGCACCAGGATTTGAACACTGATGGGTAGCGTCCTACCGGACCGTTCTACCATTAGACTACAACCCCATTTGTATATCTTGTGTATTCTTGTTCATGTGCGGTTGTGCCCCACCGTGTTCTCTGGTTTGGGTCCACGCCATTCTTGGGTCCACTTCACAGAGCACACGGGGCCGGGGGACAGGGGCGCTGGTCTCTCTTTCTCTCGGACCGACGATTGGGAGCGGCGGTGCCGCCCTTGGCTAGTTCTTCGTTGGCTGCTCGCAGGTCGCAGCGACGAGCATCCAACAGGTATGCCGGCCCATTTCCTTCCCATCCTGCTGTGCTAAATCTAATACCCAAAACCCTAATGAGTGATATTTCTATTTGTATTCGAATCTGACCATGAATCTCGATTTTTTAGGCAAAAATTATCGGGTATCAGGTCTGGATTCAATTAAAAGATGAGGAAGCTCAAGTTCCACGAGCAGAAGCTACTCAAGAAGACAAATTTCTTGGAGAACAAGAGGGAGGGAGGCCACCGGGAGGCGCTCGTGACGCAGCGCTACCGCCTCGTCGAGAGGGACGATTACAAGAAGTAAAACTTCTACTCTATCCCCAACCTCCCCTACGTTTCCTATTTGTGCTGAATCAGTTGAAGGATTGCATTATGGTTGATCTTGAATCCAAGTTTTTGATGAAGGATACACTGACAAATTGTGATTGTTGGGCTGACAGGTACAATGGCATGTGTTTGGCCCGGCTCCGGCTCCGGCTGTGGCTGTGCTGGTGGAGCGGATTCTGCGGTGGAGCTGAATCCGTTTTGGAAAAACGTTTGGCAAAACAGCTTCTCCTGGCTGTGTGAGGTGGATAAGATGGTGAAAAGTCCATAATGCCCTTCCTTTTTCTTTTTTGTTTTTTATTTTCTATTTCCTTCTTTTATTTTCTATTTTCATTTTCTTCTCATTTTTTTCTTTTTCCCTCCGGCGCGCTGTTGCGGTTCGCGCTGGTCGCCGGGCAGCCGCCGGCCAGATCCAGCTGGCCACCTCCAGGAGGGGCTCCAGCGGAGCTCGATCCGCGCCGGCCACCCCCGCCGCACTTCCCGGAGCCCGGCGGAGAGCTCGAGGAGGGGATCCAGCGGTGGGAGCTCGAGGAGGGGCTCCAGCGGCGGGAGCTCGAGGAGGGGCTCCGGATCCGGCCGCCGCCGCTCCTTCTCCGGCCGCTGCCGCTCCTTCTCCAGCTGCCGCCGCCGCCGCTCCTTCTCCAGTGCGAACGATGGCATTTCGGTGGTTATTTCGGCGAACTTGGAGGGTAATTTGGTACCCGTGCAGGCGGAGCCGGGGGGAGCTACGTTTTTTGGCTCCCTCCCGCGGAAACTGCTCCAGAGAGCGGGTTTCCCGGGCGCTCCCGTCCCGAAGCCATTTTTTTGCGCCCTTTGGCAAGGCTTCGCCAAAAACGGCTTGCGGAGCCGCGGCAGAAGCCTAGCCAAACGGACCCTTAATGGTGCAAAAGCTCGTTAACATCATAAAGCAGATGGACCCAAGAGACCCTTTCAGAATCGAAATGACAGACATGCTGCTCGATAAGCTGTAAGTTACTGTCAGTCCACTACTCCACTTTTCTCCATTTGGTTGTGAGATGATATATCCATGCTTTTGTGAATTTTGAGTTGGACTGCCTTACAAATTGCTACCTTTTGCTGGGTTTGGATTGTAGATTTCTTGTAGAATTACAAGCAGTCCTGATTACAAGGATGTTCCCCTGTATGTAGGATAGCTAGACTATTGTTTCATTCACACTTTAGATATATGGAGAAGATTAAATAGATGCATTATCAATGTGTTGAGCTATCAGTGTATGAATGCTGAATTTGCTGCAGTGTAAGTATAGGAAAATTGCTTGGATAACCCTCTGTGAGATTGTGAGCTCTTCAGAGCATAAGGGCACCAAGGGAAAGTACTATTTATCTCTGACTTTGATTGAACTCTCAACTTCCTGCATCTGCCATGGACGTAATAGGCTTAAGCTATCATCTATACTAGTTTTTTCCTTGAGCATGACAATGTATATCTTTTTTTTTTTGAGATTACACAGTACAAAGCAGACACTCACAACACGCACGCACACTCACCCTATGAACACACGTACTCAAACCCTACCCCTATGAGCATCTTCGAAGGACTGAGCACCGGCAGATCTGGAGATTCTCGAAGTCACCACTGGCGCCTCGTCGTCGACGGGAACGTCGCTTACCACTTAATGCATAACGCCGGAAATTCCCGGAATAAATCCAGGAAAAGGTGCGAGCACCAAGATTTGAACCCTGGTGGGTAGCGTTCCACTGGACCGTCCTACCATTGGACTACCGGAATATATCTTTTTGTTAGCATGATACGGCTAGATTACTTGATAGGAATGGGGGTAGATGAGATCTCGCCCTCATGCTGGAGGCTCTGAGATTTCCTTTATTTCAATTGAAACGCTATATCACACTTCCAGGCTACCAGGCTCACTAAACTTCCTATGATACTATTTTTGGTTGAGCGTGTTTGTCGCTGATATCTCAACCTATTTCATTTTTGAAATCATGTAATGTTTGTCCGATTTATCCATCTCCTTACTTGTGTAGTAGTCTGACGGGTTTGCCTTAATTTTCAGATATAATATGGGTGTAATTCCAACAAAAAAGAGCCTGTTAAAATGCGAGCATCTTTCAGCTAGCGCCTTCTGCAGGTATCTCTTTCTCATGTGGCAATCTTTTCCCATTCAATAACTGGGAGCTTTTCTGAAAGTTGTGTTTTGGTCAGGCATCCAATGTCACTTCAAGTTTTTTTTTGTTTGCTTGATTAAAGCCTATGTGTTTCAGAGTATGCCATGCAATTTTGGCTAACCACTTAGATAACAATATTACAATGAATAAGAAATAACATGCTATACTGCCTTCCACTTACCATATTCCTTTGCTAAGACTATCTGCACTCGTCAACCTTTACAACTTCCTCAAAAACAGAATATTCTTGCCTGGTCAGCAAGATTCTCTCCTTTATACAACTTTCTCCCGCACTCGTCATACTTTATACCTCATCCTCTATCCCAACTACCCACATCAGGACCCACATGTCAGCCTCCCATTTCTTTTTCCCCTCATCCCCACCCACACAACACCCCCTCTCTCCTCAGTTTCTCCGCCGCCCCTCCCGCATGCTCTCTCTCCCCGGCGTCCTCTCTCCTCCACGGCCGGCGGGACGAGCTCCGGCGGTCGGCAGGGAGTGGATCCAGGAGGGCGGCGGCGGAAGCCCTCCCTCCCTACCTCCCGTGTCTCTCTCTGTGGCGGAGGAGCCGATGCGCTCCTCTCTCCGCGTGGCGGCGGGAGGAGCTTGGGGAGGCGGCGGTGGCAACGCGCAGAGGTCGGGACGGTGCGCGGATCTTGGACGGAGAAGCAGGGCGGGGCCACGGCAGCGCCGCCGCACCCCCTTCCCTGCTCCGCCCCGCGGTCGACCTCATCCCCTGCTCAGTCAACGGTGGGCGTCGGCAAGGGCGTGCTCCCTTCGGCGGGTCGAGCTCCCTCATCGAGCTCTCCGCCCGGAGCACCTCTAGATCCGGGCCTCGCGATGGCGGCAAACATGGGCCAAGGCGGCGCTGGCGAGCTCCCTGCGCGGCGGAGGATGCGGGGTCTTCGCGCCGGCGTACATGGAGGTCGTGGCGGCAGCGGCTCGAGGTCGAGGCTCCCTCGTTCGGCCCCTGCGCCCTCCAGGCTCCCCGCGACGATGGCTCTGAACGGCGGCGCCGGCCCCGCCCTCTCCGCCGCAGCCATCCCCCTCTCCCCTCCTTCCTGCTGCCGGCTCGGTGGAGGCGACGGCCATGGTGGTGTGCCGGGAGCTCCGTGCGCCCTCTGGGCTCCCGACGGGGGCGGCTGCGATGACGACGACGCCTCCATTCTCGGCACGAGCAGGGGCGACTGCGAGCTCAACGGCAACGGCCCTCCTCCTCGACGCCGGAGCGGTTGGCGGCGGCTCCTCTTCTCCACCTCCCCCTTCCTGCTACCGGCGCGCAACAACAACGTATGGCGTGGGTCCCGCTCCTCGTCCTTTCGCGGACTCCCGCTACCCCGCCACATTCCCAGGAAACGCGAAGCTCGCACGGCGTTGCGGGAGCTTTCCAGTACCCCAGTGCGGGTGTTTTTTCTTTTGCGTATCCTTTCAGGAGGCCGGTGGCGTACCCAGTGCAGATAGTCTAAGTTACTGTAGGCGGAGACTGGCAACAGTCATGGTGAAGCTCAAGTTTGCAGAGTACCTTAAAGAGGCGGTAACATACATCGAGCAGGGGCATGTGCGCGCAGGTCCGGAGACTGTTACAGACCCAGCTTTCCTTGTGACCAGAAACATGGAGGACTTCATCACCTGGGTGGATTCCTCAAAGATCAAGAGGAAGGTCATGGAGTACAATGACGCGTTGGATGATTATGATGCCATGTTCTGAATGAGAGAATCATTTCCGCGGAAACTTGGTGCCCATCAGTGTAATCTTTGGCTACTCACATATGGCATTTCCAGAACAAAAATCCGGAAATTGTCCGTTGCAGGGTGCTTGCATTTTTGTAGCTGGTTGCTGATGCATTATGTCTGATGTAGCGTGGTATTGTCTTTTTTATTATTATTATTAAAGGACAAGTTTTGTGCTGTGCATTTTTGGTTTCCTGTGTTGTTTCACGCCATCCCCCATTCAGCACAATTTCAGTTGGAAGTCGGAGGGCTCTGAAGTCCATGTGGATGTCGTTGAGGCCTGAATTTGATGCCATTTGCAGATGAAACTTAGGGCCTGTTCTGTTCGTTGAAAAAGAATAGTAAAGTTGCAAATGAATAGTGTTGGGATAGTGTTTCTTGTGAGAGAAGATGTGATGTGATGGATGTGATAGGTAAATAGTGTTATTCACTGTTCCTTTCGAAGGAAAAGAACAGGCCATATCTCTCGGCTACGTTGACGGGGATTTGAGGGTTGACGGGGATTTGAGGAGGACTAGGGATTTGGCCGGGAGCATAGTTATTAGGATCAGACCGGACCAGTGGTTCGACCGGTAAAAGACCGAACCAGAGCCTCTAATGGTCTGGTTCGCTTAAAAGGTCGTTCATGCAATCAGACCGGCAAAAACCGGTAAAACCGGCCGGTTTTTTCCGGAATCGGCGAACCGGACGGTTCTACATGAACCGAGCGGTTTTTGTTCACCCTCCCCCATCTGCTTGGCTTTTCCCCACGTTGGCCCAACAAAGGCCCAGCCCAAGTACACCTTCTGCTCAAGTAATCCGTCCGCTCATAGCTCGGACGGACTCGCCCGGCGGCGGCGGTGGCGCATCGCAGAAAAAGAGACGTGTCATGTCCCAGGCGCCAAAGGAGTAGAAGAGACGGAGTATTACATTTACGTTTTCTATCCAGACTTGTAATAGCTGTTTAGCTTATGACGTGTGGGCCCGTTTGGGCAGGGTCAGCCTGTGCTATAGCCTGGCTGTGTAAACGTTTGAGACATTGAACAATTGAGAAGTAAAAATGTAACAGGGGTTTCAGGGCTCGTCGCCCTCCCTGGCGATCTCATCCACTCTAGCGTTTCACGTCTCCGGTGATCCGCCGGTAGGCCACGGGTTGTGACAAGTGGTATCAGATTCAGTTTATCCTCGGCACGCGGCTGCTGTATCTCAGAATCCGTCGATTGACGTTGCAACGCTGAGGTTGGGCGAGATCGAGCTTTGTGCCGCGAAGAACCGGTCACTGCTCTTGATTTCCCTGTAATTCTAGGCACGCGAGTCGATTTGCGGGAGATTCAGTACCACACGACCGATTCGTCTCACATCGAGGCGGAATTTTACCTCTATCCTTCAATCTCAAGTTCTGGTGGAGAAGGTGTCGAGTTCGGTGAAGAAATTCTAGTGGCGAGTGGCGGCGGTAGATTGCTGAACGGGCGCGGCGTCGATCACCTCCGACGCGTGTGCGCAGGACCGGTGCAGTGGCTGCTGGATTCCCTCGGCTTCGAGTGACTGCGGAAGAGCCTCCTCCACTCGAGGTAACATCAATTCTTCCTCGCAGTACACTTGGCTTCGGGTGCGGTCACCACGGCTCCTCCTAAGCCCTCGGTTCAGACGGGATTCATCTTAGCCAAGATGGATGAGCAGGCGGAACAAGAGAACACAAGATGGGAGCGGCTCAGTGATACCTTAGATGAGTTATTCGCTAAAGTGGGTCAAATTGATGCCAATCAGAAGAAGACAGATGTTAGATTTGAGATGTCATCGCAGGTGTTTAAGCAATTGCTGAAGGATCAGCAGACGATGGCTAAGCAAATTGAGGCCACCGGGCAAGCTGTGGCGAAATTGACATTGGCTGGTATGGCAGCAGCACAGGAATCCCCACCTAGTCCTACATCTTCTGAAGCATCTTTTGAGAATTTGTTTGGGGACAACAAGTTTCCAGAGAATACAACCAAGTTCCAGAAATATGAGTACCATGCTCCCAAAGTGCCTAAAGAGAGTAAGCAGCAGCACAAGTCATTTCTTCCCAAGATGCAATTTCCACAATTCAAAGGGAAACATCCAGCTATATGGAGGGACAAATGCCAGGACTATTTCAAGATTTTTGATATTCCAGAGAGTATGTGGGCGACTTATGCATCAATGAACATGGATGATAATGCTGCAAAATGGCTTCAAATGTACAAGAAGAAACAGGGGCTAGGCAGTTGGAATTCTTTCATCACGGCTGTAGAGAAGAAGTTTGGTGATAATGACTATAGAGCTGCACTAACTCAGTTGTTGGAGTTACAACACAGTGACAATCTGGAGTCCTATATCTCAGAGTTTGAAGACTTACAGTACCATATCACAATGCATAATGCTGACCTGGGGGATTTGTTCTTTGTGACTCAGTTTGTTAAGGGACTTAAACTGGAAATCAGTTCAGTGGTTCAGTCTCAAGTGCCTGATACAATGGAGAGAGCTATCCTCCTAGCAAGAATTCAACAACAGGTGTTAGACAGAAACAAGAAATGGTCCAAAACACCTAGCTCTAGTAAGCAGCTGCAACAACTGCCCAAGCTTGATAGTAAGCACACTGGTCAGACAAGCAGCTTGTGGAGAGAGAGACAGACCAGAGACTACAGAAGAGCTAATGGTCTGTGTTATTTTTGTGCAGAACCCTTTGATATGAATCACAAAAATGTGTGTCCCAAGAGACCCCAGCCACAGACTCAGGCCAATGCATTGGTACTGAACACCTTGGATGTAGTGCTAACAGAGGAAGTGTTAAATGAGTTAGCTATAGAGGATGCCCTAACTGAAGATTTTGGGCAATTATCCCTAAATGCCATTTCTGGTACAGACATTGGAGAAGTTCTCAAAGTCAGAGCTCTGGTGAAAAACAAGGTGATGCTAACCCTTATAGATAGTGGAAGTTCTCACAGCTTTGTCAGTGAAGCTTTTCTAGCTAAAGTGAGCATTACACCCCTACCTACAACACCCAGGAAGGTCAAGTTGGCAAATGGGGAAGTGTTGCTGACCAACCTCTATGTTCCCCAAATGGAGTGGTGGGCTAATGGATACACTATGAAAACAGATATGAGGGTGTTGCAGTTGGGAACATATGATGCTATACTTGGGTACGATTGGCTAAAACCTCACAGCCCAATGAATTGTCACTAGGAAAATAGAACTATGCAGTTCATAGATGAAGGCAGAGAGGTCTTGCTGAAGGGTGTTCTACCTCCACAGCAACAGTTGCAGGAGATGAACACTGAACAGTTGTTCAAATGGGCCAGGGGTAATGATGTGTGGGCATTAGCAGTGGTGGAAACTATAATACCCAACCAAGTAGAGACAGTTCATGAGGAGGTCCAGAAACTGTTGACAAAATTTCAGGATGTTTTTGAACAACCCAAGACACTACCACCAGCCAGATTTTATGATCATCAAATACCCTTATTACCCAACTCTGTGCCTGTGAACTCCAGACCCTACAAATATTCCCCTCAGCATAAAGATGAGATTGAAAGGCAGGTTAAGGAGTTGTTGGAGGCTGGGTTGATTGAACACAGCACAAGCCCATTTGCTAGCCCAGTATTGTTGGTGCTCAAAAAGGATGGTAGTTGGCGCTTCTGTGTGGACTATAGAAGTTGAATGATATAACTGTCAAGAACAGGTTTCCCATGCCATTGATTGATGAAATTCTGGATGAATTGGCTGGAACTGGGTATTTTTCAAAACTTGACATGAGGTCAGGATATCACCAAGTGAGAATGAAAATGGGGGAGGAATTCAAAACAGCTTTTAAAACTCATCAAGGACACTATCAGTTTAAGGTAATGCCTTTTGGACTGACAAATGCCCCAGCAACATTTCAATGTATTATGAATGAAGTGCTAGCTCCCTTTCTGCGCAAATTTGTTATGGTATTCTTGGATGATATTCTAGTCTATAGCCCTACTCTGGAAGCACATGTGCAGCACTTAAGGCTAGTATTAACCAAGTTGAGAGAACATCAGCTTTACATGAAGTCTAGCAAGTGTTCCTTTGCACAGAAACAGCTGGAATATCTGGGTCATGTGATTTCTGACAAAGGAGTAGCTGCTGATCCCAACAAGATAGCTGATATGCTTATGTGGCCTGTTCCAACAACTGTGACTGAACTCAGAGGATTTCTGGGATTAACTGGATATTACAGAAAATTTGTGAGGCATTATGGGGTGATTGCCAAACCATTGACTCTGCTGTTAAGGAAGAATCAGTTTCAGTGGAATGATCAAGCTCAACAAGCTTTTGAGACTCTTAAACAAACTATGACCAGCACCTCAGTGTTAGCCTTACCAGATTTTACTCAGCCATTTATTGTGGAAACTGATGCTTGTGAAGTAGGAGTTGGGGCAGTCCTACTACAACATGACCAACCAGTGGCCTTTCTTAGCAAAGCATTGTCTAGTCAGCACAAGCATTTGTCAATATATGAGAAGGAGTTCTTGGCTCTGATTATGGCCATAGAAAGGTGGAGGCAGTATTTGCAGCACCAGGAGTTTATCATAAGAACTGACCATAAAAGTCTGGCTTACTTGACAGAACAGCACCTACACTCAGACATGCAGAAGAAAGCAATGTCTAGGCTTATGGGGCTCCAGTTCAAAGTCATCTACAGGAAAGGCAAAGAAAATATTCCTGCTGATGCATTGTCAAGATGGTCTCATCTGTACAATATGCAGGCAATGTCCTCTGCACAACCATATTGGGTTCAGGAGATTTTGAATTCTTATGTGACTGATGGCCAGGCACAATAGCTCTTGACTCAACTAGCTGTTCACAGCCCTGATACTCAGGGATTTACTTTGGAGAAGGGGCTGATCAGATTTAAGAACAGAATATGGGTGGCTAACAACTCTGCCCTCAGAACAAAGATTATAAATGCTATGCACTCCAGTTCCATAGGGGGCCATTCTGGCATACAAGCTACCTTTCAGAGGGTGAAAAGTTTGTTCTATTGGAAGGGCATAAAACAAGACATTGAGGATTTTGTCAAGCAATGCTCAGTGTGTCAGCATGCCAAACACACCAATACATTACCTTCAGGCTTTCTGCAATCTTTACCAATTCCACAAGGAGCTTGGCAGGATATCTCTATGGATTTTATAGAAGGTTTGCCTATGTCAGAAGGATTCAATGTGATTCTAGTGATTGTGGATAGATTCACAAAATATGCCCATTTTCTACCCATCAGACACCCATTTTCAGCTAGAACCATTGCTAAGGCAGTATTTGAGAATGTGGTGAAACTACATGGATTGCCCAAGACCATTGTCTCTGACAGGGACAAGATTTTCACAAGTACATTTTGGAAGGAGCTTTTTAGCATGATGGGAACCCAGTTGGTCATGAGTTCGGCTTATCATCCACAAACCGATGGGCAGACAGAACGAGTCAACCAGTGTTTGGAGATGTACTTGAGGTGTGCTGTCTATGAAGAGCCTAAGAAGTGGAAATCTTGGCTAGCTCAAGCTGAGTTTTGGTACAACTCTGCCTTTCACACATCTCTGGGATGTTCACCATTCAAGACATTGTATGGCACTGAACCAAATCTGGGCATAGTGCCAATGGTCACAGCAACAACTACTACATCAGTAGCTGAAATGGTGTCTGAACTACAAGCCCAGGCAACTGTCCTCAAAGAGCATTTATCCAGGGCCCAAAACAAAATGAAGATAGCTGCAGATTGCAAGAGGAGACATCAAGAATATCAAGTGGGTGAACATGTGTTGCTGAAACTTCAACCTTATGCTCAAACTTCATTGGTTAACAGGCCATATCCTAAGCTGGCATTCAAGTATTTTGGGCCATACCAGGTCTTGGAGAGGATTGGGAAGGCTGCCTACAAGCTGGAGTTACCTGATGATTCACTTATTCATCCAGTGTTTCATGTTTCTCAATTGAAACCATTTTTACCCAATTATACTCCTGTTTTCGCTGAGTTGCCCAAAGTTGCAGAGCCGGACAAGAAGGTAGTCTATCCAGAAGCAGTCCTACAGAGAAAATTGGTGAAGAAGGGCAACAAGGCAGTGCCACAGGCGTTGATCAAGTGGACAACACTACCACCGGAAGCTGCTACGTGGGAAGATTGGTACGTTCTTCAGAGCAGGTTTCCGGGTGCACTTGCTGGAGGACCAGCAAGTTCTGAGAGGGGGGGGGGGAATGTCATGTCCCAGGCGCCAAAGGAGTAGAAGAGACGGAGTATTACATTTACGTTTTCTATCCAGACTTGTAATAGCTGTTTAGCTTATGACGTGTGGGCCCGTTTGGGCAGGGTCAGCCTGTGCTATAGCCTGGCTGTGTAAACGTTTGAGACATTGAACAATTGAGAAGTAAAAAAGTAACAGGGATTTCAGGGCTCGTCGCCCTCCCTGGCGATCTCATCCACTCTAGCGTCTCACGTCTCCGGTGATCCGCCGGTAGGCCACGGGTTGTGACAAGACGCCGGCGCCGGCGTATCTCGCTTGATCTGCGAGCAGGCCAGCAAGCCGGCAGCGTATCACGAGCAGGCGGCGGTCGCCCTTCTCCTGCCGCATCACCTGCGCCCCCGCCCCTTCTTCGTTGGCTGTAGCCGCGGCTCGTCCGCTCGTCAGTTCGTTCATCCCTGTCGACCCTTGTCGTTCTTCGCAGCAAAAGCCTCTCATCCCGTCATCCGTGAGACCCAGACCTCCCTTCCCGTTCTTCACCAGGCGGAGAGGGCAAAGCCGCAAAGGTCAAGCAGGCCGCAGGGCAAACCTGTGGAGGCACCCTGCGACAGCAGTACAACACAACTGCATTGCGTACGGTCAGCATCCAAATTCCATACATAATGATTTGATTTGTATATTGCTGACCTCCTTGTATGGATTAAACACCGGAGTAGATATCTAGGTAGGGTCAACTTTCAAAAAAATATCTAGGTAGGGTAGGATATTGGCAGCATGGAATTTTTTATTCTCTGTGATCTTCTAGTGGTATGTTTATACCGTGTTCCATTGGACTCTGAACAAATCTTTTGAGTTGTCAAATTGTACTTTTGATTGTGAACATGTCTGTGCGGTTGTGCATTTGTGATTTGTTGTCTTGCTGTAGTGCCATGTCTTTTGTAATGCTCCTGTTGTGAACTTGTTATTTCATATTTGAATTGTGTTTTCTTATGAGCATATTTTTCTTAATGATCATATATATAATATGTTATGTACTTGGTATGACCGGTTCGATTGCATGTGTGACCGGTTCGCTTCAACGGTTCACTATAATTGAACCAGCGGTCCATCCGGTTCATAACGGTTGGACCAATGAACTATTGAACCGAAAGCCTCACCGGTTCGATTACTGGCCCACGTGGCAGATGTGTCACTGGCTAGTCTGCTATAAGATGGTTGATTGGAAGCGTCAGGACGGAGAAAACTCTCAGACTTATTCTCAAAAAAGTTTCACCAAAATTCTCACATAGAGGACTGTATCAGTTTATTTTTTCTCTCTACTTTTCACCAACTTATCGCGACCTAAGAAATGGCTTGTTCAGATATTTATTTGCGTTCAATTCCTTTCAATTCTGCATTTATCTGAGTTGACAAATCGTATTTATTCTTTAGATTCCGGCAGCCGTGGTCATCATTCATGTGATGCCGATATTTCGTTTGATCCGACGTGACAGACTTTTTGCACCAGCCTAACATACGGCACTACGTATTACCCGCAATACTCATCCTATCAAAATCTCAAATGGCCGCAACCAAATAAAAAAAGAATGCTCGAACGACAAACCCACACAAAGCGAAACGTTAACGCTAAACGCATGAAGAATCCATGTGCAAAGTGTGAGACGCGTTACGGCAGTTGACAAAAAAATGCTCACCCGGAGTCGGAGATTCCTCAGCCGCTGGTGCTCGCTTCCAACCTCTCCTGTCGACGTGATTCCGTACAAATTTGTTCACTCGCGAACAGAAGCGAAGCGGCGGCAAGGCACGACGTGCCGTGCAAAGCGCAGCAACGACGTCGTCTTGGAAAAGCGAGGACGGAGCAGCGGCGACCGTCGCTTCGCTCGGGAGGGCGGGGGGCCGCGCCGGCCGAAAGCAACCAACCCCTTCGTGCCAGGCCCAACAACCCCGAAGCAACACCAAAGACCGACCCGCGAGGCCGCGAGTTGGTTGCTCTGCGCCCACGGTTTTCATCGGTTGCTTTGCTTCCTCGCGGAAGCCTCCGTTCCGTGCGCCCCCCGCTCGAAGCAACCGCCGCTCTGCCCCCTGACCCTCACCAAACACCAACCCCCAGACCCCCGCAACCGATGGAGGTGGAGCCTGGGGACGAGAGGGGGAAGAAGAAGGACGCGCCCGGCGGAGGCGGAGGCGGCGGGGGACTGGAGTGGGAGTTGGAGCGGCAGTACGACTTCGAGCGGGAGATGATGCTGATGGCCGCCGCCGCGCCGGGCGCCGGGCCGCAGCAGAACCCGAAGCAGCACCACCACCAGCGGCGGCACCGGCCGTTCACCGCCGATCTGCTCCAGAACTGCGACCTGCCCCCTCCCGCCAAGCTATTCGGCCCCGTGCCGACCCTGCAGAGGTGAGCGCGCCCGCCGTCCGTCTCCTGCTTTACTTCTCCCCCAGTCGCTGTCCGTCGGGGATTGCATAATTGCATTGCTCGGACCTCACTGAGACCGGCGCCGTGTTTGGAACAAAAAAAAAGGTTGGAGAGCGCGGCGGGGGCGGACCAGAAGGGCGACGCCGGCGTCGGCGTAGGCGGCGGCGGTGGGGGGAAGAACAACGACAGTCTGCTGCGGGCGCTGCGCCTGTCGCAGTCGCGCGCGCGGGAGGCGGAGGAGAAGCTGGCGGCCGCGGGGGCAACCAACGGGGAGCTCGCGGCGCTGCTGGTGCGGGACTCGGTGGCGCTCTCCGCGCACCGCCGGTGGGTCATGATGCTGGAGGCTGAGAACTCCCTCCTCAAGGGAGGAGGGAGAGGAGGAGGAGGCGCGGCCCCCCGCGGCGCGGACCCGGATCGAGACGGCGACCGCGACGGCGACGCGCGGTGCGGCGGCGGGCTGGCCGCGTGGTGGGTCGCGCTCGCGGTCTGCGTCGGCATCGCCGGCGTCGGGCTCGCGCTTGGCAGGTTCCTGTGCTGAAACATCTTATCCTCCCGGATTTTGTAAAGCGGAAACTGCGGATCGGAAGATCGAATTCAACCTTATCCAGGTTAGAACAACTTTAGAACAGTTCGTTGATAAGTACAACTGATGCACAGAACATGTTCTATGGAAAATGAAAATATTACAGCTCGGTAACAAATTCTACCCGGTGATTAGCGTTCTCTTGCTGCCGTAAACCGGGGAATGAAATTCGAGCTGTAAAGAAGCGAGCGTAGCGTAGTGTACGTGTAGCATGTACGATTGGAGTAGAAGCTGCCGTATCCATCACTCCACGCTTTCGTGGAAAGGAAAAGGAGAAGAAATCTCATGGTCGGAATGGGAGGCATCCTTCAGGCTGTCTACATTTTGATGCCTCCCATGCCTTCAGGTTCCGGCGATTCTGCGATGATTTTGCTCGGGTCACTTTCAATGGCTTTATCAGCTTATCTGACCACAGCAAAAGGATTGATGTGCGCTTGACAACGGCTTTCCTATGTAGCCGTACGGGGCGGAGTACATGTGCAACAGGATAGACTTGGTAATACATTCTTATCATAATCGTAATCCACGAAAAATCAGGATGGGGCTTGCCGAGTCCAATGTGTTCTTTGACCATTAGTTCTACCTATATGAAAGATAATATAAACTTAACTTTGAATTCGCCCATAAGATTTGTAGTCGTTTAGATTTTCATCCAGAAAAAAATGGGTATGTCTTTGGTCACGTTTAAATGTACAGTGGTGATAGCAGCCATCTTGCTTTGGTAATTTCTTCCATGAGGCGCACTACCTTGAGGCGATATCGCGTTATAGTGACCGCTTAGGCAATATGCATTGCCCTCGCCCTAGGACAAGTCGATGGCGATGTTCATTGGAATGCTCTTTCTCTCCACCTCACTAGTGCTCCATCTACCACTAGTGAAGGACTTCCGATGGTTAAGGTTGCATTGACGGGTGACGGTGTAGAAGCAGGATTGGGCTCCAAACATGGCCTCAACGATGTTTATGAAGATGTTCTATGTGTATATTCTTCTTAAAGAATACTACGGTCTTCTAATTTCGAAAGCCAATCTCACATTCAGGTTCGTCCAAGTCTTTCTTCATTTGTTCTCTGTTCTTTTACTGACTAGCAATTATGCCTGTGCGTTGCAACGGGAGAAAATATTTACTCGCCTAGCCGTTGTTGACACTGGTTGTGCTGTCACACCACGACCCCTTGGCCCTTGCAGCTCTCCGGCCTCGCCGTCATCCCCGCTGCACTCGCACCATCCCAATCTCGCTCACCGTTGTCCGTGCATCCAAAAGATCACCTTCGTATGTCAGCAAGATTTTTTTACTTTGCATCAACTTCTTCCGCGCTCGTGTTATATCCAACACTTATATATTTTATTCATCCACCTCCAACTACCATATTCATTTAAAAATTCATCCAAATGACCTATATTTGATTCGAGGACCAATTTGAAATGAAATCATTTTTTCAAGGATCAATTTACAAAATCAACACAATTTCTATTCAGCTTATGTCTTTATTATCTGCCTAAAAGAACTCTGTACAATTTCTATCTTTATTAAGGATCAACTTGTAAAATACCAAAGATATTTTTGTAACTACCGTGAGCCCGTGCCCTTTCGTCCTCAATGCTCAGCTCGCCCGTGCCCCTTCGTCCTCAAGACCTCAATGCTCAGCTCGTCCGTTGACTCGTATCGATCTCTCCCTCGCATCAATCCCAGGCCGGCGGAGGAGCCGTTGAGCAGGGGCAGCGGTGGCACTCGGCGCTCCTCCCTCTATCAAGCGTGCCCGCCTCCTCCCTTCCTCCGCCGGACTCCTGTTCCTCTCCCACCCCCGCCGGATCCCTTCTCCCTGCCCCTCTCTTCTATCCGGCCTGGAGCGCCGTCGACACATGGACGCTGGCGTGCTCTGCGCTAGCTCTATTTCCGCCGCAGATCCGTCGAAGCTCCCTGCACTGGCCGCAGCGCACCCTCCCTCTCCGTCTGGAGCAACGACTCCTTCTCCGTGGGGATTGTGGCGCGGGCACGCGGAGCAGGGCGACGATGGGCGCGAGGAGCAGAGGCGGCAGCCGGAGCTGCTGCAGGCAGCCTCGACCTCACCGGTGCCGGATCTGCTAAAGCTCGGCCTGCTCCTCCGCTCCCACCTGTGGCTCGGGTCGTCGGCGTCCCTGGAGGTTCCGGTGGAGGCGGCTCAAGCTCGAGCCAAGAAGAGCCCAGCGGCAGAGGAGGCGTCGACCTCCCCATCTCTTTGCCCCGTCGATGGGATGGCTCCCAGTACCCGGTGGCCGGTGCGGACAGCCTGAGAGACAGAGAGGGGCAGAGGGCGCAAGCGCGGACGGTGGAGGGAGAGAGAGACCAAGATCGACAGGTGGGTCCTAGCTGTCAGGACGGACGAAAAAACAGGCAGAAGCAGTCCGCGTTTTAATATTAGGTAGAGATTAAGCATGGAGAAGCAAAGTATTGAAGTTGCACTCAAAGAGTTTGAACTGAACGACGAATTTTCATACTTGAATTGTCACACGAGAAAGGACCAAACGGTGCCACCATCATACAAATTATTTGGGGGCCATTTTCATCCAACTCGTAAGTACACCCCAATGAGCTCAGGCTATTGGCGCAATGGGCAATCCCGTCCCACTATCTATGATTGTATTTGAGTCGTAATCAAGACCACCACACTGATTTATCTAGTGCTACTAGCACGCATCCAACAATCCAATGGTGTTGGTTTTTGTTGAATGGAGTGGCTACGGATAGTGTCGTACTGGCCTATATTTACATCTCCATGTCACTGAATTGAGCTTTCTTGACTCCTGGATCACTTATATATTTGTGAGGTCAAGAGGGAGAAGAGCGCTAGTTGGGGTGTTTGGAACTTCTTAATTAAACATAAAGCACCCAATATCTTGCTAATGTTGTAGAGAGTAGCAAGTGTGCATCTACCTATAGGTCAAGTGAGGTTCTTTTGTGTGTTCCTTCCAAGCTCGGTTTGGAATCCGCACTCCGGATGGACATGGATATCCACTGCAAAGCATTTGGTCCTTGTGTGGATCAAAAGGGAGGTATACCCTTACGCGGAGGTTGCTCCCAACTAATAACTATCTCTTTACTTTCCTCACAATTTACATTCTTAGGATTATCATGGCAGTATAGTGTTGTAACTAGGTTGCAAAACTTTGTGCTAACTACATTAGAGACACTTTTCTAAGGTTAGGCAAAGTAATGTATTTTCATGAAAAAAAAACTAAGCGTAATTTACCTCACTCTTAGGTATTTCAACCGTTTCATACAAAACTAATTTGAAGGAAACATGCATTGTGCCACCATGCATACCAATTACCAAGTATTCATGCATGGATGAGGGGATCGTGAAAGAAAAAGTTTCTTGAACATGACACACACCAATGAGACCAATAAAGTATTTTAAATAATATTAATACTCTATAATAATAAACTATTTTAGTTGGTACCTTGGATAAACTTATGCATGTTGGCTAAGCACTCTTTTTTTTCTACAAAAATTACTACTACAGCCATAATTCTTTGATTATTGTCAGAATTCAACATCGATCTTAAGTATTGTAGCTGACTAAAACATATTTTTGCTCATTATGGTAACTAAAAGTTTAGTCGAGCAACTCCAAGAGTCTCTCTAAAAATCACTAGCTAAAATCCTGATTCAGCTAGTATGTAAAATGAAATAGTTAGCAAAAAGTTGTTGACATCCAACAGCCTCTCTAAATTGAACTCTCTATATACTCTATCAACAGTGGATTCAGCCTGTCATACTCATAAAAATCAGGATAGCTAGTCACTAGCCACTAGCCAAAGATAGCTAGCGGGGCAATGAATTTAGCTAGTCAGGATAGCTAGTTGGGCCGATAGCTAGTCTATTGGAAGAGTGTTTTTGAGATTTTCTCCAAAATTTAGCTAGCCAAGTCATTTTAGCTAGTCTCTTTGAGTTGCCCTAGACCTACAATGAAAATTCTAACAAAATATGGAAAAGAGCTTTTAATAAGAGAAAAATAATGAGCGTAGAATTTAAATTTAATATAAAAAATAGAACCAACCTAGGATATTTTTCATTAAGAATAAGAAAAATAGGCACCCAGTATGTACATAGGACATAGGTACGGATGCTGGAAAATTAAATAAAAAGAAAGTAAAGATAAGCTTGATTAGCCGTGTGGACTTGTAGTGCTTATGTCACCTAACATTCTTTCTCGTGCCAAAGCATGGGTTCGATGGACTATAGTATTCCCTATTTACTAGGGGGAAATGAATTATATCTATGTACTTTTTTTGTGAGCGTGACATGTATGTACTTATGAATAGAAAATAGCATTGATGTATCCAAGCATCGTTGTGGCACGAACAATTTTTTTATTAGCACCATCTTTACTTTTGACGTAGGCTCGTTCCTCCTACGGATTTGTTTGGATATAAGAAGGTTGCAATGAAATAAAGGAGATATTTTTAAAACGAACGGGCTGAAATGAAGGAGATTGAGTCGAAAATAAATTAATTTTCTATTCAATCCCTCACATTTTACTTCAATCTACTACTACCTTCGTCTTTAAATATATGACGTTTAGAACAAGTTAGTTAGTTTAAAATAAACTAATTAAATTGTCCTAAATACTATATATTTAGGAACATATGATGAAGTATCTATCTATTATCTTAATACTACAGAGTTAAAAGAAACCACCACGTTCGCCGAGAGGGTCTAGAAATTCCCACGTTAATCTAAAAAGGATAAGAATATAGACCCTCGGATTTTATGAAGATCTAACGGTCTCAGTTGATCCAAAGAATATCGTATAAATACGACTAATATACTTAGGATATTATTCAAAAAAAAGGGAAAAGACATATGTCATTTAAGGGGAAAAAAGAAAAGACTTTTTCCATATGTCGTACCTACATGAGACATGTAAAAACTATCGACTAATATAATTAGGATATTATTCAAGGGGGCGGAAAAAGGAAAAAACATATGTCATTTAAGAAGAAAAAAATAAAAGAATTTTTTATCCGAACTTTACAAGTACGTACCTACACGAGACATGTAAAAACTATGAAATAATATATGCTCCATTGAAGGATTCTTCATCATATAGTTTAGTTCAATTCTACCCTTTGGTTTTTTATTGCTTCATCCTATACTACAGTGTACACAATAGACAATGAATTCCTCCGAAAGGAACCTCCTCATCCATATGTGACTATATATGCGCGTGAATTGTTTTTTCACTGGATCAAATTATTAGCTCTGGGTAGCAGGCACAATTGTTTTGGTGCCTATTGCCGAGCTCGTGGAGCAATGTGTGCATCGAAATTACGAGCTCCATACACAATTGTCGGATATGAGCCACTGTAATGTAATCCGGATACACATGAGATTATTCATGACATCGGAGTCCGATGGTGGGGGTGGCACTGGAGCTATGATGGAGCAAACGCCAAAATTATGTTGACGTGTGCAAGTTGGCTAAAACATCCACACTCTCTGTAGCTGGGAGAAATGCCTTGGCTTTTGCCACAAAAATGTAACTCCCATCTCGCATGGATGATGACTGATGATGTTTTCATCGGTGCAACTTGCCTTTTTGCACTTTGTGTATGATTTATGGTGCACATCTGAGACACTGAGTTGATAGATCATTGAGATTGAAGTCGCCATTGGCACCTCGATGTCAAGAGCACATCATGTATCACCAAAAGAATAATGCTGGTTAATTCCTAGAACCAATTCAGAAAAAACGAGCATAATTGTCAGTTGATGACCCAAATCTTGATGGGCAGGCTCCACAAAGGAAACTTAGCGGTTGAGCTACAGTAAGTCCGCGAGCTAAGTGTAGCTCAGCTGGTAAAGTTTCTTGTGGTCAAACCGGGTCACCAAGGTTCGAGTCCTCGATTCGACACAGGTATTTCAGTATGTAACTGATGAGGAGTTAGAACCGGGGTTGACCAAGTCAACCCCTAATCCTCCATTAACAAGACAAGGAAGGTCCATGACAGACAAGGCCCACCATCAAGACGAAGAAGGCCGGACCAAGTGTTCAGCCCGAGTTGGATGCCTGGGAGCCAGCACTGCCACGCTGGCAATTTGCACGACCTAGAGCTCCGTCTCCGACCAAGAGCTCCGCCTCGCACGACCTAAGAGGTCGTCGCGACCTAACAACTGCCCCCGGACTAGAATTCTGCCTCGCACGACCTAAGGCTCCATCTCCCAAGGCAAGCACCCTTGGGGCCCACCGAGGGACACCGCGACATGGGGAGGGTGGTGCCTTAGCCACCTGCGACTGCAGCAAGGGTCACATGCCTGCGCACCCCTGTCGTCAGGTAATGATGGGGTTTGCCGCCCTTTGCGCGGGGGCACCGCGGGAACGTCCCATCATATGAAGGCTCAACAGTAATCAAGGACGGCCCGGATCCTTCACGGATACACCGTCGACTGACACACCCCGACTTAGCAATGTTGGCGGCTAGGTCGAACACCCTACGCAGGGCGCTGGATCTAGTAGAAGAGTCCCTCCCAATCCAGTCGCACCGAGGCAAGTGCACGTCACCTACGCAGCTCTTACGATGGGCTACCGTAAGCCTACCATGTACAATGCCAATCTGGGAACGAGGCATGCGCCACAACACTATTCCAGCACTGTTACGACACTGTAGCAAACGTTTCCTTCCCCTTTTACCCCTTGTAACCTTTCCTCCTTGAGCTATAAAAGGAGGAACAGGGCACACAAAACATATAAGACTACACAACACCACAGCGGGAGAACGCCTCCCGTATGCACACACTCACACACAGTGAGCACACACACGCTAGTGCACCCGTCAACCACGAACACCTGGGTGGAGACTTGGGATCAGGTCCCTCTTCTCGACCTAAGCTTGTACCTCCTACTACAAGCCCCCCTTGGGCGTAAGAACACTTTTTCCTGAACTGGACGTAGGGTCCCCCGGGGATCCGAACCAGTATAATCCTTGTGTCTTTTGTCCCAAACCATTCGGATCTGACACGCGATTCGTACAAATTTATTTGCCGGCGGTAACGAACCCCGACAGTTGGTGTGCTAGGTAGGGGCACTTCGTGTGTCACGCATCCTCAAGGTCCGGATGGCCAATCACGATGCCAGCTCGGTGCCAGGCACCGTGCTACATTTCGGCTCGTTGCAGTTCATCTACAACGGGCCAGTACAGTCGCCAGCTGGGGCCGTCTTCACGAGCCCCCAGCTCGACACCGCTGTGGCCACTCAGGCTGTGCAACTCGAGGAGCCGCGGCCGGAGAAATCTGTCGTCCACCAGGTTCTGGATATGATCGGCCACGACATGGCGGTCAGCTTGGGAACAACACCGTCCCAGGAGCACTTCCGCCTCACAGTGTACTCCATCGCAGTCCTCACCTTTCGCATACAAGGTGATGACTTGCTCCTCTGGGACGACTTCGAGAGCTGCTACAACACTCTCTAGCCCGAGGGACAGACTTGGCTACCGTGCAGAGGGGATCAGGTCCCCGCCGCGCGGGCAAGCCTTGCCCCGGTTCTGGTGGACGCGTCCACTGGGGGCGACCAGGGTAACAAGGTGTTGCCTGCAAGGCGGGTAGCAAAGCCCTACGACCCAACGCGCGAGTGCTTCGTCTGCGTGATGTGCGACGACGCGGTCCGCTCTGCCAACTCCGGGGAAAGCTCGACGGGAGGTGGCTCCCGCAACCCGACCCCACCGAACGACGCTGATGGTCCAACCTCGCAAGGCGAGGACGCCAGCGATGGACGGCGCCCACGCCTGGACGATCTGGACGAGGCTCAGAAGGGCCTCGAGGAGGAGCGGACGAGGCTCCACTAAGAGCTTGGGGGCGATGCGACCCCACCACCGTCTTGCAAACACACACAGGATGTGGGTCGTCACCTTAACAGTGGCGGTTATGATGTCTCCCATAGGACACCTGTCGCCAAGCGGGCCTCGCAGAACCTCTCTGCGGCGGCTGTTCTCCTCCGGACATGCCTAAAGTCGGTGACCCCCGAAGACAAGAGGATCCGTCAGCACCTCCAGGGCCTCCACGACACGGCGGCCGTCCAACAGGCGGAAAGCTCGGCGTCGTGGCGCCAGGCCTCGTGCACGAACACCCCCAAGCAGTCCATCCATCACTGGTCGTCCCTTCCATCGAGACAACGGACGCGCGGCGACGATGATCGAGTGCCCATCAAACGGCGACTCGGTCCGAACCGTGACACACGGGACACCATCTATGAGAGGAGAAGGGTTTTGTGGCCGACAGTGATTTCGGCAGCGAGCACCACACGCGCCGAGAGTATAGCCCGAGACGTGGGGGGTGGTACGACAGCGACGAGGACCGGAGCCGGAGCCTGACGCCTGACCCCAGGGGTCCGCGGGCCTTCGGTTCAAGCGTCCTCGCCGCCGTTCCCCCAGCGCATTACCGGCCCCCACTACGGTGGCCAAGTACGACGGGGAGACCAATCCGAGCATATGGCTCGAGGATTACCGCCTCGCCTGCCACAACGGTGGGGCGAACGGAGACCTCTTCATCATCAAGAGCATTCCGCTCTACCTAGCGAATTCAGCGCAAACATGGCCAGAGTACCTCCCCCACGGCAAGATCAACAGTTGGTCTCAGCTTCGGGATGCCTTCATCGGCCACTTTCAAGGTACGTACGCCCGGCCTGGCAACGCTTGCGAGTATCGCCACTGCCGACAGAGAAAGGGTGAGAGTTTCCGCGACTACATCTGTCGCTTCTCGAAGCGCTGTGCCGAGCTCCCCAACACGGCGGACAACCAAGTCATCACGGTGTTCTTGGACGGGACCACATGTGAGACCCTTGTCCACACGATAGGGCGGCGCAAGCCAAAAACCACACGGGACCTCCTCGACCTAGCAACTAACCACGCCATTAGGGAAGAAGTTGTCGCCTTCAGCAAGAAGTAGTCGGAGGATGAGGGCGAGGCCCCGTCCACCCGACGTGACAAAAAGAAGAAGAAAGAAAAGAAGTCCCAAGGCAACAACTTGGTGGCGGCAGCCGACAGGAAGCCGGCCAAACCCAAGGGCGGACCCCCGAAGGACCATTTCGAGAAGCTGTGGGAGGCGCCTTGCCCAAACCACGAGGGACCAGTCAAGCACCCCTTCAAGGATTGCAACCTGATGAAGAGATTTTTGGCCGGCACCATGAAGAACAAGGTGCACGAAGGAGCCAGGGCCGGCGCGGCCAAGCCCGGCAACAACGACGACTTCCCCAAAGAAGACAGTGCTGTCATGATGATCTTTGGCGGGGTGCCTGTGTGCCCGCCAAGGCGCAAGAAGAAGCGGATCTTGCGGGAGATCTACCACACCAAGCCTGTGGTGCCGTCATACCTCAGGTGGTCAGAGACGCCGGTCACGTACAACCGGGCCGACCATCCAGACCACATCTCGCAGCCAAGGGCCTACCCACTAGTAGTGGCGCCCCTGTTCGGCACCAAACGGGTGCACACGGTGCTGATGGACGGAGGTAGCGGCCTCAACATCCTCTACGCGTTGACCCTCGACGACATGGGGGCCCCGTGTTCGCAGCTGCGACCATCCTCGACGCCATTCCACGGGGTCGTACCCGGGATGGAGGCGGTTCCACTTGGGTAGATTGACCTACCTGTCACTTTCGGTACGGAGACCAACTTCCGCAAAGCGATGCTCACCTTTGAGGTGGTCGGTTTCCCAAGAGCGTACAACGCGATTCTCAAGAGATTGGCGTATGCGAAGTTCATGGCCCTTCCCAACTACGTCTACCTCAAGCTGAAGATGCCCGGGTCGAAGGGCGTCATCACCATCAACACGACCTTCTAGCATGCTTACGAGTGCGACGCCGAGTGTTTCCAGTTCGCAGAGATGCTCATCCGGTCCCAGGAGCTCGCTGCGGAGCCCACTCCCACGAATCTGGACATCCCTGAGACGTCTAAGCGAGCCGCATCCTCTTTCGAGCCCACTAAGGATGCCAAGGTGGTACCCGTCTCTGAGGACGGACGCACGCTCCGTATTGGCACCACGCTCGATTCGGAGCAAGAGTTCGCGCTCATCGACTTCCTCCGAATGAACCTCAATGTGTTCGCTTGGAAGCCTTCCGGCATGCCGGGGATTCCAAGAGAGGTCGTCGAGCACAAGCTCAACATCAAGATCGGCGTCAGACTAGTCAAGCAGCGGCTACATCACTTCGACAACGACAAGTGCAAGGCAATAGGGGAGGAAATTAAGAAGCTCCTCAGCGCGGGATTCATCAGACAGGTGTACCATCCAGAGTGGCTGGCCAACCTGGTGTTGGTCAAGAAAAAGAACAATAAGTGGAGGATGTGCGTCGACTACACGACCCTGAACAAAGCATTTCCAAAGGATCTGTTTCCTTTACCATGCATCGATCAGGTCGTTGACTCCACCGCAGGGTGCGAAACCCTGTGTTTCCTCGATGCCTACTCGGGTTATCACCAGATCGTGATGGATCTGGCCGATCAGCTTGCGACCTCGTTCATCACCCCTTTTGGTTGTTTCTGCTACTCGTCCATGCCATGTGGATTAAAAAACATGGGCGCCACCTTCCAGAGGTGCATGCAGTGCGTTTTTGAAGGACCGAATAGGTGACCAGAGAGGGGGGAGTGAATGGGAGCCGATAAAAATTCTTCCCGAAGGATGAACTCGGCCTATACCCCGATTACCATTCCGATCACTCGCACACACCAAAGAAGCTATAGACTAGGCACACACAAGCCTACAAGTCCTAGAGACAAGCCACGAATCAAAGAGCAGAGGGACAAGACAAGAATCAAACAACTTAACAAATCTGCGAGGTCCAGGGCAGACAGTCCGTGGGAGTCAAGCGGACAGTCCGCAAGCCTGGGCGGACGGTCTGTGACCCCTAGGCGGGCAGTCCAAAAAAGAGCACTGAACCTCCAGTAGCGCACCAAGGAAATTCGGATAGTCTGGGCAAGCACCACGGATGGTCCGTGCCTCGCGGACAGTCTGGCCCCACCAGGCGGACAATCCGGCAAACCACTCCCAACTGAAAACTCCAAACTAGATGGATCGAAACACGAACGCACACGAACACGCGACGAACACAGGCCGTGTGGACAGTCCGCGAGCCACAGGCGGACAGTCCGCAAAGCGCGGACAGAGCAGAAACAGCCCGACCCCGCGAGGTCAACTCTCCAAATCCATCACCGAATCTCCCAAACCACTTGAGCTCTTGAGACAAGATTTGGGGGAGATGAGAAGCGTCACTAGGTGAAGCAATGCCCCAAAAATATCGACCTCTAACTCACTAAATCACCGGGAATCGCGGATCACATGAACTACCTCTAAGAACTCGGGTTCCTACAAGAACTCGCGAATCGAAGGGATTTCTCGGTGTTTGAGGGGTCAAGATCACACACAAAGATGCACAAGACATCCACCCATGATCCCCTCAAAGAAATCCGAGAGAAAACGCCCTCAAATCAACGAATCGAGCAAAGAACAAAAGCACCCAAAAATAGCTCTGAAAATGACACGAAAATCACAAGGAACTAAGAGAGGGAAATCACCACAACGTTGAATGCTTCCATACATCCAGAGGTCGGAGTCTATACAAGAATCTACCCTAAGGAAATACTGGGAAAAGAAGCAGTCCAGAGCGATCTACAGGGGGAGGAAACCCTAGAGCCAGAGAGAGAGAGAGATGCCATCCACCTCTCCGCTATTTATATGAAGTCCACCGGAGGAGGCAAATGACCACGCTACCCCTACAACTTAAAATGAACATACACACCCCTCAGAGGCAATTTGGTCAAGTCTTCGGATATTCCCATTGAGCGGACACGCTTCCACCGCGGACTTTCTTAGCCTCGACGCAAGCCCCGCGATCATGCCATGTGCCCCCCACTTCGAAGCTTCCCGACACTCCCGGATCACCGTCTCCATCGCGTCGGGCCTCCGGACTTGGTTTTGAGGCCCAAACCAAGAAACGCTCCACCGATGATTTTGTGGGCAAACCACCAAACCCCGCGTGCAAGCTTCAGCCTCGAATCGCTACCTTGCACCGGCCCATGTCCACGATTTCAACTTGCTCATCTTGCACCGCACGGCTCACACTTGACCCCATCGGCCACCGGGTCTATCGAATCAAGCCTACTTGCCTCTCCATCACCCGGAGGCCACCACAGCTAAGGCCTTTCGCGCTTGTTCTTCACCTGAACCAACACAAGTCAAGCCACAACCTGTACCTGCACACTGAGCCAAGCATCAGTCCACACAACGTTGTCAATCACTCATCATTAAAGAGCGACCCTCCACTGGCCCTCGGACACACCCGGTCCTCAGTTTTCGGCGACCTCATCGGGCGCTTGGTCGAAGCCTATGTTGATGGCATTGTGGTAAAGTCGAAACAGGCCGGGGACCTGGTTCTAGACCTTGCCGCAGTTTTTGAAAAACTGGGACAATACCAGGTGAAGCTGAACCCCGAGAAGTGCGTTTTCGGGGTTCCAAGGCGAATACTCCACGGCTTCGTCGTGTCGGAACACGGCATCGAGGCCAGTCTTGAGAAAATCTCAACGATCACCGACATGGGGCCGATCTGGAATGTGAAGGGAGTGCAGCGGGTGACCGGTTGCTTGGCGACCCTCAGTCGTTTCATTGCACGGCTCGGAAAAAAGCCTGCCACTTTACCAGCTCTTGAAGAAGTTGGAGCACTTTGCTTGGACCATAGAAGCTCAAGAAGCACTCGAGTCACTGAAGAAGCTACTGTAAAATCTGCTGATCCTCACGGCACCTGCGCCGAGGGAAACAATGCTGTTGTACATCACCGCGACGACCCAGGTCGTAAGCACCACGCTTGTCGTCGAACGTGAAGAGCCGGGCAAGACCCTGAAGGTACAACGACCCGTCTACTTCGTCAGCGAGGTACTTTTCGACTCCAAGACACGCTACCTCCAAGTCCAGAAGCTGATCTACGCCATCCTGATCTCCAAGAGGAAGCTCCGTCTTTACTTCGACGCTCACCCCATCGTCGTAGTCTCCAAGTTTCCACTCGGAGAAGTGATCCAGAGCCCCGAAGTCGAAGGAAGAATCACGAAGTGGGCCCTCGAGCTGATGGGGCAGAGTATCACCTACGCCGCATGCACGGCCATCAAGTAACAGGCCCTCACCGATTTTGTCGCCGAATGGACAGAAGTCCAGACACCAGCGGCACCCATCGAGCACGAGACTTGGACCATGTCCTTCGATGGATCCCTCGCGAAGGGGGAGTAGCCGGACTAGTCTTCATCTCGCCCCTGTGCGTGCGCATGGAGTACATTATCCGGCTTAACTTCCCTGCGTCCAACAACGTCGTCAAGTACGAAGCCCTCCTGAACGACCTCAAGATTGCCCTCGGAATGGGGGTTCATCGCCTCAAGGTCAAGGGCGACTCGGAGCTTGTTGTCAATCAGGAAATGAAAGAGGCGAACTGCCTCAACCCCAAGATGGTCGCTTACTGCAGAGCGGTATGAGAGATAGAGGATGTTGACGTTTGAACCACGTGTCGCATTTCGATCTGCAAGTGTATGGATCACGTGTGTCCTTTTTCACTCGGGGGTGACCCAAGGTATCAATCCGTGGATCGAAAGCAAACTACCTAGGGTTCTCCATCTAACCGGTCTAATCCTACTTGAAGCATAGATTGCATAAGGGTTTAACATACAAACACGGGTGGATGTATGGATCACATTCGATAGCCAAAAGGTAACACACCAAAAGGTAGCACTAGCCTACCGTCTCCTAGTTACAACTCTGGCCAAAGCGATAAACTAACCTAAAGCTCATACCATGATAAGGAGATATCCATTGCACGTTGGTTCGGTGCTTTCCCTATACCATACTGTCACTACGGAAGGTAGTCAACACTGAACGACAACTCGTAAGTCCATGCACCACTTCGATGTATCCGCAAGACATAGATTAGATCTATTTGTACTAAGATGATATGGTAGCTACACACATGAATGCATCAAAGTAGATCAAAAGTAGAGGCAAGATTAGCTTGATATCACCGTCAAAAGTACATATGCCTTGATCTACCCAAGGCATGGCTCCGGAACTCCTCCATGGCTTCACCACACAGGGCCAACCATGGCGGCTAGGGTCTTAGCCTAAGCCATCTCCTAGGCAACGTGAGGACTCGCGACGGTGACGGCTTCCTTCGGTGTGTATTCCTCGATTCGGCGGCTCTCTGATGAATGGATGCGGCGACCGTCAGAGACAGGGGATATAAATAGACCGAAGAGGCTCTAGGTCAAAGGGGGACGCGAACCGACACAGAAAAGGGGTGGGCCGGCCGGCCTAGGCCGCCCGGCCTGGGCCCTTTTCGGCCTGGTTCAGCCCTGGTTCGCTCCCTGACGCTTCTCGTGTCTTCATGAATATTTGCCGAACTTCATGTGGGTCCCTGATGTCGTTTTCCCCGCGGTTTAGATAAGGGTACTTGGCGTGCGAACTCCCGCATCTTCTGTTTAGGTTCTCTTGCAAAAGCTCATGGAAACACTCATCTCGTCAAGTCACTCAAGCCTACACTAGATTATTCTCAACCTATTCTACTCATATATGAAAGTGGAAAGCTTATGTGGAGCTTGGTAGGTAAAAACAATCCTAGCAAAACATTATACTTGAAATATTGCCAAACTAAGAGAGAGGTCTATTGGAATTACCGAGACTAGTCAAAAAGGCCATGGAAAATAAATGTTGGAAAGAGAGAGAGATGGAACACACACATTTAGAAAGGTGTATATGTGCAAGTGGCAAATGGGTGATCCCGAGACACAAATGAAGTTCTTGTTATCGGATTGCACATGGTTGGAAAAGATTGAGTATGGACTTGTCTTCAAAGCTCTCTAAGATTTAAATGAAAGCTAAAAAGAACTGAGGAGCATTTTTTATTTTTCTCTCTTTTGTTTTATTTTTTTCTTTCCTATTTTTTTCTTTCTTCTCTCTTCTTTTTTTCATTCATCATTCATTTTTTTCTTCTTTTTTTATTCATCATTTTTTATGCTCCTCCGAACTTTTAAGCAACATAGTACTTGCTATAGCAGTCCTCCCCCATGCTTAAATGATTACTCGTCCTCGAGCATAGAAGTGAGGGGACCTATGGCTGCTAGAGAAGTACGAAATCCTTGTGTTCCTCTATAAATCTTTTGAAATCTTCAAAGGCATCCTCCATGTCGAAACTCTGCATTTGATGAGTCCCTCCATATGTTATATATCTTAAAATCTTTGCTAGAAAATCTTCAGAAAATTCATCAAAAGATCATCCATACTCAACTTGGGTTGTGGTCAGGGAGCTAATCTCAAAAAGATGTTTTGGGTTTAGGGTGGATGCCCAGCGAAGTTTGTGAATTTTTCAGTGTAGAAACTCACAATGCATGGACAAGAATGGCTAGCATGAAAAAGATATGCAAAGGAATGACCAGCTTCTTAGTCTCGTACCACAGAAATCAATCCTAATCCAACTCATCAAGATATAAGTTTGCAAACTAAAGGTTATAACATGAAAGTACTTATATGTGTATATGCTTTGGTAGGTAGAGCCTTGCAAGAGATTCATAAATGTAGATAGCATAAAGATTTCAAATAAAACAAGTACAAGGCATAGGTCATCGGTAAACTTAAATCAAAGAGCAAGATAGAGTATGTGGGTCTAGAAATTAGTCATTTAACCTCCACAAATGAAAGAGCCAGTATTTAATCAATTTAAGTTCCTTTTAATAGAGAGCAAAAAGTCATGTCATATAAAACATCATGCAAGTAAAACAAAGCGGCAACTTTCATCACTTTTCCATAGGCATACAAATTATATCATTGTGGTAAGCTTAAAAGTGATGGTGATTCATTTATTGAAAAAAAATAAAACTAACAAACCTAGGTTGTCCTCCTAGTAGCCATGTTATTGATCGAGAGATAGATACAAAGGTTGTTTATGGTTGAAAGCATATATATGCAAGCATTTAGAAGGAGATGAACAAGATAAAGTTAAGGGCGAGTTACCATCCTTTTTGATGCTTGTAGTGAAGTGCAGCATGGCCTCCCCCATGATTAAGCATTGTGCTTAGCATGGAAAAAGAATGATGAGCATCTTGTGGTGAAGGTGATCCTTGAACTCCATGTGGCCTTTATCCCTTTCGTCCTTCAAATCCTCCCCCATGCTTAGCATGTTGCTAAGTGTGGAAGAACTTGAATTGCTCGTAATTCCCTATTGCCATGTGTTTGAGAATCATCTTCACTTCCTTTTCTTTGTTACCTCAGTTGTCTTTCAACTTCTTCTTATTATCATCAAGCCATGGTTCCAATCCCTCATCATATCATTATCATCGACTTCCTTGTTGTTCTTGTCACTGCCTCATCTTCCACAGATTTTCTTTTACTTCCAGAACAGAACATATATTGAAACACCACTCCAAGTTGAAGTTCATGAAATTATATTTCCAACGAGCCATCATTCGCATGAAACGGGTTCCGAACAAGAGAGTTGTGCCTATTTTACTCCGGCGATGCAATCTGTCCAAAGCTGATTTCAGACCGCACAACGCTCAATGTTTCTGCCATATCTCCTTGTACAGGTCTTCAAAATTGATGATCCTTGATGCGTTGGAAAGAGGGTTTGAAGGAGCTTCTGAATATTAACTTTTCTTCCATTGTACATCTCTGAACACGTGCTCAAACTTAATGGAGACAGTGACTTCCCTTTCAAGCCTTCTAGATGACTAACGATCTTGATTGCAATTGGTCAAGAACTCATGGGAACACTTTGTCATACCTGAGAAACAAATCAAATGCACATTCTACCCCTAGGGTGATGGTCGGGAGTAGAAACAATTGCCAACAAACCAAATACATCCCTAAGATCTTAACTTGTGGCATAGCTTACCTAGTAAAAAGAAAAGAGAACCTAATGAGTGTACGTGCGTGTAGGTGAAAAAATTCAAATGAAAGGAATTGATAAAAGCAATGATAATGTTTGCACCAAGTTATAAACACTATGTTTACAACTAGATTGCTTTATTTCTATATAACCATAAAGATTTAACCAAGGTCAAAACACCATGTTCATTTCAAGGTTAATAATTCTTCATGCCGCAAGAAAATTAAAGCGCGTTGCAAAGTTTATAAACCAACCTAATGCAATATAAATCAACAAGGCTTTCAAAACTCAAAAGATGATTGTCCGCAATCAAGTCTGAACACCATGTTTACACAAGATTACAGAAGAAAATGCCTCGCGAAGCATTATCATGGAAATAAAGCATTCATCAAAAAGTTTTGAGAAGAAGCCAAGCTAACCTATGCATGATAGAACAAAAAGGGGTTGATGCAAAAATGCAAAGGGGTTAGTAAAAAGGGCAGCAATGTTTGAAAAGGTTTTCGATGTTGTTCCTCAATAATGACAAGCAAGTCACTTTATGAGAGGAGAGTCTTGTCAACAAAATCTTTTATCAAAAGACCTAATCAAAACATGCTAACAAGGTTTTAAGGTAAGGCTTATGGGTATCTATATTTTTGGCTTAAGACAAGAATTTTGAAAAGACAAGTCGGGTGAAGAAAATCTATCTAAGGTGGTTTTGAAGAAATGAAAAGAAAACAATGGTTAGATTTTCGGATGAAAAACAAACCTATGGTTTTAGGATTACTAAAGGTATGAGAGGTGTTTGCTAAGGGTTTAGGATGAGGCTTGTCAAAATTTTAATTAGAAGAGGGATAGAGATAGACTTGGTCAAATTGACACAAGTCGATTCTTCCTTTGTTGGCTTGGGTGCTAGGTGTGGTTTGATAGGAAGGTTTAGGCAAACTTGTTTTTTTCGCAAAAAGGGTTATAAAAATGAGATGCAACATGCAACACAATGTAAGGGTGGAGAACAATGAGGAATGAAGTGCAACATGAGGTGAATGAACAAAATGACATGACATGATATGGTGGTGATCTAAACCGAAATGAAAGTTAGTCTAAGTTAACTAGCCACAAGTTTAGAATCAAAGGGGTTGTGTCGACTTCATATTTCTCTTTAAAAAGACACAAAAGAAAATGACTCTCTAAACACTAATAGGCACACAACAAAGGGTCTATAGGTTTTCCAAAATCAAGTAGCAAAGTGCTCCCTCAATATCTATTAAAGCATACAACATGTGGTTGTGATATTTATTAGAGCAATGGTACAATGTTACTTGAAGTTTTCAAATAAAGAGCACAATATAGACCGTCATCTTGATATATATATAAAGGAAAAGATCGGGTTGCCTCCCGCAAAGCGCTTCATTTTAAGTCATAGAGCTTGACTTTCTCACATACCTTTTTATCGTCGTGAAGCCATGGTTCTTTGTGCGAGAATCCAAAGTATCCGTGCAGCTTGATGTTGCCTTTTGGAAATTCGTCGTGGTTCGCTTCCAACATCATCATGTGTTGAGTGGTGCCTCTTGTGTATTAATTCATCCATGCTCTAGAGGGTTTGTTTTAGTCCTTAGTTTCTGAATTTCATCATGTATGTGTTGTGGAACCGTTGCCCCATCTTCTCTTTATTGTCACCATGTCCATCTCCTCTATCTTGTTGTCATCGCCTTGTTGCTGCCTCTTCTTCGTCGATTTACCCCTGCAGCCAGAACAGAACATATACCAAAATATAGTTCTATTTAAAAATTTATAAGATTACCTTTCCAACAAGTACTCATTCATCTTAATTGGAATCCGAATTAGGGAGCTATAGCTGTTTCACTTCAGTATTGCTTGTTGTCCAGAATTTCAGGCCGTGCAACCTTCGGTGATTCGGCCATATTCACTTGTAGGAATCTCCAATTGCCTTGCCGCTTGATTCGTTGGAATGTAGACTTCATGGGGCTTCTGAAAATCCAAATATATCCAATTGTTTTCTGCTGAGGTTGTGCAAAACATCTTGATGACATCATTATCTCGATCCGGAGATGTGCGCGTGAACTTTATTTTGTAGTCTTTTAGGGAACCATGTCACGCATCCCTTGGCTTCAAGAATGATTACCATTGCTGCATGAGTATGATGGCAATGGGATCCTTCTCTATCATGCTTGACATGGCCGTTTCCGAAACCTATAGCTCGAACAAACAAACCTCCAAAAGACATTAGTCTAAAAACTTAATTGACACATAGGCATACCTTGTTCATCTTTGTTTGCTTTGGGTGGGGGCTCGATAGCGGATGTTGGGCCACTAACCAAGGTTAGCACCTACCACTAAAGAGCAAATCTTTGCGTAGCCATCAACTTGGTTGAGCGTGGTTGGACTTGTCGAAGTCCGAATGTTGAAAACTTCTCGATCGCTTTGTGTCTAGGGTTTTACCTGCATTCAAGGACACAAACAAGAAACACAGGGTATATGAAATAATGATAAAATTAGGGTTAGTTAAAAAGAAAGATAGATCACCCTAGGGTTCGAGTTCCAATCCCCGGCAACGACACCAGAAAAAGGGCTTCTTGATGTTTGAAACACGTGTCACGTTTCGATCCGCAAGCATACGGATCACGTGTGGCCTTTTTCAGGGGTGACCCAAGGTATCAATCCGTGGATCGGAAGCAAACTACCTTGGGTTCTCCATCTAACCGGTCTAAGCCTACTTGAAGCATAGATTGCATAAGGGTTTAACATACAAACACGGGTGGATGTATGGATCACATTCGATAGCCAAAAGGTAGCACTAGCCTACCGTCTCCTAGTTGCAACTCCGGCCAAAGCGATAAACTAACCTAAAGCTCATACCATGATAAGGAGATATCCATTGCACGTTCATTCGGTGCTTTCCCTATACCGTACTGTCACTACGGAAGGTAGTCAACACCGAACGACAACTCGTAAGTCCGTGCGCCACTTCGATGTATCCGCAAGACATATATTAGATCTATTCCTACTAAGATCATATGGTAGCTACACACATGAATGAGAAAAGGTATTGTTGATGGTTCAAAACCGTGTTGAAGTTCACCGCAAGTGTACGGGTGACTTGGTGCCTTTTTCACCAAGGAGAGTCCCCCAAGGATCGTCAATCCAAGGATCGGAAGCAAACCGCTAAGGATCTCTACCTTATCTAGTCAATCTAACCTAACATAAAGCATTGATTGCATCCAAAGGATAACCTTGATATATATGAGTGATAGCACAAGGTTGATCACATACACAAACATAGGCAAGGTAAAGCGCCACCAAGGGGACAAGTAAGCCTAGCGCCTTCTAGTTGTAGTTCTGGCAAACGAGCAACAAACTAAGCATCTCATCTAAAAGCATCCTTAAACTCCTACCTCTGTCCTACCTCTCGAAGACATCCACTCTTTCAGGGGAAATCACCCTGTCACGATGCTCCCTTAATGAAGCGGGGGATCCAGGGGCATGCCCATACATGGACATGTCTACAAACTAGATCTAATCACCATGATTACATAAAGCATGCTATGTAGTCTAAACCGGCATTAAACTAAGGATCAAACATATTCATGATAGGTAGAAAGTAAAGACGGGGACATGGAATCGCTTAATAGATCGAATGACAAGATTATCATTGCTCACATAATAATAGATGTGTTTGGATCATCACCACCGAGTACATGCCGTTGATGACCTCAACTAGCTCCAGAACTCCAACATGGCACAACCACGCAGGGCGGCCATGGCGGCTAGGGTTGGCCTAGGCCATCCCCTAGACAACTTCGAGGACTCCGCCGCTGTCGTCTCCCTCCGGTGCTCACTTCTAGGTTTCGTCGAGTTCTGGTGAATTGATGTGTGGCCGTCAGAGGTAGGGGATATAAATGAGCCGAGGAGCATCTAGGTCAAAGGGCGTCGTGAACCAACACAGAAAAGGGGTAGGCCGGTCGGCATGGGCCAGCCGGCCCAGGCCTTTTCTGGCCCGGTTCGGGCCCAACTTCCTCCATGACGCTTCTCGTGCTTTCTTGAATATTTGCTGAAGTCCATGTGGGTCTTTGACGTCATTTTCCCCGCGGTTTAGATAAGGGTTCTTGGCGCGCAAACTCCCGCATCTTCTATTCGGGTCCTCGGAGTTTCACGGCTTCATGCTTCGGTCCTTGGGTCATTTGGAGTCATGTTCACTTCGTGTCTTGACTTGTGCCGGGCTTCGTGACCATCTCATAAAGTGCTCGATGAACTCTACCCGGAAGTCCTCATTTAGGCGCTTAAATCATACGTAAACAATGTACTGCAAACACCACATGCAAGTGTGAACTTGTTACATCATTAGTATGCCTAGTGGCGGGTTAGTTATAATTCAAAGCTCAAACCAAAGTGTAACAAGTGCTCTTGGTTGACGGAAATCGACCATCAACATATCCCCATGCTTAAACCTTGCTCATCCTCGAGTAAGCCTTTAAGGGATATCAGTGTTGCCCCTCAATGTTCATACCCTGCACTTGTTCATACATGAGAAAACATAATGCACTCCAAGTTTACATTTATTAAAGTTCCATAATGTAGCTAGCTTTCATCTCTATGGAGGGTAGATATCATTAAGCTCTTTCCACAAGTAATTAATCATGCTCTCAAATTTTAAACAAATCTCAGAAATTTTGAAACTAAAGAGCGGGATGAAGAAAAATTGCTTTACCAAGATCAATAATAAACCTCCATGCATCTTGCTCATGAACTCTCATCTCATATTGTCTCTCAAGCCTACTTGTTCTACTCCTCTCCTCTCTCAAATATTTGGTGGAGGCCTTTATATGGAGCTATGGGAAAGTGTAGTCCTACCAAGATATTATAGTCGAGATATTATCAAAACAAGACAAGCTTCTCATGGACTTACCGAGACTCGTCAAAAAGGTCATTGGAAAAATAATATTACAAGGAGGGGGGAGAGATGAACACACACTTTTAGATAGGTGGACATGTGCAAATGGCAAAGAGTGATCCCGAGGCACAAACGAAGTCCTCGTTATCGGATTGCACATGGTTGGAAAGATGAGTATGGGTCTTGATCTTGAAGTCCTTTTGAAATCTCAAAAAGCACTAAACATAGCTAGAGAACTGGGGAGCTTTATTTTATTTTTATTTTTTTTCTTTCTTCTTTCTTTCTTTTTCTCATCATACTTTTTCTTCTTTATCATTTTTTTCATCATACTTTTTCTCTCTTTTTTTATTTTGCTCCCCTTGAACTCTAGAGTATACTAGCACTTCCTTGGCAAACCCCCCCCCCATGCTTAGACGTCTGCTCGTCCTTGGGCAAAAGAGGTGATAAATGTGCCAAGGTGGGAATTGAAGCTCTCATATTTTCTTAGAGAGAGATACTTGAAAAATCTTCTAGGGATCCTTTTGGAAGTCTCCCTTACTCACTTGAAACACCTTCCTTGTAATCTTCCTCGAAATATCCATCCATACTCATATATTGGGTTGTGGTCAAGGAGGTGAACACAAAAAAGATGTATTTGGGTTTGTGGGTGGATATCCGGCGAGGTTTGCAAAATTCCCAATCTGGAAACTCACAATGCACAGATAGAAAAGGCTAGCATAAAGATAGATACGCAAAAACGGAATGACCAGCTTCTTAGTCTCAAGCCAGAGAAATCAAGCCTTGAATAAATGCACTCAAAAATAAATCTAGTAAACTAAGGTTTTTGCACTCAATTGAATGTAAGGCTTTGGATAGGTAGAGCAAAATGCAAGTGGTGTTAAAGACAAGGTTAGCATATCTTTTAAGACCAAAATAAATGATCTTTGATTCATTCAAAAATGAGAGCAACGAAAAATACTATGGGTCTTAAGTTATGATAACCTCCACAAAAGATTAGGCTAGCATTGATTTAGATTTCAGATTATGTTAAAGAGAGCACTAGATTAATCATATACAAACCAAGCACAAGAATCATCAAAGTGGCAACGATCATCATATATCCACAGACAAGAGCATACAAGATATCATCTTGGTGAGCACAAGGTAACGGTGATTATTGTTGAAAACAAAAACAAACCTAGGTTGTACTCCTAGTAGCCATGTTATTCTATAAAGAGATATACAAAGGTTGCATCTAAGGTTGTTGAAGGCATATACATATGTGTAGACATATAGAAAGACAAGGACAAAAAGAGGGTTGAGGATTTATTACCATTCTTTGATGCTTGAAGTGTAGCACGGCCTCCCCCATGCTTAAGCATTGTGCTTAACATGGAAGAAGAACCGTGATCCTTGCTCCATGTGGTCTTTTCATGTCCACCAAATCCTCCCCCATGCTTAGCATGTTGCTAGGCATGGAAGATGATGAACCATCTTGAAGTCCTACTGTCATGTGTGGATCGTCATACTCTTCACTTTGTCTTCATTGTCCTCCAACGTCCACCCTTTGTCACAAGCCTCCGTCCCAATCGTTTCCATCATCACCTCCTTCCATGTTGTCCCTCATTGCTGGTTCATCTTCCATGAATTTTTCTTATACTTCCAGAACAGAACATGTACTGAACCGTCACTCCATTGCAAAGTACTTGAAATTATCTTTCCAACGAGTGGTCATTCATCCCAATCGGACTTCGGACAAAGGATTTGTGCCCTTTTTACTCCGTGAGTGCAAGCTGTTCCGGGCTGATTTCAGAACGTGTGACACCCAAAGATTTAGTTGTAACTCCTTGCACGGGTCTCCTAAAATGTTGAATCTTTATGCGTTGGAAAGAAGGCTTAATGGAGCTCCTGAAAATCCAATTTTCCTCTTTTGTACACTTCTGATCATGTGCCTAATCTTGATGAAGACAGCGGTGTTTCTTTTGGGATTTTGGAGGTGTTGACGATCTTGATTTCATCTTTTATCACGAATTTATGGGAGTGATTCACAATACCTGCAAAAAAATTTTAAAGCACAAAGTACCCCTGAGGTGACGGCGGGAATACTCACTCTATGCCGACAAACCAAAGACATCCCCTAAGATCTTAACTTGTGGCATAGTTAATCTAGTGAACGAAAAATTAAAGACCTAATGGGTGTACGTGTGTGCAAGCATGGATGCAATGAGTTAGAAGCATGAAAGGTTGAGAACAAACTCTATAGAGATTAAACAAAGTTTTAAAAACCATGTTTACAACTATGTTGCCAAAATCCTCGGATAAACACCATGTTAAAGCCAAGGAATTCAAGCACTCCAAAAAGTTTTAGAAAACCGAACATGCTTAACATAACTAAAGTGGTCATTAAAGAAATGCAAAATGCAAAGGGTTAGAGAAAACAAATGTTAGCAAGGGTTGAAAAGATCAAACAACCAAACTAACAAGGTTTTAAGGGTAGGTTATGGGTATCCTATATTTTTGGCTCAAATAAGAATTTTGAAGAGAGGGAATCAAGTATAGAAATTCTATCTAAGGTGGTGCTAAGAGTCTTTTTATGAAAAACAAACCTACGGTTTTAGGAAGGCTAAAGGTAGGAGAGGTTTTCCTAAGGCTTTTATAGGGAGGCTTGTTAAAGTTTTTAGTTAGCACAAGGGATAGAGGTGGTCTTGGCCAACCGGAATGGTGCAAGCCAATCAACACAAGTCAACCCTACCCTTATTGGCTACGGGTTTTTGGTGGGGCTATAGGTAGGCTTAGGTTGGTTGGACAAAAAGTTAGATCAAAACAAAACATGCAATGCAATATGACATGGATGAACAAAATGACATGATATGGTGGTTTGTCTAAAACAAATGCAAGAGTTAGCCTAAATTAACTAGCCACAAGCTTAGGTCAAAGGATGGTACCAACTTCATTTTTCTCTCTAAAAAGACACAAAGAAAAAGAACCTAAGCACTAATAGGCACACAAAAAGGTCTACAAGTTTTCCAAGATCAAGAACAAAGTGCTCCCTCAATAGCAATTAAATCAAACAACATGGTGTTATGGTATTTATTAGAGCAATGGTACAATGTTACTTGATGTTTCAGTTTAAGATCACAATGTAGATGGTCATATTATATTTATATATATATAAACAAAAGAAAATGGGTTGCCTCCCGCAAAGCGCTTCGTTTAAAGTCATAGAGCTCGACTTTCTTACGTACCTCCTCGTGGTCGCGAAGCCATGGTCCTTCATGTAAGATTTTAAGATGTCCATGCAGCTTTGATCCACTCTCCATGCTTGACACGATCATTTTACTTGATGAGAGGCTTGCCCGATCGTTTCCTTGCATCATCGTCACCTTCTCTTCCTTTGCTCTTCGTCGCTGCTTCCTCTTTCATGAATTTCCCTCTCTGCCCAGACCAGACCATGTAGCAATCAATTTCTTTGATGCATGGCGCATGAAATTGTCTTTCCATCAAGTCTTTGTTGACCCCCAACGGACTCCGAACGAGTGAGTTATGCTCGTTTTACTCTAACCCTGCAATCTGTCCAAATCTGATTTCAGATTGTGCAGCGCCTAATGTTTTTGCCATATCTCCTTCTACTGGTCTTCAAATTCATCGATCTTGGAGGCGTTGGAATCAGCACTTGATGGAGCTTCTAATTTTCAACTTTTTCCTTCTTCTACATATCTGATCAGGTGCTCAAAATTGATGAAAACAGCAACGTCCGTACTCGAGATTCGGGGAAGGCGATGCACGAGCTTGCAATTCCTTTAGGGCATGGCTTCTCTCCTCTTTATTAAGGTTTAATGACCTGCATGGTTAGTGAAACTCAGGTTTTCTCCTGATATACGCTCTTTTAAGGTCACGAGCTCGACCAAGCATGAAGCAAGTCCAAGATTTGCTAAGTGTGAAACAAACATATGCAACCATAACCACAATTTAAATTTGGTGAACAAAGCATGTTGTGATTAAAGGTAGCATAAGTTTCTTGCTCAGCGCTAAAGCTCTCATTAGGCATGGGTTCATTGGGCAAAGAAATAACAAAGTTTAAGCACATCATAGCCTCTTTATCATCCTCAAGAAATTCTAGCCTATCATGATCAAAGGAGCAAGGCATAGAATCGAACCATACTTTTGGATGGACATCAAAATACCAAAGGGACATTATCATCACCAAAAGTATCTTGAGAGGTTAATATGCACCTTAGCCTTCGGGCTTTTCATCGTGAGCGATCCTTCGGAGTTGAAAGTGAATAATACTTGATGATCGGAGGTAGCTCGTGTAGACTTTTCTCAATTCCTTCTTCGTGCCACATGTCGTCAAGGTTGCTCTATGTAGGATCACTCCTGTTCTTCATTTGTGGGGCTTCACACATGTCGGTTGTGAAAATGTAGCTCCATGATCCTTCGTGTGAGAACCCAAAACATCCGCGCCATTGGATGTTGTCCTTTGTGTGTAATCTTTTGTGGTCTTCTTCAAACATCTTCTTGCGTCAGATGTCACCAACTTGTGCCTTAATTTGCCAATGCTCTAGGGGTCTTTGTTTTGTTCCAAGCCTCTAAATTTCGTCATGTGTGGTCTAATGGAAGCATTCCCCAAGCTCCTCTTCGTTGTTGTCGTCCTCATCTTCACCATCTTGTTCTCATCATATTGCTGCTGCCTCTTCCTCATGGATTTTCCCCTGTATACATAACAGAACATATAAAAAACATAATTATATCGAAGGGTTTATGAAATGACCTTTCCAACGGGTACTCATTCATCTTAATCAGAGTCCATATGAGGGAGTTATGGCTGTTTCACTTCAGCGTTGCTTGCTGTCCAGAAATTTTCAGGACGTGCAACCATCGGTGATTCGGCCATATCCACTTGTAGAAACCTCCGATTGACTTGATTCTTGACTCGTTGGATGCGTAATTTGGTGGGGCTTCTAAATATCCAAAGATATTCTGTTGTTCTTCCCATGAGGCTGTGCAAAACTTGATGCGAACAGAAACTTCGAAGATGTTGAAGAGCTTGATCTTGTGATCTCGGGGGCATCGATAGCTAGCAATACCTATTGCTTGAACAAACAAATCTCCACAAACATTAGTCTTAAAAATTTAATTGACACGTTGACTTACCTCGTTCACGTGCTCTTGTGTAGGGTGTGGGCTCAATAGTGGATGATGGGCCACTAACAAACGTTAGCACCTACCACCAAAGAGTGAATCTTGATGTCGCAGTCATCTTGTTGGGGTGTGTATGTAGAGAACTCATTGAACATCTTGTGTCTAGCTTTTCACCTGCTTTCAAGGACACAAACAAGAAAACAAGCGTATATGCAATAATAAAAATTAGGGTTAGTCAAATAGAAAGGTAGATCACCCTAGGGTTCAAGTTGCCGATTCCCCGGCAACAGCACCAGAAAAAGGGCTTGTTGACGGTTCAAAACCGTGTTGAAGTTCACCGCAAGCGTACGGGTGACTTGGTGCCTTTTTCACCAAGGAGAGTCCCCCAAGGATTGTCAATCCAAGGATCGGAAGCAAACCGCTAAGGAGCTCTACCTTATCTAGTGAGGACCAGGTGTGTCCGAGGACCAGTTGAGGGTCGCTGCTTAGTGATGAGTGATTGACAATGTTGTGTGGACGGATGCTTGGCAAAGTGTGCAGGTACATGTTGCGGCTTGACTCGTGTCAGTGTAGGTGAAGAACAAGCGCGAAAGGCCTTAGCCGTGGCAGCCTTCGGGTGATGGAGTGGCAAGTAGGCTTGGTTCAATGGACCCGATGGCCGATGGGGTCAAGTGCGAGCCGTGCGGTGCAAGACTGGCGGGCTGAAGTCGTGAACATGGGCTGGTGCAAGGTAGCGGATGGAGCCTGAAGCTTGCATGCGGGGTTTGTTGGTTTGCCCACAAAACCATCGGTGGACGGTTTCTTGGTTTGGGCCTCAAAACCAAGCCCGGAGGCCCGAGGCGATGGAGACGGTGATCCAGGAGCTTCGGGAAGCTTCGAGGCGAGGGGCACGTGGCGTGATCGCGGGGCTTGCGTTGATGCTAAGCAAGGCCGCGGTGGAAGTGTGTCCGCCCGATGAAGACTTGACCAAAATGCCCCTGAGGGGTTGTATCTTCATTTTAAGTTGTAGGGGTAGCGTGGTTATTTACCTCCCTCCGATGGACTTCGTATAAATAGCGGAGAGGTGGATGGCATCTTTCTCTCTTGGACTCTAGGGCTTTCTCCCCCGGTAGATTTCTCTGAACTGCTTCTTTTCCCTCTGGATTCCTTAGGCTAGACTCTTGTACAGACTCTGACCTCTGGATGTATGGAAGCATTCGACGTTGCGGTGATCTCCTAGTCCTCTGTGATTTTCATGTCATTTTCAGGGCTATTTTTGGGGAGTTTCGTTCTTCACTCGATTCGAGAATTTGAGGGCGTTTTCCTTCTGATTTCTTTGAGGGGATCATGGGTGGATGCCTTGCGCATCTTTGTGTGTGATCTTGACCCCTAGAACGCCGGGGAAGGCCTTTGATTCGTGAGTTTTTGGCCGGAGTTTGAGTTCTTGGTGGAGTTCGTGTGATCCACGATTCCCGGTGATTTAGTGGCTTAGAGGTCGATATTTTTGGGGCATAGCTTCCTCTTGTGTTGCTTATCATCTCCCCCAAATCTTGTCTCAAGAGCTTTTGGCGTTTAGGAGATCCGGTGATGGATTTGGAGAGTTGACTTCACGAGCTCAAGCTCAAGCTGCTCTGTCCGGGGCTAGCGGACAGTCCGCGAGGACCCCGCGGACAGTCCGCGTGTCCTGTGTTCTTCGCGTGTTTTTCGTGTTCTTGCGCGTCTTCGTTTCGATCCGTTTTGGCCCTAGGGTTTTGGTGCGCAACGTTTGGCAGACAGTCCGCGAGTGCTTCGCAGACGGTCCGCGTGGCCAAGTTTTCATCCGGGGTTAGGGTCGTTTTGTCTGGGGTTTCCAGCGAGCTGGACGGACGGTCCGCGCTGCCCTCACGGACAGTCCGCGACACTGGCGGATAGTCCGCAAGGCACAGTCGGACAATCCGAATTTCGGGGTGCGTCTCTGGTGGTTCGGTTGCTTATTTCGGATAGTCCGCAATGCAGGTCCGGACAGTCCGCCGTACACTAGCGGACAGTCCGCCCGTACCAGCAGGATAGTCCGCGCCTGGTGTTTCCAGAATTTGCCAAGTGCTTTGATTCTTGTCTTGTGCTTCCACGGTTTGCTTCAAGGGGTGTCTCTTGGTCTTGTGGGCTTGTTTGTGCCTTGTCTTGAGATTCTTTGGTGTGTGCAAGAACTCAGAGTGGCAATCGGGGTATAGGCTGAGTTCGACCTTCGGGAAGAATTTTTATCGGCTCCCATTCACTCCCCCCCTCTCTGGTCGCCCTTTTCGGTCCTTCAATTGGTATCAGAGCCGGTTATGGATCTTCTTGATTCTAACCAGTCTAAGATCCAAAGATGGGCGATTATGGCAAGGGGTCGGGTCCTCCGCACTTTGATGGTAAGAGTTACCCGATGTGAGAGAGGCGCATGGGCGCGTTTTTGCATGGGAAGGGAACTCTGATCTGGGAGGTCACTCAGAATCCTCATTATGTCATCCCAAATAGTTTTCTACTTCCAGGATCGTGGGACATGTTTGAGGCCAACAGCAAGGCCGTTGATTACTTGTTCCGTGCTCTCTGTGCCTCGGAGTTCGAGCGAGTGTACGGAGAGAATGTGGCCGGAAAGATTTGGCTCAAGTTGAAAAATGCTCATGTTGGCAATGCCCAAGTGCAAGCCCGTATGTTTTCTACTTACCAGAGAGTACGAGAACTTCACTCATCTCCCCGGTGAGTCGACCGATGCTATGTTTCAGCGCTTCACTAGCATAGTCAACAACATGAGGGCCAATGTGACAGTGCTCCCGTACACGGATCATGATCAAGCTATCAAGCTTTTGCATGCCCAGGATAGATCCGTGTGGAGTGCCAAGGTCGAGGCCATTGAGGAGTCGAGCGTGTATGACACGCTGTCGCTTGACGAGCTATTCTCCAAGCTCAGGCCTTCAGAGGTTGATCGTGGCTTGAGAGCCAAGAGCGAGAGCCCCACTGATCCTCATAGTTTGGCTCTTGTCTCAGGATCGAGGACTAACGCTAACTCTGTTGGCTTTTCTCTGTCTTATCTTGTGTCCTTGCCAGATGAGGACTTTGAGGTGCAGAGCGAGGATGATCTCGCCTTATTGAGCAAGAGGTTTGGGCGGATGTACGAGAACCGCAAGAATGCAAGGCGGAGCTCGGGGATGTGCGATCGGTGCGGGAAGCACGGACACTTCATCGCCGAATGCCCTGAAGCCATAAAGATCAAGAACGACTACAAGGGCAAGCCCAAGCACGACTACAACAAGCACCGCTCCCGGAACGACTAAAAGGACAAGCACGAGGACAAGTGCGAAAGAAGGCACAAGAAGAGTGGCGGCCACAAGAAGAAGACTGCTCGAGCGATGGTGGCCGAAGCAAGCGACGTCGACTCGACATCAAGCGACGCGTCTTCCTACTCGAGCAGCGATGAAGAGCAAGAACGACGCAAGGACAAGCGTTCCACGGGCAAGAACTTCACCGGCCTCAGCTTTGTCGCACAAGGTGGCTTTTGCGGCATGGCGCATTCCAAGAAGGGTGGGAGGCACAGCTCGGATTCGAACTTCGACTCCGAGGAAGAGGTACAACAAGATCCCAACTTCTTGCTAGAGGAGAATGCTAGGCTGAATGAGTTACTTGATAACTGTGATGATGTGCCTAGAAAGACCAACAAGGAGAAGTGGGAATTTAGGTCTTTGTTGGGTGATGCTAAGGACAAGATAGCTAAGCTTGAATCCTTGCTTGTGGATGCTAGAAATGAGATAGGTGCTTTGAAATCTGCTCCAGTGGTGTCTCATGAAATTGACTGTAGTGATTGCTCAGTTTTTCTTGCTGATTTGACTGCTCTCAAGGAGAAGCATGCCTCTACTCATGAGGAACTAGATGTGGTTAGGATTGAGTGTGATGAATTGAAGTCTAGGCTAGCTTTGTTAGGAGCTTGTACCTCATGTCCTATTTTGCATGCAAGGCTAGATGAATCTCACACTAGAATTGTTTCTCTTGAGGCGGCATTGAAAGCTCCTCTTCCTGCATCATGTTCTACCTGTGAAATGCATGCTTTGAAAAACATGGAACTTGCACACTATGTTGACCGTCTGCAGGATGAAAATGATGAGCTTAGTAAATTGATGAGTTGGTTGTCTGGGCATGAGCCACAATTGAGTTTGATGTTGGCTCAGTTCAAGAGGTTTGATGGTCAGGTGTTGGGGGCTGAGAAGAGTGGAGGTTTGATGGTCAGGCGTTGGGGGCTAAGAAGAGTGGTGAGAAGAGTGGTGAGAGAGAAGAGAAAGTTGGAGAGATCCCTACTCAACCACACACCATACCCATGAACAAATATGCACCCAAGCCAAACCATCTCAGAAACAAGCTTGATACAAGCCCAGACCCACCAGTGTTCCCCCAGAAAACAAAGAATTACAAGAAACCCATCAAGTTTGTAAGCAACCTGGGTAATGTCTTTGAGGGGAAGTCAGGAGAGAAGGGTGTTGAGAAGCCCACAGAAAAGCCACCGCCTAAGCCATAGCCGATCCGCTTCCATTGTGAGTATTGTGGGAGGGATGGGCATAAGGATGAGTTCTGTTTCGGGAGGAAGAGGGATGAGCGGTTTGCTAGGGAGATGGCAAACAAGGACAAGTACCGCCTTGCTCATGGTGTGCCTGAGCCTCGTAGAGGGCCTCTACCTAGGGATAAGGTGTATGTGCGTACAGTTCCCACTCGTGGAGGTGGAGGTGGAGGTGTGTTCCCTCAGAGAGACAGACGTGTTGGGTTTGGGCGTGGTAAGTTGGCTCGACGTGCTCCTTCTCATGATCGTTACGAGTTTGAGAGGCACGATCGGAGCTTTGGGTCTCAGATGGACTACGGACCACGTTTTCCCCCTCGTGGTGCGTGTACTCCTCCAGTGAGACGTGACAGGCCCTTTGGTGGTAGGTGTGAGAGGACTCTGCCTAGAGGTTTTGGGAGGATGGATTTTGCTAACCCTTCTTTTGAGCAAATGGCTCAACACTGGTTTGACTCTTTTGGTACTAACCCCAGTGTTGAGTCGCTTGCTCATTCTCGTCCTCGTTTTTGATTGCAGGTGGGAGGCTTGGAGGACTTTTGGTTGATCGACTCCGGTTGCTCACGACACATGACCGAAGATCGTGGGTGGTTCTCCAGCCTCACCCCGGTGAGTACGAGGGAGTACATCACTTTCGGGGATAATGGGAGAGGACGAGTGCTTGCTGAAGGTATGGTGAAGGTGAGTAGCAAGGTGACCTTAAGAAGTGTGGCCCTGGTCAAGTCACTTGGTTTTAACCTGTTGTCAGTATCTCAATTACTTGACGAAGGTTTTGAGGTTTTTTTTAAGTCGGGTGCTTCTCGTGTGCTTAATTCTCGAGGCGATCTTGTCTGTATGATCGTCCCCGAGGGTTAAATCTTTCGGGCTGACTTTTCCCAGTCTGTTGGTCCTTCTCGATGCTTTGTTGCTGGTGTTTCTGCTGAGCTTTGGAAATGGTATAGGAGGTTGGGACACTTGAGCTTTGAGTTTCTTTCCCGCTTGAGTGGTCTTGATCTTGTCCGAGGATTGCCTAAGTTGAAATTCGAGAAGGATTTGGTTTGTGCTTCTTGTCGACACGGAAAGATGGTTGCCGCTTCACACGCCCCTCTGACTTCTGTCATGACCAAGCGACCTTGTGAGCTGTTGCACATGAATTTGGTTGGGCCAGCTCATGTTCGCTCTGCTGGTGGGAAGTGGTATGTTCTTGTGGTTGTTGATGGTTTTTTCGAGGTACTCTTGGGTTTTCTTTTTGGAGGATAAGAGCGAGACATTTGGCTTTGTTCGGGACTTGATCTTGAGGTTGAAGAATGAGAGACATGGTGATGCCATTCGAGCTATACGCGGTGACAATGGCACGGAGTTTAAGAACTCTCATTTTGATGCCTTTTGCAGTGATCTTGGTCTCGATCATCAGTACTCTTCTCCATACGTCACTTGCCAGAATGGCGTAGTGGAGAGGAAGAACCGGACCCTTTGTGAGATGGCCAGGATGATGCTCGATGAGCATAGGACTCCTAGGCGGTTCCGGGCCGAGGCGGTCAATACCGCTTGGTATGTCTCAAATCGCATCTTCCTTCGTGCCTTCAAGAAGAAGACCTCTTATGAGCTGATGCATGGCCGACAACCCAAGGTGAGTCACTTTAGAGCTTTTGGTTGCAAGTGTTTCATTCTGAAGAAGGGCAAGTTGGATAAGTTCGAGTCTAGATGTTCGGATGGGATTTTCCTTGGTTATGCGATTCATTCTAGAGCATATCGTGTGCTTAATCTTGACACTAACCGAATCATGGAGACTTGCGAGGTTACCTTCGACGAGACACAGCCATGTAGCTCTTCTGCTTTTGAGTGTGCAAGTGACGAGGAGATTGGAGCGAGGATCTTTGAAGATGAGATGGACGGAGATGGAGACGACGACGATGATGGTGGTGATGCTCCAGCGGCTGATCGTGTACATGCTACTTCCACTACTACGACGACGATCGAGGACGGACCATCCCCTACTCCCACTACGACTGAGGCTGTTCGAGTGGAGGCTGCTGCTGAGGGGGAGATTGTGTCCAGGCGAGAGGCTCCTCGATGTGTACAAGTGGATCACCCACCGACGACCATCATTGGTGACCTTCATGAACGCACTACACAGTCGAGGTCAAGGAATACTTCTCATTTCGCTCACTCTGCTTTTGTTGCGTCGTTTGAGCCTAAAGATATTCGACACGCTTTGTCTGACGAGAATTGGGTGAATTCCATGCATGAGGAGTTGGAAAACTTTGAGAGAAACTAAGTCTGGGTGTTAGTCGATCCACCGCCAAATTGCCGTCCCATAGGTACCAAGTGGGTGTGGAAGAACAAAGAGGGTGAGAATGGGATGGTTGTGAGAAACAAGTCGAGGTTGGTGGCGCAGGGGTTCAACCAGAAGGAGGGGATAGATTATGAGGAGACATTTGCTCTTGTGGCCCGTTTGGAGGCAATTAGGATCCTTCTAGCCTTTGCCGTGGCTAAAGGGTTCAAGTTGTACCAAATGGATGTCAAGAGTGCTTTCTTGAATGGGGTGATAGAGGAAGAAGTGTATGTGAGGCAACCCCCGGGGTTTAAGAGTGAAAGATACCCACACCGTGTATACAAACTCCAGAGAGCGCTATATGGGTTGAAACAGGCACCTAGAGCTTGGTACGGCAGGTTGAGAGGCTTTTTGCTGAGTAAGGGGTTTGTGATGGGCACAATTGATAAGACCATGTTCCTCCTTAAGCATGGGAATGACCTTTTGATTGTTCAGATATACGTGGATGACATAATTTTTGGTGGCTCTTCTCATGATCTTGTTGCCAGATTTGCAGATGACATGAGCAGGGAATTTGAGATGTCCATGATGGGCGAGCTGCAGTTTTTCTTGGGTCTCCAGATCAAGCAGTGCAAGGACGGGATGTTTGTACATCAGGCGAAGTACACCAGGGACATGGTGAAGAAGTTTGGCATGAACGACTCCAAGCCGCTGACTACACCGATGAGTACAACTATGGCTTTGGACGCGGACGAGGACGGCGAACCCGTGGACGAGAAGGAGTATCGTAGCATGATCGGCTCCCTCCTCTACTTGACGGCGATGAGGCCAGACATACAGTTCAGCGTGTGTCTGTGCGCTCGTTTTCAGGCTTCACCGAGGACTTCACATCGGCAGGCCGTCAAGCGGATTTTCAGGTACTTGAACTACACTCCTGAGTTTGGTCTGTGGTACTCTGCCTCCTCGACACTCAGACTTCATAGGTTTTCTGATGCTGATTTCGCTGGGTGTCGATTGGAGCGCAAATCAACTTCTGGGTGTTGTCAGTTCCTTGGTTCTTCGTTGGTTTCTTAGTCATCTCGTAAGCAATCTAGTGCAGCCCAGTCCACCACCGAGGCTGAGTATGTAGCTGCTACTAGTTGTTGTTCCCAGCTGCTTTGGATGACCTACACCATGAGTGATTTTGGTGAGGAGTGCTCCCAGGTTCCACTTTTCTGTGACAGCACCAGTGCCATAAGCGTAGCCAAAAATCCTGTCCTCCACTCCAAAACAAAACACATAGAAGTGAGGTACCACTTTCTGAGGGACAATGTTGAGAAGGGAAACATATCTTTGTCCTATGTCCCTACCCAAGACCAGCTAGCCGACATTTTTACCAAACCGCTTGACCAAGTCACTTTCACTCACTTGCGGGGTGAGCTTGGGGTGTGCTTTCCTTTCTAGCTGGGTCCTGGAGCTTCTCATGTATATATGTGTCATATGTTCATTTTGTTGCATTTCATACATGCATTTAACTTTCTGTACAAAACCAGGTAGGATAGCCATCTTTGGATCACTTGTGCTAGGAAAAGCTTCTCTTATATACATTGATCACTGATGTGCTATTTGTGAGACTTGTGCATGTTTGGTAATTTGTGGATGTAAATGCTATGCTCTTGATGGTTTTGCCATATATGTATGATGAGATAGCATTTTGTTTGTGAAAATGATAAAATTGCTTCTCTCTTGAGTAGATGCTTGTCTTGGCTAAATTTGTGCTCAAATGCTTATATCATGCTTAGTTTGTGCTTGAGGATCATATTCTCTTTGCTTGGGGTCAAAGATCCTTTGTCATTGTAAATGTTTAGCCCTTTTGCTTGCTTGCGGAGGAGCATAAGCTTCTTTTTGCCACAAAGGCATTTCATGTACCATGTTTAATCTTGAAAATGAAATTGGTGTATGAATAGCCTTGTGCTTGAAAAATGAGCTCCTAATCATGTTTTTATGTTTTGATAATCATATCTTGGGTGCTAAACCGTAGCAGTCTACCATGAGAAGTCTCATTTCAAGAAGTAGACATATGGCTCGGTAGCTTTAACATGACTTGAGTAGCTTGTGGGCGTTTATAATGATCTTGTAATGAGAATTTGTGATCTTGCATAAATTTTGGATGATCTAGTGCCTTTGTGTTCAAATTGGCATAGATAGGGTCTTGCTCATGAGATGAATGTTTCTTTGTGAAAACTGCTTAAAATTGCTTTTGGTCATGTCACATACTTACATGTCTCTACCTTCTTGATGGCAATGTGCTAACTACACCATATCTACTTTGCTTGCTCTATGTCTCATATGTAGCATTTTGTTGTGCTCTTTGTATTTTTGAGAAGCTTGGTAGACTGTATATATGCTTTGACATGCATTTTTCATGAAAACAAGGGGAAGAGTTTCATATACCTTGATTCATGCATTGTCAACAAGGGGGAGAGTTTTGGGGAGAGTTATGCACCTTTGTGGAGAATTTTGATGCATTGGGAGATTTTGTGAAAATTTGGTATGCATTTGTGAGATGTTGCATGTGAGGAGAAAAATTTGAGAAGAAGAGGTTGCATTTGCTCAGGGGGAGTTTGCATATGTGCAGAGGGAGCTCCTTTGTTTTTCCCGAATTTTGTGCTTTGTGGTGTGCTCTTTATGAACTTTGTTTTGTCTCGGCTGTGTCGAGCCGTTGCCCTTGTCTTAGGGGGCCGAGACTTGGATTGGTGAGTGATCTTGTTTTCGCTTGTTCTTTGGCTTTGGATCACTTGCTTTGGAGGTTTGTGTTCGTGGTTGTTTTCTTTTCTTTTTCTCTATCATGATTACTATGGGTGTTGTCAATGCACTCATCAAGGGGGAGATTGAGGACCAGGTGTGTCCGAGGACCAGTAGAGGGTCGCCCCTTAGTGATGAGTGATTGACAACGTTGTGTGGACTGATGCTTGGCTAAGTGTGCAGGTACAGGTTGCGGCTTGACTCGTGTCGGTGCAGGTGAAGAACAAGCGCGAAAGGCCTTAGCCGTGGCGGCCTCCGGGTGATGGAGTGGCAAGTAGGCTTGGTTCAATGGACCCGGTGGCCGATGGGGTCAAGTGCGAGCCGTGCGGTGCAAGACTGGCGGGCTGAAGTCGTGAACATGGGCCGGTGCAAGGTAGCGGATGGAGCCCGAAGCTTGCACGCGGGGTTTGTTGGTTTGCCCACAAAACCATCGGTGGACGGTTTCTTGGTTTGGGCCTCAAAACCAAGCCCCGAGGCCCGAGGCGACGGAGACGGTGATTCGGGAGCTTCGGGAAGCTTCGAGACGGGGGGCACGTGGCGTGATCGCGGGGCTTCCTCTTGTGTTGCTTATCATCTCCCCCAAATCTTGTCTCAAGAGCTTTTGGCATTTGGGAGATCCGGTGATGGATTTGGAGAGTTGACTTCGCGAGCACGAGCTCGAGCTGCTCTATCCTGGGCTAGCGGACAGTCCGCGAGGACCCTGCGGACAGTCCGCGCATCCTGTGTTCTTCGTGTTCTTGCGCGTCTTCGTTTCGATCCGTTTTGGCCCTAGGGTTTTGTTGCGCGAGGTTTGGCGGACAATCCGCGAGTGCTTCACGGACGGTCCGCGTGGCCAAGTTTTGGTCTGGGGTTAGGGTCGTTTTGTCTAGGGTTTCCAGCGAGCTGGACGGACGGTCCGCGCTGCCCTCACGGACAGTCCGTGACACTAGCGGACAGTCCACAAGGCATAGCCGGACAGTCCGAATTTCGGGGTGTGTCTCTGGTGGTTCGGTTGCTTATTTCGGACAGTCCGCAAGGCAGGTCCGGACAGTCCGCCGTACACTAGCGGACAGTCCGCCCGTACCAGCCGGACAGTCCGCGCCTGGCGTTTCCAGAATTTGCCAAGTGCTTTGATTCTTGTCTTGTGCTTCCGCGGTTTGCTTCAAGGGGTGTCTCTTGGTCTTGTGGGCTTGTTTGTGCCTTGTCTTGAGATTCTTTGGTGTGTGCAAGAACTCGGAGTGGCAATCGGGGTATAGGCTGAGTTTGACCTTCGAAAAGAATATTTATCGGCTCCTATTCACTCCCCCCCCTCTCTGGTCGTCCTTTTCGGTCCTTCATCTAGTTAATCTAACCTAACATAAAGCATTGATTGCATACAAAGGATAACCTTGATATATATGAGTGATAGCACAAGGTTGATCACATACACGAACATAGGCAAGGTAAAGCGCCACCAAGGGGACAAGTAAGCCTAGCGCCTTCTAGTTGTAGTTCCGGCAAACGAGCAACAAACTAAGCATCTCATCTAAAAGCATCCTTAAACTCCTACCTCCAGCCTAGCACCTTCTAGTTGTAGTTCCGGCATTAAACTAAGGATCAAACATATTCATGAAAGGTAAAAAGTAAAGACGGGGACATGGAATCGCTTAATAGATCAGATAACAAGATTATCATTGCTCACATAATAATAGATGCGTTTGGATTATCACCACCGAGAACATACCATTGATGACCTCAACTAACTCCGAAACTCCACCATGGCACAACCACGCAGGGCGGCCATGGCGGCTAGGGTTGGCCTAGGCCATCCCCTAAACAACTTCGAGGACTCCGCTGCCATCGTCTCCCTCCGGTGCTCGCTTCTAGGTTTCGCCGAGTTCTGGTGAATTGATGTGCGGCCGTCGGAGGTACGGGATATAAATGAGCCGAGGAGCATCTAGGTCAAAGGGTGTCGCGAACCGGCACAGAAAAGGGGCAGGTCGCTCGACATGGGCTGGCCGGCCCAGACTTTTTCTGGCCTGGTTTGGGCCCAACTTCCTCCACGACGCTTCTCGTGCTTTCTTGAATATTTGCCGAAGTCCATGTGGGTCTTTGACGTCGTTTTCCCCACGGTTTAGATAAGGGTGCTTGGCGCGCAAACTCCCGCATCTTCTGTTCGGGTCCTCGGAGTTTCACGGCTTCATGCTTCGGTCCTTGGGTCATTTGGAGTCATGTTCACTTCGTGTCTTGATTTGTGCCGGGCTTCGTGACCTTCTCATAAAGTGCTCGATGAACTCTACCCGGAATTCCTCATTTAGGCGCTTAAGTCCTGCGTAAACAACATACTCCAAACACCACATGCAAGTGTGAACTTGTTACATCATTAGTATACCTAGTGGTGGGTTAGTTATAATTCAAAGCTCAAACCAAAATGTAACAAGTGCTCTTGGTTGACGGAAATCGACCGTCAACAGGCATGCATCAAAGTAGATCAAAAGTAGAGGCAAGATTAGATTGATATCACCGTCAAAAGTACATATGCCTTGATCTATCCAAGGCATGGCTCCGGAACTCCACCATGGCTTCACCACGCAGGGCCAACCATGGCGGCTAGTGTCTTAGCCTAAGCCATCTCCTAGGCAACGTCGAGGACTCGCGGCGGCGACGGCTTCCTTCGGTGTGTATTCCTGGATTCGGCTGCTCTCTGATGAATGGATGCGGCGGCCGTCGGAGATAGGGGATATAAATAGACCGAAGAGACTCTAGGTCAAAGGGGGACACGAACCGGCACAGAAAAGGGGTGGGCCGGCTGGCCTAGGCCGACCGGCCTGGGCCCTTTTCGGCCCGGTTCGGCCCCAGTTCGCTCCCCGATGCTTCTCGTGTCTTCATGAATATTTGTCAAACATCATGTGGGTCCTTGACGTCATTTTCCCCGCGGTTTAGATAAGGGTACTTGGCGTGCGAACTCCCGCATCTTCTGTTTATGTCCTCGGAGTTTCACAGCTTCATGCTGCGGTCCTCGAGTCATTTGGAGTCATGTTCACTTCGTGTCTTGACTTGTGCCGGGCTTCATGATCTTCTCATAAAGTGCTCGATGAACTCTACCCGGAAGTCCTCATTTAGGTGCTTAAATCCTGCGTAAACAACATACTCCAAAAACCACATGCAAGTGTGAACTTGTTACATCATTAGTATGCCTAGTGGCGGGTTAGTTATAATTCAAAGCTCAAACCAAAGTGTAACAAATGCTCTTGGTTGACGGAAATCGACCATCAACGGAGGACAAATTCCACGGACTCGAGCTCAAGCATGTCCTATGAAGATACAATGAGGCGGCCGACACCCTTGCCAAGGCAGCTTCGAATCGGACGCCTGTGCCTAACGGCATGTTCGCAAGTGAGCAGCACGAGCCCTCTGTCCGCTACGATGACGACGACCGCCCGCTCGAGAAGGCCGCGCAGGAGGTCATGGCGCTCGAAGAAGCACAAGAGCCTAACCTTGAAGACCCGGATTGGAGAATCTTGCTCCTAGAGTGGATGATAGAGGGCAAGTTGCCCCCTGACAACACTGATGCCAAGCGAATCACATGCTAGGCCAAGTCATTCAGGCTCATCAACGGGAACCTCCACCGACACGGCGCAGCCAGCATCTTCATGCACTGCATCCTCCCTGACCAAGGGCGGGAGTTGATGCAAGATATTCACGCAAGGGCATGCAGGCACCACATAGCCCCCAGGATGCTCGTCGGGAAGGCGTTCCGACAAGGTTTCTACTAGCCAACGGCGGTCGCAAACGCCAAGAACATTGTGCGCAGCTGCGAAGGCTACCAGTTATATGCACGACAAACTCACCTCCTGGCGTAGGCGCTTCAAACCATCCCCCTCACCTGGCTATTTGCGGTGTGGGGACTCAACATGGTCGGACCACTGAGGAAAGCACCCAGGGGTTACACGCACCTACTTGTGGCGATCAACAAGTTCTCCAAGTGGATCGAGGCCAAGCCGATCTGCAACGTCCGCTCCGACAAAGCCGTCGATTTCTTCACCGACATCATCTACCGCTTCGGGATACCGAACACCATCATCACCAACAATGGCACGAACTTCACTATTGAGAAGTTCCTCCATTTCTGTGATGACAGCAACATCCAGGTAGATTGCGCCACTGCAAGTCACCCAAAGACCAATGGTCAAGTTGAGCGGGCGAATGGGATGATCCTACAAGGACTCAAGCCGTGCCTATTCAAAAGGCTCGAGAAGTTCAAGGCAAGGTGGGTCACCAAGCTCCCGTCCGTACTCTAGAGCTTATGAACTACTCTGACTTGAGGTACTGGATGCACGCCTTTCTTCATGGTCCATGGGTCAGAAGTGGTCCTCCCAACGGACATCGAGTACGGCAGCCCGAGGGTTCGAGCTTACACCGATGAAGGGAATCACACTGCCCTCGAGGACGCCATTGACCAACTCGACGAGGCACGCAGCATTGCCCTATTGCACTCCGCTCAGTACCAACAGGCCATGCAGTGCTACCACGACCGACGCGTCCACAAAAGGGCGTTCCAGGTGGGCTATCTGGTGCTTCGGCAGGTCCAAAGCAGCAAGGATCGCCACAAGTTGTCCCCACCATGGGAAGGCTCGTTCATCATCGACCAAGTCCTTCGACCAGACACTTTCAAGCTCAAGGACGAGGACGGGCGACCCATCACCAACGCCTGGAACATTAAACAACTACGTCATTTCTATCCTTGAAAAGTTCTCGTTTTAATGCACAAATAGAATAGGGATGCCCGTGCTCTCTCCCAGCATTTTCTTTTTTCGTGAGAAACAACCCATTTTTTTGGGATCTCCGCCCAAGATCCCTTGTTGCCCAGGGGCTCCACTCGGGGCGCAGCATGACGCTCCCTCCCATAATTCAAAAGTTCTTAGAAACAGGAGAAAACTCCCAACAGGGAAGTACAACTAAACAAAAGCAACGGCCGCAACATTGGCCAGGCATCATCTACAACCCGCCACGCCCGGCAGCGGTGCCCTCGCGAAGAACCACGTCAACATCAACCTCTGTGGCAATAGTGTCAGCGGCCCTGGTAAACTCCAGCGCGTGCAGACGTCGAAGGTCGGTGTCATAGCCCAGCACGTTGACAAGCCATGCCTCGTCGGATTGGGCGTCGGCAGCGGCTAGCGCGTTCGCCGCCCCAAAGTGGACCTCAGCACACACCGCCTCCCTGACCCGGCCAGGCAGCGCATGAAGGCGATCCAGCAGCAGGAGAGGCTCGGATGGCACGACCTCGACGGCAGTCTGCGCCGCCATCGTAATAACGTCGAGGTGCGTCTCCAGGTTGAACTCCCGACGACGAAGGTCCCCCACCTTCCCGCAGGAAGCATGCAAGCTCTCCTCGGCGTCTGATGAACCAGAGAAAACGAGGAAAAAATCTCAAGACCAAAAAGAATGTGAGGAAGTCTTCCGCATTCCTCACCAAAACGACGGGCCTCCGCCTCGTCGGTAGCAAGGCGAGCCGCATCAACATCCGCCCCGGCAGCCCTGATCGCCACTGGGCGGCCGCTAGGGCCTCTTCAAGCAGGCGATGGGCGCTCATAGCCTCTTGCATGTGACTTCCCATCCTCGCTACTTGATCTGTCAGTCTACAGATGTCCCCTCGGAGCGTCGTGATCGCGGCATCTGGTGACGCCAGCGCCAGGACATCCAAGGGCGGCCCGTCGGCTGGTCTGGAGGGACCATCGCGAAGAATCTTGTGCAAAAAAAGAATTAGTAAGGGCTACACAAAGAACGAAAGGATGGGAGAAAGATAGTGAATATCCACTGCCTCTGGTAAGACTCACCTGCGGTGACCCTACGGCGACGGCTGCGACACCTCCTCCGATGTGGTGCGTTTTCGCTTGTCCATTGCCGACAGGGAAGCCTAGGTAACTCCCGCAGAATACCTTACTGCCAAAAACTAATGCAGGAACATGCGAGAAATTGGGATGAATAACCCTCTGGGGGAGCCAAGATTTAAAGGAGTGGTGGCCGGTGGAAGCAAAAGGGCGCGACCGCCCCTCTCCCCCACGATCTCCACAGTTGATGGGCCCACCACGGCCGAAAGGTCAATATTGACGTTTGATTATCGTTGCAAACTTCGATCCGCAAGCGTACGGATCACACGGGACCCTTTTTCCCTTAAGTGTAAACCCAAGGTACCGAATCCGTGGAACATGTGTAATGCAAGATTCAATCCAATAGAGCGAGAAAGCACTATCTTCTTAAGAGGATTCAAATGCATCTAATCTACTAAACATGAGAGGTAGCAAGAGAAAGCAAAGAGATAACCGATCTAGAGAGTCTAGATCATGCCTTCGTTGTAGTTCCAAGCGAGAGATGAATATAGCAATGCGAATCTCATAAAAAGCATATTTAAAATGTGGCCTCTGTTCCAATCCTCAAAGGCACCTACCATACATGTGATCGACATCCTGTCACGATGCCGCGCTTATTGTGTAGGTGAACCTAAGAGAATGTTCACGAGGAACGTGTTGAAAACACTTGGTAGATCCAGTATGCACCTCTAGCCACTGTGGCTACAAGAGCACCCTGAGCAATCTATCTATAAAATAGATTGAGGAAGAAGCAAAACCAAGAGAAGACAAAACCGTAGAGAAGGCACTTGATCGCTAGAAATCAGATTCACAAAGACTTCACCATGAATGATTACATGAACAAAATCACAACTAGGATCCTACCTTGATCTTGATCCTAGCTCCGGAACTTTGATGTGGTCTTCCGTGCAAGGTTCCCACGTCGGCTAGGGAAACCCTAGACAACTAGCACGACCCTCCTCTCCGAGATGGTGTCCCTCTAGCTTCTCTGCTCCTTGGCGGCGGATGACGAATGGCTTGATGCGTGGCACTTCGCACGGGGACTATAAATAGCCCGAAGGGGTGCTAGGTCAAAGGGGGAGACGAACGGGGCCCAAAGTGGGCCAGGCTGACCGGCCTGGGCTGACCGGCCAAGGTCCTCCTCGGCCCGGTTCGTCCCCAGTTTTCTTCCCGAAGCTTCTCGCGTCTTCTTGAGTTTTCGTCGAACTGCATGTGGGTCCTTGACGTCGTTTTCCCCGCGGTTTGGATAAGGGTGCTTGGCACGCAAACTCCCGCATCTTTTGTCTAGGTCCTCACAGTTTCACGCTTTAGTCCTTGGCTCATTTGGAGTAATGTTCACCTCATGTCTTGACTTGTGCCGGGCTTCATGATCTTCTCATAAAGTGCTCGATGAACTTTACCCGGAAGTCCTCATTTAGGCTCTTAATTCCTGCGTAAACAATAAACTCCAAAAACCATATGCGAGTGCGAACTTGACATATAATGGGGGCTAGGATCGTTAGTGTGAATATCAAATTAATACCAACATTGAAGGTAAACTCATGGCTAGGTTGACAGAAATCGACCGCCAACATCCCCCCATGCTTAAACCTTGCTCGTCCTCGAGTAAGCCTTCAATGGATATCAGTGTTGCCTTACAATGTTCACACCCTGCACTTGATCATACATGAGAAAACATAATGCTCTCTAAATTTATATTTGTGAAAGTTCCATAATGTAGCTAGCCTTCATCCCTACGGAGGGTGGATATCAATTAAGCTCTTCCTACAAGAAGTTAATCATGCTCCCAAATTTTAAGTGAGTCTCAGAAATTTTGAAATGAAGTGCAAGATGAAGAAAAAGAGCTAAACCAAGTTCAAAAATTTAAACCTCCTTACATCTTGCTCATGAACTCTCATCTCATCAAGTCTCTCAAGCCTATTTGTTCTACTCCTTTCCCCTCTCAAAATATATATAAGTGGAAAGCTTTATCTGGAGCTTTAGGAAAAGTTTAGTCCTACCAAGATATTATAATCGAGATACTATCAAAACAAGACAAGCTTCTCATGGTCTTACCGAGACTCGTCAAAAAGGTCATTGGAAAAATAATGTTCTCAAGGAGGGGGTAGATAAAAATACACACACTTTGAGATAGGTGGACATGTGCAAATGGCAAAGAGTGATCCCGAGGCACAAACGAAGTCCTCGTTATCAGATTGCACATGGTTGGAAAGATGAGTATGGGTCTTGATCTTGAATCCTCTTAACTTGAAATTCCTAATGCATCTAGAGAGTCAGGGACCTTTATTTTATTATGTTTTTCTTTTTCTATCTTTCTCTCTTCTTTTTTTACATATTCACATACTTTTTCCTTCTCTCTCTTTTTTTCTTTCTTTCATACTTCTTTTTCATTTTTTTCATTTTTTATATGCTCCCCTTAAACTCTAGTTTATATTGTACCTACCTTCTTGGCAACTTCCCCCCATGCTTAGACGAATGCACATCCTCGGGCAAAGAGGTGACGAAATTTTTGTGCCAAGGTAGGTACTAAAAGACCTATATTTTCCTGGAGAGAAACACTTGAAATCTTCTAGGGATCCTTCACGCACGATGTCGTCTTGGAGGTCTCCCAAAATCATACTTCAATCTTCGACACCTTCATTCTTGTGATCTTCCTCCAAATATTCATCCATACTCAAAAATTTGGTTGTGGTCAAGGAGGTAAACACAAAAAGATATTTTGGGTTTGTAGGTGGATATCCGGCGAGGTTTGCAATATTCCCAAGGTGGAAACTTACAATGCACTGATAGAAAAGGCTAGCATAAAGATAGATACGCAAAAACGGAATGACCAGCTTCTTAGTCTCGGGCCAGAGAAATCAAGCCTTGAACTAATGCACCCAAAAATAAATCTTGTACACTAAGGTTTTTGCACGCAATCAAATATAAGGCTTTGGATAGGTAGAGCAAAATGCAAGTGGTATTAATGACAAGGTTAGCATTACTTTTAAGAACAAAAATAAATCATCTTTAACCCATCCAAAATTGAGAGCATGAGAAAAACTATGGGTCCCATCTTTATCATAACCTCCGCAAAGGATTAAGCTAGCATTTAAATTAATTTCAGATTTGCATTAAAGAGAGCACTAGCTTAATCATGCATAAAACAAGTACAAAGATGACCAAAGCGGCAATGGTCATCATATATCAACTTGACACAACTTCCCATCCATATTAAAGATCATAGAACGATGGTGAAATTAATTCATGGTGATGGAAAACAAAAACTACTACTACCACACACATGCTGAAAATAAATAAAATAGAAAATGCTACGCACACACAAATCTGCACACAAACAGAAAAATAAAGGGAAGTAGAAGGAAAAATCAAACCAAACTTGGAAGCATTATTTCTTCTTCCTTCCTTCACTCTTCCTCCGATGGTTCATCCTCCGTCTTTATGATGAAATCATGCTTGGAGTGCCTCGGAGTATATGGTGGTGTCGAGGTCGAATGGGTGGCTCCTCCGTGTGCCCTTGTAGTTCGGTGTACCGCATGGACAAGCTTCGTGTACTCCTCATGCCACCAAGGAGCAGTGTGTCGCTCCTCGGCGGTGCCACATCCTCCTCCATGCTTCGTGGGGACTCGGAGATAGAGCGCCTCCGCGAAGAGCTAGATGGCGCCTCCGATAATGATGATCGTGTCTTCCTTCTGAGGATGATGTTCATGGCCTTTCTCATCGTGCCTTGCTGCACAAATTCACAAACAACTCTCTCAGGGGTTTCTCGTCGATAGAAAATTGTTGGCGTTTCTTAACGTTACTACTAGTTGTACACCTAGAGGGAATGTATAAGAGCAACCGGGTATACCGCAAGCACACGGAAATACCGTTGTAGCACTTCCCCAAGGAAGGAGAGTATTCCAAGGGTATCGAATCCAAGGAACGATGTGTACTATCTTCTACTCTAGTATAGATGGTCCAAGGACACAACACTGATTGATAGGATAGGTAGAAAGGATCTGCCTTGACCGAGCGCAGAGTCTAGCACGGTCTCTCAGGTATAACACTCGCCTTGGGCGCCAAACCACCCTAGCTGTTTAAAGCTAGGCAATATGTTCTGGCAACAGGGCCCTACTCGGTACACAGGCGCGGAGGGTTCCAAAGGGTCCAACATGCTGTCACCACTGCGGCCTACCTCTATCGTTACGCGAATGTACTTGGTATTCGCAGGATAACCTGTGGTCCAGACACCACGTCTACACCACTGACTACTACTATAGCCGGACACCGTCTGACGTCCCGATAGCCCGACTAAAGCACTCCGCATAAATACAGAACTACGAATCCGCAAGGGAGATACTGGCACTAGCTCAAGGTATGCTCTATCACTCATGCAAGATCATGAATGCACTTTGATCTAATTAGATAAATGCTGGAGCATCAACTTTACTCTAATAGACAAGCTAGCAAACAAGATGCAAACTTATGATCCAAGTCTACTATTTCGAAGAACACAACCCTCTAAATCAAGAACAAATGAAGAACACAAGAACAAAGCAACTATGCATGCATAAAACTTTAGTCTAAATAGAAAATGTCGAAATACTCACTTTAGTCTAAATGAAGAACAAAGGCACCGCTGAGGATCGTTCTTGAGGAAGATGTCATGAACATGACATGGCCCCAAGCCTCCCACCTCACTTCCTAGCACTAATCCTATACAAAGAGCTCTCCTCTCCTAAAGAGAGAGGCTCCAAGGCCAAAATGAAGAGGAGGAGGAGAAGTGTGTGTCTCAAATGGGAGCCCCTCCCCTCCTATTTATAGAGGAGGGAGTGGCTTGCTTCGGGGCTCCAAGTGCTCCAAAACGCCCGGGATAGCAGCAGGGGACCAATCAGGAGCTGACACGTGGAGGGCCGAGATCAGCCGAACCAAAGTTGGTTCGGCCGATCTAGGGTTAGGCTGAACCCTCGGGGCCACGTGTCGCCCTGTGCTTCTTCGTGGTGGCTGACTAGTGGGTCCTGAAGTCACTCCCCCGTGCATGCCAAGTTTCCCGACGGTTTTGGGGGATAAGTGGGCCCTTGAATCCATGTGACGTCCATGTGGTGATACGTGGTTCGTCGGGCTTGCCTCTCTTGGATTGATGACGTCAGTGATCCAGGGGAATCCTAGGTGGCATCCCCTCATTGGCTGAGCTTGAAGTACTTGGATCAAAGACTTGTGTTTTACTCCTCTTTCTAGTGCTAATCACCCGTATTTGCATAATCACCAACACTTGTAGAAATGATTAGTTTAAGCCCTATTCTAGTGTTGATGATCATTTCTCATGCCAAAAGGTACATGTTGACGGGTATAAAAATGGGTGGATAACAGCCGTCAACAAATACCCCTACACTCGACCTTTGCTCGTCCCGAGCGAAGGGAAGAACAAGATCAAAGTGAGACATGATATCCATAGGTATGAAGTAAGCATAAGAGATATTCCGAACCATACCTTGCACTTGTGAACTCTATGAAGTGTCTATCATGCTATCTTGGGTGGTTAAGAATGGAACGGCCATGAATCAAATCACTCCTGCTCATCATGTCAAGTAACTTGGGGTTTTTGCACGAGTTTTCAAAACAAACTTTGCTTAGCTCCTCATTTGATTCTCTTAGATCACTCAATGTGTATATCTCCTCACCAAGGCTCTTCTGCCTTTCTCCATCCTACTTCTAATGATGGCTATATGTGGAGCTCAGGGTAGGATAAAGAGAAAGCATACTTGCATCACATATATTGCAAAGTCAAAGACGGGATCCACAGAGAAAATCAAATCATACTATCAGATCAAGATGTGCACCAGTATGGCTATGGGGGTATGGTAAGGTGGATACTAGGCCCGGAATGGGTGCTAGATATTACCATACTTTCATGATGAGAATTATGGGTTGATGGTAAGGTGGACACTAGCTCCGGAATGGACACTAGTTATTAGCATCAAGGTTATGGAACTCCTTTTTGTATGACCATCCCTCTCTTTTTCCTCCTTTATTTTGGACATGGGCTATCCTTTCTTTCTATTTCTCTTTTTTTCATCATGCTTTGAGCATTTTTTTTCAATATCCCATGTCTCTCTTTGAAGGATATTTCAAAGAGAGAGAGAGAGGTCACACCGTGCATAGAGCTTTTATGGATGAATGATACAATGCTATCTTCCAGTGTAGAAACACAGCAAGGGGACATAGGTGGGGTGCACATGAATCTTGATCATGAAAGTAATGAAAAGACTTCTCACAAGGGTCACAGAATTTGACAAAACTCAATGCAATAACAAGCAGCATTTGATTGTAAGGTTTTCAACTAAAAACATCATATGGCTCTAGTAGGACGGTGGCATATCAGAGAGGAGCTTTGCAAAGGAATTTCAGATTTTCAAAATAAATTTCCCAAGCACTCAGTCATAAAGAGCGAAGATCATATCATCAAGCCATATCACAAACACCAATTACTTAGATAAACATGAGTTCCCTAATGAAATTGGTTCTCAAGCAACAAGATGATTAGTAAGGAATAAAACATATGCAAGCCAACCTTGGGATTCATGCATGACATGGAAAAATATCTCCTGAGTTTGATATAAAAGATTGATTTTGAGATTCAATCAAACTCAAAGATACAGGGGAATGAGATAGGGAAGATGCGTACCTCAGGTCCTTCTTTTATTCTGCAGGTTGGGGATTTCCCCCACACTGTCTTCTTCTAACAAATGAAAGTAAGGTTGGAAAGATAAAGAGAGTAGAGAAGGGGGGACTTACCTGATGTCTGGGCACGCCCCTGCCCATTTTATTCGTCCTCGACGAAGTTGATCACTTCATATTCAATGTCATCCGGCTTGAGGAAGATTTTCAACCGATGGCCATTCACCTTAAAACAGTTGCCTCCATCATTTTGTAGAGTGATGGCTCCATGAGGGGCTACCTCTACTACTATGAATGGTCCTTCCCATTTGCTGCGCAATTTCCCTTTTCCAAATAGCTTGAATCGGGAGTTGAACAGTAGCACTTTATCACTTGGTGCAAATCCTTTCTTCTTGATTTTCTTATCATGCCACCTCTTGGTTCTCTCTTTATAGATCTTTGCACTGTGATAGGCTTTCTCTCTCCACTCTTCCAATTCTACTAATTGTTTCTGCCTATTCCTTCCGGACTTCAGGAATTCCAGATTAAACCTTTTGATTGCCCAATGAGCTTTATGTTCTACCTCCACTGGTAGGTGACATGTTTTCCCATATACCAATTGATACGGAGACATTCCCAGTGGGGTTTTGTAAGCTGTTCGATAGGCCCATAAGGCATCAGGGAGATGCTTCCTCCAAGCTCTGCCAGCCTCCTGTACTGTTTTCTGTAGAATATTCTTGATCTGCTTATTGGAGGTTTCTGCTTGGCCATTAGTCTAGGGGTGGTATGGAGTAGCAATGCTGTGTTGGATCCCATATCCTTTCAAGAATCTTCTAAAGTCTACATCAGTGAAGTGGGATCCCCCATCACTAATTACCATCCTTGGAATGCCGAAGCGAGGGAATATCATTTCATTGAACATCTTTTTGGACTGCTTGGCATCGGCCGACTTGCAGGCTATAGCTTCCACCCATTTTGACACATAGTCGACTGCCACTAAGATATATTCAGCTCCCTCAGACTTTGGGACTGGGCCCATGAAATCAATACCCCATACGTCGAAAAGCTCCGCTTGCAAATTATCATGTAGGGGCATTGCATCTCTGGTAGTAATTCCTCCGTGCTTCTGGCAAGCCTTGCATTTTCGGATGAAATTCCTCGTGTCGTCATACATGGTCGGCCAGAAGAACCCACTTTGCCATATCTTTGCATGTGTATGGTAAGTGCTGTAGTGGCCACCATACGGCCCAGCATGGCATTTTTCAATGATCTGCATTCCTTCAGTTCTCGGTACACATCTTCTCAGCAGCCCATCAGCGCAGACTTAAAATAGGTACGGATCATCCCACATGTGCCTTTTGGCTTCATAGATCAATTTCTTCCTATCGACTCCTGGGGGTATGTACCCTGTAACCAGATAATTCACAATGTTCGCATACCAGGGGTTGCTATCCGTGACCTTCAACAACATGTCGTCTCGTAGAGAGTCATTGATGGGTGCTTCCTGCAGGTTAGTAGTACGCATACGAGACAAATGATCCGCAACAGAATTTTCTACTGCTTTTTTATCTCTTATTTCTAAATCAAATTCTTGAAGGAGCAGAATCCATCTAATCTGGCGGGGTTTAGCATATTTCTTAATGAGCAGGTATTTAAGAGCAGCATGATCATTATAAACTATTACCTTGGCTCCCACTAAGTAGGATCTAAACTTGTCTATAGCAAAGACAACAACAAGGAGCTTTTTCTCAGTAGTAGCGTAGTTTAGCTGAGCTCCTGTCATGGTTTTGCTAGCATAGGCTATAGCATAATGTTTCTTATCCTTAGTTTGGCCTAAGACGGCCCCTACAGCATGAAGGACCGAATAGGGCGACCAGAGAGGGGGAGAGTGAATGGGAGCCGATAAAAATTCTTCCCTTAGGTCGAACTCGGCCTATACCCCGATTGCCACTCCAAAAGCTCGTGCACACAAAGGCAGCTCCAAACAGGACACAAACAAGCCTACAAGATCAAGAGACAAGCCTAGGAGCAAAGAGCGGAAGCAACTAGACAAGAATCAAAGCACTTGGCACAATCTGGAAACGCCAGGCGCGGACTGTCCGTGCAGTACGGGCGGACCGTCCGCAAGGGTACGACGGACTGTCCGCAAGGGTACGACGGACTGTCCGCAGGTGCTGCGCGGACTGTCCGAAATGAACACCAGAGCTACCAGAGACAAACCCCGAAATACGGATTGTCCGGCTAGGCCTTGCGGACCATCCGCCAATGTCGCGGACTGTCCGTGAGGGCAGCGCGGACCGTCCGCCCAGCTCGCTGGAAACCCCAGACAAAAACCCCAGACAAAACTTCCCAAGCGGACCGTCCGTGACCAACACGCGGACTGTCCGCAAACCTCTTGCAACGAAACCTTAGGGCTAAAAAGGATCGAAACGAAGACGCGTAAGAACACGAAGAACATGCGACGAACTCCTGGACGCGCGGACTGTCCGCTAGCCCCGGACAGAGCTGCTCGAGCTCAAGCTCGCGAAGTCAACTCTCCCAATCCATCACCGGATCTCCCAAACGCCAAAAGCTCTTGAGACAAGATTTGGGGGAGATGATAAGCAACACAAGAAGAAGCTATGCCCCAAAAATCTCGACTCCTAAGCCACTAAATCGCCGGGAATCGCGGATCACACGAACTCCATCATGAACTCGGGCACCAACCAAAAACGCACGAATCGAAGGCTCTCCACAGCGTTTGAGGGGTCAAGATCACACACAAAGATGCGCAAGGCATCCACCCATGATCCCCTCAAAGAAATCCGTGAAGAAACGCCTCCAAAATCATGAATCGAGCGAAGAACGAAACTCCCCAAAAATATCCCCGAAAATGACACGAAAATCACAAGGGACTAGGAGATCACCGGGACGCCGAATGCTTCCATACATCCAGAGGTCAGATTCTATACAAGAGTCTAGCCTAAGGAATCCAGAGGGAAAAGAAGCAGTTCAGAGAAATCTACCGGGGGAGAAAGCTCTAGAGTCCAAGAGAGAGAGATGCCATCCACCTCTCCGCTATTTATACGAAGTCCATCGGAGGGAGGTAAATGACCACGCTACCCCTACTGCTTGAAATCAAGATACAACCCCTCAGGGGCATTTTGGTCAAGTCTTCATCGAGCGGACACGCTTCCACCGCGGCCTTGCTTAGCTTCGACGCAAGCCCCGCGATCACGCCACGTGCCCCTCGCCTCGAAGCTTCCCGAAGCTCCCGGATCACCGTCACCTCGGGCCTCCGGGCTTGGTTTTGCGGCCCAAACCAAGAAACCGTCCACCTGATGGTTTTGTGGGCAAACCACCAAACCCCGCGTGCAAGCTTCGGGCTTCATCCTCTACCTTGCACCGGCCCATGTTCACGACTTCAGCCCGCCAGTCTTGCACCGCACGGCTCGCACTTGACCCCATCGGCCACCGGGTCCATCGAACCAAGCCTACTTGCCTCTCCATCACCCGGAGGCCACCACGGCTAAAGCCTTTCACGCTTGTTCTTCACCTGCACCGACACGAGTCAAGCCGCAACCTGTACCTGCACACTTAGCCAAGCATCAGTCCACACAACGTTGTCAATCACTCATCACTAAGGAGCGACCCTCCACTGGTCCTCGGACACACCTGGTCCTCAATCTCCCCCTATATGAGTGCAATGACAACACCCAAAGTAACCATGATAGAGAAAAAGAAAAGAAAACAACCACGAACACAAACCTCCAAAGCAAGTGATCCAAAGCCAAAGAACAAGCGAAAGCAAGATCACCCGCCAATCCAAGTCTCAGCCCCCTAAGACAAGGGGAACGGCTCGACACAGCCGAGACAAAACAAAGCTCACAAGGAGCACACCACAAAGCACAAAACTCAGGAAAATCGAAGGAACTCCCCCTGCACATATGCAAACTCCCCCTGAGCAAATGCAACCTCTTCTTCTCAAATTTTTCTCCTCACATGCCACATCACTCAAATGCATATCAATTTTCCACAAAAACTTCCAATGCATGAAAAATCTCCCAAATTCTCCCCTTATCATACAAAAATCTCCCCCTTGTTGACAATGCATGAATCAAGCTATATGAAACTCTTCCCCTTGTTTTCATGAAAAATGCATGTCAAAGCACATATGCAATCTACCAAGCTTCTCAAATATACAAAGAGCACAACAAAATGCTATAAATGAGACATAGAGCAAGCAAAGTAGATATGGTGTAGTTAGCACATTGCCATCAAGACGGTAGAGACATATAAGCATGTGACATGGCTGGAAGCAATTTTAAGCAGTTTTCACAAATAAACATTCATCTCATGAGCAAGACCATGTCTATACCAATTTGAACACAAAGGCACTAGATCATCCAAAGTTTATGCAAGATCACAAATTCTCATCACAAGATCATTATAAACGCCCACAAGCTACTCAAGTCATGTTAAAGCCACCGAGCCATGTGTCTACTTCTTAAAATGAGACTTCTCATGGTAGACAAGCATGCTACGGTTTAGCACCCAAGATATGAATATCAAACCATAAAAACATGATTAGGAGCTCATTTTTCAAGCATAAGGCAATTCATACACCAAATTTATTTTCAAGATTAAACATGGTACATGAAGTGCCTTTGCGGCAAAAAGAAGCTTATGCTCCTCCCCAAGCAAGCAAAAGGGCTAAACATTTATAATGATAAAAAGGTCTTTGACCCCAAGCAAAGAGAATATGATCCTCAAGCACAAACTGAGCATGATATACGCATTTAAGCACAAATTGAGCATAGACAAGCATCTACTCATGAGAGAGGCAGTTTTATCATTTTCACAACCAAAAAGCTATCTCATCATACATATATGGCAAAACCAACAAGAGCATAGCATTCACATCCACAAGCTACCAATCATGCACATATCTCATCCACAGCACATCAATGATCAATGTATATAAGAGAAGCTCAATCCTAGCTCAACTGATCCAAAGATGGCTATCCTACCAGGTTTTTGTACATAAAGTAAAATGCATGACAGAAATGCAACAAAATGAACATATGACACATATATACATGAGAAGCTCCAAGACCCAAGCTAGAAAGGAAAGCACACCCCAAGCTCACCCCGCAAGCGAGTGAAAGTGACTTGGTCAAGTGGTTTGGTGAAAATGTCAGCTAGCTGGTCTTGGGTAGGAACATAGGACAAAGATATGTTTCCCTTTTCCACATTGTCTCTCAGGAAGTGGTACCTCACTTCTATGTGTTTTGTTTTGGAGTGGAGGATAGGATTTTTGGCTACGCTTATGGCACTGGTGTTGTCCCAGAAAAGTGGAACCTGGGAGCACTCCTCTCCAAAATCACTCATGGTATAGGTCATCCAAAGCAGCTGGGAACAACAACTAGCAGCAGCTACATACTCAGCCTCGGTGGTGGACTGGGCTACACTTGATTGCTTGCGAGATGACCAAGAGAGCAAAGAAGAACCCAGGAACTGACAACACCCAGAAGTGGACTTGTGATCTAATCGACACCCAGCAAAATCCGTATCAGAAAAACCATGAAGCCAGAGTGTCGAGGAGGCAGAGTACCAAAGACCAAACTCAGGAGTGTAGTTCAAGTACCTAAAGATCCGCTTGACGGCCTGCCGATGTAAAGTTCTCGGTGAAGCCTGAAAACGAGCGCACAGACACACGCTGAACTGTATGTCTGGCCTCGTCACCGTCAAGTAGAGGAGGGAGCCGATCATGCTCCGGTACTCCTTCTGGTCCACGGGTTCGCCGTCCTCGTCCGCGTCCAAAGCCGTAGTTGTACTCATCGGGGTAGTCAGCGGCTTGGAGTCGTTCATGCCAATCTTCTTCACCATGTCCCTGGTGTACTTCGCCTGATGTACAAAGGTCCCGTCCTTGCACTGCTTGATCTGGAGACCCAAGAAAAACTGCAGCTCGCCCATCATGGACATCTCAAATTCCCTGCTCATGTCATCTGCAAATCTGGCAACAAGATCATGAGAAGAGCCACCAAAGATTATGTCATCCACGTATATCTGAACAATCAAAAGGTCATTCCCATTCTTAAGGAGGAACAGGGTCTTATCAACTGTGCCCATCACAAACCCCTTACTCAGCAAAAAGCCTCTCAACCTGCCATACCAAGCTCTAGGTGCCTGTTTCAACCCATAGAGCACTCTCTGGAGTTTGTATACACGATGTGGGTATTTTTCACTCTCAAACCCCGGGGGTTGCCTCACATACACTTCTTCCTCTATCACCCCATTCAAGAAAGCACTCTTGACATCCATTTGGTACAACTTGAACCTTTTAGCCACGGCAAAGGCTAGAAGGATCCTAATTGCCTCCAAACGGGCCACAGGAGCAAATGTCTCCTCACAGTCTATCCCCTCCTTCTGGTGGAACCCTTGCGCCACCAACCTCGACTTGTTTCTCACAACCATCCCATTCTCACCTTCTTTGTTCTTCCACACCCACTTGGTACCTATGGGACGGCAATTTGGAGGTGGATCAACTAACACCCAGACTTGGTTTCTCTCAAAGTTTTCCAACTCCTCATGCATGGAATTCACCCAATTCTGATCAGACAAAGTGTGTCGAATATCTTTGGTCTCGAAAGAGGCGACAAAAGCAGAGTGAGCGAAATGAGAAGTATTCCTTGACCTCGACCGTGTAGTGCGTTCATGCAGGTCACCAATGATGGTCGTCGGTGGGTGATCGACTTGTACTCGCCGGGGAGCCTCTCGCCTGGACACAACCTCCCCCTCAGCAGCAGCCTCCACTCGAACAGCCTCAGTCGTAGTGGGTGTAGGGGATGGTCCGTCCTCGATCGTCGTCGTAGTAGTGGAAGCAGCACGTACACGATCAGCCGCTGGAGCATCACCACCATCATCGTCGTCGTCTCCATCTCCGTCCTTCTCATCCTCAAAGATCCTCGCCCCAATCTCCTTGTCACCTGCACACTCAAAAGCAGAAGAGCTACATGGCTGTGTCTCGTCGAAGGTAACCTCGCAAGTCTCCATGATTCGGTTAGTGTCAAGGTTGAGCACACGATATGCTCTAGAATGAATCGCATAACCAAGGAAAATCCCATCCGAACATCGAGAGTCAAACTTATCCAACTTGCCCTTCTTCAGAATGAAACACTTGCAACCAAAGGCTCTAAAGTGACTCACCTTGGGTTGTCGGCCATGCATCAGCTCATAAGAGGTCTTCTTCTTAAAGGCACGAAGGAAGATGTGATTTGAGACATAGCAAGCGGTATTGACCGCCTCGGCCCAGAAACGCCTAGGAGTCCTATGCTCATCGAGCATCGTCCTGGCCATCTCACAAAGGGTCCGGTTCTTCCTCTCCACTACGCCATTCTGGCAAGCGACGTATGGAGAAGAGTATTAATGATCAAGACCAAGATCACTGCAAAAGGCATCAAAATGAGAGTTCTTAAATTCCGTACCATTGTCATTGCGTATAGCTCGAATGACATCACCATGTCTCTCATTCTTCAACCTCAAGATCAAGTCTCAAACAAGGCCAAATGTCTCACTCTTATCCTCCAAAAAGAAAACCCAAGAGTACCTCGAAAAGTCATCAACAACCACAAGAACATACCACTTCCCACCAGCAGAGCGAACACGAGCGGGCCCAACCAAATCCATGTGCAACAGCTCACAAGGTCGCTCGGTCATGACAAAAGTCAGAGGGGCGTGAGAAGCGGCAACCATCTTTCCATGCCGACAAGAAGCACAAACCAAATCCTTCTCGAATTTCAACTTAGGCAATCCTCGGACAAGATGAAGAACACTCAAGCGGGAAAGCAACTCAAAGCTCAAGTGTCCCAATCTCCTATGCCATTTCCAAAGCTTAGCCGAAACGCCAGCAACAAAGCATCGAGGAGGACCAACAGACTGGGAAAAATCGGCACGAAAGATTTGACCCTCGGGGACGATCGTACAGACAAGATCGCCTCGAGAATCAAGCACACGAGAAGCACCCGACTTGAAATGAACCTCAAAACCTTCGTCAAGTAATTGAGATACTGACAACAGGTTGAAACCAAGTGACTTGACCAGGGCCACACTTCTTAAGGTCACCTTGCTACTCACCTTCACCATACCTTCAGCAAGCACTCGTCCTCTCCCATTGTCCCCGAAAGTGATGTACTCCCTCGTACTCACCGGGGTGAGACTGGAGAACCACCCACGATCTCCGGTCATGTGTCTTGAGCAACCGGAGTCGATCAACCAAAAGTTCTCCAAGCCTCCCACTTGCAATAAAAAACGAGGACGAGAATGAGCAAGCGACTCAACACTGGGGTTAGTACCAAAAGAGTCAAACCAGTGCTGAGCCATTTGCTCAAAAGAAGGGTTAGCAAAATCCATCCTCCCAAAACCTCTAGGCGGAGCCCTCTCACGCCTACCACCAAAGGACCTGTCACGTCTCACTAGAGGAGTACGCGCACCACGAGAGGGAAAACGTGGCCCGTAGTCCATCTGAGACCTAAAGCTTCGATCGTGCCTCCCAAACTCGTAACGGTCACGAGAAGGAGCACGTCGAGCCAACTCACCACGCCCAAACCCAACACGCCTGTCTCTCTATGGGAACACACCTCCACCTCCACGAGTGGGAACTGTACGCACATACACCTCACCCCTAGGTAGAGGCCCTCTACGAGGCTCAGGCACACCACGAGAAAGGTGGTACCTGTCCTTGTTTGCCATCTCCCTAGCAAACCGCTCATCCCTCTTCCTCCGGAAACAGAACTCATCCTTATGCCCATCCCTCCCACAATACTCACAATGGAAGCGGATTGGCACTGGCTTAGGCGGTGGCTTCTCTGTGGGCTTCTCAACACCTTTCTCTCCTGACTTCCCCTCAAAGACATTACCCAGGTTGCTCACAAACTTGATGGGTTTCTGGTAATTCTCTGTTTTCTGGGGGAACACTGGTGGGTCTGGAGTTGTGTCAAGCTTGTTTCTCAAGTGGTTTGGCTTGGGTGCATATTTGTTCATGGGTATGGTGTGTGGTTGAGTAGGGATCTCTCCAATTTTCTCTTCTTCCTCACTACTCTTCTCACCACACTTCTCAGCCCCCAACGCCTGACCATCAAACCTCTTGAACTGAGCCAACATCAAACTCAATTGTGGCTCATGCCCAGACAACCAACTCATCAATTTCCTAAGCTCATCATTTTCATCCTGTAGACGATCAACATAGTGTGCAAGTTCCACATTTTTCACAGCATGCATTTCACAGGTTGAACATGATGTAGGAAGAGGAGATTTCAATGCCGCCTCAAGAGAAACAATCCTAGTGTGAGATTCATCTAGCCTAGCATGCAAAATAGGACATGATGTACAAGCTCCTAATAAAGCTGGCCTAGACTTCAATTCATCATACTCAATCCTAACCACATCTAGTTCCTCCAAAGTAGAGGCATGCTTCTCCTTGAGAGCAGTCAAATTAGCAAGAAAAACTGAGCAGTCACCACAATCAATCTCATCAGACACCACAGGAGCAGACTTCAAAGCAGCTATCTCATTTCTAGCATCCACAAGCAAGGATTCAAGTTTAGCTACCTGGTCCTTAGCATCACCCAACAAAGACCTAAATTCCCTCTTCTCCTTGTTAGTCTTTCTAAGCACATCATCATGGTTGTCAAGCAACTCATTCAGCCTAGCACTCTCCTCTAGCAAGAAGTTGGGATCTTGTCGTACCTCTTCGTCGGAGTCGGAGTTCAAATCTGAGCTGTGCGTCCCACCCTTCTTGGAATGTGCTATGCCGCAAAAGCCTCCTTGCGCGACGAAGCTCAGGCCGGTGAAGTTCTTGCCCGTGTGCCGCTTGTCCTTGCGCTTCTCTTGCTCTTTCTCGCTACTCAAGTCGGAAGAAGCATCGCTTGATGTTGAGTCGATGTCGCTCGCTCCGGCCACCATAGCTCGAGCGGTCTTCTTCTTGTGGCCGCCACTCTTCTTGTGCCTTCTCTCGCCCTTGTCCTTGTGCTTGTCCTTGTAGTCGTTCCGGGAGTAGTGCTTGTTGTAGTCGTGCTTGGGCTTGCCCTTGTAGTCATTCTTGATCTCCATGGCTTCAGGGCATTTGGCGATGAAGTGCACGTGCTTCCCGCACCGATAGCACATCCCCGAGCTCCGCCTTGCATTCTTGCGGTTCTCGTACATCCGCCCAAACCTCTTGCTCAACAAGGCGAGATCATCCTCGCTCAGCACCTCAAAGTCCTCATCTGGCAAGGACACAAGACAAGACAAAGAAAAGCCAACAGAGTTAGCGTTAGTCCTCGATCCTGAGACAAGAGCCAAACTATGAGAATCAGTGGGGCTCTCGCTCTTGGCTCTCAAGCCACGATCGACCTCTGAAGACCTGAGCTTGGAGAACAGCTCATCAAGCGATAGCGTATCATACCCGCTCGACTCCTCAATGGCCTCGATCTTGGATTCCCACACAGATCTATCCAGGGCATGCAAAAGCTTGATAGCTTGATCATGATCCGTGTATGGGAGCACTATCACATTGGCCCTCATGTTGTTGACTATGCAAGTGAAGCGCTGAAACATAGCATCGGTCGACTCACCGGGGAGATGAGTGAAGTTCTCGTACTCTATCCGGTAAGTGGTAAACATACGGGCTTGCACTTGGGCATTGCCAACATGAGCATTCTTCAACTTGAGCCAAATCTTTCTGGCCACATCCTCTCCGTACACTCGATCAAACTCTGAGGCACAGAGAGCACGGAACAAGTAATCAACGACCTTGCTGTTGGCCTCAAACATGTCCCGTGATCCTGGAAGCAGAAAACTCTCTGGGATGACATAATGAGGATTCTAAGTGACCTCCCAGATGAGAGTTCCCTTTCCTCGCAAAAACGCGCCCATGCGCCTCTCCCACATCGGGTAATTCTTGCCATCAAAGTGCGGAGGACCCGACCCCTTGCCGTAATCGCCCATCTTTGGATCTTAGACTAGTTAGAATCAAGAAGATCTGTAACCGGCTCTGATACCAATTGAAGGACCGAATAGGGCAACCAGAGAGGGGGGAGTCAATGGGAGCCGATAAAAATTCTTCCCTTAGGTCGAATTCGGCCTATACCCCGATTGCCACTCCAAAAGCTCGTGCACACAAAGGAAGCTCCAAACAGGACACAAACAAGCCTACAAGATCAAGGGACAAGCCTAGGAGCAAAGAGCGGAAGAAACTAGACAAGAATCCAAGCACTTGGCACAATCTGGAAACGCCAGGCGCGGACTGTCCGTGCAGTACGGGCGGACCGTCCGCAAGGGTACGGCGGACTATCCGCAGGTGCTGCGCGGACTGTCTGAAATGAACACCAGAGCTACCAGAGACAAACCCTGAAATATAGACTGTCCGGCTAGGCCTTGCGGACCGTCCGCCAGTGTCGCGGACTGTCCGTGAGGGCAGCGCGGACTGTCTGTCTAGCTCACTGGAAACCCCAGACAAAACTTCCCACGCGGACCGTCCGTGACCAACACGCGGACTGTCTGCAAACCTCTTGCAACGAAACCCTAGGGCTAAAAAGGATCGAAACGAAGATGCGCAAGAACACGAAGAACACGCGACGAACTCTTGGACGCGCGGACTGTCCACGGGGTCCTCGCGGACTGTCCGCTAGCCCCGGACAGAGCTGCTCGAGCTCGAACTCGCGAAGTCAACTCTCCCAATCCATCACCGGATCTCTCAAATGCCAAAAGCTCTTGAGACAAGATTTGGGGGAGATGATAAGCAACACAAAAGGAAGCTATGCCCCCAAAAATCTCGACTCCTAAGCCACTAAATCGCCAGGAATCGCGGATCACACAAACTCCACCATGAACTTGGGCACCAACCAAAAACGCATGAATCGAAGGCTCTCCACAGCGTTTGAGGGGTCAAGATCACACACAAAGATGGGCAAGGCATCCACCCATGAACCCCCTGAAAGAAATCCGTGAAGAAAACCTCCAAAATCACGAATCGAGCAAAGAACGAAACTCCCCAAAAATATACCCGAAAATGACACGAAAATCACAAGGGACTAGGAGATCACCGGGACGCCGAATGCTTCCATACATCCAGAGGTCAGATTATGTACAAGAGTCTAGCCTATGGAATCCAGAGGGCAAAGAAGCAGTTCAGAGAAATCTACTGGGGGAGAAAGCCCTAGAGTCCAAGAGAGAGAGATGACATTCACCTCTCCGCTATTTATACGAAGTCCATCGGAGGGAGGTAAATGACCATGCTACCCCTACTGCTTGAAATGAAGATACAACCCCTCAGGGGCATTTTGGTCAAGTCTTCATCGAGCGGACACGCTTCTACCGCGACCTTGCTTAGCTTCGACGCAAGCCCCGCGATCATGCCACGTGCCCCCCGCCTCAAAGCTTCCCGAAGCTCCCAGATCACCGTCTCTGTCGCCTCGGGCCTCCGGGCTTGGTTTTGTGGCCCAAACCAAGAAACCATCCACCTGATGGTTTTGTGGGCGAACCGTCAAACCCCACGTGCAAGCTTCGGGCTTCATCTGCTACCTTGCACCGACCTATGTTCACGACTTCAGCCCGCCAGTCTTGCACCGGACGGCTCGCGCTTGACCCCATCGGCCACCAGGTCCATCGAACCAAGCCTACTTGCCTCTCCATCACCCGGAGGCCACCACGGATAAGGCCTTTTGCACTTGTTCTTCACCTGCACCGACACGAGTCAAGCCGCAACCTGTACCTGCACACTTAGCCAAGCATCAGTCCACACAACATTGTCAATCACTCATCACTAAGGAGCGACCCTCCACTGGTCCTCGGACACACCTGGTCCTCACAGCATAATCACTAGCATCACACATGATCTCGAAAGGCAGCATCCAGTCGGGAGGCTGGATGACTGGGGTAGAGATGAGTGCATTCTTGAGGGTGAGAAAAGATCCCATACACTCCTTTGTGAATTGAAAGGGCGCATCCTTGGCCAAGAGATTGGTAAGGGGTCTAGCTACCTGCGAGAAGTCCTTAATGAACCGTCGGTAGAACCCAGCATGGCCGAGGAAGGTACGGATGCCCTTGACATTAACAGGAGGAGGAAGCTTTTCTATTACCTCGATCTTAGCACGATCCACTTCTATCCCTCGTTCGAACACCAGGTGTCCTAACACGATGCCCTCTCTAACCATGAAATGGCATTTCTCCCAATTGAGGACTAAGTCCTTCTCATGACACCTTTGCAAGACCTTGTCTAAATTCCTGAGACATTCATCGAAAGTTTTACCATAGACGGAGAAGTCGTCCATAAAAACCTCCATGATTTGCTCGATCATGTCTAAGAAGATAGACATCATGCACCTCTGGAATGACACGGGTGCATTGCACAACCCTAAAGACATTCTCCAATAAGCATAGGTTCTGTAAGGGCAGGTGAAGGTGGTCTTGTTTTGGTCATTAGGGTGGATAGGGATTTGATGGTAGCCAGAATACCCATCAAGGAAACATAAGAAAGAGTGATTCGCCAACCGCTCAAGCATCTCATCGATGAATGGGAGCGGGAAGTGATCCTTCTTTGTAGCCTTGTTGAGCTTCCTATAATCTATGCACATCCTCCACCCCGTGGGAAGGCGTTGAGCGATCTGCTCGCCGAACTCATTAGGGGCTGTCGTCATTCCTCCCTTCTTGGGTACGCATTGAACGGGGCTAACCCATTCACTATAGGGCACTGGATAGATGATCCCAGCATGAAGAAGTTTAAGGACTTCTTTCTTCACGACATCTCTCATTGCATTGTTCAGCCTTCTCTGCGGCACCCTCGTCAGTGGGATGTTTGAATCTACGGGGATGCGATGGGTGCAGAGAGTCGGCCTTATCCCCTTAAGATCCTGAAGAGAGTATCCGAACACAGATTAGTGCTTCTCTAGGACGGAGATTATCCTTCTGGATTCCTCATCAAAAAGATCGTCATTAATGATCACTGGGGACTCAGTGTCCTCATGGAGGAAAACATATCGAAGGCCGGTGGGTAGAGGTTTGAGTTTGATAGGAGGCTTAGGTGGAGCCTGGGATTCGGATATGTCTATAGGCTCATCAGGCTCTTCTATCTCATCTATGAACTCAGGTGCCCACTCGTCGAAGAGGGATTCCAACGAATCTCCCAGAATGATTGCCTTGACCTCCTCAATTTGTGTAGAGTCATCAGGAGGATCAGTTCTTGCGTTTTTCGCTCTTGAAATTTCTATAGAGAAAACCTCCCTCCCAAGGCAAACATTAAGCTTACCTTGGGTAGGGGCCTCTATGAGAAATTTCTCGAGGGGCAATCCTATCATGAGGTTGAAGCTAATGACATCATAGGTATGGAAATCAAGAGCAAAGTCGGCCTCCCTATACTTGACAGGGATAGCCTTCAAGATCCCTACTACTTCTAGGATTTCTCCTTCAGGAGTCCTGATAGACGTCTGGGTAGGAGTTAGAGGTTCGTCCGTAAAGTTTCTCAAAGCATAGGTACTGGACATGATGTTGACTCCTATCAGGGGGTTGTAGAGAACTTTCACTACCTTTCCATTCATGACACAAGGAAGGGTCGATCGAGGCAGAAGGAGACGGAAAATTCCAGCTATTGATTCTGACTCTCTCGACCATTTTTGGGTCATGATGGCTGTTAACTCCTGAACGTTGTCCCTAAGGAAGGCAATTTCCACAAGATCTGGGGGAGACACGGATGATGGTGGTTTTCTCACGCAACAATAGTTTGAGGTGTTTCCAAAATCACCAACTATATCATCCTCAAACTTCAGAAGGGACTCCGGAGGTTGAATTACCTCTTCCTCTGGTGTCGTGACCTCCTGAACTGGGCTTATGGATTTAGATGATGAAGGTTCGGGCTCAGATTCAGGAGTGGTCTCTTCTTCAGGTGTGCATTCCTCTTGAGGGTCTTCCGGCTCGGCCGTGAAGGAGGCATTAGCTGCTATAAGGTCAAGAATCTTCCTTCCCTCACTTGGAGTCTTATCTAGAAAGGAGCCTCCCGAGGCATCGTCAAGGTGCCCGGCGGACTTGACGTCCAATGCCACATAAAAATGCTAATGGAGCACATGGTCGGGTATTGACAGCGTGGGACCCAAATTTACTAAACGTAAGAGTCTTTCCCACGCTGCACCCAAGGTTTCCTTGTCATTTTGGTTAAATCTGAGCACATCCTTTCGTAGGGTGATGAGACGAGTAGGTGGGAAAAACCGTCAGCAAAAATTACTGACAAGTTTCGTCCATCTGCCGCCAGTAATGCCTACGTGTTCGTTGTACCATTGCCTCGCTCTTCCCGTGAGGTAAAAGGAAACAATTTCCAATGGACAGTGTCGTGTGTCATGCCAACAAAGGCGTAACATGAACACAAATGCTCAAACTCTCGCAAATGCTCATAGGGGTTTTGAGGGTCCCCGGAAAAGGAATACGATTCCCTAATCAAAGAGATAAGATCGGTACTGAGTTGATAGCTAGATGTGGTAATTGGATGTTTCGAGGGTGGGGGCTCTAACAACTCAGGTTTGGGAGCAGAAAGGTTTTGGATAGAAGTTTGCTCCATGGTAACTGGGGTAAAGGTAGAATAAAAAGAAAAGATAAAAAGATACGAAGACCACTAGGCTCGAAGATAGAGACAGCAACTGCTCCCCGGCAACGACGCCAGAAATGCTTGTTGGCGTTTCTTAACATCACTACTAGTTGTACACCTAGAGGGAACGTATAAGAGCAACTGGGTATACCGCAAGTGCACGGAAATACCGTTGTAGCACTTCCCCAAGGAAGGAGAGTATTCCAAGGGTATCGAATCCAAGGAACGATGTGTACTATCTTCTACTCTAGTATAGATGGTCCAAGGACACAACAGTGATTGATAGGATAGGTAGAAAGGATCTGCCTTGACTGAGCGCAGAGTCTAGCATGGTCTCTCAGGTATAACACTCGCCTTGGGCGCCAACCCACCCTAGCTGTTTAAGGCTAGGCAATAAGTTCTGGCAATGGGGCCCTACTCGGTACACAGGCGCGGAGGGTTCCAAAGGGTCCAATAGGCTGTCACCACTGCGGCCTACCTCTATCGTTACACGAATGTACTTGGTATTCGCAGGATAACCTGTGGTCCAGACACCACGTCTACACCACTGAATACTACTATAGCCAGACACCGTCTGACGTCTCGATAGCTCGACTAAAGCACTCCGTATAAATACGAAACTACAAATCCGCGAGGGAGATACTGGCACTAGCTCAAGGTATGCTCTATCACTCATGCAAGATCACGAATGCACTTTGATCTAATTAGATAAATGCAGGAGCATCAACTTTACTCTAATAGACAAGCTAGCAAACAAGATGCAAACTTATGATCCAAGTCTACTAGATCGAAAGGGTTGTGTTTGAAGAACACAAGCCTCTAAATCAAGAACAAATGAAGAACACAAGAACAAGGCAACTATGCATGCATAAAACTTTAGTCCAAATAGAAAATGTCGAAATACTCACTTTAGTCTAAATGAAGAACAAAGGCACCGCTGAGGATCGTTCTTGAGGAAGATGTCATGAACATGGCATGGCCCCAAGCCTCCCACCTCACTTCCCAGCACTAATCCTATACAAAGAGCTCTCCTCTCCTAAAGAGAGAGGCTCCAAGGCCAAAATGAAGAGGAGGAGGAGAAGTGTGTGTCTCAAATGGGAGCCCCTCCCCTCCTATTTATAGAGGAGGGAGTGGCTTGCTTCGGGGCTCCAAGTACTCCAAAACACCTGGGATAGCAGCAGGGGACCAATCAGGAGTTGACACGTGGAGGGCCAAGATCAGCCGAACCAAAGTCGGTTCGGCCGATCTAGGGTTTGACCGAACTCTCGGGGCCACGTGTCGCCCTGTGCTTCTTCGTGGTGGCTGACTAATGGGTCCTGAAGTCACTCCCCCGTGCATGCCAAGTTTCCCGACGGTTTTGGGGGATAAGTGGGCCCTTGAATCCATGTGACGTCCATGTGGTGATACGTGATTCGTCGGGCTTGCCTCTCTTGGATTGATGACATCAGTGATCCAGGGGAATCCTAGGTGGCATCCCCTCATTGGCTGAGCTTGAAGTACTTGGATCAAAGACTTGTGTTTTACTCCTCTTTCTAGTGTTAATCACCTGTATTTGCATAATCACCAACACTTGTAGAAATGATTAGTTTAAGCCCTATTCTAGTGTTGATGATCATTTCTCATGTCGAAAGGTACATGTTGACGGGTATAAAAATGGGTGGATAACAGCCGTCAACAAAAATGCACAAAGAAAGTATATGGCAGGGCAAGAATTGTAATGATTTTTCAGGGATTTTTAGAGAAGGAAGTGAGGCACAAATTTTTCTAGGTGGTTTCTGGAACTTTTGGTTAATGAACTCTAGAACACGAACTAGCAAATGGATGAACTACTTACCAGACGAAGGGGAGCACCGTGGGCTGTTTGGAAGGGGCAGGCCGGCCTAGGCCGATCGGCCTAGGGGGCCTCCTGCTCCTCTCGGCTCCAGTTTTCTCTGAGATGCTTCTTGCTCCCTTGTTGTCTTGTGTCCTCGTGCTCCACAAGAATCCACCGCCCAAACGCTCTCGGCCACTCCTTTGTTTTGAATGATGAGATCAATGCCTTCCTCCTTTACTTCGTGTCACTTCTTGTCTTTGTTGCTTCATGTAATTTCACTTATTTCCTACAAAACAAAGTCATTGCTGCCCCCCATGCTTGTCCTTTCGCATGTGCCCAAGATGCTTTGATGATAAGTCCTTCCCGTGATGCATCATGGAGCACTAGATGTTAAGAAAACACGAAATCCTCCCCTTAATCATGTTTTGACGCTAATCTCTCCTCTAATTCGAAAATAAAAAATTAACTCAGCTAGCAATGAGTCCAAATGTATTCTTAGAGGAGTTTTTAGGCATCAAAAACAATTGTAAGTCGAAAACCTTCTGACTACCTTTATTTTGGTTACACCGGGATCGTTTGCTTTCATTAATTGATAGCAAGGTCCTCCGGAGGTTATGGGTTTAGGTTCTAATTTTGGCCAAACATGAGAGAGAAGTTTTGAACAAATAAAATCAATGGGTCTTAGAAAAATTCTAAATCTAGAGAAACTGGTGGATGTCAAGTTGAAAGAAACCAAAAATCAAGATTCCTAAGTTCACGCAAGTCCTACCATGCGTCAAAGATTAAAAATCATTAAGGAACAACACGGGGCTCTACTCATGTGTTTTTAACATGAAAAACAAAACTGAACCTATCATCATGGAGAGGATGGAAGACTCAAATAGGATCTGAATTTTTTGTTCTAGTTTCTCGAAAAGAGGCAAATAAATCATGGGATGGCTCATGTCATTGGTTTAAGATAGGAAAATCCAAATATAACGACCAAACAAATAAATGGTTCTCCAAAACTTGTTCAGCCACTTAAGAGTTAATAGAATGTCTTGCGTAGCAAATTCTAAGACTAAGTTACTTGAAATTTGGAAAACTTCCGGGTTGCCCTCCCGGTAGCTTATTCTTGATCGGGTTATCCTCCTGGTAGCTTATCCTTGACTCGATGAACGGGTTGCCTCCCGCCTAGGGCTTCATTTATAGTCCATAGATAGACTTCTTCTCTTCTTCACTTCGGATCAATGCTCTTTGCGTGGGCATTGCAATCTTGGGTACCCACTTCAGCACCATCCTTGGCTTGGGCGCAGGCTTATTCTTCGGCTTAGTCATATGTTTGGTCTTCACAGGCTGGCTTTCTTCTTTGGTCTCGACGGATGCAACAACTTCCTTGATTTCCTTTTCCTTTGGCTCTTCCTTACTAATGCGAAGATGAGGTGGAATATATTTAACAATGATCATGTTGCATACCTCGAAATGTGGTCAAAACTTGAATGCACTTCTCTCGGTGTTGATGTTGAACTTTGATCTCCTGCTTGCCAACGTCGATTGTCGCTCCGATAGTCTTGAGGGACGACCTCCAAAATATGAGTGGAGGCTTCTCCCTTTCTCCCATCTCGAGAACCATGAAGTCGACGGTGATGAAGTGATCTTCAACTTTTACAGGTACATCTTTAGTGATTCCCATGGGATTCCCATGGGATAGCGTGTAGAGTTGTCACCCAACTCTAGACAGATGGCCGCAGGCTCTAGCTTTAGTAGGTGTAGCTTCTCGAACACGTCTCTTGGCATGACACTCATGCTTGCTCCAAGGTCGCATAATGCCTTCTTGAACTTGAATGAGCCAATGGAACACGGGATGGTCAGACATTCGGGGTCTCTTTGCTTCTCAGGTCCTTGATTTGCAATAGTGGCACCGCATTCCTCGGACATCTTGATGTGATCTACCCTGAGTGTCGCCACCTCATACTTGTTGGCAAGTATGTCGTTGAAGTAGCATGGCTTTAGTGGAGGCATCTTCATGTCTTGGCTCGGCATCTCAAACTTTGGTTCTTGGGTAGTGATCTCCGGAATAGTGGTCACCTTCTCCTTAGTGTGATCTTTCATCTCGTCGTTTAGCTTAGACTTCCTTGCTTCAGCTGGATATTCGGGGTCCTCCGTCTCCTTTCCCGAATGAGTTTGAATTACCTTTGCCATCTCGGGACCTTGGGACTGTCCCGACAATCTTCCTTCATTGCCCACTAGGCGCCCAACAAGTTGTCCCACTTGCGTCTCTAGCATCTTCATCATGTTGAGCACTTGATGGTTAGAGCTTCCGACCTCTATCACCTTGCCGTCTATATTCTCCAATATTTTGTCAATAGCCTTGAACTTAGTGACGATGTCCTTGTTGATCTTAGCTTGCTCGTCCATGAAGTCCTTCAATTGTATACGAAGAGGAACCGAATTTTGAATGGACGAGCTAGCATTAAATTGATGTTTACCTTGCCCGTGGCGGAAATTTGGCAACTCTCCTTGGACATGGCCGTACTCCCCACACTCCTCACATGTGGATCTTGCTTCGGCAGCCTTTATAGCTTCTATCTTCTCAATCTCCATCTTCTCCATCCTCCTCATAAGTGAACTGATATTCGATTCAAGGAATTCGGCTCGCATGTATTCATTGAAATGCACCAAAGCTTCTTCAATCGTCTCAATGGGAAATTGAACAAATGTATCAATCTTGTTGCGCAAACTCTGAGTCTTGGCCGGCGAATAAAATTTCTTCATGAAGGCCCTCATCAATGCTTCCCAATTTAGATTCGACTCCGCCAGTAGAGTGTGGAACCAATGCAAAGCTCTTCCAAGTAGCAAAAATGGAAAAAGCCTTGCCCTCATTTGATCTTGAGTCATCCCAACCACATTGAAAGTTTGACATAGTTGAACGAATGTGTGGATGTGAAGGTTCAGATCCTCTTTACCGGTGAAAGGCGAATGTTGCACCATGCGGATAGTTGAGACCTTGATCTTGAACGGCCTTCTGATGTCTTCAAGGTTTAGGATTGGTAGATTAACGACATCCGGGGTGCATAGCTCCCCGAACTTGCGCTCCGACTATGATTCTTCTCCCATGGGTGGCGGTTGAGGTTGATCTTCCTTTGCACTTGGAGGTGGTGATTCCCTTAGAGATTCTAACGATCTGTCGGCCTCGGCTTTTGGATCTACAAATTCCTTAGCTTGTGTTGCACGTCTCCTTTGCCTGTAAAGTTTTTCTGGATCATCCACAAAAGAAAACTTGGGTTTGTTGCAGAGGTAGTCGTCCATCTCTGTTAGGGTTAGTGATAAACAAAATATACAAAAATCAAAAAGAAAAATTTTAGGGTTAGTCAAAAACTAGATTAGATTGATTTTTGAGGATGATCAAATTTAAGAGATGCAAAAGAAAATCAAAAAAGAAAAACTAAAAAAATACTTACAAACGTGATACTAGATCGGATCTTGATTGCTTGTTCCCTAGCAACGGCACCAGAAAAAGGGGCTTGTTGACATTTGATTATCATTGCAAACTTTGATCCGCAAGTGTACGGATCACATGGGACCCTTTTCCCCTTAAGTGTAAACCCAAGGTATCGAATCCGTGAAACATGTGCAACACAAGATTCGATCCAATAAAACGAGAAAGCAATATCTTCTTGAGAGGTTTCAAACGCATCTAATCTACTAAACATGAGAGGTAGTGAGAGAAAGCAAAGAGATAACCGATCTAGAGAGTCTAGATCATGCTTTTGTTGTAGTTCCAAGCGAGAGATGAAGATAGCAATGCGAATCTCATAAAAAGCATCTTTAAACCATGGCCTCCATTCCAATCCTCGAAGGCACCTACCGTACGCGTGATCGACATCCTGTCACGATGCCCCGCTTTTTGTGTAGGTGAACCTAAGAGCACGTTCACGAGGAACGCGTTGAAAATACTTGGTAGATCCGGTATGCGCCTCTAGCCACCGCGGCTACAAGAGCACACTGAGCAATCTGTTGGGATTTAGGAAATCCCAAACAGACGGATGGAGAGGAATGATGAAAGTACTTGAGACAATTGAACAAGAGATCAATGAATACAATGGCCAAGGCCCCTCCTCTTCCACCTCTTGGGTCCTATTTATAGGAAGAGGAGCCTCCCCCTCCTCTTCAAACCCTAGGAGAGAGGAGGTGGCTGTTTATATTATTTCCATCGGTGGGCTTGAATATTACATTTGGGTCCTTAACTATTATAATTGAGTCCCTAGATGTTACAATCAGGTCCTTGGCCCTTACAAATACGCCCTTATACCCCTTATTTGGGCCTCTTTTATACACATGGGGGTCCCTAGCCTTAGGTATCCTAAGGCGCACCCCCAACAGTAGCCCCTCAACTATTTGGTCTTGGCCGGTACAACAAGACCTAATAGTTGTTCCTGTTTAAAAGAGGCCCAACACTACTTAGACTTTGATTGTAAAAGGAATGTCCTCTACAACCTTCCCGTGTGCACCTTGCTAAAAACTCCATCCCAAAAACCCAGTGGGAAAAAAGGGCATGGAGAAAAGAGTATGCACATTCTCGGGTTTACATGTTCTAACTCCAAATCACATGTCTCTAAGTGCCTTGAATGATGAACTTTGATCTGTAGCCTTGTTCTTGAGACCTTTCTTCAAGAGTTGATGTTGTCGCTACCGAAGTTAGCTTCAACATCTTCATGCCTTCTCTCATGAGCACCAGACAACTAGGATGGACTGGTTCACCAGTACACCCCCACCCCTCTTGGCTGGTGTTCATGAGAGAAGCTCTGTATGTAGTGGAAGTAGTTTGGTTGAGCCCTTCAAGTTGATGTAATGGGAAATTTGAGGTTGAGGATGATGCGGAGGTTGATGGTCGTGCCGAGAGAGATTCCGGGGGCGAGTCCCTTGAGGCGATGCCGAGGTCGATAGAGATTCCGGAGGCGAGCCCCTTGAGCTGTTGTAGAGGTAGGTAATGATGTCGAGGTTGACAAAGATTCCGGGGGCGAGCCCCATGCACTGTTGTTTCCAGAAATGCTAAATCGAGGGTTTCATAGATTCCGATAATGAGCCGCTTGGGCCTAAAAGCTTTTTCTCCAAAACTGAAAAGGAGCTTCGAGCAAAAAAGAGAGCTGCCAGTTAACAAGTAATTTGTTAATAAGCTAATATTAGTTTGTAATCAATTGGCTAGTAAGGAGCAAGCTAAAAAAGCAAGTGTGCAATTCCGAGCATTGATGGCGACCATTGGTTATATGTATATATGAGTGCGCGTAAAATACTATGAAAACGAGTTATTTTATGCCATAGAGAGAGTTTGTACCAGACGTCTTAGTAAAATGTATGATATTTCTTGCTAGTTAGTATAACTTGCATGTTACACAAAATTAGCAGAAACATTAAAAAGAAACAAATTTTGATTATATATTAAAGATTGGTGGATACTTATCTGAGAAAGCTTGTAAGCTGCTTCGAAGTTTAGTTCTGTAGTTTTGCATATTCGAGGTATAACCAGCCTCTAGTAGGAAAACTTGTTTTTGTTTCTTCAGTATGATGCCAACCTCGGGCAGAAAGCACACAAGTATTTTCTAGAATTCCTTGAACTAGGCATATAAAAAATCCATATTCTCTTAGCTGCTAGGTTCGGCACTTGCAGCACATCTCGGTGGTGACCGCGGAGAGGTTCAGTTTGCCCTTGAGGATTGCTTGCCGTAATTCTTGATTTCCAGAGATTCTGAGGGTAGCTTGACTTAGAGAAAAATATCCAAACAAAATAACTGCTTCTTCTTGTCTGGTTTCAGATGTCATGCAACGACATTTTTTTGATGTATGCAATTCCTGTCTGACAAGACTTGAGTTTCTGAGCTGCTCGTAGTTAAGGATCTAGGGGAAACACAACCATCTAGGCATCATAAAAAGTCCAGAGTTTTGCGAACATTGCCTTATACACTTGTGAACTTTAGATTTGGAATTGAAAGTCATAAACAGAAATCCTTAAAGACTCCTTTGGTGGGCTTCGGAGATGAGAATGGATCCTGAAAATTCAGCATTCAGCATCCTTCCTTTTTCTTAAATTCGAAAAACTCTCAGATTCCCGGAACTTCTTAGATTCTTGAAACTTCTTAGATTCCTGAAACTGATCTTTTTCCTGAAAGATCACAAAAAACAAAGAAAATAGAGGTTGCTCGGGGACTTTACTTCTCCGAGGGTCATATGATCTTTTCAAGCAAGGAAACAGGTGATTCCCACAGCCTCGTATGTTAAGATTCTGAGAAACTCCTCTATCACTAATAAGGAGGATGAGATCCAGGCTATTGCTGCATGTGTTCCGTAAATCATAGACTCTGGATTCGAAGCTCAGAATAAAACCACAACTCTACGAAATCTCCGAATGGAATCTGCGCGATTTGCTAATCTTGAATCCTGAAAGGAAAAAGTTCAAGAAACACGGGGACTTCAAACATAGCGTCCTCTAGGGTCACACGTGCTCTCAAGATTATGTTCCGGAAACTTTCCTTATCCTCGAGTTCGAAAATAATTTTTTCATATCTTTCAAAACTCACATAAGGTAGTAAATCTATATCACAAGATATTAAGAAACCTTGAGTTATAATATTTCCAGAGTTTGTGGAGAGAAACAAGCAATGAAAAAAAATTGCTGAGCTTTGTGGACGTATGCAGATAGTTGGAATGCCGTGGAGTCACAGCCCCAAGCATCTTTTTTTTGAGTTTGAAAATATGGCCACAACAAACTGTTGTCCTCGAGGCCCCCTAGTTTTTAGAAATTAGCCCATACAACTTACTGTTGTCTCTATTGGGTCATAATAATAAACTTTGGAACTTAGTCCATACAACTTATTGCTGCCCCCTCTGGGCCTTGATCGAAATTTTGGGGTATGGCCGCAACTTATTGTTGCCTCCTGGCCTTGTGGTTTTTTGGGATAACCACGCCATTTTGGGGATATGGCCGCAACTTCTCGTTGCATCCTGGCCTCATGGTTTTTCTGGGTAACCACACTCTTTTGGGATATGGCCGCAACTTCTTGTTGCCTTTGGCTCAAAGTAAAACTGAGAATAACTCATGCAATGCTTTTGATGCATGCTGATGCATATGAATGTAAATGCTTGGATGTGCATAGATTTATCTCATAGTAGAGGGAAATGTTCAACAGAATAGTGTCCTGAATTGCCTTGATCAGCTTCCAAAGATTATAACTTGGTGGTTTGAGAGCCATTCTTTTCATAATAATCCATTAACCAATAGAGATAATTCCAATTGATGATGAAAACCAAGTGTTGAGATAATTCCAATGGATGATGAAATCCAAATGTGTATCTGAACTAAAGTATCATGTTCCAATTTGATGAAAACCAATATACCTGCAAAGGAGAAAGCATCGGTATTTTTTGAAGGATGTTTCGATCAGAAGCATAATAGGATCACAAATAAAGAGATAAGTCGATAAAAGCTTGATCGAAAGCTTTTGTGGACTTACCTCCAGCTTTAGTCGATATAGCAACTCTTGGTTGCTTCGACTATGAACTTTGCACTTAGCTCTATGGGGGAATTTTTTAGTGAAAGCGACTTATGTTCTAAAGTGTTAACAATATTCTGGAAAGTTTGAGTAATTAGATGTGCACGTGGTGCGAAAACGATCACATAATTACCTAAATTAGTTTTACTAGCAAAGGAATACTCATATTGGTGAAGTCCTGCAGGTTAGCAAAAAATTTCTAAGGATTAGGCAAAAAAATTCTCTGTGTGGCCCCTCTAGGGCTCTAGAGAAAATTTTTAACATAGCAAAAACTTCTAAAAGAGATGAGAATACGCAAGTATGAATAAATTGTGTATTTTTGAAGGATACAACCTGCGAACATAGGAGTTAGCATAGATAATAAGTATACTATTATTTTATGAGTTTCCGCTTGAGATTGCGAGGTTCCGAGATTCCAGAATTCCTCTTTTGCGCTGATTCACCGAATCGTCCACATTCCTGAAAAAGTAAACACAATCACAACTGACAATTTGCATAGAGTTGAAGCTCGGGAATCAAGGAGAAGAATGTGTTGCTCAAAAGTGATAAAAATCACCACCGAGGGTGATGAGGTGAAAATGGTAGTGCCAAAAATCATGTCCAACACTTTCAATCTTTCAAAAAATATTTTTTTGTGGTAATTGTAAACTTTGTTTCCTACAGACTGCTCACTCCAAGATTACAAGATTTCGCTTGTTCTAGGATTTTGAGATTTTTTTCTCATTCCGAGATTTTGAGAGTTTGAGATTCTGAGATTTTGCTTGTTCCGAGATTCTCGTTCTGAGATTCCGAGATTTTTGAGATTCTGGGAAATCACTTCCTAGGGTGATGGAAAGATCATACCTACAACAAAAATCATGTCTGGTACCTTCGATCTTTGAAAAACAACTTCTTTGTCGTGGGAATCTTTGTTTTCTTACTGTTTTCCTACTCGAGGTTAAGAACCTTTCAAGGAATATTCAGCAAACCAGACTCTTGTCAGAATAGGCTAAAAATGCAAATATTTGCTTAGAAAACATCTCTATTCTCCACTCGAGGTTCACAAAAATTAGGAAGTTTATAAACATGAAAGATCATAAACCCCAAGTACAAAAATAACCAGAAGTTTTCATAGAAACAAGAAAACCAAATGAGCGGGCAAAGGTTTCTGAGATTTTGAGATTTTCAAGATTTCAAGATTTCTGAGATTTTATGATTTCTGAGATTTCTAGATTTCCGAGATTTTTGAGATTCCTAAAAATCATCTGTTCTGAGATTCCAAGATTTTCGAGATTCTGATATTTCCGAGATTTCCCAGATTTCAAGGTTTCTAAGACTTCTCTCATTCTGAGATTTTGAGAAATCACCTCCTAGGGTGATGGAAAGATCACACGGGCAACAAACATCATGTCTAGTACCTTCGATCTTTGTAAGAAAGGTTTTGGCTATGGTAATCGTGAACTTTTTCATGCATATTCTGAGATTCTGATATTTTTGAGATTTCTCTCATTCTGAGATTCCGAGATTTTTCTCGTTCCGGGATTTTGAGATTTCTCTCGGATTTCGAGATTCTGAGATTTCGAGATTCTAAGATTTCGAGATTCTGAGAAATCACCTCCTAGGGTGATGGAAAGATCACACCAGTGACAAATATCATGTCTAGCACTTTCGAATTTTGGAAGAAATTTTTTGGCTATGGTAATCGTGAACTTTTTTTGTGTTTCGAGATTCCGAGAATTTTCTTCTTCTGAGATTCCGAGATTTTTTCTTCTTTTGAGATTCCAAGATTTTTCTTCTTCTGAGATTCCGAGACTTTTCTTCTTCTAAGATTCCAAGATTTTTCTTCTTTTGAGATTTCAAGATTTTGCGATTCTGAAATTTTGAGATTCCGAAATTTTTTTATTCCGAGATTCCGAGGGTGCTCAACAAAAACTTCTAGACTTTTACGACTAAATGGAATCCTTCGATTCTTGAAATCTCTTTTTCTGTCATGGTAATCATGAATTTTATTTTGTGCGAGACCACGGTGGGCGCCATTGTTGGGATTTAGGAAATCCCAAACAGATGGATAGAGAGGAATGATGAAAGTACTTGAGACAATTGAACAAGAGATCAATGAATACAATGGCCAAGCCCCCTCCTCTTCCACCTCTTGAGTCCTATTTATAGGAAGAGGAACCTCCCCCTCCTCTTCAAACCCTAGGAGAGAGGAGGTGGCTGTTTATATTATTTCCATCGGTGGGCTTGAATATTACATTTGGGTCCTTAACTATTACAATTGAGTCCCTAGATGTTACAATCAGGTCCTTGGCCCTTACAAATACGCCCTTATACCCCTTATTTGGGCCTCTATTATACACATGGGGGTCCCTAGCCTTAGGTATCCTAAGGCGCACCCCCAACACAATCTATCTATAGAATAGATTGAGGAAGAAGCAAAACCATGTGAAGACAAAACCGTAGAGAAGACACTTGATCGCTAGAAATTGGATTCACAAAGACTTCACCATGAATGATTACATGAACAAGATCACAATCGGGATCCTACCTTGATCCTGATCCTAGCTTCGGAACTCCGACATGGTCTCTCATGCAAGGTTTCCACGTCGGCTAGGGAAACCCTATACAACTAGCACGACCCTCCTCTCTGAGATGGTGTCCCTCTAGCTTCTCTGCTCCTCGGCGGCGGATGACGAATGGCTTGATATGTGGCACTTTGCAAGGGGACTATAAATGACCCGAAGGGTGCTAGGTAAAAGGGGGTGACGAATGAGGCCTGAAGTGGGCCAGGCTGGCCGGCCAGGGCCGACCGGCCTAGGTCCTCCTCGGCCCGGTTCGTCCCCAGTTTTCTTCCCGAAGCTTCTCGTGTCTTCCTGAGTTTTTTACCGAACTGCATGTGGGTCCTTGACGTCGTTTTCCTCATGGTTTGGATAAGAGTGCTTAGTGCACAAACTCCCGCATCTTCCGTCTAGGTCCTCGGTGCTTCAAGGCTTCACGCTTTAGTCCTTGGCTCATTTGGAGTCATGTTCACCTCGTGTCTTGACTTGTGCCGGGCTTCATGATCTTCTCGTAAAGTGCTCGATGAACTTTACCCGGAAGTCCTCATTTAGGCTCTTAATTCATGCGTAAACAATAAACTCCAAAAACCACATGCGAGTGCGAACTTGACATATAATAGGGGTTAGGATCGTTAGTGTGAATATCAAATTAATACCAACATTGAAGGTAAACTTATGGCTAGGTTGACGTAAATCGACCGCCAACAGTCAACTGTCTGCTCGAGTGACAAACGGTTCCCCCAAAAATATGAAGCAATTCGTGCAGCACAGGCCATAAAAAGGCTCCGAGGATCGAGTTAGCGTGTGGTCCAAAGGCTGGCCCGGCAAAAGGGTTTGACAGCCGCCGCCGCCGCCATCAAAGAGCGAGGGACGGAAAGGAATGGACCCTCAAGCGGTCGACATCCTAGCACACGATTTCTCAAGGCATTCCAGCACGTGTTCGAGCCCACAACAAGAAAAATCTCATGGTTCCCCACTGTAGGGGAGGCAACGAGCCACCGGGGTCAGTCGAACGACCCCGGAACAAAATGAGATGTAATCGTAAAGGGTTTTTATAAGACCAATCACCAGTTGATCCCGTCGGGAGCCCGCAAATGGCACCCAGGTCTTACTTGAACTAATCCACTTGCAGCTCGCCAGGCACCATGGCTCGGCCAACAAGGCAAGCCATGGCGGTGCCTACTCCTCCTCCTAGTCGAAGAGGATGCGTGAGGGAAAACGCGTTAGGTACCCACTAAAAGATCATAGGCCCTAAGCGCTGACATTCGGGTGCACGAACACCACGGGAACCCTAAGTCGAAAAAAGGAGTAGGGCAAGGAACACGAAAGAACCAGGCCACTCTGAAAACTCAGAGGCTCTCAGGGAAAAAGAAAAAACCCGTTACTCGGACCTTGGGCACAAATAACCGGTCACCAAGACCGCTTTCTTCTTTTTTACACAAATACAAACCATCGTAGAGTGGCCTCCCGATTCTTGGTTAAGACCATTGACGCGAGCAGAAGCTCACAATGGGTACAGCCCCACACCGCGTAACTTCCTCGCCGTCAAAAGCCAAGAGCACTCCTCCAGGGATTTGGAGGGACGACCCTCTCGGCACACACCGCAAGCAACAAGGCTGACACAGACCCCGCAAGCACGCCTCCAACGGCTGCTGATGAGGAAGAAGCTGCCCACTCCGGAGCCGAAGTGCGGGGTGGTGGCCACCAACTGGCTGATGTGCTCCAGGCATAGTCGCTCGCGCGCTCACTTCAACACCAGCGAGGCACCCACTATAAGCTGGAGGAGGAGCTAGCGGAGCCAGGGCGTGGGTGATCGACCAAGGCCCCGAAGGCCTCCGTGTCCAGGACACGTGAATACAGGTAGATCCAAATCCAAGGTGCTATGCCCATCTCGCGACAGGAAGAGGCACCTTGAGGGAAGGATCACCTACCTTGCACATCCCCCTCCATTCGCTGACCTTCCTCTAACACCGGGGAGAATGAGGGCTAGCACCGCCTTCAGGCTCAGGGGGACGAATCCCCCACGAAAGAAGCAGCAAGGTATTTTTTTTCTCTCCATCTTCCTACCATGGAGTCCCACCGGAGCAAGGAGGGCCATTTTATAGGGCAGTGGCGATGCACTATGCGGAGGCGACTGCAAGGTCAGCTCAGCTTACAGAGCACGCCTCTGCTGCCAACTCCCTGTCTCGTCCCAGAGCGATGGCAGCAGGGTCGTGCCCTGTACCAGTTCAGTCACATCAACTGAAGATGGGGTGCGGCTGGCAGCGTCAGGTCAAATCTTGCAGCTCAGCCACGACGTCATCAAAAGCAGCGCTTGACTGTGATGCCATAAACAAAACCCCGCGGCGGAGTCCTTGACTCCACCGCGGGCTCGGGGGCTACACCCAGCGGGTGCGCTCGCGCGCCTCCACTAAGACGACAGAAGATCGACGACGAGCTTCGTAGCTTTTTCTCTGAGCCTAAGGGAAAATCAACAATTTCCCCTCAGGCTCGGGGGCTATTGATGAGGAGTTAGAACCGAGGTTGACCAAATCAACCCCTAATCATTCCATTAACAAGACAAGGAAGGCCCATGACAGACAAGGCCCACCATCAAGACGGAGAAGGCCGGCCCAAGTGTTCAGCCCGAGCTGGATGCCTGGGAGCCAGCACCGCCACGCTGGCAATTCACACGACCTAGAACTCCGTCTCTGACCAAGAGATCCGCATCGCATGACCTAAGGGCTCATCGCGACCTAACACCTGCCCCCGAACTGGAATTCCGCCTCGCACGACCTAAGGCTCCATCTCCCAAGGCAAGCACCCGTGGGGCCCATCGAGGGACACCGTGACGTGGGGAGGGTAGTGCCTTAGCTACCTGCGACTCCGCGGGAACGTCCCATCATATGAAGGCTCAATAGTAATCAAGGACAGCCCGGATCCTTCCCGGATACACCTTCGACTGACACGCCCCGACTTAGCACCATTGGCGGCTGGGTCGAACACTCTCTGGAGGGCGCTCAATCTAGCAGAAGAGTCCCCCTGAAGCTAGCCGCCCCGAGGCAAGTGCACGTCGCTTACGCCGCTCTAACAGTGGGCTACTGTAAGCCTACCGTGTACAATGCCAATCTGGGAATGAGGCATGTGCTGCAACACTGTTCCAGCACTATTACGACACTATAGAAAAATGTTTCCTTCCCCTTTTACCCCTTGTAACCTTTCCTCCATGAGCTATAAAAGGAAGAACAGGGCACGCAAAACATATAAGACTACACAACACCACAGCGGGAGAACGCCTCCCGTACGCACACACTCGCACCCAGTGAGCACACGCACGCTGGTGCACCCCTCAACCACAAACACCTGGGTGGAGACTTGGGATCAGGTCCCTCTTCTCGACCTAAGTGTTGACAGTTCAATAACGCGCCAAGGTTCACCGCAAGCTTACGGATCATGTAGTACATTTTTCCCTTGAGTATCACCCAAGGTATCGAATCCGTGGAACAGTGTGTAATGCAAGACTCAATCTAATAACCGAGAAACACTTGCATCTTTAAGAAGTTTTGAATGCATATAATCTACTAAGATCATTAGAGGTAGCAAGAGAAAGCAAAGAGGTACCGATCTAGAGGGATCTAGATCGTGTTTATGTCGTAATTCCGAGCAAGATAGAAGAGAGAGCAAAACGAATCTCATTAAAAGCGTCTTTAAACCTTGACCTTCGGTCAAACCCCCTAAGTTGCCCCGCCGTACTCGGTGTCAATATCATGTCACGATGTTCCCCTTTCTTCGCGGTCGAATCTTAGAGCACACTCACGAGGAGTGCGTTGAACTACTTGGTAGATCGGGTATGCACCTCTAGCCACCGCGGCTACAAGAACATCTCATGTAATCTATCTCGAGAATAGATTGAGGAAGAAAATATCCAAGCAAGAACAAGAATCATAAACAAAGATACTCGATCGCTAGAAATCGGATCCATTAAAACTCCATCATAAGTGTATACATCAATAAGATCCAACCGGGATCCTACCTTGATCTTGATTCAAGCCTCCGGAACTCCGACGTGGTCTTCCTTGCAAGGTTCCCACGCCGGCTAGGGGAACCCTAGACGACTAACACGACCCTCCTCTCCGAGGTGGTGTCCCTCAAGCTCCTCTGCTCCTCGGCAGCGAATGACGAATGGCTTGATAGTTGGAACTTCGCACGGGGACTATAAATAGCCCGAATGGGTGCTAGGTCAAAGGGGGCAGCGAACCGACCTGGAAAAGGGCCAGGTCGACCGGCCTGGGCCGACCGGCCCAGGGCCTCCTCAGCTCGGTTCGCCCCCAGTTTTCTTCCCGAAGCTTCTCGCGACTTCCTGAGTTTTTGCCGAGTTGCATGTGGGTCCTTGACGTCACTTTCCCTCGCGGTTTAGATAAGGGTGCTTGGTGTATGAACTCCTGCATCTTCCGTTTAGGTCCTCGACACTTCTCGGCTTCACGCTTTAGTCCTTGGTTCATTTGGAGTCATGTTCATCTTGTATCTTGACTTGTACCGGACTCCATGATCTTCTCGTAAAAACCCTTGATGAACTTTACCCGGAAGTCCTCATTTAGGCTCTTGATTCATGTGTAAACAATAAACTCCAAAAACCATGCGCGAGTGCGAACTTAACATATAATGGGGGTAAGGATCATTTGTGTGAATATCAGATTAATACCAACATAGAAGGTAAACTCATGGCTAGGTTGACGGAAATCGACCGCCAACATCCCCCCATGCTTAAACCATGCTCGTCCTCGAGTAAGCCTTCAATGGATATCAGAGTTGCCCTTCGATGTTCATACCCTACACTTGATCATACATGAGGAAACATAATGCTCTCTAGATTTATATTCATTAAAGTTCCATAATGTACTAACTTTTATCTTTATGGAGGGTAGATATCATTCAAGCTCTTTTTCACAAGTACTTGATCATGCTCTCAAATTTTTCAATAAATCTCAGAAATTTTGAAAATAAAGAATGAGATAAAGAGAAAAATTGCTTATCCAAGATCAAAAATAACTATCTTGCACCTTGCTCATGTACTCTCATCTCATCTTGTCTCTCAAGCCTACTTGTTCTACTCCTTTCCTCTCTCAAAGTATATGGTGGAAGGCTTTATATGGAGCTATAGGAAAGTTTAGTCCTACCAAGATATTATAGTTGAGATTTTATTAAAACAAGACTAGCTTCTCATGGTCTTACCGAGACTCGTCAAAAAGGTCATTGGAAAAATAATGTTATCAAGGAGGGGGAGAGATGAACACACACACTTTTAGATAGGTGGACATGTGCAAATGGCAAAGAGTGATCCCGAGGCACAAACGAAGTCCTCGTTATCGGATTGCACATGGTTGGAAAGATGAGTATGGGTCTTGATTTTGAATCCTCTTGAAAACTCAAAAAGCACTAAACATAGCTAGAGAACTGGGGAGCTTTATTATTATTATTCTTACTTTCTTCTTTCTTTCTTTTTCTCATCATACTTTTTCTCTTTTATCATTTTTTCATCATCATTTTTTTCTTTCATCATACTTTTTCCCTTTCCTTTTTTTATTTGCTCCCTTTGAACTCTAGACTATACTAGCACTTCCTTGGCAACCCCCCATGCTTAGACGTTTGCTCGTCCTCGGGCAAAAGAGGTGATAAATATGACAAGGTGGAAATTGAAGCTCTCATATTTTCTTAGAGAGAGAGATACTCAAAAAAATCTTCTAGGGATCTTTTTGTAAGTTTCCCAAAGTCTTGCTCACTTGATGCACCTTCCTTGTAATCTCCTCGAAATATTTATCCATACTCATATATTGGGTTGTGGTCAAGGAGGTAGACACAAAAAAAGATATTTTTGGGTTTTGTGGTTGGATATCCGGCGAGGTTTGCGAAATTCCCAATGTGGAAACTCACAATGCACGGATAGAAGAGGCTAGCATAAAGAACGATACGCAAAAATGGAATGACCAGCTTCTTAGTCTCGGGCTAGAGAAATCAGGCCTTGAATTAATGCACCCAAAAATAAATCTTGTATATACTAATGTTTTGCACTCAAGTAAATTTAGGCTTTGGATGGGTAGAGCAAAATGCAAGCGGTACCTGTGACAAGGTTAGCATAACTTTTCAAGATAAAAAGGTTCTTTGATTCATTCAAAATTGAGAGCAACGAAAAAGAACTATAGGACTTAAGTTATCATAACCTCCTCACAAGATTAGGCTAGCATTTAATTAAATTTCAGATTCATATTTGAAGAGAGCACTAGCTTAAACATGCATAAATCAAGCATAGGATCGAGCAAAGCGGCAACGATCATCACATATCAACATGGTACAATTTTCCATCCATATTAAAGATCATAAAAACAATGGTGAAACTTATTCATGGTGATGGAAAACAAATCTACTACTACCACACACATGCTGAAATTAAATAAAAACAAGAAAATACTATGCATACATAAACGCACACATCTGAAAAATAAAGAAAAGGAAAAGGAAAAATCAAACCAGACTTAAAAAGCTTCATCCCTTCCTTCTTTCTTCACTCCTCATCTGATTGCTCTTGCTCCGTCGGTTGACTTTCGTTGAATCCTTGCTCATAATATGTTTGCATGGCCCCTCCACGAAATTGATCCACCGGCACAATTTGAAGGCGTCCTAATTGATGGGCGATCCCCGCCGTTCCTTCTTGCCAATGGTCAACATGACTCTGGATCCTCTCGACGTCTTGTATGTTCCTTTGTATGTACGCCCCAATGATGGCTGCACTTTGTTGGGGCTGGGGCATGCTTGCATAAGGTGCCACAAATGCTTCATTTGGCACGACAAAAGTTAGTGGACAATATGTTGGAGGAGGTGGCGGCATGGCTGCACCACTCCCCCATGCTTGCATCGGCACACTTCCGTAGTAGGGTGGTGGCATAGGAATCCCTCCATATGGTTGATGATATGCAGCCCCTCCTTGATCTTGGGCTGCGGAAGATGATCCTTCTTCTATAATTCTTTCTCTTTTGTTCTTCTGGGCTGGCACAAGAATTCCTTCTTCTAACCAATTCTCTCTCCCTTCAATAAATAATTTCAGCCTCGTATTTGGGAGAGGAACATTGACTTTTGCCACCTTGTACCCTCTCTTTTCATCTCCACTAATGTATTTTCCTTGCTTCATGTAATCAATCCCAAGTGAATTCCCCGCAAGTGGGAATTTTGGGTTCCTTGAAATTCCTGGCTTCACAGAAATTGCTATCATAGAGAGATAGCATCCCGAACCAATTTATCCAGTCCCCAAAGTTGCCTCACAACACCACCGATTGATCATGATATATGACGGATCAATGGCCTGCCTTGCAATTAATGCCGAATAGAGCCAATTAAGTTCCATGTCGGTGATCTTGGACTCTCTCATTCTTCCCAAAATCCTTTTGCTCATCCAAGAATGAAATATCCGGATGATGGGATTCCGGATGCTATTTCTTTGCCGGTTATCTTCTCCCAAAATCATACTCCAAAATCCTTCCAATACACTTTCATTAACATCCACTTGCTCCGGGGCTTCCCTCTTGAAATCGAGCAACTCTCTAATTTGCTCATAAGAAATTATTTGCTCATCATCCTTGAGTCGAAATGAGAAGGATGTCACTCCTTCATTAATAACAGGTGCCATCGTCATGAGGATTTCCATGGCAAGCTCCAAATGAAAGCTCACCCCTACTCCATCGGAAAATTGCCCCCAACCAAGGTGGTTCATCATTTGATAAATATCCAGAAGAAATCCCAACACTTGGAGAGCATCATCGTCGAAGTCAACGTTGGGCACAATCCTCTTCTCGAGGCAACCAAGCCTCTCCTCCTCCTCCTCCGTCATCATGAAAAATCCATACTTGCAATGTCGCAGAGTGTATGGTGGTGGAGCGGATGAACGAGTCGAGTGACGAGGTTGGACGGGTGGCTCTTCCGTTCGCCCTTGCGGTTTGGTGTACCGCATGGATGAGCTTCGCGTGTCTCTTCTTCCACTAAGGAGCATGGTGTCGCTCCTTGATGGTGCCACGTCCTCTTCCATGCTTCGCGGCGACTCAGAGATTGAGTGCCTCCGCGAAGAACTTGTTGATGGCGGCTTCGACGATGACGATTGTGTCTTCCTCCCAAGGACCTTGCTAAAAGCCTTCCTCATTTTGTTGTTGCTGCACAAATCACAAATGAACTCTCCCGGGGGTTTCTTGCCGGTAGACACAAAAGAAGTATGTGGAAGGGCAAGAATTGTGACGAATTTTTCTGAATTTTTGGACTCAAGATTGGAGAACAAATTTTTCGAAGCTGTTTCTGGAGGTTCTGGACTAGGAGCTCAAGAACATGAACTACCAATGGAGCAAATGACTTACCTAAGGAAGACGAGCGCCGGGGGGGCAAGAAATAGGACAGGCCGGCCGGCCGGCCCAGGGCCCCTGCCCCTCTGTTTTGGCTCTGCTTTCTCCCACTTGTTGCTTGATGCATCATGGTGCTGTGTACTCTTGCTCCACACCTTCCACCATCCAATTTCTCTCAGCCACTCCTTTTTCTTGCATGATCAAGTCCTCTATCTTGATCATTTACTTTGTGTCACTTCCATGCTTCCTTGCCTCCCATGCTTTCATCCATATCCTGCAAAAAATCAAGTCTTGCTACACCCCCATGCTTGTCCTTGCATGTGCTCAAGATGCCTCAATGATGAAGCCTTCCCGTGATGCATCATAGAGTATTAGAAGTTCAATTAAGCTTAAAACCTTCCCTTGATCATGTTTAGATGCTAATTACTCCTCTAATTTTGAAAATTAAAAATTAACTCAGAGATATCAATGAGTTCAAATGTAATTTTAGAGGAGTTTTTAGGCATCAAAAACATTTGTAAGTCGAAACTTTCCGACTACATTGATTTTGGTTACACCGGGATCACTTGCTCTCATTAATTGATAGCGAGCTCCTCCGACTTGACCGTGGGGGTATGGGTTTAGGTTCTAATTTTGGCCAAACATGAGAGAGATGTTTTGAATAAACAAAAATAAATGGGGCTTGGAAAAATTCTAATTCTAGAGAAACCGGTGGATATCAAGTTGAATAAAACCAAAAATTGATTTTCCTAGGTTCACGCGAGTCCTAGCATGCGTCAAAGATTAAAAATCATTAAGGAGCAATGTTGGGCTCTACTCGTGTGTTTTTTATGATGTAAAACAAACCAACCTTGTCATCATGAAGAGGACGAAAGGTGTGGGTAGGTTCTGAATTTTTGGTATTGTTTTCTCAATAAGAGGCAAATAAATTGTAGGATGGCTCATGTCATAGGTTTATGGTCAAATAAAATCCAAATGAAACATCCGAGCAAGTTAAATGTCTCAAAAAAATAAGTTCAACCACTTGAGAGTTTATACCAAGTCTTGCGTAGCAAATTCTAAGACCAACTTACTTGAAAATTGGAAATAATCCGGGTTGCCCTCCCGGTAGCTTTATTCTTCATCGGGTTGTCCTCCCGGTAGCTTATTCTTGACTCGACGAACGGGTTGCCTCCCGCCTAGCGCTTCGTTTATAGTCCATGGCTAGACTTCTTCTCTTCTTCACTTCGGATCAATGCTCTTTGCGGGCATTGCAATCTTGGGTACCCACTTCCGCACCATCTTGGGCGCGGGCTTATTCTCCGGCTTAGTCATCTTTTTGGTCTTCACATGCGGCTTTTGTTCTTTGGTCTTGACGGATGCAACAACTTCTTTGATCACCTTCGCTTCCTTCTTCTTGGGCTCCTCCTTCTTCTTTGGCTCTTCCTTGCTAAAGCGATGATGAGGTGGAACATATTTAGCATTGATCATGTTGCATACCTCGAAACGTGGACGAAACTTGAAATGCTTCTTGTGCCATTGACGTCGAACTTGATCTCTCCCTTGCCAACGCCGATCATTGCTCTGATGATGTTGAGGAAAGGCCTCCCTAGGATGAGAGGCGGCTTCTCCCTTTCTCCCATCTCGAGCACAATGAAATCAACGGGGATGAAGTGATCTCCAACTTTCACGAGCACATCTTCGGCGATTCCCACGAGATAGCGAATAGAGTTGTCGCCCAACTCCAAGCACATACCCGTAGGCTCTAGTGGTAGGCGTAGCTTGTCGAACACATCTCTTGACATGACACTCACACTTGCTCCAAGGTCGCATAATGCTTTCTCGAACGTGAATGAGCTAATAGAACATGGGATGGTCGGACATCCGGGGTCTCTTTGCTTCTCGGGCCCTTGATCTGCGATGGCGGCACTACATTGTTCGGACATCTTGACGTGATCTGCCCAAGTGTTGCCATCTCATACTTGTTCACAAGTATGTCTTTGAAGTAGCGAGAATATGTAGGAACTTGGAGAGCGTCCAATAGCGGCATGTTGATGCTTAACCTGCGCACCACTTCCACAAACTTTTCAAAATGACTATCAACTTTACCTCGAAAGTAGTGTGTCTTTAGTGTAGGCATCTTCGTGTCATCACTTGGCATTTCGAATTCCAGCTCTTCGGTAGCAATCTCCGGAATAGTAGTCACCTTCTCCTTAGTGTGATCTTCCACTCTTACAGTTGGCTTAGGCTTCCTTGCTCCGGCTGGAAGTTCGGGATCCTTCGTCTCCTTTCCCGAGCGAGTTTGAATAGCCTTCGCCGTCTCGGGACCTTGGGGCTACCCCGGAATCTTCCTTCATTAGCGGTTAGGCGCCCGGCAAGTTGTCCCACTTGTGATTCTAACATCTTCATCATGTTGAGCACTTGATGGTTGGAGCTCCCGACCTCCGTCACCTTGCCATCGATGTTCTCCAATATTTTATCCATAGTCTTGAACTTAGTGACGGTGTCCTTGTTGATCTTTGCTTGCTCGTCCATGAAGTCCTTCAATTGTATACGAAGAGGCACCGTATTTTGAATAGACGAACTTGCATTAAATTGATGTCTACCTTGCCCGTAGCGGAAGTTCAGCAAATCTCCTTTCCTCATGTAGTCGAGCACCTTTGCTTCCTTCGAACAATCTTTTTGGACATGGTCGTACTCCCCACACTCTTCACACGTGGATCTTGCTTCGGCGGCCTTTAAGTCTTGGGCTGCTTTCTTTTCTAGCTCCATCTTCTCCAACCTCCTCATGAGAGAGTCAATCTTTCCTTCCAGAAGTTCCTCCTTTTCAACCTGCAAAACACCTTTAACATTGCCCGTGGGTTGAACCGGAAGTAAGCGTCTGGATGACGCTCATGTATCATTATCCGCAACCTTCTTGAAAAGAGTGAATGCCTCCGACGGAGTGAGCTCAATAATAGATCCTCCCGTCGATGTGTCAATTACGGTCCTCGATGCTAGATTGAGACCTTGATAGAACATTTGAACAAGGTCCTCCTTCGGGAACTTGTGATGTGGCATGGCTCGGGTGTACTCATTGAAACGCTCGAAAGCTTCTGCGATAGTCTCCGTTGGATATTGAGCAAATGTAGCAATCTTATTACGCAAGCTTTGAGTCTTACCAGGCGAATAATATTCCTTCATGAAAGCTCTCATCAATGCTTCCCAATTTTGCACCGTCTCCACCGGTAGAGTGTAGAACCATTGCAAGGCTTTTCCAAGTAGTGAGAATGGAAAAAGCCTCGCCCTCAATTGATTTTGATCCAGGCCTTTCATCGTGAATGTTTGACAAAGTTGAATGAACGCTTGGATGTGAAGGCTAGGATCCACTTTACCGGTGAAAGGTGTATGTTGCACCATGCAGACGGTTGAAGTCTTGATCTCAAATGGTCTTCCGATGTCGGCTAGGTTGAGGATGGGGAGATCAACGAGCTTCGGGATGCAAAGCTCCCCAATCTTCCTCTCTTGTGCCATTGGTGGCGGTTGAGGTTGATCTCTCCTCAGACTCGGAGGTGGTGATTCCTTCTTCGGACTTGTAGGTGATGATTCCTTTCGAGATCCCGACGATCCTTCGGCTCCGGCTTTTGGATCTACAATCTCCAACTTCCTAGATCGTGCTTCGCGTATCCTTTGCCTGTAAAGTTTTTCTGGATCATCCACAAAATTTTTTGGTTTGTTGGAGAGGTAGCCGTCCATCTCCTGTTAGGGTTAGCGATAAACAAAATATACAAAAGATCTAAAAAGAAAAGAAAACTATAAAAAGGGTTAGTCAAAAACTAGATTAGATTGGTTTTTGAGGATGATCAAAGTTTAATAGACGCAAAAGAAATTGAAAATACTTACAAACGAGATACTAGATTGGATCTTGATTACTTGTTCCCCGGCAACAGCGCCAGAAAAAGGGGCTTGTTGACGGTTCAATAATGCGCCAAGGTTCACCACAAGCTTACGGATCATGTAGTACATTTTTCCCTCGAGTATCACCCAAGGTATCGAATCTGTGGAACAGTGTGTAACGCAAGACTCAATCTAATAACCGAGAAACACTTGCAACTTTAAGAAGTTTCGAATGCATCTAATCTACTAAGATCATTAGAGGTAGCAAGAGAAAGCAAAGAGGTACCGATCTAGAGGGATCTAGATCGTGTTTATGTCGTAATTCCGAGCAAGATAGAAGAGAGAGCAAAATGAATCTCATTAAAAGCGTCTTTAAACCTTGACCTTCGGTCAAACCCCCTAAGTCGCCCCGTCGTACTCGGTGTCAACATCCTGTCACGATGTTCCCCTTTCTTCGCGGTCGAATCTTAGAGCACATTCACGAGGAGTGCGTTGAACAACTTGGTAGATCGGGTATGCACCTCTAGCCACCGCGGCTACAAGAACATCCCATGCAATCTATCTCGAGAATAGATTGAGGTAGAAAACACCCAAGCAAGAACAAGAATCGTAAACAAAGGTACTCGATCGCTAGAAATCGGATCCATTAAAACTCCATCATAAGTGTATACATGAATAAGATCAAACCGGGATCCTACCTTGATCTTGATTCAAGCCTCCGGAACTCCGACGTGGTCTTCCTTGCAAGGTTCCCACGCCAGCTAGGGGAACCCTAGATGACTAACACGACCCTCCACTCCGAGGTGGCGTCCCTCAAGCTCCTCTGCTCCTCGGCGGCGAATGACGAATGGCTTGATAGTTGGAACTTCGCACGGGGACTATAAATAGCCCGAATGGGTGCTAGGTCAAAGGGGGCGGCGAACCGACCCGGAAAAGGGCCAGGCCGGCCGGCCTGGGCCGACCGACCCAGGGCCTCCTCGGCCCGGTTCGCCCCCGGTTTTCTTCCCGAAGCTTCTCGCGACTTCCTGAGTTTTTGCCGAGTTGCATGTGGGTCCTTGATGTCACTTTCTCTCGTGGTTTAGATAAGGGTGCTTAGCGTATGAACTCCCGCATCTTCCGTCTAGGTCCTCGACACTTCTCGGCTTCACGCTTTAGTTCTTGGTTCATTTGGAGTCATGGTCATCTTGTATCTTGACTTGTACCGGGCTCCATGATCTTCTCGTAAAAACCCTTGATGAACTTTACCCGGAAGTCCTCATTTAGGCTCTTGATTCCTGTGTAAACAATAAACTCCAAAAACCATGCGCGAGTGCGAACTTAACATATAATGGGGGTTAGGATCGTTAGTGTGAATATCAAATTAATACCAACATAGAAGGTAAACTCATGGCTAGGTTGACGGAAATCGACCGCCAACACTAAGCTTGTACCCCCTACTACAAGCCCCCCTTGGGCGTAAGAACACTTTTTCCAGAACTGGACGTAGGGTCCCCCGGGGATCTGAACCAGTATAATCCTTGTGTCTCTTGTCCCAAACCAATCTGATCTGACACGCGATTCGTACAAATTTACTTGCCAGAGGTAACGCAGATGCCATTTTTCAGTGGTAGGTGATGTTCCTGTCAACAGTGCAGCACATGTGGTGACTTCGTCAATCTTGAAGATCCGTCGGCTCAGTCTTTCAGAGTTGCTCATAGTTAGGGTTGTGTGCCGTGTGTGTATGTGAGTGTTTGAATTTGTACTATGTAATTAAAAAATCTAGAAAGGGTTAATTCCATGAAAGCAAAACTATTGATCTTGGAAACAAAAAATTTCATATATTAATGCTATTTAATACTTAAGTGTTAAATGAATCTATTGTTGGTTTATATAGCACCACCAGTTGCTACCAATACAGGAGTAAGCGCTGCAGTAGAGACCCTCTGTATTGGTGAAATCATAAAAAAGTGTAATTTACTGGGCATATTTTCAAATTGTTTTAGTATAAATGACATTATTTCTAATATAGTCGGCACTAAATAGTTAAATAGTCAAATTGACAAAATTTCTAAGTGATTGTAGATTCCACCGTGCATTATCCGCACGCGACATCCATTCGGTCCACTTGTAATAACCCAGCCCGAGCAAAAAATGATCAAAAAGTAGTCCAAACAAATGTAAGAGATGTAATGGGGTCGGAAAAAAAGGAAAAACAGGGACGAACACATAAGGCTGGTAGGTCCAATTCCAGCAAAAGGATAGATAAATGTTGGTCCAATTTCAACATGAGAACATGCAGAAGTCAACTGACGTACGACAGTGAAGGCGGCGACACCGCAACAGGCATAGAAGCTACTTAGAGCATTCCCTAGACTGAGGGGAAAAAAAGACCGATCTCACAGGACACACAGTTCAACACAACAAGCGGAAATATGTGAGAGGAACCTTTGGGCACGATTATACATACAAAATTTTACCAATCATGTAAATTTGATTCAACTTAGCACAAATGTTGGTGCAAACTAATATATAAATTTATGTATTCTGATAGAAGACAGAGCAAGCATCGAGTGATGTTCAATATTCTGGGGAAAGATGATAACACATCTGATAATGCAGAGCAAGCACCGAGCATCGTTCTAATTGTTTTAATGGAGGGACGACACGTTTGATTGAGCGTTGGGTTTGCAGGGGATCGGTAAAAGAAATTACACTACCTTAATTAAGAGAGAACGCCCGAGAAGTCATGGGACAGGTGGCAGACCTCCGTTCGTCAACCGCAGCAGGGGCTCCGGTTGGCCTTGAATCCTTTCAGCGATATGGTATTAGATATTGGCTTATATATACAAATTATTTTAATACTTAAGTGTTACATGAATCCACCTTATATAGCACCTATAAATGACCACTTTAATCTGTAAAAAATAGAATAAAGTATAATAGTACAACATTTATTTAAAATAAAATTAGCCTTATAATGAATGAATGAATTTTTATACATGAGAATAGTGAAGGAGCACAACTTTTATTCAAAGAAATGTTACCCTCACATGGATGGAAAACATGACTCACCAAAACAATACGTCCATCAAATATTATAATGCACCAAAAAATGGCATATGAAACATTGACACCAGGTGAGGAGTAGAATGCAGCCTCACACAGTGAGGAATAATAACATAAGACCCATTTCAGTGGTGGTCATGATACATATCCCTACGTCTACACAATTCAATCAGGAAGAGTAAGCCAAGAAGGCTGGGACATGACATGATCAGATGTATATCACAACAACAAGAAAGAGAGCGTAACCGAAGCCATAGACACACCCTCCATGATGCATGTCTTTAGAATGCAAAATCGAAGTGGTTGGAATGCTCTTGGGTGAAGGGATTAGCATGAAAAGTGTCACTACAGAACTGAAGTTAATGGAGCTAGATAGAAAGCATCCAAGGACCAAGAAAATTCTCCTATAGTTATTACCTTAAGTGTGTAGTGTATAAGCGACTAGAGAACATTATATTAGTGTTTGTTGAATTGGGGGATGTGACAAAGAAGGGAAGTATAGGAAATGTACTACAACCAGATATCTATTTTGTCGTTAGTCCCAGTAAAGACCATTACAATATATGTGAGAAACAAAATTAAAAAAGAAGTGGATGAAACTGGTGAAAAACGTCTAATAGAATGGTTTACATAGGCGGTGCTTTACCTGCAACGCAAACACATAAACACAGTTGCGTGAGAGAGAGAGAGCATATTCCCTATCATTTGCTCAACAATTTTAGAATTAGAGAATTTTCAATAAAGTGTAGAAATGATAAATGACTCAAAAAGCAATGAGGCTAAATGAAATTAAAGATGCACATTGAGTCTAGCAGGAAATAGAATTAAGTAAAATTAGTATTTTTGATATTCACATGGCTTTAAAAGTAAAATAACAAAATGATGGTCTATGTCAAATAGATATAAATAAATGCTTCAATATTTCATAAAGAAAACTAAACAAGTCATATAGAGTTAGATTTCACCATGTATTGGGAAGAAAAACACCTAGAAATAGTAATAAATAAAATATAATTCATCATAACTAAATTTATATTAAATAGAAAAAAGAATCTATATTGAACTAAAATAACAAAATGTATAAGATACATGCAATGGATGAGGAAAAAATAGTGGGAGTCATAATCTCCAATTTTTGAGGTTTGATCTTAATCGTCCAAACTAAAGAACACTCTAATTAAATTCTTTGACCGAAATTCACTTTACAAGGCAAAAAAAATATTACTTTTGACAAACACAAAAAATATGATTCTACGTAAGACATTTTGTTATGAATTTATGTTCCATGCAAGAGATAATGTGATGCTTAAGAAAGATGATATCTTGATTTAGGCAATTTGGTGCAAAATGATAATAAAAACATAAATCATTTGAATAAATTAATTTAAATTATAAAAGTCTCTAAATGTACAGCAAAAATCTAAGAGTTTGTGCTATTTGCGCGGACCACCATGGTAGTTCGTGGTATTCAAACGAACCTTCGTCGATTCCACGGTGCCCAGACACTCTGCTTCTCCGCTTTTCTGTGCTCTAATGCAAACGGGAGCAGGTCGTGGTCGTAGACGGGCCGGCCAGGGGTTGGTGGCACTACTTGCCGCCGTACCTGCTCCCTCTCCCCTTGCTACCCTGCACTTGGACGCGACTTCGCGGTCAAGCGACGGCCGGCGATGCCGCCATTGCCAGCCGCCAAAACGAACAACTCTCACCGAGAGCAGGCCGGAAGTCTGTAGCACGGTACGCGTCCTGACGTGGTTGCCCAAAGCGTGCAAGCCATTGGACGACGAAAATTCAGTCGTCTGCCGGCCTCTGCCCTGGCTCACTGTCAGGTAATCCCAAACACACACACACGGTTTCATGTGCCTCTGACTTCGTCGCCATTTTGATAGCTTAGTTCGTAGCTTAACCATGTGTCCTTCTCGGTGGTAGCTGCATTCTGGTCTCGATCTGTAGAGATCGATGTCGTCCGACCGCGGCGTGTGGCGTCACGTTGACTTGAACGAAGATATTGTGATGTTTTTCCGGCCGGTGATAATCACGTCCGCGTCTTCTTTTTTTACCTGAGTGTGATTTTCTCAGCCTTTGGACAGGATAGCAGGGTTTCTTCTTTTTTACGAAGCACACGAAGTCATCGCAAGTGATGCGTACGTCGCCTACCATCGAAAGATTTGCACCGAAATAAATTTAAAAACCTCATGCCAAGTAAAAAGAACTCGATACATTATGGCACCTGAGAAATATAATCTAATCTGCATAATGCTCGGCACAAGCCAGCATATTTAACATGTTAATCATAATACCCTTCTAGTTTCAAGATTACTAGGTTGCTTTCGAATTTAACATGTTAATTTAATCATATTTGACATGTTAATCATACTCGGGGGACTACTGAAAACAGAGGCAAAAATGATGGGCACGGGTCTAACTGACGGTATATATGGATACACAAGTCTCTCTACTAGGTGTGAATGGAGTCTGAAGATATCTGCGTCGTTAAAAATAAAGGATATCAGTTCATAGCAGCTATGCTTCCTTTCATCATTTTTTTCAACTTTCAATGTTGAGATGTTGCTCCAGAGCCAAGCTTCAACGACGACTAACATGAACCTTCTCCAACTCTCGCACTCGCTCTCGCAACCTTAACTGCAGCCCTGCCTCCTTTTCCTTCCTCTCGAAGCCTCCTCCTCCCCGCCTTAGCTCGGGCCCCTCCCTTCCTCCCCGCCGGCGGTGAGAAGAGCAGGGAGCCCCAATCGATAGATCCGCGACTAATCTAGCTTTTCCTTTTAGTAGTAGTTGTGTTTGCCCCTGTGCTAGTGCCTCTATGGCTTCGTTCCTACCTTTGGTCGCCGCCCTCGTCGCCGGAGTTCTCGCCGACGAGGTCCTCCTCGGTGGTGTCACCGTCGCGGTATCCAAGGTATGTGGTAATAAAATAAATCCCCTCCTTTGCTCGGATCTTCGCCCGCCTCCATTCGCTCTGTCGTCCTCTTCATGCCTTCAAGATCCGGGATCCTCCGACCCGCCTCCACCGACGGCCAACTCCGCCTTGCCTTCGGTCAAAGCAGCCACTACAAGTACAGATCCAGTCTACAAGCATCACTCGTACCTCTGGCGATGCCTCAACGATCTCGTTCCCACCTGGATCTCGACTTGGAGCTCCTTCTTCAACCTCCGGCGACAACAATCACCTTATTCTTCGGTCACCCGGTGTGCGCCTCCAAGGCTCCGTCGATCCATCTACAACGGATGCGCTGCACAGTCTTCCATCTGGCTGTATGCGCCTTGGGCGCCTCTACCGCCGTTCGCCGGCGAGCTCATTGTCCGTCGCCTCTCTGTAGTTGTTGCTGTTCTTATCTGGTCAAGAGACCGCAATGTAATTCTGTCTTTTTCGGAGGTAGGAGTGATGCTTAATATAATATATTACAGTTGTCAAAAAAACATGAGGTCAAGAGACCGCAATGTAATTATGTCTTTTTCGGAGGTAGGAGTGATGCTTAATATAATATATTACAGTTGTCAAAAAAACATGAACGTGCAATCAAAGCCACTAAACCATGGCTTCAATAAATTATTGGCACCCAGCAAACATTCCTGAAGTAGCAGTATACACACTTCATCACAAATCCCAGTACAGGAAACTTACCTGCAACCGCATACCACAAAAATAAATAAATAAATTCTTGTATGAAGTTCTTCCTTTTTAGAAATAGTCTTGTCTTCAATTATTACATGATATCCCTGAAATAATTCAGCTCCTGATTGAGACGAAGCCTAACCTACTCAACTGAACAGCACCAGACGACGGGTCCGTAGGCACAGCCACCATCTGCTGTTCAGCTTCAGCACACCACACCCACCGCCCATGATGAAGCTAGATAGCCAAGACGGCTTCGTCTTCCTCCTTTCCGTCAATGCATTAGGTGCAAAAGGATTAGCACCTTTTACACACGCCGGACTGGTACTAGGCAATGGCTGTGGCCTGCCTTCCCCTCTGAAATAAACTTTGCCTATGATTAGGTCAGCGATTAGCTCGCAACATACATATGCCACGCGACATCAAATCAAAAGGTTCAGAATTTCCTTCGAGCTCCGGGAAGCTTTTGCCTGTAACAGTAGCCTTTTGACAAATGGTGCCATTCTGGAATTGCATTGCAGGGAGGATGTAGATTCATGCTGCGCCACTACGGTGGCGGCTTAGCTATTGCTATAGTAAAATCCGTTAGTGCCTTTTGGGCTTTGGCAATTGGCATCAATACTCTTCTCCCTAACCACTCCATCGTGCTGCTCCATTTCTTTAATTAATCGATCGACACCTTCCGTTTAATCTGTGTTGTGCTGCGTGTTCGGTGACAAACGAAGCACGGAGATCGGTCTGGCAGGCCGTCTAGATGAGTATATTGAACCGTGAACAATCATTAGAAAACAGAGTCGGTGAACCGGTGTAAACGAATTAGTTGAATGGATCTCCATCTCCATGGTATGGCCGCCGGCCGGAAACGCATGCATTGGATGGATGGGTCGATGCTAGCTGCGACAAGCCATAACGATCGTTGACGCCGAGGACCCTCACCTACCATACACGATGGATCCATTCGGGAGTTGGAAACTAATGAAGGGGGAGGAGGATAGCGACAGATTCCTGAAAACCACTTGTTGGGGGCACTTGCTCACTTGCTAGCAGCTCCGGCGATCCATTTCTCCGTTCAAAGGCAACTACTGACAATATGTTGTTCTTTAAGGGTATATGATGCATGAGATCATCTTTTGATTTGCATTGTCTGAGTGCACGAAATCTTTGGAGGATTGAGGATTAAAATACTAGTTATAACATGAAGATCAACAAGTGATCTTTGAATGGGGCTTCTTTAAAAAAAAATTGAAATCTTTGAATGAGTAGTGTGCATACAAGTTCAACGCGAGCTACATTTCACACCTGCGATTGGTGATGATGGGGAGCGACAAGTTCAGCTTCAGCCCCATGAAACGAAACACAACGAAGGTGGGGGAGAAGGAGCCCAAGCGTGGACCAACGACCACTCCTGTTATCCTGCAGCCGCGCCGCGTCTTTCCCATAGCTTAATCCATTCCATGAGAAGCATATGTGGTGGTGGCTCTATAAAAGGGGACTCCGGCAACCTGCCCTGCCCACCCAACCATCGAGTGCAAGTGCAACCGAGTCACAAGGCATCACTAGAGCTAGCTCTACCTGCTTCGTTTAATTTCGTGGGAAAGCTCCTCTGCTCCAGCCAGCCTCTTCCATGGCGTCCCGTTCCGCTCTGATCGCGCTGCTCGTCGCCGTGAGCTGCGCCGCCGTGGCCTCGGCGGCCACCTACACCGTCGGCGAGACGCAGGGGTGGACGACCGGCGTCGACTACACCACCTGGGCTAGTGGCAAGACCTTCTCGGAAGGAGACAAGCTAGGTGCGTCCTGTGTCCTCAGATCCGCGAGATTACTGGTTACTTGCGAACAGTTCGGCCTTGTGCGCGTCCTTGATCTCTTGTTAAACCACACACTTCACGGTTTAATTCTACTATCTTCCACTGCAGTGTTCAACTTCGCCACCGGTGGCCACGACGTGGCCGAGGTCGACAAGAGCGGCTACGACGGCTGCTCCGGCAGCAGCTCCCAGAACACCATCAACAACGGCCCGGCCACCGTCACCCTCACCTCCGGCACCCACTACTACATCTGCACCTTCTCAGGCCACTGCAGCAGCGGCATGAAGCTCGCCGTCACCGTCGGCTCCGGCTCCGGCGGCGCCCCCACCCCCTCGACCCCGACCACCCCCGGCACCCCCACGACCCCGCCCACCGCCGGCACCCCCAGCACCCCCGCCCCCGCCGGGAACGCCGCGTCCGCGCGCTACACGGCCGCGCCCGCCCTCGCCGTGGCCGCCGGCGTGCTCCTCAAGCTCGCCCTGTTCTGATGACCACACCACCACCACGCGCAGCCTGGCTATTTTGCGTGGCCAGGGTAGAGGCAGTGCAGGACTATTCTTGAGAGCCTTTGTTTTCTCTGATCAGCCGGGCATGTACGTACCTACTGTTGATGCTTTGCTAGCTGTTCCGCTTGTTGTTCATTCGCTGCGAGTGTAGTAGTTGCCTAGTTGGTGTCTTTGTCACAATAATTTCATTGTTTTTCCTCTCCATGGATACATGTGCATGCATGACTTTGCTATATGAGCCTATGACATGATCATTGCTTTTTTATCATGGTGTTTAGTTTAAATTAAGGTGCAATCTAGTCCAGCTTCTTGCTCTCAGTGCAAGCTGAGCTAATTAAGGCACCTCCAAAAGCTTTGATATTCTTTGAATCTTGACTTGATCAAAAGTTTGCTTCTAGAAGCTTAAAGCTGGACCTGGACCAAACAAGCGCAAAGCAACTGTAGCACAATAGGCACCTCCTTCAATCAGAGGACGTGAAGGGTTAGTCATGCTGAGCAAAGCAGTAGGTGCGGGTCTACATGATGCCTTCTAGGGAGAGAGTGATTCGGGCGGTTGGGTTAGGTAACAGTGACGGGACTAAGAAAGACTATAGATGAAACGGATTTGGAAGGATGCACGGAAAAACACAATGCCGAGGACGACGACAGTGATCTTTTTGGAGGGTACGTGTCGTCGTTACAAGTCCTTCCTTCCCACGTCCAGAAGCAAGGGGCCAGAAGCACGGAAGTGAAAGACGTGAAGGTTACAAAAGGCTCAAGGGCGAGACCGCTAAAAAGACCCTAAAGCCTCGAAGTCTAGCGACATCCTCCGCGGTTGTTCGTGCTAAAGTTTGCGTACTCCAGTTTCAGCGGAATTTAACTGATCCCTGCGAAATTTCTTTGTTTCAAGAGTTCTTTGAACCTGTCCTCGGCCGTTGGAACTCCGGAGTCAACACCTGCTCCGCCCCGTGCGAATCCGACGGGTTCGCAGTATGCGATCGAGCAGAGCTGCCAACAACGGGGAGCAGGTATACGAAATCATGCGTCTTTGAATAGAGGAAGGATGGCAATGGCAATGGCATGACGACAATACACGGAGGAAACAGAAAAAAACACGGAGGTGAAGGGTTTTTCAAGTTTCCTTCACCATCTCGGGTGGTAGGTAAGTGGAGACTAGTGGGGGCACCTCGTAGGAAATAGGAATACACTTATCAGGTGCTCTCAGCCTCACACAAATCTGTTTTACGTATTTTCTTTGCGATCTCGCGTAGTTTTTAACGAAAAAGGATGATGGGCATTCTAAAAAAAAAAAGATGATGGGCCAGCCACCGTGTAGGAGGAAACAAATCAAACAATGAATTTCCAATCCGCCGCCCGCTCGCACCGTGCGTGAGAGGCCCAAATCTATCTAAGGCAAGTCAGGCAATATATCTGGCCCATGGGCTACAAATGATAAAAGCACGTTGGGGTGAACTTGCTGCTGACCACAATAATTATCAAATCAAGATTGTGTGATATGACTTTACGTCTATACGTGCATGTATACCAAAGTGTAAATTCTGTTCGTTTTCGTAATCTCGTTCATTGATCCTATTTTTGACGACACGGTGAAAAAATAGTGTTAACAATTATAAGCCGTATCCAGGATTCCAGGGCATCTGCCTGTTGAACCCTGGAAAAATGGGCTACAAATTGAAACAACGGAAAAAATGAGCTACAAAATGGGCTGAAAATATATGGAACAGAAACGGCCGACAGCCGACCAGAGTACCAGAGATCCAGGAGGGATCCCGGGAAATCTGATGATCACACGATCCGCACCAAAAAGTTCAACAAGGAAATTCCAGGACCGGGTGGTTTCCAAACAAACAATTTATTCCTGAATTTGCCGGCTGTCCCTCCTCTATCGCCGCCGGGCCACCAGGGCCGGGTGGTTTCCGACGCGCCACGGCGCAGCCGCCGTCGCCATCACGGGGGCGTCGCGGTTCCGCCGCACGACGACACCGCGGGATTGGCATGCAGCCACGCGCCCTCGCCGCCCCTGCCGTGTGGCGGCCACCTACCCCACCGCCACCGCTTGCTTTCCACTGCAGTCCTCCACTACAGGCGCTCCTCCACCACTCCTTTCCAGAGCTTCCCCACCTTCTCCCATGGTGGTGCTCCCCAGCTGGCCACCAACGTCACAGTGAAATCTCATCAACGATGACTCGTCGAGGGGGGATAAGAAATTCACCGGAAAAAAATTGCTACAACTGTAGAACAGAAAGAACACGCGCGCAGATCTGGAGTCCGGAGCTCCAGATCTGCACGAACAAGCAAGGATCAGGAGAGATCGAACAAGCTAGAGTACTATAAAACTCAATAATAATACTAGTGAAGCAGATCTGTAGAAAGAATGCGCTACAAAAGAAACGCGGCAATTATACAATGGCAACCCACATCACTGTCTCATCAACTCTCTCAATCCATATCTCCCCTCCTCCCACACCCACGCACGCACGCACAGACACGGACGCTAGATCAGATCTGACGAGCCCTACACTAAAACCCCTCGAATGGAATGAGCAAACCCAAAACTAAGACAAACAATAAATAGCGGTAGGCGGCGGCGGCGGCCATGTCATGTCACACCGGATCGGCGGGCATCTCAGAAGAAGGCCGCGGCGGCTGCCACGGCGACGGCGGCAAAGGCGAAGGCGGGGGAGACGCTGGACGCGGCGTTGGGCGGGGTTGGGGAGGCCGGGGCCTCGGCCGGCGGCTGGGTGATCGAGCCCGGAGCCGGCGCAGGCGGCGAGTCCGGGACCTCCGGGGCCGGGGCCGCGGCCTTGGGCGAAGGAGCGGGGGCGGTCTTGGTCGGTGAGGGCGCGGGGGCGAAGGCCGCGGGAGGCGTCGCCGGTGCCTGCGCGGGGGGCGACACCGGGGCCGGCGCCGGAGCCTTGGGAGGAGGCGGCGGCGGGGTCGCCGGTGGCTGCGCCCGGGGCGCCGGCGTCGGGGACGCTCCCGGGGCCTGCGCCGTCGCGACGGCGAAGAGGACGGCCATGGCCACGGCCACGATGTGGATGCGCGCCATGGGACGGCGGGAGAAAGGTGGCGGTTGGTTGCTGTGGCGGCGGCGAGTGATCTAGGGTTTGAGCCTGAGGTGGTGGGGTTTGGGCTTTCGCAAGTGGGGGAGGCGGCCGCTTGGAAGTGTGCGAAGGGGATATAAAAAGGGTCGGGCACGCGGCAGGAAGAAGTATTAAAAACGAGATTAGGGCAGCATAACCGTGGCAGATTAACGATTAATAACGCTCAATCGTACATTGTCGGTGGCCTGCGAGACGATCCTGGCCGTCGGATGGGGATCCAACGGCGTACAAAGAATCATCTTTCCTCGCCTCGTATTTCATAAAGTCAAATGCGTATGGCATGAGATACTATACAAATATGGTTGGTTGTGAGCTGGCTTCCAATAGGCCTGGTCCCATTTAATTTTGGCACAACTTTCAAAGTGGAAAATGAATCCATAATTTTCTAGAAAAAAATTGAATTAAATACTAAGTATAGGTGTCCTTTGCATGTTTGGCAAGAAACGCCAACAAAAATTTGGCAGGCCAGGCCAGTCCGTGACGCAACGACTACGTGCTTTTGGTATAGATGGCCATTTAGCACGAGGTCTATGGGCCGGTCCATAGCACGATTTTTTGGCCCGGCACGACCACAGGCCCAGCACCATTTTTTCGGGCCCGGGCCGGCACGAGCACGACGTTGGGCTGGGCTGGGCTTCATTCTCAGCCCATAGTGCCGGCCCAGCACGGCACGAAATTAGCCGGCACGACGCGGCCCACGGACTAGCACGACGGCCCAACAGCCCAAACTGGCCCATTTAGCACGACGGTATATAAACCGGTGGCTCCTTCTCCCAAACCCTAGCTGCCTCCCCTTCTTTGTCCCGCCGCCGCCCCTCCTTTGTCTCACTGCCGCCCCTCCTGGCCTCCTCTGTCCCACCGCTAGGGGGAGCCAGCGCCGCCCGCCGGGGCAAGCCGCGACCGGGGGAACCAGCGCCGCCCGCAGCGGCAAGCCGCCGGCCGGGGGAGCTAGCGCGCGCCCGCCGGGGCAAGCCGCGTCGCCGGCCGTGAAGAAGCCGAGTAGGGGCCGTCAGCCGTCGCGGTGGAGGCGGAGCAAGGGCCGCCGGTGCTTGTGCCGGTGGAAGTGGAGCAGGAGCCGCTGGTGCCCGCGCCGGCGCCGCCCATGCCGGCGCCGCCCATGCCGCCGCCGGTGCCCTCCGCCCTACCTTCCTCCGCCATCGGCCACCTCCTCCACCGCCGCACAACGATCTCCCTCCTCCACACCCTCCTGATGTCGTGCTGCGGGCTGGCATGCGGCCCATCGCCACGATGGGCCGTAGTCGTGCCTCGGGCCGGCCCAGCACGAAAAATTAGCCTCGGGCTAGTGCTGGGCTGTGATCTCAGCCCATAGTGCCGCCCAGCACGAGCACGAAGTCCGTCGGCCCACGTCGGGCTGGGCCGCTTCGTGCCTGGGCCGCATCGTGCTTGGGCTGGGCGGGCCAAATGGCCATCTATAGCTTTTGGTAGCTTTCCCAAATCCCTTGTCTACCGCGTCTTTTCCTCACACTCGTTCGATGAAAACTCCCATTTATTCAACTGGTTGGTAGCTGATGTTGATTTATTATGAGAAAAAAGTATCATTAGTGGTTGGTAGATACTGATTTATTTTGAGAGAAAGATACAGCTAGCTGATGGCTGATAGCTAAAAAAACTTCCGATTTGGGTTCGTGCACAGATGTGATCACTTATTTTCATCTCTTAAACTGCCACAAATTTGATTTCCCGTTCAAGAAAAGAATTTCGAATATTCAGCTTAGAGTGCACGCTACCACTTTGCTAAAGCATGTGTTATGTGAGATGCCCTGTAAATTTCCTTGCGCCACGTTGCGGTCGGTCGGTGATGGGTTTCAACTTTTGTTTTGTTTTTGGTTGGCGATTGCATTAGCTTTTCCAAAAGAAAAGGAAAATCTTGCGCTGTCCTTGTTAATTGCTATCGGGTTTTCCTCTGCTCTTTGTATTCTTCTTGACTTTTATTGTGTCCCACCTCTTACGAAAATTGTGGACCCTTGGGAAATTCAGGCGAAAAATCATGTATAACGCCCTCAATGAGCGATACAATGGATTGCGTACGGCAGTACGGGTATTCAAATTAAGACACTCGAGATTCAACATTGACTGGACCAGAGGTGTAGGTCACGTTCTGTGATGCTTCGTTACAGGGTATTGTTAACGTCTTCAAATCACGTACGCATCCAGCATGCGACGACCAAACGCATCGACGTCAAATCACAGTCGTAACACCATAGACCAGGCGTATTTACAGGGTAAAGTGATGAACACACACAAAAAAAAGGCAAACTTGAGCGGGCCTTGACGTCTACTGCAGGGTGTAACGAGACTACCATTATCTCCGCATCCTGCTCACTGCAGAGCAACGCTGCCCATGCTTCTGATGAGCTCAAACGGGTACAGGATCAATTCACTGAAACAGGATTGGGTACAGAAAAATGCAAGCGGGCATTCCCCTTGATCCTAAAAACAAGGTTACCGGTTTTCTTCCTTTTCCCCGGTGGAGGGTACATGTACACGAGAGAGAAAAAACATGGTGGCCATCATATCAGCTAGATATACAAACCTCTATCAAAATCTAACCTAAAAAGACACTGTCCAAGAGAACCTTGGACATTCATCCTCACTATGATGAAGGGGCACGGAGCGCCCATGTATGCTCTGGAGTATGGATACAGCCTACAAAAGTGCAGCTCTTGGAAGGATCTTCCTTCAGTTTCTCGATGCAACAGTTGGTTATTTGCATAGCCTTGCAAGTCATTCAAAGAATCTCCTAAATGAAATAAAACCTCTCGAACGCCTTGCTCTGAAACACTGCAAAACACAATCATGATTAAGATAGTATCCAAATAATTTAGATGAAAAACTAAATATAGGTATTGGCGTGTACACGGAAAACGAGAAAGGAAAAAAGCAGCCATACGTACTTACAGAGTTACAGTTTACAAGAAAGATCGTAATCTAAGGAGTATAATCATGTCCATCTGTACATGGCCAGCTTATTTCACTTGTTCGGTTCTCGAACCTACTGTCTCCAATAAATCTTCGCTGCTGCCTTCAGCAACTTGCATTTCTTTCACCTTTTCAAGCTGTCTGAGGAGATCTAACCTATCGGGAGCATACGTGGATGGGATCTACACAATTACAAATACACAAATATAAATTGTTATATAACAAATTGCAACAACATGGAGGAATCATGGGAGCATAAACTAAATACCATTGAAGGCACATATTTCTGGATGAAGGCCAACATAGCAGCATGACCAACTGCCGTAACCTGGGAGATAAAAGCAATTGTCACAACTCTCTAACAGCAAAAGCATTCAAACTCATGCTATTTCACAGGTCAGAGTATGATTGATGTCATTCTGGGACACGGAATAGAAATAGAATACTTGATCATGGCAATTTGGACACCAATAATAATCTAGGTTGCCCATAGTCCACATGGATAAGGTAAATAACAGGATTACTCCACCAAAAAATGAAACAATCAACTGGGCCTATAAATCCTCTAACCTATTTAAGAAACACAAATATGAGTACAAGAAAGACTCACAGGCAAAAGCATGAGTATTCCTATAGGAACAACAGACGCCAAATCCGTCAGGGTTCTTTGAAGGGCCTGCTTTTCCTTCTGAGTTAGTTCATCCCCAATAAGAGCTCTTCTTAGCAAACCCATAGCAGCTCCTGTATCAATTGCTAAGAGTTGCGTCCCTTGCAACACAGTCTGCACAAAAAAATAGGAATAAGGAATAAGAGGCATTTTTATAACTTGTATAATGTAACTAACTAAATATGGTCATGAGCTCCATTGGGTGGCAAAAAAGGCTTTACGATACGGCTGATTAGATTATTTAATCAGCTACTACAACCATTAACAAGGATACCACAAGTGCCATCAAGAGTCATTATCATGAGCCCCAACAGAAGAAGAAAAGCTTGTAAAGCTGATAAATAAATGAGCAACGGCTTCAAACTTTTCTCATGGAATACGCTACATGTGTTTCTTACTGCTACCGGATCTTTGAGTTTAGATGGACATACCGTTGTAGTCTCCTTGACCTTCTCCACTGATTTAGTTATAACATTTTCTTTCTTGCTAGTCTGACCGGAAGGCACTGATGCCACAGAAGATGGAGCAGTTGTTTCGTTTGTGACACCCATCTCCTGGAAAACATGACTTCACTGAATAGACAATACTTCCAAAAAGAAAAGAATTCATAAACAGTGAAACCAGCCATTATGGTTAAAACCATAGTCAAGAAACAACGTAGCTAACAGTAAAAAACAGTGCAATTAATCTCAGAACATGTACAGAATCACTGATGAGCCCTGTCCCAACTTCCAAGTGTTCGCTCAAACACTGAAGAGCCAGTAATTTGCTACATCAACACCATGTTAAACAAGCATACCTCATCCTTCAGAGCATCATCTGCACTCTTCTGCACTCGTTTTTCTAACTCAATCAGCTCACGCTTCAACTGTTCAAAGCGGAGGATATCATTTGATTCCATGTCTTTCTTCTCTGCATTGGCAACAGTGCCCTTCAGCAAGAAAAAAATGGAACATCTTGTCAGTTTAGAAATATGCTGCAACACAACATACTATGAGATAAAATTAGATGGTATTCATTAGTCAATAGTTTTCTTCTGAAGATCAGAATTAATTTTCAGTAATTAATTAAAATCATGGTCAGAGCTGTTCACTAATCAAGGATGCATTTTGTAAATCCCTTCGCTAAATGTTGGGGTGTTCTTGAATGCACAAAACGAACTGAACAGCATCCATACATCCTGATCTGCAACTTGAGCTGGCTCAACATTTTTTCCCGAAGGCCGACCAAAGACGTCCCAAAACGGACGGCGTTTATTATCCACCCTGACAAGAGAAACAGAAAACAACTGAGCAGATATATTCACTACTCTGAAATCACAGAAGCTAGCAAAACATGTATGAATTAGGCAAATGATTACAAGAGAATATTACCTGCTTCCTGATTTTTGCGGTGCTGCGATATCATTGGTCCTGCTACCTGTCTTTCCACGTCCTTCCTCTCCAGTAGGAGATAGTGGCCCACTACTTGTATTATCGGCCTAATTAACCAAAAAAAGGCACATTTACCATGGTTGTAAACCAATTCTAGTACCAATTGTACAACCAACTATACAGTTTGGGGTGTAATGTCGCCAGCTGAATATACATGAAATGGTCTTAAACCATTGTGGCACACACACCATTGGGAGGATTGAGAAATTAGAGTTAAGATGAAGATGGCAAACTTCATTCTAATTGCTTAACTCAAAAAAGATGTAACTGGTGCAATGACTAACAATGCAACTAAAAGATCTAACTTAGCTAAGATAACAACAGAAACAAATATATGCAAACATGTGCCACAGTAATCTGAGTTCTTGTTCACAGGTGCTGGTTCCTTATGGACTGCACATGACAGGTGAAGTGCACTGGAAAGCCATAAAATGAACTCTCGGTACAATGCGATCACAGGCTCATATTAATGAGTGGATATCCTTTCTTAGAAGCAACACGCATGAGTAAGGCACTGAATTAAAAGAAAACCAAGAAAGCTCACCTCCAGATACTCTGCTTTTGCTCGAAAGGATGCCTCAAGAAACTCAGCTTCTTTCTTCAGTCTTCTTATCATTTCAAGATCAGAGCATGCAGCTTTTAGGTCCTCTTTACCAGAGTTGGAACTAGAAACATGCAATTCTTGAAGCAACTTTTCTAACTTGACCAAAGTTTCCTCAACACTTTCAAGTGACTGAAATGATTGAAACCACTTTCAACAACACTTTAATAACAACTAGAGAAAGAATCTATATCAGAGGCAATTATCATAAATTAATAAAAAACTTAAGCCCACAAATATGCAAAATGGATTTAATTCCCAAATGAAGTCCATCCACCACATATGCAATTGATCATCCTTTTACTTGGCCAGATCTTCCGATACATATAAGGGAACATACAATAGTGCTATTCAAGAAAAATAGCGTATAATAGTGCCACCTCAATCGTCTATGACATTAGCAAAATCAAGGTGAGCATACTTTTGTCGTGTTTTAGATAAGGGATTGCCATCTTCCGGGTTTGCAGGGTACATGGAGTCCACGCTGTAAGGTCTCTTTTTTTTTTTGTGGAGGCATAGACAATGTACAAAGAAAAACATTTTATATTTACCATCGACAATTTGAGCATACACGTGTCAAACACAGTAAGAATTATATCGATGGTGAACAAGTGAACATACTTTTGTTCACTAAAAAAGTGAAAAAATATATATATAATCAATTCTAAAAACATTCCACAGCAAATACCTTGTCAAAGGAAGCTAACTCTGTCTCGGTATCCAAGTCTTCTTCGGGTTCTGGCAAGCCTCGGGCTTTTGACATATTATTTCTACAACATATTTAGGAAAAAAGTAAATCTACTGAATGGCAGAGAATAAATAATGCCAGCTCCTGCTTAATTCTTACTTTGATGTATCAAGCTCCTTCATGCAGTCACTCAACATGGCATGTCTACAAATTTGATTTTGCAGTACAAAATTAATCAGACATATTCATATCAGAAAACGAGTGCAAGATAATCATCATCCTGACTGAGTATTAACATACCCCTTAGACAGGAATTTTGCTGCCTTCACATTTGAAGGGTCCTCAAGCCATGAGCTGTACTTTATAAAACTAGTCATCCAATAAGAGCACACATTTAAGACTCTTGATATCACTTCTCCTTCTCCTTTAGACACTTCTTGTCTACCTTCAGTATCAGTTGTTGCACTTGGAACATCACCATTGTAAAAAGGAAGCCACTCGAGCTCTTCACAGACTACCTGAACATGAGACAGACATGTGAATACAATGAATGCTGAGTAGCATTAAAAGCTCAGTACATTGCCTGCACACTGACCTCCACATACAGCTGATATGAACTAATCGAGGACAACTGTGGATAATATAATACACTCCCACCAATAAGATACCTGAATTATTGTAAGCTCATTAAGCAGCACAGTGGATAATATGTGGACAATAAATCAGGTATGTTAAAGCTTCTTATCAACTGAAACATCATTTAATTGAAAAGGTGTAAAAATCTACATCCACAACGATCATACCTTACAATGCCATTAACTGAATCATCCAAATCAGTAAGTCCATTGGAAGACAAATACCCTTGCGTGCTTCTGCCCAAAGCAATGAAAAACCCAAATATCGCAAGATCCTTTTCCAGAACCTGCAATGAGGAATAAATAACTATTTCAAATTTGGAGCTAACGAAGAGGTCAGTATGACTATATGAAAAGATCATTTTTAGTTTTAACCTCAATACTTTCACTTGTTGTAAGTCTTGACCATATCTTTTCACGATCAAGAGCCCGGAGTAACTGTTTCTGAACCAGATCAATCCAAAATGATATCTCAAGTCCATGATCATTAGTACGTTTAGGAACAGCAGCACGAGGACCAAAATTATGTAAAAATTCTCTCTGAAGGCCAATATCTTTTGTCAAGTTATATGCTTTACTTAGAGGGACAAACTCAAGAAGCATATCCATGAATCGACCGATAATATCAGGTACCATTGAAGAGAATTGCTGACAAGAAACTTTTGTTGATCCAAGCTTTGTTATTGCAGCAAGACAAATCAAACCTAGCATAAGCAGAGCAAGGTCACTTTTTCTTGTATTTATTGGCTCGCCTTCACAGCATCTGACAGTAAACAAGATAAAATATACATGAGTCTTGTACTATTTACTGGCCGTGAGCATGCTATAGTCTAAAAGAATACATGAAACTTACATTGCTGTTGCAGAGTTAAATAGTGGGTCACTTTCAAAAATGTTTACAAACTGTGTCACAACCAAAGGATTTTGATAGGATGAATACCATTCGTACAATGATTCCCTCTTAGACAACTCATTCTTGATAACACTCTCCAGGGGGTTGAGCAGGCGGGACAAACTGCAATCAAATAAAATGTCACTGAATAGACACCCAATAAAAGATCTATGGAACAAATCATACATAATATTGAGGATAAACCAATGTCACTTGAACACGCTACAGGTAGGAATAATCAATATGAAGCAGATACATATTCATCTTTATATGTAGCCAGCCACCGACCAACCAAAATATAAATGGATTATGAATATAACACACATTTTAGTTGGCATCGTGACAATAAAATTAGGTAAAGACTACAAGACATGCGGCTGTGATGGGGCAACAATCACTGCCGCAGGCCTCACCTACCTTATCTACTCGACCCGCCTAACCTCCCTCACACCGTCCGTCCCCCGGCTCATCTCCCTCGCACTCGTCTCCATCTCTCTCTCCCGGCGACGAGGCAAGGGCCCCATCGGCAGCAGCTCACAGTGGAAGACGGCGGTGGCAGCGGCAGCGCGCATCTGCCTGCTCCGGCAAGGTACTCCCTCCCTCCCTCTCTCTCTCTTCGATGGGCGGAAGGTGGGCGGAGGGGCCAGCGGCGCCCTCGCCGACGGTCGGGGTGGTGGTCGAGGCGGCGGCGGGTTAGGGTTTGGGGTTGCCGGGGTAGGGTTTTTAATATATCCGGCCATGGAAGAGGAGGGGGTGTGGTGCCAGAGGATCGGCGTTCGATGGTGTGACTGGCGGCGAAGACGGCAGGGTTGGATGGCTGGCCGGCGACCAGCGACGAAGGCGCAGCGTCCCATGGGATTAGGAAGGGCGGGGTCGAGGGACAGGTGGTGGTGGTGGGTGGGCGGGCGGCGCGGCAGCTGCCGCCCGGGGTGGGGAAGAAGGGGAAGAGGATGGGGAAGAAGAAGAGAAGGAAAGGGAAAGGTTGTTTAATTTTTGTTTACATGCCAAAAAAGGAAAGGCTGTCCTCTAGACTAAATCACAGCCGGCTGTGATTTAGCCACATCGGTTAGCTTTGGCAGAGATTTGCATTTTAAGTTAGCACATGCAAGACATTTAGAAACTCTTAGGCACCAAGACCTTCATATTAATGATTGTAATTTAATATCATTCACCTAACCACATTTGTCTTTATACTCTAGTCATTAATACTTTGGTTATGTGAATATGCCAGTTTGGTAACTGAAAATTGACAGACTACTTCTGAATCAATGAATTGCTGATACAATTTAGCACTATAGGCCTCAGCAGCAACTTTGTTTCTTGCTGAGAGCAAATTTTCAATTAGAATCCAAACTTGATTCCAAACCAATCAACCAACAAATGAAAAGTTACACCTTAAAACTTTTTGGATGCATTTCAAAACAGGGCCAGAAAGTAGTAGTGTTTACAAGCTCTGATAAAAAACATTCGATATTCCATACGCCACACGGCACACAAGAAAGGCATACTTAAATCTTATATACTAATATAGTTTTAGATGGAAAGGAACTTATAAAAGCAAGGATATTATTATATATTTAGAAACAAATGAATATGAAACAACTTCTAAGCAATAGGACATGAAGGCAAAGGAGAGAGCTAGAAAGTAGACCTCCTTTGAACAAATACATTAATGTCTCTATCTCTGCCATTCCCACGAGATGAAACATCGATAACTGCTTGCAACAATGAGTCTACAGCAGCCTGCAAACATCTTCTGTAAGATTTCAGTGAATAGAAAAAATATATCTCACATTAACTTTGGATCCTTTGGGGTGCAAGTATATATTGAAGATTTCATGTACCAACTCATAGCAAAAGCAAGTTCAGTTGTTGTGCTTACCTCTAAGCTGGTTACAAGTAGCAACATCTTAACACATGAAAAAAAACCCAAGAGAAACGTAGGTTTCTTTTAAGGAACAATGGAAACCTAACCTTTACTTTTCATGCCTTTGACAATGTGTCATTGACTCATTCTAGTACAATTTTTTTCAGAATGACGAGATAAAAATGACTGCAATATTCCTATGTTTCTTCACATGAAGAACAGGGGTAAATGTACATCAGTAATGTTCAGTACTCTACCTGGTAAGATAGTAATTTTATCCATGCATTGCTGTCAACACCCATCCATGCCTTTAAAAACCAAGAGCTCTTAGATGATTTGCTGTGCTCTATGAAAGCCAATTCAATAGACCTCGCAGCATCATGTATTGACTGGACAAGTCCATTGCTTATATCTTCACTTTGAAATGCTTTATTCAATTTCAACCTTATTTCCTCCATGCTGCTTGCCGAGCCAACTTGCGGAGATCCATTAACAGATACATTGTTTCCATCGTCATCAGAAGCCAAAGGAATAAGGTGAACTATCCTTCTAGTTCTCTGGAAGACACCCTTTTGCCTCCGAAACTCCAACCATCTAGCGCTGTGAATGGTCCTGTCGCATTCTGGCATTGAGCTCCGCAAGTGGCACTTTCTCTTCGAAATCTGGGGATGGAATTTTTGACTCTTCAGATCAACGATGCTTCTGCATACGAATCTGAACCCATATACTTTACCCAGAGTGTAAACCTTAGATGTGCTGCAAACACAAACCATTTGAAACATAAACAATCTGAACCTGAAACAATGCAAGTGAATTAAAGTACCAATAGAGAAGATAATCGCATTACTCCCATCAACTAGTCCAACTAATCCAAGTCAGAGGCAAAGCCAGACTATCTAGGACAACAGTGCCTAATTAAAAGTGAGAGCAAAGCGGTGTATAACTGTATATCAAGTCACGTCACTCACATATAACAATCGCAATGTATCAAACAGAGAAATCTAGCAGAGAATCCCAATTCCCGATACCCCCAAGTCCGCTTCAAGGGATTTCCAGCCTGGCAGCTCCTGTGTCTGGCACCGAAATGCTGCTACACAGTGAATGGACAAATCAAGCAACGGACTACACATTGACACGGTTCTCCAGCGGCAAACCGCCGACGTATCCGCGCAATTCCCACGGCCAATTGGACCAGCCTATCGATCACAACCAACGCATTCGCGCGATTCGTCCGCCACGACCACTAGCAAACGGCCAAAACGCCGAATCGTGGCGCCGGGCAACAGCATCAGCTGTAAGAGAGCGGTCGGACCAACCTAGCGGCGCACCTCGGCTCGGCGCCGGCGGCGAGGGGGAGGTGGCGCGGCTGCGACGCCACGGCGGTCGTCGACATCGGGCGGCTGCGGCCGCTGCTCCTCCTCCTGCTCGCCGGCGGCGGTGGGGGGGCGTCACGACAAGGCCACAGCAGGGCGGGGCGGGGGAGAGAGGGATAGGGTTTATACGGGGAGGGAAGCTAGCGGTGGGGATGAGCGCGCTGACGAGGAGGAAGGGGAGGCGAGGAGGGGGCAGGTGGGAAGCGGAGGCGATCAGACGAGGGCCCCCGGAAACGATAGGCGCTGGAGGAGGCCACCGGTGCCTTTGCCGGGACGCTTCACGGGGACCAGACCATTTCTCGTCTTCCCTTTTCTTTTTTTTTCTTTTTTTTTTGCCCGAGACATCCCGGTCCCGGCGTCCCCTGTGTACTGGTCTGAGATGATCATCTTCTTTTGGGGCAGTGGCAGTGGCAGTTTGTACTTGGCAGTTGACATGGGGTGAGTCTATGCGTCGCCGAAAAACTCACCGTCACGCCGAAGTTCAGTAGAAGCCCAACCCAATAACGGTCCAACTCGCTTTCCTTTTCTTCTCTGCAGCGTCCCGTCTCCTTTCTTCTTCCCCGTAGCACCCTCGACGCCCCCGCCTCCGCCCTCCAGCTTCGTCTCCGGCGGCCGCCGGATCCGGCGGCCCCCTCCCCTCGCGCGCTAACCCCTCCTCCTCGGGACCTCAACGTCATGCCCCCGCCTCCACCACCGCCCACCGTGGATATCCTCCCCTGCCCGGCCGGCGGCGCTCCCGCACCGCCTCGCCTCCGCCGCCGGCCAACCCGCCACCTCCGCCGGTCCGCCGCCGCCCCCGGCCCTCCCTCTACATCTGGAGATCATTGGAACCCAACCCAGGCAACCCGAACCCCGAAGCCCCGAACGGCCGAACCCTAACCCTAATCTTACCGGCGGTGAGCCCCCGCACCGCCCGCCTCCCTCGTCTCCGGCGACTCCCGCCGCCGGATCCGGCAGCCGCTCACCCCCGCGCGCTAACTCGGCTCCGCCGGGGACCTGCGTGGCGACCGGCGCGAGGATGAAGAAGCTCCGACAGGTAGGTCCCATTGGCATGCTTATTTGTCGCTGAAGCGATGCATAGCTGTGGCGGTTGACATGGGTAACGGCCTCGCTACTACTCGTAGTAGTTGTGTAGCGGAACAATCTCGTAACATCCTTTCATCATTAAGGTCCTGTTTACTTTTCACCAACTACCCGTCACATTAATCTTTTGACACTAATTAGGAGTATTAAACGTAGATTAATGACAAAACTCATTTCACAATCTTTTTAATTTTTCGAGACAAATCTAACGAGTCTAATTATACTATGATTGGACAACGTTGTGTTACAGTAAACAATCTCTAATGACGAATTAATTAATCTTAATAGATTCATCTCGCGATTTCTCGTTCATTCGTGCAATTAGTTTTGTAATTAGTTTATATTTAAAACTCCTAATAAATATTGAAAGGAGACTCAGAAATTCTTAACTAAACAGAGCCTAAGTGAAGTCCGTGCAGAAACATGGTCATGTATGTTCTAGAGAGAGATCGCAGCCAGTTTTGAGTGTGAATACTGTACTGTGACGTGTCTGAATCCTGTACTGTGGCGTGCCTGAATTCTGTGGCGTGCACGAGAGCACGTGCCGGCTCATGTTTGTTTTTTGCGTGAAGCAAAAAGCTCCGTTTCTCGACAACTCTCTCATCAGCTCACTTGGCAGCAGTGGAATTACTGACCCAACCATTATGTAATCACCTTCTGTCTGCCCCGGTGACAAATAATTTGGGATGATTGATCAAAATGTGACAAAGTCGCCAATAGGTTTGTAGTTTTACCATCAAATCCTGATGCTCGCACTTTTTTCTGGATTTATTCCGAGATTTTCCGGTGTTATGCGTTAAGTGGTAAGCGACGTTTCCGTCAACGACGAGGCGCCAGTAGTGACTTCGAGAATCTTCAGATTTGCTGACGAGGGTCTGGATTAGGCCCCCCAAGTCAGAAGATAATCACCCTTGAGATGGAGTCTCTCACACCATTGACAGTGTCAAGGCTAAGATCCAAGATAAGGAGAGATGCAGATCTTCGTCAAGACCCTCATCGACAAGACACCTCATCTCTGACAACTCTCCGCGTCGCACGACAACTCTCCGTCTCGCCTCCGACTATTTGTTCACACGAGTAGTCTCCGCCTCCGACTACCCGTTCGCACGAATAGTCTTCGTCTCCGACTAAGGCGGGGCCCACACGTGGAGGTCGGAGCGCGGGATCAGGGGCCCCACACGAACGTGGCGCGGCCCCGATGCTCGAACTTCCCCACGACAACACGCAAGGCTCCAGTTCTCCACGCTATGCAAACACCCCAGCTGGCGGGACGCGAGGGCGGCTTGTTCTGACAGGAGCCGTAATACCACACTGTGCACCCGCGCGGCCTCCAACACACCGTCCCGTCCAACATCTGCAGCACACCACCCCGTCAGAGCAGGTACTCATGACCGTCTACGGGCAGCACCTACCTACACTTAGGTCATAACGTGGCGGGCCTAATCAACTCTCAAGGGAGCTGAGTCATCTAAAGAGAAACTCGAAGAAGGCGCCAAGTATTCAGAATATACAGTGCCACCTGCACACGCGGCAGCCGCCAACCACACTACAGCTCAACGCCCTTCAATGCTTCCTGACGGACATCGATATGGGAAGAGACCTCCCAATACCGTAGCACTGTAGCATATATTTGTATTCCTTTTTTGCCTCTCACCCTTACGTCTATAAAAGGGGGAGGAGGGCAACTGTTTTAGAGGCTAGCTAGTAGAAGACCGATCGACCGACTAGTTTGTAACCCCTACTACAGACTCCCCTGACATAAGAACACGACCGTTCGAAACTGGACGTAGAGTATTACTCTCAGGAGGCCCGAACCAGTATAAACCCTCGTGTCTTCTGTGCCAACCATCCGGGTCCGACACACGACCCGATACAAATTTACTGCCGGCGGTAGAGAACCCTGACAGTTGGCGCGCCAGGTAGGGGCACATCGTGTGTCTTGCCGAACTTCACCTGTGATCTGGATGGAGGGCCGCGGAGTTTCGCTGACTCCCGGCGCCACCATGCTGTTCGGCTCCCTCGGCTTCGTCTACACCGGGCCGACGGAGTCCGTCGTCGGTAAGACCTTCACCCGACCCGCGCGCCCCACCGCCTTGTCGGCGGCGGCGTGGCGCACTGCTTTCGTCCGCGGCTTCACGGACGAGACGATCATGATCATGTTGGGACCGAACCCAACACAGGAGCGTTTTAGGCTCGCGGCCTACTACCTCACCGACCTCGCATTCCAAGCCAGCGGGTCCGAGCCGCTGACCTGGGGTGAGTTCATGCAGCGGTACAACGCTATGTACCCCCGCAGGCAGCAGGGCCTCCCGGATGACCCGGTGACGGCCTACGTGGACGCGCTGAGGACTTCCTACACCGCCCCGGCCTCCGTCGTCGCGCGGCGAGGGCCACTGGCACCTCTGCCGGACTTCACGCGCGAATGCAACGTCTGCGAGGCTCGGACTGCCAGCAGCTCGATGGATGGCGAAGAAGCACCTCGCCACCGCGCCACGGCCGCCCAACGTCGGGCACGCCTCGACGAGATCGCCAGCTCGACGAAGAGCTGGCAAACCTCCACCGAGCGCTCGGAGAGGAGGAGAGGCCACGCGAGCCACAGTGCGGCCCGCAACATGAACAACACCGGGAGCAAGAGGCTGAGCAGCCGGCACCACAGGCTCGCGCACGTGCGCGTGATGTAAACCGACGCATCAACGAGGACGCCGCCGTCGATGGCGGCAACGCGCCACTCTTCGGGCGCGCGTCGCAGAACCTTGCGACAGCAGCCATGCTCCTACGTGGCTGCCCCGAGCCGGCCACCCTTGAGGAAAAAAGGGTCCGCCAGCACCTCAAGACCCTCCTTGAGACGGCGGCCGCGCAACAGGCGGCAAGCTCAGCGTCGCGCCAACGCTCAGCACGTGAGGCGCGAGCAACGCAGTCCGTGCGGCGCCAGGACCCATCTCCGTCAAGGCATCGGAGCCGCGACAGGGAGGCAGGCGAAGCGACGGTCAAGACGCGCCTGGGACCCAACCGCGACGCCCGCAACATGCTCCGCGCCCGCCGCCGAGCTGCTAGCGCTGACGACTACGAGTACGGCTACAGCAGCAATCACGATGACGGTCGTGACCACCATGACGAGTACCGCTCATGCCAGCGGTACAGTCAGAGGCGTGGCGGGCGCTACGACAGCGAAGAAAATCGTGGCCGCAGCTTGACGCCTGATCCGAAAGGACCTCGCGCCTTCGGCCAGAAGGTGCGCGACGCGCGATTTCCCTCGTGGTTCCGGGCACTGACAACAATCCCCAAGTACAACAGGGAGACCAACCCTAGCGTCTGGTTGGAAGACTACAGGCTCGTGTGTCACGCGGGAGGAGCGACGGATGATCTCTTCATCATCAAGAACCTATCGCTCCACCTCGCCGACTCCGCGCGAACCTGGCTCGAACACCTGCCACGCGGCAGGATCAACAGTTGGGTCGAGCTACGTCAGACCTTCATCGGCAATTTTCAAGACACGTACGCCCGTCCCGGCAAGCAGTGGGAGCTGCAGAACTGCAAGCAAAAGCCGGGTGAGAGCCTACACGATTACATCCGGCGCTTCTCCAAGCGCTGTACCGAGCTCCCCGGTGCAACCGACAACGACACCATTTCGGCGTTCCAGAACGGCACCACCTGCACCACCCTTATCCATCGGCTAGGGCGCAGGACCCCAAGGACCACTCGGGAACTTCTCGACATCACGACCAAGCATACTGACGGGGAGGAGGCGGTCGCAGCAACTTTGAACACCCCTCAGGGCAAGGGGAAACAAGCCATGGACGACGGCGAGGGGCCCTCCTCGTGGTCCAAAAAGAAGAAGAAGAACGACAAGCGTAGTCGCGATGACAACCTCGTCGCGGCAGCCGAGCGCAAAGCCACCCGACCCAAGAACAATCAGAACGGTCCCCCGAAGGACCATTTCGAGAAGCTCTTGGAGGCATTGTGCACCCACCACGAGACGACTGTCAAGCATGCGCTCAAAGACTGTCGCCTAATGAAGAACTACGTCAACGGCACGCTCAGGCCCAAGACTGCGGATCCTCCGAAGAAGGACGCGCCTCTCCTCGACAACGACGATGATGAGGCGGCAGCTGCGTACCCCCGCGAGGACGGTGCCGTACACATGATCTTTGGCGGGACGCCGACACGACCCTCAAAACGCCAAGAGAAGCTGATCCGACGTGAGGTCTACAACACCGAGCCCGCGACGCCATCGTACCTCAAGTGGTCGGAGACTCCGATCACTTTTGACCGTACAGACCACCCCGACCACGTGCCGCAGCCAGGATGCTACCCTCTCGTGGTGGCTCCTTTGTTTGGGACCAAGCGGGTCCACAAGGTGCTGATGGACCGAGGAAGCGGCCTCGACAGCATGGGCATTCCGTGGTCCCGACTGCGCCCATTGCCTACACCCTTCCACGGGGTCGTCCCGGGGAAGGAGGCACTCCCAATCGGGCAGATCGATCTGTCCGTCACGTTTGGAACTCCACGGAACTTCCGCACAGAAACCCTCACCTACAAAGTGGTGGGGTTCACGGGGACGTACCACGCCATCCTCGGGAGGCCGGCCTACGCGAAGTTTATGGCCGTGCCTAACTACATGTATCTCAAGCTGAAGATCCCCGGTCCGAAGGGGGGTCATCACAGAGGGGACTACGTTCCAGCACGCATACGAATGCGATGCGGAGTGCTTTCAGTTCGCTAGGACGCTCATCCTGTCCGAGAGGCTCTACGTTGAGCCTCCCTCCGAGGACCCGGACATCCCCGAGTCGTCCAAGCGTGCGGCCTGCTCTTTCGAGCCCACCAAGGACGTCAAGGATGCGGCTGTCTCCGATGATGGCCGTACGCTCCGTATCGGGACGGCGCTTGATCCTAAATAGGAAAGCGCGCTCGTCGACTTCCTCAAAGCGAACCTCGACGTGTTCGCATGGAAACCCTCCGACATGAAGGGAATCCCGAGAGAGGTTGCCGAGCACAAATTGAACATCAAGCCGGGATCGAAACCGGTGAAGCAACAACTCCGCCGCTTCAACGACGACAAGTGCAAGGCCATCGGCGAGGAGATCAAGAAACTTCTTAGTGCAGGGTTCATTCAAGAAGTATTCCACCCTGAGTGGCTTGCTAACCCTGTACTTGTAAAGAAGAAGAATAAGAAATGAAGGATGTGTGTTGACTACACTGGCCTTAAAAAGGCATGTCCCAAGGACCCGTTCCCTTTGCCTCGCATAGATCAGGTAGTCGATTCAACGACAGGGTACGAAACCCTCTGTTTTCTCGATGCGTACTCCGGGTACCACCAGATTGCGATGTTCATAGCAGATCAACTCACGACGCCTTTATTACTTCGTTTGGCGCTTATTGTTATAACTCTATGCCGTTCGGGCTCAAGAACGCGGGCGCCACATTACAAAGATGCATGCGACGCGTCTTTGGAGATCTTATAGTACGGATAATCGAGGCGTACGTCGATGACATCGTAGTCAAGTCGAAGAAAACAGGCGATCTGATCCCCGACCTTATAGAAGTGTTTGCGAAGCTAAGAGAACACGGGGTGAAGCTTAATCCCGAGAAATGCATTTTCGGGGTTCCGACGGGCATGCTCCTCGGCTATGTTGTGTCGGAACGCGGCATTGAGGCTAATCCCGAGAAGATCTCGGCCATCACAGACATGGGACCAATCCAGAATCTGAAAGGCGTACAGCGCGTCACAGACTGCCTCGCAGCTCTTAGCCGTTTCATCGCTTGACTCGGAGAGCGCAGCTTGCCATTGTACCGCCTGATGAAGAAGTCCGACCACTTTACATGGACGCCCGAGGCTCAGGAAGCGCTCGACTCGCTCAAGAACCTCCTGAAGAGTCCTCCAGTGCTCACAGCACCAGCACGAGAAGAGTCGATGCTCCTATACGTGGTTGCGACAACTCAAGTGGTGAGCGCTGCGCTGGTGGTCGAACATGAAGAACCTGGAAAGTCGCTCAAGGTGCAGCAGCCGGTCTATTTCATAAGCGAGGTACTCTCCGACTCGAAAACCCGCTACTCGCAAATTCAGAAACTAGTATATGCTGTCCTGATCTCCAAGCGCAAGCTTCGACACTACTTCGACGCGCATCTCATCACGGTGGTGTCCAAGTATCCGCTCGGAGAAGTGATCCAGAACCCTGAGGCTGAGGGAAGGATAGCTAAGTGGGCCCTCAAGTTGATGGGGCAAAATGTAGCATATGCACCGCGCAGTGCCATCAAATCGCAAGTGTTGGCGGATTTTGTCGCTGAATGGACAGAAATCCAAACTCCGCCGGCGCCAATCGAGCACGAGACATGGACAATGTATTTTGACGGCTCTGTCATGAAGGAAGGAGCGGGGGCAGGCCTTGTCTTCATCTCGCCTCTAGGCGTGCGTATAGAGTACTTGGTTCGACTACACCTCCCCGCCTCCAATAATGTCACCGAGTATGAAGCACTCATCAACGGTCTTCAAATCGCGATCGAGCTCGGGATCCGCCGCCTCGAGATCTGTGGAGACTCAGAGCTTGTCGTGGATCAAGTCATGAAAGAGAAAAATTGCATTGATCCGAAGATGGCGGCGTATTGTCGGACCGTGCGTCAACTGGAAGACAAATTCCACGGGCTCGAGCTCCATCACGTGATGCACGACTACAATAAAGCTGCTGATATCCTTGCCAAGACAGCATCAAGCCGCAAGCCTGTACCAAACGGTGTGTTCGCTAGCGACCAGCACGCGCCGTCCGTCCGAGTCGATGAAGAGCAACAACAAGAGTTTGAGGTGCCGGATTTCATGGAGATCGATCAGCAACCAAAGCCGAACTTAGAAGATCCAGACTGGCGGTTCCCGATCCTCTAGTGGCTAGTCGAGGAAAAGCTGCCTTCTGACCACACGGAGGCGCGCCGCATCTCGCGGCGAGCCAAGGCGTTCGTCCTCATCGACGGCGACCTCTACAAGCGAGGCGTGGCAGGCATACTCATGCGCTGCATGTTAAGGGACCAAGGCCGAGAGCTACTCCAAGAAATCCACGCCGGGACGTGCGGATATCATGTCGGCCCAAGGATCCTTGTCGGAAAAGCTTTCCGACAAGGTTTCTACTGGCCAACCGCAGTAGCCGACTCCAAAGACATCGTGCGACGCTGCGAAAGGTATCAGTTCTACGCTCGACAAACCCACCTCCTGGCGCAAGCGCTCCAGACCATCTCCATCACCTGGCCTTTCGCTGTGTGGGGCCTGGACATGGTCGGGCCGCTCAAACAAGCGCCCGGGGGCTTCACACACCTACTCGTGGCTATCTACAAGTTCTCCAAATGGGTCGAAGTCCGACCCATAGTGAAGGTCCGCTCCGAGGAAGCCGTGGCATTCTTCACCGACATCATTTATCGCTTCGGGATTCTGAACTCTATCATCACCGACAACGGCACGCAGTTCACCAGAAAGAAGTTCCTCAGATTTTGCGACGACAACAACATCCGTGTAGACTGGGCTGCTGTTGCACACCCGAAGACCAACGGACAAGTCGAGAGGGCCAATGGCATGGTCCTGCAAGGATTGAAGCCTCAGATTTTCAAACGACTCGAGAAGTTTTGGGCAAGATGGGTCGCTGAGTTGCCATCTGTCCTCTAGAGCCTGCGCACCACGCCTAGTAGAGCCACCGGCTTCACACCGTTCTTTATGGTGCACGGGTCAGAAGCTGTCCTCCCGACGGACATCGACTACGGCAGCCCAAGAGTTAGAGCATACACCGAGGAGGGGAACCAGGTCGCACTCGAGGATGCTATCGACCAGCTTAATGAAGCACGCGACGTGGCACTCCTACATTCGGCTCGATACCAGCAAGCTCTGCGACGTTATCACGAGCGCAATGTGCGCAAACGCGAGTTCCAGGTCAGAGACCTAGTACTCCGACGAGTTCAGAGCAACAAGGATCGGCACAAGCTCGCGCCCCCGTGCGAGGGGCCATTCATCGTTGATCAAGTGCTTCGACCAGGGACATTCAAGCTCCGGTACGAGGATGGCAGAGTCATCTCCAACACATGAAACATAGAACACCTACAACGTTTTTACCCTTGAGTAACGTTCCTCGTTCTATCTTATGATCAAGGAATGATGCCATGTGCTTTTGTTCACAATTTCATAAGTTGGCAAGCTTTTGCGTTGGCATCTTCTCTACATGCATCAACTTTTTTTAAGGCTGAGCGGCAAGCGTCCCTGCACCCATGCAGAAACACTCACCGCTCGGGAGCTACCTGGGGCATGATGTCCTCCTTTCATTTTTCCGTTTTTAAAACAAAATTCTCCGACAAACGTGTCGTAACCAATCGCACGCGCGAACGGTTTTTTGGCGGAACACCCTATCTTGCAAAAGAAAAAGATGTTGATCTGTGCGCGTCTCGGTGCTGCCGCTCGTTCGAAGCTCCTAGCACCTACGCCCCCCGCGGCTACGGTGTGAAGACTTGCGAGCGCGGCCCAGGTCCATAGGTCGTCGTCCGACCTCTTTCAAAAAGTGCTTGGGTGACCGCTCGGGCTCTGGCCAAAATGACTTTGACAAAAAATACGCGAGTCACTCTTGAACCTCCCTAAAGTGCTCGGGGGCTGCGAACATGTGGCGTCACTTTGTGGCTCAGGTTGGTCAAGCTCTCCAACTCCTATGCCCCCGCGGCTCCAGAGTAAAGTTCGATCAGCCTGAGTTCCTAAGTACCACTACTCCGTTCCGCAGTCATCCCCGAGTGCTTGGGGGATTTTTCAGCAGTGACAGGTTTGAACAAAACGAAAATTGTTCGAGGTAGTGCACATACAAATTTGTCTTGTTATCTACCATACAAACTGATACATCTAACTATAAGGCCTGGAGCCGTCTTCGACTTCTGGTGTGTCTTTTGGGATCAGGTCCAGGTCCTTCATCGCTGCATCAGCCATGGCATGGGCGAAGGCGGCGCAGTCTTCCTCGAGCTTGTCGTACTCGTCGTCCGAGTAACCGGGAGCCCAGCCGCCACTCAACGCTTTGCGGTCCAACCCCTGGTAGTGCGAGTCGAACATGGCAACAACTCGGTGCACCACCTTCCGAGTCGTCGCCAGCTCTCGCTTCTTGACTATACCCGGGAGAAGCGCCACCCGATCCGCAAGCGCTTGGGGAGGCATCTGGACGGATGGAACGCCAAGACCTGACAAGATTCGCTCGACAAACTGGCCGAATTTAGTGCGGTCCGTGAGGTCCTTCTGGCGTATCGCCTCTGCCTCGCGCTGAGCCTTCCTGGACTCCTCGAGCTCGGCCTTGACCTCTGAAGAGGGAAAATGAGCCGGAGGTTAATTGTGAGGCGCACAAGCAGAAGAAGGGAGAGACAAGGCTAAAGGATCGTACTCATAAGTTGGTCCGACAAGTTCTTGGCCGTCCCATTCATATCGTGGATCTTGAGCTCAGCGGCGGTGACTTTTTCCACCTCCTCCACGAGCCTCTTGGCCAATGTGGCGTGAGCTACGCAAAGCCCTGCTGACACAAGACGACAAGTCAACATCACCGACAAGCAACACGAAGAAAAAGCACTACGGAAGCCGAAAGCGTTCATTGGCTCACCTTTAAGGTCTTGCGCCAGCTTGGCAGCACCATCGCAGAGCCGGGTCCCCTCGTCGGTGGCTTCCTGCAGCTTGGTGGCGAGCTCGCCCACCTGCTTGTTGGCCTTGTCGAGGTCCACCCCGGTGAGGAATAGGTCCTGCTTCAGCTCGGCCACATTCTTCTCGAGCGCCGCCTTCTCCTGGGCGGTGGCCTGGGAAGCGGCTTCGGCGGCAGTTGCTGCAGCGATAGCAGCCTGAGCGGCCTCGGCGGCGGTCGCGGCAGTGGTACATAGCTCCGTGGTTGTTGCCTTCGCTTGGGCGAGCTTCGTCTCAGGGTCCGTCCTCTCCATCACGGCGGCATCTGCGGCCGACTGTGCAGCCACCGCACGGTCCTCCGCGGACTTTACCGCGGCTCCGAGTGCGGTCCTCATCGACGCTTCATTGGCCACCGCCCCTGTAGCAACCAGATGGGCGGCCACCAACTGCGTTTCCAGCTGGGACTTCTCAGCCCGGAGCTCCTCGATGGTGCGCGCCTTCTTGGCGCCGCAGTTTGCGAGCACCTGTTCCGAGTAGAATATTATCTACGACGATGTCCTCAAAGACAGGGAAACAAGACCAAAATCGGGCTCGGCGAACTCACTGTTGTGGCGGGGACGACAAGCTCATTGACCGCTCGCTCTGCCCACCTTAAGCCCCATTCGAGGCGGTGACGAGCCGCGGCCTCTTCATCCTCGTCGTCGGGCAGCTCGGCATCGTGGGTCCTGGTCCATGAGGAGCGCACAAGGTCGAGGATGAGTTCTCCCCCCTCCGGTGGCGTCATCAGCGACTCCTCGGCCGAGAAGGGGCGAGCTCCCGAGCTCTCCCCAACTTCCCGGATCGTGTCCGGGGAGACGCTGCCCACCACATCTTCAGGAGCGGAAGGCACCTGCGGGTCTGCGCGGGGCGGGTCCGCGGCCGTCACCACCTCCGCGTCGTCCGCGGCCGGCACCACCTCCGCGTCGCCCGCGACAACCATGCTTGCAGGGGACGCCGCCGCACTTGCGGTGTACGTTGGGGGCGTGACGTTGTCCGGCTCCGCCACCTTGGTCGTGGACTCCTCGGGGTTGGTCCCGGCCGTCTTGACCGCAGCTGCAACCGCGGAGGTGGACGACACGGTCGTCTCGACCGCCGGCTCCTCCGGCCCCGACAGGCACCGCTCCAGCTCGGCCCCGAAGGCAGCAATGTCGTCGCCCGAGAGGCTGGGCCTTTCAAGGTCAGCGGCTTCCTGGAGCTGGGCGGACGCCTCGGGAGCCGCCGACGCGTCGGCATCGCGATCGACGGTGGGTGCCGCCGGGGGCTCGACCTTCTCGGGGGCTGTTTGCCCCCCGGTCACTCCACCAACTTCCGACGACAGTGCAGGCACCTCCACCTCGGGGACCTTGACTGTCTCGGCGGCCCCACTCTCGACCTGCGCCGTTGTCGACACGGGCGGAGGGGTCGCCAGGCGGGGCTCGGACGGAGGATCGCGCGCAGCCAGGGCCGCGTGTTTCTGCGGTGCGAGGCTGAGCGCGCCGGTGTCGGAACGGCTGGCACGAAACAGCGAATTGAAAGGCGAACGAAAAACAACAAGAACGAAACAACAAAATGCTGCGAGACAGTACGTACGTGGAGGAAGTGATGCGGGCCCGCTTAACGGGCCTAGGAGCCACGCCCGACGACTCCGGGGCTGGCCTCTTACCCGCCGTCACGTCGGAGGATGGTCTCTGACCTCTGCCTGTGGCGAGGGGACCTGCATGGCCGGGGCTCTGCCGCCCCGGATGGCCAAGGATTGAAGGCGCCGCGGGGGTGTGCTCGTGTGTCCCTCCTGTGGCGCACTCGGGGAGGACGTTGGCGGCGTTGACCTCGCCTTGGACGGTGACCTCCTCTTCGGGGAGCGTGACTCCCGCCACGTTGTGTCGCCGGAGGAGCGGCGGGAGGTCGAATCACGGTCCGCCGGCCGCTTGGACGGGTCGTCCCGCCGCGCAGAATCCCTCCTCTCCCTCGGAGGTTGATGGCTGACGGGGCCCGCTCGGGAGCGGGTCACCCTCTGGTCCTCTTGGACGGGGCGAGGGTTCGGGTGCAAGCTGGAGCTCGATCCCTGCTCACGGATGGTCGGCTGTGGCCGCCATTTCGAGTTGGCCTCCGAGGTCTGCCGCTGATGAGGGGGCGACACAGACGGCGTCGACAGAGCACTCCAGTCGACGCTAGCACTCCTCTCGTCGCCGGACCATGGTGGCGACGACGAGGGGTCCTCGTCCGAGGAGATGGCAATCTCCTTCACCTTCCGGCGCTTGGCGCAGCGGTCGTTCCGCTCGCGCTTCGCGATCTCCTCTTCCTTGTGGTTGGCCTTGCGGTCGGCCCTCCTCTTCTCGGCGGCGGTGTTGGCGCGATTCCGTATCGCGTCCTGGGGGAGAGGAGGCTTCGCGGGGATAGGGTCCGCGGACTTCAGCTAAGAACAAGAAAAAGGAAAGGAATCACTACGATAGCCAAGAGTTCCAAGAAGATACAATCAACGAAGACTCCAAAACTAGTCAGAAGACTAGTCGAAAAGGAGGGAAACTTACATGTTTTTTGGTCCCCTCGTGGGGAAGCATGGGCAGAAGCTGGGATGGTAGCCACGAGTACGATGCCTTCCCAATGACCAGCCCCACACGGCGCTGGATCTCATCCAGTGAGGGCAACTCGGGCGCCGTCACGGTCCCTTCGAAGGGCGCCCTGTTCGGCGTCATCTGGCAGATGCGCAGGGGCCGCCGCCGGAGCGGGACGATCCCAAACGCGTGGTACTGACCGATGACGTCCGCCAAATCGACCCCGGCATTGCGGAGCTGGGTCAAGACCGGCCAGCAATTCTTGAGCAGCTTCGCCTGCTCTGCCTCCGGGGGCCCGTAACTCCAATTCTTCGGCACCTCGATGATTGAGGCACCGGTGTACTCCGGAAGCGGGTGCTCGGGGTCGTTCTTAAGGTAGAACCAACCCTTGTGCCAGCCGCTGTTGGAGCTCGTCAGCGAGAAGGGGATGTACTCCTCCCCCCTGCCCTGCTTCATCCGGAGGTTGGCGCATCCGATCGTCGCCGGGATCCTGCCATCCTTCAAGCAAATGAACTTGAAGAAGTACCGGAATAGGTGCCAGTGAGCTCCCACTCCCAGGTACCCTTCGCACAGCGCCTCGAACGCCGCCATCTGTTGGATGCTGTTCGGGTTGAGGTGCTGGAGCTGAAGCCCGTACTCCCAGAGCACCATGCAGATGAACCGCCCGGTGGGAACGGAAAATCCGCGCTCGTGGAACGCCACGAATGAGATGACGTAGCCTGCCGGCGGACGCGGGGCGGACTCATCCCCCAGCACCTTCCATTCCTCGGTAATAGTGGGCGCCGACAGCTGCTCGGCGGCGACGAGGCGGTGAAGAGTCGCGCGGGTGACGTTGGAACAGGTCCAGTTCGACATGGCGTCGTCGAGCTCCAGGACGCGACGCGGGTGGAAAAAGCGGCAGCGGCACGGCAGATGCGAAGAACAGAGGAGCGGGCGGCGCTGGCTATGGCGGAGATTGAGGGAGCAAATGGTTTGAAACTCAACCGGCGTACGGTTAATAAGGAACAAACGAGGGCACCGGCTCTAAATGTTGGCCCCACCACGCCGAAAGGTCACCCACTCAGAAGGCGTGCCCCCCGGGGTGACTGGCGCACGCCTGCGCGACTGTTCGACGCCCGGTGGGCCCGCAAGTCTGAACCAACTGCACGCCGTCCCCTCAACCCGTCATATCGGCCACGTCAGCCACGACCACTACGACGAGCATGACCGCAGATGCGGTCACGACCGTCTTGACCGGAAATTTCGAAACAACAACAACATTTCAAGATTAAAACCCCACAAGCGAGTCTAAAACTCCCTAGTGGGCTCGGGGGCTACATCCGGCGGATGCGCTCGCGCGCACCCACCGAGGAAATCAAAAAGGAAAACTACCACGACAAATCTTCGTCTCTGAACCTGTGAGCGAGTCCTTGACTCCCACCCTAGGTTCGGGGGCTACTGACAAGGGCCTGGATTAGGGCCCCCTAAGTGAGAAGATAATCACCCTTGAGATGGAGTCTCTGACGCCATTGACAGCGTCAAGGCTAAGATCCAGGATAAGAAGGGATGCAGATCTTCGTCAAGACCCTCATCGACAAGACACCTCATCTCCGACAACTCTCCGCCTCGCACGACAACTCTCCGTCTCGCCTCCGACTACCCGTTCACACGAGTAGTCTTCGTCTCCGACTAAGGCGGGGCCCACACGTGGAGGTCGGAGCGCGGGATCAGGGGCTCCACACGAACGTGGCGCGGCCCCGACTTTCGAACTTCCCCACGACAACACGCAAGGCTCCAGTTCTCCACACTATGCAAACACCCCAGCTGGCGGGACGCGAGGGCGGCTTGTTCTGACAGGAGCCGTAATGCCACACTGTGCACCCACGCGGCCTCCAACACGCCGTCCCGTCCAACATCTGCAGCACACCACCCCGTCAGAGCAGGTACTCATGACCGTCTACGGGCAGCGCCTACCTACACTTAGGCCATAACGTGGCAGGCGTAATCAACTCTCAAGGGAGCTGAGTCATCTAAAGAGAAACTCGAAGAAGGCGCCAAGTATTCAGAATATACAGTGCCACCTGCACACGCGGTAGCCGCTAACGCCACTACAGCTCAGCGCCCTTCAATGCTTCCTGACGGACATCGACATGGGAAAAGACCTCCCAATACCGTAGCACTGTAGCATATATTTGTATTCCTTTTTTGCCTCTCACCCTTGCGTCTATAAAAGGGGGAGGAAGACAACTGTTTTAGAGGCTAGCTAGTAGAAGACCGATCGACCGACTAGTTTGTAACCCCTAATACAGACTCCCCTGGCATAAGAACACGACCGCTCGAAACTAGACGTAGAGTATTACTCTCAGGAGGCCCGAACCAGTATAAACCCTCGTGTCTCCTGTGCCAACCATCCGGGTCCGACACACGATCCGATACAAATTTACTGCCGGCGGTAGAGAACCCCGACATCTGCCGGTGCTCAGTCATTCGGAGGTCCTCATAGAGGTAAGATTTGCGTACGTGTATTCCTAAAGGTGAGTGTGCGTGTATTGTGAGCATCTGCGTTGTACTGTGTAATTTAAAAAATGTGACAAAGTTTGCGTTGTATTGTGTAATTTAAAAAATGTGACAAAGTCAACAACGACCAAGTAATTTAGGACGGTGAGAGTACCACATACTCCCTAATTTGGGACGGTGAGAGTAACACGTACTCCCCTCATTCGACGTTAAGTAGCTCAAAAATGAACTAACAAATGTCATAAAAAAAAGTAGTATACGCTTATAATGAAAAGTTCTCCATGCTTGAATTCACTTGTGAAAGAGAGTCAATCTACCCTCTAGATATAATGCCGAATCAATCTACCCTGACATCATACAGAGGATAAATGTTGAACGGAAAATGTTCATGCCGTTTAGTCGTCGTCTCGTCGAACTTCCTTTCAAGAGAACACTACAGTATAGTGCGCCATGTCACTACGCTCATACAAACGTCCAAAAGCTAATTATGTCAACTCTATCCAAAACAAAAGCATCAAAGTATCGAAGAGAGCATATCCTCTGTTTTCCAATGCGGATCCTTAGACACGAGTTCCTCGGACCACAAGAATTTTGCCTTTGGGCATCAACAACGGCGACAGGACTTGTGAGAACTGAGAAGCATATAACCAAAACTTGAGCAGCAGCAGGAACAAACAAAAGCATATAACCTCTGTTTTCTATTTACTGCAAGAAGAAACACTGCCATATCGGAGTTACGCTTCCGGAGTTTGCTCCTGTCCGCCCTCCTCTTCCGCGCCACCATCAGTCATGCCACTGTCACTTGTATGACTGCTAGGGCGGTTTCCATAAACATGCCCCATCTTTAGTCGCTTTGCTTCCATATAGCGCCGGTTCTCATTGGTTATGGGTGTAAGCAACGGTACTCTGCCCAGGACACTTAAACCATAACCCTTTAGTCCAGTGTACTTCGCAGGGTTGTTAGTCATCAGCCGCATGGTCCTGACACCAAGATCCCGCAGTATCTACAGAGGAGAGAGAGAGAGTAATCAGTACTAGCGGAAGGTAAGCTGAAAACAGTTCAAATAAACTTTCTTTACCTGTGCACCAATACCATACTCCCGGGAGTCAGCAGGCAGCCCTAGCTCCAAGTTAGCCTCAACAGTATCCCGCCCATCATCCTGTAAGTTGTATGCCCGGAGCTTGTGACCCAACCCAATGCCCCTACCTTCATGACCACGAAGATAAACTACTACACCCCGGCCAGTTTTCTCAATCATGGTCATTGCCAGAGCAAGTTGATTCCCACAATCGCATCTCGCCGACCCAAATATGTCTCCAGTTAGGCACTCCGAATGCACTCTTACTAAGATATCCTGGCCATCACCAACATCACCCTGCAAATGAATAAAACGGGTCATTAAAACTCCAAACACAGTGCAAAAGGGAGAAAAAAAAAAGACCAGGCAACTTGAACAAGTACTAGAGTTGAAAACACGGGATATCTTTTTGGTTGTCTGCAATACAACTGCAAAACCGAAATTCAGATCTTTTGTTGATTTAATGGATGTAGCTAGCGAAATTGCCATCACACTAAATTTAATTAGTTTCGAGAGATGCTTTTTTTTGCGAATTCAATGAGATGCATTTGGGCACAGCATTTTACACCCTTCAGAATTGGATGCTATTTTACTTTTATACATCATGCAATGAAGTCTTTGTTTTCATAGTTTGTGTCCATGCAAAAATTACAACTTTTTGAAACTGGTGTTCTAATGGTAGCCATCATTCTACTCAACATAACATTTACTGCGGCATGCATACCTTCACCATGGCAATGTGTTCCATCCCGTCAATAAGAGATCTATAGCAATAGGATGTAAATGATCCCCATTGTAACTGCAAAGGTGTGACACAAACACATTCGACCAATCTGTCTCTCTTCCTCCTATATCTGCGAATGGGAGTTATTCGCAGCTTAGATTTATGAAACGAGAAGGGTATCATAAACATTAAGGGAACATTATGCATCCAAAAGTATAATCACCCATCAATTGCACCTTTTACTTTCCAAAATAAAAATGAAAAGCAAAAGCTTGGAATATGGGTCTACACCTAAATAAAACACATACTAACACACACATATGAAATACCCATAACAATTAAATGTTTTACTTAAAATATGTCATAAAACTTTTAGGATTCAGTATATAATAATTGTGAAATATAGTCAAGCAAGAATTTCCATCCTTGGAAACAAGAACTACCACCTGAATATTTTTAAGACATAGCTAACCTTATCAGATCTGCAATTGATACTATCTTCAGGTTCTCCCTCTTAGCAAATTGTTGCAGTTTCGGTAGCAAAGCCATTGAGCCATCATCATCATCAACAATTTCACAAAGAACTGCAACAGGAGGTAACCCAGCCAACATTGCAAGGTCCACTGATGCTTCAGTATGTCCAGCCCTTTTTAGCACACCACCTTCTCTATATTTAAGAGGAAAAATATGTCCTGGACGGTTGAAGTCCTCGGGTTTGGAATTAGGAGATGCGAGCGCTAGTATTGTGTTTGCCCGGTCTTTAGCTGAAACCCCAGTTGTTGTTCCCTCTTTGGCATCCTAAAATACATATGTTTAGCAGGGAAAGATTATAGACAGAAGGATAAAGCACAAATGGAATCAAGGAGGATCATTGTTATGCTGTATGCGCAAAATGCTTCAGCACAAAGCGTGATACCTTAGTTTATTCTTCCTAAATTACAAGCAGCACAGCTTGCACTCTTTTATTGTTAATACGAATTTGTGTGAATGTCCTTGTTCTATTAACAAAAGTGCTAGAAGGGGGAAAACTCTTACCACTGAAACAGTGAAGGCAGTCCGCAGTTTCTCTTCATTTTCCTTAGTTGTCACCATAAGAGGAAGTTGCAGCCTTTCCAGATCCTCTTCTTTCATGCTGACACAAACAATCCCAGTGCCATACCTCACTATGAAAGCCATTGCCTCAGGTGTCACCTTTGATGCTGCCATTATAAGATCACCTTCATTCTCTCTATTTTCATCATCCACAACAATGACGAACTGCGAGATAAAACTCAGTTAGAAATTCACATATATCACAGAACTGACAGGCATAACAGCATAATTGCATAAATACTATCAAACACAATTTTGGCACAAAGAGAGTACTTTTCCTTGACGAATGTCCTCAATAGCTTCAGGTATAGATGAGAAACCCTCTGTAGGCAAGTCAAGGTCAAGCTCATCATCATCAGCAGAAAACCCATCAACAACAGGAGCCATATCAGCTACAATGGTCCCAAGTGCAACAGCATCTGCTTGAACGGCATTAGATGGATTGACCTTCCCATTTATAATAACATTCTCTGGCAAATCACTCCCAGCATAAGATACATGAAGGTTTCTGAATCGGCGGGTATTTTCCAAGCAAATGGATCTGATTGTCCTTAAATTGGTTAATGTAGCACTCGGCAGAATCGAAGTATCGCAAAGCAACCCAGAAGTCATGTGCTGACCATGGATGCTGTTCAACCAAGGGAACAAAATCAGAGTTATGAAATGAGCACATAGAATGCCAAGATAACATAACAAAAAATTTGGACAACAATTAAAAAATGAATGAGGGAACTATTTTTCTTCACCCAAGTTCAAGGAGTGCTTAATCACATAAAACAAAACAACAAGCAAACTATGTATCCATGGGCTTCCAACTTCATTCATCTGCTTCTATTTGGCTACAGAGTTCAGATCAACAATATATATTTATAAGAAAACATTGTTTTACAGATAAACGTCTCTGATTCAACACGAGGGAGTACCCATCTTTCGCATCAAGGCATATGACGGTAGGAAAACAATTGATGCAACAAGACACTAGTCCATCCTAAATGGGGCTATTCATCGAGCCTGACAGACCCTAAAAACCCTGACGCTACAATAAAACATAACTAATATTGGATACAGGATACCTAACTCATCCAAACACAATACAACAGTTCACTTCCTTACACTCACTGCTCAGAAATGTTTACGGTGATACCCCCTAAAAACGATTTTGCTCCTTCTCTTCTCTTAACTACATTTTTTCCGGAATCGACCCCACCGTCTCACGCACGAACCACGCCGTTTCAATGCAAAATTAAGCAAGTCGGCTGGGTTGAGAGCTCACCGTGCGCACCACGCCGAGGACGGCGGCGCGATTGAGGCCATTTCTTTCACGAGCGATACCTCCGGTCCGCCGCGAAATTCCGCACCGGCCGCCGGGGGATTCGAGGCTAGTGAGGCTAGACGAACCGCGGCGGCTTGCGAAGCTCCCCTCTCGCTGCGCCGGTGGGGGGCTAGAGAAAGGACCAAAAGGTTGGAGGGATGGAGACGTCGCTCGGGATTCAGGAAGGCGGTAGATAGGGATCGAAGGGATGAACTGATGACTGTGCACAGCAGAAGCGCCGTGGCGAGCTCTCTCTGGCCGTGTGTGTGTGACCGGAGCTGACGAATTTTATATATATATATTTTTTCTCTATTTTGCAAAAATAAATGGTCCGCAAAAAATTTAGCAGATCTATACTACTGCCGCCGTACCCCACGGCGGTAGGGCGGAACGGCGGCAGGTGCCGTGACCCACAGCCAGACGTGAGCCCGAACTGTCCGATGGACATACCGCCGTACCCCACGGCGGTAGGGACATAACGTCGTGGGGTACGGCGGCAGGACCTAGCGCCGTAGGGCACGGCGGCTGCAGGCCTGGTACCGTCGTGCCCCACGGCGCTTGGATCTGCAGCCTATATAAGGCCGAAATTCAGCCGAAAATGTCATAATAATTCGGAAAAAAAAAGAGAGGTGGGGGAGAAGAGAAGGGAGTGAGGAGGAGGTGGCGAAGGTGCGAAGCTCTGCCGGTTTTTCGTCTCGTTAGAGGTAAATACTCTGGTACTTAATATTTTGAACTGTGATAATTCATATTTTGAAGTACTGTTTTAGTGTAGATCTGCTTAGTACAAATATAGTTTTAATGTAGATCTGCTTAGTAAAAATATAGTTTTAGTGTAGACCTGCATAGTAAAATTATAGTTTTAGTGTAGATCGATTAGTAAAATTATAGTTATAGTGTAGCTCTGAGTAGATATATTTTGTAGTTACAGATCCACTTGTTAATAGCGATTTTTTTTTCATACTGTCAGACATGTCAGATGCAGTTACTGTCAACTTGTATTTCGGTAATGGCCAGATTAGATATGGTGAACATGAAGTTGACTTGTCAGAATTTGATTCGGTTGACCATGTGATTAGAAGAGCAGCCGAAAGAACTTGGGGTCCATAACCAATTTTTTTATAAGGCATTCCATGTAGATGTAGAGCAACATGACTTGTCCATTATGGCTCTAATCAACAGGAGTGAGGTAGTATATTGGGAGCTTGTGCCACTTCAAGACACTGAACATTGGAGGAGTTATATCAAAACAGCATGTCAAATTGGTTTGCCTGTGATTTTGTTTATCCAAGTTGTTCATAAGGCTGGGTCTAGTAGTCAAGTGCATGAGGAGGGTAGTGGTGCTCACCAGGGTGAGGCTGAACTAGAAGCAGGAGATGGTCCTGCAACTGAGGCAAAAGAAGGAGTTAGTGCTGCCACTGAGGCAGAAGTAGGAGATGGGGCTGCCACTGAGGCAGAAGAAGGAGATGGTCACACACCTTTTGAGGCCTGTGGTGAAATTGACGAGGGGGAAGTTAATGAAGAAGTACTAAGGCACTACGAAATGGAGGCCGGTGACGATGAACGTAGGTCGCAAGAGGACTCCTCAGATGATGAGGATGACCCGCTAGTGCCAAGAGACTGGGACAGCTACAGTTTCTCACAGCTATCTGTCAATCCTGGTGAGAATGTGTTCTGGGAGTACAGAGAGAATCAGATTTCTGTTGGCGCCATGTATAAGAGTGTAGTCGAGGTGAAAGATGCAGTCAAGAGGTGGGCCACCCTTACTCAGCAGAGAGAGTTAAGGGTAGTGAAGAGTTCTCCACACATATATGATGTAAAATGTGTGAAGCCCAACTGTCCTTTTCGAGTGTATGCTTCCAAGGGCAAGTGGAAAAATTACTGGGAGGTCAGGTCTGTTGTGGATCACACTTGTGTACTTGACCAGCGAGATGCAAACCATCGTAATTTGTCGGCCGGTTTTGTGGCCAGTCAGGTGTTTGCTAAGATTGTGGAAAATCCTGCTTATGAGCCCAAGTCCATTATCTTGGCAATTGAGGAGAAATTTAGGTACCTGATAAGTTATGGTAAGGCATACATGGCGAAGAAGAAGGTAATGGAGTTGAGGTGGGGTACTTACGAAGCATCCTACGATAATCTGCCTCGATTGCTGAACACAATTGCCACGCTAAATCCTGTTAGTTATTATGATATCAAGACTTATAATCTTGTATCAAGGCTAGGGAAGCAAGTCTTGCAGCGGACATTCTTAGTATTGGGTCCCACTATTACTGCATTCAAACAGTGTCGACCAGTCATTTGCATAGATGGCACATTCCTAACAGGAAAATACAAGTGAACAATCCTTACAGCTGTGGCTGCAGATGGCAACAATCAGTTGTTGCCATTGGCAATTGCTTTTGCAGAGGGAGAGAATGGTGACAGTTGGTATTGGTTTCTGGAGAGATTGAAGCAGATGGTGGTGCGAGATGTGTCAAACGTGTGTGTGATACACGATAAACACAAAGGTAATTTGCAGGCGATTAATGACATCAAAGAAGGTAGTCAAGAACGTCACAGAGCAGCACAATGGCCAGATGTGCATAGCAGGTGGTGCATGAGGTATATGGGAGCAAACTTTCATAGCCAGTTCAAAAACAAAGAACTTACACAATTGTTCAAGCGGTTATGTTCGACGAATTAAGAGAAAAAGTTCAACGAGCTCTGACAAAAATTAGATGATCTGACGAAGAAAGCATCAGAAGAGATAACTAAGAAGCCAATAAGTACTGAGCCCGGGGAAGAGCCAGTTTCTCTGGAGGACGTGGGGCTAGATGCTTCAAATGTCAGAAGGAGAAGGGGACGTGCTGTGAAGACCTTTAGCCAGTGGATTCAGAATGAACCTAAGAAGAAATGGTGTCTCCTGTTTGATAAGAGAGGTGTGAGGCATGGGATAATGACAACAAATTTTGCTGAGGTCTACAATGCGGTTTTGCGTGGTGCCAGAGCTCTCACTCTTGTTGGTATCATTGAGTTCTTGTACCGCACAATGGAGTACTTTCTTGAGCGTGCTACTGCAGCACATGCAGCTATGTAGGACTGTCAAAAGGTGTATTCAACATGGATGACTGAGTACTTGGACAAAAAATAGAAGGCTGCTCTTGCTCACAGAGCTTACCCACAACCTCTACGTCGTGATCCTGGGGAGGAAGTTCAGCGGAAGTATCAGATAAGTTACCAGTCCAAATCACAAAAAGTGAATGGTGAAATAACAATACAACAAACAGTTATTGGGAATCAGACATGCTCATGCTCTTGCCAGAAGCCACTGCTGCTACACTACCCCTGCTCACATGTGATCGCTGCATGCCTTGTAACAAAGAATATCCATTGGGGTCGGTACGTGCCTAAATACTTTTTGAAGCAAACAATTCTAGACACTTGGAACCACACTGTTGAGGGCTACCTGCATCTTGGTACTTTCACTCAAGACCCCAAAGGCAATGCGTTGTACATACCAAATCCAGATCCAATCATGTGCCAAGGTGTTGGTCGACGTAAGAAGAAGAGGATTAGGAACAACATGGACGAGACTGAAGGTGATCCTCCGGTGCAGATATGCTCTAAGTGTAACAATTCAGGACACTCCTACAAGAAATGCACCGAAGCATCTTACTTTTTCACTGTCACTTCTCCACCACCTTCAGCTAGTGGACGTGGACGTCGTTCCCGTCGCTACACCGAAGGAATGCAGTGATCGTACTTGTTTGTGCTACCGTGTTGTAATGTTTGAAATACTTATGCATGTTATCGTCTTGTAATATTTGAACAATTTAATTTGGCAAGGTCTTGTAATATTTGAACCATTTAATTTGCAACACCGTCAGAACTTATGCATGTTATCGTGTTGTAATAATTGAACTACCTTTTCATTTGCTTGTTATTTTCTTCTTGCCTTCAAATTTATTATCATATCCTGTTATGTATTGTTCTCTAATTTCAAATGAAACATGCAATGAATTATCATATTTCTCATCTTTTTTGTAGGCTTGCAATGGCTTTCTCGGGTCCTGAGTTGGACTTGGAGTTGCTCACCAGTAGGAAGGACAAGGTTGCGGTGTCAAAGGGGATCCACACTCCTATGTGCTAATGTGGTGACAGCTGTAAGCTTGTCAAGTGCAACGTTCTCGGCTACGTCTATGGGATGAGGTTCTTCATGTGCGTGAACTACGAGCATGACCCCCTCCCACCATGTCACAATGTTAGACCAAAAGTAAGAACAAACTGTATTACTAAATAAATAATATGTCATTGCTATTTTATTATGTGCTAACTTGTCTTTGAAAAAAGACTTCACCTCTTCTCTGTGATTTTATGCAGTGGCTAGATTGTGAGCAGTCCGAACAAGACAAGCGTTACGTCGAGGCGATGGGTCGTTCGGCACGTGAGAGGTGGCAAAGGATGGTTGAGGCAGAAAAACAAGAAGAAAAACGTAAGGAGCAGTAGGAGGAAATTCGCATTCGTCGGGAGATGAAAGAACGTGAAGCGGTCGCGACCCGTGAAGTAGATAGAGAGAGGAAGAGGGAGAGAGCTCGCCGGGCTAAGGAAGTTGGGCCGGATGCCATGAGGAAGAGAAAATACCCCCGTTGTACCCAGTAGACGTAGAGTACTAGACGCCGAGTGCTACTGTATCTCTAAAAAAATTATGATTTCATTTCATCATCTTCTAGAGTCGGCTTGTACCATTAAGAACTTGATTTCAGATGCATTAGAGCATGTTTCCTCAAACATTAAAATTAGTACTAGGGTGTGTTTCCTGGGAGTCACTGCGTGAAACAGTGAACACATAGGGTGTGTTTTCTGTGAGTCACTGCACCAAACAGTGAACCTAGTACTAGGGTGTGTTTCCTCCGAGTTACTGCACTAAATAGTGAACCTAGTACCAGGGTGTGTTTCCTCCGAGTCACTGCTCGTTTTTCTTGCCCCGGATCGAATGGCCCACCGTCCAGTCTGCTTCATTTTCTACATATATGTGAGCACTCTTCTCTAGTGCCACATCTCAACACAAGAAGCACCAATGAGTTCCTGGACTGGGGATGATGATGGCTCTCTCGGTCCAGCACTGTGGAGCCAGCAAGATTCAGAGTTCAACAATAATTTTCCAGTCTTAGATAAGAGAGATTTCAAATCCATGCGTGATGTTAGAAAGTACGCACCAAATCAAATGGTGAACTGGCCAAGGTGTGCACACGGTGAGTTCTGTGTGATGCAAGTTTACCAGGGATGAAACAACTCTGGTCGACGCTTCTGGCATTGCTCACGAGCATGGGTAAGCAAAACTACGTGATCTTTGTCCTTCATCATTTTATGGTTTACTAATGTAATCTCGGTTTCTGCAGTCCGACCAATCAGATAACTGCGGTTTCGTGCAATGGGTGGATCCCCCAGCTATTCACCCGTATCAACAGTACATCGACTACCTCGAGGATGTTGTCATCTTCAACCTGAGGCAAGAGCTCACGTCGGCATTGGCTTCTACAGATCCGACATCTACCAACGACGACGACGGACCGGTGACCGGACCAATGGTGGTGAAGACAAACACCGGCTGTGAGGACGAGTTCTGCTGCTGTCCATGCCACGAGAAGAAGGACAACACTCCACCAGCAACTCCACCCCCGCCACCATCTGATCCAACTCCACCCCCGCCGGGGTACGGGTACTACATGTCCTCCCAGCACTCCGGCGGGTCTATGATGTCCGAGTTCTCCGGGTACTACTCGTACAACTAGACTATAAATATTGTAATTGTTTATCTAAATTCCCTAAGGCACGTTAGGACTAGCAGCAGCACAAAGTAGTATTTGCGTCGTACGTGCCATTGTTTGTTTATGTGATTCGTCGTTAAGTATCAATGGTTCAAAATAATGAAACTTACCAAAAAAAAACTACCGCCGTAGGGCACGACAGTAGGTCCCTACCTACCACCGTGGCCTACGGCAATTGCTGGAGGCCACGCTGCCGCCTGGCGGTAGGCACCTACCGCCGTGCCACACGGCGTTTAGTCCTACCGCCGTGTGCTATGGCGGTAGGTGCCCTTGCCAGTGGGCCACGGCAACTGCCGCCGTGCCGCACGGCGGTAGGAACCGGGTACGGCGGCAGTAGTATAGATCTGCTAAATTTTTGGCGGACCATTTATTTTTGCAAAATAGAGAAAAAAATATATAAAAAAAATTTCGGAGCTGACGGTGCCGATTGATCAGCCTGGGCCTTGTGGATGTGGACACTATTGGGCCGGAAGGAATGTTCGGCCCAAAAAAAAGAAATCAGACCCGCCCCCTTCTCCCCCCGCCGCCGCCACTCGCCGCAACTTGAGCAAGCCGCAGGAGCCATAGCTCTCCCTTCCGCCGCCGCCAAAATGGTAAACTGCCTTCCCCCTCTCTCTCGCCCGCGCTCTGTTGGGGAGAAGGATCCTTCTTCCTTGGCTGTTCCTGCGCCGATCCGTTTTGAAATTGCTCGATTCGATTCAGCGGAAACGCATGCAGTAATCGGTCTCTAGTTCAATGTCTGTTGTGCTTGGAATTTGGCCAGTCCGGTAATAGATTACTGTGGATACAAAGACCTAGATGTCTTGTGTTCCGTGCGTGTTTGGTAGGATCCGTGCGTGAGGTAGTCCGAAGGGTGGAGTTGCCCCTACAGGTTGTTAGATCCAGTGACTGCTGTAAGATAAGCTAGTTTGCTGTTACAATTAGCTATCCTGTGGTTATTTTTTAGGTTTGAAGATCTCGTGCGGAATTCCTGTTATATGTTCGCTCATTTTTATATTTGTAGATCTTGGAAAGGCGGTAAAAAACTGATAAAGATTTGTTGCCCAGATGTGAACCTCGCAGCTTCGAAGTTGATGGCCTGCTCTCTCATGTGCAATTGCCTTATCTTTGACTAAGTAGTCAGTTATTTCTACCACTATTTACCAAGTGCTTGACATTTATTTGTTTTGTATAGTTTTGTAGCATTTCCACATTGCATGATGGTTCCATCTCAGATGTTTTTAGTTAGTCATAGCATCTGTATATTCAGTTTGTGCTGTTCACATCTGTGCTTTGTATGTAGCTTTACAAGAGAAGGGTCCTGTGATCCTGTCCAACCCACCCGCCTCTCGAACTTTCGGAACCATACGCACGCTCACTGCTGTGCGGCGCGGCTGCTGCTTGCTCGGACACCGAGAGGAGGTGAGGAAGGGGACCAGATAGCGAGAGATGGCCTCACCGGAGCCATCCACGGCGGGTGCCGGCGCCGGGGGCGAGTCGGCGAGCCAGGCGGCGGCGATTGAGCCGATCTGGATGCCGACGGTGGAGGAGATCAAGGGGCAGGACATCTGGAACAACTGCACCGTCCGCAGCGTCGTCAGTGGCGTCATGGGTGAGCAACTACACTATAGCCCGGAGGGCTACAGCTTTGTTTCCTTTTCTTGAGCATCATTGGTGGTGTCTCAGTTTCGTAGCTAGTCTCTTTGTTGTGCGAAGTTTTGCAAGAAACCATTTTGATTCAGAGTTTGGGGCACTGCGTGAACTAGGCGTTTAATATTCTGAAGAAGTTTAAATTGTTGCCATGCTTTGAACAAAAATACTTTGCGGTATGCTGATATATGGTGGCGGTGGTTCATTAGTTAATTTATTGGAAGCTTGGAGATTGTATGGTGCTTGAGAAATTGAGAAGTCTGCTACTCACTCTTTGCGGGGTATGGGGGCAGTTGTTCATTTGTTATGGGTAGTTGCTCCCTTGCTCCCTTGTTTGTCAAGAGATTTCAATCAAATAGATCTAATTTTGTATGGAGTGGGAAGAATTTGGTGTGTGATATTGCTAGTGCTTTTGAGAGTTGGTTGTACTGTTATCAATTTGTGTGTTCTTTTCCTGCTAGGAGTAGATCTCAAGACGTTCTTGGACTAGATCAAAGAAAAATCTGATTAACACTTGAAATGAACTTTAATGTGAAATGGTATAAGCTAATGGAGTATGTTTGTAGTGAAATTGTCTCAGATAAGCAAAATATTTTATAGAGTTTTGTCGTAGTAATTGATGGTCATGGAACTCAATGAATTAGCTCAAATTTAAGTAGATTGTCAAGAGTTTTCCCAGAGGCCAGAGGTAGAAAGGTTGTATGTAACTGCACACAACCTTCAATTTTTTATCCATTTAGCTTCATTGCTACTGTAGTAAGCATGGTACAATAAACATGCAATGCCATTTTTCTTTAGCCAGTAAAATTTGAGCTCACGTTTAGTTTATTCATTTCAAGTTTACTCGCTTCAGGAATTACAAGGGAACAGATCATTTAGTTTATCAAAGGAAGCTTGATTTTGAATGAACGGCCTGTAAACACATTTTTACCGTCGTGTAACAGTGTTATGTTGTATGCCCAACATGTGTTCCTTAAAATGAGTTAAGGCACAACGAGTGATATCCACAATGTGCATTCTACCTATCATCGATGTAATCCAATCATCAGTGGTTGCTTGCAATTTGGCATTTAGTACTTTCAGACTGGCAGCCATTAAGAACTAATGTTTGGTTACTCAGGTTTAGAAGCTAGCTACAGTATCAACTGCTTGGCCATGCTACAAATGATAGATGGCGGTATGCTTGCCCTTTTGGATAACTTCTATTACATCAGTATCGTTTCCATTTAACAGGAGGTGGTCTTGGTGTACTTATGGGACTATTCTTTGGAGCTTTGGACAATCCAATAATGGCAGAAGAGATGACTGCAAGGCAACAAATTGTATACACAGCAAAACAGATGGGTAGGAGAAGTATGAGCAATGCCAAAACCTTTGCGGTCATGGGTCTGATTTTCTCAGCAGCTGAATGTGTCGTAGAGAAGGTAGATAGTTGTAACTTTTTTTGCATTCATGAATGTTTGTACATGTTCTTCCTATTTAAACTTTGTATTATCATGATTTGGCAGGCTCGGGCAAAGCATGACACTACCAATACAGCAGTAGCTGGTTGTGTCACAGGAGGAGCTCTAGCAGTAAAAGGTAACTATTTTGCCATAACATATATATGAAATCCTAAGACAATTTACTTAGATTTTAATTATCAACTTAAAGTTTCCAAAACAATTTCCTGAACTAAAACTCCACTGTGCAATAGTTATATTTTTTATGGATTGATGTGTATGGATATCTTTGACATCTCTAGGAGTAGCTTTCTTCCAGCTATTTGTGTCATGTTTCATAATTCCAATATGTGAAAATAATAATGTTCTGTACTAACTGTAAATATGCATTTCTGATTGCCCAAATTTGAAAGATGTTTCTGTTCTTTCTGTACGTATGATGGTATACACTTTTCCCATCCCTTTGTTTTCGGTTCCTGCTTAGGCCCCGTTTAGTTTCCCAAGATTCCAAAAATTTCACCCATTTCACCAATTTTTTCTCTCTGTGCACGCAACCCAATGCAAAAAATTTCACCCAACTAAACGGGGCCTTAGATAACTAGCTTAGGGTGAGGAGATATTTCCTATATTGCAGCCCTGATATATCTATATTTGAATATCATAACTAACGGAATTTTTATATTCTTGCAGGTGGCCCTAAAGCTACATGCATTGGATGTGCAGGTTTTGCTGCTTTCTCAGTGGCGATTGAGAAGTTCTTTGATCGACACACTTGAAATGGGTGCTGGCAATTTGAAATGAAGCTTTTTTGTAGCGGAGTATGAGCAGCATTAGCAGGAGCCTTATTATTTGCAACATCCAGTTATTGACATCTCTTTGAGATTGAGAGATCTTGTGACCTAAAATTTTGCTATTATCAGTTTGTTACCCGTCTTGATGTTTCTTAACTTGATCACAGCACGCAATCAAGGTATAGTCTCATTCTCTTGGGCTAAATGTACTATGGGGCCATGTTTGCATGTTTTCTCACACTCTTCTCATTCCTGTCTCACAGAGGTGCAAGCATTTTGAGGTTGGTGGAGACAAGAAGGGGAAGGTACAAGAAGGGGAAGGTCTTTTCTAGATTGCTCGCCTATCTGGATGCTGAAGTTGTGGTGTACTACTGTTCTTAAAACCTCTCATCAAATTTCAGTGTTACTAGTAGTTCTTAATGTGGACCATGCTTATGTATCCAAATTCCAATGCCTGACATTTGAGTGTTGGTTGACTTTTGGCTAAATGAAGTTTTGTAGCTTGAATCTGTTCTGTCTGTTTGAATTTGCTGCTGCCCTGGATCTTGCTTGTTACCTTTGCGGCAAGTTTGTGAGGTTGTCTTTATACTGTTGGCGCCCTGTGACTGCAAAGGGTTTTCTTGCTTGATGCTGAATGTCACAGCTCCAACTCAAAGGGACCAGGCTGCAAGTTTGGCAGTTTGTGGCATCGATGATGTGCAAATGTTATGACTAATTAGTGATCAGTTAGGCATAACATATATTCAGTGAACAAACTTTTTAGAGAACTAATTTGAAGCAGGTATTGATTTATAAGGATGCTTGGGGATGCATCTTGATTTTTTACTATTTTAGGTTCGCAGATAATTTTATGCATTTATATATAAAGGCAACGTATTCTATGGAAATCAGTCATCCGAAACTCCAGTCACGACCACATTATGGGTTATTTTGCACTTAACTCCTCTCACCATCTAATGCCACAGCCATGAACAGACGAAGAACAAAGTTAATTGTGGGAAAAACACGTGTATTGAAAAAATATGCACTAGACAACTCCAAATGACCTAATATTTGGGACTGAGGGATTAACTCATTACAATTTATACGATCCCTCAAACGTTTCTCATCACAGAATCTTAAAGAAAATTGTGAAGATCATCGCTAGACATGGTTGCTATCTTTCTTCTTTACTGACAAAATTAAAAGTTACCCTAATTACAACACTTTCGGCTTGTTGAAAGCATCACACTTTTTAAAAAAGTGAAGATCTATTTTAAGCTTCAAATATGTTAAGAGAGGAGTAAGAAACTGAGCATGTTTATGCAAGGTCTCAAATAAAAAGTGTCAATCTCATACCATAATTGAAGCTACATACTCCATCCGTCTTAAAAAAAAAGAGATGTTTTTTTTACTTCTGCTGATCACGTTTGACCATTCGTCTTATTCAAAAATTTGTGAAAATATAAGAATAATTATGGTATAATTAAAATATACACGATGATTAAACATGTCATAACAAAATAAATAATATTCTCACAAATTTTTGAATAAGACGAATAGTCAAAGTGATCAGCAGAAGTCAAAAAGCACATTTATTTTTGAGACGGAGGGAAAAGCACCACACGCTACAAGGACACCGGGAAAAGCACACGCGAACCCCTCCCTCCCCTGGCCGGGCAGCATGATTGGTCCCCGTCCCGGCGTCTCCTCCTGCCAGACGTGGTCGTTCGGGTCCTTCGGGGCACACAGCATCACGAAGCCTGGTTGGAAGAGTCTTCCGCCAAGGGGTTTATTGGCCCACGGCCCTGGCAGATGCCCAAGATCTGGTGCGCTGCTGCGACACCTGCCAACACATGAGCAAGATGAGCCAGCTTCCGGCCACAGCGCTCCAGACCATAGCTCCCGTGTGGCCTCTCGCCAAGTGGGGGTCGACCTCGTCGGACCCCTCCCGACCGCCCCGGGAGGTTTTCGCTTCGCGGTTGTCGCAGTGGAATACTTCTCCAAGTGGGTCGAGACCGAGCCCATCACCACCGTCCGGACAGCCAACATCGTCAAGTTCTTTTGGAAGAATGTGATATGCCGCTTCGGAGTGCCGCGGGAAGTCACCATGGATAACGGAAAGCAATTCGACTCGGAGCGCTTCCGGACATACTGCGAGGAGGTAGGGACCAAGGTGTGCTTCGTGTCGGTGTACCACCCCCAATCCAATGAGGCATGTGAGCGGGCCAACGGCAGCATCTTTTCATCCCTAAGCAAGCGCATATTCGGGCCCCGAAGGGAACCTGGGCCGAAGAACTGCTGAAGATCCTCTAGGCCCACCGCACATCGGTCGCGCGCCCAACCGGATTCACTCCGTTCAAGATGCTTTTCGGAGAAGAGACGGTGACATCGGAAGAAGCTCAAGCCGGAGGGCTCTGAGTCCTCCCCGCTGAAGAAGGAGAGTCTGCGGTGACCCAGGATCTCCAAGAAGAAAATCGGTTGCGGGCTGTCTAGAACCTAACCAGTAACCAGAAAGAAACCAAGGCCTGGCGAGACAAGAAGTTGAAGAGTCGCGCGTGAAACATGGTACTCGCAGGAAGAGAGATGCCGACTCCCGGGAGAAATTCGAGAGCAAGTGGGAAGGGCCATTCGTGGTCACGACAACACCCTGCCCGGGGGCATACCGCCTCATGTCACCAGATGGTGTGGAGGACCCCTACTCCTGGAACGCGGACCTCCTCATCTGCTACTACCCATAAGCTCCGGAGAGCCACGGAAGGTTAAAGGCCTATCGCCGGACATAGCTCTGTGAGCTAAGTGCCGTCGTGTTTTGTTTATTTCCGTCATCCCTGTTTGTCTTTCCACTGTTGCCATATGTTTTTTTCATATAGCAAAGTACTGTCCCAAGGCACGAGCCCGGAGCTAGTCGATTAACGCCATCGGATGTTTGTTTTTTTTGTCAAACATGATTTTGTGCTTCCCACTACCTGCTTCCAAATCAATTGTGTGGTCCCTCTGGCGGCGGAAGCATTCCCGGAAAGCCAAGGAGGACGGAAAATACTAGCGCGGCATCGCACTCGCACGCCCATCTCCAGATCCCGGGAAAGGCGAGGCCCTCCCGAAGAGCCAGGAAGGGCTAAGAGCGCCGGCGTAGCATCGCACGCCCGCCTCTAGATACCCAGAAGAGAAGTTCCTTCTGAAGGGCCACGAAGCATGACCGGGAAATTAACTCCCACCCGGAAGGGACACCTTCCGGTTCTCACTGATGACCTAAGCGGGGGTTCCTCACCCCACAGGATGGGAGGAGGGTAGCATCGCAAGCTCACCTCCGGATCCAAGAAGCTTTTAAAAAAATGAATGAGGGAACTATTTTTCTTCACCCAAGTTTAAGGAGCTTTTAATCACGTAAAACAAAACAATAAGCAAACTATCCCATCTTTCGCACCCAAGGCATATGATGGCAGGGAGACAATTCAAGATGCAACAGGACTAATATTGGATACAGGATACCTAACACGTTCCAAACACAATACCAAAATTCACTTCCGAACACTCACGGTCAGTGACGGATCCAGAAAAAAATTTAGGAGAGACTGAACTATACATAATAGAAAGACTCAATACAATTAACATGAACCCAATAATCTTCTTCTACCTCAGAATGCAGTCCTTCTACTATATCTATGACAAAAAAACTAGAGAAACTAAAGAGATTTAATGGAGTTTGGCGGTAGTAGAGGGGGGGGGGGCTGCAGCCCCCTCCGCCCCCCTCGCTGCCTCCGTGGCTGCTCAGGGCTCACTGTTCAGAAATGTTTACGGTGATACCCCTAAGAAGATTTTGCTCCTTCTCTTATCTTAGGCATTGTTTAGTTTTTCAAAGTTTCACCAAAATTCTCACATAGAGGACCGTGTCAGCTCATTTCTTCTCTCATACAAACCAATGCAAAAAATTTTACTCATTTCACCAAAATTCCAGCCAACTACCTTAACCATGACGACATAGCAACAAGCTCGCAGGGGGAAGACGACACGATACCGGGATCCTAAAGCGGTCGGTGTTGCGGTTGGGGAGGAGCGCCCGTAGTCATGCCCCGGGGATGTAGGTTTCAGCTGAACCTCGTGTCGGTGTTAGGATTAGTCCCGACACTAACTAGTAAGTTACGCTGTGATCAGCTTCTCGATGGTCGGTGCAAATGACAACACAGGGGACACGAGTTTATCCTGGTTCCGACCGCGGGGTCGTACGTCCAGCAGATTGGCGCGTGCGCGCTGTATTGACTCGCACCGGTGGTGCCTGTAGAGGGGGGCTACAAGCAAGGCGGGAGAGGAGGAGAGACCTCCAAGTCCCTGCTAAGTGATTGAGGCAAAGTGCCGATATCGATGGGAACGAGTATGCGAGTGAGAGTGAGTGTGAAGCGATGATCTCGTCCCCCGGCGGCCGGGCGACCGCCTCCTCCTTTTATAGACCAAGGGGAGGCAGCTTACAAACGTGCCGCTCGGGGTTTTACACAGTATCGTGGTACTGGCACACAGTGTTTGCGATTTGATGGCGTCCTGACGTCTCAACACTTGCCGGTGTCGTGGTGGCTATATGCTGGTCTGGGAAAAGCTTCGAGGGTAGCTTGCTCGGCGTGCACGTCTGACTGCCGTTCGTGCACCCGTTCGAGGGTCTTGCTGACGAGGGCACCCGGCGCTGTACAGGGGCCGGCGCGGCGGTGTCCCATCGAAGCATGACCGCACAGCACCGGGGATGGCAGCATAGCACCCGGGATGGTGCCACAGGGCCAGGGATGTCCGCACAGCGCTGGTGCTGATCGCACGGACCCTGGGCGAGTCGCACAGCGCCCGGGATGGCCGGGCGGCGCCGCAGGTAGCGGAGGGGACGCGGCGCACGTCGCTCGTACGGCGGCGCCGGTCAGTGTGCGCACCAAGTCGCTGCCCGTACACCCTTCGAGGATGATCCATGCTCTTTCGAGGGCCTCGATGGCGGGAGCGCCCATGCCGTACAGGGGCCGGCGTGGTGGCGTCCCATCGTAACAGGGCTCCACAGCGCCGGGGATGGCTCCACAACGCTAGGGATGGCTGCACAGCGCCGGGGATGGCTCCACAGCGCTGGGGATGGCTGCACAGCACCGGGGATGGCTCCACAGCGCTGGGGATGGCTGCACAGCACCGGGAGGTGACGCGCCTCGCTGTCCTTGCGCCACGGCGTCGCCCCAGGCGGGCGGGGAATTGGGGGCCGTACCCCTCTCGAGGGTGCCGCCGTCCTCTTTCGAGGGGCGCGACGTGGAGGAGGTACGGGAGTAGGCGGCACAGTGTCACGGAATGACACCGGCCATACCGCACGGCACCCGCACAGCGCCGGGGATGGCTGCACAGTGCGGGTTGGCCGAACAGCGCCGAGATCTGATTCCCAGGCGGTGTCAGAGGGCCGGCGTGGCGTGGATTTGCCTTTGACCCGGGCTCCCGCGACGTGCCAGAGCATTTAATGCTCCGGTCGTGGGAGCAGGCACGGTGTCGCGGATCAGAGGAGACCTCGAGCGAGGCGTAAACACGCTCGAGGGGCGTCAAGCCCTCGAGCGAGGCGGACACTCGCCCGAGGGGGTGTCAGGCCCTCGAGCGAGGCGGAAGATTCGCGGCGCAGCGCCCGGCCCTCGAGCGGGTCGGAGGTTTGCTCGAGGAGTGCCGGGGGTCGACTGTTCGTTGGGCCGGTGAGGCTTTTTGGGCCGTGGGCCCTGCCCTGGGCCGCTGTCGTGCGTGGTGTGGTTTGCTCGTTCGCTTTCGTTATTTTTCAAAAAAGGGGTGATTTCCCCTATTATTAGGGGACCCCTGTGGCTGTCCCCGACAGTAGCCCCCGAGCCTTTACAACAGTATCCGTAGGAACTTGCAAAGGCTGGTGCTTTGGGACTTTCTTCCCTCCTGGGCGTTGTGGCGTTCCGTGGGGGCGCGCTAGCGCACCCGCGGGTGTAGCCCCCGAAGCCTTGGAGGAGTGTGTGCATTCCTGCAAGGTTTTTTTCGCAGCGTGCGGCCGGTGCGCGAGGTGTTTATTTCAGCCGGCCTCGGCGTTATTTCAGTCGGCCTCGGCGGTGCCATGCACGCGTACCGGTATTTGCTTGCGTTCGGGTACGTTCAGGAGGTGTAGCCGTGCGTCGAGCCCCCGAGCCTGGGCCCACTCAAGGCGATCGGGGCGAGCTCTCCGACTTGTCTGTGCGCCCCTTCGCGGGACGGAGGGGTGAGGTGCTCATGACTCCCATCGGACGGGTCGCGAATCATGGGTTCCTCGTCGAGCTGTTAGCGGGTAGTTCAAGTGGACGTCCGTGCCCCGTTCGATAAGGGTCAGCTCGTGGTCCGGAGACACGTCCATAAGAGCACTTACGCGGGTGTGCTAGGCAGGGCTCGGTCCTGTTCGATTGGGACCGAGGGCGCGGAAGCTCTCCCTCGGTGGGATCCCTCGACTAGCTGCCCTCGTTGGCCTTGAACACGAACTATGGGGCGCCCCCGAGCTTGCGAGCTCGGGGTCAGGGTCGAATGCGCGCGCCCTGGTCGTCCCTGACTCTGTCAATCTGAGGCGCCTGTTCGAACCCTTCGAGGGTCAGGCTTCGAACCTCTGATCAGTAGGGCCTCTGCGGGGTGGCACTAACGTGCCCCCGTCTTGGCTTGATCTGTGGAGCCTGCTGGGCCGTGGTCGAGCCGACCCTTGAGCCACTGATCAGTAAATCCCCGCTTGAGGGGCATCTGCGGCGCCTACCCTCGACGGGCAGGTCTTGGAACCGCTGATCAGTAAATGCAGTGTTCGAGGGGCTCGGCCCTCGAGTTCGTTCGGTGAGCCGTGGCTCCGCCCTTTTTAGATCGGGGCATCGATCGCACCCGCGAGGGGTCGGTCCTCGAGCTCTTGGCTCTAGTCTCGTGAGGGGGTCATCCTTACTCGAGAAGGAACCCAGCCATTTAATGGGTGCAGATCGTGGGCGCCGATCGTGCGAAGCGGGTGCGCCTTTTCAGGCGGCGCACCGCAGTCGTCGTGGGCGACGTGGGGGAGCGGACGGGACGGGACGCCGCGTCCCTTCGGTTATTGTGTCGTAATGATAGCGGGCGCGCGTGCGTACGACCGTTTCGACGCGGCGGGCCCCGCTCGTCAGCGACGCGGGGCGCCGTTCGCATTAATCGGCGCTGTGTGCGGAGTTTTCGGGGGTGTTGCTCCCTTAGATTCTATAAATCGCGGGGGAAGGCAGGGGCGAGGTCCCTTACCTTGCCATTCGCATCCAGCCCCGCACGCAGCTCGTCTTCCTCTCGGCCGTGCGCTCCGCTGCTTCGGATCTGCTCGCGTTCTTTGCGCTTCCGCCGCCACCCTTGCTTCTCGCTCTCGTCCTCCATGGCCCCTCCGGTTCGAGTGGTGGAGCCTTTCCCGTGGCCCCGGTCGACGGTGACGCCGCTGGCGCTGAACGATCGGGAGAAGGGGTGGTTCTACCTCCGCAACGACGGCGTTGGCCTTCCACCGTACACCGGGAAGGTGCTGATGGGGAAGTCCGACGCCTGGTTTCACGGCGTGTCGCCCTCATCGCGACAACAAAGGTTGGAGTCCCTCACCTCCGCCCTGCGCCAGCTGGCGGACGCCGGGCTGGGGGTGGCTTCGATCATCGCCAACTTCCACCACCGGCGGGTCATTCCCCTCATGGAGAGGGAGCTCTGCATCTTCGAGATGAGTGATGCGGCCAATCCCACGTCGCTGGCGCGCTCACGGCTGCTGCAGGAGCCTCTCCCCAAGGGGTATGCGGCCACGCAGGCGAGGCGCGCAATCAACCTCAAGGTGGTGCCGCATACCGACGACGACCTTTGGTCGTTCGCGATGCTCCCCGACGCCGAGCCGGTGAGCACCGTTTTTTCTTCTTTGATTCTTGTTTCGCATTTTTTCTTCGTCCTGACAATCCCTGCCCACAGCTGGTGACCGTCCAGGCCTCCCGATCGGACCCGCCAACGCCTCGGTCTCAGGCCGCCGGTCGCGCCACGCAGCAGCGGGAGCGGGACCGGGCGGCCCTTGCGAAGGAGAGAAGGATCAGGCGGCAGGAGCGCCTTGATCAGTACAACGAGGAGTACCAGCTGCGTGAGCAGCAAGGTCTCTCTCCCCCACCGGTGCTGGAGAACTCGTCCTCAGACGAGGAGGAGAGCGACGGGGAGCGGCCCATCTCTGGTAGGTGGGAACCCGCGGCGCCCCCGTCCCCACGGGTCGAGGGGGCGGCCGCGGAATCGACCCTCGAGGCGGGCACGGTGCCGCCCGTCACCGGGTCGTCGGTGGAGGTGCCAGCGGGCACCGCGGAGGCGCCGGTGGGCGCAGTGGAGGTGCCCCCCAGTCCTCGAGGAAGAGGAAGCGGGGCTTCTCCAATTTGAGGTAAGTAGCAACGTTTCCCACATGCCCTCGATTTCGAGAAACAGCCGCTCATCCCCCCTTTTCATTTCGTTGTCAGGGCGTCACCGGCCGTCCCCGATCTTGCGCCCGCCAAGACGCTCAAGTTGAGGACGTCTTTGACGACTGGGCGGCGCTCGGAGAGGGTGCCACGGGCGGCGGTGAGCATGGCAGCGGCGGGCGATCCATCACGCACCCCGACCGCGGCCGCGGGGTCGCAGCAGGAGGTGGCGGTGGCGGCCCGATGCCGCAGCAGGCGCTGGTGCTCCGCGACCCTCACCAAGGGCGCGGGCTGGCTCATTCGGAGAGCCGGTCCATCAGGGGCCGCGAGGCGGCCGGGGCCCCTGCTGGTGGTGCCCCCACGAGGGGCCGGTCGAGGAGGTCGTCCGGGCCAGCCCCCGGGCCTACGACCGAGGTGCTGGTGATGCGGGCTGACGGCTGCGTGATGTCGCAGCGGCCGGCGCACGACGCCGGGGCGTCGACGTCTCGTGCCGCGCCGCCAGCATCTAACGCCGCCGCGTCGCAGTCGGAACAGGGGTTGCGTCCGCCCGGGGTGCCGCGTACCTTGATCGACGAGGCCCAGGCCGAGCAGGCGCTGTGGCAGGAGTTCCGCGAGCACGGCGCCTCCCTCAACGCTGCGCTGGCCGAGGCGCTCCGTCTCCACGAGGGCCGGTCGTTCCAGCTCTTCGAGGTGAGCGTCTTTGCTTGGTTGGAGTTCATTTTCTCGTTTGTTTCCCATTCGAGTGTTTCACGTTCTGATTCCTCTCTCCGCCCTTTGGTTGATGCTCGTAGGAGCTGCAGGGCCAGGCGCGTGAGAAGTACAACCGCCTCTCCCAGTTGAGCTCGAGCCTCGACTTGTACCGGGGGCAGTACGAAGCCTTGGACGCCTTGGTGGAGGCCCTGCAGACGGACAACGGCTGGCTGGAGTACCGGCTAATGGCCGTGCAGGACACGCTCCTGGACCAGCGTGCTCTGACTGCGGAGGGCGCCACCGTGGTCGACAGAGTGAAGGCCGTGCTCCTAGAGAAGGAGGGGGTGCTGACGGCAGCGAACGGCGAGCTGCAGAAAGCGCGTGCTGCTCTGTCCGAGGCGCAGACCTTACTGGCGCAGAAAGAGACTGCCCTCGTCGCGGCGCAGACCCAGCTCCAGCAAGACCGCACCACCCTCGAGGGGGCGAGGTCCTGGCAGGCTCAGGCCGAGCAGAAGGCCCAGGAGGCCGAGAAGCTGAGCGCTGATCTGCAGGAGAAGGTCACGTCGCTCGCCGCGGTGGAGGATCAGCTTCGCCAAGAGCGGAGCGCGCATCAGCAGGTAGAGGGCCAGCTCCAGCAGGAGCGGTCCGCCCTCACGGAGGCTCAGGCCGCCCTCCAGCGCGAGCGCTCGGCTCGGGAGGAAGCGCAAGGCCAGCTCCAGTGGGAGCGCACCACGCTGGGGGAGGTTCAAGCCGCGCTCCAGCTCCAGGATTCAGAGATCACGCGGCTCAAAGGGGAGTTGGTCCAGGAGGCCGTGTCGTTCGAGGAGCTGTGGCAGGCTAGCGAGGAGAAGGACGCCGCTATCCTCGAGCTGCGGCAGGCGGCTGAGACCGCACGCGCGGCCCTCGAGACAGAGAAGAAGCAGGTCGAGGGTAAGCCGCCTCTCTTAGATTCTTAGTTTGCTGCTTGGGTTCGTCGAGATCCGCTCTCAACTTATTCGTCTTCCATTTTTCAGGCTTGCGGGCTGCTCTCGGGACGTCAACGACGCAGGCGGAGGTGCTCTAGGCGGCCTACAATTCCTCCCAGCAGGAGCTGGGGGTTCTGCAGGAGGCAGCCCTCGAGGCGTGCCAAAGCGTCGATGAGGGCGATGGGGAGGCCGGGAGCACTGTGGCAAGTCGCCTCCGGGCCTTGGGCGGCCACGTCGCCCGACGTATGCGAGGTGCGCTCCGCCTGGGGATCCAGAAGACCCTTGGCGTGGTGCAATCGCATTACCGGGTTAACCTTGCGGCGTTGGCTACGGGTTACATTGTCGCTGACGACCTCGACGACGATGGTACAGAGGCCGAGGCGAGCCGCCTGGACACACTTGCCGCTCCTGCCGCCGACATCCTCACCGACGACTTCGCGGAGATCCTCTTCCCGGAAGCTCCCCCCGCCAGGCCCCTCGAGCCCTGAAAGCAGCTGGGCACTCAGACCCTTAGATTGTAGTTAGGAATCGAGCCTCGTGGCTTTATGTAATAAACACAATTTGCTTAAAGTACTTATAAGCTTAAGTGCCATTTCGTTTTTTGTGATTGCGCCGTTCCGTCTCTCCCTGTCGTTTAGGCGAATTTCAGCTGGAATCGTTCGTTTTCACGAGTAGCGCTTAGGCAAAGTGATGAGGGGGAAGGGCCGTATCCTACCACGAGGCGTAGGCTATCCCCGACTCACCCGTCTTCGCCCTTTGGCCATTCGCGTCTTGCGTCATTTCGCTCAAACTTCCGGGTCGAGACGTACTTGGCGCTTTCGAAGTAAAGATTTTTTGCGAAATTGCAAAAAAATGGGACCGTTTAGGGGGGGTGCCCCCTGCAGTAGCCCCCGAGGGGGACTTGGTTTTCGGGGAGAAAGCCGAGTCGCCCTTGACTTTATCGAAAAGAAAACTTCACATTTGTACAGCCGACTGGGGTGTCGGATATGTGCAAAAAGACTTGGAAATCCTTTCTAAGGGTAGAAGCGACGTAGCTGTTGGATGTTCCAAGCGTTGGTGAAGACTTCGCCTTGCTCGTTCGCCAGCTTGTACGTGCCGGGCTTGAGCACCTTGGCGATGACGTAGGGCCCCTCCCATGGTGGTGACAGCTTGTGGCGGCCTCGGTTGTCCTGGCGCAGCCTTAACACTAGGTCGCCCTCGTCGAGATCTCGGCGCCGGATTTTCTGAGCTTGATACCACCTCAGCGCCTGCTGGTATCTCGCCGATTGCATCATGGCCACGTCACGGGCTTCGTCTATTTGATCCAGCGAGTCTTCGCGAGCTCGCTGGTTCGAACCTTCATCGTAGCCCTTAATCTTGGGTGATCCGTATTCCAAGTCCGTGGGGAGAACGGCCTCTGCACCATAGACTAGGAAAAACGGTGTGAATCCCATGGCTCTGCTCGGAGTGGTCCTGAGGCTCCAAATGACCGCTGGGAGCTCCTGAAGCCATTTCCGGCCGGACTTGTTCAGTCTGTCGAAGATCCTAGGCTTAAGGCCTTGTAAAATCATGCCATTGGCACGTTCCACTTGGCCGTTAGTCTGTGGGTGTGCGACAGCCGCCCAGTCCACGCGGATGTGGTGGTTGTCGCAAAACTCCAGGAATTTCCTGCCGGTAAATTGGGAGCCGTTGTCGGTGATGATGGAGTTCGGCACTCCAAACCTGTGGATGATGTCGGTGAAGAATGTTACGACCTGCTCCGCTCTGAGGTTAGTGATTGGGCGTGCCTCGATCCATTTGGAGAACTTGTCCACGGCAACCAGCAGGTGGGTGTAGCCCCCGGGCGCCTTTCGCAAGGGCCCGACAATGTCTAATCCCCATATGGCGAAGGGCCATGTGACGGGTATGGTCTGTAGGGCGTGAGCTGGGAGAAGGGTCCTACGCGCGTAGAACTGGCACCCCTCGCAGGTGCGCACAACCTCGTTGGCGTCGGCAACCGCCGTGGGCCAGTAGAAGCCCTGGCGGAACGCGTTGCCCACGAGGGTGCGCGGTGCGGCGTGATGGCCGCACACGCCTGCGTGGATGTCACGGATGAGTTCCCGGCCGTGGGGAATGGGAATGCACCGCTGCAGGACGCCGGACGTGGCACGCTTGTACAGCTCGCCATCAATCACGGCGAATGACTTGGCTTTCCTGGCGATGCGCCTAGCCTCGGTCCGATCTGAGGGGAGTTCCCCTCGATCGATCCAGGTGAGGTACTTGGCCCGCCAATCCTCCGCGCGGGGGGTCGGCTCGATTTCCATGGCCTCGGCTTCGTCCGCGCCGTACCCCTCGAGTAGGGAGAGCACGAACGCCTCGTTCGAGGGGTCCTCGTCCATGGGTTCCGCACCCGCTGGACTCGAGGGAGCCCCCGAGGGTTCCTCCTGATTCGAGGGGGCTGGACTGAGGTCGACGGACGGTTTGGCGACGTCTCGCGCGAAAACGTTCGGGGGAACAGTGATTCGCCCCGACGCGATCTTCGCGAGCTCGTCCGCCTCCTCGTTATACTTGCGGGGGATGTGATTGAGCTCGATGCCGTAGAACTTGTCCTCGAGGGCGCGTACGGCGTTGCAATAGGCTTCCATCATCTCGTCGTGGCAGCTCGCATTCTTCATGACCTGATCGATTACGAGCTGCGAGTCTCCCCTGATGTCGAGGCGCTTGATGCCAATCTCGATGGCGATTCGGAGGCCGCAAAGGAGGGCCTCGTATTCCACCATGTTGTTTGATGCGGGGAAGTGCAAGCGCACTGCGTACCTCATGTGTTCCCCGAGGGGCGAGATGAAGAGCAGGCCCGCGCCCGCTCCGGTCTTCATCACCGACCCGTCGAAATAGAGGGTCCAGCACTCGGCCTGGATTTGCAACGGGGGCAGCTGTGTATCCGTCCACTCGGCGACGAAATCCGCGAGGATCTGAGACTTGATTGCCTTGCGCGACGCGTAGGTGAGCGTCTCACCCATGAGCTCTACGGACCATTTTGCGATCCTACCCGCAGCGTCCGGGTTACGGATGATCTCTCCCAACGGGAATGATGAGACCACCGTGACCGGATGGGCCTCGAAGTAGTGCCGCAGCTTGCGTCGCGCGAGCACCACCGCGTAAAGCAGCTTCTGGATCTGGGGATACCGCGCCTTGGTCTCGGACAGCACTTCACTGATATAGTACACCGGCCTTTGAACTGGTAGGGCGTGCCCTTCCTCTGCTCGCTCCACGACGATGACCGCGCTGACCACCTGGGTGGTTGCCGCGACGTAGAGGTACAGAGGCTCGCCGCCTCGAGGCGGCGTGAGGATTGGTGCGTGTGCGAGCGTCGCCTTGAGCTTGTCGAGTGCCTCCTGGGCCTCGATGGTCCAAGAGAAACGTTCGTGCTTCTTCAGGAGTCGGTAGAGGGGCAGTCCCTTCTCGCCGAGCCGTGAGATGAAACGGCTCAAGGCGGCCAGGCAGCCCAACACCTTCTGCACCCCTTTTAGGTCTCGAATCGGGCCCATTCGGTCAAGGGCGGAGACCTTCTCGGGGTTGGGCTCGATGCCCCGCTGAGAAACAATGTATCCCAACAACATGCCACGCGGCACCCTGAAGACGCACTTCTCGGGGTTGAGTTTAACCCCGTTTGCCCACAGGCAATCGAACGCAACGCGCAAATCGGTAACCAGGTCGTCCGCCTCCCTGGTTTTGACGACAATGTCATCTACGTATGCCTCTACGGTTCGCCCGATGTGGTCCCCGAAAACGTGCTGCATACATCGCTGGTACGTAGCGCCCGCGTTTCGGAGGCCAAAAGGCATTGTTACGTAGCAAAACATGCCGAACGGTGTGATGAAAGAGGTCGCGAGTTGATCGGACTCCTTCATCTTTATTTGGTGGTAACCCGATAGGCATCAAGGAAACATAAGAGTTCACACCCCGCAGTGGAATCTACAATTTGATCGATTCGTGGCAAAGGAAAAGGAACTTTGGGACATGCTTTATTTAAACCGGTGTAATCCACACACATCCTCCACTTCCCATTCTTTTTCTTAACTAGTACTGGATTAGCTAGCCACACAGGGTGGAAAACTTCCTTGATGAATCCGGCCTCGAGGAGCTTCCGCAGCTCCACTCCGATCGCGCGGCGCCTTTCTTCATCAAAGCGCCGCAGCCGCTGCTGCACGGCTCTGGAGTGAGGTAGGATATCAAGGGAGTGCTCGCGCGACCTCCCTCGGGATGCCTGGCATATCCGAGGGGCTCCACGCGAAGATGTCAGCGTTGGCGCGGAGAAAGTCGACGAGCACCACTTCCTATTTTGGGTCGAGGGTGGAACTGACCCTCAACACCTTGCCCTCGGGGGCTGCAGGGTCGAGGGGCACCTCCTTCGTTTGTTCGGCAGCCTCGAAACTGCCCGCGTGCTTGGCGGAGGAGTCGGGGCCCTCGTTGGCCAGCTTCTCCATGTCCGCGACAAGCGTTTCGTCGAGCGCCAGGGCCTCAGCGTGCTCGACGCACTTGACGTCGCAGTCGAATGCGTGCTCGATCGACGAGCCCACGGTGATTACGCCTTTTGGCCCCGGCATCTTCATCTTGAGGTAAGTGTAGTTCGGGACCGCCATGAACTTGGCATAGCACGGACGGCCAAGGATGGCGTGGTACGCACCCCGGAACCCCACCACCTCAAAGGTGAGGACCTCCTTGCAGAAGTTGTCTGGGGTGCCGAACCAGACCGGCAGATCGATCTGACCGAGGGGCTGGACGCGCTTGCCTGGCGCGACGCCATGGAACGGCACCGTGCTGGGCCGCAGCTGGTCCAACCCAATCCCCATCAGCCATAGGGTGTGGGCGTAGAGGATGTTGAGGCTGCTGCCGCCGTCCATCAGCACCTTGGAGAATCGCGCGTTGCCGATGATGGGATCGACGACCAACGGGTACTGGCCCGGGTTGGGGATGCGGTTCGGGTGGTCCTCGCGGCTGAAGGTGATGGCATCCTCCGACCAATCGAGGAAGGAAGGAGGAGCCCTCTCCGCGGCGAGGACCTCGTGCCGCTCTCGCTTGCGTCGGTTGGTGGACATGTCCACCGTCGGTCCCCCGAAGATGAAGAAGACGTTCTCCACCGCGGGGAAGCCATCAGCGTCTCCGTCACCTCCGTCTTTCTTGGCCTCGTCCTCCTTCGTGGCGACGCGGCGGTAATACTTGCTCGAGGGTGTGGTTGATTGGGGTCTTGTGGTACGGGCAGGGCTTCTTCAACATATCGTCGAAAACGCCGGGGCCTCGAGGGGCCCCTCGAGGACCCTTACGGGCAGGGTCAACGGCGAGGGCCTCGTCGTCCTCGCCGTGCCCGTGCGCGCGTGCGTCATGGGGCTTCTTGCCCTTCTTGCCCCTCTTCTGGTTTTTCGTGAGCTCCTTGGACTTGCTGCCCTCCGCGGGCGCGTCGTCCAAGCGCTTTCCTTTCTTGCCGTCGAAAATGGCCCCCACTGCCTCCTCTCCGGAGGCGAAGCTGGTGGCGATGTCGAACAGCTCGTTGGAGTCGACCGGCGGGCTCCTCCCGAGCTTGCGCACGAGGTCCCGACAGGTCGTGCCTTCGAGGAAGGCGTGCACGATCTCGGACTGAGCAACGCTCGGGAGCTCAATACAGCGCTTTGAAAAGCGCCGTATGAAGTCCCGGAGCGACTCGCCGGGCTTCTGGGTGCACGCTCGCAGGTCCCAGGAGTTCCCAGGGCGCACATATGTGCCCTGGAAGTTCCCCACGAACGTGCGGACTAAGTCATCCCAGCTGTGGATCTGGCTGGGCGGTAGGTGCTCGAGCCACGTTCTGGCCGAGTCCGCAAGGTGCAGCGGCAGATTGCAGATGATCACCGCATCGGTGGTGGCTCCGCCCAGCTGGCAAGCCAGACGGTAGTTGTTGAGCCACACACGAGGGTCTGTCTCCCCCGTGTACTTGTCGATGGTGGTGGGCCGGCGGAAACGCTGGGGGAAACTCTCCGCACGGATCTCCCGGCTGAACACTCGGGTTCCCGGGGGTTCCGGTGTTGGCGAGCGGTCCTCCCGGCTGTCGTAGCGACCACCTCGTCGAGGGTGGTAGCCCGCCGCCGCTCGCGCCTCCGCGTCGCCCTTTCTCTTGGCGTTCAGGACGTTGCGGGCGTCTCCATCGTGGGCTTGGACGCGCGTGTCAAGGATCCGCTCCTTGACAGGCGTCCTGTCCCGGTTTGGCGGCTGCTCCGCCGCGCCGTCCGCGTGGACGGATGCCTCCTGGTCCTTCGTGCCGCCGTCACCCCGCGCGCTGGACTGGTTGCGCATGCGGGACGCGGAGCTCTCGGCCTGCTGCACGGCCGCTTGCTCGATGAGAGTCTGCGCCTCGCGGCGCAGGTTACGTGCCTCGGGTGTCGATGGCTCGGGCATGGCCCGAAGTAGTGTTGCCGCCGCGATGAGTTTTTGGCTGGCACGAAGTGGCGTGTGTGGGTCGTCCACATTGAAGTCGGTGTTGATGCGCTCGCAGGCCTGCTTCCCGGCTTCTCGGGCGCGTTCGCCGCGCGCCGAGGCTTCCCCTGCGATGGTTGCACGCAGGAGCCGCACCTGCCGGTACTCTTCCGCGAGCTTTGCCTCGAGCTCGCGCGCCTGGGCCAGCTGCGCATTAATATCTGCATTGCCCGCTGGTGGGGTCGGTGGTGGGTTCGGCTCCGGATACTGGGCCGCGTTCCCGTCGCCCGCTCCGTTCGCGCCGTCAGCATGCTCGTTGGCGGTGACAACGAAGCACTCGCGCGAGGGATCGTAGCCCCCTTCGCTGGAGTCGTCGGAGTAACCGAACTAGTAGTCCGCGGCGTCAAGGAACCGCCGGAAGACCACAGGGTCCGGTACGCCGGAGAAGTCCCACTCCGCGTAGCCGTGCGAGGTTGAGGGCGGCAGCTCGCTGGGCGAGCCGTGATACGACTCGTCGTTGGTGGTGGCGATGAGGTTCCGGACTGACAGCAGGTGATAGCCCGGGAGATCCTCATATGCAGCCATGTCAGTGCTGACGGATGAGGCGTACGCCGCAGCAGGGTTGCGCATCCCGTAGGGGAACTGCGGCCCTGCGGTCGCGTGCTCCCCCGCAGGGTGCGCCGCCGTGTTGCTCGGCGGGGGCACGTCATTTCGGGCCGCCCCGCGTGCTGCCCGGCGTCGCTCTGCGTGCGCCTGACGCGAGCGCTGACCTGGGCGTTTTTGGCGCCGGGGCGTCGAGGTGCTCGCAGCAGCCGCCTGGGTGGGTGCCGGAGCGTCAGTAGCAGGCGTGGCGGGCATTGGGCCCGGCCCAGTCGACCGCCACGGGTGGAGTTCGTCGAAGTTGGTGAGGCGCATGAGGTAGCCGTTCCCTGTGGCCTGAAAGTTCAGGCTCCCAAACCGGATTTCGAATCCAGCAGGGAGAGGGTCCGAGCTACCCATGGCGTACCTCTGGGACGTCATCTCGGTACGAATCACCATCGAGAATGCTGGTGAGGGGTCGACCACAGCGCGAGATCCCCTACCTGGCGCGCCAACTGTCGGTGTTATGATTAGTCCCGACACTAACTAGTAAGTTACGCTGTGATCAGCTTCTCGATGGTCAGTGCAAATGACAACACAGGGGACACGAGTTTATCCTGGTTCCGACCGTGGGGTCGTACGTCCAGCAGATTGGCGCGTGCGCGCTGTATTGACTCGCACCGGTGGTGCCTGTAGAGGGGGGCTACAAGCAAGGCGGGAGAGGAGGAGAGGCCTCCAAGTCCCTGCTAAGTGATTGAGGCAAAGTGCCGATATCGATGGGAACGAGTATGCGAGTGAGAGTGAGTGTGAAGCGATGATCTCGTCCCCCGGCGGCCGGGCGACCGCCTCCTCCTTTTATAGACCAAGGGGAGGCGGCTTACAAACGTGCCGCTCGGGGTTTTACACAGTATCGTGGTACTGGCACACAGTGTTTGCGATTTGATGGCGTCCTGACGTCTCAACACTTGCCGGTGTCGTGGTGGCTATATGCTGGTCTGGGAAAAGCTTCGAGGGTAGCTTGCTCGGCGTGCACGTCTGACTGCCATTCGTGCACCCGTTCGAGGGTCTTGCTGACGAGGGCACCCGGCGCTGTACAGGGGCCGGCGCGGCGGCGGCCCATCGAAGCATGGCCGCACAGCACCGGGGATGGCAGCATAGCACCCGGGATGGTGCCACAGGGCCAGGGATGTCCGCACAGCACTGGTGCTGATCGCACGGACCCTGGGCGAGTCACACAGCGCCCGGGATGGCCGGGCGGCGCCGCAGGTAGCGGAGGGGACGCGGCGCACGTCGCTCGTACGGCGGCGCCAGTCAGTGTGCGCACCAAGTCGCTACCCGTACACCCTTCGAGGATGATCCATGCTCTTTCTAGGGCCTCGATGGCGGGAGCGCCCATGCCGTACAGGGGCCGGCGTGGTGGCGTCCCATCGTAACAGGGCTCCACAGCGCCGGGGATGGCTGCACAGCGCTGGGGATGGCTGCACAGCACCGGGGATGGCTCCACAGCGCTGGGGATGGCTGCACAGCACTGGGGATGGCTGCACAGCACCAGGAGGTGACGGAGGTGACGCGCCTCGCTGGGCTTGTGCCACGGCATCGCCCCAGGCGGGCGGGGAATTGGGGGCCGTACCCCTCTCGAGGGTGCCGCCGTCCTCTTTCGAGGGGCGCGACGTGGAGGAGGTACGGGAGTAGGCGGCACAGTGTCACGGAATGACACCGGCCATACCGCACGGCACCCGCACAGCGCCGGGGATGGCTGCACAGTGCGGGTTGGCCGAACAGCGCCGAGATCTGATTCCCAGGCGGTGTCAGAGGGCCGGCGTGGCGTGGATTTGCCTTTGACCCGGGCTCCCGCGACGCGCCAGAGCATTTAATGCTCCGGTCGTGGGAGCAGGCACGGTGTCGCGGATCAGAGGAGACCTCGAGCGAGGCGTAAACACGCTCGAGGGGCGTCAAGCCCTCGAGCGAGGCGGACACTCGCCCGAGGGGGCGTCAGGCCCTCGAGCGAGACGGAAGATTCGTGGCGCAGCGCCCGGCCCTCGAGCGGGTCGGAGGTTTGCTCGAGGAGCGCCGGGGGTCGACTGTTCGTTGGGCCGGTGAGGCTTTTTGGGCCGTGGGCCCTGCCCTGGGCCGCTGTCGTGCGTGGTGTGGTTTGCTCGTTCGCTTTCGTTATTTTTCGAAAAAAGGGGTGATTTCCCCCATTATTAGGGGACCCCCGTGGCTGTCCCCGACACCTCGTTAACAAAGATCGTGTCTCCGTTGTCGTCTGTGATCGTGCAAGTTCATCTCGGTAGATCTAATCGTCGTTCCGCTGTGTGGAGATTAGCAGGCGCCTCGTCGTCGCGGAGGGCTAATTTCTTACAATTGATATCAGAGCTATGGTTTGGATTGGATCTAGAAGTTGTGCAGAAGATCAAATGGAGATTCGAGGGTTATGCATCTACAAGGCGTCGTGCAACGTGCGGCCAGTGCGGTGTGGATACGACGTAAGGTGGAGCATGGTTGTGACCAGAGGATGGTCGCGACAGGTCGACGTGAACGTCGACGATGGCTAGGGTTTCTAGCCGGAGGTTGTCATTGAGGACGATTGATGTCGTCGCAACGTCGGCAACGAAGTGTGCGGTGCTACATCACTTGGCCTGGTCGGCGACGCTGGTGCGTGATTGATGCAAACTGGATGCGTCAGGTGTCCAGGTTGGACATGAAAGACGTGGTCTGTGTGGCCGTGCATGGACAGGAGTCCAGGTGAGCGTTGGCAATGGTTTCCTGCTTGACTACGTGTGCTCGTATGAAAGTGTTCAAGTTACATGCTGCTATGGGATTGGCCGAACAGAAGAAAGAAAAGGCAAGAGAAAAGGAGATGTGTTGTTTGAGGCTGACCCCTTTTTTGATGTGATTGGCCCTCGGATCCGGCGGACTCTCTTCCATGCTTTGATGCCAAAGTCTTGGACCTAACCATCTGTGGACAAAGATTGGATACAAGATTTAGATGGATGGAGGCTAAAGAGTCGGTTCTGGGCAAAAATAGGCCCTACCGGATCATCCGGTATCATACCGGATCATCCGGTAGGGTCGGGTTCAACCCAAGAATTGAAGGAATCGTTGCAATGCATCCTCCAATAAAGACAAGTACATGTTCTACGGCATAAGATAAGGCATTTCACTGAAGGAAATCTCCTAGAACATCCTACATTGGGAGATCGGGAAAACGAGATTTTGAAAGGATTTTACCGTTGGATTACCGCGAAAACTCCGGATGATCCGGTGGGAGGGAGTTCTTGGAGATGAGAGCAATCCACGAAGCCCACCAACGAAGCAATCCCACGGTTGGAACTTGAAATCACCTTTGGGAGAGAAGAGCCGTAGGGGACGCGGGTGGAAGAAGAGAATAATAACTTAGGGTTCTTAGTCGCCGGCCGCGGGGCTTTTATACCCCAGGTAAATATCCGGATGACCCGGCGTAGTGCCGGATGACCTGGATAAATTCCCGGAAGATAGACAGTGAAATTCGGAACTTGCGGCCGGGTGACCCGCCACCCGGATGACCCGGTGAGGTCAAAAACAACAGATTTTGATTTGAATTTCGGTTGAGGTTTTGATTGAGATTTTGATAAAGATAGCTAATGGACCTATAATAGACTCTTGACTACGGGTGACTAGCCACAATCAACAAACATAACCATAGTCAGCCAAGAAGGGATCAAAAGATCTCAAAATACAAACTTTTGAAAACACTCACACAAAGTAAAGAAAATAAATCGTTTTCAATCTATCTAGGCAACAAACAATTATGTGCAACAAGTTAAGCCAAGTTACGAGAATCCAAGATATTTAGCTCACTCCTCAAAGCACAAAACCTTTGCTCATCTAGAGGCTTAGTGAAGATATCGGCAAGTTGTCTCTCTGTGCTTACATGACATAGAGCAATATCTCCCTTAGCCTCATGATCCCTTAAGAAATGATGTCGAATATCTATGTGTTTTGTTCTAGAGTGTTGCACCGGTTGCTAGCTTAATGGCACTCTCATTGTCACACAAGAGTGGAATCTTACTAAACACACAACCGTAATCACTCAACGTTTGCTTGATCCACAAGAGTTGTGCACAACACACACCGACCACCACATACTCGGCTTCGGCCGTGTCAGGGGGTGAGACCTAGACAGATCCGCTAGGGGGTTGGCCTAGAGGTTTGCAGGTTAATGGAGGATCGGGACCTAAGAGCGTAGGTGGTTATGCACGGGATGCACACGGAACTAGGCGAGTATGGCGGCGAAGAACAAGGAGACAAGGGGTTTTAGACTGGTTCAGGCCTCCGGAGAGTAAAACCCTACGTCCAGTTTGGTGGTGGATTATGCGAGGATGAGTTGTCCCTGTGCATGGAGCCCTAGGCCGCCTTATATGGGGGGACGGGCTAGGGTTTGCATGCGCAGGTCGGTTGACCCATGTCGGGGTCGGTTACAACTGTGGGAAGCTTATCTCCCGGATTACAAGGAGTATCCCGTGATACTCGGAGTCTACAGGCGGCGGTGCGCTACGTCGTGGCGTCTTGACTTGCACGCCAAGGCTTCGCGGGTCTTCCAGGATCCTGATCAGGTCGCCCGCGGTCGTCGGAGATGTGGATAAGGTCGCTGGGCCCACTTGTAAGGTCGGCGGGTCTTCTGGAAGGTCGGGTCCACTTGTCAGGGACCCCTGGGATCCTGGCCGGTGGGGACCCATGGGTACCCATGTCTCTCAAGCCCCCGATCAACGTGTAGGCGTAGTGGCCGAGGCGAGGTTGCGTCGAAGAGTAGCAAGGCGCGGCACCGTCGAGGTCGTGAAGGGTGTACGGGGATCAAAAAAAGATAAACCCCTCTGATGCGCACACGAAGTAGAACGTTGTGCTTCTGGGTCGAAGGACCATAAGGTCGAAGTGAAGACGAGATGTAGATCTTTGAAGAGCTGCCGACCTGACCTGGATCAGGTGTGATGAAGTAGCTTCCGCGACCTTCGGAAAGGTCGCCATGCCTACCGAGGGTAGGTCGAGCGGAGATGTGATGGAAGCAGGCTTCCATTAGGTCGAGGCGACCTGAAGAAAATAGGGCGTCGCAAGACGCACTAGTGTAGTAGCCCCCGAGCAGTAAAGCGACCAGAATGGCCGGTTTAATGCTCCGAAGAAGAAGAAGAAATAAATATTTGAACCTACGACCTTCTACTTTAGGAAACAGATACTCTCGTGATACCAATCCAATGGGATAAAAGCTCCGAAATCTTGCAGAGGTCATCAAGCGCCAGGGCCGACACAGCCAGAGTCATGAGTGCACTGTACGGTCACGGGCTGGCTTCCAAGCGAAGCACAGGTCGCTAGCACCCGCAAGAGACAAACAATGCTCCAGGATCTTGCAGTCAGGTAGGAGAAAGGCGCGCCAATGCCTCCCATGGGCAGTGGAGCCATTAGGCGCGGAGCTGTTGGTATAAACCAGCCATAAAGGCTAAGGCAATCCAGTAGGTAGTAGGACCTAGGAGCCGGGTGTGAACCCGCCGCTGAAGGCTAAGGGACCTACCAAGCGGTAGTGCTCTGTCGACCTTGTGAAGGTGATGTCATGGACCCGGAGGTCGTCAAAGGTCAAGAGATCTTGAAGAAAATGCTGATATGGGGGCTTGAAGTAGGGCATAATGAGTCTATGGACGCCGGGAGGTCTGGCGACCTGAAGTGGGCGACGACGAGGACGCAAGGAGGTCTGGCGACCTCGAGAGGGCGACGATCGGGATGCCGGGAGGTCTAGCGACCTCGACGAGGATGCCGGGAGGTCTGGCAACCTCGAGAGGGCAACGATAGGGACGCCGTGAGGTCTGGCGACCTGAAGTAGGCCACGACGGAGCCGCCGGGAGGTCAGGCGACCTGAAGTAGGCGACGACGGAGCCGCTGGGAGGTCAGGCGACCTGAAGTAGGCAACAACGGAGCCACCGGGAGGTGAGGCCACCTGAAGTAGGCGACCTGAAGTAGGCGGCGACGGAGCCGTCGGGGGGGGGGTCAGGCGACCTGAAGTAGGCAATGACGGAGCCGCCGGGAGGTCAGGCGACCTGAAATAGGCAGCGACGGAGCCGCCGGGAGGTCAGGCGACCTGAAGTAGGCGATGATGGAGCCGCTGGGAGGTCAGACGACCTGAAGTAGGCAACGACGAAGCCGCCGGGAGGTCAGGCAACCTGAAGTAGGCGACGAGAGACACACCAGGTCATCGTAGAGTTGGACCTGTAAAAGAAGATAAACGCTAGGTCGGTGTATCAATCTGTCAAAAGTATAACGAAATCGTAGCCCGAGCTAGACATATGCATGTTGTTTTGTTTGAGAAAGTGTTCTCCTTATCGTGCCAGGCACCAATTATGCGAACTCAAAGACTATGAAGCTGCAAAATGTGTCCCCTCCGCTAACCCAACTCAGTGGAGGAACGGCTTACCGACTGCACGGCTCGGCGTGGAGGCTTAGGTGCAGCCGGCGCGCGGAGGGGGGCCTTGGACCCAAGGTCTCGCAACCACACGACTTAAGAATGCGCATAGCAAGTAAGAGGCATTTAAATGGAGAACACACCGAAGTTAATTAAGTCCCTCAGGTCTGACGACCCTTAGATTGGCAAAGCCAAGCCCCCGAGCGTATCGAGGTCGGCCATACCAAGCCCCCGAGCGTGTCGAAGGGGGAGGGAAAATAAAGAAGGAAAAACATGTAAAGCAGGTCGGCGAAAGTCACGGAGACATGAAATATTTAATTATAAATAAGACTTAGATTGCCGAGTCGGAGCGGTCGAGTTGAAACGTTGTCGTCGTGGTCGGAGCTGGAGGTCGATGACGCAAGACGAAGCCATTGAGACGTTGAAGAGGTCGATGATGGACTGTCGGAGATCAGCGGTCCCGTGCATGTTGATGCAACAGGTCGCCGGGGCGAGCTGGAACCGTGCTGAATTGTTGAAGTAGTCGGAGAGGCCGATGATGAGCCACTGAAGGTCCGCGTCATGAGCCGGAACAGTACCGAACGGCTGCAGGTGCAGCGGGTCAGGCTACTAGGTCCACTTGGTGTGGTTGCCGTATGGAAGTCCATGCACGTAGGGGAAAAAAGTAGATTAGTGTAAACTTGTTAAACAGACCCACGAAATCGAGTTAAAGAAACATATAAAATTGCTATGGAAAGAGAAGAGGAAAAAATATATTTCCCTGATATCGTATCCATCTTGTAGATCGATTTTTTTTCGCCGTACATGACGGACATGGAGTTGGAGCTGTGCCATGCTCAAGACGCCGAAGAGGTCGGTAGCTCGAGCTGGGCTCGTGCTAAGGTGTCGAGGTGGCGGTTGGCGCTCGCACCATAGTCGAAGAGGTCGTTGTTGTCGATGTAAGCGCCGAGCTGCACGGTGGCCGTGAGAGGTCGGAGGTTTGTTGTGACAGGAGCCGCGCCGAGCGGAGCGTGCCGACCTATCGAGTAGTCAGCGGCGCGAGCTGGACTCGTGCCGACACAGTTGCAAACCAAGCCGGTGAGGTGTCGATCTTCGGTGCCGCAGGTCGGATCCTGGGCTGTTGCAGCCATCGTGCAGTCGTGCGCGTAGATGAACTGTTGATCTGCCGCCAGACGTTGCTCGATCGCCAAGTTCGTGATGGTGAAGAGGTCACCAGACAATCAAGATGAGTCGGCGTACGTGGAGAACAGATTTGTGAGTAGAAAATCATATACTGTGATCGATTTGCGAGCAACGTAGAAAAGAGAAAAAAAATAGAAAAGGTATACACTTCCCTGTTCACGTGGACATCTTGTAGATGGATTTTTTGGCCGCACGTGGCGGACATGGAGTCGGCCCCATGGGGATGGATATGCTGGCTGTGCGTGCGTATCGATCGCGATCCTTGAGGTCGCCGCCAGCTTGAGCCTTGACGTAGATGAATACGGCAGACCGTATACAATGATGCCATCATGGAGATCAACGTCGACGCCACGCAACACAGGGTAGCGTGCGCCATACCGACCTCGCGAATAGATCACGAGTATGGGTGGGTGGGTCGCCGGAAAAATTTCCGGCGCGCCATCCGGAGAACGAAGACGTCGACCTCGCGATTAAATCGGAGGGCGGCGGCGAGGAGGTCGCCGTCGAGGAATTTCTTCGTGCCGTCGCTGAAGATGACGCTGGGTCTGGCCACCATGCTGCACAGCGAGCTCCCGATCACCCCTACCTGGTGCGCCAACTGTCAGGGGGTGAGACCTGGACAGATCCGCTAGGGGGTTGGCCTAGAGGTTTGCAGGTTAATGGAGGATCGGGACCTAAGAGCGTAGGTGGTTATGCACGGGATGCACACGGAACTAGGCGAGTATGGCGGCGAAGAACAAGGAGATAAGGGGTTTTAGAATGGTTCAGGCCTCCGGAGAGTAAAACCCTACGTCCAGTTTGGTGGTGGATTATGCGAGGATGAGTTGTCCCTGTGTATGGAGCCCTAGGCCGCCTTATATGGGGGGACGGGCTAGGGTTTGCATGCGCAGGTCGGTTGACCCTTGTCGGGGTCGGTTACAACTGTGGGAAGCTTATCTCCCGGATTACAAGGAGTATCCCGTGATACTCGGAGTCTACAGGCGGCGACGCGCTACGTCGTGGTGTCTTGACTTGCACGCCAAGGCTTCGCGGGTCTTCAGGATCCTGATCAGGTCGCCCGCGGTCGTCGGAGATGTGGATAAGGTCGCTGGGCCCACTTGTAAGGTCGGCGAGTCTTCTGTAAGGTCGGGTCCACTTGTCAGGGGCCCCTGGGACCCTGGCCGGTGGGAACCCATGGGTACCCATGTCTCTCAGGCCGTGGACAAAGCAACCGAATTTTGTTTCTTAGAACTCCATGACACCAAAGACCTACCAAGAAATTGGCAAGTCCCCGCTGTACTCTTTCGATCTACTTTGCAACCGGCATAGTCCGAATCAAAGTAGCCAAGTAAATCAAAAGTGGAGCCCTTGGGATACCATAAGCCTAGGTTAGGAGTGTGTATCAAATATCTAAAGATTCTCTTAACAGCCATTAGATGACACTCCTTAGGATTAGCTTGAAATCTTGCACACATGCACACACTAAGCATTATATCGGGCCTAGATGCACAAAGGTAAAGGAGGGAGCCAATCATGGAGCGAAATACCTTTTGGTCGACCGACTTCCCTTCTTCATTGAGATCAAGATGTCCATTTAATGCCATGGGAGTCTTGATGGGCTTGGAATCGGCCATGTCAAACCTCTTGAGCATATCCTTCACATACTTGGTTAGACACAAGAAAGTCCCTTCATTCAATTGCTTGATTTGAAACCCAAGGAAGAACTTCAATTCACCCATCATAGACATCTCGAACCTCTTGGTCATAATCCTACTAAACTCTTCACAAAACTGTCATTAGTAGACTCAAAAATAATGTCATCAACATAAATTTGACAAACAAAGATATCTTTTCCCGTTCTTTGAATAAAGAGAGTAGAATCGGCTTTGCCTATCTCAAAACCGTTCTTGAGAAGAAAATCCTTAAGGCATTCATATCATGCTCTAGGAGCTTGCTTAAGCCCATAGAGCACCTTATGGAGCTTGTACGCATGGTTAGGGAGGTTTGGATCTTCAAAGCCTGGTGGTTGATCAACATAAACTTCTTCTTGGAGAGGTCCATTCAAGAATGCGCTCTTCACATCCATTTGATGAAGCTTGAAGTCATGATGAGTAGCATAGGCCAAGAGTATACGAATTGACTCAAGCCTTGCTACTGGAGCATAAGTCTCTCCAAAGTCCAAGCCTTCAACTTGAGTATAGCCTTTGCCCACGAGCCTTGCCTTGTTCTTTGTGACGACACCAAATTCATCTTGTTTGTTCATAAAAACCCATTTGGTGCCGATCACATTTTACTTGGGTCTTGGCACTAACTCCCAAACTTCATTCCTCTTGAAGTTGTTCAACTCTTTCTCCATAGCAATAATCCAATCCGGGTCCTCAAGAGCTTGTTCCACAGTAAGAGGTTCCAAAGAGGAAACAAACGAGTAAAACGCACAAAAGTTTGACAATCTTGAGCGAGTTGTTACCCCCTCTTTGGATACTCCCAAGGATGTTGTCAACGGGGTGATCCCGTTGAACTATTTGATGAACTCTTGGATGCGGTGCTTGAGATTGACGTTGAATAGGTCCATCATCATCATCTTCAACTTGAGGTGCTTGTTCATGAGCTTCACCGCCTTATTCTTCCCTTTGATCAAAGCCACTTCGATGATCGTCACCATGAGCTTGACTTTCATCTTGATGAACTTGAGAACTAGGTGGTTCCACTCTTGTTGATTATGATGGATCTTGGTTGTTTGTGTCAACCAAAGCTTGAACTTGAACTTCACGAGGCATCACTTCACCGGTGCCCATTCTAAAGATGGATACACTTGGAGGTTCTTCATCATCTACAAAGTTTTCACTAACTTGCTCTTTTTGAGAGCCGTTGGGTTCATCAAATTTCACATCTACCGTGGTCTCAACACAACCGGTGGTTTTGTTGAAAACACGATAGGCATGTTCGTTAGTTCCATAACCAATGAGAAAACCTTCATCAACCTTGGATGCAAACTTTGAAACTTTGGGTTTCTTGTTAAGTATGAAACACTTACACTCAAAGACTCTAAAGTAGTGCACACTAGGTTTCTTACCGGTGATGATCTCATAGGAAGTCTTGTTCAAGTACTTGTGGAGGTAGAGACGGTTGGCGGCATGGCACGCGGTGTTGATGGCATCCACCCAAAATGAGTCTGGAGTCTTGTACTCATCAAGCATTGTTCTTGCCGCTTCAATCAACGTACGGTTCTTCCTCTCGACAACGCCATTTTGTTGAGGAGTGTATGGAGCGGAGAGTTCATGCTTGATGCCTTCTTCATCAAGGAATTCTTCAACTTAAGTGTTCCTAAACTCCGAGCCATTGTCACTTCTTATGTTCTTGACTTTAAGCTTGAACTCATTTTGAACTCTTCTTATGAACTTCTTGACCACTCCCTTTGCTTCACTTTTATCATGCAAAAAGAATACCCAAGTGAAACAGGAAAAGTCATCAACAATTACTAAACCATATTTGTTACCACCGATGCTTATGTAGGCAATTGGTCCAAACAAGTCCATGTGTAGTAGCTTCAACGGTCTTGATGATGATAGGATATTCTTGGCGGGGTGATGCGCTCCAACTTGCTTTCCCGCTTGACAAGCACTACACAACCTATCTTTCTCAAAAACAACATTGTTAGTCCTAGGATGTGCTCGTCATTTTGAAGTTTGGCCAAGTTTCTCATGCCAACATGGGCTAGTCAGCGATGCCATAGCCAACCCATGTCGGATTTTGCCACTAAGCAAGACTTAGGGTCCACTTTTACTTTTGTGAAATCCACATAGTAAAGCTTTCCTCTTAGATGACCCGCAAAGACAATAGATGAATCCTCCCTTCTAGAGACGGTCACACCGTCTTTGGTAAAGAGACAATTGTAGTCTTTCTCACAAAGTTGTGAAACTGACAACAAGTTGTACCCTAAACCTTGAACATGATAAACATCTTCAATTGAATTTGTTGTTGAGATAACAATTTTACCTAGACCAATAACATCTCCTTGACCATTATCTCCATAGATGATAGTTTCCGTAGGGGTGTCATAATGCTCAAGGGATGCAAACAAGCCTTCCTCTCCAGTCATATGATTAGTGGCTCCACTATCAATCAACCATGCGGTTCCACCGGAGGTGTAGGCCTACAAAATAAGTTTAAGCTTTTGGTTTAGGTACCCAAAAAGATTTGGGTCCTTGGAGGTTAGAAGCATAAACTTTGGGAACCCACACACTCTTCCTCATGGCCTTCTTGGCGTAGGCTCCAACATACTTGACCACCATTTTACCATTGTGGTCCAAGATCACAACATAGTCACAAGTGTAGTTCGGAGAAGGCTTGTGTTCCACCACATTTTTTGATGCCTTTGATGGAGAATTAACCCCACCATTTCCCTTTGTGATGTTCACAACCTTTGGCTTATCTTGTGTTGTGGTAGAGGTGGTTACTCCATGGGAAATATCCATAGTAGTGTTGAGGTAGCCTCCCTTGTTCCACAAGGGGATCTCATGCCCTTTCACCACCATTCTACCATTGACCTTGTTGTCCTTGTAGTGCCCAAGTCCTCTCGTATCAATTGCATTGGGTATGGACTTGGCACCCAACTTACTTTGGTTGACCAACATGTTCAACCGGGCAATCTCCTTATTCTTACTCTTAGTTGTTTCCTATAGCCTTGCAAGGTTAGTCTTAAGAGCATTTATATCAACATTGGAGCATATAGAACAACCTTTGCTAGTGGAGGCATTAGAGTCAAATTTTGCCTTAGGATTGGCTTTGGTGCTTTCCTATAGAGCATTATAGTTTGCTTCAAGATTTTTGTGTTTATCCGTCAAGCGTGAGAAACTTGTTTGAAGCTCACTATGAGTGGCCTTTAGGGAAGCTAAAGATTCATTTGCCAAAGAGTAGTCCTTTGACATCCTCTTGTTGGAGTCAATGGCCAAGGACAAGTCCATGGTCAACTTCTCCACCTTAGCTTTCTCCTCGGCAAGGGTTTTCTCTAGAGCAAGGTTTCTTTCCTTTTCAAGGATAAGCAAGTCTTCTTGCTCATGGAGAGTCACCTTCTTTTCCTCTAATTTGTCCAAAAGCTTTTTAATTTCTTTATGGCCCTTTTTACCAAATTGTTTTATCATGTTGGCCTCCATTTCTTTTTCCTAATCTAGGTTGTCTATATCATTACTAGGTGTGGATGATGATGAGGTGAGAGAGGATGAGGTGGTTGAATCTAGTACCTTGCTCCCTCTTACCATGAGGCAAAAGTGAGAGTTGTCCTCATTGTCGGAGAAGTTGTTGAAGAGATGTGGTGAAGATGCTCCTTGTGCCATGGCAATTGTTGTCATGCCTTGCTTCTTTGGTTCTTCATCTTCATCACTTGAGTCCCATTGTTGACCCACGTGAGCACGCCCTTGGTACTTGTTCTTGTACTCTTTGCTCTTCTCCTTGTACTTCTTCTCTTCCTCATTCTTGTTCTTGTTCTTGGGACACTCGGCAATGAAGTGTCCATACTCTCCACACTCATAGTATTTTCTTTGAGACTTCTTCTTTCTATCATCACCACCTTTCCTTAATGCCTTGAACTTCAAGAACTTCTTGTACTTCCTTATGGCAAAGGTGGTTTCTTCATCGGTGCTTCCTTCTTCACTTGAATCTTCATTCTTGGTCTTGGAAGTCTTGGGTTTCACTTCCACCACTTCACTAGAGCTAGCATTGAGGGCTAAACTCTTGTTCACTTTCAAGCTAAGTGACTTCTCCACGTCTTGATCAACTAGCTCTTGATGCAAGATTTCACCAAAAAGTTGATTGGGAGTCAAGTTGTAGTAGTTTGGATCTCTTCTTATCATGGTTGCTAGGTTTGGGTTCTTCGGGGTGAAAGCTCTTAGCAACTTCTTTGTGACCTTTTCGTTTTCCCAATCATTGCTTCCTAGTTCTCTAACGTCCGAGACAAGGAGCATTAGTCTATCATACATTTGCCTTACGGTTTCTCCATCCTTCATGATGAATAGCTCAAGCTCTCCGTGAATCAAATCAATCTTGCCTCTTCTCACATGATCGGTACCCTCATGTGCTTCCTTGAGTGTGTCCCAAATCACCTTGGCAATTTGGATGTTCCGGACTTTGTTGAACTCTTGAGCACACAAGGATCCCGTGATGACTCTTGTTGATTGTACATTGCGGTGGAGGTCTTGTTCATGCTCGATTGTAAGAGATTCACCTTCGGCGGGAATTGTCACACCTACACACACAATCTTCCAAAGAGAAGGGTGAAGCCCGTGAAGGTGCATTTGCATATCATAAGCCCATTTGGGATAGTCTTTCCCATCGAAGTGGGGACGCTTTCCCAAATGTACGGAATAAAATTTGTCGTTAGGATTGCTGCCCGGGACATGTCCGTAGTGGAAGGGCACTTCATAGTAGCCGGAATGAGAGTGCTTTGCTTGCTCCTTCTTGATCATCTTCTTAAGGAGCTTCTTGGCCATCTTCTTTGCCTTCTTCTTCTTGGCCTTCCTTCTTTTCTTCGCTGCTTTCTTCGCTTCATCGTCACCATCCTTGATGTCTTCATCACTCGAATCAGAATCTGAGTCGGAGTCGGAGGAGGAATCATCGGAGCTCTCGATGTTGGATGGTGTATGGCTTGGGGCCTTCTCCATATCCCCTAGAGCTGCAGCTTGGTCTTGAGCGGCCTTGAGCTCTCTCTCTCTCTTGAGCTTCCTTGGCGGCGAGTTCTTGAGCGAAGAGTTCCACACCACTCCCCGACATCTTGATCCCTTAGCGGTTAAGCCTAAATTAAGGGATTAGGCTCTGATACCAATTGAAAGGACCTTGTGATGCCTAGAGGGGGGGTGAATAGGCTCACTTCAAATTTCCTGAAAAATCCTAACAGCGGAAATTAAATACTACTAGGTTATCCGGTACAATGCCGGATGATCCGACTGGCGGATCTTCCGGTATTGTGTCGGATGACCCGGCAACAGAGACAATTACGAAATCAGGAATTTAAAGGTAACTTCTAGCAATTCTATATGAATCAAAGATTGAGTTTAGATGCTAAGAACCACCTGCAATCAAATATTTAGATAGGATCACCACAAATATATAGATCGGGCCACAACGAGCAACTAGGGTTAGAGAGGATGAACAACTCGATGAACACAAGAGACAAGGGGTTTAATCCGAAGTTCACTTCCACTAAGGAAGTGTTGACACCATTTTTTGACACGTGTCAGAGAAGAGCCGGAGGGATATCAGGAAGATCTCAAAGCCGATAAAGAAAGGGAAGAAATAACAAGCTGATCTAGGATTGGCCGATTGATGAAGGAGAGACATGGCAAAGGAAGAATACGCCGAAGGAAAGAAGATGGAGGCGGGTCAACAATCAAGTTGACATCGGGTCAAAGTCAGTTTAGAGAGTCCAATTCCTATGAGAATCGTTAAGTTTTTGGTAGTTTTATTTCTTTAGATTCAAGTAATCTTTGTCGTCATCGACTAGGAGTCAAGTTGTCCTCGGGACATAAATAGCGACCCTGCGTGGTCGAAGAAAGTTTGTACACACCAATATACACAAAACCCTTTACTTTTCAAATCAGCGACTTCGCCAAAAGTTTTTACTTCTTCTTATTTTCTTATTTCTTCAAACGCCGTTCTTCTATCTCGTCAGGCTGCATCAATCGACCTCCGGCAAGTTTGTAAGTACCGTTTTACCGAATATTAACTAGGCTTTAACCTCCGGGCGCATCACTGTGGTTTCGTCTAGTTTTATTCACAATTCATCGATATCAGCTAGGTTTGCGAGTCTTTTCTTGTTTATTTAGCTTTTATCACCAATTTATCCAGCTCGTGATCATATCGTATCGGCTATCCTTGCTCCTGCATCGATTCACAACAATATAGCCGATCTAGATTGATTCGAGTGTTGTCTCATAGTGCTTAGCTTGCTCTGCTTTCGCTTGCACTTTGCCTACGTCATCAAATCAGCTGATCTAGCCGTTTTGAACATACTTGCACTTCGGCTGCTACTAGCTAGATGATTCGCTCTACAGTAGTATCGGCCGATCGGGCTGTTACTTGTTGAAGACCCACATCGGTTCTCTAGCCGATCTAACCCACATCTAACGCTTCCTATCTTTCCGTGCCGATCAACAGGTCAGGTCGGCTAGCACACCTTGTTACATCCCGAGGATCCGTTACGTGTTGTCGTTGAAGAACTTGATTCCGTTTTTTGCGTCAACACATCTTGGCACGCCCGGTGGGGCACGAAGAACTTTTCCACGATGTCAATTCCGCAACAGCCTAAAGGTTTTGATCAGTCCAACATCCAACTGATCGCGTTGGATCAACTCTGTAAGGAAGATAGAGATGAATATGAAGAACGCATGGCAAAATATCGTCAGCTTCTATTAGGAAGTTTCGGCCTGAGTAAGGAAGGAGCATTCAAAAGGACTCCTCTTCTGAGGCTCAATCAATTGATAGTGCAGGCCGAACCAGAAAAGCTTCAAGACATGATGATAGAAGCTTTGCGGCAAACACTGGTGGATCAAGCCCCTGTTCTCAACAATACTGTTCACAATAGTATAAAGGAGGTTGTTAGAGAACAACTTGCAACTGGATTAGAAGAGTTGGGAACAACCATGGAAGCACCTGGTCAATTAGAATCTCAGAGATACAAATCTTCTACATCAGCTACACCAGTATATCCAGCGATAAGGGATGTGACTGGAAAATTAATTGGATTTGATTTGCCGAAAGACTCTACAGAGGGATCAAAACAAAAATTAAAGGATTTTCCTCTTCCTTATTTGGCAGTCTTTAATAATCTGAGAGGATTGGTCAGTGAGCATGACAAGGGAATTTCATTCACATATTTTAATCCTGAAGCTCAGATATCTCAACGTATTGAAGTAGCAGCCATACATGCTCACCTTGTAAAACCAATACAAGAGGATTCTTATGAAATTCCTACAGTATCTCAGCCTTCGACATTTGAGACGGCATCAGCTGAAAAGCCAATCTCTAGTTATCAGTTCACTCCAGAGTAGATGAGTCCAGCTGATAAAGCGTATGCAGTTAGGGTTTATGCTACAAAGATTCAAGAAGATTATAACAAAGTAATGCATCAAGCCATGTTGCTCGATCGGATCGCTCAACCTATATCTTCAGTTTCTCAACACCCAAGAAAGTCAAAAATCACAAATGAGCAACTCATACAAGAAACTCCGAATAGAATATTTCATTCAGCTAGATTTCCTCAATATTACATACACCTTTGGCTTCGTAGCCAATCATGCATGAACAGCCAGGAACAATTGGAGTTATACAGAATCGACCAAATCCTTCGGCAGGTAATCAGCTGATTGATCAGAAATTTATGGCTGAGATTACAAACATGATTCAAAATCAATTCGGGATAAAGCCAAAGCAGCAAACCAACATGTATCGGACACCATACCCTGCTTATTTCGATCAAATTCCATTCCCTCAGAGATATAAAGTGCCCGACTTCACCAAGTTTACTGGTCAAGATGACACCTCCACCATCGAGCATATCAACCGATTTATTATTCAATGTGGAAATGCAGGATCAAATGAGTTGTTGAGAGTGCGCTTATTTTCATCCTCTCTGTCAGGGCCGGCTTTTGCTTGGTTTACATCACTACCGGCTGATTCTATTCAAAGTTGGGAAGATCTTGAGAAGAAGTTCCATGGTTATTTTTTCTCTGGAATACATGAAATGAAAATTATGGATCTAACTAGCTTGAAACAGAGGAACGATGAGTCGATGGTAAATTTCATTCAGAGATTCAAAAAGATGAGGAACAAATGTTTCAGTCTATCTTTGACTGATAAACAACTAGCAGAATTGGCTTTTCAAGGACTCTTGCCTTCAATCAAAGAGAAGTATGCTTCACAGGAGTTCGAGAGCATTAGCCAGTTGGTACACTGACTAAGTCATGAAAGCTCTTCACGGCCTTATGAACCTCGAAGGAATTATCAGAAGAAAATAGCTTATGTGGAAGATTCTGATTCAGAGGAAGAGGCTGAGACTAATTTAGCCGAGTGGGTGTCAAATAGGAAGCCGATTGCATGTCCCTTCGGCAAGAAGGAACCTGAGAAATTCGGTTTTGATATAACTAAAGCTGACAAGATATTTGATCTCCTTCTTCAGCAGGGTCAGATTAAACTCTCTCAGAATCACACTATTCCAAGTGCTGAAGAGCTTAAGACGATCAAGTATTGCAAGTGGCATAATGCTACATCCCATAACAATGACGAATGCAAGGTGTTTCGTCAACAGATTCAAAATGCAATAGATCAAGGGAAGCTTAAATTTGAGACACCTTCCAAGTCAGGAAAGCTGATGAAGATTGATCAACATCCTTTCCCTACTAATGTGGTGGAGATTACAAAGGAATCAACTTCACAAACAAAGGTGTTGACATCTGAATCGGCTCAGAATAAAAAGGTCATTGATCCCAAAGCTCAGATAACAACAGAAAAGCAAAAGGCAAAGGATTGGCGCAATTCAAATCACTGGAGATGCCCGTTCTTCAGATACTGTTGGGAAGAAGGGATTAAACTTCTAACAATGGATAATTATCCAGAGTGCAATGGTTTTCATTCTGAAGGACAATCTTCCAAAAGGGCCTGTTTTGATAACAGGGACAGAAGGACCGCCAATCAAGATCAGCTAGAGCATCATAAACAACGCGTCTCAGTACATGATCGGTTGGGGGGCAAGGCCAGCGTGCATGATCGGCTTGGGGGCAAAGCTAACATACATGATTGGCTGGGGGGCAAGCACCAAGATAACCGACCTAATTGGCTAGAGGATATGGCTGACAGCAGGGTCCCTGATGAAGATGTGTTGGCAAGAAATCCAGAACGGAGTAATGCTACATACGAAGACAAAAGCCAACATGAAGCTCGTCAACCTAGGTGGTGCCCAGGAGGGTTGGCCAGATCTCAGAAGAGAAGAGTCCAGCGCTTGCGACAATTGGAACAACAAGAAGAGATTGAGAAACAAGCATTGGATAAGAAGAAGGTCCGATCCCAGATCTGGCGACCTAAACCCAAACTTAATAACAAGGGAGAAGGTCAACCAGTGGCAGATGTTAACATGGTCTTCATGCTACCCAAGGAGTTCATGAGTCTTGAAGACAACTCGGATGAAGAAAGTTCAGATGAGGAGTTAGGATCGGCTCAGTTAACCTTGGATCTATTGCTGGCCAGTTTTGAGAAACCAGATGAGGAAAAGCGTCAACATATGAAAGCTCTATTTCTCAAAGGACTTGTTAATGGGAAGCTAGTCACAAGGCCCCTGGTGGATGGTGGTGCATCGGTCAATCTCATGCCCTACTCAATGCTTCGAAGATTTAGAAAAAGTGAGCAAGACTTAACCAAGACCGACATCATGCTACTTGATTTCGAAGGAAATTCATCATCCGCAGTGGGTGCTATATGTGTGGATCTGACAATCGGCAGCAAGACCCTTCCAACTACGTTTTTCGTCATTAAGGGGAAGGGATCATACAATTTATTGCTTGGAAGAGATTGTATTCACGCCAATTGCTGCATTCCATCTACTATGCATCAATGTGTGATCCAATGGATCAGAGATTCGGTGGAAGTAGTCAACGCCGATTCCTCTTTCCATATTGCAGCAGCCGATGCACACTGGAATTTTGATAAAGTGATCTGCATATCAGGAAAAGTATGGGAGACAGATTTGCTCAAGATGTCTGACTTCGAGCTTCAGCCGATCCAGGTGATCAGTTCTCAAATATAAAAGAAAAGATAGCAAGCTGCATCGGCCGATTAAGAAAATTGGACTTCAAGGCCGATGTTCTTCAAAACCAAAGCAAGTTGAAAAAATTGGATTAACTACTTAGCCGATTACTATTTCTGGCTCCTTAGCCGATTTAGATTTCGGGTGATAGCCGATACTGAGTTATCGCTTTTAGTGGAAAAATTGTAACAATAAAAAAAAGTGTTCAAACACTTATAACCGATTTAAGATTCGGATAATGGCCGATGTAACAATCGCTCTTAGAACAAAAATATGAGCATATATATATATATATAATTCTACACCCAGCAGTAATTACTGACCAAACTAATTAACAATTACTGAACCACGCTCACTGGTTCAGTAATCCCGCGATTTGGTTCAGTAATTCTTACGCAGTTTGGTCAGTAATTACTGTTGGGTGTATATATATATATATATATATATATATATATATATATATATATATATATATATATATATATATATATATATATATATAAAAGAGGTAAGTATACTCCGTGGCCAGCCATAGAATAGCTAATTGCGTAGCCAAGCCACCCAAGGACACCACCCATCAACCTGAGCAGCTTGTTGGTCGCAAGCGTGAGTCGCTCCTCTGTTCATAACTGCCATTAATTACGGTGATTTATTATGAAAAAACAAGTAAAGATCCTATTCACGTTGATTGGTTCGCGGTTGTTACGGGATTTGGAGTTGTGGCGTGCCTGCAGCTAGCACTAGCATCTAGTGCACTGAGTTACGACAATACTACATGAACATGGTTTGTGTACACATGCTTGCATGGGCGTCGCCGCGTCGTGATGATTTTTTTTATAAGAACAGAAGCTAGAACGAGCGTAGTATCTACGTAGAACTAGTCCGTGCAAATTCTCTATGGTAAATATTTACACACTAGAATTGGGATAAATTGTACCGGTTACCAGAATTTGGCATCAATTTTTTTGATAAATTAGTTACTATTCCGTCATCATGGAACAAATTACTATAATGGTGATATAAATTTACTATGAAATATATATGATTACTCGGATAAATTGTTTGAGGCGATAAATTAGATCGAGCGGTTACTATAATTTAGTGTGATGATGTTCGAGGAACCAGTTATGATAATACCATAATCGATTTACCACTTGGATAATTGATTTACCACTTCGATAAATTAGTTACCATAATCGATTTACCACCTGGATAATTGATTTACCACTTGGATAAATTAGTTACCATAATCGATTTACCACTTGGATAATCCATTTACCACTTGGATAAATTAGTTATCCTAATCGATTTTCCACTTGGTTACTAGCTAGGATAAAGATCTGTTACCACCTGTGTGTACACGTGTTTGCATGTGTACGTGATTTTTTTTGTCAGAAATTCGTTTGTGTTAAGAGAACGAGACCATTTATGCGTTGATTCCTGCGGCCGAAAAAATAGCCTGATTAGCGGCCGAGCTGAATAGCTGATGTAGCAGGGGGTATGCACGGATGGAAACTGAATGGAGGCGAGTCATGCCGCATTAAAGAGGACAGGTTAGCCACGGCTCGGTGGCTTGGTGCGCCATTCGCTGGGTCGGACGTGTGGTTTAGACTTGGCTATAGAATAACTAATTCTATAGCCGGCCATAGACTAATAGTTCTATATATATATATATATATATATATATATATGACGAGGTTAAAATGCATCTTGTTGCAACCTACGTATCAAATGCACAGACCCTTTTCCTCCAAACCCCTGGCGCGCCTCCGCGCTGCTATCTTATGCGCGAGCGGGCCCGCGCTCCTCCGCGCCTGCTATCTTCCGCGCGAGCGGGCCCGTGCCGCGCCTCCGTGCCTGCTATCTTTTTCGTAGCCGGCTGCGTGAGCCGCGCATGGGCCGCGCACGACAGCGTAAAAAAAAAGTGGCCCGCGAGCCTCCCGCAAGCCTCCCGAGTTGACCGCGTGTATTACGAATCGGGCACCAAATTGCAACATGACTGTGATAACTTTTGCAACGAGGAAGGAATACAAGTTGCAACGAGGAATACAATTAGCTCTGCACCTAGAGGGGCTGCAACAGCGAGATGTTCAGGAACCAAAGGTCATGCGCGGAAAAGGATAAACAAATGAACGCTTTTTTCAAGTTGATGAAAAATGATCTTTGTGCTTCATTGCTGTAAAAAACATAATACTTCCTATAGAATTGCATAAATTAGCGTGCTTCCTTGCTGTATAAAATTGCTTGTCATGCAGTCTTGGTCTCTATGAAAAAATAGAATCCTACTAAGGGGAATCGTCCATACAGAATTGCATTAACTAGACAGAAAACAAATTGCAACATGGGAGTTGCGCAGTTGCAACAAGATGAATTCACCATTTGCAACATGGGACACACAATTTTGCAACAAACTCAGTTGTCAGTTACAGGATGCTCAACACAAAATTTTCTTTGTTGGCACATAGTTTTCGAAAACAATTCAAAACATAATAGCTACAATATGCTTGTTCATCAACAAATAACAAGCACAGATAAAAAAACCTAAAAAAAAATTAAGGGTATGTTTGGCAAATAACAAACTCAGTTTAAACATAAGGATTCACTGATACTGACATATACTCCCTCCGTTCGCGTATATATGACGCCCGCAGATCAAACCAAAAGGTGTTAAAATATATGACGTCGCAAGCAAAGGCAAATGTGCTCTACCGTCTTTGCCCCTGTCCTCCTATGCTGCCCCGCAGTGTCCCACCCCCTTCGTCAAAGCTGCGGCGCAACGACCGATGAGCACGGGAGCAGAAAACAAAAAATGAAGGGCAAAAGTGTCAATTCGTGCTATCCTTAATTGTGTCGAAGCTGTCCGAAACGTCAAATATACAGAAACGGAGGGAGTATATAGATCCACACATTTGGCATGAGTTGCTAACAAAGATTCTTAAACACACATACATCAAAGCTGACACACATATTCCAGAAACAAACTGGAATAAAGCTATATGCTACATCAACATAAAATCCAACCAAATGAGCTCATAATTATATTGTTTCTGGAGCTCATAGACACATATTCTATAAAACATTACATATTCCTGACGTATAAACATTGCATAGATAACATGTTAACATTCCCCCCTCTCTTTTTGCTTGGTAAAGGACCTGCTGGAAGTCTACAAATCAGGGGGGCATGCTTGGACAAAGGGGGATGTCTTCAGATGCGCCTGCGGGCGACGAGGTGCTGATTGACATCCTCATAGTAGGGCATGTACTCAACACTCCTGACAATGTCAAAGTATATCTTCTCCTAGCCGAGTTGAACATAGCGGGCGCGGATGGACTCAGCAACACCAGGATTTGGGCACAAGATAAAACCTTGGCGACCGTGCTCATATGCAACAACCCTGAAATATTTTTGATACGAACATTACTTCAAAAATAAGTATGAAAGAAAAAATGTATGTGTGAAAATATATATTAGATTCTCAGTTTATAAAACAAACACAATTATTGCTGCTGGGGGACCTGAAAAAAGGGAGATGATCATGGCCGACCAAAGTCTCCAGCGCACGAACAGTAGTCATCCAGCGATTCTGGTTCAGATTTGTCTCTGACCAGGCTACCACTAGGCAGTCTTGAGGTCCATCTCGGATGCCAAGGTAGCACAAGCACTCGCGAGGGATTTCAAGATTGAACCTAGCAAAAGCACTGAAGCCGAGCTGGCGGTTCTGAAAGAAAAATATATCAAGGATGAAGTTAAAAAAATGAACTTGCAACAACTACAAACAAATCACAAATTCAGTTGTAAAAAAATACAAAAGTTGCAGCGACTACACACAAATTTACTAAAAAAATTGTATCCAAAAATAACTGGAAGACTAGGGGTAGTTTAAAAATAGTCAAATGCATACAACAAAACATGAACACATTAGCACATGATCCTAGTGCGGAAAAATAACTAACACACTTCATTACAAATAAAGTGCAACAAATGTAAATAGGATGTACTTTAACTGTAAAATATTATAAGCTAGTATCATACCAACTATGTGGAAAGAGAAAATGATACATTTTGTAGAAGCAAAAAAGTTCATACCGTTGGGAGGTAGTGGCTCAGGTCCAGAGGTGCGAAACCCTGAAAAAATGTATTCAATAATATCTTAAAAATTTCATGTAGCAAGAAATGAAACCCAGAATAAGAAAAATTACAAAATATAATAGCAAAAAAGGGACCTAATTATATCTCTGAATACAAACTTACAACACATACATATTTACTTTTGACGCTAAAATATAATTCTGTAACTAACAGACATATAAGTTCAAAAAAAATAAAAGAGCTTGTAAACTGATCACAGTATATGCACCCAAAACTATATCATTGTATAGAACTGCAAAAAGAAAACCTAGAGATACCACCTGGATTCAAATTTTACATCACATACAAAAATAATTGTTTTACGCTAACTAAAGATTCTAACAATAACTAATTTTTATGACAGAAAACGAATAGAATCCTAATATTTTGGACAATTGCTACATATATCTTTACAGAAACTGCTGATCTGAATGCAGACAAAATTAAAAATTGAACCAACTGAAAGAAAACACAAATAGGGAATTTGGAGAAAACAAACAAAATTAATTCCTTACAGGCAGGTGGCTTAGCGGATCCATTGTCCAGAACACTGAAAATTATCAGGATTCAAAAACTTTTGTTAGTACAAAACTGTCATATATATAGAAAAAAATTAGCTGCAGGAAAATGGAAATAAAAACATCACTATAAGGTGCTAGGGCTATCCCAGGGGGAAGTGTTGGATGAAAAAAAATCCAAAGTTTCACTAATCTAAAAATAACTAGGACCACAGTACTAGGGCAAAACAGTAAGTGCAGCAAGCTAAAGATCCTAGGATGTGGGGGGAGGAGGGAACAGTTCTTGAAGAAAACTCCATTCTAATAGAAAACCACATTCCTATATGAATCAAATTTTAGAATAAAAAAATGTAGAGTAGAAACTATTTGAAAAATAATATGAGCATCAATACCAATCACTAGAAGATGCTAGGGCTGTCCCAGGGGGAAGTGTTTGGTTAAAATCCAAACTTTCAGTAATCTAAAAATAACTAAGATCACATTACTAGGGTGAAAAACAGTAAGTACAACACACTAAGATTATTGGCTGTGAGGGGGAGAAGGGAACAATTCTTCACGAAAACCCCATTCTTCTAGAAAACCAATTCCTATATGAACGAATATTAGAATCGAAAAAAGTAGAGTATAAACTATTTAAAAGAGAAGAATATGAGCATCAACACAACCGCTGGAAATATATCATATCTTGCCTTAAGATATGAAATCAAGAAGCAACTAATACTAGGGGCGAGCAAGAAAACGGAAGTAAAAAACAAAAAAGAACAAGGGAGGGGATTACATACCTCAAGAAAACCCCAAAAAAGAGGATGCAGATCCTCTTCTTCAATAGGTCTAAAAATTAAAAAGAGAAATCAGATTAGTATGAAGCGAAAAAAAAGAGAGAGGGGAAGGAACAGAAAGAACAGATGAAATGGAAAACAAAGAGGGATGGTGAATGCGAACCAAGATTGAAAAAAAGTAAAAACCTGGATGAACGAAGAACAACCTGTTCTTGGAGTTCTTTGGCTTCTGGGGAGAAAACTAGGCAAAACAATGGAGGAAATGCACGCAGAAGAGGGGGAGGGAATATAAGTAGACAGAAGAAGTGAATGGGCGCGACAGTCGAGGCCACCCCCCCGACGGTTCACTTCACCACGCCACACGTTTAGAAAACCACCGCATTTTGCAAATGGGCCTAAAACTATTTCCATCGGCCAAACCATGAGCTTTGTGCTTCCTTACTTTAAAAAACAAAAAAATCATATAGAATTGCATTAATTAGATTGAAAAAACAAATTACAACGGAGGGGGTTGCGCAATTGCAACAAGATAAAATCACCATTTGCGTCGTGCGCAGTTGCAACAGTACTGATGTTGAAGCATTTACATCTAGGGACGCGCATCAGTTGCAACGTTAGTGAGATGCCAGTTGCAACAATGCCTGCAAAACTGAATACGCTGATCATTGTTGATCTCTCGCTGATTGAAATTTTTTAAAATAACTGAATTCTCCATACTAACGATGAAGCAATATGAGACAAAAAAAGGTCGATAATAAGAAACAAAAAGAAAACAATCCAGTTGCAACATGGGAACACACAGTATTACTGTTGTGAAAACGATTTGCAACATGGGAACACACAGTTTGCAACAACATCAGTTGTGAGTTGCAAATGATGCTGACGCACAACGTTTATTGTTGACACATACTTTACGAAAACAATTCAAACACATGCATAGCTGCGTTGCTACTGGTTCATCATCAAATGACACACACATATAATAAAAAAACCTAAACTATTTACAACGCACTGCAAGCTTCTCTAGATTCAGAAAAAAAAGAACGAGAATAATTCAGGCAGAATTGTTAAATAACCTAAACTTAGTGTATATAACCAGCACACGTGTTAACAAACAGAAATGACTTAGTTCTATGACAGACACATGTTAAACCACTTCTTGGAGCCAGTAGCTTTGGCGTCATCCGTAGAACCAGCAGCATAAAAATTGGAGGGGAGAGAGATGCCAAATAAAATAATTTGCAAATTGCAATTTAACAAACTTACATATACATGCCAACACATTTAAGGCTGCTTCAACATAAAGAATTTTAAAAAAGAAGCAAATATATTTTTAGATTGATAACCTTTAAAATAGAAATTTAGTTCCTGACAAAAGAAACATAGTTCATAATTAAACACAAGCTGCGAGAAGTGGTAGTTGTAATCAACCCCAATTGTTCACAGACAAAATAAACTTAGTTCTGCCAAAACAAACACAAAACATGTAAAAAACGATGGCAACTCGTAGATCTACGTAGCAATGTGACAAAACACTAAGTTCCAGCCTTCACTGTGAAGCTTCCTTGGTAAACACCTAACAAAAATAAGAAGAAAAAGAGAACAAATCAATTAAGCAGAATAACAAAAAAAGAAGATTAGATACAAAATTAGAAGAAAAGAAAACCAGAGAAAAATAGCATAACACTTCAGATTCGAGGTGAACATTCAGAGCTTGCGCTTCTTGGAGCCGCCAGCTTCAGCATCGTCCTTGGAGCGTCCACCAGATTCAGCTTCAGCTTCACCAGATTCAGGGGCAGCGGGGGGGGGGGAGCCGGCATCAATGGCTTGGGGAGCGTCATCTTCAAAGGCACCGACCTCAGATTCTTCAGGGAGCTTGTACTCGTGTGGCTCTGCATCACGGATTTTTGCTTGGGCGGCGTGAAAATTCACTGACAACACGTACATACTTCATCTTCCTGAACCCAATGACATGAACCCCAAAAGTTTTCACTTTAAGATGGAGTTTGTTGGCATCCTCTGGCGATGAGCATTTGATAAGGTATTCTGCCGTGCAAAACAGCTGGCCAACCTTGAAATTCCCATGCCTGAGGATGTTAAAAACAACCTCTATGATTTTGGTTAGCATACAAGAGCCTGGGTATCGACCAACAGCAGCATACACAACAGTGTCAGTTGGGCCCTGCTCCACACCCAGGTAAAAGCAGACACCTCTGGTGGGGCTAATGATGTCATCACCAAGCCTCGCGGAGATGTCTAGGATTTTCCTAAGATAGAAAAAAACAAATCACCTAACGGTTAGAAATGATACAAAACAATTAAATCATATCCACTTATATCAAAAATTGAAAAACGAATAATCACATGGCAATTACCGCTACCCACCTGGAACAATGTACACTAATTAAAACTTTAAATTAAATCATATCCACCTATATGCACCTATACAGAAAAACATTTTTATGCGACAAATGCACAGACCTTGTGGTTGCGACCAATTGCAACATCTAGGCTAGACACAATTGCAGCATGCCACCATACTGATTTCAACTTGACAAGAAATTTTTTTTTGTAGAACAAAATAAACATACTATCACAATTACAAATACGTGATTGCAAAACTAAAGAAAAAAACGGTCGCAAATGGATGAGGACCAATGCAATGAGACCAGTTGCGAACTAGTTGATGAAGTTGCATGTAAACAAATTGCTACCGGGACACTAGGCCAATTGCAACTATAGTACTGTACTAATTGCAACACGACAAAACTAAAAAAATTGCAACTGGAGATAGTTTATATGTATGCTAATTAAAACTTTAAATTTTTGATAATAACTTAAACTTATACATGAAGACAGTTAGACAAATGAATAACATATATTTTTTGAACTAAATGATGCAAAAAGGTGAATAAAAATAACAAACAAGAATAAAAGTCCCCAAATAAAACACTCACAGTACACAAAAATCTAATCTAGAAAATATGCCGTATAACAGACGTAGCTATGATTTCGATCCTAAAAAATCGAACAGTCACAGTTCACAAAAAACCTAAATATAAAAACAAATGTCATATATCAGAAACATATATTGTACTTGTTGAATCAAGAATACGCTCAGAAACACAGTGTTTTGCACAGGTTAATTGCAAAAAAGAGAAACTGAATAAGCAATACTACAGAACAGAATAAATCAACAAAAAAGACAAGTAGCTGGCATGTAAACAACACATATTTGACTACGATAGAAAAAGAATTGCCCGGGGTTCGTCGATGAAGACATGATGCGGCTAGCAAGATGGTTGTCAAAGTACCTGAAAAATTTATATACATGAGATTAACTTTGCATAGTGGCTGAAGAAGAAAAAATGAATATTGAATATGTACACAAATATCTGCAAAAAATAGATCAGAAAAGTAGAAAGATTGCAAAAAAAATGAGAGATATAAATGAGAAAATTAGAAGATTGCAAAAAAATCAGAGAAAATATTACATAACTTCTGATCTGATATACATTCACCTTTTCCTTGTGGTGCCAAAAAATAGATCAGAAATTTGAAATCAATCAGAAAAAAAGAATGAAGTTACACTGATTTCAAAAAACATCAGAAAATGCTAACAAACAGAATGAACATATACTCCACATCAAAAATATCACTACGAAAAATGAGAGCAAGCAGTTACAGTGATTCGTAGTATATCAAAATGAAAAAATCACATCATCAAATTACAACACATGCTGATAGCCAATTACACACATCAGTATACTCCAATAGCAACTCTAGTTAATGGGCCAATTACAAACTAATAAAAATGATGACAAGACAAATGCCATTGGCAAATTGCAACAAGATTGAGGGGCATTTACAACAAGTATGATAACTTGGTTATCAACCTACACTCCACATCCAGACTCTAACTAAAAATAAAAACGACAAGTATCATCATTACTCAAAAATTCACCAAAAAGTTGCAATTTTCAAAAATAACACCACAACAGATTCAATAACAAAAATAAACAGCACATTACTCTTTACTGCACCAGAGCATAGCCTCTGCAATGAAAACACTAGCAACCCACAAAGTTGAACACCAAAAAAGGGAGATAACACTATGTAATACATCTAGCAGGGGCAACAGACTATAAAAGAACATGATACTTATGACCAACAATAGAAAATCCCACACACCACCATTACATCTGAATCCACCAGTGGAGAAGTTACAACAACTCGTATAAAACAATAAAAAATCACAAAAAATGGAGTGATAGCCAATTACACAGAACAAAAACCACATGCATGTTCTGAACTAAAAACAAAAAAGAATGCAAATACATCAAGAAAATGGATCAGATGAAAATTTGGATAAAGAAATGAATCAAGAATTAATATAAATGCGACGAGAACTCTTGCTCAAACAAGAACATTATATGTGTCAGATCTAAAAAACATTACATCTATCTGATGGTATACTGCAGAACTGAAAACAAAGGAGCCATGAGCAAACTTGTGAAAAAATAGATGCATTGTGGGGGCGACAGGATAACCAAGAAATGCAATAACTAGAAAAAGAAATGGAAAAAAATAACCAATAATAGAAGGAGAATAGATGACGAATAACAGAAGACGAAAATGGAAAAACATATGAATCGTACCTCCTCCTTCGAAAGAACTCAGAAAGTAACAGGGAGAGAGAATCGAGGTTGAAGAAATGGAAAAAGGAAAAGAGGAAGGTCACGTGCGTGTGATGGGGATAAGACTGAAAGAGACCGACAGGAGGCAGGTGAATATATAGATTCCACACGCAACGCCCCCGTCCAGCATTTAAGGAGGGCAGTTTGGATTCCCCCCACGTCCAATCGATGGCCCACCACTCCCCCCAAACGCCACCCCCCGAAAAAAATTGCAAAATAACAAATCCAGCGGTTAAAAAGGGGGAGTTGGGCCTGACGCTGTGAAATAAGGCCCATACAAAACAAATGGATAAAGAGGGGGGGTGGACCAGACGTTGAAAACAAGGCCCAAACAAAAGAAAGAAACCTTGATGGCTTGGATTTTTTTAAAATAAAAAATAAACTGCAAAAAATTGAAAAATGAAGTGGAAGAAATAGCAAATAATCAGGTAAAACACTGTTAAAAATAAGAAAATATCCAAATCAAAAACCAAGGGGCTCAAAAGTGGTGCAAAAAGGATGAAAATGAAACATACCTCCATGTCTTGCCCTACACCCCCCAATTTTGTTACAAAAATCTGGGCGTCCATTTGCATCCATTCCCATTTGTGCCCCTATGTACAAAATGATAACAATATTAGGACACACCATACAACCATGCAGTATCCTAGTTAGGGCCTGGATTTCATCTAAACCAAAAAAGAAAAAAAAAGCATGGATCTTTACCAGCACTAACCTAGTTGACAAACAAACAGAACAGTAGGAGTGTGGAGAAGTTTCCTAGGCTATATCGTAAAAGAAACAATGCAAGAAGCCAATGCCGCCTGTGCTGGTTACACCAGCAAAAAATACTGCCAAGCTGATCTGCAAAACGAGCGAGGGCGAGAGGTTAGTTAATCTGTATATCCATCATTGTGATATATATCAATGAGAAAAATAAAAAAAGAGAAACAAATGGAAAAAAAACTGCACTTAAACTCAGCGAGGGGCAGAAAAACTTATCTGCATATGCATCTGGAGAAAACTGTAAAAATCTTCCGCAAAGGGCTTTCTGTATCCCATTTATATAAACCACTTCGAATATGTAAGACATACATCTATTTCTAACTCCAAAAGACAGTAAGTAATGTTCAAAAGAAACTGAGTTGTCATTCATAGACAGAAATATAGTGAGGACATGTTCCGATTATGACATGAGTTAATCAGCATGAAATAAACAAAAAAACCTAAAAACGACACACTTGTTGACATTCCAAAAAGAGCTGATACAGGCAAAACAAATTGGTAACAACTGTGAATATGAGAAGTAGGGACATTATGTTATTCATTTATTTGCTTCAGTTATTCTGGAGGTATCATTCATCTTGCTGATGGCGCTAGACGCATACTTCATCTGAACCTGTGGAAAACATACAGTACAAACAATGCTTCATGAAAAAAGTAAATGAGCAATAGTCAACGCACGAGAAAAAGGTGTGGAAAAAGGGCTAACCATAACTCTGATTTCTAACAGTTTCCATGGCATTCTTGTTGCTGTTATGTGGGCTAAATATCATGTCGTTGATGTACATAATTCTAATGTCTGCAATGTTGGACGCCGAAAATTTCTGCACCAAGTTTACTCTGGGATCCCACAACTCTAGATATTTCATAGCAAAAACTCCATCATCATACTTCTGGAAGATCTTCTTGTCCCGCATAGGGACAGGAGCATGATGGATAACAAACTCCTCAAAATTCCAGTCTTTGCATATAAACTCATCCCATGCTTTGATAAAATTTGGTATCTGCAGTAATAAAAATAGGTATTTTACATGATGGTATTACAAAAACAAAACATAAAAATGACAATACATGAACAAACACAATGAATGTTGTATGCTCTTTATAGCGACTTACAATAACACTCCTGACTTCCAATTGATATGGGTGGTCTTCATTGAAAAATGAATCAAGAAAGACAAAGTACCCATCTTGTAAAGCAACCACAAACACAAACCAGTGATCGTCGTAATATATAGGGAAGAATAGCTGCAAAACAATTAAAAATTGGTGTATCTAAGTGTAAATAGGAAGTGTGGCAGCAGTAAAAAAACTGAAAACTATATGAATAAAAAAGTTTGAGCATATGGGCTTACAAACTCTGAATCGATGAATTTGTGGCTCCTGTTAGCAAGTTTGAAGCAATTTGAACAATTGTCACAAGGGCTGAGCTTGCTCTTAGTAGTGCTTTGCTTGCCCATGAGGTAATCCTTTTAAAAAAAGGAAAAAGAATCTGTGTGAAGGGCGAGGATATAATGCAACAAGGTGCAACATATAGACTAGACCAAATTGCAACATGCCACAATACTAATAGTAACGCGACAGAAAAACATTTTTGCACAACAAAAATAACAGACCCTGTAACTGCAACCAATTGCAACATCTATACTATACCAATTGCAACATGCCACCGTACTAATTGCAACTGCACAGAAAAACATTTTTTGTACAACAAATGCACAGACCATGTAGTTGCAACCAATTGCAACATCTAGACTGGACACAATTGCAACATGCCACCATACTAGTTTCAACTTAATAGAAAAAAGTAATTTTGTACAAAAACTAAACATACTCTCACAATTACAAATACGTCATTGCAACTAAACGAATTGGTTGGATGCGGACCAATTGCAATCAGACCAGTTGCAACCTAGTTGCTGAAGTTACGTGTAAACCAATTGCTATCGCGACCCCTGGCCAATTAGAACTGTGATATTGTACTAATTGCAACACGACAGAACTAAAAATTGGATCTAAAGTCAGTTTAGTTGCAAACTGAGCAATTATCAAATAAAAAACAGGATGAGTGCATTCTCTCTACAAAAAATGCACCCAAAAAAACATCGAAATGAAAAGGAAATTTAAATCTGTAAAGCAATCCAAAACCAATCTAGAACTTTGAGAATGCAAAAAGAAAAGGTTGGTTAGTATACTTACTCCGACAGTGGAAAAGAAGTAGTGCCTGCCAGAGTCTCTGGGATGTTTATCCTTGAATAGTTTCCTGCAGAAGGCGTTGACCACGTATAAATCGACTGCCACTTTATGATACCGTTGGAGTGTTGCCAGCTGGTTGTAAGTAACACGTACATTATCGTAGTTGATAACCTCTTTACTATTTCAAAAAAAACATATTGTGTTAGTTTTAGTGATGTGTGAAAAAGAGGAAAGAAAAGACAAAACAACAAGTGCTGTTGCAGCTGCTAAAATATTGAGAACAGACTTTACACAACAAGTGTTTACCTGGAATATTGGGGATCAGCACCAAGAAACTGGACTACATCATGAACTAGCCTATCTTGGGGGCTCAGAACAAACTTTGCGCAACAAGTGCTGCTGCTGAAATCCCGATAGTATGAATTGGGCTGTATAATCTGTTTAGGACGGTGAGGATGTTTGCCTCTGGATGACGAACCGAGGTTGAACGAGATATGTGCACATTTCTGGTAGCACATATACTGCGTGTTGTTGTACATCTTGTTAATATCAGTAGCCGTGCTGGTGCATGCTTGTTGGAATTTTGTGCTACCAATAATCTGAACTCCTGGTGTTTGTGGAGACTCTTGAGAGCTCTGGAAAAAAGATACATAATAAAAAATTAAGCTTGTTATTTTTCATAGACATTGTAGTTGCAAACCAACTGCAACATCTAGACTAGACCAATTGCAACATGCCACCGTACTAATTACAGCTCCACAGGAAAAAACAAAACTTTTGCACAACAAATGCATAGAATCTTTGTTTGCAACCAATTGCAACACTAGAATATACCAAATTGCAACATGCCACCATACTAATTGCAACTCGACAGAAAAACATTTTTGCACAACAAATACGCAGAACCTTGGTTGAAACACTAGACTACACCAATTGCAAAAATGCCACCATATAATTGCAACTGGACAGAAAACCATTTTTTGTACAACAAATGCACAGACCCTGTAGTTGCAAACCAATTGCAACATCTAGACTAGAAACAATTAAATAGTGATAGCATAGTGTAGAAGAAATTTTAATTCATACGTAGATTTCATACTATGATGCATGTATAGCACTGATGAAAATTCCAAACAAATATGCAGTTAAAATAAAAAAAAGTCAATAAAATAATACATGTTTAAAAAAGCATACATACCAACACAATTATGGGGTCGGTGTTGTGAACTTCATCCAGCAGTGTTTTGTGAGATACACGTTCATCAGATGTCCTTGTTTTTGGACCGGGTGTGAGATCAAAATCTGGACTTCTGAACTTGTGCTGGATGCGATCCATATCATCAACGAGAATGCACCCTGGACTATCATAGTAGAAACTTTCAGATGCAATGGGTCTGGCCATGGAGCTGGGTGCGTCAGGCAGCACATTATCAATAGTGTGGGAAGCTCTAGGTGGTACCTGTTGATCAAAAACAATGTAATGGGACAAAAAAATATTATGCTTCGTGCATAAACAAAAAAAGAGGAAAAATCTGCTATTATGTCATGGGAAACACTGACAAACCTCGTGTGGCGGTGCAACACAACTAGGATCGTCGTAAATAGTTTTGCCATCACATGACAGACCAAGACGCCTTCTTTTCCTTGGGTCGGTTATGGTATTACCACAATCATCAAAATCATCTAGCAGGCGGAATGATGGAGTAGATATTGCCATTGCAGTGCTCTGTGCTGCCATTTTTTATCCCAGATTAACCTAAATGTGAGATGAAAATAGTTTATAATGCCTTAATAGGAAAAAATGGTCTGGAGAACTAGGAAACTTATTCCGGGGATACTTATTGATGGAGGGTCACCAAGTATTGTTCCGGGGATAGCATTGCTCGTTGATAATAAGTGGTCGAAACTTGCGCTGGTTTGTGCACATCCTTGGTCAATTTTGTTTCCAGGGTCTGCTGGATGCAAGTCCTGGGTAGGTTGCCCGCCCTTAATAAAATATTAAAAAGAATATAACATAACAAATAAGAAAAAGGGTATATAGGCAACAAAACTAAGATAGTGAAAAAGGAGAAAACTATGATACAACCTTATAAACAGCGCTCCTTTTGCTGCCTGATTAGGAAAATTATTTGTCTATCGTGCCTTCACCTTGAACATTATCATGAGCGCCTCTCACGGGGGGGGGGTCGTTGTTGCTGATATCAGTTTGGGTATTTGATTTCATAGATAATTTCTACCTCAGTGCCTTGAGAAAAAAATGAAGCAGACATAAAAAGAAGTTAATTAACACAGGAAAATTTTAAAATATGTGGACAGAAAATAACAAAGTGAATTGAACATGTGATTTGCAACAACCCAAAAAGAAATTAAAGATGTATAGACTAATTGAGGACGAAACATGTAGTGGTGCTGCAGCTTTTGGCAATCCTTCATGATTTACCAACAGAGGGTCTGTTTGTGAAGGCAAGGTCATAGAACTCGATTAATCTTCCTGGGTCCCTTCCACATGTGTTTGTGGGCGTGGTAGCTGTGTTGCAAGGCGCTTACATTTGTTCTTCCTCATAATAGACTACACAAAAATAGTCGATGACAAATTACATAACACTCGTGTACGAAAAATATAAAAGACATGGTGGAAGGTGATGGTAAGAACCTCAGGGTCATCGGCAAAATCTGGCAATTTCAGAAGAGAGATTGGAGAACGTGACCTGGTCCGAGAAGCAATTGGACAGATGGTTGGTTGGTCGGTGCCACTATGAGGGGTTGTAACAGGCTTTAACCCTTTAGATTGTGAACCAATAATTGAAAATACAATGAAGTGTACAAGAGATGTGAGGCTGATAACAATGACAGAGGAAAATTGGTACAAGAAAAACTTAACAAAGAATAATATAAAAACCTGGGGGTGTTTGCAACTGACCAGGGGGTGTAGCCTGGCTTTCAGAAATAATTTCAGTTGCAGCAAAACTCTGAGGTGTGGAGCTACCACCGACTCCGCTGGATTCAACAAGTACTGTGTCACCGCTGATTGCGTCCTTAATGGGATGCCCTGTTGGCAATGCAACGTGAGCAGCTTTGAAAGGACCGAGCGTTTCATGACACTTGCTGCCACCTACTTCTGCCTCCATGGAATTGAGAACAATATTACAACTAGGGGCTTTCGACTGTGTCACTTGAGAAGCTTTGCTCTGGTTAAGCATATGCTGGCGCTCATAGAAGAAATTGATCACATCAATGATTATGGCCTCAGTCTTCTGTGGAACAGACGTGATTGCGGAGGCTGAGTGCGTTACATACAACTCAGTGATGCCTTCTACGACCTTTTAACATGCGCATCAATAAAAAACAGAGAGAAATTAAAAATATAATTTGAATTAAAATATAATAAATGAAGAGGCAAGAACAGAATGCAAATAACCAGTTCGGAAAAAAATAAGCTACTGTGACAACCAAAAAAACAAGAAGCATGTTTGCTGGAAATTATATATAAACCAAAAATATACCAGGTGAGCACAGCATGAATAAAAACACAACCTATCTGCATTTACGAGTAGCATAGCCCACTGCATGGCTGAATAATTAAGACTACACACAATCACTTAGAGTGCTTAAAAAATGACATCTACAAGATACATTATACAGGCTAACACAAACAATAATCATAATGCTTAAAAAAAGTCACATATGTGATAGTATTTAAAACAGAAAAGTACCACATCTCGAAGTGAACCATCAAAATTTTCAATTAGCGTTTTCTTAAATTTGGCGCTGTCTATGCAGCAAGTGGGGGAGGGTGTCGTGGATGAAGAAGGTTTGTAGTAACAAGTTGACTTATAAGGTAGAAGCTGAAAAACAGAAACAAACAAAAAATGGTATGAGTTGCTCGGTATAGTAATTCCAGAACAAATTGAACCTAAAAAAGCAAAAAATGAGTTGTATGTCTTACCCCGCACTTTCCGTACACATGGCCTTCTACATGATCAACCATTGACTTCTCCTTGATCAAGTCGCCTTTCCAGACCATAGAGCGTGGGAAAATTTGAAGCGGCTCATGTGGAACGTTGTTCAAGCAATCAAGGTACACAACCTGTACATCATCGGATTAAACAAAAAAGAAAAAAAAGAGTTATCAGCTGTTGTCGTGAATGCACCGAAAAATGTGTGGCAGAAAAACTATCAACTAACATGGTAAAAACAGAGAGAAGCAAAAAACTGCACTCACACATATGATGTATAGGCACCCCCCATGGTGGTTGATGAAAGTTCAGGTCCTTTAATCTTCTTATGGTACTTCCTGATTTGCTTCATCAGCTAGTAATGGACAAAACTGCTCCAATCCCACTCCTTTGCATTCTTGACATCAACAAGAGGTTCCAGGTACTCGGTGCTAGGATAAGGCGTGGAGTTGGGACAAAGGAAACTGACAGCTGCTACAATAAGGAAATTGCGTAGGAGGTCCTCTTCGGATATCTCTGACTTGGAAACATTCTCGACGCATTCCTTGGCAGTTGGGAGGGAAGTCAAGTTCATTTTGCCGAGCAGAGAAATCTTTCCATTCTCTAGGTTTGCTTTCACAATAGTCCTGCCACCAATCGGTAACCCAAGAACATCATGTACAGTCTGTGGAGTGATGCGGATACTCCTACCATTCAGCAAAATGCTCGATGTGCTGACATGTACATGAGAAACGACCCATCTAGAGAATGTAGATGGTATTGGACACTTCTCATAAAGAAGTAGAGAGCCAAAACCATAGTTTTCTATAACTTTGCACTTCGCTGGGCTTAGTGAAGAAATCAAATCAGCGAACATAGACACACTAGCCCTAGAAACAGTCTTGGTGGGAAATGCACTGCCTTGATTCTGATTGAAAACAGGGGCTTTGTTGCTGGAGGTTGGGCCGGCAGCTGCATCAGACACAATCTTCCTGATGGAATTGCACACCTGCAAGAAGCAAATAATAATAATAATGTGTGATCAATATTGACAGGTTGTGTATACTACTTCATGCATCATGACCCAAAATTAAAAAATATTGTGTATATTGCATCATGCATCATGTCCAGATCACAAAAAAAGTAGTGAATGTAACCAGAAATAAGAGAATAACTACAATAAAATACTACACTCAGTGATGACAGGAGCTGGATGTGTGAAAAATAAGAAATGAAAATAGAAATGTGATTACCAGTTTTTTGAACGAAGTAAAAATCGCATCATCATCGATAGATGCCATCAACTATTCAGCGTTGGTAGGATCATTTGTTCTTTCATTAACGAAATTCTCTCCTTCCCCGATTTCATGGCCGAAAACGGCAGCAGCTTGGGGGAAGTCCGCACAGTCATAAAACTGGCTCCCCGCTTCCTCGGGAGTCATCTGACAAGTAAATATAATTAGGAAAAAATGATCAAATAATCCAAATGTGTACAATACATGAAAAAATCATATCAGCTCATGTGTGTAAAAACGGGCTGCATCTCAGGGGGGAGCCTACGTGACAAGTGCATCGTGCTCGCACAGATGTGATCATGAAACCCTATCCGCCAGAACATGGGACAAAACACCTAACACGCTAACAAGACGACCCGTATAATCCACCGTCCAAGACGAAAAACCCCAGCGGAAACAACCAAATGCACAGCGCTAGATCTCGGATGGAATGGATGGATACACGAAAAAACTCGAGTTGAGAGATTGAAGAAGTGAAGATGCTAGGAGGGGGGAAAAGCGAAACCCTACCGAGGTTATGCTGCTATGCAAAGGTGGTGCGGATGCAGATGGTGTGCGTAGTCGTCCCGCGTGTCGTCGAAGACGACACCACGCGAGTGACCAACCGTGACCAGCGTCCCCGCCGGAATCGCCTCCGCCGCCTCCTCACCGCCGACCGCGACCGCGTCGCCTTTGCGGGAGAGGCATCCGACGAGTGGGCGATGGGTGCGAAATGGATGGGGTGTCCGAGAAGATTCACTGGGTCCCACTCGTTCCTAGCGGGCATTTGCGAGTGCAGTGCGGACCAGACAAGGTGGGTTCAGACAGGCGCGCGCCCCCCGATAAAAGAAAAAAAAGCAAAGCGATCTGGAGCGCTGGATAAGGATCGGACGGATAGAGCGAAAAAATAATTTGCAACATGGGGGTTGCGCAGTTACAACAAGACAAATAATTTGCAACATGATACAGGCCACCTCCCTACGGGCCCAGAAACGCGCAGCCAACTCGGCCTTCCAACGGGCCGCCACCCTGTCTCATTCAAGCCCGCACGGATCCGCTTGTCCGAATCGTTCTCAAATTACAACACGGTGTGCACCTGGCTTGCAACAAGAGCTCTTCTACGATTACAACATGGTGAGCGCGAAAAATAGACAGGTAGGAACCCGACAAAAAGGGAATGAAGCTGCCTCCGGACAAAAAAAAACACCTGGAAAAGAGCAAAAATCCAATCGGTTCCCCCCTTCTCTCGGGGCAACCGGCTCCCCCCGCCGCCTCCGCCACGCCGCCGCCTCCCACCTGGATCCTCACCGGGGCAGATGGAGCCGCAGTCCCTGACAAATGAGACTAGTTCACCCGCTCCAATTATCCTCCCCGGTACAAAAGTGATGATTCGCGCAGTGGCCCTGGGTGATCGTTCGAAGGAGGGGTGTTGTGGGCAAAACCGAGGAGAACTAGGTCGAGGAGGTCATCGGGGAGAGCATGGAGGCAGTCCTGGCCCGTCGTCGACAACGATGCTTCTCCCGAGTACAACATCTTCCGCTGGCCTGTCGTCGACACCGCTGCTTCTCCCGAGTACAACAGGTGCGATACCAGCTCCTGGGCGTATGGCGACACCTGGATCTGCTGACCCACTCCACCATACGACGACTCTCACGCCACCGGTGGTGTTGGCTCCAGGGGACATGATCACGCCAGATGCGGATCAGCTGTTTTACCCGGTGAGTAACTTGACCCAAAACAGTAGTGCTCTGAGATGCAGTCTGCTGTGCAGTGATTGGATGCAAAAAATTAGACGAGATTTGTGTTATAGTTGCAACATAGATTTGAAAATACCACCTATGTGCATCCTGGATAAAATTGATCAAATTATATGACCTCTGATTGTTCTGTTATCCAAGTAATTTGAAGCCATCCAAAACAAATAACAAAATTATGATTGCAGCTATGAACTGACAAAAAGGAGTTGGAAGATTGCAAAACGCTTTGCGACTGTAAACCAAACCTAATTCCAACAAGCTAGTTAAAATGATTGCAACAAGCTAGTTAAAAATGATTGCCGGCATTAGATAATATGTTCTCTCTTTGATGACAGGATGTTGCTATAGCAGTTGTGTTTGTGCCAAGAGTAGGGCAGCAATTCACTACAAAGGATGCTGCTTACTTGTATTACAAAGATTATGCAAAGACTGCTGGGTTCAGTCTGCGTACAGCAAGAACAAGCAAGGAAACAAATCATTGGGTATGCAACAGGGAAGGGTGGAATGATCCAAAAAAAAGGAAGAGCCAGCCAAGACAGAAAAAGGGTCAAGACGATGTGGCTGCCCAGCTTATGTGAAGGTGAAAAAGAATGTGAAGCACAATTTCTGGTTCTTTCATCATGTACAGGTAGCACACAACCACAAACTTGAACCATCTGCAAGAATGACAAGGTATATGCACACCCACAAGCACATAGAGGAGGGCATGGCGGACATATTCAACATACTGACAAAGAATGGAGTTCCACACCAGGTCGCATTGAACGTTATGGCTGATCTATACGATGGTCGACATATGTGGACTTTCACTGAGAAGGACATAAAAAATTTGTGCGTTATGGTTTCCTTTACACCTAATTGCAGCAGTAACATGAGCACAGTTACTACATATAACATATCTGAATTATTACATGTGACTAAACTGATGTATTATTTTTTTAAAATGATTACAGGAAAAGCAGCAAAAGCTAGGGAGGATAGAGAAGATTATCTAAACAAGCTTCTCCAATTCTTCAGGGAATGCAAGCAGAACAACGAGTACTTCTATTGGGATGTGGACGCAGATCCAAAGACTGGTGTGATCAAAAACATTTTCTGGAGCCATGCCAGCCAGACAGCCGAGTATAGAGATTTTGGAGATGTCATAACATTTGATACAACACATAAAACCAACAACAAGCACATGCCTCTAGCCATGTTTATTGGGGCCAACAACAACCTGAAGAACGTGACCTTCGGACAAGCTCTGGTTGGTGATGAATCTGTGGGGTCATTCAAATGGTTATTTGAGACATTCAAGAGCTGCATGGCTGACAGGGAACCTCATGTCGTGCTGACGGGTGAGCCCTTTGTCCACTTTTCTAAACAAAAGACTGATTGCAAGCTCAATAATTCTATAGTTGCTAACAGCTAATAAAAATGAGTCAGTGTGTGTTGCTGATAATATTTCCTCAAAAACTTCACTACCTTCTTTTCAGATGAAGATCCAGCGATGAAAATTGCCATTGGCCTGGTGTTCCTAAAGTCTCAGCACAGGAACTGTCGCTGGCACATTACAAGGCCCTGGGAGTTTGAGTTGGAGCAGCTATACATCGAGCATAAGGAAAAAAATTGAAGGAAAGACTTGAATCATTAATATCCATTGGGGCCGACATAGTTTGAGGTTGAATGGAACAAGCTAGTTGATGAGTGTGGCATTTCTGACCATCCTGCTATACGAGCCCTGTGGGACAAGAGAGAGAGGTGGATAGCAGCTTATTTCAAGGGGATGTATTGTGGGAGGATGACATCGACGCAGCGATCTGAGAGTCAGAACAGGGTGCTCAAAGAAAGATATGTCAATGAGAGCACTAGCCTGCACATATTTGCTAGAAGAATGTTGGATTCACTCCAACATGCTAACCACATTGATGCTGGTGAAACACATTATGCACAGGTAATGTATGCAAAAATTTTATATAGCATTTGCAACTATTACACTTATATAATTACAACACTGTGCATATATTAATTGCATATGGGAAAAAAGGAAACATACTAAAAAAGGTGTATTGGTTATGCAGGCTGAGGTGGTGAGGGCTTGCAAGACAAAATTTGATGAGCAGCTATGCAGAATGTATACAAGAGCTGTATACCAGGAGTACAAAAAGCAATACAATAACAGCACCGCGTTTGTCATTCACCCAGATCCAAACCCGCAGATGAGAAATAGGTGGTTGGTCAAGCATGAACAAGGTGGCGGAAGCTTTTGCTGGGCACAACATGAATTCAAGGTCGTCGTGGATAAGGAGAACGGTGAATACAGATGCGAATGCAAGCAATAGGAACACACATGTATGGTGGTATGGTCTGAAACAAAAACAACACATGGATTTGCTAACAAACTACAATTGCAACTTTGGTAGTAAAACAATTACAACATGTGTCAGCTAATGCTTGCAACTTGATGACTATTGAATCTGTTCATTGTTAAAAAATGCAGGGCTGTTCTACATGCATGTTATAAGAGCCTTCACCCACCTACAGGTCAAGAAAATCCCGAAGAAGAACATACTGAGAAGATATACACGTGATGCAAGGCGGGAAGTACCCTGGGATAGGCATGATGGCGTGAGAATTAGTCCAACAGCAAGTCGTGAACAGACCCGGATGTCGAGCCTGTTGCCTAAGTTGATGAAACTAGGAAGAGCAGGAAGTAGGTCAGATCGTGCATGTGAAGAGACAAACAGGCAGCTGGACAGGATAATCCCAGGAATTGAGATGTTCCGAAGAGGCACAGATTCTGGGTTGCCAGCAACTGAAAGAATGCCATCAACAACACAGACTGGTAATCCTGAGATGAGCCCGTCGATAACTGGAAATGAAACCACCACTGAATCCCAGCCATCATCAGAGGTGCTGCATGAGGGGGTGTTGCTGATTGAGCCGCCCATATCAAAGACAAAGGGCAGATCTTCTGGGAGTAAAAGGAAAAATGATGTTGAACCTGAGGTTGAAGGTAACCCATTCAGCACATATGACAAGGAAAACTATGGTGACAGGGAATGCAGCGGTTGTCATGTGCGTGGATCACACTACATCACAACATGTCCGTTGAACCCAAATCGAAGCAATGCATCTGAAATGCGTCTGAGTAAAAAAAAGTGCAAAAAAGCAAAATATTGGGGCTCCAAAAAAAGAGGACGGCCAAAGAAAGGAAAGGATCTGAATGAAGAAAACGAGCCACAAGGTGATGACATCGCTGAAACACAAGCAATCTGTGAGGGAGAGGGTGTTGCAAGGGGCAGCGCATCAGTGACAAGAAGCAGTGCGAGGAGAGTTACGCGTGTCAACTATGAGGAGTAAGAAAAAGGTTGATGAAGCAAAGAAAAAACAGTGTGCTTTGTGTTTGCTTGATGTAAAAAAAGTGTTACAGACTATAAAGTATAGGTTGCATCTGTATAAATTATAAACTATATGATAAGAAATTAATATATAGTGTCATTGCATGCATACTTGCTGCTTGTGAACTCCTTTTCTTACTTAACAAATACTATTGAATGCTGGTTCAAAAGACTGTGAAAACTAGTGTAAAAATTACATAAGTGCATAGCCGGTGATGACCATTTGCAACATGTGGGTAATCTAATTGCAACATGTGGCTACAAGAAATTGCAGCATGGGTACTGGACATTTGCGACATAAGGCTGCAGCTGTCCCATAAAAGTCAGGTCGGTTTGCAAATGAAAAAAATACTAAAAAATAGATAACCTGGTCATCTTTGGTGATGTATCTGTGCAGAAAAAAGGTCATGATTACCCACATGGTTAAATATAGATTAACTTAATATTAATGTCACATTATCGTTGAGAACCATTTACAACACGGGGCTCCAGCAAATGGCAACATGGTAACTGTAAATTTGCAACAAGGATGTGCATGTGCAACTGAAAAAAAGGATCAGGTGGTTTGGGATAAAAAAAATGCAAAAAAAGAACAGATAGAGCCAACAGCAACAATAAATCAAGCAAAAAAGTACACCAACTGGTCTGGCAATAAAATTGTCTGCACCAATAAACATGATGACACATGCATGATCTGGTAACAATTATTTGATACACCAGTTTGCGACAGCATTTAGGTCTTAGTTACAACATCCATAAACACATAGTTTCATCCTCACCCCGTGGTACACACAGTTTCAAAGATGTCAAACACAGAAAACATTGGGAGAGAATCTAGTTAAGCATCATCATTGTGAGCTGTCCCACACTATCTTTCTTCCACCAATACGGTAAACATCAAGCTCATCAGGTAGGTCAGCCTGGTTCAACGGGTGGAAAATCACATAGTGCATGAGTTCGACCCTGTAGATATTTCCCTTGTACTGAAAAAAGTGGATAAACACAAAAAAAACAATGATCAGTTTTTAGAGTACTGAAAATATACTAGAACATTAAAACAAATCTGCATAAAGGATAAATATAAAATTTTGGGACAAAAAGGAAAAAAAGAAAATAGCAGCTGACATGATTTATCTCAACATGCAGCTTGTCGCCATCCCAATATTCCATGTACTTCCAAACAAAGAACATGCAATCACAAGGCCCCGCTTGCTTTGGGACATCTATGAATGGTCTGCTCCAGTTCACAAAATTAGGGAACTTCTTCTTGCTGACCTTCTGGAATGCAGCATTGATGATGGGGATCTTCTCAAATACGGGGGCGTGACGTGGTTCAGGGCTGGTATTGATCCACTTATAATCGATTGAGTCCAGAACATCAATACAATTATCAATACGATTTATGCAGTAAACAAAATAATGCCTCTCCAAAACAAATAGAATAAATATCTGCATTTGTGTAATGATTATGATACAAAAAATTATATCAGTTCCATAACACATAGAAAAAAAAGGGAAACAAATGATATGGTCATAAAATCACTAACCAGCTTAGCTTTGTGGAAATCAGGGTAATTCTCAAGCTCACTCTCAAGATGGTGAGTTAGTAGGGAGAATTGACTAGTTACAGTTGTGTTATCCTCTTCAAAAACTCTGACAACATCCTTTACCAGAAACTGTGCAAAAAAACAAGAAAAATTCCAAATCTTCAGAAATGCACATAAACAAATTTATTTCTCATAAACACAGTAATGTAAACAGTTTAGATAAAAGTTTATCATTATCAAACAAAAAAAGCGTGATTACAGCATTCTGAGAACAGAAAATTCAGGAACTATGTAGATGTTGAATTATTTAGTTAATTCAGTTGGAGAAATATGTAAGAAAGAAAAAGGAAACAACCAATTGCAACCCTAGGGGCACACCAATTGCAACTAAACACATGAAGCCAATTACTACATGACAAAATAAGACCAGTCATACACAAAAACAAATTGTGTGAGTACACCATTACAAAAATAAAAGATAAAAAAGTAAAAACAGGTGTATGAAGGATGGGCAGGGGTTGACTACAGAAACTCACATAGAATCCGGGAGTGAGGGAAATTCGGTATCCAAATAAATCTTCCTTGTGGACAATGTCATCATAACGAAGACAGAAAACAGTGAAATCTAACACCTGAGAATCACCATCTTTATCATCACCAAACGATGAAACAAGGTCATTGCCATTGAAAGAGCAGAAAACACTGTAGTCAATCAAAGTCGTCCTGTGGAATGGGAAGAAAGAAGATGAGCCACAAGATAATTGCAACACTGATGGGAGTCAGTTACAACATAGATATGTGGGATGCTTACTGTCTCAACTTCTCGTCAGAGGCAATCTTGTTTCTCATAGCTAGAGCCTTTGACAGAGGGACTGTAGCACGCTTCTTGGGGATTAGAAACGGAGATACAAACTGCCTAGGCCTCTTCCTCAAACGTTGTCCAAGGTGCTTGAATATCATCTTTTGGAACCCGTCAAAATCTTGAGAGCCTTGCTCAATTTCCTCTGGAGACAACCGGATTGGAGGAGTTAAGCAATTGATGTCTTCAAATGGGTCATCAGGAAAAATGGGTTGAGATGCATCTGAACTCGGTCCTGCCTCGCCCATAACAGTGCTCTGAAGGACTGCAATCTCTTCTTTTGCCACTTCTTTCTGCCGCTCTAACCATTCTTCATAAGAATCGTGTATTGCTTTCTGCTCTTTGCTAAGACGACACAGAGACCTTTGCATAGGAAACTTCGTTGTAGTTTTCTTTTTCGAACGACCACGACCACCAGGTTTCGTGATTCCTTGCTCTGGTGCTGCATCTGCTGCAGATGGACCTGTTGCACCTGTATCTCTTGCTGCAGTGCTGCGTGTGTATCTTCTGCTGTATGTCACTGTTGTTGGGTGGGTACCTCGAGTTTTTTCAGCTGCAGGTTTTGGTTGCTGCATGAAAAATACATAAAAAGGTACACTCAGATAGAACATATTTACAAAAAATTGTGTGTAATGTGTATGCTGACATAAACAAGAAAATGGGAGAATAATAGGATAGGGACGTGTTATAAAAAAAAGCTTACAGCTGATGTCTCGACATTATCATCAATAGGAGCAACATCTGAATCTTTGCCAGAAGCCTCATTTGCAGCCTTCTCTTTCTGAAAAAAAAGAAAAGTACAAATTCCAACAAGCAGTTAAATCAATTGTGTACTACTGGATAAATGAATTACTAGCTTGCAAGGCAAAGAGTAAATAATATCTCCTACTGTATACACCCAAAAAAAGATAGAATAGAGAAATACAATGATACAATGCTGCAAATTAACAGAAAAATGCAAACATCATGGCACCTGTCCAGGGAGTTCGTCAACAATGGAAGATGTTTGAAGCATGTCACATATAGAATCAACGTTCTGCGAAGCGCCACGCAATGCCTCCGATGCTGACAGTTCATGTACAGAAAAATGAAAAACAGTGCATAAAATTAGTAATACAACAATTGTCATCAAGAGGTAAAAAATGGTTGTGTGTGTGTGTGTGACTGCGCATTGAAATTAGTATATGGAGAAGAATTACTTCTCATGCCTTTCTGCTGGACATCAACATTGCCAGTATGATCTGGAGTGGGCGGGCGGCTCCTGCGAGGTTCATCAACGTTGCTTGGGATTTGAGTTTCCATTGCATGTGGAGTGGGCGGACGGCTCCCCCGAAGTTCATCAGTGTTGGCTGGGAGTTGAGTTTCAATTGGATTTGGAGTGGGCGGACGGTTCCTGTGAGCTTCATCAGTGTTGGTCGGGAGTTGAGTTTCAATTGGTACAGGTTCTATGACATCTGGAGTGGGCGAACGGCTCCTGCGATCTTCATCACTGTTGACCAGGGGTTGCATCCCAATTGGTTCATGGTCTGTGGCGTCGTCCTCTCCTGCTGCACAGCAAAAAACAATTAAAAAGAAAAGTAAGTTTCCACTGCCCATTTGCAACACAGGTAAGATGGTGCTTACAACATGAATAGTTGACAAAATGCAAAATATATATTTTGACAAAGTGACAACAGGGACAAGGAAGCTCACTCGTGGATGGGCGTTGAGATCCATGTGGACCGGTCATTTCATCATCTGATTGATTCCCTCCAGCCATATCTTGGTGCTCATGAGCACGGGGTGTGGATCCACCAGCTGCATTGCAAAAAACAGCAGAGATAAAAAAAGGATAATTTAAACCTACAGAAACTAATAAACTGAAATGATCATTAAGTAACTGAAGCATTGTACCTGGAGATGGGGTAGAATTTACAAATAATTCAGAAATATCAAACAGTAGTCCAAAATTACCTCCAACACCTCCTGCTCCAGCACCTTCGTGTCCATCTCCATCTCTACCCAAATCTTCTTCCATTGCTTGTCATGCATTGTCTTCTACAAATGCACTCCGTCCTACAGAACATTCTCCACTAGTGTCTTCTAGTGCTGCTACAAAATTGAGAAAAAAATCACACTTAAGTTGCTAACAAGGTTGCTAATTGCAACACAGTTATGCAAGTAATTACAACATGGTGCGTGCAGCGTGTGCAACAAAAAAAATGTACATGGAGATGGACGGGGAGAGTGAACAGGTTGTTCTTGCTCTGGTGGAACAAAAGTTTGGTCTTGACAACCTCCTGCTCCAGCTCCCCCAGAACCAGTCCCTTCTGCTACTGCTACAGAATAAAAGATACTAATTCAAAAAAGAAACTAATTTAAAAAAATGTGTAGTAATGATAATTGCATCACAAAAATATGGCAGTAATTTGCAAACACAAAAAAAGCACTGAAAATTGCATCAAAAAGATGATGAAAAAAATGCAACAGAATAATTACATGGTGATTAGCAAGGCGATGAACGAGGTGATGAGCGAGCAAACGGACGAGATTGTTCTTCCTCTTGTCGACCATCTATTTGATCTTGGGAACCGCCACCTCCACCTCCTTCAAATTCAGGTGCCCTGAGTGGTGCTGCAACGAACAAATAAAAAAATACAATTAATGTACCATTTGCAGCTGAACATATGCACTATTTGCAACACAGCCGCACTGCTAATTGCAACATGATGATGTTAAAAGAAAAATAGATAGTGCCACAAAGAAAGGTACATGCTGATTGGCGAGGAAATGCACACGGCGATGGGAGAGAAGATGGTTGAGCGGATGGGCGAGCAGATGGGTGAGGGGATGCATGAGGGGATGCCGGAGGAGATTCACGAGGCTCTTCTTCCTCAAATCCAGATGGTGGAGGGGATGGGCGAGGAGATGGTTGAGGGGATGCATGATGGGATGCCCGAGGAGATTCACAACGCCCTCCTTCCTCAAATCCAGATGGTGGAGGGGATGAGCGAGGAGATGGTTGAGGGTATGCATGATGGGATGCCCGAGGAGATTCAAGAAGCGCTTCTTCCTCAAATCCAGATGGTGGAGGAGATACTGCAAAGAACAATAAAAAGCACATACCCAGGTTACATTCTCTAAAAAAGTCAACAAATAAAAAGGTGTGTAATAGGCCTGACAAATTGCAACATTGTTTGTATACTGATTACAACATGAAAGACTAACAAGATACAAGTAATTACATGGTGCTGTAGGCGGGGGTGAAATATGTCCTCCAGAATGTTCTGAGATAAAATGTTCATCTTCTGAGCCATCCTCATGGTCTCCTGCAGCATCATGTTCATCTCCTAGACCACCGGAAAACACATATAGAAGAGTTCATATGACATTTTAAAGAAAAAAAACTAAATAAACGTGAACTCCTATGTGCAGTTGTAATTGAGCAAGAAATTGAATAAATTAGGAACTACACAAAATTACCTGCTGCTGAAGTAACTTCAATATTCCTCGGCCGCCTCCTCCGCTCGTTGGCTGCTTGCCTGTCGGCCCGAGCTTCAACAACAAGATTCTGAAGACTGTTGTAGCACTCATGGTGAGCTTTAGCCATAAGCTCATTGGACATGGTGACATACTGGACAGCCTTGTTCATATACTTCTGGGCATTCTTAGAAGCAATATCAAACTCCTGCAAAACCTTAATCGCCTCTGACTTCCTACTTCTTCCAACAACATCGGCAATGCTCTGAGCAAAAGCAGCCATGAAGCTGGGGTAGCTGGGTACAACAGGGGGCTAGAGAAACATGAAACTTGACCCCCTAGGATCATGAGAGGGTAAAACAGCACCAGCAGCGGAAGAAGTACCAGCAGCAGCGGAAGAAAAAACACCAATAGAAGAAGTAGCAGCTGCAGCAAAGGTAACAGCAGCCGCAGATATACCAGCAGCACCAGATGTACCAGCAGAAGCAGATGTGCCAGTAGCTATAGCAGTGGGAATTGAGCCGGCAATAACTGGGACACAAATCGGAGGGGCATAGCATGTACTCGCAATACTTTTCAGCTACAAAATTAAAATAAAAACATATGAAAACTGATTACAAATAATAGTAAATACTTTAGACACTGAAAGTCAAATAACATGAAAAAATAATAATAATCAGCATCTTACCCTGAGGTTGTCGTATTCACCTTTTGCAGCATCTCCCCTGCGATCAGCTGCTGATATCTGGTCAATCGTTGGACTGCGCAAATGAATCAATAAAAAACTATGCTGTAAGTTGTCAGCATACAACATCTGCATGTTTTTTAAAGAAATAAGAAAAAAAAGGAGAGCAGTTAGTAAAAAAATAGCAAATGAAACATAACAATAACTAATTACCACACAGACCATGCTGCAGTTGCAACATGCATAGTACACAGGATGATAATGAAAACTGAATTGTATAACACACAAAAAAGAGAGCTAGTGGGATACAAATTACAGCTAAACTACTGGAACACTTAATGCCACAGCTTCAAATAAAATAAAAAACCCTGGTTCAATGAAGTAGTTAAGGCACAATCAACAACAGCAAAAAAGGAGAGAGACTATAAAAACTTTACCATCAAGAAGATACCGCAACCGGTCAACGATGTGTTGATACTCTTGAGCGGGAAATCCTTTTTGAACAAACGTGTTGCTCTGCTCAAGTTGTCCACAACTGCTTTACACCAATTCACCTTGCCGATGTTGTCAAGGTCCTCAGTGTAGATCACATCCTCCAGCCTGATGTGGGTGTCAGTGTTGGAGAACAGGAGAGATTGGAATGCAGCCATAAAAAATGCCCTGAGGCCCAAAGCGCCTACTAGCCTCCCGCTCTTGAAACCCTCCACAATGTCTGCAATCCTAATACCATGCTTATGGTACGTAGTTGGACAGATTTGTTGACCCAACTCGTTCCGCCTAATTCGAGCTTCTTCATCAGACATGGAAGGTGGGTCACAACCACATCTTGGGATCTGGAACGCACACCAGACGCTGTGCTCATTTACATGGATATATTTGTCACCACCAATCTCTAAAGTCATGTTCTCTGGATTGAGCTTCTGCATAATCCACATCAGAAATTTCCTGTCCATGCTAGATGGTTTGAACAGCAACAGACCACCAAAACCCTTGGCCTTGACATCATCTATGACACCTTTGGGTAGAGCTTTAACAATATCCAACCACTTTGCAGGAGAACACTGCATTGCAGGGGGTTGGATGCGGCGCTTCTTCCTATTCGGCTCATTAGCTGAATCAGCATCATCACCCCCACCAGCAACATCCGCTATCCCAGCAGCTGCACTTTGAGTGTCGGGATTCTGATCAGTGGGTAGCCTTAACCTCCTCTTCCTCACTTTCCAAGGGACATTAGCTTTTCCCTTCCCTTTATCCTTTGCAGCAATACGGGGGGACCAACGGCGCTCACCATTGCCCTGATCACCCGGTGAATTACCTTGCGTACTCATTGTAACTGCTGTGATTTTAAAAAACATCAGAAAATGCTGAACAACAGAATGAACATATACTCCACATCAGAAAATATCACTACGAAAAATGAGAGCAAGCAGTTACAGTGATTCATAGTAGAGCAAAATGAAAAAAATCACATCATCCAATTACAACACATGCTGCTAGCCAATTACACACATCAGTATACTCCAATAGCAACTCTAGTTAATAGGCCAATTACAAACTAATAGATATGATGACAAGACAAATACCATTGGCAAATTGCAACAACATTGAGGGGCATTTACAACAAGTATGATAACCTGGTTATCAACCTATACTCCACATCCAGACTATAACTAAAAATAAAAACGACAAGTATCATCATTACTTAAACTTCACCAAAGGTTGCAATTTCCAAGATAACACCACAACAGGTTCAATAACAAAAATAAACAGCACAAATACTCTTTACTGCACCAGAGTATAGCCTCTACAGTGAAAACACTACCAACCCACAAAGTTGAACACAAAAAAAGGAGATAACACTATGTAATACATCTAGCAGGGGCAACAGACTATAAGAACATGCTACTTATGACCAACAATACAAAATCCCACACACCACCATTACGTCTGAATCCACCAGTGCCAAACAAAGTCCCAGCATAAAAAGAACACTAACAAAAAATTTGTAACTAACATAAAGAACACCAGGCGGTTACAACTAGTATGACAGCAGGATTACACACATTATTGTCATCCAAATGCAACTAACAAACATATAGATGACATGACAAATACAATGGGAAAATTACAACAAGCAGTAATAGGCGGTTACAACTTGTATAAAAGCCTAATTATCATCCTATACTGTGCAAAAAAAACAGAGCAGCAGTTGCAAAACACAATGCTTATAAGACAATAAAAAAATTACAGAGAAAATCCCACGGGGAAGAAAATTAGGGGACAGATCCACTCTAATAGCTTGCACTTGCTACCAAGAGGAATAAGCACATGATATCAAAGGCGCCCGAGTGCCGCATGAATCAAAACAATCAATCGTAAGCAGAGAATCAACTAATGGTGTGGGGAATTTTTGGAGCGAAGAACGGATAGTTATAAATGGATGAATCACGAATCTAGCACTAGGAGCTATGTGACAGCGACTAACCTCACAGTGCCTTAATGGATGAATCCACTGGCGATGACCCACTTCTCCTAGCCTCCGCCGCGCGATCTCGAGAGCCGATGAAGCACTCGTCGGGGTAGGGGAACTCGACGCGAGGGTAGGTGTAGCGCCGAGAACTCCTCACCCCGCGCGACGAATCCGAGCAGCGGAGCAGAATCGCGGCAGCCCCCGTAGCGCAGAACGACGGCGGCGCAGCGGCTTCGACGGCGTCGCGTGACACCGGCGACGCCGAAAACTGACGACGAAAGCGATGATCCGAGCGGTGAAACTGACGAGGAGCGGCGAAACTGACGAGAGAATGGAGGCGAGAGTGGGGAAAAGAATGGAGGCGGATTTGTCGGGACTCCAATTATAACAGCGCACGGCGGTTCCCCTGGATCCGTTGCCCCGAAAATTAAAACAAGAAAATTAGATCCGTTGAGACAAGGTGGCGCGGGGGACGGTTGCCTGGTGGATGGTTCGCTCGGACAACGTGGTTGGCTGGTTGGCACGGATCGGCACCCAGGTGTATTTTATATATATATATATATATATATATATATATATATATATATATATATATATATATATATATATATATATATATATATATATATATATATATATATATATATATATATATATATATATATATATATATATATATATATATATATATATATATATATATATATATGACGAGTTTTATCTACACACGCGTGTAGCTACTCTCATCATCAAAATATCACCTGGGTATGTCTACATACTTATTTATCACTTTGAGTATGTTTACATACTAATTCTAGGACAATTCAAATGGATATGTACGAAAAATTTCAAAAACATCTCTAGTTTTCAATATATTTCTATTATACCTTACTGATAGTATATAAAAATTAGTATGTTCACATACTCTATGTATGATCACATACTCAACTTATATACCACCATAGATAGCCTAGTATTATCACATACTACGTGTACATACTTTTTGTTCCGGTGATGTATATCCATTCTACACGCACGTGTAGCTACTCCTACATGTGTATCACACGATATACGATGAATCTGACCGAATGAAAAGTATGTACACGTAGTATGTGATGATACTAGACCACTTGTGGTGGTATATACGTTGAGTATGTGATCATACATAGGGTATGTGGACATACTATATTTTATATACCAATAATAAGGTACAATCAAAATAAATTAATAACTAGGGATGTTTTTGATATTTTTCATAAATATCCCTTTGGAATATCTTAGAATTAGTATGTGAACATACTCAAAGTGATAAACAAGTACGCAGACATGCGTATGGTGGTATACTGATGATGAGAGTAGTTACACACACGTGTAGATAAAACTAGTAGATTTTTCATATATATATATATATATATACACACATATATATATACACACACGGTAGCGTTATTCTACACCCTAGGTGTAGAATGGTATTCTACACCCAAACCAATCTAACCCACCATCTAACCCAGCTTATACCTGAGCATTTTTGGCCCGGCCCGACCCGGCCCGCTGGCCCGGCCCGCGCCAGGTCCGCCCACGAACCTTACTGGACGGGCGTGGGCAGAGATCTTGAAGCCCGCGAAATTTTTTTTTGGCCCGAGCCCGGCCCGAAATGCTGTTTTTAGTCACTTTACACTATAAAATGCGCGGGCGGCCCGCCCAAGCCCGAGTCCGGCCCGAAAACTGAGGCCCGACACGTCTCATGGGACAGTCATGGGCAGGATTTTCTCAGCCCGAAAAACCCGGATTTTTTTCGGCCCGGCCCGAACCCGACCCGGCCCGTGGAATGCTCAGGTCTAACCCAGCTAACCGGATCCCACCTCCCCCTCCCCGACCCGTTCAGCATCATCCTGCCGACCCGCACCCATCCCCCAACCCAACCCGGCCTTCTTTTCATCCGCGAGCGCGAGGCGCGAGCCCGCGGCCTCCCGCGGCGAGCGGCGCGGAGCGACGCGAGCTCAAGCCGGCGCGGAGCGTGGCCTTCGGCGGCCCATGGAGGCAACAGCGAGTTCCTCCCTACCGAGGCGGCGGCGGCCTCCGACGGCGGCGACCCGAGCAAATCCTCCCCGAGGCGGCGTACGGGCTCCAACGACGGCGCATGTGCGGGCCAGGGCGTCACGCAGTCGCGAGATCCACCGACGCGTGCAGGCTAGGCACGCGCGGGGATCCGATGGCTGGAGTCTGGCGTGCCTACGAGCTTGTTGGCCAGCGGGGAGCGCGCGCGGTCGCGAGATTCCAGCGGCGAGCAGTCCGGGTGCAGTCCGCATTGAGCTCTTCAGTAATTTCGGTGAACTCTGCCCAAATTCCTCTCTCTCTCTCTAATTTCGGCGATCCAGTGGCTAGCTTTGGGATCGGTTAGCTTCCTATTTGGCTGATAGATCCATGGGCGAGCGTAGGGCGTCGAGTGTGCAGCGTGCAGAAAACTTGTGAGCAGCGAGCAGATCCAGGTGACGGAAGGCCCTTCATCTGCATCCCTCCATATATTTTTTAAATTGTCACTCAAAAATACTAAATTACTGCATGTTGATGAATTCCCCAAATGAATCTCTCTACACAACATATGCGTGACTCCTCTGTAGTTCCTCTATGCAATTCCTCGGCGTGATTCATGTGTCTACATTCATCTCAGAAAAATTTTCAGCAAACTGTAAACCTGGGGCACTATTTTTGTGTGTATTGAAATGTGGTTAGGGAATATGGAGATTACTAATGTATCATTCTTGAGTTTACTGAGATATAAAAAACTGTAGGTTGACAGTAGCATATATAATGTTCACCAACACAGAGATAGCTTACTGGATTGCTGTAAAAATTGTATTCATTTGCTTGTTTGGATGCTGAGTTTACTGAGATACTATCTCACTGTCGATCTACTAAAAATTGTTTACTGAGATAATGGCTTACTGCAGCTAGCAGCGGCGACCAGGCGTCGCGCAATGGAGGTGTGCAGCAAGCAGGGGGCGCGCAGGCGCAACGTGGACGTGCAGGACAGCGAGCACGGGGTCGGCGCGGCGTGGATCGAGGGGGCCGGCGCGCTGCAGGAAGCCTAGGAGGAGCATGCGGATTAGGCGGCCCTGCAGGATCTCCGTCTGTCCGCATACCTTGAAACATCGATTTCTATCGAGCTACCTCCCACCCCAGTGATTTTTTGAAAATCCTCTGAAATTTCTCTATGTGATTCCTCTGCTTGATTCATTGGCTAGTTCCTCTGTTCATCTCAGTAATTTCTATGCCTCGACAGAGTGGTTCCTCACAGTAATTCCTCTTCTGCATCTTAGTAGTGTGCGTATGAATCTTTGCAAAAATATGCTTAGAGTTTTAGTCCTGCATTACTAATATAATGAGATTACTGAGATACTATTGTTTCAACTCATAGTACTGTAGGTTATGTCAGATAATGCTTAATGTTTCAGTGACTGGATTATTATGATGATGTTTTTGTGCATAGAACCTACAATTGATTTTGAGTTTCAGAGATTACTAGCAGGGGCTATTTTTTTTCTTTGTGATGTTAATGCAATAACCTATACTATTGATACCAGTGCTGAGATTACTGATATACTTTTGTTGAACTCATAAAATTGTGAATTGTGAGTGTTAGAAATTGCTGCGGTAACCTACTATTAATTGTGAATGTCAAAGATTACATCAGGGGCTATTTCGCCCTTGTGATGCTATTATTAACTAGTTGCACAAGCCACTGTTTTTTCTTGCGAAAAAAGTTGTACTAATGTTTGTTCACAGTTGGGCGTATGAAAAAAAAATGCTCGAAAAAATAAGCTTATCCTGGTAGAATTGTGGATCATTCAAAAACAAACTAAGAATTACTGAGTATCAGTTGATGCAGTAAACCCTACTTTTGGGGAACTACTGAAGGTTTACTGGTGATTATATTTAATTAGCCGCATCTCTTTGAATATTTGTTTAGCATTGTACTTTCCATGGAGAGAGGAGAACACTGTGGGTTACTGAAAAAGTCGAGAGGTATCTGGCAGCTGGGGTTCCTTCTCAATCTCATGGTGAGTTTCCTCTCTCCATCTCTGTATCTTTTGTGACATGATTTGGTAGGGGAAATTATGATTACTGCTTCAGGTATTGGATTACTGAGATACTATTAGCGTGTTCGAAACAGATTAATACTATCATGAATCTTATGTATTGCGAATGTCAGAGATGGTGCGCTAATACTAGGATACTATTTGTGTTCATGGATTACTGAGATACTATTTGTGTGCATGGAATGGCTTAAAAAAATTGTTGGTTACTAAGTGTTCGTGGATTACGGAGATGTTGTCTTACTGCAAAGATACTAATGAAAAAATACCATTATTGTTTCAGATTGGTACATGAGCTAAACCAACATTTCTTTCAGCATCTATTCATTTTGTGTTTTGCTTCACTACAGATATAGGGCGGTGGTGAAGCTGCAATGAATTGGGCAAGCCCTTGGGGCAACCTTATCAGTGAGCACGTGCTGGCAACCCCTGTATCAATGCCACTGTCATCCACGGCTCCGCAGCAATCTCCAGAATCAGCAGATGCGGGTGGCATTGAACACTACTATATGTATTACTAATGCTATTACCTCAGTGTAATTACTGAACTATCAATTACTCATTCTGTGAAATTACTAAATTACTAGTGCAGTAAAGTTATGTTATTGGGGAAGTTGTATTATTGGGGGTATAAATTACGATGTTGCCGCATGACAAGAAAAATCTGAAAATCATGGTTTGTTAACTACAATATGCACTTCAAGATATTGGATGGTGCATACAAATGCACACATTGCCATGTTTGAAGTTGTTAAGTGATGTCTTGCCTTACTACAATAATATTCCAGTAGTGATGTTGGACCAGTGATGGCTTCTGTTTTTTTTTCATTTTGTTCGATGACACTATATCAAATATGACAGGTGGTGATAATGCAAGTGAGTTGAGCAAACCCAATAGTTTTGATTTTCACTCAATTACAAAACTATTAATGCATTACTAAATAGTAAATGCAAAGGATCAAATGCTGAAGCTGATCGGATGCACCACTAAATCCAAAAGTATTTATTACTGAAACTATTGGCATGCAATACTTAGATCCAAAGTATCAAATACTGAAGCAATGTGTTACTGAATTACTGAATCTCTCAACTTGCCAAAATAACAAGGCATATTGCTGCATTACCAAATGTAGTCACAAACTCTGCATACACAGCAACTGAAGGTACAATTTATCAACCATCAATTAAAACAATTGAAAACTGGATACAAAAATGTATACATGCACTGCTTCAAGGGGAACAAGTATTTATCATAGACATGTTTGTTTCAAATGACAATCACACTAAATTACTGAATCCATTCCGAAAAAAAGTTAGTAATGCATGCATGTAGTATATGCTACTGAGATATCGGTGTAGTATATACTACCGAGATATTGGGTTATTGAATGGCAGTTATGGTTACTGAGATACTAGATTACTAAATGACAGTTATGGTTCCTGAGACATGAGTTACCATAGAATATATAAATGATCATGAAAAATGACAAAAACATAGATACAAAATGCTCATGAAAATATATTACCGAGCATATATTGATCTATTACTGAACAAAATCATCTGTAGAGTTTCTGAGAATGTGCATATCGCAATTACTGAGCTTGTAAAAAAATAAATGGGAGGGCACTTACAGAAAGCTAGGAAGCTATATCGGTAGGATTACCCTGTAGAAAGGAGAGCTAGGGTGTGCAGCTTTGTCATCAAGCATCAAGCAGGTGCCAAAAAAATGAATGAAACTGCTTTTGCATGTTGAAGAATCCCAGAATTAATAAAAGCAGAATTACTGAATCTGCAATGCACAATTACTACTTAGTTACTGCAACAAGTGCTTCACAAAAACTGAAACAGGAAATTATGGGATGTAATTGATGCATACTAAAAAATCCATTACTATATTAGTACAGTACTGAAAACCATTTCTTAGTTAATGAGGGATTACAAGATGAACAATATGTTACTGAAAACCATAACTTAGTTACTGAGAGAGACTACACGAAACATTACTTTTGTTTCCTTAGTTACTAAGAAACTATCACTGAAAAAACATCGCTCGGAAAATGGACAATCTGATAAAGAATGAATTGCTACTGGACTGCTCCATAGAAGTGGATAACAAAGCTAGATGAAAGAATTACTACACTGTTTAGATCAAAAGGTATTACTAAACTACTAATGGAAGTGTATGGATTTGGGCACAAATATTGTGTGTGCAATGAAAATTTTACTACTGAAATATCGTATTCTTAAAACAAAATCCTCACATAACTACTGAACTAACGCATCGGTAAAAAGCATTGCTGTCGGCAGTCACCAGACTTGAATGTCACAAACAGTTTTAATGTCCAGGGGAAAAAAGAAGAGATTATTCCCTATTTGACCCTGAAAAAATTACACGTTCCTTTTTTGGCCCTAAAAAAATTTTCATTCCCTATTTGACCTAGAGTACCAACTTTGGTTCCTTTTTCGACCTTCTGTTGGACTTTCCATCTAGTTGCCGTTAAAAGACATGTGAAAATACTACTTTGCCCTTGTAAGATGTGGGCCCCACCACAACACCTCTTCTTGTACTCACGGTCACGGGCCGTTGTGCGCTCTTCCCCCGCGGGCTGCGGCTCCACACAATCGCCGGCGAGGCCTGGCCGTTGCCTTTGCGCCGCTGCCATGCCCGACTGCACCTCCCAAGGTGCAAAAAAGTATGAGTTCCACTGAAATTTTTTCATGATTATCACTTTGATAAATCTTATTTTAGGTATGTGAACATACTCCAAGTGATAAATGGGTATGCACACATACTCAAGGTGGTTTTTAGAATGTGGGAGTAACTACACCTGGGAGTATAATGGATTTTCCCTACATTATATATATATATATATATATATATATATATATATATATATATATATATATATATATATATATATATATATATATATATATATATATATATATATATATATATATATATATATATATATATATATATATATATATATATATATATTCTCTCATATTTCAGTACATCGTGTTAAATCTTTATGGAAGAGCAATGGAGTACATAATTTAGAAGATAATTATCCTATCTCTCATATGATGAGGAAATTGAATCGATGAACACCAGAGAGAGACGGGGTGCCGCAAAGAGGAAGCAGAAGATTAAGATCTTCCCCAGAATCTATGATCTTCCGCCAAAGGCTTCCCGAGTTGATGACAAAGATGGTCGTCCCCTTGGCGCGCTCCTCTTCTGACACCGGTGCAGCGAGACATTCTACCTTGCTCCTTCCCTTCAGCCGTTGAACCCAAGCTTTTTCACAAGGATTCTTCTAGCTGTTGTACCTTCTGGCTTCGCAAGAAGAGTCGGAGAAGGCGAGGTGACGCTGCACTACTTCACAAGGATTCTTCTAGCCATGGTGTGAAAGGGAAAAGAAGGAACAATCAAACAACAAAAGCCTACATCCTATCGAATCTAGCATTTGCGTCATGGTGGAAGGTGCAGAGAACCGATTAACATTCAGTTGCTATTTATAGCCCAAATCAGAGGGAATGGAAGCTGAAGAAGATAAGAAGGAATCAAAAGGATACCAGATCCGGTCAAATTAGAAACAGTCCTTCCATGAATAGTTCAGTTTTCAGAGGCTGACATTGATTTCAGTAATCCGTTTCCCCAAAAAAGGAGGAGCACTCAGAAGCTATTAGAGAAAAAAAAACGTTGTACTCCAGAAGAAGAGAAAGAGAAAAGGGTACTCTTCAATGTTACTGAAGACATCAACAAGCTTACTGGCAGCGACATGAAGCAAAACTATTTCAAGGATGCGCGTGTTGCAGCAAACAAAGCTTTAAATCTCCCTGAATACACTCCAAGAGGAAGATGCCTCCCATCCCTAAGAGCAACAAGCCGATCCAGAAATTTTCAGCTAAAAGAAAAAGGGGAGCCTACGAAAGGGAACAAGTGAAGAACCATTGGATTACAAGCTGAGTTTTATGGGAGGGACGCATGGAAAAGACAGTTCAGAGCCACATGTTGACATTCAAGAATAGGTGAGAAGCATTCATCTGCCATGATTCAGCGAGATCACGGGACAAACAGTGCATGCTGTCAGAAGAAAGAAATCATTCGGAAAAGGTGCGATCCATACAGACGATTGTCTTCTAGATAAAACACAATAAAGCAAAAGCTGATTACACCGGCTGAAATTTACTGAAAAAACCGATCACATCGGCTAAAGGAAAAATTACATCAAGATTTCTCTAAATCTTTAGCCTTCTCTAATTGCATCTTGGTGGTGTCTATTTCACCCTCTACTTTATTTAATTCCTCAAGAAGAAGTGCCCGCCTGGTTTCCAGAGCCTCTAAGTTTTTCTCATCTGTGGAGATAACAAGTTGAAGACCTCGCTTCTGCCTCGACGTCAGCACTTGTTGATTCGCACCATAAGCATTGATGTTCGTCAGGATCCTTTCTACGTCCTCACAGTTGGGAGACTGAGAAGAAGAGATGGACAATTATCATACAAAATCCATAGAGAGATGCAAAGACAGAAGCAAAAAACCTGATTCACAGAAGAGGAAGACATCACAACAGAGGTACAAGGAAAGAGACAGAGATGGTTCATTTTATAGGCCGGTCAAAGTATTCGGTCAAAAGGGGAACAGACTCCACGTGAATGACTCAACCTTCAAGAAACTGACATTGATTCAGAGATACGTTCCCCAAGAAACAAGGCCGGCACCAATAAGTTAAGAATAGGGATCCTCCACGTCGACAAATACAGAGCATACACCATGGATAATCCTCTCTCAACAACACTAACAACAACTACAATCTTCATAGCACCATCCAACTACGAAGCTTGGTCTTATGAAAGTTCATCAAGGGATAGTAGAAGGTGATATTTCCTGAGAGTATTTGCAAGAAGAGATGCCTTCCATGCCTAAAGTAAAAAATCAGCCGTTTTTGGAATTATTGGCTAAGGAAGTGAAGTAGCCTAAAGAAGGAGTTGATATCCATCAAGTTAAGGATGATTTTTATAGAAGCAATGCAAGGTGGTAGGATCGGAAACCATGTGATAGTAACAATGACAACTGTCATACAAGGAGAATCAATGGTGTATAACCAGATGTGTTTGAGTTGGTGGGCAGCTAATGTCATTAATGACGAAAGATCACTCAAAAGATGTCATGCGAATTGATTTTTCATCAAGAAAGATCACAAGGAATCCTTAAGGATTGAAAGGTAGAAGATAAGAATTTCAGAGCAAAAGATATTTACTCCGAAACTAGGGGGCATGTGTTGACACCATTTTTTGACACGTGTCAGAGAAGAGTCGAAGGGACATCAGGAAGATCTCAAAGCCGATAAAGAAAGGGAAGAAATAACCAGCCGATCTAGGATCGGCTGATTGATGAAGGAGAGACGTGGCAAAGGAAGAATACGCCGAAGGAAAGAAGATGGAGGTGGGTCAACAATCAAGTTGACATCGGGTCAAAGTTAGTTTAGAGAGTCTGATTCCTATGAGAATCGTTAAGTTTTTGGTAGTTTTATTTCTTTAGATTCAAGTAATCTTTGTCATCGTCGACTAGGATTCAAGTTGTCCTCAGGACATAAATAGCGACCCTGCGTGGTCGAAGAAAGTTTGTACACACCAATATACACAAAACCCTTTACTTTTCAAGTCGGCGACTTCGCCAAAAGTTTTTACTTCTTCTTATTTTCTTGTTTCTTCAAACGCCGTTCTTCTAGCTCGTCGGGCTGCATCAATCGACCTCTGGCAAGCTTGTAAGTACCATTTTACCGAATATTAACTAGGCTTTAAGCTCCAGGCACATCGCTGTGGTTTCGTCTAGTTTTATTCACAATTTATCGATATCAGCTAGGTTTGCAAGTCTTTTCTTGTTTATTTAGCTTTTATCACCAATTTATCCAGCTCGTGATCATATCGTATCGGCTATCCTTGCTGCTGCATCGATTCACAACAATACAGCCGATCTAGATTGATTCGAGTGTTGTCTCGTAGTGCTTAGCTTGCTCTGCTTTCGCTTGCGCTTTGCGTATGTCATCAAATCGGTTGATCTAGCCGTTTTGAACATACTTGCACTTCGGCTGCTACTAGTTAGCCGATTCGCTCTACAGTAGTATCGGCCGATCGGGCTGTTACTTGTTGAAGACTCATATCGGTTCTCTAGCCAATCTAACCCACATCTAATGTTTACAATCTTTCCGTGCCGATCAACAGGTCAGGTCGGCTGGCACGCCTTGTTACATCCCGGGAACAGGAAGCTACGTCTCTGTTGAGGATCCCACAAAGAGAAGGCTATCACAAAGAGCCTCTTGCCTCACCCAATCCCCACAAAAGAAGATTGGTGCTCACTAAGAGAAATCCACAAAGGATGGGTAATATAAACGTTCTCGGGTGCTCCACACGGAGAGGACACTCAACGGGCGACGCCTAACCGTCTAGAAGCAAGCTTCAAGAGTAACAAACCCGAATCGAAGAGTCTTGACCGCCACAAATGATTCTTGAGATGAACAACCAAGAGCACACAAGAGAGAGGTCAACTCCACACAATAAATGCACACCCACTCAATCCCTAGTTGAATCCTTTGCAAGATTAGCACTAGAGGGAGTTGGGAGGGTGTATTCAATGCTATGGAAGGTGTTTTGCTCGGGGTAGGTCAGTAGCAAATGAAGTTGGGGGTGAAGAGGTATAAATACCCAACCCCCAAAATCTAGCTGTTATTGTGCTGCTGCATGCTCTGCCGGATCATCCGCTGAAGTGCCGGATCACCCGAAGTAATTCCCGGATGACTACCAGTGAATTTCGGGATATTCCCCCGGGTCACCTGGCCAACCGGGTCATCCGGCAGCTCACCGGATCACCCGACAAAAATTTCGGGTGACTGCCAGTGGATTCCGGATGAACCAGTCGGGTCATCCGACAACCCGGGCCATCCGGTACAACGCCGGATTACCCGACAAAGACAGCAGGCTGAGCCTTTCACCAAGAGCAAACTCAAAGTGTTTAACCTCAAACTTGTGTAGATACTCAAGATAATCACAAGTGTCAAATCTTGACTCAACTATTCGAATCCCCCTTAATAGTACGGTGTTTCCTAACTCAATTTCAAAATAGGAAATGAATTTAAACCACCATTGAGCTTGAACACCTTGAAAAATAATTGGGGCCCTTCCTTTGATCGATCATAAATGTTCTTTGCTTAATTCTTCCACACATCTTATTGAAAGCATTAATACATCCAAATTGCTATTGTCATTATCACCAAAATCAATTAGGGGCCAAGATGCACTTTCAGGCACCGGCCTAGGCGCCTAGCTGCGTCACCTAACCGCCTAGCACAGTGTCCACGGCAACCTCCTCGGACCGGTGGGTCTCCGGGTGCCTCGTCGTTCGTGCCCGGTCGCACGGCGGCCGGTCGACGTGGCGCGCGCGCGACGGCGGCGTGCGAGGGCGCGTTCCCGGCTCGGTTTTGCTTCGGAGTGTTCCTGTTTGACCGGTTCAAACTCATGTTTTTGCTATAGAACTGTACCAAGGTACAATTAGCAAAGTTGTAGATCAACTGATCCTCTACAAGTTTTACAAAGGTCGATAGGTGGTTTACTCAACAGATCGAGCATAAACAGCAGGCAAACTTGGTCATTTTCTCGGCGCCGGAAAACAGTGGCTGCAACCGTTGACCAGGGTTTTACACCATTTTCCACTCTGAATTGGACATGCCACCAAAAAGCAAAGTTGTGTGCCTTGAGAAACTGAACAACATTTATATTGGCAAAATTTGAAGTGTTTAGGTGAAATTTGGAAAACGTGGCAGAAGTTCTAGGCAGGGTTTTAGGATCCAAGGTTTGACTAGGGGTTTGACCCTAACTTTGACTAAGAGCTTAAGCACTAATGACCATGACTTGATTAGGAGGGTGATTAGCACTAATTAACACTTGATTAAAAACACGGGGTGTTACAGCCGCGGAGGAGATTGCAGCCTCACAGTTACGAGAGGTGCCACCTCTTGGGGCGCAGGAGACACAGCTGCCTGTTGGAGGGTCTCAGCCGGCGGCCGGAGAGACATAGGCGGGTGCAAGCGAGACACAGGCGGTTGCATGCTCGTCGCAGGCGGCCATGGCGACACTGCCTGCCGACGACGATCGACGCCAGCAGATCAGGCCACGTGAGCCCCTCACGTACGACCAGGACCACACGAGGGCTGGTGCTCGAGCGATGAGGCCGAAGCGGCACAGGCGGATTTAGATTTACTTGTGTTTTTTGTGCCAGCGGTACTTGATCATGATGTTGTATAAACTTTTTCCATTTACTCATAGAAATATTTTATTTTATTTTATTTTTATATGAAACTAGTTGCTCGTTTTTAAATTCTTTTTTATATGTTACTCTATTTTAATTTATAAAAATATGAAAATAAAAAACTCGTAACGTCGTATGGTACGGCGTTTAGCTCTAACCGCTGTACCATACGGCGGTTGGCTCTAACCGTCGTATGGTGCGGTAGTTAGAGCCAAACGCCACGCACCCCCTTTGCCGTCGTAGATGGAGGCTTGCCGTCATGCCACACGGCGGCAGGAGCCTACCGCTGTGTGCCACGGCGTCGGGTTCCCTGCCGCCATGTCGCACGGCAGCTGACTCCTGCCGCCGTGTCATACGACGGCAGGTGTATAGTTCTGCTAAATTTTATTTGCAGTTTTTATTTAGAAAATCGAAGAAAAAATATAAAATTTTTTTGATTGATCTGGACAGCCTGGGCCTTGAAGGCAGTGGACACAATGGGCCGGAAGTAAGGGCTGTCATGTCTGTTCGGCCTAGGTTTGGCCAATGAAATAGAAATCAGGCGCGTTTCCTTTTCGTTATGGATGCTTGACTTGAGCCCATTTCCCCGCTGCATTGGAGATGAAATTTTGGGCCTATCGTCCCATTCCCATTCCACGAATGCAAAGCCCAGCGTAAGTGATTGTTCTTTTTTTCCTCGGTGCAAGCGATTATTTTGTCCCACACAAACCGTATATCGGTATTCGGTAGGTGTTAACTTTTTCAAGAAATATGTTACACTGAAGATTTTTTTTTTGAGCATAAATATGTTACACTGAAGATGAGATGCATACAAGCGAATGCACACGCACGCCTTGCCGTAAGTTAGGTTTAAGGAATGCACGCCATCTTATATATAAAAAAAACTTATTAAACGGCAGACATCAAGTTGCGATCGCATAGCGACAGCTGAAGCCGTAGAGCCACAGCTGAGGATCCCAAGCTCTACCCTCACTAGCTTCGGACTAGCGCATTGTGATGATCGGTGAACGGAAAGGGCACCAGTTTCAGAACTTGTTTAGTTCGACAAATTGTATTTATTCACCTGTTACGTCTCGTCACATCGATGTGTATTACTCTCTATACACTCAGTCTAATTCGGTAAGTTGTCATCAAATTACCATTATTCACTCGTCACATCGTCAGTAATTTGCTGAACTAAACAGTAATTTGCATCCGAGGTAGTGTCTGGATCGGCAGGGAAAAAAATTTCGGCCAAGAGAATCTTGCATGCATGGAGTACTAAATGAAGTTTATTTGTAAAAACTTTTTCACATATGAGTGTAACTTTGCGCGACAAATTTAATGAACATAATTAATTCATGCTTTGCTATATTAATACTACAGTAATCATCGCTTAATACTGCGGTCAAAGACCTTATTAGATTTGTCTCACTATTCTGCTCGAGGGTGTGAAAATAATTTTACAAAATAACTTTATTTAATATCTTTAATTAATGGTCAAGAGCAACCAAACACTACCCGAGAACCATTCACGCACAGAAGCTGACAATCTGGCCCCACTTTCACAGCTGGGACAGTGGCGGCGCCACCCGCCTGACAGATCACGCCCCCCGCTTTTTTTTTTTTTTGAGGGCATCACGCCCCCCGCTTGATAAAAACCAAAACAGCTGTTGCTGTCCGACGACTGCAGCCTGCAGGCCAGTAGCGCCCATTGGACCGGCGCCGTCTCTCGCTCGGCCGCTCGCCGCCGCCGCCGCCGCCAATGGAGAGCCTCCGGCTCGCCGTATCCCACCGCCCGGCTCTCCCGCTCCGTACTCCCCGCGGCCACCTCCGGCACCGCCATCTCCACCTCCAGCCCTCTGCCAATTCTCTCTCCCTCTCGCTCCCCATCTCTCCCCGCCTCACCCTCACCCCCACCACTCGCCGCCACCTCCCCCCGATCCTCGCCTCCGCGTCAGGCTCTGCGGTCGCGAGCCCTAGCCCGGCCCCGAAGCCCGCCGCCGCGGAGGCGGGCGGCGCGAAGCCGCTGCCCCTCCTCATCTCGCTCGCCGCCGGCCTCGCCGTCCGCTTCCTCGTGCCGCGCCCCGCCGAGGTGACCCCGCAGGCGTGGCAGCTCCTCTCCATCTTCCTCTCCACCATCGCGGGTCTCGTCCTCGGCCCGCTGCCCGTCGGCGCGTGGGCGTTCCTCGGCCTCACCGCCACCGTCGCCACGCGCACACTCCCCTTCGCCGCCGCGTTTGGGGCCTTCACCAACGAGGTCATCTGGCTCATCGTCATCTCCTTCTTCTTCGCGCGCGGGTTCGTCAAGACCGGCCTCGGCGACCGCGTCGCCACCTACTTCGTGAAATGGCTGGGGCGCAGCACGCTGGGTCTGTCCTACGGGCTTGCCATCAGCGAGGCCTTCATCGCGCCGGCCATGCCCAGCACCACGGCAAGGGCAGGAGGGATTTTCCTTCCCATTGTCAAGTCGCTGTCTCTCTCGTCGGGCAGCAAGCCGAACGACCCATCGGCAAAAAAGCTGGGTTCCTACCTTGTGCAATCGCAGTTACAGGTAACGAACAGTGAGATTGATGTTGCAGGTGCCTGCAGGCTGTGGTTTTATAGTAAGATGTTACAGATGAATACCGCTGTTACATCAGAGATACAATTTGGCTCGAAGGTTTCTAAATTTTGCTCCAGATCGGTGAATCTGGCATGTGCTATTTGTAGTGGTAATAAGTCATTTGACTCGGGACCTTGGAAAATTGTTATGAATTGTAGTTTATAGTTTGCAAATCCCTGCTTGTTTCATGAACAGCTGCCTGTTTCGGACAGGGTATCTTTTCAAAAAAAAGTTTGTTAGATCCATGTGCATCTTTTGTCCCCCTCAAAACATGTGGATTCATAAGCTCCGCAACCCACTGGGTGAATCTAGCATTGATTTAATGGGCTTTTAGTTTTTAGTGCTTGTGCTAATTGCATTAAAGACCAATGTCTATGTGTATTTACTATTTAGGAGATATTATGTATCAGGAAATTAGAGTCTCATTTTGGACATTTCAACCTTTTCAACATGAAAGGAAATGCATCTCAAACAACATTATATTGGTGTTTATATTGCGGAAACTGAATTCCCTTCCTTGGATCCTTAAATGGCCCGAGTGAGAGGTGGGCATCGCCCCATTTTTTTGTCCACTTTTTTAATTGACTGGATCTAATTGGCCTAAATCAGCCCATTAGGAATGAGAAAACTCCCACCTCCCACATGGTTAACTCAGATTAAGTCCAAGGGATCTTGGAGCATTCTACATAAGATTGTTTGTAAATCATTAGAGCCTATCCCATAGATGATATCACCTGTGGTGATATGGAGGTGAAGAAATCCGTAGGGGTCACTGTCAATGCATCCTTGGTTACTTTGGGAATACTGGAAAACATATGGTGGGCAATTTAAGCGTGGTCTTAAAGATTACTGCTGTAAGACATAAATATGGAGAGATCCGGGAAGCATAAAGTGTTCTTTCTAGTGACTAGCAATGTTTTCTAGTTATACCCACTTGAAAAAAAAATCACCTAGCTTCTTTAGTAGTAGTATAGTGCCTCCCCCTCCCTCTTTTTTTCTTATTATAAGGATTGCATGTGAATTGTTTGTTTCTCTTGTTTACCTTCGTCTATCATTCCTTCATCTTCTAGTATATAAGTAACTCTCTTGCTAGTTTCTCTCCCATTTTTTCAAAGTATACTTTTTTCAAGTTTTTCACGTGATTTATGAGCTTCAATGTTGTGCACACTCAATCTAAATAAGCATTCTGATTTGAATGAAGAAGTTTACTTCTTGAAAGGAGAATTTTGGTGTGTTATGATGCCATAGTTAATCAAAGTAGCAGAGATACACATATGTTAGTGCAGACTGATTTTGGGTACATATCTTTTTCTTTCCTTTGGGATAGTTCAAATTTCCAACTGAAAATGAGAAGTTAATCTCAAGCTGCTAATGTTCTGTTTTGCTGAACAGAAATAACAAATTGCACTTCATTGTGAAATGCTGCCTCTTAAATATTTCTGTGCACATGGATGCTCTGTAGTTGGACTAGTTATGTTTTCACTTAATCTTTAAGCTTATTTAAAATTAACCAATGACATTAATATGTCTGTTCCTGACTTTCTGTTGCTTGACACTTGACAGTCGTCTGGCAACTCCAGTGCTCTCTTCTTGACGGCAGCTGCACAGAACCTTCTGTGTCTGAAGTTAGCCGAGGAGCTTGGTGTTAAGATTGCAAACCCATGGGTAACTTGGTTAAAGGTTGCTAGTTTGCCAGCAATTGTTGGGCTTTTAGTAACTCCTTATTTGTTATACAAAATATTTCCCCCTGAAATAAAGGACACTCCTGATGCCCCAGCATTAGCTGCTCAGAAACTGAAGAACATGGGCCCAGTAACAAGAAATGAATGGGTCATGATTGGTACAATGATTCTTGCAGTCTCACTATGGATTTTTGGGTAAGATTCTTCTTTTAGGAGGATTCTTCCATGAATTGACTTGCAATCTCAAGTTAAACTTTTATGAACTCGATTTTCTTTAAGTTATATTCGTTACACTGTTCTGTGGATTGCACACATATGTACACTGTACAAGTACTTTTCTTGATTGGTGCCTGTTGAATTACTCGTTGTGAACCATGTTCACACGCAGCACTGTTCAGCACGCTATTGGTGGTATTCAGTACTGTTATGTGTAGTGTTTACCCTTGAAAGGTTCCTTTATTAGTCTTTAGCGGTGAGTTCCACTCAGGGTTGTGTAGATGTTTAAAATATTTATTTTTTCTTTAGTCAATTATTAATATGTTTCAAGAGCTTTGTTACGGTACTTGTAATTACCGAAGGTACGTGGAAGTACCTGTTATACTTGCAGGTACTTTCCTTTCTTGTCCTTCTTATAAAAAAAATTCAATAGATTTACTCATAATTAAAAGGGTAATTTCTCACTATTTTTGGTACTAGGTACCTCTTGTTACCTCCACTGTTAGATTTCGTCGGATGGATGGCACTCATTAATTTCAAGCACTCTAAAAATTCTAATGTTTCAAATGTAATCAATTTCCCCTTTTCTTAGATGGGCTGAAGCTTATTCTGATCCTAATGGTGCAGGGAAGCTATTGGCGTATCGAGTGTTGTTGCTGCAATGATTGGACTCTCAATTCTTCTCCTGCTTGGAGTACTGAACTGGGAGGATTGTTTGAATGAGAAGTCTGCATGGGACACCTTAGCTTGGTTTGCTATTCTAGTTGGCTTGGCTGGGCAACTTACCAATGTGGGGATTGTGTCATGGATGTCAAATTGTGTTGCCAAGGTTCTACAGTCCTTCTCATTGAGTTGGCCTGCAGCATTTGGTGTTCTTCAGGCCTCGTACTTCTTTATTCACTATATATTTGCAAGCCAGACAGCACATGTTGGAGCTTTGTTCTCGGCATTTCTTGCCATGCATTTAGCAGCCGGTGTACCACCTCTACTGTCAGCGCTTGCTTTGACATACAACGCAAATCTCTTTGGTGCACTAACTCATTATAGTAGTGGGCAAGCTGCAGTGTACTATGGGGGTAACTTTTCTCTTCCACCTCATCTTCACAATTTTCCATGTTTGCTAGAAAGCTACCATGTTTGTATGGGGGTAACTCATTATGTTTCTTTCATTGTAGATGCATTGTTCAAACTGATTAGCCTCCATCTGAGATTGCAATGTTTAGAGCACATTTTGACATATCATTTGTTTCTATTTTATCTCTTCAATTTACTAAATCTTTGTTTAGTGTATTTGACTATGAAACTACTCCCATACCTTTGTTCAGAACAATTCATGGTTCAGTGGAGCCTTGTAATGAAATGAAACCACAAGATAAGCTGATGTGCATACAAACATATGGAAACAACCCTTTGTTTCTTTTTACTACTATTAGGTTATCCATTAGGGGCTTTGAGTTGAATATTTATTTTCTACTGAGTAACCTGATGTTTTCCTTGTGCAGCGGGATATGTTGACCTTCCTGACGTATTCAAGCTGGGTTTTACATCAGCTGCACTCAATGCAGTAATCTGGGGAGTTGTTGGTGCATTCTGGTGGAAATTTTTGGGGCTTTATTAAGTCTCCTAGCAGTGTTATTTCAGGAATTTTTCACCTTACTAAACTAGTGAATCATGATCCTCCATTGGAGGGGCGTCATTTTTCTTCCGAGGCGCTTGATGATGCATAATAATAGAGTGATGTCCATCTTAGAAGTTTTTGGACTTGCTGCATTTGCACAAAATAATCAACCCAGAAAGCAGATGTGTTTCGGAAGGTGATTGATGGCCATCTTATATCTCCTTGATGTACTCTACTCCCCACGAAGGGAATCAAGTGCATGAACATGATGCTTCATATCTTGTCTTTTGAGGCTGCGATAGTCTGCTTCACTGTATGCCCTGGCTGCCATATATGAAGCAGTCTCGGAGGGCACATGGTGTCACAACTGTGGATGCAGGATCCTTTGGAGGAAATTTAATTATGGCACAATAAACTCTGCCTAGGGGGGGAATGAACTTGCCTAACCCGACTCAACGAACTACGGTACAACGGATTGTGACGACGAAGCTAGCATTTTACACTCAAAACGTAACAACATGAGGTGCTGGAAGTAGAAAAGGGGCGCTAACCTGCCGTGCATTTCTCTGAACCATGAGCCGCTGCTTAGCATTAAGCCGCTAGGAGAGGTACGGCTGGCATCTGAAAGTGAAAATCCCACGCAGTTGCCTGTTCTGGTTACTACAGGCAGTTGTTGGCTCCAAGGATCTCTGTACTCCCGCGTCCCTCGATTCCAATCGCTGTCATTTTTTTTTTTGTTGCAACTGAACAGTAAACTGAGAAGTCGCCCTCAAAAAAAAAAGTAAACTGAAAAGTCGATAAGCCAGATAATTCACGAAAGGGTTCTGTTAGTGTTAGGTAAGAGCCCGTAGGCCCCTCCTCCCTCTCCCAGGCTCGGTCGCCCTACCAAAGCCTACAATGCGGCGGGACAGAGGCCGCTGAGCCGGCCGGCGAGGGGCACATGGCACTGGCAGCAAGAGCACCAACCGGCTAGGCTACATGTATGTGCACGCCCGGAGGTCGGAACCAACGGCCGGCGTCTTGGCCGGCATTTTACGTGACGTGACGGCGAGTCGAACGAAGGCGACCGGGCCGACCTGAGCAAGGATAGGAACGCGAGCGGTCGTGCAGCCGGCAACCGGACAAGGGGCGCTCACACGGCCGCTGCGGGCCATGCAAAACGCTTTTCCGCTCTCGCCGTGGCCTCTCTGCCGCGCCCACCGATCGACCCGGACCGACCGGGCGGACCCGTCGGGGTTCGGCGTTTTCCACCCCCACGCCGTGCCCACCCAGGCCGGTCAGCCGGTGTTGCCAGGGAGGGATGTGCGCGATCCGCCCGTTAGGTGCGCGCGTGTGGGGGCAGCGGGGCTCGACTCGGCCCGACCCCTCGCGCGCCCGGCACGTACGCGGGCGCGGAAAGCAGAGCGGGACCGGGGCGGGACCAGACGGCCAGAGCGGGACAGCCCTGAGCCCACGCATCTGGCCGCCAGCCGCATCGGTCGCCGTCGCCAGCCACGGCGGACGTGGGCGGTGTGCCAGAAGGCGAGTCAGCGAGAGGCTTTTCGGCCAGGATCGATTCGCAACACGCACGTCGCGCGCGCGTTCCCGGCCTTCCGTTCGACGCGCCGCAGCCCGGAACGGGTTGGTCTGACCTTGCAGGCCGCGGTAATCAGCACGCGCTCCCTGTACGATCGATCCCTCGGTCTCGGCGCGCCGGGAGATCGAGGAGGCCGTCAGCCGGATGGCCACTTTCCTCGTTGGAGGACTCGCTCGCTCGCAGAGTCGCAGCCGCAGACGACTCGCAGGCATGCAGACTGCACACATCTGCTCCTCCCCTTCCGCGCCCGCCCGCCCATCACCCCCATCGTCAGCGCAACTCCCCTCTGTTTGGCACGGAGAGCAACCGGAGCGCCGCAGAGCAGCAGAGAGGCCGAGCCCCACCGCCGGAGTACCGGACCACCCTTCTTCCTTCGGTCCCCGGTCCTCGCGCACAGCACAGCAGCGACTGGGAGAGGCTTTTACTGTGCGCAGCGACGCAGGCCGCACCCAGCGCAGTGACTGTCCGGGCCGATGCAGCGCGTCGTGCCTGTCGTCAGGATTACCTAACCTCTCCCGGTTCACAAAGCCGATCGCCGTTTGTCCGAGCTCCGACGAGGCTCTTCCTCGAGGTTTTTCAAGTGTTAACCGCATGCGCCGCGGGCAACCCGACCGCTGTCGAAAAATTCATCAAGAACGCTCCGAAGTCACTGGGATCAGAATCAGATCACCCCCAGGATGCGACGGCGATGCGACGGGAGGAGGTGACGGGTGGTGTTGTTTTCGTGCTCCTTTTCAGGCCCAAGGCCCGGCGACGGACAGACAGGCAGCCGGACAGGTCCCGTCGCCTTTGTTGAAGAATCCCCCTCTACCCGCCACCCACGACTCGTAGAGAGAGGGAGCAGCTTTTGTTGTCCTCGTCTCCCCCCGAGTGAACCATCTGTCACGCGCGCAACGAAAGTCTACGTACTTGCGTTGTGCTGAAGCGTACGTGTTGCCAACCTCAGCGAGGGCGATGCACCGCGCGGATCACTTTCCAAGGAGCGGGATGAGTTCCGACGATCGAGTGAAGCACACTGTTCTTTCTCTCAAAAGTTTGATGGATGGATGCTCCAGTTGCTTCTATGGGAAACGGCAGTATATATGTTATGCTTCACATTTGTGTTTGGTCTAAAGGTTTTTGTAGTAATTGTGTTCCGTAAAATTGACGTACCAGTAACACTGCAGTGTCTTTTTGATGCGGTCGTGGGTTTTTCCGTGGACAAGTTTGCGCCAATCCTGACCTAGCTCGCTCCCTTTGTGCCACGGACTGACAGGTCTCAAGCAACGTCCCTGTGTTTATTACTACCCAGAGGAGGAACCTGAAACCCTTGAATTACGCCCTGGACGTGGGGGAGGTGGGGGACATGCAGAGCTAGCAATACCGTCATGCGATGCAGAGAAAAGGCATAATGACGTAGTCAAGACACTCCTGCTGGACTGAACCACTTGAGACATTCTTTTTTGTGACTACTGCATGGGGTGTAGGCCGACGCATCATTGGTTACCAACTACCAATCACCCGGATATCATTTCAATTCATGCATACCGGGAAACAGAAACACACAGAGAGTGCACTCGGAAAAAGCCTACAGTCTGTGATAAACATTACAAAACGGCTCAAAAGTTTCTTCCCCTTTTCTATTCACAAGATTCGATCTGGATAACTTTCTCCCCAAGTCTAGGCCTACGGACTAATCAATCCTTAAAGACGAACACAAAGGACCTATTTAGGAGTCTAACTTCCCCCAAAATACACTATGCAAAAAGAAGATTCCCCATCACATCAAACATCACATCAAAAATGTCGGTACATGCATGGAGTACTAAATGTAGATGAAATCAAAAACTAATTAAACAGTTTGAACGTACTTTGCGAGACGAATCTTTTGAGCCTAGTTAGGTCATGGTAGGACAATATTTACCACAAACAAACGAAAAGTGCTACAGTGCTTTTCAGTTCGGAATAGTGATTTTCAGCCTGAAATCCGTACAAAATCTCCCAATTTTGCATCCCAATTTTGACTTCTAAACACACCCAAAATCAACAGAAACATCCAAACAACCCCGCTCGTCGTTTTAGGACCACTTTTTTTTTTCTCATGTCATTTCCCGTTCTTTTTCTAACCCGCGTCGTTTTCAGGGCGTAGCTTTCCCTTTCGTGTATGATCCGATAGAATAAACGGGGCTAGAAGAAGAAGGGGAAAAAACGGACGCCTCGTCGCCGTTTCACGTCGATGCGATCCGATTGGATTTCAGGGAGCTTATCTTAAACTAAACGACGGACGCGCGCCTCAACTCAAGAGCCGCGACCGCGACAGCGAGCTTAACCGAAAAGGGAGGAAGAGCCAGACGACTCCGGCGCCTGAGTCGCGAATCGCGATCCCGGCGCGGCGGCGCGTGCGAATCTTCCCCTCCCCTCCCCTCCTCCGGCTCCGGCCGCCGTTCGGCGAGCGCCACGTACCCACGTGGTGACGTGTGGGACGGCGAGCGAGACGAACACGAACCCCCCCGCCGAGTCGCGGCGACGCCGTCCGTGCCTGCTCTCTCGCTCTTCCTCTTGTCTTGTTGGCCCAGAGTCCGGGACTCGAGGGGCGGCCGGCATGTGGAAAGAGGAGAGGGCGGTGAAAAGAAGGGAGCAAAGGGAGAAAGTGGGCTCCACCGATTTCTCGAGAAAAGGCTGGTGTCCTCCCGTATGGATTGGCGTCTTGTTGCAGAGGCCGACGAGGCAGAGCACAGGAGGGAGCAGACCGGCCCCGGCCCATGGAGGCGCGTCGCCTTTTCGGGCTCCCCCGCCCGGCGCCCACAGCCAAAAAGCCCGCGCCCTTTCCCCGCCGTGGCCGGCTCCCTGGGGCCCGCCCGCGCGCCGGCTCCCCTGCTCCGGTTCCGTTCCGTTCTGAGCCTCACCGTGCGTTGCAGACATCGGCAGTTCGTGTCCGTCACCACTCACCACCATTGGCGCTCGCTCACTGGGGCATGGGCGCATATGGCTCGTGTCGTGGCTGGCCCGTGAGGGGACGTGGTCGGTCGGTCAATGTCTTTTTTGTGGCTCGTCGCGCGGCGCGAAAGGTCGTTTCTTTCGTGGTCACGACCTGAGCCTCACGCATGGGCGTGATCAGGGGTGAGTACACGTTTCGTGGGATGGCTGTCACGACCTTGGGAGTACATTTTGACTTGTCGTTTAATTTTTCTAGATATATTTTCTTTGGTATGTATCTAAACATAAGTATATATCTAGGTGTTTGCCAATGCGCTAAACCTGCTTTGTTGTTCAATTTTCTTACTTAATATGCCTCAAACTACTATTTATTTTAACTTTTCTAGATACGTGACTGATAATACTTTAAGATAAGAATTGAGCCTAGCTCAACTATTTAGGGTGAGAGTTTTGGTTCAACTCTTAATTTAGGTGCCTATTTTCCTCTTTTTAATGAAAAAACTGGTTCAATTTTTTTCTTTTATAAATAATAATAATAATAATAAAGACGGAGAGAGTATGAGGCTGTTTGGTTCGCGCCTCAGTTCACCACCGTACAGTGTTTTGCGCCACAACTCATCCCGCCACACTACAATCAACGTGAAAAACAGCCGCAAGGCTGTGGCGAGTTGCTCCGTGGCGTGGCAGCATGTGGCCGGGAGCCAAACAACCCCTATACCCCAACATTGTCACATATTTGGTTCACCTGTATTGTCCTGCAAGTCTGCAACTGCCACCATGGGGGCTCGGTCCCGACCTCTTTTTAAATTAGCACTAGCAAAATTCACTCCGGAAAAAAAATAAGCAAATCTTACGCAACTAACATGCTAACGGAATAACCATTTTCAAACATTCATCCCTCAACTATAAAATTGATCAATTTAGTCCTAGGTGGCATGTCAGACAAACAAGTGTCGTGAAACTTGTAAGGTTCTTGCATGCTATACAAGTCAAGCATCCTTACCAACCTGGAGCAAGTGTTAAATTGAGCCAAAATTGGCCAACGTAGTAAAAACGGTTCGTTGGTGATCTCTTTTGTTTATTTGTGCATTTACCTTAACCAATAAACTGTACTTTTTGATGCATAGGACTGAAATGAGTAAATCAAGGGTGAAGTGTCACTTTTCTATCTGTTAACGCATTTTTACAACACATGATGAACCTATTGGGGCTGCTTGATACTTTCATAGTTTCATTCGACCGTGATAAATGCCTGAGCTGCTAAATTAAAGATGTTTAAGGTAGTTCAAATTTGTCGCAAAATTCTCTCTTTGCTGCCTGCGTGCGCATCACAGTTCTCATGCTTGTCCTTTTTGTAACTTGTAACGCTGGCCTGGCCGGGTCGCCTGGTCCCATCTGTCGCCGTGGATGCTTAACCATGGTGATCTCTCACACCACGAGTCCACCACCATCGCAGGTAACCTGACCAACCCGAGCTCGCCCTTCTCCAGTCTCCTCACCCATCTCCACTCTGCCACTCGTCTTTTAAGCACACAGTTCTTGCGGCCGAAAATAGTAACCTGAGAGAGCGAAGAAAAAAAACCCCTCACTCCACTTCACACACCCCGCAGAGAGAGAGAGAGAGAGCGAGCGCAAGGCGATCATGAGAAACCTCAGGAACATCCCAAGTAGCTCTCAGTTGTACTGGTAGGCGCTTGGATCGGAGCTGGGGAAGAAGACAAGACCACCATGGTGATGGTCCTTGGTGGTGGTCACAGCAAGACGGACGAGAACCATCACCGGAGGCGCAACCTTCCACTCCCCTTTCCTCGGCTGCTGCCCCTCCCCTGATCGAAAACCCTCTGTGATCCTTCCTCCTCCTTTGGGTCCGGATCAGACTCGCCTTCTTTTCTTGGAATCTTTGAGAATTTCGCGCTAAGTCGAGCGATTCAGCATGAAGAGACCGAGCGGTGCCGTCTCCGGCGGCGGCGGCGGCAGTCCCGGCCTCCTTCCGATTGTCCAAAGTGGTATGTTTTGCTGACATCTTCTCGGCGGTTTTATGCTGTGTTCTGTTTCTGCTTCTTCGGATGGTTTGGCTGATATGGGGTTTGTTTGGAAAGACGATGGCTTTGGTGGCGTCGGTGTGGAGGACGCCGACGAGGACATGGTGCTGTGCGGCGGCGGCGCCGGCGGCGGCGGGGGAGGGGAGAAGAAGCGGCGGCTGAGCACGGATCAGGTGCGCGCGCTGGAGAGGAGCTTCGAGACGGAGAACAAGCTGGAGCCGGAGCGGAAGGCGCGGCTGGCGCAGGACCTCGGCCTGCAGCCGCGCCAGGTCGCCGTCTGGTTCCAGAACCGCCGCGCGCGCTGGAAGACCAAGCAGCTGGAGCGCGACTACGCCGCGCTGCGCCACTCCTACGACGCGCTCCGCGCCGACCACGACGCCCTCCGGCGCGACAAGGACACGCTCCTCGCAGAGGTACGCGCGGCGCCGCCGCCGCCGCCTGAATCCTAATCCCTCAATTCTCACGTGCACCGCGACAGGGAACAAATGGCCAATTTTTCAGCGTTTTTTGATGTGCTGTTCCGTTGGTGGGTCGTGACAGATCAAGGAGCTCAAGGCGAAGCTGGGCGACGAGGACGCCGCGGCGAGCTTCTCGTCCGTGAAGGAGGAGCCGGCGGCGTCCGACGTCGAGCCCCACGCCGCGGCGGCGGCGGCGGCGGCCATGGCGGCGCAGGGCTCGTCCGACAGCGACTCCAGCGGGGTTGTGAACGACGCGGAGATGGCGCCGGACAAGGCCCACCACCCTCCTCCTGACGCGGCGGCCGCCGCGGAGGCCGAGGCGGTGGTGCCGTGCGGCGCGGCGTCGTCGTCGCTGGCGCTCCACCACGGCGAGGTGTTCTTCCACGGGCACCTGCTGAAGGTGGAGGAGGACGAGGCGGCGTTCCTGGGCGACGACGAGGCGGCGTGCGGGGGCTTCTTCGCCGACCTGCTGCCGCCGTCGCTGCCGTGGTGGACCGAGCCCACGGAGAACTGGGCTTAAGCCGAGCCGAGGCGGACGGACGGGCGGGGGTGAATAAAAGAAACTCGGCAGGGTCGGGGGGCGTTTCTGCAAATTTTGTAAAATGGAAGTGTACCTAGTCCTTTTTTGCCATTTCTCCCTTACCGGCAGCCCGGCCGGGCTGCGTCACTTAGTTCCAGTACCACCGCTACGTCGCCGGTAGCCTTGTCGCTTTTTGGCCGTCCTCTGTCTCCGCCGGTGGAACTGAAACGGCGGGGGTGAAACTGTGAAAGTAACCACCGAGAAGAAAAAGGAAAAAAATGGGTGTTTGTGCAAAACGGCACGGAAACGATGGGGATGGGTGGGGATCGAAAGCGACAGTGGCCACGAGTAGTGTAGGGGAAGCGAGCGCCGGGCCGGGCCGGCCGGGGCGTGCAACGCTGGCGGAACAGCGTCGCTGTCGGTGGGCCCGGCGCCACGTGAAAAGTCAGGCTTGTCACTGACAGCGATTCCTGGTGCCCACTGGTGGGCCCCCTCTTTGGTCCCTCCCCTCTCCCTTCCCCGTCCGTGGCCACACAGCAATTCCCCACCTCCTTTTCCCTCCCCGGAGAAGATGCACACGGCAATTTCACTCCCAATTCCTAACCTCCAGCAAGCAAGAATCGTCGCAAAAGGCGTGCGTTTCCTTTCCTTTCCTTTTGAGAAATTCTTGGGAACCCGAACCAGGAACCATGGAAGAAGCTTGGGAAGGAACCACAGCAAGGTTCGTGCGTGACAGGTTGATATTTCCCCGGTGAGATTTCGGAAACAAACCATTACTACAAGACAGCCTGCGTGCGAGTCTCTTTTGTTTGAAATTCAAATGCTCTGCCGTCTTGTTTAAACGGGCGCTACAAAAAGCTGGTGCGTGCGTGGAGGGGTCTGTGGGGATTGTGGGGGATCGGATCGGGCGGGGCACGGCCTGTTCATCGGACGGGACGACGACGCCGCGCCGTGATGATTGCTTCCGCGCGGCGACCCCGGACGGTCGGAGGGATCACCGGCAGCCGGGTTAAAAAAGACCTGCGCGCGGCCCGGCGTCCCGCGTCTCCTCCCCCGCCAAAATACTTTTGCTCGGAGCAGTGCGTGCGGGCGGGTGCGCTCGGGCCACCGCTTTTCCCGATCCTTTTGGGCTCGGCGCCATGGTGCTCTCTGCTCTGCTCCTCCATGTGGATTTCCACTCACGGGCGGGCGGGCGGTCGTGGGGGTTTTGGTACGGCGATTCCGTGTGTCCTCGCCCTCCTCGGCTCGGTTCCACTACTGGCTTTTGCCTCTTGGGCGTGTGCTTGTGCTTCCGTTTCTTCGGATGAGCGTTGGGCTGTGGAAATTGCTGTGATGCTGTCGTGCACGGTGTTGTACTAGCAGGACAACAAGATGGAACGAGCCCAAGTCGTCGAGGGATCTCAAAGACTTAGTTTAAAGATGGCAAAATAGCAAGTCCTCCAACTCTTCAAAAGTCTAATTTAGGGGTTGTTTGGTCTCCGGCCACACCTCGCCTCGCCACCGACGCCCCCGCCACGGAACAGTGATTTCCGTGGCGGGCGAAACGTCCGCCGCGGGTGTGTGGCGAGCTGCACAGTGCTGTGGCGGGTGGTGGCCGGAGACCAAACAGCCCCTTAGTCTCCGGACTATATTATTCGGGTTTAGTTCAATGTCTCGTCCTTGCTGGATGTCCATGTAGACATGCCACGTCACTTGAGGGCAGGGTCCACTGTTGTAAATGTTCTTGTGCCCTTCATTTTTCCTTCCCTCACTCTCTTTCTTCCCCCTCTTTTCCCACGTCAGCTGAAACAAACAATTTGTTTGCTAGTTTCTGCTATTCCTTTCTAAAAACAAGTTGTTTTGCTTCCACCTCTTCGTCCCTAGAATGATAGGTTCCTCTTCTTCCTCTTTCCATGAAAAAATAAAGTTACTAGAACTACCGGACACAAGCAATGCAAGTATCATCAGTGAAGGATGGGAAAGGAAAAGTGTCGAGAACTTAACCAGTCAGAACTAATAAGAACCGAACTGACGTGCCTATGTGTGTGTCATAACCGAGTCAAGAACATAGCCGAGTCATCAGACCTAAAAAGAAAGAGAATATGAGGAAGGAAGGAAAACATGAAGGGCACAAGGGCATATAGATATAGGACATTTACAACAGCGGACTCTATGCTCAGGTGATGTGGCATGCCTACTTGGACAGATAGCTCGGACGGCGGATGAAATCGAACTAGATTACTAGAGTTCAGAGACTAAATTACACCTTTGGAGAGTTGAGGAACGAAATTGACTCGAGGGCATAAGTTCGAGAACGAAATTGTTTATTTTGCCTTTAAAGATGTTTCATGTGAAATTCTGCATGGAAAGAAGAAGAAAAAGCTTACCTGAACGAGGTTCTCGACTTCTCGTACATCACAAGGTTTCCTTCCTCTGTTGATGTTTGAGCTCGTCACAGTGAAGCTGCTGCCAGATGTGGATAAAATCAGAAGAGCGTTAACCGAGTCTCGCATCCGAACGTTTCCAAACACCACATCTCTCTTTCATTTTTATCTTTTCTTTTCTTTTTGTTTTGTTTTCGGTACGGTATCCATCCAAGAGGACGCTTACATCTCGTCGAACGAATGGACCAATCGTCGTTTGACTTTCTGCGGTTTCCTCGTCCTCTTCTTTTTTCTCATTTCATTTCAGTTGTTGTTGCTGTCGTGTTGTAACTTGGCTCAGCATATGTTGCCGTTGGAGGGCGACCGGCTGGGGGAGCGGAGAGCGACGGGCGCGCGGCCGCGCATATGGCTGGATGCCTGGATGGACAGACAAGGAGCGTCACTTGCCGCTCCCAGAAGCAAGCGACACGGGACGACAACGAAGAAGAAGAAATGACCCATCCGGGACAAAAACGTCGGTGTTGGGGGAGTGGAGTTGGATGGGTGCCGGTGCCAGCGACATGGCAATAGCCTACCCTGGTGATAGGAAGAACGACCATATATAGCCAGCTTTGGAAGAAGATGCGGAGGTTCTGCTGCTTACGGTGGTGTTCCTTTTGCGGCTATCTGGGGTGCTATTTGGCAACCCGAAACACCACTGCTTTTCCTCGCCAGAGCGTTGTGAATTGTGATCATTAGCAGGACAGGATTTGTGTGCGTTGGTTCGTCTTGTTTGTGTTTCTTTCATGCTTTGTCACATGGACATGGTACATGGCGACGCCAATTACCATTCTGTTCGGTGAAAAAGAATAGTGAAGTTGCAAATGAATAGTGCTGGAATAGTGTTTTTGTGAGAGAAGATGTGATGGATGTGATAGGTGAATAGTGCTATTTACTATTTCTTTTGAAGGAAAAGAACAAAACAGACCCTAAGTTTTGGTGATCTGTCGGTGGATAGTTTCTCATGTTCACTTCTCGTGTGCTTCCGGTTCGGAATGTTTTGTTTTTATAACCTAACAAAATATGCTTTGCCATTTTTAGACTCGATGAGCATTTTCTTGTCGTCAATCTTGGGTGTTCATTGGATGAGTAAGCCAGCGGGACATCCAGTGAACGCAAGCAATAGCCCTTGAATCAAACTCTTCGAAATCAAATTCTCTCTTTTATCTATTATTTTAGAGGTCACGCAAATGTCTCCCACTCCAACAATAGCGCATATGGATGAAGGGCTCGCTAGAGACCTCCTAGTAATGACGGGTGGAGGGAGAATTTGAAGGCCTCCCCGAAATGAAAAGCCTAGTAGAGTGTCTGTTGAAGTGCACGTTTTTTTTTCTTAGCTCTATACACTTGGGACAGGAGGTGTTTAGAGGTTCTGCTGGACTTGCTCTAATAGTCGTGTACGGTTGCGCCATCCAGCCTTCCTTGCAGATTTGTTGCTTTCTTGCCTTCATAACCGGACTATTCAGTGTTAAAACCATTGCATTGTGTATTCTTTACATTCAAAAGAGATTTGAAACTGCAAATTCAAGAGTTGAGTTGGCCAAAGTCATACCCAAAGATATTATGTCAAACAAACTAAATATCTTCGTTCGTAAGCTTCTTATATACAGTATATTATTAATATGCTAAACAATTGCCAAGATTTTATCTAAGTTGCTAATGCTAGGGTAAATTAAAAAACCCATCTCATATATCCTTTATTTTCATTTGGTCCTTCACCTTGACGTAATACTAGTTCTTATTATCATCGCATATGCATTGGTGCAGCGTCTTTTGAGAATGAACACTATGTTGATAACATAATGAAAATAGCAACGATGACAAATTTATAAATGATTCGCAATGATTAGCCTTTGAAGTGGCAATTTGATGTCCTTTTGTTTCATAAAGATATTATTAATTAAAAACTACAAGAGAAAAGTAATATCATTCTTATTTTCTTTTATCAAGATATGTGAAAACTTTATATTTACAAAATTTATATAACATAAGTTAAATCTTAATGCAATAACTTTGTTGGCCTAATGACATCTAGCATGACATAGAAATAAAGAAAAAAAGAAAAAGAGTCAAATAACCGGGCAGAGCTATGCGTAAGACGAAACGCTTATGGCGGAGGTTTCCCAAGCTATTGTTGAAGAGAACTTCACACCCCCCCTGATAGGATCTGGTGAGTATTCCAGACAAATTTGAAACCACCCACTGATTTTTGTTTCATGGTCATGAATCCCAAATAGGATATAGTATTGGTACTCCGACAGACCCTCCCTTTCAGGAAAGCAGTCGATGGTCTGTAGCTAATGTCGACAACCGATAAACGAACCCACTAATCAGGAGCCTATACCCTATCAGATCTAATTGTTGCGACATGGTAGAAGTGTGGAGAACCAATGAGCATTCAGTTGCCATTTATAGCCAGGGCCAGGAGGGATAGGAAGCGAAGGGATATGAAGGAATCAAGAAAAGATGCCAGATCCAATCAATTTGGAAATAATTCCTCCGTGAATGACTCGGCCTTCAAAGGCTGACATTGAAAGCATCATATGCTCAGTATTTTTGGCAACAATAGCGAGCTTGCTCGCATCATCACGAAGCAAAACTATTTCAAGTTCTAAATCGTCGAAGATTAGTTCTAGCTTCTCTTTCCTGAGCAAACTTGATAAGAAAGGTGCCTCTCATGCCTAAAACCAAAAGAAAATTGATTTGTTCATCAGGCTGATGACTGAATTTCTAGAGGTTGCCATGAGATCTTTTGGACAAAAGGATATGTTGTAACACCCTAAATTCCATCACTAAAATAATGTAAGTAACATGGTGTTTAGATTTAATTTTCTAAGGAATAAATAATTTATCAAATGAATTTGGCCTTTAAATATTTAAATACAATTTGAATAATTTTAGAGCAACAAGTGCTTGTGCATCATTTTTGGTTGCATGTTTTTTGTTTGTATGTGTGTGGTTTTCAAAAACATGAAAAAGTTTAAACCCCTAAACCCTCTTCTCTCCCTCTCTTTCTCTCTTTTGGCCCAACCCAGCTGGCCTCCCTTCTCTCTCTCGCGGCCCACGACCTCTTTCTGACCCAGCTCCCCTCCCTCTCTCTTTTTCCGGCCTGAGTCGCAAGCCACTAAGCCGCCGGCCTCTCTCTCTCTCTCTCTCTCTCTCTCTCTGCCCATCTCCCCTTCCCGACCCGCAGCCCACCGGCCTTGCCCGACCTTTCTCTTCCCCACCGCCGGCCCAGCCATCTCGCTCGGCCCAGCGTAGCCCACCGCGCGCGGCCCGCTCCGCCTCCTCTCTCTCAGCCGCTGACCAGTGGGGCCCGCGTGTCAGCGTCGTCCCCCACCTCCGGCTCCTCCTCTGCTTCGCTCTACCGAGCGGCCGCCGACCGTTTCCCTGCGCTCCCCGGCTTCTCCCGCCTTTAATCCCTATCATCAAGGTGATGTGAAGCACCGGTATCACTCCCCTCCTTTACTCCTCCTTCTGTTACCCCCGCCCCTTTTGAAACCTCTTCAGTGGCCGGCCGTAATGGCCATTGACGGCCACCGAGCGCTCCGCTGCCGGCTTCTCTCGTCCCCTTTCCTCTCGGGCTCTATAAAAGCCGAGGCCAAGCCCCTGTGTTGCCCCCCTTTCCTCGCTCGCTCTCGCTTCTCCCTCCGCCGAACCGTGTCGTGCCCGGAGCTTCACCGCCCATCGTCTTCAACCTTCCGCCGCCGTCCTCGATCTCCCTCGCCGCCGCTTCCCCGTCGCCCTCTTCTGCACCCAAGGCTTCGCATCGAGGTGAGGAACTCACGTCCTTCGAAATCCGACCGCTCCCATCCATCTCCCACCACTCTGCGCTCACCGGAGTTGGCCGAACCGAGCTGAGCCGTCCCACCGGCCGTGGTGTCCCCTCCGTCGCCTTAGCCACCTTCTAAAGCCCGTAGTGTCCCCAGCTTCGCGTAGGATAAACCGCGTTGCGTTTGGTGGCCGGACGCTCGATTCTGGGCGAATTCCGGTGAGCTCCGCCACCGGCTCCGCTGTGCACCGCCGCGTGCATAGCGCCCGCCGCCGCCCGTCTGCTCTCAACCACCGCCAGCCGTCCGTGCGGCGATCAATGACCCAGATCTGCCCGGCCCCGAGTCAAACCGACGGCATACCGGTCAACCAGAGCTGACCACTGGTCTTTTTGCAAAAGAGACCCCGAGCTTCTTTCGTTTCACAAGCCGATCCTTCCACCTATAAAAATTCTTACGGATAGGTCCTGTTTTTATCGTTTAAGCCCCTGATCTTTCTGTTAATCCCGCCCGCCGTCCAAGCCTTGATCTTTTGCGCATAAGCCCTTCGGTTTATGAGTAATTAGGTTTTAGCCCCTGGTTTCTTTCAGTTTACTCCCTGGAAGCCTAGTTTCTTCATAGAAAAGCCCCTGAACCTTATTTTGGCCATATCTTTGCTGTTTTAGCTCTGTTTTAAGCGTTTTTGGTGTCCACACGATCATCTCAGTGAGCACGTTAGTTTTAGCAGTGTGTTTATAGTTTTCAGATCTGTTTGGTGTATTGTTTTATTAATCGTATGTTTCATGTGTGCTCGTAGACATTGTGCCGGTTTCAAGTGATCAGCCAGTTGGAGTGGATCAAGAGGAGTTGTTTGAGAAAGAAGAAGCTCAGTTTTTAGGCAAGCAAGGCAAGTGGTCTTCTCCCCCTGCATATTCCGTTTTTGTCCTATATAATTGCATGATAACTAAAGTTTACTTTTATTATTGTATTGCATAAATTTGATGGGAACACCTTTTTAAAGACATACCTAGATTTTTACCCATGATCCTTGGAACAACCCGGTTTAATAAATGTTTTTGGGTAGACTAATGCTTAGTTGCTTAACTCGGGTTGGATAAAAGTGTTTTTTCATGACAAAGGCTTTTATGCGAAAGGATGATGCTTTTGGTAATACAAGATCATATGATTTAATCGGAACATGGAGAACCACTCAAGAAAATAGTACAACCACAGTCCACTTGTGAGCGTAAGAAGGCACGATTTGTGGACGAGTTTTTTGATACTCTTTCTAGTGAGTTAGGCCATGCTCGTGGACATGTTTCTAGTGTTTCTTGTGTTGGTCCACAACATGCTTTCCGTGGTGCTTGTGTTGGTTCTTCTCCTACGACCCCGAAGGATCTTTGCCTTTTTGCTTGTGGTAGCACTCGGTTTTCTTCACGAGTGGCTCCTTTGAGGCATGATTCTAAGGGTGTTCGAAAACCTTTTCATTCGAATTGGCATTTGCGTCATGCTAACCCACATGATAAGTTGAGTGCACCATTTACCCGTGTGACCAAGTATTGGATTCCCAAGTATGTGCTTGCTAACCCTTTGGGATCCAAGGCTCGGTCTTTTTCGTTTCCTTGTGTGTAGGTATGGAGACGCGGTTGGAGAACATGTGCTTGATGGTGTTTGATCTTTGCCCGTGAGGTGATCAAGACAGGATGGTTCTCCACACCGCTTTGGATGGCTCTTGAAAGCCTTTGTACACATGTATAGTGAGTTTTCTTTTCCCCTTGTGCTCACTTGTATATACTTGTGTGTAAACCATGGTAGGCTAGCCACCTTGTTCATGATAGCTTTGTGACCTTGTATATCTATCTTGCTGTCTTTGTATGATTTTGTGGTGGATGATATATATGAACATCATGACATGCTTTATGGTTGCTCTATGGGAGTTATGTCATGTTGTTCATCCATATCATTTCGTCTAGCTCTATGGTACCTTTCTTGTTAGCATGTTTGTCCCCCCATGTATATCTTGTCATGCTAGCTTTGTAGTATATGTTGGTGGATGATCCATATGAACTTGTATCATGCCTTTGTTAGTTCTTGTATCATGTTTGGCATGTTGTTCTTTGGTATCATTTTTGTTAGGCTATTTGTATAGTTATGCACCTTGTTGACATGCTTGCTAGCCCATGCTTATATTCATGTATGTGATCATGTTACAATGTTTTATTTATCCTAATTGGTATTCTCAATGCTTTGTGTAGCATGTTTTGAGCTTTCCATGGAGTTTTGGGCTTGTATTGTCTTCGGGTTGCGGTTTGTGTCTTGTTGTGGCTTTCTCCCTTTGTTTTTGGTTTTAGAGTTTTTCTCTTGCTCTTTGCTTTCCTAGCTTTTGCTTTGCTAGGTGTCTTTGGTTGAGGGGAAGCTTGGCTTCTTTCGATGGGGAATTTGTTTTTGGGGGTGTGGCTTTTGGTAGCCATTTGTGATCCTTCAATTGGTATTCTTTCTATGGTACTCAATTGGGATCCTTGGTGGTCTTGCAATTGGTATCTTTCCTGTGGTACTCAATTGGGATCTTTGGAGCGGTTCTTAGTTGGTGTGTCCCCTTGTGAGCTTTCTTGGTGTGGAGTCAAGTTTCGTGTCTCCCCATGCATTTTGCATAACATATATTTCATATATCATGATGTATAGACTTTGGTAGGTTTTACATTCATGTCTTGCATTGTGTCATATATATCATGTTGCATTCGATGTACATATCTACCTTTATTGCATTTGTATCATATGCATGGTAGGTTGAGCTTCTCCTATATGCCATGAATACTATGATATGCTATTTGTGAGCTTTTGAGCATGTTTGATATGATTTGGTGATGGATAGCTATGCTCTTGATAGTTTTGCTATATATGCATGTTGAGATGGCTATTTTTGGAAAATGCTAGGATAGGCTCTCTCTTATGGGTTTAGGCCTCTTTATGATCTTAGTGTGCTTTGGTGATCTTGATCATGCCTAATTTGTGCTTGGATAGCTCATGCTTTTCACTTGGGGTCAAAGACCCATTTGTCATTGTGAATGTTTAGCCCATGAGATACCTTGTGGGGAAGCATAAGCTTCTTTTTGCCGCAAAGGCACTTCATGTACCATTTTGTGCTTAAATTTGAAAAATGAATTTGGTATGTATGAAATGCCTATGCTTGAAGTTATGTTCTCATTTGATTCATGTCATAAATGTTTTAATTTGGGTGCTAAACCGTTGCATGTTGTCTACCATGAGAAGTCTCATTTTAAGAAGTAGACACATGGCTCGGTGGCTTTAACATGACATGAGATGCTTATGGGTGTTTGTAATGATCTTGTGATGAGAATGTGTGACCTAGCATGAAGTTTGTGTGATCTAGATTCACTTTGGCATGTTTTGCTCATGTTTAGGTCTTTGCTCATGAGAGGGAAGTTTTTCGCAAAAATGCTTAATTTGATCATGCCTTTGTCATATGCCTATATAGCTTTACTATCTTGATGGCTATGCTTTTATGGAACTATGAACTATCTTGCTTGCTCATTATCTCACTTGTAGCATTTTATAGTGCTCTTTGTATATTTGAGAAGCTAGTAGTTGAATCTTTTGCAAAATTGCTTTGACTCATGCATTGTCAACAAGGAAGAAAAGTTGCATTTGGGGGAGAGAATATTTCAGTTTTCATGCATTTGTTGCATCCAGAGGGATACTCAGTTCAGGGGGAGAACTAGAGTTTGCATGCACATGTTCAGGGGAAATATGCATTTGTGTAGGGGAGCTTTGGTGAGTTTCCTTTGTTTGCCTGAGTTGTGCTTTGGTGTTTTGCTCTTTGCTCTATCACATACATTTAGGGTGAGCTTTGTATGCTCTTTGGCCCTAGTGCATGTGTTTAAGCCTTTGTGTTTCCTTTGGTTCCGAGAGTCTTTGGTTGGAGCTCTTCTCATTTCAAGTTGCCTTATGTTTGCTTTCTTTTGGCTTTTGGGCACTTGAATGAGTATTCCTTTTACTTTCAAATCATCTTTTGTCAATGCACTCATCAAGGGGGAGATTGAGAAACCAAGTTGATATGTGCCTTGGTTTGTATATGATGAGCGATTGACCAGATGTTTTGAGGCTTTGTGTTGAGTGTGTTTCGTCGGGTTGTGTAACTTCATATGTTTATGTGGTGTGTTGTCAATGCACTCGTGAGGAGTGGTTGACAACGTTGTGTGGACTGACTCTTGACCTAGTATTGCAGGTGTTAGTTGCGGCTTGGTTTGCGTTGGTGTAGGTGAAGAACAAGCGCGAAAGGTCTATGCTTGTGTGGCCTTCGAGGAGTGGAGAGACAAGTAGGCTTGGTTCGAGGGACCCGGTGGCTGACGAGATCAAGTGCGGGCCGCATGGTGGCAAGAAGAGCAAGACGAAGTTGTAGACATCGAGCCAGTGTAAGGTAGCGGCTAACGACCGAAGCTTGCATGCGAGGTTTGTTGGTTTGGCCACAAAACCAACACCAAGCCGGTGCAAGGAAGCGGGTAACGACCGAAGCTTGTACGTGGGGTTTGGTGGTTTGGCCACAAAACCATCAGGAGGAGGGTTTCTCGGTTTGAGCCTCAAAACCGAGCCCGAGAGCCCAACGTGACGGAGACGAGGATCCGGGAGCGTCGGGAAGCTTCGAGGTGAGCGACACGCGGCATGATCGAGGTGCTTGCGTCTGGAGGACGCGAAGGCCCGATGGATGCGCGACCGTCCGTTGGTGAACTTCATGTGTTGACCAAAATGCCCCTGTGAGGGCTTGTATTGTATCTCCTAGTGTAGGGGCACTTCGGTCTTTTTCGGAGGGCCTATATATAGGAGGAGGGGGTTGAATTTTCAGCCAACTCTTTGTCTTAGTTGGTGGGAGTTCTCTTTCATTTTGGGGTGCTCTTGGGGAGAGAGGGTGAGTGGCTCTTTGTTTGAGCTTTTTGCCATCCAAGATTTGTGATTCTTGTGAGTGGCTTGTATCCGGATTTGGCTAAGATATTCATAGTGAAATCTTCCTTCTCAATCTCGTGCCAAATCCTTTGCTCCCAGTGTTTTTCTTTTTCTGCGTTTTTCGGGGTCTTTTTGGAGGATTTTTGTTCGTCGCTCGATTTGTCAATTTGAGGGTGTTTCTCCTCGGATTTCTTTGAGGGGATCATGAGTGAGTGCCTTGTGCCTCTTTGTGGATGATCTTGACCCCTCAAATGCCGGATTTGGCCTTCGATTTGTTGATTTTTGGAGGAACCCTAGTTCATAGTGTTCTTGGCCAAGATCCGTGATTCCGGGAGTTGTAGGATGTTTGAGGCCGAGATTTTTGGGGCATAACATCTTCTTAGGGTGTTCATCATCTCCCCAAAATTTTGTCTCAAGACTCCAAGTGGTTTGGGAGATCCATCGATCGAAAGTTTAGGGTGATTTCGCGGGCTACTTTCTGGGCTATCCCGGGTGATCTGGACACTTGGGCCGGGTGACCCAAAGGGGTAGGTTGATCCAGACACTTGTGGCTGGGTGACCCGGACGTTTATGGTCGGATGACCCGGTAGGACTCAGCCTTCCTCTATGTTGCTCGAGCTCTTTCGTGCTTGCTTCCGCTTTGCTTCCTAGCCTTTCAAGCTTTGTTCCTAAGGTCTCGAGAGAGGTTTGTTTGTGCTCCCGCTTGATCGTGTGTGACCCACAAAGTTGTGATTGGGACATAGGCCGAGTTCTTTTGAGAAGGAATTTTTATCGGCTCCCATTCACTCCCCCCCCCCCTCTCTGGTCGCCTAATCGGTCCTTCAGACTGAACCCGACCGACCTTGGGTAGGGACTGAAGTTCCTTGTGACGAGGTGGACAAGCAACTCTTTCGAGCAAGTACTGTGGTCACAGTGGGGAATGGTACAAAAGCAAAATTCTGGGAATCAGCTTGGCTAGAAGGACGGGCACCGCGGGATTTGGCTCCTAACTTGTATAAGTTGGCATGGCGAAAAAATCAATCTGTCAGGGACGACTTACTCAATGATAATTGGACGAGAAGACTATGGCGCATGACTGGTGCTGATAAAGTGGCTCAACTTGTAACACTTTGGGCTCTAGTCATTGATTTTCAGCTAACTGAAGAAGAAAATACTATAACGTGGAGGTGGATGCGGCATGGTATGTACACTGCACGCTCAGCCTATCGAGCACAGTTTCAAGGCTCCTACTGTCCTTTTGACAGCAAAGCCATCTGGAGGTCCAAAACGGAGGGAAAGCACCGCTTCTTTGCATGGCTGCTAGTTCAACAGAAAATTCTAACTGTTGACAAGCTGATCGCCCGTAATTGGCCATGTCAACTGATGTGTTTGCTATGTGACCAGGAGTTGGAAACTGCAAGCCACCTATGCCTGCATTGCGTGTTTGCGCAGGAAGTTTGGCTACACCTGGAACATTGGACTGACGACCTTGTGCATATTCTGGCTAGAGACGTCCACCTGGAAGATTGGTGGAACATGGAGGTGACTGGGATCTCCGGCAAGCAGCAACAGAAGAAAGCAACCATCATGATCTATGCCGCATGGAACATTTGGAAAGAAAGAAATAGAAGAGTTTTTGAAGGAATTTCGGCAACGCCGTCAAGAATTGTGCAACTAATCAAAGATGAGATGAGTCTTTGGTTGGTGGCGTGTGGTTGGCGTGAGTTATCTGTTCGTAATGATCTCTTGTATGATGAGTCCAGAGATTTACATAATCTTTTGTAATCACATTCATGTAACAAATTGCTTGCTTCTCCTCCTTATATGACATGATGAGGACACCACGAGTACATCTACACCCACAGCTGCATCTCCAGACGCTCAGGCACCATCTCCAGAAGCTCAGACGCCACACCAAGATGTTCCACTACGTCAGGCGTCACCAGTTGGGCCAATTACTCGGGCTCGTGCGAGGGAATTAAACTACGTCTTGCTGTTGAAGAACGAAGGCCCAAGATGCATAGAAGACGGCCCAACAGGACGACCCAGGAGGGGCTCCTAGGGTTGGGCGCCAGGAGAGGGAGCCGCGCGCCCTCCCCCTCGTGAGACGCCGCGCGCCCTTCCCCCGAGGGTGCTAGGGGCTGCGCCCCCTTCTCCCCTCTATTTAGATAGACCCCTCTATTTAGATAGACCCCTCTTTTACTTTCAGACTTGAGTTTTGTTTTACATCTAGCTTTAGCTACACCAGAACACGTACAAATACGTGCTGTCCTCTGTGATTCAGAACTCCACCTTCGAGTGATATTAAGATTGCTCGCCTCAGATTCTTGTTCGTTTTTCGATTGCGTACAGGAATTGATCTTCGTGATCAGGCTGATCTTGCGCCAGCAAGGTCGGTAACCATCGGGAGTTGGTTCAGCGATTGCATTGGCGCTTCGAGTCTCTCTCGTCGTAGTCGGATCGTGAGGGTCGCCTCCCACCAGATCGAAGTTATCTCCACTCACCGAAAGATCGGGCACTTCGCCTCTATCAAGTGGTATCAGCTTTCCAGGTTGATCGGTGAGTTTTATCTAGTGTTTTTCCCTTCCTACAGTCCAAGAAAAAACCAAACAAAAATTTACTTTCAGGTTAGATCTTTGCCCCAGCAACCGTTTAGCCTTGCACATTCTTTCAATAAGTGTCTTTGTTGAATTTGTGTGCTTACGCGTTCAATTGTTGCTGGTTACTTGTGTTTTCTACGTTTTGTTCCTTCTTTTCTTCTAACCCTAGTTCGTTGCCGTTTCTCTCCGCTGCTCATCCATCCACCACCTCGCCGCACTCCTCCTCGCCCGCACACCCGTCGCGCAGCCGCCTCTCGGTCGCCCCGTCCCTGTTCCGTGGTGCGGTAGGTCAAAAAAAAGGAAAGAAAAAAAGGAAAAAAAGGAAAGCAATCAAAAAAGGAAAAAAAAGAATCCAAAAAAAAGAGAGACCGCCGCACAGTCCAAGTGGGAAACGGGAACCGATTCGTCTCGGTGAAGGAGTTTTGCGCCACTATTTCCCTGGCTCGCAAGCCTCCTGGGCTGCACCGTGCATGCCCTGGTAGCTATCTCTCCCTGATCGTGCTGCGTACCCCCACACCGAGCCATCTCCTCTCTCTTTTCCAGTACCATATTCTGAGTTTGGCCTTACTCTAGAGAGAGAGAGAGTATCTTTTAATTACTGGAATACCCTTGTACTTTCGGAAAAAGTGTGTGTGGTAATTTCCTGTTGGAGATCCTCTGTGTTCATATTATCAGTTTTGAGGACTCCTGCAAAAAAAACAGAAGAAAAAAAAATAGCATTTTGCTACACCCTCTCCACCTTAATTGTTGTCTTTTTGATTTCACTTGTTGTCAGCAGCGTTTGTTTCGTGTTTAGCATTATAATTCAACTTTGCATTATTGTTTGAGTGTGCTAATCCTTGACTTGAGTGCAGCCTACCCAGAACTCCACATATTTCTACGACGAGCAGATTTTGTTTCTCCAGGCAATCGCTCCTCCAATCTTTCGCGAGTTCCACCGGTTGGTTGCAGGTCGCCCCTGTGTGCGTGGTAAGAATAGATAAGAATTTGATAACAGCATTAGTTTGAGCGCCTTTGTGAGCTGTTCCACCCCTGTGTTGGCGTCCGTTTTGTTTCGTGTTTGCGCTAACCATGGCAGGCGACGACGACAAGAAACAGCTGCAGGACAAGCGGGCTGAGATTGATGGCCTTGTCACAGACATCAAGACGATCCACGAGCGGATGGATTCCACGGTTACTACAGCCAACGGGCGGTTCGACCAGCTTGATCTCGCGCAGACAGCCACCAAGACGACGCTCGACGCCATCGTGTCACGACTCGATGCATTGAACACGGTGGTCACTGATTTGGTGGCCCAAGGATGTGTGCGTGACGATGAGCAGGAGGATGCTGACCGCCGAGGCAAAGCCCGCCGTGTACCACGCCGCCCCGCTGGTAACGATTCCTTCTCTAAAATCAAATTTAAAATTCCACCCTTTAATGGCAAATATGATCCTGCTGCATATCTTGATTGGGAGTTAGAAGTTGAACAAAAATTTTCATGTCATGATATTGCTGCTAGCTCTCAAGTTAAGACCGCCATTAGTGAATTTACTGATTTTGCTTTAATTTGGTGGCGTGAGTATAAAAATAAAAATCCTACTGCTGTTCCGACCACTTGGGAGCAATTAAAAACTGCTATGCGACATCGCTTTGTGCCATCATATTATGCTCGTGATTTGCTTAACAAAATGCAGCGATTTCAGCAAGGTTCTCAGTCTGTTGAGGACTACTACCAGGAGTTGCAAAAAGGTATGATTCGTTGTGGTATATTGGAGGAACCCGGCGCTGCAATGGCACGCTTTCGTGGTGGTTTGAACCGCGAAATTCAGGACATCCTTGATTATAAAGAATATGCTGACATGACCCAATTATTTGAGTTTGCTTGCAAAGCTGAACGCGAAGTGCAGGGACACCGCTCGAGGACATATTCTAACACTTTTGTAGGTAGAAACTCGTCGTCCAGTTCAACACCTGCTCTCCCTGCGCCATCCACACCTACACCGCGTGAGAGGTCAGCTACGCCGGCAGGAGCCGCCCCAGCCACAGGCACCACTCCATCCACAGGCGCAGCATCCACCACAGGTCGTACACGGGATATCACGTGTTTTCGTTGCAGCGGACGTGGCCACGTGGCTCGAGACTGTCCGAACAAGCGCACATTACTCATTCGTGACAATGGTGAGTACTCTTCAGCTACTGATTCAGAAGAACTTGGACATACTTTGCTTGCCACTGACAATGCAGCTAAGACGGACATACATGTCAATCCGGGGGACGCCGATAGGTACGAGAGTCTTGTTGTGCAGCGTGTTCTTAGTACACAGGTCGCCCCAGCCGAGAAGAATCAGCGATACACTCTGTTCCATACGAAGGGTGTTGTGCAGGAGCGGTCGATTCGCATCATCATCGACAGCGGTAGCTGCAACAATTTGGCAAGTACTATGCTGGTCGAGAAGTTGTCATTACCCACTCGTAAGCATTCAAACCCATATCACATTCAATGGCTTAATGATGGTGGCAAAATTAGAGTATCACGATCGGTGCGTGTTCCTTTTTCTATAGGTGCTTACTCTGATTATGTTGATTGTGATGTTGTTCCTATGGAAGCATGCTCTTTGTTACTTGGTAGACCTTGGCAATATGATACTGATAGCTTGCATCATGGTTGTTCGAATCATTATTCTCTCATGTTTAAGGGTCAGAAAATAATTATACATCCTATGACACCTGAACAAATTGTTAAAGATGATCTTGCTAGAGCTGTTAAAATTGCTAAAGAACAGGAACCATCACCATCCACTTCTGATAAATCTGAAATTAAGTTGAATGCTCCTGTTTTACTTGCTACACGTGCTGATTTCGATGATATTCGAGATGCTCCTTTGCCATGCTATGCACTTGTATGCTCTGGTGTGCTTGTTTCCCTTGATGATGCACCATCTTTGGATATTCCGCCTGCGGTTGCTAACCTTTTGCAGGAGTATGCTGATGTCTTTCCCAAAGACTTGCCACCGGGTCTCCCACCGCTTCGTGGCATTGAGCACCAGATCGACCTCATTCCCGGCGCTCAGCTTCCAAATCGCGCCCCGTACCATACAAATCCGGATGAGACAAAAGAGATTCAGCGCCAGGTGCAGGCGTTACTTGATAAGGGTTACATTCGTGAGTCTCTTAGCCCTTGCTCGGTTCCTGTGTTACTTGTTCCTAAGAAAGATGGTTCATGGCGTATGTGTGTAGACTGTCGTGCTATTAATAACATAACCATTCGTTATCGATACCCTATACCACGCCTTGATGATATGCTAGATGAGCTTAGTGGTGCCATTCTTTTTACTAAGATTGATTTGCGTAGTGGTTACCACCAGATTAGAATGAAATTGGGAGATGAATAGAAAACGGCTTTTAAAACAAAATTTGGCTTATATGAATGGTTGGTTATGCCGTTTGGTTTGACTAATGCTCCCAGCACTTTTATGCGCTTGATGAATGAAGTTCTGAGGCCCTTCATAGGATTGTTTGTCGTTGTCTATTTTGATGATATCTTGATTTACAGCAAGTCTATGGCAGAGCATTTAGAACATTTGAGTGTTGTTTTTGACGCGTTGAGGGCTGCCCATTTATTTGCTAACATTGAAAAATGCATCTTCTGCACACAACGTGTCTCGTTTCTTGGTTATGTTTTTACCCCACAGGGTATTGAGGTGGACAGCAGCAAGATTAATGCCATTCGGGAGTGGCCTACACCGACGACGGTTACACAGATTCGGAGTTTCCTTGGTCTTGCAGGTTTCTACCGCCGTTTTGTCCGTGATTTTAGCACCATTGCGGCACCTCTACATGAGCTTACAAAGAAAGATGTACCTTTTGCTTGGAGTGATGCACCGGAGGTAGCGTTCAACACATTGAAAGATAAGTTAACCCATGCTCCTCTCTTGCAGTTGCCTGATTTTACTAAAGTGTTTGAGCTTGAATGCGATGCTAGTGGTATTGGGCTAGGTGCTATTTTGTTACAAGAAGGTAAACCGGTTGCTTACTTTAGCGAGAAATTAAGTGGTGCTAGCTTGAAATACTCAACTTATGATAAGGAACTGTATGCTTTAGTGCGAACGTTGCAAACATGGCAGCACTATCTTTGGCATCGCGAGTTTATAATTCATTCTGATCATGAGGCTTTGAAACATATTCGTACCCAAACAAATCTGAACCGTCGTCATGCTAAATGGGTCGAATTTATTGAGTCCTTTCCTTACATTATAAAACACAAGAACGGGAAGGATAATGTTATCGCTGATGCTTTGTCTCGTCGTTATACTATGCTGTCACAGTTAGATTTTAAAATTTTTGGCTTGCAAACTGTGAAAGATTTATATGTGGACGACGCTGATTTCAAAGATGTTTTCGCTCATTGTGTTAATGGGAAACCATGGGGCAAATTTCACTTGCAGGACGGGTTCCTGTTTCGCGCTAACAAGTTGTGTGTTCCAGCTAGTTCGGTTCGTCTGTTGTTGTTGCAGGAAGCGCATGGAGGCGGTCTCATGGAGCACTTTGGCGTTTACAAGACGCATGAGGTGCTGGCTGCCCACTTCTTTTGGCCCCGGATGCGCAAAGATGTTGACCTCATTGTTGCACGTTGCACTACTTGTCAGAAAGCTAAGTCACGTTTGAGCAACTATGGTTTGTATATGCCTTTGCCTGTCCCTACTTCTCCTTGGCTTGATATTTCGATGGATTTTGTTTTGGGATTGCCTAGAACTAAGAAGGGGAGGGATAGCATTTTTGTGGTTGTTGATCGTTTCTCCAAAATGGCTCATTTCATACCTTGTCATAAGACTGATGATGCTAGTAGTGTTGCCGATTTGTTCTTTAGAGAGATTATTCGTTTGCATGGTATTCCAAATACAATAGTCTCTGATCGTGATGCTAAGTTTCTCAGTTATTTTTGGAGATCACTTTGGAATAAATTGGGAACTAAATTACTGTTTAGTACAACTTGTCACCCTCAGACTGATGGGCAAACTAAGGTGGTTAATAGGACTTTGTCAACCATGCTTAGGGCTGTTCTAGATAAAAATTTGAAACGTTGGGAAGATTGTTTGCCTCATGTTGAGTTTGCTTATAATCATGCAACACATTCTTCTACAAAGATGAGTCCTTTTCAGATTGTGTATGGTTACATTCCTCGGGCGCCTATTGATTTATTTTCACTTGATGCTGAGGACGTCCCGCACATAGATGCTGTTGCACATGTTGAACAAATGATTAATCTGCATGAACAAACTCAACAAAACATTGCTGCTGCTAATGCTAAGTATCAAGTTGCTGGTAGTAAAGGTAGAAAACTTGTTACTTTTGAACCTGGTGATATGGTTTGGTTGCATTTACGAAAGGATCGTTTTCCTGCTTTGCGCCGTTCTAAATTGATGCCTCGTGCTGCTGGTCCTTTTAAAGTGCTAACCAAAATTAATGATAATGCTTATGTTCTTGACCTGCCTGCGGAGTTTGGTGTTTCCACTAGTTTTAATGTTGCAGATTTGAAACCATACGCGGGAGAAGATGAGGAGTTGCCGTCGAGGACGACTTCAGTTCAAGAAGGGGAGGATGATGAGGACACCACGAGTACATCTACACCAGCAGCTGCGTCTCCAGACGCTCAGGCGCCATCTCCAGAAGCTCAGGCGCCACACCAAGATGTTCCACTACGTCAGGCGTCACCAGTTGGGTCAATTAATCGGGCTCGTGCGAGGGAATTAAACTATGTCTTGCTGTTGAAGAACGAAGGCCCAAGATGCATAGAAGACGGCCCAACAGGACGGCCCAGGAGGGGCTCCTAGGGTTGGGCGCCAGGAGAGGGAGCCGCGCACCCTCCCCCTCGCGAGACGCCGCGCGCCCTTCCCCCGAGGGTGCTAGGGGCTGCGCCCCCTTCTCCCCTCTATTTAGATAGACCCCTCTTTTACTTTCAGACTTGAGTTTTGTTTTACATCTAGCTTTAGCTACACCAGAACACGCACAAATACGTGTTGTCCTCTGTGATTCAGAACTCCACCTTCGAGTGATATTAAGATTGCTCGCCTCAAATTCTTGTTCGTTTTTCGATTGCGTACAGGAATTGATCTTCGTGATCAGGCTGATCTTGCGCCAGCAAGGTCGGTAACCATCGGGAGTTGGTTCAGCGATTGCATTGGCGCTTCGAGTCTCGCTCGTCGTAGTCGGATCGTGAGGGTCGCCTCCCACCAGATCGAAGTTATCTCCACTCACCGAAAGATCGGGCACTTCGCCTCTATCATGACATAGCAGTGCTCCTGCTTTTATTAAAAAAAATGTCCTCTGAAGAAGGATACAAAATCTAGTAGAAGGGTTGAAATCCCCATAATCGAAAGAAGGGAAAATATTAGGTGAAAACCAAGGTCCAGGCGCAATCTTAGAAACCTCAAACATATTCGTCAGATGCAAAATGCTTGGCCCAGATGAGCCTCTCAAACTTGCAACAATTTTTTTCGAATAAATCAGCAGGAGCACTGCTATATCATATAAGAGAGGAAAGCAAGCGGGTTCTTACATTGGTCGATTACATAAAAAGGTGAAAAACTCAACTCAAAGGACTCTAAATCCATTAAACTACAGGAAACACCTCCTCTTCCCCACACGCCAGGGAACGCACGAAGCTTACCTATCAGATATTTCGCACGAAGCACCCTGTCAGATAGGACATTTCCACATCATGCCCTCCTCTAACATCTCCTCCAGGCACCCGCCATACCCTGCTAGGCTTCCATGATTCCATCCAACAGACATGTTTCGGGTTTCTAAGATTGCATCGGAAGCCTGGTTTCCACTCAATATTTTCCCTTAGAAGAATTAGAATGGGGAAGGTTATATTTAATAGGGAAGGTTATATTTCGAAAGGTTTATCAACATAAGATCATATCATGCAAGGCATGTGTATTAGACTGACTTCAACACAGATAGGCAAACTCATTTTTGCCTCTCCAACCTCTAGTGTTCACGAACGCATCGACTCCAACAGAGTATGCAAACTGAGAGGCAAATTGCATTCGAGGAGAGAGGAGATGCAAAATTGCAATCCCTCTCTCCTCGGGCGAGTTGATGAAGTCGAGGTCGCCGGCGGAGACGAACTTGGTGGCCTGGATGCCGGCTATAGCGGGCACCGACCAACAGGAGGGGTTGGGGTCCAAGAATGGACCCTCACTGGACGGGGTGCACGACGCCCGTGGAGGTGGCCGCACGGGGTGCATGGTGGCGGCGAGGGGCACTATCTCATCGGCGCGGGGCCGGTTGCTGCGGCAGCTTGTGGGGGGTCGTGAAAGCTCGACGGCACGACGCGGGGTGCTGCGGAGGTGGGCGGCAGGCGTGGTGGAGGGGCCTGACGTCGGGGGTAGAGCGGCGGTGACGGCGTGGTGCGGGGCGGGCCGGCTGGGAGCCTGGGACGACGGGCAGGCGAGGAGGTCGAAGAGCAGGTGCGATGGTGAAGAAATACGACTGCTATTGGAGGCATCGTGATAAGAACGAAACGCAAAGCAGTGTGTACTCCCTCCGGTTTGCAAAAAGGAGTCGTTTAGGACATGATTGTTGCTGCTCAATTTGATCTCCACCTTCGGTCAGTTCAACGCATATGGAAGAGAGGTAAAACACAGCTTGCAAACTCTGTCCCGGTTGTGGTTTCTAGTCTAAAAAAGGGAAGAGTTGGTCGTAAGCCAGTTCATTTTGATTTGGAAGCTTTGCGTAACACTCCTTTGAAGGATAGGATGTCATTAGAGGATGTTTGTGCCAAACTTAGCATCAACAAATGGACGTTGCTAAGAATGTTGAAAAAAGGTTTGATTAGGTGCCATTCTAGCCCTATCTCATGGCAAATAACAAAAAAGCTAGGTTACAATGGTGTGTTGACATGATTAAGAGAGGGTTGAATGGTGATCCAAGGTTTAGGGATTTCTTTGACTTTGTCTTCATCGATGAAAAATGGTTCTACCTCTGCCAGAAATCTGAAAAGAATAGGACTTGTAAGAACAAAAATTACATTCCTAGGCTAATGTTTTTGTGTGTCACTGCTCGACCGAGGTTTAGAGATGGGGAGTGCATTTTTTATGGTAAGATTGGATGTTTTCCTCTTGTCACTTATGAACCGGCGCAAAGAAGTAATGCGGCTTCCGGTCGTGTACGGGGAGATATGATTATGAAGCCCATTCAAAGTATCACTAGAGATGTCATTAGAGGAATCATGATTAACCAAGTCTTGCCGGCCATTAGAGCCAAGTGGCCAAGAGAAGATGTAGGCAATCCTATTTATATTCAACAAGACAATGCACCTTCACATTTGAAGTTGGATGATCCATTGTTCTGTGAGGCAGCAAAGCAAGATGGTTTTGATATTCACCTAATTTGTCAACCTCCAAATTCTCCCGATTTCAACATTTTGGATTTGGGGTTTTTCCGAGCTATTCAAGCAATCCAATACAAAAATAATGCAAAAACTAAGGAAGAACTAGTTCCGGTAGTGCAACAGGTATTCATCATTCCAACAAAAAAAATTGTTCACACGTTTTGCATCATTCCAACAACTAATTTCATCATTGAGTTTTTTGCAGGCATTCATGGAATTCTGTCCACATAAAGCAAATCACATTTTTGTGACACTACAAACTTGTTTAATGGAAGCAATGAAGAAGAAAGGATGCAACAATTACAAAATCCCTCACATGAATAAGGCAACATTAGAAAGACAAGATAGGATGCCAACTAGTATCCCATGTCCACAATCTCTGTTAGATGAAGCCGAGGCTACATTGCTTGCTGAGTAGTAGAGAATTGCATCTTTTTGTTTGAAAGAATGGGACATGTAATACCTTACTGATTTTTGTATGCATCCTCCTCCATCATCTTCAAAACGTGCTCAGGCAAAATTATTGTATCACCATCCATCTGAAGCTTTCCCACATCTGGAATGAAGATCTTGCAATCAAAGTTTTCCACATCATAGATGATCCATGCCGTGAGGTCATAATCCTTGTGAACAAGACCGCAAAGGCCACACTTGCTAGCCAGCCGGCGAGCTAGACGGCAACCTTCATTGTCACTGACGCCGTGGATAGTGCTGCAGCGTGAGCAAAGCTTCGGCGGCATGATCCCCTCCGCGACGGAGTCCGGCGTGAGCTCCTCCGATGTGATCTCCATGGAGTCCTGCGCCAAGGACGCCGAGTCCAGCACGAGCTCCAGGGACGGCGCTGAGTCAGGCACGAATACCTTGGGCGCCATGCCCTTCACCTCCATGCAGCGGCGGACGGTGCCGCCGGGGACCTTCTCCTTGCCCGCGGCGAGGAGCTCTGCCTCGAGGACCGGCGACCGCGCGGCCAGCTGCCAGTCGTGCGCCTCGAACGTGGACTCGCCGCCGACATCGATCGCAACGTCGTCCACGCCCTGCTTCTTCCACTGCAGGTCCGACAACGGCATGATGGCGCGCGCCGCGGTGTCAGCGGCGACGGGAGAGGAGTCGTCATGGGGCGCCACGGCGACTGAATAGGCAGAGTCGTCGTCCTTGCGAGCCATGGTGAGTAGCGAGTCTGAGTGCGAGGCGTGCGGCGCGGCAGGAAGAACGAGTGCGAGGAAGCGGGCGGCGTGAGGTGCGTGAGGAAGACGAGGCGTGCGGCAGCGTCGCGTTAACGCGCGAGGCGTACGAGACTCCGAGCCTCCGCAACATTAACACCGCGTGCGGCAACGTGCGAGATTCAAAACGAAACGTTCGGCGGCGTTGCATTTACTCAAGGGCAAGGACGTCCAAAACTTCTCCACACGCGTGCAGCTACTACTAATTCGCAATCGCGGCCTCCGCCAGGACGACTCCCTTTTGCAAACCGGAGGGAGTATGTGAGGCAAAGGTATTTGCATCTGAAGAATGACTACTCTCCTTGTTGGAGTTAGACTGTTGTCAAATTTTGAAATTTCTCGAAATTCGCCTCACTCGAGCTCATAATTTGTGGAGTTTTATTGACTCTACACACCCGTTTGTACCGCACGGCAATCTAAACTAAGCCAGTGAGGTTAAGATTGTCTCACAATTTTCATTAAGAGAAGGGAAGCTAATTCTGATTTAGAAAATTTTCGAACCTCGATTTCACCGACGAGAGCATTTTTAGAGCCTATTTAGTTCACAAACAAAAAAATTTGGTGTCTTTTTGGAGGCCTATTAGGAGGATTAAATATAGACTGATTACAAAACTAATTACATGAATGGACGGAAAATCGCGAGACGAATCCATTAAGCCTAATTAATCCGTCATTAGAGATTGTTACTGTAGCACGGCGTTGTCTAATCATGGCATAATTAGGCTCGTTAGATTCGTATCGAAAAATTAGGTAGGAGTTATGGAATGAGTTTTGTCATTAATCCACATTTAATACTCCTAATCAGTATCCGAAGATTGATGTGACGGGTAGTTGGGAAAAAATTTGGGAACAAAACAGACCCTTAGAGGACCTTTGGTGTACCGCACGGCAATCAGAACTAGAAGACTGCAAGCTACAAGAAACCAAAGCAACTATTTTCGGCTTCCCTTTTACCATCCTATAGAAATTGAGGCCGGGTTTGTGCAAGTTTTGGCGTTGGAGCATGCAAGTTCACTATTCATAGCATTCTCCAAAATTTTCTTGTGCCTTGTCTGGCCCAGAGCGTCTCGGAGCACTTCCCTGGAATTAGGCACGCAAGAAGAATTCCCATCGGTGACGGTGAAGCGATCGAGGGCCCCTGCATTTCCTACAGTTTCTAGCGTTGCCTCTCTTGTTCTCGCATCTCTTCGTCCCGGTGGCTCGTGTCCTCTGCGCCTCTGGTCGTTCGCTTCATGCCGAATGCCGCCACCGACGCAGCCGCCGTCGTCCCCGGACGACCCGGAACCCCCGGTGGCGCGGGAGATGGACGACGAAGACCTCGTGGAGGAGCTCCTGGTCACCGTCAACTCGGCCCGGGCCTTCGCCGAGTTTCGCCGGACGCAGCGCAAGGAGTGCGCCAACCTCCTGCGCTGGCTGCAGCTCGTTCTCCCGCTCCTCGAGGAGCTCCGCGACGCCGCGCCCCGGCTCACCGACGACGCGTACCGCCGCCTCGCCCTGCTCGGCCGCGCGCTCGCCGCCGCGCGGCGAATCCTCCGCACCTGCAACGACGGCAGCAAGATCTACCTGGTCCGGTCCCCCTCTCTCTTTCCTCTCTGCTCCGCCTCATCGCCAACCCTGCGTGTGTTCCATGCATTGCCCCGACCTGAAACCAACCATGGCCATGGCTCCGCTGATTGCAGGCGCTTGAGTGCGAGACGGTGCTGGCGAAGTTCCGCAACGTGTACGAGAAGATGCACAGCGCGCTGGACGGGATGCCGTACGCCGAGCTCGCCATCTCCGACGAGGTCAAGGAGCAAGTAAGATCATTGCATCGATTGCAAGTTTGCATCTGCACATCCCCTGATCCATGCCAGACAAAAGGACACGACGCATGACGTGAGTTGTGACGCCATGTGTGTTTCTGCCGTTCCAGGTCGAACTGATGAACGCGCAGCTGATGAGGTGCAAGAAGCGAACGGACACGCAGGACATGGAGCTGTCGATGGACATCATGGTGATCCTCCAGAACAAGGAGGACGAGAGGAACGCCGACAGGGCGATCCTGGAGAGGCTGGCCAAGAAGCTGGAGCTGCAGACGCTGGCGGAGCTGAGGGCGGAGACCAAGGCCATCAAGAAGATCATCAACGAGAGGAACGGGCAGCAGCCCGACAGCACCAAGCAGATCATCGACCTGCTCAACAGGTTCAAGGAGATCGCCGGCATCGACGAGAAGAACGTCCTTGGCGACGTCTCCATGCCCAAGAGCTTGGACAAGTGCCCCTCCCTCATGATCCCCAACGACTTCCTCTGCCCAATTACGCTGGAGATCATGACCGATCCAGTCATTGTCGCCACCGGACAGGTGCTTTTTTACATCCTGATGGCATTTCTCTCATCTCTGAAATGACCGTCTTACAATTACAACAAATCTTAATCTGAACAAACAATTTCAACAAATAGGCAGGGAATTTAAACTTTGAAGTGAACACCTTGAATAATTCTGCAGACGTACGAAAGAAGAAGCATTCAGAAGTGGCTGGACAGTGGGGAGCGGACGTGCCCAAAGTCACGGCAGCCGTTGGCACATCTCTCGTTGGCGCCAAACTACGCTTTGAAGAACTTGATCCTGCAGTGGTGCGTAAAGAACATGGTGGAGCTGCAGAAGAGGGAGCCGGAGCCGCACGCCGGCGAGCAGGACGACAAGCGGAAGGAGGACATCCCGTCGCTGGTGGAAGGCCTGTCGTCCATCCACCTCGACGTGCAGCGGAAGGCGGTGAAGAAGATCCGGATGCTCTCCAAGGAGAACCCCGAGAACCGGCAGCTCATCGCTGACAGCGGCGGCATCCCTGCGCTCATCGGCCTGCTTGCCTGCCCGGACAAGAAGGTGCAGGAGAACACGGTGACGTCGCTGCTGAACCTGTCCATCGACGACAAGAACAAGCTCCTGATCACCAGGGGCGGCGCCATCCCGCTCATCATCGAGATCCTCCGGAACGGCACCCCGGAGGCGCAGGAGAACTCGGCGGCGACGCTGTTCAGCCTGTCCATGATCGACGACAACAAGGCGGCGATCGGGAGCCTTGGTGGGCTCGCGCCGCTGGTGGAGCTCCTCCGGAACGGCACCGCGCGGGGGAAGAAGGACGCCGCCACGGCCATCTTTAACCTGGTGCTCACCCCGCAGAACAAGGCGCGGGCGACGCACGCCGGCGTCGTGCCGGCGCTGCTCGGGGTGATCGACGACAAGGGGCTCGGGATGGTGGACGAGGCGCTGTCCATCTTCCTCCTGCTGTCGTCGCACGCCGCGTGCCGCGCCGAGATCGGGACGACGGCGTTCGTGGAGAAGCTGGTGCGGCTGATCAAGGACGGGACGCCCAAGAACAAGGAGTGCGCGCTGTCGGTGCTGCTGGAGCTGGGCACCAACAGCAAGCCGCTGCTGGTGTACGGGCTCAGGTACGGACTCCACGAGGACCTCTCCAAGATCTCCAAGAACGGCACGAGCAGGGCGCAGAGGAAGGCCAACTCGCTCATTCAGCTGGCGCGCAAGTTGTGAGGCGAGCAATGTATTTGTAATCCATTTTTGGGCAGATCTTTTTTTTTCTCTTTTTGGTGTATTTTGGTATTCACGGACGCCAGGTTTGTGGTGTTTTGCTAGGGCGGAGTGCTAACTTCAACTTTTGTTCTTGTAGAGTAAGTGGTACTGCTATTTTGAATTTCGGGGAATTTTGAAATTATGGGACTGAGAGTTGGGAAGCCAAAAAGAACTTGTGTCAACGCATTCACAGAACTGGTATTTGACTTGCTGTAATTTGGAAGAAAAAAATTTGGGAGATTGGTGATCTTACCCCTGCTATGTGGTCTAATGGTGATTTTGCCCCTATTTTTTCAACTTTACGATTTTACCCCTACTTTTTTCATATGAAACTACCGTTTGCCCCTTGTTTGAAGCACGGTCAAATGGAGTGAGAATAAATAAATTAAAAAATGAAAACTATTTGCAGAATGGGGAAAAGGACCTAACTATCCCTGATCCTTTCCTTATCCAATGTCTCTACGGTGGCTCCGGTGATGGAGTCGAGCTGCGCCCGGTAGGCCTCGTGCCCTCGTCGATAGGCCGGGTCAGCTCCTCCCGGTACTTCAGGAACTCCATGGCCTCGTGCCCTCGTCGATAGGCCGGGTCAGCTCCTCCCGGCACTTCATCAGCATGTTGTAGTACGCCTCATGCGCGCAGATCAGCTTTCATGGCGTCGGCCTCCGCCGGCGAGATCTCCAGCTGCATGTGCCTCCCATACAGCGACTACGGCGACGACGACCCGGCGGCCTGGTGCAGGAGCGCGAGCGGCGCGCCATAGTACGCCACGCCGCCGACCGCCGGGGACGCCGCCGCCGCCTTGGCAGAGTTGGAGCCCCCGCTGCTGCTCCCTCCGGTGCCAAGATTCCCGAAGCTCTGATCCATGGAACGAACCCTAGCGACCCAGACCGGAGAGGAAGAATCGATCGCGTGTGCACACGGAGCTCTGCCTCCAGTCCAGGCGCGAGCCGCGCCGCCGCCCGTCAGGTGACAGGTCCATTTTTCCTAGATCCAACGCCACCCGCCCATCCCTGCATCTCCAACCTCGATCTCCAAAGAGCCCGTCCTGGTCCACGTCCACCTCGCCAGCTCGTTTGTGTCGTTGACTCCATCGGTGGCTCTCCGAACCTCACCTTCGCCGTCGGCGGCGCTCTTCCCGTGCACGCACCGGAAGAAGAGGGAAGAAGCTGACGATAAGGGTCCACACGCCAGTGAGGGAAGGGAAGAGTGAGAGATGTGAACTTGGTCTAATGCAAGGGCAACTTTGTCATTTTGTCCTAATTTTAACACCGTCAAGTGCACTTCACAGAATAGGGGCAAAGTCACTCTTCGTTTTCAAAAAGCAGGGGCAAAATCACCAAGTTGAAAAAACAAGGGTAAAATCACCATTCCTATTCAAAACAGGGGCAAGATCACCAATCTCCCAAAAAATTTCAGTTTGCAAACAAGTGCAAGATTACACAGAACACACTACTTGTTCTTGTATTTTTTTTAAGACGGGCAAAACACATTTTTCATTAAGAGATGAGAATTACAATAAAACTGCTTTGGGAGAAACCTCAAAGAGCGAGAACACAGAGAAACATAGAACATGACCGGCAACAAAATTTCACCAACAGGAAAGAAAACAGCACCAACACCACCACAACATACCAGAGAAAATACAACCAATGCCTGCGGGGGACAAGACACCAGAGACACAAGCACGTCACCGACTGACTAACAACCCAAAACGGCGCAGAACTAGAGGCCAAGCAAGACGAAGCCCCCAAGGAGGTCGCGACGTCGACGTCGCCTTCGCCTGTCTGTCTTCGAAAGACAGACCAAGTTTTCACATGGCAAGGAAGGCACTCCCAGATGCGACACCGCGGATAGGAAGTTAACCAGCACGATGGAAAGGCAGCAAGTGACCACGGTGACGACGATGAGAAACAGCCGACAGGCACAGGCGCGCGTCCACCACAAGACCAGCTCGCCCAGCAGGAGCAGAACGCAGCGAATAGGTCCGGCGACAAAAGAACGAAGGGGTGGCCGGGGAGAGGCTCCGGGGAGGTGGTAGAAACTTGACGCCTCCAAGATGGTAAGCGGCGCCCACAGGCGTCGCCGTCAACTGCTCGCGAGCAGACGGCGGCTTTCGCCGAACCTCCGTCCCTAGAGCAACAGCAACCCAACACCAGCCACGTCCTCCATCTCCAGAAGCAAATATCAGCCGCGTCCGCGTCGTTGGGGAGCAGGGAGCGCAACTGCCGACGGGGAGGAGGGGTCGCGAACGTCAAGGAGGCACCGCCGCCCGCGCGCGGGACAGAGTGGATGTCGCTAGCGGGGGGAGCAGGTCGCGGAAACGAAGGCGCCGAGAGAAGGGGTGGCACCTTGGGGCCGGTCGGTCGGGAGGGTGAGGGGTGGGCCGCGAGCACCGTCGTGCGCCGTGGCCGCCGCCGAGGAGGGAGGAGGCGCTCAGGCCGCCGTCGGTGAAGCCACAAAGCGCCGAGGAGTCGCGAAGGAGGGAGGCCCGGGGCACCCCGAGGCCAGCCATCGGCGGCAGCCGCCCGGAAGGAGAGGGCGGCGGCGGCCAAGGCAGGCGAGGGTGGCCCCAAGCCCAGATCTAGGGTTGGGAAGGAACGCCGACGGCGCCGGGGCGAAGAGGGAGGCCAGCACCGCCGGGCCCACCCAACCCAGATCTAGGGTTCCAGCGAGGGCCTAGAGGCGGCGGCAGCACCCAACGCGACGAGCCCTCCTCGGGGGCGGGGGAAGACGAAGGGACGACGTTGGCGGGAGTGAAGAGGCGGCACCGGAAGTCCATCCCGACCCGCCCGGAAGGGGCCCGCACCGAGGCATCGTGCCCCGCGGCAGATCCGCGAGGGGGGGCAGGATCCAGGGCGGGAGAGGTCGGAGCAGGCCCCTGGAGGGCACGCCACCGGCGCCAAGGGTTGCGGGGGAGGAGGTCGCCGGCCCGCCGAAGAAGGAGGAAGGCGTCGGCGAAGAGAGGGACCAGCGATGGCTCGCCCCAGCCCCGCAGAGGGCGGTGACGACGAGCCCCCACCTCGGCAGAGCGACGACGACGGAGGTGGGCCCCACACCCACCCAGATCTAGGGTTAGGGCGGGAGCCCCGGGTGAAGACGGGAGGGAAGGGAGGGAGGAAGGTGAAGCGGTGAAGGCCGCCGACGCCGGGAGAGCCGCCGGGGGCGGATGAGAGACGCCGGCGCGGGCCGAATCGGCAACAAATGACAAGGAAGACGACCGGGTGTGATGTGATGGGGTGAGGAGGAGGGAAAGAGAAGACGGGAAGAGGGAAGGCCGGCGGCGGCGGCCGGCTGGGCGGTGGCGGGGCTCCGGGCGGCGGGGTGGACTCGCCCCCGAGCCGCCTCGACGACGCGGGGGATGAGGTCTTTTGATGGCCGCCTCTGCTCATAGACCGAGAAAAAAAAAACTCGAACTGGGATTCGAATCCGCGCCTACCAAATACCAATTGTCTAATTCACTTTTGAAGAAAATTTCAGGACTCCAAATTATTTTATCGATATATTGTGGGCTCGCGTTCCATGGACCCACCAGTCGGTCAGTCAATAAGCCAAACGTTTTTTCAAAACACCGATTTTTTCAAACGCGAAGTGGCCTTGGGCATTGGCGATACCCATGCTGTCCCGATGCACCCGCGCCACCGCTCCGCCGCCCTCGCCGCCAGCCGCCTCCTCCGTGACAACCAGCGCATCAGCGAGCTCGGCCGCGCTGGCAACGTTGCCGGGGCGCGCAGGGTGTTCGACGCGATGCCGCAGCGCGACGTCGTCTCCTGGAACGCGCTCCTCACCGCGCTCTGGCGCGGCGGGCGGGACCATCTGCCCGCGGCGCGGCGCCTCTTCGACGCCATGCCTGAACGCAATGTCATATCCTGGAACTCGGTCATCGCGGGGTGCCTCGCGCACGGGGACCTGGCCGCGGCCTCCGCATACTTCGCGCGCACCCCGCTGCGGAACGTGGCCACGTGGAACGCCATGCTCGCGGGGCTCGTCCGGCTCGGACGAGTGGAAGACGCGGACAGGCTGTTCGGCGAAATGCCCAGCAGGAACGTGGTGTCGTACACAACCATGGTGGACGGGCTTGCGCAGTGCGGGGATGTGGCGAGGGCGCGGGACGTGTTTGACTCAATGCCCGAGAGGAACCTGGTGTCGTGGGCAGCGATGATCAGCGGGTACGTTGAGAATGGCATGTTCAGTGAGGCGAGGGAACTGTTTGAATCTATGCCAGAGAAGAATGTTGTGGCGTGCACTGCGATGATCACTGGGTACTGCAAAGAGGGGGATGTGGAGAGTGCCAGGAGGCTGTTTAATGGGATTCGTGTTAAGGATACCATATCCTGGAATGCTATGATCACAGGTAATTTGTACAGGCTAGAGTTCCTTTCTTTGCTTCCATTTTGCTAGTATAGTATATGAGTGGACTACTAATTATGAAATAGCTTAGTAGATAGGACAATTGAGTGCATGATAAGCGATAGTGGTCTGGTGTGGGGCTGTCCAATCCTCTCCCTCATGTGCCTAGCCCCTTTTCTTTATGCTGCTACTGAACATGCACTGAGGAAAATGTTAATAGTTGATGCTATTTGATCTCTGACAAATCCTCTTAATAAGGGGCAAATAAAAGAAGTAAAAATTCGCTTTGTGATACACATTGTATGTCACCTGTGGTACTGCCAAGCAACAACTTCTCTGGGTAGTCAACAAAATGTGTGCTTGCCATGATCATTTTCTGGGCCAGTTCTATATTTTGAAAGTTTTATGAATCAAATGCTTCAATCTTTTATACCTTGTTAACATACATAATTGCCAGATTGCTTGATGAAGTGTGATGATTCTGTTGGGCTGTTGAATGCTTGAAGCATTGGACTGTAGTGTTTGAAGCTTCCAGCAGCTATGTTGTTTCTCATGTTCTAAAGTTTCTACTTTTTTCGAAAGAAAATAGGCAGGATCTCTATGATTTGATTAAGAGACAGATACTACCTTTAGAAGGTATCCCTCCATTTGAAACTATAATACATATTTTGTTTTGTTAGGACAAGAATTTGATTGACAGTTATCATTAATATGCCATTTATGTGATACGAAATCATAATAAGTATCTTTTTCAATACAAATATAATAAGTAACTATTGGTCAAAGCCTTATTCTAACGAAATGAAATACGCCTTGTGATTTTAAACGGAGCGAGTACTAAACTCCCAGGAAAACTATCCAACCTCATGGAGAGGAACAGCCCGAAGGAGATGGTTTTATTAATACTGTGACTAAACAGCAACACAAGCTTTACAAACTGTAACCGGTCCGACTAGGAAATTTACCTAGATAAGCATATAACGCCAATGTTGGTCTATTTTGCCCGGTGTTATCCCTTTTTCTCCATGCATTCCTTAATTGATATAGTCCTGTATTCCTTAATTGATATAGTCCTGTTATATATTTTATTTATTTTGCATAAAGAATGTAGTTCAGTTACCAAACAGAAGATCATGTGCCTAGTCCCTTTTCTTAATACTGCCACTGAACATGCACTGAGGAAAATTATCACAGTTCATTTTTCCAAATTTCTTCAGGATATGTTCACAATGGATATGGCGAAGAAGCTATGAGACTGCACGTTGTGATGCACAAAGAAGGTGTAAAACCAGATCATGCAACAATAATTGCAGTCCTGACTGCATCTTCTGCTCTTGCTTTGCTCAGACAAGGAAAATCTGCACATGCTCTTGCCATCAAAACATTGTTAGAATGTAGCACCTCTTTTTCTAATGCTTTGATGACAATGTACAGCAGATGTGGCAGTTTGGGTGAATCGGAGTTGGTCTTCGCAAATATTAAAAGTCAGGATATTGTTTCTTGGAACACAATAATTGCTGCATATGCACAACATGGTAAATATCAGAAAGTTATAGCACTATTCCATGAGATGGAAGTGCATGGACTCATTCCTGATGACATTACCTTCCTTAGTGTGTTATCAGCATGCGGCCATGTTGGCATGGTGGATGTCAGCTTGAAATTGTTTGATCTGATGTCTTCGAAATATGCAATATCTCCAAGAGCTGAACACTATGCTTGTATTGTGGATATACTGAGCCGAGCAGGGCAATTGGAGAAAGCTTGTAATTATATAAAAGAGATGCCATTAGAAGCTGAGAAGAATGTTTGGGGTGCCTTGCTTGGAGCTAGTCAGACACATGGTTATGTGCAGTTGGGCGAACTTGCTGCTAAGATGCTTGTTCAGTCAGACTCTGAAAGTTCAGGGCCCTATGTGATGCTTTCAAATATATATGCTGCTGCTGGCATGTGGGGTCAAGTTAATCAAATAAGAGGTCAGATGAAAGAAAGAGGAGTGAAGAAACAACCTGGATACAGTTGGACGGAAATTGCTAATGAAGTTCATATGTTTGTGGGTGGTGATGCATCCCATCCAGAGATAGCAAAGATCATATCTGAGCTGAGAAAAATGAACTTCCATATGAAAATGGCCACTAATGAAACTCATATGATGGCAGAACTGGTGTAAGAATCTGGCTACTACTCAGTGTCCCAAGTTCTAATGCCATTTGAAACACCCGCTCTACCCAATCTCTAGTCATGAGTTCAAGGATCGGATTTCTAAGGAGTAGATTATTCACCTTGGCAACATGGATTTCAAGCATTGCTTCTAATCAGAGTCTAGGTGGTATTGCAATGATGACGAACTAGGTTCTTTACAATAAAAAAAGGAGGGACTGAGGTCGTGGCAACTTGACGGTTGGAACTACAAATTAGAAGGAACAGTTATGAAGGTAATAATCATGTTAATTTATGTTGGTCTTGGAAGTACTGTTGTTTTACAGAACAAAATATAGATCAAACTTTCTTATTGCAGGCTTCACAGCAGCATGTAGTAAGATCTAGTTGGATCCATCGATCCAAATTAAAGTGATATGGTTCTCCGGATATAGCAATGGTGGTCCTCCATAGAACCCCTGTAGTTTTCCTTAAACACATTAATGAGATAATGAAATGTTACTTTAGTCCATTCAACTGAAGGGCACTCCAGTGCTACATGACAATTAATAATTAACTTTTGCAAAATTTCTTAGTTACATATTGCACATCAAGACATAAAGGACTATTGGAAGCTATTCCACTTTCATTTTCTATTCTCTGTACATTAAATTTGTGGCACATAGTAAAACAAAAGGTCACTCCAAATAGCTTTTCAATGGGAAATCTTTGTCATTCCAGATGTCCTGTGCTCAAGGGCTTTGAACAAACAAAATGGAACCTATACTGCTTTCATAATACTATATTGCATTTTGAGAATTTCTTTTCTTCATCACTTCACTAAACTTTCTGAGAATAGTTTTCTTTTTCTGCTTTCCAGGATTCTTGATGTCCTCCAGATGAGTGGATCTTTCGACATTTGAATACACATCATCTGCTGCCACTGAACTTTCTTTCATCTCACCTCCCTTGGCATTCCGAGGAGATGCTTCTGCTGAGGTTTTGGTCGATTCTGAACTGAACATAGCATCAATCATATCCTTCAACTCTTTAATACTACTCTGTGCTGCCGCCTCACTGATCTTGAGGGATTCATATTCCTGCTTGATACTCTGTAAGGCACTCTCTTTCTCAAATATCTGTTCATTAAGGCGAGAGTTCTCCACCCTTGCAATCTCCAATGATTCCCTTGCTACGTTAGCTTCACCCACAGCATGCTTCAGCATTTCCCTCAGCCTAGAGTTCTCATCTCTGATCACCCTCTGTGATTCAATCAACTTCTCATTCTCTTCCTTTCCATTACTTAGCTCACCCTCAAACATCTTAATGCAATCAACGAGTCCCCTTTCCTTCTCTTTTGACGCTGCTGCCATTTCATCTGACTCAACCTTTAGTCGCCCTGCCTCTTCCAGTGCCAACTGGAGCTTGTCCTCTGCATTTTCTAATGAGGCTTTCAAGCTCTCCACTTCAGTCCTTGCATTATTAAACTCAGCTTGTGCCAACAAAAGCTTCCCCTTTGCCTCTCTGGCCTCTGTGGTTTGCTCTTTCAAGGCTATAGCCAGGTCATCCATGGCCTTCTTGCACTTCTCCTCAGATTCCACAGCCAGCTTGAGCTCACGCTGTAGTGACCATGTCTCCACTTCTCCTGGATCAGTAAAGGAGAAGGACATCACGCCCCTTCTTCTCAAATTCTTCACTGGCTGCTTACCCCCGGGATTAAAGGCTTCTAAACTCTTGCTGCTGTCTCTGAGTGAAGCTATCTCAAGCTTGGCCTCCTCCAGAGATACTTTTGTCTGCTCAAGCTGCTTTGTTTGGGCCTCCAATGACAGCAGCATCTTCTTCTCTGAATCTCTTGCAGCCTCCAGTTCACCTTCCAACTGCTGCAATCTGTCTGTAAGGTCCAGCTGCTCTTCGGCCCCATTGCTTTTCAACTTTTTGTTTCTATTCGTGTTTGTCTTCCTGAGCTCTTCGATCTCATCTAGGGCTTGCGCCTTCTCCTCTTTTTCCTTCCTCAGCTCCGCCTGCAGTCTGTTCAATTGCTCCTGCATGTCTGATTCATCCAAGAAGCCTGAGTTGGGGACGTTGTTGCTATAGGAAGATGACCTGACGCCGTCAACAAAATCAAAAACTCATATGTTGGGTTCATGGATTGGCAATAGGAATCAGAACAATATCAGGGCAGGAAAAAAACCCAACAAAAAATCAAGAAGAGATCTCAGTTCATTGAAGATCGGTTTGCCATGAACATGATCCCAGAATGAATTCAAGAGAAACTTTGGGAACTAGTAGGCATCGTCTACAAACCTGGACCTGAACGAAAACATGTTCTCCGATCGAGAACCCTGCAGGCAGGCTTCTCCTCCAAAAAGAACCCTGCAGGCTGCCGCCAAGCTCAGACAGAATCAACCAACCATACCACTCCGCCCTGCTCCTACGAAACGAAGACCCAACTTTTATGCCAGATGACCACCGGAAAGTCGGAGTACGCGTACAGGAGATCAGGTGGTGTTATCTTGGAGCGATGAACTTTCTCTTCTGGTGTCGTCAAAGCCAAAAGGGCACGATTTGGTGAAGGATCGTGGATCGGGTATTGAAACGGTCGAACTCTCACGAGAGCCGCCTTGAAGGAGGGGATACGCACAGACGCACAGGTACAGTCGTGCGGACACGGTCGTCCAACCGCCCAAAGCTTCTGTTTTCGCTAGATTTTTATATGCCGTGTATACCAGTTGAGTTGTGCTTCTCTGACCCGATTTTCGTCATCAGATGGGGCCCAGCAGTCAGTCAGCCGGTGAGACTATTGTTTGACTCGCCTTTTACGCGGTTCAGGGATGGAACAACGACACCTCCAGCTCCAGGTTAGGATCCTCTGTTCATGTGAGTTTGCGGCTCCTCATGTCTCTCGCAGTTCATGCCCATCAGAAATTAACTTTTTTTTTGAGTGTTTGTAGCGTGCACGTTTTGCCCATTATGATGTTTATAATATTTATAATTGACATCCTGTGAGAAAGAAAAGAGGGGAATGCTGTAATGACGTGCACATTTGGTACCTGACAAATCAGGCGCCGTTGCCGCCTTTAACACCCCTGCTGTCTGCTGATTATCGTTAACGTTCTGGCAAAGTTTTTTTAGGGGTGTGGTGGCCCAAATCAGTGGCAGCTGTGACTGTGAATGGTGATTACTCCGCGCTTAAAACATTCCGTTTGCATATTTGTCATGAAGCACTGACATAAAAAGACCTCCATGCCTGGCTGATTGTGGTGGCCAAACAGTGTGCATGTGGTGTAGTAGTGTGCGCTTTTGCTCTCACGACTCACGGGCACACCCTAGGCAGCCATGGCTGAAATGGTCAACAGGGCAGCGCAGGCTCAACCACAATGCCATTGCATCGAAGCATTGTTGCTGATGCTCGACAATTGAGTCATTGCCATGTAGGTCCAACCGCGGTGGAGTTCACATGACAGCGACTCAATTTCAGAGACCTCAACCGCAGAGGATCTCATTCCCATTTTACGCATTCGAGCTCTACCTCACTGGTGAGTGCATTACAGAACGAGACATTCAGACCAATAGCGTTCAAGCAAAGCCAGGAAAAAAGAAGAAGCAAGGCTAATTCTAAAAGACTCACTTAAAATAACAAAAAAATTTAAAAAAAATCATTCAAACGTTTTCCTATCGGTAATAGCATGTACTGGACTATTGGCACATGAATGTATCAATTTGAATTTGTCATGAACAATATTAGGCTCTGTGTGGAACGTTCCACACAGGAAGCTCAAAGGAATTTTACACAAACGAGATCTCTACAATTTGATGACGTCAGTCACTGTTTGGAACAAAGAAATCAAGTTTGTCGTTCCTCCGGAACGCTCCTTCACAAAACGCAGGAATCAAAACATCCACTTCAACCCTAGTTTTTCTCGAAAGCCTGACGAACGCGTGAGAGAGAAAATGGAGAGATAGAGGCCGAGGCACCAAAGCTTTTTTTGAAACTTAGAGGCACCAAAGCTGGAAAAAGGCATTGCATCAGACCCGGCAACATCCAAGCCGCACCTTGCTGGAGCTGCACAAATGCTGATCTCTTATTACTTTTTTATTTTTTGTTGGGCTTTTGGTCTTGTTGCGCTTTTTTTTTTGTTAAGACTTGTACCTAAAGTCTCTTTTTCTTAGAGCCTGTTTAGTTCCCAAACAAAAAAATTTGGGATCCCTTTGGAGGCCTATTAGGAGGATTAAATATAGACTAATTACAAAACTAATTACATTAATGGATGAGAAATCGCGAGACGAATCCATTAAGCCTAATTAATCCGTAATTAGAGATTGTTTACTGTAGCACGACGTTGTCTAATCATGGCATACTTAGGCTCGTTAGATTCGTATCGAAAAATTAGGTAGGGGTTATGGAATGGGTTTTGTCTTTAATCCACATTTAATACTGAGCAACTCCAACAGTTTGACAAATCAGGTTGGCATCTTTGATTTTTGGCAAAAACGCTGAAAATACTCCTCCAACAGTTTGGCAAATCAGGTTGGCATCTTTGGCAACTTGGCAAAAACTAGCCTCCAGCGCGTATATATGCGCGCGCGGCGACAACTTGGCATCGGCGTTTCTTCCGTGGGTGGAGAGAGGTGGGAGGGTGAAAAAAGAAATAAAGGATACAAAAGTATTCCTGATTTAAGTTTTTAAGAGGTGGAAGGGCATAACATAATTTTATTTCTCTTTCAAGGTTCCTGATGTAAGTTAGATCTTGATTTGGCAAGTGAGTTATGCCAAACTATTGGAGATGAACTCTTTTTTTATTTGGCATATCTTTTTAGAAGTTGGCAAAACACAAGATTTGCCAAGTAAAATTTAGCAAACTCTTGAAGATGCTCTAATTAGTGTCCGAAGATTGATGTGACGGGTAGTTAGGAAAAAATTTAGGAACTAAACAGACCCTTAGTGAAAAACATGCTATGTATGTTCTAAAAAAAAATTACCTTCTGGCCGAAGACGCGGCGTGAGGCTTCGCTGCACCATGATGGAGAAGAGGAACTGTAACTAGAGGTTGCACTGCACCGTGATGTAGAAAAACAGAAACTAGCAACGGATGGAGATTGAAGCCGCCGGACGGCCAGTCAATGGATGGAGAGAGGATAGGCAGGAAATGGATAACGGGGGAGAGGATAAGAACAAATGTGAGAAGAACCAGCGTGCCCTGGTGGTGGGGTCCATGCTCCTCATGGCCCACATGTCAACTCGTAGTTTAATTCGTTTCAGTTTTGATTATTTGTTTCGACAAATTAATTTGGTTTTGATGTTTTCTTAAAATCCTAAATATCTTCATCTTTTGATTTCTATTCCTACGTTCCAAACACTACATCATACACCTTTTCTGCATTTTCTATTCCTCTGTTTTCACCTTTTCTGCATTTTTCATTCCTCTGTTTTCTTACTTCACTCTTGCCTCTTTCCTGTGTTTTTTTTATCATTCCTTTATTCCTTTATTTTTCATTCCTTGGTTTCGAAACCGAACCTTAAAACAAAAGACAAATTATGGTCGCAGAAGTTTACGATGATGACCTTTACTGCAGTCTACAGCTAGGGGTGAGCGTTCGGTCTATTCGGTCATTTCGGTTCGGCCTATTCGGTGTTTGGGAATTTCGGGTTTTGGAAAAGTGAGGACCGAAGTTTTAAAAAGAGTAATAGGAACCGAATCCGAATAGACCGATTATTTCAATTCGGTCTATTCAGTCCACTGATACCCGAATTTTCATAGGTATCCTTATCACCTCTCAAAACTCTATGGTAGAAATTCAAATTCCCAGCTCGTTTCAAGACTATGGATTTAAGGACTACTCGATTAAAGAAGTAACTAACAAGTTCATGAAAAAATTCAAAAAATAGTTTAAAACACAAAGTTGTAACATCGTAGTTTGAATCAAAATACGCAACTATATTGAATTTCAGGTTATTCGGTCTATTCAAGTTATAGACCACAAGAACCGAAACCGAACCCGAACTCCGAATTATAAATTTATCTGGACGGAACCCGAATCTCGAAACCCGAATAGACCGACAATTCGGGTTATTTGAGTTCAGTTCGGTTTTCGGTTTTCGGGTTCAAAGTGTCCACCCCTATCTACAGCGCAGTGGGGGTCCATCATTCCTCAAATATGATTAGCTGCAGTGAACCATTTCAAGAGAAACTATCCATAACCCCACAAAATGATATCAGCACACATCCTCACGATGACGATTCCAACACAAAATATCCAGCACAGCACGAGTGCAACTACTAGCAGACAGACCATGTTCCGTTAATCCTCTCCCAGACATCTTTTGGTTGGAAAGGCCACACACCAGCAGAAAAGCTCAACAGTACAATGATACATCGAACTCTAATTCATCGCCCATTTCGCTCCCATTATTACAATAATTGTGGTTCCAGCTGTGATCCATCTCATCCAAGATCAAAAGAGTGATGATTGTGATTGTGATCACACAGCTAAAAATCCACAACCTAAGCCCATCATTAGGATTTGCTGGATATATATGGAACATGCATAACCATTCAATCATAGTACATAAGAATTGACAATCCTTGTACTAGTTAAAAGGCAGGCTTAGGTTATTCTCCCCCACACACTAACAGGGTTCCAGGAGGCAAGTAAAGCAATACATTGGGATCACAAATATAGCAATATAACAAAAGGAAAGGTAAGCAGACCCGATGATAAAGGACGCCACGAAAATGGTCCTTGTACAAGCATCACGACTACCCAAAGGGTTAAGAGATAGAGATGGCAGTCACTTGGATCGATGGCTACTACTCATCCTCGGGCTTGCTCGCATCCCTCATTTCATCACCACCGTCATCCTAAAACACAGCATGATTAGCATTCTTGACAATGACATTAGAATTTCCAAGTGCTCTGCATTGTTTCTTAAGTAGGTTTCACTGATCTACCTGCATGTCAGAGGTCCACAAGGTGAGGTTGTCACGAAGAAGCTGCATGATCAAGGTGCTATCCTTGTAGGACTCCTCCCCGAGAGTATCCAATTCCGAGATGGCTTCATCGAAGGCCTGGAACCAAGCATATAACAGTTTGGAACTATGAATTACTTGCACATAAAGCACATGGATCAGTGATTACTTGCACCAAAGCTTTATTGATTGTAAACTCTACATCAGAAAGACTTTTACATGGATAGGAATCCAATGCCAAATAGTCAGAAGTTAAAGAAAGGCTTCATCACAGTTTGGAACTAAGGATTTTAAACCTCTAGATGCACAAGCTGACCAACAAATACAGCCAGTTTATTTTAATACCTGAATCTCGATTTAGCATGTAGATGGGCATCCCGAAAGGTAGCATGGAACTCTATTGCTATTAATCAATCAGCACATGCAATGACTACTTGCCAGTAGCAAGCCAGCATGTGGGACTACACAGTGCAAGATACTTAACAATCACATCTTGGAAGCATTCAGCAATTTGAGCCAGCATGGCAGCATGGGACGCCGCTACTGCATGTTGTCAAGAAACCAGCAGCCAAAGCATCTGACCACGCTTAACAATCCACACATGCCAAAATGTGACTTTAACAGAAGAATATATACACTACCAAACAACTGCACACATGTTGAGGATCTGAATCTTACTGATGCAAGCATAGTTAATCTACCATGCGTAGAGGAATCTAAAATAAAGCATGATGCATTGGTTTAAAGGGAGCGGATCAGCCTAATAGCAAAACATCAAATCACAGCTTATCCTGCAAATCTTAGGGGTTTAGCTTAATAGCAACTACCATTAACCCCAACAAAACTACAGATCTAAACGCATCTGTTGCAATAATCGCGAAGAATCTGAGCAGGAAGCAGTGGCTCACCTGCTTGGCGAGCGAGCACGCGCGGTCCGGCGAGTTGAGGATCTCGTAGTAGAAGACGGAGAAGTTGAGCGCGAGGCCCAGCCTGATGGGGTGCGTGGGCGGCAGCTCCTTCATGGCGATGTCCTGGAGAGTGAGACGAAGAAACACACCCGAGGGCGAGATCCAATCCACAGCCATGTCGAGTCAAATCAATAACGGAAAGGACCAAAAGGAAACAAGACAGGGAAGGGGGCGCGGGCGCGGGACCTGGGCGGCCTGGTACGCGGCGAGGGTGGCGTCGGCGGCGTCCTTGCGCTCGGCGCCGGTCTTGAACTCGGCGAGGTAGCGGTGGTAGTCGCCCTTCATCTTGAGGTAGAAGACCTTGGCGTCGACGGCGGCTGCGGCGGGGACGAGGCGCTCGTCGAGGAGGCGGAGGATCCCCGCGCAGATGGTGGAGAGCTCGGCCTCGACGCGGCCGCGGTAGCCCTTGGCGGCGGCGGCGTGTCCCGCAGCGCCGCGGGACTCCTCCTTCTGCTCGATGGAGGAGACGATGCGCCACGAGGCCCGGCGCGCGCCGATGACGTTCTTGTAGGCGACGGACAGCAAGTTGCGCTCCTCGACGGTGAGCTCCCCGGCGCCCGCGGCCGCGACGACCTTCTCCATGAACTCCACCATCTCCTCGTACCGCTCCGCCTGCTCCGCCAGCTTCGCCATGTACACCATCTCCTCCCGCGGCCCTCCTCCTGCTGCTGCTGCTGACGCCGCCGCCATCGTCTGCTCGCTCGCTGCTCGCGCGGCGGCGGGCCTTGCTCCCTTTGTTTTGGTGGGTGCGCGGGGCGTGTGGCTGTTGCGGTTTCGGGGGTGGGTGGTGGAGCGGAAGGAGGAGAGAGGGGAAGTGGGAAGGAGCGGCTGCGGTTTTAAAACGGACGAGGGTTGGGGGAGGCTTTTTTTGCTTGGCTGGGTAGGGGCGCTGCCGGACTTGCCTTTCCTCCCTCACTTTTTCCCCCTCCGCTTTCTTTTTGCAGGCGAGACGAGAAGAGCGTTGGAGATAAGAACGGGAGAGGGGGAAGAGGAAAGAAAGGACAGAGGAAATCCGGTTCAGTTCAAAAACGAGATGGATGACAGCAGGAGCACGAGGAGGGAGCCGCCGCCACCGAGATGGGGATGGATGCGTTCATACGAGGTGTCGGCTGGTGATTGGCCTGTAGGGGTTCTCATGTGCGATGCGTGGGCGTAGCTTTCCTAGCTTGGGCTGGGCCAGTACCAGCCTCAGTCAGCAGCTGGGCCAATAATCAGCCTCAGTCAGCTGGGCCAAACAAAGTTGCATTTTCGCTTCTTGGGCCTGCCTGTTTCGTTTCGTATCGATCGAATGTACTTATTTTATTTGGTACTTCTATTTTACTAGCAAATATTGTTAAGAAATCCCTAATTGTGGGCTCATACCAAATATACCCCTAAAGGATCCTCCACGTATATATAATAAACACCAGTGTATTGCTAATCAGAAAGAGACCCGAAGCTCCACCTATATCCTGTATCTATGTGTTCTTTGTGCATGAGAGAGTCAGGGAAACAGGATCTAATCTACATCTTCTTACGCCTCATTCTTAGATTGGGATTGGTAAAACGGATTAGAGATCCGATTCTTAATACGTTATCAGCACGCTCTACCGCTGGGTGAGTAGTTATTAATTTTTGTTTTAGATCGATCCATAATTTGTATGGGGCTAATCATATATTGATTTTATTTTCGATCGCGCGGCGCTCCTCCCAATTAAAATTTGCACATGCTGCTGACGAACCTCGGCGGCGGAGCCGTCGACACCCTAGCGCAAGGAGTCACCCTGGTCAGACGATGCATGCCCACATACAATGATCCTTACATGCTAGTACCGCATGCATGTACATGCCCCCGTGAATAAATGGGTGAGTCGGTCTCCATTTGTTTTGTTAAATCAATCTACTATTTTCAACCGCAAGCATAGATTGATTATTGTTTTCCGGTGATGCGTCGGCTCAATCACCTCGATTGATCACTGTTCATGGCGGGGGAGCGGAGGGCACACGCAAAGAAAAAGAACCCAGCTATCGACTGGTTACGACCAGGTGCCCTTCGTCAATGCTGAAATCGTCAGGGTCCTTGTAATCCTCCGACAAATCATCGATCAGGCAGGTCTGGCCTAGCCTATATGCCCTACGCGGCACGAATCCACAACACAAATCAGGCAACGGTTTGTTCGTCTGTTTATATCCATTCAATTTCTAATCTACCATATTTTTAATCATGTTGATCAATCATGTTGGTAGATGAAATATTGTTAGCAGTTTAATCTTACTTCTAATTGTTAGCATGTAAGATCTATTCTGCATATTCATGCTTTATTAAATTAATACCGTAGATTAATTTCTAGTACATGCTTGTCCCATTCGCGTACGCTTACCTGGATGTATTCCACGACCATACTTTCGTGCTTGCTGTCACAGTGCCGTAGTAGTACGTGCATGCCGGCCGGCGTTCGGAATTAAATTTGCCGACTCGATCGTTGTTGTCTTGATAGATACTTATGTGCTTGGACGAGTGGACGTGAACGCCGCTCGCACCTGCAGCTGCCCGGCACCGCGGTAATCACATCATGCGCCCTGTGTCCAGCGAGCGAGTCAGCGACCGAGCACCAGGTTGCTGTTGCGGAAACTACTGTTACATCAGTGCCACCCGAAGCTGGCCTTCCATCGCATGTACCTGATCCACCAGCTGTTTGCACCTTCTCGCAATTCTGCACATGGGTTTCCTCCTCACCGTTGCTGTCGATCCGGTGGTGAACACACGAGCACGCGTCTCTCTGCAAAACGCTAACAACCGCCGGCACCTGCAGGCTGCAGCTATTTCGGTACACGAACAGTACTGCTGTCACGCGACTCGTTAGCATGTCGCCCACTGTTGTTGACTTGTTGTGTACTTGTGTTGGTCGTGCCGCTCGAAGCGGCGCCAGTAGCGTACGTCCCTGCATGCCACAACACACTCGCCGTCGGCCGGACGAGCCCACCATACGCGTGGGGCCATGGCATTGTGGACTGAAGCCGCTCACCTACATGAGTTGTATTTCGTGCACAGTTGGAACTTGCAACCTCGATGGCCGCAAGTACACGCAGGAACTCTAGATGTTTGTGCTTGGCTCTCTTGTGGAGATGGGTTAATGGTATTGCCCGACTTTTATGCTTGTTGCATTTTTACACAGCTTGGCTTCGCATTATGCATGTGTGGGTTCTTCTTGTTGGTCCGGAAGTACCATAAACTACCTTGAGGGTTCTTATCCTAGTTGCTTGGAATAAATTTCTCTCTAGGTTTTACGCTTTCATAATAGTGTGATAACTTTATTTAATCCTCTTGGAAGTTTTTATGGGTTTGTATTATCGTTGCATTGTTGATTGTGATGTGAAATATGATATTATATGGGTTATATAATCCTGAAGAATTGAGAGGACCAATATAAATATCAGAATATCAAATGATGCTTGGATGAATCCGGGAAATTAATAATATCTATAGATCACACTATATTTCTTTACTCTCTCTTTATGCATAAAGTTAATTTACCTGGTAAACAGAAGAAATATTTAACATAATGCATAAAAGTCTTTGGCATAATAAGACATCACAAATTGGGATTATCTTCATATGCTCATATGAGCTAGTAATACCTTACCAATGTTTTGAATATGAGATAGCAAGCTTATAACCTCATTAATAAAATGCACAACCTGATGTTGGCGTTTTTGCTCTCTTTGCTGCTGAAAAAGCATGAGGCATACAATAAGATAAAGGGTAACAATCACCCCCTCTAGCAACATGAAGTTGTGAGAACACCGAAAGGTTAATATTATTTTGAGATTTTCTTTTTCAATACTGTAAAGTGTGGACAACCATTGTGTGTTCCTGAAGGATCACTTTGTTGATCCTATTTGGGATCTTTTTCCTCATGTAGCATTAAGTTCTCAAGGACCACATAGTCGCCAACTAGACTTTGGAGTCGTTCCTGACTTGGGGGTTGTCCCTGATGGACAAATCTGAAATAAGTTATAAAGTGTAATTTTATAAGCCAAATGGTAAAGGCTAGTCCCTGATGGAAAAAGGACTATATTAGATTATTAAAATCTATGTCTTATCTACCCGAAGTAAGATTAAACTATGAAATCCCACATCATCGCAAATCTAGAAGCTAAATTAATTCTAGTATATTATCTTTGACGCTGAAAAGTCATATTTAGTCTTCTAGTGAATGATTTTTGTGATATAAATTTGAGGATTTGTGGAGACCTAATGTATTCTCTCATGTCCTTGATTACTACTTCATATGAGAGAAGAGTTATTTGCATTCGAGAGTGGTCCCAGAAGGATAGTGATCGTGTTTCGCTCTCGTCGAGCAATTGATCTCCTTTGCTTAGTCAGAAACTTTGCATTATAATATTTTCCCCAGATAATACAAATGTTTGGCTTTGTCTACTCTATTCTAAATGCTTCTCTTTTTGCTGAACAATAAAGAGATTAAAAGCATACTTTATAAAACAATTGGTAGATAACATGAGGACCAAGCTTGTCTCGGAGACAGTTTAAACCACAAACAAAATGACTCGGGAATATGTTGATCGACAAATATTATCATCACCTACCTGAAGTTGTGATTATTATTTGGTTCTGTCCGTAGTATTGAGCCACATGTCTTTGTTGATGTACCATGCACTTGAAGATGCAAGTTGTACAACGGTCATGTCGATCGCTCCATTGAAGTTCAACCTTGCATTGGCTACATGCTTGTGAATTCAATTGTCTACCCTTGAGGCCATTACTGGTTGTGGTTTGAGTTCTCTATCAAAATAATTAAATATAAAAATGTTGCAATAAATATAAAGGTTGATACCCATTTTCGTATGGTATGAGTATTTGGGTAAACCGTGGGCAATAAAAAAGAGTCGGACTTTACAACTCTGCAAACAATTATTTCTACCTAGCAGCATCGGCCTGATGTCGTGCATTTCGGTACCATAATTGATTCACACATTACTCCATGCATCTGAAAACATGATGCAAACTTTGACTACATTTGTGAGCATTATTGGTCCTGAAGAACTTATTACACAAGTTGATCTGAAATCAAGTATTGCTCGAAATGGAATTTTTTTCTGAAGAACTTTCTAAGGCTAAGAGTTGTGTTTCATATGGATTTAAGTCCTGAAGATTGTGTGCATATATGGTAGTAATACTGATCATGCAGAATTGTAACATGTAATCGACTAGTAGTCATGTATCTCACCAGAAGTTGAGCATAACTCTTTCAGTAGAAGGAAACTAATGCGGTCATCATGTCACTGCATTAATCTATGTCCTAGCTCACTGCATATTATGGTAAAAAATAATAATAAACCCCCATTTATTAATGTGCATAAGATTTCCTAATTATGTCACCACTATAGCATACATTGGCCACTGCTAGAAGATTGTGGCTAGGGATTTTTTTTAGTATGCTTTCTGAAACATCTTGGCATTAGGGGGAGATATATGCCCATCTTGTGTAATGCCTCGATATTTCTGCAAATATAAGAAAATGCACAAAAGCAAATCTGAACTTGTTGTTCAGTGTATACTCCTATTTGTATGGAGTTTGTCAGAAAAATGTTTGATTCATTGAGGAGTAACAATACTAGTTTAAATACATTGTAAATGCTTCTACCTGGAGTAGATATGGATATACCCGGGATCAATATTGCATCCATATTTGACTTAGTGGTATGATCTAATTATGCGGGGACGCCTGCGAATATGATCCAATTGCCTTAGTCAAAGCATATACTCTTGAAGTAAATTCACGTTGTACGTGAAATCTCTCCTCTAACAAACTCACACTGTTGTTGTTTTACCTCATGAAGAGGTTCATCTTGAAGATGGAATTTCTAGTGATGCGCGAAATATAAAAGTACTAGAAATGAGAAGCAATAATAGATCTATCATTTTCGGGAAATCACGATGATCTTAATTGAATGTTGTGGGAAACTAATGTGTCGACACATATCTCGCCTCTCTAATTGCAAATGATTCTCTTCGAGAGAACCCAGATCTGGAACAAAGTCCTAGGCATGAGTGCTTGAAGCTCTCTTATCAGGTCAATGAAAAAATGCAATTGAGGCTGAACCAAGAATCGCAAGGTACATGTCTCGAGCCTGAAGTTCGAACAATTATGGGTCATTATTGATATAATAGATGGTGAAAGCGATGGTTCAAGTGGTCTTGGAAGAGACTAGTCCCCATGCTTGTTGAATAAACATGGTTCTGTTGTGTAATACATCCGGCAAAGACATGAATTAAAATATGCAGCTTGTAGGATTTAGAAAATCCATCATCCCTGTAGGACTCAGATTTTTAATTATATGTAAGCAACATGTAAATCTCATACCAATATTACTTCTGCAAAGAAGTTTGTCTTCTTGGAGAAAGACTTCTCTCTGTGTAGAGATCTCCCAGTAGAGAGATACATCCTTGAAGGAATTTTCTTGAAGAAACAAAATAAGTCTAAATTGAACACCAAATTTTAATAGTTCCTACAAAGGGACAGAGATCCATAAAGACCCAAGAAATTATGAAATGATGAGGAAGTCCATGTGCATTTCAAGAGTTTTAGGTGTTATGTATGTACACTTGTGATTATATTTCTATAATGCATTTTCCACCAGAAGGTATGGAATAGTGGTATCCTCTAATACCTTGAAGGTATCAACCCAGAAGGTATGGTGTTACTGGCAATTATATCCCCATTGTGCCAGAATAAAAGACTGTAACAATGTGTTCGTTGATTGGTGATCCTGAAGAATTATGGAAAATCTATAATGGACATTTGACCTTTGTTATATTGTTTTAGAGGTTGCAATCAGCAAAATCATGGGAGTAATAATTTTACTTGTCCCAATTATATTATTCCCTTAGTCCGTTGGAAGGATAAGTTTCTGCACATATATTTTGTTATATGGTAGAGATGAAAAATATAGCACCCTGATTTTTGTGTTATTATTCCTGAAGAATAATACATATCTTGTGATATATTTTAGAATGATGCCTTCAATGGATGTTATCATGAGGGGGAGAATATTATTATTATTGATCATAATTTGTGAGACATTGAATGTCCTACATAATGCCTCGAAGGTGTTAATTTGATGATCAATACATAAACCTTTTGTTGAAGATTCTATTTAACATTTAAATCATGTGAAGCAAGTTAAGGTGGAATTCCTAAAAGAATCATTGTAACAATATGATATTTATTTGTTAAATCTATATACACATATACTTCCTGAAGAAAGTGTTTTTGTTATAGTGAGACATTCTTGCTTGGTTTAGGGGGAGAATATCCTCTGACATTTGACATTTATTGAGGACTTTGTAGAATTCTTAATAATACGATCTTGAAGATTATAATTTGTCTTTAAGACATTTGTTGTACTCTTTTTTTCTTGGTGAGTTTTCCTGAAGTTTCTCACATAAGTTTTTTAACGAGGCGACACTACGTAAATGCAAGTTGCGGCATTGTGCACTCTTTCTCTATATTTTTTCCACTGGGTTTTTAGGAGTTTTAATGAGGCATGAGTTTGTCGTGGTATTCGCCCAAGGGGGAGTGTTAAGAAATCCCTAATTGTGGACTCATACCAAATATACCCCTAAAGGGTCCTCCACTTATATATAATAAACACCAGTGTATTCATCTATTGCTAATGAGAAAGAGACCCGAAGCTCCACCTATATCCTGTGTCTATGTGTTCTTTGTGCATGAGAGGGTCAGAGAAACGGGATCTAATCTACATCTTCTTACGCCTCGTTCTTGGATTGGGATTGGTAAAACGGATTGGAGATCCGATTCTTAATATTTTCCCCGTGGAGCCGGAGATTTGCGGGGATCCGCCATGTGAGTGACGGGGACAGGGGACGTTTTTCCCCCGCGGGGCTAGCGGGGCGGGCCCCAAAGTAATCACGGGGCGGGAGCGGGGGGAGATTTTGCCCCGTGGGGAGCACCGTGGGGATCCGAAATCAGTGAAATCTATATGTGGCCCATACACAAACCAACCTAATACAGCCCAATCGAGCAAACCCTAGCAACCTGGTATATATATGTCAAGCTTCACTAAATCGCTCCACTCCTCCCGTTCCCGTCCACCCGCAGCTTCTCGGGAGCAGCCGAGTAGGCGCGTTGCTCAGATCCAGGCATCCAGCCATCCAGGTTTCCTCATCGCGTCCCCTTGGCCGGCGGGCTGCGTGCTGCATGTGCCGCCACCTCGTTGCATCTCCACTTCTCTAGACCTCCACTCCTCCCATCATCCGTCCTCCCCAGCTCCCCGCTCATCCACACCTCCGCATTGGCGTTTCGTTGCCGACTCGTCGTCCGCCCGTCTCGGTCCGGACTCCCTGCTGCTCCGAGTCTCCGAGGTATAGATTCGTATTCCTCCTTCCTGCTCCCAAACCATCATGAATCCATGATCTATTAAGCTTGCATGCATAGTGTAGAACTGTAAATCTAGTGTTCTAGTACGTGCTTCTGTAGATCTGATGTTCTAGCTTGTGCTTCTATAGATGAGTAGATCTGATGTTCTAGCTTGTGCACGAGTAGCAGTACATATGTTTTTTTTTCATTTTCAGATTCTAGTATCAAGTTCTTATTACATGCTCTTTTTTTGTTTCAGTTCACCGAGTGACATGGCGACTCCAACAACAAGCTCGTCACAGCCGACAGTAACTCCAAGTTCTAGCCAAGTTCCAGCTATTGGGGGAGCAGTGCCTGCTACAAATGATGTTGTGCTTGAATCACAAGGTACAGATACTGATGTTGAGGTTGTAGATGTTAAGAGGAGGAAGCTTAAGTCTGTGGTGTGGAAGGAGTTCACTAGAATGCAAATAAATGGGGTTTGGAGGGCTGAATGTATGTGGTGCGAACAAAAGTTAGGAGGAGAAACTAGGAATGGAACCACTCATTTCCATGATCATCTTAAGATATGTCAGTCTAGGGTTTGCAGAAAAGGTTTGAAACAGTCCACTCTTAAAATGGCTTGTGCTGGTGATGGTACTGTTAGTGTTGAGAAGTACATCTTTGACCAATAATTTGTTAGGAAAGAACTTGGTCTTATGATATGTTTGCATGAGTATCCTTTATCCATGGTTGATCATACGAGTTTTCGGAAATTCTGTGCTGCGATGCAACCAATGTTCAGGGTGCCATCAAGGAACACTACTAGGACTGTTATCATGGATATGCATGTTGTTTAAAGGAAGACTCTTGTCAAGTACTTTCAGCAGTTGTCAAGTCGTGTTGCTATCACTACTGATATGTGGACTGCTAATCATCAGAAGAAAGGTTACATGGCAGTCACTGCACATTACATTGATGACAAATGGGAGCTGAAAAGTTTTCTTTTGAGGTGATTATCCTATTTTCAACATTATTTTGATGCACATTGCTTACAACTTTCATGATTTCTGAAGCTTTATGTGGTATTTGACATTATTCTACTTTCAATTGCAGATTCATATATGTTCCAGCCCCTCACACAGCTGAAGTTATTGCTGATGTCATTCATGAGGTTCTTGTTGATTGCCATCTTGAGAGGAAGGTTTCTGTTGTAACACTTGACAGTTGCTCCACCAATGACTCCATGATGGTAAAAATGCAAGATAAGTTGCCTCTTGATTCTCTGATGTTAGATGGTTCTTTGCTCCATATGCGATGTGTTGTGCATATCTTGAATCTAATTGTTAAGGATGGAATGAGCATTATGGAGAAAGTGATAGAGAAAGTTCGTGATAGTGTGGGTTTTTGGTGTGCCACACCAAAAAGGCATGAGAAGTTTGAGAAAATGGCATCCACCTTGAGCATTCCATACAACAAAAGTATAGGTCTTGATTGTACTACTAGATGGAATTCCACATTTATCATGCTTAGCACTGCACTAGAGTATCAAGCTGTTTAGTTTTGTGTGAGAAGTTGTTTACTCCTATCTGCCTATCTGTTGATGAATGGATGTTTGCTAAGGAAGTTTGTTCTTGGCTGAGGTTGTTTTTTGATATTTCTGAGCTACTGTCAGGCACCAAGTACGTTACAGCCAATCTGTTCTTTCCCAAGATATGCAGTGTTTATCTGGCAATTAGGAAATGGCGTACTGTTGCTCATCCTCGTATTGAGGAGATGTCCAGACTGATGAAATTTTTTTTGACAAGTACTGGTCAGATGTGCATGGTCTATTAGCAGTTGCCGATGTTCTAGATCCTAGGTTCAAACTTCACATGCTCAAGGCTTTTTCACTTCTGTTTATGGCATAGATAAAGCTATAGTTGAGGTAGAAAATGTTAGAAACTTGCTTTACCAGCTAGTGCTTGAATATCAGCAAGCAACGGAGGATGTTGCTACTTCAAATGGTGCAAACAATAGTGTTGCTGCTGCTGTTGATGTGGAAGGTGGAGAAGATGATGAGTTGTTCTACATTTTTTATCAGTACATGTCTTCACGGCCTGTCAATGCCTCTTCTCATGTGTGCACTGAGTTAGATCTGTATTTGGATGAGCCGCTATTGCCTAGAACACAAGAGATAGATATCATCAATTGGTGGAAGTATGGAGGGATCAAGTATCCTACATTACAGTCCATTGCTCGGGATGTCTTGCCTATACCAGTGACAACGGTTACCTCTGAGTCAGCATTTAGTACTAGTGGGAGAGTGATCAGTCCACATCGTAGTCGTCTTGCTCCAAGGATGATTGAAGCTCTCATGTGTATGCAAGCTTGGTCTCGTGCTGATATGTTAGGTAACTGTCAAAACAGTGTTCAATTGCTATTTCCATTTATGTTCTCTCTTATTACTAATTTGTTATCTATTTTCCTGTTAGGTAAACTAACGCCTGGTGCTTTGATGACTTGCTATGAGGAGGAAGAAGAACAAATGGTAAGTCTTAGTGTAACACCACAAGAAACATGTTGCTTAGCTACTTATTGCCAACTCATTTTGCATTATCACTACTGTCTGATAACTTGTCAACTTCTTTTGCTGAAGGATGAGAATGAATCTACTATCATAGATTGAGAAGAGTGGAAGATATGGCTCAAGCAATCAAATTCAAGTCAAGCTTCATGCCATGCTCAAGTGAAGCCTACTTCTTTTGTTGCTGCCTGTTGCAGCTTATCTATAATATTTGACATTTGGATAATATTGTAGTAGTTAGTAACTTGGTACTTCGTACTTTGAATGCCCTTCATGGATGCCTTTGCCCGGATGGCTGGATTCTGGATGGTTGAACTAGTCTACTAATCTATTTGGTAGTTTCGTGGTCAAATCTTAAATGTTTGTGTTGAGATGCTTTAAAAAGGTTTTTTTCATTCTGTCACTATCCCCGCGGGGCTCCATCGGGGATCGGGGATCCGTCAAGGGCGGGGACGGGGAAGAAAATTCCCCCGATAAGCATAACGGGGACGGGGACGATTTTTGGGGAAAGGGGCGGGGACGGGGGGCACCCCCCGGCCCTGCCCCGCCCCGTTGCCACCCTGAGTCTATACGTTACAACAACGGGAGAAAACAAATGTCTCACATGCCTCTTGTCCGGTAAATGTAGCCAAACAATTTGATGATAACTTGCTTTATGACCATGTCAACTATTTTCAAATAAACTTTAAATTTAGGCAATTTAGCAGGACAAGACCAAAGGAAAAAATGGGAGCAAAGGCTATCATGATTAGAGGATCTCCAAGAGTGCTAAAAAATATAGCGCCAAAAAACTAGTTTTTAGGCCTTGCCAAAACTATTGGATGTGAAAAAAAAGGCCCATGCACCAACAATTCCCAAAATATTGATCCCCAAAACTAAAATTACTGACACATCATTCATAAAAGTGGGTTCATCTTCCAATAATCTACCCAACAATGGGAGATGAGCCAGATCGCCAAACAGTGAGGATGAAAATGGAAGTGTAGATGGATGTCACAACTCATGAGGATGTGTCGTGTAATTGTTGTAGCGGCACAAAGCCTAGCAACTCCAGAACATCAGCACCTCGTCGCCCCTCGCACAGAGCCGACATTGTCTGTTAATACATAGCACTTTTTGATTGATCCAACATCTACTTGGAAAATAAAGTTGGTTAAAACTTTTGGTAGTTGGTTCCAAAATCTATTTTGATTGGGTTAAAAGTTTTAAGGGATCCAACATTTTCTTCAAAACAGTTGAACTAACAATGTTTGGAAAAAATTGGTTCAACATTTTTTAATTGAATAGTTCACAATTTGTTGTTTAAGATAATAATTATTTTTATTAAGTGATTGAATATTTTACAATCTAACATTTCTTTAAAAAAATATGACCCAAGATTTATTTAAAAGAAGTTCATTTAAAAAATGGATGACTTACATCATTTTTAAGTCAACAACATTTTATTGATTCATGATCTCTTTGAAAAGCTGACCTAGTGTTTCTTCAAATAAGGTTGCTACAACATCGTCTTTGTAAGGAAATTCATGATGGACCCAACACGTAAGTTTCAACATTTGTCATGTGTTTACGGGATCTTTGCCTTAGCCTGTTCATGTGAAAAGGTCCATACCTTGGCCCGTTCATTTTTTCTCGATTCTTTCATTATTAGTCTCCTCCCATGATGATGGATGATGATGTTGCTGACCATTTATAAACTTTTTTTAGAAATGAGAATATATTTTAATATTCCAGCCTCGGCATGAAACTATGCATATAGCTGTTTGTTATTACACAGGAGAGCACCATAGACTGAAAGAAAAAAAGAACTGGTCTCTGGAACAAACTCAAAATTATCCAACATCAATTATGTAACTAAACGACCATCCATTGGTAGCAAAGATATCCATAGACGTGGTCTCAAGCACACAACACCCCTGAATAACATGAGGTTGCTCGTCCTCTTTCTGCAACAACACCCAAAAATGGATCCAGTGAGTTGTTCTAAAGATAACCTGCATAGGAGTTACAGCTCGAGTGTTGTTAAAAACTATGTCATTTCTACTTAACCAAACTGCCCAACATAAAGCAGATGCTCCAACCAGGATTTTGTACATAAGCTTCTTGTTAATCCTATTCAGAAAGACGTTCATAGGTGGTGTTATATTAAAAGAAACTTATACAATTCTCCACATAATTGTAGCCAACTGACAATCAAAGAAAATGTGTTAAATGGTCTTATCCAGATTACAGCAACAACATTTTAAACTTCCTTTCCATCGCCGACGAGCTAAATTATCTTTAGTTAGAACTACCCTTTTTGCAAATACTATATGAAACTCTTTATTTTTAACGATATTTTTAACTTCCATATCATATTTTTGCGCGGTGTGGGCAAATGAGCAATAAGCGTATTATACATAGATCGAACAGTAAACTGACCATTTTATTTTAGAGACCACATAAAAGTATCTCTCCGATCCGTCAATCGGACATTCACAATGTTAGCTACCAAATGGTGCCAGGCCTGTAAATTGTTGCCAACTAAGGAGCTCCTGAAGGTCAAATTCAAAGGATTCGATCTAAGAACTGTTGCCACTGTCGCACTCTTCTTTCGTACAATGTTATATAAGGATGGATATTGATTTTTGAAAGGTGTGTTATCCAGCCAAGCATCCTCTCAGAAACGTGTTTGTGACCCATCACCCACTATGAATTTGCCCATCTTCAATAAGTCATTTTTTATCTTCATAAGACCCGATCAAAAGTAAGAATCCCCCGGCATGTATTCAACCTGAGTGATGGTTTTATGTCTTAAATATTTATTTCTAAGAAGTCAGTACCATATGACATCTTCATTAATGAGTCTAAACACTCATTTACTAAGTAAGCATCTATTCTAAGTTTAGGTCTAAGATTCCTAACCCGCCTTGGTCCTTATGTGTGCAGAGCACTCCCCATTTTGTCAACCTATACTTTTTCTTATGTCCATCGCTCCGCCAAAAATCCAGATCTGTAGTAATCTAGTCTTTCAAGGACACCACGAGGAACCTCAAAGAAAGAAAGCATAAACATTGACAAATTAATGAGGACGGAATTAATAAGAACCAACCGACCACCAACAGAAAGCATCTTTACGTTCCATCCACTCAATTTTTTTGAAACCTTTCCTCTACTTCTTTCCAATTTGAATTTCGAAGTTTTCTATGATGCATTGATATACCAAGGTATCTAAAAGGAAGAGTACCCATATCACATCCGAAGATTTCTGAATACTCCCTCCCTTGCTCAAAAGCGCATAGCAAGAGCTTCATATTCTTAGCCTCTTCTAAATCATTTTCCATAAAGAGAATTGTGTCATCCGCATACTGCAAAATAGACCAACCATCGTCTACTTAGGTTTGGGACTAGACCTCTGAACATGCCGTTATCCTTCGCCTGTGCAATTAAGATAGCAAGGACATCTACCGTAATATTGAAAAGAATAAAGTTGTCTGCTTGTGTTGAGCCCACAGCTGCCTTGGTTATCAGCTGGGCCAAAACGCTTCTGTTTTCACATAATTGGGCCATCTATCCTGTTTCATCATCTCCCCCATCCGCCTGCTTATGGGTTTACTATGAAGCGGGCTTGATTACCACGCCACGACCCAAAGCCTATTATTCTTCCATCCGTCGAAGCCCATCTAAGCACAGCAGAGCCCATCCATATCTCCATATCTGGTTCTAAAAAAAAAATCCATATCTCCATATCTTCCCAGTCCCTTTTTCCGCCTGATGAATTAATTATATGCTGCGGTTTCAGGCGTTACCGCAGCAGCTCCGCTCTTCACCTCTTCTCGGCTCTACCCGTAACCCGTGCACCAGCCACGGCCGTGAGCGGTGAGCCATGGCCCATGGCAAGTGCTCTACAAGCTCGCGGAATCGCGTGCCTACCGGGGGAAAGGGAACGAACGGAGCAGAGCGCGGCGCGCGCGTCCCCGGCACATGGCTTGTGCGTGCGCGCGCCCTCCCTGCCCCATGTTTGCTTCGGCCGGTCTTCGCCCTCGGTCCTCCTGCTGTTTTTCTCGCGTTCCGGACCCGGCCACATCTTTTCCGTTGCAGCCGGTGCTGGTTTTGCGTCTTACCACTAGCACCGTGAGTGCATGGAAAAAAAAAAGCGCAAAAAAAGAAGGGGTACGTGGACTTTAATGGTGGAGATTCATTTCTTCTCACGCTATCCGTTTTTATTTCTGTTCATCGGATTGGACTCGGCGCGTGCGTGGAACGAGTCTTTTCCGTTGGTAGGGATAGGATAGGATTCGTGGCGTATACACTAAACACAAGAGACAAATACGCAATGAAACACTAAATCACTAATGCATGCGGTCAGCTATTGTTTATGAGTGGATTATAGCGTGTCAGGTTTTTTTTGTTACAGCGGCTGCTGGTTTCGACCGTTTACTGTTGATTGAAGCAATGGGGTAGAATGGTCTCACGTGCAGACGTACTCGCTTGACGTCTACATTAACCAAGCAATTCTCTGTGGAATTATCGCAACATTTTATTTCATCTACCTTGATTTGGCACGACTCTTAGAGTAGTTGCAATATACTAATTTTTTTCTGCCATAGCCCATGGTACTTATAATTCGTAAAAAATTGCTACGAAGAATCAACATGATTTATAAAACTTTGCTGTCAAGGAGTAGTACGTACTGAATCTTTCCCCGAACAAAACATAACACCAGCATCAAGTGGGCGCTACAAGTACAAGAAACACATGCCCAGAAATGGATGCTGTCGAGATCCCAAGCGACCAAAAACAGAGCGCACGGCCAGCAAGTTGTTTCTACTTGTTGTTTCTGTCAGAAAACGGCGGTGGTGCTTGCGAACCCTGCGAGCACACACCACCGCCGTCAGAAACAGCAGGGAGGGGGTCGCGGAGGCTGGACGGCCTGGAACGGCGCAAAAGCCCCTTGGAAAAGCAGATGCGAGGCCCACGGTTTCCGCGCTCGCACCACGCACGTCCCCGCGCATGCCATGCCAAGCTTTATAATTCCGAGCCCGGGGCGCCGTCCGGTGCGGTGCCGTGCATCCCCTCCAAATTCCAAAGCAGACCACGACGCCTCGCGATCGAAGGAACACACATCACTCTCTCTCCCTCTCTCTGTGTCACTCACTCGCGACTCGTATAAATCGTACGTGTTCCCGGGATGGCCCTGGCGTTCCCGCCGCACATCATGGCGCTGAGCAAGGTGCAGCGGCTATACGACGCCTGCGACGTCGTGTTCTCGTCGCCGGCGGCCGCGCCCACGCTCGGCGACATCAGGTGGCTGCAGCAGATCCTCGGTGAGCCTCCGCGCTTATCTTGATGCTTTGTGTTCGTGTGTTCGCCGCCGAAGAGGGACTGATGATGGCAACTCACGGTTTTATTAGATGGCGTGGAGGCAGCGGACGTCGGGATCGACGACGGGGAGGAGCCGTCGACGTCGTCGTCCCCGCCGTCTTCGGACGACGAGCTGAGCCCCAAGAGCGGCGGCCGGCGGCGGCTCCTGCCGGCGCGGGCGTTCACGCGGATCACCTACGTGCACATACACCAGTGCGACGATTTCTCGGTACGCGAACGAACGAATCAGCGGGCGACCGCGCGCCGCCGGTGGTTTTGGCCGGCCGAGCTGCTGTTTGGTTGCGTGCTGATCTGACCGTGGTTTTCCCTCTGGCAGATGGGCGTGTTCTGCTTCCCGGCGGGCGCGACGCTGCCGCTGCACGACCACCCGGAGATGGTGGTCCTGAGCAAGCTCCTCTACGGCTCCGTGCGCGTGCGGTCCTACGACTGGGTCGCCGACGACGCATCGCCGCCGCCGCCGACGAGCTCTGCCGCGAGGAAGTGCGGCCTGGCGAGGGTGGTGGCGGCCGACGAGGTGCGCCGCGCGCCGTGCGAGGCGTCGGTGCTGTTCCCGCGGAGCGGCGGCAACCTGCACGCGTTCACGGCCGTGACGCCGTGCGCCATCCTCGACGTGCTCACGCCGCCCTACTCCGAGGAGCACGGCCGGCCGTCCACCTACTTCGCCGACGTACCCATCCCGTCCCTCCCAGGTGCGCTTTTCCTGCTGCACGGAAAATTCACGCAAAATTGCAGTCTCTCGTTCCTTGTCTCTGACACGGTGCGCGGCCTTTGGGATGTTCAGGTTTTGCGTTCTTGGAGGAGACGGATCTGCCGGAGGATTTCAGCGTCGCTGGGGCGCCGTATCTTGGGCCCGAGCTGATGGTCGATACGGATGATGACGATGACGACTACGACGACTACGAAGAGTAGCTAAATCTACAGATGCTAGCAATAGATAGTTGCGTGCGCAAGCTCTCTGTACAGGATAGTTTTACAACTTCTTCGTCCCCCGTGTGGCCGTGTCGTGTGTATATACTAGGAGAGTTTTCAGAGTAAAGTTTCACTGCTAGTCACACAGGATAATGTAACGCAGTTACGCAGAAGCTTGACATGATGCTAACAAGTTTTTTTAATTACACAGTACAACGCAGACGCTCATAACACGCACGCACACTCACCCCTATGAATACACGTACGCAAACCCTACCCCTATGAGCACCTCCAAAGGACTAAGCACCGGCAGATCTGGAGATTCTCGAAGTCACCACTGGCACCTCGTCGTCGACGGGAACGTCGCTTACCACTTAATACATAACGTCGGAAAATCACGGAATAAATCCGAGAAAAGGTACGAGTACCAGGATTTGAACCCTGGTGAATAGCGTCCCACTGGACCGTCCTACCATTGGACTACAAGTCCATTCGCACATGATGCTAACAAGTAACAACCGTGTAAATTAATGACGTCCTATTACTGGGAACGGGTCTGCAACCAGTCGGTCATCAGAAGTCTCGGTAGAACCAGAGTACAAACCCGTTCAAAAGCGGATTTCAGAGAATTTTTGCTGAACTGCTACAACTTGGTAGGATTTAGCTTGTGCATAGGTGTATGAGTGTGGTGTTGGGTGTGTGTAAGTTGAGGTACGGCAACTTGTACACTCATAAGTTTTTCTTTATAAAATGGAATTAACATTCGGGCCTCTACGGTAACACAGTCTAAAACCTCTGCGTGACCACACAAAATCAAACATATTACAAAAACTAAGAATAAAAAAAACTTTAGTACATGAAGATATATGTACTAAAGATCTATTACATCAAAAAAGAATTGAGTTTACTACTCAAGACAGTGCTAAAGATATCGATGTCGCTTCATGACGGTCTTCAAATCAACCGCCACACCTTGAACAACGTGCACCAAAATGAACTTGAAAGAAACTCGTTGGATGTACACTCATAAGTGAAGCTATATAAAAATGACTTTTTTATGGTGGACCATACCATCCTGAACCACTGTTTCAAAAGGACCAGTACGAAAGGATCTGACAGTTGAGATTAATTGTATACCACCAGTACTGCACCTGTGGTATAGGGTGGTATACATAGATGGTATATGAGTACTATTGGAAGTTTTTTATCAGTGACATAAACGAAATATATGATTCTTCATTTTAATATTTTTCATTTTCCTCATGCACCCGTTGGCATGTTCGTCTTAGTAATTTTGCAACAATTACTTAATTATCTTTATTAAAAATAAGTTCATCTTCATACCATCACTTGATGGTATAGTCCACCGTAAAAGAGTCCATCTAAAAAAGACATGCTATTAATGAACTGTTGGGGAAATGGAGCTTCGGCGAGCTTATCTCCTCGGGCCGCCACAACGAAGCTGACGTAACCAGACACCTTTTTGTGTTGGGATGATGCAGGGCGCAGGGAAATAGGCCACCGGCGCCAGGAACATGGCGAAGCCGGTAGCGAAGAGTGTGCTCGCTTGGCTTCGTCGCCACCTGATGAAGGGATCGCGGCCTGCCATGACGAAGGGGTCGCGACTGTGCGGAGCGCCACCTCTGCTCCACGAAGGGCTTCGGTGCGGTCGCGCGAAGGGTCCTGCTGTACGACGCATGAGGGGCCACCGCCAAGCACCGTACGAGGGGTGGCGTCAGCCGAAGCCGTACCAAAACCACTTTCCTGTAATGCCTCGGAATATGCTAGGGATATAGTAGTTGGGTAGGGAAAAGGTGTAATGTGTGCCTCAAAAGGTAAAAAAGGTGTTCGGCCCCCCGCCTATAAATAGGAGGAGCCATTGTAAGTTGGAGGACACGAGATAAGGAGAGAAAACACATCCGTACGAGGGAGTTTTGCTTGAGTTTATTTCCTTCTCTCGGCTGGGCTTCGGGACCTTCGGGCCCGACTTGACCCAGTTTGGAGGCGTTTACTACCCCTTCGGTCCGGTTTCCTTCCCACCAACAGTGGCGCCCACCTCGTGGAAGGACTCACGTTAAGTATGGCTAGGGAGGCGACCTTCGGAAGATGCCACAGAGGGGCACCGAAACTAAACGACCGAAGCGACAGGTGACCGAGAGGAAGGTCAAATTGAGGATACAGCTGAGGGGGAGTTCGAGGTCAGTCTGGAGGGGTTGGGAGTGCCAGCGCAGGACATTGAGGCCCTCCGGCGCATCTAGATCCTAATAGCCGAGGCCAACACGAGGGCACTTCAGGAGCGAGAGGCCCAACCGTCTACCTCGCAGGTGCAGACTAGGCTGCAGAAGGGTCGTGCAGCGGCGGCGTCCAATGGCAACGCCGAAGAGGAGCTGCAAAGGTTGGAATTTAACCTCCGGCAGGCCGAGCGACACTTCGCCAGGTTCCAGCGCCAGCTCACCCACACCGCAGCCCAGAGGGAAGACCAGGCTCATCCGCAGTCAGAGGAGCCAGCGGCTCCAGAGCAACCGCAGCCAGTCACGCACACGCCCACATGGCAGACAATGCAGGCGTTGCAATTGCAGTTAGACCAGCTAAAGCAGCGAAGGGATCTGGAAGAGGACATTGGTTCAGGGCGAACACGTGCGCCTTCGCGTCTGGAGGCCGAACCCTTTGCGAATATAGTACCAGTCTCACCATTGTCCACTGAGTTGGAAAACGCACCGTGGCCGCGCCGTTTCAACGCCACGACACTGCCGCACTACGATGGTGAGACCGATCCGAAGGAGTTTATCCTGAAGTTCGAGGCAGCTGTCGAGTCCAACGGAGGGGACTCCTCCACAAAGGCGAAGGCCTTCGTCCTAGCTCTCAAGGGACCAGTGCAATATTGGTACACCAACATCCCGAAGGGCCACATAACCTCCTGGGTGCAGCTTCGCAACAAGTTACTGGCCAATTTCAAAGGGTTGCAAGTGGAAGAGCTCAACTCCAACGACCTCGCAAACCAATGCCTTCAGGGCGAATGGGAGTCCTTGCAGGAGTACATGCACAAGGTTGTCAAGCTGGTGGCACGGGCTCCAAGGGTGTTCGAAGATAGCGTCGTGGATGCAGTGGTCGGGGGTCTTCGGGTAGGACCATGCTAGGAGCTCCTGGACAGAGTCAAGCCCAAATCCATCCCGGACATGTTCGAAACAATGCAAGAGTATTGCAAGTCTGACAAAGGACGACGAAGGCGCCTTGATCGCATGAACGCGGCAAAAAAGCCGAAGCAGCAGCAGCCACAGTGGGATGCGCCGAAGCCTTGGCACAACGCTCCACCGAGGCACCCCCCGAGGAAGGTCAACAATGTTCACTCGGGCCACGGGCAAGCACAAAGCACAAGCCGTGGGGGCGGCAGCCACAGGGGCGGCCGAGGAGGGCACACGCGGAGAAGCCGGAGCCCACCCAAGGAGCAGTTTTTCTGTTGGTTACATGGCACGAAGGCCAACCACCACACACATCAATGCCCGTCCGCAGTGCGGAAGAAGGCAGAATGGTTGGCCGAGCAGCAATCCGGGGGCGTAAATCACGTCAGGGCGTCTCAGCCGCAGATAATGTACGCTATGCCACCGCCCACACAGCACCAAGTATTCCAGCCCTCGGCGCCACAATTGCTGCCGCCACCACCATTGCCTTTCCACAGCTCTTCGGTCTTCGTTCCATCATGGCAGCAGGCCCCTACATCGCAAGGCGGCCACGGACCAGCTAATTATCACCTGCCAACAGTGCCGAAGGTCGAGGCGCACTCAGGGCACACCGAAGGCGACACTCAGGGACGAGTGAATGTCATCAACGCCATCTCAGGTGGCTCACACGAGCCAGTCCACGAAAGCAAGAAACAGCGGCAGGAATACTACCGAGGGGTAGCGCACATCTGCTCGGGAAAATACTTCCATTTGCCGTGGTCCCATGTCCCAATCTACTTCACGTCGGTAGACCAAAGGGATGGCATCAGGGGAAGAGACCAAAGCAGTACCAATATGCGAAGACGTCCCAGAAAGAACGGTGTTAATAGGGACAGAAATCAACGAAGTCGAGGAGGCCAGATTAATGGTATTCCTTCGGAACAATCAAGATGTCTTTGCGTGGTCCAAGGGAGACCTCACGGGGGTGGACCGTTCCGTGATCGAACACGTCCTTAATGCAGACCCAGCAGTCAAGCCAAGAATACAAGGGCAACGTCCAATGTCCGAAGCGCGATGCAAGGCAGCAGAGAGCGAGGTGCAGAAGCTGCTCGACGTAGGGATCATCAGAGAAGTGCAATACCCAATTTGGGTAGCGAACGTGGTGATGGTGCCGAAGAAGAACGGCAAGATGCGCATGTGTATTGACTTCACGGAGCTAAACAAGGCATGTACGAAGGACCCTTACCCGTTGCCCCGAATCAGCATGGTAGTTGACCAGGCGGCAGGCTGCGCAATGCTCAGCTTGTTGGATTGTTTCTCAGGGTACCACCAGGTTTGGATGCACCGGTCCGACGAAGCCAAAACCAGTTTCACCACTCCATTCGGTGTCTATTGCTTCGTAAGGATGCCCGAAGGCCTACGCAACGCTGGTCCAACCTTCAACCGCATGATGAAAATCATCCTCGGTCCGCAGCTGGGCAGAAACGCCGTAGCTTATGTTGACGACGTGGTAATCATGAGCATAAGGGACAGCGATCATATCGCGGACCTTCGAGAGACCTTCGCCAACTTATGCAAGCACGGGCTAAAATTGAACCCGGAGAAGTGCATCTTCGGGATACGCAAGGGGGCGTTTGTCGGGTTGCATGGTATCCAAAAGAGGCATCCAGGCCAACCCCGACAAAATCGAAGCCCTACGTAATATGCAGCCGCCGAAGTCCAGGAAGGACGTGCAGAAACTTATCGGCCGCATTGCATCTCTGGGCAGATTCATTTCTAGGGCAGCCGAGCGAAGCCTACCATTCTTCAAGGTCCTAAAATCCAATGTGCGCTTTGAATGGGGCCCCGATCAGCAGCAGACATTTGAGGACCTTCGTAATCACCTTGAGCAGTCAGCGGTGTTGACCAGTCCCACGCCGAAGGCCGAACTGCTCCTGTACATTGCCGCGTCCAACACCGCTCTGAGCGCGGTCCTGGTGGAAGAACGGGTCCAAGATGGACAGCTACAGCAGATACCCATTTATTATGTGTCTGAATCCCTGAGCGGATCGAAGCTGTTATACTCAGAGATGGAGAAAATGTCGTACGCCGTCCTTATGGCGAAGCGCAAGCTCCGCCACTACTTCCAGAGCCATAAAGTAACCGTCCCGACCTCTTACCCGCTTAGGGACATGTTCGAAAATAAGGAATCCACTGGACGATTGGGGAAGTGGGCAGCAGAAATTGCAGAGCACGTCATAGACTTCATCCCTCGAAGCGCAATAAAATCGCAAGTACTGGCAGATTGGACACCAGCACGGCCAGACGCCGAAGCCAAATTCTCTGAGCCGGTGTGGGAAATTCACTGCGACGGCGCATATTGCCACGCGGGTTCAGCAGGAGCAGCGGTGCTCAGGTCTCCTTCGGGCATAAAACTTCGCTATGCGCTTCGACTCGACTGCGGAGATTGCACCAATAACGTGGCAGAGTACGAGGGGCTGCTGTTGGCATTGCGCAAAGCACGAGCCGTCGGGGCACAAAGGGTTATCATCTTCACCGATTCCGAGCTCGTATCGGGACACATCGGCAAAACTTACAAGGCCAAAAACCCAGCCATGACGCAATACTTGCAGGCAGTGCGAAGCATGGAGAAGTACTTCCTGGGAATCACAGTCAAAAGCTTCCCGAGGGATTTCAACAAGGAGACAGACTCGATCGCGAAGGCAGCAGCTTCACGGGACCCTTTGCCTCCAGACGTGTTCTACGAGGTGGCAAAACACAAGTCCATTCATACGGATGAACCCCTGGTCAGGTTCGTTAATGCAATACATAGTGAAGACTGGCGAGCACCGTTGGTAGCTTTCCTGAAAGGCTACAACGAGCCAGAAGACGAGACCGAAGGGCGTAGAGTGGCCCTTCGCGCTCGTAGCTACCACCTAAGGAGCGAGGACTTGTATCGCGCGAGAGTATCCGCCCCGGACCTTCGTTGCATCTCAAGAGATGAAGGCATTAAACTATTGAAAGATATTCACTCCGGCATGTGTTCCCATCACCTCAGCACCAGATCACTTGTTCAAAAGGCTTTCCGCCAGGGGTTTTACTGGCCCTCGGCGGTGAAAGACGCACATGAGATAGTACAGACATGCTCCAACTGTCAACGACACACGCCGTATAGCAAGTTCTCAGCGAACGAAGTACAACTCATACCACTGGTTTGGCCGATGGCACGATGGGGCATCGATATTGTGGGGCCGCTGCCCACGGCACCGGGAAATTACACGCACACAGTGGTGGCAGTCGAGTATTTTTCGAAGTGGATTGAAGCGAAGGCAGTCATAAACATAACCTCGGCAACCATCCAGAAGTTCTTCTGGCAAAACATTGTATGTCGCTTTGGGGTGCCTTATGAAATCACGGTGGACAATGGCAAGCAATTCGATTCGGCCAAATTCAGAGAATTCTGCGGTTACCTCGGCACCAAGCTATGTTTCGCCTCGGTATACCACTCGCAATCGAACGGGGCGGTGGAGAAGGCAAACGGCCTAATTTTTACCGCGGTCAAGAAAAACATCACTGACCTACTGAAGGGAAAATGGGCAGAGGAGTTGCCACGTGTCGTATGGTCGCACAATACATCTACCTCGCGAACCACGAAATTTTTGCCTTTAAAGCTCCTTTACGGAGAAGAGGCCATGACACCCGAGGAATTGAAACTGGGAACATGGCGGGACCACCCTTCGACAGCAGAGGCGGCAGGGGCTTCGGTTCAGGCCATCGAAGAAGCCCGACTGCAAGCGGCGGATCACCTCCAAGCATATCAGCACAAGACGAGGCGATGGAAAAACAAACAGGTCAGGCATTGGGTTGTGCAACCCGGGGATCTAGTCCTACGTAAGGATCCGAAGGGGGACAAGAGAGGCAAGATGCAGAGTAAATGGCAAGGCCCGTTCCTTGCAGCGCAAACATCAAACCCTTCGGCATTCAAGCTATATCAGCTCGATGGCACAGAGGAGCCTTACACCTGGAACATCGACATGCTCCAGAAGTGCTATGTGTAGTTGCAGTTCTCTTAACGCTTTGTAGTTTTCTCTTTCGCACTTCGCGGTTAGGTCATTGAGTTTTTCTTTTTTGGGCCCGTACTCTTTTCCTCACAGGGGAAGCCACTTAGTTCTTCACGGGATGAAGGTGGTGTGAGGTTTTTAATGAGGCAGATCCCGTGTACCCCTTGTGAAATATAAACAAGGCTTCTGTTCCCCCAAATAACCATTCGCATGTGTACCCTCGAAGCTACAGCGTCCCCCCGGTTCGGAGGGCACGTAGTCTTCGAGTTAATCGTGTATCACGAATAGGTGGACAGCAGACGTCGAACACGATGAAGGCTCGACGTCGACCGTCCACCTATGGATCCATTCGGAGTAACAAAACAAAGGCCGGAGAGTGGCTTCGCATCGCCACGACAGGCGAGAGGTGTGAAGCGAGGGCCGGGAATCGGTCTCGCCAAGCCACGACAGGCTTCAGGATAATGCGAGGGCCACGAGGTGGTCTCGCCAAGCCACGACAAGCTTCGGGATAATGCGAGGGCCACGAGTTGGTCTCGCCAAGCCACGACAGGCTTCGGGATAATGCGAGTGCCGCGAATTGGCCTCACACAGCCATGACAGGCTTTATGACAAAACGAGCACGCGAATTGGCCTCGTCCAAGCCACGACAGGTTTCGCATCGTCACAACCTACGACTCGGAAATAAAAAGCGAAGGCCGCGTATGGCCACGGTGTACGCACGGGGACAAAACAACTTGCGTAATAAAAATATGTGCCGGACCTCGATTTTTGTCCCATCGCGGCCACAACTTGGCTCCACTTCGCTCACCTACAGCTAACAGAGCGCGTAGCTTCGGGCAAAGTCCCAAGCGAGACCGTTCGTGGTGTTTTGTGGCCAATGCTTCGGGGGGGGGGGGAGTTCCGAAGCTAAAGAACAAGCATTAGCTGACAAAACCCACGAACACAATTCTTTACCAAAAAATTCAGTCGAAGTGAACGCCAACGGGAAAAGAGGGCATCTCACTGTTACAATTTTCCCAAGGATTCAAGCCTCGCGATTACTGAGAGACGAGCACAGAACATATATAACGCTTCGAATGCCATAACGGCCATCAATGGCGATTTACAAATTTCAACTTAAAAATGTACAGGGATTACATTAGCCTCATGGCTCCTTAATTACAACTTCACAAATCTCATCGATCAGACGAAGCGCCGCGACGTCAAGTATCTCTAGCGCCATGCGACGAAGCTCCGCTTCAGATGGCACGCCCCCTGCGTCGCAAAGAACAATGTCTCAGGTCGCAAGTCATGGTCCTTCATCTTTCACAACGAAGGGGCAGGCTCGGGAGGAATTAAATACACGTATTCGGGGGGGCCTATTGCCCCCACCTCCACGGGCTCATCCTTGGGCACAACAAGAGCCGTAGGCGAGCTCGAAGAACCCACTCTCCTAAGGGCACGCCTCGCAACGCGCTCACAAAGCAAGGCATCCCGCCGAACGGGATCCTTGTTAAACTCAGCGAAGAAACACTTCGAATCGTTATTCCGAGCATCATACAAGCATAGGCGATACGCTAGAAAATAGTCGTACGAGACGCCGGGATGACGGATGCTAAATTTACTCCATAACACGGGAGACACAAAGAACGGGTCAACCATAGAAACAAAAGCACCTTTGGCTGTTCGCGCAGGCGCCAAGAATGGGACCTAGGCAGAAGCACCTTTAATTAGTTAAGTGTTTACAAAAGAGCTGCTTGAGCAGTAGTTACATCCTAACATGCGCAACCCTACAGCGCAGGCACCTCGGTGGGCTTCGCGATCGTATCAGCAGCAGCTTCGGAAGTTCCGGCTTCGGGCGGGGAGACCACTGAAGTCTCGGTGGCTGCAGCAATCCCTGGGGTCGTTGGCCTGGGGGCCACGGGAGAAGACGCCCTCGTGACTGGAGGGGAAACAGGCTTCGCTCCGCCCTCTTCAGCAACGTCCACGGCCGGAGAGGTAGCCCTCGTGATCACAGGGGACGCGACCTTCGGTCCAGCATCGTCAGCCGATGCAGCGGTCGGTGATGGGGCTTTCGGAAGATCGCCGCCAGTGTCCGTGCCCTTCGGGGATTCCTCGCGCACCGTTTCCTGTTTCGCAGGTTTCGCATCGTCAACGCCAGCGTTGCCCGGTACGACATCCTCGGGCGCGGTCAGGGATGGAACGGCAGCCGCGGGCGCAGTAAGGGCCGAAGAAGCACCCACGGGCGCCGTCAACGACGATGAGGACTCCAGCACCCACATGCCCACATCTGGGAGGTTCGGAGGCGACAGACGAAGGCGAGCCTCAAGTTTCGACGCGCGGCGGGTCCGGACTTCGTCTTTCAGCCTGGGGGCTATCTAGAAAATACAAAGCACATCAGCAACAAGCAGTACAGTAACCGAACAAACAACACCCGAATGACAAAGGATTAACCTGGGAGGCAAGACGGAGCACCTCGTCGGCGGTAAGCTTCGGGCCTCGGTCCACGAAGAAGCTGCTCATGAAATTCTTCAAGATATTCTTTGGCAGCACCGGAAGGGCAGCGACGGCCAGTTCATCATCCGAAGGCCATGCGAAGTCCGCCTTCGTCAAGAGGTGCAGGTCGTTCTTGCTTATGGCTTTCTCCGAAGAAGGCACGCCCGGGGGTAAGAGTGAGCAGACAGAGCTTACAAGTGATCAGACGGCGACCGCAGCACTTAGTTCCCCGTGTGTCTTCGCATGAGTGCCCAACAAGTCGAAGCACGACTCCACCCAATCGTAGAAGTCATCCAGAGTCAGGCCCTCGAAGTCCAGAGGTGACGGGCCAATTTCAAACGGTCAAGGACATCCACGATATAGCCATGAAGAAGCCTCGCTATCCGCTGGTGCTGCGCGCGATACTGACTCAAAGAGTTCTCGAAGCTGGTCAGCTTCGTGCCAGCCTCTTGCACCTGCGAACGTTGCGCGGACAGCTCAACATTCAGAGCGTCACGGCTCGCGACCAGGTTCTCCACCTCGACGCGCAGGAGTGTCAGTGCCTCCGACGAAGTGCGGGCAAGTTCATCTTTCTCCTTGGACAGCTTCTCGTTCCGCTCCTTTTCCACGTCAAGCTGGCCTTCGAGATGCTCCACACGGCTCCGTAGATTGTTCAACTCTCTTTGGGAGGCTTCGTCAACCTCTTGGTTGTGGCGGAGCTGACGCATAAGGCAGCGCGAAGCAACGAAACTCTTCAGGGCAAGATCTCCGCAGTTTTCAACCATTTCCATTGTCCCAACCCGACCGAAGCTCTCCTCTTTATGAGGAAACACGAAGCTATCACTGGCCTCCTTGAGAAAGTGACGCTCGTGGCCGCCGCTGCACAGGCCAAGGAAGCCAATGTGGGTGCCGCCAACAAGCCTGGCACCTTCGGGAACGCCAAGTCGCAGGGCAGCTTCGCGCGGGTCCTCCGCGACGACACGGTAGTTGCTGCTATCTGGGTCATCATCTTCCCCATCGCTATCTACCGTGCGGTCCTCATCCGCACATCGAGCCTCATCTTCTGGCGGCGTGGTAGACTGCTTGGTGTCAGACGATGGAGACGGAATTGGGGAGCCGGAGGCCTTAGCCGAGCCGGAGCACCGCGGGCTCAGATCGACATTCGCAGCGAAGGGATCCGGCGGCACGTTCGTCGAAGATGTGATCTTGAGCTCCCCCTCCTCTTCTTCCTCGCTCTCGGCTTGTTGGGGACTAAGTGGCAGGGTCAACCTCGTTTCGCCACCGTCTCCCGAAGGGGGAACGGCGCGAAGGGGTTGTGCGGCAATGGCACCGGGCGTGATGAGAGTGCCCTCGGGAACGACCCGAACCCTCTTCGTAACGGGTTCGGCGTCGGAGGGACCCGCCTCCCGCTTTGAGCGTTCCAGACGCTTAGTCAACAGCGCGTCAGTTGTCTTGGCGCCGGCCGAGGAACCCCTCGCTTTCTCCACACCAACCACACAAGGGGAGGTGGTTGTGTCGTCAGCGGCGGCCGTAGCAGCAGCCGCAGTAAGGGCCCTCTTCGCGGCCAGGGCACGGTGTTTCTTGCAGGCTTCGCGTTCCGGAGCCTCGACCTTGAAGAAGGCGAACACGCGGTTACCGCGCGAATTCTTCAACCTAGACACCAAGTCCTTGAATTCTTGGGGGGAGACGGCCCCGAGGATGAAATTGCCTCGCTCTTCGCCGTTCCGCCGTTGAAGCGCTGCAAGGAACGAAGCTGCACGTCATAAGTGGGGTAGCATAAGAGCTTATCAACTATGAAACGGGCGGCAGGTGTAGGGCACATACCTTCCGCGTCGAAGCCGAACGCCTTGGCCCGATCAGGGCATGGGATAGAGTCGATAGGTTCGACCCAGGCGTCATCAGGAATGGTCCAGCCATCTTGAAGAGGCCACTTGCCGAGGATCCAGTACTCCTCGACTATGTCACGGGTGCTATAGTTCCGCGCAAATAGCCGAAGCATATTGATAAATTCATCGCCTTCGGGGCAGACCAGATCCCGGCGGTAATTGTCCAAGAGAGCAGGAAGCTCACGCACAACCAGTGGGTGTGGCGAACCATCGGCCTTCGGATCCACCTTGTGATACAGCCAGTGTTGGGACCAGTCTTCAGGCCACTTGTTCCGATATGCAGTGACGGGGCCCACAACTCCCGGCTTGTACGCGAAGTTTAGACATCCGTATTGACAGTCTTTCTTCACGGCTTCGCTGTTAATCTCCATAGTGACCACCTTGCGCTGATAGTGCACTTTGTGGGCCATAGCGAAGCCTTCGGCGGACGGCCTGATCTTCGTTGTGCGGCAGATCCACATGTACACCGAAAGGCGCACCAAGGCGTTCGGGGTGAGCTGGTGCAAATAAATGCCGAAGTACCGCAGAATCTCTACTACAGCAGGGTGCAAAGGAAACCGAAGGCCCGTGTAGAGCAGATCGCGAAAGATTACCACCTGATCGACGCCGGGCTTCGGCACAGCCTCCTTGTCGGGAACGGTGGCATCGCACACGAGCCTCTTCGACGTCAGCTCAGCCACATCACGGGGTGTAATGTAGCTTCGCCCAAAGCGTATGGTTTGGGGAAGTGGGGCTTGGGGCTTCGGTCCCATGGCTACGAAGCAGGAAACAGCTCGGCGCGAGAGGACAGTAAAAGCAAAGGCGGTTGAGCAGGCAGAGGTGCGGTGAAAAGCTGCGTGATTAGGGTTTACCCCCGGGGGGTATATTTATACCCAGTGGCGGACGCACCCCCCCTCCTGTGGCTAAAAGACGTCTTTGCCTCACCGCGCACCTTGCGGAAGAGACGTTGCAAGGCCATAATCGTCATTTCGTCAGTTGGGCCACCCCTCGGGAGTTCCGAAGCCCATTACCAATAAAGAATTCATAAGTTCGGCCCATCAGGCTCAGTAGGGGACGGCCCTCACTGACGAGGGGCTACTGTTGGGGAAATGGGGCTTCGGCGAGCTTATCCTCTCGGGCCGCCCCAACGAAGCTAACGTAACCAGACACCTTTTTGTGTTGGGATGATGCAGGGCGCAGGGAAATAGGCCACCGGCGCCAGGAACATGGCGAAGCCGGTAGCGAAGAGTGTGCTCGCTTGGCTTCGTCGCCACCTGACGAAAAGATCGCGGCCCGCCATGACGAAGGGGTCGCGACTGTGCGGAGCGCCGCCTCGCTCCCTGAAGGGCTTCGGTGCGGTCGCGCGAAGGGTCTTGCTGTACGACGCATGAGGGGCCACCGCCAAGCACCGTACGAGGGGTGGCGTCAGCCGAAGCCGTACCAAAACCACTTTCCTGTAATGCCCCAGAATATGCTAGGGATATAGTAGTTGGGTAAGGAAAAGGTGTAATGTGTGCCTCAAAAGGTAAAAAAGGTGTTCGGCCCCCCGCATATAAATAGGAGGAGCCATTGTAAGTTGGAGGACACGAGATAAGGAGAGAACACATCCGTACGAGGGAGTTTTGCTTGAGTTTATTTCCTTCTCTCGGCTGGGCTTCGGGACCTTCGGGCCCGACTTGACCCAGTTTGGGGGTGTTTACTAGGTCCGGTTTCCTTCCCACCAACATGAACCTACTGAAAGGGAAAAGCTAAGTAACACTTGAGTGTTTTGGAGCTCACCAGCACACAATTTTTTCCTCCTCCCCATCAGCATCTTCTTCTCCATCTCCAGCTAGCCGCCGGCGAGGTTAGAGTTTTGGGGTTAGGGTTTGGTGTTTCGGGGGGTGGGGGCTGCTGTCACCGCCGGCCATGGAGGGAGGGCCAGTGGCGGCAGGCCAGCCCGGCGGAGGAGGCGGGTTGGGGGGCGGCGAGGCGCGGTGGCGGGGGCGCCGCTGGCCAGTCGTCGGTTGGGGTCTGGGTCAGGCGGGGGGAACTCACCGGTGTTGGAGAAGACGACGGCGGCGGTGCGAGGGGGCGGTGGTAGGGGCTGCAGGAGGAGCGGCTGGTGCCGGCGGAATAGGATCTGCCGGAGCTCTGTGCCGGCCGCGCCGGCGCCGGTCGGGGTGGCAGAGCAGCTGGGCGGGGGCAGGGTCGGCGGCAGATCCCGTGTCGAGCTCGGGGCGGCGAGGTGCTCGGGAGGATAACACTGGGGAGAGGAGCTGGATGGATAAGATGGTGGGTGGTTCAATCTGGACCCTCCATCTCTGATCGGACGGTGAAAAAATTCGAGGGTTGGAAGGTCTTCCAACACTCGAGTTTTGAGTAGACAGTCACTACTGAAAACCTTAGATGACCAGTTGAGCTTGCGAAGTACTACTACTTTTTTTCATCCTGCAAAAGCTCATGGATGGACATGGACCAAGCCAAAAGCAAAGCCTAGCTAGGCCAAAGACAATAAACAGAACGTGTAGGCCTTTGCTCGATTTTACAGTGTGCGAACATTCCAAAAGGGGGAAGTGATCGATAACAACAGATCTTTATATTACGATGGTGAGAGGTGTCATCGTCTCCGCATATCTTTTTTCCGCTGCCGCTGCGTTTCCATGCTTGCTTTGCAGCTTAAACAATTACCACTAGCACCGTGCTGCCGGGAAAGAAACGGGGAAATGTTGTGTGCCGTAGTGCGCTGGCGGACTAAGGCACCGTTTAGTTCCATCTCTCACAGAACACGTTTCTCAATGTAAAATTTTTATCATTTTTCTCAAAATTTCACCGAACTAAATGGTGCTTAATGGATGAATTGCTGTTCTTCCTTCTCACGTCACAGGGCACATTTCCGTTGGCCTTCTGGTTAAACAGATTTGTTGGTGCGTCCGTGCGTGGAATAACAGGTCCCTTCACTCCAGCGGTTAGGATTCTCGCCGCTTATGTAGAACATAGACACAAAGGCCGGGGAGGAAAGTGATTGAGCTCAAAGCATTGTACCACTGCGGCTGGCCGGCTTGATTTGCAGAATTGCAGTGGATTGCATCGTGTTTATTCAGACACGTTTAGCTTGCAGTTAAATATGTAGAGATAGCCAACAGTGTCTCCGTTCCCTGCTGGACAGTTAGTATATAGTATATACTCCATCCACACCGATAATACGACCACATTAATAACAGTTTTGATTTTAGCAGGCACTTCGTCCATTCCAAGTTATGATTTATAACTCCTATATAGGAGCTCCCCACTAAGGAGGTCTTTGGGAGTTCTCTGCGTTGTGATTGGGCCACGTCATAGGTAACTGCTACCCATCAAACCGGCTCCACAAGTCACACCAGGCACCGCGAGACTGCACTTGACAGCCACTATGATAGATCATCCCGCGCAAGAATTCAAAACCAGTGAACGCCCAGCAAGCAGCGAGGCAGCAACTCGTCAGCGCAACCGCCGCAGCTGGGGCTGAGGGGGGCGGTCGTCGGAGGGTTCGGAAGCTCGGTTAAGGGGAAGTGCTGGGAGGCGGACGTGCGCACCTGCATGATGTTGCCGGCGCTCCCGGCGATGCCGCGGAAGTTGATCGACCGGTCCATGGATCGCCCCTTCTTCCGCCGCGGCGTCGTGCCCTGCGTGGGGTTGGCGGAGCGACGAGGCCACTTGGAAGGGAAGGGAAGGAACCCGCTCGAGCGGCGGCGGATCAGCTGCCGTGGGGAAGGCGCTCGGCGGGATGACGTGGCCCTCGAGGTTTGTGATTAGAGCGACCTGGGTGATACCCGCGCGTTGCTGTGGGAATTTCAATAAATTTTAAAAGTAAAACTTGAAATTAGAAACTAAAGTGATTGAATCGCAACAATCTACTGCAAACAACACATTGCATACATGGATGCTATTAGCTGTAGAAAATCGATAGAACGCATCCTCGGCGGCGCCCGCGTCGGACTTCCGCACAGCCTCGCCTTCGGCTCACGAACACGCGCTGCTTCTGTCGGGCACCACCGGCCGCAGCGCTCACACGCCTCGCGCGCGACCTTGTCGGTCTGCTCGACGGCGCGGAGGACGCCCGGGCACGCGCACCCCCGCGGGCCACGGTCTCCTCCGATGGCGCGGAGGAGGATGGGCTGCCGCGCGCGCACTGACACGTACGGGCAGCCGTGTTCGCATGTCCGTCGCGCGCGTGCCCCCACGTCTGCTGCGCTCGCCCGTCGTGCGGACACCCCCGCCGGCCGCTCGACTCTTGCCCCCACGGGCTGCTGCGCTCGCCCGTCGCGCGGACACCCCTGCCGTCCGACGCGCTCGACTCACTGTCCCACGAAGTTGGGTCTCTTCGAGTACGGTGGCTACGGGAACCATCGAGTGAGAGAGGGAGCGGATAATGCTGAGCATTATTTATTTATTTATTTATTTTATCTCATTCGTTTCCTGTTGGTAGGAAAAGAAAAGAGTGGCCAGGAATCACCGAATTGATCTATCTACTTTTAGTTCAGTTTGCCAATTGCATGTATGCAGTCCATCAATTATTTCTTTTTTTTATTCAAATGGCGGCCATCTTCTTGCGATTAGCAGCCCGAAGCTCCGAACCGCATCCCCTTTCAATCTCCTGGTCAGCGTGTGATTGATGGCCAATGATAAATTAAGTTAGGATGGGATTGTAATCTCCTCCTTGTTTTAACAAAATAAATGAGATGGTTGATGATAAATTGAGTTAGGATGGGATTGTAATCTCCTCCTTTTTTCTAAAAAAATTAGTGGTTTACATCTATAATAGATTTAATTTTGACAAAATCCCGCAGCAACGCGCGGGGTGTTCAAACCTAGATCAAACCTAGATCAAAGAATTACCAACGACGGCGACGAGGTTGCCGAAATTCTCTCTTATAATCAGACGCGTGAGGTTGCCGAAATTCTCTCTTACAATCATTGCATTTTTCTTAATTCCCGCAGCAACGCGCGGGTGAGATTCCCCAAGTTATGATTTTCAAGACAACAGTACACAGAGAGTACTAAATTGTGCATGCTAATAAACTTTGCTGCCCAGCATCAACCCCTTCCTGAAATGAGAAAATGCAGCAGCAAGTGGGCCACAAGAATACTTGTTCAAAGAAAAGTGGGCACTGCAAGTACAAGCACCATGCCCAAAACGGGCCCCCGTCACGATCCGAAGCAACCAAACAAAGGCCACACGCAGGCAGGAAGCTAGTTGTTTTTAGTTTTTGTCAGAAACGGTGGTGCCCGCAGGTCGCGCGCGATCCTGCGAACGCGCCGCCGTCAGAATACAGCACGGCAGGTTCATCTTCTTCGTCCAGCTCGTGCGCCAGGGTTGTTGCGGAGGCTGGACGCGGACGGAAGGGTAAAAAAAAAAAGAAAAAAAGAGGGAAATCCCCACGGCAAAGGCCGCGAGGCCCATGGTTTCCGCGTGCACCCGCCGGAAGGAATGCGCGGCCACCACCGGGGCCGGCGGCCGCGACGCACCTTGTACGCGCGCGCGCGCATGCCATGCCGACGCCGAGCTTTATGCATCCGCGCGGTGGCGGCGTGCGGTGCGGCCTCCGAATTCCAAGCGGCAAAGCCGGATATCTCGCAGGGAAAGGAATCCACGCTCGCTCCCGCCGGCGTTGCGTTCGTGCGTGCGCGGGCGAAACGATGACTTGGTATTACGGGCTTACGGCGTAGCGTGTGCGTTCCGGCCTTGGCGAGATGGCCGTCACGTTCCCGGCGCGCACCGACGGGCGGTTGCGTCCGTCCTATCGACTCCATACTTATTTGAGTGGCTAGCGGCTCAATGCTCTGATTCGCTGGCGTGTTTTTTGAGGTGTCCTGGGGACATCATCATCACCAGCAGCAGCAGCTCCACATTTCATTCACTTCAGAATTTCACATATCTGTAATTTGTATTGTACCCATCATTTCCATGTGGAATTACACGTGGATCTTCACAGACGCATGTGAGATTTTATCGAAGCCGAGAAAGGCCCATACGAAGCTGTGCGTTGAGTGGGCCCAGCAGAGTTTCAGTGAGGCCCAGAGAGGCCCAGTCAAGCCCAAGAAAGATGGATCCCCCCCGGTTCCAATTCTTTCATGCAAGACGGTTCCAATTCTTTTGCAGAGAAAATGAAAACAATACCTTCTAGCTTTTGAGTGTGTAGCGATTGGGTTTGTAGTCCAATGGTAGGACGGTCCAGTGGGACGCTACCCACCAGGGTTTAAATCCTGGTGGTCGCACCTTTTCCTGGATTTTCCAGGATTTACCGGCGTTATGCGTTAAGTGGTAAGCGACGTTCCCGTCGACGACGAGGCGCTATTGGTGACTTCGGGAATCTCCAGATCTGCCGGTGCTCAGTCCTACGGAGGTGCTCATAGGGGTAGGGATTGAACGTCGACGACGAGGCGCTATTGGTGACTTCAGGAATCTCCAGATCTGCTGGTGCTCAGTCCTACGGAGGTGCTCATAGGGGTAGGGATTGCGTACGTGTATTCATAGGGGTGGGTGTGCGTGCGTGTTGTGAGCGTCTGCGTTATACTGTGTCATTCTCAAAAAAAAAAAGCTTTTGAGTGTGTAGTGGTTAGGAAAATGTGGAATCGCTTAGCTGAGGTAACTGCCATGCAACCTGTGCAGTTGACTTTGAGCCACAACCAAAGTCTGGTTATGTAAAGCAAGGAACAATTCGGCAGCTCTACGGAAACTAATTATGCTTTTCAGAATGGTGTGCGGAGGAGTTTGCAGCTGCAGCGGCGTCAGGTGTCTCAAATGTTCATAACTGGTTGTTGTTCAGCAAGTGATTTTTCACTTTGGAAGCAGCAAACTCAAGATCAGAGATGATCGGGACTGGTGGTGCCTCTGCCTGATCATGTAATTTTTTACTTTGGGCAACTTGGTAGAGTTGGGGCTTTATATGATCCAACAGCTCTAGATATCTATCAGTTTCCTAATATGCTTGAATGCTAATGATTTTCCTTCTTCTATTTCACTTTATTGTTTTTCAACTAATTGGTGTTGTTTTATTGATCATGATAATTTTAGGCTTCTTTAATTTCAAGGTTGTATACTTCTTAATTAGAGCTCAAGGTGGATGAAAATGATTATGGTACTCCCTCTGTTTCAATGTATTTTGGATGGTGATTAAGTGCATCATTTTTTGTGTGAGTTAATACTTCAAATGTGACTAAAACAAGTGATTTGGTGCATGGAATATCTAGTGAACCTGGACACAAACAAGTGCTAAAACGACAAGTAAAAAGAAACAGTGAGTACACGGTAAGTTTTTTTTTTTCTTGAATGTAATTTTAATGTGATGCTATAAACTGTTGGTCACTGAATTTAAAGTTTTATTTATTAATTTTAAAATTACTTTATCACCACACACGTATATCTTTGATATGAATATAAAATTATACCATTTACTAGGTTTTTGAAAATATGTACCTGTCTATGACCTGGGATTTGGTTTAAATGTCACATCCCAAGAAGAATAATTACAACCCGGAGGTGCTAGACTGCTAGTGATATGAGAAGGACGCTCATGGACAACACGTACGACAAGCCTTTCAATGGAACAAAACCCTTCTGCAGACAAGCTAAATTGTGTGTCGGCAACAACCACGCGACACGCACAGCCGCTACTGTCCTTTATTTTTCATTCAATTCAACCTTAACAGTATGCTATAGTGTCTTCTTCTTTTTTTCTCCACACAAAATTCAGAGGAACGACCGTCACACTCACCAGTACTAGTACTACCATACCATTGTACTGGGACTAATAAATGTTGATTCTTCACGCCATGCATATATTGACCTAACATCGTTTCTCCTTTCATTCCGAATCGTATGTCGTTTTAATTTTTTTAAGTGCATAATTTTACTATACACTTAGATATATTTAGATGCATAATAATATTTATAAATCTAAAAAATCAGAATGACTTATAATTTGAAGGGGAGCAAGTAGTATTTAAGAAAAAAAGTAAATTGACCTGAAATGAATGTGACTTTGTGATGTCAGGAGAGGAGCATGACTGAACGAGGACTTAGTAAATTTGACATGCACATGCACATTACTAGTATCTAAGAAAAAGGTAAATTGGCATGGAATGATTGTGAACATGTCCTATGTGATGCCCAGAGAGAAGATTGACTGGAATGAGAGTGTTTTTGACCGGAGAAAATCCTTTTTTAATCCATTCAACCAAATCAATGAGGTCAATGAATGTCTGAGAGAGGCTGGCGTCGCCGGCCCACGCACGGCCCAGATTGCTTCCTGTCTTCTCTATCTCTCGTTCGGTCGTTCGTTCCTCTTCTCCTCGTCGTCTTCCTTCCTCCGCCTCCTCCAACCAATCCTGCTGCCACGCACAAGCCTCGCCTCCTTTCAGTTCCCCTTTTCTACCAGTAGACTGCTGGGTGCTGGCCTCCTCTCCTCTGTGCCCTATACTATTGCAGCCGCCACCTGCTGCCACCGCACGCACCAAGCCTCTCCGGCGCCGCCGGCTTCTTGCTCACTTCCGCCGTCCCGCGGGGCGCCGACTGGCTAGGAGGTAGGAGCCCAAAGGAGACCAGACGGATGCCAAGTATTACCTACCGGCTACCGGTGATCTCGAGGATCACAGTTCATCAAGGATAAGGTGTTTTCCCTTTTTCTTATGTCCCTGCTCCTTTCTTGTTAGATTTCCCTACGACTACGAGACATGCTGCTGATGGTAGATCCGCGACTGCTCCTCGATTCGGTCAATCTCTGTTCTTTTTATTAATATACCCGCAAAAACAAAATCGATATGTTCTAAGGAACGACTGCTAGATTGAGTACTAGATTGGGTCCCTTCAGCTTATCATCTCTGCTTGTTCGAGGAGGAATTCTTCAGTCCCACAACGGCCTTTCCCATTTCTACTCTATACTTTTTCGCGCAGGATATTGTGGTGGCGTTCCCCTTCATCTGCATGTGTCCCTTTATGATTCACCCTTGTTATAAAATATAAATCGCCTTGGCTGATGTTAAGAGGCAGTAGTACTGTTGGGGTACGAGGGGATGCCTCAATAACTGAAGAAAACTCATGTGCTGTTCTCTTTTGTTTCAACAGGATATGTGTAACCTTCATGGTTGATGTAGTTTTGCTGCCGTGCCTCTGCCTTCTCCAAGTGCCGGGGGCGCAAGATCACGGCCATGGAACCTCATAAGCTTCGCTTTGTTAGATGCCCCAGATGCAGCACGCTTCTTGTTGAATACCCCTCCATTCCAGTTTACAAATGTGGCGGCTGTGACACAATTCTCAGAGGTACATATCATCCTCTATCTCCCGATACCTCTTCCTTAAAATTTCTATGGTTTCAAGAGCAATTTGATCACCGCCAATTGCATCATGCAGCGAAAAATCGAGCTCTGCCTCAAACACAAGCTGGCTCGGGATCAGATCAACACAACAGCTTTCCAAGTAGCCTGCAAGGATCCCCTCAGAGTAGCAAATCAATTTTCTCTGATGAACAGAAATCTGTCTCCTCTGTTGATCAGCCTTGTGAAGCCACGGCAGATGGAAGCATATCCTCCACTATAAAAAATGCTGACTCCTGCAAGGGTGTAATTCCAAAAGGAGCAATGTCCGCTGCAGACATTGTAACCCGCGATGAGCATCTGAATGTGGAAGCAGGCTCCCTAAATGATGGGAACATCCAAAACTCGGAAGAGGATATGGTCAAAGAGATACATGACAAAGACAGTGGGGCTAGCACTAGCCCAAATTTGACTGAAAAAATTGGAAACCTTGACACAAATGAAAATCCAAATGGTGGTGAAGTTGATGGTTTTGCCACTAGTGATGCAAGAACACTGAATGGAAAAGCTGAGGTTGTTAACAGGGAGGAGAGGTTACGATCATATGAAGGCATTCATGTTGAATCTCATGAAGCCCTGATTGAAGAGTTGGAGAGGTCACTTTCGTTAAGTAGTGATGATGAATACTTTTCGGATGATGCAGAAATCATTGGGCTTAGTGACGCTCTACGTAATCAGATGGGTAGCCGCAGATTTATGCTAGGGGTCAAAGCTAATGATGCCTCACGGAATGATCCGCATGGTCGATTGATTGAGGAACTAGAGATGTCTTTCAGCGACGCAGAAGAGCCAATGGAGGAGCATGCTGTTGTTGTAGAGAGAGTTCATGGGATTGTGCATGATGCACATCCACAGAACCTGGGTGCTGGAAGTGCAGATCCATGTGAAGAAAGCCTCTCATCATTTGACAATAGACATCTCAAATCCGAACAAAATTCTCATCAAGAAATTAGGCTAATAGGTAACACTGACAAACTAAAGGAAGAGTGCAATACTGAAGAAAACAGTACTGCCAAAGATGCAGCAGAGGATGTTGTAGATAGTTCTCATGAGAGTGGCAAGGATTGGCAATCCATTGACTTGGAAATTGCAGATCCATGTGAAGTGGGCATCCCTTTACTCGGTCACAAAAATATCAAAGATGATGGTAATTATGCAATGGACAAATGCCGTACTGAAGATGACAGTACTACCAACCGTGTTAATGTTGTAAATAGTTCTTATGAGACTGGCAAGGATTGGCAATCCATTGATGTGGAAATCGCAGATCCATGTGAAGTGGGCACCCCGTTACTCAGTGACAACAATAGGAAAGATGGTAATTATGCAATGGAGGAGTGCCATACTGAAGATGACAGTGCTACCAACTGTGTTAACGGGAATGCTCATATTGTGGTTGAAGATGACATTGTAGAGGTATCTCATGAAAATGGTAGGGATCAGCAGTTCACGGATGCTGAAAGTGTTCATCCCTTTGAAGGGAGTGTCTCTCCAGTTGATGATGGGAATGAAAAGTTGAATCAAAGTTTTCAGCGAGATGGTCTGATAGCAGATGTCACTGAAAAAATGGAAGAGGGTTGTATGGAAGATGGCAACATAAACAGCTATGTTCATGATATTGAGAATCTGGTGTTTTCAAATGAGGATGTTTCAGATAGACCTTGTGGTAATGAGGGGTTAATGACTGATTGTCACGCTGGAGAAAATGAACAGAGCCATATGGAAGATGACACTCTTGATGCGGATGAGAATGTTGCAGTTGCAGATGACCACATTGCAGAGAGAGCTGATAATGATGAAGCCCATCCTCATTCAGGTGATATGGCTAACGCTGATCGTAACGATGTGCAGTCCCTGGAAGCTGAAGGTAGACATCTAGGTGAAGAAGTTCTCTCTTCACTTAACACCGGACATATCAAATCTGAACGAGGTCTTCAACAAAATGAGTTAATATCTGATGGCACTAAAGAGAAGGAAGAGGCTGATATGGAAGATGGCAATGCAAGTGCAACTGTTGCCAGTTTTTCAAGCTTGTCATACAAGAGGACAGAACACAAAGTACCTAGCTTAAATAAGAACAAAGAAGAGATATCCTATGGATCTAAAGCAAGTCAACTTCATCAGGGACTCTCTCTTGATTCTGAAGACTTCAAATCAATACAAAACTTTATCGAGTCGCAAGTTGATGGTACCTCAAGTTCTCGTTCAAGTGGGTCTCCCAGTCACGGAGTTTTGGGCCACAGAACGTCAAACAAATTCAATAATATTGTTAGACACGAGCGCCTCAAAAAGATGGATGAACTAAGAGATCAGCTAAGTAGGCTTTCTAGCCAGAGAGTCTCAGAGAAAAGTTTTCAGAAGAGAGACCCAGAGTACCAGCAACAATCCAACAGCTGTGATGTTGAGCAGCATATCCAAAGCGTTGATGGTGATTCCATTCCAAGCTCCTGTGCTCTAGAATCCTATTATGGTCATGGAAAGCCACCAAGGTACCAACCATCCAATTCTTTCTCACCAGCCCATGCATACACACATTGCCATTTTGGACATGCCCAAACATGCATGCCTCACAACTACGATCCGTGGGAGTTCAATTCATATTATCAATCCTCATATGCTGAAAGCACAGTTCTTGACTACGAGTCGCTTAGATCAAGTTACAAGGAGCAGAAACGAGTGGTGAGAAAGCATATTTTGCGACCTCTGTCAGGTGCTTCCCCATACACTATCTGCAAGAGCTGTTTCAATTTGGTTCAAATGCCATCAGATATCTACATATCGAAGTCCAAGATTGGCAAAATGCAGTGTGGCAAGTGCTCCAAGGTCTTTGCACTATCATTTTCTTCAGTGAATCAGGCAGATGCAAAGATCAGCATGGATGTGCCCCAACAGTCATACAACCCTGTTGATAGCACAATCCCAACAAATGAGGATATTACTTCTTATTATGCTGAGTGCCTAACAGGGGGTCCTGTTAGTACCAGTGAAGATTATGGAGCCTCGTACACAAGAAGCTTGCCTGCTGAAGCTGGATCTAGTAGCCTTGCTGCCACACAAAGTGGTAAGAAGGTTTCTGACTCGGCACTTCATCGACTCATGGGGTATGATTCAGCAAGCCAGTTGTTACGTCACAGCAGAGTGTTTGATGATGGCTATGAGAGCTTCGAGTCAATGGTACCAGTTTCTAGCAGATTATCCAGAAGAAAGAACAAGTGAGGCCTTGCTCTGAGGTTGTTTGTGACCTCTGGTCCCCTCCAATTATGATAGGACGGCCAAACATTTCTGCAGTATGTTTCGACCGTACAAGCCTTTCTTGTGATTATGAAGACAAGTAGACACCTTGCCTGCAAATAGTTTCAGAAGCTTTCCAGAGAACATAAAGTTATTTGAAGTATTTTAGCCTTTCACATTCTTTAGTTGTGGTGTACAGACATTACTTATTCTTTCTGTAAATTTTGCCCATATTTCATATCCTATCATTCATTAAGATATAACTCCTGCATCTTGAAATAAGACCGGGAGATTATAATAGGATAATCTTGCAGTATAATCTCGAAGAAATGTATAATCTTTGCTTCTAGCCAATATGGTTTTTCCTACTGATACTTGCTTCTTTACTGCAAACATGTCTTCTTTGCATCAGAAATTAGACCATTGCTACGGTTGCATTCCATTATGCCAAATGATCAAAGACTGGTAGCGCATGCGCATTGTTGTTTCTGCTAGATCACTCGAATATCGCAGGTACTCCGTACATGTTTGGAGAGGAAGTGGACTGTCCAACCACCAAATTTTGCAGGTGCATGTGCCTTGTCTGGAAAGACATGCACGGTTTGTCCGTCTAATGATCGCAGCAGACAAAGTTGCTGTTGGATCTGATTGGGACTTGGGAGTGACAGGGTGGCTTTGCACAGGCTAATACAGCCATTCCTGATGGTGTTGTGCCAGTGTCAGGGAAAGCTAGTTCATGTCATGATGCCAATGTGCCCAACAACTCTAATTATTCTATTTACAGGAAAAAGTCTATGCTTCGTGTGCACCATGTGTAGTTTTCTGAAAAGAAGTGGAAAACATGTGAAGTGGTTTCTTTCCGGTGTTTGTCCAATGAGCGGATCTGTAAAAGGTGGCGAAAAAAGAAATGAAGGGGCATATACAGCTGGAAGCATCGGGCCTTCTGCAAGGCTTGCACATAAATATAGTTGTAGTATCAACAACAACCTTAAAAAATTTTAGCTTGCTCAGAAGTTTTTTTTAGGAATTTCAGGTTCAGTACGCACGCCGTGGGTGTACGGGACTCGCCTAACATTTTGGAAGGAAAGTTGATGCTCATGGCCCAATGGCCCAAGAATTCAAATAGTAGTAGCTCTCGTACGCCCAGAAGCCGAAGTTGGCCCAGCAGGACGAAACGACGCGATCATTCGACAAAAACGGTCCAACTGTCCAAGGCTATGTCTAGTTGGCTGAAATTTTATTAAAATTCTCATCTAAAAGATCGTGTCAGTTCATTTTTTCACTCTGCGTGTACTTCCTCACGTGTCAAAAATTCACCACTCTCACCCATTTAAACAGGACCGCGGGGGAAGAGTACTGGGAAAAGGGAAAGAAAAAGAAAAGGCAGAGAAGAGGAATCAGTCCAGGCAGAGGGCCCGGGAATTTTGCAAATATTTGAACTATTTAAATTCGAGCCAGGTTTTACAAGGCTCTACGGTTTGGAGAAAAAAAACCCTTCACATATGGAGTTTTCGTTCAGGGTTTTAAGTAAAAATATTTATACTACGCCTAAAGTAATTAAATAAACATATTTTCTTGAATTTTTGTATACTACCTATATATACTATTATGTGCACTACTCATTACCACATGTGAATGTTACGTTTCAGTAGTATACAATCAATCTTGACCATTGGAAATTTTTATATTAGTCCTTTTCGAGTACTAGTATAGCTTAGTATTCTGTACGTAAAAGAGCTCAATGGAAAACCTATAAGCTGAACAAAGGCTAAAGCAACCAATATTGTGTGTACATGAGAGAAAAATGACAAGTTCATAGTAACAAAAGCTACAGGAATGACTTCATCGTGGGGATTGAACTCCCAGGTACGCTGAATCAGTGAGGCTAACGTACCCATTACTGAGTTCTATTTCAGGGCATGTGCTTGGCGACCCAATAAGCAAGGCCTTTCGCTCCTCGTCACAAGTCTGTTGACCCCAAGGATGCTGCAGCATTTTTCTGACTCTGTCAAGCTCTTCTGCAACTTCCCGCATCGAGGGCCTCTTGTCGCTTGCCATCTCGAGACACTCCTTCGCCAGCTCCGCCACCAGCTCGATCAGCTCGACACTCTCCTCACATTTTATCTGCTCGTCCAGTATCTCACCAAGCCTGTTCTCACTCACGGCTAGGAGGAAATGTGACGAGAGGTTCTTCTCTTCCTCGAGTGCCTGAAGGTTCATCGCCTTCCTGCACGTGAGCAGCTCTAGCAGCACGACACCGAAGCTGTACACATCGCTCTTGCTCGTCAATTTGCTCGTCTGCATGTATTCTGGGTCGAGGTAACCATAGGTCCCTTGGACAAATGTGACGAACTGAGCCTCATCTGTCGGAGCCAATGCTGAAGCTCCAAAATCCGCAACTTTCGCGGTGTAATCCTCACCGATCAGTATGTTGGGTGATTTCACATCGCCGTGGATGATTGGAGGTGAAGCCCAGGAATGCAGGTAAGCCAGGGCTTCAGCGGTCTCATGCGCGATCTTGAGGCGTGTCGTGAAGGAGATGCGTGACCCGTGGGGCCGGCCGCCATGGATGAGCTTGTACAGCGTGCCGTTTGGGATGAACTGGTAGACGAGCATGGGGACTTCTACCTCAAGGCAGCAGCCGTATAGCCTCACAATGTTCCTGTGGTTGACCTGGGACAAGATGAGCATCTCCTTCCCGAACTCTTTCTCCTGTCTCTCGCTGATTAGCTTGCACCTCTTTATCGCAACTAATCTCTTGTCTCTTAGAGCTCCCTTGTAGACGGTGCCATTCCCTCCCTTGCCAAGCACATTCCGCTCATCGAATTTGCCGGTCGCCTCTTCGAGCTCTTCCTTGGTGAACAATGTGAAGGAAAGACCTTGCTTTGACTTCATTTCCTCGAACAGCAAGAGGCCCCCGTGCTGCTTGAAGTACCTCTGTTTCACGGCGGCGAGGCTCCTCTTCTGGTGGATCATGTAGGCGCAGGATGTGGCAACAACTAGTACAACTACGCCGATGCTAATACCTGCAGCAAGGTGGTGTCACATGATCAGATGCAGTTGAGGAAATGAAATAAGCAATTGAAATTCAGGCAATGGAGGTACGTGGGGGGTACCAAGTGCCATGCGCACTCCAAGTTGAGATTTCTTGGCCTCGCATGTGCCGTTGTAAGCGTTGCCCGTCGTCTTGTCAGGGCAAGAACAGAGGAATCCTCCAGCCGTGTTGACACAGGTTCCAGCAACGGAGCAGGGGTATCTTGTGTCATCACACTCGTTAACATCTGCAAACCAAAAACCAAGGCGGCCCAACGAAGTCATTCAATTTCTGCAGCTCTAAATCTAGCATCAAAATCGCTCCAAGGAATATAATCCAAGAACAGACCTTGGCAGCCGTCAGCGATGTAAGGGTTGCCGTCGTACCCACTGGAGCAGTTGCAGAGATAGCCCGGGCCGTTCCTGGAATCGACGCACTTGCTGTTGTCGCTGACGCACATGTACGCTGTCGCGTTCCGTTCCGCTTCCCTGCACGGCTCCTTCCCCACCACCCAGTCCAGCACCAGCGGCACCTTCCCGCCGGTGGACTCCACGAAGTCGCCGGTGGTAACATACGTGGTCTGGAAGCTGAACTTCGCCGCCTCCATGAGCACGGCGTAGCTGCACCGGCTGAAGCCCGTGATGCTGGAGGTGTTAAACTTGTGCTCGAACAGCGTTTGGTACGCGCTGACCCCCTTCGGGATGGCAGCCTCGCAGCAGCCCATGCCCAAGCACGAGCCGTCCTCCAGCTGCTCCGCGTTGGGGCAAGTGGCCAGGCACCCGGTCATGTACTCCTTCCCGGAGTTCACCGACTGCACGTACGCGAAGGAGTTGCAGCCGACGACGACGAGCCGATTCTCCTCGACGGAGAGGCGGAACTGCGAGTCGGAGAGGTCGAAGCCGTCGAACCCCGGCTGGGTCTCGTCGTTGTCCATGGACCGGGACGTGCGGTTGTAGCACCACTGCATGATGTAGTTGCGGATGCGCGCCTGGCCGCGGCGCAGGGAGATGTCGATGACCTCGACCGACTCGCCGCTGATGGTCTGGTTGCTGCCGCCGGCGGTGCGGTTGCAGGTGAGGCCGAAGGTGATGTCGCCCTCGCCCGTGTCGTGGTAGCAGCCGGGCCCGATGCCGAACGGGTACGGGATGTCCAGGTCGCCGCACCGGCGCTGGCAGGAGCTCGGGGGTGTTGCGGCTGCTGGCCATGCGGCCGAAACGAGCACGGCGATCATCAGTGGGATGAGGAGCATCTGACCACGCCTACCTTGCATGATCGATGAGTATGATGCTATTGCGCTGGGCTCGGTAGGTATAGCTCCTGTTTTAAACAATTAAACAGTGGTGAAAATTTCTGAAATGGAACAACGATTGATCGGATGAGGAGTCAAGATCCGTTTAGTTCACAAATGTTTCACCAAAATTCTCACTTAGAGGACCGTGTCAGTACGCACGCGGTCTAATGCAAAAAATTTCACCACTTTTTATCAAAATTTCACGAACTAAACAGGGTCAGATGTGGGAGAAATTAGGAAAGTTTTTGTGGCAGAATGGCAGTCACTGTTAAGTGTTTATGGCGTGTTTCTGACAGCGTGCACGCCTGACTTTGGGACTTATCTTGAACGACAAGCGTCAGGGGATCTTCACATGTACTGGTTCCAGTGAAAGCAACCGGAGTGACAAATACAGAGTTAAATGCCTCAACGATAGTTATCATCACAACCCAAAGCTAGAAGGAAAACATCTCGGCTCAGAAAGCACTGCAAAACAATACTTGCATAACCAAGACCTTAACGCCCCCATGATCCAAACTGCAAATTATGCAACGACGCACAACAAGAGTCCAATTGATTTATTTGTTGCTAAAATTATGGTATGTCAAAGTTTTGGCAAGTCAAAATTTTTTCCAACGTTTGGATGTTTTTGCAAGCAACCAAAGTTTTAGCCACTTGCGTAAGAATCGACCTTCACTTGTTAACGTACAGCAGACACGTCCGATCAATCTCATAGAATCAATCTATTGGTGGTGGAAAAGGTGTGGATGAAGGTCTCGATAGAAAAAGACTGGTGGAAAATATTATGAGTGCAGAAACAAATTGTTAAGTGAAATAAAAATATACCTTGAACAATTCATGCAAGCTCTGAGAGGCAGGAGAAAGATTTTAATAACCTAATTAAGGAGAGAAATAAAATATTTGTTCAACTGGAACAAATTATTTATGGGCCGAACAAACAAACATGGAATGTAAGAGCAACCAAGCTGCGTCAGTTTTTATGTTAACAAGTTCATGTACTCTTGTGAAATCCGTTTACAATATGTACACAAGAAAAAAAAAGAGAGTGCAAAATGCAAAAGATTTGTTGCTTCATTTTTGTCTAAAAATTTCAATTATGAGAGATTTACCAGAGGTCGGATTGAACCCAGTTTCATGTATACTTAGATTAAAGGAAAAATCATATTTTCACCCTTCAATTATAGATAATTCAGATTTTCAGCCCACAACTATAAAATCGGACAGGGAGGGACATTCAACTGTAAAAAATGGGTAAATTTAATACTTTAGGTGGTTTTGCATTTTCTAGAAAGTTAAAAGTTTTTATTCGATAAAAAAAATCATAATTGATTCATTTCAAATCCAAAAAAAATATGAAGTTGGTACCAAAAGTTTTCTAAAAATATTGATTATTTGTTGGTACTCTACGTCTCTACTTACATGGGGTTGTCTACACCATATTTGTTACTATTCCTAGTGTTTTATTGCTCGTAATAAAACACAAGGGAAATGGACGAGTAAGATGATCAAATAATGCCAAATACAACATGGTTACAGTTTTATAAAAGTTTTGGCACCAATTTGATATTTTTAATTTGAAATATATTAGTTATTGATTTTTAATTAAACTTAAGCCTTTTAAATTTCTAGAAAATACAAAAACACTCTTGAAACCACCCAAATGACCAAATTTACCTAATTTTGATGGTTGGGCGACACTCCATGCCCGGTTTTGCAATTGTGGGTTGAAAATTAGACTACACTTGAAGGGTGAAAATTGGATTTGTATCATCCACTCTGTCACAAATGATAATTAAGTCCATATCTTTTACATGCATATGAACCAACCTCCCTTGTATTTACATGCATAGCAAGACCAATGATAAAAATGTTCTCGAGATGTTTTGTTGTTTTGCTACACAAAACTAGTGTTTATATTGGGGAAGGGAAGGGTGGATTGGCATTTTTTCTTGTCACTATTGACTTTTGGTCAGAACGTTTGGCCATTCGTCTTATTCAAAAAATTGATAAAAACATGCAAAATATCAAGTTATACTCAAAATATTTTTGATGATGAAGTAAGTCACAAACAAAACAAATGATGTATTCATAAAGTTTTGAACAAGACGAATGATCAAATGTTGTGATTAAAACTCAACAATGATAAGTAATTTGAAACGGAAGGAGCATGAATTTCGCTACGCCCCGTTCATCTGATGGCAGGGTTGGAGAAGTGGAGCTTGATCCACCAACATTTATCATGTGAAAGGTAGCTAGAACCAGCGGAAAGGAAGAGAAGAACAACGCGCTTCCTTGAAAATCGGTGGCTGCGTGAGTTGATCCACGAGTATTTTCAACGGCGTGAACCAGGTCGCTGGCTTTCTTCACCAGCAAAACCTCTTGTAGTCTCGTGTATGTTGGTCCACTGAAACTGTCTGAAAGTGACACCCTTTCTAGTTTTTGTTATTAGAGAATATAATTGAGAACATTAAGATTTTTTTTATAACTTCAACAGACGAATAAGCACTTTTACTCCGAGTCTCCGACAGAGACACCCTATGCTGCAGAAGCACCGTATATGACGTTCTACTTCCAGCTATACAGGTTCTTGTGATTACCGATCTGACGATCTCGATGGTGTTATCATCTTCCCCGGTCAAATCCATTAACCTTGTGATAGAAATTTCTCGTCTTCCTCCGCAGAGGCTACAATCCCGAAGCGATACACCATCTTTTCCAGCAGATCCTTCCTATCAGGTGGAGAAACCATGACATTCATTGTCCCCTTCCCTCTCCAGCAAACAATAGCGATTGTGGTGGGATCCTTCATAATGGAATCTGCATTTTTATGCCCTGAAATATTTTTGAACATACATTATCATCGAGTCATTCTTTTAATCTTTGCATAAAGCATAATTTTACCTTCAAGTAACACTACAACACAGCAACCGGGCATCAAGGACGCAGCTTCCTCCCCAAATCTGGAGTCGATAAAATGAGCAAAGTTGATGGTTCTGTACTGTAAAAGGCGGTGGAAATCCAGTGGAGATGCATATAATATCCGTGTGCTGATGTATGGGAGAATTAGAGATAAACCCTCATAAGACAACCTATATTCACATGAACAGCCATCCTTTGACCTATGCCTTTCCTGAAAGAGAATAAATAAAGATCATACACTTGTTTGAGTAAAATGTGTATATCATTCCAATGAAAATGTGAATGTTCGTGTAAAGAGCATAAAGTTTTAGATTATTTTATACTTACAAACATCTTTACACCAAGTGAAGCAATCTTGAGCTGTTCACCAACTTCTTCATTCAGCTCCAAGATTTCATTAACTGACTTTGATATGTAATACATTCTCCTGGCATTATCAGTACTTCTAGTCACCAGATGACCTTCGAGTGGGAATGATTCCTTGATGCCAAAAAAGGATTTTATATTATTTATCACCACTTCATCTTTAAAGAATAGCACGGGATCAACCCCTTTCCACCTGCTCTGTTTTTGCAACTTCATTGTGTCTCCTGATTCTTCTCGACCACTTTTTACAACATTGAAAACCATTTCGACTTCAGTTGAGTTCTTATCCTTGGAAGTTTGGTTGTCCATGCATAAATTCCGTCGCCTACCCAGCAGTTCAGCGTCATCAACTTCAAGAAAATTGTTCTGTTGACATGTTAAAATGGTTTCACATGGTCTTGTTTCTGGCTCAGGTTCTTTGTGAAGTTGCTCAATCCTGCCTTTTCCAAGTTCGTGCTGAAGCTTAGTGCCCTGTATCTGACTGCCTGAATGAATGTGGAGCGCATTCAAGCATATCATTGGTAGTACTAATTATGCATATAGGCATATTAGACTATATTTAAACTTCCATGATAGGTAAAGAATGGACTCATCAAGAAGAAACTGAGTTTGAGATTACCATTCAAAGGAGACAATTTATGAAGAACAGCGATGAAAAATGCCCCGCTGTTTTGGTCATGAGGAACAATCCTCATGCACCGATGCAGTGGAAAATTTGAATTCACAACGTTAGACGTGCAATCTAGATTCTCAGTGGGATCGATAGAAACTATGTCCATATCATGATTAATGTTGCTTGTTTCTTCGATGTCGCAATTTCTTGAGAAGCAGCTCCTATTATCTGTATTTACTTCAACACAACCACATACAGCATGGCTTTCCTCACTGATATTACTTGAAGGAAACATGCTCGGCAATACTACATTCTTCCTATCATGTGGAACATCATCATGAGTCTGAAACCAAGATCCTCGATCTTGTACCTGCAAGAGTCAGAAAAGGAACCACTGGAATAACCAGAATAGGAAAGCGAGAATCATGTTATAAAAGGAGAGGGTAGCAATTATCACATTATCAACTTCAACCAATACATGTAAACCAATTAAAATGATATGTGATGTGAATTGGATCAAAATGCTTGTAGTAATATCAGATGCGTAAAAGACTAAAGAGGAACAAAAATAGATGGTGTAGGCAGAATATATAGGGGCATTAAGAAAAACATCTCTGGAATCATGAACAAAAGCATATAGAGTGGTGAAAAATTATGAGTATCTATAAATCGAGAGAGTAATAAAAATGCGACACTTGCGCTGACATGCTTAATTTACTTCTTCATGTAAATTATTATTAGTAAGCTTAAAATCACCATATCACCAAACAAAAGCCATTGATCCAGTATGTTGCACTTGACAAGTGCCAGATCCGTGAATCCAGACACACATACTCACAAGGGGGGACATGAAAAATGTAATTAAGACTGAGGTAATCAAGAGATCAACCATGATATAGATATAAGCACACAAACCTTCCAAGTGGTAAGCCCAGGACGCCGGACCAGTTCAGGCAGCTCACTAGAAACATCAAGTAGTACAACAGAGTTTCCACTTCTTCGAAGGAGCTATATGATTATGAGATATATGAACAACTTGCAAAAAGAATTTATGTTACAGAAGTGTAGAAAATGAATAGCAAAAGTTATTTTTACACAGCAGCCTAAAGGAAAGGTAACTGTACATAGTTAAGTTTTGAAAACCACACCAGAGCAAATAAAATATGAACCAAATACCAATTTTCTGCTAAAGATCCAACTTCTCGAAGTGATCAGAATAAAAATTGTTTTGTACTCTACAGATCTTCAGAGTTCTGATGAAGCAGTTCAGATGAGGGTTGTGCCTAAGCTGCCTCATAAACCTACTTGCATGAGCCTATATGACACACAAATTCAATTTTCCCAGACATCTTTTAGGATTCTGTAAGCTACCATAATTCCCTCATTATACCATGACACAGTAAGACACCCAATATATGCCAAAACAACTCCAGAATGCCTTCAACAGCGCGGAGATTCTGCTCATTTCTAGGCTAGAAGTCACAAGAAGTCACAAGAAAATAACATCATTGTGTTCAGCAGATAAAAGGTAAGAAGCTACAGTAGATAGTACATACCTCAGCTATGACAGCTTCATTTTCAACAGGATTCATCGAACAGGTTGAATAGACCATCCTTCCGCCCACTTTAAGTAATGCAATACCTGAAGCAATAAATAAGTAAATAAATAAAAATTGATAGACAGATGTTAATCTTACAACTTTCAAATAATAGTTTGCTCCCAAATCATATGCAGTAATTGTATGGTTCATATGATAAACATTAACAGAGGAAATCTGCAGAAATTCGTAAGAGGAAATCCGCAGAAATTCGTAAGCAGGACTGTTTAACAACCCAGGGTATACTGAAACTACTTAATTCATAGGTGATTCAAAGGTACTAGCTCAATTAGAATGAAAAATCAAGACCACCCCAACAAATAAATATTAACAAATCCATACCACGCATAGCAATATTTACTTGCAGAAGATGAAGTTGGTTCCCCATGCCTGAGTTCCTGAATAACACAAAAAGATTGTGACCTGAGGATAAATATAGGGAAGCATAAAAGCAGCAGACAACAAAGAGTCAGGTCTTACCACTTCCTCCACATATCATGACTCTTGCGAATTGTCCCATCACCACTACAGGGAACATCACAAAGTACGCGGTCGAATTCTAACCTTTGTGATTTGCAGTTATCCTTATAAGCTTCTGAATAATCCTTTGCAAGAGAACAATTGGGAAAGTTTTGTGCTTCATGGTTTGTTACTATTAGGTTGGCAGTGCACATTCTCTTTGTATTATGGATAAGAAGGTCACATCTATGCACATTAAGATCGTTGGCCATCACCTAATCAGTATTACAAGAGGAAGGGTAATATATAACTAAGGTATTCATCTAGCATAAGTCTGGAAATTATAACATGAATAGTTGTACTAGCTACAAATAACAACTCATAACACCAATAAATTGTGAATAAGGTTTCATTTCAAAAAAATAGTCAGACTTATAAGAAGAATAGTTTGTGCCACATATAATTGAAGGAGAAATTACCAATGCTCCTGGAAGTAGCCCTGGTTCTTTTGATTGGTGAATCATTTCAAGTAACTGAAAAGTTTTAGAGCCTGGAGCAGCACACACTGCACAAGGTCGGCAAATAAATGTGAGGTTATACTATTAGAGATTTGTCATCCAATCAAAGCAAAAGAAGACCTGTTGGCATCTTGAAATAGTCAGTCAGCTTCTATAGGAAGCACAGGGTATTTAAGATAACAGAGAAGATTAACACAGGGACATACTATCAAGAATATGGTGATCAGGTTGTACATCCAGAAACAATGGTGGAACCTGTGGAGATAGATTTCAATTATTGAAACAAGGCTTAATCTAAGAGAGTCGGGAAAGAAAACTAAGGTACGAGATAACTGTGGTGAAAAAAGTTCATAAGCAAACTGGTACAAGATGCCCACCATGCTAACAGCCTCTTGCCTAGTTATGTTACCAACCTCACTCTCATGCTTTAGAAACTCATGAAAACTGGAATGCACAAAATATTGAATCAATAAAGTAGATTAACCAAGAGCACAACAGGGTAGCAACAGAAATTAATTGTTGAGGATAATACTAGTTTGAAAGTGAAAAAAGGTAGGCATTGCAAATTTCACTGATGCAACTGAGCCCCTAACTTACACAATTCAGTAAGCAGCCTTGCTTATCATAGTGGCTAATTAGTAATTACCGGCCTTGTGTCAGAAATTGTGTTTTTCTGTTCAACAATTTCCAATTATCACTATCGAAGCGTGTTAAGAAATATCAATGTCAAAATGCAACACTGATGCACTATGATTTTGGAGATTGAAAGGACAAGATGAAAAATATGGCAGATTCAGATACCAACAAATGATATGAGTTGAAATTGCCAGCTTTGCCTAGACCTAAGCTTTTGGGGAACTGGTTGGTCAAGAAACCCAATACTGTATAACACAATGTTTCTGAATTTTTAATAAAATAATTGTGGAACACATATTTCCTAGGTTACCTGATACTCCACCGATCTGCTGTACCGACATCCGATACTTATTGGATATCCCAATACTCTGACACAATCAGTTTAAAGCCAACTTCAAGCCCATTTCAGACATCTCTACCCCAAACCCAAATCCCTACCACATATTTATTGATGAAAAGGCAAGAATGTCTCACGCTTACATTACATACACTAAGCAAGATTCATGTCATCGCAAGATTTAAACATCATGCTGCAATTAATTACCTCTCGAGTGCCAGATTTTTCCTCAGTTCTTTCCGAGAGAAATTCAGATGCCATGCAAGATTGCCTGGATACCAAGGCAAGGGCCTGATAGCATCTTCACCGTACTCATTGCTAACCTTTGCAATGAATTACAATAAATTAGAAAATATCAAGGACTGGGGAAGGTGAAATTCATAGAAAATGGAGAAAAGGCAACCTCACTCTCCAGAGATTGCCTAAAGTCATTTTCCAACTTTGAGCAGATATCTTTATAAAACTGGCAACTGAAAAGGAAAGTTAAAGTGTAAACTTTCATCTTACATGGTAAGCAATAGTAAAACATGAACTAATGTATTCGTGTATGTAATATGCAAAAGTTTAGTCTTTGTGAGAATAGCCAGATATTGCGTAATAGATAAAGCGTGGAGTTACACAAACCAAGGATTCAAATAATTAAAGGAAAAGGTCAGTGGCAATTCACGATTTCACATCAGAGTAATAAGCATTACCTGGCGTTGATCCTAAAAGTTGCTGGTAATGGTTTCCGTAAGAAACTCATGAAGGTATCCCACTCTTCCTTGCGGACAATTTGCTGAACCTGCCCAACCAATTACCCAAACATGCAATTGCAATCACACACATATCCAGAAGAATAGTATCCACAACATTGTGACTCTAAATACGAAGAGTAAACTCATCTACAAGAGTTTACTCATAAACCTAAGATGCAGAATGTTTGTTCCTTATATGAACACACTTGTCATTACAGCAGCAACAGCATTTCAATCTCGACAAGCATCCACTCAGAAACTGCAGCCTAATTCACTTCAAATCGCACCAGTGCGATAGATGAAAGGAAGTTATGTCAAATCGAAATAGGTATCACACCTTATAGTACTCCTCGAAGGCAGCGTTCTCGAGTAGTGGTGGCTGCCACAAGGGATTGGCCTCACCGCCGGTAGCGCCGGCGGCGGCGGCGGGAGGAGAGATCCGGGTACTCTGCCTCCAGACCCTCTCGAGCGCCTGCGTGAAGTGCCGGCCATGCGTGCGCCCGCGTTTCCTTTCGCTTCCCCCGACGCATCGCCTCCGCTGGGCGCCGGCGACGATGCGGTGGTGGAGCGAGACGGGGGACCTCGCCGCTAACATGCCCATTTCAGTGTTCGTGGGGTTTTGGGGGGGGGGGGGGGGGGGGGGGGGTGAGGTCCTCACAGTTTTGGGCTTTGGGGACTGTCGCTCAGCTATCCGGAATTCCGGATAATGCAGTTGATCGATGAGAACTATTCCTGCAAAGATGCACAATTCCTAGTACAATGTAGAACCTTTGGTTTGGAATTTATCAAGCTGTTTGCTCCTTGCTGCAAGTGGAAAGAGTGGCATGATAATGGAGAATCTTATCGTAATATCAAAATCTAAGCATGTTTGGAATATTTTTTAAATATTTGTTTTCAACATAATTTGATTCATCAAACCAAACACTTCTACCTTCATCCATCCAAACACTTCTACCTAATTCGTTTTTGAGGTGCAACATGCCTTTTCTCACCTAATAGGGCACGAATGCATTGAAACCCTCAAGACACAAGGTTTAACGTTCTCACCAATAGGGCACGAATGTATTGAAACCCTTGAGACACAAGCTTTTGTTTACCTTTACAACTCAGAGAGAGAACTCAGAGAGAGAGAGCAGCAGCTATGGTGGCATATAAGCCACTCCAATATGGGCCAGTCTATATGGGCCTTTTGGGCCATACTTAACACCCCCTCTCAAACTCAAAGCGGAGATGGAGGATTAGAAGCATTGAGTTTGAGCAAATGAAGTCGATGTTGCTCTCGAGTTTGTGCTTTGGTGAAAAAATCTGCTACTTGCAACTCTGATGGCACATATTGAAGAGCAATTGTTTGTTGATGACAATGATATCGAGTAAAAGAGGCATCAACACCAATATGTTTTGTGAGTTCATACTTTACAGGATCATTAGCAATCTGTATGGCTCCGGTATTATCACAAAGGAGAGGTGTGGGGGTACCACAGAAAATACCAAAATCAGCGAGCAGCCATCGAAGCCATACAATCTCTGAAGTGGTAGTGGCAAGTGCTCGAAGTTCTGCCTCTGTACTTGATCGAGATACAGCTGACTGCTTCTTGGACTTCCAAACAAGAGGAGAAGAACCAAGAAGGATACAATAACCAGTGACTGAACGACGGTCTGTGGGATCACTCGCCCAAGTGGAATCGGAGTAAGCATGTAGACAGAGTGGGCTATCATGAGCATAGAGCAAACACTGAGATGATGTCCCCCTTAAGTACCGTAGAACACGAAGCAAGTGTCCAAAATGAACCGATGTAGGAGCACTCACAAACTGACTCAAGATATGCACAGCATGAGCAATGTCAGGTCGAGTAACAGTGAGATAAACAAGGCTCCCGACAATATGCCTATATCGAGAGGGATCCTCCAAGGGGACACCATCAGTAGGACGAAGCTGCAAGTGAAGATCCATAGGTGTTGCAGCTGTCCGATTATCAGTAATGCCAGAGCGAGCAAGAAGATCATATATATAATTGGACTGAGAAAGATAATAACCCTTGGCAGAATGCAAAACCTCAATCCCTAAGAAATAACTGAGAGGACCTAAATCATACATCTGAAATTGCTCCCCAAGTTGCTTCTTCACATGAGAAATGTGTTCTATATCATCTCCCGTGATCAAAATATCATCAACATACAGAAGAAGCAAAGTACGTCCATGCGGGGAATAATGAATAAATAGGGCTGGATCATGCTCACTTTGTGAAAAACCTGCAGCCAGTATCACAGAAACAAAACGCTCAAACCAAGCACGAGGAGCCTGTTTGAGACCATATAATGCACGATGAAGACGACAAACATATCCTGAAGGTGCATGAACACCTGGTGGGGGCTGCATATACACTTCCTCATGTAAATCACCATGGAGAAAGGCATTCTTAACATCCATTTGAGAGATAGCCCAAGAACAAGAAGCAGCCACTACAATTAGAGTGCGAATAGTGGTCATGTGAGCAACAGGAGCAAATGTCTCATCATAATCAAGACCCTGAGTTTGCTGAAAACCTTTGGCGACCAAACGAGCTTTATATCTCTCAATAAAACCATCTGATTTGGTTTTAATTTTGAATACCCATTTGCATGTGATAGGCACAACATGTGATGGTAGTGGAACAAGATCCCAAGTTCCGACGCGATCAAGGGCAGCAAGCTCCTCACACATAGCAAGCTGCCACTCTGGAATACTGGCAGCTTCCTGATAAGTAACCGGCTCATAAACAGCAGCATTCACACGAGGAAAACCATACTTGTCTTCGGGATGAATAGTACTACGATCTCGTAGATTATATCGGGGACCAACCTGTACCTCATCCGAAACAATATGTGGCTCATCAACATTATTATTAGAAGCATCAACAATGGGGGCATCAGGACTGGCCGAGGTGGTAGAACTAGAAGGAAGCTCAGTGGGGATTTTGGGACGCCGGGTGAAGAAACGTGTGATAGGTGGTTTTGAAAAAGGGTAAGGTGGAGGTGGTGGAGGTGTCTCGCAGAGAGGAGGTGTAATGGAAATAAAAGGAACAGGAATGGATGCGGAAGATGAAGTGATATCACTCGAGGATGAAATAGGAGGAAGACACATAAAAGACGTGGACTCTGTGGGAGAATATGAGGACTTTGTAGAGGGATTATAAAAGAAAGGGCGATTCTCAACAAAGGTCACATCACGAGAGATACGGATGCGACGAGAAGAAGGATCATAGCAGCGATAACCCTTATGTTCAGGACTATACCCCAGAAAAACACACTCAACCGACTGGGCAGTCAACTTAGTCCGTTCACGAGGTGCAAGCAAGACATAACATGTGCAACCAAAAACCCGAAGGTGATCGTAGTTAGGAGGTATACCAAAAAGAACCTCACCAGGACATTTACCAGCAAGTTTGGAGGAAGGTTGCCGATTAATAAGATAAACAGCAGTAGAGACAGCTTCTCCCCAAAAATGAGAAGGGACAAAAGATGCAATGAGAAGTGTGCGAGCAGTCTCTATAAGATGGCGATGTTTACGTTCAGCGACACCATTTTGAGCATGAGCACCTGCACATGAGAGCTGAGCAAGGGTGCCCTCGGAGGTGAGAAATTGGCGAAAAGCTGAAGACAAATACTCACCTCTAGAATCAGAACGGAACACTCTAACAGCAGTGGAAAATTGAGTGTGCACCATGCGAGCAAAGGACTGATAAATAGAACACAGTTGGGATCGATGTTTCATAAAATAGATCCAAGTGTATCTAGAATGGTCATCAATGAAAATGACATAGTAACGGTGACCACCCTTGGAAGCAAAAGGTGCAGAACCCCAGACATCCGAGTGAATAAGATCAAAAGGTCGAGCAGAATGAGAAGTACTACTAGAATATGGGAGTTGTACCTGTTTGCCAAGCCTGCAACCCTTGCAGTGGAAACTAGAATCAATAGGGATACGACCAAGACGACCCTCATGAATCAGGGTAGACAATCGAGACCCACATAGGTGGCCAAGACGATGATGCCATTTGGTGAAAGATGAATCTGATGATGACACAGCTGATGACACACGAGCAGTGGAAGAAGGAAGATGTAAGGTGTCCAGAACATAGAGGTTAGAAGAATCTCTACGACGATGACCAGTCCCAATCACACTTCCACTCTGACGATCTTGGATAAAACATGATGAATCATCAAATCCAACAAAGCAGTTCATATCAGCTATTTGACCCACTGATAGAAGATTCATAGATAGCTGAGGTACACAGGAAACATCCGGTATAGAAAAATAAGGAGAGTGAAGGGAACCCTAATGAGTAATATGACATGATGTGCCATCAGCAGTGTGGATAGAAGTAGCATTAGTGACTGGTTGACATGTTACCAACTTAGACTTGTCAGACGTCACATGAAAAGAAGCCCCTGAATCCAGAGTCCAAGATTGTGAAGCAATATTCTGAGAGGCAGCAGCGATTGACACAATTCCAGTAGTATGAACCCCGGCATCAAGCTTGATATCACTAGCCATAACATTGGATTGCAACATGTTGAAGAAATGCTGATACTGATGCAGACCACCACCAGCAACAATGCAAATGCAGCAGTAGTATAGACGAACTGAGAAGTCAGCACCAGACAGACGGATGGCTGCTACTCCACGACAACTGACGCACAAGAACAGAAGAGCTTCTGACTTCCGTGCAGCAACAGACCAACCAGCAGTAGACAAAACCAACCAGCAGCAGCAGTAGCAGACGGCGGATGGCGTGGAGCAGAACAGGGCAGCACAGCAGAGCAGAGCACCAGGCGGAGAAGAAACAGAGGCGGAGCAGCAGTAGCACGACGGGCGGACGGACGGGAGCAGCTGGCGTCCGCGACGGGCGAACGGACGGGAGCAGCTGCGTACGTCCGCGACGGGCGGACGGACGGGAGCAGCGGCGTCCGCGACGGGTGGACCCGCAACGGACGTCCGCGTCAGGCGGACAGCAGACGGCCGGCGACGGAGCGGAACAGCGGCGTCCGCGACGGGCGGACCCGCGACGGTGGACGTCCGCGACGGGCGGACAATAGACGGCCGGTGGCGGACGGAGATCACCGGCGCGACGGGCGGACGGCGGCCGGCCGGCAGCGAAAAAAACGGATCTCGGCTGTGATACCATGTTACCTTTACAACTCAGAGAGAGAACTCAGAGAGAGAGCAGCAGCTATGGTGGCATATAAGCCACTCCAATATGGGCCAGTCTATATGGGCCTTTTGGACCATACTTAACAGCTTTAACGTGCTTTTTTTTTGTGAAACTTGACAAGAACAAAAGGTGACCTTCAAATTTTGACTAGTTCAAACCAAACGTACAACACGAGTCTGTTTAGTTCGGCAAATTGCACATATGAATCGTGTTGGAATAGAGAAAAGTTACCGTATTGAACTGTGTGCGCGACTCCATGTGACGGACAAATATGAAAAAGATGAGTGAATTTATACATTATATTACATGGCATTATGCTACCCACTTATGTACGACTTTTATGATCGTAGAGAATCTGGAAGAGAAAATCAAAGGTAACAATTGAAAGAAATTGCAAAAGGCCAATTACCACTCATTCATCACCATTTGGATCATATTCAACTATTATAAACTACAGCAAGTGCATAAACCAACTAGATAGATTCAGCACGTAGCGCAATTTTCAAGGGGGGGGGGGGATTTAGAATTACTGCTTGATGAGTAGAACGGTTGAAGGTAACTTGCATTTTATTTATACGACAACGGACATCAAAAGTTTATCTTGTTTACCAGTATATGACACAAAATTTGACAAAGCAGCTAAGAGAAAACTGGAGTGGCCCTTGACAATGATTATCACAGTTTACAGCCCCAATGATGGAATGGAACCCAGCTGGTTCCCGTTCAAATTCCATGAGGCAATCCTCCTTTTTCTCAAGCGCTCAGCGATGATGAATGCCATCTCCAGCGACTGCGAGGCATTGAGCCTTGGGTCGCAGTGTGTGTGGTAGCGTGAGGTCAGATCATCAAATGTCACTGTCCGTGATCCACCGATGCACTCTGTCACATTCTGTCCAGTCATCTCCAGATGCACGCCTCCTGGATGGCTCCCTTCTTGTTCGTGTACATCAAAGAATGCACGAACCTCACCCTGGTTTGAACAAAGTAGCGATCAGAGTCAGTTCATTTATTGATTCTGCAGTATGGCGTCGGACACATATAATTTATTCAGTATTTCTACCAAGCACTGAGAGCGACTATGAGCTCAACATTTTGTCCTCATCTTTGGCTGCTAACCGATAAGGATGGTAAACTGGACAATTGAATAACCAAACCACTTCATCCAACCAATTTTTCAGGATAGTGGGGCTCGAATATTCAAAGGTCCATGAAAGAAGAATGGACAAAGACAGTTATCTATCGATCACTTTCAACTTTTTTCAAGCACTTATCGTTTCAATAGGATATATGGATAGAGCCATGGACTTATTGTACTAACTCTAGCGACTGGAACAATTAGTATGGTCAAGCTATATTGCATGTCCCTTGTACACTGCGTAGGTAATCTAGCCCCACAAAAAGACAATGGACTACTCACTATTCACTCAACACAATACAGAAAGGTGGTACAATTGAGCAATTATTCCAATAATAGAATTGCAGACCCGATATTAAAATAGGATTGCAAGCAAAGAGAAGCCTATTAGCAAAGAGAAGTACCAAAATTCTGTCGAAGGAGCGGGTTTTGAGTCCACAAGGGGCCTTCATGGTGTTCCCATGCATTGGGTCAGTGACCCATGTTACTATCTGGCCAGCCCCCCGGACAGCACGTATCAGATGAGGAAGTTTCACCCTCATGTTTTCAGGTCCCATTCTTGTGATGATGGTTATTCTCCCTGCCCTGTTTTCAGGATTCAAGATATCAATCAGCCGCACAAGTTCTGCTGGGTCCATCTTGTCACTGACCTGTATTTCATCAGAAGTTGGGGTGAAATGTATTTCAGATAATGCTTTGAATTTTTTGCTTTTGAAATGCAACATTCAAACAAGAGTTGCCGAGTAATTATTGGTTATCATATTACCTTGATACCAAGAGGGTTGGAAATGCCCCGAAGGAACTCCACATGGGCACCATCAAGCTGACGAGTACGCTCTCCAACCCATAGGAAGTGGGCAGAGCAATCATAATAGAGGCCAGTGGTGGAGTCTTCACGAGTAAGCGCCTGCTCATAAGGAAGAAGAAGGCACTCATGCGATGTCCAGAATTCTGTTGTTGTCATTATAGGGTCATCTAAAGTGAGTCCAGCAGCTGACATGAATCCCAAAGCCTCGTCAACTCGGTGGGCCAATTCCATGTACCTATTGAGCATTGTACAGAAGTAAACTAAGAATTTGCAGAATTAAATAACATGGGGTGTTAATGGTGTTGCAATCACTTCAAGCAAATCAGAAGATCCCTAAATTTGTTCTAAATAAACATCCCTAAATTCAGAAGACATTGCCATTTTTTTGTGTAAATAAATTGCCAATAACTTAGAAGTCAGACCATCAAATGAACTAAAAAAATGCAGATAGTTTTGCATGAATTGTGGTTATATTTAAATAATTGCATGAATCAACAGGAATGGAGGCTAGTCGTTGTCAATTCAAGGTAACCCACCTATCGCCCTGTTCACAATTCTGAGTGAAGTCAAGGTTCCACTGTGTTACCCTCTGCATTGCAGCATAACCTCCAGTAGCGAATGCCCGCAGCAAATTCAGTGTAGCTGCAGATTGTGTGTATGCCCTTATCATGCGATGCGGATCTGGCAATCTTGATTTCTCATCAAATGTGTCCCCATTTATATTGTCCCCTCTATAGCTTGGCAGCTTCACTCCATCCCGTTCCTCAATGCCATCTGATCGTGGCTTTGCAAACTGGCCTGCCATTCTTCCCACCTAAACATCCATGCATAGAGTAAATAAAACAATTATATGCAGAATAATTTAGGAATACAACCAATACTGTTCCTTGTCCAACTATGTTCCTCATATCAAACATTTCAAAATATTGTTCTCTTTAAATTTAACAGATATGAAACTATCCATCCATTAATCATACCCTGTTTTCTGACAAGCATATAATTATTCAGAAAATACGTTATACTTCGGACTAGATTGAATTCAAACTTAGAATCAGATGTGTCTAAACAATTCAATAAAAAGCACTAACAATTTGTGGCGCGATTTTATACCTTAACGATAGGCATCTGTCCTCCGAACATGAGCACGACGGACATTTGCAGAAGGACCCGGAAGGTATCCCTGATGTTGTTGGCGTTGAACTCCTTAAAACTCTCAGCGCAATCGCCGCCCTGGAGGAGAAACGCCCTGCCCACGGCCGCCTCCGCCAGCTGCTCCTCGAGGGTGCGCGCCTCCCCGGCGAAGACGAGGGGCGGGAACGCCTCCACCGTCCGCAGCACCTCATCCAGCCCCGCCTTGTCCGGGTACTCCGGTTGCTGCTGTGCCGGACGTTCCCGCCAGCTCCCCACCGACCACCGGCTCGGGGGCCGAGGCGCCGCCCGCACGGCGCGGGCGCGGAGGAGCGCCTTGCGGGAGCGCGGCCGCCCCGGCGAGGGGAGGGCCGGGTTGGGCAGCAGCGTGAGGGTTGAGGGCGCGAGTGGCATTTTGGGGAATAGGGCGGCAGGGTTTTTCGGCTGCGGATTGGGGAGGTACGGCGGAAATGAAAATGAGTGCTAGAGGAAGGTTCTCGCGGGAGGTGGGGTTAAAACACGCATGATGCGTGTGAATTGTGCAAGTTTCGCGTGATACTTTTTGCTTTGAGGATATCTTGTCAGTACATATAGGTAGAGTTAAAGTACACCTGATGCGTGTGAATTATGCTAGTCTCGCGTACCATTTTCCGCTTTGGAGATATCTTGCCAGTCGGCACAATGGTATGAAAAACAAAAAGTACTTTTTTAGCACTTATGCTTCTTCGATACTGTGGTTCATTCAAGAGAAATGTATATCCTCATCATGTTCCTTGTTCCTGAGCAGATAGATGAGTAGCTAAAGATTGTTGGTCATGATTTCGATCGATCGTGTAAAGTGAGATTGTGGTGACATTGATGTGGTTCCGTTTGGATGAGATTGTAGATTTTCAAAAGTTAGATTTTGGATGGATTTTTAAAACATGGATTATGGGGGAAAAAACTGGATGAATGGTGTTGTTTGGATCCTAAATTCTAAAAGCTGATTTTATAGATCATGTCTTTGTATTCTTTCTTGTTGGCCCAACTGCTCACTGATCTGGAGAAGCCTTCCCCTCGAAGCTTGCTCCTCCCCGCCTCAGCTCGGGCCCCTTCATTCCTCCCTGCTAGCGGTCTCGCCGGCGGCGAGAAGGGCAGGACCCCCAATCGGTAGATGTTGACAGTTCGAAACCGCGTTCAACTTCACCGCAAGTACACAGATTGACTTGGTGCCTTTTTCACCGAGGGGACCCTCAAGGTTCTTGTCAATCCACGGAGTAAGAGAATTATTTACGTTTAACCTAACACTAACTTAGTTGATTGAGGATTTTGTGATGTAAAGATTAATCTATAAAGTAAAGACAAACTAACCCTAGATTACATTAAAAAGAGAGAAAGGTGGTTCACGAGTATGAAGAACGTATGCCCATGGAGTCTAGGTACTTGAGATGCAATCACCCAAAATATGATAAAACCCCGATCCAATCTATCTAAGCATGTGAACAAAGAATTAGGCGTTTCCATTCCCTCGTACATGTCACTACGCGAAGGTAATCGATACTAATCTTAATGAACACGGTATGTTGACGTGATCTACGGGAGCAACCCCGAAGGCAATGGTAGTTAACCTTAAACATTAAGCATCATCAACAAGAAGGCATGATAGATATAAGATCCAAACAAGAATGGATGATTACATATCAAGATCCGTTACAACTCCATGGACAAACGATTACTTTACCGCATCAAAGCGCTAGGCATGGCACCGTTGAACATGGTGGATGCCCCCGATGGAGTTCGTCTCTCGGTGTCCTTCAACTCCGGTGGCGCCGTGGCAGGGCCTCGGCGTCCTCCTTCATCGTGGTGGCCTCCCTTGATCTCAGTGATGATCCTCTTGAATCCTTACCCTCTCGATCAACCCTCTTCCTTGTGGTTGATCTCCCGAGGTTTCTCTGGTCGTCTTTCGCGAATGGCTCCCTTCTCCAAATGATTAGGGTTCCACGAACTTATCACCGAAGAAAGGCGGCGGCGAACCGACCCCGAAAGGGGGTGGGCCGGTTCACCTCCGTCTTTTGCCACGTGTCATCTCTTGCACGTTGGGGTTTTTCTTCCTTCGGATATGGGCTTTGGACGTTGTTATCCCCGCGACCAAGTTAAGGGATCTTTACACATGATCTTCCGGTCTTTTCATCTTGGTCCTCGGAGATTCTTCATTGAAGCACATTGGTCCTTGACACCTTTGGAGTCAAGTTCACGCATGGTCGGAGTCCCTTGATCATCATGTAAATCATCCTCCGAACCGAGTACATCTCTTCTCATTTAGTGCATGAATTCCTGCGTAAACATAATACTCCAAAACACACATCCAACGATGAATTTGTTATATCATTAGTATGTCTAGTGGCGGGTTAGTTCCAAAATGAAATCCAAATTATAACACAACAAGTGTTCTTGGTTGACAGAAATTGACCGCCAACATCCCCCCACGCTTAGATCTTGCGCGTCCTCGAGCAAGTTGCTCAAAAATTGTTCGTCCACGGAGTTGAAACATGCTTCGTCAATTCTTTCCTTTCAAGTTAGTCAATCATTCATCTTTAATATAAAAGACATGAAACAAAGATCATAATGTAAACATATGCGTTTAGAGATTACCAATTCAAGACTTACCCCATAACTCATACCTTTTCACTAAAGATCTTCGACTTCATCCATACTTGCTTTCTTACTTTCATCAGAGGGTTTTTACAAACTTTTAAAAATAAAATTCCTGCACAAAGCATTAGACAAAGTCCTTCTCCAAGCTCTCACATGTCACTCATTTAAAGTGGCTATCCTAGATAATTTCATAAACTCTTACCTCCCACAAGTCTCTCATTTATAATGTAAGGTGGAGCTATAGGTGTGGCTAGTGAAGCTAGCACAAATATTATCAAGTTAGGAAAATCCTCTAGTGGTTGTTCACCTTCCAAGCCAATGATCATGAGAATTAAACCATAATGTAAGGGTATCAAGGATGAGAAGATTTAGAATGGTGGACATGTGCAAAGGGAAAAAAAATAATGACTTCGAGGCACTAATGATGTCCTCGATGTCGGATTGCACATGGTATGGAATATCAAAGATTCGTTCTCAACATCGTCGCATCCTTCCTTGCACTTCTTTTGATCTTCATTTGACTTGTCATCCCTCACTATACCTCTCTTGCTTTGCCTTGGATTTTTCCTTCTTTTCTTTCTTTTCTTTTTCTTTCTTTTCTCTCTTTTTCTTTTTCTTTTTCTTGTGTGGGCACCACACACACACATTTTTTTTCTTTCCACATCTTTACCTTCTTCTCCGAAGCTTTTTGCTCATCTTTTGAACATGAATACCAATCTGAATTTTAAATGAAATCATGCATAGAAATTGAACGAATCTTCGAATATGGGTTGTGTTCAAGGAGTAAGATGATAAAAAGATGTTTATGGGTTTGGGTATGGAATCCGGCGATGTACGGGGCATTCAATGTGAAATTCCTGTTACCGAATGTATGACGATGCTAGCAATAAAAGATATACATCAAGAACATGATCATTGCTCGAAATTAGACCTCTCAAGAGAGTAAAATCCTAACCCAATTCATCATGCAAAGGACTCATATAAAAAGACCCACCACTGGCCACTCGCGGCAAGGCCGCGAGATTTTCTAGTTTCATCATGGATTCTCGGATCAAGGAGTGAACATTATTTATTTCATAAAAGAAGATTAATAATGTTGATCTTGCTTACGTAAATTCAAATTCCATTTAAATTTTCTGATTGTATCTCTTTGGAGAAATTATATATGCATATTTAATCATATTCTTTTTTTCTGCAAAACATTGAAGAAAAAGTGAGACTCACGTGCATCCTATTTAACAAATACAGAAATATCAACAAATATTAATCATTTATTTCAAACACAATTCATACTAAAACTCGAACTTGTTAAAACAGCGAGTCATCCAAAACTATATTCATATCCAAATGAAACGTGCTACCTATGTGCAAGCATGTTTTATGAACACAAGTTTTGCATATGCCTTATCATGAATTTAAGTCATAAGGTAAGTGAAAATGCAATTAAATCATATGATACATGTTTGCGATTATGCAACATTGTGAAAACAGTGAGTCATCTAACTCTCGAGTTACTCTGCTGAGCATATATAGCTTACCTCCTCTTTGAATCTATACACCCTGATTTCATTGCCGCATAAACCTAGATCATGACTCAGGAGTCGAAAACGAAAGTGTCGCCTTGCTCGAAAGCGACAGTAAGCTTGATGGTGATCGGGGCCATCAGTTCGCCATCGGATCTTCGACTAGATCGCCTACCTGGCGTGTCAGCTGTCGGTATTACACGTGATAGATGATTGTGGTGAGGCTCGCCGAGATTAGGAACTCGAAGACGAGACACGTGGCACACAATTTAGATAGGTTCGGACCGTGATGTGCGTAATATCCTACATTCTGTATGCTGTGTGGCTCTTGATTGATTGCTTAAGTTTTAGGTGTAGTTTGGGGAGTGCCTGCCTCGTCTTATATGCACGAGAGGCAGGGTTACGAGCTAAGTCAGTTTAGGTACAGGAGTACTAGTCGAGTACGACTAGGAGAAGTCATGGCGGTTACATGATAAGTCTTCCTATTCTAGTACTAGTCGTGAGTTGCCTTGTGGCCCACACGTTGAGTAGTCCCGGCAGGTTGTCCTGTATACGGGTATGGTTCACCTCGGTAGTGGGGCCATGGATGTCCGTACGACACCGTGCGCTTGGGTGTTGAGGAGTTGTGTCCCATCATCCTCCTAGGCACCCGACACTCCTTTATATAGTTCATGAGCGGGTATCTAATCGGTTACAAGATAGAACTTCGGATAGGATTACACATTATGAGTTCTAGTAAAATTATAGAGGAATTCTAGTAGAAGTATGTCTTCATCATTACTTGTATAGATACCCAAGGTGCATTCCTGACATCCTCACGATCAAACACGAAATAGAACCATTACGTACCTTGTCTCCCAACCAATGAACGAAACGCACCAGCTATCCTAAAACACACGAGGCAACAACATGTCACAGCAGCGAGCATGTGATGTATCCAGCTTTCCGGCATGGATCCATGGCGAAATGGAGAACAGACTCCTCCCAACAGATCTCGCCTCACCCGAAGTGGAATACAAAACCTCAGAAATGTTCCTTGTCTATATAGTGCCCGAACACAATAGGACACGGCGTCGCCACACTGACCTCATAATTCACACTGTGGGCACATGGCCTGCCTGCATATACGTACCTACCTGGACCGCCACTACAAGGGGAGGATAAGAAGCTAACAACAATCAAGGAGCAGTTAACCATCCTCTTAAACAAAAGCAGTAGATTAAGAGAAAGTTGTACCAGAACATACCAACCCTATTTGATTGCAAGACCAAAAAAAATAGTGGCAGCTCAAACGAAAGAGGTCCGTCAACACTCAATGCCAGCAGCTTTGTGCTTCATCAAGATGCAACAAGGTGTGCTATATGCCTGTAAAAAGTTCGCACAGCCACAATTGTGCTAAGCACTGCTTGATTTGCTGCAGTTCAAAACTGGTTCGCAGAGCCCAGATCAGAGGTTAGACAATGAAAATATATTAAACTAAAAGGGTTCAGAAGGAGTCCCAAAAATGCCAGCCGGGGTACGGTCGCCGGACAAGGCAAGGCGCCAAGCCGCCAAGCATGTCTTGACAGCAGAAGCAACAGCTCCGCCTCCCCTCACGCGTTTCCTGTAGAGTACAGAGTCAGAGGCAGGTCGATTATTAAGCCCCAGAACACGGTGATAATCTACTTGTTACCCTCAAGCTAATCAGCCATCGCCAAGAGAAGACGGATAGCGAAAGCCCCCTCATTTCCATCCGGCAGCCTGATGAGGGACAGCCGCGCAATGCACTCAGTGATCGCAGTCCATCTGCTCCCACCACCAACTCTGAGATTCTATCCTCCTAAACTGTGCTCCCTCAGAGGCTCAGAGCCATGCTCACCTTTGTAACCACTTCGTCCTCAGTCCAGACTCCCATTGCAACCACCTCGCCACCTTCCCACTACACAGATGGAGCGGGCATGGTGTTTCTGTTTCATCATAACCTTGATCCCCCTGTCAGTTACTTCTGCTTCTGCATCGACCTCGCAGCAGCAATGCGGCGGCAGCGGACCGGCTGGAGTGAGATCTGGTTACTGGTCGCCGTCCTCAAGCCGCTACTCCCCGGTCAGTATCATCGACACCTCCTTGTACACTCACCTCTACTACAGCTCGGTGTCCATTGACGAGACGAGCTATGCTGTGGCGCCTCCACCGACCGATGAGAGCTCTCTGCTCGCTTCGTTCTCTAGTACCGTCAAGTCCGGGAGCCCCTCTGTCAAGACCATACTGTCCATTGGCACAGATGAGTACAAGGTGGACGTGTCGAATGCCGCCTTCTCTAGGATGGCTTCGGACAAGGACCTCCGGGGAGTGTTCATCAACTCCTCGGTTGAACTTGCTCGAGCCAATGGCTTCGATGGTATGGACTTGTCGTGGATTTTCCCGGACACGCAGACGGACATGGAGAACCTTGGGGTCCTGCTCGCGGAATGGCGGGCAAGGATCGTGGAGGAATCCGCCAGGACCTCCTTGTCCGAGCCTCTTCTCCTTACAGCAACACTCTACTTCTCGAACCACCTGTTCGGCATGCCTGACAGCAATCTCGACTACCCAATAGATGACATCTCAAACAACCTCGACTGGGCCAACATTCTCACCTTCGGTTTCCATGGGGACAGCAATGTCACTACAGTCGACGCACCTCTGTATGACACAACCTCGCACTTCTCGGTGAGCTACGGGGTCATCTCATGGCTGGATGCTGGAGTCCCACCATGTAAACTGGTGATGGGTATACCTCTGTTTGGAAGGTCCTGGTTCCTCAGAAACAAGGCCAGGAATGGAATAGGATCACCAACTGCAGCTGCTGGGACAAAGCAGAGGAAGAGCAACCAGACAGGGATAATTGCGTATGCAGAGGTTGAAGATTACATGAACTCTGCAAGCACCGTTGTTACCTATGACAATGAGTCAGTGGGAGAGTATTTCTGCAACGGTGACCTCTGGGTCAGCTTCGACAGTGCACAGGTGGTGCAGCACAAGCTAGAGTTTGCAGTGAGGTCTCAGTTGCTTGGGTACTTCCTCTGGACTATCGGCTTCGACGATTCAAACAGTACGATATCAAAGCAAGGTCAGTATCTACTGAATTCTGCAAACATATGCAAATCAATGCAATCTACCTTTAAATCATCAAAGTTGTTGAAACATCGTCTCATGCAGCATCCGAATCATGGCACCAATATGCGCATGGTGGTTTTGGAACCATGCATGCAGGAGGTTCAAACCAGTATGCTGCATTTAATTCATCTTCAGTATCATTTGGAAGCTGGCATTCAAAAATGCTCAGCTATTTGTTGTTCTTTGTACTTCTATTAGTGACTCTATTTGATCTAGAATAATTTCAGTAAGCATGTTCACGAAAGAAAATGTCTAGTATATGATTTTATTGAGTTTTTTCGGTCATTCTTTCCCAAAACAAGGATTGTAACAAGTTCAATGGCTAACAGTCACATTGTTTTCCATTGCATTTGACTGGATATGTGACTTCTTTTTCTTGACTATTGTCTCATTGTCAATTATCACTCTAGAATAATATTAAGCGTGCATATCATATAACCAATGAGATCAAAAAAGCAAAAGGAAAGAAAACACCCACAAAAATCAGACACAAAAATGATTAGAACAACAAGAGCAGGTATTTATTTGTTCCTATGGTGAACTATGTGGCAAATCAGGTGACTTCAATCATTATTTTGCAGCACTTCAACTTTACCATGCTAAGCTTTACTTCAAGTTAAAATTGCCAGTAACTTTACGAAAGTAGCATGATCGACTCTGTCAGAACTGAAAGGGGATGGAAATTTATTGGGCCCTTTGACTAATTAACTTTGAGCACTGGAAAATCCGATAAGACAACTTCTTTTTAGAGCAAGAGAATTGACAACTGAAGAACCGATCAGGCGACAAAGAGAGGGGGAGTGAATAGGAGCTGATAAAAATTCTCCGGCGAGAACTTCGGTCTATACCCTGATTTCATTTCCAAGCAATCCCGCGCACACCTTGCCAAGATCACGTAGCCACTGAGGTGCTACTGATCCTAGGAGCAAATACTTCTACCCAAACACGCAACCAAAACTGCAGCGGAGAAACTATGCCGCTTGCTGTCTGCGCTACAGCGGTCAGGCCGGTGAAGTGTACCGGTCAGACCGATGGCACCGGTCAGGCCGGTGTGCACAATAGACACACATAAATACTCCAGAAAGTCTCAGTTAGATCTCTAGGTCTGGAACAAAAACCACCTCAAACCAGCAAGGCAACTACCACGAGGAGCTACTCCAACCGAGCCAAACAGAGGCAAACCAACACGAATCATGTCAAGAACTGACCCTGGGAAAACACACAGCAAATCCCACTGAACCGATCGTTCACCCGAGCCAAAACCCACAAAGGGCCTGCACCGCACAGACCGGTGGTGCCTGGGCTACTCGGGATGAACTCCACCCGCGGGTCAACTCCAAGATTCACCTCACCTGATCTCCCGATTCACTCCATGGATTCAAGAGAAACTTTGGGGAAGGTAAGAACACCTCATGGGTGAACTCTAGCTCAAAGCACAAGCCCCAAATCACTCTAGAAAAGGAGGAATCGCAAATCATGTGCCTCTACCTCAAGAACACGAGGAACTTCGAAAACCCCAAAATCGAAGGTCTTTCCACGGGATTGGAGAGGCAGGATCACCAATAAAAGAGGCACAAAGACCTCATGAGTGAATCCTACTAACAATCCCACAAAGAAAGACCCCCAAAAGCTCATCACGAATTTCCTAGGAAAAGGCTCCGAAAATCTACCAAAATAGCCACGAGAATCCACCACAAATCACAAGAGACAGAGAGAATGAACTCCAAACCTTTTATACATCACAAGGAAAGATTCTTTACAAAGAGGCTAGTAATCTCCCTTCATCCTACCCTTTTGATGATTTGCAATATTGCTCTAGCTAGCCCTAGAAAACACAGAGAAAGGGGGGAAATGCAAAGAGCAAATGAACTAGAGTTCCAAGAGTTGGCTACCATCTCCCACTCCAAGGAGTATATATGGGCGGCGCCGAATGACCAAACTACCCCTATAACATAATAGTAAGATACACGCCCACCGAGGGCACTTTGGGAAAACTAGGTCGAGACTCCATCAGACGGATGCTCGTCGACCGCAAGCCCGCTTCAACTCCACGCAAGCCTTGCGATCATGCCGCGTGTCCTCCGTTTCGAAGCTTCCAGACGCCCACGGGACCCACCGGTCATACCGATCCTCCTCACCGGTCAGACCGGTCCACACCGGTCAGGCCGGTCAGGCCCACCGGTCAGACCGGTCTAGTGCAGAACCGCCGCGCTCCGATCTTCGGCCTTGTCTTTGTGACTCAGCCAAGTAACCCAGTGGTTTTTTGGCCAAACCACTGCAAACCCCGTGTGCAAACTTCACTTGTTAGCTGCTACCTTGCAACCGCTCCATCTTCCGAGTTCGTCTTGCTCTTCTTGCCAGCATGCGGCCCGCACTTGATCCCGTCGGCCACCGGGTACCTCGAACGAAACCTACTTGTCTCTCCACTCCTCAGAGGTCACACAGACATAGACCTTTCGTGCTTGTTCTTCACCTGCACCACGCGAATCAAGCTGCAACCTGCACCTACAATACTAGGTCAAGAGTCAGTCCACACAATGTTGTCAATCAATCATCACTAAGGAGCGACCATCCACCGGTCTTCGGACGCACACAGGTCCTCAATCTCTCCCTTGATGAGTGCACTGACAACACACACAGTAACCAACACTAGAGGGAAAGGAAAAAGAAAAGAAACGAACACCAACCCAATCAAGTGATCCAAAAGCCAAACAAAGACGAAAACCTTGATCACCTAAAAGCCAAAGTCTCGGTCCCCTAAGGCAGGGGCAACGACTCAACACAACAGAGGCAAAATCCAAAGCTCACAATGAGCAAATCACCAAAGCAAGAACTCAGATGACACAAGGAGCTCCCCCTGAACACATGTAGGCTCCCCCCTAAACAAATGCAACTCCCTCTGAACAAATGCATGCAATGCATGCCATGCAAAACAGAGCAGCTCAATAGCTCAGCTCTGGCCATCACTAGTCAGACCGGTGCCCTCTACCGGTCAGGCCGGTGAGCAACAATCTCCCAGGCCCAATCTACTTGACCAGTCAGACCGATGCCCTACACCAGTCAGACCGGTGACACTTCAGTGCCCAGAATTTGCTCGAAACCTCTTGAAAACCATCTAAATGCATCCAGAACCATTTTTCCTTCACAAATTTCTCCCCCTTATTGTTGTTGACAAGGCATGAATCAAGACATAATCCAAAAAATTTCAACCTAGAGCTTCTCAGATAGACATAGAGCACCACAAAATGCTACAAGTGAGTAAATGAGCAAGCAAGACATTCCAAAGTTCCGTATAAGCATAACCATCAAGATAGTAAAGCTATATAGGCATATGAGCAAGCCATGATCAAGTTAAGTAATTTTGTGAAAAAATTGCCCTCTCACGAGGAAAAGACCTAAACATAAGCAAAACATGCCAAAGTGAATCTAGATCACACAAACTTCATGCTAGGTCACCCATTCTCATCACAAGATCATTGCAAACACCCACAAGCATCTCATGTCATGTTAAAACCACCGAGCCATGTGTCTACTTCTTAAAATGAGACTTCTCATGGTAGACAACATGCAACGGTTTAGCACATAAATTAATTGCATTTTAAGCATTTATGACATGGAACAAATAAGAACATAACTTCAAGCATAGGCATTTCATGCCAAATTCATTTTTCAAGTTTAAGCACAAAAAGGTACATGAAGTGCCTTTACGGCAAAAAGAAGCTTATGCTCCCCACAAGGTATCACATGGGCTAAACATTCACAATGGAACAAATGATGAATGCCAACTTCCAGTGTTGAAGTCTTAGCATGATTCGTGTACGTGATCTTGATCAGGGGAGTATGAGTTCTAAACAAGGGTCACAACAATTTGACAAAGCTCAATAAGAGAATAAGCTGCATATGTGGAGGCTAACAAGAGCTAGAATCTACATATGGCCTTGGATAGGAAATGCTCATCATTGAGGAACTCATCATGTTTAGATTTTCAAAAAGGAAAACTCCGGATATCAAGCATCACTTGGTACAAGATCATAGCACTCTATTTTACCATATCATATTTCACAACAACTTAGGCATGGATCATGCTTTTTGCTACCCACAATTTTTAAGCTAAGGTTTGAACATGCAAGCCAACAAACTCAAAAAGTTAGGTAGGATACAAAGCTGTAAGCAAGACATATGAGAAGAATAAACAGAGCAACTATTCATCATTTCAACTATAGAGACAAAGCATTCTTACTACGCATATCAAAGCAAACTAAAGCGAACTTGATGATGAAAGCAAATAAATATTTTTGGTCTTTTTATTTTTGCAGATTTTTATGGGTTTTCATTATAAGAGATTCTGAAAACAAGTGAAGATACAAGTTACCTCAGGATGGCGCCTCTGCTCCTCTATCTGTCGCTGCTGCGCCTGCTGCATGGCGTCAATCCTCTCGCCAGTTTGTCGCTGCCACGCTGAGTTAGACTCAATGTACGTGTTCAGTGTCTCCTCCACTCCCGTAACCTGGACGGTGAGCTCTCCAAGCTGCTACGCGAGCTAAGCCTCTCGTGCAGAGGCCAAAGAGTGTCGTCTGAAGGACGAAGATGGAGGTGGACCACCGGAGCTGGAACTAGTGGGTATAGCCAATCGGTCACTTCTCACGCTAGCCCAAGCCGTACTACTCGCACCCTGATGGTAGGTGGGCTGATCCCAACCGGGTGCATACCCAGGGGTTACCCCGGCCATGTACCCCGCAGAGACCCCTCCTGCCATAGGTGGTGTAGTAGGTTGTGGCTATGGTGGTTGCGAATTGCTGCTGCTGCATGTGTGCTCTCCTCGAAGCGATCCTGGTGGACCTGTCGGAAACACTAGCACGACGGGCTTCCTCTTGTGCAACAAGGGGAATGGTTAACGACTGCGAGTTATACAACTGAAACCCCGGGTTAGGTAATGGGATCTCATTTGTATAGTCCAGAAAGAAGAAAGTCAAAGAATCATTTGGGCCCCTCTTAAGTATATGCCCTTGGATCAAGTATGTCTCGTTAATGAGAGCTCGGGGAGTCCCAATGAAGGGGATGGGGTTCCCGCCTAAAATCCTGAGTCTGAGAGTAATACGAGTCATCAAAGACGTACACTCAACAAGACCTATCATTCTAAAGTTCATCAACCATTAATGAATTATAGCTTTAACGGGGCGACCTTAATCCTTTTGGTGGCGGAATATAAAAGCATCATCTCATCGACGCGCACGGGCCGAACATCCTCTCGTGGAAAAAGAGTAATGGCGAGCCACTTGTGCCACAATCGAAGAGTAGGATGCACGATATCATTGCACCTAGGCACAATTTTACTGCCACCAACTCGTCCAGAAATTTCTCCCCAGAAAGAATCCCGAACATAACCATCACAAGCCTTTTTCAAAGAAAGAGCACAACGATGACTAAAACCAAGGAGACGACTAAGATCTTTCCATGAAACTTGGTAATCGGTCCCGAAAAGGCGAAACTGAATACCGGTTGTCACCTCAGTAAGATAGCAAAGAAACTGGATGGTGAGAGGCCGAGAGCCTAGCTCAATGACCGGCGCAAACTCCTTCCAACCAAGAGCATGCCAAATGGAAGCGAACTCAGAGTTCATACCTATTTTCTCTAGGAGGTCCGGGTCGAAGTCCCGGGTGTGGGTGAAGACTCGGTCCTTCAGGAGAGCGTAGGCTTGCTCCTCTCGAGCACCTCGCAAGCTGAGGTAGGAGGTGTCGTCGATGACCTCCTCCGTTACTTGTGGTTCGGCTTGTTCTTCTTGCTCTTCTTCATAGTCCATCGTTGATGGGCTCGGTGCCGGCTCGGAGGGGATGAATGAGCTCGTGCTAGCCCGCGATGGGAGCGTGTCACCCTCAGGAAGGTATTCACCACCCAACTCATGCTTGCACAACAATGGGACAACAAGAGCAACTCAGTGATGGATTAGTGAAATCGAATGAGATTCTTACCGAGCTTGCTTCACCAATAATAATACTTGCAGCAACACAATAGAGAGAGTACTTGATGATTCCAATCTTGAGCAAGAAATCCAAGAAAACCGAGAGTGCAAGGAGTAGAGAGGGGAGTGTGAATGAAATGAGTTGAATGGTTGAAGAACACCCCCTCTCGGGCAAAATTTATATAGCAAAGGGGCAGCACACCGCGGGGTAGTCGTTGCTCAACGGCTAGGAGCCGTTGGCCAAAGCTGGGCCGACTTGACCGTTGCCAGGGTTCGGCCGAACCCTGGTTCGGCCGGCCAGGCTGTGGGCCCGGTGCTGGCCCCCTTTGGTAGGTGTGTTACCAACAGCTATGTGATGATATACCTTGGTACACCGGCCAAAGTTTGCTCTAGGAGTTTCTCAAACAATTTTTCTAAAATTTTCAAACTCAGGAATAATTTTCAAAAATTTTATTCAAAAGGGAAAATTGGCTAGATAAATCTAGCATGCAGATGCAAGGTTTGGAAAAATCAAATATGCATTTTGGAAATCAAATAAAATTTTGAAAAGAGAAATATGAGATAAATACCATCTTTAACCTTTTTGGTAGAAAGGACTGGTCATTTTTAGTCCGACAAGCGGGACTTTTCTCAGCGGTTAATACCACTCGACACCCCACTGCTGAGAAGTAGAGGGTGATGCCTTCTCAACCTTCCGCCATTCTTTCCGAATTATCTTTTGCTTTAATGTGTGCGGATGTTTCTTTGGTCAGGGTGAAGGTTCCGTCCTTCTCCCAAGCTGCTCAACACTATCCTGCACTAGGTAGTATTGCTCCTCTTTATCTTGAAACCTGAACATCAAGTTCCTCTTCCCAATGCGGAAACAGATCACTCTAGATCCCACATTGATTTTAGATCTGACATCACTGAGGAATGGTCGCCCAAGGTGAGCGGCATTCCACCCTCATCGTCCATATCAAGGACCACAAAATCCGCAAAGACATAAGAGTTCTTGACCTTGACCAACAAACTCTCAACAATTCCTTCTGGATATCATATCAATGAATCGGCGAGTTGGACAGTCAGTGCTGTTGGAGAGAGAGCTGGATATCCCAGTTGCTAACATGGCCTTGGACATGAGATTAATACTCGCACCAAGGTCACAAAGGGCATGCTTGATCGTCTTATAATAAATAGTGCACATGATAGTTGGATAGCCAGGATCTCTTCTGTGCAACACTGCTGATTCCTCCCATGGATCTTGAATTTGATGTATGGGCTTCCCTGCATAGTTAGGAGCATGTGTCTGCCTAGGTGGCTTACCCCACCTAGTCGACACTACACTAACATTTTCACAAGAGGTCACGGGTTGCCCCGGGATCCTCTCTTTATCAGCAGACAGAACCAAAGCAGCTAACTGAGTTTCTAACATTTTGTTAAAACTTTGCTGACTCTTTTGAGCAGAAGAAAAACTTTCAAGCTTAATGTTGAGACTTTCCAAAGATTTATCAACGGCAGCTAACTTTTTAGTAACACCTTCATTAATCTTAGCCTGCCCAAAAACAAGATCTCTTAAGGAGGGATGATTAGAATGGTAATTATTACCTTGATTACCTCCTTGATAATAAGGGCGGTTTTGATTCCACGCTTGGCCTCCTTGTGGATGATAACCATTATTATGGTCATTCATGTACATCACTTCCTCCTAAGTTTCAGGATAGTAATTTCCTGAATGCCCAGTGTTACCACAGACCTCACAGGTCATATGGGAATCCATAGGCAGAGTAGTGGTGGCATGACAGCCTTCTCGCTGGTGTAGTCATCCAATCTCTTCATAAGAAGGTACAATTTGGCAGTAAGCATATTTACTTCCTTGACAGTATGAGTACCCCTCTGACGTGGTTGGAGTCTTTCATCACTCCACCCTTGGTTGGAGACCATCTTCGCAATAAGTGATTTAGCATTATCGACAGTAAGTGGGAAGAATGCTCCCTGAGCAGCAGCATCAATATGTCCACGGGCTATCGGAGTCAGCCCATTGTAAAAGTTTTGAAGAATTAACCAATCCTCCACTCCATGGTGAGGACAGGCTAGGATGTACTCCTGAAGCCTCTCCCAAGCCTCTGGTATAGATTCACTTGCTGCTTGCTGAAAGTTAGAAATTCTCCCATGGAGAGCATTGGTTTTGCACAACGGAAAGAACTTCTTGAGGAATGCTTCCGAACACTTGCCCCAAGTGTTAACAGCTTCACGATTCACATAGAACCAATGCTTGTCTTTCCCCAGGAGAGAAAAAGGAAACAATCAAATACGAACAGCATCCACGTTTGCACCCCTGATGATGAAAGTACTGAATAGCTCTAGGAACTGCTGTAGATGGGCATTATCATCCTCATTTGCCTTGCCACAGAACAGGCTAGCCTGTACCATCATGATTAAACCCATCGTGATCTCGAAGTTTTCAGTCCCTACTGCCACCTCAGGGCCTTGCAGCACCTGGTCAGCAGAAGGAGCTGAGTACTCATGAAGCGTCTTCTGGGCCATAGCTTTTGATGTGGATGGCACAAAGGAAGCTGGATCGTCTTCCGAACGAGTACGACGAGGAGAGTCAAAATGAGCTCGAGCTTTCCTCACTAATGACTCGGGATCTTCTATGAAATTGTCTGGTAAGTCGAAGCCAGTCATACACTACTTGTCTTCATCATCCAAAGATAAAAGAAGACAATCAAGGTTAGCCTGCATTGAGAGTTGCTCTAACCTACTCATGTTTTATATATAGATGCAAAGCAAAGTCATGATAATCCTGTGCCTTCCCCGGCAACGACACCAAAAATGCTTGTTGGCGGTTCTTAACGTCACTACTAACGACGCCGAGTTTAAGTGAGCGTCAAGACTTGCCATAGGTAAATCTAATGATCATGAACGAATCCGCAAGCGCACAGATAAACCATTGTAGTATTTCCCCAGGGAAGTGAGTGTTTAGGTCCTCAGTCTTTCACGGCTTCACACTTCAGTTCTTGGATCATTTGGAGTCATGTTCACCTCGTGTCTTGACTTGTGCCGGGCTTCATGATCTTCTCGTAAAGTGCTCGATGAACTTTACCCGAAAGTCCACATTTAGACTCTTAATTCTTGTGTAAACAATAAACTCCAAAAACCACATGCGAGTGCGAACTTGACATATAATGAGGGTTAGGATCGTTAGTGTGAATATCAAATTAATACCAACATTGAAGGTAAACTTATGGCTAGGTTGACGGAAATCGACCACCAACACCCCTGAACAGAAATCCCCGAGAAACACCCAACTGGGTTGGCACCGGCCAGACCGGTATAGGGCACCGATCAGACCGGTCCTGCCTGGGCGCTCGGGAAAATCCCAAACCGCGGGTCAACTCCTCCGTTTCGAACACCCGATCTCCCGATTCACTCCACAGATTCAATCAAGACTTTGGGGATAGGTGGAACACCTCATGGACGAGCCATGCCTAGAAAATCGTCCCCAAAGACCCACCAAATCACTAGGAATCGAAAGATGAACACCAAGAACACCTCTCCAAGAAACCCCAACGAAAACCCCAAATCGAGCACCTTTTTCCACGGATTTGAGAGGGGGATCACCAAGAAAAGAACCACAAGGGGCTCATATGTGCATCCCCCAACAAATCCGCAAAGGGGAGGCCTCAAATCCACCGGAAGAAATTCGGTAAGAAAAGGCTCCGAAAATTAGCGAAAAAGAAAAACGGGAAAAAGAAAAACAGGAGAGGCACCGAGAACACTTGAGGAATCACGTCGAACCTTCTATACATCAAAGGAAAGATTCATACAAGGTCTAGCTTGCCTCCCTAACATCCATCCCTCTATAAAGATCTCACCATGAAGCTCTCAAGTTAGTCCTAAGAGAAAATAGGAAGCAAAAAGGGAAAACTACTAAGAGGAAACAAAAACTCTAGAAACCAAGAGGTGGCTGCCAACACCCTTCCACCAAGTTTATATATTAGGTCCATCAGTGGGGGCGAAAGACTAAAATACCCTTAGGCGATACATACCCCTCAAGGGAAAATTCAGAATCTTGACAGCTTTTCCATCAGACGGATGCCCAGCGACCGCACCTTGCGTACCCTCGACGCTAAGCTTGCGATCCCGACGCGTGTCCTCCGCTTCGAGTCACCCGGCGCTCCTCGGCCACCACCGGTCAGACCGGTCCACATCGGTCAGGCCGGTGAGGCCCACTAGTCAGACTGGCCTAGTGCAGCTTTGAGTCGTCGACCACTCGGACTTGGCTTTCTGGCGCAACTAAGAAACCCAGTGGTTTTTTGGTGAACCACTACAAACCTCGCGAGCTTGGTGCAGCCTTTATGCTGAGCTCCTCGACTTGGCCGCCACGTTCGCCCCGGCTCGATGTTGGCTTTCGGATCAAAAAACGAACCCACCAAACTTCGACTTGCTCTTCTTGCATCATGTGACTCGCACTTGATCCCGTCTGGCCATCGGGTCCATCGAACCAAACCTACTTGTCCCTCCAGTCCTTTGGAGGCCCCATCAGGTCTAAGACCTTTCGCGCCTGTTCTTCACCTGCACCAACGCGAACCAAACCGCAGTCTACATCCACAATACTGAGCATAGCGTCAGTCCACACACCGTTGTCAATCACTCATCACTAAGGAGTGGTCATCCACTGACCGTCGGACACTCCAGTCCTCAACCTCCCCCTTGATGAGTACATTGACAACACACATAGTAACCCATACATAATGAAACGGAAAAACAAAAGAAAATGAAAACAAACCCAATCAAGTCATCCAAAAGCCAAACAACACAAACACCTGATCCATTGAACGTCAAAATCTCGGTCCCCTAAGGCAAGGGCAACGACTCAACACAACCGAGACAACCACTAAAGCTCACATGGAGCAAACCACAAAAGCAAGAACTCAGACGACACAAGGAGTTCCCCCTGAACACATGCAGCTCCCCCTGAACCTAAGCATGCAAAAACTTCTCCACTTACCTTGAAGACAAAGCTCTCAGCTCACACTGGTCATACTGGTTCCCACACCGATCAGACTGATGACCAACCTGCAACACAAACTATCAGATCGGTCAGACCGGTGCCCACACCGGTCAAACCGATGACCATCTGGGAAAACACACATGCTCATTTCTCATTCGGAATTGCACCAAAACCCTCTAAATGTATGCAGCAAGATATTCCCTTCACAAACTTCTCCCCCTTGTTGACAATGCATGAATCAAGGTATTTCTACAAAAATTTCGACTGTAAGCTTCTCAAATGGACATAGAGCCATAAAATTTGCTAGGAATGAGCAAATGAACCACTTAGACTAGACAAAAGTTCGAAAAAGCATTGCCATCAAGAATGTTCAGTTACATACACACAAGATCAAGCCATGGTTAAAATTAGCATTTTGGGGAAACATGTCCTCTCATGAGCAAAGTCCTAAACATGCATAAAATGAGCTCAAAATAAACTAGATTCAAAGATCATGTGAGGACAACATATTCTCATTAAAAGATCATGGAGGACACCCATCAAGCCAATCAAGTCAGTCAAAGCCATGGAGTCAAAACTACCATTTAACACCCATTTTTATGACAAATGTAGCAAAATAAGGCATAAAGACATGATGGAGGACATTTTTCACTCCATATTCATTTCATTTCTTTTTCTTCTTCTTTTTTCTTAAATTAGCAAGTTAATGGTACATGAAATGCCTTTGCGGCAAAAAGAAGCTTATGCTCCTCCAAGATGTGCAAAAGAGGCTAAAACATCCATCATGATAAATGGTCTTTGACCCATCCAATAAAAACATGCATCCAAGCATAATCTAAGTATGATATAGTCATTCAAAGCACACATTGAGCAGCATATAAGCCTCTACTCATGAGAAAGAGCATATTAGCATGTTTATCAAAAACAAGCTATCTCAAAATGGATATACAACCAAACTATCAAGAGCATAGCATATCATCCCAGTATTAACCAAGCATATCCACAAGCTCAAACATTGCATATCATAGAGATCAATGTACATAGGAGAAACCATTCCTAACAAATGCATATGATACAAAATGCAACATGCTTATGATAAAAAGATGCAAAACTTTACATCATGATACAAAAATTGCTATCCTACCATGGTACATAAAAGAACATGCATGCTATACATCAAGGTAAACATGTATGATACATATGCTACAAAGTGAGAGCTCCCAAGGACCAACTCAAAACCAAAAGAGCAAAAAGCAAGCAAAGCTAGCAAGCTCCCCTACACACATGCACAAGAGTCAAAGAGCATACAAAGCTCACCCAAGATACATGTGATAAGCAAAGAACAAGTAAGCTCACAAGCTCCCTCTAAACACATGCATTAGGGTCAAAAGCATACGAAGCTCACCTTGACATCATCATGGCGAAACTGATGACAACATTTGAATATATTTTATATTCTTTTTGCACATTTGTTGAGCTTATTTCTTGCCTTCAACCCTCGTTCAAATAGAATCAGTGGGCATGGCCGCATGGGCATGCTTGAAACTTTACAGCAGTGCCGGCCCAAAGGGGGGGCAGGTTGGGTGCCGACCGATGGCCCATGCCAAGAAGGGGCCTGAGGTCAGGTATGAAATACCTTTACCTAGGTAGATTGACCTTAAAAAATACCTGGTGCCGGCCAAGAAAGAAGGACACCACTTCCATCTATTCCTATCGGCTATCACTGTATCGCATGACTCGTGACGCACGCGCAGTATCTATCGCTCCGCCTTCGGCCTTCCGCAGATCGAGCAGCCGCGTGTGACCGTGACGTCCTCCTCCATCCGCCAGGCGCCGACTCGACTGGGCCTCGTGAATTCGTGATCGGCCAATCGAGATCGCGCCGCCCGGTCGCCGCCGTCCGCGTTGACGCCGGCCGAAGGTATTTCCATCTACTCCTAATTCCTATTGTTCCTTGCTACAGCCCGCAGTTCAATAACCCAGTTTGTTTTTTCTAAAGTTTGTTAAGGATGCAGACTGTTATCCAAATGTTTCAGTTGCCTATCGAATTCTCTTAACTGTGCCTGTGACCGTAGCTTCAACTGAAAGAAGTTTCTCAAAATTGAAGTTGTTGAAAAACTATTTGAGATCAACTATGTCACAAGAAAGGTTAAATGGCTTGGCTATGTGCACCATCGAGAAGGATATCCTGGACACTCTTGATCTCAATGCCGTTCTTGATGATTTTGCATCAAGAAATGCTCGGCGAAAAATCTTTTCTTGAGAAGCGATAGATATATATTCTTTTTTTAAGGTAATCATTTAGTTCTGCAAGTACAAGTACAAATATTTAGTTTTTTGTGTATATTGTTTCTTAATAGTTATCAGACATGTTATATTATAATATATATTTTTTGACCACGATGTTGCGTATTTTTCATATTATAATATATTATAAAATATATAATAGTTTAAAGAGGCTTTTCCTCTGACTTCGTGAGGGTCCTCAAAATCATAAAGCCGGCGCTGCTTTAGACTGTCTCCAGCAGCATCTGGAACCCGCGCTACAACTGCATTTTGCAGAAGCGGGAGCTCCTGTGCGGCTCCAGCGGTAGCTGCAAAGCCCGCTGCAAAATGCGGTAAGACCCCCCGCGTGCGCATCTCTGGGGAAACTGCCGTTTTCTCTCTCCTTTCTACATCCAGTCGTGCACGCCCCCTCTCTCTTCCTCCCGCTTCGCAGCGCGCCCCCTCCTCCCTTCCTCCCCGGATCCACCCGCCGAGGGCCCGCAGGAGAGCACGTCGGCAGCGACGCTCCGGCCAGCACGAGGCGCGGCCCCGGCGGAGGAGGCCGGATCGACCACACCGCCGCCCTTCCTCCCTCCCTCGCCCTGCACGGCGCGGCACCGCCTCCACCCCCACCATCTCCTCGAGGAAGCCGCCCCGGCTACGGAAGCGGCGGAGATCGAGGCCGGCGGCGGCGGCGGAGATCCGGTACGACGGGCTCCACGGCCGCCTCCTCCTTCTCCGGCGCGGCGAGCAGCGTGCGCTGGAGGACGCGGAGGCCGTCGGCTGCGCCTTGGTGGAGACGGAAGTTGGCGGCGCCTTGGTGGAGACGGAGGTCGGCGGCGACGCAGATCCTCTCCGCCTGCTGCTCCTCCCCGGCCTCCAGGCCGGTGACGGCTCCAGGTGGCGGCGGGCCTCCCCATCTTCCCCGGCCTCCAAGCGGCGGCGGGCCTCCCCATCTTCCCCGGCCTCCAGGCTGCAGCGTCCTCCCCATCTTACCCGGCCTCCTAGCGATAGCGTCCTCTTCTTCCCCAACCTCCAGGCGGCGGCGGGAGCACAACTGCCTGGTTGGTAGCGCGAAGGGCTGGGGAAGACTGCTGGAGACCCTCCTCCTTTGCAGCACGGGATTCTCTACGTATCATTGTTTTTTTAGATGCGCGTCGGGAATTTGCTGGAGACAGTCTTACAGCAACGTCACCCAACCCAACCACCGGCCGGTTCCAGAGTCAGCAACACGCACACGCCAGCCAAATCGCTCGCGTGCGCGCGCCTACGCGGGCCGCCCCAGCCTTTCCGCAAGGCTACAGGCTACTTGCGTGCCGCACACCAGCGAGAGCCACCCGGGCCCCTCCCGCTCCGGGCTCCCGGCCCTGACCCGACCCGGCTCCACCGATCATCGAGACGTGACCGCGACACCCCAAGGAGGCCGCGGCGCTGGCGCTGGCGCTGGCGAGGCACAGCGGGCGGCGCCAGGGACCACGCGGCCGCCTCTAGGGCTAGCGAGCGGCAGCCACCACCGCGCGCCACCCCCTCGCTCGCGTCCACGTGAACCGCGCACCGCCACCACGGCACCACCACCACCACCTCACCCCGCCGCGGCCGATGGCCCAACCCCCACCCAAGAAAACCCGAACCGCCCACCACCCATACCCCCACCTTATCCTCCTCCTCCACCGCCGCCGCCGCCTCCTCCATCTATTGCGCCCAACTACTCCCCATCCGCCGCCCGTCCCCCAGATCCAGATCTGAACCTCCCGTGACCGCCGTATGATGGCCGCCGGGGCGCACGAGGACTCCGACGAGCCGCGGCGGCGGTCGGCGGCGCTGAAGAAGAGCGCGCCGGCGCAGCCGTGGTCGGACCCGGAGACCCTGCACCTAATCGACGCCTACGACGAGCGCTGGACGGCGCTGGGCCGCGGCCAGCTCAAGGCGCAGCAGTGGGAGGAGGTGGCGGCGGATACCGCCGCCCGCTGCGCCACCACGCCGGGCCTCGTCGTCCAGCGCAAGACGGGGACCCAGTGCCGCCACAAGCTCGAGAAGCTCCGCAAGCGCTACCGTACCGAAGCCGCCCGTCCGGTCACCTCGCTCTGGACCTTCTTCCGCCGCATGGATCAGCTCGAGCGCGGCACCAACGCCGCCTCTTCCGCCTATCCGCCCGCCGCTGGCTCCCCGCCTGCCTCCGCCTCCGACGAGGAAGTGGAGGAAGAAGAAGAAGATGATGAAAACCAAGAGGAGGAGGCAGAGGAAGAAGAGCCCATCCCCCGGAACTACAACACCAGGAGCATCAACGGCATCATCCGGGAATTCGGCAGTGGCCTCGCCCCGCGCCACCCGCAGCTGCAGCTCCAGCAGCAGCAACAGCCGCAGCCGCCGCCGCCTCCTCCTTCATTCACGCCGTCCACCGCGCCTCCGAGGAAGAGAGTGGCCTACGAGGCGTTCCAGGCCAAGGCCGCAGCGGCCGCCGCGGCGGCGGTTGCGGCTGACAAGGCCGCCAAGGAAGAGGAGGTGGAGCTGGTCCGCCGCCGCCCCTCCGTCCCTGGGGGAGCCAACGCGCAGCTCTCGGCGGTGCTGAGGGACTTCAGCGACGGGGTCATGCGGCTGGAGCGGCGGCGCATGGAGATGAAGTGGGAGATCGAGCGCGGGTGGCAGGAGACGGAGGCACGCCACGCCCAGATGCTCCAGGACGCGCAGCGCCAGCTCCGCGACGCCATCACCGCCGCCTGCACCCTGCCGCCGAAGAAGGCCAGGAGGGACTACGGGGACTCCTAGCCAAATTGACGGTTGGTGTTCTGATCTGATGGTGATGGTGGTAGGGATCGCAGCTGTTCCTCTCTTGTTCAGGATTGTAGTCGTAGTTCGTATATGGGTAGTACTGATTTGGAGTAGCATGTTTAACTATCTCTTATGCGCGTCTGTTTATGCTGAATGGTGATGCTTTTGGACGATGAAGGCTAGTTTAGTCAGGTTGCTGATTTCTAGTACATGCCTCTGCTTATGTGTGTTCTTTGTGAGATGACAAAGCTGCACAGGTGTTAGACATATCCTGAGCTGGAAAAGCACTAGTGTTCTTCTGTTAGGACTGGCACCTCAGCCGCGTCAGTGTGATGATGGGCATGTTTATCATGAGAGTTCTGTTTTACTAGCCATTATGCCAATGCACCAGCAGAAAATATTTACTCGTCTAGCCGTTGTCGTGCTGTCACACACGGCCCCTTGCAGCTCTCCGGCCTCGCCATCATCCCTGCTGCACTCGCACCATCCCAATCTTGCTCACCGTTGTTCGTGCCTCCAAAAGATCACCTTCGTATGTTAGCAAGATTCTTTGACTCTACATCAGTTTGTTCCGCACTCGTGTTATATCCAATACTTATATATTTTATTCATCCACCTCCAACTATCATATTCATTTAAAATTCATCCAAATGACCTATATTTGATTCGAAGATTAATTTGAGATGAAATCATTTTTTCAAGGATCAATTTGCAAAGTCAACACAATTTCTATTTAGTTTATGTCTTTATTATCTACCTAAAAGAACTATGTACAATTTCTATCTTTAGTAAGGATCAACTTGTAAAATACCAAAGATATTTTTGTAACTACCGTGAGCTCGTGCCCTTTCGTCCTCAATGCTCAGCTCGCCCGTTGACTCGTATCGATCTCTCCCTCGCATCAATCCCAGGCTGACGGATGAGCCGTTGAGCAGGGGCAGCAGTGGCACTCGGCACTCCTCCCTCTATCAAGCGTGCCCGCCTCCTCCCTTCCTCCGGCTGACTCCTGTTCCTCTCCCACCCCCGCCGGATCCCTTCTCCCTGCCCCTCTCATCTATCCGGCCTGGAGCGTCGTCGACACATGGACGCTGGTGTGCTCTGCGCTAGCTCCCTTTCTGCCGCAGATCCGTCGAAGCTCCCTGCACTGATCGCAGCGCGCCCTCCCTCTCCGTTTGGAGCAACGACTCCTTCACCGTGGGGATTGTGGCGCGGGCACGTGGAGCAGGGCGACGGCGGGCGCGAGGAGCAGAGGCGGCGGCCGGAGCTGCTGCAGGCAGCCTCGACCTAGCCGGTGCCGGATCTGCTAAAGCTCGGCCTGCTCCTCCTCTCCCACCTGTGGCTCGGGTCGTCGGTGTCCATAGAGGTTTCGGCGGAGGCGGCTCAAAGCTCGAGCCAAGAAGAGCCCAGCGGCGGCGGAGGCGTCGACCTCCCCATCTCTTTGCCCTGTCGATGGGATGGTACCCGGTGGCCGGTGCGGACAGCCGGTGGCCGGGCAGATGGCGCAAGCGCAGACGGTGGAGGGAGAGGGAGAGACCGAGACCGACAGGTGGGTCCGAGCTGTCAGGACCGACGAAAAAATAGGCAGAAGCAATCCTTGCTTTAATATTAGGTAGAGATATGTATGGAAGTACTCCATAAACTTCCATGTTCTCCGAAATCGTCATCAGTCAGCACTCAGCAGATAAGTGAATTCTTGATCAATTACTTGGCACTCAAAGTGCTTTGTGCTGACAGAAGAACCCAACAACATTTACCTCATTCTTGAGTGTAGACCTGGGAATGGATTTTGAAAAATCCAAATCCAATTAGACTTTTTCCTCTTGGACTTCGTTGGACTGGATTTTTTTGGATGTGGATGTCCGCTTCCTAAAATATACTGGATATCCCATTACGAATTGGATGTTTGACTCCGCGGCAGGCCGCAACAAAATCGACGAGCGGGCGGATATCCAGGTGTCCGCGGTGCCGTCGACAGCGGTGGAGGAGCCAGGGCCGCGCTTCGACCGCACCCTGCTCGGCGTCTCGCTCTCCGTGCTGCTCAACCACGTTCTCAGATGGAGCAAGGACGGCGACGGCGGCCAGAGCAGGAAGGCGGCGGTGGCAGCTCCGCGAACGCTGTCGGGTCCGCTGCCGCGCTTGCCGCAGCGGTTTCGCTCTGCCTCGCGGCGGTCCTCGCTGCTGCTGGTCCTCGCCGCTCGCTGTTGCTGGTCCTCGTCGCGCCGGGAGCAGATCCCCGAACGTCTCGTCGGCGTCGCTGAGGAAGTGCATGAGGGCGGTGCCGAGAAACACCTCGCCGGCGAACTGCGTGCCCAGCTGCCACATTCCACCTCATGAAGTAGGGGGCACGCCGCCGAACACCACCGCCAGGCGCCACAGATTCGCCGCCACCAGTCGTCGTGCGCGCAGGTCGGGCTTCGTAGAGGAGTCACCCACGGCCGCGTCGGGGTCCGGCCGTCCGGGTCCCCGCTGCCCCCGTCATGCGCCCGCAGAGGAGCCGCCCCCGGCCGCGTCTCCCGCCGTGCGCCCACGCGGTGGTGGTGGCGGCGGCGGCAGAGAGGCAGAGGAGGAGGTAGGCTCTAGTGGTGAATGTGAATAGGATCAATTGGATGGATTTGGATGTTACTCTAATTATTAGGATTGGATTGGATGGGATGTATGTGTAGCTGGATTTTAATTGGATTTCTCTTTAATTGGATTTGGATACTGATCCATTCCCAGGTCTACGAGTGTGAGGAATGCTGTGCCTTGAGCCCTTGATCCTTGATGATACAGATTACCAGACGTGACGTCAGGGAATTTCAGAAATTGTTTTTATAGTCTGAGGCATGGTTGTGCACTTGTGCCCTTGTTGGTCATCGTAAATTGGTCTTTGAGTAGGGGGTGGGGTTGTGGTTCCCTGTCTTGTACTAGTAAATTAGAATCTTTTAAGGTTCTCTTGTTTCGACTTCTTCTGCAGTATTTTTCTTACAACAAATATGTGGAAGATCTACCTTGTGTAGGGGGTGGTGAAGACTTGGCAAACTGGGCTGCGTTCGTACAATAAGGTGACACAGGCAGGCCATAATCTGGGCCAAAAGAAAAGGAGGCTAACCAAATCTGGCCCAATCCAGTTTCTCCTCTCCCTCCCAGCCAGGTCGTTTCCATCCAACCTCTCCCGGCCGGCTCGCCCGCCTCGTCCCCTTCGAGGCCACGGAGTCCCCCATGCTGCTGCCGTCGCATCCCAGTTCCCTCGCGCCGCTCCGCGCGAGCTCCTCCTCCTCCGGCGCGCACCTCCGCCTCCCCTTCCCGTCGTGTCCTTCCCCCGCGCCACTCATCTCCCGGAGTCCCCTTCCCCGATGGCCTCCTCCGCTCCGCGCCCACGCCTCCGGTAACGTACACGACCACACAACTCCTCGGCTCTCACACTCACATACCCCCACACTTCGATTCGAGCTAATCCCGCGCGCATTCCGCAGGCGCGCCCGTCCGCCGCCGCGGCGTCTTCGGGCTGGACGCGCTTCTCTCGGCCGCGGAGCTGCTCTGCCTCGCGCCGCCGGCAATCTGCTCGGTGGTCTGCGCCGCGCGCCTTGTCTTCTCGTCAGGTAGCGCCAGCGCTGGGCCGCCGCCGCCGCTCGGGGGTGGCAGGCTGTTTGTCCTGCAGTACGTGCTCTTGGTGGGCGCTGTGGCGATCGGGAGCCTGTTACGGCGGAGGCAGTCAGAGCGGCTTCGTCCGGCGGGCGGTGCTGCGGAGGGGGTGGGTGTCGGATCGGTGGAGAGGATGGAGAAGGTCGAGGAGAGTGTGAGGAGCATGGTGGCGGCCGTTGGTGTGCTGTCAAGGACCGTTGAGAAGCTTGGTGTCAGATTTAGGGTGTTGCGGAGGACATTGCGGGATCCTATCAGTGAGGTACTGTTTATTGTTGAAATACCCACTTGCCTTGAATTCGGTCTTCTATCAGATTTTTTAGACAGCACAAAATGTTAGTTAATGCTTGAATTTCGATGCAAATGAGTGAGAGAACAAAATAAAGTGTTCCTGCTTGTTGAATTGATACAAACAGGTACTAAGCTAAGCATTTTGTAGCTGCTTGAGATTTTCCCCAAGGTTACATCTGTGCCTTTCATTGGTTTATGTATTAAACATCATATAAACGCTGGACAGGCTGGGTTGTTGTCTACTACTGTATTTCTGTAAACTGGGCCAGGCTCTTGTGCAACATGATAATGGCTGCAACCTTGCTAGCTCAGTTATTGCTTGTCAAATGTCAAAGCATAGTGCTAAGGTTTCTTTTGATTCAGAATGCTGATGTACAGCAGTACAGGCACATTCAACATACGTGGTGCCTGGGTCTATGTAGTATATCTATCTGATCATGTGCTGAGATAGTAGTTGTGTATGTTTAGCTCGTTCGGATCTTCCTGATAAATGTTATATATATATATAAGCCTTAGAGCAACTCCAACATTTGGCATCCATCTAATTTTAGCAAAACATGAAAAATTAGTCTCCAACAGTTTGGCAAAACAACTTGGCATCCCTCCCCTCGCCACATGCATATATGCGCGCAGCTATGCGCGGTGCATCCTTCCGTAACAGAAGAGGTGGAAGGGTATAAAAATAATTTTGTTTTTTTTTCTCAGGTTACTGATTTAAGTTTTAAGAGGTGGAAGGGTAGAAACATATTTTTGTTTCTCTCTCAGGGTTCCTGATGTAAGTTAAATCTAGATTTGGCAGGTGAATCATACCAAACTGTTGGAGATGAACTTTTTTTTTACATGGCATATCTTTTTAGAAGTTGGCAAAATATCAAATTTGCCAAGTAAAATTTGGCAAACTCTTGGAGATGCTCTAAGCCTGTAAGAAAATAAAAACCTGAAATAGTTCATAGGTATGGTTGCTAAACAGCATGAAATTCACTACCTCCTGGTTGCTCCTCTTTCGGGTTCCCTATGGTTGTCATTTTTGTGCAGCAAAATGCATCAGGATTAATTGTACATTTGTACTGGATGTAACATGAAAGCATGGTCATATGTTCTGTGTATTTTTGTTGGTTGAAAAGATACTGGGTAACTAGGTATGCATCTTCTATTTTGAGAAGGCTGGTGTACATAGCTATGAGACCAATGTTTGCTTCCTCAATATCTCGCAGTTATCAATCTGCACACATTGCTTGTCAGAATTTTTTTACTGCATGACACCTATGTCTGCTTCATTAATATCATTAGCAGTTGTCAACTTGCACACACTGTTCTGTCAGGAAAGAAATTGTGATCTCTTCGAGGTAGTACCTATCATTTGTTTCAGTCGTATTTCTTTGTGACATGCAAATTTTCTTGGGATGGTTTGTGATTGATCCTGAATAGTCCCTCCCTCCCTAAATACTATTCATTTCGGCTTCTCTAGATCCATAATTTTGCTATGTATCTAGACATACTATATATTTTGGTGCATATAAAAAACTATGTAACTAGAAGTCTAGAAAAGCCAAAACAGATAGTAATTTGGGACAGAGGGAGTATATCAGAGCATGCTCGCACTGCTATAATTGCCTCTGTTTAGCTTCATCTACTATCCTTTTCTTCTGCAGACAGCAGCTTTAGCTCAGAAGAATTCTGAAGCCACTCGTATACTAGCCGCACAAGAAGTCCTTCTAGAAAAAGAAATTGGTGCAATTCAGAAAATGCTATATGCAATGCAGGTGATGTTTCTTTGCAGCTTGCTTTGGTATTTCTCAAAACCTCAATTTCTTGAGTAACCTCTGTTATAAAAGTTTGCTGACATTTACATTATGGTTGCGCTGTATGGCTGGCTCACATATATCATTGTATGATTGTATCTCATGTACATTCATATGGTTGTCATATACATATATACTTGTTGTGAGAGAAATTAGAATAGGATTTGAGTTGTAACTCATGCACACGTGTATATTATCAGGCGATTCATGATAATATCATAATACTACTGTGATATTATAAGCACTTCAAAAATGAAACCCTAGGAAATAATTTCATGATGCCAACTTATAGGAAATTATTCAGTCTCAAAACAGCATGCCTAGATTATTTGTTACATGCTGTTAGCAAATAACAGTCAATGTGCCTTCGGTCTAAGTTGTTCGCCGTACTCAGAAACTGTCATGAATCAACATGTTTATGCATTATCTGATAGTTATCTTATTATGAGGACTTAAAATGCGTTTAATTGCCGTGTGTTCAACAAGTCTCGTCAGAAATTGGGATCCTTTCATCCTTGTATTTATGAAATTTTCTTGATTGGGCTCCCTTCAGAACAAAGTTAATGAAAGATTTCTAGGATTTGCATCTAGAGCATCATTAGAACCCCCCCCCCCCCCCAAGGAAGGGATTAGTGAGTTTTTGACTTCAGGGCTAACATGATTCACCCTGAACAATCATCATGGCCAATTAGTGGGTTTTTGTTGTCTGCTAAAGACTCGTGGATAATTCTGTTTGTTTTCCTTACTGATACTGCAATGTAATGATTGATGTCCAATAAATGATTCCTATCATATCGAGTCAGATGGCCTTTTACCTTTAGCTAAAGACTCCTTTATCTATCCTGCAGGAACAACAGCAAAAGCAACTTGACCTGATCCTTGCAATTGGGGAAGCAAGCACGATACTTGATGGTGAGCAAGACATGGTAGACCAGGACCGTGCCAGATCTTCCAGCGCAAATCCAGATCCAGAGATAGAGAACAAACAGGCAAAAATAAGCTCAGGAGCTGTTAAAGGAGGCAACAACAAACCCTGATTCTATCATCTGAATTGGAAACAAGACGCATCCAGGATATATAGGCCTTCGGTTTTGTTTTACCCAACATTGAAAAACACGGATGATTACAGGGCCACGACATAAATTATAAAGCTGGTTGTGGCATTTGGATTTGGATAGCACAGCACTCAGCAAATGCAGGCCAGAAAACTACTACAGCTTAAGCATGGGATTTGTACAGGGCAAGTTGGTGTAGTTGCAAGAGTCAGTAAAGCTCTGTTTGGTGACCTAATGTTTCATTTGGTCATTGACATTGAAGCCGACCCAATGTTACGGCTTTGTTTTAACTGCATCTGAGTCATTGATGACATCCAAATGCTGATTGATACGGACATCGTCGATCAAGGACTAATTTCGTTCGGTGTCTAGTCGTGTAAATGTGCAATAATTCAGTGTTGTCGGTGTTTGCTTTTCAAGCATTGACTCTTGTACCAATGCATACAAATTCGACGTTTATTGCCTGGTCTTCGCTTCCATTTCGTTTGGGTCGATCAACAAGCAGTTTGGTCTCGTCCTGAACTGGAGGGACGAGCGAGATTGGAGCTAATCGCCCATTTGACCAACACTGCAACGAAGATAACCTTGCTGTCGCTAAAGTCTATCTACCGGGCTCGTGCTCTGGTACGAACATAGTTCAGCTAGGCGCCGAGTACTCGGCGACTACACCCGACTAGGCGCTAGGTAATGGGTCAGCGCCTAGCGTCGCCTAGCGCCTAATCATGGCTAGGTGCCGAGTACTCGGCGACTAGGCACTAGACAATGGGTCAGCGCCTAGATTCCGCCTAGCGTCTAGCTGAACCTTGGGTACGAACACATCCTGAACAGTGTTTGTGCAAGGTACGAACACATCCTGAACAGTGTTTGTGCACAGGAAAGTGGGGAAGTGATTACATGACAGTGGTCATGCTTGGTTCTTTGGTGTTAGTGTTAGTGTTAGTTTTTTTGCACCCCCAACTAACATCACCAAAAACTAACACCTTAGGTGCTTGGATTCATGTGTTAGTTTGCATTTAAGCTACTTTTGCAATCATTTGAGGATCCAAATCTGCCTTATGTGTGCGATTTTTTGCTGAAGGAGGTTGTGTTGCCCTCCGTGTGGCCACACACAAATAATACAAGCTGCTGCCCCAATTCATCATATGATGGCTCAAACAAATTTGTCCATGCACATAAATTCAACATAATGGTCTCACTCAAACATACAAATATGAAGTTGCTCAAAGAAAAATTACAATTGCAGTCCATACACGTTTACACTCAATTAAACAACGCACTAGCAAGTTCATCGCGGAAGGCATTCATGTTGGCATCTTCAGCAAGAGGTTCGTCATTTGGCCACGATGGATCACCTTGGTTAGGCATTGGATTAAAATTTGCATCACCATCACATTGTTGAAAATCCCTATCCTCAATTCTGTCTCTCTAATGAAATTGTGAAGCGCCATACAAGCAACAATTATTCTAGTTCGCTTCCTCTCTGGAAACCTTGGCATGTTCAACAAAATCCTAAATTTCATCTTCAACACTCCAAAAGATCGTTCAATGACATTCCTAACTTGAGCATGTGCATGGTTAAAGGTTTCCTTCATACCTGTTGGCGGATGGCCGTTTTGCCATTGCTCGATATGGTACTGTGTACATCTATATGTGCTCGATGTGGAAATTTGTCATGATGAGTAGTCATAGCATCTTTGAAAACCCTCATGTCATGAGCTGAATCAGGCCATCCCGCCAAAATAAAGGTAAATCTCATGTCGAAATCACATACAGCCATCACATTCTGACTTGTTTCATTATGCCTGTTCAAGTGTGGAATCCTGGTCCTATTTGGTACCACCATCTTGACATGGGTTCCATCAATATCTCCTATGCAATCATTGAAGTGTGGCCAAAACGAGGGATTTTCTAAGTGTGGGTGCACCTCCGAAATTACAATTGTTCAGTTATATGATGTACTTCCAGTAAAATTAAGAAAATATGCAGGATCATAATTTCAGCAATGCAATAACCAGAGAATACATAAGAAAATTTAATCTTCTCTCTAAATAAGAACAAATCATAATGCTACTGTAACAGTAAATATGCAGGATCGGCATTTAGCAATTTCAACATTTAGCAATTTCAGCAATTTCAGCATTTAACAAATCAGAATCTTCTCTCTAAATAAGAACAAATCAGCAATTTCAGCATTTAGCAATTTGAACATTCAGCGTTTAGCATCTCAAAAAAAGGATAAGAAGAGAGGAAGCATTTAGAATTGTACCTTTGTGTTAGTTTTCCACCATTCAGAATCAGCATCAATAGTCCCATCATTTTTCCTCCCTAACCCCGTGTGCTTCTCCAAGTAGCACCAGAATGAGTAAACTTTTTTAAGTGTGCGGAGTTGATTCCTGACTTGATCTCGATCGTGAACCAAGTCCCTCATTGCTTTCAAGCCTTGTATAACAGAGCACCAGTATATGTTCCTGCTCTACGTTGTTCCATAGCCAATTCTAACAAGCATGCATTATTTTCATCAGACCAATATGCTCGAGTGCGTTGCCTCACCGGGTCGCCGCCGTTGCTGCCTAATTCCTCCACTCCATCAGAAAGTTCCTCGTCGTCGTTGATGGATTGGCCGGAACCGTCGATGTTGATGGCACCATTCCTTGCTGCAGGGGGACGACTCACACGTCCGCGTTGGCCGCCGCCTCCACACTGCGAGGAGTTGGAGCGGGCAGTACGACGACGAGTCGGAGCGGAGACAGGTGCCGTCGCAGCTGTGTTGGCGTGCTGGCGGCCAACGGCACCTGCACTCGTCGACGATATGACGCCCTGTCCCCCTCGAGCAGGTACAGACGAGGATGAAGCACCGAAGTTGAGGTGACGGGCGCTCTGTGGAACTCGACCTGCCCATCCAGATGCAGAACCGCCTCCGACACGCTGGTTCGGCACACCAAGCGAGCGCGGAGCGCGAAGGGGAGGCTGGGGAGGGAGGCCTGAGCCCCTGCCGCGACCGACGAGTTGCTCGCTGTCGCCCTGTAGAAAGGCCCCGTAGTCACCAAGATGGGGGAAGCCGTCCGTCGCCTGGGAGTTGAGGTCAAAATCCTCAACTACGGCGCGGAAGGGGGCGCCGCTGCCGTGGCCGCTTGCACTGGTCGTCCACGTGTTGCCGGCGGCGGACTCCTGGGAGAAGAAGTTGTACCCATCCCCGTCCATCTTCCACGGAAGGCGTCGGGCGTTGGAGGAGGCAGCGGCGCTGGGCGTTGGAGGAGGGAGGCGGCGGCGCTGGGCGCTAGGCGGCAGAGCTGCGGTGGGTAAAGGCCAGCGTTGGGGAAGAAGGCCGGCGGCGGTGGGAGCTGCGGTGGGAGCTGTGGTGGGAGGCGCCTGGATCCCCGCGGCCGCCTTGAACCCCGCGGCGAAGGCTGGGCGGGAGCCCCCGGCGGCGGCGCGAGTGATTGCCCTGGCGGCGGCGCCCTGGGTCGATGCAGGAGGGCTCCCGTGCGAAGCGGATAGGGTGCGGGGGGGTCCGTTCGGGTGGATGGGATCTGCTGTGGGGAGAGAAAGAGAAAAGGGAGTAAATTGGAGTGGGGTCCACCAAAATAATACCAATTACCACCTCTAGGGGATGTTAGTATTTTTAGGGGTGTTACTCTTAACTAACACCAAACTAACACCCATATTTGGAAGTGTTAGTGTTAGTTTCAAGCAAACTAACACTAACACCGTGAACCAAGCATGCCCAGTATGACATTGTCATTGCCAATTTGGCGCACTTTAAAGGTGGGCACAGGATTTGGGTTTCTTTCATCATGTGGTTGCCTTGTTGTCCATACTCCATTCCAGTTCCAGTAACTTTATATGCATGTGGTCGAGCATTTCAGTTTCGGGTCTACAAGTCTGCAACCAATACGTCATTCTCTTTCAGTCTTGTACGTAGATGTAGATTGGTAGTAGGGCCGTGTTTAGTTGGTTAGAAATTTGCCAAAAATTTGCTAAACTTTCAACTCTCTCTATCACATCACATTAAATACATCAAAAGACATATATTCGGAGCAGTAAATGTAGGTAAAAAAATTAACTAATCACACAGTTCTGTTGTACATCACGAGACGAATCTTTTGAGCCTAGTTAGTCTATGATTGGATAATATTTACCACAAACAAACGAAATGTGCTACAGTGTACTACAGGAGTTCCAGAAGTTACTTTTGTTAAAAATTTGCCATCTAAACAGGCCCTAGATGGACATAGGAAGTGGGAACTACTACAGCCCATTTAAGAGCAAGGCCCTGTTTAGTTGGCTAGAAATTTGCCAAAAATTTACTAAATTTTCAACTCTCTTTCCATCACATCACATTAAATACACCAAAAGACATATATTCGGAGCAGTAAATGTAGGTAAAAAAATTAACTAATCACACAGTTCTGTTGTACATCACAAGACGAATCTTTTGAGCCTAGTTAGTCTATGATTGGACAATATTTACCACAAACAAACGAAACGTGCTATAGTGTACTACAAGAGTTCCAGAAGTTACTTTGTTAAAAATTTGCCATCTAAACAGGCCCCAAGTACTTCAGCAGAGCAACGACAGGCTTGGGATGCCCTACGTCAGTACACATCCGACGCCTGCGAGGTTTCTGCTGCTGGATCAGCAATTGAATTCGAGTGCTGGATCGGCAATTCGAGTGCTGGGATCGGCAGCTGCTGGCTGCTGAGCTTTTGGATTACTACCGGTGCCCTGCCCTGCGGCTTGCGCATGCTGTTCTCCTCCTGCCTTCGACAGCGCCTGTTCAAGGCCGGCCCGGCAGGGGACGGTACGCGGCCACAGGCACAGGCACACCCATTCGTCATTCGTGGGTCTCCGTCTCAGCGAGTGCTCGTCTGCTCGATCGCAATGATGCGTGCGTGCGTGCCCTCTGGACGACCGGGCTCTCATTACCACTGCGACGTCACTGGTGTTCACTGTTGCATTAAACTTGCATTCAACACATGCTGAGATCTGTCTGTTCGTGCGTTAGACCGGTACGGTGCGCCATCATCACTCTCATGTCACGGGGTACAGTGTACGTACTGCGCCTGTGTCAACAATGGATGACGAAGGAGATGCCATACCACGCATTTGATGCTTGCAACCACCTTCAAGCTTCGGAGTAACAATTGATCCACTCTTCTCCGCTGATCCTTTATAAAGATCGTCGGTACGTCATCCCTCATGGCTCTCTTGTCAAGCGGTACTGCAGTACTACAGTACTAGTACTAGCACAATTTGTCAAATTCATGTTCGATCCAGCAAGGGTTTTATCCGAATAGCGGTGGTATTTGGATTTGCAGCAAACCAGTCTCACACACACGGTAAGGATGAGTCATCATCACACTTCAGTAATTCACACGTACAGCTGGCTTGAAAGACGACAATGGCCCTAGCAAAGATTGGCGGTAGGGCTGCAAAGCCGGAGCCGGTCCATGCCCTAGCCACCACCCCTAGACTCCCCGGGGGGACGCCGTCGAGAACGCCTCAGCGCTCGTCGTTTCCAACCCATATCTGCCACGGAGAAAGCGCACGCATGGGCGCCATGGTGACTGTCCCGTGATCCCCGTCCCCTACTCACTCCCTCGCTCCCAGCCGTGCGCGGCCCAGCCGGGGCGCCGGCCGGGCGGGCGCGCACCGAGCAGGGCAAGCAGGCAGCGGGTCGTGGAATACAACTGGCTGACTGGCTCCGCGCCACTGCGCCAGCGCCATGGATGGATGCGTGCCTCCACTCCGCTTGATCGGCCATCAGTTTTCCTGCAGCAGCGGCCGGGCGCGGGCCCGTGGGTGACGAGCGACGTCGGCTGTTTCCCTTCGTTCGCGGGGTGGCGCGCGCGCTGGGGTTTCGAGCTCGAGGCAGCCTCGGCGGCCCGATCTCTAGCCGCGTGTGTCCGAGGGGCCCCGGACCGTGACCGTGCGTGGTGGTACTACGGCTGCTGTACTCGCCCGTCGGCCGTCGCCATCGCACGCGTCAGGATAATAATCTCTCTCCCGTTCCCCGTGCCAGTGCCACTGTTCGCCTCGCCCAGTGTGGCAGACTGGCAGCTAGCGTACCCAATGGTCAATGTCAAAGTGGCGATCCCATGTGGATGTGGCGTGTCCTCGTATTTGAGCACGGCGGGCGGCCACTGCCTCGTGCCCTCTCTTATCGAGACGTGCGTGGTTGGGTGCCCGACTACCCGTGACGCCTCTCGCATGGAACGGAAACCTGCTTGCATCCGGGTCCGGGACATGCATGATTGAGCACGAGGCTTCGGGTGGAGTACGGGATGGTGGACTGTACCAAACTACCAGGCCACTCGGACCTGTACCCTTTTTCTTTCTTTCGCGTTGCGGAAAGCGAGCGTTGGATTTCACTTTTTTTTACCACTCCACTACTACTACTATGCTCCGTGCGTTCCCATTCTTTTATTTCTTTTACAGCTTTTTTTATAAAAATTTTGTCAAAACCCAAACGAAACGATTCTCGAGCTGCAACGCGACAGAAAGCCATGACGCCCTGCCCAACGCCACGCCGGGCAGCAGCAGCGGAACCGAGCGAGCTGCGGCGCGCCTGCAAGGGCAAAGCCTCCCCACCTCTCGCTGTCGCTGCCCCCCACAGGCCCACACGCAGAGACACAACTCGCTCGCTGCCGCGCTGGGCCTGTGTCTGTGCCTGTGCGTAATAAAAAGCGGCGAAATGAAATGATGGAGGCTCCACTCCTCCTCAGATCGGGTCGCGTCGGAAGGGCCAAGTCCGTGCAGTGACGGGACGCCTTCCGTACGCTTCAAGCCTCTCGGGGTCAGCAAGGGCACGGGCACGGGTACCGGGTACGTACCCTGCTGCGTGCCGGGCGCCTGACCCACTGCCGGTCTGCCGCGCATCGTTCACACTTGACACTGTGCCTGTCTGTGCGTACGCCTGCAGCGATGCTTATCCTGGATTCCTGTCCTTGCCTTGGCCTTTCCTCCCTTTCCCGTGCTCCGCACGCCGAGCAAATCATCAATGGGAGCACTGTGCCAGCGGGCCAACTGTTCCCGGCGAGGCTCTGCTCGCTCCCGATTGGCCGGAAGCGAAGATTTGGTGGCGGTGTGCCCCTGCGGAGGTCACGGGGCTGTGGGTTATTGGAGTGCACGGAATTCGAGAATGATTGATTCATTGTATTCAAATACTAATATCTTTTTAGTGGTTTAACTAAATTTAAATCCGATTACATATTAATATTTCTTACAATTAAATCTACGAAATAAGATGTCACTTGACCATGTTTCGTCACAAATAAAATAACATATAAATTTCATGTATCAAACTTGATGAAAAAATAATAAGATATCACTTAAACATGGTTCAACACAAAAATAAGAATAACATACAAATTTCATGTGTCAAACTCGACATACAAATAACAAGATATCACTTTACCACGTTTCGTCAGAAAAATAAAAATAGCATATAAATTTTATGTGTCAACTCGACATACAAATATATCAAAATTGATAGTATGATGTGTGAAATTTATATATTTTTTATTTTTGTGACGAAAAATAGTTAAGTGATAACATGTTTCGTAGATTTAATTGTAAGAAACATTAATATGCAATCGGATTTTAATTTAGTTGAACTACTAAAAAGATATTATTGTTTGAATATAACTAATCAACTATTTTTGGACTCCGTGCCAACCAATACCCTCAGACTATATGACCTCCGCCCGGACACACCGATGCCAAATTGAATTTGGGCCCTGTTTAGTTGGCTAAAAATTAGCAAAAATGACTGTTTGAATTCATGTAGCACTCCTGTAGCACTTTCGTTTGTTTGTGGTAAATATTGTCCAATTATGGACTAACTAGGCTCAAAAGATTCGACTCGTGATGTACAACAAAACTGTGTGATTAGTTAATTTTTTTATCTACATTTACTGCTCCGAACATATGTCTTTTGGTGTATTTAATGTGATTTGATGGAGAGAGTGTTGAAAAAATAGTAAAATTTTAGCTAAGTTTTAGCCAACTAAACAAGGCCTTGCCCTCCCGATTGGGCTCGGCCTCTGCTCTTGCACGATGAAACAGTGACGGGAGTTTCCGGTGGTTCCAACTTTGACGCAATCAAGCAAAAGCCACCATGAACAATGCCATGAACAAAAACAAAAAACAGCACTGGTCAGTGATCACCACAACATTATGCCCGCCGCCACATTTTTTCAACATTTTTTTGGGTTTCATCATGTTCCAACCACGAAATATCCACAGGAACAATGAGACAATGACAGACCAGATCACGAGAAAACCACAAATGGTCACCACCACCGAGTCCTCCCAAGTCCTAGCAGAGCTCCACACCCTTCGATCATTACACCGAGCCACACCCATCTTGCATTCTTGCTCGACGTCGGACGCCACCGATCCTATTGCTTGCACGCCGTCGGCTACACGAGGGTGGAGCACTGCGAGGTCGCGGGGTCCCACATGGCCGGAAGCAGGAACCGGCGCCCGGCGACACCGACGGCGTTGTAGCTGGCGCCCGTGGCGGCGTCCACCGGCAGCTGCCCGGGGTACCCCGGGTAGGCGCCCGCGCCGAACACGCCCGTGCACGCCGTCACGGCCTCCAGCGGCGCCTCCGCGGGGCCCTGGAAGAACCCGCCTCCGTACGGGTTGGTGACGGCGCCGGCGAGGAGCGTGGCGAGGTTGATCACCACGCCGTCCATCCCGCCGTCCGCGTTCGGGGACACCAACGGCGGCGCCTGCGGGCCGTACGCCGGCTGGTGGAACGGCCACGCGCACTCCCCCGGGCACTGGTCCGCCGAGTTCCCCACCCACACGTACGCGAACCGGCCGCGCCCGCGGGTCGGGGCGGAGGGGACGGCGGCGTGCGCTGCTGCAGAAGGCGCGGCGGCGGCGGAGGACGAGGTGGCCGACGCGTGGAGGCCGCAGTGGGAGAGGCAGAAGCCGTCGACGAGGACGCCGGGCGCCGTGACGACGACGGCAACGGAGCCGCGGTGCGGGGAGAGGCGCGCGGCGAGGGCGGCCAGGGAGGCCTCCGAGAGGCGGCGCCCGAGGGAGAGCGACGGGTCGAGCACCTGGCGGCCGAGCGTGAGCCGCGCCGCGCCCGGGTGGTACCGCGCCGTAGTGGCCCACCACGCCGCCACGGAGGGCGCGGCGGGCGACGAGGCAGCAGCGGTCTGCACGGCGGGCGCGGAGAGGGAGAGGAGGAAGTCGGCCACGACGGCGCGCTGCGCCGGGGTGAAGCGCCCGTACCAGAGGAGGTTCACGGAGTAGTTGCCGGTGAGCAGCTGGCCGTGGTGGTTGGTGAGCGCCACGGGCGACTGGGTGACGAGGAACAGCTGCCTCGGCGTGGCCGCGGCGGCGCCGGCGGCCGCGGCGGCGAGGAGGATGAGGAGGGGTGCGAGGCAGGGGTGGTGGAGCTCGTGGGCCATGGCTGTCAGCCGGAGCGGGGGTAGTGAGATTTCGTGAGATGGTAGGTTCGGGGGGCTGAGCGGCGGAAGGGACAGTGAGCAAGGTTTTATAGAGGTTTTGCGGCGGAAGGGAGGAGGAGGGAGGGTAGGCATGATGGAATCGGCTCCTCTGCAGTCGACTGCAGAGCGCCCTCCTCACTGCCTGCAGACCGGATGTCACTGTACCATCGTTGTAGTACCACTAAGTCCCACACGGCGAGTGTCCTCTGCAGTCGACTGCAGAGGATCTCAATCGAGGCATGGCATGGTCCATTGGGCCGGGCGCGACTTTTCAGGAGTTTTGTTTTTTCATTTTTCGCTTTTTGTTTCGGAAGAAATCATGCTGCTTTTCCTATGCGGACGAGTGGCCGTGTCACCACCGTGTGTTCTGTGTGGGGGAGAGCCGGAGAGGATTGGAGGTGTGGTGTGTTTAGATCCAAAAAATTTGCAAAAAATATCTCATTATTTATCACATTACTTCTCATTATTCATCTATATTTATATCAATTCTTCTCCGATTCAGCTAATTCATTTGGATATAAACACACCCGTAGCAAGTTTCGGGGTCCGGGAAAGTGGACCACCGTGACCGACTGACCGTGTACGGTAGGAACTGTGGGGAAGGGTTCCTTCCGTCGCAAGACAATGGATGATGCCACGATTTCCGCTAATGACTCGTGACGATGGATGACAAGGAGGGCGCAAGGCCAGCTTAATGCTCACTGTTTTGAACGAACAACTGGCGCGCCTCATCGTGCATTCCTTTCTTTTTCTTTTTTTAACCAGCTCATCGTGCATTCTTCTATTTTTTTTAGACTAGGAATGCTACGAGCATTCAAATATCGACAATGCAATATGCGAAAGATTAAAAAGACAATAATAGTGTGAAAAAACAACAAAAATATATTTTTGAACATTTCATTTACAATAGAAGAATCTCTTTAGAGCAAAAGAAAAAAGATACATTAGCACACCTATTTAGCATCATTCTGGACTTTTGTTGCATACATACCCCATGCTTACTGCAGATGCTGCAGACCGTTATTCAAAATCTCAAATCAACCTATCACATTTTGTCTTAAGGACATAATATACTAACACCTATACCAACTGATGCAGCTATATGGGAGCTAAATAGGCAAAATAGCATGAGAAAAATCTCCATCAACTCCTCGTCCGTGGCAAGCTCAAGCACAAAGATTTCAGTGTCCATATCTATTGTTTGACTTCATTATAGAGACATATTGCTGAAACATTAGAAACAAAGATGACAACCAAAATGAAAAGGGCTATAAATGGGTTCGTGAGTTTACCTTCCTGAAGATTGTTGAGTCAATTTCACATTAATCTGTAATGCAGCTCACAACAGTTGCGAACAAATGGAGAAGCTGATGGTCTGCCAGTACTAATTGGAAAATTTCTCACCAAATCCTGTAAACAGGTGAAAAACCTACGGATATTCAACATTTGATCCAACCTAGATTAATCTGGTAGTTCTGCACAAACATGTAATTAAGGGAAGGAGACTCTATTTGCGCAGAAGCATCATGTGGATTAAATGACATGCTTACCATGATACCTTAATTAAAACTATGGATAGAAAACTCATATTTGAGGAGAAAATCAAGACCAAAACAAAATTACATAAAAGCCATGGTTTATATTAAGGAACCTCTAAATTTCATACTATAGTGTTCTCTAACAAATAGAATTCATTTATTGACATGCAAATTATAATATCTACTTAGATTTATTAATATTGCGCATGTTCAAAAGAAATTTGTATGCAGTGATGTCTTAGTTTAACAAACTAAACTATCATTGAGTTAGACTTCCAAGTTCAAATTAATCTAACCTCCCGTTGCAGCCAATCTTTCATTGACATCATCAGAACCGGGACACCATCAACATCCACGGCAGAGGGTCAGAGACAATGCTTTGCCCAGCGACTGAGTGAACAACGGTGTTTCCTGCACATATATGGGCTAATGCTTAATTTGAGAAAGAAGATGTGTTTCCCTCAGAAAAAAAGAATTTGAAACTATTTAACAGAAAACAAATACAATTTCTCTTATTACCAATTAGATCACTTACTGTTACCTCATGTAAGCATATATTAACTACCACAAGGCTTCATTTTTAGCACAAGTTTGGACCTGAAAAAAATCACCCAGGCACTTGCTGCCAAAGTGTTGTTATGCTTGACGCCTGAAGTTGTGTTCACACACCTAATCCAAAATACAAAATCTCATACTTCTCATGCCAATATGCTTTTCAGGAGGACATTCTTAGTGCTACTTGTTTCCAACTATCGAGTGTAAAAGTACAATGACAACTTACAGTGGTTTCGGCTGATCCTCCTTGACCAGTTGCTGGCGATGGCGACCGTACCTGCAGACGATGTTGTTGGCGATGGTGGTAGCTCCGGCGGACGGGGGTTGCTGGCGATGGCGTCGGATCCCGGGTCAATCAGGTTCATAATCAAGTATTGCAAACACAGTAAAAAATGCTTAATCATATACGAACATAAAAGACCGCAAACCTTTTTTGTTGTTCCCTTTAATTAGGTTTAGATAAAACAAGAAGACCTAGATAGTATGACAATATCTGATGGGCAGCCAACATTATCTAGAATGGAGCTTTATCTAGTTGGTGAGTTGCTTAGCTTCAATTCTCTTCAGAATAATGGCACCAACATATTAATGCTAAGGCAAAATGCCAAAAAATATTATAGAAATAAGTGTAAGTTACTACAACCATATTATGATCATGAATCATGACCATAATAGAAATGGATTATCATACGGACAGGAGGTTCCTCATAAAAAAAGCATCAGGTAACTAAAACTGTAAAGTAATTGTTAGTTCAAAAGTTTAACTATTAAGCAGCGCAAGCACAAGCAATTGAAGGCTAGGAAAACAATTATGCCTGCGACAATGAGGTTATGTCTATTCATTCTCTTCTCTTTATTTAAATAATCATATACAAATGCCGCCCAAGACATGAGCTAGTTGACTGAGAAATGCAACTAACTCTGCATCAGTATACTGGACATTTCAAGATGCAATCCACAAACTGTGGAGAGAAAGATGGTGATGTACCTTTAGCGGTTTTGTAGATCTGAGAGATCTTTGTGTGGGCGGCAGGGGTCTTCAAATTAGATGCATTCACCACCTGTGAATCCTCACACATCATCACTACAAGCAGCATGATGGCCTCCGCATCGATGTGCATCGTCTTCGCCGTCACCGAGTAGCAGTAGCCCTCTCCCTTGCTGCGGGAATTGATCCGGAAGTTGGCAGCAGGCAGCGGTACGTCGGGAGGCACCAGCACCACAGCCACGGAGGGATGCCCGGTGGGGGTCATGGACGGCACACCCCCTCCCCGGCGCCCCCGAGTCCGTCGCCGCCGCCGCAGCTCTGCTCGTGCTGCGAGATGTGCAGGGTGGAGCCCACAGAGGGGCTCCCTGCACCATCCGGAGGGGTATCGGCGCCGGCGCTCCACGCTTTAACCAGGAACAACAACGAGGCTCTGCCGCAGGGAGGCCCCTTTTGCAGAGGGCTCGGGGCCTTCATCAGCAGCGCAATGGAACCCGGGCACGGGTGGATCGGAGACAGGGACGACGGCGGCGGTGGCGGCGCAGAGGGGGATGGCGGCGACGCGGTATAGTGGCGGACCGCGGAACTCGAGCACCGGTGGATCAGGAATGGCGGCGACGCGGAGAATCGCGGAGATGACGGCGATGTGGGGAGGTGGGTCGTGGTGGGACCAGGGAGGGCGCGCGGAGGCGCGTCAGGAGGTGCAGATTTTTTTACTTGCCGTCGCGGATCAGGGGAGGGGGGCGGCAGAGCCACGGGAGCGGATCTTGGGGGCGTTGGGTTGCCTGTATGCCCCCCTCCTGGCTCCCGCGATGCGACCTTGCCTTGATTGGTTAGCTGTGCAAGCGCTCGGGCCAGGTTCCGCTGATGCAGTCGTACAGCCGCGGCCAGGCCCACGTACGCCTTGTTCGTACTTATCAGCTACCAGCAACCAGCCAGCAGTACTTTTTTCTCAGAACAAACTAGTATCAGCCACCAGCAACCAGCCAAGCGAACAGGCCGGTAGAATTCGAGCGTTTCTGGCGAGCCAGGCTCAGTTGGTGCAACGCTGCATGCACATGCCGATTAAAAGGCTATGGGTGCAAGTAACGATGAGAAATTTAGCAACCAATCAAACGCTTGAGTGAACCTGGATGAATGCGGCCAAACCAATCATGCGGGTGTTGCACGTATGCAGCCTGGCCCTCGAGAGCCTGCTTCGGTGATGCGGCACGTACCAAGTTTGTTCTCCCAGCTCATCATCGTGCGCATTCGTGCTGTATTTTTTTTAAAAGAGCCCAATTAGGCCTGTTCGCCTGTGTACTTCTTTCGGCTGACGAGCCCAGTCAGCCAGCTGCTGTAAGTATGCTGCAGCCCAGCCGTTTCGATCAACTGCAGCTCAGCCCAAACACCCCAGCTACAGGCCCAGGCTTAACGTTTCCATGCGTTACTTGAGTTATTAAGTTTTTTTTTCTCCCTGGTAGTTTCTTGTTTATGTTGTTTTCCAAGTTTTGTTACGGAGTGCACCAGTTACTTTACAACACCCAAATCTCTGGTAACTTCAACCCTACTGTACTACTCTTTTGCAAGCTAGCAACCGACCGAGTGCACCAGTTAGCTCATTCAGGCTTTGAGTTATATATATCACGCAGGTATTTTCCAAAAAAAGAAAAAAAGATCACACAGAAATCGACATCTTCTCTAAATATACTCCCTCCGTCCCGTGAAGAGTGCAATCCTAGATTTGAAAAAAAAATCTCACAAAGAGTGCAATTCTAGAAAATATATCTAATTACCTGCCTAATTAAGCAATCAGATCTGATTTGCATACCAAAACTTAGTATATGTGACTAATAAATGAGGGTATTTGAGTTTTTTCGCACCACTATTAATATGTCCTAGAAAAACCGAGGGGTATATTACAATGATTACAATTACATTAAACTAAGCACAATTGTAAGTACAAAAATGGAACTTAAACATGCTTTAAGCCCAAACACAGCAATTAACAATTCATCTTAACTTTTTTTTAAGGATTAACTGCTCCTTTATTGATTCACAAGAGGGATCAAGTTACACACTCCTGTTGGCGGAGTTAAGAACCACACATACCTACCTAATGACTTATAAATGGAACTTCTAGCTATAGTGTGTGCATCATTATTCGAATCACGATGCTCATGCACAAACTCGACCCTGGTGAAGTCGTTTCGCCGAGCTTTCACCTCATGTATGATCTGACCATAGATTCCCATACCTTCACCAGGAATGTTCTTGACGACCGATGCACAATTCGTTGCCAGTCGTAACTTCTGCAGCATGAGGTCCGCTGCTAGAGCGAGGCCTTCCCTGCATGCCACGACTTCCACAGTCTCTGGATCAAAGCTTCCATCCAGGACAAGGGCAGACGCGCCTACGAAGCGTCCCTCCCCGTCCCTGGATATTGCTGCCGCCGAGCAGATTCCTGAATTCTTTGAAAGAGCTGCGTCTACATTCACCTTTGTCATGTCACTTGGCGGTGGAATCCACCGAGGTCTGGTAGCCGGGCGAACTCTCTGCCTGTTTTGTTCTCTCACCGGTTTCTTGATCGTTCCCAGCTCAGAGATAAATCTCTCCATGAAACAGTTCGTAGACAAAGGACTCTGGAACTTGTTTTCATGGATCGCTTGTCTTCTCGCATGCCGAATGGCCCATAACCTCACTACCACCCGTGCATAATCACCGAGAGCCATCCTCTTGCGTCATTATGTTGGGTCTGACAAATGACCTCTGTAATCTCCTCTTCCTCCAACATCCAAATAGATTTTGCCATGTTACAATCCAACAGTGAATGCTTCCAAGAATTATGTAGCCTGCAAATTGAACAATTGCTGGTGGTGGCCATATTTCTGTGATGGCGTACATCTCCGGTGGGAATAGACTGTTTAGCAAGTCTCCACAAAAACACCCGAAGCTTCGATGGGAGCTGCACGTTCCATAGTTGACACCACTCCTTTTCCTCAGCTCTTGTGTCCGACTTCCCGACTGAATGCTCGATCCAGTCCGATTGACTTTCCCTATTGTGTAACAACATGCGATACGCCGAGCGTACTGAAAATACGCCAGTCTTCTCATAACTGCAGGCCCAGAAATCATCCTGGTTCCGAGTACACAAAGGTATACTCTCAATGACCTCCCTGTCAATAGAGATAAAATGTTCCTCCAACTGGTCACGCCTCCAGGTTCCCGTTGTATGGTCGATGAGTTCAGAAACCCTAGCTGGCGGATGATCGCTGGTGCAGCACAACAGCTTCATGATCCCCTTCCTCGGCAGCCAATTTTGGTTCCAAATATTAGTGGTTGCTCTTGTCCCAATCCGACGTATGATGCCTTGCGTGAGTACATCTTTGCCATCCACGATTGCCCGCCAGACACACGATGGCAACGAGCCAACCGTGGCGTCCAAGAACGAGTCATTGGGGAAGTAGACTGATTTAAGCACACGCGCGCTTAAGGACTCTGGTTCTTGTAGAATCCGCCAAGCCTGACGCGCGAGGAGAGCCAAATTGAATAGTTTGATATCTCTGAACCCCAATCCTGCCATATACTTTGGCCTTGTCATTTGATCCCATGCAACCCAGCATGTACGTCGCTTACCATCCTTACCATCCTTGCTACCCCACCACAAATTGCGTAGCAATCCATCAATGTGTTGACACAGTCCCCTTGGTAATCTGAAGCATGACATGAAGTAAGTAGGGATTGCCTGTGCAACAGCTTTAATAAGAACTTCTTTACCTCCAGAGGATAGGCAAAGCTTGAGCCAACCCTGGACCTTCTGCCACACTCTATCTTTCGAATACTTGAATGAGCCATTGGACGAATTTCCAACATCTGTGGGCATGCCCAGGTACTTTTCACTCAAATCTTCATTGTGCACATCAAGAATCTGCTTGATCTCATCCCGTATGGCCTCTCCACATCCTTTTGAGAAGTGGATTGAAGACTCGGCCATATTCACCTGCTGCCCTGAAGCCTGGCAATACTCCTGTAGGATATCCTTCACTTGATCCGCACTTTCCCTATTAGCCTTGAAGAACAGCAGGCTGTCATCCGCGAACAAGAGGTGACTGACCATCGGAGCCGACGACGCCACCGTTATACCACTAAGATTAGATGAATGAATCCTTGATTTTAAGAGGCACCATAGGCCCTCTGCTGCTAACAAGAATAAGTAGGGAGAGATAGGATCTCCTTGTCGGATACCCCGTGATGGCCTGAAACTTTCCAAACGATCTCCATTAAATAAAACAGAGAAAGAAACCGTAGTTACCAATCTCATGATAATGTCAACCCACTGACGGTGGAAGCCCAATTTTAGCATGATCTTGCGCAAATATTCCCACTCCACTCGGTCATAAGCCTTCTTCATGTCTAACTTTAAAGCACAAAATCTTTGATCACCGCCCCTCTTCTTTTTCATGAAGTGCATGCACTCGTAGGCCGTGATTATATTATCAGTTATCAATCGCCCGGGAACAAAGGCGGACTGCTCCTCTGAGATAATCTCTGGCAAGATCTCCCTCAATCTGTTGGCTATCACCTTAGATGCAATTTTGTAGAGTACATTACACAGACTGATCGGCCTAAACTAGCCCAACTCCTCAGCATTCTCCAGCTTGGGGATCAACACGATACACGTATTGTTGATGATAGAAGGGTCATCTTCTCCCCGTAGCATTCTCAATACAACCGAAGTCACCTCGTCGCCGCACAACTCCCAGTGACGTTGGAAAAAATGGGTAGGGAAGCCGTCGGGCCCCGGTGCTTTGGTTGGAAACATTTGAAACAATGCACACTTCACCTCTTCATTAGTGAACGGAGATAGCAGCTCACTGTTCATCTCCATAGTTACCTTTTCGGGCACTATGTCTAGCACTTGCTCCATATTCATCGTCCCCTCCGAGCAATACAGGTGCTTGTAAAAATCAGTGATCAAGCCTCGCATCTCCTGCTCATCCTGTGTGGTCTGCCCGTCCGTTTTCTTAATTTCGAAATCTTGTTTCACCTTTGTCGCTGGCTCGCCCTCATGTGGAAAAACTTTGTATTTTTGTCGCCTTCAGTCAACCACATGATACGTGAGCGCTGACGCCACATTACCTCCTTGCGGTGGCTCAACTCTACAATCCTATCCGCAATTTTAACTTCAGCATGAGATAGCCCCGATTGGTTCTGCACCGACCGTAACTCCTCCAGTTTGTTTGTTCATCTCTACCAACTCCTTGCGGACATTGACAAAAGTCTGCACTCCCCATACACTTAGGTGTCCAGAAACATACACGAGTTTATCCTGTAACTCCCAGACAGATGCTGCCTTTCCTGCATTGAGCCATGATTGTGCCATCTTTGCTTGGAAATCTGCATGTTCTTCCCACATCAGCTCATACTTAAATTATTTCTTCTTTCGCCCACGACTCAGATGATCTTGGGCACGCTGCCAGCACAACAGAATCGGGTCATGGTCTGACGTTGCTGCCGTGAGGTGTTGAAGTGTCGCTGATGAGAATCACGAGCACTAGTCAGAAGTAGCTAGCGCCCTGTCTAGTCGTACCCGGCAGTACTCCCCTCCTGCCACCTTCTTCTCAAAGGTCCAGCTACGACCCTCATAACCTAAGTCGTAAAGGCCACATATGTCAACCATCTCGCGAAAACCTACAATCTGTTGATGACTCCTTTCTTGAACTCCGACATGTTCGGATCGGTGGAGGACTTCATTGAAGTCCCCTATGCACACCCATGGAAGTGGGGACGAGCTCTTGATGAATTTGAGCATATCCCATGTTTTATGGCGTTCTGCAGTTTGTGCTTGACCATACACACATGTCAGCCTCCATGGTTCACCCCCGTGTTCTCTCATAACTGCATCAATATGATATTGAGAATACGGCAAAATTTCAACTCTAGTGTTATTGTGCCAAAAGATACCAAGCCCACCACTACGGCCTGAGCTGCTTACGACAAACGAATTAGCAAAACCTAGAGTACCCTTCAGAGCTTCCACCCGTGTCTTGTGAATCTGAGTCTCGAGCACGCATAGCACAGATGGGGCAAACTTCTTCGTGAGATCACGAAGCACGTTAACTGTCGCGGCGTTGCCCAAACCGCGATAGTTCCAACTGAGGCAACTCATTGAGCTGGGCGGCTCCCCTCCTCGAGGGTCGCCTTGTTCTTCTGTAGGGACAAATTTGCACCCTTCTCCGTCAGAATCCCGTCCTTCTCCGCAACACTCAGGTGTAGCTTCTGCAGGAGAGCCACTACGTCCGAATCTCCCATCTCCGCCTTCCCCTTCGACGATGATGCCGCTGTCCTTCCCGCTGGCCCACCGACTTCCTGAGCAAACCCTAGGTCCTCCTTATCTGCAAGGCCGGGCAGTTCAGCAGGTCAACCCCTTGATCAGCCCGAGCAGAGACAGGGTTAGGGAGATGCTCTATGGGGGCAGTAGAGCGGTCAAGTTCCTCCGACGGAACGATCGCCGCCGGAGTCCGGAACCCTAGTCACCTAGGTCTGTCCGCCAAGCTGATCGCCGCAATTCATCTCAACTGAAAGCCCCCACGAAAGAAGACTTAGACTTGTGTCCAATCTACTGAACCTGCTGATATTATTCCTTGCTTGGCTGGATCAGAACAGGAGCCCAATAGATTTGTTTTCTTGGGCTGGTTCGAGGAACCTAGGGACCGAACGAACCATGGCCAGATCGTTCTAACAAGAGGCCGTATACCTCCTGACTGCATGCAACGCTGGATGACCCTGAAAAACTGTCCGTAGCCAAACTTGGAGCTTCAAGAGTTTTTTTTATCGAATTTGTGGTTTCAGACTTCTGTCGGAGTACATGAAACGTAGCAAAAACCAACTGAAAAAAAAGCAGCACGCCACGACGTATGGACCATATTTTACTTTATTTGCTCCTGAAACGGGTGGATGATGCATGCGTAAACAATCCTTGCAAGAACACATGTACACAAATGATTGGCGACGCCGACGCATGCTCGCCTAAAAAAAGCATAGACATGTACATCGTCTGAATTCGAGCAAATAAATTAGTCACTCCTTATTTAGAAGATAGAACTAAAGTAAGATTTCAGTCTTATTTGGAGGAGATGACCACATTTCAGTCTGCATAAGAGACAACAATTAACAAAGGGAGTACAGAACTGAGGAAAACATAATGGTTCAGTCTGCGATGTTGGGTACAAAACCACTTGTAGCAAAGGATTCAATTACATCTGTTGCAGGAGCAAAAAATCAGATCAAAGCAGCAGCAAGCAAGGGAACAAATCAGTTACAAACAAGTAAAAAAACCACATATACAAGCACGGGTGCTAGCAACAAGCAGGGTGGCAGATTAGGTACAGACAAAGCACCGAAGGAGGGAAAGGCTCCTGTAGCAATTGGAGGTGGAACACAACATGTAGATGGTCTTGTTGACACAATGTTGGGAGCAGGTGTGGCAGCTGATGGTATGTCCAACGGTAGCCTCGGTAGCAGGACAGTCATGGCTATGTTATCTCCGGACGGTGATGGACAACTCACGCCGCTTCGCCGTAGCATCAGAACAACAGGAGATGCGGATGTGGACTCTATTGAGAAGGCCGGGATTAGAGTTGCCATCAAGAATCTCGACGAACCCCAAGGTATGAAATCTGATATTTCGTTTTGTTCCTTTTCTAATGAACATATTAAGAGGAAGTTAGTGAATCTTGGTGTTGGGCTGGTGTGACAGAACCGCTCAAAATAAATTCGGATTATCACCTAAGCCGGTTCACTTGGCTCATAAGCGATAACCAGGATGTATCTTGTCGCCTCTGCCGGGTCTTGCCCGGTTAATCACTTATACAGGATCGAGAATATGCGCTAAGCCCACACGAAGGCGGGACCAGAGTACAAGTTCGATATTACATAAAAGTCCACAAGGACATAATATTACAAACCAGATTTTTCATACATAAAGTAAAGGTGATGCAGAGTTTAGACAGCGGAAAATAAAACTAGCGCGTGATACACATGGGAGGCCATCCAAGCATATCATTCCTCATCATCATTCTCCCATTCAATTTTCCATCCATCTGGAATAGCACCAGACCAGATGGGGTTACCTGAAAAGCACAAATTAAGCAAGGCTAAGTATGCTAATACTCAGCAAGACTGACCCGACAAAATAAAAGATACAACTAGACATGCAATGCTTTTTGGCTGGTGGTTTGTTTTGCCAAAAGCAACTAAGAGTTGATCCTTACTTTCCATTTTTAGCTCAAGTTCTAGTATGTTAACCATTCTAGGTAAGCAACTAATAAACAAGCATGTTTGTGCAAATAAGATTAATCAGTCAACAATATTAATCCAAAATATTTCATAAATAAACATGGGGTAGCCAGTGGTCAAGCCGACTCAGATAACGGCGAGTGACCGACGATCAATCGATTTATATCCTTGCAAGGTAAACCCAAGATACACGGAAGAAGGTAGACCCCAAAGAAATCAAATAAAAGCGAATGCGGGGTCTATCCCGACCAGGCGGTTCCCGTCACTCCCCAGATTAGGGACAGGTGCCACTGTCCTAAGTACAAGGTTACTGGAACGCCCTCACACGGCACGTCCAGACTCACACTTGCACTACCGGAATCAAACCGGGAGACGCATCTCAAGATTAGTAGCGATAAAGTCCCCGCACTGGTTCATTAGGTACTAGCCTTACCGGTTCCATTCCCGACAAGCACTTGGTACGTTCAATAGCTTAGACCAGCACCATGCTACTCGGTCGAGACCGAACCATTGCTCTTACCACATGAGCGAGTCAATTTTATCCAACTTATGATTCCAATATAAGCATCCTATATCTCGCGAGCAATGAGTCATTACTCGACTTGTACCGTATCCTTAGAGCATAACACTAGCGTCCTAACATACTAGTAAAAGAGCATAGGAACCTAAGGATCATGCATCTAGGTTTCAAATCAACTCCTGGAACTTAAATGCACAAAGTAAAGCATAAATACTGAAAATGAAATATGAGTTTAGAAAAAGGTTAGATGAAACTCCGGTGCTTGCCTTCCTCTAACTCAACACTAGCCTTTGGCTCTTCTGGACTTTGGTCCAGGTCTTGCTGCACGACAGTGTGATTCACCTCTCCACTAGCTGCTCCCTCCTCCTCCTGAGTGAGAGTGTAGGTCCCGTCGGGTAAATCTACACGTTTATGCACATGCATTAGATTATGGTGAAAGTGGGAGAATTACCACCAAATCCAACTCTTGTTGGCCACATTCATCTTAACAACTAGGGAAACTCACAAAAAGTATTGGGGGTGTGGTGAGGGTGAACTAAATATTATTTTGATGGGGATTGTGTGCACATCTAAGCAACTTAAATTACTAAACTTCATTAATAGTAGGGGGTGAGTGATGATGGACTAGTTATGACTTTGATGGTGATTGTGTGCATATTTAAGCAAATTAGTATAACAAACATCACCAAACAGTAGGAGGTGTGTTTAAAAATTATTTAAAACAGAAACTAAACATAACTATCTTCTTTGAATTTAACTAATAAATATAAATCTATTTATTCAATTTCTTAGCTAGCATTCATCCATAATTCATATAAATTAAAATATAACTTCAACTGATCTCAAAATTTTAACACAGAAGCATGTGACTATAACAAGCTTAAATACCAAGACATAAAGATCGAATGTCATACGAGAAGACACCCTATATTTATCGCAGGGTTGATGACGCCAAAAAGACACAAATATTGGGGTCAAAGTCCAAAATGCCAAGACGGGCCACTCGAAGGAAGGGGCGACCGAACCGAGTCAGGAAGGACCCAGGCCGGTCGGCCCAGGCTGACCGACCTGGCCCTTTCCCACGTCAGTTCGGCCCCCGGTTTCTTGTGCGTGAAGATCCTTCAACCCTAAGTATTGGCCGGTGCCGCCATTCGTCAAAAACAGAGATAAATACCCCCGAGAGGATCCATTCTTCAAGAGAGGTTGGATCGGAAGAGATTCGAGAAGAGCACTCGGGAGAAACATTCATCTAGTCCAAGGAGGCGGCCACAAGCGAAGGAGGACGTCGAGGTGCTGCCACGGCACCCCCGGAGTTGAAGGATGCACCGCCGGAAGCATCTACCATGATCAACGACGCCATGATTAGCGTCTTGATGGGGTAATCTTCTCATTTGTCCATGGGGTTGTAACGGATCATGTCATGTAATCACCGACTCGTTTATGGTTTCAATCTATTGGTTTCGTGTTGATGATGCTTTCATGTTTAAGGCTAGCTACCGTGCTTTTCGGGTGTATAGATCTCACTACTCCTGTTGATCCCTTCAACATACCATGATCGTTCATTGTTTTGCCTTGATTGCCTTCGCGTAGTGACAGTGCGAGAGAAGGAAAAGGGTGAAGCTGCGGTCACACCTTCAATAGATTAGATTGGTTGTTTATCTTCCTTAGCGGTTGCATGTTCATGTATCCTAGACCCTATGGGCAAGTGTCCTTTACATCTTGTGCACCTCACACACCTCTTTGTTTTAAGTTTGGTTTGCTCTTAGATCAATCTCTAGTTAAAGGTTGTCTTAATCAACTAGATTAGCTTTAGATCGAACGCTAGCAATCCCCTTGCTCCTTGGGTTGACAAGAACCTTGGGTTTACACTCAAGGTAAGAAGGGTCCCATACGGTCCGTACGCTTGCGGAACGAAGTTTGCAACAACAATCAACCGTCAACAAGCCCTTTTTCTGGCACTATTGCCGGGGAGCAAGCCAGTTTGCTTCGTTTGATTTTGTGTTAATTTTTGTTGATTACTAATGTCTAAGCTTTGTTTCCTAGAAACCCCCGCTTTTGTTTTGTTTTTGTTGTCTAGATGGCGTTCGCCCACCATCCTTTGGAAGAACCGGAGAAATCATTAAGGGATTACGCTAGTCCCCGATGTGAAGACATCAAGGTACAAGAGTCGGATTCGAAGCCCGAAGTAACGAAGTATGAGATTAAGGCACGAATCATCGAGATGGCGGCGGCCAATCCTTTCGAAGGGATAGAGGCGGACAACCAGTATAGACACATCAAGCACTTCGCTACATTATGCAATACTGTACGACAAGAAGGAGTCCCCGACGAATGGTTCAAGTGGAATCTCTTCCCAAACTCACTTGCCGGTGAGGAAAATAAGTGGTACTCATTCGCATCCTTCGAAGTTGGATGGAATTGGAACCAATTGACAAGGAAGTTTTGTGAAAAATTCTTCCCGATAAGTAAAGTCCAACATCTAAGGAGCAAGTGATCACCTTCACGCAAGGAGAAGAAGAAGGGATAGACCAAGCGTGGAATAGATTCAACGAGTTGATTGAACAAGGACCACAACTCGGATTCTCTAGTGACGTACTTTTGCACACTTTTTTCTTTTCCCTAACCCCTAGTTGCGCGGAACATGTTCAAATGTGTGCAGGAGGGGATCTCATGGAGAAAACACTCATGGAAGCCGCTCAACTTTTACAAAAAATCAGTAAGGCGGCGGCCACGCGAAGAGATTGGGAAACACGACTTTCGGGGAAGCAAGAATGTGACTCAAGTGTGAGAACACTTGCTGGAATTTTCAGAGGAGCGACCCCGGAACACAAGAAAGAGGAACCAATTCCGGAAAAATTAGAAGAAGTACACGTGGAAGTAAGAACTACCTCAAACATCGACTTCGCCAAGTCAAGCCAAGTGAATGGAAGAAGCATTTCAAGCGCAAAGCCGTTGAGGGAGTTCGAGCAAATGGATTGGGTTCCAATTGATTTTGGGGAAGTGTTTGACAAGAGAAGACCATACCCTAACCAAAAGGGGATGGCAAGAGCTTTGGAGGTAGATTTCCCGCCGGGGAAGCAAGCGGAAAATTCATATGATCTTGAAACGACCGGTGAGATTTTTCGAAAGCTCTTTAATGAAGTAGAAGTGGATTCGGACCATATAGCCGAGGTGAAAAGAGTGATGGGGATCAAGCCTGAAGCATCGCCATACGCTCGCCTCGCTGAAGTCTACGCCATAGGATCCGATCAAGAGGAGAAGACAGCCCCACACTTAAGTTGCACGATTAATGGAATTCAATTCAAAGCTTTATGTGACATCGGAGCACAAGTAAGTGTCTTATCCTCTAAAATTTATGATGAGATTCATAATCATACCATAGACCTAGTCCCAACTTCAACTAAGTTAATCATGGGAGATGGTAGAGTTGCTAGGCATCTTGGAATTGCTTGCAATCTTGAAGTTGTCATCTCTAAAAAATGCATACCAACCGATTTCTTTATTGTTGATGCCTACTGTGATAAACATGATCACATAATTCTTGGTAGACCCTTTTTAAAGTTGGTTAATGCTGTTTCAGATGCCAGAAAAGGGAAAGTAGTGATTAATCTTGATGGAGATAAACATACATACGATTTTCTTCCCGATTCTAGGAACTCCTTACCCCTACCTCTTGATGACGAAGAGGTAGGAAGTCTTCGTTTTGTTGAAACTTTCAGGGATCCACTACAAAGAGCAATGGAGAATCAACCTAATGATGAGAAAGACGAAGAATTAGAGGAAGCATCTAAAGGACTAGAACCACAAGATGGAAGCATGGAGGGGGAGAAATTTGAGGATATCGGAGAAATTAAGCCCGAAGAGCCAGAAGTGCCGGAGGTGGACCTTAAACCTTTGCCTAAGGGATTGAGGTATGAATTTTTGGGGCCGAACAAGACCTATCCCATCATTGTGAGCGATGAGTTGAGCCCCGAAGAAAATGAGATGTTGCTGAATTTATTGAAGAAGCACAAGAAGGTGATCAGATATTCAATAAATGATCTCAAAGGACTTAGCCCAGCCTTTTGTACTCATCGCATACCTATGGAGGATCAATGCAAGCCCGTAGTGGACCATCAAAGGAGGTTAACCCACGCCATACGAGAGGTGGTGAAGAAGGAGGTGATCAAGTTATTGGACGCCAGAATCATTTACCCGGTACCGCATAGCGAATGGGTGAGTCCCGTACATTGTGTGCCGAAGAAAGGAGGCTTGACCGTGGTGAAGAATGAGAAGAATGAGTTAATTCCGCAAAGGACCGTGACCGGATGGAGGATGTGCATTGATTATCGGAAATTGAATAAAGCAACAAAGAGGGATCACTTCCCCCTACCGTTCATTGACGAGATGCTTGAGAGGTTAGCAAATCATTCCTATTTTTGCTTTTTTGATGGGTACTCGGGGTTCATGCAAATTCCTATTCACCTGGAAGATCAACACAAGACAACTTTTACTTGCCCATATGGAACATTTGCATATAGAAGGATGCCTTTTGGTTTGTGTAATGCTCCAGCCTCTTTTCAATGTTGCATGATGGCTGTGTTTTCGGAATTCATTGAAGAAATTGTCGAGGTGTTCATGGATGATTTTTCCGTCTATGGGAAAACTTTTGCGGATTTTTTAGCTAACTTGGACAAGGTTCTCATGAAATGTGCGGAGGTTGACTTGGTGCTCAATTGGGAGAAATGCCACTTTATGGTTAAGCAAGGTATAGTGTTGGGACACGTGATATTCGAAAGGGGCATTGAGGTGGATAAAGCCAAAGTCGAGGCGGTCGAGAGACTTCCACCACCGACGGATATCAAATCTTTGAGGAGCTTCTTGGGCCATGTAGGATTTTATAGAAGATTTATCAAGGACTTCTCAAAGATCACCAAGCCATTAACTAACCTTCTTCAAAAGGATGTGCCATTTGACTTTAATGACAAGTGCTTGGCGGCGTTTCAGACACTAAAGAAAGCTCTCGTGACCGCACCAATCATTCAACCGCCCGATTGGAGTCAGCCATTCGAGATAATGTGTGACGCTAGCGACTATGCTGTTGGAGCCGTCTTGGGACAACGAAAAGAAGGCAAGGTACATGCTATATATTATGCTAGTAAAACTCTTAATGGAGCTCAATTAAATTATGCAACAACAGAGAAGGAGTTGCTTGCGGTTGTGTTTGCCTTCGAAAAATTCAGATCATACATTGTGAACTCCAAGGTGATTGTCTACACCGATCATGCGGCAATTAAGTATCTCTTGTCAAAGAAGGATGCCAAGCCAAGGTTGATTCGATGGATCCTTCTATTACCAGAATTTGATGTTGAGATTCGAGACAAAAAGGGGTCAGAGAATGTTGTGGCCGACCACCTGTCAAGGATGAATCGTGAGGATGATAAGGAGCCCATTTAAGACAAGATGAGAGATGATCACCTTTATCGAGTAATCGATAAGGATAGTTGGATGATCGACATCATTCGAGCGATTCGAAAAATGCCACTCGATCACTTAGACAAGAATGCACAAAGAAGGGTAATCTCCGAGAGCCGAAAATATTTTTGGGATTCACCTTACCTTTTTAGACTTGGAGCCGATGGAGTGTTGAGAAGGTGTGTACCAAGAGAAGAGAGGCAAGAAATAATAAGGAAGTGTCACTCGGCGGAATACGGAGGACATTATGGGCATTTCCGAACTCAAGCAAAGGTATGGGCCAGCAGATTTTATTGGCCGGAAATGCATGAAGATGCTAAAAGGTATGTTGCCTCTTGCCCCGAATGCCAAAGAACCGATAACATCTCTCAAAGGAATGCCACGCCCTTGAATTATAATTTGCAAATCGATTTATTTGATGTTTGGGGTATCGACTTCATGGGACCATTTACAAACTCACATGGATATGAGCATATACTTGTCATGGTTGATTATTTGTCAAAGTGGGTGGAGGCTATACTATGTCGTAAAGCGTCAACGGAGGAGTCCATCTCAATGGTTAAGAATATCATTTTTCCTCGCTACGGTGTTCCGAGAATCTTGGTAAGCGACGGAGGGACTCATTTCACCAGGAATAGCTTTCGAAAGTGTTTGTCCAAATTGGGAATCGAGCATAGAGTGGCTGCGGCCTATCATCCACAAACCAATGGACAAGCGAAAACATCAAATAGGCAACTAAAGAGCATCCTCAATAAGACTATTGAGAAGGGAGTCAAGGATTGGTCAAAGAAATTGGTGGAGCATTATGGGCATATCAGACGGCATTCAAGACACCGATAGGTATGACTCCATACCAATTTGTATATGGCAAGGCTTGTCATCTTCCGGTTGAGCTAGAGCACAAGGCATATTGGGCAATAAAGGAGATGAGCCTCGACTTAGATGCTGCAAGGATGAAAAGAAGAATCCAAATTAGCGAGCTAGAAGAGATGAGGTTGAAGGCTTATGAAAGTGCAAGCATTTACAAAGAGAGGATCAAAAGGTGGTATGATAAAAGACTTAAAGGAAAAGAGTTCAAGGAAGGAGATAAGGTCCTTCTCTACAATTCAAGGTTCAAAACTTTCAGAAAAGGGAAGTTACAAAGCAAATGGGACGGACCTTATGTGGTACATTCGGTGTTCTCCAATGGAGCGGTTACTATCATGGATGCAAAAGGTGACTAATACGTGGTGAATGGTCAGCGGCTAAAGGTCTATATTGAACCGGATGTCGTGCCCCTACACTGCGTTGACATTTTCACAATGGAGGATGAACACGAGCGTCGAGCCTAGGACGAAAAACAAGGTACGTCACATGTATATATTTTAGTTTTTATTTTATTATGTTCCATGTATTTTTGCTGGGCCAACTCTTCTGCACGGGTTTATATTCAAAAAATAGTGGGCACCACAAATTTTGGGGCGAGCCAGCCCACGGGACAAGGTAGGCCGGTCAGCCCAGGCCGGTCGGCCTAGGGGCTCTGCATGGCGGCTCGCGCCCGTTTTCCTCTGGGGCACGTCTCTCTAACTTCTAAGCTTGCACCGATGATTTTTGGGAGGTTAGAAATAGGAAAGAAGGGGTTTCGGCACAACGAGCACCCGATGTGCTTGGAGAATAAGAAGTGGTGCTCGTCTTGTGGTAAGTTCCACTAAGTTTAGCGGTTGTTCTTCCCCTTTGTTCTTTTTGTAAAAAAAATACGACGAGGATGTCGTATGGTCGAAGCGTGGGGGAGGAACTAGCGCTAGTTCCAAAAAACTTTTTGCCCTAGTAGTTTGGTTGGTTTGGTTTGAAGTTTTTCAATTTTAAGCTCGATGGTGTGTTAATGTTAGTGTTGAGTCAATAAAGAAAAAAATGAGTCTTGAAATTGTCTCGTGTGTTTTATTTTTCTTGCTTACTTGTTTATCTATCTTTTATCTTTATATTCGATCATGAGCAATGAGTACAAAAGTTTCTGTGGTGCTTAGTGGGTTCTTGCCCGTGAGAGCATCCATACTTTACTTTGAGCTAGAACCTTGTTTAGCTATGCTACAATTATTACAAAGTTGGAGGTTTTTATTTCTGAAAATTACATGAAAAACCCCTTGCAATAAAGGTTAGCATCTTCTTCTTCTTCCAAGTTGAGAGCAAGCTTATCCTATACAAAGCCTTTATATATTCGTTCCACTATAAGTGTTGTTAGCATGATGAATTGGGTTAGGGCTTTTCTCTCTTGGAAGTTCTAAATTCGAGCAATGATCATGTGCTTGCTTTATATCTTTTATTGCTAGCCTCGTCATATATTCGGTAACGAGACTTTCACATCGAAAGTCCCGTGTATCGCCGGATTCCATACCCAACCCATAATATCTTTTTATTCATCTTATTCCTTGAACACAACCTATGCCCGAAGATTCGTTCCGTCTCTAGCAAGGATTTTGGCTAAATTTCAGATTGTATTTCCACGCCAAGGAGGTGAGCATAAAGCTTTGGAGAATAGATAAAGATGTCAAGCAAAGAGAAAAAAAATGGGTATAAAGAGAAGAAAAAAAGGAAAAAAAGGAAAAGAAAAGAAAAGAAAAGAAAAGAAAAAGGAATAAAGAGGAATTCAAAGGCAAAAGCAAGAAAGGTATAAGAGGGGATAACAAGTCAAGTGAAGATCAAGAGAAGTGCAAAGGAAGGATGTGATGTTGTTGAGAACAAATCTTCGATATTCCAACCATGTGCAATCCGACAACAAGGACATCATTAGGGCCTTGGAGTCATATTTTCTTTTCCCTTTTGCACATGTCCACTATTCTAAATCTTCTTTTCCTTGATACCCTCACATTATGGTTTCATTCTCATGGTCATTGGCTTGGAAGGTGAACAACTATTAGAGAACTTTCCTAGCTTGATGTTGACACATCTTAACGTATACTTTTACTTGTCAACTAAATAAAGAAAAGGGCATAAAATGAATATCAATATAGACTTAGGGGTTTGCTACTAATGAATTCCACGAGTTTTGGTGAATTATATATTTTCAGGGACTATTCAGGAAAATGCTAAAAGAATGAATTCTAGAAGGCTCCAGAAGACTCCCGAACTCAACCGAAGTGGGCCCCAAGAAAATATGCATCTAGAAGGGACAAGAGGCCCACACGCGAAGGCGGAGCCCGGCCTGGGCCCAGCCCAGGCCGACCGGCCCTGTGGGGAGGCCGATCGGGCCCCCTAGCCCCGATCAGGCCCATCTTCTGGAAGCTTCCTCCACCGTCTCCTAGGATCAATCTAAACCACTTGTTTAGGTCGGTTTGATCCTACGGCGCACGGTACCCCCTCAGGACTATATAAGCAGCCCCTCTGACCCCAGGGTAGGCAATCCAATTCATTCTGATCACCAATGCCTACCTGAGATAGAAGCTCTAGATTAGAATTAGAGTTGGAGAGAGTTGTATCAAGTTGAGAGATTGGAGCCATGGTCTAATTAGATCTAGCCAATCTTGTTCGAGAGGATTAGAGAGCGGTAGAGGCAAAGCTGAAGGAAGGCCCAGACATGTCGGTGTCTCCTCTTCATCTTCTACCTCTGGGATCAGACTCCATTGGAGCCCGATCCTGAGACCTTGCGGGAAAGATTGACTTCTTATTCAAATGAGCAACATTGTCTTTATTGTTCTTACGGTTCACAACTCTTTGAGTACTTTAATTCCTGTAGCTCTTGAATTAAAGTTGCATGTTTAGTGTAAGCGTGGTGCTTAGACTAGCTAGCTTATGAATGCCTTCTATATTCCGGATCGTGTGGTAGATCGTGGTGGTGACAGCACCATTGAGTCCTTCGTAGTCCACCTCCCGTCTATAGAAACCATAGGACTCCCCCCATAGATTCTCGGGAGGTTCCCTTTCCTAAGTGTGCCTTTAGACAATCACCCCATAAGAACAATATAGACATAGCTTGTGAGAATAAGAACCAGACATCCTTAAGTTCTCCTTATCTCTTCTTTCTGTCAAGTCCTTGATAGCTTCTCAGGGATTAGTCTTTTACTCAGACCATTCTTTCTACCTTTCTCCCTGTGGATTTGATATTTAAAACCCTCTCCCGGGTGGAATGCTCGCCGGTATCCGTGCGCTTGCGGATTATCCATCATAATATTTCTGTAGGCTTAACAAATACCAACACTTGATAATATTTCTGTTAACTTCACTAGCCATACCTATAGCTCCACCATATATTTAAATGAGAGACTTGTGGGAGATGAGAGTTCATAAATTGTTTAGGATAGCCACCTTAAATGAGCGACATGTGAGAACTTGGAGGAAGATTTTGTCTAATACTTGTTGCATGAATTTTATTTTTGAAAAAGCTCAAAACCCTCCGGCGGAAGTAAGAAAGTAAGTATGGTTGGATAAAGGACCTCCGGCAAAAAGGTATAAGTTGTGGGGTAAGACTTGATTGGGTAATTTCCTAAACGCCCATGATCCATATAGTGTTTATTGTTTTCATGTTTCTTATATCAAAGACGAAAGGTTGACTAACTTGTAAGGAAGGAACTTATGACACAAGTTTTAACTCCATGGACAAGTGTTCTTTTGCAAGAAATTTGCTCAAGGACGAGCAAGATCTAAGCATGGGGGAGATGTTGATGGTGAATTTTGGTGCTCCAAACATGTTCATTACACTTTGGTTTGAACTTCATCATGGTACTAACCCACCACTAGGCACACTAATGATATAACAAGTTCAACTTTGTATGTGCATTTGGAAGTGTGATATTTTTGTAGGAAAACATGGACTAAAGGGACGGAGTCACATCGAGTTCAAAGGAGTATATGAGGAGTTCCGTTCGTGTTCAAGTGCAAGGCAAACTCACTCCCAAAGGTGGCAAGGACCAAGGTGCTACGACAAAACATCTCCAAGGACCAAGACATAAAGATCGAATTTCATACGAGAAGACCCCCTATATTTATCGCAGGGTTGATGACGCCAAAAAGACACAAATATTGGGGTCAAAGTCCAAAATGCCAAGACGGGCCACTCGGAGGAAGGGCGACCGAACCGGGCCCGGAAGGACCCAGGCCGGCCGGCTTGGCCCTTTCTCATGCCAGTTCAGCCCCCGATTTCTTGTGCGCGAAGATCCTTCAACCCTAAGTATTGGCCGGCGCCGCCATTTGTCAAAAACAGAGATAAATACCCCCAAGAAGGCCGGCTCATAGGGAACCAAGGCCGGCGATGGCCACCCGTACACCACCTGAAAGGGCGACGTGCGTAGGGTGGAGTGAAAAGCTGTGTTGTAGCAGTATTCGGCCCATGGGAGCCACGCGCGCGGGCGGTCGCCGGTGATGCACCGGAGATACATGGCGATGGCCTTGTTCACCGCCTCGGACTGCCCGTCGGTTTGGGGATGGAATGCCGTACTCATGCAGAGTTTGACGCCCGCCATTTTGAAGAGGTCGCGCCACACATTGCTGGTGAAGACCAGGTCGCGGTCGCTGACGATGGACGCCAGCATGCCGCAGGCGGACGATGTCGTTGAAGAAAGCACGAGCGACAGATGCGGCGGTGTAGGGGTGGCCCAAAGCGATGAAGTGCCCGTACTTGGAGAACCTGTCCACCACGGTGAGTATAACACTCTTACCATTCACCTTTGGCAAGCCCTCAACGAAATCCATCGAGATGTCCGCCCAAACTTGAGTCGGTACGTCGAGAGGTTGAAGAAGACCGGTGGGATGGTGCGCTTCTATTTTGTTGTGCTGGCAGACAGTGCAGGCGCACACAAATTCGCTCACGACGCGGCGATCCTGATCCACGACGAAGTCACTGCGCAGTCGCTGGAGCGTCTTCTGCACCCCTTCATGGCTATTGGTGTGGGCAAGCTGCAGTACCATCAGGAGCGCCAGAGACGCGGCCAGGATGTACACGCGGGTGCCGCAGATGATGAGGCCGTCCTCGACGCGCCATGGATCGCCTCATTCTGCTACGATGGTGTCGCAGATGCGGCGCAGGTCGTCGCTGTCCTGGAGCTCAGTGCGTAGCTCGGCGTAGAACTCGAACGTCGGTCCGGAGAGTGTCGCCAACATCGGGGACTCGGGCGCCTCTTGCTCGCGGTGCGATAGAGCATCGACGACCGTGTTCAAGCGGTCGGGCCGATACTCGACAGTGAAGTCGTAGCCGAAAAGCTTGCTGATCCATTTGTGTTGGGGCATGGTGGAGAGGCGCTGCTCGAGCATGTACTTGAGCGTGTAATGGTCCGTGCAGACAATGAACTGACGGCCCGAAAGGTAGGGGCGCCAGTGGCGTACCGCCTGCACGAGTTCGATGAGCTCGCGCTTGTACGCGGCGACCTTGAGATGGCGAGTGGTGAAGGGCTTGCTGTAGAAGGCCAGGGGTCCCGCGCCCTAGTGAAGTACGGCGCCAAAACCCGTGCCGGAGGCGTCGCAATCCACCACAAACGGCCGGTCAAAGTTCGGTAGGTGGAGCACCGGAGCAGTGGAGAGAGCCGTCTTGAGCACCTCGAATGCCGTTGTCGCCACGTCAGTCCACTGGAACCCCACCTTGCAGAGGAGCTTCGTGAGGGGCACCGCCGTTGTGCCAAAATCCCGGATGAAGCGCCGGTAATACCCGGTGAGACCCAGGAACCCACGCAGCGCCCGCGTGTTCCCTGGTCGTGGCCAGGATTCCACCGCCGTGGCCTTCTCCTTTTCCGTCTCCACGCCAGACACAGAGATCACATGCCCCAAGTAAGCGACAGAGTCGGTGGCGAACGAGCACTTGGAGCGCTTCACCCGGAGTTGGTGTTCACGCAGGACGGTGAACACCACGCGCAAGTGCTAAAGGTGCTCGGTCCACGAACTGCTATAGATGAGTATATCATCAAAAAACACCAGGACGCACTTACAGAGAAAGGGCCGGAGCACGGTGTTCATCAAGCTCTGGAACGTCGCCGGCGCGTTGGTGAGGCCGAAAGGCATCATGAGGAACTCAAAGTGATCATTGTGCATCCGGAACACTGTTTTCTCGATGTCGTCGGGATGAACATGCACTTGGTGGTAGCTGGTGCGCAAATCCAACTTGGTGAAGAAACGGGCGCTGTGAAGTTCATCGATGAGCTCTTCCACCACGGGGATTGGGAATTTGTCCTTCACCGTCCGCCCGTTGAGTGCTCGGTAATCGACGCAAAAGCGCCATGAGGCGTCGGGCTTCCTGACGAGTAGAACTGGGGCAGAGAATGGCGATGTGGATGGCCGGATGATGCCCTGCTCGAGCATTGCAGCACACTGTGCTTCGAGCTCGTCCTTCTGGAGCTATGGATACCTATAGGGGCGCACAGCCACCAGCGCGGTCCCTGGAAGAAGATGGATTCAGTGATCACAGGGGCGAGGCGGTGGGAGGCCCGACGGCACCGCGAAGATGTCCTCGAACGAACGGAGAAGGCGCTCGAGGAATGCAGGCTCCGAGCCGCAGGCCGCATAGAGGTGCCCTGGTGTCCTGATGTCCGTGCGCGTGGAGCCGATGCCTTTCCAGAGGACGCGCCGGCCCTGGTGCTAGAACGCCATGCACAGGTCGTCGAGGTCTCACAAGATGGGGCCCAGGGTCCGGAGGAACTGAACCCCGAGCACGACGTCGTAACAGTCGAGCAGGATGGCGTAGCAATCGACGGTGAAGTACTCATCACCAATGCGAACAGCGACGTTGCAGGCGAGGCCGCAGTAGGCGACACGGTCGCCGTTGGCGACCACGACGTGAGCTCCCTGCTATCGTGGAAGTGCAGACCGGTGCGGCGGGCTGCCGCCGTACTATGAAATTGTGCGTCGAGCCGGTGTCGAACAGGGCGGTGAGCACAACGTTGCCGACGCAGATGTGGACCTGCATCGTGTCCTCGGAACGGATGCCCATGATGGCGTTGAAGGAGATCAGCGGCTCATCCTCGGCCGTCGGAGGACACTCATCCATCAAGTTCGGGGGGTCATCAACGAAATCTGCGACCTCCAGGAAGAACAGGTGCTGGCACTTGTGGCCGCGCACGTACTGCTTGTCGCAGTTGTAGCAGAGGCCCTGACGGCGTTGCTCGGCCATCTCCGCCGACGAGAGACGTCGAAGCTGTCGCGGCGGCGGTGGTGACGGGGCGGCCGTAATCGCCAGGGGCTGTGTCGACGCAGGGGCAGATGGCAGCGCCGTGGACTGGGGGTGTCGCTGCTGGGATCGAGGCGGCCGAGACGCCGTGGCGGGCAACACCGCAGCTGCGCGACACTCATAAGCACGCGCGAGCGCCATGGCGCATTGCAGATCATGTGGAAGCTATAGCTCGATGTCGACGCGGATGGAGTCGGGGAGGCCGCCCGTGAAGAGGCGGACTTGCTATTCCGTTGAAAGGTACCCGGCGTGCGCCATGCGGGTCTGGAAGTTCTCAATGTAGTCGTCGACGGAGGAGCGGAATGGGATGCACGCAAGTTCCACCAAGTGATTGGTGCCCATGGCCGGACCAAAGCGCTGCTGACAAAGCGCCTTGAAGTGGGGCCAAGACACCATACCGGCGTCGCGTTCCAGCATGTAATACCAGTGCTGGGCGGCACCGGTCATGTGGAAAGTGGCGAGACCGACCTTCTCGCCATCGCCGGTGTGCTGCGCCCGGAAAAAATGCTCACAACGATTGAGCCAGCCCAAGGGGTCTTCACGGCCGTCAAAGGTGGGGAAGGAGAGCTCGTAGTAGTGCGGAACGCCGACGCCCTCGGCCTGGTCCTCCAGATGGCCGAAGTGAAGAGGGTGCCGGACCCCCTGTAGCGGCGGCTGCTGTGGGGAAACTTGGTAGACCGACGGCTGCTGGGAAAATCCCGGGATTGGCGACGGTGATGGCGGGAACTGGATCTGGGTGATCAGGACCGCCTGGGTCGATGCTGACGTGTGCACGATGACCGCTGCTATAGATGGAACAGAGGTGAGCACACCGTATCCCGGCATGCCGTAGAGAGGGTGTGGCGGCGAGCTGCTGGCCTCGGCGTAGTGTCCAACGCCGCCACCGTAGCCCGGCATGCAGGACGCGATGTGATAGACCTGCCGCTGCAGGCCGTAGATGGCGTTGGCGAGCACGTCAATGGCGGCCGCCTGGGCTGCCGTTGGTGGCGGTCCGGATGAGACAAGCGCCCCGGAAAATGCCGGAACGCCGGTGGATGGAGGCGCGGTGGTCGGAGGTGGCTGAGGCGCGAAAGTCACGGGGGTGTTGGAGGACGACATCGCTCCTGGCAATCCTGACACCAGATTATTGGAACTCTGGTTCAAATTATGCAAGAAGTAGTCGTGGTTCGTCGGAGGGCGTTGGGTTGGCTCTCGGCGTCGGCGAGGGCGCGACGCCAGAGCGAGAGAGCTGTGAGGTTGGGGAGATAACTCAATCTCCAGCTGATCTTTATTCATCGATTGTCAAGGCTTATATAGCCCAATTCCTAACAAACCAATCTAAGCAAATCTTATCTCTAACAAGCAAATGAAATATCTCAAACTCAAAGATCAAATCAACTAATTTCCTAATCTTGCGAAAGGGGCGAACGTGGTGTCGTGGCCGCTTCGGTCGTCTTGTGCCGGCGCTGGTACACCCGGGCCACCATAACAGAGGAGGACATCGATCCGGATTTCTCAACCTTAAGTCGATTGTGTGGCGGCTTAACAGAAGAGATTATGGACGGTGATGGTGTTGACCGTGATGGAGTCTTAATTGATGTCCCAGTCAGGTTAGTAAAGGGAAGAGGAAAAAAGATAGTTCATAAAAGCAGGAATGTTACCGCGAAGAAAAAAATAGTTTTCCAATGAAATGAATAATTTGGAATTGTAGAGGTCTTCGGGACCTAGCAAAGCATTCATTTTTACATGATATTGCAAGTGAGAATCAGCTTGACTTCATAGCGTTGTCAGAAACAAATAGAAATGTTTTTTCGACAACATGTTTAGATAATTTTGCTGCTGGAGCTGACTTTATTTACCAATTTTTTTGGGAAGTGGTGAAGCCAGACCTATTCGCTATTTTTCATGAGTTTCATAAAGGAAGACTGCCATTACATAGTATAAATTTCGGAGTGATCACTTTGTTACCAAAAAAGGAGGATGCAACCAAAATTCAGCATTACCGGCCAATTTGCCTTCTTAATGTTAGTTTCAAGATTTTCACAAAAGTAATTAATAATAGAATTTTGTTACTTGCTGACAAGCTTGTTAGTCCTTCTCAAACCGCTTTCATCCCCAGTAGATATATCATGGAAGGGGTAGTTGTTCTGCATGAGACAATTCACGAAATGCATAGGAAAAAAAGGATGGTGTAGTCTTAAAACTAGACTTCGAGAAAGCTTATGATAAGCTAAAGTGGACTTTTGTGGAGCAAGTCCTCAGAATGAAAGAATTCTCACCCACTTGGTGTGAGTGGATTCAAAGTATCATGAATAGAGGAAGTGTTGCTATAAAGGTCAATGATAACATTGGGCACTATTTCCAAACAAAGAAAGGGGTTAGGCAGGGGGACCCCTTATCACCAATCCTTTTTAATATAGTTGTTGACATGTTAGTGGTGTTAATTAATCGAGCTAAAAATGAGGACCAAGTTAGACGGGTCGTTCCACATTTGGTAGACGACGGGTTGTCGATCCTACAATATGCAGATGATACTATTATCTTTATGGATAATGATCTTGAGAGGGCTAAAAACATGAAGCTGTTGCTTTCTGCTTTTGAGCAGTTGTCGGGGCTTAAGATTAATTTCCACAAGAGCAAGATGTTCTGTTATGGGGCCACAAAGGAGTGGGAACTAGATTATTCTGAAATTTTTGTATGTGATGTCGGCGCACTACCTTTCCGATACTTGGGAATACCCATGCATCACCGCAAAATCCGCAACAATGATTGGAGACATGTTGAAGAGAGGTTTCAGAAACGGTTGAGTTGCTGGCGTAGTAAACTACTTTCTGTGGGTGGATGTTTGATTTTGATTAATTCAGTCCTCAGTAGTTTGCCTATGTTTATGCTGTCTTTTTTTGAGATACCGAGAGGTGTTTTGGAGGAACTAGATCACTGTAGATCTAGATTTTTTTGGCAAAATGATGAGCATAAAAAGAAATATAGGTGGAGCGTGGTTTGTACTCCGAAAGATCAAGGAGGGCTGGGGGTTTTAAATCTAAGCATTCACAATCGGTGTTTGCTTAGGAAGTGGCTCTACAAATTAATTAATGAGGATGTGGTCTGGCTAGTGTTTTCAAATCGTCCGATTTATCATGATAAATCGCGATAAATCGTCCTTATCGCTTAGCGCATACCGATTAGGGTTATCGACCCGAGTTGAGCGATAAGAAATCAAATCGTCCGATTAATCATCCACTTATCGCGATAAGTCGTTCGATATGACTAAGGACGATAAGTTTTGATGGACTTTAATGTGTTGTACTGCTAATTGCTTGTATTGTTGGTTAGCTGGGCACCCAGCTTTTGATGTATTAGACATTTAGACTTCATGTTGTTATCATTTGAGACCTTGTTTAATTATGTGATTGCTTACTGCTATGGTTAGCAAGTTGGCCAGCCTTCTTTTCCTCTACTATTGCTTCCTATTAACTTTCTTGTTTATGTTTATTTAAAATTATGTTGATCATATACTATATTGTATGTATATTGATCCTATACTCTATAGGATGATTATACTACCGATAAGGTCGATTAGCCTCGATTAATCGAGCTTATCGACGACTTATCACGATTTATCGTCTTATCGGTACACATACGATAAAGTTCGATTTTACGATTTGAAAACATTGGGTCTGGCAGAATTTATTAAGAAGAAAATATTTGAAGGATAGAACCATCACACAGGTGCAACACATGCCCAGAGACTCACAGTTTTGGGCTGGCCTTATGAAGGTCAGAGATGAGTTCCTCAGTTTGGGAAGTTTCTCACTAGGTGATGGGTCACAAATACGGTTCTGGGAGGACTCTTGGGTTAGATCTCGTCCATTAAAAGTTTTATATCCCTCAATATGCAATATTGTTAGAAAAAGGAGTGCTACAGTACAATCTGTGTTGTCCACAACACCGATGAATGTAGCATTTAGACGGTCTCTCACAGGTAGTAACTTGCAGGCCTGGCACCAAATAGTGGCCATGGGAATGAATGTTCAGTTATCTAATCAGAGGGACCGATTTATTTGGGGTCTACATCAAAATGGAAGATTTACTGTTCACTCTATGTACAGTTCTCTATTAATAACGCAAGCCTTGCCTTTTAATAATGTGATTTGGAAGCTGAAGATCCCTCTTAAAATAAAAGTGTTTGCGTGGTACTTGATCAAAGGGGTAGTGTTAACAAAAGACAATCTGGCTCACAACCAGTGGCATGGAAATATGTCTTGCTCTTTTTGCGCATGTAGCGAGACCGTTCAACATTTGTTCTTTGATTGTGATCTTGCTAAGTTCATCTGGAGATTAGTTCAAGTTTCCTTCAATTTATCACCGCCAACTAGTATGCATCACTTGTTTAATGACTGGTTGGGTGGGATAAATAGAAAATTGAAGTGTCAGATACTAGCAGGAGCAATTGCTATGTGTTGGGCAATTTGGTTATCCAGAAATGATATTGTTTTTGACAAGGGCATAGTGCCTTCATACTTACAGGTACTCTTCAGGGGGACGCACTGGATTCGGTTCTGGTCGCTGCTTCATAAGGAGGAGGATCGTCCGTCATTCAAGGCGGGTTGTAGACTTATTGAGTCTGTGGCCATGGAGGTCTTTGCCGCTCATGGATGGAGTTTCAGAAATAGGATTGCCTTTTGATTTGCTTTCTTAGTGAAGATGGAGAGATTTATTTTTTTACGGACCAACACTTTGTGATTTTCTTTTCCCGTGGATTTTAAGTATAAGCGTGTAATAAGAAACAACTATATGCATTGGTCAATGCAGTGGCTGGGATATTAATATATATTCCCTTTTCTAAAAAAGTAAGATTTAAAGAGCATTAAATGAGGAGAGAGAGACTAAAACAACTTTTAGTTGGCCCTTCCCAGGGGCGGAGCCAGCCGAGGCCCGAGACAACCACCGATGTCAGTTGTGTCAAACATCGATGTTAGCTAAACAGTTGTGAACAGTGATTCCTCACTGATTTTGCAGCTGGTCAACGATGTCAGCTAAGGATCGCGGTGGATCGGGTTCGGAGCGGATATCCGTGGATTTTGGGTTTGTGAGTTGCGAGTTTGGTTTAGATTTTTGCCCTTGAGTTCGCGGATTTGGATATCCTCAACATTGCAGGTTTAGGGCGGATCTTAGATTTCGCCTGCGGATGTCCATTGGAGCTTCAAAAGTTTGAGCCCAATAAACCCAGATAAGGAACTCTAACTATATAACCCTAAAACCCCCACCCCAGCCTCATCCGTTCGCACCCCGTCCCCATTGTTGTGCGCACGCCCACACCGCGCGTCCTTACGCCCCGCACCCCGCCATGTAGTGCACCGCCGCCACGCCCACACCGATGCGTTGTGCCCCGCACACCGCCACACAATGCGCCGCCGTCGTCTTGTCCCCGCCTCCCTGACATCCCTTGCGGCCGACACACTGCCCAACGGCCGTCCCTTGCGCTACCACGCACCCCCGTCCCCCGACGGTGCAACAGGTATGACAGCGCAACCCTATCCCTTCCTAGGATTTTGAATTTCATTCGTCGTCTAAGTGTTTGCCTTTTTTGCTTTATTTAAGAAGCAAGCAATGTCGACTCTGGGTGCTTCAAGTGGATCTCAAGCTGCAGTTGCATCTCAATTGTCAGAGGTTTAGTTCTACACAGCCCACAGGGGGGTTAACCCTGGTGGTTTATTTAGGTTTGGTTGGGGGCGATCTAGAGCTAAGGACTTGATGGTTATGTGAAAGCACATAGAACACGATGAGTTTATACTGGTTCGGGCCTCCAGAGAGTAAAACCTTACGTCCAGTTGTCGGTGGTGATTGGTTGATTGCTGGTGATGATACATCGGGGGACACCCTGCCTGCCTTATATTAGCCAGCGGACAAGGTCGGTTGCCCAGAATCCTGGTCGGTTACGACCAAGAGACCTATCTCTAGTTGGTTACAACTATTTTCATAATTCCCGGACTGCTTGTCGGATTCCACTGTCATCTTGTCGTGTAGCCGTTCCGGATAAGGTCTTTAGGAGGTCGAGTGGGCCACAGATTAGGTCTGTTGGGCCCACTACCAGGTCGGTAGGTCTTTGTGTGGGCCGGACCCACTTGTCAGGACGGTTGTGAGACTAGTCGGTGGGGACCTAGGGGTACCCATGTCCCACAAGCCCCCGAGCGATGTGTAGGCGCAGCGAGCTTTCGAAGGGGTCATGACGAAGTCGTGGAGTCATCGACAGATCGAATAGCATGCACGTCGGTCCAAAAAATAACAAGTGTTAATAGCCAGCTTAACAGCTGACCAGTTTGTAGAATCCCGAGAGTAGCGAGGTTGAGTGCCGACCTAAAGGAAGTAGATTTCCAATAGGTTGAAGCGACGATGAAAAAATAGAGGGCATTTGAAAAACACTCTCGTAGATTAGTCCCCGAGCATTGCAGTAGGCAGCAAGACTGCTTTGATGATCCAAAAAAGAAGAAGAAGAAATCAGCTCGAGAGCCAACTTGATGAGAAATAAGGTTTCCCAGTAAGTTGAAACGACGAGGAAAACAAGAGGGTGTTTGAAAAATGCTCTCATAGAGTAGTCCCCGAGCATTGAAGCGGGCAACATGGCTGGTTTGATGGTCCAAAAAAGAAGAGAAGAATTCCTTGGTCGTGGTTGTGGATAATCAGTTGTAGAGACACCCAGATATCTTGCATATCTGCCAAGAGTCTGGCAGAGCCACTCGAGAAGGTCTCACGCTAACAGCGCCCAAGCATCCAGAGATGCCTGGCAGGGCCAGCTTGGCGCGCACCCCTCAGAGAGGCCTTCATTCCTTGAAGCAAACTTTCCAATGGTGTCCAGAGTAGGCTGCCAGGGCTAGAAATGCACACCGACCTCAGGAAGGTCACACATCCAAGGCGCCCAACTAGGTTGGCAGGGCCAGACCAGTACGAGGGTATTGAAGGACCAAGATACTGAGGCACGTCGAACTTTAGGAAGGCCAGTTTGGTGCCTAGACGACCGGCATAGCTGCCAGTTATCCAGCAGAGGCAAGGTACTGTGGTATTGTCGACCGGGGTAGCAGGCATACCGACCTTCAGGAGGCCCGTCAAAATTGTAGACTTGATTGATCTGGACTCCAGGCGCCCAGATGGATCTGGCATAGCAGTGAGGCACGCCTACCTCAGGAAGGTCTTCAATCGAACCTACGACCATTCTACTCAGGAAACAGAAATATAAGCTGATTGGTATAAGGTCCGTTTACGCGCAGAGCCATAGGGGGTGCATCAGGACGCAGAGCCATAGTGGGTGCAAATAAGACGCAGAGTCGTGGCTGGTGCGAATATCGTTGGATGAAGTCGTAGCAGGTTGTAGCACTGAAGAGGTCGTCGAACTAGCAGGTACAAGACCATATAGCTGCTGGGTCGTCTGACGCGGAGTCAGGCTAGTTAAAGTAGCGAACTGTAGATTCATGGGGGCAATAGCGCAAAGTAGCATAAGATCGCCAGCCAACTTCCTCATCCCAACGTGACAAAAATCGCAGCAGACAAAAGTCTAGCTGAGCGCAACAGACAAAGTCTGGTAAAAGCACACATTGTGCAAGTCACGGGTGGAAAGTTTGGCAGGCAACCGTATGCGAACAATGCATTTTGTGGATCAAGTACAGGACACCCAACCTTGTCGCCATGCGTCGGAGAGAAACACCAAAGGAGGCCTCACATGTGTATAGTGACCAGAGTCACATGCCAATAGTGCAAAGGTCGACTGAGCGTTGGACTCAGTTATAAATAGGGCAAGATCCCGAAGGCAAAGCAAACACTCGGGGAAGAACATGGAGTTCCATCGTAGCCAAGATATCATGCCATGGGCATACATCCGTTCACCAGAGTGTAGAAGAAAGAAATTGTAGAGGCTTGGAGCTAGAAGAATACTTGCGAAGTGTGAAGAACTTCGCTAATCTCTACACTCGCATCAACCGAGGAATCCAGAAGGAATCCGGTGTGATACTCTAGGTTCTTGGCGAGTAATAGATACTCATTGAGGCCTGGTGGTGCAGAGATTTGGTGGTGAGTGTGCTAGTTCCCAGAGTCTAGTACACACCCGGGGTGAAGAACGTATCTGCATGCAAAAGTCGGGGGCCCTAAACGACTTGCTAGGAGCAGCATCGGGCAACCGATCCCCAGGAGGTCTTCACAAAGGTCTCGAAGCTAGAAGAAAACTTGCGATGTGCTTCGCTATAGCAGAAAGCATGGCAAGATTCGCTCTAGGTAGGTCAGATCTTCAATCATGCCCATTGTGGGGATGAAATAGTTTGTATCTTGTAACTGGTCACAGACCAGACAGGGCTTACGACGACCATGTGGCCATGGAGTCATGTATGTAATGTTCACAGTCTTCTGTCAAATCATCTGAAATGGCTTTTGTAGAGAAATTAGATTCCTTACGACCTCTTGCGATGTCTTCATATAGTCTACCGATCTCAAGAAAGTCAGAGACACTATCTGATAGCAAGTAATACCCCACCGACCTCAAAGAGATCGTGACGACCTAGTAGGTCGCTAATAAGTCCATGAGACCTATCGGCATGAAAGTCCAAAGAAATTGCGAAATACCACGACCAGTTAGCACTAGACGACTGCTGTGATCCGTTGAAAAATATCCGTTAGGGTAACGACCCATTGGCGTAGAGCTGTTAGGGTATCGACCTGTTGGCACAGAGCAGTTGGGCTCGTCATCCCAGGAACGACCACATGGACTGCGAGGCCCATATATTCGTTGTTGTGTGCGGGGGCAGACCCCACTCGCGATCTTTCTTTATCCACGCACTCGCACCGCTAGGGTTCCACCTTCCGCCGCCGCTCGATTTCTCCGCGCCACCGCATAGAGCCCTAGCGCCACCACAGCTAGGGCCGGAGCCTACCGCCACGCGCCGCACCATCACCGCCACCGCCACCGTTAGCTTCCCCGCACTCGCGCTGCCATATGCGTGTGGAGACCCCCTACGTCTTTAGATCTAGATCGCAAGGGTTCGTCGAAGAAGAGGAGATGGCGCAGCGCCAGATCCCTCCGCTGGAGAAGTAGTGGGTCACGTCGGAGATGACGGAGGCCAAGATCGAGGTGCTGGTGGAGCGCGGGCTGCTGAGGCCCAAGGCGGAGGTGGAGTGGAAGGCGCCCACCAGTGAAGCGTTCCCCTCGGAGGACGTCACCGAGCAGGTCGTCTTCGCCTCCTACTTCGAGCGCGACCTCAACATCCACACAGGGGACTTCTTCCGTGGATTGATCCAACTACTACTACTTGGAGCTGGTACACCTTGTCCCCAACTCCATAACAGTAGTCTCATCATTTATTCATATGTGCGAGACATATTTGGGCATACCGCCACATTTCAACTTGTGGCGGTATTTCTTCCAAGTGAAGAGGCCGGGCAAGTCGCCGGTCGTAGGTAGTGCAGGCTTCTACCTTAGGACAGGTCATAAGGCAGAGTATATAGAAATGGAGCTGCCGGACAGCAATGCTGGATGGAGGTCAAAGTGGTTCTATATTGCGAACCAGAAGCCGGAGCTCTCGAAGCGAACAGGATTTGGTCCAACCAAGATCCCAGAGTGGGATCGTGCACTGACCTCCCGTGAAGAGGAAGAGATCGAGGTGTTCACAATGTTAGCGCGGACCAGCCGCAGATCGACCTGCCGACGCCAAGTGAAGAAACAACCGCGAAGGAAGGGTAGGGTCCGGCCACGTCAGAGGCTGGATGACATCCTAGGTGATCAAGAAGACACCACGATAATCCAGAGTTCCCTCGTCACCCTGGGGTAGGCCTTCCAGGTGAGAGGTCGTTGTTGCAGAAGAAAATATAGGTCGTCTGTTAATTGTTAGCGAGCTAACACTTCTGTTTGTGCAGAATATGGCCGATCGAGCTAAATCTCGGGCTGACTTGTGCAGGAATGCCAAAGCCATGACACTAGAAGCACATCAATGGAGCAGGAGCTCTAACGGATAAAGCAAGACGCTGCCCTCGAGAAGAAGAAACTCAAGGATGAGAAGAAGAAGCTCACGGACAAGCTAGAGGAGTAGAAGTGACTGGCCGCCAACACTGACGACCTCTTGAAGAAAGTTAGTGAAGGTAAGACCACACTTCGTCCAGGTCGTAAACTTTGGTTATCTTATGATAAGCACATACTGACAACTATTGATGCAACAGATGCTCGTTGCACCGAGCTGAGGTTGAAGGAGGACCTCAAGGAGGTCGAGAAGGCCATCGACACCCTCAAGCCGGAGAACAAGGTGTTGGACAACGGTGAGTACACTATTTGCAAAAAGCTAGCTCATGAAAAGCAAACCAGGAGGGATCTGGAGATCAACCTCGTCATTGCAATGCAGTCGCTATATAAAGATCAAGTGATCATTGCAGGTCATGAGGTGGAGATGGACGACCATCGGAACGCTGCAGGCTTCGTCATGGACAAAGTCGTTCCACAGCCCGTCGAAGGAGAACCAATGCCTCGGCTGGAATGGCTCATGGCGGCCTTGGACAGGGTCGATGAGTTGTTGAAGGCTGTGAGAGGGTGGCGGCCGTGGAGGTGCTTGTACGACTGAAGTCCCACTTCTCTCAGGTGGAAGTCAAGAAGATTGCCGAGGGTCCCATTGCTGAAGTTGACCTTCAACCTATCGAGGTTGAAGTAGAAGACGCTACGAACAAGGTCGTAGAGAGCCTTACTTTTGAAGATGATGAGGAGTAGGCTTGTCTTTGTAATAGGTTAGCTTTTTTGGCCCTTGTTGGCTGGAGAACAACAATCTCTGTGCTGTGTACAAACGATATGAAAAAGATCCATCTTTATCATGCAAAGTCTCTTACTTATTCGAACTTGATGGCTCGGAAGCACTTGTGTATTCAACTCGCTAACCACTACTCACGAAGAGGACGACTTATCGACCATATAGCTCAGCAGGGAGACTTACACATGATCGACGCGCGAGAGGAGTCAAGGACTCAGGTTTAGCAACCTCACAGCCAAGTTCGAACAAGCAAGAAACGAGCAATCAAAAGTAGAAGATGATCCTCAGGTCGAGCGACCCTTCAGTTGGCAAGGCCAAGCCCCTGAGCATGTCGAGGGGGAGGAAAACACATCACTCTCAGGTCTAACGACCCAATAGTTGGCAAGGCCAAGCCCCCGAGCATATCGAGAGGGAGGGAAACAACACAACACAGAGAAAGGGACATCAACTTCAAAGGTCGATAGAAGTCTGTCTAAAAACTAATCTTTATTGAACTAAAATTAACAAAAGTAAAGGGTACATATTTTAGTAATATACATATTCTACAGATAGAATTGTCGTAGGTGCTCCACATTCTAGGGGTTTGGAACCCCTTGACCGTCGCCCCACTGGAGGCGATAGGTCGATGGGCTGATGACTTCTGTGATGATGAAGGGGCCCGCCCAAGGCGTAGAAAGCTTGTGCATCCCGTCGGTCTTCTTGATCCTTCACAGGACCAGGTCGCCGACGTTGAAGGAGCACTCCTTGACGTTACGATCATGATAGCGACACATTTGCTAGTCGTGGCGCGCCTGCCACATTACAGCCGCCACTCTACTTTCTTCAAGGCTGTCAAGATCGATTCGACGCGTTTGTTCTGCTTCTCCTTGGTCGTAGTGTTGAATGCGAGGTGCACCAAAGACTACATCGGTGGGGAGGATGGCTTCCAAACCATAGACCAAGAAGAAGGGTGAGAAGCCCATGACTGAGCTGACCTGAGTCCGGAGACCCCAGATCACATGTGGAAGTTCAGCAAGCCACCTAGTAGCATAGTTGGATGCATCGTCGAAGATGCGATCTTTCAAGGCTTGCAGAACCATGTCGTTGGCACGCTCGACTTGGCTGTTGCACCGAGGGTGGGCGACCGACGAATAGTAGACATCAATCATGCTGTTCTGGCAGAAATCCCAGAACGCAGAGCCAGTGAAGGCTGAACCAAGGTCGGTGATGATGCTGTTGGGCACCCCGAAGTGGTATGTGATTTCCATGATAAATTTGGCCACCTCCTCCGATGTGACCTTGGCAACAGGTCGGACCTCAATCCACTTGGTGAACTTGTCAACAGCAATGATAATGTGTTTGTAGCCGCCAGGAGCAGTTTTGAATGGACCTATACAGTCCAAGCCCCACATGGCAAAGGGCCAGGACGGGGGAATTGTGCGCAGGACCTGAGCAGGCAGGTGCTGCTGCTTGGCAAAGAATTGGCATCCTTTGCACCTCTTAACGAGGTCTTTGGCATCGCTCATGGCCGTGGGCCAGTAGAAGCCTGATCGGTACACCTTGTCGACTAGGTTAGCAGAGGCTGCGTGACAGCCACACTCGCCACTGTGGATCTTAGCCAAGAGCTGAATACCCTCTGATCGTAAGATGCACTTCATAAGCATGCCAGTAGAGGCTGCTTTGCGGTATAGCTCTTCTCCAATGACGATGTAGTTAGAACTACGACGTGTGACCTTTTTGCATTCTGACTTATCATCTAGAACCAGCTGGTGGACCAGGAAGTCTATGAAAGGTTGGCGCCAATCATCTTCTGCTTCTACCATGAGCACGTCGCGGGGAGGTGCAGGCGCTAGGTCTGGTTGCTCTGGGGCCGGGTCGTCTGGGTCCAGGATCTTTATGGACAGTTTGCGCAGGTCTTGAACGAATACACCAGCCGGAACCAATGCTTGCTTGGAGCCCAACTTAGAGAGGACGTCTGCGGTGACATTGTTGTCGTGAGGAATGTGGTGGAATTCGATTCCCTCGAAGTGGCCTTTGAGGTTTCGAATATCAGCACAGTAGGCATCCATTGTGTCCTTGACACAATCCTAGTTCTTGTTAACTTGCTCGATGACGACCTTAGAATTGCCATAAGCAAGCAGTCACTTGATGCCAAGGGGCACCGCGATACGAAGCCCATGGATAAGAGCCTCGTACTCCGCTCCGTTGTTGGAGAGCTTATAGTTGATTTGAAACACATACTTGAGCTGGTTTCCTTTAGGAGAGATAAGCAATACACCTGCTCCAGCACCCTCGAGGTTGAGTGTGCCGTCAAAGTACATGATCCAGTGTTCAGGTTGTTCCATAGACAGAAGGATCTGAATTTCAGTCCACTCTGACACAAAGTCATCGAGGATCTGGGACTTGATCGCCTGCCTAGAGCAGAACTCAAGGTTGAACTCGCCTAGCTCGACAGACCACTTGATGATGCGGCCGTTGGAGTCACAACTACGAAGAATCTCCCCTAGCGGGAAGGAAGAAGGCACTTTGATGGAGTGGGCTTGAAAGTAGTGCCGGAGCTTCGGTGACGTGATCAAAAGCGCATAGAGCAACTTTTGAGGCTGTGTATATCGTGTTTTAGCGTTGACCAGGACCTCACTCACATAGTACATAGGTCGTTGGACAGGATAGGCCTGCCCATCTTCTTCTTGTTCTGCGAATAGGACGGTGCTGACCACATTAGTGGTTGCAGAGATGTAGAGGAGGAGCATTTCCTTCATCTTGGGAGGCGTCATGATTGGTGGAGAGGTGAGAGATTCCTTGAGCTCGTCGAAGGCCTGCTGAGCTTCGTTGTCCCATATGAATTTATTCACCTTCTTCAATAGCTTGAAGAAAGGCAGACCTTTTTCACCGAGCTTGCTGATGAAACGACCTAGAGCCGCCATCATGCCGGCCAGCTTCATGACGTCCTTCTTGCAAGATGGTCTGGCCATGTTGTGTATAGCGTCGACCTTAATAGGGTTAGCTTCAATGCCTCGGTGCCCGACCATGAATCCCAGGAGCAGCCCGGAAGGGACACCAAAGACGCATTTGGTCGGATTAAGCTTCCATTGATAAGCGCGAAGGTTGGTGAAGGTCTCCTCGAGGTTGGAGATGAAGTTCTCCGCATTTTCGGTCTTGATGACCACATCATCGACGTAGGCTTCTACGTTGTGATGGAGCTGAGACTCCAAACACTTTTGGATCGCCTTTTGGTACGTGGCACCAACATTTTTCAGGCCAAAGGTCATGACCTTATAGCAATAGATCCTGTTGGGCGTTATGAATGCCATCTTGTCCTGGTCGTCGGGATTCAGAGGTATCTGATGATACCCTGAGTAGTAGTCAAGGAAGCACAACAGGGTGCTGCCAACGGTGGAGTCCACGACTTGGTCGACGCGCAGAAGAGGGAAAGGATCCTTGGGGCAGTGCTTGTTGTGGTCGGAGTAATCGATATACATTCTTAATCCACTAGTCTTCTTACGTACAAGCACTGAGTTGGGGAGCCAAACCGGGTGTTTACATTCACGGATGAATCCTGCAGCTAAGAGCTTGCACACTTCTACCCCTATGGCCTCCCTTCGATCCTTCGCAAAGCGACGAACCTTCTACTTGACAGGTCTTGCCGTCTTGCTTACATCCAGGGAGTGCTCAGCCAGATTCCTGGGGACACCGAGCATATCAGATGGACTCCATGCAAATATATCCGAGTTATCCCGGAGGAACTGGTGAGCGCATATTCCTATTTCGGGTCCAGGTCGGCCCCGATGGTGACTTCCTTCGCTGTATCAGGCAGGCTGAGGCAGACCTTCTTCACTACAAGACTGACGTCCAGGGTAGTTCCAGTGCTCTTTTGCTTGAGCACTGTGAGTGTAGTGGCGTCGACCTTGGCGGCTTCAGCAGCCATGACCGAAGCAGCGGCGGCGTAGATAGACGTCGAGGTGAGGTCGAGGGTCTCATCCTCGCATCTGTAGGAGACCATGATGTCTCGTAGATGGAAAGGATTCCATTAGGCACCGACATCTTCATGATGAGGTACGTATGATGCAGGATGGCCATGAACCGAGCCAGCATTGGACGAACTAGAATAGCATGGTAGGAGGAGTGGAAGTCCGCGACCTTGAACGTCAGCCACTCCGTACGGCAGTTAGCTTCAACGCCGAAGGTGACCGGGAGGCAAACATGACCCAAAGGGTATGTTGCCTTGCCGGGCACGACCCCATTGAAGGGCTCATCGCAGGCTGTCATCTTGCTGAACTCGAACTTCGTCTTCTTCAGGGTCTCGGTAAATATGATGTTGAGGCTGCTGCCTCCGTCGATGAGTGTCTTGGGGAGCACGGCTCCATCCACTGTGGGGTTGACGACCAGCGGGTAGGTCCCGGGATCTGGTATATGGACCCAATGATCTTCCCTGGAGAAGGTTATGGGGAACTCCGACCACCTCAGAGGCTTTGGAGTCTCGGTGTTGACAAGGCCGATCTCGCATGCTCCGGCACACTATTGTTTGTGGCTTTGAGCAGCCCTGCGATCTCCAACGATGAAGTTGATCTCCCTATTTGCTGCCTGGAAGGCACCATTAGGATTGCCGGCCGGAGGTGGTAGAGGAGTCCTCTCCTTGCGGCGGTCATCGTCGTTACGACGGTCATCACATTGCTCCTTCGTGCGGTCGTCCCTACGATCATCTCGGCGATCATCATGGTGATTGTCGCGGTGGTCGTCACGATGGTCACCGCGACGATCTCTGTCATCGCGACGATCATCACGGCGATAAGGTCGCCGATCACGATCACGCCAATCAGGTCGGCGGTACCGGTCGTTGTAGCGCCGGTTGTGGTTGTTGCGGTTGTCGTAGCGGCCATCACCGTTGTTGGCCTTCTTGGCCGGCTTGGGCTCTTCTGGCACGCCAAGGGCGCGCTTCAGCTCCACGTAGTTACGCATAAAGTGCTTTGCTCTATCGTGTAATTGACAAACATCATTATGAGTATCTTGGAGCTCTTGACGGAGGAAGGTGGATCCTCGCGAATTGTTGGCCATTAAGACCTCATTGGAGCGCTTGCGCGTTCTTGTAGCATCAGAAGCCGGAGCCGTGGATGCATCGTCGGTTCTGTTGCCTTTGAAGTCATGGACGACAACGTCTTGAGTATCCACGAGCTTGTCGACGTACACCATGAGGTCGACGATGGTTTTTCTCTAGCATCATGGATCTTCTCGGAGAGCTTGATGTTGGCACCATTCTTGTAGTGGTTGATCACGTCATCGTCTTTAACGCTAGCGAGCTCGTTGAGGTTCTCAAAGAACTGGTTGGTATAGTCCTGAAGGGTTTCACTAGTCTTCATGGTCACCCTTGCAAGGTGATGCGTGTTGCTGGGATGATTGTAGGTTGCCTGGTAGTTCGTAGTGAACAATCAAGAAAGACCAGCCCACAAGGAGATGGATTCTTAAGGTAGATTATCCAGCCACAGGAGTGGCGCTCTACCCATCACCAAGGGGAACTACCCCACTATGTGGTCTTCGTTTCCACCTGCTGCCCGAGCAGCGATGGAGTACATCTTGAGCCAAATATTCAGGTCGGATCGACCGTCATATTTTTTGATGGTAGGCTTGAAGTCTTTGGGGGTAGCACATGGTCCGAAGACACCTTGAGAAGGCCGCAAAGTTGTTGACAGTGTTGGCGTCTGACTAGTCATCGAGGTCAGTACGAGGTCCCTCGGGGACGGCATACATGTCTTCTGGCAAGCTGTTGGCTTGATCGTAGTTGGCGCCATGTCGTAGCTCTTCGTTGTGCAGCGCCCAGAGGTCGGTTGCTTGGACCAGGTTGTTGGCATTAAGAGGGCCCGGGGGGCCGTTAATGCGGTCGTAGTTAGCACAGCGCTGGATCTCATGCTCATCTCGTCGTGGCTGGTGCTGGTTGGCTGCATGAGCCTATGCGGCCGGGGGTGGCACATTAGCTGCAACTTGGGTTCCTACGCCGGCGTTTGGTTGTTGTAGCACATCGTTCTCTCTACCCCCTTCTTCAGCAATGGGTTGAAGAGGAGGTTGGCCAACGTTGTTGTTACGAGGTCGTATCGACCTACTCCTTGAGTGCTGGCTTCATGTCGACCTGCTGTAGCCTTGACTCTCCACTTGGGTCGTGGCGACTCGGATTTTAGCAATGGCTCGTCGTACTTCTTGGGTATTGGGCAATAGATCGATTTCTACCAGGGCAGCCCCCAAATTGGCTTGGGGGGAGTTGAAGACCTCATGGCCAGCATCCTCGAAGTCCCTGTGGAGATCACACGTGCGTAGGCAGTGTCGTGGTGGTGGGTCATCTTGGCGCCGTTGTTGACCTGCGACCTGACCCCGGGGTGGTCCATTGTTGTTGTTCTGAGCATTGTCCTGAGGCGCCGCACCACCATGGGCCGCAGCACCGACCGGAGCCGCCGCATTGGCCTGATCGATCTCCGCCTGGCGGCGTTGAGCTCGAGCAGCATTGTCAGCTTCACATTGGACGCGTTGAGCGTCGGTTTCGCCGGCCAGAACCTGTACGTCCGCAGAGACAACAAAAGTTTCGCGATCGGAGAAGCCGCGATGTGCCCAGACCTCATCGCCGTAAGTGTTGGGCGTGAGGATGACACGAGCGACTTGGAACTCACCACAGTCCGGACACTGCACGGGAAGATGGATCGGGCGACCTTGAGTCGCTGCAGGTGGTGTAGGTCGTCGAAGCTTCTTCAAAGCATGACATTGACGGGCAGTGTGCTTGGCTTTCTTGTGGAGAGGGCAAGGACCGTTTGAGAGGTCCCTGCGATGTCCGCAGGCCGGGACCTGTGGGTTGCTTGAGTCCGATCCAGATTGGATCCGGATCTGCTTCTTCGCGTGGTCGGAGACCACAAAGACTGCGTTCTGCAGCCCGAAGGGCATGCGAGTCAGAGTTGGCTTCAGTTTGCTAGAGCACTTGACACTTTCGCAGATCTTGATTATGTCGGCAAGCATGGTTGCGACACGGTCGAACCCCGCGACGAGGTCGCAAGGTGTGGGTGGGTGGGTTTCTGTCGGCGAGTCGGATTTGACTTGTTGAACGGAGTTAACCGTGGTGTTGTCGAGAACAACTTGGCCGACGGCTGAAGCGGCGAAACCCGATGTTGGCGGTCAATTTTCGTCAACCTAGCCACTTGTTTACCTTCTATGTTGGTATTAATTTGATATTCACACTAACAAACCTAACCCCCATTATATGTTATGTTCGCACTCGTGCATGGTTTTTGGAGTTTATTGTTTACAAGAATCAAGAGCTTAAATGAGGACTTCCGGGTAAAGTTCATCAAGGGATTTACAAGGTGATCACGCACCCTGGGACAAGTCAAGATACAAGATCAACATGGCTCCAAATGAAGCAAGGACTAAAGCGTGAAGCCAAGAAGTGCGAAGGACCTAGATGGAAGATGCGGGAGTTCATTCACAAAGCCCCCTTATCTAAACCGCGAGGAAAATGACGTCAAGGGCCCACATGCATCTCGGCAAAAACTCAGAAAGTCGCGAGAAGCTTCACGAAGAAAACCGGGGACGAACCGGGTTGAGGAGGCCCTAGGCCGGTCGGCCCAGGCCGGTCGGCCTGGTCCATCCTCGGGTCGGTTCGCCGCCCCCTTTGACCTAGCTGATCCTCGGGCTATTTATAGCCCCTGTACCTCGAGCCACGTATCAAGCCATTCGTCATTCACCGCCGAGGAGTAGAGGAGCTTGAGGGACACCACCCCGGAGAGGAGGGTCATGTTAGTCGTCTAGGGTTTGCCTAGCCGGCGTGGGAATCTTGCAAGGAAGACCACGTCGGAGTTCCGGAGGCGTGAATCAAGATCAAGGTAGGATCCCGGTTGGATCTTATTCATGTATTCATACTTTTTGATGGAGTTTTAATGGATCCGATTCCTAGCGATCGAGTACCTTTGTTTGCAATTCTTGTTCTTGCTTGGGTGTTTTCTTCCTCAATCTATTCTCGAGATAGATTGCATGGGATGTTCTTGTAGCCGCGGTGGCTAGAGGTGCATACCCGATCTTCCAAGTAGTTCAACGCACTCCTTGCGGGTGTGCTCTAAGATTCGACCACGAAGAAAGGGGAACATCATGACAGGATGTTGACACCGAGTACGGCGGGGCGAATTAGGGGGTTTGACCGAAGGTCATGGTTTAAAGAAGCTTTCAATCAGATTTGTTTTACTCTCTCTTCTATCTTGCTCGGAACGACGGCATAAACCCGATCTAGACCCTCTCTAGATCGGTACCTCAATGCTTTCTCTTGCTACCTCTTTTGATCTTAGTAGATTAGATGCAATTCGAAACCTCTTAAAGAAGCAAGTGTTTATCGGTTATTAGATTGATTTTACATTACATATTGTTCCACGGATTCGATACCTTGGGTTCACCACTCAAGGGAAGAAGGGTTCCTTAACTACGACGAGGGATTTGTCCGCTTGCAAGTCCAAACGAACTTTGCAATGATAATCAAACGTCAACAAGCCCCTTTTTCTAGCGCCGTTGCCGGGGAACAAGTAATTAAGATCCAATCTAATATCTTGTTTGTAAGTACTTTCAATTTCTTTTTGATTTTTCTCTTGCATCTACTAAACTTCGATCATCCTCAAAAACCAATCTAATCTAGTTTTTGACAAACCCTTTTTACAATTTTCTTTTCTTTTTAGATCTTTAGTATATTTTGTTTATCGCTAACCCTAACAGGAGATGGACGGCCACCTCTCCAACAAACCAAAAAATTTTGTGGATGATCTCCCCATCCTCAACCTAGCTGACATCGGAAGGCCGTTTGAGATCAAGACTTCAACCATCCGCATGGTGCAACATACACCTTTCACCGGTAAAGAGGATCCTAACCTTCACATCCAAGCATTCATTCAACTTTGTCAGACATTCACGATGGAAGGGCTGGATCAAAATCAATTGAGGGCAAGACTTTTTCCGTTCTCACTTCTCGGAAAAGCCTTGCAATGGTTCTATACTCTACCGGTGGAGACGGTGCAGAATTGGGAAGCATTGATGAGAGCTTTCATGAAGGAGTACTATTCACTGGGTAAGACTCAAAGCTTGCATAATAAGATTGCTACTTTTGCTCAATATCCTACGGAGACTATTGTGGAAGCTTTCAAGCGTTTCAATGAGTACACTCGAGCTGTGCCACATCACAAGTTCCCGAAGGAGGACCTTGTTCAAAAGTTCTATCAAGGTCTCAATCTAGCAACGAGGACCGTAATTGACGCATCGGCGGGAGGATCTATTATTGAGCTAACTCCGACGGAGGCATTCACTCTTTTCAAGAAGGTTGCGGATAATGATACATGGGTGTCATCGGGACGTCTACTTCTAGTTCAACCAACGGGGAATGTTAAAGGTGTTTTGCAGGTTGAAAAGGAAGAACTTCTAGAAGGAAAGATTGACTCGCTCATGAGGAGGTTAGAAAAGGTGGAGCTAGAAAAGAAAGCCGCCCAAGACTTGAAGGCTGCCGAAGCAAGATCCACGTGTGAAGAATGTGGGGAGTACGGCCATGTCCAAAGAGATTGTCCGGAGGAAGCAAAGGTGCTCTACTACATGAGGAAAGGAGATTTACCGAACTTCCGCTACGGACAAGGTATACCTCAATTTAATGCAAGTTCGTCTATTCAAAATTCGGTGCCTCTTCGTATACAATTGAAGGATTTCATGGACGAGCAAGCAAAGATCAACAAGGACACCATCACTAAGTTCAAGGCTATGAATAAAATCTTGTAGAACATTGATGGCAAGGTGACAGAGGTCGGGAGCTCCAACCAACAAGTGCTCAACATAACGAAGATATTGGAGACACAAGTGGGACAACTTGCCGGGCTCTTAACCGCTAATGAAGGAAGATTGCCGGGGCAACCTCAAGGTCCCGAGATGGCGAAGGCTATTCAAACTCGATCGGGAAAGGAGACGGAGGATCCCGAACTTCCAGCCGGTGCAAGGAAGCCTAAGCCAACTATTGAAGCGGAAGATCACACTAAGGAGGAAGTGACTACTATTCCGAAGATTGCTACCGAAGAGCCAGAATTCGAAATGCCAAGTGATGACACAAAGATGCCTACACTAAAGACACGCTACTTTCGAGGTAAAATTGATAATCATTTTGAAAAGTTTGTGGAAGTGGTGCGCAAGTTAAGCATCAACATACCGCTATTGGACGCTCTCCAAGTTCCTACATATTCTCGCTACTTCAAAGACATACTTGCAAACAAGTATGAGATGGCAACACTTGGAGCAGACCATGTCAAGATGTCCGAACAATGTAGTGCCGCCATCGCAAATCAAGGGCCCGAGAAGCAAAGAGACCCTGGATGTCCGACTTTCCCATGTTCTATTGGCTCATTCACGTTCGAGAAGGAATTATGCGACCTTGGAGCAAGCGTGAGTGTCATGCGAAGAGATGTGTTCGAGAAGCTACGCTTACCACTTGAGCCTACGGGTATGTGTTTGGAGTTGGGCAACAACTCTATCCGCTATCCCGTAGGAATTACCGAAGATGTGCCCGTGAAAGTTGGAGATCACTTCATTCCCGTCGACTTCGTGGTACTTGAGATGGGAGAAAGGGAGAAGCCGCCCCTCATCCTAGGGAGGCCCTTCCTCAAGACCGTCAGGGTGATGATCGACGTTGGAAAAGGAGAGATTAAGTTCGACATCAATGGCACACGAAGCATATTCAAGTTTCGTCCACGTTTCGAGGTATGCAACATGATCAATGCTAAATATGTTCCACCTCATCGTCATTTTAGAAAGGAAGAGCCAAAGAAGAAGGAGGAGCCCAAGAAGAAGGAAGCGAAGGTGATCAAAGAAGTCGTTGCATCCGTCAAGACCAAAGAACAAAAGCTGCCTGTGAAGACCAAAAAGATGACTAGGCCGGAGAATAAGCCCGTGCCCAAGATGGTGCGGAAGTGGGTACCCAAGATTGCAACGCCCGCAAAGAGCGTTGTTCCGAAGTGAAGAAGACAAGAAGTCTAGCCATGGACTATAAACGAAGCGCTAGGCGGGAGGCAAGACTTGGTATATACTCTTAAGTGGTTGAACTTATTTTTGAGACATTTAAGTTGTTCGGATGTTTCATTTGGATTTTACTTGGCATAAACCTTTGACATGAGCCATCCTACGATTTATTTGCCTCTTTTCGAGAAACCAACTCCAAAAATTCAGAACCTACCCACACCTTTCATCCTCCTCATGATGATAAGGCTGGTTTGTTTTACATCATAAAAACACACGAGTAGAGCCCCCACGTTGTTCCTTAATGATTTTTAATCTTTGACGCATGCTAGGACTCGCGTAAACTTAGACTTTTGGTTTCAACTTGATATCTACCGGTTTCTCTAGAATTAGAATTTTTCCAAGCCTCATTTATTTTTGTTCATTCAAAACATCTCTATCAAGTTTGGCCAAAATTAGAACCTAAACCCATACCCCCACGGTCAAGCCGGAGGAGCTCGCTATCAATTAATGAAAGCAAGTGATCCCGGTGTAACCAAAATCAATGTAGTCAGAAAGTTTCGACTTACAAATATTTTTGATGCCTAAAAAAACTCCTCTAAAAATGCATTTGAACTCATTGATATCTCTGAATTAATTTTTAATTTTCGAAATTAGAGGATTAATTAGCATCTAAACATGATCAAGGGAAGGTTTTTGAGCTTAATTAAACTTCTAATGACCCATGTTGCATCACGGGAATACATCATCATTCTAGCATCTTTTTGCATGCATGGGACAAGCATGGGAGGCAGCATTGCTTTGATTTTTGCAGGTTATGAGTACAATCATGGGAGGCAAGGAAGCATGGAAGTGACACAAAGGAAATGATCAACATGGAGGACTTGACCATGAAAGAAAAAGAGTGGCTGAGAGAGTTTGGGCAGTGGATCAGCATGGAACACGAGGACACAAGGTCATAATACACCAAACATCAAGTGGGAGGAAACTGGAGCCGAGGCAGGGGGAAGAGACCCCAGGCCGGTCGGCCCAGGCCGGCCGGTCGGCCCAGGCGGCCGGCCTGGCTTATATCTTCGCCCCTGCCTCCATTTTTCACAGGTGAGTCTCTTACTTGCTTGCTAGTTCGTGTTCCTGAGCTCTCAGTCCAAAACTTCCAGAAACTCTCCAAAAAAATTCATTCTCCATTCTTGAGTCTAAAAATTCAGAGAAATACGTCACAATTCTTGCCCTTCCATATACTTCTTTTGTGTGTATTTCTACCAGCAAGAAATCCCCAGGAGAGTTTCTTTGTGATTTGTGCAGCAACTACAAGATGAAGAAGGTTTTTGGCAAGGTTCTTGGAAGGAAGACACAATCGTCATCATCAAAGCCGGCATCAACAAGTTCTTCGCGGAGGCACTCAATCTCCGAGTCGCCGCGAAGCATGGAAGAGGATGTGGCGCCATCAAGGAGCGACACCATGCTCCTTAGTGGAAGGAGAGACACGCGAAGCTCATCCATGCGGTACACCGAACCGCAAGGGCGAACGGAGGAGCCGCCCGTCCCACCTCGTCGCTCGACTCGTTCATCCGCTCCACCACCATACACTCCGCGACGTTGCAAGTATGGATTTCTTATGATGTCGGAGGAGGAGGAGGAGAAGCTTGGGCGCCTAGAGAAGAGGATTGTGCCCAATGTTGACTTTGATGATGATGCCCTCCAAGTGTTGGGATTTGCCCCGGATATTTATCAAATGATGCACCACCTTGGATGGGGGCAGTTCTCTGATGGAATAGGAGTGAGTTTTCATTTGGAGCTTGCCATGGAAATTCTCATGACCATGGCACCAGTTATTAATGAAGGGGTGCCATCCCTCTCATTTCGACTGAAGGATGATGAGCAAATAATTCCTTATGAGCATATTAGAGAGTTGCTCGGTTTTCAGAGGGAAGCCTCGGAGCAAGTGGATGTTAATGAAAGTGTATTGGAAGGATTTTGGAGCATGATTTCAGGGGAAGGTAACCGGCAGAGAAATAGCATCCGAAATCCCATCATCCGGATATTTCATTCTTGGATGAGCAAAAGGATTTTGGGAAGAATGAGGGAGTCCAAGGTCACCGATATGGAAGTTAATTGGCTTTATTCGGCATTGATTGCAAGGCAAGCCATTGATCCATCATATATCATGATCAATCGATGGTGTTGTGAGGCAATATTGGGGAGTGGACAAATTGGTTCAGGATGCTATCTCTCTATGATAGCAATTTCTGTGAAGCCGGGTATTACAAGGAATCCAAAATTCATACTTGCGGGGAATTCACTTGGGATCGACTATATGAAGTAAGGAAAATATATTAGTAGAGATGACAAGAGAGGGTACAAGGTGGCAAAAGTCAATGTTCCTCTCCCAAATATGAAGGTGAAATTATTTATTGAAGGGAGAGAGAATTGGTTAGAGGAAGGAATTCTCATACCGGCTAAGAAGAACAAGAGGGGAAGAATTATAGAGGAAGGTTCGTCCTCCACAGCCCAAGAGCAAGGAGGAGTAGCCTACCATCAACCTTATGGCGGAATTCCTTTGCCACCACCCTACTATGGAAGTGTGCCAATGCAAGCATGGGGGAGTGGTGCAGCCATGCCACCACCTCCTCCAACATATTATCCACCAACTTTTGTTGTGCCCAATGAAGCATTTGTGGCACCCTATGCAAGCATGCCCCAGCCCAACAAAGTGCAGCCATTATTGGGGCGTATATGCAAAGGAATGAACAAGATGTCGAGAGGATCCGAAGCTATGTCAACCATTGGCATGAAGGAACAGCGGGAATCGCCCATCAATTGGGACGTCTTCAACTCGTGCCACCTCATCAATTTCATGGAGGGGCCATGCAACAATATTATGAGCAAGGATTCAATGAAAGTCAACCAACGGAGCAAGAACAATCGGATGAAGAATGAAGAAGGAAGAAAGGGACGGAGTTTCTTTTAAGTGTGGTTTGATTTTTCCTTTTCTTTATTTTCATCTTGTGTACGTTTATGTTTGCGTAGTATTTTGTTCTTTTAATTTCAGCATGTGTGGTAGTAGTAGTTTGTTATCCATCATCATGAATAAGTTTCACCGTCGTTTTTATGATCTTAATATGGATGGAAAATTTGTACCATGATGATATGTGATGACCGTTGCCGGTTTGCTCAATCTTATGCTTGATTTATGCATGTTTAAGCTAGTGCTCTCTTTTAATATGAATCTGAAATTTAATTAAATGCTAGCTTAATCTTGTGTGGAGGTTATGATAACTCGAGTCTCATAGTTCTTTTTCGTTGCTCTCAACTTTGGATGAATTAAAGAACCTTTTTATTCTCAAAAAGTTATGCTAACCTTGTCACAAGTACCGCTTGCATTTTGCTCTACCCATCCAAAGCTTAAGTTTACTTGAGTGCAAAACCTTAGTATATACAAGATTTATTTTTGGGTGCATTGATTCAAGGCCTGATTTCTCTGGCCCGAGACTAAGAAGCTGGTCATTCCGTTTTTGTGTATCGTTCTTTATGCTAGCCTTTCTATCCGTGCATTGTGAGTTTCCACATTGGGAATTTCGCAAACCTCGCCGGATATCCAACCAAAAACCCATATATATCTTTTTTGTGTTCACCTCCTTAACCACAACCCAATATATGAGTATGGATGAATATTATGGAGAAGAATACAAGGAAGGTACTTCAAGTGAGAAAGGTAGACTTCCAAAAGGATCCCTAGAAGATTTTTCGAGTGTCTCTCTTTAAGAAAAAATGAGAGCTTCAATTCCCACCTTGGCATTTTTATCACCTCTTTGCCCGAGGACGAGCAAACGTCTAAGCATGGGGGGTTTGCCAAGGAAGTGCTAGTATAGTAGTCTAGAGTTCAAGAGGAGCAAATAAAAAATATAATAATAAAAAAAGGAGAGAGAAAAGTATGATGAAAGAAAAAAATGATAAAGAAGAAAAATTAGGAAAAAGAAAGAAAGAAAGAAGAAAGAAAAAAATATAATAAAGCTCCACCGTTCTCTAGCTATGTTTAGTGATTTTGAGTTTTCAAGAGGATTCAAGATCAAGACCCATACTCATCTTTCCAACCATGTGCAATCCGATAACAAGGACTTCGTTTGTGCCTTGGGATCACTCTTTGCCATTTGCACATGTCCACCTATCTAAAAGTGTGTGTGTTCATCTCTCCCCCCTCCTTGATAACATTATTTTTCCTATGACCTTTTTGACGAGTCTCGGTAAGACTGTGAGAAGCTAGTCTTGTTTTAATAATATCTCAACTATAATATCTTGGTAGGACTAAACTTTCCTATAGCTCCACATAAAGCTTTCCACCATACTTTGAGAGAGGAAAGGAGTAGAATAAGTAGGCTTGAGACAAGTGAGATGAGAGTACATGAGCAAAGTGCAAGATGGTTATTTTTGATGTTGGTAAAGCAATTTTTCTCTTTATCTCATTCTTTATTTTTCAAAATTTCTGAGATTTGTTTAAAAGTTTGAGAGCTTGATCAAGTACTTGTGGAAAGATCTTGAATGATATCTACCCTCCATAAAGATAAAAATTAGTACATTATGGAACTTTAACGAATATAAAATTAGAGAGCATTATGTTTTCTCATGTATGGTTAAGTGTAGGATTTGAACATCGAAGGGCAATGCTGATATCCATAGAAGGCTTACTCGAGGACGAGCAAGGTTTAAGCATGGGGGGATGTTGGCGGTCAATTTCCGTCTACCTAGCCACTTGTTTACCTTCTATGTTAGTATTAATTTGATATTCACACTAACGATCCTAACCCACATTATATGTTATGTTCGCACTCGTGCATGGTTTTTGGAGTTTATTGTTTACACGGGAATCAAGAGCTTAAATGAGGACTTCCGGGTAAAGTTCATCAAGGGATTTACAAGGTGATCACGGACCCCGGGACAAGTCAAGATACAAAATGAACATGGCTCCAAATGAACCAAGGACTAAAGTGTGAAGCCGAGAAGATGCGGGAGTTCATTCGCAAAGCCCTCTTATCTAAACCGCGAGGAAAATGACGTCAAGGGCCCACATGCATCTCGGCAAAAACTCAGGAAGTCGCGAGAAGCTTCACGAAGAAAACCGGGGACGAACCGGGCCGAGGAGGCCCTGGGCCGGTCTGCCTGGCCCATCCTCGGGTCGGTTCGCCGCCCCCTTTGACCTAGCTGATCTTCGGGCTATTTATAGCCCCTGTACCTCGAGTCACGTATCAAGCCATTCGTCATTCGCCGCCGAGGAGCAGAGGAGCTTGAGGGACACCACCCCGGAGAGGAGGGTCGTGTTAGTCATCTAGGGTTTGCCTAGCCGGCGTGGGAACCTTGCAAGGAAGACCACGTCGGAGTTCCGGAGGCGTGAATCAAGATCAAGGTAGGATCCCGGTTGGATCTTATTCATGTATTCATACTTTTTGATGGAGTTTTAATGGATCTGATTCCTAGCGATCGAGTACCTTTGTTTGCAATTCTTGTTCTTGCTTGGGTGTTTTCTTCCTCAATCTATTCTCGAGATAGATTGCATAGGATGTTCTTGTAGCCGCGGTGGCTAGAGGTGCATACCCGATCTACCAAGTAGTTCAACGCAATCCTTGCGGGTGTGCTCTAAGATTCGACTGCAAAGAAAGGGGAACATCATGACAGGATGTTGACACCGAGTACGGCGGGGCGACTTAGGGGGTTTGACCGAAGGTCATGGTTTAAAGAAGCTTTCAATGAGATTCGTTTTACTCTCTTTTATCTTGCTCGGAACGACGACATAAACACGATCTAGACCCTCTCTAGATCGGTACCTCAATGCTTTCTCTTGCTACCTCTTTTGATCTTAGTAGATTAGATGCAATTCGAAACCTCTTAAAGAAGCAAGTGTTTCTCGGTTATTAGATTGATTTATTGTTCCACAGATTCGATACCTTAGGTTCACTATTCAAGGGAAGAAGGGTTCCTTAACTATGACGAGGGATTTGTCCGTTTGCAAGTCCAAACGAACTTTGCAATGATAATCAAACGTCAACACCCGACGGCATAGAGCCGAAGCTCATGTCGATGGGGTTGGCGAGGAAATCCGCCATGCTGGCGGGGAAGACGACGCTGTTGAACGAAGCCATCGAAGTCGCACGGAGAACTCTAGACTAGCCCCTACCTGGCGCGCCAACTGTCAGAGGTTTAGTTCTGCACAGCCCATACGGGGGTTAACCCCGATGGTTTATTTAGGTTCGGTTGGGGGCGATCTAGAGCTAAGGACTTGATGGTTATGCGAAAGCACACAGAACACGGCGGGTTTATATTGGTTCGGACCTCCGGAGAGTAAAACCCTACGTCTAGTTGTCGGTGGCTATTGGTTGATTGTTGGTGAAGATACATCAGGAGACACCCTATCCATCTTATATTAGCCAGCGGACAAGGTCGGTCGCCCAGACTCCTGGTCGGTTACGACCAGGAGACCTATCTCTAGTTGGTTACAACTATTTCCATAATCCCCGGACTGCCTGTCAGATTCCACCGCCATCTTGTCGTGTACTCCAAATCTTGTAGCCGTTTCGGATAAGGTCTTTAGGAGGTCGAGTGGGCCACAGATCAGGTCTGTTGGGCCTACTACCAGGTCGGTAGGTCTTTTGGGTGGGCCGGACCCATTTGTCGGGGACGGACGTGAGACTGGTCGGTGGGGACCCAGGGGTACTCATGTCCCACATCAATCTCTGGGTTTTGGATTATCTGTTGAGTTTTGGATATCCGCGGGTTTAGGTTTGGATGAATTTTCACCCTAACTAGTTTTTGGGTTGGATTTGGATTTTAGGTTTGGGTTATGAGTTTGAGTGTCCTGACACTACATCCGATCTGTTGCCATCCTTAATGTCAGCTGACATCGACGAACACACCTAGCTCCGCCACTGGCCCTCCCCTGACTAAAGACTAAACTAGTTTTAGTCATCTTTTAGGGGGTGTTTGGATGGAGGTGACTAAAATTAGTCTGACTACAAGTTTCTAGTCACCTTTTAGTTGGGTCTTCCCTACTAGAGAGTTTTAGTCAGGTGACTAGTTTTAGTCACCTTTTAGTCTCACTCGTTTGGGAATTTAGTCTCTCAAAATGACAATCCAAACACCCCTTTAGTCCCACTTGTTTGGAAATTTAGTCATTAAAAGTGACTAAATTTAGCCTGACTACTTCTAGTCATGGTGAGTCGACGCCACGAATTCCCTAGCCGGAATCACTAGGGTCCGCTTTACAATTTTTTCCATCTATGTCTGTGTCATGAGACCCACACATGTGCTTGGAGAAATAAAAAAGATAAGTTGTGTTAATTGAATCAAATTGTGTAGTTTAAAAGGTGATTTTAAAAAAATACTTTAGAAGATTATTCAAATTTTATTATATTGAGGGTACTATTTTGAACTTTTTCCGGGTGAAAATGAAACCAAAAGGCCCATCAATAATTGCACAGCACCCCGCTGTTAATGTACGAGTGCGAAATGACGCTGATTTGGGCCGTTGCGAAAGTGTGTTAATCGTGCTCGTGCTCCTACTTGTCGTGGTCTTGCTCACGCGTGTATAAGCTGTACGCGGAGGAGCTAGGGCGCTTCTCTCCAATTGGTCCGGATTCCTAGCTCTACATTTTTCCATCAACATGTGGCGTGGTGACAATGAAACAAAAGGACCCATCAATAATTGGCAAGCAAAGGATGATTACCGAGAGTTCCTTGAGGAGCAAAGTGACATTCTGCAGCTGTGGTTGAAGAATTGTTACTCCACTGCACGGCACGACCGAGCTCGACCAAAGATCCGAGTTTTTGGATAACAAATCGAAATGTCAGGATCAGCAGAGAGCAGGCGGCGACACTCACAAGATGACTAGAAGCGTCAGAGCTAGGTGGCTCGCCACGGGTAATGGACCAGCGCGGCGGTCTAGCTCTAGCAGTTGCCCCCCATTCCGGTCCCGGCGACGGGGGCGGCGACGAGCGGATGCTGTTTGCCATTTGACGCCGATCAAGCAGGATCGCGTGCTTGCCGGTGGCCAGAGGAAAGGGTCCGGCCAGAAGAGTACGTGGAGATAAACGTGAAGCACGCCGCACGCGGGGTGCGGGGACCCTGGCCGGACGCAGCGCCGGAAGGAATCATTAGGTTTTTGGCACCTATGCGAGCCTACAAGGAGTGGAGCACACGGCCATCCGAATGTGTGTGGCAAGATGTGCACGACACGTCGGTACGACGATACCGCTGCTGGCGGCTGGCCTGCTTCAAACCTCCGGAAACATGTGGAAACAAGCACGTGATTGCAATGCCAGTGATTGCATGTTTAGTTCCCAAAATTTTAGAGTCAAAATTTTTAGAGTCCCTTTCGGGGTCTATTCGAAGTAGTAAACATAGACTAATTATAAAACTAATTACACGGATGGACGAGAAATTTCGAGACGAATCTATTAAGTCTAATTAATCCGTCATTAGAGATTGTTTACTGTAGCATGACATTGTCTAATCATGACATAATTAGGCTCGTTAGATTCGTCTCGAAAATTAAGGTAGGGGTTGTGGAATAAATTTTATCATTAATCCACATTTAATACTCCTAATTAACGTCCGAAGTTTGATGTGATGGGAAGTTAGTGAAAATTTGGGTAACTAATAAACATGACCTCATTGGACTATCACGGTAAGTCGGTAAGGGCAAGAAAAAATAAATAAATTTTACTCCGACGACGTGCAGCTCGTTCAATCCGGTACGCCCATCTCACGTTGAGGGATCCATACGTTTCTAGCATACGTATATCACTTGTATTTATTTTTTTCGAAAATAGTGTAACCGAGGATGGAAATGCTGCAGACGAATTTGACGTAAAGGCCGCCGGTTGCAGTCACACGCCGAGTGGAGGAATAAAAGAAGAAAATCTAATTCGTGTACTCAAATTTTATCCATACACACGTGAAGTGTCGTATTGTGGTAGGTAAAAAAAATAGTGTTTCCATGTACTGTGATGGGTAGTGGTCACATCCTGACCTAGTATTTTTTTTACAGCCTCTTAAGGTTCTCTTACCTCCCGTGTGGTAATGTTCCAAACATGCGCCCTGTTCGTTTGGCTTATCAGCCACCAGCCAGCAGTACTTTTCTCTCAGAACACCAGCCACCAACAATCAGCCAGCAGTACTTTTCTCTCAGAACAAACCAGCATCAGCCATCAGCCACCAGCCAAACGAACAGGAGCTCTACGGACATTCTCTTGATCTTCCGTGTATTACCAAGATAAATCTCAAGCTTTCCGTGTGGTTTCTTATTAAACATGATACAGAAGAGAGCGCCCTTTATGTTCTCTGGATCAAGACGTGTTTAGATTCACAAGCGTGATGTAGGCATTATTTTTGGTATTCTTGCTTGAGACATTGATGTTGCAGTACAAGCAAATTTCACTAGTGCCGCCATTGAAGCCAGTCTATTTGGACTCTCGGGTCGAATCCCCCGAGGCGACTCGAGGGGCTCCGCACCTCGCGCTGCCCGGTCCACCCGCGACGGATCCCGACGGCCGCCGCCGCCATCTCCTCCGTCGGCGGTGGCGCCTCGCAAGCCGGCACCCCCGCGGTCCTCTCTCCTTCTCCTCCTCCTCCCCTCTTCCCTCCTCCCTCTCCCACCTCTCCACACCACCACCACAAGGTCGCCTTCCTGGTCGCCGACGACGTCCTGCGCGCCCTCCCGGGATGGCAACACCCTTCCCTGGTGCGGGCTCGTGCCGCCGGCGGCCTCCCTCCTCGCCTCGCACCGGGGAACCCTAGATCTGGGGCCGCTCCAGGGACCCCTAGATCTGGGACCGCCGGGCTGGGCCGTCGCCGCCGCCCTCGGTGCTGCGGTTCCCGGTCCGCACCGGGCTCGCCGCGCCCCTGTCGCCTGCGGCTCCGTGGAGGTGCGCCCCGCGGCACCCTGTCGCTGCCCCTACGCGCCGTCGGCCGCAACACCCCCCTCCCCAGCGGCCGCGACGTCTGCGGCCGCGGCAGATGCCCCCGACAGTGACCCTCCACCCCGACGGCGGCTCTCCTCCACAGCTCCTGGCGTCCACGGCTCTCCTACCCGGCCTTGAACTGGGTGGGTCGGCGCCTCTTCGTCGTCGGCCGCGGCTCCCCGGCGCCCTTCCCCTCCGGTGGCCAAGACTCACCGACGGACCCTCCGCGCCGCCCCGGGAACCCTAGATCCAGTTCGGTCGGGCCCGGCGGCAGCGGCTTCCTCCCTAGACCCGGCGTGTCCCCTGCCGTCACGTCGCCCCTGCCCGACCTCCACCTCACCGACCGCGACTCCCTATTGACGGCTGTTAAGTACCATTTTCATGGCCGTCAACTCCTGCAAATTGGAACATGAAATGCACATCCAGACTAGAATAGGAGCTTAAACTAATACTTTCCACCAGTGTCGATGTCTATTCGAATGCAGGTATTTAGCATAAGAAATGGGAAGAATCCATGCATATTCACTCCACTCCAATCCAAGGCACTCCAGTTCTGGCCAATGAGGGGCTGCCACATGGATTCCCCTGGATCCATGATGTCACCAATCCATGTGAAGAGCTTCCAACGAATCAAACGCTGTCACGTCAGCATCACATAGATCCATGGGCCCACTTTGCTAACCAAATCACTAGGAAACTTGGCATGCACGACGGATAAGCATCAGGGCCCACATGGAAGTCACTCAGAGGAAGCACTAGCCAGATGGCCTCCCTGGGGTTTCGGCCGACCCTAGGATCGGTCGAACCGACCTAGGGTCGGTTAATCCCCCCCACCTTCCACGTGTCATTCGCCCATTGGTCCTTGGCTGCATCCCGGGGTGTTTTGGAGCACTTTGAGCCATGGAGCAATCCACCCCCTTGCCTATAAATAGAAGGAGAGGGGTCTCATTTCCAACACACTTCCAACCTCTCAAGTCTCCACTTCTCTCTTGTGTAGTTCTCTCTCACTCTCTCTAATTCTGCCCATGTGAGGTGATTCTCACCTCTATGTGGTAGAATGGGGTTGAGTAGAGATCTAGACTAGGATTAGTTGATAGATAGAGTAGGAGTGAGGAGTTAGTTGATGTCCTCATGGGTGCATTGTTCTTCATTTAGATCAAAGTGAGTATTCGACATTTCTTATTTAGACTATAGTGGACATCATGCATGAATGATATGTTCTTGTGTTCTTGGCTCGTTCATAGTTTAGAGGCTTGTGTTCTTCGTGACACAAGGCTTCGATCCTTTAGAGCTAGATCCTCAGTTCAAGTATCTGTTTGCATGCTTTGATCCTGTTTAGCTGAGTAAGTTTGTTGTATCTCATTCACATCCAAACCTTTCTTGCTACTCCGTAACTTGACGACTAGTATGATCAGAGCCGTTCTCTCTCTAGTTCGTAGTCCTGTATTTATACGGGTTGCTATAGTGTTGTTAGCGGGTCGACAGACGTAACCGTGCTATAGTAGTTATCGGGAGTGTAGACGTGGTGTCTGGACTCTGGTTATCCTACGAATACCAAGTGCATTCACGTAACGATAGAGGTAGGCCGCAGTGGTGACAGCCTGTTGGACCTTTTGAAACCCTCTGCGACTGTGTACCGAGTAGGGCCTTGTTGCCAGAACATTGGCCTAACCCTAAAAAGTTAGGATGGGCTGGCGCCCCACGGGGAGGACTAATAGCGGACAGATCCATCTCGAGAGTTAAGCTCCTCAAGAAAGTACTTCTCAACATCCTACCTATCTCTGTAGTAGCTAGGTGTCCTTGGTTAGACCTTCGTCCTGTTACTCTCCCGTCCTCAGATTCGATACCCTTGAGAATACTCATTCTTCTAGGGAGAAGTGCTACAACGGTGTATCTGTGCGCTTGCGGATTCGTTCGCACTCGTCAGTGTACCTGGGAGTTTCTTACATGCTCACGCTAGCGCGCCAGTAGTGGTGACGTTAAGAAACGCCAACAAGCATTTCTGGCGCCGTTGCCGGGGACGCTGTTGCTAACCTTTCGAACCTGTCTATCCTCGTATTTATCTTTTTTTCATTTTCTTCTACCTTCACCCCCGTTACCCTTCGAGATACCTTTTTCATTTCCTTTACTTCTACCTTTACCCCTGTTATCTATGGAAGGTTATCCTTGTAAACACCTTCCACCTTCGAGGAGTGAACCCTCAGAGCCATCTTTGTCAAGATCCATTCTTACATCTGGCTGTCGGCTTCGCCCCTCTCTCATGAAGCTAATTCAGGACCTATCCTTGTCAAGGTTAATTCATGAGAACCCTTTTGATCATGTGAGAGACTATGAGCGTCTGATTGAAACTCAGGGTAAAATTGGAGAATCACCGGATGCTCGGAAAAGGGAGTTTTTCCCACTATCCCTCTCTGGGAAAGCACGAGATTGACACTGTTGTTCTGGTAGAGACTACCTTACTTGGGAAAGTTTGAGGGCAGCTTTCTGCTCTCGATTCTTCCCGATACGACGTGTCATCTCGTTAAGGGCCAAGATTCTCAGTTTCAAGCAATGTGAGGAGGAATCACTAGGAATGGCATGGAATCATTTCGCCTCTGCGGTGGAAGATTGCCCAGTTCTCTACATTCCCGATTGGATGCTGCTCCAGCACTTCTGGTTTGGATTGTGGAAGGACGATGCCGTGAGGGTTAATGCTCTCTCCGGAGGTTTCTTTGTGTACTTGGACGCTGTTGAGGGAAAAGAGATCATGGAGAATCTCCAGGATTTCAGCTCTCCTTGCATCCTGGTCAATGAGGTACCCACCAGAGGAAATGTTGAGCCACCTAGATCTATCATCAGCCGAGCCTGATATTTTATATCCACTCTTTCTGAGCTCCGGCTGAAAGTGCCATTCTTGAATAACAGGAGTCTAAGGGAAAGATTTCTTAGTGCAAAATCTACCCTTGAGTTCCCCTCTTGTGCATCTTCTTAGACCTTCTCCCCGAGACTTTGTCTCGTGGGAGGATGGATAGAGTTGTTCGGGAAGAACGATCATTCCCGACCAGGATGACTTGTTTGATCCTAATTACCATCTCCTAAGGAGGGTATGAGAGGCTTATCATGTTCCTACGTTGCAGTTTGAGTTGAAGTGCCTTGCACTGAAATTACGTATAAACCAAGACATCGGTCTCTGCTTTATAATCCATTGGATTTATTTATCAGACCGAAGGAGCATGATCACTTACCGATCGAATGGAGTGCATTCACTTCTTATCTTAAGCTCATCGATCGATGCCGATCAGTCAAGGGAAATTTAACTTCACACCTTATGCTTGACTCGATCGATGCCCAATGGGAGTTGCACTTTTTAGCTTATCCATAGCCTCCCATTGGAAGCTTAGGCTAGACCTTGAGATGTTTTCATCATTCTGATGAGAACATCGGACCCTCTGCCTAAGGCAAGAGCGAGTTAAATCTCGTTCTTCACCTGAACTTTGGTTCTTGATTGCACACCGATCGTTGGAGTTTATGCTCTACCCTCTTTGGAGGCCGAGTGTCTTTCTGAGCTTGAGTTCACTCGGAGATCTGTACCTGATGTGGGAACACTAGCCTCCGTGCTTGATCTTTTTATCTCCGAGTTCTGCTACCCTAGTGCTATAGCTCTCGAGTCCTGTGAACACCCCAGAGCTGCCTCAGCTTTCTGGGATGGTCATGCTTGCTTTCAGCTTTGTTATCTTTTGGACTCGTATTGTATATACACTAACCTTGCAGATAAGAGCTTATCACCACATCACACTATCTGCAAGGGAGATGACCATGTTGAGACAGGAGATCATGAGACACCCGTATTATGAATATTCTTGGGTCTCATTTATTTTGTTTCCCTAAGAAGAATTATCCTTCGGGTATCTTGTGAACACTAACCATGCAGGAGAAAGAAATTATCAGAAATAAAAGGAGTAAGGCAAAGGTCCACAAAAGACAACACCATCGTGGCAACACGGTGAACACTTCATGATTCCCATCAGTAGCTTCTACACTTATGATGGACCAGGTATGTTGTTAAGGTGAGTTCCCCCAGAATACCTATAGTTATACTAGTGGCTTAGCCAAAGTTATTATAAAGTAGAGGTTGATTATTCAACCCCAACCTTATCCTAGCCTTAGCCTAAGCCAACCTTTCCATCTTGGGGCATCCACCTGGGCTTGTGGCCTTAGAGCCTGCTTAAGCCCACACGCGAAGGGGGAGGACCAGAGGGGCCCACCTAGGGTCGACCGAACCTAGGTTCGGCCGAAACTCGGGTGCCGCCGCCTCCTTTCTTCTTTCGCGTGTGCATCTCTTCCTCTTCCAGAAACCCTTTCCCTGCCGCACGACGAGTTTTTGAGTCGCGCAGAACCCATCTCCTCCACCTCACATTCTTCAACCCGTCACCGAAACCATGGATGACTTTGGTTTTGCACGCCTCCGTAAGGCGGCCTCGCCCTACGCTCCAGGAGAAGGGAGCTCCTCTCGCCCCATCAACCTTGATGACCTGGATGAGAAGATGGGATCACCGAAGGTCAAGACTCCCGGAAGGGGCAGGAGTGTGGAGAGCGCTCGAAAGGGACGCACCGACTCCTCGGTTTAGTCGTCCCGACGAGGCTCCTCCTCACCACCTTCCTTTCCAGCCCGGACGACCACCATGGGAGGGAAGACCGCTGCGTGCAAGTGTGTGTTGTTTGATGATCCTCCTGGCCCACCATTGAAGCCTGGAGAATGCTATGTTGGCTCCGACTTCAACAACTACGGAGAGGCCTTTTGTCACACCTACGAGCAGGATGTGTGGGATGAGTTTCCACTCCCACAAACTAGATGCAAGATTTTCGGAGTGAAGATTGCAACTGGAGGCTACGATACACCTTATCACAAGCCGCCACAGTGGGAGCGGGACATCATCAGAATCCTTGCTGACATCCGAGGAAATGGTGCTAAGAAGACCCCTGCATTAGCGAAGCTGGTGCACAAACTAGCTGACCTATACATAGAGCATGAGAAGCTAGTTGAAGGGCTGACGAGGCAGAGGGATGAGTACCAGGAGCTCAAGTTTGAGTATCGCCAGCTAGTGGAGGACATGACTCAGAAGCTGCAGAGGCTGGCAGTTGCTGAGGGGAAGGAGTAGATCCTTGCCGAGTAGTGGGGATTCGCCCCAACTTTAGTATCCATTAGGCGCTAGTCTAGGTCTAGGTTATTTCCCTTTTATTTACTTTATTTATTTCCTTCCATTCATTTATTTCCCTTCATGATTGTAAGAACCTAATAATTTTAATTAGAACATTTGGATTTCAATAAAGTTGGCTCACCGGTCATGTAACCCGGTCAAGCCACATTTGTGTTATCACTTTGGTCGTTTGTTATAGAAGGACATCTAGGTTCGAGACAGTGTGAGGGAGAGCCACGACACTCCCAAGGCAAGAACGACACATTCTCACATACACACTGCGAGCACTTCGTGCTAGATGATCGATTATTTATAGAGAACCTGAATGGGACCCACACGAGCTCGCTCCTGTGGAGAGCCTCTCACGGTTCAACCTCTACGCATAGCGCCGGTTTGCATCTCGACAACTCACTCTCTCATTTCTGAGTTTTATAAGCCATAACTGTCTATCTCACATGAATTAAAACTCGAATGTTGATGTTAAGATCACCCAGCTTACTTGATGCCTCAGTTGCCTCGCATATGTTTTATTCCTCGTTATTTATCTTGATGCTTGTGAACCATAACCGTCTTAAGGACAAGCGTGTTCATCTAAGTAATTGACGAGTATGATATGGCTTGATGATATGATCTGTTGCTCTGATGACTAAGCTCTCTTGGGTTATTTATATTTGAAAACACAAAACCTCTTGGAAAAGCTCCTCTTTGATATGCCACCGTCCTACCAAAGCCATTTGATGTTTACAGTTGAAAAACTTATACTCATATGCTACTTGTTATTACTTTGAGCTTTGTCAAATTTTGTGACCCTTGTGAGAATTCTTTTCATTACTTTCATGATCAAGATGTATGTGCACACCACCACCATCATTCCCCTTGCTAAATCTCTACCCTGGAGATCAGCATTGTACACCCATCCATAATTTAAACTCTGCCATAAGCATTGATGTTCTCTCCTCTTGAGTCCTTTATAAAGAGGCATGGCTGTCTGAAAAAAAATCAGGACACATGAAGGTCCCCTGCTAAAAAAAATGTGGACACATGAAGGTCCACCCAAAGAAGGGTAGCCATGCCCTCACAAGTTTTTAAAAGAGAGAGAGACTCATGCAAAGGAGTTAATCATTTTTCGCATTTCAGATGGTAATAACTAGTACCTACTCCGGGGCTAGTGTCCACCTTACCATCATCACAGTTTTCATCATATATGTATGGTAATATCTAGCACCCATTCCGGGCCTAGTATCCACCTTACCATACTTGCCATATCCATACCAGTGCACATCTTGATCTGATTGTATGATTTGATTTTTCTCTATTGGATCCAGTTTTTGACTTTGCAATATATTTGATACATGTGTGCTTTACCCTTTATCCTGCCCTGAGCTCCACATATAGCCACCATTAGAAGTAGGGTGAAGAAAGACAATCTAATGCCTTGGTGAGGACATACACACATTGAGTGATCTGAGAGAATCAAATGAGGAAGCTGTCAAGAGATTTGTTTATAAAAAACTTTGCAAAACCCCAAGGTTTTTATCATCAGTGCATAAGTGACTTGATTCACAACTGTTCTACTTTTCAATCACCCGAGGAGACATGATAGCCAAACCACAAAGGTTTACAGGAGCAAGGTTTGACTTGGAATATCTCTTATGTTTGTCTTAACTCTTTGGTATTCATGGCCCACTTGGCTTTGTTTCCCTGTTGGCATTTCGTAATGTCGTCATCTTAAGAACAGATATGGGATCCATACTTAGTGACAACACCAAGAATCGCCTTGTAGGCACCTCTCAATGTCACAACTAACGGCGCCGGGTTAGCGTGAACATCAAGACTTGCCAAAGGTTAATCTAAATGATCATGAACGAATCCGCAAGCGCACAGATAAACTATTGTAGCACTTCCCCAAGGAAGGAGAGTATTCCAAGGGTATCGTATCCGTGGAAGGCAATGGTGGATATCTTAGACTTATGCTTTTGCTCTGAATGCAAACCAAGAGATAGATATAGAAAAAAACACACTCAAAGACAGGGGTAAGATAAAAGATATAAGGGTAGTGCGACACACACACTCAGATCTACTTCTACTCTAGCACACTACGGCTTAGGGGGAACATACGAGTTAGCTCTAGGTTCTAATGTACTAAACATACAAAGCTAGAAGATACAGGATATGGGCATGAGTATTGCATGAGAGAGATAAGGTTCAGCACCCAGTTACAAATGGGGAGCTAGCCCGCGACGACCAGCACTCTGCGAAACTAGACTTTAGACTCCTACAGTAGGTACCCCAGCGCGGAGGTTGCCCAAGGATCCAACAGGGCTGTCACTACCTGCGGACCGACCTCTATCATTACGGGGGTATGCTCATAACTATCGTAGCCAGACAACCCAGGCACCATGCCTATGTTGCTGCTAGACTCCACCCGGCCCGGGCTATTGTGACCCAGGGTGAGGGCCACCAGAAGACTGGTCAACTAGACTGAGTACCGTAGATTGAACACAGACCTCATGCAACACTCTCATGCCATCTAACAAGATCAACTAAGGCTAGACATACAAACAGATACGAACTCTTTTATGTCTAATCAATAAGATCAAAGGGTTGTGTTCGTGAAAATACGAGCCTCTAACTTATGAACAAACACATAAGGAAGGAGTTTATCACCCTTCAAGTGGATCAAAAGCTAGTGTTCATGAAGAACATGAGCCTCTAAATGATGAACAGAGGATGAACTCAAGAACATATCAAGCATATGATCTACCATGACTTTATATGAAATAGCTGAATAACTGAAGTAGATCAAAGTCATACAAAGAAATAAAGATAAAAGAGAACTCATACCTAGACTCCCAAGAAGACTTGGAACCTGAATAAGAGCTACTCTAGCCTACCCCCTAGCCTTGGAAACTAAAAGTGAGAGGAGAATGAGAGAGTGGTGTGTGGGAAATGGGAGCCCCTCCCCTTCTATTTATAGGCGAGGAGGAGGCTTGCTTCGGGGCTCAAACTCCACCAAAACACCCGGGAGTGAGGCAATGGACCAATGAGGAGCAAACACGTGGAGGGCCAGGATCAGAGGCCACTAAGGCGGTTCGACCGATCCTAGGATCGGCCGGCCCCCTAGGGTGGCCCCCTGGCCTGTGCTTTCTCTGGGTGGCTGCCCTGTGGGCCCTTTGATCCTCCCCCGGTGCATGACTTGATTTGGTATCCGAGGTGGGCCCCTTGATCCATGTGAAGTCCATGTGGCGTCTTCTGATTCGTCGGTGAGTGCCTCCCTTGGATCGATAACGTGGAATGCCATGTTTCCCTTGGTGGCAGCCACCTCCTCAGCTGAGTTGGCATGATTTCTTCATAGAAGGTGGGTTTCCATATCTTTTAAGGGGTAAATCACCTACATACAAATAATCTCCAAGGACAAGTGGAACTACATTATTCAAACCAAAATGCTAGTAAATAATGCATATGCCTCCATTTATGTGAGAATATTGAGGGTTGGAAATGGTGAATTTCAACCGTCAACAAACTCCCCCAAGCTAATCTCTTGCTCGTCTCAAAGCAAGACATTAGAAACTTAGGTTGGTTGATCAGGAGTTGCTACAATGTTGTATTCTCAACTTATGGCAAACATACAACAAAGTACTCTACCAAGAGTTGAACAAGTTAGCAATGTTCTTACCTTTCACCTGATAACGTGGGGCATATAGCTTCACCTGCCTTGGGCGGTTGAGAGACAGAATGGTTATATAGCATGTGCATAATCACTCATACCTTGATCAGCTTATCAATCCGGAGGTTTTGCAAAATTTTCAAAAGAAAAATCAGTGTTCCTCAAATGATACTCTCGGATCGCTCAAAAGGTATATGGTTCCTTACCGATGCATTAATGTTGCCTTTCTTCACATCCTACTCTTAATAGGCTTTATGTGGAGCTGTAGGTAGGGAAGATGTGGCATACTTGTCTCTCATATATTGATAAATCAAAGACCGGATCCTTGGAAGAAGCAAACATACATCCTGATCAAGATGTGCATATGTGTGTGATGGATATGAGTATGGCAAGGTGGATACTAGGCCCGGAAATGGGTGCTAGATATTGCCATGTTTTATATGAGGAATGAGGGATTGATGGTAAGGTGGACACTAGCCCCGAAGTAGGTACTAGTTATTACCATCTATATGGTGGAACTCTTTCTCTTGCACATATCAATCCCTTTTTCTCCTTTTGAAATTTCCGAGACTTTGGGCTAGCTCTCTTTATTCTATTTTTTTGCCATGCTTTTGAGCATGCTTTTCTTTTTCTCTTTTCTTTCAAGCTAGCCCTTTGTCTCTATTGGAGATATTTGGAGAGGGATGAATGATACAAAGATACACAGAGTTTTATTTTGTGGAAGAATGCATAAGCAATATGGAGCAAATGATGAATGCTAACTTCCAGTGTAGAAGTTTTAGCATGAACGTGTGCGTGATCTTGATCAGGGGAGTATGAGTTCTAACAATGGTCACAACAATTTGACAAAGCTCAATGAGAGAATAAGCTGCATATGTGGAGGCTAAGAATTAGAATCTACATATGGCCTTGGATGGGAAATTCTCATCATTGAGGAACTCATCATGTTTCGATTTTTCAAAAAGGAAAACTCCGGATGTCAAGCATCACTAAGCACAAGATCATAGCACTCTATTCTACCATGTCATGTCTCACAACAACTTGGGCAAGGATCATGCTTTTTGCTACCCACAGTTTTTCAAGCTAAGGTTTGAATATACAAACCAACAAACTCAAAACTTAGGTAGGATACAAAGTTGTATGCAAGACATACGAGAAGAATAAACAGAGCAACTATTCATCATTTCAACCATAGAGGCAAAGCATTCTTACTATGCATATCAAAGCAAACTAAGCAAACGATGATGATGAAAGCAAATAAATATTTTTGGTCTTTTTTATTTTTGCAGATTTTTTTGGATTTTTATTTATAAGATATTTTGAAAACAAAGGAAGATACAAGTTACCTCAGAATGGGGGTCCTCCCCCAAGCTAGCTTTAGGCTCACTGCGGAGGAGGGTAGAAGAAACCCTGACTCGCGTAGTAAGCCCTCTGCGCCTCCATGTACCGCTGCTGATCCTGCTGCATGGCTACTATCCTCTCACCAGCCTGACGCTGCCACGCTGAAGTAGACTCGACGTGGGTGTTCAGCATCTCCTCCAATCCCATGACCTGGACGGTGAGCTCTCCCATCTGCTGCGCGAGCTGAGCATCACGTGCAGAGGCTGAGGAGTGCCGTCGGAAGGACGAAGACGGAGGTGGACCACCAGAGCTAGAACTAGTGGGTGTGGCCCACTGAGCACTACTCGCATCTGCCCAAGCTGTGCCACTCGCACTCGGGTGGTAGGTGGGCTGGTCCCAACCAGGTGCATATCCAGGGTAACCCCGGACATGTACCCCGCAGGGGCCCCTCCTGCCACCGGTGGTGTAACAGGCTGTGGCTGTGACAAGTTAGTACCATGGTACAAGCTCAAGGAATGTCTGGATGGACATCACTCCTGAGCTTGCCCCAGCAAGAATGTAGAAGACACAAAGCAGAAGTAGATTGCTTTTCCTGAATCAGAATTTTATTGTAATGGGAAAATAAGGATAACTTACCGAACTTACCTGTCAGCGCAGAGCTCATTATTTTAAGTCCTTAGAGCTTAGACTTGGTTCCAAAGTTCTCACCTTGGCAGTGAGGCAGTCATTTCCTTCGGAAGAGAAGTGGGCTTTCTATTCACCTTCCTCCACATCTTATGAGTATCACGTGGGTTGTGATGTGTAGGGGGTGATTTCTTGGACCGGGACTGAGATTTCCAATACTGTTGCTGTCTTGTACCCATGAGTTGGTGTTCTTCCTTCCAAAAATTCTTCATGAATGCAATAAGGCTGTCCACTTGTCGTGGTGGCATTTCGACCTCTCGTGCGGGGGTGTCAGGAGTTGGTGAATCCTTGATCATTGAGCATTGCTCTTTTCTTGGGTGAAACTCGAACCTCTCCTCCTTGCCATTGATGTAGAGACGAATCACACCGGCCCCCACATCAATTTGTGCATCATCTGTACTTAGAAATGGTCGCCCAAGTATGAGCGGCACCTCCTTGGCGATCTCCATGTCCAGCACCACAAAGTCAATGGGGATAAAGCAATCCCGGACTTTCACTGGAATGTCCTCGGCTATCCCCACTGGGTATCGGACCAAAGGATCGGCTAGCTGCAGCTGCAAAGTGGTTGGAGATAAACTTGTGTAGTTAAGTTGATCAAAGACTACCTTAGGCATGACGCTGACGCTGGCCCCTAAGTCGCAGAGAGCATGGTCGAAACGTTGGGTCCCAATCATACAAGTGATTGTGGGACACCCTGGATCCTTCTTCTTCTCAGGAAGGCGGTTGAGTATGGCGGCACTACACTCCTCCGTGAGTCGTACCACTTCGGTTGTAGGAAGAGCTCGCTTCTTGGTTAGGATGTCCTTGAGATAACGTGCGTAAGTGGGCACGCGTATTGCTTCAAGCAATGGGACGTTGATATAAACTTTCTGAATCATGTCCACGAAGCGGTCGAACTGTTCATCTACTGTTGCCTTCCTGCTCTTTTGAGGGAACGACATCACCTTGGCTTCTATGAATCCCGGATGTGCCGTCACTCCTACAGGTGCTTTATCTGTCGGTGGCACCTTCCTTACCTGGGGGGATTCTTCCGAGTCGGATGAATCCTCATGGATATTCTCAACTTCCGTTATGCCTTTCCTATCTGTCCCTGCATGGTTAGGATACGGTGGATCCCAAGTGGACTTACCTCCTCTCATGGTCACCGCATTTGCATTTTCAACAGAGGGAACAGAAGTAGCCAGCTGAGCCAACTGAGTTTCTAACATTTTGTTGAAACTCAGCTGACTCTTCTGGGCAGAAGAGAAGCTATCAAACTTAACGTTGAGACTTTCCAAAGTTTTATCAAGGGCAGCTAGCTTCTTGTTAACACCTTCATTAATCTTAGCTTGCCCAAAAACAAGATCTCTCAAGGATAGTTGATTGGGATTGTAAGAATTACCTTGGTTACCTCCTTGATAATAAGAGCATTGTTGATTCCACGATTGGCCTCCTTGTTGAGGTGGACAATAACCGTTGTTGTTGCCATTCATGTACATCACTTCCTCCTGGGTTTCCAGACAATAATTGCCTGAGTGCCCAGTGTTGCCACGGACTTCACAAGTCATGTGGGAGTCCATAGGCAGAGTAGTGGTGGCCATGGCAGCCTTCTCGCTGGTGTAGTCATCCAATCTCTTCATGAGAAGATCCAACTTGGCAGTAATCATATCTGCTTCCTTGACAGTATGAGTACCCCTCGGTCGTGGTTGGAGTCTTTCATCACTCCACCCTTGGTTGGAGACCATATTCTCAATGAGTACTTTAGCATCATCAACAGTGAGTGAGAAGAATGCTCCTTGAGCAGCAGCATCAATATGGCCTCGGACTGTCGGAGTCAACCCATTATAAAAGCTTTGAAGAATGAGCCAATCCTCCATCCCATGGTGAGGACAGGCTAGGACGTACTCCTGAAGCCTTTCCCAAGCCTCTGGAATAGATTCACTTGCTGCTTGCTGAAAACCAGAAACCCTTCCACGAAGAGCATTGGTTTTACCCAATGGGAAGAACTTCTTGAGAAATGCCTCTGAACACTTACTCCAAGTGTTAATAGCTTCACGATTCGCGTAAAACCATTGCTTAGCTTTCCCTAGGAGAGAGAATGGAAACAGCCGTAGACGAACAACATCCATATTTGCATCCCTGATGACGAAAGTGCTGCATAGCTCTAGGAATTGCTGCAGATGAGCATTGGCATCCTCATTTGGCTTGCCACAGAATGGGCTGGCCTGTACCATCGTGATTAGACCCGTCTTGATCTCAAAATTTTCAGTCCCCATTGCCACCTCAGGGCCTTGTAGCACCTGGTCAGCGGAAGGAGCTGAGTACTCATGAAGTGTCTTCTGGGCCATAGCGTTGGACGTGGATGGTACAAAGGAAGTTGGTTCGCCTTCCGAACGAGTACAACAAGGGGAGTCGAAATGAATTCGAGCTCTCCTCACAAGTGACTCGGGATCTTCAGTAAAATTCTCTGGTAAGCCGAAACCAGTCATACACTACCTGTCTTCATCATCCAAAGATAAAAGAAGACAATCAAGGTTAGCCTGCATTGAGAGTTGCCCTAACCAACTCATAGTTTATAAACAGATGCAAACCATAGTCATGATAATCCTGTGCCTTCCCCGGCAACGACGCCAGAAATGCTTGTTGGCGTTTCGTAATGTTGTCATCTTAAGAACAGATATGGGATCCATACTTAGTGACAACACCAAGAATCGCCTTGTAGGCACCTCTCGATGTCACAACTAACAACGTCGGGTTAGTGTGAACATCAAGACTTGCCAAAGGTTAATCTAAACGATCATGAACGAATCCACAAGCGCACAGATAAACTATTGTAGCATTTCCCCAAGGAAGGAGAGTATTCCAAGGGTATCGTATCTGTGGAAGGCAATGGCGGACATCTTAGACTTATGCTTTTGCTCTGAATGTAAACCAAGAGATAGATATAGGAAACAACACACTCAAAGACAGGGGTAAGATAAAAGATATAAGGTAGTGCGACACACACACTCAGATCTACCTCTACTCTAGCACACTACGGCTTAGGGGGAACATACAAGTTAGCTCTAGGTTCTAATGTACTAAACATACAAAGCTAGAAGATATTGGAGATGGGCATGAGTATTGCATGAGAGAGATAAGGTTCAACACCTAGGTACAAACGGGGAGCTAGCCCGCGATGACCAGCACTCTGCGAAACTAGACTTTAGACTCCTACAGCAGGTACCCCAGCGCGGAGGTTGCCCAAGGATCCAACAGGGCTGTCACTACCTGCGGACCGACCTCTATCGTTACGGGGGGTATGCTCATAACTATCGTAGCCAGACAACCCAGGCACCATGCCTACGTTGCTGCTAGACTCCACCCAGCCCGGGCTATTGTGACCCAAGGTGAGGGCCACCAGAAGACTGGTCAACTAGACCGAGTACCGTAGCTTGAACACAGACCTCATGCAACACTCTCATACCATCTAACAAGATCAACTAAGGCTAGACATACAAACAGATACGAACTCTCTTATGTCTAATCAATAAGATCAAAGGGTCGTGTTTGTGAAGAACACGAGCCTCTAACTTATGAACAAACACATAAGGAAGGAGTTTATCACCCTTCAAGTGGATCAAAAGGTAGTGTTCACAAAGAACACAAGCCTCTAAATGATGAACAGAGGATGAACTCAAGAACATATCAAGCATATGATCTACCATGACTTTATATGAAATAGCTGAATAACTGAAGTAGATCAAAGTCATACAAAGAAATAAAGATAAAAGAGAACTCATACCTAGACTCCCAAGAAGACTTGGAACCTGAATAAGAGCTACTCTATCCTACCCCTAGCCTTGGAAACTAAAAGTGAGAGGAGAATGAGAGAGTGGTGTGTGGGAAATGGGAGCCCCTCCCCTTCTATTTATAGGTGAGGAGGAGGCTTGCTTCGGGGCTCAAACTCTACCAAAACACCAGGGAGTGAGGCAATGGACCAATGAGGAGCAAACACGTGGAGGGCCAGGATCAGAGGCCACTAAGGCGGTTCGACCGATCCTAGGATCGACCGCCCCCCTAGGGTGCCCCCTTGGCCTGTGCTTTCTCTGGGTGGCTTCCCTGTGGGCCCTTTGATCCTCCCCCAGTGCATGGCTTGATTTGGTATCCAAGGTGGGCCGCTTGATCCATGTGAAGTCCATGTGGCGTCTTCTGATTCGTCGGTCAGTGCCTCCCTTGGATCGATGACGTAGAATGCCATGTTTCCCTTGGTGGCAGCCACCTCCTCAGCTGAGTTGGCATGGTTTCTTCATAGAAGGTGGGTTTCCATCTCTTTTAAGGGGTAAATCACCTACATACAAATAATCTCCAAGGACAAGTGGAACTACATTATTCAAACCAAAATGCTAGTAAATAAAGCATATGCCTCCATTTATGTGAGAATATTGAGGGTTGGAAATGGTGAATTTTAACCGTCAACATTCCCCTTCACTCGGGACGACCAAAGGTCAAGTGTGGGGGTGTTGTTGATGACTGTTAAGTACCATTTTGATGGCCGTCAACTCCTACAAATTGGAACATGAAATGCACATCCATACTAGAATAGAAGCTTAAACTAATACTTTCCACCAGTGTCGATGTCTATTCGAATGCAGGTATTTAGCATAAGAAATGGGAAGAATCCATGCACATTTATTCCACTCCAATCCAAGGCACTCAGGTTCTGACCAATGAGAGGTTGCCACATGGATTCCCCTGGATCCATGATGTCACCAATCCATGTGAAGAGCTTCCAACGAATCACACATTGCCACGTCAGCATCACATGGATCCATGGGCCCACTTTGCTAACCAAATCACCAGGAAACTTGGCATGCACGGAGGATAAGCATCAGGGCCCACATGGAAGTCACTCAGAGGAAGCACAGGCCATATGGCCTCCCTGGGGTTTCGGTCGACCCTAGGATCGGTCGAACCGACCTAGGGTCGGTTGATCCCCCACCTTCCACGTGTCATTCGCCCATTGGTCCTTGGCTGCATCCCGGGGTGTTTTGGAGCAGTTTGAGCCTCGGAGCAAGCCACTCCCTTGCCTATAAATAGAAGGGGAGGGGTCTCATTTCCAACACACTTCCAAGCTCTCAAGTCTCCACTTCTCTCTTGTGTTTCTCTCTCTCCCTCTCTCTAATTCTGCCTGTGTGAGGTGATTCTCACCTCTATGTGGTAGAATGGGGTTGAGTAGATATCTAGACTAGGATTAGTTGATAGATAGAGTAGGAGTGAGGAGTGAGTTAATGTCCTCATGGGTGCATTGTTCTTCATTTAGATCAAAGTGAGTATTCGACATTTCTTATTTAGACTATAGTGGACATCATGCATGAATGATATGTTCTTGTGTTCTTAGCTCGTTCATAGTTTAGAGGCTTGTGTTCTTCGTGACACAAGGCTTTGATCCTTTAGAGCTAGGTCCTTAGTTCAAGTATCTGTTTGCATGCTTTGATCCTGTTTAGCTGAGTAAGTTTGTTGTATCTCATTCGCATCCAACCCTTTCTTGCTGCTTCGTAACTTGATGACTAGTATGATCTGAGCCGTTCTCTCTCTAGTTCGTAGTCCTGTATTTATACGGGTTGCTATAGTGTTGTTAGCGGGTCGACAGACGTAACCGTGCTATAGTAGTTATCGGGAGTGTAGACGTGGTGTCTGGATTCTGGTTATCCTACGAATACCAAGTGCATTCGCGTAATGATAGAGGTAGGCCGCAGTGGTGACAGCCTATTGGACCCTTTGAAACCCTTCGCGCCTGTGTACCGAGTAGGGCCCTGTTGCCAGAACATTGGCCTACTCCTAAAAAGTTAGGATGGGCTGGCGCCCCACGGGGAAGACTAATAGCGGACAGATCCATGTCGAGAGTTAAGCTCCTTAAGAAAGTACTTCTCAACATCCTACCTATCTCAGTAGTAGCTAGGTGTCCTTGGTTAGACCTTCGTCTGGTTACTCTCCCGTCCTTGGATTTGATACCCTTGGGAATACTCATTCTTCTAGGGAGAAGTGCTACAATAGTGTATCCGTGCGCTTGCGGATTTGTTCGCATTCGTCAGTGTACCCGGGAGTTTTTTACACGCTCACGCTAGTGCGCCAGTAGTGGTGTCGTTAAGAAACACCAACACTCCCCCTCCTACCGGCCGCGGCCCCTCCTCCGTGATGGCGCCCACGGCGCCCCCCTATGCGGCGACGGCAACGCCACGGCTCCTCCTCTCCGACGCCTCGAGGTTCGCAGCCTCCTGTCCCCGACAGCGCCGCCTGCTCGCGGCCGGCGACAGCGGCAAAGCGCTTGCCTCCCCCAACCCCGGTGCCGCGCCTCGCCGTTGTCCGTAGACGGGTCGTGCGACCTCCGCCCTTCCGCTCCTCGGCTGCGTGGGACCGTTTCTCCCACTTCGACTTCTTCTTCGCGGTTCGCTGGCTTGCTGCTCCTCATTCTCGTCGTCTCTACGGATGCTCGCTGCCTTTCCATCGATCTGCCTCTACTCAACCTCACTCGGTCAGCTGCGTGGATGGACGTGGAAGTCTGGCAAAAGCTTTGCTTCGGCATTTGCCGAGCGGACAACGGCTGTGTTTCTGGTTGTAGTTCACCCTGTTGAGGGTGCTGTCGGGCTTCTACTTCCTTTGTTCTTGCCAAGTGAAAACTTGGTCTGCTCCTTCGTGAGCAGACGGAAGTCGGCGACGACAGCGTCGTTCCCCCCTTGGAGGCTTCGTCTTGCAAGACCGCTAGCTCTACCTTGTTTGGTCCGGGGTGTGAGGCGATCGGTGACGTGTGGGTGTCCGTGGTGACCGTGTCTCTCGCAGGTTTAAACTGCCTTAGGTTGTGTTCGATCTGTTGTGGTGGTGGTGGTGGTGTCGTGGTCTCTTTCCTTCTTTCCTGTCGTTCGTGTTGTTGTTCTTGTTGTCCCACGCTCTAGAGATTCTTCTAGAGTCGTGTTTTGTAAACTTCTCTTCTCTTAATGAAAAACGTGCTTTGCACGTCTTAAAAAAAAGTTGCAGACCAAGTATCCTAGACTCATTGTGATGGAAGGATGTACTAGGCAATTATTCTTCCTCAAAAGCCTCCTTCAAAATTTTGCTATTCAATAGGGTTAAAGGTAAAGTTTTCAAAGTCAATGATGGTACCAATAAACATTGAACAAGACAGGCTGCAAATCCTAGCTGAAACCTTTGGCCGCTCAGTGGGTTTCTTACCTTTTACATATATGGGTCTCCCTCTTGGTCCCACCAAACCAAAACTAGAAGAATTTCTTCCTTTGATCAATTTCTTTCTTTGATCTCAAGGTGTGAAAAAACACTTGTCAGCACTTCAAATTTTCTTTCACAGGTAGGAAGACTACAAATGACAAATATTGTCTTCTCAGCTTTGCCAATTCTTTACTTATGCACCTTCAGGTTACAGGATATGGTGATCAAACAAATAGACAAGTATAGAAAACACTGCCTATGAAGGGGTTCTGACAACATTGCAAAAACACCACCCAAGGCCGCCTGGGAGATGGTTTGCTTGCCAAAATCTGAAGGTGATTTAGGAGTCATTAATCTAAGTGCCCACAATGATGCTCTTCTCCTCAAAAACCTTCACAAATTCTTCATCAAGGAGGACATTCCTTGGGTACATTTGATTTGGGAAAAGTATTATGCAAATGGCAAGCTACCTAGCCACATTAGAAAATGATCCTCCTGGAGTTCTGGTGGAGGAATAACTCCAAGCTCTTGGATTTATATAAAGGTATTGCTTCAGTCACCTTGCTCAAAGGGGATACTTGTTACCTATGGCTGGATTTGTGGGCAGGGCAAATACCATGTCAATCTTTTCCTGAGCTCTTCTCCGTTGTCAGAAACAAGAGGATTTCAATCCATAAGGCGAAATCGGTCATAAACATATATTAATACACTACTGCACCGCCTTCCAATCTATGTTGAAGCCTATGATCAGCTTTTGCAGCTAGCTCAGCTAAATGAGGACTTGCACGATTAAGAGGAGAAAGACATCCAGACATACATATGAGGTTCACCTTGGTTTTCACCATCAAAAGCCTATAAACACTTGATAGGTCACAGAGTTGTGCACCTTTACATGGCTCTGGAAATCAACAGTTCAGAGAAAACACAAAGTCTTTTTTTTTTTGCTTCTACTAAAGGACAAGCTAAGTACTAGGAATATCTTAAGACAAAAGAATATGGTTTTTCCTTCATATGATTGCGTGCTCTGTGCCTCTCAATCTGAAGAAACGTTACAACGCCTTTTTCTCACTGCCCTTTTGCTCAAGCTTGTTGGGATTTGATACATTTGGTAGTGCAAAATGGAGACCCCTTCCAGAACTTGACTTCTTTCAGAAATCAACTAGCTGTTAGCTCCTCTAAGGACATCATTAATTATTATGATGAGCTCGTGCATCTGGAAGGAACGAAATGATCTCGTCTTCAAAGGAATTCAACCTAGCCTCAACAGTGTGAAGGATCGCTTCAAAAAAGAATTTACTCTAGTTATTCTCCAAGCAAAGCCAACTTTGAAACCTCTGCTATAAAGAGATTAGACTTTACTCTGTTATAGTAGTACCTAACTGCCTATATATTGTTGCAAGAAAATGCCTATTTTGCCTATTTATAGAAAGATTTTTGAACAGAGGATAATGCCTGTGATCGAACAGAACTTATTTACACAGCACTGGCCACTGGGTAAAAGTCTAAAATACAAGCCCAGCCTTATCCTGCTATCCTAAACAGCAAACACTGCAATAATGTCCAAACATAAACCTCCACGGACGTCGACGTAACGGAAGGTCCAGCCAACAACGTACCCACAAATGCCGCGCCGCATGGTGCCATGCATGCTCCCATCAGCCCTGCCCATGGATCGACCGCAACGGGTCTATTATCATGATCAGCGACAGTAGAAGCGCACACGCGATGCACGAGGTGTTCTACACCTCCGCCTGTATATATATCCTACCCTGCTCCATCCCTTCGTCCCAAACCACATCTAGTAGTAGCTGGCTACCTCGGCGACCACGGAATCACACACAGTACAGCATGGGCCCAGTAGCTCGCCGCCACCTCCACCACGCAGCCGTTGGGGCGCTCCTCACCGCTGCGCTCCTGCTCTCCGCCGTCGCCGTCCCCGGCGCCACGGCGCAGGACGAAACAGGCCAGTGATGATCGAATGCGTGTCTGTTCATCCCAATCAGTTTCCCGCCATATATACACATGTGCATGCAATCATATCTGTGTCCACACGTATAGTAGGAGTATGTGAATATTCTGACCGGAGCATGCATCGCATTTGGCTTGCAGACGACGAGCACGAGTTCAGCTACGACCCCGCCGCGGAGAACGGGCCGGATCACTGGGGCGAGATCAAGCCGGAGTGGGCGACCTGCAGCAATGACCGGTGGCAGTCCCCCATCAACCTCGTCCCGAACAACGTTCGGCGCGACGGCTACCTCAACTACTCCTACAAGCCCGCCGAGGCCTCCCTCGTCAACCGCGGCCACGACATCATGGTAAACTTCAAGGGCGACGCCGGGAGTCTGACGATCGACGGCACGGTGTACCACCTGAAGCAGCTGCACTGGCACTCCCCCACCGAGCACGCCCTCTACGGCCGCAGGTACGCCATGGAGCTGCACATGGTACACCAGACCCCGAGGAAGAAGACGGCGGTGGTCGGCATCCTCTACAGGGTCAGCGACAACATCGCCGACGACCCGTTCATTAGAATGCTGGAGCCCGCCATCAAGCGCTTGGCCGCCGGCAGCAGGGAGGAGGCCATCGGCAAGGTCAATCCCAACGACGTCGGCCTCACGGGCAGCCCGTACCTCCGCTACACGGGCTCCCTCACCACGCCACCCTGCGCCGAAGGGATCATCTGGACCGTCATCCCCACGGTATGGGGCGTTTCATTTCATTGGGTGCTTGGCTTGCTTGGCGTCCTTAATTTGTTTGCATTGTGTAGGTTCGCCTCGTGGCCTCGTACCAGCTGGATCTTCTCAGGCAGGCAGTTGATGACGTAAGAGTGTCCATCTTGTTACTCCTTTGCTTTATTTTGATAACACACCTGACCAAAAAGATTCAGACGAACGGACGCTGGTTTTGATTTTCCTTTTAAGCCTGACCGTGCCTCTTCTTGCTTGTGTGTTCTCTTCTTACCTGCTGCAGGGCTTTCAGATGAACGCTAGGCCGCTTCAGGACCCGAACCACAGGGTCATCTGGCTCCACCTTCAGCCCCAGCAGGTATCTGCGGAGTAAACATCATCAGGGACACCGCATTGGCAGCTTATTATGGGCTTATGGCAGGCCACCTTTTATGTATCTTGTAATTCTCTCTACTTTCCGTGCCTTTGTTATGCGTAAAATAAAGCATGGCATCATCTATGTCCACGTTGGTGGCCTTGCATGCATGTTTGGAAGAATAAAGTTTGCATGATGATCATCTTGATGGGGATGGAGATCGATTGGATTATATGATGAATGCTAAACTACTCAAAATGTATATGAGCAACCAACTAGCACCCACTGGTGGAAAAACACCCTTCCGTCTCGGTTGGTAAAGGTTTAAGTCTCTAAAGTCCAACCGAGACGAAAAGAGAGAGACAAAAGGCCCCCCCCCCCTTTGTCACCGGGTGGGCAACCGGGAATAAAGGGTGGCCTTTATTCCCGGGTGGTAGCCCCGTCCGGGACAAAAGGGGAGGGCACAGCAGCGCCTGTGCGCCACCCCTTTAGTCTCGGGTGGTAGCCCCGCCCGGCACAAAAGGGGAGGCACACCAACGCCTGTGCGCCACCTCTTTAGTCCCGGGTGGTATTACCACTCGGGACTAAAGACTCCGTTGTGAATTTTTTTTGTTTCATTTTCAATTATTCTAATAATGTTATACGCGTATATTCTCACATATTTGGGTGTAATTTACGTATAAATATTTGCACTAATTATACGTGTCTACTATACGTACTATATGAAGAGAATAAACTTATAAATAAATATATACACACATTATATTACATCGAAAGCATAGATAGTATTTTCTGAAAGTAGTATATATATATATACATCAAAATACCGTTTCATACTAATTCTAGTCTAAAGTTCCACCGGAGGTGCTAATTAAACTTTATGAATTGGATGACCGTCATAGTAATTTCTGCCTTATGGATTAATCACCTGGTCCATTATGAATCCGCAGAGACTTTCTTGAATCGCCAAGAGTCGGTCCTTCTCAATGATTGCGTCCCTAATCATATTGTTCTGCAATGTGCAAATAATTTAATATATTACACACAAGAATTAAATATATAAGCGGTTAGAAAAAGATGTATTATTAATTGGTTTAAAATAATACTTATAGTATAATTTGACGGGTCTGCCTCGCAGAAATTGTGGATGAACTCACACACATAGTATGCACATAAATGTGTCCCTGGTTCCTGTCTCATACACTAAATTGAATAAATTGAAGAAGATAATTATGAAAAATTAGTGTTATACATTTTTAATTTGCCCAAGCTGAAGTTGTTATTTGGTTTACGTACCAGAAAATTTGTAGAGAAGTTTATTCTAGGTTTCCATTGTCCAGGGTTGACAGCCTTGAATTTTTCCCAAGCTCTGGCAGAAAATAATGAAAGTTAGAGCTAGATAGTGTTAGTAAAAGCACACTATTGCATAAAAGGGAACGTACGGATAGAATTATTACTCTTGAAACATATGTTGAAGGTCCCAGTATTTGTTCGGATCTCTTCTCAACGAATCAAAGACAAGGACGTTGCTTCTGTTGACATCAATTATGAGAAGAATCCAGTGAAAACTGTATATACATAGAAGCTCAAAAGATTAGAACTAAATAATGTTAACTAAGATAATTAGAAATGCGAACCCTTAGCAATTAAGACGGTAATCACACTTACTCGAAGTTGTAAGGTAGAAGTATCAAATCCTTGTAATGCAATTCACACAAGGTCCTTAGGATTGTTTTGAATGTTGTTTCTGGTTGGTGCTTTACTTGATCTTGATTAACTAAAGATGGGTCCATGAAACCTATTCGTTGGTAACCATTCTTCCGCATGTCATGCATTTCCAGGCTACAGAAAATGAAAGACAAAGTTAATAATTAGAGTATGCATTAATTTGTTAATTAGGGTATGTATTGCACCGTCACTTACAGGCACCAGGCCATGACAAGATCGGTATTCAAGGAGTCAAGATGGTAAATTTCATAAATATCCTTGAATCGCAGCCAGGCCAACTTCTCGCCTTCACCAGCAAAATCTCCCGGTTTAACAAGCATGCCAATCATCTCCAGGCCCGCCTTAGACGTCTTCATGTAGAAGTCATGCAATCTGCGCATCTGAGTAGGGAGTTTCTTCACCAACTCAGGCCTGACAAAAGATTTCCCATGCTCGTAGCGCCATCTACGTACAAAGTTTTTGTCCCGAGGAGGTGATTCGTGGCCGAGAACATATTCTAGTGGGAGCCCTGTTGCTTCTTTCATTTGAATGACATTGGCTAGTTGTTCTGTGTCCATAACTGCAAGAGCTCATTTAGTTGCAGTGAGGTCGGAGGCGACGTAAGTCTGTACTCCCGACGTCGACGCTTCTGTTGCCTTCTTCATTGAAGGCTCTTTCGCTGACGTCGACGTTTGTGTTGCCTTCTTCGTTGAAGGCTCTTTCGCCGACGTTGACGTTTGTGTTGCCTTCTTCGTTGAAGGCTCTTTCGTCGACGTCGACGCTTGTATTGCCTTCTTCTTCCTATAATCCTGTGGCATCGTCGACCCCGGTACTTGGTCGATGTAACTATTTGGTGACCCTCCTTGTCTCTTCTTCTTCATGGACTTGTGCAGCGACCAGTCATAATCACTTAGTAGGGGTTTTATAATTGGTTGTCTCTTTTCTGCTTCCTTCTTCTCTATGAAAGCTTTGAGTTTCTGCGGACGATCTTTATTCTTTTCTGCTTCTATTTCTTCGAGTCGTTTTTGTTTAGCAGCCTCTTTATTCCCTTCAATCCACGCCTTGAGTTGCTTATCACCCTCCGCCTCATTTTCTGATGCTGTCATGTCATATGGTAGCTTCCTTTTAACAGGCAGCTTTTTCCCTTTCTTCTTCGGGGGATTCGGATTTGGCACGGGCATAGACGCGGTAGATTTTGATCGAGACCGGCTCTTGGCAGGCTTTGGTGAAGGCTGCTTTGGTGGTGATTGATGCTTTGGTGGTGATTGCTGACGATCGTCATCGCTCACGGCAGGAGAATTCCCTCGTTGTGGAGACGGTGAGCTCCAATCATTCGGCGACGACCGGCCCAGTGACGGCCCGAGAGATGGTGCCTGCTGCTCGGCAACACTCGGAGGGATCGTTGACGGCCCGAGAGATAGTGCCTGCTGCTCGGTAACACTCGGAGGGATCAGTGGCGGCATGTTAGGTATTATGATGTAACGTTTGGGCCACAATATGATACTGTGAAGCGCATCGTGGAGTGTCCTTTCCCCGTCACCTCCTTGGATGTCTAGCTCTATGTCGTTAAACTTTGGGTCAACAATCTCCTCCAAACCAACTGAGGCGTAGCCAGCTGGAATCTCCATGCCGTGGCTTGTACGTCCTGGGAGATGTGCTAAAGCCATTCCGTACGCCACCTATATATATGTAGAGAAATGATGAAGTTATTAAATGCCTGAGACATGCATCAAAGGTTGAGATAATTGCACATATAATCAGGTTTATATATACCTTCATTGTGATGTTGCTGATCGGCTTGTGCAGCTCACATGCGGTGCGCTGACAGAGTTCATCCATAGGGTACCGTTCGTTGTCCTCTACTTGAACTTCTTCTTGGCTTGCCGCCCTTTGTTCTTCGGGGGCCTCTGTGGAAGCACGACTGCTTTTGCGAGCGGAAGGGCTAATGATGGGATCCACCGGTGCTTGGGACAGTGCTTCGGCAGGGGTGATCTGAGCTACCGTGGCGGCCACTCGTCGTTCAATCTCTGCATTCATACGATCTTCTTGATCTTTAAGTCTCTGCTCCATCATTTCACGCCACCGCCCCTCTTCACGATCCCTTCTTCTTTTGCGGCTTCTGTAGGTGTCGGCACTTCCCTTGAAAGCAAACTTCCACGGAACTACCCCGTAGCCCCTGCAACGTCCTAGGTGTTGCGGATTCCCGAGCGCCAAAGTGAGCTCATCCATGTCTCTGTCAGGAACCAATCTGCCCGCTTTGATGTCTTCATTCTTTTTGATTATCTCATGTGCCGCCTCCCGTAACGTGGGTGGGAATTCGAGGGAACCATCATCAGGGTTCAATCTTCCACCGCGGGCATAATACCAATTCTTCGATCGTTCTTCCCAGTCAAAGACCACTGGTACGATTCTTTTGTTGAGGAGGTCTTATTCAATCTTCCGCCACTTGGGTGCTGCAACCGCGTAACCACCGTGACCAAGATGATGGTTGTAATCCGTCTTCTTACTGGCACTTTTCTGAGCTCGTGCGCTCTTGTTGGCGAATTCTTCACTATTCTTGTAATCCACAAAGGACTGCCAGTGATCCTTTAGCTTGGGATAATCATCAAAATTTGGAGTTCGATTCTGCTTGATATAATCTCTGTGCAGCTGCTTCTTGAAACTCTACAATTGAGTTGCCATCTTCGTGAGAGTCCACTGCTTCACAAGGTTTGCGTTCACGCCCGGTGGAAGTGTGAAGTGTTTTAGGATATCATCCCACAACATATTCTGAACGTGATCCGGAACCACCCATGGATTATCTTCCTTTCCCTTCCATTCTCTATATGATATGGGCACGTTGTCCCTCACAATAGCACCGCATTGGGACACAAACTTGTCCCTGACCTTCTTTGGTTCCCATGGCTGGCCAAGCTCGTTCACTTCAGTGATATGAACCTTCACGTCATGATCGACGATTACTTTTGTACGGCCTCTCTTAGTCTTTTTGCCTGTCGAGGTTGAAGCCTACAAGTTGCGGATTTGTTATTCACACGGGGTTCCAGAATGATATATATACCTCGTTGTTAATGCATTTATGGATTTGTTAATGCATGATATATATACCTCGTCGGAACCTTCTGCATTAACTATGAAAAGGTCTTCATTATTGTCCTCGGCGCGGGTGTCGATGTCCACGGTGTGGGAGTCGATGTCCGCGGTGCGGGTGTCGATGTCCCCGGTTATGTTGAGGAACGCGTCCGCCTGGCTACGCTCCTCCTCGGTGAAGGTTGGGACCTCGGTATTTGGACCCCCAGCAATAAGGCTCTCCATCAGCCGCTCCTCGTCCTCATTGTTATCCATAACTAGAAATTTCTGAAAACATAAATGAATTTCTGAATACATAAATGATTTTCTGAGCACATAAATGAATTTCTGAATACATAAATGATTTTCTGAGTACATAAATGAATTTCTGGATACATAAATAAATTTCTGAATACATAAATGATTTTCTGAGCACGTAAATGATTTTCTGAGCACGTAAATAAATTTCTGAATACATAAATGATTTCTAAATACATAAATGATTTCTAAGTGTCGGGCGAGAGTCGTGTGAAACTACCTAAGTGTCGGGCGGGAGTCGAGCGAGACTACCTAAGTGTCGGGCGGGAGTCGAGGTAGTCGGGCGGGAGTCGAGCGAGTCGGGCGGGAGTCGAGCGAGTCGGGCGAGAAAACCTAAGTGTCGGGCGGGGTCGAGCTAGTCGGGTAGGAGTCGAGCGAGTCGGGCGGGAGTCGAGCTAGTTGGGCGGGAGTCAAGCTAGTCGGGCGGGAGTCGAGCGAGTCGGGTGGGAGTCGAGCGAGAAAACCTAAGTGCCGGACGGGGTCAAGCGAGTCGGGAAAGAATCGAGCGTGTCGAGCGATACTACCTAATTGTCGGGCGAGTGAAAAAATTAATATCTCTAAATACATATTTCATCTCTAAATACATTTCATCTCTAAATACATATTTCATCTCTAAATTCAAATCTAAAATCTCTAATTCTAAAATCTCTAAATTCAAATCTAAAATCTCTAAATTCAAATCTAAAATCTCTAAATTCAATTCAAAAATCTTTAAATTCAATTCTAAAATCTCTAAATTCAAATCTTAATCTCTAATTCTAATCAAAATTCATAAATAAATTAACTGAAAACATTTTAAAAAAATTGCTGACGTCAGCCATCAGATCCCCTCACCGGCTGCGACAGCGGGCTGAGGGGGGCGACGACGTCGGCGGCCGGGTGCGGCGGCGGGCGACGACCGGGCGCGGGGGAGACGGCGGCTGGGCGTGGGGGCCGGCACGGAGACGGTGCCTGGGCGCGGCGGAGCGGGGTCGACGGGCGGCCGGGAGCGGTGGTGGCGGAGCGGGGGCGACGGCGGTCGGGAGCGGCGGCAGGCGACGGCCGGGCGCGGCGGAGACGTCGACGGGCATGGGGACGACGGCCGGGCTCGGGTGAGGTCGTCGGGCGGCGTGCGGACGACGGCGGCCGGGAGCTCCGGCGGCGGAGAGGGCGCGGGGCCGGCCGGACGTGTCGACGGCCGGGCGCGGGCAGGGACGGCGGGGTGCGACGGGGTCGACGACGGCGGGGTGCGAGCTTTGACGACGACGGAGGCAGGGGCGACGGCGGGGGAAGACGATGGCCGGCGGAGATCAGCAGGTGGCCGGACGCCGGACGACGAAGTGTGAAGTGGAGGAGTTGGGGAAGAATGGGTGGATCCGTGGGATATATATCCCCCTCTTTAGTCTCGGGTAGTAATCAGACCCGGGAGCAAAGTGCCTAAAGGCCCCCCTTTTGTCCCGGGTCCTATCACCACCCGGGACTAAAGGCCCCTTTTGCGCGGGAGGGCCGCAAGGGCAAAATTTCGGCCTTTTGTCCCGGGTGGTGTTACCACCCGAGACTAAAGGCCCCCCTTTAGTCTAGGGTCGTAACACCACCCGGGACTAAAGTGTAATTTTGGGCGGGAACTGTTTTTCCCCTCCCATTTCCTTTTTCATTTTCACATTCTATCTCTTTGAAATAAAAAAAATAGTAACTTTTACTATTTTTTCCATGCAAAATTATATTTAGTTAAAATATAATAAACTGTACTTTGCTATGCAAAATTATATTTTAGAGTTGTAAACATTCACTTCCAATTTTCATTTGCAATATTGATATGCATTCCCAATAAAATTCAAATAAACCGAGAAAATAGTAAATTAATTTAGAAAAATCTCAAACTTGGTGGGTCAATCTCACATGACATATTCAAGCTTCATAAAAATTTTGAGACCGATACAACACTGCAAAGTGCATGGACTTCAGAATCGTTAAGACATAAGTGGTATAGACATGGTTCGATGAAAGGTTCTATATAGCTTTGTGAAGCACGTGTACTCCATCTATGTCGAAATGGTCTGAAATTTTTGTTGTTGTCATTTACACTCTAAATATTAGCTCACGCAAGATCTAAGATTTTTCTGATGACTAAATGTATTTTAGGTTTCTTTCTTCGTGTTAAAGGAGCTAGAATATTGTGAATTACACATCAATAACTCAAGAATTATGATTCGGCTTCCAGATAAATTAGACTCCTAAGGCACAAGAGAACTTGTGGCCAAGTTTGGCACCATTCTGGATCGTTTCAGGGGTGCTCTCAGCTCAACTTTTAATTTCTAGGTGATGTCGCACGGAAATTCAATTAAACCGAAAAAATAGTAAATTAATTCAGAAAAATCTCAAACTTGGTGGGTCAATCTCACATGACATATTCAAGCTTCATCAAAATTTTGAGACCGATACAACACTGCAAAGTGCATGGACTTCAGAATCGTAATCATTACATTACGACATTAATCTCAAGCACGTAAGTATGGTGTCTCTTCACGTCCAAGCAATATGCTTGGGTCAACTTCGACACCGAACGGAGGCATGCCATCAAACTGATCATAATCATCAGATTGATCTGTTTTGTCCTCGACTCCCACGATTACTCTTTTACCTGGAAGAACTATGTGACGCTTTGCCTCTTGTGGTCCTGCTTCTTGGGGATTTTTATTCTTCGGTATGCTAGTCATATCCTTCACATAGAAAACCTGATGCACATCTTTGGCAAGCACGAATGGATCATCTTTGAACCCAATCTTGGTAAGGTCCACTATTGTCATTCCATATTCATCTTTCTTTACGCAATTCAGGTTTACCCATTGGCAAAAAAATAGAGGGACATTCATCGCTTCGTACTCAAGCTCCCATATCTCTTCTATGATACCATAATAACAGGTCTTGCCCCCATCTTTTCCGATGACGTCCATACGGACACCACTATTTTGGTTTGTGCTTTTGCGATCTTGAGCTCTCGTGTAAAAATTGTAACCATTCATATCGTAAGCTTGAAATCTTGTAATTGTGCTACAAGGTCCCCTGGCTAACAAAGCTAGTTGTGGATGAATCGTTGAGTTTCCAATTAGTTGTTCACTCAACTATGAGGGAAATGTTTCCAAGTGACGGTGGGCAATCCAGACTGGGGATTTGGTTGGATTTTGAGAAGCAATAATCTGCTCGTGTTCCATCCTATACGGAGTCACCAGTGATGATTGTTGCAGGACTGTTAGGTGTGCTTTATGGAATAAATCAGTATTATTGCTCAAACTTGATTTCCTTCTGATGGTACCCTTTCCCTGTAGCCTCCCCTCGTGTCGTGATATTGGAAGCCCAATCGAGTCAATTGTGTCGACAAAATCAACACAAAACTCAATGACCTCCTCAGTTCCATATCCCTTAGCAATGCTTCCTTCCGGACGGGCACAGTTAAGAACATATTTCTTGAGGATCGACATGAACCTCTCAAAAGGCCACATGTTGTGAAGTTATACTGGACCGAGAATAGTAATTTCTTTCACAAGGTGTACCAGGAGGTGCGTCATAACATCGAGGAAGGAAGGTGGAAATGCCAACTCACAGCCGACAAGATATTGAACCGCATCATTCTGTAGCTTTCCTAGCTTGGCTGGATCGATTGCCTTCTGTGAAATTGCATTGAGAAATACACAAAGCTTTACGACCAGTAATCGTACATTCTCTGATAGAACACCCCTCAACGCAACTGGAAGCAACTGTGTCATCAACATGTGACAGTCGTGGGCCTTTAGATTTGTGAACTTCCTCTCTTTCATATTTATGATCCCCTTTAAATTCGACGAGTAGCCAGACGGAACCTTAATACTGTTCAGGCAATCAAACACGCTTTCCTTCTCTTTCTTGGTGAGAGTGTAGCTAGCAGGACCATAGTAATCAACATCATCATCATCCTCTTCCGGATCAGTTTCATCATCACCCTCCCGCGGAACTTTGGGAATCTTATGAAATTCTTTTAGGTCCTCTCGTGCTTCGTTGGTATCCTTTGAGTTACCATAACAACCCATGAAGCCTAGCACATTCACGCAAAGATTCTTCGTAAGGTGCATCACGTCAATTGCGTGTCGGACCTCAAGGCTACGCCAATAAGGTAGCTCCCAAAATATAGATTTTTTCTTCCACATTGGTGCACGCCCGTTGGCGTCAGTTGGAACAGGTTCACTACCAGCACCCTTTCCAAAGACTACCCTTAGATCATTTACCATCTCAAATACGGCATCTCCATTAAAATGGGGTGGCTTCGTACGATGGTCAGCCTTCCCTTTCCAATGCATCCCTTTCTTCCATAAGGGGTGATTAGTTAGAAGGAAACAACGGTGACCATTATACACGACCTTCTTACAGTTTTTGAGATGAATACCTTGTGTTTTATGTAAACAGTGCGTGCATGCCCGATATCCCTAGTTTGTCTGCCCAGAAAGGTTACTTAGGGTAGGCCAATCGTTGATGGTTATGAACAACAATGCTCGTAGATCGAAGTTCTCTTGCCTATCCTCATCCCACACACGTACGCCCTCTTCCTGCCATAGCAGTAATAGTTCATCGACCAACGGTCTTAGGTACACATCAATGTCGTTGCCGGGTTGTTTTGGACCTTGGATGAGCACCGACATCATAATGAACTTTCGCTTCATGCACATCCAACCAGGAAGGTTGAACATGCATAGGGTCACAGGCCAAGTGCTATGACCACTGCTAAACTCCCCGAATGGATTAAAATGATCCGTACTTAAACCAAACCTTATATTCCTTTCCCCGTCCTCAGAAAATGTCTTGAATTCTCTATCAATCTTTCTCCACTGAGACCCATCAGCCGGATGTCTCAGCAGGTTGTCTTGCTTACGTTCCTCGGCGTGCCATCTCATCAACTTAGCATGTGCTTTCTTCCAGAACAAATGCTTCAAACGTGGTATTATAGGAAAATACCACATAACCATCGCCGGAACTTTCTTCGTCTTGTCACGGTGCCCCTGGAGATCACCAGCATCTTCATCTCGCTGAATCTTATAATGTAGCGCTTTGCACACAGGACAAGCATCCAAATTCTCGTAATCCTTACCCCGATATAGGATGCAATCATTAGGGCATGCATGGAACTTCTGTACCTCCAACCCAAGAGGGCACACAGTCTGTTTTGCTTCATATGTGGTGGACGGTAATTCATTATTCTCCAGAAGCTTGTCCTTCACAATTTTTAGCATCCCTTCAAATGCCTTATCAGACACACCATGTTTTGCCTTCCATTGCAGCATTTCTAGTGTAGTACCAAGCTTTTTGTGACCTGGCTTGCAATCTGGGTATAACGGTTTTCTGTGATCTTCGATCATACGTTGGAACTTTGCCTTTTCTTTTTCGTTTTCACAGTCCCTTTGTGCATCCTGTAGAACCTGGCCGAGATCATCAGCAGGCCCATCAGCATGTGCTGGTAACTCTTCTTCGTCAGCATCTACCATTAAAGTATCTGCAAAAGCTTGACCCGCGGCCCAGTTCGGAATACCCTCCTCCTCTTCTTCGTCGTCTTCCATCACAACCCCTCTTTCACCGTGCTTGGTCCAAACCACATAGTTCGGCATGAATCCGTATTTCAACAAGTGGAGGTGAAGTGTGCCCGGGTCATGGTAGTCTCTTTCGTTTCTGCAATCGGAGCATGGACAACACATGAACCCACTAGCATCCTTGTTTTTTTCGCCACTTCGAGAAAACCATGCATGCCAGTAACGTACTCCGCTGACCGTCTGTCAGTGTTGTACATCCATTGCCGGTTCAGCTGCATCATATTAAGTGAAAAATATCCATGTTAATTCTACAACACTATCCCTAGGTATCCTTTTCTAATAACTAAATTAATAAATTCTATTTTCTCTAATATTAAATATAGCTAGCTAAAAGTAAAATTTATATAAAAACAAAAAAAATCTTAGTACAAATGAATGATAAAAACTAAAGTATACTAATATAAAAACTACATCTCTTAGCTCTTAAATCAAATTTTCTATTTTCTTAATTATGGCACAAATTTTAAGTATAAAAAATATACACTATCCCTAGGTCTCATTTTCTAATAACTAAATTAATAAATTCTATTTTCTCTAATAATAAATAAAACTAGCTAAAAGTAAAATCTTAGTACAAATGAATGATAGAAGATTATCATAACAAATGATAACTACTTATTACTAAATCTAAAGTATACTAAAAACCTCATCTCTTAGCTCTTAAATCAAAATTTCTATTTTCTCCTTCTCTAAATCATAACACGAAATTTAAACACAATAAATGAATGGAGGATGAAGAATAATACCTTATCAACACCTTAGAAGTGAGAAAACTCCACAAATTGATGACGAAAAATTTGGACAGCACATCCCTAGGTTTGAGGCGCCATGGAGCTGAGAGGAGCTTGCTCTTTGAGCTTTTGGTGAAAAATGGTCGGGCAGGGAAGAAGATGGGAGCGTGTCGATTTTGTATAGGGGAGGCCTTTTGTCCCAGTTGGTAGCCTTTTGTCCAGGTTGGTTTTACCAACCGGGACAAAAGGCCTCTGAAGGCCGGCCCCGCCAACCCTTTAGTCCCGAGTTGGTTTACCACCCGGGACTAAAGGCCGGCCCCAATCATTGCGGTCGTGGAGGGCTGGCCTTTAGTCCCGGGTTGGATTACCAACCGAGACTAAAGGGTCACCCCCCAATGACCCTGTTGTTTTTTTAGTTTAATATATATTAAGGTCTCCAAAATTTGTGATAAAGGCTAATATTAAGGCTTAATCAATACTTTGGAGGTGAGAACCCTAATATTAAGGTTTCCAATAAATTAGTCACTGGCCTAACATCAATACTTAAGGTCTTAACAAAAAATATAAAAAAGTTCGTACATCAATACTTAATTAAGGTCTTACAAACATAAAAAGTTCATACATGAATACTTAAGGTACGGTCTTAACAAAAATAGAGGGGTGCATCAATGCACGACACATATTTCATACTTCATTCTTCTTCCTTAGATAGTCCATATAGTTGAAGTCTCCGATCTTGAAGTCGAGAACTTCAGCGAAATATGCCAGAGAATGGATCAGTGCACTCTCTATCGCTTCACAATTACGGTCACATGGACTTCCATAAATTTCAAACAGTGGCGGCGAGGAAAACTGATATGGCCTGTAAAATGAAAGATGAGCCTGATACTTCCAATTTCTTGTTTGTATAGCATTTGAATCTGTGTAAGAAAATCTCACAACATCCATCACTTGCTCTAGAATTGCATGAAAGCTCATTGCCGCAAAGGTTTGACCAAACATATCCTACAGTTAAGAATAATGTTATTACGACGCATTAAAAATGCTGAATAAGAGTAAATGGTGCTCCATACCATGTCATGTTCATTTAGCCGACAAAGTCTCTCTGCGGTCGTGGTGACACTTTCTCCTTCCTCGAGTGACTTTATTAGAAAATAAGAGTAATCTGGCACAAAATACCCATTAGCGTTTAGTTGTTGTAAGCATGCCTGCACGGCGGTCCTTTCATAAGTCCTCTTAACCAGTGCAGGGGCACCCCACCCAACAATCGATACCATTTGGATGGGTTCTGAAGACAGCGAGGAGTGATTTTGTCCTCGAATGGCTATGTCAAACGAGATTTTTAATTGTATGCAATTGTTTGGACCGACAATGGCGCATTGTGTAACAAGAGGGGTACCACCTAAATTTTCAACAACATGTGCGAGCCACTGCAAATGATTGAGAACCTGCGTTGTATGAAAATAATATTATTATCCGTGTGTAGTACGTAAACATGAAATTTATACAACGAAAGAATATTACTATGTTGGGACGAGGTCCCTGGCTTCGATCACCAGTAGGTAACTCAATCACACCATGGGTGAAGTGTATGCCTGGACGACGAGCCAAAGGTGGCTGGTCATCAAAACGGATTCCACGACCGCCGCCATGACTTGCCATAGTTATTCTAGACTACTCTGTAATATATATAAAATAATGCTTAAATAAGAGAATGCTTAAATCTATTCTATATAAAAACATAATATATAAGACCTATTTTCTCATTTTCTAATAACTAAACAGATAAGTGCAAGAGCTCGTTCAGGTGCTGTGAGCCCGGAGGCGACGTAAGTCTGTACTATACCTTTTCTAATCACCCCGATCATTTAGGAAGTACAACCTCACCTCACCATCATATACACACACCTCGCTCTCCCACTTACAGTACATCGCCAAACTACAGCCCTGCATCTCCTACCTGGCTACAGCCCAACATCACCGAGCCACGTATAGCCCCAGCTCGTAGGTGATGTTGGACTGTAGCTAGCTAGGATGTAAGGCTACTGGTACAGAACGTCCAACCGACTGTATATATGGAAAAGAGAAAAAAAATAAGAGAATGCCTAAATGTATTCTAAATAAAAACAAGAAATACTTAACAAAAATGAATTAAATAGGTAGGTAGTATATTTTTGTTTGGTAATGACCATTTTTTTAATAAACTTACTTCTCATAAATTAAGCTAAATGTAAAATTAAATTCATCTCTCATCTAAAAGTTAAAATCAATTATCTCTATAGCAAAAACTATAAAATCAGAGGATAAATCCCTATCTGAAACTATGCTTAAAAAATATGTGAAACTAAATACAATGTTAGCTAAATCTAAAACATCTCTTAGCTCCTCCTACCACCTAAAAATCTAAATTCATATTTTCTCCATTTCTAACCATAAAAATGAAATTTAATCATAACAAATGAAGGAAGGATGAAGAATCAAACCTTAGTAACACTTTGGTGGAGAGAAATCTTCACAAATGGCTGACGAAAAAATTGGACATTAAGCTTTCGGGTGGCTAGGAGAAGAACTTAAGCTCTCGTGTTAATGTTTAGCTCGGGCAGAGGAAGAAGAAGGGAGGCAAAGATATATAGGCGGACCCTTTAGTCCCGGGTGGTATTACCACTCTGGACTAAAGATGAGCCATTAGTCTCGGGTGGTAATACCACCCGGGACAAAAACTTTAGTCCCGGGTGGTGTTACGACCCGAGACGAAAGGCTCACCCTTTAGTCTCAGGTCGTAACACCACCCGGGACTAAAGTCTGGCGCCAATAATTGCGGCTCGGAGCCGTTGGACGCCAGGCCTTTAGTCCCGGGTGGTATTACCACCCGAGACTAAAGGGAGGGCGGCGCAAATAACCTTCCGAGGCCACGTCGCCCCAAAAGCATTTGTCCCAGTTCCAAAGTTGAACCGGGACAAATGCTTGGGAACAAAGGTCATTTTTCCACCAGTGACCATGTCTCTCAAAATATGATCATCCAACTAGCACCATGTAATCAAGAACAACTAACCTTCTTAGTTTGGTTGCATCCTAGGTGTCTTGATATAATAGAAGTCACCTTTTTTGTGACATAACATACAGAGTAGAAGTCATTAATCGGGTGCTTCGGTGTGAACAAAGCCTACGACAATCTCCCCTTCTCGATGTAGATCATCAACGGAGCGAACTCCTTGCAGTTTTTTAGAAACAAGAATATATTTTATTATTTCAGCCGCTGCATGAAACTATGCATATAGGTTCTTTACACCTAAAGTTCTTACGAACGTCAAGAAAAAACAACTCAGTCATCTATGAAACAAGCACAGAATCATCGATATGCAATTCTATTGCTAAATGACCATCCATTCGAAGCAAAAATCTCCATAGATGTGGTTTCAAGCACACGACACCCCAATGTAACCTGAGATCACTCGCCCTCCTTCTGCAGCATTGACCAAAAGCCGATCCAGTGTGTCCCTCGGAAGATAATCTGCATAGGAGTAACAGCTCGAGTGTTGTTAAAAACCATGTCATTTCCGCTTAACCAAATTGTACAACATACGACATAAGCTCCAACCAAAATTTTGTACACAAGTTTCTTATTAATCTCATTTAACCACCCATTAAACGTATGATGAAAACTCATGGGCCATGTAATATTAAAAGAAACATGTACCATCCCATCCTCCATATAATTCTAAATATTTGATAATCGAAAAAAAGATGTTGAATAGTTTCATCGAGATTACAGAAACAACACTTTACACTTTCCTTCGGTTGTCGACGTGCTAGATTATCTTTGGTTAGAACAACTCCTTTTTTAAATACCAAATAAAAACTTGAGGATCTACACTGATGGAGTGGTGGAGCCGTCGCGAGGTGGCGGTGTGCGTGGAAGAGAAGTCCCAAGTCTTTACAGTACTACAATACCCAGTGTCACAATTGGAATTCCCTAATGACAAAACCCTAGGGAAATGCTTGGAAAACTCTAGGGGAATGATTTCCCTAGGAAATTGTGTAGAGAAAAGGTTGTAGGAACAAATATAATTATTCATGAGGCAAGTTCAATTCATTCCTCTTTTTATTTTGGCTTTAATATCTTTCTTTGTTATTTACCCATAGAACCTATTGAAACCCTACAAGTATTCATTCTTGATACACATGTTAGTACTAATAACTATGTTGTCACTCAATCACCAAAAGCACAAACTATGGTCTAATGAGGCCAAACTTGCTATACCGTTCGATTTTAGTACAACTCGAGTCACCAAAGCTCTTCTAGTCTTTTTTTGTGGAAATAGGAACTTCATTGATCATATTGTGTCACGAATACAATCTGTGGCTAACAGGTCTGCTAGAGCAGGTGGGGTTACATGCCACTCCTCCACTACATGCTCTTTTGAAACCTGCTTCGCACATTCATGAGCTACCGTATTACAAGATCTATTCAAATACAAAAGAGTAAACTCATCAAAGCTCCTAGAGATCTCCTTGATGTCACCGAGGATCGAGTAGATTGCTGATCTCTGTGTGCTGAAATCATTCCAAAGGTGCACCACTTCTGCACGATCTGATTCTGCATAAACTTTTCGAGCTCCCACTTGTCGTGCTAGGAGTAACCCATCTTTCAATGCTAGCACTTCCATTGTTCTAGCATCAGAGACATGATCGTTCGATACAGCCTTGCCTTGTAGGAACTCTCTAGCATGGTTCCTTAGGACAGCTCCAGTTGCACCTGCATTTTCATGCGTATAAAAGGCCCCATCAACATTACATTTGATCTGTCACATCCCGCTCTTTTAAGGCATTTTAAAAACACACACTTATTAAAAATTTTCTCTAATTATAGGTTAATTTTCTTTTTTTAGATATTCCAAATTTTTCTTAAATAAATTTTGCATTTAAACCTACATTTAAGTTGCATTTGATTGCTGAGTGATCCTCTAAGGAATTTCGTTTGAAACTTGAATTTGAAATCACATTCCAAATTCTTGTTTCAAACTATAGCCAAAATCACCTTTTCTTCTCTTAAGGATTTTGGGATGGAAATAAATCTGAAATTCTATTTCAAATTTATTTTCCAAAAACCCTAGAAATCTTTAAGGATTTTGGGTTAAAAACGAATTCGAAATTCCATTCAAATTCACAATAAAACCCTAGTTGAACCCTTAAGGATTTTTGTTTGAATTCAAATTTGAAAATACTTTTCAAATTCTCTTTTCAAACTATAGTCAAACCTCTTCTTTTTCCTAAGGATTTTGAGTAGAAAATGAATTTGGAATTTTATTCCAAATTTACTTTTAAAACCCTAGAATAAACCTATAAGGATTTGTGGTTTGAAAATAAATTTGAAATTTTATTTCAAATTGATCTTTCAAACCCTAGATTAAACTCTTAAGGATTTGAGTTTGAAATTGAATTTGAAATACTATTTCAAATTCACTTTTAAATATTAGAAAAAGCTTCTTTTGAAAGTCTGTTGGACCCCCTGGAATTCCCTAATCTGGCCCAGCCCCTCCTTCTTTCCAGCCCAGCCGCCTCCTCCTTCCTTCCTCTCACCGCCAGCTGTTGACGGCTGATTTTCACTCACTTCTTACCCGTCAAACATGTACCTTTTGGCATAGAAAATGATCATCAACACTAGAATAGGGCTTAAACTAATCATTTCCACAAGTGTTGGTGATTATGCAGATACAGGTAAATAGCACTAGAAAGAGGAGTAAAAGCATAAGTATTTGATCCAAGCATTTCAAGTCCAGCCAATGAAGGGATGCCACCTAGGATTCCCCTGGATCACTGACGTCATCAATCCAAGAGAAGTGAGCTCGACGAATCACGAAGCGCCACATGGACATCACATGGATTCAAGGGCCCACTTATCCCCCTAAACTGTCGGCAAACTTGGCATGCACGGAGGACAGGCATCAGGGCCCACCAGTCAGCCACCACGAGGAAGCCCAGGGTGCCACGTGGCCCCTAGGGTTCGGCCGAACCATAGATCGGCCGAACCGACCTTGGTTCGGCTGATCTAGGCCCTCCACGTGTCACCTCCTGATTGGCTCCTGGTTGCAGCTCCGGGCATTTAGGGGCACTTGGAGCCCCGAAGCAAGCATCTTCCCCCTCTATAAATAGGAGGGTAGGGGCTCCATTTTGGAACATACTCTTCTCCTCCTCCTCTTCATTTTGGCTTGGAGCCTCTCTCTTTAGGAGAGAAGAGCTCTTTGTATAGGATTAGTGCTAGGAAGTGAGGTGGGAGGCTTGAGGCCATGTCATGTTCATGACATCTTCCTCAAGAATGATCCTCAGCGGTGCCTTTGTTCTTCAACTAGACTAAAGTGAGTATTTCGATATTTCCTATTTAGACTAAAGTCGTATGCATGCTTAGAATGCTGTGTTCTTGTGTTCTTCGTTTGTTCTTGGTTTAGAGGCTTGTGTTCTTCGAACACAACCCTTTTGATCCAGTAGACTTAGATCATAAGTTTGCATCTAGTTTGCCAGCTTGTCTATTAGAGTAAAGTGAAGCTCCTGCATGTTTCTAGTTAGATCAAAGTGCATTCGTGATCTTGCATGAGTGATAGAGCATACCTTGAGCTAGTGCCAGTATCTCCCTCGCGGATTCGTAGGGATAGTGAGTGGTGTAGACGAGGTGTCTGGACCATAAGCTACCTTTCAAAGGCCACGTACGATCGTAGCATAGAGGCAGGCCGTAGTGGTGACAGCCTGTTGGACCCTTTGTCAACCCTCTTACGTCGCGTACCGAGTTGTGCTCGAGCCAGCACAAAGGCCCTGTGCCTGGTGCCTGAAGTGAGTGTTATACCTGAGAGAACGTTACTAGGCTCTGCGTTCAGTCCGAGCAGATCCTTTCTACCTATCCTATCCATCAGAGTTGTGTCCTTGGATCATCTATACTAGAAGTAGGAGATAGTGCACACCGTTCCTTGGATTCGATACCCTTGGAATACTCTCCTTCCTTGGGGAAGTGCAACAGTGGTATTTCCGTGTGCTTGCGGTATACCCGGTTGTTCTTATCCACTCCCTCTAGGTGTACAACTAGTGGTGACGTTAAGAAACGCCAACAAGCATTTCTGGCGCCGTTGCCGGGGAACGGTTGCTATATCTATCTTCGAACCTAGTGGTCCTCGTATTTATCTTTTTCCTTTTGTTCTACCTTCACCCCTGTTACCCATCGAAATATCCTTTTTTCTTTTGTTCTACCTTTACCCCCGTTACCCTTTGAGATGCCTTCCTGTCAAAGCCTCTCTACCCCTAGGGGCGAGTTCGTCTTAGAGCAACCATCATCTTCCTCATCTTGCTACGAGCTTCGTCCCGGCTTTATAGCCATGGTTCGAAATCGACCTTTCTCTGGAGCGATCAGTGATGACCCTAATGTTCATTTAGAGGAGTTCGAGGACTTGTGTTCGTGCTTGGTATTTCCAGGCATGACACAAGAAACTTTGAGGTGGAAATTGTTCCCTTTCTCTCTCGTAGATAGAGCAGAGCAATGGTACACCCACACAGCAGAGCATGTGAATAATTAGGGAGAACTACGAGAAAACTTTTGTGACTCGTTCTCCCTTTATGAACGCATAGAACTCTTGCTATGTGAACTCTTTGACTTTGAGCAATTAGAGGGTGAGTCCATAGGTGCAGCTTGGGCTAGGTTCGTACATCTTATGACATCTATCCTAGACATGTCTATACCCGATGATATAGCGACGTATACCTTTTATACTCGTATAGACATGGAGTCTGCACAAGAGCTCAACCTTTTAGCTGGAGGTTCGTTCGAAAACCAAACTCTAGTGGAAAGAAGAGAGATCCTAGAATTCTTCTTGGAAACCTCTTCTTCCCATATCGTTTACAATGAACCCCATCTGGAGTCTGAGTTGATCCATGAGAGTCTCTCAATAGCCAAATCTGAGCTTTCATTCTCTGAATTCCTTGATTCCTCTGTTGAGCCCTCTCCCGAATCACGAACATCGAAGGAAGAAGAAATTCAACCTTCGGAGTTCTCTTCCTGATTTGAGGATGATCCTTCTCAAAACATCAGAAATACCTCAGATCACTCTTGGCACGAGAAGCCTACGGCATCGTTGGACTTTTATGAGGTCCTCGATGAAGTTTGGAATCATGGGACGATAGTGGATTGGTCACCTCAGAAGCATACATCCGAAGCAATTCGGGTTAGCTCGACTTCTACGATCATCCACTGTTCCATGAGAGGAAACACCGTAGATGCTGTCCATGACCCTACTATTGGGGCTTGCATCATACCAGAGACCCTTTTGGATACTCTGGTGGGTGACGTGCCCTTGATCCCGACTGATGGACTTTTCCATAGCCCCAGGTGGCGCTGTGTTTTTCCATGTAAAGGGATTGCTAGGGATGTGCCAATCACCATTGATGACATAGAGGTGCGGTTAGATTTCCACATCTATGACATCATGGATTTTGATCTTCTCCTAGGTTTCCCCTTAGAAAAACTTCTTGATAAATCCCAAGGAAACCCGGAAGAAGAGCTTAGGGAAACCGTTTCTGTCCATGCTGAACCATCTAGACATCCTCTGACAGAGCTTTTCCCTAGACCTACGGTATCTCCTTCGCCTCCCGATCCTCCTGACGAAGCATTTCATGAGGAGGCCATGAAGGAGGAATGGCCAGATGGAGCAATATGCTTTTCCGAAGCATTTTGGGATAGTACACCCTCTCTGGTTATTCCTTGTTCTGTTAGAGGGATTGCCGTAGAGGCCCATTGTGACCCCATCATGGAGGTCAATATCATGCCATGGCACTTAGCGGAAACTCTTTTAGGCAAAGTTCTGCTAGCACCATCCGACATGCTCCTTGAGACTTACCCCTTTGGGCATGTTCTTGAATGTCGGGGGATTGCAAGTGCTGTGCCACTCATCATAGATGGGATTGAGGCTGGCTTAGACTTTCACATCTTCAATGTCCTCGATCCTGATCTACTCCTAGGCTCCCCGCTTGAGAAATTCTTTGAGGAATCCATAGGGAGCCTAGATGGTAATCTTGGGGAAGCCACTTACGCCACTGCTACCCCTTGTTTGGGACATCCCATGGCAAGGCTTTTTCCACAGAAAAACCCACTCGAGAAGATGACGCATATATCTCCGTCTGCATCATCCGAGTCTGTTCTCATTAAGGTTGTAGCATGTTCTATCCCTCATGAGGGTGGCTCGGGAGACTCTCTTCACCTTTGTGAAGGTGAACGATTGTCACCACTCTCGACCAAGTTTCAGCCTCTTCCCGCTGGCCCGTATCATGTTGCTTCCGATCATGATCGAGAGTCAACATCGAGCTTCCACGATGACTCTCTTGAGATAGAGAATTCATGGGCCATGGAACCTTCCGAGGCACTGACTCCGGAGTTTGGAGGAAAAGACTTCATTGACGAGCATGGTAGTTTCATCCTTGATTTACCACATAAACCATGCTCGCATCATGCCTCTCTAGAGTCAGTCATGCTTAGTGCACTGAGCACATACGAGGGCTACAACCACCTTCTGGTCCTCTTTTGCAAAACGTTTGGAAGGTTGGCTGTAGATGTATATGTCTATCATAAGCATATCAAATTTCGTGTGTGCACTGTGGCACTAACCTTGCAGCTAAAGCTTCATTGATACATCAAGGATTGGTGGCGAGACGGGAGTGACACCACTGACAATAGCTGCAAGATGAAGTTCCCATGGTCGAGCTTATGACCTTAAATAAACAAAGCACTATCAGGAGATAGCCTGGATTAGCATAGATTTTATTTCCCTTTTCGAATAAAAGCAAGAACATGTTTTTAGGATAAGTTGTCCTTCGGGTATTTTTTGCCACTAACCTTTCAGGTGGAGATTGAAAAGAAAGATGGACAGGTGATGCCTACGAACATGTGAGCCACATCAGCTGCAACACCTATATAAGCTTTGGTGAGGGAACATTTACAAAAGGAAGCTTGATCACCGCACACTTGAGTTTTGTTGCCCAGCAATGCAAACTTCAAGTGTGGGGGAGGTATGTGAGCATCCTGAGTAAAGTTCCTCCTCTACCAAATCTTATCCTGGTGTGGTGATGATGTCAGCTCTTGCATCTTGCCCACTAGCTAGGTAAGTCCTGCTTTTGACATTAAACAAAGCCCTTCCGGGAGGCTCCCGAGGTTCACCGTCTTATGCTCATGCTTATGTCCCTTGTTGATGATAGCTTGATCATGCTTTCATGCCTCCTTTATCTTTGTTCATATGCTTTGGTTTGAATGTTTGAGTATACATGCATTCATAGATTGTTTTAAATTAAGCATGGTGCTTAGGTTAAAATTGTCTTCTTCAATCAAAACAAGACATGGTGTCGAGTTTTGATTGATGAACCTTAGAGTTATATTTTCATAGATCTTGGTTGCATATATGCTGACTAACCCCTGCAAAAAATTATCAAATTTGAATGGGTAAATCATTGAGCTAAATTCAACTAGGAAGGTAAGTTGAGGTGTCAGATTCATATTGCACATCATGCAAAGGTGGTACATATGACCTCTCAAAGGTCCAAGGTAAGTATATTCCCCTTTGTGTATAATGTGTAGCCTTGGTCTAACCCTTTCGAGCAAATGACATGGTAACAAGAAAATAAAAAAACAACAAAAATATTTGAATTTGAATAAAGGCTCTATGGTTCTCGAACCAGTAGAGTCCACCTTTTGTTTCCACTTTTTGTTTGAAGAACAGCACCAGGATCAACCACCAGTGTGGGGGAGTTCTCTCGAGCTCATCATCGACATATCCACTTGAGAACTCCCACACAAGCACTGCACAACATCGATTACGCCTTCATGACAAGAGCAAGGTAAACTAGAGTGAGTCGGCTGCCTTATGGTTAGCCGAATCACCACTAGTCTCCCTTGATCTCTTATCCTTCAGAAGCGATGGTATGTGCACCCTCTATCTCACTCTATCCTATCCATGAGTTTGTTTGAATTTCAATTCATATCCTTTACATCAAACTCAGTAGTTGGTGCTATGCTTGCTCTACATGATTCCTGTGGTTGGCTTGCATATGTTTTATTCCTTACTTATCATCTTGATGCTTGTGAACAAATATCATTAGGGACCTCATGCTTATCTAAGTAGTTGGCGTTTGTGATATGGTTTGATGATATGATCTTCGCTCTTTATGTTTGAATGCTTGGGAATTTTATTTGAAAATCATGAAAACCCTTTGCAAATCTCCTCTTTGATATGCCAGCGTCCCACTAGAGCCATATGATGTTCATTGTTGAAAACCTTCTACTCATATGCTGCTTGTTATTGCATTGATCTTTGTCAAATTCTGTGACCCTTGTGAGAATTCTTTTCATTACCTTCATGATCAAGATTCATGTGCACACCACCTATTTCCCCTTGCTATGCTTCTACACTGGAAGTTGGCATTGTATCATTCATCCCTTTCATCAAAATAAAGCTCCATATGTGGTGTGACATCTCTCTCCAAAAGTATCCTTCAAAAGAGACATGGGCTATGAAAAAAAAGAGAAGAAGAAGAAAGAATAGCCCATGTCCAAAATAAAGGAAAAGTAGGAGAGAGATGAGATCATGCAAAAAGGAGTTCCGTAATTTTGATGGTAATAACTAGTGTCCATTCCGGGGCTAGTGTCCACCTTACCATCAACCCACTTTTATCATATATGTATGGTAATATCTAGCACCCATTCTGGGCCTAGTATCCACCTTACCATACTCACCATAACCATACAAGTGCACATCTTGATCTGATCGTATGAATTGATTTTCTCTATGGATCTAGTTTTTGACTTTGCAATATATGTGATACAAGTATGCCTTATCCTTTATCCTACCCTGAGCTCCACATATAGCCATCATTAGAAGTAGGGTGAAAAAAGGCAATCTAATGCCTTGGTGAGGACATATACCCATTGAGTGATCCGAGAGAATCAATGAGGAGCTAAGCAAAGTTTGTTTTGGAAATTTTGCAAAACCCCAAGTTACTTAACATGATGAGCAGGAGTGATTTGATTCATGACTGTTCCATTCTTCAACTACCCAAGATAGCATGATAGACACATCAGAGATCACAAGTGCAAGGTATGGTTTGGAATATCTCTTATGCTCATTCCATACCTTTGGATGTCTTGTCTCACACTGATCTTGTTCTTCCCTTCATTCGGGGCGAGCAAAGGTCGAGTGTGGGGGTATTTGTTGACGGCTGATTTTCACTCACTTCTTACCCGTCAAACATGTACCTTTTGGCATGGAAAATGATCATCAACACTAGAATAGGGCTTAAACTAATCATTTCCACAAGTGTTGGTGATTATGCAGATACAGGTAAATAGCACTAGAAAGAGGAGTAAAAGCATAAGTCTTTGATCCAAGCATTTCAAGTCCAGCCAATGAAGGGATGCCACCTAGGATTCCCCTGGATCACTGACGTCATCAATCCAAGAGAAGTGAGCCCGACGAATCACGAAGCGCCACATGGACATCACATGGATTCAAGGGCCCACTTATCCTCCTAAACTGTCGGGAAACTTGGCATGCACGGAGGACAGGCATCAGGGCCCACCAGTCAGCCACCACGAGGAAGCCCAGGATGCCACGTGGCCCCTAGGGTTCGGCCGAACCCTAGATCGGCCGAACCGACCTTGGTTCGGCTGATCTAGGCCCTCCACATGTCACCTCCTGATTGGCTCCTGGTTGCAGCTCCAGGCATTTAGGGGCACTTGGAGCCCCGAAGCAAGCATCTTCCCCCTCTATAAATAGGAGGGTAGGGGCTCCATTTTGGAACACACTCTTCTCCTCCTCCTCTTCATTTTGGCTTGGAGCCTCTCTATTTAGGCGAGGAGAGCTCTTTGTATAGGATTAGTGCTGGGAAGTGAGGTGGGAGGCTTGAGGCCATGTCATGTTCATGACATCTTCCTCAAGAACGATCCTCAGCGGTGCCTTTGTTCTTCAACTAGACTAAAGTGAGTATTTCGATATTTCCTATTTAGACTAAAGTCGTATGCATGCTTAGAATGCTGTGTTCTTGTGTTCTTCGTTTGTTCTTGGTTTAGAGGCTTGTGTTCTTCGAACACAACCCTTTTGATCCAGTAGACTTAGATCATAAGTTTGCATCTAGTTTGCCAGCTTGTCTATTAGAGTAAAGTGAAGCTCCTGCATGTTTCTAGTTAGATCAAAGTGCATTCGTGATCTTGCATGAGTGATAGAGCACACCTTCAGCTAGTACCAGTATCTCCCTCGCAAATTCGTAGGGATAGTGAGTGGTGTAGACGAGGTGTCTGGACCATAAGCTACCTTTCGAAGGCCACGTACGATCATAGCGTAGAGGTAGGCTGCAGTGGTGACAGCTTGTTGGACCCTTTGTCAACCCTCTTACGTCGCGTACTGAGTTGGGCTCGAGCCAGCACAAAGGCCGTGTGCCTGGTGCCCGAAGTGAGTGTTATACCTGAGAGAACGTTACTAGACTCTGCGTTCGGGCCGAGCAGATCCTTTCTACCTATCCTATCCATCAGAGTTGTGTCCTTGGATCATCTATACTAGAAGTAGGAGATAGTGCACACCGTTCCTTGGATTCGATACCCTTGGAATACTCTCCTTCCTTGGGGAAGTGCTACAGCGGTATTTCCGTGTGCTTGCGGTATACCCGGTTGTTCTTATCCACTCCCTCTAGGTGTACAACTAGTGGTGACATTAAGAAACGCCAACACCAGCCCACCTCCGCCTGCGGCCCAACTCGCCGCCTCAGCCCAACCACCCTTCGCCCAGCGCCAGCCCACCTGCACCGCAGCCCACCTGCCTCCTCACTGCGGTCCAACCCAGTGCGCGCCCGCGCGGCCCAGCCAGCCTGCCCACCCGCGCGCCACAGCTCTAGCGCACCGCAGCACCGCCGCCACTGCCACTGTGCGCCGCCATCGCGATGCGCTACCGCACGCCGCGCCGCCGTGCACCACCGCCATCGGTTGCCGGCTCACCGACCGCGCACGCCACTTGCACGCTCCGCTTCGCATGCGCTCGCGCCGCACACCGTCACCGCTGCAAGCAGATGCCGCCGCCGCACGTCATTACGCCGCCGCCGCCATTGCCGTACGCAACCGCCGCGAGAAGGACGCAGGGAAAAGCCTGCACACCCCCCTGCGCTCTCCTCCCTGCACCCCAGTTTCCCCAACGACTGCCAACCCCCCCAAGACCCTGCACACTCCCTAGCCCGGTGCCGCTTTTTTCCCCGCTGACACACCGCCTGCAGCCATGGACGCCAGGATGGGACCGGCGAGCTCCACCCCAGTCTTATCCTCCTGGAGCGCGACGTGGCGCCTCCGGAGCATCCCCGGCCACCTATAAAAGGAGGGGCACCCCTCCTCCCGGAGCTGGACATCCACACCGAGCTCGAGCTCCCCCACCCTACCATGGCCGCCCCTCTCCTCTCCTCCTCACCCCCACCTTAGTAGCAAAATCGGTCACCCCACTCTTCCTCTCTCCCGTAGTGCCCTCTGTTTAGAGGTTGTTCGGCTTATCTTGGCTTAGCTTATCTCAGCTTGTTTCGGCTTATCTCTCTCACACAATACTATTCAATCTACCAGCTGAGTACTATTCATTCTACCAGTCGAACAATGTCTTAGCCGTAGGAGCCCCCAAGCCCTTCCTCCATGAGCTCCAGGAGCTCCCTCCCTCCTCCCATGGCCACTGGCCAGAGGTAGAAGAAAGGGGAGGAGGAAGAAGGTGCCCTGACAGGCAGGCCCCACCTGTCGGCCTCTCCTCCCCCTCCTATCCTTTTCCCCCTGGTCGCATGAGCCTAAAAGAAGCCGCCGGCTACTTGGGTCGTAGAAGACCGGCCCAAGAGCGGACGGAGGAAGCAGCCCACGCAGCCGCCCCCTTTTTCCGTTTCTATCCAGCCAAAAATGCTAGGTACACCCTCCTAGTGTACACCAATTCCTACTTCTAGCACTTAGCCACTTCCAAAAATTCCAAGAAAATTCCTAAAAATATTAGGAATTATTCTAAGCCTAATGGTACCACTTGTTTCCATAGTGACCTTTCTAACACCCTTTTTCATTTTAGTCCCTCCCCGGGTAAATAGAAAACTCTATAGAAATTTACCCGGGATTCCGCACTTTCTCGGTCTTAGCTCGAAAAATCCTAGGAAAATTCCTAGAATTATTCTAGGTATATCTAAACCTATTCCAACCTTTTCGCCACCTTTCACACCTCCTTGAGCCCGTAAGGATTTTATCTAGCTCCCGATCTTTTCTGAAACCCTGCTGTTGTGCTGCCCGGATCTAGGGTCCACCTCCACCACCCTAGCCGTTATGCCTTCCCAACGAAAAACCTAGACATCTACCCTATCTTGTGCCACCCAATAGAAACTCTGAGTTATCACTCTGCATAGCTGACATGCTGTTCGATCACCGGCATAACTCTATCCAAATCCAGACGTTATGCCGTCCATCGGAAACCCTGTGGTTCCCTTCCCCGGGGACACACTCACTAGGTGAGCCCTGTTGTCGGGGTTCGTTACCACCGGCAAGTAAATTTATATAAGAGCATGTGTTCTGATCCGTAGGGTAGCACAGGAGACACTCGGGTTTATACTGGTTCGGGCCTCCAGAGAGTAATACCCTACGTCCAGTCTGAGAGGAATTGTTCCTTATGCTCAGGAGTTTGTAGTAGGGGGTACAAATAGGTCGGGAGAGGGTGTAGAGCCCAAGTCCCTGGTGTGCGAGTGGTTCAAGTAGCAGAAGTCTGCGTACGTGAGTGTGTGAGTGCTTGCGGTGTTTGTATGAGATGGGATATCGATGCTAAGAGCGTGTGGGGGTGAAAACGAACGTGTTTTGTATGTGCCACTGCCCTTCCCTTTTATAGTCACAAGGGGGAGGCTCAGGGCAGTTTACATCGAGTGTGTTGAGCTAATCTATAGTGCGAGGCGTCCTGCTCTGCAACGGGCTGTCAGGCAGCAGCAGCGGCGAAGCACTGTTACGGGGCCTTGGGTGACGGTGTAGATCTCGTGCGTCCCAAGCAACCGTTCCGGGGCCCCCTGCGCCCTTCTCCGAGTAGTTAGTCGGGTACAGGAGGCAGAGTACTGGCCCTGATCCCGTCAGTGGATCAGGGGCTTGTCTTTTCTGGTACTGTGGAAATGGGGTAGCCTGCACCACAGTGATCGACGGATAGGTGATGGCTCGCACTGTGCCGTTGGTGGCACAGTGCTTCCCGTGCCCTCCGTGGTACGATGCGCACCGCCCCTGCAGAGGAGCGGTCAGGAGGATCCGTCTTCTAACACAGGATCGACCTAGTCAGGGCGGACCCATGCAGGGAGGCTGACACATGGCGGGCCGTGTACCGGGGTATCATGGGACACCAACGGGGCCTGCGTACCTGCGGCCTTGACGGCCAAGTCTTGAACTGGTCGGAGACGGAAAACTACTCGCGCGAGTAGGCGATCTATGCCGCGTCTTCCGATGCTTAGGGTGTAGTGTGTACTGTACCATACATTGCCCATCGCTCATTACGCTGTTGGCGGTACGATGGTCACTATGCCGTTCGTGGCAGGGTTTGACGAATCCATCCCTTGACACCGAATCGGCCTGGTCCGGGCGGACCGCCGCGGCGGAGCGGACACGTGGCCGTGCGAGGGGGAGCATGCGCGGAGTTCCCGGGACCTCGATCTGGTGGGCCCACATGCCCCGTGCCTTTCCCACGGAGCCTGTGTGGGTCGGTGACGGAAACTACTCGTGCGAACGAGTAGTCGTTGCTCCGAGTCGGAAACTACTCGTGCGAGCGAGTAGTCGCGACTGCGAGGCGGGAACTACTCGTGCGAGCGAGTAGTCGGGAGAAGAGGTAAGAACCTATCGTATGGACCACCATGTACTCAGGGAAGGGGGTACGGATGGCCGTGGGCCGCCTGTCTTCTGGTCCAAGGCCGAAACTGGTCGTACGAGCCTTCACATGCTCGGGCAGCGTAACACTCGTTGTGTTAGCTGCCGGAGCATGCCGTACGTGGGTCCATACTACGTTTTTCAGGGGTCTTGGTGGGCCCTGGTCCATGGCCTCGTCAGTAGCCCTCGAGCCTGGTGAGGGAGTCAGAGACTCGCTCCCAGGATCAACTGTCACGGAGATGAGGAGACTTGTTGTGTTGTTTGTGTTTTTCGGCGGGGACGCGTGAGCGGACCCGTGGGTAGTAGCCCCCGAGCCCACAGACAAGTTGGGGACTTGTGCGTGGGGTTAAATGCTGGACCTTTGGACAAGTCGGAGACTTGTGGCTTGCCACGTGGTGCGCGTCACAGGGTGACTGGCGGAGATCTCGCGCGGGTCGTGAGGTTTATGGGTCCCGCTTCGGGAGACGTGGCGGCTTGGTCGTGGGCGGCACGCAGTAGTGGGGTGTGCCTTTTGAGGGGCGACGCTTCGGCGGAGAGAGGATGTGGCCTGAGGCGACACGGGCATTAACTGCGGGGGCAGAAGTAATCATTCCCCTGTTTTTATTCCGCGGCCGTCGACCAATTTTTCCCCTTCCGCTTCGTTGTGTCTTCCGCCGCCGCCGTTTCTTGCCTTTGCTCTTCACTCACCGCGCGCAAGCTGTAGAGCCCGCCTCGCCTCTTCTCGCAAGCTGGAAACACCCACCGCCGCCACCACAGCCGACACGATGTCGAACTGGTCATCTTCGACGGTGACTTGGTCCGAGCTCGACCACCTCGCGTCTGACGGCATGCTGCTGCCGCTGACCGTGTTGGAAGAGTGGAGGGTGCCTAGACCGGAGAGCAGTCCCCAGCCCCCGATGGGGTACGTGGTCTCGTTCGTGCTTTTCCATGAGCAAGGCTTCTCTGTCCCGGCGGGACGGTTCATCTGTGCCGTCCTCGAGGAGTACGCCCTGGAGCTTCACAACCTCAACCTGAATGGCGTCCAGCAGATGGCGGCATTTGAGGCCTTGTGCGAAGGGTACCTGAAGTAGGGAGCCCATTGGGACCTATTCCGGTACTTTTACAAGTTCGTCTGCGTCAAGGACCACAACTCCGTGGCGGCCATTGGGTGCGCCGGTCTCCGCGGGAAGCAGGGGAGGATGGACGAGTACATCCCCACCTACCTGACTTCCTCCAATAGCAGGTGGCACCAAGGGTGGTTCTACCTCAAGAACGACCCTGAGAACCTGCTGCCGGAGTTCACCAATCACTGGTACGATCGAGCGCCGGCGAAGTAGAGCTACGGGCCGGAGAAGAAAGATCGTCCCCGGTTCCTCGACAGTGCCCTTGCCGCCCTCGAGATACTCCGCAACAACGGGGTGAATTTCATCACCTTGATTGGCGGCTACCACACCCGGGGGGTCGTCCCGCTCCGTCGTCGCACGCTGCACCTCTGGGAGATGACGGACGACCGGGCTCCTTTTGAGGGGACCGTGACCGCTCGTCCTCTGCCCTCCCTAGACGAGGTCCAACGCCGGGTGTCCCAGGTCACTGGGGTCACCTGGATGTTTTGGCCGCCGCTGGGCGTGCTGCAGATACTCCCTTCCTCGGCCACGGCGGCCCTGGTATGTCTCCTCTCGACTTGCTTTCGATTCGTCTTTTGCGGTCACGGGTGGTGATTGTTCTTGTGCTTGCACAGATGAGGGATGTGCGCGTCCTCCCCTCTCGTCCTCCACTGGAAGAGGACCGCACGCTCACCCGAGAGACCACCGCGCGGCAGCAGCGGTGAGGGCAGCGCAAGAGGACCCACCAGCAGAAGGAGATCGAGAAACAGGAGAGGAACGACAAGCGTGCCTCGCGCCGGCGCAATGGGGAGAGGGACGTCTCCAATGATGAGGATCCCTCGTCGGCGCCGTCGGATACGGATGAGTCCGAGTCCCCATTCGAGTGGACCGACGACGAGACGGCGTCGTCCTCATGGCCACGCGGTGGATCGGCACCAGCCTCAGCCGCAGCTGGCTCCAGTTTGAACCAGCAGGCGTCGCCCTCTTCTTCCCGGGCTGACCAGCCCGGAACAAGCAGCCGTGTTCCTCGGCGGGACCGCCGCGAGAGGGGCAGGAGTTCTCTACCGTGCGGCGACACCGGCCACCACGAGTCGAGGCGCGATGGCTCGCGTCGCCACTCCTCACGTCGGAGGTCTCACTCGCCCTCCGTGCGTCCGTCACGGGAGTCGCGGAGTGTGCCGGCGGCCTCCCCGCCACCTGCAGCCCAGAGCGGGGAGGCGACACCGACCCAATGGCGGCTCGTGTCGGTCGTCGTTGCCAGAGGTGGGTCGACGCCACCTCTGACATCTGCTCCGTCATCAGGGAGCAAGAGGGCGGCGTCCCCGTGCAAACCCACGATCGGCTCCAAGCGGCCCCGTCGTGTTGCAGAGGGGTGAGTTCCGAGTTGCAACCTTTTGGTTTTTGCTTCGTGTTTCTAGCAAGTGCATTTTTGTTTGTTGTCGTGACACCCTTCTCGATTCATGGTGCCCGACCGCCGCACCATGAGGCCGGCGCCTGTCACGGCATTGCGCCGCCTTGCCCAGGTGGGTGGAGACGCACCGTCGTCGAGCGACCCGCCGTCCTCCCTTCAGTCGGGGGCGGCGGCAGAAGAAGCAGTTGGGTCAGGGACCCAGGTGGTGACCGTCCCCCCTCAGAGAACTGTTAGTCCGGCTCACAGCGACCTGTCGATGGGGGCGATGGGTTTGGGGGGCGAGGCCCCCACTGAAGAAGTGCTCTCGGCCCACGCGGCCGAGTTGGCAAGGTGCCTGTCCGGGGACCAGGAGCAGGACCAGGAGAACCCTACTCCCGAGGCACAGGCGGGCGACGATGAACAGCCAGCCACCGAGTCATCGACGGGGGTGGGTAATGACGCGCAGCCAGCCCCCGAGTCGTCGGCGGGGGCGGGCAACGATGCTGACGCCGAGCGGCCAGCCCCTGAGTCGCTGGAGGGGACGACCGCTGTCGCTGTAGACCCCGAGACCCCAGCCCCCAAGTCGGCGGGGGGAACGGGGAGTACTGTTGAGGTCGTGGAGGCGGGTGACCGCGCCTCCGAGGATGCTTCTGCCGCAGCGACGATCGTGATGACCGAGGGGATCGTCCCCATCTCGTCGGTCGTCGCATCGGACACCGCTCCAGCGGAGGTGATCATCATCCCGGCGTCGCCTTCTCCGGCCGTCTCTCCCATCGGGACAGTGGATGAGCAGATGCCTCCTCCGACTGTGGAGGTCGGGGAGAGCTCGAGGGTGCCGAGGCCGACCACCTCGACAGCGGAAGAGGAGGAGACGGGAGTCCCACCGCTTTGGCTGGTGTCCATGTCGCTGATCCTGGCCTCAGTAGGCCCGGGCCTTGACAGCGACGCAGAGCTGGAGGCACGCCGCCACCTAGAGCGTAGCCTGCGCCTGAGCGAGATGGCGCTGCGCCAGTCGGAGCGGGCAATCAGGGACCTGATCCCCGCCTCGAGAGTGAGTCTTTTTCCTTCCTCTTCCTTTCTCATGCTTATTTTTCCTTTTTTCTCAGTCGTGCGACTCATGCATGGTTTAGGAGCTTGTCGGGCGCTCCGAGGACAAGACGTGGGCCTTTGAGGCACTCCACGCGAAGAAGGTCCAGCTGGAGGCGCAGTTGGCCGCAGCCCACCTCGCGGCGGCAAACAGCAAAGTCGGCCGGTCAACGGAGCGCACGTCCTTTGAGGCGAGGGCGAAGGCTGCTGAAGACCGTGCGGCCACGGCGCAGGCGGAGAAAACCACCCTAGAGGAGAAGCTGGCCGCGACAGAGCAGGTGGCGGCGGAGCTACGCTCCAACGCTGAGGCCGCTGCCCGTACCACCCATCAAGAGAAGACGGAGCTTGAGACCAGGGCGGGTCTGGCCGAGTCTGACCTCCTGGCGGCTCGCAAGAAGATGACAACGCTCGAGGCCCAAGTCGCCCGCGTCACCGCCGAGAAGGGTCGTCTTGAAGAAATTGCCCAAAAGCGTGAGAATGAGATCATCGGTGAGTACCTTACGACTTGTCATCTCTGCTTTCTGTTTCCGCGCGGTTTCTTGATTCGCGACGTCATCTTTCTTCTCGGGTGTATAGCTCTCCGCGTGGCCCATACCGACTTGGAGAAGCAGGTCGCGGATCACAAGAGTGCCGCGACCACCCGCCTCGTCGAGAACCAGAAGTTGGTGGAGCTGATCAAGGAGGCTAACGAGAAGCTCAATAGTAAGGGCCATGTCCTCTTCATCTTTTGCCTTCCTTGGATTGGGACATCTTTTGCTGATATTGATCTTTTTCTTTTTCTTCAGAGGTCGTGACTGAGCTCGAGCAGGATTCGAAATCACTCGCGGGGGCCAAGACCGAGATCAAGCAGTTGGAGTCAATTCGCAATGGGATGGGAGCAGCCATCATCAAGGCGTGCAACGAACTCAGTGTTCCTTTCGGCCCCATGAAGGATCGCTTGGAGTTGGCTGCTGTGACGACTCGTCAACAGTCGATGGATACTGCTGGTGACGCCGTCCGCAAGGTGGTAGCCATCTTCTTGTCGCACTACCCCGACCTGGACAGGGTGCTGCTTGGGCAGGGATGGTGTCCGAGCTACACCAACGAGCAGTATGACAACATCGAAGAAGACACCATTGACTTTGCCAAAGCTATGCTGGGTCATGCCCTCCACGACCTGGGCCTGTAAAGGGAAAACCAAGTTGCCTCGCTGAGGCTTTTTAACCATGCTTGTAAAACTTATGGGCCGAGTGTTTATGGCAAACTCGTGGGTTAAGAACCCATTCTTATATCAAGTTTAAGCACTTTGATTGTTTGTCGACCTTTTCCCCGAGTAGCTAGAGGACCTGTGAGCCTGAGTAGTGTAGCTTAAAACTTTGTTGGCGGTGTCTTGCTCCGTAGCCGCGGAGGCGTAGGAACTTGGCGACTCAACCGGGCTTAGTTTGGGAGTGTTACTACTCGAGCGGGCAGCCCCCGAGTACTTTGGAGAAGGATAGGTGCGTGTACATGTTTTTGCAAACAAGAAAACAATTGATAGTTTGAGATGGTTACTCGGGATCCCTTGGAAGGGGCGAGTGATCAACAACTTGAGGTCACAAGCTTTGCTTGTGGGTCTTTGTACCATAGACGCGGGGGCATAAGTACTCAGGGCCCGGACGAGCGTAGGTTCATGACCGCTAGAGTCGTCGTTCATCTCCCTTTAAGGAATGTGAGCGTACCGCAACGATCATACGAGAAACCATGGACGGTTTTTGATCGAAAAAGGTTTCGTAACGCTCAGGGGAGGGGGGTCGTAGCCCCCGGGTAGCCCCCGAGCCCATGGACAAGTCGGAGACTTGCCTATGGGATAAGACAAGCATAAACGACATTTTACTTGAGTAAAAATGCGAGCTTGAGAAAGATATCATTTCATGAAAAAAGAAAGTAGCTCGGAGCCCTTGCATTATCATAAAATGAGAATGAAATAAATACTTAAGGGAAATAAATACTTAAGGGTAAAAACGGCATAGCTGCTCTATGTTCCAGGCATTGGAGATGACCCTGCCAACCTCGTAATTAAGCTTGAAAGTTCCCGGGCGGAGCACTTGGTCGACGATGTACGGTCCTTCCCATGGAGGTGAGAGCTTGTGTCGCCCTTCATTACTCTGAACTCATCGCCGACTTGAAACTCGTGCTCCCGTATGTTACGCTCGTGGTAGCGACATAGAGCTTGCTGATATTGCGCCGAGTGGAGGAGAGCGACGCTGCGCGCCTCATCCAGTTGGTCGATGGCATTCTCGAGGGCGACCTGGTTGCCTTCTTCAGTGTAGGCTTGAACTCGTGCGCTGCCGTAGTCGATGTCCGTTGGGAGGATCGCTTCCGACCCATGGACGAGGAAGAAAGGCGTGCAGCCAGTAGCCCGACTTGGCGTGGTGCGCAAGCTCCACAGGACGGACGGAAGCTCTGCGGCCCACGTCGCTCGAAACTTCTCGAGACGCTTGAATAACCGTGGCTTCAGACCTTGCAAGATCATGCCGTTGGCCCTCTCCACTTGCCCATTGGTCCTTAGATGGCTGACAGCGGCCCAGTCCACACGGATGTGGTTGTCGTTGCAGAACTTGAGAAATTTCTTGCCGGTGAACTGCGTGCTGTTGTCGGTGATGATGGAGTTTGGGATCCCGAAGCGATAGATGATGTTGGTGAAGAACGCAACGGCCTCCTCGAAACGGACATTCGTTATGGGCTTGGCCTCGATACACTTTGAGAACTTGTCGATGGTGACAAGCATATGGGTGTAGCCCCCGGGTGGTTTTCTCAGTGGTCCGACCATATCCAGCCCCTAGACCGCGAAGGGCCAGGTGATGGGTATGGTTTGCAAGGCCTGCGCCGGGAGATGGGTTTGTCGTGCACAGAACTGGCAGCCTTCGCAGCTGCGCACAATCCGGGTTGCGTCAGCGACCGCAGTGGGCTAGTAAAAACCTTGCCGGAAAGCTTTTCTGATGATGGTCTTCGGACCGGCGTGGTGTCCGCAAGTGCCCGCATGGATTTCTTGCAACAGTTCCTTGCGCTGGTCGGCCAGGATGCACCGCATGAATATGCCTTCGGTGCCTTTTCGACGGTGTTCACCATCGATCAGCTTGTACGACTTGGCCATGTGAGCGATGCGTCGAGCCGTCTCCTTGTCGGGCAGCAATTTTCCTTCCACCATCCACTCAAGGATCAGAATCCTCCAGTCAGGGTCTTCGAGGTTGGGCTCTTGCGTCCCATTGATCTCCATGACCTCTTGTGTCGACGGCTCTGGCGACTTGTCCTCCTCGGAACGAACGGATGGTTCGTGCTGGTCGCTGGCGAAGACCCCGTGTGGAACGGGTTTTCGATTTGACGCCACTTTTGCGAGGGTGTCAGCTGCCTTGTTGTACTCGCGTAGTACATGATTGAGCTCAAGACCGTGGAACTTGTCTTCCAACTCGCGCACCACCCGGTAGTAAGCGGCCATCTTCGGACTTATGCAATTTTTCTCTTTCATGACCTGTCCCACGACCAGGTCGGAGTCCCCCCTGACGTCGAGGTGTCGAATTCCCAGCTCGAGGGCGATCCGGAGACCGTTGATGAGCACCTCGTACTCTGCGACGTTGTTGGAAGCCGCGAAATGTAGTTGGACCATGTATTCCATTCGCACGCCCAGGGGCGAGATGAACACAAGACCAACCCCGGCTCCTTCCTTCATGAGGGATCCATCGAAGTACAAGAGCCACGTCTCGTGCTTGATGGGAGCAGGAGGCGTTTGGATCTCCGTCCATTCGGTGATGAAGTCAACCAATACTTGCGATTTGATGGCGGTGTGGGGCGCATACTCGATATTCTGCCCCATCAACTCGAGGGCCCACTTAGCGATTCTGCCTTCCACCTCCGGGCTCTGTATGACTTTGCCAAGCGGGTACTTGGACACCACTGTGATGTGGTGCGAGTCGAAATAATGCCGGAGCTTCCGCTTAGTGATGAGGACAGCATAGATCAGCTTCTGTATCTACGGGTATCGTGTCTTCGAGTCGGAGAGGACTTCGCTCACGAAGTAGATGGGGCACTATACTTTCTGCGTCTTGCCAGGCTTGTCTCGCTCAACCACCAGCGTCGCGCTCACGACCTGGGTCGTTGCAGCGATGTACAGGAGCATCGGCTCTTCCTCGGCCGGAGCGGTGAGCACCGGTGGATTCTCGAGTAGTTTCTTGAGCGAGTCGAGGGCTTCCTGTGCTTCAGGCATCCACTGAAAGTGCTCCGACTTCTTCATGAGCTTGTACAGTGGCAGGCTGCGTTTGCCTAGTCGAGCGATGAACCTGCTGAGAGCAGCGAGTCATCCGGTGACGCGCTGCACTCCCTTCAGATTCTTGATGGGTCCCATGCTCGTGATCGCAGAGATCTTCTCGGGATTGGCCTCGATGCCGCGCTCCGACACAACAAAGCCGAGCAGCATGCCTCTGGGGACCCCAAAGACACACTTCTCAGGATTTAACTTCATGTCGTGCTCCCTCAGCTTTTTGAAGACCGTGGTTAGGTCGGGGATCAGGTCGCCCACCTTTTTTGACTTGACCACAATATCATCGACATAGGCCTTGATTAGCTGTCCCATGAGATCTCCAAAGACGCGACGCATGCACTTGGAAAGTGGCTCATGTGTTCTTTAACCCGAAAGGCATGGAAACATAACAGTACGCGCCAAATGGGGTGATGAATGAGGTGGATCCATTGCGATCTGATGATACCCTGAATAAGCGTCAAGAAAACAGGGGGTTTCGCACCCAGCCGTTGAGTCGACTACTTGATCTATGCGCGGTAAAGGAAATGGATCTTTTGGACACGCCTTGTTCAGGCTCATGTAATCTACGCACATCCTCCATTTGCCATTCTTCTTCTTAACGAGTATAGGGTTTGCTAGCCACTCGGGGTGGTAGACTTCACGGATGAACCCTGCACTAATGAGCTTCTTGATCTCCTCTCCGATTGGCTTGCACTTGTCGGAGTTGAAGCGGCACAGACGCTGCTTGATCGGCTTCAAGCCGTGCTTAATGTTAAGCTTGTGCTCGGTGACCTCCCTTGGAATCCCCAGCATGTCGGAGGGTTTCCATGCGAATACATTGAGATTCGCGCGGAGGAAGTCGACGAGCGCGCTTTCCTAGTCGGAACCGAGCACCGTCCCGATACGGAGTGTGCGGCCGTCGTCGGAGATGGGCACTTCCTTGGCGTCCTTGGCGGGCTCGAAAGAGCAGGCCGCACGCTTGGATGACTCGGGGATTTCTTGGTCCTCGGAGGGGGGCTCAGCGGCGAGCTTCTCAGACCGGATCAGTGCTTCAGCAATCTGGAAGCACTCAGCATCGCTTTCGTATGGGTACTAGAAAGTTGTACCAGCTGTGATGATGCCTTTCGGGCCGGGCATCTTCAGCTTGACGTACGTGTAGTTGGGGACGGCCATGAACTTAGCGTAAGCTGGCCTTTCGAGTATCGCGTGATACGTCCCCGGGAAACCCACTACCTCGAAGGTGTGGGTTTCCGTCCGGAAGTTGCTCGGAGTTCCGAATGTGATGGGCAGATCGATCTGCCCGAGTGGAACCGCCTCCATCCTGGGTACGACCCCGTGGAAAGGCGCCGTTGACGGCCGCAGTCGGGACCGCAGGATCCCCATGTCGTCCAGGGTCGACATGTAGATGACGTTGAGGCCGCTGCCTCCGTCCATCAGTACCTTGTGCACACACTTGGTGCCGAACAAAGGTCACACGACCAGTGGGTAGCTACCTGGTCGCGGTATGTGGTCGGGATGATCGTGCCGGTCAAATGTAACCGGCATCTCCGACCACTTTAGGTAGGTCGGAGTTGCATGCTCGAGCTGGTAGACTTCTCGGTGGACCACCTTCTCTTGACGCTTGGGCAGCCGCGCCTCCGAGCCTCCGAAGATCATCATCACGGCTCCGTCTTCTTGAGGGTAAGCGCCCTCGTCATTACCCTTGTCCTTCCCTCCGTCGCCGGTTGGAGCATCACTCTGCTTCTTCAGCGTGCCGGCGAGGTATACCTTCATCAGGTTGCAATCCTTGAAGGCGTGTTAGACTGGGCCCTCGTGGTTGGGGTACGGGGCATCTAACAGCTTCTCGAAGTGACCCGACGGAGGGTTGCCTCTAGGTTTTGCTGTCTTTCGGTCGACAGCGGCCACCAAGGTATCCTCACGGTACCTCATATCTTTGCTTTTCTTCTTCTTTATTGGTGCGGACGGACCGCCGCCAGCTTCGGCTGGCTGCTTCCCTTTGCTTGCGACGATGCTGAGCGTCGCGGCTACGGCTTCCTCCCCGTTGGCACGGTCGGTCGCGATGTCGAGCAGCTCCTGAGTGGACCGCGTGAAGGACCGGATTGGGCGACCAGAGAGGGGGGGAGTGAATGGGAGCCGATAAAAATTCTTTCTCGAGGGAGATAGCTCCTCCAACGAGATGAACACGGCCTCGATCCCAAAATCACTTTCTCCACTCTATCCGCACATTTGCGAAGACCACGTAGCCACTGGAGTGCTACTGATCCTAGGAGCAAATCTCACCAGCAAACACTCAAACTACTCAACCACAATAGCGGAAACAACTCAAGGGAAATTTCCTGCCAGGGGCGGTCAGACCGCATGGACAGGGCGGTCAGACCGCCTAGGCTGAGAAATTCCCCAAAACCACAACTCGAAGCACACGACTCCAAATCGACCCAAGATTTCGCCTGAAAACTCCTCTGATCAAGGCAAACAAGCTCTCAGAGAAAATCCCTGGAAAACCAACACTTTCCTCACGAAATCCCCAGGGCGGTCAGACCGCGTCCCCTAGGCGGTCAGACCGCCTCCCCTGCAGAAACAGGCCGCGGGTCAACTCCCAACTTCTCTTCACCCGATCTCCCGATTCACTCCACGGATTGCAACGAAATGTCGGGGATAGCTGGGTCACCTCATGAATGACCTCTCCACCAAAGGATATCCACCGAAACCCATTCAATCAAGAGGAATCGCGAATCGAAGGTCTCTAGGTCATGAACTCAAAGAATTCCGAAATCCACCCAAATCAAAGGATTTCCCAAAGGATTTCTGGGGCAAAGTCACCAAGAAAAGAGGCACGAAAACCTCATGTGTGACACCGAACAAGAATCCGTCCAAGAAACCCCTCAAACAAGCCACCAAGAAAATCCACAAAAAAGAGCTCTGAAAATCACCACAAAGGAAAACGCCGGGAGACCAAGAGAGACTAGATGAACCACGCCGAAGCATCTATACATACCATGAAAGGTTCATACAAGGTCTAGCAAGCCGCCCGAACATCCATCCCTCTCACAAGATCTCTCATGAAGAACTCAAGCTAGGCCTAAGGAAAACTAAAGAGGAAAGCAAATGAACTAGGGTTCCAAGAGTTGGCTGCCATCTCCTCTCAACTGAGTTTATATGGAGGGCAACCAATGACCAAACTACCCCTAATTACTTAACTTAAGATACACGCCCACCGAGGGTACTTTGGGAACTTTGATCTTTTACTTCATTGGACGGACTCCCGCTGGCCGCAACCCGCTTCATCTTCACGCAAGCCTCACGATCGCGCCACGCGTCCTCCGCTTCGAAGCTTCTCGACGCGCTGCGGCCCACGCGGTCAGACCGCCCCTCCTGGGCGGTCAGACTGTCCTGCCCGCGGTCTTTCCCTGGCCAGGCGGTCAGACCGCCCTGACCAGGCGGTCAGACCGCCCCAGGCAGGCCGGCTTGCCCCGTCGAGTCGTTGGTCTTGGCTTTGTGGCTCAGCCAAGTAACCCTGTGGTTTTGTGGCCAAACCACTGCAAACCCCGCGTGCAAGCTTCAGCTATTAGCTACCACCTTGCACTGGCTTCATCCCTCTCGACGTCGTCTTACTCTTCTTGCCAGCGTACGGTCCGCACTCGATCCCGTCGGCCACCGGGTACCTCGATCGAAGGCTACTCGTCTCTCTGCTCTGGGAGGTCACACAGACATAGACCTTTCGCACTTGATCTTCACCTGCACAACGCGAATCAAGCCGCAACCTGTACCTGCAATACTAGGCCAAGAGTTAGTCTACACAACGTTGTCAATCACTCATCACTAAGGAGCGACCATCCACCGGTCCTCGAACTACACAGGTCCTCAATCTCCCCCTTGATGAGTGCATTGACAACACCCACACACGTAGTAATCATCAGAGAAAAGAAAAAGAAAGAAACAACAAACAGCCCATCAAGTGATCCAAAAGCCAAACAACACAAACCCTGATCACTTGAAACCAAAATCTCGGTCCCCTAAGGCAAGGGCAACGGCTCAACACAACCGAGACAAAAACCAAAGCTCACGAAGAGCAAACCACCAAAGCAAGAACTCAGGCGACACACGGAGCTCCCCCAGAACACATGCAGGCTCCCCCTGAGCAAATGCACTCCCCCTGAACACATGCATGCAAGAACTACTGCAGATGCATGAAAAATGAGCAAAACTTGCTCTCACTAACCCAGGCCGGTCAGACCACCTAGCCAGGCCGGTCAGACCGCCTGGGTCGGTCACATCACAGACAGGGTGGTCTGACCGCCCTATGTGACCGCCCGCAGAAAACTTGTTCCGAAAAAGTTCGAAACTAGCCGAAAACCTTCTAAACATGCTCAGACCTATTTTCCATGCACAAACTTCTCCCCCTTGTTGACAATGAAAGAATCAAGGTATTTGTACAAAAATTACAACCTAGAGCTTCTCAAATAGACAAAGAGCACTACAAAATGCTACGAGTGAGCAAATCAGCAAGCAAGACATTCCAAAGATTCGTATGAGCATTGCCGTCATGATAGTAAAGTTATATGAGCAAATGAGCAAGCCATGAACAAGATATAGAATTTTGCGAAAAATTTCCCTCTCATGAGCTAAAAACCAAAACATGAGCAAAGTCTACCAAAGTGAATTTAAATCACACAAACTTTATGCTAGGTCACATATCCTTAACACAAGATCATTATAAACACCCATAAGCATCTCATGTCATGTTAAAGCCATCGAGCCATGTGTCTACTTCTTAAAATGAGACTTCTCATGGTAGACAACATGCAGCGATTTAGCACCCATATAAAATCAGATTTAAAACATTTATGACATGGATCAATTGAGAACACAATTTTGAGCAAGGCATTTCATACCAAGTGAATTCTTCACATTTAAGCATAAAATGGTACATGAAGTGCCTTTGCGGCAAAAAGAAGCTTATGCTCCCCCACAAGGTAACACATGGGCTAAACATTCATAATGACACATGGGTCTTTGACCCCAAGTGAGAAGCACATGATATCCAACCATGAATTAAGTGAGACATAAACCACCAAAGCACACTAAGATCATGCCAAGCCTTAAACCCATAAGAGAGAGAGCCTATCTAAGCATTTTTCAAAAACTAGCCACCTCAACATGCAAATATAGCAAGACTATCAAGAGCATAGCTATCCTTCATAAGTCACATCAAACATGCTCACAAGCTCACAACTAGCATATCATAGTAATCAATGTATATAGGAGAAGCTCATCCTACCATATATTACAAAAGAAAAGACCCCCTAAGATACAAAGATGACTATACATCATAATACAAATGCAATGCCATGCAAAAGATAAATATGATACATATGCTACACAGGAGCTCCCACCACCAACTCAGGAAAGCAAACACACACCGAGCTCACCCCGCAAGCGAGAGAAAGTAGCTTGGTCAAGGGGTTTGGTAAAAATATTAGCTAGTTGGTTCTCGGTGGGCACATGGATCAAAGCAATCTTTCCCTTCTCCACATTGTCTCTCAGGAAGTGGTACCTCACCTCTATATGCTTGGTTTTGGAATGAAGAACTGGGTTCTTGGCTACACTTATGGCACTGGTGCTGTCACAAAAAAATGGGACATGGGAACACTCCTCACCAAAGTCGCTCATAGTGTAGGTAATCCATAGGAGCAGGGAACAACAACTGGCTGCAGCAACATACTCGGCCTCTGTAGTGGACTGGGCTACACTCGACTGCTTGCGGGATGACCAAGAGACCAAAGAAGACCCAAGAAACTGACACCCACCAGAAGTAGACTTACGATCCAAACGACACCCAGCGAAGTCAGCGTCTGCAAACCCGTGAAGGTTGAGTGTCGAGGCCGCAGAATACCAAAGACCAAACCCAGGGGTGTAGTTTAAGTACCTGAAAAACCTCTTGACGGCCTGCCGATGTGAAGTCCTCGGTGAAGCCTGAAAACGAGCGCACAGACACACACTGAACTGTATGTTCGGCCTCGTCGCCGTCAAGTAGAGGAGGGAGCCGATCATGCTCCGGTACTCCTTCTGGTCCATGGGCTCGCCATCAACATCCGCATCCAATGTTGTAGTCGTACTCATCGGAGTAGCCATCGACTTCGAGTCATCCATCTTGAATTTCTTCACTATGTCCTTTGTGTACTTGGCTTGATGCACGAACGTCCCGTCCTTGCACTGCTTGATCTGGAGCTCGAGAAAGAACTGCAATTCACCCATCATGGACATCTCGAATTCCCTGTTCATGTCATCTGCAAACCTGGCAACCAAAGTGTGAGAGGAGCCACCAAAGATTATATCATCCACGTATATTTGCACGATCAGAATGTCAACACCTTGCCTGAGGAGAAAGAGAGTCTGATCCACTTTTCCCATCACAAACCCCTTGCTAAACAAGAACCCTCTCAGCCTACCATACCATGCCCTGGGAGCTTGTTTAAGGCCATATAGTGCTTTTCTGAGTTTGTATACCCGATGGGGAAATCTCTCACTCTCAAAGCCCGGGGGTTGTCTCACATACACTTCTTCCTCTAAAAACCCGTTCAGGAATGCACTCTTCACATCCATTTGGTACAACTTGAACCCTTTAGCAACTGAAAATGCTAGAAGGATCCTAATTGCCTCCAAATGGGCCACAGGAGCAAATGTCTCCTCATAGTCTATCCCCTCTTTCTGGCTAAACCCCTGAGCAACCAACCTCGTTTTGTTCCTCACAATCTCCCCATGTTCTCCCTCTTTGTTTTTCCACACCCATTTTGTCCCAATAGGTTTGCAATTTGGTGAAGGCTCAACCAACTCCCACACATGATTCCTCTCAAAATTCTCAAGCTCCTCATGCATAGTGTTCACCCAATCTGGATCAGAAAGTGCGTGTCCAATATCTTTGGGCTCAAAAGAAGCGACGAATGCAGAATGAGCAAAATGAGAATGCCTTTGTGATCTGGACCGTGTAGTGCGTTCATGAATTTCACCTATGATCGACGAAGGTGGGTGATCCACCTGAACACACCGGGGAGCCTCACGTCTGGAAACCACCTCCCCCTCAGCAGCAGCAACCTCTTGAACAGCCTCTGTCGTCGTCTGTGTGGTTGAAGGACCATCCTCAAACATCATCATAGTCGTGGAAGTAATAGGTACACGATCAGCTGCGGGAGCACCACCACAATCATCTTCTTCACCATCTTCCTGCACCTCCTCCTCAAAGATCTCCTGTCCGAACTCCTCATCACCTGCACAGTCAAAGACCAAAGAGCTATGCGGCTGTGTCTCGTCGAAGGTAACCTCGCAAGTCTCCACGATTTGGTTAGTTTCCAAGTTGAGCACACGAAATGCTCTAGAGTGAGTAGCATAACCAAAGAAAATACCATCGACCGACCTAGCCTCAAACTTGTCCAACTTTCTGCCCTTCTTAAGAATGAAGCACTTGCAACCAAAGACATGAAAGTGACTCACCTTGGGTACTCGCCCATGCATCAGCTCATAGCAGGTTTTCTTCTTAAAAGCTCGGAGGAGAATCCGGTTTGACACATAGCATGCGGTATTCACCGCCTCAGCCCAATACCTCCTAGGAGTCCTGTGCTCATCAAGCATCGTCCTAGCCATCTCACACAGAGTCCGATTCTTCCTTTCCACAACACCACTCTGAGGAGGGGTGTACGAAGTCGAAAACTGATGCTCAAGACCAAGATCACGATAAAAGGTCTCAAAGCGAGAGTTCTTAAACTTTGTGCCATTGTCACTGCGTATCGCTCTAATGGCATCCCCATGTCTCTCGTTCTTCAACCTCAAGATCAGGTCTCGAACAAAACCAAACGTCTCACCCTTCTCCTCCAAGAAAAACACCCAGGCATAGCGAGAGTGATCGTCCACCACAACTAGGACATACCACTTCCCACCCACCGAGCAAACTCGAGCTGGCCCAACCAGGTCCATATGCAATAGCTCTGTCGGACGCTCTATCATGACAGTAGTCAGGGGTGGATGGGGAGTAGCTACCATCTTGCCATGCCTACAAGGCGCACAAACCAAATCCTTCTTAAAACGCAACCTGGGCAATCCTCGGACAAGATCGAGTGCACTCAAACGGGAAAGAAGCTCAAGGCTCAAGTGCCCCAATCTCCTATGACACCACCACAACTCAGAAGAAGGACCAGCAACCAAACACCTCGGGGGACCAAAAGACTGAGAAAAATCAGCGTGAAAAATCAGTCCCTCGGGCACGATCGTACAAACAAGATCGCCTCGAGAGTCAAGAACACGAGAAGCCCCCAACTTAAAACGCACCTCATAACCCTCATCCAGCAACTGAGATATTGACAACAGGTTATACCCAAGTGACTTGACCAGAGCCACACGCTTTAGGGTCACCAACTTACTCACCTTCACCTCACCTTCTGAAATCACCCGTCCTCGTCCATTATCCCCGAAAGTGATGTACACCTTTGACACCACCGGGGTGAGGCTGGAGAACCACCCCTTGTCTCCGGTCATGTGTCGCGAACAACCGGAGTCAATCAACCAAACGTTCTCCATGCCTCCCACCTGCAAATCAAAAACAAAAACGAGAATGAGAAAGAGACTCAACACTGGGGTTAGCACAAAAGGAATCAAACCAGTGTCGAGCCATTTGCTCAAAAGTGGGGTTAGCAACATCCATCCTATTATGTCCAAAGCTACGACCACCACGCTGAACCACCTCACGTCTAGCTGGAGGAGAACGACTACCACAAAAAGGAAAGCGTGGCTCGTAGCTCCTCTGAACCCCAAAGCTGCGACGATCTCTACCACCCTCATATCGATCACGAGGAGGAGAACGTCCAGCAAACACACCACCACCAGAAACAAACCCCCTACTGTCTGTACCACGACCATAGGAACCACCACGATCAAAATCAGGAGCACGGGCATCAACACCCCTTGCTCCCAGCTGGGACGCGGTCAGACCGCCTGCCCAGGCCGGTCTGACCGCCCTCCCCTGGGCAGCAACATGCGAACCACTTCGGTTGGGAATTCCTCTCATTCCCCAACCCGGAACTGTACGCACCTCAGCCTGACCCCTAGGCAGTGGCATACGAGGCTCAGGCACACCATTAGAGGGATGGTACCTGTCCTTGTTCGCCCACTCCTTTGCCATCCTCTCATCCCTCTTCTTCTTGTAACAAAACTCTCCAAGGTGACCGTCCCTCCCACAATACTCACAATGGAAGCGAACTGGTTTAGGCTTTGGCTGTGGAGTTTCTCTCGGTTTCTCTACCTCTTCTTTCCTGATTTTCTCTCAAATGTGTTCCCAAGGGTGCTCACAAACTTCACCGGTTTCTGGAAGTTATCGGTTTTGTGGGGAAATACTGGTGGATCGGGAGTGATGTCTAGCTTGTTTCTCAGGTGGTTGGGTTTTGGAGCAAATTTGTTCATGGGTGTTGTTTGTGGTGGGATGGGAATCTCTCCAATTTTCTCTCCCTCACCACTGCTCTCACCAATCTTGTCAGAACCCAATGCCTGACCATCCGACCTCCTAAACTCAGCCATCATCAAACTTAACTGTGACTCATGCCCAGACAGCCAACTCAATAGCTTTCTCAGCTCATCGTTTTCATCCTGCAAGCGGTCAACATAGTGGGCCAATTCCATATTCTTAACAGAATGTAATTCACATGTAGAGCAAGATGTAGGAATTGGAACTTTCAAAGCAGCCTCCAAAGAAACAATCCTATCATGAGATTCATCTAGTTTGGCATGCAACACAGGACAGGAAGTGCAAGCACCTAGCAAAGCGGACCTAGACTTCAACTCACCAATCTCAGCCCTAAGCAAGTCTAGTTCCTCTAACTTTGAGGCATGCTTTTCCTTAAGCAAAGTTAAATCAGCCAAGAAAGCATTACAGTCATCACAATCAGGAGCATCAGCAACAACAGGAGCAATCTTAAGGGAATCAATCTCAAGTTTAGCATCAAGATTCACAGATTCTAGCTCAGCAATTTTCTCCCTAGCTTCTTCTAGAGATGCTCTAAGTTCTTTCCTAAGTTTCTTAGCCTCTCTATGCATGGTATCACAGTTGTCAAGCAAGGCAACCAACTCAGCATTCTCCTGGTGCAAAGAAGAGAGCTCATCACATACCTCATCCTCGGATTCTGATCCGGAGTCATCCTTCTGGCTTCTCTTACTGCCGGAGCTGTGGGCCATGCCGCAGAAGCCGTCCTCTCGTGCAAAGCAACTCAGGCCACTCAGGTTCTTGGAACTATGCTTCTTGTTATTGCGCTTGCTGTCGTCGTCGCTGCCGCTGGAACTCGACGAGGTGTAGCAGGAACTGGAGTCGAAGTCGCTCGCTCCCACCATCGCTCGAGCCTTCTTCTTCTTGTCGTAGCCACCGCCCTTCCTCGACCTTCGCTCATCCTTGTCCTTGTAATTGCTCTTGTGCTCACACCTCGAGCAGTACTTGTTCTCGATCCTTGGGCGGTGCTTGTACTCGTTCTTGGGCTCGATCTCCTGTGGGCACTCGGCGATGAAGTGTCCCTGCTTGCCGCATCTGTAGCACGTACAAGTGGTTCTTCTCATGTTCACGCGGTTCTCATGCAGCCTCTCGAACTTCCTGGTCAGCAGGGCCAGCTCGTCCTCTCCAAGCTCGTCGAACTCCTCATCTGGCAAGGACACAAAGGAAGACAGAGAAAACATCCTTGAAGAGGAGGTAGTGTTAGTCCTTCCACCAGATCCGGACACAAGAGCAAGACTATGGGACAAAGTCGTGCTCTCAGCCTTGGCTCTCAGGCCATGATCCACCTTCGATGACTTGAGCTTAGAGAACAGCTCATCCTCAGTCAACGTGTCATACACGCTCGACTCCTCAATGGCCTCGACCTTGGCACTCCACACGGATTTGTCAAGTGCGTGTAAGAGCTTGATAGCTCTATCATGATCCATGTATGGGAGCACCGCCACATTGGCCCTCATGTTGTTCACAATACAGGTGAAGCGCTAGAACATGGCATCAATCGACTCACCAGGGAGATGAGTGAAGTTCTCGTACTCTCTCCGGTGAGTAGCAAACAAGCGCGCCTGAACCTGAGCGTTCCCAACAAAAGCAGTCCTCAACTTAGCCCAAATCTTTCCAGCCACCTTCTCTGAGTACACGCGATCGAACTCCGCGGCACACAGAGCACGGAACAAGTAATCCACGGCCTTGCTGTTGGCCTCACACATGTCCCGAGCACCTGGGAGGATGAAATCGTCCGGAATGACATAATTCTCATTTTGCGTCACATCCCAGATCAATTGTCCTTTCCTATGCAAGAACGCACCCATGCACCTCTCCCACATCTAGTAGTTCTTCCCATCGAAGTGCGGAGGACCCGACCCCTTTCCGTAGTCACCCATCTTTGGATCTTAGACTGGTTAGAATCAAAAAGATCCGTAACCGGCTCTGGTACCAATTGAAGGACAGGATTGGGCGACCAGAGAGGGGGGGAGTGAATGGGAGCCGATAAAAATTCTTTCTCGAGGGAGATAGCTCCTCCAACAAGATGAACACGACCTCGATCCCAAAATCACTTTCTCCACTCTATCCGCACGTTTGCCAAGACCACGTAGCCATGGAGTGCTGCTGATCCTAGGAGCAAATCTCACCAGCAAACACTCAAACTACTCAACCACAACAGCGGAAACAACTCAAGGAAATTTCCTGCCAGGGGCAGTCAGACCACATGGACAGGGCGGTCAGACCGCCTAGGCTAAGAAATTCCCCAAAACCACAACTCGAAGCACACGACTCCAAATCGACCCAAGATTTCGCCTAGAAACACCTCTGATCAAGGCAAACAAGCTCTCAGAGAAAATCCCTAGAAAACCAACACTTTCCTCACGAAATCCCCAGGGCGGTCAGACCGCGTCCCCTGGGCGGTCAGACCACCTCCCCTGCAGAAACTGGTCGCGGGTCAACTCCCAACTTCCCTTCACCCGATCTCCCGATTCACTCCACGGATTGCAACGAAACTTCGGGGATAGCTGGGTCACCTCATGAATGACCTCTCCACCAAAGGATATCCACCAAAACCCATTCAATCAAGAGGAATCACAAATCAAAGGTCTCTAGGTCATGAACTCCAAGAACTCCGAAATCCACCCAAATCAAAGGATTTCCCAAAGGATTTCTGGGGCAAAGTCACCAAGAAAAGAGGCACAAAAACCTCATGTGTGACACCCAACAAGAATCCCTCCAAGAAACCCCTCAAACAAGCCACCAAGAAAATCCACAAAAAAGAGCTCCGAAAATCACCACAAAGGAAAACGCCAGGAGACCAAGAGAGACTAGATGAACCACGCCGAAGCTTCTATACATACCATGAAAGGTTCATACAAGGTCTAGCAAGCCGCCCGAACATCCATCCCTCTCACAAGATCTCTCATGAAGAACTCAAGCTAGGCCTAAGGAAAACTAAAGAGGAAAGCAAATGAACTAGGGTTCCAAGTGGTGGCTGCCATCTCCTCTCAACTGAGTTTATATGGAGGGCAACCAATGACCAAACTACCCCTAATTACTTAACTTAAGATACACGCCCACCGAGGGCACTTTGGGAACTTTGATCTTTTACTTCATTAGACGGACTCCCGCTGGCCGCAACTCGCTTCATCTTCACGCAAGCCTCACGATCACGCCACGTGTCCTCCGCTTCGAAGCTTCTCTACGCGCTGCGGCCCACGCGGTCAGACCGCCCCTCCTAGGCGGTCAGACCACCCTGCCCGCGGTCTTTCCCTGGCCAGGCGGTCAGACCGCCCCAGGCAGGCCGGCTCGCCCCGTCGAGTCCTCAGTCATGGCTTTGTGGCTCAGCCAAGTAACCCAGTGGTTTTGTGGCCAAACCACTGCAAACCCCGCGTGCAAGCTTCAGCTGTTAGCTGCCACCTTGCACCGGCTTCATCCCTCTCGACATCGTCTTGCTCTTCTTGCCAGCGTACGTCCGCACTCGATCCCGTCGGCCACCGGGTACCTCGATCGAAGGCTACTCGTCTCTCCGCTCTGGGAGGTCACACAGACATAGACCTTTCGCACTTGATCTTCACCTGCACCACACGAATCAAGCCGCAACCTATACCTGCAATACTAGGCCAAGAGTTAGTCCACACAACGTTGTTAATCACTCATCACTAAGGAGCGACCATCCACCGGTCCTCGAACCACACAGGTCCTCACCGCGGCTTCCGCCGCCCGATCTGATGGATCAGCGTGGCACACGTGGTGCCATTCTGGAAAGCCGAGATGACATCCGTGTCGGTGGTGCTGGGCAACTCAGTGCACCGCTTGGAGAAGCGTCGAATGTAGTCACGCAAGCTTTCGCCCTTCATCTGCTTGCAGTTGCGCAGGTCCCAGGGGTTCCCTGGTCAGGCGTACGTGCCCTGGAAGTTGCCAATGAAGGCATCGCGTAGTTGCGACCAGCTGTCGATCTTGCCCTGCGGCAAGAGCTCGAGCCACGTGCGGGCCGAGTCCACGAGATGTAGCGGCAGGTTCTTGATGATGAACAGATCGTCCCGCGCTCCACCAACATTGCATGCCAGTCGGTAGTCCTCCAACCAGACGCTGGGGTTGGTCTCGCTGTCGTACTTGGGCATGGAGGTCAGAGCCCTTAAACGCGAAGGGAAGCGGGCGCTGCGCACATTCTTCCCGAAGGCACGAGGCCCTTGGGCATCAGGCGAGTTGCTCCTGCTCCGGTCCTCGTCGCTGTCGTACCGGCCTCCGCGTCGCCGGTTGTACTCCTTACGAGGCTGCTCCTCATAGTCGTCGTGCTGACCCACGTCAGCCCTCCGCCGTGCCTTGATGGTGTCACGTGCGCCGTGGTGGGGGCCCAGTCGGCTCTTGACTGGTATGTTGACTTCCTCGGACCGTCGCGGTTGCTACGATGGTGCCGCGGGTTGTCGCGGCTCGGAGTGCCCTCGACCTTGCGAGCCCCGCTGTCGAGAAGCGGAGCTCTCCACCTGCTGCACTACGGCAGTCTCGAGGAGTGTCTTGATCTGCTTATGCAACTCTCTCTCTTGAGGCGTGGCGGGCTCTAGTACCTTCCGGAGAAGGATCGCAGCTACCGCTAGGAGGGACTTGGGCCTCAGTTTGGGTTCGGGTCCTGCCCGAGTTGTTGGTGAAGCTGGGCCCGCTCATTGTCGAGCTGGCGCTGGGCGTCCTCCAACTCGTCCAGTCGGGCGCGCTGTGCGGCGGCGTTAGGAGGGACTTAGGCCTCAGCCGCACTGTCCGCCGTTGAGCTGTGGGCGGAGTGAAGTGCTCCATCCGGAGTGTGGACCGGTGCTGGCACTACCGGGGCATTGCCGATGACAAAGCACTCGCGTGAGGGGTCGTAACCCCCGTCGTCGGAGTCATCAGAGTAGCCGAAACAGTAGTCCGCCGCTGTCTGGAAACGACGGAAGGCGTCAACGTCGCGAAGCCCAGAGTAATCCCACTCCGGACCCGAGACGTCATCAGTACCGTCGGTGACGAGGTACTGCTCGTCGGGTGAGGTCGCAGCAAGCCCCATGTTGCAGCAAAGGCGATGGCTGGGGTAGTTCTTGTACATAGCCCAGTCCGTGCTCGATGAAGAGGAACACACTGCCGCTGCGTAGGACCTTCCTCCGCGAAGTGGTGGTAACGGGGCGCCCTCCCTGGCGATGCGCTCCGTCGAGTCTGACGGCAGGGAGTCCTCTGCTGCGCCGGCGGGCTGCGGTGTACCAGCTTCGACCCGCGGAGGGGAGCTAGCACGTGCTGCCCTGCGCCGCTCTGCCTTGGCCCGCTTTGAGCGCTTGCCTGAGCGCCTCTTGCATCGGGGTGAGCGTGGCGGGGCGGTCGGAGCGGGAGTCGGTGCAGGTGTGTCGACGACCTCGTCGACGAGGCGCATGTCGTAGCCGTCTCCAGTCGCTCGGAAGTTCAGGCTCCCGAACCGGATCTCAAGCCCAGCCATGAGCGACTCCGATGACCCCACGGGGGAATCCATCAACAGCGGCTTGGTGAAGGCTTTCGTTGAAGCAGATGATGAGAGGGCCGTGTGGACCCTAAAAAGAACGTCAAAAACACGCGAAGGCCCCTACCTGGCGCGCCAACTGTCGGGGTTCATTACCGCCGGCAAGTAAATTTATATAAGAGCGCGTGTTCTGATCTGCACGGTAGCACAGGAGACACTCAGGTTTATACTGGTTCGGGCCTCCGGAGAGTAATACCCTATGTCCAGTCTAAGAGGAAGAGTTCCTTATGCTCGGGAGTTTGTAGTAGGGGGTACAAACAGGTCGGGAGAGGGTGTAGAGCCCAAGTCCCTGGTGTGCGAGTGGTTCAAGTAGCAGAAGTCTACGTATGTGAGTGTGTGAGTGCTTGCGGTGTTTGTATGAGATGGGATATCGATGCTAAGAGCGTGTGGGAGTGAAAACGAACGTGTCTTGTATGTGCCACTGCCCTTCCCTTTTATAGTCGCAAGGAGGAGGCTCAGGGCGGTTTACATCGAGTGTGTTGAGCTAATCTACAGTGCGAGACGTCCTTCTCTGCATCGGGCTGTCAGGCAGCAGCAGCGGTGAAGCACTGTTACGGGGCCTTGGGTGACGGTGTAGATCTCGTGCGTCCCAAGCAACCATCCCGGGGCCCTCTACGCCCTTCTCCGAGTTGTTAGTCGGGTACAGGAGGCAGAGTACTGGCCCTGATCCCGTCAGTGGATCAGGGGCTTGTCTTTTCTGGTACTGTGGAAATGGGGTAGCCTGCACCACGGCGATCGAGGGATAGGTGATGGCTCGCACTGTGCCATTGGTGGCACAGCGCTTCCCGTGCCCTCCGTGGTACGGTGCGCACCGCCCCTGCAGAGGAACGGTCAGCAGGATCTGTCTTCTGATACAGGATCGACCTGGTCAGGGTGGACCCGTGCAGGGAGGCTGACACGTGGCGGGCTGTGTACCGGGTATCACGGGACACCAACAGGGCCATGCGTACCTGCAGCCTTGACGGCCAAGTCTTGAACTGGTCGGAGACGGAAAACTACTCGCGCGAGTAGGCGATCTATGCCGCGTCTTCCGATGCTTAGGGTGTAGTGTGTATTGTACCTTACGTTGCCCAGCGCTCATTACGCCGTTGGCGGTACGATGGTCACTGTGCCGTTCGTGGCAGGGTTTGACGAATCCATCCCCTGACACCGAATCGGCCTGGTCCGGGCAGACCACCGCGGCAGAGCAGACACGTGGCAGTGCGAGGGGGAGCGTGCACGGAGTTCCCGGGACCTCGATCTGGCGGGCCCACACGCCCCGTGCCTTCCCCGCGGAGCCTGCGCGGGTCGGTGACGGAAACTACTCGTGCGAACGAGTAGTCGTGGCTCCGAGGCGGAAACTACTCGTGCGAGCGAGTAGTCGCGGCCGCGAGGCGGGAAACTACTCGTGCGAGCGAGTAGTCGGGAGAAGAGGTGAGAACCTGTCGTACGGACCACCACGTACTCGGGGAAGGGGGTACGGATGGCCGTGGGCCGCCTGTCTTCTGGCCCATGGCCGAAACTGGTCGTACGAGCCTTCACGTGCTCGGGCAGCGTAACACTCGTTGTGTTAGCTACTAGAGCATGCCGTACGTGGGTCCGTACTGCGTTTTTCAGGGGTCTTGGTGGGCCCTGGTCCATGGCCTCATCACCTGTCATATTCCTTTTATTGTTCCATATGAATTGATTGATGAATTACTTTTATGAATAGTTTTTGTTATTATTTTATGCGTATAAAGACGATTGACATGGATGACCGGGATTCTGCCCGAAGCTGAGGATCTAGAAGGGTGTGAAGCCCAGGACCCTGGTCGTCTATGAATCGTTAAGGATCGTCAAGTATAAAGGCAAGTTCCAGCACTCCTCCTTGATCATATTTATGCCATTGTTTTATAATAAAATATGCTAAGATAATAAATTGACTTTCATTTGTTGTAAGGACGGGTTGATCCCGATCTCGACCATGTCGATGACCGAGCATCAACCCTAGATTTACTTTTTACAATTACTCATGGAAAGGAACTATGGAAATAGGGAGAGATAGAAATAGATGGTAGGTAATAAAATGAACCTACTTAAGAGAGTTAGACTTCTTAAGGATAGACATGGGAGTGTGGGACAGCCTCGGTAGAGGATCCTGTCCATGCTTACTCCGGTCGCATAAGGATCGGTTCACAGGAAAGTCTTTCTAGGGATTTGGTACGGCCGCACGGGTCAAAAAGGCATAGCCTTCGGGAATGCCTATTTATGTGAGGACTTGATCCACACCCCACTACTGAACCTAGTAAACGATCCCAAGGGGCCGTGGTGGGCAATGGATGCACTGGAGCAGGACCTTCGCATAGTCCCAGGTCTGGTCGGTACGGGTCATTAGGAATGTCTTGGTGTCTAGGTGACGTGGTGGTACTTGTACCACATTTTTATGCATATGCTTTTGTCCTGGGACGTGGACCCGCGAGGTGAGTGGTGGTGGAATGACCCCTACTTAGGCCCCAGTGTAGACGTGGATGGAGCTAGGGAATGTTGTCCAGGATTGGGTGATATGTAATCCATGAATGGACGCCAGTGGGTACGGGTTTCATAGGTTAGTACCGCCTGTGATCCAGGTATGGGCTGACTGACCATGCGGGTAAAGCGTACGTCTCTGTGCAGAGTATAATCTATTCGAATAGTCATGGCTCTCGGTTATGAGCAAGGTTAAAACTCCCGTTGATTAGCACATATGGTTATAATGTTAGATTTGGTGGTGAGACAGGGCAGAGGCCCATAGGGAGTGATACGGCAGATGCTGGCTCAGTGAGACCCCGAGGGTCGCTGAGTTTAATAAAACTTGGGGACTGGTAGGGGAGGCTACGTGTTCCCCCTCCAGGACCAACATATTTATTATATACCTGCTTTGCTTTTCAGTTTTCTCTGAAATGTACTTCACCTGCATTAGTTTATTTATATTAATCAAGACCTGCTTCCTTTACCTTGGAACCTTGCATGTAGTCTATAGGATTAATATCTTATACGCTGGGATTTGCTGAGTACGTTGATGTGTGCTCAGCCTTGCCTCTATTATACTTTTTACAGGTAGGCTACGTGGGTTCCAGGTGTTGAAAACCATCTAGTTAGTGGATGGGCACCTGCGCTTCCCTTCGCTGTGTTGAGGTATTTTCTTTGGATATACGCTATTTATTGCCTCTATACTAAACTCTGATAAGAACTGTGTTAGCCTATGCGATCCAGGGACTAACACAGGTGCTTAATGGGAATCCCGAAGGTGGGTCCCCACATGATGCATCCCGACTTGGGCACACTCCAATGTGTCGGTTCTGTTTGGCTCTTGTTCCCTTTTGAAGGCATGATATGCCAAAGATCAGAGGTTGTGTCACGCACCCATTCTACTGGTTTGTGAACCGGCAGATACTTGTCTCCATGTCGGCTCTTATTACGTTGCATCCAGATGTACCACATGCCACATAGAATGATCGTTGTATCCTTCTTGGAGCAGACATTCCCACAAAGAAGATCACGGGCCCAAGTGGTTTCATGTAGTTTAGGGATCTTCACTCCAGTAGTATCTTTGGTGATTCTCCAAAAAATTCTTGCCACCGTGCACTCCAACAGGACATGCCTAATTGTTCCTTGAGAAGCACCACATGTTTCACAGTTAGAGACCCGTTCAATATGACGCTTGTACAAATAGTGGTTAGTTGGGAGAATGGCGTGCAGTACCCTCCACCAAAACACTCTGACCTTGGGTGGAATTTCAAGTTTCCAAAGTAATTTCCATGCAGCATCGCCCGAGGAGCTGGCCAGATTTGCATTGCTTTGCTGTTGTCGGGCAATGTACAGTAACCGGTATGTAGATTTCACTGAGTACAAACCGTGTTTTCAGGCTCCCAGACAATCTTCAGAACTAGACCGCAGTGGAATTTTGATGATGGCTTCAGCATTAACCGGGAAGAAAACTTGGCGTATAAGGTCAATATTCCACTGCCCACTTGCAGTTAGCAGATCAGAAACCAGATGGAGATCAAGAGTTGTAGGTGGTGTCAACGGCTGACTATTAAAATGGTTTCGGATCCATTTGTCCTCCCAGATTCTAGTTGCTTCACTATTACCAATTCTCTTGATGAGTCCCTTCTTCAGCACCTCACGTTCATTCAAAATGGCACACCATGTTTGGCTGGCATGCTTTTTTCTTGTTGCTGATAGGAAATCAGAGTCATGGAAGTACCTGCCCTTTAGCACTTTTGCCCACAAAGATTCAGGTCTAACAGTGAGCCTCCAGGCCTGCTTTCCCAACATAGCTCTGTTAAACATAGGCAGATCCCTGAACCCCATTCCACCATTGATCTTGGGATCTGTCAATCCTTCCCATTTCATCTAGTGCATGCGCCTGTTATCAGCCGAACTGCCCCACCAATAATTTGATATGGCACTCCTCATTTTGTTACATGTTTTGCTCGCTAGTAAGAAACAACTCATGGGGTATGTTTTGGAGCAGCTTGTGCGACTGATTTAAGCAAGACTTCATGGCCAGCACAATTGGCTTGCTTTCCACTCCAGCAGCCAATCAATCCTTTCATTTTAGTTGGCAAATACTCAAAGGCATTTTGGGTGGATCGTCCTAGAGCTGTCAGAAGACCCAAGTATTCCTCTGTCAGTGCTTCATTTGGAATGTTCAAACCAACTTCTACCTCAGCCTTCATTTCTTCATCACATTTTTTGCTGAAGAAAACTGTTGACTTCTCTCGATTAACTAGCTGACCCGATCCTCTACTATAAGTATCTAGAATTTCCTTTAGTCTGTTGGCCCCTCTTTGTGATGCTTCACAAAAGACAATACAATCATCCGCAAAAAGAAGATGCGAGATCCATGAGGTGTGTATGCCAACGCGTACTCCCCTAGCCAAGTGCACTGGACCAACCGATTTAAGGAGACATGATAATCCCTCAGCACATAGAAGAAATAGATAGGGGAAATCGGGTCTCCCTGTCTGATCCCTCTAGTTGGTTTGAATGTATCTGAAAGTTGCCCATTTACTCTAATAGAGAAGGACACTGAGGTCACACAATTCATGACATGTTCCACAAAGGTACCATCAAAACCGAGTTTAAGCATGATGCCTTGTAAGTATTCCCATTCCACACGATCATAAGCTTTGGCTATGTCCAATTTAATTACACATGCTGCCTTCTTCCCTTTCTTCGGTAGTGTGTGCTTACTTTGATCTACTACGAGTTATGCTTCCATACTATGATAAAGAGTCATCTCTAGGAACTTTCCCATGGACGCCCTTGCGAGGTGCGTGTTGACGCCTAAGGTTCCCCAAAGTTTTACCTCAAACTCCCACCAAGTGCTCTTACTTGTAGCTCCTCCTCTTGGTGGCCGCGCAACGACTCCCATGGTACTCGCCATCGATCCTACTCAACATCACACGTTCGTTCAGCCTTTTCCCTCCCGTATGCTGTCACCACACGAGGGTAATCAACCATCGAACAACTACTTGTAAGTCCATGCACCACTACGATATGTTCGCAAGACATAGACTAACCACCACGATTAGATCTATTGCTACTAAAGGCATATTCTAGCTAGATATATGGATAAGCATAACTCATAGTAGATCAAAGTAAGGATAAGGTATGATTCATATCACCACCGAATGTGGAATGTACAAGTGCCTTGATGAATTCATGGCACGACTCTAGAACTCCGCCATGGCTTCACCACGCAGGGCCAACCATGGCGGCTAGGGCATGACCTAAGCCATCTCCTAGGCAACTCGAGGACTCGTGGCGGCCATCGGCTCCCTTCGATGTGTTTCCCTCTTCGCGTCGACCTCTTGTGGATGGATTTGGCGGCCGTCGGGGGCAAGAACTATTTATTGACCGAGGAAACCCTAGTTCAAAGGGGAGCGCGAACCGGGCCAAAAAGAGGGTGGGCTGGCCGGCTTGGGCCCTTTCTGGCCCACTTCGGGCCCGTCTTCCTCCACGTGCTTTCTCTCGACATTTTGACTTTTTGCCCCTTCGCATGTGGTCTTTAGACATCATTATCCCCGCGATCAAGATAAGGGGTCTTGTCGCATGAACTTCCGGTCTTTCGTCTTGGTCCTCGGGAATATTTCGTCATTGCATCTTGGTCCTTGCCAATGCCACTTTTGGAGGTAAGTTCATGCACGAACGGAGCTCCTTGATTCTCTTGCATAACACCCTCCGAACACTACTAGAAAACCAAGCTTCCATCTAGGACATCAGTACCGAGTATTTTGCCCACCGGTACTGATATCCACATCTGTACCGGGTGGGAAGAGAGGGCCCCGACGCGCCCCCAGAGAGCCACATCAGTACCGGTCTGTGGCTGGAGCCGGTATTGATGTGGCGCATCAGTGCCGGGCAGTGGCCAGCCCCGGCACTAATGTGGAGCTGCCACATCAGTACCGGCGCCAGCCATAGACCGGTACTGATGTGGAGTGGCTCACATTAGTACTGGTGCCAGCCACGGCCCGATACTAATCTCCCCACGTATAAAAATGCCAGTCTTCTTCTTCCTCTGCCCGAGCCACTCACTCACTCTTCCCAACTCGAGCTGCCCCATCTCCATGGCGCCCTAGAGGAGGTTTTGCCGAATTTACGACGATTTCACCTATTGAAGTGGTGTAGAGGTTAGTTACTTCATCCTCTCTCGATATATGCAACTTATTTCGAGTTTTAATGGTTGAAGTAGGAGTATTTTGTGATATTTAAAATGAGCTAAAGATGGGGCCTTTTTCTTATTTCCATGCATTTATGTCTATATTCAATTAGAATGTTGTAGAGGTTAGTTGGATGAGATGTTGTATGTGATGATATAATTTTTTTTAGTTTTATCTATTTGAACATATGATTTACTTTTTCAAATTAAACTAGAATTAAATAATATTTTAGAAATGATAGTTAAATTAATTCTTCTATTAAATAATATTTTAGAAATGATACTTTTAGAAATACTAGAAATGCTAGAGTTAGTTTAGAAATATTAGAAATTTGTCTACAGTTACTCTTCTGGAAATATGAAACATCGGTTAATTAGCATAGATTTTAATTAATTTTTCATATATATGGGCACTTTAAATTTCTGTAAGTCGGTCATTTAAGTTTGTCGTATTGTGTATTGTGGGTTGGATATGAACACTTTAAGATTTTTTGGTGATACTTTGTAGATGAATCGGCAACGGATGTACTCTGACAAGAGAATCTCCATGGAATACATTAATGGGTTGCATGAATTTCTAGATGTGGCAGAAGCAAACAAGCCCCCATCTGGTTTCATCATTTGTTCATGCAAAAAGTACAATAATCTGAAGGATTACTCATCGATAAAGAGTCTTCACGAGTACCTATACAAATGGGGATTCATGCCAAATTATTTTGTTTGGACAAAGCATGAGGAAAGGGGGGTCATAATGGACGACGATGAAGAAGAAGATGATCAGATTCCAGATTGGACTCAAGAAGGTGCCTTTGCAGACGATCCAATGGGAGAGGATTACATGGGCGACACTCAAGGAGCTGCTCCGGCCGATGAGCCTCTCGACGAACTCGGTGAGATGTTACGCGGTGAAAAGGAAGATTGCGAAAATGTGAAGGAGTCCAAGAAGTTTGAGCGTATGTTGGAAGATCACAAGAAACCGTTGTACCTAGGTTGCAAAGAGGGGCAGAAGAAGTTGGGTAGCACACTGGAAATGCTGCAATGGAAGGCTAGACATGGACTTTCAGACAAGGTCTTCGATGATTTGATGCAGATTGTAAAGGATATGCTTCCCGAGGGAAACAGATTGCTAGCGTCAACGTACGAAGCTAAAAGGGTTGTTTGTCCTTTGGGTTTGGAGGTACAAAAAGATACATACATGCCCTAATGATTGTATCCTCTACCGAGGTGACGATTATGAGAAATTGGAGGCTTGTCCTGTGTGCGAAGCGAAGCGAAGCGTTATAAGATCCCACGCAATGAGGGTGATGAAGTTGACGGGGGGGTAAGAAGAAGAAAATTCCTGCGAAGGTAATGTGGTATTTTCCAGTGATACCACGACTGAAGCGTTTATTCAGGTGCTCGGCCAATGTGAAGTTGATGAGTTGGCACAAAAAAGAACGCAAAGCAGATGCAAAGATCAGGCACCCCGCTGACGGGTCCCAGTGGAGATTAATTGACAGAGAATTTGCAGACTTTGCAGGGGAAGCAAGGAACATTCGGTTCGGTTTAAGTACGAATGGATTCAATCCATTCGGTGAGTTTAGTAGCGGTCATAGAACTTGGCCTGTGACCTTATGCATGTTCCACCTTCCGGGTTGGTTGTGCCTGAAGCGAAAGTTCATTATGATGCCAATAATCATCCAAGGTCCAAAGCAGCCAGGCAATGTCATCGATGTGTATCTAAGACCGTTGATTGAAGATCTGCAGAAGTTGTGGAAGAAAGGTGTACCAGTTTGGGATGAGGAGAAAAAGGAGGTCTTCAATCTACGAGCATTGCTGTTCGTAACCATCAATGATTGGCCAGTACTTGGTAATCTATCAGGACAAACAAACAAGGGATATCGAGCATGCACCCACTGTTTAGATGATACTTGCAGCATGTATCTAAAACACAGTAAAAAGATCATGTATTTGGGCCATCGTCGATTTCTTCCTCCTAAGCACCCGTTAAGAGAAGAAGGAAAGCATTTTGAAGGTGTTGGAGAAAAACGTAAGAAGCACTTGCATTGTGCTGGTAAAATTGTATTTTCTATGGTGAAATATTTGAAGGTAGTGTTTGGCAAGGGTTCTGGTAGCCAACATCTACCAAATGACGCTGACGGACATGCACCCATGTGGAAGAAGAAGTCGATATTTTGGGAGCTACCTTATTGGGAAGTACTTGAGGTTCGCAATGCAATTGATGTGATGCACATGATGAAGAATTTTTGCATGAACTTACTTGGCCACCTAGGTGTATATGGAAAGGCAAAAGATACAATTGAAGCACGTAGGGACCTGAAAGATATGAGCCTACATCCCGAGAACAGAGATAAAGGAAATAACTTGGCTCTTGCTAGTTACACCCTAAGCAAGGAAGAGAAGCAGAGAATGTTTGATTGCTTGAACAACATGAAGGTCCCAACGGGCTACTCCTCAAATATACAACGAATAATAAATCTTAAACAGAAAAAATTCATAAATCTGAAGGCTCACGACTACCACGTGTTGATGACACAACTCCTGCTGTTGCACTAAGGGGTATTCTACCAGAGAATGTGAGACTAGCGATCATTGAGGTGTGTGCATTCCTCAACTAGATCTCTCAGAAGGCAATCCATCCACGCAATCTAGTGAAGCTATAGAATGATGTCATGGAATGCCTCGTTAGCTTTGAGATGATCTTTCCACCTTTGTTCTTTAATATCATGACCCACCTTCTGGTCCATCTAGTTGAAGAGATTTTTATCCTCGGACCTGTATATATGCACAACATGTTCCCTTTTGAGAGGTTGATGTCTGTTTTTAAGAAGTATGTCCACAATCGCGCCCGTCCTGAAGGAAGCATCGCAAAGGGATATGCTATGGAGGAGGTGATAGAGTTTTGTGTCGACTTTATTGATGACATGTCTCCGACTGGACTGCCTGTATCACGCCATGAGGGGGAGACTCAGAGGAAAGGGCACACTAGGAAAGAAAGCTCGGATGGACATGGATGCAGAGTTATCCATTTTTTTAGGTTCCTTCTTCGAGCAAGAGCAGGAAAAAGTCTCAAAGGAAACGCAACCCAAAGAAGAAGCTAGAGGGTCGTTTCATCATCACAGAAGTCGCTGAATCAGGGAGACCACTTGCTCCAGAAGAAAATGTGACGAAATTGGTCAACCACATTGGCTTTATTGTCAAGGATAACATCCCAATAAGCATTCCGTATTGGAGAGCTTCTGATGCTCCCGATTATGAAGATGGGAAATGATGAGGCACCGGAGGTGTGAGGAGATGTGGTTGCGGACACAAACAAGGACATGATATGGGAGCAGATCACAGAACACTTTACATTCCCAGATGAAGCAAACTTGGGTAACATCAGATATTGGGCGATGCAAAAGGTTGCAAATGCCTTTCAGTCGTACAAGAAGCGTCTGATCGCAGAGTACATCAAGACTGAGCTTACACCGGACTTCACAAAGAAGGGATTGGCCAAGTTAAGAGATCACTGGGATGCCTTTGTGCAGCACAAGGAATCGATAGAGGCCAAGAAGCTTACAGAAACCAACACCGCCAATGACAGCAAGAAGAGAGAATTTCACAAGCTCGGACCGGGAGGTTACAAGAAGGCCATTCCCAAATGGGATCGGAATGAACAAGATATAATGGCTAAAGGAATCATATCGGCAACTCTAGATTGACCCGAGCAAGCAAAGCATTACTATTTTGCACATGGTGGCAAGCTGAATCCAGAAGATGGAACATTACTGTCGAGCGATCAATTAAGAGAGACAACTGGAAGGCTTGTTGATTTAATAAGGCGTATAGTGGAAGGATCTTTCGTGCCTGATCGAGAGCATTACGAGCTTACTATGGCACTAGGTACCAAAGAACACGGTGGACGTTGCAGAGGCAAGGGTGTCATACCGTGGAAAGAAGCATTCCTGCAGCACATTGATTCGTATAGAAGTCGCAAAAGAACTATGGACCAACAAGCACGAGAGATACGAGATTTGCAACAGCACGTCAGTATGCATGAGGTGAAAATGGCGGAAGTCATCGATCAACGTGTGGCGCTCGCTCTTAGCAAGCACTCAACAAGTCAGCAAGCACCTGCAGCATCAGGGCCTCATGATGAAATGAGCCCGTCTAGTAAGCGTAAGAGCAGCGTCGCTTCCATGGAAGCAGCCCCAGCGGCCATGGATGTAGGCACCCCTGCTGTCGAGGAGCGACGACCCCACTACCCCGTGGATGACATCACTGTGAGGTCCACATGTGACCTTTTGACTAAAGTAAGAAACAAGATGCTTGTGGTGGCTTACGGTATTGCTGAGGTACCGACACCAGGGGAAACAACTATGGAGTACCCCCTTTTGAGTATAACTGCCGATTTAGCCAAAGTCTATGTGGACTGAGTGGTTGACTCTTGGGATGACTTAGAACTGGAACCAGAAGGACCTGATGGGGAAGAGACTCTAGGAGAAGCGATGCACCGTTGCATTTTGTGGCCCAAGGATCACATAAGGATAACACAACAGCCCGTGGAAGCATCATCTCCTGCACGATCCGCCGTGCCGGGAGCACAAGACTCACCAGGTAGAAGGGAACACAGCAATAGTCCCGAGCATGCAGCAGGTGACAGGGATCCAAGCGTGAGTCCAACTCCTCCTGCAAAGAGTAAGGTTTCCAAACGAAGACCTCCTACTCCTCCTCCTCCGCGTCCAAAGAAGCAGAAGATAGTCAAGACTCCAGAGAAAAAATCTTACGAGAAGACTTCGGAGGAACTGGATGAGATAGTGGCCAAACAAGTGCATGATCATTTCCATGGCCCGAAGCCTCCACCTGAGAAAAAAACTGACATGGTTAAATTCAAGTGTTTCCTGGCAGGCAAGGAGAAAGAGAAATTGAGAGTGCCAGTGCCTCCTCCATTGTCTGACTACGATCGCGCGGCAGTCAAGATCAACAAGAAGAAACAGAAAGTTGGGTCAACTGTTGCACAACTAGGAACCCAATCGAAGCAATCCGTCTCGCCCCTCAAAGCTATTTCAAGCAGGGACCAAGAATTGCTTGTATTTGGTGCAGATGCTAGACTCACACCGGGTCAAATTCTAGGGATTGAAGCGTTAGAAATTCATCCAGGAGCAGAAAGACGTCGATATGTGCATGGTGAGCCGCTTCTGTGGGAGCGATTGTTGGTCGATCTTCCAACTAGAATGTATGAGTTCCACAATTGGTACATGGAAGAGTCAAGAAACGAGACCTGTATGCTCGAAGTTAGAATTGGAGAGGAACATTTTTCCAAGGTACAAGCACTTTCCTTGTGCCTTTCGAAGAGTTCCATATGCTATTCAATCAAGATGCACTCAACTACACATTAATGACTTGCTGGACGATGTAAGTCTTTATTTTACTATAAACTTCAAATTACCGTTGTAGCCTTACTACCGTATGTCTGATCTTCTAACTTGTATCATACAGCATGCAGATGCAATCTTGCCGGAAGCAAGGAATCATGGACGTCGGCTTCATGGATCCTATGCAGATAAATGAGGCAAATGTGGATGATCAGGCAACAGATACAGTGGTTCATTTGTATAAGTTTCGACAGGCAACAGGACAAGACTATGATACTTTTGTCGTACAACTGCCAGTGAGCAACCTGTTTCACATATTTATTTATTTATTTATTTTCCAAATTACACTCAATATTACAATATACTTATATACTTGTATATGTAATGGCAGCTTCCACTGGATTCTCTTTGTTATCTATCCAAAGACAGGCCACGTCTGGGTCTATGACTCTATTGGCGGATATAAAGACTGGTATATTTCTCTACTCGATCAGTTGAACCTAGCATGGGATATGCTCTTCGTACAGTACAAAAGAAAATTCAAAGAGAAACTTACTTACCTCCATGACGTCGAGGTACGTCTTTTTGTTTGTCGATCTCATGTCACTTCTTCTCTGAATACAACAAAACATATTTATTAACTTTGTTTTCACATATGTGCAGTGCATGAAGCAGCCAAAGGGTACCAATCTATGCCCATACTACGTATGTGAGTTCATGCATACCTTTGCAAGTAACTACGGGTGGAAGCCTCCAGCGAGCGGTGCGTACTTATCCCTAGTTCTTAATTTTTATATACTTTGTTCTAACAATAATACTTATGCAATTAATTACTTCTTCTGTAGATTGAGTGCATAAAGAAAGGATTTCTCGAGACGGAAAAAATCCGGCTAATTCAAGAACAATTGTGCGGATTTCTTCTAGACGAGGTGATCAATCCAGGGGAGAGTTTTTTTTCTAGTGCATCAAGGTTCACAAGGACCACTGATGCCACTTCAGGTCCTAGCATTGAAACCGGTCAGAAAAACAGTGAGGAGAAGGACAAGGACAAGGACAAGGAGAAGGAGAAGGAGGAGGAGAAGGAGAACGAGAAGGACGACAATGAGAAGGAGGAGGAGGAGAAGAAGGACAAGAACAAAGTTTTTTTTCCGGTGCATCAAGGTTCACAAGGACCACTGACGCCACTTCAAGTCCTAGCATTGAAATCGGTCAGAAAAACAACGAGGAGAAGGACGACAATGAGAAGGAGGAGGAGGACAAGGAGAATGAGAAGGTGAAGGAGAAGGAGAAGGCCGACAATGAGAAGGAGAATGAGAAGGACAAGGAGAATGAGAAGGACAAGGACAAGGTGAAAGAGAAGCCGAAGGAAATTCCTTCTAGGGTCAGTACTAGGAGTCAGCAACGACGAGAAGGATCTTCAAGCAAACGGGCTTAGAAGGATTCGAACTTTAATCTTCTGCGACAATTGATTCGTTGTAAATATTTATCGTATTTCCATATGCACAATATGCTTATATATATGTATTATATGTTGTATGCAATCTATACGCTTCACATTAGGATTAGTATACGTATACCAAACAAATACGATAAGCATATTAGTATACGTATACCAAACAAATACGATTGGGATTAGAAATAAAGAAACTGAATAGAAAATAAAAATAATAATAAAAACATTAGTACCGGGCCGTGTTCGCAACCGGTACTGATGTGAGGCCACATCTGTACCGGCTGGTGACACGGCCCGACACTAATGTGGGCGGCCACATTAATACCGGGTCACACGACCAGACACTAACGTGGCCGCCCACATTAGTGCCGCCTTAGCTGTACCGGGTGGCCACCCGGCACTAATGTGGGTTGCCACCCAGTACAGAAGCCCCGACCCTTTTCTAGTAGTGGAACTAGATATATATTTATCCATTGAGCGCATGATATCCTGCATAAATATTACACTTCAAAAGGCACATGCACCAATGAACTTGTTACATCATTAGTATATCTAGTGACGGGTTAGTTAAAAATCAAAACTCAAACCAAAGTGTAACAAGTGCTTAGGTGCCAACAACCACGGGAGCCTGGCTCAGCCGCTTGCGCAAGCAACCAACCACGAGGAAGTCACATGCTGAGAGCCTAGCCGGGTTGAAGCCAGACAACCAATCAGATCCTAAGTGGCCAAGCAACAAAGAAGTCTACACCACCTCTGCTGTCAAGATTTGAATTTACTCCGTTATAGTAGTACCTAATAACTGCCTAGTATATATTGTTGTTAAAAAATTCCTATATTGCCTACTTATAGAAAGATTTTTGAATAGACGATAATGCATATGTGATCGAACAGAACTTTTACACAGCACTTGGTACAAGTCTAAAAGACAAGCCCAGCCTTATCCTGCTATCCTAAACAGCAAACACTGCAATAATTCCAATAATATGTCCAAACAGAAACCTCCAGGGGCCGGGACACGGACGACCACATAACGGAAGGTCCAGCCAACGTACCCACAAATGCCGTGCCGCAAGGTGCCATGCATGCTCCCATGTCAGCCCATGCATGGATCGATCGCAACGGGTCTATCTTGATCAGAGACAGTAGAAGCGCACAACACGCGATGCACGACGAGGGGGTGTTCTACACCTCCGCTGTTGCGCCTGTGCTGCGGCCTGCCGCCACAGTATATATCCTACCCTGCTCCATGCATCCCCTCATCCCAAACCACATCTAGCTGGCTAGCTCAGCGACCACGGAATCACACAGTGCAGCATGGGTCTAGTAGCTCGCCGCCACCTCCACCACACCGCCGTGGGGGCGCTCCTCGCCGCCGCGCTCCTGCTCTCCACCGTCGCCGTCCCCGGCACCACGGCGCAGGACGAAACAGGCCAGTGATGATCGAGCCCGATCGAATACTCTGACCACGTATTGGGAGTATGAATATTCTGACCGGAGCATACGCATGCATTTGGTTATTGGGCTTGCAGACGACGAGCACGAGTTCAGCTACGACCCGGCAGCGGAGAACGGGCCGGATCACTGGGGCGAGATCAAGCCGGAGTGGGCGACCTGCAGCAATGGCCGGTGGCAGTCCCCCGTCAACCTCTTCCACCACCACGTCCGCGACCTCGGCCACCTCAACTACTCCTACAAGCCCGCCGAGGCCTCCATCGTCAACCGCGGCCACGACATCATGGTAAACTTCAAGGGCGACGCCGGGAGTCTGACGATCGACGGCACGGTGTACCAGCTGAAGCAGCTGCACTGGCACTCCCCCACCGAGCACGCTCTCTACGGCCGCAGGCACGCCATGGAGCTGCACATGGTGCACCAGACCCCGGAGAAGAAGACGGCGGTGGTCGGCATCCTCTACAGGGTCCTCAGCAGCAACATCGCCGACCCGTTCATTAGAAGGCTGGAGCCCGCCATCAAGCGCTTGGCCGCCGCCGGCAGGGAGGAGCCCATCGGCAAGGTCAATCCCAACGACGTCGGCTTCACGGGCAGCTCGTACTTCCGCTACAGCGGCTCCCTCACCACGCCACCCTGCGCCGAGGGGATCGTATGGACCGTCATCTTCACGGTATGCCTCTCCCTCTCGTGTTGCCGGAATGGGTTTCATTTCATTGGGTGCTTGGGCTGGCGTCCGCATCAAGTGCTTTGTTTGTGCAGCTTCGCCACGTGGCTCCATACCAGCTGGATCTTCTCAGGCAGGCAGTGGATGACGTAAGAGTGTCGATCTTGTTACTCCTTTAATTTTAATTTTAATTTCCAAACACACCTGACCAAAAAGATTCAGACGATGCTAGAATCTAGTGAGTGTTTGAACGGAAGCTGGATTTAATTTTTTTTTTTAAAGCTTGACCGTGCCTCTTCTTCCTTGTGTGTTCTGTCCTTCCTGCCGCAGGGCTTTGAGATGAACGCTAGGCCGCTTCAGGAGATGAACTTCAGGGTCATCTGGCTCCGCCCTCCGCCCCAACCTATCAGTGAAGTAAACATTACTGGTGTTGCGTATTGGGCTAGCTGAGATGATCATCAGGGACGCCGCATTGCGCAGCTTAATTATGGCAGGCGACCTTTTATGTATCTTGTAATTCTCTCTACTTCCGTGCCCTTGTTATGCGTAAAATAAAGCATGGCATCATCTATGTCCACGTTGATGGCCTTGCATGCATGTGTGGAAGAATAAAAGCTTGCACAATGATCATCTTGATGTGGATGGAGATCGATTGGATTATCTGATGAATGCTGAACTACTCAAAATATCTATGAGCATCCAACTACCACCATGCTCTCAAAAGGCAAAATAGTCTACATCATTCCTGAACTTTTCTCAAGGGGTCAAGTTCATCCTTGAACTTTGAAAATGGTAAATATAGTCCTCCAACTCTTGTTTTTAGGTCAAACACGTCCTTGTGATGTGGTGCTACTTGGTGGCATGAGATGAATGTTAAATGCCCATTTTACCCTTGCATAATGAAAGGTGGGACCTGTTGGCCAAAACTCTAACGCTCAAATACTTGAACATGATGGATTTGGCACTGCCAAAAGCACTACGTGAAAACCTCAAATAGGTCACGTAATATTTGTAACGGGCCCTTAACACCCGTTACATGGACCCATCTGTAAAGGTTCTTGTTTGGCGCCCGTTACGCATGAGCACGGCAGGCTCGACCTCGACCTCGCCCCGACCTCGCCACCACAACGCCTGTTACCAATGAGAACTTTTGGTAACAGACTTCTTAAATGCTTGTTACATGTTTTCTTTATAACGAACGTTAAAATGCGTCCGATACGAAAGTGAAACCTATCGGTAACGGGCTCTTTAAGTCAGTTACCGATGACTTTTCTATTGGAGACTCGTGGTTTTTAGGACGCGTCTCATTTTATGACGACCCAATTGGCGACGCTTGTTTGGAGCCAGCATCTCCTTTGTTTTCTCACAACAGAGACGCGTGTTGTTATTACGTGTCTTTGTCTTTGCGTTCCGACCACTCTGCTATCTCCGACAACTACACTCGCTCTCTCTCCTCTGAGGGCCCCACTCGCTCTCTCCCCGCCGTTGCTGCAGCAGCATGTGCGCACACTTTCTGAAGGCCCCACTCGTTGCGCGCGCTCTCTCTCCTCAGAAAGCCGGCGCAGCAGGCCAGCCGGCCGTGTGTGCGACGGCGAAAGGCGCCGGCGGACGTCGACCGCAGCGCGGCGTCCCTCCGCGCCGTACGTCGCCGTCCTCCAAAGCAGCAGCTGATCCCTCCTCCTCGAGCTCGGCGCTGTCCTCCGCGCCGTCGCCGTCGACGCGGCCGCGACACCCTCGTCCTCCTCCTCGGGCTCGGCGCCGTCCTCCACGCCGTCGCCGTCGCTGTCGCCACGACCGCGACGCCTCGTCCTCCTCCTCGGAAGCGCTCACCTCGTAGACAGTCCTCGTCAAGATAGAAATTACCCCCTTTTATTGAACTTCAGTGTCCTAATCCTCTTACTCATCGGTTTTGGTGATGAATTATGCTCATTTGATGTATGGAAATTGCAGATGACTGCTGCTGCTCGGGCTTGGATGTACAGTAAGTTCGAGATTGGGACAGTTTCTTAAGGGGGGTCAATGGTTTTCTAGATCAAGCAGAGGCGGATATGAGAAACTGTGGTGTTCAGATAATGCTTTGCCCCTGTATAGATTGTCTCAACCAGAAGAAGTTCGAACAACGAGACAACATTTTTCATCATTTGATCACACGTGGTTTCAAAGAAAATTACACGTGTTGGAATAAACATGGTGAAGAAGGCCTTAATGAAGTCGAAGCAGGATGCCTAAATGAAGGTGAAGCGCGACACCACGCTACTGGCCTTAATAATGAAGGGGCAGCGCTATGCCATGATGAAGAGCTTGATGAAGGTGGAGTTTTTGAGGAAAATGAACCATTCCCACCAATTGTGATGAGGCCTGAGGATATCACTGATCAAGAAGTTACGGGTTTCAATGATGGTGAGGTGTTGCAACATGTGCACAATGTTAATCAAATGTTGCGGGATGTTGAGTTTCAACGAGTGTATACAGCTTCTGAATTAGCGAGGCTGAAGCAGTTCATTGAAGATTCAAAGAAACACCTCTATCCTGGTTGCAAGAAGTACTCTCACCTTTCTGGTGATCTAAAACTTCTACAGCTTAAGGCAGATCATGGTTGGAGCAACAAAAGTTTCAAACAACTATTGGATCTCCTTAAGGACATGCTACCCAAGGGAAACCAAATAGCCGAGTCTGTCTATGAGGTAAAGAAGATAATTTGTCCTCTGGGAATAGAGGTTGAAAAAATTCATGCTTGCAAGAACAGTTGTGTATTGTTCCGTGGAGATTATGAAGACCTTGACAAGTGCCCCAAGTGTGGGTTTGATCGGTACAAGAGGAAAAAAGATGGTGGAGATGATAACAATGCTGATGATGACGAGAACAAGCCCGTGGAGATCAGAGGCAAGAAGAAGAAGAAGAAGAAGAAGAAGAAGAAGAAGAAGAAGAAGAAGAAGAAGAAGAAGAAGGTTAAAGGGGCTCCTGTGAGGGTAGCATGGTATTTTTGCATCATTCCTTGGTTGAGAAGATGGTTCGCCACACGAAAGGAGGCCCAACTCTTGCGTTGGCATAAGGCATGAATGAAGGAAGTTGGCAAGATTAAGCACCCCGCAGATGGCCAACAATGGTAAAATATTGATTCCCACTTTAAGGACTTTGCCGGTGAAAGCAGGAACATTCGTTTCGCTATGAGCACAGATGGCGTGAACCTATTCGGTAACCAGAGCTCAACACATAACACCTGGCCCGTCATGATGTCACTGTACAACCTTCCACCCTGGCTATGCAAGAAACGGAAATACATGATACTGACAATATTGGTCTCCGGGCCAAAGCAACCTGGCGACAGTATTGATGTCTACTTGAGGCCACTAGTTGATAACTTGAAGATACTTTGGAAGCCTAGTGTGAAGGAGGTTTGGGATGAGTTCGGTCGTGAGGAGTTCACATTGCATGCCTTGTTGTTCACCACCATCAACGACAACCTGGCTCATCGCAACCTTTCTGGCCAGAGTAAAAGGAAGGTGCAGCTTGCCCACACTGCTTGGAAGAAACTTGTGCAGTGTGGCTAAGAAATTCAAAGAAATTCTCATTTATGGGGCACCGTCGTTTCCTCAGCAAGAAACATGCCTACCGGGACATGGATTGTCAGTTTAATGGGGAAAAGGAGATTCGACAGGCGCCAATGCATGTGACTGGAGATCTGCTCCACTTGCAAGTCAAGGATGTTAAAACTATCGAGGAGTTACCCAGATTGTCTGAAAAGAAACTTGGCAAAAGAAAGAAGCGAGATGGTGAAGAAGAAGAAGATGGGCGAGGAATGTGGAATAAGAAATCAATTCTATGAGAGCTAGAGTATTGGCCGCTTTTGGATGTGCGTCATTCGATTGACAACATGCACGTCAAGAAGAATGTGTGTGAAGCTACTTTGGAAACATTACTACAACAGAAGTTGAAAGGAAAAGATCATAAAAATGCAAGGGAGGATCTTAAAGATATGGGCATTAGGCCGGAGCTCTATGCAGAGGAAATAGACACAGGGATGGACCTTCCCGTTGCTGCAACCACCTTGTCAAAAGCAGAGAGAAAAGAATTCTGTGAGTTTTTGCATGGTTTGAAAGTACCTTCAGGCTACTCATCGAACTTCAAGAGGCTAGTGTCAGTGAAGGACATGAAAAGGAATTTCAACTTGATGAAATCTCATGATTGCCATGTGTTGATGACATCTATTCTTCCTGTTGCACTAAGAGGTATCAAGACAGAACTGGTTCGCGACGCGGTCACGAGCTTGTGTTTATTCTTCAATGAAATAGAACAGAAGGTGATTGATGAGGAAAAACTATTGGACTTAGAGAGGAGGCATTGCGAGACCCTATGCCTGCTTGAAGCTACCTTTCCATCATCATTCTTTGATCTCATGCTGCATCTAACAGCACACCTCGCGAGGGAGATCTGGTACCTTGGCCCATCTTACCTTCATCAGAAGTTTCCATATGAGAGGTACTATGGATTCCTCAAATCATTGGTACATAACAGGTCATTTCCGGACGGAGCCATTATTCGTGGCTATGAGACCATCAAAGCAGTGGAGTAGGCCATGGGTTATATGGACCCCCAAAACCCAATTGGTGTGCCTCGTTCACGGCATGAAGGTAGGCTTTCAGGTGTTGGGACCCTAGGGAAAAAGTCAATCACTCCGGACCCAGAGGCCTTGAACAAGGCTCACTTCACCGTGATAGAACAGAGCGTAGAGGTTACACCATTTGGCAATGAGCACAAGCAACAACTATGTGAACAAAACCCTGGTTGTACTGAGGATTGGGTTGCAAAGAGGCACATGCAAGGCTTCAACAGGTGGCTCCGAAATTATGTCTAGAGTGGCAGCACTGCTATAACCAACAATCTGGTAAGACAACTAGCAGCAGGGCCATTATTCACTATTACAACATATCAAGCAATGGACATCAATGGATACACGTTCTACACCATGGCCCAGGATGCCAAGAGCGTCTATCAAAATAGTGGTGTGCGTGTACGGGCCGTCGACAATAAGAAGAACACAGCCACATATTATGGTCAAATAGAGGAAATTTGGGAGCTTGATTATGTAGGATTGAAGGTAGCCTTGTTTCGGTGTAGATGGGTCACCAATGCGAAGAGAGCTATGATCAAGGACAAATTTGGTTATGTTAGTGTTGATCTCTGGGTCTTTGGTTACAAAAACGAACCGTTTGTCTTCACCAAGGATGTTGAGCATGTGTTATATGTACCTGACCTTGCAAAGAATAACTGGAGTGTGGTTTTGCCTGAAAAAAAGGATTGTTGGGGTTGAAAATGTTGTTGAGGAGGAGGAATACAAACAGTTTGACAAAAGTCCATCCTTTCACACTTCATACATGCCCCGAGTCTTGGGAGCTGACAAAACACCATACTTGCGAAGCGACCATCGTGAAAAGATCCATATACAAAAATCAAAGAAGAAAAAGAAGGAAGATTGATTTCTGTTGAATCCAATCCTTTTTGTAAAATGCAGGGATGTCTATTGCCAGAAATGAAATCCTTTTTGTAATATATATAGAATGTGAATTGGTGTAATTTGAATCTCCTTTCTGTAATATATGATGCCTATATATTCTGCCTAAGATACTGTATATATTCGGTATATATTCTACCTAAAAACTATGTGAGAAATGCAGTCTATATAAAAAAGACAACCCGCCCGCCCGACAAAGAAGACGCGTGTTCACAAAACACGCATCGCCGATAACTCTCTAAAGAGTTTGGTCAAACTTCAAAGAGTTGACTCCTCGATAAGCGAGATGTGTAATTAGTAGTACCGCTCATCGGAGAGTATTGATATTTTGTTTATATTTGGTCAAACTTCAAAGAGTTTGACTCCTCGATAAGCGAGATGTGCAATTTGTAGTATCCACTCATTGGAGACGCGTCTCCTGTATCTTCTCTCCAAAATAAATAACCATTGCCCCCAGCCCCTTCTTCTACCCGCGAAACCACCACAGCCCCTTCATCTACCCACAAGAAAACCACAACTGCCTACACTCCTCGTCGTGCCCCTCCGCCGCGCCCCTCTGCTGTGCCTCCTCCGCTCCACGCCGCGTGACTTCCCTTCCACGCCGGCACTCATAGCATCGAGGGAGCACCCGTGGTCGCTCACGGAACTCCCAGATGAGGTGCTGGCGATCATCGTTGGCCGAGTCGGTGCGACATCGGATCGGCCTATGGAGGACCTCTGCAGCCTACGGGCAACCTGCAAGAACATGCTCCACCCCTGCCGCTACAGAGACGTTGGTAGGCGCCTGGCACTGGATCGGGTTCCAGTCGAGCAGATGCAGAACAACGACCCCGTCCGCTACGACGTCTTCATTCGTAGCCTGGCTATAGCCGGCAACCCGGTGGCCTGCTTCCTCACCGGGATGGACGACATCTTCGGCAGGAACTGCATCCCTCAGCCTCCCCTCGACGAGCTCCACCGCGCACAGAGCCAACAGCGGGGCCGACGTCGACACCAGAGAGTCGTTCAAGGGCATGCCAGTAATTTCTGTGAACACAGTAACGCGCGTGCAGGGGACATATATTCGGGAGTCTAATTCCTAGACAGATCCACCACGCCCACACTCTCCCATCCGCCGCCCTGCTCCTTCTCCAGCCCTAGCCTACCGCCGCCGCTCTCCCAGCCACAGCCCTGCTCTTCTCCAGCCTCACCGGTCCCGGCGTGACGTCGGCGAAGTGGCTCCAGCCGTGACAATGGTGATGAGGATGCGGTTACTGGCGTGCGGACGACATCCTAGCCAACTTAAAGATGGTCATGCGGATCCGGCATCCCCAGCCACGACGATGAGTGGGCCACCTTAGGCAACGAGACAACGCGGATCGGGCCTCTCCGACCACCACGAGAACAACTACTTCATTCACGACAGAGGTTAGTGCTGCTTGAACCCCCAACACCCTCTCTCTGCTCAGCCACCCAATCTGCTATTCTTGTCAAGGTGGATTAGGAAGACATGCTACTTTATGGTTGTTTAGGCCATTAGGGTCAGTTCACATAGGATTATTCTCCTAGAATTGCCTGCATTAGTACAGCATGACTTAATAGTTCATTTTTAATTGATTGGCTGTGGATTTGACGGATGAATTTTGCTGCTCCAAGTCTGTTTTAATAAATTGTTGCTAACAGATGAACTTATATGAACTGTTGAACTTCATTTTAATGTTCCTGGTGTGCCAATTTTTGTTATGTTTTAATTCTGTTATGCTTCGAATGTACCAGATCGACAATTATGCTTTGGACCTGTTAGTATACTTTAATTTTGATTGCTTTGTCCTCTCGTTGTATGTACACATGGAACACACAATTCATTGCTTCTAAAGTTGAACAAGGAAGTAGTTGAAGGAATTTAGTCTCTGCTTTGATATATAAGCATATTGCTTCACCCTGTCAAAATGGTTAGCACCTATCCCCAACTTGTATGCTAATATCAACTATTTTGCCTGTCAGAGAATAAGAATTTATCTAATTTTGTTTAAGTTTTCAGTCTACCTTATGTTGCTCTACTGACAACCTGACATATCATCTATGCAGTCTCCCACAACACCAAACTCTTCTACCTCCAGTGCACCATCACAGCCCATCGACGGTGAATCTTGTTCACAGCCTATCGACGGTGATCCTTCTTCACAGGGTCACTCAGCACATACTGTTGCGAGTAGTACTCGATCCCGTGGGTCAAGGACACAAACCAAATGGCCAGAAGATAAGTTGACTGCAACTGGACTTGATAACAATTTTTGGCCTACCCCAGATGCTGCGAGGGATAGATTTGTATTGGTCTGTGGCCTCATTGCTCGAGAGAGGGTGTCAATCAACAAGGCGGTTGAAGATCTCTCACCAATTGAGAAGGAAGAGCTGTTCACAGTTTTAGAGGAAAAGCTAGATTACCCAGCCAATCTGCCTGAATCTGTTCGCAAGAAGGTAGTTAAGGCAGCTATGTCAGAGATTGCAACCTTGCAACGGCGGTTCAAGACCCATTTAAGAAAAAAATCTGTGAGCCAAGAGGAGACTCCCTTTGTGAAGCATACCTTTTTGCAGCCAGAAGACTGGACCGTGTTTGTGCAGGAAACCAATTCTCCTAGATTTCAACGATTGAGCCAGGGGATGAAAGAAAAGAGAGCATTGCATAATAAGCCACACAGGACGGGCAGAAAAGGTTATGTTCATAAAAGGAAAGAGTGGGAGGAGGAGGATGCAAAGCTAGCTGAAGAAGGAAAACAGAACCCTTGGGACCAATTTCCTGGACGTTCGAGGCCTTATCTGCGGGCAAGGGTAGGGAAGAGGAAGACCACTAGTGAAGGAAGCGGGGACATAACATTCAGTAACCCTGCGGTGGTGGGGGTAGGAACTAGGGTGAAAACACTTACAGCTCAGGCTAGCGATGGTTCTTTCCATGGGGTTAGGGAGAATGATATCCTCACTGCAGTACTTGAGACTCCAAAGCATCGAGGTCGGGTCCGAGGCGTGTCTAGTTCACTTGGCTAGGGTAAAGGGTTTGGTGAAGAGTTTGCTGGAATGTACAGGAAGAAGAGGAACAAGAAGTCTGTACCGAAGATTGAAGTGTTTGCCGGGGAAGCATTCACCAGAATAGTCGACATGCTAAGACAATCAGGCATGGTCCATATACTAGAAAATGTACTTCTTCCTCCCCAATCACCACCTGTCAGTAGTAGCGAGGAAGAAGATGCGCATGGCAGTGAGGAAGAAAAAGCATGTGGCAGAGAGGAAGACCATTGGCATGTCAATGAGGACGAAGGTAGTCAACAGCACATTGATAGTCGATCACCTATGTTGGACACAATAGATAAGCTGACAGAGCCAACCAAGTGCAGCCTTTTGGATGGCACCGGGAATAAAGTGGAGCTCGCACTAGCCACTGTCTTTCCATTGCAAAAGACTCTCCATACAATATCGGTGCAGGATGGGTATGCTGTGGTGCAACCTAGTTATGTGTGGGGCAATACGGGTCACTACCCTCTGCCTGTACCAATTGGGGTGGATGAAGTAACAACCCTAGCTGAGGCTCTCTGTCTAAGGATCCAATGGTCAAAGAACAGGATCCATGTACCACCCATTACGAGAAATACCAACCCTGCACCCACATCAGGTAGCAGGGGTACATCATCAGATGGAGGTACTGCAGCCTAGCGTCAGCAAGAGAAAGCTCAACAGCAGTAGCAGATCAGCAAAACTACGCAGCAGGAGCATCAACAACAGCAGGAGGAGACCAGGCAATCCCTGCCTAAGTAGCAATAGCAGATCAGCAAAACTACGCAGTAGGAGCATCAACAACAACAGGAGGAGATCAAGCAATCTCCGCCTAAGTAGCAGCAGCAGATCAGCAAAACTACGCACCAGGAGCATCGACAACAGCAGGAGGAGGATAGGCAATATCCGCCTAAGTAGCAGCAGCAGCCTCTGCAACAGGAGGAGGACAGGCAATCTCCGCCTAAGCAGCAGCAGCAGCCTCTGTAAGAGGTGGAGGACAGGCAATCTCCGCCTGAGCAGCAGTCACCGCAAAAGAAGGGGGCCAGGAAACCTCTGCCTAGAGATGAGCTTCTTAACTGTATTTGGACAAAAACAGATCCAAAATACAAGCATGTTGTGCCTATGTTGTCAAAAGTGGACTTACAGGCTGCTGGACCGAATTGTGCCAGGTTGCTTGGTTACGCCATGGAACACAGTGAGGATAAACTTAGTTTTCCAGCAAAGTTGCCTGAAGACTCCTTTCATGGTGCTGGTGATTTAATGTTAAACATTGCATTCAGTAACGTGTATGACCTTATAACCCTTGTTGCTCTGGATGAGATCTTCTTGAGGTTGTGGACATTGTAAGTGCCTTAAAACCAAAAAAGATATATTTCTTTAATTTTGACCACAAAGTTCATGCATGCTAACATTAGGATTTTTTGTAGGAAAATGAAGGACAAGGCAGCGGAGATGAAGATCAGTGTTGGGTTTTTGGATCCACAGGTTCTCACAACCAAAAAGATTGATAAGGAGGCTACCCTTGTAGTACAAGCATTGAGAAATGCAATGACGAATGACTATGTGGTGGGTGCCTTCTACACCGGTGGCCACTGTGTAACACTGATCATCTGTATGAAGTACAAAGAGGTTTGGTATCTAGATTCTGCTAAACATCATCCCGCGCGAAAGTTCGATGACCTCCGAGCGCTTGTGACATGGTCCGTATCTTGTAGGTTTTGTTCACAAAATTCAATCTCTTAGTGTTTCTAATCGGTATTGCTGATCCTACAGGGCCTCTGAAAATATATGCCCAAAGGACGAAGTGATGAAAGAAAAGAAGAAAAAGCCAAAAACCAATCAGACATTTAAGCATAAGCCAAATACCACTGTAAGACCAAGGTTTTTTTATGGTCTCTTCACACCAATTTGGTACTGCATTAACTTGTTATTTTGGTACCTCGATGCGCAGTGCGCCCAGCAGCCATCAGGGTCCTTTTTGCATGGATTCCATGTGGCATTCAATATGTTCAAACTACTCGAAGACATACCTCACATCAACAAGGCTGTTGTAAGTAGATAATGCTCACCCTTGTCTCTGCTCATATTCTTCATTTGATTTTAGAAACTGATTTGTACTTGTATTCTCATAATGATTGTATTTTGCAGGATTTCAAACCTGCCCTAAATGTTTCTACAGAAGATCTAAAGTTGGTCCGGGAGATGCTGTGCGAGTACATTGTTAAGGAGATCCTCGACCGAAATGACAACTTCTATAGTGATGCACCGTGAGTTTAGTGTACTGCCTGACAAACTTGAAACTTTATGCATTCAGACTTGTTTAGTACTACCTGAGAAACCTGCTTGTCTAGGGTCAGATGTTATTGCTTAGTTTAGGCAGTTTTCTCAGGAATCGATCCAAACAAAGCACCGATGAGGAACTTGAAACTTTAGCATGCATGTCGATCTGATGAGGAACTTCATGTGATCTTGCATTGTGTATATATATATATAATCTTGCTTGTGTATATATGTGATGAGAATGTGTTTGTGATGTTTCCTTGCATTGTTATGGTGGCTGCCAAATCCTGGCTGGTTCCGGGATGCAGCCAGAAAATAGGCAGGTTATTGTAGGTGCCCTACATATCGATCACGGGCGTTAAGTAAGACACGTTACAAAAACTGATCCGTCAGTAACGGGCTTCACTTGGAACGCCCATTACAAGTATGACAACACTGTAACGGGCCGCATAAAAGCCCATTACTAATACTGACTGGTGGGCCCTAGAAGTTGACGCTTTCGTCGAGACAGAGGAGACGCGCGTCCAGAGCACGCATATCCTTTCGTCGAGACAAAGGAGACGCGCGCCCAGAGAACGCGTCTCCTTTCGTCGAGACAGAAGAGACGCGCATCCAGAGCACGCGTCTCCTTTCGTCGAGACAGAGGAGACGCGCGTACAAAAAATACGTCTCCTTTCGTGGAGAAGCGTGTCCACAGCAAACGTCTTCGATATTGAGTTCATGTAACAGGCTCGGTTTCTATGCCCGTTACCAAAGGTCCATGTGGGCCCGGAGAAACATCCATTTCAGGTGACCGGTAAGTAGTTGTGATAACGGTCTTTGTTCGATGCCCGTTACAATTAGGTGTCATTAGTAACGGGCATCGGCCTGTTACCTTTGTTGGCTTATTTGTAACGTTTGATCAGTAACAGGCGTTTTGCCCGTTACCAATGGCCATCCGCGCCCATTACCAATGTTTGTTTTTCACGTAGTGAAGAACCAGCATGAGCTTTTTTGTTTTCTCTTCTCTTTTTATTCTCTATTAAAGAGTTTGTGTGCCCAGCCTCGTGGCTTCACTTCTATGGCCCGCACCCAGTAGATTGTGAGGAAATCCACTGGTGGGCTCCCCGTACAGCGTATGCAGTTGGCCGCCAAGGGCAAAATTGGCATTTCACTTTCATTTTCATGCCACCATGCAATGCTACATCAGCACAGGGATGTGTTTGACCAAGAAGTAAGAGATGAGGGACTAAATTGCTCCTTTTGAAAGTTTAGGGACGAACTTGACCTCTTGAAGAAAGTTTAGGGATGTTGTCTAAAAAAAGAAGAAAGTTCAGGGATGATGTTGGCTATTTTGCCCTCTCAAAATATGATCATCCAATTAGCACCATGTCGCTTTGGTTGTTACTCCTCGTGGCATTTATTTTTTATTTTTACTTCGGCTTGTCTAATGAGAAAAAACATTCAGCAAAACTCAGCACTCACCAGTTGTAATGCCGTAGTGACCATTTGAGAGTTTAAATCAGAAGGCAATGAGTTCTTTTGCCCATGCAGAGTACAGGAATACAATCGAGCATTCATTTTAGTTTATATTAGGTGGTAAAGAATTTATTTGGCACTGCATGGCACCACATGGTCGCTCCGGGGGTATTCTTCTTGGAGTCGATCTCACAGTATATATTGGCTCTATTGACGAATGGGACTTTTATGTTAAGTTTACACTTCGCAATAAAGATGATTATTATAAATGGGCTTTGTTTGTAGTTTATGGACCTGCACAACAACACAAGGAGATTTTTTTGATAGAAACGGCACATATTTGCAGTAAAGAATCTTTACCATATATTATTGGTGGGAATTTTAATATAATGTAGTCCTGAGGATAAAAATAAGGACAGTTTTGATGCTAAATGGCCAGACCTATATGTAATATGGTCATTCAAAACCTTGATCTCAGAGAGATAGAAATGAGCGGTCGCCGATATACTTGGGCGGGCGGTGGAGATAATCCAACCTTTGAGAAACTTGATAGGGTCTTAGTTATTACTGAGTGGGAACAAGAATTCCTTCTTACAACAATACATGCAAAAGATAGAAGTAACTCAGATCACACACCTTTATTACTGCAAACAGGTGCTTCTTCTCATAATAGACAGCCACCAATGTTTAAATTTGAACGTGTCTGGCTCATTCCAGATGGTTTCTATGATTTGATTGCTGATAAATGGCAATCTGAAACCAAAGGAAATAGTGATATGGAAATATGGCAGAATAAAATAAGAACCCTCACACAATTTTTAAGGGGTTGGGCCAAACATACAGTTGGCCATAATAAAAAGGAGAAGACACAATTAATCTATATGATTGATGATTTAGATAAAAAGGCTGAGAAAAGGGTGCTCTCAGATCAAGAGTTGAATTTGAAACATTACCACCATGAGCAATTAGTTCAATTATTAAGGGAGGAGGAAATAAAACGGTATGAGAGAGCTAAAACAAAGGACCTTCTCGAAGGTGATGATAACACACAATATTTTCATTTGGTAGCTAATGGTAAACATAGAAAACAACACATCTTCAAATTAGAACAAGAAGATGGTGTAATAGTGGGTGATACTAAATTGAAAGCATATATCACAAACTATTACAAAGGGTTGTTTGGACCACCAGAGGAGAATAATTTTAGCATGGTGGAAAATCAAATTAATGACATACCTTGGGTGACGGAAGAGGAAAATAATCTCCTCACATCAACATTCACCGAGCCGGAAGTAAAAGAGGTAGTGTTCACCCAGCAGAACTCTATCAAGTTTTCTGGGAAATTATAAAAGAAGACCTTATGTCACTATTCACTAATTTTTATGAAGAGCGCTTTCCTCTATACAGTCTCAATTTTGGTACAATTACTTTACTACCAAAAATAAAAGAGAGGCAACAAGGATACAACAATATAGACCAATTCGTCACCAAGGTGGCTACTAAGACTCATGGGTGTGGCTAACAAAGTGGTCCAACCATCCCAAACGGCATTTATGCGAAGAAATATTATGGAAGGAGTAGTAATATTGCACGAAACTATCCATGAACTAAACACCAAAAAATTTAATGGTATGATTCTTAAACTAGACTTTGAAAAAGCCTATGACAAAGAAAATGGTGCTTTGTACAACAAACCCTTAGAATGAAGGGATTTTGTCAATGATGGTGTACATGGATTGAAAATTTTGTTTCTGGAGGAAGTGTGGGCATCAAAGTTAATGATGACATTGGACACTACTTCCAAACAAAAAAAAGTCTCAAACAAGGAGACCCCATGTCGTCTATCCTATTCAATATAGTGGCAGATATGCTCTCCATATTAATTAAGAGGGCGAAAGATGATGGCCAAATTAATGGAGTGATACCTCACTCGGTGGAAGATGGACCGTCAATTTTGCATTACGCAGATGACACAATCATATTTATGGATAATGACCTGGAGCAAGCAAAGAATATGAATGTCAGGTGTCAAGGGACTAATGGGCTAGGTCTGTGGGCCGGCTCGGCAGGCCCATTAGGGTTAGGGATAAGATCGAGTCCTTACTTAGTGGTCAAGTAATCATCTCTATTTAAAGAGATGAGATGTATCAATCTAATCAAGCAAGAATTAAGAAGGAAATCCCTTCCCTCTTGCCCGGCCGTGGGCAGCAGCCCCGCGGCCGGTGTTCCCGCGCCCTTGCAACCCTAGTCGCTGTCACAATTTGGGGGCATGAACAGTACCCGCGGCTACTGTAGCACCATGGATACTGTAGCTCTGCAGCCCTAATTCTTCCACAAATCAGCCCCAAAACCCTCCAATCACCTTCCCCTACGCTGCAGTTCATAACAATCCTAGGTGTCTTGATATCATAGAAGTCATCATTTTTTGCATGATATAACATACGGAGTAGAAGTAATTATCGGGTGTTTCGGTGTGAACGAAGCCTACAACAACCTCCCCTTCTCGAGATGTAGATCATCAACGGAGTGAACTCCTTGCAGTTGCCGTGGAAAAACTTGAGGTTGTGCGATGATGGAGTGGTGGAGCTGTCGCGCGGCGATGTTGTGCGTGGAAGAGAAATCCCAAGTCCTAACAGTACTACAACACCCAGTGTCACTACTGAATTTCTTAGAGCCAAAACCCTAAGGAAATGCTTGAAAAACTCTAGGGAAATTATTTTCCTAGGAAATTAGGTAGGGAAAAGGTTCTAGGGACAAATAATTATTTATGGGACAAGTGCAACTCGTTCCTCTCTTTGTTCCGGCTTCGGTATCTTTCTTTATGATGCACCCATGGAACCTATAATGAGACCGCAAGTACTCATTCTTGATACACACATGTTAGTACAAATAACTATGTTGTCACTCAATCACCAAAATCATAAACTATAGCCTAATGAGGTCATGCTTGCTATAGTGTTGGATTCCAGTAACAACTTGAGTCGTCAAATAATCTTAAGGGGAACAATAGTACAATTTGGACTTTATAAGGGAACCAAAGTTCTTTCTGAACTAGAGACAGATCCATCACATGGTGAGCACCTTGCAACCTTACAAAGCCAACTTGTTAATTATCTATATAATTTCACATTATTTACATAATGTTATATTAGCTTAATTTGTTTAATCCTCTCACAGTTTGGTGTGGCTGCAAGATAATCCCCACCTTGGCTCTTCCGTGAGTGCCCTGCTTGCTGCCTAATTGAGGCGCCGAGAGTGCATTGTATGCAGTATTTCAATAATTGGCCAACAAAGAAGACCACCTCTGCTGTGAAGTTTAGAAATTTACTCTGTTAGCGTTGTAAAAAAGTTGTCTATGTTGCTGTAAGCATCTAGACCCTTTCACACATTTGATAAGAGTGTGTTTCGGTGATAAATGTCAACCTTATACTTGTGACTAACCAATTGTTTTAAAATGGATTTATATTGGGTTATTGTCATGAGATATATATGGAAGATTACCCATCAATTTGAAATTGCAAATGGTCATTGGGTGAATATGAAAAGACTAAGGACTTTTATAGTTCCAAGTGTCACACAAGGAGATGAAGGACACTACTTGCATTTACTAGTTTGTAGCTCTTGACCATACTATTAAGAGGGGTTCTCATTCTAGTAGCTTGCCCATGCCAAGAAAATGATGCTCAGTGGAAGCTCAAAATACTCAGTGGTCTATGCTCAGTGGAAGCTCAAAATACTCAGTGGTCTATGCTCAGTGGAAGCTCAAAATACTCATGGGACAACTCTGGAAGAAAAGGAATCAAAGAAAAACTCAAATAAGAATGAATTGGACTAGTTAAAACTGAAATGGCACCGTCGGATGAACCAACAACTATCTTTTAGTTGCATCGGAGCAATTAGTCGACGGTAGTTTAAGAACTCAGCACCATCGGATAAACCGACGCACCATCGGAGTAATTCTTCTTGCGAAGGCATCAGTGCAAGCATAATTTTAATAAATCCTACCAGAGAGGTTTTGGGATTTCTCCCTACTGCACTAGATCAACCGCTGCCGGTCGGTGTAATTCAAGGTGAAGCATCATTGCAATTATATTTACAACTCAAACTTCTAGAGAGGTTTGGAGTTCTGGACTTTCAGCACTGGATGAATCGATAGCCCATCGGTGTATGCGTAGGAGTAACTTTACGCAAAGGCTAAATTACTGTTAGCACTGTACAACAAAGATGAACAACAAGACGAAACTGAATGGATCATCATTCATGACACGACCAACATAGCATACGTTGTAACACCCCAGGTGTTTATTAACCTTGACTACATGATTAATAGCTTAATTATCTTCATTAGGGCCTTTGACACCAAGTTGACTTTGGTCAAAGCTCAAACTCTTAGTCAAACCCCTAGTGTCTAAACCCCTTTCTAGAGCTTTTGGCCATATCTTCGAATTTCACTTAAACACTAGAAAATCGACAAATGCGAAAATTGTTTGTTATCTCCGGGAACACATTTCTTCCAATTGGCGGCATTGCAAAGTTTGAGTGCAAGACCTTCAAAATTTTGGTCAAAGTAGATCTGCACAGTTTCACTAAGCTCTGCATCCTGCCAACTTCAACAGGCGTTCCCGGCCAAATCATAGCTCAAACACTATGTCGCACTTTGTAAAAGTTGTAGGCTATACTTAAATCTACAACTTTGGTTTTTGGAGATTTTGAACTTTAGTTCAAATGTCGGGAGTTATAGCTGGTCAAACACGTGTTGACTGCGCGCTCTGCGCGCTTCAGAGTGCCGACCTGCGCCGCCGCCCGCGCGTCATCAGCGCCGTCCACCTGGCACGGACACCGAGGGGTAGGGCCCATGCTGCCCTTGCCGTGTGCGCCACTCCGCCCGTTTCCCGTCGACCAGTCGCAAGCCACCGCCTCCCGCGCCCAGTCCTCGTGCGCCACGCGCCGCGCCACAACTCGCTGGCCGCCGACCGCCCAGCACCGCCCAGGACGGTCAATGGGCAGCGGTTCCTTGGCCCCTACTCTTCTCCGTGCCGCCCTGCCTTGGCCGCTGATAAAAAGCGAGCTCTTGGAGTTTCCACGCGCGCGCACGCACAGATCGCTGTCGCTCCGCCATTGTCATCCGCCCAAGCTCCACGACGAGCTCCCCCTCCCGAACCACCTCCTGGCCGTCGGAGGGAACCATAGCCGCGCCAAGACTCCACCGCACCTTCCCGGACCTTCAGCCTGTCTTTCACGACGTCTTGTTCGCCGGAGACGGAGCTCCTGCGGCCGCAGAACCACAGCGCCGCCATGGACCACCGCCAGCACCTCCTCCAGTCCCTCCAAACCTCAGAATGGAACCCTAGGTGAGCCTACATCACCCCTAGCCCCTTTACCGGCCAAGCTCGACCTTCTCCTCGCCGGATTCCAGCCATCTCTGCCGCTGCCCGCGTCCAGGGACCACATTGCGATTTGAGTTTTCGTTCTGAGGACCTATCTGTGAAATCCGAGGACCTCTTTGTAATCTGTATTTTCCAGATCTAGGGTCTCCAGGCTGAATCTTGTAAAATCTTTAGAAAATCATAGACAAATCAGAAAAATGCAAATCCAAATGTTTTGGAATCCTTGTGAAGAAACATATCTTTTCTAGAAAGACTGTATAGTGTTTTGGTGCTTTATTTTTGAATGAAAATTGAATCTCAGTTTGAATGTGTTTTGCTATAACTTGAAAGGTACAACTGCTCTGGATCTAATTTTTGGATATGTTGTGTGTGATGATATGAATAAGCTTGTATCCAAAGATTGCACAAAGTTACTGAGTGAATCTTTATTATCATTTATTTTGCATTTATACTAGATCTGAGTAAATGAATTGTGTAGCCTTGTTTAAATAGATTTTGTGCTAAACTTTTGTGTACTGTCTTAAAATGTTTACTTCTACCTCTGATAAATTTATCATTTTTTATAGAAACGGTCTAACTATATGTTTCTGAGATATGCTTGTTTATAGATTTAAATTTATAGTTTAAATTCTGATGATCCATAAATACTCATCTTTGGTCTAGATGATGTTTTTGGCATATTTGAGCTGTAGGAGAAAGTTTGACTACAAAATAGTTATAGATTTCTCTGTATAATTTATTAGTTTTTGCTAGGCTGAAATTTGTCATTTTTGTGTAGCTGGATAGAAATAGTTTCTGGGGCTAATTTTTGGTGTGTAGCCTAGTTATATTGCAGAGTTGCTATATGTAAATTTTGAGCTCCATTTCATGTGTAGTGTTTCCTGTATGAGTAAATCTTGCTTTTGCTAGCTATAACTTATCGTATTTTTCATGCTTAGGATGTAGGTCAGTTGGTTGTGAATCTTTGGCAGTGGTTCATTTGTCCCACTGTGTGCTTGAATAAAATTTCTCACTATGAAATCATGCCTGGTTTAAGCAGAATTAATTTTCGAAAAAAGTAAGTGTTATAGAAAGGAAATAAAGAAATCAACTCTTTAATCCTAAATATATCTTTAACCCTAAGTTAAAGCTTTTTGATTCATCTTTAACCAACCTTGTTTTCTTTGTGAAGAAAAATGAAGGTAATTAAATATATGTGCACATAATCACCATCGAGCAATAAATAAACAACACCCCTTTTCACCTTTTCTTTTATAAAGAAAATGGTGTTAAATCTTTATCTAGGTGAAGGTGACCAACCATGCACTCCATGTTTGTCATGTGTTGTTTTGTAATTAATTAAATTAATTTTACCAACTAATTCTTGCATATGCATCCTTCGTATATAAATCCCTGACGGTAGCTACACACTCATGCCAAGTGGAGAATACAAGGACGTTGTTGGTGAAGTGCACTACATGGCAGTAGATCAAGACCTAGACCAAAGTCTAGAAGAGCCACAGGCTAGCTTTGCTGACGAAGGCAAACCCCGGTTTATCATTGACCTATTTTGTTTCTTTTTAACTTCTGAATTTATCGTTGATTAGCTATGTGCATTTATGTTCAGGAGTTGAATTGAAACCCTAGGTGCATCATCCTTAGGTGCCTATGTTCTTTTACTTGTATGCTAGGTCGCTAGTTGCTATGCACTAAGGACCCGGTACAAGTCAAGTGATGTTCGTCACTCGCGAGAAAAGGTTCTTATGTTGGAATCATAAGACTTGATAAACTGGATTGCTCACATGGTAAGAGCATGGGATTTTGGGCTCCGGTCCAGTGGTTGGTAGGTTAAGCGTTTGAACGTACTAAACACTTGTCGGGAATGGGACCGGTAAGCCTAGTACCTACAGGATCCGGTGTAGGAACTTTGCGCTACTAATCCTAGGATGTGTCCCCGGGCTTGCAACCCGTGTACTTGTGTGAGGTTGGGTGAACTGTGTGGCGTAGCCCAGATCACCTTGTACATAGGACTGTAGTATCTGATCCTAAAACGAGGAACGATGGGAACCGCCTGGTCGGTGAACTCTTAGTGAGGGTACTCTTCCGTGTGTTTTGGTCCACCTTGCAAGATTATTAATCGATCGATCATCGGCCTCTCACCGTTATCCAAGATTGCTTAATCAACTGGCCATTGTGATCCCTTTATGATGGAATATGGATAAACTTGATGTTTGATTAATTGTATTGCACAACTCATGTTTGCAATAGTTGCTTATCTAGTAACGATTTAATCCACTAGAACTTGAGCTAAAATATTGAAAGTAAGGATTCACTCCTAGTAGCTTTTTGGCAAAACAAACCCACCAGCCAAAAGTCGTGCATGATTAGAAGTAAAGTCTTTCATTTTAGACGGGTAAGCCTTGCTGAGTATTAGTATACTCAGCCTTGCTATATATGTTGTTTTCGGGTGAGAATGTGTGGCCCGGAGAAATCCCACCTAGCTGGGAGCTGGAATGGGTGGATGATGATGAGTGATGGCGTCATGGGTGGCCTCCCATGATGTCACTTTATTGTTTAGTTTAATTTCTGTTGTCTTTGAACTCTGAACCATTTACTTTCACGTCAAGAACCATAGTTTGTAATAAATGACCCTACGGGGAAGATTTGGATTTAATTTGTAAGGTGATCTAGAGTCACCTTCGTGTGAGTTGTAATGTATATGTTTCGATCCTCCGTGTGCTATGTAAGTGATTTACCGGGCTTCGACCCAGCAACACTCAACAGGATGGTTCCTTATTATCACTTAATAACCAAATGTAGTGGTTTAGGCGATAGTACGGATTTATTTCGAGTGGAGCTGTCACATATGCGGACACTCACAAGAAGACTAGAATCGTCATAGGTGGCTGGTCACGGCTCACGGCCAATGGAACGCCAGTGTGTGGCAATATATACGACACGTCAATATGACAATACCGCAACAGGCCTGCTGTAAAGCTCCGGAAACACGTGGAAACAAGAAGACTTATGCCATGCACTTCATCCAGATGCATGCTCAGTTGATGCAAAAGAGGTAGCCAAAATCCAGTTGGTCATCTTTCGTAGATAACGCTGAGTTGGTTGATTGGTTACTGATCATGTTGGCTCCACTCAGCTTTAACTTATCCATAAGCACCAACGTTCCCTGCTTGCTGCCTAATTCAGCAGCCGAGTGTGCATTGTATGCAGTATCCACGGGTGGAGAACGGGACTTTAGTCCCGGTAAGGACGACCTTAGGTACTTAAGGGACCAACCAGGATTAATTCTTAGAGACAAAAAGCCTCTCTAGTCCCGGGTTTAGAACCAGGACTAAAGAGGAGGGCTTTTTAGTCTAAATGTATTTGCGCCAAGAAAAATTTGAAAATCCCCGAGAGGCTCCCACACATGATTTTTCACACGAAATTTGTGTGTGCGCGTGCGGAGATTCAAACTCACGACCTCCAGCCTCGTGTGTACCTTCTTTACCATCTCACCTACACAACACATCTGGTTGAGTAGAGGATGCATCTCACCTACACAGCACATCTGATTGAGTAGAGGATGTAATCGTCTTACAGTCACTCGTGGGAGACCCTTTAGTCTCGGTTCGTAATACCAACCTAGACTAAGGGCTCCCCTTTTGCCTCGGTTGGTAACACCAACCTAGACTAAGGCCCCGAGACCCTTTAGTCTCGGTTGGTGTTACGAACGGAGACTAAACAACCCCATTTTAGTCTCGGTTGGTGTTATGAACCGAGACTAAAGGATCGGGGCACTCCGACCACTCGCTGCCACGTCAATACAAAGTCTTTAGTCTCGGCTCCAAATTTCAACCGAGACTAAAGTGGTGAGCCAAAGATCGATTCTCTACTAGTGATTTCAATAAGTGGCCAACAAAGAAGCCTACACCACCTCTACTGTCAAGATTTGAATTTACTCCCTCTATTTCATTTTATTAGTCGTTTTAGATGGGAATCAAGTACATCATTTATTGTTTAATTGAGGAGGTGAATTGTAGCAAAGTGCATGAATCATTGAGTGCAGCTGGACATACAAAGAAGTGCCAGGACAACTAATAAAATGAAATAGAGGAAGTACTTTGTTATAGTACTCCCTTCGTTACAAATGGAAGAAGTCCATTTTTGGCCATCTAACTATCGCCAAAGTTTGATATTAATCATCAAACCGCAAAATCAAGAATCTTTGGCCATCCAACTCTTAAAACCATTCATATTTGGCCATCCGATGGTTTTTTGAGTGGTTTTGCTGATGTGGATGCCACATGGGACCCACCTGTCATCCCTCTTCTCTTTTTTTCCTCCTCTTTTGTCTCTTTCTTTCCTCTTTTCTCCTCTCTCCTCTATCCACAGCCGCAGGCCATCTTCACACCTCCTGCAGCCCCTGTGCAAGACTCCACCATACCATCCATCCTGGCCTTCCCTGCGCCCTAAACGATCGCCGCCCTCCCCTATGCCTAGTCGACCATGTAATAGCAGCAATTGGTTTACCAGCGGCGACAACCGGTTTTCCGGCGAGCCGGCAGCGGGGATGGAGGGGGGCACAAGCATGGGATGTATGTGAGATTCTAAGGACCTCACGACGAGGTTTGCCTCTGGCGGAGGTTGGCTGGTGAGACTAGTCGGCGTTGAGGCAGGCGACAACGGTGATGGCAGACTGGCGGCCGCAGGATTCAAAATCCCCAGCTGCCCACGGCTCGGCTGGAGCTTGGATTTGGCCGAGGGAGTAGCTGAGAAAGTGGAGGAGATCCGTATGCATGTGATTTGGAAATGGTGGAGGGCTGGAGAAGGATTTTGGCCAGCAGCTGGGGGTTGCTCAGTGAAGCTTGAGAAGGTAGGGAGGAAAATGGCCCCCCGAGCGTAGCAGCGCCTGTCAGCGCCGTGCCTCTGTGTAGTGTCGATCGTCGGTGGTGCACCGACCACCACAACCATCTGTGCGTGCTCTGCATGCGTGTTTTGAGAGCCCGCCATGGGAGAGAGAGTGTGTCGAGAGGTGAGGGAGACTCCTGCGTGCTGCTCGGGAAGCTGTCAGCGCCACCACACTGCGTTCCCAGTCCTCCCACGCTCGGAAGAGGAGCTCCGCCTACGCCACTTTTGATCCGCCGGTCAACTCCCTACGCTGCCCGCTCAACTGTCTGGACGCGCACCGTTTGGAATTCGCTACGCTGCTGCCGCCCACAGATCCGGTGTCGGGAAGGGGAAAGGAGGCCGCCTAGCTGCCAGATCTAGGCCGGGGTTGAGCGCTGCTGCCGCTGCTATCATGAGGTATGGCCGACGGCTGTCGCCGGAGAAGAGAGGAGAGGAGAGGAGAGATAAATAAAGAGATAGGAGAGAAGGAAAGAAAGAGAGATGGGGAAGTAGAAGGGCTGACAGGTGGGCTCCATTGCCATGTGGCGTCCACATCAGCAAAATCACTCACCAAAATCGTCAGATGGCCAAATATGAACGATTTTAAGAGTTGGATGGTTAAAGATTCCTGGTTTTGCAGTTCGATGGTTAAAATTAAACTTTGACGTGAATGGTCAAAAATGAACTTCTTTCTGTTATAAATTGTAGGTTGAACGGAGGGAGTAATACATAACTGTTTATATATTGTTGTAAAAAATGCTTATATTGCCTATTTAAAATAAGTACATTGGTACACGTCAGCAGTTCCATAAGTTGTCTTATGTAGAGCCATGTAAGATTTTTGATGAGGAGAGAGGGCAAGGAGAGAGAAAGAGGTCGTTGCTTCACGAAACAACCACCTCATGAGACAACTTCACAACCATTGTATGAGTTGTTATTGTCATGCAACTCATAATATTTATTTTTTATATACACAAATTAAACAATTATATAACTTTACCAGACGACTTACAAGTTACAAGATAACTCATTGTACATGTTGAGTCGACCCAACATTATGTGTCAATGTATAAGACAGCATATTAAACTATACCAATATATCTACCCTTATAAAGATTTTTGAAAAGACGAGAATGCATGTGATGGAACAGAACCGCACAGCACTAGGTGAAGACTATACCTGAGCATTTTTGGTCTGGCCCGGCCCGCGCCAGGCCCGCCCACGGACCTTACTGGACGGGCGTGGGCAGAGATCTTAAAGCTCGCGAAAAAAATCTTGGCCCGAGCCCGGCCCGACATGCTGTTTTTAGCTATTTTACAATGTAAAATACGCGGGCGGCCTGCCCAAGCCCGGGCCCGGCCCGAGCCCGACCCGAAAACTGAGGCCCGACACGTCCCATGGGACGGTCATGAGCAGGATTTTCTCAGCCCGAAAAAACCAATTTTTTTCGGCCCGGCCCGAACCCGGCCCGACCCGTGAAATGCTCAGGTCTAGTGAAGACAAACCCGGCCTTGTCCTGCTATCATAAACAGCAAACACGGACGACTAACCAGATGCCGCGCCGCAAGGTGCCATATGCATGCTCCCATCAGCCCATGCATGGATCGACCGCAACGGGTCTATCTTCATCACATCAGAGACAAAGCAGTAGAAGAGCACACGCGATGCACGAGGGGGCCGGGGCGTGCTACTACACCTCCCTGTTGCCGCCTGTGCTGGCTGCCGCCACACTGCCACAGTATATATATATCGTACCCTGCTCCATCCCCTCATCCCAAACCACATCTAGCTGGCTAGCTCAGCGACCACGGAATCACACACTACAGCATGGGTCTAGTAGCTCGCCGCCAACTCCACCACGCCTCCGTCGGGACGCTCCTCGCCGCGGCGCTCCTGCTCTCCGCCGTCACCGTCCCCAGCGCCACGGCGCAGGACGAAACAGGCTAGTGCTCGAGCCCGATCGAATGCATGTCCATCCCAATCACAGTTCCGCCATGCGTGCAACCTGTCCACGTATAGTATGAATATATTCTGACCGGAGCATCATTATGCGTTGCATTTGGTTGGGCTGATCTTGCAGAGGATGAGCACGAGTTCAGCTACGACCCGGCCGCGGAGAACGGGCCGGATCACTGGGGCGAGATCAAGCCGGAGTGGGCGACCTGCAGCGAGGGCCGGTGGCAGTCCCCCGTCTCCCTCTACGGCCACCACTCCATTCAGCGCGACCTCGGCCACCTCAACTACTCCTACCAGCCCGCCGAGGCCTCCATCGTCAACCGCGGCCACGATATCATGGTGCGTCGTTAAAAACATGGATTTTTCGTGTATACACATAATACATGTGACCACATAAACTATTCAATCCATTTATTTTTGAAATAATAGTGAGAGACATATAGATTGTGAGTACAATATTTTACGAGACATGAGTATGTTTGGATAGAGAGGTAAATGCGATAAATAGGGCAAATTTACCTTAAATTTATCTCAAAAGTAACAAACATGTGGGGTAAATGTGGTGAGGTAAATATGTAGTACTCTCTAATTTCATTTGCCTCTCAAAAGTGTCAAATTGAGACAAATTATTTGTGGTAAATTTACCCCAACAATCCAAACATGCCCTTGGCCTGCTGATTGTTCGTTGCAGATAAAATTCAAGGGCGACGCCGGGAGGCTGGTGATCGACGGCACGGTGTACCACCTGAAGCAGCTGCACTGGCACACGCCATCCGAGCACACCCTCGACGGCATCAGGTACGCTATGGAGCTGCACCTGGTGCACCAGACCCCGGAGAAGAAGACGGCGGTGGTCGCCATCCTCTACAGGGGCACCGGCCTCGTCGAAGACCCGTTCCTGAGAAGGCTGGAGCCCTTCATCAGGCGCTTGCGCGACAGGGAGGAGCCCATTGGCAAGGTGGACCCCAACGGCATCGGCTTCACGGGCGGCGTGTACTACCGCTTCATGGGCTCCCTCACCACGCCGCCCTGCGCCGAGGGGATCGTCTGGACCGTCATCCCGACGGTATATATATGCTTCTTCATTCGATGCCTCCCTCTCGATCGATCGTGTTGCCGGGTGTGTTTGGGTTTGGCTGCCTCCTCATGCTTGCAAGTGCTTAATTTGTTCGTGCAGTTTCGCAACGTGGCCTTTCGCCAGGTGGATCTTCTCAGGGAGGCAGTGGATGACGTAAGAATCGATCTTAACTTTCTTGAGGCTTTGATTCCCACACACGTGACACGCCTGACCAAAAGATTCAGGCGTGGCTAGAATCTATAGCGAGTGTGTGAATGGACGCTCTGGTTCAGTTTTCCCTAAGCAGCTAAGCTTGACCATGTCTATGCCTTGTGTGTTCTGTTGTTCTTACCTACTGCAGGGCTTTGAGATGAACGCTAGGCCGCTTCAGGAGGTGAACCACAGGACCATCTGGTTCAGCATCACCACCCGCCCTGCAGAGCCCCACGTAGCTGTGGAGTAAACATTATTACTGGTGATGCAAATTGGGCTAGCTGATCATCAGGGACACCGCATTGCGCAGCTTATTATGGCAGGCGATCTTTTATGTTTCTTGCAATTCTCTCTACTTCAGTGACATTGTTATGCGTAAAATAAAGCATGGCATCATCTATGTCCACGTTGATGGCCTTGTATGCATGTTTGGAAGAATAAAGTTTGCACAATGATCATCTTGATGCATGTGGATGGAGATCGATTGGATTATCTGATGAATGCTAAACTACTCAAAATATATATGAGCATCCAACTAGCACCATGCTCTCAAAATATGATCATCCAACTAGCACCATGCCGCTTTGGTTGTTACTCCTAGTAGCAGTTTTTTTTTTATACTTCGGCTTGTCTAATGAGAAAAAAACATTCAGCAAAACTCAGCACTCACCAGTTGCAATGCCGTAGTGATCATTTGAGAGTTTATATCAGAAAGGCAATGAGTTCATTTGCGCTTGCAGAGTACAGGAATACGAGCATTCATTAGTTTATATATTAGGTAACCGGCAAGATGTCAGCAGGAATTAATTAATACTCCTACCGTTCTTAACTATATGACGTTTAGTTCATTTTCTAGTTTGTCCTAAACATCATATATTTAAGGACATATGTAGTATGAGGATATACCATTAACTTAATAAACACCAAATGTCCTGACTAAATACATTATCATTGTGACACTAATGTCAATGGTCAGATAATGCGATTGGCAGAAAATATGTTACTCTTACTTGTAATAACATTTTGACTGATACTGTTGACAAGTTATTTCACTAAATTGACCATTTTATAAGTTCTTGAATTAACCTGCACCCACCTGTCAAATTATTGCACCAGATTAAACATTTTATAAGTTTTTGGACCAATATGTTGCACCCACCTGATAAAGTTGTTACATGTGGATGCAATTTACTAATATCATTATCATTGAATGGTCAACACAAATAGAACTCAATATATATGTTGTACAAACTATTTTTTATACTCATAACTCGCAAGTGCACTAAGTATTGATAACACATATCATCCAATCTTATTATTACTAATCGGAGACTCCACGTGAAGCCACCTAAGAATTCTAGGTGGATGCTCTAAAAAGAGAGAACTCGTGGAAGCCTCCACATGAAACCACTTAGGAATCCTAGGTGGACACTCTAAAAAGAGAGAAATCCTAAAAATTCTACAATCAATTTTGTTTCTAAAACTAGCAAGTTGGCCTGCGCTAATAGCGCGGCTAGATTTGATAAATTATATTTCTTATAAAATACTATGTTAGCATTGCATATTTCTTTATCCATATTAATTCATTATTCATCCTTTTAAAATCACTAATACCGATGTAGATATTGGAGCTCAAAATTCAGAACTGATATTGATACATTTGAATTCTGCTATTTGGATGGTGTTTTAATTGGTGGATGGAACCTGACCTAATAACGAATGTCATTCGACGCTCCGTCACACCCCTGCATACAATGTCAACCTCCGAGCTCTGTATTAAACTGAAATTATTGTTCACCCTCTCATCACTTAGTCCCCGCCTCAACCGACATATCCTCTTGCTCCCCCACTTTTGATGGTCGAACTCTGCCTTATTGATTCTGTCCTGAATTTGGCTCGGTTGTTGACCTCATGCAGAGTCTGGGTTCTCCACCTTGCGATGCGTAGATCCAACTCCTTCGGTGAGCTCGTCGTACCTGGTGGCAACGCTGGTTGTCGACGTATGTGACCTTGAAACTTCCTCTCGATCTGGGGTGGGCTCAAGCAACGACAGCGTAGGTCCTCCTCTCTTTCCATCTGAGTGCACTCTCTACTTCCTCCCTTCAATTGGTACCTTCTTCCTCTCGTCTGAAAGTCTCTCTTCCTTACGATCGATGGTCGACGCCCCTTTCTTTTTCTTCTTCCTGCTCATCGATGGCCCCTTATTCGTTGATGGTGCATGGCAGCCGGTTCTCTCTCTTATAACTTGCGACCCCGACAAATACATAGGATGTTTCTTACATGCATCATAGATATTAATAGCATCATCATTGATATTAATAGTATCATCAATGAAGTATTTCATTCCCTCAGTGTAATTCATAAGAATACATATTATATCATGTCCCCTAGGACATATACTTATTTCTTGAAATGGTATGTCCTTAGTCGTTGTTGAATATACCTTATGTCTTCTAAAATGTAACCATTATGTTTGACAATACTTTTATAACTTTCAAGATAACTACTGATCATCAATAGTAGGTAACATCATTCATTGTGCGCATACTTGTGTTCATCATCGTGTTCATTATGTTGTTTGGTTCTTCACACATCACATACCAATCTAATTCCAAAAGTTTCCAAAAGATTATAAGATATATGACAAACCAACTTAATATCATCACTTTCATTCTTGTTTGGAAGCTTACTATGCTTATAGATATGTGTAGTCGAAAAATTGTTCCTCTTTATTTACTATAGAGGATCTCATGTCACTAACATGTGGCCTATTCACAAGCAAGTCCATGTTCTAGGGACACAAAACCCCTCTACTGCAGAGCAGACTTATCCTAAATGGTGACATCGTACTGATCATTCAATTTATCTCTCTCATGTCTATTATGAAAGATAGATATTTGCATTGGGCATCTTAAATTTCTTAGCACATCGTGCTTAGTAGAGGATGATTCAGTGGCCGAAGAGTTTGATTCAGTAGCTGAAGAGCTTGATTTGGTTCTCGTGCACCTGAATTTTATGACGATAGAGCTTGTTTCGGCGGATGCGGTGTTGATTCGACGGTCAGTCCACGTCGGATACAATCTGAAGTATATCTAGATCCGATTACAAATAGTATCCTGTGATATCTGGACTGTTTGACGTCACGTCTGGTGTCTTGACCTTTTCACACCAAATCTCTCGTCATCTCAGGCTCGCTTGCTAGGATGGGCGGGCCCACCGTCAAGTCGGCGGGTCTTCTGATAGGCTGGCCCCACTTATCAGGGGCGGCCAGGATTCTGGTTGGTTGGGACCCATGGGGTACCCTTATCCCTTAACATCAATGCGTGGAGGTATCAACTATCATCATTTTCTCAATGGAGTCATCATTTTAGAGGTTTTTTAATAGTGGTGCACTTCGTGCCTACTGTAGTTATTACGTAATTTGAATTCCTCAACATTCTATAGCTATTGGTATCTTACTTATCCCTACTGTGAAAAGTGTGGATGGTTTTGTTGCATTTTAGTTTGGTGTTCAGAGGGTTGCGGTTTTGGTTTGGTGGTGGGAACGTCGATCAACATATAGAGTTGTTTCTCTACTCCGTCGAGAATGTCTAAAATCGAAAATTTATCTTTTATAGTAAAAGTTATGTAATTATAAAAACTAAAATAACCTATAATTTTAGATCATAACCACATATACCTTTCCTTTCGATCGACGATTTTGTCGGCACATGTCAGTCTGTAGAATGACATGAGAGGTCCATAATGAATTTACTGTAGATGCATAAATTCTATTTTATTAGCACACACCCAAAGATGCAAATTGTTTTTTAACAAAAATTAAGTGGTAGCATGTAAAAGGTAGATGCAATCCAAATATTTTGGAATCCTATGCTACTTCTTAAGCATGACTCTTTTTTACACAGTGAATATGTTATCTCAATCTCAACCCCTAGAACCGCATATAGAATGCTTTCAACATGTTCATCTTTACCCATGGTTCACCAATTTTTCTATCCGTCTTATGGATGTCCTACATAGTCTTTTAATCTGGATGATGCAGCCCTTGAATACAACTTGATGGGCGTGAATTGTTAAAAGTAGGTCAGAACTAATCGTTGTTTTTGTTTATATACACAATCAATTGCATAGTAGCTACTGTTTAACTTCAACCCTTTCAACAAAACTCCCCCATCTTTGTGTCCCTGAGCGACGACCCAGTTAAACAATGGTTAATGTGCAATTGACTGTATATAAACAAAATTCCCCATCTTCGTCTCCCTGAGCGATTGCACAGTCTCTTGTCGCTATCTCTCCATGCCCATGATTGCTTTCTCTAACTAATAGTCTACCTAGTTCGTGCTTTAAACATCTCTTGCCGCGCTTTATACTTTGCTCGTGTCTTCTTCTCCGACTTTCGGCATTGAGTGAATTAAACTACTGGATGAAAATAAAATAAACAAAATAGTACATCAATTACGCTATGTCCTCCTTGCACCCTCTTTTTCGCATGAGGATGCTGCCGATTAGATTATTTGATCACTTGCTCGAGAACACCGCACTATTATTCCTTACTTTGGGAGGAAATAATGAACTATATCCAACTCCGGTATTTATTTTCATCCAGCGAGTTTTTACATATATGAATGGTTTTCTACCAAGTACAATTTAGGAACGAGCTTTTTAGTTGTCACTAAACTCACCATGAGGTCAAACTTGGGGGTCACGGTTCCTCTCTTCTTTATTTGAGAAACAATTTTATTTTCATCTCATATATATATTAGAGTCATGTGAGGCTTAACAAACAGATTGTTTTTTATTTCCTAACTGAAATATTTTCATCCCGTGCGATGTCTTATCAATGTTGGCATTTAGAGCTTTGCAAGGCTATATGCCTATGCGGATAAATATTTCATGAGCTTCCTAATTAGTACTTCAGCAGGGACAGACTACTAATTTAATGCCCATCGTGTGAAACTTTGTAAATTATAACTGTATTTGTTATTTACTCTTAAGTTAGTCATTTTTTGCTTTTCTAATCTGTGTAAACATTAACTACTATTTTTCTTATTTTTAATTCCGAATTTATGTATTTATTAATTGTATTTGTATTGAATATGGACTCTTTGAATTTTCTTATTTTTATTCTGAATTTATGTATTCTTTGGATTTATCTAGACCTTTAGATCTTCATAAAATCCAACGGTGTATATTCTTCTCTTTTTTCGATTAATGTGAGAATTTCTAGACCCTCTTGACAAACATGGTGGCTTCTTTTAACACTCAAGTATTAAGATAATAGATTAACCACCTATGCCATTATGAAGAATTAAAAATAACCCCCTATATTTATGTCTAAATTACCCAGATATGCTACTATAAAAAATTAAATCTAAATGTTGGCGGTCGATTTCCGTCAACATAGCCATGAGTTTACTTTCAATGTTGGTATTAATTTGATATTCAAACTAACGATCCTAACCTCCATGATATGTCAAGTTCGCACTTGCATGTAATTTTTGGAGTTTATTGTTTACACAGGAATTAAGCGCCTAAATGAGGACTTCCGGGTAAAGTTCATCGAGCACTTTACGAGAAGATCATAAAGACCGGCACAAGTCAAGACACGAGGTGAACATGACTCCAAATGACCCGAGGACTGAAGCATGAAGCCGTAAAACTCCGACGACCTAAACAAAAGATGCGGGAGTTTGCGTGCCAAGCACCCTTATCTAAACCACGTGGCAAACGATGTCAAGGACCCACATGCAATTCGGCAAAAACTCAAGAACACGCGAGACGCTTCGGGAAGAAAGATGGGACGGAACTGGGCTGAGGTGGGCCCAAGCCAGCCGACCCAGCCCACTTCGGCCCTGTTCGCCGCCCCTTTGACCTAGCACCCCTTCGGGCTATTTATAGTCCCCGTGCAAAGAGCCACACATCAAACCATTTGTCATTCGCCGCCGAGGAGCAGAGAAGCTAGAGAGACACCATCTCGGAGAGGAGGGTCGTGCTAGTTGTTTAGGGCTACCCTAGCCGGCGTGGGAACCTTGCAAGGAAGACCACGTCGGAGTTTCGGAGCTAGGATCATGATCGAGGTAGGATCCTGGTGGTGATTTTGTTCGTGTATACATTCATGGTGAAGTCTTTGTGAATCCGATTTCTAGCGATCAAGTGCCTTCTTTTATGATTTTGTTCTTGCTTGGGTTTGCTTCTTCCTCAATCTATTCTCGAGATAGATTGCACGGGTTGTTCTTGTAGCCGCGGTGGCTAGAGGTGCATACCGGATCTACCAAGTGGTTCAACATGTTCCTTGTGAGTGTGCTCTAAGATTCGACCGCAAAAGAAAGGGGGAGATCGTGATAGGATGTTGACACCGAGTACGTCGGGGCGACTTAGGGGGTTTGACCGAAGGTCAAGATTTAAAGATGCTTTTTATAAGGTTCATATGGTTTTCTTCATCTATCTTGTTCGGAGCTACAACATAAGTATGATCTAGGCTCTCTAGATCGGTTATCTCTACGCTTTCTCTCGCTACCTCTCGTGTTTAGTAGATTAGATGCATTCGAAACCTCTTCAAGATGAAAGTGTTTTCTCTGTTATTAGATTGAATCTTGCGTTGCACATGTTCCACGGATTCGATACCTTGGGTGATACTCGAGGGAAAAGGTACTACATAATCCGTAAGCTTGCGGTGAAACTTGGCGCGTTATTGAACTGTCAACAAGCCCCTTTTTTGGCACCGTTGCCGGGGAACAAGTAATCAAGACCCAATCTAGTATCTCGTTTGTAAGTATTTTCAGTTTTCTTTTTTATTTTCTTTTGCATCTATTAAACTTTGATCATCCTCAAAAATCTATCTAATCTAGTTTTTGACTAACCCTAAATTTTTGTTTTAGATCTTTGTATATTTATTTATTGCTAACCCTAACAGGAGATGGACGACTACCTCTCCAACAAACCAAAAATTTTTGTGGATGATCCAGAAAAACTTTACAGGCAGAGGAGACATGAAGCACAAGCTAGGAAGCTAGAGATTGTAGATCCAAAAGCCGAGGCCGAAGGATCGTCAGAATCTCCGAAGGAATCACCACCTCCAAGTCTGAAGGGAGACCAACCTCAACCGCCACCGATGGCACAACCAGAGCGGAAGATCGGGGAGCTATACATTCCGGAGCTTGTTGATCTACCCATCCTCAACCTAGATGACATCGGAAGACCATTTGAGATCAAGAATTCAACCATCTGCATGGTGCAACATTCACCTTTCACCGGTAAAGCGGACCCTAACCTTCACATTCAAGCATTCGTCCAACTTTGTCAGACATTCACTATGGACGGGCTGGATCAAAATCAATTGAGGGCGAGGCTTTTTCCATTCCCGCTATTTGGAAAAGCCTTGCAATGGTTCTACACTTTACCAGCGGAGACGGTGCAAAATTGGGAAGCATTGATGAGAGCTTTCATGAAGGAGTACTATTCACTAGGTAAGACTCAAAGCTAGCATAACAAGATTGCTATATTTGCTCAATTTCCAATGGAGACGATCGCGGAAGCCTTTGAGTGTTTCAATGAATACACCTGAGCCGTGCCACATCACAAATTCCTGAAGGAGGACCTCATTCAAAAGTTCTATCAAGGGCTCAGTTTAGCATCGAGGACCGTAATTGATGCATCGGCGGGAGGATCCATCATTGAGCTTACTCCGACCGAAGCATTCACACTTTTCAAGAAGGTTGCGGATAATGACACATGGGTGTCATCTGGATGCTTACTTTCAGTTCAACCCACAGGCAATGTTAAAGGTGTTTTGAAGGTTGAAAAGGAGGAACTTCTCAAAGGAAAAATTGACTCACTCATGAGGAGGTTGGAAAAGATGGAGCTAGAAAAGAAAGCAACCCAAGACCTAAAGGCCATCGAAGCAAGATCCACGTGTGAAGAGTGTGGGGAGTACGGCCATGTCTAAAGAGATTGTCCAGAGGAAGCAAAGGTGCTCGACTACATGAGGAAAGGAGATTTGCCAAACTTCTGCTACGGGCAAGGTAGACCCCAATTTAACGCAAGTTCGTCCATTCAAAATTTGGTTCCTCTTCGTATACAATTGAAGGATTTCATGGACGAGCAAGCTAAGATCAACATGGACACCGTCACTAAGTTCAAGGCTATGGACAAAGTGTTGGAGAATATCGATGGCAAGGTGACGGAGGTAGGAAGCTCCAACCATCAATTGCTCAACATGATGAAGATGTTGGAAACGCAAGTGGGACAACTTGTCGGGCGCCTACCCGCTAATGAAGGGAGATTGTCGGGATAGCCCCAAGGTCCCGAGACAGCAAAGGCTATTCAAACTCGCTCAGGAAAGGAGATGGAGGGCCCTGAATTTTCAGCCGGAGCAAGGAAGCCTAAGCCAACCACTGAGGCGGAGGATCACACTAACGAGAAGGTGACTACTATTCCGGAGATCGCTACCGAAGAGCTGGAATTTGAGATGCCAAGTGATGACATGAAGATGGCTCTACTAAAGCCATGCTACTTTCGAGGTAAAATTGATAGTCATTCTGAAAAGTTTGTGGAAGTAGTGTACAGGTTAAGCATCAACATGCCGCTATTGGACGCTCTCCAAGTTCATACATACTCTCTCTACTTTAAAGATATACTTGCAAACAAGTATGAGATGGCAACACTCGGGGCGGATCATGTCAAGATGTCTGAACAATGTAGTGCTGCTATTACAAATCAAGGACCTGAAAGCAAAGAGATCCCGGATGTTCGACCATCCCATGTTCTATTGGCTCATTCACGTTTGAGAAGGCATTGTGCGACCTTTGAGCAAGTGTGAGTGTCATGCCAAGAGATGTGTTCGAGAAGCTATTCTTACCCATATGGGTATGTGTTTAGAGTTGGGGGACAACTCTATTCGACTATTCGCTATCCCGCGGGAATCGCCGAAGATGTGTAACACCAAAAAAAAATTCCATCGCCTTAAAATAATGCTAGCAACATGGTAAGATTTTTTTTCTAAGGATTAAATAATTTGACCAAATAAATTTTCCTTTTAAATACTAAAGAATATTTAAATAATTTAGAATCACCCAAGTGTTTGATGCATTCATGCCATTGCATTGGTTTTTAGTTGTGGTGTGTTTTCAAAACCAAAAGTCCAAAGTCCCAAAACCACCCTCAAACTCTCTCTCTCTCAATCTCCTTCTCTCCTTCTTCTTTCGCAGCCCAACCCGCCAGCTCTCTCTCTCTCTTTCAGCCCAACTCAATCCCTTTTCTTTTTTCTTTTCCCACGGCCCAGCTTGTCTTCCAGCCTAGTTCGGCCCACCACCAGCCCAGCTTCCTCTCTCCTCTCCCAGTCGCCGACAGCCGGGCCCCATCTGTTAGCTCCACCCCCTACCTCCAGCCGCCAGCTCCACCACCATGGCCGCCCGCACCCGCCACCATCTCGGCATCCCGCACCCTTCCTCTCCCTTCATCGAGCGCGGTAATCAATGCGCTGGCGTGCCTCCCGCACCTTCTCGCTCGCAACCACCGCCCCACCGAGCTCCACCAAGCCTTAATGGCCGGCCACCACTGGAGCTCTGCCACCACCTTGCCGCGCCCCTTCCCCTGCCTCCCTTCGCCCTATAAAAGGCACCTCCGAGCCTCTGCGTAACCCGCACCTCTCCTTCGCTCCTCCTCGCTCGTGCACAGCACAGTCCCAGCTCGGAGCCCGGAGCACCGCCGCAAGCCGCTGGCGTCGATCTCTGCCTCTACTTCTTCTCCGTCGCCGTGCTCTTCGCCGAAGCTTCACAACAAGGTGACGACCCTTCCCGAGCTATCTTTCCTAGCTTTAAGGTTCCCTAGCATCTAGTTCACCTCGCTGGAGTTGCGCCGCCCGCCTCGCCGGCCGTAGCACCTCCGCCGCCACCCAAACCCCCTCTCTAACCCCCTAGTTGTGTTTGCCACCTCCCCAGCTAGCCTTAGGAGCAAACTGCGTCTCAATTCCGGCGAAGCACCGCCCGTCGTTGCCACTCACCACCTGCTTCCACCGTGCTCCGCACCGCCAGCCCCGCCAGAGCCGCGCCAGCCGCCCGATCTGGTGTGGACGGCTCAGATCGAGCCACACCCCCGGTCAAACCGTTCAAGTAACGATCAACTAAGCCACCTCCGGCCTTTTTCCTTAAGAGCCCCTTAAGTTTTGATGTTTCACAAGCATACCCTTCCACCTATTAAGATCCTTTCAGCTAGGTCCTTTCTTTTATGTTTAGGCCCCTGAGTTCTTTAGTTTTTCCAGCCCGCAGTCCAGCCTTGATCTTTTGCACCTTAACCCTTTGGTTTTTATATGTAATTATGTTTTAGGTCCTCGGTTCTTTCGGTTTAGTCCCTGGTGACCAAGTTTTCTTTCAGTTTAGCCCCTAGAGCTTGTATAGGCTGTATCTTTTGCGTCTTTTGTCCGTTTTAGGCGTTTTAGGTGTCCTTGTCATCGTCTTTCCGTGCTTGTTAGTTTTATAAGGTTGTTTTAGTCTTTTCATAATGTTTGATGTACTGTTTTATTTATTGTATGTTTCTTTATGTGTGAGTGTAGTCGATGTGTCGTTCGAGGGAGATCAAGAGCAGTTGTTCGAGGAAGGCGAGCAGCAGCTTTTTGCCGAGGAAGGCAAGTGGTCTTCTCACCCTACATAATCTATCTTTGTCCTATTAACATTCATGAAATCACACTTTACATTTATGTTGTATTGCATAAAAATGACGGGATAACCTTTTTAAGGACATGACTAGATTTTATCCCTTTCACCTTGAACAACCCGTTTAAAAGAAATGTTTTTTGGTAGATAATGCTTAGTTGCTATACCTTGGGATGGTTAAAATGGAACTTTACAAAATGATGAATGATGAGCAAGATTTGGTGAACTTTGGTAATTACAAGATCATATGATTTAATCAGAACATGGAGAACCACCCAGGAAAATAATGCAACCACAGTCCATATGGCTCTGGCTTAGCCAATTAATTAGGCATGTGAACTATCTGATAACCTTATCTGAAAGGAGCAGAGGGGGATCAGGGTTGCAGGGGTATAGCCCAGTCCTCTTGGGGTAGCAGCCTTGGCTAAGGTGCTGACCACTAGGGAGGGTTATGGTCCGCCCTGAAATGAAACTCTTGCGGGTTGTTGGTACTTTGCATTCCTTTGTAAAGGCTTCGTAGTGGACCCATAGCCACTCACCTCAAAAGTGTTTAAGGGTCTAGCTAACCCGGGCGACATAGGGAACATGAGCTGTGGTAAAAGTGTACAACCTCTGCAGAGTGTAAAACTGATCGATCAGCCGTGCTCACGGTCAAGAGCAGCCTGGACCCTCATATGATAAGTGAACTTGAAGATGGAATTAAATCATGGTTTTATATGGTTTTGAGATAATATTTTTCTACATGCTTAATTTTGGGTTGGTATAAACATACACCTAGTAAATAGGTGCTTGCTAATAAAATTGACCAACTTAAAAATGCTAACTGCTGCAAAACCTTATCCTATCCTTGATAGCCAGACATTTTCCCCCACTGGCTGGGTACCAACCATAAGTGTACTCACCCTTGCATAATGCTATTCAGAGGAGAATGCTAAAGAGGAGTACTTCAGCGAGTACGATGAGTTCTGAGGCATGCGTTACCCCCAATCAGATGCCTATGGATGTTGAAGACGGTGCTGGATCGTCTTAGCTATCGATGTTCGTGTAAAGACCTTCGAGTCTACCCCTATGAGTGTGATAAAGTTAATAAACCTCTTTTGTATGTTTTGAGTATTGTATCTGATATTACACTCGTTATGTCTATCATATGTGTGAAATTGTGATCTTGGCACACATATGAGATGCATTTGGTTTATTTTCGGAAATCAGGTGTGAAAGAGTGGTACCAGAGCTATGCTGACTGTAGGACACAGCCTTAGATAGAAATGGATGTTTTTAAGGACTCACTTTCTAGAAAGTTGTGTCAACCCTTCAAAAAAATCTTAATTCCACCTAAAAATATATCTTATTTGTCCTTTGTTAAAATTTTGTATCATTTTGTTTTATTCTGCTCAGAGTTCAGTTTTGTTCCATCAGATGGCCAGTACCCAGCCGTATGTTCACGGAGGCAATGGAGCTCAACTATCCCCACTTGTTCAGCCTGTTGAGGAGGATCAGGAGGATCCTTACTACTTCGTGGAAATGGAGGATGAACGCATCATGGAGGTTGCCTTTGATGGGGAGCTGAGGTCACCACGGGATCCACCTTTCTCACTAGTTGCTCCTATTGCCCCGGCTAATCCAGCACCTGCCGCTGCTGGTGGGGATCCAGAGGATCCCAGCGATGGCAACGACAGTGAGGACGAAGATGAAGACGAAGAGGATGATGACGCAGAAGAGTACTACTACCATGGTCCTCGTGAGGGGGATCCGTCTTGTCGCATTCACTCCTCGGAGAATGAGCCAGTCTACTTCCCCTACCTACTTTGACAGACGTTGCAGGAGTTGGGAAACATGGTGAAGCCCCTCTACGTCACTCACAGCTAGACCGAGCCACCACTCGACGCCTACTACATGACTCGAGTCCACGTCAAGGCGTTTGAGGTGACTACCAGAGGCTACCCAATGATCACGGCGCATGACTCCACCACACCCCACTCCACCTATGGTGCTTCTGTCAGCAACGCTGCAAGGAGGGCTTTGTGGTCTCTTCGTTCCAGGCACGACCATGAGCTGAACATCAGTGACTTCCGTCACATTCGTCGACGCACCAGTGGCACTGAGCAGACGGTGGTGCAGGTGGGACATCACGGGGAGAATCACCTCAACATCCTCGTTCGGGTCGCTGTAGGACTCAACACCGACCTGGAGGGTGCTACCGCCGAGTTGGACCAGAAACACGAGAAGCTGAAGGAGGCCTACGCCAAGATCGTGTAGTTGGACGCCGAGCGCGATGGCAGGGAGCCACCAGAGCAGCCCGCCGACACTCCTTGCCCTGCGGTGTCACCACCACGCAAGAGGCTCCGCTACGGCTCGTCCATCGCTACCACCGGTCTTCTAGGCAAGGATGAATACCTTTTGAGTTATGATCGATAGATCCGTTCCTATGAGGATGTAATCGATGTAATAAATGCTTGTTGGGTGAAAACATGTTTGATTTGGATCTTCGTCATGACTGTAATGCTTTATGGAGTGATGGCCATAAGTGCATCAATAAAATAATCAAGTTAAAATTTAAATGTTTGGCCCCTTTTCTCCTATTTATCTTTATCAATTCAGCTTCTTATATGAAATACCTTTTCCTAACAATCAGATGGTAAACACCAGGTTAGGAGGAGGACAGGATGTTCCGCCTGTGATATGTGCTCACATCGTTAACCAGCGGAGTCGAGTACCACCTCCACCACTTAATCGAGCAATGGATCCAGCAATGCAGCAATTCCTAGCGGCTCAGACTGTTGACGGTCAATATTTGCCATTTTCAAGGCTGTCAACCCCTGCAAATCTAAGCATGAATTGAACATCCACACTAGAATAGGTGCTTAAACTCATACTTTCCACCAGTGTCGATGTCTATTTGAATGCAGGTATTTAGCATAAGAAATGAGAGAAATTCATGCACTTTCACTCCACTCAAATCCAAGGCACTCAAATGCTGGCCAATCAGGGGCTGCCACATGGATTCTCCTGGATCCATGATGTCACCAATCCATGTGAAGGACTTTCGACGAATCACACGCTGTCACGTCAGCATCACATGGATCCATGGGCCCACATTACCAACTAAACTGCCAGGAAACGTGCCATGCACGGAGGAGAGGCATCAGGGCCCACATGGAAGCGAGCCAGAGGAAGGACTAGCCAGGAGGCCACCCTAGGGGGTCGGCCGACCCTAGGTTCGGCCGAACCGACCTAGGGTCGGTTCAACCTGGCCCTCCACGTGTCACTTGCTCATTGGCTCTTGGCTGCATTCCCGGGTGTTTAGGGGCACTTTGAGCCCCGAAACAAGCCTCCTCCTTGTCTATAAATAGGAGGGGAGGGGCTCCATTTCACACACACCACTTAGCTCTCAAGTTTCACTTTCTCTTGTGTAGCTCTCTCTCCCTCTCTACAATTCTGCCCATGAGAGGTGATTCTCACCTCTTTGTGGTAGAATGGTGATGAGGAGGGATCTAGATTAGGATGAGTGTGAGGTAGAGGAGGGGTAAGGAGTGAGTTGATGTCCTCGTGGATGCTTGTTCTTCATTTAGATCAAAGTGAGTATTTCAGCATTTCTTATTTAGACTATAGTGGACATCATGCGTGGTTGCTTTGTTCTTGTGTTCTTGGCTCGTTCATAAGTTAGAGACTTGTGTTCTTCGTGACACAAGGCTTCGATCCTTTAGAGCTAGAACCATAGTTCATTTACTTGTTTAGCATGCTCTGATCCTGTTTAGTTAAGTAAGTTTGCTGTATCTTGTTCAGCTGCATCCATAGTTTCCTTTCTGCTCCCAGTTCAATGATATGATCTGATTCGGATCTTTCCCTTGTTCGTGGGACCGTATTTATACGGTTGCTATAGTGTAGTTAGCAGGCTAGCATACGCTGCAATATAGTGTTTATCTGGGGTACAGACGTGGTGTCTGAGCCTTGGGTTTCCTACAGAGACCACGTACGATCGTAGCGTAGGGGTAGGCCGTAGTGGTGACAGCCTGTTGGACCCTTTGTAACCCTCTACGTCGCGTACCGAGTTGGGCTCGCAGGACATCACCTCTGAGTGTTGTTGCCCCGTGGGGACGACTGAGATCTGACAGGAATACATCTTGAGAGCTAAGTCCCTTAAGGAAGTGCTCCTTGTATCCCGACCTATCCCAGCGAAAGCTAGTGTCCTTGGATAGACCCTCTCTGGTTACTCTCCGTCCTAGGAACGAAACCCGAAGGGAGTACTCATTCTCCTAGGGAGAAGTGCTGCAGCAGTGTATCCGTGCGCTTGCGATATACCCGGTCGTTCTTATACGCTCCCTCTAGGTGTTCACTAGTGGTGAGGATAAGAAACGCCAACAAGCATTTCTGGCGCCGTTGCCGGGGACGGCTATTGTTAACCTTCGAGCCCGTCTATCCTCGTATTTATCTTTTCCCTTTTTATTCTACCTTTACCCCCGTTACCCTTTTTGAAATATCCCTTTTTGTTTTCTTTCTACCTCTACCCCCGCTACCCATGGAAGGTTATCCTTGTAAACACCTTCCGCCTTAGAGGAGTGAACCCTCAGAGCCATCTTCGTCAAGACCCACTCTTACATCTGGCTATAGGATTCACCCCTATCTCATGAAGCTAATTCAGGACCTATCCTTCTCGGGGTTAAGTCACGAGAACCCTTCTGATCATGTGAGAGACTACGAGCGTCTGATTGAAACTCAGGGTAAAACTGGAGAATCACCGGATGCTCGAAAAAGAGAGTTTTTCCCACTATCCCTCTCTGAGGAAGCTCGGGATTGGCACCGTTGTTTTGGTAGGGACTACCTTACTTGGGAGAGGTTGAGAGCAACTTTTTGCTCCTACTTCTTCCCAATACGACGTGTCATCTCGTTAAGGGCAAAGATCCTTTGTTTCGAGCAATGTGAGGAGGAATCACTAGGAATGGCATGGAATCGTTTCGCCTCCGCAGTGGAAGATTGCCCAGTCCTCCGCATTCCCGATTGGATGTTGCTTCAGCACTTCTGGTTTGGATTGCGGAAGAATGATGCCATGAGGCTTAATGCTCTCTCCGGAGGATCCTTCCTGCACCTAGATGCTGTCAAGGGAAGAGAGATCCTGGATAATCTCCAAGAGTTCAGCTCCCCCTGCATCCCGATCAACGAGGCACCCACCAGAGAAATTGTTGAGCCACCTAGATCCATCGTCAGCCGAGTCCGAGACTTCATGTCCACTCTTACTGAGCTCTGGCTGAAGATGTCATTCCTGAATAGCAGGAGTCTAAGGGAAAGATTTCGTTGCATGAGATCTACCCTTGGGTTCCCCTCTCGTGCATCTTCTTAGACTTTCTCCCCGAGACTTTGTCTCATGGGAGGACGAAGAGAGTAGTTCGGAGAGAATGACCATTCCCGGCCAGGATGATTTGTTCGATCCTCACTACTATCTTCTGAGAAGGGAATGAGAGAACCATCGTGTTTCTCCATCGAGGTTTGAGCTGAAGTGCCTCGCACTGAAGTTTCGTATAAACTGAGACATCAGTCTCTGCTTATTAATCCATTGGATTCATCCGTCAGACCGAAGGAGCATGATCATTCACCGATCAAATGGAATGCATTCACTTTTCATCTTGAGCACATCGATCGATGCCGATCAATCAGGAGAAGCTTTCACTTTGTATCTTATGCCTGATTTGATCGATGCCCAATGGGAGGTGCGCTTTTCAGTTTATCCAAAATCCCCCATTGGAAGCTTAGGCTAGACTTGGGAATGTTTTCGTCACTTTGATGGGAACATCGAACCCCCTGCCTAAGGTAAGAGTGAGTAAATCTTGCTCTTCATCCGAACTCTAGTTCTTGATCATACACCGGCCTCTAGAAGTCCACGCTTTATCCTTTTGAGAGCCGTGTGTCCTTCTGAACTTGAGTTCACTCGGAGATCGGTACCTATCGGTGAAGCACTAGCTTTAGTGCTCGATCTTTTTATCTCCGAGTTCCACGACCCCAGTGCTATAGTCCTCGAGTCCCATGACCACCTCAGGGAAGGCCTCAGCCTCTCTGGGATGATCATGCTTGCTCTCAGCCTCGATATATCTTTCAGGGCTCGAGGTCGTATACGCACTACCCTTGCAGAGCAGAGCTTATTGTCATATCAACATCATCTGCAAGGAGACGGTCATAAGTTGAGACAGGAGATCACAAGACACCCACACCCTGAGTACTCCGGGGACTCTTCTCGTTTCCCCCAGACGAATTATCTTTCAGGTATCTTGTGGACCGTGGTCATGCTGGAGAAAGATTAAGAGAAGAAGGCAAAGGTCCACGGGAAGGCAGCACCTTTATGGTGACACGGACACCTCGTGACTACCACCGGAAGTGCCTACACTTCTGACGAACCTAGTGTGTCACCAAGGTAATTTCCCCCAGATTCTTTTGGACATATCATGGTTTGGCCAAGGTTGGTGTAAAGTTGAAGGTGAAATTTTCAACCTCAACCTTATATTAGCCTTAAGCCTAAGCCAATCCTTCCATCTCGGGGAATCCACCTGGGCCGTCGATCTTGAGACCTGCTTGAGCCCACACGAGAAGGGGGAGGACCAGAGGGGCCCACAGGGGGCCGGCCGAACCCTGGTTCGGCCGAAACCCTGGGGCCTCCTCTCCCCTTCTTCTTTCACGTGTGCGTCTCATTCTCCTCCAGAACCCTTCTCTCTACCGCCCGACGAGTTTTCGCATCGCGAAACCCATCTCCTCCACCTCAACTCCTCAGCATCGCCGTATCCATGGCCGGCCACGGTTTCACTCGGCTCCGTAGGGAGGCATCGCCCCTCACTTCAGGAGGAGGGAGCCCCTCTCATCTCATCAACCTTAGGAACTTGGATGAGGTGATGGGGTCGCCGAAGGCCATGACCCCCGAGAGAGGCAGGAGTGTGGAAAGCACTCGCAGGATGCGCACCGACTCTCCGGTGCAGTCATCTCGGTGAGGCTCCTCCTCCCCGCCTTCGTTCCCGGCCAGGATGGCCACCATGGGGGACAGGACTGCTGCCAAGCGCGTCTTGTTCGATGATCCCCCTGGGCCCCCCTTGAAGCCAGGCGAGCGCTACGTCGGGTCCGACTTCAACAGCTTCAGAGAAGCCTTCTGCCATACTTTTGAGCAGGATGTGTGGGACGAGTTCCCTCTTCCACAGACCCAGTGCAAGATCTTCGGGGTGAAGACAGCCACTGGAGGCTATGGTACACCCTACCATAAGCCCCCTTAGTGGGAGTGGATCCTCGTCAAGATCATTGCAGACATCCGGGCGAATGGCGCCAGGAAGACCCCGGCCCTAGCAAAGCTGGCAGACAGACTAGCTGAACTATTCTTAGAACATGAGAAGCTAGTTGAGGAGCTGGCTAAGCAAAGGGATGAGTACCATGAGCTTAGGCTTGAGTACCGCCAGTTGGAGGAGGACATGACCCAGAAGCTGCAGAGGCTGGCAGTTGCTGAGGGAGAGGAGCAGATCCTCTCTGAGTAGTGGGGATTAGCCCCAGCTTTAGTTCATTAGGCGCTAGTCTAGGTCTAGGTTGATTTCCCTTTGTTTTCCTTTATTTCATTTATTTCCCTTTGCATGTGTGTAAGCGCCTAATCATTTGGTTTAAAACATTTGAATTTGAATAAAGTGGCTCACCGGTCATGTAACCCGGTTTAGCCACCCTTTGTGTTGTTACTTTGGTCTCTGTGATTTAGAAGACATCTAGGTTCGAGACAGTGTGGGGGAAGAGCCACGACTCTCCCAATGCAAGAGCGACATTTTCGTATGTACCCACTGCGAGCACTCCGCGCTAGCCGATCGATCACCTACCGAGAACTTGAACGGGACCCGCACGAGTTCACTCCTGTGGAGAGCCTCTCACGGTTCACCTTCTATGCATAGCACTGGTTTGCATCTCGACAACTCACTCTCTTTCATTCCTGAGTTTTATAAGCTATATCTTTTATCTCTAAACTAAAACTCGAATGATGATGCTAAATATCACCCAGCTCATTTGTACCTGAGTAGACTTACATATGTTTTATTCCTTGCTTTCTACCTGATGCTTGTGAACCAAAATCTTCTTAAATACATGCATGTTCACCTAAGTAATTGATTAGTATGATATGGCTGGATGATATGATCTTTTGCTCTGATGACTAACTCTCTTGGGGAATTTATCTTTGAAAACTCAAAACCTCTTGGAAAGGCTCCTCTTTGATATGCCTCCATCCCATTAGAGCCATATGATCTCTGTAGGTAAAACCTTCGATTCATATGCTGCTTGTCATTACTTTGAGCTTTGTCAAATTCTGTGACCCTTGTGAGAATTCTTTTCATTACTTTCATGATCAAGATTTATGTGCACCCACCCTATTTTCCCCTTCCTATGCTTCTACACTGGAAGTTAGCATTGTATCATCTATCCATTCCATAAAAACAAAACTCCATATGTGGTGTGACATTTCTCTCCAAAGTGTCCTTCAAGAAGAGACATGGGCTATGAAAAAAAAATACATGCTCAAGGCATGATAAAAAAAAGAGAGAAAGAATAGCCCATGTCCAAATTAAAGGAGGAATAGGGGAGAGATAGATCATGCAAAAAGGAGTTCCATATCATAGATGGTAATAACTAGTATCCATTCCGGGGCTAGTGTCCACCTTACCATCAACCCACATTTTCACCATATATATATGTATGGTAATATCTAGCACCCATTCCGGGCCTAGTATCCACCTTACCATACACACCATAGTCATACCGGTGCACATCTTGATCTGATGGTAAGATTTGATTTTCTCTGTGGATCCAGTCTTTGACTTTGCAAAATATGTGATGCAAGTATGCTTTCTCTTTATCCTACCCTGAGCTCCACATATAGCCATCATTAGAAGTAGGATGAAGAAAGGTGAAATGCCTTAGTGAGGACATATACACATTGAGCGATTTGAGAGAATCAAATGAGGAAGCCACCAAGAGTTTTGTTTATGAAAATCTCACAAAACCCCCAAGGTGTTTATCATCAGGTGCATAAGTGACTTGATTCACAGCTATTCTACTTTTCAATCACCCAAGGGAACATGATAGCCACTACACAGAGGTTCGCAGGAGCAAGGTATGGCTTGGAATATCCCTTATGTCTGTCTTACTTTTCGGTATTTATGACCCGCTTGGCTTTGTTTCCCCTTCACTTGGGACGAGCAAAGGTCAAGTGTGGGGGTGTTGTTGACGGTCAATATTTGCCATTTTCAAGGCCGTCAACCCCTGCAAATCTAAGCATGAATTGAACATCCACACTAGAAAAGGTGCTTAAACTCATATTTTCCACCAGTGTCGATGTCTATTTGAATGCAGGTATTTAGCATAAGAAATGAGAGAAATTCATGCACTTTCACTCCACTCCAATCCAAGGCACTCAAATGCTGGCCAATCAGGGGCTGCCACATGGATTCTCTGGATCCATGATGTCACCAATCCATGTGAAGGACTTTCGACGAATCACACGTTGCCACGTCAGCATCACATGGATCCATGGGCCCACATTACTAACTAAACCGCCAGGAAACGTGCCATGCACGGAGGAGAGGCATCAGGGCCCACATGGAAGCGAGCCAGAGGAAGCACTGGCCAGGAGGCCACCCTAGGGGGTCGGCCGACCCTAGGTTCGGCCGAACCGACCTAGGGTCGGTTCATCCTGGCCCTCCACGTGTCACTTGCTCATTGGCTCTTGGCTGCATTCCCGGGTGTTTAGGGGCACTTTGAGCCCCGAAGCAAGCCTCCTTGTCTATAAATAGGAGGGGAGGGGCTCCATTTCACACACACCACCTAGCTCTCAAGTTTCACTTTCTCTTGTGTAGCTCTCTCTCCCTCTCTCCAATTCTGCCCATGAGAGGTGATTCTCACCTCTTTGCGGTAGAATGGTGATGAGGAGGGATCTAGATTAGGATGAGTGTGAGGTAGAGGAGGGGTAAGGAGTGAGTTGATGTCCTCGTGGATGCTTGTTCTTCATTTAGATCAAAGTGAGTATTTCAGCATTTCTTATTTAGACTATAGTGGACATCATGCGTGGTTGCTTTGTTCTTGTGTTCTTGGCTCGTTCATAAGTTAGAGGCGTGTGTTCTTCGTGACACAAGGCTTCGATCCTTTAGAGCTAGAACCATAGTTCATTTACTTGTTTAGCATGCTCTGATCCTGTTTAGTTAAGTAAGTTTGCTGTATCTCGTTCAGCTGCATCCATAGTTTCCTTTCTACTCCCAGTTCAATGATATAATCTGATTCGGATCTTTCCCTTATTCGTGGGACCGTATTTATATGGTTGCTATAGTGTAGTTAGCGGGCTAGCATATGCCGCACTATAGTGTTTATCTGGGGTACAGACGTGGTGTCTGGGCCTTGGGTTTCCTACGGAGACCACGTACGATCGTAGCGTAGGGGTAGGCCACAGTGGTGACAGCCTGTTGGACCCTTTGTAACCCTCTACGTCGCATACCGAGTTGGGCTCGCAGGACATCACCTCTGAGTGTTGTCGCCCCGCGGGGACGACTGAGATCTGACAGGAATACATCTTGAGAGCTAAGTCCCTTAAGGAAGTGCTCCTTGTATCCCGACCTATCCCAGCGAAAGCTGGTGTCCTTGGATAGACCCTCTCTGGTTACTCTCCGTCCTAGGAATGAAACCCGAAGGGAGTACTCATTCTCCTAGGGAGAAGTGCTGCAGCAGTGTATCCGTCCACTTGCGGTACACCCGGTCGTTCTTATACGCTCCCTCTAGGTGTTCACTAGTGGTGAGGATAAGAAATGCCAACATAGACACAGTTGTTGCAGACTCTTACGGCTACTGTTCAAAACATGCAAGCTCAACAGAATCAGCCAGCACCTCAAGCTCCTCCGCCACCTGCAAACAAACATAGAGAGTTTATGAGCCACCACCCACCCACTTACTCCCATTCAGTGGAACCCCTCGATGCTGATGATTGGCTTAAGACTATTAGCAAATGACACAATGTAATGATCGTGAGAAAGTCTTGTATGCTTCAGGACGCCTAGAGGGCACAGCAGCTGATTGGTGGGATGCTTACACCGCCGCACGTGCTGCTGCTAACACCATCACCTGGCAGGAGTTCCAGGAGGGTTTTTGTACACATCACATCCCAGCTGGTGTGATAAAGCTCAAGCAGAAAGAGTTTGTTGCTTTGAAGCAAGGCTATATGTCTATCAGTGAGTACCGAGACAATTTCACCCAGCTGTCTCGGTATGGTAAAAGGCTTCGAGGAAAGGAATTCAAAGAAGGTGACAAGATCCTCCTTTACAACTCTAAGTTCAAGATTTTCGGGAAATGCAAATTGAAAAGCAAATGGGATGGACCGTATGTCGTTCACTCGATCTCGCCAAGCAGAGTGGTAACGATTATGGATGTAAAAGGAGATCAATATGTGGTTAATGGACAACAATTGAAGGTTTTCTTGAGCCTGACACCATGCCCATCGACTACATTGACATATACACCATGGAGGACGAGCCCGAGCGTCAAGCTTAAGACGTAAAACGAGGTAACTTTTCTGTAAATAAATTTTCATTTTCTTTTCTTATTTTTATCGAGTCCTTTTCGTGATTTTTAGCTGGACCTTTTCACCATATAGGCTAGTATACACGAAACACAGAGGCCTGCAGAAGATGAGCCACGGGGGCCAAACCAGGGGGTAGGCCGGCCGGCCCAGGCCGACCGGCCCAGCACCCTCTGCGTCGGTTTCTGCCCATTTTTCTCTGGGATGCGGCTTGGTTTATTTCCTTTCTTTGCCTACCTTTTTAGGAACTTCAAAATTAGGAAGGATAGGGTTTCGGCTAAGTTTTCCCGGGATATTTAAGGATGCATGGGGGGAGCTCGAGATTCGCATCTCATTTGCAATCTTCCACCTCCACAAAAGCATTTGAAGCACCCATGGCGATCCCGAGCAGCACCTAGGGGAAGGAGGAGATCAAGGCAGCAACGGAAGAAGAAACACGCCTCCCTTCTCTGACGCTGGCAACCGAAGAGCTTCGTCGGTGTGCCATGGTGCCCAAGCCAAAGGGAGAAGTGAAGAGAACCGCACGAATCCGTTGCGGAGGTCGTGTCCCGACGAAGCAAATTGCTAGCTGCAATCCAAGGGAATAAGAGAAGAAGAAGAAGCCCGCTACTCCCGTATGCTGTTTGGAGAGGCTCTTGGGGATGAAGAGGGAAAACTACAAGGAGAAGACTTCCGAGCTGGCGGATATGTACGGGGATAGCGAATTCTCCGATGACCGGAGCTCGAGCTCGTGGGGAGTCAGCGGAAGAGATGACAATGACCTCTATATTTGGGAGGAAGTGCCTAAAGAGGAGCTCGAAGATCACCACGAGCAAGGTGAAGGAGGTGACCCTGACGGCGGTGACAACCCAGACAACGAAGATGACGGAAGCGACAACGATCCGGCAGAGGAGCATCAAAAGTGTTGTGCGGCTTGCCGCAATGCTATAGCGGATCTCTACACTTCCCTTGATGAGTGCTTCCACACCATCAACACCATGCGACAAAGGATGGAGGTTTTAGAACGCATGGTTGAAGATGATTTTAAGTTCCATAACCGGAACATAAGGAAGCTTTTTGGGATGAACAAGAACTTTAAGAAGAATGAATGGTGCTCTTCTTGTGGGAAATTCCATTAGGTGTAGTAGCTAGCTTATCTCCCTCTTATACTTCTTGTAAAATTACAACGAGGACGTCATAAGATCATAAGATCTAAGTGTGGGGGGGAGCTAGCTTATCTTTAAAAATTTTTCTCAAGTGGTGATAGGTCGAGTCTTAAAGTCGAGTCAAGTTTGAGTCTTGTTTTTAAATTTTTAGCTCGTGATGTGTCTTAAATTAGCGTTGAGTCAAGGAAAAGAAATAAAAAGTGTGTTACACATTTTGTCTTGTGCAAGTCTTTTGTTTCTTTTACTTGTTATTTCTTTCTTTTATCCTTATTATTTGTTGTGAATAATTGTTTACCGTGGTGCTTAGTGGAAGTTTACTTTTGAAAGTATCCATGCTCAACTTTGATCTAGGACCTTACTTTACTTATGCTTTGAGTAATACTAATATTGAAGGTATTTATTTCTGAAAATTATGAAAAAACCCATGCAATGAAGGTTAGCGATTTCTTTCTCCAAGTTGAGAGACAAGTCTATCCTATACAAAGCCTACAATATATATATACTCCACCATAAGTGTTGTTTAGCATGATGAATTGGGTTAGGACTTTACTCTCTTGGGAGATCTAATTTCGAGCAATGATCATGTCCTTGATGTATATCTTTTATTGCTAGCCTCGTCATATATTCGGTAACGGGAATTTCACATTGGATGCCTCGTACATCGCCGGATTCCATACCCAAAACCATAAACATTTTTTCATCATCTTATTCCTTGAAGGCAAGGTTTTATTTAAAATTCAGATTGGTATTCATGTCAAAAAGACGGGCGAAAGGCTTCGGAAAAGAATATAAAGATATGGAGGAAAGAAAAAAAGAGAAGAGGGGTATATATGTGTATATGTGTGTACGCACACACAAGAGAGAAAGAGAAAGAGAAAGAAGAAAGAAGAAAAAAGAAGAAAACAAAAGAAAAGAAAAGAAGAAAAAGAAAAAATCCAAGGCAAAGCAAGAAAGGTATATTGAGGGATGATAAGTCAAGTGAAAATCAAGAGGAGTGCAAGGAAGGATGTGACGATGTTGAGAACGAATCTTCGATTTTCCATACCATGTGCAATCCGACATCGAGGACATCACTAGTGCCTTGAAGTCATTATTCTTTTTTCCTTTGCACATGTCCACCATTCTAAATCTTCTCATCCTTGATACTCTTACATTATGGTTTAATTCTCATGATCATTGGCTTGAAAGGTGAACAACCACTAGAGGATTTTCCTAGCTTGATAATACTTGTGCTACCTTCACTAGCCATACCTATAGCTCCACCTTACATTATAAATGAGAGATTTATGAGAGGTGAGAGTTTATGAAATTATCTAGGATATCCACTTTAAATGTGTGACATGTGAGAGCTTGGAGAAGGACTTTGTCTAATACTTTGTGCAGGAATTTTGTTTCTAAAAGTTTGTAAAAACCCTCCAATGGAAGCAAGAAAGTAAGTATGGATGAAGTTGAGGATCTCTAGTGAAAAGGTATGAGTTGTGGAGTAAGTCTTGAATTGGTACATTTCTAAACGCCCATGTTTGCATTATGATCTTTGTTTCATGTTTCTTACATTAAAGATAAAGGATTGACTAACTTGTAAGGAAAGAATTGACGAAGCATGTTTCAACTCCTTGGATGAACATCTTGTGAGCAACTTGCTCGAGGACGAGCAAGATCTAAGCGTGGGGGGATGTTGGCAGTCGATTTCTGTCAACCTAGAATACTTGTTATGTTATGGTTTGAACATCATTTTGGAACTAACCCGCCACTAGGCATACTAATGATATAACAAGTTCACCATTGGATGTGCATTTTGGAGTATAGTATTTTTGCAGGAATTCATGTACTTAATGAGGGGAGATGCACTTAGTTCGGAGGACGATTTGCAAGTCAATCAAGGAGCTCCGACCATGTGCGAACTTGCCTCCAAAGGTGGCAAGGACCAATGTGCTTCAATGGAGAATTCCCGAGGACCGAGGTGAAAAGACCGGAAGTTCATGCATAAAGATCCCTTAATTTGGTCGCGGGGATAACGACATCCAAAGGCCACAATTGAAGGAGCAAAAGACCCAAAGTGCAAAAGATGAAGCGTGGAGCAAGACGGACCGGAACCGGGCCGAAGAGGGCCCAGGCCGACCGCCCCAGCCTCTTCTGGCATCGGTTCACCGCCCCCTTTCTTCGGTGTTAAGTACGTGGAACCCTAATTGCCTGCCAGAGCCGCCATTCGCGAAAGACGAACAGAGAAGCCTCGGAGATCAACACAAGTGAGAGAGTCAATCGAGGGTGAGAGCATTCAAGAGAAATCATTGCCGAGGTCAAGGGAGGCTACCACGAGGAAGGAGGACGCTGAGGCCTTGCCACGGTGCCACCGGAGTTGAAGGACAATGAGGATCGAGCTCCATCGGAGGCATCCACCATGCTCAACGGTGCCATGCCTAGCGTCTTGATGGGGTAAAGTTATCGTTTGTCTGTGGAGTTGTAATGGAACTTGATGTGTAGTCACTCACTCTTGTTTGGATCATATGTCTATCATTCCTTTGTTGATGATGCTTAATGTTTAAGACTAGCTACCATGCTTTCAGGGTTGCTCCCGTAGATCACATCAACATACCGTGTTCATTAGGATTAGTACTGATTACCTTCGCGTAGTGACATGTACGAGGGAAGGGAAACACCTAATTCTTTGTCCACATGCTTAGATAGATTGGATCGGGGCTTTATCATGTTTTGGGTGATTGCATCTTCAAGTACCTAGACTCCATGGGCATACGTTCTTCATATTTGTGAACCTCTCATCTTTCTTTAGCGTAATTTAGGGTTAGTTTGTCTTTTCTTTATAGATTAACCTTCCTTCATAAGTCTTCAATCAACTAAGTTAGTGTTAGGTTAAATGCTAGTAATCCACTTGCTCCTTGGGTTGACAAGAACCTTGGGACTCCCCTAGGTGAAAAAGGCTACAAGCGATCCATGCGCTTGCGGTGAACCTGACGCATTATTGAACCGTCAACAGCCATACACTCTGAGGCGTTCCAAGTTTGGTTTTATCATGATGACGGAGGAGGAGGAGGAGAGGCTTGTTCATCTCAAGAAAAGTCTTGTGCCTAACATTGACTTAGACGACAACGCCCTCCAAGTATTGGAATTCCATCCGGACATTCATCAAATATTGAGTCACCTTGGTTGGGTGCAATTTCCCGATGGGATTGGGGTGAGCACTCACATGGAGCTCGCCTTGGAAATTCTTATGATGATGGCGCCGGTCATTGATGAAGGAGTGACATCCCTCCCATTTCGGCTTAAAGATGAAGAGTAACTAGTTCCCTATGAGCATATTAGAGAGTTGCTCGGGTTCAAGAAGGAGGCCCGGGAACAAGTGGACGTCCAAGATAATGTGCTAGAAGGATTTTGGGGAATGATTTCGGGAGAAGACAACCGGCAAAGGAGCAGCATCCGAAATCCTATCATCCAGATATTTCACTCATGGATGAGTAAGAGGATTTTGGGAAGGATGAAGGAATCAAAAATCACCGACATGGAATTAAATTGGCTTTATTCGGGAATGGTTGCTTGGCAAGCTATTGATCCTTCATACATCATGATTAATTGGTGGTGTTGTGAAGCAACTTCGGGGACCGATGATATTTGTTCGGGATGTTATCTCTCTAAGGTAGCTATTTCTTTGAGGACGGCAATTTCAAGAAATCCAAAACTCCTCCTTGCCGGGACTTCCCTAGGAATCGAGTATATGAAGCAAGGGAAATATATAAGTGGAGATGAGAAAAGAGGTTACAAGGTGGCCAAGGTTAATGTTCCTCTCCCCAACATGAGGTTGAAATTATTCATTGAAGGAACAGAAAATTGGTTGGAAGAAGGACTTCTTGTGTCGGCCAAGAAAAATAAAAGAGAAAGAATTATAGAAGAGGGATCATCCTCCGCAGCCCAAGATCAAGGACGGGCTGCATATAATCAACCATATGGAGGGATTCCTATGCCACTGCCATATTACGGAAGTGTGCCAACGCAAGCATGGGGGAGTGGTGCAGCCATGCCACCACCACCTCCAACATATTATCCACCGGCCTTTGTGGTACCTAATGTAGCGTTCGTGGCACCATATGCAAGCATGCCTCAACCCCAACAAAGTGCAGCCATCATTGGGGCATATGTGGAAAGAAATGTGCAAGACGCCGAGAGCATCCGGACACATGTCAGCCAATGGCAAGAAGGAATGGCGGGGATCGCCCATCAACTAGGACGCCTTCAAATTGTGCCACCGGATCAATTTCATGGAGGGCCCATGCAACCATACTATGAGCAAGGATATAACGAGAGTCAACCACCGAAGGATGAGCCGTCGGAGGAAGAATGAAGAAATGAAGAAGGAATAATGCTTTTAAGTGTGGTTTGATTTTTCCTTTTCTTTTCTTTATTTTCAGCTTGTGTGCATTTATGTATGCGTAGCATTTTCTTGTTTTATTTATTGTCAGCATGTGTGTGGTAGTAGTAGTTTTTGTTTTCACTCACCATGAATAAATTTCACCATCATTTTTATGATGTTTAATATGGATGGAAAATTGTACCATGTTGATATGTGATGATCGTTGCCGCTTTGCTCATTCCTATGCTTGATTTATATATGATTAAACTAGTGCTCTATTTAAACATGATCTGAAAATTAAATTAATGCTAGCCTAATCTTTTGTGGAGGTTATGATAACTTGAGACCCATAGTATTTTTCATTGCTCTCATTGTTGAATGAATCAAACATCTTTTATTTCTATTCTTAAAAAGTTATGCTAACCTTGTCATTAGTACCGCTTGCATTTTGCTCTACCTATCCAAAGCCGTATATTTTGAGTGCAAAAACCTTAGTGTACAAGATTTATTTTTTGGGTGCATTGATTCAAGGCTTGATTTCTCTGGCCCGAGACTAAGAAGCTGGTCATTCCGTTTTTGTGTATCTATCTTTATGCTAGCCTTTTCTATCCGTGCATTGTGAGTTTCCACATTGGGAATTTCGTAAATCTCACCAGATATCCACCCACAAACCCAAATATATCTTTTTGTGATTCACCTCCTTGACCACAACCCAAAATTTTGAGTATGGATGAATAGTTCGAGGAAGATTACAAGGAAGGTTCCGTCAAGTGCAGCAAGACTTTGGGAGACCTCCAAAGGGATCCCTAGAAGATTTCAAGTATCTCTCTTCAAGAAAATATGAGAATTTCAATATCTACCTTGGCTCAATCATCACCTCTTTGCTCGAGGACGAGCAAACGTCTAAGCATGGGGGGTTGCCAAGGAAGTGCTAGTGTAGTCTAGAGTTCAAGGGGAGTAATAATAATAATAAATATATGAAAAAATGATAAAGAAGAAAAAAGTATGATGAGAAAAAGAAAGAAATAATAATAATAATAATAATAATAATAATAATAATAAAGCTCTTCGGTTCTCTAGCTACAATTAGTACATTTGAGTTTTCAAAAGGATTCAAGATCAAGACCCATACTCATCTTTCCAACCATGTGCAATCCGATAACGAGGACTTCGCTTGTGCCTTGGGATCACTCTTTGCCATTTGCACATGTCCACTTATCTCAAAAAGTGTGTGTTCACCTCTCCCCCTTGAGATGAGAGTTTATGAGCAAGATGCAAGAAGGTTATTATTGATCTTGGTAAAGCATTTTTCTTCATCCCGCTCTTTATTTTGAAAATTTCTGAGATTTGTTCTAAATTTGAGAGCATGACTAATTACTTATGGAAAGAGCTTAAATGGTATCTACCCTCCATAGAGATAAAAGCTAGTTACATTATAGAACTTTAACAAATATAAATTTAGAGAGCATTATGTTTTATCATGTATGATCAAGTGCAGGGTATGAACAATGAAGGGCAACACTAATATCCATTGAAGGCTTACTCGAGGACGAGCAAGGTTTAAGCATGGGGGATGTTGGCGGTCGATTTCCGTCAACCTAGCCATGAGTTTACCTTCAATGTTGGTATTAATTTGATATTCAAACTAACGATCCTATCCCTCATGATATGTCAAGTTCGCACTCGCATGTGGTTTTTGGAGTTTATTGTTTACACAGGAATTAAGCACCTAAATGAGGACTTCCAAGTAAAGTTCATCGAGCACTTTACGAGAAGATCATGAAGACCGGCAAAAGTCAAGACACGAGGTGAACATGACTCCAAATGACCTGAGGACTGAAGCATGAAGCCGTAAAACTCTGAGGACCTAAACAGAAGATGTGGGAGTTTGCGCGCCAAGCACCCTTATCTAAACTGCGGGGAAAATGATGTCAAGGACCCACATGCGGTTCGGCAAAAACTCAAGAACACGCGAGAAACTTCGGGAAGAAAGATGGGATGGAACTGGGCCGAGGTGGGCCCGGGCTGGCCGGCCCAGCCCACTTCGGGCCCTGTTCGCCACCCCCTTTGACCTAGCACCCCTTCAGGCTATTTATAGTCCCTGTGCGAAGAGCTACGTATCAAGCCATTCGTCATTCGCCGCCGAGGAGCAGAGAAGCTAGAGGGACACCATCTCGGAGAGGAGGGTCGTGCTAGTTGTCTATGGCTACCCTAGCTCGTGGGAACCTTGAAAGGAAGACCACATCAGACTTCCGAAGCTAGGATCAAGATCGAGGTAGGATCCCGGTGGTGATCTTGTTCATGTATACATTCATGGTGAAGTCTTTGTGAATCCGATTTCTAGTGATCAAGTGCCTTCTTCTATGATTTTGTTCTTGGTTGGCTTTGCTTCTTCCTCAATGTATTCTCGAGATAGATTGCACGGGGTGTTCTTGTAGCCGCGGTGGCTAGAGGTGCATACCGGATCTACCAAGTGGTTCAACATGTTCCTTGTGAGTGTGCTCTAATATTTGACCACAAACGAAAGGGGGACATCGTGACAGGATGTTGACACCGAGTACTGCGGGGCGACTTAGGGGGTTTGACCGAAGGTCAAGATTTAAAGATGCTTTTTATGAGATTCATATGGTTTTCTTCATCTATCTTGTTCGGAGCTACAACATAAACATGATGTAGGCTCTCTAGATCGGTTATCTCTACGCTTTCTCTCGCTACCTCTTGTGTTTAGTAGATTAGATGCATTCAAAACCTCTTCAAGATGAAAGTGTTTTCTCAGTTATTAGATTGAATCTTGCGTTGCACATGTTCCACAAATTCGATACCTTGGGTGATACTCGAGGGAAAAAATTACTACATGATCTGTATGCATGCGGTGAACCTTGGCACGTTATTGAACCGTCAACACTAAACGATACACCGGTCACATCATACATAATATCTATCTTTGTTTCAAATTAAATAAAAAATCATCTAACTATCCTGCCTTGTCGGTCATGTATGACGCAATTAATCTCTTGCCCTTAATCTCTTTCCAATATTTAAATCATAAAAGAATCTATTATTATAGGATGTTTAGCCAATGCTCAATAATTTATTTGTCTCACTACAATATCATAAAAAAATATTGATTGTTCTTACTAATCTAAATAATAATTTATAGTATTTGTTATATGTCATCTAAAAGTACTAGCCCGTGCGGATGCACAGGTTGATGGACTAGTTAAAAACAATTTGTAAAAATTGTCCTGGGGGTGCACGAAAGCAAGCATTATAGAAGTAATCAAGAACAACTAACCTTCTTATTTTGGTCACATCATAGGTGTTTTGATATCATAGAAAAGTCATCTTTTTTTCTGAGATACAACATACGGAGTAGAAGTCATTAATCGGGTGCTTCGGTGTGAACAAGCTTGTGGATCATCAACGGAGCGAATGAACTCCTTGCAGTTGTCGTGGAAAAACTTGAGGCTCTGTGCTGATGGAGCAGTGGAGCCGTCGCGAGACAGTGGTATGCGTGGAAGAGAAGTCCCAAGTCCTAAAGTACTACAACACCCCGTGTCATTATTGGAATCATTATGTTTCCCTATAGACAAAACCCTAGGGAAATGCTCAACAAACTCTATGGGAATGATTTCCATGGAAAAATTGGTACGAAAAGGTTATAGGGACAAATAATTATTCATGGATCAAGTTCAATTCATGTCTCTCTTTGCCTCAACTTCGTTATCATTCTTTGTGATATATCCATGGAACTTATTATTAGCTTTTTATGTCTGATATCCTACCGAGAGGGTACCCAAGGTAGTAGATTGTGTGGTGCAGGATTGTAAGACCTGGAACTCGAAGGTTAAAGCAATGACACAAGACACAGATTTATACATATTCAAGCCGCAAAGTGAGTAATACCCTGCGTCCTGTTTGGTGTATATATTGCGCCCTACACTTGGGTGTTGAGATATGAGGATGCCCTCATGTGTTGCCTAGCGATCTAGGTACTCGGTGAAAGTGCATCTAGGCCCCTTAGTGGATTTTAGTGAATTGAATGACAAGGCAATTAAAGGACTAACTTGTTCGCTTAAGAATGTGAGCAAGTTTCTATTGTAATATTCACGACATAACAAGTGTTTCATATTAATGGATGAATGTTGTATGGCTCACATCAAAGAAAGCAAGCAAGTGTATGATCCCATGATAAAATGTTGATAAATGTCAAGCATTAATGAAGATAAATGTTAGAGATATACTTCAAAGATGATTTCAAGTCTTCGATAATTGTGTTAGCTTGATTACAAATAAAAGGGATCATAAAATGGAAAATGGTAAATTTCACTAGAGACAATGCAAGGCTTCATATTGTGATTGTACAAGGATACAAGGATGTTTCTATATTTGATGATCCTCAATTGGAAGCTTGCGTATTCGTTGTCAATCAAGAACAAACATTTGAAGTGGTTTTCAAATGAAGATTAATTGTCTATAAGACAAAGACAAACTCAATATGGCTAGGATAAGTGATGAAGAGATCAACCGAGATGACTAGAGTGAGGTACTAAGCAATCTTTGGTTTAGCGTGGCTACCATTAGTGTTTTGCAAGGGTGAAGTAACTAGTATCTGTGGGGTTTCGAAGAATCATATTCAAGCCTTGCCGAGGGAAGCAATGCAACTCAGCTATGTGTTATGGTTGGCAATATGGGGTGACTTAAGAATCCAAGTGTGCATTCTTATGTTTGATGGAAGGATCTTAAGTCACTAGCTCAAGTATGGATGTGCTCAAGATGATAGAAATGTTGAAAGCCCTCAAGTGGAAAATGTTTAAGTATGGCAAGATTGAAGATCTACAACTTCAAGAGGTTGATTCAGTATTTATATTTAATATTAAGTATAGGAACATCGTACTATCAAGAGGGATGCAACATTAGCTTTATGACCAACATCAAAAGTGTTCATTAGTTGACCTATGTGAGAAACAACCTTGAGATAGTTCATGAGTGTTCTGACAAACTTTTTTAACCTACCTTAGCCACTCATCTCTTTGGTGAAGTGTTGGTGAGAAGTTCAAGGTTAGTGGACTTTCTCTGCCCAGTGGGAGGCGGTCTAACCACCCTTGGAGTTAACGGCTAGTTTTTCAAACTAGCTGGTCTAACCAGTTTGGTACCCCGGTCTAACCGGGTTGACCAGTGCTCTGACGGCTAGTTTTCTTGAAGTGCTTCTAAGGTTCCTGGTGCGCTTCCTCTGCTATTCTTGCTAAGCCAAAGCCAAAGAAACTCTCCCCAACCATCTCTTTGTGAGATTTATGTGATTCAAGTCATATCCTTGTATTGGGTTGAGAGAGTGATCTTGTGTGAGCATTTGTGAGCTAACAAGAGCATCCCATAGCTTGAGCACTTGTGATTCACGTCTACAAGCCATTGAAGCATTTGTTACTCTTGGAGGTTTGCCTCCTAGATGGCTAGGCATCGCCGGCTAGCTCCCAAGGTGTGATGAGCAGCATCAAGTTTGTGAGGGCTGTGATCTTACCTCTTCGTGAAAAAGATCGTCTTAATGGAAGGAGGAAAGTGGTTGAAAGAGACCCAGCTTGTTGAGAGAGAGTTGGTGGAAAACTCAGATCTCAAACAAGCTCCTCAACAGAGACGTAGGATTCAAAGTGGTGAATCTGAACTTCGGGAAACAAATCATTGTGCCTCCTTTGTGGGTTGCCTCACTAGTAGGTTTCTAGCATATTTACTTTGTTTCTGCTTCGATCTACTTGGGTGTGCTTATCTTTGTGTGCAGGGATCATTACCCTACTTGTGAACATCTACTGAAGCCACTCAAGAACTTTGGTTCGTGCTAGAAGTCAAGAGAAGTTTGAGCTTCACTAGGGAAGTTCACTATGTGGAGCCGGTTTAACCTAGTCCAGAGAGACCGGTCTAATCGGCCTCCTCTGCACAGTGCAGCCGAGGCGGTCTGACCGCGTGTGCCAGAGAGTTCAAGTTTTTGAGTGAAAAGTTTAATTTGGTCGACTTGCCTATTCAGCCCCCCCTCTAGGCGACATCAAGATCCTTTCACCCAGCCCTCCTTTATATAGTCCAAGATGCGAGTTACTAGTCAGTTACAAGGTAGGGATCCTGATAGGATTATAAGAGAATTCTAGTATGATCTATTTTCTTTCTTCATTGCAGGTATCTGGGATGTATGTCTGGCACCTATTATGGGACCTTACAAATACTCATCCTTGATGCACATGTTAGTACCAATAACTATGTTATCACTCAATCACCGAAATCACAAACTATGGCATATTAAATATAAAGGGAACCAAAGTTCTTTCTGAACTAGAGTCTAGAGGCAGATCCACACATGGTGAGCACCTTCACCTTGCAACCTTACCAAGCCAACTTGTTAATTATTTATATAATTTCATATTATTTACATAAAGTTATATTAGCTTTGTTTAATCGTCTCTCACAGTCTGGTGACTGTAAAATAATCCCCGCCTTGGCTCTTCATGTGAGTCCTCCATATGGGTGTGGCCAGGAAACCTAATTTGCCAAAGTGCCCAACTCGCTGCCTAATTGAGGCACCGAGAGTGCATTGTATTCAGTATTTCAATAAGTGGGCAACAAATAAGAAACCTACAATAATGGAAAACTCCCAAGTTCAGTGAAGAAAGGATCCTTTTGGTGGAGAGATATACTTAGCGTCCGTTTGGCACGGCTCCGCGAGCGGCTCCGCGAGCTGTTTTCCGTGGAGCCGTGCCAAAGGGGGCAAAAAATGGCTCCTCGTCGGAGGCCACCGGAAAACCCGGTGACTGGAGCCATTCTGGGGCGGGGGAGCTGAAAATCGTAGCTCCACCCGCTCCTCCCCCGGCTTCGCGGTGCCTTTGCCAGCCATGCCCCCGGCGCAGGAAGAAATATGGTGCGCAGAAGAAAGATGGCCGGCGCGGGAAGAAGGTGGTTGTGGGAGCACGACGGCGGCGCGGGGAGGAGATGGCCTCTGCCGGTAGCAGGGGTGTGGCCCTGCAGGGAGGAGATGGCCCCGACAGCGGTGGAAGCCGGCGCGCGGCGTGGCGCGGGCTGGGGTAGAGGCCGTCGGTGGGCGCCGGGGGAGCTAAATGGCGCCGGTGGGGGAGTCGGTGGGGGCCGGGGACTGAGAAGGGAGCGCGACGGCGGGACAGCGAGGGAGCGTGGAGTGACGTGAGGATGGAGACGGGGGCGGTGGTGAATGGTTAACGTGAGGAGTGAATAGAGGAAAAAGGAATAAAAAGGAAAGGGAAGAAAAATAAAAAAATAATAGGAAGGGAAAAGAAATAGAAAAATAAAAGAGAAAAGAGAAAATAAAAGAGAAAATAAAAAAGAAAATGAAAGGGTATTATGGACATTTCACTCTCTTATCCATCTTACACAGCCAGAAGAAGCTGTTTTGCCAAATTTTTTTCGAAAACGGATTCAACTTCACCACAGAATCCGCTCCACCAGCACAACCACAGTAGGAGCTGCCACAGCCATAGCCGGAGCCCTACCAAACACACCCTTAAATTGTTTGACACTTACAAAGGAATTGCAATCCCAAATCCTGGTAATGGGCAAACAATATATTTATGGACTGAATTATGGTGCAAGGCTGTCCCAAAAGAAGCCTTTCCAGAGCTCTACTCCTTTGCAAAAAATAAACAAATTTCTCTTTTGAAAGCCAGATCATATGATCAGTTGCACTCTCTTTTCCATCTACCTTTATCTACAGAAGCTTATAACCAGTTGACACGATTACAGCAGCATATCAGCTAACTAAAGCACATTGACATGGCGAAAACTGGAGTTACATTTGGGGGAATAACACATACAGTTCAAACAAACTTATAAAGTCTTGAAAGGACATACAGAACTGCACCCAATATACAAATGGTTATGGAGCAGTTGTTACCAACTAAAGCGCAAGGTCTTCTTTTGACTTCTCCTCAAGGACAGGTTGGACACAAGAGACTTACTTCAAAGAAAAACTATGATTATTGATGACTACACATGTGAAACTATGATTATTGATGACTACACATGTGTTCTATGTCAACACAGCATAACAGAAACAGCACCACACCTGTTCCTTTGGTGCCCTTTCGCGAAAGAATCCTGGAACAGGATTGACATTGCTATTTCTGATAATATCTCTGGCTATGAAAACTTCGTATATGTCAAAACACAAATCAAGCAAGCCTTCTTCAATTCATGGAGATAATAATTCTTATGACATGGAGTATATGATCCACCAGGAATGGAATCTATCTTCGACAATCAAATACCATCTGCTGAACATTGCATGAACACATTCAAGAAGGAGTTTGCTCAGCTAATGCATAGAGCAAAAAAAAGTTATCTCCCTGTAATAGTTTCATGGTTTCAAAACTTGCTGTAACATCCCCTTCTCCTCTCTCAAACGATTGTATTCATTTGATTCTTTTTAATATATATAACCAGTAGGGGTTAAGCCCCTCCCGTTTATAAAAAAATGGAAAAAAGTGCAAATTACTATCCTCAAGTATAGAGAAAGTCTAGATAACCTCCCTAAATTATATTTTGGTTTAATTTACCCCTTAAAGTTAGCTACTTGGTTGAACTTACCCCCACAATGCAATTTGCCATTTTTGTTTCTCCACACACAAGTTGAATTTTAATTTGAGATTTTGCAAGATAGTAGAGGTCATCCTAATCTACATTAGAAAAATATTTTATGATTTTTTCATCATTAGTTTTATATAATTGTGTATCTCAATGATAAATTCAATTATTAAATAGTTTACCTATCAAAATAGTGATGAAAAAGTCATGATATTTTTTTAACATGCCTTATGTTGTCTGCTATCATCTTGCAAAATTCGAACTTAAAAGTCTATTTGTGTATAAAAAATAAAAAAGACAAATTGTGTTAAAAGGTGAACTAAATCAAGAAATACTTTAGGGATTAGGGTTATTCAAACTTGGTTGTACTTGAGGGTAGTAATTTGGACTTAATAAGAAGCCTACACCTCTGCTGTCAAGTTTATAAATTTACTCTGTTAGTAGTACCTACTAACTGCCTATATATTGTTGTAAAAAAACTGCCTATATTGCCTGTTTATATTATAGAAAGATTTATGAACAAACGAGAATGCATACATGTGATCGAACAAACACAGCACTGGGTAAGTGGGTAAAAGATAAGCCCGGCCTATAATGTCCAAACAGAAACCTCCAGGGGGTCGGCCGCGGGACACAGGACGACCGACGGGAGGTGCAGCCAACGTACCCACCAAATGCGTGTGCCGCATGCTCTCCATATGCATCAATTTCGATATTCAGTGGACATGGACGAGTCTTTCTTGATCGGAGACAGTGGCGCACGCGATGCACGAGGGTTGCGTTCTACACCTCCCCGGCCCGCCTGTGCTGTCTGCCGCCACAGTATATGTATATGTATATGATTATATCCCACCCGCCTGCTCCTCCACTACTCATCATCCCAAACCACATCTAACTGGCTAGACCACGGAATCACACAGCATGGGTCTCGTAGCTCGCCGCCACCACCACCACCACGCCGCAGTCGGGGCGCTCCTCGCCGCCGCGCTCCTGCTCTCCGCCGTCGCCGTCCCCGGCGCCACGGCGCAGGACGAAACAGGCCAGTGATCGAATGCGTGTCTGTTCATTCCAATCAGTCCCGCCATGCGTGCACGTACCTGTTCATGCATAGTAGACTAAGTATAGTATGTATAAATCTGAATGAATATTCTGAGCGGAGATCGAATGCATTGCATTGCATTGCATTTGGTTGGGCTTGCAGACGATGAGCATGAGTTCAGCTACGACCCGCACGCGGAGAACGGGCCGAAACACTGGGGCGAGATCAAACCGGAGTGGGCGACCTGCAGCGATGGCCGGTTGCAGTCCCCCATCAACCTCAGCCAACGCCACGCCATTCGGCAAGACCTCGGCTACCTCAAGTCCTCAACTACTCCTACAAGCCCGCCAAGGCCTCCGTCGTCAACCGCGGCCATGATATCAAGGTGCATGCGTCGATCGATCACTACTCCAACGCAACAAAGCAGTATAATACGATACTTTTTGGCAACAATTTGACGGGACCTGCCGTCTGTGTTTGTCATTCGTTGCAGGTTCAATTCGAGGGCGACGCCGGGAGTCTGGTGATCGACGGCACGGTGTACCACCTGAAACAGCTGCACTGGCACACCCCCACCGAGCACGCCCTCGACGGCCGCAAGTACGACATGGAGCTGCACCTGGTGCACCAGACCCCGGAGAAGAAGACGGCGGTGGTCGCCGTCCTCTACAAGGTTAGCACCGACGTCCCCGACCGCCGCGACCCGTTCCTGAAAAAGCTGGAGCGCGCCATCAGGCGCTTGTGCGATTCGGAGGGCCCCATCGGCGAGAAGGCGGTGGACCCCAACGACGTCGGCTTCAAGGGCGGCGTGTACTACCGCTTCAATGGCTCCCTCACCACGCCGTCCTGCGCCGAGGGGATCGTCTGGACCGTTATCCCAACGGTATATACATATACTCTTCTTCGTTCTCGATGCTTGCTTGGGTTGGCGACTTGGCTTCCTCAAGATTTCAAGTGCTTTGCTTGTGCAGCTTCACCCCGTGGCCTTGTATCAGATGGACCTTCTCAGGGAGGCAGTGGATGACGTAAGAGTCGATCTTGTTACTCCTTTGATTATTTCATTTCCACACACGCCTGACCAAAAATTCAGTGTGTGAAGCTAATACTAAATTCTTTCACCTGCAAGCTTGCCACCGTAACAAGAAAAGCTACATCAACTCTATACGGGTGGAAGATATGGAAATTTTCCATGAAAGTGCAAAGGCCGAAGCAATCACCAGCCACTTTGAAAATATTTTGGGCACCTCTGAGCGAGATTCAATTAAGCTTGATTTCTCAAGGCTGTCTGTACCAACTGTGGACCTGCCCTCTTTGGACGTTTGTTTCTCTGAGGAGGAGGTTTGGGAAACGTTAAAGGAGCTACCTTCTGATCGGGCGCCTGGACCTGACGGTTTTACAGGTCTGTTCTATAAAACTGCTTGGCCTATAATTAAGCACGATGTTATGCGTGCGTTCCATGCCCTGTGGTCGCTTGATGGTCGTAGCCTTTATCTGGTGAATCAAGCATACATGGTTCTCCTCCGAAAAAAACCAGACGCCTCTCAGATTGGAGACTACCGGCCAATCAGCCTAGTGCATAGCTTCGCTAAATTATTCACCAAGGTGCTAGCAAGGCGGCTGGCGCCGTTTCTGGACTCACTTGTTCGTCACAATCAAAGTGCATTCATAAAAGGGAGAATAATTCATGATAATTTTAAGGCGGACGATCTGACAGCCAAATGTCTGCACAAGCTCAAAATCCCAAGTGCACTTACCAAGATAGACATTGCCAAGGCCTTTGATACAGTAAGTTGGAGATATTTGTTGCAAATCATGCGACATATGGGTTTCTCGAGACGGTGGCTAGACTGGATCAGTCTCTGTCTATCGACGGCCAGCACCAAGATTGTGGTTAATGGTGCCCCCGGGCATAGGATCTGTCATGCCAGGGGCCTCCGGCAGGGCGACCCCCTCTCCCCGATGTTGTTTTTCATCGCTATGGAGGGTCTTAACAGATTGCTCAGGGCAGCTGAAGAGGATGGTCTGCTGCTACCCATGGGCCACAATGGAATTCAGGAAAGGGCATTCTTCTATGCTGATGATGTTGTGCTGTTTATTCGCCCAAGACAACAGGACCTGGTCACAACCAAGGCGATTCTGGACATTTTTGGCATGGCATCAGGACTACACATTAATCCTAACAAGTGCTTAATCAATCCGATCCAATGTGGGCTGGACGACACAGTAACAGTCCTGCAGTTCTTTCCTAGCCGGTTGCAGTCCTTTCCATGCCAGTACCTAGGAGTCCCTCTGTCAGTGACCAAGATTAAGAAATCTGATCTTATGCCCCTGGTCGACAAAGTGGTCGCCGGCCTACCGACCTGGAAGGCCGGAATGATGACCAGAGCTGGCCGAGCCGTGTTGGTCAAGACAAAGATGTCGGCTGTACCTGTCCACACGGCCATTGTCACGGCAATCTCGCCCTGGGTAATTCAGGAGATAGATAGGAGAAGGAGAGCCTTCCTATGGAGAGGGACGGCCACCGTATCGGGTGGTCACTGCAGGTTGGCATGGCCCAGGGTCTGCAGGCCACCGGACTTGGGAGGTCTGGGTTTCCCAAACTTGGAGCTCATGGGACAGGCACTGCGCCTGCGGTGGCTGTGGTTTAGGAAGACGGATGCTGCCAGACCGTGGTCGTCTTTGCCTGCGAAGATGGATGCACAGCTGCTGGAGATGTTCCACTTTTCCATTACGGTCAAGGTGGGCGACGGCACAACGACGTTGTTCTGGAAAGATCGCTGGATTGATGGTCGTTCAGTGGCAGAACTTGCTCCATGTCTGATTCAGACGGTCGGTCCTCGGGTTCAAAACAAGCGGACAGTTAAGGATGCCCTTCACAACAGACAATGGGTTCGGGACATAAATGGTGCGCTGACTGTACAAGTCATCCTAGATTTTCTCTCCTTGTGGTCACTACTCGACGATACTACACTTGATAGCACACCAGACCAAGTGATCTGGCGATGGAGCAAGGATGGCAGATTCTCCACTGCTTCAGCATACCGCGCATTCTTCAGTGGCCAGCATGCCATTCCTGGAGCCAGGTTGTTGCACAAGGCAAGAGCCCCCCCAAAATGCAAATTCTTCCTTTGGATAGTTCTTCACGATCGCTGTTGGACTGCTGCGCGAAGGAAGAAGCATCACTTACAGGCGGATGATGCCTGCGTTCTGTGCGACCAAGAGTCTGAGACGATCACACACTTGCTTATTGCTTGCCCCTTCAGCAGGGAGCTTTGGCACAGCTTGCTCAGCCGTTGGGGCCTGAGCTCCAGGACGCCCTCAGGTGCAGAGTTTGATCTTCCAGACTGGTGGGCAAGAGCCCGGCGCGGCCTCGACAGAGCAGGTAGGAAAGCAGTGGACACTTTAGTCGTTTTGGTCTGCTGGGTCATTTGGCTTGAGCGTAATTCAAGGACGTTCCGCTCTGCTGGTCGTTCGGTTCAGGAGGTAGCCAACTCAGTTTTGGAAGAGATGTCGCTTTGGTTCTCTGCCAGATATCTTACTTTAGCCCCCTTTTGCCAGTTTCTTCCAGGTCGCCAATCTCATGGCACTGTAACTTAGTTTTAGCTCTTCAAAACTCTTGTGGGCAGTCACCTATCCCGGTGATGTTCGCCACTAGTTGTATTCTTCTCCCTCTTAACGAAATACGTGCCAAGGCACGTTTGCTAAAAAAGTGAATGGACGCTGGTTCTGTTTTCCCTAAGCTTGACCATGTGTTCTATTCTTACCTACTGCGTGCAGGGCTTTGAGATGAACGATAGGCCGCTTCAGAAGGTGAACCACAGGCCCATCGTGTTCAGCGACGTCTTCCACCCTGCAGAGGCAGAGCCCCACGTAGCTGTGGAGTAAACATTACTGGTGATGCATGTTGGGCTAGGCTGACCATCAGGGACACCCTATTGCGCAGCGTATTATGGCAGGCGATCATTTATGTATCTTGTAATTCTCTCTATTTCCGTGCCTTTGTTATGTGTAAAATAAAGCATGGCATCATCTATGTCCACATTGATCATCTTCATGTGGAGATCGATTGGATTATCTGATGAGTGCCACAAAATGTATGATCATCCAACTAGCACCATGTCGCATTGGTTGTGTGACTCATGCGGTGTAGCAATTTTTTTTTTTTACTTCGGCTTGACTAATTAGGAAAAAAACACTTTAGCAAAACAGTTTCCTCGGAAGGTTTAAAATAGGTAAAGGGTAAATTGCCCATCATGCTTTTTTTTTTTTTTGAGGAAACAGGAGGAGCATGAGCTCCTACTGGTTATATATAAAAATTAGAAAGTAGTAAACAACAGTACAGAGTTTACAAACAAGGAGATCAAGAAACAAAAAAAGAGTGGTAAAAAATCATCTCAATTACAAGGAGGCTTCCATCCATGTGGTCATAAATTGTTTTTTGTTGACTTTTGCTATGAGGATAACTAGAGCAAACTCTTTCTCGAACCTTTCTTTGACAGAATGCAGATTTGGGGGAATTCCTTGGAAAATTAGATCGTTACGTGCCATCCAAATAGATCCGCTCATGACAATTAGGATGTCCATGAAGAAGGAGACATTCAGTTGATCTCTGAGTGAACTGATGACCAAAAAATGGTCTCCTGGTGGCAGCACAAGATTTAACAGTGACCAGCAACTTTGGGCAAATGGACATGTCAGAAACAAGTGTTCCACCGTCTCTTCCAAAGCTGAATTACAGAGAACACAGTCATATGAGGGGAGTACCTTATTTTTCCTTCGAAGAACAACTTTATGCTTTTTCTGAGCTGCCGACTTCCATAACCAGTTATAACACAGATGCACAAATCTGAAGCCAAGTAGCTGCTTATAGGCTTTTACCGAAGAGAAGAAAGGTGAACCCCAGATGTAGGACCAAATGTCATCTTCATCTTCTCCCTGAAGAGTGTCAATTGACTGAGCTAGCTGGAGAAGTTGATCATAGGCTTCAGCAGAGAGTGGTAGGTGCAAGAGAACATTGAGATTTTGTACTCCTTTGGCTTTATGCAGAGTAATGAATTTACTCCTTGCAAAGGAAAAGAGTTCTGGATAGACTTGGCTCGGTACTGAGTTATGCCAAAGGTCAAGCCAAAGAAAACATGTATCCCCTCTTGAGACCTTAACTGAGCTTATTTCTTTAAACTTGTCCAACAGCTTTAGGATATCATTCCACTAAAAGGAGCCCTTCATTGTGTGGTTTGGTAACTTCCCATTCCTGTAATAATTCTCCCAAATTAAGTGTACCCAGGGAATATCAACCTTATTGAAGAACTTATGGAAGTTCTTTAGCAGCAAGGCATCATTATGTACTTCCAGATTAATTACACCTAGGCCACCTTTTGATTTTGGTAAACATACCATTTCCCAGGCGGCTTTAGGTGGTGTCTTAGCATTAATGTCTGAACCCCTCCAAAGACAGTGTTTTCAATATTTGTCAATTTGCTTTATAAATGTCTTGTGCAGCTTGAAGGTACACAAATAAAAAGTTGGCAAAGAGGTGAGAACTGCATTGGTCATTTGCAATCTTCCTGCTTGTGATAAGAAATTTGAAGTGGCGGTCAATCTTCTTTCACACTTACTGATCAGGGGAAAAATCCTCAACTGTAGGCTTTGTTAGACCCAGAGGCAGCCCCAGATAGGTGAATGGCATAGCCCCTATTGAGCAACCAAAGGTTTGTGCTAAAATTTCCAACTTAGAGGCATTAACATTATTTGGGACCATCATTGATTTTGAGCAGTTTACTTTCAAGCCTGTTGAGGAAGCATAGGTCAGCAAAATGCTCTTAAGGAAGAAAAGTTGATTAGCACAACCTTCCATGATAATTAGTGTATCATCTGCATATTTAATAATAGGGAAGTCTGTGCTGTGAAGCTGCTGAATTGTCTCAAAAATGCATGCCATGATTTGTAGCATAGTTAGATGCTCAATTTTGTCAAAAGCTTTCTCAAATTCTAGCTTGAGAATGATCAATTCTTTTTTTGATTTGTGACAGAGATGCAGGTACTCAAAAGCCTATGATAAACAGTCTTGAATAGTTCTTGATTGAATGAAGCCATATTGATTTTTATGAATAAGGTCCATAATAACTTTTTGCAATCTATTGGCCAACAACTTGGTTATGATTTTCACTGAAGTATTTAAAAGAGAAATTGGCCTATAGTCTAATACCTTAGCAGGGGAATTCGCTTTTGGAAGCAAAGTGATATGAGAACCATTGATACTCTATAAACAAATATTTCCATCCTGAAAAGCTGCACACTGGTCATAGAACTCTTGTTTGATAATAGGCCAGGATCTCTTAACAAAATCAGTACTGAAACCATCAGGACCAGTGGACTTGTCACTAGGCAAGTTTTTAGTTATTGCATCAATTTCTTCAGTAGTAAAAGGGTCATCCAGGCAGCCCAAAAAATTTGATCTATGAAGAAGCTCCTCCAGGTTAAACAACATGTTTGGGGAATCAATGGACCCTAACCTTTCTTTATAAGCCTCCCAGATAAGTTCTGCTTTAGATTCATGAGAAGAAAAAGTCTGTCCATTGTCATCAGTCAAGGTGGTAATCAGATTCTTCCTTTGCTTAATTGTAGCATTGGCATGAAAAAAATTTGTTCCTTCATCTCCACATTTAACCCACTTAATAGTTCCCCTTTGTTTCCAGTACACCCGTTGCTGATGTAACAAAGAAGCATATTTATCTTTAAGCAGAGCTCTGAAGTTCCATTCTTGCACAGATAGAGCCCTATATTCCTCCAATAACTCCAAAAAAGTGAGTATGAGTTTGGCATTCTCAATATTGTCTTTAAGGCTAAAAATTTGTGCCTGCCAAGCTCGTAGCACTCTCCTTAATTTTTTAAATTTCTCAGTTAGAATTTTAGCTTTGTCCACTTGGAAGACAGTAACTGATGAACCATGCTTGACTACATCAAAGAAATGCTCATGTTCCATCCAATAGTTCTCAAAACGAAAAATGTGCCCTTTTGGAATGGATGTACTCACATGAATCACACATGGGACATGATCAGATGACTCCATGACCATAGTTGAAACATATGTATTTGGATAAGATAGAGTCCAAGAACTTGAGGTGAAAAAACCAATCCAGCCTTTCTAGCAATGGTGGATCTTGCTTATTTGACCAAGTATATTTTCTTCCATGCAAAGGTAGTTCTACCCAACCTTGAGCACTAATGGCCTCATTAAAAAGTAACATTTCTTGAGTGTCTGCACCTTGTCTATTTCTGTTTGTTGCGTGACGAAATAAATTGAAATCACCCACAACCAGCCAATCAACTTGATCACGCATATTGATATTTTGGACCCAAGACAAGAAATCCCGCTTTCCTTCAGGTGTGCAAGGAGCATAAATGTTTGTGAGAATCCATTTAGAGGTATCATACTTAGATTGCAGTTCAACTGTTAAAGAAAAAATCATTTGAGAAAGCTAGAGAGCCCGCAAATTGAGATGATTTCCAGATTGTGATTACCCCCTAAAGCTCCCACTGAAGGTAAGCATCAAAACTAGTAGGACAGAAATGTTTAATGTACTAGTGGTCAAAAAGCTCTCTTTTGGTTTCTTGCAGACAGACAATGTCACATTGAGATTCAACTACTTTATCCCTAATGCCATCCCATTTTTCTTTGGAATTTAGACCCTTGACATTCCAACACAAAACCTTCCATTTCCTAGTAGATGAGTTTTGATTCATGATGGCAACAAAAGAGAGTTTGAGGGTAACAGACCCAACTATTGGACCTGCTCATTACAATCACACAGAGTTTTGTAACAAAAGCCATATGGTTTAAGATTATTACAGAATCCAACTGCTGAAAGAAGGTGTAGGAGAAGGATGGATATAAAAAAGCAAAACGCCCAAAACTCATTTGTTGGGCTTCTTCTTAGTCTGCTTCCTTGGTGTCTTCATTTGGAATGTCCTTGGTGTCCCCCCCCCCCTATTATTTCCTTCTCTCTCCCTCTCTTACCCATTTGCCTCTGATCTCCTCAACCGCCTCTTCCTCATGCGCCGTCAGTGCCCCCAGCTCCCCCACAAAACCACCCTCCACTACACCTTCTCCACCCCCAAACCCCCCCCCCCCCGTCGGCATCCTCTAACCGTGTCACATCCCGGTTTTTCAAAACCTTTAGAAAAAGCCCCTAAAATTTGTCTAAAAACATATAGCAACTTTACACAAAAGCCCTTGCATTTTTTTATTTTCAATGCACTTTTAAAATTAAACCCTAGGTTTCATATGCATTTGAGTGGCTAACATCTTCTCTCACCCCAAAATTTCTCTTCTAACTTTTCCTAAGGATTTTCTAGAGCACCTACACATCTAGGTCCATTCAAATTTGAAATCCAAATCCAAATTTGAATTCAATCTAAGGTTTAAATAATTAGAAAACCCTTTCAAACCTTTAGTGGGTCGGCTCCCCTTTTTCAGCCTAGTGAAGTCCATCCCACCCCCTCATTCTCTTTTTTCTCGCACGGCCGTCCCCTTTTCTTTTTCCACACACGGCCCAACACAACCGAGCCGCAGCCTACCTCACCCCGCCGCGCCAACATCATCATGACATCACATCGTCTCCTTCCCCCATCCCACGCTATTCCCCTTCCTCCCAACACGCCGCAGCGCCGCCGCCATTTCCTCCCGCGCACCACCTTTTCCATCTCCCGCCGCCTTGCTCGCGTGCGCGCTGCATCCGCCCGACTCAGCACCGCAACTTTTGACTGCAAGAAGAGCTCGCCGAGCCCCAGCGCCACACTCCGCCGCAATGTCGTACCGCACCCCAGAGCTCCACGGCGGCCGCCCCTCGCCTGATCTCCACTCCTGGCGCCTCTCTTATCCACCCAAGACGCGCGCTGCAATCCCCAGCACCAAGGCAACCTTCCTGCGCCACTTGAACTCCTCCCCGACCCTTCATCCACTTGCACGCCTTGCGCCGCGATCGCCGTCCACGCCAACCTCCAGAGCGCCATCGCCGCTAGATCTCTCCCTCCGCTGCTCCAAGATTGGAGCTGAGGCGAGCACCGTACTAGCCCGCACCACCGGGAGCTACCGCACCCTTATCCCCCTCCTGGCTCGCCCCCACTCATCCTTGCCCCTTGCGCCGTACCCTCCACCTTGGCGCCATGACACTCATCTGCCGCCGAGCTTATCCAAGCTCCCCGGCCACCTCCCCTCCCCTCCTCGGTCTATAAATAGGACTTGGAGCTTCACCAAGCTCCTCACACCCGCACACCGCGCCTGCGTCAATCTAGGGCCCGTCGCCGTCGACGCCGTCCGGCCTCCCATCACTGCCATGCGGGCCCAGCGGGAACGGCGTCAGCACCCCGCCATCCCTTTCCTCCCTCCTACCCCCGTGCACCCGGCGCACCGTGCACTGCACACTCGCGTGGGCCACGCAGACGCCACATGGGCACGCGGTGTACCACCTGGCCGCCACGTGCGCGCTACGTTGGCTGCGTCAGCGCCCCGTGCCACGTCAGCCCCGACCCCATCTGTCAGCCGCACAACCGCATCCTTTTTGCTACGGCCGCACAACTCAGTGCACACCAAGTGTGTGTTAGCCACCTTACAAATTTCCAAAAATTCCCTAAAATTCACCATAAATCTTAGAGGCCCTAAAAACCTTAGAAATGCTGTCCAATTTATTTTGGCACATTTCTAGGTATTGAATTTTATTTTTCTCTTTTCAACCTATAGAAATGCCCCTTTAGTGTACACAAAAATCCACTTTTTCATATCCTTGATTCCAAAAATTCCACCAAAATTCCTAAAAATATTAGAAGCCTAATCACATCTTAGTTACCCAAGATACTCTCTTTCTTAGCCCAAGATCGCTTAGGCACCCATCCTTTATTTAGGAAGGTCCATATTTCATGCGACTGATTCGATCGTTTCACGTCACGATCATCACTCTAGATCTTAAGGACTCACTCTAGCTTCTTAGATCACGATCTTATCTTTCTAACATATGTTTGATGATTGCTATGATTGTTGGTTGATTTATTTTATACGTATAACTGCGTTACTATAGATCGAGTGTGATTCATCAGAAGATCAAGCAAAGCTCAGAAGACGATCGAGATCAAGACAAGGAAGCTCAAGACAAACTCTATAGTTTTTCTCCCTCTTTGGATTAAGGCAAGTCCCAGCAACACCCCCTTGATCATATTTTATCCACTGATTATGAATTAAAAAGAACCAAGATAATAACTTGACATGCATTCTGCTTTAAGGATTCGACGATCCCGATCTCGACTCAGTCGATGATCGAGCATCGTCCATAGTTTTACCTATTCGCAAATACTCATGAAAGGATCTCTGTTGATAGGGAGAGGTAGATTGGGGTAATAAAATGAACCTACTTAAGAGAGTTAGACTCCTTAAGGACAGACATGGGAGTATGGGGGGCAGCCTCAGTGGAGGATCATGTCCATGCTTACTCCGGTCGTATAAGGATCAGTTCTCGGGAAAGTCTTTCCGGTGATTTAGTACGACCATACGTAGCCAAAAAGGCATAGCCTGTCGGGAATGCATGTTTATGTGCGGCCTTGGATCGCACCCCACTACTGAACCTAGTAAACCATCCCAAGGGGCCATGGTGGGCAACGGATGCGCTGGAGCAGGACCTTCACATAGTCCCAGGTCTGGCCGGTACGGGTCATCGGGAATGTTATGGCGTCAGGGTGACGTGGTGGTATTTATACCACATTTTATATGCATATGCTTTTGTCTCGGGATGTGGACCCGCGAGGCGGGTGGTGGTGGAATGACCCCTACTTAGGCCCCAGTGTAGACACGGATGGATCTAGGGAACGTTGTCTACGGGTGGATGATAATATAGTCCACACGGAGACGTCGATGGGTATGGTTCATGTGGCCAATACCGCCAAAGGCCTTGGTATGGGCTGGTTAGACGTATGGGTACAGTGTACGCCTCTGCGCAGAGTTTAATCTATTCAGATAGCCATGGCTCTCAGTTATGAGCACTCTTGGTAAAAGCTCCCGTTGATTAGATACACCTTTAGTGGGAATGGATAAGGTGAAACAGGGCTGTGACCCTTAGAAAGTGATACGGCAGATGCCGGCTCAGTGGACCCCGGTGGTCGCTCGGTTTAATAAAACTTGGGGACTGGTAGGGGAGGCTACGTGTTCCCCCTCCAGGACCAACCTACTTATTAGACTTGGTTTACTTTCTGCTTCTCTCCAGAATTTACTTCACTTGCATTTATTTACTTTCATAATAATCAAGACCGGTTTCCTTTCCGTTGGAAATCTTGCATGTAGACATAGGTTAATTTTCTATACGTTGGGATTTGCTGAGTACCTAGTTTAGGTGCTCACGCTTGCTTCCCTTATCCCTTCAATTTAGAAGAAAGAGAGGACGAGCTTCGTCGCAGGGGAGGGTCTGCCTGACCCGTTTCCGGACAAGTTGCCTGAGGTAATGGACCTGCTACGTAGATCTCCGCTGCAAGTTTGAGGTTTCACCTTTGGTAGAATTCTTCTCTTACCCTCAAACTTCTTAAAATAATGCTTTGTTTGCTTTACGATATATGGATCTGATACTTCTTGTGAGAAGTGCCGGTACCATCAGCCGATCCAGAGAATGGTACTATTGGTAACCAGACGCCCAGATATACATATTTAAGTATATAAAAAGGTGGTCCCCACAAACCGAGCCTCCCCCTAAGCCAACAACACCCTTCAACATCGTCGCCTACTCCATCCCTCTGCATGCATCCTGTGGCTGCACCTTATCCCTCATGCTGGCGATGCGCTCCAGCCATGCCTCATCCGTCGCACTGCTGGTGTCCTTCAGGTTGCTCCCCCGCACCACTGGCACCCTACCACCCTCCAGTCCCACCACAGAATTGCAGGGCTCCGAGTGGAGCTATCTTGATGCTCATGCCCCTTTGGTAAATTTTTATCAGAAGCCAGTGATGGAGCTCTACCGAGAACCTTACTACTCATGTTTTATGTACGAATAATTACAGAATCTTCCAATCTAAGATCCATGTTACAAGAATAAATGGCACATGGCGCAGGGCCGGTTAGCGGATGGGGGCACGGTCCACAGCTAGGCTCAGGTGGTACAGTGTGAGCGCGAGCACTACTCAGTGCAGCGACGCAGCCAAGAAAGGTGGTGTTGGGCATTCAAAAAGATTTGAACACTTAAACAGAAAGTAGAAAGTTGAAAAAGCGGCTCAATATCCGAGAAAAAGAGATCATGCTTTTACATGAGAGCAGAGGGCTCCTCTTTTATAATGCCCTAGGGACACATTTACATTCTCAAAATACCCTCGCATTCTTAGCATCTTTGAGGAACATTTTGTACAGAAATGTCCAGAGCGATCACGCCTATCGCATGATCACCCTTCCAAATTACAAAAATACACCCGAGGGTTCACACTTCTCACGTGTTCTCTATCTTCTTTAGCACGACATTGACCAGTTTAACTCCGAGATCTGACGTCATTCAACATTCTTCAAGTTTCCTCCCTAAGACTGACCCCAACAGCAGAGGCAAATCCATTTTTGCCTCTCGGATTGGTACTGTGCACCACGGAAGCCTTCTCCAACAGACGAGGCAACACACGATGCACTTTGCCCTTCGAGGAGAGAGGAGAGGTAAAAATACATCTCCTCTCCCCTCGAATGCATTTGGCCAGCAGCGCGATCCGAGCGCGGCTGAGGAGCGTGGGGGCGCGACGGCGGAGCAGCGCCGGTGGGAGCCGAGCCCGGCGGCGACGATGCAAGGCGATCGTGGCGGAGGAGGGGCGAGGCCAACCGCGAGGAAGTACTGCCAGCCGCCGCGAGGAGGGCGGGAGGGGGCGCACCGACGGTGGTGGCCTCCCCTGCCTGCATGTCTGCCTGCCTGATGGCGCATTGACGGTGGCGGCCTCCCCTGCCTGCCTGCTTGCCTGACGGCACTCGATTCGGGGCGCCGTGACGGCAGAGCAAGGCCGCGGCGGCGGGGCGGGCGCGCGGGGACGAGCAGGTCCATGCGGCGCCGCGCTGGAGGCTCCATCCCTCGGCGTGGAGCTCCTCTACTCCAGAAGCAGGGGCGGAGGTCTCAATCGGCGCATGGGTGGAGCTCGTCCCGGCCTCCCTCTCCGGTGGCGTGGATCGGACAGCGGTGGCTCGGAGCGTGGCGGACGACCGCTGCTCACGCGTGCGTCCAGGCTTGAGGCGGGTCGGGGCGGCCTCCGGCGAGCGAAATCTGACGCAGGCGCGGCGCAGCCGGAGGATGGTACACTAGCGGAGATCCAGCGCGAGGCTCGAGCACCGTTCCTCTCCCCACGGCTCGCCGGGGAGGAGGAGCAGCGGAGGAAGCCGCGAATCGACGACGGACGGGTGGAGCTGGGGGTGGGTGGAGCTCCGGCAGCGGCGGCGGGGCGGGTGCGGCAGCAGGAGGATAGGACGCAGAGTGTGGGGGCGACGAGGACGGAAGGTTGCCGATTTGCCTTTGCCTCACGTTTGTTGGAGAAGACCAATTTTTGCACGGGTGATGCATCCCTTGTACGGGATGCAAACGAAGCAAATGCCTCTGTTATTTGCCCAGCGTTGTTGCAGTCAGTCTAAGAGCTTCGCACCGAGTGACGTTATCTTCTGGGGTTTCCAGACTCTCCTAATTTTCTTGATTACAGCGACTTGTGTCATCCTCTCTTGGACACAAATTTCTCCATGACAGATTCCATCACCTTGTCCACCTATACTCTGCAATGAAATGGAGAGCGTGTTTCTTTGGAGACTTCGCTCCTCAGACGGTTAGAAAAATTACTGGGCTCTGGTGAACTTAACCTATGATGATGTCGTTTTCTATTAAACCGCTGAAAAATACAATAAGGGAACAACGCGTCGTCTGAGGCTCACACATGGCGAGAAAATGTATGAAAATATCTTTCCAGGATCCTCGGATGTGAAAATTCTCAGAGATTTGGTTATAGTGAGTGAAACCTCGGAGTTTCAGCCAGCGGGCGCAAAGATTAGAAAGGTTAACAAACACTTAGCTATTTTGTCAACCGAGGCTCTCTTTCAAGCTTGAAACATAGAAATACCTTTGGATCTGAGCCTCAGAACTGATTTTGGCGCACATTTTGGTGAATCTTGGAGAGTTGCAAAAACTCTATGTTTCCTCGAACGCAACCAGATTGGGTCGATTCCCCAACATGTGGCAGTGGCAGCCTGGCAGGGGCAGGGGCAGGGCCCTGTGTGTGTACGCTAAAAACACAACACTCCTCACTCCTCAGTGATGTGATGCCATGATGATCATTTGAGAGTTTAAGGGTCTCTTTAGTTCCTTCAATTTGGACTCTAATTTACTATTCACTCGTCACATTTCCATCACATCGAGTCACATCTTCTCTCACAGCACGTGTCCCAACACGCACCTTAACCACAACTTTCCACCCTAATGCATTATTCTAGCACTATTCATTCGCGTAAATTTGACGAACTAAACACCACTGCCTAAATCAGAAGGCAATGAGAGTGCAGAGTACATGAATACGAACATTCATTAGTTTATCAGGTAATCTACAACATGTTAGCATGAATTAATTAATACGAGGATGTACCATTAACTTACCAAACACCGAATTAACTTACCAAACACCGAAGGTTCTGGTCCTGGCTAAATACATTACCATTGTGATATAATATCAATGGTAAAAAATAATGTGTCTAGAGGTAAATATATTACTTGTTATAACATTTGGATTGCTGATGCGTCAATTTGTCAAGTTATTGTACTAAATTCAACATTTACACGTTTTTGGACCAATTCGCACCTACGTGTCAAGTTACACTAGATTAAGTATTTTACAAATTCTTGGACCAGTCTGCACCCACCTAACAAAGTTGTTGCACATAACTCAATGTGTATGTGGTACAAACTATTCTATACTCATAACTCATGAGTGCACTAAGTATTGATATAGCACATAGAAGTAATCAAGAACAACTAACCTTCTTATTTTGGTCGCATCCTAGGTGTCTTGATTTCATAGAAGTCATCCTTCTTTTTTTGGTGAGATAACATATATAGAAGTCATCCTACGACAACCTCCCCTTCTCGATGTAGATCATCAACAGAACAAACTCCTTGCAAGTCAAAGAAATCATCAATACGATCAGGGCGGCGACGATCCTTTGTCCTGCGCGTCTTCTCCGGCGACACGGCCGGGCTCCAGCCCATCTCCAAATGCCGCCCAACCCATGGCTCTCGCGACTTCGCGAGTAGTATCTGCTCTCTATAGTAACCTTATCCAACTTCCCCTCTTCTCCGCCGCTCTCCACATCCCGCCGCCGCCGCTGAATCCTCCGTCCGCCAGCCACCTCGCCGTTGTCCAGGCGCCGATTTTGTTTCCTCTGGCCCCTTCCCTTCTTGCTCCGGCGCTCGCGCCGGTGCGAGTAGGGAAAGGGGCCACTTTCCCTGTTAGTTCTAGATGTAGTAGGAGCCCAAGATGAAGGCTCCCCTGGCCATGCTCTTCGTCGTCGTCGTCGCGGCCTTTGAAGCCGCTCTCGCCGCCGTCGTTGGAGCTCCGGCTATGGTATGGATAAATAAAATCTCCCCCTCTTTTCTTTCCTTGCTCGGATCTCCTCTTTCTTCCCCTGCTTTGACGGATCCGAGCAATTCCTCCTCCCTCCCCCCTTTTGATGTCCATCCCACAGTCGATGTTCCTGTCGCTGCCGTCGTCGTTCTCGTCGACGTTCCTGCAGCTTCTGTGATGTTTCTTAGCGGTTGTTCCGCTGGCCTCGCTTCCCTTTGGGTTGAAGCAGCTGGGCCGTCGTTGAATGCGTGGAGAACCTTCACCATCGACGCCGCTGGTGCTGGCGCTGTCTTGGACCCCATACGCCTCTGTGGTTGTTCCAACGCACTCGAGCTGACCTCGTCGTTGTTGAACGCGCGGAGGTCCGTCTTCCTCGACTCGTCAACATCCTCCACCTCTCCCAAGCAGGCTCAGATCCGGTTGACCTCGACATCCAAGGAGCAGATCTTCAACCGACGCTGCCTTGACGACCTCGTGCCACCCTGGATCTCGACATGGAGCTTCTACTTCTACCTCCGGCGACGGCAACCTACTCAACCTTCGGTCGCCCGGTGCATGCCTCTTCGGCTCCGTCGAACCACCTACAACCGATGCTTTGCACGGTACTCCGCCTGGCTGTTTGCGTCTTCGGCGCTCCAACTCCCTTTCCCCGGCGAGCTCGTCGTCGTTTGTGTCGCCGTTGTTTCTGTTGTTCTGATCTGGTCAAAGGACCTAGTTGTAAATCAGTCTTCTTCGAAGGACTTCTATGTAAACCTGCCTGCTTAATATAATATATGAAAGTTGTCAAAAAAAAACTCCTTGCAGTTGCTGTGGAAAAACTTGATGCCAGAGCAAGTGGAGCCGTCGCGAGGCATCGTGCGTAGTACTAAGGGCAAGTACAGCAGTGTGGACGACTTTTGTCTATTTGACATACACAGACAACTAAATAGACATCTTGTATAATGAGTCGTCTGTTTGTCTGTATGCAAGACATTTAATTCGTCATTTGACACATAAATTATGATGATTATGTGTACATTTGATTTTTTTAGTCATTTTGGTGCTAAATTGAGATCCAATGTGTGAGAATGCACAACATACACCATTTGAGAAAATGCAAATTGCAAACTTATCTGAAGGATTGAAACATAATTTTTTCATTTTGGATCATATCCTTCTAGCTTGTTTAAAAAACTCAATGTAAATTTTATCTTTATTAGGACCATGATGTAAAAAGATATTTCTACCGTGAATCCCGTGATTCTCCTGTCCTACCGGTCTCTCCCGTTGACTCTCCTTCTCTCTCCCGTTTCGATCTGGGTGAAGTGGCCAGCGGAAGAAAGAACAACAAGAGTCTGCTTCTCTGCTTGGCCAGCGACGTTCGGTGGCTGGTGCCATTCGGGGTCCGGGCGGCGCAGTGCACCTTAGCGAGCGGCGCGTCTCGGCATCGACGGCCATCAGTTAGCGAGGAGTCGGCGACCGGCGGGCGGCGGCCACGACGCGCACGGTGAGAAGCTAACTCCGCCATAGCTGATTTTTCCCTGCCAAAAGAAGTACAGTACATCCACAACAGATCTTCCGCTCCCATTCAACATTGCAGTGTCTGTTGATGGAGGGAACAACGGAGCCGGAGCACCGGACGCAGCCAGGTCGAGGGCGGCGTCATTCTCATACTCAGCGTCGACAGAATCACTGACGAGCTCATCGCCGCTCGCCTCTTCAACCGCCTCGCAGAGCATGCCGGGGATTAGTGGCGAAGCTAGCAGCAGCACCTAGGGGGAGCTCCTGCTGCCTTCCTCCTCCTCCAGCCCACCTTTCCCTCTTCATCTTCTACCTACAGCCTAGGGGGGCTCCATGGGCGCGCCGGCGGTTGCGGGGGGCTCCAGCCCCACCCGCCCCGCCGGTGGCTTCGCCACTACCGGGGATGGAGATGGATGAGCGAAAATCCCTCGCGCACAAATCAGTTGCCGTCCGCGCGGGATCCCAGCATGCGGTCGATTCTCAGATAGTGGTTGTACAACCATGCTGCGGCGTCTAGTCGCGCCTCGGAGCACGGGACACGGTCGTCCTCTCGCGAGGCCATGGGACCACGGCACGCTCGTTGTCTGGGTGAGAGGACATTTTCACAAAAGGATCGGTGTTGGGGAATATGAGCTTCGGAACCAACGTCATCGGACGTTCGTGTTGTTGAGTTAAATCTCCTTCGACCTGAAGCTGCTTCAGTGTGAAGCAGCGCGGACGCGAGCTGTCTACGAACGGTGTGGACTTCGTAAATGCGTAGCAGTGCTAACCTGTTGACCCGTTTTCTTTGTTTATTGGGAAAAATGTTAATAGGATGCGATCACGAAGCCCGGAAAGGGAGTTGTCAGGATCGGAGCACCTTTGGTTCGTGGCTACTTCGGGCCGAACATAAGGGTGGCCGACGAAGACGTAGGGAATGGCGTGGAAGCAGGGTGTCGCGGAAAGAACAGACGTGGCGCGTTCCGTACTAAGCCATGGTGGAGGAATGCACGTGTAAAGGAGGCGTCTGCGTGGAAGCAAGCTGGCATGCCCGTACGAATGCCGTATTCTCTGTAATGCCCATTAAAAGGTATCGAGAACTAGCCGTTGGTACGAAAAAGGTGTAATTGTGTTAGAAAGTGTTGGCTGTGCCCTCCTATAAATAGAGAGACTCACTGTAATTGATGTGACCCGCATTGAATGAAATGAGAGCTCCGAAGCATTTTTCTTTTCGCTGTTTACTTATTTCTTGCAGTAGCGTAGCAGTAGGGGTAGAAGTAGAGATAGGAGTAGAAGCGAAGTAGGAGTAGAGGGGAAGAAGTGAGGAGAGCTTCCGAAGGGCCGTCCCTTCAGTCCTTCGGAAGAGAGAGAAAGGGGGCTATTGTTTCGGCGTCCACCTTCGGGCCCGAGCTACACCAACAGTTGGCGCCCACCTCGTGGAAGAACTTCGTACCAAATGCCGAGAGGAAGGACACCGAGGCAGCCTTCGACGGCGAGTCTGCACATAGCAAATGGGGCTTTCAAGGTAAGCCTTGAAGGATTGGGGGTTCCAGTAGAAGACATCGAAGCACTCCGAAGGATTCAAATCCTGATTGCCGAAGCAACCACAAGGGCAGCTCAGGAGCAAGAGAACATCCCGTCAACATCTCAGGTGCAGACCCGGAGCCAAGTAGCGGCAGGGGTAGCAAATGGTGATGCGGAAGAGCGCAGGAGAAACGAACAGAACCTGAGGCAAGCCGAGCGAAGCTTCGCTGTACTGCGCAATCAGCTGACGCGAAGCACATTCATTCGCACAGACCCAAACCAGCCACCAGCTGCGAAGCAAGTACCGCCAGTGGTGCGACGGCAGGAGCGGCAGCCGGAGCCGCAGCATGAGACGCAAGATCCAACATGGAAAACGCTGCAGGCGCTACAGGCGCAGATTGATCAGTTGAGACAGCGAAGAGAAGGGCCCGAAGTTGTAGGCTCCGGCAGAAGGGATGTGCACGTGCAGCATGATGAACCATTTGGAAATGTGGTACCCATTTCCCCACTGGCCGTCGATCTGGAAAATACCCCATGGCCACGTCGGTTCAATGCAACCACCTTACCTAGTACGACAGTGAAACTGACCCGAAGGAATTCTTGATGAAATTCGAAGTGGCTATTGAGTCCAATAATGGGGACTCCACGACGAAGGCTAAGGCACTGGTGTTAGCTCTGAAAGGCCCGGTGCAGTATTGGTATGCAAACATGCCGAAGGGGAGCATTACGTCCTGGTACCAATTGCGAAGCAAGCTACTAGTTAGTTTCAAGGGAATGCAAATAGAAGAGCTTAATTCGAACGACCTGGCTAACGCATGTTTGCAGGAGGATAAGGAATCGTTTCAAGAGTATATGCACAGAGTAGTGAGACTGGTGGCACGGGCTCCGAGGGTATCGAAGGACAACATCATTGACATAGTGGTGGGAGGCCTTCGGGTTGGTTCTTGTCAGGACTTATTGGACAGAGAAAAGCCGAAGACAGTTCAGGAGCTTTTCGAGATAATGCAAGAGTACTGCAAATCCGACAAGGGCAGGCGCCGCAGAATTGAGCGCATGAACGCGACTGAGAAACCGAAACAGCAGGGTCAGTGGGACACACTGAAGCAATGGCGGAACACCCCGCAAAAGCAGCCCTATAGGCAGGTAAACAATGTGTCTGATGGGCAAGGTGCGAAGCCACCTCGCAACAACTCGAACCGAGGAGCCAATGGAAATGAGGGCCCGAAGTCGAAGCCATCAGCACCTTCGCAGTCTCAGGAGAGGTTCTTCTGTTGGTTGCACGGAATGAACGCGTATCATCATACGCACCAGTGCCCTCCGGCTGTGAAGATGAAAATGCAGTGGGAAGCAGAGGAGAAGGCGAAGGCAACACGGGTCGTAGTCAATCACGTCATGGCTCAGGGTCGCAGTTTACCAGCACCATACCCTCCGCAGCACATGTATCAGCACCAATACGCCCAGCCTTCGGCACCACAGCTGCCACCGCCTCCGCCGTTGCCCCCACAGTTCCACCAATCCTCGGTATTTGTGCCATCCTGGCCAGCCATGGTGTCCTCGTCGCAAGGCGGCCACGACCCTTCGAATTACCACATGCCAGTCCCCCCGAACCAGGAGGCACAGGAGCAGCCGGCTTCGGGCCCTATGGGCACGGTCAATATAATCAACGCCATCACAGGAGGGTCTCATGAGCCAGTACATGAAAACAAGAGGCAGAGACAAGACTACTTTCGCAGTGTGTCACATATTTGCTCTGGGAAATATTTTCACTTGCCATGGTCGCACATACCCATCTCCTTCACGACAGCAGACGTCAGGTTACAGCATTACCCGCACAACGATCCACTGGTGATCAGGGCAAACATTGGCAAAAACACAGCAAACTTCTTCGGGAATGACGTGGGCCGAGTGCTTGTGGACATTGGGAGTTCAGCAGATATCCTGACATGGTAGTGTTTCACCGGAATGGGGTTCACGAAGGAGGATTTGCAGAAATCCATGCACCCGCTGTACGGCTTCGGAAACAAAAGGATACAGGCGTTAGGCAAGATCAGTGTCAATGTCACCTTCGGCCAGGGACCAACCATGCGAACGGAGGTCATAACCTTTGACGTAATCGACTTCACTTACCCTTACAACGCGATCTTTGGCAGGGACACAATTAACAGCTTCGCTGTTGCAATACACCAGGCATATTTATTGATGAAAATACCAACAGCAGGGGGTGTACTATCAGTGTACGGTGACCAGTTCGAAGCACGTAAGGCAGAGTCAAATACGTCCACCATGAACCGACAGGTGCATGTAATTGAAGAACAACATGACCCGGACACCTTGTCTGAGGTAGATCGAAGAGCTGAGCAGCAGATGCGACAGGCCATGAAACATTCTGAGGCAGAAAGAATGACAGCCTTGGATGATATGAAGACTGTGCCTCTTTGCGAAGACGTGCCTAGCAGAACCGTCATTGTGGGTGCATATATGTCTCAGGCCGAAGAGTCGTGATTAATCAAGTTCCTCCGCAACAATCAAGACGTCTTTGCGTGGTCAAAGGCAGATTTGACAGGGTGCACAGGGCAGTCATTGAGCATGCACTCAACACAGACCCGGGGGTAAGGCCGAGGGTACAAAAGCAGAGGCCCATGTCGGAAAACAGAGTGAAGGCAGTAGAGGCTGAAGTACAGAAACTCCTTGATGCCAAAATAACAAGAGAAGTCCAGTACCCTATATGGGTAGCCAATGTCGTCATGGTACCGAAGAAGAATGCAAAATGCGCATGTGCATCAACTTCACTGAACTTAATAAGGCATGTCTGAAGGACCCGTATCCACTGTCGTGCATTGACATCGTCATAGACTAGGCAGCGGGCTGCAAAATGTTAAGTCTCCTCGACTGTTTTTCAGGTTATCATCAGGTTTGGATGCGAAGGGAGGACGAAGCTAAAATAGGCTTTACCACACCGTTTGGTATTTTTTGTTTCGTTAGAATGCCGGAGGGCCTTCGGAACACAGGTCCTACTTTCAACCGTATGATGAAGGTAATATTGGGCAGCTAGTTGGGTAGAAATGCTTCGACCTATGTGGATGACGTCGTCATCATGAGTGTCAAGGACACAGATCACATGGCAGACCTTCAGGAGACTTTTGAGAACATGAGGCAGCACGGGCTGAAACTAAACCCGGAGAAGTGCATCTTCAGCATCTGAAAGGGTCAGTTGCTGGGCTGCATGGTCTCCAAGAGGGGCATAGAGGCGAACCCGTCGAAGATCGAGGCACTACGAAGAATGAGCCCGCCCAGGAACAGGAAGGAAGTCTAAAGACTGACAGGAAGGATAGCTTCGCTCAACCGTTTCATCTCTCGCACGGCCGAGCGAAGTTTGCCTTTTTTTCAAGACCCTTAAGGCGAACACAACTTTCCAGTGGGTGCCGGAGCAGCAGCAGGCATTTGAGGATCTGCGAAGTCACCTCAAGAAGGCAGCAGTAATGACCAGTCCGACACTGAAGGCAGAATTATTATTGTACATTGTAGCCAGCGAGGCAGCGGTCAGTGCGGTACTAGTCGAAGAGCACCAGGAGGGCGACAGCACGAGGCAGATGCCAATATACTATGTATCCGAAGCCCTCAGCAGGTCGAAGTTGAAGGACCAAATTGGGCGACCAGAGAGGGGGGAGTGAATGGGAGTCGATAAAAATTCTTCCGAAAGGTCGAACTCGGCCTATACCCCGATTGCCACTCCAAGCACCTGCGCACACAAAGGAAGCTCCAAACAAGGCACACACAAAACTAGAAGAACAAGAGACAAGCCTAGGAGCAAAGAGCGGAAGCACCAAAGCAAGAACCAAAGGACTTAGGCACTGCTGCGAAGTCCCTGGCGGACTGTCCGGGGTGACCGGGCGGACCGTCCGCGTGGAGGGCGCGGACCGTCCGGAAGGTCACGGCGGACTGTCCGTAAAAGCAACCCGAACCACCAGAGATGCAGGCCGAAATTCGGACCGTCCGTGGAGGTCACGCGGACTGTCCGCTAGTGTCGCGGACCGTCCGTGAGGCCTAGGCGGACTGTCTGCCCACCTCGCTGAAAACCCCAGACAAACCTCAAAGAACCCAGACAAAATCTCGGCCGTGCGGACCGTCTGTGAAGCCCTCGCAGACTGTCCGCCAAACTTCTCACAACCAAAACCTAGGGCCGAAACGGATCGAAACGAAGACGCGCAAGACCACACGAAAAACACGAAGACCAGCCGACCGGTCAAGCACCTCGCGGACCGTCTGCACGGGGGTCGCGGACAGTCCGCCAGGTGCGGACAGAGCAGAAAAACGCTCGACCCACGGGGTCAACTCCACCAACTCATCACCAGATCTCCCAAACGGTGGAAGCCCTTGAGACAAGATTTTGGGGAGATGAAAAGCATCACACAAGGATGCTATGCCCCAAAAATCTCGACCTCTAACTCCCTAAATCACCGGGAATCGCGGATCACACAAGCAACCACCAAGAACTTGAACTCCGGCCAAAAACTCACGAATCGAAGGCTCTCCACGACGTTTGAGGAGTCAAGATCACACACAAAGATGCGCAAAGCATCCACCCGTGATCACCTCAAAGAAATCCGAAGGAAAACACCCTCAAATCCCCGAATCGAGCGAAGAACGAAACTCCCCAAAAATAGCCCCAAAAATGACACGAAAATTACAGAGGACTAGGAGATCACTGTAACGCCGAATGCTTCCATACATCCAGAGGTCAGAGTCTGTACAAGAGTCTAGCCTAAGGAATCCAGAGGGAAAAGAAGCAGTTCAGAGAAATCTACCGGGGGAGAAAGCCCTAGAGTCCAAGAGATAGAGATGCCATCCACCTCTCCGCTATTTATATGAAGTCCATCGGAGGGAGGTAAATGACCACGCTACCCCTACTGCTTGAAATGAAGATACAACCCCTCAGGGGAATTTTGGTCAAATCTTCATCGAGCGGACACGCTTCTACCACGGCCTTGCTTAGCATCGACGCAAGCCCCGCGATCACGCCACGTGCCCCCGCCTCGAAGTTTCCCGAAGCTCCCGGATCACCGTCTCCGTCGCCTCGGGCCTCCGGGCTTGGTTTTGCGGCCCAAACCAAGAAACCGTCCACCTGATGGTTCTGTGGGCAAACCACCAAACCCCGCATGCAAGCTTCGGGCTCCATCCGCTACCTTGCACCGGCCCATGTTTACGACTTCAGCCCGCCAGTCTTGCACCGCACGGCTCGCACTTGACCCCATCGGCCACCAGGTCCATCGAACCAAGCCTACTTGCTGCTCCATCACCCGGAGGCCGTCACGGCTCAGGCCTTTCGCGCTTGTTCTTCACCTGCACCGACACGAGTCAAGCCGCAACCTGTACCTGCACACTTAGGCAAGCATCAGTCCACACAATGTTGTCAATCACTCATCACTAAGGAGCGACCCTCCACTGGTCTTCGGACACACCTGGTCCTCAATCTCCCCCTTGATGAGTGCATTGACAACACCCATAGTAACCATGATAGAGAAAAAGAAAAGAAAACAACCACGAACACAAACCTCCAAAGCAAGTGATCCAAAGCCAAAGAACAAGCGCAAACAAGATCACTCGCGATCACTCGCCAATCCAAGTCTCACCCCCCTAAGACAAGGGCAACGGCTCGACACAGCCGAGACAAAACAAAGCTCACAAAGAGCACACCTCAAAGCACAAAACTCAGAAAAATCAAAGGAGCTCCCCCTGCACATATGCAAACTCCCCCTGAGCAAGCAACCTCCTCTTCTCAATTTTTCTCCTCACATGCAACATCTCACAAATGAATACCAATTTTTCATAAAAAGTCTCCAATGCATGAAAATTCTCCCAAAATCTCCCCTTATCATACATAACTCTCCCCCTTGTTGACAATGCATGAATCAAGGTATATGAAACTCTTCCCCTTGTTTTCATGAAAAATGCATGTCAAGGCATATATACATTCTACCAAGCTTCTCAAATATACAAAGAGCACAACAAAATGCTACAAATGAGACATAGAGCAAGCAAAGTAGATATGGTGTAGTTAGCACATTGCCATCAAGAAGGTAGAGACATATAAGCATGTGACATGGACAAAAGCAATTTTAAGCAATTTTCACAAATAAACATTCATCTCATGAGCAAGCTCCTATCTATGCCAATTTGAACACAAAGGCACTAGATCATTCAAAGTTTATGCAAGATCACAAATTCTCATCACAAGATCATTATAAACACCCACAAGCTACTCAAGTCACGTTAAAGCCACCGAGCCATGTGTCTGCTTCTTAAAATGAGACTTCTCATGGTAGACAACATGCTACGGTTTAGCACCCAAGATATGAATATCAAAAGCATAAAACCATGATTAGGAGCTCATTTTTCAAGCATAAGGCAATTCATACACCAATTTCATTTTCAAGATTAAACATGCTACATGAAGTGCCTTTGCGGCAAAAAGAAGCTTATGCTCCTCCCTAAGCAAGCAAAAGGGCTAAACATTTACAATGACAAAGGGTCTTTGACCCCAAGGAAAGAGAACATGATTCTCAAGCACACACTGAGCATGATATAAGCATTTAAGCACAAATTGAGCATAGACAAGCATCTACTCATGAGAGAGGCAATTTTATCATTTTCACAAACAAAATGCTATCTCATCATACATATATGGCAAAACCAACAAGAGCATAGCATTCACATCCACCAATTTCCCAACATGCACATATCTCATCCATAGCACATCAGTGATCAAAGTATATAAGAGAAGCTCAATCCTAGTTCAAGTGATCCAAAGATGGCTATCCTACCAGGTTTTGTACAGAAAGTAAAATGCATGAAAGGAATGCAACAAAATGAACATATGACACATATACACATGAGAAGCTTCAAGACCCAAGCTAGAAAGGAAAGCACACCCCAAGCTCACCCGGCAAGCGAGTGAAAGTGACTTGGTCAAGCAGTTTGGTGAAAATGTCAGCTAGCTGGTCTTGGGTAGGAACATAGGACAAAGATATATTTCCCTTTTCCACATTGTCTCTCAGGAAGTGGTACCTCAATTCTATGTGTTTTGTTTTGGAGTGGAGGACAGGATTTTTGGCTACGCTTATGGCACTGGTGCTGTCACAGAAAAGTGGAACTTGGGAGCACTCCTCGCCAAAATCACTCATGGCATAGGTCATCCAAAGCAGCTGGGAACAACTAGCAGCAGCTATATACTCAGCCTCGGTAGTGGACTGGGCTACACTCGATTGCTTGCGAGATGACCAAGAAACCAAAGAAGACCCAAGGAACTGACAACACCCAGAAGTAGACTTGCGGTCCAATCGACACCCAGCGCAATCCGCATCAGAAAACCCATGAAGCCTGAGTGTCGAGGAGGCAGAGTACCAAAGACCAAACTCAGGAGTGTAGTTCAAGTACCTGAAAATCCGCTTGACGGCCTGTCGATGTGAAGTCCTCGGTGAAGCCTGAAAACGAGCGCACAGACACGCGCTGAATTGTATGTCTGGCCTCATCGCCGTCAAGTAGAGGAGGAAGCCGATCATGCTCCGGTACTCTTTCTGGTCCACGGGTTCGCCGTCCTCGTCCGCGTCCAAAGCCGTAGTTGTACTCATCGGTGTAGTCAGCGGCTTGGAGTCGTTCATGCCAAACTTCTTCACCATGTCCCTGGTGTACTTCGTCTGATGTACAAAGGTCCCGTCCTTGCACTGCTTGATCTGGAGACCCAAGAAAAACTGCAGCTCGCCCATCATGGACATCTCAAATTCCCTGCTCATGTCATCTGCAAATCTGGCAACAAGATCATGAGAAGAACCACCAAAGATTATGTCATCCACGTATATCTGAACAATCAAAAGGTCATTCCCATGCTTAAGGAGGAACAGGGTCTTATCAACTGTGCCCATCACAAACCCCTTACTCAGCAAAAAGCCTCTCAGTCTGCCATACCAAGCTCTAGGTGCCTGTTTCAACCCATAAAGCGCTCTCTGGAGTTTGTAAACACGGTGTGGGTATTTCTCGCTCTCAAACCTCGGGGGTTGCCTCACATACCCTTCTTCCTCTATCACCCCATTCAAGAAAGCACTCTTGACATCCATTTGGTACAACTTGAACCCTTTAGCCACGGCAAAGGCTAGAAGGATCCTAATTGCCTCCAAATGGGCCACAGGAGCAAATGTCTCCTCATAGTCTATCCCCTCCTTCTGGTTGAACCCCTGCGCCACCAACCTCGACTTGTTTCTCACAACCATCCCATTTTCACCCTCTTTGTTCTTCCACACCCACTTGGTACCTATGGGACGGCAATTTGGCGGTGGATCGACTAGCACCCAGACTTGGTTTCTCTCAAAGTTTTCCAACTCCTCATGCATGAAATTCACCCAGTTCTCATCAGACAAGGCGTGTCGAATATCTTTGGGCTCGAAAGAAGCAACAAAAGCAGAGTGAGCGAAATGAGAAGTATTCCTTGACCGTGTAGTGCGTTCATGAAGGTCACCAATGATTGTCGTAGGTGGGTGATCCACTTGTACGCGTCGAGGAGCCTCTCGCCTGGACACAATCTCCCCCTCAGCAGCAGCCTCCACTCGAACAACCTTAGTCATAGTGGGTGTAGGGGATGGTCCATCCTCGATCGTCGTCGTAGTAGTTGAAGTAGCACGTACACGATCAGCTGCTGGAGCATCACCACCATCATCGTCGTCATCTCCATCTCCATCCTTCTCATCCTCAAAGATCCTAGCTCCAATCTCCTCGACACATGCACACTCAAAAGCAGAAGAGCTACATGGTTGTATCTCGTCGAAGGTAACCTCGCAAGTCTCCATGATTCGGTTAGTGTCAAGGTTGAGCACATGATATGCTCTAGAATGAATCGCATAGCCAAGGAAAATACCATCCGAACATCTAGACTCAAACTTATCCAACTTGCCCTTCTTCAGAATGAAACACTTGCAACCAAAAGCTCTAAAGTGACTCACCTTGGGTTGTCGGCCATGCATCAGCTCATAAGAGGTCTTCTTCTTAAAGGCACGAAGGAAGATGTGATTTGAGACATAGCAAGCGGTATTAACGGTCTCGGCCCAGAAACGCCTAGGAGTCCTATGTTCATCGAGCATCGTCCTGGCCATCTCACAAAGGGTCCGGTTCTTCCTCTCCACTACGCCATTCTGGCAAGTGACGTATGGAGAAGAGTACTGATGGTCGAGACCAAGATCACTGCAAAAGGCATCAAAATAAGAGTTCTTAAATTCCGTGCCATTTTCACTGCGTATAGCTCGAATGGCATCACCATGTCTCTCATTCTTCAACCTCAAGATCAAGTCTCGAACAAAGTCAAATGTCTCGCTCTTATCCTCCAAAAAGAAAACCCAAGAGTACCTCGAAAAATCATCAACAACCACAAGAACATACCACTTCCCACCAGCAGAGCGAACACGATGTGACGTCTCAGGTTTTTAATTAACCTTAATTGTTGGTCAACACAGTTGACTGTGGTCAAATCATGGTCAACCTGGGCCATCACCTTGAAAACCTCCCTAACACACCCCCTTGAGCACCTTAGACAAGCCAACACAAGTCCCATAGGTCAAAACCCTAGCTAAGGGGGACAAACCCCTTGATGTCAACATGTCATTCTGGAACTTTGACCACGTTCTCCAAATTTTGTCTAAACACTCAAAATTCTACCAATATGAGAGTTGTGCAGAATTGTGAGGGACACTTTTCATCTTCAGGTTGGCATTTGAAATTCGAAGGAAAAATGGCTCAAAAACTCAAGCCAACGCGGTCGGCTACTGTTCAACAGGGCTGAGTTTTCCTGCAGATTGGCATCCATTTTTTTCCATCAATTCGAAAGCAATTTGAGCTCGGTTAGGGTCTATTGTGTAGAGGGTTGATCACTCTACAATAGTCATATCTATAGATTTTCGAGAGTAGTTCAAATTTCGAGAGTTTAGGGTTTTCAAACTGGGGCAGTTTGAATTGTTCCAAGGCCAGAGCGCGCGCGCGTCGGCACGTCGCGCCACGCGGCGCCCGGCGTACCACCGCCCTGTCCTCGGCGTCCGGGCCCCCCGGCCGGTCGACTGCGCGCCCGAGGCCCATGATGAGGTTCCCGCGCGTCTCCCGAGCGGATCCCCCTCGGGCCGCACCCCAAACCCCCGTGGCCGCACGCCGACCCCACCGGCCGGACCCGCCCGCCGCTTTCCCCGCCGGCGACGCCTGTGCGCGTTGGTCGCCGCGCGCCACCCCCTTAACTCACCGCCACGGGCACCGAGACACGCCCCGCTCACCCCCGTGCACGCGCCCACCTATAAAAGGCCGCCCTTGAGCCTCCTCGCGTGCGCACCCCGCTCCGCCGCCCGCCATTGCCGCCGCCACGGTGAGCACGCCCCTCTGCCCGCTCCCACCGCCGGCCAAGCCACCGAGCACCCCGCCTAGGACCTAGGGAAGCTTCCACGGCCGCTTGTTCATCCACATTTCTCCGCCGTTCGCCAGAATCCGAGCCGAGGTAGGTGCGCCGCCGCGGCCTCGCCGCCGCCGCTCGCCGGCAGCACCTCCGGCCACGCCACCACCGCCATTCGGTCCGCGGTGAGTCCAATCGCACCCCTGTGCAACATGTTGACCACCCCCGGTCGTAGATCACCACCGGCGAACTCCCCAACGCCGGCAAGGGCACATTTGTAAAAGCCGAGGGCATGGTTGTGAAACCAGGGACCTAGATGCAAGGATTTGAAACTTAGTTTTCTAGCAGATTAGTCTAGTGACTTAGGAAAATCCTAGAAAATCGTAGAAAGATCAGAAAAATGCAAAACCAATTTTGTTGGGTTCAGAGAGACTAGACCTACAAATTTTGCAAAGCATGACCATAGTTTTGACTCAAGTATTTTGAATTAAAATTCAAAGTCAGTTTGACCTCATTTTGTTCTAGTTCAAAATCTATAAGAGGTATGGAGCTAAACTTTGGATATGTTGCTAGCTATATCTTTTTTAGGGTCTGGGCAAAAATTTGCATAAATTTACTGTGTATATATTTTTATATGAATTACTTTGTATTTATTCTAATTCTATATTATTGATTTTTGTAGCAATATTTAAATTGATTTTTGAGCTCAACTTGTTACTACGTTCATGTTATGCCTAGATGCAACTTTCCTGAATTTATCATGATTTTATCTCTATTAGAAATATGTGATCTTGATTTATGCTTAGAATTGCATTTAAATGCATAGTTCAAGTTTCAAATGCTTTTGGCATGAACTTGCTAGTTCTTTGAGCTTGTTTAGGGCTAGAGTAGTTGTGGTAAAGAGTTAGGGTGCAGGAGCACCTTATTTAATTAATTGTGCTTTTCTTCCATTTTGGTAGCTAGGAAATGGTAGTTGAGTATATTTAAATTGGTGGATCTTTTGGAGGCTAAACTTGGACCAGTAGCAATGTCTAGGACCTTTAAGGCCAGCAAGGACCCTTGTCCTTGTTTTTATGATTGTTTTGTGCAATTAGAAGTTAGGGTGCACATAAGCTTCTTATTAGAATTTAATTAGGAAAAATTAATCTTTGTAATCTTGTGATCCCATTAAATGGTTGCCTAGCTTATTTAGGGTTTATGATTTCACCCTTGCTGTTTTGTGTATTTAAATGAAATTAATTGCATAGATGTGCACACAATCACTATTAAACAGATTAAAAGGATAATAAGCTCTCATGTATATATATAATAACCTTAATGAAAAAGAATTAGTAATTGAATGTTTATCTAGGTGAATATGGCCAACAAGAGTTGGATAAAATAAATAACCTTTCACTCCACCTGAACCTTGCATTGCATACCGTGTAGATCTCCCTGACGGTAACTACGCTCTCGTGCCGGAAGCCGAGGAAGGAGGAGCTGACGTGGAGCTGCAGTACGTGGAAGTGAGCGAAGACACCGAGGACCCTCAGGCTAACTTTGCTAACGAAGGCAAGCCCCGGTGCATTGTCCCCTGTGTTTTTGAAAAGTTACATAACTATCTATGGATGTTTGTGCATTTACGTTCAGGAGTTGAATAGAACCCTAGATGCATGATCCCTAGGTACCTATGCCTTTAATAGTATGATAGGTCGGTAGCTGCTATGCTATAGGACCGTTACAAGTCGAGTGATACTTGTCACTCGCGAGAATAGGTTCTTATGTTGGAATCATAAGATCTTTATAAATGGATTGCTCACGTGGGAAGAGCATGGGATTTGGGCTCCGGTCCAATGGCTTTCGTGGGTTAAGTGTTTGAACGTACTAAACACTTATCGGAAATGGGTACGGTAAGCCTAGTACCTTAACGACGCGGTGAGGGATCTTACTATTACTCATCTTGGGATGCGTCTCACGGCTAGCTACCGGTGGTGCATGGTGATTCTGGGTGCCTTGCGGGGTATACCAGATAGCCTGTACTAAAGACTGTGAGATTCGATCCTGATCCGAAGAGTTTTGGGAACCGCCTGGTGGTTGTCCTCTCGGGGGCATCCTACCGTGTGTTTAGGTCTACCTTGCAAGGTTTAAATCAATCGATTGTCGGCCTCTCACCGTTATCTGAGACTACTTATCCTGCTGGCCATGATATCCCTAATGATGGAAGTTGATGAATATTTATGCTTGATTAATTGTTTTGCACAACTTATGCTTGCTCTAGCTTGCTAACCTAGAAGAGAATAATCAACTAGAACTTATGCTAAAATCTTGAAAGTAAGGACATACTCTTTGTTGCTTTTCAGCAAAAGAAACCCCAGTGGCCAAAAAGCCTTTCATGTCTAGAGTTGGTGATGTAGTTGTCACCGACGGGTAAGTCTTGCTAAGTATTAGTATACTCAGCCTTGCTGTAATTTGTTGATCCAAGTGATGCTCTTGCTGATGTGTGGCCTGGAGAGATCCGCCTGGCTGGGAGCTGGAGTGGGTTGAAGACGATGAATGAAGGCATCATGGCAGGCCTCCTGTGATGTTCCTCGCGCCGTTTAGTTTAATTCCGCTGTTTTCAAAACTCTGAAACTCGTTATCATGTCAAAGACTTCGGTTTGTAATAATTAAACCCTTCGGGGTAGTTTCGGATGTTAATTATGTGTTGTTCTCTGGACTCACCTTCGTGTGAGTTTTAATGCATATATGTCGATCCTTGTTGCTATGTAAGTGATTTCACCGGGTGTTAACCCGGCAACTAACGACAGGATGATACTTTATTATTGCTTAATGACCAAACTGGATTGGTTTAGGCGATAGTACGGTATTTTCCTGGGCGGGTTGTCACACACGAGCTGGCCCAACCAAATCCATGTGCAACAGCTCACAAGGTCACTCAGTCATGACATAAGTCAGAGGGGCGTGAGAAGCAGCAAGCATCTTTCCATGCCGACAAGAAGCACAAACCAAATCCTTCTCGAATTTCAACTTAGGCAATCCTCGGACAAGATCAAGACCACTCAAGCGGGAAAGCAACTCAAAGCTCAAGTGTCCCAACCTCCTATGCCATTTCCAAAGCTCAGCCGAAATGCCAGCAACAAAGCATCGAGGAGGACCAATAGACTAGGAAAAGTCGGCACGAAAGATTTGACCCTCGGGGACGATCGTACAGACAAGATTGTCTCGAGAATCAAGCACACGAGAAGCACCCGACTTAAAACGAACCTCAAAACCTTCGTCAAGTAATTGAGATACTAACAATAGGTTAAAACCAAGTGACTTGACCAGGGCCACACTTCTTAAGGTCACCTTGCTACTCACCTTCACCATACCTTCAGCGAGCACTCGTCCTCTCCCATTGTCCCCGAAAGTGATGTACTCCCTCGTACTCACCGGGGTGAGGCTAGAGAACCACCCACGATCTCTGGTCATGTGTCGTGAGCAACCAAAGTCGATCAATCAAAAGTTCTCCAAGCCTCCCACCTGCAATAAAAAACGAGGACAAGAATGAGCAAGCGACTCAACACTGGGGTCAGTACCAAAAGAGTCAAACTAGTGCTGAGCCATTTGCTCAAAAGAAGGGTTAGCAAAATCCATCCTCCCAAAACCTCTAGGCGGAGCCCTCTCACGCCTACCACCAAAGGACCTGTCACGTCTCACTGGAGGAGTACGTGCACCACGAGGGGGAAAATGTGACCCGTAGTCCATCTGAGACCCAAAGCTCCGATCGTGCCTCCCAAACTCGTAACGGTCACGAGAAGGAGCACGTCGAGCCATCTCACCACGCCCAAACCCAACACGCCTGTCTCTCTGAGGGAACACACCTCCACCTCCACCTCCACAAGTGGGAAATGTACGCACATACACCTCACCTCTAGGTAGAGACCCTCTACGAGGCTCAGGCACACCACGAGCAAGGTGGTACCTGTCCTTGTTTGCCATTTCCCTAGCAAGCCGCTCATCCCTCTTCCTCCGGAAACAGAACTCATCCTTATGCCCATCCCTCCCACAATACTCACAATGGAAGCGGATTGGCACTGGCTTAGGCGGTGGCTTCTCTGTGGGCTTCTCAACACCTTTCTCTCCTGACTTCCCCTCAAAGACATTACCCAGGTTGCTCACAAACTTGATGGGTTTCTGGTAATTTTCTGTTTTCTGGGGGAACACTGGTGGGTCTAGAGTTGTATCAAGCTTGTTTCTCAAGTGGTTTGGCTTGGGTGCATATTTGTTCATGGGTATGGTGTGTGGTTGAGTAGGGATCTCTCCAACTTTCTCTTCTCCCTCACCACTCTTCTTAGCCCCCAACGCCTGACCATCAAACCTCTTGAACTGAGCCAACATCAAACTCAATTGTGGCTCATGCCCAGACAACCAACTAATCAATTTCCTAAGCTCATCATTTTCATCCTGCAGATGATCAACATAGTGTGCAAGTTCCATGTTCTTCAAAGCATGCATTTCACATGTTGAACATGATATAGGAAGATGAGCTTTCAATGCCGCCTCAAGAGAAACAATCCTAGTGTGAGATTCATCTAGCCTAGCATGCAAAATAGGACATGATGTACAAGCTCCTAACAAAGCTGGCCTAGGCTTCAATTCGCCACACTCAATCCTAGCCACATCTAGTTCCTCCAGAGTAGAGGCATGCTTCTCCTTGAGAGCAGTCAAATCAGCAAGAAAAACTGAGCAATCACCACAGTCAATTTCATCAGACACCACAGGAGCAGACTTCAAAGCAGCTATCTCATTTCTAGCATCCACAAGCAAGGATTCAAGTTCAGCTACCTTGTCCTTAGCATCACCCAACAAAGACCTAAATTCCCTCTTCTCCTTGTTGGTCTTCCTAAGCACATCATCACGGTTGTCAAGCAACTCATTCAGCCTAGCATTCTCCTCTAGCAAGAAGTTGGGATCTTGTCGTACCTCTTCATCGGAGTCAGAGTTCGAATCCGAGTTGTGCTTCCCACCCTTCTTGGAATGCGCCATGCCGCAAAAGCCTCCTTCTGCGACGAAGCTCAGGCCGGTGAAGTTCTTGCCCGTGTGCCGCTTGTCCTTGCGCTTTTCTTGCTCTTCCTCGCTGCTTGAGTCGGAGGAAGTGTCGCTTGATGTCGAGTCGATGTCGCTTGCTCCAGCCACCATTGCTCGAGTGGTCTTCTTCTTGTGGCCGCCACTCTTCTTGTGCCTTCTCTCACCCTTGTCTTTGTGCTTATCCTTGTAGTCATTCCGGGAGTGGTGCTTCTTGTAGTCGTGCTTGGGCTTGCCCTTGTAGTTGTTCTTGATCTCCATGGCTTCAGGGCATTCGGCGATGAAGTGCCCGTGCTTCCTGCACCGATAGCACATCCCCGAGCTCCGCCTTGCATTCTTGTGGTTCTCGTACATCCGCCCAAATCTCTTGCTCAACAAGGCGAGATCATCCTCGCTCAGCACCTCAAAGTCCTCATCTGGCAAGGACACAAGACAAGACAAAGAAAAGTCAACAGAGTTAGCGTTAGTCCTCGATCCTGAGACGAGAGCCAAACTATGAGGATCAGTGGGGCTCTCGCTCTTGGCTCTCAGGCCACGATCAACCTCTGAAGACCTGAGCTTGGAGAACAGCTCATCCAGCGACAGCGTGTCATACGCGCTCGACTCCTCAATGGCCTCGATCTTGGCTTCCCACACAGACCTATCCAGGGCATGCAAAAGCTTGATAGCTTGATCATGATCTGTGTATGGGAGCACTGTCACATTGGCCCTCATGTTGTTGACTATGCAAGTGAAGCGCTGAAACATAGCATCGGTCGACTCACCGGGGAGATGAGTGAAGTTCTCGTACTCTCTCCGATAAGTGGTAAACATACGGGCTTGCACTTGGGCATTGCCAACATGAGCATTCTTCAACTTGAGTCAAATCTTTCCGACCACATCCTCTCCGTACACTCGATCAAACTCCGAGGCACAAAGAGCCCGGAACAAGTAATCAACGGCCTTGCTGTTAGCCTCAAACATGTCCCGCGTACCTAGAAGCAGAAAACTGTCTGCGATGACATAATGAGGATTCTGAGTGACCTCCCAGATCAGAGTTCCCTTCCCACACAAAAACGCGCCCATGCGCCTCTCCCACATTGGGTAATTCTTGCCATCAAAGTGCGGAGGACCCGACCCCTTGCCATAATCGCCCATCTTTGGATCTTAGACTGGTTAGAATCAAGAAGATCCATAACCGGCTCTGATACCAATTGAAGGACCGAATTGGACGACCAGAGAGGGGGGGAGTGAATGGGAGCCGATAAAAATTCTTCCCAAAGGTCGAACTCGGCCTATACCCCGATTACCACTCCAAGCACCTGCGCATATAAAGGAAGCTCCAAACAAGGCACACACAAAACTAGAAGAACAAGAGACAAGCCTAGGAGCAAAGAGCGGAAGCACCAAAGCAAGAACCAAAGGACTTAGGCACTGCTGCGAAGTCCCTGGCAGACTGTTCAGGGTGACTGGGCGGACCGTCCGCGTGGAGGGTGCGGACCGTCCGGAAGGTCACGGCGGACTGTCCGTAAAAGCAACCCGAACCACCAAAGATGCAAGCCGAAATTCGGACCGTCCGTGGTGGTCACGCGGACTGTCCGCCAGTGTCGCGGACCGTCCGTGAGGCCTAGGCGGACTGTCCGCCCACCTCGCTGAAAACCCCAGACAAACCTCAAAGCACCCCAGACAAAATCTCGGCCGCGCGGACCGTCCGTGAAGCCCTCGCGGACTGTCCGCCAAACTTCTCGCAACCAAAACCTAGAGCCGAAACGGATCGAAACGAAGACGCGCAAGACCACACGAAGAACACAAAGACCAGCTGGCCGGTCAGGCACCTCGCAGACCGTCCGCACGGGGGTCACGAACTGTCCGCCAGGTGCGGACAGAGCAGAAAAATGCCCGACCCGCGGGGTCAACTCCACCAACTCATCACCGGATCTCCCAAACGGTTGAAGCTCTTGAGACAAGATTTTGGGGAGATTAAAAGCGTCACACAAGGATGCTATGCCCCAAAAATCTCGACCTCTAACTCCCTAAATCACTGGGAATCGCGGATCACACAAGCAACCACCAAGAACTTGAACTCCAACAAAAAACTCACGAATCGAAGGCTCTCCACAGCGTTTGAGGAGTCAAGATCACACACAAAGATGCGCAAGGCATCCACCCATGATCTCCTCAAAGAAATCTGAAGGAAAACACCCTCAAATCCCCGAATCGAGCGAAGAACGAAACTCCCCAAAAAAAGCCCCAAAAATGACACGAAAATCACAGAGGACTAGGAGATCACCGCAACGCCAAATGCTTCCATACATCCAGAGGTCAGAGTTTGTACAAGAGTCTAGCCTAAGGAATCCAGAGGGAAAAGAAGCAGTTCAGAGAAATCTACCGGGGGAGAAAGCCCTAGAGTCCAAGAGAGAGAGATGTCATCCACCTCTCCGCTATTTATATGAAGTCCATCGGAGGGAGGTAAATGACCACGCTACCCCTACTGCTTCAAATGAAGATACAACCCCTTAGGGGCATTTTCGTCAAATCTTCATCAAGCGGACACGCTTCCACCGCGGCCTTGCTTAGCATCGACGCAAGCCCTGCGATCACACCACGTGCCCCCCGCCTCGAAGCTTCCCGAAGCTCCCGGATCACCGTCTCCGTCGCCTCGGGCCTCCAGGCTTGGTTTTGCGGCCCAAACCAAGAAACCGTCCACCTGATGGTTTTGTGGGCAAACAACAAAACCCTGCATGCAAGCTTCGGGCACCATCCGCTACCTTGCACCGGCCCATGTTCACGACTTCAGCCCGCCAGTCTTGCACCGCACGGCTCGCACTTGACCCCATCGGCCACCAGGTCCATCGAACCAAGCCTACTTGCCGCTCCATCACCCGAAGGCCGCCACGGCTCAGGCCTTTCGCGCTTGTTCTTCACCTGCACCGACACAAGTCAAGCCACAACCTGTACCTACACACTTAGCCAAGCATCAGTCCACACAACATTGTCAATCACTCATCACTAAGGAGCGACCCTCCACTGGTCTTCGGACACACCTGGTCCTCAGAAGTTGTTCTACTCCCAGATGGAAAAGATGGCCTACGCCGTGGTCATGGCGAAGAGGAAGCTACGACATTATTTTCAGAGTCACAACATCACGGTCCCAATGTCGTACCCCCTTCGGGACATGTTCGAGAACAGGAAATCAACTGGAAGGTTGGGCAAATGGGCGGCGGAGTTGGCAGAGCACGTAATCTGCTATGTATCCCGAAGTGTGATTAAGTCACAGGTGTTGGCAGATTTTGTGGCAGATTGGACACCAGCAAGGGCAAGCGAAGGCAGTGAGCTGACAGAACCAGTTTGGGAGGTACAGTGCTATGGGGCTTATTGTCACAAAGGGTCAGCTGCAGCGGCGGTACTCAAGTCACCTTCGGGAATGAAGTTGCGGCACGCATCAAGATTGGAATGTGGACAGTGCACAAACAATGTGGTGGAGTACGAAGGGCTGCTCTTGGCCCTTTGCAAAGCCAAAGCGGTGGGAGCACGCCGACTCGTCATCCTCACAGACTCTGAGTTGATTGCTGGTCACGTGGACAAGTCATATAAGACCAAGAAGCCCGAAATGACAAAGTATCTGCAGGCTGTGCGAAGCATGGAGAAATTCTTCTTCAGTATAACTGTGAAGAGCTTCCCCAGAAGTTTCAACAAGGAAGCCAACGCATTAGCCAAGGCCGCGGCCATGAAGGAACCATTGCCTTCGGACGTGTTTTACGAAGTGCTCTCACTCAAGTTAGCACTCTCATATAAAGCACCACCAAGCTTTGTCAATGCAATTCACAGTGAAGACTGGAGAGCCCCGATTGTAGCATTCATCAAGGGCTATTACGAGGCAGATGATGAGATAGAAGCAAAGAGAGTGGCGCTCCGGGCGAGGAACTATAGCCTCGAAGGAAACAATCTATACAGGATGGGTGTGTGCGCACCACGGTTGAAAGGCATCTCGGCAGATGAAGGGAAGCAGTTGCTGCACGAGATTCACAGCGGCATGTGCTTACATCATATTGGCACTAGAGCCTTAGTGCAGAAGGCTTTCAGGCAGGGTTTCTATTGGCCTTCGGTAGTCGCGGATGCACACAAAATAGTCAGGCATTGCCCCCTAGTGCCAGAGGCACTTCCCCTACAGCAAGTTTGCGGCGAACGAAATACAGATCATACCACCAGTCTGGCCCTTCGCAAGGTGGGGGTGGACATCATAGGCCCTCTCCCGACGGCGCCAGGAAACTACACGTACACTGTGGTGGTAGTTGAATATTTCTCCAAGTGGGTCAAGGCGAAGCCCATACAGAACATCACTCGGCGACCATACAGAAGTTCTTTTGGCAGAATATAGTGTGTCGTTTCGGGGTGCCATACAAAGTCACGGTGGATAACGGCAAGCAGTTCGATAGTGCATATTTCTGAGAATTCTGTCAGTATCTGGGAACCAAGCTGTGCTTCGCCTTCGTGTATCACCCGCAGTCGAATCGGGCGGTTGAACGAGCCAACGGCGTAATCTTCGCCGGTATTAAGAAAAACATCACAGAATTGCCGAAGGGAAAATGGGTTGAGGAACTACCAAGGTTAATCTGGTCACAAAACACTACAGATTCTAGAACTACGAAGTTCTCCCCTTTCAAGCTGTTATACGGCGAAGAGGCAATGTTGCCCGAAGAATTGTGCCTGGGTGGGGCGAGGGAGCAACCAACCTCACACGAAGACATATTGCCCTCAGTATAGAACATCGAAGAAGTCAGGTTGCAAGTAGCAGACAACCTGAGGGACTACCAGGAAGAAACGAGAAGATGCAAGAACAAGAACATCCGCCCGAAGAGCATCCAGTCGGGGAATTTGGTTCTTCGCCGGATTCCGAAGAGTAAAGAGGCAGGGAAGTTGCACAGCAAATGGGAAGACCCGTTCATAGTAAAGGGAACCAGGAACCCAGCCGTGTTCAAGCTCCGCAGGTTGGACGGCCAGGAAGAGCCTTACACATGGAACGCTGACATGTTGAAGAAGTACTTCGTTTAAGCAGTAGTGCTCTAAGTTTATGTCATGTAATTTTTCCTTTGTTATTTCTCCTCTTTTAGAATTTGAGTTTGTACAAACTGTTGGTGGGTTCCATACTCTTTTACTCATAGGGGAAGCTTCGTCAATCCTTTTTGGCTTCGCGAAGTGTGAGGTTTTTAATGAGGCGGGATCTGGTGTAACCCCCTGTGAAATATAAACAGGTATTCCCCAAAACACGAGCAAGGTGCAAGCGAAGCAACTACCCCTAAGCTTTGGCAAGGGGTGTCGTCTTCGCAATCTCTATGAATAATGGTGTAGGTGAACGACTACGGGCTTCGCACAACTAAGCCCATCGTTCACCTACAGTGGCACGACTTTGGCCACGAGGCTCGAAGATAACGAGCGCAGTCAGCGGCATGAGTGGCCGCGAGAGGTGCGAAATGTACCTGTAGGGTGGCACGAGTTTCACCATGAGGCTCAAAGATAACGAGCACAGTCAGCGGCATGAGTGGCCACGAGAGGTGCGAAATGTACCTGTAGGGTGGCACGAGTTTCTCCACGAAGCTCGAAGATAAATAGCGAAGTCAGCGGCATGAGTGGCCACGAGAGGTGTGAAATGTACTTACAAGATGGCATAAGCTTTGCCACGGAGTTCAAAGATAAAGAGCGTAATTAACGACAGGAATGTCCGCGGAACGTACGAAAGATAAATACAAATGCAAGAGAGTACTGCTACGATGCTCAGATACGAAAGAGCTCTGGCCCAACCAGGCATCGAACGTAAGTAAGAATGAAGGAGGAACGCTTCGGCCTTTGTTTGTCACGAAGGCTTGTGGGGGGGGGAGTTCCGAAGCACATGTTAGTAAGCCTTTGTATCAATCAAAAGCATAAAGCGTGGAAACATTATACACTTTTCATACAAATGATGATCTCAGTCATATTTACAAGTATCCATGGGAGTTCCAAAGTAAAAAAAACATTGTCAGCCTTCGCGCAGCACATCTTCACAAATTTCCTCAATCACACGACAGACGGTCGTATCGATGATTTCCAAGGCCATAATGCGAAGCTCAGCTTCGGTGGGCATGCGTCCTGTACTGGAAATAGAAGTCCTAAGTTAGGAAAATTGTCATTGTTCACTTCGCATCGAGCTACAGTGATACACAATTTCCGTCTTCTGGGGGCGAAGGTATCAAGTATACATACTCAAGGGGGCCTATTGCCCTCTCCCTGTCAACAGGTTCCTCCTTCGGAACAGCAGCACTGGCGTCACCCGGCAGGCCTGCTTCATGCTGTCTCAACGCGCGCCTAGCAGAACGTTCCCGAAGGATGGCGTCGCATCGGGCGGGATCTCGGGAGAACTCGGTGAAGAAAGCCTTCGAGGCTCGATTATGAGCTTCGTACCGTTCGCGGCGCCACGAAAGAAATTTATCGTACGATACACCGGGATTACGAATACTAAACTTCGTCCAGACATTAGGCGCAACAAACAGGGAATCCACAAAAGGAGTACTTTGTCTCACACCTTCGACTATCCGCGCAGGGACACTCGAAAGGACCTGTGCACAAGCATTCGGATCAGTACACATTGTCTTAAGCATGATGCGAAGCCCACGCTATGGGCGTTATCTACAAGCATCTTCCCACCCACTCTCACACCTCATCTTCGGTAGCAGCCTGGGGGTCAGCTCCGTCGCGGTTGAGGGTAGCGTCGCTCGAAGCAGCATCTTCAGGCCCGGGTGGGGCGCCCAACTCGGTGGTAGTAGGATCTTAAAGTGGTGTTTCCCGTGCGCCCAGGGCTGAAGGTGGGATACCTCCAGTCTCCTCCACCATGCCGGAGGGAGGTGGAGTGCCACCACCATCGGCAGCTGGATTGGCCTCATTTTCGGCATCGGCCACGGCGGCCTCCTGTTCAACATCCTCGGGTGCGCGCATTTCATAGGCAGCCGGCGAAGGTTCGACGGAGTGAAGGGTCACTCTGGTCATGTCGACGCATGCTTTATCCGATGAGGCAATTGGCGAAGGAAGTTGATGCGAGGCACGCCTCTCATTCACGCGAGTAACGACCGTCGCCTGAAGTCGGGCGGCGATCTGGAAGAAAACCTCTCGTCAAAAATATTTTCAAAGATGGGAATTGTAAACAGTTAATAGAAGCGGCGAAGGAGCAAGCGTAAACCTGCGGTGGTAGGCGATCAGCTTCGAGAAGGGTAAGTTGGGCCCCCCCTTTCGGCAAAGAAGGTATTCAGGAAATTCTTCGCCAAGTTCTTTGGAAGCACAGGAAGGACGGACGCGGCAAGTTCTTCGTCCGAAGACCAGACGAATGTGTCCTTCGTAAGGGAGTGGAGGTCACTCTTGCTAAGAACCTTCTCCGAAGCTGGGCGGTCAGGGGGCTGCAGTGAGCAAATGGCGTACACAAGGGTCCTCACCCCGACGGCAGCACTCAACTCGCCGAAGATCTTGGTGTTCAAGCCAAGAAGGTCAAAGCAGGAGTCGACCCACTCGTGGAATGCACTGATACTGCACTGCGGGAACGAAGAATGCAGAGGGGCAAGATTGTATTGCTCATGGAGAGATAGGATGTCATCCCCAAGCATTTGCGTGCTCTCAGCATGCCTTTTGCGGGCTGAATCTAACTTCTCCTGCAGCGAAATAGCCCGGGACTTCTGCTCCTCCAGTTGAGTTTGCAGCGAATCGCGACATGACAACAAAGTCTCCTTCTCAAAGTGAAGCGCCAATAAAGTGGCTTCAGAAGCAGCAGCAGCATCCTCTTTTTCCTTTTTTTATGCGCTCTGCGCAACTTTTCTCCGCAGCCAGCTGATCTTCCAGCTCCCGGACGCGAGTCTGTAGAGCGGACACAGCCTCCTTGGATGAAGATGAAGCCATCTCTTGATCCGCCACCAGCCTTCGTTCCAGGCAGCGTGAGGCGACGAAGCTTTTTAAAGCTAAGTCGCCGCAAGCCACAGCAAGTTCATCGGCGCTTAGTTCTCTGAAGCATTCTTCCTCGTGAGGGAAACTGAAAGAAGAGACTGCTTCGGATAAGAATTTCCACTCATGGCCGCCGCTAACCAGGCAAAGAAAACCTATTTGCTTCCCGCCGATCAGTTTCGCTTCAGTGGGGACACCCAGACGAAGGGCAGCTGCTTTGGGTTCTTCAGGGGTAACACGATAATTGCTACTCTCAGGCTCGTCATCCTCGTCGAAACCTGACTCCACAGTGATAGCACGGGCAGGAGAGTTCACTTCCCCGACATGACCTTCGCCGGATGAGGCACTAGGAGAAGCTGATTATTCTGTTTTGAAGGAGCTTGAGGAGCCCCCGGATGAGGATGAGGTTTTCTCCTTATCGCTACGAGGGCTCAAGTTGACACGATCTTCACGTCGCTCTCGTCATCGCTGTCTTTTTCTAGAGGGCTGAGGGGCACCATGAGGTTCCCTTCGCCAACTTTTAGAGCATCGGGAGGAGGCTGAGCTAAGCGGAGGGGCGCCACCATGATAGGGGTAGTTCCCATTGTCTGGGCTGGCTCGGCGAACCGGGCTTTCTTCGTCGCCCGAAGTGCGGTGCCCCTCTGTGTTTTCTGTCGCTCGAGGCATTTCGTCACTATGACCTCGACCACGATGGCAGGGGCCCGGCGACCTCTAGAACGCCCTGCACCAGGGGGGCGAAGTAGCAGTTTGGTCTCGAGATGGACCAGCCCCCTGGTCTTCTTCGCAGCCGCAGCTCGATGTTTCGCAAAGCCTTCACATTCAGGCTGCTGCACCTGGAAAAATTCGAAGACACGGTTCGTGCGCGAACCATTGAGACGAGCGCACAACTCCTTGTACTCCGAAGTAGACACGAGCCCCAGGACGAAATCATCGTGCTTCTCCACCTTGCATTTCTTCAAGAATGTTTGGTAAAAGCGAAGCACAGTTAGGGGTAGTAGGAGGGGGTTTCGAAGCATAACACCTGCAAAGGAAATAGACAAGGGAGGCACTGTTACCTTCGATGGTGAAGCCGAAGGCTTTTTTCCACTCAGTGCAGGGGATTGACCCTATGGGATCCGCCCAACAGTCATCCAGCACTGCCCACCCATCTTGAAGAGGGAAAAGCCGAAGGGTCCGATATTCCTCGACGATATCGCGGGTGCTGTACTTGCACGCGAACAGGCGGAACATATTGATGAAAGTGTCACCCTCTTCGCAGGACAGATCTAGTATCGTCTCAAAGTCAAGAGGTGTCACTACGTGAAAAACAGACATTGGTAACGGGCGCGGATGGCCATTGGTAACGGGCAAAACGCCCATTACCGATCAAGCGTTACAAATAAGCCAACAAAGGTAACGGGCCGCTGCCCGTTACTGATGACCCGTAATTGTAACGGGCGTCGAACAAAGACCGTTACCACAACTACATACCGGTCACCTGAAATGGTTGTTTCTCCGGGCCCACCGTAGCCTTTGATAACGGGCACAGACACTGAGCCCGTTACTCTTAACATGTATTAGTAACGGGTGTCTAACAAAGACCGTTACTGAAACTAGTTACCGGTCACCTGAAATGTCTGTTTCTCTGGGACCACATGGACCTTTGGTAACAGTTACAGTAACCGAGCCCGTTACATGAGCTCAATATCGGAGACGTTTGCTGTGGACACGTGTCTCCATGAAAGGAGACGCATTTTTTGTACGCGCGTCTCCTCTGTCTGGACGAAAGGAGACACGTGTTCTGGACGTGCGTCTCCTCTGTATCGACGAAAGCATCAACTTCTAGGGCCCACCGGTCAGTATTAGTAACGGGCCTTTAGACGGCCCGTTACAGTTTTGTCATACTTGTAACGGGCGTTCGTGAAGCCCGTTACTCACGGATCATTTTTTGTAATGTGCCTTACTTAACGCCCGTGACCGATACGTATGGCACCTACAGTAACCTGCCCATTTTCTGGCTGCATCCCGGAACCAGCCAGGATTTGGCAGCCACCAGATCAGGGGCTGCATCCTGGAAACAGCCAGGATTTGGCAGCCACCACAGCAATGCAAGGAGACATCACAAACACATTCTCATCACATATATACACAAGCAAGATCACATATATATACACAATGCGAGAGATCACATCAAGTTCCTCATTAGATCGACATGCATGCTAAAGTTTCAAGTTCGTCATCGGTGCTTTTTGTTTGGATGGAGTCCTGAGAAAACTGTCTAAACCAGGCAACATCTGACCCCAGCCAAGTAGGTTTCTCAGGCAGTACTAAACTAGCCTGAATGCAGCAAGTTTCAAGTTTGTCAGGCTGTACAATGAACTCACGATGCACCATTATAGAGGTTGCCATTTCGGTTGAGGATCTCCTTAACAATGTACTCGCACAACATCTCCTGGACCGGCTTTAGATCTTCTGTAGATACATTTAGGGCAGGTTTGAAATCCTGCAAAATAAAATAATTATGAGAATACAAGTACAAATCAGTTTCTAAAATCAAATGGAGAATATGAGCAGAGACATGGGTGAGAGCATTATCTACTTACAGCAGCCTTCTTGATGTGAGGTATGTCTTCGAGTAGTTTGAACATATTGAATGCCACATGGAATCCATGCAAAAAGGACCCCGATGGCTGTTGAGCACACTGCGCATCGAGGTACCAAAATGACAAGTTAATGCAGTACCAAATTGGTATGAAGGGACCATAAAAAAAATCTGGGTCTTACAGTGGTATTTGGCTTGTGCTTGAATGTCAGATTGGATTTTAGCTTTTTCTTCTTTCCTTTCATCACTTCGTCCTTTGGGCAGGTATTTTTAGAGGCCCTGCATGATTAGCAATACTGATAAGAAATACTAAGAGATTGAATTTTGTGAACAAAACCTACAAGGTATGGACCATTGCACAAGCGCTCGGAGGTCTTCGAACTTTCGCGCGGGATGATATTTTGCAGAATCTAGATACCTGTTGACATTTCTTAACGCAATCACCTAAGAACAGGTTTGGAACCCATCCTGGTAATAGCGCCAGAAATGCTGGTTGGTAAATCTTAACGTTTACAGAGATCCACAAGCGCACGGAAGTACCATTGTAGCATTTCCCCAAAGGAGTATTCCAAAGGGTATCGAATCCAAGGAAAGCATTGGCGGAATGACAAGATCAACTCTATTGCAATGAGTATAGATCATAGACGGAAATAAACCAGACACTCAAGTGCAGGGGTAAAGATATGATAGTGGGGGTAGTGTGATCACACACACACTCACTCTCTCTCTAAAGGGTCCTAGGCATAGGAGGCGACACACGAGTTAGTTCTAGGTTCTAATGTACTATACACATAAAGCTGGAAGGAACGAGTTAGATACACTAGCGTTGAAGAACATTGACTTGAGCACCCAGGTACCACGGGGAGATAACCTCCCGCGTTGCTTCTGCACAACTCCAGTTGTTATATTTTAGACTCCTACAGCTTATCCGAATGTGGGGGATTTCAGAGGACCAACTGCTATCACTACCGCGGCCTACCCCAAGACAAACCATGGGATAAACTCATAAGTAAGGTAGCTATGCAACCCAAGCACCATGCTTACATTGTTAGCCGGACTTGACCGGCCTGGGCTATTGTGACCCAGGTCCAGCCACCAGATAAACCAACCAATTACACCGAGTACTGTAGCTCAAGCACAGACTTCATACAACGCAATCATGTCATCTAATTAGATCAAACCAGGTTAAGTACACAAACGGATTCGTGTTTTCTCTAGTAGAAATGTTAACATCTGTGACGATTTGATAGTGACGTTTCATTTATTCGTCATGTAAGTGGACTCTAACATGACGAATTTTGTAACTTCGTCATAGATAACGAATGACGGTGCCAAGCCACTAAAAATAATGAGGAAACTCAGAGAATCGTCACCGAACAATGAACCTGTTCATCATAGATGAATCATTCCAGTACTGCCAGTGAGGAACCAATGACGAATGCAAATGGGCATCACAGAACAGTAGCGTTATCGTCACAAAACAACTTGAAAAGAAAACAAGGATCTGATCCCACATTTAACCACGTGTAATTGTGGGTTCGGGTCCCACATACGGTCCCACCATCCATTCCACAGCCAGCCGCGCCTAGCTAGGCCCCCCTAGCCATGGTTGGACACGCAGATTCATCGCGATCAACAAATAAAAAATAATCATGTTATGGATAGAAAAAATTGATAAATTGACAAATTAAATTAAAAACAAAAAAATAAGGCGGGCCAAATATTGAACTCACAACCTCTTGTCCACATTGCATAGGCACAAACCATTGAGCTACAAACTTTCTTATGCACTATTATGGTTTTCTACTCTTTTAAATGACTTCACTCTTGTTGTACATTTGGCCCAGCCTTGGTCCAGGCCGTGGACACCACTTTGGCCCAGCGCACGAACGGGCCACGAACCCCACTTTGGCCCATAGCACGACTAGGCCGCGGACCCCAATTTGGCCCAACGGACGACAGCTGCCTCCATAATATAATCTGGCAAGGAAAAAAAATGGGGCGAACGGGGACTCGAACCCACGCCCTAGAGGAAAGGAGAAAGACGTGTTACCATTGACCTACAAGTTGACTTGCATTTGTCTCTAGAAGTTTATTTATATATCCTTATCAACAACGCATATGGGCATGCGGGTCCCAAATGGGGGCACGTGGCGCCGCCTAGCTGGTCTGCGGCCTCTGCTGTGGATCGCTGATTGGGACACGCGACGCGGTCCGTGTGTGGAGACGCGGACCTCTGGAATATAATGTGGCGCAAAAAACAAGGCAAACCTGAGACTTGAACTCACGACCTGTGGGATGGGAGGAAGATGCGTTACCAATGAGCTACAAGTCAAGTTTAGTTTGTCTGCAGAAGTTTGTTCATATGTACTTTAGAAACTTGTTGGTTAGGGTTGCATCTTATATCCGAAATGTACAGAGATGAAGAACATTAATAGGGTTCATCTTTCTCTTTTTAATCATGAATTAAAAGTTGTATTTGGTTTTTCTCTTTCATATGAACTCCAAATTTGGTGTTTCTTTTTCCCAAATTTTTCTAAAATCACGTTTTTCCATTTTATTGTGTTGTTTTGTAAGTTGGTTATTGTTTTTTTAATCTTATTCATATGACTTGTTTCCATCCATTCATGTAGAGAATATAAATACATGCTTTTGCATAAAAATTACTAATTTAACTTTATAATTTCTAATGTTATGGTCAACATAAAATTGTGTCCAAAATTTAAATGCATACGAGTCAAAAATTATTATGAGGTATTCAAATCTCAAAGTCTAACTTTGAGTTTTAGAAAACTATAAGAGGGATGTATCCTTTTGTGAACAATGTATGGTCCTACTTTCTTGAAACCACTTAAGTTTTTTATGGCAAGATTGTGAACCGAAAACATGCAATTATGCCAATTTGTAGATTTTTTTACCAAATTCAAATATTATTGTAATTATTATGTTGTACTTTTGAGATAAAAGTTTGAATGTTTCTGATAACTCAAATTGAATTTGTCATCAATCTCCAAAACATGGCGTAGAATGGAACATAGAAGTCTAAATATGTATTTTGTGAAATTTTTCCAGTCTTATTGGAGGTACACATAGGTCAATCTGGAAATACTTTTGGTAAGCATGTAGAAATTCATATAAATGATAGAAAATAGCAATTCTATTCCAAAAATTCTAAAACTCCTAGATTGCAACTTATATGTTGTCTGATACATGTGAAAAATGTATTTGTGGTATTTAAGGTAACTAATTTTTGAGTTGTTATCAAAGGGTGTGTTATTTAGATATTTAAAATATAGAAAAACAACTTTTTTCACAACAAGTGGCAATGTAACTCCCCAAATGTTAATAGGAGACTAAAGCTAAGTTTGCATCTAAGTTTGATGTGTATATGGGTATGAAAATACTTTTGAGTGTATAAAATTCAAAGTTTAAGTTGAGTTGTATGAAAGAATGTTAGAGATCCATCCCTTTAGTGAACAATATACACCAATTTTTAGCAAAACCTAATGAAACTTTTATGTCAATCTTTACATCAATAAAGTGATTCCATACTAATTTATATAATTTTCGAAGGAGACAAACTTTAGGCTATACAAACTTTAAAGTTTAAGTTGAGTTGTATGAAACAATGTGAGAGACCTATATAGTTTTTGAGCATGTAACTCCAATTTTTGTAAAATCTTAAGAAACTTTTTGGAACTCCTAGGAGACAATTTATATGCATACTATTGTATATAAAAATATATTTCTGCATATAAGATAATTATATTTAAGTGTTACTTAACAATGGTACAATAAAATGAAAAAGAAAAAGAAAAAGAAAAATATTAGGCAGTGAGTAAATGAATCGAAGTCTGTTTTGGCCCAAATAGCCCAACTATTTTTGGCCGTCCGTTCCTGATCCGACGACTAGGATCACATCCTCGCAGTATAAAAACTCCTCGACCAAACCCTAACCCTTTGTCCCTTTCTCTCCTCGCTTGTTGCCGGCCGCAGCCACCCTCTCTCTTCCCTCTGCCTCTCCTCGCCGGTCACACCGCCTATCGCGCCCCCCGCCCTTCCCGCACCTCCGCCGCCGACTGCAGCGGCACAGCCCCCTCTTCCCTCCGCACCCAACCTCTTGAGCCCTCGGACTCCCACTCCCACCGCGTCCCCCTCAGGAACCCTAGACAGCGACCTACCTCAGATCTGCGCGCTACCACCCTACCTCTGGTGGCGGCCCTCGACCTGCGTGGCGCTCAGATCCGGTGCGTCGCCGGCCTTGGTGGTGACCAAGCTGGAGCCCGAGCCTGAGGAGCCGATGCGCCCCTCGCCGCCGACTCCCGAGGAGCAGGTGGGCCCCGAGGCCGCCGGGGAGGCGGCGCGCCCCTCGTCGCCGCCGGCACCCGAGGAGCGGGCGGCGGCCGTGGCCGGCGAGGAGGCGACGAGAGCGGAGGAATGGGAGGAGGAGGAGGAGGCCTTCGAGGATGCGCTCACCGACGAGCAGCTGCGGGAGGTAGGCCGCGAGCGCCCTGTGGGGCCTCTCCTGTCCCATCCTGCAATGATCCCCGTCGTCCATCCTTCTCCCCCCGTCTCTTGCCCCCATCACTCAGTAGCACAGCGGCAAAGCAGATCCCTATCCCTTTTCAAATTCACCTTTAATTTGTGCATGCTCGCTGCTTGTGGTCTCTCTCTCGAACTACATCAATCGTGAGCATACATGTTGGTGCCTTTGTGGGGATGGATGGCTAACTGAAGATTTTTGCCCTTTGGTTGCAGGGAATGGACCACATCCAGCGCTTGTAGAGGTCTACGAGTTTGACAAGTTCAAGACCGAGGTCTATGAGTAAGTCCATCACAATCAACTCCGCGTTCGATTTCAGTCTCGTGGGCGTCGCTAGCTCCCACTGACGACGACCCTGTGAATTTCCCCCTCCTTGCAGCAAGAAGCTGGAGCTGTTCGAGCCGCTCAAGGATGGCCAGGCCCCCAGGGTATGTACTGTGTGCTTCAATTCGACCGTGATGGGGATACTAATAAGCAACCTATTTGGTTATAAGTACAAACTGAACGCAACAAAGGCTAATTTATCTGCTAGAAAGAATATGCATTTGTGGTATGAAAAACTGAATTGACTGGCACTGTACAGCTTGCTCGGTGTGTATGCATTGCTAGTTAGTCTTTGTCATGCTGTGCTGATAAGCTTACCAGTTCGCCTCTAACAAATTTGGCTAGTTTATTTTAATCCAATCATCATTGTTCTCTGTTGCTGTTAGCTGCTAGCATGTCGTATGAAAAACAATCAGAACATAGCGCTTGAATCGATAAGCTATTCGACCGTGATGCGTCATGCCTGCGATCTTGCCTGATCTTTTCCAGTAATAGGGCTTGAATTGATAGGCTATTCGACTGTGAGTTCAATTTTGGGGGTAATTCGGTGTAAGGAGGAAAAGATCATATGCATTTTTCTTATTGCTCTAGGGAAATGGATGGGTTGTGGAGGGTATGATGGTTTAGTTGTCAAATCATCTAACTAGTTTACCTGTCATTGATTGGCTGTTGTGGGATATATGAGTCTGAGTCACTTGTTTGGCATTATGTTTTATCACAGCAAACCTCGCACTTGTACTTAACTGTTGTAACATTGCTCAATTTTCTGCAACAGTGAGCTAATAAGTATCATTCAAGGATTAAATCATTTTTTTCTTCCTTTTAGATAGCCTCCATTGTAATTCAGTAGTACGTGTTTTCTCCTAGTCAAGCCTACTCATTTGAGCTCATTATTTTTTAACTTGTGTTTCCAGTTGGACTCAATGTGATTTGCTCATCAATTTAGAGCAGCATGTGAGCTCATTATTTTTTACCTGTGATTTTCTCACTGTATGCTTCCAAAGCTCATATACTCATGTAATTTGCTCACTGGATTTTATGCTTGTTGGCAGGAGAAGCCAAAGGCACCTCGACCTTGCTGGCACATAGTTCCTGCGGGGCTACCAGCTTGCTTCACTAGCGATCTCAGGCCCTACACCCAAGTAAGTGGAGGAAGCTGTTGTGTGCCAATGCTTAAAAGGCTCGGCTGTGAATATTTACTGTCCATTAGCTAGTTGGGTCTCTGCCCATTTCTTTGGTGTACTGATTGATGTGCATATAAACTGAGGAAAAACAACTTTCCATTTGTTTGTGTATGAAACCAAGTCTCCATCAATGATCAATTTTTAGAATCTGCTTAGAGATGAATTGATATATTTGTGTATGTTTTGTGCTGAGATAATTTGATATTATCCTTTCTGATACATAATTGTTTTCATTTGGACATATATGATCTTAATTAAATGGAAAGATGAAGCTTAACTGAGTATAGCAATTTTTTGACATTCTGGACAAGGGAACTGATTGACACCTTCAGAATCTTACATTTTAGAGCAGTGTGCTTAGATTAGGGATCACTTGGAATTTGCTAAACTACAATCTACTATGACTCAATTGGAAGACATCCAATTAAATACTGCCACCTGCTACATACAGCCTCTCATTCTAGAACTTCTAATCTTGCCTACTATATGTTTGTATGATATAACATATGCATGTACTTGTAGTTCTCTATACATAGCATATTAGTAATTTCTATCTCAAATATTGTGCATTGACAAGTGTTTGGCAATGTCCTCTTTCAGGTCGAGGATTAGATGCCTCAAGAAGCAAGTCATTATGAGTGATTAGATCAGCAAGCAATTGACATGTTTGATGCTACAAGAACATGGTTGATCTGTTTTTTTTTATTTCTAGGCTTGTTGGGTTAAATTTTATGTGTTGTGTATTTATTGCCATGTTGGGTTGTGTAATTATTGCAACGTGGGCCTGTTGGGCTGAATTTGGAATGGGCTGTGTAATATGATGAATTGGGCTGTGTATATATACATGACTTTTATCAAATTTCGTCATAAACATCGTTTTATGACGAAATTTCGATAACCAATCAGATCACGACATGTGGACTAATGAGATCGCAACACATGGACCAACCTGATCATTGCACGTGGACGAATCAAACGACAACATGTGGACCAATCAGGTCAAGACACATCATCGGTCGAGTGCATGTTGCCACGTCAGCGTTCAGCGTGGAACTGATCCACGTCAGCGTGGAACTGATCCACGTCAGCGTGGAACCGAGCCATGTCAGCAGCCAGCGTGGCAATGGACCGCGTCAGCAGCCAGCGTGGCATCGAGCCACGTCAGCTGCCAGCATGCACGGCGCCACGTGGCGGTCACTTCCATGACGAAATTAGTGACGATGCTCACTAGTCATAGAAGACGAGCAGTTACATGACGAAAAACGTGTCCGTCACTGAAAAGGAGCAGTTCTGTGACGAAAATGGCTGATTCGTCGTGGTGTGACAAATGTGACACGCTTTCTATGACGATCTCAAAATTGTCATAAATTCGTCACAGAAGGTTTTCAATGACGAATTTAGCTTGTTCCGTGACGAAAGTGTTTTGTCATGGATGTGAACATTTCTACTAGTGTTTCCTATGTCTGTTCAACTGGATCAAAGGGTCATGTTCGCGAAGAACACGAGCCTCTAACTTATGAACAAACACCAGAAACATGTAAAAGTCACCCGTCAAGTGGATCGAAAGGCCTTGTTCATCAAGAACAGGAGCCTCTAAATGATGAACAGGTGAAGAACACATGAACAAATCACTCATGCATACTAACACAACTTTATATGAAATAGATAAATAACTGAAGTAGATCAAAGTCATACAAATGAAATAAGATACAAGACAACTCATACCTAGATCCCAAAGTAGACTTGGAACCTGAATTAGAACTACTCTAGCCTACCTCCTAGCCTTGAGACTAAAAGTGAGAGAGGTGTTGCAAGTGTGCATGTCTCATAAGTGAGCCCCCTCTCCTTCTATTTATAGGCCCGTGCACCGGCGAAGAATGGAGGCAAACACCCCGGGGAAGGCACCTAGGACTAATAGGGAACCACCACGTGGAAGCCCCTGAGTGGCGGCCACAAGGTCGGTTCGGCCGACCTGTGGGGTCAGCCGACCCCCTGTGGGCCCCACTCGGGGTGTGCTTCCTCCTGGAGGCTGCCCTGTGGGTCCTTAGGTCGGTTCCCGGTGTCCACCCTGTTTTGGTGCGAATTGCATGCCTTTGTGGGCCTATGGATCCATGTGAAGTCCACGTGTCACGCTCTGATTCGTCGGGGGTTGCTTCACTTGGATTGCTTGCATGGCATGCATGCATGGCTCCCTAGTTGGAAGGTGTGCATGCATGGCATCCTTGTTGGCAGCCCACCTGGGATGAGGTGATGTGGCATGGACCCTAGAAGGTGAGTTTGGCACTCTTTTCTTGCTTATTTTCCTGCAATCAAATAATCTCTAAGGACAAGTGGAACTACATTATTCTTAACTAAATACGTGTAAGAAATGCCTTATGCTCCTTTATTCATGAGTATATTGACGGCTAAAGTAGGTACTTAACAGCCGTCAACAATACCAAACCTCTTTGAACTTCATACAGATGATCAGTTTTACATAGTGGCCACCGGTGCAGAAGGCACCCACCACGTAGTCATTCATCATTGCATTTCTCAATGCTTTTGTTACAAGGGTAGACTGCTTATATATGTTTGTGGTCGTGAGATAACTAGGTTGCACCACAGCATACCCATCCTGCACCGGTACTATATGGAGAGTCTTTTGCAATGGAAAGACGGTGGCTAGTGCGAGCTCCACTTTATTCCCGGAGCCATCCAAAAAGCTACACTTGGTTGGCTCTGTCAGCTTATCTATTGTGTCCAGCATAGGTGATCGACTATCAACAATGTGCTGTTGACTACCTTCGTCCTCGCTGACATGCCAATGGTCTTCCTCTCTGCCACATGCTTCTTCTTCATCACTGCCATGCACATCTTCCTCGAGGCCATGCACATCTTCTTCCTCGCTGCTACTGACAGGTGGTGATTGGGGAGGATGAAGTACATTTTTCGATATAGGAAAGCCTGATTCTGCTAGAATGGAGACAATTCTGGTGACTGCTTCACCAACTAGGTCTTCCATCTGCGGTCCAGCCTTCTTGTTCCTCTTCTTCCTGTACATTGCAGCAAACTCTTCACCAAACCCTTTACCCCAGCCAAATGAACTAGACACGCCTCGGACCCGACCTCGATGCTCTGGAGTCTCAAGTGCTGCGCTGAGGATACCATTCTCCCTAACCCTGAAAGAACCATCGCTAGCCTGAGTTGCAAGTGTTTTCACCCTAGTTGCTACCCCCACCACCGCAGGGTTACTGAATGTTATGTCTCTGCTTCCTTCACTAGTGGTCTTCCTCTTCCCTACCCTTGCCCTCAGATAAGGCCTCGAACGTCCAGGAAATTGGTCCCAAGGGTTCTGTTTCCTTCTTCAGCTAGCTTTGCATCCTCCTCCTCCTACTCTTTCCTTTTACGAACATAACCTTTTCTGCCCGTCCTGTGTGGCTTATCATGCAATGCTCTCTTTTCTTTCATCCCCTGGCCCAATCGCTGAAATCTAGGAGAATTGGTTTCCTGCACAAACACGGTCCAGCCTTCTGGCTGCAAAAAGGCATGCTTCACAAAGGGAGTCTCCTCTTGGCTCACAAATTTTTTTTCTTAAATGGGTCTTGAACCGCCGTTGCAAGGTTCCAATCTCTGACATAGCTGCCTTAACTGCCTTCTTGCGAACAGATTCAGCCAGATTGGTTGGGTAATCTAGCTTTTCCTCTAAAATTGTGAACAACTCTTCCTTCTCAATTGCTGAGAGATCTTCAACTGCCTTGTTGATTGACACCCTCTCTCGAGCAATGAGGCCACAGACCAATACAAATCTATCCCTCGCAGCATCTGGGGTAGGCCAATAATTGTTATCAAGTCCAGTTGCGGTCAACTTGTCTTCTGGCCATTTGGTTTGTGTCCTTGACCCACGGGATCGAGTACTACTCGCAGCAGTATGTGCTGAGTGACCCTATGAACAAGGATCAACGTTGATAGGCTGTGAACAAGGTTCATCGTCGATGGGCTGTGATGGTGCATTGGAGGTAGAGGAGTTTGGTGTTGTGGGAGACTGCATAGATGATATGTCAGGTCGTCAGTAGAGCAACATAAGCTAGACTGAAAACCTAAACAAAATAAGATAAATTCTTATTCTCTGATAGGCAAAATAGTTGATATTAGCATACAGGTTGGGGATAGGTGCTAACCATTTGAATATACATCTCATGCTTGTGATATAGTAATTCTAATAACATCTTAGTTTGCTCCAAAAATTCTACAAATTGACGTGGCAACATAAATTGGGTACCTAAACTTGTCATAAAAAATTCAAATGGTTTCGATAAAGGAAGAGTATACTTGTGTACAAATGGCTACATCTCTCACATAGTTTCTTAGAATGTTGCTTGAACATTGAAGTTTTCCACACTTTGCAACACGTTCGATCTCGTACGCATTTGAAATTTTTACACAAGCTATGCAAAGTTTCATTACTAATAGTTGTGGAAAACAAATATTATTTCTATGTTGTACTTACAAAGAACAAGATAAAGGCATATAAACATTATTTACGAAATGGAATATACACTAAACAATGCATTAATGAAAATATGAGGATTTTAGAAAAAAAAATAGGAAAAAAATCATCAAATTTGGACTAAGTATGACAGAGAAATACATGTTACAAAATTTGACTGCAGATTAAAAGGAGAAATGAGAATTGTTCTTCATTCCAATAGAACAGAGGGGGTGGTTAACCCGCGTCTCATTTGCCCCTCCAATCCTCATCTCCTACGCCCACCCAATAGAACAGAGGAGGAAGCAGACTAGCAAAGGCCACCACCACCGCCGCCACCGCCGCCGTGCCTGCTTTGACATCCAAGATGGCACCCTAGGCCTCTAATGCGGCAAATGAGACCACCGCAACCTTCGATTTGACTCAGAAACATGACAAATCAAATCTTGTGGATGCGACACATAATATGTGATAATTTACATTAAGATACATAATTTTTATTGATGCTTCCGCCTACATCCCGATGTTCATCCTGCTGATGGCGTACTCCACCGCGACGCTGAATCCACGCGTCCAGAGGTCGAACTCATGACGGATGCGACACTCGGCGCTGCAGTAGTGGATGATCCTTGGGGTCTCCGACCCGTAGCGCCTACATCCCGCTGCCCAAATGCAGACGTGGAGATTCTAGACGGGCAGCAACGGAATGTCATCGTCGCCATCACGAAGCCAGTACCACCACGGAATGTTCTCGAGATCTCGGCGGATGAGGTAGCGCAGTCGGTGCAGGTTCTGGTTCTTCCACCGCCCGTCAGGGGGCAACGGCCCGCCGCTGATTTCGTGGAGCAGTACCATCGCTTCGGGGTCCGCAGGGTTGCGACGGTACTTCAGCATCGCTAAGAAGTACTTCGCACCGGCGTCTTTGGCAGCAGCCTTTCTGATGAGCTCCAGACCCTCATCGGGATTCCGCCGCCTCATCAACCTCTCCATCCCCTCGAAGCATAATGCCTTCGGATGTTTGGCGAGGCGGAAGCGCTCCTCCAACAAGGACCTGACGTAGCGATTCTTTCACTCTTGACGAAGCTCACGCAATGACACCTGCAGGAGTACCTCATCCGAGTCGCAGATGCGCTGGAAGGTGCCGCAGACCTGATTACAAAGGATCAGGAAATGAATGACGGGCTCATCCTTGATGCAGCGGAGGATGATCTGGGTGACCAGTTCATTTGGCAGCAGCTCCATGAAGCACACCGCGGCCATGAAGGAGAAGGGGAAGGAAATGGAAAGGCGACGGGATCTGAAAATTGAAAGGCGACGGGGTTTGGAAATTGAAATGCGACGCGGTCATTTATAAAAACCCGTTACTAATAATATGGAACTTGAAATGCGACGCGGTTTGGCTGCTGACGCGTGGGCCTGACAACTGCCCCTGCCCCTCCACCTTCCCACGAAATTGAAATGCGACGCATGTTTTTGGACGGTTTTGCTCTCAAAAAATGGTTCCCGAGGCGTAGGGGGACGTGGGGCGTGGGGAGGAAGGTGCCCTGACGGTTCACGTCTTGTCATCATAAATCCCCGACGACTGCTGGTTGCTCCATAATCATATCGTTTCTTTTGCTTCATCTTCTTCCCCCTCACCATCAAAAAACCACAAACTCTGGTCAATGAGAGATCACACCAACAAGGAGCGAGAAGAGCATGGCGTCGAGTGACCCGTCAGCGAAGCGGGGACGAAGAGAGGATGCTGACGATGAAAGCCGCCGTCGGAGGAAGTTGACCATCAAGGAGAAGGGAAAGGAGCCGACGGCGCCCAAGGAGAAGGAGGAGGAGAAGTCGGAGGCCGCCGACATCAGCTTCGCCGTCGAACTGCTCCAGGGCGCGTTCATGAAGCTCTAAGATGTTAGCGCAGCATTCAAGATCGAGGCGCCTGACGATTACAAGGATCGCAGCCTCAAGGGTCTCGCCTTCAGGATCCACGTGTTGGCTGAAAAGTTTGAGAAGCTCCCCGTGGTCCTGCGGTCTCTCCTCGGCGACAATGACGGCTCTGACGGCGGCGACGACAGCTCCGACGGTGGGACTCTGACAGCGCAGCGACCGACTAATTGATCCACTCCTGTACCATTAATAATGTGTTTGTGATTATTGTGTGTTCATCAGTTTGTTCGTCAGGTTGTTGGACTGCTTAGTTTGTCAATCATGAACTGCTTAGTTTGTTTAATTTGTCGATCATGAACTAGTTAATTTGGTTGTTGGATTTTGTATACATGTCGCATGAACTCGATCTAAGAGACGCGGGCAGATCCATCAGCGTCGCCTACAGTATCTGTTCCTCCTGTGATGAACTCGATCTTGGAGACAATGGATAGTCATCGCTGACACTATTTAGTAAACTCGCGTCGCCTTCGTTGGCAGGTAGGTCCGGGTGGTTATCTTCTTTTTTAAAGCTGTTGACACTGACGCGTGAGCCCGACACTATTTTTTAGAACTAAAATTCGCATCCATCAAATATTAGAGCCAGTAAAACAGCGCCTAAAAATTCATTAAAAACAACATCAATTCATATTTGGATATTTAGTATTTTAATAAAATATCAACAGTCACACTTGTATACCTAACATTCTTATAATTCGAATATACATCTCATGCTTGTGATATAATAATTCTAATAACATCTTAGTTTGCTCCAAAAATTCTACAAATTTACGTGGAAACATAATTTGGGTACCTAAACTTGTCATAAAAAATTCAAATGGTTTCGATAAAGGAAGAATATACTTGAGTACAAATGGCTACATCTCTCACATAGTTTCCTAGAATGTTACTTGAACATTAAAGTTTTCCACACTTTGCAACATGTTTGATCTCGTACGCATTTGAAATTTTAACACAAGCATGTGTTCACCTTAAGATCACGAAATGTAAAGTTTCATTACTAATGGTTGTGGAAAACAAATATTATTTCTATGTTGGACTTACAAAGAACAAGATAAGGCATATAAATATTATTCACGAAAAGGAATATACACTAAACAATGAAATTAATGAAAAGATAGGGATTTTAGAAAAAAACTAGAAAAAAATCATCAAATTTGGACTAAGCACGACGGAGAAATACATGTTACAAAATTTGACTGCAGATTAAATGGAGAAATGAGAACTGTTCTTCGTTCCAATAGAACTGGGCCCCACCCTAATTAGAGACGCGGGATGGTTAATCCTCATCTCATTTTCCCACACAAACTGTTCTTCATCCAATAGAATAAAGGAGGAAGCAGAGGGCGCCGCAACCTTGGATTTGACTCAGAAATGTGAGAAATCAAATCTTGTCTATCAATAACCGATTGGACGATACTTTACACGATAGAAGAAGACATTATATTCGTAACGAAGCCTACATTCATCACTATAGAAATACATGCTAAACCCCCTCCGGCTCGGCGTCGTACCGCAGAATGCTTTGCCTGCGCAATGTTGAACGTTGCCTCGCGCCACCGCCGTTGGCAGCGTCGGCCGGCGGAGGCCACGGCGGAGGGCGACACTCCTAATTTGCCAAGCCAGATTGACCCCACGATGCTGGGAATCTAGGGATTGCACATTGCTGATCAAACGCAGACGCCACTGCCCTTGCTCCTCGCCCTCAACCTGTTTCATGTACGCAATTGCAGTGGTGTTGGTGTCGGCCCCGCTGTTGGCTCTGTAGAGGAAGACGGTGGCCACATAGGCCGCCCCTCTGTGCCCGTCCTTGGCAGCGTGGTGGAGCTCGTCGAGGGGAGGCTGAGGGTTGTGGTTCCTGCCGAAGATGTCGTCCATCCCGCTGAGGAAGCAGGCCACTGGGTTGCCGGCTCCAGCCAGGCTACGAAGGAAGACGCCGTAGCCGACGGGGTCGTTGTTCTGCATCTGCTCTACTGGAACCCGATCCAGTGCCAGGCGCCTACCGACGTCTCTGTCGTGGCAGGGGCGGAGCATGTCCTTGCAGGTTGCCCGTAGGCTGCAGAAGTCCTCCATAGGCCGATTCGATGTCGCACCGACTCGGCCAACGATGATCGCCAGCACCTCCGCCGGGAGTTCCGCAAGCGACTGCGGGTGCTCCCTCGATGCCATGAGTGTCGGTGTGGAAGGGAAGTCGCTTGGCATGGAGCAGAGGAGGCACGACGAGGAGTGTAGGCAGTTGTGGTTTTCTCGCGGGTAGATGAAGGGGATGTGGTGGTTTCGCGGGTAGAAGAAGGGGTTGGGGCAACGGTTATTTATTTTGGAGAGAAGATACATGAGACGCGTCTCCGATGAGTGGATACTACTAATTGCACATCTCGCTTATCGAGGAAGCAAACTCTTTGAAGTTCGACGAAATGTAGACAAAATAATATCAATACTCTCAGATGAGTGGTACTACTAATTGCACATCTCGCTTATAAGCATCTTAGGCAGTATCTTAGGCATCTTAGGCAGTATCTTAGGCAGAATATATAGGCATCTTAGGCAGTATCTTAGGCATCATATATTACAGAAAGGAGATTCATTCAAATTCCACCAATACACATCCTATATATATTAAAAAAGGATTCCATTTCCAGCAATAGACATCCCTGCATTTTACAAAAAGGATCGGATTCAGCAGAAATCAATCTTGCTTCTTTTTCTTCTTTGATTTTTGTATATGGATCTTTTCACGATGGTCGCTTCGCAAGTATGGTGTTTTGTCAGCTCCCAAGACTCGGGGCATGTATGAAGTGTGAAAGAATGGACTTTCGTCAAACTGGTTGTATTCCTCCTCCTCAACAACATTTTCAACCCCAACAATCCTTTTTTCCAGGAAAAAGCACACTCCAGTTATTCTTTGCAAGGTCAGGTACATAGAACACTTGCTCAACATCCTTGGCGAAGACAAACGGTTCGGTTTTGTAACCAAAGACCCGGAGATCAACACTAACATAACCAAATTTGTCCTTGATCATAGCTCTCTTCGCATTGGTGACCCATCTACATCGAAACAAGTCTACCTTGAATCTTACATAATCAAGCTCCTAAATTTCATCTATTTGACCATAATATGTGGCTATGTTCTTCTTATTGTCGACGACCCGTACACACACACCACTATTTTGATAGACGCTCTTGGCATCCTGGGCCATGGTGTAGAACGTGTATCCATTGATATCCATTGCTTGATATGTTGTAACAGTGAATAATGGCCCTGCTGCTAGTTTTCTTAGATCGTCAGTTATAGCAGCGCTGCCACTCTGCTAGACATAATCTCGGAGCCACCTGTTGAAGCATTGCATGTGCCTCTTTGCAACCTAATCCTCAGTACAGCCAGGGTTTTGTTCACGTAGTTGTTGCTTGTGCTCATTGCCAAATGGTGTAACCTCTACGCTTTGTTCAATCATGGTGAAATGAGCCTTCCTGAAGTCCTCTGGGTGCGGAGTGATTGACTTTTTCCCCAGGGTCCCAACACCTGAAAGCCTACCTTCATGTCGTGAACGAGGCACACCAATGGGGTTTTGGGGGTCCATATAACCCATGGCCCACTCACTGCTTCAATGGTCTCATAGCCACGAATAATGGCTCCCTCCGGAAATGACCTGTTATGTACCAATGATTTGAGGAATCCAAAGTACCTCTCATATGGAAACATCTGATGAAGGTAAGATGGGCCAAGGTACCAGATCTCTCTCGCGAGGTGTGTTGTTAGATGCAGCATGAGATCAAAGAATGATGGTGGGAAGGTAGCTTCAAGCAGGCATAGGGTCTCGAAATGCCTCCTCTCTAAGGCCAATAGTTTTTCCTCATCAATCACCTTCTGTTCTATTTCATTGAAGAATAAACACAAGCTCGTGATCGCGTTGCGAACCAGTTCTGTCTTGATACCTCTTAGTGCAACAGGAAGAATAGATGTCATCAACACATGGCAATCATGAGATTTCATCAAGTTGAAATTCATTTTCATGTCCTTCACCGACACTAGCCTCTTGAAGTTCGATGAGTAGCCTGAAGGTACTTTCAAACCATGCAAAAACTCACAGAATTCTTCTCTCTGCCTTTGACAAGGTGGTTGCAGCAACGGGAAGGTCCATCCCCGTGTCTGTTTCCTCTACATAGAGCTCCGGCCTAATGCCTATTTCTTTAAGATCATCCCTTGCATTTTTATGATCTTTTCCTTTCGACTTCTGTTGTAGCAATATTCCCAAAGTAGCTTCACACACATTATTCTTGATGTGCATGTTATCAATCGAATGACGCACATCCAAAAGCGGCCAATACTCTAGCTACCATAGAATTGATTTCTTGTTCCACATTCCTCGCCCATCTTCTTCTTCTTCACCATCTCGCTTCTTTCTTTTGCGAAGTTTCTTTTCAAACAATTTGGGTAACTCCTCGATAGTTTTGATGTCCATGACTTGCAAGTGGAGCAGATCTCCAGTCACATGCATTGGCGCCTGTCGATTCTCCTTTTCCCCATTAAACTGACAATCCATGTCCCAGTAGGCATGTTTCTTACTGAGGAAACGACGGTGCCCCATAAATGAGAATTTCTTTGAATTTCTTAGCCACACTGCACAAGTTTCTTCCAAGCAGTGTGGGCAAGCTGCACCTTTCCTTTTACTCTGGCCAGAAAGGTTGCGATGAGCCGGGTTGTCGTTGATGGTGGTGAACAACATGGCGTGCAATGTGAACTCCTCACAGCCGAACTCATCCCAAACCTCCTTCACACCAGGCTTCCAAAGTATCTTTAAGTCATCAACTAGTGGCCTCAAGTAGACATCAATACGGTCGCCAGGTTGCTTTGGCCCGGAGACCAATATTGTCAGCATCATGTATTTCCATTTCTTGCATAGCCAAGGTGGAAGGTTGTACATTGACAGCACGACAGGCCAGGTGCTATGTGTTGAGCTCTGGTTACCGAATGGGTTCACGTCATCTGTGCTCATAGCGAACCGAATGTTCCTGCTTTCACCGGCAAATTCCTTAAAGTGGGAATCAATGTTTTGCCATTGTTGGCCATCTGCGGGGTGCTTAATCTTGCCACTACAAGAAATCATTTAATCTGTGACGCAATCATTCTATCACGGATTAAATAAAATTCGTCACAAATCAGCATCCGTGACTATTTAAATTTTCGTGGTGGAATAAGCGTCATTGATTAAATCTGTCGATGTTCCTTACTAAACGTCGCAGTCCGTGACGTATTCAGATCGTCACGAAGTAGCCCGAGGCCCATGCAGCCCAACCCAAAGCCCAATTTTCGTGACGAAAATAATCATCACGGATTGCTGCTGACATGGATGATGACGTGGCTGCCTACATGGACGATGATGTGGCTGCCTACGTGGACGATGACGTGACTGCCTACGTGGACGATGACGTGGCCGCTACGTGGATGATGATGTGGCCGCTATGTGGACAATGACGTGGCCGCTACGTGGACGATGACGTGGCAGGTGACATGGCAATTGATGACGTCATCAAGGTGGTCTAATTTTTTTTGAACCAGCAGGACCAGCCCACTAAATTTTACATACACAGCCCATGTAAAATAAAATCAACACACCAAATTTCAACCATTTTTCCATCCCAATTCATTCAACAGTAAGCACTTAGAACCCAATTTATAGCAACAATAATATCCCAATTTTGACATTCAACAGTAAGCAATTCCAGCCCACAAGTAACTGCATCACATATGTTCCCATTCAGAATAAAAAAACATATCACATGCATTTGTTAATCACTAGCAGTGCAGCATAGAAAACAAGTCTCTTTCCTTCTAACTGCTTGTTACTAGATGAAGCTGATCCTCTCATCCAATCACTTCTAGTGGCTTGCTCCTTGCTGCATCTGATCCTCACACCCTGAAAGAGCACATTGCCAAGTACTGGTTAGAGGGGAATGTTAAAATTTTCAAATATTAAGTGCCACAGGTGCTTTCAGTACTCAACTAGATTCTTGCTTTATAAAATCGACATGGACCAAACTGATCTACTATGATCTACTATGACAGGTAACAACCAATATTGCAATCATTAAACAATTGAGTATCACCATGAGACAGTTGTGTGTAATTTACCAATGCAAAGAAGCTACAGGTGGCAAGCATATACTGAAAGTTGATAATAAAAGAGTAATGAACAATATAGTGTTGACATCTGAGCAACAGAGGAATAGAGCTTAGACAATCTACAAGGATTGCACAAGCACAATCTCCATGCACTCATCAAACCAATGCATCAGTTATGACTGGAATAACCACAAGCATAATCTCCATGCTCATCATACCTTGTCAATAGGTGCCAGAATTGGAGAAGGGGCTGCCAACAATGGAGTGACGGTAGTAGCCCAATGACAAGTGACACCAGCAATATTACAACTGTTAAACAAATGAGTGTATATCAATGCTCATCCAAATCAGATAGGTTAGCATATTGACTACAGGAGATGACAAAATAATGCAACCTCACAAGGAAAAGAAATACTTATGATTAGTTAAGTCATCTGATTCGCAGAAGATAAAGCATGTGCATTTGATATATAGAGCCTGACAGCTTCAGAAATTGGAAAGTTCAGGGCACTAGCAGTTTATTAGGGACAGTAGTGCATACTGCATAGGTGACATCATTTACCAAATAAGTTGGGAGGCATGATTGTTGACCAACACATTGAATAAATTGCACAAGCATTACAACAGTAAGATTTTATCTCTGTATTACAACAGTATGCAATGAAGTGATAGTATAAATTAGGCCAAATGCATCATTTGTTACATAGGGATATGAGCACTTGTAGTTTCTGAATGAATCTATCTCGCTCTTGTAACTTAACAAATCAGCATCATTTATTGATTCTTCATTCAGTCTTAGCTAATAGGTATGCCTAAGATGTCACAGTTTGAGACTTTTATAATCTCAGCACTAAAACAAATAGAACACAGATGCAAATCAAATAGCCATTCAACATGCAATCAGATTCTTCAATCACACGTATTCTTGGTCTACACAGATGGATATATCAGGATTTGAAAGATAAAAGGAGGGAAGAAACAACCCGATGGGACTGGGGGTGCTAGCACCGCCGGCCGTCATAGCATGAGGTTGCTGCAAGTCACTTAAGCTTCTAGCTTCTCAATAGTCAACGCACCCTCCCAATCTGCACATAGAATTTGAAATGATGAACTAGGCATATATAAAGGATTTGACCTGATGGTTCACTTAACTATCACTGCTAAAAGCAACGACAAAGCACAAAGAAGAAGGTAATGAAACTATCACTGAAAAGCTATAGGAAGCAATTTGCAAACTTGCCGGTCATAACAGCTATGAGCTACACGCAGGAGCTCAGTGAGCTACTCAAAATAGCAGTCAAGACAAGCATGCACGATTAAACAAAGTGAACAACAGTTGCAATCCTGTAGCAAGAAAGTGACATGCTATTTCAGCTATCAAGCACCGAACTGATCAAGCCACATAAGATTACTAAAGTAATTATGTTTGGACCCAGCTAATACAAGTCAATTATCACAGTGAAAAGAAAGCCAAATGCTTGTATGCTTTCAGCTATCGACCTGAAAATGCACGTGACAAGTACTTGCATCACCATAGATCAGACAATAAAATGCACACCTTTCAGGGACACTAAGTTACGCAACATAGCAACTATGACAAAGCAAACCATCCGAACATAAACGTCTGTCAATTAAAACTAACCACTACGGATTGAACATATTGTATCTAATCAAATATCAATTGTATCTAGCAAGCCAATTGTACCAGTGCGTTCAGCACAAGCTCAAGGACACAAACAGGTATATGAGTAGCAGCACGAGCACATAGATCCAAGTGAATCAGCACAACATATCATAAAGATTCAGACCCAAATATCATGCACAAGCACAAGGACACAAACAGGTATATGAGTAGCAGCACAAGCACATAGATCTTATAAAATTGAATTTCGTCAAGCTATATGTTGGTGACACATAATCTCCAGCATCCAACCAATGGCAGGTGACCAATGCAACATGTATCCAATGCAGGTAGACAGAGTAACAAGGGGAGGAAGTGGGGAAGACTCACGGTCTCCTGTCTTGTGGCGCGGAGGAGGCCGTGTCAACAATGGCGAGGTGGAGCGCAGTGGAGAGGGCTGCCGGCCTCCATGGGCTGCTGCCCTCCGGATCCTTGAGACGGCGTCCCCCACGCCGAGGAGGCCACCGCCCTTGCGCCGACCTGGCCCCGCGCCGCCTGGAGCCCAGCCTGGTCCCGCGCTCGCGCCGCAGCCAGGAGGTCGGCCTGGCCCCGTGCTGCCGGAAGCCCGTCCTGGACACACGCTCACGCCGCAGCCTGGAGGTCGCCTGGACGCGCGCCGTGAGGCCAGCCTGGTTCCACGCCCGCGTCGCCCGTGGGACCGCCGGGAAGGGGGCAGCGGAGGTGAGATGGGGACGCGGATGGGTCGAAGGGGAGGGAGCGCGGCGGGAGATCTGCGATGGGGGCGACGGGAGAGAAAGAGAGGCTGAGAGGGGGAGGGAGGCGGCGGATCTGAGAGGTTGAGAAGGAGGGAGGCGGCAGATGGACAGGTAGGGTTTGAGGGAGGTAGGTTAAATACATCTGAGTGTCGATATCAACCGTTGATTTGGAATGTGGACGGATAGGATGCGTCGGGCTTCCACTGGAAACGGCCCAGACTAAATTTTGAGCCCATTTAACCAATTGGGCCGACACAGGCTTTGTTTCAATCCTGCTCTACATAGCATTTTTCTTTTTCTTTTTTTATTTTATGCACCATTGTAAAGTAGCACACACAAATAATAATCTTATATGTATTATTATATTTTTTAAATACAATATACTACACATAAGTTGTTATTAAGAAGTTCCAGTAATTTACTCACTCATCTACCATTTTCTACAGTTTAAATGAATTTCTGCAGGTTTATTGAAAATAATAAAAATTTGAACTACATGTATATCAAATAAAATTTATAAAATTCCTAAAAAAATATTTAGAGTACATTTGCTCTAGTGTAGCTCATATCCTGAAAATAGATCAAAATTTCAAGTGTATACTAAGGATAATTTAAACTTGTACTAGTCACCTTGTTATAAAATAATGATAATAATATCGAAAACTTCTCCGAAAATTCTAAAAATTGACATGGTATCATTTTATGGATGTTTAAACTTTACATCAAATTTTCAAATGATTTTGATAACAGCGGAACCTACATTATTTACAAATGGATAGATCCCTCTTATAGTTTTCTAAAACTTAGAGTCGAACTTTGAGATTTGAATACCTCATGATTATTTTGGAATCGTATGCATCTAAATTTTGGACACAACCTTATGTTGACCATAACATTAGCAAATATGAAGTTACATTACTATTTTTTCTTAAAAAAGTTGGTTTTCTATTTTTAATTACCTAATTAAGACACCTCTATGAAGTAACTTGAAAATTAATTACCTTATATACCCCCCAATACATTTTTCACATGTATCAGACAACATTTAAGTTTCCTTCTAGGTGTTTCAAGATTTTTTTGAATAGATTTGCTATTTTCTATCATTTAATTGAATTTCTGCGTGCTTACCGAGAGTAATTCCTAGTTGACCTATGTGTACCACCAATAAAACTAGAAAAATTTCACAAAAATCATATTTCAGTTTATATGTTCCATTCTAGTCCATGTTTTGCAGATTGATGAAAAATTCAATTTGAGTTATAAGGAACATTCAAACTTTTATCTCAAAAGTACAACATAATAATTACAATAATATCTAGATTTGGCCAGAAAATTCTACAAATTGGCATAACTGCATGTTTCTGGCCCACAATCTTTCCATAAAAAATTCAAGTAGTTTTAACAAAGTGAGACTATAGATGTTCATAAATGGGAACATCTCTCACATAGTTTCTTATAACTATAGTCAAACCTTCAAAGTTTGTACACCTTATAATGTTATTAAACTCGTATGCAGGTAAAATTTGGACACAACCTTGTTTTGGTCTTAATATGAGTAAATATAAAGTTACATTTGAAATTGTATTAAAAAATATGTTATTTTTATTTGCTACTTGGGTGAAAGAAAACAAGATGTATGTAAAACATCGAAGCATAATAATTAACATATAAAATAATACCAATAAATGAAGGAGCGTGATTTTAGAAGAAAGTAGGAAAAACCCCATCGAATTTGAGTTACTATGAAGGAGAAATACCAGTTAGAAATTTAAAATTTGGATTAAAAAGAAAAATATGAACTTTTTAATGTGTTCTTCATCTTAAATCAGTGATGTGGCACAACCTGATTGGTCCAAACGGCCGCTCCGGATCCAAGTATGAGAAAATGCTAGAGCAAGACACTAATGATATCTTAGCACAGTGGTAAGACTATGCTTCACGTCCCCAGCGGCCAGGGTTCGAACCCTCATCGCCGCATCATTTTTTTGGTCATTTTGACGTGGCATGATAAATAGTATAAATAACATATATCAGAAGCATCAATCACAAAACAAGAGGTAGTTCATCCGCCTCCGAACAGCCAGGTCGTGGGTTCGAGTCCCCCCCCCCCCCACCCCTTTTTTTTGCGCGCCCAATTTAATGCCAGGCACGGCTGACTGGCCACGGCAGGGCAGGGGGCGGCCGGCCGTGGGCTGGGTGCAACCGGCCATGGCCCCAGCGCGGCCAGGCTGGGCCGGGGTGCGGCCGGCCGTGGCGGGGTGCGGCCAGCCGTGGCCTTGGTGCAGCGCGGCCAGGCTGGGCCGGGGTGCGCCCGGCCATGGCCAGGTGCGGCCGGGGCTAGGGGCTTGGCCGGCCATGGCCAGGGTGCGGCTGGGCCGTGGCCGGCCATGGCCAGGATGCGGCCGGCCGGGGCTAGCCTGGGCGCGACCGCGGCCAACCGCTGCCACCTTTTGCTATTTTTTTAGTTTTTTTTCAATTTTTTGCATTTATAACATGGATATTTGTTATTTTTTAATCTTTTTAAGGTTTTTTCATTTTTAGATTTTTTCCATTCATAACATGACTATTTGTTATTTGTTGATTTTTTTTGTTTTTTTTAAATTTATCAATTTTTTCTATTCCTAACATGACTATTTGTTATTTGTTGATCGCGACAAATCTGCTAAAATGTCGTAGCATTGTGGGCCGAATTGCGACGAATTTAACAAATCGTCGCAATGTTCTGGGCTTCAATATCCATCAGTGCACATCCGTGACGAAAAACCAGAATACGTCGTAGAATCGCGACGAATTGAACAAATCGTCGCAGTGTTCTGGGCTTCAATATCCATCAGTGCACATCTGTGACGAAAAACAGAAATACGTCACAGACACAGTGCTCTTCGTGATGTTTTCTGAGAACGTCGCAGAAAGTTCGTCACGGATTAAATTGTTTGTTGTAGTGTGCCAACTTCCTTCGTTCGTGTCTTATGCCAACACAAGAGTTGGGCCTCCTTTCGTGTGGCGAACCATCTTCTCAACCGAGGAATGATGCAAAAATACAATGCTACCCTCACAAGAGCCCCTTTAACCTTCTTCTTCTTTTTCTTCTTACCTGTGATCTCCACGGGCTCGTTCTCGTCATCATCAGCATTGTTATCATCACCACCATCTTTTTTCCTCTTGTACCGATCGAACCCACACTTGGGGCACTTGTCAAGGTCTGCATAATCTCCACGGAACAATACACAACTGTTCTTGCAAGCATGAATTTTTTCAACCTCTATTCCCAGAGGACAAATTATCTTCTTTGCCTCATAGACAGACTCGGCTATTTGGTTTCTCTCGGGTAGCATGTCCTTAAGGAGATCCAATAGTTGTTTGAAACTTTTGTTGCTCCAACCATGATCTGCCTTAAGCTGCAGAAGTTTTAGATCACCAGAAAGGCGAGAGTACTTCTTGGAACCAGGATAGAGGGGTTTCTTTGAATCTTCAACGAACTGCTTCAGCCTCGCTAATTCAGAAGTTGTATACACTTGTTGAAACTCAACATCCCGCAACATTTGATCAACATTGTGCACACATTGCAACAACTCACCATCATTGAATCCCGTAACTTCTTGATCAGTGATATCCTCAGGCCTCATCACAATTGGTGGGAATGGTTCATTTTCCTCATCAAAAACTCCACCTTCATCAAGCTCTTCATCATGGCATAGCGTTGCCCCTTCATTATTAAGGCCCGTAGCATGGTGTCACGCTTCACCTTCATTTAGGCATCCTGCTTCGACTTCGTTAAGCCCTTCCTCACCATGTTTATTCTAACACGTGTAATTTTCTTTGAAACCACGTGTGATCAAATGATGAAAAATGTTATCCCGTTGTCCGAACTTCTTCTGGTTGAGACAATCTCTACAGGGGCAAAGCATTGCCTGAACACCACGGTTTTTCATATCCGCCTCTGCTTGATCTAGAAAACCATTGACCCCCTTACGAATTTACTGTCCCAATCTCGGGTCTTACTGTACATCCAAGCCCAAGCAGCAGCAGCCATCTGCAATTTTCATACATCAAATGAGCATAATTAATGCGCCACCAAAACCGATGAGTAAGAGGATTAGGATAGCGAAGTTCAATAAAAGGGGGCAATTTCCACCTTGACGAGGACTGTCTACGAGGCGAGCGCTTCCGAGGAGGAGGACAAGGCGTCGCGGCCGCGGCGACGGCGACGGCGCGGAGGACGGCGACGGCGCGGAGGATGGCGCCGAGCCTGAGGATGAGGATAAGCTGCTGCTTTGGAGGACGTACGGCGCGGAGGGACGCCGTGCTGCTGTCGACGTCCGCCGGCACCTTACGCCGTCGCGCACGCGGCCGGCCGGCCTGCTGCAGTGCTGGCTTTCTGAGGAGAGAGAGCGCGCGCAGCGAGTGGGGCCTTCAGAGAGCGCGCGAAAATGCTGCTGCAGCAACGGCGGGGAGAGAGCGAGTGGGACCCTCAGAGGAGAGAGAGCGAGTGTAGTTGTCGGAGATAGCAGAGTGGTCGGAACGCAAAGACAACGACGCGTAATAACAACACGCGTCTCTATTGTGAGAAAATAGAGATGCTAGGTCCAAACAAGCATCGCCAATTGGGTCGTCATAAAATGAGACACGTCCTAAAAACCACGCGTCTCCAATAGGAAAGTCATCGGTAACGGACGTTAGCTAACGTCTGTTACAAAGAAAACATGTAACGGGCGTTTAAGAAGTCTGTTACCAGAAGTCCTCATTGGTAACGGGCGTTGTGGTGGCGAGGTCAGGGCGAGGTCGGGGTCGAGCCTGCCGCGCTTATGCGTAACGGGCGCCAAACAACAACCGTTACAGATGGGGTCCATGTAACGGGTGTTAAGGGCCCGTTACAAATGTTGCGTGACCTATTTGAGGTTTTCACGTAGTGTGTCAAGACAGTCGGCGCTAGAGGATGAGGCGCACCTTCGACCAGGGGCTCCAAGTTGTGGTACAGCCAGTACTGCTGCTAGTCCGAAGGCCGTTTCTTGCGGTAGGCAATTACAGGAGCCAGAACACCCATCTTGTACACGAAGTTCAAGCACCCGAACTGGCAGTCTTTCTCTTCGGCACCGTCTCCATCTCCCTCCATCACAGTTCTTGTTTGATGATGTACCTTGTGGGTAGCAGCAAAGCCTTCAGTAGAGGGCTTGATCTTCGTCGTCCGACATATCCACATGTACAGCGAAATGCGCAAAATGGCATTCAAAGTAAGTTGATGCAGGTACACCTTGAAGTACCGAAGAATATCCACCACCACGGGGTGAAGGGGGAAACGAAGGCCGGCGCAGAGCAAATCCCGGAATATCACAGCTTGATTCTCCTTTAGCTTCGGGGTCTCCTCGTCGCCTGGAGCTTCCCCATCCACGATCATGTTATTCGCTTGTAGCTCGGTGAGGTCAGCCGGCTCGAGCAAGCTGCGGCCGAAGGTGAAGGTCTTTGGCAGACCACCCGAGGCGGCGGAGTCACGCTTGCATTTCGGAGGCATGACTAAGCTAAGGAAGCTACAGAGCACAATCTAAACGAGCAATGAAAGGCTTACTTGGGGCGGATGCTTCGGACCTCTGGAGGGCAGGCAAGGAGCGGTGAAAAGTGGAGGCACAGAAATGGTCCCGTGGGGGCATTTTATAGGGGGGTCAGGTAAAGGGCAGTTACCGTAGCACAAAAGACCATTATACCCCTAATCATTCACCATAACCGCTACAAGGGTCGGGACCGGATGGTACTTTCTCACAAGCGCGGGCCGTCCTCTGGGAGTTCCGAAGCCCATTTTACCACCTCGAAGAGGGCGTCGTAAGTTCGGACCTTTTGGAAAGGGGGAGTACGGCCCTCACTGACGAGGGGCTACTGTTAGGGAATATGAGCTTCGGAACCGACGCCATCGGACGTTCGTGTTGTTGAGTTAAATCTCCTTCGACCCGAAGCTGCTTCGGTGCGAAGCAGCGCTGACGCGAGGCTGTCTATGAACGGTGTGGACTTCGCAAATGCGTAGCAGTGCTAACCTGTTGACCCGCTTTCTTTGTTTATTGGGAAAAATGTTAACAGGGTGCGATCACGAAGCCCGAAAAGGGAGCTGTCAGGATCGGAGCACCTTCGGTTCGTGGCTGCTTCGGGCCGAACATAAGGGTGGCCAACGAAGACGGAGGGAACGGCGTGGAAGCAGGGTGTCGCGGAAAGAATGGACGTGGCGCGTTCCGTACGAAGCCACGGTGGAGGAATGCACGTGTAAAGGAGGCGTCTGCGTGGAAGCAAGCTGGCATGTCCATACGAATGTTGTATTCCCTGTAATGCCCCTTAAAAGGTGTCGAGAACTAGCCGTTGGTACGAAAAAAGTGTAATTGTGTTAGAAAGTGTTGGCTATGCCCTCCTATAAATAGATGGACTCACTGTAATTGATGTGAACCGCATTGAATGAAATGAGAGCTCCGAAGCATCTTTCTTTTCGTTGTTTACTTATTTCTTGCAGTAGCGTAGCAGTAGGGGTAGAAGTAGAGATAGGAGTAGAAGCGAAGTAGGAGTAGAGGGGAAGAAGTGAGGAGAGCTTCCGAAGAGCCGTCCCTTTAGTCCTTCGGAAGAGAGAGAAAAGGGGCTGTTGTTTCAGCTCGCAGACGGCTCATAGCCGCCCGTTGTACGTGCCCTAAGTCCTAGCAGTACTACAACAGCCAGTGTGTCCGAACAAGAAACCCCTTGTGCGGAACACGACGAAGGAACTGAACGAAGGTCCACGCACGTACCCGCCAAATGCCCGTGCGTGCTCCACACCACATGGATCGACCGCAATGGCTGAGCAAGCATGCACATCGTCTCCAGAGGGCGACGAACTAACTCCGCAACCCGCGCGGGACGTGCCCGTGTCGCCGTGCGTACGTACGCCCGTCCTCCTCCGTCGTACCCTGCGCGACCATGGACGATACGCATGCAGAGGAGCGTTTGCTTCTTCTCGCGGCGTGCCTGCGCTCGTCCTCTAGCCCTCCTCCGCCGTAGCACGCAGCAGGTTTTTTTGACGCGCGCGTTCGCCGCCCGCCGGCCTCTTCGATTCATTTCCCTGGACCCCTGATGATCGATGAGAAGAGCTGAAGAGTTCTGCACTTCTACTCCATCCGGCTGCTAGCGCTGCTGCTTCAGCATAAAGAGACTCCCACGCCCTTCTCGTCCCAAAACCACACCTAGTTCAAAGACGCGCAGCACAGCATGGGTCCATCTCGTCACCACCTCCACCGCGCCGTCGGGGCAGCGCTCCTCGCCGCTGCGCTCCTGCTCTCCGCCGCCGTCCCGGGCGCCACTGCGCAGGAAGAAACAGGTGAATCGAGCCCGATCGAATGCTGCACGGTCTATACATACTGTCATCTTCGTTCCAATCACTACTCCAATGATGTGTGCACCTGTCCATTTAGGAGTAGTATATGTAGTTATACATATATAAATCTGAATAACCTGACTGGCCGGAGCATGCTGCAGACGATGAGAGCGAGTTCAGCTACGTCCCGGGCGCGCCGAACGGCCCGGAACGGTGGGGCGAGATCAAGCCGGAGTGGGCCAACTGCAGCAACGGCCAGATGCAGTCCCCCATCGACCTCTCCGACGCCCACGAGGTGCACTCCCTCGGCCTCCTCGACTACATCTACCGCCCCGCGGAGGCCTCCATCGTCAACCGCGGCCACGACATCCAGGTGAAGTTCAGCGGCGACGCCGGGCGGCTGGTGATCAATGGCACAGTGTACCAGCTGAGGCAGCTGCACTGGCACACGCCCAGCGAGCACACCGTCGACGGCCGCAGGTACGACATGGAGCTGCACCTGGTGCACCAGACCGCGGAGAACAAGACAGCGGTGATCGGCGTCCTCTACGAGATCGGCGGCGGCGACATCCCCGACCCGTTCCTGGAGTGGCTGGAGCCCTACATCCGGCGCATCAGGGACACGCGGGACAGGGAGGAGCCCGTCGGGGTGGTCGATCCCAACGGCGCTCGCGCCACGGGCAGCGTGTACTACCGCTACATGGGCTCCCTCACCACGCCGCCCTGCACCGAGGGGGTCGTCTGGACAGTCTTCAAGAAGGTACCCTTTGGGTTGGATTATTGGCGTCATCAACCTCAAGATCTCGATTTTTTTTGGAAACCAATAATGTCCTCAAGCTTTCAAGTGCTTTGTTTGTGCAGGAACGCCCCGTGGCCAAGGACCAGGTGGAGCTTCTCAGGGAGGCAGTGGATGATGTAAGAGACGATCTCGTTAACCTCTTTTGGTTTTTGTATGTAAATGAAAGATCAGGTCCCTTTGATTCCTTGTGTTCTTATGTTACCTGCTGCAGGGCAATGAGAACAACGCGAGGCCGCTTCAGGATGTGAACAACAGAGACATCAGCATCTTCCGCCTTAAGCCCTCTATATGGAAGTAAGATTATTGCTGGTGGCGACGACGCATATTGGCAGGCTGACCACACAGGGATACCACATCGCGAAGTGGAGTAAACATTATGACGGACGACTAATTTATCTTGTAGCTATCTCTATTTCAGTGTCTTTCTATACAAATAATTAATAAAACACGGGATCGCCTATGTCCACATTATATCGATGAAATACATGTTTAGAAGAAAATTATTTCACAAAGGTGTTTAGATTGATTTCGCAAAAAAAAAGATTGATTTTGCAAAAAGATGACCAAAACACCAAATCAGTTTGCAAAGTTGGGGAGGTAAACAAGGTCTGAATGCAAACTTTAGTGCATCTAAACACCTGATGCAATGCTCAGGAATGCAGACTTTTGATGCTATATATATATATATATATATATATATATATATATTTGCAAAATTGGGAAACTAAACACAACCTTAGCTCGTCAGTTTCAATCAGATTGCTCAAGTTACAAATAAATCAGCACCAATCATGTATGACAAAAGCTATATTATTAATTAATTACTTGTAGTAGATAGGTACAAACAGAGACGAATCTAGTGGGGGAATGGATGATGGAGCCTCCGATCCCTAGTTCCCTACCATGCACGGAAAAAAATCAGGTGTGCGGGGTGCGCACACGCCGCCACCCCTGCCCTGCGCTGTTGATTTGCTTCAGTTCCGGACTTCTAAGGTGATTCTCGCGTTGATTTATACTCATGTAAGGAGAGGAACAAGAGAATTTTTGAAGGCATCGTCTCATCAGAAAGGAGAGTGTTCCAGCTTGTTCAGGAGGAGATGGCGCTGCGGATCAGCGCGTGTGAAGTCCGGGAGACCCCACCTGTTCCATAATGTTAGCTTTGCTAGAGTTGTTTGAGTTTAAGTTTAATTTATGTAATATCACTCATGTCCTAAACTGCATTCTCCTCATTCTTACATCACATAGCAGTGCTCCTGCTCTTTTTCAAAAAAAAAATCTCGCATTGATTTGCATGAAGCATCCTGTGTTGATTTGTATCACTACTAGGGAATCAACCTTTCGTCCTGAGCAAAAAAAAAACATATTAATACCGGGTTTTTTTGCACCCGGTACTAATGTGTTGACGAGGGCCTGGATTAGGGCCCCCTAAGCAACGAGATAATCACCTTGAAGATGGAGTTCTCTGACACCATTGACAATGTGAAGGCTAAGATCCAGGACGGGGAGGGATGCAGATCTTCGTCAAGACCCTCACTGACAAGACTTCCCCACTCCCGAGTATCTTCCACCTCGCACGAGAACGCTTCAGCTCTGAGTACCCTCCGCTTCGCACGAGTACTCTCCGCCTCGCACGAGAGCGCATCGTCTCCGAGTACGCCCCGCCTCCGACTACTCGTTCGCTCGAGTAATCTCCGTCTCCGATTAAGGCGGGGTCCACACGGGGGAGCCGGAGCGTGGGTCAGGGGCCCCACACGAACGTGGTGCCGCCCCAACCCCCCAAGGTCCTCCGCGACGACACGCGTGACGCCGATTTCCACGCCATGCAAAGACCACAGCTGACGCGATGGGAGGACGGCCGGGTCTGACAGGGGCTGTAATGGCGCACAGTACACCCCCACGACCTCCGACACGCCGTCACATCCAACGCCAGCTGCACGCCACCCCGTCAGAGCGCGCACTCGATTACCACCTACTGACGCTTAGGCCATAACGTGGCAGGCCTAAGCCGCGCTCAAGAAGGCTGAGTCACCATGAGAACTACTCGGAGGAGGTGCCAAGTGCCCGGAACGAACAGTGGCAACAGCACACGTGGCGGCTTCCGACGACACCACAGCTCAGCACCCTCCCACGTCTGACAGACATCAATGACGGAAAAGACTTCACAACGTCATAGCACTGTAGCTTATTTTCGTTTTCCCTTTTTGCCCCTCGCCCTTGTGACTATAAAGGGGGGAGGGGTGCAACGTACATAAGGGACCGATCACCAAGTTTGTAACCCCTACTACAGACATCCTTAGCATAGGAACACGAGTACTCGGAACTGGACGTAGGGTATTGCTCCTTGGAGGCCCGAACCAGTATAAAACACTTGAGTCTCCCGTGTCAACCATCCAGATCCGACACATGGTTCGATACAAATCTACTGCCGGCGGTTGAGAACCCCGACAGTTGGCGCGCCAGGTAGGGGCACATCGTGTGTCTCGCCGAACTTCACCAGCGATCCAGATGGAGGGCCGCGGAGTCTCGCTGACTCCCGGCACAACCGTGCATTTCGGCTTCCTCGGCTTCGTCTACACTGGGTCGGCGGAGTCCGTCGTCGGGAGAATTTTCTCCCGACCCGCGCGTCTCACCGCCTCGACGGCGGCGGCGGTGCGAGCAGCCTTCGTCCGTGGATTCACAGACGAATCGATCATGGCCATGCTAGGGCCAAACCCGACGCAGGAGCGCTTCAGGCTCGCTGCCTTCCACCTCACCGACCTCGCCTTCCTGGCCAGCGGGTCCGAGCCGCTGACCTGGGGGGAGTTGGCGGAGCGGTACGAAGCCCTGTACCCCCGAGGCCAGCCAGGCCTCCCGGACGACCCGGTGACGGCCTACGTAAACGAGCTGAGGGCATCATACGTCGCCCCAGGCTCCGCGGCCCCACGGCGGGGGCCGCCGACGCCCCTCCCGGACTTCACGCGAGAGTGCAACTTCCTAAAGGCCTGCACCGCCACCAGCTCGACGGACGGCGAGGAGAACCCTCGTCACCGCAACAGGGACGCCCAGCGTCGGGCGCGCCTCGACGAGATCACTGAGGCCAGGCGCCAGCTCGACGAAGAGCTGGCGAACCTCCACCAAGAGCTCGGCGTGGAGGATGGGCCCCAACAAAGTCACCGGCGCGAGCAGCACCGCGAACAGGAGGCAGAACAGCCGGTGCCACAAGCCCGCGCACGGGCGCGTGATGTGAACCGGCGCATCAACAAGGATGCTGCCGTCGACGATGACGGCACGCCGCGCTTTAGGTGCGCGTCGCAGAACCTTGCAGCAACGGCCATGCTCTTGCGTGGCTGCCCTGAGCCGGCCACGCCTGAGGAAAAGAGGGTTCGTCAGCAGCTCAAAACCCTCCTCGAGACGGCGGCCGCACAGCAGGCCGAGAGCTCGGCATCGCGCGCGCGAGAGGCGCGAGGTGCGCCGTCCGTACGACGGCAAGATCGATCCCCGTCAAGACACCGAGGCGCTGGCGAGCTATCAGTCAAGTCGCGACTGGGGCACAACCGCGACGCTCCCACACTCGAAGCTCGTCGACGGGCCGTTGGCGACGACAACTACGACTACGGCTACGACAGCAACGACGATGGCCACGGCAGGCATGACGAGCACCGCTCGCGCCAACGGCATAGCCAGAGGCATGATGGACGCTATGACAGCGACGGAGAACATGACCGCAGCTGGTCGCCTGACCCAAAGGGTACTCGTGCCTTCGGTCGGAAGGTGCAGGACGCGAAGTTTCCTTCGCGGTTCCGGGCTCCGACAGCGGTACCAAGGTACGACGGAGAGACCAACCCTAGCGTGTGGTTGGAGGACTACAGGCTCGCGTGTCGGGCGGGTGGAGCGACGGATGATCTGTTCATCATTAAGAACCTGCCGCTCCACCTCGCCGACTCTGCGCGGACCTGGCTCGAACACCTGCCACGTGGTAGGATCAACAGCTGGACGGACCTACGGGAGACCTTCATCGGCAACTTCCAAGGCACGTACGCCCGGCCCGGCAAGCAGTGGGAGCTGCGCAACTGCAAGCAGCAGCCGGGGGAAAGCTTGCGCGACTACATCAGGCGTTTCCCAAGACGCTGCACCGAGCTCCCCACCGCAATGGACAACGACGCCATCTCGGCGTTCCAGAATAGCACCACCTGCACCATCCTCATCCACCGGCTAGGGCGAAGGACCCCGAGAACTACTCGGGAGCTCCTCGACATCGCAACCAACCACGCCGACGGGGAGGAGGCAGTAGCGACAACGTTGATTCCCCCTCCGGGTAAGGGGAAGCAAGTCATGGATGCCGGTGAAGGACCCTCCTCACGGTCCAAGAAGAAGAAGAAGGGCGGCAAGCGAGGCCGTGACGATAACACCGTTGCGGCAGTCGAGCGCAAGGCTACTCACCCCAAGAACAATCAGAACGGCATCCCGAGGGGTCATTTTGAGAGGCTCTTGGAGGCGCCTTGTACCCACCACGAGACGTCTGTCAAGCACGCACTCAAGGACTGTCGTTTGATGAAGAACTACGTCAACAGCACGCTCAAGCCCAAGATAGCAGACCCCCCGAAGAAGGATGCGTCACTCTTGCCCAACAACTATGACGATGACGAGGAAGTGATTTTCCCTCGTGAGGATGGTGCGGTCCACATGATCTTTGGCGGAGCATCAGCGCGACCGTCGAGGCGCAAGGAGGAGCTGATCCGGCGTGAGGTCTACAACACCGAGCCTGCAACACCGTCATACCTCAAGTGGTCGGAGACCCCGATCACCTTCGACCGAGCGGACCACCCCGACCACGTACCGCGGCCAGGGTGCTATCCCCTCGTAGTGGCTCCATTGATCGGGACAAAGAGGGTCCACAAGGTGCTGATGGATGGAGGGAGCGGGCTCAACATCCTCTACGCAACGACACTCGACAGCATGGGCATCTCGCGGTCCAGACTGCGCCCATCGCCAACTCCTTTCCACGGGGTCATCCTCGAGAAAGATGCACTCCCGTTAGGGCAGATCGATCTGCCCGTCACGTTTGGGACGTCGCGGAACTTCCGCACGGAAACCCTCACCTTCGAAGTGGTGGGGTTCTCGGGGACGTACCACGCCATCCTCGGGAGGCCGGCCTACGCGAAATTCATGGCCGTGCCTAACTACACGTATCTCAAGTTGAAGACCCCTGGTCCGAAGGGGGTCATCACAAAGGGGACTACGTTCTAGTACGCATACGAATGCGATACTGAGTGCTTTCAATTCGCTGAAACACTCATCCGGTCCGAGAAGCTCCAGGCCGAGCCTCCCTCCGAGGACCAAGATATCCCCGAGTCATCCAAGCGAGCGACCTGCTCTTTCGAGCCCGCCAAGGATGTCAAGGATGTGGCCATCACCAATGATGGGCGCACGCTCCGTATCGGGATGGCGCTCGATCCTAAATAGGAAAGCATGCTCGTCGACTTTCTCAAAGCGAACCTCAACGTGTTCGCATGGAAACCCTCCGACATGAAGGGGATCCCGAGAGAAGTTGTCGAGCACAAACTCAACATCAAGCCAGGATCGAAACCGGTCAAGCAACGCCTGCGCCGCTTCAACGACGACAAGTGCAAGGCCATAGGCGGGGAGATCAAGAAGCTCCTTAGTGCAGGCTTCATCCAAGAAGTGTTCCACCCCGAGTGGCTAGCTAACCCTGTACTTGTAAAGAAGAAGAATAAGAAATGAAGGATGTGTGTTGACTACACGAGCCTTAACAAGGCATGTCCCAAGGATCAGTTTCCTTTGCCTCGCATAGATCAGGTAGTCGATTCAACGACAGGGTGCGAAACTCTCTGTTTTCTCGATACGTACTCCGGGTACCACCAGATCACGATGTGCATAGCGGACCAACTCGCAACGTCCTTCATCACTCCCTTTGGCGCTTATTGTTACAACTCGATGCCGTTCGGGCTCAAGAATGCAGGCGCTACATTTCAAAGATGCATGCGGCGTATTTTTGGCGATCTCATAGGACGAATAATCGAGGCATATGTCGATGACATCGTGGTCAAGTTGAGGAAGACGTGCGATCTGATCCCCGATCTTACGGAAGTGTTCGCGAAGCTGAGAGAACACGGGGTGAAGCTGAACCCCAAGAAACGCGTTTTCGGGGTTCCAAGGGGTATGCTCCTTGGCTTTGTTGTGTCCGAGCGTGGCATTGAGGCCAATCCCGAGAAGATCTCAGCCATCACTAACTTGGGGTCGATCCAGAACCTGAAGGGCGTGCAGCGCGTCACAGGCTGCCTCGCTGCTCTCAGTAGGTTCATTGCCCGATTCGGAGAGCGTAGCCTGCCATTGTACCGCCTGATGAAGAAGTTCGACCACTTTGCGTGGACACCCGAGGCTCAAGAGGCGCTTGACAAACTCAAGAATCTCCTGAAAAGTCCACCCGTGCTCACAGCACCGATACCAGAAGAGCCAATGCTCCTGTACGTGGCTGCAACAACGCAAGTCGTGAGCGCTGCACTTGTCATAGAACGAGATGAGCCTGGGAAAACACTCAAGGTGCAGCGGCCTGTCTATTTCATAAGTGAAGTTCTCTCTGACTCGAAGACCCGCTACTCTCAAATTCAGAAGCTCGTGTATGCCATCTTGATTACCAAACGCAAGCTCCGACATTACTTCGACCAGCACCCCATCACTGTGGTGTCCAAGTACCCCCTCGGGGAGGTGATCCAGAATCCTGAGGCAGAAGGGAGGATAGCAAAATGGGCCCTCGAGCTAATAGGGCACAACGTGACTTATGCGCCGCGCAGTGCAATTAAGTCACAGGTATTGGTGGATTTCGTCGCTGAATGGACGGAGGTTCAGACTCCACCGGCACCAATCGAGCATGAGACATGGACAATGTACTTCGACAGCTCAGTCATGAAGGAAGGAGCCAGGGCTGGCCTTGTCTTCATCTCGCCTCTAGGCGTGCGTATGGAGTACATGGTCCGACAGCATTTCCCTACCTCCAACAACTTGGCTGAGTACGAAGCGCTCGTCAACGGCCTTCGGATCGCGGCCGAGCTCGGAATCCGCCGTCTCGAGATCCGTGGGGACTCAGAGCTTGTCGTAGATCAAGTGATGAAGGAGAAGAATTGTGTCGACCCCAAGATGGCGGCCTATTGTCGAACTGTGCGTCAACTAGAAGACAAGTTCCATGGGCTCGAGCTCCATCATATGCTGCGCGACAACAACAAAGCTGCAGACATCCTCGCCAAGGCAGTAGCAAGCTGCAAGCCTGTACCGCACGGTGTGTTCGCTAGCGATCAGCACGCACCGTCCGTCCGAGTAGATGGGGAGCAACCACCAGAGACAGAAGAGCCAGAAGTCATGGAGATCGATCAACCGCAAGAGCCAAATTTAGAAGATCCTGACTGGCGGTTTCCGATCCTTGAGTGGTTAGTCGAGGGAAAGTTGCCCTCCGACCAGACGAAAGCACGTCGCATCTCGCGGTGAGCCAAATCTTATGTCCTTATCGACGGCAAGCTCCATAAGCAGGGCGCAGCAGATATACTCATGCGGCATTCAAAGAGACCAAGGCCGAGACCTGCTTCAGGGAATCCATGCCGGCACATGCGGACATCATACCACCGCAAGAACCTTAGTCGGAAAGGCGTTTCGACAAGGTTTCTATTGGCCCACGGCGCTCACAGACGCCAAGGACATCGTGCGTCGTTGTGCAGGCTGTCAGTTCTACGCCCGGCAGACACATCTCCCAGCGCAAGCGCTTCAGAATATCCCCATTACTTGGCCATTCGCTGTCTGGGGGCTGGACATAGTCGGACCACTCAAGCAAGCACCCGGGGGCTTCATGCATCTACTCGTGGCTGTTGATAAGTTTTCAAAGTGGATTGAGGCTTGACCCGTGGCCAAGATCCGTTCCGAGGAAGCCATGGCGTTCTTCACCGACATCATCTACCGCTTCGGGATCCCGAATTCGATCATCACCGACAACGGCACACAGTTCACGAGAAAGAAGTTCCTCAAGTTCTGCGACAACAACAACATCTGCGTGGACTGGACTGCTGTTGCACACCCGAGGGCCAACGGTCAGGCTGAGAGGGCCAACGACATGATCCTACAAGGATTAAAGCCTCGAATCTTCAAACGACTTGAGAAGTTCCGAGCAAGATGGGTCGCCGAGTTGCCATCTGTCCTGTGGAGCCTGCGCACCACGCCGAGTTGGTCCACCGGCGCAACACCATTCTTCATGGTGCACGGGTCGGAAGCGGTTCTCCCGACGGATATTGACTACGGTAGCCCAAGAGTCCGGGCATACACTGAAGAAGGGAATCAAGTCGCACTCAAAGATGTGATCGATCAACTCGACGAAGCTCGCGACGTGGCGCTCCTACATTCAGCCCGATACCAGCAAGCTCTACGGCGCTATCATGAGCGCAACGTCCACGAGCGCCAGTTCCAAATCGGGGATTTAGTACTCCGACGGGTCATGAGCAACAAGGACCGGCACAAGCTTGCGCCCCCATGGGAGGGACCGTACATCATCGACCAAGTGCTCCGACCAGGAACATTCAAGCTCCGGCACGACGACGGCACGATCATCACCAACGCATGGAACATAGAACATCTACGGTGTTTTTACCCTTAAGTAACGTTCTTTGTTTCAGCTTATGATCAATGAATAATGCCATGTGTTTTTGTTCTCGTTTCATAAGCTTCTCCATAAATTTGTGTTGGCATCTTTTATATGTTTCAACGCTGTCTGAAGGCTGAGTGGCAAGTGTCCTTGCGCCCATGCAAAAACACCTACCACTCGGGGGCTACCCAGGGCACGATGCCCCCCTTTCGTTTTCCCGTTTTCAAAACAAAAGCCCTCTGACAACTTTGTCGCGACCAATCGCACGAGCGAACAGTTCTTTTTGGCGGAACACCTTTTACCTCGCGAGGGGAAAGGATGTTGATCTGCGAGCATTTCGATGTTGTTGCTTGTCCAAGTCTTTTAGCACTTACACCCCTGCAGCTACGGTATGAAAACTTGCAAGCGCAGCTCGAACCTACAGGTCGACGTCCAACTACTTTCAGAAGGAACACGGGTAACCGCTCGAGCTCCGTTTCAAAACGTCTTTTATGAAAAGCATGCGAGTCTTTTCCTGAGCGTTTCTAAAGTACTCGGGGGCTACGAACGCATGGCGTCACTTCGTGGCCCAGGTCGAGCTTTCCGACTCTTACGCCCCCACGGCTCCAGAGAAAAGTTCGATCGGCTTGAGCATCTAAGTTCCTCCACTTCGTTCTACAGTCATCCGCCGGTACTCAGGGAATGTCTCAGGAGGCGACGGTTTCAAAAACAAAATGAAAGCTGTTCAGTACGGCACGCATACAAGTTTTGTTTAAACTGTTATACAACTTGATACATCTAATGGGAAGGCCCAGAGCCGTCTTCTGGTGTGTCTTTTGGAATCAGCTCCAGGTCCTTCATCGCGGTGTCGGCCATCACTCAGGCAAGGGTGGCGCAATCCTCTTCGATCTTGTCGAGCTCTTCGTTCGAGTAGCTAGGGGCCCAACCACCACTCAGTGCCTGAAAGTCCAGCCCCTGGTAGTGCGAGCTGAACATAGAGAGGACCCGGTGCACCACCTGCCGGGAGGTCGACAGCTCTCTCTCTTTGATGAAGCCCGGCAGAAGATTGATCCGATCGCCGAGCACCTGGGAAGGGGGTCGCACGGGCGGGGCGCTGATTTCCGTCAGGATTCGGTCAACATGTCGGCTGAGCTTGGCGCGGTCCAGTATGTCCTTTTTACGCGCCTCCTCCGTCTCGTGCTGGGCCTTCTGAGAATCCTCCAGCTCGGCTTTGACCTCTGAAAACAGAGAACGAGTCAGAAGTGGAGTCGTGAGAAGCACGATCAAGAAGGAGCAAGGGGCCGGGGTGAAAAGAACATACTCGACAGTTGATCCGCCAAATTCTTGGCCATCTCAGACATCTCATGGATCTTGAGTTCGGCGGTGATGACCTCTTGAGCCTTCTCCGCTAGCTTGATAGCCTGTGCAGCACGAGCTGTGTGAAGCCTTGTTAAGACCAAAAAGCAAAGCAGCATCAACAACGATTAACATAGAGAAAGCAACACCACGAAAGTTGGGAGCGCAAGGATGCTCACCCTGAATATCTCACGCCAGCTGGCTGTTCTCCTCACGGAGCTGGGTCCCCTCGTCGGTGGCCTCCTGCAGCTTGGTGGAGAGGTTGCAGACCTGATTGTTCGTCGTCTTCAGGTCTGCCTCATAGTGCGCCAGGTCTTGCTGCAGGTCCGCCACCCTCTTCTCAAGCGTCGCCTTCTCTTCGGCGGCGGTCTGGGACAAGGCCTCGGCGGCAGCTGCGGCGGTAGCTGCGTTCCGAGCTGTCTCGGCAGCAGTTGCGGCGGCGGTTCGCAGCTCCGTGGCAGTGGCTTCTGCCTGGGCAAGCTTAGCCTCGAGGGCCGCATTCTCCGACACGGCGGCATCCGCGGCAGACCGCGCGGCGACTGCACGATCCTCAGCCGACTTCGCCGCGGCCTCAAGAGCAGTCCTCGCCGACACCTCGCCCGCCACCGCTCCTACGGCCACCAGACGAGCTGCAACCAGCTGCATCTCCGGCTGGGCCTTCTCGGCCCGGAGCTCCTCAATGGTGCGCGTCTTCCTGGCGCTGCAACTGGCGAGCACCTGGGCCGAGAAGAAGGTCAATTGCAGAAACAACCCAGAAATCAAAACACAGAATCAAGAATTGAGCTCGGCCAACTCACCGACGAGGCCGGAACAACGAGTTCATTGATCGCCTGCTCCGCCCACTGTAAACCCCACCAGAGGCGGTGACGGGTCGTGGCTTCCTCGTCCTCGTCATCGCGTGCCTCGGCGTCATGGGTTCCGGCCCACGAGGCACGCCCGAGGCCAAGGCCATATTCACCCCCCTCGGGGGCCGAGAAGGGACGGGCTCCCGAGCTCTTGCCAACCTCTCGGACGGTGGTTGGAGAACCGCAGCCCATCGCGTCCTCGAGGGAATCAGGCACCTGCGAGTCGGGAAGTGGCGAGTCCGCAATCTCAACCACCTCTGCGACAACGGCGGCGGGCTGGCATGGCGGCTCCGGTGGCGCGATGGAGTCCGGTGCCACTTCTGCCATCTGGGTCCTAGACGCCTCAGGGCTCGCCGTGACCTTCTCGACCGCCACGGCCTCCTCAACTGCCACGACAGCCTCCGGAGCGGGCGGCATGGGCGCCTCAGCTGGCAGCTCCTCCGACGCCAGCAGACGTCGTTCCGGCTCGGCCGCGAAGGTAGTCGTATCACCGCCTGGGAAGTTTGACCCTCCCATATCGGCGGCCTCCAGGAGCTGCGAGGACGACAAGGGGGCCGTCACCTCCACAGTCTCGCTGTCGCTGGTGCCCGACGTCGGGGGCAGACCCACCTCTGGAGCCGCCTGCGCGACGGCACCCTGGTCAACGATAGGTGCCGCCGAGGGCTCGGATTGCTCGGGGCTGCCTGCCCCCAACCACGCCACCGTCCCCCAACGAAGGTGGGGGCGCTGCTACCTCGTGAGTCTCTGGCGCCGCCGCTGCTTGCTCGGGAGCTGTCTCTGGCACGGACGGGGGAGTCGAAGAGCGGGAAATGGACGAAGGGGTGCACGTGCTCAGAGCCGTGCGCTTCCGCGGCGCGAGGCTGAGCGCACCTATGTCGGAACGACTGACACAAGAAGGGCAAATCAAGAAGGCAAACGAAAAATGAAAATTGAAAAACAAAGATAACGAGATAGCGCGAAGCGACACTTACGCGGAGGAGGTGATGCGAGCCCGCTTCACAGGCCTGGAGGCTACGGCCGACGACTCGGGGGCTGACCTCTTGCCCCCGGCAGGTCGGGGGGCGGACTTCGGCTGCCACTCCGCGTGAGGGGAACCTGCACGGGCAGGGCCCCGCCGCCGCGGATGACCAACGACAGGAGACGCCGCGGGGGTACATTCACGTTCTCCCCCTGCGGCGCGGACGGGGCGAGCGCCGGCGACGTCAATCTTGCCTTGGGGGGCGACTGCCTCCTCGGGGAACGCGACCCTCGCCGAGACATGTCGCCAGAAGGACGGCGGGCGGAAGAATCGTGATCCTCCGGCCGCCTGGATGAGTCATCTCGCCGCGGAGACCTCCTCCTCTCCCTCTGCTGCTCTTGGTCGCCTGGGCCCGATCAGGGGCGAGTCACCCTCTGATCCTCTTGGTCCGGGCGCGGAGGCGGGCGCGAGCCGGAGCTCGTTCCTTGATCGTGGGCAGCAGGCTCCGGCCGCCGCCTCGAGCTGGACGCCACGGCTTGCCGCTGGGGAGCAGGTGACGGAGACGACAGCACGCTCCAGTCAACGCTGGCGCCACCGTCATCACCGGACCAAGGCGGCGACGACGAAGGGTCCTCGTCCAAGGAGACGGTTTCCTCTTTCATCTTCCTGCGCTTAGCGCGGCAGTCGTTCCGCTCGCGCTTCGCAATCTTCATATCCTTGTGCTGGGCCTTGCGGTCGGCCCTCCTCTTGTCCGCGGCGGTCTGGGCGCGATTTGGCATCACATCTTGAGGAAGTGGTTGCTTCGTGGGGAGAGAGGCCACAGGCCTTAACTAAAAGCAAGGGAGAAAACAAGAAATCAACATAAAAAGCGCAAATAGTCGGAGCGTTAGTCGGAAGGAAGAACAACTTACGTATCTTTTGGTCCCCTCTTGGGGGAGTATGGGTAGAAGTCGGGGCGGCGGCCACGAGTAGTTGGCCCTCCCGATTGCCTGCCCCACCCGACGCTAGATCTCATCCAACGAAGGGAGCCGAGGAGCGGACACAGTCCCGACAAAGGGAGCCCTATCCGGCGTCATCTGGCAGATGTGCAAACGGCGTCGCTAGAATGGGATGATCCCCAGCGCGTGGTACTGGCCGATGACGGCTGCCATGTCGACCCCGACGTCACGCAGCTTGGCCAGCACCACCCAGCAATCCCCGAGCAGTCTCTCCTGCTCCGTCTCTGGGGCCCGTAGCTCCAATTCGCTGGCGCCTCGGCGATTGAGGAGCTGGTGTACTTCGGCAGCGGGTACTCGGGGCAGTCCTTGAGGTAGAACCACACCTTGTGCCAGCCGCTGTTGGAGCTCGTCAGCATGCCGGAGATGTACTCCTCGCTCCTATTCGTCTTCATCCGAAGATTGGCGCACCCAAGGGTGGCCGGGAGCGATTTGTCCTTCAGGCACACGAACTTGAAGAAGTACCGGAAGAGGTGCCAGTGGGCGCCCACTCCCAAGTACCCCTCGCACAGTGCCTCGAATGCCGCCATTTGTTGGATGCTGTTGGGGTTGAGGTGGTGGAGTTGCAGCCGGTACTCCGCAAGGACGGCGCGGATGAATCGGCCAGCTGGAATGGTGAAGCCCCGCTCGTGAAATGTCACGAACGAGACGACGTAGCCGTCCGGCGGGTGCGGCACTAACTCGTTGCCCGGGACCCTCTACTCCTCAGAAGCGGTGAGGACCGGTAGCTGACCGGCGGCGACGAGCCGCTGGAGGATCGAACGGGAGACATTGGAGCGCGTCCAGTTCGACATGGCGTCTGTTGAGCTCGAGGGCGTGAGGCAGATGCGCGAAGCGGCGGCGGCGGCGCAAGGGTTGAGAGTAGACGAGCAAGCGGCGACGACAAAGGCAAGGAATCGAGGGGAAAAGGTATGGAGCTCAACCGGCGCGCGGTTTATAAGGGGCAAACGTGGCTGCTAGCATTTAATATCGGCCCCACTACGCTGTAAAACCACCTGTTTGGTGGGCACATCCCCCGAGGCGACAGTAGCACGCCCGCGTGACGGTTCGATACCAGGTGGGGCCGCGGGTCTGAACCTGCCTCGCGTCGTCCCCTCCAACCGTCGTGATCGCCACATCAGCCACGACCGGCGGAGCGGACGTAATTACCGATATGACCACAGACGCCATGACCGGAGTTTTCAAGGCAATAACAACATTTCAAAATTCAAAACCCCATAAACGAGTCTACAACTCCTTCATGGGCTCGGGGGCTACATCCGGCGGATGCGCTCGTGTGCACCCACCGAGTAAATCAAAGAACAAAAAACTACAACATTTCTCCGACGCTGAGCCTGCGAGCGAGTCCTTGACTCACACCGCAGGCTCGGGGGCTACTGACGAGGGCCTGGATTAGGGGCCCCTAAGTAACGAGATAATCACCTTGAAGATGGAGTCCTCTGACACCATTGACAATGTGAAGGCTAAGATCCAGGACGGGGAGGGATGCAGATCTTCGTCAAGACCCTCACTGACAAGACTTCCCCACTGTCGAGTATCTTCCGCCTCGCACGAGAACGCCTCGGCTCTGAGTACCCTCCGCTTTGCACGAGTACCCTCCGCTTTGCACGAGTACTCTCCGCCTCGCACGAGAGCGCATCATCTCCGAGTACGCCCCACCTCGCCTCCGACTACTCGTTCGCTTGAGTAATCTCCGTCTCCGACTAAGGCGGGGTCCACACAGGGGAGCCGGAGCGCGGGTCAGGGGCCCCACACGAACGTGGCACCGCCCCACCCCACCCCCCCACAAGCTCCTCCGCGACGACACGCGTGACGCCGATTTCCACGCCATGCAAAGACCACAGCTGGCGCGACGGGAGGACGGCCGGGTCTGACAAGGGCTATAATGGCGCACAGTACACCCCCACGACCTCCGACACGCCATCACATCCAACGCCAGCTGCACGCCACCCCGTCAGAGCGCGCACTCGATTACCACCTACTGACGCTTAGGGCATAACGTGGCAGGCCTAAGCCGCGCTCAAGAAGGTTGAGTCACCATGAGAACTACTCAGAGGAGGTGCCAAGTGCCCGGAACGAACAGTGGCAACAACACACACGGCGGCTTCCGACGACACCACAGCTCAGCACCCTCCCACGCCGCCTGACGGACATCAATGATGGAAAAGACTTCACAACACCATAGCACTGTAGCTTATTTTCATTTTCCCTTTTTGCCCCTCGCCCTTGTGACTATAAAGGAGGAAGGGGTGCAACGTACATAAGGGACCGATCACCAAGTTTGTAACCCCTACTACAGACATCCCTGGCATAGGAACACGAGTACTCAGAACTAGACGTAGGGTGTTGCTCCTCGGAGGCCCGAACCAGTATAAAACCCTTGTGTCTCCCGTGTCAACCATCCGGATCCGACACACGGTTCGATACAAATCTACTGCCGGCGGTTGAGAACCCTGACATGTGTACATTAGTACTAGGTGGAAAAGAAGGACCCCGACACGCTTCTTATAACCCACATTAGTACCGGGTGAAGGCTAGACCCGGTACTAATGTAGGCACATTAGTACCGGGCTGTGTCTAGCCCCAGTACTAATGTGGGTCACCCACATTAGTACCGGGTGAAGGCTAGACACAGCCCGGTACTAATATACCCACATTAGTACCGGGCAAAAACAAAAACCGGTACAGCGACAAGCATTGCTCCGTCCGCCACCCTACGCTCTCTCTCTCTCTCTCTTCCTTTATTTTCTCCCTCTCATCTTCCACCGCACACTTATCCCCTCCTCATCTTATCCTCTCCTCTCCATCTCTCCCACCGCAGCCTCTCCTCTCCATCTCTCGCTCGTTGATCTCTTCAATTCCTTCTTCTCTGCAGGAGGGCGCGGGGCAGGACGGCGGGAGCGCGCGCGGCGCGCGGGCGCGCGGGCACGCGCGGCGGTGGGTGCGCGCGGGGAGCGCGAGGCCTGGCAGCACGCGAAGCCGGCGGGCGGGCCAGTGTGGGCGCGACGGTGGCCTCGGCCTGGAGCGCGGTGACGCGACGACCTGGAGAAGCTTCGTCCTTCTTTCTTTTTGTGTTCATGTGAATTAGTGTGAACTTCTATTTTCTTTCTTTTTCTTGTTCATGTTCATGTGAGATGTGAATCATTACCGTGAATTTTGTGTTGTGGATCTTGTGAATGGTGGTTGTAAATCTTGTGATGTGAATCTTGTTAACTTGTGTTGTGAATTAGATGATATATATGAATCTGTGTTGTGAAAGAGAAGAGAAGAGGAGAAAGAAAATGATAAAAAAATAAAAGAAAAGGAAAAAAAGGGGAGAGAGGGCTGCGTCGGGGGAAACATTAGTACCGGGGCCAACTCCACCTGGTACTAATGTTATATTAGTACCGGGTGAGGCAAACCGGTACTAATGTGACCTTCACATTAGTACCGACTGGCCTATACCGGTTTCAAAACCGGTACTAATAGGGTTTTAGAACCGGTACAGAAGGTCCTTTCCCCAGTAGTGTATGGAGCACCCTGCACTGATTTACTTGGAGCACCTCGCGCCACATAAGCCTCACATGACAGAGGTGTAGGGCTAGGGTGCGCACGGGGCGGCGTGTGCGCACCCTGCGCACCCAATTTTCCTCCCCATGTGCACGCTATGAATAAGTCTCGAAGCCTTCCTAAAAATGGAATGGATGATGGAGCCTCCGATCCCTACCATGCACAGCCTATGAAGCCTCGAAGCCTTCTAAAAATCTCATTTATGGATGAAGAGGAAGAAGAAGAATAAGGAAGAAAAAGAGAAAGTGAGAAGAAGTAGGGAAGAAGGAAAAATAATAAACTTCTACTCTAAAATTTCTAGATACTATCTGTGGGGACCACCCTTTAATATATATATATATATATATATATATATATATATATATATATATATATATATATATATATATATATATATATATATATATATATATATATATATATATATATATCAGGGTGCTCGGTTGCCAATAGTATCATTTCCTGGATCGGCTGATGGTACCGGCACTTCTCACAAGAAGTTTCAGATCTATATAATGGAAGGCAAGCAAATTATTATTAAAAGAGGTTCGAGGGTAAGAGAAGAATACTACCATAAGTGAAACCTCAAACCTAACTTGCAGTGGAGTCCTACGTAGCAGACCCATTACCTCAGGCAGCTTGTCTGGAAAACGGGTCGGGCAAACCCTCCCCTGCGATGAAACTCGTCCTCTCTTTCTTCTGAATAGAAAGGATAAGGGAAGCAAGAGTGAGCACCTTAAACAGGTACTCAGCAAATCCCAGCGTAAAAGAAATTAACATATGTCTACATGCAAGATTTCCAACGGAAAGGAAATAGGACTTGATTATTATAAAAAGTAAACCAATGCAAGTGATGTAGAATTCAGAGAACAACAATAATGAAAAGCAGGTATAATTAAGTAAGTTGGTCCTGGAGGGGGAACACGTAGTCTCCCCTACCAGTCCCCATGTTTTAATTACCTCAGTGACCACCGGGGTCCCGCTGAGCCGACATCCGCCGTATCACTCTCTAAGGGCCACTGCCCTGTCTCACCCTATCCATCCTTACCAAAGTAGTGTGAACTAATCAGCGGGAGCTTTAACCATGAGTGCTCTTAACCGAGAGCCTCGGCTATTCAAATAGATTTTACTCTGCGCAGAGGCGTACACTGTACCCATACGTCTGACCAGCCCATACCATGGTCCTGGCGGTACTGGCCACGAGAACCATACCCATCGGTGTCTTCGTGTGGACTACATTCTCATCCACCCGTAGACAACATTCCTTAGCTCCATCCACGTCTACACTGGGACCTAAGTAGGGGTCACACCACCACCACCCGCCTCGTGGGTCCAGTTTCCCCAGGAAGGTTGCATATGCAATAAAATGTGGCACACGTACCACCGCGTCACCAAGACGCCAAAACATTCCTGGCGACCCGTACCGGCCAGACCTGGGTCTATGCGATGGTCCTGCTCTAGCGCATCCGTTGCCCACCATGGCCTCTTGGGATGGTTTACTAGGTTCAGTAGCGGGGTTTGATCCAAGGCCTCACATAAACAGGCATTCCCCACAGGTTATGCCTTTTTGGCTACGTATGGTCGTACTAAGTCACTGGAAATACGTTCTCGTGAACTGATCCTTATACGACCGGAGTAAGCATGGACAGGATTCTCCACTGAGGCTGCCCCCATGCTCCCGTGTCTGTCCTTATGAATGTCCAACTCTCTTAAGTAGGTTCATTTTATTACCCCCCCCCCAATCTACCTCTCCCTAACAACAGAGCTTCTCTCATGAGTATAAGTGAATAAAGTAAATATAAGGATAATGCTCGATCATTGACTCAGTCGAGGTCGGGATTATCTCGTCCTTAAAGCAGAATGCATGTTAAGTTATTATCTTGGTTCATTTTAATTTATACAAAAATGGATAAAAGCATGATCAGGGGGTGTTGCTGGAACTTGCCTCTTTCCTAAGCAAGGAGGGCTATAGAATTGTCTTGAATTCTTCCATCTTGACCTTGGTTGCCACTTGATCTTGAGTTGATCCTCTGACGTCATCACACTCGATCTACTGTAACGTAGTTATACGGATAAAGATAAATCAAGCATTCAGTCATGGTAATCACCAAACATGGGTTAGGGAGATAAGGATGTGATGTAAGAAGTTGGAGCGAGATCCTAAGATCGAGAACGATGAACGTGACATGAAACGATAGAATCGGTCGCATAAAATATGGATCTTTTTATAAAAGAAGGGGGTGTTGAGCCCAATTTGAGCTAAGGAAGATGAGATTTCATGTGGTAAAGACATGGATGGGCTTCCATAGGCTCCTAATATTTTTAGGGATTTATTGGGGATTTTTGGAGCTATGGACATGAAAAGGGGATTTTTGGGGTACACTAGTAGTGATTTTCTATAGGTTGAGAAGAACCAAAATAAGATTTAATACCTAGAAAGGTGCCAAAGTAAATTGTATAGCATTTCTAGGCATTTTAGGGCTTCTAGGATTTTTGGTAAATGTTTGGGAATTTTTGGGATTTTCTAGGTTGGTAAAACAAGATTTAGTGTGCATTTTGTTGGGTGGATATAGCGAAAACCAGGGGGATGAGCGGCTGACGAGTGGGGCCGAGGGGGTGATGCAAGCTGGCGCAACCGCAGGGTACTATGCGGTGGACCGTGCACGTGGACTCGTGGACCGGGGCGTGCATGTGACTGCGGTCTACGTGAACCATGTCCGTGGGAAAAGGGAAGAGAGGGTGGACCCGGTGGGGTCATAGGGTTGTGGACCAGTGGCACGGGCGCGTAGACCAGAGGCCGCTCGTGTCTGCGGTTCACTAACACCGGGTGCAGGGGCGCGGGGAAGGGTGGCGTCGCCCAACTTTGGGTCGCCGGACCTTCCGTAGCTGCAGGGCAGCTCGCCGGAGCTGGCTGCGCCGGGCGCTACGGCCTTCCGGCCGAGGCGAAACTCGCCGTGGGAGCGAGGTGCATCAAGGTGAACCCAGGGGGGGTGGATGGGCCAGCGGGGATGACCGGCGGCGGCGCGCAAGCTCGCCGGAGCAGGGCCGCGACTCGGCCGCAGGTGGACGGGCTTCTAGGGGCAAACTAGTGCCTAATTGGTGGCGGGTGCATGCGTGCGGGTGTGTGGGGAGTGCGACGGCGTGCTCGGGCAGCATGCTGTGCTTGTGGGGGTGCGCCGGCGGCGAGAGGAAGCCGCCGGAGAGGACTACAACGGCGCGGGGTGCTGGGGACGGCGGCTAAAGGAAAAGAAGAGGGCGATGGGGCTTACCGGCCACTGGAGGCAGCGGAAGCTCTCCGGAGCAGAGCTCCCGCGCTGTGGTGCGCCGTGGAGTGTTCGCGGTGGCGGAGCTCCGCCGGCAGAACGGCTCCGCGCCAAGAGGAGAGGAGGGGGCGTGTGTGGTGGAATGGAGGGTGGTGAGGAGCTTGGGGAGGCCGTGGGTGCCTTTTATAGGCCAGGGAAGGAGGGGGAAGCTCGAGCACGGCCGAGGTGAGGTGGTACGGCGAGCTCCCGCGCTGGCGACGCGTGCTCCCGTGGATAGGGCCGGAAGAGGAAGGGAGGAAGGGGGAAAGGGGCCGGGGGAAACTAGTTTCGCCTCGGGGTGTACGGCACTCGCGCCAGTGGGCGGATTTGGGAGGTCGGCAGGGAATCCGGCGGTTTTGCCGTACGGCGGTGTTCCAGAGCTCGGTGAGGGCGGTTTGGTGGCGAGGGTGATGTGCGGATGGGGGTGGGTGAAGTGTTGATCAAGCGGCTCTGGAAGGTGTAGTAGGTTGAGGTGAAGGCGGGGCGCGTCCTAGTTGGGTGAAACCGGCGGTGAGGAGGGGAGTCCGGGGAGGGGATGCCAGCGGCGGCGCTCTGGGCATGGCGGGGCGAACCAGAGCGGCTTGAGTGGTTTGCGGCGGAGAGAGGTGGGGGCGGAGTTCAGGAAATCTGGGAGTACGGAGGAGGGTTAGGCGGTTTTTGTGCGCTCCCTGTTACGGTGGTTTGGCGAGAGGAGGCCGGAATTGGAGGTGGAGTCCGCCGGTGCGGAGCTCGGGGTGGGTGTCCTTCGCAGCGAGGCGGTTTGGTGCCGAGGCGATGGAAGGAAACCGCTTTTGCGGTGGGAAGATGGAGGAGGGAGATGGCGGTTTGCGACGCGCGCGTCTCGGCCGGGAGGGGACAGCGGGAGAGGCTGGGTGCGGCGTGGCGTTGCGGTGTGTCGACCGGAGGGGGAGCACTGGAGCAGAGGGGGATGGGGAGGAAGGGGATGAGCTGACGTCAGCGGTGCGGGGTGAGGCAGGCCGCGCGCTGGGCCGGCTGGCTTTTGGGCTGCGCAGAGAGAAAGAGAAGGAGGAGGTGGGCTACGTGGGGAAGAGGAGATGGGGGACGTGAGATGGACCTGTTGGTCGAGCTGTGAAGGGAGGGAGCCCATGTAAGGTTGAAAAGCTTTTTCTAATTTGTTTGAAAAGGGATTTGAATTCAAATTTGACATGTGCTTTCAAATTTGATTTGACCAAGAGGTGTAGGTGCTCTATAAAATCCTTAGGACTTGTTAGCAAGGAATTTGGGGGTGAGAACGGATGTTAGCCACTTCAAAATGCAAATGTAGCCTAGGGTTTGTTTTGAAGTGCATTGCAAATAAAATAAAACGCAGGGGCTTAAATGTAAAGTGGATATATGATTTTAGAAAAAAATTTAGAGGCTGTTTTTAGGGTTTAGAAAAACCGGGATGTTACACTATCATTCTTCTAAAGTAATTCCTCCTAAAAAAGGTTAACCTTCAAAATTTGTGAATGTTTATATAGGCCCTGTTTAGGAGCCCAACTTCTCCCAAAATACACTATGCAAAAAGAAGATTCCCCATCACATCGAACATCACATCAAAAATATCGGTACATGCATGGAGTACTAAATGTAGATGAAATCAAAAATTAATTACACAGTTTGGATGTATTTTGCGAGACGAATCTTTTGAGCTTAGTTAGGCCATGGTAGGACAATATTTACCACAAACAAACGAAAAGTGCTACAGTGCTTTTCAGTTCGGAACAGTACTTTTCAGCCCAAAATCCGTGCAAAATCTCCCAATTTTGCATCCTAATTTTGACTTCTAAACACACCATAGGTATGTTTGCTTGCCGGCCATCACTTGCCACGCTGCAAGTTAGGTAGCGCCACATAAATGAGACATGTGCTTGGTTGATAGCGACATATCGGCAGCCACAGCAAAAAAAACAAACGAAACTCAGTACAAATCTCGCCACAAATGTGGCGACCATTTGCCCGCCACAAAACTGTGGCGGCGCCTCACGTGGGTGTGGCATGTTGTAGTTGAGAGCCAAACATAACTTTCAAACCTTCAACAAAAGTCTTAGTTACTTTCATCATCAATGCGAAACAGACTCCTTAAAACAGAAGGGTTGTCGGTTCCACAATTGATGCAAGTGTGCAGTCTTAATGGAGTTTTATGAAAAGTTTCATTGCATTAAATTTGTTGATGTGACGAAGAGAGAACGTGAGAGTTTCATGAGATGTGTGAAGAGTTTTATCGTCATGAAACTCTATTAACACAATTACCTATTTTTCAATTTAGGTAAATGTGTCTATAAATTTGGTCTAAGAGGTGCGGTGGCCGGCTAGCTGCAACGTATCCGTGTTGAATTTTATGAAGATTTCGCGTGCCACAATTCGCAGCTCGCGGTGAAAGTGAAACAGAAACTTCAAATGGCCAAAAGTCTGGAAAGTATGGGCACATTCGTTCAACAGATCATCTGCTGATCTATACGACTGAGAAAAAATATTATACGTTGATTTATATAACAGATTTGTTTAGAAAAGGCAAAATAGTCAACATCATCCCTCAACTTTCCTCAAAAGATCAAATTCGTCCTTGAACTTTGAAAATGGTCAATATAGTCCTCCAACTCTTGTTTCTGGGTCAAACGTGTCCTTCTGCTCTATTTTACCCTTGAGCCTTGTTTAGTTGGTTGAAAATTTTGCAAATTTAACTGCTGGAACTCCTGTAGCACACTGTAGCACGTTTCGTTTGTTTGTGGTAAATATTATCCTACCATGGCCTAACTAGGCTCAAAAGATTCGTGTCGCAAAGGACATCCAAACTGTGTAATTAGTTATTTTTTTACCTATATTTAATACTCCGAACATATGTCTTTTGACATATTTAATATGATGTGATGGAGAGAGTGGAAAAAAGATTAGAAACTTTAGCCATCTAAACCAGGCCTTGGCTTCCATTTTACCCTAACGCTCAAACACCTGAACACGATGGATTTGGTGCTGCCAAAAAGAACAAGCATCAGCTTTTCTGTTTTTTCTCTTCTCCTTTTATTCTCTGCTACAGAGTTCGTGTGCTCGGCAAGGGGTCGGCACACGCACACTGCGCACATGGCCTAATGACGCAGCGTGGGAAGAGGCTTCTCATATGGCGAATGCAGCTTGCTACCAAGGGCAAAACTGACATTTCACATTCATTTCATGCCACCATGAAATGCTACATCAGCAGAGGAACGTGTTTGGACAAAAAACAAGAGTTTAGGTTGATCATTTTGAAAGTTTAAGAACGAACTTGACCCCTTACGAAAAGTTGAGGGACAATTTTAGCTATTTTGCCTTTAGAAAAATAATGTGGACATGAAACTCAAGGAGCGCTGCTGAGGAGGAAACGAAATCCCCTTTGAATTATTAGCAGCAAGACAACATCCAATCATCTTGGGGAGTTGGGGGCAACATCCCATTTCCGATTCGCCACGTATCCCCAGAGGGGGCGGCGCGCCGAGCGCCGTGACGTCCTCCATGACGCCGGGCGGCGCGGACGGACTCCCGCGGCCGCAGCTTCCGTCGCCGCACGGGAAGCTCTACTACAGCGACCAACCGCCGGGCCTACTTAAACCTTCCCCCCACATCCTTCCGCCGCCGCATCCAATCATCAGGGAGCTTCGAACACTCAGCGACTGGATCCACGGCTGGCGACTGTGAAGTGCGCTCCGCGCTGCCAGATGGCATCCGGGTGGAGGGGCATCCTGGGGTTCGACTACGGCATCGTGCAGGCGCCGCTCGGCCCTGACATCTCGGGCCCCGAGCTCGCCGCCGCCGTCGCCAACGCGGGTGCCATCGGCCTCCTCCGGCTCCCCGACTGGGTACCCGACCGCCTCCTCTCCGTGGGCTCTTCCATTTCTGTGTTCGTCTCGGTCAGGTCAATTTCTTACTTCCGTGACTGCAGCCGGCGCCGGATCGCGTCAGGGAGCTGATTCGGAAGACGAGGAGCCTGACGTCGAGGCCGTTCGGGGCGGCCATTATACTGGCGTTCCCGCACGAGGAGAACCTGAGGGTCGTCCTGGAGGAGAAGCTCGCCGTGCTGCAGGTGTACTGGAGGGAGTTCCCGAGAGAGCGGGTCGAGGAGGCGCACCGCGCCGGCGTCAAGGTCTTGCATCAGGTCCGTGCCATTGCTATACTTGCAGTGCGCCAGTGCAGTTACAAACGCCAGTTCCTTTTATGTAACTACTGTTATTCAAGTGTTGGCTAGAATTTCATCTGTGAAAATACATCCTCACCTCGTATTCTGACATTGCAATTCCAATTTTCTTAACTTGACATACTTGCGGTGCTATTGTTGCCAATTTGGTCTTTAGAAGTTCGTACAGTGGTAGATGAAATGCAAGGTGGAGACAGAGAGTGATTGAGTAATACATAGGATGTGCTTGTCTGCGGTTAGGCTGTCTGCAAGGCAGAGCTATGATTCATGGAATTGGGTTTCTAATGAAAATGTTCAAAGCGTACAGTAGTCAACAGAAAAAGTAAAATGCACCCAACTGCTGATGATATAGTAGAAAAATTGACGTTTACTAATTAACCTGTCTTGTCTTCATGCTTTATAAATGATGCACCATGCCATCATCACTAATTTGTTCTGAAAGTTCCCATTTCTCAATCAAGAACAGCCCGATTATATTTGAAATACACACAAGATTCACTATCACTAAGTCTTCTTAGAAACAGACATCAGTTAAGTCTTCTTAGAAACAGACATCAGTTAACTGGAGGAATAAAAATAAAATTTACATGTTATTAAGTTAATTAATCTGATTGTTTTATTATATAAATAATCCTGATCAATTGGGAACATAAAAGTCAAACTCTACTATCACCCGGACCGGATGGGGCCAAAGTTGAATGAATGAAATCCAGGTTGGGGATTCTCTCCCCTTCCGTTGACCATAAAAAAACCCGGGAAATGCGTTGATGCACATTAGGCATTACCACACACTCTAATGATCTGTCGTCAGGTCTTTATTGCTCTGTGGCTATCTGTCAAAATTTGGCAAGCTTCTGCTGCTGTTTACTTTGTGCTCATTTTATTACCCAAAAGGTGTCCAGTATTGAGCTATCAATTTAACACTCACACTAAAAGCTGTGCAAATTTTGTCAATGTTTGCTAAGTCCAATTTTGTCAGTAACCAGTACTTCCCTTTTTTTTCTGAGACCACAGAAGTGAATACTGTTTAGTGACGGACTGATGGTGACATCTAACTCCAGTTCGTGTAATCATGACATTCTTTTGATTGATTGCATCATGAGCTTAGAGTTTGGGTTGATATCTGAACAGGTTGGCAGCCTTGAGGAGGCAGCGAAAGCTAAAGAAGCCGGTGTAGATGGAATAATTATTCAGGGCCGAGAAGCAGGGGGTCATGTAATTGGTCAGGTAAACAAGTATTCCCTGCTGGTTTCTAGTTTCAGCTTTGCTGCAGTGCTGCAGGAAGTATTTCAAGAAACACACCACCCGTCAACCTATGCAGTCATTTGTGCATTAGAAACTTCACCGTGCTGTAAATTTCTTTCATGAGCAATGCAGAGCAGCATTTTTCTCCCAGTATGCATATTTCAGCTAAAGAGCTATATGCAAGGCTAGATTCAGCTTTGGGTCCCCGTATGGCTTCCTCTAGAAGCATAACCTGCATTTGTACCTTGTGTCCTTTTAGCTGTATTTTTTTATGAATGCTTTCTCAATCAGCTTCTATTTGGGAAAAAAAAACAGGAAGGACTGTTACCACTGTTGCCAAGAGTAGTAGATCTTGTTTCGGACTCTGGTATTCCAGTTATTGCTGCTGGGGGAATCGTAGATGGGCGTGGCTATGTTGCTGCTCTGGCACTTGGTGCTCAGGGGGTTTGTTTAGGAACAAGGTATATCGGCCTCTTGTACGTTTATTTAAGGATATATCAGAACAGAGCCTTTTATTTGTAGTTTCCATGGTATTATGTTCAAATTCAATACTGCTCAAATTACAACGTTCCTTGAACATTCAGGTTCGTGGCTACTGAGGAAAGCTTCGCACATCCTATTTATAAGCAAAAGCTAATTCAGATGAGTCGTACAGACTATACGAATGTGTTTGGACGTGCTAGATGGCCTGATGCTCCACAACGAGTCCTGGAAACACCCTTCTATGCTGGATCGAAGAATAATCTCTCAGACCAGGAAACAGAGGAAAGTCAACCCATCATAGGCCATTCTATCATCCACGGCGTGGTATGTATGTCGATATTGGATTTTTCTTGAATGTGCTTGGTCATTTTGAATTTAGAAGCATCCATTTTTCATGTATTTTCTTCTGCATTTGTTATGCTCAGTTGGGCTAACTATTCCAATTATTTGCACAATTAAATACTCCCTCTGATTCAAAGTGTATCCCGCCTGAAAATTCCTGCTGGTCACACTTTTTCTAACTTTGAGCATCAATAATATATAGAATTACATAGACTGTCCATCATTCTTTGATCATTAGACTTTCCATCATGAAAAGTGTTTTAAATAATTATCTTTATTTGAATGTCATGTTCCCATATAAATTGTTGGTCAAAAGTTGTTGATCATGTTGTTGTCCCAAATGACAACTATTTTGAATCAGTGAGAATAGTAAAAGTACTAGAATCTGAGTACTCTAGTTGCAAATGAGAAACATGAGCCATGCAGTTGCAATCTTCACTTGGGGCGTATGAAAGATTTGCTCCAATTCTGAGTGCAGAAGCCCAAAATAAAAGTGAAGTTTTCTTTTGCGTCTAATATTAGGAACTGGAATTCGCAACTAGATTTGAGATGGCAACCAAGTTTATGGAATCCTACTTAGGCTGCGTTCGGTTGCCATGGAATGACTCCCTGGAAAGAATTCAGCTGGATTAGTAAGGTTAATTTGTAGAAGCAAGTAAATTTTGAACTGTTCCTGAGCCTGAACCGGGCTAACCGAATGAGCCCCGGGACTTTTTTTCTCTTCAGGATGAATCCTACTTCGTTTCATTGATTAGTTGTTTTGCTTTCAACCAAAATGATAACTGTAGTCCTGTTTTCCTCCGCGGCATATATTTACATAAGTAATTGCAGTATTAAGGGGCCACCTTAAAACCTGTCCCATCTGAAATTTCACTTCGTGGTATCTCAGTTTGGATTGTTCATTCTTTCAACTAATCATTGGCTCATAATATTAAATTTATTCGCCTTTCTTTGAACCAAAAGATAATTCTTTATGGAAGCCAAACATCGATATATTATGGAATTTGTACATGATGGATTTTCGGTACAGTAGTTTGCCGTATCACTTATTGCACCTTCAATTGCACATTTTGTACTTATGCATCTGAAACTAGGAATGGACAACTGACCAATAATTCCTGACTCCAGCACAAGGATATTCGCCGGTTTGCTGGTACTGTTCCAAATGCCACAGCAACAGGAGATATCGACAGCATGGCCATGTATGCCGGTCAGGGTGTTGGGCTAATCATGGAGATCATACCGGCTAGTGATGTTGTCAAAAGGCTGGTCGCTGAAGCAAAGGATGTCATCAGAGAAAAGCTTTCTGATTTGAAGTAAAATCTTCCTGAACTGCAAGTTACATCTACAAGGAAGCATGAAGTATTTGTAAGTAGTCACCACTCACCAATCAGGCAATCAGAACAACTGGATCATCTAGATTTGTTTGTGTGCTGTTTGTAAATAATAACTGATGAAAATGAATGAGACTGGCAAGGTATTCTGTCTGCCAAAAAACAAGTGATGAATTACTCCCTGGATTATTTTTGTATGAACTTTCAGAGACCTGATCACCTGAAGGGTCTCCTGCATTGTTGCTGTGTTTTTCAGAATTCAAGTGCGTTGTTGCTATGTGACAAAACCTAAATAGTGGTTTCTATTATCGCTTTCATGTATGATTTTGCTCAGTTGGCGAAGCTAAACGTCTATGATGGCTCAATTGCTGGGTTTTTCTTTTTCTTTTTCTTTTAGGGCACACAATTGCTGCGTTGGGCACCTGGGCTTATGTCCTACTTCCTCCATTCTCCTTTGATAGTCTTATTTCATCTTTGTATCTTAAATGGAGTACTCATCCATTTAAACATGACATTAGTTAGTTCTCGTAAACAAATGATTCATTAATATTCACGTTTCTTGATGCTCATGTAGCCAATCTCGTATGGAAGAATAAAAGGTCACACATTAAACTTGTGACAATCATTACTCCCTCAATTCTCCTTTGATAGCATTATTTGTAAAATCAAAATTTTCTCTTTTGATGGTTTTATTTGAGTTGCCAATTCGTAGTATTTGACATAGCCGACTGTTCAATTCCTGTGTAAAATAACTCTTCTATGGGAAATTTTAGGGTGCTTGTAATTAATGTGAGCCATCCATCCGGTGAAATCTAACGGTGGTAGTACTAGGTAGTACCAATGGGGTAGTACCCGGTAGTACCATTTTGGTGGACCCGGTACTAGGTACTATCTGGTACTACCTAATTAAATTAGCCGGTGAAAAAATATTAGTACAAGGTACTTCCTGGTACTACCCGGTACTACCTAAGTACCGGAACAAAGCTCTTCTCTTCTATATACTCCCTCCATTCTCCCGACCAACTTTTGTACTGGCAGCAAGCTAAATTTTTTGTCCCAACGTCATATAAACAAAAACAGAGGTAGTATAAATTTAATTGAAGCATGTATGTAATTACATATCTACATTAATATCGAGGTGCATATGTATGATAGTGAGGTAAAAGTAATGACATTATTTATGAGATGATAATTGTAGGATCGATGGCCTATAGAAGGAGGGTTGAATATGGGCCTTCTTCAAATTTCTAGAACATGAAGTAAACCTTAACCTATATCTCTAGTGTTGCCCATCTAAAAAGGTTTCTTCCTACCAACTAAGCACACTAACAACAAAGTTCCTTAGCAATGTTCACACTAACCAGAGAAAGCACCCTAGTCAAGATATGCAACAAGCAAAGCAAACTAGAGGGAAACAAGAGTAAGGAAACTTAAGAGCTGAAAGTAAATGCGGAATTAAGTGTAAGAAGGTAGAGAGAGGGGACACGAGACAACCGAATTTTTTCACGTGGTATCGAGAAGTTGACGCTTCTCCCTAATCCACGTTGGAGCACTCACAAAGAGTTTTACTCCCCCTCAAGCCACTTAGACTTGAGTGCTCACTAAGAGTACCCGTTCCCCATCTCCGGAATGGTGGCAAGATGATCTTATGCTACACTAAGACTATACAAATGTGTTCGGCCGTGCAAGATGGTCTTATGCTCCACAACGTGTCCTGGAAACACCTTTCTATTCTGTCTGGAAGAATCTCCCAGATCAGGAAACAGAGGAAAATCAACCCATAATTGGGCAGTCTGTCATCCATGGGGTGGTATGTGCTTGAATATTTGATGCGTGTTGAATTGTTTTTCACTCATTTTGTATATAAAAGTTGCATTTCATGTCAAATTATTTCAATTTGTGCAGGCTTTATTAATAGAACTAGAGAACACTAAAGGATATTAGAACCTTAGTAGTGTTGTTGCAAACAAAATACATGAACCAGTAGTTGGCCCCGTGAAGACTTTGTTATAGATAAACGTTGGTGATTACGTACAAATACCGTAGCTCTAGCTTGTCTTCTTGACAGAATTATGCAAAAATGTGTGGGATTCAACACTTAGGACAGGGAGAAAGCAAAGAACAAGTTGTTTTACCGGTAGAACTGCTGTCTTTTGCAAGACACAACCAATAAGAATTTGGATTTAGAACTGTGGCAGCCATAAATGGCCAGAGTAGTCTGTAGCTCAATATGATACACTGATACACCCCAAAACGTCCTCCTTTTAGTTCTTTGGTTAAAAAAAGGGTTCTCTATATAGGAAACATTTTCTTGGAATGAGCATCATTCTACTAAATGTACCATGGGGCATGGTGAGAGTTGGCAATTAGCTGCCTTACTTTCAATCGAAATGGTATCTAAAATGCTGTTTTCTAGTACTGGACATCTGCGGTCGGTTGAAGTCAGTAGTTGCAGGCTTGCAGCGTGTGGTAAAACCATTCTACGTACTCCATATGAATACGTGTTATCTCAGCTTAGATTATTTGTCATCTTTTTAAGTAATTTTCAGCTCATAGTATTTAATATTTTCCTTTCCTTGGAACCAAAAGGGTTTAGTGGAAGCCAGAAGTTGATGCATTATGAAATTTGTGCATGATGGATCTCAGTGGACTAGTTCTGTTATTGAAAACTTTTGTGTGTTTGTATATGTATCTCAAATAAAGAATGGGCAACTAAACAGAAATTTCTGGTTACAGCACAGTGATATTTATCGGTTTGCTGGTGCTGCTCCAAATGTGACTGCGACAGGTGATATCGGTAGCATGGTCATGTATGCGGGTCAGGGTGTTGGGCTAATCACGGAGATCATACCAGCTGGTGAGGTTGTCCGAAGGCTAGTCGCTGAAGCAAAGAATATCATCAGAGAAAGGCTTTCTGATTTCCAGTAACAGTCTTGTTGAGCTGCAAGTTTTATCTATAGCACATGAAGTATTTAAGTAGTCACTAATCAGACATAATGAGACCACCAAGGTATCCTCCTTTTCTTTCTTGACGACAATGTTGTCAGTGTACTTGCGCAAATTATAGTGGTGGCACACTACTAGGGAATCCTTCATTTGTACCGGTTTATAACCCTCATTAGTACCGGTTTCCAAACCGGTATTGTTCTGCCGGTACTAATGTGAAGTCACATTAGTACCAGTTTTGGAAACCGGTACTAATGTGGGCATTAGTACCGGCTGGTATTGAGGGCCGGTACTAATGTGGCCGCCCCCGGCGACGTGGCACGGTCCACATTAGTACCAGTTCTCGTTTCCAACCGGTACTTTTTTTTGTTTTTTCTTTTTCTTTTTGTTTAATGTTTTCTGGTTTATTAATTCTATCGTATTTATGTATACTACTCCTAATGCTTGATACGCTATAATATATATTCGTGTGCCATATAAAATATTTGAGATAATACTATACATGCACACGTATATATGTACTAGTATAATATCTAATATTATACTAGTACATATATTTGTATGCATGTATTATCTCAAATCCGGTAGTTGATCCAATGCAAAGAACATATATAATATTGTGCATACAGAAATACGAAAAATATATATTAGTGTATATAATACATTGCATCAAAGGTTAGCAAGATTTAATATTAGTTTTTTTTGCTTCTTGAAGATTGGTCTTTTGCAGAGCTTTTTCCTCTCTTGCTCCCCTGCTTAGTCGACTCTGCTTGTTCCGTCGACTTCCCAGTTGCTTTTGCAGTGGACTTCCCTGATGTTTCTTCCGTGGACTTCCCCGTTACAATCACAGATGATAAGCCTGAGTAGAATTCTCCACCTGGCGTAATCACCTCATCTAGAAGAAATCCGCAAAGTTGTTCTTGAATTAACCGGATTCTTTCCAACTCGAGGAACCCCTGCTTGATGTCATCAATCTACGAAAGAACATGAACAAAGAATAAGAACTAGTACAAAAAACAACTGGGACAAATAAGAACTACATGCATGTGTCGTTTAGTTTAGTGGACGCACCTTGTCTTCAAGGTTGGTACCTCTTCCGATGCTTGAAAAGGTATGCATGAACTCGCATACATAGTATCCGCACAAATTGGTACCTGAAGGTTGTGTCAAGCACTACATATGTGCGAAAACAAGGTTATGAAATATGTTTAATTATATTGGAAGACATGAGATATGCGGACTAGCAGAATACACATACAGGGAAATCATAGTGGAAATAAAGGTTCTCTTTGTATGTTCTCGGGTGCTCTACACAGAGGCGAGTCCATGCAAGTTTGATCATCTCTACGACATCTTGATATGCGCTTTTGTCTGATGTTGCCCTCAAAGAGTCGAAGATGAAGACCTTGCTTAGAGACGGACAGAATGCAAAAAGAATCCAGTGGAAGCTGTGCATACGTGTAGAAGTATTAGTTTCTTGAAATATATACGCAATATCATTTGAAAACCGATAAAATAGATGAGATACACGTTGCTCACCCGAAGTTGTATGGAAGAAGTATGATACCCTTCTTATGGTGTTTTTCTAGGTACAAATATATATAGTCCAATGTGTCCAGCTCCCATTTTCTGACACAAGTCTGATTTATCATTAGTGGATCCATGAAGCCGACGTCCTTTATTCCTCTCCTCGTGCACCGCTGCATCTCAAAGCTGCATGATTGAAATTAAATTCAATTTAAACACAAGTTAAGATAAGGTAGAATGGCTAGATCATTGTTTTCGAGACTTACAGAGTCCAGCAAGCGATGAGTCCTGAGTCAATTGCATCTTGATTGAATAAGAACCAAAATTGGTCAAATTCCACACCAAAAGTTTGTCGGCCACGGAAATAATGTTGATCATCTATGGTAATTTCCACATAGGTTACACCGCTTGCTGACGCAGCCATGTACCAATCGTGCAGTTCATGCATTCTCGTTGGAAGATACGGCACCAACTACGGCCACACAAGAGGTTTACCCAACTCATACTTCGGTCTATTTGCCCCTTCATGTATTGGGATTGGTTCATCCCCTCGGATTTGACCAGGAGTCAGACCTGATTTCTTATTGAATACAAGCATATGCTGCTCTTGCGAAGAAAGCACCTTGATGGGGGAGACAGATTGCTTTGACTAGGTGCCTAGTTGTGGAATAGATTTAGCTTTATTCGCCAACTTCTTCTGTTTGTCAATCTTGAGTGCCTGTCTGTCATAGTCACTCAAAGAAGGTGGCTGGGCATTTATTCGTTTCTCCTCCTCCATTTTCTTCATGAAGCGATGAAATTTGACCCGGTCAATTGGTTTCTCAACAGGTGGCTTCTTCGCTTTGAATATTTGTCTATCAAGTTCAGCCCGCACTGAAGCATCTAGCTCCTCCTGAGTCTTCTCGTAAGATAATTTCGGTTGAGGCTTCTTCGGCCTGGGCTTCGTCTGCTTCTTTGGAGGAGGGGGCGGAGGATGATGCGTAGCTCGTCGTTTGGTACCCTTACCCTGTTGCTGAGGGGGCGGACTCTCGCTTGGGTCCCGATCAACTAGAGGACTCATGCTTCCTGTTGGAGATGACGGTAGCTGATGATCTTCGCCTTCAGACACGGGAGGTGTAGATGAGGCTTCAAGAAGAGGTGCTTCTGGTGAGGCTAGGGGTGCTTCTTTGACCGGTTCCGTAATCTTTATGTGAGCCTTGGCCCACAATACCCAACTGTGCACGGTATCTCCAAGCACCTCTTCCCCATCAGGTCCCGGTAACTCCAGTTCGAGGTCTTCCCAACCGGGGACCACTCGGTCGACGGCAACTTTATGGTAAAATGATTTACTGAATTCCACGCCCATGAATGTTTCCCCCGGTTCCGGGACCTCAGCAACACCATAAGCCACCGGTAACATCTTGTTTCTGAGTTGAGCGTGCAGCTCACACGCTGACCTCACTGTGATGTCATCCACGGGGAACCGTTCGTGGCAGACCTCAGCTGCTTTTGCTAAGGCTTGGGGTGCTTCCGCTAAGGCCATTGGTGCTTCTGCTTCCTTGACCGGTGCTTCCGTGTTTGCTGGTGCTGCATCCGTTGAAGCGACACTACTTTTCCCCTTAGTAGATGGCGGGCTCATTTCATCTATGGGCCCTTGCTGAGATGATTGTTTGTTAAGAGCAAGGGCCACACGCTCGTCAATGATGGCCTCCATTCTTGCCTCAGTCATTTCTACGTGCTCTTGCAATTGTCTGATTTTCCTATCTTGTTCGTCCTTGTTCCTTTTGCGCTTCTTGTACGAGTCAATGTGCTCATGCCATGCGACTTTCCGTGGAATCACACCTTTGCCTCGGCAACGTCCACCATGTTCTCTAGTGCCTATTGCAGCAGAAAGCTCGTCCTTCTCTCGATCAGCTATGAATGTTCCTTCGGCAGCAGCCTCGATCAAATCAACAAGCCTTGCAGTTGTCTGTCTTAGTTGGTCACCCGGTATTAATGATCCATCTTCGGGATTGAGCGTGCCACCATGTGCATAATAGTAATTCCGCGCTCGGTCAGGCCACTCCAGAGTTGCCGGTACGATTCCACGTGCCATTATCTCTTGCTCCATCCGATCCCATTTGGGCAGGGCCATCGCGTAACCTCCAGAGCCAAGATGATGGAATTCTTTCTTTTTACGTGCATTGGCTGTGTTGGTTGCAATCAACTTGGCGGCATCTTCCGATTGCTTGCCCTGCACAAATGCATCCCAATGATCTCTTAACTTGGCATATCCCGACTTCTTAAAATCGGGTGTAAGCCCCTCCTTGATGAACTTCTTGGTCAGCCGCTTCTTGTACATCTGAAAGGCAATTGCACCCTTCTGCAGGGCCCAAGTGCGCACAGCTTTCAAATCTGTGTTTTTGGGAAATCCGAAGTGTGCTTTCACCTTGGCCCAGATCATGTTCTTCTCTGTGACCGGGACAACATCCGGCCGAACCGGTACCGAGGGTTCATTCTCTTCATGTTGCTCTTCGTCCTGATCTTGATCTTCGTGCTCAGCTTCTGCTTGATCACCTTCTTCGGGTAGCAAGTCAGGTGCGTCAGCCGCTTTCCAAAACCGAAAGCTTATTGGGATGTTGTCCCGAACAAGTGTCCCAATGTGATTTACCAACTTGAAAACATTTTCATGTGGAGCTAACGGTCTCCCATCGGGAGATACTTCCGTGATGATGAAACGTCCGTCTAGCTTCTTCTTTGGGCCGCGTTTCCCACCCGGCTTTTTCTTGCTGCTCGATGCAGCCTCCTGGAAATTTAAGAACTATTAACTCATTGCTTCCTCGAAAATCATGACGAGGTACTGGTTTTTATTAATTATACCTCGGATGGTTCTCCATCATTGCTTCCTTGAGCAATTGGTTGCTCCCTCTCGTTGCCATCAGCACACATGTTCAGGTAGCTGTCGACCTCTCTGTGATCCTGTTCTTGTTCATTCGGTGCATCATTCATAGTATTGCGAGCAATTAAATCCATGATCATTTGCTCCGCTTTTCGGTCCTCTTCGATTTGCACCATTGTAACTAAAATAATGTAACAAAAAATAATATGAGGACCATCTATTCCAATGATGAAACAATTAATACGAGACAAAAAATAATATGTCGACAAAAAATAATAATGTGGCGGGGGAGTGGGGAGCGTGGCGGGGGAGACGGTAGCGTGGCGGGGGGGAGGAGTCGGGAGCGTGGCGGGGGAGACGGTAGCGTGGCGGGGGAGACGGTAGACGGTAGCGTGGCCGGGGGGGGGGGGGGGTCGGGAGCGTTGCGGGGTGGTCGGGAGCGTAGAGGGGGCGTCGGTAGTGAGAATCGAGCGAGAGTCGGGAGCCAGTCGAGCGAGTCGAGAGCGAGTAGGAGCGTCGATGGGGCGTCGGTAGTGATATTGGAATGTGTGCAATTCAAATTTAAATAACATTTACATGCACATATAAATAACATTTAAATAAACATCCAAATTGAATTCTAAATCAAATTCTAAATAGCATTTACACCAAAATTCTAAATTCTAAATCCTAAATTCTAAATTATAAATCTAAAACTATATTTGTAATTATAAATCTATAATTCTAAATCTAAGTTTCTAAATCTAAATCTATATTATTTCTAAATTCTAAATTATAAATATAAAAAATTATTTTTAATTAAAAATTAAAAAATTGGGGGCTTACGCCAGCCCCCAACTCGCGCGGTGGCGGGCGCGGCGCGCGGCCGGCCGGGGCGCGGCGACGCGCGCGAAGCCGACGGGGACCGTACCGGCGCGGCGGGGGCGGCGACGGCGGACGGCGCGGCGGGGGCGGCGATGGCGGACGGAGCGGCAGGTGCGGCGGGGACGGCGCGACGGACGATTGGGCGCGGCGGCCGACGACGTACGGGCCGGTCGGGGCACGCGGGCGGGCCGGCGGGGGTGGCGACGGCGACGGCGGAGACGCGTGGCGACGGCGGAGGAGCGGCCGGCGACGGCAGAGACGCGGCGGGCCGGCGGGGGCGCGCGGCGGACGACGACGTCGGCGGCGCGGCGCGGCGGGGCGCGCGGTGCGGCGGCGCCGGATCGACGACGACGACGACGGCCGCGGATGGCGGGCGGGTGCGGCGACGGCGGACGGCACGACGAGGGGCGCGGCGGACGATGGCGAGCAGGGCCGTCGGCGGATCGATCGGAGAGGAGAAGAATTAGCAAAGTGTTGGGGAAGAAGCGGCCGGGCGCCTTATACCTCCCCACATTAGTACCGGGCCTCGATGAGCACCGGTACTAATGTTGACATTAGTACCGGTGCTATTTGAGCCCCGGTACTAATGTGACTTTTCATTTGCCGCCAAATGGAGAAGGACATTAGTACCGGTGCTAATGTTGATTTCATTTTGTTGCCCACTGTTCCCCTTTTAATTTTCGTTTTTATTTTCTATATTGTAGTTTATTTATGGAAAATCATATATAACGCTTAAAATGGTAGAACAAGTTTAGTTAATTTTATTTACATAGATACTATGACATTCTAAATTTAACTATTAAAATTAAAATTTTCTTATCAATAAGCTACTAATATCTTCTAAATTGTCTTTTTTTTCTTCACTTTAACAAATAAGAATAATTTTATTTTTTTCATGCAAAATCTTTCTTAAATAGTACATCTAGTATAATTAATATAAAAATCATGATTTAGTCTTGCTCATGTATGTTTTTACGTAAATTCATTATTTAATATCTGATAATGCTAAAAAAATTAAATAATTAAAAGTTTTGTTAATAAAGTAGCAAAATACTAGTTCATTCAAATATTACAATACTTTGGTACATATTATACATCATCATCTAATGCAACATTAACAATCTTCCTCTTCACGAATGTCCCTTGGTTGTGATCACGACGTAGGTATGGAGTGTCCTCTTCGGCTAACAAGATGCTTGGGTCAATCTTTACTGAAAATGGAGGAAGACCATCGAATTGATCATAATCTTCTGAAATGTCAGTCTTGTCTTCAACTCCAACAATTTTTCTTTTTCCCGGTAGAACTATGTGACGCTTTGGCTCATTATTAACAACACCCTTATCATCACCTTTCTTTATTATTGCTGGTTTGCTCGACATGTCTTTCACATAGAAAACTTGAGTCACATCATTCGCTAGGACGAACGGTTCATCTTTGTATCCAATCTTGTTGAGATCCACTGTTGTCATCCCAAATTTGTCTGTCATTATACCTCCTGTAGGGTTTTTAACCCACTGACACTTAAAAAGAGGGATTTTTAAAGATCCGTAGTCCAATTTACATATCTCTTCAATGAGACCATAGTATGTTTGTTCATTTCCTTCGTTGTCTATTGCATCTATACGGACACCGCTGTTTTGGTTTGTGCTCTTTTGGTCTTGGGCTCTCGTGTAGAATGTGTATCCGTTTATCTCGTATCCTTGGAACGTAAGTACTGAGATAGATGGACTTCTAGCCAACCATTGCAGTTGCTCTCCAATAGTGTTATCACCCATAAGTTTTCTCCGCAACCATGATGCAAAATTATCATTGTGATGACGTGTAATCCAGCCCTCTGACTTCCCTTTGTTTGAGGCTCGTACAATGGACTTGTGCTCCTCCCTGTATGGAGCCACTAGGGATGATTGTTGCAGGACAAAGGAATGTGCTGTACGAAATAACATTTCATCCATATCCATCCGAGTTTTCTTCCCTAGTGTGCCCTTTCCCCTGAGTCTCCCCTCATGGTGTGATACAGGGAGTCCAATCAGAGCAAGCTCATCAATAAAGTCGACACAAAACTCAATCACCTCCTCTGTAGCATATCCCTTTGCGATGCTTCCTTCGGGACGAGCACGGTTACGGACATACTTCTTGTAACTAGACATCAACCGCTCAAAAGGGAACATGTTGTGTAAATACACAGGCCCGAGGATAAAAATCTCTTCAACTAGGTGCACTAGAAGGTGGGTCATGATAGTAAAGAAAGAGGGTGGAAAGATCATCTCAAAGCTGACGAGGCATTGCACGACATCTTTCTGCAACTGCACTAGATTCTTTGGATGGATTGCCTTCTGAGAGATCTGGTTGAGGAATGAACAAACCTTGACGACTGCCAATCTCACATTCTCTGGTAGAATACCCCTTAGTGCAACAGGCAGCAATTGTGTCATCAACACGTGGCAGTCATGAGCCTTCAAATTTATGAATTTTTTCTCTTTGTAATTTATTATTCGTTGTATATTTGAGGAGTAGCCCGTCGGGACCTTGATACTGTTCAAACAATCAAACATTATCTTCTTCTCTTCCTTGCTGAGGGTGTAACTAGCAGGGGCCAACAAATTTCCCTTATCTCTCTTTTCGGGATGCAGGCTTTTTCGTTGTTTCATAAATTTAAGATCCCGACGAGCTTCAACTGTATCTTTTGGCTTTCCGTATACACCTAGGTGGCCAAGAAAGTTCACGCAAAAATTCTTCATCACATGCATCACATCAATTGCATTGCGAACCTCAAGGATTTCCCAATAAGGAAGCTCCTAAAATATCGACATCTTCTTCCACATGGGTGCACGTCCATCCTTGTCGTTTGGAACAGATTTGGCACCAGAAGCCTTCCCGAACACTATCTTCAAATCTTTCACCATAGAAAATACAAGTTTACCATCACGGTGCACTGGCTTCTTACGTTTTTCTCCAACACCTTCAAAATGTTTTTTTCCTTCTTCTCTTAACGGGTGCTTAGGAGGAAGAAATCGACGATGGCCCAAATACACAATCTTTTTACTGTGTTTTAGATACACACTGCAAGTATCATCTAAATAGTGCGTGCATGCTCGGTATCCCTTGTTTGTTTGTCCTGATAGATTACCAAATGCCGGCCAATCATTGATGGTGACAAACAGCAACGCTCGTAGATTGAAGGTCTCCTGTTTGTCCTCATCCCACACAGGTACACCTTCTTTCTTCCATAATGTTTTAAGATCCTCAACCAACGGTCTCAGATAAACATCGATGTCATTGCCTGGTTGCTTTGGGCCTTGTATGATTATTGGCATCATGATGAACTTTTTTTCATGCACAGCCATGGCGGAAGGTTGAATATGCATAAGGTCACAGGCCAAGTGCTATGACCACTACTGAACTCACCGAATGGATTGAATCCATCCGTACTTAAACCAAACCGAATGTTCCTTGCGTGTTCTGCAAACTCAGGGAATTCTCTATCAATTAGTCTCCACTGCGACCCATCAGCGGGATGTCTGATCTTGTCATCTGCTTTACGATCTTCTTTGTGCCAACGCATCAACTTTGCATTAGCCTTGCACCTGAATAAACGCTTCAGTCGTGGTATCACTGGAAAGTACCACATTACCTTAGCAGGAATTTTCTTCTTCTTCTTCTTCTGCTTCTCCCGCTCAACATCGTAAGGGTCATCTCGTGGGATCTTATAACGTTGCGCTCCGCACACAGGACAAGCCTCTAATTTCTTATATTCTTTTCCTCGGTAAAGGATACAGTCATTAGGGCATGCATGTATCTTTTGAACCTCCAAATCCAGAGGACAAACGACCTTTTTAGTTTCGTACGTTGACTCCGGCAATTCGTTCTCCTCTGGAAGCATGTCCTTTACGATCATCATTAACTCATCGAAGCCCTTGTCAGAAACTCCATGTTTAGCCTTCCACTGTAGCATTTCCAATGTGCTACCCAACTTCTTGTGCCCCTCTTTGCAATTTGGGTACAATGGTTTCTTGTGATCTAACATACGGTCAAACTTCTTTGCCTCCTTCACCTTTTCGCAATCTTCCTTCTGCTCTCGCAACACCTGACCTAGATCATCAAGCGGCTCATCTTCTCCTTGTTCAGGCTCTCCCTCAATTATTGCAACATCATCCTCACCCATTGGATCATCTCCCATTGCAAAGGCACCTTCTTGAGTCCAATCAGGAATATTGTCGTCTTCTTCTTCGTCATCTTCCATTATAACCCCTCTCTCCTCATGCTTTGTCCAAACAAAATAGTTTGGCATGAATCCCTATTTGTATAAGTGATCGTGAAGAGTCTTTGTCGTTGAGAAATCCTTCAAATTCCCGCACTTTCTGCATGGACAAATAATGAAACCGGACGGGGGCTTGTTCGATTCTGCTACTTCTAGAAATCCACGAAGCCCATTAAAGAATTCATTGGATATTCTCTTGTCGGTGTACATCCATTGTCTGTCCATCTACAAATAAAGAATATATAACCGAACAAAATATATTATTATCATGTAACGAGTGCAAGATTATATGTGTTACACTAATTCATAGTGTTCAAATCCATATTCCACATGAAATATAAACTTTTTACTAAATTTCTAATGAGCAAACAATTTTTCTAATGAAGAAAACTATTTTTCTATTGAGGAAATTATTTTTCTAACTAAGAAATAACTATTGTAATGAGAAAACTTTTCCTAATAAAGAAACTTTTTTTCTTAAGAAAATGTTTTTCTTATAAGAAAACATTTTTTATAATGACAAAACTATATTTCAATTTAAATTATTATTATTATAAGCAAACTATTTTTTTGACTAATAAATTATTTCTCTAATTCTAATATTAATATTCTAGTCGTTTCTCTTAGTAAGTACATTTAAAGTATTTATTATATTTATTTCTATAAAAAATAATGCAAAAAAATTAATTTGTATCATCATATAGAACATCTCATCCAACAAACACGGCACATCCATTTCAATCAACTCTATTAGAACATACTCCTATTTCAAAGTGCTAAAATCCCCTTTTCTTAGTTCATTTTAAAGTGCTAAAATACTCCTATCAACCAATGAAACTCAAGAAAATAAGCATGAATCAAGGGAGGATGAAGTAACTAACCTCTAGACCACTTCGACGAGTGAAATCGTCGAGAAATAGTCGCAAATCCGGCAAATGCTCCTCTAGGGCGCCATGGAGAAGAAGGAGCTCGAAGTGGAGAAAGAAGGTGGGGGGCTCGGGCTGGAGGAGAAAGAAGCTGAGATATAGCCGTTGGACATTGGTACCGGGCCTTATTAAGAGCCGGTACTAATGTAACCACATTAGTACTGGCTCTTAATACGGACCGGTACTAATGCCCTGCGCCCACATTAGTACCGGCTCATATTCAGCACCGGTACTAATGTGGGACATTAGTACCGGTGCTCAATAAGAGACGGTACTAATGTTTGCCACGGGATGGCTCCGCCCGCCTCCTTTTTGGCACGGGACATTAGTACCGGTTCTTGCAACATTAGTACCGGTGGGCAAACTGAACCGGTACTAATGTTATTTTTGCCCTGGGACGAAAGCCTCTTTCCCTAGTAGTGGCATTTGCTTCCATTTGCTGTTTGTAAATCATGACTTAGCAGAAGTAAATTGGATACCAAGCTATTCTGCTTACTGAAATCTTGGTAGTGCTACAATGTACACCTTCTCTCTCTGTTCTTTATCTTATAGGGTCTCTTTGGTACGCAAGATTCGGGAGATGTAGGAATAGAGAAAACAAAGGATTGGAGCTACATGTCATTTACAATCCTAGGAGAATTGAGAAGGCAGGAATGTTCCATTAGAGCGTTTGGATGTGACATAGGAAAAACCCGAATGAGAAGTGAGAGGTAGACACAGTTTCCAAGTGGTTGTGCCTCAAATTAGATGTCCTAAAAAAATTCCTAGTGATTGAGCCATTGCGTATGAATTTTATGGGATTTCAGGATGGCCAATCGTTGTTCCAAAGAGCCACGTAGGAAAATTTTCTATAGGATTTAAATTGTACGAAATTTCTCTAAGAATCTTATGTTGCAAAGGGGGCCTTAAGATATTCAGGACATTCTTTGTGCTTTTATTCTGTTTATCTTTATTTCGGCAAAACTTAGTTGAATTGCCATATGATGAAAGCACTACTTATGATGAATCCAATGATAATGTACTCAATCTGAGTAGTTTGAAACATTTTTTCGAGAATACGCAGGATAGCTACGCATCATTATATAAAAAAAATAGAGTGTTTACAACGCGGATCATTAACCGGGCGCATGCACACGGTGTTGCAACTCGCTTATGCAACTATACGGCAAAGGGAAACAACCTTAGAAAAAAAACCATGCCAAATCTATCCTATATTCCTATGTCGCCCCAGCCAGTGATGCCGTCGGCCAGCCTATGGTGATCAGGTTTGTCGCCCCGGCTTGAATCCATAGTTGGCCTTCCTCCAGAATCACCGTGTGTGTTCTCCAGGATCACCATAGTTTGAAACATAATGAGTGACAGTTATTCGAAGCTTGATCAGGCACATCCTAAAGCATAATTTTTATTGTTTGCTTTCAGTCCGGATCTAGCCATCCTCGCCATCACCATGCAAGATTCTAGCTCTAGATGGTGGACTACCAGTCTAGTATTCGTACAGACTTTGGACTGTGTCTGTCCAAACGCCATTGATGCATCGGTCGGTTCTTCCAGCAGCGTAATAACTGGAGGATTTGCTTCAGTTCTGGACAGTGGCGGATCTACGTTGAGGCGAGCTGGGGCGGCCGCCCCAGCTAGATCTCGGATTGCACGAGTACTCCCTTGTTCTCCGGCGAGATTTCGACCTCCGGCAGAACCCCTGGATGGCCATGGCGGCTGCCTGGTTGGTTGCCGGCTCGGAGGTAGAAGAAAACCTCTGCAACTGGGCCTTTTGTTAGCTCCTTAGCCTCCGGCCCAGCAGCCCAAGGAGTCTAAAACTAAAAGGCCCATCGGCCAGCGCACACACAGGCATAGTATTCACCACGCACGCATCGCAGCAGCAGCCAGCTAGCAGGCCAGCAACAAGAAGACAAAAAAAAAAATCATTGTAATGACCGGATGTGCTAATCGGTGTCTTTATCCAATTCACAAGTTCATCTATTTATTATTTCTATTTGCATTTTACCATGTATGGCACAAAAATTATCAATTTATTCTTCAAATTTGAGGTAACATCTCAACATCTAATTAAACTTGTGTGATTGCAATATATAGATGTATCAAATGCGATGTGAATCGATGTGTTTTTCATTTCGGTTTAATCAGTTGTTAGAAGTCCGCCCCAGCTATTTTTTTTTCTAGCTACGCCACTGGTTCTGGACCACTCTCACTTGACTGCCTATACCCCTTGAGCTTCTGACCAGACCATATGCAGGGGTGGTGAAAGGAAAAATACAAAGGGTACCAGCACAGTGCTATCTCCAGGTCCACTTTCTGATGGCTGATTTGGACACTGACATGGATTTGTCCAGGTAATTCAACCATCTTGGATGTGTGTCTGATTGATGACCACTGTGAGGGCAAATTCTTAGTCAATCTAAAAGAAAAAAAAATCTTGAATCACATCATGGGCAGGACTTCGAAAATCCTATTTGACGAACGAGCGCCGCAAACAAATAGCAGCGAACGGTCATCTTCAACCTGGGACCGTTGCCGTAGAAGCTTTGGGGGAAGAGAAGGGCGGGGGCGGCCATGGCGGGTGGTGGGCGGAACGGGCGGCGGCGAGTAGCCGCCGGCCGTGGTCGGCGGCGGAGGCCGACGGCGGTGGGGGTAGAGGGGGATTAGGGTTAGGGATTTGGGTTTTCGGGGGTTTGGCGGAGTGGGCTCCATGGCCGACGGCCTTAGAGAGATGGCCGGGGGTGGCGGCCAGTCCGGCGGAGGAGGCGGGTTGTAGGCGGCGAGGCCGGGCGGCGATGGCACCGCGGGCCAGGTGGTGGTGGACATCTGGTAGGAAGGGATGGCGGTGGGGTGAGGAAGAGATTGGTTAGGAAGGGCGGGAGCGTAGGGGAGGGGCGGGAGGTGGGCGGTGCGGCACGGCGGCGAGGTCGCCGCCGGCCGCGGGCGGCGGTGGAGGCCGGCGGCGGCGGGGTAGCTCCGGTCTCGGGGTCTCGCTGTGGCTCGGGTGGAAGGAAAGAAAGGAAGAAGAAAGAAAAGGTGGAGAAGAAAGGAAAGTAGTAAAGGGTAGGTGGTGGAGTCCACCGTTCGCTCGTGGCGAACGAGCGCCCGATAGCGCCTCCCGCAGTACTTGCTCCGTTCCTGTGTCATTTAGGATGCTCGAGGAGGGGTATGCAATAATCATGGCATCGTGTCCACGCTATGCAGCCTTTCATTCCTTGTGATGAGAAGATCCAGTTCATGACTGCTCAATCACAAATGATGTTGTCTAGCTCCAGCAGGGCAGCAGGAGTGTGTTCTGCCAGACTCGGTCCTCCTACTCACTCATGCTTAGCCTTGACTATAGTGGCTCCATGTGACCATTACATTTGTAGCATGTTGATGCAATGTCACACACTTCATGTTCGAACAAAAGAAGGGGTCTCGTAAAGGACTCACGAGTTGCTGAAGAACAGGAGAAGCCGCGAGGCTAGTGGTCAATTGTTGCAGACTCCACACGTACATGTAGTCAGGTAGGCAGGTACTGTGGTCTGTGGATTCGGCACACGGAGCACTCTTCCTATACTGCTGCTAGCACCTGCCTCGCTTGCCAAATGCCAATGCCTGGCTATTACTGTATATGAACAGCCTATTCAACAGCAACCATCTTGTCATACTCCTACCTGACTGGGTTCCGAATTCCGATGGATCGGAAGATGAGCCTATACATGCCTCTTTCATTGCATCACGTCTGTCCAGATTCCAGACTCGAGTGCAGATGCTGGAGAAACTTCCGTGAACCAAATTAAAAGGACGACTGAAAATACGGATCCTTCGATTTCCTTCTCGCATTATCACCTGATGGAGATTTGTGAAACCTTTCTGGGATGCAAGCAGGTACTCGTAGAGCAGAATCACCTAGCAAGTGTTTTGTTTTGAGCAAGTTCTTTGCTCTAGAACAGTCGTCAGTTATTGCTGATGCTTCTGGGCCCTCGACAGCTCAGGTGCGCCCTGCATTGACGCTGCACTGACAAAGCGTCTTTAGATAAAGTGAACCCGATCAATCGCATGTGTCCACAGTGTCAGGAGCGAGTAAAAATTGGATCTGGGTTCAGGCCTGTTGGGTGGCTCCGGTCTCCGGCGAATGGCGAGCCAGTCAAAAGGGTGTAAGACCCCGGGCACCGTGCCAATTACTGTCCAGCGACTGGTAATAAACGGCAGTAAAAAACTGGAGAACTCCGTACCACAGTAGCTACGGTCTACGGTGAGTCTAACGGCACAGCACGGCAGCTGTACCTTGGTTTACTGTTACAGCGGCGACCGCAGCTCCGTCCGTACCACCCACCCAAGACCCACTCGGCCGGCTGCTTCGACTGCGGCAGTGCTGGTGGCACCACTTGGGATGGAAAATGATACGTAGTTATCTGAAATATCTGAATTCGTATTCGTTAAAATGTAAATGTGGTTATCCGAATTCGCGTCTGATTGCTAATATGGATACTGAAATGGAAGTATTCGAATTCGTTTTCATTATTTTTCTCTATCCGAATCCATATCCGTATTCGAAATAATTGTGCCTATCCGACAATTATTCGTATCCGCGAAGAACAAAGTAAAATTACCTCTATGATTAATACCTAATAATATTAATTTTAATATTACAAATGATATAAAAAATTTAAGTTTAGTACATTTTAATATAATGTAGTTTTTTAAATAAATATATTATTTTGGTTTAGTCAGAATATCATGTATTTGTTGAAATAAATTATTTTAAATATCTTATTTTTATTTACTTCTTGATGTAAATTATTTTATGTATTTTAATTTTACTTATTTGTTCTAAATAATAATATATTTATTTGTAATATTATCTATTTATAATTAAATTTATTATTTGTATATTTATTTATTAAAAAACTATAGATAAATATGTTTTTTTTGACAAGGTATCTTTTGTTTCATGTTCGTACTTTAATTTCTATCTCTTTAATGATTTTGTTCTTCTAAAATTGTCACTAAACAAATAAAAAATTACTATCTGCAAATCAAGTAGATATCCGAATGCGAACTATTCGTTTTGCATTCGTATTCGATTATATTCGAATCCAATTTCGTATCCGGCAAAAAATATAGATATCCGAATAAAAGTATTCGAATAGTATTCGTATCGGCGCTATTTCCATCCCTAGGCACCACACACCGTCTCGTGCACTGCTGGTCTGCACAACCAGTCCTGGCCTCTAGTGGTAAGTGGGCTCGGTGGCAGCAGGCACGGTCAGAGATCTGATCTTCACGGCTTCACCTCGCAATCCCTCGCATTGCTTTTGCTTGATCTGGGAGATCTCGAAATCGAGAGGAACCAAACAGCCGATGGGAGAGGGGAGACGTCCTGGAAAATTGTGCCTACGTGGCTACGTTGGCGTGGTACAGGACAGGTAGAGTATTGACCCCGTCCGTTTGGGCTTTCCTTTGACCATTACATCATCAGTCGTCACCCTCTATTCCCACGGGCAATGGCAGCTGCAGCTCACACTTCTCACTCACCTTCCCGAGCCAGCCCGCAGCTTCGAAAGCTCGAGTGGTTCTTGCTATAAGTAGGCGTCAGTGACCATCCTCTTTTTTTGTCTACACGCCGAAATCGCATCGCCCATTGGCTCGGCCGTGCGTGAGTCGGTGAGTGAATACGAGCACTCGCCCACGCAGCCACGCTCTCGCCCTCGTTGCTCTAGCCAGCCAGCTTCGGCCATGAGGCCAGGCTCAGCGGCCGCGCGCGTCTTCCTCCCGGGCGCCGTGCTCTTGCTCGCCCTTCTCGGCTTGGTCCTCCAAGTCGCCTGCCTCCCGACGACAAGGCTTCAGCATCCTACTCCCCTGCGGGTACGTGCGCCGTGCTCGTGGCTCACGCACCCATTCGATCTCTCGCTTCTTCAATTCCCTTCCCTCGCCGTGTTGTTAACTTGCTTCGTCGTTCCGCATGCAGGGCGGTGGTGGTGGGACGGCGGCGTCGGGAGAGGAGGAGAAGGTGCGGCTGGGGTCGAGCCCGACGAGCTGCCGGGGCAAGTGCTACGAGTGCAGCCCGTGCACGGCCGTGCAGGTGCCCACGATGTCCGTCGGGCCGTCCAGGCCGTCCGCCGCCGCCGCGGCAGCGCGGTCGCGGAGCGGGCGGGCTCGTCGGGCGGGCGCCGACGAGGTGGCCACGCTCTCCAACTACAAGCCCGTCGGGTGGAAGTGCCAGTGCCGCGACCGCCTCTACGAGCCCTGATCCACACGAACCTCCCAGGCCGGTGCTGCAATCGGACGAGCCGCGCCGCGCGCTCTCGGCGGCGCGCGGCGGCCGCGTGTCAGGCCAGGATTCAACACACACAGAGATCCCGTGAGCGTGACACAGTGAGACTATCTGACGAGGAATTTTTGCACGTCCGTTCCGTCCATCCTCCGTGCGTCCGGCCATCTTTCTCTCCTATTCTCTCTTCATTCAACTTGTTTTTTCTTTGGTTGTCTTTAGAATCTAGCGGTCGGGTTTCATCATGTACATGTCGGGTGGTATGTGTGCCGGCGTCCGTGGTCCACGGGCCGATCATCATGCCGGCCCGGTGGTTTGGCCCTGAGGAAGTGAATAGTAATGGTATTCATTGAGCTCTCGACCTGCACTGTTCACACAAGTTAGTACTCGTTTCCTACTGTTTGAGAACAATAGTCCATGATATTGATATTGTAGTGTTGTATACTTGTATTACCCACCTGGCATTACCGTACATTTTTTAAAATAAACGATGAGTGCAAGAAGAGAGTATTTCGTATTTTCGTCAACAAACTTATTGCCAATGTCGGGCGGTGCTCGGAAACAATCATGGCACAGGTCAAGATTTGCACAAGGCACATGCGCCCCGGTCGGGTCTCCCTAATGATGTACAGTATGTTCGCATGTTCATTGGCGCCTGCTGCCGTCCTGAAATTGTTCCAGCATTCACTGTTCAGGACACCGGACTTGTCCCACCCCTTGTGGTGGCCCGGAGCCTGTTCGGATGGGCTGGAACCGGTTGGGCTGGACCAGCTGTTGGCAACCAGCGAGCTGCAGTCAACCATCCAGCAAACCAGCCACAATCGCAGGAAATCAGCCAATTTCAAATTCAAACGCAAGGGAAAAAAGCAGGTGCCACCATTTTCAAGTTTTGGCGCCAAACCCCATCAACAATCACATGAAATTAATAAGATAACTGCACATAATTCCACCTCAGACAGACAAATTTCACTGACATAATACACATACCAAAGATGATAATTATCAGTTAAAGTGCAACATAACAGCTACAACATCAGCACAATTCTGCTACCAATGCACTACAACTTCATTTGTCAATGTCGAGCTCAATGAACCGAGTCCAATTGCACTAATACACCATTGCAGATCAATAACCACGGGTTGTGCATGCATTCAAAACAAACTGCACAGCCCACCCACAAAAGCATCAGGGCGCACATTTGCCGCCTAGAAATCACTCATCACCATGCAAATCCCTAGTCCTCTGCTTCCCAGTGCTCAAACTCCTGTAATTTGAGCCTGTCCAACCAATCAATCAAATTTGTTAGCCCAAATCTTGAAGTGGATTATAATTGACACTACAAAGCTAATGAATGGAGAGATGCATATCAAAACTTGAAGTGGATTATATTTCATATATACTGATTATATACTCATGGATTTCAGCAGATACCTAGTGCTAACAGAAAAGTACAACCTTCATTATTGGCATTGCACTGATAGCTAGGAAGTCATATATACAAAGACCTGATAATGAACAATCCAATTGTATTACTTGACAGCATACCATACTATTGCAGCAGATACATCCCTACTTTTCTAGACTGCTATGGGAATTTTGCGCTAACTTGCTTTAATAAATTAAAAAATTCAATGATAGAAGAGAGCATGTGATCAATGACAGCATTATATCAACTTCCCATCTACTATTAAGTTGCATAGTTATCCTACAACAACTCACTGTCACTTCACACTTACCACATGACCTCCAGCTCCTCCCTTGGCCACCTTCCCTCATGTCCTGCAAGTTCACCAGAATGACACCATAAGCAGTTACACGAAGCCCTCCCATTTGACTCAAACTCTTAACAACTCTTCGTACCTAGTAATTTGGTGGATCATACATCGTCGTGGCTGTCAACTCTCTCAGCGCCGAAGGTGACAGGTCCTTGGTCAAATCCACCAAGGGCGACATAGGATACCTGTCACCCAGTCCAAAATGTCTGCGCCACAAAAAGTTATCCATAGCAAAGCAGGCAATTATCATAGTAGCTTGCTTCCTGGCCTCCATCAATGGTATCCCATCCAATATATGCCACTTCTCTTTCAGGGTTCCGAACCTCCTTTCAATTATATTGCGCAGGCTCGCATGACACCAGTTGAACTTATCCTCCTTACCAAGTGAATCTATTTGTACCCCTTCGAAGTGCTCAAGATGTAACCTGTGGTGTTGAAATGGAACCATGAATCCTTCTTTCTCAGCATAGCCTGAGTCCGCCAAGTAGTACCGGCCTGCATTAATGCAACCACGGTCCCAACATTAGTTCAACCAATTCCCAACAACAGCCCGCTGTGGTACTAAATACCAATACGTGAAACTGTCACATACCTTTAGGAGGAGTCGGGAACCTCCTTTGCTTGAGACATTCCTCTAGAACTCTCATGTCATGGCATGATCCAACCATCCCCGCGCCAACATATGTAAACAACCCATGCATGTCCACAATGGCACACACATTTATAGATGCATAATGTTTCTGATTTATGTGGTCAAGTTTCCTATGACGCTTGACCTCAACAGGGATGTGAGTGCCATCTATAGCACCTATGCAGCCATCAAAGTGGGGGGCGAACGGTTCAAGTTCGATGTGCACTCCCTTGTACTGAGGATCAGATGGCACTATGACTGTGTTGGACCAGGTATGCATTATCTCCGACAGAAGGGTGCACTTACGACTTATTGTATCCAAGGACCTCTCGAATCGATCTTTTGCCTCCCTAACAGCCGCACCGTGCCCACATGTCCAAATGAAAATAGCTAAAGCTTCCTTAGAGTCGCACTTGCTTGTACTTTCTAACCCAAATCCATCAACTAAGATGTGATGCAAGTGCAAAAAAGCATCCCTAGACATGCGAAGATTGTTCAAGCACCTTGTATGCTCACTTAAAGTCAGATGCAACCATTGCGCACCTGTGAGTTTCGGGAAGGGACACGGAGGATTTACTGTTGGACCCTTCATCTTTTTCAACATCTTCAACATCCTCAGCATCTTGAGGGTATCACCCAAGAGGGATACATTCTCTTCAATGGAATTGTCCATCTCCGCATCCAAGTGGCTGTCCGTCTCATCTTCATCGGAGTGGCTGTCCAGCTCCTCTGCATCCGAGTGGCTGTCCATCTCCTCTGCAACCGAGTGGCTGTCCATCTTCACATGTGTAGCAGCCACTATACTTGCAACATGATATAGAATGTAAGTAATAAAGCAAACAGGTTAATGAACTGTTATGCCATAGACAGCTTACCTCAGTATGCAACATTTATTACACAAATGACAAATCACAAAAAGTAACTGACAAATGTAAACCAGGAAGCCTAAACAGTACACAAATCACAAGGTAAGACATACTTACGAATACAAATAAACTCACTCAGACAAGCAAACTTTAAATTGTTCAACTTACAAGCAAATCACAAGTTAACAGAAACAACCCAAACTTAAATGAACAGTTTCACAAACTTTTGTTATTACAACCGAAAACTTCATTATTTGTGACGCAGGTACATGTCGACAGCGACATCAAACTGTGCCTCTTTCGTCTTCACTTTGGGCGCCACTGATGCATCAATGGCTAGACCATCTGCACATACTGATGCCGACCTTTCGGGCTTGTCATGCGTAGGAACTCCCTGCGTTGCTTCCGAAGGGTGCAAAGATACACAGCTTGATGATAAAAAGGGTCACTCTCAGAGTACCCATCCTGGTGTAACAGGTCTCTGACTAATGCGGTCTCTGTTTCTTCAATCTGCTTGCTAGTGGGTGCCGCCTTTTCCTGGGAAGACCCTAATGTCATCCTATCCTGAATTGCTCTGCAAGTGCTATGAAATTCGGACATGCAGTCATCATATGATACTCCCTTGCTCTTCTTCTTTACAGGGCTTTGAAGAGAGAATTCTCTGTCTGTCCTTTTTGAGGTCTGGCCTTGATGTTGGCTGGGTGTTGGGTCCGGCTCGACATCAGGAGGAGTTTGTGGGGTGGTTTCAGTAGGGGTGTCCTCTCGGGCATGACCCCCAGCATCTACTAATTCCCCCCTCTCGTATGGTTCGTGACCCAGGATAGCGAACAGTTTGTCGCAGCAGGGTGGACACTTGAACCTTTTAGCACCATCAAAAGCATCCTGCAGGGGGTGCGCATTACATACATGTTAGTAACGAGTTCATAATGAAGTAACAACTGAAGTAACACGATCACAAAGGTTGAATGTAGTACCTCATTTGAGAGAGCTGCTACCAAAACTGGGTCATATGTAACATCACCGGTCTCAGGGTCACGACCAAGACCAGACTTCTTCAGAAGTGCGTTACGCCACTTGAAGTATGCAGTTCTGAGCTCTTGCCACTTGTTTGACATCTGTCTCCTGGAGAGTTTCTTGTCGGAGAGCTCATTAAACTTGGTGTGGATGTATGTCCACCCAGCAGTAGTAGGAACTCTCTTTGACCAGTGGCACAGATTTTTTGCATCTAGTACTAATTCTAGGAAGAGTGAAGTGTCACGGATACTCCAGTTAGCACGGTCAGCCATCTGTACCACAGCATCGCAGTCACACTTAAGACTAAAAGCATGTAATGTATGTGTACAAGGAAAACTAAACTACACAGGTGGGGTGGGGGGTGGGGGCTTGCCTTGGCACAGCGGCGACAGTTGCAACGCCTGGTTGCAGGAGTAGCGCACGATGCTACGGACTCGGCCGCTACTGGTTCGAGTAGTTTGTGCGAGGTCCTGTAACAGAGATGGAAGGTAAGACAGGAACAGAATGATGAAGATGAACATAACAATGTGAGAATAATAGAATTTGATTTGTGCTTTCAATACATGATCTTAACATTACATTCGTACACTTTGTCTATGGTAATAGAAGTGCACAGCTAGTGGTTGTTTTCTATGTAATATAACTTTGCACACAAAAGTAGAATTGAAGTGTCCAGGATGTAGAATACATGATGTTGCTGTTGAAATGCAGGACATAACATGTTTTATAAGGTGAACAAATAAAGCTTAGCATAATGTCTTGAGATCACATCAAAAAAATTGTTATAGTACCATTAAATTTTGATCAGGATGAACATTGAACACAACAGCAGCTTTTATGAACGCCGAGTTCAGACTCACTAAGTGACAACATCCACATTAGGAACAAACTGAGGTCTGAACAGATCTACATTGTTGGTAGAGTGTGCCAATTAACTAACACGCCATTACATGCAGAAACTAATCCTTATAGGTTGGCCAGAGAAAAAAATGAACCAAACGAATTAGTCCACCTAAACCCTCGACTAACCACGCTCAGACACAAGGTTCAGCAGTTAAAACACACACAAGCAGAGCAGACCTTGTACCTTATCCTAGAGGAAAACAATCACACACGGTGACTCTGAAACAAACCACGCAAGCAGATAGGGAGAACAAGCAAGTACAGCAATATCAGTATGCTTGAGTGTTTAGAGCATGAAGCAAGCAAAAGTCCCTGATTGCCCAACCTCGGTAAGCAAAATAAGCATAAGAGAAGGATGGGATGCAATGGTACTCTTGGAATGTGGAGCGGAGGGAAGAGTGGTACCTTAATGGGGAGTATAGTCGGGGTCATTGAAGGGATGCACTGGAGGAGGCTGGATGCCGGAGTGCAGGACGACGCCTTTGAACGCCACCACGGACCTCTGGAACCTCAGGAAGGAGATCTTGTACGCCACGTACTGGAGCTTGAACGTCACCACCGAGCTCTGGAACGGGAGGAAGGAGATCTGCTAAGCCAAGACGTACATATCGAACGGGAGGACGTAGATCTTGACCGCCACGACGAATATCTTGGACCGGTTGGCGGAGATCTTGCACGCCTAGACGACGACTGTACCGGCGCCGTGCGGTGCGTGTCGCATCGGCGGCTTCATTTGCGGAAGCCGCGTCGTCAAGATCCGGAGGTGAGCCTCCGTCGTGGCACGAGTGGGCAGGACGGCGGCCGCCGGCAGGCCGGATCTGTGCCAGCGTAGCAGCCACAACTCCCTGTCGACCGTGAAAACGAGCCTACCGTACGGCGCCCGCCATGGTGCCAAGAGCTAAAAACTGGGGGACCTCCGAGAGAGCGAGGCGGCGGCGTCGTGGGGGAGAGGGCGGCAGCGAGGGAGGGGGACAGGGCGGCGGCGAGGGTGGGGGAAGGGCGGCGGGGAGAGTGGGTGCGGCGGCGAGGGTGGGGAAGAGTGCGCGGGGAGGGTGGGGGAGAGTGCGCTAGGGCAACCGGGGGATGGGTTTTTATCGCATTGTCAGCGGGCCGAACGGCTGGCAACCAGCCCATCGAACAGATGGTTGCCAGCAGCTGGTCCAGCCCAGCCGGTTCCAGCCCATCCGAACAGGCTGCCGGCCGAGAATCGGCTGGAGGAGGAGGGCCAGGAGGCCCTGCCGACGGAGAAGTACTGGGAGTGGCGCGGCGAGGCCATGGGGCTGAGCGACTGCGTGGAGTGGACGGAGGTGTGGCCGTCTTCTCGCCGTCGTGCGGTGCGCTGTCTGGCTCGAGCCTGGCTGAGGCGGGCCAAGGTGCCAAACGCGCCCTAGACGTAGTAGACGGGGCGCGCCCGCGGCGGGAGCGCGGCGCCTGGCTCGTCACCTCCGAGTCCGTGTTGGCGTGTGGCATCTTTGCCTGGTTTCTGTTGCCTCGTCCCTGATGCTGGTGCTGCACTGCTGCTACTACATCTAGCCTACAATGGCCTGACGGTGGCTCTCTGCTTCATGTGGCTGGTGGCAATGAAGTCTGCATCCGGCTCCTCAGAAACGGTTCTGGTTCCGATTCTTCTTGTGGAGCGATTTTTCTCCGTTTTGGAAAACGTTTGGCAAAACGGCTTCACCTATTGGATTGAGGTTGTAAAATGTCTAAATTGTTCATTCTTTTTTTTTCTTTTTCCATTTTCTTTATTTTCTTCTTTTCCTCTTCTTTTTTTCCTCTCCCTTTTCCCCCTCCTCTCCTTCTTATCCATTCACCCTCACCTCCCGGTGAGTGCAGAGGACGGCGGCGCGAATCGATGGAGCAGAGAACGGTCGTGCGATACGACGGCGCGAATCGACAGAGCAGAGGACGGTGACGCGAATCAGCAGCGCTCCGCCGGATCCCAAGTGCTGCCGCCGCCCTCTTCTCTTCCCCTCTCTTCTCTCTTGCCCTCCCACTCTTGATTTGGAGCGCTGCAGGGATGGGGCGAGCCCTCCGGTGAGGTATAGGCGGGAGATTGCCCCTGCGGCGCTCCCTCTTGTTTCCCGTGCGCGCCGCTCCCCGCCACCCTTTTTCCCGCGCGCGCAACCGCTTTTCAAGTTGTGCGGCGTCTGACAGACGCAAAGGCGACGCCATAGCAGGGGTAAGACTGGGAAGGGGAGGCGGAGCCTGGCAGCCACGAAAATGCGACTCCGTCTTCTCTGTGAAAGTCGTTTTGGGCTTCATGTGGGGCTTCAGGATGAAGCTACTCTGGGCGTGTTTGGTTTCCGGTCTCTGCAAGGCCAGGTCGCCGAGCCAGCCTCTGGCCAGCCACAGCCTGGTTGCTTTGGGCAACAGCTCTTGTTTGATGAATTTGTTCCTAGTGAGTCAGGTTCTATTGGGATTGTGTTTGATTTGTTGTACACATGGATAGGATGACCTTGCATCTGAAATGTGGTGAAGTTACCCTCTGGTTTCTCTTTGCAGCATTCTATCGAACACTTGCTAGGCGCCGCCATGGTCGTCTCGCACGCCGGTGCTCTGAGGATAGGGACACTGCGGTCTGGGACTCCGTCAGTCGCCGGTGAGCGCGGTCGCCTCCGCTGCCTCCCACCGCGGCGAACCCTCCTCCTCACGCCATGGCTGCCGCCGCGAGCATAGAGCAGGCGCGAGGGAGCTCCGCCCCCGGCCACCGCCGCCGCGCGCAAGCGCGACCGCGGGCGTGGGGGAGCTCCGCCCCGGCCTCCGCCGCCGCGATCGCAGGCTTGGGGGACCTCGCCCTGGCCACCGCCGCCGCGCGCGGGCGCGACCGCGGGCGTGTGGGAGCTCCGCCCCGGCCGCCGCCGCCGCGAGCACAGGCTCGGGGGAGCTCGCCCCGGCCACCGCCGTCGCGCTCGAGGCCCTCCTCGGCGTCCAGGGCCATGGCCGCGAGCCGCGATTTGGCAGCTCCCATGGAGGACGGCGGGGAAAGGGAAGAGGGGTTGATGGAGGGGAGGACGGCAGGGAGGAGGAAGAGGGCTTGCCGGAGGGGGAGGTGAGCCTGCGGCTGCCGTGGAAGGTGACGGGATGCCTCCACCGAGCATCGCGCGAGCACGAGCGAGCCTGGCTCCAGAAAAACGAATCCCAGAAGCGTTGGACGGGAGCCAGGAGAGAGAGTGTTTTTTCACGGCAGGAGACAGGCTGAGCTACAGTGAAATGGAATCAAACAACATGAACTGCACCTGGGGAGCTCGAGCCACCCGTTTGAGCCCAAATCAAACACGCCCTCTATTCGCACCCGTTTGGCAGAGCTCCGGGTGGAGCTGTGGCTGGAGCGGAGCCCTGCCGAAAGGCCCGAAGGCTGGCGGAAACAAAACCGTCGTTGGAGGCAAAAGAAGAGTGTTGGTGAGAGGAGTGAAGAAAGGAAGCTGCCTCTGCCTGCACGTATTTTACCAGATCTATTTCCAAGACAAAATCACCATTCTGCATGTGTATTGCATTATTGCATACATGAAAGAGGAAGACACATACTCATATCTGCCAAGGATTAATTGTAGAGAAGTGCTCTTGCATGTATGCCAAGAAAAAAGATCAGTAGAAATACTGAACCAGACCATGTGTTCTGCTTGCTTATTCTACATTACTGTTTTCTCAGAACCAATTTGCCGTACAAATTAGTTAGCAGTACTTTTCTTTCAGAACAAATATGCCGTGCAAATCAACACAAGGTCTAAGCTAAAAAGGTAATCCTAATAAGCAAGTTATGAGAACATCAGCCATCAGTAGAACTTTTCATTGATTATACGCATAAGCATAAAAACTCACCAAAATAATATTAGTAAATTTGACATGAAAAACATGATGTATCATACATCAATATTTTTTTACTTATATACATTCAGAATAAAGTAATGGTCAAAATGTGTGTTTTTGAGATTATTAATGTCCAAGATGACTGGTAAAAAGGGGGTAGAGCATTTCAACTTAATATAGTTTTTAAAACACATAAAAATCAAAGGGGTATTTTTCATATTTGTATTGCCAACATGCAATGTCGTGTGTAGAATATGCTTCTGCAGGACAGAATAGTACTTGCATTATAAATAATCATTTTCCTTTAAAAAATATTGGGCAGATGTTTTTGGTGCCATAGCAATTTCCGCTTGGATTTGGATCCTTCTCTTTCTTCTTGTCTACCTAAATTGATGGTAAACAACTCGTTTTACTCTAATTCTTAAAATTGGATCAACAGTTGTCACTTGATTTTTCAGATTTTGATGAGTCAGAATTTTCTGGACAAATGCAACAGTCGGGGAAACTGAAATCAACTGTTGATCACACATCCTAGACCATGTTTGAGCTTAATTCAACTGAACATCAAAGTTAGGAACACACAAAACCACTGGAATTTACGCTGCAAGAGGGTCCTGGTCAAAACTTTTTTTGAAAATGAGTCCTGGTCAAAACAGACATTCCCAACAACCACATGGAACATGTGTGTTGTTCACTGCCACTAGTTCCATTCAGCAATTCACAATCCCCTTCCCTTGCAGAAACAAAAATACTGCACCTACTACCGCTTCCCACACCCTCTGTAAGACCATAAATAAAACACTAACCAGCGACCACTTGATGCATGGAATCTCCCCATTCACCGATAAACACCATGCAAAGCAACACAGGCGAGATCCAAATGCAAATTAGGGGACGGGATAAAAATCCACACCGACATGCTAATACCAGCAACACTTACACTTGGTATGTTCAATAAACAATGCAAAACCTCTGCAATGGAAAGGAACCCTGCTGCCTTCCTTGAACACAAAGTCTCTGCAAAACCCAGACCTGCATTCTTCTGGCTTCGCTTCAACTGCCACACAATTTGCAACAGCTTCTATATTACACCAGTTACTTCTTGTGACAAATGTAGCTGCCTCACAAAACTGAAATTCCAATCAACAGGCGCCTCTACCTTGGTATGTAGTAACTTGAACTACACCACGAGTCCATTCAGCATCCACATGTACTCAAACTGACAGAAACCTTGACAATAAGGGAGAGGAGCAGGCAAAAATTCTGCAGCTGTGTGGAAACAGAGAGCAGACTTGCTTACAGAGTTTCTGGGGGCGACTGAGTCTGCCCACTTTCAAGTAGCATGCTGCGGCTGCAGTAGGATCTCGTTGTGCTCGATGACGAATGCAGGGACCTCATGTCTCCACTGTGGGGGATCAGCTCATTCCTGTGCTGGGCGCCACTTTTGCTGCTCCGAGGATAAAACCCCCCCTCCGTGTCTTCCATTCCCTCACCAAAGCTGCCATTCCCGGGATCCAGCCTCTCTGAGAGCATCCTCAGCACCTGCCTGATGGATGGCCTCTGCCGCCCTTCCCTCTGGGTGCACCACTGGACAATGCCCACCACTAGATGCAGCTGATCCATGTCAACACCGGACCTGATCCTTGCGTCTACCATTTCAGGGGAGATCACTCCGGACGACAGGTGCATCTGCGCCCACTCAACCAAATTCTTCTTGTCTTGGATTGCCCTCCGTCCGGTCACAAGCTCCAGCAGAAGCACGCCGTAGCTGTATATATCACTCTTCTCTGTCAGCTCTTGAGTTACCACGTATTCAGGATCCATGTACCCTGCAGTCATAAGAGATAGAAGAGCAACCTTATCAATAGCTGGTCTGTAACCTTTCTTGGATGTGTGCTCCTGAGGTGCAATCTAGCATCACCTACCAAAGCCGTTTACATTTCTACTGTACATTTTGAGAACTGAAAATCAGAACATGGATATAAACTGTTCTACTCTGTAGTTACGTCGGCTGATTCAACTGCCAAAACTCACCTGGGGTTCCTCGTATATCTGTGTTCACAGCTTCAAAGCTGATAGCTCCAGTTCTTGATGCATGTGCAAGGCCAAAATCAGCAAGCTAAGCAAAAGTTCAGGAAACATTCAGCAAGCACTAACCATGAATTATTAGGGCTACATCAATGCATAACAAGATAATACCTTGGCAACAAAACGCTCATCTAACAGAATGTTGCTAGATTTGATGTCTCTATGGCAGAGTGGAGGGTTACAAAAGAAATGGAGATACTCCTGAAACAAGAAGATGGCATGAAAATCCACCATCAAGCAGCAATGTTTGTATCAAACGAAGCTGTTTCAGCATAATCAAGTATCAAAGGAATTGCAAAAGGCAGTTTATAGAACCCCAGCATAGAATACATGTGCAGAAGTCATGATGGGAGCTAGCACTGCCAATTGCCAAGCATGAACTATGGTCAACGGATGTCTGAACAAACACCAATAGGGTTGTACATGTAGCACTAGTTAATACTGTCCTTCGACGCCAAAACTACTACCCTACCTTATAGGGTTGTACAGTTACTATTCTTCAGAACCTCAGGGAAAGCACAATTGCTTGATTTTGGAAATCTGAAACATATATTCTAGCCCTGCTAAAGATCACCGTATTGCCAATTCGTCCAAAAAAGGCTGACAATGCAAATAAATAAATTATATGTAGCGCAAAATACAGATCCGAGCTAGAACTGTTTATCTATTCAGCAAATACATCATCTAAGCAGTTGGATATATACAACAATGCATGGCCATTTAGAGAAACTAAATACTAGAAACTACATGCAACTCTCCATCCATTTTAACTACACTGCATAAACTAAATATTCTAGGTAAAATTTTAGCCACATCCCCTTAAATCATATAGACCACAGATCTCACAAGCAACCCCTTCTTCTCCTGCCACCAACCTTTGCTTAACAAGGTAATACATAACTTAATTTGATTTAAACTAATGTGCATAAACATAATACTCTGCATAACTATGATGGCAGATACAGGGACTATAAAATCCCAGTATCCTTGTAAATAATTTTTGAACTGGAAAGAATCTAAGAAGCAGCAGTAGTACTGCAGTAGTAGTAGGAAGAGGAACTAGGAAGCAAGCAAAATGGAACGGTTCCTCTGTTTCCTATCCTGCCAGCCTAGGACACTGATGCAACCATAAAGCAAGTGCATGTCACCATATCAGTAAAGTACCACTGTACCAGCAATATTTTCACAAGCCAACAAAGATGGCCCACTACTCACTTGAGTGGTCACTCGAGTGAGTATCACAACTAGAAATTTAACCAAGTGGCGCAAAACATTATCGCACCGTATACAATAATTATGGAATTAATTTTCGAGCAGGACTTCAGATAGGTACCACCCCTTTCAGAAGGGGCACAAAATGCTTCATATAGTACAGTGTACACAGTACACACACAAATGGATGAATTCTTTTTATTGATTTTCCAATAGGATTTTCAGAGATGGGCCATCTCCCAGAAATATTTCAAACTCCTCTCCAGAATTCAATATGATGAAAAAGGCCATGTCAGGGACTTAGGGGGTGATTGGTTGGCTGCATGCCTCCCGTCCAGGCTCCCGGGATGCAACATTGCTGTAGAATGTAACAACCCTCCCCCCCCCCCCGCGCAGTCTGAACGACCGGCGCAGTGGTGTACAAGACTGGCCAACAAATAAAGAAACTCACACACACAGGTCCCCCGCAGCCACAACTAGCCACTGACTACGTTGAGGCTGGACCGAAACTCCGAGAAGGTCGAGGAGGGAAGACCCTTGGTGAAGATGTCAGCGAACTGGAAGGTGGTCGGTACGTGGAGAACACGAACATCGTCGATAGCCACCCGGTCACGAACGAAGTGCAAGTCAATCTCCACATGCTTCGTCCGCTGGTGCTGAACCGGGTTGGTGGAGAGGTACACGGCGCTGACGTTGTCGCAGTAGACGAGCGTGCTCTTGGTGAGCGGACTGTGAAGCTCAGCCAAGAGCTGCCGAAGCCAGGACGCCTCAGCCACGCCGTTAGCAACAGCCCGGTACTCCGCCTCAGCACTCGAGCGGGAGACAACCGGCTGTCGCTTCGACGACCAGGAGATCAGGTTGCCGCCGAGGAAGACAGCGTAGCCTGAGGTAGAGCGGCGGGTGTCCGGACAACCCGCCCAGTCAGCATCAGTGTAGACAATCAGCTCGGCAGGAGAAGACCGGTGGAGGACCAAGCCGAAGCCAATCGTGCCTCGGATGTACCGAAGAAGACGCTTCAGGGCAGCAAGATAGGACTCCCGAGGATCATGCATATGGAGGCAGATCTGCTGGACAGCGTAGGTGAGGTCCGGCCTGGTGAAAGTGAGGTACTGTAAAGCTCCAGCAAGACTCCGATAGGCAGTCGGATCAGCAACCGGATCACCCAGAGTAGCAGACAGCTTCGCCTGAGTATCAACAGGAGTGGAGCAAGGCTTGCAGTCAGTCATCCCAGCACGCTCCAGGATATCAATAGCATACTGACGTTGGTGAAGCAGAAGACCATCCGGGCGGGGCTCAACTGTCACGCCCAAGAAGTGGTGAAGCTTGCCCAGATCCTTCATAGCAAACTCCTGCTGAAGAGAAGAGATAATCCGCTGGAGCAACTGTGGGCTGGAGGCAGTCAGGACAATATCATCAACATAGAGAAGGAGGTAGGCAATGCCATCAGCATGGTGATATATGAACAGCGAAGTGTCAGACTTGGCCTCAACAAAACCCAGTGTCACCAAGAAAGCAGCAAACCGAGAGTACCATGCCCGAGGAGCCTGCTTCAGATCATAGAGAGACTTGTTCAGCCGGCAGACCAAATCCGGATGACTGGAGTCCACAAAACCTGCTGGCCGACTGCAGTAGACTGTCTCTGTCAGAGTGCCATGGAGAAAAGCATTCTTGACATCGAGCTGGTGCACTGGCCAAGAGCGAGAGAGAGCCAACGAGAGGACAGTACGCACTGTAGCGGGCTTCACCACTGGACTGAAGGTCTCATCATAATCCACACCGGGGCGCTGAGTGAACCCCCGAAGAACCCAACGCGCCTTATAGCGCTCCAGAGTACCATCTGCCCGACGCTTGATGGTCCAAATCCACTTGCCGGTCACCACATTGCAACCAGACGGACGTGGCACAAGATCCCAAGTCTGGTTGGCAAGAAGAGCTCCATACTCCTCTTCCATCGCACGACACCAGTTCGGATCTGCCAGTGCCTCACGAACTGACGTCGGGATCGGAGAGAGCCACGGCTCTCCCTCTGTGGCGGAGAGAGCCGCGGGCCGAAGAACCCCGGCCGCCTGCCGGGTCACCATGGGATGGGTGTGACGAGGATCCCGATGGATGATCGGCGGGTGGTACACGGCCGGCTCCACCCGAGAACGACGTGGTGGAGGCGGCGGTAGCGGAGGAGGCGGAGACGGCGTCGAAGACGGTGGTGGAGGAGGTGGAGACGGCTCCGGAGACGGTGGTGGAGGAGGCGGAGCCGTCGAGCGGCGCTCGTAGACATAGCGCACAGGGGGCGCGTAGTCCACGGGCACCGCGGGAACCGGGGCCAGAGGAGCAGGCATCTGGGCACGGCGTCGGTACACCTGCACCGGCTCGGCGTAGCGGGCAGGTGTCGTCGGGGCCGCGCGTGGCGCGGGAGGAGGCACCGGGACGGTGCTGGGCGCAGCAGAAGGCGCCGGGGCCGCGCGTGGTGCGGCGGGAAGCTCCAAGGGCGCAAAAGGCGTCGGTGCCGCGCAGGGCGCGGCGGGAGGCTCCGAGGGTGCCGGGGCCGCGCGTGGCGCGGCTAGAGGCACCAAGCCCGCGTCAGGTGCAACAAAGGGCACCGGAACAGCAGGTGGTGCAAGAAGAGGCTCCGGCGCTGCGCGTGGCGCAGCTAAAGGTGCCGGAGCCTGTGGTGGGTCAGAGGTACCTGCTGGAAAAGGAAAAATAGAAACAGGTGGCTGAACCACCGGGTCAGAAAACATAGACTCAATGTCAGGGTCAGGAGAAGGGGTGGAGGTGGAGGAGTAGGGGAAATCCGACTCATCAAACACAACATGTCGGGAGATAAGAACCCGACGAGAAGAGAGGTTAAAGCAACGGTACCCCTTATGGTCAGGGGAGTAACCAAGGAACACACAACGTGTCGAGCGAGGTGCGAGCTTGTGAGGAGCAGTGGCAGCAAGGTTCGGGTAGCAAGCGCACCCGAAGACACGGAGGTGTGCGTAGGTGGATGGGGTACCGAAGAGAGCGTGGTGAGGAGTCGGAGCAAGTGAAGCTGTGGAGGGAAGACGGTTGAGAAGGTAGGTGGCGGTGTGAAGGCTCTCTGCCCAGAAGCGCGGGGGCAGGGAGGCCTGGAGGAGAAGGGTGCGCATGACATCGTTCGTGGTCCGAATCATGCGCTCAGCCTTGCCGTTCTGGGGGAGAAGTGTACGGACAAGACATACGCAGCTGGACACCTCGGGAGAGAAAGAAGGAGCGAGAGGTGTTGTTATCGAACTCACGACTGTTGTCACACTGGACGGCCTTCACGGTGAGGCCGAACTGAGTGGACACCCAGGTAAAGAAGTGAAGGAGGGTGGGGAAGGTGTCGGACTTGGCACGCAAAGAAAAAGTCCAGGAGTAGTGAGAAAAATCATCCACGATCACAAGATAGTACTTATAACCAGACATGCTGAGTACAGGAGATGTCCACAAATCACAGTGAATGAGATCAAAAGCATGCAAGACATGCGAAGAAGAAGAAAAAGGAAGCCGAACATGACGACCAAGCTGGCACGCATGACAGATGTGCTCAGCACTAGTCCTAGTACAAGAGACATCTGCACTACGACTAATCTGAGCCAAAACATCTCGGCCAGGATGACCAAAACGGCGGTGCCAGGTGGTGGAGGACGGCGTCGCAGCAAGAGCAGCGGAGGTAGACGAAGAAGTCGAAGGGGAAGCAGCGGAGGCCGGAAGGCGGAGGGTGTAAAGGGGCCCGGAGCTATCACATCGGAGGAGTTGACGCCCGGTAGCCAAATCCTTCACAGAAAGACCAGAAGTGTCAAACTCGACTGAACAAGAATTATCAGAAGTAAATTGACGAATGGAAAGGAGATTGTGGACCATCTGAGGAGCCACAAGAACATCAGAGAGACGAAAAGGACCGGGAGCAGAACCCACAGAGGTGACAGGGAGACAAGAGCCATCACCGACCATGATGGAAGAAGGACAAGAGGGGTGAGGAGGGCGGATAGAAGAAAGGATACCCGCATCAGGGGTGGTGTGGTAGGAGGCACCCGAGTCGGCGATCCACTCCGTGCCGACAGGTGGTGTCAGGCCCATGGTGCTGAAGGACTGCGCCAGAGCAATCTGATCCCACCCACCCCCCGGCCACACCGAACTGGGCTGAGGTGGAGTCCAGGACGGCGCGTAGGAGGCAGCACCCGTGACCATGGCAGCCGGCTGGTGCGGGGGACGAGGCCCCCCCCTCCCTGACCCTGGAAGGGCCACATGGAGATGCGCCCGGACCATGGGTTGGCGAAGGTCGGCCAGGGCGCACCCCCGGGAGGAGCGAGAGCGGGGGTCGGAGCCTGGGTGGGCGTCCCACGACCCCCACCACCGCGTCCTCGGCGACCTCGACAGCCCCCACGCCCCCCCCCCCCACCCCCGCTCGGCCTGGGGGGAGGAGGACCAAGGAGAGAGGCGGGCGGCGGGGCGGAGGACGGTGGCGGGGCGGCGACGAGAGCACGAGAGGTGGTGGAAGACGACGACGTGGTCGAGGCAGGCGTGTGGAGGCCCCGGGTGAGCTCCTCCAGGGTGAGAGCATCACGGAGCTGGAGGAAGGTGGAGTCGGCTTCTGGTGAGTGAACATCGTCCGCAGGGCCTCGTAGCTGGCGGGAAGGCCCCGGACGACGTTGAGCACCAGGACGTGCTCCGGGACCGGGTACCCAAGGTCCTGAAGTCCGTCGGCTGTGCTCTTCATCTTCCGACAGAAGTCTCCCACGGACATGTCTCCCAGCTCGAGGGTACGGAGCTCAGTGTCGAGCTGGAGGGCACGCGTCTGGGCGTTCCCGAGAAACTGGGTCTCGAGAGCCAACCAGGCCGTGCGCGCGGTGCCGCCCTTCGTCCTCACGATGTCCTGCAGGTCGTGGGAGATGGTCCCAAAGACCCAGGACGTCGCGATGCTGTCGAGGCGCTGCCAGCCCAGGTCACGAGCCGAGACCGGAGTGTCGGTGAGGACGTGGTCGTCGAGGGCGTAGCGGCGGAGCGCGAGAAGAATCTGGTCCCGCCAGCGAGCGTAGGAGGTAGAGGTAGAGTCGAGGAGGACGGTGACCAGGTTCTTGATGTGCGGGACCCCAGCGGCCTGAAGGTGGAGGTAGACGGTCATGGGATCGACCTGGCCGAGCTGGGTCCCGGCACTCTACCGGACAGGAGCAGGAGGCGACGCCTGGTGGTGGGAGGAGGCGACGTGCTCCACCTCGGACGCGTGGAGGAAGTGCTCCGCCTCGGCGACCTGGCGAGCAAGAGCGTCGGCGGTAGCGCGCTCGTGCTCCCAGGCGAGGGCAGTGAGACGTGCACGCTCCTTGGCAGCAGCAGCCCTGGTCTTGGCGCTCTCGAGAGCCGCAGCAAGAGCACTGTCGGCGGCGGGGACGGTGGTGGGCCGCGGCGACATGCCCCGGAGGAAGGCGGCGGCGGAGAACGGAGCGGCTGGAGTGGGCACGCCCAGCCCGCCGAGAGGAGAGAGCCCCGGGAAGAAGGTGAGGTCGGTGCTGCCGGAGGGATGGCCACCAGTAGAAGCAGAGGCAGCAGCAACAGGGGTCTCCAGATGAGCGACGGTCGTCTCCAGGATGCCGGGCGCCATGGTCGGAGGAGCAGACCCCGCAGGGGCGGAAACACGGACAGTGGCCATGCCGGCAGGGTCTGCCAGGGTTGTGCTCGGAGTAGCCCCAAGGACGCGGAGGGCGGAGAGGACAGCAGCCGGGCCGGCGGCGGCTATGGCGGCCACCGTGGCCGGGGAGATGCCGTGGATGGCCGCCAGGGCCTGCAGGGCGGCGTCTGCGCCCGCGTCGGGCCCTCTCGCGGCCAGCTGCTGCGCGCGGAGGGCAGCCGCGCCTGCATCGAGCCCTCCCGCGGCCAGCTGCTGCGCGCGGAGGGCCCCTGCGCCCGCATCAGGCCCTCCCGCGGCCAGCAGCTGCGCGCGGAGGGCATCCGTGCCCGCATCGGGCCCTCCCACGGCCAGCTGCTGCGCGCGGAGGGCCGCAGCGCCCGCGTCGGGCCCTCCCGCGGCCAGCTGCTGCGCGCGGAGGGCAGCAACAGCCCCGTCGGAGTCCGCGGCCTACTGCGCCGCATGGATGGCGACGGCAGCAGCAGCATCCGCGCCGACGCCGGCGCCCAGGTGTGCTGCACGGAGGGCGGCGGCGGCGGCGGCCGGATCGGGGGTAGGGGGCGACGGCGGCGGCGCGAGTGGGGCCTGGGCCATGAGGCCGTGCGCCTGAGCAGCGGCGGCGGCGCCAGAGGCAACCACACCAGCGTAGGAGAGGGAGGGAAGGAGAGGGGAGGAGGAGGCGGCCGGCCAGCCATGGCGGCGGCGGCGGCTCAGGGAAAGAGAAGGGGAGGAGAGAAGGAAAACCTAGCTGATACCATGTAGAATGATAATGTTCTCTAGTATTCTTCCAACCCTAGATGGGTGGGTATATAGACAGTGATACATGGGGATACATGGGCCTCTATATGGGCCATACACACACATACTCTAACAATTGCATTGATTGGTGGCTGGACAAGCGCTCCAGCCAGGCTCTGGTCATGCAGCCGTACTGCTCAAGCCAGGCCCACTAGAAATGTAGAAATCGGGCATTTCTGGCGAGCCAGGTCCGGCCGATGCAACTCAGCATGCATGCATGCAGACTGTAAGCCTATCGATGCAAGAAACGAGAAAAAAAATTGGTAACCAATCACCGACTCGAAGGAATCTGGATGCATGCAACCAATCACGCCATGTAGCATGCGGGCAGCCTGGCCCTGATCAGCCTGGTTGAGAGATGCGGGGCAGGCTGGCGTTGCCCAGCCATCCCAATCACACCCTTAATATCATTTCTATGAACAGCCTGGACTTGAGGGTGATCTTTCTGGGTGAAAGTGGGAGGAAGGGATAGAAGATGGCCAGCTACAATGGGTGCTAATGCCCATAATTAGTCATGCTGTTCTCTGGAGAAATTACCACTGTGAACTGTAGTCTAGTCTCCCAGCTCAATGCTTGTATTCCAGATGTAGCCATTTTAATGGGTACAGTTAACATCAAGCAAGTAACAATACTAGCTTTACGCTGAGCAAACTAAAGAAAACTGTTTTGAGCTAAAGGTCAACCAATTCGACAAAACAGTCATACTGTAGTTACAAAACAGATGCATGATTAGTTAATTACTGATGGATACTGTCTGGTGTTTTAACTAAAGCATGAACAAAAGACAAGGCAAATGGGGCATTTTAATTTATCAATGAACTTACGAGAGCATTTGCCACATCCATTGCAATCTGTAGCCTAGCCTGCCAGCTTAATGGCTTCCTTCCAGATGCTATACATTCAAATCAGAACACATCAGAGCAGTTCAATATGCTTTGTGCATAGACAAGATCTGAAATAAATCATACAGTGCAGGTGATCTTTTAGGCTTCCATTCGCCATGTGTTCATACACAAGAAACCTGAAAAGTTGAAATGTAAGATGATTGCTATCACTACATATAACTTGCAGTACACGATGATACAAAGGAAACAGCATTACCTTTCTTTCTTTTCAATACAGAAGCCCTTGAGGGTTACAAGATGACGATGATGCAACCTAGCCAAGAGTTCCATTTCTCGACAGAACTCTTCTTCAGCTTGTCTTGAAACCTTGTCCATCCTTTTGACTGCGGCTACAGTGCCATCACTAAACTGAGCTTTGAAGACAGTTCCAAAACCTCCCTTTCCAATAATTGTGCTGAAATTATCCGTTGCTTTCATTGTTTCTTTGTAGCTATACCTTTGGAACATTGGTGATTGGCCTGAACAAGGTAAACAGAGCATTTTGGATCAAAGACAGGTAAACAAGATTATATGCTTAGTTTTTTCCCCCTGTCATAACAAAGCTTCAGCAAAACTATATCAGTCAATGCTCAAGATTGCATATAACAGACAGTTTTTGTTGCGATTTCTTAGTGCTTCCTGCAACAAGTTTGATGCAAGAAAAGCATAGCCAGCTGGTGTTCTGTGAGTAGAATCTGATGCCCATAGCAACAATAAGCTTAGCAGTTTACAATACACATGATTGGTGAGATCGTGAACACAGCCAAATGCCATGGTTATAGGCTTATAGCTTATGTACTTATGTAGGATGGAAGCAAGTGCACAAACCTTCAGGGTACCTCCAGGATTGATTGTGGTGAAATGTGTTATCTTGATTCTGAACAGGAAATTCGGCATTCTTCAGTTCCCTGCTCTTTCTACGAATCAGTACCACTAAGACGATTTGCAGCAGCACGGCAAGCAATATAACCCCTATTCCTATCCCTGGAATAACAGTAATCCGGTAATGCTGCTGATGTTTCTGTGGAAGACTCTTGATCTTTAGAGCTGGAGAATCAACAGTGACATTTGGAGAGGATGCTGGAGTAGATGTGACAGATGATGGTCCTGTTGTGCTCCCAAAGTTAGAAACAAATTACTGGCTTGTCAGCTATTCAACATTAATCAAAATGCAGTAATAGGTATACCTGGAAAGGTGGTGATTCCTTGGACACCAAAAAAGCAAGTGACAATGTCATCATATGAAAGAATACCCTCTTGAGTCGCAAGCGTGACAAAAACTGCATTCCGGCACACACTCAGGGCAACATTATCATCTGAACCGATGAGGCGACGAAGGTACGCAAGACCATAATTCAAGCAAGTCTTGCAGGTAATATCCAGTGATAGAGGGCCCCTGCAGCTTCCAATGACATCATTGAAATTTGGGGATTGCATCATTTCCAGCACGGTCTCCCGTCCAGTGCACTGATATGAAACCCTTATTTTCGGGCCTAGCCCGCAAAACACATCAGCATCAGTGGGGATTCCCCGCATCTTGAATGTTTCAGACACTGAGCTGAGACAGATCTCCGCAAAGGCAGGAGGGACCCCCAGCCTACCGGTGGCATTGGCGTAGCGAGCAATGGAAATGGCAACGAACGCGTTGATGTAGCGGCAGCAGGCTGCCCGCTGGGTTGGATCAGAGCAGGCAGCGGAAGCTAATGTGAAGTTTGCCCAACTGAAATCCAAAGGGCAATCTGTAGAGAGAAATCACTACTTTTAGTGAAAGCCTAGTAATCGGTGAGCTACAGCCTACAGGACATTCACAAATTGGGTAAAATCGATGTTTATTGCTCTCTTAGGCAATTTCACTAGCAGCTCACTGGAGGGGATAAAATGCAAATGTGTGTCTTTTCGTACAACAACATTATTTTTATGTGATCATTGAAGTTCATTCCAAGCGTCTCGTAGAGATCAAATCGGACAAACTACATCACTAGAATACAGTAGAACTAACGAAGCAGGCACGGATCGGTTTCTAGCTCACACAAGCTACAGCAATCATTGCATTTGGATGCCCAACAATCGTAAAGAGACTAGCACAATCACGGGAGGATCAGGATTCAGGAATAGTGTGTTTCATACACAAAGAGAGGAGAGAAGGAACTGACCTCCGACGGCGGTTGCAGTGGGGCTTGGGGAGAACAGGAGAGGGGATGAAACGAACAGCAATAGAAGTAGCAGGGGAGTGGGGGGTGGCCGGCGGAGGAGCAGCGCCGGCATTTGGAGGCGGCGAGGGGAGGCAGCAAAGGGTTTTGGTTTGGATCGCTGGGGGCGGCTGGGGGCGGCTGGGGGCGAGCGGCGAGCGCAATGAGGGTGCCTTTGGCACGGGTTCAGCTCCGGCTCCGGCGACGACTTCTGCCAAAGCCCTGCCAAAGTGTCAGGAGCAAAACAGCTCCTCCAAAGGAGCGGCGCGGGGAAGTGGAGGAGCAGGCACGGCCGGGGGGCGCCGGCGGAGAGGGGGGAGACAAGGCCGGAGGGCGTCGCTAGCGGGGAGATCCGGGCGGGCGCGGCGGGGCCGGAGGGCGCCGGCGCGGCGGAGCTGGACCGCAGGAAGCCCGGGCTTGCTGGCGGCGGGAGGCGGAGTTGTGTGCGGCAGTGCGGGTCTGCGCTTTGCGGGAGGACAAAGAAGAAAGAGGAGATGGAGCGGGGGAGAGAGAGAGAAATGAAAGGGAAAAATGGGAAGGAACGAAAAAGAAAAAGAAACGCAAAAAGAGAAAAGAAACGATATTATGGATATTTCATCTTCTCTACTCCCTTCTTTCAAAAACATAAAATGTCATTTTAGGATTATTCTAATATATTTTTTCTAAATTTGACTCAAATTATAGTGTATACTAGATGTATAATGAAATTTATTTTTATATATACTTATTTGATATCATAAAAATTGATATTATTTCTCTATAAATTTAGTCACTGTTGAAAAGTTTAACTTAAAACAAATCTAAAACGATACTTTTTGACGAAAGGAATACCATTTTAAAGCATATGCATAGGTCGTTTTTGTCAAATATTTTTCTAACCAGCAAGCCACACACAAAAGAGGCTGTTTCACCAACACAATCGTAGTCGTTTCAGCCATAGTTATGCGAGATGCATCCTGATTTGTTTTTCGTGTGGTTTCCAGCATAGACTCTCCTTAACAAAGCCTTAGGTTTTTTAGCCTCTCCGCACTCCACTACCACTTTATCGTCCGTTTGGTTGGGGTTGGAGCGAGTCGGGTTGGATGCGTTTGGATGGAGGAAGAGTGGGTTGGAGCCATCCCCGTAGGGGAATATTCCGCCCAGATGCGGGTCGACTCCATCCGTCAAAATTTGGCGGACGGAGCCAACCTGCGTTTCTTCGTCTCGGTTCTGCTCACGGCGTCCTCTCCGCTCGAGCGTAGCAAGGCAGAGGAGGAGGGTCTGCCCCACCCGCCGTCGTCGCGAGGCCTCTCGCCGGACCTGCGCACGCCCCGCCCCCGGCCTGGCTCAAGCCGCTCGTCGAGCTGCCGAAGCCCGTCGCCGTCGCGAGGCCTCCGCCCCTGAAAGTGCATCTAAGCTCCTAATTATTTTGGTGATACTGACAATACAATTTGGATGGACTAATACTTTCTATGAGATGTGTGCATGTTTAAAGAGAATAATATTTGTGTTTGATGAAAGGAAGCCCCTCATACCTTCTATTCGGTGTTGAAGCTCAAATGAAGTTTTAATTAATTTTATCTTCTAAATTTGAGTATAGGAATCACCGTACTATAAAGGGGGACGTGTTTGATAGATCAAAGTTGGTTGCAAGTGCTTAAATTGAGATCTAACAACCTTTGAGAGACACTTTGCACTCACGAACACGTGCTTTCCACCTTTGTTGTGCAGGGCGGGTGACCCGCCCTATGGGGCCGGGTGACCCAGCCACGCAGCAGGGAGCCCCCAACGGCTAGTTTGGGTGAAGGGGGGTATAAATACCCCTTCTCCCTCATTTCTAGGGTTCTGCCTCCTCCACCATTGGAACACCTCCCAAGCTTGCTTCCCTCTCTCCCAACTCCCTTCCAAGCACTCCTAGCAAGGATTCAACCTAGGGTTTGGGTGTGAGAGACATTTGAGGTGTGAGATTAAGCCCTTTTGTGAGAGCTCTTCGTGCGTTCATCTCAAGAAGCACTTGTGGCGGTTTTGGTTCATCAATTCGCGTTTATTACTCTTGAAGTTTGCTTCTAGACGGTTAGGCGTCACCCGTCGAGTGCCCTCTTTGTGTGGAGCACTCGAGAACGTTTGTATTACCCTTTCCTTTGTGAAGATTTCTTAGTGAGCACCAATCCTCCTTTGTGGGGATTGGGTGAGGCAAGAGACTCTTCGTGATAGCCCTCCTTTTGTGAGAACCTCAACGAAGACGTAGCTTCCTTGGTGGAAGTGAACTTCAGATTAAATCTCTTGTCTCTTGCTTGTTTGTGTTCATCCCCTCCTCTCTAACCCTAGAAGCTAATTTTGCCCCGATCTACTTTTGTGTGTTGTTGCTTTATATATCATCTTGTGTAGATTGTCTATAACATCCTTGGTGAACTTTTGATTCAAAGAGCTTCGGTAAAATCACTTTACTCTTAAGCAATTCATTCTCATTTTCATGTCGCAGGGTGATCCACCCTGTTAGGTAGGGTGACCCAGCCCCCCCGGGTGACCCGGACATAGGGTACGGGTGACCCGGCATTTGATCCACTGCTCAGTTTTTCAGAAAAATTTGAAGTGATCCTATTCACCCCTCCTCTAGGCATCACAAGGTCCTTTCAGCCCCACCTGCCACCGACCCTACGCCAGGGTCCGGCCGGCTGGCCGCCAGGAGCCGCACGTCCCCACGGAAAAGCTCGCGGCGCTCGTCCCCGACCCCACAGCGGAGCTCACAGCGCCCGTCCCCGATCCTGGTGAAGACGACGAGTCGGTCGCACGAATCCGACCGCTGCCTACCGCACGACACCTCGTCGCCCGCCCGCCCGTCGCCCCACGCCGTCCCTCTAGATGCGGGTGCAGCTGGCCGTGGTTCTCCTCCCACGTGGCCCCTCCGCCGCCGGGGAGCAGCCCTGTCGCTCGTCCTCGATTCTCTGTCGTCTCTAAGGGATGGAAGAAGAAGAAGAAGGGGTTAGATGCAAATAAAAAATTATTGTGTGTTCACTTTGTAAAATCGCCAGAGAGAAGAATTTACTCATATGGGCTTAGTTAGTTTATGAGATCTTCAGGGTTCCTGTGCAAAGTTGCCCTCTGTTGGCGGTCAATTTCCATCAACCTAGTCATGAGTTTACCTTCAATGTTGGTATTAATTTGATATCAAACTAACGATCCTAACCCCCGTGATATGTCAAGTTCGCACTCGCATGTGGTTTTTAGAGTATGTTTTTTACGCAAGATTTAAGCGTCTAAATGAGGACTTCCGGGTAAAGTTCATCGAGCACTTTATGAGAAGATCATGAAGCCCGACACAAGTGAAGAACGAAGTGAACATAACTCCAAATGACCCGAGGACTGAAGCGTGAAGCCGTAAATCTTCGGGGACTTGAACAGAAGATGCGGGATCTTACGCGCCAAGCACCCTTATCTAAACCGTAGGGAAAACAACGTCAAAGACCCACATGCAGAGAGGTGAAAATTCAAGAAGACACGAGAAGCTTCGGGAAGAAAGACGGAGGCGAACTGGGCCGAAGTAGGCCCAGGCCGGCCCAACCCATTTCAGGCCCGGTTCGCCGCCCCCTTTGACCTAGTATCCCCTCGGGCTATTTATAGCCCCCACGCGAAGAGCCACGCAGGAAGCCATTCGTCATTCGCCACCGAGGAGCAGAGAAGCTAGAGGGACACCATCTCGAGAGGAGGGTCGTGCTAGTTGTCTAGGGCTACCCTAGCCGGCGTGGGAACCTTGAAAGGAAGACCACGTCGGAGTTCCCGAGCTAGGATCAAGATTGAGGTAGGATCCCGATCGTGATCTTGTTCATGTAAACATTTATGGTGAAGTCTTTTGTGAATCTGATTTCTAGCGATCAAGTGCCTTCTTCTATGATTTTTTTCTCCCTTGGGTTTGCTTCTTCCTCAATCTATTCTCAAGATAGATTACTCGGGGTGTTCTTGTAGCCGCGGTGGCTAGAGGTGCATACCGGATCTACTAAGTGGTTCAACATGTTCCTTATGAGCGTGCTCTAAGATTCGTCCGCGGAGAAAGGGGGACATCGTGATAGGATGTCGACACCAAGTACGGCGGGTGGCTTAGGGGGTTTGACCGAATGTCAAGATTTAAAGATGTTTTTATGAGATTCGCATGGTTTTCTTTATCTATATTGCTCGGAGCTACAACACAAGCATGATCTAGGCTCTCTAGATCTATTATCTCTACGCTTTTTCTCGCTACCTCTCATGTTTAGTAGATTAGATGCATTCGAAACCTCTTAAGATGAAAATATTTTCTCGATTATTAGATTGAATCTTGCGTTGCACATGTTCCAAGGATTTGATAACCTTGGGTAATACTCGAGGGAAAAAGGTACTACATGATCCGTAAGCTTGCGGTGAATCTTGATGTGTTATTGAACCGTCAACACCCTCACTAACAGTGTTATTTTGCAATCCATCTCAGATTTTCGATTCCTTCAACCAAACATATGTTGGAGTGAATCCATCCCTAACCCAAAAAATGAACCAAACAAAGGAGGGGTTGGAGCCATCCCCAAAACGAGGGTCGGAGCCACTCCAACCCACCCAAGCCCCAACCAAATACACGGTTAGGGTGTGTTTGGATGGAAAGACATGATGGATGGGACGAGATCATCATTTTTTACTAGTGTTTGGTTGGAAGAATAGGGGATTGAAACATCCCACACAAAAAAAGATTATGCTGAAAATGACTTCATTCTGATAATTGCAGGGCTGCGACACGTCGGTGCTACTTGCCGGTGAGGGTGACGTCCCTCTGATCGAACGCTGGTTCGCTGCAGTCGGAGGCACTAAAGCTGATCGAGGACACACCACCCTGGAGGTGCACAGCAAGTGCGGCAGGCCCAAGGTGTCGTGCGCCGATATCCTGGCGCTTGCCACAAGGGACGTCATCGCCGCCACCGGCCTGCCCTTCTTCCCCATTACCCGAGTGTCGCATGGACACCCGCACGCCCACTCCCGACTCTCGTCGCCCTTCGAGTCGGTGGACGCGCTCCTGGACACGTTCCGCTGGGCCTCGGTGACGACCCTGCCGTCTTGGTGGCCCTCTCCGGCGGGCACCTTCTCGAGGGGGCTCGCGGCCATTAAGCCTGGGAATGGTTTGTTTTCAAACCGATTTCAATGGTTTGCTTTTTCCTAATTGGTGTTGGTTGGTTTGGTGAATAATGTGGTGACATATATAATAGTTGGGTTTGATTCGGTTTAGCAAATTTAATAGTTTGGATCATTTTGAAATGGTTTGAATTGGTTGTATGTGTCACCTAGATCAATAGGTGGACCCTAAAACTAAAAACTTACGTTCACACCTTAAAGTTTCAGCGTATTTGACTGAAATTTGTTAGAGGTGTCTTAAAGTGACAGTCCGATACTTTGTGCAAATTATCATACCTAGATCCAGACGTGGGCCCCACGTCGAGAGTCGGACCCTAAAACTAAAAGCTTGCGTTCACACCTTAAAATTTCAATGAATTTGACTAAAATTTGATGGAAATTTCTTAGAGTGAGAGTCCGCTACTTTGTGCAAATATCATACTCACCACTAGGGATGAAAACGGTTGGAAACGGTCGGTAAACGGTATCACAAATTTCGCAAATTCTACAAATATATTACAAATTTGACAAATTTATTTGTTTTATTAAATGAATAGATCAAAATAGAATAATACGATGAAAAAATTAGTTAAAAATAATAAGTGATATAATACGTAAAAAACGATAACAATGAAAACGGTTACTGTTTTCATCCCTACTCACCACTATCTTAACAAGGTTAGACAAACCCCTACAACATGTACATATGCAAATGCAAACTATATGACAAGCATTACATGATGTTGGACGCATCAATTACATTTAATTCACTCCTTAGCCTACAAAAGGTGTTTTCATCAAGAGGTTTAGTGAATATATCCGCTAATTCCTCCTCGGAGCGAACACCACAAAGGAGAATATCACCTTTAGCAACATGGTCTCGCAAGAAGTGATGGCGGATATCAATGTGCTTGGTGCGCGAATGTTGAACTAGGTTGTTAGCAATTTTTACGGTACTTTCATTGTCACAAAGGAGAGGAACCTATCTAGAACCACAACATAATCCAAGAGGCTTTGCTTCATATAGAGGATTTGAGCACAACAAGCCCCGGTAGAAATGTATTCCGCCTCCGCGGTGGATAAGGCTACGGAGTTTTGCTTCTTAGAGGACCAAGCAACCAAAGATCGACCTAGCAAATGGCACCCACCCGAAGTGCTCTTGCGGTCTACTCGACATCCGGCAAAATCCGAATCCGAATAACCCAAGAGCTCAAAACAAGCACCAAGGGGGTACCACAAGCCAATGCTAGGTGTGTATTTTAAGTATCTAAGGATCCTTTTCAAAGCACTTAGGTGAGATTCTTTAGGGTTGGCTCGAGACTGAGCACACACGCAAACATGATATCGGGCCTAGATGCGGTAAGGTAAAGAAGGGAACCGATCATAGAATGGTAAAGCTTTTGGTCAACCGGTTTACCTCCCTCATCTAAGTCGAGATGTCCATTGGTAGGCATTGGTGTCTTGATTGGCTTGCAATCATCCATCTTGAATTTCTTGAGAATATCATTAGTGTACTTTTCTTGATGAATGAAAGTCACTTCTTTCAATTGCTTGATTTGAAACCCAAGGAAGAAGTTGAGCTCTCCAATCATAGACATCTCGAATTCCCTAGTCATAAGATCACTAAAATCTTTGCACACTTTGAAATTAGTAGAATCAAAGATGATGTCATCAACATAAATTTGACAAATAAAAAGCTCCCCGTTGATGATCATGGTGAATAAGGTATTGTCCACTCTCCCAATCTTGAAGCCTTCCTTGATGAGAAAGTCCCGGAGCCTCTCATACCATGCCCTTGGAGCTTGCTTGAGTCCATACAAAGTCTTGATCAACCTATAGACATGGTTAGTATATGTGAGATCCTCAAACCCAGGAGGTTGCTCAACATAAACTTCTTCATTGATGAAGCCATTTAAGAAGGCACTCTTGACATCCATTTGGAATAATTTCATTTTGTGACAAGAAGCATAAGCAAGAAGGATACGAATTGCTTCAAGACGCGCAACCGGAGTAAAGGTCTCTCCATAGTCCAAGCCTTCTACTTGAGAGTCCCGGAATTCCGATCCATTGTCACTTCGATCTTCACAATAGATGACTCAAATTCATTTTGAGCCCTTGTAGCAAAGTTCTTGAAGATCCCAAACGTCTTGCTCTTGTCCTCCAAAAAGAATGTCCAAGTGTAGCGTGAGTAATCATCAACAATGACAAGACAATAGAGATTACCACCAAGACTTTTGTAGGTAGTAGGGCCGAAACATGTGTATCACTTCCAATGGTCTTGAGGTAGAAACATAAGCCTTCATAGGATGGTGACTTGCTACTTACTTGCCGGCTTGACACGCTCCACATAATTTGTCCTTCTCGAAGGTGACATCCTTCACACCACGAACTAAACCCCTTTTAAAAGCCTTCTTGAGTTGACTCATGCCTATATGACCAATACGATGATGTCATAGCCAACTTTGGGATGTCTTGGTGAATAGACAAGTAGTCAAGTTTGCTTCATGAGAGGAGAAGTCTACAAGATAGATGTTGCCATGGCGAAAACCTTTGAACACAACTTCACTAGATTTCTTGTTAGTAATGATCACTCCCTCATCATCAAATAAGCAAGATAGACCAAGATCACAAAATTGAGCAATGAAAAGCAAGTTATAACTACAAGAATCCACAAAAAGAATATTGGAAAGAGAGAGATCTTGTGCTATAGTTATGTCACCCAAACCGGAGACCCTTCATTTAGAATTATCACCAAAAGTAACTTACTCATGATTTCCCGCATCATCCACTAGAGAGGTGAACATTTTAACTTGACCGGTCATGTGTTGAGTACATCCACTATCAAGGACCCAATGACTTCCCCCGGTCTTGTAGTTCACCTACACACAAAAAGATCAAGTTGAAGATTTAGAAACCCAAGCAAGTTTGGGTCCAATCACATGAGTTACTAAAGTTTTAGGAACCCAAATTTGGATGGGAGGTTTCACTTTAGCCTTGGCCCCTATGAACTTTGCCGCCACCTTGCCTTTGCTATTCTTCAACAACAAGAAATGGTTATTGTTGAACATGGAATGATAGTTGCAAGGTAAGATAGGCAAAGGACGTGTAGGTATAGGGCACTCCCTTGTGTGATGACCGGTGATCTTGCAATGTTGACAATAAGACCCAACTTCCTTCACAAAGCACCCATAAAGTTCCTTTGACTTGGGAGTCTCTTTGATGGGTTGAGGGAAGGAATCAAGTCCCTTAGAGGTATAATCTCTTGCATTGTAATAAAGGATCTCCTTATGTAATTCTTCACCATTGGCCAAGTTCTTCACACATGATCTTAGGATTCTTAATTCCTCTTAAAGGGCTTTCACTCTAGCATGGTTAGTCTTGGAAGAAGAGACAATATTCTCATCATTTAGCAAGATCTTTGGTTTTTCAATTAAATCATCACAAGAGGTAGAAGCATTTGTTTTAGTGATGTCTCTAACAATTTCTTGCCCACTAGAACAAATAGCCTCATATGCAAGCTCAATTTCTTGATACTTCATCTCTAAGATCACATGATCTTTCTTAAGCATCTTTTGTCTTGACTCAAGTGACTTGTTAAGCACGGTTATATCATCATGTTTGACGATTAGCTCATTGTGCTTATCAAGCAACTTGTTGTGGTCATCTCTAAGTGACTTATTAGACACTACCAAAGCTTCATGTTCTTTGCTAAGGTCATTGTGTTTCACAAGCAACTCATCATTAGATAGCTTAAGCTTCTCATGGGTCTCTTCAAGAGCCTTGAGCTTACTCTTTTGTTTCTTAATCATGTCAGTGTATTGATCAAGAAGTCCCTTAAGAGCATGAGGTGAAAGTTCATTATCACTATCCGAGGAGTCACTATTTTCACTATCACTCACCTTGGAGTGTTTAGCCATGAAGCACACATAGGTGGTGGAGGAAGATGTGGTTCTTCATCATCCATGATCACAAGACCGGCAAACTTCTTATTCTTCTCATCTTCACTACCACTTGATTCACTTGAAGTTTCACCATCCGTGATCCATTCATTTGCCAAGAGAGAACGATGACCACCCTTCTTCTTGTTGTAGGGCTTGCTAGAAGATTTCTTCTTGAATGAGTTCTTCTTGGAGTGCTTGTCATCTTTCTCATTATCATCATCGTTGTCGTTCTTCTTGCTTGAGCTTGACACTCGCTTGTCGGGCTTGGGGCAATCATATGATAGATGATCATAGCTTGAACAATTGTAGCACTTCCTCTTGCCACCTTCACCACTTCTTCTTGATGAGCGAAACTTGTTCTTCTTAGGATCATAGTTGTAGCCTTTCTTGCTAATCTTGGAAAGAAATTTGGTAGTCCTCCTCATGAGAAAAGCAAGTTCACCTTCATCATCATCACTTGAGTCACTCTTGTCTTCACTCTCACTTGAAGGAGGATGCTTTGCTTTTGACTTTAGCTTGGGCTTGGTTTTGTCACTAGCCTTGAGTGCAAGATCCTTCTTGGAGCTTGATGTGGAAGAAGATGATTCAATTTGACCCATCAAGAACATCTCATGAGACCGAATTTTGTTGACAACTTCGGTGATAGTGAGAGTTTCAAAGTCCTTCTCAAAGATGAGTGCCTTGACGATGTTGTACTTGGGCTTGGGAAGCGTTTGAAGGATTTTCCGAATGATTTCCTGCTCGGACACGTTAGCAACATCGAGAGTATTTATATTTTGAATAAGAACACCCATCCTAGAGTACATTTCCTTTACACCCTCATCATCCTTCATCTTAAACTCATTGAGCTCAACCTTAAGCAACTCATACTTCTCCTCACGAATTTTCTTGTTGCCTACATGGATTCTTTTGAGCTCCATCAAAACCTCACGAGCGGTCTCCAAGACAAACACCCTATCAAACACATCCTCCTCAAGAGCCTCAAATATAAAATTTCTAGCACGATAATTCCACTTTGATTCACTTTCGGTGGGTTCATTTGGCAAAGGATACATGGTGGTGATCCATGCATCATGGTGTTGTGCTTGAAGAAAGCTAGCCATTCTATGTGCCCAAAAAGTGAACCGTTTCCCCGCCAATTTGGGAGGGCCATTGCCACTACCCTTGGCCATCTCTCTAGGCGGTTAAGCCACCAAAAAGAGAGCCAAAGCTCTGATACCACTTGTAGGATCGATGGCCTATAGAAGGGGGGTTGAATATTAATCTTCTTCAAATTTCTAGAACAATAAACAAACCTTAACCTATATCTCTAGTGTTGCCCATCTAAAAAGGTTTCTTTCTACCAACTAAGCACACTAGCAACAAAGTTCCTTAGCAAGATGCACACTAACAAGATAGAAGCACCCTAGTCAAGATATGAGACAAGCAAAGCACACAAGGAAAACTAGGACAAAAGAATTTAAGAACTGAAAGTAAATACTGAAATTAAGTGCACAAAGGTAGAGCAAGAGGACTAAAGGCAACCAATTTTTTTCCCGTGGTATCGAGAAGTTGACGTTTCTCCCTAGTCCACGTTGGAGCACTCACAAAGAATTTTGCTCCCCCTCAAGCCACTTAGACTTGAGTGCTCACTAAGAGTACCTGCTCTCCATCTCCGGAATGGTGGGTCTCAATCTATTTACACAAAACACTTCCTGGGGCTTCCACAATCTCCAAGAGCTCACCAAGAACCTCCAAACACCGAGACCGTCTAGGAGCCGTCGAACTCCAAGAGTAACAAGCTCACACACTTTCACTTGACCAATGCACTCAGCTAGCCATAAAAAGCACCTTGAAACCCTTGATCACCAAAAATGAATTCCTCTTGGCAAGGAAGATGAATTCCAAATGAACAAAGCACTAAATCCTTCTCTCCTTGGCTGCTGTGGTTCTTCAGAGTGGCAAAAGCAGCTCAAGAGACACAGGGGGTCCTATTTATAGGCCTAGCATGGGAGGCTAGCCGTTGGAAAAGTTCCTCTGAAAAGTAGTACCGTCGGATGAACCGACGGTTCCCCCTGCCACAGCGTCGGTTCATCCGGTCACACTGTGTCTCGAAATATAGCCGTTGAACCTAACTGCTGTACCACTTCATCCGACACATGCACCGATGCTGCGTCGGTTTATCCGGTGATAAAGCCATCTCACTCAGTGCGTCTCTGCATGAATTAAACGTAGGCGCCGGATGAGTCGCTGGTTGACTTGTGTAGCGTCGTTTCGTCCGGTGCTGAAGCAATTCCTCTCGGTGCGTCTCTGTATGATTTAAATGCATGCGCCGGATGAACCGATGCTCTGACCGCCGTTTCATCCGGCGTTGAAGCCAGTTGAGTCCAAACCTTACTATTACCAAACCCTAGGTCACCGGATGAACCGATGATGCACCGTCGGTTCATCCGGCGGTGCTTTTTCTCTGAGACAGCCGTAAAAATCGTCCGGCGCAACTAGGAATGGGGGCGTCGGTTCATCCGATGCTACCTTTTGCATTTCAACTCATCTAATTCAATCGCTTTTGTGTTTTTCTTCAATTCTTTTGCTTCCAATGTAATTCCATGAATACTTTGAGCTATTTAGTAACCAAGGAGCTTGATGTTGCATGAATATAGCATATCATTTGGCATGGTCAAGGTACTAGTGTGTGAACCTCTCTTAATAGTACGGTCAAGCACTACAAACTAGCAAATTGAAGTGTCCTTCATCTCCTTATGACACTTGGAACTAACAATGTCCTTAGCTTTGTAGTATTTGTCCATTGATCATCCATAATTTCAAATTGAGGGGTACTATTTCACTTATATCTCATGACAATAACCCAAGATTAAATACGCTACAAAACAAATGTTAGTCACAAGTATACGGTTGTCATTTATCACCGAAACACACCTTTACAAAAGGTACGCTAGGGCCTTGATGCTTACAGAACCACATGGGCATTCAATTACCATGAACATATAATCTACATCTTGTGGACACCGGCGGTTTGCGCTAGTTTAGCATTCTGTCGAACAACTTACGTGAGCAGTTTATACAGTTCATAGAAAAAATGACAACGGTGCACGCAATATGGCTGAGATGTGTGCACAACCTGCACAGTTAGGCACAGGTGCAATTAAAGCAAAACCGTTGACTAAACATCGGAAGAGAGGATTCATGAGTTTAAAGAAAATATCATGCATGCGTATAGAACGGGGCTAATACAATACTTCTAGCAGCATATCAATGCGATCTACAACTACGAACACAATAGAGGTTGAGGAGAAAATAAAACAAATAAGAAAAAACAATAGAATCTCACCACATGAGATCGTTGACCAGGGGATCTCACCACATGAGATCGTTGACCAGGGGGCAGGGATGATGGCAACATTAGTGGGAATGCTGTATATGACGAGCTCGAGCAACACATCCCTCACGATGGAGAAGAGTCACAGCCCGCAGGGACCAATCAGATGGCCGGAGACCGAGCGGTGCGTGGTGGTCGGAGACCCAGGTGAGCGGAGGTCATCCAAATCGACCGGTTGGAGTAGTGCACGATGACGGACCATGGATGCGGCCAGAGGGAATTGAGGGGGCGGCCGTAGCGTCGCTGCGGCGACGTAGGACAGTGATGACACTATGGAGTCCACCCCCTTCGCAGGCATCCAGCGCCGATCCTGGCTCGAATGCAGGCAACGCCTATGGTGCCGCGCCAACCACGCCGCCAAAGCTCGCCAAACGTCGTTGGAGTCCGTGCCCCAGTGTCGTCGACAGCCGTGCGCGGAGAGGACGGGGCGACCGCGACGGCTTGGGATGACGGGGGCCAGCGATGGAGAGGGAGGGATGGGGGTTCGGCGGCGGCACGGGCGTGCATCTGGCCGCCACCCTCGAGTGCTCCGTCAGGTCGAGGTCGCCGCATCGGAGAGGAGAAGGCAGGGGCGCGAGTGGTGAGAGTGCGGCAGGGGGCGGTGAGAGGTGATGTAGGGTTTGGGTGTAGGGTAGGCGGCGACAGGGGTGGATAGAAGCGGGATGGGACAGTAGAGGAGAGGTGGGGGGAATCGAACGGCCGGAATCGAGGGAGCGGTGTCGCGAGGATGAGAGCGGAGGCGTGGATGCGGAGCGGCAGAATCGATCGCACGACGCGTGACGGTGGAGCGGACGCGCGGGGTAGGGGGCGGCCGCGCGTGGGGAGCGGAAAAACGACGTACCAAATTTTTCTCAGTTCATTCTTTTTAGTAGTAGAGATTAGGATAGTTAGATTCGTCTTAAAAATTAAGGTAGGAGTTGTGGAACAGATTTTGTTATTAATCCATATTTAATACTCTTAATTAGTATTCGGAGATTGATGTGACAGATAGTCGGTGAAAATTTTAGCGAATACCTAATCTGAAACTGCACGATAGCTGCTGCCTGCTGCCCCTGCACGGCCACCCATTAACTCGTGGGGTAAGTCGTAACTCGTAAGTCTGGCAAGCGGGGAGACCACTAATCTGAACCGTGCGCTGTAGCACGTGTAGATATGCCACTACTAAACCAACCAGTAATGTCCTCCCTAATTTATTTATTTTTAGTTGTCGAGAAAACAATATCCTCGCTAATTCGATCCGTGTGGTCCCGATGCGTAATTTTACGGCCCAACTCAAAGGCTAGTAAAAAAACTCTCGTATCCTGGGCCTCTGTGTCATCGGCTAGTGGGTTCGGGGCGATCAAGCGAATGGGCCTGTGAGTGAGGCTCCTCTCATCTCTTCTATGCCTAACACACAAGCCAATTAAAGCCCACGAGCCGCCATTTCAAGCGTCCTCTCCTCATCGAACGGCGGTGCGTCGTCTTCCGCTCGCAGATTCAACGCAAGCCGCCTGCTCTCGGCCGAAACAAGTCCGCCTTCAACCCTCAAGTGTGAACACCCAACAAAAACCACCAACCCCATAGGCTTTTACTCCGCTACTAGCCTACTAGTCTTCCTCGGCGGGCGACACGCTCTCGGATCGGTCCCCTCCGCCGCCGGCGCCGCGCGGCCGCCGCACCCCGCCCGAATCAGCGCGCCCGCTCCCGCGCCAGGTGGAGCCGCCAATGGCGACGGAGATGCTCCCCGTGCTGGACCTGCGGGCGCTCTCGCAGTCCGACCTCGACGCGCTCGCCGCCGCCTCCGAGCACGCCCTCGCCCCGGGGAGCTGCCCCGACGCCGACCCGCTCCCGCCCCTCAAGATCAACCGCGCCGTCTTCAACGAGAGCGCGGGATCCAGGAAGCAGACCTTCTCCCGCCTCCGCCTCGGCACCGCCGCCGCCTCCTCCTCGTCCCCGTCCCCGTCCGTCCGCTCCATCTCTGCCCAGCTATCCACCGCGAGCAACGACCCCGATAGAAACCTTGTCACCTACCACCTCCGCCGCCTCTTCTTCCCCGACGACCCCTCTCTTACCGATCCCCAAACCCTAGCCCTAACCGAGCCCCCGGACCCTGACCTGGAGACAACGAACGCGAAGGGGATCTCCGTTGACCTGTTGAGGCTTGCAGGGATGGTGGGACCGTACGACGCGGAGCTGCAGAGGGGGACAGCCGGAATGGCTTCGGAGACCGAGCTGCAGGGGTTCATCGCTAGCGTGGCGGGGAAGTGGTTGAGCCCGAGGAAGCGAAAGAAGGATGTGGACGCGTCGTTCTTCGGGGATCACCTACCTCGCGGTTGGAAGCTGCAGCTCGGGCTCAAGCGGAAGGGGGGTGCCGTCTGGGTGCACTGCTTCAACTACGTGAGGTTTGCCACTTTTCCCTGCAATTCTTTCTCAACAAACTGGAATGGAACAATGCTAGAGTTAGGTAAACACCTTAAGAATTATGTTTGACGTCTACTTATTCAGGGATGCTTTAGTAATGTATGGTGAGTTATGCAGAAGCTAACAGTCAGTTATTCCCGCTTAACCTTGGAAATTGTTGGGTATGAAAACTTCTGTTTGAGTGATTAGTTCACTTAACACAGCCTGGTATCTGTCATCCTGCCAAATGCTTCTTCTGAATAGTTTTAGATGTTAATAATGTTATTACAACAGAACAACACTGAAATGCATACGTGGTATAGTGCTGGATTTTCTTCGGCGCAGAAACAGACTTGGTTCTTTTCACAGTATAGGCGTATAACGGCATCTGAAACTGTTGTTTAAGTAATAAACTGTGTTTATGCCTTTCCAATATTCTGCTCCTGTTTAATTACTCTTCAATGCTTGTGTGGTATGTAGTATGTGACTACATCAACCTACCTGACCACAGGTCCATGGCTGAGTTGATGCTTATAAGGATCATTGGATTTTTATTGAGTCTGATATTTTAAGGTTGGAACATAATAACTTTAAATGGACTAATGTGGTGCCACGTTTCTTTCCCTTGACATGCAGTCCAGACCACACATGTGTAGTGTGAGGGCCTTTGAAAAATATAGGGACATGTGAGCATTCCAATAATCATTTGTTCCTAATATGGCCCATCATATGCACTCAGTATTTCCACTATGTATTTTCTGTTTACAATTTCTTTATAATAATGCTAGAGAGTATTTCTCCTGATTTGGATGTAAACCTATGTATTCTCTACATTTAAACTATTATTTGTTGCTATGGTGTTTTTCACGATAGTCAATAACATTGTTGGTGTTTTCTGCCGGGACATTCTGGTTGGGAACTTTAAATGTCTGCTTTGCATTATGTATTATTATGTGCTGCTTGATTGATGCATTTTAAAAATGCAAGCCATTTCAATTTGTGTGCTTTGCTTCTCTACTTTGTTATATGTTTCTTCACCTAGCTAAATCTGCACACCATTCTCTCCAGCCCCAAGGGAAAAAAGTTTTCTACTTGCAAGGAAGTTTCTGCATACCTTATGTCACTTCTTGGGTATCCAGAGGTCAAACTAGTCACTGATCAGCATGAGAGCACAGGGCAGCTTTATTTATGTGCTAGCAATGGTGCTGATAATGTAAGTTTAAAGTTTATGAACTTAATTTCGTGTACTTTAATTCACCTTGTTTGATTTATGGAGTATGTTGCAGGTTTTGGGTTCTCAAGATCAGATAGGTTTAGGCGTGGACAATCAAAATATACTTCCAGTTGCTTGCCAGAAATGCTGTTTGACCTTTTGTGATCAAACTGCATATGAGCAGCACCATTTTTCATGCCATGATTTGAGTGCTAAGAGGCGCAGGACTGGCAAATTTGGTGAGCCAATAGTAGGCAGAGATGGAAAGTTTGTATGTCCTATTTGTCAAAAGACCTTTGAAGAGGAATCACGGTACTTCGGCCATGTTGGATCTCATGCAAGGTATCAAGGGCTGACACCTGAAGCATTCTTTGATAAGGCTAATTCAGCAAGGGTGGCAGAAGTTTCATGTAGCCTTCAGGACTTGACTGGATCACCTGGACAGAACAATAAGGTTTCTGATGGTGAAGCAGGCTTTCAGCACCACAATCATTCAAATGAACATGGTGGCAATAACTCTACAGTTACTGAGTTTTTTAGTACGAATTGTTCAGACAATCTCATTGGGCCAAATAAAGCTAGTAGACACATTACAGATGTTCCAAGTGTATGTAGGTATCCAAGTGATACAGGTTATGCTGCTGCAACAATTTCAAACACCAGTCATCAATATGTGAGCAACACTATTGGCTTTGGTGGGGTAAATGTTTTTAATGGTCAGGTGGCAAGTAACCATGTTGCCAGACCTGCCTGTGGAACGGCAAATCATAATGAATACCGAATTGTTGATCATGGTATTGCTCCTCCAAAGCATGCTGATAATAACACTGCGAAAGCAAGAGGTGTCAACCTCAATTCATCTCTGGATACAATATCTTTCCCTATTGCTAGTGCAAACAATGAAACATCAGCTGCCATTAACAAAGTTAATCAGTCATCTTCTACTGCAAAGTATTTTAGTGGCAGTTTTAATAATGATGGTGCATCTAGTGCTTCTTCCTGTTCTGGATCGACCAATAAAATATCTAGTTCTGTTGACGTAGTGAACAAAACATCTGCTGTTGCCTCCAGAAGTTTTGATCCAAGTTATGGTTCTTATTGCCATGATTATGGTGCTCTGAAAGGTAACCCCTTTGCCAACAAGGACAATACAACGGTGTATCAGGCCAATTTGAGCACACAGCCTGTCTATCCTGTGGCAACCAAGGCTGATTGTTTGGCTTCACGTCAAGTGCAACAAAAAAACAGTGGTAAAGAACTTATGCCGAATACCACAAGTAAGGAAGCAGGATTTGGTACTGAAGCTTACAATAGTGGTACCTTTAGTGGTGGTATCACTGAAAGGAGTTTTGCCCAATTCAATAACAGTGTTACTCAAATAAAACCTAATGCAGGTAACTTTATCAAGGGAAGTGGAAGTGATGTCAACTGCATGAAGGGCTCTTTGGGTAACGAGATGCAAAACCGCTATAATGATCGTGTTCCTGCTTGTGACCCTCATCCTGCATCTAGAACTAGCCGGAATGCCAACGGTCTTATGTCTACACAGGCCAATTTTGTGAACATGTCCTCTGCAGTCCAATCTGTTGGTGATGTTCCAGTGACCAGCACAACCCAAGATCAGGTAACTCGACTCTTTGAATATATACTTTTCAAGATCTAGTCAAGTGATGGTGTTACTATACCCACTCAAATTAGTGTTCCCTTTTAGTGTTTCCCTTTCCTACATACGTTATGATTGCTGTTTTCTATGTGGGTTACCTTTTAATTAGATCACCCAATTCTTGTTGCCTCGAACCATTTTTTGACGATAAAGAAAGGAAAATATCGATAGATGTTGCCAATCTAGTGCCACTTGTTTTACAATTTGTCAATTAGCACGTCAATTATTCAGATAATGTATTTCTTTGTTCAACAGGCTTCTAATTTATCACAAAAAAACTCAGACCTGTGGGGGGTAAGACCACCCCCACGACATTGTATTAAGAAGACCTTCTCACACAGGTCGAGAACACCCTCGAACCCCTGTCCCACTCGTACATAGGGGCTTCATTTGGTTCTTACATAGGGATGTGCACAACATGTATTTTATAGAATTGAAGCCACTTGAACTAGTTAGTTTTGAGTTGAACCAGCTCCACTGACTCGATTTTGACTAATTGTTTAAGTTATTACTTATTAATTGTGCTACAATAATCATACCCCCAACTTTTGCACGGTGAGCAAAACTGCTATGGCACCAAAAAAAAAAAAAAATCTGCTCTATATCTTTTAAAGGAGAAGATTATTTTTACCTCAAATACTATTCTGTCGTGCAGAAGCATAATTTAAACACGACATTGCATGTTGGCATACAAATATTAAAATCACCCCTTTTATTTTTATGTGTTTTGAAACTATATAACACGTTGAAATGGTCCACCTTTTTTTACCAGTCATCTGGACATCAATAGTATCAAAAACACACATTTGGTCATTACTCTATTCTCAATGTATAATATTAATGTATGATACAAAATATTTTTCATGTCAAATTTACTAATATTGTTTTGGCGAATCATTATGCTTATGTTAATAACCAATGAAAAGTTTCTGTCGCTGACTGATCTTGTTCTATTGACTTTCTTATTAGGATACTCCCACCGTTCCAAATTATATAGGTCGTTTTGATTTTTTTTAGATTCATAAATTTTGCCATTCACTTAGATATACACTAAAAAACTATGAATATAGAAATGCCAAAACAACCTATTTGGAACGGAACGGGTACCTTTTTAGCATAGACCTTGTTCTGGTTCAATATTGTTACTGATTTTTTCCCTTGACCTCATTAGAGAGTGTTGAGTGATTTAGTCTCGTGAATCATGAGCTTCTTTAATACTGAGTAACCATGTGACAGTTTGCTAATTGCTGAAACAGTGTGATTTGCAACTTGGATTTGGTGCCCAGAAGCAGCAAATATTTTCTAGCCACGGAGAGGTTAGATCGGCTGCAACTGGATCCCCTCAGCTTGGGAGTAATGCCAGGAATAATTCTCTACCCACTAGATCCTCACAGTTTGGGAACATGGAAGGACCTAAATCTGGAACCCCACAGTTTGGGAGCTTTGCCAGGCCAAATTCTGTACCCGCTGCACCACCTCAGCCAGGAAGCATTGCTCAACCTAATTATGTACATTCTTCTGCATCCTCTCAATTTGCAAGCACGGTTCATTCTAATTCTATACATCCTGAATCCTCTCAGTTTGGGAGGAAGGGTCGGCCTGATTCTATACCTCCTGCTAATACCTCCCAGTTAAGGAGCATGGCCGGACCTAATTTTGTACCTCCTACTCAGTCTTCTCAGTTTGGGAACATGGCCAGACCTAATTCTGGACCTCCTGAATCTTCTCAGTTTGTTGGGAGTGTGGCCCGACCTAATTCTGCAGCTCCTGCTGAATCCTCTCAGTTTGGAAGCATGGCCAGAGCAAATTCTGTACATCCTGCTGTATCGTCACAGTTTGGAAACATGCCCATTCAAAATTTTGTGAGCACAACGGAGCCAACTTTAGTGCTGGGGTATGCACCGCAGATGGGAAGTGTCCCTTCACCAGCAGTACAGTTAGGATGGGATTCGTCCTTGCCAAGAATGGTAACTGGAGGCAGCTTGGTCACATGTGTATGCATATGGTGCAACAGCCAGTTCCACCATTTTGGACCAGTTGACGGACATCAGGCTGGTTCTTTTGGCTTCATTTGCCCTTCATGCAGAGATAGGATGTCTGGTCATCCCAATATGCCCAACAATGGTTCATGGCAACCTTGAGGTGCAGCGGGCAGTGGCTGTATTACTGAATCTGAGCTTGTTTGTTGACAATTTGTAAAAGTTGCACTGGTCATCCTCTAAAGTAGAGTGGAAGACTGCATTTTGGATAACGCTGGGAGCTGGAATGCCAGAGATTGAAGAGAGTATGTAACTTGTCCTTGGAATGCAGAGAGTGAAGGCTCATGCAACATGTCCATTGGTATCCAAGGGATTAAGTTGTTGGCTTGTGGCATAGGTAAAGCTTACCGCAATGTTTGAGCTGTCTCGGATTTTGCCCTGATTGAGGCCCTGAGATCTACTCCGTAGCTGTGATGGGAATGGTGTTTGTAATTGTACCAATCATCAAATTGACCCAGTCACTAGTGTTTGGGTGGTTGTGTATAGTATGTCTGGGATCAGGTGGATTAGGCGTCTAGTATTTGTTGGTTATGTCCCCTGGAATCCGGGGAGTCTTTGTCTATCCTTGCATACCGAAGTTCTGTTTAGTTAAGCTTAACAAGTTTTCAGGTGCCTTTTGAGTTCGGTTTCTCTTACGCTAACAGCCCCTTTTCACCTGGTTCAACCTACTAGGTATCCAGCTGAAATATTGGCCGTGGTACACCGGATGTGTTGGGCGGCATCATGCATGACACAGCCCGCCCTTCCGAAAGTTCTTGCCTGTGCGCTCCAGTATCTGGCTTTGTACCCGTTCGCGTCACACAGACAACAAACGTGATTTTGCCGATCGTTATTCCACACATGGTATTTCTTTTTTCATCAACATCCCCAAAATGCAACTTTGGCGAGTACATTTCGTTGCCAAATACTTAGAACGCAACAAGATTGCAATTTTATAAAACTGTAGTTGGAAACAAATCTGTTTCTACCATTTTTTCGAATATATTCAAACCCAACCCATAGGCATCGCATAAACTCACCTGCAGTGGAGTTTTTTTCCTCTATTTCTTTCTTTTTGCACGGACAAAAAGTTCATTTCTTCCCTCTTGTGCGTGAACACATCGAGTGGCTCAAATTGCTGTGTATTGTGAGGATTCGGCAGGTAAACCCCAGGAAGATTCATCCAGGTCGGGCTCTCATCCAACGTAAGCCGCATCCCATTGTATTTCAAGCATCTTAGTTGTACTAGAACTAGATGGACATATACTAATCCTTGGCATATATGAGTATATGGTCTTGCTCTTGCATGTATATATGCAATGCAATACACATGCAGGATGGTGGCGAATGAGCTTGTAGTCTAATGGTAGGACAGTCCAGGGAGACACTACTCACCAGGGTTTAAATCCTGGTGCTCGCACATTTTCCTGGATTTATTCCGGAATTTTCCGGCGTTATGCATTAAGTGCTAAGCGATGTTCCCGTCGACGACGAGACGTCAATGGTGACTTCAAGAATCTCTAGATCTGCCGGTGCTCAGTCATTCGAAGGTGCTCATAGGGGTAGGGTTTGCGTACGTGTGTTCATAGGGGTGAGTATGCGTGCGTGTTGTGAGCGTCTGCGTTGTACTGTGTAATTCTAAAAAAACACATGCAGTTCAAGAATCTCTAGATCTGCTGGTGCTCAGTCATTCGAAGGTACTCATAAGAGTAGGGTTTACGTACGTGTGTTTATAAAGGTGAGTGTGGGTGTGTGTTAAAATACGTAAGGCACCGGTACGCTCGAACTCCAGCACCATATCAGCAGCCCGTGCAAACCATCTGGCCTTTATACAGGTCGCAGCATATTCGCCTGCACGGTACACAGGGTCGAAAATTTTAGTTATTAGCAACAATCAATGTACTCGCTCCGTTACTAATTGTTGGTCAGTTTAGCTTTTTTTTTCAAGTCAAACCTTAATTCTGCATAGTATTACAGAAAAATGTGTTTGTTTTCACATATACCAAATAAATACACTGCCAATATTTTATGATGGATTTAACACTTGGTGCAGATGTTGGTACTTTTTTCTACAAAATTTGATCCCTTTTTTCTACACTGAACGCTAAATCCTTAACCCTAAACCCTTAAAGTAATAGTGATACTCGAGCTTCATAATAAAGAGGATAATTACTAGATAAACTTGTGGTAGACAATGTAAACTGAAGTCAATAACGGGGTGGTAACCCAAGTCTTGGGAGTGATTAATAATACATACATCAGTGGCTGCGAATGTGGTGTGTCCTGATCCTAGTACAATCAACAGAATACACTTGTGCTTCACAATGTAATTGAAGTCAATTTGGTTAACTGGTTACATAAGTCTTTTGTAATAAAAGTAAGACAGTACATAGTGGAAAAATGTGACATTGTCCTGCTAGGTTTACTAACTATTCCCTTTACTTTGAAAAATGTGCCCCAAATTTTACTGTAGAGATCATTAAACTTATGTGCTCAGACTAGACTCCAACTGTCAATCACAGTCGAGCAAATGTCAGCAATAAGTACCTGTGTCAACCATAGTCTGATCTTGCAGTGAAGCAAAATGAACGAACCGGAACAAATGCAGCTTAATTGTTTAGAAAGTTCTAAACCTTTAGACCTTTTCCCTTTTGACTTCTACAAGATATGTGTAAAAGTGAAAAATAAGAACAAGTTTTGTTTAAGGAAAGAAGAACTAGTACACAGGGAGTATTTTTAATACAAAACAAATGGTTTGGCAGTTGTATTTCACTCTGACAACAATAGTTTGAGCCAGTTGTAACTAGTCGACCGCTTGCTGGTTTCATGAATAATCCTATGCATAGCAACGAACAACTTAGACAAGGTCTGCGGTACCAACATACACTATATGCGAACAATCATGTATTCCTACATCCAACGTGTATGAACTATTGAAAAAGATGGCTTCTTGGACACTTGCTGTTCCACCATGGAATTGTCACTGAAAAAGTTGAAGTAAATGCAGAACTTCATTTTCAATGAAAGACAATGCTGAGAATCTGATCTTTGTTTTAACATTCAGTTGATCTCTGAAAATGCCAGGAGACTGAAAGATTAACCTGCACGACGGTGAATATGAAAAGGGAATTGATGGCATATGACCTGAATAACAATAAATTTTAAAATTAAGAACACTTTTTTACATATTAACAACTTCGAGCCACCCCCTTCCACCTTAAGGCTTGTTCGGTTTGAAAGGGATTGCCCCTCAATCCCCTTGGAGAGGGGATTAACTGAACAAGCCCTCACTCCCTTCCAATTCCCTTAGAAGGGATTAACCCAATAAGTCCTTAGGAATCTAAATCAATGTAAATGGATTGCAAATACCAAACAAACTTACCAAGGCTTATCTTGATGAAAAAAATTGTCAATGTATTTCCTGAGAAAAGCAAGACACTTTACTATCCAGAAACAAGTGTTTTCTGGAGTAATAGCTTCAGGTCTTCGAGCCTGTAAAGATATAGCAGATGTAATTTATCTGACACAGGGAAAATATCAAATGCATAATTGAACAAAACCTACCTGACATTACTAAGGTCAGGATAAGTAGCAATTGCATCCGTGAAATCCTATGGAAGTTTAGCAGATTAGGGTGCCATTGTGTTATTGTGAACAAGAACTAGTTCTAGAGATCAATCTTACTTGGCTAGCAGTTGAAGGAGTATATGTTATTATACATGACATCCCTGCTCCTTTTGCTGCCTATACAAGAAAAAAAAAGAATAATGTACTCTAATATTCAAAGGACTAACTTGTTTAATAAAATATATGTTGGAAAGCTTACTAGTAATCCAATAACACTGTCCTCCACCACAAGACAGTTCTTGCTTTCCACACCTAATTTCTGTGTAGAACAAAGGAAGTCCTTAACATGACGAACTCTGTCGAAAACTCAAAATCATAGTGAGAAATAGACAAATCCTGCTATTAGAGTGTTCGGTACCTCTGCTGCTGTAATATATATTGTTGGATCAGGCTTCTTTCGTTTAACATCATCTCCTGCAGTAGAATGCAATTGAGAATTGTGAGTCTTATGGGACTGCTTATACCATTACCAGAACCTTAACAGCTGCTAGATCCAAATGACTGCATTCACATTTGACATTTGAGTCATCTGATTTTCACATTTGGGAAATTAATATGACCTGAAACATTCTCAACACTTTACTGTTTATAAGACTTGCTAACCTGAAGATGGTCTCAAATAATTATATCACTAACTTAAGGAATTGCGTTATTCAATGCTTTTAGTGTTACAATGCAACACCATATATTTCTTTTATTTTTGCAAATACTTGGTAACAGTTGCCAGCAGGGGCTGAGGACCCGGTATGGCGAGGTATGGCACTCGTCATACCTTGACTCGGCCGTAAAAATACACTCCTCTTCACATGTATGCTACGAATAGCTAGACGTTAACCACGAATGAAGGAACAAGACGGAGTTTATTGGGCTGACAAGTGAGCGGAAGGGAATGGGCGAGGCTAATGCCAAGATTATTGGTATTTATGACAATTTGCAAGTGTTTTACCTTGCGGGTCATTACTGTTAGACTGTATATGTGTATTGGCTGTGTATAGGCCCTATTGGGCCTTGGGGCGCTGGCCCTGTATGGCCGCCGCCCCCCCTGGGTTTCTTGTGTAGAGGGCAAGGGTTTCCACCCTTGCCCATATATGTATGTGTGCTATGCACCTCCATAATCAATCTACTATTTTTCTCAAACATATCTTCCTTCATGGTATCAAGAGACTAGTTTATTTTCCTTCTCTCCTCTGCTTCCGCTTGCCGCGTGCCGCGAATCCCGCCACGCGTCACCCCCCCTGCCGCGCGCCGCTACAGCCGCGCGCCGCCCTCTGCCGCACGCCGCAACAGCCGCGCGCCGCCCTCTCCTGCCCCTATGGTCGGGAGCCCCACCCCCTCCACCCTCGTCGTGGAGGCCAAGGAACGCGCCGAGCGCGCCGACGCCGAAGCCAAGGAGCAGCTTCGCCTCGCCCAGGAGGCCGCCGCCGAGCGCCTGAAGCAGCGCGACGACTTCCTGTAGCGCACCCAGGCTGCTGAAGATGAGGCCGCCCTCGCGGTCAAGGATCGCGAGGCCGCGGATCAGAGGATCCGCGACGCCATGGCCCGTGCCGCCGCTGCGCGCAAGTCTGCTACCGAGGCCGCTGGTGCCGAGGCTTCCGGCGCCGAGGATGGCGACGACAAGGGGTCTCACGTCTCCGATCCCCTTCCCGACGCCCACATCCTGGGGATGCATGAAGCTGCCGCCCTTCTTCATCTTCACTCCCAGGCTGTCGCCGTCCACAACATCCGGCTGCTCGTCCCGATCGTCCTCAACCTTGCCTCCAACAACTACACCCGCTGGCGCGAGCAATTTCTCCTCACCGTCGGGAAGTTTTCCTTGCAGGACCACGTCGAGTGCGACACCCCCGCCGTGATCCTCCCTGACTGGGATCGGATGGATTGCGTCGTTCGTTCCTGGATTTACGGGACGATCTCCAATGACCTCGTGGAGATTGTGCTCAAGCCCCGCGCTACTACACGCGTCATTTGACTCGCCGTCGAGTCGCAGTTCCTCGACAATCGTGAACAGCGTGCGCTCCTCCTCGACACCGAGTTTCGCACCTTCGTCCAAGGCGACCTCTCCATCTCCGAGTACTGCCGCCGCCTCAAGACCATGGCTGATGCTCTGGGTGGCTTCGGCGAGGACGTCTCCGACCGCACGTTCATCCCCAACGTCATCTGCGGCCTCAACGAGAAGTTCGCCCACATAGGTGTTCATCTCCGCCGCGGACGCCCGTTCCCCACGTTCCTCGAGGCCCGCAACGAGCTTCTCCTCGAGGAACTCACCGTCGGCAAGCCGGCGCCTAACAGCTCCACCGCCCTTCTCGCCTCTGCGCCTGGCGGCTCCGGAATGACCGCCAACCGTCAAGCGCCATTGCAGCAGCCTTCCCGCAGCAACAACTCCGGTGGCTCCTCCGGCGGTGCGGGCGGTGGCGCCCCGAAGCAGCAGCAGCAGCGCCGTTCCGGTGGGAACGGCGGCAACAAGCGCAACGGCGGCAACCAGCGCTCCAAGTCCAGCGGGAACGGCGGCAACAACGGCAACGGCGGCCGTGCGCCGTCCTTTGGTGGCCCCCCAGCCGTCCCGCCAGGGCTGGTGGTCACCTGGCCCGGCCTCCAGCTCTGGCCCGGCGCTGGACAGGCGCCACACCAGGCCCTCCTAGCGTAGTACCAGGCCAGCCAGGCGCAGCAGCTTCATGCCGCCCAAGCTGCCCAGGCACAGGCTTATGCCCAGGCCCAAGCACAGGCGCTCCACCTTCAGGCACAGGCACATGCTCCTGGCTCCTCTACGGCCGCCTCAGGACAGTGGCCGGCCAGTGTTCCCGGCATCTACACCACCGCTACCGGTGCTCCATACTGGGATCCGCAGTCCCTGGCGTCCACCTTCAGCACCATGACGCTGAACCAGCCACAGCAGAACGAGTGGCACTTCGATTCAGGTGCTACCTCTCACATGGCCTCCGATTCTACTTCTCTTTCACATACTTTTACCCAGCGATATCCTTTTCCTTCAAACATTGTTGTCGGTGACGGATCTTTACTCCCTGTCACTTCCACTGGTTTTGCACAACTTCCATCTAATTTATCTCTTAATAATGTTCTTGTTTCACCAAAACTTATTAAGAATTTGATTTCTGTGCGCCAGTTTACTACTGATAACAGCTGTTCTGTTGAATTTGACCCCGCTGGCTGTTCTGTGAAGGATCTCAAGTCTCGGAACGTGATCATTCGATGCAATAGCTCCGGTCCTTTGTACTCGCTGCATTTACCTGCTGCTCTCACCCTCACTGCTGGCTCCACTTCCACCCTTTGGCACCGTCGTCTCGGACATCCTGGTCAAGAAGTCTTGGCCAAACTACCTTTTTCATGTAATAAAGGCATTAGCTCGTCTCTTTGTCATGCGTGTCAGCTAGGTCGTCATACTCGTCTACCTTTTCGAGTTTCTTCGTCTAGAGCTTTGAGTCGGTTTGATCTTATACATTGTGATCTGTGAACATCTCCAGTCACCAGCGTTTCTGGCTATAAGTATTACTTGGTTATACTTGATGATCACACACATTATTTGTGGACTTTTCCTCTTCGACTCAAATCTGACACGTTTAGCACACTTGCTAATTTCTTTTCATATGTGACCACACAGTTCGGGACTACTGTCAAGGCTATCCAGTGCGACAACGAACGCGAGTTTGACAACTCCAGCGCCCGCACCTTCTTCTCCTCCCGCGGTGTCTTGCTACGCATGTCGTGCCCCTACACCTCGGCCCAAAACGGGCGAGCCGAGCGTATCATTCGCTCCATCAACAACACTGTGCGCTCATTGTTGTTCCAGGCCAGTCTTCCACCCACCTACTGGGTCGAAGCTCTGGCTACCGCCACATACGTCCTCAACATCTTGCCAACCAAGACGTTGTCCACGGGCACCCCTCACAGTGCTCTCTTCGGTTCAGAGCCCTCCTATGAGCATCTCCGTGTGTTCGGCTGCAAGTGCTACCCGAACCTTTCACCCACTGCCCATCACAAACTCTCCCCACGATCCGCCCTGTGTGTCTTCCTTGGTTATTCTGCTCATCATAAAGGATATCGGTGTCTTGACTTGTCTTCCAACAGGATCATCATCTCTCGGCACGTCATCTTTGACGAGCACAGCTTTCCATTTGCGGAAAGAACCACCACCGGCACCGCGGATCCCTATGAGTTTCTTGATGCGCCTCCTGACCCTGTGCCGACCAATCCCATTGGATCGCCACAGCATTTTGTTCGTGCAGGTCCTCCCAATGGTGCTCCGACAACACCCGCATTGCCACATGCGGCAGATGGCATTCCACCCGTGGTGCCCTCCGGCGTCTCTCTCACACTGCCACGTGCGGCCCCAGGCGCCTCTCCCACACTGCCACGTGCGGCCCCAGGCGCCTCTCCCGCATTGCCACATGCGGCCCCTGACGCCTCCTCGACGCCGTTCACCACACCCTTGCAGGCTCCCGTCGTCTCGCCCGGGTTCTCGCCACTCCCGGTGAATGCCCGGGATTTTCATTGTGTCTTCGGGCGACGACAGCCTGCCCCTGTGTAAGTGCAATCAAGCCCTAAGTGGGTTTTGGTGAGTTGAGTGACAACTTGATTGAATCACTAACACTCTTGTAAAGCATGTGAGCAGGTTGTTGATTATTGATAAATGATATTTATGTGTAAGATCATGTTTTTGGCTCATATTGCAAAGATGATAAGGGTGGATCATGGCATTATACATGGAATGTATGCAAACTACTAAAGATGAATGTCATGAGTTGGTTAATGTGTTCTTCCCATTGGAGTCTATATAAGACATACAACAAGTGATCCTAAGCTAAAGAAAAGCAAATATAGAGGCATGATTATATATGGTACTTAGTTGGCCTCTCTATGTCAAAGCAAAGCATATTGTGAAGAAAGGAGAAGCTTGTGATGTAAAAATGGGAGAACTAAGTTAAAGATGAGTATGGCATCAAAGGGATTTCACTATTGATACAACATGGAACTTGATGAGCTATACAATGAGTTCACCGAGCATAATATAAAATGGATTTCACTCTTACATCAAGTGGAAGATATTGACTCTTACAAAGAAGTTAGTTGCAAGACTTCAAATATAGCGTTGACAAAGGTCATGTGGTTACCTCTATTGTAATGGACCTAAATGGAAGCTTGCAAGGCAAGGATGTTTGTTATCAATCAAAAGGACAATTATTTGAGTGGCATCTCAAATGGAATTCTCTCTATGGTGCAAGGCTTGACTCAATAGTGGCAAGGATAAGTGATGAAGAGATCAAGATGGCTAAAACGAGGAACTAAGCAAAGGCTATGGATAGCGACCATAAGCAAGGTGCTAGGGTGAAGTTGAGAGCGTCAAGGATTTCGAAGTATCATATCCAAGCCTACCGAGGAAAGTGATAAATTGCATCTAGTGTCATGATTGATAATTTGGAGTGGCTCTAGAATTCAAAGTGATTGATTCTCTACTCTATGGAAGAATTCTAAGTCACTAGCTCAAGGTGGATATGCTCAAGCACATGCATCTATTTATATCTATAACACGTGCTCAGTTGGTATACAACATTGGAAGCCCTCGAATCATTGAAGATCAATTACCGGCGTACCTTGATGGTTCAAGCTCAAGTAGATTAATTAGGGTTTATCTTTTATCTTGAGTTTAGGTATGCCGTACTATCAAGAGGGATGAATCATTGGTTGGACAACAAACATCAAAAAGTGCTCAAGTGAACCCAAGAGAGACTAACCCTGGAGTTCAAACCTTAGTAGAGCTCTCTGGCCCAAACCGGTCTGACCGTTTTGGCAAACCGGTCTGACCGTTTTGGGCACTGATACCGTCCAACGGCTAGTTGGTTTGAAAACCGGTCTGACCGGTTTGGCAAACCGGTCTGACCGGTTTTGTCTGACAGACTAACGGCTAGTTTTTGGGAGGATGGGTATTTATACCCATGAGCTCCTCTTTGAGGGGCTGCTGGTTCCCTGCGCCTCCTATGCTTTCTTGAACCCCAGCTAAGCTCTCCCCAACCTCTCTAAGTGAGATTCAAGCCTTTAGTGCCCTATTCTTGTGTTGGGTTGAGAGAGTGACTTGTGTGAGAGCTTTAGAGAGCTTTGAGAAGCCTAGTGAGCATCCCACACTTGAGCACCTGCTGATTTTTGTTGAAGATCCTTTGAAGCATCTTTTACTCTTGGAGCCTTGCTCCTAGACGGCTAGAAGTCACTTGGAAGCTCTCCAATCCGAGATTGTGGAAGCTCCAAGAAGTTTGTATTACCCCTGTGATTCTAGTGGAAACCTTCTCATCTCAAGGGTTCATTCTCTTGACTTGAGACCGAGGTCAAGGGCAAGCCTTGTGTGGCGAGCCTATCGTTGTGTGGATACCTCAACAACGTGGAGGTAGGCTAACCTTAGTGGTGGGCCGAACCACGGGATAAATCTTTGTGTCTTTTGTGCATTTACTTCATATATATCTTGCTTATTGTTTTATCTCTATCTCTAGCATATACCTTGTGCTTCCGCTTCGATCTACTTTGGTGTGCATGTGCTGTGTGCAGGGACTTCATTGATACTCTTGGAAACACCTGTGGAAGTCCTACACCAAGTTTGGTTTGTGCTAGAACTCGTAGAGGGCATATACTTGTTTGTTGGTTTGCTGCCTAGCAAAACCGGTCTGACCGATTTTGGAAACCGGTCTGACCGGTTTTAGTACTAACAGAGGGTTGAAGTTTTTAATAAGTGCAGATTCGTCTATTCACCCCGCCTCTAGACGACATCAAGATCCTTTCACCCTGCAGCATCAGCACCTCCGTCACCTCCGGTGCCCCCTGCTCCCAGTCCGGGGACGCGGCCTGCCGGCAGCCCCGCTGCTTCTCCCGGTGTTGTTGTCCCTCCGCTGCCCAAAGGGGCAGTCCCGGTGCCTCCCGTCGTCAACCAACACCGCATGACGACTCGTGCCAAGTCGGGCTTCCGCCAGCCGGCCCTGTTTCATACAGCGCCGCTCTCGCCGATCCCCAAGTCCTTTTGTGCAGCTCTCGCCGATCCTAACTAGCGAGCTGCCATGGAAGAGGAGATTGCTGCTCTCTCCCAGAACAAGACTTGGGATCTCGTTCCACGCCCATCCAGAACTAATGTTGTCTCCGGCAAGTGGGTGTTCAAGATCAAGTACAACTCTGATGGCTCTTTCCAGCGCTACAAGGCTCGCTGGGTTGTTCGTGGCTACTCTCAGCGCCCTGGTGTTGACTTTGGTGAGACCTTCAGTCCTGTCGTCAAGCCTGCTACTGTTCGTACTGTGCTGTCCCTTGCAGTCTCTCGACGTTGGCCGGTTCATCAGCTCGACGTCAAGAATGCCTTTCTCCATGGTGCTCTCACCGAGACAGTCTAGTGCGTCCAACCATCTGGGTTCGAGGACTCTGCTCATCCAGACTTCGTTTGTCGGCTCAACAAGTCTTTGTACGGTTTGAAACAGGCGCCACGAGCATGGAACAACACGTTTGCAGCATATGTTCTGTCACTGGGTTTTGTGGAGTCCAAGGCGGATACCTCTCTGTTTGTCTACCACCGCGGTTCCGAGACTGCATACCTCCTGCTCTATGTTGACGACATTGTCCTCACTGCCTCATCATTAGCATTGTTGCGCCGATTCATTCAGGATCTTCAGCGACAATTTTCTCTGAAGGATCTGGGGACTATTCATCACTTTCTGGGAGTCCATGTTCAGTCTGTCACCGGTGGTGGTCTTCACCTCTCACAGCGCCAGTTTATGATTGATATCTTGGATCGTGCCGGCATGTCAGCCTGCAAGCCCTGCAGCACCCCAGTCGACACCAATCCCAAGTTGTCTGCCGCCACAGGAGCTCTCCGTGAGAAACAGCATGCTACAGATTTTCGTAGCCTGGCTGGTGCACTTCAGTACCTGACTTTCACCAGGCCCGACATTGCCTATGCTGTTCAACAAGTGTGCCTTCATATGCACGCTCCCCGGGAAACTCATCTGGCAGCTCTCAAGCGTATTCTGCGCTATGTGTGTGGGACTCTCCACCTCGGCCTCTTGATTCGCCCTTGCTCCCAGGACAGTCTGGTGGTTTACTCTGATGCAGACTGGGCTGGCTGCCCAGATACACGTAAATCTACCTCCGGATATGCCGTCTTTCTTGGTGACAATCTGGTTTCCTGGTCTTCGAAGCGGCAAGTTACAGTTTCTTGCTCCAGTGCCGAGGCTGAATACCGGGCTGTTGCTAATGCTGTAGCTGAAGCAACCTGGCTGCGACAGTTGCTCCTTGAGCTACAGTCCCCGTTACGTCGCACCACCCTGGTTTACTGCGACAACATCAGCGCCGTCTACATGTCCGCCAACCCCGTTCAGTATCAACGCACCAAGCATATTGAGATCGATCTCCACTTCGTTCGGGAGCGTGTTGCTATTGGTGATATCTGGGTTCTCCATGTACCTACAGCTTCACAGTACGCTGACGTCTTCACCAAGGGGCTGCCTTCTTCTGTCTTCACAGAGTTTAGGTTCAGTCTAAACGTTCGTGGCACCAACGATTAGACTGCGGGGGCGTGTTAGACTGTATATGTGTATTGGCCGTGTATAGGCCCTATTGGGCCTTGGGGCGTGGCTGGCTGGCCCTGTATGGCCGCCCCCCTGGGTTTCTTGTGTAGAGGGCAAGGGTGGAAACCCTTGCCCATATATGTATGTGTGCTATGCGCCTCCATAATCAATCTACTATTTTTCCCAAACATATCTTCCTTCAATTACATATGAACTTTGATTGCCAACACTCTTGTAGTGTAGTGGTAAGCTCCCCAGTTGAGGGAGACACCAACCATGGTTCAAATCCTGGTGGCAGCAAAAAAAATCCCCTCGTTGGCAACCCAAAAAATAGTGGTAGTGCGCCAGCTTGTGGCACCTATGGTTGGTTTAGGCCCTCCTACCAGGGGTAGTTGCAGTGGCCGCCAGCCCAGTTGGTCGTGGTCGGCCCAGGTTACGGTGCGGCCCTATAGGGTGAAGCCGGGGTTCAGGGGTTTTCTTGGCCGGATTGGCTGAGATTTCTTCTTAGTGCAATGTCGTGGGGGCGGTCTTTCCCCGCCAGTCAAGTTTTTTTTATATGCACTTTGATTTTTAATTTTACTTTGTTGTCTTTTAATTTTGCCATACCTTAATTTTATTCCGTCCTCTGCTACTAGTTGCCAGTGAACGTCGAAAGGCTAAAGGTAAATAAGGAGACAAAAGAATCAGAATTATACCAGCGAGGAAGCAATCCAGGCCATTAAATCGCTCCTATAAAAGAAAACATAAACTCAGACCATAACTAAACTTATAAATTTTTACGATTAGAAATATGGGAAAGAAACATAAGTTAACTTACAAGTCCAATAAGGTTTTCGAGGCACATTATTACTGAGCTTTTAGTTGCTGCAGAGCAAACAGCAAGCTTGATACCCTATAACATTGTATGAAATCATCTCAGAGCTAGTTTGTATACTCAAACAGCAATATTGAATTTGTAAGGAAAACACTAGCATGGAGAAATTAAGAGATTGATTTCAAAAGAAAAGGAATGTATTCCGATAAGTTATATTACCGCATCCTTTACTTCATCCATCAGCCGCAAAACACCAGGTCTAGGCTCCACCTACATTACAGAGCCTCAAATCAGCAAAAGATGATTAGGAGGCTACCTGTTATGTGTATAAATGTAATTTTGAGTGTCACTGAGTGTAGGTTCAGGAAATAATCCAGACATTGCACTCACAGTTCCAGATTTTATTATTTCTTTGTATCTCTCAGTTTTCCAATCCTGTAAAAAGCGGTTACTGCTGTAAATATTCTTGAAATCAGAAGTCAAAATAGTGTTAGTTGCAGTAGATTTTATATGAGAATGCATAAAAGACTTCTTTCACTAAAGGAGTGTTCACAACCGAGCACATAGCTGCAACCTGCAACGCTGTGAGATTCCAGTTTTTGGATAGGTGATGTGCAGATTAGAAACACAATTGAATGATAGATTGGGGAAAATATAGTATTTCTTGAGAACTCACAAACTTTCAAGATAACCTCAAGATAGTGCATGGCACAAAGCATTGGCAGTCCCACCAGGAGAAACATAGTAATCAACTACCTGCTGTTTACTTTTGTAAGACCAAAGACATAAAGGAGGGACCTGAATTATGTCAACCAACTTTTCCTTATCAGAGTCAGTAGAAGGTGGTGTCTCAAATATCTTCGAAGAAGGCCACCCATTCTCCCCAAAGTACCTACCAAATCCCGAGCTCCAATTAATTCAGTAATGGTTCAAACATCAAGTACTGAAACAGTATCTGTAGTTTTGTTCGCAATGATTCAGTAAACAAGCAGCGCTGACATGCAATGCAACAACCAGCAAATGCCAATTTCAAACTATTTATCCACATTGCCATGTCCTACTCTATCCAATGACAATGAGCAACTGCATTTTACAGCATGTATGCATGCCCTGCATTGGAGGAACGCCCGTGTGGTTATGCCAAAAATATGTAAGTAAAAATAAACGGTAATAGCACAATGATGATCAAGCTTGCACAAGCAACGGTAATAGCACAATGATGATCATCACAAGCAAGTGACTAGCGGTTTGAGCAATTCCATAACGAGAGTACCCAACAAACAACAGGACTTGCGCACGTACCACCGCATCTTGGGCTTCCCGCCGCCGATGCGGTTCTGTAGCTCGTCGTAGAAGGCCTCGTCCCAGTACAGCGGGTCGGCGGAGGCCGGCGGGCAGCGCACCCCGAAGTGCGCGAACGCGTCGTTGTAGGCCTGCCGGTGGAGGTGCTCTGACTCCAGTATGACGCCGTCGCAGTCGAAGATGAGCGCTTCGAGCGACGGCGCGGGAGAGGCCGAAGCGGAAACGACGAGCCGGGGCGCGCGGCGGAGGCGCGTCGTGGGGACGTGGGAGTGGGATCGGTGGCTGAAGAAGGGGTGGCGGCGACCGACGCCGACGGAGGGGGCGATGAAGAGGGAGGTGGAAGCCATCGTTGTCGGAGGCATCGGATGGATGGACTGGAGTGAAAAGTAAGCGCGATTGGTTCGAAATGGGTCGCTTATCTAGCGCTTCTCGCCTTCGTTTCGTTTATATTAGTATTAGTACAAGTGATATCCCGCGCGTTACCATGAAAATTAATATTTTACCATGGAAATTAAAAATATTAAGGTGAAATTTTAAATAGAAAAAATAAGTTTATATACTGATGAAACAATCTTGCACCGCCTTCAATTGCGATGATTTGAGTTTGAAACTTTCAATATCGCAAAGCTCGATATCCAGAAAAAACAACAAATTGCACTCTTGGCTAAACTGTCAGCATAAGCAAAAGAAAAAGGAATTATATATGTAATGTGAAGTTACAGAAATGAAAACTATTCTGTTGCTCGATAAGTGGATTGATATATACCTTTGGATTAAGCATTTTCACAAAGATTCCAGTGTTTACAGTTTATACATTCATCAAGAAAATATATCAGAATAAACAGTGATAGATTCGTCTTTGATCAGAATAAACAGTTCAGGTTCAGGCATCTTCTCGGAAGTCGACCAAGAAGGAAAAATTGAAAAGGCATATGCTCATTCTCAAAAGAACAAAAGAAAAGGTATTTGCTCACCTTTTTCTTGAGATAGTACTTGTTGAGCACATCCAGCCAGCTCGCTCTGCTCCAACATCCCATACCTCTAGCTACCGGCGATCAAGAGAAATACTCAATCCTTTCCTTGCAGACTGCGAAGCCAAACCTGTTTGAACACCAGCGATCAAGAGAAATGCTCGATCGCTTGCAAAGCCAAATTTGCTTGGTTTTCCATGAACACGTCGGTGATTTAAAGGGGTGAGAACCTCCCCCGAAGTGCCGAGTGAATTATTAATTGGATCGGAATGCCAAGTGGTTGATTAACGCAACCTGTCATTCCAGGTTTCATTTTTATGTAGTTGTTGCGGGGCACAATGGAGTGCGGTGCTTCAAATTGTAGGAGTGGGAATGTGAATGATGAGTTAGTGGAGGCTGTTGATCTGCCAGCATTAGTGATTGTTGAGACTCTTGAGCTGCGTGTGATGTTGTGCTGAGTAAAGAAGGATAGGCGGATGACGTGGCTGACTGTGGTTTGAGAGAATGGTACCGATTATATTGTATGATACCCGTGCTAACGCTACGGAAATATTTTACAATACTACTAATTAAAGAATAAAAAGAATTTTATTATCAGTGACACCAATCTGAAATTTAAAAACATAACAAATACACAATGGTAAAAGTATTATCACCACCCACACTGTTACAAGCTGATAGTACAGGGTCCATACATGCTACCATGGCCCAATCAATTTTTTTTTTACCACGCAAAGCGTTCCTGATTTGCATTATGGACAAGTTACCAATTTACCACCACCCACACCGTTGCAAGCTGATAGTACAGGATGAACAAAAATACTGAACATCTCCCTTTTAGGAACAACTTGTAATCTAATAGATTCATATATAGCTCTCCCTATCTGGAACAACATTGTAAGCTAATATATTCATATATAGCTTTACAACTGATAAGAATTATAACAAATTTTAATCTCTGGTTTGTATTTGAAAACAAAGACACCTACGGATTAGCTTCCTTTCTTCATTTGCTCAACTTCCATCTCAAGAACAGACAATGCTCGTTGCACAGATGCTGATTTCTCTTTGTGAGGGTCAAATTTGAGGATTGATACATTGCCATCATGCGATGCTTAAACCAATCAGGCATAATAAAAGACAGAGAATCATATTTCTTAAATATAAGATCATGGTGTCAAGGAATCAAGAATAGCAATGATGATATCGAAGTCTAGAAAATCTCAAATTAAAATAGAGGAACCTTCATAAACAAAAATGCCAACAACTTAAAAACCAGTTTTGCTGGATTTAACATTTGTAACAACGGTATGCTGACCAATTCAGTGACCTCTATTTTCCCAGTTATATGTTTATCAACTGAGTGCATAACGTTATCCACGTACAATTCAGAGGTATACTTTGATTATCAATTGCTCTTACAATATATCAACAATTGCTACAAAAATCAATATATCATCAATTGCTACAAAAATCAATATATCATCAATTTCTCTTCCAAATTTGGATCCATTCATATAACTTTTTACATTAAGCATGCTCAATTTGACTCATTGCTAGTTATGAACTTCTTTTGGCAATCAGTTTGGTTCTATTTCCTAATAGACCTTTATATGCATAAGAGCTCAATCTTCCACAACAAATCCCAAGTCGTAAAGAGCTAACAAGTCCAGTTACTCTAAAATCAATCCCAAGCAAATTGTTTACTCACCGGGAGCAATGCAGCTACATGCACCTGAATTCCACCCTCTTATGTGCATCACCAGTCCGTCTTGAAGGAGAGCGTAACATGCCTGGAAAGTTGTACCAATTAGTCGTAGATAGGCAGCACGAGAGACATCATTGACCGATAAAAGAATGAAAGCATATAACATTTTTAGAACAAAACACAACGACGAGGTGCAAGCAACCACATGGTGCCTCGACTGCATATAATAACTCTAAACGGAACTGGTTCCTCTGAAGTTTTCTCAACTACCTCAGAGAGAGGTAGGAGTCCCTCCGCTCTGTGTTTTATTAAGTGACTGCACTTTGTTCAATCGACATGCAACGGAAGGGCTCCTGTACATATTGTCGTCCAGCAACACAAACAAAATGAAAAAAGTAATTGTTTCAGATTTTGTGCAAAACAAAGTTTTAAAGAAAAAAATATCTAGTGTCCAAATCAATTGTCGAAATCAAATTTCGATTGAAACCATGAGATTTACAAAATAAAATTAGTAGACCATATTTTGAGTCAAATGATTTTTTGCGTGTGCTTCAAAATATTGGTCGGTTAAGAAAGAAAATTATTAGTCAAAAATAATAAATATTGGTGTATTAAAAAAGTTCAAAATTAATTTGATTCATGCGATCATGTTTTCCACTTCATCCGTTCCAAATTATAGGGTGCTTTAGCTTTTTTTAATTCATAAAGTTTGCTATGCATTTAGATATATACCCTATGTCTAGATGTATACTAATATCTATGAATCTAGAAAAATCAATGACAACCTATATTTTGGAACGAAGGGAGTAGATCAAGAAACACCACAATTCAATCAAAATTTAATTTGGACACTTTATTTGTAAAATACATATTTTTCTCGAAATTCTGTTTTGCACAAAAGGCAAAATGAGTCAGACTTGCTACTTTTTTTGCACCAACCAATTATGTATTGCACTCAATGTAAAAAAATTATGCATTGCACTGTGTTCTTTTTATTTTTGGCTGCGTTGCTGGGCATCCAGTCCTGTGTTGGCCTTATTGCACTGTGTTGCTGGGCGCACAGAAGATGTGTAGCACTCAGCCGTCAGATGTTGATCGAACGGTGGAGGGGCTCCTACCTCCCTCTGAGGTAACATCAAAAACTTCAGAGGAGCCCCCGATCCCTCTAAACAGGTTTGTGAGATAAAGAAACACATGGATGCATGTCACACCCGATTTTACAAGGAAAACCGAATGCATCTTATATGTGCGTGAGGATCAAGTTTACACACATATGATAGACGCCATAAGTGAAAAACCATAAACAATATTCAAAACGTATAAGATTTAATAACTTTATTACAACATCTTTATTACACTCAGACGGTAGACTCGAAGGTCTTAACATGAACAAATGATAACTAAGACGAAGCGACTCCGTCTTCAGCTTCCACAGGCACTTGACTGGGGGATGCAAGCCTCAGAACTCATCGTAGTCGCTGTAGTACTCCTCACCGTTGTTCTCCTCTGAACAACGGTAAGCAAGGGTGAGTACACTTATGGTTGGTACTCAGCAAGTGAGGGAAGATGTAAGGCTATCAATAATAGGCTAAGGTTTTGCAGTGGTTAGCATTTTAATGTTGATCAAATTTTATTAGCAAGCATCTATTTACTAGATATAAGTTCATACCAACCCACTTAAGCATTTAGAAACATCTCATCTCAAAACCATATGAAAACCATGATTTAATTCCATCTTTAAGTTTAGTTATCATGTGAGGGTCCAAGCCGCTCTTGATCGTGAGCACGGCTGATCGATCAGTTTTAACTCTGCAAGGGTTATACATTTTATCCTCAGCTCGTGTTCCCCATGTTGCCCGAGTTAGCTAGACCCTTAAATACTTCCAAGATGAGTGGCTAGGGGTCCACTACGAAGCCTTTACAAAGGTATGCAAAATACCAACAACCCGCATAGTTACAGTTCAGAGCGGACCATAACTCTCCCTAATGGTCAGTACCTTAGGAAAGGCTGCTACCCCAAAAGAACCGGGCTATACCCCTGCAACTCCAAACCCCCTTTCCTCTTTTCGGATAAGGTCATCGGAGCATTCGCACACCTAATTAATTGGCTAAGCTAGAGCCATATGGACTGAAGTTGCACTATTTTCCTGGGTGGTTCTCCATGTTCTGATTAAACTCATGATCTTGTTTACCAAAGCTCATAAAAAAGTAAGCATGACTTAATTGACATAAAGATTCATTTTTTAAACCATCCCAAGGTATAGCAACTAAGCATTATTGTAAGTGCAATTAGGCCCTAAGTGGGTTTTGGTGATGTTGACCACCCAATTAAAGGTCTAATGAGCTTTTAAGTGTATGTTTCAGGTTAATGATTTATATAAGGTGCAAAGGAACAAGAGGAGACCCCTAATTCAAAAAGGAAAGGCTTGCCCTTGTCCAAGGATGCTAGTTTAATTTATTTTCATTTGAAAATTGAGTATAGGACAAGCCGTACTATCAAGAGGGATACTAATAGTGGCTTTGGGGTAGAACCAAGTGCATTAAGCTCTTTTAGAAACCAACAAATCTTCCCAACCACAAATGTCTTATCAGCTGCAGCTCTGTTTCCTCTGTGCCCGGAACCTCCGCACTTTTCCTGGAAGTTCCGGACTGCATTCTGTCTGCTAGCTGAAGACTCCCAGAACTCGGAAGTTCCGAGATTTTTCCGGAGGTTCCGGGTTTTCAAAAAGAGCCATTGCAGATCTAGATCTAAGGGTATTTATACCCCTTTGACCCCCAACGGTCCTCTTCTTCTTCCCTGCGCCGAAACAGTAGCATGCACCTCTCTCTCTCTCACAGCATCACTCCCACCTACTTGAATCCAAAATCCATCCTTAGCATTCAAGTCTTGGGTGATTCCTTGTGAGAAGAAGCAAATCCTTTCACTCTCTTGAAGTTCTAGTGTACTTGGTGAAACCCTAGCTTACTTGGTGGATCTATTACTCTTGGAGTTTTACTCCTAGACGACTAGATGTTACTTGGGAGCTTCCTAGCTTTGTGTGGCTGCCCCAAGTTGTTTGTATTACCCTTTGTGACTAGTGGAGCACTCCACTTATTGCTTTGGTGATAGGTGTGAGAGAGGAGTGGATCTAGAGAGATCCCAAAGCCTTTGTGGCTTACCTCAACAACGTGGATGTAGGCTAACCTTTGTGGTGAGCTGAACCACGGGTTAAATCTGTGTATCTTGTGCTTTGTCTCATTTATATATCTTGCTAGCTTGTTCTTTATTGCTCTCAACTAGATCTATTAGGGTTTGCACTAGATCTATAAGTTATCTTGCTCTAAGGTTGTTTAGTAGCTTATGCTTCAAATTCATAGCTTCAAATATCTGTCTCTTACTTGTGAAATCAGCTCTTAGCTATCTAACTCGTGCAGGTTTGAAAAATCAGAAGCTTGTTGACGGTGAATTTGGTGCTCCAAACATGTTCGTTACACTTTGGTTTGAACTTCATTATGGTACTAACCCGCCACTAGGCACACTAATGATATAACAAGTTCAACTTTGTATGTGCATTTGGAAGTGTGATGTTTTTGTAGGAAAACATGGACTGAAGGGACGGAGTCACATCGAGTTCAAAGGAGTAAATGAGGAGTTCCGTTCGTGTTCAAGTGCAAGGCAAACTCACTCCCAAAAGTGGCAAGGACCAAGGTGCTACGACAAAACATCTCCGAGGACCAAGACATAAAGATCGGATTTCATACGAGAAGACCCCCTATATTTATCACAGGGTTGATGACACCAAAAAGACACAAATATTGGGGTCAAAGTCCAAAATGCCAAGACGGGCCACTCGGAGGAAGGGGCGACCGAACTGGGTCGGGAAGGACCCAGACCGGCCGGCCTGGCCCTTTCCCACGCTGGTTCGGCCCCCGGTTTCTTGTGCACGAAGATCCTTCAACCCTAAGTATTGGCCGGTGCCGCCATTCGTCAAAAACACAGATAAATACCCCCGAGAGGATCCATTCATCAAGAGAGGTTGGATCGGAAGAGATTCGAGGAGAGCACTCGAGAGAAACATTCATCTAGTCCAAGAAGGCGGCCACAAGCGAGGGAGGACGTCGAGGTGCTGCCACGGCGCCCCCGGAGTTGAAGGACGCATCGCCGGAAGCATCTACCATGATCAACGACGCCATGCTTAGCGTCTTTATGGGGTAATCTTCTCATTTGTCCATGGGGTTGTAACGGATCATGTCATGTAATCGCCGACTCGTTTATGGTTTCAATCTATTGGTTTCGTGTTGATGATGCTTTCATGTTTAAGGCTAGTTACCGTGCTTTTCGGGTGTATAGATCTCACTACTCCCGTTGATCCCTTCAACATACCGTGATCGTTCGTTGTTTTGCCTTGATTGCCTTCACCTAGTGACAGTGCGAGAGAAGGAAAATGGTGAAGCCATGGTCACACCTTCAATAGATTAGATTGGTTTTTATCTTCTTTGGCGGTTGCATGTTCATGTATCCTAGACCCTATGGGCAAGTGTCCTTTACATCTAGTGCACCTCACACACCTCTTTGTTTTAAGATTAGTTTGCTCTTAGATCAATCTCTAGTTAAAGGTTGTCTTAATCGACTAGATTAGCTTTAGATCGAACGCTAGCAATCCCCTTGCTCCTTGGGTTGACAAGAACCTTGGGTTTACACTCAAGGGAAGAAGGGTCCCATACGGTCTGTACGCTTGCGGATCGAAGTTTGCAACGACAATCAATCGTCAACAAGCCCCTTTTTCTGGCACCGTTGCCGGGGAGCAAGCCAGTTTGCTACGTTTGATTTTGTGTTAATTTTTGTTGATTACTAACATCTAACCTTTGTTTCCTAGAAACCCCCGCTTTTGTTTTGTTTTTGTTTTTGTTGTCCAGATGGCGTTCGCCCACCGTCATTTGGAAGAACCGGAGAAATCATTAAGGGATTACGCTAGTCCCCGATGTGAAGACATCAAGGTACAAGAGTCGGATTCGAAGCCCGAAGCGACGAAGTATGAGATTAAGACGTGAATCATCGAGATGGCGGCGGCCAATCCTTTCGAAGGGATGGAGGCGGACAACCCGTATAGACACATCAAGCACTTCGCGATATTGTGCAATACGGTACGACAAGAAGGAGTCCCTGATGAATGGTTCAAGTGGAATCTCTTCCCATACTCACTTGCCGGTGAGGCAAAGAAGTGGTACTCATTCGCATCCTTCGAAGTTGGAGGGAATTGGAACCAATTGACAAGGAAGTTTTGTGAAGAATTCTTCCCGATAAGTAAAGTCCAACATCTAAGGAGGCAAGTGATCACCTTCACGCAAGGAGAAGAAGAAGGGATAGACCAAGCGTGGAATAGATTCAACGAGTTGATTGAACAAGGACCACGACTCGGATTCTCCGGTGACGTACTTTTGCACACTTTTTTCTTTTCCCTAACCCCTAGTTGCGCAGAACATGTTCAAATGTGTGCAGGAGGGGATCTCATGGAGAAAACACTCACGGAAGCCGCTCAACTTTTACAAAAAATCAGCAAGGCGGCGGCCACGCGAAGAGATTGGGAAACATGACTTTCGAGGAAGCAAGAATGTGATTCAAGTGTGAGAACACTTGCTGGAATTTTCAGAGAAGCGACCCCGGAACACAAGAAAGAGGAGCCAATTCCAGAAAAATTAGAAGAAGTACACGTGGAAGCAAGAACTACCTCAAACATCGACTTCGCCAAGTCAAGCCAAGTGAATGGAAGAAGCATTTCAAGCGCAAAGCCGTTGAGGGAGTTCGAGCAAATGGATTGGGTTCCAATTGATTTTGGGGAAGTGTTTGACAAGAGAAGACCATACCCCAACCAAAAGGGGGTGGCAAGAGCTTTGGAGGTAGATTTCCCGCCGGGGAAGCAAGCGGAAAATTCATATGATCTTGAAACGACCGGCGAGATTTTTCGAAAGCTCTTTAATGAAGTAGAAGTGGATCCAGACCATATAGCCGAGGTGAAAAGAGTGATGGGGATCAAGCCCGAAGAATCGCCATACGCTCGCCTCGCTGAAGTCTACGCCATAGGGTCCGATCAAGAGGAGAAGACAACCCCGCACTTAAGTTGCACGATTAATGGAATTCAATTCAAAGCTTTATGTGACATCGAAGCACAAGTAAGTGTCTTATCCTCTAAAATTTATGATGAGATTCATAATCATACCATAGACCTAGTCCCAACTTCTACTAAGTTAATCATGGGAGATGGTAGAATTGTTAGGCCTCTTGGAATTGCTTGCAATCTTGAAGTTGTCATCTCTAAAAAATGCATAGCAACCGATTTCTTCATTGTTGATGCCTACTATGATAAACATGATCACATAATTCTTGGTAGACCCTTTTTAAAGTTGGTTAATGCTGTTTTAGATGTCAGAAAAGGGAAAGTAATGATTAATCTTGATGGAGATAAACATACATACGATTTTCTTCCCGATTCTAGGAACTCCTTACCCCTACCTCTTGATGACAAAGAGGTAGGGAGCCTTCGTTTTGTTGAAACTTTCAGGGATCCACTACAAAGAGCAATGGAGAATCAACCTAATGATGAGCAAGACAAAGAATTAGAGGAAGCATCTAAAGGACTAGAACCACAAGATGGAAGCATGGAGGCGGAGAAATTTGAAGATATCAGAGAAATTAAGCCCGAAGAGCCAAAAGTGTCAGAGGTGGACCTCAAACCTTTGCCCAAGGGATTGAGGTATGAATTTTTGGGGCCGGACAAGACCTATCCCATCATTGTGAGAGACGAGTTGAGCTCCGAAGAAAATGAGATGTTGCTGAATTTATTGAAGAAGTACAAGAAGGTGATCGGGTATTCAATAAATGATCTCAAAGGACTTAGCCCAGCCTTTTGTACTCATCGCATACCTATGGAGGATCAATGCAAGCCCGTAGTGGACCATCAAAGGAGGTTAACCCATGCCATGCGAGAGGTGGTAAAGAAGGAGGTGATCAAGTTATTGGACGCCGGAATCATTTACCCGGTACCACATAGCGAATGGGTGAGCCCCGTACATTATATTTCAAAGAAAGGAGGCTTGACCGTGGTGAAGAATGAGAAGAATGAGTTAATTCCGCAAAGGATCGTGACTGGATAGAGGATGTGCATTGATTATCGGAAATTGAATAAAGCAACGAAGAAGGATCACTTCCCCCTACCGTTCATCAACGAGATGCTTGAGAGGTTAGCAAATCATTCCTATTTTTGCTTTCTCGATGAGTACTCGGGGTTCATGCAAATTCCTATTCACCCAGAAGATCAACACAAGACAACTTTTACTTGCCCATATGGAATATTTGCATATAGAAGGATGCCTTTTGGTTTGTGTAATGCTCCAGCCTCTTTCCAACGTTGCATGATGGCTGTGTTTTCGGAATTCATTGAAGAAATTGTCGAGGTGTTTCATGGATGATTTTTCCGTCTACGGGAAAACTTTTGCGGATTGTTTAGCCAATTTGGACAAGGTTCTCATGAAATGTGCGGAGGTTGACTTGGTACTCAATTGGGAGAAATGCCACTTTATGGTGAAGCAAGGTATAGTGTTGGGACACGTGATATCCGAAAGGGGCGTTGAGGTGGATAAAGCCAAAGTCGAGACGGTCGAGAGACTTCCACCACTGACGGATATCAAATCTTTGAGGAGCTTCTTGGGCCATGCAGGATTTTATAGAAGATTTATCAAGGACTTCTCAAAGATCACCAAGCCATTAACTAACCTTCTTGAAAAGGATGTGCCATTTGACTTTAATGACAAGTGCTTGGCGGCGTTCCGGACACTAAAGAAAGCTCTCGTGACCGCACCAATCATTCAACCGCTCGATTGGAGTCAGCCATTCGAGATAATGTGTGATGCTAGCGACTATGCCATTGGAGCCGTCTTGGGGCAACGAAAAGAAGGCAAGGTACATGCTATATATTATGCCAGTAAAACTCTTAATGGAGCTCAATTAAATTATGCAACAACGGAGAAGGAGTTGCTTGCGGTTGTGTTTGCCTTCAAAAAATTCAGATCATACATTGTGAACTCCAAGGTGATTGTCTACACCGATCATGCGGCAATTAAGTATCTCTTGTCAAAGAAGGATGCCAAGCCAAGGTTGATTCGATGGATCCTTCTATTACAAGAATTTGATGTTGAGATTCGAGACAAAAAGGGGTCGGAGAATGTTGTGGCCGACCACCTATCAAGGATGAATCGTGAGGATGATAAGGAGCCCATTGAAGACAAGATGAGAGATGATCACCTTTATCGAGTAATCGATAAGGATAGTTGGATGATCGACATCATTCGAGCGATTCAAAAAATGCCACTCAATCACTTAGATAAGAATGCACAAAGAAGGGTAATCTCCGAGAGCCGAAAATATTTTTGGGATTCACCTTACCTTTTTGGACTTGGAGCCGATGGAGTGTTGAGAAGGTGTGTACCAAGAGAAGAGAGGCAAGAAATAATAAGGAAGTGTCACTCGGCGGAATACGGAGGACATTATGGACATTTCCGAACTCAAGCAAAGGTATGGGCCAGCAGATTTTATTGGCCGGAAATGCATGAAGATGCTAAAAGGTATGTTGCCTCTTGCCCCGAGTGCCAAAGAACCGGTAACATCTCTCAGAGGAATGCCATGCCCTTGAATTATAATTTGCAAATCGATTTATTTGATGTTTGGGGTATCGACTTCATGGGACCATTTACAAACTCACATGGATATGAGCATATACTTGTCATGGTTGATTATGTGTCCAAGTGGGTGGAGGCTATGCCATGTCGTAAGGCGTCAACGGAGGAGTCCATCTCAATGGTTAAGAATATCATTTTTCCTCGCTACGGTGTTCCGAGAATCTTGATAAGCGACAGAGGGACTCATTTCACCGGGAATAGCTTTCGAAAGTGTCTATCCAAATTGGGAATCGAGCATAGAGTGGCTACGGCCTATCATCCACAAACCAATGGACAAGCGGAAACATCAAATAAGCAACTAAAGAGCATCCTCAATAAGACTATTGAGAAGGGAGGCAAGGATTGGTCAAAGAAATTGGATGGAGCATTGTGGGCATATCGGACGGCATTCAAGACACCGATAGGTATGACTCCATACCAATTTGTATATGGCAAGGCTTGTCATCTTCCCGTTGAGCTAGAGCACAAGGCATATTGGGCAATAAAGGAGATGAGCCTCGACTTAGATGCCGCAAGGATGAAAAGAAGAATACAAATTAGCAAGCTAGAAGAGATGAGGTTGAAGGCTTATGAGAGTGCAAGCATTTACAAAGAGAGGATCAAAAGGTGGTATGATAAAAGACTTAAAGGAAAAGAGTTCAAGGAAGGAGATAAGGTCCTTCTCTACAATTCAAGGTTCAAAACTTCGGAAAAGGGAATTTACAAAGCAAATGGGACGGATCTTATGTGGTACATTCGGTGTTCTCCAATGGAGCAGTTACTATCATGGATGCAAGAGGTGACCAATACGTGGTGAATGGTCAGCGGCTAAAGGTCTATATTGAACCCGACGTCGTGCCCCTACACTGCGTTGACATTTTCACAATGGAGGATGAACCCGAGCGTCAAGCCTAGGACGAGAAACAAGGTATGTCACATGTATATATTTTAGTTTTTATTTTATTTTCAGTGTGTTTCGTGAATTTTTGCTGGGCCAACTCTTCTGCACGGGTTTATATTCATAAAATAGTGGGCATCACAAAATTTGGGACGAGCCTGCCCGCGGGCCAGGGCAGGCCGGTCGGCCCAAGCCGGCCGGCCTAGGGGCTCTGCGCGGCGGCTCGTGCCCGTTTTCCTCTGGGGCACGTCTCTCTAACTTCTAAGCTTGCACCGATGATTTTCGGGAGGTTAGAAATAGGAAAGAAAGGGTTTCGGGCACGACGAGCACCCGATGTGCGTGGAGAAGAAGAAGAAGTGATGCTCGTCTTGTGGAAAGTTCCACTAAGTTTAGCAGTTGTTCTTCCCCTCTTGTTCTTTTTGTAAAAAAATATGACGAGGACGTCGTATGGTCTAAGCGTGGGGGAGGAACTAGCGCTAGTTCCAAAAACTTTTTGCTCGATGGTGTGTTAATGTTTTATTTTTCTTTCTTACTCGTTTATCTATCTTTTATCTTTATATTCGATCATGAGCAATGAGCACGAAAGTTTCTGCGGTGCTTAGTGGGTTCTTGCCCGTGAGAGCATCCATACTTTACTTTGAGCTAGAACCTTGTTTAGCTATGCTACAATTATTACAAAGTTGGAGGTTTTTATTTCTGAAAATTACATGAAAAACCCCTTGCAATAAAGGTTAGCATCTTCTTCTTCCAAGTTGAGAACGAGCTTATCCTTTACAAAGCCTTTATATATTCGTTCCACTATAAGTGTTGTTAGCATGATGAATTGGGTTAGGGCTTTTCTCTCTTGGAAGTTCTAATTTCGAGCAATGATCATGTCCTTGCTTTATATCTTTTATTGCTAGCCTCGTCATATATTCGGTAATGAGACTTTCACATCGAAAGTCCCGTGTATCGCCGGATTCCATACCCAACTCATAATATCTTTTTATCCATCTTATTCCTTGAACACAACCTATGCCCAAAGATTCGTTCCGTCTCTAGCAAGGATTTTGGATAAATTTCAGATTGTATTTCCATGCCAAGGAGGTGAGCGTAAAGCTTCGGAGAAGAGATAAAGATGTCAAGCAAAGAGAAAAAATGGGTATAAAGAGAAGAAAAAAAAGAAAAAAAGGAATAAAGAAGAAAGAGGAAAAAGAGGAATTCAAAGGCAAAGCAAGAAAGGTATAAGAAGGGATAACAAGTCAAGTGAAGATCAAGAGAAGTGCAAAGGAAGGATGTGATGTTGTTGAGAACGAATCTTCGATATTCCAACCATGTGCAATCCGACAACAAGGACATCATTAGGGCCTTGGAGTCATATTTTCTTTTCCCTTTTGCACATGTCCACCATTCTAAATCTTCTTATCCTTGATACCCTCACATTATGGTTTCATTCTCATCGTCATTGGCTCGGAAGGTGAACAACTATTAGAGAACTTTCCTAACTTGATGATATTTGTGTTAACTTCACTAGCCATACCTATAGCTCCAACATATATTTAAATGAAAGACTTGTGGGAGATGAGAGTTCATGAATTGTTTAGGATAGCCACCTTAAATGAGCAACATGTGAGAACTTGGAGGAAGATTTTGTCTAATACTTGTTGCAGGAATTTTATTTTTGAAAAAGCTCAAAACCCTCCGGCGGAAGTAAGAAAGTAAGTATGGTTGGATAAAGGACCTCCGGCAAAAAGGTATAAGTTGTGGGGCAAGACTTGATTGGGTAATTTCCTAAACACCCATGATCCGTATAGTGTTTATTGTTTTCATGTTTCTTATATCAAAGATGAAAGGTTGACTAACTTGTAAGGAAGGAACTTATGACACACGTTTCAACTCCATGGACAAGTGTTCTTTTGCAAGAAACTTGCTCGAGGACGAGCAAGATCTAAGCATGGGGGAGATGTTGACGGTGAATTTTGGTGCTCCAAACATGTTCGTTACACTTTGGTTTGAACTTCATTATGGTACTAACCCACCACTAGGCACACTAATGATATAACAAGTTCAACTTTGTATGTGCATTTGGAAGTGTGATGTTTTCGTAGGAAAACATGGACTGAAGGGACGGAGTCACATCGAGTTCAAAGGAGTAAATGAGGAGTTCCGTTCGTGTTCAAGTGCAAGGCAAACTCACTCCCAAATGTGGCAAGGACCAAGGTGCTACGACAAAACATCTCCGAGGACCAAGACATAAAGATTGAATTTCATACGAGAAGACCCCCTATATTTATCGTAGGGTTGATGACACCAAAAAGACACAAATATTGGGGTCAAAATCCAAAATGCCAAGAAGGGCCACTCGGAGGAAGGGGCGACCGAACCGGGCCGGGAAGGACCCAGGCCGGCCGGCCTGGCCCTTTCCCACGCCAGTTCGGCCCCCGGTTTCTTGTGCGCGAAGATCCTTCAACCCTAAGTATTGGCCGGCGCCGCCATTTGTCAAAAACAGAGATAAATACCCTTGAGAGGATCCATTCATCAAGAGTGGTTGGATCGGAAGAGATACGAGGAGAGCACTCGAGAGAAACATTCGTCTAGTCCAAGAAGGCGGCCACAAGCGAAGGAGGACGTCGAGGCGCTGCCACGGCACCCCCGGAGTTGAAGGACGCATCGCCGGAAGAATCTACCATGATCAACGATGCCATGCTTAGCGTCTTTATGGGGTAATCTTCTCATTTGTCTATGGGGTTGTAACGGATCATGTCATGTAATCGCCGACTCGTTTATGGTTTCAATCTATTGATTTCGTGTTGATGATGCTTTCATGTTTAAGGCTAGCTACCGTGCTTTTCGGGTGTATAGATCTCACTACTCTCGTTGATCCCTTCAACATACCGTGACCGTTCGTTGTTTTGCCTTGATTGCCTTCACGTAGTGACAGTGCGAGAGAAGGAAAAGGGTGAAGCCGCGGTCACACCTTCAATAGATTAGATTGGTTTTTATATTCCTTGGCGGTTGCATGTTCATGTATCCTAGACCCTATGGGCAAGTGTCCTTTACATCTAGTGCACCTCACACACCTCTTTGTTTTAAGATTAGTTTGCTCTTAGATCAATCTCTAGTTAAAGGTTGTCTTAATCGACTAGATTAGCTTTAGATCGAACACTAGCAATCCCCTTGCTCCTTGGGTTGACAAGAACCTTGGGTTTACACTCAAGGGAAGAAGGGCCCCTTACGGTCCGTACGCTTGCGGATCGAAGTTTGCAACGACAATCAACCGTCAACAAAGCTCCAGGAAAATTCGCTGTCTGTGCATTTTCCCGGAGGTTTCGGATTTTTCCCGGAGGTTCTGGACACTGACAGAAGTTTGGTAGAAAAGTTTTGAATTTGTTTTGTAGGCCTATTCACCCCCTCTAGGCCACTTGCATTGATCCTTTCAATTGGTATCAGAGCTTGGATCCTCAGTTTGTACTTAACCGTGTGAGGAAATGAAAAGTGGAGATGAAAGACCCGAAGGAGACAAAGAAGAAGTTGGTGAACCAACCAACAAGGAAGCAGCTGAAGCAGCTGAAGCTTCGGGAGTAGATGGTGACTCATCCTCTGCTCATGAGAAGCTTGAAAAGCTCAAGAAGGCAGTGAAGGAAGACAGCAAGAAAGAAAAAGAAAAGAAGAAAGAAAAGGAAGAGAAGAAGAAGAAGAAGAAGAAAGAACCTTCACCTCCACCTTCATCTTCATCTTCTTCGGTGCCTTCATCCTCATCAAGTGAGAATAGAGATGATGATGATGAGTACTATGGTGCAAAGATGCCCAAGAGAACGCTCAAGCCAAAGTCCAAGTCCCAGAAGAGCTATGGAAGCGTATCCTTTAACTATGATTGCTTTACCACTTCCAAAGATAACATGTTTATTCCCGTTAGCAAATTGCCTCAATTTGATGGTACTAACTTTGCCAAATGGAAGCATCTAATGAAAGCCTACCTTACGGGCTTGCACTTGGATTTGTGGAATATTGTGTGTGTAGGTTTTGAAGACCCCGAAGATGAAGAAAAGCTTACACCACAAGATTGCCGCAACATAAGAAGAAATGCCCAAGCCACCATCATTCTCCTTAGTGCCTTGAATGGACAAGAGTACAATAGAGTGAATGGCTTAGAGATTGCCAAGGAGATTTGGGACACTCTCCATATTGCACATGAAGGGGTTGACAAAGTGAAGAAATCCAAGATAAGAATTATGATGTCTGTTGGTATTTCTTAACGTTACCACTATGGCGCCGGGATAGCGTGAGCGTGTAAGAATCACCCGGGTATACTGACGGGTGCGAACGAATCCGCAAGCGCACAGATATACTATTGTAGCACTTCACCTCAGGAGTATTCTCATGGGTATCGAATCCAAGGAACGGTATGGGGGACTCTACGAGTGACTATCCAAGGGAGCACAATTCCTGCTGAGGTAGGTGAGTGATGTGAAGTCTCCTGTAGGTTCTCGATTCTAGAGAGGAACAAGCTCGGATAAGATCTCGCTTCGGACACCGGCCCCTCCTGACTATAATAGTTGGTTCACGGCAAAGGGTTGCCTACACGCTGTATCCGAACGTGAGGGATTTCAGAGGGTCCAACGGCTGTCACTACCGCGGCCTACCCCAAGACAAACCGTGGGATACAGGGCATTCGAAGGATAACCAGCAGTCTAGACACCACGTCTACACCGCCAACTACTACTATAGCACAGCTACGTCTGATGTCTCGTAGAAACACTATAGCACTCCGTATAAATACGGAGCGACGAACCCGCGAGGTTGAGCTAGACCTTACTCGTCACTGCATCGATTCGCGCAAGGAGATATGATTGATACTTGGTCTAAATTAGATATGCATGAGCTCACTATATTCTAATAGACAGACAATCATACAAACGAGATGCAAACTTATGCGATGATAACAGAAGATCTAGGGTCGTGTTCATGAAGAACACGAGCCTCTAACTTGTGAACAAACGCAAAAGTATGAATTACTTGTTCGTCAACTAGATCGAGGAGACACGTTCATGAAGAACGTGAGCCTCTAAATGATGAATGAACGAAGAACTCAAGAACAACTCATTCATGCATGAGAACCACTTTAGTCTAAATAAGAAATAATAAAATACTCACTTTAGTCTAAATGAAGAACATCATCGCTCACGAGGTACAAGGGGACGATGGAAGATGAACGGATCATCACCACCTCACCTCTACTCATCCACACACTCCTCTCTACCTAGCACCACCTAGTCTAGATCCTCCACACACACACACACTCATGGTGGGATGAGGTTTCACCTCCACCAAGAGAGAATGAGAGAGGGAGAAGAGGCAAAGGTGAGAAATGGCTTCAAGTGTGCTTCACCCTCTTCTTACCTCCCTCTCCTCCTATTTATAGGCTTGTGCAACCGGCGTGAGAACACCCAAACACCCCGGGAATGGCCTCTAGGACCAATGGGCGAGCTCCACGTGGAAGGCCGGGATGAACCGCCCTTAAGGCGGTTCGGCCGATCCTAGGGGTCGGCCGACCCCTAGGTGGCGCCTTTCGCACGGTGCTTTCTCCAGGAGGCTATCATGTGGGTTCTGAGGTCGGTTCCCGGTGTCCACATGGTTTGGAGGTGGTTTAGGCGCTCTGGTGGGCCATGGGATCCATGTGATGCCTGCATGGCGGCTTCTGATTCGCCGAAGCTTCCTTCCTTGGATTGGTGATGTCATGGATCTAGGGGATGCTTGCATGCAGCCTCTCATTTGCTGAGCTTCAACTTGCTAGGATCATGAGGGTGTCTTTTCTCTTCATTTCTTATGCCAAACACCTGCATTCAACTTAGCATAGCCACTGGTGGAATTTGTTAGTTTAAACCCCTATTCTAGTGTGGATGCTTAGTTCTTATGATAAAATGCAGGGATTGACGGCCGTAAAATAGGTACTTAACAGCCGTCAATAACTCCCCCACACTTGCCTTTTGCTCGTCCCGAGCGAAAGGGAAGATCACATGGGTTTGAACCAAAGGTATAAGACAAACATAAGAGTTATTCCAAGTCATACCTTGCTCTTGTGAACTCTGTGGATTGGCTACAATGCCATCTTGGGTAGTTGATAAGAGGAATGACCACAAATCGAGTCTCTTAAGCACCTGTTGGTCAGCACTTGGGGTTTTCATGATAATTTTTAAAGAAAAAGAACTGCTCTGTCCTCCTTCTTTGATTCTCTCGGATCGCTCAATGTGTATATGTCCTCACCAAGGCATTAGATTGCCTTTCTTCACCCTACTTCTAATAATGGCTGTATTTGGAGCTCAGAGTAGGTATGAATGATAGGGCATACTTGCATCACATATATTGCAAAATCAAAAATTAGATCCACAGAGAAAATCAAATCATACAATCAGATCAAGATGTGCACATATATGGGTACAGTGAGTATGGTAAGGTGGATACTAGGCCCAAAGTGGGTGCTAGAGATTACCATACATATATGATGAATGTTGATTGATGATGAGGTGGACACTAGCCCCGGAATTGATACTAGTTATCACCATCTAGATTATGGAACTCCTTTTTGCATGATTCTCCCTCTAGTATAAAAATCTTTTGAGAACATAGCTATCTCTATATTTTTTTTCATGGACCTTCATGTGTCCAACTTTTTTTTTCGATACTGGACCTTCATGTGTCCATATTTTTTTTAAATAGCCATGTTTCTTGTGTAACAAAAAAAACTAGGAGGGAGAGATCAACGCTTATGGAGCCTTATTTTCACGGAATGGATTAATGATACAATGCTAACTTCCAGTGTAGAAGCATAGCAAGGGGGAAATGGTGGTGTGCACATGAATCTTGACCATGAAAGTAATGAAAAGAATTCTCACAAGGGTCACAGAATTTGGCAAAGCTCAATGCAATAACAAGCAGCATATGAGTATAAGGTTTTCAACTAAAGACATCATATGGCTTTGGTAGGACTGTGGCATATCAAAGAGGAGCTTTGCAAGAGCTTTTTTTTTGAAAACAAAATTATCCCAAGGGTCGGAACCAACAGAGTTAAGATCATGTCATCAAGTCATATCTCACTTGTCAACTACTTAGATAAGCATGTTGTCCTTATGATGATTTTGTTCACAAGCCTCAAGGTTATAAACGAGGAATAAAACTTACGCATGTCAACCCTAGGCATGGAGTAAGCATTACCATAGATTTCTTAAGTTGATTTATCAAACATGAGTGCACAAACTCAGAAATCATGGTGAAGAGGAAGAGATGCAAACCAGCGCTGGTTTTTGTGTGGACTAGACGAGAATTCCTGTGATGCGCACGAATGCATGTCCCGTTCAGGTTCTCTAAGCGTGGTCGATCGTAAGCGCTGTGTGAGCGTAGTGTGGGTGCAATAATGATCTGTCGTGTTCGCGTCTGGAGAGTGCAACTCTCCCCCACACTGTTTTGTACCTAGGTGCAGTTCTTCGATACAAAAAAGCAAAAACAGAAATAACTAACACACGAGTGACTCAACCGGGTTACATGACCGGTGGAGCCAAAATTTATTCATTCAAGTTCACTAATAAAAAAGAGATAGGCGCTTACACAAATGATGGAATAAAGGAAATAAATGGAAGGGAAATAAATTAAGGGAAATAAATTAAATCTAACTTAAGCGCCTATGAAGGAAAAATAAAGGCGGGGCACGACCCTCTACTCAGCAAAGAGGGCTTCCAAACCCTCGACTTCAATCAGCCGCTGCAGCTTGGCATTCATCTCCTCACGAGTCTTGAGGAGAAGGTTCCTGAGCTGTGGATATTCCGCCCACTGCCTTCTCACAGTCTTCATCAAGAGGTCAAACTCAAAGTATGCCTCTGCCAGATCATCTGCCATCTTGCCCACACGGAGGTTCTTCCTGTTAGGCAATGAAGCTAGGATGTCACCAAGCTCTGTCTCCCATTCTAGCGGGTAACGCTTAGGCACCCCGCAGCTGTCCTTAGGGGTCCTCACTCCAAAGACGCGAAACCTGGTCTGCGGCTGCGGGACTTCATCCCACACATCCTGCTCATACTTATGGCAAAAGGAGTCGCCATCTTCGTCAAACAGAGATCCTGAGTAGCATTCTCCGGCCTTTAGTGGCGGCCGTGGCCAATCATCAAACAACACCTTCTTGCTTGATCTAGGGGCCGGCTTCTTCCCTAGGACGTTGAACAGGGAGCCATGACTGGCGAAGGTTGGAGGAGAGGATGAGCCGCGCCTAGCTGGGGGCTCTACCGAGTCTCCAGTAGGGCTTCTCCCCTTCCTCCCTCGCTCCGGAGTCGTCAGATCATCCTGAGTTCCGTCCCATGGATGAAACTCGCTACCCCCGAGGTCGCTGAAGCAGAAGGACTTCTCCCCCTTGAAGCCAGCGGAAGCCATCGGGTAGAGGTGAAGGCGGTGGAGCGGTGAGAGGAGGATCGAACAGAGGAGATGGGGTTCTGCGCGACGCAAAACTCCGTCACACGGCGAGAGAAGGGTTTCTGGAGGACGAAAGAGTGCGCACGCGAAAAACGAGAGGCGGCGGCGGCCCTAGTGGGTCGGCCGACCTAGGGGGTCGGCCGAACCCATCTGGGCTCTGCTGGGCCTCAGCTTTGGCGTGCGGGCTCTGGTGGGGCTTAGGGTCTCTAGGTCAGGTGGCCCACCAAATCTAAGGTCGGAGGCTTTAGCAAGGGCTAGAATGGGATTTTTGGTGATATGCCGCCTTCTATCCCGAACAACTTTACTTAACCTCTTTGTACTTTAATAGCTCAACTTGGGGACCTTACCTGAACTCATACCTGGATGAAGAGTTATCATTGCCCTGTTACTCATATCATCCATTTTCTCTGATGATTTCCTCCTGCTCTGCTCTGTGGTCCTCCTTGCAGGTTTCTTTATGATAGGACGTATTTTCCTTCCTGCATGATTGGTGCATATGTGCGATGCAAGCTGTATATATGGTAAAGCAGAGATGAACCTCACAACCATCCTAAGGGAACTATGATGGGTAACCTTAGGAAGGGAGCACAGCTAGCAAGGCTATAGCACTAAGGACGAGAGATGATAGAGGTGCTGGAGTTGAGCACAAAATCCGAGCCTAAGGCCTAGAGTGCTCTAAGAGTGAAGCTTTTCACCTCTGGAACTCAATGATAATCGAACCCCAGATTGAGTGAGTGAAAGTTTATGGGTCGAACGATCATTTGAGCTGTAGATCGAGAGTGACGGACTTGCTAGTTCATCCTCTTCTTGGGTCGATAATGGACCTCACCCTCACCTAGGTGGGATGACACAAAAGCTAACCCAAGCTTCCAACGGGAGTGTAAAGGATAGGTGTGTAACCACACTCCCGTAGGGCATCATTCAGGTCAAGAAGTGAAGAGTAAGATTTACATCCACTTGACTTGATCGGCATCGGTCTTAGCTGAACTTAAGATGATGAGATGGATTGCTCAGCTAGACCGGATATAAATTCGTGCTTCCGTAAGCCAAAGATATGGAAGTTTTACTGTGCCAGGGCTCGTGTCTTAACACAACCCTTAGTGTGGCGGCACTTCGGATTGAGCCTCGACATGAAGCATGAAAAACTTCTACCGTGACCTCTCCTGGAGAGTTGCGAGAAAGGTTGAAGTGATCGTCCCCGCCAGGAACGATTCTTCTTCCTCGACTACTACCCTCCTCCTTCCCTCGAGACTGAGTCTCGAAGGCCGGGTCTTAAGAGAAGAAACAATAGGGGAATCTAGGGACAGAATTTGCACTAGGTGCTCTTTCCCATAGATTCCTGCCAGTGAGGAGTGATATCTTCGACCAGAGCACAGAGAAATTTGGCATGTAAGCTCGGGCTCTCTCGAAGATTGGCTTAGGCATTTCGATATTTTCTCGTTTGGCTGCCTCGTCACTCGAGTCAGGTGGGGAGCTGAAATCTCGGATTTCTCCTAGAATTTCCAGTCCCTGTTCTGGCTCTAAAAACACAAAGGCGCCTCCCGAAATGGCATCAAGCGTCATGCCACAATCTCTTCGTAAACCAAACCAGAAATGCTACAAGAGCACAGGGTCGGGTAGAACAAGGATCGGGCATATTTCAACCAAAGAGGCAAAACAATGCCATGCCATGGCTAAGGTTTCCTTCTCTCTTTGTTTGAAATTGAGGATTGCCATCCTTAAGGAAACGACACGCCGCACCGGAAAGAATCGAGTGCAAAAAGATGCTCTTAATTCCTCCCAGTGTAGGTGGGTGCAACCAAAACAATGGTACCAAGATTTTGCTTCCCCGGAGAGGGAGAACGGAAACAGGTTCCTCTTAAGAACATCTTGTGTTGCCCCGGTTTTACCCTGGGTGGAACACAATTGCTCAAAGTCTCTTACGTGATCGTAGGGGTTCTCATGACTCATCCCCGAGAAGAGTTTTTCCTCAACTAGCTTCATGAGAGATGGGTGAACCATACAAGGTGTTAGAAGAGCGGGTTGTCTCCAGAAAGTTGATTCCATGGTTTCACTCATAATGGGCGGAAGGTGTGTACAAGGATAACCTTCCTAGGATAGCAGGGGTAAAGGTAGAACAAAAGGAAAAGAAAAGATACGAGGATAGTCGGGTTCGTAGATTCTCGACAACCGTTCCCCGGCAACGGCACCAGAAATGCTTGTTAGTATTTCTTAACGTCACCACTATGGCGCCGGGATAGCGTGAGCGTGTAAGAATCACCCGGGTATACTGACGGGTGCGAACGAATCCGCAAGCGCACGGATACACCATTGTAGCACTTCACCTCAGGAGTATTCCCAAGGGTATCGAATCCAAGGAACGGTATGGGGGACTCTACGAGTGACTATCCAAGGGAACACAATTCCTGCTGAGGTAGGTGAGTGATGTGAAGTCTCCTGTAGGTTCTCGATTCTAGAGAGGAACAAGCTCGGATAAGATCTCGCTTCGGACACCGGCCCCTCCTGACTATAACAGTTGGTTCACGACAAAGGGTTGCCTACACGTTGTATCCGAACGTGGGGGATTTCAGAGGGTCCAACGGCTGTCACTACCGCGGCCTACCCCAAGACAAACCGTGGGATACAGGGCATTCGAAGGATAACCAGCAGTCTAGACACCACGTCTACACCGCCAACTACTACTATAGCACGGCTACGTCTGACGTCCCATAGAAACACTATAGCACTCCGTATAAATACGGAGCGATGAACCCGCGAGGTTGAGCTAGACCTTACTCGTCATTGTCGATTCGCGCAAGGAGATATGATTGATACTTGGTCTAAATCAGATATGCATGAGCTCACTATATTCTAATAGACAGGCAATCATACAAACGAGATGCAAACTTATGCGATGATAACAGAAGATCTAGGGTCGTGTTCATGAAGAACACGAGCCTCTAACTTATGAACAAACGCAAAAGTATGAATTACTTGTTCGTCAACTAGATCGAGGAGACACGTTCATGAAGAACGTGAGCCTCTAAATGATGAACGAACGAAGAACTCAAGAACAACTCATTCATGCATGAGAACCACTTTAGCCTAAATAAGAAATAATGAAATACTCACTTTAGTCTAAATGAAGAACAGCATCGCTCAAGAGGTACAAGGGGACGATGGATGATGAACGGATCATCACCACCTTACCTCTACTCATCCACACACTCCTCTCTATCTAGCACCACCTAGTCTAGATCCTCCACACACACACACACTCATGGTGGGATGAGGTTTCACCTCCACCAAGAGAGAATGAGAGAGGGAGAAGAAGCAAAGGTGAGAAATGGCTTCAAGTGTGCTTCACCCTCTTCTTACCCCCCTCTCCTCCTATTTATAGGCTTGTGCAACCGACGTGAGAACACCCAAACACCCCGGGAATGGCCTCTAGGACCAATGGGCGAGCTCCACGTGGAAGGCTGGGATGAACCGCCCTTAAGGCGGTTCGGCCGATCCTAGGGGTCGGCCGACCCCTAGGTGGCGCCTTTCGCGCGGTGCTTTCTCCAGGAGGCTGTCATGTGGGTCCTGAGGTCGGTTCCCGGTGTCCACGTGGTTTGGAGGTGGTTTAGGCGCTCTGGTGGGCCATGGGATCCATGTGATGCCTGCATGGCGGCTTCTGATTCGCTGATGCTTCCTTCCTTGGATTGGTGATGTCATGGATCCAGGGGATGCTTGCATGCAACCTCTCATTGGCTGAGCTTCAACTTGCTAGGATCATGAGGGTGTCTTTTCTCTTCATTTCTTATGCCAAACACCTGCATTCAACTTAGCATAGCCACTGGTGGAATTTGTCAGTTTAAACCCCTATTGTAGTGTGGATGCTTAGTTCTTATGATAAAATGCAGGGATTGACGGCCCTAAAATAGGTACTTAACAGCCATAAACAATGTCTGAGCTCAATAAATTCTCTATATTGGAGGGTGAAGGACCCCAAGATATGTTTGACAGATTGATGGTCATTGTTGGCAAGATTAGAGGCTTGGGTGGTGATGAATTAGATGACCACTATATTGTGAAGGTGATGTTGGAGGCCTTTGCTCCTAGAATCCCTACTTTAGTCACCTTGATTAGAGAGAAGAAAAGATTTGGGGAGTTCTCTCCAAATGATGTCCGTGGAAGAATTCTTACACATGAGCTCATGGACATAGAGATACAACATAGAAAGAAGATTGGAGAGCTAGAGTCCAAGATGGACAACATGAAGGTCAAAGATGTGGCTCTCCAAGCTAACAAGTCAAGCAAGCCCTCTACTTCATCTAGACCGTCCAAGTCAAGATCAAAGAAAATTGAAGTAGAGAGCTCATCAAGTGACTCAAGTGAAGACGAAGATGAAAGTCCTCAGGTTGAGATTAGTGACATAGCCTTATTCATGAGAAGATACAAGAAAGGTTTGAAGAAGCAAGGCTAAAAGTTCTCCAAAAGAAAATATCCCAATCACAAGAAGTGAATTTGCTACAATTGTGTAAGCATGGAGCACTTCATTGTGGATTACCCCAATGAGAAGAAAGATGGCAAATTTGACAAGAGCAAGGACAAATACAAGAAAGATCAAAAGCCATACCACAAGAAGAAGAACTATGGTGGAGAAGCCCACATAGGACATGAATGGAACTCCGGTGATGAGAGCTCTAGTGATGAACAGAAGAAGAAGAAGGTTGCAACCGTGGCTATCAAGAACCCTTCCTCTACATCAAGGCTCTTCAACAACTTGAGTGACAATGAAGAAAGCACCATCATTCATTGTCTCATGGCTAAGGGAGAAAAGGTAGAATCCTCTTCTAAACCCTCTCCTCCACCTAGTGATAGCTCAGACATAGATTCTAGTGGTGAATCTAGTGATGAAGAAATAGAAGAACTAGTTGGTAAAATTGACAAACAATATAAAGACTTCATGGCTAAGTTAGTGGTTGAACTAGAAAAAACACCAATGTCTTCTTGCTTCGGAGAGGAATGAGGTTGAGGCCCTAAGATTGGAAGTTGATCATAACTTGGCTATCATCACTACTCTTAGGGAAGAACTTGCTGCCTCTCAAGCTCAATGTAATTCTCTTAAGACAAGGAATGAAGAGCTTGAGGAGCAATATAGTCTCCTTTGGAGTAGTACCTCACACCCCTCCAAAGCAAAGGGTGAATCTAGTTCTTCTACTAGCAAGGGCTATGAAAAATGTCATAATATTGATGTTGAATCTTATGCTACTAACCTTGCTAATATGGATTCAATGAAGAAAGAAATTGCTAGGCTCAACACAATCATAGCCAATGGGTGCATGAAAGATGAGAGCAAGAAGAAAATTGATATCAAATATGAGAAGATGCTTTACAAGAATTCAAGACATGGATTTGGGTATACTGAGAACAACAAGACCTCTGAAAGGAAGATCATCAAGGGCAAGGAATGCCTCAACTTCAACAGCAAGGGCTTCCTGTTCACCCAGAGTCCGAAGGTTCCGGTGTCAACGCTCGGAGGCTCCGGAGTCTGGAAGGCCAAAGCTGCTCAGAATGCATTTCCCAGAGGTTTCGAGAAAAACCTCAGAGGTTCCGGGGTCTGTAAGGACAGAAGCAAGAACAAGGCCAAGTCTCAGCCCAAGCATGTTCCCAAAGCATCTAACACTCTCTTGCAGGTCAAGAACAGTCCTATCCTACCAATGAGGAACAAATTTGCACACAAGACCAAGGCTCATGCATCCATTGCCACTCAACCTAGCTATGTGTTGAGACGCAACAACCTTGGTAAAGTTGTTGCCACGTATGTTGGAAATCAGTCCAACATATATGTGAAGAGATCTCTATAGGTTCCTAAGATTTTGGTTGCTAACGTTGAAGGCCCCAAGTCAAATTGGGGACCTAAAAGAAGGAACTAAATTGTTTTGTAGGCATACTCCTCTGGTGGATCAAGTTGGGTGCTTGATAGTGGATGTACACATCATATGACCGGAGAAAGGAGTATGTTCTCCACCTATCTCCACCTATAAGGACCAAGAGAAAGAATTGCTTATGGTGGTGATGCTAGTGGAGAAGTCATTGGAGTTGGTGATATCCCTATCTCTTCTAAGTATTCAATTACTAATGTGCTTCATGTTGATCCGTTGGGTTACAATCTATTATCCGTTTCACAACTTAGTGAGATTGGATTTGATTGTCACTTTTTGGATAAGGATGTGTCCATCATAAAGAGGGAGGATTCCTCTATTGTCCTTACGGGTCGCTTGAAGGGAAGGCTTTACCTAGTTGATCTCAACAAAAGTAAAGTCTCTCCTAAGACTTGTTTGGTGGCAAAATCTAGCATGGGTTTGCTATGGCATCGCCGACTAGCCCATGTTAGCATGAGGAACTGGGCCAAACTCTTGAAAGATGAACACATCCTTGGACTAACTAATGTCCATTTTGAGAAAGATAGATTATGTCAAGCATGCCAAGCCGGGAAACAAGTAGGTGCACCTCACCCACCAAATAGCATCCTAACTACTACAAGCCCGTTGGAGCTCATTCACATGGATCTATTTGGACCGGTAGCCTACATAAGCATTGGTGGTAACAAATATGGCTTGGTCATTGTTGATGATTTTTCTCGCTTCACGTGGGTGTTCTTTGTGTTTGAAAAGAGTGAAGTACAAGGGAAGGTGAAGACCTTCATAAGAAGAGCACAAAGAGAATTTGGGTTGCCCGTCAAGAAAGTGAGAAGTGATAATAGCTCCGAATTCCGCAACACCAACGTTGAAGAGTTTCTTGATGAAGAGGGCATCAAACATGAATTTTCAGCTCCTTATACCCCTCAACAAAATGGGGTGGTTGAGAGGAAGAATCGCACACTTATTGATATGGCAATAACCATGTTGGATGAGTACAAGACACAATACATCTTTTGGGCCGAAGCCATCAACACAGCTTGCCATGCCATCAACCGCCTCTATCTTCACACGTTTCACAAGAAGGCTTCCTATGAGCTTATCACCGGTAAAAAGCCCAAGGTGTCTTACTTTAGAGTATTTGGGTGCAAATGTTTCATTCTAAACAAGAAGCCCCGAAGCTCTAAGTTTGCACCAAAGGTTGAAGAAGGTTTTCTTCTTGGCTATGGTCCAAATGAACATGCCTACCGTGTTTTCAATCTAACCTCCGGAAGGATTGATGTCATGGTAGATGTACCCTTTTGATAAATCTAATGGCTCTCAAGTGGAGCAAATTGATATGAATGTTGTAGGAAAAGAGAAGCCACCTTGTGAAGCAATCAAGCAAATGGCCACAGGTGATGTTAGACCAGTTGAAGCACAAGATGAAGATGAAGAAATTGCACAAGCTTCAACATCATTCAAAGGGCCAGAGGCTCCTGGTTCTACAGAGGTGCAGACCTCGGAGGTTCCGGGCAAACGCCCGGAGGTTTCGGAAACTGTCACTGAAACTCAACCTCCAGGAATTACTCCGAAGGTTCCAGAGTCTGGGAACACAGCACCCCTGAACACTGAGAACCAGGCCACCATTCAGCAAGGAGATGGCCATGAAGCCAATTCAGAGACTCAAGCTGATGGTGATGATGAAGACCAACCTCTTGGACCATCATATCCTCGTGTACATCAAGTTGTGCAATGGGACTACCCCGTTGACAATATCCTTGGGAGCATAAAGAGAAGGGTAACAACACGATCTCGTCTTAAAAAAATTTGTGCATTTTACTCGTTTGTTTCCTCTCTTGAACCTATCAAGGTAGAGCAAGCTGTTGAGGATCCGGATTGGGTGATGGCTATGCAAGAGGAGTTGAACAACTTTGAAAGAAATCAAGTGTGGGAGTTGGTGGAAAGACCCAAGACAAATATCATAGGAATCAAATGGGTTTTCCGAAACAAGCAAGATGAGTTTGGCATTGTGATTAGGAACAAAGCAAGGTTGGTTGCTCAAGGGTACACTCAAGTTGAAGGACTTGACTTTGGAGAAACATATGCACCGGTGGCAAGACTTGAAGCAATTCGATTTCTTCTCGCCTTTGCTGCCCGTCATGACTTCAAGCTATATCAAATGGATGTTAAATTGTCAAGAGTGCATTTCTCTATGGTCCACTCTCCGAAGATGTCTATGTGGAGCAACCACCCGATTTTGAAGATCCCAAGCGTCCTATTCATGTCTACAAACTCCATAAGGTGCTATATGGGCTTAAGCAAGCACCAAGAGTATGGTATGAATGCCTTAAGGATTTCTTGCTCAAGCAAGGGTTTGAGATAGCAAGGCCGATGCTACCCTCTTCACTAGAAAAGTTGATGGTCATATCTTTGTTTGCCAAATATATGTCGATGACATAATATTTGGTAGTACTAATGAAACTTTTTGTGAAGAATTTAGTAGGGTTATGACAAAGAGATTTGAGATGTCCATGATGGGTGAGCTTAAGTACTTCCTTGGATTTCAAATCAAACAAGCAAAGGAAGGGACCTTCATATGTCAAACCAAGTACACAAGGGACATGCTTAAGAAATTTGACATGGACAAGGCCAAGCCCATCAAGACTCCAATGCCTACCAATGGACACTTAGATCTTGATGAAGAAGGGAAATCTGTGGATCAAAAGGTATATCACTCCATGATCAGCTCTCTTCTTTACTTATGTGCATCTAGGCCGGATATAATGCTTAGTATGTGCATGTGTGCTAGATTTCAAGCTAACCCGAAAAGTGTCATCTTATGGCCGTAAAAAGAATCTTGAGATATCTAGTTCATACCCCTAACCTTGGCTTGCGGTATCCTAAGGGCTCCACTTTCGATCTACTTGGCTATTCGGATTCCGATTATGCCGGTTGCAAAGTAGATAGAAAGAATACATCGGGGACATGCCAATTCCTTGGTAGGTCCCTAGTGTCTTGGAGTTCTAAAAAGCAAAACTCAGTAGCCCTTTCCACCGCCGAGGCCGAGTATGTTGCAGCCGGCGCTTGTTGTGCTCAACTACTTTGGATGAAGCAAACCTTAAAAGATTACGGATGTCATTTTACCCATATCCCACTTTTGTGTGACAATGAAAGTGCCATAAAGCTTGCAAATAACCCTGTAAGCCACTCTTGTACAAAACATATAGACATCCGTCATCACTTCTTGAGAGACCACGAAACCAAATGAGATATCGCTCTAAGTCATGTGAGCACCGAAAAACAACTAGCCGATATCTTCACTAAACCTCTCGATGAGTCAAGATTTTGCAGTTTGAGGAATGAGCTTAATATTCTTGATTCTTGTTGCGTGGTTTGATATATAGCTCATCTTTGTTGATATGTATCTTTGCTGAATTTTTTTTTGAAAAACCTTCACACATGTGTTTCAAAATCTATTTTATATCCCAACTTGTTCCAAAAGGCTATAGTTGTGTGTTGATTGTTTGTTTTCTAGCCTGTTGGGACAAGGAGTCCATAATCTAAGAGCAAAATTGAGTCAAAGTGCCAAATCTCATCAAAACAGCAAGCTCACTGTCTCTGGTTGCAGTCTCCGGAGGTTCCGGGAAATACCCGGAGGTTCCGAATCCTTATCTGGTTCAGTCAGCATTCAGTTCTGAATCTGGAGGTTCCAAAAAATGTCCGAAGGTTCCGCACTTATGCAGTTGACGGTCTGAGAGCTAGGTGTGGTTCGAGGACCGGTGGATGGTCGCTTCCTGGTGTGATGAGTGATTGACAACGTGGTATGGACTGATTCTTGGCTAAGTATTGCAGGTGCAGGTTGCGGCTTGACAGGTGCAGGTGCAGGTGAAGAACAAGCGCGAAAGGTCGTTGCCGGTGAGGCCTCCAGGTGTGGAGAAGACAAGTAGGCTTGGTTCGAGGGACCCGGTGGCCAACGGGGTCAAGTGCGGGCCGCATGGTGGCAAGAACGGCAAGATGATGTCATGGTCGGTTTCTTGGTTGAGCCTCAAAACCAAGGTCGAGCCGGGACTACGTGGGAGCCGAGTCATGAGTGGTGATTGGCGGAGGCTACACCGAGTTCGCGGGGTTTCTGGTGGTTCACCAGAAAACCACTGGGTTCCTTGGTTGATCCACAAAGCCAAGACCGAAGAACCGAAGACGGAGGTGCAGCAGCTCCAGACCGGTCTGACCGGTGGGTCTGGCCGGTCTGACCGGTGGGTACCGGTCAGACCGGTGAGGAGCACCGGTCTGACCGGTGTGCGACGACGCAGTCCGGAATCTTCGAAGTGGAGGACACGCGTCGGGATCGCAAGGCTTGCGTCGAGGCTAAGCAAGTTTGCGGTCGCTGGGCATCCGTCCGATGGAGCGAAGACAAAGATTTCCGAATTCGCCCTTGAGGGGCATGTATCCCTAGTTAGCTAGTAAGGGTATTTTCGTCTTTCGGTTGCCTCCATATAACCCAAGTGGTGAGAGGATGGCAGCCATCTCTTGGAACCCTAGCTCATTTGGTTTTCCTATTTTCCTTCCTATTTTCTTAGGATTTTCGTAGGACTAGCTTGAGAGCTTCATGGTGAGATCTTGTGAGAGGGAAGGATGATCGGGCGGCAAGCTAGACCTTGTATGAACCTCTTTGGTATGTATAGATGATTCGGCGTGGTTCCTCAAGGCTTGGATGTGTCTTTCCCGTTTCTCCTTTTTGGTGATTTTCGGAGCCCTTTCTTGGCGATTTTCTTGGAGTGATTTCGAGGCCTTTCTCTTTGGGATTTGGTGGGGGATGTATGCATGAACCCTTCGTGGTTCTTTTCCCTTTGATTCCCCTTCCAAATCCGTGAGCAAAGGGGCTCGATTTTGGGGTTTTCGTGGCTCTAGGGTTAGAGGCGTTCTTGGTGGGATTTCTTCGATTCCTCTTGATTTGACAAGTTTTGGTGGACCAAATCTTGGCTATGGAGTACCCATGAGAAGTTCCTACTATCCCCAAAGTCTTGTGCAAAACCGTGGAGCGAATCGGGAGATCGGGAGTTGGATTTGGGGGAGTTGACTCGCGGGCGCCGTTCATCCCGAGCTGCCTAGGCGCGACCGGTCTGACCGGTGCTCTTTACCGGTCTGACCGGTGCTAGCCCTTGGTGGGTTTTTGTCTCGGGGAATAGCCTTGTCCGTGTGGTTTTGTCCCGTGGTCCTGCTGATCAGTTCTTGGCGTGTTTGGAGTTGTTTTGCTAGGTTTTGTGAGGGGTTCTTCTTCCTTCCAGGTTGTGTTTCAAAGGTGGTTTTTGTTCCAGGGCCTAGAGGAGTCACTGAGGCTTCCTGGAACGTTTGCTGTGCGGCTGCTGTAGCCACCGGCCTGACCGGCTCTGTCCACCGGTCTGACCGGTGTCACCGGTCTGACCGGCGCAGGTCATCGGTCTGACCGGTGTAGCACAGGCAGCAAGCCGTGCAAGTTTCCGCTGTGTGTTTTGGTGAGTTCTGGCTCGGAGGGTTGAGTGTTGGTTCCTAGGACCAGTAGCACTCCAGTGGCTGCGTGGTCTTGGCCAACTTGGGTAGTTGGGTCGGAGACGTGATTTGGAAGCCGTGTTCGTCTTGTTGGAGTTCTCATCTCCTTCGAGAAGAATTTTTATCGGCTCCCATTCACTCCCCCCCTCTCTGGTTCGCCTAATCGGTCCTTCAATTGGTATCAGAGCCGGTTCGGGTCTTTATTGACTCTTACCAGTCTAAGATCCAAAGATGGCGTACCAGGAACGGGGTTCGGGTCCTCCGCACTTCGATGGGAAGAACTACCAGATGTGGCAAAGGCGGATGGCGGTGTACCTCCGCGGAAAGGGTCAGATCCTTTGGGATGTCACGGTGAACACAGCTTATGTTCATCCGATGAACTTCCTTGCTCCAGGATCGAGGGATATGTTCGAAGCCAACAACAAGGCTGTCGACTACTTGTTTCGTGCTCTGTGTCAGCCTGAATTCGATCGGGTTCAGACAGAGGACTTAGCTTGTAGGATTTGGGAGCAGTTGAAGGATGCTCATGCTGGGAATGCTCAGGTTCAGGCTCGGATGTACGCGACTTACCGGAGAGAGTACGAGAACTTCACTCATCTCCCCGGCGAGTCCGTCGATGCCCTTTTCCAGCGATTTACGGTCGTTGTGAACAACATGAGAGCCAATGTGGACGTCCTCCCATACAATGATCATGATAGAGCCGTGAAGCTCTTGCACTCGTTGGATCGTACCGTATGGGATGGGAAGTTTGAGGCTATTGTTGAGTCCGAGAAGTATGACACCTTGACGGTGAACGAGATGTTCTCGAAGCTCAAGTCGGCTGAGTTGGACCGTGGTATGACAGCCAAGATCGAGAGCCCGACTGATTCTCATAGTCTCGCTCTCGTTAGTGGCAAAGGAGCTAAGTCTAACGCTAACGCATCCTCCAGGATGTACTCTCTGTCTTCTTTGATGTCTTTGCCAGACGAGGAGTTCGACGTGCTTGGAGAGGACGAGCTGGCGTTGCTGACCAGGCGGTTCGAGAGGCTGCACGAGAACCGGGTGAACACGAGGAGGACAGCACGGACGTGCTTTCAGTGCGGCAAGCCAGGACACTTCGTCGCCGACTGCCCGGAGAAGACGGAGAACAAGGACGGCTACAAGGACGGCTACAGGCACCGATCGAGCAAGGATGGCAAGTACCGATCGAGGCGCGATCACAAGCACAAGAACAAGCACAAGGACGAGCGACGGTCGAGGAAGAAGGATGGCCGCGGCAGGAAGGCCCGAGCAATGGTCGGAGCGAGCGACGTCGACTCCAGCTCCGCCTACTCTTCCTCGAGCTCGAGTAGCAGTGAAGATGAAGGTGATCGGCGCAAGAACAAGAAGTCATCCAGGAATTTGAGCGGGTTGAGCTGCTTCGCGGGAGATGGCTTCTGCGGCATGGCCCGTAGGTCCGGCAGCAAGAAGAGCCACCAGAGTGACTCGGACTCTGACTCCGAGGATGAGGTATGTGATGAGCTCTCTTCTTTGCGCATGGAGAATGATGAGTTGGTTGACTTGCTTGATAACCGCGATCACATGCTTAGAGAGGCCAAGAAGATGAGGAAAGAGCTTAGGGCCTCACTAGAAGATGCTAGGAACCGTGTGGCTGAGCTAGAAACCCAGAACCTAGATGCTAAGCTTGAGATTGATTCGCTTAAGGCTTCTCCTGTGGTTTCTGATGAGATTGATTGCTGTGATTGCTCTGTGTACCTAGCTGATCTTACTGCTCTTAAGGATAAGCATGCTTCTACTTGTGATGAACTAGATATGCTTAGGGTTGAAGTGGCTGAGCTTAAGTCTAGACCTGCTTTGCTAGGTGCTTGCACTTCTTGCCCTGTTCTGCATGGAAAGATTGATGAGATGCATGCTTACACTGTTTCGCTTGAGGCTAAGTTGAAAGAGCCTATTCCCACTTCTTGCTCTACTTGTGAATTGCATGCGGTTAAGAATTTGGAGCTTGCACATTATGTTGATCGCTTGCAGGATGAGAATGATGAGCTGAGGAAATGTATGAGCTGGTTGTCGGGTCAGGAGCCTCAGCTTGGTATCATGATAGCGGCTTTCAAACGCTATGATGGTCAGGCACTTGGGGCTGACAAGCTTGGAGAGAACAGTGGTGAGGGAGTTGAGAGAGTTGGAGAGATTCCTATCCCACCACCAAACAGATACAAGAACAAGTTTGAGCCCAAGCCTAACCACCTCAGAAACAAACTTGACACTACTCCAGATCCACCCATATTCCCTCACCCAACAAATGATTTTCAAAAACCAGTGAAGTTTGTGAGCCCAAAGGGAGGTGAGGAAGGAGAGAAGAAGGGTGAGAAGCCGAGTGGGCAGCCCCAACCCAAGCCAAAGCCTAAGCCACAGCCCATAAAGTTCCATTGTGGGTATTGTGGGAGAGATGGTCACAAGGATGAGTTCTGCTTCAAGAGGAAGCGTGAGGAGAGAATGGCTAGAGAGTGGGCTAACCAGGACAGGTACCACCCCTCTAATGGTGTACCTGAGCCTCGTATGCAGATGCCCAGGGCCAAGGCGATTGTGAGGACGGTTCCGGCTTGGGGAGACCGGAAGGCTGCAGGTGCTGCTACTGGCCGAGCTACACCGGTCAGACCGGTGCAGGTCTGGGCAGACAGCGAGTCGGGTTTCGTGCTCGTGAGGATGCTCGATTTGGTTCTGGAGGTCATGGTTCTGGTGGTTGGTCTGGAAAGTTTGCAGGTGGTCAGTTTGCTAGGCGTTCTCCACCTCGTGCTCAATACGGGGGTGGGAGGAGTCGTAGCTTTGAGATGGAGAGGAGGAACGATCCACGGTTTCCCTTTCGTGGCTTTCGTCCTCCTCCAGCTAGAGAGGGTTGGTTCCCTCGTAGTGGTTACCGTGGTGGTGTTCGTGGTGGTAGCTTTGATAGGCGTGATGATTTGGTTTGTGCTAACCCCACTTTGGAGCAAATGGCTCGGCACTGGTTTTACTCTTTTGGTACTAACCCCAGTGCTGAGTCGTTTGTTCACTCACGTGCTCGCTTTTGAATTTCAGGTGGGAGACTTGAAGAACATTTGGTTGATTGACTCCGGTTGCTCGAGGCATATGACCGGAGACAAGGGGTGGTTCTCAAGTCTCGTCCCGGTGGTGACAAAGAAGTACATCACCTTTGGGGACAATGGGCGAGGGCGTGTGCTGTCAGAAGGTGAGATTAAGGTAAGTGACAAGATCACTCTCAGGCGTGTTGCTCTTGTTCAATCGCTTGGATACAATTTGCTTTCTGTGTCCCAGTTGTTGGATGAGGGTTTTGAGGTGTTGTTTCGGCCTGGTGGTTCTCGGATTTTAGATTCTCGGGGGGATCTTGTTTGCATGGTCGTTCCCGAGGGTCAAGTGTTCCGAGCTGATTTTTCTCAGTCTTCTGGTGTGGAGCGTTGCTTCTTGGCTGGTTCTTCGAGTGAGTTGTGGAAGTGGCATAGGAAGTTGGGTCACTTGAGCTTTGACCTTTTGTCTCGCTTGAGTAAACTCAATTTGGTCCGAGGATTGCCATGGTTGAGGTTTGAGAAAGAGTTGGTTTGTGCGCCGTGTAGGCATGCCAAGATGGTAGCCTCTTCTCACCCGCCTCTCACCGATGTGATGACTGAGCGTCCATGCGAGCTGCTCCATATGGACCTTGTTGGCCCAGCTCGTGTGCGATCTGCGGGTGGGAAGTGGTATGTCCTTGTTGTGGTGGACGACTACTCTCGGTATGCGTGGGTGTTCTTTCTTGAGGAGAAAGGGGAGACGTTTGGTTTTGTTCGAGATCTTGTCTTGAGGTTAAGAAACGAGAGGCACGGAGATGCCATACGAGCGATCCGCAGTGACAATGGCTCGGAATTCAAAAACTCTCGCTTCGAAACCTTTTGCCATGACTTGGGTCTTGAACACCAGTTTTCGAGTCCGTATACGCCTCCCCAGAATGGCGTGGTGGAAAGGAAAAACAGGACCTTGTGCGAGATGGCTCGGACGATGCTCGACGAGCATAGGACTCCGAGAAGGTTCTGGGCTGAGGCGGTCAATACCGCATGCTATGTGTCGAACAGGATCTACCTCAGGGTTCATAAGAAGAAAACCTGTTACGAGTTGATGCACGGTCGCACACCCAAGGTGAGTCACTTCCATGTCTTTGGTTGTAAATGCTTCATTCTGAAGAAAGGGAAGAAGTTGGACAAGTTCGAGACTAGGTCTGTCGATGGCATTTTCTTTGGTTATGCATCTCATTCTAGAGCATTTCGTGTGCTCAATCTTGAAACTAACCAAATCGTGGAGACTTGCGAGGTAACCTTCGACGAGACACAGCCACGTAGTCAGCTTGTTTTTGAGTGTGCAGGTGATGACGAACTTGGCGAGGAGATCTTTCAGGAGGAGGAGCATGAACATGGAGATGATGAAGATGGCGGTGTGGTGCCCGCGGCTGAACGTGTACCTACTACTTCGACGACGATCGAGAATGGACCCTCTCCCACACCTTCAACGACAAACCCAGATCAAGGCGAAGCTGCTGTTGAGGGGGAGGTAGCATCAAGGCGAGAACCTCCCCGGCGAGTGCAAGTGGATCACCCAGCTTCGAGAATCATCGGCGACATGAATGAACGTACTACACGGTCGAGGGTTCGGAACAATTCTCATTTCGCTCATGCTGCTTTTGTTGCCACCTTTGAGCCCAAAGACATTGGACACGCGTTATCTGATCATAATTGGGTTAACTCGATGCATGAGGAGTTGGAGAATTTTGAGAGGAACCAAGTTTGGGTGTTGGTTGACCCTCCCCCAGGGTGTAAGCCGATTGGGACAAAATGGGTGTGGAAAAATAAAGAGGGAGAGAAAGGAGAAGTGGTGAGGAACAAGTCGAGACTTGTTGCTCAGGGGTACAGTCAGAAAGAGGGGATCGACTACGAGGAGACTTTCGCTCCTGTAGCTCGTTTGGAGGCGATCAGGATCCTTCTAGCCTTTTCCGTGGCTAAAGGGTTCAAGTTGTACCAGATGGATGTGAAGAGTGCTTTCCTGAACGGTGTGTTGGAGGAAGAGGTGTTTGTGAGGCAACCACCGGGGTTTGAGAGTGAGAAGTACCCCCACCGGGTATACAAGTTGAGGAAGGCGCTGTATGGATTGAAGCAGGCGCCTAGAGCTTGGTATGGTAGGTTGAGGGGGTTCCTGTTTGAGAGAGGGTTTGAGATGGGAAAGGTCGATCAGACCTTGTTTCTCCTCAGGCAGGGTAGAGATATCCTGATTGTGCAGGTATACGTGGATGATATTGTCTTTGGTGGCTCGTCTAACTCTCTTGTTGCAAGGTTTGCAGAAGACATGAGCAGGGAATTTGAGATGAGCATGATGGGCGAGTTGCAGTTCTTTCTCGGGCTACAAATCAAGCAATCAAAGGAAGGAACATTTGTGCACCAAGCTAAGTACACCAAGGACATTGTGAGGAAGTTCAAGATGGAGGACTCCAAGGCCATGGCAACGCCTATGAGTACGACTACAGCTCTTGATGCGGACGAGGAAGGTGAACACGTGGACCAGAAGGAGTACCGGAGCATGATCGGGTCACTCCTCTACTTGACGGCGACGAGGCCGGACATCCAATTCTCGGTGTCTGTGCGCTCGTTTTCAAGCATCTCCGAGGACTTCGCATCGGCAAGCAGTCAAGCGCATTTTTAGGTATTTGCGACACACTCCCGACTTCGGCCTTTGGTACTCTGCGTCTTCTTCTTTGCGCTTCATGGTTTTTCAGACGCGGATTTTGCCGGGTGTCGGTTGGATAGGAAGTCCACTTCTGGGACTTGCCAGTTCTTGGGTTCTTCTTTGGTGTCTTGGTCTTCCCGCAAACAGTCGAGTGTTGCTCAATCCACTACCGAGGCAGAGTATGTGGCCGCAGCTAGTTGTTGCTCTCAGCTCCTTTGGATCACATACACCATGAGTGACTTTGGTGAGGAGTATACCCATGTCCCACTTCAATGTGATAGCACCAGTGCCATAAGCGTTGCAAAGAACCCAGTGCTCCATTCCAAAACCAAGCACATAGAAGTGAGGTATCATTTTCTGAGAGACAACGTAGAGAAAGGGAAGATAGCTTTGATCCATGTACCCACACATGACCAACTAGCCGATATTTTCACCAAACCCCTAGATCAAGCAACTTTCACTCGTTTGCGGGGGGAGCTTGGTGTTTGTTTGATTTCTTGAGTTGGTGTGTGGGAGCTCCTTTGTAGCATATGTATAGCTTTCCTTTGTGCATTTCTTGCATTTGGCATGGCATATGTAACATGATGTATAGGCATCTTTGTATCTTAGGTTGCATGCATTTTGTAACATATGCATTGTTTAGGAAAGGCTTCTCCTATATACATTGTTCACCATGGAATGACATATATGTCTTTGTGAGCTAATTTGGTAAGCTATGGTTAGTTTGGCTTAGCTTTTGATAATCTTGGTTTATATCCATGGTTGATGGCTATGTTTTTGAAAAATTTCATATATATGCTCTCTTGTGAGTAAATGCCTTTACATGATCTTGACATGTTTTTGTGGCTTGGCTATGCTTAATTTGTGGTTGGATAGCTTATTTTGATCATATGGGGCCAAAGGCTCATTTGCCATCATGAATGTTTAGCCCCCATGCTTCATCTTGTGGAGGGGCATAAGTTCCTTTTTGTCGCAAAGACATTTCATGTACCAATTATAAATCTGAAAATGAAATGTAAATTGCTTGAAAAATGTGCTCCCATGTCATATGTGCTAATTTTAATTTGCTTTGGGTGCTAAATCGTTGCATGATGCCTACCAATGAGAAGTCTCATATATAGAAGTAGGCACATGGCTCGGTGGCTTTGACATGACATGAGGTGCTTGTGGGTGTTTATGATGGTCTTATGCTTAGAATGGTTGTCCTAGCATGAAGTTTGTGTGGCTTTGCCACTTTGCCATGTTTTGCTCATGTTTAGGACTTTGCTCATGAGAGGGTGATTTTTCGCAAAATTGCTCAATTCTATCTTAGCTTCGCCCAATGGTTGTGAAACTTGGTGATCATGAAGTTTATGTCATTACGAAGCTATAGAGTATCTAACTTGCTCATTTGGACATGTGTAGCATCCTATGTTGAATTTTGTCTATTTGAGAAGCTCTAGGTTGCATTTTTTGCATTTTTGGCTTGATTCATGCATTGTCAACAAGGGGGAGAAGTTTGAGCATGTTTTGGCCTACTGAATGCATTTGGAAGGTTTTCAGGTGGTTTCGAGCCATTTTTGGGCTCTGTTGTGCACCGGTCTGACCGGTTGAGGTCACCGGTCTGACCGGTCAGAGTGCTGGTCCTGTTCACATGTTGAGCACCGGTCTGACCGGTGGTTTCGACCGGTCTGACCGGTCAGAGCTGAGCTGTTGCAGCTGCTCTGTTTCGTGAAGTGGCTCGCATGCATTCGTCCAGGGGGAGTTGCATTGGTTCAGGGGGAGCTTGCATGTGTGCAGGGGGAGCTCTTTGTGGTTTTCGAGCTTTGGTTTGATGGTTTGTGCTCTTTGCTTGAGCATATTTTGTCTCGGATGTGTCGAGCCGTTGCCCTTGCCTAAGGGGTCCGAGACTTGTCTTCTTCAAGTGATCTTGCTCTTTGCCTTTTCTTTGGCTTTCGATCGCTTGTTGGAGTTTCTTTTAGTCGTTTCTTTTCTTTTCCTTTTCTCTTGGTTACCAAAACGTGTATGTTGTCAATGCACTCATCAAGGGGGAGATTGAGAGCCAGGTGTGGTTCGAGGACCGGTGGATGGTCGCTTCCTGGTGTGATGAGTGATTGACAACGTGGTGTGGACTGATTCTTGGCTAAGTATTGCAGGTGCAGGTTGCGGCTTGACTGGTGCAGGTGCAGGTGAAGAACAAGCGCGAAAGGTCGTTGCCGGTGAGGCCTCCAGGTGTGGAGAAGACAAGTAGGCTTGGTTCGAGGGACCCGGTGGCCAGCGGGGTCAAGTGCGGGCCGCATGGTGGCAAGAACGGCAAGATGAAGTCATGGACGGTTTCTTGGTTGAGCCTCAAAACCAAGGTCGAGCCAGGACTACGTGGGAGCCGAGTCATGAGTGGTGATTGGCGGAGGCTACACCGAGTTCGCGGGGTTTCCGGTGGTTCACTAGAAAACCACTGGGTTCCTTGGTTGATCCACAAAGCCAAGACCGAAGAACCGAAGACGGAGGTGCAGCAGCTCCAGACCGGTCTGACCGGTGGGTCTGACCGGTCTGATCGGTGGGTACCGGTCTGACCGGTGAGGAGCACCGGTCTGACCGGTGTGCGACGACGCAGTCCGGAATCTTCGAAGAGGAGGACACACGTCGGGATCGCAAGGCTTGCGTCGAGGCTAAGCAAGTTTGCGGTCGCTGGGCATCCGTCCGATGGAGCGAAGACAAAGATTTCCGAATTCGCCCTTGAGGGGCATGTATCCCTAGTTAGCTAGTAAGGGTATTTTCGTCTTTCGGTTGCCTCCATATAACCCAAGTGGTGAGAGGATGGCAGCCATCTCTTGGAACCCTAGCTCATTTGGTTTTCCTATTTTCCTTCCTATTTTCTTAGGATTTTCGTAGGACTAGCTTGAGAGCTTCATGGTGAGATCTTGTGAGAGGGAAGGATGATCGGGCGGCAAGCTAGACCTTGTATGAACCTCTTTGGTATGTATAGATGATTCGGCGTGGTTCCTCAAGGCTTGGATGTGTCTTTCCCGTTTCTCCTTTTTGGTGATTTTCGGAGCCCTTTCTTGGCGATTTTCTTGGAGTGATTTCGAGGCCTTTCTCTTTGGGATTTGGTGGGGGATGTATGCATGAACCCTTCGTGGTTCTTTTCCCTTTGATTCCCCTTCCAAATCCGTGAGCAAAGGGGCTCGATTTTGGGGTTTTTGTGGCTCTAGGGTTAGAGGCGTTCTTGGTGGGATTTCTTCGATTCCTCTTGATTTGACAAGTTTTGGTGGACCAAATCTTGGCTATGGAGTACCCATGAGGTGTTCCTACTATCCCCAAAGTCTTGTGCAAAACCGTGGAGCGAATCGGGAGATCGGGAGTTGGATTTGGGGGAGTTGACTCGCGGGTGCTGTTCATCCCGAGCTGCCCAGGCGCAACCGGTCTGACCGGTGCTCTTTACCGGTCTGACCGGTGCTAGCCCTTGGTGGGTTTTTGTCTCGTGGAATAGCCTTGTCCGTGTGGTTTTGTCCCGTGGTCCTGCTGATCAGTTCTTGGCGTGTTTGGAGTTGTTTTGCTAGGTTTTGTGAGGGGTTCTTCTTCCTTCCAGGTTGTGTTTCGAAGGTGGTTTTTGTTCCAGGGCCTAGAGGAGTCACTGAGGCTTCCTGGAACGTTTGCTGTGCGGCTGCTGTAGCCACCGGCCTGACCGGCTCTGTCCACCGGTCTGACCGGTGTCACCGGTCTGACCGGCGCAGGTCATCGGTCTGACCGGTGTAGCACAGGCAGCAAGCCGTGCAAGTTTCCGCTGTGTGTTTTGGTGAGTTCTGGCTCGGAGGGTTGAGTGTTGGTTCCTAGGACCAGTAGCACTCCAGTGGCTGCGTGGTCTTGGCCAACTTGGGTAGTTGGGTCGGAGACGTGATTTGGAAGCCGTGTTCGTCTTGTTGGAGTTCTCATCTCCTTCGAGAAGAATTTTTATCGGCTCCCATTCACTCCCCCCCTCTCTGGTTCGCCTAATCGGTCCTTCACGGTCGAACAGAGTCAGAAGGGAATCAACATTGGAATATTCCTTGGACCTTATCTTTGACCCCTAGGGTAACTTGTCCTTTCTACCCTAACTTCTCACCGTAGTAGATCCCCTTTCACCGCTCACCCCGCACGCCTCTCTCCCTCTCTCTCGCGCGCCCGCCTCCTCATCCACCGCCGTGCGCCGCGGCTACCATTGCCGCCGGTGAAGTCATTGGTCAAGCTCGGTGGTGCGGCGCTCATCTTCTGTCCGTGCTGAAGGTCGAAGCTGAAGGGGGAGCCACTCGTGCAGTGCCTGGATCTGCACTGACAGTTGCCACTGCCCGCGAACAAGAAGGAGTTTCCGAAGCTGTTCGTGCTTGACGTCCTCAACATCTCAGCCTTCACTTCTCTGTCTCGAAGGATCTAGCTTTGTGAAGCAGGAGATCTAGCCATTGCACTCCAGATCTAATCTGGTAGGCTAACTCTAGCACCACTAGGTCACATTGTGACCTAGAGAGGGCCTCTTGGCTACGTCCTCAGTGTGAAAAGCTTCACAAGCCTATCATTCCTCTCCCTGACCTAAGGTAAAACCTAATCCTAATCTAGCCAAGTTCTTCCTCTTTCGTAGTTCATGACTAGATTTCTAGTGTAGAAGTGATCTTAGTTGCTCTCTGATGTTAGATGTTTAGACGCACTATGTTGAGATTTCAATTGAAAGCTGAATCAGAAACAGTTGTTCACTGTCACTGAATAACCCGGAGGTTCCGGGAAATTTCCAGAGGTTCCAGGGTCTGCAGCAACAGAGACTTTGATTCTGATTCAAAGTTCAATTGAACTCTTGTACATTCTGTTTCTAGTTCATTCTTTCATCAATTCCTTATCAATCTGCACATCTCTCTATCTAGATGGCTGGGGATTCTTCAAGGAAAAGGGACAAGAGGCCTTTGCAGTTTGAAGATTCAGAGGGTGAAGAAGCTTACAATATTGCAGTTAGACAGGTTGCTTCTAGGAAGGCAACACCAAAATGGGGTAGAGGATCTGGCAGTATGACAGGTGGTAGAGGGTCTGGGCTGCTGCCCATGTCTTTGACAATGGGGGAACAGAAGGGAACATTCCCATAGAGGTGACAGAGGCTGTCAAGCCTGGAGAGCTGGACACTTCCTATTTGGTGCATGTTGAGGTCATGCCAAAGAAGAGACCACCCACAAAGTATGACAGCACAATGTCTTTGGAATATCAGAATTATGAGGGTGCCAATCAGCCTGTTAGGACAGCTAGAGAGCAAAACCCTTATCTCCTACCCAAGGTTGCAGCTATTGACAAAAGGTTATGGTCAGTGTTTCATTTCAATTACTACAGCTCTGTGTTGATAAGCAAGCCCAAGATCAGAAAAATGCAATGGGTGGACTGGCAGCATTTTGAGGAGATTGACAAGCCAGAGGTAGAAGAAGTGCTTGATATTGTCAACAAATATGATATGAAGGATTTGATGGGATTCAAGTATGACTGGAATGCAGAGATAATAGCCCAGTTCCACGCCACATTCTTCTATGATGATATAAAGGACACCATACACTGGTTGACCCAAGGAGTGCACTACAAGCTTGATTTTGTGACTTTTGCTAGGTTGTTGGGCTTCAACAAGGAAGACAGGGATAGGGATACTATCAACTTTGAGAGTCACATGAAACCACATCAGATTGCAGATGCTTACTACTTACATGAGTTGGCTACTGGTTCCACTGTGGGGCTCAAACCAGTCTATTATGTGCTCAACAACATGCTCAGGCAAACCATCTATCCCAAGGCTGGTAGTGACTCTACTTCTCTGAGGAGTCTTGCAACAAATTTGATCTTCAGAATGCTCCCAGAAGCCACTCCCTTCTCTGTCAGTAAATTCATTTGGTTGGACATCATCACTAGTATGGAAAATGGAGTGGACAACTTCCCATATGCCCCTTATGTCATGTACATTATTGAAGTTGTCATTGGCAAGATCTTCAAGAAAGATTGTGAGCATTGCTCATACCAAGTCAAGCAGTGGAAGCATCAAAAGACTGATGCAGCAGTAAGGTCAATTCTTGGGACTGAGGCTGGCACTCCTTCTACACCAGCAGCTACACCAGCAGCCACTCCAGTAGCACATGATGATGAGGCTGACCCTCAGCAGCACCAAGAACAAGGAGTCTGAGCTTGACAAGATGAAGAAATTGCTTAAGTACAGCCTCAGACTCTGTACATATTCAGCAAACCAAGCTTATGAGACTAGGAAAGACATGAATAGGTTGCTTGCTCACAATAGCCTTGCTGTCCAGCCCCTTGTATCTCCTCCAAATTTTTATGTGGACATATCCAGTGAGGAGGATGACTTCCATACCCAGCCCAGGACATATTGAAGGGCTCAACCTGATCAGCCTAGTGATGCACAATTTGATGATGAGAGTGACCAAGAGACTCTAGCTTCCAAGATGAAGAAGATGAAGCCCCAATCTAAAAGTCCCAAGGTTACTACCAAGAAAAACTACAAGGCTGCAGCTCATAGAGGCAAGAAGCCTCCCTCTGATGAAGAGCCTGAGACCTCTGACAACACCTGGGATGAATGAATTCCTCTCCTTTCTCTTCTTCTCTTTTTGTTAACATGTTGGCAGAGGGGGAGAAGAGGAAAGATTGTGTTGATTGTCTACTTTTGTGAGTTGTGAGAGAAGATGTTGCTGCTTTTGCTTTATCTATCTCAGTTGAACTCATTTGTTTTATGGTCTGTAATATGTTGGTACTTATGTGCTTGCCTCTGTTGGCAAGTGGTGGATTTGGTCATGGACAACATTTGTGGGATTTGAAAACTTTTAAAACTTGGTGATGTGATGTAATAGGCTAGATGTGCTTTAAGTTGCCTATCTTAATCTAGTTCTGTTGCTGTTGGTTTAATAATCCATGCCTATGTTGATTGATGATTGATAGAGCTGCTGTGTTACCAGAGCTCGGAAGTTCCGGGATTTTCCCGGAGGTTCCGGGCTGTGGTGACAGAACTCGGAGGTTCCGGATTTTTCTCGGAAGTTCCGAGGTCTGGTCACAGTCAGCTTCCTGGTTGATTTTAAACTGTCATATGCATCACGTATACCTGTTACACTGTTCTTTGCACCCCCACGATGAATTGAATACACTGCAGTAGCTACACATGCCTATAATGTATGCCTACATGTCTTGAGAAGGCATTTCCACTCTATTCAAAATGAGAAAGGCATACATTAAGGGGGAGCCTTGTATTCATGTCATCAAAAGCTCAATCTTTATAATTAAATGTATGCTTTAATTAGGTTGTCAACATTTACCAAAAAGGGGGAGATTGTAAGTGCAATCAAGCCCTAAGTGGGTTTTGGTGATGTTGACCACCCAATTAAAGGTCTAATGAGCTTTTAAGTGTATGTTTGAGGTTAATGATTTATATAAGGTACAAAGGAACAAAAGGAGACCCCTAATTCAAAAAGGAAAGGTTTGCCATTGTCCAAGGATGCTAGTTTAATTTATTTTCATTTGAAAATTGAGTATAGGACAAGCTGTACTATCAAGAGGGATACTAATAGTGGCTTTGGGGTAGAACCACGTGCATTAAACTCTTTTACAAACCAACAAATCTTCCCAGGCACAAATGTCCTATCAGCTGCAGCTCTGTTTCCTCTGTGCCCGGAACCTCCGCACTTTTCACGGAAGTTCCGGACTGCATTCTGTCTGCTAGCTGAAGACTCCCAGAACCCGGAAGTTCCAAGATTTTTCTGGAGGTTCCAGGTTTTCAAAAAGAGTCGTTGCCGATCTAGATCTAAGGGTATTTATACCCTTTTGACCCCCAACGGTCCTCTTCTTCTTCCCTGCACCGAAACAGTAGCATTTGCCTCTCTCTCTCTCATAGCATTCACTCCCACCTACTTGAATCCAAAATCCATCCTTAGCATTCAAGTCTTGGGTGATTCCTTGTGAGAAGAAGCAAATCCTTTCACTCTCTTGAAGTTCTAGTGCACTTGGTGAAACCCTAGCTTACTTGGTGGATCTATTACTCTTGGAGTTTTACTCCTAGACGGCTAGAGGTTACTTGGGAGCTTCCTAGATTTGTGTGGCTGCCCCAAGTTCTTTGTATTACCCTTTGTGACTAGTGGAGCACTCCACCTATTGCTTTGGTGATAGGTGTGAGACAGGAGTGGATCTAGAGAGATCCCAAAGCCTTTGTGGCTTACCTCAACAACGTGGATGTAGGCTAACCTTTGTGGTGAGTTGAACCACGGGTTAAATCTGTGTCTCTTGTGCTTTGTCTCATTTATATATCTTGCTAGCTTGTTCTTTATTGCTCTGAACTAGATCTATTAGGGTTTGCTCTAGATCTATAAGTTATCTTGCTCTAAGGTTGTTTAGTAGCTTATGCTTCAAATTCATAGCTTCAAATATCTGTCTCTTGCTTGTGAAATCAGCTCTTAGCTATCCAACTCGTGCAGGTTTGAAAAATCAGAAGCTCCAGGAAAATTCATTGTCTGTGCATTTTTCCGGAGGTTCCGGATTTTTCCCGAAGGTTCCGGACACTGACAGAAGTTTGGCAGAAAAGTTTTGAATTTGTTTTGTAGGCCTATTCACCCCCCTCTAGGCCACTTGCATTGATCCTTTCAATCATCTACCCAAAAACATTTATTTAAACCAGGTTGTTCAAGGTAATGGGATAAAATCTAGTCATGTCCTTAAAAAGGTTTTCCCACCGACTTTATGCAATACGACATAAAAATAAAGTATGATAACATGCTTGTTATTAGGACAAAATAGAATATGCTGGGGGAGAAGACCACTTGCCTTCCTCGCCTAAAAACTTAGATTCTTCTTCCTCGAAAAGTTGTTCTTGATCAACACCAACAGGCTCTTCAACCGAAACAGGCACGATATCTATGAGCACAGAAGAAGCATACAATAAATAAATAAAATAGTACACCAAACAAATCTGAAATCTAAAAACACACAGCTAAAACAAACGGGCTCGCTGAGATGATTGCATGGAGACAAGAACGCTTAAAACGGATAAGAAACGCTAAAGATATGGCCAAAACAAGGTCTAGGGGCTTAACTGCAAGGAAACTGGGCTTCCAGGGACTAAACTGAAAGAAATCAGAGGCTAAAACCTAATTACGCGTATAAACCAAAGGTTTATAGCGCAAAATAACCTAACAGGACCTCAGGCGCTAAAACTGAGAAGATCAGGGGCTTCAACGATAAAAAACAGGACCTGTGTTGGCGGTCAATTTCCGTCAACCTAGCCATGAGTTTACCTTTAATGTTGGTATTAATTTGATAGTCAAACTAACGATCCTAACCCCCGTGATATGTCAAGTTCGCACTCGCATGTGGTTTTTGGAGTATGTTGTTTACAAAGGATTTAAGTGCCTAAATGAGGACTTCCGGGTAAAGTTCATCGAGCACTTTATGAGAAGATCATGAAGCCCGGCACAAGTCAAGACACGAAGTGAACATGACTCCAAATGACCCGAGGACTGAAGCGTAAAGCTGTAAATCTCCGGGGACCTAAACAGACGGGAGCTTGCGCGCCAAGCACCCTTATCTAAACCGCGGAGAAGTGCTAGTTGTCTAGGGCTACCCTAGCCGGCGTGGGAACCTTACAAGGAAGACCACGTCGGAGTTCCGAAGCGAGGATCAAGATCGAGGTAGGATCCCGGTGGTGATCTTGTTCATGTAATCATTCATGGTGAAGTTTTTATGAATCCGATTTCTAGAGATCAAGTGTCTTTTTCTATGATTTTGTTCTCCCTTGGGTTTGCTTTTTCCTCAATCTATTCTCGAGATAGATTGCACGGGGTGTTCTTGTAGCCGCGGTGGCTAGAGGTGCATACCAGATCTACCAAGTGGTTCAACACATTCCTTGTGAGCATGCTCTAAGATTCGTCCATGAAGAAAGGGAGACATCGTGAGAGGATGTTGACACTAAGTACGGCGGGTGACTTAGGGGGATTGACCAAAGGTCAAGATTTAAAGATGCTTTTTATGAGATTCACATGGTTTAGAGTTTAGGGTATCTTGCTTGGAGCTACAACACAAGCATGATCTAGGCTCTCTAGATCGGTTATCTCTACGCTTTCTCTCGCTACATCTCATGTTTAGTAGATTAGATGCATTCGAAACCTCTTAAAGATGAAAGTGTTTTCTCAGTTATTAGATTGAATCTTGCATTGCACATGTTCCACGGATTCGATAACCTTGGGTAATACTCAAGGGGAAAAGGTAGTACATGATCCATAAGCTAGCGGTGAATCTTGACGCGTTATTTAACCATCAACAACCTGATTGTAAGGATCTTTCTAGGTGGAAGGACCGGCTTGCGAAAAGAAGAAAGCTTAGGGTTTCTTTAGCAAAAAGGCCGGCAGATGCCTTGGTTGATCAGTACGCAGCCGGGTTGACTCTGGGCGCGGGTAGATCTGGGTCGTTCACACCGGATCAGACGGTCGTAGGTGGCAGCTGGTTGCGGGCAGCGGCCGAGACGCCGGAGGCGGGCAGCGCGCGGCGGCGGCCTCGCCGTAGAAGCTCGAAAACAAGCATCTGACCACTATTTTTAGCGCGAAAGGGGTCTACGCGGGGCTGGGGAAACAACGAACTCAACTGGGTGGTTAGGGGGTGGTTTGGGCGATGGCAGGGGCGTCACATCCGGCGAGGCGGACGGCGCGGCTCCGGTGAACTTCGGCGAGACGGTGCGACGGGAAAAGGCATGGGACGCGCGGGATAAAAGGGGATGGCTTCCTCACCTTGTTGCGAAGCCTCGGGTGTAGAAGAGGGCGACGGGGAAGAGACGTAGAAGGAGATTGACACCGGCGGCTTGCAGCCAGTCTTCAGGTGGTGCTTCAGGTGCGGCTCGGTTCGGCGGGGAAGGGGAAGCTTCGGCATGGCGGGACTCCAGGCGGACGTCTTGCGCGATAGAAGAGGAAGAGGGAAACCCGAGGAAGCTTCTCTGACGAAGTCAAGCCTCGAGGGAGGCCGGCAACAGCCCGGCGGCGGAGACCGAACGACGATGGCGCATGCGCGAGGATGGAAGGTGCAAGGCGAGAGAGAGAGAGAGAGAGAGAGAGAGAGGAAAGAGGTGCCGTAGGGGCTCGAGCTTGTCTTAAATAGAGCCAAGGGAAAAGAGGGGGCGACGACAGCCAGGAAGGAAAGGCCATCAATGGCGATGAGGCCGACAATTACTGGACAGGGAGTGAAGGAGGGGAAATGAAAGAGAAACTGAAGGAATTGGAAGCGGTAGCAGTTCCGACGCTTCACTTCTCTTTGATTGGAGCTCTTGAAGGAGGGGAGAGCGTGCTGCGTGGAGGAAACGGCCGGCAGAGCATGCGGCAGATGCGACGCAACGACTGGAGGTTGGGGACGCGACTGACGAGCGGGCCCGGGATGTCAGCAGCTGGAAGAGAGAGGGGAAAAAAGTGGGCTGGTGGCGGGCCAAACTGGGCTGTGGAATAGAAATGGGCCGAGCGGGAGCTAGCTGCTGGGTCGGAAAAAGAGAGAGGAAGGGGAGGAGGTGGAGCTAGGCCGCGAAACAAACAAGGTCGGCAGCCTACTGCGCAAACGAGCCGAAGAGAGGTGAGGCCGGGCTGGGCTGAGAAGAAAGAAGAGAAAGGGAGGGGTGGTGTTGGGTTTAAACTTTTTATGGATTTTGAAAACCACACAACATCACAAAAAAACCATGCAAACCAAAATATGATGCACAAGCACTTATTGCTTCTAAAATTATACAAATGACATTTAAATATTTAAAGGCCAAATTTATTTGATAATTTATTTATTCCTTAGAAAATTAAATCTAAAGCACCATGTTGCTTACATTATTTTGGTGATGGAATTTTAGGGTGTTACAATATATTGATACAGAGTTGAAGGGCATTGCAATTAAGCAACCAAAAATACGTCCAGATGTGAGAGTTGAATACAGTCAAACAAAGAGATTCAACTTTCACAAAACCATATGCTGAGCGGAAACAAAAAGAAGTGACTCCAACACATGAAAAATGACCTGACAAAGAAGTATAAATCGCAGTGATTGAAGGAGTGTTGCCTACAATGTTCTATCGTAAGTTAGTGCTGCTTCGGATGTATAATTCACATATATCAATGCATTGTCAAAATTAGTACCTGAACAAAAAGTATATAAATAGGTAATGATGGCCTCTTGATTCTTGAAAACATGCCAAATGGACTCTCACTCTCATTATGTGGGAAAATGTGCAGGGATTTTTTTTGTCAGCAATAACTAACCTCACACTTGAAATGAGAATTGTAGTAGTGTTATAGGCCCAAACATCTCCTAATATATGCAAAATGGATCACAGATGACACACTCAGATAAACTTTTCAGTATGAAATCCTAGAAAAAGGGGTGTACCTTCGACGTGCTTGTTATCATATTTCAGCCACTAAGCAGTCCATGATTGCCCGGCAGGTGCACCGGGACCTTAAAAGAAAGATCCACATCGGTAGTCCTGTTCCAAGAACACAGCCTGCAATAGAAGAGGGCAAACCAATCAGATGAAACAAAAGCACAGTAAAAAACCTTATATTACTATTTACTGTCCATGAGTTTAATCTCACACACTGAACATTACTGGATAATCAATATCAGTGACCATTGCTTATGTATATTGATCGATCAGTCAGTTTAAAAAAAAGTCTATATCACCCCCTCACCTATATAGGGTGCACTACATAACTCCCAACCTATCAAACGGTCTATATCACCCCCCTGAACTTTCGAAAACCGGACAAATTACCCTCTAAAGTAGTTTTGAAAAATCATAGTGAATCACAGAAAAATCGTAGAATAGAAAATCCAATTGTTTTGAACTCCAAATAAGTATATCTACATAGTGAACATATAATATGATATGTTTTAGTATATTTTTACAGCTATGAAGAAAAGCATATATCTAAAGCTACAACAAAAAAATATACTAAAGCATTCCATATTATATGTTCACTGTGTAGATCTACTCATTTGGAGCCTAACACAATTAGAATTTCCATTTTATGATTTTTTATGATTTATTATGATTTTTCAAAATTGGTTTAGAAGATAATTTGTCCGGTTTTGAAAAGTTCAGACCGTGATATAGACCGTTTAATAGGTTGGGGGTTATGTAATCCACCCTCCATAGATGAGGGGGTGATATAGACTTTTTCCAATTGTTTTTTGGTAAAAAAAGACGGATAAGCCTTCCACACTTCATTGCCAAAATATTCAATATGCAAATTCATCACCCATCACCCTCCAATGGCTTTCGTCCAAAACTTGTGGCACAGAAAAAAAAGAGAGAATAAGAGAGGAGGTGACAGGGACCGTTGCAAGAAAGGTCTTGGGGATGGTCCGATCTTCACGGTAGTAGCTTTGTAACAAGATAATTGTTGTAAGCAACGGGTAAGTAGTTTTATACCTGACAAAGGTTGGATGTGATCAAGCGATGGGGAGAGAGGCACCGAAACCGTGAAGACTTCGACTCGATCTCCAAACGACCGCAAAACCACAAGTCAGAACTAATCCACACAATACGGCGCAGCCGAACGGAAGCCGTATAGCACAAAGTAGCGGAACCCAGAGGGATCTCTTCACAAAACCAGGGAGAACAAGGAAGAACAGGGGTGTGCAAGGCACTCAGTAGCTCGGCTGCAAGAAAACCATATGTGGTTGTCTATTTCATAATTCATCAAAACTCAGTTTTCGGTAGTACATAGGGGGTATTTATACTAGGAACAACTCAACTAAATGAGTGGGATAATTATGAACTGAAGAAGCTACGTTGGGAGGTGGAAGGCCAACTGGTGGAAGCATTCATGCAGTCTTTTTCGGTTCACACACGTCTTCTCAGCTTCTGCGCATCCATCAGTAAATTGGCCATTACTCCTAGCTCGGAAGTCGAAATGATGTGCTGTTTGTTGGGTTGGAATCTTGACTTCAAGGAGCTTACAGTGATGTATCACTTGGCCCCTGTCATTTCCCGAGATTGAAATGAACCGGGTTTCCGAAGACGGGAACCCAATCCCTGCACCTCGGTGATAGTCCCAGGAGACTATCACGTGCAAATCCCTGTCTCAGAAAGTAAAGCAAAGTACCGTACAACAAGAATAAATACATGAGGGTCCATAATATAATATAATAATTAAGTATTTGAGTACATCATTTCGGCACATGCCGGGTACAAGTCCAACAGGACCGAATCAAACAGAGTAAACATCTACGCAGCGGCTCTCATGTAGCGAAGTAGACACCATATCCGTAGGCAACTCGAGTGTAAGGAGAGCCTCAGTCCTCCCATCCGTCGTCCTCAAAGTCGTAGTCCGGCTCCTGGTCTGAAATCCCGTCATCTACTCGATAAGCGAGTAGGTCATGTCAGCTTCCCAACAAAGAGCATAAGCGAAAGAGAAATGATTCTAATATGCATGAGTAATCCTATTTATGGCTGTAGAAGGTTAAGCAAGCAGCGGTAGCAACATCAAGGTAAGCAGAATAGCCGAGAGGTATCCATCTCCGAAGAGATCCACACCTCCGAGGACAAAGCCTCCGGGGTCAACGCCCCAACAAGGAAAGAAGCACCAAATACTGGATCTCAACCAAGATACAACATCCCACACTCATCTGCGACGTAGGGTCACCAACTCCTATCCCCACGTCTCAACGGCATGAAGCCGGGCTCACAACACACAGGGGAGAGAAAGCAGCACAAGAAGAGACTAGCCAGAGTAACAGACCCGTGGGCTGTCCATACCAGTGGACACGGACTATAGCTATAGGTTTAACACTCTGCAGAGGTTGTACAACTGGACCCGCCGGATAGGGCAGAAACGGATGCCTCCGATCCACATCCCTACCTAACGACCGGAGACCTAGCAGTGGGTGGCACTCTCCTGCCTCTCCAAGCCTGACTCGTCCTGAACTGGGTCGCGAAACTTGCCAGCAGGGCCTCGGAGCTGTGAGACCATCCCCGGAGGAGCCGGGGCAACGTCTGCTCGGGGGGTATAACCCGTCCTCCTCACACGACCACACCGGTCCGCCTACAAGCTGAGTGCCAACCACCAACTAGTTCTCGGACCGAACCCCGCCCATACGTGAGCGAACGGTTTGTACGAAAATAGCCCAAAGATCATGGTTAAACTGTCGATCGGTCCTTAATTGCAGGAGCAAGCACTCACCAACTCCAACCGTCCGACACGCCGCTAGGGCGAGAGGCCAGGTCGCATCTCCCCTAGACAGGCGTTCACAAGTAACCAAGTCGGCTCGCTCCCGCGGTAACACGTCAAGGATACACACTCACCCAAAACACACGCAAGAGTTCCGAAGTATCCCAACCTCGGCCCAAACCTGAGATCCATCCATAACTCAGGGTAAAATATATGGATGAAATAGTATTGGGAACTAGCTAGGGGTCTGTAGCTAGTTCCAAAAGTAGGTATTCCAAGGACAGGATGAACAATTCCAAGGCAAGGCTAATCAATTGTCTATGCAATTCAAAATCATGCATCAAAAGTAATTAAGCACTAGCAACTAAAGCAAGCATAGGATCTATATGGTTGGGAGTGACATGACACCTGGCTGGCATCCGAAGTCCTGGTCTGGGTTGTAGTCGGGGTCGTAGGCCTCCTCCTGGTTGTAGCTCGGGTCTGTGCAGCACGAGATACGTGACACTAAGATACCGACAAACAACTATGCAATAAATCCAAAGAAATCCAATTTTAGAAGATCCAAACAGAACCATACTACCTACAAACAGCACCGTCTCATTTTTAGAAAAGTATAGAAACAGGTTTCATATTTTTCGGAGTTATAAATAAATAGTTATGAATTTTCGAAGATTATAGGATTTATAAAATAATTTCCAAAGTTCATTTATAAACAGAAAAGGATTTTTATATTTTGAAAATAGGGATGACGTCAGCATGACATCATCGTGACATCAGCGTCACAGTTGATGGGCCGTTAGTGGGCCAAAAGTGGCAGTGGGCCGAAATCGGCCCATTGGACTTAGCCCGTTGGGCCACAACGACCAAGTCCAGCAGATCACCTTGAACAAAAACCCAAAATTCCCTGGATAAAGGAAAAAGGGCCAAAGTGGGCCTTGTTGGGTTAGCCGGCCCACGCTTCGATCAGGTCACCACCGGAGAAGTCTGGTGGCGCCCCTCGAAGTTTTCTGGAGCGCAGGGCATGGCCTTGCCCCGCGTGCGTGCTTCGGCGCGCTCCCGCCGCAAACCCAGCGTCGACAGCGGCGGTGCTTTGGCGGTTGCGAAGCTCCCGAAACACGAGCGAGCAAAGATCGAGGATCCCTAGGAGCATGCGGTTATCTCCGTGCCGCCTCGGCTCTGGGGAGTGCCTGGGGGCGTAACGCGGAGCGCGACACGGCAGTGCTCTCGGCGTGAGCCAGAGACGACGGCGTTCGCGAGGGTAAGCAGCGGCGGCGACACAGCGAAACAGCAAGCGGGCGGATGTTAGTAGATGCAGCGCGGGTGCTTCGGCGTTCACATGGGCGTGTTCACCAAAGCCCCTTGCGCGGGCTCAGGCCTAACCTGGCCGTGACGTGGCTGGCCGAGGTGCGAATCCTCGGCGATCCGCGTCCATGGCACAGCGCGCGTTACAGCGGTGGAATGATCGAGCGGCGTGGCACCTGAACTCATGGGGGTGAGCTCCTTGGCGCACACACCGACACGCACACATGCAAACCAAAGCGGCGTCAGTGCTGGTTCACGCACACGAGTAGGCACTCAGCGCGGTGGCACCTTGGCATGTCGCGGCGGAATGGGTTCAGGTGAGTTAGTGGCCTACGGCCTGCCTGCGCGCGCTGGGGTGCACGGCGGCGACAAGGGTAGGGGAACCTGTAGAGAAACAGCGGCGCGAAGGCCGGTCAGGGGCTGATGGTGAGCTCGGAGCTCGGCGCACGGCATGGCGGCCGGCGCGGCGTAACACAGGGGTACGCTCCCGTGGGGGTCAGCAAGGTCAGGAGAAGGGCGTGGAAAGGCTCACGATGGGGCGGAGGTGAAGACATAGCAGTGGAGTGGCGCGTCGGTGAAGTGGCGTCGAGGTTCACGGCGGCACGGCGGCGGCTCGGCTCCGGCACGGGTCTTCTAGCGGGCGGCCTCCTCTCCTGCTTCTTCAGCTCCGGCTCCGGCAGGATGGCGCGGTGGTGGTGCGCTTTCCACTTCTCCTCTTCCCTCTTCCCCCCTTCTCCCTCTTCCCCTTCCGGCGGCGAACAGAGGAACTAAAGGGGGAAAACCCCAAATGCTTGATGCCTTGCCCCAGGGGCCTCGCCCGGGGGTTTAGCAACTCGAGCACGTCGAGGCGGGGGTAGAATGGTCACGGCTGGGCGCCCATTGGCTGCTGCGCGACGGGTTGCCGATGTGGCGGAGCAGCAGTGGCTGGCGGGGCGCGCGACGCGTCAAGGCGCGGGGGTAAAAAGGGAAAAGCCGGGGGTGGTGCGCGGGCGCGGCCACCTGGCTCGGCGTCCGTGCCACGGGCGCGGTCGGGGGCTTGTCCCCTGGCCAGGGTTGCGCACACGCGCGAGTGAGCGCGGCGGCGATGCGGTGCGGCGCGCAGGCGTGGACCGGCGCGGAGAGGAGAAGAACAGCGCGCGCGGTCGCAGCCCCACCCGTCAGCGAGCCAGCGCGGGGTAAAGGTGAAGGCGGGCCGAGCTGGGCCGGTTTCGGTTGAGGGGCCGAAAAGAAGGGTGACGAAGGGGAACAGGCCGAGAGTTGGAGGGGATTAGGTAGACTCCAGAAGAAGTTAGCTGGCCCAGTTAGTTAGAAGGGTTTTTAATATAGTTTTGAATTTAGTTTAAACCATATATTTGAATTTGAATACTTTCAAATTCAAACACACTCAAATAAAAACCAAATAAAATCCATAAACTCCAAATCACATACTTTACCATATTTTGAAAATATATTTTTATATTTTTGGTTTTATTTATTTAGGAATTTAGGAAGAGAGGCTAGAGAGGGTTTAAATGTGGTGACACATCATCAATAAAAGAAAAGTTCAAATTTTCTCACATTTTCATAACTTAGATTTCCGGGTTGTTACATTCTCCCACACCACCGGGAATCTCGTCCTCGAGATTTAAGCTCCATCCTCTCCCTCGAACAAGTGAGGGAACTCTCTCCTGAGATCGGACTCTTTCTCCCACGTTGCCTCTCGCTCCGTGTGGTGACTCCACAGCACTTTGCAGTAAGGAATTGTGGTCCTCCTGGTTTCCTTTGTTGCTCTATCCAAGATCTTCTCGGGGTACTCTGCATACTCCAGAGTGTTTTGCAGGTCAAGTATCTCCATCGGGACTTGCTTTGCTTCCACTTCCTTTTCACTCTTCTTTAACTGCGACACGTGGAACACGGGGTGTACAGCGGACATCTCCTCCGGTAGTGTGAGCCTGTAAGCGAGCTTCCCAACTCTCTGAGTGATCCGGTACGGTCCTACGTACCTCGGGGCAAGCTTTCCCTTCACAGCAAACCTCTTGGTTCCTCTCATCGGTGACACTTTCAAGTAGACGAAGTCACCCACCTCGAACGACAAGTCTCTCCGGTGTCGGTCGGCGTAGCTCTTCTGTCTGCTCTGGGCAATCCTTAGGTTGTCTCGAACCTTCTCTACTTTCTCCTCAGCTTCCTGGATAGCATCGGCTCCAAAGACCATCCTCTCACCTACTTCTGACCACATCAAAGGTGTCCTGCACTTCCTCCCGTAGAGTGCCTCAAAGGGTGCAATCTTGAGACTTGCTTGGAAGCTGTTGTTGTATGAGAACTCTGCATAGGCCAAACTGCTCTCCCAATCTGTGCTGTAGGTCAAAGCGCAAGCTCTCAGCATATCTTCCAACACTTGATTTACTCTCTCAGTCTGTCCATCGGTCTGTGGGTGGTAAGCTATGCTGTAGCTGAGTGTGGTTCCCATCCTTGCATGGAAGCTCTTCCAGAACCTGGCCACGAACTGGGGCCCTCTGTCTGACACTATGCTCCTCAGAGCTCCGTGTAGTCTGAGTATGTGGTCCACGTACAAGTTTGCCAACCGATCTGTTGTATACGTAGCTTTGACTGGCACAAAGTGTGACACCTTGGTCAAGCGGTCTACTATGACCCACACCGAGTCGTGTCCTTTCCGTGTCCTGGGTAGTCCCACCACAAAGTCCATGAAAATGTCATCCCACTTCCACTGAGGAATATCCAACGGTTTCAATAGACCTGCAGGCCTCTGGTGCTCGATCTTCACTCTGCTGCAAGTGTCACAGCAAGCCACGTAGTAGGCTATGTCCTTCTTCATATCCTTCCACCAGAACCTCTGCTTCAAGTCTTGGTACATCTTTGTGCTCCCTGGGTGAATGGAGTACCTTGAATCGTGGGCTTCTTTCAGAATTTGCTCTCGGAGTTCCTTGTTCTGCGGGACACAGATCCGATCTTTCAGCCACACCGTGCCTTGCTCATCCACACGGTAATCCTCAGCTCTTCCTTCCAACATCTGCTCTCGAAGTGCTCCAATCTCCTTGCAATCCTTCTGAGCTTCCCGAATTCTGCATTCCAAGTCGTAGGTCACTTGCAGTGCGTTGAGTTGTCCCTGCTCTACAATCTCAACCTGAAGCTGCTCTAGCTCGTCGTGAAGTGCCGGCTGCTCCTGCCTCACCATCAAGTTGTTGCAATAGGACTTTCTGCTCAGTGCATCTGCCACAACGTTTGCCTTGCCAGGGTGGTAGTGGATCTCCATGTCGTAGTCCTTGATCAACTCTAGCCACCTCCTCTACCTCATGTTCAACTCTGACTGAGTGAAGAAGTACTTCAGACTCTTGTGATCGGTGTATAGCTCACACTTGTTGCTGATCAAGTAGTGCCTCCAAATCTTCAAAGCGTGAACGACTGCTGCTAGCTCCAAGTCGTGAGTGGGGTAGTTCTCCTCGTGCTTCTTAAGCTGCCTTGACGCATAAGCAACAACTTTGCCCTCTTGCATCAACACACATCCCAAACCTTGCTTCGAGGCGTCACAGTACACCACGAAATCCTTCTTGATATCTGGCAGGGTAAGAATCGGAGCTGTCGTGAGCCTCTTCTTCAACTCCTGGAAACTCCTCTCACAGGCCTCTGACCACATGAACTTCTTGTCGTTCTTTAACAACCCTATCATTGGCTTCGCTATCTTGGAGAAGTTTTCTATGAACCTCCTGTAGTAACCTGCCAACCCGAGAAAGCTCCGAATATCTATCACTGTGAGTGGCTGTTCCCACTTGGTAACTGCTTCCACTTTCGAAGGGTCAACCGCAACTCCCTCTGCTGACGACATGTGTCCCAAGAAAGCAACTTCCTCCATCCAGAACTCACACTTGCTGAACTTTGCGTACAACTTCTGCTGTCTCAGCCTTTCCATCACAATCCGAAGGTGTTCCTCGTGCTCCTCCGCTGTCTCTGAGAAAATCAGAATGTCATCTATGAACACTACCACGAACTTGTCCAGCTCTTCCATGAAGACCTTGTTCATCATGTTCATGAAGTAGGCAGGTGCGTTGGTAAGTCCGAAGGAAACCACTACGAACTCGTACAAGCCGTACCGAGTCGTGAAAGCTGTCTTCGGGATATCCTGGTCCCGAATCTTCATCTGGTAGTAGCCTGACCTCAAGTCAATCTTGGAAAAGAACTTTGCTTTCCGCAGCCTGTCTAGCAAGTCGTCAATCCTGGGCAAAGGGTACCGGTTCTTGATCGTCATCGAGTTGAGTGTCCGGTAGTCCACACACATCCTCTTGGTGCCATCCTTCTTGTCCATAAACAGAACTAGCGAACCCCAAGGTGAGGCACTCGGTCGAATAAACCCTTGTTCTTGCAGTTTCTTGAGTTGCTTCTTCAGCTCATCTAGTTCATCCGTGGACATCCTGTACGGGCTCTTGGCCACTGGTCCAGCTCCTGGCATCAGCTCAATCACGAATTCAATATCCCTATCCGGTGGTAACTCAGTCAACTCCTTTGGAAACACGTCGGGGTACTCCCTCACCACCGGGATTTGCTCCAAATCCTTTCCTTTCATGTTGCACAACATCGGTGTAGACCTCTGGCTCTGTGGCTTGATCAACACTCTGGCTCCACTGGGGTGCTCCAACTGCACGTATACTGGGTTGTAGTTCACCAATCCTTTGTGCTAGGCTAACCACTCCATCCCAAGTATCACGTCGATCCCGGTCGACTCTAGAACGGTCAGGTCTGCCACGAACAGCTGTTTCTCGAACACCATGTTCACTCCTCTACACTCCAGCGTACTCCGCTTCTCACCTAGCGGGGAGCTGGTAACTATAGGCCGTGGTCTGGGCTTAGTTGGTAATGACCTTCCTTTTACAAACTTGGTAGAGATGTACGAAAACTGAGCACCGGTGTCAAACAGAACGGAAGCCATAACTGAATCGACTAAAAACTCACCGAGAGCCACGTCTGGCGCTGCAGCTGCCTCCTCCGCGGTCAGGTGGTTCAGTCTGCCTCGAGTCGGTGGGGGTGCGCTCTTCTGCTAGTTCTGCTGAGGCTGTCCTCCAGGAACTGGTGCCTTCGCCGGTGTCTGGTACTGGGTGTTCCTGCTCTGACCTCCCTGTTGAAACTTCTGCGGGCACACGTTGGACTTGTGGCCTAGCTGACGGTAGTGGTAGCAAGTGACCTGTGAGCTATCGTAAGCTGGCGGCTACTGCAGCCTGGGCTTCCACTGACTCGAACCTCCACTACCTCCGGGGTGTCCTCTGCCCTGTTGAGTGAACTGAGTCTGCGGCTGCTGAGGGTAAGGACGCTGTCTCTGCTGTGAGTACTGTGGCGGAGCGGACCTCTGTCGCTGGTGTGACCCTGGGTACCCTGCACGGTCTGCACGCTGCCTCTTCTCTCCACGGACCTCCACGTAGTCCAGTCTCGACTTCTCCACAACCAAGGCCTTGCCCACCAGGGTGTGAAGAGTGTCACAGTCGTGAGCTGCCAAGTGGTGTGCCATCCCTCTGTGGAGTCCCTTGCGGTACCAGTACATCTTCTTCTTTTCGGTGTTGGAGTCGTCTGGGGCGTACCGCATCAGCTCCTAGAACCGGTTCGTGTACTCCTGTACTGTCATCGATCCCATCTTCAAGTGCCTGAACTCGTCTGCCTTCCTGTCCATCACAGCCTCTGGAATGTGCAACGCTCTGAAAGCCTCCACAAACTCCTCCCACGTGATGCGGGTAGGGTCCGCGTGTGAGTCACAGTAGCTATCCCACCAAGCTCCTGCCGTGCCGACCAGCTGGTGTGCGGCGATGTACACGCACTCCTCCTCAGAAAGTTCGGTGAGCTCCAACTTCTTCTCGATCTCCCTCAACCAGTTGTCTGCCACGAGTGGGTCTGGAGAGTTGTCAAAGGTAGGTGGACGCAGCTTGGTGAAACCCTCCACTCTCTTCTGCAAGCTCTCTGGCTGGTTCCTGACGTTTCTCCGGTTGTTGTTGTTCTGAACCATAGCATCAGCGATCGTCTGCATCAGCTGGTTCTGAAGCGCCATCACTGCTGCTAGGTTGGGCGGTGGTGCCGGCTGCTCGGGCTCCTGCTCTAGCTCAGGCTCAGCCTCCCCCTCGAGCTCCTCCTCGAGGTCAGCTGGTGCTCGGCCTCCTCCTCGGCCTCCTCGACCTCCTCGCCCGCCGCGGCGTCCACCACGGCGTCCGCCACGTGGGGCACGGCCTCCACGGCGGCCACGACCTCGACCTCTAGCGGGGAGAGGGACGTCCTCCTGCTCGGCGTCCTCCCTGGCTGCCTCCTCAAAACGGCGTAGGAGCCGTCCCGACCTCCTTGCCATCGATATCTGTTTTAAGAGTTCGAGATCGTGAGAAACGTGTTGTCGGAAATTAACTTTAAGGTACTTAAGCATATAAGGAGTATCTAGCTAACAACAAACAATTTCACACAAACATATAAGAAGCATGAAAACCTACAAAAGATCGATAACTCCAATCACTCATGCAAGATCACCATACAAAAGGTGTGTATCTCGAGGCCTACTCCACAACCTTCGCGATTACACAGAAGCATGAGAGCTACATCGCGATACATAAGAGGTGGTCAACTAAACATGAACATCATGAAGAACTCTATCCTAGCTGACTACAGGATCATCCCCTCAAGGTGCCTGCTCCTGAACTGTAACTGGTGAGAGCGGTGGTGACACGGTCTTCGGACTGAGTGGAACCGCGTAGAACGGTGGGTCGTTCACTCCTGGGTAATCTGGTATCTCAATCTCTGGTAGGTTGAAGTAGGCTGCCAAGCTCCTCAACGCTCTGGTCATCTCAGGGGTGTCTGAACTGCCTCGCGGGTAAGGTGGCGGTGACGGAAGCTGAGTAGGGGGTAGCTCGAACGTCTCTGTCCTCACCCTGGGCTTCTTCTGTGGTGGTAGCGACTCTTCCAACTCCCTGTACTCTGTCACTCGTCTCAAGTCGGAGTCCCTCCAAGCGGAGCTGGTCCGGCTGGCTGTGTCCTGTGCCTCGTACACTCTGCCTCCTAAGTACCAAAGGTGGTTGTAGTTCTGAGTCAGCCTCTCCTCGTGTCCCCACAACCGCAGCTGGTAGTCGGTGCATGCTGCTCCAAGAGACTCTACCAAGTACTCCTTCTCACACAGCTTCAACCGCTCCTCTCTGGTCGCTGCCTCTGACTCCCGCAAGGTGATCTGTGTCTCCTCTAGTCTGGCTCTCAGCATGGTGATCTCAAGTGCATCCCTCTCTGTGCTGGCTCTGGCAGCTGCGAGTCCCCACTCGGTGATCTGGATGTTCTTCCTGTGCGCCTCGTCGAGAAAGAACACCAAGTGACTGTTCTCTCTCTCCAGCTGGGCGTTCCGTCCCAAGGTGTCGTCCCACTTCTGTCGCAGAAACATGATCTCTGAATCTACCCAGTAGAGTGCCTGGTCCTGAGCTTGAATGAACTTGCTGGCCAACTGGTTCTTCTCATCCTTGCCCTTTGTGTTCTCCTCGGTGTAAGCTGTCTCATCTGTGTGCCACCTGCTGTGGTCGTACAGTGCTGTCGGAAGAACCTCGAAGGGTGTATCCTTCAACCTCTGCTTCAACTGTCGGCATACTTTCTTCAGTGTGAGTCTGGCACAACACTGGTGAGCCTCCAGGGTAGAGTTGTCGAAACACGTGACTCTAACCTCCTCGAACTCTGGCACGCGTGGGTCAGCCGGTATCTTTAAGGTCAGCTCCGTCGGTGACTGGTCCACGACGGCCGTGGTGCGTCCCTCGTAGAACACCTCACTTGTCTCCACTCCAGCGGTCTCCAAACAGTTCTTGAGGATCTTGCAGAACCCTCTGGCCCACTGGCCGTCGGTCTTGAGGGGGATCCACGTCAGCTGGTCCATCTGCACGTTGTTAGGGTTGTTAGTAAGAGTTAGTATTGTTAATCAAGGTAGTATATAGTAAAGTGCAAGGTATTTATATAAAGTTTCATGGATTGCATATAAAGCACAAGGTGTTTGGGCTTTCCTATACTATCGTCCGTTCCTAGGCTCGTCCTACAGTCAAGTACGGCTCTGATACCAGCTGAAACGAACCGGGTTTCCGAAGACGGGAACCCGATCCCTGCACCTCGGTGATAGTCCCAGGAGACTATCACGTGCAAATCCCTGTCTCAGAAAGTAAAGCAAAGTACCGTACAACAAGAATAAATACATGAGGGTCCATAATATAATATAATAATTAAGCATCTGAGTACATCATTTCGGCACATGCCGGGTACAAGTCCAACAGGACCGAATCAAACAGAGTAAACATCTACGCAGCGGCTCTCATGTAGCGAAGTAGACACCATATCCGCAGGCAACTCGAGTGTAGGGCGAGCCTCAGTCCTCCCATCCGTCGTCCTCAAAGTCGTAGTCCGGCTCCTGGTCTGAAATCCCGTCATCTACTCGATAAGCGAGTAGGTCATGTCAGCTTCCCAACAAAGAGCATAAGCGAAAGAGAAATGATTCTAATATGCATGAGTAATCCTATTTATGGCTGTAGAAGGTTAAGCAAGCAGCGGTAGCAACATCAAGGTAAGCAGAATAGCCGAGAGGTATCCATCTCCGAAGAGATCCACACCTCCGAGGACAAAGCCTCCGGGGTCAACGCCCCAACAAGGAAAGAAGCACCAAATACTGGATCTCAACCAAGATACAGCATCCCACACTCATCTGCGACGTAGGGTCACCAACTCCTATCCCCACGTCTCAACGGCATGAAGCCGGGCTCACAACACACAGGGGAGAGAAAGCAGCACAAGAAGAGACTAGCCAGAGTAACAGACCCGTGGGCTGTCCATACCAGTGGACACGGACTATAGCTATAGGTTTAACACTCTGCAGAGGTTGTACAACTGGACCCGCCGGATAGGGCAGAAACGGATGCCTCCGATCCACATCCCTACCTAACGACTGGAGACCTAGTAGTGGGTGGCACTCTCCTGCCTCTCCAAGCCTGACTCATCCTGAACTGGGGTGCGAAACTTGCCAGCAGGGCCTCGGAGCTGTGAGACCATCCCCGGAGGAGCCGGGGTGACGTCTACTCGGGGGGTATAACCCGTCCCCCTCACACGACCACACCGGTCCGCCTACAAGCTGAGTGCCAACCACCAACTAGTTCTCGGACTGAACCCCGCCCATACGTGAGCGAACGGTTTGTACGAAAATAGCCCAAAGATCATGGTTAAACTGTCGATCGGTCCTTAATTGCAGGAGCAAGCACTCACCAACTCCAACCGTCTGACACGCCGCTAGGGCGAGAGGCCAGGTCGCATCTCCCCTAGATAGGCGTTCACAAGTAACCAAGTCGGCTCGCTCCCGCGGTAACACGTCAAGGATACACACTCACCCAAAACACATGCAAGAGTTCCGAAGTATCCCAACCTCGGCCCAAACCTGAGATCCATCCATAACTAAGGGTAAAATATATGGATGAAATTGTGTCGGGAACTAGCTAGGGGTCTGTAGCTAGTTCCAAAAGTAGGTATTCCAAGGATAGGATGAAGAATTCCAAGGCAAGGCTAATCAATTGTCTATGCAATTCAAAATCATGCATCAAAAGTAATTAAGCACTAGCAACTAAAGCAAGCATAGGATCTATATGGTTGGGAGTGACATGACACCTGGCTGGCGTCCGAAGTCCTGGTCTGGCTTGTAGTCGGGGTCGTAGGCCTCCTCCTGGTTGTAGCTCGGGTCTGTGCAGCACGAGATACGAGACACTAAGATACCGACAAACAACTATGCAATAAATCTAAAGAAATCCAATTTTAGAAGATCCAAACAGAACCATACTACCTACAAACAGCACCATCTCATTTTTAGAAAAATATAGAAACTGGTTTCATATTTTTCGGAGTAATAAATAATTAGTTATGAATTTTCGAAGATTATAGGATTTATAAAATAATTTCCAAAATTCATTTATAAACAGAAAAGAATTTTTATATTTTGAAAATAGGGATGATGTCAGCATGACGTCATCGTGACGTCAGCGTCACAGTTGATGGGCCGTTAGTGGGCCAAAAGTGGCAGTGGGCCGAAATCGGCCCATTGGACTTAGCCTGTTGGGCCACAACGACCAAGTCCAGCAGATCACCTTGAACAAAAACCTAGAATTCCCTGGATAAAGGAAAAAAGGCCAAAGTGGGCCTTGTTGGGTTAGCCGGCCCACGCTTCGATCAGGTCACCACCGGAGAAGTCTGGTGGCGCCCCTCGATGTTTTCTGGAGCGCAGGGCATGGCCTTGCCCCGCGTGCGTGCTTCGGCGCGCTCCCGCCGCAAACCCAGCGGCGACGGCGGCGGCGCTTTGGCGGTTGCGAAGCTCCCGAAACGCGAGCGAGCAAAGATAGAGGATCCCTAGGAGCATGTGGTTATCTCCGCGCCGCCTCGGCTCTGGGGAGTGCCTGGGGGCGTAACACGGAGCGCGACACGGCAGCGCTCTTGGCATGAGCCAGAGACGACGGCGTTCGCGAGGGTAAGCAGCGGCGGCGACACAGCAAAACAGCAAGCGGGCGAATGTTAGCAGATGCAGCGCGGGTGCTTCGGCGTTCACATGGGCGTGTTCACCAAAGCCCCTTGCGCTGGCTAGGCCTAACCTGGCCGTGACGTGGCCGGCCGAGGTGCGAATCCTCGGCGATCCGCGTCCATGGCACAGCACGCGTTACGGCGGTGGAATGATCGAGCGGCGTGGCACCGTAACTCATGGGGGTGAGCTCCTTGGCGCACACACCGACACGCACACATGCAAACCAAAGCGGCGTCAGTGCTGGTTCACGCACACGAGCAGGCACTCAGTGCGCGCGGCGCCCTGGCATGTCGCGGCGGAACGGGTTCAAGTGAGTTAGTGGCCTACGGTCTGCCTGCGCGCGCTGGGGTGCACGGCAGCGACAAGGGTAGGCGAACCTGCAGAGAAACAGCGGCGTGAAGGCCGGTCAGGGGCTGATGGTGAGCTCGGAGCTCGGCGCACGGCACGGCGGCCGGCGCGACGTAACGCAGGGGTACGCTCCCGTGGGGGTCAGCAAGGTCAGGAGAAGGGCGTGGAAAGGCTCACGATGGGGCAGAGGTGAAGACGTAGCAGTGGAGCGGCGGGTCGGTGAAGTGGCGTCGAGGTTCACGACGGCGCGGCGGCGGCTCGGCTCCGGCACGGGTCTTCTAGTGGGCGGCCTCCTCTCCTGCTCCTCCGGCTCTGGCTTCGACTGCTCCGGCTCCGGCAGGACGGCGCGGTGGTGGTACGCTTCCCACTTCTCCTCTTCCCTCTTCCCCCCTTCTCCCTCTTCCCCTTCCGGCGGCGAACAGAGGAACTAAAGGGGGAAAACCCCAAATGCTTGATGCCTTGTCCCAGGGGCCTCACCCAGGGGTTTAGCAACTCGAGCACGTCGAGGCGGGGGTAGAATGGTCACGGCTGGGCGCCCATTGGCTGCTGCGCGACGGGTTGCCGATGTGGCGGAGCAACAGTGGCTGGCGGGGCGCGCGACGCGTCAAGGTGCCGGGGTAAAAAGGGAAAAGCCGGGGGCGGTGCGCGGGCGCGGCCGCCGGGCTCGGTGTCCGTGCCACGGGCGTGGTCGGGGGCTTGTCCCCTGGCCAGGGTTGCGCACACGCGCGAGTGAGCGCGGCGGCGATGCGGTGCGGCGCGCAGGCGTGGACCGGTTAGGAGAGGAGAAGAACAGCGCGTGCGGTCGCAGCCCCACCCGTCAGCGAGCCAGCGCGGGGTAAAGGTGAAGGTGGTCTGAGTTGGGCCGGTTTCGGTTGAGGGGCCGAAAAGAAGGGTGACGAAGGGGAACAGGCCGAGAGTTGGAGGAGATTAGGTAGACTCCAGAAGAAGTTAGCTGGCCCAGTTAGTTAGAAGGGTTTTTTAATATAGTTTTGAATTTAGTTTAAACCATATATTTGAGTTTGAATACTTTCATATTCAAACACACTCAAAAAAAAACCAAATAAAATCCATAAACTCCAAATCACATACTTTACCATATTTTGAAAATATATTTTTATATTTTTGGTTTTATTTATTTAGGAATTTAGGAAGAGAGGCTAGAGAGGGTTTAAATGTGGTGACACATCATCAATAAAAGAAAAGTTCAAATTTTCTCACATTTTCATAACTTAGATTTCCGGGTTGTTACAGAGATGGTACAGACTTGGACGAGAAGTTAATTCTTCTGTCATGTAACCTTGAGTCTTGTGTGCGTAACTTTTCTTAGTTTGGGTAGCAGTCTTGGTGTCCTCCACATAACCTCTTGTGGCCTTCATGTAACTCAGTGGAGAAACCTCTTATGTAAACCTAGGTAGGAGTAAAGCACAAGACTTAGGTAGTATATGACTCTCATTAATATTGCAACATAACTCAGAGAGGAAATCATGCACCTCTTGTTGGAGTTTCTTTGCACGGCTGCGCGTAACCGGTCCTTGATATGCTTGTGCTTACTTATCCATAACTTGATCTTGCGTAACCAGCTGTGTACTTGATTCTTGATGCATAAACAAAGGTGGACTTGGCGTAATGCGATGCATCCGGTGTAACCAAGGCATCTAGGCTATGTATGGTTGTGATGTCCTCCTCATCCTCCCCCTCTTGAAAAGGTGTCGTCCTCGACTCTTCAAATCCAAAGAACAGAGAAAGATCAGCTAGGTTGAAGCTTGTACTAACACCATATGAGCTTGGAAGATCAATTTCATAGGCATTGTCATTGATCTTACGAAGCACTTTGAATGGTCCATCTGCACGGGGCTGCAACATGCTCTTGCGTTGGTCGGGGAAGCGATCCTTGCGTAGGTGTACCCAAACCAAGTCACCTTGTTCAAACACAATCTTCTTGCAACCCTTGTTAGCATGCTTCTCATACATCTTGGTCATCTTCTTAATGTTGGCTTTCACTCGTTCATGAAGTTTCTTGACAAATTCAACACGCTTACTTGCATCAAAGTTCACTCGTTCCTGCAAAGGCAAAGGTAAAAGATCGATGGGAGCAGCAGGTTTAAAACCATAGACAATCTCAAATGGACATAATTTAGTGGTTGAGTGTACCGCCCTATTGTATGCAAATTCTACATGTGGCAAGCTGTCTTCCCAAAGTTTCAAATTCTTCTTAAGAACAGCCCGCAACAATGTTAACAATGTGCGGTTCACGACTTCAGTTTGTCCATCAGTTTGTGGGTGACATGTTGTGGAGAATAACAATTTGGTCCCAAGCTTTCCTCACAAGGTCTTCCAAAAATAGCTCAAAAACTTGGTGTCACGATCAGATACAATGGTTCGTGGCACACCATGTAAACACACAATTTCCCTGAAAAATAATTCAGCAATGTGTGAAGCATCGTCACTCTTATGACAGGGAATAAAATGAGCCATTTTGCTAAAGCGATCAACCACAACAGAGATTGAATCCCTCCCCCTATTTGTTCGAGGTAAACCAAGAACAAAGTCCATGCAAATATCTTCCCATGGTACACTAGGAATAGGCAAAGGGGTGTATAAACCATGATGGTTCACGTGGGACTTAGCTTTGTGGCAGGTTACGCAGCGTGCATGTATCTTTCCACATCTCGTCGCATCTTTGGCCAAAAGAAGTGATCAGCCAGCACTCCTCTATTTTCTTGGCACCAAAGTGGCCCATCAGTCTTCCAGCATGAGCTTCCTGCAATAGCAAAGGACGAACAGAACAATTTGGAATGCAAAGTTTATTAGCTCAAAATAAAAAGGCGTCATGCAAATGGAATTTTCCCCAACCTTTGCCATCACAACATTTAGAAAATGGTTGTTGACGATCTAAAAACACGTCAAGATTCACCGTCCCTCACGGATCATCATAGCACTTTTTCCCTCGGAGTATGACCAAGGTTATCGAACCGTGGATCGGAAGCAAACCGCTAAGATTCTCTACCTTATCTAGCCAATCTAACCTAACATGAAGCATTGATTGCATATAAAGGGTAAACCTCAAAGATATATATATTATAGCACAAGGTTGATCACATTCACGAACATAGGCAAGGTAAAGCGCTACCAAGGGGACAACTAAGCATAGAGCCTTCTAGTTGTAGTTCCAGCAAATGAGCAACAAACCAAGCATCTCATCTAAAAGCATCCTTAAACTCCTACCTCCGGCCTACCTCCCAAAGACATCTGCACTTTCGGGGGTATCATCCTGTCACGATGCACCCTTAATGATGCGGGGAGCCTAAGGGCACGCGCATACATGGACATGTCTACAAACCATGAATGGTCGACATACTAGATCTAATCACCATGATTACATAAAGCATGCTATGTAGTCTAAACAAGCATTAGACTAAGAATCAAATCATATTCACGATAGGTAGAAAGTAAAGACGGAGACATGGAATCGCTTAATAGATCGGATGACAAGATTATCATTGCTCACATGAAAGTATACATTACACCATCACCACCGAGGCCATACCTATGATGATGAACGTGTAGCTCCGGAACTCCACCATGGCACAACCACGCAGGGCGGCCAGGCAGCTAGGGTCGGTGTCGGTGTCCGGATTAACACCGGCACCAACTAGTAATTTGCGCTGGGATCTGCTTCTCAATGGGCGGTGGTAAGCTAAGGATACACGGAATTTATCCTGGTTCCGGCCACGTGGCCGTACGTCCATCAGGGTGTGCTTGCGCACTGTATTAGCTCGCACCGGTGGTGCCTGTAGAGGGGGGCTACAAGCAAGGCGGGAGAGGTGGAAATTCCCCCAAGTCCCTACTGAGGTGATTGAGGCAAGTGCCAATATCTGGAACATGGTGGTGTGCTGTGTGCGAGTGAATGAGCATCCTCCCCTTGCGGGGCGTCTGCATCTCCCTTTTATAGGCCAAGGGAGAGCAGTTACAGGAATGCTGCACAGCAACTGGCACAGTGGCCGCGTACTAACCGGTATGGCGCCGGCTGTCTTGTCCCCGCAGGTCATGGTTCCTGGCGCGAGTTGGTAGTGCCCTCCGGCTTCTGCGGGCGATGTGGCGGTCACTGCTACCCGTCCTGCTTTGACTTCGAGGGGCTGCCCCTGCTGAATGGAGGGTCTGACCGCTGGGGGAAGGACTGGAGTTGGTGGTGCAGGGCCGCGGCGCGTCGTCGGCCTGTCCGCACAGTATCGCGTGGCTTATCGCACAGTGGCAGGAGTGGCGGCATAGTGCCGGAGTTGGTGGCACAGGGTGCGAGATGGCCGCACAGCGCCCGGGATGGCAGTGCAGCACCAGAGTTGGTGGAGGAGATGTGGCGCACGTCGCCCGTACGGCGGTGCCGGTTGGGGCGTACACCGGCTCGTCGCCCATACGCCTTTCGAGGGTGCCCCCATACCCGTTTGAGGGTCTCCGCGCAGGGGGAGGATGGGAGTAGGTGGCACAGTGCCGCGGAATGACACCAGCCTGTCTGCACAGGACCACGCAGTGCCCACACAGGGCCAGGGTTGGCCGCACAGTGACGGTGTCAGGCGTTCTGACTGCGCCAGACGCGTGGCGTGGAGGTAGATTCACCCTTGACTTTGGCGCCCCGTCGTGGGGCTGGGCATTAAACGCCGCGGTCGGGCGGAGTGGAGACGGCTGCCCGCTCGAGGGGGTCGAACCCCTCGAGCGAGGCGGAAATCCGCTCGAGGGGTCGGAGCCCTCAAGCGAGGTGGAAATCCTCTCGAGGGACCGGAGCCCTCGAGCGAGACGGAAATCCGCTCGAGGGGCCGGAGCCCTCGAGCGAGACGGAAATCCGCTCGAGGGGCCGGAGCCCTCGAGCGAGACGGTCAAGCGGGCCTTCTTGGTGTAGGCTGTCGCTGGGCCGTAGCAGACCGTGGGCCCGTGATGTCCCGTGGTCGGGGTTTGAGGAATAGTCCTTGGGTGGTTTCCGTTTAACGAGGGTGATTATCCCCTTAGTTAGGGGGACCCCTACTGACCATCCCCGACAGTAGCCCCCGAGCCTTTGCTGGAAAGGGGACCGTTCTGGCAAAGGATGTCCCCTTTGATCGTGCATGCTTTCCTGTGAGGGCGTGCTAGCGCACCCGTGGGTGTAAGCCCCCGAAGCCCTGCAGGAGTGCGCGCACTCATGCAGGAGCTAAATACGTAGGGTGACGTGGCTCGCCTTGCGTTTGTTTCAGTCGGCTTCGGCCGTAATTCAGCCGGCATCGGCAATCTACGTCGGTGGGGAGGCATCGTGTCGACCCAAGATGTTTCGGGTAGGCTGACCTTTTTTGGGGACGCAACCCTAGGTAGGTTGATGCGGCGATCATTAGGGTAGTCGTGGTGTGAGGAGCCCCCGAGCCCTGGCCCAATCAGGGGTGATCGGGTGAAGACTCTCGGCTTTGTTATTACGACCCTCGTTGCCCTTCCGCAGGGTAGAGGGGTGAGGCAAACCGTGCTACCCTCGAACGGGTGGCGAGCGGCGGTCGCCTCGGTGAGCTGTTAACGGATAGTTCAAGTGGGCGTCCGTGCCCCGTTCGATTGGGGTCGGCTCGTGGTCCGGAGACACGTCCATGTGAGTGCTCGCAAAGGTTTGCCAAGCAGGGCTCGGTCCCGTTCGATAGGGGCCGAGGGCGCGGAAGCACTCCCTCGATGGGATCCCTCGATTGGCTGCCTCTGTCTCGACCTTGAACACGATATGTGGGGCGCCCCCAAACTTCGCGTTTGGGGACAGGCTCGATTGCGCGCGCCCCGATCGTTCCTGACTCTGTCGATCTGATGCGCTTGTTCGAACCCGTCGGGGGTCAGGCCCCATACCTCTGATCAGTAGGGTGTTCGCGGGGGGCGCTGGGCGCTCCCGTCTTGGCAGATCTGTGGCGCTCGTCGATCCGCCATCGAGCCGGGCTACGAACCACTGATTAGTACACCCCCATGTCGAGGGGCATCTGCGGCACCCGTTGTGCCCTCAGCGGGCTGGACCTTGAGCCGCTGATCAGTAGAGCCTTGTGGGCCTGAGCCCTGGGCTTCCTCAAGTTCGTTCTCGTGGGTACGTTGACAGACTGTGACCTCATGGCCTCAACCTATTTCGGATTGGGGCGTCCGTCGCATCCCTTCGAGGGATCGGGCCTCGAATCCCCGGCTTGAGGCTACCTGGGGCTTTCCTTATACAAGAAGGGATCCCCTGGCGTTTGATATTTGGCTGCGGGGCGGTTGGCTGCCGCGCCCACCCGGTCGTGGCTGACGTGGCGCGGGGCAGGCGAGGCGAGCGCGCCTTTTCAGGCGACGCGACGTGGGTGACGTGCGACGGCGACAAGACGGGACACGACGTCCCTTGGATTACTGCTCGGTAATTATGGCACACGTGTGCGCGTGCGGCGGTTTCGGGCCGGTGGGGCCCTGCTGTCAGCGACAGGCGGCACCCACCACATTAACTGCCGCTGTCCGCCGTGCCTCCGGGCGCTCTGCCCCTTCCTACTCTATAAAAGCAGGGGGCGCGGAGGGAGCTCCTTACCTTTGCCATTCGCAACCGCCCCTTGCTCTTCACCTTCCTCATCGCTGCGCGCTCCGCTGCTCCAGATCTCCTCGCACGCACCCGCTCCGCCCCGTCTCCCAGCACCCCCACCACCCCCATCATGTCCGCAGTCAGAGTGCTAGATGCTCACCCGTGGCCCCGGCCGTCGGAGGACCTGCAATCCATGGAGGAGCTAGTCACCGGCGGTCAGCTGGCGCCGGCCGGTGATGAGGCGAACCCGGCGTGGATCATCCCGCCGACGTCGCACTGGGAGCCATCCCCGCCGTCGGGCTACATCGTGAGCTTCATGCGGCTGCACGAGCGTGGATTCAACGCCCCCGCGAGCAAGTTCATGCGGGGGTTGTGCTACCACTACGGGGTGGAGCTTCACAATTTCGCCCCCAACGCCATCTCGCAGGCGGCTTCCTTCGTCGCCGTCTGTGAGGGGTTTCTGGGAATCCCGGCGCACTGGGACCTGTGGATCCATCTCTTCCGAGGTGAGCTCCACACGCTCGCCGCCGGGGAGAGGAGGACGCGCCGGGCCGTACGCGCCGGCGGTCTTACATTCGCAGCGCGCGACTCCCGAAAGGAGTTGTACCTGCTTTGTTCGATGACGACGAACAACGCCGACTGGGAGAAGGGTTGGTTTTACCTACGCAATGATGGCACCGGGCTCCCGCCTTACACCGGGAAGGTGCTGAAGGAGAGGCCGATGTCGTGGGCGCACAGGGTGTCGCCCGCGTCGAGGCAGGTGAAGTTCGAGCCTCTCACCGACGCCCTGCGCCAGTTGGCGGACGCCGGGCTAACAGTGGCGGCCGTCATCGCCAACTTCCACCTCCGGCGGGTGATCCCTCTCATGGAGAGAGAGCTCCTCATCTTTGAGATGGGGAGCGACGCTGACCCCGCGGCCCTGGCGCGCTCGCGGTTGATAGAGGAGCCACTTGCCCCAGCGTATGCGGCCACAAGGGCGAGGCACGCGGTGAACCTCAAGATGGTGCCGCACAATGACGACGACCTGTGGTCGTTCGCGATGCTGCCCGGCGCCAACCTGGTGAGACTCGATTCTTTGCTTCGCCCGTTTCATTCCCGTGCTCGATCTAATGGTGACCGTTGATGATAGGGGGTGCACGTCAACGTCCCCACCTCAGATCCACCGACGCCCAGGTCGCACACTACCAACCGCTCTAAGCAGCAAAGGCAGAAGGACCTGGCGGACGAGGCGAAGGCGAAGAAGACGAGGAGGCAGGATCGCCTTGACAGGTACAATGAGGAGTACCTGATGAGGGAGCAGCAGGGTCTCTCCCCTCTGCCGGAGCCGGTGAACACGTCCTTGAACGAGGAGAGCGAGGGGGAGTGGACCATCTCCGACAGGTGGGAGGCCGCGTCGTCCCCGCCGCTGGGGGACGAGGAGGTCCTCGCGGAGCCCGCCCGCGGGGCGGATACGGTGCCCCTCGACGAAGGGACACCGTCGGAGGTGCCGGCTGGGCCTGGAGCGGTGCCCCCAGAGCCCTCGAGGAAGCGCAAGCGGCGCATCTCCGGCATAAGGTGAGTCACCTTCTGCTCTCCGTGTTCTTGATATGGCGGGTTGGTTTGCTGATCTCTTCTTCCTACTGTCTTCAGGGTGCCGCCCGCTGTCCCCGGCCTTGCACCCATCAAGGCACTCAAGGTGGGGATGCTAGACGCACCGCGCACAATGCGGCCTCGCTCGGCGAGGACGTCGTGGACGATAGCGGGTGCGGCGGTGGCACAGGTTGAGAATGCGGCCACGGGGCCGCAGCGGCGAGAGGAGGCAGCGGCCGAAGTCCTTCGCGCGGCGGTGACCCGTGGGACCTTGCGGGGACGAGTGCAGGCCCGCACCGCGGGTCGGGGAGCAGAGGGCCGTGGCGCGGCCGTGGCTCCTGCTGGTGGCGACCCGACCCCTATTGAGGGTCGGGTGGTGGCCGCGGCCGCACCAGCCCCCAGGCCCGTGCCCGAGGTACTGGTGGTGCGGTGCAATGGTTGTGTGATGCCATAGGTGCTGGCTGCCGGTGCCGGAGCGTCGACGCCTGGCGTCCTGCCCCCAACGTCTAGTGCCCGCGCGCCTCAGTGGGAGCAGAGGCTCCGTCTTCCCGGAGTTCCACCAAGCCTGGTGGAAGAGGCGAGGTCGGAGAGGGTGCTGTGGCGGGAGTTCGGCGGCCTCGGTGCCTCCCTACAGGCCGCTCTGGCCGATGCCCTCCAACTCCACGAGGGCAGGTCGCTCCAGGTCTTCCGGGTAAACGTGCTTGCTCAAGCGCTGCTTGTTTCTTTTTCCCTTGTTTGTGTGCTTTTCGCTTGATTTTTGCTCTTCTTTCTCCCTTCCCCATCTGTAGGAGCTGCAGAGCTAGGCAGGGGGACGGTTCGCCCGCATCGTCGAGCTGAGTTCCGACCTCGACTAGTATCGGACGCAGTACGATGCCCTGGACGTGATGGTGGAGGCCCTGCGGACGGACAACGGCTGGCTCGAGTACAACCTCATCCACGCGGAGGAGGAACGTAACAACCAACGGTCCGTGGTGGCGCAGAAGGCCAAGGATGCTGAGGAGATGAAGGCCACGCTCCAAGGGAAGGAGGAGGAGCTGGCGGTGGCGAACGAGGATGCAGAAGGTGCACACGGCGCACACTGAGATCCAGGCCGCGCTGGCGCAGAAGGAGACGGCCTTCACCGAGGTGCAAGCCAAACTCCAGCAGGACCGCGCAACCCTCGAGGGAGCGAGGTCCTGGCAGACTCAGGCCGAGCAGAAGACCCAGGAGGTCGAGACGCTAGGCATTGCTCTGCAGGAGAAGGCCGAGGCGCTCACCGGGGTGGAGAGTCAGCTCCAGCAGGAGCGTTCCGCGCGCGAGGAGGCGCAGGCCCAGCTCCAGCGAGAGCGCGTGGCGCTTGAGGATGCCAGGTTCGCGCTTCATCACGAGCGTACGGCGCGGGAGGAGGCGCAGTCCCAGCTCCAGCTTCGGGAGGCGGAAACCGAGCGGCTGACTGGGGCCCTAGTTCAGGAGAGCGTCGTCGTCGAGGCCCTGCGGACCGCCGCTGGGGAGCAAGATGCCTCGATCCTGCAGCTGCGGCAAGAAGCTGGGGCCGCGCGTACAGAGCTCGAAATAGAGAAGAAGCAGGTCGAGGGTAAGTCACAGCCCCCGAGCCTTCAGTTGTTGTTTAGGCTCGTCAAGATCCGCTCTTGACGCACCTTTTCTTGTCCCAGGGTTGCGGAAAGCTTTGGGGGAGTCCGTGTGAAGGACCGAATAGGGCGACCAGAGAGGGAGGGAGTGAATTGGAGCCGATAAAAATTCTTCCCTTAGGTTGAACTCGGCCTATACCCCGATTGCCACTCCAAACGCTCGCGCACACAAAGGAAGCTCCAAACAAGGCACACACAAGCCTAGAAGATCAACCAACAAGCCTAGGAGCAAAGAGCGGAAGCAACTGGACAAGAATCAAAGCACTTGTCACAATCTGGAAACGCCAGGCGCGGACTGTCCGTGCAGTACGGGCGGACCGTCTGCTAGGGTACGGTGGACTGTCCGCAGGTGCTGCGCGGACTGTCCGAAATGAACACCAAAGCTACCAGAGACAAAACCCGAAATACGGACTGTCCGGCTAGGCCTTGCGGATCGTCCGCCAGTGTTGTAGACTGTCCGTGAGGGCAGCGCGGACCGTCCGCCCAGCTCGCTGGAAACCCCAGACAAAAACCCCACACTAAACTTCCCACGCGGACCGTCCGTGACCAACACGCGGACTGTCCGCAAACCTCTTGCAACGAAACCCTAGGGCTAAAAAGGATCGAAACGAAGACGCGCAAGAACACGAAGAACACGCAACGAACTCCTGGACGCGCAGACTGTCCGCGGGGTCCTCGCAGACTGTCCGTTAGCCCCGGACAGAGCTGCTCGAGCTCGAGCTCGCGAAGTCAACTCTCCCAATCCATCACCCGATCTCCCAAACACCAAAAGCTCTTGAGACAAGATTTGGGGGAGATGATAAGCAACACAAGAGGAAGATATGCCCCAAAAATCTCGACCTCTAAGCCACTAAATCGCCGGGAATCGCGGATCACACGAACTCCACCATGAACTCGGGCACCAACAAAAAACGCACGAATCGAAGGCTCTCCACAGCGTTTGAGGGGTCAAGATCACACACAAAGATGCACAAGGCATCCACCCATGATCCCCTCAAAGAAATCCGTGAAGAAACGCCTCCAAAATCACGAATCAAGCGAAGAACGAAACCCCCCAAAAATAGCGCCGAAAATGACACGAAAATCACAAGGGACTAGGAGATCACCGGGACGTCGAATGCTTCCATACATCCAGAGGTCAGATTCTGTACAAGAGTCTAGCCTAAGGAATCCAGAGGGAAAAGAAGCAGTTCAGAGAAATCTATCGGGGGAGAAAGCCCTAGAGTCCTAGAGAGAGATGCCATCCACCTCTCCGCTATTTATACGAAGTCCATCAGAGGGAGGTAAATGACCACGCTACCCCTACTGCTTGAAATGAAAATACAACCCCTCAGGGGCATTTTGGTCAAGGCTTCATCGAGCGGACACGCTTCCACCGCGGCCGTGCTTAGCATCGATGCAAGCCCCATAATCACGCCACGTGCCCCCCTCCTCGAAGCTTCCCGAAGCACCCAGATCACCGTCTCCGTCGCCTCGGGCCTCCGGGCTTGGTTTTGCGGCCCAAACCAATAAACCGTCCACCTGATGGTTTTGTGGGCAAACCACCAAACCCCGCGTGCAAGCTTCGGGCTTCATCCGCTACCTTGCACCGGCCCATGTTCACGACTTCAGCCCGCCAGTCTTGCACCGCACGGCTCGCACTTGACCCCATCGGCCACCGGATCCATCGAACCAAGCCTACTTGCCACTCCATCACCCGGAGGCCGCCACGGCTAAGGCCTTTCGCGCTTGTTCTTCACCTGCACCGACACGAGTCAAGCCGCAACCTGTACCTGCACACTTAGCCAAGCATCAGTCCACACAACATTGTCAATCACTCATCACTAAGGAGTGACCCTCCACTGGTCTTTGGACACACCTGGTCCTCACCGTGACGCAGGCGGAAGCGCTCCAGGCGGCCTACACCTCATCCCAGTAGGAGTTCGAGACTCTAGAGTGGGCGGCCCTTGAAGCGTGCCGGGACATCGAGGAGGGCGCCGGCTCATCAGGGAGCTCACTGGCGAGCCGCCTTCGGGCTCTGAGCGGTCGCGTCGTCGAGCGCGTGAAGGGCGCTCTCCGTCTTGGCATTCAGAAGACCATTGGCGTGGTGTCGACGCACTACATTATCGATCATACGGCGCTGGCCACAGGGTATGTCGTTGCGGACGGCCTCGACGATGATGGAGCGCAGGACGCAATGGACCAAGCCGATGCTGCCGCTACCGACGCCGCCGCCGATCTCGCCGATATGTTCGAGGGAGACCTCTTCCTGAGCGCTGCTCCTACAGGCCCCCTCGAGCCCTGAAAGTAACTGGGCACGGAAGCCCTTAGGTCGTGGCCAAGATTCGAGCCGGGCGGCTCATGTAAATGAACAAATCATCTTTTGAAGTTTGTAACTTAAGTGTGACTTGTTTTATGTATGCCATTGCGTCTTTCTCGTAACCTAGGCAGATTTCAGTTGGGATCGACCGTTTTCACGGGTAACCTAGAGGTGAAGTGGTGAGAGAGGGAAGCCGTATCCTGCTGGAGGCGTAAGCAGTCCCGGGCTCGTCCGGCTTTACCTTTTAGCTACTCGCGCCCTGCTCCTATCTGCCTAAGCTTCCGAGGCATGACACGCTTGGCATTTCAGCAGAAAAGGTTTTTGCGAAAGAACGGGACCGTTTAGGGGGAGTTCCCCCCATAGTAGCCCCCGAGGGGGACTTGGTTTTCGGAGGAAAGCCAAGTCTCCCTTGTCTTTATTCAGAACCTTAGTGTATATACAACCGACTTGGGTGCCGAATATGTACAAAACGACTTGGAACTTAAGGGTAAAAGGGATGTAGCTGTTGGATGTTCTAGGCGTTGGCAAAGATTTCGCCCTTTTCGTTCGCGAGCTTGTATGTGCCGGGCTTGAGGACCTCGGCGACGAAGTACGGCCCTTCCCATGGCGGTGTGAGCTTGTGGCGGCCTTCGTTCTTTTGTCGAAGTCGGAGTACCAAGTCTCCCTTGTTGAGGTCTCGAGGCCAGACCTTGTGCGCTTGGTAACACCGTAAGGATTGCTGGTACTTCTCAGAGTGTAGGACCGCCGCATCATGGGCCTCGTCGATGCAGTCCAGTGCGTCTTCGCGATCTTGCTGGTTCTGCCCCTCCTGGTAGGCGTTGACCCTCGGGGACCCGTAGTCGAAGTCTGTGGGGAGGATGGCCTCTGCGCCATAGACCAGGAAGAATGGGGTGAGGCCCGTGGCCCTGCTCGGGGTGTTCCTGAGGCTCCAGACAACCGACGACAGCTCTTGAATCCACTTTCGGCCAAACTGGTTGAGCTTGTTGAAGATCCTTGGCTTCAGGCCTTGTAAAATCATGCTGTTGGCACGTTCTACCTGGCCGTTAGTCTGTGGATGCGCCACGGCTGACCAATCCACGCGGATGTGGTAGCTGTCGCAGAACTCTAGGAACTTCTTGCCAGTGAATTGGGTGCCGTTGTCCGTTATGATGGAATTGGGTACCCCAAAGTGGTGCACGATGTCCGTAAAGAATAGCACAGCCTGTTCGGACCTGAGGCTGCTAATGGGGCGGACCTCGATCCACTTTGAGAACTTGTCGATGGCCACCGGTATGTGGGTGAAGCCCCCGGGCACCTTTCGCAAGGGCCCGACCATGTCCAGTCCCCACACAGCAAACGGCCATGTAATGGGGATGGTCTGCAGCGCGTGAGCCGGGAGGTGAGTCTTGCGCGCTTAGTATTGGCACCCTTTGCAGGTGCGTACGACCTCGTTGACGTCGGTGACCGCCGTCGGCCAGTAGAAGCGCTGGCGAAACGCCTTGCCCATGAGGGTGCGCGGAGCGGCGTGGTGGCCGCACTCGCCCGCGTGGACGTCCTGAATCAACTCCCGACCCTCAGGGATGGAGATGCACCCCTGCACGATCCCCGAGGCGCTACGCTTGTACAGCTCGTCATCGATGACAACGAAAGACTTGGCCTTCCTGGCGATACACCTTGCCTCGGTTCGGTCCGGGGGCAGCTCCCCCCGGTCTAACCAGGCGAGGTACTCGTCGTGCCAGTCCCACAGAGGGGGCAGGAGCCCGTCGATCTCCATCGCCTCGGCCTCGTCTGCCTGGGACCCTTCGAGGTCCGAGGCCTCGAGTTCCCCATTCAAGGGGTCCTCGTCCATGAGCTCGGTGCCCGTAGCCTTCGGGGGGCCAGCCCCCGAGGCTTTATCAGAGACTCCGGTGGGTTTGTCGAGGTCGATGGAGGGCTTGGTGAGGTCGCGGGCAAAAATGTTCGGGGGAACGGTGATCCACCCCGAAGCGATCTTAGCCAGCTCGTCTGCCTCCTCGTTGTACTTGCGCGCGATGTGATTGAGCTCGAAGCCAAAGAACTTGTCCTCGAGCTTACGCACCGCAGCGCAGTATGCCTCCATCTTGTCGTCGTGGCAGCTCGCGTCCTTCATCACCTGGTCTATGACCAACTGAGAGTCTCCCCGTATGTCAAGACGCTTGATGCCGAGCTTGATGGCGATGCGTAGGCCGCTGAGGAGGGCCTCGTACTCCGCCATGTTGTTCAACGCGGGGAAGTGCAAGCGTACTAAGTACCGCATGTGCTCTCCAAGGGGCGAAACGAAGAGCTGGCCCGCGCCTGCGCCTCTTTTCATCACTGAACCATCGAAGTACATGGTCCAGCACTCAGCTTGGATCTGAGGGGTGGGTAGCTGAATGTCGGTCCAGTCAGCTACAAAATCTGCCAGGATCTGTGATTTTATTGCTTTTCGCGGCGCGTAGGTGAGGACTTCACCCATGAGCTCCACGGACCATCTAGCTATCCTACCCGAGACATCCTGATTGTGGACAATCTCCCCCAAAGGGAAAGAAGATACCACGGTGACGGGATGGGCCTCAAAGTAGTGCCGCAGCTTGCGCCGCGCGAGCACTACCGCGTAGAGTAGCTTCTGGATCTGGGGGCTGCCTCCATTCTCTCCACAACGATGACCGCGCTGACCACTTGGGTCATCGCGGTGACGTAGAGATAAAGGGGCTCACCTTCCTGGGGCGGCATCAATATTGGAGCGTGGGCGAGTGTTGCCTTTAGCTTGTCGAGGGCCTCCTGGGCCTCGGCGGTCCAGGAGAAGCGCTCGCTCTTTCGCAGAAGTCGGTACAGGGGTAAGCCCTTCTCACCAAGACGTGAGATGAAGCGACTCAGAGCTGCGAGGCAGCCCAGGACCCTCTGTACTCCCTTCAGATTGCGTATCGGCCCCATCCACTCGAGGGCCGACACCTTCTCCGGGTTGGGCTCTATGCCTCGCTGGGAGACAATGTAACCCAAGAGCATGCCACGCGGCACCCCGAAGACGCATTTTTCGGGGTTTAGCTTAACCCCGTTTGCTCGGAGGCAATCAAACGCAATGCGTAAATCGTTCACCAGGTCGTCCACCTTCTTGGATTTCACTACGATATCGTCGACGCATGCCTCAACGGTCCGTCCGATGTGATCCCCGAAGACGTGGAGCATACATCGCTGGTATGTCGCCCCAGCGTTTCGAAGACCAAATGGCATTGTCACGTAGCAAAACATGCCAAATGGTGTGATAAAAGAGGTCGCGAGCTGGTCGGACTCCTTCATCTTGATTTGGTGGTAACCAGAATACGCATCAAGGAAGCATAGAAACTCGCACCTCGCGGTGGAATCAACTATTTGATCAATCCGTGGCAAAGGAAAAGGAAGTTTGGGACATGCTTTATTTAAGCCGGTGTAATCTATGCACATCCGCCACTTCCCATTCTTCTTCTTAACTAGTACAGGATTAGCTAGCCACACTGGATGAAATACCTCCTTGATGAATCCGGCCTCTAAGAGCTTGCGCAGCTCCTCTCCGATAGCCTGGCGTTTCTCTTCGTCAAATCGTCGCAGACGCAGAGATACTGGCTTGGAGTTGGGCAGGATATCAAGTGAGTGCTCGGCGACCTCCCTCAGAATGCCCAGCATGTCCGCGGGACTCCACGCAAAAATGTCAGCATTGGCGCGGAGAAAGTCGACGAGCACCACTTCCTATTTCGGGTCAAGGGTGGAGCTGACCCTCAGCACCTTGCCCTTGGGGGCACTGGGGTTGAGGGGTACAGCCTTGGTGTGCTCCGCGGTCTCGAAGCTGCCGGTGTGCTTGTCGGTGGAGTCGAGGGCCTCGTTGGCCAGCTTCTCCAGGTCTGCCACGAGGGCCTCGTCATGCGCAAGCGCCTCGGCGCGCTCGACGCACTCGACGTCGCACTCGAATGCGTGCTCGAATGACGGGCCCACCGTGATGACACCTTTGGGCCCCGGCATCTTGAGCTTCAGGTAAGTGTAGTTCGGGACCGCCATGAACTTGGCGTAGCAGGGCCGGTGTCACACCTGATTTTCCGAAGAAAACCAAATGCATCTCATATGTGCGCCAGGATCAAGTTTACACACATATGATAGACAAAAGAGTGTAATATCATAAACAGTAATCAAAACGTACAAGAGTTAAACCATTACATTATCTCTTTATTACACTCAGACAATAGACTCGAAGGTCTTTAAAACGAACAAACGATAACTAGACGAAGCAACTCCGTCTTCAGCTTCCACAGACACATGACTGGGGGCACGCAAGCCTCAGAACTCATCGTAGTCGCTGAAGTACTCTTCTCTAGTGTTCTCCTCTGAACAGCGGGTAAGCAAGGGTGAGCACACTTATGGTTGGAGCTCAGCAAGTGGGGGAAGATGCAAAGCTATCAAGGATAGGCTAAGGTTATGCAGCGGTTAGCATTTTTAATGTTGGTCAAGTTTTATTAGCAAGCGCCTATTTACTAGGTGTAAGTGTATACCAACCCCTTTAAGAATTAGAAAACATTCCATCTCCAAAACCATATAAAACCATAATTTAATTCCATCTTCAAGTTCATTAATCATGTGAGGGTCCAGGCCGCTCTTGACCATGAGCACGGCTGATCGATCAGTTTTAACTCTGCAGAGGTTGTACACTTTCACCACAGCTCGTGTTCCCCATGTTGCCCGGGTTGATCAGACCCTTAAACACTTCCGAGGTGAGTGGCTAGGGGTCCACTACGAAGCCTTTTACAAAGACATGCAAAAGACCAACGACCCGCATAGTTACAGATCAGGGCGGACCATAACCCTCCCTAGTGGTCAGCACCTTAGCAAAGGCTGCTACCCCAAAAGAACCGGGCTATACCCCTTCAACCCCGATCCCCCTCTGCTCCTTTCGGATAAGGTCATCAGTACATTCACACACCTAATTAATTGGCTAAGCCAGAGCCATATGGACTGTTGTTGCACTGTTTTCCTGGGTGGTTCTCCATGTTCCGATTAAAATATATGATCTTGTTATCAACATAGCAACATCTTTCACCAAGGTTATCATGATCAACATTCATCATATTGTAAAATTCCATTTTAACCATCCCAAGTTATAGCAACTAAGCATTTCTACCCAAAACATTCATTTAAAAGGGTTGTTCAAGGTAAAGGGAATAAAGTCTAGTCATGTCCTTAAAAAGGTGATTTTCCCATCAATTTTTGCACAGCAACATTTAAATGTAAATATTAATTAACATGCAATTATTTAGGACAAAGAGGAATATGCAGAGGGAGAAGTCCACTTGCCTTCCTTGCTTAAACACTGGGGTTCTTCTTCTTCAAAAACTTGCTCTTGATCCACTCCAACTGGCTGCTCACTTGAAACTGGCACGATGTCTATGAGCACACATGAAAACATACAATAAATAAAACAATACACCAGGCATGGAAAACTTAAAGAGAGGACAAGGTTTGGCTCTAGGACCGTGAACATAGAAACACTCAGAACTATCGGGAGATTTGGATTATACCACATACAAGAGCTAGCTATGTGCTAGGTATCTTTTAATTAAGTAAAATCATGTGCATAGGCTATTTCAGAGAAATACCCTATTTAGAATTAAGCAAGTTATTTTATATTTAAAAGACGATGTAAACTTAGTCCAATTTTATTTATAAATATTCAAGTTTGATTTATGCAAATTAAACATTTAATTCAAAAGAAGCATGTAAAACATCTAAACGTTTATCTTTATATTTCGAGTTGTACTAATCAAATTATAATTCAAAAACACATTTATGTTCATATTAATCAAATTAACATTTAATTAAGAAAACTCGGGATATAGCCGATGTTGCTTTTATTTAGAAGGCAAATTGCATAATCATTAATCAATTTAAATTTGATTATGAAAACCGAGGTATACATCTAATTAGCTTTTAATTGAAAGAATTATTTGACTAGTATTAATCATAGTAACTTTCTTATGAAAACACGTGTTAAACTCTAATTAGATTTTAATTAGAAAAGCATGTGTATAAGGATTTAATCATATTTAATATTTAAATAAATTATAAAACATAGAAAATGTTCAACATTGGTCCTATCACGTAGTTTGAGTTGATATGAACCTAACGCAACTTGAAACGGTGAAAACGGAGCTAAAACGCAAAAGATACGGCCAAAACAAGGTTCAGGGGCTTTTCTGTGAAGAAACAGGGCTCCCAGGGGTTTAACAGCAAGAAACCAGAGGCTAAAACCTAATTATGCGTATAAACTAAAGGGTTTATGCGCAAAAGAACCTATTAAGGGCCTCGGGTGCTAAAACAGAGAAGATCAGGGGCCCAAACGAAGAAAACAGGACCTAAGTGAAAAGATTCCTATAGGTGGAAGGGCATCGTTGTGATATTTGGGTTTATTTGTAGAAAGACGGTGGCTGGCCGAGTTGACCGTTACGGTCTTGGTTTGACCGGGCGGCTGGGCAGATCCGGGCCACAGATCTGCGCACGGACGGCCGACAGAGAAACCAAAAACTCAGGGGTCTAAACAAAAAGAAAAGGACTTAAAAGAAAGGATTTATACCAGTGGGAGGGTATGGTGGTGATTCAGGAAAACACAGGGGCGTTTTTGCAAAGTGGCGGCGGCAACCCTGGGTTGACCGGTACTTGCTGGGTTTGACTCGGCGGGGCTGCGATCTGCGTCGTTGATCACAGATCGGACGGCGGGGGTGAACCGCATGCGACCGAGCGGCGGCGGCGTGACGCACACGGCGGCACCGGCGGCAAAGCTCACCGGAGCTCGCTCGATCTCGAGCTCCCGGCCTCGGTTTGGGACGAGGCTTGGTCCTACGCGAAGAGGAGGACGGGGCGAACCTAGCTAGGGGCTTAAGGGGGTGGTTCGGGCCTCGGCGGCGACACCACGTCCGGCGAGGCGGCTCGGCCATCTCCGGCGAGCACGCACGGCATGGAACGACGCGGGACGCGCGGTTTAATGAGAAGGTGGCCTTCCTCACCTTGCTGCGGACCTCCGGGAAGGCTCCTCGGCAACGGAGGGGTGATGGGGAAGGAGGTCGACGGCGGCGGCTTGCGTCGATCTTCAGGCGGCGCTCCGGTTGAAGGGGATGGCGGCCCTGTGACATGAATTAGAGGTCGAGTAAGCGACGAGCGCGAAGAAGAAAGAAGAGGGGCAGGAGCACTTCACCGACGGCGGGAGAGCTCGGGAGGCCGTCAATGGCACGACGGCGGACAAGCTTCAAGGGCGACGGCGCATGCACGAGATGGAGGAGGTGCGAGAGCTCGGTTGGTGCAAAGGGGAGAAGCAGGGGGCTCTGGCTCGGCTTATATAGGCCAGGGAGGGGGAAATAGCGGCAACCGGGGGCAATGGCCTTCAATGGCCATAGGTGGCGCCGGCGGTTTCAAGGCAATCAAAGGGGAGGCATTGATTGGAGGGAAACGGACGGAAGTTAAGGGGGAGTTGGCGGCCGGTGCTCCACTGCGCCTTAATGGTGAGGATTAAAGGCGGGAGGGCGAAGGAGGCGGGGGAAACTGGCCGGCCGGCGCGGCGGTGGCGAAACAGAGGAGGGGAGCCGGAGGTAGGAGACGACCTGACGAGTGGGGCCGGCCTGTCAGCGGCTGGGAGAGGGGAAAAGGGAGGGGAAAGAAGAGGTGGGCCGCGGGAGCTGGGCCGGACGGGGTGAGGTGGGCCGGCGGGGAGAAACTGGGCCATGCAGGCCGAAAGGGGAGGGGAGAGGTTTAGCGGGGGGTTTGTTGTTGTTGTTTTTTTTCAAGACATTTTCTTTTAAAACTGTTTCAACATTTAAACTCTTTTCAAACATTAGAACTTTTCAAACTTCCAAACAAATTTTAAAAACTTTTAAAACTTCACACCATCAAACATAAACCATGCATTTCAAAATATGATGCACAAGCACTTGTTGCTTCTAAAATTATTCAAAATGATATTTAAATATTTAAAAGCCAAATTTATTTGATAATTTATTTAAAACCTTAGAAACAAAAACTAAAACACCATGTTGCTTATATTAATTTGGTGATGGAAATTTAGGGTGTTACAGCCGGCCAAGGATGGCGTGGTACGCTCCCCGAAACCCCACCACTTCGAAGGTGAGGACCTCCTTACGGAAGTTGCTCGGTGTGCCGAAGCAGACAGGCAGGTCGATCTGCCCGAGAGGCTGGACCCGCTTGCCCGGCGCAACGCCGTGGAACAGCGACTTGCTGGGCTGCAGCTTGTCCAATCCAATCCCCATGAGCTCCAAGGTGGAGGAGTACATGATGTTGAGGCTGCTGCCTCCGTCCATCAGCACCTTGGAGAACCGCGTGTTGCTGATGATGGGGTCGACAACAAGCGGATACTATCCCGGATTGGGGATGTGATCCGAGTGGTCTTCACAGCCAAAGGAGATCGTCTCCTCCGACCAATCGAGGTACGATGGCACAGCCGGGTGAACGTAGTAAACCTCTTGACGTTCACGCCTGCACTGCCGCGACGTCATATCGACGGTGGGCCCCCCGAAGATGAAGAACACATTCTCCACCTCCGGGAAGCCATCCTTGCCCCCATCGCCCACGTCCTTCTTGGAGTTGTCCTCCTTCGCAGCGACTCGGTTGTATTACTTCCGGAGCATGTCGCACTGCTCAAGGGTGTGAGCGACAGGGGTCTTGTGGTACGGGCAAGGCTTCTTCAGCATGTCGTCGAATACTCCGCCTCGAGGGGGGCCTCGAGCCCCTTTGTTGGCGGCGTCGATCGCGTTGACCTCTTCGGGGCCCTCGTCTTGTTCCATGGGCTTCTTGCCCTGGTTCTTCTTGCCCTTCTTGCCTTGCTTCTGCTTCTTCGAGGCCTCCTTGGACTTGCTGCCCTCTGCGGGCGCATCCTCGGCTCGCTTGCCCTTCTTGCCGTCGAAGATCGCCCCCACTGCCTCCTCTCCAGAGGCGTTGCTGGTGGCGATGTTGAACAGCTCGTTGACACTGGTGGGAGGGTTCCGCCCCAACTCGCGCACGAGGTCCCGGCAAGTCGTGCCCTCCTAGAAGGCATGCACGGCCTCGGACTTACCGACGCTCGGAAGCTCGGTGCAGCGCTTGGAGAAGCGGCGGATGAAATCCCTCAGGGACTCACCGGCTTTCTGGGAGCAGCCTCAGAGGTCCCAGGAGTTCCCAGGGTGTACGTACGTGCCCTGGAAGTTACCTATGAATGACCTGACCAGGTCGTCCCTGTCGTGGATCTGGTTCGCGGGCAGGTGCTCGAGCCATGTCCGCGCAGAGTCTGCCAGGTGCAGCGGCAGGTTGCGGATGATCATGGCGTCGTCCATGGCGCCGCCCAGCTGGCACGCCAGGCGGTAGTCGTTGAGCCACACTCGGGGTTCCGTCTCCCCCGAGTACTTGTTCACAGTGGTTGGCTGGCGGAAGCGCGGGGGGATCAAGGCCGTGCGGATCGCTCGGCCGAACACACGCGTGCCTGGTGGCTCCGGCGACGGGCTCTTATCCTCCTGGCTGTCGTACTGTCCCCCGCGCCGTGGGATGTAGCCGTGCGATGGAGTGGCGTCCTGCCTCTTCTTGTTCAGGATGTTGCGGGCGTCGCCAACGTTGGGCGCGCCGCGTGTATCCTGAATCCGATCCTTGGCGGGGGTCCACTGGTTGACTTCGTGGACGGTAGGTGCTCGGTGCGGAGTGTGGACCAATGCCTCCTGGTCCCTGCCGCCCCCACCAGCCTTCATGATAGACTGATGACGCATGCGGGACGCGGAGCTTTTGGCTTGCTGCACCGCAGCCTGCTTGATGAGGGCCTGCGCCTCGTGGTGCAGGTTACGTCCCTCGGGCGTCGATGGCTCGGGCATGGCCCGAATCAAAGTCGCCGCAGCCACGAGCTTTTGGCTGGCCCTTGCCAGGTTCGGCGTCTCGTCTACGTCGGCGTCGGCGTTGGTGCGCTCTCGGGCCACGCATCCCGCAGCGCACGCGCCCGGTGTCGAGGGGCCGGCCCTGTCTCTTTCGAGCGTGGCCTTCAGCTGTAGCAGCTGTTCGCGTTCTGCGTTCAGCTTCGCCTCCAACTCGCGGAGCTGGGCATCTGCGTGGCACGCGCCGCGTCAGGTGGTGGTGGTGTCGCTCCCACTGGTGGGGTTACCGCCACGTTGTTGCGGACTGCCGCATCGCCCGCTCCGCCTCCTTCGTGTTTGCCTTCGCTGAGGACGACGACGAAGCATTCGCGGGTGGCATCATAATCCCCCTCGCTGGAGTCGTCGGAGCAGGTGAGGCAGTAGTCTGCCGCGGCATGAAACTACCTGAAAGCGTCAGGGTTCCGGAGCCCGGAGTAGTCCCACTCCGGCGCCTCGCGCCCGCATCCGCACTCCTCGCTGTCGGTGTCGCGGTAGGATTCATCGGGCGAGGTGGCGATGAGGTTCCGGATGGACATTAAGTGGTGGCCCGGAAGGTCCTTGTACGCAGCCAGGTTGGTGCCGACCGACGAAGAATACGCCACGGTGGCGCCGGGTATTCCGTGGGGGAATCACGACTGCGCAGCCGCGATTCCCTCCGCAGGGTGCACCGTAGAGTTCGCCAGCGGAGGTGCGTCGCCTTGCCCTACCCCGACAAGTGGGAGCTCGCCGGCTTCGACCCCCTGGGGGGAGCCAGCGTCCGCCACTTGGTGTCATGCTGTGCGCGCTCGCCGTGAGCGCTTCCCCGAACGCTTGCGGTGTCGGGGTGGCGGTGGAAACACTACTGGCATTGGGGCAGCCGTCGTTCCGGGTGGCGCCGCCTTGAGCGCGTCCCTGTTGACGATGCGCATGTTGTAGCCGTTGCCAGTCGCCTGGTAGTGGATGCTCCCGAACCAGATCTCGAATCCGGCCGGGAACGAGTCGGATTCGCCCCAGGCGGGCCTCTCCGACGTGTGCTCAGTGACAATCACCATCGAGAAAGCGGGTAGATGATCACAGCGTTCCCCTACCTGGCGCGCCAACTGTCGGTGTCCGGATTAGCACCGGCACCAACTAGTAATTTGCGCTGGGATCTGCTTCTCGATGGGCGGTGCTAAGCTAAGGATACACGGGATTTATCCTGGTTCCGACCACGCGGCCGTACGTCTAGCAGGGTGTGCTTGCGCACTGTATTAGCTCGCACCGGTGGTGCCTGTAGAGGGGGGCTACAAGCAAGGCGGGAGAGGAGGAAATTCCCCCAAGTCCCTACTGAGGTGATTGAGGCAAGTGCCAATATCTGGAACGTGGTGGTGTGTGAGTGAATGAGCGTCCTCCCCTTGCGGGGCGTCTGCATCTCCCTTTTATAGGCCAAGGGAGAGCAGTTACAGGAATGCTGCACAGCAGCTGGCACAGTGGCCGCGTACTAACAGGTATGGCGCCGGCTGTCTTGTCCCCGCACGTCATGGTTCCTGGCGCGAGTTGGTAGCGCCCTCCGGCTTCTGCGGGCGGTGTGGCGGTCACTGCGACCCGTCCTGCTTTGACTTCGAGGGGCTGCCCCCACTGAATCGAGGGTCTGACCGCTGGGGGAAGGACCGGAGTTGGTGGTGCAGGGCCGCGGCGCGTCGTCGGCCTGTCCGCACAGTATCATGTGGCTTATCGCACAGTGGCAGGAGTGGCGGCACAGTGCCGGAGTTGGTGGCACAGCGTGCGAGATGGCCGCAGAGCGCCCGGGATGGTCGTGCGGCGCCGGAGTTGGCGGAGGAGATGTGGCGCACGTCGCCCATACGGTGGCGCCGGTTGGGGCGTACGCCGGCTCGTCGCCCGTACGCCTTTCGAGGGTGCCCCCATACCCGTTCGAGGGTCTCCGCGCAGGGGGAGGACGGGAGCAGGTGGCACAGTGCCGCAGAATGACGCCGGCCTGTCTGCACAGGACCACGCAGCGCCCGCACAGGGCCAGGGATGGCCGCACAGCGACGGTGTCAGGCATTCTGACCACGCCAGACGCGCAGCATGGAGGGAGATTCACCCTTGACTTTGGCGCCCCGTCGTGGGGTCGGGCATTAAACACCGCGGTCGGGCGGAGTGGAGACGGCTGCCTGCTTGAGGGGGGCCGAACCCCTCGAGCGAGGCGGAAATCCGCTCGAGGGGTCGGAACCCTCGAGCGAGACGGAAATCCGCTCGAGGGGCCGGAGCCCTCGAGCGAGACAGTCAAGCGGGCCTTCTTGGTGTAGGCTGTCGCTGGGCCGTAGTAGACCGTGGACCCGTGATGTCTCGTGGCCGTGGTTCGAGGAATAGTCCTTGGGCAGTTTGCGTTTAACGAGGGTGATTATCTCCTTAGTTAGGGGGACCCCTACTGACCATCCCCGACAGTTGGCCTAGGCCATCTCCTAGACAACTTCGAGGACTCGCGGTCGCCGTCGTCTCCCTCCGGTGCTTGCTTCTAGGTTTCGCCGAGATATCGTGAATGGATGTGGCGGCCGTCGGAGGCAGGCGATATAAATAAGCCGAGGAGGCGATAGGTCATAGGGGAGGCTGAACCGGGCCCGAAACACCCTAGGCCGGCCGGCCCATGCCAACCGGCCTGGCCCGTTTTCGGCCCGGTTCGGGTCCAACTTTCGCGTGCGAGCTTCTCGTGTTTCCTTGAATTTATGCCGAACTTCTTGCAGGTCCTTGACATTGTTTTCCTGCGGTTTGGATAAGGGTACTTGGTGCGCGAACTCCCGCATGTTCTGTTTAGGTCCTCGGAGTTTCACAGCTTCATGCTTCGGTCCTCGAGTCATTTGGAGTCATGTTCACTTCGTGTCTTGACTTGTGCCGGGCTTCGTGATCTTCTCATAAAGTGCTTGATGAACTCTACCTGGAAGTCCTCATTTAGGTGCTTAAATCCTGCGTAAACAACATACTCCAAAAACCATATGCAAGTGTGAACTTGTTACATCATTAGTATGCCTAGTGGCGGGTTAGTTATAATTCAAAGCTCAAACCAAAGTGTAACAAGTGCTCTTGGTTGACGGAAATCGACCACCAACACACCCCCATGCTTAAACCTTGCTCGTCCTCGAGTAAGCCTTTAATGGATGTCAGTATTGCCTTTCAATGTTCATACCCTGCACTTGATCATACATGAGAAAACATAATGCTCTCCAAGTTTACATTTGTTAAAGTTCCATAAAGTAACTAGCTTTCATCTCTATGGAGGGTAGATATCATTTAAGCTCCTTCCACAAGTAATTAATCATGCCCTCAAATTTTGAACAAATCTCAGAAATTTTGAAAATAAAGAGCGGGATGAAGAAAATTGCTTTACCAAGATCAATGATAAACCTTCTTGCATCTTGCTCATGAACTCTCATCTCATCTTGTCTCTCAAGCCTACTTTTTCTACTCCTTTCCTCTCTCAAATATTTGGTGGAAGGCTTTATATGGAGCTATGGGAAAGTTTAGTCCTACCAAGATATTATAGTCGAGATATTATCAAAACAAGATAAACTTCTCATGGACTTACTGAGACTCGTTAAAAAGGTCATTGGAAAAATAATGTTCCAAGGAGGGGGGGAGAGAAAAATACACACTTTGAGATAGGTGGACATGTGCAAATGGCAAAGAGTGATCCCAAGGCACAAACGAAGTCCTCGTTATCGGATTGCACATGGTTGGAAAGATGAGTATGGGTCTTGATCTTGAAGTCCTTTTGAAATCTCCAAATGTAGCTAGAGAACCGGGAGCTTTATTTATTTAGTAATATTTTTTTCTTTTATTGCTTTCTTTTTTTCTTTCTTTTTTTCTTTTCTTGATTTTTCATCATACTTTTTCCACTTATTTTTTTTCTTTCATCACTTTTTTTACTCCCCTTGAACTCTAGACTGCACTAGTACATCCTTGGCAACCCCCCATGCTTAGACGTAGCTCGTCCCCAAGCAAAGAGGTGATGATTGTGCCAAGGTAAGTGCTGAAATTCTTGTATTTTCTTGAAGAAAGATACTTGAAACCTTCTAGGGATCCTTTCATGGAGGTCTCCCAAAATCTTGCTCCACTTGACGACACCTTCCTTGTAATCTTCTTCGAAATATTCATCCATACTCAAAGTTTTGGGTTGTGGTCAAGGAGGTATACACAAAAAGATATTTTGGGTTTGTGGGTGGATATCCGGCGAGGTTTGCAAAATTCCCGATGTGGAAACTCACAATGCACGGATAGAAAAGGCTAGCATAAAGATAGATACGCAAAAACGGAATGACCAGCTTCTTAGTCTCGGGCCAAAGAAATCAAGCCTTGAATCAATACACCCAAAAATAAATCTTGTAAACTAAGATTTTGCACTCAATGAATATATGGTTTTGGATAGGTTGAGCAAAATGCAAGTGCTATCAAAGACAAGGTTAGCATATCTTTTAAGAACAAAAATAAATGATCTTTGATTCATTCAAAAAGGAGAGCAATGAAAAATACTATGGGTCTCAAGTTATCATATCCTCCACAAAATATTAGTCTAGCATTTATTAAATTTTCAGATCATGTTTAAAGAGAGCACTAGCTTAATCATATACAAACCAAGCACAAGAATGAGCAAGGTGGCAACGATCATCATATATCCAAAGGTAAGAGCATACAAGATATCATCATGGTGAGCACAAGGTAACGGTGATTATTATTGAAAACAAAAACAAATCTAGGTTGTACTCCTAGTAGCCATGTTTTTCTATAGAGAGATATACAAAGGTTGCATCTAAGGTTGTGGGAAGCATATACATGAACAGACATATAGAAAGACAAGGACAAAAAGAGGGTTGAGGATTTGTTACCGTCCTTTGATGCTTGAAGTGTAGCGCGGCCTCCCCCATGCTTAAGCATTGTGCTTAACATGGAAGAAGAAAATCAGCATCACGTGTCAATTGTGATCCTTGTACTCCATACGGTCTTCTTATGTCCACCAAGTCCTCCCCCATGCTTAGCATGTTGCTAGGCATGGAAGATGATGAACCATCTTGTAATTATTGAAGTCCTATCGCCATATGTGGAGATCATCATCGTACTCTTCACTTTTGTTGCCTTGATCATCCTTCAACGTCCACCCTTTGTCACAAGCCTTAATCCCAATCGTTTCTCAACTCGTCTTCACCTCCTTTCATGTTGTCCTTTATCGCTGCTTCAACTTCCACGAATTTTTCTTCAACTTCTAGAACAGAACATGTACTGAAACATTGCTCTATTGCAAAGTTCTTGAAATTATCTTTCCAATGAGTGGTAATGCATCCCAATCGGACTCCGAACAAGAGAGTTACGCCATTTTTACTCCATCAATGCAAACTGTCCCGGGCTGATTTCAGAACGTGTGACACCCAATGATTTGGTTGTAACTCCTTGCACGGGTCTTCTAAAATGTTGAATCCTGATGTGTTGGAAAGAAGACTTAGTGGAGCTCCTGAATATCTTTCCTCTTTTGTGCATCTCTGAACATGTGCTCAATCTTGATGAAGACAACAGTGTTTCTTTCGAGATTTTGGAGGTGTCGACGATCTTAATTTCATCTTTTATCACAAACTCATGGGAGTGATTCGCCATGCCTGCAAAACAACTCTAAAGCACAAAGTACCCCCGAGGTGACGGTCGGGAATACTCACTCTATGCTGACAAACCAAAGACATCCCCTAAGATCTTAACTTGTGCCATAGTTAATCTAGTGAAAAGAAAAAAATTAAAAACCTAAAGGGTGTATGTGTGTGCAAGTGTGTATGCAAATGAAAAGATGGTATAAAAACAAAACAATGTTTACACCAAATTCTAAGTTCCATGCTTACAAAGTGGTTGCCGAACTTCTCCCTTGCCATAAAGATTTATTAACCAAGGTCAAAACACCATGCATATCCCAAAATTAGTAATTCCTTATAGTGCAAGAAAAGTAGGGCGCATTGCAAAGTTTTCAAACCAACCAATTCAATATGATAGCAAGGTATATAAAACTGAATGATGGTGGTCTTCAATCATGTCTAAACACCATGTTCACACAAGATTGCAAAGGAAAAGTGCTATACCAAGCACTTAACATAGATATGAAAGCATTCATCACAAAGTTCCACAAAAAGTCCCCAGCTAACATAAAGCGAAAGATGACAATGAGGGGAATACAAAATACAAATGCAAAGAATTAGCACAAGCAAATGTTAGCTAGGTTTTGAAAGATTTTTGATAAGGTCCACAATAAGCAAAGGACAACGCTTGGCCTTCACCGAAGTAAGCATTGTCAACAAGGAAATCACCCATCGAAAAGAATTAATCAAACAAACTAACAAAGTTTAAAGGGTAGGTTATGGGTATCCTATATTTTTGGCTCAAATAAGAATTTAGAAGAGAGGGAGTCAAGTATAGAAATTCTATCTAAGGTGGTGTTAAAAGTCTTTTTATGAAAAACAAACCTATGGTTTTAGGAAGGCTAAGGATAGAAGAGGTTTTCCTAAGACTTTTATAGGAAGGCTAGTTAAAGTTTTTAGTTAGAACAAGGGATAGAGGTGGGCTTGGACAACCGGAATGGTGCAAGCCAATCAACACAAGTCAACCCTACCCTTGTTGGCTACGGGTTTTTGATGGGGGCTATGGGAAGGCTTAGGTTGGTTGGACAAAAAGTTAGATCAAAACAAAACATGCAGTGCAATGTGGATGAACAAATTGACATGATATGGTGTTAATCTAAAAGTTAGCCTAAATTAACTAGCCACAAGTTTAGAGTCAAAGGATGGTTCCAACTTCATATCTCTCTCTAAAAAGACACAAAAGAAAAAGACTCTAAACACTAATAGGCACACAAAAGGGTCTACAAGTTTTCCAAGATTAAGAACAAAGCGCTCCCTCAATAAAAATTAGATCATACAACATGATGTTGTGGCATTTATTAGAGCAATGGTACAATGTTACTTGATGGTTCAGTTTAAGAGCACAATGTAGATGGTCATATTATATATATATATATATATATATATATATATATATATATATATATATATATATATATATATATATATATATATATATATATATATATATATATATATATATATGAACAAAAGAAAACGGGTTGCCTCCCGCAAAGCGCTTTATTTAAAGTCATAGAGCTTGACTTTCTTACGTACCTTCTCGTGATCACGAAGCCATGGTCCTTCATGCAAGATTTGAAGATGTCCATGCAGCTTTGATCCACTCTCCATGCTTGACATGTTCATTCTTGCTCAATGGAAGACTTGCCCGATCATCTCTTGCATCATCATCCCCTCCTTCTCCTTTGCTCTTCATTGTTGTCTCTCCTTTCATGAATTTTCCTTTCTGCCCAGATCAGACTATGTAGCAAACAATTCTTCCAATGTGTGACGCACGAAATTGTCTTTCCATCAAGTCTTTGTTGACCCCCAACGGACTCCGATCGAGTGAGTTACGCCCGTTTTACTCCAACGCTGCAATCTGTCTAAATCTGATTTCAGACCGCGCAGCGCCTAATGTTTTTGCCATATCTCCTTGTATGGGTCTACAAATTTATCAATATTGGAGGCATTGGAATCGGCACTTCATGGAGCTTCAGATTTTCAACTTTCGCCTTCTCCTACATATCTGATCAGGTGCTTAAAAACTGATGAAAACAGCAACATCCGCACTCGAGATTCGGGGAAGGCGATGCACGAGCTTGCAATTCGCTTGGGGCATGGCTTCCCTCCTCTTGATTAAGGTTTAATGACCTGCATGGTTAGTGAAACTCAGGTTTTCCCCCGACATTTGCTCTTTTAAGGTCACTAGCTCGACCGAGCACAAAGCAAGTCCAAGTTTTTGCAAAACGTAATAAAAACATATGCAACTGTAACCACAATTTAAAAAGGAGGAACAAAGTATTTGTGATTAAAGGTTAGCATAAATTTCTTGCTCAGCGCTAAGCCTCTCATTAGGCATGGGTTCATAAGGCATGCAAATTAACAAGGTTAAAGCACAACATGGCCTCTTTATCATACTCAAGAAATTCTAGCTTATCAACATGATCATCAAGGGTGCAAGGCATAGAATCAAAACATACTATTGGATATGAATATGAATATATCAAAAGAAAGATATCATCTCCAAAAGTACCTTGAGAGTTTAATGTGTATCTTAGCCTTCAAGCTTTTCATCGTGAGTGATCCTCCGGAGTTGAAAGCAAACAATCCTTGATGATCGGAGGTGGCTCGCGTAGACTTTTCTCAATTCCTTCCTTCGTGCCACATGTCATCAAGGTTGCTTTGTGTAGGATCACTTCTCTTCACTTGTTTGCGGGGCTTCACACATGTCTTAAATGTCTTCATGTAGCTCCATGATCCTTCGTGTGAGAACCCAAAGTATTCGCGCCATTGGATGTCGTCCTTTGTATGTAAACCTTCATGGTCTCCTTCAAACATCTCCGTGCGTCGGATGTTGCCAACTTGTGTCTTTATTTTCTAATGCTCCAAGGGTATTTGTTTTGTTCCAAGTCTCTGAATTTCCTCATGTGTGGTATAATGGAAGCATTGCCCAAGCTCCTCTTTGTTGTTGTCGTCGTCATCTCCACTCTCTTGTTCCCATCGTGTTGTTGCTGCCTCTTCTTCATGGATTTTTCCCTATATACATAACAGAACATATACCAAAATATAATTGTATTGAAGGGTTTATGAAATTACATTTCTAACGGGTACTCATTCATCTTAATCGGAGTCCATATGAGGGAGTTATGGCTGTTTCACTTCAGCTTTGCTTGCTGTCCAGAAATTTTCAGGACGTGTAATCATCGGTGATTCGGCCATATCTTTTATAGGAACCTCCGATTGACTTGATTCTTGACTCGTTGGAAGCGTAACTTCATGGAGCTTCTAAATATCCAAAGATATTCTATTGTTCTTCCCATGAGGCTGTGCAAAAATCAATACAAACAGAAACTTCGAAGATGTTGATGAGCTTGATCTTGTGGTCTTGGGGGCATCGTGTTTGCTTCCAACACCTATTGGTTGATCAAACAAATCTCCAAAAAAACATTAGTCTTAAAATTTTAATTGACATGTTGATTTACCTTGTTCACGTGCTCTTGTGTAGGGTGTGGGCTCGATAGCGGATGATGGGCCACTAACCAAAGTTAGCACCTACCACTAAAGAGTGAATCTTCATGTTTGTTTGAAGTGAATCTTGTGTTCTTGAAGTGCGGGTGTAGAGAACTCCTCGAACATCTTGTGTCTAGCTTTTCACCTGCTTTCAAGGACACAAACAAGAAAACAAGCATATATGCAATAATAAAAATTAGGGTTAGTGAAATAGAAAGGTAGATCACCCTAGGGTTCGAGTTGCCGATCCCCGGCAATAGCACCAGAAAAAGGGCTTGTTGACGATCTAAAAATGCGTCAAGATTCACCATCCCTCACAGATTATCATAGCACTTTTTCCCTCGGAGTATGACCAAGGTTATAGAACCGTGGATCAGAAGCAAACCGCTAAGATTCTCTACCTTATCTAGTCAATCTAACCTAACATGAAGCATTAATTGGATATAAAGGGTAAACCTCAAAGATATATATATTATAGCACAAGGTTGATCACATTCACGAACATAGGCAAGGTAAAGTGCTACCAAGGGGACAACTAAGCATAGCTCCTTCTAGTTGTAGTTCCGGCAAACGAGCAACAAACCAAGCATCTCATCTAAAAGCATCCTTAAACTCCTACCTCCGGCCTACCTCCCAAAGACATCCGCACTTTCGGGGGTATCATTCTGTTACGATGCACCCTTAATGATACAGGGAGCCTAAGGGCATGCCCATACATGGACATGTCTACAAACCATGAAGGGTCGACATACTAGATCTAATCACCATGATTACATAAAGCATGCTATGTAGTCTAAACAAGCATTAGACTAAGGATCAAATCATATTCACGATAGGTAGAAAGTAAAGACGGAGACATGGAATCGCTTAATTGATCGGATGACAAGATTATCATTGCTCACATGAAAGTATACATTACACCATCACCACCGAGGCCATACCTATGATGATGAACGCGTAGCTCCGGAACTCCACCATGGCACAACCACGTAGGGCGGCCATGGTGGCTAGGGTCGACCTAGGCCATCTCCTAGACAACTTCGAGGACTCGCGGCCACCGTCGTCTCCCTCTAGTGCTTGCTTCTAGGTTTCGCCGAGATATCGTTAATGGACGTAGCGGCCGTCGGATGCAGGCGATATAAATAAGCCGAGGAGGCGGTAGGTCAAAGGGGAGGCCGAACCGGGCCCGAACCCTAGGCCGGCCGGCCCATGCCGACCGACCTGGCCCGTTTTCGGCCCGGTTCCGGTCCAACTTTCGCGTGCGAGCTTCTCGTGTTTCCTTGAATTTATGCCGAACTTCTTGTAGGTCCTTGACATCGTTTTCCCGCGGTTTGGATAAGGGTACATGGCACGCGAACTCCCGCATGTTCTGTTTAGGTCCTCGAAGTTTCACAGCTTCATGCTTCGGTCCTCAGGTCATTTGGAGTCATGTTCACTTCATGTCTTGACGTGTGCCGGGCTTCGTGATCTTCTCATAAAGTGCTCGATGAACTCTACCCGAAAGTCCTCACTTAGGCGCTTAAATCCTGCGTAAACAACATACTCCAAAAACCCACACCTTTTTCCCCTTTTGCTCTGCCGTGCCAATCCGGCGCACGCCAGCATGGCGAGCTCGCCGTACCCTTCGTGGCGATGCCCTGGATGTGCGCCACCTCATCCCGCGCCCATCCGACCGCCAGCAACACTACGAACCAGCCCCTACTATCCCAAAATCAATTACAAACAGATCCTTAGGCCATTTTATTTCAACGTCACCTTATTGATATATTATAATTAAGTCCCTTTTTCTATTAAACCTAATTACAATTGAGTCCCCTTCTTTTCAACTTAATTACATTTAAATCCTTAACATTGCTTAATCAATCCTAATGACGCTTTTAACGCGCCATTTCGTGCTTATATTTTCGCCTGATCCATCCCAGCTCTTGCCCCGGCCTTTTCATCTACTTTTCCGCCAAGCCACCCATCTATTCCCCCTAAATAATATTTATTCCTCCATTTTCTATTTATTCTCTCCTCGAGCTCAGCCGGTAAATCTTGTGTGCATGTACTGATTGTGTGTTGATTTGTGTGCGCGATAGCCGACGGAGTGAACGAGGAGGAGTACCGCGAGCCGGAGCTTGGAGCCGAGTACTACGAGCAGGAGACCGAGGTCCCGAACCGCGAGCAGGAACTCCCCGAGGACTTCGAAGACGGCAAGTTCAATCTCATCCTTTGATGCATGCTTTGGTCCCAGTTTTATAAACACAACCCTATGACCCGTTTTATAAATTGCATATTGTTTTACTGCAAAAACCTGGTAGGATAGCCACCCTTGATTGCTATGATTGACCTTTGTTTGGCCTAAATGATTGCTTTAAAAATGTGTGAGTGCTTTAAAAATGGGAATGGGATATTTTGGAAAATGAGTAAAGAACTGGGTAGACGGGATGGACGTGTGTGTCAGGAGTATGGGTGAGCTCGTACCTTTGTGGTTGAGCGTGTTGGGAGATGTCCATCTTGTCGCTAAGGACCGGGTTGCGTGACATCTCACCTGGCCCAATTATCGTACAACCACTCGACCGTTGTATGTGGCAACGGCTTAGCATAAATCCCACTAGTTAATCTACTTGCCATCAGGAGTGCGGGTGAGCAGCGGGAGATCAAGGAGTAGGGGTACGATCTGTGTGAGTTACGCCCTGGTTATGTGAGATAACCCCTTGGTTGCTTCCGTGGTGGCTAGTAGGGTTAGCTAAGGTGGGTAATGGCTTTGATACGATCCACGCCGGCACTAAGGTGTCCGTGTGGCGGTACCCTACTTGTGGGTAAAGATGTACAACCTCTGCAGAGTGTAAAACCTATTCGAATAGCCGTGTCCACGGTATTGGACGAGTCACGGTGTGGTCACAAAACTAGTGTCTGGGTTTGGGATGATTTTCATGACGTGAGTTGATTTCTGTTAAAGTGAGGCTGTGTGCCTGGGCTACTGCGGACGGGGAGTCCGGTAGTCCTCAACTGGTTTTCTCAAAACAACTGAGTTACTTGGGTTATAAAAACTGTTTGCGAAGACCTTTTCGAAAACAAACCCTTGCATGAGTAAATGTGTTTGCAAAATAAATCTTATCCTGATCCTTGATATATCCTGTGCATGATCTGCTTTTTAGCCCCTCCGTGGGTGGGGTTGAACTTGTTGAGTACGTATGTACTCACCCTTGCTTGATTAACTATTTTTCAGAGGAGGATCCCGACTTTGTCCCCGAAGACGTCGAGTAGGTTGTTGTCCTGCACCCAACCCGTGCCTGTGGATTCAGGGTCTCCACAGGAAGCTTCCATGGCGCAAGACTCTGAAGATGTCTTAGATGCCTTTGCTATTGTAGTTTGGTCTGTAGTTCTTATGTTGCTTCTCGTGGCAGTGGCGCTCCCATGCCCACAGCCTCGACGTGTTGTACGGTAGTGAACCATCTGATGTAATAAATGTGGTACCAGCCTCCTGGGACTAGTATTTGTATCACATTTAGTCACCTCTGATGAGGGGACGCTTCAGGTGGTATCAGAGCCGTAGGTTGGCCGTAGGACGCGACCCCAAGGACCCGAGACCTTTTCTAAGCCTTTCCCTAAATCTTTTCCCTGCTTAACTTCTCTTTCCACAAAACCTCTTTCCTTGGCCCTTATCTGGTTCCAGATGGCTGACTTGGAATGGAGTGGAGGCGTCTGCCCCGCAGAGCCTGGCCTCCCTAAGTTACTGCTACTCAGCCTAGAACGCGTCGGAGTGAGGGACCCACCGGAGTACACCTATCGGGAGTACGAACGCAGAGGCACCCTTCGGTGTGATGTGATGATCTTCGTGGGAAGGAGCACACTCTACCCCGACATAGATCCTTGGTTCATCTCCACCACTGGGTTTCGCTTCACCGACACATACCCAAAAGCCGCCTGAAAAGCCCTGCGACGCCTATGAGTGGTCTATAGGCAACACCTTCGACGGACTCCAATGGGATTTTTCCCACCCTCTGGAGGAAGAGGACGCTCATGGATCGCCCGGATGAGAGGACTTGGAAGAGAAGAAGAAGACCTAGAAGATACGGTTTCTCACCTGTCCATTTACCTCAATGGCTTAGACCACCTTTTCCATGAACAGGCCGAGCAGTTGAAGCACCAAATCAGCAGGGCAGAAAGACCAGAACAAAGGATAGAATTAGAAAGGATAAAGACAAGAATGGCGGAAGTTTCCCAAGCTAACCTGCAGCGAGATTATGCCAGGGAAAGAGAGCGCTCGGAAATAGCCAACCAAACCCTATGGGATGAGCTTCACAAGGAACGAAGGAGAAGAGAAGAAGTTGGGTTACTAGATGAAGAACCCGAAGAAACCCACTGGGATAAGGGAACCCAGACCGAGGATGTGACGTTGGAACAAGACCTCCCACCGAAGAAGCGTCGCATTCAGCCTGAGGAAGAATCCCCATGAGAAGAGAATGGAGTGCCTAGGCTAGAGCTGTCGTCCTAATAATAATAAATGTACCCCTGAGGAGTGTACCCAACCTTGTTGATAAATAAAACTATCTATCTTTTGTACCCTATCTTTTGCCCAACTTGTTCAACTCTACCCTTGTTTTCAGATGGCCGAAGATGGGTGGACCCAGGGCGTGTGCTAGGAGGAGCCTGGTTTTGCCCGCCTTCTCATCAACTCCCTGGAGCGCCTCGGTATCACTGAGCACCCAAGGTACTACAGTAGAGAGTACGAGCAACTCAGCACTCTTCGCTGTAGGGTGGTCCTCTCCATCGCCAGAAGCACCCGCTACCCCAACATCGAGCCGTGGCGCGTGATCGCCACAGGTTTTCGACATCGGGATACCTATCCCTTGGCCCTCCGGAAAACTCTCCGCTACCTGTGCCGGATCTACGAGGAGCACCTCGTCTCCACACCGATGAGGCTTTTTCCTCCCGCTATCCGAACTCCAGTCTGGCAGGCCCGCATGAGAAACCTGGAACGACGCCGTCACCAAGAAGATCTTTTGTACCATGTAGTGGCCTACCTCGTCTCCCTGGATAAACTCTTTGATGATCAGGCCAAGTTCCTGAGAGAGCAAATTGGTCGGGCTGAGCAAGCGAAAGTCACAGTAAGGATGCACCAAGTTCGAGTAGCTCAAGCTGAAGCAAGGACCGCGGCCGCCATAAGTAGTGAAGTTGTTGCCCACGAGAGCCTCAGGCGGATCCAGGATCAGCGCATACAGGAATGGACCAACAGTGGAACACCCGTTCCAGCTGTGGGAGAAGCGCAAGTCCTAGTTGGGACACCCCTCATAGGATGGGGAGGAGTTCCTGAGGCCCCAACACCGTCTGTAGCCGCTGAACAACCAACATCAACCACCGAAGAAGGAACTTCCGCCCAACCCCAAGAGAACGGGAACCCCCAGGACGATGACGGTGATGAGCTGCTCATTCCACTAGAAGCACACTCCGCCCCGGAAGATGGCTCGCCTCGCGAGTAGCATGCCCCAGAAGCCCTTGCCAAGGAATGAAGCCATGTTGGTTCGAGCTTAGAGTAACGCCCCTAGCTTTTGTCGTAGTGCCAAGTTGTGTAGTGTACCAGCGTTGTACCAGTCGAGTAGTTCGGGATGTATCCTCCTCTCATGGTTGAAATAAAGTTGTTTGTACTTGTTTGTCATGTGTGCTTGTTGTGTGCTTGACGGCAGGAATCAGATCCTGTCTTTTCAAAAATCTGTCTTAATCAACTTAAACATCACATAAAATCTAAATCCGCTCCCCTACAGATGGTTTCAAGGCGTCCCGCTAGGACCTTCCAAGGCTCCGGTCGTATGGACCAAAACGCGAAAGGATCGCATGCTGAACGAAGGGAGCGCCATAACGACCAGGAAGTGAATCAGGGTGAAGATGGAGGAGAAAACCATGTCCCGCCACCGCCACCACCTGCCGTAGACCTGGCGCAAGTGTTGGCCAACCAGACACTGTTGCTGGAAGCCATAGCCAATGCCATCAACCGCCCAAAGCCCCGTGTTCTGGGCATGAATGAGAAACTGATAGAATTTCTCCGGACAAAGCCACCCACGTTTGGCGGGTCCGTGAATCCCTTGGATGCATATGACTGGCTGAGGGCCATTCGAAGGGAACTGGAGCCATTCAACTATGAAGATCGGGACAAGGTTCTCCTGGCCACCCACCAGCTCACCGGGACAGCCTTGGCTTGGTGGGAAAACTACTGTGCAGCAGCCAAAGATCCCTCCACCATCACTTGGGATGAGTTTGTGGAAGAGTTTCGTCGCTACCACATCCCAGAAGCCACACTGAGCGCAAGGCGGATGAGTTCTGTGAACTTCGCCAAGGCAACAAGTCTGTGGAGGAATACACCTACCAGTTCATAGAGTTAGCCCGCTATGCCCCCGAAGAAGTGGACAAGGACTCGAAGAAGCAGGACATGTTCAAGAAGGGCTTGACTCCGGAACTGAGGACCCTGCTTACCCCTCAGATCTACCCGGACTTCAACACCCTCATCAACATGGCCATCCTCACAGAGAGAGCCAGGGCAGAAGAGAAGAAGGAAAACAAGCGCAAATTCATGGAGAACAAGGCTCAGCAGCAAGAACATTCCCAGAGACAGAGAAGCTTCGGTCACCCCATGTCCAGGTTCCATGCCCCCATGTAGTACAAAACCCAGTCACAAGCCACGGGCTCTCAGAGCCCCAGAACCCAGTTCAAACAATACAACAACCAGAGCACCATGAAGCCCCCACAGAACAACACCAGCCAGGTCACTACCAACAACAACAACACTCGAGTATGTTTCAACTGCCGTGAGACCGGACACTTCATTGCCAACTGCACATACGCTAAAAAGCCAGCAACTTCAGCCTTCTCCAACTCAGTGAATGGGCCGAGACCGGTTGTAGCTGGAGCCAATCGCGTGCCGGTTCGCAGCAACAACAACTACGGCAACAACAACAACCAACAGATGAGGCAGCCCCAGCAGTCCTATCGACGAGCCCGCGTCAACCACATCAACGCACAAGAGGCTCAAGAAGCTCAAGGCGTAGTGCTCGGTGAGTTCCTGGTCAGCTCAGTCTTGGCAACCATATTATTTGATTCAGGAGCATCACATTCGTTCATATCCTCAAGTTTCGTGGAAAAACACAAGATACCTACAGTGCTACTAAAAGCACCCCTGTTAACCCGAACACCCGGAGGTGACATCAAGTGTCAACTGGGTTGCTCCCGGGTGAGAATCATTTTAAGTGGGGTAGAGTTCCTAGCGGACCTAGTAGTACTGAAGTCCAAAGGGATAGATGTGATTCTTGGGATGGACTGGTTAAGCCTTCACCACGGCCTTATAAGTTGTGCCGATAAGGTAGTACACCTAACCAACCCAGACGGAGTGCAAGTAACCTGCCGTACCCGAGGAAGCAGACCAGACATAATGGTTTTTAGCATAGAGGCCAAGTCCCTAGAAGAAATCCCAGTAGTACGGGAATATCCAGATGTATTCCCTGAAGAACTCCCCGGAATGCCACCAGATAGGGATATAGAGTTTGTCATCGACCTCATCCCCGGAACCTCTCCCATAGCCAAGAGACCCTATAGGATGGCAGCCCCTGAGTTGGCAGAATTAAAGAAGCAGCTGAGAGAACTTCAGCGAAGTGGGTTCATCAGACCAAGCTCATCACCATGGGGAGCCCCAGTGCTCTTCGTCGAAAAGAAGGATAAAAGCCTGAGGATGTGCGTGGACTATCGCTCACTAAACGAAGTCACTATCAAGAACAAGTATCCTCTCCCCAGAATAGATGATTTATTTGACCAACTGAAGGGAGCTAAATATTTCTCGAAGGTCGACTTAAGGTCAGGATACCATCAACTCAAGATTAGGGAAAGTGACATCCCAAAGACCGCCTTCGTCACCCGTTATGGACAATATGAGTTCACCGTGATGTCCTTTGGACTCACTAACGCACTAGCATACTTTATGAACCTCATGAATAAGGTGTTTATGGAGGAGCTAGACAAGTTTGTCGTAGTTTTCATCGACGACATACTTGTTTACTCCAGGAGTGCAGAAGAACATGAACAGCACCTTCGAGTGGTACTGGAGAAACTGAGGGCACACAAGCTGTACGCTAAGTTCAGCAAGTGTGAATTCTAGTTGGAGAAAATATCCTTCCTTGGACATATTCTGACGGCACAAGGAGTAGCAGTAGACCCTGGGAAAGTTGAAACGGTCTCCAACTGGCGACAACCAACCAATGTAAGCGAAATCAGAAGCTTTCTTGGTTTAGCCGGATACTACCGGAGGTTTATTGAAGGATTCTCCAAGATTGCCCGACCCATGACAGAGTTGCTCAAGAAGGAGAAGAAGTTCGTCTGGACCGAGTCGTGTGAGAAGAGTTTTCAGGAGTTGAAAAGAAGACTGACAACCGCCCCAGTGCTAACCTTGCCAGACATTCAACGGGATTTTGTCGTCTATTGCGATGCATCCCGACAAGGACTAGGATGTGTCCTTATGCAAGATGGGAAAGTAGTGGTGTATGCTTCCCACCGACTCAAGCCCCACGAGCAGAACTACCCCACCCATGATATGGAGTTTGCAGCCGTAGTGCATGCCCTTAAGATTTGGAGACATTACCTAATTGGAAATAAGTGCGAGATCTACACGGACCACAAGAGCTTGAAGTACATTTTCACCCAGCCTGACCTGAACCTAAGGCAAAGAAGGTGGTTGGAATTAGTCAAGGACTATAACCTAGAAATCCATTACCACCCGGGAAAAGCCAACGTAGTGGCAGATGCCTTAAGCAGAAAGTCCTATGGAAAAGCAGTACCTAAAAGTGCCCAGTTGCAAGAGGAAATGGCACGGCTCAACATGCACATTGTTCCCCAGGGCTACGTCCGCCAACTGAGTGTCCAGCCCACCCTGGAAGACAAAATCAGAAAAGCCCAAGGGTCCGATAAGGAGTTAATGAAGATCCGCAAGCACACGGGGGAGAATAAGGCCCCAGACTTTAGGGTGGACAGTCACGGTACACTATGGTATAAGAACAGGATATGCGTACCTGAAGACGGAGATTTCCAGCAGACCATCATGGATGAGGCACACAACTCAGCGTATTCCATCCACCCGGGATCCACTAAGATGTATATGGATTTAAAGCAGAAGTATTGGTGGAATGGAATGAAAGCGGACATTGCACAGTTCGTCGCCCACTGTGATACTTGTCAGAGGATTAAGGCAGAACACCAGAAACCAGCAGGACTGTTACAGCCCCTACCTATCCCAATTTGGAAATGGGATGAGATAGGCATGGACTTTGTAGTAGGCTTGCCCAAGACACAGAAGGGATATAATTCCATATGGGTAATAGTGGACCAACTCACTAAAGTCGCTCACTTCATACCCGTACGGAATAATTACGGCGGAGAGAAGTTGGCCAAGCTGTATATAGCAAACATAGTGAAGCTGCATGGAGTACCCAGTAGGATTGTTTCGGATAGAGGAACTCAATTCACCTCCAGATTTTGGAAAAGCTTGAATAAAGCTATGGGTACAAAGTTGGATTTTAGCTCGGCTTATCACCCGCAGACGGATGGACAGACCGAAAGGGTGAATCAGATTATGGAAGACATGTTGAGAGCATGTGTCCTTACCTATGGCAAGGATTGGGAACAAAGCCTACCGTATGCGGAGTTTTCATACAACAACGGGTATCAGGCAAGCCTAGGAATGTCGCCATTTGAAGCTCTATATGGAAGAAAATGCAGAACACCTTTAATGTGGTCAGAAGTAGGAGAACGTGCCTTGGTAGGGCCCGCACTCATAAAAGAAGCCGAGGAACGAGTAGCCGAGATCCGAGAAAAATTGAAGGCTGCCCAGTCTCGACAAAAGAGCTATGCAGACAGGAAGAGGCGAGAAGTAAGCTTCAATCCTGGAGAGTTCGCTTACCTCAAGGTTTCACCTATCCGAGGGACTCGAAGATTTCAGGTGCACGGGAAATTAGCCCCTCGGTACATTGGACCGTACAAGGTGCTGAAGAAAGTTGGAGCAGTAGCATACCGGTTGGAGCTACCAGAGGAAATGTCAGATATACATCCGGTGTTTCATGTCTCACAGTTGCGAAGGTGTTTAAAAGTACTCGAAAAGAAATGAGTGCCGGTAGAAACTATTGATCTACAGCCAGATCTTAGGTACCAGGAGGTGCCCGTCAAGATTTTGGACACAGTGGTCAAAAGGACAAGGACATCAGAAGTACGGGTGTGCAGAGTCCAATGGAGCAGACACGGAGTAGAAGAAGCCACGTGGGAACGAGAGGACGCGCTGAAGAAAGAGTTTCCCCACTTGTTCAGGAACTAGCCGAATCTCGAGGACGAGATTCATTTTAAGTGGGGTAGGTTTGTAACACCCGTGTTTTTTTAGCCCCTAATAAATCACCTGCTAAATCACGCGTGTTTTCAAAACCTCTCCGCTGAGCTCGATCGTTTCACCGAAAACCCCGATCATCAATACCTTCTCCCTCTCCTCGGCGCGCACGCCGCGAATCCCGCCGGCACCGCCAGTCCCGCACACACCGCCGCTCACCGCGTCGTGTCGCACAGCACTGCCACAGTGCCGCGGTCGGCCACCGCGCCGGGAATCCCGGGCCAGCCACGGTCCCGCCGGCCGGCCCGCCTCGCCACCACCGCCGTCCCGGAAATCGCGCCGGCACCCGAAAACCCGGAAATCCCACCAAAAATCCTTTCCCTAATTTTCCTGTTTTTCCCAAAATTTCCCCAATTTTCCTCTTCCCCTTTTTCCTTCTCTTTTCCTTTTTCTTTCCCCTTTTCTTTTTCCTATTTCCTTATTTCTCTTTTTCCCATTTCTTTTCTTCCTTTTTCCTTTTCCCCTTCCTTCTTTCCTCTTCCTTCCTTCCTCCTCTGGTCGCGGCTCTGCCCCGGTCCCGCGCCGCGCTGCACGCCACAGCGCCGCGCCGCAGAGCCGTAGGCCGCCGGTCCCACGACGCGACGCGTCGCTGCCGCTCGACGCCGCGACCGCCATTAATACGCCTGCCCGCCCGGTCATCTCCGAGCGTCACCGCCGTCGCAAGCCGCCGGCCGCCTCATGCCAACGCCGCGCCACCAGCCACGCTCGCCATCGCCGCACGCACCGTGCCACGGACGCCGCACCGCGCTGCGACACGCCGGGCGAACGCGCCGGCCGCGCTCTGCCGCACTGACGCCGGAGCACCGCTGACCGCGCCGGGCCCGTCGCGCAGCCGTGTGGGCGCCGTACCCTCTGCGTCGCGCCTGCCGCTGCCGTCACGTCGTCGGTCCTGCCGCCGCGGACCGTCGGTCACCGACCCGCGGACGCAGCGCTGCCGCGCCCCGCCAACCCCACACCGCTGTCGAGCCGTCAAATCCACTGCCAAGCCACCATAACTACGTCGCGATGCCGCCGAGCCGTCACCTCGCCTGCACGAAGAGCTCGTCGCGACGCCATTCAAGGTCGGCCGTCGCGGCCCCACTGCCCGAGCTGCCCGCCTCGCAGCCGGGGAGATTTTTCTCCCTGAACCGCCTTAAGCCGCCTATATATAGCCCTCAGGCCTCCTCGCCGTCCCTCACCTCGCCACTGAGCCTCCACAGCCAGCTCCCTCTCCCTCCCGAGCTCTCCACCGCCGCCACCAGTGCCGCCTCGGCCTGCAGCCCGCCGACCGCCGCCGCTCACGAGGAACCACCTCCACAGCGCACCTCAGCCCAAGGTGAGGAGGGGAAAAGGACCCCCTCACTTCCCTCTCCATTTTGCCCCACCTCCCAGCCGTCGCCATGGCCTGGGCCGCCGGCGAGCACCCCTGCCGGCCGGCCGCCCGGTCGATTTCCCCCTCCTTCCTCTGTTCTGAATCAGGGGGAGAGGAAGGAGATGCCGTTTTGCCAGGAGCCCCCTCCTTTCCCTTTGTTTTACGCACGAGACCCCTCTCTCTCTGGCCTTTTACCAGAAGCCCCCCTGCTTCTTTCTTTCCTCACCCGCAGATCCCCCCCTCTCTGTTCCTTTTGCACCTAGGTCCCTCCACTATTCCCTCTCCCTCTTTCTTCTTTCAAATAGACCCTATCCACTAAACCACACTACGAACCAGCCCCTACTATCCCAAAATCAATTACAAACAGATCCTTAGGCCATTTTATTTCAACCTCACCTTATTGATATATTATAATTAAGTCCCTTTTTCTATTAAACCTAATTACAACTGAGTCCCCTTCTTTTAAACTTAATTACATTTAAATCCTTAACATTGCTTAATCAATCCTAATGACGCTTTTAACGCGCCATTTCGTGCTTATATTTTCGCCTGATCCATCCCAGCTCTTGCCCCGGCCTTTTCATCTACTTTTCCGCCAAGCCACCCATCTATTCCCCCTAAATAATATTTATTCCTCCATTTTCTATTTATTCTCTCCTCGAGCTCAGCCGGTAAATCTTGTGTGCATGTACTGATTGTGTGTTGATTTGTGTGCGCGATAGCCGACGGAGTGAACGAGGAGGAGTACCGCGAGCCGGAGCTTGGAGCCGAGTACTACGAGCAGGAGACCGAGGTCCCGAACCGCGAGCAGGAACTCCCCGAGGACTTCGAAGACGGCAAGTTCAATCTCATCCTTTGATGCATGCTTTGGTCCCAGTTTTATAAACACAACCCTATGACCCATTTTATAAATTGCATATTGTTTTACTGCAAGAACCTGGTAGGATAGCCACCCTTGATTGCTATGATTGACCTTTGTTTGGCCTAAATGATTGCTTTAAAAATGTGTGAGTGCTTTAAAAATGGGAATGGGATATTTTGGAAAATGAGTAAAGAACTGGGTAGACGGGATGGACGTGTGTGTCAGGAGTATGGGTGAGCTCGTACCTTTGTGGTTGAGCGTGTTGGGAGATGTCCATCTTGTCGCTAAGGACCGGGTTGTGTGACATCTCACCTGGCCCAATTATCGTACAACCACTCGACCGTTGTATGTGGCAACGGCTTAGCATAAATCCCACTAGTTAATCTACTTGCCATCAGGAGTGCGGATGAGCAGCGGGAGATCAAGGAGTAGGGGTACGATCTGTGTGAGTTACGCCCTGGTTATGTGAGATAACCCCTTGGTTGCTTCCGTGGTGGCTAGTAGGGCTAGCTAAGGTGGGTAATGGCTTTGATAGGATCCGCGCCGGCACTAAGGTGTCCGTGTGGCGGTACCCTACTTGTGGGTAAAGATGTACAACCTCTGCAGAGTGTAAAACCTATTCGAATAGCCGTGTCAACGGTATTGGACGAGTCACGGTGTGGTCACAAAACTAGTGTTTGGGTTTGAGATGATTTTCATGACGTGAGTTGATTTCTGTTAAAGTGAGGCTGTGTGCCTGGGCTACTGCGGACGGGGAGTCCGGTAGTCCTCAACTGGTTTTCTCAAAACAACTGAGTTCCTTGGGTTATAAAAGCTGTTTGCGAAGACCTTTTCGAAAACAAACCCTTGCATGAGTAAATGTGTTTGCAAAATAAATCTTATCCTGATCCTAGATATATCCTGTGCATGATCTGCTTTTTAGCCCCTCCATGGGTGGGGTTGAACTTGTTGAGTACGTATGTACTCACCCTTGCTTGATTAACTGTATTTCAGAGGAGGATCCCGACTTTGTCCCCGAAGACGTCGAGTAGGTTGCTGTCCTGCACCCAACCCGTGCCTGTGGATTCAGGGTCTCTACAAGAAGCTTCCATGGCGCAAGACTCTGAAGATATCTTAGATGCCTTTGCTATTGTAGTTTGGTCTGTAGTTCTTATGTTGCTTCTCGTGGCAGTGGCGCTCCCATGCCCACAGCCTTGACGTGTTGTACGGTAATGAACCATCTGATGTAATAAATGTGGTACCAGCCTCCTGGGACTGGTATTTGTATCACATTTAGTCACCTCTGATGAGGGGACGCTTCAGTTAAGCCCCCTTTGATGTCCCTCACCCAACTCCTATTAGCTAGTACTTCATGAATAGTTCTTGAGTTTCTAATTCGTGTCGGCACCGCTTGCCACAAGTTGGGGGCAATTAGATCAACTGACCCGCCCTCAATCCATGCATCTCGCCAGAACAGGACTGATCGGCCATCGTTAACCTCAACTGATACTGAGGCCTGAAACATGGCGGCCAACCAACCGTTGGTGCCGACCGGTAGTTGCGCACCTGGGCGATCCGGCTCCATCCAATTCAACCACATCCACCTCAACTGCAGTGCAATGCCCATGAGCTTGAGATCAATGATTCCCAGACCACCGAAAGCTTCTGGGCGACAAACCATTGGCCAGGCGACCAGATAGTGTCCACCCGAGACTGTCGCCGTTCCCTTCCAGAGGAACACCCTACGCAACTTGTCAATTGCTCTAATTGCCCAAGGCGAGAGTTGGATGGCGATTTCCGGGTAGATAACCAGAGATGTGAGCGTCACCTTGGTGAGAACCAGTCTCCCGGCACACGTTAGCCAATTCGCCATCCATAACGGCAGTCTGCCTGCCACCATGTCCACCAAAGGTTGTTCCTGGGCCCTAGTAAGTTTGTATATCGACAATGGCACACCCAACTATGGACAAGGGAAGCTTACGACCTTACAGGGGAAGCAAGCGACCGCATCTCGTATCTGCTCCGCAGAACATCGGATCGGCATCATGGAGCACTTGCTGAGGTTGGTTGCCAGCCCTGTGGCGCCTTCAAAACACCCCAGGATTGTCTTGGCTGTGCTGAGCTCCTGCTGCACAGGCTGAAGGAAAACGACCACATCATCAGCGTATTAGGAGATGCGGAACGGCACAGCTCTCAGTCTTAGTGGCGACAGCAAATTCCTCTCCTCAGCCTTGCAGAACATGGCATTGAGAGCATCCATCACAATTACAAATAGGAGCGGCGACAGTGGGTCACCCTGACGGAGACCACGCGCGTGATAGATACGTTGCCCGTGTTGTTGTTGATGCTCACTAACTCTTATTTTTATGCATCAACAATACATGAAAAAGGACCAAAAAGATAAATCAACAGTAGTATAGGGCCTTGGACTAATGAATTCCACGAGTTTTGGTGAATTATATATTTTCAGGGACTATTCAGGAAAATGCGAAAAGAATGAATTCTAGAAGGCTCCAGAAGGCTCCCGAACTCAACCGAAGTGGGCTCCCAGAAAATACGCATCTAGAAAGAACAAGAGGCCCACACGCGAAGGTGGAGCCCGGCCTGGGCCCAGCCCAGGCCGACCGGCCCAGTGGGGAGGCCGATCGGGCCCCCCCTGGCCCCGATCAGGCCCTGCTTCGGGAAGGTTCCTCCACCGCCTCTTAGGGTTAATCAAAACCACTTGTTTAGGTCGGTTTGATCCTACAGCGACGGATTATCCCTCGGGACTATATAAGCAACCCCAGACCCCCTCCCAGGGCATGGTATGCATCTCTCAGAAGATCATCATCATCAGGCCAAGACAGGAGAAGAAGAGGATACATCAGAGATAGGATAGCTACTTCATAGTTCAAGATCTAATTTCTAGATCAAGAACCTAGTTCTAGATAGAGAGTCAGATTCGAGTAGAGTTGAGCTTTGCTCCAGTTCAGATCTGTAAGTTATCAAGATTCAGTTCTTATATTGTTTCTCAATGACTTTATGTTATTTCAATATTATGTGTGCAATTGCTAAGTTCTTACTTTATTCTAGTAGTATATTTGATATAGTCATGATCAATGATAAGTCTACGCACTTATTCGTAGAGCTCCTAGTATTTTATGCGCATATGCTAGGTAGTAGAAAGTATGTAAGCATGGTGCTTAGATATGATTTACTTGCGGATTCACCTTATACTCCGGGTCGTGTGGTAGATCGTGGGCGTGACAGGCCTATTGAGTCCTTTGTAGTCCACCCCCCGAGTATAAGACTAGTCGAACAATGGTTCTTGGGAAGATCAAGTTTCATCCTTGATTCTCTTAGGTAATCTTCGGGGTGTTCACATTTATCCATGACTATGCTATATGTGATGATATGCTACATTAGAAGAGATGAATAAACTCAGTCTTTGTATGCTATATAGAATTGTCTCTCTTAAGTAAATCCAATTCTAATCTAGACTAGGAATAGTTTATGCTATGCTCCACATGTGCCTCTGCCTGTCTATTTATCATTACTTTATTATTTGGCTTACCCCTGTTAAAGTATGTGCCATTCCATCAAAGTCCATAAAGTAATCTATTGCCATCCCTATGTCTATTGTTACATCCATCCATCTTCCCTGTGGATACGATATTTTAAAACCCATCACCCCGGGTGAAATGCTCACCGGTATCCGTGCGCTTGCGGATTATCTATCATAATATTTCTGTAGGCTCTTTTACCAACCATCATTTCTTGCGTCATTGCTTAGAATGGTTCTAGATCCATTCTTTGGAAGTTGCGTTAAGATTTGTCAACAAGCATTTCTGGCGCCGTTGCCGGGGAAGATTGGATGGCTACCTTTAGAAAATCGATGGCTAGATACTTTAATGAGACTTTGTAATTTGGCACCTCTGCTTAAACAGAATTACCCTTGTTTGTTTTTGTCTATCTTATTTGCAGGGTATTAACAGGTTTGATTGTGATTCACCAGACTTCAATAATTCGAGTCAAATCAACCAAGGAAGCTTTACACCAAGTTCTGAAGCTATGGCTGAGAAGACATTGTTGGAATTCTCTGCTCCAAACATCAACAACATTCGCATTGGACCAACAATCGATTATGAATTCGAGCTTAAGCCTAGCCTCATCAACATGGTGCAAGCTGATTTATTCAGTGGAAAGGTACATGAAGATGCAAGTGCTCATCTCCAGAACTTTTTGGAGAAAGGCGCCACCATCTCCATCAAAGACATTCCCAAGGAAACGATCCTATTCCGCTTATTCCCATTTTCACTAAAGGGAAGGGCGAGACAATGGTTCTACTCCAATGAAATCAACACATGGGAGGAATGTTCTACAACCTTCCTGTCAAAGTTTTTCCCCACAGGCAAAACCAATGCTTTACGTGGAAAAATCACCAATTTCCAGCAGCAGAAAGGCGAGTCAATTCCAGAGGCATGGGAACGTTTGCAAGAATATATATCAGATTGCCCTCACCATGGAATAAAAGAATGGATGCTCCTACAAAGCTTTTACCATGGATTAAATCAAAAAGCGTCTGAGCATCTAGATGCAGCTGCTAAAGGATCATTCTTATCACTCACTACGAGACAAGCCAATACACTTATGCAGAAGATATCTGAAAATCAAGGCTGGACCCAGAAGAACACTCAACAATGTCATCAGAGTGAAGAAGTACAAGAAGATGAAAAGTTGAAAGAACTATCAACGAGTATGGACGTGCTGTTAAACAGGCTTGAGGAACGAGCCAACTTCAAGAAGGATCGACAAGCTTTACAAGATTCAATGAATACTTCAAGAAATTCAAGCTTAGTGGTTCACAAGTCAGCACCAACCCAAGAAAAAGACCTACAACCACGACCGACTTACGCAGGTAAGTATACAGGTAATAATTCCAAACAACCTTCGTTACGAGAGTTAATCAAAGAACAGGATAAAATAACCAATAATCTCTCTAAGAAGCTTGTTGCTAATGATAAGATTCTAGAAGACATAAATGTTAAGATAGATAATTTTTCTGAAATCTTAAAAGATCAAGCTATCTTTAATGCTAAACTAGAATCAAAGCTATCAAAATTGTCTGCTGTTGCACCTGTTGCCACTAACCCTGAGCAGGTATTTAATGTCCGAACAAGAGGTGGCAAGCAAACAATAGATCCACCATATCCCAAGGGCACAGCAAGACCATCGGCTAGAACACAAACAGCACCTGCAACACCTGCAGTACCTGTGGCACCAGCCGAAGCTCCAGAGAAGGATAATAACGTAGAAGAAATCGTGCAAGAAGAACAAGACTCAGCAAGACAAGATTTCCACGACACCAACTTCATACCATACCCAAGAAGAGTGAGAAAACCTCAAGTTGATGATCAATTCGGGAAGTTCGTCGAAGTCATCCAGAAGCTTTATGTCAACATACCTTTATTGGATGCCATGCAAGTTCCGACATATGCCAAGTACATCCGAGACATCCTGAATAAGAAGAAACCTTTGCCAACTACGGAGATCATCAAGTTGACCGAAGAATGTAGTGCGGCAATCCTGAACACATCGCTCATCAAGAAAAAGGATCCAGGATGCCCCACTATAGAGTGCTCCATTGGAAATCAATACTTCAACAATGCACTCTGTGATCTTGGAGCAAGTGTCAGTGTGATGCCCAAGGTTGTCTTCGACAAGCTCAAGCACCCTACCTTATTTCCAACATCAATGTGTCTCCAATTGGCAGATCAATCAGTTCACTACCCATCAGGAATCACCGAGAATGTGCCAGTGAAAATCCGAGAGTTCTTGGTGCCAGTTGATTTCGTGGTATTGGATATGCACCCGGACTCCAGAGTTTCACTGATTCTTGGGCGACCATTCCTGAGCACCGCCAATGCACACATCAATGTAGGCGGAGGAGAGATCACATTTGAGATCAATGGAAGGGAGGAGAAGTTTGCTTTCAAACCCAGACCTGAGCTCAGCATCAACGCGAACAGAATCGATCAAGAAAAGACATCATCAGAAGGACCGTCATCTCTGAAGACGGAGAATGCATCTGAAGATTAGAAGACTCGGAAGTCCCGAACCCTCGCCAAAGGTAACCGGCAAAAACACAAAAATATATTTCTGAATTTCACATTTGCTATAGTAAAAAACTTTCTCACGCCCCGTGGTAAATAATTTACGGTGTGTCAAAACCCGTATAATAATTTTTAGTGGTGGCATAAAAATATATTTTTACTACCATATTTTTGCTGTTATATTTGCTATTACCCTTACGCTTGGGACCCACATGTCATAGGAATACACATCAAATCTTTACCTACCTTTTCTTATCACTTCTTCCACTAGCACCTCTTTTTCCCACTCACAAGGCATTTATTCTAGCTTTGGAAGACAGCAGGAAATGGATGGAGGAGAGAGCACCCGAGTGGAGGGCAGGTGGGGCCGACCGGCCCCACCAGCAGGCCGACCGGCCCCACCAGCAGGCCGACCGGCCACCCCCCTTGGCCCTATAAAAACAGCCACCTCCTGCCCAGTTTTTCACACACTCAACAGCCCAGAAAACCACACCTTCGAGCCTTTGCAGTTCTGCCTCAAGAGAAAGGAAGTCTAGGAAGAGAGTGGAGAAGAAATCTAAGGGAAGTCTAGCTCTAAACTTTTCTTGAAAACCTTAGACACCATGTTCGGGAGAATCCTTGGACGCTCTAGCTCCAGAGCCAGCTCCCGACGGTCGATGAGTGTAGACTCTCAGGAGTCTCCCTCACCGGTCTCTAACCCCTCTCCGTCAGCATCGCAATCACAAGGAAAGATCCTAACCGCTGATGTGCATTTGCACATCAGGAGAGGAGAAGAGAAGGAATGGTATGAGAAACTGAAGAAACGTTCTTTTGTCCTTACACCCATGTTTAGCGAAGAATTTATGCAAGAAGCAGGCTTGGACTCTGAGTTCAGCCAAATTCTTGCTTTGTTGGGGTGGACCTCTTTTTATAACACTTCTGAAAGGGGTAGCCGGCTCCTCACTTTAGAGTTTCTTTGCACTTTGAAATCCTCTAACGATGGGGTAACCTTTCGGTTATTCCGTCAAGAGTACACTCTATCTTGGAGAAAGCTGAGCAACGCCTTAGGGTTCACAGAAGGATGTGCCTTAGATTTAGACTCATCTCTTGAAGATTTTGATAGGCTAATCCTCTGGACGGACGTTACAGGGAAAGAGAACACACACAAACCGCACACCAATGACATTCAACATCCCACTCTCCGATTCTTTCACAAGTGGATAAGCCTCGTTCTTTTTCCACGCAATGATAATATCAGCGTGAGAGTAGGGGATATGCAGCTGATTTATGCTGCCCTGAAAAGACAAGCTGTGTCCCCTGTTAAGATGCTAGTAGAGCACTGGCTTTCGTTCCCCAACCTAGTTGGAGACGTAAGCAGCACCTCTCTGATCACCCGGATAGCCGATGACTTGGGCATCCTTGGAGATGCCACTATCATCGACATTGACACTCCTCGTGAGATCATCGGCTACGATTACTTCCGCCAAGGAAGATGGGTCAAGAGAATTCAAGAAAAATTGCATTACATCCACCATAAGAACGCAATCCTGTTACCTAACCCGGGATTGGGTATATATTCTATGCAATCTTTTCTGATTGATGAGCAGGCACAACCGGTTCAGCAGCGACCTCCACGAACGACAGCTCGAGCTTCATCGTCAAACTAAGCCGGAGCTAACCCACTGCCCCAAGACGCTACGTATCGATCATATGAGAACTTCGTGCCAACATACCCTCGTCGCGCGTACCAAGGAGGAGATTTACCACCGCAAGGACCAAGCAACCTCGGAGGACAGGAGTTTGGAAGTGGCAGGTTTTACGCATCATCTTCAAATTTTGTACCTGCCCGCAACTCTTTTTCAGGATTCGACCATCAGTACACTGCGACGTTCCGCCAAGGTGTCCATGACAACATGAGGACGCAAATGAACACTCAGGATATCCACACCAACATGTTACGTCAACATCAACAGTGGATGGACCAGGCGGGACAACGATTAGAAGACATACAAGAAACCGCAGATGCGAACGCTGAACTACTGGCAAGGAGATTTCGCCAGTGGGGGATGTAGAATCAAGCAGCTTGGGAGAGAAGCCCCAAGGTAAGTATCACTATCTATTTTATATTTTAAGTTTTTGTTTAGCTCGATAAGTTTGAAATAATAATAAAATAAAATAAAAATTTCCCTTGTTTAAAATAAATAAAGAACTGGAGAAGTATGCTAAATGGACATGATAAACAAATGCTCTTCATTGCTGCAAATGCCTAGCTTACCATCGTTTGAAGTTCTCCCAAGACATGGATACAATTGTTTAGATTTTTGAAACATGCTTTGAGTTTGAGATTCTTGTGGGAGCAATTTCTTGATCTAAGTCTAGGTGATTGATTGATTGACATGATTAAGTTGAGCTGCTGTTTATCTTGTTCAATGTAACACTAAATTCTGGAGATTCACTTTTTAATCATAAGATTTATATATAACGAGTCTCCTGTATGACATAAGACGTTATGTCCTGTTAAAAAAAGAGAAAGCCTTGTTGAAAATTTGCCAAAAGAGTTCCAGTTTTATATCTCTCTATGCTTTCAAAGAGACTTGGGCATGACATAAAAAAAAGAAGAAAGAAAGAAAGAAAGAGAGGAAAAAGTGAGATGAGAGAGGGAGAGAAATGAACAAGTGTTCTACTAGGCGAGAAGGGCCTACCTCCCTAAAAAGAATAAATTAGAAATGAATAATGGACACAAGTCCGAGGGCGAGAAGAGCCCACATCTATAAGGAGAGAGAAAAATGGACAAAAGTCCGGGGCGAGTAGGGCCCACCTCTCCTAATGTCATGTAACCCAAGGTTCTCTTAAGATTATTGCTAGAAAGAGAGATATATTTCAGGAACAAAAGAAGCAAAAGCAGGCTAAAGTTGAAAGTTTTCAAAATTTTATCATATCAAGTTGTCATACAGGAGTACTCTGAGCTTTAACTTGAATACCCTTTTGCAAAACTCCAGAATTTTAGTGAAACCATGAACTTGAGATATGGTGCTTGACTTAATTGTTGTATCTTTCAACTACTCAAGACCCAAGTGCAGATAAAAGCCCCATGTTCTCAAGCAGATATAAGCAGGTTTTAAAAGTCTGACTTTTTCATCCTACCTTGGAAAAGAATTTATTGTGGTAACACTGAGTCTTGCTAAGAGACTAGCAAGAGGTAAGCTTGGGGGAGTTGTTGATGCTCACTAACTCTTATTTTTATGCATCAACAATACATGAAAAAGGACCAAAAAGATAAATCAACAGTAGTATAGGGCCTTGGACTAATGAATTCCACGAGTTTTGGTGAATTATATATTTTCAGGGACTATTCAGGAAAATGCGAAAAGAATGAATTCTAGAAGGCTCCAGAAGGCTCCCGAACTCAACCGAAGTGGGCTCCCAGAAAATACGCATATAGAAAGAACAAGAGGCCCACACGCGAAGGCGGAGCCCGGCCTGGGCCCAGCCCAGGCCGACCGGCCCAGTGGGGAGGCCGATCGGGCCCCCCTGGCCCCGATCAGGCCCTGCTTCGGGAAGGTTCCTCCACCGCCTCTTAGGGTTAATCAAAACCACTTGTTTAGGTCGGTTTGATCCTACGGTGACGGATTATCCCTCAGGACTATATAAGCAACCCCAGACCCCCCCAGGGCATGGTATGCATCTCTCAGAAGATCATCATCATCAGGCCAAGACAGGAGAAGAAGAGGATACATCAGAGATAGGATAGCTACTTCATAGTTCAAGATCTAATTTCTAGATCAAGAACCTAGTTCTAGATAGAGAGTCAGATTCGAGTAGAGTTGAGCTTTGCTCCAGTTCAGATCTGTAAGTTATCAAGATTCAGTTCTTATATTGTTTCTCAATGACTTTATGTTATTTCAATATTATGTGTGCAATTGCTAAGTTCTTACTTTATTCTAGTAGTATATTTGATATAGTCATGATCAATGATAAGTCTACGCACTTATTCGTAGAGCTCCTAGTATTTTATGCGCATATGCTAGGTAGTAGAAAGTATGTAAGCATGGTGCTTAGATATGATTTACTTGCGGATTCACCTTATACTCCAGGTCGTGTGGTAGATCGTGGGCGTGACAGGCCTATTGAGTCCTTTGTAGTCCACCCCCCGAGTATAAGACTAGTCGAACAATGGTTCTTGGGAAGATCAAGTTTCGTCCTTGATTCTCTTCGGTAATCTTCGGGGTGTTCACATTTATCCATGACTATGCTATATGTGATGATATGCTACATTAGAATAGATGAACAAACTCAGTCTTTGTATGCTATATAGAATTGTCTCTCTTAAGTAAATCCAATTCTAATCTAGACTAGGAATAGTTTATGCTATGCTCCACATGTGCCTCTGCCTGTCTATTTATCATTACTTTATTATTTGGCTTACCCCTGTTAAAGTATGTGCCATTCCATCAAAGTCCATAAAGTAATCTATTGCCATCCCTATGTCTGTTGTTACATCCATCCATCTTCCCTGTTGATACGATATTTTAAAACCCATCACCCCGGGTGACATGCTCACCGGTATCCGTGCGCTTGCGGATTATCTATCATAATATTTCTGTAGGCTCTTTTACCAACCATCATTTCTTGCGTCATTGCTTAGAATGGTTCTAGATCCATTCTTTGGAAGTTGCGTTAAGATTTGTCAACAGCTGTCCATTGATTGCAATCTTGCTACTGGCCGTTGACACCAGGACCAAAATCCAGTTCGACCACCTCAAGGGAAAACCCATAAATTGGAGGAGCTCAAGGAGGAACGGCCAAGATACCGAGTCAAATGCTTTGGTGATGTCGATTTTGAGCAGTACCGAGGGCCTCCTCCTGGCGTGCAGCAACTTCGCCGCCCCGCACACCATTCTGAAGTTGTCCTGAATGTTCCTATTTTTGATGAAAGCCCTCTGATTCGGCTTGACGAGGAGGTCCATCTTGGGTGCAAGCCGACAAGCTAGTGCCTTGGAGAACAGCTTGCCCAGGCAATGGATCAAACTAATCAGCCGGAAGTCAGTGATCTTGATAGCCTCCTTGGTCTTGGGCAGGAGTATCATCAGAGCTCTGTTGATGAGGTAAAAACTTCTCGTGTCCATGGCCGCAAATGCGCGAAACGCATGCATGATGTCCTCCTTGATTATTGGCCACGCCATCTTGAGGAAGAGCCCCGTGAACCCGTCAGGCCCCGGTGCTTTGTCCACCGGGAGCTCCTTAACGATCTTCTCTATCTCTTCCTCCGTGAACGGATCGACCAAATCCTGCAGCTCCACCTGAGGCATCCCCAAGAAATCAAAGTCTAGCCCATGTAATCGTGGCTTTGACAGACCAATGATGGAGTTGTAGAACTCATGGGCCATCTTGGCTTTCTCCTCCTCCCCATGGACCGTGACACTCCCATTCGAGAGGGACGGGACGAAGCGCTTGTTGCGGCGGTAGGAGGCGTGAGAGTGGAAGAACCTCGTGTTGGCATCCCCTGCCGCAAGGTGGATGATCCGCGAACACTGGCGCGCGATGGTGCGTTGCAAGGATGCAAGAGCAAGCGCCTTAACCTTCATCTTCTTCCAGAGGGCTTGCTCTGCCTGGGTTAGCTGACGCGTGTCTTGAGCCATCTCCAAGTGTAGTACAACTTCCTTGGCAATAGCCAGTTGCAGTCTAACACTACCGACAAAACGACCACTCCATCTCTACAGGGCCATGGCGGTGTTCCACAGTATACAATCGAGCCTGTGGAAAGGATCCGCGTCGACCAGAGGGCAGTGCCACGCCTCCCGGCTCACCTCGAGAAAGCCCGGATAACGGATCCAAATTGATTCAAAGTGAAACCTCTTCTTTGCTTGCAATGTGGCATTTGATTGGAGTAAGAGAGGCGCATGATCAGAGCAACCTGTGTAGAGCAACTGAAGATATGCATTGGGGAAGATGTCATCCCACTCCGTGGAGACGAAGACACGATCGATGCGCTCTAGCGTCGGGTGGTAGCGTTCATTGCTCCACGTGAAGAGACGACCATGCAAATGGAGCTCTTTAAGTTCCAGATCCTGGAGCAGGCGGTGAAACTGGCCCATCAGACGCCGATGGAGCCTGTCATTGCTCTTGTCTTGCGCGCGGTAGATCATGTTAAAATCCCCATTGATCATCCACGGTCCGCCGATCCCTACCTGGATATCCCTGAGCTCTTGTAGAAACTCCCCCTTGAGGGAGGCACACGTGGGGCCATAGACCGAAGTGAGATACCAGACGGATGCCGTGCTATGCTCCGTGATCTTCATGGTGATGGAGTATGTGCGATAAGAGAAGTTGGACGCCGACCAAGTGTCAGTTCTCCATGCGACCAGGATCCCCCCCTTCGATCCAACAGCAGGCAGATAAACATAATCAAATCCAGGACCTAGCATAGATAAAACATCATGGTTCTCAATTACAGACATCTTAGTCTCTTGCACACACGCCAAAGAGACCCGATCAGACGTGACCACATCACGAAGTACGTTGCGATGGCCACCATTATTCAGGCCACGCACATAGAGAGGAGATGACGAGCTCCCCCCACTCCCCCCACTCCCCACCCAGGCCAAGTACGCCAGCGAGCCCCACGCTACCGGCCCCGCGCCGCGAGTTGCTCTGACTCCATCGCCCCCGCACCCCCTCTCCTCCCTGGAGACCACCCCTGCCCTCACCTCCAGGCTGAACCCGTCGGCCTCACCATTCGTCATGCCGGGCGGGAGCTCCTCCAAGCCCTCAAGTAAGGAGACGCCGGATTGGCTCCGATACAGCGCGGCTTCCTCATCTGCGGCCTCGAGCACTTCATCCAGGTCCTGGGGCTCCCCTCCTCCACACCCCGCTCTCGGCTCCCCGGCGCGCACCTCCCAGGTCTCTTACAGGGACGCGGCCAAGGGCAAGGCGCCGGTGTCCGTAACGGAGCACCGGGCCGTTTCCCCTCCTCCCCCACCTCGGGTTGCTCCCCCTTCAGGCTTCATGGCGGACGCCCGACGCGCTCTCCCCGCCCAGTTCATCCCGCCTCCGCCCAAGGCGCTGGCGCCGCCTGCGCGTCGTCAGCCATTGGTGGATGCGGACGGCTTCCAGAAGGTCGTGTCGCATCGATGGTGCAAGGCTACCGCTGCCCCGGGGGTGGGGGGGCAGGCAGGGCGGCGAGGCCGGTGCCTTCCGACCTCGTCGGCTTGTGCTTCAACTACTTCGGTGCAGACCACGTCGCGGCGGCCTGCCGCAACCCTCCCCGGTGTCTGAGGTGCCGGTGTGAGGGGCACCGGGCCAGGACCTGCAAGCGCCCTCAGTCCCCCTCGGAGGTGCTCGGGCGCGTCGGTCGGTCGGTCAGGGCGCCGGTTCCTCCACGTGGTGTGCCCACCGTTGTGCTGCAAGTTCCTCCACCGCCGCCCATTCTGTTGGCTCATCGGGCCAGATGGCTCGCGCCCCGACGGCATCACTTTCCACGGCGGACAGCTTCCCGCCGCCGGCCTCTCTAGCGGGCTCTACTCCGCGCTCTGGATGTGTCGGCGGTGACGGCTCGCCACCGCGGTCGCCCGGCGGGCCGTCGTCCACCCCCCCGGACGCACGCCGTCCGTGGCCACCAGCGATACCCGGGCGGGACCTCTCGCCGAGCGTCCACGGCGCACGGCACAGAAGGCCGGGCATCGAGATCTGCGCCATCCCCCGCACGGCGGCGATCGACGCTCGTGAGGCGGCCCTCGGCTCGGCGCTGGTCGCGATAGTCGCGGGGACCAGTCCTGCCCTCTCGGCGGCTCAGGTGGCGACCTTCATGGTTGACTACTATCAGATGGGGGTTAATGATGTGGAGGTGCACCTCTTCTTGCCCGACGACTTCCTCCTAGTTTTCCGGCGGCGCATCGATGCTGATCGAGTCCTCCACGGCGAGCCGCCGGCCGACGCTCCATTCCGCCTGCACTTCCTGCGTTGGAGGCCGGAGGCCAGGGCCTCGGCGGCTCCTATGCTCTACAAGGTCCTGCTTGACCTCAGGGGCATTCCCGGGCACCTCTGGGAGGTCGACGTAGCCCAGCAGATCGTCAAGTCTTCATCGCTCATCATCCAGGCGGCGCCGGCCTCTCTGTCCATGCGCGACATGAGGACCTTCACTGTGGTCGCCTGGTGCATCGATCCGGATTTCCTCCCGGAGCAGGTGATCCTGGTGGTGCCGGACAAGGAGCGTCCGTACGTCAAAGAGGGGCTCTTCCTGCGGCTGGAGGAGCTCATCCACTCCAAGAAGGGAACTCTACGTTATAGGGTGACTATGGACATCAGGGAGGTCCAGGATTGGCATCCGCGTGCCAACTCATCTGATGGCGGTGACGGCGACGACGGCCACGACGGCCCGGGGTCTGACTATCCCGGCTCCGGCGATGGCGGCGCATCCGGTCGACCACTCCCAAGACGACATCGGTTCCCGGACGTCCTGGGTCGTAGCCCTGGGGAGGTCTGGCCCACGGTCAGGGGCGGGGACTCTGCAGTGGGCTGGTGGGGTCATCAGGCGCGCCGTTCGTTGGCGCCGGTGGCCGGCACGGTAGCAGAGCCGTCTCGCCGACCCACTCCGGCCGGCGACGTGCGGCAGATGGCGCTGCGGGATCGCCGCCGTGGTTTGGAGCCCACTGCGGCTCCGGTGCGGCAGTCGCGGGTCGCCAAACCCGAGTCAAAAGCTCTATGGCGGCGTAAGCGGTCGCAGGTGGGGCCCGGTCCTGGCCACCCGAGCCAGGTGTCAGGATTACCTGACGCACTTGCGTCGCCCGCTGCTTTGGCAGAGGATCAGGCATGCTGCTACGTGCCAACACGGGATGGTGCGGCGGGGGACCGACCCGTGACATCTCCATGCGTGGTGGCTGAATTGGAGAGGCCCATCGAGACGACCCCATTGGAGGTAGAACTGCTTTGCCCCCCCGCCAACGGGCTCGTTTGACCGGGGGATGGGATGGGATCCCATGCACGAGGAAGCTTCTCGATGGGACAGCGTAACGGTCGTGCCCCAGGTCGTGTTGCATGGGGCGGAAGGGCGTGGTGTCGGCTCTAGTCCGAGCCGCTTGGTTGAGCCACCGCGTTCGGCTAGGCTTGAGCCGGAGCGGTTGGTCCAGGCTAGCCTGGCCTTCAACAGCTTGCAGGCCTCTTTACAGGGTGGGCCAAGCTTGGGGCCATGTTTGGAGGCGTTTCCCTTCCCGGAAGCGGTGGGCCTTGGGCCCCTCCCGGGTGGGATGTGTGGAGTCGATGACCTGCAGGTGGTGGCAGATACGGCTTCTCCAACGGGTTGCGCGACGGCGGGTGACACACGACGGTCATCTTGTCCAACCACCCCGCGACCTCGCCGGTGAGATCACCGGCAAACTGCAATGTGTTGGCGTCGAGGGGCACCCCTGCGTTGCCCGCACAGGGGCTTGCTGTCGTGCAGGAATTCGAGGAGCTGTGCAAGCGGCTGCTCCCATCGCCGGTCCTGCTGTTCTCGCCGCCTCGCAGAGCGCCGAAGAAGAAGACGGCCGCGTCCCTGCTCCCACGGCGCAGTGAGAGGCTGGCATTGAAGACAAGGGGGCGCACCTCAAACCCGGTCGTCGCGGCGCAGAATGTCCTCATGCGCAAGCTAGGGATTCTCCAGGATAACGCCGAGCCGGACGCCATGGCGGTGCAGCAGTACGGTGCCATGTATGCAGCCGGCCTCTCGGACGCTCACGCTGAGGCGATCGACGAGCTGTTTCCGGACCTCACTCCGGCCGACGGAGAGGATGAGGAGGAGTTCCAGGAGTGGGCCTGATACACGCTAGTTCATCCGGTCGTCCGCTATCGTTACGATGATATCAGAAAAGAAAGTATTGCGTTCAAAAGGCCAAGATGGTAACCAATGTAATGCCATATTATGTGAAGACAGTACAAGCTGTAAAGTTAAAGCACTGAATCACAAGCACCTCAGCTTTTCTTTCTAACTGGAGAGTAAATAAGCCACATAAAGTCGCTAGCGTATGGCCTTGCGATGCTTGCAGCAAGAGTAAGAGAAAATAAGACAACACCTCCTTTTGTAAAGGCTCAGCAAGCAATCAGAGCCCTCAACTTACCTTTTTCACAGGACCAATGCAGATGTATCGAGTGTTCTCATCCTCGTAGTGAACATGTTGCATGACAGTTTCCAGAGCTTTCTCCCTCAATTTGCTCCCAGGCCAATGCATCATAACTGGCTCAACAAATTTATGGAGAGTGGCCCATAAAACATCTTGAGCGAATGGGCGTGGGTAGTACAGATCTTCCTGCAGCACAAATATAATGTATAAAACTCCTTCAGAAAGAACAATCAGGATCCAAAATGGACTTGAGCTCCTCACAGACAAATTAAAGGAATATAAACATGAAAGTGCTCCTTTAAGTTTTTAGAACTAAGTAACTTATCAAATAGCATCATTTTCCAGTTAATGACTTGTATGAACAGGTGGGATTTTGAGACACATTGTGTCAAGGATGAATCCTTACTTACTATAGAAGTATAGATCCATATCAATCGGCCCCACTGAGGTAGCAACCGGTAACTTACATGCTTTTTCTTTAAGCTTCTTGACAGTTTATAACTTCATATATTCTAGGTAGTGAGTATGCACGAGTCAAAGGAATATTTAGACAGGGTTACGACAAGCAGGTTTTTCAAGCAACTAGACAAACTCTTTTGTCAGTGGGATTTCTGAATAAGGAGTAAGGACAGCCATGGTAAAAAATAAGACAACTTGGGGACTAATAGATAACTTTGTTGCATTTCATGTGATGAACTTTGTGTTGTTGTGCACAATTTCGCCCATATGTATCAATAACCACAAGAAAAGTCATGCGAAAACTTAACAAACCTTAGCACATAAATTGCGGGCCTTGCCCCAATCAATCTTGCCGTAAGGCTCTTTGAAAAGTTCCTTCCTTAATTCCAACACAAGTGGTGTGATTCGGCCAACAAACCTCTTCCCATAAATGTAGCACATTGGCAAATATACCATTCGACAATGACACCACATCCTCCCTGCAAAACACATTGTAAACTGCAATAGCATATAAGTAAAGAATAACATAGCAACCAGGAGCAAACTACGCTAACCGACTTGTACACACTGGGAAAAAGAAAGCAGAACCTGGGTGAAATGGCAGGAGATATGGTAGCAACCATACTTCTGGTGGCACCGGGTTGTTACCAGACCACTCAAATACACCAAGTACCTATAATATAAGCCAGGGAATTAGAAGGAAGTGAAGCAGATCCAAGAAAACGGAAGCGCCTAATAAACAAATAAATCCTTACCGAGAGCCAAAACTTGCCCCATGATGTTAAGTATGTTGCTCCACCATGGTCTAAAATCCAGTTTCGAGCTTTCTCCATAGCTCCGTCATCTCCCGGTCCCTCTCCAAGTAATCTCAAAATAACGTAGTTCAGTGCTGAGCCAAACATGGTGCTTGGACCCTCAATGTGTAAGCCCCAGCCACCATCTTCATTCTACGTACAGTTGCAATGAAAAAATTAGCTACATACCTTTATTTAGCCATAGTAGCTAAGGTTGACAAATTTAGAACTGAATCCTTGCCTGATGATTATAGAGATACCGGCGAATCTCCTTCTGGTGTTCTGATGACAAGACAGTGTTTAGTGCTCGAGTCACATACAATGTTATGATCTGGATAAAGGATAAATACACAATTAGTAGCTATTTTCCTGTAGAGCTGAACATACCACAAGCTTAAGCACACAAATCAGCACAGATTTAGTCGTAGTAACTAAGCAAGAGAACACAATATATCACTGTGAACAGAGTTGGAGGAGGGGGTGCGGTTAGCCATCGCTGAAGCGATGGCTAACAAACCATCACGCCAGCCCAACTCGGCCCAAAATTCACGTGGCCCACGAAAGCCCATCAAAACCCTATCTTCTTCTTCTTCCCCTAACTCATCTTCCCCGCGCCGCCGGTGTTTCCCCCGCCTCCATCACCGACCGCCGCCCTGCCGCCCATCGCCGCGGCGCGGTAGGGTCTCACCAGAGCTTCGCCGCCGCCGCGGCGGAGCTCCGGCGAGACCCTACCGCGCCCGCGGCGGCCTCCTGCTTCCCCTTTCCCCTGCCCCTGCCCCCGCCGTTGGAACCCTAGCCCTTCGCCGCCGGCGACCTTCACCCCCGCCCCGACCTGGCCCGGCCGCCGCCCCCACCGCCAGAACCCTAAAGGCCGCCCTGCCCCTCATCCCCACCGGCCGGCCCCTTTCCAAGGTCGGAGGAAGGAGGAGGGTTCGCCGGCGCCGCCGTCGGTCGCCGTCGTCGTCACGGGGCTGAAGCACCGGTGGAAGAAGCACCTGATAGGTGGCCCCCACCCCGCGGCCCCGCGCCCCCCGCGTCCAGCCACGCCTGCGATGGATTGTTATCCATCGCAGGCGTGATGTATAGTCGTCACGTGGAGGAGGTGCGTACCAAGCCTTGCATAGGGAACATAGGACCACCATAATCCCCAGGCCAGTGTCCATCATGTGCCTGTAGAGTAGAATAACGGCAGATTGCCCTTTTGAGAGCAGTCGTCACGACTTCCTCAGTGACATCTTCATGCTCATCCAGCTTGTTCGCTGGAAGGTCAAACTCAAGAGGATTTTCTTTGGCGAACTGCAGTGTGTAAATAAAAGAGAAGAGATATTTCAGATTTACAGGGAAGCTATAGCAGATCAGCACCGAAACATAGCTAGACTGCAGAAGAAACATTGGGCTTTATAACTGCTAAAAACTGTGTTCATTCTCAACCATTTCACGTGTGGTCATGATTTTAATATTTCCATGGACGAAGAAATGCCTTTTCCCCCTCTTCTTAAAAAAAGACAGACTGATAGTGAAAGGGTTACTGTGGTGAAAAAAATGTGCATGATAGCAATCGGCAGGTAGGCAGGCACTGACCTGGGTGCGCATGGGGAGGTCGGCGCTGTGCTTGAGCTGGTGCCTGTTTTCGACGAAGGCCCGACGCGCGGCGTCGACGGCGGGGTCGGGGTCGGCGGCGTCGTCGAACTCCCAGACCTGGCGGCCGGCGTGGTTGTTCGTCGTGCGGAGCCAAGGGTCCCGGTCCCCTTCCGCGATCCGCAGACGCCACATCCTCCGATCCTCGAATTCCTACAGCGCACGGGATGCTGCGGGCAAGGGAGATCCCGATCCGCGGCGGACGATCCTCCCTCTAGCGGTGTAGATCCCTCCGCCTCCTCTCCTTCCTCCCGCTCCCGCTCCCGCTCCCGGTGGGGGTTTTGGGTTTGGGCAGAAGCGGCTGCCAGCATTTCAATTTTTTTCGCTTCCAACCGTTGCCTGGCTGGCGCTCGTCTGGTTCGTGTGCGTCCAGTGCGATCGTGGTGGGCTGGCTCGCAAGGGGCCCGCATGACACGAGTCCGTTCCACCAGGGATTGGGCTATGAGCCCACGTCGCCATGCAGGTTGCGCGTCAGGGACTACTCGCAGCCAGCAGCATGCGCATGAACGACGTTGCACGCTGGCCGCCAGTTCACCGCACTTAGGGCCCACCGACCAGCCGGGCCTCTCCCTCCTCTCTCTGGTCTCTTCATCCACACGAATGTTTTTACATGATTGTTTTAAGAAGTAATTATTACTAATTAATTTATTATTTATGTATTTTAAGAAGTTACTGGTAACAGGCACCGCTCGTAAAGGCCATATAAGCAAATATAGATAGAAAAACAAATTATAAGATTTGAGAAGCAATTATATATAGAGAGAGAGAATAGCACTAATCAGCTCTGTTACAATGCATTGTCTTTGAGAAGCTCAGGACAATCATGAAAATCAACAACAATATTTTTTTTGTTGCCTCCGCATTTATTAATTTATAGCTGGTTGGACTTGAAGACAAAGACTAGCTAGATTTCAAGGATAGATGTAAATTATGAAAATGCCGAACAATATTGGATGCCCTTTCAAAGTTATTTAAGATATAACTAAATTGACTCAAAATTTGAAACGCCCATGTGGTGGCAAAATAAGTAAGTCAAAATCAACGGTAATTCTAAAATTTGAGTCAATTTAGTTTTATCCTAAATAACTTTGAAACGGATTGGCATTTTCATAATTTACATGTATCCTTGATGATATATAGCTAGCCTTTTACATGAAATGTTTTTTTTTACATAAGGGTCAATTTTTTATTAAATTGTAGAAGTATTGCTATATCAATCAATATGGAGCACAATTTCTACATTTACCTCATTCTCAACTTGGATTGTAACCATATGGCGATCTTCAAAAGTACATTCGTTACTTTCCTTTAAAATGTAAATATGTTCTAAATTATGCATTCCCTCTATCTCAAATGAGTAAAATGCTTGGGAGACCCTTTAACTTGTCGCGATGTATCAAATAGGTCCACCAACTCTGAAAACACATTTTTGGGTCATTGAACTTGTGCACCGCAGGTCCAAAACACCACGAGATGCCCTTCATGCCGATGCGGCATTGCTGACGTGGAAACCATGCAGTTGCAGCACACGTGAGGGGGTTGGCTGGCGTGGAAATATGCACCTCCCCCTGGCTTTCCTCTTTCATCTTCGTCCATCTTCCTGTCTCCCTCCATCACTTCCCCTTCGGCGCCTGACGCTGCTCACCATTGGTTGGGTGGAGCTGCACCGACCCTCGGCCCTTGCTGCGAGACAGCGGAGCAAATGGCGGTCGTAGGCGAGCACGGGGCTTGATCCAAGCCAGACATGGCGCCGGCACCCGGTGGGGGCTGAGCGCGGCGGGCCGGCACCAGGCCTTGATGCGCGGCAACTCACGGTCGGGTGGGCAAGAATGAGGCCGGCACACGAGCCCCCGACCTGGACGGCCATGGCCCTGGACAGGTGAAAGGATCTTGTGATGCCTAGAGGAGTGAATAGGACCACTTAAAAATTTTGCACAAACTTAGCAGCGGATTAGATCTCGGGTCATCCGGAATATCACGTCGTGTCACCCTGTGCAGAGAAAACAAAATGAAAATGCTCAAGTAAAAAGAGAAACTACCGAAACCCTTCGAATCAAAGGTCACCATAGATGCTAGGAACACCCTGCAAGAGATAGTTAGACAAGCAACTCCACAAGTATAGAGATCAGGTCAAAACAAGCTTCTAGGTCAAAGAAGGACAGGAGAAACCAACAAGTAATGAGACAAGTGATTTTTACCGGAGTTCACTTCCACAAAAGAAGCTATGTCTCCGTTGAGGTACCCACTAAGGGTGAGCTATCACGAAGAGCCACTTGCCTCAACCAATCCCCACAAAAAATAATTGGTGCTCACTAAGAAACTCCACAAAGAAGAGGGTAATACAAATGTTCCTAGGTGCTCCACATGGAGAGGGCACTCAATGGGTGACGCCTAACCGTCTAGAAGCAAGCTTCAAGAGTAACAACCACGAATCGACGAACCAAAGCTGCCACAAGTGCTTCTTGAGATGCACAAGCGAAGAACTCACTCAAAAGGCTTAATCTCACACCTCAAATGCTCTCACACTCAAACTCTAGGAAGAATCCTTGCTAGGGATGCTTGGAAGGGAGTTGGGAGAGAGAGAATGAAGCTTGGAAGCGTTTTGAACTCAGTGGAGGCCGAACCCTAGAAAGAAGGGGGGAGAGGGTATAAATACCCAACCCCTAGAAAAGAGCCGTTAGGTTCCCTGCGAGCCTAGGCCGGGTCATCCGGCCCCACTTTCTAGGTCACCCGGCCGCCACCAGAGGCGCCTCGGGTTATCCGGAAACAGGGTCCGGGTGATCCAGGCCTCTCAAGACAGTTAGACATGAATGTATTCGTGAGTGAATTGTGACAAACCTTGATCAATCAACCACGTCCCCCTTTATAGTACGGTGTTTCCTAAACTCAAATTCAAACCAAAAATCAATTTAAATCACCATTTGAGCTCCAACACTGATGACAGAAAATTGAGAGCCATCTTTTCACGTATGCATTTACCTTCTTTTATTCCTGCACATATCTCATTGGAAACATCAAATACCCAAATTGTGATTGTCATTGTCACCAAAATAATTAGGGCCTAAATGCACTTTCAACAGGGAAGCAGCGCCGCATCGGCCCCCGACTGTTGACTCCGCGGCTCCGGGCATGGCAGGGGCACGACCACTAGCGCCGACCGTGCTAACGTGCAAAGCGGCGCGTGCCCCGGCTCGCATGCCGCGGCGTAGGGGAGAACAGATGGGCATCGGCCGAAGGTAGGGTGCGAGGGTGGTGCGGTGATGACCACTCTAGGATGAGTACGCGCTGCCGCCGTCGGAGGTCGTTTGCGAGCGCAATGGGGAGGTACGAGTGCCCTTGCGGCGGAGGAGGAGGACGACGTGGGAGGAGGTGGTGCGGCGGGAAAATGAGTGTCAGGTTCCACCTAGGACTCGAAGACCTCAAGGAGGTTGTGTGAAGAAAATGGAAAGCCAGGGGGTAATGTGCATATTTCCACACCGGCCCGCCCCCTCACGTGTGTTGCAGCTACATGATTCCACGTTAGCGATGCCACATAGGCAAAAAGAGCATCTCGTGACATTTTGGACATGCAGTGCACAGCTACACAAGTTTGGGGACTCAAAAATGCTTCAGAGTTGGTGGACCTATTTGACACAACGCTACAAGTTAAAATGCCTCTCATGCATTTTACTCATCTCAAATTATAGGTCATTATATCCCAACATATAGAAAGGACAAAGTACATGAAAAACGCTGATTTGGTTTGTGTCTAAGTCTCTCTACACTACTGTTGTTGGCACATGAACTTGGATCATTGCCTTTGACAAAGAACCTATTTTTTCCCGTACCTCTTAGGGTCCCTTTGGTTTAGCTTTTATCAGCAGCTTCAAAAAAAGCTGAAAGTCCAACCAAAGGGCAGCCTCCCAGCTTTCAACCAAAGCTGCTTCGAGGCCTTCACAAATCTCACAGTCAGTTCCCCTCTGCTTTCATCGGCTGTGAACTCGATTTTTTTCGACGAAATTACCCACCTGCCATCGGTAAAGGGGGGTGTACCCTTTCGTTTCTTTTCCTCCCGTCGTCGTCGTCGACCCCTCACCCTCCTCTATCGGCGCTCCGTCCCTCGCGTCTTCGCCGCACCTGGCCGTGCCGCTCCTATGTCTCCTTCTCTCCCAACCCCTCCCTCCTCCAGCCATGGGCATCCAGTCGCGACGGCGGCGGCCCGAGATCCTCGGCGGCGGTCGATTTCAGCAAGCACGGCGGAGGAAAGAGGGAGGTAGTAGGCGTGGGGGAACAAGGGATTCAACTGAGCTCGATTTTTATGGTTGGTTGGGTCGGGGACGGCGGCGGCGGTAGTGGGCGGAGCTCCTGGGCGAGGGGTGCATGAGCGATCACTGGAACCAAGATTCTCGGCAGTCCGGTCGCCGAGGCTCGTCGGAGGTGGGTCAGGGGCGGAGGTGGGGAGGTTAAGGAGGTGCGGGCGTGAGGGATTGGAGGGAGCTGGTCCAGTCGCAGGGAATTTGGCCGGCTGCCTGTCTCCACTCAGAAGAAAGGCATTGGAGGAGGAAGGAAGACGGGAGGATGAGGAAGGGAGGGAGAGAGGAGGAGAAGCAAGGCAGGCCCAGCTCCAGCAGTGCGGGCACGAGCTCCGCCCAGCTCCAGCAGTGCGAGCACGAGCTCCGTCGTGGGCGCGAGCTTCGCCGTCGGTGCGAGCTCCACCGGCGTGGGATCGGGCTCCTATGCGAGCGCAAGCTCCTCCGCAGCGCCCTGCTGCAATAGGATGTCGTTGCTGCGGGTGGCCTTCGTGGGTGAGCTCCTCCATTGGCGTGGGCAACCTCCGCCAGTGCGGGTGCGAGCTTCGATCCGCCGCCGCCGCAGGTACGTTGGAGAAGAAAGATGGAGAGAGAAGAGGTTGACAGGTGGGGTCAGATGACAAGTGGGACTCAACAACAACTTTTTCTAAAAGTCACAGCTGTTCAACTAAACGGCTTTCAGCTTTGTCACAACTGACATCTCACAACTGTTTTTGCCACAACCACACCTCACAGCTGCTTTTTTTCACAGTCACAGCTCAACCAAACACACCCTTAGTAAAGTTGGAAAGTTGAGAATAAGATGCTCTGCCAATTTTTTTTTATGGATCACCAAGAGATGAAAAGTTCCACATGAATTATATTTCCACCCATGACGGTAAGCTGGTGATTGTACAAACATTTGCAGGGTTACAATAACTGCCAAATGTTATGCTATTTTACATGGTCCGGTTATGAAGTTGTTTAGGTGTGCAAATTTTGCACTATTCACCCATACATTGAGTCACATCTTCTTTCACAATACGCGTTCCAATACGTATGTTTACAACATTTTTGCACTATAAATACATTGTTCATCCATGTAAAATTTGGCTCAGAAGAAATAGTGAAAACACTATTACTCATCGTATCTATCACATATTCTCTCAAAAAATACTATTTCAGCACTATTCATTCACACCTTCACTATTCATTTAAAAAACGACCCTTAAACAAAATATGGCCGACTTTTTTCACCAACACGCGCACCGTGCAGATCAACACCCATCAATCCGTGCCTCTGCCGCGCACGGCGACACCATCTACGTCGTCCCCATTTCGCGGCCGTTCGATCGCCCAGATCCGGCGGCCCAGGATCAGCCAGCGGTGCGTCCAACTTTGCAGAAAAGCCCTTCATTTTGTGTGTAATTCGTTTTTGTGTCTGGGAGGTCCCTCCTGCTACAGCAAACACGTTCAAATATTTTTTAGAAAACTCCTCGTCTTTCAGAATATTTGTCCACCAAGAAGACGAAATTCCGATTTCGCGGCATTTTTGCAGAAAACCGCCCGCCGTCGCTTTTGCAAAGAAGTCCCCCCACCACCCCGCCGCCCCCGCGCGTCCTTATCCCAATCCCCTCTCGTTCCCTGTTTCTCGCCGCCCGCTCGGCCGCTCCCCGCCTCCCACCACCGCCTGGCGCTGCGCCGCGCCGTCCACCCGTCGCCGCCCACTCCCTTCTTCTTCCTTGCTGCTTGCCCTTTGCATACTGTTCCTCTCTTTTTGTCCTCTACACTCTCCTTCGTGACCTCCACTCAAAAACCTTGCCGGCGGCGCGGGCCTACCAGCCGATGGCGTTGACTCGTGAATCCGACATCTCCGGCCAGATCCGGCGGCCGGAGCTCCTCCCCTGCTCCTCCCACACGCGGGTCGGGAGCGGGTCTGCCCAGATCGTGCGCGGTCCCGCGTGGACCCGAGCGGCGGCGGCGGCTCCTAGGCAGAGGCGCAGGTGTGAGGGCGGCATGCGAACGGGCGGCACAGTCAACCTGCGCAACGGCAGGCGGGCCAGGCGCGTTCTCCCGCAGAGCAGGAGGCGATGCGGCGGCTCCCCACGAGCGGTCTCCGATGGCCACCTCCGCTGCCGCTTCCTCCTCCCGACCGTCGCCGCCTGGGCCACGACGACATCGTCAGGTGGCCCTACGCCGCCGCCGTGCGGCGTGCGACAGCCAGCTCCGCCGTCAGTTCATCAATAGCCAGCATGAAGTTCTAAACTTACAGTACAAGGTTGTTATTTTGGGAGCAGTATTTTTTATGTTTAGGTTGATTCTGCTTGATATTCCCCTTCATTTTTTAGGTCTGTTATGCAAGGATTTTGGATCTGAAAATAAGATTCCTGGAAGCTGCCCTTAGATATTATGGTATCTCTCGGATTGAACAAAGCGAGTAAGTTTTTGCCCCAACTGCAATATGTTCTATTCTTGTAGCATTAAAAGGTTGTCGTTCCATTATTTTTCTGGTTCATAATAACATATTGATTTTGTGATTGCTTATGCAAGTTATAGCATGAGAAACCAATGTTGTTTTCCTATTTTGTTCTAAACCTTCCCTTAGTTGTTATTCTGATGTTGCCTAATTTGCATATTATGCCAGAGAAATTGATGAAAATGCTCTAGAGCAAGCTCTTAGTGTTGTTGTGGCATGCACAATATTGGCTGGTGCTGGTCCACAACGCTCACGTGTTCTTGCTACGCTGTACAAGGTATTAACCTGAACTGTGTTATAATTGAGAATAACGAATACAAGCACACCTCTAGAGACATTGCTTGTCAATGCTTTATTCAACTTAAATCATTTTAAAATACTTTGCACTTGTGTATGTGTTAGGAGCCAAGTTGTGTTGCAGATTGAGCTTAATAGTGTAGTGGTGAAGTAACATTAACCTCTGACCTCTCCTCTGTGAAGGTGGTGTAAAAGTAAAAAATACCAATTACTCAAGGATTTTATGTTTTAATCTTTTTCTAAGATTAATAAAGATCAATTATCGATTTTTTTCTCATAGTATGTGTTGACCTAACATATATTCCAGCATCTGTTGAGTAGATGTTTTAATAAATATGATGCTGGAACACACTTGTATCTATCATGTATCTTTTCTCTTAATGTGTTTATTTTGCATCATATTCATCTTATGCAAATCTTGTTTAAATTGTAACTTTGTATGCCACTTACTTTATTATGCCACTTTCGGGACTAAATTTTTATTCCTTCATCTAAACAAAGAGCATTGAATACCAATGACAGCACATTGCATCAAAATTTCCTGCATGTTATGTAAACAAGGCCACAATTTTTTAAAAGATCTCCTTTGTGGAATACATTGCACTAGCACTATAATTTTATATATTGTTATTGGATATACTTTATGTGATGGATGAAAACCCCTGCTTTGAGAAAATATTCCTGGCAGAACGGTTTCTAATGGTCTTGCAGAAGGTCTCATACATGGCAGAACGGGTTGTTGGTACTGGTTCATTTGGTGTAGTTTTTCAGGTATGTCATTTGCCATCATTTGGCCTCATTAAACGCTAACTTTCTATAAATGGAGATTCACAATTCTGGGGCCAAAGTAATTGAAGGTATCTGGTATGAACAGGCAAAATGCTTGGAAACTGGTGAGACAGTGGCAATAAAAAGGGTGTTACAAGATAAGAGATACAAGAACAGATAACTTCAAACTATGCAGTTACTTGATCACCCAAATGTAGTTCAGCTGAAGCATCACTTCTTTTCAACAACTCAAAGGTGAGAAGTCTATCTCAACCTTGTACTTGAATTTGTATCTGATACGGTTTATCGTGTTGCCAAATACTACAATCGGATGAACCAGTGTGTACCCATAATTTATGTTAAGTTGTATGCATATCAGGTTGAAGATATTCTGTTTCACCTATCAGATTTTCCTCCAGCAACTTCAATTCATTGGTTCTTATGCAGTGAATGCTAAGGAATGATCTGTTATTTCATCTTGTCCAGATGTGTCGTGCACTTGCTTACATCCATCGTGTTGTTGGCGTGTGTCATCGTGATATTAAACCTCAAAATCTACTGGTAAGTTCCCTGGTTCATCGTGTGTCATTGTGTTGTAGGAGTATTTCTTATTCTGTTTTATGCAAACAACTGAACATGCTTATTATTGCAACTTGGTTTACCTTCCAGGTCAATCCTCAATTCCTCATACACATCAACTTAAGATTTGCGATTTTGGGAGTGCTAAGAAATTGGTATGCTTCACTCTTTTAGTTTGTTCCTGCTGAATATCTTCATGGATTTTATAAACTTAAAACTCTATTTCGGGTCTCCACCTCCCCGGTGAGCCTAACATATGATACATTACTCGCAGTACTATAGGGCTCCTGAACTAATATTTGGAGCTACGGAGTATACTACAGCAATTGATATCTGGTCTGTTGGCTGTGTAGTAGCTGAGCTTATGATTGGTCAGGTATAATATCTCACTTCTACATGCTCATGTTTCTGCCTGTCAATAATGTCACCCACTTTTTGATAGGAAATTATGTTTACTTACAGTTTTAGAATCTTTTGGCCTCATTTTTTTTGTTAAAGATTATGATATAAACTATGAAATACAGTTTTGCGCTTTGTGGACACTACCGATTGCTCAGCTTACTGTTAATTAAAATATTCTTTCTTGTATCTGCTGAGAATTTTGTTTATGTTTATTTTGCCACCCAATTTCAGCCTTTGTTTCATGGTGAAAGTGGCGTTGATCAACTAGTGGAAATAATAAAGGTTTGTATCTGCTGTTAGATTATGTCACAAAATCCACCGACATTGCTTTCTAGACTGAATGTTCTATTTCTCTGTTTTTTTCTTATTCAAGATTTTGGGGTACTCCAACAAGAGAGAAAATCAGGTGCATGAATCCAAATTACTCGGAATTCAAGTTCCCTTAGATAAAAGCCGATCCCTCGCACAAGGTTAGTGGATCTCTGATCTTTATGGTACTTCATTTCAGATGGGGTCCATTGACTGGCTCACTTAAGTTTGTTTTTATATGTGGCTTTTTGGTAAGCACATACCTCCTGAAGCTGTTGATCTTATGTCAAGGCTACTTCAGTACTCACTAAATATGCGTTGCACAACTATAAGAACTACTTTGAGATCTCAACTATACCAATTAGTAAAGTTACATTAGTACAGTCAATTTATGCTAAGCTTTACATTTCCCTTTGGCTAAACAAGTTATTTATGACATGTGCCAATTGTTATCTGAAGTAGTAATATCTTTGCACTATCACTTGCATATTATTATGAACATGAGTCAGTGGCCTTGCTATTTTTGAAAAATTAAGAGAGCTTTGAAACTTGGGTACTTTCTGATTAAACATATTAATCATACTTTCAGGTTGATGCTTGTGCCCATCCGTTCTTTGATGAGCTGCGGGACCCCAAGGTCAGCTTGCCAAATGGGCGGCCTCTGCCAGCATTGTTCAACTTCACAGCAGCTAACTTCACTGCTTTTAATATAGCTGATGTTTCATAGCACCCTTCTCTCTAACCCAAAATCTGAAATTGTTGGATACAGAACTTCAAGGGCTCCCAATAGAGCTTGTCCATTGCATCATTTCTGAACACATGAGGGAGTGAGGTGGAACAACTAGAAATTCCTGTTTCTTCGTTGGTTCTTCTGAGATGTGCATGGCATGTTGTGGATCGATATGTAGTGATATAAGCTAGCCAGTGTCTTGCTAGATGCAAATAGAGCCAAAAGTTCCTCAGTCGGGCGCGCCACCAAGAGTGAGCCTAGAGGCAAACCTAATATGTTTGCCTGTTGCCCGTGGTGGAATTGGCTCTTACCTTTGGCTGTTTTATCTTGTCCTCAGATGTTATCGATAACTTTGGCTGTTATATTACCATGTTCATGCTGAACAAAAGAATTCAGAGTGTTTGCTTCCTTAGCTGGAAATCTCAGAATGTCGGTTTTGATTATTGCGCATCTCACTGCATGCCACCGATATTTTTCGCGGTTATGTCTTTAATGTTCACCTCAAGTGGATGGTTACACGTATGCTGAATTAAATTTGGACTTCTCTTAATGATTTTAGATGCATTTTCTATTACCAAAGTTCAGCAAACTTATTGGCTCTAAGATGGAACGAGTAAGTGGCACGCCGGAGGCGTGCCCCAGACTCTAGTATGCAAAACCGGTTGGCCTCTGCATTTGACGTGGGGAGTACTTGGCTGACCGGCCGCTGGCGAACGCGCGTGACCACCGTCGGCTGGTACGCTCGTGTTGCGCAAAGCACACCCAGGCGGCCAGGCCCAGCCAACAAACCCAATCCATCACTGCGCCGCCCCGCGCCGCCGCCTCCCGTCGTCCCCCATCTCCCGCACTGGACACGACGCATCCCAGCCGCGAGCAGCAGCGATGCTCCGGCCGCTACGCGCCACCGCCGCCGCGAGCTAGGCCCTTATAGAGGCTTCCCGCAGGATGGACCCGGCCACGCCCCTCCTCGCGCTCTCCAAGGCCGTCTCCTCCCGCTCCAAGCCCTTCCTCCTCCACCGCGGCGCCGGCGCCCGCCTCCCCGCGCCCGCGCCGCTCCGCCACCGCTTCCCTTTCGCCGCCTCCGCGTCTGCGTCCTCGTCCGCGCCGCGGGGCCTCGCCGTCCCGGGCGACATCCTCCTTCTCTCCCTCGCGCGGCTCGCGCTCCGCGGCCCGGGACTGCGCGCGGCGGCGCCCCGGCGGTGGTTCGCTAGCGTCTCGGCTGCCTCGCCGCTCCCGTCGGGTGGTCCTCCGCGCGGTGGTGCTGGTGGTGGAAACGGTGATGGTGGGGGCGATGGCGGTGGTAATGACGGGTGGAAGCGTCCGCGAGCTTCGCAGGGGGCTGGCGTGGCGGAGGAAGCGGCCGGGCAGGGAGCCGATGTCATCGTGCTTGACGTTGGGGTACGGCTCTTCCTATGTATTCACCGCCCGCTCTAAAAAACATATGTATTGACTTAAAAAAGGAACTTTCCGAAACTTAATCTTAAGGGGACACAAACTGGCGCTGTGCTCCGCTTGTAACTGGCTTTTCAAATTGAAACTCAAACTGACATAGGCATTCTCATAGCATTAAGACAAACATCATGAATTGTTCAGGTATTTTTTGGTGTTTAGTTATAAACGAAGAAACAAAGCACCAGCATTGTGTCTTGAGCAATTACTAGACTAGAATATCTAATCGATTAAACATGTTACCCAGTTTTAAAACTCCTTTTACCAATACCAGGGATGGAACATGGTAGAGTTCTTGGTTATTAATTGGCAAGTATACCATTTTCTTAAAAAAAATGAATAACTCAAATCTTGGTGATCCACTCTTCAAGAATTTTTTTTGCATATAGATGGTACTGCTGCATCTCGATTGGCTGTAGAGAAAGATCAAGGCCAGGTTCATAGTAATAAATAATGCTATGCTAATATTTTGTTCTAAATTGATAGAAAAAAAATGTAAACTGTTATTTCTGACCATCTTGCAATTTTTAGTTATATTAGCCACTTGATTAGTTTCATTGCAGGGAATGTCATGTGGTGGATGTGCAGCAAGTGTTAAACGCATTCTGGAGAGTGAGGTTAGCTAAGTTAAATCAGCATGGCTCAAATTAGAGTCTTTTCGAAGTGCTTAATATCTCTAGTTTTGTTTGTGAGTCTGTATGTGCTTTAATTTTTCAGCCCCAGGTGCGATCAGCAACTGTTAACCTTGCCACTGAGATGGCAGTTGTCTGGGCAGTGCCGGAAGATAGGGATGCTCAGGACTGGAAGGTGCAGTTGGGTGAGAAGCTTGCTAGCCAGTTGACGACATGTGGCTATAAATCCAATCTTCGAGGTAAATGCAGCTATAGTTGGTCAAGTATTGTCAAAGGGCTAGAATAGTACTTTTTAATTTAGAGTGATGTATCAGTTTGAATAATGGGGTGATATTGTTAGTTTGATTGAAATGCTAAAATGATACATTTTCTCTTCATTATAAAATGTTGATTTTCTCAAATGACCATAGATAAAATATCTCAAGTGTTTGAACGCTTTTCAGGCAATCTTGTCTTAAGATACATGAATGCAAAGTCTTGTTTGTTCATATTGTACACTTTAGAACCGATGACATGCTACATCTCTACATCGTCTTTCCCCTTTAGTTAAATATGAAACCTTCCCCAAATTTATTGTCTGTATGTTCAGTCTCATGCAATTGTGTATTTAAACTGCAGATGCTTCAAAGATCAGCTCGCAGGCAGTTTTTGAAAGAAAGATGCATGAAAAACTTGAGCAGCTGAAACAAAGCGGTAAACTTACTTTTTTTAGATTAGTAACCATGACTTTACATTTTACAAGGTTCTTCCACTCCATGATGTTTGCTTTATAAATAGCAAAGTGTCAACTTTATAACTCACAAGTGCGCTGACACTGATTTTTCTTCTAGGTAGAGAACTTGCTGTATCATGGGCATTATGTGCCGTTTGCCTTCTGGGACACATTTCCCACCTCTTTGGAGTTAATGTGCCACTGATGCACCTCATTCATTCCACTGGATTTCATTTGTCTCTGTCAATATTTACATTTGTCGGTCCTGGCAGAAGACTAATACTTGACGGCATAAAGAGTCTATTCAAGGGGTCTCCGAACATGAATACACTGGTTGGTTTAGGTGCATTGTCATCCTTTGCTGTCAGCTCAATTGCAGCCATCATTCCAAAGCTGGTATGTCCTATTCTTCTTCTTTTTTCCGCTGAAAGACTTCTATTTTAGGTTGCATAATGGCATATGGCCTTGATGTGCCAGTAGTTTGTTTATATCGTTTGATTTTCCTGCAGGGGTGGAAGACATTTTTTGAGGAACCGGTTATGTTGATAGCTTTTGTTCTTCTAGGGAAGAATCTTGAGCAGAGGGCAAAGCTTAAAGCAACCAGTGATATGACTGGACTCCTTAATATCCTTCCCTCTAAAGCACGCCTAATGGTGGATAATGATGCTGAGAAATCGTCATTGGTTGAAGTCCCATGTGATACTCTCGCTGTTGGGGACTATGTTGTAGTACTGCCCGGGGTGAGTACAACAAATATAAACATTGGCAATATTTTCGTTGTGGCATATGGTTTTCAGTACTCGCTCCGTTCTTAAATATATGACGTTTAGGACAAGAAAATTAGTTCAAAATGAACTAATTTCTTTGTCCTAAACGTCATATATTTAAGGACGGAGGGAGTATTTTTTTTTTGTTTGTATGCTGAGCACAAGTGCATAATGTGGCAGCAATTAAGTTACATATTCATATTGAAATTCTTACGATGAAATCTATTGTGGAGGGTATGATGCTCAGACTGATCTTGTTAGTATGATCTTTTGCTTATTCACCATATAGGATCGTATCCCAGCAGATGGTGTTGTCAAAGCTGGAAGGAGTACAGTTGATGAATCAAGTTTGACAGGTGAACCTATGCCTGTGACAAAGATAGCAGGGGTATGTATGTCTAAATTCCTTTCTTTCTCTGAATGTTGTTACCTGGCTTGCTGAATTCAAGTGGTATCTCAGTATTAGTGTCTTTGTGCTGTGCTAAATATTGATGATTTCCTCCTATGTTAGACAGAAGTATCAGCAGGAAGTATCAACTTGAATGGTAAACTAACTGTTGAAGTTAGAAGACCTGGTGGTGAGACTGTCATGTCTGACATAATTCACTTAGTTGAAGAAGCCCAGACAAGGGCGGCCCCTGTTCAACGATTGGCTGACAAGGTATATACAAATATGCATATGCTAATTCCACTGTTATGAAAACTAGTAGTTTACACATATGTTCGAAGCTCACTTGCACCTTTTATCCTGCTGACCATATCATCCATCTCTGTTCTCTGTGGATCGCACTAATACATTTGCCCAACATTAGTCCATGAGTTCTATAGAACTTTTTACAGACTAAGTAATGGCGAATATGGGTGATTGGCTAACTCATCTATTTGTTTTTACCCTAAAGTATGATAATATTCAAAATGTCTAATTATTATGGATCAACCTGAGCCTGTAAAATACTAATCCCTCTTTAGATACTCAGCAACTTCATTGTCTATTAAGTTTCTGAGCAGTGGAAATATTGGTTTCATTATTGTTTGGGTACTACCCCTCATATGTTGGTGCTAGTGGAATTTATTAGTTGTCCTATACTGTATTCTGGGCATCACTAGTGGATGGCTGTTATTGGTGGCATTTTTCTGTGAGTTTACTGATAGTCTTAGAGAGCCTTTTTTTTACCACATCATTATTGTGACCTAAATTTGTGATAGTTTTACTCTTTGGTTTAATGTCAATTCTTAATTACACTGCAGGTTGCAGGGAACTTTACATATGGAGTCATGGCACTTTCTGCTGCTACTTATACATTCTGGAGTATTTTTGGTTCACAACTTGTACCTGCTGCTATCCAACATGGAAGCACAATGTCTTTGGCATTGCAACTATCTTGCAGTGTTCTGGTATGATACAAGGAAGATATGTTTTTAGTATCCTTTCTCTGGCTATTTTACTTCAAACGAATGAAGTTTTAAGTTGCTAAAACTTAACGGCAAGTATATGAAAAGTGCAAAATGTTCTTTTGAGAATTGGATTTGGTTGAGCAAAAGTATGTTCTCATTTCAACTGCACTTATTGCCTTGAATCTTGTTACTTGCATAAAGAAGAGCTGGTTTTGTATGAAATAATGGGATGGCATGCATGATTCATTCTCAGATTCAAAATACAGAGTGATTCTTATAGAAAGATAAGGGTATGACTTGACGGAACATGCTTTGACATTTGTGTATGTTCAGAATACTTTAGTTGCATGGGTGATGCTTTTAGGAACCACATAAATATTCAAAATCCTGAGCAATTTGAATGCTGAGTTTTGATATTTGTTGATGTTGGATTGCAGTTCACCCTATTCCCATGTTATTCTTTTTTCTGTGTCTAATTTTGTTAATTGGACTATACCTCTTAATATTGAATCTTCATTTGCAGGTAATTGCTTGCCCTTGTGCTCTTGGGCTTGCCACACCCACTGCTGTGCTGGTATGAAACAAAGGATATTATACTATTTTTATTATGTATGATATCAGTTTTTTTTTGCGAATATGTATAATATCAGGATTGATTCAGTTACCATCATTCCAGGTTGGTACTTCATTAGGTGCGACGAGAGGACTTCTTTTACGTGGTGGGGATGTTTTGGAGAAGTTCTCTGATGTTGATGCTGTTGTGTTTGACAAGACTGGAACTTTAACAATTGGTAGACCTGTGGTAACTAAAGTAATTACTTCCAGAAGCAGGGGAGATGCAAATACAAAGTTGAGTGTCTCTTATGTATCCTCTGGATTTCTAGGTCGTACTTAATAACACTATATTTTTATTGTGCTATACCGACTTTGGACTTTAAATTTGATTGAATATCTTTCTGGAAAACTTGCCTGTGCATAGGATCCGGCAACATGCAATTTCCAGTGTATTTCCCTGGATAATGTCCTATATTATTCATACATTATGCTGTGTAAACTTTGTGTAATAGATTGAGAATGAAGATTATTTTTGAAATCTTCCTGTTGACAAACCGCATTTCCGTCATCAGGGATTTTGGGGACAACCATTGGACTGAGGCTGAGATTCTGAGTTTTGCTGCTGGAGTAGAATCAAATACAAATCACCCGCTTGGAAAAGCCATCATGGAAGCTGCAGGCCGGGCTGCCAATTGCATCAGTATGAAGGTAGTCATTGCAGAAGTGCACATAAATCTGAGCTCAGAATAACCTTATTATGAACTAACTGGGTCTTGTACGAGTTATATAAAGCTGTTTCAGGATAAATGTTTCACTTCAGTTCTAACCATATCAGCTGAACTGCAATATCATAGTCAATACTGAGTTATTTACCATGCTTGCTCCAGATTTCTGCCATGCTTCTATGATGGAATGTTCCACATATTCTATGTTTCTATCTTACCACACTGTTTATTTGCTTGTGTTAAAACTTGACTTTTCTAATTGTTTGCCATTTACTTATGTGTGTTGCCACAGGCAAATGATGGATCCTTCATGGAAGAACCAGGATCTGGTGCTGTGGCTACCATCGGTGAGAAACAGGTTTCTGTTGGAACATTAGATTGGATTAGAAGGTACAAATGAGTATCTTATTCTACAGTTACATCCTATGCTAAATTGACAAATAATGTGTACACTTTTAATTAGAGTAAAGTGCAACTCCGGTCCACAAACTTTTTGAGATGTGTCATCTCGGTCCAGAAACTTTTAAAGTGTGTCAAAACTGTACCTAAACTCAATTCGGGTCTCTAATCAACCTCTAACGGGTCCATGGTGCTATTACATATTTATAACTGGAACCCTATCTCCTTTTGTTAATTTATTTTCCATCTTTCCTCTTTCTGGATCACGTTCACTGCCTCGCGCCGCTGTCCTTTCTGCCTCGCGCCGCGTCGAACCGACCGTGGCCGATACACCACGCTCTACACCGGCACGTACTCCTCCGCCTCCGGCGACTGCCGTTCGCTGGTGCCCAAATTGCTGGCTCCTGCTGCTTGTTCATGTTTGCTGGTGCACCATCACAAGGCGGGGGATCAGAATTGAAGTGAATCAAGAACATGGTCCGAGGATGGACTGCCATCAATAGCTAATTGATCGATAATTCGATACTACATACCTTGAGCTTGATAGAGGATGCCGAGGGACAGGAGGGTGGTGAAACCGGTGAGGGAGATGATGGTGAGGGAGATGATGGAGCCACGGAGTCGTGCCCCAACTCTAATCGCTGGCCGCCGCGGGACGTCCGCCGCGGACGTGCCGTCGCGACATGGAGTTCAGCCGTCGCGCGATGCACGGAGTTTGCAGTTTTGGGAGGGCAACTGAATCGACACAGGAAAGGGAAAAAATGAAAAATGAATTAACAAAAAGAGATAGGGTTCCAGTTGTAAATATGCAATAGCACCATGGACCCGTTAGGGGCTGATTAGAGACCCGAATTGAGTTTAGGTACAGTTTTAACACACTTTAAAAGTTTATGGACCGGGATGACACAGCTTAGAAAGTTTGTGGACCGAAGTTGCACTTTACTCTTTTAATTACCTCTTCTTCCATCTATACCTTATGTCAGTGAAATATGTTTAGTTCCAGCAATGCAACATGGTTGGGAGCATTAAGGCAAATATGCTATTCTGCTCCACTGCACTAGCTCTGTCATGTACATCTTATGCTACGCCCATGGAGTCTGTTTCACTAGTAAATATTGCAATGTTTCAGGCATGGTGTTGTTCACAACCCCTTCCCTGAAGCGGAACATTTTGGCCAGTCTGTTGCTTATGTAGCAGTGGACAGTGCCCTAGCTGGTCTAATTTGTTTTGAGGATAAGCTCAGAGAAGATTCTCGTCAAGTTATCAGTACCCTATCTGAGCAAGGAATTAGTGTTTATATGTTATCTGGGGACAAGGAAAGTGCTGCTATGAAGGTGGCTTCGATTGTTGGTATCCAGGCAGACAAGGTAATATGAATTAAATGTTGTTGATGTGTTTTGTCCTTGTGAATGATAATCTCTCACAATTTGCTGTAGTAGAGTTGCATAATCTTCTGCAAAATATATTAAAGGTTGCTTGCTGTCTCTTTCGATGCTATCTACACTAATTAAATCATGTCTACGGATCTTTGAGATGCACTACCGATTACGGTTTTTCCATCAATTTTTGGAACACTGCAGACATTTTACTGTATTTTTTGAAGTACCTGAAAAACATGAATTCATTTGTCATCAGATTATCATGCCATGCATCCCCCCTCCTTTTCTTTTCATAAGGCATGCATATACATTTGAAGACTTAAACTTCATAATCTTTGACCAAGAATTAGCTAAGAAATTTGTAGATTACTGTACAGATGCAGTACAATTGGGTTCATATTTGAATTACTTTCTTATTATGTCAATTTCATGTAATATACAAGCTATTAGTGGTTGAAAGTGTACCCTTGAAGACTTGCTGGGTCAAACCACACCTTACGTTTTGGAAAGGAGGGAGTAGAACATAGAATGTATCTTGCCAAAAGACAAAGATGTAAAACCACTTAAATATTATTGTTAGTTCTCATTGCCGTCCACTTAAAAATGTTTTCCTCTTTGCACCAGGCATACATGCCTACATATTATTAAAAAAGAAGAGCACAATTTAGATAGAATGTGTCACCAGTTTCCAATAATGAAAATAGGGGGTGACACTTAGCAGTTTCATAAATAGATAGGTAAGTTATCTGTCTGATTATCTAATTGGAAGTTTGGAACCTATTGAACCAAAAAGGCAGCACGTGGGGATAAACTTTGTGGTTTTTCATTAAGATTGTTTTTGTTAGCATGATTTCTAATTGTCATTTCAGCATGATTCGCTAATCTGTATATGTGGCAAAACGTGTTTAGGTTCTTGCTGAAGTTAAACCGCATGAGAAAAAGAAGTTCATATCCGAACTTCAGAAAGCACACAGGTTAGTCGCCATGGTCGGTGACGGCATCAATGATACTGCAGCACTAGCTTCAGCTGATGTTGGAATTGCAATGGGTGGAGGCGTTGGGGCAGCTAGTGATGTATCTTCAGTTGTACTTATGGGCAACAGGTTATCCCAGGTAATTTCTTCCACTACAGTTTGGAATTTTCTGTAGCAAACCAAGTGACGAAATATGCAATAATGTTTGCATACCTGCCGTTGTTTTCTTACCCATTCCTTTCCTTTTGAGCCTAGTCACTACCAGTTTTGTTCATATTTTTACCTCAAAAACCCATTCTGATTGTTTCTCCCCTTGATGCAGCTTGTTGATGCTTTAGAGTTGAGTAAAGAAACCATGAAGACAGTGAAACAAAATCTTTGGTGGGCTTTCATGTATAACATCGTATGGTTCTATCTTATCTTTTTGACTCAGCTCTTTGCATCATCAGAACAGATTAGATTTCCAAAAATGATAAATTATTTTACTTTTTTTTACTTTTTGGAATCATTTATATAAATAATTTGAAGTTTCCCAAAATAAAATAGAGAATCAGTTCTACATTATGTACGGATTCTGCATTGTCTGCCTTATCTTGATTGTGTTATAGGCTATTAGGTATCTGTCGTCACCAGCATGCTCATGGACTTGAGTTTTAAAATTTATTTTGTAGGTCGGACTCCCCATTGCTGCTGGAGCATTGCTTCCAGTTACAGGGACGATCTTGACTCCATCAATAGCTGGAGCGCTAATGGGTTTTAGTTCCGTTGGTGTGATGGCCAACTCGTTGCTTTTGAGGGTGAGACTGAGTTCAAGGCAGAAGCCAGCCAGCCAGGCTGAGACCAGGCAAGAGACACGCAAAGCCACTTCTGATGCCCTATCTGGTACCTGACTGGGTGGTTCAAATCCACTGATTCAGTCGCAGGCCACGGGAAATACACAATGGTGGGTTTTCACTTGTCAGGGCCACAGCTTTGCTCCAACGAGTAGATAGTGTGAGCCCTAGATTATGTTGGCCGTTGATGGCATCGTCAGATGTGCTGTAGGATAGGTGAGATCAGCTCCTGCGGTTTGGTAGGTATTCATAGTGACATCAATTTCTCTATGTATGCTGCTGGCCCCCACTTTACTACGACCTTTTAAACAAATCCAGAGATTTTGTTTGTTTTTAACAGCTGGCTGCGCTGTCAATTGAATGGCCCGTTCGGGCCTCCCTGATGCGTCGTGAAATTCTCTCTAATGACAGTTTGCAGCAATCGATTTTTTTGGGGGGGGGGGGGGGGGGGGGGGGGGGGCCGCCTGGAGATCAAACTTGATAGCTTGTCTACTGTAGAGTAGTCTGTTGAGACTTGAGAGATTGCATAGTTGTATTCAATGCGAGACACAAGTTGGTAAGAGCTGCCTTCGAATCCCAACCTAATCTCGTTATGGAAACTAAGCTTGTTTTAAACGTTGTACATTTACGAACAGGTAAGATAATTTCCTTTCTTTTTCAACCGGTAACATCCTCGATTTCATTGCCGGCTAACGAACACTTAAATTCACCAGTTCGGCAAGTAATATGTTCATGATAACTCTTAATTTATAACAAAGTAAATCAAGGGTGCTACAAGAGCATCCAAATTTGGGCATCCACTTATGCACGCCATGATATGCTGGCAAAGCTTCTTGGAGGATCCTGACAACATAAACTAACAGGCAATTTGATTTTGGCGAATCTTGGCACGCCTCATGAAGTTCAAATGACACTTTATTTTTAAAAAAAAGCTCAAATGACACCCAATTAACCATACAATTCGTAGCCACGAAGCAGGTACGAAGTGAGGCTCACCTAAATCAAATGTGACATGCCAGTCATTTCTCTTCCCGAAACTAATTGTGACATTTTAGAGTTAACTCGAGATTTAAAATAAGTGGAACTCACATCCCTAAGTAGAGACTGACTTCCTCCAATTCCATATTTAGGCTTCTTTAGCGTAGCCTAATATATACTACCTCGTCTTTAAATATATGACGTTTAGGACAAGAAAACTAGTTCATTTTTTCTTGTCCTAAACATCATTCAAGAACAGAGGGAGTAATAGAAAAGAAATGAATTCACTCAAATAATTACACTTGCATACAGTATACAACTTTTGGTTTAGTAAAAAATACAAATTAAGGGGTTATTGAAAAGAGATAATTTTTTAGACTCAATACCGTGAGTACTCTCTATCTACCAAATATATATACATGCCTTCTTCCACCTTCAGTAAAGACACCACTCTTTGTATAGCTTAGATTAGATAATTTTATAGCCAAGACTATTTAATAATTCTATAATAATAAAGTGGTCCGCTACCATCAAAACGGACAACTTCACATCTTCTAGCTAGAGCAGTACAACTTTCAGTTCAAAAAATTCATTACAGGTTACTTTTAAGAGAATGAATAAAGTGATCAAACTAAGTTTATTGTTCAAACTAAGTTTGTTCAACTCATGCTACTCAACCGACACCACCTCCATTCCTGTACAGAATATTAGCAGTGCATGTGTACTACCTTTGTCAACTATAACAGAGTACACCTGCACATCTTGTCACTAAGTACCATGTTCCAACTAGGAACTGCTGGCAGGCATTTGCTAAAAAGGAGAAAAATGAACTAGATAACTAGATAAGAACCAACATCAAGATCCATCTGGAGTTTCATTGACTCAAATCTTTTGAACAAAATTAAAGAGACTGCATCAAGATCATCACGGTCAGCAGCATCAGCATCACCGCATCATCAGCTACACCATCGCGAACATCGACACCAATGATAAAGACGTAACAGCTACAACATCCACCACAGTCGATCTCGTGCAATATCATTCTACCAGTAAACAGCAACCCATCTCACGAACAGATAACTAGAAAATGCACAAATGTTTTAACAAGTTAATATGATGGTATCAATAAGTTTTATGCATGTAAAGCAGATGGGCACGAAGAAAAATATGGAACGAAGTACAATCCAACAGCATAATTTTGACAACTGGAAAACACAATTCTAGAAACCATAGCAACCTTGAATAGCAGTTCAGTGCTACTTCCATTGTGCTCAGTCAACCTTCTGCAATCCCATGGAAGATTGTTTTTAAGCATCACCAGATCAGCAAACTTTATTCCTGACAAGAGATTTTGCTTTCAAAAGTTAGATACATATAAAAACAAATGCATGGGGGTAAAATCACATGACGTATACACAAATCTAACCTTGCTGTCGCTGCCTGGGCTACGGGAGCCTGCACGCTTTGGTGATGGAGAAATACTGTGTGGTCTACGGGAGCCTGCACGCTTTGTTGGTGGAGAAACACTGCGTGGGCTACAGGAGCCTGAACGCTTTGGTGGTGGAGAAACACTGCGGGGGCTCCGGGAGCCTGCACGCTTTGTTTGTGGAGAAACACTGCGTGGACTACGGGAGCCTGCACGCTTTGTTTGTGGAGAAACACTGCGTGGGCTACGGGAGGCTGCACGCTTTGGTGGTGGAGAAACACTGCGTGGGCTACGGGAGCCTGCACGCTTGGGTGATGGAGAAACACTGCGTGACGGAGGTGAATCTTTTCCATTGGTGTGCTTTTCAGGAGTGGGGCTCCTTCGTGGTGCTGGGCTCTTGCGATGGCTAGCACTGTGTCGAGCAGGTGAACCACTGTTGAAAGAAATTATATTAGAAGTTAGCAACATGTAAATAAAATATAACTAAATGATTATGTAAGGGTACCTATGGTAAGAGCAGCTTCTACTCCTGCTTCTGCTCCTGCTCTTGCGCTTGCCATCGTCTCTTGTTCTACGACGATTTTTGTGGTCAGGACTTAAACTCAAACTTCTGCTTCGGCTTCTGCTTCTGCTCTGGCGACGATAGTCCCTGTCTCTATCACGGCCATGCCTTTCTCTGCTCCTGCTGCGACTTCGCCTCCTATGATCTCTGTCTCGGTGCCTAATTAAAGCAATAAAGCAGTATAAGTTGCCTAGCTTACAGATCTAGAAATACCAGGTTGAAAGCAACAGATATGCTACATTGCTATATTAAGAAAGTATGCTTCTCGGCAATAAAAGCAAAGTATGCTTTTCATCAGCAAGCAAAACCAGTGTTCATGCTAGCACTTAATTCCAGGGAAATGACATGAATGACTACAATGGAGATCTGGAGGGAGTTGAGCAACTGGAGCAAACAGCAAGAATAAGAACATAGGGAACAATTTAATGCAATTCTAAAGATAATGTAAAAGGAACAAAGATCTTCACCTTGGCCTTGGACTACGGCTTCTTGACCTGTCTCGTGATTTCTCCACATCCTCTTTGACCCTTCCTTTACGGCTACAGAAACATAACCAATAAGCAAAGCAGCAGTGAACTATCATGACTCAATTCACATAAATAGATGGCAAGATAAATGAATGCATACACACTCTTGAAACATAGTTTCATGAGATAAATAAAAGTACTAGTAGATGAGATTAAATTCAAGTGCATTGGGTTTGTTTATTTTCAACTCACAAACTGATTTACGCAGACTACCACATCTACCACATAAATGCGTACGCAAATTAAAGATTGGCAAACTGGATGTAAATAATAAGTAATGTATTGACCAATTGATTGTATTCTAAAAAAGAAAAATAAAAGTATATATATCTTAAAGCCAGATTTTTTTTCTCGAACACACAGGAGAGCCATGTATCATTATATTAAGAAGAAAGAAGGGTGTAGCACCCAGTACAAAGCTTTTTTTTCATGGGAGAAAAAAACAGGAAAAAACCCTACCCGCACACACTATATTACCCTTTCTAAATATACAACCCATGACCAAGTGGACATCTTAAAGCTAGATAAATACAATGTTCAACTCTTCCAACGGATTAATAAACATTGATTTTATCAACCTGTTTCCTTTATCAAAAAAATGTATGCGAAGACAAGAGTTTCTTAATTTTGTTTTAAACACGTTAGTAGTTTTAATTCAACGAACTAAGGACCAACCTCCAGATGTTTATTCACATTATCAAGACTAAACGAATGAAGGCTGAACTAGTACATTCATATGCTCATATCAGAATATTAAAAATAAATTTGGGTAATATAAGATAGATAGTCAATCATAAAACCATCAACAAGAACACAAAGGTGGTTTACAACAATTGAGTTCAGCAACGGGCTTCCTATGTTTTTATGTTAACAAAGTAAGCACCTTGTCACAAGCATGTCGCAAATAGCAGGATATCAACATATTAAGAGAGGAAAACAGGCCTACTCACATTGGCTCAGCATTGGGGCCATACTTGGCAAACTGCACCATGATGTTCCTCCCATCCACATTTCGCCCTGCACAAAACCACTCAAAGCTCAGCAACAATTCTCAAAACAAACACAAAATGCCCAACGAGAAGAAATAAACAGCAAGAGAAGGGGCGAAGCACACCGTCAAGGCGATCTATAGCCTTCTGCGCCTCGTCGGCGTACTTGTACCGGACGAACGCGAAACCCCTCGAGTCCCCGGTCCTGAGAACCCACCGCCAACAGAATTTGAGGAAACACCCATCGAACCACTACCAGAGGACGCTCAGGGTTAGTCGGGGAGTCCTCACCTCCGGTCCCTCGGGATGAAGACGTCGACGACCTTGCCGTAGCGCTCGAAGAGCGGGAAGAGGTCGTCGGCCGTTGTGCCTGCGAAGCCAAGGAAGGGGAGGAGGAGGAAGCGATTAGCGAGATGGGGCGCGCGCCATCGCTCGAGGGGGGACTAGGGTCCGACTAGGGTTAGGGCTCGCTCACGGAAGCTGATGTTGAGGACGAGGAGCGAGAAGGTGTCGCGGATGTCCGGCGGCCCCGACCTCCCGAAGTGCGACATCACGGCTCCTCCTCGGTTGCCGCCGCCGACGGCACGACGCCGACGCCTAGGGTTTAGCGCTCCGCCGCGGCGGGGTTGGCGAGGGGAGAGCAGAGCACGCGGCGGGCGGGTAGATTGGAAGTGGGTGTGGGCTCAGCGACAGGGATAGCTTATCGACTCAGACGCTTTTACGTTTTTTTTCCTCTCCTTTTTGTTTCCTTCCGCCTCCCCCGTCCCCCCGCGTGGGCCGTTGAGCCTAGATGGGCTCCCGCCCGACCTCACCCGCGCAACAGGCCCGCAGCGGCCTGCGAATTTTTCCAAGAGGCTCACTAAAAATCACTAGCTAAAATCCTAATTTAGCTAGTATGTAAAATGAAATAGCTAGCAAAAAAAAATTGTTGACATCCAACAGCCTCTCTAAACTGAACTCTCTATATGCTCCACCGTCAGTAGGTCCCGCCTGTCATACTCATAAAAATCAGGATAGCTAGTTACTAGCCGCTAACCAAAGATAGCTAGCGAGGCAATAAATTTAGCTAGTCAGGATAGCTAGTTAGGCAGATAGCTAGTCTGTTAGAAAAGTGTTTTTGAGATTTTTTCCAAAATTTAGCTAACCAAGTCATTTTAGCTAGTCTTTTGAGTTGCTCAACCTCACTCAATTGGAGCATCTCTTTCACTTTCAGAGCGACGTGAGCTTCCTAAAATTTTCCCCAGCAACCGCGACCAACTCCACCTTCCCTTCCCGTTGCACGACGACGGGCAGCTTCACTCCCGGCTCGCTCGTTGCTGCATGGATAAAATATGCCCCACGTGTAGCCACGTCACCGGTGGACGATGCTGCCATTTCTACCGTGTAAAGAAAATTATCGAGACCTTGTCAGAGTGAGCAGCGCGAATGCAGTGTGAAAACTGTGAAAGGTGTGTTTAGAAGTTCAACTTCTCTCAAAATTCACTATGTAAAAAGAAGATTTCCCATCACATCAAACATCACATCAAAAATATCGACACATGCATGGAGTATTAAATGTAGATGAAATCAAAAACTAATTACACAGTTTGGATGTACTTTGCGAGACGAATCTTTTGAGCCTAGTTAAGCCATGGTAGGACAATATTTACCACAAACAAACGAAAAGTGCTACAGTGATTTTCAGTTCGGAACAATGCTTTTCAGCTTAAAATCCGTGCAAAATCCAAAATTTTGCATCCCAATTCATGGAACTAAACACACCTGAAGCGTCTTCGGTAAAGAGACCGGCTGGATCTTCTGCCGTCAGCGAGTAAATCAACTCGTACCTGCTCGCCAGGAAAAACGGAGCATTTAATTTAATTTTTTTATTCTTCTTTTTTCCAAAAAAAAAAGCTTTTTGACAGATAATGTTGTGAGTGTGAAGGTGCTGAAGGACGTGAGAGTCTCACTGTTAGGAATTAGGATGTTCGGTCGCCAACAAAAGCCCCTTCCCTACTTTCGAACTGTTTGGTCAAATATCATGCTCAAAGTTCAGCGGCAAATTAAAAGTAGGGAGACGTGCATTTTGCATTATTCAGATAAATGCATTTTGCATTATTCAGATAAATTTAAATGCATTTTGCATTTTGGGAATGCACCAATAGACTTGTTATTTCTGTTTCGTCATCAGTATTAATTCAGTACGTACAACAAGCACTTTGGTGTACATTATTCTCATGAGCAACTCTCACACTCACACACTACTCGATCTCTGCACAGCACAGCTAGTATTTGAGTAAAATCTGTTCAGATGTTTGAATTCTATCAGAATATGATCAGAGATGGAGCACAAACTACTCCATATACTGGTCATGTATACGTATATGTGCACGCATATAGTAGCTTACAAAATTCAGAGGGAGCAAGAAGATACGTATCGATCAGGCCGGGGCGTAGACGCGTAGTATATGATATAGAAGGTTCTTTGGTATACATGTATAGGTATTATGTAGTATACGTATGAAGCGTGTGGTTATTACGTCATAAGAAATCAGTGATGAAGGGGTCGTCGGGGAAGAACTCCGGCCAAGGGAGCGGGCTGCTCGCGCCGCCACTGAAGGTGATGGACGACGCCGTGGCGCTGCACCCGCCGGCTGATGGGTGGTAGTTCGCGGCGTCGGAGAGGTCGGCCAGGGGCGGCAGCGAGCCACCACCGCCGTGGCACGCGAACACGTCAACGTCAGCGCCGCCGCCATAGATGAGGCCTTGGTTGGCTTCACTACTAACGGGCGCATCGGGGAACGTGCAAGAAGGTAGTAGCTGCAGGCCGCCGGCCGCGGACACCGGCGGGTCAGTAGTACTGTCGTCATGCGTCCCCTGCGGCGAGCAGAGGGCGCCGAGAGCCGCCACCGCCTCGGCGTCGGGCGTGGCGGCGGTGGTCGAAGCGAAGGTGGTGGCAGCGGACTGGAGGAGGCACTGCAGGTACTGGAGCTTGGCTGCCTGTATGGCGACGTCGACGCCGGCGGCGGCGGCGCCGGCCTGCATCTGCGCGGCCGCCGGGTCGGCGGCAGCGCCGAGCTGGTCCCGGAGCGCGGCGAGCGCGATGAGCTGCGGCAGGGCGGCGAAGAAGTCGGTCCGCGGGCGGTGCGTCATGGGGTCGAAGCCCATCTGGATGAGGCGCTTCTTGAGGTGCGTGTTCCAGAAGTTCTTGATCTCGTTGTCCGTCCGGCCCGGCAGGTGCGCCGCGATCGACGACCACTTGTTGCCGAGCACGGAGTGGAGGTGCAGGATGGTCTGCTCCTCCTCCTGCGAGAACTTGCCCCGCTTGATGTCCGGCCGCAGGTAGTTGGTCCACCGCAGCCTGCAGCTCTTGCCGCATCTGTTCAGCCCTGCAAACCATCGCAAACCATGCAACTGTTAATGGACAAAACGTCGATCGATCACTGGAATCGTATCATCTGAATGCAGCTGCCTTGCTGGTGGGTGATTCCAAGTTCTCTAGCTCTTATGTCCATGGACAACAGAAAGCTGCAGAGTACGTGTGTGTACCGGCGAGCCTTGGGAGGGTCCTCCAGCTGCCATGGCCGTTCTTCTGGATGTACTGAAGCAGCTTCTCGTCCTCCTCCGGCGTCCAGGGGCCCTTCTTGAGGCCGCTCTCGTCGCAGCAAGGAGATCTCCCCATGGAACTCCAACTGCAAACCTGGCTGCTCGCTCAAGGACACCCAACTGAATGCTGCTGATGAACGGCTCGGCGCCTTGAGCAAGTAGTGGCCACCGGGCAGCCCCTGCTTATATACTGGCTGCTGGCGCCTGCTGCGACCGTTGTTGTCCCCTCCACTAGCTGTGTGGTCTCTGTCTCCTCTTGTTTGTAATGTGCAGCATGGGTTTTTGCCGTCGTGGCCGTGCTGAGGTATGTGTGTGTGTGCAGAAGAGGGATAGAGACTTGTCAGTCTACACACGCAACGCAAGAGGATGGTTTCAGGTAGAGACGTACTAGAGTGTAGCATGGTTCTTGTCGTGCTGAAAGAAATTGAGGTCTATATGAATATGATAAAATAATGTGTACACTTGTTCGTGCTGACTTGCTCGAAATCAAGACAGTTATATACTTGTATGAGTGAGTAAGTACCGGTAGAAGAGTACTGCAAGGTGATATAGTATAATTGTGGAAAAAATCTACATCACCCCCTCAACTATGGGGTGTGGACTACATAACCCTCCAACCTATGAAACAGTCTATATCACCCCCTGAACTTTTCAAAACTGGTCAAATTACCCCCTGAAGCATTTTTGAAAAATCATAATAAATCACAGAAAATTCATAAAATAGAAAATCCAATTGTGTTGGACTCCAAATGAGTAGATCTACACAGTGAACATATAATATGGTATGCTTTAGTTTAATTTTTTTGCTGCAACTTTAGATCTATGATTTTCTTCATAGCTGTAAAAAAATGTTCTAAAGCATATCATATTATATGTTCATTGTGTATATCTACTCATTTGGAGTCCAACACAATTGGATTTTTCATTTTATGAATTTTCTGTGATTTATTATGATTTTTCAAAATTGCTCTAGGGGGTAATTTGATCTGTTTTGAAAAGTTCAGGGGGTGATATAGACCGTTTCATAGGTTGGGGGGTTATGTAGTCTACACCTCATAGTTGAGGGTAGGGATGAAAACGGATCGGATACGAACGGATACTGCGGATACAGATACAGATAGTTTTTCTTTCTCGGACTGAATTCTCGGATCGGATTCGGATACGAATAGTACATGATGTGTCGAATAGTGACATTCATCATATTTGGATCTTAAAAATCCATCTTTGAATATGCGGATACTAATACGGTACGGATATTGAATGCTCGGATTCAGATACAATACTTACCATTTGAGTGCTTGACTCTTTCGGTCGGACGGTATACGAATAATATCCGTACCACTTTCATCCCTAGTTGAGGGGGTGATGTAGACTTTTTCCTATAATTGTTGTCTCCATAGGATTGAGATCCTCTGCAGTCAGCTGCAAAGGCTGCCGCGTGGGCCCGACGGGCGCCAGGGCCCGCGTGCAGTGACAGCTGCACTCTGGAGTCGGCTGCAGAGGAACCTTTCCCGTCTCCATAAGGCACAAGCAAGAAGCTTCTACTCTCCCCTGATGCACAGAGGTTAGCACACAGAATTCTCTCTTGTTCCAAGCAAAGAAGTTGCCCAGGTCTATTGGCAGCAGTAGCACCACCCTCACTGCAACAAGAAATGTTTTACTGAATCACACTTTTTGTTTCTGAACTTACTACAGTAAGTTCTTCAGTATCCAAAGGCTACGATTACCAGGCTCCTAGACAGTCATGTAGTAGAACAAAAAATCCAATGTACAGTATATAGCATATATCTGCATGCTTCTTTTATTTAAAAACATGTTTGCATATGCCAGAATTCAGAAGAAAATACGACTTGCATGCACGGTCGTAGATGCATGGTTTTGGGTAGGTGGTGTGCAAGTGCAATACTAGATGACAACTTGGCATGCTACACAACACAATAATAGTGCACAACATATAAAAATGATTAGCTGAGATCATGCGGGATTGTCATGTAGCTGCTTGGCCTTGTGCTCCCAGGGATACCTGGAGAGTTGGAGTCAGGGTGAAGGAACTCAAAGGGCTTTTCCTCGGGTTGTCCTCGTCTTGCTCGGTTAGAGGAGGGGCCCTAATACTCCAAGGTCAGCAGCTCAGCTCCCATCAAATCCAAAGATTTTCCTCCCCTCTCCATCGCTTTGTTTGTGAAATGGTTATGTGCGTTGCGTCAGTAGCAGATTGTTTCCATCCATGCAATGCTTTGGGTTGGAGGCCCATGCACGCAATAACATTAGATAGATTTCTTCGGATCACCTGTCCCACCCTCCCAACCCCTAAAGGCAGCCTCAGCTGACTTCCCCACTTGCATCTTTCGATCCTCTTCCCTAAATTCTCTCTCCCGGCACATCTTTGCTTTTTTTTCCCCTTGAACACGACACATTGTCGATTTAGTTGTATGATCTTCAATTTCTCAATAGACCTTGTAATGAAGTTCGGAGATGGAGAGAATCATCTTTGTGACATACTCCGTTCCTACATATTTCCTTCTATCTTTCAGGAGTTTTTTTAACGAACCAGACAGGAGAGTTACTGATTATATTAAAAAGAAGAAAAATTACTCCCACAATTATCCAAGATTTATATGCTATAGTTTTGCTTTGCACTATGTCATTTTAGCGGTTACCCCATTGTCCATTTTTAAAAATTAACAAAAGGAGTAGGTCTCATTCGGAACACAGGAATTCCAATTGGCTTTCTATGAAGTGCCTGCATTGCAAAATGCAGATATGGTTTTAGTGGTCGCCAGTCCAAGTCTCGAACCGGCCAGCAGGCATTGTCAGCCTACAAACGCCCTGACCCTACGGGAAGGTACATGCTTTTTTTCCCCGATCACAAAACTGTGTCAGTTGCTCAACTAACTAGGACTAAAAATATAACGCTAACGACTCAATGGATGGTCAATGCACTTGAACAAAGAGCTTCGGAGAACTGATTAACAGCACACATGAAAGTCAGACCTTTGAAAAATGCTGCAGCCTTCATCATGCCTTGCATCTTGTTCGTACAAAGAGGTCCTTGTGTATATTTGTATATCTGTTGGCTGTACCAAAAAAAGTGCATTGTATATAGCACAGTTGATGGACAATTTTCAGAAAGACAGTACTCACAAGTCGCAAAGTTCATAGATAGTACTCGATCTTAATAGCTTAATACAGTAATAGTCATATCCAAGGTTGCCATTTATAGTCTGTGGAGTGGAGAGACAAGACTTGAAGAATCTACGGCACTTGTCAAGGACTTGCATGGTATAGATTATGTCATGCTGCTACCTAAGCTAGTGTAGAGACCCGTATATACGGCATCATCGTACACTTCATGAGAGGTTAGGGTTAAAACATTGACATGGTTGCAGCCAACTAAGATAATTGTCGTGTGAACAATTAATTAACTAGCCAACATGTTTCCTGGTACACATCTGTTGCATATTCTAGCTCAATAATGTATGATATACTCCCTCTGTCATAAATTACATGTCATTGTTAACTTTTGATCACAACATTTGATCATTCATCTTATTAAAAAAATTAGTATAAATATGCAAAACGTCAAGTTATACTTAAATACCTTTGATGATGAAGTAAGTCACAAACAAAACAAACCATGTATGCATAATTTTTTGAATAAGACGAATGATCAAATGTTGTGATAAAAAATCAACAGTGATAAGTAATTTGAAACCGATGGAGTAGATGCATATATATGCATGGTTCTTCACATATTCTTTATACCAGCTACACGTGTTCAGGTCATATTGGGCATGCAAATCTTTGACCCATAGTTAATAAGCACGTAGGTATAGTAGTCTCTATGACTCTATATATCTACTCTAGTACGTACCCTCATCACCTGCTAGGTAATTTAATTAGCAGAAACGACTTCAAGAACAGTGCATTAACCATATCAGCGAATTGTTTGGAGCTCGTGGAAGATTTGCAGATCTGGTGCTCATTATAAAAGGCTGCAGGTGCGTACTACTCCTCGATGATCTTCTCATCTCGACAAAATGTATGGATTGAAGGCTTGGCTTTATGCATAATCCATGACGTCATATCTTGGTCTGCTCGGCTGCTTATGTACAGTCCATATATGTATGCAAGTTTCAGAGACTTTCAGCAGCATATTCAAGCCTCAACATGTATGAATTGTTGTCCTTGCCGCATGAAGCATTAGTAGTTTGGTACGTAGTGTAATGTATCTAATAGAAAGGAAGAATGCATTCCAAAATATCTAGAAAGGAAGGGATGACCGAGCTGCCTGACCTATAGTAGGACTTAGAGTAGTGGTTCTTGTTCTTTTGGAAAGTAGATTTTGGTTGGTTAAGAACTTAGAGGGTGCATGAAGCCTACCTCTGTCCTCTGGAACGTTTGATCCAAAAAAAAGGTAAGGAACACTATGACATCATAAAAGAGAACAAATGGAAGTTCTGAATGTCTAATTACCTTGGCAAATTGAATGCTAAATAAGTAATATTATTTGCCCATTAGTCTGAGACCACCAGAAAAATCTTATATGATTTTTCTGTAAGTTTGTATGTCGGACTAATGGTTGGTTGCAGGATATAGCAACGTGGGCTGCATTTCACAACCAAAAAAGACAGAAAGAAAAAGGGAAAGAAAAGAGAGAGCAAAAAGATACTAATGCGAGGTTTTCAAGTTTAGTACTTGGATTATGGGATAAATTTCATCTTAGGTAGAAAGGTGCTTGTCTTGCAGTTTAGCCTAAAGTCTAAACTGCATCTTTATTAGTTTACGAAAAGGCTAATTGAGCCAACTAAACCCACTAGGAGGACAGGACCAAGCTAGAAGCAGGATTGCATGATCAGACACTAAACAAGTCAATGCCAGTCTTTTCTCCTCTGCACCTCCTTTTTGCAAGTCTGTTCCTGTGTGCTGTCCTAAACTTGCATCATTTGTTGTCGGCAACAAGCTAATGCCATAGGGAAAACACACAAATCACAGTGCTATAGCCTATCAAGCATTAACCAAATGCGATGGTACTATGCTACCACTGGCTTCTGATATTTGTATATATCTGATTGCCGGTGAAGCTTCCTTGTTTGATGGGCTACCCATCCAAAGAAAACTTTAGCAAGCAAGGTTATGTGTGACTAACAGTTCAAGATTCTTATGTCACCAAAAGTTTAATTTATGAGCATATATGGTGATAAAGAACTGTAGCAATCGAGCTCACCTCAACTGCCTGGTTACTTGCAGATTTGGGTTTCTGATCATCATGCTGCAACTGTTGGAAAGGACTGCGCAGCTTGTGCTTGTCTGCAAGAAGGTTAACTGCTAAGAAATGGAGGCCGGCAGTGACAGAGAATCTATGCTTTTATTCATCCAATCAGATTGTATACATTCAGTATACATATATAAACCTCAACAGCTTCCAAATCATGCAAGTTCTTCACTCAAAGACAAAGCAATATAACAAGTGATCACTGACACCGAGTGGAGTTTGGTTTGATACAAGACAAGAAAATTGGTGCAAAAAAAAAAGGAATTTTTGAGAAACATAGCAAAGACAAACGGTTGAGTTCATCTAAGAAATTTAGAACGCATGTCATGGATTGTGTGCAGAAATGTTAGATTTTTTTGCGTTATAACAAATACTACAGCATTAGTCTGCAGCTGTACCTAGCTTTTCTATTTTGTTGGTTTCCTTGTAAAAGGCTTCAGGGACGCCTTCTTTTTTTTTTCTTTTTTCTTTTTGAGCTGAAAGGCTGCATGCAGAGGCTAGCATTCTCCTCCTTAATGAAGCATCTTTCCTTGTCATGTTGTTATGGGTCGTTTAGGAGTTGGACAATTCAGAAGAACGCGGTGGTTGACTTCAGGTAGGGTGCTGCCCACATTGTTGGGCCGCTCCGATTGCAAATCTTCCGTGACATTGACACTGGACATGAAGTAATATTCTCGTTTTCACGCAGATGATATGTTTATCGTAGCTCTCATACCTACCACGCATTGTAAATTCGCAACGTTCTGTGCGCATCCCAATCCTCTTTTAACGAGAACTAAAACAATGCTGCACATCCATGCCAAAATGACAGTGCTCAATCAGTGAAATCAGCATGTTCTTGTCAATTCAACATTTCAACCAAATGTCCAAAGCAATCAGCCGTGTTGCTGTCACTCGCATCTTGTCTGCTTGCTCTTACAGCCTTGTTGCGTTAGTTTGACACACAGTAATAACTTGGCAGTTTGGTAATCCACCGTCCATAGGTCAAGTGGATCCCAGCGACCTGACCTCACCACAACACGGCTACAGAGGGAAAGCACGTAGTACTTCTTGTGTCGTGTCGCCTTGACCTCGCATTCCTGCGCAAATAGCGCGCGGGTACCTAGCTTTTCTATATAAATATATGCATACTTTATTTCAAAATAAATAAAGATTAAATACAATATAAAATGAGGCCAATATATTAGCATATATTTTATTATCACACATTATTATGGCTACCAAGCTATATTCTCAGTCATAGTAATATGCTAATATATTATAATATATTTTATTATCATATTACGTTGCGTATATTTTTTAATGGGATTAAAGATAAATGAAAATTTTTATTATCCAATATCTTATATATACATAATTTTTGTTATTATTGAAGTAACATAAAGATTTATACATTTTTACATGAATATAATTTTTAATTTTTATTAGAGATGTACAGTTTTGTGCGTAAGTTTTGTTATGATTAAAAATATATATATATTTTAGTACAATGCATATTAAAAAGTAATAATTTGAATTTAATTTTGTGTTTGACCTTTTTAGCGTTATTATATCCTAATCTCCTTTTTTCTCTCTGATCACCGGTTGCTACAACTCATACATGCACGATTCCATTTAGTCTTGTGGCTGTTGTTCCTTATTCCTATAAACTCTGCCTTAGGTCAGTAAATACATTATTGTGGCTACGACCTCAATCTTTGTGCTCATCACCTCTCTCTCTCTCTCTCTCTCTTCTCTTCTCTTCTGCTGAAGGACCGTTTTCGGTTACATTGTGCCATTATGGTCATCAAAGATACATCATTGATTGTGATTATTGTTTCCTCTCATAGGACATTGCATCATCCAACATGCTATGGCGCAAATGTCACACATTAATTTTCTATATTATTTAGTATGATTACTCCATTTTTAAGTTGTCGCATTGTGGTTTAGTGTCTTAACCCTCATGTTACTCCACCAGAGATCATCCACTATATGCCAATGGATTTATCCACAATTCTATCAATTTGACAACCTCTCAGAACAGGTGAGTTTTTGTTCAGAGGAAAGATAGGTTTGTTCTATTGTTTTTCTCATTAGTCTAGTTACAGTAGTTATTCTAACCCTACTTGCCAGTGCCGACAAAGATTGGTAGCAAACAACATTACAATATTACATACATAGTTCGTCATATCTTGCTCTCTCGTGGCATATGTATAGTATAAGGATATGAAAAAATTTAACCCATTCATAGGGTGATTGTTGTGCTGCACAAGATGATCCTTACTCAATGTGGACACATGTCATTGGAGCTTAATGTCAGTATGATGGTCGTTGATAGCTGCTACAGAAAGGGTCATATCGAATGTGTCAAATCGGTGGTGACACATTTTCACCGTCGATTCGTGAGTAGCTAGGCATGGTGGACAGCGGCGTAGCCAGGAACGACGCCCTGAGAGGGTTGTCGCTGCTTGTTCCTCCTCCAGCCCCCATCTCCCTCTTCTTCCTTCTCCAATTTTTAGGAGGGGCTCCAGCCCCTCCCGACCCACCGCTGCCTCCGCCACTGATGGTGGAGGTTGAATCATCGTCGTTTCCATCCACAAACTGTCGGGGTTCTCAACCGCCGGCAGTAGATTTGTATCGTATCGTGTGTTGGATCCGGATGGTTGACACGGGAGACACAAGGGTTTTATACTGGTTCGGGCCTCTGAGGAGTAATACCCTATGTCCAGTTCCGAGTACTCGTGTTCCTATGCCAGGAATGTCTGTAGTAGGGGTTACAAACTTGGTGATCGGTCAGCCCCTCAAACGGTTGCACTCCTCCCCCTTTTATAGATGCAAGGGCGAGGGGCAAAAGAGGGAAAACGAAAATAAGCTACAGTGCTACAACTTGGTGGAGTCTTTTCCGTCATTGATGTCCGTCAGGCAGTGTTGAAGGGTGCTGAGCTGTGGTATCGCCGTAGATCGCCGCGTGTGCCGTTGCCACTGTTCGTCCAGGGCACATGGCGTCTCCTCCGAGTAGTTCGCGTGGTGGCTCATACTTCTCGAGTGCGTCTTAGGCTCGCCACGTTAGGGCCTAAGTGTTGGTAGGCGCTGCCTGTAGATGGTAATCGAGTGCCTGTTCTGACGGGGTGGCGTGCAGCTGGTGTTGGATGGGGCGGCATGTCAGAGGTCGTGGGAATGCACTGTGCGTCATTACGGCTCTTGTCAGACCCGGCCGTCTTCCTGTCGCACCAGCTGCGGTCTTTGCATGGCATGGAAACTGGCACCACGCGTGTCGTTGCGGAGAAGCCTGGGGGCTGGGGCAGCGCCACGTTCGTGTGGGCCCCAGATCCACGCTCCGACTTCCCGTGTGGGCCCCGTCTTAGTCGGAGACGGAGGTTACTCGTGCGAACGAGTAGTCGGAGGCGAGGCGGAACGTACTCGGAGACGAAGCGTACTCGTGCGAGGCGGAGAGTACTCGTGCGAGCCGGAAGGTACTCGGAAGTGGGGAAGTCTTGTCAGTGAGGGTCTTGACGAAGATCTGCATCCCTCCCTGTCCTGGATCTTAGCCTTGACATTGTCAATTGTGTCAGAGGACTCCGTCTCCAGGGGGATTATCTTGTTGCTTAGGGGGCCCTAATCCAGGCCCTCGTCAGTAGCCTCCGAGCCTGTGGTGGGAGTCAAGGACTCGCTCGTAGGCTCAGTGTCGGGGAAGTGTTGTAATCTTTGTTCTTTGATTTACTCGGTGGGTGCGCGCGAGCGCATCCGCCGGATGTAGCCCCCGAGCCCATGAAGGAGTTGTAGACTCGTTTATGGGGTATTGAATCTTGAAACGTTGCTGTTGCTTTGAAAACTCCGGTCGTGGCGGTCGTGGCCGTATCGGTAGTCGCGTCCGTCATGTTGGTCGTGGCTGACGTGGCGATTGTGACGGTTGGAGGGGACGACGCGCTGCTAGTTCAGACCTGTGGGCCCACCCAGTATCGAACCGTCGTGCGGGCGTGCTTCTGTCGCCTCGGGGGATGTGCCCACCGAGCGGGCAGTTTCACGGCGTGGTGGGGCCAGCATTTAATGCCAGCATCCACGTTTGCCCCTTATAATCCACGCGCCGGTTGAGCTCCGTACTTTTTCCCCTCGATTCCTTGCCTTTGCCAGCACCGCTCGCTCGTCTGCTCTTATCCCTTGCGCCGCCGCCGCCACTTCTTGCATCCACCTCACGCCCCCGAGCTCGACAAACATCATGTCGAACTGGACGCGCTCCAACGTCTCTCGCTCGATTCTCCAGCGACTCGTCGCCGCCGGCCAGCTGCCGGTCCTCACCGCCGCTGAGGAGTGGAAGGTCCCGGGCAATGAGTCGGTTCCACACCCGCCGCCCGACTACGTCGTCTCGTTCGTGACGTTTCACGAGCGGGGCTTCTTTGTTCCCGCCGGTCGATTCATCCGCGCCGTCCTCGCGGAGTACCGGCTGCAGCTCCACCACCTCAACCCGAACAACATTCAACACATGGCGGCGTTCGAGGCGCTGTGCGAGGGGTACCTGGGAGTGGGTGCTCACTGGCACCTCTTCTGGTACTTCTTCAAGTTCGTGTGCCTGAAGGACAAGTCGCTCCCGACCACGATCGGGTGCGCCAATCTTCGGATGAAGACGGGGAGAAGCGAAGAGTACATCTCCGGCACGCTGACAAGCTCCAACAGCGGCTGGCACAAGGGGTGGTTCTACCTCAAGGACGACCCTAGCATCCGCTGCCGAAGTACACCGGCGCCTCGATCGCTGAGGCGCTGGCGAACTAGAGCTACGGGACCCCGGAGGCGGAGCAGGAGAGCCTACTCGGGGATTGCTGGGCGGTGCCGTCCAAGCTGCGTGACGCCGGGGTTGACTTGGTGGCTGTCATCGGCCAGTACCAAGCGCTGGGGGTCATCCCGCTCCAGCGGCGTCGCCTGCGCATCTGCCAGATGACGCCGGACAAGGCTCCCTTCGATGGGACCGTGTCTGCGCCCCGGCTCCCTTCGTTGGATGAGATCCAGCGCCGTGTGGGGCTGGCAATCGGGAAGGCCACCTACTCGTGGCCGCCGCCCCGACTCCTACCCATGCTCCTCCGAGAGGGGACCAAAAAATACGTAAGTCCTTCTTCCTTCTGACTAACGCTCCGACTATCTTGCGTTCTTTGTGTTGATTCTCGTTTTCTCCCTTGCCTTTAGTTGAGGCTTGTGGCCCCTCTCCCCGCGAAGCCCTCTCTTCCTCAGGACGCGATGCCGAATCGTGCCCAGGCCGCCGCGGACAAGAGGAGGGCCGACCGCAAGGCCAAGCACAAGGACAAGGAGATCGCGAAGCGCGAGCGGAACGACCACCGCACCAAGCGTAGGAAGATGAAAGAGGTCGTCGTCTCCTCCGACGAGGATCCTTCATCATCGCCGCCATGGTCTGGTGATGACGGAGGCACTGGCGTCTACTGGAGCGCGCTGTCGTTGTCGTCGGTGTCACCCCCTCCCCAGTGGCAGGCCGCGGGGACCAGCTCGAGGCAGCGGCCGGAGCCGGCCGCCCATGAGCAGGGGACGAGCTCCAGCTCGCATCCGCCTTCTCGCCCCGCCCAAGAAGATCGGTGGGTGACCCGCTCCTGGTCGAACCCCAATGGCCAGGAACACTAGAGGGAAAGGAGGAGTTCCCCGGGCGAGACGACTCCTGCAGGCGGCCGGCGGACCGTGATTCATCCGCCCGTCGTCCCTCTGGCGACTCGTCGCGGCGGGGATCGCGCTCTCCGAGGAGGAGGTTGCCTCCTAAGACGATATCGACATCGCCGGCGCCTGCTGCGACCGCACCGCAAGGGGAGAACGTGAATGCACCCCCGCGACACCTCCAATTCCTGGTCATCCGAGGCGGCGGGGCCCCGCCCGTGCAGGTCCCTCTCGCCCAAGGGGAAGGTCGGAGCTCACCCTCCAACGTGGCGGGGGGCAAAAGACCAGCCCCCGAGTCGTCAGGAGTGGACTCCAGGCCCGTCAAGCGGGCCCGCATCACTTCCTCCATGTAAGTGTCGTTCCGCGCTATCTCGTTATCTCGTTCTTGATTTTTTGTCCGCCTTCCTGAATCGCTCTTCTCGTGTCAGTCGTTCCGACACCGGCGCGCTCAGCCTTGCGCCGCGGAAGCGCGCGGCTCTGAGCGCGCGCACTCCTCCGTTCGCTCCCCGCTCATCAACTCCTCCGCCCGCGCCGGAGACGGCCCAAGCTGAGGACCGGATCGCCGAGGCAGCCGAGACTCACGAGGCGGCGGCGCCTCCACCCTTGTCGGAGGATGGAGACGTGGTCGGGGGGCAGGCAGCCCCCGAGCAAACCGAGCCCCGACGGCGTCTATCATTGATCAAGGCGTTGACGCGCAGGCGGTTCCAGAGGCGGACGCACCCCCGGTGTCGGGCACCGGTGGCGGCGAGACCGAGGAGATGGCGCCCCCCTCGTCATCCGTGCAGCTCCCGGAGGCCGCCAATATGGAGGGGCCTAACCTCCCAGGTGACGATGCAGCCGCCTATGCGGCCGAGCTGGAACAGTGCCTGTTGGCTCCGGAGGAGCTGCCAGCCGAGATGCCCGTGCCGCCTGCGCCGGAGGTCGTTGTTGCGGTCGAGGAGGCTGTGGTGAGCCCTGAGGAATCCAGGGTCCAGATAGCAGAAACGAGCCCGGACACCATCGTGCCGTCTGAGCCGTCGCGCCAGCCCGCCACCGACGTTGAAGAGGTGGTGGAGGTCGCAGGCTCGCCACTCCCTGACGCGCAGGCGTCTGCTTCCCCCGAGGACGCGGTGGGCAGTGCTTCCTCGATCACCGTCCGAGAGGTCGGAGAGAGCTCGGGAGCCCGTCCCTTCTCGGCCCCCGAGGGGGGTGAGCATGGCCTTGGCCTCGGGCGCGCCTCATGGATTGGAGCCCATGATGCCGAGGCGCACGATGACGAGGACGAGGAAGCCACGGCCCGTCACCGCCTCGAGTGGGGTCTACGATGGGCAGAGCAAGCGGTCAACGAGCTTGTCGTTCCAGTCTCGTCAGTGAGTTGGCCGAGCCTAATCTTGACTTTGCGTTTATCGTCTCTGGGTTGTCTTTGTGTTTGATCTTCTGCCCTGTCCAGGTGCTCGCCAGCTGCAGCGCCAGGAAGACGCGCACCATCGAGGAGCTCCAGGCTGAGAAGGTCCAGCTGGAGATGCAGCTGGTCGCCGCCCGATTGGCGGCTGCAGGGGCAACGGTGAGCGAAGCGTCGACGAGGAGCGCGCTTGAAGCCGCGACAAAGTCTGCGGAGGACCGCGCAGTGGCCGCGTAGTTTGCTGCGGACGCTGCCGTCTCGGAGAAGGTGGCCCTCGAGGCCAAGCTTGCCCAGGCGGAGGCCACAGCCACGGAGCTGCGTGTTGCCACCGCAACCGCCGCGGAGTCCGCCTGGTCTGCTACTGCTGCGGCCGCCGCCGCCGAAGCCGCATCCCAGACCGCCACTGAAAAGAAAGCGGCGCTCGAGAAGGTGGCGGACCTGCAGCAGGATTTGGTGCACGCTGAGGTGGATCTCAAGACGGCGAACAAGTAGGTCTGTGACCTCTCCACCAAGCTGCAGGAGGCCACCGATGAGGGGTCCTGACTCCGAGAAGGCAACAGCAAACTAGTGCAAGATATTGAGGGTAAGTCGCTTCACGCTTTCAGCTTTTGTGATGCCTTTTTTCTTCGTGTTACTTGCTGCAGGTGCTGACTAATTTTCTTCTTGATCTTGTTAGGGCTTCGCTTTGCTCGTTCCGCCGTGGTCGTCAAGCTCGTGGAGAAGTCACAGGAACTCACCACCGCCGAGCTTAAGATCCACGAGATGTCCAGGACGGCTAAGAATTTGTCGGACCAGCTTGCAAGTATGATTCCTTGTTTTGTCTTTTCTTCTTCTTTACTAGCGCTCCCCGCAACCAACCTCTTACCCGTTCCTCTCTCAGGGGTCAAGGCCGAGCTCGTGGACTCCCGGAAGGCTCAGCACGAGGCAGAGGAGGCACGCATGAAGGATATTGTGGACCGTACCAAGTTCGGTCGGTTCATCGAGCGGATCCTGTCGGAACTCGGCGTCCCTCATGTCCAGATGCCTCCCCATACGCTCGGCGATCGCGTCAATCTTCTGCCGGGTGTCATCAAGGAGAAAGAGCTGTCGACGTCTTGACAAGTGGTGCACTGGGTCCTCTCCATGTTCAACTCGCACTATCAGGGGCTGGACCTTCAGGCGTTGAGTGGTGGCTGGGCCCCCGGCTACTCGAACGAGGAGCTTGACAAGATCGAAGAGGATTGCGCCGCCTTCGCCCGTGCCATGGCCGACGCCGCGATGAAAGACCTGGACCTGATCCCAAGAGACACACCCAAAGACGGCTCCGGGCCTTCCCATTAGATGTATCAAGTTGTATAACTGTCAAACAAAACTTGTATGCGTACTGTATTGAACAACTTTTTCATTTTGTTTCGAAATCATCATTTCTGATGCCTTCCCCGAGTATTTTGGGGCGACTGCGAAATGAAGTAGTGATGCTTATGAACTTAGGCCAACCGAATCCTTACTCTGGAGCCGCGGGGGCGTAGGAGTCGGAGAACTCGATCAGTCTAAGTCGTAAAGCGCCACCACTTAACCGCAACCCCCGAGTACTTTAGGGATGTTCAGAAAGTGACTTGCGCATTTTTTTGTGAAAATTGTTTTGAGCCGGAGCCCGAGCGGTTACCCGAGTGCCTTCTGAAAGTAGTCGGATGTCAACCTGTGGGTCCGAGCTATACTTGCAAGTCTTCGTACCGTAGCCGCGGGGGCGTAAGTGCTAAGAGCCTTGGACAAGCAACAACATCGAAACGCTCGCAGATCAACATCCTTTACCCTCGCGAGGTAAAGGTGTTCCACCAAAAAAGAACCGCTCGCTCGTGCGATTGGTCACGACAAAGTTGTCGGAGAGTTTTGTTTTGAAAACAAAAAAACGAAAGGGGGGCATCGTGCCCCGGGTAGCCCCCGAGCGGTAAGTGTTTTTGCATGGGTGCAAGGACACTTGCCGCTCAGCCTTTAGATAGCATTGTAACATACATAAAAGATGCCAACACAAGGAGATCGAGAACTTATGAAACGAGAACAAAGGCACATGGCATTATTCATTGATCATAAGTTAAAACAGGGAACATTACTCAAGGGTAAAAACGACGTAGATGTTCTATGTTCCATGCGTTGGCGATGATTGTTCCGTCGTCGTGCCGGAGCTTGAATGTTCCTGGCCGGAGCACTTGGTCGACGATGTACGGCCCCTCCCACGGGGGCGTGAGCTTGTGTCTGTCCTTGTTGCTCATGACACGTCGGAGCACCAGATCTCCGACTTGGAACTGGCGCTCGTGAATGTTACGCTCGTGGTAGCACTGTAGAGCTTGCTGGTACCGAGCAGAATGTAGGAGCGCCACGTCGTGTGCTTCATCGAGCTGATCAATCGCATCCTCGAGTGCGACTTGGTTCCCCTCTTCGGTATATGACCAGACCCTTGGGCTACCGTAGTCGATATCCGTTGGGAGAACCGCTTCCGACCCGTGCACCATGAAGAACGACGTGGAGCCAGTGGACCGACTCGGCGTGGTGCGCAAGCTCCACAGAACAGATGGCAACTCGGCAACCCATCTTGCCCGGAACTTCTCGAGTCGCTTGAAGATCCGGGGCTTCAATCCTTGTAGGATCATGCCGTTGGCCCTCTCAGCCTGCCCGTTGGTCCTCGGGTGCGAAATAGCAGCCCAGTCCACGCGAATGTTGTTGTCTTCGCAGAACTTGAGGAACTTCTTTCCCGTGAACGGTGTGCCATTGTCTCTGATGATCGAGTTCGGGATCCCGAAGCGGTAAATGATGTCGGTGAAGAATGCCACGGCGTCTTCGGAGCGGACCTTGACCACCGGTCGAGCCTCGATCCACTTTGAAAACTTATCGACGGCTACGAGTATGTGCGTGAAGCCCCCGTGCGCTTGCTTGAATGGCCGACTATGTCCAACCCCCACACGGCGAAAGGCCAAATGATGGGGATGTTCTGAAGCGCTTGCGCAGGGAGATGAGTCTGTCGAGTGTAAAACTGACAACCCGCACAGCGTCGTACGATGTCCTTGGCGTCTGCTAGTGCCGTGGGCCAATAGAAACCTTGTCGGAAAGCTTTTCCGACTAAAGTTCTTGAAAGGACCTTGTGATGCCTAGAGGGGGGTGAATAGGATCACTTCGAATTTCTAAAATAAATGCAGCGGTTAAATTACGGGTCGGTACTACCGGCACTATGTCGGTTCTACCGAGAGACTCGGTACTACCGGCACAGGGGTGGTACTACCGACCTAGCAGAGATGACTAAGACGAAATTTGAAAATGATTCTAGCAATTCTACTTGAATCAAGAGTTGAGTTTAGATGCTAAGAACCTCCTGCAACCAAAGATACAAGTTGGAACACAACAAATATATAGATCGGGCCAAATCACACTTCTAGGGTTAGAGAAATAGAGAGAACTCAAACAAGCAATTGACAAGAGGTTTAATCCGAAGTTCACTTCCACAAAGGAAACTACGTCTCCGTTGAGGATCCCACAAAGGGAGGGCTATCACCAAGAGCCTCTTGCCTCACCCAATCCCCGCAAAGGAAGATTGGTGCTCACTAAGAATTCTCCACCAAGGAGGGGTAATACAAACGATCCCGGGTGCTCCACACGAAGAGGGCACTCAACGGGCGACGCCTAACCGTCTAGAAGCAAGCTTCAAGAGTAACAAACGCGAATCGATGCCCGGAGATGCTTCAAGTGCTCTTGAGCTGAAGGAGATGGATGGGTCACTCGAAGCTTCTCAATCTTACACCAAGAATATCTTCCTCACTCAAGCCCTAGCTCAAAGGATCAAAGGATTGGCTCTAGGGAGGAGTGGAGAAGGGGAGTGAATGCTCTTGGGTGTGTTTGTCTCGGGTTAGGTCAGCAGCAAATGAAGGGGGTGAAGAGGGGTATAAATACACACCCTCCAAAACTAGTCGTTATTGTGCTGGAAACGCAATTTATCAGTACTACCGACCTCAGGTCGGTACTACTGAGGGGCTCTGAAAAAGGATACAGTGAAGCTTTATCGGTAGTACCGGCATGGGGTCGGTACTACCGAGGGGTTCGAGAAAACTAGACAGAAAGGCTTTATCGGTAGTACCGGCATGGGGTCGGTACTACCGAGGGGTTTGAGAAAACCAGACAGAAAGCCCTTATCGGTACTACCGACCCAGGGCTGGTACTACCGACAAAGGGCTGACAGGGAGGAAAAAACAAGGTATGTGTACGTGTAAGCTTTGTGTCTCTCTTGGTTTTCTTGATTCACCTTTCTAAGCACTTTTAGCATCTCTAGACGGTCAATTCGCATCCCTCTTAATAGTACGGTGTTTCCTATACTCAAATTCGAAATATAAATCAATTTAAACCTCCAATTGAGCTTTAACACCGAATAGAAGGTATGAGGGGCTTCTTTTGATTAAATACGAATTTTATCCTTTTAATCCCTGCACACATCTCACTGAAAGCATTAAATCATCCAAATTGTATTGTCATTATCACTAAAATAATTAGGAGCCTAGATGCACTTTCAATCTCCCCCTTTTTGGTGATTGATGACAACACAACTTGGTTATAAAAAAAAGAGATGTGTGTATGCAATGAGTTAGGTAAAGACTCCCCCTAAATGTGTGCAATGTCAACTATGAGAGGCCTCAAATGCCTTTTGCACAAAATTTAGCAAGAGCTCCCCCTATATCTTTGCATTCAACACATGGTGCATGAGTGTGATAAACAAATTCCCATGGTGCATATGACAAGATATATCACAACAATAAAGTGAGAAATAACATCCAACACACATTCATAGCATCACACATAGATAAATAGGTTCTTACATCACACTAGCATTCATAAGTCTTACAAATTTAAATAGGTTCACGTGGCACATCACCATCCATCACACCACACAAATAAGATACCAATCCGCATAAAACTTGAGCCAAAAGCGAATGTCTATGGTATACTCCTTTTGGTATTGAGCGGGGTCATCATACCTTTCCCTGTAAACATTATGAGTCCCCTTGGTGTAGTCCACCATACGCACAATCCCTGCGCGAGGAGGCTTGCAAGGCCTCAAAGTGAATCCCTCAAGAGAGTCCAAAGAGATATCCTCATAGTCATCATAGTGATCATCCGGTTCATGTGCATGCTTGGTGCGGGCATGATGACCTTGGTCGGTGGATCGACGAGGAGCTGTGGGAGGATTGGTGCGACCACGACCACGAGGGCGTTGAGAGCCCTTTGCACCCTTCCTCTTCCTTTGAGCAATAGGCACATCATCATCGGATTCTTCCGCCACTTGCTTGCCTTCATGTGCCATCTGTGAGATAAAGATTACTAGAATGAGATGACATGAAGGATTGATTGGAACTGAGAAGGTTGATATGTCTCGAGTTAAGTCACTGCTGTGACATTTGTCGGTACTTCCGAACCAGGGCCGGTAGTACCGAGGGGGTCGGTACTTCCGGGACAGGGTCGGTAGTACCGATAAATGCCGAGCCGTGACAAAAAATCCAAGAAACAGGAGATTCCACCAACTAAAGTTTCTAAGATCATAAGCATGAGTTCTAGGACTAGTATGGAGATGATTCCCTAAAGCATTGGTCCTAGAAACAACGGCATTGAGAGATCGGGATTTGAGATTTTGAATCAATACCTTGAGCTCTTCCTTTGCAAGATTGAGGAGAAGATGGGGAGGAAACGTATCCCCACGAGGTGGAGGATCCAAGAATCTCCAAGGCTTCAAGATTCCACAGTTGAAACGAGAGATCCCCTCATAGATTGGAGTTGGGAGAGGAGGGGAGGCACCGCAGGGGTCTTTATACCCGTGACTTGATTATCGGTAGTACCGGGGTCAGGTCGGTACTACCGAGCCCTAGATAAGATTTAGACAGTAGAGGCTTATCGGTAGTACCGGGGTCAGGTCGGTACTGCCGGGGGTCCAGAGAACCTTTATCGGTAGTACCGGCCTTGTGTCGGTACTACCATGGATTTTCGAAATTCCAACAGTAAGGCTTTCTCGGTAGTTCCGGCCTTGTGCCGGTGCTACCGACAGTCTTCTATGATTTGAGAGAGATTTGAGTGTGAGCTGAAGAAGATATATAGAGAAACGGCTATAGACATGTAGAACAGCCATAGTATTTGGTGATTAGGCATAATCAATCAATCAAAGCAATAATCACCAGAAACTATGGGAAGAACCAATTTTGTAAGACTCACACAAAATTAAGAAAATAAATCATTTTTCTCTCTATATAGGCAACAAACAATTGTGTGCAACAAGTCAATCCAAGTTACGAGAATCCAATATATTTAGCTCACTCCTCAAAGCACAAAACCTTTGCTCATCTAGAGGCTTAGTGAAGATATCGGCAAGTTGCCTCTCTGTGCTTACATGACGTAAAGTAATATCTCCCTTAGCCTCATGATCCCTTAAGAAATGATGTCGAATATCTATGTGCTTTGTTCTAGAGTGTTGTACCGGATTGTTTGCTAGCTTGATGGCACTCTCATTATCACACAAGAGTGGAATTTTACTAAACACACAACCGTAATCACTCAACATTTGCTTCATCCACAAAAGTTGTGCACAACAAGCACCGGCCGTAACATACTCGGCTTCGGCCGTGGATAAAGCAACCGAATTTTGTTTCTTAGAACTCCATGACACCAAAGACCTACCAAGAAATTGGCAAGTCCCTGTTGTGCTCTTTCGATCTACTTTGCAAACAACATAGTCCGAATCGGAATAGCTAAGTAAATCAAAAGTGGAGCCCTTGGGATACCATAAGCCTAGGTTAGGAGTGTGAACCAAGTATCTAAAGATTCTCTTAACGGCCATTAGATGACACTCCTTAGGATTACCTTGAAATCTTGCACACATGCACACACTAAGCATTATATCGGGCCTAGATGCACAAAGGTAAAGGAGGGAGCCAATCATGGAGCGAAATACCTTTTGGTCGACCGACTTCCCTTCTTCATTGAGATCAAGATGTCCATTTAATGCCATAGGAGTCTTGATGGGCTTAGAATCGGCCATGTCAAACCTCTTGAGCATATCCTTCACATACTTGGTTTGACATAAGAAAGTCCCTTCCTTTATTTGCTTGATTTGAAACCCAAGAAAAAACTTCAATTCACCCATCATAGACATCTCGAATCTCTTGGTCATGATCCTACTAAACTCTTCACAAAACTTATCATTAGTAGAGCCAAAGATAATGTCATCAACATAAATTTGACAAACAAAGATATATTTTCTCGTTCTTTGAATGAAGAGAGTAGAATCGGCTTTGCCTATCTCAAAGCCGTTCTTGAGAAGAAAATCCTTAAGGCATTCATACCATGCTCTAGGAGCTTGCTTGAGCCCATAGAGCGCCTTATGGAGCTTGTACACATGGTTGGGGAAGTTTGGATCTTCAAAGCCCGGTGGTTGTTCAACATAAACTTCTTCTTAGAGAGGTCCATTCAAGAATGCGCTCTTCACATGCATTTGATGAAGCTCAAAGTCATGATGGGTAGCATAGACCAAGAGTATACGAATTGACTCAAGCCTTGCTACCGGAGCATAAGTCTCTCCAAAGTCCAAGCCTTCAACTTGAGTATAGCCTTTGCCCACGAGCCTTGCCTTGTTCTTTGTGACGACACCAAATTCATCTTGCTTGTTCCTAAAAATCCATTTGGTGCCGATCACATTTTGCTTGGGTCTTGGCACCAACTCCCAAACTTCATTCCTCTTGAAGTTGTTCAACTCTTCCTCCATAGCAATAATCCAATCCGGATCCTCAAGAGTTTGTTCCACACTAAGAGGTTCCAAAGAGGAAACAAACGAGTAAAAGGCACAAAAGTTTGACAATCTTGAGCGAGTTGTTACCCCTCGTTGGATACTTCCAAGGATGTTGTCAACGGGGTGATCCCGTTGAACCATTTGATGAACTCTTGGATGTGGTGCTTGAGATTGACGTTGAATAGGTCCATCATCATCATCTTCAACTTGAGGTGCTTGTTCATGAGCTTCACCGCCTTGTTCTTCCCTTTGATCAAAGCCACTCACATGATCGTCACCATGAGCTTGACTTTCATCTTGATGAACTTGAGAACTAGGCGGTTCAACTCTTGTTGATGATGGTGGGTCTTGATTGCTTGTGTCAGCCGGAGCTTGAACTTGAACTTCCCTTGGCATCACTTCACTGGTGCTCATTCTAAAGATGGATATACTTGGAGGTTCTTCATCATCTACAAGGTTTTCACTAACTTGCTCTCCTTGAGAGCCGTTTGATTCATCAAATTTCATGTCTACCATGGTCTCAACACAACCAGTGGTCTTGTTGAAAACACGATAGGCATGTTCGTTAGTTCCATAACCAATGAGAAAACCTTCATCAACCTTGGATGCAAACTTTGAGGCTTTGGGTTTCTTGTTAAGTATGAAACACTTACACCCAAAGACCCTAAAGTAGTGCACACTAGGTTTCTTACCGGTGATGATCTCGTAGGGAGTCTTGTTCAAGTACTTGTGGAGGTAGAGGCGGTTGGCGGCATAGCACGCGGTGTTGATGGCATCCGCCCAAAATGAGTCCGGAGTCTTGTACTCATCAAGCATTGTTCTTGCCGCTTCAATCAACGTACGGTTCTTCCTCTCAACAACACCATTTTGTTGAGGAGTGTATGGAGCGGATAGTTCATGCTTGATGCCTTCTTCATCAAGGAATTCTTCAACTTGAGTGTTCCTAAACTCTGAGCCATTGTCACTTCTTATGTTCTTGACCTTTAGCTCGAACTCATTTTGAACTCTTCTTATGAACTTCTTGACCACTCCCTTTGCTTCACTTTTATCTTGCAAAAAGAATACCCAAGTGAAACGGGAAAAGTCATCAACAATTACTAAACCATATTTGTTACCACCGATGCTTATGTAGGCAATTGGTCTAAACAAGTCCATGTGTAGAAGCTTCAACGGTCTTGATGTTGAAAGGATGTTCTTGGCAGGATGATGCGCTCCAACTTGCTTTCCCGCTTGACATGCACTACATAACCTATCTTTCTCAAAAACAACATTTGTTAGTCCTAGGATGTTCTTGTCTTTTTGAAGTTTGACCAAGTTCCTCATGCCAACATGAGCTAGTCGGCGGTGCCATAACCAACCCATGTCGGATTTTTCCACTAAGCAAGCCTTAGGGTCTACCTTTACTTTTGTGAAATCCACATAGTAAAACTTTCCCCTTAGGTGACCCGCAAAGACAATAGAGGAATCCTCACTTCTAGAGACGGTCACACCCTCTTTGGTAAAGAGACAATTGTAGCCTTTCTCACAAAGTTGTGAAACCGACAACAAGTTGTACCCTAAACCTTGAACATGAAAAACATCTTCAATTGAATTTGTTGTTGAGATAGCAATTTTACCTAAACCAATTACATCTCCTTGACCATTATCTCCATATATGATAGTTTCCGTAGGGGTGTCATAATGCTCAAGGGATGCAAACAAGCCTTCATCTCCGGTCATATGATTAGTGGCACCACTATCAATTAACCATGCGGTTCCACCTGAGGAGTAGGCCTACAAAACAAGTTTAAGCTTTTGGTTTAGGTACCCAAAAAGATTTGGGTCCTTGTAGGTTAGAAGCATAAACTTTTGGAACCCACACACTCTTCCCCATAGCCTTCTTGGCATAGGCTCCAACATACTTGACCACCATTTTACCATTGTGATCCAAGTTCACAACATAATCACAAGTGTAGTTGGGAGAATGCTTGTGTTCCACCACATTCTTCGATGTCTTTGGTGGAGACTTAACCCCACCACTTCCTTTTGTGGTGTTCACAACCTTTGGCTTCTCTTGTGTTGTGGTAGAGGTGGTTACTCCATGGGCAATATCCATAATAGTGTTGAGGTAGCCACCCTTGTTCCACAAGGGGATCTCATGCCCTTTCACCACCCTTCTACCATTGACCTTGTTGTCCTTGTAGTGCCCAAGTCCTCTTGTGTCAATAGCCTTGGGAATGGACTTGGCACCCAACTTACCTTGGTTGATCAACATGTTCAACCGGGCAATCTCCTTATCCTTGCTCTTAGTTGTTTCTTCTAGCTTTGCAAGGTTAGTCTTAAGAGAATTTATATCAACATTAGAGCATATGGTGCAACCTTTGCTAGTGGAGGCATTAGAGTCAAAGTTTGCTTTAGGGTCGGCCTTGGTGCTTTCCCAAAGAGCACTATAGTTTGCTTCAAGATTTGTGTATTTATCCGTCAAGCATGAGAAGCTTGTTTGAAGCTCACTATGTGTGGCCTTTAGGGAAGCTAAAGATTCATTTGCCAAAGAGTAATCCTTTAGCATCCTCTTGTTAGAGTCATTGACCAAGGACAAGCCTACGGTCAACTTCTCCATCTTAGCTTTCTCCTCGGCAAGGGTCTTCTCTAGAGCAAGGTTTCTTTCCTTTTCACGGATAAGTAAATCTTCTTGCTCATGGAGAATCTCCTTCTTTTCCTCTAATTTGTCCAAGAGCTTTTTAATTTCTTTGTGGCCTTTTTTACCAAATTGCTTTATCATGTTTGCCTCCATTTCTTTTTCCTCATCTAGGTTGTCTATGTCATTACTAGGTGTGGATGATGATGAGGTGAGAGAGGATGAGGTGGTTGACTCTTGTACCTTGCTCCCTCTTGCCATGAGGCAAAAGTGAGAGTTGTCCTCATCATCGGAGAAGTTATTGAAGAGGCGTGGTGAAGATGCTCCTTGTGCCATGGCAAGTGTTGCCATGCCTTGCTTCTTTGGTGCTTCATCCTCATCACTTGAGTCCCATTGTTGAACCACGTGAGCACGCCCTTGGTACTTGTTATTGTATTATTTGCTCTTCTCCTTGTACTTCCTCTCTTCCTCATTCTTGTCCTTGTTCTTATTCTTGGGACACTCGGCAATGAAGTGTCCATACTCTCCACACTCATAGCATTTTCTTTGTGACTTCTTCTTTCTATCATCACCACCTTTCCTTGATGCCTTAAACTTCAAGAACTTCTTGTACTTTCTTATGGCAAAGGCGGTTTCTTCATTCGTGCTTCCTTCTTCACTTGAATCTTCATTCTTAGTCTTGGAAGTCTTGGGCTTTACTTCCACCACTTCACTAGAGCTAGCATTGAGGGCTAAACTCTTGTTCACCTTCAAGGTAAGTGACTTCTCCACATCTTGATCAACTAGCTCTTGACGCAAGATATCACCAAGAAGTTGATTGGGAGTCATATTGTGGTAGTTTGGGTCTCTTCTTATCATGGTTGCTAAGTTTGGGTTCTTCGGTGTGAAAGCTCTTAGCAACTTCTTTGTGACCTTCTCATCGTCCCAATCATTGCTTCCTAGTGCTTTGATGTCCGAGACAAGGAGTATTAGCCGATCATACATTTGCCTCACGGTTTCTCCATCCTTCATGACAAATAGCTCAAGCTCTCCGTGAATCAAGTCAATCTTGCCTCTTCTCACATGATCGGTACCCTCATGTGCTTCCTTGAGTGTGTCCCAAATCACCTTGGCAATTTGGATGTTCCGGACTTTGTTGAACTCTTGAGCACACAAGGATCCCGTGATGACCCTTGTTGCTTGAACATTGCGGTGGAGGTCTTGTTCATGCTCGATTGTCATGGCTTCACCTTCGGCGGGAATTGTCACACCTACACACACAATCTTCCAAAGAGAAGGGTGAAGCTCGTAAAGGTGCATTTGCATATCATAAGCCCATTTGGGATAGTCTTTCCCATCGAAGTGGGGAGGCTTTCCCAAATGTACGGAATAAAATTTTTCGTTAGGATTGTTGCTCGAGATGTGTCCGTAGTGGAATGGCACTTCATAGTAGAGAGGGAGTACTTTGCTTGCTCCTTCTTGATCATCTTCTTGAGGAGCTTCTTGGCCATCTCCTTTGCTGCCTTCTTCTTCTTGACTTTTCTTCTTTTCTTCGCCGCTTTCTTTGCGTCATTGTCACCATCCTTGACGTCTTCATCACTTGAATCGGAGTCCAAGTCGGAGTCGGAGTCGGAATCGTCGGAGCTTGCGACGTTGGATGGTGTACGGCTTGGGGCCTTCCCCATTAGCTCTAGAGCTGCAGCTTGATCTTGAGCGGCCTTAAGCTCTCTCTCTTGAGCTTCCTTAACGGCGAGTTCTTGAGCGGCAACATCATCACCATTCCCCGACATCTTGATCCCTTAGCGGTTAAGCCTAAATCAAGGGATTAGGCTCTGATACCAATTGAAAGGACCTTGTGATGCCTAGAGGGGGGGTGAATAGGATCACTTCGAATTTCTGAAATAAATGCAGCGGTTAAATTACAGGTCGGTACTACCGGCACTGTGTCGGTTCTACCGAGGGGCTCGATACTACCGGCACAGGGGCGGTACTACCGACCTAGCAGAGATGACTAAGACGAAATTCGAAAATGATTCTAGCAATTCTACTTGAATCAAGAGTTGAGTTTAGATGCTAAGAACCTCCTACAACCAAAGATACAAGTTGGAACATAACAAATATATAGATCGGGCCAAATCACACTTCTAGGGCTAGAGAAATAGAGAGAACTCAAACAAGCAATTGACAAGAGGTTTAATCCGAAGTTCACTTCCATAAAGGAAGCTACGTCTCAGTTGAGGATCCCACAAAGGGAGGGCTATCACCAAGAGCCTCTTGCCTCACCCAATCCCCACAAAGGAATATTGGTGCTCACTAAGAATTCTCCACCAAGGAGGGGTAATACAAACAATCCCGGGTGCTCCACACGAAGAGGGCACTCAACGGGCGACGCCTAACCGTCTAGAAGCAAGCTTCAAGAGTAACAAACGTGAATCGATGCCCGGAGATGCTTCAAGTGCTCTTGAGGTGAAGGAGATGGATGAGTCACTCAAAGCTTCTCAATCTCACACCAAGAATCTCTTCCTCACTCAAGCCCTAGCTCAAAGGATCAAAGGATTGGCTCTAGGGAGGAGTGGAGAAGGGGAGTGAATGCTCTTGGGTGTGTTTGTCTCGGGTTAGGTCAGCAGCAAATGAAGGGGGTGAAGAGGGGTATAAATACCCACCCTCCAAAACTAGCTGTTACTGTGCTGGAAACGCAATTTATCGGTACTACCGACCTCAGGTCGGTACTACCGAGGGGCTCTGAAAAAGGAGACAGTGAAGCTTTATCGGTAGTACCGGCATGGGGTCGGTACTACCGAGGGGTTCGAGAAAAACAGACAGTAAGGCTTTATCGGTAGTACCGGCATGGGGTCGGTACTACCGAGGGGTTCGAGAAAACCAGACAGAAAGGATTTATCGGTAGTACCGGCATGGGGTCGGTACTACCGAGGGGTTCGAGAAAACCAGACAGAAAGCCCTTATCGGTACTACCGACCCAGGGCCGGTACTACCGACAAAGGGCTGACAAGGAGGAAAAAACAAGGTATGTGTACGTGTAAGCTTTGTGTCTCTCTTGGTTTTCTTGATTCACCTTTCTAAGCACTTTTAGCATATCTAGATGGTCAATTCGCATCCCTCTTAATAGTACGGTGTTTCCTATACTCAAATTTGAAATATAAATCAATTTAAACCTCCAATTGAGCTTAAACACCGAATAGAAGGTATGAGGGGCTTCTTTTGATTAAATACGAATTTTATCCTTTTAATCCCTGCACACATCTCATTGAAAGCATTAAATCATCCAAATTGTATTGTCATTATCACCAAAATAATTAGGAGCCTAGATGTACTTTCAGTTCTTGTGGCGGCATGATGTCCGCATGTGCCAGCATGGATTCTGAAGCAGGTCTCGGCCTTGGTCTCTCTGAATGCAGCGCATGAATATGTCCGCCGCGCCTTGCTTCTGAAGCTCGCCGTCGATAAGGACGTATGATTTGGCTCGCCGCGAGATGCGACGCGCCTCCGTCTGGTTGGAGGGCTACCTCTCGTCGACTAACCATTCGAGGATTGGGAAACGCCTGTCAGGATCTTCTAAGTTTGGCTCTTGCGGTTGGTCGATCTCCATGACTTCCGGCTCCTCTGACTCTAGTTGTTGCCCCTCATCCACTCGGACGGACGGTGCATACTGATCGCTAGCAAACACACCGTGTGGTACAGGCTTGCGGCTTGATCCTGCTTTGGCGAGGATGTCTGCAGCTTTGTTGTTGTCACGCAGCACATGATGGAGCTCGAGCCCATGGAACTTGTCTTCTAGCTGACGCACAGCTCGGCAATAGGCCACCATCTTGGGGTCGACGCAATTCTTCTCCTTCATAACTTGATCCACGACAAGCTCAGAGTCCCCACAGATCTCGAGACGACGAATTCTGAGCTCGATCGCGATCCGAAGGCCGTTGACGAGCACCTCGTACTCGGCCACGTTGTTGGAGGTAGGAAAATGCAGTCGAACCATGTACTCCATACGCACGCCCAGAGGCGAGATGAAGACAAGGCCTGCCCCTGCTCCCTCCTTCATGACGGAGCCGTCGAAATACATTTTCCATGTCTCGTGCTCGATCGGTGTCGGCGGAGTCTGAATCTCTGTCCACTCAGCGACGAAATCCGCCACACTTATGACTTGATGGCACTGCGGGGTGCGTATGTCATATTCTGTCCCATTAACTCGAGGGCCCACTTAGCTATCCTCCCCTCAGCTTCTGGATTTTGGATCACTTCCCCGAGCGGGTACTTGGACACCACCGTGATGGGATGTGAGTCAAAATAGTGTCGAAGCTTGTGTTTGGTGATCAAGACAGCATACACGAGCTTCTGAATTTGAGAGTAGCGGGTCTTCGAGTCGGAGAGAACCTCACTTACGAAATAGACGGGCCGCTGCACCTTAAGCGATTCCCAGGCTCGTCTCGGTCGACAACTAGTGCAGCAGTCACGACCTGAGTCGTTCAGCCACGTATAGGAGCATCTGCTCCTCTGGCATCAGTGTTGTGATCACTGGTGGGCTTTTCAGGAGATTCTTGAGCTTGTCGAGTGCTTCCTGTGCCTCGGGAGTCCACGCAAAATGGTCAGATTTCTTCATCAGGCGGTACAGCGGCAAGCTGCGCTCTCCGAGTCGAGCGATGAACCGACTGAGAGCTGCGAGGCAGCCTGTGACACGCTGCACACCCTTCAGGTTCTGGATTGGCCCCATGTTAGTGATGACTGAGATCTTCTCAGGATTAGCCTCTATGCTGCGTTCGGACATGACAAAGCCGAGGAGCATGCCCCTCGGAACCCCAAAAACGCATTTTTCGGGGTTTAGGTTCACCCCGTGTTCTCTCAGCTTCGCGAATACTTCCGTAAGGTCGGGGATCAGATCGCCCGTCTTCTTCGACTTGACCACGATGTCATCGACGTATGCTTTGATTATTCGTCCTATGAGATCACCGAAAACACGTCACATGCATCTTTGGAATGTAGCGCTCGCATTCTTGAGCCCGAACGGCATTGAGTTGTAACAATAAGCACCAAAGGGAGTGATGAAGGACGTTGCGAGTTGGTCCGCTATGCACATCACGATCTGGTGGTACCCGGAATACGCATCGAGAAAACAGAGGGTTTCGCACCCTGCCGTTGAATCGACTACCTGATCTATGCGAGGCAAAGGAAACGGATCCTTGGGACATGCCTTGTTAAGGCTTGTATAGTCAACACACATCCTCCATTTCTTATTCTTCTTCTTTACAAGTACAGGGTTAGCTAGCTACTCGGGGTGGAACACTTCTTGGATGAACCCTGCACTAAGGAGCTTCTTGATCTCCTCGCCTATGGCCTTGCACTTGTCGTCGTTGAAGCGGCACAGGCACTGCTTGACCAGTTTCGATCCCGGCTTGATATTCAGTTTGTGCTCGGCAACCTCTCTCGGGATCCCCTTCATGTCAGAGGGTTTCCATGCGAACACGTCGAGGTTCGCTTTGAGGAAGTCGACGAGCGCGCTTTCCTATTTAGGATCGAGCGCCGTCCCGATACGGAGCGTGCGGCCATCATCGGTGACGGCCACATCCTTGACATCCTTGGCGGGCTCGAAAGAGCAGGCCGCTCGCTTGGATGACTCGGGATATCTTGGTCCTCGGAGGGAGGCTCGGCGTGGAGCTTCTCGGACCGGATGAGTGTCTCAGCGAACTGAAAGCACTCGGTATCACACTCATATGCGTACTGAAACGTAGTCCCCTCTGTGATGACCCCCTTCAGACCAGGGATCTTCAACTTGAGATACGTGTAGTTGGGCACGACCATAAACTTCGTGTAGGCCGGCCTCCCGAGGATGGCGTGGTACGTCCCCGAGAACCCCACCACTTCGAAGGTGAGGGTTTCTATGCGGAAGTTCCGTGACGTCCCGAACGTGACGGGCAGATCGATCTGCCCTATTGGGAGTGCATCCTTCCCAGGGATGACCCCGTGGAAAGGTGTTGGCGATGGGTGCAGTCAGGACCGCGAGATGCCCATGCTGTCGAGCGTCGTCATGTACAGAATGTTGAGTCCGCTCCCTCCATCCATCAGCACCTTGTGAACCCACTTGGTCCCGATCAGTGGAGCCACCACGAGGGGGTAGCATCCTGGTTGTGGTACATGGCCGGGGTGGTCCGTTCGGTCGAAGGTGATCGGAGTCTCCGACCACTTGAGGTATGACGGTGTCGCAGGCTCGGTGTTGTAGACTTCGCGCCTGATCAGCTTCTCTTTGCGCCTCGACGGTCGTGCCGGTGTCCCACCAAAGATCATGTGGACCGCGCCGTCTTCACAGGGGAAGAGAACCTCCTCGTCGTCGTCGTTCTCGGAGGGCGGCGCTGCCTTCTTTGGGGGATCCGCCATCTTGGGCTTGAGCGTGCCGTTGACGTAGTTCTTCATCAGACGACAGTCTTTGAGCGCATGCTTGACGGGTGTCTCATGGTGGGTGCATGGCGCCTCCAAGAGCCTCTCGAAATGATCCTTCGGGGGACCGCTCTGAGTGTTCTTGGGGCGCGTCGCCTTGCGCTCGACCGCTGCAACAATGTTGTCGTCGCGGCCACGCTTGTCGCCCTTCTTCTTCTTCTTGGACCGCGAGGAGGGCCTCTCACCACCGTCCACGACTTGCTTCCCCTTGCTCGGTGGGGGAACCAACGTTGCTGCTACTGCCTCCTCCCCGTCGGCGTGGTTGGTCGCGATGTCAAGGAGCTCTCGAGTAGTCCTCGGGGTCCTTCGCCCTAGCCGGTGGATGAGGGTGGTGCAGGTGGTGCCGTTCTGGAACACCGAGATGGCGTCATTGTCGGTCGCGGTAGGGAGCTCGGTGCAGCGCCTGGAGAAACGTCTGATGTAGTCGCGCAGGCTTTCCCCCGGTTGCTGCTTGCAGTTACGCAGCTTCCACTGCTTGCCGGGCCGGGCGTACATGCCTTGGAAGTTGCCAATGAAGGTCTCCCGTAGGTCCGTCCAGCTGTTGATCCTGCCACGCGGCAGGTGCTCAAGCCAGGTCCGCGCCGAGTCGGCGAGGTGGAGCGGCAAGTTCTTGATGATGAACAGGTCGTCCGTCACTCCGCCCGCCCGACATGCGAGCCTGTAATCCTCCAACCACACGCTAGGGTTGGTCTCCCCGTCGTACTTGGGGACTGTCGTCGGAGCCCGGAACCGCGAGGGGAACTTTGCGTCTTGCACCTTCCGACCAAAGGCGTGAGGGCCCTTTGGATCGGGCGACCAGCTGCGGTCACGATCTTCGTCGCAGTCGTAGCGTCTGCCACGCCTCTAGCTATGCCGTCGGCGTGAGCGGTGCTCGTCACGCTTGTCGCGGCCGTCATCGTTGCTGCCGTAGCCGTAGTCGTCGTCGTCGCCAGCGGTTCGGCGGCGAGCCTTGAGCGTGTCGCGAGCGTCGCTGTTGGGCCCCAGGTGTGACTTGACTGACGGCTCGCCGGCTTCCTTGTCGTGCCCCCGGTGCCTTGACGGAGATGGGTCTTGGTGTCGTACGGATGGTGCACCTCGCGCCTCGCGTGCGCGTGATGCCGAACTCTCGGCCTGCTGTGCGGCCGCCGTCTCGAGCAGGGTTTTGAGCTGCTGGCGAACCCTTTTCTCCTCGGGTGTGGCCGGCTCAGGGCAGCCACGTAAGAGCATGGCTGGTGTCGTGAGGTTTTGCAACGCGCGCCTGAAGCGCGGCGTGCCGTCATCGTCGACGGCGGCATCCTCGTTGATGCGCTGGTTCACATCACGCGCCCGTACACGAGCTTGCGGCACAGGCTGTTCCGCCTCCTGCTCGCGATGTCGGCGTGCCGTCATCGTCGACGGCGGCATCCTCGTTGATGCGCCGGTTCACATCACGCGCCCGTACGCGAGCTTGCGGCACCGACTGTTCCGCCTCCTGCTCGCGGTGTTGTTCGCGTCGCTGGCTTTGCTGGGGCTCCTCCTCCATGCCGAGCGCTTGGTGGAGGTTCAACAGCTCTTCGTCGAGCTGGCGCTTGGCCTCAGCGATCTCGTCGAGGCGCGCCCGATGCTGGGCGTCCCCGTTGCGGTGACGAGGGTTCTCCTCGCCGTCTGTCGAGCTGGTGGCGGTGTGGGCCTCGAGGATGTTGCACTCTCGCGTGAAGTCCGGGGGGGGCGCCGGTGGCCCCCGCCGTGCAACCGCGGAGCCCGGGGCGACGTACGACGCCCTCAGCGTGTTTACATAGGCCGTCACCGGGTCGTCCGGGAGGCCTGGCTGCCCTCGGGGGTACAGAGCGCCGTACTGCTCCATGAATTCCCCCCAGGTCAGTGGCTCGGACCCGCTGGCCTGGAAGGCGAGGTCGGTGAGGTAGAAGGCAGCGAGCCTAAAGCGCTCCTGCGTCGGGTTAGGCCCTAGCATGGCCATGATCGACTCGTCCGTGAAACCACGGACGAAAGCTGCACGCGCCGCCGCCGCCGTCGTGGCGGTGGGACGCGCGGGTCGGGAGAAAGTCCTCCCGACGACGGACTCCGCCGGCCCGGTGTAGACGAAGCCGAGGGAGCCGAAATGCACGGTGGCGCCGGGAGTCAGCAAAACCCCGTGGCCCTCCATCCAGATCGCTGGTGTGGTTCGGCGAGACACACGATGTGCCCCTACCTGGCGCGCCAACTGTCGGGGTTCTCAACCACCGGCAGTAGATTTGTATCGTATCGTGTGTCGGATCCGGATGGTTGACGTGGGAGACACAAGGGTTTTATACTGGTTCGGGCCTCCGAGGAGTAATACCCTACGTCCAGTTCCGAGTACTCATGTTCCTATGCCAGGAATGTCTGTAGTAGGGGTTACAAACTTGGTGATCGGTCAGCCCCTCAAACGGTTGCACTCCTCCCCCTTTTATAGATGCAAGGGCGAGGGGCAAAAGAGGGAAAACGAAAATAAACTACAGTGCTACAGCTTGGTGGAGTGTTTTCCGTCATTGATGTCCGTCAGGCAGTGTTGAAGGGTGCTGAGCTGTGGTATCGCCGGAGATCGCCACGTGTGCCGTTGCCACTGTTCGTCCAGGGCACATGGCATCTCCTCCGAGTAGTTCGCGTGGTGACTCATCCTTCTTGAGTGCGTCTTAGGCTTGCCACGTTAGGGCCTAAGTGTTGGTAGACGCTGCCTGTAGATGGTAATCGAGTGCCTATTCTGACAGGGTGGCGTGCAGCTGGTGTTGGATGGGACGGCATGTCGGAGGTCGTGGGAATGCACTGTGCGTCATTACGGCTCTTGTCAGAGCCGGCCGTCTTCCCGTCGTGCCAGCTGCGGTCTTTGCATGGCGTGGAAACTGGCACCACGCGTGTCGTTGCGGAGAAGCCTGGGGGCTGGGGCAGCGCCACGTTCGTGTGGGGCCCTAGATCCACGCTCCGGCTTCCCGTGTGGGCCCCGTCTTAGTCGGAGACGGAGGTTACTCGTGCAAACGAGTAGTCGGAGGTGAGGCGGAGCGTACTCGGAGACGAAGCGTACTCGTGCGAGGCAGAGAGTACTCGTGCGAGGCAGAGAGTACTCGTGCGAGGCGGAAGGTACTCGGAAGTGGGGAAGTCTTGTCAGTGAGGGTCTTGACGAAGATCTGCATCCCTCCCTGTCCTGGATCTCAGCCTTGACATTGTCAATGGTGTCAGAGGACTCCGTCTCCAGGAGGATTATCTTGTTGCTTAGGGGGCCCTAATCCAGGCCCTCGTCACAAACCCACAGTGAACATTGGAATGCATGTTCATGGTAACTTGTCTTTCAACCGTAGCCCATCTCTATCTTATGAACATATGTCCCCTTCTCTCCATCGACCTCCCCCTCCTTCCATATATCTCCACCAACGCACCTATCCCTCCCAACATTTGATCTCCTCCACCTGCATCTCCCTCCCCAACCTCTCTCTCACCCCATTCCTTCCTCCTTCCAATCCATTTGCTACCTCTCCCTCCCTCTCCGTTCGCCCCTCACTGCAGTTAGGAGTCGCGACAGTGCACAAGGAGCAGGCAAAGACAGTGGGCACAGGTGACGACGATGACGGCGATGGGCGTGGGCGTGGGATGCAATGATGACAATAGCCACAGGTGTAGGCTCACGGTACGCTCTCTCTCTCTCTCTCTCTCTCTCTTTCTCTCTCTCTCTCAACACACACACACGCTCAGTGACGATGGGGACACTATCACCGCCAATACAAATCTAAGGGGAGGCAAAAAGTGACGATGGGGACACTATCACCGCCAATACAAATCTAAGGGGAGGCAAAAATCGGTGGTGATGTTTGGTTTATGCAGTCTGGAGTAGTGGATGGAAATGCGTGGGCTAGCGTGGTTCTAGGCAGAGCAAGGTGCCAAAGGGGTTAACTAGGGATTTTGACCAAGTTTTGACCAAACTTTGACCATTAGGTTTGTTGTCTAGGTTTTCGAGGTGATGATCCAGGTTGACCAAGGTCAACGTGTTTGACTTGGTTGATCAGTCATTAGCGTTAAATAACTCTAATTGAAAACCTGGGATGTCACACGCTCCCTCGGTGAGCTGCCCCCTCGTGGCCAACGCGGGCTCCCGCAGCGAGCCGGTACCCACGGGGGAGCGACGGTGCAGCGCCGCTCACCACTCGCTCCCTCGGTGAGCTGCCCCCTCGTGGCCAACGCGGGCTCCCGCAGCGAGCTGGTACCCACGGGGGAGCGACGGTGCAGACACAGGAGCGGCCTCCCTGCCCCCTCGTGGCGTGGCAGCGCGAACGCGGGCTCCCGCGGCGAGCTGCTACACATGGGGGAGCAGTGGCGCAGACGCAGGAGCGACCTCCTCCGCGGCACGGAGGCCGCCTCCCTGGAGCGGCGGCGCGGAGGCCATCTCCCCCGGCGAGCAACAGCGCACCGGTGGTTCCGCGATTTTTTTCGATTCGCGTCACCCCCATCGCGCACCTGCTCTATCTTGTTGGGAACCTGTGGGGGTCAAGGAGTTGAGCAGCGCGACACCGTCTTCAAGGACCGGTTGTTGACGTATGCATAGCGGGCGGGGCTGGCACCGGACGGCGAGAGATGGCAGCTTGACCCAGTGTGGCTGCGGCAGGGAGCAACCTCGTCTTCAATGCCAGCTGACCCTCCCCACCAGTCCTCCACCCTCCCGACCGAGCTCCGACGGCCGCGTGGTGATAGTAAGCTAAAAAAATACGTAACTCCTTTTTTTTTGCGAGTGGAAAAATCACTAACAGAATTCCTGTGTGATGGATATATCTGTGCAGGGGCGTAGCCAGGATTTGAGCATAAGGGGGGCCGAGATTGTTGATTGAGCGTTCGTAAAAAAATCATATAACATGAAAATAGAGATGAGTTTAGTGGCACAAAAATTTTCAACAAAACGTTTAGATAATTAAGATATTCATTTTGGTATGATAAATAAAGAACCGCAAATTAGAACATTTTATGCCATCTAATGCTCTACTGCTCTAGCCCTCCCCACCCTATCAATCTCGCCAAAATTGCAAACTTGAAATTGGATTGGAGGGTTAGCTTGCTGCCTTGGATGTTGCAGCAGCAGCAATGGGAGGCAGGACGCATGCGTCCTTGCAGGCTGGGAGAGGTCGGCGCCTCGCACATTGGTGGTATCACAAGCGAAGGTGAAAGTACAGATCACTGGTATGGTTTTGATGGGCTATGGGCTGGTGATTCTTTGAGCTAATTGTAAAGCTTTCTTAATGGGAGCTCTAAATACTATAATTAACAAAATTAATTAGAGACTAATGTGGGGATGTCACACCATTAGGGGGGGCCAGGCCCCTGCGCGCCCCCCTGTGGCTCCGCCCCTTAATCTGTGAACCAACCAATTCCTGTGTGATGGATCCATTGAGAATTCTCGTTTAGTTCCCCAAGAGTTCTCAAAATTTTCGCATTGCAGATCGTGTTACCTCTCACAGAACACGTTTCCTAATGCAAAAATTTTACCAATTTCACCAAAAATTTCACCAACTAAACGAGGCTTGAAAGATGTGTTATCCATTAGGGACGTAGGCTAATTTCTTATTTGTAAATGATTGTCACCTGCTCAAGCAATGATTACCGTGGTCGCCTCTGCACCACAGCAAACAGATGACCTTTGTGAACCCGAAGCGTAGATAAAATATACGATAATGGTGGTTACCGAGTTTAACTGCTTGAGTTAGAAATCATCTATTATGAATTGTAATCCTTGATGTGAAAAATAAATCTAGAGAGAGGTTATACCATATGAGATTGGTTGATAAGCTATTAGTTTATACGACTGAGGAAATATTCTTTTATTTTCATGTAAAAATAAATACATAAGTATTGTTACATTGTGCTTATGAATTGATTGACAAAGTTTTTTTTAAAAAAAATTCAGTCAAGAGCATATAAGAGAGGGCTTGGTAATTGTTAAGGCGAGACAATGTGGTAAGCTTCAAAAACAAACAACTCCCCCTAGGCAAAAACATGCTTTGTTCTGCTATTCATGGTTTCCCCTCTTCCCCCGCCCCACCCACACACACACTTGCCTTGAGGGCTATAGAATTCATCATTATCTTTGTCTTAAAGTGATAGTATCATATCCTAACGACATCCAGACGAACTTGCAGATACCTTACATTGGAGAGGCGGCAGAGTGATAGTGCATGCGTTGGAGGAGGAAACCGGAATGGAGTCGAGAGGAGGTCGTCGGTGTGGAGTCAACAGGAATTGAGCAAGGCCCAACCCCAACGATCCAAGGAACTTAGCTCGGTGGACATGGATCTCCTCAACTCTGGCCAACTGTGCTCACATGCTCTGGTCTGGGGCATGGAGATGACTGAGCGAAGGTGGGTGAGGAGTGCATAGAAATGACGACGCGAGTGGAGGCGGAGAGTAGGTTGTGTGATTAATGGTAAGTTCCATGTAGAGACAGCAAAGCTCTGTGTTCGTAATCAAAGCTCGAAGATGTTGTTCAAATGCAAAGAATATGCTCCACGATCAAGCTCAACACTCTTAATATCATTTCTTTCCTTGCATGTGTGACTCCTAATAATTCCTTGCACGTGCGTCATTACTAGTAGAAAAAAAAACCCACTGAAATTTGCTAACCTTTTTTCGTGACGTTGAATGGTCACCGACGAGTTTAGCACCGGCCACCGGGGCCTTCTGGTCTGGAACTCCATGGCCGCCGAGCGTCGATCTTAAAGAATGTTACTAGTCGCTGGCGGTGGGTGTTCCACACCCCCATGGATGAGAAGGGCCAAGGCTCGCTAGTGGTAGCCTGGTAGGGAACGAGGCGGGCTAGCTCGGGAGTGGCCGCCTGGTAGTGGTGGGAACGTCGCCAGAGACAAGGAACCCCGAGCGGAGCCGGAGAGGTGCGCCATTGCCATCGTTGCGGCGGAGACGACGACGAGCTTCCACAACCTGACAGCCTTTACGTCACACCTAATTCTGGCTTCGCATCTTCAGATGATCAACGGTTAGATTGCGTCGGTAAGGTACAGCGTACCGGCCAGTGACTGGTACTGGCCGCCAGTCTAGCAGAGCAGGGGCAGCGCGTCGCTTCCCCCTGCTGCCGCCGCGCGCGTAGCGCTCGCTGCTGCGCCTGCGCATGTGGCCAGGGGACACCGGCGCTCCGGCAGCCGGACACATCAGCGCACGAGCGCACGGAACGCCACATGCGTGACACGGCCGCCGTCCCCTCCTCCTCCCAAGTCCCGAACACCAAGTACACTGCACCCAGCCGGCGACGTCTCCCATCGGTTCTTTCTTCCCTCTATTCTTTTTTGCGCTTTATCCATTGACCTTTTTCCATCAGGCGAAGGTGGCGGGAACGTACCGTACGTGCCCTCCCCCAATCATCATCATCATCGGCAGCAGCAGAGAACGCAAAAGAAAATTAGCGGCGGCAATTATGAATTATGCGGCTGATTGGACCGGTGAATCCGAATGCCCCCGGCAGGATCGTGGAGTAGGGCACAGGCACCCCGGCAGCAGGGGCATCAAGAAAATCCAGAGTTTGACGCCGGGAACCAGTAGGCATGTCCCGGTGTTCCCCCCCTCACCACCTCACCTACCACGCGTTGGCCGGCAGGGCCCCCCCTCCGGCCCGGCGCGGCGCCTCCTCTCGCCCGCCCGCCGGCATCCTCCGACCACCGGACACCGGTCTCTGCATGGGAAATTTACTGCTCGGCTCCGGCTCGGCTGGGCTGTGCTCCGTCCACCGTCCTCCTCCTCCTCGCCACGCCATGTGATGACGCTCTGCACCTGTAAGCGACGACCCCTGTGCGCCTGTCCGCATGCGCGCAACGAGCGCGCAGCCAGGCACCCAGCGGACTGTTCGCTTGGTTGGTTACTGGTGGCTGGTGCTGGTTTGTTCTGAGAAAAAAGTACTGCTAGTTGGTTGTTGGTGGTTGGTTTTTTCTGAGAGAAAACTACTGCTGACTGGTGGCTGATAAGCCAGACGAACAGGGCGCAGGTAACCCCCCGGCGGCGTGATTGGCCTTCGTCGCGCGCTCTGCGGCACTGCGGCAGCCGGCAGGCCGGCCGTCAGGGCAGGCGGACATGCAGCAGCGAGGGCCGTGTTTGGTTGGCTGAAAAAAAAATTTCATGAAAAAAGAATTTTGCATGCATGGAGTACCAAATGAAGTTTATTTGCAAAATCTTTTCACAGATGAGTGCAACTTTGCGCGACAAATCTAAGGAGCGTAATTAGTAAATTGCTACAGTAATGCTACAGTAATCATGTTCTAATCATGCGGTCACAGACCTCATTAGGTTTGTCTCGCAATTTTGTTCGGGGTTGTGAAGGTAGTTTTGAAACTAACTTTATTTAATTCTCTTCATTAGTAGTCAAAATTGCATTTAATAGGGGTGAAAAAGTTTTCACCCCCGCCAAACACGGCCCCAGAGGGCGCGCACGTGCCCGGCGGACGGACGGATTGGACGGCGCTGCTGTGATGGAGGCGACGCGACGCGACGCACAGGGCGGGCGCGGCCAGAGTGCCTGACGACCTGACTGCCCTCGCCTGTGCGTGCCGCTGTGCCTGAGCGTCAGTGCGCGCTGCCGCTGCGCGCCGTGCCATGGATCGGGGACGGGGACAGGGCGAGCAACACTTCCACTGTGCCGCCCACAGGCCCCCGCCCCTCCCCCTCCTCTGCTGGCCATGCGCACAGCACCAGCTAACCCGTGTCACTGTGGCGCCGATCACCTCGCTGCCTGACCGGATGGATGATGGGCTGCTTGGTTTCTTGCTCTTTCATCAGTGCCTCGCCGCCGTGTGCCCGTGTCGAGTTCATTTTCGTCGAGTCATGCATGCAAATGCCATGGCGATGCCCCATGCCCGTGTCGAGTTCAGCTGGATGCATGCAAATGCCATGGTGATGCGAGGCAAAAGTCAACTTGTTGATGGGCAGAACGGGTTCTGAAGATAAGCCGGCACCGTCAAAACCGGTCGTGTCATCGTCGTGCTTGCTCTTCCGGGTAAAGGATTCTGCGACAGAACTTGACGACTGTGAACTGAATGACAGGTGAGCAGTTCCGGGCTGATGAGGTTCGGCACATGGGCCATGAGGAGCCTTTGGCTCAAAAAGGATCGTGTCCGGCATGGCCCGTAGATTTCCGAATCCCTCCCAGCGATGGGAAAAACGGATCGGAGCTACGGTGATCTTTCCCGTCCACCAAAGGAGATCCTGCGAGTCTGCAGCAGCTGCATGCATAAACAAGCACACCAATGGAAGCCGAATAATGCAGCACATGAAACAACTCGATCGAACCATCATTGCGTTGCAAACCATGGCTGCTGCACACCACCAACTTTCTACCGGCCTCACTGAAACCCAGCTGCTGAACGCTCCCAAACACACCGACTCCGGCCATCTCCATCCATGATTGCAGCTCGAGTTCCTCCTGCCTGCCTGCAGAGCCTGCATCGCTGATCGCTTCCAGTTTCTCACGAGCCACAGACGATTTCGCCGTTGCGTTGCCCTGCTCGGCCGGCCGTGCCGCCGTGTCCCGGCCAGAGGAGCGGCCAGCGCCGGCCGGCCCCCACCACGAGCCGAGGCCACATGGGCAGCACACCGGCGCGGGGAGCCCCTGTCACGCTGCGCCGGGAAACAGGCCTCCTCCCTCCGGCTGCTCTGGGCTTGGTGACAAGACAGAGAACAAAATGGTTGGGAACATATCAAGTGGAAACCAACCCCTCCGTGCAAACTATGGAAACTTCAATCTGAACCACACGATGTTGATTCAAAGGAGGACTCATGGGAGGTAGGAGGGGTGATGTGCAAAACTCATGAGAGGTGGGAGGGATGATTTGCAAATGCACTTATGCAAATCACCCCTCCCACCTCCTATGAGCCCTCCTTTGGATCAACATCGTGTGGTTCAGATTGAAGTTTCCATAATTTGTACGGAGGGGTTGGTTTCCACCTGATACGTTCCCAAAGTTTATGAGAGACAGTTGGAGGGATAGCCCTGTCTTTCCCATTTAAGGACACTGCCGCCCTCTCACGGCCGCTCTCCCCTCCTCCTCCTCCCTCCTCCTGACCTGAAACACCCCCCCCCCCCTCCTGTGGTGACGCCGCCTCCAAGCACAAGCGCACAGGGATGGCCGCGCGCTACACCCCGTGTCCTCGACGACCCCTCCTCCCCCGCCCCGCTCGTCTCCTGTGAAGACGAAGATGGTGGCCGGGTGTCAGAGGCTTCAATGTTCCCTTGAGGTCGTGGGTGTCCAACAACAAGAGCAGGCCAGGGCGAGAACAATGGCTTCTTCGGCCTTGCATTGATGCGGGGGAGCCCAGAGCAAGCATAAATATAGCCTAGCAGTATTCATTCCTTCCCAAGCTCATCAGAGCTTCATTCCCTCTCTTTTCTTCCTTCGTTCCCTTCGGCTAGCTCTGGTCTATATAAGTCTAGACTGCTTGTTAGTTTTCGATCTCGATCGTCTTGCTTCGTTCTCTCGCTCTCCCTCTTCCTCTCCCTCTCCCTTGATCGATCCTGATCCCTGACCACCGCCGCCGCCGGCCATGGAGTCCTCCTCCCACATCACCGGGGACGACGGCGGCGAGGGCTGCAACAGCAGCGAGTCCGGCTGGACAATGTACCTCGCCTCCCCCATGCATGGCGACGACGGTAGTGGTGGAAGTGGCAAGGGGAGCGGCAGTGAAGGGAGCAGCGTCGATGATGGCTACGGATACATCATCAGCGATAGGAGGAGCGGCAAGAAGCCGTACCAAGATTACGCCGACGGCGACGGCGATGACGATTCCCTGGCGTCCGATGCTTCGACCGGACCGGCCAAAGTGAAGTCGCCTCCGTCGTCGTCCCCGCCGGAACACGGCAGAAGAGAAGATGGAGGAGGGCATGGGAAGAACGGCGTCGCAGGCAGCGGCGGCAAGGAGGAAGACGAGGAGGAACACGGCGACGTGAGAACAACCAAGTTCGCGGCGACCTCCCGCACCAAGAAAGGCGGCAAGCAGCAGGTTGACAAAGGCGGAGAAGCAGGCAACTCGTCAAGGCGAGGCAACAGCAAGCGAGGCAGCTCGTCAAGGAGAAGCTTCTTCCTCTGGTAAATCAAACGACCGACTATATAAATGTATTAGCTTCAATGTACTAGCTCGCATTGCTGTACGTCTCGCGTGCATCTCTTCGCCGCCATTGCTGGTTGAGCTCAGATCAGAACCCTGTTAGAAGCAGCTAGCATCAAGCATGCATTCATTTGGAGATCAAAGGGAAGGCTCTTTTTTGGTCCTTGTTTTTGCCTTCCATGGCGTTCTCCTCCCTCGTTGACCTCCCACTAGTAGGTTTTAGCCGTTGCCATGTAAAGAATCTACTGTAACCTCTGGTCATTGTTCTTCAGTGCCCTGCTTTTAATGTCGTTGCTTGCAATCTCCTTCTGTGTTTCTAGATATTAATGAACAACTGCACTAGGCACTAGCCCAGAATCTACACACTGGCCAGGTGGATTTAGGTTTCATCAAGTCATTATGGGCATAACAGTAAACAGAAAATAAAGTTTTCTGCTTACTCCAGTATCTAGAATGTCAGGAATGTGTGTGTACATATAACTGCATATTCTGTTGTTACAATACAATACTATTTCAGAAAAAAAAAGAGGGCACATGCACACATGCTATCTCCCTACCAAAATCGCCATATGCAACATCTCAGCAAAGAATATTATCCACCAATCATCACAACCTAAGTTCAACCAAACATAAAGAAGCAGGAACATGTATCGATCACAGGCAAACGTGTTGCTAGCTGCGGGTTAGCTTTCCAAGCCATCAGCTTGCCAACTCACATTCCTCAAGCAGATGCTGAGAGCAGGTGGCCTTGGCTAGCCTGAACTCTCTAATGATCATTTGTTGGGCATGACTGCCCATCATGTGGTAAGTATCCTATATAACAATGCTGCGGAGGAATGAATTATGTGGCCTAAACTCCAGAGCAGAGGAATATTTGTCTAACCACACCACTCATGCAGCATCAAGGGAGCAATTGCTGCACATGCTGTGGACAGGGTGGAAACAATGATTTGCCCATCACACAGGTCAAGCTAGTTAATGGCCATAAACAAACCTACAATGATGTAAGCCGGTTTATGTCTCTAAAACATCCCCCCTTATATTTTTCTTTCTTGCCACACCAAATCAACAAAAAAATATATGAAGATATGTGTGCCTCATGTTCTAGAAGAATATATATGTAAAAGGGCAGCATGAGTACAGCTAATGCACCTCTTTTTTGCACCAATCTCCTTGTGTAATGGTGGCAATGAGCTGCTAGACTTTATACAAGAATTAAACAAGGTGCGGTTGCGTCTCCTCTAATGTGTGGTGGCAGCAACATGCCGCAATTAAGCCTCGCGCCAATAATTCTCCATGAACGAACTTGATCATAGAAACGTATAATGCGGGTCTGCACAGCCCAACAAAGCATGCGAACAACAGAAGATGCACAAGAGAGTCCAGCTATCACCTGCTATTCTCATGTATGATTCTTTTCAATCCAGAGCCGCAAGTGGCGAAAGGTGACTTTGGCACGGTTCCGATAATCGCCCTCCCTCAGCTGGGAAATAATGCAGGCAGAGATACGCCTCTGCAATCTGAACTCTGAACAGCAAGGTGTGTCAACCTCATCTCAGCTGGACACTGCAATCGATGAACTGAAAACGGAAATTGACAGTTTTTCAGAGATGGAAAAGGAAAACGAAGATCTATCCATGCTGTGGTACCAACAACAGAACTGAAATGCTCATATAAAACTATGAAATCTTCTGTTCTACTGTCCGACCATACAAGCGTACAAGCGTACATGGAAGGCAAAGAATACTCTTATGTATAGAAAATGTTCAGAATTTGATTTCAAGTTACTGAACAAGAACATGGACCACCTGAAGACAAACTCTGCAAGTTGGGCAGGGAGTCGTAAAACGAGGCAGCATGCTCATGAGTCACGACCCGTTTTTTTATAGAGTTCATCAGAGCATTACATTTCTCATTTTCGATATAAGCCTAGTCGATCACAACATCAAAGTGGACCATAATTAATTCAGAAATCAAAGTGTTTTTTTTATATATTAGACATCATGATCAGTTAGAGCAGTGTAAAAACCTTTGATCTTAAAAATGGACTCCAGTTGACTGAGGTTAAATTTCAGATGGGTCTGCAGTCAACGCCCAGTTGTTCACCTAACAAAATGTAGCAATGGGATCCACTAATCTCATGTGGAAAGTCATTAGCACGTAGCGATTTAATTTAGGTTCGAAGCGATATACTAGCTAGGGATCGGGAAAAATGCAGGGAGTATAGATGGCCATTTGGCCCGCCCAGCCCAGCACGACGCGACCCAGGCACGAAATGGCCTAGCACGACGCGGCCCGACGGCCTTCGTGCTCGTGCCGTGCCGGCACTATGGGCCGAGAGCGCGGCCCAGCACTAGCACGAGGCTGTTTTTTCGTGCTGGGCCGGCACGAGGCACGACAGCTGGCACGATGGGCCATATGTGCCGTGCCAGCCTATGGCCCGACAACTTTGTTACACCACATTCAAAAGCATTTTTCACATCAACTTCAAATAACACATTTTCATAATCAATTGCTGACAAACATATCATTCAACAGCCAATATATGAAGAAAGAAGCAAAGACAAACAGATAGTTTAAAAGATCAAATAATAATTAATAAGTGAGTTGTTCTTATTGTGTTGGCTCATTAAAAACCTTTGTAGGTAAAAACTCGCACCTCGCGAGAAAACCCTACAAAGAAAAAAAGAGTATAACCGGCTCTAATAAAGTTCAGATACTACAACTACAAGTCTCAAGCTATTACAACAAGTCTCTAAAGCTATTACAACATTCAATCAAGATACAAGTTCTCAAATGATGCTTCAAGCTCAGGGTCTTCAATGTCATGCTGCAGTCTTGAATCAGCCAACTCCCAGTCCTTCACCAATGTCAGCATCTCCACCATGTCCGAGGTTAGACGTCGCCGCCGCTCCTCAATTATCCTGCCAGTGGTACTAAATGCAGATTCTGAAGAAATAGTTGAGACAGGCACAGTCATAATATCTTTAGCAAGAATAGAAAGAACAGGATATGTTAGCTTATGCTCATGCTACCAACCCAACACACTGAAATTATCTTCAAACTGGGTGACATTGTCACTGTCCATGTAGGAAGATAGTTCAATAGTAAGAGGAGCAAGAGGAGGAGGAGCAATAGGAGTACCAGAACAAGCAGCAGCATGCATTCCATGTAATAAAGAAGTATGAGATGTTCTCCTAGATAGATTGGATGATGCACTAGCAGTAGCAACAGAACCAACACTAGCAGAAGAAGAAGAAGATTGAGAGGCAAAGACCTTACTCCAACTTGTCATCTGCTTACCTGCAACAGGGCCAGGCTGTGGAGGCCTTTGCACCCTCAGTAGAGATCCAAACTTTACCTCATACTTACCATACAGAGTATTCAGTTCTTTCCTTACATCACTCAAGTACCTTGAGTAATCCTTACCATTGAACTCAGATAGAATGCGGAGAACATTAGTAAAACCCTGCATCTTAGCCCTAGGATCTAAAATGAATGCAAAGGCATACAGGTATGGTATGTTACTCCAGTACTCAAGGAACTTCTGCTTCATGGGAGAAACAATGCGCCTGAAATCATCCTCAAAATCTGGATCAGACTCATAAGAATTAAGATGCTCAGCTATTTCAAGAACATGATGCAGCACCAATGGAGCAGTAGGATAGTAAACACCAGACAAAACAACAGTAGAATTATAGAACTGTTTAAGAAATTCAAACATTTTTTCAGCAGCATACCAGTGGTGCTCTGTCAGCAGGGGTAGCCCATCAACTAAAGGATGATTAGTTGTAAAAAAAACAGAGAATGTATGTCGATGAGAAAGAAGATGCTTGAGCATGAGGTACGTAGAATTCCATCTCACATCCATGTCCAACCCAAACTTACGAGGATGGACATTAGATGAAATGCAAAATGACTTGTATGCAGCAATGCGCTGGTTAGATGCATTGAGAAATGAAATTGCACTCCTAAATGATGTAAGAAAAGGTTTAAAAACATCAAGGCCAGCCTTCACAATCAGATTAATGATATGACAAGCACATCGCTGATGCATGCACAAGCTACCAACATAACCAGAAATCACAGGAGTCAACTTCTCAATTGCCTTTGTGTTGGCAGCAGCATTGTCCAATGTAAAAGCAAATATCTTATCAGTCAAGCCATACTCATCAACAACAGATTTAATGCGCTCAGCAATATTATCAGCATTATGAGAACAATCAATCAAGCACATACCAATGATCATCTTCTCTAATTGCCAATCAACATTCACATAATGAGCAACCACACTAAGATAATCTTCCTTAGCATTTTCAGACCAGATATCAGATGTCAAAGCAACAGAAGATACAGACTTCAAAGAATCAACAAGTTCATCACGAAGAACCTTGAAAAACTTATCAAAGTCTCTAGTTGTGGTTTGCCTAGAGACACAGGTAAACTTAGGGTTATGAGCAAGCCTAATGTACTCCTCAAAAGCATCAAACTGACCAATACATATAGGCAAATCTAGTCTAGCAATCAACCTACAAAGCTGAGTACGAGCAACCTCTTCACTATACGACCAAAGATGCATGTTTCCACCATCAGAGCTAAAGGCAAGCTGGGACTGAGAAGACTTACGTTGGCGAGCAAGGAGAACAGATCACTTGGGAAGGTGTTGAAGTAAATGGCCAGTGCCACCAGTGGACAAACCTGAGTAAACCCTGCCGCAGTGCTTGCACGTAGCTTGTACACGAACTCTCTTGTCGTTCTTCATCTCGAACACCTCCTCGAAGTCGTTCCATGCTTTGGACCTCTTAGCCTTTGTTCCGACGGTGCTGATGGTAGGCGAGTCAGCGTCAGCAGCTGCACTCCCGACCCCTGCTCCAGCACCACCAGCCGTAGCATCCACTGCAGGTGCCTCCTCTGCAGGTGAAGATGGAGATGCAGAAACAGAAACAGGTGCAGCAGGAGGAACACGGGGACGGGGTCTTCGATTGGTAGCACGGGCACCCGCACCACGAACACCACCAGCAGCAGGATCCAATTAGCGAATGAGGTTGCCACCCAGCAGATCTTCTGCACCCAAGCCATCCTCGTCGTCTCCAGGAATACCCATCATCCTACACTCGTCGTTGTAGGTATGATCCATTCCTGCAGAAGAAGAGGCATTGCCGCATTGGTCAGAAAGAAGAAGAAACAGAGGAAGGAGAAGAAGAAACAGAGGAAGCCGTGCAGGAGAAGAAGAAGAAAGAAGAAGAGAAAGGAAGGAACAGAGGAAGGAGAACAGAGAAGAAGAAACCTTACCGGCGAGTCGGCGACGGTGGCGAGGGTGACGACGAGGTGGCTGGAGCCGTAGATCTGGCCGTCAAAGGTGAGGAGGAGGCAGGCGGCGACGTAGATCTGGCTGGCTAGGGTTCGGAGCAGGTGACCATGGCCGGCAGCGACGAGCACGACGAGGTGGCCGGCGGCGACGAGTACGACAAGGTGGCCGGCGACGAGCACGACGAGGTGGCCGGCGACCGAGTTCTGACGAGGAAGCCGGCGAGGGTGCGAGAGGGGAGGGGAGGCAGAGAGGCGAGGCGGGGAGGGTGGACGAGATGGCCGGCAGCGGAGGTGGCCGGTGGGGGAGAGTGTAACATCCCTGATGTTTAAGCAACAGTGATCACCCTCATTAACAAGGCTAAGCATGTTACTTAACCTTGTTGACTTGGTCAAACCCCTAACACCAAGTCAAACCCCTCAAAACCTAGGTCAAACCCCTAGAACTCTATACCTTTCTCTGATGATCTAGCGCGTTCTCCGCTTTTCATATAACAACTTCAAAATCGGCCAATATGAAAGTTGCTCATTGTTACATGGGACACATTTCCTTCAATTGGCGGCATTCGAGATTCAAAGTGGAAGGCATTCAAAAACTTGGTCGAAGTTTAGGACAGTGTTGAGACCAAACAGTGAAAAACAGAAACTTCCAGCCACTGCATCTTCAAATCCATAGACTTTTTCATGGGTCGGCCTTTGCAAAATTTGTAGCTGGTTAGCTGGTCTACAACTTTCCTAATTGGCGATTTTTGAGTTTAGTTCAAAAATTTGGAGGAATGGCCGGTCAAACAGGGCCTCATCGAAACCGTTTGAGGCCGGCGCTCTGGCCGCGCGTGCGCGCGAGCCGAGCTGCGCCAGCGTAGCGTCCCGACGTCTGTGCCACGTGCGCTGTGGGCCCCGCCTACGCCGCCGGTACCCCTCGACCAGGTACATACTCCCCAGGGTGCCGCCGGTCCCGAGGATGCGCCAGGTAGCCGCGCGCCACACGCGCCGCGCCGCGCCCGCGCCCCGCGCGCGCTGCACTGCTCTGGTCCGCCGCTTGCGCGCGCCCCGGCTCCCGCTTATGCGCGCCCATGCAAAGGCCTGGAGCCCGCGCTGCTTCCCGCCGTCACCACCTATTTAAGGGGGCAAGCCCCGCAGCGCAGGGCCGCCGCCCCTGCTCCGCGTCCATCGCTCCGCCGCCCGCCATTGTGCGCCGCCGAGGAGTTCAATCACCAGAAGCACCTCGCGCCCGCCTGAGCCGCCGAGCTCCACCCCCAGACCCTTCTAAAGCTCCCACGACCGCTTGTCGTCTAGCCCGGAGCCCCACCTCGCCGGAGCAGAGCCCGCCGCGGCTGCCATTGGCGCCCCGCCGCCGAGCTCTACCTTCCGCGCCGCCCCGCTCCTGTCCAAGCACCCCGGCTCCCTCCCTAGACCCCACCAGTGCTTCCCCGGCCGCGCATTGCTCTGCGCCGAGCCCCTGTTCGCCGGAATCGGCGCCGCAGCGGCCGCCGCCTCACCGCGTCGCCGAGCCACCTCGCCGGCTGCTCCTCCGCCCCGTCCAAGACCGCGGACCAGAGCTAGGTGAGCCCCCAGCCCTTCCCCGCCGCTCGCCCGAGCCTCCCCGGCCCCACCTCGCCGCCGGCGAGGCTGCCAGCGCCGCCGTGCGGGCCGAGGCCCACATTTGTGAAGCCCCTTTTTGTCTAGGATCTAAATCATAAAAGCGAGGGTCTTTTCACAATACCGAGGGCACATCTGTGAATAAGAAAAACAGTCCAGGGACCTTCCGGCAAAATAGAATCTTCCCTTTTCTTTTCTTTTTACTAAATCTTGTAAAATGCATATCAAATCACAGACAAATCATAAAAATGCAAACTCAACTGTTCCGGAATCCTTGTGAAGAACACTAACTTTTCTACAAAGGGAGTTTTCAAAGTTCTGAGCAGTTTTTAAATAATTTTGAATTTACCGATTTGGCTAGATCTGAAATAAGTCAAATTCTATGCATGATCTGAAGCTGAATTTTGGATATGTTGTTCTACATGTCATGATGGTCTTCTGGTTTAAATTTGGCATAAAGTTATAAAGTAGATCTTTAATTATGAATTAAAGTTTGTTTTCAGCCTTGTTCCTGTTTATAATTTTTGTAAATTAACATGTTGATCTTTTGAACCCAATCTTTTTTGCTAGGATCCTATTTCATGGTGTTGCAGCCTTGATAAATAGTAGAGATGTTTTTATCATGTTTTATAGGGTCAAGTAATTTTAGCACAAATTTACCCTTCCTTTCATAAATTTAAATTGATTTAAATTTTCTTTGCTAAGTAAGTGCATATCTCTCCATGAATAGGTGTTTTGTGCTTCCGCATGAATTTCTAGCTCATATGTAGTATGGTGTGCATCTCTGAAAAGTTTCATGGTCTTCTTGTTTGTATTTCTTGCAGAATGAATTTTCAAAATAAATCAAGCTTAATCTTTGAATTAAAAGAAAAATAGAAAACCTCTTTTGTTTTCTTTTCAAATCTTTTGGGTTGAGCTTCACCAAGTCACACTATGAACAACACCCATAATTTGGTGAAGAAAAAATTATTTATTAATCTAAATGTGCACACAATCACCATCAAATAAGAAGTTAAATCACGCACGCATACCCCTTCCTTTGATAGGAAGAGTATGCTGGATATATTCTTATCCAGGTGAATGTGGTCACCCATACACCCACACGTTTACCCTTCAATTCTAAACTATGTTCTCACTCCTCAGTTAAATACATGAACTTAATGCATATGCATATCGTGTAGAACTTCCGGACGGAAACTGCGAGTTGGTGCCGGAATCCGAGGGAGATCTCGCGCGAAGGAGAAGTGAACGTGGTAGAGGTGCAGCAAGACCCGAACCAAAGTTCGGAGGAGTTCGTCACTGACTTTGCTAGTTAAGGCAAGCCCCGGAGCATAACCCAATTTTCTAACTTTTACAATTATACTTGTCTATGTTTGTGCATTTACGTTTCAGGAGTTGAATTGAAACCCTAGATGCATGATCTTAGGTTCCTATGCTCAAATACTAGCATGATAAGGTCGCTAGTTGCCATGCTCTAAGGACAAGGTAAAAGTCGAGTGATGTTCGTCACTCGCGAGCTATAGGTCTCTTATGTTGGAATCATAAGATTTTGATAAATGGATTTGCTCATGTGGTAAGAGCATGGGACCGGCTCCGGCCAGTAGGTCTGTGGTTAAGCGTTTGAACGTACTAAACATTTGCCGGGAATGGGACCGGTAAGTCTAGTACCTTCTTGATCCGGTAAGAGATCTATAACCACTAATCTTGGGAAGAGTCCCCTCTGCTTGCAACAGAGTGGTGCATGTGTGGGGTTGGGGAGGCGAGGCCGAACCAACCACCATGTACCAAAGACTGTAGAAATGGATCCTGAGTCGAGGACGGTTGGGAACCGGCTGGTTGGTGCATACCCCACCCCCTTTTGGTTTTAGTTGTCATTTTTGGGGTGTGCATTCTCCCGTGTGTTTAGGTTTCCCTTGCAAGGTTATTAATCGATCGATCGTCGGCCTCTCACCGTTACCCGAGATTGCTTAACCATACACTCTATGTCCCTTAATGATGGAATTGAGAAGTAATATGGATGTATGCTTAATTGTTTGCACAACTTATGCTTGCAATAGTTGCTTACTTAGTAATGGATAATCAACTAGAATTTTGAGCTAAAACTTGAAAGTAAGGACATACTCTTTGTTGCTTTTCAGCAAAACAACCCACTAGTCATAAAGCCCTGCATGTCTAGAGAGTTGGTGATTTTTCATCACCCGCCGGTTAAGTCTTGCTGAGTATTAGTATACTCAGCCTTGCTTTTGATGTTGTTTTCAGGTGATGTGAACGATGATGGGTTCCCGTGGCCTGGTTCTCTCCCACCCGGTTGGGAAGTAGAGTGGGAGGATGACAGTGCTTAGTGACGTCATGGATGACCTCCTATGACGTTACTTATGACGTTTAGTATTTTAATTCCGCTGTGTTTCGAACTCTGAACCTTTTACTTTATGCGAAAGACTTGGTTTGTAATATTAAAACCTTATGGAGCTTGATGTAAGAATTTGTGATATGTTTATCTCTGGACTCGCCGTCGTGTGAGTTTTAATGTACAAGTTTTCGATCCTGGTTAAAGTGATTTACCGGGCTTGACCCGGCAGAGACGACAGGTTACTTCTGTGTTATTGCTTAATGACCAAATGGACTGGTTTAGGCAATAATATGGAATTAATTTGGGCGGTTCTGTCACAGAGAGGGTAGAGGCCGGAGGGCGTCGGCCGTCGGGGGCTCGCCGTCGCCGGCTCGAGGGGGAGGTGGGGCTGCGGCTGCGGGGGACGGGGGTAGGGTTAGGGTTTGCGATGGGGAGGAGGGACGCCTTGCCGACATATATACCGCGGCGCGGCCGACCGTTGGGCTGGGCCAGGCCAGGCCGAAGCGGCGAAGCCGACCGTTGGGGGGCCAGGCCAAAATTGGAGAGGGGGAGGTGACTTTGGTAGTGGGCCATCTGGGCCACTGGGCCTCGTGCCTGCTCATGGGCCCCGTCGTGCCTAGGGGGTTTGTGCTTGGGCTGGGCCGGCACTATGGGCTGAGATGAAGGCTCAGCACTAGCCCGACGTCGTGCTCGTGCCGGCCTGAGCCCAATAATATCGTGCTGGGCCTGTGCTCGTGTCGGGCCAAAAAAATCGTGCCATATGGCCGTCTATAGCAGGGAGCAAACGAATCACATAGTAAACCATTCCCGTGGCTAGAGAGACTTTTGGAACAGAAAGAAGAGAGGATATGGAGATGGTTCACATCACTCCCCAAAATTCCCCAACTTAATTAATCACCCGCCAGGTCGCTACTAATTACCTGAGCAGTGGACGAAGCCGGCGGAGGCGGGCACGGCAGAGACCGCGGTGAGACGGCAAGGAGCACGTGCGGGCCGACGACAGGTGGGCAAGCGCGACGACGCAGGCACGACAGCGAGAGGGGCGCCGCCGCGGTGGGGCTTCATGCCTTCATCACGTGGAGGTTAGCCGCTAGGGTCCGAAGTTCTGAGCCGATGGACGAAGGACACGTGCCAGATCACCTGGTAATCTTATCTGATCCAACGGCGGAAAGAATTATGCAAGCCCGACTATATTTTTTAGGTCCTAGTCCTAACTTATTTTCATGATCAAAATTCGCAAAAAAAAAAACTTTTTCCATGATTTTTTACAGATACCCCCTCTAGCTATAAACAACCATGTTTTTGCGGTTTTTTAAGTGCAACTTTAGCCACTACTATATAGTAATTGTTATACTCCCTCCAATAAAAATGTTTTAATGTACGGATATGGTTTTCAAACCACAACTTTGACTAGTATTATTTGTTACAAATGTAGCAAATACTTTTGATTGAAACTATAATTCGAGATAAATCTACTCGTATACACCTTCCATCCCAAATTACCATTTGTCTTGGCTTTTCTAGATACTTTCACCAAAACATACATAGAAAATTTAATTTATAACCAAAGTTTTTGAATAGACGATTTAAAGAAAACTCTTAAAACAACACTTATTCGTTGCTAGAGGGAGTAACATATAGCTAATGTACAAATGGTATAATTTTTCCTACAAAATTACTTATATCATTTTCAAATAATCAAACTCAACATACACAAAAATAAGTCTGTATGTGGATAGAGAAATTTCTCGCTACGAGAGGTGGTGTGAATGTGGTTATATTTTCTTGTATGTTGAAGTTCGGGAACTATATTATATTTTTTTCTAAACACTATAAGCTAAATGCAATAATGAATAAAAAATGATTAACAACATTGTTGTGTAAATCACGAACTATATCTTGTCGTAACGAAAGATGTGGCTCAACATGACAAGTGGTTTCTTGCTTCTTGGTCTCCCATGGATTTCTCAACATTCGAGTCCAAATTTGATACATTGGACCATTTCCTTCTTATTCTTTGAAATCTATTTCCACTCCTTTCCGTGTTTTGGAATATTTTTCAGCCTTCTTTTGGTATGAACAATTTGATTTACCGAGCTTCTTCAAATATTTTAAGCTGTTCTAGAAAAAATTCAAACTATAAGTGCAATCGGATCTAAAATTAAGTATCTAGATCGAATTCACGCAACTAAGGCCTTGTTTAGTAGATCGTAAAGTTTCTACAGTTCGCCCGTCACATCGAATATTTGAACACTAATTAGAAGTATAAACATACATTAATGACAAAATCAATTTCATAACTTTGGAAAAAATTGTGAGACAAATTTATCAAATCTAATTATTCCATGACAAAATCAACTTCATAACTTCGGATAAAATTGTGAGACAAATTTATTAAATCTAATTATTTCATAATTAGACAATGTGATGCTAAGTAAACATCTTTTAATAATAACTTAACTAGACTTAATAGATTTATCTCGCAAATTACAATCTATCTATGTAATACTACTTCCGTTCTTAAATATATGACGTTTATGACAAAAAATTTAGTTCATTTTAAACTAAATTTCTTGTCATATATTTAAGAACGGTGAGAGTAAGTGTTATAATTAAATCATATTTAGTTTTTCTAATTAGCATCGGAACACTCAATTGATTTTTTTTTTAAGTTGCCAGGAGCATTGGCCCGTCATGTAAGGAGAAGAGAACGGACACCCGCGCGAACGCGAGCGGCTGCACCAGCCCCAGCTGGCGCAACGAACAGAGCTCCCCAGAGCACTGTTCCCCCGCGTGAGCACCCAGCGCCGAGTGACACTCGAACGCTGGTGGGCAGCGTCGCACCCAGCGACTCCTGCCATCCGAGCTAACGCTCGGTCTCGGAACACTCAACTGAGCAAGACCTAAATTCCAACATACTTGACCCCGCCCGCTTTCATCGGTCATCGGTCAGCACCACCACCATTTCCTCTTCCCAATGCCGTCCTCCCCGTGGCCTCCCACTGCCGGAGCTCCGCCGCCGCGAGCGGCGGAGGACACGGCCTCCACCGTGGCGCTTGAGCGTCGCCCCGTCGAGGTACCACTCCCTTCCCTCTCTGCCTCTTGCTCTGAAGCCCTAGTCTCCATTCAGCTCGTTCTCAGCTCACCTGACATCATCACCCTAGGGTTCCCGATCTCCCCCCGCGCGGAATGAAGGGCCCGTCGCCGCCGCCGCCTCGGTGCAGGAGAGCATGGCTCGGCTTCCGTCGGAGGACTATTTCTCGTAAGGCCCTCTCGCTTGCCCCTCCTCTCTCGTGCTCTGTGTTTGTGCAATTGTCGCCACTCGCCAGGAGTTCTGCTGCTACATCGGGGTACTGCTTTGCTTTGACTAGTTTTGGGCTTACGAATTAAGCGCATTGTCATATGCTGTCTTGCTAGGATAGTTCCCTTCCTCAAACATTATGGTAATAAGCAATATCCATGGCCACTGGGCTGTCTGCAGTTCTGCACACGTGTGCCCAATTGTGGATTCTTAATAAGTGATGTGCCAACTGACACGAATAGTTCCTACCGTACATAGATGCTTTGAGAAATTTAGGTCTTATGGTTTTTTTTTACTTACTTTTGCTTATTGTGAGAAACTTGATTTCAGAGGTTGAGGACAAATGTGTCTGAGATGCAGCTGTCCCTGCTGGCATAGCAATCACTTCTCCTATGGATAAACTGACAGTAGGAAGCTTGGGTAATTGTTATTCGCAGTTGGAACTGTTGAATAGGGTCTGTTCTTCAAGAGCGATGTGATAGCATTTCTTTGATCTTTCTGGTTTAACAGCTAACTTCTGACTTCACTTTACATTGAATGCATGTCACGAGTTCATATTCCTACACAAGTTGTCATAGTAGAAATCGATGTATCATATTACTCACAGTCACAACATAGGTCTAAGGACACCTTAAGCTCTCTTTACTGCCACAGTGCCACCAGCGCACCATGTTGTTTGTGTAAGTCATGTTAGTCCATCTGGGACTATGAAACAAACTTTTAACCCAAGGAAGGCAACTTGGTTCATATTTTTCAACTCAGGTCTTATTATGGTCTTTACATTGCTGCCATCTTTCTTCAATTTTTCCTAACAGATCAACAATAGATTCTTACATCCATCAATGTGTTTTTTTAAAATAATTTGTTGGATTTTTATACAACCCAAATTAAGCTGTTCCTTGGTCACTGTGAAAAAAACACAAAAGCTTACCCTAAATGTTCTTTTTGCTACTCTTCATAGAGAGGTAAAAACCCTGGAGCATGGAGAGAAAATCAACAAATATCAGGGTATGCTCGCAGCACGTTTGAAGGCCAAATATTTTTCCAACAAGACTTTTGAAGAAGGTAACTGATTAGAACTGGATGACCTGGTAAATTAAGATGAACATTTATTTTGCTTATTTTGTTTCGAACGGTATAGTCTCATTCGATTATGTTAGCCAGAGTTGCTGTCTATGTACTTCATCAGTTTTTCGATTGTGTTAATCGAATTAAGAAGTAAACTGTATGAATCAAAATGAAAGTCGCAGTCGAGAACTCATATTTTGTTATCACTAAATGTCACCAAGTATGACCAATCATTTTCTAAAATCTATGAATCCTATGTTTCTGAGTCTAATCTGTATCATATAGAGAAGCCAGAGCAGCCAAGGGAGAAAGACACAGCTGGGGAAGGGCATTTCAATTTACAGTGGATTGAATATGTATTGGTTGGATTGAATTTTGAAAGTTTGCATCCATGTGGCACATTTGATGGTGTTGATAGTGTACATACCAACAAGTAGATGTCAAAAAGTCATTCTCTTAATCCGAACCAAAATTCCGGCCTAAAAAAATGCAAGTTGACACAACAATTATATGCAGATTGAAATCCATTATCTTCTTAGCGACCAAGCTTAACATCCCTAAAACTGCATAAGCTGATCCATTATAACACGAGTCTCTGTGCCATGCATGTGTGATTAACTTGTCAGTAATCCAAAGCCTTACCTTTTATATAAAGTTGTTGTTTCATGACTGATCAGTTGACTTTATACAAACAAGAAAGCAATTGTGTCCAAGTTCTTTTAAATTTCTGACTGATTAGTTGATTGCAAATGAAAGGTCAGTGCTGGCCATGGAGTTGTTGTATGCCAGTATGTGTAATTGTTTTTCTTCTTACCATGCTGTGAACAGGAGACGTGTTTGAAGAAATCGTGATACAGTCGGAGACCATTCGACTAAGCAGGTGCTGTTCTCTCAGTTTGCTTATTGGAACATTGAACTGAAGTTCTGTTGCAACAACCATATGCCGTTTGTTTTCAGGTGGCCATTTACAAGGTTATTTGCAGATCCAGCAAAATTTTGCCGAGAAAAGAGCTGTACTGAGAAGAACATTTCTCCATCTCTGGCTGGGGCAGCCATGTCGAATAATTAAGCACCGCGTATTTAGCTGAAGAAATATCTTAACACCTGGCATGTGGCTAGTATCCATCGATCATGACCACCTGATGGATAAAGGCTCTGCAGTTTTCATCGCTAACTTGTACCTGTTATCCTTAAATTGAGCAACTTAGAGCTTGTACATTTTCAACAGGCCCGTGTTAACCTTATATTGATTTGAACTTTTGTAGACATGTTTGCAGGTATACTGAAACCCATTACCTATATTTGTGGAAGTACACTGATATCGATATTATTCCTCCATGGGATGTTTCAATTTCAACTTTTTACCTGCTAGAGGTGTCATATCCATGATCTTTGCATATTTTCTGATTCCTTTTCTGCTGAAATGATGTAATTTGTAGGGCACTAGCATCTTGTCGCCTAATATTCTGCTTGCAGTACCGACATCCTGTCACCTCTGATGTCAATTATTGCAACGCTTCTGCAACATCGATGGCAAGCTGCAGCTTGCAATCTCAAGTGCCCCCATGGACTCAGTAGCAGATGGATGAACACACCTGAACTGAAGCCGTTCTTATCCTCATGACCTCAAGCAACTGCACTGGCCTAGGCAGGTAAGCTGTGCTCTCCTGGGAGGGACAGTTTGTTGAAGTGCTCTCCCCTCCCTCCTGTACTTTCCAGTTGTTTCTTCCTGCTATAAGGAAAGCTCCATGGCCACCACTGCGAGACATCGCATGGTGCATTTGGTGCTTCTTCCACCGGGCGCCTGGTGTGAGCCAAGTGCCCCAGGCCCCAGCCCTTTTCTTCCCTGTTGCTCGGGCCCTGTGATGTGAGCATCTCACGCTGGTGGCTAACCCTTTCACCCCAGTGTTCACACGTAACACTTGGACATGCCTGAGCTGATGCCGCACTTGCACTCGCAATGTGTGCTCAGGGTCTAGATCTGTTTTCTTCTGCGATTTTTTCTCAGTGCTCCGGCACAGGGGGCTGTTCCTATCTTCAGCCACACAATTTGAGTTAATTCTCCATTCTGGTCAACTGGAATCTACGTGTGTTCATGTGCTGTCAGTTGTTAGTTCATGGCCGTAGTCCATATCTACATTTGACAGTGAAATCCTTGGAGTTCCTGCGCATGTTTGCAACTGGAAACTGTATTGAAATTCATATGCCTTGCGCAAAGCAAAATTCTCGTGTCTGGCTTTCACTTTCGAGGCTCAAATATCATTTGTATGAGAATAACGTGATGCTTATTTATACTTTGTTATGAATAACAACTCCCATCTTTTTCTCCCTTTTGGATAAACGTAGTGCATTTTTTTAACATTTGGGAACTAGAATTATACGCCGGAAAAGCGCAGATTTTTTTTGTATTGCTGCACATGTTACTGAACTTTTGCTGGAGGTTCTCCGGAATCATGTGCGATAAGCATCTCGATGAATGGGATGTGGTTGGTTCGGTTCGAGATCTTGATGCTACAATATTCATATACCAAAATTGTTTGATACATATGCTGAAACTTGTCTGATACTGATACGGCATGAGCCGGCTCTGCTTCTGCTGTGCTGAAATAGAAAAGCAGAAGCTACTAGATGACTGACACTAAGAGAAGCATACTGTCCATTAATTTGGAAAAGCAGAAGCTACGAGATGTAAGTTGCAGCCGTGTTAAAACAATGTCTTGCTTGGAACGCCAGAATTTTAGCGCGAGCACAGTATTTTTACCTCTGTCGCTCTCATCTTTTGGTTTTGCCATTGTTCTTTTGCTCCATTGGCTGCTGGTTTGCAACTCGCGTGGAGAGGAAATCAGTGACTCGTTTGCTTTAAGATTAGTGCTGTTTTTTCGTGTAATTTTCAGTAGAGCAAAACTCATGAATATATGATGACCTGATCCACTTTAACTTATCCGTAGGGTAAATAGCAAAACAACTCTTAGAAATTAAAAAAAAACGTCCCAAAAACATTCATTTGAGGATGCACACGCTCGCATGCCTCCGTCTCCTTAAATTATCCTTGCTTAATTAATCACACATGTTCTTATTGATGTAATACTCCAATAATAATTATCCTCTCAAGTAAAAATTGGGTCGGATAATGTGTTCGATCATTCAGAGGTACTGGTGCTGGTGGTGTTGCATGGCTCCGACGAGCCGCTGCGGTTGCTCGAGGAGGCACCGGCGGCGGCGCTCTTCTTCTTCGCGGCCGCTTGTTGCAGCAGCTGCTCGAGCTTCTTGGCCAGCTGGGCCTTCTCGCCCTTGAGCCGCGCGCCCTCGCGGCGGGCGTCGGCGCACTCCCTCAGCGCGCGGTTGAGCTCGTCGAGGAGGCGGCGGTTGGCGCCGCGGAGGTGCGAGACCTGCGCCCACAACTCGCTGAGCTGCCGCTGCTTGCGCATGCGCGACCGCCGCGCTGACTCCCGGTTCGACACCATCCGCCGGCGCCGGCGCTCCTCGTCGGCCGCGGCCGCCGCCGGGTTCATCTGGTGGCCGCTGCCCGCGCCGCCGTCTGAGCCCGAGCCCGAGCTGGGCGAGCCATTGCGGGCGGCGAGGTGATGAATGGCCGCTTCCCGGACGACGGTGTCGAGCTCATCAAAACTGGCCGCGTCGCCGCCGAGAGAGGCGGCGTCTTGGAAAGCCGACGCCGGCTCGAAGGAGGACGCCGGCGGGAAGTAGGCCTGAGGCGGCAAGGCCATGTTCATGTGGTGGTGCGCGGCGGCGAAGGAAGCGTTCGGAGGGGAGAGGAAGCGGAGGCTGGCCACCTCGCCATGGAAATGGTGGTACATCTTGCTCTTCTTGGTCTTCTTTGCTGTGCTAGTGCTTGTGAATGGTTGAGGCTCGCCGGCTTGCTAGCTGTCAAGCTGTGGGCTGTGGCTTGGTTAGATGACTGATCGAGCTTGGTTTGCTCTTGGTGCTCTGGAGAAGAAGGATCGGGTTGGTGAGGGCCTTTTATAGCGAAGCACACAGTAGCTTTGCATTTGCTTGCCTAAGAGAGAGAAATAATCATCTCTGTCTGTTCTATCCCATATGAGAGAGGACTTTGGTTTTGGACCACCACGTTGAGCTAGTTTATGCATTTTATTTTATTATATTTTTCTTTCTTGGTTTTGAGAGAATCTTGTTGAGCAGAGTTTGGTAGCTTGCAAATATGGGCATGGCTAGTGACTTAGTGAGCTTTTGAGGGCTGGCATATCTAAGTACTCCATGTGTTTCTGTAGATCCTTCGATCTCCTCTATAGATCACTTCATATCTTGTCCTCCCAAGAGAATATTTGGATTGATTTTTATAGTTTTATTTCTTTTGCACGACTTGACTCGAGTCAGGATCATCGTAGATGAGAGTTTAGCTCTGGATATATTCATGCCAAACCTCCTCCTGGCTTTTACGTGTATTCTCTAGAGATACCCTTCCTTTCGGTTACCACTTTCAAATTGTCGAGTATTGATTATTGCATGCATGGCCTAATTTATGCATAAGTCTCTTTTTCAGCCGGGTGCGACGAAATTCACAAGAGACAGCCACTTGCTGGCTGCCTGGCTCGTTGATAGGCACTGTGACACTAAAATAGCATCATTAGTGGAGCAACTTGGGAAGAAAACGGCGTCGGGTTGTGCTTTTGCAAGCTTATTAAGCGCATAACATTGGTCAGCAGCCATGTGTCTTTCCCCTGCCCTCAAATCACTGCACAAAATTGCCATACTTTCTTAGGGAACGTGAAATGGCCATAGTAGTAAACACCCACCTCAACAAAAGAAATCACAACAATATTCGTTCGAATTAAACACGCTTGCCTAATAAATTGGTTTATCACGATCTAGCTAGCGAGTGGCAATTTTTTGACTTTATTTGCGGCAATTTCACTTCTTGGAGCGCACTTCCACAGGAAGAGATGAATCCAGCGGTGGGGCGGGCGGAGCTCGAGCCTCCCTACCGCCTTGAATTCAATGGATCTCCTCTACAAATTTGAGGATGAAGTTTGAAGGAAGGAGAGGGTAAAGGAAGACAAAACTGAGAAGAGCCCCTTGTATAGTCAATCCTAAATTCATCCCTGTCCATAGGCATCACATCTAGTTATTCGGCATTTAGTGAGTGATCACAGAAGTCTCACTCATTTTTATCCTTTTTCCATATGAACCACTCTCTATTATATGACCAACGTCATATATTAAAGGATTGAGGAAGTACTTTGCATTATGCAATAAAATTTTTTTGTTATTAGGGAGACATGCATATATACAGTGACACCAAAGGTAGCTAGTCGGACGTGGCGTTGTGTCCATGTAAAATCATTATTGTAGCCGGAGTCGTACGGGAAGGAATGACCACTGTCCACAAATTAATTAAAGTTGCGAGTAACGTTGCATTATTTTGTGGCTGAGCCTGCCAACTGGATTTGGATGGGGAAGGTGACGCCATCAAGTGGTCGATCGCTTTATGCAAAGGGTGAAAGGGCAGAAGGGCAGGGGCCATGAAGCTTTTCGTTGATTGAGGTGCTTGTCCATTGCAATGGCCCCACTCTCCTATAAACATTAGTTATGCCACACTGAAATGGATAATCTCAATTAAAATATATGGCTGATACTCTCTCCATTTCGAAATATATGGAGTAGTATCTTTTTTATTTTTGTATGTCGTTTTATATTGAGTTATCCTTCTTTTCTACTAGTTATTGTTTTCCTTTATAAATATCAGATATGATCTGCTCAAAAAAATATATATCAGATATGATACACTCTTTTGTGTGTCTCCTAAAAAGAAAAATAGTAGTATATGGAACACTTGGGACATCGGAACTCAGAAGGGTCTACAAAGTGACTAATAGTTTTGTTCTATCAAATACGACATTTCAAATTAATATAGTTAAATATTATGAAAGTATTTTCATGATTAATTCACAAACATCTATCTTACAAAGTCACCCTACTTTTTTTTGTACATTCATGGTCAATGTTAAAAGGCAGAAATCCTAAGATGACGTACACTTTAAATTGGAGGGGTGATGAATTAATGGTCACTAAGAAGACCAACATTATACCCGTTTTGTCTTCATATACAGATTTCATTATATTGTTGGATATGTTAGTTTGCTATTTAATTATAACATGTAGGGGAAAATCACAAAATGTACCTTTTTCGAGGGTATGTAATGGCACATAATCCATGAATAAACATAGGAGAAAGGGTTAGTTGACTTATACTAAACCAATCAGAATAAGTTGTGTGTTTGTTATGTGCAGATTGAATTGTTAATTTTGCTTGGTTTTATATTTTTTCAGGGAAAATTTTACAGGAGAAGAAAAAACTGAGCAAGAGAAAAAATGCATATAATTATAGTTTCACTTTAAAATTACGTATAATAAAAGTATAACCGCAAGTGAATTGACTTATTACAGAATCAAGGGGAATGTGCTTGGTGGAATTTTCAAAAGAAATGTGACAGATATTATGTGGAGGCACTAGCTCTTGAGTACTCACAGTTTTAGTGAAAGTCAAAGTGGCATTAATAAGATGCTTAATTCTTCTTGCCTAAGTCTTTGGACAGTACTTTATTCGACAGATGAATTTACTGATTTGATTTGTCATGCTGTCAAAAATTATTCGTGTCCTTTTGTTGAGAAGTCGGAGTGAATTATGTATAAAAACTTGGTGATACCCCGCGCTTTGCTACGGGAACTTGTTATAAAAAAAAATTAAAGTGAAATGTGAAAGTAGAAACACCAAAGTGATTACATAGCAATTTTTTTAAACAACATTATACATAAAAGCATGTTCATTTTGTTGAGAGAGAACCATTCTTAGATGATTGATCCTACATGTATTTCTACATACCGTAGGAAGTTTTTGACGTGCTACTCACAAAGACATGCTATTAGTCACAGAAAATCGATTGAAAACATAAATAGATGGTCTAGTGGACGGTGACATGACGTATAGTGGATGACATAGAAATTGGGACCGGACCGGACGTCGAACCGGTCAAGTCCTCGGTTCGATAGTTCATTGGTCCAACCGGTTGAACCACCGGTTTGAAGCGGTTCAAATAGAATTAAGTTTCCTTAAATAACACAAGTCACAACGCGGTGCAGTGGTGGGAGTCATCACTTTGGAGCCCCGCAACCTGGGTTCGAACCCCTATGGTGATTCTTTCCTTGCGCCGCCCACGTGACGCTGCCGAGCGGTCGAACCACGACCCAAATACCCGGTTTTATAGCGATTTTTCCTGAAAACTGGCCGGTTCGAGTGGTTCAACCCGGGGCGATTGCACAGCCGATCTTTTACGTGGATCGGACCGGCGGAGGCTCCGGCTCCCGGTTTTTTTGGTCGGACTGCCGGTCCGGTCCGGTCCTGGCAGCGAACCGCGACCCAAATACCCGGTTTTATAGCGATTTTTCCTGAAAACTGGCCGGTTCGAGTGGTTCAACCCAGGGCGATTGCACAGCCGATCTTTTACGTGGATCGGACCGGCGGAGGCTCCGGCTCCCGGTTTTTTCGGTCGGACTGCCGGTCCGGTCCGGTCCTAATTTCTATGGTGGATGGTGACATGAATGAGTTGCATGTTGAGAGAAATAGAGCTATGACTCTTAGTGGGGTGCTCCTATATAGATATAGATGATGTGTATACGGTTTTATTTAACAATCTGGTTATTTAATGCTCCCATTGAAGTACTCTGTTCATTGTGTTATATATATCGATTTATCCACTGTGCTATATCTCCAATGTTGATCTACACATCAGTTCAATAAAACGAACATTTGTTACATAACAAGGCAAATATGTGGCTTAACATTTCAACAGTCAAGTAGCGGTAGATGGCACACTAAACAAATGTATACGTAATAAAGAAAAGATGCGGGTTCAAGCTTCACCTTGGTAGTTATCTCCTTCGACTCTCTTCTAAGAGAAATATTCCTGGGAACCGAATTAGCTTGAAGCTTCGCATCATTGATCATGCAACAAATAAAGTGCCTAACATAGGATCGATCAGATGGAATTCCACTTAGAAAGAAGAGAATCAAGAACATATGCTCGAAAAGAGTAATAATATAAGTGCGTTAAAGTCACGTATCTCATGGTGGTCCTACTGTGCACATGTGAAAATCTGGCAGAAAGATATTATGTTGGCACCCTAAAATGTGCCCTGTTAATTTTTATTTTACCGCATTAAAAATAATTTACCCATTTGTTGTCCAGAAGAGTTTTTTTTATCAGAGCATTTTTCATCAGACATGTCAAGGATAATCAAAATAGATTATCAATTGGAGTCTTTAATTTGTTTTGAATAAAATCACATGGAAAATTTAGGATGGGCTATGCATTCATGCAGGCGAACACACGATTATTTTTATGATTAGTTATATCGCCATGTAAGCTGAATATGTAAAATATACGATAAGGCACTATATGTAATAGAATTATAATCATATAAATTCGCATACTCTAAGCGTTTATAAAAGAGGGTGGCAAGTAATTTAACACCAAATAGACATGTTGAGGGTGCTTTGAGCCTGTGAGCACATTATTCTATCTGAAATTCACCTTACCTAGCACATGGCCACTTCAGTAAAATTTCTATGCTAGATGAAATCTGAATTATCAAATGTAGCAATCTTCATCTATGGGCTTACGGAAAATCAGAGCATAGCTAGGCAGGGCCAGCAAGGCAGCAACCAAACACTTCTCTAATTCTCCAGATGATTCATGATTCGTGTTTTTACCAGTTTCAGCATCTTCATGTGCAAGAACTAATCCCATCCATAGAACAAAAAGAAAGCAAGAAAAACATTTGTGGTGCCTATGCATTTCCCTCTAAAGAAACCTCCCTGTCAGTGGCCAGTGGGACTCACTATGTTAGGGGGACGGGGCAGTCTAGATTCCAAAGAAATTCATGCATCACGTCACCAACGTCTACTGTTCCATCAATCCAGTTACAATCACTAACCATCTATCAAAGTTTCGTTTTCGAACACTACGACAAGAATGCTGAAAATGAAGTACACAAAACAGGCTGGTCTCTGTTCCCTGTGCCATATCCGACAAAATGCAATACAAAGTTCAGAGATCAGATTTCTCCAATAGCAGTAGCACCACCATTGCGTCCTCTGACCGAACAGAGGATGCTTAGCTTAGTCTCCTTAAACTGCAATTAGGGCGAGTTGTTAGCTCTCCTAATGACAGACACGTAGCAGGTAGCAGCCCAACTCTTCAGAGCTTTCAAGCTGACGTAGTCCTAAACACACAACGATTATTTTTGACAAGTGCGGTCAGATAGAGACGACGCAGCTTTACTCTCTCTCCCTCTTTGCGTTTCCTTTTGGGATCTGGATGCGTGCAAATGATATTTTTTGTACGCAAAAGGCAAAGGGGTGAGTGGTTTCAAGTTTTGTCACGGCAAGTTTTTAGAATTCGCCTGGATTCTGAATTACTCGGTCGTGATCGAGGCACTCTTTAGGATCCTGTGACGTCTCCACTAAATTGTCCAGCGTAAAAGATGGCAGAGGCAGAGGCAGAGGCAGATTGTGCTTGCATGTACCATCACGCATGAATGATTGAGCCAAGGCGTATACATTCTGGTTGTGGCCTTTGCTATGTTAGGACATCTCTGAAATCCTTCCCGGGGAAAAAAAGAATCTAAGCTGCCTTTATTTCAGTCATCTGAGTTGTTGCATCAGAGATGGCCTGAAGCATAACAGGAACAAAAACATAATCACATCTGCTGATTGGGGTCAGTTAAATCACCCAAGCTGATTGCTACTATTTTCACATGGTAGCTAGCTAGCTTATTGGCCATGAACTTAGTAGTGGATAAGGTAGTGACAAATGGTATTTTGCACAAACTATATATACATACAGGTCAACCAATTGGCCGTGCAACTTAGTGGATTGTAACCTATATATATATATACCTTTTTGCACATATATGCTAAGTAACGGAACTGGTTGCATCCGCACTTGAACCACTGACGATTCGCCGAATCGTGGTGAGAAGAGACACTCGAATCAAAATCCAGTAGTATCTATCACGCATCCAAAGATATTTCTCCTTAGTGTTCATCGTCGATCAGTGGGCATGCGTTCTTGCAGTCGTACTCGTACGTGTTGCTTCTCTAGTGTCTAGCCATCCCCGAAGTCTCCGGCGATCGACGGTCGTCACCCCACCGAGGCCCCATCCGGAGCAGATCGTCGTGGCGGCGCGTCCAGTCTGGTGACAAGCTCGTCGATCTGGCCATAATTGTGCACGCACGCAGACGCAGCGTAGTCCACGGATTGACGAGACGGTGCTCTAATTTGACCACCCATGTGTGTGTTTAAACGGGCGCGACCGGCTTGGCCCAAAGATATGATGGTGCGAGTCGTTGCCACCCCCCCTCGGAACTGGCCAATCGCATGCCACATTTGGGCAATCAGTTATCAGTCACCGGTAAGGCAGTAACCATCTGCCGGCTGCTGCTGCTTTCTGATGATTCCCGCTGCTAATCATGGGTCCGGCGACCCGATCGAGCTCGCATGGCATTGGACTCCACCCCCCTCGAACCAGTTTTTCAGCGCCAAAAACGTCTCGTCCAACGAACGTTTATTGGACCGGTTGCCCGGCCGCAGCGCAGCAGCATCCATCATCGGCCATCGAGCGTACGTGTGATATGTGATGGCTCGACACCGGGGAGACAGCGACCGCGCGCGGCGCCTCGGCCTGGCCGGTCCGCTGGCTCGCCGCGCGCGCGCGGCCGATTGAACTGGACACCGACACGTCCGTGGTGCGGGTGGGGTGGGGTTGCGTCTGCTGCACACGAACGAACGCGCGCGTTGGGCTCGGCATCACCGCGCCCGGCCCAACCGGCGCGCGATACGTCGTTGACGGGTGCGCCGCGCGCCTGGATCGGCCGCCCAGCCAGCCGCAGCCGGCCGGGACCCCACGCCGGGTCACTCCCTGTCCCTCCTCCCGTCTCGCTCCGGCGCCGGCGGCCGGGTGGAGCGGGTCTCCTCCATCCAGCTTTTGGCACGCACGCGCAGAACCCGGGGAGATTCTCCCCCCGTCCGTTGAGCTCGAAGCAGCTGGTGATGCGCCTGCCTGCCTGCCTGGTGGTGCGGCGGCACTGGCGATCAGTAGTCTCCTTCCCGGCTTCCCCCAATCCCCCCCGTGGTGTAGTAGCCATCAGGAACAGGACCAGGGGCAGGCTACTCCGCAGGGCGACTTGCACGCGGCGGCACGTCGGACACGAGCGGCCACTACTGTGCGAGCGAGAGCGACAGTGGCAGCATGGGCACCTCCCCCCGCGCAACCAACCAAACCCAAACCTACGCCGCACGAACGAAGGAACGAATTTATCCAACTTCTCGAAGGAATCACCAGCAACTCGATCGCTGGCGCCATAGAGCCCCGTCCCCTTCCCCTGGCCTGCCGCCTGCCACCACCAGTCCACCACACCACCATCACCATCCACCAGTGGCTCTCGCTCTTGCGCCACGAAAAGGCGGCGGGCGGATCTCCTCCTCGCGCCATATAATCCAGATGCGTCGTATAACAACGCATTCCGCTTTCGCGGATACGTCCAACGTAATCGGCACCTCGCCGCCTACGCTCGCTGCCGCGTCTGCTGCGTACGTGCTGCCGGTTCGTGGTTGCTGTCCCGGTGGGTGGGTGCACTAGCTGACTAGCCTTTCCACGCACTTGCATCGCGCGCGCACGACGGAGGAGCAGGGGGGGAAAAGCCTTTAATTTGGTTTGCTCTCGTCCGTCGTCGCCTAAATTATTGGCAGGTTCGTTCAGGAGGGCGCGATTGGGTGGCGAGCGCAGTTGCCCGGTGCCGGGAGGACTCTCGCGCGGCGCCGATTGGATCGCCGTGGATAAGAATGCATGGATGGATCCCTCCTTTTTCCTGTGTTCTGAATTCTGATCCCTCCGGCCCTCTCTACTGCACAACTACGCAATCATACGCTCTTGTCTCGCAGGAGAAAAGCGGAGTTTTGAAGCTCATCCGTGTATCGGCGTACGTGCTCGGAGCTGTTCCGGGGTCAGGGAGCAAGTCCGGCCACACACACACACAAACCTGCCCTGCTGACTCTGAGTTTTCACTTTCACGGCAGGTTTCGACAGCTCCACCCCATCACTACACGTCTACACCACACACACTCACGAGTAAAAACATCGGAGCTCGATCGCTCTCGAGGAGAATGCCAGGCCACCTTTTTTTTGGTTGCCCAACCCAAACCTAATAATTCGCCAAGCCATTGAAGGTTTTAGTGGATTTTTTAAACGTTAACGAGCTGGAGTTCGTTCTCGTTGGGTGGGTGACCCAGCTGTTGCTGAATCAGGCCAAGGACGAACGGATTGGAGGGGGGGCGCGTCGTGCCCACTGCACCAGGCACCAGGGTCACGCACGCATGTCTAGAGAAAAGCCCGCGCGCCCGCTCACGCACGCACGCAGGACAGGCGCTTTATTCGGCTTGCAAGTAAGTAAACAATTTTCTAAGCTGGCGCACACAGGAGGAGGTCGCAGCGCATGGCGTCGTCTAGGTGGAGAAGAAGAAGAAGAAGCAGCAGCAGCAGGAGGAAGATGTGCAGCAGGGGGGCTCTTGTGCCGATCAAGGGTCGCTAGCTCTGCTCTGCGCGGCGAGACGGCGAGTAGTACGTTAAATTATTCGCTCGGGCGGCCACCAGCGTCAAATCATGCGCGCCACATACCAACCCTCCGGCCCCGGCCCGGCTGGTGTGGTGGTGGTGGTGACGACCCCCCCGCGCGCGCGGCGGCCGGGTGTCGCCGTCCGTCGTCGATGCTACTAGCTTTTGCGTGTTGCCGCGTGACGATCGCGAGCACGACCGGCCGGCAACCCAGGGGCTCTCCCAGGGCCAGGAGGGGTGTAGGTGTCGCGGAGAGAGAGAGAGTCCAAGCTAGGTGACGCCGTTTTGCTTCTTGGGGTTTTCTCCCGCCGATCATATGCGTCCCTTCGGCGACGATTGAGCAACTCATCACGCCGCGGGCCCCACGCCGTGGGCCCCACCTGTTAGCGACTGGAGCTTCTTCTTCCCGAGCTTTCTTCTTCCCCGTTGCAGAGGAGGAGGGCGGCGCCGAGAGGAGGCCCCGAGCAGACGGCAGCGGCGGTGGACGGCGACCGGCGGCGAGCCTCCCCTCTTCCTTCTTCAACTCCGGCGGCCTTAGATTGAAGCCGCCGGCCGGGGGAGGCAGGTTGGCCCGGCGGTGGGGATGGGGGCCGGGCGGCCTTTAGGGTCCTGGCGGTGGGGGAGGCGGCCGGGCCAGGTCGGGGCGGGGGTGAAGCTCGCCGGCGGCACGGGCTAGGGTTCCGGCGGTGGGGGAGGGGGCGGCGGGAGGGGGAGGAGGAGGCCGCGGCGGTGGCCGGCGGGGCGGCAGCACGGGGTCGGGGTCGGGGAAGAAGAGCGCTGTCGGGAGCTTGAAGACGACGAGCGGCGTCGCTGGCTTGGCTGGGCCTTTATTGGGCCTTCGGTGATGATTTGTTATTCATCACCGAAGCGATGCACAGGTGCACCCGTTTTCTCCGGCCGAGCTGACCTCCGCTACGCGCGTGCGTGCGGTCGGGGTGTTGTAGTTGTAGCCGACGACGGTCTACATAACCAACCGAGTATAAATCTGTACTATAATGAGCGAAAATAATTCTCACCCAAATCGGGTTCACCGTACCCCTCACGTCGGACCCACCTGTCATATTTTTTAGGAGTGGATAGGGTGGAAGGACTATGGAATTGTTGTGAAACACGTCGTCAACGGTTGGACCTTCTCCCTCCCGCGTCTCTCATGACAAGCACAAAAACAAGTACAATGTAGACCAGAGACAATATAGGTGGAGCTTCTCTTTATTATCTATATATTGATGTCATACAATAAGGGTAATCCTTTAATATATATACTCCGAACTAAGCCTAGAGTTTTGGTAAGAGCCCACATGCAACCGGACAAGGACTAGGACTTCTAGTCCTCCTTTCTATCTATACGAAGTCCGGTTGTTTTACAACACCCCTCCTTGGGCGATTACCGCGAATGCATATGCCTCATCAAAAACTCAATCCGAAAAACCCAGTGGGAAAAAACGGTTCTTGGAGAAAAGAGTACATATCAACTGTATTTTATACCGCACATGTTGCCTCGTCAAAAAAACCTTATGTGAGAAAACTTGAAGTAAAAACTCACAAAGAGAAAAGAGTACAACATAAAATCTTCTTGGTTATACAATATTGTATAGTTACTATTCTTCATGAATAGTCATCAATCTTCAAGATTTAAGCATGAACTTCATGATTCTTGCAACAAAGATCTACATGATCTAAGTAAACGAGTGGTACACCTTCATGGTAAATTTAATAACTAATCATCAAGTTGATTCCTTCTAGGTACAACTTAAGAGATTTCAGATCTAAATATGATTAAACATATGCTCCCCCTCATAACGACATCCTTTGAACTTTAGTGTTCGAAATGTCGGAGTCACATTCTTCATAAATGTGCATTAGTCTTTTGAAGATTTAACTTGTAATTCTTCTAGATTATATTAGGAGGAATGCTTCAAGCATTAGTACACTTTATTTGACTATGCAACACAAAATAAAATTTTATCCTTTCAGAGGAATTTGGGGATAATAATTTACTAAATTTCATATCTTATAGATATTACATTTCAAACTTCAATGTTTGATTAATAACAACTATATATAAGTGGATATTAAGTTAACACCAATGATCTATTCGGTAGATCTTCCAAAGTTAGCTTATCCCATACTTCCACTTAAGATAATCAGTCTTCAGTTGGCATTTGAGGGGATAATTCAAATTGCCAATCACCAATATACCTTCTATGGTATGTGAGGATCATGGAAAAAAATAGCGCGCTATTGCGGCGCTATAGCGGCTGAGAGGACACGGCGCTACGATATTCTGGTTTTTCGTGCTATCGGCGCTATTGCCGCTATTGGGCGCTATAGCGCCGCTATTGCAATTTAGCGCCATAGCGCCGCTATTGCAATTTAGCGCCATAGCGCCGCTAATAGCGCGCTATGGCTAGTTTCCTGGCTGGGCGAAAAAACCAAGGCGCGGCCCACTCAATTGGCCCACTAATGGCCCAAATCTCATCCTCTATCCCATGATTCTCATCCCCTGAAACCCTATCAGCCTTTCGCCCTTTCCACTCGTCCGGGGGAGGCTGGCGGCGGAGTCTGGGCGACGGCGGCAACACTTGGGGCACGGCGACTTGGCGCAGGCGGCGGGGGCTCGGAGGCTCGGCGACAGGGCGCAAGCAGCGGGTCGGCTCGGGGGACGCGGCTACACCACCTCAGGCGACAGCGCAGCGTAGGGGTGTGCGGATCTCGGCGGCGCAGCGACGATGTCGGACCCAAGCGAGAGCAATCCAAATCCAAGTCATGCTGATGCACCAGCTGCAGCTCCAACATTAGGCAAGTTGTCTCCCTGTTCTTCTCCTTTTTCTTCTCCGGTTCTCCCTATTCTTGCTGCAGTAGGCGATTTCGATTGGAATGTGTATGTGACTGTGTGTCTGTCTACTAATTACTTTGTAGGCTTATCTAGCACTGCATCCACAAATATCATTCTTGCTGAAACATGTTACCGAGCTTGGAAGTATAGTACAATGCCAGATGCATCCAAGAAAAATTCACTCAAGTGCAATTTCTGTGACAAAATTTATCATGGTGGAATAACTAGAATCAAATACCACCTTGGTAAAATTCCTAAGTCTGGTGTTGCTAAGTGTCCTAATGTGCTAGCTGATGTGCTAGAAGAAATAGTGAATTCGCTCACAAAGAAGTCAGATGAGAAGCAAAGGAAGACTAGAGAGAAAGAAGAGGATAGAGCTGTAGTTAATTTGAGTCATTCTGAAGGAGAGGAACAGAGTGATGAAGAAGGCAACTCTATTCTTGTGCTGAAAAAGGTGAGAAACAAAGGTGCTTCTTCAGGTGGTCCTATGGATAAGTACTGTAAATTGACAGCAGAAGAAGTAGTGGCTGCAAGGAAGGGCAAATCTAGTCTTGCTGAAAAGGTCCAATCCAAGCTGTCAACTGAAAAAAGAGAAGAGAAAAGAGACAGAGCATGTGAGTACATATGCCAATTTTTTTATGAAGCTGGTATCTCACACAACACAGTAACACTTCCTAGCTTTGATCTTATGCTTGAGGCTGTTGGAGACTTTGGCAGGAACTTGAGAGGGCCAACTCCAAATGAGATGCGTGGAAAGTTCTTACAAAAAAGGAAGAGGAAGGTGCATGACACATTGAAGTCCCACAAAGAGTCTTGGGAGCTACATGGATGCACAGTTATGACAGATGCTTGGACAGACAAGAGAGGTAGAGGTGTGATGAATTTAGTAGTTCATAGTGCATATGGTGTTTGCTTTCTTGATTCAGTGGATTGCTCAGCTGTTAAGAAGGATGGCAGGTATATTTTTGAATTGGTTGATAGATGTATTGAGGAGATAGGGGTGCAAAATGTAGTGCAAGTAGTAACTGACAATGCAAGACCTAATGAGGCAGCAGCAAGTTTGTTGAAAGCAAAGCACCCCTCCATTTTTTGGAATGGTTGTGCTGCCCATACCATTGATTTAATGTTGGAAGATATAGGAAAAATGCCAAGAGTTGCAGCAACAATCAGCAAAGCAAAGTGCTTGACTGTTTTTCTATATGCCCATACTAGAGTTTTGGACCTGATGAGAAAGTTTCTTTCTAAAGATTTGGTAAGATGTGGTGTTACAAGGTTTGCAACAGCTTATCTCAACTTAAAGAGCTTGCTAGGCAACAAGAAGGAGTTGCAGAGGCTTTTTAGGGATGATGAGCTCAATGAACTCGGTTACCTAAAAAGTGCCAAAGGGAAGAAAGCAAACAGTGTTGTCAAATCTGAAACTTTTTGGAAAGGGGTTGATACTGCTGTTAATTTCTTTGAGCCACTAGCTATGGTGTTGAGGAGAATGGACAGTGATGTTCCAGCCATGGGTTTCTTGTATGGTTATCTTGCACAAGCTAAGATTGAGATCTCTAGGAGGTTCAGCAATGACAGGAGCAAGTTTGAGGATGTTTTTCACATCATTGACAAAAGGTGGGACAGCAAGCTGAAGACACCTTTGCATAGGGCTGGTTACTACTTGAACCCTTTCTATTACTATCAAAACAAGTTGGCTATTGAGCAGGATGAAACATTTAGAGATGCTGTAATCAATTGCATTACCAAGCTTGTTCCAAATGAAGAGACTCAAGACAAGATTATTGAAGAGCTGCAAGTGTTTCAGGATGCTGAAGGATCATTTGGCAAAGAAATTGCTAGAAGGCAGTGGAAAAATATCAATTTTGATCCAGGTATGAAAAATTGATTTACCTTGCATTGTCCTAAACTCCTAATTTATAAAACAAGAGCAACGAATCATTGATTTGATCCTAATTTACATTGTCACTTTTTTTACCTTAGCTAAATGGTGGCTGAATTATGGAAGTAGTGCACCAAACCTCAGAAAGTTAGCTGCAAGAATTCTAAGTTTGACATGCAGTTCATCAGCTTGTGAGAGATGCTGGAGTTCATTTGAACAAGTATGAATTTCACTTTCACAGTTTCGCTTACTGAGTTCTTTAATCCAGCAATCCTTTTTTTTGTTACACTTATTTACTTTGTGAAACTGAAACCTATGCAGGTCCACACAAAGAGACGCAACAGGCTCCTTCATGACAGAATGAAGGATCTTGTGTTTGTCAAGTTCAATTCAAGACTGAAGCACAAGAAAGATAATAGGGACAAAGATCCCATTGAGAAACTTGTCCATGATGTTGTTATAGAAGATGAAGACAACGAGTGGATCACCGGCATTGATCCAACAGAAGGAGATGAAGAGGAAGCGGAAGAAACTGAAACATCATCACAAGTAGTCGCAGCTGCATCTCAAAGAGAAAGAGAAGAGAGAACTAAGAGAGCTAACCAGCAGAAATTAAGAAGCAGGAAGAGAAAGAGGCTGATCCCTACATTTGAGGAAGAGGAATCATCTCCTTCTTCTGATGGAGAAGATGAAAATGATATTGATATGATATCTCCTTCTGATTCTGAGGCGGAACCATAGAAGATCACTACTCTAATGCTCTTGGACTTGCTGCCTTTATGGTTGTTTCCTTTGAATTGTGGATTTTTGTGGCTGTTTAATGTTTAATTGTTTATGGTTGAAGTTGAATAATGAATTGTGAACCCAACCTATGGCTGTTTGGCTGTTTGCTTATGCCTTCATGGCTGAATTATGAACTTAATTATGTTGGCTGTGATTCTGTGAATGTGGTTATCAACTTTATCTTTATGTTTGCTTGTTGACTTGCTAATTTGCTATACTATTTTGCACTTTACCTGCCATTTGAATGAAATAGCGCGCTATAGCGGCGCTATAGCAGCACTATAGCGCCAGTAGGCAACTGCCGCTACCACGCTATAGCGTGGCCATAGCGGCCGCTATAGCGACAATAGCGCCCAGAACAGCCTTCCGCTATTTTTCATAGCGGTGAGGATACATATTATCAATGCTGGTTGATTGCGTATGCACTTACTGGTGCTTGTATGGCTCATTCAGGACCATACGAATTCTCACCTCATTCTTAATTCAATCACTTGGGTCTGTACGAAATTTTATTTATATCTTCAGGATTATTGGTGTTCACTCGGAAATTAACTGATTAGTCCTTCATTGACTATATCCTTCAAGGATTTTCTAATTCTTCGAGAATAGTATTTCTCTTCTCTGAGAAATTCTCTCATGCAAGAGAGAAGTGATTTACTTATTAATTTGAGCTCTTCAATAAACTCTCTTATTTGAATGTGTTATTCATAATAAGTCACTTTATGACTTCATATCCTTCGAGGAATTGCTCTTCTAGAGACTATTAATATTCATTCAGGAATATTGTCAACCTTAGACATTTATTACTTAGTATGAGATTTACTTTGTATTATTTTCATATTTTATTCCTTCGAGGAATGATGAATCCTTCAAGGATCATCTCTTATGGATTTTCAAAATCCATCAATTAACTGCATAATATATATTTCAGTGTATTATTTCCATATGCCAGATAAGTAGCAGAATATTGATTCATACATAATGGGAGTTTACTAGCCTTTTGAAAGACTTATGAACCATTGTATTTCACCATGTCATTATTTCATAATGATTCATTCAATTTGAACTTCCAGTTTCAAATATTTCTACATGGTTCAACCTCAATTGCATTCTTCAATTTGACCCAATATTATTGCTTCATGCAACTCTGCCATGGACTTTATTTATGGATCCATATTTCTGTTAGAGAAATATTTGCAATAATAGAGGTAATATGTTGTCGACATTCATTCTTTTCTCTCCCATATCTTCAGGATAAGACTATGATATAGTCAACTAGTATCTGCTATCCCAACACAAAATACTGAGCGCGCTTTATAGTGTTAGGCATTCATCTTCAAGATGACCATTTTCTTAGTTTGTGAGGCATTTGATCATAATGGTCTTCTTTCCAGAATTCTACAGAGATTTTGATAAATTGTTTGACAAGTTCATTTAATCCAAAACCAACAGGCGTCCCCGTAGATTTTAAATTAATGATCAAATCATTTGTCATAGTGAGTATATTATTAAATACCCGGGATATACCACACATAGCATTCTGTTTACTACAAGTAAACTTAACTTCTGGTTAATAACTTCAGGTTGTATCTCCTCATTCCAGATTCCCATATGTGAGTATTCATTATGTGTGCACATTCTCACTGGGATAAAATCCTTCATGAAATTTCACTTCAAGTGTATTTTCAAAGTCAGGTAGTGCCATTCATAGGCTTCCTCACATTTTAATTCACTGGCATTATACTTCGCTTCGTGCGACGATGACTGAGTGCGTATTTCTATTCCCGCTTCAAGCTTCTAGGAATATTATGAAGATTATTATTTCATTCAATACAAGGCATTTTCATATGGGCTTTCTCTCCCCCTAATGCCGGTATTAGATCTTCATAAATAGCATACTTCTAATGATATCCCCATGAGCTTAATGTAATGGAAATGTGGTTCCATATTTCTCCAACTTCAAGTTGATGCCCACTAGTATGCTAAGATGGTGAAATAAAATTTAACGCACTTTATTATAAACTTTAGGGGTTATTTGTTATGCAGCGAGCTAGATTTCATTAATACATGTATCTAGCTTCTTTATTTATTTAGCCCAAATTATTCTTCCAAAAACTCATACGATATACTTCAAGTAATTTTGACAATTAAACTTCAAGTTTAAAATTTATGCAAAATATAATCTACATGGAAAATCTTCTGGAAACATTAATTGCTTTTACATTCATGATTTCCCTATTTATCTTTTTTTAATCCATAATACATAATTATTTTTCACACAATGGACTATCATGTCCATTTTTATTTTTTTCGCAAACCCATTCTAATTGGGCAAACCAATTTCAAATTGGACACATTTCCTATGACGTCAATTCTAGACCAGTTCGCTCCCCTGATCTTAACCTTCTTGACTAAAGATTAATTGCTGACTTCTAGTCATTTTGCACATATGTATATAATACATTGGTTTGTCAGCATGCTAGCTGACTGATAAAGTGATATGATGGCTTACTGGCCACCTTATCAGAGTGGGAGCTACTTCTCAACAGGAGAAGTTTTGAATTAAAAAAATAACATGCAAGCTAGTGTGATGATAGGAATAACATAATGGCTACAAGCCAATGTTTAAGCGAAAGTTTGATTTGATGTCCATGCAGTGACTTCTGATTAATGTGGTGACATGCATGTCATCACATTAGTGTGAAATAATTATTAACCTTATCATTCTGAGTGACAAAGTAATATTAGGATTAAAGCTACGCAGAGCTACATGCTTAGTCATTACAGTGACTATGGCTACTAGCCACTGGCATGTTGATTGTCCATCAATCTAACAGGATGAGGTTCTAAACCAACAATCATACAGGATTAGGAAAAATGCCTATTAAAATTTTCAATTTTATCCACATTCTGAATGTCTCTAGCCCCAATTTCTCCCCCTGTTCATACCATAATTGCTATTTCAGGTGATCCTATGCTTCAAGCAAGATCTATGAATTACTTCAACTATTTCATAGAATTAAATTATACTACTAGTATAAATAGGATATGGTATGGAATCCATATAGATGTACTATTTAGTGTACACCAACGTGGTTTGGGTAGAATAAACTTCAATTTATTAGAGGGCTCATGTATTCAGTACATGATTGAGCAATATACAATTTCATGGCTAAATTGAATCTTTCAGTTCAATTTAAAATCATGTATGTTACTGGTTAATGTGCTTCATAGAAATTCTGTTTCTATTCTACCTGCATGGTAGCTGTGCACAATAACAACCATCATGGTTTACTTGAGATTTTAGTGGAAAAAATACATTCAAATGATTATCAAATAAGCAATTTAAAGCAGTTATTTACAATATTCAGTTTGTAATTCTTTTATTTATTCCATGAGATTACTATAGGTAAAAATTGCTACAAGCAAATGGGCACAAGATAAGGTGAGAAAAACCTATACAGAGGTAAGAAAACACCAATTTGTTCAATTTGCCGTTCTATTCTGGAAATATTCTTAAACTAATGCTAAACTTCCGGTCTTAAAGCAATACGTAAGTGCTTACTCTTCGAGAGATATAACCAAATTCTTCAGGAATATAACTTAATAATGCAACTTATGTAGGGAATTTTGTTTAAATGGTTTTGGGTGAGTACGAGACTTCATTGTCTCAATGCATCTCCCCCTAAGCCTAATATTACTTCTGGAATATATATTATTTATCTTCCACTTTGATGTTGTATGCAACTTTTAATTGTATAATATTTTCTATATTGAGTTTATGCATATTCTTCTTGAATTGCAAAAGTGTCTACATGACAACATAATATGATTCTTCAAGAAAACATATTAATTCTGGAAAACTTCATGTTATGTATGAACTCAATTAGCTAGCACACTTCTTAAGAATTTACTGCTACGGTAAATCATAATGCCATGTTGGGAAGTAAATGTGTTGATTTTAATCAACCAAATAACTTGCGGAGTTATATAATATTTTTTCTAGAAATTACATGTTGATAGGCATAAACCATATTACATTTCTTCAAGAAATAATGTACTTCATGTCACAGCCTACATTATTCATGCAATTGCTACGAGCACACTTCATGTGTTTAAATGCATGAAACGAGTGCAAAATTAATTAATGTTGGTTAATCTATTCAATAGATCATTTAGATAATATCTCAGAATATTTCTAGCAAAACAAACATTTACCCATTCATAGGGAAAAAATATGACACTCTCAGAGGTTTATGTCTAAGGTTCTTCGATATTGAGAGAGGTCATAAACCTAAAACCATTTTCTATGATTATAGGTAATTTTCTAGGCACTTCAAGGAATAATGGTGCAATTTTCAGAATTATATATCTATTAAACATGCTAGAAAAAGTTAAGATATGAGTCTCATAGGGGGTTTCAAAAATTTGGAGAGCTCATATGCCTAAAACCATGTTGCTATGATTAAAGGCATTATTTACTGAATTTATGCACAAATAATATTATAAAAACAGTAAATTTACTTCATAATTTGTTTTGAGATATGTATGAACCATTTATTTTGAGATATCTTTTGCTGGAACTACTAAATTTTTTTTTTAATTGATGCCATCCTAATTCGACGGGATAGGCTAGCAGCTCACCATCACCTCAATGCATTCGGCGTTTCTCAGTGCCGGTGAGACCAGATGCTGTAAGACCGCTATAACAGATTAGCAGTACAGGAGTTGGCATTGCAGGGCGAGAGCCTAGAGGGTGCGGTTGCTACGAGGCCCGGCGGCGCTACAGGGCCAGCGCGTGCAGGCGCATGCAGCGGATGATGGTAGGTGTGACAGAGGCACCTGGAGCGTGCCTAGCGTTGGCGCTTGCAAGGTGGTTCGCATACGTGCGAATCCGGTGAAGCTCGAAGCTTCAGGCTCGGCTCAACTGTGGGCGTAACGTATGGCATGGAGCCTTGGGTTCTGGCGTACGGCAGCAGGACTCGAGCTCAACAGCTAGCTTGGCAAGGCTCGACATCGAGCAGATCTCAACTTCTGGCAGAAAGCTAGTTTGGCTTCGGGCGATACGTTCGTTTCGTATGCGAATGTGGTTCAGCTTCAGGCCTTGCTTCTCAGGCAGCAACTCGTGTTCAAGCCACGAGCGCCAAAATGCCAATGCGTATGGCAGGGACGGAGGCTACAACCAGGAGCCATGCAATTTGCTTGTCTGCGATACTGCACAGTCGTTGTGGCTGTATTTGGTTACTAGATGCGGCTGGCCGCGGCGGAGCAGGCGGCGGCGGCGTCTCACTCCGATGCTGAGGCCACTGCCCGTGCCGCCCGTCAAGATAAGGCGGACCTCGAAGCCAGAGCAGGCCAGGTAGAGTCCGACCTCCAGTCGGCTCGCGAGCGGGTGACGACGCTCGAGGCTCAGGTCGGCACCGTCATCGCCGAGAGGGACCGTCAGGGGGAGATTGCCCAGAAGCGCGAGAATGAGATCCTCAGTGAGTACCCCACGACTTGTTATCTCCCGCTTTCTGTTTCTGTGCAGTTTCCTGATTAGGGGCAGCGTCTTTCCTCTGGGCGTACAGCTCTTCGCGTGGAGCGCACCGACCTGCAGAAGCAGGTCGTGGAGCTCGAGAGCGCCGTGACCACCCGCCTCGTCGAGAACCAGACGCTGGTGGAGTTGATCAAGGAGGCCAACGAGAAGTTCAACCGTAAGAGCTGTGTCCTCTTCATCTTTTGCCCTCCTTGGGCTGGCTCATTTTTAGCTGATATTGGTTTCCTTGATTTTCTCCAGAGGCCGTGACCGAGCTCCAGCAGGAGCGGAAGTCGCTCGGGGAAGCTCAGGCCGAGATCAAGCAGGCGGAGTTAATCCGGAATGCGATGGGTGCGGTCATCATCAAGGCGTGCGATGAGATGGGTGTCCCTCCCGGCAAAATGAAAGACCGCTTGGGGTCGGCCCCTGTGACAGCTCGTCAACAGGCCATGGATACGGCTAGGGACGCCGTCCATAAGGTGGTGTCCATCTTCTTGTCGCATTACCCCGAGCTGGACAGAAGGTTGCTTGGCCAGGGATGGTGCCCAGGCTACACCAACGAGCAGTACGATCAGATCGAAGAGGGCGCCGTCGACTTCGCCAAAGCCATGCTGAGCCACGCCCTTTATTACCTAGGCCTGTAAAGAGAAACAAATTGCCTTGCCGAGGCTTTTTATCATGCTTGTAAAAACTTGTGGGCCAGATGTTTTGTGGTGAACTTGAGGGTTAAGAACCCGTCTTTGTTTCAAGTTTTAAGCATTTGACTGTTGGTTGCCTTTTTCTTAAGTAGTTAGAGGACTTATACTCCGAGCAGTGTCACTTAAAACTTTGCTGACGGTGTCTTGCTCCGTAGCCGCGGGGGCGTAGGAACTGGGCGACTCGACCGAGCTTAGTTTAGGAGTGTTACCATTCGAAAGGACAGCCCCCGAGTACTTCAAAGAAACGTAGGCGTATGTACGTGTTTTTGTAAACAAGAAAGCTCTTGAGAGTTTGAAGCAGTTACTCGGAGTCCCTTGGAAGGAGCGAGTGACCGACAACTCGAGATCACAAACTTTGCTTGTGGGTCTTTGTACCGTAGCCGCGGGAGCGTAAGTACTCGGGGCCCGGACGAGCGCAGGTTCATGACCGTTGGAATCATCGTTCATCTCCCTTTAAGGAAAGTGAGCGTACCGCGGCGATCATACGAGAAACCATAGATGGTTTTTGATCGAAAAAAGGTTTTGCAACGTTCAGGGTAGGGGGGCCGTAGCCCCCGGGTATCCCCCGAGCCCATGGACAAGTCGGAGACTTGCCCATGGGATAAGACAAGCATAAAGACATTTTACTCGAGTAAAATATGTAAGCTTGCGAAACGATGTCATTTCATGAAGAAAAAGTAGCTTAGAGCTCTTGCATTATCATAAAATGAGAACAAAGTAAATACTTAGGGATAAAAACGGCGTAGCTGCTCTATGTTCCAGGCGTTGGAGATGACCCTGCCGTCCTCATGCTTGAGTTTGAAGGTTCCCGGACGGAGCACTTGGTCGACAATGTATGGCCCCTCCCATGGAGGCGAGAGCTTGCGTCGCCCTTCATTGCTCTGAACTTGTCGGAGGACGAGGTCGCCGACTTGGAACTCGCGCTCCCGTATATTGCGTTCGTGGAAGTGACGTAGAGCTTGCTGGTACTGTGCTGAGTGGAGAAGGGCGACGCTGCGTGCCTCATCCAACTGGTCGATGGCGTCTTCGAGGGCGACCTGATTGCCCTCTTCCGTGTAGGCCTGAACCCGTGGGCTGCCGTAGTCGATGTCCGTCGGGAGGATTGCTTCCGACCCGTGGACAAGGAAAAAGGGCGTGCAGCCGGTAGCCCGACTTGGCGTGGTGCGCAGGCTCCACAGGACGGACGGGAGCTCTGCAGCCCATGTCGCTCGAAACCTCTCGAGACGCTTGAATATCCGTGGCTTTAAACCCTGCAAGATCATGCCGTTGGCCCTTTCGACTTGCCCATTGGTTCTCGGATGGCTGACGGTGGCCCAATCCACATGGATGTGGTTGTCGTCGCAGAACTTGAGGAATTTCTTGCCGGTGAACTGTGTGCCATTGTCGGTGATGATGGAGTTCGGAATCCCAAACTGATAGATGATATCGGTGAAGAATGAGACGGCTTCCTCGGAGCGAACGTTTGTTATGGGCCTAGCTTCGATCCACTTTGAGAACTTGTCGATGGCGATGAGTACGTGGGTGAAGCCCCCGGGTGCCTTTCTCAGCGGTCCGACCATATCCAGCCCCCAGACCGCGAAGGGCCAGGTGATGGGTATGGTTTGCAAAGCCTGCACCGAGAGATGGGTCTGTCGTGCGTAGAACTGGCAGCCTTCGCAGCTGCGCACGATTCACGTCGCGTCGGCTACGGCGGTAGGCCAATAGAAACCTTGTCGGAAAGCCTTTCCGACAATGGTTTTCGGGCCAGCGTGATGCTCGCAGGTGCCTGCATGGATTTCTTGCAAAAGCTCCTTGCCCTGGTCGGCCAAGATGCACCGCATGAGCATGCCTTTGGCGCCCCTTCGACGGATCTCGCCGTCGACCAGTTGATACGATTTGGCCATGCGGGCGATGCGTCGAGCTGTTTCCTTGTCGGGCGGCAGTTTTCCTTCCACCATCCATTCGAGGATCTAAATCCTCCAATCAGGGTCTTCGAGGTTGGGCTCTTGCGCTCCGTCAATCTCCATGACTTCTTGTGTTAACGGCTCTGGCGTCTTGTCCTCCTCGGAACGAATAGATGGCTCGTACTGGTCGCTCGCGAAGACCCCGTGCGGAACAGGTTTTCGATTTGACGCTGCCTTTGCGAGGGTATCGGCCGCCTTGTTGTGCTCGCGTGGCACATGATTGAGCTCGAGTCCATGAAACTTGTCCTCTAGTCTGCGCACCGCCTGGTAGTATGCGGCCATCTTCAGACTTATGCAATTTTTCTCCTTCATGACCTGTCCCACGACCAAGTCAGAGTCCCCCCTGACATTGAGGTGCCGAATTCCCAGCTCGAGGGCGATCCGGAGACCATTGATGAGCGCCTCGTACTCAGCGATGTTGTTGGAGGCCGCGAAATGCAGCCGGACCATGTATTCCATCCGTACGCCTAGAGGCGAGATGAACACAAGTCCGACCCCGGCTCCTTCCTTCATGAGGGATCCGTCAAAGTACATGAGCCACGTCTCATGCTCGATGGGTTAGGAGGCGTCTGGACCTCCATCCATTCGGCGACGAAATCGACCAAAGCCTGCGACTTGATGGCGGTGCGGGACGCATATTCGATATTTTGCCCCATCAACTCGAGGGCCCATTTGGCGACTCTGCCTTCTGCCTCTGGGCTCTGTATGATTTCGCCGAGCGGGAAGCTGGACACCACCGTGATGCGGTGTGAGTCGAAGTAACACCAGAGCTTTCGCTTAGTGATGAGAACGGCATAGATCAGCTTTTGTATCTGCGGATATCGCGTGTTGGAGTCGGAGAGGACTTCGCTCACGAAGTAGACTGGGTGCTGTACTTTCTGCGTCTTGCCGGGCTTGTCTCGCTCGACTACTAGCGCTGGGCTCACGACCTGGGTTGTTGCAGCGATGTACAGAAGCATTGGCTCTTCCTCGGCCGGTGCGGTGAGCACCGGCGGGCTTTCGAGTAGCCTCTTGAGCGAGTCGAGCGCTTCCTGTGCTTCTGGCGTCCACTGAAAACGCTCCGACTTCTTCATGAGCTGGTACAGTGGTAGGCTGTGTTCTCCTAGTCGGGCGATGAACCTGCTGAGAGCAGTGAGGCATCCGGTGACGCGCTGTACTCCCTTCAGATTCTTGATGGGACCCATGCTCGTGATCGCAGAGATCTTCTCGGGGTTGGCCTCGATGCCGCGCTCCGATACGACGAACCCGAGCAGCATGCCTCTGGGAACCCCAAAGACACACTTCTTGGGGTTCAGCTTTACGCCGTGCTCCCTCAGCTTCTCGAAGACCGCGGTTAAGTCAGGTATCAAGTCGCCCACCTTTTTTGATTTGACTATGATATCATCGACGTAGGCCTCGATCAGCCGTCCAATGAGATCTCCAAAGACGTGACTCATGCATCTCTGGAGGGTGGCCCCTGCGTTCTTCAACCCGAAAGGCATGGAAACGTAACAGTACGCGCCAAACGGGGTGATGAATGAGGTAGCGAGCTGGTCGATTAGATCCATCACGATCTGATGATATCTGGAATAAGCGTCGAGAAAACAGAGGGTTTCACACCCAGCCGTTGAGTCGACTACTTGATCTATGCGCGGTAAAGGAAAAGGATCTTTTGGACATGCCTTGTTCAGGCTCGTGTAATCAACGCACATCCTCCATTTTCCATTCTTCTTCTTAACGAGTACAGGGTTGGCTAACCACTCGGGGTGGTAAACTTCACGGATGAACCCTGCACTAATAAGCTTCTTGATTTCTTCCCCGATGGCCTTGCATTTGTCGGAGTTGAAGCGGCGCAGACGCTGCTTGATCGACTTTGAGCCGGGGTTAATGTTAAGCTTATGCTCGGCGACTTCCCTTGGAATCCCTGGCATGTCGGAGGGTTTCCATGCAAACACGTCGAGGTTTGCGCGGAGAAAGTCGACGAGCGCGCTTTCCTAGTCAGAACCGAGCGCTGTCCCGATACGGAGTGTGCGGCCGTCGTCGGAGATGGGCACTACCTTGGCGTCCTTGGCGGGCTCGAAAGAGTAGGCCGCACGCTTGGACGTCTCGGGGATTTCTTGGTCCTTGGAGGGTGGCTCAGCGGCGAGCTTCTCGGACCGGATCAGTGCTTCGGCGAACTGGAAGCACTCAGTATCGCATTCGTATGCGTACTAGAAGGTTGTACCAGCTGTGATGATGCCTCTTGGGCCGGGCATCTTCAGCTTGAGGTACGTGTAGTTGGGGACGGCCATGAACTTAGCGTAAGCTGGCCTTCCGAGGATCACGTGATACGTCCCCGGGAATGCCACCACCTCGAAGGTGAGGGTTTCCGTTCGGAAATTGTTCGGAGCTCTGAACGTGACGGGCAGATCGATCTGCTCGAGTGGGACCGCCTCCATTCCGGGTACGACCCCGTGGAAAGGCGCCTTAGACAGCCGCAGTCGGGACCGCGGAATCCCCATGTCGTCTAGGGTCAACATGTAGATGACGTTGAGGCCGCTGCCTCCGTCCATCAGAACCTTGTGGACACGTTTGGTGCCAAACAAGGGTGATACGACAAGTGGGTAGCTACCCGGTCGTGGTATATGATCAGGATGATCATGTCGGTCGAACGTGACCGGCGTCTCCGACCACTTCAAGTAAGTCGGAGCTACATGCTCGAGCTGGTAGACTTCTCGTCGTAACACCTTCTCTTGGCGCCTGGGCAGCCGTGGCTCCGAGCCTCCAAAGATCATCATCACGGCTCCGTCCTCCCGGGGGTAGGCGGCGTCGTCGTTGCCCTTGTCCTTTCCCCCGTCGCCAGTCAGAGCGTCGTTTTGCTTCTTCAGTGTACCAGCGAGGTAGGCCTTCATCATGTTGCAATCCTTGAAGGCGTGCTTGACTGGGCCCTCGTGGTTAGGGCACGGGGTGTTCAGCAACTTCTCGAAGTGGCCTGTCGGAGGATTGCCCCGAGGTTTTGCTGTCTTTCGGTCGACAGCGGCCACCAAGGTATCCTCACGGTACCTCTTATCTTTGTTTTTCTTTTTCTTGACTGGCGCAGACAGATCGTCTCTAGCTTCGGCCGGCTGCTTCCCCTTGCTCGTACTGGGGCTGAGCGTCGCCGCCACGGCCTCCTCTCCGTTGGCGTGGTCCGTGGCGATGTCGAGCAACTCTCGAGTAGATTGCGGCTTCCGTCGCCCGATCTGATGGATCAGCGTGGCACACATGGTGCCATTCTGGAAGGCGGAGATGACGTCCGTGTCGGTGGTGCTGGGCAACTCGGTGCACCGCTTGGAGAAGCGCCGGATGTAGTCGCGCAGGCTCTCGTCCTTCATCTGCTTGCAGTTGCGCTGATCCCAGGGGTTTCCTGGTTGGGCGTACGTGCCCTGGAAGTTGCCGACGAAGGCGTCGCGTAGTTGCGACCAGCTGTCGATCCTACCACGTGGCAGGTGCTCGAGCCACGTACGAGCCGAGTCCGCGAGATGTAGCGGCAGGTTCTTGATGATGAACAAATCATCTCGCGCTCCGCCAGCATTGCACGCTAGTCGGTAATCTTCCAGCCAGACGCTGGGGTTGGTCTCGCCGTCGTACTTGGGCACGGAGGTCGGAGCTCTGAAGCACAAAGGGAAGTGGGCGCTACGCACATTCTTCCCGAAGGCACGTGGCCCTTGGGCATCAGGCGAACCGCTCCTGCTTCGGTCCTCGTTGCTGTCGTACCGACCTCCGCGTCGCCGGTTGTACTCCTTGCAAGGCTGCTCTTTGTAGTCGTCGTGCTGACTCGCGTCAGCCCTCCGCCGCGCCTTGATGGTGTCACACGCGTCGCGGTGGGGTCCCAGTCGGCTTTTGACTGGTACGTTGACCTCCTCGGATAGTCGCGGCTATTGTGATGGTGCCGCGGGTTGCCGTGGCTTGGAGTGCTCGTGACCTTGCGAGCCCCGCTGTCGTGAAGTGGAGCTCTCAGCCTGCTGCACGGCGGCAGTCTCGCGGAGAGTTTTGATCTGCTTATGCATCTCCTTTTCTTGAGGCGTGGCAGGCTCCGGTACCTTCCGGAGAAGGATCGCAGCTGCTGCCAGGTTCTGTGACGCCCTCTTGAAGACGGGCGTGCCATCAACAACATCTCGGTCGTCGTTGACGATGCATTGTTGGACATCCCTCGCCCGCATACGAGCGGGGGTCGGGTTTGGATCCTGCCCGAGTTGTTGGTGGAGTCATGCCCGCTCGTCGTCGAGCTGGCACTGAGCTTCCTCCAACTCGTCCAGTCGGGCGTGCTGTGCGGCGGGGTTGGCAGGAATCTGGGCCTCCGCCAAGCTGTCTACCATCGAACTGTGGGCGGAATGAAACGCTCTATCCGGCGTGTGGACCGGCGCTAGCGCCACCGGGGCGTTGACGACGAAACACTCGCGCGTAGGGTCGTAACCCCCATCGTCTGAGTCGTCAGAGTAGCCGAAACAATAGTCAGCCGCCGTTTGGAAACGATGGAAGGCGTCGGCATCACGAAGCCCAGAGTAATCCTAGTCTGGGCCCGAGATGTTATCGGTGCCGTCGGTCACGAGGTACTGCTCGTCGGGCGAGGTTTCCGGCAGCTTCATGTTGCCCAGCAGACGATGGCGCGGATAGTTGGCGTACACGGCCGGGTCCGTGCTCGATGAGGAGGAATATGCTGCCGCCGCGTAGGACCCTCCTCCATAGGTCAGCGACGTCGGGGCGCTCTCCCTGGCGATGCGCTCCGTAGAGTCCGACGGCAGAGAGTCCTCTGCTGCGCCGATGGGTTGCGACGTGCCAGCTTCAACCCGCGGAGGGGTGCTAGCGCGTGCTGCCTTACGCCGCTCCGCCTTGGCACGCTTCGAGCGCTTGCCTGAGCGCTTCTTGCGTCGAGGTGGGCGAGGCTGGGCGGTCGGAGCGGGAGTTGGAGCAGGTGCGTCGGTGACCTCGCTGACGAGGTGCATGTCGTAGCCGTCTCCGGTCGCTCGGAAGTTCAGACTTCCGAACCGGAGCTCGAGCCCAACCATGAGCGACTCCGATGATCCCATGGGGGAGTCCATCAGCGGCGGCTCGGTGGAGGCTTTTGTCGAAGCGGATGACCAAAGGGCCGTGCGGACCCTAAAAAGACTGTCGAAAACACGCGAAGTCCCCTAACTGGCGCGCCAACTGTCGGGGTTCGTTACCGCCGGCAAGTAAATTTATACGAGGGGAGGCGTGTTCTGATCCGCACGGTAGCACAGGAGACACTCAGAGTTATACTGGTTCGGACCTCCGGAGAGTAATACCCTACGTCCAGTGAGAGGGGGGTGTTCCTTATGCTCAAGGGTTTGCAACAGAGAGTACAAACTGGTCGGGAGAGGGTGAAGAGCCCAAGTCCCTGGCGTGCGTGTGGTTCAAGTAGCAGAAGTCTGCGTACGTGAGTGAGTGTGGAGGCTTGCGTTGTATGAGATGGGATATCGATGCTAAGTGTGTATGGAGGTGGAGACGAACCTGTGTGCGTGGGTGCCCTGCCTCTCCCTTTTATAGTCGCAAGGGAGGAGTTCAGGGCAGTTACATTTGAGCATATGTGAGCTAATCTACAGTGCGAGACCGTCCTTCTCTACTCCGGATTGTCAGACGGCAGGAGCGGCGAAGCACTGTTATGGGGCCTTGGGTGACGGTGCAGATCCCGTGCGTCCCAAGCCTCCGTCCCGGGGCCCCCCGTTCCCTCCTCCGAGTAGTTAGTCGGGTACAGGAGGCAGTGTACGTGTCCTGACCCTGTCAGGAGATCAGGGACTTGTCTTTTCTTAATAGCGTAGGACAGGGGTAGCCTGTTCCACGGGTAGGTGACGGCTTACACTGTGCCATTGGTGGCATAGCATTTCCCGTGCCCTTCGTGGTACGATGCGTACCGCCTCAGCTGGGGGGCGGCAGGAGGATCCGTCCCCTGACACAGGATCGACCTGGTCAGGGTGGACTCGTGTAGGAAGGCGAACTCGTGGCGGGCCGCGTACCCGGGTATCACGGGACGCCGACGGGGCCTGCGCTCCTGTGGCTTTGACGGCCAAGTCTTGAACTGGCCACTCGGGTGAGTGGGCGGTCTACACTGTGTCTCCCAATGCTTAGAGTGTAGCGTGTACTGTATGGTACACCGCTCAGCGTCCATTATGCCGTCCACGGTACGGCGGCCACTGTGCTGATGGTGACGGGGTTTGATGAATCCGTCCCCTGGCACCGAATCACCCTGGCCCGGGCGGACCGTTGCGGCGGGGCGGACGCGTGGTGGTGCGTGGGGGAGCGTGTGCGGAGATCCCGTGATCTCGATCTGGTGGGCCCGCACGCCCCGTGCATTCTCCGGGAAGCCCGCTCGAGCGGGTGACGGAAACCACTCGTGGGAGTGAGCTTCCGCGGCCGTAAGGCGGAAACTACTCGTACGAATTGAGTAGTCGGGAGCAGGGACGGAAACTTGTCGTACGAGTCGCCGCGCACTCGGGGAAGATGTACGGGCGGCCGTGGGCCCCCTGTACCTTTGCTCGTGGCGGAAACTAGTCGTACGGGCCCCCACGTACTTGGCCAGCGTAACATTCGTTGTGTTAGCCACCGGAGCATGCCGTACGTGGGCCCGTACTGCGTTTTTAAGGGTCTTGGTGGGCCCTAGTCCATGGCCTCGTCAGCTGCCACCTGCCGGATTTGGAGCTGGGTGTCCGCCGCTGCTACTTCTGCATCTCGCAGCTGGAGCGTGAACCTGACCTCCTCAAGCGTCGTGCGCTCCTGCTGGCGTTGAGTTTGCGCCTCCACACGCGCCGCACGCTCTTGCTGGAGTGTGGACCTAACTTCCTCGAGCATCGCGCGCTCCTGCTAGAGCTGGGTCTGCGCCTCCACACGCGCCGCGCGCTCCTGCTGGAGCTGGCTTTCGACCCCTGTGAGCGCATCACCCTTCTCCTGGAGAGCAGCGCTCAGCCGTTCGACCTCCTGGGTCTTCTGCTCGGCTTGAGTCTGCCAGGATCTCACCCCCTCGAGGGTCGTGCGGTCCTGCTGGAGTTTGGCCTGCGCCTCAGTGAGGGCCGAGACCTTCAGCGCAAGCTGAGACTGGGCTTCAGCGAGTGCCGCGCGCGCCTGCTGGAGCTCCTCCTTCACCACCGCCAATGCCTCCTCCTTCCCTTGAAGCGTGACGCCCAGCTGCTCAGCCACCTAAGCCTTCTGCACCGCTGCAGTCCGCTGGGCATGACGCTCTTGCTCCGCGCGTAGCATATCGTTGGTGCACCAGCCAAGATCCGCCTGCAGCGCCTCCACTGTCGCGCTCAGGCCATTGTTTGCCACCTGGAGCTCGTCGAGGTCGACGCACAAGTCGGCGATATGGAGATCTTCTCCCCTTCCTGCATCCGGAGTTCCTGTCGAAAGGGGAAGGAAGGACCGGGTAAAGCGCACACACGAACGAAAGAAGAAGAGCCGGGTAACGTCTAAAAATCTGGAGCGATCTGCCCATGTGGAGCTTGAGGGCTTGGTCAAGGGCATGCCGCAAGGATGCACCAAGATTGTTGGACTCCTGCCACAAGTCCCTCTCCATCTCCGCATTCTTTGCCAGCTTTGCAGGGATCCCGAGCTGGTCAAGCTTCAGGTCCCACGTGTAGTAGCCCTCGATGTGCTCGGGCTGACGCAACGTAGACATGCTCGCTCCTTGCGCCGCCCCGGCGCCAGCCGTCGGCACCGGCAACACCACCTGGCCGTCAGGCCGCACCAGTAACACCTCGGTCGCGGGTCCAGGTGCCGGTACGGCTGTCACCATCACCTGACCCCAGCGGGGGTCGAATCACCATCAGCAGGAGCCGCAACGCCCCTGCGGCCCTCAGCTTCCCTACCAGCGGTGCTAAGCTGTTGCTTCACCCACAAGGACCCTCGTTCCATCACTGCACGAAGGACCGCCGCGACTGCCTCCTCTGGTCGTGGCGCCCCCGCGGCTGCCGACTCTGATCGCGGCGTCCTCCCTGTCACCGATGGGACCGCCGCAGCTGCCACTGTCGACCGTGGCGCCCTCGCCGAGCGGGGCCTCGTCGCACATGGTGCGTTGTGCTCCCCCGCCTTGAGCGCCTTGGTGGGCGCAAGCTCGGGAGCGGCAGGTGGCCGGCTGGCAAAAGCAGAAAGGGGAAGGTCAGCGAACTAATATACGATATCAACAACACGGAGAGTAAAGCATGACTTACCGCAAGTTGGACACGCACCTCTTGCGCTTCTTCGAGGGATTTGGGGGTGGCACATCCCCCGAATCGATCAGCACCCTCGACGACGTGCCCTCATCGAGGGGCGCTGCGTCCGCCGTGGAGGCGGGTGCGGCACGAACCCGCGGCGGCGAGGACACAGATGCAACAAGGGCCTCCTTGCCCTTCGACGTCGAGGCTAGTGTCTCATCCTCCTCCTTGTCCAAAATGGTCTGCTCCCCATCGCTGTTGACCTCGTCTGAATCCGAGTGTATCAGATGCGGCGAAGAGGGGAGACCCTCCTGCTCCCATCGCTGGTACTCCTCGTTGTACGCATCTATCCGCTCCTGCCTCCTTGTCTTCCTCGCCCTCGCTCGGTCCGCCTTTTCCTTCTGTCTCTGCTGCTCAGCGCGATTGGCGGCGCGAGATATGGGCGTCGGGGGGTCCGACGTGGAGACAGAGTAGGTCACTCATTGTCACCGTAAACATGATTAGAACGAACACCGAATCAAAGCGAACAGAGCGGGGGATCGATTCTCACCAGAGAGCGATAGCCTGGCTCAGGACGCATCTTGAACGACCACAGGTCGTCGTCAGTATTCGCCACCACATCGAGGTTCACCGCGCGCCTCGCCCTTGTGGCCGCGTATCCCCTGGGGAGCAGCTCCTCCAGCATCCGCGAGCCCGCCAGGGCTGCGGCATCAGCGTCGCCCCTCATCGCATAGATGGGGAGCGCCCTCTCCATGAGTGGGACCACCCGCCGGGGGTGGAAATTTGTGATGATGGCAGCCACGGTCAGACCGGACTCCACCAGCACACGCAGGGAATTGGCGAGGGGCTCGAGCTTCTTTTGCCTCGCCAGAAGCGCTACCCTATGCACCCACGTGTCCGGCTTCGCCGTCAACACCTTCCCGGTGTACGGCGGAAGCCCGACACCGTCGTTGCGCAGGTAGAACCATCATTTCTCCCAATCGGTGTTGTTCGGCGTCATGGTGTAGGGCGAGTAGAGGTCCTTCCTGGACTCGTGCACCATGAACGTGAGGCCGCCAGCACGAACGGGTCTACGCGTCCCCCTCTCCCCATTGGCGACCATGTGGAGCTCACCTCGGAAAAGGTGGATCCACAGGTCCCAGTGCACCAGGATCCCCAGGAATCCCTCACAGATGGCAACGAAGGCCGCCGCCTGCGAGATGGCATTGGGGGCGAAGTTCTGGAGCTCCACCCCGTAGTGGTAGCAAAACCCCCACATAAACTTGCTTGCGGGGCATTGAATCCGCGCTCGTGGAAACGCACGAAGATCATGACGTAGCCCGGCGGCATGGTCGGCTCCCGGTGTGCCGCCGACGGGATGACCCACGCCGGGTTCGCTTGGTCGCCGACCGGCGCCAGCTGCCCACCATTGACAAGCCCCTGCAGGGTCTGCTCGTCTACCAACGACGGGAACCACGGCACGGCTTCTCCTATCTTGACCATGGCTGAGAGAGGAGGAGGAGGGAAGTTGGGGCGAAGCAAGACGGACGCGCGTGTGCGAATCTGAGATGGCCAAGGAGGCGAAGTGGGAGCAGCGCTTGCGAATGGCTAAGGTAAAAAATTCCCCCGCCCACACTTCCTATTTTTATAGAGTAAGGGGGACCGGTTACCCGGAGGCGCGGCGGGCAACCGCAGTAAATGCGGTGGTGCCACTTGTCACTGACAGCAGGGCCCCACCACCCCGAAACCGCTGCGCGCGTGCAGAGATGTAATTATCACGGCGCGGTAAAACAGGGGGTACTGCACCACATCGCTTTGCGACTGCCCGCCGCCCACGCCACCTCGCCTAAAAAGGCGCGCCCACTCTGCCCGCTCCACGCCACGTCAGCCACGACTGCGCGAGCGCGGCCACAAATCGGTCCACGACCGAATACCAAATGTCAAGGGGTTCCTTCTCATATAAGGAAGACCCCTTGAGGAAACCTAACCCGGGGTTCGAGGCCCGGCCCCTCGAAAGGGTTCGACGGGCATCCCAGGATGAGGGAGTTAGGGACGGCGGGATGCGCTTGCTCGAGCATACCCTCGAATGCAGAACTCGAGGGGCCCCTGGCGTTCCCCCTCCGAACTATTAGTAATCAGTGGCTCGAGGCCCGGCCCACTGAGGGTACAACGGGCACCGCAGATGCACCTCGTAACGAGGACCTACTGATCAGTGGTTCGAAGCCCAGCCCGGCGAGGGCTCGACAGACGCCACAGATGTGCAAAGACGGGGACGCGCGACACTCCCCGCGAAAGCCCTACTGATCAGAGGTACGAAGCCTGACCCTCGAAGGGTTCGAACAGGCACCTCAGATCAACAGAGTCAGGAACGATCAGGGCATGCGCGATCGAGCCTATCCCCGAAAGCAAAGTTCGGGGGCGCCCCACATATCGTGTTCAAGGCCGGACAAAGGCAACTAATTGAGGGATCCCATCGAGGGAGTGCTTCCGCGCCCTCGGCACCTATCGAATGGGACCGATCCCTGCTTGGCAAACCTTTGCGAGCGCTCACATGGACGTGTCTCCGGACCACGAGCCGACCCCTATCGAATGGGGCACGGACGCCCACTTGAACTACTCGTTAACAGCTCACCGAGACGTCCATGACTCGTTACCCGCTCGAGTGAAGCATGGATCGCCTCACCCCTCCTCCCTGCGAAAGGGCGACGAGGGTCGTAACACGAAGCCGAGGACTCGGGGGCTCCTCACACCACGACCATCCCCAATGATCATCGCACTCAATCGTGAGGATCTGTGGAGGGTTAACCCCCAAACAAACGAGCGGGTTCGCCCAAGGGCACCCTGAGTGAGCTCGACGCCGCTACACCCAGATCGCCGATGCCGGCTGAAATACCACCGAGGCCGGTCGAAACAAGCACGAGGTGAGCCCGTCACTCGATGCTTATAACCCTTGCACGAGTGCACGCACTCCTGCAAGGCTTCGGGGGCTTACACCCGCGGGTGTGCTAGCGCGCCCCCACAGAAAAACATGCATGGTCAAAGGGAAAGTCTCGCGCGTAGTGCCTGAGGATCTCGCCTCCGGACCTAAAGCCTTTGCCGGACTGGCTCCCATTCCCGCAAAGGCTCGGGGGCTACTGTCGGGGACGGTCATAAGGGGTCCTCTAACTAAGGAGATAATTACCCTCGTTAAACGCAAATCACGTACGAGCAGATCTCCACGAACCCAAAAAAGGAATAAGACACGCGTCAGGCCCACGACCCAACAGTGGCCCAACGATGACCCAGGCTTCCTCGTCGAGAGGGTCCGCTCGCACGTCCCATTTTCCGCTTCGCTCGAGGGTACCGACCCCCTCGAGCGGGTTCCCGCCTCGCTTGAGGGTCCCGACCCCCTCGAGCAGGTTTCCGCCTCGCTCGAGGGACTCGACCCCCCTCGAACGGGCATCCAGTTCTGCCTCACTCGAGGACACCCCTCGACGAACGGCACGCTGCCCCTCTACTCCGCCCGACAACGGCATTTAATGCCCAACTCCGTGGCGGGACGCCGAAGTCAAAAGCATATCTTCCCCCACGCCGCGCGGCTGACACGGTCTGTACACCTGACACCGCCACTGTGCGGCCTAACCCATCACTGTGCGGCCATCCCCGGCCCTGTGTAGGCGCCGCGCGGCCCTGTGCAGACAGGCCGGCGTCATTCCGCGTCCCTGTGCTACCTGCTCCCGTTCTTCCCCTGCGGCAAGGCCCTCGAACGGGCATGGGGGCACCCTCGAAAGGTGTACGGGCGGCAAGCAGACGCACGCATTGACCGGTGCCGCCGTACAGGCGGTGTGCGCCACGTCTCATCTACCAACTCCAGCGTCGTGCGGCCATCCCCGGCGCTGTGCCGCCATCCTCGTCACTGTGCGGCAGACTGCACATCCCTGTGCAGACAGGCCGATGACATTCCGTGGTCCTGTGCTGCCAACTCCCGTCCTCTCCTCCACGACTGGACCCTCGACGAGCAGGGACACACCCTCGAAGTCGTACCCGGACAAGCATAGGGACCGCCACGCCGCCCGCGGAAGCCGGAGCTCGCCACCAACCCGCGCCAAGAGCAAGGACCTACAAGGGCAAGATCCCTGGCGCCACGCCCGCTAGTACATGACACTGTGCATATCGATGTGCGACCCCACTGTAACTACCCTCCCTTGGTCTATGAAAGGGAGAGGCAGACGCCCCATTACGGGAGGACGCTCATTCACACGCACACACTCGCAACACTCATCCACATTCCACAGCTCCCGATATTGGCACTTGCCAATCATCTTAGCAGGGACCTGGAGGGCTCGCCTCCTCTCACGCCTCGCTTGTAGGCCCCCTCTACGAGCACCCCCGGTGCAAGCTAATACAGTATGCGTGCACACCTTGCTGGACGTACGGCCCCGCGGCCGGAACCAGGATAAACCCTTGTCTCCGTATTAGCATTAGCACCGACCATCGAGAAATAGATTGCAGCACAATTCACTAGTTAGTGCCGGAGCTAATCCGGATAACGATATTACTACACTAGGTGAACCTTGTTCTTAATGTCTAGAAAATGTGCCAAGAGGTCAACCTGACATTAAAAAAGTTGACTTCCATTCTGAAACTTTTGCATATGAAATTAGAGGTAACAATATTTTCTGCTTTCACAAATTAAAATTAGAGGCATTTGTGAAAGGAGTATGTTTAATGTCTGAGCATCACAAATACCTTCAGAAGAATTGCTTGTGTTTGAAACGGTTACCGATGAGTTGACGACCTGTCTGTTCATGTTCCAATCTGATTTGGAGAGCAACACTGAGATGATTGAGAAGAAATCACATTATGAACATAACATGAGTTATAGTTGATACCTCTTTCTTTTGTTCTTTTCCAATTTGTTTCATATTTCTTTTCAAAGCTGGTCATTGTATTACAGCAGCATCGAGATCTCTTGATGGTGAAGTGCATGATGGAAAATTCACAAGACGCTGTGCAGCCCCAAGTTCAAAATAAATTCTTTGTTAGTTTTGTGTATTAATAGGACTTGCATTTTCCTTGCTGCCTACAAGCATATTTTTTTAGAAAACCATTTTTGGGGAAAACACTATTGCAAATATTGGATTCCTTAGTCTGAGTAAACAATTGGTAGTGTCATCCAGGATCCTTTGTTAATGATGATATTTTTTTACTACACGTGCGTGTCGCACGTGCACTTTACTAGTTGCTTTTAATTTCCAAAGAAAAAAAAGAAGATCACCGACGGACAGGCGAGGGTATACTGTACGAGTATGTGCGTCTTGGATATTGCCAAGAAGGATGGGGCGGATTATGTTGACGTTATTTTTCAGGGAGCAATAGTATCCTTGTGGTAGGATTTGGAGGTGGTTGCAAAATGAGACGTGGTCGTAGCCATTACCAACTGTCTTGCTCCTCAAGACTAACCAAAGCTCCTCTAGTTAGTTATAAGGGTTGAGGTATGGTCGCACCATTAGACACATATTCGAATTCTTGTTGGAGCGGATTTATGAGAACTTGTTAAGAAAATCCCCTCACCGGCCGTTGAGGTGTTTTGCTGCTGAAGACTACGAGCTCCGGAGCAATGGATTCAAACGTTGGAAACTATATGTAAACCTCTTCGATCGCTTGGCACTGCAAATTGAAGGAGGTTAAATTGCTCACCAATGAGCTACATGGGATTAAAATTGGTATAATAGATCAGGATAGGATTGCCCATTTGTTGATAATAGGATTAGCACCACTTGTTTCATATGTTCTCTCTCCAAGTTCAATCTATATTCTGAACTGCACTTTTCTGTTTGATATTTTCTTCTTTGGTATGAAAAATTGCTAGACAATGGGCTAAAAAATTTATTGATCCATCAGTAATTGTGGTTTCTGGAATGTGCACGGATTCTAATAGATATCCTATTGTTTCTATTTGAATTTAATTTAGTTTCACGCGGACATAGAAACAACAACAATTCGTCTATAAAAAATGTTAGATCCCCGAGCCTGTTTCGTTTCGCAAAAATTTCTCTATCAATCTTCGAATACTAATTAGAAGTATTAAACATGGATTGATAACAAAACTCATTTCATAACCCTCCTGATTTTCGAGAATAATCTAACGAGCCTAATTATGTCATGAGATTAGACAACGTCGTGCTACAATAAACAATCTCTAATGATAGATTAATTAGTCTTAATGCATTCGTCTCGCGATTTCCTATCTGTCTGTGTATCAGGTACTTCCAGATAATTGTTGTTATATATTTTAAAATAAAAAAATTGGAGAGAAATCCTAGCCTCACTCACGCACCCACGTCCCGCGGCCTGCCCTTTGAGGCTTTGACGGTCACGCACGCACCCACATCCGGCGACCGCGACACACGCTGTTGCTGCTATTTTTGTTTACGTGATGCATAGTGTCGCCTGCTCCTGATGTTTTTCTTGTGACGCACGGACGTACGTGTGTACGTTTTTTTTTTACACGGTACAAGCACCCATCCTAATTGCCCTCACGCTCGCATACACCCACGAGTCCACGACGTCCGGCGACTGACACTACAGCTAGCTGCTGTTTTTTCTCTACGTGTGCGAATTGCTGGTTTGACGCATACAGACGTACGTGACGGAATAATATATAACTTGTTGTTGTACGTTTTTCTTAACCCGGGACACACACCCACGACGATACATGTTCTAGAGGTATGTGTGCTACGTTTCTTTTTTTTAATATTGTGCTAAGCCAGCATATCACGTCTAGGCAAGCTACTTCGTTTTAAAAAGACGTGGACAAAAACGAGGTATATGGATATGACTTTGCTAAAAGGACGTGATTCCTTGTGAAATAAATGTGTTGCACAATGAAATGTTGTGTAATGTATGAGTTGTAGCTTTTTTTTTCATAATGTGCGAGGAGCCTTGTGATTTCCGGTATCTAATTATTACCTCAATATTGTGTTATGTGTGAGTTGTACCTAATTTTTTTCATAGCGTGAGATGGTCTAAAATTGCATAGATGGATCGCAATATATTATTTTCCTATGTGATAAGAGTGAGTTATAGCATCTCCAACAGTAACATACACTACGTGAAAACCTCAAATAGGTCACGCAGCATTTGTAACGGGCCCTTAACACCTGTTACATGGACCCCATCTATAACGGTTGTTGTTTGGCGCCCGTTACGCATAAACGCGGCAGGGTCGACCACGACCTCGCCCTGACCTCGCCACAATAACGCCCGTTACCAATGAGGACTTCTGGTAACGGACTTCTTAAACACCCGTTACATGTTTTCTTTGTAACGGACGTTAACATGCGTCCGTTACGAAAGTAAAACCTATCGGTAACGGGCTCTTTAAGTCCGTTACCGATGACTTTCCTATTGGAGACGCGTTGTTTTTAGGACGCGTCTCATTTTATGACGACTCAATTGGCGACGCTTGTTTGGAGCTAGCATCTCCTTTGTTTTCTCACAATAGAGACGCGTGTTGTCAGTACGCATCGTTGTTTTTGCGTTCCGACCACTCTGCTATCTCGGACAACTACACTCGCTCTCTCTCCTCTGAGGGCCCCACTCGCTCTCTCCCCGCCGTTGTTGCAGCTGCATTTTCGCGCGCTTTCTGAAGGCCCCACTCGCTGCGCGCGCGCTCTCTGAAGGCCCACTCGCTGTGCGTGCGCTCTCTCTCCTCAGAAAGCCGGCGCTGCAACAGGCCGGCCGGCCGGCCGCGTGCGCGACGGCGAAAGGCGCCGGCGGACGTCGACCGCGGCGCAGCGTCCCTCCGCGCCGTCGCCGTCCTCCGCGCCGTCGCCGTCGCCGCGACCGCGACGCCTCGTCCTCCTCCTCGGAAGCGCTCGCCTCGTAGACAGTCCTCGTCAAGGTGGAAATTGCCCCCTTTTATTGAACTTCGCTGTCCTAATCCTCTTACTCATCAGTTTTGGTGATGCATTATGCTCATTTGATGTATGAAAATTGCAGATGGCCGCTGCTGCTCGGGCTTGGATGTATAGTAGTAAGTCCCGAGATTGGGCCAGTTTCTTAATGGGGGTCAATGGTTTTCTAGATCAAGCAGAGGCGGATATGAGAAACTGTAGTGTTCAGGCAATGCTTTGCCCCTGTAAAGATTGTCTCAACGAGTAGAAGTTCGGACAACGGGATAACATTTTTCATCATTTGATCACACGTGGTTTCAAAGAAAATTACACGTGTTGGAATAAACATGGTGAGGAAGGTGTTAATGAAGTCGAAACAGGATGCCTAAATGAAGGTGAAGCGCGACACCATGCTACAGGATGCCATGATGAAGAGCCTGATGAAGGTGGAGTTTTTGATGAGGAAAATGAACCATTCCCACCAATTGTGATGAGGCCTGAGGATATCACTGATCAAGAAGTTACGGGCTTCAATGATGGTGAGTTGTTGCAATGTGTGCACAATGTTGATCAAATGTTGCGGGATGTTGAGTTTCAAGGAGTGTTTACAGCTTCTGAATTAGCGAGGCTGAAGCAGTTCGTTGAAGATTCAAAGAAATCCCTCTATCCTGGTTGCAAGAAGTACTCTCGCCTTTCTGGTGATCTAAAACTTCTGCAGCTTAAGGCAGATCATGGTTGGAGCAACAAAAGTTTCAAACAACAATTGGATCTCCTTAAGGACATGCTACCCGAGGGAAACCAAATAGCCGAGTCTGTCTATGAGGCAAAGAAGATAATTTGTCCTTTGGGAATAGAGGTTGAAAAAATTCATGCTTGCAAGAACCGTTGTGTATTGTTCCGTAGAGATTATGCAGACCTTGACAAGTGCTCCAAGTGTGGGTTCGATCGGTACAAGAGGAAAAAACATGGTGGTGATGATAAAAATGCTGATGATGACGAGAATGAGCCCGTGGAGATCACAGGCAAGAAGAAGAAGAAGACGAAGAAGGTTAAAGGGGCTCCTGTGAGGGTAGCATGGTATTTTTGCATCATTCCTCGGTTGAGAAGATGGTTCGCCACACAAAAGGAGGCCCAACTCTTGCGTTGGCATAAGACACGAACGAAGGAAGTTGGCAAGATTAAGCACCCCGCAGATGGTCAACAATGGCAAAACATTGATTCTCACTTTAAGGATTTTGCCGGTGAAAGCAAGAATATTCGGTTCGCTATGAGCACGGATGGCGTGAACCCATTCGGTAACCAGAGCTCAACACATAGCATCTGGCCTGTCGTGCTGTCAATGTACAACCTTACACCCTGGCTATGCAAGAAACGGAAATACATGATGCTGACAATATTGGTCTCCGGGCTAAAGCAACCTGGCGACCGTATTGATGTCTACTTGAGGCCACTAGTTGATGACTTGAAGATACTTCGGAAGCCTGGTGTGAAGGAGGTTTGGGATGAGTTAGGCCGTGAGGAGTTCACATTGCACGCCATGTTGTTCACCACCATCAACGACAACCCGGCTCATCGCAACCTTTCTGGCCAGAGTAAAAGGAAAGGTGCAGCTTGCCCACACTGCTTGGAAGAAACTTGTGCAGTGTGGCTAAGAAATTCAAAAAAATTCTCATTTATGGGGCACCGTCGTTTCCTCAGCAAGAAACATGCCTACCGGGGCATGGATTGTCAGTTTAATGGGGAAAAGGAGAATCGACAGGCGCCAATGCATGTGACTGGAGATCTGCTCCACTTGCAAGTCAAGGACGTCGAAACTATCGAGGAGTTACCCAAATTGTCTGAAAAGAAACTTCACAAAAGAAAGAAGTGAGATGGTGAAGAAGAAGAAGATGGGCGAGGAATGTGGAACAAGAAATCAATTCTATGGGAGCTAGAGTATTGACCGCTTTTGGATGTGCGTCATTCGATTGACAACATTCACGTCAAGAAAAATGTGTGTGAAGCTACTTTGGGAACATTGCTACAACAGAAGTCGAAAGGAAAAGATCATGAAAATGCAAGGGAGGATCTTAAAGAAATGGGCATTAGGCCGGAGCTCTATGCAGAGGAAACAGACACGGGGATGGACCTTCCTGTTGCTGCAACCACCTTGTCAAAGGCAGAGAGAAAAGAAATCTGTGAGTTTTTGCATGGTTTGAAAGTACCTTCAGGTTACTCATCGAACTTCAAGAGGCTAGTGTCGGTGAAGGACATGAAAATGAATTTCAACTTGATGAAATCTCATGATTGCCATGTGTTGATGACATCTATTCTTCCTGTTGCACTAAGAGGTATCAAGACAGAACTGGTTCGCGACGCGGTCACGAGCTTGTGTTTATTCTTCAATGAAATAGAACAGAAGGTGATTGATGAGGAAAAACTATTGGACTTAGAGAGGAGGCATTTCGAGACCCTATGCCTGCTTGAAGCTACCTTCCCACTATCATTCTTTGATCTCATGCTGCATCTAACAACACACCTCGCGAGGGAGATCTGGTACCTTGGCCCATCTTACCTTCATCAGATGTTTCCATATGAGAGGTACTTTGGATTTCTCAAATCATTGGTACATAACAGGTCATTTCCGGAGGGAGCCATTGTTCGTGGCTATGAGACCATCGAAGCAGTGGAGTGGGCCATGGGTTATATGGACCCCCAAAACCCCATTGGTGTGCCTCGTTCACAGCATGAAGGTAGGCTTTCAGGTGTTGGGACCCTGGGTAAAAAGTCAATCACTCCGCACCCAGAGGACTTCAGGAAAGCTCATTTCACCGTGATAGAACAGAGCGTAGAGGTTACACCATTTGGCAATGAGCACAAGCAACAACTATGTGAACAAAACCCTGGCTGTACTGAGGATTGGGTTGCAAAGAGGCACATGCAATGCTTCAACAGGTGGCTCCGAGATTATGTCCAGCAGAGTGGCAGCGCTGCTATAACCGGCGATCTAAGAAAACTAGCAGCAGGGCCATTATTCACTGTTACAACATATCAAGCAATGGATATCAATGGATACACGTTCTACACCATGGCCCAGGATGCCAAGAGCGTCTATCAAAATAGTGGTGTGCGGCCGTCGACAATAAGAAGAACACAACCACATATTATGGTCAAATAGAGGAAATTTGGGAGCTTGATTATGTAGGATTCAAGGTAGCCTTGTTTCGGTGTAGATGGGTCACCAATGCGAAGAGAGCTATGATCAAGGACAAATTTGGTTATGTTAGTGTTGATCTCCGGGTCTTTGGTTACAAAACCGAACCGTTTGTCTTCGCCAAGGATGTTGAGCAAGTGTTCTATGTACCTGACCTTGCAAAGAATAACTGGAGTGTGGTTTTGCCTGGAAAAAAAAGGATTGTTGGGGTTGAAAATGTTGTTGAGGAGGAGGAATACAACCAGTTTGACGAAAGTCCATCCTTTCACACTTCATACATGCCCCGAGTCTTGGGAGCTGACAAAACACCATACTTGCGAAGCGACCATCGTGAAAAGATCCATATAAAAAAATCAAAGAAGAAAAAGAAGCAAGATTGATTTCTGCTGAATCCGATCCTTTTTGTAAAATGCAGGGATGTCTATTGCTGGAAATGGAATCCTTTTTGTAATATATATAGGATGTGTATTGGTGGAATTTGAATCTCCTTTCTGTAATATATGATGCCTATATATTTTGCCTAAGATACTGCCTAAGATGCCTAAGACGCGTCTCCTGTATCTTCTCTCCAAAATAAATAACTGTTGCGCCAACCCCTTCATCTACCCGCGAGAAAACCACAACTGCCTACACTCCTCATCATGCCCCTCCGCCACACTCATGGCATCGAGGGAGCACCCGCGGTCGCTCGCGGAACTCCCGGCGGAGGTGCTGGCGATCATCGTTGGCCGAGTCGGTGCGACATCGAATCGGCCTATGGAGGACCTCTGCAGCCTACGGGCAACCTGCAAGGACATGCTCCGCCCCTACCGCGACAGAGACGTCGGTAGGCGCTTGGCACTAGATCGGGTTCCAGTCGAGCAGATGCAGAACAACGACCCCGTCGGCTACGGCGTCTTCCTTCGTAGCCTGGCTGCAGCCGGCAACCCGGTGGCCTGCTTCCTCACCGGGATGGACGACATCTTCGGCATGAACCGCAGCCCTCAGCCTCCCCTCGACGAGCTCCACCGCGCTGCCAAAGACGGGCACAGAGGGGTGGCCTATGTGGCCGCCGTCTTTCTCTACAGAGCCAACAGCGGGGCCGACGCCGATGCCACTGCAATTGCGTACATGAAACAGGTTGAGGGCGAGGAGCAAGGGCAGTGGCGTCCGCGTTTGATCAACAATGCGCAATCCCTAGATTTCCAGCATCGTGGGGTCAATCTGGCTTGGCAAATTAGGAGTGTCGCCCTCCGCCGTGGCCTCCGCCGGCCGACGCTGCCAACGGCGGCGGCGCGAGGCAACATTCAACATTGCGCAGGCAAAGCATTCTGCGGTACGGTGCCGAGCCGGAGGGGGTTTTGCATGTATTTCTGTAGTGATGAATGTAGGCTTCGTTACGAATGTAATGTCTTCTTCTATCGTGTAAAGTATCGTCCAATCGGTTATTGATAGATAAGATTTGATTTCTCACATTTCTGAGTCAAATCCAAGGTTGCGGCGCCCTCTGCTTCCTCCTCTGTTCTATTGGAATGAAGAACAGTTTGTGTGGGAAAATGAGACGAGGATTAACCATCCCGCGTCTCTAATAGGAGTGGGGCCCACTTCTATTGGAACGAAGAACAGTTCTCATTTCTTCTTTTAATCTGCAGTCAAATTTTGTAACATGTATTTCTCCGTCGTGCTTAGTCCAAATTTGATGATTTTTTTCCTAGTTTTTTCTAAAATTCTCATCTTTTCATTAATTTCATTGTTTAGTGTATATTCCGTTTCGTGAATAATGTTTATATGCCTTTATCTTGTTCTTTGTAAGTACAACATATAAATAATATTTTGTTTTCCACAACCATTAGTAATGAAACTTCGCATTTCGTGATCTTAAGGTGAACACATGCTTGTGTTAAAATTTCAAATGCGTACGAGATCGAACATGTTGCAAAGTGTGGAAAACTTCAATGTTCAAGCAACATTCTAGGAAACTATGTGAGAGATGTAGCCATTTGTACACAAGTATATTCTTCCTTTATCAAAACCATTTGAATTTTTTATGACAAGCTTAGGTACCAAAATTATGTTTTCACGTAAATTTGTAGAATTTTTGGAGCAAACTAAGATGTTATTAGAATTATTATATCACAATCATGAGATGTATATTCGAATTATAAGAATGTTAGGTACACAAGTGTGACTGTTGATATTTGATTAAAATACTAAATGTCCAAATATGAATTGATGTTATTTTTAATGAATTTTTAGGTGCTGTTTTACCAGCTCTAATATTTGATGGATGCGAGTTTCAGTTCTTAAAAATAGTGTCGGGCCCACGCGTCAGTGTCAGCAGACTATATAAAGAAGATAACCACCTGGACCTACCTGCCAACGAGGCGACGCGATTTTTCTAACCAGCGTCGGCGATGAGTATCCATTGTCTCCACGATCGAGTTCATCACAGGAGGAACAGATACTGTAGGCGACGCGGATGGATCTGCCCCCGTCTCATAGATCGAGTTCATGACATATATACAAAATCCAATAACCAAACTAACCAGTTCATGATCGACAAACAAACTAAGCAGTTCATGATCGACAAACTAAGCAGTCCAACAACCTGACGAACACACAATAATCACAAACACATTATTAATAGTACAGGAGTGGATCAATTAGTCGGTCGCCGCTGTCGGAGTCCCGCCGTCGGAGCCGTCGCCGCCGCCGTCGGAGCTGTCGTTGTCGCCGTCGGAGCCATCGTCGCCGTCGGAGCCGTCGTCGTCGAGAAGAGACCGCTGGACCACGGGGAGCTTCTCAAGCTTTTCAGCCAACACGTGGGATCCTGAAGGCGAGACCCTTGACGCTGCCATCCTTGTTATGGTCAGGCGCCTCGATCTTGAACGCTTGGCCAACATCTCGGAGCTTCATGAACGTGCCCTGGAGCAGTTCGATGGCGAACCTGATGTCGGCGGCCTCATTCTTCTCCTTCTCCTTGGGCGCCACCGGCTCCTTCCCCTTCTCCTTGATGGTCAACTTCCTCCGACGGCGGCTTTCGTCGTCGTCATCCTCTCTTCGTCCCCGCTTCACCGACGGGTCACTCGACGCCATGCTCTTCTCGCTCCTAACTTGTTGGTGTGATCTCTCGTTGACCGGAGGTTGTGATTTTTTGATGGCGAGGGGGAAGAAGATGAAGCGAAAGAAACGATATGATTACGGAGCAACCAGCAGTCAGGGATTTATGATGACAAGACGTGAACCGTCAGGGCACCTTCCTCCCCACGCCCCACGTCCCCTTACGCCTCGGGAATCATTTTTTGGGAGCAAAACCGTCCAAAAACACGCGTCGCATTTCAATTTCGCGGGAAGGTGGAGGGGCAGGGGCAGTTGTCGGGCCCACGCGTCAGCAGCCAAACCGCGTCACATTTCAAGTTCCATATTATTAGTAATGGGTTCTTATAAATGACCGCGTCGCATTTCAATTTCCAAACCCCGTCGCATTTCAGTTTCCAGATCCCGTCGGCTTTCCATTTCCTTCCCTTCTCCTTCCACTACAAAAAAAAACTGGTTTCCATGACAAAATGATATGGTCATGTAAAGTACAGAAACTATCATAGAAAGTATCATATGACGAAAATCCACTGTCATAAGGGTCGTCACATATCAACCGTCGCTAAATGTACCTTGTGACGAAAATATGGTGCACCGTCACATAATGTAAGACCTAATGTGACGGTACGTTAAAGCGTCACATATTGTTGGCATTATATGACGCCTAGAATTGTCACATAATGCCGGTCAAAATGTCACAAAAGTGTGTGGCCAGAGCAATTGATGTGGCAATGATGACGTCACCACGTGTCATTTGTTTTTTTTCAGTTGGTGTGGCAATAATGACGTCACCACATGTCATTTGTTAATGGACCAAAATGGGCCTAAAATAGGCCCACAGTTTCACCTATATTTCCAACTCATTCAAAAGACAACCCATATAATTTCAGCCCATATGAATACAAAGTAGTTCCGGCTAAAAAATAGCTCAACATGAACCATGCTTATATCAATATTACATCAAAACATCAAATCAACATATCATCAGAAACATCAATTTGTCATCAGACACATCAAAACAAATCTTAGGTTACAATTACAATCTTAGCACATGAAAATAGTTGGTCACATTCTTGTTTTCATCTTGCATCCAACAATAATCTGCAACCAAAATAAAAATATGCATTAGCACCATTCAAGTATTGGACAGAAGAGTGTACAGTTGAGTACTCATGAACAATTCAGTCAATCAGGCATGAACAATCCAGGTTACCTGACATGCTAAGTTCCAAATAATTAAGACAGATCATGTTTTGACATTTGAAAAAAGCATGTGTACTAAAACCTATTTCTGGTGGCTTGTTTTGCTAGTACTGAATGGCATAAAAGTCAAATCACTTGCATTTCTCAATCACTATTGCATTTCCTAAATAGACAAAGCACTTTATCCAGAAAGTGATACTTCGCAGGCCAAAAACTCTCTAAAACTTGACTCACAGAACAAAATAAGGAGCCAAGTTGCTGACTGACAAAGGCTAATGAGCAATGCTCAAGAAGTTAACTAAGACAATATGCAACAATTACCATTTGTTACTGTACCATGAGAGAGACATTTCAATCAACATAATTCATCTTAGCTTAGCTCCTGTCATGCTTACCAGAGAAAAATGCAGGTGCTCATTCTAGACACCGAGGTGTACAACTGCATCCAGAGAGCAGAAAAATGCAGCAGCTGCTGTTGAATGCGAAATCAATCTCTGAACACGGAACAACTGACCTTGCTGCTGCGACCTACAACTGCACCTCTGAAAAGAATTCAAAAAAAAAATCAAAACTGTCAAAAGCTAATGACTTCAATTGAAACTGGTAGATGATAGGTCGGGCATTAGTGGCTACCAGGATACGAAGGAAATAACAAATATTTGGAGCTAAAACATACAGACCACGAATTGCAAAGCAAAGAAAGAGTAGAGCAGTTGCTGCTTGAAGTGAGCAGTAAGCAATGCGAGCTGAAGATAGGAGGCGGCTGCTACTGCAAGAATTCCTGGAGCACAAACAAAACAAAAGAATCGACAAGACATTCGAACCGCTACCTCACCACATCATAAGTAAACAGATCCGAGTACAGGAACCTCAAAAGATCAAGAACTCCTCACCAATTTCAGAAAATCGAGCTAACCCTAGGTGAAGAACAATTTGGGGGAAACTTCAAATCTGAGAGCTTTGAGTATGAATTTCTTGAGGAATCAGTATGGATAGGCTCACAGATGCACCAACAATAATTCCTCCGAAGAAATCTCCTCAAACTCGAGCTCAAATCAACGAATGAAAAGATCACTGAAAAAACACCTAGCCGTGCTGCTGCTGCTGCGATGCCAACAGCCACCACGACAGCAAAGCTCCTCCATGGATTGGCCTTGCCGGGGAAGGGGCGGCGGAGGAGAGGGGGGCTCCGGAGGTGGATGCCGGTGCGGATGCGGATTTGTGGTCATGGAATGGAGGGGTCACGGTGTGTGTGCTGCCACAACTGCGGCAGCGAACGAAGGAGGACGAGGAACTAGGGTTTGCGGTGATAGTGTAGGGATTTTATAGAACCATGACTCGATCTGCACCGTTGAATCAAAGATTGAAGGCCATAGATGGTTGGGCCATCTGGGCCAACACAGGCTTTGTTTCATTCCTCCGCTACTTACTATTTTTCTTTTTCTATTTTCATTTTTTCACCATTGTGAAGTAACACCCACAAATAATAATCTTATACACCATATTGTATTTTTTATATTCAATATACTACACATAAGTTGTTGTTTAGAAGTTACAGTAATTTACTGCTTCATTTACTATTTTTAACAGTTTAAATGAATTTCTGTAGGTTTATTGAAAATAATTAATATTGACCTATATGTACCTCTAATAGGATTCAAAAAATTCAAAAAAATTATATTTAGGCATCTATGGTCCTTTCTAGCCCACATCTAGAAGATTGATGAAAAATTCAATCGACTTATAAGGGAAACTTGAACTTCTACTAGTCACCTTGTTTTAAAATAATGATAATAATACCTAAAACTTATCAAAAAATTATGTAAATTGACATAGACTCTTTTTATGGATGTAAAATCTTGACAAAAAAAGTTTCATAAGATTCCACAAAAAAGGGTATACATTGTTCACAAATTGACACAACTCTCAACTAGTTTACTATAACTCATGTCAAACTTGTCAAATTTGAACTACATGTTATTACCACTTTTGAAAATGACAAAATGAGCTAAATGAAGATTGTAGATCTTGATGAGATATGAAACTTTGGTATTCATCACTTTTCCATTTGATATCATTTAGTGTAAAAAAATCGTGTTTGTAGCTGTCAATTTTCGAAATTCAAAAATTTGGATTGTTTAAATTTTGTCACATGAAGAGATGACCAAAGTCAACACCATAATTTGGTAGAGCATGATTTTAGAAAATTTTAGGAAAAGAAATCATCAAATTTGTAGTTAGTATGAGGGAGAAAGACTAGTTACAAGTTGTAACTACAGATTAAAAAGAGAAATCATTCTTGCTCGTCACTTCTTCATGATGAACAAGTGATTTCTCTTTTTAATCTCTGGTTAAAACTTGTAAATAGTCTTTCTCGCACATACTAACTCCAAATGTGATACTTTTTTTCGTAAATTTTTCTAAAACCATACTCTATCATTTTATATTGTCCATATTTCTATGTGAAAAGTTTGAATATTTCAAAATTTGAATTTAAAAAATACAAGTTTTGACACAGCAATGTCCTCCCGCACTTTTCGTTCTTGGGCCGAGCCCACCACAGCCCAGTGCTACCTCCCTCCGCCTCCTCTTTATCTCACTGCCAGATGGGTCCCACCTATCATCTTAATCTCCTAACTCCACCCCACTTTCCATCCTCCCTTTCTCCTTCTCTTCTACAAAGCCGACGCCATCCTCTGACCCACCTCCATGGCTGCCGCTCCAATCGCCCTCGTGCTCGCCATACGGAGGCATCGCACCTTCCCTGTGCCGCACCTTCCCCCGGCGACCCCATCCTCCGGCACCCTGCCTCCCACCCGCGACTCCTCCCTCCCTCTGGTGTCGCACCGCCCTCTAGGTCGGAGCCCTCCATCCTTGCCGCCTTGACCGCCCGATTCATCACGACAGCCGCCTGTCAAAGCAAGAGGGGAGCTTCGCGACACTTGGACGCACACCCACCGCCATTCTCTGTCCCTGCTGCCACTGGAGGAGCATGCTAGCCGTATGGCCACTGCGGGCCGAGCCATGCAGAGCCCACAACTCCGGCGATTTTGTTTGCCGTCCTTACCTAGGGAGACCGGAGGAAGGGGGTGACAAAGGATGAAGATGACGGGGTGGTTGGGCCGGTGCAGGCCGTGCGTGTGTGCGTGTGTAAAAGGCCGGCAGTTAGGGCTGAAAGTTTAAACGGGCCAAAAACGAGGACTATGGCCTGAAAACGAGGAGGGGCAGGCAGATGAAGCATCGAAGCCGTCATATTTTTAAAAGCATTCAGTTATGCCACACTACTGTCACATAAAAACAACACACATTGTCATATATTAGGCACCGTCAGTCAGATGTCTCAAACCTACATTTTATGACGAACCTTGCTACCTATATGTGACGAAACAAAGGCCACCGTCATAAATAGTTTTGACTATCCTGAATTTATGACCCTTCAGAATTTGGCGTCATATAATGATGTATTATATGACTAACATTGTCCCCGTCATGAGCATTTTCATCATAGAAAATTGATATTCTTGTAGTGTTCATGGCCGCGGTGTGCTTCATGGAGCTACTGCCAAATGAACTGGTCACCCAGATCATCCTCCGCTGCATCAAGGGTGAGCCCGTCATTCGTTTCCTGATCCTTCGTAATCGGGTCTGCGGCACCTTCCGGCGCATCTGCGACTCGGATGAGGTACTCCTGTAGGTGTCGCTGCGTGAGCTTCGTCAAGAGTGCAAGAATCACTACGTCAGGTCCTTGTTGGAGGAGCGCTTCCGCCTCGCCAAACATCCAGAGGCATTATGCTTCGAGGGGATGGAGAGGTTGATGAGGCGGCGGAATCCCGATGAGGGTCTGGAGCTCGTCAAAAAGGCCGCTGCCAAAGACGCCGGTGCGAAGTACTTCTTAGCGATGCTGAAGTACCGTCTCAACCTTGCAGACCCCGAAGCGATGGCACTGCTCCACGAAATCAGCGGCGGGCCGTCGCCCCCTGACGGGTGCTGGAAGAACCACAACCTGCACCAGCTGCGCTACCTCGTCTGCCGGGATCTCCATAACATTGCGTGGTGGTACTGGCTTCATGACGGCGACGATGACATTCCGTTGCTACCCGCCCAGAATCCCCACGTCTGCATTTGGGCAGCGGGATGTAGGCGCTACGGGCCGGAGACCCCAGGGATCATCCACTACTGCAGCGCCGAGTGTCGCATCCGTCATGAGTTCGACCTCTGGACGCGTGGATTCAGCATCGCGGTGGAGTACACTGTCAGCAGGATGAACATCAGGATGTAGGCGGAAGCATCAATAAAAATTATGTATCTTGAATGTAAATTATTAGAGGCCTAGGGTGCCCTCTTGGATGTCAAAGCGGGCACGGCGGCGGCGGCGGTGGCCTTTGCTAGTCTGCTTCCTCCTCTGTTCTATTGGGTGGGCGTAGGAGACGAGGATTGGAGGGGCAAATGAGACGCGGGTTAACCACCCCCTCAGTTCTATTGGAATGAAGAACAGTTCTCATTTCTCCTTTTAATCTGCAGTCAAATTTTGTAACATGTATTTCTCCGTCGTACTTAGTCCAAATTTGATGATTTTTTTCCCTAGTTTTTTCTAAAATCCCCATCTTTTCATTAATTTCATTGTTTAGTGTATATTCCGTTTCGTGAATAATGTTTATATGCCTTTATCTTGTTCTTTGTAAGTACAACATAGAAATAATATTTGTTTTCCACAACCATTAGTAATGAAACTTTGCATTTTGTGATCTTAAGGTGAACACATGCTTGTGTTAAAATTTCAAATGCGTACGAGATCGAACATGTTGCAAAGTGTGGAAAACTTCAATGTTCAAGCAACATTCTAGGAAACTATGTGAGAGATGTAGCCATTTGTACACAAGTATATTCTTCCTTTATCAAAACCATTTGAATTTTTTATGACAAGTTTAGGTACCAAAATTATGTTTCCACGTAAATTTGTAGAATTTTTGGAGCAAACTAAGATGTAATTAGAATTATTATATCACAATCATGAGATGTATATTCGAATTATAAGAATGTTAGGTACACAAGTGTGACTATTGATATTTTATTAAAATACTAAATGTCCAAATATGAATTGATGTTATTTTTAATGAATTTTTAGGCGCTGTTTTACCAGCTCTAATATTTGATGGGAGTGAGTTTCATTTCTTAAAAATAGTGTCGGGCCCACGCGTCAGTGTCCGCAGCCTATATAAAGAAGATACCTGCCGACGAAGCGACGCGGGTTTACTAACCAGCGTCGGCGATGACTATCCATTGTCAGCGTCAGCAGGCAAACCTTGCGCGCGCTGTTCAAAATTTCCCACCTATATTGACTATAATGCCCATGGAATTCCAATTCCACAACAGAGCCGTTCAAGGGCACGCTAGTAATTTCCATGAACATAGTAACGCGTGCGCAGGGGACATATACTCGGGAGTCTAATTCAGACAGATCCACCACGCCCGCACTCTCCTCGCCGCCGCCCTGCTCCTTCTCCAGCCCTAGCCCGCCGCAGCCGCTCTTCTCCAGCCCCACCGTTCCCGGCGTGACGTCGGCGAAGCGGCTCCAGCCGTGACGACGGTGACGAGGACGCGGTTACTGGCGTGTGGACGGCGTCCCGGCCAACCTAGAGACGGTGACGCGGATCCGGCATCCCCGGCCACGACGACGAGCTGGCCACCTCAGGCAACGAGGCGACGCGGATCGGGCCTCTCTGACCACCACGAGAACAACTACTTCATTCGTGATAGAGGTTAGTGCTGCTTGAACCCCCAACGCCCTCTCTCTGCTCGGCCACCCAATCTGCTATTCCGGTCAAGGTGGATTAGGGAGACATGCTACTTTACGGTTGTTCACATAGGATTATTCTCCTGGAATTGCCTGCATTAGTACAGCATGCCTTAATAGTTCATTTTTAATTGATTGGCTGTGGATTTGACGGATGAATTTTGTTGCTCCAAGTCTGTTTGAATAAATTGTTGCTAACAGATGAACTTATATGAACTGTTGAAATTCTGTTATGCTTCGAATGTACCAGATCGACAGTTATGCTTTGGACTTGTTAGCATACTTTAATTCTAATTGCTTTGTCCTCTTGTTGCATGTACACATGGAACACACAATTCATTGCTGCTGAATTTGGATAAGGAAGCAGTTGAAGGAATTTAGTCTCTGCTTTGATATATAAGCATATTGCTTCACCCTGTAAAAATGGTTAGCACCTATCCCCAAACTGTATGCTAATATCAACTATTTTGCCTGTCAGAGAATAAGGATTTATCTTATTTTGTTTAGGTTTTCAGTCTAGCTTATGTTGCTCTACTGACGACCTGACATATCATCTATGCAGTCTCCCACAACACCAAACTCCTCTACTTCCAGTGCACCATCACAGCCCATCGATGGTGAACCTTGTTCACAGCCTATCAACGGTGATCCTTCTTCACAGGGTCACTCAGCACATACTGCTGCGAGTAGTACTCGATCCCGCGGGTCAAGGACACAAACCAAATGGCCAGAAGACAAGTTGACCGCAACTGGACTTAATGACAATTATTGGCCTACCCCAGATGCTGCGAGGGATAGATTTGTATTGGTCTGTGGCCTCATTGCTCGAGAGAGGGTGTATATCAACAAGGTAGTTGAAGATCTCTCAGCAATTGAGAAGGAAGAGCTGTTCACAGTTTTAGAGGAAAAGCTAGATTACCCAGCCAATCTGGCTGAATCTGTTCGCAAGAAGGCAGTTAAGGCAGCTCTGTCAAAGATTGGAACCTTGCAATGGCAGTTCAAGACCCATTTAAGAAAAAAATTTGTGAGCCAAGAGGAGACTCCCTTTGTGAAGCATGCCTTTTTGCAGCCAGAAGACTGGACCGTGTTTGTGCAAGAAACCAATTCTCCTAGATTTCAGTGATTGAGCCAGGGGATGAAAGAAAAGAGAGCATTGCATGATAAGCCACACAGGATGGGCAGAAAAGGTTATGTTCGTAAAAGGAAAGAGTGGGAGGAGGAGGATGCAAAGCTAGTTGAAGAAGGAAAACAGAACCCTTGGGACCAATTTCCTGGACGTTCGAGGCCTTATCTACGGGCAAGGGTAGGGAAGAGGAAGACCACTAGTGAAAGAAGCGGGGACATAATATTCAGTAACCCTGCGGTGGTGGGGGTAGCAACTAGGGTGAAAACACTTGCAGCTCAGGCTAGCGATGGTTCTTTCAATGGGGTTAGGGAGAATGATATCCTCACCGCAGCATCGAGGTCGGGCCCGAGGCGTGTCTAGTTCACTTGGCTGGGGTAAAGGGTTTGGTGAAGAGTTTGCTGGAATGTACAGGAAGAAGAGGAACAAGAAGGCTGGACCGCAGATGGAAGACCTAGTTGGTGAAGCAGTCACCAGAATTGTCTCCATTCTAGAAGAATCAGGCTTTCATATACGGAAAATTGTACTTCATCGTCCTCCCCAATCACCACCTGTCAGTAGCAGCGAGGAAGAAGATGTGCATGGCCTCGAGGAAGAAGATGTGCATGGCAGTGAGGGAGAAGAAGCATGTGGCAGAGAGGAAGACCATTGGCATGTCAGCGAGGACGAAGGTAATCAACAACACATTGATAGTCGATCACCTATGCTGGACACAATAGATAAGCTGACAGAGCCAACCAAGTGCAGCCTTTTGGATGGCTCCGGGAATAAAGTGGAGCTCACACTAGCCACTGTCTTTCGATTGCAAAAGACTCTCCATACAGTACCAGTGCAGGATGGGTATGCTGTGGTGCAACCTAGTTATGTGTGGGGCAATACGGGTCACTACCCTCTGCCTGTACCAATTGGGGGGGGGATGAAGTAACAACCCTAGCTGAGGCTCTCTGTCAAAGGATCCAATGGTCAAAGAACAAGATCCATGTACCACCCATTATGAGAAATACCAACCCTGCTCCCACATCAGGTAGGAGGGGTACAGCATCAGATAGAGGTACTGCAGCTCAGCGTCAGCAAGAGAAAGCTCAGCAGCAGCAGCAGCAGATCAGCATAACTACGCAGCAGGAGCATCAGCAACAGCAGGAGGACAGGCAATCTTCGCCTAAGAAGCAGCAGCAGATCAGCAAAACTACGCAGCAGGAGGAGCATCGACAACAGCAGGAGGAGGACAGGCAATCTCCGCCTAAGAAGCAGCAGCAGATCAGCAAAACTACGCAGCAGGAGCATCGACAACAGCAGGAGGAGGATAGGCAATCTCCGCCTAAGCAGCAGCAGCGACAGGCGGAGGACAGACAATCTCCGCCTGAGCAGCAGCCACCGCAGAAGAAGGGGGCCAGGAAACCTCTGCCTAGAGATGAGCTTCTTAACTGTTTTTGGTCAAAACCGGATCCAAAATACAAGCCTGCTGTGCCTATGTTGTCAGAAGCGGACTTACAGGCTGCTGGATCGAATTGTGCCAGGTTGCATGCTTACACCATGGAACACAGTAAGGATAAACTTAGTTTTCCAGCAAAGTTGCCTGAAGACTCCTTTCATGTTCCTGGTGATTTAATGTTAAACATTGCATTCAGTCACGTGTATGACCTTATAACCCTGGTTGCTCTGGATGAGACCTTCTTGAGGTTGTGGACATTGTAAGTGCCTTAAAACCAAAATAGATATTTCTTTAATTTTGACCACAAAGTTCATGCATGCTAACATTTGGATTTTTTGTAGGAAAATGATGGACAAGGCAGCAGAGATGAAGATCAGTGTTGGGTTTTTGGATCCACAGCTTCTCACGACCACAAAGATTGAAAAGCAGTCTACCCTTGTAACAAAAGCATTGACAAATGCAATGACGAATGACTACGTGGTGGGTGCCTTCTGCACCGGTGGCCACTATGTAACACTGATCATCTGTATGAAGTTCAAAGAGGTTTGGTATCTAGATTCTGCAAAACATCATCCCGCGCGAAAGTTCGAAGACCTCCGAGCGCTTGTGAATTGGTCCGTACCTTGTAGGTTTTGTTCACAAAATTCAATCTCTTAGTGTTTCTAATCGGTATTGCTGATCATGCAGGGCCTCTCCCTGCCCAAAGGACGAAGTGATGAAAGGAAACAAGAAAAAGCTAAAATCCAATCTGACATTCAACCACAAGCCAAATATCACTGTAAGACCCAGGTTTTTTTTATGGTCCCTTCATACCAATTTTGTACTGCATTAACTTGTCATTTTGATACCTCGATGCGCAGTGTGCTCAGCAGCCATCGGGGTCCTTTTTGCATGGATTCCATGCGACATTCAATATGTTCAAACTACTCGAAGACATACCTCACATCAAGAAGGCTGCTGTAAGTAGATAATGCTCTCACCCTTGTCTCTGCTCGTATTCTCCATTTGATTTTAGAAACTGATTTGTACTTGTATTCTCATAATTATTTTATTATTTTGCAGGATTTCAAACCTGCCCTAAATGTTTCTACAGAAGATCTAAAGCCGGACCGGGAGATGCTGTGCGAGTACATTGTTAAGGAGATCCTCGACCGAAACAGCAACCTCCATAATGGTGCACCGTGAGTTCATTGTACGGCCTGACAAACTTGAAACTTGCTGCATTCAGACTAGTTTAGTACTGCCTGAGAAACCTGCTTGGCTGGGGTCAGATGCATGTTGCCTAGTTTAGACAGTTTTCTCAGGACTCCATCCAAATAAAAAGCACCGATGACGAACTTGAAACTTTAGCATGCATGTCATTCTGATGAGGAACTTGATGTGATCTCGCATTATTGTGTATATATATGTGATCTTGCTTGTGTATATATGTGATGAGAATGTGTTTGTGATGTCTTCTAGCATTGCTGTGGTGGCTGTCAAATCCTGGATGTTTCCAGGATACAGCCCCTGATCTGGTGGCTGCCAAATCCTGGCTGGTTCCGGGATGCAGCCAGAAAACAGGCAGGTTACTGTAGGTGCCCTACGTATCGGTCACGGGCGTTAAGTAAGGCACGTTACAAAAACAGATCCGTGAGTAACGGGGTTCACTTGGAACGCCCGTTACAAGTATGACAACACTGTAACGGGCCGCATAAAGGCCCATTACTAATACTGACCGGTGGGCCCTACAAGTTGATGCTTTCGTCGAGACAGAGGAGACACGCTTCCAGAGCACGCGTCTCCTGTCGTCGAGACAGACGTGACGTGCGTCCAGAGCACACGTCTCCTTTCGTGGAGACAGACGAGACGCGCGTCCAGAGCACGCGTCTCCTGTCGTCCAGACAGAGAAGACGTGCGTACAAAAAATGCGTCTCCTTATGTGCAGACGCGTGTCCACAGCAAACGTCTCCGATAGTGAGTTCATGTAACGGGCTAGGTTTCTGTGCCCGTTACCAAAGGTCCATGTGGGCCCAGAGAAACAGACATTTCAGGTGACCGGTAACTTGTTTCGGTAACAGCCTTTGTTAGACGCCCGTTACAATTACGTGTTATCAGTAACGGGCATCCGCCCGTTACCTTTCTTGGCTTATTTGTAACGCTTGATCGGTAACGGGCGTTTTGCCCGTTACCAATGGCCATCCGCGCCCGTTACCAATATCTGTTTTTCACGTAGTGATATTAAAATCAAATTTGCAACACCTCGATTTTAATTAAAAAATATAAACACGGTTGCAACATCTCACGAAAACGCTACTGCAACATTACGCAATCAAAATTGAAACATCAAAATCCTCTTGCCGAGTTGCACATAATTTACATGAAGAAAGCACTATGCACCTGCCACGCACGGTGTACTAAATTAAATTAAGGTAGAAACTACACACTTGACAATTATTTTAAAATGAGTCAGATTGTTAGAATAATGAGTTGATCCACTGCAATTAGTCATGAACGACCGACATCTTGAACCAAACGGAGCAGTAGGGGGGCTAGAGCCCCCACCCCCACCCAGGGACAGATATAGGAAAAAAAATCGAGTGATGGCATACACTGATACACTGGTACTATACAGTGCTTTCAATGTGTTCTTAGAACTACGGTAGAGCCAAGCAAATGCTATCAATATGTTCTTAAACCATCTTTGAATAGAGTTATCATTTGATTTTTTTATATAAATGTGATATATTATATGTGCTTACTTAGACAGTAGTTTTTTCAAACAATAGTTTATTTGACTAGACAAGCATCAAAATGGCCACCGTGATTCTCATCCAATCTCTAAGCATCAACAACATCAACGCTTCCCAGACACGATAATGTTAAATGATGAAGTCTTTACATGTGCGTATATATCAAGGCTCGTATATATATTTCTGCAACTCAAAGAATCACCACAAGAAAATCATAGAACTAGCATATCGAAACAACCAAAATTACTAAGTTGTAAGCAAATCGTAGACCAACCAAGAGTAATACAAACTCTCTGCAACCAAAATGACCATAGCTCAAACAACTTCTGCATCTGAATGTCCAAAATACTTAATTACAGCACTGAAACTGAGAACAGCTAGCTAGCATAGCATTCTTCCTAGCTTCATTCAAAGCACCCTAAAATTTCCCTTTGAGAATATATAGAAGTTTTTATTTCAAAAAAAGTTGAATACCAATATTTTTTATATAAATTTGTTCGTATCCTTCAACGACATGTTTTTTTAAGATGTGCAAAGCATATTTTTCATTAAGAGAAGAGAAGTTTTACATGATACCACTTTAGGGCAGAGTTACAAGAAACAAGACCAACTAAGAGAACAACACAAAGAACAACCAGAAAGAAGAGAACACCACCTCACCACCACCACACCGGAGAACAAGCTAAGACGACAACAGCCTGCAGAGTAGAAAGACACCTGGGAAACACGCACATCATTGCCATGCTAACAAACTAGAGACAACAGATGTGGAGAGCCAAGGTTCTGCAAGACGATGCCTTCAGGAAGGAAGCGACGTCCACGCCGCCATCGCCTACCCGCTGACAAAGCAGCAAGCCAAGTTTTCACCTGGCAAACTAAAATAGGGATCTGGAGGCCGCATCAACACCCCAACAGGAAAGTTGTGGAAGGAGCACAACCATTGACAGCACTAGCAGACGCCAGGCACAACTTTCGCCAAAGGCCTCCAAGTCCCAATCCCTCCACCGGCCGTTGCATCCAGGATGGGAACCAGCACGATGGAAACAACAGCGTGAATCCCTAGCGACGACGAAGAAGAAACAACTGCAGGCACCTTGAAGAAGAGAGAAGAAGGAACGTCCCGTGGCACGAAGCCCATGGGCAAATGTCTAGAGCGACGCGAAGACTCATCGACGGAGCTGGACATCCCCCGACGAAACAGGAAATAGCTTGGGGGCTCACGGTAGCACCAAGAAGACCGGCGCGTGCCAAGCGCCGAGCGGGGAGGCACCGGGGTGCAAACGAGGGGGCGTCGCTGACAGGGCGCCTGCCGCGGCCGCAATTGCCGCGGCCGTCGGGGAGAGGCGTCACAGCCGGAGGGCGAGACAACATCCACCAAGGACGCCGTCGAGCAGAGGCGGGCGAGGCGTAGCAGGTGGCGGAGTGGCCGCACGAGAGGAAGCAACAGTCGAAGCGGGCGTCATAGCTGAGCACGCAGCCACAGGCGCCCCGCTCATCCGCGGTGTCGCTGCCGTTGTGGATGCTCGCGCCGTTGTCATTGCCCTTGTTGCTCGCCGCTAGCTGTGACAACTGAAAACCCCACCCGAGATAATTCCGTACTATCGGTTAAACCACTCCATTTGGTCATTAAGCGATAATAAGGAATCATCCCGTCGAGTGTTGCCGGGTCAAAACCCGGTAAATCACTTACAAAGCACACAGAGGATCAAAACATATACATTACAACTCACACGAAGGCGAGTCCAGAGTACCTTACAAATTAAATCCAAATCTTACCCGTAGGGTCATTTATTACAAACCATGGTTCTTGACATGAAAGTAAATGGTTCAGAGTCCAAAGACAGCGGAAATTAAACTAAACGATAAAGTGACATCATGGGAGGCCATCCATGATGTCATCACTCGTCATCATCCACCCATTCCAGCTCCCAGCCAGATGAGATTTCTCCAGGCCACACATTCTCACCTGAAAGCAACATATATAGCAAGGCTGAGTATACTAATACTCAGCAAGGCTTACCCGTCTAAAATAAAAGACTTTACTTCTAAGCATGCAAGGCTTTTGGCTGGTGGATTTGTTTTTCCAAAAAGCTACTAAGGAGTGAATCCTTACTTTCAACATTTTAGCTCAAGTTCTAATGGATTAAATCATTACTAGATAAACAACTATTGCAAGCATGAGTTGTGCAATACAATTAATCAAACATCAAGTTTATCCATATTCCATCATAAAGGGATCACAATGGTCAGTTGATTAAGCAATCTTGGATAACGGTGAGAGGCCGACGATCGATGGATTAATAACCTTGCAAGGTGGACCTAAACACACGGAAGAGTGCCCTCACTAAGAGTTCACCAACTAGGCTGTTCCCATCATTCCTCGGATTAGGATCAGATGCCACAGTCCTAGGTACAAGGCTTATCTGGTACGCCTCACACTAGCGTCCAGCCTTACACATCTACCACGGTTTGCAAGACCGGGAAACACATCCCAAGATTAGTAGTGCAAAGTTCCCACACCGGCTCATTCAGGTACTAGACTTACCGGTCCCATTCCTGACAAATGTTTAGTATGTTCAAAAGCTTAACCTACCAACCACTGGGCCGGAGCCCAAAATCCCATGCTCTTACCACGTGAGCAATCCAGTTTATCAAGTCTTATGATTCCAACATAAGAACCTATTCTCGCGAGAGACGAACATCACTCGACTTGTACCAGGTCCTTAGTGCATAGCAACTAGCGACCTAGCATACTAGTAAAAGAACATAGGCACCTAAGGATCATGCAACTAGGGTTTCAATTCAACTCCTGAACGTAAATGCACATAAATATTCAACGATAAATTCAGAAGTTAAAAAGAAACAAAATAGGTTAATGATGAACCGGGGCTTTGATGAGGACATCGCCAAGCTACTGGACTCGCACACGCCACGACCTTCCCCAAGTTGTACTTCGTCTCCGACTCAGCTGCCATGTCCGGTACGGAATCAGCCTACACCTCTGCACGGTTTCGGCGATATCTCCATCATACGACGTTAGAACGAGGCGTATATGGACTCTTTGGAAAGGGGACGACAACGCCGTCGATTTGGTTCTGGTCCTAGCTCCAGAAGATTAGTGGATCATGATGTGTGACTACGAAAAGGTGCTGCATCACCTATTTTGGACCAACTTGGCCTTTGTATCGAGTCGGGCCTTCAGCCCATGTTGTGGACAGCCCCCCGGGTCGCCCCCAACCCTAGGTCGCCCCTAGCCTTTAAACTCAGTAGCCACCGCCGCTTAGACTCGGGTTTTGCTTAGAGTTTTCTGTTGTCGAACAGTCGCCGTTATTGGTTTGTGAAACCCCAACATTCGTGTGATTCAATCATTCATCTGCAGACGTCACTGTCTTTTTAGAGATGCATATCTTTCGAGTTCTTGCTTGTGTTCTTCGTTTCACAGGTCGGGATTAGCCTTCGCAGCGAGGTCAACCGGAATGTTACACGGTTGATAACCAGAGGAGTTGTGGTGCTAAGGTTGCAGGAGTTCGGGTCTTTGGATCTGAAGTCGGATCGGTGTGTCGCACTCCACCAAAACAAGTTATCCTTCGGGCACCCCCATTCCCATCAAGTGGTAATCAGAGACTCAGGTATTACCGTCAGGCTTACCCTAGTTTTCGAGTTACCCTAGTTTGTTTCGTCCCATAGTCCACAGAAAACCTACAAAAAAAATTCCGCTGTCCTACAACCCATTTTAGCCTTGCAATTTCGCTTTCAGATTGCTTTGTTGAGTTTGTGTCCGTAGTCGAGTCTTGTTGCTGGTTTAGGTTGTGTTCGTCGTTGTAGTTCAATGTGCCCATCGGTGTTTGTTTGTTTCCACCGCTATCCCATGCACCTTTACCCAGATTACAAGTCGAGCCACCACATTGCTTGACTTGCCCCACTAGCCGCCTTGTGTGACCTCTCGCCACGCCAGCTTAGATTAGGTTGCAAGCCGCTTGTGTTTCGCCTTGCATCGCAGCCCCCCTTGATTCATCATCTGGCGATTACCTATTGCTTATACCAGGAAGGATTGTGCCCCTGTATTGCTTGCTGAGACACTTTGCTCAACCCTAGCCGCCGCTGCGTTCCCTGCCGTTTCATGCCTTTGGAAACCATAGGTTGATGTACCTTCCATAAAACATGCATAACTTTTCGCTCGGTGCTCCATTTTTGCTTAAATTTTTATAGGAGCTTGGCAACAAAAAGTTGGACAAACATCTACTAACTTTTTTGGTCAGGCTGTTTTCAAAAAATTCAAAAACAATCGGGAAGATAAAGAAAAAATTCGTTTAAGTGTTTTGAGGGTTTTCAGAAAAAAGTTCCTGAATTTCCCTAGGCTGCAATACACCTTCGCTTCAAGTGAAATTTTGTGTGCTTCCATATTTAGTGCCCTTTGTTCAGAGGTAAAAAGTTCAGAAAAAGTTGAGTTCATTTGTTGGTACTCCTTTGGAAACGTCTTGTTGTGCTCTCTACTAGTGCTGAAAAATTGCTCTATTTACAGAACTGTCATTCCTTGAGTTTTTGTCCATCGTTTCTTGCTTCTTTCACCGTGTTGTGCTACGACTAGGATACGTCTTAGCCAGCAATTGTGACTTGTGCTTTGGACACTTATTGAACTTTGCTAATCTGCATTCGTTATTTGCTAATCCTTGCTACATATTTTGGCCTCCCAAGGTCCACATATTTTTCTTCAGATCAGTACAGGGAAGAACTCTTGCAACTCTTGGTACCACTGCCTCACAGGTATCACGAACCAGCCGCCAGTTGTACCACCCCTTGCTAGCATTGGTAAGAACTTGGTAAGACGTGTGTGAGGGTGTGATTCCACATACCAACCCAGATAGTTCATAGGGTCTTTGTTAATCACTAACCATGCCGGATGACGTACCTATTTTGTCTAGTCAGTTGCAGGAGATGCAGGATGAGATGAAGGCTTTCTTCCTTAAGAAGATGAGCATCCTTACGAATGAAGTTCGAAAAACTAATCACACAGTTGAGGGTGTGGAGAAGCGAGTCTCGGATCTGATGGGAAGAATTCAACAGCTCGAACTCGAGCTTCCCAAGACCGAGGATAAAGAGGAGGACTCATTCGATGATGTTGGCCATCTTGAGGATACTATGTACCTTCTTGATGGTACGGTCGACCACAAGATGACAAGCGAAAATCGTGCGCGTTGCATTCTTGCACGAAACAAAAAGGTAGGGGAGGTTGAAGAGTATCTTGGCCCCCTAAGTGGGTTTTGGTGATTTAATGACGGACCATTAAGCTACTAATGATGTATTGAGTATATGAGCAGGTACTAAAATTCTAAGATGGCATCTAAGTGCTTCATTGCTATATAAAAAGGAAGTGATGCTAAAAGAAGGATTCCTTGGAGGTTTATTTATTTTATATTTTGAATTTGAGTCCTAGGAATGCCGTACTATTAAGAGGGACATGGATTGTATCTTCCAAGAGTTGAAAAGGTGCTCTAGACGACTAACCAAAATCCTATGAGAGACACCTTGTACTGCACGATCACCGAGATATCCTTAAGTGTGCTAACTCTGGAAGGCCGGACACTCCGGGTTTTATCCCGGACAGTCCGGACTTCCCGGAGTCTCCGGGCCTGGTCCGGATACTCCGGGTCTTAGAGCTGTAACGACTCTTTTTCTGGGTGAGGAGGTATTTATACCCCCTCAACCCTATCCACTCTCTCTCTCTCTCTCTTGCCCATTTCGATCTGCAACACTCAGAACTCATTCACTCCCCCTCTTTACTCCCCTTGGCCTTGGTTTGGTGAGATTTGTTGGGGATTAAAGGAGGGATTGAGAGCAAGAGCTTGGAGAGTGCTAGTGAGCTGATTTCCCATCTCTAGAGCACCTCGTTCTTCACTTGGTTGGCAATCTCGTGTTTGTTACTCTTGGAGCTTTGAGCTCCTAGCCGGCTAGGTGTTTCCTTGGAGCATCCAAAGGATTGTGGCTGCCCAAGGAAGTTTGTATTACCCCGTGATTGAGTAAGTAACCCTAGCTCGATCTTTGTGGTCGCTAGGGGGAGGAAAGTGACCTAGGTGTAAAGGTCCACCCTTTGTGGGTTCCTCAACGGAGACGTAGAGCTCAAGGTGTGAGCTTGAACTCCGGTAACAAATCCCTTGTGTCTCTTGTGCTTGTTGCTCTTGTTGTATGTTTGAAATCCTCTTGAGTACATTTCTAGGGTTTGTGGCCGATCTACTCCGTGGTGAGGTTCCTACTGTTTCTAAGTGGTGGAACAGGCTTATATCTCTGTATTGCATATCCTATATTCACAGATTTGAGTTTGGCCAAGTTTGATTCCAGTTGATTTAGTCGCCTCCTCAGAAGCCCAGACAATCCGGACATTTTCCCGGATACTCCGGATTTCCCGGAGTATCCGGAAAAATATCCGGAGACTCCGGACTTCAGTCTGACAGTTTGTTTAAGTTGTGATTTTTCAAGAAGGACTATTCACCCCCCTCTGGTCGACCACTAGATCCTTTCAATTGGTATCAGAGCTAGGTTGCTCCGTTTGAAGCTTAACCGCTTGGAGAAAAGAGATGTCGACTCCAACTAATCAAGCAACGCTGCCCGAAGGTGACTTGACCAACCCCGGTGGTAACCAACCCCACGTGAACACACCCGAGGTTCCTACGGGTGCAGCGGGAGGTGCCGGTGGAGCAAGCACAAGTCATCATCCAAGAAACGAAGATGGTGGATCATCTTCATCAAGTGATGAGGACTTTGATGATGCAAGATCAAACCGCTCCACTCGTCGGCCTTCGGGAAGGGAGTTCTCTAGAATCCCTTACGATTACTCCAATTTAATCTTTGATAAACCATCGAGTTCACACCACATTGGAAAGATTCCCCAATTTGATGGAACCGACTATTCCAAGTGGAAGAACTCGATGGAGGAGTATTTGATGGCAGTAAACCCCGCACTTTGGACTGTTGTGAATAGGGTAATCACCTTTCCAAGTGGAGATGCTACTTTGACACAAGCTCAAGCGAATGAAATCCAACGCATCTATCAAGCAATTCGCATCCTCAAGAGCTCTCTCACCACCGAAGAGTATGACAAGGTTGATGGTTTGAAGTCTGCCAAAGATGTGTGGGATACTCTCTCTATCAACCATGAAGGAACAAGACAAGTTAGAAAAGGAAGAATTCGAGCTCTTGAAAGTGAGCTCAACCGCTTTGTCATCAAAGAAGATGAAGCTCCACAAGACATGTACAACCGCTTGAACAAGATCATCAACAAGATCAAATCTCTTGGGAGCACAAGATGGGGAAGAAAAGAAGTAGTTGATAAGATTCTCTCCGCTTATATGGTTAGGGATGTTCAACTCCCTACACTTATTAGAGAGAAGAGAGGCTTCAAGAAGTTCACTCCGGCGGATGTGATTGGTAGAATTGAAGAACATCTTATCACCGTCAAGGAGTCAAAGCTCTCACAAGAAATGTCAAAGATGCATGAACAAATTGAGAAGAACAAGGGAGTAGCTCTCAAAGCTTCAAGCAAAGACAAAGAGAAGAGGGCAAGCTCATCATCCTCCAAGACCGTGGTCAAGGAAGATAGTGATGACACCTTGACTCCCGAGCAAATGGCTCTATTTGTGAAGAGGTTCACCAAGGTGATGAAGAAGGGTGGTTTCTTCAACAAAAACAAAGAAAAGGACAAGATCAAGACCAAGAGAACATCCAAGCGGCCATGCTTTGGGTGTGGCAAGGAGGGTCATTTCATTGCGGAATGTCCAAACATCAAAGTGAGAAGAAGAGACACCAACAAGTATGACAAGAAGAATGAAGTTGGTGAAGCTCACTTGGGTGAAGAATGGGATTCAAATGATGATAGCTCCGACTCCGATGATGAAGTGGGGCTTGCTACAATATCCATTGCTCAACCCATTGACAAGACATCACTCTTTGGGGATCTCACCGATGATGAAGATGACTTCACTCACACATGCCTCATGGCTAGGGGCACTAAGGTAGACACTAAACCTTCTCCCCTAGATTGATGATGATAATGATAGTGATGATGAATTTTAAAAAATGATCACTAGTTTTGGTAAGAAAGCAACCAAAAGAATTATAAACCTTCTAAATGAAATCAAGAATAAATATGAGACTCTTGAGGTGCAAGAAGAACTCTTTAGACTTGAGCGAGAGAAAACCATTACCCTTGAGGCTGCCCTTGTAATTGAAAAGAAGGGTTTCAAGGTGCAAGAGGGCTTGCTCAAAGAAAAAGAGGAAGAAATTCTTAGCCTCAAGAACTCTCAAGCTAAAGAGGTCGTTATAGTAGATGAATTAACTAGGAAGTGTTTCCTAGCTAAGGATGCTTGCACTAGACTTGAGAATGAAATGGTTGAACTTCAAGAGAGCTTAAAACGCTTGAGAGCTAGTCACATTGCAATTGAAGTTCAGCTTGACAATCTTAAGAATAGTGTTAAAACAACCTCTAATGATGCTACCTCTAACTCAAATGCTTCTACAAGTAATGGTTGTTCTAGATGCTATAAACTTGATATAAATGCTTATGCCACTAACATTGCCGAGATGAATGCAATGAAGAAAGAGATTGCTCGGTTGTCAAACTCTCTTGTTGAGGAAAAGAAGAAGGAACCTAAGAGAGGAGAGTTTGAGAACCATACCAAGGGCTTTGGTTCAAACTACATGAAGAAGTTTGGCTTTGAGAATGGGAAGGGGCTAGGTAAGAATGAGCAAGGCTCCAAGGACCCTATCCCATTCATCAAGAACAACCACACAAGAGGTGTGGGAACAAGAAATGTGGTGCATGGGATGAAGCAATTGGGTGCTAAGGTTGAAGGTAAACAACCTAGGATCAACACTCCCATCAAGTTCAAGAGCTCCAATGGTACATCCCATGAACCACAAGTCAAGACTAAGGTGATGCAAGCCAAGCAAACCAAGAAGCCCAAGGCACATGCTTCACAAGACAACTTTTATGCCGATTATGTGTTGACTTGGAACCACATGGGTAGGGTGGTGGCCAAGTATGTGGGACCCCGCACACAAGATTCTATGATCAAAAGGAATGTGTGGGTACCCAAAGTTCTTGTGACTAACATGAAAGGACCCAACTCTAATTGGGTACCAAAAAACCAAGCCTAATTTGTTTTGTAGGCATACTCCTCCGGTGGAGCCAAATGGGTGATTGATAGTGGATGCACTAATCACATGACCGGGGAGAAGAAGATGTTTATGTCTTGTGAAATGATTGAACATCCTACGGAAAAGATTGCCTTTGGAGGCAATGGTGGTGGAACGGTTGTTGGTCTAGGTAAAATTGCTATCTCAATCAATCATTCAATTTCCGATGTTTATTTGGTTGAATCTTTGGACTACAATTTGTTGTCCGTGTCACAACTTTGTGAGATGGGCTACAATTGTTTGTTCACCAATGAGGGTGTGACCGTCTTTAGAAGAGGCGATGACTCCGTTACTTTTAAGGGTGAACTCAAGGGAAGGCTTTATTTGGTGGATTTTACATCGGAGAAAGCCCAACTTGATACATGTTTAATGGCAAAGTCTAACTTGGGTTGGCTTTGGCATCACCGGCTAGCCCATGTTGGGATGAATAATCTCAACAAACTTCTAAAGGGGGAACACATCCTAGGAATAACAAAAGTTCATTTTGAGAAAGATAGAATTTGTAGTGCTTGTCAAGCCGGAAAGCAAGTTGGTGCTCCTCACCCCTCCAAGAATGTACTCTCTACTACAAGGCTATTGGAATTGCTTCACATGGATATCTTTGGTCCCGTGGCTTATGTTAGTATTGGAGGGAGCAAGTATGGATTTGTCATTGTTGATGATTACTCTCGGTATACATGGGTATTCTTTTTGTGTGACAAGAGCAAGGTTCATGATGTATTCAAGAAGTTTGCAACTAGAGCCCAAAATGAGTTTGATGTGAAGATCAAGAGAGTAAGAAGTGACAATGGCTCCGAGTTCAAGAACACCAACATTGAAGAGTATCTTGATGGTGAAGGCATTGGTCATGAATTCTCCGTCCCATACACTCCTCAACAAAATGGGATAGTGGAGAGGAAGAATATGACTCTCATAGAAGCCGCAAGAACTATGCTTGATGAGTACAAGACTTCGGATAGTTTTTGGGCGGAAGCGGTCAACACGGCTTGTCATGCTATCAACCGTTTGTATCTTCACAAGCTTCGACACAAGACCGCCTATGAACTCCTAACCGGTAAGAAGCCTAATGTGTCTTACTTTAGAGTTTTTGGTTGTAAGTGCTTCATTCTCAACAAGAAGCCCAAGAACTCTAAGTTTGCACCTAAAGTTGATGATGATATTTTTCTTGGTTACGCCTCAAATGCTCACGGCTATCGCGTTCTCAACAAGACCACCGGTAGTGTTGATATAGACGTGACATTTGATGAATCTAATGGCTCTCAAGTAGAGCAAGTTGATGAAGTGTGTGTAGGCAAGGAAAAGACCTCTACAAATGATATCAAGAAGATGGCCATTGGTGAAATCAAGCCTCAAGAAGAAGATGAAGTCATTGAAGCATCACCAAACCTCACTGCCGCTGCAAAACCCAGACACTCCGGAGAAAAGTCCGGAGAATCCGGAAATTCCGGAGACTTCGGACCCAATCCCGGAGAGTCTAGGCCCTCTGAAGATGATGCTCAAGACATTGAAGGAAATGAGGACTTGATTCAACAAGAAGCTTCTGAGCCACATCCAAGAGTTCGTCAAAGTGTTCAAAGAGATCATCCGGTTGACAACATTCTTGGAAGCATAAGAAGAGGGGTTACCACAAGATCAAGATTGGCGAACTTTTGTGGGCATTACTCTTTCGTGTCCATGATTGAACCTCCCTCCGTGGAAGAAGCATTACAAGACGCTGATTGGGTGATAGCTATGCAAGAAGAGTTGAACAACTTCGCTCGGAATGAAGTCTGGTCCTTAGTGGAACGCCCTAAGCAAAATGTGATTGGAACAAAGTGGGTGTACCGCAACAAACAAGACGAGGATGGGGTAGTGACCAAGAACAAGTCAAGGTTGGTTGCTAAGGGATATACTCAAGTTGAAGGCTTGGACTTTGGAGAGACCTATGCTCCAGTGGCAAGACTTGAAGCAATTCGTATCTTATTGGCTTTTGCTACACATCATGATTTCAAGCTCTTTCAAATGGATGTCAAGAGTGCTTTCTTGAATGGCCCAATCTCCGAAGAAGTCTATGTTGAGCAACCACCAGGCTTTGAAGACCCTCAATTCCCCACCACGTCTACAAGCTTCATAAGGCGCTCTATGGTCTTAAGCAAGCACCTAAAGCATGGTATGAATGCCTTAAGGAATTTCTCTTAAGGAAAGGCTTTGAAATAGGCAAAGTCGATCCTACTCTTTTCACTCGCAAAGAAGGGAATGATTTATTTGTGTGCCAAATATATGTCGATGACATAATATTTGGTTCTACTAACAAAGCTTGGGCGGACGAATTTAGTAGGATTATGACTAAAAGATTCGAGATGTCCATGATGGGAGAATTGAAGTTCTTTCTTGGATTTCAAATCAAGCAACTCAAGGAAGGCACGTTCATAAGTCAAACAAAGTACACTCATGACATGCTCAAGAAGTTTGACATGGACAAGGCCAAACCCATCAAGACCCCAATGCCATCCAATGGACATCTTGACCTAAATGAAGATGGAAAAAGCGTGGATCAAAAGGTATATCGCTCCATGATTTGATCTTTGCTTTACCTTTGTGCATCTAGGCCCGATATTATGCTTAGTGTGTGCATGTGTGCAAGGTTTCAAGCCAATCCTAAGGAATGTCATCTCATGGCTGTTAAGAGAATCTTTATGTATTTAGTACACACTCCTAACCTTGGTTTATAGTACCCGAAGGGCTCCACTTTCAATCTACTTGGCTATTCCGATTCGGACTATGCCGGTTGCAAGGTAGATAGAAAGAGCACATCCGGGACTTGCCAATTCCTTGGAAGGTCCTTGGTGTCTTGGAGTTCCAAGAAACAAAATTCCGTTGCCTTATCCACCACCGAGGCCGAGTATGTTGCAGCCGGTGCTTGTTGTGCTCAACTACTTTGGATGAGGTTCACTTTGAGAGACTTTGGTTGTACGTTTAGCAAGGTGCCACTCTTGTGTGACAATGAGAGTGCCATCAAGCTAGCAAACAACCCCGTAAACCACTCAAGAACAAAGCACATAGACATAAGACACCATTTCTTGAGAGACCACGAAGCCAAAGGAGATATCGCTTTAAGTCATGTGAGCACCGAAAAGCAACTAGCCGATATCTTCACAAAGCCTCTTGATGAACTAAGGTTTTGTGCTTTGAGGAGTGAATTGAATATCTTGGATTCTCGTAACTTGGCTTGAGATCATGCACATGTTTGATTGTCTTAGGCTAGATCTTTACAAAAGAAAAGGATTTGAAAATTTGGTATGGATTTGCTTTGAAAAATATTTGGATTTTTCTCTAGGTACAACACTTGGACTATAGTTCTCATTGTATGATCGTGGCTAGTATCAAGTGTTGGAACCTCTCTAGCTCACATTAATTTCACTCATAATCATCTTTATCCATCTCAATCTCAATTCCTTGAAAATCTGTTGCCCAGTCTCAGGGGGAGCCGGAGACTTCAGGCTTTTCCCCGGATACTCCGGATTTCTCGGAGAGTCCGGGTTCAGCCCGGATACTCCGGACCTTAACTCCTATATAAACGGTTTTCACCGCAGTCAAAACCCTAGTTTTCACCTTTTCACTGCATGGACCGTTACCCTCTCCTCCCCGTCGCCTCCCCTTCACCCCGTCGCCCCTCTCCTCTCCCCCCTTGGTTCCTCCATAGAACCTAGGGTTTTCAACCTCCAAATCTTGAGAGAGTGAGAGATTGAAACCTCCAAGGTGTGGGAAACAATGTGCTGCCCTTGATTTGAAGACTTGAAGGCTTTCCCCCTCGGTTCCCTCTCTTCCCTAAGGTATTCAAAGGCTCCTTTGCCCGATCTCCTTTTCTAGGACATATCTTGAGAAATCTCTTGGATAGGAATGTTCCTTAGACTCTAGAAGTAGTGGATCTGCAATATCTTAAGTTTCCCGTGGTGGATTTGTGCGGCATTGTGATTTAGGGTTTCGCCAGGAAAACCCGGAGACTCCAGACTTTTTCTGGACACTCCGGATTTCCCGGACTGTCCGGGAATTTTCCCGGAGACTCCGGATTTTCCTGCTGAAACTCCAAATTGCTTTGTCACACACATTTTCCATGGATGAATTCTTACGTACTCCTTGCTACTCATCTCCAGATCATGAGGAAGAAGTACAAGCAAGACGAGCTGGCCACCCAAAGGAGGACTAAGGCTAGGCACGACCCTCAAACCTTGGGGGTAGTGCATGAGACTTTGGGGCTTGGCTCTTCTCAGCGATCCACTCGTGCTCGTGCTCCTGTCTACACTGAGCAAGAGATTGAGGAAGAGGAAGAACAGCAAGTTGTTGGTGAGGAAGAGGAGGAGGAAGAAGATGCTGACCAACATAGGGTTGCTCTTAGGCGTCACGGGAAAGGTCCAACTCAGCCATCAAGGAAATCCCATGAGGCCCCCTACATCTCCCGTTCTAGGCCCGTACCTCGTCCATCATGCCAAAGAACCGTCCCACTCCCTACTCCCAAATCTGTCCCAGAACTCCACCCCGTCTCACTGTGTCTTTTCCATCAAATGTGAGGGTGGTGACTGCTCCTGTCAACCTAAGGGACCCCGGGTTGTGCAAGGGTTTGCCCAACAAATGGTAAGAGACTATGCTAGGAATGCCCTTGCAGTCAGAGAACAAAGGGAGGAAGATGTCTACATGTATATCTCCAGTGAGGCACTTGAGTCAAGGTTTTGGTGTGACTTCCATAGGGACTTCTATCAGACAGTGATAATGAGTCCACAAATGAAGGCAAAGAACAAGTCACCAATTGTGGAGATGAAGTACATTGATTGGGCATACTATGAGAAGTTGGAGAATCCCACCTTTGATGACGTCATTGATAGGTGCAAGGAACTTGGACTATATGAGATCATGGGCTTTCGATATGGATGGAATAGAGAGATTCTTACTCAATTCCATTGCTCTTACTACTATGACTCCCATCAAAACACTATCACTTGGACCACCCAAGGCGAGAAGCACACCATTGACTACATGACCTTCTCTCGCTTGCTTGGTCTTGGCTCAAAGGATGAAGCTCGCACCCCCATCCATAATGAAGACAAGTACAAGCCCAAGGACATGGCATATATGTTCCCCTCCGCCTTTCTTGCTCATGAGGGAAAAGCTGACAATCTAATTCCATACTACTACTATTTCAATCAGTTTTTCTGTGCCACCATTGATCCAAAGATGGGAGATATCACCGCTCTTAGGCACTATGTTGTCAATCTCCTCAACCGTGTGGCTCCTGAAGAGGAAGGATTTTGCATCTTTGACTTTATTTGGAATGAACTTCGTCGTGCTATGTGTGACCCCATGAAGCATCTCCCATATGCTCCATACATCATGTACATGATTGAGAGGATCACCAATACCCAATTTCCAAAGGATGTCACTCATGAGCCTCTTAGGCATCTTCGTGCTAGAGACAAGAGAGCCCCAATGAAGAAGAGCACAAGATTTGCCGGATCCTCTAGTGCTGCCCCTCACCATGATGATGAGCCCCTTCCTCGCCCTTCACACACATCTAAATCTTCTCACAAGGTTAAGGGCTCCATGGTCAAGAGGGCATTCAAGAGCATCTTCTCCATGTGCAAGCGCATCGTCACCGAGACAAATGAAAACCGCCGTGACATCATTGAGATCAAGTCTCATCTTGGGCTTCCTACGGATACCTATCACGAGCTCCCCGAGTTTGATGACCCATTTGCGGAATGGGATGCCCATGATGCCGCTGCTGCTGCACAAGAGGAAGAAGAAGAGCAAGAGCAAGAGGAAGAAGGAGAAGACGAAGAAGAAGAAGAGGAGGAGGACAACAATGAAGAAGAAGAAGAAGGAGGAGAAGATGAGGACACAGAGTGATCCCCTACTGCTGCTACCGCTCCTACACTTCCTTTTTGGCGCTTGATGCCAAAGGGGGAGTGAGTATCTTAAGTTTCATGTTTAAGACTTGGAGAAATTGAGAACCTTGGTCTGTAATAACTTTTTATGTGTGAGACTATGTGATGTGAGCTTGAGACTATTTGGTTGTGTGCTTGTGATGCTAGATATCTAGGTTGCATTTTATTTGTCTAAGGATGCTTTTGATAGTTTGAAAATTTTTCTGTGATGAATTGATTTCTGCTGAGTCCTCAAAGTCCGGATACTCCGGATTTTTCTCCGGACACTCCGGGTTTCCCGGATTCTCCGGGGTATATTCGAACACTCCGGGCTCTGAGACTTCAGCTTCTTTTATCCTTCATTGAGTGTATAAACTGTCATACGCATCACATATATCTTGTTTGCACAAACACAAGCACCCCACTGTTGATCATCTTGTCACACTCTCTTATTTTTCTCTCTTGTGCAAAATTTGATGCTAAAAGCACCTTTGAGATTCAAACTCCATATGCACAAATTAAGGGGGAGTGTTGCAAGATAGATCAAAGGCTCTTTACTGAATTTATTTATCTCTCTTTTAAAAGCTTAAAGGTGTTGTCATCAATCACCAAAAAGGGGGAGATTGAAGAGTATCTTGGCCCCCTAGGTGGGTTTTGGTGATTTAATGATGGACTATTAAGCTACTAATGATGTATTGAGTATATGAGCAGGTACTAAAATTCTAAGATGGCATCTAAGCGCTTCATTGCTATATAAAAAGGAAGTGATGCTAAAAGAAGAATTCCTTGGAGGTTTATTTATTTTATATTTTGAATTTGAGTCCTAGGAATGCCGTACTATTAAGAGGGACATGGATTGTATCTTTCAAGAGTTGAAAAGGTGCTCTAGATGACTAACCAAAATTCTATGAGAGACACCTTGCACTGCACGATCACCGAGATATCCTTAAGTGTGCTAACTCTGGAAGGCCGGACACTCCGGGTTTTATCCCGGACAGTCCGGACTTCCCGGAGTCTCTGGGCCTGGTCCGGATACTCCGGGTCTTAGAGCTGTAACGGCTCTTTTTCTGGGTGAGGAGGTATTTATACCCCCTCAACCCTATCCACTCTCTCTCTCTTGCCCATTTCGACCTGCAACACTCAGAACTCATTCACTCCCCCTCTTTACTCCCCTTGGCCTTGGTTTGGTGAGATTTGTTGGGGATTAAAGGAGGGATTGAGAGCAAGAGCTTGGAGAGTGCTAGTGAGCTGATTTCCCATCTCTAGAGCACCTCGTTCTTCACTTGGTTGGCAATCTCGTGTTTGTTACTCTTGGAGCTTTGAGCTCCTAGCCGGCTAGGCGTTGCCTTGGAGCATCCAAAGGATTGTGGCTGCCCAAGGAAGTTTGTATTACCCCGTGATTGAGTAAGTAACCCTAGCTCGATCTTTGTGGTCGCTAGGGGGAGGAAAGTGACCTAGGTGTAAAGGTCCACCCTTTGTGGGTTCCTCAATGGAGACGTAGAGCTGAAGGTGTGAGCTTGAACTCTGGTAACAAATCCCTTGTGTCTCTTGTGCTTGTTGCTCTTGTTGTATGTTTGAAATCCTCTTGAGTACATTTCTAGGGTTTGTGGCCGATCTACTCCGTGGTGAGGTTCCTACTGTTTCTAAGTGGTGGAACAGGCTTATATCTCTGTATTGCATATTCTATATTCACAGATTTGAGTTTGGCCAAGTTTGATTCGAGTTGATTTAGTCGCCTCCTCAGAAGCCCGGACAATCCGGACATTTTCCCGGATACTCCGGATTTCCCGGAGTATCCGGAAAAATATCTGGAGACTCTGGACTTCAGTCTGACAGTTTGTTTTAAGTTGTGATTTTTCAGGAACGACTATCCACCCCCCCCTCTAGTCGACCTCTAGATCCTTTCAGAGGTAAGACAACTCGACACCATTATGTTAAGGATGATCCTTATGCTAAAGTTAAATTTACCATACCATCTTTTTATGGGAGATATGATGCTGAGGAATATCTAGATTGGGGGATGACAGTAGAACAAAATTTTGCTTCACATCTTGTTCCTGATCAACATAAGGTTAGACAAGCCACTAGTGAATTCAAAGATTTTGCTATAATCTGGTGGCATGAATGTGTGTCTTTAAACATGCAATCTGATACTTGGGATGGGCTTAAACTCGCAATGCGTGATCGTTTTGTTCATACATCTTATAAATGTGATTTACGTAAAAAATTGCAACGTTTAGAGTAGGGTGATATTTCTGTTCAGGATTATTATGCAGAACTTCAAAAGGGTATGGGTCGTGCTGGGGTAGTAGAGGATCCCGAGGATAAAGTGTGTCGTTTTTATGGTGGTTTGCGACATGAAATTCGTGATATTGTTAACTATAAGGACTTTACTACCACCAACCAGTTGTTCCAGCTTGCTATGCTTGCAGAGAAGGAATTGCAGGGACGCAGCAGGAGCTCATACACGTCCAAGACCTTCCGCCCACTAGCTTCTACCTCGTCGGGTGCCTCTCCTTCAGCACCACCAGCGAGTACACGTTCATCTACAGTAGCTCCTGAGGTACGTAATGTGTCTAATGTGCAGGTGTTGACAGCTGTTAAGTACCACTTTCAGCCAACAAAATTCTCACATAAATGAAGGCATATGCATTTATTACTTGCATTTTGGTTTGAATAATGTAGTTCGACTTGTCCTTGGAGATTACTTGTATGTAGGTGAAATAAGCATAAAAAGAGAAGGAAACCCACCTTTCTCTGAGTGGTCCATGCCACCTCAACTGAGGAGACGGTTGCCACCTAGGATACATGTGGCATCCATGTCACTAATCCAAGAGAGGCACTCACCGACGAATCAGAGAGCGACACATGGACTTCACAAGGATCCATGGGCCTACCAGAGCTCCATCTTATCAGGAAACTTGGCATGCACGGAGGAGGGATCAAAGGACCCACATGTTAGCCACCCTGAGAATGCACAAGGCAGGAGGCCTCCCGAGGGGGCCGGCCGACCCTAGGATCGGCCGAACCGACAAATGTGATGCGACCATAGTGACCAAATCGAAATCGTCACAAAACGTCACAAATCAACAACTGTGACCATTCTAGCGTCTTCGGTGACGATAAGGGGACGTCACCGATGGCAACATTCCTACTAGTGGCGCTGGGGTATTGTTGTAGGAGTCTAAAGGATAGTTTCGCAGAGTGCTGGTCGTCGCGGGCTATCTCCCCGTTTGTACCTGGGTGCTGAACCTTCCTCTCATGCAATGCTTTATGCTTATCTCTTGTATCATCTAACTCTGTATGTTTAGTACCATAGAACCTAGAGCTAGCTTCGTATGTCCCCCTTAAGCCGTAGTGTGCTAGTGTAGAGATAGATCAGAGTGTGTGTCGCACTACTCTTATCATATCATTTATCTTACCCATGTCTTTGAGCTGTTGTCTTCTATATCCATCTCTTGGTTTACATTCAGACTTCGTTCGGCAGATTCTTGGCAGATTTGTACGGCAGATTCTTTCTGAGAGAGAAGTACTACGTGTTGATTTGTTAGGCAGATTTGTTATGAGAAAGTACTACGCAACAAGCCAAAATAAGACAAGCGAACGGAGTCTCAGTGCAAAAGCATAAGTCTTGATATCCACCATTGCCTTCCACGGATTCGATACCCTTGGAACACTCACTTCCCTAGGGAAATGCTACAATGGTTTATCTGTGCACTTGCGGATTCGTTCATGATCGTTAGATTCACATTTGGCAAGTCTTGATGCTCACGCTAACTTGACATCATTAGTAGTGACGTTAAGAAATGCCAACAAGCATTTCTAGCACTGTTGCCGAGGAAGGCACAGGATTATCATGACTATGCTTTGCATCTGTTTATAAATCATGAGTAGGTTAGAGCAACTCTCAATGCAGGCTAACCTTGATTGTCTTCTTTTATCTTTGGATGATGAAGACAGGTAGTGTATGACTGGTTTCGACTTACCAAAAAATTTCACAAAAGATCCCGAGTCATTAGTGAGGAAAGCTCGAATTCATTTCGACTCACCTCGTCGTACTCATCCGGAAGGTGATCGAGCTTCCTTTGTACCATCCACGTCAAACGCTATGGCCGAGAAGACGCTTCGTGAGTACTCAGCTCCTTCTGCCGACAGGTGCTGCAAGGCCCTGTGGTGGCAATGGGGACTGAAAATTTTGAGATCAAAACGGGTTTAATCACAATGGTATAGGCTAGTCTGTTTTGTGGCAAGCCAAATGAGGATGCTAATGCCCATCTGTAGCAGTTCCTAGAGCTATGCAGCACTTTCATCATCAGGGGTGCAAATATGGACGTTGTTCGTCTTCGACTATTTCTTTTTCTCTCCTGGGGAAAGCCAAGCAATGGTTCTATGCGAATCGTGATGCTATCAATACTTGGGACAAGTGTTCAGAAGCATTTCTCAAGAAGTTCTTTCCGTTGGGCAAAACCAATGCTCGTCATGGAAGGATTTCTAGCTTTCAGCAAGCAGCAAGTGAATATATTCCAGAGGATTGGGAAAGGCTTCAGGAGTACATCCTGGCCTGTCCTCACCATGGGATGGAGGATTGGCTAATTCTTCAAAGCTTCTATAATGGGCTGACTCCGATAGCCCGAGGCCATATTGATGCTGCTGCTCAGGGAGCATTCTTCTCACTCACTTTTGATAATGCTAAATCACTTATTGAGAAGATGGTATCCAACCAAGGGTGGAGCGATGAAAGACTCCAGCCACGTCAGAGGGGTACTCATACTGTCAAGAAAGCAGATATGATTACTGCCAAGCTGGACCTTCTTATGAAAAGATTGGATGACTACACCAGCAAGAAGGCGGCTGCCATGACCACCACTACTCTGCCTATGGATTCTCGTATGACTTGTGAAGTCTGTGGCAACACTGGGCATTCGGGAAATTACTGTCCGGAAACTCAGGAGGAAGTGATGTACATGAATGGCAATAACAATGGTTATCATCCACAACAACAAGGAGGCCAAACGTGGAATCAACACCGACCTTATTATCAAGGAGGAAACCAAGGTAATACTTACAATTCTAACCAGCCCTCCTTGAGAGATCTTGTCTTCGGGCAAGCTAAAATTAATGAAGGTGTTATTAAAAAGTTAGCTGCCCTTGATAAATCCTTGGAAATTCTCAATGTTAAGCTTGAAAGTTTTTCTTCTACTCAGAAGAGCCAGCTAAGTTTTAATAAAATGTTAGAAACTCAGTTAGCTCAGTTAGCTGCTTTGGTTCCGTCTGCTGATAACATGAGGATCCCGGGGCAACCCATGTCCTCTTGTGAAAATGTTAGTGTAGTGTCGACTATGTGGGGTAAGCCACCTAGGAAGACATGTGCTCCTAACTATGCAGGAAAGCCCATACATCAAATCCAAGATCCATGGGAGGAATCAACAGTTTTGCACAGAAGAGATCCTGGCTATCCAACTATCACATGCACAATTTGTTACAAGACGATCAAGCATGCCCTTTGTGACCTTGGTGCAAATATCAATCTCATGTACAAGGCCATGTTCGAGCAACTAGGATATCCGGCTCTCTCTCCAACAGCACTGACTGTCCAACTCGCCGATTCATCGATACGATATCTAGAAGGAATTGTTGAGAGTCTATTGGTCAAGGTCAAGAACTCTTATGTCTTCGCGGATTTCGTGGTCCTTGATATGGATGATGAGGGAGGAATGTCGCTCATCCTTGGGCGACCATTTCTCAATGATGTCAGAGCTAGAATCAATGTGGGAGCCGGAGTGATCCGCTTCTGCATTGGGAAGAGGAACTTGATGTTCAGGTTTCAAGACAAAGAAGAGCAATGCTATTTGGTGCAAGATAGTGTTGAGCAGCTTGGGGGAAGGACAGAGCCTTCACCCCCAACGAAGAAATCTCCGTCAACATTGAAGCAAAAGAAAATTCGTAAAGAGTGGCGGAAGGTTGAGGAGGCATTACCCTCTACTTCTCAGGAGTGGGGTGCCGAGTGGTATTAACTGCTGAGAAGAGTCCCACTCGTTGGACTAAAAATGATGAGTCCTTTCTACCAAAAAGGTTAAAGATGGTATTTATCTCATATTTCCCTTTTCAAAATTTTATTTGATTTTCCAAATTGCATATTTGATTTTTTCAAACCTTGCATCTGCATGCTAGATTTATCTAGCCCATTTTCCTTTTCGAATAAAATTTCTGAAAATAATTCCTGGGTTTGAAAATTCTAGAAAAATCATTTGAAAAATATTTTGGAGGAAAGTTGGGCCGAGACACTCAGGCAGGCCCCCAGCTAGCCGTTGGGGAGCCACTGGCCAAAGTAGGGGGCAAGTGGGCCCGACCAGGGATCGGCCGATCCCTGGGTCGGCCGAAGCAGCCCAACTGTTGTTGGGCCCCACCTTGCTCCAACGGCTCCTAGCTGTTGCCCAACGGCCATGTCTGGATGCCCGGTGCATTTGCCTATAAATAGCAGGGGGAGAGGGGGTGTTCTTCACCCATTCAACTCTTTTCACTCACACTCCCCTCTCTACTCCTTGCTCTCTTGGTTTTCTTGGATTTCTTGCTCAAGTTTGGAATCATCAAGTACTCTCCTTATTGGGTTGCTGCAAGTATTTCTATTGGTGGAGCAAGCTCGGTAAGAATTTCATTCGATTTCACTAATCCATCACCGAGTTACTTTTGTTGTCCCTTTCTTGTGCTAGCATGAGTTGGGCAGCGAACGCTCTCCGGAGGGTGACACGCTCCCGTTCACGGGCAAGCGCAAGCTCATCCGTCCCCCCAGAGCTGACATCGAGCCCATCAATGATGGACTACGAAGAAGAGCAAGAAGAACAAGCTGAACCACAAGCAACGGAGGAGGTCGTTGATGACACCCCCTTCCTCAGCTTGCGAGGTGCTCGAGAGAAGCAAGCCTACGCTCTCCTAAAGGACCGAGTCTTCACCCACACCCGGGACTTCGACCCAGCACTTATGGAGAAAACAGGTATGCACCTCGAGTTCGCTTCTATTTGGCATGCTCTCGGTTGGGAGGATTTTGTGCCGGTTACAGAGCTCGTCTCTCGGCTCTCACCATCCAGTTTCTTTGCTCTCTTACTGAGGAAGCGAACGGTGTTCAGTTTCGTCTTTTCAGGACTGATTACCGACTTTCATGGAAAGAACTTAGTCGTCTCCTTGGTTTTGATCATCGTTGTGCTACTTCTTTGAAAAAGACTTGTGATGGTTTTGTTCGAGATTCTTTCTGGGAAGACATTTCAGGTGTAGTTTATAGCGTTAAATTTATACCTCGGTGCAATGATATCATGCATCCCACTCTTCGATTGTGGCACAAGTGGCTCACCATTACTCTCTTTCCACGAGAGGATGTAAGGCCCGTGCACAACGATGAGTTGATGCTTCTATATGCCGCTACTAAATGGATTAAGGTCTCCCCCGTTAAAGCTATGATTCGGTAGTGGTTGATGAATTTTAAGATGATAGGTCCTATTGAGTGTACATCTTTGGTGACTCGTATTGCTCTCAGACTTAGGGTTCTAAGCGGGAATCCCGTCCCCTTCATTGGGACGCCCCGAGTTCTCATTGATGAGGCGTACTTGATTCAAGGGCATATACTTAAGAGAGACCCAAATGATTCTTTGACTTTCTTCTTCCCGGGTTATACAAATCAGATCCTGTTACCTAACCCGGGGTTTCAATTGTATATCTCGGAGTCATTAACCATTCCCCTTGTTACACAAGAGGAAGGCCGTCGTACTAGTGTTTCAGGCAGGTCCACCAGAAACACAGCGAAGAGAGCACACATGCAGCAGCAGCAGTCACAGCCACCACAGCCACAACCTACTGCACCACTGATGAGCCCATGACTCCTCAAATCGAGACGGATTATGACCATGTCAAGAAGTGCATTATTTCCTATAATGCAGATGGTAATGCAATGAATATTAATCCTCATGTTTGGCGGTATTCCTTTTGATGAGAAATACCAAAGTAATGCAGGGAGATTTACAGATTCCGGCTTAGTGTCAAAGATAGTTTTTAGAGGTGCAATATTGGATATGAAAGAGGAGAAAAATAAGTCAAGAAATTATATAAATATTGGCTGCATGCATGTGGAAATTGGGTGATGTCAGACCAAGGATATCTGAAGCCACGCATGACATGTATGGGCTGTCCGAGTCCTATTATTTTGGTATTCGTAATGGAGTAATTAGCAATCTGGCAGGACTATTCTATATTATTTGAATACATGAGTCTGATAGCTATTAGCATGAGTTGGTCTATTGGTTAAATTGGTGCGGGTCAATTTGAGTCAGGTGAGGTGCGGCTTGCATGTTGCATGGTGGAGTCCCACCTGCAGGTTTTTGGCCGGCCTGGGAGCCATAAGGCCTGGGCATTGCCCATGTACGGGGGATTGGTTTTCATTCGTGAGTTTTGTTTCGTCGAGGGTTCCTCGTCGAACTACGAGAGGGTGTCCTCCTCTCATCCATCTACTTGCCGATCCCTGTGTGCGTTTGTGTTGGTGTGCGATCAACCTTCGTCTTGGACGTGCTCTGGATTCTACGGAATTCCCCATCTTCTGATCGTGGTTTGTCGTGGCCGCGGGTGGAAGACCTATCTAGGGTTTTGGATTGCATCTATTGTAAACCGATCCCTCCTATCATTGCTACTGATTATCTGTAGTTGATCATAAAGATTTATCTTGCCCTTGGGAATTATCATATTATCTTGTTTGGTCAACTATCCTTGCTGTAAATTTGCTACTTGGTATTCTCGTGAAGCTGCTGCTGTGATTGGTTGGGAAGATAAATTAAACTGAGTTTGATTTGCCGTGAGGACAAGATTGCTTCTATTATTAAATCAAGCACCTACACTACTTCTTGTTCTGGGCGTGAGATATAATTCCCATTGGTTGCTGCTTGTGTTAATTCATTTGGCCGAGATTGCGTTGGAATATTCCTGTTCTCATCTATAATTAAATATTCTACTTAGCAATTGTCATCTACGGCTGCTATACTATTAAAAGATTGCAATATTTTCTGCTCCTTGAATTGTGATATCAGAGAATAGTTAATAATCGTTGTTAGTACCGTGAAAAATTGGGATAAATCTTGGGCACAATAAGTGTGTCCTTATCAACCATCTATGGCAGGAGAGTCCTCTGCGAGGTACATGGTCGGGATAACCCCTGGGTATGCACCCGGTTGGGACCAACCCACCAACCATCAGGGTGCGAGTAGTACGGCTTGGGCTGATGTGAGCAGAGACCGGTGGGCTACACCCACTAGTTCCAGCTCCGGTGGTCCACCTCCGTCTTCGTCTTTCAGACGGCACTCTTCGGCCTCTGCACGAGAGGCTCAGCTCGTGCAGTAGCTGGGAGAGCTTACCGTCAAGGTCACAGGAGTGGAGGAGACGCTGAAAACACACGTTGAGGCTAACTTAGTGTGGCAGCGTCAGACTGGCGAGAGGATCGACGCCATGCAGCAGGCACAGCAGCGACAAATAGAGGAGCAGAGGGCTTTCTTTGCGAGTTAGGGTTTCTTCTACCCTCCACCGCAGTGAGCCCGAAGCTAGCTTGGGAGAGGACCCCCATCCTGAGGTAACTTGTATCTTCCTTTGTTTTCAGAATCTCTTATAATGAAAACCCATAAAAATCTACAAAAATAAAAAGACCAAAAAGATTTATTTGCTTTCATCATCAAGTTTGCTTTAGTTTGCTTTGATATGCATAGTAAGAATACTTTGCCTCTATAGTTGAAATGATGAATAGTTGCTCTGTTTATTCTTCTCATATGTCTTGCACATAGCTTTGTATCCTACCTAAGTTTTGAGTTTGTTGGCTTGCATGTTCAAACCTTAGCTTAAAAACTGTGGGTAGCAAAAAGCATGATCCATGCCTAAGTTGTTGTGAGACATGATATGGTATAATATAGTACTATGATCTTATACCTAGTGATGCTTGACATCTGGAGTTTTCCTTTTTGAAAAAAATCTAAACATGATGAGTTCCTCAATGATGAGCATTTCATATCCAAGGCCATATGTAGATTCTAGGTCTTGTTAGCCTCCACATATGCAGCTTGTTCTCTCATTGAGCTTTGTCAAATTGTTGTGACCCATGTTAGAACTCATACTCTCCTGATCAAGATCACGTACACATTCATACTAAAACTTCTACACTAGAAGTTAGCATTTCCATTTGCTTACGCATTCTTCCACAAATAAAACTCTATGCATCTTTGTATCATTCATCCCTCTCCGAATATCTCCAAAAGAGACAAAGGGCTAGTTAAAAAAAAGAGAAGCATGCTCAAAAGCATGGCAAAATAAAATAAAGAGAGCTAGCCCAAGTCTCGAAAAATTCCAAAAGGAGAAAAGAGATTGATATGTGCAAGAAAAAGAGTTCCACCATGTAGATGGCAATAACTAGTACCTACTCCAGGGCTAGTGTCCACCTTACCATCAACCCCTCATTCTTCATATAAACTATGGTAATATCTAGCACCCATTTCCGGGCCTAGTATACACCTTACCATGCTCATCATCATCACACATATATGCACATCTTGATCAGGATGTATGTTTGTTTCTTCCAATGATCCGGTTTTTGATTTAGCAAAATATGAGAGACAAGTATGCCACATTTCTTTCCTACCTACAGATCCATATAAGCCTATTAGGAGTAGGATGTGAAGAAAGGCGACTTAATGCCTTGGTGAGGAACAATACACTTTGAGCGATCCGAGAGTATCATTTGAGGAACTCTGATTTTCTTTTTGAAAAATTTGCAAAACCTCCGGATTAATAGCAGATCAAGGTATGAGTGATTATGCATTTACTATATAACCATTCTGTCTCTCAACCGCCCAAGGTAGGTGAAGCTACATGCCCCACGTCATCAAGCGAATGGTAAAAACATTGCCAACTTGTTTAACTCTTGGTAGAGTACTTTGCTGTATGTTTGCCATAAGTTAAGGATACAACATCGTAACAACTCCTAATCAACCAACCTAAGTCCTTAATGTCTTGCTTCGAGACGAGCAAGAGGTTAGCTTGGGGGAGTTTGTTGACGGCTGTTAAGTACCACTTTCAGCCATCAATATTCTCACATAAATGGAGGCATATGCATTTATTACTTGCATTTTGGTTTGAATAATGTAGTTCCACTTGTCCTTGGAGATTATTTGTATGTAGGTGAAATAAGCATAAAAAGAGAAGGAAACCCACCTTTCTATGAGTGGTCCATGCCACCTCAACTGAGGAGATGGCTGCCACCTAGGAAACATGTGGTATCCATGTCACTAATCCAAGGGAGGCACTCACCGACGAATCAGAGAGCGACACATGAACTTCACAAGGATCCATAGGCCCACCACATCTCTATCTTATCAGGAAACTTGGCATGCACGGAGGAGGGATCAAAGGACCCACATGTCAGGCACCCTCAGAAAGCACAAGGCAGGAGGCCTCCCAAGGGGGCCGGCCGACCCTAGGATCGGCCGAACCGACCTAGGGTCGGTTGATCCTGGCCTTGCACGTGGATGCTACCTATTGGTCACTTGCTGCATCCCCGGGTGTTTTGAGGCCATTTGGTGCTCTGAGCAAGCCTGATTCTTGTCTATAAATAGAAGGGGAGGGGCTCCCATTTCTCACACACATCTCTCTTGACTCTCTTCTCACTTTTAGTTTCCAAGGCTAGGGGGTAGGCTAGAGTAGCTCTTATTCAAGTTCCAAGTCTACTTTGGAGTCTAGGTATGAGTTCTCTTGTATCTTTATTTCTATGTATGAATTTGATCTACTTCAGTTATTCAGCTATTTCATATAAAGTTATCGTAGATCATATGATTGATATGTTCTTGAGTTCATCCCTTGTTCATCATTTAGAGGCTCATGTTCTTCGTGAACACTACCTTTCTTTCCAGTTGAAGGATGATTTTCTCATTCCTTATGTGTTTGTTCATAAGTTAGAGGCTCATGTTCTTCACGAACACGACCCTTGATCTTGTTGATTAGACATAAGAGAGTCAGTATCCGTTCGTATGACTAGCCCTAGTTTGATCTTGTTTGATAACATTGTTGTGTTGCATGAAGTTTGTGTTTAAGCTACGGTACTCGGTCTAAGTTGACCAATGTTCTAGTGGCTTCATCCTGGGTCACAATAGCCTGGGCTGGGTAAAGTCTAGCAGCAATGCAGGCATGGTGACTGGGTTGTGTGGCTATGTTAGTTATGAGCTTGCCCCCCGTAACGATTGAGGTAGGCCGCAGTGGTGACAGCTGTTGGACCCTTTGAAACCCTCCGCGCACTAGTAGAAATACTCTAATCCATGACGTTTTGCTTTTGACAATGCAAAACTTCGTCACAGAATAATACCTTTCTGTGACGAAATTTTCATTTTCGTCATAAGGTACAAGTGACGAAGTTTTTCCTTAATTATTAATGACGAAAATAAAAAAATCGTCACAGAACTCTAACTGCAAATGGTCATAGATTATGTTTTTATTTTGTGACGAAATCTAATCATCACCGATTAGATTTGACATCATCATCGTTTATTTGCCTCGTTCGGCACATTTAATGATGAAGCAAATTGGTCACAGATGAGTTTTAGAATTCGTCATAGATAATGTGTTTGGTTTCCCTCACGTCTACCACTTGACGACGTCACATATAAGTTTTAGGAATCGTCATAGATAACATGTCTGGTTCCACCTTGACGGCGTGCGAAGCGTGGGCCACATTAAATGTGCTTAAATTGCAAAAAAGTTGCCCACTCAGGGATTTGAACCTGAGACCTTTGGAACAAAATTGAAGTGCACTGACCACTAGGACGAGAATCAATTTGTGTTATATTTGGGTTTTTATTTCTTTTTATTAATGAAACACAATAAATCCTGTAAATAAACCTAAATTGCAAAAAAAAGTTGCTCGCTCAAGGATTTGAAATACCGAAGACCTTCGGAACAAAATCAAAGTGTGCTCACCAGTAGGACAAGCATTAGTTTTTGTAGTATTAGGGTGTTTTATTTCTTTTTTATTAATTAAATGCAATAAATCTTATAAATCAAACTTGAAAAAAATATGTGGAACATGGGATTCGAACATGAGATCTCTTGCAATAGATTACTAAGTCATACCACTACACCATTCTTCCTTTTGTGATTGAAGGGGAAAATATTGCCCTTATTAAGTACATGCACATTTATGGAATTGAGGCACATAGAAACATCAAGAACATGAACAAGAATGATCTCTTTTTAATCTTTAGTTAAAACTTGTGAGTAGTCTTTCTCCCTCGTACTAACTCCGAATTTGATAGTTTTTTTCCTAAATGCTTCTAAAATCATGTTCTATCAATTTATGATGTTGACTTTGGTCATCTCTTCGTGTGTAAAAATTTGAACAATTCAAATTTTGAATTCTAAAAAATGACAACTAAAAGCAAGATTCTTTTAACACTAAATGATGTAAAATGTAAAAATGACCTAAATGAACTTTGTATATCTTGATGAGTTGTGAATTTTTGGTATTCATGACTTTTCAATTCGAGATAGTTTAGGGTTCGAAAAACAGAAAATTCTATAAAATTTAGTGAAATTCAAAATTTGAATGGTTCAAAATTTTCCAAATCCAAAAATGTCCAATATATATTGTGTAGATCTTGAACAGTTAAACAAACATGGTATTCATGACTTTTCAATTTAAAACCACCTAGAGGTCAAAAAAGTAGCATGTGTGTGACACGTATGGTTTAGTGGGGATGTGCATCACCACTTTCTCAGAATCACTTAAAACTTTTTTGACAACATGATACACCAAAAGGCGGATCTCTCGCAAGTTTTCAGATTTTTTGAGCAAGATTTGATAATTTTAACATTTATTATTGATTAAATCAACAAATAATTACAATAATAGGCAAACTTGGTCGGAAAATTCCCAAACTTCACACAACATCATAGTTTGGATCCATAAGCATCTCAAAAAAGTTTCAAATGATTTCGAGCAATTGGTACTACACATCCCACATATGGATGAAGATCTCTCGCTAAGTGACAATGACATATGTGAGACACGTATGCTTTAGTGGTGATGTGCATCATCACTTTCTCAGAATCACTTGAAACTTTTTTGAAAATATAATAAACCAAAAGGTGGAGCTCATGCAAATTTTTAGAATTTTTTAAACAAGATTAGATGATTTTAACATTTATTTTTTCATTAAATCAACAAATAATCACAATAATATGCAAAAATGGTCTGATAATTCCCAAACTTCACACAACATCATAGTTTGGATCCATAAGCATACCAAAAAAGTTTCAAATGGTTTCGAGCAACTGGTACTACACATCCCACATATGGATGAAGATCTCTCGCTAAGTGACAATGACATGTGTGAGACACGTATGCTTTAGTGGCGATATGCATCATCACTTTCTCAGAATCACTTGAAACTTTTTTGACAATATAATACACCAAAAGGTGGAGCTCATGCAAATTTTCAGATTTTGTTAAATAAGATTGGATGATTTTAATATTTATTCTTCATTAAATCAACAAATAATTACAATAATATGCAAACTTGGTCAGAAAATTCCCAAACTTCACACAACATCATAGTTTGGATCCATAAGCATCCCAAAAAAGTTTCAAATAATTTCGAGCAACTGGTACTACACATCCCACATATGGATGAAGATCTCTCGCTAAGTGACAATGACATGTGTGAGACAGGTATGCTTTAGTGGCGATGTGCATCATCACTTTCTCAGAATCACTTGAAACTTTTTTTAAAACATAATACACTAAAAGGTGGAGCTCATGCAAGTTCTCAGATTTTTTAAGCAAGATTAGATTATTTTAACATTTATTCTTTATTAAACAATAAATAATTATAATAATAGACAAAATTAGTCTGAAAATTACAAAACTTCACACAACATCATAGTTTAGATTCATAAACATCCCAAAAAAGTTTCAAATGATTTTGAGCAACTAACACTATACATCCCATTATTTTTGCAAAACTTTTTTGTATGGGGCTATTGCGTTTTTGCCCCTACCTTGAATGCCAATTGAGATTTTACCCTTACTTTCTTCGTCATTGCGTTTTTACCCTCACTTTGTGAAAACAAAGCTTCTGTTTACCCCTGCTTCTCACTCCGTCCGTTTCAAAAAATCATAAATATTTCAGATTTCAAATTTAAATTTTAGATCCGAAGATTGTGTTGATTATTTGAGCATGTAGATAACTCCAAATGAAAATTATTTTAACGACGGAGTTCATATGAAATAATTACGATTTCTAAAAATGTGATGAGGAGTTACCGCCGTTTGAAACGATGGTAACGTGCTATAGTAGTATGTGCTACAGTAACTTCCGTTTCAAACGTCGTTCACCTGCTACAGTGTCGAAGACTGCCGGATGAAACGACGATAAGTGTTGCCGCCGTTTCATCGGGCGGATGAGAGTTATTTTTGCAAAATTTTGTTAGAAACATTTATTTTTATAAAATTATAAAAATAATAAAAATAAAATCAATTGAACTGCAGGTTGAGAACACCCCGTCGCTGGATGAGTAGTGTTGAGAATAATAAAATTAAAAATAAAATCCTCATATGCGTCTTTAACTGGGCCGCGTCCTGCATTGGGGCCATGAGCGGTATGCTATTTTCTTCGTGTTATTTCCTGCCACCGGATGCCACATGAACGGTGCTTATAGGTTTACCTCCCTCTTACGTGAATGCATTCACATGATCCGGTTTCTACCGGTTCCCTCTCTCACCCCGAGTCCCTAACCCTAGCGGCGCGTGCGGCGCGGTTCGTGCGGCGGTGGGCGACGAGCGGCGGGGACGACAACCTTTGGCGGCAGACGGGAGGGGCCGGGGTGAGGACCTCGGGTACACGGCCCTCCCCTTCCATGGAGTCCGCCACCAGCGCCGCATCTCCCGTCCACCCCGTCGCCCCAAGCCGGGCGCATCGACGCCGACGAAGAGGAGGACAGAGGGATGAGCAACGAGGAGGATCTAAGGGACGAGTGCATGAGGAAGCCACTAGATGTTTTTCATGTTCTTCGCTCTCACAGGTTTGATCCCCTTTTCCCAATCTCCTGTACCCCAATCTTGCTCTAATCCCTTTCCGTGTCCCTACATCTGGGAGGCGGCGGGGCGATTCTGGTGGCCGTCGGCATGCTCGGCGGTGGCGGGGTCTGTTCTCTTCTTCGGAGCACCAAAAATTGAAGATGTGAAGGGACCAAAATTGACATCAACGAAGAGGTTGCTTCCTGATGTCAGTTCGTTGTTTTCTTTCTGCACGCAGTTCACCAAAGCACAAAACTCACGCTCTGAATTATATTTTGTAGCTTGTTTCATGGCTCTGAATTTCCGAAGGTGACCCTGTTCCAGCCTTGTTCCTTTTTTTTTTGGTTTACCAAAGGAAGGAAATACCTCTAAAGGTCAGTTAGTCAGTACGCTCCCCAATTTCTTGCGTGAATAGTCAGAACTTTCAGTTATTTTGTTTCCCAGTGACCAGCTCAAATATGTGATATTCTTGGGTTATTTTATCTATCAATCGACAATTGTTACAAAACAGATGAACAATGACCATGGGCAAAAAAAGTGAGGTCATGCTGGCACTATAGGCAGAGCAGTGGTGATTTACAACATCCAGGAGGGAGATAAGAGGTGAAACACTTAGGACTTCATTTGATACACATTTAAATTCTTATCATTACCTTCTCTGGTTCCTTGTGGCTAATTACAGTGGTAGCAGGTTGGGTTAAAATGTACATTACATATCCTTATATGGAATTTATAGGACTAAGTATTTTATTTCACACCTATGTAAGGGCTTATACTAGGTGATCGTGGCAGTGAAAACTGAAAAGGATCGCAATACATTGTTATTCCAAACCCAAGGATCGCATCAGTTCAGCAATTATTTCCTCCTTCATTCTGACACTGAAAATGATATCAATCCAAGGATTCATGAATTGAAGAAGGTATTGTTCTTCGTTATGTCCATTTCAGCCTGGTAGATAGTGTTCACTTGAACGCAATGCACTAATACTAATTATCCCATTTCCAATTTTACCAGGCTGGCATTGAACAGGAACAAATTGGAAGGATGTTCCTGACATGGATCCCCTCCAGACAGGTGTAATAAAAAACTACAAAACGTTCCTTTTGTTCTTCAAGTGAAAACAGCGGTAACTGTTTTTTTTTGCTACTACTTTTTTTTCTGCGACTTACTACTTGATCCATGTCTGAATTTTCTATTCATTTATTTACCCTGTTCTGCCTCCTACTTGCTGCCAGGATTAGTAAGTCAATTGTTTTGCTTTCAGATTTCCAGTACAGTTCTTGGTATTGTTTTGAAAAGTTTACATCATATTTTTGGTGCTCTAAAAAAATGAATTTAATTCTGAAGCTTTGGTTGATCTGGGTATGAGTAAGAAAATGGGCTCCAACTATTACATCAAGTCTGTCTCAAAAAAAAATTATTAGATCGAGTATGTAGTTGTTCCTGAGAAAACTAACAGTTTTGGAAGTATGCTGAGATTTCATTGTTTGAGAAAAATCTAACGCTGCTCCTCAAGTATGTATTTCGCAAAACTTAGTGTGCTTACTAATTGTGCTATGGTCTATTTAGAGTTTTCTGCAAGATGCATGCTTTTGCTACCGTTATTGTCATGTTGTCTTGCTACATGGTTGGTCGAGCCTTTTAATGATACTTCATTTTGCAGTCTTGGATGTGTGTTAGTCATTTTGGTTTGTAGCATAATTGTCATGAAATGAAGCGTAAAATATCAAAACTTAGCACATCACTTTGCTTTCATGAAAAATGAAACGAAAGAATGGCACGCCGGAGGTGTGCCTCAGACTCTATTTAATCCTAACTTGAATCTGATCCTATGAAAACGAACGAGGCCTTATTGACACTTGTTCCTTGTCAGTTTCACACCTTTTCTTTCCAATTATGTTCTAAGCAAGGAAGCTTCATTTCATCAGCTGAACTATTGTTTCAGATTATGATTGTGGACAGTTGACTACAAGCTGGCCTATCGAAGCGGCACAACCACTACACATCTCATCAATGGTTTGTGTGCCATTTGTTTAAAGCTAGGTTTGAGTACATTCTGTATGTTTAATATCCTAGCAAATATTTATGCAATATTAGCCAATGCATATGGCACCTACTATTTTGTTTGGGAGCACACTATTTAGCTTATTATACTTATGAACCATTTCTCATGGCTTTCACAAATATATCTTTGCATAGTTTTAATTTTGTATTGATGTTTGTCAACAGGAGGGATTCAATGGGGATGTTCCAAAGAGGACTGGAGCAAGAGAAAAGACAAGTGATCTGAGTGTATGTGCTGTTGGATAGTGATCTGAGTGTGTATGGATAGTGATCTAGGTGTATGTATGCATGTATAAAATAAAAGAACAAAAAGTATTTTGATTTCTTTTTTTGTTTTTTAATTCCACATTGGTAACATGAGTTGTTTCTGTGACAATATATAATTGTTTCTATGTCGAATTTGTAATTACATCTGTGACCATAGTGATGGTAAATGTGTGACCATTTCATATCAAAGTGTGACAATGACAAAAGGTATTCTATGACGATGTAAAAGTATTATGTGACGATTCCTACATGATGATATCAGCTGCATCGCTGACGTGGCAGCTGACGTCACTGCTGACGTGGCATACACCGTCGAACGAATCCAAACGGCCGGTAATGACGAAAAAACAAGGCTATCTGTGACCAAATCAGATCGTCACATAACAAGAAACGCCGTTAACGACACCGTTAAGACGCTCGGCAGACGGGAGATTATGACGAAAATGGGGTTTCATCCATGACCAATAGCTTTCGTCATAGATTGAATTCAGTTCCATGACCACATATAATTCGTCACAGATTGGACACACATCTGTGACGAAAATATTCATTTCGTCACCGATGGACAAATGTGACGCGACCATAGTGACCAAATCGAAATCGTCACAAAACGTCACAAATCAACAACTGTAACCATTCTGGCGTCTTCGGTGACGATACGGGGACGTCACCGATGACAACATTCCTACTAGTGGCGCTGGGGTATTGCTATAGGAGTCTAAAGGATAGTTTCGCAGAGTGCTGGTCGTCACGGGCTATCTCCCCGTTTGTACCTAGGTGCTGAACCTTCCTCTCATGCAATGCTTTATGCTTATCTCTTGTATCATCTAATTCTGTATGTTTAGTACCATAGAACCTAGAGCTAGCTTCGTATGTCCCCCTAAGCCGTAGTATGCTAGTATAGAGATAGATCAGAGTGTGTGTCGCACTACTCTTATCATATCATTTATCTTACCCCTGTCTTTGAGCTGTTGTCTTCTATATCCATCTCTTGGTTTACATTCAATGCAAAAGCATAAGTCTTGATATCCGCCATTGCCTTCCACGAATTCGATACCCTTGGAACACTCACTTCCTTGGGGAAATGCTACAATGGTTTATTTGTGCGCTTGCGGATTCGTTCATGATCGTTAGGTTTACATTTGGCAAGTCTTGTTGCTCACTCTAACTCGGCGTCGTTAGTAGTGACGTTATGAAACGCCAACAGCAGGATCAACAGAACACGACACTATCTTTTGCTGCAAAGAGCCCTTCTGCCAAAATCGTGTGCCACCGCTGCAAGGGCATGGGCCATGTCATGAAGGATTGTCCGAGTCTTCGTGCTTTCATCGCTGCACCTGATGGTGATGGATATGTAAGTGCTAGCAATGTAGAAGATGATTTGGTTGTTGCTGCTAACTATGCTGCAGGTTCGGAGGAGAAAGCGGTGGACGCCATTGACTCTGTCACTGCCTCCGTGGGTTTTCCGGGTCTTCTTGTGCAATGTGCCTTGGCCGTACATGAGGAACATGAGGACACCATGAAAGCTCAGCGCAACAATTTGTTCCACATGTTTCTCATCGTGCAGGAGTGACATGTTCTCACCATCATCGACACAGGGAGCTGCAACAACTTGGTGAGTTCAGATTTGGTTGCCAAGCTTGGTTTGTCCACTCATCCACTACGCCATCCATACCACATTGAGTGGTTCAATAGCAGTGGTAAGGCAAAGGTAACTGAAACCGCACGCATACACTTTTCAGTTGGTTCTTATCAAGACTCTGCTGATTTTGATGTTGTACCTATGGAAGCATGCTCTCTTTTGTTAGGCCGACCATGGGAATATGATAGAGATGCTGCACACCATGGTAGAACTAATACATATACATTCATGCATAAGAATAAGACCATTACTTTGCTTTCTTTATCTCACCTGTTGATGTTAGGAAACATTTTCGTGATCTTTCTGCTAATGATAAAACCAAAGCTTCACCTAGTGAATCTCCTGATGTTAAACATGATGCAATTAAGCTAAAGGGAGGTACTTTTATTGCTACAACATCCGCTACTGCTAAACTTCGTGATAATCCTGATGCTCCTTGTTATACTATGCTCTGTCGTGATGTGTCTTTTTGCAATGATCCTATGTCTTGTACTTTGCATCCTCTTGCCCCTAACCTTTTGCAGGATATTGTTCATGTTGGGAGGGAGTCGAGGACGACTCCAATTCAAGAAGGGGGGATGATGAGGACATCGCCAAGCTGCTGGACTCGCACACGCCACGACCTTCCCCAAGTTGTACTTCGTCTCCGACTCAGCTGCCACGTCCGGTTCGGAATCAGCCTACACATCTGCACGATTTCGGCGATATCTCCATCATATGACATCGGAACGAGGCGTATAAGGACTCTTTGGAAAGGGGACGACGATGCCATTGATTTGGTTCTGGTACTAGCTCCTGAAGATTAGTGAATCATGTTGTGTGACCATGAAAAGGTGATGCGTCACCTATTTTGGGCCAACATGGCCTTTGTATCGAGTCGGGCCTTCAGCCCATGTTATGGACAGCCCCCCGGGTCGCCCCCAACCCTAGGTCGCCCCTAGCCTTTAAACTCAGTAGTTGCTGCCGCTTAGACTCGGGTTTTTTTTAGAGTTTTCTGTCGTCGAACAGTCGTCATCATCGGTTTGTGAAATCCTAATGTGATTCAATCATTCATCTGCAAACGTCACTGTCTTTTTAGAGCTGCATATCTTTCGAGTTCTTGCTTGTGTTCTTCGTTTCGCAAGCAGGGATTAGCCTTCGCAGCGAGGTCAACTGAAATGTGACACGGTTGATAACCAGAGGAGTTGTGGTGATAAGGTTGCAGGAGTTCGGGTCTTTGGATCTGAAGTCGGATTGGTGTGTCGCACTCCACCAAAATGAGTTATCCTTCTCCTGGCTATTCAAAACTACCCTTTAGCATATAAAAATAAATATAGCTCCTCTGGTCCTGATTTTTCTTACACAGCAAGGTGATCACAAAACATACTCTCACACCAAAATTTACTCATAGCAAAAATATAGATTAATTCTAGTAAAATAACAAAATTGGCCTAGCGATTAAACACAAATTAATTTAGGAAAAAAGTGCTCATGCAACAGGCCTAAGATTTTCACCCGAGGTCAACATAACCATTTCAAGGGCCTACACCAAGAATTAAGTCCTTATTCTACACATAACTCAAATTATACACATAGGCTTCCTAGCATATATAAATCAAAAATCTATTTTAGCATGGCCAAATAAGCACACTTAATTTACCAGGGGTTCAACATGTCATAACTAGTTCAAGGTGCAAAATATAGCCATGGACCAAACCCATCCAGTGTTAGGCAAAAAAGGTGAAGCTACTACCAGCATAAAGATTAAATAAATCATATATCACACTCTACTCAGTAACTTTGTGCAAATTTTTCACCAGATCTCATGAACATCATTGTGCACAACATATCCAAAATCCAAGTTAAACTCATGTGTAGAATTTAAACTACAACAAAAACAGTTCAAACTGACTTTATAAATTTATTCACAAACTATTTAGAAAAACTATATACATGCTTTCTAGGAAAGTTAGTGCTCATCAAAAGGATTCCAAAAAGTCATCATTTGCATTTTTCTGATTTGTCTGCTATTTTCTATGAATTTTTGAAGATGCTGGACCTAGTTGTGAGAAAACTAAGATAAAGATCGTTACAAACAGACCCCTACTTCACATATGTGCCCTTGGGTATTCACAAGCATACCTTCGGTGGCAGGGTGATCTCGCCGGCGGTGAAGGACAGCCAGAGCAGGGCAACAAGCAACACAGGAGTTCGATTTGGCTTACCACGAGTCGATTGGTGGTGGTGGCGTGGCCGGAGGTGGCTCCGGTGAGCGGCAGCGACGAGGCCGCTACGGCTCGGACTCCGGCGCGATGAGGGGCGGAGCTAAGCCATGGGTGAGAGCTGAAGCTCTGGTGAGTTCTAGAGGAGAGGTTCGAGGTGCTAGACGGCTGCGGGAGTGAGTGGAGGCGTGAGTGTGTCGCGGCGGCGGCAATGGCGGAGCGACGGCGGCGTTGCTCCCGCACGTTGGAGGAGAGGGGTACATATAGGTGGCTCGGCGCAGAGAGGAGGAAATTTCAAGTCTCGTCGACTGGAGAGGTCGCGGCATGGGCAAGAGTCGGTGACGACGTGCGGCGGCGCACCAGCCAATGGTGGGGCGGCGTGCAGGCGTCGGTCGTGTGCGCGCGCCGCGTGGCACCGGCCAACGACCCCGCGCCAGCGTCAGCGCAACAGCCAACAGTGGCGGAGGCGACCGCCTCGGACTGGAGGTCGCAGGCATGCCTCGGCGTGTGTACGACGGCGGGCTGACGTGGCACCCGGCGCGACGTCGTGCGCGAGAGCACGCGTTCCCGACGCCTGAGTGCAGATTCAGTTCGGAGTAGCCCTGTTTGACCGAGTGTTGCTCAAAATTTCGTAACTAAAGTGCACAAAAGTGTTTATACCAAAGTTGTAGATCTCTCGACCCTCTACAATTTTGACAAAGGCTCATAGGTGTTTTGCTCAACAGATTTTGCATAAACTGCATGCCAACTTGGAGATTTTCTCAGCGCCGACAAAATGCAGTTTCTGCCGTTGACCACGTTTTTGACCAATTTCCACTCAGAATTTGAAATGCCGCCAATTATGAAAATTGTGTCCCTGGAAAAAATGCACAACTTTTGTATTGGCCGATTTTGAAGTGTTTAAGTGAAATTTGGAGAACATGGCAAAAGTTCCCGAAAGGGGTATGGACACTAGGGTTTATCTTGAGGGTTTGACCAAGACTTTGACTAGGGTTTGATCACTAATGATTATTGTCTTGGTTAAAATGGTAATTAGCACTAATTAAAAACACAGGGTGTTACACTAGCAGCGGCGTCCACATCCTCCGGTCCGCTCCGACTACGCCACGGCATCCGGCGGGAGCGCCAGCCACGGAAGGAAGAGGAGGGGCAGGGGAAGAGGGCACCTCCCTCCCATCCCGCCGCCCGCACCCATACCCACGCCGAGAAGAAGAAGGGGCGCCGGGATGGAGGGGGTGGCAGCCGTTGGCGGGGAGAGGGGGCGACGGCCATCAGCGGGAAGTGGAGCTGATGGAGCCGCGGCCGGAGGCGAGGAAGGGGAGGTCGTTGCCGACGGCGAGGTGGCGTCGCCATAGACGTCGTGGGAGAAGAGCGGCTGTGACCGCGGCCACCGACATGGGTGGAGGAGGGGGCTGCAGTCGCCGATGAGCAGGAGGGTCGCAGCTACCAGCGTCCACGTCCCCGCCGACAGCAACCCCGCACCCACCCAAATCTAGGGTTAGGTCGGGCCCCACAGGCGAGCGGCCATCGGCGAAGGGGAGGGAGGCGCAGCCGTAGGCAGGGAGGCGGGAGCCGCGGCCGCGGCCGCGGCCGCGGCCGAGGCCGCCGACGCCGACGCCCAGCCACCAGCGCCGACGAAGGAAGTGGCCCCGCTCTTGCCCAAATCTAGGGTTGGGCCGGGCAGAAGGGAGGAGGTAAACCGAGAGGGGGGAGGAGAGGCTGAGGAGGCCGGAGGCACACCGGCGGGGGGTGCGCCAAGGGCCGGGCTGGCACCAGGCAGTGGCCGGGGCCGATGACCAAGGGGACCTAGTTGTGTGGTGAGGTGAAAGAGTGAGAGGGAAGGGGAGGGAGGAAGGAAAGAGAAACGCGGGGACGCTGGTTGTGCGGCGCTGCCGCTGGCCGCCGCCGCCAGCAGTGGAGATGGCGGCAGCGGCCGTCGGGATCAGGGGGGCCTGGCGGCGTGATGGCGGCGGAGGAGGTGGCAACTAGAGACAGGGAGGGGGAGGTGACGGCGGCGGAGCCGCAGAGGCTGATACGGCTATAACCGGGAGGCCGACGGGGATCCCTCCGTTGGTGGTGTCTCGACGGCCACGGACCAGCCTCCGCGGTGGGTCAACGGCCGTACCCTTCCATCTGCTCCTACGTGGCGGCATGGCCGTCTCCCGAGGCCGGGAGGTGGGCCCTTACATGCCGCCTCCGACCAGGTCGGCCCGGGCGCACCGCGGGAGGCCAGGTACACAGCTGCCACCGCTGGAGGCCACCCCGCTGCGCTGCATAGCCTCTGACCAGGGGTTGCGCGCAGGCGTCCACGCGCGGGTACCAGTTGCAGGTCTTGTGCGGGTGGTGATGAGGGCAGGGTGAAGCCGTGCCGGGGGCGACGAGCGTGCGACGGAAGGCATTGTAGGGGTCCATTTGGCACGACTCCGCCAGCGGCTCCAGGAGCTGTTTTCCGCGGAGCCGTGCCAATGAGGGCAAAAAAACGGCTCCTCGTCGGAAGCCGCCAAAAAACCCGGTGACTTGAGCCATTCTGGGGCGGGGGAGCTGAAAATCGTAGCCCTCCTGCTCCTCCCCCGGCTCCGCGATGCCCTACCCCCGGCGGTTGGAGGGACGCGGGAAGTGGCCGGCAGTTGCAGGGGGCGCGGGAAGAAGTGGCCGGAGGAGATGGCCACCGACGGTTGCAGGCCTGCCGGCGTCGGAGAGGAGGGCGGAGGAGGAGGGATGCTGTCAGGCGGGGACGAAGGTGACCGGCGCAGCGGAGCTTGACGGAGGCAGCCGGCAGCCCATCGAATCGAGAGACCTTGTCCGCCTCCGACCACACCCGCACGGATGTGACGCCGGCTTCTTGCTGTCGCCGGTCATTCCCCGCCCCATCTCGCTTGTGGCATCCGTGGCCGCTGGCCATGGGAGGCGCCTCCTCCCAGCGCCTCCTCCCCTGCAGCATCCTCTCCGCTTGGCGGCCTCCCTCCCCGAGACTCTCTCCGCCCGGCAGCCTCCCTCCCCGCGCCTCCCTCCGCCGGCGGCACCCACGGCCGCGGTGCACAGATGCGGGGTGGCAGCGGTTCAGCCATGCGGTGGATGGGGATGCCGAATGGATAAGGGAGGCCGGGAGGGTGCGGTGGAGATAAGGGAGAAAAAGAGAAGGAAAAATAAAAAGAAAAAGAAAAGAAAAAATAGGAGTAAAAAAGGAAATAAAAAAGAAAATGGAAAGGTATTATGGATATTTCACCCCCTTATCTACATTACACCGCCAAGAGAAGCTGTTTTGCCAAACGTTTTCCTAAAACAGATCAAGCTCCCCCACAGAATCCGCTACACCAGCACAGCCACAGTCGAAGCTACCACAGCCGGAGCCGCAGTCCTGCGGAATGCACCCTAGGAAGCGATGGTGCCGCAGCCGGAGCGCGGGTGAGCGGCACAGCAGATCGGTGGGCGTAGCTATGCCCAGGCGTGCGCGCGTAGCTCGCAGGCGCTAGCAAACTCCACCAGACCGCCGTGTGCACGAATCCACCATTGTGGTAGCAAATGTGAGTGGAGGAAAGCTTGAAATTGCACGATTGGAGACTTGATCTGTGAGGTTATACTTTGATGTAATTAAATTTCGTCAAAGTATCGTCACCTCCAATGGAGCAAGGTTCGCGAGCTCGCGGAGGCCACATCAGGGCGTGGGCGAGGCCATGTGCAGGCTGCAGCATTGGCCATCTCCCCGCAGCGGGAGCAGCAAGTGCACGTACGGGCAGGCGACGATTATCTTCCCTCTCCGTTGCCAGTCGCATCGGCTGTTGCCTGAGTGATCGGAGTAGCGTCGGTTGCGAGCCACAGCGGAGGCTGCTCGTTTGGAGATGATCTAGAGACTAGAGCCGTCGTCAATCTCCTTTTCCATGGAATGCAGATTGGTGAGCACGCTCTTTCTGCATCCTTTTCTATGGCCTGGTATGTTTTTTTAAACGAAGCCCTGGTATGCTGTTACAATGCTCCATTTTTCCTCCTGCAGCAACTATCAATCAACTAATAAGGTTGATACCTTATATGCTGCTACAAAATACAACAGGAATAATAGAAACAGAATCATGACACAGACCATTCAGTTAAGTTTCAGGATTGGTGTCGATTTGCAGCGAAATGTTCCTCTCTTCTGCCGTTATTTTTGGTTGTGTGCTCAACTGAACATGAATGTACTGAGTTCCAACAACCTGCATTTCCAACAGCTTAGAAATTCGAGTTATTTATCAGTGGATCTTGTTCGCACTCAAAATTAGCACCTAGCCGACCAGGCAGAACGGACCGGTCTGACCGGTGCCTTAGGGCGGTCTGACCGGTCCTGGCTCCTGTAGTTGGTCCGGCACGCCACACCGGTCAGACCGGTGTGACCGGTCTGACCGGTGCTCCCCGTGTCCGAGTCAAAACGAGGAGTCCTGATAGATTTAGGTTTGTAAAAGGATTTCCAGGGCAAGACCTCCCCACCCTTTTATCTCTTCCTAGCTTTTTTTAATCTACTACTCGTTGTTCTTCCTTCATCTCCGCGACGTCTGAAGGCGTTCTAGGTGGCCTTGCCGACTCTAGAGCAACCCTGCGTGCGCCGCCCCGACGGGATCCTGCCCGGACGACGTTCGGAGGTCTACTATCGGAATTCTGCCGGTGACCGATCTGACCGGTCACCCCCACCGGTCTGACCGATGACGACGCAGAGGCGCTGCGACAGCTGCCCCTGCGTGCTTTGTTGGCCCCGAAAAGGTGCCAACAAATTGGCGACTTTGTTGGGGAAGAAGATCTGGCTATTTTAACCGATCTATCTAACTCTGGCATAATGGGCTCGAGAACTGAACATGATCAAGACAATGTCATCGGCGTCGATGATGTGGAGCTCTCGCCTGAAGATCACCAAGCCATGGAGGACTTCATGAAGAAACAAGTTGAACAACGTCGTCAAGTTCTAGAAGATCTCATAAAGGAATTTGCTGGGCGATATCGACTTCACTATTTATCGCACTTCAAGAAGAATCGTGAAGGCAAGGTGAAGAAGGTCAAGGAGATCACCGACGCTCCACCACCTGAGGTACCGATCACTGTAAGCACATCAACGCCTCCATCCTCTTTTGTTACTGCCAATGACCTTACTACTGTTATGGATAATTTTCATTTAGCAATGATAGAAAATATGTAAAACATGGTAGATAAGAGTCTTGGTAAACGTGTAGAGGAAGGTGATGATGAAACATCTATTCCTAAAACTGTGTCACCTCAGATCCCATCTGCTAGTACATCGGCTCCACCCATGTTTAATCCTCAATATGGAATGTCGTTGAATTATTTTGCAGGACAAACAAGACCACCGCCGTCTGGTCAGTACAGACCGGTCAGACCGATGAGTCCAACCGGTCAGACCGGTGCCGGCACCGTGGTGCTATACCCCTCTTCTCCGGAGCCTATAGTTACTGTACCTCCTGTTCAGGCTGCCTCTGGCCGATCTGGTGATACTACAGTAGCTCATGGTGTTCCGTTTATGGTTCCTTTTGGAACGGGCACTGGGTATGGTTTTGTTCCTAATACACAACCTAATAGTCGTTTGCAGCACAATCCCCTAAACCCATCTACACAAGCCAATGTGTTGTAATCGAACGCTTCAACTACGTCAATGCCAACCACTATACAAGAAGTCATCGATAGGTTTAATGCTAATCTTACTAAACAAATGAGAGATGACTATGGGATAGAAGTGAAATATAAAAATTCTTCATATCAAAAACCGTATCCTGCTAGCTTTGATTCGGTTCCCTATCCTGTTAGTTGGCGTTGTCTTGAATTCATAAAGTTTAATGGGGATGATAGCAAAACTACTTGGGAGCATGTTAGTCAATATCTTGCTCAATTAGGAGAAGCTAGTGCCATAGAAGAAATAAAAGTGCGTCTATTTTCTTTATCTTTAACTGGCAATGCTTTTTCATGGTTTGCTTCATTACCTGTTAACTCTATTCATACTTGGCAACAACTAGAGCAAAAAATTCGTGACCACTTTTATAGTGGAGATAATGAGTTAAGGTTGAGTCATTTAACATCGGTTAGGCAAAAACATGATGAGCATGTTACTAATTACATTAGAAGGTTTAGAGAAACAAAAAACCGTTGTTATAGTCTTGTTATCTCTGAAAAGGATCTTGCTGAATTAGCTTTTAATGGTTTACGATCTCATATTAGAGAAAAATTAGATGGTCATGAATTTGCTAATGTTTCCCAAGTTTTAACAAGAGCTTTAGCTCAAGAAAGCCGAAGCAAAGATAATAAGTTCAAATCTGATCGTTCTAATATGCATATGCTAGATTATGAATCATCGGACGATGAGAGTAAAGAGGTGTGTGCTGCTGAATTTACATGGTCACCTAATGATAAAGCGGAGACTCGCGCTTCTCTAAAGCCGTCTCATAAGAGTCGGGAAGAGATGAAATTTACTTTTGATGTGGCTAAGTGTGATAAAATATTTGATGAATTGCTTAAGTCAGGTAAAATTAAAATAACTCACACTATACCACCTCTTGATCAATTAAAAAGACGAGCATATTGTAAATTTCATCATTCTTTTTCTCATGCTACCAATGATTGTAATACTTTTCGTCAGCAAATACAATCGACCATTAATGAAGGTCGTTTAAAATTCTATGAGATGCAAGTCGACGAAAATCCTTTTCCTACTAATGCCTATGTGAATATGCTTGAGTTGTCAAATCCTAAGGTGCTTATTCGACCGGATCAAGTTGAGAAGGCAAAGGGAAAGAACGTGATCATTGGAGAGCAAAGACCTGACGAGAAAGTGTTTCTGGAAGAGATCCCCAAAGCTTCAGCGGAGACTTCAACGCTTGGGGGGCAAGACAATACGGAGAAGACCGGCAAAACGTCGACCGGTCTGACCGGTGCACAGACCGGTCTGATCAGTGCTCCGACCGGAGTACCAGACCGGTCTGATCAGTGCTCCGACCGGAGTACCAGACCGGTCTGACCGGTGTCTCCAAAAGATTTCAAGATGCTCCAAGCCCAAGAAAAGAGCAAGGTCGAGTTTTGAAGAGCTCCTGGTCAAGTATAAGAGGAAGGGAGCTGCTATGAATCGAAGAAATCTGCCAAATGGTGCAAAGAGCGTGAAAGCACCACCAAGACATGATGGTATGCATCACCAACGAGGTAAACCTGCACCTGCATCATATCCTTTTGTTGTATCAGTTATGCCATGTTCTTGGAATTATCCTTGTTATTATTCACCTGCTGATTATAGTAGTTTGTACATAAAACCATATATGATTCAATATCCTATTGCATATCCAAGTGGTGTATTGCCAAGACCGGTTGCTTGTAGTAGTAATCTGGTTCAAAGTAATGTATGTACTAATATTAAGGCAGGTGAAGAAAATAATGAGCAAAACTCTAAAGGTATGCAGCCGAGGTGGTGTCCCTCAGGCTTATCCCACACTCAAAAGAGGAGACTGCAAAGATTGCGCAAGCGAGGAGCAAAGGAACAACCATCTGAAGAGAGGCCAGCTAAGTCAACACGGACCCGAAAGGAGTGGAGGCCAAAGCAGGCATCAACCTCGACTTGAGCCAACATGTATACGACCGGTGTTTGATGGACATCGTCCTAAGTGTTATTTAGTTTAGAAAAGTATTTTTTGGCACGTATACTTTGCCAAAAAACAGGGAGGCATATGTTCGCACTCAAAATTGGCACCTAGCCGACCAGGCAGGACGGACCGGTCTGACCGGTCCTGGATCCTGTAGTTGGTCCGGCACGCCACACCGGTCAGACCGGTGTGCCTGACCGGTCTGACCGGTGCTCCCCGTGTCCGAGTCAAAACGAGAAGTCCTGATAGATTTAGGCTTGTAAAAGGATTTCTTTGCGGGGCAAGACCTCCCCACCCTATAAATATAAAGGGTCACGGCCGATTGAGGATCATCATCCAATCGATCAATACAATTTACATTTATTTGTCTCGTATTTACTTTTATCTCTTCCTAGCTTTTTCCAATCTACTACTTGTAGTTCTTCCTTCATCTCCGCGACGTCTGAAGGCGTTCTAGGTGGCCTTGCCGACCATAGAGCAACCCTGCGTGCGCCGCCCCGACGGAATCCTGCCCAGGCGACGTTCGGAGGTCTACCGCCGGAATTCTGCCGGCGACCGGTCTGACCGGTCACCCCCACCGGTTTGACCAGTGACGACGCAGAGGCGCTGCGACAGCTGCTCCTGTGCGCTTTGTTGGCCCCGAAAAGGTGCCAACAGATCTGTTCGGCAATATCTATTATATATAAATTTTACTAATACAACAATTAAAAAAATGTTTATGTCAGTTGAAATACTACAATACTCCAATTGTATTCAAAGCAGCGTCTTCAATTGGGGTACCCATGATTCTTTTTTTTACATAAGCTGGCTTCCCCACTGCTCAATTTTTTTAATATAAATTATTAAACTTTTAGTTCATATGATACAATTAAAGTTTATCCCGAGTAGGTACACCCTACAATTTTCAATACGAGTGTTAGTTCTGTTAATATTGTCGTATGTATCTGTTGTAACAATCTAGCTTATACAATTATCTATATGATTATTGTCGTCCAAATTAACAATCTATGATTGAAAATGGTAAACCTTTTGCAGCCACAAACCCTACAATTTTCAGCACGAGTGTTAGTTCTATTAATATTGTTGTATGTATCTGTTGTAATAATCTAGCTTATACATTCATCTATATGATTATTGTCGTCCAAATTAACAATTTATGACTTGAAAATGGTAAACCTTTTGCAACCAGAAGAGAATCAACACTGCTAGCAAACTCAAGGATGGTGCGGCAACGCCACACCCCTGCATTTTCTAATTATTATATTGAAATTTGGATTTGTGCCATTAAAAGATTACAACTTTAGATATATACTGTAACGCTCTGGGTTTTCAAAAACGGAAAACCCAGCATTCTGTCTCGTGATAGTCCCTGGATCAGACGCTATCACGCATAGGCATTCATCACAGATAAATATCACAGTCATATAACGAAATCAGAGAACAAAACATAGTATTTACATCCGAACACAGATCGGTATACGATTTAAGTACAAGCCCCTTGGGCTAAACGACAAGAAGAAGCTCTACGCAGCGGTAGCTAAGGCTTCAGGGCTTCATCCTCGATCTTCACCACAGGCATCCTTGAGCGAAGCGACGCAACCCTTCCTCCATGGTTTCTTCATAAATGGACTTTCGTTCCAAGTCCCATCCTGCACACTCACAAACTATCTCCAAGGATCGGGATAGGTTCACGTCACCAATCGTATGCAAGCTTTGAGTGGCCTAAAGCTAAAGGTATAAAAAGGTAACAAGGTAAGAGCTGGTGTCTCCTAAGCAGCAGCATCATCATCTCATAAAGAATAGAATCTCCAATTCCCACCAAATCCCATATCACTCATCCACAAACGGTTACACCTGGTCACCCAGATCACCGTCACCATCACCTAACTCCATCTAGGGTCGGTGCGAGAACTCCCACTCCTCGCACCTCAATGATTGCACTCGGATCCGCGAGGAAGAGGGAGCAACTCTCCTCTCCCCGAGTACAACCACGGCTCACCATACACTCTCATCCTATAAGGGGGAAGGTAGAAATCCCAAAACGTAAGAGTCGGAGAAACAACGGGCATGTTCATAACCGAGGACGCGGCTATACGTATAGATCTAAACTCTACAGAGCATGTACACCAGTACCCAACTCGGGATGGAGCTCAGCCGGTAGCGATCCGACTAAACCCACCCTACCGAACGAACACCTAGGAGTTACGATCCATCCTGCATACGGGTCTCGCTGTGGTCCTTCGCAAAGGTCCGCCCCAGAACTGTGAAAATGCCCCCGTGTGGCCACACGGGGAACGCCCAAAGGGAAGGGACTTCACCCTAACCCTCTCACTGATACCCTCCATCCTACTGGCAGGTATGGTATTGCACTTGCTAGGGTCGAACGGCCCTATCCCCCCTCTCGGCGAGGTGGTGTGTACGAAAGTCCCGTGTAACAGGCGACCCACTCGGTTTCAGACCGGGGTGAGCTCCTATCCTCCAAGTCAACACAAAAACCCCATCACCTGTGCTCCTAAAACAGTGTACCCGCCATAGGCACCAAACTGGGCAACGTCCGAGAAGACGATCCCAGATCGGGTTATCTTGAGCTCACCCCCGCCAAAATATCTCAAAACACCTTCTTCTGCCGGTTTTTCCCCACACACGCCAAGAAACTACCACCATAATCCCAACACATGCATAGCAAGCTCAGCGTATCATCACGCATAAGTAAAATAGTAGTAGTAGGTCAATCAAGGACAAGTATGTAAAAGAGGCTATGCACGGGTTCATCAAATCCATCTCTATGCAATTAATAAAGCACTAGCAGTTCTAATAACCATGTCTAATGGGCATTCAAAGAAGGTCGGACGTGAACACCTGTGTGTAAGTAGTTGTCGTAGTTTCCGTAGCCGTACTTGATCTTCTGGCTTGTCCCCTCGGCTCCGGGAAATCCTAGATTCCGAAATATAAATAAATAACAAGAACCTATTTGCAAATAAACTCCAAAGAGAAGCATTAAAGAAGCAAATAAATCCAGACTAGCTACAAGCAGCACTAGTTTAATTTAAGGAAATCAAAGTAATTAGTTTTATATTAAAATAGTTTTAAGCTACTAGCTTTGTATACTAGAAAACAAAATTTGAGAGAAGGGTTAGTTCAAGGTTGGGTGGCCGATCAAAGGCCAAGGACCTTGGTGATTGCGCCTGCAAGGTATTAGCGCAACAGATAGGTGCAACGAAGCGGAAGCTCAGAGGATGTGGAGAGAGGAGTAAGGCGGAACGAGTTAGGCAAGGCATTATCAGAACAAGGTGTGCGGTGGCGGCACCGAGAGAAGGGAAGGATTGACTCGTGGTCGATAAAAGGATGGTGATGTAATAAGGCGTGCTCGGGAGCACAGTGGAGCAAGTGCTAGCAATACGACGATATTCACGATGTAGTAACTAGGTTGCAACACGGGGTTGTCGTGCTTTGAAACAGAGGCCTCTGCTCAAGGCACGACCGTCCATCACCCGCGGCCTTCCGGGCTACTAACGCTGGGTACGTCGCGTGTTACACGGCTCGATTGCAAGGCAAAGAGAGAGCGGGTATGCGGGTTGCGGCACAAGGTGGTGGAAGTGGTGCAAGCAAGGAAAACAGTGCGAACGCATCTTGGGGAAGTCATCCCTGTCCGTGGCAAGCCAGTGGCTAGTTGCGGAGCTCCGGCGTCCTAGGCTCACATTAGCGCAGTGGCGGTAGCGGCCACGTATCCTTCTCCCAAGCACGCGAGCAAAAGAGGTTCGGTTTAAGGGCAAGAGAGGTTAAGGATAGGGTAGCAGCGAGCGTCTCGGAATTATGAAACCAACGCAAGTGGTTTCATAATTTTCGGAGCTCCGGATAATTAGTTATGAATTTTTAAAGAAAAAGGGATTTATAAAATATTTATTAATTCATTTATAAAATCAGAAAATAATTTTTATTATAAACTTTGCTGACATCAGCATGACGTCAGCGGTCAGCTGGTTAGTGGGCATAAGTGGGCCCAAAATGTTGGAGGCCCAATGGGCCGGCCTAGATTGGCCCAAAAGTCCGGAAGTCTAGAAGGACACCCTGAACTATACATCGGTCCGGCCAGGTCTTCTATATGGCTCAGCTGGGCTTTAGTGGGCGGAGGCCCAAGCTAAGGTTTCTCTAACTTCCCTCGCAGAAGTCCGGTCCATCACCCTGGACCTGGCTGGGGCTCACTGGTCCTCCTCGACGCGGTGGAGCGCCGTCGGCGCGGACTGGCGCAGCGCCCCGGCGAGCAGCGACACACGGCGAGCGGAGGTGGGATCATGGGTGACATGGCGAGGTTAGGGAGGTCACTCGCGGCCATCCAGGCGCTGCCAAGGTCCAAGACCCCGCAGTTTCTACCACCGGCGGGTAGCAAAACAGAGCAAGGCGGCGCTCGGCGGACGGCGGTGTGCACGGCTCGTGTCTTGGCCTGCGGTGGCAAAGCGGAGGCGGTCGACGCGGAGCAGCAAGGCGGCGCGCGCGAGGCGAAGCGGCGCGGTTCGTGGTGCAGCAACGCGACGCAGATGCAGAGCAGGGCAGTGCGCGGTCAGCGGTGGCCCAACGGCGGAGCAAGGCGGCGCAGCAGGGTAACGCGGTGACGCGGCTGCGCGGTGGAGACAGCGTCGTGCACAGGGTGAGACGGCGTGCGGCGAGGTGCGGGTGAAGCGCCGCGGCGCGCGGCGGAGCGGCGCGGCGACGGTGGCGTGCGAGGACGCTGTCCTGGCTTCGCAGCACCGTGCGCTGCGGCAGAGCGGGGCGGCGCGACAGAATGGAGCGGCGAGTGCGGCGCGGTACCTGCACGATATCGCGGCACGAAGGCCGGCAACACAAGGTGGCAAAACAGGGCAAGGCTAGCAGGTTTTCGAGGTTCGCGGCCTGAGTTCAAAACGTCGAACAGGTTGCGCGCGTGCCGGGACAGAGCACAACGGTGGCGAGCTGGATCTCTGCTTGACGTTTCCGCGAGCGCGGTCGGCTAGCTCAGAGCGGCAGTGGCACCTGCAAAATTGACATGGCTCGAAGGCCAACACTCGGACCATACGCAGCGTGGTGACGGCGATGGCGTGATGCAGGACCACACGGCGGCGCACGCATGGGCAAACCAGGAGCAGGTGCGGCACGAAGGCCAGCAAAACACTAGCATGAACACAGGTCCGAGCAAAGGAAGTGGGGAAAAGGGCCAGGGTGTGTTCTGCTCACCGACGGGCTCGTCGGAGGTGCGGCGGTGCAGGGAGAGGTCGTCGCCGTGGCGAGGTGATGCAGGCCGGACTGATGTCGAGGCTCAGGGCGTGAACGGCATGGAGGCGACGTCGCGGTCCACGGGCTTGAGAGCGCAGACCATCAACACGCATGCCCTCCTCGCCTCTTGATGCTTGTCGTCGGCGTGGTGTCGGCTTGCTGCGGCGTTCCCTCGGCGCGGCGCTCCGGCGACGATGTCCGCGTCCCCTGGTGCTGGTCCTTGCGGCGGCAAGGACGCAAGGCTCCCGGGCGGCGACGTGGTGGTGCAGTGCCGAGGATTTGGGGGAAGAGCTGGGAGCGGCGACCTGTGGTTTGGGAAAGCAAGGAAGGGGAGCAAAACCCCAGTTGGGTTGGTGAGTGCGACGGCTAGGGTTGGAGAGATTAGGGTGGTGGCCGCGGGCTTTATAGCTCGGAGCTAGGGCTCCCGGGCACGGCACTGACGAGCGTGCGGCCGGGATGTAGCAGCGGCATGGCGCGGTTGTCGTGGCGTCCATCCGAGAGCGCCAGGGCGAAGGCAAAGATGAGGAGGTGGGGTCACGCGCGCGTGCGGGGTCGCGGAAGCGCGTGCCAGCGCGGATGTGACCGGCGAGGTTGTCCCATCGCGCGGGTGCATGCGGCGCGCGTGCGAGGTACGGCCGCGAGGTAGAAGAAAAGGGGGGCACGGTGCTTCTGACGAGCGGGCCCGGTTTGGCGGTGACGGAAGAGAGGGAAAAGAGGGCCGAGCTTCAGATGGGCTGTGCTGGGCCGATTGCGGGGTAAAGATCAGAGGAGCGGCCTGGTTCAGACAAGGAGATCAGGGTCCTCCGATGGACTTCGTCTTCTGAGATGTGGCCCATGTTAGGTGTTAGAGTTTAAATAGGTTTTGAATTATAGTTTGAAAATAAGTTTGAATTTGAATCACTTTCAAATTCAAACACCACACAATTTGAACTTCAAATAAAATCCAAGGAAAACCAAATCACATCTATACCTTAATTTGAAGATAATTTTTATATGGTTTTATTTTATATAGAATTTGAGATGAGAGGCTAGCAAATTGGGATCAAATTTTGGTAGCACACAAGTTCAAACAAAAAGTTTTAAATTTTTGCGAAAATTCACATATGGGAAAACATTCAAATTTCTGGGATGTTACATATACCAATGCTATCTTAATAACATGTGGGGTTCACATAAGTCAATGATATGTGAGGTCAATAGTATATATCTAAAGTTGCAATCTTTCAATGGTATAGATCGAATTATTCCATTATTATATATAAGTACTTCCTTGATTCATCTTCTGATGAATATGATTAGTTTAATCAATCAGTATTCTTGTCAGCTCCTAGCAAAGCTAGCTCATATGTTTTCTCAGTGGCGCCCTATTAATTCTTCTTTGCATGTTAATCCCTTTGCTTGGTCATCTGGACTTGGCTGATGTAGACAATAGACTGTAGCATAATTTGCTCCAACATAAATCTAGCATCTCTTATGAGCATGTTGGGCTGGTAGAATGAATAGTGCTCGGTTGATAGATCGAATAGTATCCCGTGAGAGGAAATAAACCGAAATAAGGCCCTATTTAGTTGGTTAAAATTTTGGTGAAAGAGGTGAAATTTTTTGCATTGAGTTGCGTGCACAAAAGAAAAAATGGGTAAATTTTTTGGAATCTTGGGAAACTAAACGGGGCAGCCAAGCCTAGATAAGTCAACATGAGCTTGTCAGCTGCACAGAAAAAGCATGCACAAGTAATCTCAGTAGCTCAGCTCTGTCTTCATCTTACCAACAGTTTAGTAGCTTGTCTGTCTTCCTTTCTGTTTGTTTGGTTGACAATGCATACTACAGAGAGCAGCTTTCCCAGTCTAAGCAATTGGAGATGTTAATTTGATTTGGTCATAGCAATCTACTCCCCCCTTTCCGAATTATAGTTGTTTGATTTTTTTACCCGAAGTTTGACACTCGTCTTATTCAAAAAATTATGAAAAAATATTGTATTTTTTGTTGTAACTTGCTTTATTAATAAAAGTTCTTCAAGAATGACTTAAATTTGACTATGTTTGCACAAATTTTTTAAATAAGACGAAAGGTCAAACTTATAATTAAAAAAAATCAAATAACTTATAATTTGAAAAGGAGAGAGTATATGCCTCTTTGGAGTCTTGGTTCACTTATGAATTATGATCAGGATTTTAGAGATGGTGCAAGGTGGAATCTTAGTTAGAGTTTGGAAAGTGAATTTCCAGAAGCAGTGCTAATAGGGAAAGGGTCTGTAGCCTAGTGGTTACAGGAGCCCCGGTAGCACCTCAGGTCCTGAGTTCGACTCCCCGTGGGAGTGAATTTCTCAGGATTTAACGACGTTTGTGCTTTCAGTGGTAGGCGACGTTCCTGTCGACAACGAGGCACCTGTGGTGACTTCGTCAATTTTGAGAATTTGCCGACCCAGTCTTCGAAGATGCTCCTAGAGGTAGGATTTTCGCGTGTGTGTTCATAGGGATGAGTGTGCGCGCGTTGTGAGTGTCTCTGATGTACTGTGTAATTCGAAAAAAAAGCAATGCTAATAAGTTGTGTTTTAGCTAATTGTTCGTATCAAACAATTTAATTTGTAATTGAGCACCCATATTTTTATGAGCAAATCAATTGTGAACCATTATCGGATGAGATTCATTTTCATATGAGTCGATCGATTATAGAGGTTTGTTCATTTGATTAGTAGTTGACGGGCTATGTACATCTTTGCTATAAATATAAAAATATTATTTATTATATTTTCTACAAATATCAAAATTTGCTTACTAGCTTTTTTTAACACGTGTGTGTCGCATGTGCATTTTAAAAACTCGGCCTGCGGGGAGTAAGACCACCCCACGGTATTGTATTAAGAAGAAGACCTTCTCACACAGGTCGAGAAAATCTCCGAACCCCTGCCCCACCCATACATAGCGGACCGCAGCACACATGAGATAAGGCTGGCCTTAGACCTGTGCTTTGGCGTGGGACAGACGAGGAGATTTTTTTACTAATAGGTCTAATAGGTCTATTGTTGGGCTGGTTTGCCATTTTTAATAAGATGGATTAGTGTGGGGTGGGTGAGTTGTCTTCTTCCAGCACACAATATGGATTGGGCCATTGGGGTGATTACAGTGCGGTTTGCAGCTCAATTAGCAGGGCTAATTACATTTGTAATGTGAGTTTTTGACTCCAGCGTAGTGAGTGGCGTTAAAAAGAATTCTTGAGAAGTTTTAATGATACACGAAGAACATAATCCAAAGTTCTATCTCCAGGGTAGGCGCTGAGTTGCATAATCCTACAGTTTAAATGCAAACAAAGTGAAAAGAAAAGTAGCCATTCGCGAGTGTAGAAACTAAGCTAAACAGCTGCCCATTTTGCAGGGTAGGCATGATTTTTACCATCCATATTATCTCACTAGGTGATACCCCGCGCGTTGCTGCGGGATTTTTAAACAAAATTTTGAGATGAAATTTAAAATCAGAAAACACTAAAGCGTTTGTATCTAAAGTGTTTGTATAACAATATTATTTTCAAAACGTTAAGAGAAATAAAATGTCAAGCAGAGAGAAACATAGTATCTACTCCGTACTAATCTCTGAACTGTCACCTACTGAGAAGACCATCAGAGCTTGTTTCATATACGAAACTACAGTGGAGCATAATAGACTGCCATATCAGGACCTAGCATAAGCCAACCAATCGAGCAGAGAAATAGATTTACCACGAGATCCTCAAGCTTGAGGAGAAGGGAGCTAGGCGAGGCTGATGACGACGACGGGAGCTCAGAACCATGGAGCGGCGGCGGCAGAGCAGGAGACATAAATCAACAAGGCGTGCGTGGCGTTCGGCGGCGGCTGCTGCTCCTCCTCTCCTGCATGCAGAATTTTTCACATCACAAGATGTTGGATGGAAATGAAGATGGAGAAGAAATAAACAAAAAGCGCACATCTCGGCGGAGACTCAATGGGCACCATGGCCCGCTCGGAACGACGGACGTGCGGTGCACGCCGACGCGCGCGGCTCGAACGAATGTGCACGTCCGCCCAGGCAGGGGCGCCAGAGACTCGACGGCAGCCTGGCTTGCGCGCACACACGGGAGATCGGCCGGCGTGCGCGGCTGGGACGACGGCCGGCGAACCCATAGGCCTATGCGTGCTGCTCGAACGTCCAGCGCGACAGCGGGACTACGCCCGATGCGCACGTCCAGCCAGGCAGGGCGGCCGAGCACGCGTGAGCACGCGGGGGAGATAGGTCGGTGACCGGCGAGGCCCGCAGGCCGGTGCACGCAGCTCAAACGACCAACGCAGGAAGAGGACAGATTTGTGGGCTCTTGGTATTTTTGGGTGAGAGCCGAAGAGGAGATGGCGTAGGTGGGGGTTTAATGGTGGGCTGCCGGCCGAAGAGCAGGGGACGGACGGAGATGAGTGGAGCAGGAGACGAAACGTGTGTGAGCGCGGATGACCGAGAAGGCGAGGGGGCTAGATCTGAGTATTTCACGGGCCGGGCCGAAAAAACCCAGGTTTTTCGGGTTGAGAAAATCCTGCCCACGACCGTCCCATGGGACGTGTCGGGCCTCAGTTTTCGAGCCGGGCCCGGGCTTGGGCGGGCCGCCCGCGCATTTTATAGTGTAAAATAGCTAAAAACAGCATGTCGGGCCGGGCTCGGGCCAAGATTTTTTTTCGCGGGCTTCAAGATCTCTGCCCACGCCCGTCCAGTAAGGTCCGTGGGCGGGCCTAACACGGGCCGGGCCCAAGCCGGGCCAGCGGGCCGGGCCGGGCCCGGGGCCTAAAATGCTCACGTATAGAGGGGGCTGATGCGCCCCCACGCAGGACGACGCAGGGTGGGATCGGGGGGCGCGGGTCATGGGCGTCGGGATTGAACACAGATGACCTAAGCTGATGACGTGGCGCATTCATGTTTGAGAGAAATATGAGTGGGATTTGTAGTGGGTCTCATTTATAGATTCCCGATCGCACTTACTCCTCCTACGAGTCCTACCTGCTGAACACAATCCGCGAGCCCATTGGCAGCGCTGCTGGGCTTTAAATTTCCGTCACGGCCCAAATAGACCGTGCAGCTCGCCAGCCCCCACTGCAAACACCGCCGCCCGTCTCGTAGTCGCGTCTCCACGCAAACCCCAGTACCCCACCAGCGCCGCCGTCGCGCCGCCATGGCCTCCTCCGCCGCCGCCTCCCGCGCGCGCCGGCTCTCCAGCATCTTCTCCTCAACCACACCAGGCGACCAAAAGCCCAAGCCTGCGCTCGCTCCTGCGCCTGCACCTGCACCTGCGCCGGCCCCAAAAGTGGCCGCCGGCGAGGCGGAGGCGAAACCCAACGCGGGCCGCAGCAACGAGAAGTCCCTCAGCAGAATCGTAAAGGACATCTTCCAGGAGCGTGATCCGGACAAGCTGGTATTCAATTTCATCGCCGCATCGGCCGCGTTCGAGCGCTTCCGCGAGAAGCACCGGGTGTACGAGGTGGCCGTGTGCCGCCTCGCATCCTTCGGCCGCCACGACGCCGTCGCGGTAATCCTCGACTCGCAGAAGCCCTTCCTGGAGGCCTCCACTGAGGGCTTCGCCACGCGCCTCATCCGCCTCTACGGCCGCGCATCCATGCCGTCCCACGCCGCCACGACTTTCCACGACCTTCCCCCAAAGCACAAGTCCGTCATGACCTTCAACGCCCTCCTCTCTGCCTACGTCAATGCCCGCGACTTCGACGCGGTCGCCACCGCGTTCCAGCATATCCCGGCCTCACACCCAACCATTGTCCCCAGTGTATACTCTTACAACATACTAATCAACGCGTTGTGCCAGAAGCCGGACCTTTCAGCCGCCCTCGACGTCATCCCGCTCATGGAGAAGTGCGGTCTTACACCCGATGCGATATCTTTCAACACTCTGCTTAATGGATTCTACAACAACGATCGCTTTGATGATGCCGAGAAAATCTGGGAGATGATGAAGGAGAGGAATGTTGAGCCGGATGCAAAGAGCTACAATGCGAAGCTGCGAGGTTTGATTTCCAAAGGGAGTACTGAGGATGCAGTTGCTTTGATTGAGAGGATGCAGAAAGATGGGCCAAAACCTGATACAGTATCCTACAATGAACTGATTCGAGGGTATTGCAAAGAAGGGAGATTGGAAGAGGCCAAGAAGGTATATGATGATCTAGTAAAGAATGAATGTGCACCAAATAGTGGCACATTTCATACCCTCGTGCCACATTTTCTTGAGGCTGGGGATCTTGATCTTGCTCTAAAGTGCTGTCATGAGATCTTTAGTGGGAAGTGCAGAGTGCAACCCTCATTGCTCCAGAGCGTCATATCTGCGCTGGTTGCTGCTTCAAGGGTGGAGGAAGCTAAGAGGATTGTTGAGCTTGGGAGGAAGAACTACTATCCTCGGAAGGGTTTGAGAATGCCGCCACCTACTGGAGAAGACATGGATGCAGCCGAAGCTGATTTGGAAGATTTTGCATTGGATGAAGAGGGGTGTGAGGACGGAGAGGATTCTAAAAATGCTTGATGAGGATTGTAGGTTAGGCATTGATGTGTCATGGTGCAAACATAAGTTGAGCTACTGTTTTGCTGCCCCGATACAGCAGAATTCCATGTACAATTGCTATCCTCTAGTACTTCAATAAGAAATGGTTTATTGCTTTTCTGCTGCACATTGATTAGTAAGAAAACAGCTACTCATTTTACATGATATCATGTTTGTCACATGGCATCTTGTTAGATGTATTTGTTTAATGCATTTTTCCTTTATAATTGTTCTTGAACATTGTGCAAGCTTTATACTTGTTTCCATTTCCTGGTCTTTGATAATGCCTTTGTTTTGCAAGCAGGTAAATATATAACTTAATGTGCCAATCTTGAAGTTGATATTTCACTTTATAGTCACGGATTTTTATCTTCTTTGAATAGATGATCTTGCTCGCCAGACAATTTACCCTAGCAAGTGAATTAACAGAAAATAAAGGTATTGCAGGATGATGAGCTAACAATTAGTCAAACTTCAGATTGCTGCTTTCAAGTATATGGTAGATGTTGCTACAGAGGGTCTTTTGATTGAGAATACATGAACTTACATATTTAGCAGTAGCAGGTTGGCTGCAATGTGCTATGGCTGGCTGAGCTTCGAGATGGCCTTCAGGACTGTTTCTAGAGTTAAGTTAGAATCAATAATGAAGACAAATGAGGCATTATCTGTTGAACTGTGTCGAGCAGATTAAAAAGGGAGGTCTCAGATCAGAAATGAAATTTGTTTTTTTCTTGTTCCTTTTTTTTTTGCACATTTTTCAGCATAGTGTTTTTTTATAAGTTATATAAGTTTATGGCAAATCTGGTGAAAGGTACTCAATAATTAATTTCTATATTAAAAGCCGGCTCAAAACTCGTCTCAATCAGTATTTCTGCCAGCACTGCTTACGTTTCTGTGCTGTTGGTGTTTAGGTTTGTTGTCATCTATCAGATAATCACTTTGCGTACTTCTGTGTCCATGCCAGCACTAGAGATATATTGGTCTCAGCTCTAGAATCCGGACCGATCTTCATTTTCACGACTGAACGACTTGTGGCTTCATGCCACAGCGCAAGATCTCTTTATGGGAAGTCATCAGAAACTGTTAGAAAATCTCAACAATATTGTGGTACAAGCCTTCAGGTGAGCTCCCTGATCTGTCGTGTCCAAAATCTGTGTTCTAAATATTTTTATCTTACCATTTGTGGAGGTTGTCATCTCTAATTTCCTTCCATGGACAAGCATAATCTGATGACATCCGTTGTCTATTTGCTATGCACTGTTTTCTCTCTGCCATCTTAATACCGATTCAGTTCCACAAACTCCATTGTTTTGCGATTATATTGTTTCTGAATCTTCCTTGTTGCATATCCAACTCATGCCCTGCTGTATTTAAAAGGAAAAAGTCTACATAACCCCCCAAACTATTGATGTGGGAATACTTCACTCCCCAAACTATAAAATCGGATATTTAACCCCCTCAACTTCACAAAACCGTTTATTTAGCCCCTTCCCTAGTTTTGCATAGCAGTTTTAGCCAAGTGGCATGCTGAGTACACCCATTGGGTGTCTCTCTCAAAAAAAAAAAAAGTGGCATGCTGAGTTGGATACAGACGCTGATATGGACCAACTGACAGGTGGAGCCTACTTGTAAATTTTAGGGTTATTTGGATCCAAGCCATTACAATTTCACAAAGTTGGAGAAACGTCATTACTATTCGTCTTATTGGAAATTTGCCACTACAATTCTTCAACTCCCACAAGTTTGCCCTTTTCTACGTCTGCGGCGACCTGAGGCCCACTTGCAGGCTCCGTATTTACGTATAGGACCAAATTGCCCTCCGTCCAACAGTTGTTGCTGCTCCCACCGCCGCTGTCTTCCCCAGCGAGCCAAGCGTGCAGCGGCCACCGCAAGGAGCCCAGCGCGCGGTAGCGTGGCGGCCTCCCCCGTCGGCCCCGGCGTATGGCAACCATCCTGGTGTGCTCGGTGCGCGGGAGCGGCGCCGGCCACTCATTGACTAAACGGGGATCAGTGGAGCAGGGGCGGGGCCCGCCGGCGTGGCCGGACGCGGACCTAGCGGCGGAACCCACGGGCGCGGCCCACGTCTGCCTCTGCACGCTCGGGTCGAGCGGCGCCAGGGGTGGGGCTCACCAGCCCCGTCGAAGGCGCGACCCCCAGCGGAGGAGCCCTGGGACGGCGCAAGGTGGGCGAGCCCAGCGCGAGGAGGGCGACCGACGGTCTCACGCGCAGCGGCCACCTCGCTTCCGGCCGGCGGTGCTCCCCGGCCTCCCTCCCCTCCCCTGCTCCCGGTGGCGGCGGGACTCTCGCTCCGCCTCCATCAATGGCGAGGCGAATCCCTGCGACAAGGCGGGGCAAATCCCGGCGACGGGACGACCTTCAGCGGTGTCGAAGCGGCCGGAGCTCGACTCCTCCGCCGTCCGGCCCCTCCTCCTCGAGCTCCCCGCCCATGCCTCCTCAGGCCCTCCCATGAGGACGCCATGTGCAGGAGGCCCCGACGGCGGCTTCCCGACCGGAGGCGGCGCACAGGGCCGGCAGCACACCTCCCTCTCCAGGCGGCGCACATGCAGGCGCGGAGCGCTGCGGCGGTGTCGACACCATGGAGGTGGTGATGGCGGCGGGATGCGGCACCCCAGGCGCGGGCAGGTGCGCCCGGCCACCGCGTGACGGCGGCTAACATCGAGGCTCCGGCGCAGGAGCTCGAGCGGGACGCCGCCTTTCCCGTGGGCGTCGCTGCCTCTGCCTCTGCTCGCGCGCGCCCGCTGCCCTGCGCTGCGAGCTCCATAGGCCTACAATGGTGGCCCGACGAGGTGCTCGCGCACGCCACCGCCTCGGTCCATGCTCCGTCCGCGATCTGCGAGCTCCGCGTGGTCGCGTTGTGAGCTCCGCCGGCCGCGCCGTGCGAGCGCTCTGGTGGCCGTGCCACGCGATCTCCGTCGCCGGTGGCGTGCTCTGTCGAAGGCGAGGTGGCCGCTGCGCGCGGGAGAGCGGGGACGGCGGAGGAGCAGAGGAAGGGGCCGGCACTGGCTTGAACGGAGGGCAATTTGGTCCCTGTACGCAAATACAGAGCCTGCAAGTGGGCCCTAGTGCCCGTTTGATGTAGAAAAGGATAAAGATGTGTGAAGTGAAGAATTGCGGTGGCAAATTTCCAATAAGACGAATAGTAATGGCGTTTCTCCAACTCTGCAAAATTGTAATGGCTTGGAACCAAATAACCCTAAATTTCATGTTCTTCCTCTCCCCTTCTTCCTCGTCTCTCGCACGGCACGCAAAGGGGCGGCGGCCGCGGCCCGCGGGTGTGCGCGGCTCCGCCGCTCCGGCCTCGGCAGGGCAGTACTGCCGGCCTCGGAGGTGCACCTGGCTGGCCACGAGGTGCTGCTTGCAGCAGCGATGAAAGGAACGGAAGGTCAACGGCGTACTGATCGGCAGATCGTGGAGCGACGGAGGCGCTGCAAGCCGCGCCCAGGCGGAGGTGCTGGATCCCAAGTCTCCCTCCTTTCACCTACCCCTGGTCAAGTTCGATCTGTTACTTGCCCCCCATACCCTCATTAGCTTCCTTTCGGCAGGCAAATCAACGTCGTAGTGCCACGCCTATGCATCGTCCCCGCATACGCAAGCTTCGCTCATTGCCTGCTACTCCGTTGTGATTGTGAAGTAGAAGCACCTCAATTGCGAAGTGGAAGCACCAATCCCCAAGGCCTCCACCAGCCACCAGGCCCTTGCCTGCTCTGCTGCGCCGCTGTTAATCTGCCGCTCTAACTATGAGCACTCGAGCAGGCTGCTGGAGGAAAGAGAATAGATAGGGAGGAGAGTAGTGAATGATGAATTGGTGATGAGTAAAAAAAATATTGGCACCCACTTACAGGTGGGCCTGTGTACCAGCTTGGCATGTTAGGGTGGCAAAACCACCGTGAAAACCATTTCGGGTGTCACTTAAACGGTTTTGTGAAGTTGAGGGGGTTAAATACCCGGTTTTATAGCTTGGGGGGTGAAGTATTCCCACATCAATAGTTTGGGGGGTTATCTAGACTTTTTCCTATTTAAAATGGTTCATCTGTAGTACCTAAGTTTATGTCTAGATAGATGAGCTAGCCTGCTTGAGTAGGGGTTTGTCACTTTTTTTTTATGAAACAGGAGGGGTTAAGTCCCCCACTTTTTATATATTAAAAGAAAGTATATAAAGAAAAAGGAAAAAACAGAAAATTACAAAAAGGACTGAAACCATAAGCCTATTGCCGGGTGATATTTTCCTTGTGCCCTGATCATGACTCTAGTGAACTCCAAAATGAAGTCTCTTTACACTTCTGAAGTGTGATAGCTTGATTTTCAAAGATGAAGTCATTTCTAGTGTGTGTTAAAGCTGCCATTCCTTTGTATAAATAGGCTTGCGTATTTGAGTCTGCTTATTCTCTTTTTCTTTTAATTAAGGAGTCTGCTTATTCTCTGTGCCCCGTTTCTTTGAGAGCGGCTTCTTCAATTACTGTGTAAATAAGCAGATTCTGCGCTCTGACGTGACTTGCTAGTGAGCCGTGCCAGGTCGTTTGGCGCGACTCAGTCTGCCACTTTTTTCAATGTCATCATGTACATTGGTCGTATCACTTCATGTGGTGTGACTGAACTATTAGTCACGCCACAGAGCTTGACGCGACCAAAAGAACTAGTTCTTGAAAATATAGTTTGGAATGAGTATTTTTTAAGTTTTAGTTTAAAAAGGGTTTAAATAAAAAAATTCTAGTGCACAGCAGGATTTTGATCTGGCCATTATGGCTTCATCGCCCATTTGAACAGAGAACGGGCGACACCCTCCATGAAGCTGGCACTTGAGGCCTGAATAAAATGCCGCAATGGCGGTTAAGATGTTTCAGCATTGCTGTGCAAGAACACATCCCGTTGGGTCGTAACAGTAAGAGAACATGTTTTTGGTTTTTCATTCGTGTGGTGCTCAACAGTAATACGTAGGATAATACGATTAACGAAACAACAGCAAATCAGGTTAAACGTCAAAACATCATGTGTCTCTCTTACTCACGTCCAACTTTGAATGGGCATATCATGAATGAAACGTGACCAATCTAGCCTCAATACAAGGTAACCCTGGAGACATGCTGCAAACATGATACATGACACTCTGACAGCATTAAGAACCGAATAGCAAACTTTCATCCATTATATTATAATCAAATTGTTTCGCAATGTGACATTTGGCATGCCTTGCATAGGGGCTTCATCAGGACATTCACAATGCAGACTCTACATAGAGTCTAAGAACATTTATTACTTCGAAGCTATCATAGACTTAGTCTAAATAAGACTTGAAGTCTTGATTTTTCCCACTCTCTTCCATAAATATACTACCACATAAGCGTCACATCAGCAAAATATAATAAATATGAAGGTAATAAATAGACTTAGACTCTAGATTGCCCTCATGATGAGGCCTTGAAGGAGCAGCCACTTATCTGCCCAGACAAAAGTGTGCTCTAAGACGAGCTAAAATTCCACAACTAAGACGAAATGCGCAATATTTTTATTAGCTGAGATTGAGATATATCTTATCAATGTACCAAAAAAACATCAAACAATAAATAAGACAATCAAATCTTCGGAGATATACTCTAATCACCAAATGAATAATCTCTGGGAATAAAGAAGGCCATCTATATGTATTATTTTCTCAAGTCTAACATGTACAGATAGAGAACGGTAAACAATACTAAGTTTGGGCCACGTCATTGAGCCTCACTCTTCTAAAGAATTTGTTGGAGCCTCCAATGAGAAGCTTTTAGATGGTATGTACATTTCAGTGTATGCAGAAAAGTTTGTGATAAAGAATGAACCATTCAGTCTTTGTTATGTTCTGTAAACAAAGGAGCCTATAAAGAAACATGTAGTAAAGGTGTGAAACATTCTCTATCCTTAAACAGCATTTCAGAGACACTATCGTCTATCAAGGACTTCCCGTGTAGGCAAATCAAAAAGTTTCTGCAAAATTCGATCTAACCTGCACCTTACGCCATTGATGTAAGCTTAAAGGAAACAAAAAATTTGAATAACACCTAGGATGTAGGTTGCTAAAATTTAGTAAAACCCTGGTCATGACTCATGAAGTCACCGAGACTGCCGCTGCTTTGTCGTACTGCAGTAACTTTTCTCCTCCCTCAGAAATAAGCTCAGCATTCTAAATTTTCATGTAAATATTGCAAGTTCAATTTCAGTCCTCTGCTCCCATACTGACTTCAAGACATCAACACATTACACGACAGAATTTCAGAATACTGCATGCTATTGAGTAGGCAAAGCAAGTAGGCAAGTAGCACATAGATGATGCTCTAGACATCCAATTCTTTACAGCAACCATGCTAAGATGATCTAAAGCAATGCAAAACATCATTGCCAATAACATAGAATGATAAGGACAATCATTCATATAGTCTTTAGGAATTTGAGATTCAATCCCCATACTTTCTGTAAACCACCATGCCACCTAGCGAATGGCAAGGTCAGTTACAATCAGGTTATAAACTTACAACGACCTTACATTTTTCATGTCACTAACTAAATTGTTTCAGATTTTCTTTATTTACGAATATGGCATAGGGCCAAAGACAGCACTACAGAAATTAATTAGACTAATCCAAGCTTCTAAATAGCAATGTTTCCATGATCTCTTAGCAAAATAAGAAACTGAAGCTCTTGTCTGATATATTTCTGCTCATATGAATGAAGACAAGCAATCAAATTGTCCATAGGTTTTCAAAGAAATGTTATCAATTGTTTGTCTATGAGATTCAAAGAAATATGAATCAGAAGCTTCAACAGAGAATCAAAGTGCCTCATTCCTGTCCGCAATAAATATGATGTAGATACAAGATTTTGATGTTCTAAAATGAAAAGTAATAACAGCCAGTTGCAACCAAAGATCATAACTAATAAGCAAAATAAAACCCCAGAATACCCAGCAGGTATATCATACCAATGCATCAAGATGGGGAAATTTCCATCCAAATAAACTTAACAAGGTACACACCCAATAAAACCATCAAAAAGTACCTTCATCCCTACCACCTCCTTTCTCATTTTCTTACATCCATACCACTGAACCGTCAGCCTCCATCCCTCTGTCTGTGACTTTGTGCTGTTCCTTTTCTTCTTCTATAGGAATACCCTCCGTGGACCTTCCATCTCCTGAGTCCTGACTCTGCTGGGTCGGTTGATCTGCCCTTCCATCAGGGGAGTGATTCAAGACACAAAAGAGCTCCACATCATGAGAATTGAGCTCTGGCTGCCGGGATCAAGAGAGGCAGTACACCACAACAGCCACGGAGGCCCGATGAAGGGGAGGTCCAGAGGGACATTCTTGCTACCTACTAAACACCCTTAATAACAGGAAAATAAACACTTATGGCATAAATGAAAGGAAAATTGTGATACGGTATAGATGCAAGGATGAACCTTATTATGGTATTATTCAGTACCAAGCAAATGAAATTTCCTGATCAAGATATACAGCTACCCTCTCCGGCTTTAGAATAAATACAGCAGATGCAACTAGTATATGTCAACTTCTCTGTCATTTAGACAACATCAAATCCCTCTTCACGCAAAACCATCTCTGCAGCTACCTATACTCTCTTTCATACAACTGTGTAAGTAACAACCTTGTAATCGGAGCGGCCGATTCAAAACCAAACCTTACAACTCTATAAACCATACCATATCATACCATACCAGTAGAGCTTTGCTCTAACCGCGCAGTTGATTCAGGCAGCCACGGTTTGCCCAGCTTTCCAGATCTCGTACTCCGGGTCGTCGGTAGGCAACTCAAATCGGCAGAGCGGGCACGAGTTGCGCACCTGGAGCCACGGCACGATGCACTCGTCGTGGTACCGGTGCGAGCACGGCAGCCTCTTGACGCGCTGCCCGGCCGAGACCCCGTCCTTGCAGACCGCGCACTCATCCCCATCCCCTTCCTCGCCGGCCGCGACGACGGCTGAAGGGAGCGACTCCACGGCCAATCTGGCCGCCGGCGGCTTGCTCTTCAGGAACAGCCCGTCCCCGCCGGCGACCAGCACCTCCTCCGTACCCCTGTGGGAGGTGTACACGAACCCCTCCTCGGCGTCGGCGTCGGCGTCGGCCGGCGGGGGCACGTCGGCGAGCATCTCCCACTCGGGCTCGGGGACCTCCCCTCCGGCACCCGATGGCGACGCGACCTCCTCCCACTCGAACTCCTCGGCGGGGGAGCCCACGACGAGCGGCAGATCCGGCTCGTCGGCCTCCACGATCTCGAGGCAGTCCCAGCAGATCGAGGTGAGATCCCCGTCGTAGTCGGGTTCCGCGTCCACCTCCGTGAACCCGAGGTCCTCGCCCGCGGCCGCGGGCGCTAGGAGCTCGCCGCGGAAGAGGGCGACGTCCACGGAGCTGAACAGGCTGCGGACGCGGTCGACCGCCGCGGCCGCAGCCGTGGCGGAGGAGGGCGCCGAGGGGTCCGGACGGAAGACGGGGACGAAGGCGTCGTCGGCCCAGTAGGGTGCGGAGCGGGATGATGATGAGGAGGAGGAGGGCTCTAGGGTTCGGTGGCGGATCTCGCCGGCGGCGAGCCGGGGGTGGTGGATCGATGGGGAAGCCATGGATGCGAAGCGAGAGGGGGGAAATCGCGCCCTGGGAAGCGTTCTGGGCGCCCCGGGTAGAAAAACTAGGTGCCCTTCAATTCTACGGTTCTCGTGGTTGTAGATGGGAAGCGCGTGCGCGTGCTTCGCTCATGACAGGTGGGGTCACATTAAAATGGGACCCAGTTGAAAGTGGCGTAGTGGGTGGTGGGTCTGCCGACAAGCCGTGGTTGGTAGTGGTGCGGTCTCGTTTTTCAGGTGGGACGCAAATTCCCGGACCCACCTGTCAGTACTGGAGATGGATACGTGTGTGCACGAAGGCAGGGAGCAGAATAGCAGATAGCGCTGCCGAGGGAACGGGAAAGGATGTCTGTGACATGTGGGGCCGGCTCGTTTAGGTCCGCACATATCAGTGATAGGAGGAGGGTTTCCCTGCGTGGGAGCGGATGTCCACTGGGTGACAGGTGGGGCCGCTGGGCAGTGTAGTGTGAAAACGGGGCAAAGGTGGTGCCTGGTTGCTTGTGTTGAGGGAACGCCAGGCTGGACAACAGCGACGGTGGGGATCGCCGCTGATCGCAGCGGCCAGCGGCGTCACGGCGGCTCCGGCGGCGTTGACCATTTCGGCATGCGCTTTCCCGGCCCAAGTCAGTAGTATTGGCGTATTGCCTTTGCATTCTATGCTATATATACATGAAATGTTCACCGGAATATGACTAGAAAAAAATTGACAAGCTTCTCACGGGATACTTAGCGTTACTTGTCACATATTCAAAAGGGATAAAAGAGCTCTTTTTCTAGTTTGTCTAAACTCATTATGCTAGCTACTCACTTCTCTGTCGTTTTCTCCCAGCTTCTTGTAGATCTATTCACATTTTGTCTTTCTTTCTTTCAGTACAGTTTTTAACTATAATTTAATTTATTTAACACAGTAGGGGCTTTTGCTACTGTATTTACATTAAAAAAAAGTTACTGGCGTTTGCTATTTCCTAGGGAACTTTCATCAATACCGTGTGCAAAATGTGATAGAAGTCGATGGCGCATGGCACCTTTAACTGTTATTATAAACGATGACGAATAATCGACGAAAGTAAAAGAACCAAACCGCAAAGGAGAAACGAACCCTCTCAACAGTCAATAAGAGAGTGAAAAACCACGGGCGTCAGCTAGTAAAAACTTCACTATGACGGGAGTTTGGTTACAACGCTAACAGCAGTGGCTTACAAGAATATAATTGAATTAATCTCTGATGAAAAATCCTAATGAGGATATATGATCCGTACAGTAGGGGACAGTTGCGACCTGAGTCAGGAGCGTGACCCAATAAATAATATAAGAGAAATTAACAGTGAAACTATAATCTGAAAGGCCGTCATGTCAGCTCGCACTTATAAAAAACGGAGAGTGATAATAATCGCCTGTCACAAACGAGCTTTGATCAATGCGGGTCTAGTTTGAGCTGTCGGTGCCTCACAATCCGGATTGGAAGGAGACAAACCCGCACTGCTCCGGCAAAAGGCGACTTGATAATGCAGTAGTGGTGTAGTACCTGTTCTTGACATGAACATTTCCGCGTAATACAAAAACCAAGCTCGTGCAAGCTTTGAATTCTTTATCATTGTACAAGCTCGTGCTGGTCGCATCGGCGTGCACGAGAGCGTCAGGAAAAGAATGAACCCACTGTTGACAATTACAAGCAAAGTGTGTGATCAGGACCGTCCCGGCTAAATCCAAAGCCTAGTACGAAACTAAAAAAAATGAGGCTTACTAGTTTGAAAAAAATAATTTTTTAACAAATCTATCCATAGCTCATTTTTGAGATTGGACTAAGCTCTCTACTTTTTGTTTTTTCTGACGCTTGTCCCAACCTGCTTCAAATTTTCTAAACCGATTTGTAGAAGACATGACTTCAATATGTGAACAATATTGCAGTAGTCATCCAGATGAAAAGAAAAAAACAAAACTTAGAGATCGACTAATTACTCCTTACAGTTTGTTGTGATTATGACGGACAACGAATTGAATTGAAATAAAATACGAGTGATTAGTATTACCTTTAGCTAGGTCTCACCCGTCGCCTGGATGTGCCTTGTCACTCGCCAGGTAGGCTGTTAGATAGAGTCGAGTATAGAAATTGGGATCGTCACACACGGGAGATAAAACAACACCGGCGCCCAGGACTTATTTTATATTGGGCTATTGGCTTGCTAAATAGGCAATGATGTTATTGATAATGGACCAACCAGACTGCTTTTCTTAATACTTGCGGCTTAGCTATATACGTATATACATATATAGGTAATGAACTACTACATATTTGGAGTTCTATACGATTTGGATTTGGAAGTTTGATCGATCGCTCACCCTGCACACCCGCAGGGCTCACACTGCACACCCGCAGGGACGCCCTGGTGCGATCGAAGTGGGCAAATGTGCATCCTTCCTGCTCTTAGTAGAAGAACTAGGAAAATAGACAAATATATTTATATAGCGGCCACATGATCCTCTCGTTATGCTTTACCCCAATATAAAATTTAAGTTTCGTTTTCGCGAAAGCATTATTTGTGTGATTGCGGCAAAAGGCAGGTGTTTTTGGTTGATGGGTCTCAGTATAGATGAGCTGGTGAGAGGGACACTCCACCCTACGCGTGTGTCATGAGGAATCTTCAAATTTCTTGTACGAGGAAGTGAAAGCATGTCTCGGAGTACTGATCTCACCTTCTGCCCCCAACTGGTTTAGCTTATTTTGGTCGCACGATTATGTCAAGAATTCAAGAAAGTTTTGGTAAGCAACGGCGGAGAAGTTCACAAGTCACAACTCACGAGGAATATGGTCACGGATCTCACTCAGCAGATTCTTGAAGAACCCCACGTTAACTCGCCGTGCTCCAAATGGGCCCCGAAACTGAATTCGCTTGGTCTCAGTTGTAGAGCCCACTGAGACCAAAAGGCCACATGGGTTAGCGGGGGCCCAATTCAGTTCTTCTTGATCGAGAAACATGCGAATGAGCTTGTAGTCCAATGGTAGGACGGCCCAGTGGGACGCTACCCATCAGGGTTTAAATCCTGGTGCTCGCACCTTTTCCTGGATTTATTCCGGAATTTTCCGGCGTTATGCTTTAAGTGGTAAGCGACGTTCCCATCGACGACGAGGCGCCAGTGGTGACTTCGGGAATCTCCAGATCTGCCGGTGCTCAGTCCTTCGGAGGTGCTCATAGGGTAGGGTTTGCGTACGTGTATTCATAGGGGTGAGTGTGCGTGCGTGTTGTGAGCGTCTGCGTTGTACTGTGTAATTCTAAAAAAAAAGTAGGGCACGAAACTAATTTGCTGCGCCTCCTTTTTTTTAATGACAACTCAATTTACAGATAAAAAAATGAAACAAGGCACTAGCTAAGCTTGTAATTTCTGTTGCTTCCCAAAAGTTCATCAGATCCCAAGGCATGCTTGTTGCTATTGCTATTGAAAAATTAGACAACTGCAATGATTAAATTCTGAATTAGATTTATTATGACAAGAATAAAACATAGCATGCAATTCTATAACCTATTAGGCAACACCAAGCATGTTGCTGTAATGCTATTGCTATGCTTACTCACATACCGAATGCACGGGCCGTTTGATCCCTACAAAGAACAGCCAGTTGCAAGATGCCATAAAAGATTATAAATTATTGATTCATAATGCTACGCTGCCATGACCCATGAGTCCATCCGTGATCTGTCCATGACTCTTAATCTTGTTACAAGATTCATATGGCATTTGCGCACTGCAAAGACATGCTCTGTAACACCCTTGACCGCCGGCGAATGCCGTCGACGTGAGATAGACTCAAGGATCACACCGGAGATAGTTCGGATCGAGGAGGATTCCTCTTTCCCAAGTTCTTTCTTGTTCAATGCATAATCGAGTTCTTTTTCAGCAGCCAAGTGCTTTAAGCTATTACAAACCGCCCAAACTCGGGCCCACATGTCATACTAAGTAAAATATGTAAAATAGAGAAATACGCCTTCGCTCTTGTATAACGTCTTTTCCATTCGCCCCTTGCTTCAGTCATGCACGGGTGTGACATCTCCCCCCGCCGAAGACTCTACTTGTCCCCAAGCAGATGCTGAAGGAAATCTTGCCCGAAGAACGTTGTAATCTTCCCAAGTTGCTGCAGCTTCAAGCAGGTTGGACCACTTGATCTTGACTTGTGGAACAGCGACATTACCTTTCTTCACCAGTCTTTGATCCATGATAGCTTCTGGGCTTGTGTTTACCACTGTTAGATCACTGATCTTGGGTAGTTCAGCGTACACCGGTGTATAGTCAGCAGTGAATGGCTTGAGTTGAGATATGTGAAAAACCGGGTGGATCTGAGTGCCCTCCGGTAGTTTGAGTTTGTAGGCCACCTGCCCAATCTTTTGCAACACTTCATAAGGCCCATAGTATTTGAACGACAACTTAGGATAGGGTCTATTGGCCACAGATGTTTGCACATAAGGCTGTAGCTTAAGCAACACTTGTTCCCCCACTTGGAATTGCAAGTCAGTTCGCTTCTTGTCAGCTTGCATTTTCATTCTGCTCTGCGCTGCTAGCAAATGGTCTCTGAGAGCTTGATTGTGGATGTCTCTGTCTTTAATCATCTCAGTAACAGCCACAGGTGCATCAGAGTTTGCTGCTGGTGCCGGAATCAGATTTGGTTCAGAAGCATACAATGCTTTGAATGGAGAGCAGCCCAAGGATGTGTGGTATGCTGAGTTGTACCATAGTTCAGCCAATGGTAGCCAAGCTTTCCACTGTTTAGGAGAGTCATGAATGGCACAACGCAAATACATTTCCAGACACTGATTGACCCTCTCAGTCTGGCCATCTGTTTGGGGGTGGTAAGCTGTGGACATGGTCAATTTGACTTGGTATAGTTTAAATAGCTCCTTCCAGAAAGAACTGATGAACACTGGATCTCTGTCAGATACAATTGTTTTGGGTAACCCATGGAGCTCCACCACATTGTCCAGAAAAAGCCTTGCAATACCTTGAGCATCATATGGATGTTTGATTAGAACAAAGTGAGCATACTTAGTCAGTCTGTCCACTATGACCATTATAGCATTGTGATGGTTAGATGGAGGAAGGCCCTCAATAAAGTCCATAGATATGTCCTGCCATGCAACTGTAGGTATGGGCAATGGATGTAGTAACCCAGCTGGGTGCTGCTGACTGTGCTTTGCCCTCTGACAGATGGAACATTGCTTCACGAAATTTTTCACATCTGCTTTCAGCCCTTTCCATGAAAACAGGTTCTTCACTCTTTGATATGTGGCCTGAACCCCTGAATGTCCCCCTATAGCACTAGAGTGTAATGCTGCTATAAGCTTTGTCTGAAGAGCTGAGTTGTTTCCAATACAGATAGCGGTGTTCAGGTAAATGATACCCTGTTGCAGACTATACCCCTCACCATTTGGACTGAGAATGGCTAGTTGAGTCAGTAGTGTTTGAGCTTGACTATCAGTCCTGTAAGAATTTATGACTTCTTGTAGCCAAGATGGTTGGATTTCGGTTGTGCCTTACAGTGCCATCATGTGGCCCACTGTGGAGAGTGCATCAGCTGCCACATTGTCTTTACCTTTTCTATATACAATTTTGAACTTAAGGCCCATAAGTCTTGCCATTACTTTTCTTTGTACCTCAGAGTGAAGGTGTTGATCCTCCAAATAGGACAATGCCTTATGATCAGTTTTAAAGACAAACTCTTGATGCTGAATATATTGGCGCCATTTGTCCACTACCATTACCAAAGCTAAAAATTCCTTCTCATGGATGGAGAGATGTTTGTGCTTCTCCCCCAATGCTTTACTCAGAAAAGCAACTGGTTGACCTTTTCGCATTAACACTGCACCTATGCCATCCCCACAAGCATCAGTCTCAATTGTGAATGTTTCAGAGAAATTTGGCAGAGGAAGTATAATATCCCTGATATTTGTTAACATTAAGCACTTCAATTAGTTGGGATAATTAAGATTAATTAGCCTCTAAGCATGTTTTACATGATTGTGAACACATTTGCACAAAACCCCTTGGTCAAAGTCCAAATACATGGTCAAACCCCTAGAGCTCTAAAAGGCTGATTCGGTTTTCTTGCGCGTTCTCCAAATTTCACTATAGAAGTTCAAAATCGGCTAATATAAAAGTTTTTCTTTATCGCCGGGAACACATTTTTCATAATTGGCGGACATTCAAATTTTCAGTGCAAAGTCGCTTAAATTTGAGTTGAAGTTTCTGCACACAGTAAACCAGGGCCGAGAAATTCTGAAAGTTCAACACATTTTCCCCACAAATCTATTTATCAAAACATATGTCGCCCTTTGGGAAAGTTGTAGTGCTATAGCTCCTCTACAACTTCTATTTTTGGAGAATTTTCACTTAGTTATCACATTTTGGAGTTGTGCAATTTCGAAGACGGGTACCAGGAAATAAAGGAGGGGCTGGACGCCGGCGCCGCCGCGCCCGGCGCGTCGCGCGCGCGCGTGTCCGCCGGTAGCGTGCTGTCCACGTGGCGTCCGCAGTTCCGTACGGTGTACGGACACCTTGGCGTCGTCGCTGTGGACCTAATCCCCGGCCGTGGACCCTCCGCTCACTCCTGAACCGTACGCCGCGTCCACGCCTCCTGAACCGAGCGGCGCCGCACGCCGCAAGAGCCAGCCGGCAGGCACGCGCTCGATCTCCCAAGCGTTGTCGGGGATTAAAAGGAGGGACGAGCTAGTCGCCGTGCTTTTTCACCTCGTCCGCCTCACCTCCTTCGCCCACCAGTTCGCTTCACCGGCGAGCGCTATGCTCTGCCGAGCAAAACAGAGCACCCCGTCGCCATAAGCTGCTGCCGCCGCTGCTTGGCCTCCGGCCTGTCCCGTTGAGGACCAGAGTGTCCGATGGCTAGTGGTTAGCCACTCCTTAGTGATGAGTGATTGACAACGTTGTGTGGACTGACGCTGTGCTCTATCTTGTGGATGTAGGCTGCGGCTTGATTTGCGTTGGTGCAGGTGAAGAACATGCGCGAAAGGTCTTAGCCTTGCGGGGCCTCCGAAGGACTAGAGGGACAAGTAGGCTTGGTTCGATGGACCCGGTGGCTAGACGGGATCAAGTGCGAGTCACATGGTGCAAGAAGAGCAAGACGAAGTTCGTTGGTTCGTTGGTTGATCCGAAAGCCAACATCGGTTCGTTGGTTGATCCGAAAGCCAACATCGAGCCGGAGCGACCGTGGTGGCCAAGTCGAGGAACAAGGCAAGATCGAGTAGGCCCGTGTGGCAGAATGGAAAGACTTGTGGTTTGAAGCTCGGCGTGGAGGCTGCACCAAGCTCGCGGGGTTTGCAGCGGTTCACCACAAAATCGTTGGGTTCATCGGTTGCTCCAGAAAGCCGACCTGAGGTTCCGGTGCGGCCAAGTCACCAGAACCGGTCTGACCGGTTTGGGAAACCGGTCTGACCGGTTTGGTCGTGGTGCGGCCGGAAGTCATCGAAGCGGAGGACACGCGTCGGGATCGCAGGCTTGGCATCGAGGCTACGCGAGGTGCGGTTGCCGGGAGTCCGTCCGATGGAGATAATCATGTGTTGACCAAAACGCCCTTGCATGGGCTTGAATTGTAACTCCTAGTGTAGGGGCACTTCGGTCATTTGTCCGGAGGGCCTATATATAGGAGGAGTGGCTGGTTGGGCAGCCATCTCTTTTGGTTTTGTTAGGTGGGTGTGCTCCTTCTTCTTGGAGTGCTCTTGGTGAGAGGTAGAGAGGAGAGAGTGGCTCTTTGTTTGAGCTTTTTGCCTACCAAGATTTGTGATTCTTGTGTATGGCTTGTAACCGGATATGGCTACATGATTCTTAGTGATTTCTCCTTCTTAATCTTATGCCAAATCCTTTATTCCCGTGGCGTTTTCTTTTATGTCATTTTCAGAGGTATTTTCAGAGCCCTTTTCTTTGGAATTTCGTGGAGTAGATTTGAGGGTGTTTCCTTTGGGATTTGTGTGTGGGGATCACATATGAGTACCTTGGTTACCTTTGCTTGGTGATCTTTGCCCCACAAACTTCTCGGAATCCCTTGGATTTGGTGGTTTTTGGATGAACTCGGGAAAAGGTGTTCTTGGTGGTTGACTTTCGATTCCTCCCTTTTGGATGCATTTCGGGATGGATCCTTTCAGATAGAGGTTGCCCAAGAGGTAATCCACCTTCCCCCGAAGTTTGGTTGCAATCCGTTGGGTGAATCGGGAGATCGATTGGTTGGAATAAGAGGTGGTTTCCGCGGGCTGCGTTTTTCCCGTCTGTCTGGGCGAAACTGGTCTGACCGGTTTGGGAAACCGGTCTGACCGGTTTTGGTCCCAGTGGCCGTTTGGGAAGATTTTTGACAGGCGCGTTGTTCTCTGTCTAAGAAGTCCTCTGGTCCAAGTTTCGTCGCGTTTGGAGTTCGTTTGCTTGGTTTTTGGCCTTGTTGATCTTTGGGGGGATTTCCGGGCAAAACCGGTCTGACCAGTTTGCCAAACCAGTCTGACCGGTTTGGTAAAAGGTGTGTTTTTGAGGAGATCTTCTGGAACAAGTTTTCCTTTGGTAGAAGAAGCTCTGGTCCAAGTTTCGTTGTGTTTCGAGTTCGTTTGCTCTAGTTTTGGGTTTTTGGGTTGGAGCTCTCTAGGCAAAACAGGTCTGACCGGTTTGGGAAAGAGGTCTGACTGGTTTGGTGTTTCGAGTTTTTGGCTAAGTCTGGCAAAACCGGTCTGACCGGTTTGGGAAAGAGGTCTGACCGGTTTTCCCTGCCCTGTGAGAGGCTAAGTTTGAGCAAACCGGTCTGACCGGTTTGAGTATCCGGTCTGACCGGTTTGGGTCTGGGAGTTTTGCTCGAGTTGTCTTCCGCTGCGTTCTCGAGTGTTTTCGGTGGTGTGCTAGTTCCTAGGTCCAGTAGCACTCTAGTGGCTGCGTGGATTTGGCTAGCAGGGTCTCGAGGATCTTGGAGTTGCGTTTGGGACCATAGGTCGAGTTCTACTCTTCGGAGAAGAATTTTTATCGGCTCCCATTCACTCCCCCCCCCCTCTCTGGTCGTCATTCTGGTCCTTCACCTATCCCGTTTTCCCCCTCTCCGTTTGCTTGCCTCAGTGGCCACCCAGTGCTGCGCCAGTGCTTTTGCCTGTCGCGATCACGACGCTGCTCGCTGGAACACATTTGCACAAAACCCCTTGGTCAAAGTCCAAATACATGGTCAAACCCCTAGAGCTCTAAAAGGCTGATTCGGTTTTCCTGCGCGTTCTCCAAATTTCACTATAGAAGTTCAAAATCAGCCAATATAAAAGTTTTTCCTTATCTCCGGGAACACATTTTTTATAATTGGCAGACATTCAAATTTTGAGTGCAAAGTCGCTTAAATTTGAGTTGAAGTTTCTGCGCACAGTAAACCGGGGCCGAGAAATTCTGAAAGTTCAACACATTTTTCCCACAAATCTATTCATCAAAACATATGTCGCCCTTTGGGAAAGTTGTAGTGCTATAGCTCCTCTACAACTTCTATTTTTGGAGAATTTTCACTTAGTTATCACTTTTTGGAGTTGTGCAATTTCGAAGATGGGTACCAGGAAATAAAGGAGGGGCTGGACGCCGTCGCTGCCGCGCCACGCGCGTCACGCGCGCGTGTCCGCCGGTAGCGTACTGTCCACGTGGCGTCCGCAGTTCCGTCCGGTGTACGGACACCTTGGCGTCGTCGCTGTGGACCTAATCCCCGGTCGTGGACCCTCCGCTCGCTCCCGAACCGTACGCCGCGTCCACGCCTCCTGAACCGAGCGGCACGCCGCGGGAGCCAGCCGGCAGGCACGCGCTCGATCTCCCAAACGTTGTCGGGGATTAAAAGGAGGGACGAGCTGGCTGCCGTGCTTTTTCGCCTCATTCGCCTCACCTCCTTCGCCTGCCAGTTCGCTTCACCGGCGAGCGCCATGCTCTGCCGAGCAAAACAGAGCACCCCGTCGCCATAAGCCGCTGCCGCCACTGCTTGGCCTCCGGCCCGTCCCGTTTCCCCCCTCTCCGTTTGCTTGCCTCCGTGGCCACCTAGTGCTGCGCCCGTGCTTTTGCCTGTCGCGACCATGATGCCGCTCGCCGGAACGGAGCCGCAACCGTGGCCGCCGGCCACTGCATCACCGCCGACCGGCCCGGAGTCTTCTCCGCACCCGTTTGAGCCCAAGAATCGGACCAGTGTAAGCCCCCGATCCTCCCTAGCCGTTTCCCCGACCCAATCCGGCCAGGAATCGCCGCCGGCGAGCTCTCAACTGCCGGCAGGGGCTACATTGCAAGCCTGGAGGTTTGTTTAGGGTGTTTTTCGTGAATTAGAGGCGTATCTGTAATTTCTGAAACTTCTTTCGAGGGTCTGTCTGTAAATGTATTTTAGGGTTCTAGCAGCAACTTCAAAAATTCGTTAAAAATCGTAGACAATTCGGAAAAATGTAAATCCAACTGTTTTGTATTCTTTGTGAACATATCTACAACTTTTAGAAAAGTTGTATAGGGTTTTTCTGAGTAGTTTTGAAATGTAAATTCAAACTCAGTTTGAGTAATTTTTGTTGTAATTCAAAATGTACTTATGCAATGAATGTGAAATTTGGATATGTTTTTTTGTGAGCCATATTTAGATCTGTGACCAAGTTTCACACATGTTTGTTGTGTAGAATTAGAGTTATGATTTTTGGAAGATTTATGTTTTTAAGCTTGATGCTTTTTATAGTCCCCTCAAGAAATAACTTCTTCAAGCACCAATGCACCCTAGGCTTTTGTCATGATGTTAAGTACCTCTGGAAAAATAATGGTGATTTTAGGAGCTGGTTTGAATGGTGTTTGGTATTTATGCTTGTGAAGGATGTTAAATGCATAACTTAAAAAATATGATGGATCCACTTGAATGTGTTGGTCAGGAGCTTAGTGTTGTCATGTTGGAACTGTAGGAAAATTTTGAGGTAAAAAAGATTTGTAAACCTTTTTGTATGAATTAATGAAGTTTATCTAGGCTGAATCTTGTCTTTTTCATTTAAATTAATGTATAAATGATCTGGAGCTCAAAATTAATATGTAAGCTTGTCTTAAGTCATATGTTGCTGTGTTAAAGTTTTCATACCAGTTGGAGCTATATTTTAATAAATATGAATTATGAATGAATGGCTAGTTAAAAAGGGAATAAATAGGTGTTTAATTATTATTTATGTTTAATAAAGATGTATATGTTTAATTGCTGTTTAAAATAATTTTAAACACACCCCCATACTGATGGTGAAGTTTGTTATTTTAATTTGCTTAGATATGCACACAATCACCATCAAAGTCATAACTAGTCTACCATCACTCACCCCCTACTCTTAATGAAGTTTAGTAAATTAAGTTGCTAGATGTGCACACAATCCCCGTCAAAATAGTAGTTAGCTCACCCTCAACACACCCCAATACTTTTTGTGAGTTTTCTTAGTTGTTTAGATAGATGTGGCCAACAATAGTTGGGTCTGGTGATAATTCTCCAACTTACACCATAATCTAATACATGTGCATAAACGTGTAGATTTACCCGATGGGACGTACACGCTCACGCAGGAGGAGGAGGGATCCGCTAGTGGGGAATTGAATCAAGCTAGTGGGCAACAAGATCTGGACCAAAGTTCAGAAGAGCCCAAGGCTAGTGCTGAGTTAGAGGAAGGCATGCACCGGAGTTTCATCTAACCCTTTTTTCTAAATTCACACCTTTACTTTTCCGTATTTATGCTTTACTTGTGCATTTAAGTTTCAGGAGTTGTTTTGAAACCTAGATGCATGATCCTTAGGATTCCTATGCTCTTTTAGTAGTATGTTAGGACGCTAGTGCCATGCTCTAAGGATACGGTACAAGTCGAGTAATGACTCATTGCTCGCGAGATATAGGATGCTTATGTTGGAATCATAAGTTGGTTAAATTGACTCGCTCATGTGGTAAGAGCAATGGGTTCGGTCTCGATCGAGTAGCATGGTGCTGGTCTAAGCTAATGAACGTACCAAGTGCTTGTTGGGAATGGGACCGGTAAGCCTAGTACCTAATGAACCAGTGCGGGGACTTTATTCGCTACTACTCTTGAGATGCGTCTCCCCGTTTGATTCCGGTAGTGCAAGTGTGAGTCTGAACGTGCCGTGTGAGGGCGTTCCAGTAACCTTGTACTTAGGACTATGACACCTGTCCCTAATCTGGGGAGTGAAGGGAACCGCCTGATCGGGGTAGACCCCGTATTTGTTTTTCTTTAGATTCTTTGGGGTCTACCTTCTTCCGTGTATCTTGAGTTTACCTTGCAAGGATATAAATCGATCGATCGTCGGTCACTCGCTGTTATCTGAGTCGGCTTGACCACTGGCTACCCCATGTTTATTTATGGAACATTATGGATTAATATTGTTGCCTGTTTAATATTGTTTGCAAAAACATGCTTGTTTAGTTAGGTGCTTACCTAGAATGGTTAACATACTAGAATTTGAGCTAAAAATGGAAAGTAAGGATCAACTCTTAGACGCTTTTGGCAAAACAAACCCACCAGCTAAAAAGCCTTGCATGTCTAGTTGTATCTTTTATTTTGTCGGGTCAGTCTTGCTGAGTATTAGTATACTCAGTCTTGCTTAATTTGTGGTTTTCAGGTAACCCCATCTGGCCTGGTGCTATTCCAGATGGATGGGAGAATGACGATGAGGAGTGATATATTGTGGATGGCCTCCCATATGTATCACGCGTTTAGTTCTATTTCCGCTGTCTAAACTCTGAATCATGTTTACTTTCATGTACTAAAAACCTGGTTTGTAATATTATGCACTTGTGGACTTTTATGTAATATTGAACTTGTACTCTGGTCCCGCCTTTGTGTGGGCTTAGCGCATATTCTCGATCCTGTATAAGTGATTCACCAGGCATGACCCGGCAGAGGCGACAAAATAACTCCTGGTTATCGCTTATGAGCCAAGTGGACCGGCTTAGGTGATAATCCGGAATTATTTTGAGCGGTTCTGTCACAGCAAGCACTGGAGTGGACATCATAGCTGATTTCAAGGCCATGAAAGCCTTTTGAGCTTGTTCTGACCAGCAAAAACCCTTCTTCTTCAGTAGTTGGGTTAATGGTTTTGCCAATACACCATAATTCCTTACAAATTTTCTATAATACCCTGTGAGACCCAAAAATCCTCTAACCTCAGTAGGAGTAGTAGGTATAGGCCATTTTAGCATTGCTTCAGTTTTAGAAGGTTCAGTAGCCACCCCTCTGGGTGAAATTATGTGACCCAAGTATTCTAGACTATGCTGTGCAAATGAGCACTTACTGAGTTTGAGGTACATCTGATTATTCTTGAGAACCTCCAAAACTTGGTGCAAGTGTTGCTCATGTGTCTCCAGAGAGGGACTATAGATTAGGATATAATCCAAAAATACTAGGACAAATTTTCTTAGAAATGGTTGTAGCAGTTCATTCATCAAGCACTGAAATGTGGAGGGGGCATTAGTGAGCCCAAAGGGCATTACCTTAAACTGATAGTGCCCATGGTGGGTCTTGAAGGCAGTTTTGTACTCATCCTCCACTTTCATCCTCACTTGGTGGTACCCTGATTTCATATCCAGCTTAGTGAAGTACTTAGCTCCAGCTAACTCATCCAATATTTCCTTAATGATTGGCATTGGAAATCTGTTCTTAATTGTTAGGGAATTCAACCTTCTATAGTCCACACAAAATCTCCATGACTCATCTTTCTTTTGCACCAACAGAACATGAGAGGCAAAGGGGCTTGAGCTATGCACAATGAGTCCTGCTGCCAACAACACCTGAACTTGTCTCTCAATTTCAGATTTATGTTGTGGAGAGTATTTGTAGGGTCAGTAATTCACTGGTATTGCATCTTGTTGTAATGGAATAGCATGATCATATACTCTGGGAGGGGGTAGAGAGGTTAGCTCCTTGAACAACTCTGAGTATTGTTGAAGCAATTCTTGTATGGGTGTAGGTACTTCATCCTGTTGCTTAGGTTGCACACATTCTACTACCACAAATGCCCATATATCATTTCCTTTGCAGGCTTTCCAGAGCTGCTCAGTTTCCATAGGTTGTATTTGCTGTATTGTAGGTTGAACACCTTGTATCTTGATATCTCGACCTTTATCTTGAAATTCAATGGTTCCATTTTCCTAATGGCAATTCATGGGGCTATGAGGTTTTAGCCAGTCAAACCCCAAGATGGCATCATAAACACACATGTCTAGAACTCTTACATCCACAGAGAGAGTGTATCCCTAGCACCACCATTCCAAATTAGGTACCATTCTATCAGATAAGAGTACTTCACCATTTGCTAGTTTGACTTGCTTTGGAGTAGTAGGAACTGTGATCAGGCCAGCTTTTTGCACAAATGCACTACTAACAAAGGAATGTGAACTTCCACTGTCCATGAGGATCAGCATGACCTTGTTCTTGACCAGAGATCTGATCTTAATGCATTCTTTGCTATCAGTACTGGATATAGCATTGAGAGACAAGTAGAAGAACTCCTCAGATAAAGTATCTTCTACTGCTAGTTGATTTAAGACCTCTTCGGTAAGTGGTTGGTCCTAATCATTTATAGCCAGAGCATTCACTTGGGCTTTGCCTCTTTTGGTACATATTTCAGCATGAGCAGGGTCATATTTGTCACCACAAAAATAGCATAAGCCATTGGCCTTTTTGTAATCCCTCAGCTGTCTCTCCCTCCAGAGATTGGGGTTGGTGGTTCCAGACTTTGTCTCAGTTCTGCTTTGTTGAGTAGGGTTTCTGGTTCCAGAACTTCATTTCTGACTCTTGGTCTTAGTTCTTTCCACAATCTTTTGCTGAATCTTAGCTAGGAGCACAGCCCTGTCTACATCTTTTGGCACTTGAGACTGCACTGTATATTTGATCTCCTCTTTTAACACATTCACAAACTGTGATGCAAAAAATAAGTCCCCATAACCATCATTATGCATACAAATTTGGAATTGGAGTTCCTGAAATTGAGCAAAATATTCCTCTACAGTCTCAGTTTGCTTTAACTCCAACAACTCAGTAAGTACTTTTCTATAATCATCCTTGCCAAACTTCTCTTCTACAGCCAGCACAAACTCCAGCCATGGAGGATCTTTATGTTTCCTTCTATATACTTGGAGCCATTGCTCAGCAGGTCCAGTGAAGTGCACAGAAGCCATTCTGACCTAGTGTTTGGGTTCTAAGTCCACCAGCAAGAAATAATCAATGCATTTATCTTTCCACACCATTGGATTATCCTCATTGAACTTTGGACAGAATACCTTGGGCATGCTGTGTTTGGTCAGGGCACCCTGCTGATGAAGTGCTTCGTGTGGCTTGTTCCTGTTTTCAAGTTTCCTTGCTTTAGCATGCAATTGCTTCAAAGCCTCTGATGATTCTGACATAGTCTCACTATCTGAACAATCCAGCTCCTCCTCTCGAGCCTGGTTCAGTGTCAATCATGCAACATCTCGGCCTGTTTCAGGAATCTGTTGAGCCATTTTTGCTTGCTCTGCTGTATGTTGCCCCACCATTTGTGTATTCCTCTCAATTTGGAGCTTCAACTGCTGTTGTTTGAGGCCACCTCAGTTAACTGGGAGAACACCAAATCCAAACTCTCCGGGATCTGATCCAGCTTCCCGTTCTCTTTCTCTGCCTCAGCCTCCATCGCTCTCAACACAAATTGCATTTGCGCTGAAGGTTTCGGTGGAGCCGTGATTGACTACCCGCAAATCGATCCGGGTTGAGCAGGAATTATGGGGACGACACTACCGTGATGTGCTAGTAGAATCAAGTACACCCTACCGAACTCGTTTCCCAGATGCAGATCGACGGAATTCAGTAGTCGCACAGCAGCTCGTACCTGAAAACCTGAAGAAGAAGAAGAAGATGCTCTTGGCTCTTGTGGTTCCGACGAGACAGCTCAGGATATCGCTCTCGCCAATTCGCTCACCGTGAACCTCGCCGCCGCCTGAGACCGGGGACGACCAAGGGATTTTACACGCAGACAGAGCTGCGCAACCCGAGTCGATGCCCGTCTCCCGTCGTCGCCTCCACACCAATCCGCTCAGGCTTCCGGAATTTTACGCCCAAACTTGTTGGACAACCCTCGCCGCTGCGGATTTGCTGCTAAATTGGAACGAATTTTCCTCGATTACCACAGAGCGAGTGGGGATTTCACACTGGTAAGCCGCAACCACTCGTCTGCACTGAGATTCGCCGCCACCTACTCCGCCAATTCACTGGATGCAGAACTCCGCCGCCTACGCCGCCAGATAAGTCGTCGCCGCAACCGCCGGGGTGGAAGCGCGCGCCGAGGAGATAGACCCGAATCTGATACCAATTGTCACACCCTTGGCCGCCGGCAAATGCCGTCGACGTGAGAGAGACTCCAGGATCACACCGGAGATAGTTCGGATCGAGGAGGATTCCTCTTTCCCAAGTTCTTTCTTGTTCAATACATAATCGAGTTTGTTTTGCTTTAAGGTATTACAAACCGCCCAAACTCGGGCCCACATGTCATACTAAGTAAAATACGTAAAATAGAGAAATGCGCCTTCGCTCTTGTATAACGTCTTTTCCATTCGCCCCTTGCTTCAGTCAAGCACGGGTGTGACATGCTCTAGACGAGTTCCCAGCATAGGAAGCTTCATGTCAAGTCTCTGTCTAAACCCTCCGTGGAGGAGAGGAGTCCCTTTCGACACAAAGAAAGGGAGCACCTTTGATGCACCTGCAAACTTCCATGGCCTGTCTCTGCCTCTGCAAGGGAGTTCAATTTCTTCTCGCCAGAAAACCATCGTTGCCACGGAAATGTTAGTTCTGTGCGTAAAAAGGAATTTCTCTATTGCCACGGAAATGCTACTAAAAATATTTGCTTTGAGCGCGCACACAACAGGGCACCTTACTTTGACTCGCATGTGAAAGTGAAACTAAACCGTATGAAACTGAAACTGTTTGCATCACCACCGCTATCATGTTTCGTGTCCCCACAGGACAAGTCATGAAGCGATCAGGGAGATGGGAGCAGGCAGAGCTGCTGATTTCTGTCTGGGACGGCTAAAATTATGCAATGTGACAGCACCGGATTAGCTACCTGATTGGCAATCTGCATGGTTCTTCGTGCTTTCCTCAAGCTTAATTTGACGGGGCGTATTAGACACGCTCTGATTATCCTCGACCCCTGTTCTTCGCCCCGTACGGCTTGAATAAACTTACATGACTTAATCATTTCGTCTCGGTAATGGCCCTCTCTCTCTCTGCTCTTTGCGTCTCGGTAACCATTGCTTCTCGGAAATGGACAATCTGAACGGCTTCCGCAGACTTTCCTCTGTATCTCAGTCGTGCTTGGCATGCATGCTGACACGGTTTCAAGCTCCATCTCCTTTCTGTTACCAACTGTTCTCTTCTCTCAAGAAACTGACGAAACTGTGCTTCAATCGAGAGGAAGTGCAGTTAGCCGGCTGTTTGATAAACAGTTTATATCAGCCCTTGTTTGGCAAAATTGCTGAAAGTTTTCAATGATCACCACTCAATCTGCCTAGATGAAACCTTGCTGAGTAAGCAGCTTACAAGGATCGACCATGTCACCGACGGTTGGGGGAAGTTTCAAGCAGCACGCTTTTACAATTCCAGCCGTGTTTACCTCGCAGCTAGCTCCCATTCCGTTCTCGCAAAGCTTCTTCGGTTCCCTCGGTTTTCGTTGCCGTCCTCAAGAGACTTGAACTCCCTTTCACTTTGCAAGACCGGCAAGCAGTTCTTTTGTGTCGGATGCCACAGTGCGCAAAGGCAAAAAAAAAGTTGGAGCAACAGCGTAACCGAAAGGTGACCCGATTAAAGAAGAGACGGCCATGATTTGTGCTAGCAGCAGCAGCAGCAGCAGCAGTGGCTTGCAAGTCACTTCTTGCCTTCTTGGCTCTCGCAGTGCAGTGCCAGTGTGTGAGTACTAGCTACATTGTGATTTTTTTTTACTGCAACATCCGAAAGGAGGGTTTAGCAGTAACAGTAACAGCAGGAAGTTACCGGCCGGGTTGTCTAGACGGGGTAAAAGATTGCAGTCGGCATCAAAGCGTGTGTGGTTTGCTTTAGTAATCAAAAGATTAGATTCCAGGCTCCGCGGACCCCGAGGCTAATGATAGTTTTGTTTAAGTGCTTGGAGATTAGGGAGGTTAATGGAGTCAGAAGGGTAAGGCCAACTGCTCTGTGTTGCATTGGAATCTTTTCATGGAGGAACGGTAGCAATTTCTTTAGAAATTCTAGCTATGTAAAAAAATAAGAAAAAAATCATGTTGATATCTCTTTTGTTCTTAAGAAAATTGACATCGGCCTTAAACATAAACTCCCTACCATCTTGAATGGAAATTAAGTCTACAAGTGATCAGCCCAATGCTTTCTTCAGTGTAGTACTACTATGTCAACAGTCAACTAATGATGAGAAAACAAGGGGGACACACGATTTTTAATTACAACCAGCCAGATTATAAAAACGCCAGTGATAGTCGGCACTGTCAGAGTGTCAGTCAAGAGGCCATGAGATTTGGTAATGTCAGATGTCAGATTAAATGGTAGGAGGAAGAAGCAAGAAGTCACAGTGGAGTAGTTAGCTGCACTACTGCTTTTTTTTTTTTTTTGAAATGCACACTATTGCTAATTTCAGAAAAAATTTGTTGCCGTAAATAAGAATGATGGATTGTATTGTATTTCGAAATGAATTTGCAGAGCATTTTATTTGTATGGTCCTACTTTTGCTATAGATATACCACATTAAAAACTTGACGAGAGATGCTTTTGGGGAGGACACTGCAATGCCAAACTGAGCTAAGCAATCAAAAGCAAAGGCTAAAACAAGAGCAAAAGGCTTCCTTGGGGAGTCAATACCATTTGAGCTCCATAGATTCAAGGACACCCATTTGATCTCTCTCTCTCTCTCTCTCCAGTCCCCACCATGGATTCATTTGCATGGGCGACGGTCTCTCAGACCGCGGGGCTAGGCGGCGGCGGCGCTGCCTCCGACGGGAGAGGCGGGGGTCTATCGCCGCCGATGCCCGGGTTCCAGCTCCCACCGCCGGCAGGTCTCGAGCACTTCTCGATGGAGTCCGGTCTCGTCGAGCGGGCGGTGCGCTCGTCGTCTTGTTTCGGCGCTGGAAATGGAACAGCAACCACTGCAAGCCCCTCAAACATCACACTAGAGGGGGCGTCGGGTCATCGGAGCAAGGTCGCCGGCGGGAGCACTGGTGTCAATAGCGTCCACGGCGAGGTCGCGACCGGAGACAGCTCCTCCGGTGGACTGGAGCCGGAGAAGAGATCAAGCGAGGTAAGTTCTCACCCTACTTACTGTTCTTTGCACCCGTCTCCAAGACTCCAATCTTTGTTGCCCAACCTTGTTGCCGTTGCGTCGTAGGACGTTCTAGGGGCGGATCAAGCGAACGCGTCAACGGGTTCTGCAAACGAGAGCTCGCGCAGCAAGGGCGTCAATGGCGAAAAGAATGGCCTGGCCGCAGCGACGGCGGCGGCCAGCAAGAGGAAACGGAAGGGATCGAAGGAGCCTGACGAGGAAGGCGAAGGGTACATCCATATCAGGGCCCGGAAGGGGCAGGCAACCAACAGGCACAGCCTTGCAGAGAGGGTACACACAAACTGCACTGCAAATACTAGATTCTTCAGACTTGCTGTTCTTGAAACATTTGCAGAGTGCAAGTGATGGCCTGAACTGAATTAGACTTTGAGGTTGAAAATGGAAATCAATTTCAAAATTGGTTCATCCAACTTTTTCATTTGTGTAGTTGAGAAGGGAGAAGATCAGTGAGAGGATGAAGCTTCTGCAAGACCTTGTTCCTGGTTGCAGCAAAGTGAGCCTTCTGACAGAAAAAGCAGCTGCACACACAGCAGCCGTCTCATTGGATTCTGATATGTGAATTTCACAAATTTTTTGACTCGTTTTGTTCTTCTTGGGATGGATTTGGTTTGGTTTAGGTCACCGGAAAGGCAGTAATGCTGGACGAGATCATCAACTACGTCCAGTCCCTGCAAAGGCAGGTCGAGGTATGGTCTCTATTCAATCTTCAGAAAGAAGGAAAACGCCTGAAACCTTCTCATTTCACTGAAAATCTGATAAAAACACAACGCACTGATCAAACGATTTCATCTGCATCTTGCAGTTCCTATCGATGAAGCTTGCGGCAGTCAATCCACAGCTCGGACTCAACATAGAAGGGCTTCTCTCAAAAGATGTATGGAGTCACTCACCTCACCTGGGAGTCTTCCTTGCTCCCTTTTCCAGTTTGTATTTGCAAGGAATGTGCTTCAAAAATTTACAAAATGTGCTCTTTCCTTTGACGACATGCAGCTTCGCTACCCCAGTGCTCCTTCATCTGCCTCAATCGGGTTCTCATTGTCGCAGTCAGGCATGGTCCAGGAAGGCATTCATGGCGTGGCCAGTTCAAATGGGTTTAGAACAGTCATGCAGGACCAACTGAACGACAGAGACTCGTTCAGGGAGCATGTTTCTCAGGTTCGCAATGCATAACATCAGTAATTATTTTCTTTTTTGTTTGCCTTTTGAAACTAGGAACAGCACTATCAATGAAATATGTTCAAGTACTGATCAGGAATAGCTAGCAGCTATGCATTTCTAAACACATTAAATTTCAAGAATTCTAACGAAATCTCAGTCCCTGGAGCAGATGCCTCGCGCTTTCGACGGATGGCTCCACAATGCAGGGCAAACAGCGTACAGGGCAGTCATCGATCCCGAACATCTGAGCATCAGGCCTGATCAGGATGGGTTCCATCTGTGATGCTCATCTCCAGCTCCATGGATTACCAAGTTTCTTCTCATCGGCAGGCGTCTAGAGAGACAGGCACATAACTACCATGTGCACTGCAGTAACTGCATAGTGCAGGAGCAGGGCAAGTTTGAATGCTCCAGGAAAGTTCAGACATTGTTACCACTGCATCAGGGATGTACATGGGGTGTCGTTTGTGTTCAGAGCTGAAAGTTCAGACACCGAAAGTAGGGATCTGTAGCTAAGAATTTATGATGTTGGAAACCCTGTCTGGGTGGAGCATGGAGTTTGGAGTGATTATCCCTGAAGATAAAAGTACTCACAAAAATAGGCAGAATTGCTGCACAGTGGATTTTATTTGCAAGGTATTGTCTGTATTATTAACAGCACAAGTTTGCAAACAGCAGTTGAAACATACTATATTCAAATGAACACTCGGTCCTGCTTATTTCTTTTTTTACCAGCTAAAGTTTCATGAATGCTTCTGCAGCCTGCAGCATTTTGTTAGAACTACTCTTGCCTACTTCTGTTCCTGTTCCTGACTTCTTCACAGCATAGTAACAATAATACCTTAATGCAACATTTGGGATCATATAAACTTCAATAGATCTAACCTCATGCTTTCCGATCACCATTTTACCCTGTTTCCCACGGACGAGTACATGAACTAATTGCCATACAGTTCAATCACCATTTTATCGTGATGGCAATCACCACATCATTAGTACTGCATCCCATTGCTAAAGTCAAGAATATACCAATACATCTGATCTTGATAGGACTAACTGTCAATCAAAAATTATAAACAGGAAAAGAAATGCAATGTGGGCGCAGAAGCTTTTTGTTAGAGGGAAGCAAAGCATATTGATCTTCATGCTTTATAAACATGAAAAGAAAAGAAATGCAATGATAGGACTAACTGTCATCATAAAAAAAATTTATGCGATCGATCTTCATGCTTTATTGATAAGGCCACTACCCCATCCGATATTAAAATGGAAGTGGCGGGCAAGTCTACACCTACAAAAATTGCCATGGAAGTAACCTGTATAAAAGGATTTGTAACCAAATAATGTCCTAGCCCATAATATTGATTTTACCCCCTGTCACAACTAAATATCTAGCTTGAACAAAGGATGTCCAAGAGATGACTCACTAATCCCTCCACGGGTCGCTCTCAGGTCTTACTTCTGAAGGCTCAATCACCTCCGTCACAGTGCCTTCAGATGAGTCTGCCCCTGCGCTGGCCTCACCAGTGGTTGCTTCAGCCTCCTCTGTGTCAGACCTCCCCCATCGCCCACCAAGGGCAATCGCCATCATCTCATAGATCTTGCCACCCAACTCTGCTGGACTCTCAGGCTGGACATCACCAAACAAATATTCAAACATATCAGTAAATGATTTTCAATAACCTTGGAATCAATAAATGTATTTTCATGTACTCACAGTATATCCACTGGAGATCAAAGCAGCCTCATACAGCAGCTCCACAGCCCTCTTAGCTTCAGTGCTTTCAGGCTCGTTTTTGCAAGCAGCCTGACAAAAATTATTTCTCATTTATATTAGTGACTGCCATATGTGATATGTAGTAGTGTGAGCATATCAATTGTTATGGAATGGTGCGATACAGATAATAATTCTTACATTCAAATCCTTGATAATAGGGTGATCAGGGTTGATCTCAAAGATCCTCCTCCCCCTCATAAATTCCAAGCTTGACGTGTCACCAAGTGTCTGTGCCTTCATGAGCCTATTAGTTTTGGGAAATATACATCAGGAAACAGGTAGTGATTCTAATGATCCGATTGCACAACTGAACAGTAATCCTACCTTTCCATGTTGGCAGACCAACCAAACTTGCCAGATACAAGAACACACGGTGATGAACTGAGACGCTTTGAAATTTCGACCTTCGCAACCTTGTCACCTAGCTGTTGTTTTACCCAATCACACAGGAGGGTGAATTCCTGCTTTGTTTCTTTATTTTCCTCCTCTTCATCACCTGCGAACACAAATTCAGATATGTGTTAGTTAACGTCAATCAAACATTCAAACAGTGAATAGCAGTCTGAGCCAACTTGAGCATTTCCTCACCCAATTCCAGATCCTCTTTGCTGATATCCACAAATTTCTTCTCTTTGTAGGTCTGTAAGTTCTGAATGGCAACCTCATCTATTGGCTCAATAAGGTAGAGAACCTAAAAAAAAGAACAGTCTCCTGAGTCAGAGCAATGGAAGAACAGCTCTTACTCATAATCACATATGCCTATTCATGTTACGTACTTCAATATCTTTCTGGACCAGCTTTTCCAAGAAAGGAGCAGTCTTCGCACTCTGGAGACTATCTGTAGCAATGTAGTATATTGCCTTTTGACTTTCAGGCATGCTCTCTACATATTGATCAAGGCTTATTGTATCACCCTCATTTTTAGAAGAGTGGAAACGCAACAATGGAGCAAGGCGCTTGTGATTTCCTGTGTCCTCAATGCAACCAAGCTTGATAAACTTGCCAAAGCTTTCCCAGAACTTCTTGTAGTCCTACAGCCCAAATTAAAGAGCTTTAGGATCAAGTAAGCATAATAACTGGTAGCAAAATAAATGTTCAGTTGTACCTCCTTATCTTCTTTTTCCGCAATCTCTTCAATCATATCAAATGTCTTCCTGACAAGTCGCTTGCGCATAATCCTTACCTGAAAAGAAACTAAGATTATCTCCGCATATTTGCACAAAAAAGAAATCTCTAGTAAAAAGATTCTTCTGAGTCTCCAATTTTGAAGTACGAAATTGACAGGCATTTTGCCCATAACTTACAATTCGACTTTCTTGAAGAATCTCACGAGAAACATTGAGGGGAAGATCATTTGAATCCACAACACCTTTCACAAAGCTCAAATATCTTGGAAACTGCAAGATACACATTAAAATTAGCAATTTATTATCACGTATTACTCAATGAATACTTAAAAATAACACCAAAATAGTGTTAGTGTTGCTAGATAATGTACCAGTTCACCATCAAAGTCATCAGAGATGAAGACTCTTTTGACATACAGCCGGATATTTTTGGTCTTGGGATTCATTATCTCCTCATTACTAAGGGGTGCCATTCCTGGAACATACAGAACACTCCTGAATTCCACTTCACCCTGTAAACAGAAAAAGTCAGGTTAGACAGTATTCAATGTGTGTGAGGTCAAGTGTTTAACAGAGTGATGTTTGATAAAATCGCAAACCTCTGTTGTGAAGTGAGCGTGGGCAAGAGGATCCAAGAACTCATTGAATGTCTTCTTATAAAACTCATTGTATTCAGTTTTCTCGATCTCCTTAGGATTTCTCATCTGCACAGAGGGATATAATTCAAAAATCTGTTTCATTTTCTTTACTAGCATACCTTCTGTGCATTTTTTAATATGGAGACTAGAGTGCCCACAAGTATGAGAAAAGTATTGTTCAAATTAGGAACAAGTTTCAATGATCAAAGCAACAGTAACCGCACTTACCCAAATGGGTTTTGTTTCATTAGCTAGCTCCCAGTCCCAGTATTTCTCAGTAATAGTCTTCTTCTTCTTTTGTTTCTCTCCCTGCATGTTAAACCATGCTTAATTAGTTGCAAAAGGTGTGAGGTTGTTAGAAACATTAGAAAAACAGAAGCAGCTCATTTAGAAAAACTAACCTCTGTTTCCTCTTCACCTTCTTTTGGCTCTTCATCCTCTTCAATCTGTCAATCAAGAAGATTAGATCAGTGAATTAATAAAAAAAGATAATATATCGTAGTTGGTAGTAGCCCCAGAGGGCTTTTATAGTTACAAAAAAATCAGCAATAAGCACTATGAAGACCCACCTCAACAGTTCTTGATTTCTCCTGCCATGTGTATATGGGGAATGATACAAACTGAGAGTAGTTCTTCACTAAGCCTTGAATCCTTGAAGGGTCAGCAAATTCATACTTGTCATCAGGCTACAAAAGTAACAAAAATGTAAGATTCGGTTGCCAAAAAAGAAAATAAAAATCATAAAAATCTAACAATCAATCATGACAATATGAGGAACATACCCTTAAAAAGAGTGTAATCTGAGTTCCACGAGCAAGCATCTTCTCAGGGTCAGTCTCTTCCTTGATGACATAAGAGCTACTGTCTGCCACAGCTTCCCACACATACTGTTTATCTGATTTTGGGCTCTTAGTTGACACCACAACCTGCAACATAGTTGACAAAATATTAGCTCTGTGTCACTATCACATTGAGCTCACGTGCAAATTGTCAAAATAATAAAGTGTGTTCCATTTAAACTACTTATAAGTTATAAAAGATATAATTCAAGATGTACTTCATACCTTCTCTGCTACAAGAAAAGCTGAGTAAAACCCAACACCAAACTGACCAATTAGACCATTGTCAGCTCCAAGGTCTTTGTTCTCCTGAGGAAGAAATTAAGCCCTCATTAGCAACAAAATAATCACATAAATAGTATCATATATCACACCCGTAGAAGTATAATGGAAAGGGAAGGAACGATGCTGAACCTTGAGGGCCTTCAAAAATTTTGATGTGCCACTCTGAGCAATCGTACCAAGGCAGTTCTTGAGCTCATCTTTGGTCATCCCAACACCAGTATCACTGTAGTAACCGATAATCATAAGCAAACAGTGCTATCATAGCGTATTTTGAGAACACGACCAAGTGCATTTCTTAGAACAGCAACTTACGTGATAGTAATTGTTCCAGCCTCAGGGTCAGGCTTAATCCTTATTTCCAGCTCACCACCATCAGCAAGTAAAGAAGAATCAGTCACGCCAAGAAACCTCAACTTATCCAATGCATCACTGGCATTACTGTGTAGGACTCCAGATAAATAGCATCCATAAATCACTAGTTCAAGGCATCAAATGGATAATTGTACAAATTATGTCTAAACAAGGAAGTGCTACAAACCTGACAAGCTCCCGAAGAAATACCTCCTTGTGACTGTACAGACTGTGAACGATCAAGTCCATTAAGCGGCTCACCTACACAACACAAGAAGAAACAAACGCACACATTTCAGTAGCCAGTGTTCACACAAATGAAAGCTACACACTCAAATCTCACTCTCATCCATACAGATTTGGGCATTTAGCAACATTTCTGCCGAACTCATGTCAGATAACCTTTTATCACATAATCTACCTACACAAATTACTTGTAACGATACCAATTGAAAAATTTCATCTGAAACAGCACGAATTACGGATATGCACGACGCCCACTTCTCACCTCCGCCTGGTACTCGAACTTCTCCTCAGCTGCCTCCTCCCCGGCGGGCTTCTCCGCGACGGCAGCGTCGCACCTCACCGAGACCAATCTCCCCCTGCTCCTCTCGGCCCCCCATCTGACCGCTCTGGGGCACCTCACCGCCCCGCTCCCCCTCGGCGCGACCGAGCTCGCGGCGGACGGCGCCCTCCTCCTCCCCGCGCAGGGCCGCAGCGCCGCCACCGACGACGCGCCCAGGGTCCCGCTCAGAGCCGGCGCCATGGGAGTCAGGAACCTCGTATGCCACGAGCTCGCGCGCCAACGTTCGGGGAGAGGGAGGGAGGGAGCGATAGAGGATAAGGCCAAGGGGGGTTAGGGTTTTTGTAATCTGTGCGGGGGGCGGGCGGGCGGGTTCAAGAGGAGGAAGGAGATGAGGCGCTGAGGAGTGAGGAAGCTTCTAGTACAAGGGCTGGAGCGCGAAATCAAATCAGCACGGCCGATGGTGAATTGGACGGTGGATCGAGAGGCGAAGGGTCTATTCAAATTTTTTTCTCCAGCAGGCCCATCTGTCTGTGTTAGTTCAAATAGCGTGTTTTTTGTAGGAGTAAGACTGAGTCCAACAAAGACATGCAAAAGCAAAAATGCACCACACACAGTGTTTTTAAGTTGAAAAACGCCCTCCAACAGAACACGCAAACAGGAGAGGCATTTTGACTTCGCATCCCACGGCGATGCAAAACTGCCTCACCTCTCTCCACCGAGGCAAATCTTTCCTCCTCCTTTCTCTTTCTCCCTCCTACGTCCGGAAGCAGAGATCGAGCGCATAGGCGGGGTGACCTCCAGGCAGGCGGAGAGCCCCAACTCCCGCGCCGCGCCGGCCAGGAGCCCCGGCTCCCGTGCCTCCTGGCCGAGGCCGCGTCCGCCGCGCCGGCCAGGAGCGTCGCGCCAGCTGGACCCTCACGTGTGCCGGCAGCCAGGATCCCGCTGCTCCAGATCTCGGCTTGGAGGTCGCGCACCCAGCCCGTCGGTGAGGGATTTGCGCACCCCTGCGGCCAGCATCTCGCTGCCGCCGGGACGCAGAGGCCAGCTCGTCGATTCAAGCTCCTCACTCGCTGATTCGAGCTCCGCCACCGAATCAAGCTCCGCCGCGCCCACCAAATCAAGCTCCGCCGCGGCCACCGAATCGCGACCGCGCGGCACTACAGCGGGTGCGCGCCGCTGGCGTGGCCCCCTCCTCAACTCCGGCGGGCACGGCCTCTTCCCCTGCACGAATCGAGCAGCCTCGCCCTCTCCTCCCGCTGCCTCCCTCCCTCTCAAGGCCGGCGCTCCTCTTCTCCGCGTTTTTTGCATCGTGGCAAATGCTTTCACTGTTGGAGAGACGAAGATTTTAGCTCTCCAACCTCTACTGTTCACGCGAGGCAAAGGCCTATTTGCCTTCCAATTTTGCACTATCTTGTTGGACTCAGCCTAAGGCCCAACAAGTCTTTTCTTCAATGTAAGAAGATATAGGCTCTGTTTGGGACCGCGTTTTTGAAACTCGCTTATAAGCTGAGCACGCTTATCCAATACACCGCGATATGAAGAATCTACACTCCCAAATAAGCAGTGTGTTTGGATGTTTTGATTATTTCGAGTACACGAGGGTAAAAACACAAAAATGCCCCTTATCTAAGAACACCATACGGGGAGGGGAGGAGACGCGAGCTCCTGGGGAAGGCGGTGCGACTCCTGGGGAAGGGCGGCGCGAGCTCCTGGGGAAGACCGGCGCGAGCTCCCGGCTTGACGGAGGCGGCGCTCCACCGACGCGGGCTCGCGGAGGGGGTGCTCTCCACCAGAGCAGCAGGGACAAGAGCACCCTAGCGAGACGGCGGCGACGGGAGGGCAGCGATGCAGTGGGGCGGGGAGGGCGGCGCGCGTCGCGAGATCCGGAGGCGCCGCACGTCGCGAGATTCGGGAGAGCGGCGGGTCGGGGTCGAGTGCGGGGAGACGGGGGCAACAGTGGAAACGGTTCGCTTATTTGGAAAAGCCGGGTGGGAGACGCTTCTCAAAACGCAGTGCTGGACGAGATTATTTTGAGGTGGCGTTTCTGGGCCGCGACGAGATAAGCGGAGCGTTTGGCGAGCTTATTTCGTTTATTTGGCTTAAAATCGAAGTTAAGCTATCCCAAACAGGGCCATAGGCTTTCTTGGGCCATTAACGAAAGGAATTCGATTAAGCTGCGGCTTCTCTAAAAAAATAAAATAAAGCTGTGGCACTGACTGAGAAATGCTTCGGACAATTTGATCAAGACTGTCAAGCCTGGCCAAAAAAATTATGGTGAACATGGGCAATCCTAGTACACTAACCAAACAGATCCTTTACTTCAGCTGTCCAGCAACCAATGGAAAAGTACACCCTGTTCGTCTGGCTTATCAGCTACCAGTCAGCAGTACTTTTCTCTCAGAACAAATCAGCCACCAGCTATCAGGCAGCGGTACTTTTCTCTCAGAACAAATCAGCACCAGCCACCAGCCGTCAGCAAGACGAACAGGGCGGTAGTTCCTTTTGTTTAACTGATTTAACTGAAGCAAAAGCATCCACCATGTTGCATTAATCTTTGTTCGAGGCAATCTTTCCTGCTGATAACAGACTGAACAGTCATCTGTACAGATCAGAGCGCTGTTTGTACAAGTTTCAACCAACTTATAGGGGGCAAAATAATCAGAAGGTAACTTTAAGAAGATCATGCTATATTTCTCTTTACTGTTCGTGAACATATTATGATTTCCATCACACCGAGCAACACAAAACCAGTATCTAAGCAGCTGGGAGGAAATACTGACAGCAACCATAAATCCACCTCAATGACCACGACGACGGCGAGGCTCAGTGCTGTTTTCTTTCGAAAGGACAAGGCTCGGTGCTGTGAGAAGGCTCTTTGAAGCAATCCACGTTGCACAGACCTATCGATCTGATCTTCTCTCCGATCCTGCAAATGATTAATGCGAAATTCAACTCGGTACAATTTTATTAACTTTTCACTATCACAAATTCATAAGGAAAAAAACATAAGCTGTTATGGCTAGATTATTGGAACTCAATCTCTTAATCAGCAGGGGGATTACAGCCTGCTCGCCCTCCCTAGGAGGCTCTGAGCTCTAAGCCTAATCCTCTGCTTACCTTCTCATGGGCGCAAGGCCCCTACTTAAGTAACTAACTCAATCAACTAATCCTCCTTATCTCTAGCTAACCAAAACCAATCTAGGCCGGTGGCCAACTAACTAAAGATTACATAATATCTTAACAGCTTTCTAGCCACTATTTGGCGCCTTATCCTTCTTCTTTAGCCGCCTATACTGTTTGCCGAATATAGTGTCCATAACACTTCCACCCGCCTGACTAAAAAGCTCGTCCTCGAGCTTGAAATCCGGATACTTCTCCTTGAATTCGTCTATGGGCTCCCAAGAGGCAGCAGCCGCATCCATTCCTTCCCAGAACACCAGCAACTCCCAGGAACGCGCTGTAGGACGAGCACGCAGTACTTTGGACGGTACTGGCAACACCCTGCCATGATTAATCGGTGGCAAACGAGGTGGAGCTGTCGGCGGCGTGCCCTCGAACTTCTTCAGGAACACGACATGGAACACGTCGTGAATGCGAGCCTTGGGCGGAAGCTGGAGACGGTAGGCCAGGTCGCCCACACGTTCCAGGACCTGGAACGGCCCAAAGTATTTGGGCGCGAGCTTGGTGTTAGCCCCATCCGTGATCCCCGCTGCCCGCCGGTGGTGGAGACGAAGCCAAACCCAATCGCCCACTACAAACGCAGACGCGCAGTGGAGCTTGTCATGCTGATCCTTCATGTGATCTTGCGCCTGTAAGAGCCGCTCCCGAATCTCGGCCAGGAACGTGTCCCGCTGCAGCAGCTGCTTGTTGACGGCCGCCACACAAGCTAATCCTGGAGCGTAGGACATCAGCGACGGAGGATCCCGGCCAAACACCACCCGGAACGGAGTGGCTTGAAGTGCGGAGTGGAACGATGTGTTGTAGCAGTACTCGGCCCAAGGAAGCCAGCGCAGCCAGCTGCGCGGACGGTCACCGGCGAGGCATCTGAGGTACACGCCAAGGACGCGGTTGGTGACCTCGGACTGGCCATCCGTCTGCGGTCTGAATGCCGAGCTGAGGCGTAACTTGACGCCGGCGAACGCGAAGAGCTCCTTCCAGATGGTGCTAGTGAAGACCGGATCACGATCGCTCACAATGGAGCAAGGGAACCCGTGCAGCTTGACAACGTTCTCGAAGAACGCCTGGGCGACGGTGAGCGCGGTGTAGGGGTGGCCGAGCGGCACAAAGTGTGCCATCTTCGAGAATCGATCCACCACCGTCATGACCACGGATTTGCCGCCAACCCTCGGAAATCCTTCAACGAAATCCATCGCGATGTCGCTCCAGACCGAGTGCGGCACGTCGAGCGGCTGGAGCAGCCCGGCGGGGTGCAGGTGCTCTGTTTTGTTCCGCTGGCAGACGATACACCCCCGTACGAACTCGCGCACCATCTTGGACGCCGTGGGGTTGTAGAAAGAGGCACGCAGGCGGACGAGCGTCTTCTGGGTGCCCTCATGGCCCGCGCCGTGTGCCGTCTCCAGGATCTGAGGCCAGAAGGAGCAGGAGGTCGGCACGAAGATTTTGCCGCGATACAGGACCATCCCGTCGACCACAGACCAGGCTGCGCCGGCGATCCCTTCCTCAATTTCTTGGCGCTTGGTCCTGATCTCCCGCAGCTGGTCCGCCTCCTTGCGGAACTCCTCGAACAGAGCAAACTCCGGGCGCGAGATGGCGTGGACGCGCCCCTGGAGGGCGTCTTCATCGCGGCGAGAGAGTGCATCAGCCGCATCATTCATCTTGCCCGGCTTGTATTCGACCTGGAACGAGTAGCCAAACAATTTGCTTACCCATGTGTGCTGCGGAATCGTGGATAGGCGTTGATCCAGGAGGTGCTTGAGACTGAAGTGATCAGTGCGAACGACGAAGTCCGTCGTCCAGAGATATGCCCGCCAATGGCGCACCGCCTTGACGAGGCCGATGAGTTCCCGTTCATAGGCGGCGAGCTTCGCGTGTTGTGGTGCTACTTGCCTGCTGAAGAAGGCGATAGGGCCACGATCCTGGTGCAGCACCGCGCCAAATCCGGAGCCCGATGCTTCGCAGTCCACGATGAAACGCTCGCCGAAGTTGGGCAGCTGTAGCACAGGCGCCGTTGTGAGCGCTGTCTTGAGCGCCTCGAACGCCGCTGTTGCTGCCGGAGTCCAGAGGAAAGCCTCTCGCTTGAGTAGTGCTGTTAGTGGCGCGGCGATGAGGCCATAGCCATGGACGAATTTCCGGTAGTACCCGGTGAGGCCAAGAAATCCCCGCAGCGCCTTTACCGTCTTGGGCAGCGGCCAAGCCTGAACGGCCGACACCTTGTCGGCGTCCATGGCGACGGCGTCCTGGGCAATCACATGGCCCAGGTAATGGACTTGGCGTTCCGCGAACCTGCACTTGGAGCGCTTGAGGACGAGGCCATGAGTGCGGAGTGCGTCGAAGACGGCCCTGACATGCTGAAGATGCTCCGCGTGCGTCCGGCTGAAGATCAAGATGTCGTCGAAGAACACGAGCACGAACCGGCGCAGGAACGGACGGAGAACTTCATTCATCAGTGCTTGGAATGTTGAGGGCGCGTTCGTCAATCCGAATGGCATGACCAGGAACTCAAAATGGCCATGGTGAGTGCGGAACGCCGTTTTGTGCACATCGTCCGGATGCATGCGGACCTGGTGGTAGCCACTGCGCAGATCAAGCTTCGTGAAGAAGACCGCCCCCTTGAGTTCGTCCAGAAGCTCGTCGACGATCGGGATTGGGAAACGGTCGCGCACTGTCTTGCTGTTGAGGGCTCTGTAATCGACGCAGAAACGCCATGACTCGTCGGGCTTGCGCACTAGAAGCACTGGCGACGAAAAGGCGGAGGTGCTGGCGCGGATGATCCCCTGGGCCAGCATCGCGGCGCATTGCTCCTCCAGCTCATCCTTCAGTGCTTGCGGGTACCGGTACGGCCGAACGGCGACGGGCTGTGTCTCCGGCAGCAGATGTATCCGGTGATCGAACATGCGCGGCGGCGGCAGACCTGTTGGTTCAGAAAAGAGATCCCCGAATTCTTCTAGCAGCATGTGGATCAAATCCAAGATCTCCGTGGCCGCAAGGCGGGGGATGGACGGTGCTGCAACCCCGCGCCACTGGACACGGTGATCCTCGCGCCAAAAGGCCATGGTTAGGCGCCTGAAGTCCCAGAGGATCGGTCCCAGAGTGCTTAGCCAATCGCACCCGAGGACCATCTCGTAGCCGTGCAGGGAGATGACATAGAGGTCGACCGCGAAAGCCTCATCACCGATCTTGATGTTGACGCCCTTGCAAACGCCTGCCAACGGAACGCGATCCCCATTGGCGACCCCTACTGTAAGTCCGGTGCGGGCGTGGGTGGTCAGGCCGAGTCGGCTTGCCGTCTGTTCTGCTATGAAGCAGTGGGTCGATCCTGAATCAACCAGAGCTGCGACGGTGTCGGCGGCGACGGCGGTGTGGAGGCTGATGGTGGAGCTGGTGCGCACGCCGGAGAGCGCGTGCATGGAGATGGTCATGTCCTCGGATGGATCCTCCGTCGTGGCGTCTGTTTCTTCGTCGTCGGCCGCCTCCAGGTAGTAAATTCCGCGCATGGAGCACTGCTTCGAATGCTCACGGGAGAATTTCTCCGGGCAATTGAAACAGAGTCCGTCGAGGCGGCGGCGGGCCATCTCCTCCGGTGTGAGGCGATTGAAACGGCCCGGCGGTCCTGGTGGCTTTGTTGGCGCGTTTGGCGTGGCGGCTGAACTTGTGGCGGTGGTTGGGGGAGTGGCCGGGGGCTTGGCGGTGTTCTGCGGACGCGGCGGAGGGCGGGATGAGGCCGACGGCCGGGGTATGGTGCGCGCGGCGTCGTCCGGGAGCGCAAGGCGACGCTCGTATGCCCGTGCCAGTGCCATAGCATCTTCGAGGGTGACCGGGCAGTGGAGCTCGACGTCGACGCTGAGCGGTGTCGTGAGACCCGCCGTGAAGAGCGCGATCTGCTGCTTCTCGGTGATCTCCTCGCAGCGCGCCAGGAGGTTGAGGAAATTCTCCTGGTACTCGTCGACCGTGCCGGTTCGTCGAAGCTGGGAGAGCTCGCCCAGCGGATTGGCGCGGAGGGGCGGGCCGAAACGTCGATTGACGCCGGCGGCGAACTCCTCCCACGACGGCGCGGCACCCAGATTCTTCTCCCAGCGAAAATACCACTGGCTGGCCGCGCCATCCATGTAGAACGACGCCGTCCATGTCATCTGCGACGGCGGCATCTCGTGGGCGCGGAAAAATTGCTCCGCCTTGTGCAGCCAGACGAGCGGGTCGCCGGTGCCGTCGAACTTGGGGAAGCGAAGCTTGTGGGTGGGCGGGGCAGGGCCGCCGGTGCCGGAGTCGTTGCTGGTGCGATTGGTGTCGAATCGCCCCTGTTTCTCCAGCAGCTGCGTCTGCACGTTCTTGATCGACGTGTTGAGGAGCGCTTCGCCGGTCTTGCGGTCGGCGGCCTCGGCGTCGATCTTCCTTCCGAGGTCATTGATCATGCCGACCAGGCGGTCCAGTGCGTCGGCGAACGCCCATTGTGGAATGGGAGTCTCGTCCTTGGGGTCCTCGACGGCGGCGGCGTCGGGCATGGCTGTGGGCGCGGTGGGTTTAGCGGCGCGCCGGAAACAGGGGACGTGGAGCAATCAACTGGCGCAGAGGGAATTGATCCGAGGAAGAACCCGTCTGATACCAGAGATGTTATGGCTAGATTATTGGAACTCAATCTCTTAATCAGCAGGGGGATTACAGCCTGCTCGCCCTCCCTAGGAGGCTCTGAGCTCTAAGCCTAATCCTCTGCTTACCTTCTCCTGGGCGCAAGGCCCCTACTTAAGTAACTAACTCAATCAACTAATCCTCCTTATCTCTAGCTAACCAAAACCAATCTAGGCCGGTGGCCAACTAACTAAAGATTACATAATATCTTAACAGCTTTCTAGCCACTATTTGGCGCCTTATCCTTCTTCTTTAGCCGCCTATACTGTTTGCCGAATATAGTGTCCATAACATAGGCCGTGCTAATGTTCTGTTTTTTTGTGGGGAGCAAGCATGCTATGGATGCAATTTATAAGGAAGTCATAGGGGGGATGACTCTTCAGATCAACCACAGTTGTAATGTGCAAGACAAGAAGTAGAAGTAACCAACCTATCAAAGCTTTTCCTTGGCTTTTCTGATTGCTCGTGTTCATCAATCCTGTCAAAGCAGTCGACACTTCTCCTTGATCTTTCTTTCCTGTCTGTGCTGGATCTTGCCTTGTCTCTGTGGCCCGTGCTTCGCCTGCGTTCGTCTACACGTCCGGTGCCCAGCATAGGCTGCTCATGAATCGCGCCCTTCCTCGACAGCTCCAACCTTCGCGAGATCATGGAAGGAACCTCGCAAATAGCTACATCATCGGATAGTGTTTTGTTTTCAGCTGGTGATTTTTCACTCTCGGCTACAACTTCTTTTCCAACTGGCAGTTTTTTTATGGACGATAGAAACTTCTTCAACTGTCTTGCGTACACTGGGAATCTCTCCAAATTACCATGGTCACCTCCCTCAATCCACAGAGGTTCATACTTCTGTCGGCACAACTCCCAGAGTCGCTTCCCATGAGACCAGTCGACGACATCATCATTTGTGCCCTGAAAACCAAGAAAAAAATACCCTAGTTTAATGATCTTATTAAGCTATTACAATTTACAAGAATCATAACATGTGGATGTGTACAAAGAACTTACATGGATTACCAAAACCGGACATTTCACAAGTGGAATTTTGTCTATATTCTGAACGGAAAATAAGTGTTAGCATATGTATAGTGTGCGAATTATTTATTATTTATCTTAGATACTTCAGTCAGCGAAACAAACCTTGTATATGTCAAACCAGTATGTTTTCTTCACAGAATACATAACACGCAAGCCAGACAATATTGCACTGTGCAGAACAACAGCTCTTATGTGATCCAAACGGACAGCTAGATCGAGGGTTGGTCCACTACCAACAGACTGACCATACAGAACAATGTCTTCTTCTCTAGTCCCATAAACATCCACAAGGCACTTGTATGCAGCGTCTATGTCAGCATAGGTATTAGCTTCACTTGGCTGAAGATGGATTTTCCAAAAACCTTGTGTCATTATTGTTATTCCTAGAAAGAAGCGCTACTAAAAAAACAAACTACTAAGATCAATAATCCCGTGAATCAAACTCCCTCAAGAAATAATAAGTTGCATGGCCTCTAATAATATTGTGAGCTGGTCCTCTACTGAATATGATGTGGTATATGAGTATTTTTTTTTGTAAAAATAAGATAGAGATAAATTACCTTGCCTGATGACTGTCCATAACCAGAGTAATCATACCTGTAAAGTATGTTGAAATTGTTTTAAGATAGGCAACTTTCATTATCGAGAATAGCATGGTCACAAAACTTGCTAAGGTTTCAAGGACTTAGACTTGCAGCATATGATGCTATTTTAAAGGCTTAACAAAAATGAAGAATGAAGCCTAGCATGATCAATGTACTCACGTTGATGAAAATGTCTATATCATAAAATTATTCACATAGTAACCCTGATGCACTAGTAAGAAATAACAACAGAAAAAAATGAATGTTTGATATACATCTTCATACAAGCAAACAATCTACTCTAGGTTGTGGCCAATGGAAATGAAATCTACAATAAATTTGATGATTCTACTCCCAACAAAATTATATAAATAGTTGATGCAGGTTGCACAATATGTCCTTTTGATTTTGTCTTACATAAGAGCCAAGCTTGCATGGCTATTGACTTAATATTGAGGGCATGCGGCTTCTTAAGTTTGACTCTCCAGTCAATTACAATAAATTAAAAAAATGAAAGTTTCATGTTTCGAGTCAACTATCAAGCGCAATTTGCTTATTTCAGTCTGCATTCATCCCCACCTTAGTGTGAAACTCCCTTTGTCCTTTCAATAGTTAAGTGTAGACGTGCATCCAGTATTCCAGTTATTACCATGGGTATTATACTTTGTACTATGGAGAGAATACAAAGGTGTTCCTGGAAAAAAATGGAAAGAATACAAAGGTGTTCCTCGAAAAAAATGGAGAGAATAGAAAGGTATATATGTGTGTGCCTTCTTTTGGAGTATTTCTACTTCATACATGTTATAGTCTAAAACTCATTCTAACGCAAGATTCAACCACAAAGTTAAGTTATCATAAATAGAGCTAAGAATTGTGTAAGCATTTTTTCTTAATAACATATAAAGCAAAAAAAAGTATATGTCTACTTTCACCTAATAGTATGTGCTGCAGTGGGCACTATGATTTCGTCTGCACCATTGCGTGGTTTATCCATCCAACTAACTGTTCATTTGTCTATGTTTGTTGCTACAAAGTCATGACTTAATTTGATCCTTGGGTTGAGCAAAAGATTTAATTCGGGTAACATGCAGGACATACAGAGTTTTTTTTTTAATGTGAACTTGAGTGTGTCGTTGTGTAGCAAAATAATCAGCTCAAATAGAACATAAATTATCAAATATGATGTAGCATACTCGAAATTAATATACGTGTATGAAAGCAAATCCCATGAAAAATCAAAATACTGTTTGCGTGAGTGACAGTGGCCCACACAAAGAAGATTATAATCCAGCTTTGGACAGACAGTCATGTCAAGTAAATTGCAACGCACTATCTTGTAAACTGTTGTCCAATTATTAGCTTTCTGTCTATAATATGCAGGGACCTTCTTCCAAGAAAATTGAAAAGCGTCATTAACAGCTTAACCTTATGGATATTAAATGAAAAGGAATAAATATTGTTCAAGTTCAAGTTTGACCTATTCATTGTAATAAAATGGTGAAGAAAAATACCACACTGTGTCTTTGCAAAAGCAGCAGCAACAACGAAATTTATACAGACAAGGATCGATGGCAAACCAAATCTTTGCCAAGTAACGTGTGTCCACGCTTTCCCGTGATCCCATCAATCAGACGAAAAAAATGAAGTCTCAAAAAGAATCAGGAGTATCGATTGCACATGATACATCTTTAACGAAAAATTAAACGCCATTTAGAAATTGCAAAGCTAATGGCAATCGTCAACCCAATTATGCAAATCGCAGTATGCAGCAGCACTTCACCTCACTCCATAACAGTACGGAGGACCATCACTGTATCTATAATATCCATTTCACCAATCAAACAAAAAAAAAAATCAACAACACAGCCAAACAAAAGAATTTTTTATGTAATCAATCAAGGAAGCCCACAAAATATGTTCCGATCAGTTTATCATAAGAGAATTAATTCTAAAAAATCGTTTCTTTTCACAGGATCATCATCCAGTAACTAAAGCAGTTACCCAAGGCGTGGAGCACGCCCAATCAACAACCGAGTCAAAATTACCCGAGAAATCAGTCAATCACAGAAGCACTTCAAGTACTTACCCCATGAGATTGACGTGGAGGCGTGCGCTGAGCTCGACGAAGACCCCGTACATGTTGCCGAGGTCGGCGGCGTTGCCATGTGAGAAGAGCACGGTGAGGTTGGCCCCGGGGTGGCGCACGTACATGGCGATGATCTCGGAGCCCCGCCGCGTCCGCACCCGCCTCGCCTCCACGCCCACGCTCCACCGCACGCCCGTCATCGCCACCCTCCTCGTCGCCACCTTGCACGCATCCGCCGCCGTGGCATTCGTCGCCTGAGCGGCACGCTCCGGCGGCGGCGGCGGTGTCGGCTCCTCCTCGTCGACCACGCCGTAAGACGGCGGGTTGGGAGGGAAGAACGCCATCTTGGAGGCCACCGAGGAAGTCACCCCTCCCATTTTCCAACCTCAGGCCTCCGGCCGACGCGGCATCAGGGTCTTCTCCGGCCGGGGGAGGTGGAGGCGGCCAGGCGGGGGGCGGGCACAGGGTCTTCAACTTCAAGGCCAGATTCTTTTGGAGTCCTAATTGGAAAGTTTACAGCTACGGGTTAGTCCATGAAAGGGATATTTGGAGTTGCTACGTTCTTCAAGGATCTTACAAGAAATAGTTAATTTATTCGGGTTTTATCAGAGGTATGGGGTTAAAATTGGCGCGGAATTAGGGGCGAGTTGGCGACTTGCCTTTGCTGCGGAAGAACTAAGATGAGCTGTCACGTGATTACCGGAAGCGGCGCACGTGAGGTCTTCTTTTCAACATTTTTTTTTCTTTTCTTTTAGCACTACAGTACACTAGATTCCTGGCTTTGAGGAACATTTCCTTTTTTGATCCGAGATTAATTATCAGAGATTTGTGAGGTTATTGTGTTGATGTTTATTTCTAAATATGGAGCATAGGATCAAACCATTAGAATTAGTATATGGATTTGGGTCACATCTCTTTCTTTGAATTTGAATTGATTTGGGTCACATCGTGCTGGTAGTTTAGATTATCAACCATCATTACTTTTTCTTTCAGAACAAATCAACATCATTCAACTAACAATATTTTTATCACAAAATAAATCAGGACCAGTCACCAGCTAGCCGATAAGACTGGTGCTAGTAGTATAACACTATGATGAGCTATGGTTGTCGGTGGAATGTATGGCCTGATCTGATCTGACACAGTCTTAATGGTAGTACATTGATACATAAGCATTGCGCGTTCTCCAAAAAAAATGATGATGACGTGGAACAAGTTGTTTGTTTTAAAGGACAGGAATGTTTACTTGTTTCTACTGTTGTTTGTTCTTTGTTTTTTTTTAAAAAATACCGCTTTTTATGGTGGAGATGTTAGCATATACAAAATCAAGGTTCGATGGTCCATGCAAACTGCCTTTTTCATGATCTCTCTCCGGGTCTTCTGCTGGGGATCGGATCCAGTGTAAGCTGTACCGGCGACATGGATTTGGAGTTGGTTGGCATGTATGGGCACTATGACCTGCCACTGGGTCCCTTCACCCAGCTCACTCTTTCGATCAGTTCCAGGCCATACTGCGATATCATGATACACATATGCCATATTGCCATCATGACATGGACATTGCTACATGATTTCATCAAAAATAAAGAAATAAGATTATACCACCCAAAAGAACAGAGGTTTTCTTCGGTACACAATACGTCTCAATGGTCGTACGGTCGTATTGTCAGTTTTTTTAGTTTTTTCTCTAAGGGTAAAATGGTCAGTTTTTTCCCAACGGTCGTACGGTTTTTTCGAAAATAATAAGATTGTCGTATGGACACCCCTGGGCCCACTACTCCGGTGGGTACCAGGACCGCTACTCGATGGGCCCCTGAGACTACTCAACTTGGGCAACACGGCACCTGCTGGCGTGGGACGCAAGGATTACAGAGGGATAGTACTCGGATAGGAAGCTACACATGTACAGATCCATGTAAAGAACTCCTAGCCGTACCCGACTAGTACTCTCCCCTCAAACCGACTTGTAACCCTGCCTCCCGGACTATATAAGGCGAGGCAGGGACCCCTATCTCTTCATCCGCATCATCTTGTAAACACACCCAATCAATCCAGAGCTACGCAGCATACAGGACGTAGGGTATTACGCACCTCGCGGTCCGAACCTGTCTAAATTATGTGCCACGTGTCTCTCCTTCGAGTTACCGATCTCGGCGAGGCCACATTCATCTACCTCGGGTACTCCCCTTGGTAGGTTGCCGGTCTAAAACACCGACAGCTGGCGCGCCAGGTAGGGGGACTCGCCGAAGATCACATGGTGAACTCGACGGCTTCAATCGTCATCAAGTCAACCGTCGCCTTCAACCACAGCGACACCTTCATCTTCGGCTCCTGGGTCTGCATCGCTGACGGCGCTGGATCGTTCCAGCGCTACCTCACCATGACCCCGGACCCAAAGACCGGGCTCGTGACGCTTCCCGAAGACGCCACGGGCCCACTCGTCGAAAAATTCGGCGAATTTTCGCTCTACAACCAAGTCGCCGACTTCGAGCTCGGATCCGCCTCCAACTCGAACTCGACGTCACCCTGGATCGTTTCATACGAGCCGGCTCCTGAGCCATCGTGTGAAGCGGCCCCTCTCCACGAGCACTTCCCATACGGTCTCTGCAACGCTAGCAGGGCCCACGCGGAAGCTCTCGCTGCACGCCGGGCCGGCAAGGAGATCGCCTCCGAGTACTCCTCGGACTCCAACACCGCAACCGGCTACTACTCGGACTCCTCCTACGAGTTCGACTTCGGATCGGACCCAATCGAGTCCGAGTCCGAGCTCAACATGACTGAGGAACCGCTGTCAGGTCCTGCCGCTGGCCTGGTCATTACATCCACTCTCGCCGGCAGATTCGTTTACTGGCCCGACCGCAAGCCTGCAGACCTGACGGACGACAACTCACGCTGCGTCGCCTACCTCGATTCACTCCCCTTCCAGGAGGGGACCCCGCTGGCTCTAAACGACGAGCAAACCCCCACCGAGGTGGCGACTACTGACTCCAGTCTCTGCACTCCCGACCGTGAAGTCTTCATGACGGCCACAGATGTTGGGACTTCGGAAAACCGACCTGACCGGTACCTTGACGACATCTTGGAGGATGAGTTGTCTGCCAACGCACCTCCGAACGAGACCACCGAAGACAAGAACGCTCGGCGTGACCGCAACAGGAAGCGGAATGATCGACGCAGACGTCTCCGGGAAACTCTCCCCATCCGGAACCTCAGCGAGGCCCTGGAGCAAGTCGCCAACCGGGTACACACTACTCCTGAGCAGTGCCTCATGTCTATCACCACGATAGCACGGCAGGCCCAGGGGATCCGCGCGGGCGAAGTCATCGCCAAACTCGCTGAAGACGCCTACTTCATGCGAGTCGACAACAGGGTTGCTCAAGTACCCCCCCCCGTCAGAACTCACGACGTCAGAAACAACAAAGCCACTAGCCGCAGCCCGGCAGACGGCGGACGCAACCGTGTCCGTGGTGAACACCAGCCAAATCCCAACCGCTCTAGGGCCTCAGGTGGAGGACCCTCACAGGGCGGCATCAGCCAGGGTGGCACCGGAGGTAGTCGCGGCGGCGGCGGTGGCAGCAGCGGCGGGAGCTCATCCCATGACGCCGGCAAAAGAGCTGGTTGCGGCGGCGATCGCGGCGGCCGAGGCCACGCGACTAGCCACGCCACCGGCAACGCACGTGGCGGCTACGACGCCCGCCACAAGATCGACGAGATCCATCGCAAGAGGGCTACTGAAGCAAGCGACAGCGACGGCTTCCCCGCATACTCCGCAAGACTTCGCAACCTGCTTCTTCCCGAGAAATTCAAACCTCTCGGGATCTCCAAGTATGACGCGAAGCAAGATCCAGTCCAGTGGCTCAGGTGCTACGTCTTGGCCATCGAAAATGCTGGTGGCAACAACGACGCGAAGTGCCTCTTCTTCCCCTTCTGTCTGGACCAGGCTCCACTCACATGGCTCGAGTCACTTGAAAAGAACTCGATCGACCGGTGGGACCAGCTCAAGGCTCAGTTCACCAGCAACTTCACGGGCGCCATGGGGCGCTCGGGTACTCGCATGGACCTGGCGATGGTCAAGCAGGAACAAGGCGAGACGCTTCGCCAGTACATGCGGTGCTTCTTCGACAAGCGCGCGACCGTAGTCGACGTCACCGACAAAGAAGTCATCGACCTCTTCCAAGACGGACTCTATCACCGTCGCACCTTCGAAGACTTCGGTCGCCGCCGCCCGAGTTCCATCACCAAGCTCAAAGACATGATCACATCATGGGCCGACGAAGAGGACAAGGCAAACGCCAAGTACGACTCCATTCGCGACAAGAACAAGAGCAACACGGGCGGCAACAACAACAACAACAAAGATCAAGGGGGTCGCCACAACAACAACTACTCGAGCTCCAACCGCAAGCGCAAGCCAGACAACACAGTCGCGGCTATACAGCGCCCTGCAAAGGACAACTCAAAAAAGACCTCAGGCGGCTTCAGAGACTTGCTCAAAGAGAAGTGCCCGTGGCATCTGGATGGTAATCACACCACCGAGCAGTGCTACCAGCTCCGGCGAGCACTCAAGGATACTCCCGATCCACGGCCTCCTCACGACAAGAAGGGCAAGAAAAAAGTCGACGAGGGCAACAGTGACTTCCAGGAACCTGAGAAGACGGTGAATGTCCTCTTCGGCGGACTACCCACTAGACGGTCTCAGAAGGCCACCCGACGGGAAGTCTTGAACATCGAACCAGCGGTGCCGACACCTCTGAGGCGGTCGGAGGTACCCATCACCTTCTCCCGCGTGGATCAATGGACAAGCTTCTCTGAGCCAGGACGTTTTCCACTCGTCCTGAAACCTGTAGTCGCGGGCTCCAGACTCAACAAGGTCCTCATCGATTGCGGGAGCGGACTCAACGTCCTCTTCACCAAGACCTTGAAGAAGATGAAGCTCGACATCACCGACATGCTCACCAAGAGCGCGTCACCCTTCTACGGCATTGTCCCCGGTAACGCAGCTATTCCACTGGGCTCAGTGGTCCTGCCAGTTACCTTCGGGGAGACAAGGGAGAACTACCGCACCGAGTACATCAAGTTCGAGGTTGCGGACTTCGAAACCTCCTACCATGCCATCCTCGGCAGACCAGCTATCGCCAAGTTCATGGCGGTACCACACTACACCTACTTGGTACTCAAAATGCCAAGTCCTGCCGGAGTACTCACATTGCAAGGGGACTTGAAGATTTCGTTCGACTGCGACACCGAAGCTGTGGAACTCGCAGCGACCAACCAAGTACCCAATGCAATGATGGAGATCTTTGCTGCGTCCAAAAAGCTCGCCCCAACCGAACTCAAGATTCCCGAGAAGACCGACACCGCAAACAAGCCTCAGCCATCAGAGGAAGTCCAAGTGAAGGCCATCGACCTTGGGACGGGCGACAGCAGCAAGACTACCATGATCGGGACGGGCCTTGACCCGAAATAGGAAGACACGCTCGTCAGCTTCCTCCGGGCTAACCGAGACATCTTCGCATGGAAGCCAGCGGACATGCCAGGGGTGCCCAGGAGGCTGATCGAGCACTCACTCAACGTCGATCCTAAAGCTACCCCCAAACGACAACACCTTCGCCATTTCGCCGACGACCGACGGGATGCCATCAAGAAGGAACTCGCCAAACTACTCGCGGCGGGCTTCATCCGTGAAGTCTTCCATCCTGAGTGGCTCGCCAACCCCGTCCTCGTCCGCAAGAAGAACACCAACGAGTGGAGGATGTGCGTCGACTACACCAACCTCAACAAGCACTGCCCCAAAGACCCCTTCGGGTTGCCGCGGATTGATCAAGTCATCGACTCCACGGCGGGCTGCGACCTGCTCTGCTTCCTCGACTGCTACTCCGGGTACCACCAGATCGCTATCAAGGAAGAAGACCAGGAGAAGATCGCGTTCATCACCCCGTTCGGCGCTTACTGCTACACGACAATGTCGTTCGGGTTGAAGAACGCCGGCGCCACCTACCAACGAGCTATCCAGGCCTGTTTCAAGAAGCAGCTCAACAAGAACATCGAAGCCTACGTGGATGACGTGGTCGTCAAGACCAGAAACTCCGATACGCTCATCACCGATCTTGAAGAGACTTTCGCATCCCTGCGAGAGTACCAATGGAAGCTCAATCCCAACAAGTGCGTCTTCGGCGTACCATCTGGGAAACTACTCGGCTTCATTATCAGCCATCGTGGCATCGAAGCCAACCCCGAGAAGATCTCCGCCATCACCAACATGAAAGCTCCAACCTGCATCAAGGATGTCCAGAAGCTGACCGGGTGCATGGCGGCCCTGAACAGGTTTATCTCGAAGCTTGGAGAACGGGGACTACCCTTCTTCAAACTACTCAAGCATCAAGAGAAGTTCGCGTGGACCGCGGAGGCTGATCAAGCTCTGGCGCAGCTCAAAGACTTCCTGTCTAAGCCACCGGTCCTCACGGCTCCTCGCAAAAAGGAGCAGCTACTGCTCTACCTCGCTGCGACTACTCATGTGGTCAGTACTGCCATCATCGTCGAGCGGCAGGAAGAAGGCCACGCCTACCCAGTCCAGCGACCAGTCTACTTCGTCAGTGAGGTTCTCTCAGAGTCCAAGGCACGGTACCAGCCGGTCCAGAAGCTACTCTACGCAGTGCTCATCACCTCGCGGAAGCTACGACACTACTTCCAGGAGTACTCGATTGTTGTTATCACCGACTACCCGCTCGGTGACATACTCCGCAATCAGGATGCTACTGGAAGAATCTCCAAGTGGGCGGTCGAACTCGGCGCCCTCAACATCGACTTCAAGCCACGAACTGCTATCAAGTCCCAGGCACTAGTCGACTTCATGGCAGAGTGGCGGGAGAATCAGCTACCAACTCCAACCGAGCGCCCAGAACACTGGGTGATGTACTTCGACGGCTCACTCAAGCTCGAAGGGGCGGGTGCAGGGGTGCTACTGATTTCTCCACAGGGCGAACAACTCAAGTACGTCCTGCAGATCTTCTGGAAGGTCTCAAACAACGAAGCCGAGTACGAAGCCTTACTTCACGGGCTCCGCCTCGCAATCTCTTTGGGCATCAAGCAGCTACTAGTCTACGGCGACTCCGCAGTGGTCATCAACCAAGTCAACAAGTCTTGAGATCGCAACAAGGAGAACATGGACGCCTACTGTCTGGAAGTCCGCAAGCTCGAGAACAAGTTCTACGGTCTCGAGTTCCACCACGTCATCCGCGACAACAATGTTGCCGCGGACGTCCTGTCGAAGCTTGGTTCTACTCGCGCGCAAGTACCTGCTGGAGTCTTCGTCCACGAGCTTCATGTGCCATCCATCCCGGAGCCGGCGCCAACGACCACTGACCCTGTGCCACCACAGTCCGGTCAGGAGGTCATGATGATTGACGTGGACTGGAGACAACCCTTCATCGACTACATTCGCGAGCAGAAGGTCTCATCCGACAAGAACTTGGCCGAACAACTCGTCCGACGAGCCAAGGCCTACGTACTAGTCGGAGACAAGCTCTACAGGCGAGGTGTCATTTCTGGAATACTCATGAAGTGCATACCTCGAGAAGAAGGCAAGGATATCTTGGAGGAGATCCACAAAGGCGTCTGCGGCAACCACGCGTCTTCTCGAATGCTGGTGAGCAACGCTTTCCGATGAGCTTTCTACTAGCCCACAGCTTTGGCTGATGCTGAAGAACTCGTCAGAAAGTGCCAAGGATGTCAATTCTTCGCCAAGCAGCAACACGTCCCGGCCTATAAGCTAGTCACCATACCACCAACCTGGCCCTTTGCCTGCTGGGGGCTCAACATGATTGGGCCTCTGCCAACTGCGTTAGGAGGATTCAACAGAGTCTTGGTGGCCATCGACAAGTTCACCAAGTGGATCGAAGTCAAGCCGGTCACCTGCCCAAAGGCCGACAGAGTACTCGACTTCTTGAATGAACTCGTGCATCGCTACGGGCTGCCCCATCGCATCATCACAGACTTGGGTTCCAACTTCAACAACCATCAGTTCTGGGAGTACTGCGAGAACAGCGGGATCGACGTTCGGTACGTCTCAGTCGCTCACCCCCGCGCCAACGGCCAAGTTGAGCGCGCTAACGGGATGGTACTCGACGCCCTCAAGAAGCGTTTGCACGACGCAACTAACACCAAAGGAGGCAAGTGGATCAAGGAACTACCCAACGCACTCTGGGGGCTTCGTACTCAGCCTACCAAGCCGACGGGGCAGTCGCCCTACTTCCTGGTCTACGACTCCGAAGCTATTCTACCTGCTGACGTGATGTGGGAATCCCCGGCAGTAGAGCAATATGACGAAGGCATCTCAGAAGACAGCAGACAGGTTGACATCGATGGTCTCGAAGAAGCCCGCTGCGCCACCCTCGTCCAATCAGCAAGGTACCTCGAGGGTATCCGACACTATCATGATCGCAACGTCAAGGAACGCTCCTTCAACGTCAGCGATCTAGTCCTCCGTCGTATCCAGAAAATGGATGGACTACACAAGCTCAGCTCACCATGGGAAGGTCCCTTCTCAATCTCTAAGGTGACCGGACCAGGCTCCTACCGCCTCCAAACACTTGAAGGCGACGACATCAGCAACTCGTGGAACGTCGACCAGCTGTGTCGCTTCTACGCGTAGTCGCTCGACTACTCTATGGGTCCAGGTCTACACGACTACTCACGGACTCCTTGCTGTAAGCGGCCTTCCGGTCCTGGCACTAGTCTCCAGACTACTCTTCTCCAAGATCCAGCGTCAACGGCTACTAACGGATCTTGGGCCGCTTAGAGCGCTGAGGACTCTAGCGGCGGTCTGCAAGACCATGTACTCTAGATCCAGTCTATACGACTACTAACGGATCTCTAGCTGTAAGCGGCCTAAGGGTCCTAGCGCCACTTAGCCGTAGGCGGCCTCCGGGTCCTGGCGACTACACTTGTAAACGGCTCTGACCATCTATGTGTACTTATTCATCAGTAATAAAGTTTGATTTTCATTCAACTTCTTTACTGTGCCTTCCAATCAGGCATCTCCTACTGAGTACTACTACTCACAAGCTCCACCACGGTTTGGTACTCCGCATACTTCATTGCAAGTGGCGGCTACGAGTACTTATTTCACAGATATATCGTGGTCAACTTTCATTGATAATCCAAACAAGTTACTAACAACTCTGTTTGTTTTACATCAACTACTTTAAGCTACTCCTACAGGTACTCCTACTGAAGGTTGAGCTTTTCCGCCACTTGTTCAGCAATGGGCGCCATCTCCTCCAGGAGGGCCTTGTACTGATCGTCAGTACAGTTCGCCGCAAGTCCACCGGCGACTACGTTCACTGGAGCCTTGGGGAAATATGACTTCATATATGCCAAGACTTGGTTCGGGATCGACTTCACCAAGTGCTTGACATACGTTGCCAGACGCCCGAGGGCTTCCTTCAACTAGTCCACCAGTGGAGCAATCTTGGGCCCGCCCGGGTGTGGCACCAGCAGCCTTGCAATAGGTAGCGCGGCTTCCTCAAGTTCCTTCAGCCGACCCCGCAACTTCTCGCAATCTTCATTGAGCTTCTGCAGAGATTTATAGCATGACAAGGTCACGGTCTGAGGCTTCACGAAGCTCCATGTGCTTGATACACTCATTGCTCAACTGAGCGTACTCATACTCAAGTACCTCTCTTTTGTCGATCTCACGATACACGATGTTCTTCAAGTCCGTCTCCGACGCCTTCAGCTGGTCGACCCTCTCCTCAAGCTCTGCAGACAACTCATCACACTGTCAGATTACACCACGGTACCCTAATAAGTACTCAAAGGCTTTGGCGGGAAGCATACCTTTATTCTTCTGGCACAACGACTTGTTTTTCCGAATCAAGTCGTCCCTCTTCGCCTGCATCTCTTGCACTTCGTTATGATATTGGGCGAAGGCACCGTCGAGCTTGGATTGGAGCAGGGCGGAATGTTTCTTCGACTTATCGAGCTCCTTCTCCAAGGCTTCGGCACGAAGGACTGTGTCGCCGTACCCCTTCAGTAGCTCGGACTTCTCACGGGATCTTTCAATAACATCCTGCGTAGACAGAACAGTCAAACGGGTACTTGTATTTCGTCGTACAAGACTACTCGAGGTACTCGCAACGTACCTTGACCCACTGCTGGGTACGCCGCCATGACTCCATGTTCAGAGCTACAACGGCCGGATTGACAAGATTGTCTTCCAGCAGCTCAAGGCCTCCACAGCTCGAAGATGCCTCCTCTGCCATAGCCGCCGAACGGATCGGCGCGGCTTCCTCTATGATGGGCGAGCGGACGACTACGTCCGTGCTCGTCCCGTGGAGCGGATCGTCCTGCACTTCCGCACCCGACTCGGGGGCCACCGCAGTCTCCAACTCGGGGGCTGTCTCTTCCGTCGTCCCGGCCATCGGTCCTGTGGGCTCTGACTCCACAGTAGCCGTCTCCATGGCCACAGCGTCAGGAATCGAGGTTCCCTCAGCTTGTGCTCCTAACACAATGAGTACACGCAGTCAATCTTAGCGGCTACGACTACTATGCATGATGACTACCAGTGGTGACAGGACACATACCTTCAACCAAGGTGGCTTCCTTCAACGTCGATTCCACCGCGACTTCAGTCTGTGGCGGCGGCTGCGGTTCGCGCTCCTCCGCCGAGCGGCCCTCTCCAACAGCTGGAGTGCTGGTCTCCTCACCGTCCCATGACAGGTCCGTGGATTTCCTGCATCACGAAGTAATCAAGTCAGCAATGCAAGTCTACCGTCTACACGACTACTTGAAAGTTCATAAGCACTTACAGTGTCGGCCGCACAACGGTCACGGTCGGAGCACCTAGTATACTGGCAATATCAACTATGCTAGCCTCGGCGGCAGCTCCGGCCTCAACAGACGCCTCCTCCGGTTGCTCCACAGCTGCAGCCGGCAGAAGGCTTCGTCCTTCTTCAACCGATGGCTGCGGCTCCGCAGCGCCGGTCTCCTACCGTGCCGCTGCTGGTACGACTACCTCGGTTGTCGGAGGCGGGCTGATACTCCTATCAGCTGCCGCCCCCACTGTATCCAGGACCCCCTCGTCGCTCTGGTCTACGGGGTCCGGGGAGGGGATATCCTGCAACATTACAAGACAAATCTTCAGCACACGACTACCTATCAGCTGTGCTCGACTACTCTAGTCGCGGCGTTTACCTCTTGGTTGGTCGTCTCGGAGATCTTCAGCTTCTTGACGACGCGTTTCCGCGCCACGTTGCGAGGCCTCCTCGGCGGCACCGGCAGGTTAGCCTCGAGACTCGACGGCTTCTCGATGATGACTGGGACGTCTGGCATCCCAGCTCGCCTGTACCTGGAGCGCAGCTGGAATCTTTGCTGCAGTGTTTCTTCATCTTCATCGTCATCAGAGCCGGACTCGATGACAACGGCGTCACTGCCTTCACCGACTACGCGGCGCTCTTTCCCCTTGGGCTCCGCCTTCCCCTGCGCCTGTCCTTCGAGACGCGGAGGGGAGGATGGGACGGAGATGTATTTTGCCACATCATCCTACAATATACAACATATGTGAGTACGACTACATCAAGCTAATCAGTACTCGGGGGCTTCTGTCACGACTACTGACCTGGCTTGGCGGCCGAGCTGCGGAGTACTCGGGAACCGGGCAAGGAGTGTACGGCGGCATGTCCTTGAAGATCTTACCCAGCCTCTCGACGATGACGTCGTCCTCGAATTCGAAGTCAGGCAACCGGGACGTATCCTTGTCGCCGGTGTACTGGTACCCGAGGGTGTCTCGTGCCATCAGTAGCTGCACTCTCCTCTTCATGAAGCTGAAGGCCACGTGTTCGGCCCTCAGACCGGCTTCTCGCAAGGCCTTGATCTTCTTCAGCAACTCGGGTAGCTAAATACCCTCTTGCATGGTGGGCTCTGTGTTCCACCACAGCTTGTGCTTCGGTTGACACCCGCTCGGCTTCGGCAGCTCAGGATGGTGGTTGCTGATGTAGAACCATTTGGCCTTCCAGTCCTGGTTGGAGTCTATCAACTTGTACGGCAGGTACTGGTCGGCGGCGTCTTTACGCATCTGGATACCGGCACCTCCGACTACTCGTGTATCGTTGATGCTCGGTTGCGGCTTCAACCGGAAAAACTTCCGAAACAAGACCCAGTGGGGCTTGATCCCCACAAAGGCCTCGCAGAAGTGTACAAAGATAGAAACAAGGAAGATTCCGTTGGGGTTGAGATTAAGGTACTCGATGCCGTAGTACCTGAGCAGACCCTTGAAGAAATCACTGGCGGGGAGTGCCAATCCGCGCTCTACGAACCGGGCGAACATTGGGATTTCGTCCGGGTTCTTCTCCATCGGGTACGGATCGCCGGTGGCGGTACGCCATAGATCCACCTCCTTCTCACGAAGGAACCCACTGTTGACCAAGGCGAGGAGGTCCTCGGTCTTCAGTTTCGCCTTCTTCCACTCCTTCGCCGGATTGGGGCGAGGGGACGAGGGTGGCGACGTCGACGACTGGCCGGCATCCCCGGTCTCCTCATCGCGGCTCCTTTTCTTCGACACGCCGGTCTTCTTGCCCTTCGCTGGAGATCTCTTCATTCTCCAAGTAACGCGTGTCTTCACTCGCATTCGCTCGGGGCTACAGCGGCGGGTGAACTACGGCGGCGCGAGCAAATGGAACTAAGTCCTTGCGCGGCGGCGGCGGCAGCAGAGGAGCAGAGGAGGCAGCGATTCAGATCTAATCTGAGGAATGCAACTGCTAGGAGTGAAAAACCCTAAGGGACTCACCGGTTATTTATAATCGGCCCTGGCGGCTCGGTTCTCAGCGGGCGGATACGGCGCCAGACGGGTGACCTAGCGGCAGCAGCGTGACTCTTCAACTTCCAGTACTCGATGCTCTCCATCTCGGGGGCTCGACTACTTCAGATGACCTCAGTGGGATCCAACCAGATTCAAGAACCACTCAGGACATATTCTACAGTCAAGGTGACCCTTTAATTCGAGAGGAAGTACTCGACTCAAGGCTCGGGGGCTCCGTGCCACGTGTCCTTCGGTTTTTTCTCCGGATTTTTCGGGATAAGATTGGCAGAACTCCAGATTGACCCTCAGCTTGAATCTACGATTCGACCTAAGGCTCGGGGGCTACATTCCATATGGAATGCGATTCTTCGAATCGCATTTTCCATATGGTCTCGTCATCAAGAAATCACGAGTATTATTGAAGACCTTCGAGAGAAGCACTCGGGGACGCTTGAGGACTACTCGAGAAGACTTCAAGACTACTCAAAGATCAGCTGGAGTACCTTCCAGCCTCGGGATGGTTCAAGCACTCTTGAGGACTTTCGGCTTGTGGAACTCGGGGACGCTCAAGGACTACTCGCCAAGGCCATCAAGACTACTCGAAGACATCCTGCTCGACTACAAAGTACTCGGGGGATTGTCGTATGGACACCCCTGGGCTCGCTACTCCGGTGGGTACCAGGACCGACTACTCGATGGGCCCCTGGGACTACTCAACTTGGGCAACACGGCACCTGCTGGCGTGGGGCGCAAGGATTACAGAGGGATAGTATTCGGATAGGAAGCTACACATGTCCGGATACATGTAAAGAACTCCTAGCCGTACCCGACTAGTACTCTCCCCTCAAACCGACTTGTAACCCTGCCTCCCGGACTATATAAGGCGAGGCAGGGACCCCTATCTCTTCATCCGCATCATCTTGTAAACACACCCAATCAATCCAGAGCTACGCAGCATACAGGACGTAGGCTATTACGCACCTCGCGGCCCGAACCTGTCTAAATTGTGTGCCACGTGTCTCTCCTTCGAGTTACCGATCTCGGCGAGGCCACATTCATCTACCTCGGGTACTCCCCTTGGTAGGTTGCCGGTCTAAAACACCGACAAAGATTCCAGTAAAGTGAATGAAGATATAATGTTAATTAATAAACATTTGATATATAAAAAAATGACAGTTTACATTTCCGATAATACCCTTTAATTACCAGTACGACATTTGAATACTACCGTACGACAGCTAACAAAACCAGTCGTATAGAATTAATCTCAACCATCCGATCCTTACATATAAGTACTTTTCTGTTACATACGATTCCTTTTCCAACATGTCGTACAGGACGTATTGTGTACCGAAGAAAACCTCAAAAAGAAATCACCCATGCACACAAATGATATTCACTCAATTTTTTTCGAATGGAAGAATGTTAACTCCTTTTACAGCAGCAGCATGACATATTGCTGCAGTGGCACGCATAACCTACATGGACTTGCTAATGTACATGCCGAGATGAAAATATCATCAAATCCGCTGAGAGTCTGAGATGGCCCATGTCAGTGGATGGAATTATTAGGGCTTGCAAAGGTTGTCTCGAGTGCAACACAAACATATACAGCACCAGACCGTGACTGAATATTTAAACAAAATCGCATCAATATCATTAGCCTTTTCTTACGAGAAAACAAAAAAAAAATGCTACGAGACTTTCTAGCTCTGCTTTGGATGCAACTAATAATCTCTTGCACTGCACCCACACGCTGAACGCAAAACCCGCAATCTGCAGCGTGAAAGGCAGCTACCTCTCACCAGCAACACTTTGTTTTAGCCTTTTTGACTTTGCAGTGTTCATTGACGGCTTGACAAGGCACAACAGTTCTTGCAATCTGTCTCTATTTTTTTTCCTTTTCTTTTTCGATCGACTCTTCGCTTCCAGCAAGCAATGATGGTGAGTTCTTTCGATGCTTCCAGTTGTGCGAGATGGAAAGATGGAGGCTGTGAAAAGACGAATGAATCGAACGCGCATGCTCGCCGGCGTTCTCCTTTGTTGTTTTGGGTGTCAGAACGCGGAGGAGCTCGTGTGTGCCCGCCAGGAAGAGTGCAGAGCCGCATGGTTGGGGTAGACATGCCTGCTGGTTAGGAGGTCAATCATGGACTGATCCGGCCGCGCTTGGTTTCTTTTCCTGTTGGTTGGGCAGGCCAATTTCTTTGTGGCGCCCGCTGTGCCCTACTGTTCGGTAGCCATGATGAAATCTGTCTGAAGAACTCCATCGGCAAAATGGAGAGTAGTGGCACCAAAATGCAGCGGCAGTGGCAATGTCATCCACAGATTCAGGAATCTTGGGGACATGGGGCTGTGACAGCTAACAGCTTCAGGGTTCAGACACACCAGAGCAGGGTTGAACTGACAATTGTGTACTCTGACTAACCAGCATTAGTCAAGACTGTGATCATAAAACCCATCATGAAATACAGAGCTTTACGTTTATAATAGTTAATAGTAGTCTGAACCGTATTTAGGGGGCTGCGAATTGTGAACTGAACTAGCCATTGTTAATAGTTGCAATTTGTCTGCGATATCATTGGCCACAATCGACATATCGTTAAGAAAGCATTATGTGATAATATTACTTAGTGACTAGTAGAGGCTTCTTAGACTGACTCTAGCAGACTACTCATCCGCACGCCCAAACCCAAAATGAGGGGAAAATTGACACTGTACCGTCTCCAACAGTCCACCCACCTTCATCTTCATTATGCGGACAGCAGCCTCCGTGCGCTCAAACTCGGGTGCTTCTCTCCTCTCCCCCATCTTCTTTTTCCTCAACCGCTGGACGTCTGGACCCACCTCTCTGCTCCCGTGCCTCACCGGCGCGGAGGTCCGTGTGGAGGCGCTCGCGACCGCGCTCCTCGGCGAGAGGTGTGCGGCGGCGCTCCGCGACGCAGGCCCGCGACGGCGCCCCCCTGCGGAGGTGACGGCAGGCCCCCTTCCTCTACGGCGCGGAGACGGAGGAACTCCACGGCGCGGAGGCGGGCGGAGCTCCATCGATCCGGCGCCGCCGCCCTCTTTCTCCACAGCGAGACTGTGCGGCGGCGGAGGCTCCGGCGAGCGGAGCAGGGGTGGGCTCCCTCGATCTAGCAGCGGTGGGGCTCCATGGCACGAGGCGGAGCAGGAACGATGGCTCGGATTCGACGACGACGTGTTGACCTGTGAGCTCCCGCCTCGTCGCTGTCGCCGGGAGAGAAAGCAAGGGCCGGGACAGACCTCCTCGCGCCATGCCTCCTTCCTCGTGCGTGGCGGCGGCCTTCTCCCTCTCTTCTCTGCCTCGAGCGGCCGCCGCCGGCCATCCTCGCGGCCGGATCCTCCCGCGCCGGCCATCCTCGCGGCCGCTGCTCCGACCGCGGTGCCGGAGAGGTCAGCGCGGCGGGCTCGAGGCCGCCGCCGGAGAGGGAGGGAGGGCGCCGTCCCCTCCACGGGATCCGGTAGCCAGGGAGCTCGCCGCCGCTCCTCAGTGGGTCCGCCGCGCATCCGCTCGTCGCTCGTCGTTTCTCCGGGCGGTCGCGGGAGCCAACTGCCCTGTCGATTGGGGATGGGGATGAAGGGGATTGCTGGAGTCCCACTTTTTTTTTAAGAGAAGTTTCCTTCTCTCTCATTCTCTCATACCGGGTTTTTGCAGATGGGGATGAAGGATATTGCTGGAGTCAGTCTTAACATCTCTGAAAAAGCAGGTACAGAGTACAAGCAGCGGGAAGACTTCTGATTGAATATGGAGCTCCTTTCAACCTACTTTGGTTTAGTTTTTTTCTCTCTCTCTGTGTCAGTTATTTTTTAGAGCTCGCAGGCAGTCAAACCCAGTCCGTAACTCCGTATGCATTGCAAGTTTGCAACAGGATCAAAGGTCAGAGTTTCCAGCACAAGAGTAATCTCGGATCAACAAACACCACTCAGCACTCATCCACTGATCCACCTGATCATGTGGAGGCAGTGTGGAACCGTACGGATACCTCGTGTGTCCCAAACAAAGAAAGAAAGGTCGGGACGGGCCCGTCGTCAGTGGACTGCGTGCGATGGGCCGCGTCCGCGACTCAAACAAAAGGAAAAAGTCCTTTTTACCTCCCTGGACGCTGAATTGAGTCCATGATTCCTCCCTAAACTCCAAAGCTGTCCAGTTGGGTACCCTGAACTCGCAATACCGGACAAGAGACCTCCCTAACAACATTTCAAGGCGGTTTCGTCCTATGTGGCGACACACCATCGCCACGTGGTGTCAAGTCACCATGGCATCTCATCTCTCCCACGTCATCTCTCTCCCTCACGGCCTCACCAACGCTTCGCCGCCGACCGTGCCATCTCTGGACGCGCGCGGGCCGAGCTCGCGGGCCTCGAGCTCTTCGACGCGAACCACGGCCTCTCCTCCGTCGTGCGCATGATGGCGGCGGCCGACCCAACGTCCCTTCCGCCCTCCGTCACCGATGCCAACGAGTCCGAGCAGAGCGCTCTGGCCATGCTTCGGGAAGCCAGGGTTCACGCCGAGGCCGCGTGCGGTGCCGTGGAGCGGTGCTGCGACCGCGTGCTGGCGGCCTACGACCTTCTGGATCAGTCGGGCCTCCCTGGCGTGGACGGCTTCGTCACCGAAAAGCGCGACGCCGCCCGCGATGGCCTCGTGGACGCGGAGCATCTCGCAGCGGTGAGCGTCGCGTACGCCTACACCGCCCTCTGCTTGTTGTTCCCGGAGTTGGTTTAGCGGAGAGGAGTCAACGGCGAGGGCCATCGGCTCTGAAACCTGTAGGGCTCTGTTTTGTTGACTGTTAGTTGATCGGTCGCTTGCAATTGACATCAGTGTAACCGTGTTCTGGTATGTCCTTACTGTTTTTCGGGATCTTGCTCGGCCTCGTCTCAATGATGGCTGCTGAAACTATGAACCGAAATAGAATTTTCTGCTGTTTCCTGATTCTGTGATTGATTCTTCGTTGGGGCATGCATACCCTCACTGTTGATCCGTGTGATTGAGATGTTATAATCAGATTACTAGTCACATTAGGTGAATAATGCAGTTTCAGTGATCGTTGGCGTCGGCGACGGAGGGCAGAGGGGCCGTCGGGTCGGCCGCGGCGCCGCACGGCGTGAGAAGGTCGGCCGCCGCCATCATGCGCACGGCGAAGGAGAGGTCGTGGTTTGCGTCGAAGAGCTCGAGGCCCGCGAGCTCGGTCCGCGCGCGTCCACCCTGCGCGTCGGCGATGTGCATCGGTGACACGAGGTGCGCCGCCGCGTCGCGAGCGTGGTCGCAGTGGTGCTTCGCCTCGATCGCCCGCTCCCGGACCCGCACCGTCCAATGCGCCGTCGCCGCCATGTCTCTCGCTATGTAGTCTCACGTCAAAATTTTCTCTGGATGATGAGCACGAACTTTCGCGAGTGCCGGTCCGGCGACGGCAGCGGCCAGGTGCGACGCGACGAGGAGCACGGGCACCAGCGACGGCGGCGGCCAGGTGCGATGCGAGCAGAGGAGCGCGTGCTCCGGCGGCGGCGGAAGGGAGCGCGAGCCGGCGGGGCGCGGGTCCCCCGGCGGCCGGCGGTGGAGCGTTGGTCAGGGTCAGGGAGAGATGACGTGGGAGAGATGACGTGGGAGAGATGAGATGTCATGGTGACTTGGCACCACGTGGTGATGACGTGTCGCCACGTAGGATGAAACCGCCTTGGAATGTTGTCAGGGAGGTTGCTTGTCCGGTATTGCGAGTCCAGGGTACTCAAATGGACGGTTTTGGAGGCTAAGGAGGAATTGTGGACTCGGCTCAGCGTCCAAGGAGGTAAAAAGGATTTTTTCCCAAACAAAATGGCGGGGATGGGCCAATCATCGGTTCAGGTTGGGCCTCATCTCCCCGTCTCTCCTTTTTGCCACTCGCTCGAGTTCTTGTGCAACGTTTCACTCGAGTTCTTGTGCAGTGTGATCCGCTCAGCTCTTAACATCAAAGCACATCAGCCATCCTTGACGCAGCGACCCCGGCCTGCAGGTTGGGCAGGGCTTCCAGTGAAGCTGCATTTCGACCTACTTAATGGTGCGACCACGTCGTTGGACAACGGCGATCTCCCGAGCAAGTTGCGCTTGCGCGTCACCACTGTCTGCATCCATGTTGTTGGGCAGGAGTTGGCGGTGGCAGCGACGCAGCGTCACACGTAACGGAGAGGAGGGGTGGGCTCGCCTTGCCCAACCTTGAGCACGTCGCAGAAGAATGACCTTGCTGTTAACGCGAAGCCGCGCACGGCCATATATAATCCCGCCGATGCTCTTCGTCGAATGAGATGGGTGGGGTGGATGCTCGTGCTCCAATCCAACTGGTTGGGAAATGCGAACGAGCTGCTGGCTCAGTGGTAGCACTCGCAGTGGCGAGGCTGCCGGCCGGGAGTTCAACTCCCGGCCTCGCACCGGGGCACAGTCCCCATTGAGATTTTCCTAGATTGTTTCCTACAGGTTCTGGATATTCGCGTGATGTCACAATGGGACTACGACGTGCCCGTCGTCTACGAGGTTCGTGCAACTTCGGTGATCTCCAGAATGACGCGAGTTGTGTATGAGTTGTAGTTCTAAGGTGTGCGTGGGTGTGGTGTGAGTGTGTTGAGTAGAGTTCAGATACTACAGCTTGTGTACTAGAGATCCGGGCTAAAAAAAAAACTGGTTGGGAAATTAATTGGAGTTGTGTAGGCAGAGAAACTCCCCTTGGGTCCATGGCATAGACATTTGACCTTGATCTCGTACCCCCTCCGATGTCTCGGAGGATCCATCGGCATCGATATCTCTTGTCCTCTCCTCCAATGTGATCGATCGTCTTCTAACTCACATTTTAATTTCCTATTGGAGTGGAAACTGGATTTAGCACAGCAGGATATCCATTTTGGAATTCGGAAGAGAGTCCCGATAAAAAAAATGGAAAGGAAAATGAAAGAGCGACAGGGAGATGGTAAGATGTCCGGGCCCACTGTACTCACCACGGCCAAAACATCCACAACCCCACCGCCAGGCCAGGCGCCAGCGTTCGCCTCCCCAGCCGCCGCCCTCGTCGCGCGCCAAGCTCGTCGGCGTCTCCGGATCCGCAGGTCAGCACGGTTCCCGTCCCCCGGCTCTCCCCTCTGCTGCTTCTGCGCATCCCCCATGGTCGACGCTCCGTTTGCCTCTAGGGCTTGATGGGTGATGGCTACAGCGGAATCGCGATGGGTCATGGGATCCCAATCCCATCGGTATAGTACCCGGCCGTCCCCATTGTGGGGATGGGACGGCCCATTGCACATTTGCACGCGTCGGCTGCTGGGACTGGGGTATTTGATCGGGGCTAATTCAATTTTGTTACTTCAAAGTTTCAATGAATTACTCTTCGTCCCATAAAACAATTTTGTTATTTCAAAGTTTAGTGTTGCTTGGAGTTTTTTTCAAAGTTTAGTGAACTACTCATAAAATAAAGCAAGTGCATTCCGGACAGAATAAGAAGGGGGTAAAACGGGTAAAGGATTATGGTTACCCTACAAAGGGATGCCCCTTCTTCGCCTTGCTAATTATGCCACATGCAGAATACTCTCTCCGTCCTTCTAAGAGTGTCCCATTAGATTTGTGCTAAGTCAAACTGTTTAAGTTTGATCAAATTTACAAAAAAGTATCAATATTTATAAATTATAAAACTAAATAGGTTTGTTATGGAAATATATTTCATAAAGAATCTAATAAAACTTGAGACATCAAAAGTATTAATATATTTTTATATAAATTTGATCAAACATAAGATAATTTGACTTTACCTTTACTAGTCCTATAAAACGGGGGAGGGGGATTTTTGCGCCCCCCCCTTGCGCCACGCCATTAAGAAATCCACGGCCGTCAGATCGCGCGTTGATGGTTCGGGTCCATCTAGGAGGCTCGACAGTTTTATAAAAAAACCCTCGCACTTTATCGAAGTTGATATGTAGTCCCTCCCACACACATGTAATTTTATGAAAACCTCCTCGAACTTTGCAGAAATAGCATTTGCTCAAACCACCTTTCAAGTAGTTTTATGGAAACCACCTCGAGTTTTGAAGGAATGCCAAGAGGGCTACAAATTTTACAAAACCTCCCTCAAGCTTTCTCAAAAATAAACTGTAGTCCAGCCACTACTCCGACAATTTAATGAAGCCCCCTCAAGCTTTACATAACTACTGTTTATTTAAGCCACCTCTCATGCAATGTGACGACATCTCCCTCAATCGAGCCACCTCTCAGGTAATTTTATGATAATCAGCTCGTGATCTATGTATCTCCCACATACCTGAGCTTTACAGAAATTAACACACGGTCCACAAACATTTACAAAGAGACCCTACTAAACTTTCGGTCCCTGCATTTAAACAAAAAATACCCTAAATTTTCAAGAAATTAATCCACAACCTAAAATCCTACAAAAATATCCCTAGCCTTCATCCCAATCACTGCTTTCTAGTGATAGAACTAAAGGGACACTCTTGCCGGAAGGATGGAGGCAACCGTTGGGGGAGCCGGGGGGGGGGGGGTAGAGTCTTAAAAAAAATATTTCATGAGCTACAATAACTTACTCTTTAACACGAGTATTCTTGTAACGATGGAGGGAGTATGTAGTAACCTTTGTTGTTTTCTTGCTACAAGCTTTGCATGCAGGTCTCCCGAGGTGACTTTATTAGAAGCTCCACAACATATGTTTCCACCAACGGTTATCCAAGTATAAGTCTCCTTTGCCCAACCCATTTTTGTCATTTTCGTCTTTCTGTTATATATGATGTGCAATAATTGAATTTGATTCGCTTGAAAAATGAATTTGATAATGATAAGGTTGGAACTATCTCACCGGACTGGAAACAATACATGACCTCAGATGGAACATTGTTAGTTATCCTTGAATTCTTTATTAGTAACTTGATCTTTTTTAGTTTCGGTATCCACTCATTTGCCTGGCTAATTCCATTATCTAGGTATTATTACAATAAGAAAACAAAGCAGACAACTTGGGAGAAACCAGTTGCGATGATGGATCCCTTGGAGGTTAGCTGACTAATTTATTTTTTGTGAGAAAGCATCTACAATGGACCGAAATTCTTTCTAATACATCTTGTTTGGTGTGTTGAATAGAAAGCTGATGCCTTGACTGTGTGGGAAGAATTTTGCACAGAATTTGGTCACAGGTGAGTTATTTCTGCTAACATTTTATTATTTTCATCCCATTTTCTTTTCATAATCCGACCTTTTAATCACTCTAGGTACTATTTCAACACAGTAACAAAGGAATCGGTGTGGCATATTCCTAATGAGTTAAAGGTCTTATTCTCTCTCTTTTCATATCTACATTTCTAAAAGTGACTACAATTAGTTATTAAAAAAACTTGATGTACTCATACTTATTATAACCTACAAGTCATGTTATCTAGGTTCATCCATTTTAGTCATTGTTTTTGTACTTGGATTTCAATCCTTCTGGGGGCATTGACACGCTCATAAGACTAGATTAAGATGCTTTATGCAGTAGAGAAATAGGGTTGTGGCATGGCATATTTATGGGCATATTTATGTTGCCACTTGCCAGTAGCTGCATATTCCAATCGAAGCAAGCCAAGCTTGTTCGCAGTGAACCCAGCCTATCCGGCACCTATATCCAAGGATCTCATTAACTGTCATTCTTTGCAATCGACCCATCATTTAGTATAGCATTTAGTAAAGCATTTTTGGTCAGGTCCTACACCTAGTCTATTTGTAATAGTCCTAGAAGTGGCATAGCTCCTTCTCCCCTCTCTGATCCAAGGGGGGAGTTGTTTCTGTAATTGGATCTTTTTTTTTCTTCTCAATACAAAGATATGCAGCTCTCCTGCGTATTCGAGAAAAAAATTAGTAAAACATTTATAATAGTGAATTGTATATTTAATTTGGCATATGATCACACTTTAAGTAGCACAAGGAATACCAAGAAAATGGATGTATGTTATTTAATGGCATGTGGTATATGACGACTGGAGAGTTAGAAGATCAGGTGTTTAGTTTCTGCCTCTGCTCTAAAGTAAGTTGAAATGGCTCAAAAATGAATTGCCTTACTTTGAGAAGATCCTTGTGGTAACAGAGCAACTGCTGCCCCTAGGACAAGGAGAGTCCATGTTTTATGAAAAGGACAGAAAATCCTTAGTAATTGCCAAAAAGATAAATTTATGGATTGGCTCATAGTAGGAAGGATAATTGTGCTGGGCAATATTGTCAGTACTGCTGTGCCTTATATTACTGATGAAATTAGCATATGTGTCACTTGTTAATGCTTTAGCTAGAATCATGAAAAATCATTCGAACAGTATTTAACCATGTACAGTTGGTATAGAAAATGGCTCCCATAATAATTTTGCAGTTTTTCTAGTGAACACTACATGGGAAAGCTTGGCATTAGGATACATACAACTTATTGTTGTGCATAAGCTTAAACTTAATTTTTGCGTGACTACTAAATTTGTATCTCTTTCTGAAAATGAATGATTGAGTTTGAATTAATTACATACATGTTTTCCAATGTTCATGTCCCTTGCCTGTAGTGAAAGGCTCACTTCTTATGAAGTGAAGCAAATATCAAGTCAGTGCCTTTGACACGTTATGGTAAATCTCCAACAGAACACGCCAGCCAATGTCAGATAGTAGAATCTCACATCTTTGCGCATACTAACAACTATCTTGACTAGCTTTATTGGAACTGTTTTGAATGCAAATTTCCAACATTAGTTTGCTACTGTATCATTTTTCTTTTCAGCTGTTACTATTATTCAGGCTTTTATGTTTCACACAAAGATATCGGACACAATTATCATGCATTTCATTTCTCTGTAGAACAGAACATATTCCTAGTCATTCTTGATGTTGATAGAATCTCCACTGTAGCTAGTCACATGTTCATAACTTATCATACGTTTCTTTTTTCAGTTGAAGGCCTGACTAAAACTCTCCACAATTATTTTTTTAGGTTGGCCGTGAATTGGTTGAGAAAGCTTCAGACTTTTATCAGAAGTGCAAAGGGGAGAACTTGAATATCTACTTTGAGGATCTGAAATTGGGTGGGGAAGCTTATGTTTGCTCTGTTTTGTTATAAGCTCCTGATTATTTAAATCGCATCAAATGGTATCTTTTTCACAGGTGAAGAAGACAATGAGGATGAAGAAACCAAGCTCTTGCGTGACTGGTTACAACAATTTCTACATGACAAGGTTGACAAGGTTCAGGTATCAAAACTTTTGAGGTCACCTTGTGTTCTTCATTTAACCAAAACAAGTTCGTCATCCAACATGCAAAGGTAGGCTTACTACTCCCTCATGTTCCAAATATCGACTATTTTAGGGTTTTAGACTTTCTTTTTAACTTGACCCATCAACATAAAAACTTAACATAGATTGGCAACACATGACATATTTGGTGTTACTATTACTCTGTTTGGCTTGCTTATTGTACAATATTTTTCTCTCAGAAATCTGCCCTACAAATCAGTACAATAATTTCTTAGCGTATAGTTGTATTTAGAACAATATACTTCCTATAAAAGTTGCAAGTCATAATGTGACATTGGAGATAGAGAGAATATTTAGTTGTACAATTAAGTTATGAGTTTTGTAGAATCATTACTTATCTTCTGATATATATATGTTTTTGTGCAACTGATAGGGTCAAAAAGTCACAAACACAAGTGCTTGGTACCACGACAGAGTTTAGGAGGGGAGAATTGACTTTTGAAATTAACCCTAATCACCCTATTGTCAATAAGTTGAATGTAAGACTTTGCCGTCTCCAGTCACCTTGTGTATCTCATATTTTCCTGTAATTAGTGATAAACGATATGACTACGAAATAATTATTGGCAGGTTCTTTTTAAAAACAAGCCTGATAGCAGAGAAGCTAAGGCGGTGGCTAACTTTTTGTACGAGGTTGCCCTGATCTGTAGTGGATACGATGTAAGTACACTGAATGTATGGCCAGCGTTTCATCATAGAAAAAAAAACTAATTTATTTTTTGTTTCCTGCGAAATTTCAGCTCAAGACTCCAGCAGGGTTGTATGGCACGATCTACGAGATCTTGAAGATTGTCCTGGCTGTTAGCTGTGGGAAATCTGAATCAAATGAGGCTCGAGAGGGTGAGGAAACAAATCTTGACAGAAATCCCATGGAAGAATTAATTAGCTCTGTCTTGGGTATTCTTCCGCTATTTTGAAATCATGGCTTAGGACCTATTTCTGCCATGAAATTTTTGTGCTACTTGTAACTTCCTTTGTTCAGTAAGAGCAATTCCAACAATAGCTTCAACTTCAAGAGCCACAACTCCAACAATGGCCCCAACTAACATGAGACTGACATGGCGTTCTCTACAATAGAACTCAGGCCCTGTTTGGCAGGGCTCCATGAGTATAGATGGGCGTGGTGCGGTTCGACTCGTTGGTTCGTCGAACCGACCCACCAAAACGAACCTACCGGGCTCCTATTTTGATCCACGAATCGTGTTAGGCTCAGCAGACTCGAACCCGAGGATCGAGAGGTTCGATCCACATCTCCTCCGCGCCGCCGAAGCCAACGCGCTGCCGCCTCCTGGACTCCGCCCGGCGCACCCCCCGCCGCGGCGCATGCCTTCCTCTCCCGCCTCTTCTTCGCTTTGCGTGTTCTTCTGGCCAATCGGCAAGGAGAGAACGAGGATTGGGATGGGTGGTGGAGGGTGTTGTGCACATCCGTGGTCAGTCTAGCAGGACGACGGCGATGCGAAGAACAAGAAGCCGCCCGCATGACGCTTCCGGCGGCGGCGGGCGGCGGCCTTCTCCTCCTCCTCGGTCCTCCTGCAATCGAAGTAATAGGCCGTGACGGTGGTCGTGCACAACACCTTGAGCCCGCCGCACAGCAAGTAGACAACGACGGCGTCAAGCGGCGGGAAAGGCGGCGGCGCGGTTGCTAATAATACGCCGCTCTGCGTCCACGCGGCGTGCATCTTCCACACCGCCTTGTCCAGCGTCCACGCAACCAAGGAATACAGCGCCGCCTGCGCCAGCTTCCGGCCGCCCCGCATTAGCCGCCGTGCGCGCCCCACCGCGGCCGCGGCGCGCGTGCCAGGCTCCGCCGCTGACACGACGACGGCGACCGCGCACATGGCGTCGAAGTAGAAGAAGGTGAAGAGAACCGCGTTGAACTCGAGCAGCAGGACGAGTAAAACCATGCTGCGGCCGAAGTATGCGACGGCCGGGAAGCCCAGGATCGGCAGCCAGACCACGCCGGCCAAGCCCCACCCCACGGCCCCGGCGAACACGGCCGTGGCCATGGGGCCGACGAGGTTGCCCTTCGCCTTCCCTAGCAGGGAGACTAACGACGATGTAACATTTCATTTCTTCTCTCTCTGATTCTAAACTGGATTAGAAGGTTGGTTGGGAAAAGAAAAGCAAGCCCGTAAGCCCGTGTGACGAACTTATGCATTTTCTAATCTGCTGATCCCTCACCATAATTGGTTTAGTTACTCAACTTAACCAAAGCATAGGAAACAGAAGACTCAGATACACTTCAGAGATATTTAGAGCGGAGAAAGAGAGGCAAGCAATCCACAGGAAGAGGCAAGCAAGCAATCCACGAGATGGTCCTCGTCCAGTTTGCTGGCCGGCTGCTCCAGCCACATGCAGCAGACGTGGTTCGATTCTAGGTGCACCGAGTCGGGCATCATTTTACAAAAGGATCAACGGGGTGCTCCGCGATGCAGCATCTGGGTCGGTGGGGCGAGTATGGTTCGCTCCACGGTGCACCATCACCCATCTTTATCCATGAGCAGCTCCACGAGTGTCTCCGGCCGGAGCCCTGCCAAACGCTCGAATTTGCACCGGCTCCGGGTGTGGAGCTGGTGCTGGAGCCTCTCGCGGCTTCCAAAGGAGAGGAGCCAGCAAAACGAGGCTCCGCGCGGCTTCATGGTGCAGGTGCCCATGTTTGCCAGCCCTGCCCCCAGGCGCGCACAAGGCCAACGGCTGCCGCAGGGGTGCGGCCCGCAGGGAGGAGGCCACTCGGTGGAAGTTCGCCGCAGTGGAGGGAGAGGGAGAGGGCCGCCGTGCTACAGGAGGAGCTCCGTGGGGGATCTCGAGGAGGAGGGGAGCTCCCCAGGATGCGTCGTCGTCGAGCCGCCGCGCTGGGTGGGGCTCGTCGGAGGAGGTGGCGCAGAGAAGGCGCCGACGGGGCAGGGCGGAGGCGGAGGCGTCGACGGGGCAGGGAGGAGGCGGAGGTGCCGGCGACGCAGAGAAGGCGCCGGCGGCGCTGGGGGCGGAGGAGGTCGCCGGTGGTGCTGGGTGCGGAGGAGGCGGGCTCTCTCCTCGGGATCCATGGCGGCGCGCGCCTGTGCTGCCTCTGCCTCCCGTGCGGCAGGTGAGATGAGGATATAGGGATCTCCTTGAGGATAAGGTGAGAGAAAGGAATAAAAAAATAAGAGGAAAAGAAAAAAAGAAAAAAATAATAAAAAAGAAAAAAGAAAGTAAATAAAGGAAATAAAAAAAGAAAAGAGAAGGGTATTGTAGACATTTCATCCTCTCATCAACCTTACACAGTCAGGTGAAGCTGTTTTGACAAACGTTTTCTCAAAACGGCTTCAGCTCCATAAAAAAAGCCGCTCCACGTGAAGAGTCGGAACCAGAGCTGTTTTTAGAGGAGTCAGAACCCTGCCAAACAGGCCCTCACTACTGATAATTTTTGTTGTTTTGCTTTGCCAATGCGTATGCTACTGACATGAACATCGATGGAAGTTCATAGAATCTTTGGATCTACGCACTAGACGACTTTCGCGAGCATTTGCACCAGCTCCTCAAGGTCCCTGTTGGAGCTCCCGCCCTCCGCCACGGCCGCGGCCGCCTTCTTGCCGAGCTCCGCCGCGCGCTGCCTCACGGGCTCACCCTCCTTCCCGACCGCCGCGGCGATCACGCTCGCCATCCGCCCGGCGTCGGGCACGGCGTCGGCGCCCTCCGCCACGGGCACGGCCACGCCGGCCTCCGCGAGCAGCCGCGCGTCCGTGAACTGGTCGGCGCCCATCGGCCACGCCAGCATCGCGACGCCGGCCGCCGCGGCCTCCAGCACGGAGTTCCAGCCGCAGTGCGTCAGGAACCACCCAACGGCGCGGTGGCGCAGGATCTCCACTTGCGGCGCCCACCCGCGGATGACCATGCCGCGCGACGCCGTCGCCGCCTCGAACCCGTCCGGGACCGCGGTGCCCGGACGCGCCACCCACACGAACGCTGCCGAGCTCCGCGCCAGCGCGTCCGCCACGGAGGTCGCCTGCGGCGGCGACAGCGCTTGCTGCGTCCCGAAGCTGACGTACACGACGGAGCCGTCGGGGAAGGCGTCCAGCCACGCCGCCACTCTCGCCACCGTCACCGCGGGTTTCCCGCCGCGGTCGCTGGAGGTGGCCACGGCGTCGGACAGCGGGCCCACAGAGAGCACCCGCTTCGACGCCAGGTCGGGGAGCGGGCGCTCCACGTAGGGCTCCTCGAGTGCGGCGAACGAGTTGACGACGAAGCACGCGCTGTCCAGGTTCCACAGGAAGATCTGGCGGATCGCCTCGGATACCTCGTCTTCGGGCACGTACTGCAGGAACAGCCCCGACAGCTGGCGCCACGGGAAGCAGGGCGAGCCGGGGATCTCCGGGAACGTGACGGCCTCGTCGGCGTCGCCGGGGCGCCGCCTGCTCGGCAGGTGGCGCCAGAGGGAGTGCGACATGGCGAGGTGGAGCGCGCATGACGGCGAGAACGTCACGTGCGGCACGCCGAGCTCCGCGGCGAGCGGCTGCGTCCACCCCGTGAAGAAGTCGGAGATGACGGCCGTGACGCGGCGGCCCTGCTGGTGCTGCTGGGCCCTGCACCAGGCGAGGAGCGGCGCGCGGAGCGCGGCGAGGGAGACCATGAACGGCCGGAAGAGGTGGCGCGGGAGGTCCTTGGTGTTCTCGCCTCCCCCCGCCGGAATCAGGGCCGTGGCCGGGAACGGCAGCGCGGCCACCCCGATGGACGGCCACGCGGCGACCAGCGGCGCGAGGAGCGGGGCGTTCCCGGCCGTGACGGTGACGGTGACCGCGAGCCCGCGCGCGGCGAGCAGCGCCGCCAAGTCGAGGAGCGGGAGCATGTGGCCCTGCGCCGGGTACGGCACGAGGAGCACGTGCGGCTCCCCGTCCCGGCACCGGCCGTTGCTCGCGCGTTCTTGCTGGGGCGGCGTGGCCATGGACACTTGGACCTGAGGCGTTTCGTTAGATCCCCGGTGGCAAGAACTGAAAGGGCCCTACAAGTTAAATGACCAGAGGCTACGCCTTCAGTTGAGTACAACATTTAGAATTTAGATCCTCTTTATATAGATTATGACACTGACACGGACTCGTCCACTCACCGTGTGTTTGGTTGAGGATAGGTGGGTCGGGTCGGATCCAACCCAATTTTTTTGTTGGGTTGAACTCATCTCAGTGTTTGGTTGCACTTTTGATTTCGGGGACGGAGTCAACCCATCTTATGTTTGGTTGAAGAAATTGGAAATATGGGTTGGACGGCAAGGGAACACAGTTAGCAAGACGTTTTTGCATCAGGACCACTCAACTATTCAGAAATCAACGAAGCATATATCAACGGGTGTTTTTACATCAGGACCCTATAAGAGAAACTAAATTAATTTTTCGTCCTTCTTCTTCTTCACAACGCGAGATCCGCCGGCCGCGAGCTCCACCGGCGCGACAGAGGAACACGCTGCGGGCCGCGAGATCTGCCGGCACGGTCCGCGAGCTCCGCCGGCGCGACCTCCGCCCTGGAGCGGCTCCTCCCGTCTGCGGGCTCCGCCGGGCGCGAGCTCCGCCCTGGCGGCTTCTCCCGTCCTGCCCATGAGCTCCGCCGCTGTGGCCATGACTGCTCGCCCCCGTCGCTTGCTCGCTGCTCCTTCTCCGTTTCTCCTCCGTTTTCAGGCGCAACAAAACCCGCGCGGGTCGGCTCCGTCCGCCAGATTTCGACGGACGGAGCGAACCCGCATCTTCACCGAATATTCCCCTTCCGGGTTCGCTCCGTCCCCTGCTCGTTTCATCCAAACACTCCAAAAGAAGGTCGGACCCATCCGGGTTGGACTTGTTTCTCCAACCAAACACACGGTTAAATTTAAAAGTGTTAGGCACGGTGTGACGGACTGACGGTGACGACTATTGATGGCCATATGGCACGAGGTTTATGGTCTAGTCCAAAGTACGAATTTTTGGCCCGACTCGAGCACGGGCCCAACATGATGTTGTCGGGCTCGGGTCGGCCCGAGCACGACGTCGAGCTAATGCTGGACCTTCTTCACAGCCCATAGTGTCAGCCCAGCCCAGTCACAAAATTCATTGGCACGGCGCGGCCTATGGGCAAGCACGAGGCCTAGTGGCCAATGTGGCCCAGTCGGCCCAACTCCCCCTAACATTCACCTCCTCCGACCTCCCCACAATGTTCGGCCTGGCCCAGCCCACCTCTCCCCCACGGTCGGCGGCGGGCGCTGCGGTATATAAGACGCCTGTGGCCGCGCCCCCCCTCGCAAACCCTAATCTCTTCCCATTCTCCTAGAGATGACAATGGGTACCCGAAACCCGAGTACCCGATGGGCTTTACCCGATAAGGAGACGGGTATGGAATCATATTTCTACCCGCGGGTACATAAATGGGCAACATCATGTACCCATCAGGTAAGTGGGTGCGGGTGCGGGTACATACTACCCATACCCTCATACCCGCGGGTAAAATATACCCGTATACAATTTGTGATAAACTTGTAAAATTGCACACTGTTAGTGAAGGATAATTTAATATTGATAACTAACAAAAAATTTCATGCTTTATTAGACTATTAATTGGTTATGAATTGTCATTTATCTTTTTTTATTTATTCAAATTTGATGGTATATGCACTTTATCATGTGTTATGTTCTCAATTATATTAGTTTACAATATGTATGCTACCGGGTACGGGTTACCTGACGGGTAAAAAAACCCGCGCGAGTGCGGGTAAGAACTTGTACCCGCATGCGGGTATGGGTTTTTTAGCGGACAAAGTTAGAGTTGACGGGTGCGGATATGGAATGGCACTACCCGACGGGTTTCTACCCGTTGCCATCTCTACATTCTCCTCCCCCGCGGTGCAGCCGCAGCCCGCCTCGACGCCTCCCCTCCTCCACCCTCTCCCCCACCGGCCACCTCCACCACCAGCCACCTCCTCCACCCTCTCCACCTCGCCTCTCCTCCTCCCCCGAAGATCACCTCGTCTGCACCCTCGCCGGCCACCTCGTGGTCGTCGCCGGCAGATCTACGTTGCCGGCCACCTCGTTCTCCCTGTCGCCGGTCACGGTCACCTGCTCCGCACCCTAGCCGGCTAGGATTCGGTTGCCAGCCACCTCGTTCTCACCGTCGCCGACCAGATCCTCGTCTGTCGTTTTCTTCTCCTTCCCTTCCTCTGTTTAATGAGATTGGATGTTGTTGAGATGTTCTTCTTCTCCTCCCCTTCCTCTGTTGAATGAGATTGAATGTTGCTGAGATGTTTGTCGGTTGTTGAGCATGAAAATGTAATATTTGAAGTGCTTGTGAAGAATGCTTTTGAATGAGTTGTAACATTGGAGGCTGGCACAGCCTAGTTGGCCCATCGTGCCTTCGTCGTGCCATTGTGCCGGCCCGACCTGAAAAAAGGCCTCGTGCTAGTGTTGTGTTGTGATCTCAACCCATAGTGCCGGCATGGCACGAGCACGAAGGCCGTCAGGCTGCATCGTGCCTGGGCCACTTCGTGCTCGGGTTGTGCTGGGCTGGGCGGCCCATATGACCATCTATAGTGACGACTACAGGTTCGACGATTTTGAAATGACTCCGCCCAGTTCGTCTCCGATCTCGATCTACATCAGCCTTTCTCCTCACTACACTCTGTTTGGTGTTTAGTTCGTTAATTTGCACAAATGAATAGTATTGAAATAATGCATTAGGTGGAAAGGTATGAAAAAAGTGCGTGTTGTGAAAGAAAATGTAACTAGATTTGATAATAATGAGATGTAACTAGATTTGATAACAATGTGACAGGTGAACACAAGACTGGTCGCTATGGGAGATGCGTTGTGACGAGGGACCGGAAGAAAGGCGCAGAAGTTTTCAGCCTTGATTGATCAGTACACCAACCCTGGTTCTCTCAACAGGTCGTCAAGAAGTATTCATTCGTGATGCCAAGTTGCGAACACCCGCTGCTGCCTGCTGTCGAAACGTGGTTGGAAACGAATCGAAGACGTACGATGATGCCGGGCGGCGCTAGCTGCTGGCCCGTTGGCCCGGCCATGCCGTCGTGCGTGCCCCGCACTCACGCCGTCAACCGCGACCTTCTGGAACCGGAACGACGACGGAAGAACCGAGAAAGCGACCGCCGGCCGGCAGCCGCCGCGCGCCGGGCCGCGCTGAGACAAACCGGAGTGGTAATAAGCTACGGCTGACCCCCGAGTGAGACAAACCGGAGTGGTAATAAGCTACGACTGACCCCCGAGTGGGTCGCTCTCGCGCGTAGCTTTTCCACGATTAGTCGATGAGTTTTTGCCGTGCTTCTATCGGTTCTCCCATATTTTACTCCCATGGGTCAGCAAAGGGCTAAGAAAACTGAGAAAGCAGTGAGAAGTGAGGACCCAGGTGACGATGCTGACAGCCTCGGCGCATTGCAATTTGATCTCTAAAGTTACTTTTTTTTAAGAGAGGGTAGGCAGGTATGAATGCTTCTTACGACGAACAACCCGGCCGCAAAATGGGTAAACACCGGCCGCAAAATGGGTAACAGGGGATCTGGACGTACGACGAACAACCCGTCACGTCATACGAATGCAAATATGAGAATGGAATCCGAATTATTCGATATTTGTATCTGCTAAAATATAAATATGGATATCTGTGTTCGTATTCGTATTTGAATTCAAATGTGGTAGTAAAGTAGATACATCCGAATTCGTTTTGTCGATTTTCTCTATCCGATTCCACATTCGTATTCGGCACTATCCGGCACTATCCATATTCGACTATATAAAAATGTAAGTTATCTCTATAACTAATGGCAAAATATATTCAATAGAATACTAATAATGATAGTGTATGATTAAAAAAAATTATATCCATAACTAATGATTATGATATTAATTTTCAATTTTAAAAGTATTGCATTCATAAAACAATTTAAAAGTTATATTTAAATTTAATGACCAATATCATTAATTTTAATAATAAAAATACATTAATATAAAGTTTAATTACTCTAGTTTATTTATGTATTGATGAAAATATTTCTCATGTCTTTTTTATTATTTGTTTGATAAAGTATATATATATTAAAAATATGTATTTATTAATAGTTTTATTTGTTATATGATTAATTATTAAAATAAATATAGATGAATGTGATATTATTAATGAGCGATCTATGTCTAGACTTATTATGTACTAATTATGGTAAATTATCAATAAAGAAAATTGGTAAATGTTGTCTTCCAAATCGAGTAAATATCCGAATGTGTATCCGAATTCGAGACATCCGTTTTGTATTCATATTTGAGAATATTTGAATCTGTATCCGAGTAAAAATATGGTAAAAAATGTTATCCGAATCTGATTTCATATGAATCCGATCCGTTTCCATTCATATAGAGCGTGATTGGTTCATGTTTCACCTCAGCCTGGCTTGCACCGCACAGCCAGGCCGGCACCGACTAGGCCCGCTAGATGCAACAAGTTTGTTTTTTTTTTGAGGGTCAAAGGGGGGAGAGCATCCCCACCTGAGATTTCCATTCCAAGGCTTATTGCAAGTCAAAACAGGTACATTGTTTTGTCAGATTTTGTGGCAAAATCTGAGAGGGGGAGGAAAGAAGACGCATATTGCTACTTAGAGATTTACATTGAAGAAACACACAACACCAGGACTCAACTATGGGCTTGTCTTCTTGTCGCCACCGGCAGCTCCACAGCCGGGCATCAGCCTTGCAAGCTGCCCAGAAACGGGCTGTAGAAGGGGCTGCGTCATCAAACACCACCGCATTACGGTGCTTCCACAGATGCCAGGAGAGAAGCAGCAAGAAGCTATCATAGTGTTTCAGCGGGACAGTGGAGGGGCGGGGGAGATCCCAGAGCTGGGAGACATTACAGCTCACAGTGGAGACGTCAAGCGAGCGCCAGATTTGTGCCGCGAAGGGGCAGTGCAGGATGATATGGTTGCAATCTTCAACCGGGTGTGCGCAGAGTTCACACGAGGGATCATCCAGCACAGCCTTGGTCACCAAGTTTGCTCTGCATTGAAGCCGTTCTTGGACAAGCAGCCAGGCAAAGAACTGTACTCTTGGGGGGCGCGATTTCCCCAGACAAATTTTGGAGAAGGCACACCGAGGCGCACCAGAGGTTGACATGATCGCCTGATAAACCGGCCCCGCTCGCAGTTCTCCATCTTTCCCCAGCAGGGGGAGAGCGCCGATCAGCGCCCGCTGTGAGGGTGACACGAGTGAGCTGCTGCTGCAGGCTGCGGAGCTCCTCTTGCGCGCCATAGCTGATTCGAGGCACAAGACAGGCGCCCAACCCCTCGTGGACGACCTGTGCCACTGAGATGCTCTGCGGCACAGCATGACTGAACAACCGGGGATAGACATCCCGCAATCTTCCCATCGACAACCATCGATCGCTCCAGAAGTCGGTGGATTGGCCGTCATGGACCTCGGCGGTAGTCACTGCTCTGTATAGGGGGAGCAGGTTCTCAAGGTCCTGCCAGTGTGCTCCGGCAACATCACCGTGGAGCGTTGCCATCTCCACCCGATCCCGGATCCATCCCGCCCAAGCTGAGGCTCCCGGCTTATGTAGGCGATGCAACAGCTTCAGAAGCAAGCACTTGTTCTGTGTTGCGAGATTTTTGAAGCCAAGCCCCCCCTGTTCTCTTGGTTGGCAAGCCACTTCCCACGCCACCAGGCACTGAGCGCCGCTGACATGGTCGTCACCGGACCATAGGAAGGCACGACGGTGTTTGTCCATGGCGTCCAGAGTGCCTTGGGGGAGCAGCAGCGCCGACATTGCATAGACTAGCTGACTGTCAAGGATGGCATTGACGAGGACAGCACACCCCATCGGGTTGAGCAGAGCCGCTTGCCACCCACTCAGGTATCGATCAGTCTTGGCAATCAGCGGCGCAAAGGCAGACAGGCGCAGTTTGGTGCACGACAGGGGAAGACCCAGATAAGTCTGGGGGAAGGCCCCGAGTTGACAGCCGAGCACATCTTGCAGACTCTCCACGACCTCTGGAGCAACATGCATGGGAACCATTGTGCTCTTGTCATAGTTTATCTTCAAGCCAGTTGCAGCAGAGAAGGAGTCGAGCACAACCTTGAGGAGACGGAGATCCTGAGCATCAGCCCGGACGAGGATGAGAGTATCATCCGCGTATTGCAACACTGGACAGCGGAGGTCATCAGCTGCAGGGTGACGAATCCCAGGTGAGAGCTTGATCAGTTGCTGCAGCACGTCAGCGACCAACAGGAACAGATAGGGGGAGAGGGGATCTCCTTGGCGCAGACCCCGACCGCACCCGAACCATGGCCCCAGCGCCCCATTAACCAGGACTGCCATCCTTGTTGTAACGAGCAGTTGCTCCACCCAAGCACACCATTGACCCGGGAAACCCCTGGACTGTAGAACAGCTGCCAAACTACCCGAGTTTACAGAATCAAATGCTTTGGCAAAGTCCAGTTTCAGCACTAGTGTTGGAAGTTTCCGTCTGTTGCAGCATTGCACAAGCTCCAGAGCATATATGAAGTTCTCCGAGATCGAGCACCCTTTGATGAAGCCAGTTTGATCAATGTCGATCAGATGAGGGATCTCTTGCTGCAGCCGTGTTGTCATCATCTTCGTGACAATTTTGAGTGGGGAGTTTTGCATGCAAATCAGCCGAAAATCCCCTGGCTTGACGGCAGCAGCGTGTTTCGGGATCATAACGACATAGGTCCTGTTGATCCGTTCCAGGTCCGCACTGCCCCCATGGAAGGAGTTCGTGAAAGCCATGACAGCCGCTGCAACCACACCCCAAGTTGCTTTGTAGAAGCCAGGACCGAAACCATCTGGACCAGGGGAGCTGTTGCAGTTCATGTCACGCACAGTAGCCTGAGCTTCCCTCTCTGTGAATGGCGCGATCAGAGCTTCAGGGCGCGCCACCCGCAAAGTTGCCGCGTTCGCAGTGGAGATGAGCAGCAGATCCCCGGCCGCCACAGGCACCTCAAGGAGCAGCTGGTGCAGGTGGTCGGTCAGTGCACGCGTCTTGTTGTCATGAGCGGAGACCTGAACACCGCCAACCTCAAGGGCGCGGATTTGGTTCCTCCGCAGGCGCTGGTTGGCATGCGCATGGAAGAAACAGGTGTTGCAGTTGCCCTCCCGCACAGCTTGGCATTTGCCACGCTGCTTCCAGTAGGCTGCACGCTCGCGCAGAGCAAGATCCAGGCGGTCCCGGCACAGTTCACGCAGAGCTCGTTCGCCTACAGACAAAGAGCGACCTTCTTCGAATAGATCAAAAAGGCTAAGAACGAATTTGCAGTTGGAGTGTAAGAAGGGTGAAGCTCGCTTACCCCGCGACCATACCTTCGACGTGCACCGCACCACTTTCAGCGACCTTACCAGGAAGGCCGTGGCACCGGAACCAGCAAGAGCCCCCCACGCCAGCATGACAGTGTCTTGAAAGTCAGGGTGTTTGAGCCAGCTGTTTTCAAAGCGGAAGAGATTTGGCTTTGGGATGGAGGTGGAGAGCGTCAGCAAGATGGGAGTATGGTCAGAGGTGGGTTTTTGGAGGGAGGTAAGGGAAGAGTTGGGGAAGAGGAGACTCATGGAAGCGTTGAAGAAGACTCGATCGAGGCGAGCAAGAGTAGGAGAGGAGCGGTGGTTTGACCAAGTGAAGAGTCGATCAAGAAGGGGGAGATCAAGGAGCCCCAGATTTTGAATCGTGTCGTTGAATGCATCGGCCAACAAAGTGTTTACTGTGCCATTGCTATTCTCCTCAGAGCTGTGGGTTAGGTTGAAATCGCCGGCCAGGACCCAGTTACCAGGGATCTGAACGGCGATCTCATTGAGATCATCCAGGAAAGCAAGCGAATCCTGGTGATCCGCCGACGCATAGACGTTAGTGACAACAAAGCAGTAGTCAGACGCAGTAGCAGAGAAGAAAGTTGTTAGCGTGTGCCGGCGCGTGATGAACGAGGTCAGTTCAAAAGAGCGCTCATCCCAGGCTGTTAGAATCCCCCCGGGAGCCGTCAGAGTCGACGCAGGAGAAACCAGTGAGGTTAGGAGGAAGAAACGCGTGCGTTTTAAGGTTGTCAACCGCAGACAGCTTGGTTTCTTGCAAGCAAGCGATGCCAACATTGGCCAGCAGCAGAGTGTCACGGACCGTGGTACATTTCCCCTCCTGCCCAAGGCCACGGACGTTCCAGGAGACAAGCGGATAAGAAATAGTTTTTAAAGCCATAAGCAACAGGCGAGCACTGAGGGACAGCACCTGACGAACACAGGATACAGACGAGGAGCACCGACTCCGCCCCGGGAGCAGACGCAAAGCCAGCACAACGCAACGCTACCGATAGACGAGAAGTAAAAACCGACCGACGTGAAGTTCTTAAGAGTACAACATGCATGGAAAAGCAGAAAAAACAAGGCGATGATGGAGGCGACGAAAGAGCTCTCGCGGAGGAGAGGGTCCGGCGCCTGGGCAGCCGCAGCAACGATCATGTTCATGTTGCGCGCTGGAGCACCAGGTCCAGCTGCTGTGATGTGGCCTCGCCAATGGCCAGCACCTGATCCAGGGCCTTTGCCGCAGCGTCCCCCAGGCCCACAGCATCAGCGAGCTTGGCCAGATCATGAGCAGTAATCGGCTTCTTGGTCTTCTTCACCAGCTTCTTCTTGACAACATGCTCCTGGACCGCCTTAGAGCACTGAGCAAGGCTGTTCTGGAGAGCCTTGAGATCAGATGCCTTCTTTGTTGCGTCCACAAATAACCCAGAGGATTTTGCGGCCAGGTGCGCACTGTTCCTCATCCCCAGCGCGGCGGCGCCCATGGTAACACGGTGAGCAGGGGGCGCGCTGGGTGAACATGGTGTCAGCCTGTGGCGGAGAAGGCGCAGGCGTGGTAGGAGTGTCAGTCCATGTCAGCAGCAGAACGGGGGTGGCGCGGCAAGCCGGTGCAGCCACCGGCGCCACTGGGACGTGGAGCAGCATGGGCAGAGCAAGCAGGCGCGGGAGCGGGAAGGAGTTGATGAAACCGAAGCACAGGATGGAGGCGCTAAGGAAGGCACCCGGGTGGAGCGCCCCCGGAGCAGGAGTTGAAGCTAGCAGCGCTGGTGGGGCCGGTGGAGGGGGGGGACCGAAGACGGGAGGAGGTGGTGGCAGCTGCCCTGTCCTCCCCACGGCCCCGCGGAGCCAGCAGGCGGAGGCGGCGGCGGGTAGAAGGGGATCCATGCCCCGAGGTCGTCGTACTGCCGCTCCCGCAGCCAGAACGTCACCGTGTCCAGGGACAGAACAATCCCCCAGCCACTGGGAACATGAACGCCCACCCGAGGGGGGACGTGCGGGTGGCAGAGCTCGATGACGAAGCGCAGGGAGGAGCGGTCCGTGCCAGGAACGCACTGCAGGTCGATCTCCCTGACCTCCCCTACGTCGTGTATCTTGTCCGCATCCCAGTGCTCCTCCGGGTAGTTCCAGGCGACCACCTCAGTGCACCAAGCAAGTTCCCGAGTGAAGAGGTCATCTGTCGCCTCGGCCCTGGTCAGCTTCACGCGGGCGCCCCCGCGCACCACAGGCTGCAAGACCATGGCTGCTTCCCGGTCAGCGACAGAGTCAAAGAGCATCAGGGCGACCCCACGTGAGGATGGGTGCAGCTGGAAGCGCAGAGCCGGCGCCACTCCGTAGAAAGCAGTACGTATCATAGTGGCAGGGTTTGAAGCTGCAGCAGCATCAGGCTCAATGGTAATGAAAGCTTAGCGCGCAGTGCGGTCCCAGTTACCTTCCTTGACCCAGATCTGCACGTATTCTGGACCATTGTCCACCAAGTCGCTCTCGAACGACTCCTCCTCCTCCTCGTCGTCGCTCACGCCCTCAGACGAGGGGGTAGACGAGGCAGGAGCCGCCTCCGGAGGCGCATCCACCGGCTGGGCAGGGGCCGCCGGCGGATGGCTAGGCGGAGACGGTGGGGAGCGCGAGCCACCGCGGCCCAGGGCGGCACCACCGTGGTTGAGGTCGGGGGATGCCGCGCCCACCATCCGGATGTCGCGTGCCTTCGGAACGGCGTGCTGGGGGCGTTCCCGCACGACCCAGCCGCCGTAGCCCTCAGGGTCCCTGAACAGGTCCCCGAGGAAGAAGGTGCCATCTCCGTCGCTGGCCGCCGTTGCACGGGCAGGAGAAGCCTGCACATGAGCAGCGGGGGGGGGGGGAGACCTGCTGCCCAATAGCGGGGCCAGAGCTTGAAGACGCCATCATGTTGAGGGGGTCGAAAGCGGTGGTGAAAGGAGGTAGGTTGAAGGGTGTCGGTGGGGGTAGGAGTGGCTGATGGCGGAGGGGAGGAGCGCGGGGAGAAAGGCACCGCAATGACCGCAGCGCGGGCGGCGGCAGAAGGGGCGGCAGCGCGACGGCTTGGGTGGGGGGTTTGCTTCCTGGCGATCGGCATCGGACAGGCGTGGCTGCGGTGACCACTACCGTGGCAGAGGCGGCAGCGGATGGGGTCACGGCAGTTGCGCACCTGATGGTCGAGGGCCAGGCAGCGGAAGCACCTGCGATGGTGGAGAGGAATGGGGGGAGGGCACCGCAGAACAGGTAGGGGGATGAGAGGGGGTAAGGAGGGCATGCAGGTACGTTCGCTCGGCTGGTGGGTGGGGGGCAGTGAAGGCGGATGCGACACTGGGGGGTCCCACATCAATAGGAGCTTGAGAGGCATGCTGCAGGGGGGTGGGGAGCAGTCCGGGGCCAGGACAAGGTGAAAGATCCGCCCAGGGGATTTTGCGCATCATCGATCTGCCACGCGCCTGCTGCCGGGGGACACCGGCAGAAAGGTGTTGAGCTCCGCGCCCAGCTGGCGGAGTAACTACACTGCCGCGGCGGGGTGGTTGGGGCCCATTAACACCGGGTTCTTCTTCCTCGAGACGTTCCGCCATGGCCCTAGCTTGAGCTACCGAGGCATGGAGATGAAAGCGCAGGCGATCGAAAACGAGGAAACCACGCATGGTAAGGACGTTAGCGATGTTAGAGCTAGAAACGCTGGCACAGAAAACAAAGCTACCGACACGATGCGCTCGCAACAAATCCGGTGGGGCAGTAAAATGGAAGGAGAGAACGGTGGTGATGAAGGAGGGGGTGAACCTGGGGGCGCGGAAGGGAGGTGTTACCCAGAGGCAGCCATGGCCAAGCAGCGGGAGGCTACCAGGGATGGCCGTCGAGAAGTAGTTGAGGAGGAGATGTTCCTGGAACTGGACGCCAGGCCTGGTGGAGCTCTGCTGATCTCGGGTGCGGCGAGCCGAGCCGGAGGTCGTGAGGAGCGGTCCGTGGCGCATCGACGGCGAGGTGCATGGAGCGCGAAGCGGAGCTGGGTGGGAGGTGGGTGGTGCACCGTCGGCGCCGACGCGGGAGTCGCCGGAGCCGGAGCCCGTCTCGCGAGGGGCGAGAGGGTCCATCCGCCTCGCCAGCCAAACCCATGCAACAAGTTTGTGTTTGCTTACCTGCATTTGAAGAGACAGGTCTAGTGCAGCTGGTGATTGGATACCTACATGTAGCCATCAGTCCATCCTTTTCCCTCTCTGTGTGCTAGACCCCACGCGCCTGCTTGCACCGCATGAGCCAGGCCCGACAGATACGGCCACTTCTCTCGTTTCTTTGGAACCTGGCTGCGGGGTCTCTATTGCACGCGCACAACCTGGCAGGGAGGGTTCACCAGGCAACCAAACTAGCAGCCCTTGCATGTGTGAGCCTGGTCCAGCTTGATGCAGGACACCAAGGGCGCGTTTGCGGAGGTGGCCCGAGGGCCCGGCTGCGCTCTCGGGTTGCGACTTCTCGTGTTTGCCACACTGGACCAACCTTAGAGCCTGGCCCGCATGGACTTTAAAGCACTCAAAACCAGGCCCTCAAGATACGAGAATTTCTTTCGTTTCTTTTCAGCCCGGCCGGCCGCAGCGCTCGTGCGCTCGCGTGGATGCGATGAAATCACCTTCCCTCCCCGTCTCTCACCCACCACCGCTCCTTCTTCCTCTCGGTGTCTGATATTTGTATTTATTAAAATATAAATATGGATAACTGTGTTGTATTCGTATTCGAATTCAAATGTAGTAATAAAGTAGATACATCAGAATTCGTTTTTGTCGATTTTCTCTATCCGATTTCACATCCGTATTCGGCAATATCCAGCACTATCCATATTCGACTATATAAAAATGTAAGTTATCTTTATACCTAATGGCAAAATATGTTCAGTAGAATACTAATAATGATAGTGTATAATTGAAAAAAAATTATATCCATAACTAATGATTATGACATTAATTTTCAATTTTAAAATATTACATCCATAAAACAATTTAAAAGTTATATTTAAATTTAATGTCCAATATCATTAATTTTAATAATAAATATACATTAATATAAAGTTTAATTTTAATTACTCTAGTTTATTTATGTATTGATGAAAATATTTCTCATGTATTTTTTATTGTTTGTTTGATAAATGTATATATATTAATCATATGTATTTATTAATAGTTTTATTTATTATATGGTTAATTATTAAAATAAATATGGATGAATGTGATATTATTAATTAGCGATCTCTGTCTAGCCTTGTTATGTACTAGTACTTTAGTCTTTACATAATTTTGTAATTGTAAATTATCAATAAAGAAAATTGAGTAAATATCCGAATTCGAGACATACGTTTTGTATTCATATTCGAGAACATTCGAATCTTTATCCGTATTCGAGTAAAAATATGGTAAAATGTGTTATCCGAATCTGATTTTATGTGAATCCATCGGTATACAAATGTGGTCCGGTAGCCAGAACGATCGTACGTCGTCTCAGAATGCACAGGACCCTCACCCAGCGTGTGGGCCAGGAGTTTCTCACGAGCTCAGGTACGATAGCGCCCGTGTGCACACGCTAGTCTGCAGCTGCACGACATGAGCCGCTGCTACTTTCTACTCCCCGTGCATTTTTGGCATGTGATTGCCCATTGTCCGTTAGTGTCACGTTTGGCTCATCCATGGACTACGATGGGAAATTTGCGAGTGGATCAAGGTCTGAACAAATCATATGTTACCATCCTGTTGACACTCAAAAATAGTAGCTAAGTCAAATCAGGTTAGGCCATTGGCCGGGTTCACCATGCGGTCTAACCGGGTGCCCTGTAGCCGGTCCGGCAAAAGTGCCACACGGTCTAACCGCATGTCCCAGACGGTTAGACCGTCCTCCCAGAGTCCGAACCAAATTGAGGAGTCCTAATAGAATTCGAGTTGTAAAAGATTTCCTTACAGGACAAGACCTTCCCACCCTATAAATATAAAGGGCCTGTGGCCGATTGAGAGCTATCACCCAATCGAACAAATAATTATCTTACTTTTTACCTCCAATCCCTACTTTTACAACCCTCTTTGCTTCATTCTTCGTCTCTACGGCGATTTAGGGCGTTCTGAGTGGCCTGCCGATCTCAGAGCAACCCTAGGCGCGTTGTCCCTGACGGGGTTCCTTTTGGGGCAGTGATCTTAGGTTTTCGGTGATGTCTCTGACCAAGACGGTCAGACCGCCCTCCATAGGCGGTTAGACCGGCCCGTGCCCGGGATTTCGACGAGGTGCGATTTCGACTACCGCACGATCTAGTGCACTCGTGTGTTCGACTGTAAAAAGCGTCAACACACTTTTGACGACTCCGCTGGGGACAGGTTTGGTTTTACAACCGTTTTGTCAAACATCATCATGTCAAGCATTGAAGAACTCAGTGAAGAAGACCAGAGGAAGTATGCGGCGCTTCAGGAGTACGTCAAGCAGCAATTTCTCTCTGGTGCCAAGAAGGATCGTCAACGCAAGGCAACATTAGCTAAGGACTTCGAGTTGCCGATGGTCAAACTGAACAACGACAAAATTGAGGTAATCACCACTGTAAGCAAATCTGAATCTGATCTATCTACAGAGCTCGCTGCTTTATCTGATAAATTCGAGCGTGCTTTTAGTAATCAGCATAGTCAGGTTGCTAGTATGATTACTCGTTTAGAAAAAGTTGAGGGTAAAAGTAGTAGTTTTGATATTATTAATGATTCTATCCCTCAATTAGATTCACAAGGGGTCTTACAACTAAACTTGGTGGCAGTGCCAGGAACCTCAACTGAGACACCTATGTATGGCATGCTGGCTGGTTTTTATCTGGGACAATAATCATTGCCAAAGCCGACCCCGGTCAGACTGCCCCTATAGCCGGTCAGACCGCCCTGTCTGACCAGATGATGACTATTCCAAATTATAATCTACCCCCTGTGAATAGAGTTGATATGTCAGCTATAATGCAATCCCAGCTAGATGCTATGAATGAATTTGCTAAATTTAAGGAAGAAGTAACTAGCATGGTGAAAAACAAACTCGGCGTTGATATAGATAATTTTAGATTATATCAAAAACCTTATAAAGCCGAGTTTGATCTTATGGCTTATCCCCCTGGTTGGCGTGTACCTGATTTTGTTAAATTTAGTGGTGAGGATAATTGTACAACTTGGGAGCACATAAGCCAATACATTGCTCAACTAGGTGAAACAAGTACCTTTGATGCTTTGAAAGTGTGTTTATTCTCTTTGTCCTTAACGGGTACTGCCTTTGCTTGGTTTTCATCTTTAGCCCCTAACTCTGTTGATTCTTGGAATTAATTAGAAGAAAATTTTCATGATCACTTCTTTAGTGCGGACTATCAACTAAAATTAACAAATTTGACATCGGTTAAATAAGGTAGAGATGAAACGGTCTCTAATTACATTTAGCGTTTTAAAGAGGTTAAAAACCATTGTTTCAATTTGTCACTTTCTGATTCTGACCTAGTTAATCTCGCTGCTAAAGGTTTAGAATCTTCTCTTAGAGAAAGATTAGAAGGTGTGGATTTTTATTCACTTGATTCTGTTCTTGTGAGGGGCATGACACAAGCATTGAAATTGAATAAAGAAAATGAAAAACTTGAGTCTCATTGGTCCAATGTTCATGTAATTGATTATGTTTCTAATAATTTGAACGATGAGAATGAAGTTTATAGTGCTGAATTTGTATGGCCTTTTGAAGATACATCTTGTTCTTGTGCATCACTTAAGCCGGCTAGCAAAGGTCGGCAAGAAGAATTAAAATTTACTTTTGATGTTTCTAAGTGTGATCACATTTTTGATGAATTGCTTAAACTTGAAAATATTAAGATATCTCATACCATGCCTCCATTTGATGAGATAAAACGACGTGCATATTGTAAATATCATCATTCTTATTCTCATGCTACTAATGATTGCAATGTGTTTCGTTGTCAGTTTCAATCGGCCATAAACGAAGGTCGTTTGATGCTTCATGAGAAACGAGTGGACAAGCATCATTTTCCTATCAACACCATGGAGTTGCAGCAGCCTAAGGTTCTAGTTCTGCCACATTAAGTCGAAACAACCAAAGGAAAAAATGTGATGGTCGGGGAAGAGAGACCCGATTTGAGAAGAATAATATTAACAAGAGAAGTTGCTTATGAGAAAACCTCTGATGGTAGAGAAACATTCAAGATCATCGTGAAAGCTTCTGGACATGGGGGGCAAGGGTCGTCCGCGCCTGTCAGTCGGCAACCACTTGAGCCTGCATAGGTTGAGGAGGTTAGACCACCTGAGGAGGAAGGTTAGACCGCCCCTAGCCATGGTCGCCCAAAGATGCTAAAACCGAAGCGACCGGAGATTGGAAACTGGAAGCTCAATGTTGTAAGAAATCAGGGGAGTGCTCCAAAGTAAAAGGTCACATTTGACATGCTATTTGACAAATATTCCAAACAAAAGGCCATCACAAGTGATCGGCCATTAAAAAAAGGATGAGGTCACCCACACATCAAGAGAGGTCATCCTTGCCTCCTAGAGCAGCTACAAGATTCAGGGGTGGATCATCTCAGCAAGGAAGTCACTTTGCTCCATCATGGGCTTCTTCAAGTTCAAATCCACCTAGCCCGATTTATGATGATAATGGAGTGATGTGGTTGCCATATCAACAATCCTTTCATCTTGGATGGGAAGGACCAAGGAAGCCAGCTTTGGATAGGATTTTCACGACCTATGCAAGACTGTGTGACGCTCCGTCAATTAGGTCAAGGCCATCGGGCCGACCCCGGTCAGACCGCCGCTGGCACGCAATCAGACCGCCCTGCCCAAACAATTTGTTCAATCTTCTCCGAAGCAAGTTTGCAAGCCCAAGGTCAAAGTGGAGGAGGTTGAAAAGATGGACGTCGACCCAGAGAGGACTACTGGTCAAGATATCATCCAAATTGAGACAATGGATGTTCTCATTGAGAAAGATGGCAGAAAACCGGTTGTCTTGAATGATCAGGTTGGGACATCTGCTCAAGAGGGATTTTTTGTTGCTAATGACCATAAGGCCAGTGGAAGTGGTTCTAACTCCAAATACTTTTTGCCAAGGTGGTGTCCTCCTGGATTGACTCATGCTCAAAGGAGGAAGCTTCAACGTTTGAGGTCTTGGAAGAAGAAGGAAAAAGAGCTAGATCTACAAAGAGATGAGATGTTTAACCAATACAGACCCATGGTGGTGCAAGGAAAGGAGTGGAGAGTCAAGGCCACCTCATCGCCAGAGTCGATCAAGGAGGCAGTTGTATCGGTCCAGGCGGTCAGACCGGGTCCAGAGGCGGTCAAACCAGCCTGGGCGGTTAGACCGAGTCCTGAGGCGGTCAAACCAGCCAAGCCAGAGACGTCGCCGGGTCTTTCTTCTTCAACTCCAATGGCTTTTGACAATGAGTTGCCATCGTCACCTGAACCAAAAAACGATGAACAACTCATTGATTACTGTTCTTCTCCAGAGCGCATGGATCTCGAAGACAATTGAGAAGATATGGCCGATTTCAATGAGAATCACCCTTAGGACAAATGGCTAGTGAAAATTGTTACATCGACCTTAGATTTATTTTTTAGTATGCAAGCTTTACTAAAAAATAGGGGGGCATATGTTGAACTCAAAAATGGCAGCTAAGCCAGATCAGGTTGGGCCAGCCGGTCAGACCGGGTTCACCATGCGGTCTGACCGGGTGCCCTGTAGCCGGTCTGACAAAAGTGCCACGCGGTCTAACCGCGTGTCCCAGGCGGTTAGACCGCTCCTTGAGTCCGAACCAAATTGAGGAGTCCTAATAGAATTCGAGTTGTAAAGGATTTCCTTGCAGGACAAGACCTCCCCACCCTATAAATATAAAAGGCCCGCCGATTGAGGGCTATCACCCAATCGAACAAACAATTATCTTACTTTTTATCTCCAATCCCTACTTTTCCAATCCTCTTTGCTTCCTTCTTCGTCTCTACAGCGATTTAGGGCGTTTTGAGTGGCCTGCCGACCTCAGAGCAACCCTAGACGCGTTGTCCCTGACGGGGTCCGTCCCAGGACAGCGATCTTAGGTTTTCGACGACGTCTCTGACCAAGGCGGTCAGACCGCCCTCCATAGGCAGTTAGACCGGCCCGTGCCCGGGATTTCGACGAAGTGCGATTTTGACTACCGCGCGATCTAGTGCACTCGTGTGTTCGACCGTAAAAAGCGTCAACACATCCATTATGGTGTTAGCATGTTATTAAATTCAAAATAATATTTATAGTGATCGAAGGATTTTAATAAGAACTTGGCTAGTTTATAGCCGGCTGTAAAATAGCTTCGGGTGCATCCATTTGTTTTTGGCAAGTTTGGCAAGTTGCCAGGCCCACGTTTTTGGGCCCCCGGAGATGGTTTCTGGGTGGTTTACTAGGCCCATGTACCGATGGTTTTGGCGGCAAAAAAACAGGCCATCGGAGGGAAAAAGCACGCGAAAAACATAACTAGGTTTTCCCCAGGTACCTGTCACGTCGCTAGCTAGTGGCGCGAAACACAGGGGCGCCGAACAGCAGCGGCAGAACAGGGTCGACGGGATCTAGAGCAGGCAAAAATCCCAAAATCAAAAAGGTCGACGGTACTGACTCAAAAAAAGGTGTGTTCAAGCAGATCCACGTCAAATTCCCCCTTCATCAATTTTCATTACATATGTACATCAGGTAGATATTGCCAGCAAAATTTTAGAAGATTTTTGAACCTGAGAGACTGGGTTTTGTTCTACAAATAAATTCCCAACCTTGTGCATACACGCATCACACATAATTGGGTTTTGGTTGCCTGGGTGATCTGGATTTGTTGTAGTTGAGCCCTGGTATTGTCAAACTGCCTGGTACAATATGTGCATCAGGTGCAGCACACAAACTTGTCTCTTGCACTCTCGTTCCCCCGTGTGGCTGATTGTTGTATTTTCACTTGCCACTCTGCAAAACAAAAGGCAATAAAAGGTAGTTAGCGGGCACACTGCCGCAGATCCAAAAATAAAAAGAAAAAGGTTATTATTATTGCTGGAAAAAAAGAGAGAGAACACTATATAGCTGGCAAGATTAGTATACTAACATGCCTTCATGTTTTTATTTTCCTGGCTGACAAACTGAATAAAGTTTCATAGCATTGAATGCAGTGGTTTATGGGTAGTATTTGTTACATAATTGCCCAAATTAGTATAGTAACATGCCTTCAGGATAAATAAAAAAAAGAAGGGCAGTATCATCTTGAAAATGTTAATGGTTTTACCCATCATGTGGAATTAGCAGTATGCAAATGCAAAAGGTTAGTGCAAATATACAAACAGTGACCAAAATGTGATGAATCCTAAAACTAAACAAGAAACATGAATAAGAACAGATTGATCTGGTATGAGCTCTCTTTGGCAGAAGTATCATATATAACATGGTAGACATGTTCAGACATCTGGCGTGTTCAGCAAAAAATAGCAATACCAGCAAAACCACACTCATTGTGCTCAGGTCTCATGACCATTTTCATGGCATTAGATGCAGAGGTTTATGGGCAGTATTTGTTACATAATTAGTATAGTAGCACGCCTTTCATGCTTTTTTTAATCCTTTTTTGGTTGTTAAAATACATTAAGTTTCGTGACATTGTTGTGCAAAATTGCTTGTGTTGGGTACTATGGACTTGAACCAGTTGCCACCGGAGTTTGATTACGATTCCATAGATGTGGATGCTTTGAACCCTGCCTTTTGTACTCAAGCAGAGTCAACAGATGTTGTTTTGGGATCCAATGGGCAGCTCCAGATTAGTAATGACGACAATCAGCTTGCTGTTGATGCTGCACAAACTCTAGTGCGCATCAGCTCTAGTCCTGATGGGAGTGAATATGTTGCTGGTGGTGCCTTTTTTGCTGAAGAGAATAAGCTGCATAGCATAGCTGAAGGCGACGAACAACCTGACGATAATGTTGAAGAAGTGTGGTGCACACCCTCCTGTCCCATACACTAGGCAGACTTTTGCTACTAAAGAGGAAACAAAGTCTTACTACAATGCTTATGCCAAAAGAATTGGTTTCTCAATTCGCATTAGTGCTACGCGTCTGTCGGGTTCGTCAAGGCAGCAACACAAAGTGATATATGTGTGCAATAAAGAGGGTCATGGTAGGAAGCCTAAGGAAGAAGCAGTGAATATTGATTTTGATGATGACAACTCTACCGGGACAGATTCTGAATCTGAAAGCGATGCTAATGGAGAAGAGGTTAAGAAGAAGAAAATTGATAGTGGAAAGAAGAGGAAGAAAGAAAAGATGGTACACACGGGATGCAAAGCTAGGATGGTTGTGAATCTCATAGATGAGAGGTGGCATGTGACCTACTTTTTGGCTGACCACAACCATGATGTGGTTGTCAAACCTTCTCTGAAAAAATTAATTCCTAAGATCTCACAAAGGTATTCTGCAGCAAGAGAAGCAGTTTATTACCCTATCGCATGGGTGCAACCTAACCTCTGGACGCATAATGCAGCTTATGAATGAGATGTATGGTTCTGCCCAGATTGTGCCATATGAAGTGTTAGGGGGTGAGACCTGGACAAATCCGCTAGGGGGTTGCCCTAGTGGTTTGCAGGTTAATGGAGGATCGGGACCTAAGAGCGTAAGTAGTTATGCACAGGGTGCACACGGAACTAGGCGAGTATGGCGGCGAGGAACACGGAGACAAGGGTTTATACTGGTTTAGGCCTCCGGAGAGTAAAACCCTACGTCCAGTTGTGGTTGATTATGCGAGGATGAAGATGGGTTGTCCTTGTGCATTGAGCCCTAGGCCGCCTTATATGCGGGGACGAGCTAGGGTTTGCATGCGCAGGTCGGTTGACCCGTGTCGGGGTCGGTTACAACTGTGGGAAGCATATTTCCCGGATTACAAGAGACATCCCGTGATACGCGGAGTCTACAGGCGGCGGTGCGACAGGTCGCCGTGTCTTGACTTGCACGCCAAGACTTCGCGGGTCTTCCGGGATCCTGATCAGGTCGCCCGCGGTCATCAGAGATGCAGATAAGGTTGCCGGGCCCACGTGACAGGTCGGCGGGTCTTCTGGAAGGTCGGGTCCACTTGTCAGGGGCCCCTGGGACCCTGGCCGGTGGGGACCCATGGGTACCCATGTCTCTCATAAAGGAAAAGACATCAGCAACTTTAGATCAAACATTAGGAGGACAGAGAACACTACTAGGGAAAGAGTCTTTCGTCCCAGGGCAAAAATAACATTAGTACCGGTTTTTTTTGCCCACCGGTACTAATGTCAACCAGAACCGGTACTAATGTCCCGTGCCAAAAAGGAGGCGGGCGGAGCCATCCCGTGGCAAATATTAGTACCGGCCCGTATTCAGCACCAGTACTAATGTCCCACATTAACTAATGTCCCACATTAGTACCGGTGCTCAATATGGGCCGGTACTAATGTGGGCGCCGGACATTAGTACCGGCCCGTATTACGAGCTGGTACTAATGTAGCCACATTAGTACTGGCTCGTAATACGGGTCGGTACTAATGTCCAACGGCTATATCTCAGCTTCTTCCTCCTCCAGCCCAAGCCTCCCTTCTTTCTCCACTTCGAGCTCCTCCTTCTCCATGGCGCCCTAGAGGAGCTTTTGCCGGATTTGCGACCATTTCTCTACGATTTCACTCATTGAAGTGATCTAGAGGTTAGTTACTTCATCCTTCCTTGATTCATGCTTATTTTGTTGAGTTTCATTGGTTGAAATAGGAGTATTTTAGCACCTTAAAATGAACTAAGAATAGAGATTTGTTTCTATTTATTGTATTTTGTCTATGTTCTAATAGAATTGATTGAAATGGATGTGCCGTGTTAGTTGGATGAGATGTTATATATGATGATACAAATTAATTTTTTTTCATTATTTTTTATATAAATAAATATATTAAATGCTTTAGATGTACTTACTAAGAGAAATGACTAGAATATTAATATAAGAATTAGAGAAATAATTTATTAGTCAAAAAATAGTTTGCTTATTATAATAATAATATAATTTGAAATATAGTTTTCTCATTATGAAAAAATGTTTTCTCATTAGAAAAATGTTTTCCTCCTAAGAAAAACATTTTCTTAGGAAAAAATAGTTTCTTTATTAGAAAAAAGTTTTCTTCAATACCATCAAAATGGTTTTTTCTCATTAGAAAATTAGGAAGAAGTTTATACTTGATGTGGAATATGAATTTAAGTAGTTTGAATTTGTGTAACATAGTGTTCCATTCATTATTTAAACACCAGTACCGAGTCAAAAATGGTTTTCTCATTACAATAGTAATTTCTTAGTTAGAAAAATAGTTTCCTCAATAGAAAAATAGTTTTCTTCATTAGAAAAATTGTTTGCTCATTAGAAAATTAGTAAAAAGTTTATATTTCATGTGGAATATGGATTTGAACAGATTGGATTTATGTAACATAATCACTTGCCTTCATTTAAACACTAGTACGTACTCATTAGAAAAATGGTTTCCTCATTACAATAATAATTTCTTAGTTAGAAAAAGAGTCACCTCATTAGAAAAATAGTTTTCTTCATTAGCAAAATTGTTTGCTAATTAGGAAATTAGTAGAAAGTTTATATTTCATGTGGAATATAGATTTGAACACTATGAATTAGTGTAACACATATAATCTTGAATTTGTTACATGATAATAATATATTTTGTTCGGTTATATATACTTTATTTGTAGATGGACTGGCAATGGATGTACAACAACAAGAGAATATCCAATGAATTCTTTAATGGGCTTCGTGGATTTCTAGAAGTAGCAGAATCCAACAAGCCCCCGTCCGGTTTCATTATTTGTCCATGCAGAAAGTGCAGGAGTTTGAAGGATTTCTCAACGACAAAGACTCTTCACGATCACCTATACAAATGGGGATTCATGCCAAACTATTTTGTTTGGACAAACCATGGGGAGAGAGGGGTTATAATGGAAGATGACGAAGAAGACGACAATATTCCTGATTGGACTCAAGAAGGTTCCTTTGCAATGGGAGATGATCCAATGGGTGAGGATGATGTTGCAATAATGGTGGGAAAGCCTGAACAAGGAGAAGATGAGCCGCTTGATGATCTAGGTCAGGTGTTGTGAGAGCATAAGGAAGATTGCGAAAAGGTGAAGGAGGCAAAGAAGTTTGAGCGTATGTTAGAAGATCACAAGAAACCATTGTACCCAAATTGCAAAGAGGGGCACAAGAAGTTGGGTAGCACATTGGAAATGCTGCAATGGAAGGCTAAACATGGAGTTTCTGACAAGGGCTTCGATGAGTTAATGATGATCGTAAAGGACATGCTTCCAGAGGAGAACGTATTGCCGGAGTCAACGTACGAAGCTAAAAAGGTCGTTTGTCCTCTGGGTTTGGAGGTTCAAAAGATACATGTCTGCCCTAATACTGTATCCTTTACCGAAGAAAAGAATATGAGAAATTGGAGGCTTGTCCTATGTGCGGAGCGCAGCGTTATAAGATCCCACGAGACGACCCTTATGATGTTGAGGGGGAGAAGCAGAAGAAGAAGAAGAAGAAGAAGAAGAAGAAGAAGAAGAAGAAGAAAATTCCTGCTAAGGTAATGTGGTACTTTCCAGTGATACCATGGCTGAAGCATTTATTCAGGTGAAAGGCTAATGCAAAGTTGATGCATTGGCACAAAGAAGATCGTAAAGCAGATGACAAGATTAGACATCTCGCTGATGGGTCGCAGTGGAGACTAATTGAAAGAGAATTCCCTGAGTTTGCAGAACACGCAAGGAACATTCGGTTTGGTTTAAGTACGGATGGATTCAATCCATTCGGTGAGTTCATTAGCGGTCATAGCACTTGGCCTGTGACCTTATGCATATTCAACCTTCCGCCATGGCTGTGCATGAAAAAAAGTTCATCATGATGCCAATAATTATCCAAGGCCCAAAGCAGCCAAGCAATGACATCGATGTTTATCTGAGACCGTTGGTTGAGGATCTTAATATATTATGGAAGAAAGAAGGTGTACCTGTGTGGGATGAGGACAAACAAGAGACCTTCAATCTACGAGCGTTGTTGTTTGTCATCGTCAATGATTGGCCGACACTTGGTAATCTATTAGGACAAACAAATAAGGGATACCGAGCATGCACACACTGTTTAGATGATACTTGTAGTGTGTATCTAAAACACAGTAAAAAGATTGTGTATTTGGGCCATCGTCGATTTCTTCCTCCTAAGCACCCGTTAAGAGAAGAAGGAAAAAAGCATTTTGAAGGTGTTGGAGAAAAATGTGAAGCCACTGCACTGTGATGGTAATCTTGTATTTTCTATGGTGAAAGATTTGAAGGTAGTGTTTGGGAAGGCTTCTGGTGCCAAATCTGTTCCAAACGACAAGGATGGACGTGCACCCATGTGGAAGAAGAAGTTGATATTTTGGAAGCTTCCTTATTGGGAAATCCTTAAGGTTCGCAATGCAATTGATGTGATGCATGTGATGAAGAATTTTTGCGTGAACTTTCTTGGCCACCTAGGTGTATACGGAAAGCCAAAAGATACAGTTGAAGCTCGTCGAGATCTTAAATTTATGAAACAATGAAAAATCCTGCATCCCGAAAAGAGAGATAAGGGAAATTGGTTGGCCCCTGCTACTTACACCCTCAGCAAGGAACAGAAGAAGATGATGTTTGATTGTTTGAACAGTATCAAGGTCCCAACAGGCTACTCCTCAAATATACAACAAATAATAAATTACAAAGAGAAAAAATTCATAAATCTGAAGGCTCATGACTGCCACGTGTTGATGACACAATTGCTGCCTATTGCACTAAGGGGTATTCTACCAGAGAATGTGAGATTGGTAGTCGTCAAGGTTTGTTCATTCCTCAACCAGATCTCTCAGAAGGCAATCCATCCAAAGAATCTAGTGCAGTTGCAGAAAGATGTCCTGCAATGCCTCGTCAGGTTTGAGATGATCTTTCCACCCTCTTTCTTTACTATCATGACCCACCGTCTAGTGCATCTAGTTGAAGAGATTGTTATCCTCGGGCCTGTGTATTTACACAACATGTTCCCTTTTGAGCGGTTGATGTCTAGTTACAAGAAGTATGTCCGTAATTGTGCTCGTCCCGAAGGAAGCATCGCAAAGGGATATGCTACAGAGGAGGTGATTGAGTTTTGTGTCGACTTTATTGATGAGCTTGCTCTGATTGGACTCCCTGTATCACGCCATGAAGGAAGACTCAGGGGAAAGGGCACACTAGGGAAGAAATCTCGGATGGATATGGATGAAACGTTATTTCGTACAGCACATTCATTTGTCCTGCAACAATCATCCCTAGTGGCTCCATACAGGGAGGAGCACAAGTCCATTGTACGGGCCTCAAACAAAGGGAAGTCAGAGGCCTGGATTACATGTCATCACAATGATAATTTTGCATCATGGTTGCGGAGAAAACTTATGGGTGATAACACTATTGGAGAGCAACTGCAATGGTTGGCTAGAAGTCCATCTATTTCAGTACTTACGTTCCAAGGATATGAGATAAACGGATACACATTCTACACGAGAGCCCAAGACCAAAAGAGCACAAACCAAAACAGCGGTGTCCGTATAGATGCAATAGACAACAAAGGAAATGTACAAACATACTATGGTGTCATTGAAGAGATATGAGAATTGGACTACAGACCTTTAAAAATCCCTCTTTTTAAGTGTTAGTGGGTTAAAAACCCTACAGGAGGTATAACGACAGACACATTTGGGATGACAATAGTGGATCTCAACAAGATTGGTTACAAAGACGAACCGTTCGTCCTAGCGAATGATGTAACTCAAGTTTTCTATGTGAAAGACATGTCGAGCAAACCACCAATTATAAAGAAGGGTGATGATAAAGGTGTTGTTAATAATGAGCCAAAGCGTCACATAGTTCTACAGGGAAAAAGAAAAATTGTTGGAGTTGAGGACAAGACTGACATTTCAGAAGATTATGATCAATTCGATGGTCTTCCTCCATTTTCAGTAAAGATTGACCCAAGCATCCTGTTAGCCGAAGAGGACACTCCATACTTACGTCATGATCACAACCAAGGGACATTCGTGAAGAGGAAGATTGTTAATATTGCATTAGATGATGATGTATAATAAGTTATATTAATTTGTGCTCATGTACCAAAGTATTGTAATATTTTAATGAACTAGTATTTTGCTACTTTATTAACAAAACTTTCAATTATTTCACTTTTTTTAGCATTACCAGATATTAAATAAAAAATTTATGTAAAAACAAACATGAGCAAGACTAAATCATGATTACTATATTAATTACACTAGATGTTCTATGTAAGGAAGATTTTGCATGAAAAAATAAATATATTTTCGTTTGTTAAAGTCAAGAACAAAAAAAGACAATTCAAAAGATATTACTAACTTAATGATAAGAAAATTTTAATTTTGATTGTTCATTTTAGGATATCGTAGTATCTATGTAAAGAAAATTAACTAAACTTATTCTACCATTTTATGAGTTGTATATGATTTACCATAAATAAACTACAATAAAGAAAATAAAAATGAGAAATAAAAGGAAAACAGTGGGCAGCAAAATAAAAAGCACATTAGTACCAGTGCTAAACTAGCACCGGTACTAATGTGCTTCCCCATTTGGCGCGAAATGAAAAGCCACATTAGTACCGGTGCTCAATCAGCACCGGTACTAATGTGGACAGTAGTACCGGGCCTAAACTAGCCCCGGTACTAATGTCCACATTAGTACCGGTGCTAGTTGAGCACCAGTACTAATGTGGGGATGTATAAGGTGGCGCCCCCTTCTTCCCCAAAACTTAGCCAATTCCGATCCCCCATTCCCCTTCTTCCCCTGCGTCGTCTCGTCCCGCGCCGGCGCCCCACCGCCTGTCGTCTCCCTCGCCGGCCGCCGGTCAGCCGCGCCATGCCGTCCTCGACGCCACTGCCGTCTCGTCTCCGCTCACGCCGTTCCCAATCCCTGACCCCGACGCCAACGCCGTCCCGCGCGCGTGCTGCCGCCCCTCATCTCCCTCGTCGCCGACACTGGCCCGCGCGCGTCCCCGGCTGCTCCCCGCCGCGCGCCGTCGCTGTCGCCGTCCTCGTCCCCGCGCCGCCACCGTCTCGTCTCCCCCCTGCACCGGCGCCGCGCTCACTGCCGTGCGCGCCGCAGCGCCGTCCCCGCTGTCGCTGTCTCGTCCCCGCCCGCCGCGCCGCCGGTCCACGTCGTCGTCGCCGTTTGTCCCCGCCCGCGCCGCTATCGGTACACGTCCTCCCACGCCGCCACCGCGCGCCGCGCCCTTCATTTGGGGGCTGACGTCAGCCTGACGATGGCTGACGCCAGCCCCCTATTTTTTCATTTTTTATTTTAAATTAAAATTTTGAATTAGATTTAAATTAGTTTTAGATTTAGATATTATTATAGATTGAAATTAGATTTAATTTATAATTAGATGTTATTTAGAAATTTAGATTTAGATTTAGAAATATAGATTTAAATTTAGAAATTAGATATAGATTTCAATTTGGATGTAGATTTAAATGTTATTTATGTTTGGATGTAAATATTATTTAGAATTTGATTTAGAATTAGATTTCAATTTGGATGTAGATTTAAATGTTTTTATATGTGGATGTAAATGTTATTTATATGTGGATGTAAATGTTATTTAAATTTCAATTGCACACGTTCGACTCAAATCGCTCGACTCGCTCCCGATGCTCGCTCGACTCTCGCTCCCGACCCCCCCGCGCCACGCTCCCGACCCCCGCCACGCTTCCGACCCCCCGCCTCACTCCCGACCCCCCGCCACTCTTCCGACCCCCCGCCACGCTCCCGACCCCCGCCACGCTCTATTTAGAATTAAATTTTTAATAGTCTCATCATTGGAATAGTTTGTCCTCATATTATTTTTTGTCACATTATTTTAGTTACAGAAGAGGACCGAGAAGCGGAGCAAATGATCATGGATTTAATTGCTCGCAATACTATGAATGATGCACCGAATGAACAAGAACATGATCACGGAGAGGCCAACAACTACCTGAACATGTTTGGTGATGGCAACGAGAGGGAGTAACCAATTGCTCAAGGAAGCAATGATGGAGAACCATCCGAGGTATAATTAATAAAAACCAGTACCTCGTCAAGGAAGCTAGAGGGGTGTTTCATCATCACGAAAGTATCTCCCGATGGGAGGCCGTTAGCTCCACATGAAAATGTTGTCAAGTTGATAAATCACATTGGGGCTCTTGTTAGGGACAACATCCCAATAAGCTTCTGGTATTGGAAAGCGGCTGACGTACCTGACTTGCTACCCGAAGAAGGTAAAGAAGAAGCTGAGCATGAAGATCAAGATCAGGACGAAGAGCAACATGAAGAGAATGAACCCTCGGTACCGGTTCGGCCAGATGTTGTCCCGGTCACAGAGAAGAACATGATTTGGGCCGAGGTGAAAGCACACTTCACATTTCCAAAAGACACAGATTTGAAAAATGTGCGCACTTGGGCCCTGCAGAAGGGTGCAATTGCCTTTCAGACATACCAGAAGCAGCTGACCAAGGACTTCATCAAGGAGGGGCTTACACCTGATTTTAAGAAGCCGGGATATGCCAAGTTAAGAGATCACTGGGATGCATTTGTGCAGGGCAGGCAATCGTAAGATGCCGCCAGGTTGATTGCAACCAACACAGCCAATGCACGTAAAAAGAAAGAATTTCATCATCTTGGCCCTAGAGGTTACGCGATGGCCATGCCCAAATGGGATCGGATGCAGCAAGAGATAATGGCACGTGGAATCGTACCGGCAACTCTGGAGTGGTCTGACCGAGCGTGAAATTACTATTATGCACATGGTGGCACGCTCAATCCCGAAGATGGATCATTAATACCGGGGGAGCAACTAAGACAGGCAGCTGCAAGGCTTGTTGATTTGATCAGGGCTGCTGCCGAAGGAACTTTCATACCTGATCGAGAGAAGGACGAGCTTTCTGCTGCAATAGGCACTAAAGAACATGGTGGACGGTGCCGAGGCAAAGGTGTGATTCCATGGAAAGTCGCATGGCATGAGCATATTGACTCTTATAAGAAGCGCAAAAGGAACAAGGATGAACAAGATAGGAAACTCAGAGAATTGCAAGAGCACGTAGAAATGGCTGAGACAAGAATGGAGAAAATCATTGACCAGCGTGTGGCCCTTGCTCTTAACAAACAATCATCTCAGCAAGGGCCTATAGATGAAATGAGCCCACCATCTACTAAGGGGAAAAGTAGTGTCGCTTCAACGGATGCAGCGCCAACAAACACGGAAGCACCGGTCAAGGAAGCACCCCTAGCCTCACCAGAAGGACCGGTTGCCTCACCAGAAGCACCCCAAGCCTTAGCAAAAGCAACCGAGGTCTGCCACGAACGGTTCCCCGTGGATGACATCATAGTGAGGTCAGCGTGTGAGCTTTTCGCTCAACTCAGAAACATGATGTTACCGGTGGTTTATGGTGTTGTTGAGGTCCCGGAACTGGGGGAAACTTTCATGGGTGTGGAATTCCGTAAAGCATTTTAACATAAAGTTTCCATCGATCGAGTGGTCCCCGGTTGGGAAGACCTCGAACTGGAGTTACTGGGACCTGATAGGGAAGAGGTGCTTGGAGATACCGTGCACGGTTGGGTATTGTGGGCCAAGGCTCACATAAATATTACGGAACCGGTCAAGGAAGCACCCCTAGCCTCACCAGAAGCACCTCTTCCTGATGCCTCATCTACACCCCTTGTGCCTGAAGGCGAAGACATCAGCTGCCGTCATCTCCAACAGGAAGCATGAGTCCTCTAGTTGATCGGGACCCAAGCGAGAGTCTGCCCCCTCAGCATGATGAGTCTATTAAGGGCAAGGGTACCAAACGATGAGCTACGCATCATCCTCCGCCCCCTCCTCCAAAGAAGCAAACGAAGCCCAAGCAGAAGATGCCTCAACAAAAATTATCTTACGAGAAGACTCAGGAGGAGCTAGATGCTTCAGTGCGGGCTGAGCTTGATAGACAAATATTCAAAGCGAAGAAGCCACCAGTTGAGAAACCAATTGACCGGGTGAAATTTCATCGCTTCATGAAAAAATGGAGGAGGAGAAACGTATAAATGCTCAAGCGACAGGCAATCAAGATGCACAAACAGAAGAAGCAGGCGAATAAAGCTAAATCTACAATTCCACAACTAGGCACCCAGTCAAAGCAATCTATCTCCCCCATCAAGGTGCTTTCTACAGTTGAGCAGCATATGCTCATATTCAATAAGGAATCAGGTCTGACTTTTGGTCAAATCCGAGGGGACGAACCAATCCCAAAGCATGAAGGGGCAAATAGACCGAAGTATGAGTGGGGTAAACCTCTTGTGTGGCCGTAGTTGGTGCCATTTCTTCCAACGAGAATGCATGAACTGCACGATTGGTACATGGCTGCGTCAGCCAGCGGTGCAACCTATGTGGAAATTGCCATAGATGATCAACATTATTTCCGTGGCCGAGAAACTTTTGGTATGGAATTTGACAAATTTTGGTACTTATTCAATCAAGATGCAATTGACTCAGGACTCATCGCTTGCTGGACTCTATAAGTCTCGAAAACAATGATCTAGCCATTCTACCTTATCTTAACTTGTGTTTAATTTGAATTTAATTTCAATCATGCAGCTTTGAGATGCAGCGGTGCAAAAGGAGAGGAATAAGGGACGTCAGCTTCATGGATCCACTAATGATAAATCAGACTTGTGTCAGAAAATGGGAGCTGGCCACATTGGACTATATATATTTGTTTCTAGAAAAACACCATGAGAAGGGTATCATACTTTTGCCATACAACTTCGGGTGAGAAACGTGTATCTCATCTAATCTATTTTATCTTTTTCAAATGACATTGCATATATATTTCAAGAAACTAATACTTCTACATGTATGCACAGCTTCCACTGGATTCTTTTTGCATTCTGTCTGTCTCTAAGCAAGGTCTTCATCTTCGACTCTTTGAGGGCAACTATAGACAAAAGCGCATACCAAGATGTCGTAGACATGATCAAACTTGCATGGATTCGCCTCTGTGTAGAGCACCCAGGAAAATACAAAGAGAACCTTTATTTCCACTATGATTTCCCTGTATGTGTATTCTGCTAGTCCACATATCTCATGTCTTCCAATATAATTAAACATATTTCATAACCTTGTTTTCGCACATGTGCAGTGCTTGACACAACCTTCAGGTACCAATCTGTGCGGATACTATGTATGCGAGTTCATGCATATCTTTTCAAGCTTCGCACAAGGTACCAACCTTGAAGACAGGGTGCGTCCACTAAACTAAACGACACATGCATGTAGTTCTTATTTGTCCATGTTCTTTTTTGTACTAGTTCTTATTCTTTGTTCATATTATTTTGTAGATTGATGACATCAAGGAGGGGCTCCTCGAGTCGGAAAGAATCCAGTTAATTCAAGAACAACTATGCGGATTTCTTCTAGATGAGGTGATTACGCCAGGTGGAGAATTCTATTCAGGCTTATCATCTGTTATTGTAACGGGGAAGTCCACGGAAGAAGCATCGGGGAAGTCCACGGCAAAAGCAACTGGGAAGTCGACGGAACAAGCAGAGTCGACTAAGCAGGGGAGCAAGAGAGGAAAAATCTCTGCAAAGGACTAATCGTCAGGGAGCAAAAAAACTAATATTAAACCCTGCTGACCTTTGATGCAATGTATTATATACACTAATATATATTTTTCGTATTTCTATATGCACAATATTATATATGTTCTTGCATTGGATCAACTACCGGATTTGAGATAATACATGCATACGAATATATGTACTATATAATATTAGATATTATACTAATACATATATAGGTATGCATGTATAGTTTTATCTCAAATATTTTATATGGCACACGAATTTATATTATAACGTATTAGGCATTAGGATTAGTATACGTAAATCAATCAAATACGATAGAATTAATAAACCAGAAAACGATAAAGAAAAAGAAAAAAGAAAAAAATTAGCACCGGTTGGCATCTAGAACCGGTACTAATGTGCACCATGCCACGTCGCCGGGGGCGGGCACATTAGTACCGGCTCTTAATGCCAGCCAGTACTAATGTCTCCATTAGTACTAGTTTCCAAAACCGGTACTAATGTGACTTCACATTAGTACCGATCGAACAATACCGGTTTGGAAACCGGTACTAATGGGGGGTTCTCACCCGGTACAAATATACGTTTCCCTAGCAGTGGAAGTACATGGACATGCAGCAAGCCATAGACCGCTTCAGAGAGATACAACAAGAAGATCCGAATTTCTTCTGCAAAGTAAAACTTGATGACAAGGACAGGGTGGAGAGCATTTTTTGGGTTGACAGTGTGGCAAGGCAGGTTTACATTGATTTGTACCATGACTGTGTGTCCTTCGATGCTACCTACATGACAAACATGTATGATATGCCTTTTGCTCCATTCATTAGGATCAATAAGCATGAGCAGTTAATTTAGTTGGGGTGTGCCTTTATAAGAGATGAGAAAAAACTAGCCATGTGTGGTTGTTTCAAGCATTCTTTGAGGCAATGAAAGGGAAGGCTCCCATGAACATTATAACAAATCAAGACGCTTCTATGAGATATGCCATTGCGCTAGTGTTCCCTAATGCTACTCATAGAAACTACCGCTTCCACATTATGGACAAGTTTTCAGGCACAATAGGCCCAATGCTTGATAAAAGTGAAGACTTGGAAAATGATTTCAAAGAATGCATGAATCACACGGTGACTCCGGATGAAGACAAAATGGGCTGCTATGCTGGGCAAATATGGTTTGCAGGGCAATGCCCATTTTCAGCACCTGTATGAGCTTAGAAGCACTTTTGTCCCAGCATTCTACATGCATTCATTTTTCCCATTCCTGCAGTCAACCAGCGCAGCGAGGCCTTCAATTCTGTGTTGAAAAAATATGTGAACCCAAATATGTCAATACTACATTTTGTAGAGAAATACCAGAAAATTCAAGACAAGTGCCTTGTTGCTGAAGATGGATAGGACTTTAGGACAGATGATAAAGAGCAGCGGAGATGGTCAAAATTCCCTATAGAGAGGCATGCTGCTACTATCTACACCAAGAAGCTTTTCTAAAGGTTTTCAACTGAGTTTGAGAAACACGTAGAATATGATGTCAAACAAGAAAGTGATATCCACTATAGGTGCCTAATAACACGTGTGTGTACGGCTATGGCAGGAGAGAATACATTGTGACAACAATTGTGGATGAACAAAGTTACTACTATAAATGCTGCAAGGTCGATAGAGATGGTATTTTTTGTTGCCATATTTGAAGGTGTTCGTCACATTAAGAGCGGGAAAGATTCCAGATAACTATATACTTGAGAGGTGGGCTCAGGAGCCACTTACACCTGTGATGATGGTTGGTGGTGCTGCTAATGCATTTGTTCAGCCAGACTTAGTAGCCAGTGGCATGCCTTTGAGTGGCCGAAGGACTTTGTGGTTCAAAAATCTTTCTACGGCTTTTACAGGTTTGGCAGCAGAGGGATGTATGTCTAGTGAAGCATATACTATCATGCAGAATCATATAAAGATGATGCAGTCTGAACTTATTGAGCTAAAAAAGAAAAAGAAATCTTGTAAACAATGAGTGAACAATGGGGTAGTAGCTGCATCTGCTCCATCTATCTCTACCCCAGCTGCTGATGCACATGTTGGGGGATCGAGCACAACTTCTGGCGCCCCTGTCCAAAAAGGTAGCCGTCTTGATCATGCTGATTGTGCTGCTATGGTATCCATAGTTGCAGTACATAATTTGAAAAAGATAAAATAACAATTTATATTGTAGGTTTTGTTGATGCGCAAGATGGCTTGCCGCTACAAGTGGAGAACCCGCCCAAATCAAAAGTTAAAGGTAGCAAATAGGAAAAGAGGCTTAAGAAGGGGATGAATGCACAATCTAAGAGGAAAAATAGGTGCAACAAGTGCAAGTCTACAGAGCATAGTGCTCCACGTTGCCCACATAAAGCAGAGGAGAGGGGGCTTGATGTCGAGCTAGTTCCTACTCAGTGGAAGGCCTAAGAAGGTGGTGGAGGGAAAAAGACCATGGTGTTAACACACAAAAGTCTGGTGCCGACTAATGTTTAATTGCTGTACAAAACAAAGCATGGTTGCTTGCTTAGTAAGTTAAGTTGCTCGAGTTTGCTGTACTAGGGGATGTTAAGTTGCTGTACAAAACAAGAATGGTTGGAAATTCAGTGCTAAAATGGCACATCAGCTATATAGTGGACTATCTGTGCACAAACGTGCAACCTTATGCTATGTATCTGACTGGGTTGGTTTTTGAACCCATATAAACTGGTTTGTGAAAAGCATACAATATGAGAAATGTGTATACTAAGTTGCTGTTGAATGGAGATGGTAGACATAACTCATTTCCACGCAAAAATTTATGCCGCCACTGGGTTTCATTTTCTTGGTGTGTGAACTATTTGTATGTTAGAAGCTTCTGGATGTTGGGCATATCATTTTGGTTGAAATTGCAAACTGTACGTCCATCCCAATATTCAGCATACATAAGCATATGGAACCCGCAGTCATGGCTGCAAAAATGGGCAAACGTAGAAGCAGTTAGTAGAAAAAAAGAGTAGTTGTTAATTAAGTAGCAGAAGTAAAAAAACTGATAAAAAGATCTCTACAGCAAAAAAAGAGTAGCAGTTTACTCCCATGAACTAGACAGCAACCTAATTTTTAACATTTTTATATGCTAGCAATCCAACTCGACAGATTTGCAATAAGCAAACTTTTAGGAGCTTTCTTCCTCAATCCCCCATTAAAAGAGAATTAGTTGTGCCCTTCTTCCTCAATCCCCCATCCACATATATGAGAAAACTAAAAACACACAAAAGTAGCGATTCTTAGAGAAAAAAAAGATGTACATGCGCATACTTGTTGGTCTGAGCTGGGACACTGATAGGAAGGATGTCATAGTTTTCAATTACTACTTCTGATTCTGAATAGTATTCACTCCAAAGGTGCTTGATTAATTCCATTAATATGTCGAAGCAGGTCCTGAAATTGATGTCTTCTAGCGTTCTCATAGAATCAAGGACTTCAAATCTAGCGTTGCATATGTTGAGCACCAGGAGGAAGTAATGCATGATATTCCCAAGGTCTTTGATCTTGATAGCTTGTAGTACAGGAAACATCACCTGCATTTTTAGATACAAAAAAATGTGTTGCCAACAAAAACTGCTACCCTTTCCCCACTTAATAACCAGTACATTGCCTTTAATTATTAACAAGCAGCATTTTAGCAGCCATGCACCGAATACAAATTCTGTATTTTTTCAAAGGCCCTGAGGAACAGAGCATCGCCTTCTAGGCTTGTGAAGCTTTAAAAATAGCAATTTAACCTTATTCAGTATGCAAATTAACAGTAAATAGCTTAGAGATGAGATTCCGACCCACGTTAAATTTATGAAATCATCTTGAATACCTAGAGATGTTATCTAATATAATAAATCTAATATGATAACTACAAGTGGTTAATTATAATGCAGTATCGGCCGATCCAAGTATAATACATTTTGGGTAAGTATAATGGGTTCTAGCTAATCCATCCCCTCATCGAGAATTGACTTTGTTCTAGTTTTATTTCTTATGTTGTAACTAATATGCATCAATATTACACTGCCTATTGTTGTATACCACATACAACACAGAAAAATATGTATTAGTCCACATTGTCACAAATTAGCCTGGACACTATTATTCTAAAAGGGGGAAATAAATTACAGGACAAGTTAATGTCATTACAGACGGAAATGGAAAGCTACTAATAGATATAGCTGGATTCACAAATTATCTAATTCTCTACCATGTACAATGTCTAGATTCTAGAGCATTCCATACTTTGCCATGAAGCATGGCAACTATAGATCATTCTTCCTCTCCATTCTTCTAGAATCTTCCAACTTTGTCATGATCTTATCCTTGTGTACAACAAAGTCTCTTGTGATTTCCATAACCTTCTAGAATGCTCCAAGTATGTATTGTATATTTCAACATACTTTATTCTTACTTGTGTTCATAGGGATCATGTTGACTTTAAGGACTTCAAGTTTATGAGAGCATAGCTTGACACCCCATCAGGTTTTGCCAGATTTGATGTTCAGGAAACTCTATTTCAAGATCCCCAAGTACTTATCTCAAACCCTTTTTGATATATCATCCATTTCCATTTCTTTTCATTATGTCTTTGCAATTGTTTAATGAATCTTCACAATGATAGTTTTATCACGGTATGTTGCAGCATATATAGACTTGTTTTTCGGACCCATATGATGCATGCAATGTAAGCAACAATTATAATCCTCTCTTCTTGGTAGTTTCATTCAGTAATATTCAATCAGTAGGTCAACTAGTTTAAATAAACTTATTTACTACAAACTATGTTCTCATAGTAGATTTGATTAGGTGAGGCTATGGAATTGTCTAGGTGGTTGTATGGCTTGCACCCAGGCCCTCACAAGTTGTTGACCACCTTATAGAACATTTTTAGATCACTGTTTTTGAACGGACAGCGAAAGCTTTTAGATCACTTTTTTTTGAACGGACAGCGAAAGCTTACACTATCCTGAATTTTTATTAGAAGCAGAGAGTTTGAAAACCATACAACTTCGGTCTAACGACCGTACAACTAGGGAGGTATATGTACCATTCCTCACAACTTTGGTCCATCGACCGCACAACTCAAGGGGTAGAATTCACCGAACCACTTCGGTCCATAGACCATACAACTAAAAAGAAATATGGTGGGTTGGATTCAGACATCAACACGCACCGCTCTAAACAACTAAAAAAAACTTTAAAGGATCTGCTCGGCCATATTGGGACATCCTTCTGAGTCCCCACTAAGACTCTGTAGGATTGGAACATCGACACGACCCACCACACACCACTATAACACGCTGAAACCTCTCTTCTTCTCTACTCTCTCTTTTTTTTGCTATTTTTAACAGACAAAAAGGAAAACAAAGGGAATGGAAAAGGAAGAAAGCACCCTCATAGAAGCAACCATCGATGAAGCACCGAGCGGAAGAAGCCTGACAACACCGTAGCACCCATAGGAGGCAAAGCCCGCGCCAAAGATACCCAATGAACATGATACATGATGTGCCATCGACATTACCCCAAGAAGGAATGAGTTTTCACCCGCATCTTCAACACGAAGCGACGAGACAGTCTGTGCCACAAACTTCACCACCGTGGCGTTGTCGGGGAGCCTCCGTACGACCACCACCATCGGCATCACCATGGTGCTGCTGGCAAACATCCGTGCAAAATCGTCATCTTTCTTTCCATTCACATTCCACACAACAGTTCGATAAACCTTGCTTCTGGATATGTTCGGTTGTATCCAGTCTTTTGGATTAGCATTGGTTTCCTGCAGGGCTGGATGAGCAATTGGGCATGGCTTATGTCCAGGCTATGCAAGGCTAGTTGATCTTCTTATAATAACATCTTTACTGCCACTTTTCTTTCTTTCCATTCAAATTACTAATAGTTTGAAAAAACCTTTCCTTCTTGGATATATCAATGAGAGGTTTTGTTCCAATCTATTGGATTTAGCATTATAGTTTTCTAGATTATATGTTTGTTGATTACAAGCCATAAATACAATTTCGAAACTCCTATATAGCCATCAATATATTTGTTCTTGGCTTTGTAAAGCTTGGTGATAATTCTGTTGCTTGGAAACACGTGATGATGACAAATTGAGACAACTTATTTTGAGATTCTACAAGAACAAAGTATTGTTTGTTCAATCCACTGAACTTAAAACTATAACTGAGTCAAAAATGGTGAGCTTGTTTTCTTGATCTCTTGGTTTATGTAAAGTTCAGTGCAAATTTATATATTTCTCATGTTTTTATTTTTTATAAGGATGTTGAATGTTTGACTTGTTTAGTTTCGCAAATTTGCGCGAATGAATAATGCATTGGGGTGGAATTTGGGGGTGAAAAGTTTTGAAAAAGTGGATTGGGGCACGTGCTGTGAGAGAAGATGTGACTCGATGTGATGGATTAATAGTTCGATGTGCTGGATTTGTAGTGCAAATTTGCGAATTTGGCCTTATGAGGATGTTGCCAGTGACCTTATGTGGGGATTATAGTTTGTCCTATCTAACTTCCTGCTTGAAGAAAGAGACATCATCATTGATGAGTACTATCTCCCGCTAAGCAAGGGATTACAAGATGTTTTGAAAAAAATTCTTAATTAATTTCTCACATGATGATTCATTATTCTTTATAGTCCTTTTATTATAATAATTCAAATCTGGCACCTTAACATATGAAATGAACTTAAAATAATCACTTCCCTACCATTTTAGATTGATAGGGATTTCATATACATGCTTGGTCATGTTGTAAACCTTGACTTTAAATTAAATACTTGGTGAAGCCTTTGAGTGAAAAATTTAATCATGGTGTGCATCTGATTAAAAGACTCCAATAACTTTTTTGAGGGAATTCGGGGAGGGAGGGGGAGGATCCCTACCTACTTTCATTGATGGAGCTTCTTGAAAGATCATTAAACCATGAGGTTCAGAAATTGTACAACAAACACTTACACAACGCACACAGGATGATAAGAACAACACACAACACAACAACATGGTACAAAGAGATACAAACCCGCGTACAATCTAGGATGATGCTCGACAAAGTTGCGAGAAGCCACCAATCTCTGACTAGCACCACCCAAGAGCAACATACTCACCGATTTTACTTCTACCTTTGCACCTTGCACCACTCCTCGTAGCTACGCCGCCCCGTTGTTGCCCTCCATCTGAGGGGCCACCCAATGGAGTGGGGACTAAAGGCGATGAATGATGCATAAGCCAAGGCTCGTTGGAAATGATGACCTCCCTTGAAGCTGGCAGCGGCACTGATAGCACATTCGGGCTCCACGTACCAACATCTAACGCCATCCAAGGGGAGGAATCCTTGGAGGGGAATGGTAGAAGTGGTGGAAACACGACCCGGCAATTGATTTTCTGCCACCGCCAACAAGGAGAACGTCGATAGAGTAGAGGTGCCAGAGGAGCATACTCGTCGAATCGCAGCAACAACACCAACTAGTGTCGACCTCGCCCAGGTGTAAGTGTTTTATGTCCGGCAACCTACCAAGGGGGTACCCAAGGTAGTAGATTGTGCAGTGGGAGATCGTCAGACCTGGAACTCGAAGGTTAAAGCGAGAACACGAGACACAGATTTATACAGGTTCGGGCCGCTAGAGTAGCGAACCCTACATCATGTTTGGAGTATCATATGTGGCGCCCTGCGCTTGGGTGTTGAGGAGTTGCCCTCAGGAGTATCATATGTGGTACCCGTCCCTCTGTTGACGGTCGATTTCTGTCAACCAAGAGCACTTGTTACACTTTGGTTTGATCTTTGAATTATAACTAACCCGCCACTAGGCATACTAATGATGTAACAAGTTCACACTTGCATGTGGTTTTTGGAGTATAATGTTTATGTAGGATTTACGTGCTTAAAGAAGCACTTCCGGGTAAAGTTCATCGAGCACTTTATGAGAAGATCACGAAGCCCGGCATAAGTTAAGACACGAAGTGAACATGACTCCAAATAACCCGAGGACCGAAGCGCGAAGCCGTGAAACTCCGAGGACCTGAATGGAAGATGTGGGAGTTCGCGCACCAACTACCCTTATCTAAACAGCGGGGAAAACGACGTCAAGGACCCACATGAAGTTCGGCAAATATTCATGAAGACACGAGAAGCGTCGGGGAGCGAACCGGGGCCGAACCGGGCCAAAAAGGGCCCAGGCCGGCGGCCTACCCTATTTCGGTGCCGGTTCGGCCTCCCCTTTGACCTAGACCCTCCTCGGTCTATTTATATCGCCTGCCTCTGATGGCCACCACATCCATTCATCAGAGAGCCGCCAAATTGAAGGAGACATGCCGAAGGGAGCTGACGGCCGCCGCAAGTCCTCGAGTCGCCTAGGAGATGGCCTAGGCCATGCCCTAGCTGCCATGGTTGGCCCTGCGTGGTGAAGCCATGGTGGAGTTCCGGAGGCATGCCTTGAATTCATCAAGGCAATTGTACATTCAACATTCGATGGTGATATAAATCATATCTTTTCCTTACTTTGATCTACTTCGATGCATGCTTATTCATATGTTTAGCTAGCATATGCCCTTAGTAGGAATAGACGTAATCATGGTGGTTAATCTATATCTTGCGGATACATCATAGTGGTGCACGGACGTATAGTCGTTCGGTGTTGAATACCTTCGCGTAGTGACAGTACGAGGGAAGGGAAAGCGCCGAGCAAACGTGTAAGGGTTCACTCCTTATCATGGTTTGTGTTTAGATTGTTTTTCTTGTTGGCCGGAGCTGCAACTAGAAGACGGAAGGCTAGGGTTACCTTGGGTCGTGCATCCTTATGGCTAGTGAATGTGATCCATACACCCTTTCATGTTTGTATGTTAAATCTTTATGCGATCAACACTTCATGTAGGTTAGTTCAATAGATTAGATGGTAAACCCTAGGTAGTTTGCTTCCGATCCACGGATTGATATCTTGGGTCATCCCCGAGTGAAGAAGGCAACACGTGATCCGTACGCTTGCGGATCGAAACACGACACGTGTTTCTATCGTCAACACCCTTCTTTATATAGTATAAGGGCGGGTTCCTAGTTGGTTACAAGATAGGAGTCCTAGTAGGATTACATGGTATGAGTCCTAGTAGGGTTACAGAGAATAATAGTAAGAGTCCGTCTTCTTCATTCCTTGTATAGGTACCCGGGATGTATGCATGGCAAGCCCCTGAGCACTTTGTAGTCAAGAGTGCTGAGTTCGAGTAGTCTTGAAGCCTCTTCGAGTAGTTCTTGAGCATCCTCGGGTATTGCTTGGAGAAGTCTTCAATAGTACTTGAATTGCTACGAGGCTGGAATGTGCTCCAGCTCATCTGTCTTTGAAGTCTGGATCTTTTGTGTTGAGAAATATGGAAGTGTGATTGCAAAATCACACTCCATATAGAGTAGCCCTCGAGCCTTAGGTTGAGTCATGAACTCTGGTTGAGGGTCAATCTTGATTATGCATCTTCTGTCTTGAAAAAATTGAATGATGGGTGTAGCATTGCAGCCCCCGACCCTTGAAATAATTAGGTAATCAATCCAAGGGTCTTCAGTATTCACAAAAGTCATCATCTGAGTACTCTTGTAGCGTCCAGCCCCCGAGATTATGTGCTAAGTGAGCCGTATGAGCCACGTCTAGTAGTGATTGGAGTTGAACCCCTGAGCTGGAGAGCTAGTGGAGCATACTAAGTTGCTTCCGAGTAGTAATTTGGCATTGAATCGACTTTATGCTACCGGAGCAGACTTTGAGATGCAACTAGAGTAGTCGACTTTGTACCACGCAGAGCAGACTTTAGGTGAATAGTCTTTGACATGTGTCGTACAAAAAACAAGCCAAAGAAAGAAAAAATATTGAAATAAGTGACTTATCTTGACATGCGGTCGAGTGTCGACAAAGTCATGGTGGTCGGCGATGGAGGCGCGACGATTGTTGGTGAAGTTAACTAGTCGGAGTTGATTCCAACTAGTTATTGGGGCCGTGGTAGCCGCTCTCGATTAATTTTCTAGTCGAAACTAGTCGAGGCGAGAAGTCGATGTAGAGGCTATGCAGACGGAAGACGATGTAGTCATGACGCGCGGCGTAGTCGAAGTCGAGTCGATACGACCGGAAGATGAGTAGTCACGAAGCACAGCGTAGTTGAAGTGGAGCCAATGCGGCCGGAAGATGTCTTGCCGTGTGCGGCAAGCGAAGGTCTCAAAGCTTCCTGGTAGCTAATGGTGTGTGTAGCACTTTCAGACAGAATTCTTCACACATCACGCAGGCAGGTTCTGTTGGTCTCTGCTTTCAGACTTGAGGTACAACTTCGATCGGAGAGAAAACAGCTTCCGAGTTTCTTTTCGCCTTGGAACGGAAACCAGCCAACCACACGATTGGCATGCGAGGCGGCGTAGTACAGTAGCGGAGGAACTTTGCTTCAGACTTGGAGATGGAGATCCTACGTGCCTTGGCTTCGGACTATTGGAATAAATGGGCCTTGAGCCATTTATTTTAATAATGAAAGAATTAAAGCTCATTGTTTTAATACTAGAGAAAATAAAAGTGAGTAATAACGTATGGGTATTTGAGGAGGCTTTTATTCGACTTAAGTGGTATATCAAACGTACACCACTTGTGAAGTTGAATAAAGAAGACTGGCGAGTCACACACGCGCGCTCGCTCACCTTGCTGAGCCGGGCCATGGCCGATGTGTCGTGTCATGCCGAGCGGGCAGTGCGGACGTGATCTATTGCGGGAATAATCCTCGGAATATTCCTAACGGTGATTTGGTTTCCTTACCCACGACCATCTAGGTTCGTAGAACCGCATCCCGTCCGCGTCCCAGATCTAGATCTGGGTGCCCCCTCGTACCCTTCCCCGGCCTATATAAGGACGCTGTTGACGGCTGTTAAGTACCTACTTTAGCCGTCAATATACTCATGAATAAAGGAGCATAAGGCATTTCTTACACGTATTTAGTTAAGAATAATGTAGTTCCACTTGTCCTTGGAGATTATTTGATTGCAGGAAAATAAGCAGGAAAATAGTGACAAACTCACCTTCTATGGTCCATGCCACATCACCTCATCCTAGGTGGGCTGCCAACAAGGATGCCATGCATGCAAACCTACCAACTAGGGAGCCATGCATGCATGCTATGCAAGCAATCCAAGTGAAGCAACCCCCGACGAATTAGAGTGTGACACGTGGACTTCACATGGATCCATGGGCCCACAAAGGCAAGCAAATCGCGCCAAAATAGGGTGGACACCGGGAACCGACCTAAGGACCCACAGGGCAGCCTCCAGGAGGAAGCACACCCCGAGTGGGGCCCACAGGGGGTCGGCCGACCCCACAGGTCGGCCGAACCGACCTTGTGGCCACCACTCAGGGGCTTCCACGTGGTGGTTCCCTATTGGTCCTAGGCGCCTTCCCCAGGGTGTTTGCCTCCATTCTTCGCCGGTGCACGGGCCTATAAATAGAAGGAGAGGGGGCTCACTTATGAGACATCCACACTTGCAACACCTCTCTCACTTTTAGTCTCAAGGCTAGGAGGTAGGCTAGAGTAGTTCTAATTCAGGTTCCAAGTCTACTTTGGGATCTAGGTATGAGTTCTCTTGTATCTTATTTCATTTGTATGACTTTGATCTACTTCAGTTATTTATCTATTTCATATAAAGTTGTGTTAGTATACATGAGTGATTTGTTCATGTGTTCTTCACCTGTTCATCATTTAGAGGCTCCTGTTCTTGATGAACAAGGCCTTTCGATCCACTTGACGGGTGACTTTTACAAGTTTCTGGTGTTTGTTCATAAGTTAGAGGCTCATGTTCTTCGCGAACACGACCCTTTGATCCAGTTGAACAGACATAGGAAAACACGAATCCGTTTGTGTACCTAACCTGGTTTGATCTAATTAGATGACATGATTGCGTTGTATGAAGTATGTGCTTAAGCTACAATACTCTGTGTAATTGGCTGGTTTATCTGGTGGCTTGACCTGGGTCACAATAGACCGGGCCGGTCAAGTTCGGCTAACAACGTAAGCATGGTGCTAGGGTTGCGTAACTACCTTACTTATGAGTTTATCCCACACTTTGTCTTGGGGTAGGCCGCGGTAGTGACAGCCGTTGGTCCTCTAAAATCCCCCACGTTCGGATAAGCTATAGGAGTCTAAAATATAACAACCGGAGTTGTGCGGAAACAACACGGGAGGTTATCTCCCCGTGGTACCTGGGTGCTTAAGTCAATGTTCTTCAACGCTAGTGTATCTAACTCGTTCCTACCAGCTTTATGTGTATAGTACATAAGAACCTAGAACTAACTCGTGTGTCGCCTCCTATGCCTAGAACCCCTTAGAGAGAGAGTGAGTGTGCGTGTGATCACACTACCCCCATTATCATATCTTTACCCCTGCACTTGAGTGTCTGATTTATTTCCGTCTATGATCTATACTCATTGCAATAGAGTTGATCTTGTCATTCCGCCAATGCCTTCCTTGGATTCGATACCCTTTGGAATACTCCTTTGGGGAAATGCTACAATGGTACTTCCGTGCGCTTGCGGATCTCTGTAACGTTAAGATTAACAACCAGTATTTCTGGTGTTGTTACCAGGATGGGTTCCAAACCTGTTCTTAGGTGATTGCGTTAAGAAATGTCAACAAGCATTTCTGGCGCCGTTGCCGGGGAAGGCTTAAGGATGACATATCAACACTTTGCATATGTTTATAATCATGACAGGAATGAAACAGTTCTCAATGCAAGCTAACTTGGATTGTCTTCTTTGTCTATTGATGATGAAGACAGGTAGTGCATGACTGGTTTCGACTTACTGTCGAATTTTACTGAAGATCCTGAGTCACTCGTAAGGAAGGCACGAACTCATTTCGGCTCTCCTTTGCGTGAACGTTCAGAAGTCGATCCAGCTTCCTTTGTGCCATCCGCATCAACTTCCATGGCCAACCCTGTCGAGAAGACTCTCTGCGAGTACTCCGCTCCCTCTGCTGACCAGGTGCCGACAGGCCCTGTGATCAACACTGTGAATGGAAACTTCAAGATCAAGACTAGCTTAATTACGATGGTACAGGCTAGCCCATTCTATGGCAAGCCTAATGAAGACATGAGCGCCCACCTGCAGCAGTTCCTGGAACTATGCAGTACCTTCACTATACGAGGAGTGGAGGAAGATGCTATTCGTCTGCGACTGTTTCCTTTCTCTCTCTTGGGGAAGGCAAAGCAGTGGTTTTATGCTAACCATGTAGAGATTAACACTTGGGCAAAGTGCTCCGCAGCATTCCTCGCGTAGTTCTTTCCGTTGGGCAAAACCAATGTCCTTCGGGGGCGAATTTCAAGTTTCCAGCAGGCAGCAAATGAGACTATCCCAGAAGCTTGGGAGAGACTCCAGGAGTACATGAGAGCCAGGTGTGGTTCGAGGACCGGTGGATGGTCGCTTCCTGGTGTGATGAGTGATTGACAACGTGGTGTGGACTGATTCTTAGCTAAGTATTGTAGGTGCAGGTTGCGGCTTGACTGGTGCAGGTGCAGGTGAAGAACAAGCATGAAAGGTCGTTGCCGGTGAGGCCTCCAGGTGTGGAGAAGACAAGTAGGCTTGGTTCGAGGGACCCGGTGGCCAGCGGGGTCAAGTGCGGGCCGCATGGTGGCAAGAACGGCAAGATGAAGTCATGGACGGTTTCTTGGTTGAGCCTCAAAACCAAGGTCGAGCCGGGACTATGTGGGAGCCGAGTCATGAGTGGTGATTGGCGGAGGCTACACCGAGTTCGCGGGGTTTCCGGTGGTTCACCAGAAAACCACTGGGTTCTTTGGTTGATCCACAAAGCCAAGACCGAAGAACCGAAGACGGAGGTGCAGCAGCTCCAGACCGGTCTGACTGGTGGGTCTGACCGGTCTGACCGGTGGGTACTTGTCTGATCTGTGAGGAGCACCGGTCTGACCGGTGTGCGACGACGCAGTCCGGAATCTTCGAAGCGGAGGACACGCGTCGGGATCGCAAGGCTTGCGTCGAGGCTAAGCAAGTTTGCGGTCGCTGGGCATCCGTCCGATGGAGTGAAGACAAAGATTTCCGAATTCGCCCTTGAGGGGCATGTATCCCTAGTTAGCTAGTAAGGGTATTTTCGTCTTTCGGTTGCCTCCATATAACCCAAGTGGTGAGAGGATGGCAGCCATCTCTTGGAACCCTAGCTCATTTGCTTTCCTATTTTCCTTCCTATTTTCCTTAGGATTTTTCGTAGGACTAGCTTGAGAGCTTCATGGTGAGATCTTGTGAGAGGGAAGGATGATCGGGCGGCAAGCTAGACCTTGTATGAACTTCTTTGGTATGTATAGATGATTCGACGTGGTTTCTCAAGGCTTGGGTGTGTCTTTCCCGTTTCTCCTCTTTGGTAATTTTCGGAGCCTTTTCTTGGAATTTTCGTTTGTCGCTCGATTCGTCGATTTGAGGGCATTTCTCTCCAGATTTCTTTGAGGGGGTCATGGGTGAGTGCCTTGTGCCTCTTTGTGGATGATCTTGACCCCTCAAACACCGGATTTGGCCTTCGATTCGTTGATTTTCGGATGAACCCTAGTTCATAGTGTTCTTGGCAAGGTTTCGCGATTCCGGGAGTTGTAGGGAGTTTGAGACCGTAATTTTTGGGGCATATCCTCTCCTTGGGGTGTTCATCATCTCCCCAAAATTTCGTCTCAAGACTCCAAGTGGTTTGGGAGATCCATCGATCGAAAGTTTGGGGCTGTTTCGCGGGCTGAATTTTTTGGGGGGGCGGTACTACCGACCCTGTGCAGGTAATACCGATAACCTGATTTTCAGCTGCCAGAGAGTCTTTATCGGTAGTACCGACCCGAGGTCGGTAGTACTGATAGTCGGAAGTACCGACCTTGTGCCAGAAGTACCGATAACCTGGTTTTTAGGTGCCAGTAAGCCCATATCGGTAGTACCGACCTGGGGCCGGTAGTACTGACAATTTCTGCTGCAGTTTGCCTCGCGCTAGCTTTTTCTCTCGGTTCTTTTTGTGCTTGCTTCCGCTTTGTTCCTAGGCTTGTTCTAAGTTGTTCCTAGGGTCAGTAGGTCCATTGTGACCACGTGATCTTGGCAAGTGTGTGCGGGATTCTTTGGAAGTGATTTTGGGGTATAGGCCGAGTTCTTGAGAAGAATTTTTATCGGCTCCCATTCACTCCCCCCCTCTCTAGTCGCCAATCCGGTCCTTCAATTGGTATCAGAGCCGGTTCGGGTCTTCGTTGACTCTTACCAGTCTAAGATCCAAAGATGGCGTACCAGGAACGGGGTTCGGGTCCTCCGCACTTCGATGGGAAGAACTTCCAGATGTGGCAGAGGCGGATGGCAGCGTTCCTCCGCGGAAAGGGTCAGATCCTTTGGGACGTCACGGTGAACACAGCTTATGTTCATCCGATGAACTTCCTTGCTCCAGGATCGAGGGATATGTTCGAAGCCAACAACAAGGCTGTCGACTACTTGTTTCGTGCTCTGTGTCAGCCTGAATTCGATCAGGTTCAAACAGAGGACTTAGCTTGTAGGATTTGGGAGCAGTTGAAGGATGCTCATGCTGGGAATGCTCAGGTTCAGGCTCGGATGTACGCGACTTACCGGAGAGAGTACGAGAACTTCACTCATCTCCCCGGCGAGTCCGTCGATGCCCTTTTCCAGCGGTTTACAGTCGTTGTGAACAACATGAGAGCCAATGTGGCCGTGCTCCCATACGATGATCATGATAGAGCCGTGAAGCTCTTGCACTCGTTGGATCGTACCGTATGGGACGGGAAGTTTGAGGCTATTGTTGAGTCCGAGAAGTATGACACTTTGACGGTGAACGAGCTGTTCTCGAAGCTCAAGTCGGCTGAGTTGGACCGTGGTATGACAGCCAAGATCGAGAGCCCGACTGATTCTCATAGTCTCGCTCTCGTTGGTGGCAAAGGAGCTAAGTCTAACGCTAACGCATCCTCCAGGATGTACTCTCTGTCTTCCTTGATGTCTTTGCCAGACGAGGAGTTAGACGTGCTTGGAGAGGACGAGCTGGCGTTGCTGACCAGACGGTTCGAGAGGCTGCACGAGAACCGGGTAAACACGAGGAGGACAGCACGGACGTGCTTTCAGTGCGGCAAGCCAGGACACTTCGTCGCCGACTGCCCGGAGAAGACGGAGAACAAGGACGGCTACAAGGACGGCTACAGGCACCGGTCGAGCAAGGACGGCAAGTACCGATCGAGGCGTGATCACAAGCACAAGAACAAGCACAAGGACGAGAGACGGTCGAGGAAGAAGGACGGCCGTGGCAGGAAGGCCCGAGCGATGGTCGGAGCGAGCGACGTCGACTCCAGCTCCGCCTACTCTTCCTCGAGCTCGAGTAGCAGTGAAGATGAAGGTGATCGGCGCAAGAACAAGAAGTCATCCAGGAACTTGAGCGGGTTGAGCTGCTTCGCGGGAGATGGCTTCTGCGGCATGGCTCGTAGCTCCGGCAGCAAGAAGAGTCACCAGAGCGACTCGGACTCCGACTCCGAGGATGAGGTATGTGATGAGCTCTCTTCTTTGCGCAAGGGGAATGATGAGTTGGTTGACTTGCTTGATAATCATGATCACATGCTTAGAGAGGCCAAGAAGATGAGGAAAGAGCTTAGGGCCTCACTAGAAGATGCTAGGAACCGTGTGGCTGAGCTAGAAACCCAGAACCTAGATGTTAAGCTTGAGATTGATTCGCTTAAGGCTTCTCCTGTGGTTTCTGATGAGATTGATTGATGTGATTGCTCTGTGTACCTAGCTGATCTTACTGCTCTTAAGGATAAGCATGCTTCTACTTGTGATGAACTAGAAATGCTTAGGGTTGAAGTGGCTGAGCTTAAGTCTAGACCTGCTTTGCTAGGTGCTTGCACTTCTTGCCCTGTTTTGCATGGAAAGATTGATGAGATGCATGCTTACACTGTTTCGCTTGAGGCTAAGTTGAAAGAGCCTATTCCCACTTCTTGCTCTACTTGTGAATTGCATGCGGTTAAGAATTTGGAGCTTGCACATTATGTTGATCGCTTGCAGGATGAGAATGATGAGCTGAGAAAATGTATGAGCTGGTTGTCGGGTCAGGAGCCTCAGCTTGGTATCATGATAGCGGCTTTCAAACGCTATGATGGTCAGGCACTTGGGGCTGACAAGCTTGGAGAGAACAGTGGTGAGGGAGTTGAGAGAGTTGGAGAGATTCCTATCCCACCACCAAACAGATACAAGAATAAGTTTGAGCCCAAGCCTAACCATCTCAGAAACAAACTTGACACTACTCCAGATCCACCCATATTCCCTCACCCAACAAATGATTTCCAGAAACCGGTGAAGTTTGTGAGCCCAAAGGGAGGTGAGGAAGGAGAGAAGAAGGGTGAGAAACTGAGTGGGCAGCCCCAACCCAAGCCAAAGCCTAAGCCACAACCCATCAAGTTCCATTGTGGGTATTGTGGGAGAGATGGTCACAAGGATGAGTTTTGCTTCAAGAGGAAGCGTGAGGAGAGAATGGCTAGAGAGTGGGCTAACAAGGACAGGTACCACCCCTCTAATGGTGTACCTGAGCCTCGTATGCAGATGCCCAGGGCCAAGGCGATTGTGAGGACGGTTCCGGCTTGGTCAGACCGGTGCAGGTCTGGACAGACAGCGAGTTGGGTTTCGTGCTCGTGAGGATGCTCGGTTTGGTTCTGGTGGTCGTGGTTCTGGTGGTTGGTCTGGAAAGTTTGCAGGTGGTCAGTTTGCTAGGCGTTCTCCACCTCGTGCTCAATATGGGGGTGGGAGGAGTCGTAGCTTTGAGATGGAGAGGAGGTCCGATCCACGGTTTCCCTTTTGTGGCTTTCGTCCTCCTCCAGCTAGAGAGGGTTGGTTCCCTCGTAGTGGTTACCGTGGTGGTGTTCGTGGTGGTAGCTTTGATAGGCGTGATGATTTGGTTTGTGCTAACCCCACTTTGGAGCAAATGGCTCGGCACTGGTTTTACTCTTTTGGTACTAACCCCAGTGCTGAGTCGTTTATTCACTCACGTGCTCGCTTTTGAATTTCAGGTGGGAGACTTGAGGAACGTTTGGCTGATTGACTCCGGTTGCTCGAGGCATATGACCGGAGACAAGGGGTGGTTCTCAAGTCTCGTCCCGGTGGTGTCCAGGACATACATCACTTTTGGGGACAATGGGCGAGGGCGTGTGCTATCAGAAGGTGAGATCAAGGTAAGTGACAAGGTCACTCTCAGGCGTGTTGCTCTTGTTCAATCGCTCGGGTTCAATTTGCTTTCGGTGTCCCAGCTTTTGGACGAGGGCTTTGAGGTGTTGTTTCGGCCTGGTGGTTCTCGGATTTTAGATTCTCGAGGGGACCTTGTTTGCATGGTCGTTCCCGAGGGTCAAGTGTTCCGAGCTGATTTCTCTCAGTCTTCTGGTGTGGAGTGTTGCTTTTTGGCTGGTTCTTCGAGTGAGTTGTGGAAGTGGCATAGGAAGTTGGGTCACTTGAGCTTTGACCTTTTGTCTCGCTTGAGTAAATTCAATTTGATCCGAGGATTGCCACGGTTGAGATTTGAGAAAGAGTTGGTTTGTGCGCCGTGTAGGCATGCCAAGATGGTAGCTTCTTCTCACCCGCCTCTCACCGATGTGATGACTGAGCGTCCATGCGAGCTGCTCCATATGGACCTTGTTGGCCCAGCTCGTGTGCGATCTGCGGGTGGGAAGTGGTATGTCCTTGTTGTGGTGGACGACTACTCTCGGTATGCGTGGGTGTTCTTTCTTGAGGAGAAAGGGGAGACGTTTGGTTTTGTTCGAGATCTTGTCTTGAGGTTAAGAAACGAGAGGCACGGAGATGCCATATGAGCGATCCGCAGTGACAATGGCTCGGAATTCAAAAACTCTCGCTTCGAAACCTTTTGCCATGACTTGGGTCTTGAACACCAGTTTTCGAGTCCGTATACGCCTCCCCAGAATGGCGTGGTGGAAAGGAAAAATAGGACCTTGTGTGAGATGGCTCGGACGATGCTCGATGAGCATAGGACTCCGAGAAGGTTCTGGGCGGAGGCGGTCAATACCGCGTGCCATGTGTCGAACAGGATCTACCTCAGGGTTCATAAGAAGAAAACCTGTTATGAGTTGATGCACGGTCGCACACCCAAGGTGAGTCACTTCCATGTCTTTGGTTGTAAATGCTTCATTCTGAAGAAAGGGAAGAAGTTGGACAAGTTCGAGGCTAGGTCTGTCGATGGCATTTTCTTTGGTTATGCATCTCATTCTAGAGCATTTCGTGTGCTCAATCTTGAAACTAACCAAATCGTGGAGACTTGCGAGGTAACCTTCGACGAGACAGCCACGTAGTCAGCTTGTTTTTGAGTGTGCAGGTGACGACGAACTTGGTGAGGAGATCTTTCAGGAGGAGGAGCATGAACATGGAGATGATGAAGATGGCGGTGTGGTGCCCGCGGCTGAACATGTACCTACTACTTCGACGACGATCGAGAACGGACCCTCTCCCACACCTACAACGACAAACCCGGATCAAGGCGAAGCTGCTGTTGAGGGGGAGGTAGCATCAAGGCGAGAACCTCCCCGGCGAGTGCAAGTGGATCACCCAGCTTCGAGAATCATCGGCGACATGAATGAACGTACTACACGGTCGAGGGTTCGGAACAATTCTCATTTCGCTCATGCTGCTTTTGTTGCCACCTTTGAGCCCAAAGACATTGTACACGCGTTATCTGATCATAATTGGGTTAACTCAATGCATGAGGAGTTGGAGAATTTTGAGAGGAACCAAGTTTGGGTGTTGGTTGACCCTCCCCCAGGGTGTAAGCCGATTGGGACAAAATGGGTGTGGAAAAATAAAGAGGGAGAGAAAGGAGAAGTGGTGAAGAACAAGTCGAGACTTGTTGCTCAGGGGTACAGTCAGAAAGAGGGGATCAACTACGAGGAGACTTTTGCTCCTGTAGCTCGTTTGGAGGCGATTAGGATCCTTCTAGCCTTTTCCGTGGCTAAAGGGTTCAAGTTGTACCAGATGGATGTGAAGAGTGCTTTCCTGAACGGTGTGTTGGAGGAAGAGGTGTTTGTGAGGCAACCACCGGGGTTTGAGAGTGAGAAGTACCCCCACTGGGTGTACAAGTTGAGGAAGGCGTTGTATGGGTTGAAGCAGGCGCCTAGAGCTTGGTATGGTAGGTTGAGGGGGTTCCTATTTGAGAGAGGGTTTGAGATGGGAAAGGTTGACCAGACCTTGTTTCTCCTCAGGCAGGGCAGAGATATCCTGATTGTGCAGGTATACGTGAATGATATTGTCTTTGGTGGCTCGTCTAACTCTCTTGTTGCAAGGTTTGCAGAAGACATGAGCAGGGAATTTGAGATGAGCATGATGGGCGAGTTGCAGTTCTTCCTCGGGCTACAAATCAAGCAATCAAAGGAAGGAATATTTGTGCACCAAGCTAAGTACACCAAGGACATTGTGAGGAAGTTCAAGATGGAGGACTCCAAGGCCATGGCGACGCCTATGAGTACGACTACAGCTCTTGATGCGGACGAGGAAGGTGAACACGTGGACCAGAAGGAGTACCGGAGCATGATCGGGTCACTCCTCTACTTGACGGCGACGAGGCCGGACATCCAATTCTCGGTGTGTCTGTGCGCTCGTTTTCAAGCGTCTCCGAGGACTTCGCATCGGCAAGCAGTCAAGCGCATTTTCAGGTATTTGCGACACACTCCCGACTTCGGCCTTTGGTACTCTGCGTCTTCTTCTTTGGCGCTTCATGGATTTTCAGACGCAGATTTTGCCGGGTGTCGGTTGGATAGGAAGTCCACTTCTGGGACTTGCCAGTTCTTGGGTTCTTCTTTGGTGTCTTGGTCTTCCCGCAAACAGTCGAGTGTTGCTCAATCCACTACCGAGGCAGAGTATGTGACCGCAGCTAGTTGTTGCTCTCAGCTCCTTAGGATCACATACACCATGAGTGACTTTGGTGAGGAGTATACCCATGTTCCACTTCAATGTGATAGCACCAGTGCCATAAGCGTTGCAAAGAACCCAGTGCTCCATTCCAAAACCAAGCACATAGAAGTGAGGTATCATTTCTTGAGAGACAACGTAGAGAAAGGGAAGATAGCTTTGATCCATGTACCCACACATGACCAACTAGCCGATATTTTCACCAAACCCCTAGATCAAGCAACTTTCACACGTTTGCGGGGGGGGGGGGGGGGAGCTTGGTGTTTGTTTGATTTCTTGAGTTGGCGTGTGGGAGCTCCTTTGTAGAATATGTATAGCTTTCCTTTGTGCATTTCTTGTATTTGGCATGGCATATGTAACATGATGTATAGGCATCTTTGTATCTTAGGTTGCATGCATTTTGTATCATATGCATTGTTTAGGAAAGGCTTCTCCTATATACATTGTTCACCATGGAATGATATGTATGTCTTTGTGAGCTAGTGTGGTAAGCTATGGTTAGTTTGGCTTAGCTCTTGATGATCTTGATTTATATCCATGGTTGATGGCTATGTTTTTGAAAATCTTACTTGTATGCTCTCTTGTGAGTAAATGCCTTTACATGATCTTGACATGTTTTTGTGGCTTGGCTATGCTTAATTTGTGGTTGGATAGCTTATTTTGATCATATGGGGCCAAAGGCTCATTTGCCATCATGAATGTTTAGCCCCCTTGCTTCATCTTGTGGAGGGGCATAAGTTCCTTTTTGTCACAAAGACATTTCATGTACCAATTTCAAATCTGAAAATGAAATGTAAATTGCTTGAAAAATGTGCTCCCATGTCATATGTGCTAATTTTAATTTGCTTTGGGTGCTAAATCGTTGCATGATGCCTACCAATGAGAAGTCTCATATATAGAAGTAGGCACATGGCTTGGTGGCTTTGACATGACATGAGGTGCTTGTGGGTGTTTATGATGGTCTTATGCTTAGAATGGTTGTCCTAGCATGAAGTTTGTGTGGCTTTGCCATTTTGACATGTTTTGCTCATGTTTAGGACTTTGCTCATGAGAGGGTAAATTTTCGCAAAATTGTTCAATTCTATCTTAGCTTCGCCCAATGGTTGTGAAACTTGGTGATCTTGTAGTTGATGTCATTACGAAGCTATAGAGTATCTAACTTGCTCATTTGGACATGTGTAGCATCCTTTGTTGAATTTTGTCTATTTAAGAAGCTCTAGGTTGCATTTTTTGCATTTTTGGCTTGATTCATGCATTGTCAACAAGGGGGAGAAGTTTGAGAATGTTTTGGCCTACTGAATGCATTTAGAAGGTTTCCAAGTGGTTTTGGGCTAGTTTTGAGCTCGGGCAGTTTCCCAGGTGGCATCGGCCTGACCGGTGAGGTACACCGGTCTGACCGGTGTAGTTCCCAGGTGCTAGACGATCTTGTCCACCGGTCTGACCGGTGAGGGTGACCGGTCAGAGCAAAGCTGAAGCAGCTGCTCTGTTTGCGAGGTGGTTTGCATGCATTCGTCCAGGGGGAGCTTGCATGTGTTCTTTGTGGTTTTCGAGCTTTGGTTTGTTGGCATGTGCTCTTTGCTTGAGCATGTTTTGTCTCGGATGTGTCGAGCCGTTGCCCTTGCCTAAGGGGTCCGAGACTTGTCTTCTTCAAGTGATCTTGCTCTTTGCCTTTTCTTTGGCTTTCGATCACTTGTTGGAGTTTCTTTTAGTCGTTTCTTTTCTTTTCCTTTTCTCTTGGTTATCAAAACGTGTGTGTTGTCAATGCACTCATCAAGGGGGAGATTGAGAGCCAGGTGTGGTTCGAGGACCGGTGGATGGTCGCTTCCTAGTGTGATGAGTGATTGACAACGTGGTGTGGACTGATTCTTGTCTAAGTATTGCAGGTGCAGGTTGCGGCTTGACTGGTGCAGGTGGAGGTGAAGAACAAGCGCGAAAGGTCATTGCCGGTGAGGCCTCCAGGTGTGGAGAAGACAAGTAGGCTTGGTTCGAGGGACCCGGTAGCCAGCGGGGTCAAGTGCGGGCTGCATGGTGGCAAGAACGGCAAGATGAAGTCATGGACGGTTTCTTGGTTGAGCCTCAAAACCAAGGTCGAGCCGGGACTATGTGGGAGCCGAGTCATGAGTGGTGATTGGCGGAGGCTACACCGAGTTCGCGGGGTTTCCGGTGGTTCACCAGAAAACCACTGGGTTCCTTGGTTGATCCACAAAGCCAAGACCGAAGAACCGAAGACGGAGGTGCAGCAGCTCCTGACCGATCTGACCGGTGGGTCTGACCGGTCTGACCGGTGGGTACCGGTCTGACCGGTGAGGAGCACCGGTCTGACCGGTGTGCGACGACGCAGTCCGGAATCTTCGAAGCGGAGGACACGCGTCGGGATCTCAAGGCTTGCGTCGAGGCTAAGCAAGTTTGCGGTCGCTGGGCATCCGTCCGATGGAGTGAAGACAAAGATTTCCGAATTCGCCCTTGAGGGGCATGTATCCCTAGTTAGCTAGTAAGGGTATTTTCATCTTTCGGTTGCCTCCATATAACCCAAGTGGTGATCGGATGGCAGCCATCTCTTGGAACCCTAGCTCATTTGCTTTCCTATTTTCCTTAGGATTTTTCGTAGGACTAGCTTGAGAGCTTCATGGTGAGATCTTGTGAGAGGGAAGGATGATCGGGCGGCAAGCTAGACCTTGTATGAACTTCTTTGGTATGTATAGATGATTCGGCGTGGTTCCTCAAGGCTTGGATGTGTCTTTCCCGTTTCTCCTCTTTGGTGATTTTCGGAGCCTTTTCTTGGAATTTTCGTTCGTCGCTCGATTCGTCGATTTGAGGGCGTTTCTCTCCGGATTTCTTTGAGAGGGTCATGGGTGAGTGCCTTGTGCCTCTTTGTGGATGATCTTGACCCCTCAAACACCGGATTTGGCCTTCGATTCGTTGATTTTCGGATGAACCCTAGTTCATAGTGTTCTTGGCAAGGTTTCGCGATTCCGGGAGTTGTAGGGAGTTTGAGACCGTAATTTTTGGGGCATATCCTCTCCTTGGGGTGTTCATCATCTCCCCAAAATTTCGTCTCATGACTCCAAGTGGTTTGGGAGATCCATCGATCGAAAGTTTGGGGCTGTTTCGCAGGCTGAATTTTTTGGGGGGGCGGTACTACCGACCCTGTGCAGGTAATACCGATAACCTGATTTTCAGCTGCCAGAGAGTCTTTATCGGTAGTACCGACCCGAGGTCGGTAGTACCGATAGTCGGAAGTACCGACCTTGTGCCGGAAGTACCGATAACCTGGTTTTTAGGTGCCAGTAAGCCCATATCGGTAGTACCGACCCGGGGCCGGTAGTACCGACAATTTCTGCTGCAGTTTGCCTCGCGCTAGCTTTTTCTCTCGGTTCTTTTTGTGCTTGCTTCCGCTTTGTTCCTAGGCTTGTTCTAACTTGTTCCTAGGGTCAGTAGGTCCGTTGTGACCACGTGATCTTGGCAAGTGTGTGCGGGATTCTTTGGAAGTGATTTTGGGGTATAGGCCGAGTTCTTGAGAAGAATTTTTATCGGCTCCCATTCACTCCCCCCCCCCTCTCTGGTCACCAATCCGGTCCTTCAGTACATCCTGGCTTGTCCTCATCATGGGATGGACAACTGGCTTATTCTTCAGAGTTTCTATAATGGGCTGACTCCGACAGCCCGAGGCCATATTGATGCTGCAGTTGGAGGGGCTTTCTTCTCTCTTACTATCACTGAAGCTACTACATTGATTGAGAAGATGGTTACCAATCAAGGGTGGAGTGATGATCGACTCCAGCCACGTCAAAGGGGTACACATACCGTCAAGGAAGCGGATATGTTGCACGCCAAGATGGACCTAATGATGAAGAGAATGGATGATCTAGCCAATGAGAAGGCTGCCATGGCCACCACTACTCAAGCTATGGATGCTCGCATGACTTGCGAAGTCTGTGGTAATACTGGGCATTCAGGGAATTACGGCCCTACTACTCAGGAGGATGTGATGTACATGAATGGCAACAACAACGGTTATCGTCAACAATGTGGAATCAATCACGCCCTTATTATCAAGGAGGTAATCAAGGTAATTCTTTCAATCCAAATCAACCTTCCTTGAAAGATCTAGTCTTTGGGCAAGCTAAGATTAATGAAGGTTTTAATAAGAAAATAGTTGCCTATGATAAGGCCTTTGAGAGCCTTAATGTTAAAATTGATAGCCTTTCTTCTGCTCTTAAAAACCAGTTGAGTTTTAATAAGATGATAGAAACCCAGTTGGCTCAATTAGCAGCTTTGGTTCCCTCTGCTGAAGACGGGAAGATTCCGGGGCAACCCGTATCTTCCTATGAAAATGTTTGTGTAGTGTCCACCAGATGGGGTAAGCCATCTGGGCGGGCACAAACCACTGACTATGCAGGGAGACCTATACAGCAAATACTTGACCCATGGGAATCTTCAACAATCTCACACAAGAAAGATCCTGGTTATCCGGCTATCACCTGCAAGATATATTACCAGAAGATTAAGCATGCTCTCTGTGACCTTGGTGCAAGTGTTAACCTTATGTCCAAGGTCATGTTTGAACAATTGGGGTATCCAGCTCTAACTCCAACTGCGACAGCCGTCCAACTTGCTGATGCATCGATCCGACATCCAGAGGGGATAGTAGAGAATTTATTGGTATTCGTCCAAGGTTCATGCATCTTTGCGGATTTCGTGGTCCTTGATATGCAAGATGATGAGGGAATGCCTCTCATTCTTGGGAGACCGTTCCTGAGTGACGCCAATGCAAGGATCAATGTGGGAGCCAGAACAATCCGACTCCGCATTGGGAAGAGGAACTTGATATCCCAATTTCAAGCAACAAAAGAGAAATGCTATACACTGCAGGGCAAAAATGAGCAATCAGGGGTATGGACGGAGCCACAGCCCCCGCGACTTCCCACCACTCCAACAAAGCCTAAGAAAACAAGAAGGGTGTGGCGGGAAATATAGAAGTCATCTCCATCAATTTCTCGGGAATGGGGTGACGAGTGGAATTGATCGCCGAGAAAAGTCTCGCTCTCAAACTTAAAAAGATGAGTCCTTTTTGCCAAAAGGTAAAATTGGTATTTATCTCATATTTCCCTTCCAAAATTTTATTTGATTTTTCCAAATGCATATTTGAATTTTCCAACCTTGCATCTGCATGCTAGATTTTTCTAGCCAAATTTCCTTTTCAAATAAAATTCTGAAAATAAATTCTTGAGTGGAAAGTCATAGAAAAATTTTTCGAGCAACATTTTGGGCGAATCTGGACCTATACATCAGGTGGCCGTTAGAGAGCCGTTGCAAAAAACTGGAAGCAGGCGGCCCGGCAGGGGGTCGACCGACCCCAGGGGTCGGCCGACCCTGGCCAATGGTCAAGTGGGCCCCACCTCTTCCAACGGCTCCTAGCCGTTTCCCTTGTCCTCTACCCCGGTGCCTGGCTCGGTTGCCTATAAATAGAAGGGGATTTGAGGGGTTTCTTCACTCATTCATTCATTTCCATCACCCTCTCTCCCTCTTTGCTCTTGCTCTTTGGTTTTCTTGGATTTCTTGCTCAAGTGGAAGTGTCAAGCACTCTCTCTAATTTGTTGCTGAATATTGAATATTGGTGGAGCAAGCTCGGTAAGGATTTCATTTTGATTTCACTAACCCATCACCGAGTTGTTCGTGTTGTCCCATTGTTGTGCAAGATGAGTTGGATTACCAATGCGTACCGGAAGGTGACCCGCTCACGCCGTTCTAGAGACGGAGAGGGCTCGTCTCACCACTCCGGAGCTACACCAAGTCCAATGTCAATCGACCGTCAAGAAGAGGAAGAGGAGGAGCTACCCACGCCACAAGCCGAAGGGGTGATCAACACCGATGTCGCCTTCATCAACTTAAGGGACGACCGGGAGAGACATGCCTATGCTCTCATCAAGGATCGAGTCTTCGCCAACACCAAGGAGTTCGACTCAGCCCTTCTCGAGAAAACAGGTATGGACTCCGAGTTTGATTCCATTTGGCATGCTCTTGGTTGGGAGAACTTTGTTCCGGTGTGGGAGATCGGTTCTAGGCCTCTCACCATTCAATTCCTCTGTACTCTTTGGGAGGATGAGGCCGGTATTACGTTTCGTTTCCATGGAACGTCGTATCGAGTCTCATGGCATGATCTTAGTTGTGCTCTCAATTTTCATCGTCGTTGTGCTATTTCTCTCGATCAAGCTTGCAGCGATTTTATTCGAGATACTTTTTGGGGAGAGATTTCTAGTCGGCCTGTCCGTGGTAAGTTAGCAACTCGGTGCAATGATGTCATGCATCCCACTCTCCGACTGTGGCACAAGTGGCTCGCCGTCACTCTCTTTCCAAGGGATGATGTTCGAACCGTGCGCACAGACGAGATGAGGATATTATATGCCGCGATCAGACAGATTAAAATTGCCCCAGTGCAAGCTATGATTCAGCAGTGGTTGACAAATTTTAGGATGACGGGTTCTATTGAGTGTACATCCCTGATCAAATGTATCATTTCGGGTCTTGGGATTTCACTAGGGGCTAACGTTCCCTACATTGATTCTCCCCGGGCCATGATAGATGAGGCGTATCTGATTCAAGGACATACCCTTAAAAAGGGCCCGGATGATTCCTTGGTTTTCTTTTATCCTGACCACGCAAACCAGATTCGGTTACCTAACCCGGATTTCTGTTTGTACGGCCAAGGGCCACTGACCGTTCCTCTTGAGGAGCCTCATCGTTCTAGCATTTCTGGAGACAGGGTCACCAGGAGTGTAGTGAGGAGGGCAGCGACAGGACAGCAACCGCCACAACATCCGCCGCCACAGCTGTCACCTCAGCCACAGCCTCAGCCTACACCACCGTTGTCTGGCGCATGGGCCTCGGCCGGGTACATGTCTGGAGTTACACCTGGATATGCCCCCGGTTGGGACCAACCCATGAGTCAGCCGGGTGCGAGTAGCTCGACCTGGGCTAGTGCAGGGAGTGGCGAGTGGGTTCGGCCCGTCGGTGCTACCTACGGGGACTTGTCCTCATTGTCCGGGTTGCACTCGTCATCTCGTGGGGCCACCCTCACTCAGCAGATGAGCGAGCTCAACATCCGTGTCGGTACTATGGAGGAGACGATGCACTAGCAGGCTGAGTCCACTCGGGACTGGCAGCGTATGACTGGTGAGAGGATTCACACCATGGAGCAGAGACAGTTGCGACAGATAGAGGAGCAGAGGGCTTACTACGCGTGGTTGGGATACCACCCTCCATAGCAGTGAGCTTGAAGCTAGCTTGGGAGAGGACGCCCATTCTGAGGTAACTTGTATCTTTCATTATTTTCAGAACCCCATATGCTAAAAACACATAAAAATCTAAAAAAGTTGAAAAAGACCAAAAATATTTATTTGCTTTCTTAAATTAGTTTGTTTTCATATACGTCGTAAGAGTGTTCTTATTCTCCATGGTTGAAATGATGAATAGTTGCTCTGTTTATTCCTCTTGTGTGCCTTGTTTACAACTTAGTATCCTATCCAAGTTTTGAGTTTGTTGGCTAGTATGATCGAACCTGAGCTTGAAATTTGTGGGTAGGAAAAAGCATGATCTTTGCCTAAGTTGTTGCGATGTATGATATGGTATAATAGAGTTGCTATGAGCTAGTACTAAGTGATGTTTGATATCCGGAGTTTTCTTTTGAAAAATTTTAAAATGATAAGTTCCTCAATGATAAGAAATTCCTATCCAAGGCCATATGTAGATCTTAGCTTCTGTTGACCTCCACATATGCTACTTGATTTCTTCATTGAGTTTTGTCGAATTGTTGTGACCCTCGGCGAGTAACTTGTCATACTCCTATGATCAAGATCACGTACACACCACCATATGCGAAACTTCTACACTGGAAGTTAGCAACCATCATTTCATCCATTTCCCATCCATTCCACAAAATAAAGCTCCGCGCATGTTCCATGATTACTCTCCCTCCAAAAATATTCAGCAAGGACTATGGGCTATGTGAAAAAAAAGAGTACACATGTAGAGGCCATTGTTGCGGCAATAATGCAGAAGGCACTGCCAAGTGCCCACACAAACTACGTTGTTCACGGCTGCCGCCTGCTCCTGATGGTGAGATGTAGCGAACATGGTCTCATGTGCCATTTGTTCAAGTTTGATTTTGGTGATTAATGACAACATGGTCAATGGGACTAACCATATTATTGAGCATGTTTTTGTAGACATTTCTAGGTCCTATGGATGCAAAATACCATATGCCAAAATGAGAAGATAGTATATTTCTCAAGGGTCAAAACCGAGAAGAAGAAAAAGAAGAAAAGAGCACCGTCGGATGAACCGACAGCACATAGGAAAAGGCGTCGGTGCAAGCGTTGGAGTATTTGGTACACTGCATGAAGAAGGCCTAGATCACACAGATCGTCAGATGAACCGACAGTATGTTTTCTAGTTGCACCGGATGAATTCCTGGAGGAGAAGCATCACAGTCAGCAGCACCGGATGAACCGACGGTCCATTGGTAGGAGCCGTCGGTCTATCCGATGATCCACTGGAACAAGACAGAGACGAACCGAGTGAAAGGCCTTAAGCACCGGATGAACCGATGGTCACAAGGATACGAGCAACGGTTCATCTGACGGCTACGAAGAAGCTAACAGTAAGGTTTTGGCGAAGAATCCTTCAACACCGGATGAACCAACGGTGCGTCGGTTGAAGCGTCGGATGATTTGTGTCAACGGTCATGTGCGGTGGAAGGCAACGGCTAGTAACACCGGATGAACCGACGCCCGGAAAAAGCATAGCGTCGGATCATCCGATGGTACTACTTTCTGCAACTTTGGCCCAACGGCTAGCTTGATGCTTTGGCCTATTTATACCCCTTCCACCCCGTCATTTGAGCTTGCTGGAGTGTGTGGAAGTGCAGAGGAGTTCAACACTCATAGAAGATCATATCCAAGCCATCCAAGTGCTAAATTGCTCATCCATAGACTTGCACATGCTTTGTGTGTGTGCTTAGTGCTAGGTTTAGCTTAGGGTTGAGTGAGTGTAAGGTGTGCCTACCTTGTGAGGTGATTCTTGAGTGGATCAAGTTGTATGAGGTGTGCCGGAAGCCTTGTAGCCTAGGTGGCTCTCCGGCAAACGTCTTCGACCCTCCGGTGGAGCGGCGAGGACACTTTGTGTGGGGGACGTGGAGACCCCCTTCCCTTGGTGGAGAAGCTCCTTAGTGGAGGCGGCATCAAGGTGACCAAGGGAGTTTGGCAAGTGCCTTCGTGGCGAGCCTTTGTGGCAAGTCAAGTGGTGCTCTTGGGAGAGACTTAGTGACCGGGAAGCAATACTCTTGTGTGGAGTGCTTCAACAACGTGGACTAGGGGTGGCTTAGTGCCTACCGATACCACGGGATAAATCGCGTGTCAAGAGTTTGCTTCCTCTCATCCCCCTTTACGTTTCCGCATTACTCTCTTGCATCCTTGCTTATCTTTACTTTCCTAGAGTAGTATCTTGCTAGGTTTGACTATATGTTGCAAAACTTGTTTTAGGATGGGAGTTTCACACTAGAACAACCATAGTTGCACATCTATATAGTATGTTCTAGTTTATGTTTGATGCAAATAGTGATAAACCATAGGTTAAGGTTTTAAGTTGCCTAATTCACCCCCTCCCCCTCTTAGGCTACGAGCATCTGATTCCTTACATGAGAGCCCAGTGCCAGGGTGTTCTCTTGCACGTGTACCTTCATCTTCTCCAGCTGGCCGTTGGCCGCAGCAGACGGACGCGAGGCCGCGCAAGGTGGGTGCGAGGCGGCGGCTACAAGGAAGCCGATGGGAGGTGTAGTGCAGCTAGCCGTGCAGGCTGCGCAAGGTGAGGGACGCCGGGGCGAGGTGCCGGCCGCTGCGTGGCTCTCGCGGAAGTACACGCAATCGGAGATCCGATGAGCACGCTGAGGCTCTGCATGCCTCGCAGATCCACGAGGACGCGCCACAGTGACCACTAGCAGCAGTAGCCGGTACACAGCAGCATCACCACTGCTGCCACCATTGCTCACAGTCTGCATCTCGATAGTTCGACGATGGGGGCGGATCAGCCAGTTCTGTGGACAGAGGATGGGGAAGGAGAATGGTCAGGCCGTCGGTCGCCAGCGAGAAGAGAAGTCGCGAGGAGGCATCTGCGTGAAGCATCGAGAAGGCTATAGTGTCAAAAAAAACCCTGCAGCCCGCTAGCCCGTCCGAAAACACGTGTTTTTGGCTCGGTACGCTTCGGGCTCGGGCTGGCCCGGCCTGGTGCCTCAGGCTGGGCATGGGCCGCCACCCCAGCCCGGCAGGCCGCCCAACCCGGCACGAAAAAAAGGTACGGCCCGGTACCAGCTCGTAAATCCCCATCCACATATATAGAGGAAAAAATCTAACCCTAACTCCCTATTCTCCCTCTCCCACACTCCTGTCGCCGCCCCATTCTCTTGGTTTCCCTCTCCTGATCTCCTCACCGCAACGTCCGTCCCGTCTCCCTCTCCGGTCCCCGCTCCCCTTCCCTCCGCCGCTCGCCTCTGCCCTCCGATGGTGCCGTCTCACCGCCACCCTCTCGGCGTCTTCCTCCATCTTCCCGGCTCCCCGCATCTGCTCGCCGCCAACCCGCCGTTCCCCGCTCCTCATCCATCCCACGCTCCTCACCTCACTCCTCGGCAGGCCGCGGGGCGTCGGTCGCGGGAGGACCTGCGGTCTGCGGCTAACCGGCCAAGTAGCTGAGATGGGGAGCCGGCGGCGCCCTTCGCGGGCCGCAGGCGGCCCAGCCTGTGGGACAGTGCCGGGCTATGTCAGGCTAGTGCGGCATGAAATGAGCCCACGGGCCCGTGCTTGGGCCGATGGCTCAGCCCGCGGTAGGGCACAGCCCGACACGGTGGGGCATAAGGCCGGGCCAGGCCCGACACGTTAAAGAGCGGACCAGGATGGGCCCATGCTAGGGCCGGGCCGGGCGGGCCGCTTGGACATCCATAGAGAAGGCATGCGCACATGCTTTTGTTGGACCGTAGATACATGATCCGACGGCTCATGTTCGCACGTGACGTGGCTCAATCCGGTGGTCGAGCTTGGACCCACAGTTCGGTCTTTAAAGATTACCGAAATCAATTTCTTTACTTGTTTCCTAAAAACAAAATTCTTTACTTGTCAGAAGGTGCACATCACCCAGTCGTCGAATAGTAATCTGTGGGAATTGCTTCTGTCAGCGCCGTCGAGCAGATTGGAACTCGACGAGTCGCCGAGTCATAGCGAGTCGCGAATTGGAACTCGACGAGTTGCCGAGTAGATTAATTTTGTTGTTAAGTCCTTCGAGCTCACCCAATGATCTCGACGATCACCCCTACCTAGCATGTCAGATGTCGGTGTTTTCTGTCCGGCAACCTACTAAGGGGTACCCGAGGTAGTAGATTGTGCGGTATGAGATCGTCAGACTTGGAACCCGAAGGTTAAAGCGAAGACACGAGACACAGATTTATACAGATCCAGACAGCTAGAGTAGCGAACTCTACGTCATGTTTGGAGTATCATATGTGGCGCACTGTGCTTGGGTGTTTAGGAGTTGCCCTCAGGTGTTGTCTCCTCTCCTAGGTACTTGGCCACCTAATCTAGTGCTCAAACTTGGAGATTAGAGGTATGGAGGGTGGAGAAAATGGGTGATAGTGGAAGAGAAATAGTGGGCCGCGGAGGCCACTGTTGCCGGGCTTGGGCCTGCAGCTGCTCGGGGGAGGCGGATGGTGGGCTTTCTCCGGCGGCGAGCCTGGGTGCCTTGCTTCATGCAGCAATCTAATCCATTATCACTGAAAGCACTTTCATCGTGTTCGAAAAATCTGTTTGAAAGAATAATACCCTGTCAATAGAAGATCAAGCTGAAATTCCAGATTCGGTTGATTGCATTTATGATATTAGCGAACGGAAACTTGAAGCTTTGTTTGATCTTCAGCGGGATAGTTGCAGGGAAGATGGTCATCGGATGAGCTGGTCGAAGAGCAAGGGTTTGCAGCTGTATAATTCAATAGGTGATACATCTCTCCACACATAGTTGATTTCAGTTGCTCTACGTATCTACCCTCCCACATCATGCTTGCAGGTGTGCTAACATAAATTATGCTCTGCCAGTTTTTTCCTTGTATCCAGGTGTAGCAACACTGGACTTGAGTTAAGGTGACATGTTTTGGGTGGATATGTGGCGCTTTGTGCTGATGGAATGTTTTGGGAGACGGTCAGCATGCTTGATTCTGTTCGTTGGATGCCATGTTGTTGGAGCATTGTATTGTTGTGTGATTGATCCATGTGGAACACTGCTTGATCAACTGGGCGTGACCTGGATTATGCTTCGATTTCAGCAGCCACGGGCACCAGTGACAAATGCGGGCGTCCCCGCTGCCACCGGACGACAGATGCGAGTCCAAAAGATGGGAAAAAATCTAGTCCTTGGTAATGTTCTGTTTTGCCCTCTATTGCTATTTGTAACCACCCGTGAGCTCACCGGCGAGATCGCCCGAGAGCGTGAGCAATCAAGAGGAAACAAGAAACACAGTACATTGATCTCAGAGGACAGAGGGGGAAGATCACTCACCGGCCATGCAGGGCCCACTGGTCAGTCACACAACACCACTTCACTCACTCGCTACCATCTTCCTCCATCGCTAGCGTACTCTCCGGAGCCGCCTCTGGATCAGGTGTTACACTATTGCATCACTAAGTGATCGGTTGGGAATATTGGACCACGAAAAAAATGTGGTAAATGTGTTATGGAATCATTCCATCCCTTTAACTGTACTATATATCTTTTTTTATGCTTTTTTTTACTTGTGTCCAAAGAAATCAATCTTATGTGTGCCTTCCAATTTGCAGTTCTTTCTGTGAGTGCAGGAATATAAGTGGAAGAGATCATGAGAAATAATATTAGCATCTACCTTGGTTTTCTATATCTGTGAGTGCAGGTCCTATTTAATTCACTATGCAAAAAATTTCGCTGGTCATATCAGATATTCCGACACTAATTAAAATACTAAACGTGGATTAAAAACAAATTCCATAACCCTTGGTTAAATTGTGAGATGAATCAAATGAGCCTAAGTACGCTATTATTAGACAATATTATGCTACAATAAATAATCTCTAATGATAAATTAATTAGATTTAATAGATTCGTATCGTGATTTCTCGTCTATTTGTGTAATTGGTTTATAGTTAATCTATATTTAATACTCCTATTTAGTGTTAAAAACCGCAAAAAAAAATTCACTCAATTTTTTCTTTTTCGAACTAAACAAGCCAGCCCCAAGAAAGCCAGCTGATAATATATTTGCACGAGGGCCACGAGGCCGCAGACGCTTTCAACCATCACCATTACAAGGGCTGTTAATATATTTGCAAGAGGCATTGCTGTATCGGTTGCACTCTATCATATCAACAATGTTGTCTTAGGCTTTGTTTAGTTGAGCAAGTTGCTAGTAAATTGTGCAAATTTACTGAAAATTTGCACCGCCTGCGTAGAGAAAACAGTACAATTCAATGTGACGGATGTGACAAATGATCGTTGAGAAGTTGCCGAACTGAACAAAGCCGCACCTGACCAGACTTTTAGTTTTAAGAAACCAGGGCTGGTGTTACTACTACCTGAGCGCCCATCTCGGTTCTTGTCAAGCGAACCTGGCCATGGCCGCGCCACCCCAGTAGAAACGCTCGAGCAACCGCCGGTGCCACGATGACCAGCCGCACGTGCTCCTCGTGCCGTACCCGGCGCAGGGTCACATGCTCCCGCTGCTCGACCTCGCGGCGCTCCTCGCCGAGAGGGGGCTCGAGGTCACCGTCGCAGTCACGGCCGGCAACGCCCCGCTCCTGCAGCCGCTCCTCGCGGCGCGCCCGTCCATCCGCACGGTCACGCTGCCTTTCCCCTCCTCGCCCCTCCTCCCGGCCGACGGCTGCGGCGAGAACACCAAGGACCTCCCGGCCCACCTCTTCCGGCCGTTCATGGTCTCCCTCGCCGCCCTCCGCGCGCCGCTCCTCGCCTGGTGCAAGGCTCAGGATCAGAACCGCCACGGCGTCACGGCCGTCGTCTCCGGCTTGTTCACGGGATGGACGCAGCCGCTAGCGGCTGAGCTCGGCGTGCCGCACGTCACGTTCTCGCCTTCCAACGCGCTCCACCTCGCCGTGGCGCACTCCCTCTGGCGCCACCTGCCGAGCAGGCGCCGCCCGGAGGACTCCGACGAGCCGGTCATGTTCCCGGACATCCCGGGCTCGCCGAGCTTCCCGTGGCGCCAGCTGTCGTGGCTGTTCACGCAGCACATGCCCGGCGACGAGGTCTCCGAGGCGATCCGCGAGCTCTTTCTGTGGAACCTGGGCAGCGCGTGCTTCGTCGTCAACTCATTCGCGGCGCTCGACGGCGCCTATGTCGAGCGCGCGCTCCCCGACCTGGCGTCGAAGCCGGTGTTCGCGGTGGGCCCGCTGTCCGACGTCGTGGCCACCTCCAGCGACCGCGGCGGGAAGCCCGCGGTGGCGGCGGCGAGAGTGGCGGCGTGGCTGGACGCCTTCCCCGACGGCTCCGTCGTGTACGTCAGCTTCGGAACGCAGCACGCGCTGTCGCCGGCGCAGGCCGCGTGCATCGCCGACGCGCTGGCGCGGAGCTCGGCCGCGGCGTTCGTGTGGGTGGTGAGGAGCGGCACCGCCGTGCCGGAGGGGTTCGAGGCGGCGACGGCCGCGCGGGGCATGGTGATCCGCGGGTGGGCGCCGCAGGTAGAGATCCTGCGCCACAGCGCCGTGGGGTGGTTCCTGACGCACTGCGGGTGGAACTCGGTGCTCGAAGCGGCGGCCGCCGGCGTGGCGCTGCTGGCGTGGCCGATGGGCGCGGACCAGTTCACGAACGCGTGGCTGGTCGTGGCGGCCGGCGTAGCCGTACCCGTGGCGGAGGGCGCCGAGACCGTGCCAGACGCCGGGCAGATGGCAAAGGCGATCGCCATCGCGGTCGGGGAGGAGGGGAAGCCCGTGAGGAAGAGTGCGGCGGAGCTTAGCAAGAAGGCGGTGGCAGCAGTGGCAGAGGGCGGGAGCTCACACGGGGACCTGGAAGATCTGATACGCATGCTCCGGAAGGTCGACTAGTGACTGTAGTTAGTATATGGTGTTCCACTCGAACTTCTGGGCATCTTAAACCTTGTTATGGAAAATGGTGAGCTTCTGGGCATCTTAGACAGTTAGACTATGTTTTGTTTTACTTAAAAAAAAGACTATGTTTTGTTAGGAGGTAGTACTTACTTGTAGTGGCGGAGCTTGACTTCAACTTCAGAGGGGGGCGATGCTTACCTGCAGAGTTCATTAGAAAAGGTAGAGGGACCAAGTTCCATGGTTAGACTCCAATTTAACCTTGATGGCCCCTCCTGTCCCGCCCTCACTAAGCTCCGCCGGTGCTTACTCGTTATAAATACCGTAAGTCTCACATAAACACACACTCTTTCCGTCCTTAAATATATGACGTTTAGGACAAAAAATTTAGTTCAAAATGAATTAATTTTGTTGTCCTAAACGTCATATATTTAAGAATAGAGGGAGTACTTATTATAAGTACAAAGGGTGTTATGAGCTTACAATAAGTCTATGTAGTACAGTAGTAGTAAAGGATCATATTGTCGTTCATTACTGTCATCTTCAGGGGGTGGGGTGGAGTTAGGAAGAAGTAATTGATGAAAGAGGTGTATGCACCACAGAAATAAGCACCATAAGCACCTCTTCAAGAGACTTATGTGCTTATGAATTATTTAGCAGCACCATCTGTTTGGTTTGTAACATGGTTTTAAATACCATTTGCTACCGGTAGGTTTTCGCGAAAACCGCTCCTACCGCTCCGGCTCGGTAGCAAAAAAGACCGGTTTTCCGAGGTTTCGACCGGCCCAACTGACCCTAGAAAAAAACCTCGAAAAACCACTCGGTTTGGTCGGTTTTCCGAGCCGGTTTTTTCCGGTCAGAGCCGGTTTTGTGAACCCTGGTTTGTAAGTACTTTAGGAAGTGCTTATTAGAAGCTTATAATAAACACATACTCCCTCCATTTCAAATATTTGTCATTTTGTTTTTTAGATACATTTATTTTATTATATATCTAGGTGTATAATAAAAGAAATATATTTAGAAATATTAAAACGATAAGTAATTTGAAACACAGAGGGTACAAAGCAAACAGACCATTTGATCCTAACATTTCAATGTTTGAAATGCATCCTATTGCTTGTTGTATAATCGCCGGCTCACTTGCTTCATCGTTTCTTTCGCCGAGCACGTCGTAGTGGGCCTGTGCTCTGGCGGGCGCACGCAGGCAAGCAGGAGGAGGTCCGGCAAAAAAACGAATTATATATGTATATATATATTATTTATTTTGCAAAATTATACGACTGTTTCAAAATTTGTCAAATTTGATCTCCAAACGCCGTGACGCACGGCGGCTGCCGTGGCCCACGGCGGTTGCAGGTCCAACCGCCGTGCGCTACGGCGGTTGGTGTAACATCCCTGATGTTTTCTTAAGTTAAGTACTGTAATTAGTCATGTTAATCAAGATTAATTAGTTCCTAAGCATGTTTTACATGATTGTGAACACTTTTGCACTTAAACCCTTGATCAAACTCTCAAATCATGGTCAAACCCTAGAGCTCCAAAAGGCTGATTTGGTTTTCTTGCGCGTTCTCCGAATTTCACTATAGAAGTTCAAAATCTGCCAATATAAAAGTTTTTCTTTATCTCCGAGAACACATTTTTCATAATTGGCGGACATTCAAATTTTAAGTGTAAAGTCGCTTAAATTCGAGTTGAAGTTCATGGCACAGTATTTCGGGGCCGAGAAAAACAGCAAGTTCCTCGAGTTTTTCCCGTCAATCTATACCTCAAAACATAGGTTGCCCTTTTTGAAAGTTGTAGAGCTATAGTCCACCTACAACTTCTATTTTGGAGAATTGCAAGTTGCATTTGAAATTTTGGAGTTCATTTGATTCAAACTGGTGCAAATGAAAACTGCACCGGCACTCTGCGCCGTCGTATCGCGCTCTCGCGCTCCAGAGCGCGCGCATGCGCGCCTGCCATGCGTCGGCTCTCGCGGCCTCCGGCGTACGGACGCCCCCAGAACTCTCGCTGTGGACCCGTTTATGCGTCGTGGACCCTCCGCCCTGGACTTCCCCGTGCACCGCGCCCAGGCAGCGTGCAGCGCCGGACCAGGGCCACGCGCCCGCGCGCGCGGCCGGCGCATGCAGCTGGCCACCTGGCCGCCTCCCTAGCCCCGACGCGCCCTATCCTCCAACCGGTCACGCCAAGTCGTCGTCCTCTTGCAAAAAAACGCGAAGCCGCAGAACTCCGTCGCCGTCTCGCGTTCTGCCAGTCTCGCCATCTGCGCCACCGCCTGACTCTGTAACACCCTAAAATTCCATCACAATTAAAAGTAATAAAAACATGGTTAGATTTATTTTTCTAAGGGTTTAATAATTTTGACTAATTAAATTTGCTCTTAAAGTATTAAATAATATTTAATTAATTTAGAAATACCCAAGTGTTTGTGCATCATGTTGGAATGCATTTGTTTTGTTTGATGTGTCAAAAAGAAGAAAAAAAACAAAAAAAAGAAAACAAAAACCCTTCCCTCCTCCCTCTCTTCTCTTTTAGCCCAGCCTTGGCCCAGATCTTCCCCGCCGGCCCTTTTCTTTTTTTTTTTCCTCTCTTCCTCCTCTTTTTCTTTCCGCCGGGCCAGCTTTCCCCGCGGCCCAAATCTCTCTCTTCTTTTCTTTTTTTCTCGCAGCCTGCTTCTTTCCCCGCCGGCCCGTCTCTCTTTCGGCCCGTCTAAGACACCGCCGGCCCACCAACCCTTTCCCCTCTCTCCCGCCGGCTGACAGGCGGACCCCACCTGTCGGGGGCGTCCCCTACCTCCAGCCGGCTGCCCCCTTCTTCCCTGGCCGCCGGCCACCGCCGTCCCCCGGCGCCGTCTCCCCTCCCCGGGCCTCCTCCCCTCCCCACTAGGTGTGCATTGATGCGCGGCACCACTCAACGCCCCGCCCCCACCTCTTCCTCTCCCGAAACCCCCGCATTCAAGCTCCACCACCGGCCTTAATGGCGGCCGCCGGAATCCCCACCGGGCACCGCCATGCCGGCCTTCCCTCTTCCCCCCTCTACCCTATAAAGCACGAGCCCGAGTTCCTCTCCAATTCGCACCGCTCCTCCTCTCCCCCTCGCCTTCACAGTGCCGCCGCGCCGAAGGGGTCACCGGAGCTCCGTCGCGCCGCCCCGATCTCCTCCTCCGCCGCTCCTCTCGCCGTTCCAAGCCCCTCTGTAAGTTCGCGTCCTCCTTAGCTTCGCCTAGGTGCTCTTCCTGTCGAGTTTGGTGGCCGGGAGGCCGATTTGGCCGTCGCCGGTGAGCTTTCCGGCGAGCCCGTGCTGGAGCGCCGCCGTCCGCCACCGCGCTCTGCTTGCACGCAGCCACAACCGTCCGATCGAAGATCGGCGGTTCAGATCCGCTCCAGCCTCGAGTCAAAAAAATCCATAACGGTCAACCCCGGGCCGGCTTCTGTCGTTTTGCAAATAAACCCCTGTACTTTCTAATATCACAGAGATGCCCTCCCACCTCCAAAAACCCTTGCAGTTAGGTCCTAGTTTTCTCGGTTTAGCCCCTATCTTTTTAGGTTTTCCCATCCCGCAGTCCAACCTTTTCTTTTTACGTTATAAACCTCCAGTTTATATACGTAATTATGTTTAGGTCCCTGGTTTTTTGCAGATAAGCCCCTGGAGCCCAAGTTTTCTTACAATCTAGCCCCTAAATCTTGTTTTAGCCGTATCTTTTGCGTCTTTTATCCGTTTTAGGCGTTCTTGGTGTCCATGCGACCGTCTTTCAGTGCCCGTCAGTTTTAGAATTTTGTTTTAGTCTTTTGTAATGTTTGATGTATTGTTTTTATTTATTGAATGATTTTGTTGTGCGCGTAGATATCGTGTCAGTGGGTGTTGAGCTACCGATCGCGGATCAAGAGCAAGTTTTTGAAGAAGAAGAATCCCAGTGTTTAAGTAAGGAAGGCAAGTGGATTTCCTCCCCTGCATATTCTATTTTGTCCCACACAACTTGCATAATAACTAAGTTTACATTTAAATGTTGTATTGCATAATTTGATGAGAAAATCACCTTTTTAAGGACATGACTAGAATTTTATCCCCATTACCTTGAACAACCCTTTTAAATAAATGTTTTGGGTAGAAATGCTTAGTTGCTATACCTTGGGATGATTCAAATGAACTTTACAAAATGATGAGTGTTGATCATGATAACTTTGGAGAACTTTGGTAAATACAAGATCATATGATTTAATTGGAACATGGAGAACCACCCAGGAAAACAGTGCAACCACAGTCCATATGGCTCTAGCTTAGCCAATTAATTAGGTGTGTGGAATTATCTGACAGCCTTATCCGAAAGGAGCACAGGGGGCTGGAGTTGAAGGGGTATAGCTCAGTTCTTTTGGGGTAGCAGCCTTTGCTAAGGTGCTGACCACTAGGGAGTGTTATGGTCCGCTCCGCTGCTGTAACTGTCACGGGTTGTTGGTCTTCTACATATCTTTGTAAAGGCTTCGTAGTGGACCCCTAGCCGCTCACCTCGGAAGTGTTTAAGGGTCTGATCAACCCGGGCAACATGGGGAACACGAGCTGTGGTGAAAGTGTACAACCTCTGCAGAGTTAAAACTGATCGATCAGCCGTGCTCACGGTCAAGAGCGGCCTAGACCCTCACATGATAAGTGAACTTGAAGATGAAATTAAAACATGGTTTATATGGTTTTTGAGATGAAATGTTTTCTAAATTCTTAAAGGGGTTGGTATACACTTACACCTAGTAAATAGGTGCTTGCTAATAAAATTTGACCAACATTAAAATGCTAACCGCTGCAAACTCTTAGCCTATCCTTGATAGCCTTGCATTTTCCCCCACTTGCTAAGCTCCAACCATAAGTGTGCTCACCCTTGCTTACCCACTGTTCAGAGGAGAACACTGGGAAGGAGTACTTCAGCGACTACGATGAGTTCTGAGGATGTGTTTCCCCAGTCAGATGCCTGTGGAGTTGAAGACGGTGCTGGATCGTCTTAGCTATCGATGTTCATGTAAAGACCTTCGTGTCTATCCATGAGTGTAATAAAAGTTAATAAACCTCTTCTTGTATGTTTTTTAGCATTGTTTCTGTCATTACACTCATTATTTCTATCGTATGTGTGAAATTGAGATCCTGGCACACATATGAGATGCATTCGGTTTTCTTTGGAAAAACGGGTGTGACAGAGTGGTACCAGAGCTATGCTGACTGTAGGACGCAGCCTTAGATAGAAATGGTCGAAATAAGGACTCATTTTCTAGAAAGCCGTGTCAACTCTTCAAAATAAATCTTAATTCCACCTAAAAATCTATCTTATTTATCCTTTGTTAAAATTGTACCCTTTTGTTTTATTCTGCTCTGAGTTCAGCTTTGTTCTATCAGATGGCCGGGACTCAGCCGTACGTCAACAGAAGCAACGGAGTGGAGCTGCCCGTGTTAGTTGAGCTAGTCAAGGAGGTTGCTACTGCCGAGTTGAATTAGATCCACGGGATGCTGAAGGATGCCTATGAAAGGATCGCACGGTTGGAAGCCGAGCATGATGGCAGGGAGCCACCAGAGCAGCCCGCCGAGTTTCCTTGCACTGCGGTGTCACCACCCCGCAAGAGGCTCCACTACGGCTCGTCCATCGCCTCAACCGGTCTTCTTGAATTGGATGCCTACCTTTTTGAGTTGATCGATAGATCCGTTCCTGCGAGGACGTAAACAATGTAATAATGCTTGTTGGGTGAAAACATGTTTGATTTGGATCTTTGTCATGATTGGAATGCTTTATGGAGTGATGGCCATAAGTGCATTAATAAAATAATTAAGTTAAATTTAAGTCTTTAGTCCCTGTTCTTCTGTTTATCTTTATCAGTTCAACTTCATATCTGAATATCTTCCCCTAACAATCAGATGGTAAACACCAGGTCAGGAGGTGGACAGGACGTTCCGCCTGTGATTCGTGCTCACATCGCTAACCGGTGAAATCCAGTACCACATCCACCACATAATCTAGCAATGGATCCAGCAATGCAGCAATTCCTAGCAGCCCAGACACAGTTGTTGCAAGCACTCACAGCTACTGTTCAGAACATGCAAGCTCAACAGAACCAGGCATTACCTCAAGCACCTCCACCACTTGCAAACAAACACAGAGAGTTTATGAGCCACCACCCACCCACCTACTCCCATTCCGTGGAACCTCTCGATGCAGATGATTGGCTTAAGACTGTTAACAAAAAGTTGGATATAGTGCAATGCAATGATCGTGAGAAAGTCTTGTATGCTGCAGGACGCCTGGAGGGCGCAGCAGCTGATTGGTGGGATGCATATACCGTTGCCCATGCTGCTCCTAACACCATCACCTGGCAGGAGTTCCAGGAAGGTTTCCGCACACATCACAGCCCAGCTGGTGTGATAAAGCTCAAGCAGAAGGAGTTTCTAGCTTTGAAGCAAGGTAACATGTCTGTTACTGAGTATCAGGATAAGTTCACCCAGCTATCTCGTTATGCTCCAGATGAGGTAGACACAGACCCAAAGAGGCAAGAACATTTCTTGGATGGTCTCATTGGGCCACTCAACTACCAGCTCCAGAGTCACACTTTTCCTAACTTCCAGACTTTTCTAGACAAAGCCATAGGCTTGGAAAGCAAACGTGCAGAACTTGTTGAGCGCAAGCGCAAGTTTCAGTCTCAGGGACAATCTAGCCGCAACACTCGCCCTCGTTTCAGCTCATCACAAGGTTCTAAGTTCTATTCTGGTGAACAAGGCAGAAGTTATCAGGAGAATCACCAGTTTCAGCGCTCATTTCAGGAACCAGAAGAGTTCAACCAAATGACACCACGTGCTCCAAATCCTCCTCAGAATCGTTCAGATGCACCAGTAAGGAACAACACCCCAGTTCGACCTAGTGGTTGTTTCAACTGCGGAGAATTGGGACACTATGCCAGCATTTGTCCCCAGCGCAAACCTCAGAAAGGCAATGGTCAAAGGCTCGGATAGCCATCATCTCAAGTACGCACAGGGAATCCAAATTTTCAAGGTAACAGAGGTCAACAGAACTACATGCGTGGTACGGTGAACCACGTGACAGCTGAGCAAGCCCAAGAAGCCAAAGATGTTGTGCTTGGTACATTCCTTGTCAACTCTGTACCTGCAACAGTTTTATTTGATTCCGGGGCATTGCATTCATTTATTACTGCACAATTCGTGGCAAAGCATGATGTACCCATGAGTTCTATGAAGACACATTTGCTAGTTGGTTCCCCAAACGGTGAAATGAAATCCACTCAAGTATGCCCACAGGTCAATCTTAAGATCGTAGAGATAGATTTTCAAGCCGACTTAGTAGTTCTAACGTCCAGTGGAATAAATGTGAACCTTGGAATGGATTGGTTAGGCAAACATGATGGAATTATTCTGTGTGCCAAGAAGTCGGTGCTCTTAACCAGCCCGCAAGGAGATAGGATTGAGTTTGCTGCTACCACAAGCCCAAAGAAGAAGGAAAAGTGAATCAAGCTCTGTGGTTGTACCACATCACCTTTCAAGATCAGCTTTCACTAGAATCTCCTCAAGTTGTTTTCCAATCTCTCCGAATCTCGGGACGAGATTCTTTTTAAGGGGGTAGGATTTGTAACACCCTAAAATTCCATCATAATTAAAAGTAATAGAAACATGGTTAGATTTATTTTTCTAAGGGTTTAATAATTTTGACTAATTAAATTTGATCTTAAAGTATTAAATAATATTTAATTAATTTAGAAATACCCAAGTGTTTGTGCATCATGTTGGAAAGTATTTGTTTTGTTTGATGTGTGAAAAAGATGAAAAAACAAAAAAAGAAAACCCCAAAAACTCTTCCCTCCTCCCTCTCTTCTCTTTTAGCCCAGCCGCGGCCCAGATCTTCCCCGCTGGCCCTTTTCTTTTTTTTCCTCTCTTCCTCCTCTTTTTCTTTCCGTCGGGCCAGCTTTCCCCGCGGCCCAAATCTCTCTCTTCTTTTCTTTTTTTCTCGCGGCCTGCTTCTTTCCCCGCCGGCCCGTCTCTCTTTCGGCCTGTCTAAGACATCGCCTGCCTACCAACCCTTTCCCCTCTCTCCCACCGGCTGACAGGCGGACCCCACCTGTCGGGGGCGTCCCCTACCTCCAGCCGGCTGCCCCCTTCTTCCCTGGCCGCCGGCCACCGCCGTCCCCCGGCGCCGTCCCCCCTCCCCGCGCCTCCTCCCCTCCCCACTAGGTGCGCATTGATGCACGGCACCACGCACCGCCCCACCCCCACCTATTCCTCTCCCGAAACCCCCGCACTCAAGCTCCACCACCGGCCTTAATGGCGGCCGCCAGAATCCCCACCGGGCACCGCCATGCCGGCCTTCCCTCTTCCCCCCTCTACCCGATAAAGCACGAGCCCGAGCTCCTCTCCAATTCGCACTGCTCCTCCACTCCCCCTCGCCTTCACAGCGCCAATGCGCCAAAGGGGTCACCGGAGCTCCGCCGCGCCGCCCCGATCTCCTCCTCCGCCGCTCCTCTCGCCGTTCCAAGCCCCTCTGTAAGTTCGCGTGCTCCTTAGCTTCGCCTAGGTGCTCTTCCTGTCGAGTTTGGTGGCCGGGAGGCCGATTTGGCCGTCGCCGGCGAGCTTTCCGGCGAGCCCGCGCCGGAGCGCCGCCGTCCGCCGCCGCGCTCCGCTTGCACGCAGCCGCAGCCGTCCGATCGAAGATCGGCGGTTCAGATCCGCTCCAGCCTCGAGTCAAAACAATCCATAACGGTCAACCCCGGGCCGGCTTCTGTCATTTTGCAAATAAACCCCTGTGCTTTCTAATATCACGGAAATGCCCTCCCACCTCCAAAAACCCTTGCTGTTAGGTCCTAGTTTTCTCGGTTTAGCCCCTGTCTTTTTAGGTTTTTCCATCCCGCAGTCTAACCTTGTCTTTTTACGTTATAAACCTCCAATTTATATACATAATTATATTTAGGTCCCTGGTTTTTTGCAGATAAGCCCCGGAGTCCAAGTTTTCTTACAACCTAGCCCCTAAACCTTGTTTTAGCCATATCTTTTGCGTCTTTTATCCGTTTTAGGCGTTCTTGGTGTCCATGCGACCGTCTTTCAGTGCTCGTTAGTTTTAGAACCTTGTTTTAATCTTTTGTAATGTTTGATGTATTGTTTTTATTTATTGAATGATTTTGTTGTGCGCGTAGATATCATGCCAGTGGGTGTTGAGCTACCGATCGCGGATCAAGAGCAAGTTTTTGAAAAAGAAGAATCCCAGTGTTTAAGCAAGGAAGGCAAGTGGATTTCCTCCCCTACATATTCTATTTTCTCCCACACAACTTGCATAATAACTAAGTTTACATTTAAATGTTGTATTGCATAATTTGATGGGAAAATCACCTTTTTAAGGACATGACTAGAATTTTATCCCCATTACCTTGAACAACCCTTTTAAATAAATGTTTTGGGTAGAAATGCTTAGTTGCTATACCTTGGGATGGTTCAAATGAACTTTACAAAATGATGAATGTTGATCATGATAACTTTGGAGAACTTTGGTAAATACAAGATCATATGATTTAATTAGAACATGGAGAACCACCCAGGAAAACAGTGCAACCACAGTCCATATGGCTCTAGCTTAGCCAATTAATTAGGTGTGTGGAATTATCTGACAGCCTTATCCGAAAGGAGCACAGGGGGCCGGAGTTGAAGGGGTATAGCCCGGTTCTTTTGGGCTAGCAGCCTTTGCTAAGGTGCTGACCACTAGGGAGGGTTATGGTCCGCTCCGCTGCTGTAACTATCGCGGGTTGTTGGTCTTCTACATATCTTTGTAAAGGCTTCGTAGTGGACCCCTAGCCACTCACCTCGGAAGTGTTGAAGGGTCTGATCAACCCGGGCAACATGGGGAACACGAACTGTGGTGAAAGTGTACAACCTCTGCAGAGTTAAAAGTGATCGATCAGCCGTGCTCACGGTCAAGAGCGGTCTGGACCCTCACATGATAAGTGAACTTGAAGATGGAATTAAAACATGGTTTATATGGTTTTTGAGATGAAATGTTTTCTAAATTCTTAAAGGGGTTGGTATACACTTACACCTAGTAAATAGGTGCTTGCTAATAAAATTTGACCAACATTAAAATGCTAACCGCTGCAAACTCTTAGCCTATCCTTGATAGCCTTGCATTTTCCCCCACTTGCTGAGCTCCAACCATAAGTGTGCTCACCCTTGCTTACCCGCTGTTCAGAGGAGAACACTGGGAAGGAGTACTTCAGCGACTACGATGAGTTCTGAGGATGCGTTTCCCCAGTCCGATGCCTGTGGAGTTGAAGACGGTGCTGGATCGTCTTAGCTATCGATGTTCGTGTAAAGACCTTCGTGTTTATCCATGAGTCTAATAAAAGTTAATAAACCTCTTCTTGTACGTTTTTTAGCATTGTTTCTGTTATTACACTCATTATGTCTATCGTATGTGTGAAATTGAGATCCTGGCACACATATGAGATGCATTCGGTTTTCTTCGGAAAAACGGGTGTGACAGACTTGAGCAGGGCCAGGCCCAGCGTACCCCACCGACCGTCAGCGTCGCTTGCTCCCCCTCCTGCTCCTTCCCGGCTTCTCCTCCAAGCCCTGGTCGTCACCGCCCGGACAGTGGGCTCCGGCGGGAGCAGCACCACGACCTCACCGCGGAAGGCCGCCAGAGCAACCCCGGGCCAAGCTACTGCCTCCAACACCCTCAGGTAGGCCACGCACGCAACTCAGAGCCGCTCGCCGGCCAGCTCCAGCCAGCAATCACCACCGGCGAGATGCCAGGCCCGCCCGAGGACCCAATTGCGTTGATTCAAATTTAGTTAGGGGCTTTTCCGTAAACCGAGGGCTTGTTTGTAATATCGGAAAGTTAGTTTGAGGGCCTGTCTGTAAATGTTGTTTAGGGTTTTGGCTGAAACTTCGTAAATACGTTAAAAATCGTAGAAAATTCAGATAAATGTAAGTCCAATTGTTTTGGATTCTTTGTGAACAGATCTACAACTTCTAGAAAAGGTGTATAGGGTTTTTCCGGATAGTTTTAAAATGTAAATTCAAACTCAGTTTGAGGTACTTTTATTGTAGTTCAAAATGTACTCATGCGATGAAGATAAAATTTGGATATGTTGTTCTGTGAGCCATGTTTAGATCTGTGACCAAGTTTGACACATGTTTGATGTGTAGAATTATAGTTATGATTTTGGTAAACTTTATGTTAGTTTAAGATTTATGCTTTTTATAGTCCCCTCAAGGGATAATTTCCTTAAGCACCAATGCACCTTAGGATTTTTTCATGATGTTTAGCATCTCTGGAAAAATATTTCTGATTTTTGGAGTTGGTTTGGATACTGTTTTGTATTTAACTTGGTGAAGGAGGATAAATCAATAACTTGAAAAATATGATAGATCCACTTATTTATGTTGGTCAGTAACTTAGATTTGTCATGAATGAACTGTAGGAAAAGTTTGAGATCAAAAAGATTAGTAAATCTTTTTGTATGAATTAATGAAGTTAAGATAGACTGAATCTTGTCTTTTTCATATAAATTAATTTTTATAAGATCCGGAGCTAAAATTTGGTATTTAAGCTTGTCTTAGTCATATTCTGATGTGTGAAAATTTTCATACCATTTGGAGTTATATTTTAATTAATATGAATTATGGATGAATGGCTAGCTAAGAATTGAATAAATAGATTTATAAATATTCTTTAAGTTTAAACAAGCATTTCATGTTTAAGTTCCTGTTTGAATTCATTTAAACACACCCCATGCTGATTGGTGAAGTTTGTTAAATTAATTTGCTTAAATATGCACACAATCACCATCAAAGTAATAATTGGTCCATCATCACTCACCCCCTACTGTTAATGAAGTTTAGTAAGTTAAATTGTTTAAATGTGCACACAATCCCCATCAAAGTAGTAGTTAGTTCACCCTCATCACACACCCAATACTTTTGTGAGTTTTCCTAGTTGTTTAGATCAATGTGGCCAACAAGAGTTGGGTTTGGTGGTAATTCTCCCACCTTCACCATAAACTAATGCATATGCATATAACGTGTAGATTTACCCGACGGGACTTACACGCTCACTCAGGAGGAGGAGGGATCAGTTAGTGGGGAGTTGAACCAAGCTAGTGTGCAACAAGACCTGGACCAAAGTCCAGAAGAGCCCAAGGCTAGTTGTGAAGTAGAGGAAGGCAAGCACCGGGTTTACATATAACCTTTTTGGATAAAATCTTACATCTTTTACCTTTTTAGTATTTATGTTATACTTTGTGCATTTAAGTTTCAGGAGTTGAATTGAAGCCTAGATGCATGATCCTTAGAATTCCTATGCTCTTATACTAGTATGTTAGGACGCTAGTGCCATGCTTTAAGGACACGGTACAAGTCGAGTAATGACTCATTGCTCGCGAGATATAGGATGTTTATGTTGGAATCATAAGTTGGATAAATTGACTCGCTCATGTGGTAAGAGAAATGGGTTCGGTCTCGACCGAGTAGCATGGTGCTTGTTTAAGCTATTGAACGTACCAAGTGCTTGTCGGGAATGAGACCGGTAAGCCTAGTACCTAATGAACTAGTGCAGGGACTTTATTCGCTACTACTCTTGAGATGCGTCTCCCGGTTTGATTCTGGTAGTGCAAGTGTGAGTCTGGATGTGACATGTGAGGGCATTCCAGTAACCTTGTACTTAGGACTGTGACACATGTCCCTAATCTGGGGAATGACGGGAACCGCCTGGTCGGGGTAGACCCCGTATTCGCTTTTATTTGATTTCTTTGGGGTCTACCTTCTTCCGTGTATCTTGGGTTTACCTTGCAAGGATATAAATCGATCGATCGTCGATCACTCGCCGTTATCTGAGTCGGCTTGACCACTGGCTACCCCATGTTTATTTATGAAACATTTTGGTTAATATTGTTGCCTGATTAATATTGTTTGCACAAACATGCTTGTTTAGTTAGGTGCTTACCTAGAATGGTTAACATACTAGAACTTGAGCTAAAAATGGAAAGTAAGGATCAACTCTTAGTTGCTTTTGGCGAAACAAACCCACCAGCCAGAAAGCCTTGCATGTCTAGTGGTACTTTTATTTTGGTCGGGTCAGTCTTGCTGAGTATTAGTATACTCAGCCTTGCTTAATTTGTGGTTTTCAGGTAACCCCATCTGTCCTGGCTCTATTCCAGATGGATGGGAGATTGAATGGGAGAATGACGATGAGGAATGATATGATTGGATGGCCTCCCATGTGTATCACACGCTTAGTTTTAATTCCGTTGTTTAAACTCTGAATCATCTTTACTTTTATGTATGAAAAACCTGGTTTGTAATAATATGACTTATGGGCTTTTATGTAATGTTGAATTTGTACTCTGGTCCCGCCTTCGTGTGGGCTTTGCGCATATCACGATCCTGTCGTAAAGTGATTCACCGGGCATCACCCGGCAGAGGCGACAAAATACATCCTTGTTATCACTTATGAGCCAAGTGGACCGGCTTAGGTGATAATACGGATTTATTTTGAGAGGTTCTGTCACAGTTGGGCCAACCGCCACGGGGCCAACAGGAGGGAAGACCAGCCGCCATGGGCCACGGCGGTTGACCTCTATTCGCCGTGGGCCACGACGGCAGGCCCAACCGTCGTGGACCACGACGGTAAGGATCTGCAACCGTCGTGGCCCATGGCGGCAGGTCGTCAGAACCCTATAAGAGCCGAAAATTAGCCCGAAATTGTCATAATAATTCGGAAAAAAAGAAAGAGAGGGTTGAGAAGGAGAAGAGAGTGAGGGGCGGAGCAGCGAAGTTCTGCTAGTTCTTCGCTTCATTGTAGGTATTTCGTTGATTTCAACCCTTAACACCTGTACTTAGATGTAATGAAAGCGTAATTAGTATTGATTCACTAGATTTCTTTAGATCTGTAGTATGAAATAGTTCATGTTTGTAGGGTTTAGGGTTCAGAAGGAGAAGAGAGTGAGGTGGAGGGGGCGGAGCAGCGAAGCTCTGCTGCTTCTTCGCTTCATTGCAGGTATTTCGCTGATTTGAACTCTTTTAGTAATTTTACTTAGATATAATTACTATTAATTCTGTAGATTTCTGTATGGTATAGATTTCTGGAGTATAGATCTGTAGTTGTCGTTTACATTATAGTTTACATGTTTGACACTCATTAGGCTATATTACGTAACATATTTACTATTAGTTTAGATATTAGTCTATTTGTTTGTTAGTCCCTGGATGTAGTATTAGATAGAAGTTATTGCTTTTTGTTATGAATCAGACATGTCGGAGATAGTCACAGTCAAATTGTATTATGGATCTGGAGAAATTATATATGGTCCACAAGGAGTTGACTTGTCAAATTTTAGTTCAATTGAGAAAAATGTTAAAAGAGCAGCAGAAAGAACTTGGGAGGGTATAACCAAGTGGCTGGTCACGTCATTTGCAGTAGATTTAGAGCACCAATGCTTGTTGGTGATGGCACTAATCAACAGAAGTGAGCATGTGTATTGGGAGCTCATGCCACTTGAAGGGACTCGACAATGGAGGAGTTTTATCAGAAATGCATGCCGAGTTGGTTTGCCCGTGATTTTGTTTGTCCAAGTTTTCCAGAAGGGTGGGTCTAGCAGTCAAGTACATGAGGAAGCTGAGGATGTGGATGAGAGGGAAGGTGATGAAGAAGGGGAACAACAAGAGGATGAAGAAGGGGATTCTGAAGGTGATGAGACATCTAGAGGTTATGTTGTCACTGGTTTTGTTGATGAGGGAGAAGGAAACCCTGAGGTGATGAGACATTATCAGAGAGAGTTAGAAGCTGATGAACATGCATTGGAAGAGGACTCTTCAGATGATGATTATGATCAGTCTGAGGATCATGTGCCCTTGGATTGGCAGAACTACGATTTCTCACAGTGTATTGTTAATCGTGGTGAGAATGTGCCCTGGGAGTACACGGAGAATGAGGTTAAAGTAGGCGCCATGTACCCCAGTACTGCACATATGAAGGATGCAGTCAAGCAGTGGTCCACCTTGACTCTGCACAGAGAGTTCAGGGTAGTGAAAAGCTCTCCGAGGATATATGATGTGCATTGCAAGAAGGAGGATTGTTCTTTTCGAGTGTATGCATATAAGGGGAAGTGGGATCATTACTTAGAGGTGAAAGAAGTGGTGGCTCACAGTTGAACTCTCGATCGGATTGATGCAAGGCGCTGAAACATTTCAGCCGATTTTGTTGCAAGCCACATGTACCCTACCATTGTGAAATGTACTTCTTATGAGCCGAAGGCCATTATTGGTGCAATTGAGGAAAAATTCGGGTACACCATTAGTTACAGCAAAGCATACCAAGCAAAGAAGAAGGTATTGGAGCATAGGTGGGGTACTTATGAAGCATCCTACCACAATTTGCCTAACTTGCTGCACACAATAGTTTAGATGAATCCTGGCAGCTACTATGATATCAAGGACTATCCTTGTGAGGAGCAACCAGGCAAGCTTGTGCTTCAGCGGTCATTCTTCACATTGGGTGCCTGCATTGAGACTTTCAAACTGTGTCGACCGGTCATTTGCATAGATGGCACTTTTCTCATAGGTAAATATAAAGGAACAATCCTGACAGCTGTGGCAGCTGATAGTAACAATCAGTTGCTTCCTTTGGCCATTGCATTTGCGGAGGAGGAGAACGGTGACAGTTGGTACTGGTTCCTTGAGAGGTTGAAGAACATGGTGGTGCAGGATGTGCAGAATGTGTGTCATACACGATAGGCACAAAGGTATTTTGCAAGCAATGAATGACATGAAAGATGGCAGCCAAGAGCGATACAGAGTTCCATTGTGGAAAGATGTTAAGAGCAGGTGGTGCACTAGGCACATGAAAGCAAACTTCCACAGCCAGTTCAAGAACAATGCCCTGTCTAAATTGTTTGAGCGGTTGTGTGAGCAGACTCAGCAGAAGAAGTTCGATGCCATCTGGAAGAAATTAGATGACCTGACAAAGAAGGCATCACAGGAGATAGCAAAGAGGCCAGTGCATCCTGAACCTGGAGAGGAGCCAATTTCTCTCGAGGATATGGGATTAGATGGGCCTCAAGTTAGGCGCAGAAGAGGGCGTGCTGTGAAGACCTTCAGCCAGTGGATTCAGAATGAGCCTAAGGAAAAGTGGTGTCTCATGTTTGACGAGGGCGGAGCAAGGCATGGGATAAAGACCACTAATTTTGTTGAGGTCTACAACTGTGTGCTTCGCTGTTCAAGACCTCTTCCTCTAGTTGGCATCATTGAGTTCTTTATGTATCGTACAATGCAATATTTTTACCAAAGGAGCAAGGTAGCGGATGAGGTTCTGAGGAACACTCAAATGATATACAGCACCAGAATGACTGAGTATTTGGACAAGGCTCAGGGAAAAGCACTTCTTCACAATGTCAAAGTGCAGCCTTTGTATCAGTCTGCTGAGAATGAAATTATGTCGAGATATGAGGTTGAGTGCAAAGGGAAAACGCGCCTAGGCCCATCACGTGAAAAGACGCAACAAGTGTGTGAACTTGGCAACCAAATATGCAGATGTTCATGCCGGAAGCCGCAGCTACTACACACCCCCTGCTCACATGTGATCGCCGTATGTTATGAACTTCAAATTTTCAGCTACCGTAGGTACGTGCCATGGTACTATGACAAGGAAACTGTTCGGAACACTTGGAACCGAACAATTCGGAGCTACCTCGTGCTGGGTACTTTTACTGAGAACCCCAAAGAAAATGTTGTGCACATACCAAATCCAGATCCTGAGACGTGCCAAGGTGTTGGAAGAAGGAAGAAGAAGAGGATTAGAAATAACATGGATGAAGCAGAAGCTGGACCAGCAATATTGATGTGCTACAAGTGCCACAACACGGGGCACATGTACAAGAGGTGCACATCTCCAAATTATGCTTGCAACGCACCAACTACGGCCAATGTGGGCTCATCAGCACCTTCAGGACTCTCCCAACCCCCATCAGGATGTGGACGCGGACGTGGACGTGGGCGTAGCAACAATGCAGGATTCAGATGATCATAGTTGCTTGTAACATTAGGACATTTAATTTCGGAATTTGTAATATTTGAACTAATATTTCCTCTACGAACTTATGCATGGTATTGTATTGTAATAATTGAACTGCTATTTCGTGTCATCTTAATTATGCTGATTCATTTGTATAATTTTGTCTATGATTGTTCTCATCTTGTTTTGCGGGTTTGCAATGGCCTCCTCAGGTTCTGAGTTGGACTTGGAGTTGCTCACCAAGAGGAAGGACAATGTCGAGGTGCCAAAGGGGATCGACACTCCTATGTGCTTCTGCGGTGACAACTGCAAGCTTGTCAGGTGCAAGGTTCTCGGGTACGCCTACGGGATGAGGTTCTTCATGTGCGCCAACTATGCGCACGACCCGATCCAGCCTTTCGACCGCAATCTTAGAGCCAAAGTAAGGACTTACTACATTTCTCGATTATTCATTTGTCATTTTTGTTTTATTATTTGCTAACATGTTTTTGAAAAAAGACTCCACCTCCTCTTTGTGATTTCATGCAGTGGCTAGATACCGAGCAGTCTGAGTTCGACAAGAGGTACGTCGAGGAAGCGGACCGTGATGCAAGGGAGAGGTGGTTCCGCATGGTTGAGTGGGAAAAGAGAGAAAAAAAAGAAGGAGCAGAAGGAAATGTGCAATCGCCAGGAGATGAGAAAACTTGAAGCGGCCCAGGCCCGTGAAGCCGATAGAGAGAGGAAGAGGGAGAGGGCTCGCCGGGCCAAGGAAGCTAGGCCGGATGCCATCAGGAAGGGGAAATACCCCCGTTGTACTCAGTAGACCTAGAGTATTAGTCGAACTGTATCAAATAATTCGGGATTTCATGACATCGTCAACTAGGTTCCTCGGTTTGTATCCTTAAGAACTTTAATCGAACTGCATTAGAGTGTGTTTTCTCCGTTACGTGTGTTTCGTTAGAGTGACTGTCATATGCAGAGTCGTTGTGTTTACTCCGAGCCACTGACGCGTTCCCCTCCCACGGATCGACTAACCCACAATGCGACAGTGCCCTAGTACTAGGGTGTGTTTTCTCCGAGTCACTGCTTTGTTTCTCTTCCCACGGATCGAAGGGCCCACCACCCAGCCAGCCTCATTCTTCTGCCTATATGTAGCACCATTCACTCCATTGCCTTCTTCTCACAGCATTCAATAATGACTTCCTGGAGTGGGGATGAACACAGTTTCGGTCCTATGTTGTGGCATCAGCAATCTCCAGATTTTGAAGCCAATTTCCCATTGAAAGGCAAGAGTGACTTCAGATCGATGCGTGAAGTTAGAAGCTACGCACCGAAGCAAACGGTGTTGTGGCCTAGGTGTTCGCACGGTGAGTTTTGCGTGATGCAAGTGTACGAGAGATGGAACAACTCCGGTCGTCGCTTCTGGCACTGCCCATATTCATGGGTAAGCAATGTCCACAAATTTGTTCATCATCTTTCTTTGGTTTGCTAACGTTTTCTTACCTTTTGCAGTACTCCACCCAAATAGAGAACTGCGGTTTCTCACAATGGGTGGATCCACCAGCTATTCGCCCCTATCAAGAGTACATCGACTACCTCGAGGACGTCGTCATCTACAACCTGAAGCGGGAGCTGTCGGAGGCATTGGCTTCCCCTGATCCATCGTCTAGTGCTGGAGATGGTCAATGCTGCAAATGTTCGACCTGCACTTGTGAATGCCACAAGAAAAACAGCTCCCCCCCCCGAAAGATTGGTCCCCTCCACCCCTACCTGGGTACTACTACATGTCGTCGCAACACTCTGGCGGCTCTATGCTCTCCGGGCAGTTCTCGTATAACTAGATTAATTAGGCATGTTGTAATCAAATTTCTACATTCCCTAAGGCATATTATCAGTACGTAAGGCGTTTTGTTAGAGTTGTACAAGTGCCGTACATGCCATTGCAAAGGTGTGTGTTTTCTCTTCTAAATATTTAAAAAAACAACCGCAGTGGCCCACGACGGTTGCATGCCCGCTGCCTGCCGCCACACGGCGCCTGCAACCGCCATCCCCAACCGCCGTGGCCCACGGCATTTAGGCTAACCGCCGTCGGCTACGGCGGTGGCGCTCAACCGCCGTAGGGCACGACGGCTGGACGTGCAACCGCCGTGGGCCACGGCGGCCGCCGTGCGCTACGGCGTTTGGAGGTCAAATTTGGTAAATTTTCAAACGGACGTATAATTTTGCAAAATGAATAAAAAAATTCCAAAAAAAAACCTTGGTAGTTCCTTTTGTTTTTTATCGCGGCCTCGAGATCCTCCCCGACGGCGACGTCCTCCTCCCGGCGGCGGGGCGCAGCCTCCTTCTCCTCCCCTCACCGACGTTGGTGGCGGGCCCCCTCCTCCCCGCCGGCGGCCGTGGCTCCCTTCTCCCCGGGCCGCTGCCGCCCTCCTCCCCTACCGCGGTCGGTGCCCTACCTCCCCAAGTCCCCGGCGCGGCGGCGGCGGGGTCGATGTTGTGCCTCCCCAAGTCCTCAGCGTGGCGGCGGTGGTGGCGGATCTGGCGTTGCAGTTGCTCCTCCTCCTCCCGTCTCTCCACCACCACATCCTCGTGCTCACCGTTGCAGCTAATCCTCCTCCTCTCGGGTCCCCACCACCACATCGTCGTTGGCAGCAGCTCCTCCTCCTCTCGGTATAGATGTCCATTCGGGCCGCTCGACCCGACCCTAGCCCGAGCCAGGCATGGCCTGGTGAACTTCGTGCCGGGTCAGCCTGGCACTACTTTCTGTCGTGCCATGTCGTGCCAGCCCACGGGCTGCACCGACGGCCCAAGCACGGGCCCACGGGCCGACTTCGTGCCGGGCCAGCCCGAGGTAGCCCGGCCCTTCACGCATGCACGGGCGGCCCGAGCCTGCAACAACTCCAGTTCCAACAGCGGTGGAGAGAAAGAGGATGGGGAGCACAGGCGGCCGCTCTCCCATGCGGCCTTCCGCCTTCACGCCGGAGGAAGAAGGCGGCGGAGGAGGGGAGGGGCGAGCGGGCCGTTGCCGGCGGCCAGCCTTCTGTAGATCTGCGCGGGGAGGCAGGGGAGGAGAGTGGTGGCCTGCTGTATTGCTCGTCACGGCGAGCGCCAGAGGTGAGGAGAGGTCACAGTCATAGCGGCCACGGAGAGGAGGGCTGCTGGCGGCGCCCGCGGAGAGGAGAGGGTCACAGGGGAGCGACGACGGCGGGGAGAAGCGAGCGGCCGTCGCCGGCGGCCGGCTGCCGCAGATCTGCGCGGTGGAGGCGGGGGAGGAGAGCGGCGTCGTGCTGCTCTGCTCGTCTGGGGAGAGGAGCACCGCCAGCGTCGGAGGTGGAGGCGCATGCATGCCGGGGAGAGGGAGGGAGAAGCGGAGAGGCAGAGGGGGACCGACGGGGGCAGGAGGCGGTGAGAAACAGATAGGGGCGGCTGGAGCTGGACGCAGGGTAGAAGGGAAACTGGGAAAGAGAGGTGGGGTTTGGAGATTTTTTTTAAGATGCTTATAGCGGGGGTGGTGATTAACGGACCGGCACCAGGCCACACTGTTTTTTTCATGTCGGGCCGGGCGGCCCGCCGTGCTGGCGTGGCGGCCCATGCCCGGACTGAGCTGTCAGTCCGGGCCAGCCCGTGCCCGCAGAACGTCGTGCCGTGCCAGGCTCGGACCGGACTAAAAAACCGTGCTTTCGGACGGGCTATCAGGCTGCGGGCCAAATGGACATCTAGACCTCCCGGTCCTCACGCTGGTCGCCCTGCTACTGCGCGGGGGCTGGGCAACCACCACCTCGAGCTCCCTCCCCAGCACCCTTCTCACCTCCGGAGCTCCGCGTCGCTTCCTCCTCCTTCCGTGCGATGGCGCGAGAGGTAGGTGTCGTTGTCTCCCTCGATGCAGCGAGGAGAGAGAATCTCGAGTTCGAGGGAAGGTAGGCCGACGTCTGCATACTGCAGAATCGGATGCGGTGACTGCTGGATTCACTACATTAGCGACCAATCACCTCATTTTGCGGTTGCAGGGAGGGATGTGGTGACCGCTGAGATAGTCTTAGATGGGGAAATCATATATATCTTCCGGAAGGTAGGGAGAGGTTGACACTTCCACTGTTTGAGATTCGTGCAACCAATTACAACCCTTAGATCCCACAAGCAAATCGTAACCTCACCCTCACATCCCTGTGCCTCCCTCCTGTGACCAGTGCCGCCCGCAGCTGTCAGCCCTTCCCTGTGTTGCGGACGGGCTGGTAGGCCTCCCCCATATGGCCGGCCTCTCCGCCGCCACGGCCGGCGAGCTCGGCAGCCTCGCGGCGTGCCGGGGCTCCTCGTGTGCGGGAGCCGGAGCACCCTTGCTCCGTGCGGCTACCTGCAGGGCTTGGGGACTCACCAGATGAGTCGCCCGTGCCTCCTCGGCCGCCGCGCCACTACGAGTCGCGCCACCGCCGGTGCGAAGAGAAGGCTCCAAAAATATTGTCCGAACATTTTAAAAAATGTTGCAACAATTTGAAAAATATTGACGAAATCAACATTTCTGAAAAATATTAGAATATTTTTAATTAATAGTCATTAGATGAGCTGGTGGGAAATAATAACTAGCAAGTTAGATGAGCTTAGGTGGGTTGGAAGTCTCAACTCTTATCCACCTTCCGGTAGCAATATAGGAACCCTTTTAGATGGCAAACAATACTTTCTAAAAAAAAGATGGAAAACAATAATTTATCAACGTTTGCCGTGTTTTTTGGGACTAAATTGTTCACCTATAATAATAATTTATTTGCAGTGTGATGCATTTTTTGTTCTTCATGGCGAACAATTTTTGCGTGTATAGTCATCCTGAAGTTTTTGCCGCCGCACGCACAAGAAGAGAGCCGGTGGGCTTTTCCACGGCCCAAGAACGGCTAACGTGCATGCGCATGCATTGGAGGAGGAAGTAAGTAGCTGGCTGGTGGCCCGCTCGGTACACACGGAGAGGTTTCTTTTTCTTTGGATTTTTGAATTAAATTTTCTTCTAAAATACTTACAAATTATTTTTTGAATCCGTTTGGACCACAGTGCTACCTAGAATTTATGCAACAAAACAAGATCCGATTTGAATATTTTAATTGTTTTATACTTTTTAAAAACTTCAATGTTTGAACGGTACCAATTCTTGATATATACTTTCAACATTTATGACATACCTCTTCAACATTTCTAAGTAAAATGTTGAATTTTTTTTATTTGAATTGTTGAACTAGATTCGAATTATGGTTGAATCCAGTATTTTTAAAAATGTTGACTATAATTTGTTTTGGTTGTCCTTGTTCAACACTTTCCTATGTGATATAGCTTAGACACGATGATGTTAAAATTGTTGATTCGGTTCAGTCAAATTACTGAATGAAGTTTGAAGATGCACGGCGATTAATTAAGCACGCCGCAGGCGCCCGAAAATCTAACGGAGACCGCACGATGCATATGCAGCATGTATCGACGATGCACAGCATTGCTCCACCACCACCACACGCACGAACGCAGCACGCAGGCATACCAACAATGATTCTTCTTCCCCTTCGTGCTTCACAATCATATATCACTGCCACTCAATCATGCATGCAGCATGTATCGACGATATATTATATATAACGCGTAATAAGATAAGCCCGTAGTCACCATGGTCCATGGCGATAATTAATTAAAATCGATGGGACTGTTAGTGAAAGGGACGCGCACCATTAGGCAATGCTAGGTTGTGTTGCATGTACACGTACCACGCACTTGACGCCCACGTCACCGACCGCCCGAGATCCATCGGCCAAAATATATTGCGGCATGCGCCACGTACGGCGCGAGTTATGTAGGGCAAGTCATGCAATAATCCATGAGTTAGAAGAACTCAGACTATCCACACTCGTTCTCCTTCATATTCTCTTTCAAAACAGAATATTCTTATCTATTCATCGAGATTCTCTCCTTCATATCTTCTTCTTCCGCACTCGTCATCCTTCGTATTTCTCCTTCATCCAAAATACCGGGCTCACACACATTTTTTATCCCCCACCCACACCAGCCACCGCCCACCCTCTCTCCCTCCTCCCACTCTCTCTCCCTCCTCCCTACCTGGCTTCCTCCGCCGGCCCCTTCCTCCTCTCAATCTCCGGCGCCGGCCAAACCACGGCGGCCGGATCCAGAGCTGGTCACCGCCCCTTGCTCCACGCCGCCGGCGAGCCAAGCGCCTCGGGCTTCGAATCCGACGAGCCCCTCTTCCTCCCCAGCCGGACCAGGGCGCTCGCGTGGTTCGCCAGCCACCACCACGTCGCCACGCTGTCGGGATTGGCCGTGCTCACGCTGTCGCGGCCTTCGGACCACATCGGCGGTGACGAGCCTAAGAAGCGACGACATCGGCGGCGGCCTTCGGACCACAACGGCAGGACGGCGACGACAGGATGGTCCTGCTCGAGCTCCGCCGCGGCGGACGCGGAGGCCGGCCGGGGAGCAGCTGCGCCGAGGTCGATCCCGCGCAGCCTCAAGCTCTTCGATCCCGCGCGTCCCATCCCGGACAGTGAGTCCATGGGCCACCACGCCCCCCTCTCCCCGCCGACCGGCGGAGCTCACGAGGAGACGCGCCGGGGGCTTCGTGCTGGCCGGCGGAGCTCATGAGGAGACGCGCTGGGGGCGTCGCGTCGCTACCTCCTCCTCCTCCTCCACCGGCGGCGGCACGTCCCGGAGCTCCGGCGGCGCGAGGTGGCAGCGGCGGTGGTTCTTGGGCGGTCGGCCACGCAGGACGGATGCAGGGGCGGAGCGCGACGCCCTCTCCAACCCACGGTGGCGAGCCCCTCCCCTGCTTCTCCCCGGACGGCGATGGTGAGAACCGCGGTGGAGCAGAGGGAAGCGAGCTCGGCGGGCCATGGTGAAGACGGCTGTGGCGGTGGCGACCCTGCGGCGATGGAGGAGCCGGCGGGCCAAGCCAGGCGCCTCGGCGGAAGAGCAGGAGCTGCTCGGTGGATCCGGCGACCCTTGCGTGATGCGGATCCGGCGGCCCCTTCTTCCCCAGTTCCGCGCGGCCATGGCGGATTCGCCAGAGTCGTCCTCCCTCAGCGGCGGAGCTCGAGCTCGGCGGCGGGGCATCGATGCGGCGGAGCCGGCAGGGCATGGAGGCGGGAGGTCGTTGGGTGCCGTGGCAACAGGGCACGTGGTGGGCCCATCGTCTCCTGGAGGAGGCCCTCCATTAACGCCAGAAAAGAAGGATCCGGGAGGCAACGGGAAAACCCCGTCCTGGATGGAGGAAGCCGCTGCAGAGCTTTTTCCTAGAAAAAGCTACGCAACAGGGTTAACGTGGGTGATCCAGGCCCCAGTGCGGATGGTCTCAGAAGGCTTGCCGAGTACGGTGGTTCGGTACGCGATGCCACTGACACGTACAGTGACACATGGGTACAAATGAGTTGGTGCATGCAACTCGGTTCTATTTAATTCCAAAAATTTCTCTGACATCCGTCACATGAAACTAGCGATACTATTTTGTAATTAGAAGTAAAGGTGAATTAATGACAAAATCAAATCCCTGTTTAGTTGTCAAAGTTTCAACAAAAGTTCTCACTAAAAAACCGTGTCAGTTCATTTCTTCTTTCTGTGCACGCGACCCAATGCAAAAATTCTCATCAATTTTCACCAAAATTTCACGAACTAAACAAGGTATTGCTCAAATCGCAAGACGAATATAACAAGTCTAATTTTGCCATGATTCGTCGTGTTACAGTAAACAATCTCTAATGACGAATTAATTAGACTTAATGGATTCATCTCGCGATTTCTCGTGCATCTGTGTGATTAATTTTGTAAGTATTCTATGTTTAGTCCTCTTGTGTGATTACTTTTGTGATTAATAGGACTTATTTTAGTTAAGTTCCCAAAAAATTTTGCCCATGATTTTTTAACTAAACAGCCATATGGTATCAAGATCAAAATCTTGGCACGCACGATCAAATAAAATAATTGCAGCTCACTTTAGTTTAATTTTCATGTATGCAGTGTGAAAGAGTGTTCACAAGAAGTGTTGGAGTATAAATGAATTATCCACATTTCCCATTTGATTAAACTTTTAAAAGTGATTTGGTCGGTGCATGCAAGTCAATACGTACGAGCCATATGACGAGTATTATGGAGTATAGAACAGCATAAGGTGACCATATATAGTAACAGCCCTTCTTCTTTTCCACTATTCATCCTCTTTTTCTCAGGCCGTCTCCAGCAGCTCGTGCAACCGGTGCTGCAACCTCATTTTGGGCGCGGGGAGCACTGTAGCGGCTGCAGTAGTTGCTGCAAAGATCGCTGCAAAATGCAGTTCGCCCCCGCCCACGCGCATTCTTGGGGTTTTTCCCCTTTTCTCTCTCCTTCGTGCAGTCCAACGGCAAGCCTCCGCTACCGTCTCTCTCCTCCTCCTCCTCCTCCTCCCGCACGACTCCTCCACTCGCAAACAGACAGTGCCGCCCTTCTCGATCCCCGCCACCCCCTCCGCCCCCGCCACCCTCCGCCGCCGGATCCGGCCACCGGTGACCTCCCTCTCCCCTCGGCAGGCCCGGATCCGGCGGGTGGTGTCCTCTACCTCGCAGATTCCGACGGATTCCGGCAGCGACGCGGGGAGGTGGGGACCGTGGCGGAGCTGGAGGCGGCCTCCCCGGAGAACTTGCGCCCCCTGCACTCGCGCCACAACACTCTGTCGAGCCCGCCGCGCCCCTGCTCGTGCCGCCGTGGCCCTGGCGCGCCTCGTCACGACCTCTGCCGGCCGACGCAGAGGATGGAGCTTCGTGAGCAGGGCTGGTGGCGGTGGAGGCCGAATCGACCTGGGTGCTCGCTGCCGGATCTGATTCCCGCCCGGCGGATCTCCTCTCGCAACGGCCTTCTCAGCTCGGGGTGGTGCGGCTGGCGCGGAGAGATGCAGCTTTGGGGGCTCCTCCGAGCTCGGGCGGGCGGCCGCCTCCCTCCCTCCCTCCCGCCCCGTGCTGCACGGGTCGTCGACGGCACGCGCGGCCCTCCCCTGCTCCGCCCTCGCTCTTCGTCGGCGCCGTTCTGCTCCTCCCCACCGGCAACCAGTAGACGAGCCTCCATCCCCGGCCTCCGAGCGCCCGCGGGAGGCAACTGTCGGGGAGGATCCAGATGCAGGTTGCGCTACACTGCTGCACGCCCTCCTCCTTTGCGCGAGCATATCCCTCTCTCTTGTGCTCAAACCAGTTGCAGATGCAGAAAACTGCTAAAGACAGTCTCACCCCATTCTCCAATCTAAACAAGCCAAGCACGATTTCACCTACCTTAGTTTGGCTAATTGAGCTAAAATCTACTATTTAGTGTTCACTTCATCACATCGAGTCACATTTTCATCATTTTGTCCAAACTAAACACTGTAATGATTTCCACTATTCACCGTTCTTTCACCCGAAACATCGCACGCGGCACAATGCACTATTCTCTCATCACATCTCCACTACTTTTTCCAACTAAACACCCCAGATTGGCTAAACTGTTCACCTCACCCAATTCAAATTTTCACTATTCACCCCACCTAATTCTCCAATCTAAACAAGTCTGCCACTGATTCAACAATTAATATTTTACTCTCCTCATCTTTTAGGTACACGAGTTTTATTTACTTATCTAGATATAAGGTACGTATATACTCCTTCCGTCCCAAATTACTTGTAGTTTTGATTTTTCTAGATATATTAATTTTGTTATGTATCTAGACATAAGTGCATAATAAAAGGATTGTACCTGGAAAAATCGAAATGACAAGAGACGGAGGGAGTATAATCTATTGCTCTAGCATTTTTTAAGTTGAGTTAATTATCTCCGAATCTTCTTCGCTCTTATCATGGTGGCGGGCGACACATGTGTTGGAGCTGCCCCTGCCTACCTCCGCCGAGTGCAACTGGGACTCTGCATGCCAACGATGCTGTGCCAATGCTGCAAAACTTGGCTTCCACTTCTGCTATTCGGCAGAAAGCCAGAAAGGCCTCCTCGATCTTCCGGCGAATATGGCAAGCATGAGTCACACACTACACTGAGCATCTTTGTTGCACTGCTACTGCATGTTTATAAAACGAAAGATGGCACCTCCTTGTCCTCTTGGACGAGAGGTCGCTGCTAAACCCTGCTACTGACTCCGCAACTAAATGGCCGGGGACATCTTCATCAGAACGCACGATTGTGATGATGACAATGCAGTTGCAATGCAAGTGTACAATAAACCATTATTTGTTTTCAGACCTGCAACTCATGCCATGGAGAATTACCAGTGTCTGTTTTATTTCGAGGAACCGACACCGAGAGTAACTTGAGTACATGCATGGAATAAGTTGGGGAGTCCCTTTCTCTCGGCGCTATATATTTTCATTCACTTCTTTTGCATGTATACTGATGTATTATTATTCAAGTTATTTTTAAAATTTTCTCAAGAACATTTATTTTTGCATGCAGTTAACTCTGGTAATACACCCTGTTCGCCTGGCTGGCGACTGGTGGCTGATGCTGATTTGTTCTGAGAGAAAAGTACTGCTGACTGGTAGCTGGTGACTGATTTGTTCTGAGAGAAAAGTACCACTGGCTGGTGGCTGATAAGTCAGTCGAACAGGGCAATAATGTGTGTGCCGCTTTCTACTTAACCCTTTTCCAGAGCCATTATTCTCGAGCTGAATGTAAGGAAAAAGCCAGGCAAAATTAAAGCAGGCGTGCATGTATATATGCAGAGCAAGGTTCCAACTGATATTTCTTTCTGATGAAGAAAATGCCACTGTTATTTAATTGTGGGGGAAAAGGTTTTGGTGATAGAGATAAGAGAGATGAAATTAGCCATGTACATTAAGGAAGGACCTAGCTAGAATCTCTTTTAGCATGCAAACAGAACCTAGAATCTCACTGATGTCCAAAACTGCAAGTGTGCTATATGGAGTGCTAAGTTTCAATTACCAATACTGTCTTGTATGTATATACATGTAATTAAGTAAGCAGCATAAGGATCGGAATATATCTCACGGCAAACAGTTTGATTCTTATATGAAGGGCTCTTTTACGGCACAAAAATACTAGGTTACACTAGTGTTTGAAAAAGACCAGTATAAAAATATCTGAATTTTCAAAATTAATTGTATAATAATCTATTTCAGGTTCAAGACAAAAGTTCTAGAAATTTTGACTGAGTTTATAGAAACTCATCATGAAGACAGAAGAGTAAGGACAAGTAATAACATGATCTCTTCCCGTGACTGCACTGCTGCACAATTTGAACCTGCAGATGAAGCAGCTAATGCCGTACGTGCAATACGAACTAGTACAAGGAGCAATGATTCAATCGAACAATATGCTCAATCATTCACGCACTTATATTATTGCCTCTATTAAATCCTTGAAACATGGTGGAAGCTGATGAAAAGCTTGTTCGATACACGATCAAAACGATAATCAAACTCACTGAAAGCGACGACGATGACGCCAACACATGCAAAATCGGCAGAAAATCTATTGGTGACCTTTTATTTGTTGCCCGAATGCGTACGCCACTACTCACAGCTTCACGTTGAGCTTGTTGCATTTGGCAAATAAAGCTGCGTAGATAGGGCAACGAGTCATGCATGCTGCGCGTCAGAATATCTCTCTTGTCGGCAACTTGTGTAGGGCAAGTCATGCAAGGAGCAGCAAGCTAAGCCGCCGCCGGCTTGCCGCGAACGGCGGTTTGGTGCACGGTCTCTCACTCTCTCTCAGCTCAAGCCTCTCAATTCCTCGTAAAGCGACGCCACTAACGAGCTAATGGTCATGAGTGCTTCCGGCCGGCAGGGCCGTTAGGTGAGCAAAAGTGAGCTGCTCAGCTTCACCAGTACACTAGCAAAACCCATAGCTCCATGCCTCCATGCATATTATTGCAGCTAGCACTAACTCCATGCATGCCACTGAATATTATATTGAAGCATTATTTCATCCTCTAAAAAATCATTCTCTTTCAGTTGGAACTTGACTCTTTGTAATAATGGTCAGCAATGTGTATCAATCGATACAGAGACTGGAATATTAATACATATTTTATTTTCTAAAAATCCTCAAAAAAGAAAAGAAAAGAATATGTAGCATATGTTTTGTTACTCCAGCAGGGAAACGCTATTGTTAAGGTACTTTAATTTCTTTCACTAACTGCGCAGACCTCAGTGTCACAGCATAGCATTTTCTTCAGGCTTGGTCACGACTCACGAGTCTTCAGTCTTATCATGGGGTGGTGGGAGACAGAGGCGTTGTAGTTGCTTGCCTCCGGATGAAACTTGGACTTCTCATGCCGATCGATGCCGTCCCAAGCTTGCATTGGCCTCCACTTCTGCTATTTGATGGAAAGGCCTCTTCGATCTGCCGGCGACACACACACTGTCACATTTTGAGCAGCTTTGGACTCTATAAAACTAAAGATGGAACTTCCTTGTCCTCTTGGACGAGAGGTCACTGCTAAACCCTACTGACTCCGCAACTAATATAGATGGGGATAACATCAGCTCGCAGAGAGCTCGCTCAATTGTGATGATGACGACGGTGCAAATTTACATTCAATTATTTGTTTCAAATATGCATTTCTCATTAAGTTAACTAAGTGCCCGTAAATTTAGTAGCATACTACGATACTCGATTCATCTGTCCCAAATTATAGATCGTTTTGGGTTTTTTTTCGAATTAAGCCAAAACAGCCTAATACAATCAAGTGACTTTTGAGGTCTCCAAAACACAACTTTTTTTTGTTATAAACTTATAATATCTCTATAACTCAAATAGTCATATGAAAAATATGCTGTATCATGCATGAAACCGTGCTTAGATATAAATATACTCATATCATTTTCAAATAGCCATACTCAAAATAGAAAAGGTGATTTAGGCACACATCTAAGACGATGTCACGTTTGTAACTGTTGAGAATATTATTGATATCTATCCCAATCATCAAAGTATTCGTGTAAGATTTCCGTCCTTCTGTTACTTTCTTCTATCAAAAAAAGAGTGTTTTGCAAGCATGCCTTAACTTTGATAATTATGTATGCATGAATCTCTTTCTACCTGACCCTTTACCAGAGCCATTAATTCTCGAGCTGCATGGAGAGTAATCAGACAATGCAACATCATGCACTGCTACATAACATCATCTCAAACAATTTACCTTCCATCCACTAGAAAATATATGCGATGTTTATTATTGCCGCCCATTAGTCCCCTCCCCTCTTCTTCTCCGACAAGCCACCGATACGAGGGGGAGCTCAGATCTATTTCTCTAGTAAGTCTAATGAATTTTAAGGTTTTTTATCTACATAAAGTATATATCTACCCTCGCCTTCATTAATAGCGGTGGTGATAGCAAATCTTCTTCCAAATAAAGTATTCAGAAGAGATATTATTAGGGTTTGAGGACAAAAGTAAAGATATAGATTACCTTTTATTCAATTATAAAGTGAAGAAGTATACTTCCATGAGGAGTCTCAACTCCTTACATAAAACATGTCAAAATGTAAAAAATGATCTAAAACGGATCCACAGACTACAACCCTTACTCAAACTACCAAAATTGAATGACCCGGTTTTTCAGTGTGATGTGTAATCACCTTTCAATCGACATAGCTATTGCATCCAGACTGTATATCCATTATTTTGCAATATGCTTTGGATGTTCCACTGGATCTTTACCATTGAACTATTTAGGTATGTCTTCAGACCTAAAAAAAGCTATCTGTCAATGACTTCCTACCATTAGTCAAAAGATGCTAAAACAAATTATTGTTCATCCTCTAGGGTGGAAAACCAATGCTTTCCAACCTTCCTAGTGTGTATAACAAAATATAGATTGAGCAGCTCAGGTCTTGGATTCAAATTTTCAACTCGGTATGGGTGCTCGCAATTTTTCTATATTTGTTCCAGAATTTAACTGATACTATTCTTTTAATATAGTAAGCGAGGCCGTGTCTTTGTCAAGCAAGTACCTGCAGCTCAGTCTCTCAATTGTGCTCGTAGGGGTTGAATTGCATGCATGTATTCATCGGATTGAGTGGGTGTGCTTATATATGAGCTTATCTGTGTTCCACAAATAAAAAAACTAGCATTGCAAAATTGCATGCAACAAAGCAACTAGATAAATACATAAAACATTGCTTATAGAGAGGATTTGATTTAAATGGAAGACAACCTCCTAAAGTTACTTGGCGATGGTGTGCCTACCAAAGGAGGAAGGAGATTGGGGTTTTCAATCTAAATTTCAAAACGATGGAATGCTCCTCAACAATATGCAAAACTTCCTCAACAATGACAACCTCCCTTGGGTGCAGCTTATCTTGTGTAATTACTACAATATTGGAAAACTACCTTGTACCATTAAGAAAGGATTTTTTTTATGGCACCATATCCTCAAAATTTTGGACCTATATATATCATGTATAATACCTCAAAATGGGAAGACTATCTTACTCTGGGTTGGTCTATGGTGTGGCCTAGTACAAAGGCATTTCTATTCTGAACAGTATTCCTAGGCTAAATCCAAGAATGTGTCCTTAATGAGGTCAACAGCAACACGACACACCTAATTCATTCACACTTCTACCAGTTCCAAATGAAGCATAACAAGGCACCTGGCCCGGACGGGTTCCCGGCCGAATTCTACCAGGTTTTCTGGAGTCTCATCAAGGATGATCTCATGGCTATGTTCCGAGACTTCCACGGGGAAAACCTCAGGCTGTTTAGCCTCAATTTCGGGATTATTACGTTGGTTCCGAAATTGAGTGAGGCTACGAAAATTGAGCAGTACCATCCCATTTGCATGCTCAATGTGAGCTTTAAAATTTTTACTAAAGTGATTGCCAATCGGTTGTCTCTAGTGCCTAATAAAGTCATTGGGCCCTCTCAGTCGGCTTTTCTTCCGGGTCGGTATATTCTCGATGGTGTTGTTATCTTGCACGAGACATTGCATGAGCTTAAGAAAAAAAGGTTGGACAGAATTATTCTCAAAATAGATTTTGAGAAGGCCTATGGTAAAGTCAACTGGCCGTTTCTGCAGCAGGTTATGAGAATGAAAGGTTTTTCACAAAAATGGGGTAGATGGATCGAGCAAATTGTGGCGGGAGGGAGTGTGAGTGTTAAGGTGAACGATGAGTTGGGTCACTTCTTCCAGACCAAAAAGGGCCTGCGGCAGGGTGACCCTCTTTCACCTGTTTTGTTTAACATTATGGTGGACATGCTTGCGGTCCTAATCGAGAGATCCAAAGACCAAGACCTCATCGGGGGACTAGTGCCCCATCTGGTTGATGGTAGTCTCTCTATTCTGCAATATGCGGACGATACTATACTCTTCTTGAAGGATGATGTCGAGAAGGCCAATAACCTAAAGCAAATTCTATGTGCTTTCGAAAATTTGTTCGGCCTTAAGATAAATTTCCATAAGAGTGAAATCTTTTGCTTTGGTAAAACAAAAGAGAAAGCTGACCAATATGTGAGTCTGTTTGGCTGTAAAGAGGGAAAGATGCCTTTCAGGTATCTAGGGATCCCGATGAGCCACAAAAAGATTGCGAACAGTGACTGGAGAGAAGTTGAGGAAACATTCCAGAAGAAATTAAGTAGTTGGAAAGGCAAAGTGTTGTCTGTTGGGGGTAGGTTGGTGCTGATTAATTCAGTGCTCTCCAGTCTGCTAATGTATCTCATGTCCTTTTTCAGGATACCTAAAGGTGTGCGTGAAAAATTGGACTACTACCGGTCAAGGTTCTTTTGGCAAAGTGACGGACATAAAAAGAAATATCGTCTTGCGAAGTGGAGTATCCTTAACAAACCTAGATGTGTTGGAGGTTTAGGAATTCTCGACTTAGAGGTGCAGAACATTTGTTTGCTTAGTAAGTGGTTGTACAAACTCTTAAATGAAAATGGAGTTTGGCGGAGTATGATCAATAAAAAGTATCTTCAGAATAAAACATTATCTCAGGTGAACAAGAGGAGGGGGGACTCACATTTCTTGAAGGGTCTGATGGATGTTAGAGACCATTTCCTAGAGAGAGGGCGTTTTGTGGTCCATAGTGGCCACCAAACGGATTTCTGGAGTGATTTATGGATTGGCAATGAACTCCTGATGAAGGTTTACCCTTCTCTTTATAACTTAGCGTGAAACAAAAAGGTCTCGGTTGCGAAGGTCCTCAATGCTTCCCCACTTAATATATCTTTTCGAAGAGCCTTGGTGGGGGCTAATTGGGACAAATGGATGGAGCTGGTCGGGTCTGTACTACATGTACAGTTAGATGATCAGGATGATGAGTTCAGGTGGGGCCTTGGTAACAAGGTTTTCTCTACGCAATCGATGTACAAGGATATTATGAGGAGGGAAGGTATTCCCCGTAGCTATTTCAACTGGAAGGTTAAACTTTCTTTAAAAACTAAGATTTTTCTTTGGTACCTTCATAGGGGGTGGTTCTTACTAAAGATAACTTTGTTAAAAGAAATTGGAAAGGGGATGAGAGATGTGTTTTTTGTGACGCAAAAGAGAGTATTCAACATCTATTTTTTGAGTGTCAAATGGCTAGATTGGTTTGGGGTGCGGTCTCCATTACCTTTGGGTTTAGACCGCCGTCCTCGATGAGATCCATGTTTGGGTGTTGGCTGAAAAGCTTCCACTCCAGTTTGCGAAAAAAGATGTTGATTGGAGTTGCAGCGGTGTGCTGGTCCTTATGGCTCACTAGAAATGATGTCGTTTTTCAAAGAACAACTCCTAAATCTTTTTTGCAGGTGGTGTTTAGAGCGGCGCACTGGATTAGAAGCTGGGCGATTCTCTCTAAAGAGGAAGCAAAGGTCCAGCTGAGCGTTGAGCTTCTTTTCTAAGGTGGGCTGGAATTTCTGCAGGCGTATCGAGTTCCCGGCATCTTAGATGTTTTTTCTTGCTGTTTTCTTGAACTATTCACAGCCTACGTGCTGTTGCTTCTGAGTACTTCGGTTTGGTTACTTTCCGGGGCTTGTTCCCATAGTTGCTGCAGCCTATGTGCTGTGAGGGTCTTTGTTGGTCTATGGTTGTAAGTTTACAAAGCATTATAAGCGGAAACCGGAACTCTTCCATTATCTAAAAAAAAATCATTCACACTTCCACCTTCCACCGTCAGCACAGACTTTTGCACAATTTTGGGGATTAGCTGATTACATATACATACACAGTTGTCAACTTTATGATTCCAAAGATATATGGATCAATATTCGGGGAAATGAAATCTATAGCTCAAACTAAGAATATTTTGTGCTTCAGCTAGCAAGAACTCTTCCAAAGTCACGAAAAAGCTGAAGCACAAAATATTCTTATAGGTACTCCTGAAAGACATACTAAATACAAGAGAGCTCCTGAGAAGGAAAAATAAAATGTGCAGATGAATCAGTGCACATTTCTTCATGCAGTGCCCCTTCTCCAATTAATAATACTGGGGTCTTTCAAACCTGCAAATCACTATCCACTCACAACCTTTTCAAATCAAGGAGCAGATTGCCAAACAATTCTTCATGGAAATCTTGATCCTAGTATCTTGGGGCATCTGACAACAAGAAATGGCTTCATCTTCAAGCATCAACCAGTTACTATCGAAACTTGTACAAACTCTTTGAAGTTTGAGTTTCCATGGTTATCCATATATAGAGCAAAGAAATATTTTTTCAACGATTGTAGAATGGCTAGATTCAGTCGTATAATGTTTCTTTCTCCTTTAGTTTTCTCCTTATAAAAGAACACGTTTTTCTTTCCTGGTGAAGAAAAGCTGGAGAATTCGACTAATGTTTATGCGAGGCAAGTTCAAACCACTGGTATTTCCTTCTGAAGCAAGTACCAACGCTGAGTGTTATTTAATTTGGTGCTTTGAACTACCAGTCTAATCTAAAGATTGTAATGACAGAGATAAGAGGGTTGAAATTGGCCATGTACATCAACGAACGACCTAGAATCTCACTGAAATCCAAAACTGCATGTCTGCTATGAGTCCTAAGTTTCAACTACCAATGCTGTCTAGTAGCCATCTTATGAAAGCATAAATAATTAACTGTAAGCAGTTTGATTCTTCTAGGACATCAAGAAACTTCTCCCCTTCCAATATACGGCCAAAATTTTTTGTCCTTAAAACGATCGTATTACTTGAGGTTACTCTTGACAGCCACTGCTAACAAGTTACATTGGGATAGAATTAGTCATGCATTTTTTTCGAGAATACGCAGGAGAGCTGCGTATTATTGTATTAAGAAGAAATAAATTATTTTGTTACAACGCGGGCCAACCGGACGCGCGCACACGGGGTTACAACACTAGAGGATTATACGGCAAAAAAGACAACCTAAACCCTTATAGGGATAACCACTAGACTCAACACACGGAGCCTGCGTTGTTGACCTCCCTGGCCGCAGCCATAAGGTCTGCGTTAGAGAGAGCACACGCCGCCGGGAAGAGGTCACGAAAAGCGGCGAAATACTCCTTGTCGATCGGTCCAGGTCCAGCAAAAACTGCAGCAAGGCCCTGGTCGGCTGCGGTGGCTTCAGCGGCCGCAACCTCGGGTCCTCCGTAGGACGCATGCTCAGCTTATCCAGCTTGCGTATGAGCAGTACCTCGCCCTTCTTAGAGGCACACACAGTGAGGTCATGTGTTTACATTAAAAAACAGACTATAGGTGCAGTGTTGAAGTCCCATGAAGAAAAATGCAAGGCCTGCTATGCTTAAACAGTTAAACCGTCAGCATTTTATTATCAGTAAACTATCAAGATGCCATTATTTTGATGTATAGGAACATATGGCCAAACGCCTATTTTTCAGGTCAATGATTCGATAAACCAAATCAAGGTCGATCCAGGATTAGTATCCAGCTATCCGCAGATGACCAGGTGAAGTTGACCCCGAAAAATAGCCTGTTAATTGAGTTTGGTTTGGGGTGACCAACAGACCAAGCGCTTGCTCGGTTGGCATGGTTTGTCATTTTGAGAACCTACCTCCTCTGGTTTGAACCCGGGCACTCCCTGCTTCTTAAGCGCCAGTCAGAGTTCCAATCTTTTTTTTTCGAAAATAGTTTAAACTGGAATTATACCATTGAAGTTTTTTCCAAAAAAAACACGTTGTGAAAATTCAAACATCGACGAGATGGCGATGATTGAGTTTGAATGCTGTGCACGAACTGTGTGGGACAAGTCATGCAGATAAGCGGCAAATTTCTTCTCCAAGTCCAAATGTCCCATTCATACAAGTATACTATTTCTCCAAATGTCTACGGTGATTTGGTAGCCCCAACTCTCAAAGCTCTGATGCATTTGTAGCGTTAGGTGAGCAAGCAAGTGAAGCTCAGCTTCACTAACACTAAACAATGCCGAGCCTGACACTGACTGATCAGCCTTCGCCTCATCAAAAAGGAGGGGAAATGATCTAGACGACTAGACCACACCATGGACTAGGGCATTGATACTGCTGTTAGGGCTGTACTGCAAGTTTAACAACTCCAATTGTTAAAAAACTTTTCTTACAAATTCAAGCCAGCGACTGCAAATATCAGGTTTCTTTTTTTTTCCTTATTATACCATTTGGTTGGCTGGACATGCTCATCCTACCCGTACTAACCATCTGCAATACATTGTGTTTTCTGAACTCTGAAGCCTGAAAAATTTTTATTCGAGCCTAACACCATTTGATCTCTTCAGAACTCAGAGGCTGGACTGCCTACCGGTGCAACTAGGACTTCAAATCGACTTCAAATCTTGGATGCCATCTCACAAGCTTAGCTTCCAATTTTTTAAAGTTTGATGGAAAGGTTTGTTCCACCAGCTAGGCCATTTGAGAAATGCACGCACATTGAGCATCTCCCGAGCTTGGTTATATATGAAATATGAACAGAAAGATGGCACTTCCTTGTCCAAATGGACAAGGGGTCACTTGTAACCCTAGTGACCTTGCAACTAAATGAAAGAAGAGCACTCTCTTAAAACAAAAGGAAAAGGAAAAGGAAAAATTGGAACAAAAAAAAAGAAAGCTTAAGCTTAATTTGCCCCTCGGTCAGGTCGGCTACTCGGCTCGGTTCATAGCCTTCACCCATTGTTGAATGTTAGCTGTGTTTAAGTCTTTCTATAAAGCACAAACACTAGTTCTCACTTGTTCAAATTATTAGGTCTTATGGTTGTGCACATAGTTAGGTATTGAGAACACATGAAGCATGCATAAAGTAGGTGCAACTCGAGTATCACCATATCATTTGTTTATGAGCAGGAAAGGTTTTTCTCCTATGATATATATTTCTTCTTTTTTCAAAATACTCGTCATTGAATTATATATATGGCTTTAATATGTTAAATTCTTTATTCTCCACTCAATTCAGACAACCACCCACTAAGTTAAGTACATATCAAATGCTGCACCTGTTTCAGAGGAAATTTTTTTATCTAGGTACACATGATAATTATCTAATGAGACAAATTTCATTAGCTAGGACTTGAACAGGAGGGTATTTACAAAATGGACCTTTAATATACAATTTCAAGCACTCTAAAATTTATTTTAATATAAATACAAATGACAATATGAATTTCGGCCCTGGAATGCAGATTTGCCTGGGAAGATGCAGCAGAGCAACCATGACTGCTACTTGCAGTAGTTATAATAAAGAGAAGCAAGGATAAAGATAGACATGTAGCCAAAGCGTCCCATCATAATGCGTATACCTATCCCAGCTCAAAAATAACATATAGTACATTTACATTTTTCTGTTGTGGTGCAGTTTGATCGACAAAGTACCAACGCCGACGGGTCTGTTAACCTGTTGAAAAACAATTGAAAATTTATAGAAAGGCTACTGTGACAGAGATCAGAGAGATGAAATTGGCCCCATATTTCACGCAGAACAACATAAATGAGGTACTGTGAAGTCAGGTTTAAGCAATACTGTTTAGCCCAAAAGCGTTTGAAGTTAACCTATGAGAGTTATGAAACTACCAAACTTAATAGGTACCAGTGACAGAGAAGGGAGGGATAAAACTAGCCAAGCATCAAGCATGCAGTGAGTGAGGACACGTTTTGTTGTGTTGGAATCACCACCTTCTCAGCTGGCTGGTGAAATTAGCCAATCTTCTGGAAACTACCAAAAGGTACATTGGTCATATGATGAAGATAACTTGGATAAAACTGACCACAAAACAGAGTATGTGAAATTTGAAGCTCAAGGAAACCAAATGTGTCCTGCATTGATTTTCAAACTGTTAGCATTTTCTAGGATTAAACTAACAAAATGCTGATCAATGGAAGTTGGAGGTTTCTGTTAGGTCAATGAATCCAACCTAAAAGCCGATCGATGACAAAGAAAACCAGGATGAAATTAGCCATGTAAACTGGAACTGCAAACGTACCATGTCGTTTATGTTTGAACCACCAGCAATTTTTAGTGGCTAAATAACAAGTTACCAGCTGTTGCAAAAGGATGCAGTTAGCTCAGGATTTCCCAGCCAAGTATAATACTACCAGAAAGGCGATACTGAAAAAGATAAGCTGAGTGAGGTTAGCCACATATGATCTTTGAATCGTCTAGATGCATGCCTAGTCTGGGAGAAGAAATGAAGCCATCATATAGCTAGCTGTTTTTCAAAGCTATCAATGTAGTAGCCAGTTGTGAGTCGTTACTACTAATAGCCAGGTGCTGAAGTTAACATATCATTGCCAGTCAGAAAAAAATAAATGACTGTTGTGACAAGAGATACTGTGCCAAGAAAATTTGCTATCCAAAAAGACAGATATACGCATATCCTAAAGTAGAAAATATATTTGCACTAAGATGTCAAATGACCATCCAATTACCGTTTCTGAATCAATTAGAAAGAGCAGAATGGAACAAACCGTACATCCTCAAAAAAAAAACCGTACAAGATGGCTATCACTGAAGAATCAGCAATCAGAAACATCATGAATTTGTTTATTTTACCTACATTAAAGTAGGTGCTTTCTTGTCAAAGAAAATACCGAATTACCCCCATTGAGTTACCGATGAAAAGGTAATTACGGAAAACTGAGAATCACAGGAAGGAAAATGAGCCAAGGTTCAGTGACCATGCAGCACGCGCCCCCAAGCTGAAACCACCAACAATTCCCACTCACTAAACTAGCGATATCATCACACATTTTCAATAAGATCAAGTGGAAGCTTTCAGGCAGCTACCTTGAAGCCCACATGCTACCAAACATGCTCAGGACGCATCACCTTAACCCTCTCAACACCTCAACACTTTATAATAGACCCACAGCGCCACTCATACCAAACCTCCCAACTCGTTTCAAACCCTCTTCGTAGCAGTTTGCCTCCAGAAAACACCAGCCTGCTGTCTCCTGCCTCGTGGCAGCAGCACACACGATGCTCACCACCGCACACAGCCGACAGCACCACCATGCCTTCGAGAGGAGCCCTAGCAACCACACCAAGAACCTCGACAGGAAGCTCCAGCAGGCCATGAACAATGCGGCGAGCAAGTACATGCAGAGGATCTACCCTCTGGGGATGCAGAGGAGCAGCTCCAACCTGACATTGTCGTCGCTCTCGCTGTCGCAGAACTCCAACGACTCCTCGCTCAGCAGCTCCAACTCCAGCTGGGAGCCCAAGGTGCCGCTGCTCTATGGCGGCACCTTCAGCCCATGGGGCGATGTCATGGTGTCTCTGGAGATGAGGAGAGAGGACGACGGCGACAAGGCCAGTGACCATGACGTTGAAGGAGGTGAGGAGGATTTCGATTGCAGTGAGCCCGGGAGCATGCATAGGTGCAGCTGGATCACCAAGAACAGCGGTAAGAAATTAAATTAATGCTCACTGGCCAATCCTTTTTCACTGATCTTCGTTTTTTCACATGAGCATGATGTTTTTCTACTGGAGGAACAGTTTCGAATAACGACCATAAGCTTTTTTTCACCTTTTGAGAACATCGGTTTCCTTGTGCACAGGAGAAACGCGTATGTCTTCGGATAACTGGATGACGCAAAGAAACAGTAGTTAAAAAGTAAAACTTTACCAACTACTGAATATAAAAAGATTGGTCAGAAAATTTGTCTGAACGAAACAAGAGGTTTGGATAGACAAAGGGACAAACTTGTTCTTTAAGAGTTGGCGAAGTCGACTTCGCTGACCAGTGATAATCTGTTTTGACCAAGTTTAAGTCGACAAATGGTGAGAAAGGAGAATAATGATCAGCTGACAAATGCATCGGAAAGGGACTTGTCCCCGGTTCGGTGTAGTTTGTTGTGCAAAATAGACTGCTCAGGAACATATAAAAAAATGGAAAGATACATATATACATATACAAAACAAAAACTGTAAAACTGTCTGAGTCTGACTGAAAGTTAACCCATTGTGCAGATGAGGCATACGTTCAGTTCCACGACGAGAGCTGGGGCGTCCCTGTGTACAGCGACAAGTACTTACCGCCACATCTCTTGCTGAATTACCTGCCACAGTTACCATTTCTACACCCCATCCAGATTTCAGTGCTTCGTCCTGCTCATACCCGTGGTGATTCGCATGCAGCCGCCTCTTCGAGCTGCTGTCGCTGTCCGGGATGCTCATCGACCACAACTGGACGGAGATTCTCAAGAGGCGAGACATGTACAGGTGTGTGCTCCTGTCTGAACATTCCTGCTCCCAGTCTGCAGTCTCTCTCTGTTCAGATGAATTTCATCAAAATGCCCGTGATTGCATCAGGGAAGTGTTCGCCGACTTCGACCCCAGCACGGTGGCGAAGATGGACGAGGACGCCATCGCCGACATCAGCGGCAACAAGGAGCTCAAGCTCGCCGAGTGCCGTGTCCGGTGCGTCGTCGAGAACGCCAAGTGCATTCAGAAGGCGAGTCCATGGACCTGAACAAACTGTCTAACTCACCTCAATCACAAAATTGCAAAACATCTTATGCGTGAATTTTCTTTAAAAAAGTTGAAAATTTGCAAAATAAGCTCGAGGTCGAAGCGATCGATGATTCATGAGAGACAAAATTGGGATGCGTTGGTGCAGGTGGCCAAGGAATTCGGGTCGTTCAGCGGGTACATGTGGGGCCACGTGAACCACCGGCCGGTGGTGGGCAAGTACAGGCACCACAAGTACATCCCGTTCCGGACGCCCAAGTCGGAGGCGGTGAGCAAGGACCTCGTCCGCCGCGGGTTCCGGCTCGTCGGCCCCGTCATCGTCTACTCCTTCATGCAGGCCGCCGGCATGGCCATCGACCACCTCGTCGACTGCTTCCGCTTCCCGGAGTGCGTCCGCCTCGCCGAACGCTCCTGGGGCATCACCAACGTCGCCGCGTAGGGGGTAACCGCCCGGCCGACCACCTCGATCGACGGCGTGCTTGGTGCTTGCTCGATCGATCGGCGCTCCAAAATTTTTACACTTTTTTTTTGTTTCGATTTGGTAACGCTTTGAAGTGGGTGTGAAATATGTAGAGGGGTAAGTATGCTAAGTTATGGTTATGGTGTAATAATTTTATTGTTTTTTCCTCTTTGCACATGAAAAGTACAGTGGTAGTACTGAAGTAGGACCGCGACAGGCTTGTGTAACAATAAGGCTTTTTTTTTGGTTAAGAGTTCACTTAATCAAATGTTCGATCAAATGTAAATTCAGGTTTTCAGAACAAATTCTGGGTATTTTCTTGGTTTTTTTTATCTATTTCATAATTTCACTGTTCATCTTCATCGCCGTGCACATGTATGGACTTTCAGAACAAAATCGAAGCAGGCAGAGTTCGTTCAGATTTCCATTTTTTCGTTCGTCGTGGATGGTTGGATGATGGTGCTGAGTTGCCTGGTTCGTCAGGCCCCATGGAGACCAATCCGAGCAGCGGTAAACTGGCAACACCAATCTCAATTCTCAATTGCATCACCGTGCAGAACTGCATATTATCAAAGGATGCTCGGATTCAAATTCCTTCTTGTTGCTTCGAATTTATAAATGACTATGCCAGCCGGCGTAGCAGGTGAGGAGGGCCAGCAATGGAGGTGGAGCAGAGGCGAGGAAGGCGGCCCGGCGATGGTGTTGCCGCGGAGCTGATGGCTAGGCCGACGGCTGCGCGCGCGGCGCCGGAGGCAGCAGAGCGGGGCTGATTACTGGCGGTGGCGTGGGTGGGATGTACAGCAATGGGGTTCCCAGCGTTCGCCGGTGGCACCGCGGGCTCCGGCGAGCCGCCATCATGGATATTTCGCAAACAGACCCATCGCGATCAATACTCGCGATCCAATATTTTTCATATGCTCTCTTTGGATCGCAGTTAATAATCATGATCCGATATTTTGCACAAAGACCCTTGTTAAAATTTACAGATGAGTCCTCCCCTCCTGTGATCCTGTCGGTAGCGTATTCGGCTTCCCCTGCTCCCGGTTGCGTCGAGCCGGCGGCCATGGATGGCAAGCGGAAGCATTGAGCGGGCCACGGCAAAAGGTGCTGCAGATTCTAATGTAATTGGAGGCAGTTCAGAAAACATGCAAATTGCTTGTAAAGAAGAAACATTCATCAATCTGACGAACTACCAGCAAAAAAAAATTCTGACGAACTAAATAATTTGGTTTCATAAACTGAATTTCTGTAATAGTATGAGCGACGCAGGCTTTCCAGTGTCCACATTCAACATGAGTCATCAGCTAAGGGCAACACTTCAGTAAACGGAGGCAGGTTTTTGCTTCACAATTAATCCTTCCTCTGAATTACGCAATTTCGATTTCTGCATTATTCACATTCTTGAAGGACTCTCCAACCCATTTGATGAGCAATTGAGCATTTCTCTGAAGATCCTTCCAATTTGATCAAGTTTTCTACTTTTAATTATAATGACGGAGTAATTTACGTGTTGAAAACTGTCATGGAGCAGTAAGAGAATGATGGCACATTCTTACCTTACTGACAAGACGATTTGCTTTAACACTGCAGCTACCTGAAAACAATAGCAATCTAAGCTACCTGTAAAAATGATGACAAACTGTGGCTAGTCAGCTACACAAAGGAGGGAAAGAAACTCAAATAGACGTGATAGCATGTTACCAGATTTTGCAGCAAGAAACAAAATGACAGAACAAGAAAAGGAATAAAAATAGCAGAACAGAAGAAGAAAAATTGTGCATACAGAAACTTGAGGGTGTTGTGGACACTGTACTACTACAGAAAAATACAAAATATTAGTAGTAGACACTTTCCAAGAGATGCCGCAAGATCCATCAGGCAATACAATGGTGCTGCTGAGTACAATTGAACAAACTGAAACTGCATTGCTTTTATAAAGAAACAAGATGAAATATGCTTCTGAAGCTATAGGTGGAAAGAGAGCTGCGAACCTAGGTTACAAGATAGCACAGTTGCAGCGTAATAAGAATACAAACAAATAAATGATGTATTTTGTCGATATTTCAATGCAAGTTCATCATCATTTCTTCAGTTAATGTGCCTGCACAACCCACAGAAAACAAAGCAAGACAGAGACGAGATATATGTATATACACGTATTATCTAAATGCTTTCTCATGGTAAATGTCCACAATATTCGCGATAGTCATAACCAAGAACTGAAAATGACATCACACTCCCTCATAGCAACACATATTGGGACATACATACAGAAATAACAATGCACCACCCATAAGTTAAAACTATGCACAGACGCCACAATTTTCCACTCGAAACAAAAAATATCGGACATGGCCTTATTCTAAATACACCTACCAGTAGACCAGTACTAGACGACCGGTAGCCGACACCATGATCAAACACATCGGCTGGTGCATACCACAGGTATGGCCTATGTTACCTTCCAAGCATACCTCTGCTGTTGTCAAAACTGGCAAGAGGTGACCAGCCTCTGCGTCAACCATGGGCCGCGGGCTGAAGTTTGCTTCCTGTCATGGAACATGCTTGGGAGTAACTCCTGGAACTTTTCAAGAAATGCACTCCATTCAATGGCACTCAAGTCTGACAGTTTTACAAAACTTGAGCTAGGAGGCAGCATCTCATTGGCACTCCAACCTGCAGACTGATACTCACTATGATAGCCACTATAATAGTCAGTTTTGGCACTCACCCTATTCTTTGGAACACCATTGCGGCGCTTGCTGTTTCCACTAAAGCAAAGCCCCTTCAGAGAGACCGGCAATTTTGAGGTGGAAAGAGTACACTTAGGAACTGGACTAGTGCAAGCATCGATATCATCCTGGCTCACCTCATTTCTGTCTTTCTCTTTGTTGTCCTCATTGCCCTCAGTTAATTTTGAAAGTGGGTTCCTGCAACTTATCCCAATAGACCCGTACTTGTTGAAAAATGATGATTCGCATGTAGCTGCATCATCTCCCGAGTCAAGATCGAACTGGGTGAAGTCTACATCACAATCATCATCGTCGTCATCTTCTGCTTCGAAGTCAGCTTCTGGCAGAAGTAATTCTCTTTCCTTAACCCAGTTCCTTGCTTCCATACACAAAACTTCAAGTGGACTTGATTCCTCTTCTTTCCCAGTGAACTGCCTGCTCATCATGTCCCCAATCTCAGACAAGCAGAGGCCATAAGCTGCGGCTTCCTTCAGAAATGTTGTCGAGAGGACCAGCACCCTAAGACTCGCCTCGTGTATCATGGGTAGCTCCATACGAAGCATTTCAGCATCCTTTACAGGGTCCAGATTTCTGATGTACTCAAGTTCTTCCTCAGAGAAAGGAATAGATGCCTGTGGCCAGTGAATCCACTCAAAGTAAGGATCTTCCAGACTTTCTGGAAGACAGAGACCATGATCAATAGGAATGAGTTCTGTCCGCGCTTCAAACCGACCAGATTCATTTTCAAGCTTCCTGACAAGAAGATTTCCACCATGTCTATCTGTGTTGAAGATTCTGATATCAAGTATGCCAATCCTGTGAATGCAAGAGACAGGAAAGCTAGAGGTTCCATGGTCACTGGCATCATAGTCATGGGGAATGAACTGCTGCAACGAGGCAATCTTGCTATGAGCCTGTGATATATTCTTGTTGGTCTTATTTTTGCACTTAACATCTTCATTCACATGAAACACACCATGGGTAACTTTGACTAACATAGTAAGAGGAACATTTGCGAAATTCTTGTGATCAAGGAGGTATGCAGCGACCTCTCGAAACCCGGTTTCACCAACCCGTACCGATCTTTTGAGGCCTGGCTGCCCAAGAGTCTTCCCCACAAAACCTTTAGGATTATTTGGAGCAAAAGGTTCCTCATCAGTTGGTTTGATAATTGCAACACGTTGGCCCGAGATATCCCCAAAATAGTAGGCGCCTCCCATCCCACCAGTAACAGCTACTGGGTCAAAACCATTGGTAATCCCCTTGATGATATCCTTAACCAACTGCTTCATTGCAGTAGAAGGGCTGGAGCATCCCAGAATTTCAACAAGTTTACTTCGATCGTGATGCTGACCTTCTTTTCCTTTGGGAGAAAGGCAAGGTGTCGAGCAGCTTCTATGCATATGATTTCTGGTGAGAAGCAATGGTGAGTCATTTCGAACGTAGCTGAGGTCATTGTTCAAAACTTGATCACCAAATGTCAGTGAGCTCTCCTCGGTGGATACATTAAGGGCTATCTGCATCTTCTTTTTTACAGTGTGTGCATTTTCTCCTGGCTCTAGTTCAATGCCCAGAACAGAACCATTGTCAGTTTGCACAAACACACGCTTGCAGCTAAGGGGTCTCCCCTCAGTTATGTTCTTTGAGGGGCAACCAGTGCTCAAGCTATGGTCCAGAACTGCAACAGCCATCTGTGTCTTAACAGGATTGTCGGTGTTCCGAGGCATAGAATGGTATGAAGTAACTGTCGGTAATAGCTACCTCCTCTTGTTTGCCTGGCAAGCACTAGTTGAGCTGGCAACAGGAGGGAGAGAAAACCAAGTTTTCCAACTTATTGCAGTCGAAAAAATTCTAACTACTGATGGCTTAGCATGTCCAAGTACACATTAAGCTGATGTGACATCTAAAATTGTGTGCTACTCATTACACAAATAACTGGCATATATCCTACAAAATAATATATAAACAGGAAAAGTTAGTGAATTGCATAAGAAAAAGACAGGATCAACCAATTTTGGAGGAAATTAACAAGGTGCCTGTGTGCTCAATCAAGACCATAGCACATAATGATCACATGAAAGTAAATGTAAACCCATCTCTAGAAATGGCATAATTTTGGCGAAGTTGACCTCCACGTGCTATTGTTACACGTTTACAGCTCTGCCAGCTAAATGAAAGGATAGCTATATTCTACTTTTATTCATACTGAAGGTTCAGCTATGGCATTTCAAATTCAGTGCCTTGTGTTTTCTACTTTTCTTACTTCAAACATGAGAACATCATTGGGTATGTTCTGATCACATAATCTGAAGAGAGATGAACTAGGCACATTCTGCATTATAAACTGCATGCTATTGCTTAAGTGGAATTCCAGCAAAATAGTCAGAAGTACAAAAACCGAAACTGGGTATATCGATTTTTTTGGAGTTCTACAATCCAGAATTCAAAACATGCCACATGATTCAATTTGTATAAATACGTATGTTCAACTTACACGCAAGTGATAGTCGGGTAACTGTAAGCATGGCAATCACATATTCACATATATGCCATTTTGCTGCTAAAAACTTACACGACTTCTGCAGCTTGCATCAGATTTTTAATACAACGGCAATGTTCAACAACTGCTCATTCCATCATAAAAGGCCCCCAAAATTTCCATGGAAATAGCTAGAAAAAACACTGCTCCATCCGCACTACTCGCAATTCACCAACAAAATAAACTCCTTCGCATCCTCCGAAACCAAATTTTGGGGGGATTTGTGGTGTACATTCAGAAACGCATCCAAAAGGGGGAGGTTGGAAGAGAGAAGATTAAAACTTAAAAGTCACGGCTGAATCTGCACTAGCCAGCCATAATGCAATGCACACCTCCACCCCAATCAAAACAGGCACCGCACTTGGCCACCAGGTGGGGATCAGAACTCACCGTTCAGGACGACCGGGCCGCGCGGGGGTGGCGCCGTGGCGGCGATGAGGGAGCACCAGCTTGTTCCGGCGGGGGGAAAGGAGACCCACGAGCGGCCCAAGGCCTCACCGCCGCCGAGCCGACGGCCGAGATTGGCCGGCGCTGTCCCCGGTCACAGGCTCAACTCGCCGTCCACCCCAGGGGACGCGCCAAACGCATAGCCGTGGTTAAAAAGAGAGAGGCGAGGCGCCCGCGGCCGGCGCCCTCTTATAGCCCGGCCTGCCGCCCACGCGGGGGGCAGTTGCACAGCTGGCGACGGCACCCCGTTTAGCCATGGCCGAGAATAGCCGTGCATTTTTGGAGCTGGCTTCTGGAAGGTTTGATCTCTTCTTTAGTAAAACCTCGTGCTCAAAAGCTTATCCGGAGATGCAGCTATTTTTAGGGCATGCCTCGGACCAGTGAGTGCATCAAGATTTGACCTACTAAATATGTACTCATGTGATCATTATGTGATATGGTCTTGAAAACTTCTCGTTCTCTGAGTCTGGACGTTCCATCAGCTTATTTCATAGTTTTGGAAAGTTTTTCTCCAAAGCAGCAGCTAACTGTTTCGCCCCTTACTTCTCTACTCTAATCTCACCTAATCAAAGTGCTTTTATCAAAGGTCGTCTCATCCACGATAACTTCCGCTACGTTCTTGACACGGCTAGAACGCTCTCTTACCGAAAGCTTCCTAGAATCATGTTCAAGATTGATCTAGCTAAAGCCTTCGACTCGGTCGGGTGGGTTTTTCTTCTCGAGCTCCTGTCGGCGGTCGGCTGCCCACGCATGTGGACTAACTGGATCTCGATCATTCTGTCCACTGCTAGCACTAAGGTTCTGCTGAATGGTGTCCTGCCACGGTCGAGGCCTGCGCCAGGGAGACCCCATCCCCTCATGCTTTTCGTGCTGGTCATGGAATGCTTCCATACCCTTTTCGGTAAAGCGGAATCCCGTGGTCTCCTTCTGAGCCTAGGGAGCAACATCCGCTTTCGCGCCTCTCTCTATGCAGATGATGTGGTCGCTTTCTTCTTTCCGGTCGAGCTGGATCTACATGTCGTCAAGGCGGTGTTGTCGCTATTCGAGAGTGCTTCTGGCTTGGCAGCAAATTACTCCAAGAGCTAGGTCTACCCCATCAACTGCTCCGAAGACCACTTGTCCTTGGTTCGCTCTATCCTCTCCTGCACCATCGCCGACTTCCCTTGCACCTATCTTGGGGTACCTCTATCTATTAGAAGGTTGCCCAAGGCTGCCTTGCAGCCACTGGTCGATAAGATCGCCAGGTGTGTGCCTCCCTGGCAGGTAGACTGTTGAGCCGCAGTGGTCACCTCGTCCTCGCCAAGTCCACCCTCTCTGCCATCCCGGTGCATATCTGGATGGCGATCTCCATCTCCCCCTGGGCACTACGCGCAGTCGAAACTCTCATCCGAGGCTTCCTCTGGTCGGGCACAGAGGTGGCCTCGGACAGTCGCTGTCTGGTCGCTTGGGTGAATGTCACTTGCCTCACGCGTTGCGGGGGTCTCGGACTGCCCAACCTCCACGCCTTTGGTACGGCGCTGCGCCTGCGTTGGCTTTGGCTTGCGCGGACAGACCCGGACCGGACGTGGGCGGCGTTCCGATTCCCAGTTGACCGGGCCACTCAGGCATTCTTTGACGCCTCGATCTCTGTGGAGGTGGGGGACGGTGGCCGCATGTTGTTCTGGGAGGACAGCTGGATCTCCGGATGCTCCGTCAAATCCTTGGCACCCAACCTTTGGGTCGCGGTCTCGCCGAGGGTGCGACGGTCCCGCACGGTCAGTGAAGCCCTGCAGGTTGGGGCGGCAGGAGTACGCTGGGTCGCAGACGTCACCCACGCCAGGACTGTGCATGTGCTTCTGCAGTACCTTACCGTGTGGGACCTGGTGCAGCAGGTCACACTCACATCTGAGTCTGACAGATTCATTTGGAAGTGGTCGCCTAGCGGGGTTTACTCTTCGACTTCGGCCTACTCCGCCCTCTTTCTTGGTCGCGCGAGATCCTCGGAGCACGCCAGATCTGGAAGGTTCATATGCCGGGGAAGTGCAAGTTTTTCGCCTGGCTGGTCTTGCACGGTCATTGCTGGACCTCAGACAAGCTCCACCGTCACGGACTCAAAGGTTCGAATATCTGCGCGCTCTGCGCACAAGAGTCTGAAACGCTGGATCACCTGATGGTGGACTGTGTCTTCAGCAGAGAGACCTGGTTCTCGGCACTCAGACATATTCTGCTCCAGAACCTAGCTCCGGACCGCCCGGTGAAGTTCGCGGATTGGTGGTGCTCCGCTAGGAAACAGGTCGCTAAGGTGCGAAGGAAAGACTTCGACTCCTTCATCTGGTTGGTCGCTTGGTCGCTGTGGAGGGAGCGGAACAGGCACGTCCACGACAAGGAAGCGCTCATGCCGGTGGCGCTTGTGCCGGCGATTCTGGATGAGGCTAGGTGTTAAGCGCGTGCGGGCTTCCTTCCGCTTGCTCGGCTGTTAGGTGTTCGCTCGGTGAGAGCGGTGTAACCATCCTACCCTTTCTTTTCTTTTCGTTTGGCTTTGTGTCTGTCTGTAATTTAAACCGGCAAACATTTTTCTCCTCTCTCGATGAAAAACGTGTTTTGCACGTCTTAAAAAAAAAGCTGCCTTGGGCGTTGGCCTACGGGAGTAGAGCTGTTAATTTGCAACCAAGTTGGGTATGAACAGAGCATGTTAGGCGCCCATGGAGTATTATGTTCCAAATTACTTCTGGGCGTTGTGCAAGCAGACAATAGCCGTCCTCTGCATCTGAACCTGGTTTTGCTTGCATTTTTACGCCGAAAGGCACGCGAACACGATGAGCCGTCCGAGCCTGTGGAACCACAGCTAGTTCTAGGGGACAAGAGCATCGTGACCTCTCGAGAGAAAAAAAAGTGACCAAATGCGCGCACCCGTCACCACGCAACAAGACGGGGATGGTGCTAAATCTCCATTGCTGATTTGCTGTCGAGCCAATTGCCACGAGCTTGCGCTTACAAGAACATGCGGTGGATTCACCGGCTTTCATCATGTCAAGTTGCTGACAGTATAGCTACCTGCAGCTGCATCACTCGTAGAAACAAAGTTGCCGTCGTAACTCTCTCACTCTCTACATGCTACTCCTACATTAAAAAAAAAGACTTAGTGGGATGAAAAGTCACATGATTTTTCATTAAGAAAAAAATAACTTTCTCTGAATTTAGAAAAAAATCAAACCTCGACTACACCGACACCGGTGAGAGGTTTTTTTTTTAAAAAAACTCCTAAATCCACTTCCGTGACCATTTTTTTAGCTCAACATTTATTGGTCTTCAGCTCTCCTGCCGGTTTGTTTAAAAACAATCTTTGTGGTTCCCTGCTTTTGGGCTCAATTCCTTTTTCTTTTTGAGAGTGAATACCAGATCAGGTTTCATTCATCACAGCAGGCATTACAATCTTTGATCAGTTGTCTCCTTAAGCCATTCATGAGTGTCGTCGAGTTGGTCTGGGCCATCAACATGTCCCATAGGCCAACTCCCAACGGCACCATGCATGAAAGTCTAGAGAGAACGAGAAGCAACGCCGAGTATGGCCCCTGTTCTGCACCATATATAGCTTTGGAGTGTGCAGAATTCAGATTCTAGTCACCTGCAGAAGCTGAGCAAAGCATCTTCCTCGAGTGTTATCAGCCATAGCTAACAGAAAACTAAGAGCCGACATAGTATTGTCAATTCTGGATAGGGATGAGCTGCTTAGTTAGTTGCACTTGCACGGCTGCAGGCCTGCAAATAACAACAGGTAATTTCAGTTGGCAGGTTATATCCATACAAGACAGATTAGATTTGCCGCAATCAAATCCAACTGAACATACACACTAAACTACATTGAACAATGACACAAGTGTTGTTACAAACACGGTTAAGCAAACACACATGTTACTTTAACACATCATATTATCACATCAGCTAAACATATACAAACTTAGAGTTAGTACATACACTTCATACTTCAGATTAAGCTAGCCGCCAATTCAGACAGATCAGAAAAACCTCCTTTCTGAATCAGCACGCCTAGAGAAGATACAAACAAAGCTACCAACATTATACACATGCATGCACATAGCTAGATTACATTTACATATATATCAACCCTACCAAGTGGACTGCTAATCCAGCGCTAACTCTAGTACCCAAGCTTCAAATCCAGCTCGGCGTTCAAGCTGCCGTCCCCATCGATCATCCATGGCAATGCCGGCATCGTCCCCGGCGGCGGCAGGTTGAGGTCCAGCGTGGTGGCCGCCGCCGCCTCTGACGTTGCCAGCAACGGGCTGCAGATGCTGCTAGGTGTTGCAACCGCCATCACCTCTGCGCACGCCTTCTCCCAGTGGCACCGCTTGTGCCCGCCGAGAGCCTGTCCGGTGGCGAACCCGCGAGCGCAGACGCTGCACTTGTGGTCATCGCACTTGGGCGGCGCGGCGGCGGCGGGCGGCGAAGGAGCCGGCGTGCTGCAGCTCTCCTTCTTCGCGCTAGACGAGGCGAGGACGCTCTTCTTTCCCTTGCCGACGCCGGGCCCCGCGCCGGCCAGCATGAGCAGGCTCGCGGCGGCCTCGCGCTCCTGCACGGTGAACTGGTGGCCCGCGAGCCCCGCCACGGCGAGGGGCAGCGCGTCCACGGCGTTCTGGTGGTGGTGGTGGTGCCGGAAGTGCGGCGGCGGCGTGATCCCGCGCCACTGGCGCTCCGGATGGCACCGCATGTGGCCGAACAGCGCCTTCCACGACGTGAACTTCTTGTCGCACTCGGTGCACGGCGGCGGGTCCCCCGTGGGCGATGATCGCACCCTGGCGAACGCGGAGGAGGAAGAGGAGGAGGCGACGCCATCCGGCCGCGGCCTCCGCACCTGCAGCGGCCTCGGGGAGAGCGCGCAGGCGAACGCAGGAGGCGCCAGCGTGAGCGTCGTGTCGTGGTGAGGCGGCGGCGGCGGCGGCAGCAGCAGTGGAGGAGGAGGGCGAGGAGGAGAAGGAGACGCCGCAGGCTGTACCGGAGCGGCCATGGCGAACCAGATCGATCGGATTTGCTGGGCAAGGTGGAAGTGGAAGTTGCTGAGGAGGTGGGGGCATGGCGGCGGATATGTACGGACGCGCTCATATCGCGGAGGTTGCCGGCTTGCCGGCGGTTGCTGCGTGTTGAGAGCCCCTCTGTCTCCGCGGGCTGCGGTTGCATGTATTATAGCTCCGTGCGGGCCAAGATGGCACAAAAATATGGTTGCGCATCATTACCACCATGCTAAACAGCTAAAGCAAACGCCAGCACCGAAAACAAATCTTGAGATATCACGTGTTTACTGCCTTCTGATGAATGTTCATTCGATTATCATTTGTGAAAGTTGAGCAAAAAAAATATATATGATAGAATGATTTCAAAAAACGGGCAGCTTCTAAACCTAGTTGGATAATCTCTGAAAATCATGCAACATTTTTGTTGAGTGAATGTTTACTGGATAAAAGTTTGGTACCCATGAGCCAAGAGACTAATTTCTTTTCATGATTAGTGGTTATCGAAGTTTGTTTTATTAAAACATTCCTATTTAGTACGCTAGCTATAAGATTATCTATGTCATTGTAACCTTGTAAGTACATAGCATCGCTAGTGATCTAGGAGTATACCTATAAAACGTTTTTTTTAATAATAATATGGGTCCGCACGTAATGGAGTGTTCGTAAGGGTGAATGTGTGTGCGTGTACGTGAGAGTGTGCGTTGTAATGTGTTTTGCAGAGAAGATGTGTGTCTTGAATTGTGCTGTAAACTCATTAAAAATAATGTGTTTTATCTCTCTCTTCTCGTTAACTTGCACAATCAACCATCTTCATGTCCGCGCCGCGTGGAGCAGTTTGGGTTTTCATTTGGCCCAAGTCTAGTTGGGCCGGCCCATCATCGTACTCTTCTAGCGCTATCCATTTTGTCGGCCCATCAATCAACCATATAACAACCAAACAGACCGAAGTCTGCAAGATAACATTTCGCAAATTGTGTGTCCCTGCAGTCCTGCACTACAAGTAGTACTAGCTAGACCTGTTTATTTTTTTAAAAAAAATACTTTTTTTAATAATCTTTTTTTTAATCCCTGTCGCCAACTCGCCATGCACGCACAAAAGTGCATACTGCAATCTGTCAAAGAAAAACCGCAACCAATTGTGATCTGCCCTCGATGGCATACGCTACAGCGCTGCAAGCGCACTTTGTAGACGTTGCATTTGCATGGACGCGCATTCTCGCAAAGCCACCACGCACGGCAGACGGCAGGTCGGTACGTAGCGCCGCGTGCTCGCGCGCGTCCGCCGTCCGGTGTACATCTACCTGATGAAGGGGAGGGCGAGTGTCCAGGTGAGGTGCCGCGTGCACGTCACATCAGGGGTGTTCCCTCGCTGGACCGACCAACCAGGAAGATCTTGCCGCGGCCGCGCGGCGGATATCGCACCGCCACCAACCCTACTCTTCCACTAATCCACGCCCATCATCGCATCTCGCTTTTCATGATTTCCTCAGCCATGGGGTCCCTGACCATACCCGGCTGTCTCACGACTGACGCCGGCGTAGTACATATATCAAGGCTGATCATGAACGATGACACTGGTTTCAGAATCAGAGCCACAGCGGCAGTGTTGACTGTTGAGTGTTCACTTGAAGAGCGATCATGTTGTTGCTGCAACGGTGATTGTTGGCAAGAGCAACCGAGCACAGTGCTAGAAAAGGTTCTGGGGCAGGGCATCAGTGACCCGCGCGCGATCCCACCCAGCAAAACACGAGCGGAACAGCAGCCTGAATGAAGGCCCATCGAATCCAAGCGAGACCCCACGGGGAGAGGCAGCGCGCGCGCTGTCGCTGCTGCAGAGCTCGGCATCGTCACGGCGAGTCAGGAACAGTTACTCGCCAGTGAGGCAGCGGCGCCCAGCGCCGTGGGCCCCGCCTTGCCCCGTGCCCAGGCATGAGGGCAGGCAGGCGCCGGCAGCCGGCAGCGCGGCGGCGTCACGTGAGGATCTGGTCCCGCCCAGCCGGCCTGGGTGAAGGTCGTCGATCGGCTCGCCGCCGGGGCTTGTCCACCACCACGACATCCTCCTGCTGCACCTGCACGACCGCCTCCAGTCCTGAGGCCCCCCGAGGCCCCGACCATCATCGGCGACGGAGGCGTCCCCGCCAGCCCAACGCGGTGGGCCGCCGCCGGTGGGGAAGAAGAAAGCAAAGCGAGGCGCTTTTGCTGGGCCTGCGTGGGGTGAGGTGGCCCACAAGTGCCCACTTGACGACACGTCGCCGTCCCCCGGGCCCTTTGCCTTTGGTTCCCGCGGTTGGTTGCACGTGCTCGCTCGGTTTGCTCCATGCATGCGCCTAACTTCTTCCATCCCGGCTTGATCAACCAACCCGAGAGCAGAGCCTGCACGAAACGAAACGAGTCGCTATCCACGGCGATCACGATCCTTCCTATAACCGGAGGCATCCGGTGCGTACTGCGCGTCTAGCGTAGCGCCGCCCTCCGGGTCAGCCGCGTCCACGCATGCCGAAAGAGCGCAAAGTGGAGGAGCGGAGACGGCGAGCGAGGTGCCGCGCCAAGTCGCGTCGCGAGCGGCCGGGACAGGACGGGATGAGGTCGAAAGGATGACCACACGGGCCGTCTTGATTGCTTTGTTTCTCTTGCGGTCTTGCCCTCTTCATAGTAACGAGAAGGGTGGGACTGGGAGGCGGTCTCCGGCGGCGGCGACGGGGTTCGTGCCGCACCGGTGCCTCGCCGGCTCGCCGCTGGCTGGCGGAAAAAAGAGAGCGGAGCATCGGACTAAAAGTTGACGCCAACCTGCCTGTTCACCAAAACGAATGCGTCGCAACGACGAGCAGGTGGGCCGCGACCGGCGAGGATGGGCGCAAACGCCGCGAGGATTCGAGCGAGCGGGGCCCGGCGGGCCACGTGCGATGCGACGGCGTCGTCGCCACGCCTGACGCCGCGCCGTCCCACCCACCCTGACGGCGTTCGAGTCGAACGCCTTCGCTCTCTCCGGCGCGTCTGCGTCTCCCACCTCACGCGCTCGGCGACAAGCAAGCGGGGTGGGGCGACCGGCCCAGGCGCGCGCGCGGCACGGCGGGTCGGAGGCGGAGCCCACCGCACGCGGCACAGGAGGGAGGGGCGCGCGGGGCCACCTGTCACGGCTCACGAGGTGCGGTTCGGATGGGGTCGAGTCGTGGTCGCGACTCGCGAGAGAGAAAAAGGAGAGGCTCATCTGGTAGGGCCGTGCTGGCCGCACGTGACGGGTAGCCGCCCGCTGCGACGTCGACGCCTCCGGCCTCCCTCACGTCGCGTGGCCTCCTCGACAGCGACGGCACCGGGGTGGGGGCCCACCGCGACGTGCCGAGCACACTTGACTCGTTCCCCCCGCTTGTTCATTTTTTTTTCGTCCATTTGTTTTTCCCGAATGTGCGTATGTTCCCCATGTAGTACTACATTTGAGTGCACGCAAGCGTGCTTACGCATGTCATAGCGTGATTTTGGGTCACAGCACGATGCTAATACCGATCACTGCCGAACGCGTCGGTGCCACGTCTCACACGATTTTTTAAAAATAACAGAGATTATACACGAAAAAAAAAAGAAAATTTAGGAGCCCAAACACGGAGGCCCGGCCGCTCCAGAAAAAGCATCCAGCAGCAGGCCTTCTCCTGGCCGCCTCTTTTGTCCCCGCCCGCGCGCGTGTGCCCGGGACCCACCGGCCACCGCGGGGGTACGCTGGCCACGTGATCCGCCGAGGGGGCCGGACGGCGACGAGCCGACGACGACGTGATCCCCCCTCAGCGGCTCAGCCCTCACGTGATCCGGCGGCGCGGCGCCAACCGCATGCGCCCACCCCCACCCGGCCCACCGCGCACCACGCGTCCCTCCCTCCGTCGGGGCGCTAGCTGATGCTTAATTAAGGAATCACATGGCGCGCAAGTAAGCAAGCAAGCACGGGCCACGGGGAGGATTAATCCAAGTGCGGGGGGCATCAGCATCATCGCGGCTAGTTAATCCAAATCCTGGCGCCCAAGCAACAACAGCAGGTAGGGTGGGTTATGACTTTTGCATCGCGGCCTGCAACCGGATTAATTTACGGATCCCTAAACCGATTCTTTAAACAAAGGGGAGCAAGAAAGAAGGTGGGAGACCCAGAGCAGGGGAATGTCATCGACTCATCGATCAAGTGGTGAACCCCAATTCTTAATCCGGCCCGCTTAAAAAATCACTCTGATCCCGCGGGGGGAGGGAGCTTTTCATCATCCATGCATCTCCCCCGGAATCTTCCTCTCTGTCAGACTGTCATTGTGTCGGCTACCCCGGTCACTCCGCTAATCTAATCCACCTCAATTCATTAAGTACTATACTAAGTTTTTACTTCTAATTGGTTTAATTTAGCTAGCTGCCACGTAGCTCTGGGAGTGTTGTTTTTTTCTTCTCTCAATAGCTCTTTATTTTTTTAAATTTTTTTTAAATGAGCTCTTTAATTTGTTTATGCCGTGGAGCTGGCATGTCTGGCTTTGTGCGGAGGGCGCGCATGCAGGAGCATGAGGCATACGCTTGTGGCTGGCGTGTCGCCCGTACTCGAGTGCTATCGTTCCTCTTTGGAGTAGTAAGGAGGATGAACAGGAACAATGCGAGTAGGTTGGTAGGTGGTGGAGTGGAAGGGGTCATGTGACTCCATGATTGCCATTAGCGTGACTAGTAATTAACTCCATCCTGTCTATCAAGGAAAACACAAATAATAACAATCCCTTTGCTTTAGTTCTTTCTTATGTTCTGCATACCGACTACATTTGTCGGTAAGTTACGCAGTCCTATATTTTTAACAAAAATCTGCTTAATCTGTCTCGTAATTTGCATGACGTGGAATAATACAATTTACTACTTCCGTTCTTAAATATATGACGTTTAGGACAAGAAATTTAGTTCAAAATGAACTAAATTGTTTGTCATAAACGTCATCTATTTAAGAACGGAGGGAGTATCACGTAATTTTGTGTTGTACTATTCTCTCACTTAATTGGTTAACTCTTTTCAGAGTGGGTAATTAATAGGTTATCCATGCACAAGTTGCTCGAGTTTTAACGGTCGACACAGCTAGGCGGCGTGGACAAAAGTTTGGACGTGATGTAAAGTAATGCATCCCCAAAACAGCATTGTTAATGTCTTTAATGATTGATTTGGAAAAGAAAAATGTAGGGAGAACATGGGGGGTGATGCCGCGAGCATGATGGAGGGAGGCAACGGGACGGATCCAAAGCCAAGGAGCGTGCATGCATGCACGACAGAGAATATAGAAAATAGAAAGGAAAAAAAGAGTTTAGGGTAACATGGCCGGTGATGCAAAAACAAAGCTCTACGACAGGCTGTTGTGCTCGGGGCGCGCCGTGCATAAGGATGTGGGTTTGCTTGTAAAGCTAGGCCTGGTTTAGATGGCAAATTTTTTGCCAAAAATTTGCTACTTTTTCAACTCTCTCTCCATCACATCACATTAAATACACCAAAAGATATATGTTCGGAGTAGTAAATGTAGGTAAAAAAAATTACTGATCACACAGTTCTGTTGTACATCACGAGCCGAATCTTTTGAGCCTAATTACCCCATGGTAGGATAATATTTACCACAAACAAACGAAACGTGCTACAGGAGTTAGAACAGTTACTTTTGTTACTTTTTTTCCCAACTAAACAAGGCCCTAGTTTTAAAAACATGCTTGCTGCCGCTAGATAGATCTCTCTGCAGAAATGATTGGCCGCGCCAGGCAAACTTTCTCTGACACGGGGATACTGTTGTCAGAAGAGCTATCGATTTGTTAACGTGGAAGCCTGGACTAGGCGCCTGGTGACTGCCTATGGAGATACTAGCTGCTTTGTAAAACCTATGACCATTCAGGCGATGTACTGTACTCATGTACTGCAGCGCGAATAAACGCACAAATACACATGGACATTTGCATCTTTTTAAAACTTTTTAAACAATGCAAGCAGGGTTTTTTTTATTACTTTTAAGAGGCTACGGCTGGCAGAAGCACGTCTGAACATTTTCCATTGATGTACTAGATTTTGTATACATGATTTGTAAGAGAAGTGTGAAAGAGAGTACTGATCGATCAAATGCAGGGCTTAATTATTTCAGTGACCATCAAAGTCAGAATACGTAATAAAACCACCGCACGTGTATCCTAGTTGAAGGTTAACCTTTTCTATTAGTCCCATTGAGTCTCCAAACAGAAAGGCTGGACTTGAAGGGGCTAATATTTAGCTCCTTGATCCAAACTGAACCTTTATATAAAAACAACAAACCTACACATTCGGTAACTTTATTTGTCACCACAATAACCACACATGCGCGGTAATTCTTGCGGCAATCTGCTGATGCACGAGAGGCTAATGATTGGCCTACAACGTACAGGGAGAATAGAGAAACAGTGCCGTTTGTGAAACATGGGGCCGGCACTTGTTTACGGTTTCTAGCTATCGTCCGCCATTCCACACTAAACAAAGCACCGCCGCCCCGAGACCTGGCCATGTCCAGGGATAGCGTAGTCACGATGCTGCCGGTACACGGGAGAGCTAGCGAGGCCATACGTACACGTACGCGCGCATGTGCGTAGTATCTCACCCCTGCTGGCCGGCGCGCCTCAGCTTTCGCATGGCTCCAACCACCGCGGCGCCGGGGCATGGGTGGCGCCGCCTGTCGGCCACAAGCTGCGGAGGGGGGGGGGGGGGGGCGGTGACGAGAAAAGGCGCCGCGCCACCCGTCCTAGCTAGCTTGGCAAAGGATGGCTTGGCTGGTCTAGTAGCCTTTGGAAAGAATTGGTATCGAGTTGGCGCGGCACATGTCAGTGGATCGGTGCCCCTCTCATCGCAAAGGCCCGGGCGCAGCTAGATCGATCTCCGCCCTGGCTGCGATCTCGATCGGCCACCACCGCCTCGCGCGGTCACGGCCGGCGTCCCGGCCTCACGGCGCGGCCGTGTCCGTCCGTTCGAGCGTGCGCCCGGGGCCCGGCGCGAGCACGCCACGCCAGACGCCACGCGCGCCTCTGGGTCTGGCCCCGACACTGCGTCGGCACGTGCGGGGGGTCAGCCGCCAGCGCCACACGTGGGTCGTCGTCGGTCTACTACTGCAAAAGGCTGCGGCGCGGTGCAGGGAGTGTCATGCACGCACGGGCCCCGCCGGCCGCGCACGCGACGCGGGGGCACGGCCGCACGGGGGGCCTGCCGCCTGCGCGCGTGCGGCCTGTGGCGTCGCGCTAGGCGCCGGGCGCCCGCCGTGCGGAGGGACCCGGCCATGTCTGCTCTCTGCCTCTCTGCGCACCCGCACGGGGCCTTGTCTCCCCGTGGCCTCGTCACCTCGGCTCGGCGCGGCGGCCGCGCGGGCGGAGGGGGAGGGAAGGACGAGAGGTGACGGCACGTACAGTACTCTCGTGGTCGTCGGACGCGGCCGCACATGCGGAAGAATTCAATGGCTTGCTTCCGCGGGAACGGAACGGACCTCCTACATTCTCGACGGCGCGACCGGCTACGAGGTTTTACATGGGGCTCGGACACGAACAAACAAATTCAATTTGGAACCTCGCCGCGCTTGTGGATGACTTCATCACGTATTGTTGACACGTCAAAATAGCAGCTTCAAAAAAAAAAAAAACAGTCAACACATACATGCGCGCATGGTATTTGATGCACGGTACTCCTGCAGAAGCAAGGCGCGCAAGAAAAAAAAAAGTCCAGTACATGGAGCTGCTGGCACACACACTACCTCGACACGTATGTTTCCTTAACAAAAGCTTCGAAAGGGAGTTGCTCGGGTTCCGCACGGCACCAGCACGCAAGTCAAGCGCGCGAGCACACATGTTTCTTTCGTGGCGATTAGCTTTACGGATTTCTCCGCTTTTGACGAAAAAGAAAAAAAAAGGAGTAGGAGGGATTGAGTTGGGGTCATGCGCGGCGGAATCGCCCGTGGTCGCTGTCTGCACGATTAATTTCGGTGCACCATCGATCATCATCGAACTGATTATCACCGATCAACTGGTGTGGAAAACTGACACTCACACGGGCGCGTGCAAATTTTAAATTTGCATGAGAACGAACTGCAGCTCGGTTGGTAGGCGTTGCAGATGGGCACGTCGTCGGTCTGGGTTCGAATCCTATGGAACGTAGGTTTATTTTAGCGGAGTTTTATTTTTCAAAAAAATTCTCTCGCCGGTGAAGTCGGGGTTCGGAAGTTTTCTAAACCGGGAGGAGACTTTCTTCTCTTAATGAAAACTGTGGGAGCGGTCTTACCCCCACCGGCTTAGTTTTAATTTTAAATTTGCACGGCTCGATCGGAACCTCACGTTTTAAACAGGAGTGCATGAGGAGCCAATGGAGAATCAGTAATTTTCTTTGGAGAAAAGGATTCACGGATGATCAACACGAAAAGTTTTAATCTATACACTAGTGTTAGTGTACTACATCAGCCGAACAAAAGTGTATATACTATCTCTAACCTAATCCTGGATTATTCCTGGTGACGAAACTGTTTCACGAGGCGCACGGCCAAGCCGACCTGCTCTCCAACTCGCGTGCGCCGTATGGTCCCATAAATAAATAAAAAAAGAGTACTAATAATTAATAAACACACATGAGCCGCGCGGCGGTCGGCGTTCTGTGGTTCTGCCGGCGCAGGCAACTGCCGGGCGGTGCCGCGACCCGGCGGCGGGCGCACTGGTGAATCCCCGGCCGGGTCATGGCGCGCACGCGTGTGGCGCCGGAACAGCGGCAGATTTGCGCGCCGGTCACGTGAAGGTGCCTTCCTCGACGGGAGGACACGCTGCCCGACGTGGCCGGTCGGGTTCGATCGGATCGGATCCGCTCGGGTCCATCGATCGCTCCAACCAGGAAACCACAGGAGAACCTTTTTACCCGTGGTTAACACGTCGTTTTTTACTCACAAGTCAGTCCCGTGCGCACGGCCGCACGGCACAAGCCTTCGCCCTTCGGACTCGGTGGTGATGATGAAATGCCGGTGTCACGCTTGCTTGTGACATGCAGCAAGCAAGTGGTGGCGGCGTAAGGCACGGGGGGTGTGCCGCTGCCAACAAGGTGGCTGGGTGGTACTAGCATAGCAGCCAGCGTGCATTATTGAGGTCGCTGTTAGACAAAGGGGGAAAGGAGTGGCCCTGCGGAATCTGGCGGGGGCGTGCACATGACCGGCCCGGCCGGCGACCACCGCGCCACCCCCACTCCCTACCTCCGATCTCTATCCACGGGATGCCCGCAATCTTCGGCCTCATGTAGTCATGTGCCGCCGGGCTGGGGGCCTCCCTCCCCCAACCGTCACGTGACCCAATCACCCGGCAGCGGCAGCCCCCACTCTCGCCATCTGCTCCAGTGCTCCTCCTCCGACCTCCCTGCCCTGAATCCCTGATGATCACGCGATCACTGCTCCCTGGGGTGGCTCGAGATCTTGCACTGGGTGGCTCCATGCCCGACCAAGAGCTCCCGAGGTTTGTGTCGCGTGTGCAAAGGTGGAGGAGCAGTGTGACTCGAACCCGAAACCGTCCGTCCCTGGCGTCGCGTCGTGTCGTCGTCCGGCGTCACATGCTCCGGCGAAGCCGAGCGTCCTTTTCCTTATCAGGGCAGTCGACTCAGTGCGTGATCGCGCCCCACTACCACCACTAGCGAATAGCGACCGCGGATGATTTCAGTCTGCCCTTTTAAAAAAACAACCGGGGCCAGGGGATTTAGCGACTCCCCTCCCTCCCTCCAGTTAAAAAAGATGAAAAGTTACTGTGCTTCACGTCAACGCCGCGGTCAACCCACGTCCGGCACGTGCTCGATCCCTCCCCCGGCCGGTACCCCGTACACGTCATCCCCGCCGCGCGCCGCTAACGGCCGTCGCGGTCGGGTAACGCCGTCGTCACGGAGAGGGAAAGCTCTCCCTCTCTCCCTCGCGCTCCGCTGGTGTGTTGGGTGGCTGCTGCCCTGCTGCCCCCCGTATAAAGCATCATCCCGCGCGGCACAGGACCGAAAGGAGAGGCCACCAGAGCGAGAAGGCAAGGGAGGGAGGCCGGAGGAGCATTCGCAGCTGCAGCAGAGATCTCTCCCTCTCTCTCCTTCACTCCTTGTCTCTCCTTCACTCCTTGTCCTCCTTCTCCACGACTCCAACCTCCTATCCCCTCTCCTACGCGTCGTCCCGCGGCGGGCTCGAGCTAGACGAAAGGCGCGCGCGGAGCCGAGCTGTAATGCGTGGTTATGGGGCTGCAACAAGGTAAACAACAAAAAAATTCTTCCACCCACGCCATTGCTACAGCCGCTTCATACCTTCGAGCTCTCCTTCTCATGGAGGACGGGATCGGTGATCCTCCTCCCTCTTCCCTGACCCTGACCGCGAGAGAGAGGTGTTGATGGTGTGCTCCCCGAATGCAGGGGATAAGGCGACGCACGACTTCCTCTCGCTCTACAGCGCCGCCAAGGACTCCGCCCTGCCGCTGCTGCCGCCGGAATCCAAGCCGGCGCCGCCTCCTGCCTCCCACCAAGGTGCGTGCGTGCGAGCGACTCCTCTCATCTCTCTCTCTCTGTGTTCCTCTGGGTGGGTGATGGTGATGGTCTGATGGATCGGAATTCGGACGTTCGCGCGGCGGATCCTTGCAAGATTTTGCCGAATTCGGCATAATTCGACCGGTACAAAGCTAGGCTGCTGGGTCTTGAACAGTCAGATGCTATCTGCTAAATACCTGTACGAATTAACGTCTGAAATTACCTTTTGATTCTAGTTTATGTTTGCGTGGACAGCGTGGTTTGACAAAAGTAGAAAACGACAGATTAGCGGAACGAAAGAAAATGATCACGTGTAGTAGCTAGCTGAGGAGGGAGGAGAGGGCGCCTAGTGGTGGATGCAAAGAGCCGTGCACGACCTTTTCTGCGCCCCTGGCCTGGCAAATTCGCCTGTACTCTATTTCAAATTTCGCAATCCGCAAATTTAAAAGTCGCTATATTGTTCACGAAGCTTTGGTGCTCATCCAAACCGTCAGATCTCCATGGTTCTTTTTGATTTTTTTATTTAACAAAAATTTAACCAGGCTTTTGTTCGTCGAACTGGAATAATTCTACCGTGTTTCTCCGTGATGATCATACGAATTTTGCTGTTATTCGCGATGCTGCTGCCACGGCGGCTTTTGTTCTGAATTTTCTGAATCTCCGAACTGAAACCACAACCGGTGGTGCGCGTCGTGCAGGTTTCTTCCTCAAGACGCACGACTTCCTGCAGCCGCTGGAGAGGCCGTCGTCGCAGTCGCCGCCGCCGCCGCCGCCGCAGCCCCCGTCACGACCCGCCGCGGAGAAGCCGCTCCGCCAGCACGCGCTGCCCGGCGGCATCGGCACGTTCAGCATCAGCCGCGCCGCCGCCGCCGCGGATCAGCCCGGCTCCGCGGCCGTCAAGCAGGAGCAGCCGCCGTTCGCGGTCTGGGGCCAGCCGGACCCTCGAGGTACGCTACGCGTCTGCGCACGCGGCACGCGCGCGCGCGCTCTAGTTTTCCTTTTCGCCGGCCGCTCTCTCGGTTGGTGGTGGTGACGCCTTGACGCTGACGCGCTTCGCTCGCCGCCGCAGGCGTGGGTCGTCGCGTGGCGCGCCGCGCACGCGGACGCGAAGATGCGTGCGTGGCGAGGCTTGGTGGTCTTCTAGGGTGGGCGACGCTATAGCTCGTAGACTCGTAGGTCTGGTCGGCGCGGGATCCCGATCCGTATGCCTTGTGGGCCTATCGCGGGCCACAACATTATGTGGGCCTTATGGGCCCTAAGTGCGCTGAACAGTGAACAGTTTATAGCCTAGGATAAGAGTAAATAAACACACTGATTCCTCCCGAATTTTTTGATGGAAAAAAAATGGAAAAGGAAAGGAACATCCTGAGCTACAACTCTTTTTGCCACCTTTTCCAGTCATATATTTAAGAACGGAGGTAGCAACTTTCAATGTTCTAACTCTCTCCAAACTCGGAATGATTTTTTTTTGTTAAGCCTGTATATGATACATTGATACTCCATTAAACTTTGGAAAAGGTTATCGTTATGGTAGGCTCGTTTTTTTAACTGAACAAAATGTTTCACTTTGCCACACTCCAATCATTCATCAAGCAACAGCCGGAGAAACACAAAAGCGTAGCTAAAGACGTGTGCTTTCCGCTCTGTCTGCTTGTCGACTTGACAGGTCACCCGTGGTCGCTCCCCTTCGCCGCGCGCTGCGTCGCCGTCGCCTCCGCCAGGCCGCTGCCACAGCAGCAGCAGCAGCAGCCGCAGAGGCAGCCGGAGCGGAAGGCGGGTGGTGGCGGCGGCTTCATGGACGCCGGCTCCAGATCCAGCGGTGGGGCGGGCTTCGACGACGACGACGACGACGCCTTCGCCGCTCGCCGCGAGGTCTCCTCCTCGCTCAAAGGTAGCACTAGCTCAATTATGCTAAATCTGAGTCTTGTTCGTGTTGTTTGGGAGGTTTGGGAGGTCCGGTGGTGGAAGAGGCGATTTTGACAGGGTTCTTGGTGCTGATTTATTTTGGGTTCCTTCTTCGTTGCAGAACTCTCGGTCAGGGTGGAGACCAAGGGTGGAAGCTGCAGCGGCAGCGCTGGGACGGACCAGCTGCCCAACACGCCACGCTCCAAGCACTCCGCCACGGAGCAGCGCAGGCGCAGCAAGATCAACGACAGGTGGGTTTGATGTAGCTCCCGCAGTTCGTTCAGAAATGGTTGGCGGCACTGTTTCTTTGGTTCGCCTGCTCGCGTCTCCTTGGTGTTTTATACTGCTAGACTGCTAGTACATATGTGAATATGTCACGATTCACCAAACACACTTCTTTTGCACTTTAACGTTGTAGTGTCAAGCTTTTGGCCTCGTACTTAGTGCAATGCTGATAAATGACTTAGATCAACTCGATTTGCACGCGTAGTCTCTATTCTGACACATGTGGATAGAGGTATGCCCAAGCAACGTTTTGGGTGTTTACTTTGGTTGAGAAATAGTAAAATCGGTTATGTAGACTATGTAGTTATCACTCTGCTGTGTTTGCAGAAATAGGGCTTAAATAGTGTAGGGTGTAGCAGATGTGGCTTGGGGTCCATTTCTCAGTTGGGATTGAGATGTGAATATTTATGGGTGTCCTGGGACGGAGTGTTAAGAAATCATGTGCTTACCCGGAACAATGCTGTAAGTGAAGCTTTAGGTTCACAAGCACCGTCTTAAAGCTTGGAGTGCCAGGATGTAAACCTTTATCCTATATTCGAATGGCAATATTCAAGTCTGCTATTGCCTAGTTGCGTACCATACAGTTCTTCGAGATAGAAAAAAAAAGTTTTCTGATATGAAATGGATACCGATTTTTTTGCTGCTTTTTTTTGCTGAGAAGATTTTATTGGTATGCTGTTAAACAGTAAGCATTGATCATAACACTAAACATGCATTGGACCTTACGTTTCTTCTCCTAATCCTTTTACAGATTTCAGATACTCAGAGAAATTTTGCCACAAAATGATCAAAAGCGAGACAAAGCATCATTTCTCTTAGAGGTAAGACATCGCAGCATTTTATTCTTTTCAGACAAAGTTATTACAGCAATTGTGTGGGCATAATCTGTTCCCGTATCTTATATTTTACCAATCCATCAACGACTGCTTTAATGCAGGTTATTGAATATATACGGTTTCTGCAAGAAAAAGTACAAAAGCACGAGGTTTCAAACCCAGAGTGGAACCAAGAAAACGCAAAGATCATGCCATGGTCTAACATCTACTTCCGATCTTCCTGGAAAAATTCACAGGTAGACTTCAACACAACTTTATGTTCTGCACAATGAGCCATGAGGCTTCTGAGGCTGAGATCCTTACCAGTCCCTTGTCTGAATCTCATCCTTGTGCTGCAGAACAAGGACGAAACTAATGGAGACATGGTATCCGATCCAACACAAGTTATAAAAAATGGCTCCTCCCCACGGTTCCCTTTTGCTGCAAAGCCTGAGGACCATAACAATGCAGGTGCATTCGAAACTGCCGCGGGTGCACAGGAACTGGCAGAACTAAAGGGTTGTGTGCCTTTCAAGCAGGCTGAAACTCCCAATAATGTTACAAGTATGCTTTGCTTGATCCAATTAGCATTCCACAATCTGCTGTAGTTTATGCACTCCTTCCATGGAACCATTAGTTATTTCTGTAGCTCATGGAAGATGTTTTACTCATGTGCAGACACTGTTGCTTCCCAGCAACAAGCACAATTGACAAATTCATCACCATCAGACGACAGTGCAGTACCCAACGGAATGCTAAACAACCCAGAATTGGCAATAGACGAGGGGACAATCAGCTTGTCGAGCCAATATTCCCAAGGGTATGTACTAACAATGGATCCTAACAAAACATTTCTGTATTTTTTTTGTTTCCATTTTCACAAAGCTGTTTTTTTTGTGTTCGCATAGCTTGAATGCTGTATAATTTCTAAGTGAGGCATTTTGATTTTGTCTTTTTTCTTGCAACAGGTTACTTACTACCTTGAATCTCGCCCTGCAAAACTCGGGTATAGATTTGTCGCAAGCTAGCATCTCGGTGCAGATCAACCTTGGCAAGAGGGCTACCAAGAGATCTGCTCCTGGATCAAACTCCACATCCAAGGTAGGATTCATACTTACAGTATGCTAACTTCAAAATACTCCAGTCATATTATCGATCTTCCATTTCCCGTCGATCGTCATTTAGATGACATATTTGCTATTTTGCTTTCAGTATCAGAAGTTCAGAACACTGTCGCAGTCTGTACTGCTTTTCCTTATGAAAAAGTCTTACAAAAAATCATTTGCATCACAGGATCTCATCAACCAAGCGTCTCGTGATCAAGAGATCGGGCACCAGCAGCTGAGGTCCGGGGATGGCGGAAGAGAACACACGCAGGGAACCACCAAGCGTCATAAATCAGACAGATAACAACCTGGTGGTCAGCTGCTGGTTTGCTCATTCGATCCATTTTTTGCGCTCCCCCTAACACACAAGGGGAGCCTGCCTCCATCCATGCAGCGCTTCCGATCCCCTGCCTGCTCGTGTCTGTGACACAGCCACACAGGTGACAGGCAACTATTGCTGCTGCTGCATTCTTTCGACCACGTCGTCGTCGTCGCTGCTCTAGCGTTTTAGGCTTTTGCTTCCTTTCACGAAAGCTTCCATCGCAGATTGTGAAGCTGCTTTTGTTCATAAGTAGGCGCTTCCCCGTTCGTATGACAAGTTCATTAGGCTGGTCCCCATTCTGACGGACCACCACCCCCCTCTCTTGTAACATAATTTGATGCTCTGTTGTTATGCCGTCGTCGTCGCTGTGCAGCTGCTGCTTCAGAGTGAAACGTCAATGTGTGTTGTGATTGTGACCCTCCGTGGCATGCAGCGTGCAGCCTCTACGAGTTGAGAAGTTGAGATGCTTCTCACTGCTGTGCACGAGATGATCCCTCTTACCTCTGCTGCCCCATTGCAGCGTTTTTATGCATTCAGCGGCTGAATGCTACGAATCCTTTATTACGTGAGTGGCGTCTGCCGCGTGCAGCACTAACGCGAGATCGGCAAATTCGGCGGCCAGCGTGGTTCGCTGACCTACATGGCATGTAGGATGTACTCCAGCTAACCTTTTTATTGATGGGGCATTATTGATGCCTTGCCTGCCTTGTCTGGAGAGTGGACTCCACGAGCTTGACGATCTCCTTTGACAACCGAAAAAAAAATCTCGTATGATTAGTGTGGAGACCTGCTAGAACTTCGATCCCCCACCTGGTCATACCCGCATCATGATCGCGAGGATCTTCCTGATCCAAAGTACGACGCGTCGACGCGAAAGGCGACGCGATGCCGAGGGGAGACGGACGGAGGGAGGGTGGCGCGTGCGTGCGTGCGGGAGACCCCCCAGCGCGGCGCCTGTCCCCGAGCCCGCCCGATCCTGCCGTCGTGATCCTCCACGCCCTGACGGTGGCGGCCACGAGTGCGCGCCCACTCCCTCCCCTCGGAGGCCTACAGGGAGGGACCCCCGGCGGCGGCGTGGCGTCCGCGGTGACAGGTGCTGCTCCCCTCAAATCACCGATCTGATCCCTCCGATCACGACGTGAGCTTTGAGCCTGAGCGACTCCGCCGTGGTCCATGGACTTTGACAATTGACGGGGGACGTGATCTGATCCTGGACTAGACGAATCCCGCCGGCGAGGCGGCGACGGGGACGCGACGGCCCGAGCGGCGCCCCCCGTCCCCGTCCCCATCCCCGTGGCGGGTTCCCGGCTCCGCGACGTGCCAAATGGAACAGAACAGGTCACGTTGGACTGTTGGAGGGTGGTGGGCTGTGGGGTGGTGGTGGTTGCGTGCATCGTCGGCGGACGGATTCGGCGACTCGGTGGGGGACTCTCGACTCAGCCGCTGTCGCGCACCCATGTCGTCCGTGGTGCCGTGGAGAGCGTCGCGCCACGTCGCCCGGTGCTCGCTGGCGCTGCGACAAACAAAACAATGGCGGCAGGCCGCCAGCGCCAAGCGGATCGAGCACGGCTGGCGCGCGGTGGAATAATAATGAAGGCGATCAGTATGGTTCAGATGGATGGCGCGCCTCCATTAATTCTAATCTGATGATGATAAGCGATGATGGCACACGGTACGTCAAGCCATCGAAATTTGCTCGTGGGATCCATCGCGAGTGCGGACTCGGGCTCGTGATGATGGCGACGATCGATGATGAATGCGTCCCGGTGACGCGGAATGATGGAGCTCTGGAGCCGTATGAATGAACCACGGGAGCCACGACGTGTTACTCGTGCAAACAAAGGATTAGTGAGAGCGGAGAAGACCGTCGTGTTCGCCATCACCTTCGACACGGGGAACAAGGACAAGCGCGGCGGGGCCGGCGGGTGCGCGACGCCGGCGACGGCGAGGGCGAGGGCCCCGATTCCCGATGGATCGAATCGGTGGGTGGATGGACACGGACCGGACCCCAGCAGCCGCACGACGAAGTGGACGGGGGAGACGGAATCCAGTGCGATCCGATCGGCGGTCGTTCTCGGCGGATCCCACGCGCCCTCCACCACCGATCGTGCGCCGGCCGGCCGAGACCCGCCCGCCAGGGGGCGCGCGCGGATGGTTGGCGGGAGCGGGCAGACGGGCAAGGGAGACCGCTGTTGCTGCCTGCTGCTGTGGCGTGGGGGCCATGTGCGCGTGGCGGCGCCGTGGACGCGACGCGGAGCGGAATCGCGATGCGACGCCGACCCGAATTCCCCTCTGGGCGCGCGACGCCGACGCGGCATCACGGCACGGGCGGATGGGGGGCAGCGCCGGCCGCCAGCGGGTGGCGCCGCGGCACGGCAGGGGGGTGTCCGGTCCCTCCCTGCTGCGCTGCGCGCGTGGGCGTGGGCGACGCGATTCCTTGCGTGATGCGCCCTCGCGTCGGGGAGGACCGGAGGAGCAGGGGGTCCATGCCGAGGCCCCACCCCGCGCGGCGACCGATGAGACCACCGTCCACGCCCCGCCATGTGCGCGCGCGGCCGCGCCTCGGCGGCGGGTCCCGGTGACAAGCGAGGGGGGGCGTACGGCGGCGGCCCGTGGCCGAACCGGACAGGTGGTGAGCTCGGCCTTCGGCTGGCAGAGCAGGCGGGGGGACCCGCTGCGCTGTCATGCTGTGGTCGGGACTCGTGATTCGTCGCATGTTTCAGAGTCTTCTGACGTGCGCGATGGGTCAGGCAGGCAGGGACGAGATAGAAGGAGAAGCGTTGGATCGCGTGGGGTTACTTTTTATTTTTATTTTTCCTTGAAAGAAAACGCGTGGGGTTACTTGCGATTGCGATCTTGCGTTCGTTGCGGCCATGGGCATGGACGCATGGTCCGATGCTGCGAGGGGTGGTGGTGCAGGATCGATCCCAGCCGTCGTCCACCGAGCATCAGACGGCCACCTGAGGAAGAGCAAACTGCCGACTGATGGGTGATGACGGCCGACGGACGGAGCCTCGCCGCCGGCCGTCGATGCTTCGGCGGCCAATCCGGTCACATCAGCACCCAACTTGTCATCGGTGACACGGCAGGCGGCGAAACAAACGACGGTCACTGGTGGTGCCACCACCGCTACAGAGAGTACTAGAGGCTTCCAGGAGCAGGTGGTTGGGCCCCGCACCGCAGGAGGCAGGCAGGGAGGCGTCTTCTTCTCTGTCTGGTGGGCCCCGCAGGAACTGGTACTCCCGGCCCCACCCTCAGCCTAGCGCCTCGCGGAACCTAGGCTGCCCCGACGTGGCGCGCTCCGGACCACCCGAGCGAGCCCGGCGGTGGCCGACACGCCGCATAGTCCCCGTGCCGCCAACCCCACGGTAATTCGGTGGTGTGCCGCGACGGATGGCTCGGCGACACGTCATGCGGCGCCGTGACGGCGGCCGAGCGGCCGTTGGCCTAGCTGGCTAGCCGTGGCCACCCACGAGCAGCCGGCCGGCCGCTGTCGCCGCGGCCCGCGGCCGCGCTACGCCGCTACTACGTTCCACGCGCGCGTAGGCGCGGCGGGCCGCCACAGGGGCCCCGTCCCGTCCCTCGCGCCTGCTGCCTGCCTGTACGGGTCGCGCCCCGCTGACGCGCCTAGCCCCACCGGGTCGCGTCAACTTCACGCCGCGCCGCCCCCTCACGTCACGCGGCAGCATGGCCTCTCTGCCGCGTGGACCCCCCGTCTCTACTGGTACTCGCCGGGATGGCGTGAGCACGTCGCCATCCGCCATAACCGCGACCGCGACCATAAGAGAAGAAGGGTAGCCAACCCCGGCGGCAACCGCCCCCCTCCCCCCACCCTCGCGTCCGTGCGCTTGTTCAGTTCCCACTCCTCGCGGCCGGCCGGGCTCTCCCTCTTCTCTCTCTGCGCTTCACCGCCGCAGCCGAGAGCAGCCACGGCGCCGTCGCGCATGCAGGAGGCAGCAGCGGCCGAGCCCGGCGGCCGCCGCCCGGTGCATCAGCAGCAGTTCGCGGGCGTCGACCTCCGCCGGCCCAAGGGGTACGCGGCGCCGGCGCCGCCCCCGCCCGCCGAGGGGGACCCGTGCCCGCGGTGCGAGTCGCGGGACACCAAGTTCTGCTACTACAACAACTACAACACCTCCCAGCCGCGCCACTTCTGCAAGGGCTGCCGCCGCTACTGGACCAAGGGCGGCACGCTCCGCAACGTCCCCGTCGGCGGCGGCACGCGCAAGAAGCCCTCGTCCGCGCCGCCGTCGTCCTACGCTGCCGCAGGCGCCGCCGACAAGCCCAGGAAGCCGTCCAAGAAGAAGCGCCGCGTCGTTGCCGTCGCGCCACCGGAGCCCGTGTCGTCCGCCGCCGCGACCGTCGTCGCCGCTGCTCCTGCGCCTGCGGACTCGGCCAAGGTGACGAAGAACGAAACAACGACGACGACGACCGACGGCGCGAGCGAGATCACCACCGAGCTCGTGGTCCCCGCGGCGGAGGAGGAGGACTCCCTCGCCCACCTGCTGCTGCCGGACGTGGCGCTGGGGCTCGGCTGCATCCCCGTCTTCCCGGCCGCCGGGAAGGCGCTGGACCTGGAGCCGGACTCGTTCGAGTGGCCGGCGTCGTTCGACCTGGGCGGCGCGTGCGGCTGGGGCAGTGCCGCGTTCGCCGACACGGACCCCGCCGGCCTGTTCCTCAACCTCCCGTGACGTGCTGAGCGCCGGCGCCGGCCTGACCAACGCCGCTACTCTTCTTGAAGTTTAATTAGTGGTACATGATAACATGATTTGGGGTATATGATGAAATGATCGTGAGTTCGTGACGACGACGAAGACGACCTTGATTTTTAGCTTTGTTTTTTTTTTTGGTTGGGGGTCAACTAGTGGCCGCTGGGTGTTTTTACTCATCAGATGGCTAACTCTTCAGCTCCGGGGGTGGTGTTTCATCTGTCTATAGACTGAGCTTAATTTGTTTGGGCTTCCTAGCTCGCTCTTACATGGCTGGCTATGCACAAACTTGTTCAATTTCATGGCGAAAAGGCTTGTTGCTTGCTCCTGTTACGTGTCGGTCGCCTGAGCATCTCGTCTTGAGGTCGTGTTTCTCATCGATCAATCTGCCGGCGTTTCGACGTGTGGATGATTTCATTTGCACACACTGGCAAGATCATGGTAGGTGTTGATGGTTCGTGTGTAAGTTTAGGAGTTGTTTAGCCCGAGATGGTGGTCGAGTTCGTGAAGGCTGCTGGCTTGGTGGCACGTCGAAGGTGGTGGCATGATTCGGTGGTGGAGAAATTCCGGCCGTCGAAGCAGCAACGACGACCCCCTGAAGATTCTCGCACGCAGCATCGATGCGCTCCAGCGAATTCGACGGTTCCATTCCAGCCGCGCGCGCCACGATTCCGAGCGCGCGGTGGGGGGACATCGTCCTCGTCCCACTCCCACCCGGACGCCGCGCGGGCAAGGCATCCGATTCCGATTCCCCGCGCGGCGGCTCTCTCGGCGTCGTCACGCGCGCAGCGCATCAGTCGCCAGTCGGCATCATTCGCCACCGCCCGTGGCCGCCCCCGCGCGTGACCGGCACCGGCCGGCCGCCTGGCCTGGCCTCTGGCTGGTGTGCGCGCGCGCGCGGTCCCGGGAATAATTGCGTGTGGCAGCCGCAGCAGCAGGAGGAGGAGCAGGACGGCGCCCCTGGTTGTGGTTGGCGCCGACGCCGAGCTCAACCACTTGATGGCAAGTGCAACCAGAACCAGCAGCAGCGACGGGCGACGGCCTCTGCCGCGCGGGGGCGGGGTTGGTCAAGGCCGAGTGATCGGTGTCGGGGGGCGGGCTCGGCCGCTCGGGGGGGCAGCATTTCGCGTGTGGGGAGGAGGACCAGCAGCGCCCGCCTGCTCGACGCGGGCGGCGGCGTCCGTGCGGTTCCGGTTGGGACGTCGCGCTCCCCGGCTTAAATGGGCGCGGCCCGTGAGCCGTGACCGCGACGTCGGGCGGCGGGGGTCAGATCAGAATCAGATCGCTCGCCCCCGTTCGCTCGCTCACCTTCCACCCCCCGCGCCCGAGCGCCGCGGCCGCGACGCGCCGGCGCCTGCGTGAATCGTGGCGGGTGTCGCGGGCGCGCGCGCGTGCGCGCTGTCGGCAGCAGCCAGCCGGCGCCGCCCTGCTCGGATTCGGTGGGCTGCGGCCCCCGTCGTCGTGCGTGCCGGCGCGGAGCGGAGTGGTGGGGTTCGTTGGGCGACGGCGACGTGCGTGGTGACTGTACGACACGGCGTGAGGTGTCGACCGGCGATTGGGCCGTCGGAACCTAACCTGGTACGGGCAGAGCTGTCGAGAACTGTTTAGCCATGTCATGTCAACGCGTCCCTCCAAGCAAGGCCTCGTCACCGCCACGTATCCCCACCCCAGCGCCAGAACCGCGACGAGCACGACGGTTGGCGCTCGACAGCCATAGATTTGTTCGTTCAAACTCCCGGAGCTGCTACCTGGAGAGGTAGCTGCGCGTGTGCTGTGCCGAGCCACCTGCCGCGAGCATGATCGGTCGCTGTGGGCGTTGGGTCACCTGTGCTTGTGCCCGGGTCGGTGCGCTAACCCCGCCCTGTCACGACCGTACAGGTAGGCAAGCACAAGCGCGGCGGCGGTTCGTGTGCGCAGGCAGGTAGCCAGCCACGTTCTCTACTCGCCGTGTGTTTTGGTGGTCGTGATTCGTGAAGGTGACGGGCCGGGGGTGTGTGTTACGAAGGACGAACGCGGGCGCTGTTTAGGTCCCCCAAAGTCCTAAAAATTTTCGGCATTGCAGACCGTACTACCTCTCACAGAACACGCTCTCAATGCAAAATTTTCACTACTTTTCTCAAAATTTCGGACGAGGATGCCTAATGGCAGCGGACAGGATGGACGAGGGCACTGGGACAAGTCCGTGGCGGCGCCTGCAGCTGCAGCTTTGCCCAACTGGTGGGGTGGTGCTGGTGGGCTTCTATTCTGGGCAGCACAGGCGCGAAGCCTTGCTGCGTCCAGCATTTGCACAAATAGTAGCCTCGCTCTCACATACCAGTCTCAAACTACTGGATACGTATCTCATGTTTTCTTCTTGGGGGTCTAGACGTTGAGGGAAAACAAAGGGACAGCTATCATCCAAGGAAAGCGATGTCCGTGCAGCCGAGCATGTTCAAATTTCAAAGGTAAAAAAAAACTTGGGGGGGGGGGGGGGGGGGGCGGGGGCTACGAATGGCTACAAACGGAAAACAATGACATGGAGAACTACGAAGTGGTTGCAGTGGTACTTTAGTTCTCGGACCTAAAGAATGCCCAATTTGGACCTGGTTCTGTTAGTTTGGCTTATCACCCACCAGTACGGCAGTACTATTCTCTCAGAACAAATCAGCTACCAACCACCAGCAAGCGGTATTTTTCTCTCAGAACAAATCAGCGCCAGCCATCAACCGGCGTAGAAGATGCACTGTAGCAGTATACCGCGCACAAGCAGCACAGATCACAGTGGGGATCGTTTAAATGAAATTAAATCGCAGAAAGTACAATGCCATGTCAATTGTCATAATCGGTGGCCAGCACCAAAAAAAACTGGAAGCCTGCACTTAAGCATGCTTGCATTTGCAGGCACACCAAGGGCTCCGATGATTTATATAACTAGATACATACTACTATCTCCGTTTCATATTATTTGTCGTTTTCAATTTTTTTAGATACAATCCTTTTGTAATGTATCTAGATATAAATATACATCTAGGTGTATAGCAAAAGAAATTTATTTAGAACGACAAGTGAGTATTGATCAAGGCAATAAATTAGTCCATGTTGATTGTAGCTAGCTACACTTCCCACACACAGCATTTCAGGATACAAATTACTTCCATTCGTCGGATAGTTTCAGCTTTTGATGTCAACTAGTGGCTGTTGGCTGTTTTACTCAGAGCAAACGGTTGGCTTAACAGCTTTGGAGTGTTTTCATCACTATAAATGAAAGATTCGGCTTCTTACATAATTATGCATTTTTTCTGACAAAAAGCTGCAACCACAAATGGTTCACAATATTTCACAGATATGTTGTCACACTCTTCGGTCTGGACAAGATAATGAACCAGATCAAAAATTTTAGGCCAAGGGTATATAATTATGGCATAGTATTTCACCTTGACAACGTTCCTTGTATTGCAATATTTAAACCTGATCGATAAGAAATCAAGAATAAAATATGATGAGCAAACAGATTGATAGTGTACTTCATACATTAACATAATGGAAAAAGGGCTAACTAAATGTTGGTAGACCTACATTAAGCACGCAAACAGGAGTCAGATTCATTCAGAAATGCTGTTTGCAAAAGAATAGACCAAAAAAGAAACATCTGAAACCAACAACTCACCTTTGGAGCATATGGGGCAAAAATGGCTGTGACGTCTTTGAACACCTCAGGAATTGGTTTTGCAGCATCAATCTGATCAAATAACAACTTAGCATACGCAGAAGTGAAAATTCCAAAAGGTGGGCCAGTAATTAATTGAAGTGAGAAAAACTATAATGATAATCGTTAACAAAGGAACACTACTCCATCTGATTATCTTGCCATCTGCGCATGTAAACATCCTCCTAACCTTGTATATTTATGTCGGCATGCATCTTTTTTCCTATCTGTGTTTCTACTGTATTACAACATTTTTTAAAAAAAAATATGCATTAATACCTCTTTGACCTTCTCCTTTGAGCTATAATACTCAATGACAGGCAAACTTGATTCAACAAAAACTTTGAATCTTTTCCTGATAGTTTCAATATTATCATCAACTCTTCCCTGCATAGAGGATAAGAAATATAAGAAAGAATGAATTTGCAGCTAAAAAAAGCTGTAGTGATTAATGACAAAAAAAAAAAACCTGATTGCGCCCCAGAAGACGTTTTTCCATCTCTTCCTCAGTACAATCAAAGAATAGGACAAATGCTGGAGAAATTTTTGTCTGCAACAATGAGAAAATATAATATTCTAGCAAATTCATTTAAACATACATAAAAAATGGGGAAAAAAATCTCTTGGTCTATCATGAGAACTGGGTACAAAAAGAGAAGAGGGCCTTACAACATTCTCGAATGCAGCACGATTCTCTTCGTTCCTTGGAAATCCATCTATTAGAAATTTGTCATTTTCACTTTTTATCATGGCCTCCTGCAACAGCTTTATAGTTACTTCTGCTGGAACAATCTTTCCCTCCATTATCATTGTGTCAATCATGGTTCTGTTAAAAATTACGGTGCACCATGAACATAGAACATATAAGTCTTATTACCTTAAACAAATAGGTCAACATGACTAATCTAATTATTCTCGAGAATACAAAAACTTATTAAGAAGGAAAGACAGTGACTTCCTTATGGAGAGAAAGAAAATACCCATTCTCAGAGCCGGAGTTTATCTCTGCTCGCAAAAGATCTCCAGCACTAAGATGGGTGAATCCAAAGTGTTCCACAATGTTGGTACACTGTGTGCCTTTTCCACTTCCAGGACCACCTATGTGTTAACTCTTGGTCAGATACAAAGTGAATCATATCCTTTGATTGAATATATGATACATATACTCCCCCTAGGCTTTGTCCTAAGAAGGTGCCATGTTTGAATGGTCCACCATGAAAAGCTTGGCATCCCATATGTTTAATTAATTCATTTCATATTTTCAAAGCTGTTCTACAAATTGTTTTCTTCCACAAGGTAGGATATGCAATAAGAAAATGCAACAAGTGAATATAGAGGCATACATCACATACCTAGCACAAATACAACAGTAACTTTCTTGCCACCCAACATATTAGCAGTGACCTGCAGGTACAGCAGCCTTATAAGATGAACAAAAAATATGCAAATAGCATAATTTCTACGAGGTAAGGACATTTCCTTATAAAGAACACATTATCGGTGACCTGCAGGTAGAGACCCTTGTATGTTTGAACTATGTTGATGGCATGGAAGAGGGTTTTTAACTTTTAATTTCTCAAGTCATGAACCAGACAGGAAAAATCATAGTCACAAAGTTCCCGGGTCGAACGGGTCGAGAAACGGGGTCGAGGGTCGATACTTTTGAGTGGGTTTTACAAGGTGGGGACGGAAATGACTTCGCGTTCCCGGGTCGGGATCGACGTTCTCGGGTCGAGGGTTGATGCCATCGACCCCGTTTTATGTGACTATGGGAAAAATAAGTGATACATCTAAGAAACTAATTAATTCTGAAATGTATGCATAAATATGCAAGATTAAAAGGCGGAATGGAGGTGAGTTTGTCTGGGGGCTCACATGTATGCCATCTTTAGGTGGATTTCCGCTAATCCCAACTGAACTATACATGGGTTTGCGGACAAAAAAAACTCAAAATGGACCGGCTGTTGAACCGAAGGGTGGATAAATTTGAATTCTATTCTGATGTTGAAAAGTTAAGGTCTTAACATTCTCAATGAATCTACGCCTTTGCTGCAGTAAGTGAATTATGAAACATCCAGGTGATCAGTAGCTCCAAGTAATGCAAGGTACCTCCTCAGCCACAACCGCTGGAGCGTCCACATGCGTGCCCATTGCTCGAAGTTACTCTGCAATTCAGTTATACTATGTAAATATTTGCAACATTGCACAATAGAAGTCCAAACTTGCATATCACATTTTGGCATTCCTGGTCCTATGTATGAAATAAAGACTTGGAAGGGGCCAAGGTTTTTAAGAACTGAGGAAATTGTCCATTTCCTCTACTTATTCATCATCAGGAATCTAAAGACAGATTAATGAAGAGGGCATATGGACAGTTGCACTAATTTTCAATCCATCGCGAATAGAGCCATAACCTGACTCGAACTCACCCGAATTTTTTTTTTCCGAACAAGATCGAAATTAGTAGCGGTCTATTGTAACTAGGTCAGAATGTCAGATCCGAACACAAACAGCTTTTTTACATTAGGATTTGGGGTGATCCGTTTCGCACAGCCAGGAAGGGAAGAGAGGGGGCGGCATACCTGAGATAGGTGCTCGTCGCCGGCAAAGGGCCTAGAGAAGATGTGGAGAATGGTGCGGCTCTTCGTCCCCTGTTGGCTGTTGTCGCCGCCAGCAAAGGAGGACCAACGGAAGAGAGGAGAGACGGGTGAAAGATGACGGGGAGGGGGTGAAAGCGCCCGTCAGTCCGTTACCACCAGGCTCGCGCGATGGCTGCGGATTTGGCGCAAAATCAATTGGGCGCGCGTTCGTCCTGAGACTAAGTCCAACAGCAGATGCAAAGGCAAAAATGGATTGCGAGTGGGCACTGTGCAACGCCAAAACGGTTCCCAACAGAGAATGCAAAAGGGATAAGCAGTTTGCATCGAAGGAGAGAGAAGAAGCAAAAATACAACTACTCTCTCCTCAAACGCAAATCTTCCGAGGCAACGACCGGAAGCGACGAGTGGGGTGGCCTCGAGCCGACGCCGTTGTCCTTGCGTGGCCGGCGGGAGGGAGGGGGAGCGCCCCCGAAGAGCAGAGGGCGGAGGAGTTGGACGGGAGCTCCCCCGCCGCCGTGCTACACGGAAGGCGGGCAGATTCGCGGGCGGAGCGGCCGGCACGCGGGCGAGCAGCGGGTGTGTCGATCCAGGGGCGTGGCGGCGCGCGGGGTGTGGCGGGGCGTCAATGCCGGTGCGCCCATTGACGCGCGAAGGGACGAGGCCGCGGCGGAGCCGGCGTTCACGAGGTGGACGGCGCACGACGTGAGCAGCGGCGTGAGCGACGCTTCCACAAGAAACACCCACAACGGTGAGTGTGAACTGCAGGTAGTTCGCATTCTCTTTTCTCTTGGTGAATTCCATGTAGCTCCCTTTCTCCTTGGTGGATTAGATGCATTTCGCAGACCTGTTTGGTGGATTCCATGCTTTTGTAGGTTTTGGGTAGGGTCGATCTGTGGATTTGTGAAGTCTTTGTTGTTGATTCTTGTTTTGCCCTACTCATCACTCATTAGGTTTTCAGATTAGTATATTCAAGGTGATCGGTGTAGGTAGAGATTGCAAGATTGTGGATGTATCAGGATGATTTGGATCACAGCATAGCTGATCTACACTATCTGTGTGGCCTTTCAGTTCAATATCTTTAACCTTTGACTGTGCAATAAAATTCAGCACAGATAGCAGTTACGAAATTTATTTTGTACAAATAAAAGAGACATTTAGAATTCAGCCAAAAGGAGGATGAAGAAGGACCAAAATGTTCCGCATTAGGAGATGAGGTAATTTTCAGTGATTTTTTTGTTTGCAAAGCTGCAATGCAAGCATCTGAGGACTGCCGTCTCGGCCTCCTGATCACACAAGCATGAGCATGCTAAATAGCTTTACAAGCTAGTTGTTCCATGTATGCTGATTTTGAAGTGTAGGAGCCATGTCCAGTCCGGTTCCAAACTATCTGATCCTCTCGATCATTAACCTGCACATCCTGCACCAAATCCTAGAGTGGGACGAATTATGCCATTTCCTCTTCTGTACTCATTCTTCTTTCCACTGCTCGCTCCAGAAAAATAAGTCATTCTTAAGATGATTAATTTTCTGCAATTCTCAAGTTTTCAAAGATAGCATTGTAGTAGCATTCTAAATTTATCAATATGACTTGTAATAAAAAGAGGAACACTAGACAGTATGACCAGTATATTCAGATTAGACCTCTTTGGTGGATTCGATGCAGTTCGCAGTCCTCTTTGCTTACGTTTTCAGATCCATGTATGCAGAGATTGTAAAATTGTGGATCCTCTCTATATCAAATTTGACATTACATATTATTTTCAGATTAGTATATTCAAGGTTGGATAGCTCTTGATGTCTATGATTCATACTGTCATTCACTCCTTCTATCTTAATTTCAGAATGGATAATCAGACTCCCAGTTTTGGAGGGCAGGGCTCTCAGGACCAGCCGTATTATGCTCCTGATCAATGGGCCTATCAGCAACAATCCTCGATAGGCCCCCTTGAGTGCCCACAGTCCGCACAGGTAAGCTGCTACATCCTAAAATTATTTATCATCATGAAGTTGTTCATATGCATTAGTGGTTGTCGGATAGGTGAATTATGTCATGGGTGCACAAGTTTATCGCGAAGATGTGGAGACTGTGCAACCTCCTACTACAACACGGAAATGCAAGGAGAAGAAGGTGTCGTGGAGGGGTGGTGGTTTCACAAAAGAAGAAGATGGAGTCCTATGTTCCGCCTTCCTCAACGTAAGCAAGGATCCAATAGCTGGTTAGTCAAGCAACAATTCCTTAGTCAAGCCTTGTTATTATATAGGTATAAACTTTCTTTTTGGATCATATGCAGGTGTCAATCAAACTCAAGGAGCTTATTACAAACGGTTGCATGATTATTTTAATAATTTTAAGCCAGAGGGAAGTAACCGCAGCCAACTAGCTGTCCAGTATAGGTGGGGCACCATTCAAAGATCAGTGAACAAGTTCTGTGGGTTTAAGTCTGCCGTTGATCGTCTAAATGAGAGTGGGAAGAATGAACAAGACAGGGTATGATTTTACTTTAAACTGATCTAAGAGTGTGTTTAGTTCCCTGAATTGGGATGCAAAATTCTGGATTTTGCACGGATTTTGGGCTGAAAAGCAATGTTCCGAACTGGAAAGTACTGTAGCACTTTTCGTTTGTTTGTGGTAAATATTGTCCTACCATGGCCTAACTAGGCTCAAAAGATTCGTCTCGCAAAGTACATCCAAACTGTGTAATTAGTTTTTGATTTCATCTACATTTAGTACTCTATGTATGTACCGGTATTTTTGATGTGATGTTTGATGTGATGGGGAATCTTCTTTTTGCATAGTGAATTTTGCGGGAAGTTGAGCTTCTAAACACACCCTAAAGTGTATTCTTTACAAGTCATCAAGGCTACATATTGATTACTATTCAGTTCAGTCCCATGTGCATGTGTTCCTCAGTTTAGTAATGGCACTAGCATCGTCAGTGCCATGGTCTGAATTTTTTTCACATGCATTGATGATAGGTCTGAATTTTGTAGATTGATGATGCAGTCCGTATGTACGAGGCTGTGGAACCTTTCCAATTCATGCACTGCTGGAAAATCCTCCTAAACGAATCAAAATGGAATGACAAGGTTTTGGAGCTCAAAAGCAACTTTGCAGGGACAAGGGGGGAAGGTTCTTCACAAGCAAACACAGCTCCTGCTGCAGTACCAGAGGGAGATAATGAGAATAGCATGCTTGCTAGACCTGAAGGAAGAGATAGTGCTAAAAGAAAGAGAGTCGTGGATGCTTCCTCATCCAGCACAGCAGTTGATGTTCTTCAACGCATTCACGTCAACAGGGAGAAGTGCCAACAAAAAGAAGATGAACAAATGGTTCAGATTCTTACTAGGAAAGATGAGAAACTCAGCCTTCAAAGGGAATATCTAGATCTCAAGAAGCTCCAGCGTGAGGAGAATTTAATTCTCAGAAAACAAGAGGCTGATAATGCAGCAAAGCATGCTGAGGCACAACTGCTGACAGCTGAAGCTGCAATCATGGCAGTAGACATTGACAAGGTAGCTCCACATTTGAAGAATTATTACATTGGCATGCAACGCCAGATCATGGAACGTCGTGGATTTGCTAGCTCCGACCCGAAAGATGCATGAGTTTAATTACTGTGTGTGTATGTTTCAGAGTTATTTGTGTCCTTTGAACAACTACATTTCAGTTTGAGAGTATGTATGTTTCAGAGTTATTTGTGTCATTTGAACAACTACATTTCAGCCTGAGAGTATGTGTGTTTCCGAGTTAGAGTCTATGTGTGAACTCAACTTTGTAAGTTCTGTTGTAATGATCGTTCGTTTCGCAACATCAGCCTTATGTATGTGTTGATCATGATGAAAAGTGGAATTTATGCTTCCTGACATGTGCTACTTAATTACATATATGACTAACAAGGTCCCAAATTAAGGGACACACGCTACTTCATTACAAAGTGGCTAGTTCTGGAACACATGCTACTTCATTACAAAGTGGCTAGCTCTGGAACACATGCTACTTAATTACAAGGGGGCAAGTTCTGGAACACATGCTACTTAATTACAAGGTGGCAAGTTCTGGAACACATGCTAATTCAAAAGCTTGACTTCAAAAGGTAGCTGATCTGCTTAAACATTCATATGCTTCCCTTTCTAGCAAAAGGTCCAGTGCCTGAACCGTACAATCCCCATATATGCTCGACAAGGTCAGTACGAAGATGGTGGCAAGTTTCTTTGTTCCGAATATAAGTTTGAGCATCTATAAAATCAACAATATTACATACAGGAGGGTTCTCCCGACCAGGCCACTCTGATAAATGAATGGTAGGAAGATCCACACCTTTCTCATCCATGATGATCGTGTTATGTAAGATGATGCAAGCCCTCATAATATAATTTAGATCTTCTTGGTGCCACAACCTAGCAGGGGAGTGTATAATCTTCCACCTAGCCTGAAGAACACCGAAACCACGCTCCACATCCTTCCTACATGCCTCTTGGCACTCTGCATATACTTTGTGCTTGTTACTTATGGGTGCACTAATTGTCTTGACTAAGGTAGCCCAATCTGGATATATCCCATCAGCTAGGTAGTAACACATATTGTAAATATTGCCATTCACATTGAACTCGACTGAAGGTGCTCTACCATTAGCTAAATCATCAAAGACCGGTGATCGATGCAGCACATTAATATCATTATGGGATCCAGGTAATCCAAAGTATGCATGCCAAAACCTGAGGTTCTCAGTCACCACAGCCTCTAGAATCATAGTTGGCTTCCCTTTGTGGCCCTTGTACATCCCGTGCAAAGCAGTGGGGCAACCAGTCCACTCCCAATGCATACAATCCATGCTGACAGCCATTCCAGGAAACCCTCTTGCCTCATTAACCTTTAGTATCTGCTGTAACTCATGTTCTGATGGTGGTCTGATCCATTCTTCCCCAAAAATATTTAGGCACCGTTTAGTTCGGTGAATTTTTGGGAAAAGTGGTGAAAATTTTGCATTGGGAAGCGTGTTCTGTGAGAGGTGGCACGGTCTGCGAAGCGAAAATTTTTGGGTCTTTTGGGGAACTAAACAGGGCTTACTATTATTCTGACAAAGCGCTTCAATGTCTCCAGTACGGTGCTCTCACCCATCTGAAGATGATCGTCTAATGAATCAGCAATGCTACCATAAGCTAGCATTTTAATTGCAATCGTGCATTTGTGGATGGGGGAAAATCCTCGCTGACCGGCACAATTTCGTTTTTGTTTGATGTAGGAGTCCGCTTCAGTAACCTTATCGACAATCCAAAGGAACAGACTCTCCCGCATTCGGTACCTACCACAAAATTTGTATTATTTACTGCATATTTGGATGACAATACAGTAAAAATTATGTTTCAGCTCGTGTACACACCTCCTGCGGAAATGTTCTGGGTTGTAAATTGGACGTCCAACAAAATATTGAGCATTCAATATTTTGTTAGCACCTTCACGGTCGCGCTTGTATGTCTTGTGACTCGGTATTGAACCTCCCCATCGACGTTTTGTCCCAGCAACCAAAACTGTTGCAGCTATCTCAACATCATCATCATCTCTCCCCTCACTGGCAGCCGTTCCACAATTTGAAAGCTTAATATACCTCATCGCCATCCCTAAAATCACTGCCAAATCGAATGACAAAAATGATATAAACAAGGGTGTGGAAATTTGGCTAAAACACTATAAAAACTCAGAGGGTGTTTACACAGAGAGCTAGATGGCACAAAAGCTACAAATCTCCATCCAAATAAAATATGTCCACAACAGAGTCTAGCACACTGTTTTCAAATTCAGACAAGGGGGAGCAAAGATGCATTTGGCTCTAGAGTATCAAAAGAAAATATACAAGTAAACAAAAATTTTGGTACTGCTACTGCTAACACATTGATGCACTTAAAATCTCAGATCACAAATTGATTGGACTGGACGCTGCACAACCTGTCTACCAATGAATCAAATATGCACTCCTGATCTGCTGATGCCACACAAGATTAAACCACAAGACCTGCAAAGGAACTGCTGCCGCACAGGCAGTTGCCCCTATGGCCGACCCTTCCTCCCATACCCTAGAATCGGATTCCCATGTTCTCGTCGTGGTGAAGCACGTACCTGATGCGGCAGCAAACTTGGCCCTGCCTGACAGTGATGGTTACTGGAGGCAGGTGCGGGCGGAGGCAACGACAGGGTTGGGGCATCGAGTACAGGCGGAGGAAGAGGAGCCGCCAAGCAGAGATGGCTGCCCGCCTTCCCCAAGACCTAGCGCCCAACGGAGAGGAGCCGCCGAAATCACTAGCCCAGTCGCCGAGCCGCCGAAATCGCAACGTCGTGCCTCTTCAGTTCCGGTCTTCGCGGGAAATAAAACTGACACTGGCGGGAGAGCGGGAACTGCCATCTCTGTTGGAGGCGTCACCAAATACCTTTCGGTTGCATCACTGTACACTTGAGGCAAATCTCCGTTTGCCTCTCAAAATTGCCTGTCTGAGCGCACAGTTCTCCACATGCGCGGCCCGACACGGCGAAAAGTCAATATAGCTAGAAGTAGCACTTACACGCTGCCGCTGTTCCGTCCGAGCGTCGAGCAAGCAAGGCGGGCCGGCGCCCCTCCGTGGGAGAGGGTCCGCCATGTGTTGTGGTGGCTTTTTTTTTCTTTTTCATTCTTTTATACAAACAAATATTATATACAGATAATTTAGTGTATAAATTATTTTCTAAAAACATTATATGTATAAATTGTCTTTTATGAAAAAAAAAGTTTATGCATAAGTTATGTGTATAACCCGTCTCTACAGAAAAATTATACGCACAAGTTATTCTTCTAACAATTGTGCATACAAGTTGTACGTATAAGTTCTACGCGTCATCAAACTTATACTTAAAAATTATCTGATAAAAAATTATAGTTCGCAGTTATGCGTCGAAGTTGTGTGTATAAGTTCAAAAAAATTATGCATACAAGTTGTATGTATAAGTTCTGCAACACGAGCTAGTGTCGAAGTTGTGCTTAAAAATTATCTGATAAAAATTTATACCTCGAAGTTATACGTCAAAATTATGTGTATAGATTATAATATTAAAAAAATAAAATTGCAGAAATTTTATCTTTCCAAAACGGAAAGCCACGGGCGCGGGAGGTCGTCTGGCGCGCGCGTCTCGCGGAATCGCGCGCTCCGCCGCGCTCGCAATAGCAAGGCCCGGTCCGACACCCAAAACGGGATATTTCCTGTGGTCTGAAATCGATCGCGCCCAACACGCGCTCGTTGATTAGTGATGCCCCGGATTTGGCGTATCGTGTCGCAAAATTGTTTTTGCCAGGGGCGCACAAACCACGGTCCACGGCTAGCTTCCTTGAATCCCTAGAAAATCACAGTATTTATTTAGGCAATTCACTTTTTTTTTACTCCACATAACTAAACGAATGAATGGGAGTGCTCAGTGGTGACTTTGAGAATCTTCAGATCTGTCGGTGCTCAGTCTTTCGGAGGTGCTCGTAAAGGTAGGGTTTGCGTACGTGTGTTCATAGGGGTGAGTGTACGTGCATGATATGAGCGTCTGCGTTGTACTGTGGGAGTTCGCATAAATTGGACTCGGAACGAACGGAACTAAAATTGTGACTTTTTATTTTAAAAAAATGTAGTACTTTTTAACCTCTATTTTGTTTCTTAACTCGAGATAGTAAAATCGGGAATAATTTATTTTTCTTTAAAGTGCATTCTAGATGGGTTTGTTCAATTCATCCAGCTAAGACCATGATCATACACATTCTTCTAATAATATACTCCATCTGTTCTTCAATATATGACGTTTAGGACAAAAAATTTAGTTCACTTTGAACTAAATTTCTTATCCTAAACGTCATATATTTAAGAACGGAGGGAGTATTAAAGAAGTGGTGATCTCCTCGAACTGTTATCATGTTGGACTGACCCTCTATGTTTTTGCTCTTAGTGGCTTAATCTAAGTGTTATATGTAGAAAGCTGCTATGACAATTAGTACAAAACTCGTGGGGAAAAAGTTTGTTCATTACTACGTCATTTATTTCAAATCGTAAGTCATTTTAGTTTTTTATTTATAGGTAGATGCATACAAATATTTATTAATCTATAAAAGTCAAAACGGTGTCATGATTTTGACGAGCTCAGTACTATGTCTATGTGTTATCATGATTCCACGTTCAACTGCAGATGTCACTGCAGAGCTCGTCAAAATCATCATCCTCGTCATATTTTTTTCGATAAAAGAAATTTTATTAATCTTAAATAATTACATTGAGATGGTACGATCTAATTAAGATCATTCCCGACCTCTGCATAGCTAAACTGCACACAACCTACAGAATAAAAGAAAAGAAAAAGACATGACAACATATGACATGTCACGACAAACTACACTGCACAACTTCATCTTCAAATTCGAGCACTACTCTAACAACATTTAGACTACGAAAAAGTTCTTTAAAAACAACACCTGCAACAAGAAAAACAGCATGCAAGCGCACACCATCCTTGCTATAATCCAACTAGTAAAAGTCAGACTATCGATTTTCAGCATAGAGAACAATTCATCGAATCATCGTCGCAAGTGGCATAGCCAGAAAAAAATTAGAGCTGGGGCGGCTTCTAACGACCGACATAATCGAAACAAAAAATATAACCGTTCGCATTACATTAGTGCAATCATATATTGTGATAACACAATTTTAATGTAAAGGTAAGATATTACCTCAAATTTGAAGAATAAATTCATAGTAGAAATCTAATTCTTTTTCTTTTTAAAAAAATTGAAATCTAATTCTTTTGTGGTCCGCTGCTTGCTATCTATATGCTGCTGCTGGAGAATTTGGCCGATAGGCCTAGTTTCATGCGTCTTGGGCTGCTGGGCCATGGGCCGGAAATTAATAAGATGGTCAAAAAGGCTCAGTTGGAGACTGGAGTGGTGTTCTTCCTCCTACCTCCGTCCGAGACAGAAACCAGGCAGCCGCCATGGCGCATCCAGCCCTCCAGAGTGCTGAATCTCGCCGGAGAAGGAGAAAGAGGGTACTTGTGCAATCCCAGATCTAGCTGGGGCGGCTGCCCCAGCTTGCCCCAACGTAGATCCGCCACTGATCGTCACCATAGTACTGGTCGACATCCTGCATTGCAAAGATGCCTCGTTCTGTGGAAATAGATGGAGTTTTTTAGATGAAATAAATATTTGGGAGTAGGAGATTTGTTTGGCTGACGGGGCCCAATACTTTCTGTGGCCTTTTGTCCTCCGTGGAGCTTGAATTTTTTTATATTTTTTAATCATTTTGCAAAATTATACGACCGTCTCAAAATTTATCAAATTTGACCACTGAACGTCATGGCGCACGGCGGCCGCCGTGGCCCACGGCGGTTCCACGTCCAACCGCCGTGGGCTACGGCGGTTAGGCCAACCGCCACGGGCCCAATGGGCGGGAAGACTAGCCGCAGTGGCCCACGGCGCTTGACCTCTATTCGCCGTGGGCCACGGCAGCAGGCCCAACCGTCGTGGGTCACGGCGGTAGGGATTTGCGACCGCTGTGGCCCACGGTGGCAGGTCGTCAGCCCCTATAAGAGCCGAAACTTTGCCCGAAATTGTCATAATAATTCGAAAAAAAGAGAGGGTTGAGAAAGAGAAGAGAGTGAGGGGGCGGAGCAGCGAAGCTCTGCTGGTCCTTCGCTTCATTGTAAGTATTTCGTTGATTTCAACCCTTTTAGCACCTGTACTTAGATGTAATAAAATCGTAATTAGTATTGATTATTTAGATTTTTTCTAGATCTGTAGTATTAAATAGTTCATTTTTGTAGGGTTTAGTGTTTAGAAGGAGAAGAGAGTGAGGTGGAGGGGGCGGAGCAGCGAAGATCTGCTACTTCTTCGCTTCATTGCAGGTATTTCGCTGATTTGAACTCTTTTAGTATTTTTACTTAGATGTAATTACTATTAATTTTGTAGATTTCTGTATGGTAAAGATTTATGGAGTATAGATCTGTAGTTATGGTTTAGATTATAGTTTACATGTTTACCACTCATTAGACTAAATTACGTAACATATTTACTGTTAGTTTAGATATTAGTCTTGTTGGAGTTTGTTACCACCGGCAATAAATTTCTCAGATTGCGTGTCGGGTCTCGGACGGTGTGCAAAATGGGACACAAGGATTTATACTGGTTCGGGCCTCCAGAGAGTAATACCCTACGTCCAGTTCGTGTTGCCTGTGTTATTTGCACTGATTTGTAGTAGGGGGATACAAATAGGCGAGAGAGGGAGCACGGTCCCAAGTCTCTGTGATGTGTGTACGTGGTTCATGTAGCAGAAGTCTGCGTACGCGTGTGTGTGAGCCGAGTCCGGCTAAAGGTAGAAGAAGAACAGTAAGAGAGAGCTCCTCCGGAGAGGAGAAAGGAGTGAAAAGGAGTCCTCTCCCCGCTTGCCAAGAGCTACTTTCCCTTTTATAGATCAAGGGAAACTTACCATCCAAGTAAACAGAGAGAGAAAGAGAAAACTTACAAGCCAAACAAACACAGAGAGAGAGAAACACCGGGAGGCGAAAAATAATGCCTCACACTTCTTGCCTGCACACACGCATGGGCACTCAAGTGGTGGTCTTGTTTTCTGTGCCTTGTTCATGTGCGCACAGCTCCTCCATGCCCACCGCGGCAAGCCAAGGCCGGGCCCGGTCCTTGCATGCCTGCATGCGTTCTCGAATGGTGAGATGTAGCCTCCTTGTTGCATGTCGTGGGCCCCACCTTTGGCATGTAGGTGTCCTGTTTGACGTGGACTTGAAGCCATTTCGTTGTGCTGCATCGTGGATCTCGCTGTCCTGCCTTCCAGTGGATCGTATTTACCATCTTTGGGTATCCCTAATATTGGATCCCGTCAGTAGCCCCCGAGCTTGGGAGGGAGTCACGGACTCGTTCCCAGGTTCAGTTGTCGTAGTGGAGAGGTAGAATGTGGTTTGTCCGGTGGGGGCGCGCGAGAGCACCCGCGGGTGGTAGCCCCCGAGCCCACGGGCAAGTCAGAGACTTGCTCGTGGGGTTAAGTTGCGATTTGACGTTGTGGAGATTTTGTGCCGTCGCACGTTGTGTGCCTTCACCTGGGTTTGCGAAGGGAAGGTGAATTTTGGTGGCCCCGCATGGCGCAGGGCACTAGTCGGGGAGTTGGTTTCCCCTTTTATTGCGTCTCCCTCGCACATCCTTTTCGTTAGGAAGGAGGGGTCGGGTGACGTCAAGGCTTGCCTTGCTGGCCGAGCCCCAGCACCCGGTGAGCTGCGTGCGGGTGAGCTCGAGTGAAGCCTCGGAATCCCGTTCGTCGGGTTCCGAACGGACCAGCTGGTGATCGACCTCAGACTCCTAATGGCGAAATCATCTAGTTACCGAGCCTGTTCGATCGGACTCGGCGGCTCGTCGCCTTTCCGTCGAGGAAAAACCATGACCTCATTTCCCACCATGACTCGAACGCAGTTCGGGATGCCCAGAGCGCTCGTGCGCCTGAGTTCTGGCGGCTGGGGCCCATCCTTCGCCGCTCCTCGCTCGGGTGCCCAGGACGGCTATCGAACCCCGCGACGGGCCAACCTTCGAACTCCTGATCGTCGGTGTGTGGCGCCAGCCCCCGAGCGCAGAACCGTGAGGGGCTGTTGGGTCCATTGGAAGCACGCCACGTGGTCGTTGTGACGGTCGAGTAGTCGTCGTCCAGCCCCTGAGCGTGAGGGCCGAGCAGTCGTCGTCTCCCAGCCCCCGAGCATGCGGGCCGGGCCGTCGTTGTCTCCCAGCCCCCGAGCGTGAGGGCCGGGCCGTCGTCGTCTCCCAGCCTCTGAGTGTGAGGGCTGGGCCGTCGTTGTTGTTCTGGTGGAGTAAAGCGTCAGTCCGTGTACATGAAAGTACTCGGCTGGTGACCTTTGTGGAGCGTCGTGCCAATCTGAGTACTGGGAAGTACTCGGCCAGTGGTGAGGGCAACCTCCGAGCGTAGGCGGCGAGCTCGGGGATCCAAGACCTGTTCCTGAAAAAAGAAAATCAGAGGATAGTAATATGTGGTGCGACAGATGCTAACTCTGAAGAAAAAGCATTCGACAACGTGTGATAGATATTCTAATTCCAATTCCCTTAAGTCTGTTAATTTCCTCGGGTAGTTATCCTGTTACGTTTATGCACCTGACCCCTGACAGCCGCATCCGTAGCGTAGGGAGCTGGCCGCGTGCACACGTAGGAAGTGTAGGTGTAGGGTCGCGGTTTCACGGTTTAAGGCGTGTGCTACCCGAGTACTTTAGTGACTTGTGCAAGAGAGGATCAAGAAAGTAAACTGGCAAAGAAAGAGTGCGCGCGCTACGCTCATTGGCCGTGACCCGACCGCTCGTGTAGCGCTCGGGCTGTATATGCAGTCGGGGTCATGCCAAGAGTAGCCGGCGGTAGCCCGGAAACACGTGCCGAGGTATGCAGTAGCCGGAAAACGGTAGTTCTAAGATAATACTTAGCTCGATTTGCGCTTATGTCGGAGGAGTCGGCGTGTCGCCCCCGGACCTGAGCTGATAAGCCCCCGAGCTTCGTGCTGCCTGTCGTGGCCAAGCGGCGCGGTTGCCAACAAGATCGGCAAACGGTTGAGATCGTCGTTGCGTCGATGGTCCGGAGTCTGTAGATACCTGGATGGTGGCGTTCGGCTCGATCGGGGCAGTTGTCAAGTGGCCGTTGCGGTAGTCGGGGCGGCTGAGCAGAGGGGCCGACGGGCCATCGTGCATCAAGGAAACGAAGCTGGGCGCTAGGCCGCCGTGCGTCGAGGAGGTGGAGCTGGTAGGGGTGGGCATTCGGTTTAAACCGACATTTCGGTTCGGTTATTCGGTGGTTTTAAATTCGATTTTCTAAGAAACAAGAACCGATCGGTGTTCCAAGAAGTCGAAAACCGACGATTTCGGTTTCGGCTTTTTTAGTTCGGTGTTCGGTTTTCACCGAACTTTTTTTGCCTTCCTCTGTTCGCAATCCTCAATTCCTCACACAAAAGTGAACCAAGATCACAGATCGAGTGAAGAGGCCAACAAAACTTACTCATGCGTGTGGGGGGCGCCCACATCAAGATTCCATAGCAGTGATAGCAGGCCAGCAGGGGCGTCAGGCGCCGCCGCTTCGCCGTCACCGATTTGCCGGGTGGCTGTTGTCCGTCGTTGTCGATTCGCTAGGCTGCAGCTCCCCGCTTATCGTCGTCGCCTTGTTGGATCTAGAAGCGGAGAATCCTGAGGTCAGCCTCGCGGACGCGGGCTCGCGGCGTCGCCTCTGGAAGCGCAGCATGCGTCCGCGGTCGCCGACGGACGTCTGGTCGAGGACTCGAGGAGCTTGCGGCAACCTTCTGGATAAGGTTGACTTGCGTGGTGTCTTATGGGCCAACATGGGCCAAAATTGTTTTTTCTGTCTTGCTAGGCCTTTTGGCTTGCGGTGGGTGGGTGGTGTTGGGTGTTGGCCTACCTGTGAATCGCATGGGGACGCTGCTGAACAAAACTTCGGTTTTATCGGTGGTTCGGTACTGTGCACCCGAAAAACCGACACCAAACACCGAACCAGGCAAAACATAAAACCGAAGCCGAAACCGAAAACCGAAAAACTGACATTTCGGTTCGGTTCGGTGATCGGTTTTCGGTGAAAAAATGCCCACCCCTAGGAGCTGGGTGCCGTCGGGCCATCGCACTTCGAGGAAGCGGAGCTGAGCGCCGCCGGGCCGCCGTGCGTCGAGGAAACAGAGCTGGGCGCCGGGCCGCCGTGTGTCCAGGAAGCGGAGCTGGGTGCTGGGCCGCTGTGTGTCCAGGAAGCGGAGCTGGGCGCCGCCGGGCCGCCGTGCGTCGAGGAAGCGGAGCTAGGCGTCGCCAGGCCACCGTGCGTTGAGGAAACGGAGCTGGGTGCCGTCGGGCCGCCGTGCGTCGAGGAAACGGAACTGGGCGTCGCCGGGCCGCCGTGCGTCGAGGAAACGGAGCTGGGCGCCGGGCCGCCGTGCGTCGAGTAGGCGGAGATGGGCGCCGCCGGGCCGCCGTGTGTCGAGGAGGCGGAGCTGGGCGCCGCCGGGCCGCCGTGCATGAAGTAGGCGGAGCTGGGGGCCGCCGGCCACCGTGCGTCGAGGAGGCGGAGCTGGGCGCCGTCGGGCCGCTATGCGTTGAGGAAACGGAGTTGGGCGCCGCCGGGCCGCCGTGCGTCGAGGAAGCGGAGCTGGGCGCCGCCGGGCCGCCGTGCATTGAGGAGGCGAAGCTGGGCGCCGGGCCGCCGTGCGTCGAGGAAACGAAGCTGGGCGCTAGGCCGCCGTGCGTCGAGAAGGCGGAGCTGGGCGCTGGGCCGCCGTGCGTCGAGGAAATGGAGCTGGGCGCCGCCGGGCCGCCGTGCGTCGAGGAAGCGGAGGCCGAGTGGTAATTTTCCAAGGAGCTGCTTGATTCGTACGAGTTGTTTCCGTCTCCAACTAGGCTTGCCTCGTACGACTTGTTTTGTCCTTCCTCGAGTAGCTTCCCGAGTAGGTCCTCTGAGTAGGTGGTTCGCACAACTACCTGTCCGTCTCAGAGTAGTTTCCTGGGACTCGACTCATACGAGCCCTTTTCCCGCTTCCGAGTAGCTTTTGCGAGTGGCGAACTCGATTCTCACGAGGTGTGGTCCAGAGCTCGCACATGTATGAGACAAGGAAAAAATAAAAACTTCCACATTAGCTCGTGTGGGCATGAAGACATAATAAGCAAGTCTAATTTTTTAAAGTTGTTGCTCTGAGTAGGACCCCAGCCCCAAGTTTCCGACTAGGAGACCTCCGAGTGGTTTCTTGCTTTCGAGCGATTCGCACGAGTACTTGTCCGGCTTCAGGTAGCAAACTCGACTCGCTCGAGTCGCTTCTCAGCCTCCGGTTGGCACTTCTGACTCGCTTGACGAGGAGGGCGCGACAACAGGAGCGGCTGTGGTGCCAGGTAGGAACATCGGCCGGTGAGCGCGTGATGCTGTGGAGGACGGACCGCTGGCCGGAGAACGCGGCGGCGAGGTAGGTGCGGCACCGCCGTAGGTGGAGGAGGCCGCGTTCGAGACGAGGCCAGCCGGAGTCGCGGTTGTCGTTATCGTCGCTGCCGCAGTCAGCACCGCGGCTGCCTTCGTCGTTGCCGGCGGAGTCGTGGTTGCCATGGGCATCGTCACGGCCGTCGGTGCCAAGGTCGCCGTCATCGTCGCCGGCGGAGTCACGGTTGCCGTGGGTGTCGTCGCGGCCGGCGGCGCCGCGGCCGTTGCCGTCGTTGCCGGCGGAGTCGCGATTGCCGTTGGCATCACCGCGGTCGGCGGTGCCGCCGCCGTAGTTGTCGACAGAGTCACGATTGCCGTGGGTGTCGTCGCGGCCGGCGGCGTCGCGTCCGCTGCCGTCATTGCTGGCGGAGTTGCGATTGCCGTTGGCGTCGCCGTGGCCGGCGGCGTCGCAGCCGCCGTCGTTGTTGCCGGCGTAGTCACGATTGCCGTTGGCGTCATCGCGGCCGTCGGTGCCAAGGTCGCCGTCGTCTTCGCTGGTGGAGTCGCGGTCGAGGAAGGAGTGCGTGCACTATCAGTCGACGCGGGAGGATACGGAGGAACACGTGTCACCGGCCGTCGAGGAGGATGCCGGACGCCACGCTGTCGGTCAGGGTGCTTGGAGTCGGGCGTCGCGCCGCTCGGTCGTGGAGGAGGCAGAGCAGGCACGGGTCACCGGCCGTCGTGGTCGTCATCGCTGCCGAGGGCGTCGCCATGCCGTGGAAGTCAGAGCACGTCCGAGTAGTTCACGACTCGCACGAGTAGTTCGCGACTCGCACGAGTAGTTTTGGTCGCCTCTAATTAGTTTGTTGTACACCGCATGCGAGTATGCGAGCTCCTTTTTCTTTTCTTCTTTTTTTTTCTTTTGTATGCTCCCGACTAGTTTGTCGCCGTCCCCCGGGTAGTTGCATTCGCACGACTACTTTCCGTGAGCCCCCGAGTAGTTCTCTGAGCAGCTCGACTGCGGTGTTTGTGCGCTAGCCCTGCAAGGAAAAAATGCATCTCTCGATGGGGGGGGAGCTCGCCGCAGGGGGGATGAGATCGCGAGCCCGCTCGACCGCCGGGGACCGCTGCCGCGGCCCTGCTCCGCCCGTCTTGCCGCCGTGTCGTGGCCGCGCCACCGAGCCTTCCTCTCATTGGTCTGGAGTTGCGGGGGAGGGTGCCGCTGCGCCGGCCACGACGGGGGGCGGTGCGCCGCGTGCGTGAGGAGGTCGGAGGCGCCGCGCTGCCACTCCGTCGAGGGAAGAGGCGCCAGCCGCTGCTGCTGCTCGTCGAGGCGGAGGCGCCAGCCGCTGCTGCTGCTCGTCGAGGTGGAGGTGCCAGCTGCTGCAGCTCGTCGAGGTGGAGGTGCCAGCTGCCGTTCGTCAAGGTGGAGGTGCCAGCTGGCGGTGGGCACGGCAGCGCCCTTCCTGCTCCCTCCTATGCGGGCGGCGCTGCAACACGTGGCGGTGGTCGGGCGGATGGGGCAAGCCCCGCGCCGCTCGGATTTCGTCGTTGTGCTGGTCGGGCTGCCTCCTAGGGAGGGAAAAGGAGCAAAGCTGCTACTCGATTGGTGGCTATAGATCCATTGCTCGATGGGGGAAAACAGAGGGGCGCGAGATGTAACTCGCCTGCCTGTTCGATCAAGGAAGAAAGGAGTGGCAAGGCAAGGCAACGCTTCTGGTGGAAGAAATCAAGGGGAACGGGATTTCCGCCATTTGCCGGTTGGAGGAGGAAAGGGGACGAGCTGCTGCTGCTCGTTTCCATCGTGGGAAGAAGAAAAGGAAATCGCAAACCATTGCTTGGTATTCGGCAGCGACGAGAGAGCCAGGCCGCTGCTGCCGTCTGGGACGTCGCTGCAGCTGTCAGTGTCGCGGCCATCGCCGTCGGTGTTGGCGGAGCCGCGGTTGCCGTCGTCGGCGTCGCCGCGGCCGCCGTCGTCGCTATCGGCGGAGTCGTGACTGCCGTGGGCGTCGTTACTGCCGTCGGCGTCACGGCCGCCGTTCTCGTCGAGGTTGGCCGTCCCAGACCTGCAAAACGTCGTGACACACAAAAAGACCCCTACCTGGCGCGCTAACTGTCGGGGTTTGTTACCGCCGGTAATAAATTTCTTAGATTGCGTGTCGGGTCTCGGACGGTGTGCAAAATGGGACACAAGGATTTATACTGGTTTGGGCCTCCACAGAGTAATACCCTACGTCCAGTTCGCACTGCCTGTGTTATTTGCACTAATTTGTAGTAGGGGGATACAAATGGGCGAGAGAGAGAGCACGGTCCCAAGTCTCTGTGGTGTGTGTACGTGGTTCATGTAGCAGAAATCTGCGTACGCGTGTGTGTGAGCCGAGTCCGGCTAAAGGTAGAAGAAGAACAGTAGGAGTGAAAAGGAGTCCTCTCCCCGCTTGCCAAGAGCTACTTTCCCTTTTATAGACCAAGGGAAACTTACCAGCCAAGTAAACAGAGAGAGAAAGAGAAAAGTTACAAGCCAAGCAAACACAGAGAGAGAGAAACACCGGGAGGGGAAAAATAATGCCTCACACTTGCTTGCCTGCACACACGGATGGGTACTCAAGTGGTGACCTTGTTTTTTGTGCCTTGTTCATGTGCGCACAGCTCCTCCATGCCCACCGCGGCAAGCCAAGGCCGGTCCCGGCCCTTGCATGCTTGCATGTGTCCTCGAGTGGTGAGATGTAGCCTCCTTGTTGCATGTCGTGGGCCCCACCTTTGGCATGTAGGTGTCCTGTTTGATGTGGACTTGAAGTCATTTCGTTGTGCTGCGTCGTGGGTCTCGCTGTCCTGCCTTCCTGTGGATCGTATTTAGCGTCTTTGGGTATCCCTAATATTGGATCCCGTCAAGTCTATTTATTTGTTAGTCCCTGGATGTAGTATTTGATAGTAGTTATTGGTTTTTATTATGAATCAGACATGTCGGAGACAGTCACAGTTAAATTGTATTATGGATCTGGAGAAATTATATATGGTCCAAAAGGAGTTGACTTGTCAAATTTTAGTTCAATTGAGAAATAAAAGAGCAACAGAAAGAACTTGGGAGGGTATAACCAATTGGCTGGTCAAGTTATTTGCAGTAGATTTAGAGCACCAATGCATGTCGGTGATGGTACTAATCAACAAAAGTGAACATGTGTATTGGGAGCTCATGCCACTTGAAGGGACTCGACAATGGAGGAGTTATATCAGAAATGCATGCCGAGTTGGTTTGCCCGTGATTTTGTTTGTCCAAGTTTTCCTGAAGGGTGGGTCTAGCAGTCAAGTACATGAGGAAGCTGAGGATGTGGATGAGAGGGAAGGTGATGATGAAGGGGAACAACAAGAGAACGAAGAAGGTGATGAAGAAGGGGAACAACAAGTGGACGAAGAAGGGGATTCTGAAGGTGATGAGACATCTAGAGGTTATGTTGTCACTGGTTTTGTTGATGAGGGAGAAAGAAACCCTGAGGTGATGAGACATTATGAGAAAGAGTTACAAGATGATGAACGTGCATTGGAAGAGACTCTTCAGATGATGATTATGATCAGTCTGAGGATCATGTGTCCTGGGATTGGCAGAACTACGATTTCTCACAGTGTACTGTTAATCGTGGTGACAATGTGCCCTGGGAGTACACGGAGAATGAGGCTAAAGTAGGCGCCATGTACCCCAGTACTGCACATGTGAAGGATGCAGTCAAGTAGTGGTCCACCTTGACTCTGCACAGGGAGTTTAGGGTAGTGAAGAGCTCTCCGAGGATATATGATGTGCATTGCAAGAAGGAGGATTATTCTTTTCGAGTGTATGCATATAAGGGGAAGTGGGATTATTACTTAGAGGTGAAAAAAGTGGTGCCTCACAGTTGTACTTGTTCGGATTGATGCAAAGCACCGAAACATTTCAGCTGATTTTGTTGCAAGCCACATGTACCCTACCATTGTGAAATGTACTTCTTATTAGCCAAAGGCCATTATCGGTGCAATTGAGGAAAAATTCGGGTACACCATCAGTTACGGCAAGGCATACCAAGCAAAGAAGAAGGTATTGGAGCATAGGTGGGGTACTTGTGAAGCATCATACCACAATTTGCCTAACTTGCTGCACACAATAGTTCAGATGAATCCTGACAGCTACTATGATATCAAGGACTATCCTTGTGAGGAGAAACCAGACAAGCATGTGCTTCAGTGGTCATTCTTGGCATTGGGTGCCTGCATTGAGGCTTTCAAACTGTGTCGACCGGTCATTTGCATAGATGACACTTTTCTCACTGGTAAATACAAAAGAACAATCCTGATAGATGTGACAGCTGATAGTAACAATCAGTTGCTTCCTTTGGCCATTGCATTTGTGGAGGAGGAGAATGGTGACAATTGGTACTGGTTTCTTGAGAGGTTGAAGAACATGGTGGTGCAGGATGTGCTAAATGTGTGGGTCATACACGATAGGCACAAAGGTATTTTGCAAGCAATGAATGACATGAAAGATGGCAGCCAAGAGCGATACAGAGTTCCATTGTGGAGGGATGTTAAGACAGGTGGTGCAGTAGGCACATGAAAGCAAACTTCCACAACCTGTTCAAGAACAAGACCCTGTCTAAATTGTTTGAGCGGTTGTGTGAGCAGATTCAGAAGAAGAAGTTTGATGCCATCTGGAAGAAATTAGATGACCTGACAAAGAAGGCATTAGAGGAGATAGCAAAGAGGCCAGTGAATCCTGAACCTGGAGAGGAGCCAATTTCTCTCGAGGATGTGTGATTAGATGGCCCTCAAGTTAGGCGCAGAAGAGGGAGTGCTGTGAAGACCTTCAGTCAGTGGATTCAGAATGAGCCTAAGAAAAAGTGGTGTCTCATGTTTGACGAGGGCGGAGCAAGGCATGGGATAAAGACCACTAATTTTGCTGAGGTTTACAACTGTGTGCTTCGCGGTTCAAGACCTCCTCCTCTAGTTGGCATCATTGAGTTCTTTATGTATCGTACAATGCAATATTTTTACGAAAGGAGCTAAGTAGCGGATGAGGTTCTGAGGAACACTCAAATGACATACTGCACCAGAATGACTGGGTATTTGGAAAAGGCTCAGAAAAAAGCACTTCTTCACACGGTCACAGCGCAGCCTTTGTACCAGTCTGCTGAGAATGAAATTATGTGGAGATATGAGGTTGAGTGCAAAGGGAAAATGCGCCTAGGCCCATCACGTGAAAAGACGCAACAAGTGTGTGACCTTGGCAACCAAATATGTAGATGTTCATGCCGGAAGCCGCAACTACTACACACCCCCAGGTCACATGTGATCGCCGTATGTTATAAACTTCAAAATTTCAGCTACCGTAGGTACGTGCCATGGTACTACAACAAGGAAACTGTTCGGAACATTTGGAACCGAACAATCCAGGGCTACCTCGTGCAAGGTACTTTTACCGAGAACCCCAAAGAAAATGCTATGCACATACCAAATCCAGATCCTGAGATGTGCCAAGGTGTTGGAAGAAGGAAGAAGAAGAGGATTAGAAACAACATGGATGAAGCAGAAGCTGGACCTGCAGTAGTGATATGCTACAAGTGCCACAACACAGGCCACACGTACAAGAAGTGCACAGCTCCAAATTATGCTTGCAACGCACCACCTACGGCCAATGTGGGTTCATCAACACCTTCAGGACTCTCCCAACCACCATCAGGACGTGGATGCGGACGCGGACGTGGACGTGGGCGTAACAACAATGCAGGATTCAGATGATCATAGTTGCTTGTAACGTCAGGACATTTAATTTCGGAATTTGTAATGTTTGAACTAATATTTCATGTACGACTTATGCATGGTATTGTATTTGAATAATTGAACTGCTATTTCGTGTCGTCTTAATTATGCTGATTCATTTGTATAATTTTGTCTATGATTGTAATTTATAATTTTGTCTATGATTGTAATAATTATTCTCATCATGTTTTGCAGGTTTGCAATGGCCTCCTCAGGTCCTGAGTTGGACTTGGAGTTCCTCACCACGAGAAAGGACAACGTCGAGGTGCCAAAGGGGACCAACACTCCTATGTGCTTCTGCGGTGACAACTACAAGTTTGTCAGGTGCAAGGTTCCCGGGTACGCCTACGTGATGAGGTTCTTCATGTGCGCCAACTATGCGCACGACCCGATCCAGCCTTTCGACAGCAACCTTAGAGCCAAAGTAAGGACTTACTACATTTCTCGATTATTCATTTGTCATTTTTGTTTTATTATTTGCTGACATGTCTTTCAAAAAAGACTCCACCTCCTCTTTGTGATTTCATGCAGTGGCTAGATACCGAGCAGTCTGAGTTCGACAAGAGCTACGTCGAGGAAGCAAGCCGTGATGCAAGGGAGAGGTGGTTCCGCATGGTTGAGTGGGAAAAGAGAGAGGGAAAAAAGGAGGAGGAGAAGGAAATGCGCATTCGCCAGGAGATAAGAGAATGTGAAGCGGCCCAGGCCCGTGAAGCCGACAGAGAGAGGAAGAGGGAGAGGGCTCGCCGGGCCAAGGAAGCTGGGCCAGATGCCATCAGGAAGGGGAAATACCCCGTTGTACTCAGTAGACCTAGAGTATTAGTCGGACTGTATCAAATAATTCGGGATTTCATGACATCGTGATTTAGGGTCCTCGGTTTGTATCCTTAAGAACTTTAATCGAACTGCATTAGAGTGTGTTTTCTCCGTTACATGTGTTTCGTTAGAGTCACGGTCATATGCAGAGTCGTTGTGTTTCCTCCGAGTCACTGACGCGTTCTCCTCCCACGGATCGACTGGCCCACAATGCGGCAGTGCCCTAGTACTAGGGTGTGTTTTCTCCGAGTCACTGCTTCGTTTCTCTTCCCACGGATCAAAGGGCCCACCACCCAGTCAGCCTCCTTCTTCTGCCTATATGTAGCACCATTCACTCCATTGCCTTCTTCTCACAGGATTCAACAATGACTTCCTGGAGTGGGGATGAACACGGTTTCGGTCCTATGTTGTGGCATCAGCAATCTCCTGATTTCGTAGCCAATTTCCCATTGAAAGGTGTGACAACCCGCCCAGGAAAATACCGTACTATCACCTAAACCAATCCACTTTGGTCATTAAGCAATAATAAAGTATCATCCTGTCGTTAGTTGCCGGGTTAACGCCCGGTGAAATCACTTACATAGAAACAAGGATCGACAAATATGCATTAAAACTCACGCGAAGGCGAGTCCAGAGTACAACACATGATTAAAATCCAAATCTGCCCCGAAGGGTTTAATTATTACAAACCAAGGTACTTGACATGGTAACAAAGTTCAGAGTTTCGAAAACAGCGGAATTAAACTAAACGGCGCGAGGAGCATCACAGGAGGCCTGCCATGATGCCTTCTTTCATCGTCTTCCACCCACTCCAGCTCCCAGCCAGGCGGGATCTCTCCAGGCCACACATTACTAAAAACATTACCTGAAAACAACAAATTACAGCAAGGCTGAGTATACTAATACTCAGCAAGACTTACCCGTCGGTGACAGCTACATCACCAACTCTAGACATGAAAGGCTTTTTGGCCAGTGGGGTTCTTTTGCTGAAAAGCAACAAAGAGTATGTCCTTACTTTCAAGATTTTAGCACAGATTCTAGTTGATTACTCTCTTCTAAATGAGCAAGCAATTGCAAGCACAAGTTGTGCAATACAATTAATCAAGCATAAATATTCACAAAGTTCCATCATTAGGGATATCATGGCCAGTTGGATAAGTAGTCTCAGATAACGGTGAGAGGCTGACAACCGATTGATTTAAACCTTGCAAGGTAAACCTAAACACACGGTAGGGTGCCCTCACATGGGCAACCACTAGACGGTTCCCAAAAGTCCTCGGTTCGGGATAAAAGGCCACAGTCCTCGGTGCAGGCTATCTGGCATACCCCGCGAGGCACCCAGAATCACACGTGCACCACCGGTAGCTAGCCGTGGGACGCATCCCAAGATTAGTGACGGTAAAATCCCTTACCGCCTCATTAAGGTACTAGGCTTACCGGTCCCATTCCCGACAAGTGCTTAGTACTTTCAAACACTTAACCCACGAAAGCCATTGGACCGGAGCCCACATCCCATGCCCTTACCACATGAGCAATCCATTTATAAAGATCTTATGATTCCAACCTAAGAACCTATTCTCGCGAGTGACAAGTATCACTCGACTTGTAACGGTCCTATAGCATAGCAGCTACCGACCTAGCATACTAGTAAAGACATAGGTACCTGGGATCATGCATCTAGGGTTTCATTTCAACTCCTGAGCGTAAATGTACAGACATCCATAGATAGTTGCATAAATTTCCAAAAACAAATAGGTTAATGCACCGGGGCTTGCCTTCGTCAGCACAGTTAGCCTGGGGGTCCTCGGTGTCCTCGTTCACTTCCACGTACTGCAGCTCCGCGTCAGCTCCTCCTTCCTCGGCTTCCGGCACGAGCGCGTAGTTACCGTTAGGAAGTTCTACACGGAATGCAATGCAGGGTTATTGAGTGGAGTGAGAGTTTAACCATCTTTTGTTGGCCATATTCACCTTGACAAACATTTAATTAACATTTCTCTTCATTAAGGTCATTATATGAGAAGGTTTATTATTTTAATCTTTTTAATAGTGACTGTGTACATATTTAAGCAACTAACACGGTTTAATCACACAAAACAGCAAGGGTGGATCTACAGCCCCTAATTAAGCTAAACAACATTTTAAAAGGTCAAAAAGGAAGCAAGGATGATTTTTCCTAATTAAACCTAATAGGGAGCTTATATGGGTTCCAAACTTTTCATTTCAAAATAAATTATAAAAACAGGGAAAAGGATGCATTGCTGGTCCTAATGACCCAAACCAGCTACTGGTCCAAGATTCAAATTTAAAAGAGACATAAAACCTATATATCAAAAATGACATTTCCTAGCTATTAAAATTATGAGAAATACATAAATAAATAAATAAAGTACTTCTGCAGCCAAACTCATTCCTACAACATCTCTGACCTAAAACAAGCCTAGGAAACCAACAAGCACATCAAGATCAAATTTAGAATTTGAACTAAGCATTTAAATGTAAATCTAAGCATAAAACAAGAATAATTACTTCTGCCGGAGATAAAATCATGATAAATACAAGAAAGTTGAATCTAGGCATATCATTAGCATAGCCACAAGTTGAGCACAAAAATCTAATTATTTTTAGCTACAAAAATCATTTAGACAGATTCAGCATAAATACAAAACAATTCATAATAAAAGATCTACATAGTAACTTTGTGCAATTTTAGGTACAGAAGCTAGACATGACATAACACACAACATATCCAAAATTCAGCTACAGAGAACTTGTAGATTTTGAACTACAACAGATCTAGGTTTATCAGTTTTCTATTTTTCATGCAAAAACTATCAGGCAAACTTATGGTCATGCTTTACAAAAGTTGTAGGGCTCTTCACAAGGAATCCAACAAAATTGAGTTTGCATTTTTCTGATTTTTCTACAATTTTCTACGGATTTTACAAGAATCAGCAAAACACCAAGTACTATTGAAGATTCACTTTACAACAAGGTCCCTGGAAAGTTTCTAATCTTCACAGATATGCCCTCGAGGCAAAAATCCTCACATCCATGCCCTCCAGCAGCGGCGGCGGCTCGCCGGCGGCGATGTGGGGCCCGCCGAGGCAAACAAATGGCGCAGGGGTGTGATTCGACTCACGAGGGTTCGATTGGTGGCCGAATCGAAGGCGGGGACGGCTCCGGCGAGCGTGCTCGGCGGCGCGCGGCGGCGGCGGCTGCTGCAGGCTGCAATTCCGGCGAGGCCGAGGCGGAGCTGACCAAAGTGCGGGTGCTCGAGCTTCGGTAGGTCCTAGAGAAGGTGTTAGGGCGGTTGGGCGGCACTGGCAGCGAGCGGAGGGGGAGGCTCGGCTCGGCGGCGGCAATGGCGCCGGTGGCGGAGCTCAGGGAGGCGGTGGGGTGCGCGGTACGCGCGAGGGACAGGCCGGTGGCCTTTTATAGGCGACGTTCACGGCGCTTTGAAGCAACAAGAGGGACGAGGGGGGCCCCGGCCGGCGCGTCGGGGCGCGGGCGGCGTCGCCGGCGGGCGGCGCGGGTGGGGACCGGGCGCGGGAGCGTGGGAGCACGCCACGGGGTGAGCGCACGAGGTCCCAGGCTCGCTCGGGACGCGTGTTGCCTCGGGGACGGGGTCCTGGGGAGGCGCGGGCCGATGGGGGCCCGGACGCCGAGGCTACGGCGGCTGCGTGGCCGTGCGCGCGGGCGCGCGTGCGGGAGCGCGACGTCGCAACGCGGCGTGCCTCAGTTTTTGATCCATTTGCACGAGTTTGACCGCGAATAACTCAAAAATCTTGAACTGAAAAGCACCCAAGAACCTATATCAAAGTTGTAGATCTACTAACCCTCTACAACTTTTACAAAGGCCGACAGGTGTTTTGATCAACAGTTTTTGCATGAACTGCTGGCCAAGTTAGGGTTTTTTCATGGCGCTGATGAATAGTGTTTACTGCAGTTGACCAAGATTTACACCATTTTCCACTCCAAATCTCAAATGCTGCCAATTATGAAAAGTGTGCCCCTCGAAAAGACGAACAACTTTTATATTGGCCGATTTTGAAGTGTTTAAATGAAATTTTGAGAACGCAGTAAAAGTTCTCGGAGGGTTCAAAAGCATTAGGGGTTTGACCTGGATTTGACCATGCCTTTGACCGAGATTTGACCACAAGTGAGTGTTGACTTGGTTCACAAGGTCATTAGGGGTTGCTGGATAGGTTTTCGAGGTGATGACCCAGGTTGACTAGAGTCAACGTGCTTGACTCGGTCATTAGCATTAATGATGCTAATTAAAAACCTGGGGCGTCACAAAAGGCAAGAGTGACTTCAGATCGATGCGTGAAGTTAGAAGCTACGCACCGAAGCAAACGGTGTTGTGGCCTAGGTGTTCGCACGGTGAGTTTTGCGTGATGCAAGTGTACGAGGGATGGAACAACTCCGGTCGTCGCTTCTGTCACTGCCCACATGCATGGGTAAGCAATGTCCACAAATTTGTTCATCATCTTTCTTTGGTTTGCTAACATTTTCTTACCTTTTGCAGTACTCCACCCAAACAGAGAACTGCGGTTTCTCGCAATGGGTGGATCCACCAGCTATTCGCCCCTATCAAGAGTACATCGACTACCTCGAGGACGTCGTCATCTACAACCTGAAGCGGGAGCTGTCAGAGGCATTGGCTTTCCCTGATCGATCGTCTAGCACTGGAGACGGTCGATGCTGCAAATGTTCAACCTGCACTTGTGAATGCCACAAGAAGAACAGCTCCCCTCCACCTTCACCACCTCCACCCCCAACTGGGTACTACTACATGCCGTCGCAAGACTCCGGCGGGTCTTTGCTCTCCGGGCAGTTCTCGTACAACTAGATTAATTAGACCTGTTGTAAATCAAATTTCTAAATTCCCTAAGTCATGTTATCAGTACGTAAGGCGCTTTGTTAGGGTTTTACGAGCGCCGTACATGCCATTGCAAAGGTGTGTGTTTTCTCTTCTAAATATTAAAAAAACCAACCGCTGTGGACGTGGAACCGCCATGGGCCACGGCGGCCGCCGTGCGTCATGACGTTCGGTAGTCAAATTTGATAAATTTTGAGACGGTTGTATAATTTTGCAAAATGATTAAAAAAATATATTAAAAAAATTCACCTTTCAATCCCCCATTTAAACAAAATTCTAAGAGTTTGTGGGGGAAAACTTAATTTCCCAAGGTCTCAGAGCTAGAAACTTGAGATATGTTAATGCAACGTGACGGGTTTGGGGTTTTCTCATCATGTTGCCGAATATAACCCTATATTCTAGAACTGGAACCAAAGTACCAAACGCTCTCTGCAGTTCAACTCTTGGAAGTTGGAAAGCACAGCAGCTCTGCTCTGGACAGAAGTTGTTGCAACGGGCTCAGTAAATCCAGTTAAAAAAGAACTAAAAAGTTGATCCTGAGATGGACAGTGAAAAACACACCCATTGCCCAGTCGCTGACTCCCGCACAAGAGATGCACAAATTTCTTGATAAAACCACTCGGTTGCGGAAATATAGACACAATATAACAAAAATGAACTAAAAACTGTATCATGCGTATAACTTGCAATCCTTCCACCATGATATCAATGAAAAACAATCTAACCAAGAAGCAACTAGCAGCTATCTTATCTCAGGGGATTAACCTCAAGAATGTCAAAAACTCAATATAAATTGTCCACAACCACTGGAGGAAGATGAACAAAATACAACCATAACATAAACCATTTGATCTACCTACAGGGCTATGACAGGAATACAGTATCAGTTCTTCAATAACAACAATGCAAAGCATCGGTCCCGAATTACACAAATAGATCATTAAGTCTTCAGGAAACTCAGACATTAATATTGCATACAATATGAGGCAGCAACTATCTCCAGGGAAGTAGACCTTCGCACAGCTGAACAGGATTCCAACCACACATTCCTGCAAAATGAGAAAAAGGCATAAGCTACCTTAAAAAGCTACTAAAAGGAATACAAAACAGTGCATGAACAGAAACTCAACATGCCGTGCCGCATAGCATTGGGCAGTGTGGCAAAAGCTGTGTTAAAGCATATTATACAGTACAACTACACAAAGACCAGGTACAAGTCAAAGCAAGCATACTGTGGCTTCACATGATGGAAGAAACTGGTGATGGAAAAATACAAGAAATGATCATAGCAAGCACCCTCCAGATATTATCTAAAACATAACAAGGAATATGGCATTCCTTCCCTAACCATATTATTTTTATGCTTATCTGAAACTTTAATGTGTCCTATTCCTAATAGGAATGGCAAACAGTCAGAAAACTAGGTAGATAGCATAATTTAATATAAATTTTACATTTATATCTACAAGCTTCAAAGGACAACAGCTCAAGTAAATATGGGACTACAACTGTTCAAGCAACTGCTCAAATATTGGACATGTATCAGATCAAAAAATATAAACTAATCCATGCGCACATATTCGCAAATGACAAATAGCCATGTGGAGTGGAGTGTAGCAAAACACAGCATAGCTTCAAGTCACGGAACATGAACTAATGGTAAGTAATTTTTGTAACAAAATACTGTACCACTCAAAAAATGTACAAATGCCCTTATTCCTAAAGTTCAAACATAGCATGCTCTGCCAGCACTCGCAGAAGTCCACAAGGACAAGTTACTAGTCAGACTGAATAAGGTACCTATGCTTCTACAGATTCTACCTATCTATTTGTTTTCCCTGCCAAGTATGTTACCGAAAAAAGCATAAAAACGTTTTCCCTACTTAGACGAAAATACAAGTCAAATAATTATCAATAGTGGAAAAGACAAACATTCTAAAGCAGCTAGTATGTTGGCAGAAACAAATAGATATCGCTGAATGTTCAACAATTCTGTGTTCATTGAACCAATCATCCATCATAATGTTTTTCGTTGCCATAGTCCTACAGCAGTTCACAAAATCTCTAGCAAATATTTCAACTAAACCATTAATCATATCTTTGAACTCCAATTTTCAATAGTCATTCTTTGTCCATCATAATGTTTTTCGTTGCCATAGTCCTACAGCAGTTCACATGCTACTATGCTTAGCCTAACAAGTGCTTGAGTGTTCATCTTTATCTCAAAACCATGTTAATGATTCATACAGATTATACTATATCTACTGTGTAAGGTGCATATTTGTACAAGAACAGGCTCAGTCCACTCAGTCCAACTGAGATCAAAATAAATTGTCCATTTATGATAGCATCCTCTCTACAAGTAAATATTAAATGTAGTGCCCCTGCTTATAATCCATAATGTGTTACAAACCCAATGTACAAGAAAGTAGCCTTTACAAATTCCTTTTTCCTAAATACATATTGACAACCAAAATGATTACAAGGCGAGAACTATATAGCAACAAAATTTACATTCCACTGTCCTAGACAAATACGCTATGTACAGTTGTTGCCTTAGACAATGCCATGTAGCTACAAATGAACAGATCACAACAGAAACAAAAAACAATTTTGTGTACATGACAAGTTACAAGAGAAGTCCTGGTACAAAAAAGACATCTTACATGGTGTTACCAGCATGCGACTACCAAAACGTACAATTAAAATTAGAGGGTTACAGTTGGAAACAAAAAAGGAATCAGATTAAGCTTCACTTACATCTCAATTTCTTGCTACAACACATCGCCGGAGACACAAGAACACCACAGCCACAAGCACTAAGAAGATGCTAGTTGTTACTGAACCATGCCTGTGTGCAAATAAGACGCTGCCCTGGATCATTGTTGCCTCTACATTAGTAGCTCACCAAGCTACATTACTGAGGTGTCATCCGCCTACGCTTGGAGTGGTCAGCCTCCCTCGACCTGCTGCGTACCCCAGATGACCTCCCCCTGTCCCAGTCCTCATTGCGTTCTGAATCACGATCTCTGTGCCTGTGATAATCGCCATAGCGATCTCTGTCATCCCTATGCCTGTCCCCCCTCTCCCTCTCCCTATCTCTGTCCCTCTCCCTGTCTCGGTCTCTCTCCCTGTCACGATCTCTTTCCCTACCTCTGTCATAGTCATGATTCCTCTCCCGGTCCATGTCACGCTCATCCCGGTGCCTCCTCTCTGGCCACTCCTGTGCTGGGGGTGCATCCCGCTCCCTCTCACGCCTCCTCTCTGGTGCACCAGACCACTCCCTCTCCGGTGGCCTCTCCTTCCCATGGCTCCCACCTTCCCCATGTTGCTGATCAGATGCTGCATCATCTCCATAACTTGATTGTTCCTCCCCACCACCCCAGGCACCCATGTTGGGATCAGGCCACATTCCGCCTGCCCCCATCCCACCCCGACCAAAGAAAGCTGGGTTAACATGTGGAGCAACAACCGGCGGGAATGGCTGCATCAGCCCAGGGAATGGCATAGCTCCCGGTCCACCTGGGAAACCGCCAAATCCACCACCCATTCTTCCCATAGCGCCATAGCCAGTAGGATCAAAACCCTGCCCCAGCATTCCACCCGGCGGCATCATTGGTGGCGGCGGTGCAACCATTCCACCGTTCCCCATGATCCCACGGCCACCACCTGCCGGGCCCATCCTGTTCCTCATATTACCAACAGGACCTCTACCCATGCCTCCACCGCCTCTTCCCCAATTTCCACCACCTCCGCCTCCTCCACCACCGCCACCAGGTCCTGCAGCTCCTCCACGGCCACCACCATAATTACCGCCTACCTGTGGCCCTGCTGGACCACCACCCCCTCGGCCACCCTTTGGCTGCATAGCAGAAGTCTGTGCAGCCATGGCCTGCTGGTTCTTCACCTGCGCCTCGCCCATCCGTCGCACAGTGTTCGGTGTGGCAAATGCCACAACACATGGACGGCCATTGAACGGGTGCCCGTTCATGGCCTCCTTGCAGGCAGCGGCTGCACCAGGGTCATAGAAGTCGACCTGGCAGTAGCCCTTGGACTTGCCGCTGGCCTTCTCGTCGAAGAACCTCACCTCCTTCACCGGCCCATACTTGCTGAGTTCAGACTCCAGATCTGCGTCCGTCGTCCACCAGTGGAGCTCCCCCACGAACAGCGTCGTGCCGCCAAGGCCGTCACCCCCGCCAACGGGGCCACCGTTCCCGACCACGATGGGGCCGCCGCCGAAGTTTCCTCCAGGGCGGTTGATCCCGTCGCCTTGCTGAATCTGGTGGTGCTGAGGCAGCGGCGGCGCGGGCGCGACCGGCGGCTGAGGTGGCGGGGGGAGGTTGGGCTGGGCGGGGGGTATCCCAGGAGCGGGACCGGGCACCCCGGGGATGCGTACCTGCTGCGGCGGCGGTGGGGCCTGTGGAGGCGGCGGCGGGAGGGTGTGCGCCGGTGGATGCTGCTGCGGCTGCGGCTGGGGCGGTGGAGGCAGCTGCTGCTGCGGCTGGTGCTGGTGCTGGTTCTGCTGCGGCGGCGGGGCCTGCTGGGTCGGCGGCGGTGGCGGCGGCGGCTGGTGGGAGGCGTGGAGGAAGCCGTCGCCGACGTTGACGTCGTTGTAGAGGTCGTCGAAGTCGTCGTCGTCGCCGTAGTACTGGTCGACGTCCTGGACGGCGGAGATGGCCTCGCTGCGGTGGAACGCCGGGTCGCCGTCGGGATCCATGGCGGCGGCCGGACGAGCTCTAGGGTTAGGGTTTTCCGGATCCGAGTGGGCGGAGACGGGGAACGGAGCTGGGGTGTTTCTCGGAGGCTCGGGCGAGATTGCGAGAGCATATCAGGCATTCAGAATTTCAGATCAGGTTCTGCCGTGTGACATAGGCCGTCCGATGCACAATCGACGGGCTAGATTTGCACAGGGATTTCCCTGGTCAGCGTTGGTGCCTTGGGCCCAGATGTCAATGACCGACCGGGCGGAGAAGGTAGGTATGCGAATGTTCGTGGGGAAATTCGGTGGTACTGGGCTTCAAATAGGCCGTAACGCATCGCGGGCTTTAGATTAGTGTGTTATAAGGCCCACTAGAATCAGTACTGCATGTTGAGAATCTCAGTGGATATCTGCTCTCAAGAAGTGTTAGATGAACTTTATACTTCAGAACATGTAATCTGAAAATGACTTCATGAACATCCTGAGTTCATGTTAAATCTTGCACAAGCATAAAATGACTTCATGAACATACTGAGTTCATGTTAAATCATGCACATACACATACAAAATCTTGTGTATGCCATACCTCTCTTTTTTTTCTGCGCAAGCATAATGTCCAGGACAGTTATTCATTTTTCTACGGGTGCACATGTACATATTTGATTTTTTAATTTTCAAGTGCAGAAGTTCATGTACCTAACCCCTCCATTTCAAATTATAGGACATTTTATTCTTTCTAAGTTTATTGTTTTTGTTATGCATCTAGATATGAACTTATGTCTAGTTGCATAGCAAAATAGACAAATCTTAAACTGTCAAAATAGCCCATAAGTTGGAACTAATTGAGTGTAATGTATGTAGGGTGAAGACTTGACTAAAAGAATCCGCACATCATGGTCATAGATTGATGTTAACTGCACAAAACTTAGCTCATAAATCACCATTAGTAGTTTAGAGCTACAGAGTGTTTTCTTTCAATTTCTTCTAACATTGCACTGCGACGTTTTAAGGGGATGTTTGGTTTCCGGCCTTCGGTTGCCACACCACGGATGCAGTTGCCACACAAAATCGGCTGGTGTTTGGTTTTCACCTAAAATATTGTTCACCATAGGAATTTGAGCTCATTTGCACCTACTTTTTCGCTACAAGTCTGACGAGCCTTTTCTCCGCCACAGAACTGCGGCGCGCCACAGCCCTGGCATGGCAGGGTGAGGATGGGAACCAAACATCCCTAAACAACTTGATGATACATGCACTTCAATTCAAAAGTAAGAACCAATCACAAACATATGCAGATCAGCTCGGATAAAAGATTATGGGCCACAAAACTATGAGCAAAATGCCAAAATCACTACCGGAATGCATGGCTTTGCCGAGAGCGAGATGCTCTCGGCACAGGCCTCAATACTCTCGGCACAGCCTGTGCCGAGAGGGAACCCTCGGCAAAGTGCTCTCGGCACCGCTGGGCCGGCATAGCGGGCTTTGCTGAGAGCCAAACAAGGCACTCTCGACATAGATGTGTCGAGAGCCCATTATAGCTCTCGGCAAAGGCGCGACTAGGGGTCACGCCGTCAGCCGCCGGCGGTGGGGCCGGGGGCAGGCGGTCCCACTTCTTTGCCGAGAGCCACATGGCACGCTCTCGGCAAAGAAGAGCCCTGTGCCGAGAGTCATTGACCTGGCTCTCGGCACAGCCGCGGTCAGGGTGGACCGCGTCAGCAACGGGACCCACAGTTGTGCCTAGAGCGGCTGAACTAGCTCTCGGCAAAGGACCGGCCAGGGGGCCCGCCTCGCACCAATTCTAGCTCTCGGCAAAGAGGGGGACCGGGGCCCACATATAGTATCCGCGCCCGCAAATGTGTGTGAGCCACGCTGGTAGCGGGCCTGCACGACTTCTTTGCCGAGAACCAGGATCGCAGCTCTCGGCAAAGGTGACCTCTGTGCTGAGAATATTACTCTCGGCACAGAATTTCTGAACCAAATTTAATTCTAAAAATACCAAACATATGAGAAAAATTGCCAACACTTAACATGGCACCATTTATGTTGCATATTACTTATAAAAAAGTTTTTGTATTCAAACTCAAATTTGATTTTGTCTAAGTCTCCAAATCAAGTGACATTAGTTCAAATTTTTTTAAACTTCTCGTGAGATGTTCCGGTTTCTAAACAGCGTATGTGTTAAAGTATTCAAAACATCCTCAAATTTTTACCACAACCTCAACATACGATATCATGAGCGCTTGACAAAATTCGTGATTTTCAAACTTTATTTGAATTTTTTACAATTTTAAAACCTTTCTACCTCACGATCTTCATCATGATCAGAGAACCAAATGAAAGAAATTTAGCTTCATTTCATGGACATGGTCTTAAAGATGTCTCATGAACATGAATATCATTTTTTCACCATCTTTACTATACGATTTCATGCACTTATAGTTCATTTCGGACGTATACGAAAAAATTACCTAAAATGAATTAAAATTGTTAAATATCAAACTGAGTTAAAATTGTGTCAACTTTGAACATATACTTTGCATGAGTGTATGTTGATGGAGGAAAAATTTTGGGGGGCAGATAGTGATTTTTTTTTGTATTCTTTGTCGAGAGTTGAGGTAAAACTCTGGGCACATAACTTCTGCTCACGGCACAGAGGCCCATGTGCCGAGTGCGGGACCTTTGCCGAGAGCCTCTAACTCTAGCTCTCGGCACATCTAACGGCAGGGCCAGCGGCCGTCACGGCGGACCAGCTGCGTCGTGAGGCAGGCTCTGTGCTGAGAGCCTTGACTTTTGGTTCTCGACAAAGTCACCCTGTACCATGTGTCAGAACTGTGCCGTGAGCCTAGCCCTGCTCTCGGCAAAGCAGGCCCTGTACTGTGAGCCTGACCCATGGCTCACGGCACATGCTGCGAATCCGGCAGTGAATCCATGCAAAAGAGACACGCCGTGGTCAACTCTAGTCAAGCGAGAGTCCACGGGTCAACACATACACAGCCCCACATACAGCCGCAGGATTTGAAAGAGGGGCAGATCCAACGGCGGCAAACAATCAAACCAAAAATACCCGCCCTTCTCCCAGCGGGCCACCGCATGGCGCGCGCCACCGCCACCGTCGCAGGCGGAGGAGAGAGCCCGTGCAGCGCGACGCGAGCCCGTGCAGCGCGACGCGACGCCCTGAGAATCTGAGACCCTCCAAATATAGCCACCGATTCCACCGTGTTTCTCTCGCCGGCAGGTTCCCCCTCCGTCGTCGCCTATATAGCTCCGCGGCGACGTATCACGACGAGAACACCACCAGACGGGAACCGAGCAAGATCGCACGCACCGCACGCGTCACCATGGCCCGCGCTCTCGCTCTCGCCGTCGTCCTCCTCATCGCCTCCGCCGCCGTGGCCTTCGCCGCTGAAGCCCCGGCCGCCTCGCCGCCGAAGGGGTCTGCCTCGGGCTCGTCGACCTCGCCGTCGAAGGCGCCCGCGGCATCCGAGAAGGCCCCCACGACGTCGCCCGAGAACGCAGCGGCGACACCCAAGGCGACCCCCGCCAAGGCCCCGGCCTCCAAGTCAGAGGCGACGCCTTCCGAGGCGCCCACCACTGAGTCCGGCGCCGCGTCGTCACCTAGCGAAGAAATTGCCGAGTCGGAGACAGCTCCCACCGGTTCCCCCACGAGCGAGGAGGCGTCCAGCCCGTCCGAGGCCTCCTCGGAGGAAGCCGCGTCACCCGACAGCAGCGCCGCCGCCGCAGAAGAGCCTTCCGCCGGTGGCGAGGCTGCCGCCGAGGAACCGTCGACGGCGGAGGCCGCAGGCCCCGCCGCCGATGGCCCGCCCGAACCCACCCACGCATCGGACTCGCCAGCGGATTCTCCTGACCCAGCCGCTGATGCGAGCGGCAGCGCGGGCACGGGCACCGGCATTGCTGCAGCCGTGGTGGCCGCCGCCGCCGCCGCCTCCGTTGTGCTTTCTTTCTAGGCCCCGGTGGGCTTGGTCTCTGATCGATGCGCGGATGGTATGTGTTCCTGAGGAATCTGCATGCGTCATATGCGTCTCTGAATTTCTCCTCCAAATTATTTAGGCCTTTCTTTGGTGTATAATTAAATTTGTTCGTTTCCGTTGTTTTTTGTGTACGTCTGTAATTTGAACATGGATGAATTATACATAGTTGTGTTTCTTTTGTCTGTTTTTCTTTTTCATTCTTGTCGGTTCCGTAATGAGTTCACTATCCATTATAGCATCTTCGTATCTTGCATACTAAACTGAAACATAAAATCACAAGTTAAAGTCTAAGTCTATTTGAATGACATTTTTCAAATTTAGGGGTCCATTTGGACATTAGTCTAATCAATCATTTCCCTTTATGAAAATAGTACTCCCTCAATCCCAAAATATAGCTTCGTTTAGACTTTTTCAAAGTCAAAATTTTCAACTTTGACCAATAATAACTCCTAAAATGATTTATTTGAAATAGAGAAGATTACATATTTTAATAGTTGGTTTCATGATAAATCTATTAATATCATTTCTACATTATTAGCATTTATGATTATTTCGTTATACATGGTCAAAGTTGAAAAAATTTGATTTTGAAAAAGTCTAAACGAAGCTATATTTTGGGACGGAGGGAATATTTTTTTACTAGGAAGAGGCTTTGACAATAATTTCATTATTCGTTTTACTTTGTATGATACAAATTATAATTACAAGAATTTTTAACTACAAATACGATGGCATCAAATTTTGTTGATCAAAAGTTGGACAAAATAAACCTTATAGAAGAAAAATGGAGGAATAATTACAAAAATGGTACAAATCAATAAAAACAATTAAAGAACCTAAATTATACTCCCTCCATCTTGTAAATAATGCAATCCTATCATTTGAAAAAAAAATTCCACAAAGAGTGTAATTCTAAAAAATAGATCTAATTATCTGCCTAATTAAGTACTGATCTGCATGCCAAACTTACTAAATGTGGCTAAAAATAGGGGTACTAGAGTCTTTTCACGCCACAACTAATATGTCCTAAAAAACTAAAATAGCACTTTTTATGGGACAGAGGGAGTAGTTTTTTGCCGCATTAGTAGTGTCCCGGTATATCAAACACAATTTAGACAAATAAGTAGTGTCCCAGTATATCAAACACAATTTAAACCAATAAGTTGTACTCTATGGCGTGTCTATTGAGTATCATATGAATAAAACTCTTCTCACGTATGATGAAACTTTAGTTTTTCTTCTCATAAGATTCTTGTCAAGTCAACAGTTTTTCTCATGTGGCTTGTAATTTAATGCTCATGAAACACTTCATGAAACTTCGAGTGAGATCAGTCTTAAGTAGGAGTATCAGAATATATCTCATTCTCATGGAACCCAACATAAAAATCGTTAATAACTACTATCTCCACTATGCAAAGAGTGTCTCTTTAGATTTGTCTTAAGTTAAACCATCTTATATTTGACCAAGCTCATATAAAAATATATCAATGATTTTGATGTCTAACAAGTTTTATTCGATTCATTTTGAAATATAAGTTCATACCATACCTATTTAGTGTTATAGATATTGATATCATTTATTGTTTCTGAATTCAGCACAACAGCGGCGATCGGACCATTCCCCCGTTAAAAAAAGAATCAGATGGGACGCGACGCACGTGCTCTCTCTCTCAGGTTTTTTTTACAAGAACCACATATATTATATTAAAGCAGCAAAGTTACAACCAGGCCCCTGGAAAAGAAACCAAATACAACAAAGTCTCTAAAACTAGATCCGGAACCGCCACCAGAGAGCAGGTTGCCGGCGAGCTACAACAGATGCATCACGGGCGCAAGATTGCAGCGGTGCAGAAGGGCCTCGCGAAGCGCAGGCTTGAAGTAGCTGAAGACGCCGTCCAGGGGACCATCACCGACTTCCCAAAGATGATGTTGAAGCTGGCGTCGACGGGTATGATGTCGTCGTCTTCGAAGCTGGTGGGTGGCTCGCTGCCGAGCCGGTGATGGAGAATCTGGTGAGGACTTGTAGTCAACTGGTTTAGTGCTGCATGATAGGGAGGGGAATGGGCGGAGGCGGAGGCAGAGGAGGGAGGAGGAGTGGTTGATGAAGGGCGAATTGGCTTAGAACTGTGGAGCGGTGGCAGTGGAGCGGGCAATCCAAGCCAGGGGGAAGGGAAAGCGAGCGGATTTGGTGGTGGAATGTTAGGGCAGAGGCGGGACGGAACAGGGAAGGAGGACGGGCGGACAAGCTCGGATCTGAGGGGAAGGGGAAGGGTGGCGGAAGATCTGAGGAGAGAGATGAAGGTGGAGGAGGTGATTTTATTTAAACATACCTGGCCGGCGGAGTCGTCGGCGACAGGGGCGGAGCCAGGATTCGAGGATAGGGGGCAATAGACAAAGCAAAGTAGGACCGATAGGTAAGTCATATGGTTTTAATCATTAGTGGATCCATAAAAGGTGCGGCCGTGCCAAATTTTTTTCAAAAAAACGGTGATTATGTGCAATTTTTCATCATATATGCACTCATATGATACAACAAAAAGTTATGCACCCACGAAGCAAGTGCACCTCTTTCGAATTTTCTCTAACTCCGTCTCTGATTTTAATACATATACAATAGTAGTATGTTTCATAAATCTTGACCAAAACAAAATTATATATTAATCAAATTAATTTAGCTCTACGACTAGTAGAAAGGAGAAATTTACATACGAATCATCAGTTCATCATAGATTAGATAAGAGAAAATGGTAAATGGAACACGAAATAGCACCTTACCTCTCCTGTGCGATGCGACCTCTCGGGTATATATGCAAGACGCATGGTCACGTTCGGCTTCCGGCGAGTCCGAGCAAGCGGAGAGGCGGAGAGCGGAGACATGATCGCATGGAGGCAGACTGCAGACAGCTGGAAGAGGCGCAGAGCTATGAAGGATTGGAGGGTGGAGCGCAACTGCACAAGCTATAAATCGAAGAAGACGAACAAACTGGTGACGGTGCGAGATGAACAGACGATTGTCATTTCGTACTTCCTTTTGTGAGCAGCCGAACAGGCACACGTACAGGGCTCAAAGCTAAATGTGCTGCATACACATACACATAAAACTAGCCAATTAGGCCTCAAAGTTGATTATTTGGGCTAGATTAGAAGGACCTAAGTAGCTATTTGATACATATATTAAATATATAATAGTAGAACTAGCAGAGCATTGGGGGGGTGCCAGGCCCCTCCCAGCCCCCCTCCCTCCGCCTCTGGTCGGCGACGAGCTCGTTGTTGACATTGCTAACGTCATCGACTAGAAACAGATATAAAATCCATCCCTATCGACGACGCCAGAAATGCAAAGGTATATCTTAACATGATGCTAAGTGTATATCAGATGTTGCTTTCAGATAAACTAAAATATAAATTTGCTACAGGTCATAGCACAACTCGATCTAGGTTGTCATCCCTGACAGAAGTGCCACTAAAACGCATGGATTGGTACTCTTACATATGCCTTGGATCTCTAGATAAGAAAATATATATAAATGGGTATCCGCAAGCGCACAGATATGAATATACCATTGTAGCATTTTAACCAGGAGTAAAACCAGGTATCGTATTTATATTCTACCACAGGGAAAGAAGTCTTCTATCTATAATAACAAATACATGTACATCTCTCAGTTGTGTAATGTAGAGTGACCAAAATATATCAATTACTATAAACAGGTGTAAGTCACATAAAGATAAAGATAATGATAGCATTGATCAAGTCATAACATAGTGAACCACCAGAAAGTGTCAATATAGAAAGAGAAGCGTATTCACAGCCTAGTTAGCGAGGATACTCCTCGGTAACCCTAAACTATACGTCAATGCATACTATGATTAGTGCAATACATTTAACAATCATGGAAGAAGAACTATTATACTTATGCATGGGGAGACTACCCAGGAGGATCAAGGCCGAAACTTGAAACAACCCAAATAGTATAAGGCTCCACTAGCCCTACACACGGGGGGTGGATTGCAAAGGACTCAATAGTGTTGTCACCACCACGATCTACCACACGACCCGGCATGTAGGGTGCAATCGCAGGTAAATACAGTATAAGCACCACGCTTACACTATTTTTACCACTCACCCAAGTTAACAGATGATCTAGGTGAGGGCTATACGACTCCATACACGAATATAAAGGTAAATCAACTATGCTAAACATGTAATCATAACAAACACCAAAGCATATAATCTCGAATATAATCATTGATAAGAACATATGTCCCCACAGCAAATGTAAAAGAACTTATAAAGAACTTACAAAAGCGAAGCTAGATCAGTATCTCGACCAGTTTCTAGACGATCAGGAGCCAAGTAGACGCCTTGCCTCCCCCCTAGATCTAGACTAGTTAGCTACTCTCGCTATATGGTGTTTCTAGGGCGTAGTATCTCTGACTTGATCTGGTGTATGAACTGAAGCTAGACTCTCCCTTCTGCCGGGGGGGGGGTCAGGGGCTACTTATATAGTCCTGAGGAGGTACCATGTGCCGTACGATCAAACCGACCTAACCTTCGGTTTAGATTGATCCTCATAGGCGGTGGAAGAACATTCCAGAAGTAGGGCTGACGTGGTGCCCAGGGGAGGCCGACCGGCCCCACCACCAGGCCGATCGACCTGGGGTGGGCCCCCCCCTCGGGGTCTGCTTCGTCCTGGTTGGTTCTTGCCCCTTCCAGATGCTTCTTTCTTGGATGCCAAGTCACGTTGAGTTCCGGAGTCCTCTGGAGTCTTCTAGAAGTGTTCTTTTCCCATTTTTCTGATTAGTCCCTGCAAGACATAGAATTCTCCAAAACTCCAGAAAAACTATTAGTGGCACCCTTTCTAAGTTGGTATTAACAATTATGCCCTTTTCTTATCTTTGGTTGACTTATAAATATATAAGATAAAATGTGTCAACAAACTCCCCCAAGCTTACCCTTTGCTAGTCCCTAGCAAAGCTATGCTATAGCAGGATCAGGAGTTGCTACAACGCTTTCACACCTCTAAAGTACTATGGTTTTCAAAAAAAATTCTCCTCAACAAAATTGCTCCATCTTACCTTTAACCATGGTGCGTAGCCTTTTCATAAATCTTAAGCAATTAAAAGACAGAACAATCAAGTCAAGCAGTATTCTCAAATTCTTTGATCAACTATCATCCTGGGGCTTTGCAAGATTTTTCAAATAAAACTCAGAGATCCTGTGTATGACCCTCTCAAGTATGGAGTCACACTTGGCAAGATGTGTATGGTGGGATGATAGTGTTGAATGGATGAGGGTGAAAGGTGGTAATATCTTCTTTTTTTCAAGCTCTTGGACTACATCTCTCTTTCTAAGATTTTAAGATCTGGGCTTTCCATTCTTGGAGAGGTGGGCTCTACTCGCCCCGGACTTTTGTCCATTTTTCTCTCTCCTTAGAGATGTGGGTTCTTCTCGCCCTCGGACTTGTGTCCATTATTCATCTCTAAACTTATTATTTAGGGAGGTAGGCCCTTCTCGCCTAGTATGATACTTGTCCTTTTCTCTCCCTCTCTCATCTCACCTTTTCTTCTCTCTCTTTTTTTCTTTTTCGAATGTAGCCCCAGAATCTTTTTGACATATTGAGAGAGACATATCCAAGAGTTGCATTATAACATGGCTTGTGGCTTGATGGATTATGGAGAATGCGTACTTCCGGGTTAGAAGCAGCATAATTGGTGGAATGGAATGATCTTGATGTGTATGACAAGCTCTCAAGGATCGTAAACACATGAACTCATCATGTAAGATTTTTCATGATTTTAAAAGGAAAACCAGGAATCAAGCATCTCTAGGAATATGATAAACAGTAGCTCAACTTTTCATGAATCATCTTTCAAAGCCTAGACTTAGATTAAGCATGTACTTCCCACGGGTTTTGGGTTTAGAGCAAGTTAAGCATTTAAAGCTTTAGGAGAATCTAGGTCTGAAAACTAAGTATTGAAGAGGAATTACGGCGGAGCAACTATTCATCATTTCCAAGCATAAATCATCAAGATCATTATTAAAGAGAAAAGCCAACTAGCAGACTCTAGCATTTATTCACACTAAGACTTTTAACTAAGACTCTTTAACTCTAGGCAAACATATAACTAGCTAATATTAAAAACATAGGATAATGATACTTATCGTGATAACTGGGGGTGCTCTCCCCCAAGCTGGATCTTGAAGTAGTCCTTGATTCATCCTTGGAACTTGTTTGCCTTCAGGTCTTCCTTAATTTCTCCCTGTAAATATTAATCTCGTACATACCCGAAGGAACAAATTCTAGGGTTATGTTGTGAGCCTTCATGTGCCCACTTCTTTTTGGGTTTTTTCTGAAAAGTGTGGACCTTCATGTGCCCACATATTTTTGTAAAGAGTGAAATGTACCGTGGGCACCTGAACTTGCAGCGTTGTGTCAAATAGGTCCATGAACTTAGAAACCAGACATCTAGCCCCTCGAACTTGCGAACCCGTTCACCCCAGGTCCAATCCGGTTTTGCATGACGGTTTTGCATGGGCACTGTAGCGATGCTGATGTCAGCGATGACATCAGCACTTCTTAATTTGCGAAATTGATATCTTTTTATTCGGAGCTCCAAATATTGCAAATAATATATCAAATTTGATCGTCTCGACGAGCTCTTTGCAATGGTGTACTCCGTTTTGTTATTTGAGATAGTTTTATTTAGTGTAAAATTAAATATTTCTATAAAATAACATACCGAATGGGCATTGTTGTTTTAATGAAAAACGCGCAACGGTGTGGTCTAAAAAAAGTTACAGGACGAAGAAACTGTATGCTACGAAAGCTAAACGGCCAATGCGTAGCTTCAAAAAGAAAGAAAAGGAAGAAATGCGAGCCTTGGCTAGGGTTACCATTGGTGCGCCCGTCCTTTTTTTCTTGGGTACTACAGGAGTGGAAGCATGCATGCATGGGCACTGATCTGGCTGGACAGCATTGCGGTTGCGAGGAATTGAGGAAAGGCTCCTCGAGAGCTTGCCGCTGAGGGAGGAGCTAGCGTTGGAGAAAGTGCAGTGTCCGGCTAATCATGCCGTGCATTATTCTGGATCCCGTGGAAGCCCTGCAGAATCGTGTGCAAAGATGCATGTTCCTGTTCTTGGGTTGTAGCCTTACGGGCTGGGTAGTCGTTTTATATAATAATATATCACTTATTTTATAGAAATATTTAATTTTACACTAAATAAAACTATCTCAAATAACAAAACGGAGTACACCAATGCAAAGAGCTCGTCGAGACGATCAAATTTGATATATTATTTACAATATTTGGAGCTCCGAATAAAAAATATCAATTTCGCAAATTAAGAAGTGCTGATGTCGTCGCAGACGTCAGCATCGCTACATTGCCCATGCAAAACCGTCATGCAAGCCATGCAAAACCGGGTTGGACCTGGGGTGAACGGGTTCGCAAGTTCGAGGGGCTAGATGTCTGGTTTCTAAGTTCATGGACCTATTTGACACAACGCTACAAGTTCAGGTGCCCACAGTGCATTTCACACTTTTGTAAATTTTTATATGCAAAAGGGATGCTAAAGCAAAAACATGTGAATGCAAAATTTATTTTTTATGCCACCACGGTGCGGAGTACATGGGGCCTTAAGGAACAGATGCAAATGTAGAAAACATATTTATGGTCTTTTTCTAATGCAGGTATAGGTAAGTAAATATGCTAAAGGAAATATGCTAAAATATGCAGTGCGGAAAATAAATATTTAGATAAATACCGAGTTACCTCTCGGCGAGAATTTCGAGTACTTACTTGAAACGAACCGGGTTTCCAACGAAGGGAACCCGATCCCTGCACCTCTGTGATAGTCCCAGGAGGCTATCACGTGCAAATCCCTATTTCAGAAAGTAAAGAAATACCGTACAATAAAAGGAAATAAATGAAAGTCCACATAATTATAATAATTAAGCATCTGAGTGCATCATTACGGCACATGCCGGGTACAAGTCCAACGGGACTAAATCAAACAGAGTAAACATCTACGCAGCGGCTCTCATGTAGAGAAGTAGACTCCATATCCGTAGGCAACTCGAGTGTAGGGCGAGCCTCAGTCCTCCCATCCATCGTGCTCAAAGTCGTAGTCCGGCTCCTGGTCTGAAAACCTGTCATCTACTCGATAAGCGAGTAGGTCATGTCAGCTTCCCAACAAAGAGCATAAGCAAAGAGAGAATAATTCTAATATGCAAGAGTAATCCTATTTATGGCTGTAGAAGGTTATGCAAGCAGCGGTAGCAACATCAAGGTAAGCAGAATAGCCGAGATGTCTCCATCTCCGAGGAGATTCACACCTCCGAGGACAACACCTCCGTGGTCAACACCCCATCAAGGAAATGACACCAAGCACTGGATCTCAACCAAGATACAGCATCCCACTCTCATCTGCGACGTGGGGTCACCGGCTCCTATCCCCACGTCTCAACGGCACGAAGCCGGGCTCACACACACAGGGAAGAGAAAGCAGCACAAAAGAATACTAGCCAGGTGAGAGATCAAAAGGGCTGTCCATACCAGTGGACACGGACTATAGCTATAGGTTTAACACTCTGCAGAGGTTGTACAACTGGACCCGCCGGATAGGGCAGAAACTGATGCCTCCGATCCACATCCCTACCTAACGGCCAGAGACCTAGCAGTGGGTGGCACTCTCCTGCCTCTCCAAGCCTGACTCATCCAGAACTGGGGCGCGAAACTTGCCAGCAGGGCCTCGGAGTTGTGAGACCATCCCCGGAGAAGCCGGGGCAACGTCTACTCGGGGGGTATAACCCGTCCCCCTCACACGACCACACCGGTCCACCAACTAGTTCTCAGACCGAACTCCGCCCATACGTGAGCGAACGGTTTGTACGAAAATAGCCCAAAGATCAAGGTCACACAGACGATCGGTCCTTAATTGCAAGAGCGAGCACTCACCAACTCCAAACGTCCGACACGCCGCTAGGGCGAGAGGCCAGGTCGCATCTCCCCTAGGCAGGCATTCACAAGTAACCAAAGCGGCTCGCTCCCACGATAACACGTCAAGGATACACACTCACCCAAAACACACGCAAGAATTCCGAGCTATCCCAACCTCAGTCCAAACCTGAGATCCATCCATAACTAAGGGTAAAATATATGGATGAATAAAGTCGGGAACTAGCTAGGGGTCTGTAGCTAGTTCCAAAAGTAGGTAATCCAAGGACAGGATAAACAATTACAAGGCATGGCTAATCAATTGTCTATGCAATTTAAAATCATACATTAAAAGTAATTAAGCACTAGCAACTAAAGCAAGCATAGGATCTAAATGGTTGGGAGTGACATGACACCTGGCTGGTGTCCGTAGTCCTGGTCCGGGTTGAAGTCGGGGTCGTAGGCCTCCTCCGGGTCGTAGCTCGGGTCTGTGCAGCACGAGATACGAGACGCTAAATTACCGGCAAACAACTAAGCATAAATCCAAGGAAGCCCAATTTTAAAAGATCCAAATAGAACCAAACTACCTACAAACAACACCGTCTCATTTTTAGAAAAATAATGAAACTGGTTTCATATTTTTCGGAGTTATAAATAATTAGTTATGAATTTTCAAAGTTTAAAGGTTTTATAGATTAATTTCCAAATTCATTTATAAAACAGAAAATGATTTTTATTTTGAAAATAGCTGATGACGTCAGCATGACGTGAGCATGATGTCAGCAGCAGGGTTAGTGGGCCGTTAATGGGCCGAAAGTGTCATTGGGCTGAATACGGCCCATTGGACTCAGCTCATTGGGCCGAACGAGCCAAGTCCGGCAGAGCACCCTAAACTAATTTCCGAGTGCATCCGTTAAAAGATAAAGGCCCGTTACATGGGTTGTAATGGGCTACAGCCCATGCGTGGCTACCTTGGCATCTGGTCGGGAAGTCCAGTGTTTCCCCCCGGATTCCACTGGGAGGCAGCGACGCCCCACGCCATGCATCTGTGCGTGGGCGTGTCCCGGCGCGCGGCCGACGGCGACGGCGTACGGTGATAAGCGGCCGTAACCACCCCGACACTCATGTAAGCGGGGTCCGTGGATCCCTAGGACTTGGCGATCTCCTCAGCGCAGCCTCAGCTCTGGGGTGGAGCATCTGGGCACGGCAAGGCGCAACGCGGCGGCGATCTCGGCATGAGGCAGAGGCGACGACGGCGTCAAAGCAAAACAGCAGCGGCGAGAAACAAAAGCGGAAGAGGGATCGCACTTTAGCAACGCATCTGCGCGGCACAGCCAGCACTTGAGTGTGCTAGGCGGGGCACGTGCGCGAGCACCGGCAAGGCATGGCCGCGACATGGCCAGCCGACGCGCGCGAGTCCCGGCGAATCGAGTGCGGCGCGGCTCCGTAGCAGCAGCGGCAACGAACCCACACGGCGCGGTGTCGATGCTCATGGGGGTGAGCGATTCGGCACATGCGCACACATACACACGAGTGCGGCGGCGAAGTTAGTGCACGCGCACGTACACACGCGCGGCGCGGAGGCGACCGGCGGTGACATGGCGCGGCGCGGCGAGGTTAGGTAGTGGCCGAAGGCCTGCCTGCACGTGCTGGGGTGCACGGCGGCGACACGGTAAAGGGGATCCTGCAGAAAATAGCGGCGCGAAGGCCGGACAGGGGCTGATGGTGAGCACGAAGCTCTGCGCACGGCACGGCGGCCGGTGCGGCGTGGTGCAGGGGCACGCTCCCGTTCAAGGTGAAGGGAAGAAGCAAGGGCGGATCGCTGGCTCACCGCGGGGCGAAGATATAGGCGAAGCAGTGTCGACCGCGTCGGTGAAGATCACGGCGGCGACGGCGAGGTGATGCAGCGGCGCGGCTTCTTCCCCTGCTCCGGCTTCTGCTCGCACGCGGACAGCCTCCTCTGGACCACGGACGGCTCCAGCTTCTCACTCCTCGGCTTCGTCTTCACGTGGCGGCGGCGAAGCGCCTCCCACTTCTCCTCCTCTCCCCCCTTCTCCTCCTCTTCTTCACACGGCAGGGGAACAGAGTTGGGGGAGAAATTCCCCAAGTGGCGACGGGGCCAAGAGGGACTTGGCCTCGGAGGTTTTGTGCGCGCGCAGGGTCAAGGAGACCGGGGAGCAGCGTGGGCCATGGGTGTTTCCCCCTTTCCTTGGCGGTGAAGGCGCGGAGCGCGGGAGAGGCAAGCTGGCTTGGCGCGCGGGATTGGCCAGTGGCAGAGAAGTGATTTCACGAGAGGGAGAGCGTGTGGGTCTGCCTCAGTGTGCAGGCCACCCCTCGGCGTGCGTGTCAGCGAAGCGGGATGGGTGGTCTGGTGCGTGGGCGCATGGTGCGGCGCGGCGATGCGGCGCGGCGCAAGGGAGCGGCGTGGGAGAGAAGAAGAAGAACAGGGTGCGGCTGGTGCGAGGCCGAGCTGGGCCGGTGGGCCAGTTGGGAAGGAAAAGGCCGAGGTGTTTAGATTTCCACGGGCTAGGAGATGAGGGGATTTTGTTGGACCTTGAAGACAGTTAGCTGGCCCATGTTAGTGAAAGGAATTTTGAATATAGTTTTGAATTAGATTTAAACCATAGATTTGAATTTGAATTTTATTCAAATTCAAAACACACTCAATTAAAATCCAAATAAAATCCATAAAAACCAAATCACATACTTTACCATAATTTGAATTTATAATTTTATATTTTTGGTTTTATTTGTATAGAATTAAGGGAAGGGGCTAGAAAGGATTAAATTATGGTGACACATCATCAATAAATAAAAAGTTCAAATTTCCTCACATATTCATAATTTAAATTTTCAGGGATGTTACATTCTCCCACACCACCGAGAATCTCGTCCTTGAGATTTAAGCTCCATCCTCTCCCTCGAACAAGTGAGGGAATTCTCTCCTCAGGTCGGCTTCTTTCTCCCAGGTTGCTTCTGGCTCTGTGTGGTGACTCCACAGCACTTCGCAGTAAGGAATGGTGGTCCTCCTGGTTTCCTTTGTTGCTCTGTCCAAGATCTTCTCTGGGTACTCTGCATACTCTAGGGTGTTCTGCAGGTCTAGTATCTCAACCGGAACTTGCTTTGCTTCCACTTCCTTCTCACTCTTCTTCAACTGTGAGACGTGGAACACGGGGTGTACAGCGGACATCTCCTCGGGTAGTGCGAGCCTGTAAGTGAGCTTCCCAACTCTCTGAGTGATCCGGTACGGCCCCACGTACCTCGGGGCAAGCTTCCCCTTCACAGCAAACCTCTTGGTTCCTCTCATCGGGGACACTTTCAGGTAGACAAAGTCTCCCACCTCGAACGACAAGTCCCTCCTGTGTCGGTCGGCGTAGCTCTTCTGTCTGCTCTGGGTAATCTTTAGGTTGTCTCGAACCTTCTCCACTTTCTCCTCAGCTTCCTGGATGGCATCTGCTCCAAAGACCATCCTCTCACCTACCTCTGACCACATCAAAGGTGTCCTGCACTTCCTCCCGTAGAGTGCCTCGAAAGGTGCCATCTTGAGACTTGCTTGGAAGCTGTTGTTGTAAGAGAACTCTGCATAGGCCAAACTGGTCTCCCAATCTGTGTCATAGGTCAAAGCGCAAGCTCTCAGCATATCCTTCAACACCTGGTTTACTCTCTCAGTCTGCCCGTCTGTCTGAGGGTGAAAGGCTGTGCTGTAGCTGAGTGTGGTCCCCATTCTATCGTGAAAACTCTGCCAGAACCTTGCTATGAATTGGGACCCTCTGTCAGACACTATGCTCCTTGGTGCTCCGTGTAACCTGAGTATGTGGTCCACGTACAAGTCTAACAACTGGTCTGTCGTGTAGCGGATCTTCACTGGTACGAAGTGAGCAACCTTTGTCAGCCGGTCCACTATGACCCAAATAGAATCATTGCCTTTCTGTGTCCTGGGTAGTCCCACCACAAAGTCCATGGAAATGTCATCCCACTTCCACTGAGGAATTTCCAACGGCTTCAGCAGTCCTGCCGGTTTCTGGTGCTCAATCTTCACTCTGCTGCAGGTGTCACAACAAGCCACGTAGTAGGCTATGTCCTTCTTCATATCCTTCCACCAGAACCTCTATTTCAAGTCTTGGTACATCTTTGTGCTTCCTGGGTGAATGGAGTACCTTGAATCATGGGCTTCTCTCAGAATTTGCTCTCGAATCTCTTTGCTCTTCAGCACACAGATCCGATGTTTCAGCCACACCGTGCCTTGCTCGTCCACACGGTAATCCTCAGCTCTTCCTTTCTCCATCAACTCCTTGAGCTCCCAAACCTCGGAGCAACCTTTCTGTGCTTCCCGAATTCTTTCTTCCAGGTCGTAGGTCACTTGAAGTGTGTTGAGTTGTCCCTGCTCCACAATCTCAACCTGAAGCTGCTCTAGCTCGTCGTGAAGTGCTGGCTTCTCCTGCCTCACCATCAGGTTGTTGCAATAGGACTTTCTGCTCAGTGCATCTGCCACAACGTTTGCCTTGCCAGGGTGGTAGTGAATCTCCAGGTCGTAGTCCTTGATCAGCTCTAACCATCTCCTCTGCCTCATGTTTAGCTCCGACTGAGTAAAGAAGTACTTCAGACTCTTATGATCGATGTACAGCTCACACTTGTTACTGATCAAGTAGTGCCTCCAAATCTTTAGAGCGTGAACGACTGCTGCTAGCTCCAAGTCGTGAGTAGGGTAGTTCTCTTCATGCTTCTTGAGCTGCCTCGACGCATAAGCAACAACTTTGCCCTCCTGCATCAGCACACATCCCAATCCTTGCTTTGAGGCGTCACAGTACACCACGAAATCCTTCTTGATATCTGGCAGGGTAAGAATTGGAGCTGTCATGAGCCTCTTTTTCAACTCCTGAAAACTCTTCTCACAGGCCTCTGACCACACAAACTTCTTGTCATTCTTCAACAGCTCTGTCATTGGCTTTGCTATCTTGGAGAAGTTTTCTATGAACCTCCTGTAGTAACCTGCCAACCCGAGAAAGCTCTGAATATCTATCACTGTGAGCGGCTGCTCCCACTTGGTAACTGCTTCCACCTTCGAAGGGTCGACTGCAACTCCCTCAGCTGACAACACGTGTCCCAAGAAAGCAACTTCCTCCATCCAGAACTCACACTTGCTGAACTTAGCGTACAACTTCTATTGTCTCAGCCTCTCCATCACAATCCGAAGGTGCTCCTCATGCTCTTCTGCTGTCTCAGAGAAGATCAGAATGTCATCTATGAACACCACCACGAACTTGTCCAGCTCTTCCATGAAGATCTTGTTCATCATGTTCATGAAGTAGGCCGGGGCGTTGGTCAGCCCGAAAGAAACCACTACGAAGTCGTACAAGCTGTACCGAGTCGTGAAAGCTGTCTTCGGGATATCCTGGTCCCGAATCTTCATCTGGTAGTAGCCTGACCTCAAGTCAATCTTGGAAAAGAACTTTGCCTTCCGCAGCCTGTCTAGCAAGTCGTCAATCCTAGGCAAAGGATATCTGTTCTTGATTGTCATCGAGTTGAGAGTCTGGTAGTCCACACACATCCTCTTGGTACCATCCTTCTTGTCCACAAACAGAACTGGCGAACCCCAAGGTGAGGCACTCGGTCGAATAAACCCTTGCTCTTGCAGTTTCTTGAGTTGCTTCTTCAGCTCATCGAGTTCATCCGCGGACATCCTGTACGGACTCTTGGCCACTGGTCCAGCTCCTGGCATCAGCTCAATCACAAACTCAATGTCCCGATCTGGCGGTAGCTCGGTCAACTCCTCAGGAAACACGTCGGGGTACTCCCTCACCACCGGAATTTCCTCCATACTCATTCCTTTCATGTTGCACAACATCGGTGTCGTCCTCTAGCCCTGTGGCTTGATCAACACTCTGGGTCCACTGGGGTGCTCCAACTGCAGTACACTGGGTTGCAGTTCACCAATCCTTTGTGCTGGGCTAACCACTCCATCCCAAGTATCATGTCGATCCCGGTCGACTCCAGGACTGTCAAGTCTGCCACGAACAACTGCTTCTCGAACACCATGTTCACTCCTCTACACTCCAGCGTACTACGCTTCTCACCTAGCGGAGAACTGGTAACTATTGGCTGTGGTCTGGGCTTAGTTGGTAATGACCTTTCTTTTACGAACTTGGTAGAAATGTACGAAAACTGAGCACCGGTGTCAAACAGAACAGTGGCCATAACTGAATCAACTAAAAACTCACTGAGAGCCACGTCTGGTGCTGCGGCTGCCTCCTCAGCGGTCAGGTGGTTCAGTCTGCCTCGAGTGGGTGGTGGAGCGCTCTTCTACTGGTTCTGCTGGGGCTGTCCTCCTGGAACGGTTGCCTTCGCCGGTGTCTGGTACTGAGCGTTCCTGTTCTGACCTCCCTGTTGAAGCTTCTGGGGGCACACGTTGGACTTGTGGCCTAGCTGATGGCAGTGGTAGCAGGTGATCTGTGAGCTGTCGTAGGCTGGCGGCTGCTATGGCCTGGGCTTCCACTGACTCGAACCTCCACTACCTCTGGGGTGACCTCTGCCCTGCTGAGTGAACTGAGTCTGCTGTGGCTGAGGGTAAGGATGCTGCCCCTGAAGCGGGTACTGTGGCGGTGCTGACCTCTGTCGCTGGTGTGAACCTGAGTGCCCTGCACGGTCTGCATGCTGCCTCTTCTCTCCTCGGACCTCCACGTAGTCCAACCTCGACTTCTCCACAACCAAGGCCTTGCCCACCAGGGCGTGAAGAGTGTCACAGTCGTGAGCAGCCAGGTGGTGCGCCATCCCTCTGTGGAGTCCCTTGCGGTACCAGTACATCTTCTTTTCGGTGTTGGAGTCGTCTGGGGTGTACCGCATCAGCTCCTGGAAGCGGTTGGTGTACTCCTGTACTGACATCGGTCCCATCTTCAGGTGCCTGAACTCGTCTGCCTTCCTATCCATCACTACCTCTGGGATGTGGAACTCCCTGAAAGCCTCCACAAACTCCTCCCACGTGATGTGGGTCGGGTCCGCGTGTGAGTCACAGTAGTTGTCCCACCAAGCCCCTGCGGTGCCGACCAGCTGGTGCGCGGCAACAGACACACACTCCCCCTCTGTAAGATCTGTAAGCTCCAACTTCTTCTCGATCTCCCTCAACTAGTTGTCGGCCACAAGTGGGTCTGGAGAGTGGTCAAAGGTCGGTGGGTGCAGCTTGGAGAAACCCTCCACTCTCTTCTGCAAGCTCTCCGGCTGGTTCCTGGCGTTCCTCCGGTTGTTATTGTTCTGAACCACAACATTGGCGATCGTCTGCATCCGTTGGGTCTGAAGTGCCATCACTGCTGCTAGGTTGGGCGGTGGCGCCGGCTGCTCCGGTGCCTGCTCTGGCTCGGGCTCAGCCTCCTCCTCAGGCTCCTCGACCTCCTCTGGGTCAACTGGAGCTCGGCCTCCTCGACCTCCTCGCCCACCACGGTGTCCGCCACGTGGGGCACGGCCTCCATGGCGGCCACGATCTCGGCCTCCAGCGGGGAGAGGGACGTCCTCCTGCTCGGCGTCCTCCCTGGTAGCCTCCTCGAAACGGCGTAGGAGCCGTCCCGACCTCCTCACCCCCAACATCTGTTCCAAGAATTTGAGATCGTGAGAAACGAGTTGTCAGAAATTAACTTTAAGGTAATTAAACATATAAGGAGTATCTAGCTAACAACAAACAATTTCACACAAGCATAAAAAGAAGCATAAACTCTGGCAAAAGATCGATAACTTCAATCACTCATGCAAGATCACCATACAAAAGATGTGTATCTCGAGGCCTACTCCACAACCTTCGAGATTACACGGAAGCATGAGAACTACTACGAGATACATATATAGGGTGGTCAACTAAACATGGACAACATGAAGAACTCTACTCTATCTGACTACAGGATCATCCCCTCAAGGTGCCTGCCTCTGAACGGTAGCTGGTGAGTACGGTGGTGACACGGTCTTCGGACTGGGTGGAACCGAGTAGAACGGCGGGTCGTTCACTCCTGGGTAGTCTGGAATCTCAATCTCTGGTAGGTTGAAGTAGTCTGCCAAGCTCCTCAAAGCTCTGTTCATCTCAGGTGTGTCGGTGCTTTCTCTCGAGTAGGGTGGCTGTGCTGGAAGCTGGGTAGGTGGTAGCTCGAATGTCTCAGTCCTCAACTTGGGCCTCTTCTGTGGTGGTACCATCTCTGCAACCTATTTGAGTTCTGTCACACGCCTCAGGTCTGAGTCCCTCCACGCTGAGCTGGTCCGACTGGCTGTGTCCTGTGCCTCGTACACTCTGCCTCCTAAGTGCCACAGGTGGTTGTAGTTCTGTGTCAGTCTCTCCTCGTGTCCCCACAGTCTCAACTGGTAGTCTGTGCAAGCTGCCCCAAGTGACTCTACCAAGTACTCCTTCTCTGGTAGTCTCAACCTCTCCTCTCTGGCTGCTGCCTCCGACTCTCTCAGAGCAGTCTGTGTCTCCTCCAGTCTTGCTCTCAGGGTAGCGATCTCCAGGGCATCCCTCTCTGTACTAGCTCTGGCAGCTGCGAGTCCCCACTCAGTGATCTGGATGTTCCTCCTGTGTGCCTCGTTGAGAAAGAACTCCAAGTGGCTGTTCTCCCTCTCCAGCTGGGCGTTCCGTCCCAGGGTGTCGTCCCACTTCTGCCTCAGAAACACTATCTCTGAATCGGCCCAGTAGAGTGCCTGGTCTTGAGCTTGAATGAACTTGCTGGCCAACTGCTCCTTCTCGTCCTTGCACTCTGTGTCCTCCTCGGTGTAAGCTGTCTCGTCCTTGTGCCACCTGCTGTGGTCGTACACTGCTGTCGGTAGAACTCCATAGGGTGTATACTTCAACCTCTGCTCCAACTGTCGACACACTTTCTTCAGTGCGAGCCTGGCACAACACTAGTGAGCCTCCAGTGTGGAGTTGTCGAAACACGAGACCCTGACCTCTGAGAACTCTGGCACACGGGGGTCGGCTGGTATCTTCAAGATCAGCTCTGTCGGTGACTGGTCCACTGCTACAGTGGTGCGTCCCTCGTAGAACACCTCGCTTGTCTCCACTCCAGCGGTCTCCAAACAGTTCTTGAGGATCTTGCAGAACCCTCCGGCCCACTGGCCGTCGGTCTTGAGGGGGATCCACGTCAGCTGGTCCATCTGCACGTTGTTAGGGAAGTTAGTAAGAATTAGTAATGTTAATCAAGGTATTTATAATAAAGATCAAGGTACTTATATAAAATTTCATGGATTGTATATAAAGCACAAGGTGTTTTGGCTTTCCTATACTATCATCCGTTCCTAGGCTCGTCCTACAGTCAAACCTGGCTCTGATACCAACTGAAACGAACCGGGTTTCCAACAAAGGGAATCCGATCCCTGCACCTCTGTGATAGTCCCAGGAGGCTATCACGTGCAAATCCCTATTTCAGAAACTAAAGAAATACCGTACAATAAAAGGAAATACATGAAGGTCCACATAATTATAATAATTAAGCATCTGAGTACATCATTACGGCACATGCCGGGTATAAGTCCAACGGGACTAAATCAAACAGAGTAAACATCTACACAGCGGCTCTCATGTAGCGAAGTAGACTCCATATCCGCAGGCAACTCGAGTGTAGGGCGAGCCTCAGTCCTCCCATCCATCGTGCTCAAAGTCGTAGTCCGGCTCTTGGTCTGAAAACCTGTCATCTACTCGATAAGCGAGTAGGTCATGTCAGCTTCCCAACAAAGAGCATAAGCAAAGAGAATAATTCTAATATGCAAGAGTAATCTTATTTATGGCTGTAGAAGGTTATGCAAGCAGCGGTAGCAACATCAAGGTAAGCAGAATAGCCGAGAGGTCTCCATCTCCGAGGAGATCCACACCTCCGAGGACAACGCCTCCGGGGTCAACACCCCATCAAGATACAACATCCCACTCTCATCTGCGACGTGGGGTCACCGACTCCTATCCCCACGTCTCAACGGCACGAAGCCGGGCTCACACACAGAGGGAAGAGAAAGCAGCACAAAAGAATACTAGCCAGGTGAGAGATCAAAAGGGTTGTCCATACCAGTGGACACAGACTATAGCTATAGGTTTAACACTCTGCAGAGGTTGTACAACTGGACCCGCCGGATAGGGCAGAAACGGATGCCTCCGATCCACATCCCTACCTAACGGCCAGAGACCTAGCAGTGGGTGGTACTCTCCTGCCTCTCCAAGCCTGACTCGTCCTGAACTGGGGCGCGAAACATGCCAGCAGGGCCTCGGAGCTGTGAGACCATCCCCGGAGAAGCCGGGACGACGTCTACTCGGCGGTATAACCCGCCCCCCTCACACGACCACATCGGTCCGCCTACAAGCTGAGTGCCAACCACCAACTAGTTCTCGGACCGAACTCCACCCATACATGAGTGAACTGTTTGTACGAAAATAGCCCAAAGATCAAGGTCACACAGACGATCGGTCCTTAATTGCAAGAGCTAGCACTCACCAACTCCAAACGTCTGACACGCCGCTAGGGCGAGAGGCCAGGTCGCATCTCCCCTAGGCAGGCGTTCACAAGTAACCAAAGCGGCTCGCTCCCACGATAACATGTCAAGGATACACACTCACCCAAAACACATGCAAGAATTCTGAGGTATCCCAACCTCAGTCCAAACCTGAGATCCATCCATAACTAAAGGTAAAATATATGGATGAATAAAGCCAGGAACTAGCTAGGGGTCTGTAGCTAGTTCCAAAAGTAGGTAATCCAAGGACATGATAAACAATTACAAGGCATGGCTAATCAATTGTCTATGCAATTTAAAATCATGCATTAAAAGTAATTAAGCACAAGCAACTAAAGCAAGCATAGGATCTAAATAGTTGGGAGTGACATGACACCGGGCTGGTGTCCGTAGTCCTGGTCCGGGTTGAAGTCGGGGTCGTAGGCCTCCTCCGGGTCGTAGCTCGGGTCTGTGCAGCACGAGATACGAGACGCTAAATTACCGGCAAACAACTAAGCATAAATCCAAGGAAGCCAATTTTAAAAGATCCAAACAGAACCAAACTACCTACAAACAGCACCGTCTCATTTTTAGAAAAACAATGAAACTGGTTTCATATTTTTCGGAGTTATAAATAATTAGTTATGAATTTTCAAAGTTTAAAGGTTTTATAAATTAATTTCCAAATTCATTTATAAAACAGAAAAGGATTTTTATTTTGAAAATAGCTGATGACGTCAGCATGACGTGAGCATGACGTCAGTAGCAGGGTTAGTGGGCCGTTAATGGGCCGAAAGTGTCAGTGGGCCGAATACGGCCCATTGGACTCAGCTCATTGGGCCGAACGAGCCAAGTCCGGCAGAGCACCCTAAACTATTTTCCGAGTGCATCCGTTAAAAGATAAAGGCCCGTTACATGGGCTGTAATGGGCTACAGCCCATGCGTGGCTACCTTGGCATCTGGCCGCGAAGTCCAGTGTTTCCCCCCGGATTCCACTGGGAGGCAGCGACGCCCCAGGCCATGCATCTGTGTGTGGGCGCGTCCCGGCGCGCGGCCGGCCGTGACGGCGTACGGCGATAAGCGGCTGTAACCACCCCGGCACTCGTGTAAGCGGGGTCCATGGATCCCTAGGACTTGGCGATCTCCTCGGCGAAGCCTCAGCTCTGGGGTGGAGCATCTAGGCATGGCAAGGCGCAACGCGGCGGCGCTCTCGGCGTGAGGCAGAGGCGACGACGGCGTCAAAGCAAAACAACAGCGGCGAGAAACAAAAGCGGAAGACGGCTCGCGCTTCAGCAACGCATCTGCGCGGCACAGCCAGCACTTGAGTGTGCTAGGCGGGGCACGTGTGCGAGCACCGGCAAGGCCTGGCCGCGACACGGCCAGCCGACGCGCGTGAGTCCCAGCGAATCGAGTCCACGGCGCGGCTCCGTAGCAGCAGCGGCAATGAACCCACACGGCGCGGTGGCGATGCTCATGGGGGTGAGCGATTCGGCACATGCTCACACATACACACGAGTGCGGCGGCGAAGTTAGTGCACGCGCACGTACACGCGCGCGGCGCGGAGGCGACTGGCGGTGACATGGCGCGGCGCAGCACGGCGAGGTTAGTTAGTGGCCGAAGGCCTGCCTGCACGCGCTGGGGGGCACGGCGGCGACACGGTAAAGGGGATCCTGCAGAAAACAGCAGCGCGAAGGCCGGACAGGGGCTGATGGTGAGCACGGAGCTCTGCGCACGACACGGCGGCCGGCGCGGCGTGGCGCAGGGGCACGCTCCCGTTCAAGGCGAAGGGAAGAAGCAAGGGCGGATCGCTGGCTCACCGCGGGGTGAAGATGTAGGCGAAGCAGTGTCGACCGCGTCGGTGAAGATCACGGCGGTGACGGCGAGGTGATGCAGCGGCGTGGCTTCTTCCCCTACTCCGGCTTCTGCTCGCACGCGGACAGCCTCCTCCGGACCACGGACGGCTCCGGCTTCTCGCTCCTCGGCTTCGTCTTCACGTGGCCGCGGCGAAGCGCCTCCCACTTCTCCTCCTCACCCCCCTTCTCCTCCTCTTCTTCACACGGTGGCGGAACAAAGTTGGGGGATAAATTCCCCAAGTGGCGACGGGGCCAAGAGGGACTTGGCCTCGGAGGTTTTGTGCGCGCGCAGGGTCAAGGAGACCGGGAAGCAGCGTGGGCCAAGGGTGTTTCCCCCTTTCCTTGGCGGCGAAGGCACGACGCGCGGGAGAGGCAAGCTGGCTTGGCGCGCGGGATTGGCCAGTGGCAGAGAAGTGATTTCGCGAGGGGGAAAGCACGTGGGTCCGCCTCGGCGTGCGGGCCACCCCTCGGTGTGCGTGCCAGCGAAGCGGGATGGGTGGTCTGGTGCGTGGGCACGCGGTGCGGCGCGGCGGTGCGGTGCGGCGCGGGGGAGAAGAAGAACAGGGTGCGGCTGGTGCGAGGCTGAGCTGGGCCGGTTGGGAAGGGAAAGGCCGAGGTGTTTAGATGTCCACGGGCTAGGAGATGAGGGAGTTCTGTTGGACCTTGAAGACAGTTAGCTGGCCCATGTTAGTGAAAGGAATTTTGAATATAGTTTTGAATTAGATTTAAACCATAGATTTGAATTTGAATTTTATTCAAATTCAAAACACACTCAATTAAAATCCAAATAAAATTCATAAAAACCAAATCACATACTTTACCATAATTTGAATTTATAATTTTATATTTTTGGTTTTATTTGTATAGAATTAAGGGAAGAGGCTAGAAAGGATTAAATTATGGTGACACATCATCAATAAATAAAAAGTTCAAATTTCCTCACATATTCATAATTTAAATTTTCAAGGATGTTACATTACTCCCATGGCGTGCTTTCATCTATGACACCTCGCCGGAATGTCATGTTTGGTATGGTGCCTTCAATGATCTCAACGAGTGGCGTAGATGTAGTAGTCGATGATTGATCAATTGGTGACGCGGGTAGTGGTTGGTCTTCCGAAGGTGTACTCTTGTCTTTCTTCCTCCAAACTTGTTTCTTCGGTGGAGACCTTTCTGGGGTAACAGGTCCAGAGTTCTTGACTGATAGGAGCTGAGCGGACTTCTCTTTAATCTCTTCTTCAATGCTCTTGATGTCCGTCAACTTCGTGTTCAGCTTGCGTTGCAATTTCTGAAGGCGTCTCCGCATCTTGTGATTCTTGGGCTGCTCAAAGTCAGTATAAGTATTAAAGTAGCAGCGTACCTTCTCAGTTCTGAACTGGAAGTGGATCTCGCCCATCCTGATGTAGATGATCGCTCTTGTGGTGTTCAGGAACGGTCTCCCAAGTACTATGGGAGGATCTTGCTCTTCATCTCCCATGTCCATGACTACAAAGTTAGTTAGGACATAGTGATCCTTTATCTTGACAGGTACATCTCGTGCAATTCCCTCCGGGAATCGGTGTGATTGGTCCGCCATCTGCAGTATTATACAGGTGGAATACAAAGGCAGGTCACCGTATATTAATTCATAAGTTACCTTAGACATTAAATTGATGCCCGATCCCGTGTCGCAGACAACTCGCTGGAAATTCCATTGATTGATGGAACAGTGGATTGATCGTACTCCAGGGTCGTCTAGCTTTGGCAGCAGTGGTGAAGGAAACAGGTTCTCGTTTTCTGATTGAATCTTGTTGATCATCCAAACTTCCTCCACGTGTGGTTGAGGTTGATTGTTCTTCTTGTTCCTCCTTCTATCTCTCATTTTCTTCTCGACATCTGGCTTGTACTCTTGAGGGTAAGGATATTGGGGGTGTGCAGGAGTTCTTAGGACCTTGTTCTTGAAACTGAATCTCTCCCTCTTCCCGTTGATGATGAAGACGATCTTCGTGGTGTTAGCGTAGATGATGGCTTTGACTGTGGCAAGGAAAGGACATCCCAAAATGATTGGGGCGTTCTCACTTCCCCCAGTCTCGACAACAGCAAAGTCGGCAGCTACGTAGGAGCTTCCTACCCCCAGACATATGTCATCTAGGATGCCCTCAGGGTAGCATAGTGACAGGTCTGCAAGCTGCAAGCACATAGTTGTGTACAATAAAGGTGAACCATTGATTTTCTCATATATTACCTTGGGCATTATGTTGACGCTAGACCCAAAGTCACAAAGTGCATTTTTGAAAGTGTAGGCTCCAATAGTGATGGTGATGACGGGCCTCTCTGGATCTCCTCTCTTGGCGGGCATGCCCCAATCAGTCCACTTTGGGCCTTCTTCTGTCTTATTAGAGCACAGACCTGCATAATAGATATTGACAAGATTTGCAGATTCTAATTCTTCCGGCTGGCCCAGAATCTTACCTGGGTTAGCCGTGGGAACAGATGATGCCAGCTGAGATATTTGAGATTCTATCATTTTATTAAAACTATGTTGGTTCTTAATGGCAGAAGAAAAACTTTCCATTTTATTACTAATAGTTTCTAACATTTTATCATTGGAATCTAACTTCTTAGACAGATTATCCATAACTCTACCCTGGTTTTGGACTAACTCTCTTAAAGGTGGAAAATTATTGGAAGAGTTATTACCTTGATAGTTACCTGAATAGTTACCTGGGTAGTTGGGCCTCTGCTGGGTCCATCCTTGATTTTGTTGGGGACGATATTGGTTGTTGTTGTTGATGTAATTCACGTCCTCCTCCAGCTGAGAGCATTGATTGCCCGAGTGTCCAGTGTTTCCACACTCTTCACAGGTCATGCGGGATTCGAAGAGTTGCATGACTTCCTTCTTCTCAGGGGCTTTGTCTTCAAGCCTCTTCATGATTAAGTCCATTTTAGCAGACAACATGTCTACCTCCTTGAGCTGGTGCATTCCTCTTTCTTGCGGGGTTGACGTTCCTCGTTCCAAGCTTGATTGGACGCCATCTTTTCCACAAGGTTAGTAGCTTGAGTAAGTGTAAGGGACAGGAATGCACCTCCAGCTGCAGCATCCATCGTTTCACGGGTGTTGGTAGTGAGCCCGTGGTAGAAGGTCTACATGAGCAACCAGTTCTCCATTCCGTGGTGTGGGCATTCTGAGATATAGTCTTGGAAGCGCTCCCACGCTTCAGGAACAGATTCGTCATGTTGCTGCTGGAAACTTGAAATTTCCCCCCCGTAAGGCATTGGTTTTGCCTATAGGAAAGAACTTTGCCAGAAAGGCAGTAGAACACACTGTCCAAGTTGTAAGTTTGTCTTTGTTGGAGTAAAACCATTGCTTCGCTCGCCCCAAGAGTGAGAATGGGAATAAGTGAAGTAGGATTGCATCACTTGGCACATCTTTGATCGTGAAGGTGCCACATATCTCCAAGAAATGTTGAAGGTGTGCGTTGGCATCTTCATGAGCTTTTCCACAAAATTGGCTAGCTTGTACCATGTTGATCAGTGCACTCTTGAGCTCAAAAGCTATGTCTCTCACAGCGACTGCCGGACCAGTACGAATATTGTCCGGGGTTGGTGCGGAGTACTCGCGAAGGGTCTTGTTCGCCATTACTTTAAACTTGGGTGTTAAGCTTCGCACTATTGAATCTTCCAAGGAGAGGTCGTGGGCCGAGACTTGGGCTTTGGCCTTGCCTTCCTTAGGATTTTCTCTGGATCTGAAACGAAGTTGTCTGGAAGATTCTTATTCATACATTACCCTGAAATCAGATAGACAAAAGTGGAAAGAACAAGGGTAAACCTGTTTAAGCAATGATAATTTGGGTTCTCGATACATTACGTGTGAGAGATGCATGCATGCTATTACTAAATTTATTTTTGGGCTATAGACTTTCTTTCCCCGGCAACGGTGCCAAAAATGCTTGTTGACATTGCTAACGTCATCGACTAGAAACAGCTATAAAATCCATCCCTATCGACGGCGCCAGAAATGCAAAGGTATATCTTAACATGATGCTAAGTGTATATCAGATGTTGCTTTCAGATAAACTAAAAGATAAATCCGCTACAGGTCATAGCACAACTCGATCTAGGTTGTCATCCCTGACAGAAGTGCCACTAAAACGCATGGATTGGTACTCTTACATATGCCTTGGATCTCTAGATAAGAAAATATATATAAATGGGTATCCGCAAGCGCACAGATATGAATATACCATTGTAGCATTTTAACCAGGAGTAAAACCAGGTATCGTATTTATATTCTACCACAGGGAAAGAAGTCTTCTATCTATAATAACAAATACATGTACATCTCTCAGTTGTGTAATGTAGAGTGACCAAAATATATCAATTACTATAAACAGGTGTAAGTCACATAAAGATAAAGATAATGATAGCATTGATCAAGTCATAACATAGTGAACCACCAGAAAGTGTCAATATAGAAAGAGAAGCGTATTCACAGCCTAGTTAGCGAGGATACTCCTCGGTAACCCTAAACTATACGTCAATGCATACTATGATTAGTGCAATACATTTAACAATCATGGAAGAAGAACTATTATACTTATGCATGGGGAGACTACCCAGGAGGATCAAGGCCGAAACTTGAAACAACCCAAATAGTATAAGGCTCCACTAGTCCTACACACGGGGGGTGGATTGCAAAGGACTCAATAGTGTTGTCACCACCACGATCTACCACACGACCCGGCATGTAGGGTGCAATCGCAGGTAAATACAGTATAAGCACCACACTTACACTATCTTTACCACTCACCCAAGTTAACAGATGATCTAGGTGAGGGCTATACGACTCCATACACGAATATAAAGGTAAATCAACTATGCTAAATATGTAATCATAATAAACACCAAAGCATATAATCTCGAATATAATCATTGATAAGAACATATGTCTCCACAGCAAATGTAAAAGAACTTATAAAGAACTTAAAAAAGTGAAGCTAGATCAGTATCTCGACCAGCTTCTAGACGATCAGGAGCCAAGTAGACGCCTTGCCTCCCCCCTAGATCTAGACTAGTTAGCTACTCTCGCTATATGGTGTTTCTAGGGTGTAGTATCTCTGACTTGATGACTTGATCTGGTGTATGAACTGAAGCCAGACTCTCCCTTCTGCCAGGGGGGTCAGGGGCTGCTTATATAGTCCTGAGGAGGTACCATGCACCGTACGATCAAACCGACCTAACCTTTGGTTTAGATTGATCCTCATAGGCGGTGGAAGAAAATTCCGGAAGTAGGGTTGATGTGGCGCCCAGGGGAGGCCGACCGGCCCCACCACCAGGCTGACCGGCCTGGGGTGGGCCCCCCCTCGGGTTCCGCTTCGTCCTGGTTGGTTCTTGCCCCTTCCAGATGCTTCTTTCTTGGATGCCAAGTCACGTTGAGTTCCGGAGTCCTCTGGAGTCTTCTAGAAGTGTTCTTTTCCTATTTTTCTGATTAGTCCCTGCAAGACATAGAATTCTCCAAAACTCCAGGAAAACTGTTAGTGATACCCTATTCTAAGTTGGTATTAACAATTATGCCATTTTCTCATGTTTGGTTGACTTATAAATATATAAGATAAAATGTGTCAACACTCATCGATGAGGACGAGGGCGACGAAGCAAGCGAGGCAGCTACTACCACGACGGGAGAAAGTCATAAAGGCAACAAGAGAAACTAAAAAACCTAGATATGTACTGGATCTTCAAACTAGGGGGCTCCCTTCCCCTACTCACCACTGGCAAAGCGCCGGAGGGAAGAGAGGGAGGGGCCCCAATGACGGCGGTGGAGGAGGAGAACGAGAGGGAGAGAGAGGCTTCGAGCGTGGCGACTATACATCGTGCTTGTGATGGGAAACATCTCATCGCGCACGGTGCGGGACCCACCTGTCAGTGTGATGGGAGCAGGACCCACCTACCAGAAGCTTCCTCCTCCTCCTCTGTCCAGCCACCCTGAGCCTCCCAGCGGAGCCGGGTTAGTGTGGTGGCGGGCGGCGGTGCGGATGCGGCGGCAGGAGCTGCCGCAGACGCTGGAGGAGGGCGGCGCGGGGGCTCGCCGTCGGTAGGGTTAGGGGTTCGGGGAGCTCCATTGCCGATGACCTTGGAAGGTTGCCGGCCGGTCGGGGGAGGCAGGTTGGCCAGGCGGTGGGGATGGTCGTGGGGCGGCTTAGGGCCCTGGCGGCGGAAGAGGCGGCCGAGCCAGGTCGGGACGGGGGAGAAGCTCGCCGGCGGCGGAGCAAGGGTTCCGACGGGGTGGGGGAGAAGCTTGCCGGCGGCGAAGCAAGGGTTCCGACGAGGCGGGGGAGAAGCTCGCCGGCGGCGGAGCTAGGGTTCCGACGATGGGAGGCAGGGGTGGGGAAAGGGGGAGAAGGAGGCCGCCGCGGGCGCGGTAGGGTCTCGCTGGAGCTCCGCAACTGCGGCCGCGGCGGCGGAGCTCCGGCGAGACCCTACCACATCCGCGGCGGTGGGCGGCGAGGTGGCGCGCGGTGATGGAGGGGCGGGGGAGATGGAGGCGCGGTGGAGGCAGATGCGAGGAAGAAGAGGGCGGACGTGAGACCCGGCGCGATGGGATCTTCCCATCGCATCTGCAATGTATAATCGCACCCGGCTTGGAGAGAATGTTTGGGAAGACCTTCTGCAATGTGTGGTCTCGCTCAGGTTTGGAATCTGATGGTACCTGCGGTCCTGCGCGCGACGATTTGTGTGACAGCTGATCAACGTCCATCATCCCTCCCCACGGCGATTAAGGGCATGTTTGGCAGGCTCCGGCTCCTCCAAAAACGACTCTGGCTCCGGCTCTTCACGTGGAGCGGCTTTTTTGATGGAGCTGAAGCCATTTTGAGAAAACGTTTGGCAAAACATCTTCTCCTGGCTGTGTAAGGTGGATGAGAGGATGAAATGTCTACAATACCCTTCTCTTTTCTTTTCTTATTTCTTTATTTACTTTCTTTTTTTCTTTTCTATTATTTTTTCTTTTTCTCTTTGCTTCTTATTTTTTTCTCCTCATTTCTCTCACCTTATCCTCAAGGGGATCCCTATCTCTTCATCTCACCTGCCGCACGGGAGGCGGAGGTAGCAAATGCACGCGCCGCCATGGATCCCGAGGAGGGAGCCGGCCTCCTCCACCCCCAGCGCCGCCGGCGACCTCCTCCGGCCCCTCTGCCTCCTCTCTACCCGCCGCCGCCTTCTCTACGCCGCCGGCGCCTCTGCCTCCTCCCTGCCCCGCCGACGCCGGCGCCTCCGCCTCTGCCTTGCCCCATCGACGCCTCCACCCAGCTCCACCCCTCCCTTTGGCCGCTGATGGAGCTCCGACGGGCCCCACCCGGCGCGGCGGCTCGACGACGACGCATCCTGGGGAGCTCCCCTCATCCTCGAGCTCCCCGCCACGGCCACGGAGCTCCTTCTGTAGCGCGATGGCCCTCTCCCTCTCCCTCCACTACGGTGAGCTTCCACCGGCTGGCCTCCTCCCTGCGGGCCGCGCCCCTGCGGCTGCCATTGGCCTTGTGCCCGCCTGGGGGCAGGGCTGGCAAACATGGCACCTGGACCATGGAGCCGCGCGGAGCCTCGTTTTGCTGGCTCCTCCTCTCCTTTGGAAGCCGCGAGAGGCTCCAGCACCAGCTCCACACGCTGAGCCGGTGCAAATTCGAGCGTTTGGCAGGGCTTCGGCCGGAGCTGCTTGTCGAGCCCTGCCAAACAGGGCCTAATTCCTCGCAGCACGGGCATTTACGGCGTTGGAGATCCCCTTTGCGTAAGGCCAGTCTCAATGGAGAGGGTCATCGCACAGTTACCTAGACTGGAACCTTAAGAACTGTGTCAACGCAGGGTCATGGTGATGACCCTCCTCTCTCATTTCATGACACTTCTCATCCTCTCTCCTCATAAATTTGCTGATGTGACAGGAAATTTAATGTTCATGACCCTTGCATGACACTTCCCACTGAGACCGGCCTAAGAGAGACTCGCTCGCCATTGAATGCATTCAGCAAGTTGCAGTGCAGCAGCTCAGCAACGGTGCGTGTGTGTGCCGGACTGCCGGGGACCCGTGGTGTCCTGCTGGTTCCTTGTCCGTATACCTTGTGTCCTTGTCCGTGTCGGCTGTGGCCTGTGGATTTCTCATTTCTACGAGTAGTTCCGAGATGACAAAAATATATGTTTACAAAGCCCGTGTTTGGTTGGTCGGCATGTCAAAGAATCTGTCAGGTTTGGAGTACCAAATGAAGTTTATTTGTAAAATTTTTTCACAGATGAGTGTAATTTTACGTGACAAATCTAATAAGCATAATTAATTAGCAATTTGCTACAGTAATGTTACAGTATCCATGTTTTTATCATGCGGTCAAAGACCACATTAGGTTAGTCTCGCGATTTTACTTGGGTTGTGAAAATAGTTTTGAAACTAACTTTATTTAATACTCTTAATTAGTAGTCAAAGTAACATTTAATAGTCACCCCTACCAACTGCCAAACACCTGCCACGAATGGGAGACTACCCGTCAGAATTAACACACTGGTCGTGGTCGATCGCCACGGTGCCACCACGAAATCCAAGAATGCTTACAAAATTGTCCCCTGATTTGAGAATCAGGACAAGAAATCCATGACAAATAAATAAACAAGACAGGGCAACCACCAGATCACACGTTAACTCACCACAAAATCTAGCGCAGCTGCAAGATAATGGCAACCCTCGGTATTACCACTGATGCCCAAGGGCACCTCTTTCTAGGGATGGAACCAAAACATCCGAATTGTATAACAGATTGATTTTTTTAGATCACAATAAAATAAATTTGGTGTTAATTTTTTATGCATTGTAACCAGTTAATTACTGGAAAAAATAAAAAAAATTAGCTACAATTTTTTTATGGATTATTTGCTTTCAATAGAGAAAAAGATGAAAAAACATCCGTATCCGAATCCGAATCCGAATTTCTTTTCATCATTTGATCAAAATATAGCACACATTTGGGGTTTATTTTGTATGAATCTTAACAAGTACAATGCCAAGAACAAGAATATAAATTTTTAGATACAAAATATTATGCTTAATTTAGCTAAAATAAAAAAAACACGGCTAAAAAATGCTATCCGAATAGGTATCCGTTTCCATCCCTACCTCCTTCACGAAGCCAGCTCAGCTCACAGTGTCACACACTCCCTGGACTCACTCATCAGTCATCACTACTGGAGTGTCGGCTGCTGCTGCCACTCGTCCCTCACTCCCACTCGCTCCCACGCGCGCGCTCCCGGCCCTGCTCGCCACAATGCGCCGCTCCCCACTCCCCGCGGCGGCGGCGCTCCTCCTCCTCGCCGTGCTTCTCCCCTTGGCCTCCGCCGCCAGCAAGGCGGCGGCGGCCGCCCCCGCCGCGGCGAAGGCGAAGGCGCCCGCGGCCCCTCCGGCGCCTCCGAACATCACGGCGCTCATGTCCAAGGGCGGGTGCAAGACCTTCGCGTCCCTGGTGTCCAAGTCCCCCGACGCGCTCTCGACGTTCCAGTCGGCCGTGGAGGGCGGCGTGACGGCGTTCTGCCCCACCGACGACGCGCTCCGCCCCTTCATGCCGCGCTACAAAAACCTGACCGCCGACGGGGCGGCGTCGCTGCTGCTGTTCCACGCCGTGCCGGTCTACTACACGCTGCGGGGGCTCAAGTCCAGCAACGGGCCCATGAACACGCTCGCCACCGACGGCGGGTCACGCGGGTACAACTTCACGGTGCAGAACGTGGGCGACCAGGTGAGCATCCGGACGGAGGCCTCCGACAAGGCGGCGCGGGTGAGGTCGACGGTGTACGACAGGGACCCCGTCGCCATCTACGCGGTGGACGCCGTGCTGGAGCCCGTGGAGCTGTTCGAGCCCGCGGAGGCTCCCGCGCCGGCGCCGGCGCCCGCCGCCGACGCGCCCAGGGCGTCCGGGAAGGCGAAGCGCGGCCACCGCAAGCGGCACGTCGCGGACGCGCCCGTCCCGGCCGCCGACGACGACGCGGCGGCCGACGACCAGAGGAAGGACGCCAAGAAGAACGCGGCGCCCACCGGCCCCTGCCCGCGGTGGCTCGCCGCGGTCGCCGTCGCCGTGGCCGCCGCTTTGGTTTAGGGGATTAATCTTGTTTGACGAGGCGGATCTGCTGGAATGGTGGTGGTGGTGGTGTGTCTGTCGGTGGATGCTGTGACTGTGGAGTCGGTGCGTGGATTTGGTGCTTCTCTTTGGATGGAAACGCCATGGTTTTCCTTTTCCGTTTTGCCTTTCTTTTCGTTTTTTTTAATTTCTTCTTGCTCGATTATTGCTGTTGTTAGTATATGAAAGATTGATTTTGGTCTGCGTAATGTTCTGGATCCGAATCCGGGAACCATCTGATGTACATTCTGTGTCTTCTCTCCCCCGTTCTTTGTAAACTTACTCGCAATTCAATGGGTTTGTCGAGCGGATTGACGAGGAGCAGTTGCTGTAGTAGTTTAGCAGGGGGGCAGGTGGCAGGCAGCGCCCACGAAACGTGGCGTGCGTGAATAAAATGAATCGGAAAATCGATACTAAATCTGCAGGGCTTCTACACGCACGGCGGACACGGGCTGGCTGTGCTGTGCTTGAAGTGTCGGTGACGTGATATTCTTTCCTCCATCTTCAAGTATCCACGCCAGGCTATCAGCTCAGATTTGCAATTTTCATTCAACAGCCGTAGTGCTGCAAAGTGTACAACGCATCGCCCTGCCCGGCGCTGCAAAATGTCCGTGGCAAGTGGGAGATGGGGAGCACGGCAGCTAGCGCGGCGTGGCAACGTATCCAAAGCGTTCATCCAATTGTTTTACCTTCATTCCTACCACTACCAGGTACGCATGTACAATCAGCATACGTGTACGTATGCACTTCAAAAGTACGTATACAGTAGCAGTAGCAAGAGGAAAATGGCGGGACCACGCATGGTCCACTTTTGTATCAGTGTGCTATATACTTTCAGATCTAACCCACCCAACAACGCCCTGCCCGTCCCAATACACCTCTGTTTAGTTTCGGTAAGAGTGATAAAATTTTGATGTTTGAGGAAGTGCGCGTAGAGTGAAAAATGAACTGACATGAACCTTAGGTGAGAATTTTGGTAAGAATTCAGAAAACGGCCTCAGACGAAAGGTTTGGTCAGAGATTCCATTGTTTTTACTCGCCTCAACCTGAACACGTGCACGAACGAAAACCAGAGCAAACACCTGCCGGAGTCAAGCATGCAACGCGCACAGTCACCACACCACCCCCACACGGGCCCCGCCGGCGCCGGAGCCGGAGCCGGAGCCGGGGGAATTCACAAACCGGGCACGGCCGGACACGAGCCCGCGCGCCACGGGAAGGCTACACGGCCGGGAAGGAAAACCCAGGCACCGACACGCGTCAAGGCGGCCGCGGGCAGCGAGCGCGAGCCCCGCCAGCGGCCGCCACACGGCAGAGGCCACCAGCCACCGCGCGCGACCGCAGGAGGAAGAGGAACCCGCGCTAAAAATAGCCGCGGGAGCCTCGTACATAAACCCCCCGCATGGCTTCCTCCTCGTCATCACCGCAGCACGCACGCAGCAGGAAGCAAAGCAACAAATCAGAGCACCCCCGCCCCGATACCCTATCGCCTCCATCCCACACCCAAGCCAGCCGCAAGAGAAAATGGCCCGCGCCGTGCTCGTCCTCGCCGTGCTCCTCCTGGCCGCCGTCGCGGTGGCGCCGTTCGCGGCGGGGGCGCGCGACGTCGCGGCCGACGCCGTCGGCGAGGGCAGGTCCCTGTCCGCCGACGCGCCGGCGCCGGCCGACGCGCCCGCACCGGGGCCCGACGCCGCCTCGTCCCCCGACTCCTCCTCCTCCTCGGACGCGCCGTCCAGCAGCAGCTCTTAAATTGAAGACACGCCTACGCCGCCGTCCGGAGATCGCTTTTCCGTGTTGTTGATCGAATAACGTTCACCCGATGATGATGATACGTCGGGACCGTGCGGCAACCAATTGGAGTTTATTCTTTCTGTTTTCTGTTCTTTTCGTTTCAATTTTGATCTGATGATCGCCCTTGTTGGGGCCATAAGATGATTGTTTTCATAAGTTGGCAATGTCACGTATACAGTATACTCCTTTTTTTTTGGAATATCTGCATTGGAACCCAGACCACCGATGCCAACAAATGCTCAACACTCGTTCGAGTAGCATCGATCAATCGAAACTATCGAAGCGCTCAGCTAACGAACATGCGAATTCTTTAGCTACTGCTACTGTTCAGAAAAGTGATTTATGGTGTGGTATCGTTCTCGAATCAAAATAGCTCATTTAGATTGGAAAAAAAAAGCCCATTTACGTAACTGAAGAACCTGAGCTGAAGAAAATGGTTCAGAAGACGCGGTGGCAACCGTGCAACAGCAGCACCAAGTGTTTGTAGGAATTGTAGCCTGAATTTCGTCTGAAACTTCCAGGATCTCTGACCGATCATTCCTATACAGGCTATACTAGTCGGCTGATAAACTTGCCGACGAGAGTTCTATTGTCCTAGACTAGAATCAGAAGAGCACGAACCTGCGTCCTAAATAACCAGCACAGTGTGGAGAGAAGGCAGGCACAAAGAGGGACTTGTTCCCTGTTCGTCTCGCTTATCAACCACCAGTCAGCGGTATTTTTCTCTCAGAACAAATCAACCTCCAGCTACCAACCAACGGTACTTATCTCTCAGAACAAATCAGTACCAGCCACCAGTCGTCAGCGAGACGAACAGGGTCTCGGATCATCAGAGTTCAGAAACGAAAGTACCGGCAGAATTGGCCACCAAGTGGAGTTGCTGCTGTGCTGTGTCGAGAAAATCTAGTACTTCGTAGCTTTAAAAAAAGAAATCTAGTACTTCGTACATGTACATCACAGAAAACTTAAAAGCAATCCATTAAGTTTTCGTTGCTAGGGATATTTTTTTTACTTCTAACTGCCATTTCGTCAAGTCTAGACAAGGGGCATGTTTGGATAAAGGGGTAAATGTTTACTCCAAGACAAATGTTTTGTATCTTCCATTTGCCTTTAATAATATTTACTCCTTAGAGTGTTTGGATTTAGAGGTAAATGTGGTTGTGGATGTGAGAGAGAGGGGTGGAGTCCACCACAATTTGCTCCAATTTGCTACTTTTTAGGAGTAAATGGAATTAGGGAGGAAAACATTTACCTCACCACATTTGCTCCACATATTTGGCATATTAGAGGTAAATTTGCTCCATTTACCCCTCCATCCAAACACCACCAAGAATATATATAAATGGGGCAAATTTTCAGCAGATCATTTCATCAACTGACCAAGTTGGTAGATCTTTGGCAAATTTGTTGTGAAAGAAAAATACTATATGTTGATTTGCACGGCAGATTTGTGTAAGATATTGCGGATAAACCAAAACAAGAGAAGCCGAACGAAGGCTATGAAACTAGAAAAGCAGGTGGATGGAGAATAAATCGTTTGAAATTACTTGAGGTACGAGTTCAAAAAAGTTCCTTTTGGAATCATCACGTATTTGTATCACAAACTCCTTTCACATGTTTTACATGTTTTAGACTGAGTCCAACAGCGGGTGGCAAATGCATTTTTACCTGTCGTTGGCTACTGTGCGTAGGGAGAAAGGCCTCCAACAGAGAAGGCAAAGGACGAGGCAAAAATGCTTTGGAGGAGAGAGGGGATGCAAAAATTGCAACCCCTCTCTCCTCGAAGGCATCCGACGCAGGGGTGGGAGAAGGCCGGCAGCACACGGGAGAAGAGGAGATGGCAGCGACACGGGAGAGGAGGAGGAGGCGGCTGCGCGGGAGAAGAAGCCGTCCTCCACCACCACGGCCCAAGCTCCCATCTGTGGCCCGGTTCGCTGGAGCTCTGCCCTCTCCCGCGGCGGTCGGCGAGCTCGGATGCGACGGTCACTAACTCGGCGCGACGGTGGGCGAGCGGCGCGGCCACGGGAAAGCTAGCCCTCTGCTCACCTTCGACGGCGCGCCCCCTGCGCACCTCCCTCCTCACCTCCGGCGGCGCGGCCCCTCCTCACCTCCGGCTCCCTCCTCGCCGCGAAGATCTGGAGGGACAGAGGGCGGCGGTGGTGGGGTCCGCTCGCCTCGTCCGCTCCGCTCCTCGACTGAGGGCCACGATGTTGTCGCCGCCACCATGGCCCTGCTCCCTCCCTTTCCCCTGCGCCCGCCGGTTCGCCTTCGCGCAGGTCACGACCGACGGTCTACGGCCTCCTCCTCCGGATGTCTCTTCCCTTCCTCCCTTCACTCGCGGCGCGCGAGAGGAACGGTCGGCGCATGCTTGCGTGATGCCTTTGCTTTTGCCTTCAACTGTTGGAGATGAAGATTCTGTGTAGTATGCAAATGGAGGAATGCCTCTCATATTTTGCAACTCCTTGTTGGAGTAAGTCTTATACGGCAAAGCTGGAAACAGAGGCCCCCTCGCTCGCGGTCGTCCTCTCGCGCGGGATGACCCGAGTGCCCTAACCCTAGCCGTCGCCGCCCCCTCCTCCCGACACCTCCCGCAGCCTGTGGCGATGGCGGCAGCGGGGCAACTCCCCTTCTCTCCGGCGATTTTTGGCGGGCGCGGCCGTCCGAGATCCCGGAGGTCAGCTCGTCGGCGCAGGCCACTCCTGTGGCGGTGGAGGCTGGGGCTCCCAGATCCGGCACCGCCCTAGCCGGATCTAGAGGTTGCGCTTTGTGGGGCGCACTGGTGCGTGGGAGGGGCGGCGGCCGGAGCAGGGTGGCGGCGACGGCGGCTACGGCTTCACGGGCACCACGGGCGGCGTTGGCGGCGACGTCTGGTGAGTCGACAGCGGCAACGTCAACCGGTGTGGGTGGTGCAGGGAGGTGGCTGCGGCCGGCGTGCGGCGACGGCGGTGGCTGCCACCGACTCTGCCTGTTCTGGGCTTTGGCCTGGAGTTGGTGGGGCCGGAGGCTTTCTGCGCTCGGGTGATGCGACGACGAGGTGGCTGCTGCTCCCTTCCTCCCTCGACGGCGAGTCTGGTCTGGTGCCACCTAGGTGGTGGGTCTGGGGGGCTGGCGGTTTCTTGCCGGAGATGCCGAGGTGGTACTTCGGGCAGTGTCGTGCTTCTTCCGGCCGAGGCGTTGTGGATGCGGTGGGGAGCAGGCTACTGGCATGGTCGGGAGTGTGTGGCAGGCATGGTGCTGAGCGAAAGCTTTCACTGACATTGTTGTCGGTGGTGGTGGTGGCGGCGCCATTGGGCGTCGCTATCCCCGTTGGGGGCACCATTACGAGTTACCATGTCCTTGCAGCATGAGGTTCTCCGGGTGAAAACCATATCCTTTTTGGATGTGCGACGACGGCGTCATTGGCGTCGTGCCCTCCTTGGAGGCACCGCATTGGAGACCTGTCTCGGTTCATGGCAGTGGCAGTGGTCAGCTCTTGGTGTTGCCTGTGTTCAGCAGCTGAGGAGGTGCACACGGTCCGTGTTGCCGGGGAGGTGCAGAGGGGCCAGGGGTGTCGGCAGGTTTGGGCTGGTGTGCATGGTGCGGTGGTGATCCTGGCTATGGCTTGGTGTAGGTGATGCTCTCAACGTTGTTTCAGTGGCAAGAATCATTGGTGCAGTGCCCAGTGTGATGGGCGGAGAGGCCCCATACACTTTAAGGTGGTTGCTTCTGAGGAGCATGAAGAGAGTTCGAGAGGAGGTGGATGTGGCAAGACCCCCACGCGTTGGTGTAGGTGATGCCCTCAACGTTGTTTCAGTGGCAAGAATCATTGGTGCAGTGCCCAGTGTAATGGGCGGAGAGGCCCCCATACACTTTAAGGTGGTTGCTTCTGAGGAGCATGAAGAGAGTTCGAGAGGAGGTGGATGTGGCAAGACCCCCACGCGTGGAGCGTTCAAGATGACTACACTGGTGTTGCGTCGGGAGTTTCCTCTTATGCAAGGCTGGAGTCAGGGGATCGACGGTTGTGTGTATGCGGCTTGAGGTTGGTTACCCCGTGGTAGAGGAGTTAGTGGTCACTCAGTCTTGCAGCGTGCCGCGGCTTTGGCATGGCACAACGTTAGCGACGACAGCGCAGTTCTTGGTAGCTTACCTTCGGTTTCTCTCCCGGAAAGAGGTGGTGTAGAGTTTTGTTAGGTGCGTTTGATTACGTACGTTGTTCTTGTGGACAGTGCTCCTACCCTTAAATTTTTTTTAAAAAGTCTTAGACGGCATGTAGCACAAGCGGCAGGGAAAAATTGAAATTCCTTTCACAATCAGTGTTTGTATCACAAACTCCTTTCACATGTTTTACATGGCATGTATCACAAGCGGCAGGGCAAAATTGAAATTCCTTTCACAATCAGTGTTTCTGCTACACTTCACTTTCTTATGTGAAACTGCAAACCAAACTAAAAGCAGGCGCAAGAAATGGAACAAATCTAGCCAGTCTCAAGAATCATTGCACATACCAATAAACGATAATAATGATGACACAAAAATTTGGAGCATCCTTGAAACTCTGCTGAGACAATCAATTCTTAATGAAACAGCAAGATAGGGTAGCAAAACATTTGAAACTCTGCTGAGACAATCAATTCTTAACGAAACAGCAAGATAGGGTAGCAAAACATTTGGTTCACCAGTAAACTGGAAAGCATCATCTACGCTGACATACTACATAGACAGAGTAGCATAGTTTTCCCAGTGGTTCCCAACTCCTAAAACAAGGTTAAAATCCAAACATCCTGACTCTGGTATCCCCTGACTTGGCACTGATGATGGAAGAGATGATTCCAGCACTTAGTCGAACAGGCTGAAGCCCATGTCCTGAAAATGCATATCCAACAAAATAATCAGTTCTTGAACGAAGTTTTGATAACAGCCATACTTACTACAGCCCCAATAACAAAACTAGATGGCATATGGAATAACACAAAACTAGCATGAATGTGAGGCATTTGCTACAGGAGAACATATGGAAGATAAGTCAGCATAGACAATAAAAACCAGGCCTTACTACAAGATCAACATATGAAAGCCTTCTGTGTACTACCTGATTATAGCATTCTAACAGGGAACATAATGAATACTAAAACAAACATAGGCAATAAAGATGAGCTTACATCATCGCTCTCTTCCTTCTCCTCCACCTTCTCTTCCTTCTTAGCCTCAGCCGCAGGAGCAGCACCACCAGCAGAAGGAGCAGCAGCCGCAACAGCAACGCCACCGCCACCGCATGGGACTGAAGCGAATTTCTCCCTACCGGCAGCAATGAGCTCGGTGATGTCCTTACCACTCAGCTGGGACAGCAGGAGCTCCATCTTTTCATTGTCAACCTCAGCACCAACTGCCACATAAGAAACAAGATGAAATGTGTCATCTACATATTACAGAATGCACACGAAACTTTAAACCATATAATACTTGATCTATACCAGGATGAATACACAACTCAAAACAGCATGAAAAAAATCAGCGCTCAGTTTGACCACTTCCAGTTAAACAATATAAATGTGGCAAACATTACTGCACTCTACAAATAGATAAGACTACCCTATTTCCAAAATTGATGACTAATAGACAAGCTCGAATAAAACAGTACAAGTTCATCAAACAAACAATTAGCTAAATGTTATTACCTGACTCCAGAATAGTCGTCAGGTCCTCCGCAGAGGGGCTGTTGTTGCCAGCAAGGACAGCAAGCAGATAGGCAGCAACGAACTTCATCCTGTTCAGTCCACAGAGAAACAGTGTCACTAAAGTCTATTTTTTCATCAGGCATAAAAAGGAGCAAGATTAATTGATGGCATAAGAACAGGGCACCCTTCAGCGAAAACTCAACCAAAATATTATACAAAATAGGCTACAATCCAGTTGACAACACATGAATCTATCATAATACAAACACTTTAACATTTCGTATGCCAACAATGAAGCTGGAAGTTTCAAACTTCTGGATACATGAACTGAAATAACCAAAAATACGTAGTCCACAACAGAAGTAGTGCAGGAAATCTTAACCACGTCTTCGCAGCTTGCAAGCAACGCAAATAATTACATTAAGTATACTAAAAATTATTCAAGCAAATCCTAATGGTCAACCTACAATCTGAAGGCTAAGCGTCAGATTTAACATCTCATCCAGACCTGAACAACCACCACCAAACAAAGGTGTGAAAGCCATCATCCAATTTCAACAGAACCAAATCTACTGACTACTATGGCGCTACAAGACTAGCCAAACACGCATTTTGGAGCCAACCCAGCAACAGTATAACAACCCTAGAACGAAGAGCCAGTTCTCTGTAAACGCACAGAAGAGTAGGAGACACGATACACTAAAGGGATCTGACCATCTGACGTGAGAGGATCGACGAGGGCGAGACCACATACCTGGATTGTGGAAAGTGAGAGCCCGAGGAGGAGAGGAGCGGCGCGGCGGCTGCGGAGAAGCTCGAGCAGACTCTAGGGCTTCTGCGGGTTTGGAGTTGCTGCTTTATATACTCACGTTGATCCGCAAATCGACGGGCTCCTGATCGGCGCAAAGGCCTGTAAGATGGGCCTCCAGTCTGCTGCTACCTCAGGTGCCGTGGACGTGGCCCAATCCCGGACTCTCGGACCTTGCTCGGCCCTTATGGCCTTATGCAGTTCTGCTTGCCCGAGGTCAATCCTATATGTGTTCCGGAAGGATTTATAGTATATATATATATAGGTAATGTATATTTAGCACACAGTGTGTTAAATATTATTTAACATCCCGTCAGAGCACCGCCCACCTCTGGTGATCCAAGAAAATCTCGTAGTCGTAAATACCTAATCAAAGCAGTAAAAACTCAGACAATAAAAGCATCCTCCGTGTGAATGCAATAATGCCTCAGCAAATGGTGCTTTGGTTTCCTATTAATTACCACCTTCATTTCTAGATCACGGCGGTGGTGATGCTGTTGCGTGGGCGTTGGCCGTGGGCAGGAACTCCCATACTATTTCTTCTCGGATCGCTGGGAGGCACATCGGAGCAAGATAGAGGGCGGCGCGGCTTCATTGTCACTTGGGGCAGGGCTGGTCCTCAACAGCAGCGAAGTCTCTATGTCTTTGGTGAACAACGGAAGACATGAAAACATCATCGGAGACGAAATCTTGGCATGAAGGCGTCTCCGGTACCTGATCTGCTCAGGGTCCCCATGTTATCTACGTTTCAATTTTCTAGAAAAAACAACTAGATCTGTCAGTAATTAGTTGGTATCTTTTTTTTCTTATTTCTCTAATTTGATGCACACATCTGTTCTGTTCATTAACTATAGGATGGCGTGTTGGATCCCGTGTGTTCGTCAAGATGTGGTATGATATTGTTCAACATTTTGACATATTGAAAAGTTTTCTTGTTTATTTTGAAATTGGCTTGGATCTAGCATCTTGTTGATTGGAAAACCTCGATTTACAATGCAATGAGTTGAAAAATTACTACTTGTTATATAGCAACATATTTCTATTTACTGCTAGAGTTCAATATAGAAATGGAAAATGTTGTGTTGTTCTCAAGATTATAAAAATGTTGCTCGTAATTCTGAAATTACATCTGTAAAGTTTTTTAATTTGAAATTACTTCTTTTTGTCCCATTCAGTACGTATGGTTGAAGAGGAGTAAATTGATAGCATACGCAGGGCAATGCTGGTTTTTATTCTGCGGCTCATCGTCGCCATCCGGCACCGGCGGACGGAAAGAATCAGTGGAGGCATGTAGGGGATGGGTGGGATTTCAGGCATGATAGCTAATTCTGTCCTACCCAGTAGATCTTGGGAACCACTACTAGTTATGTCAAGTTCCATCCTTCTATGCTCCGTGCAGATCAGAGACCCTATGGGAACCATAATCTCATTCTGCTTGTTGTTCCTATTTTTGCATTGCAGGTTGGAAATCAAAATCAAAGTAAGATAGGCTAAAATCTGGTTAGTTCTTGTTTTAGTTCATTGCTGTAAAGCAGAAAGATTATTCCTTGTTCCATGAAAAGATTACCCCTTTTAGGCACCAATGATTACTCATTTTGTTATGGCCAATTACTCCATTCTTATGTGTAAAAGCAATTATGAAAAATTACTCCATGATATATAGCATTACTTCTTTGGTCTCCAATGAGTATTATTTGTGTATATGGTGATACGATATTATATCTTTAAAGTGATTGTGTATATTATTTCCTTGTGTTTGAAAATTACTACTTTGAACACTAATGATATGAAAAGTATTAAAAGATAATGTCCCAAAAATATGAGTTTGCATGCACGGATGAAGTCCTGCAGAACATATTAGGTGCATGGTCAACAAATTATGGATTTATAGTTGTCAACTTACTCAGTAATATTTGATGTCTCTCCCTCCCTCAAACACATCTTGCGTGTTAGTAGGCGTACATGATGCATGTAACTGCATCTAAAATCATAATTTAAATAATGATAATGAAAGCATGGAAGCAAGTCTACAATCTACGTCTCCAAAACCCAAATCTATGGGTAACTTTACTCATGCAGAAATCCATGTGCATTCGTGCCTCATCCTTGTACCAGAAGTCCAGAACACATCAAAACAGGCTCAAAATTGAAATGTGACGTGATTACCGGATATGAAATCGGAGTAATCAACGAGTTGACGTAGAGACCACAAATCAAGGCCAACACAGCGCACACTACCCTTTTGGGGGAGCATGACTGCATGAGAACCAGGACAACATTAAATCGTGGATTTACAATTGTAGTGATTTATGTGAGCATTAAATTCAGTTTCTGGAATCACGGAATCAATTTTATGGTAATTACAGAGGCTTGTAAGCAGAAAGATGCAGATGTGATTTACGGCCAGGACGGCAAATCGGCACAAATTCTGGCAACAAAATAATCAAAGCAGTTATGAGGAGTAAATGCGATCCGTTTTTACAGCCATGGGAACCAAATTTAACTTTTTAATTGCCTCACCGGAGCCATGGGACGCGGCGGCGCCCATGGAGAAACGACAGCCCCAAATTTCTGCACCGGATCCGCAACAATTAATTGCAAAAACGGATTCGTCTAGGCAACATATGTCGATTTTACTACCGACATCTGACGAGGAATAAACTTGGGAGTAGTAATTTACCTCGCCGGAGCTCTGGGCAGTCACGGCGGCGCGTGATGAATATTATCCACCACACAGCGTGGTGAATATCCCTGTCATATATATATATATTACTTGATTTCTGAAAAATAAATGACGCAAACAAATTTTACAAAAATATAACACTGCCGCCGTACCTCACGGCGGCAGGGTCCTAACGCCGTGTGGCACGACGGCAGGGGACCTAACGCCGTGTGGCACGGCGGCAGGAACCCTGCCGCTGTGTGCCACGGCGGCATGACTGTACCTATGGCGGCACGTCCGTGTGGCACGGCGACAGGGCCAACCACCATTTTTTCATTTTTTAAAACAAGTAAATGATAAAATTAAACATAATCACAATCACAAATTGGCATATATAAAAGAAAAGATTATAATCAACGAGTAGATGCAAAATAGTTTTTACAAGATCATGATTAGAGTACTGTTGTGACACAAAACACTAATACATCTAAATCCGCCAGCCCCTCTTCCCCCTCATAGCTCTAGCACCAACCCTGGTGTGGTCCTGGTCGTATGTCAAGGGCTCACGTGCCCTGATGACCCGGCGTCCGAGCTCGTCTGTAGACGGTGTCGCCATGGCCGCCTGCGACGACCCTGCAACCATCTGCGACGAGCCTGCACTAGCCGGTGTCGCTCCGCCCGCCGGCGACGACCCTACAAACGCCTGGGACGAGCCAGCCTCTGTCGCTCCGCCGGCCGGCTGGGACCATCCAAAAGGCAATTGTGCCTCCTGCGTCTCAAGAGGCGGCGTCTGTGTCAACTGTGATGCGCGAAGCTCCTCGGCCTCCGCCGCATCCATAGGCGCGAACAAGTCCTCGACCCTAACCTCATCCCACGCCAACTGATCGTCAGGGGACTCCATCAAGACCGCGGTCGGGTCGAAACCTACAACGAATAGTATTAGTTTTCCACGTATCGTACTTATCGAATTTAAATATTACTATAATAGTTAAGGTCGTTACCATGCTGGAAAATAGGTGCAGTGGACGAGGAAGGAATATCTGCAGCTGGTACTGCTGGTCTAGGTGTCGTCGTATCTGGCGGTCGAGCCCAAGTGAAAACTCTGAGTCCCGTCGGAAAGACCGGCGGTCGCCCTGTACGATTAAAAGATAATATAACAAAAACACACGACAACTTTGTGCATTAGTTGAAAAGAAGCTCCAGTGAATGTACCTGAGCCGGGGAAAACAAACGGCCGCTGCACGTAGGTGTGCGGAGCCTGCGGCTGTGTCGTCGGAGCCGAGAAAGCAGCACGTGCAAAGGAGGAAGGCGCCTGGTACGAACGAGCTGTCGAGGCGGAGCTCGAGGACGACGCGGGGTGGCACGAAAAAAGAGGAATGTTCGTGGCCCCGGCGTAGTTAACGACGGTGGTGTACCTCGTGACAACCTCGAGGATCCTCTCGTACGTCTGGCGGTGCTGCTGAGGTCCCATGGTGTCTAACGCCTCCTTCGCAGCCGCTGCGATCCGCACGACCTCAGCAAGCGCGTCGTGCTGCTTATGAAATTAGTAGCACACGTTATAATGAATAGTAACATGAATTAAATATAATTGCAGTATCGTAGCTTACTGTTGTGTCGGCAGTCTAATCTCGTCGCACCGGGTACGTGCCGTCCGGCAGTAGCCTCTCGTGGTCCGAGACCGGTGGCGGTGGCGGGGCAGCAGGGACGTACGTCACCCGCGTCCGCGTCCTCGGGAGGTACCACTTCTGGTACGCTACCCAGGTCGCGACGTCGTGAGGGCGCTGCTCGGTGACGATGTTATCCTCATGCGCCGCGGATGCTCACTCGTTCACGTACGGCTGCAACCTGTCGACGAACGACGTCGCCGCAGCCACGCCCTTACGCGACCACCTATCACAGATAAAACAAAAAATTATTTACAACTAACTACTTGTAACGAAAAAATTATAACAGACTCATGATAGCTCACTTATGCGCTGTGGGCGATACACGTTCCGCAACAAGTACAGGCGATTACTGGTAGAGGCCGAACTGCCTCATCACCCGGTGGACCGCGTACTCCTCGACGTAGACGTCAAACACCAATCGTCTCTTCGTCATCCAGTAGTGCTGGTCTCGGAAGCACAGCGACGAGAGGGCCTGTGGTGCGCGACCAGAACAGCGATGCCCCAGCTGATCTGGGGCATCTGGTCGAGGGGTGCGTCGGCGATCTTCTGAGCCCAGGGGAGCAGGTACCTCGACACCGAGTCTCCCGCTGACTCGCAGAACATCACCCACCCGAACAGCCAGAGCAGGTAGACCTCCAGAAACCTATCCGACGTCTCCTCCTCGACGTCGTCCGCCATGTAGTCAGCCTGCACACAAAGGTCGATCGTCACATTCGTTTTAAATGCATACAAACGTTGAAAATAAGAGTTAGAAGCATGTACGCTGAACTGCTGGACCCAAGCCCAGGTGGGACCGTGCGAATTGGCGAAAGGCACGTACGCCTGAGGCACGCGATCGTTCCGAGGAACGTTCGCGAACCGAGCAAGGAAGTCGGCCTGCCACGAAGCGGTGATGTCGATAGGCCCCATCGTCTCACCAGCACACGGGAGTCCCCCCAAAAGTGCGGCGTCCTCCAGAGTGAGCACCATCTCGCCGACGGACAAGTGGAAGGTGTGCGTCTCTGGTCGCCACCGGTCCATAAACGCGGCGATCAGAGGGGTGCCGTAGTTGAACCGCGTCAACCGCTCTGCCTGGGGAACCTGAGCTCGTAGCTTGTCCCCCTCGACCAACCGCGCGAAAGACAGAAGTTCTACAGCGCGTAGCCTGAAAAAAAAAGAACAAAACAATTTACTTAACGCAATTACTATTGTAAAAAAACAAAAATAAATATAACAAATGAATTACGTACTTTGGAATCCAGTGCAGGTGTATCGGCATCAACGTGCGGGTGGTCCAGCAACGTAAACTGCCGGGCGTCTGTCCAAGAACAGCCGAGAAGTACGAGCGATGGTGCCGGTCCACCGCCTCCTCGAACAACTCCGGCCGTACGTACTCTAACGGTGGCTGAGCTATAGCTACAAAAAAACAAATTTTAACCAATTATTTGAATTATATAAATTTAAACGAATTATTTGAATTATAACTATTTTCTACAAATTTTATATCAATTTCAATGAATTTTTTGAATTATAACCATTTTCTAGGAATTTTATATGAATTTAATCTAATTATTTGAATCATAACTATTTTCTAGGAATTTTATATCAATTTAAACGAATTATTTGAATTATAACTATTTTCTAGGAATTTTATATCAATTTAATCTAATTATTTGAATTATAACTATTTTCTAGGAATTTTATATGAATTTAATCTAACTATTTGAATTATAACTATTTTCTAGAAATTTTATATCAATTTAAACAAATTTTTTGAATTATAACTTTTTTCTACGAATTTTATACCAATTTAAACGAATTATTTATATTATAACTATTTTCTAGGAATTTTATATCAATTTAAACGAATTTTTTGAATTATAACTATTTTCTACGAATTTTATATCAATTTCAACGAATTATTTGAATTGTAACTATTTCGACACCAATTTATAAAATTTCTAAACTAACTAAACTACACTAACTAAACTACACTAAGTAACTAACTAAACTAAACTAACTAAAGTTAGAAACATACTTGAGTCAAAAGTGCTCCGAAGGGTTGAAAGGTGAAGATTTAGGAGGAGAGAGTGAGAGTGGCGGTAGTCCAATAATAATCTACGAAGACTTCAGTATTTTCAACTCTAATAACTTCTTCTTCCACCTTCCACCTGCTTCCTTCCTCCCCTAGCCCGTCATCGCCACCCTGTTGTGTGCGCCTTGCGCCGTCAGAGGGTGAGTGTGGCCGCCGCATGCGAGCTCCGACATTCTCCTCCCCGTGTGCACTCCACCACGCGCCCTCCACCATGGGCGCGCTTGTACGCACAGGTACCGCGAGCCATGGCCTCCGCCCCCAATCCGCGCCGACACGCCCCTGTGCGAGCTCGGCGGCCGCCGCGCGCCGTTGGGCTGCCAGCCCTGGGAAGAAGAAAGTAAAAATATTGAAAGTTTTTTTTTTAAAAAAATGTTGGAACATTTTCTTAAAATGTTGATCAACATTTTCAAAACATGTTGGTTCAACTTTTTATGAAAAATATTTGTTTATTTGTTTGAAAAATGTTATAATATTTTTAAAAAAATATTGTTACATTTTTAATTAATAATTATGAGGCGGGGTTATTACCAGCAGGTTTAGATGGACTTTAGTGGGCTGAAAGTTTCAACCTTAACCACCTTTCGGGCCCATGCTTGCGCGACATAAAGGCTCCAGCGAAGTTAGATTTGTCCTACCTAAGATCGCAACACGGCTGAAAAAAAAGAGAGATCGCAACACATGTCTTTGGAAGGTTTTGAGTTTTTTGATGAAATACTCATGAATCTTTTCTTGTGTGATGAGTAATTGGTTTTTCTTCCACTGATATTGTCACACCTGTTTTTCCAAAGAAAATCAAGTGCAAATCTATATGCATACCAGGATCAAGTTCTATGCATATAGTTGACATAAGTGAATAACAGTACAGTATCACGTAAGGAAAAAGAAAGATTATCAGAGATTTATGCTTTATCCTGGAAACGAAGGCTCCAAACATCACAGGCAATCGACTGGGGGTTGCGTACGCCTAGCACCAGCAACATCTTCACAACAACTTCATAGCAGCTTCCTCTTTCTGAGCAACATTGTTTATAGCAAGGGTGAGCACATGTCGTACTCAGCAAGTGTGGGGAAAGTATGAATGCAAAGGCTTATCAAGGAAAGGCTGACAGGTTGACTGCATTAAGCACTTTTAGTTGGTCAAATTTTATTAGCACCTGGTTACTAATAAAGTATAAATATATACCAACCCACATTAGCATAAAGAGATAAGCCATAAGCATATGGCTATCATAACCATAAACCACGATTTAAGTCCATCTTCAAGTTCCTTTATCATGTGAGGGTCCAGGCCGCTCTTGACCGTGAGCACGGCTAATCGATTAGTTTTACACTCTGCAGAGGTTGTACATTTTCACCACAAGTCGCGTAAAAGTTCAGAAGAACTTTGAACCCAACCATGCGATGCTAGCTAGGCATCATATCACACTACCGAGGTGTGATTGAATAGGGACGCTACGAAGCCTTTACAAAGATTCATGAATGTGAAGCAACCCGCGAAGGTTCCGAGTCGTTGCAGAGTATAAAGTCCCCTAGTAGGACCGTGTCTTAGCAAAGCCCACTCCCTACTAGAGCGAGTCTATACCCCACTGGCGCTCCCCCTTGCCCTTATCAGGTAAGGCCACCCCAACATCAAGGTTTCTAATTATTCAGCCAAGACAGAGCCATATGTCTTGTGGTTGCACTGTTTTCCTGGGTGGTCGCTCCATGTTCCGATTAAGCATAGTGATTTTGTATTAACCAGAAATATAACATAAAAGTAAAGCAAGTTCATCATTGTTGTTGTTCATTAGAACCACCATAACCCATGTAGAGCAACTAAGCACAACTACCCAACATAAAGGTAAAACCCAGGTTGACAAGGAATAAAGATAATAAAGACTAGGATAAACCTTAATAGGACCCATCAAATTAAATGCAAGCATATGCAGTGTGATTAAACACAGTTATTAGGACAAAAGAACAAGGACACACTTACATTTAACCAGAGTAGTGATGTTGCTCAGAATTCTTTATCTTCATACTCTTCCAAGCTCTTGAACCACGTTCATTCTACTCGCATCAATCATCGGGTACAAGCATACAAAGCAAACAAACAAGCATACTAAGAACAATCCACCAATCAAAAGAAAAGTTTTAAAAGAGCGTGCTAAAAGATAGGCTCGGTCCTATGGATCACTGAAGCACATAGACCGTGCTGAGAAAAGGAAGGGCTTGATTAGCTTTATGAAGGACACTAGATCTGAGCATGAACTAGGATCAAAAGATCTGGAGCTTGAAAGAGGATTAGCTCTATGACAGAGAGCTTTGATAAAGAACGTCTACCGATCGATTTGCATGTATGAGAGAACAACCATAAGCTAGGTTTTATTTTAATTAGTAAAAGATATGTAAAGGATATTTCATAGAGAAAATACCCTAAGTTGGAATTAATGCAGCATTATATTTTTATTTGCAAAGACCGAAGTAAAGAACTAGTCAGGTTTTATTTATAAAGATTCATATATAGATTATACCAATTACACATTTAATTTAGAAAAGCTAAACTACATGAATCATCTAAATGTAACTTTATGATTCGAGTGGATCATATTATTATTAAAAACATCATGGCATTGGTATTCATCAAATTAATATTTATTATAAAAGCCGGTATAAAATCCTATCAACTTTTAATTATAAAAGTTCAATTAAATATTAATCAAATTAACATTTGGCTTATGAAAAACCGGGTAAAAGATCTAATTAGATTTTATTTACAAAAGCACATGAAATAATAATTAATCAAATTAATATTAATTATGAAAAACGGGTATGGCTCTATATTGCTTTTATTTATAAAAGGCATGTATAACTAAGCATTAATCAAAGTTAATATTAAATTTATTTTCAGAAAACAAACATGGTCAAAAGTCACCACTAACGTGTACTTTGTATTGTTATGAACCTAACGCAACTTGAACGGGCAAAAACGGAGCTAAAACGTGAAAACTATGAAGAAAACAAGGTGCAAGGACCTACTGGCAAGGTTCAGAAACTTCTAGGGGTTTAACTGTAAGAAACCGAGGCCATATACGCAATTAAACGTATAAACCGAAGGGTCTGGGTGAAAAACTAAAGGTCTGGACCTCGGGTGCTAAAACAGGAAAGGCTGGGGTCCAAAACAAAAAGAAAAGGACATAATCGTAAGGATCTTTGCACTATGGGAGGACCGGCCTGCAAAACTAGAAACCTTAAGGGCTTATCTGCAAAAGCGGCATGATCAGCCGGGTTGACCGGTATGCGACGCGGTTTGACTCCAGTTGGATTGGATCTGGACCGTTGGCTGCAGATCCGACGATGGGCGGCGCTAGCGGAAGGATGGGCGGCGCTCCGGCGATGATGCACGGCAGCGTGCGGCGGAGGCTTGCCGGCAAACACCCAAGAACGAGCTAGGATGCACGATTCGAGACGAGATCTGCACCAGGACGTAGCGTGCGACGCAAGGAACAAAACTGGGGTACTGGAGCAACCTGTTGGGCAGCGACGACGGTGTACGGCTCGGCGAGGCGGAAGGCTTCTTGGCTGCGAAGTCCGGCGACCTCTTCTGGATGATGCAGGACACGAGGACGTCTACACGCGGCACTGGCAGCTTCGTCATCTCCTTGTGGTGCCCCTGGACAACTCCTCGTCGGCGGAGAGGTGATGACATCGGAGATCGATGGCGGCGGTGCTCGGCTAGGGTTCGAGTTCGGGCGGGATGCACGGGCGAGGCGGCTAGGGTTCAAGGGTTCGGGACAGGGGTGGCGACGCCTTTATAGGGCCGAGGAAGGCACCTTGGCGTGCGGACAAGCCGGGAGAGGCGACGGGCACCTGCACCGTCCAGCAGCTCTTCTGACGCGTAACCGGTTCCCACCGTCCGGAGATATGCACTGCATTTTTTACATGATCGGGCACAACAAGTTCTTTCTTAATTCTTTAGAATAACATGCACATGATGACACGATTGGTGCGACAACACATTGAATGGTGTCCTTGCCTAATTGTAATATTTTCACCTTATTTTTGTACCTTTTGTGGTGACATCATTTTTTGTTTTTTGGATCAGTGGTAAGTCAATGACACATATATATAATTTTTATTAAATATGTCATTTACTGTATACATATGTCCCAAAATACTATTGATTTTGGCTTTTCTACCTACATACACCATATTATGTATTTAGATATAATATATATTTATATACATATCAAAAGTTTTGTACTTAGAAAAGCCAAAACGAATACATTTTGTACGAAGGGAGTATGTCATTGTCTATGTGTGACATTGCAGTTCTTGCGGGCAGTGGTGATCTTTAACTATGCAACTTGTACAATGATCTAATTAATACATGATCAATTACACACAGAGGCTCCTCTCCTGTGCCTTTCGCGGATTTTTTTATCTCGTTCCTGCTCAATCCATCCTCCATGCGCCCGTCGTCACCTTCATCCTCATTGTTGTCCCCACACTCGTCATCTCCTTCATGCTCATCCTAGCTCCATTGTCCCATCAAGAGCCCTTGTTGCTCTCATCTACCCTAGATAGTTGTTGCTACCCCTGACAGTCGTCGCTCCTTCCCTCGATGAACGCCACCCCGCTTCCCTCGACAATGACGTCCGAGTTCCTATTCCTATTCTTGTTGACGCCATACTTCCGTTGTTCCTGCATGATTCGTGAGTCGTTTCTAGATGGATGTTGTCGCTCACCAACCCTCGACGAGTGACACGACACAGTTGCTTCAAGTCTTCTCCTCTTAGTGGTGCTGCCCTTTCAAAGAAAAATCAAATCAAAGAAGCTCCCCCAAAACATGCGGGTGTAGCTTGTCGAAAAAGTAGCTTCCAAGGCCAACAAGATTTGCTTCTCCATTAGAAACTTAAAACATTTTTAGATATTAACTCTTAAGAAAAATATTGAAAAAATTGAGGTCCCATTAAACTGCTTTGTTTGAAATAATAGTGATATTGATCTTAAAGTGAAATCTTAGCTATGCTGGCATCCTAGCATTTGAATTATGTTTACTTCATATCCTAGGTGCCAGATCTCTTCTGGCCTTGAGATTTTAAACTTGATACAAAGGAATGTGGAATATGCTTCTCAAATGGTTAGCACCCCAGCAGTTCCTACTTTAATATATGTTGGCATTTCTTAGCGTCACTACTAACGACGCCAAGTTAGCGTGAACACCAAGACTTGCCAGAGGTAAATCTAAACGATCATGAACGAATCCGCAAGCGCACAGATAAACCATTGTTGCATTTCCCCAGGGAAGGAGAATATTCTAAGGGTATCGTATCCGTGGAAGGCAATGGCGGATATCATAGACTTATGCTTTTGCACTGAATATAAACCAAGAGATAGATATAGGAAACAACAACTCAAAGGCAGGGGTAAGATAAAGATAAGATAGGGTAGTGTGACACACACTCAAATCTACCTCTACTCTAGTACTCTACGGCATAGGGGGAACATACGAGTTAGCTTTAGGTTCTAATGTACTAAGCATACAAAGCTAGAACATACAAGAGATAGGCATGAGCATTGCATGAGAGGGCAAGGTTCAGCACCCAGGTACAAACAGGGAGATAGCCCGCGACGACCAGCACTCTGCGAAACTATACTTTAGACTCCTACAGCAATACCCCAGCGTGGAGGGTTCCAAAGGGTCCAACAGTTGTCACCACTGCGGCCTACCTCAATCATTACAGGGGGGGTATGCTCATAACTAACATAGCCACACAACCCAGGCACCATGCTTGCGTTGTTGCTAGACTTCACCCGCCCCGGGCTATTGTGACCCAGGGTGAGAGCCACCAGAAGACTGGTCAACTTAGACCGAGTACCGTAGCTTGAACACAAACCTCATGCAACACTATCATGCCATCTAACAAGATCAACTAAGGCTAGACATACGAACAGATAAGAACTCTCTTATGTCTAGTCAACAAGATCAATGGGTCGTGTTCGTGAAGAACACGAGCCTCTAACTTATGAATAAACACATAAGGAATGAGTAAATCATCTTTCAAGTGGATCAAAAGGTAGTGTTCATGAAGAACACGAGCCTCTAAATGATGAACAAGAGATGAACTCAAGAACATATCAAGCATATAATCTACCATGACTTTATATGAAATAGCTGAATAACTGAAGTAGATCAAAGTCATATAATGAAATAAAGATAAAAGAGAACTCGTACCTAGACTCCAAAGTAGACTTGGAACCTGAATAAGAGCTACTCTAGCCTACCCCCTAGCCTTGGAGACTAAAAGTGACAGGAGAATGAGAGAGTGGTATGTGTGAAATGGGAGCCCGTCCCCTTCTATTTATAGGCAAGGAGGAGGCTTGCCTCGGGCACCAAATGACCTCAAAACACCCTGGAGTGAAGCAAGTGACCAATGAGCAGCTGCCATGTGTAGGAACGAGATGGGGGGAACCTAAGGCGGTTCGGCCGATCCAAGGTTCGGCCGGCCCCCTAGGCCCCCCACTCGGGGTGGTTTTCCTCTGGGTGGCTGCCCTGTGGGCCCTCTGATCCATCCCCGGTGCATGGCTTGTTTTGGTATCCGAGGTGGGCCCCTTGATCCATGTGAAGTCCATGTGGCGCTCTCTGATTCATCGGTGAGTGCCTCCCTTGGATCAGTGATGTGGAATGCCATGTGTTTCCTTGGTGGCAGCCACCTCCTCAGTTGAGTTGGCATGGTTCTTCCATAGAAGGTGGGTTTCCATCTCTTTTAATGCTTATTTTACCTACATACAAATAATCTCCAAGGACAAGTGAAACTACATTATTCAAACCAAAATGCAAGTAAATAATGCATATGCCTCCATTTATGTGAGAATATTGATGGCTAAAAGTAGTACTTAACAGCCGTCAAAAATATAAAATTCAAACTTTTGTTGTCATGTGAACTCTAAGTTTTAATTGATTAATTTAATATGCAAAATTTTCACGAGAAGACCTATAATGTTTCCAAATACTAGTATGTTGGCGGTCGATTTCCGTCAACCAAGAGCACTTGTTACACTTTAGTTTGAGCTTTGAATTATAACTAACCCGCCACTAGGCATACTAATGACGTAACAAGTTCACACTTGCATGTGGTTTTTGGAGTATGTTGTTTACGCAGGATATAAGCGTTTAAAGGAGCACTTTCAAGCGAAGTTCGTCGAGCACTTTATGAGAAGATAATGAAGCCCGGCACAAGTCAAGACTCGAAGTGAACATGACTCCAAATGGCCCAAGGACCAAAGCGTGAAATGGTAAAACTCCAGGGACCTAAATAGAAGATGCAGGAGCTTGCGCGACAAGTACCCTTACCTAAATCGTGGAGAAAACGACATCAAGGGCCTACATGCAGATCGGCAGAAATTCAAGAAAACACGAGAAGTGTCGGGGAGCGAGCCGGGGCCGAACTGGGTCGAAACGGGCCCAGGCCGGCCGTCCCACCCCCTTTTTGGCCCGGTTCGCGCCCCTCTTTGACCTAAATGATCCTTGGTGTATTTAGAGCTCCTACCCCCGACGGACGCCACATCCATCCACCAAAATTCAGCGAAACCTAGAAGCAAGCACCGGAGGGAGATGACGACGGCCGCAAGTCCTCGAAGTTGTCTAGGAGATGGCCTAGGCCAACCCTAGCCGCCATGGCCGCCCTGTGTGGTTGTGCCATGGCGGAGTTCCAGAGCTACGTGTTCATCATCTTAGGTATGATCTCGGTGGTGATAGTGTAATACATACTTTCAATGTGAGCAATTATAATCTTGTCATTCGATCTTTTAGCGATTCCATGTCTCCGTCTATAATTTTTACCTATCGTGAATGTGATTTGATCCCTAGTCCAATGCATCGGTTAGGCTATATAGCATGTGTCAGTGTTTTAGACACCGAGCCTACGACGGGGTACCCGAAGTAGTAGATTGTGCGGTGGGGCTCGCCGAGATCAGGAACACAATGGTGAGATACGGGGCACACAATTAGATAGGTTCGGGATGCAATGTGCGTAATACCCTACGTCCTGTATGCTGTGTGGTTCTATATTGATTGCGTATGTTTTGAGAGGGGCCCCTGCCTCGCCTTATATGCCACGGGAGGTAGGGTTACAAGTCGGATTGGTACAAGAGTACTATTCGAGTAGGACTCGGAGTAGCCTATACAAGGTATGAAAAGCTATCCTAGTCTTAGTACAAGTCCTTATCCGTCTTGTCTTACCTTGTGGTCCATGGTACCAGCACTGTGGCCCACTAGTCGAGTAGTCCAGGTGTGTAGGATCTTATCTCCCGGGTATGGCCCATATGTGTGGTGGGCCCAGGTATGCCCGGTCGACAAGCCCCCGAGTACTTTGTAGTCGAGTATGATGCTTCCAAGTAGTCTTGAAGGTCTCTGCGAGTAGTTCCCAAGCGTCCCTGAGTTCCACAAGCTTCAATCTTCAATAGTACTTGAATCATCACGAGGCTGGAAGGTACTCCAGCTAACTCCATGAGTAGTCTTGAAGTCTTCTCGAGTTGTTCCCAAGCGTCCCCGAGTACTTCCCTTGAAGGTCTTCAATAATACCCGCTTCGTTCTTGAAATCTTTGCATCAGAGATCCATATGGAAATGCGATTACTAAAATCGCATTCCATATGGAATGTAGCCCCCGAGCCTTAGGTCGAATACAGGATTCAAGCTGAGGGTCAATCTACTAGTCTTTGATCTTGCTCCGAAAAATCCGTAGAAAATCCGAAGAAAATATATAGGAATGCGATTTCAAAAAATCACATCCTATATGGATGTAGCCCCCGAGCCTTAGTTTAAATTGACAATTGAAGCTGAGGGTCAATCAGTAGTCTTTGTCAAATAATCCTGAAAAATCCTGAGAAAAAACTGAAGGACACGTGGCACGGAGCCCCCGAGCCTTGAGTTGAGTACTTTCTCGAATTGAAGGATCCAATCTGACTGTAGAATAGTGGCCTGAATTCAGTGAACTGTAGCTGAGTAAAATCCAATTCCATCGAGTAGTCGAGCCCCGGAGATGGAGCCGAGCAGGTCTTGGATTTAAGTCCTCTGACTTAGCCGAAAATTTTAGCCTGTGTGAAACCAAATTGTTGAATACGAAGGGTCACCAGGTCGAACCGTTAGGGTTTAGATTTTATAAATACCCGAAAAGGTATCCCTTAGGGTTTCACTACTTCCATTCGCCCTTAGATCCAGAAAGAAAAGTGTTAGCATCCGCCGCCGCCACAAAGTTTGATCATCTACGCTGCCAAGTGCTTCTCCCTCCACCCCCTCGCAGCCCTCGAGTCAATGCGAAAGAAGACCCTCGTGACTTGAAGGATGAAGCCAGCGCCGTCCAAGGATCAGAAGAGGAAATCCGGACGCGGCAAAAATCAGTTGCCGGAGCCCAAGTACAAGACCGTGGTGATCACGAAGCCACCAAGTCAAGCTGTCTCTTAGAAGAAATCCAAGATGAGGGAACATGATATCAAGGCTCTCGAAGCCACTAGGTTGCTGCGCGAGAAAGCAATCGCAGGATGGAGCTCTGCCACTGGAGATGCGTGGCCAATGGAGAAGACTCCAGATGAGATCCTGATGTTCAGCCACTTTGTCGAGCGTGGATTGACACTGCTGTCATCAGATTTCTTCAGGGGCTTCCTCGACTTCTTCAAGCTGGAGCACGTGCATCTAAATCCGAACAACATCTTCCAGATCACAGTGTATGTGCACTTCTGCGAAGCCTTCCTTGGAATTCACCCACATTGGGCTCTGTTTAGGAAGATATTCTGCCTGAAGCCGCAGCCCAATGCCAATTTCCCAGTAGTAGTCGGTGGAGCCGGTCTCCAGATGCGCCAGAAGGCACAGGAGTTGTACTTCAAGTACGACTTGATTGATTCAAACCAAGACTAGAAGACCAAGTGGTTCTACATCGACAACGCCCCGCCTCAGCTACCGAAGCCAAGCATGTTTGCACCGGTATATGATAGGCTCTGGAAGGACGAGCCAACAATGCAAGAGTGCATACAAATTCCAGAGCTGCTGGCCAAGATCACGCTGAAGAAGGCACAAGGCTTGACTGCTGAGAGAGTAGCCTTCAGCTTCATGAAGCGGCGAGTACAACCCTTGATGCAGCGGGAGCATCTTGGGTTCGAGTACACTGGAGCTGATGATGGCTCAAGGCTATCTTCAGAGGAGATCAGTGATGATCTCGTGATGGAGAGACTGCAGAAGATCTTCAAGAATCTTCACGGAATTCCTGCAGCTGTCCAAGAGTATAGTGCTGACAACCCTCCGCGTATGGTGAGTATCCATAGACTAGCCCCCGAGTACTTATTAGAAGTAGTCGTGAAGCCAACTTTTGCTCTGTTTCGCAGGAGGATGTCTTGAAGTTTGTTTCCAACCCTCCTCCTCGTCCCCAAGATCCACTACAAGCGCCAGAGGGAGAGCCAATAGGAGTTGAGGCTCAAGCCCCCGAGAGTAGTCGATCTGCTCAAGGGGAAGAAGAAGTCTTGGTGGAGGATGCCTCCTCGAGCGATGATGACAGCCAGACACTTCAACAGCATTTTGAAGTGAAAAGCCGTTACAGGTACTCTGGGGCGTCAATCCCTAGTGGTCTCTCCGCGGGAGCAATGAAGAGGTTGGCATCATCTCTTGCATATGATGTAACACTGCCGCCACGGAAGAAAAGGACCACGGCGGGGAAGCGGGCTGTGAAGAAGATCACAGGTCTGCCATCCATTACGGTGAGTGTTGAGAACTTAAGTAGTCAATAACATGTTGAGTACTTGCTCTCTGCTGTAATGCCTTGAATTTTGACTTGCGTAGGTTATCGAGAGTGCAGCCAATGTACCCTCGAGTAGCCCAGCAAGACCAACAGAACCCGAGGTGGTTCCAGCGTCAACCGTTGAGACGATGACACATGAGCAAGAAGAGGCTGCAGGACCAGGAAGTGTGCCACCGGTAGACAGTGTGCCAGTGGTGCCGGCGGCGCCTTCATTTTTTGATATGCTGGGGCCGAAAGTCGCGGTGCCTCGAGCTGCTCTGTAAGTACCCGAGTACTCGAGTACTTCTCATTGTTGTTAGTCTTGAATATGCTAACCAACTTGTTGATGCAGTAAATCCACTGATGTGAAGCGGGGAGCCTTTGGAAGTATTCTTGCCGGAGGAGATCAGAATCCTCAAGAACAACAAGACGATGCGCTTCCAGAGCCCCAAGAAGTAGCCGCTGAAGCTGATGCCGCACAAGCACTGCGCTTCCTTTGGAGCGATGTAGTCAAGGCAGCAGTGGAGGTGGCTTCCAAGCCCAAGGCTCAGCAACTCGAGGACATTGAAGCAGTGGTCAATGAAGGCCTGGAGATTGATCCAGAAGCCGAACTACGCCATGAAGAAATCCCCATTGCTGAAGCCCCTGTGCGTGAGACAGACGTACGGTTAGCACTTGAAGACAACCCAGAAGACCGCATAGTGCCGCATGAGCCAATAATTGAAGACCCGGCTCCTCTGCGCAGCGCTGCGATGTACTCGGCGGCAAGCGCGAGTACTCAATCCAAGGCTGAAGACCTGATGCCGTATGATGACTCAAGCCTGGATGAGGATAACTTGCAGGCGCAAACCGAGATGTTCCGCAGTGTTGAGAAGCTCTTCGCGGTAAGTTGTAGTCTCTTGTAGAGTACTTTTTAGCCAAAGATATCTTGTCTCTGACTCTTAAGTTGTTTTTGCCCTTGCAGGAAGTAGTCAAGCAGTCGAAACGCAAGACTCGTCTGCTGGAGCAACACGCGGCAGACATTTAAGAAGTCTCGCAGCTCAGAGAACAACTCAAGGAGTAGAAGGCCTTGTCTCTGAAGCTGCAAGAGAGGCTTGATGGTGACGCCGCGGAGTACCACAATGAAATCCAGAAGCTGACGACTCAAAAGGATGACGTTATTGGGAAGAACAAGTCACTGCGCCAGAAGAACAAAGGTAGTCTCCCTTTCTGAATTCATCGTAGAGTACTTTTTCCATGCGTACTGCCTTCTGATAAGTAGTCTTGATCTCCTGCAGAGCTGTCTGAGGAAGTTGAGAAGTTCAAGAACAAGGCTCTGGACTGGCAGCTGGCCTATAACCGTGAAGAGTCAGCTCGCTTGGATCTTGAAGCCGATTATAAGGTGTGGTGCATGGAACTTGAGCGCGAAATACAGATTCACCTTGATGGCTGGAATGACTTGTTAACTTGTATGCAGTCCCTCAAGATCAAGATCGAAGAAGCCGAAGGCCTGCGAGTTGAATTGAAAGCCCTGACAGAAGCAGCCGAGCCAATGGCGAATCTCTTCGAGCCCAGAGTTGTCGAAGTTCAGCCGCGTCCACTTGTGGAGCGGTTGAAGGATACGACGAAGAAGATTCTGGAGTATGCTCAGAGGCTGGCTTGTACTATTCCCAATCAAGTCTTTAGCTTCATCAAGTCGTTCTACGCCGAGGCAGATCTGACGGTCATCATGAACGGAAGATCTGGAGATTGCACCGACGACAGGCTGAATGAGTTGATGCAACAAACATCTCCAATCGTGGAAGCAGTCTCCAAGTTCATAGATCTCCGGTAGATGTACCTGTAGGATAAACACGAGGGAAAAACAAGTGTAATTCCAAACAAGTGTTTATGTAATATAATTGAAAACTTGAGTAAGTCAATTATCTGGATCCCTTGTATGCTTTTGTGTGTGCCAAGTACTCGAGTTGATGATGAGTGTATGGCTGCAAAAAAGAGATAGGGTACTCGAGTAGAAGTACTCAAGTATGGATATGTTCCGAAGAACGTTAGCTTAATCACAACGAGTTGAACACCTTAGCTGTAGCGGCGTGAAAGTAGGCTTTGTTGTGAAATAAGCTAAGGATAGTAACAAGTCGATATATAATAGCAACTTTTTACTAAACACATTGTACAGAGTTTACAATGTCTTAAGTACCCCTGAGGCTATGAGCCTAGTGAGAGAGTACTCAAAAGGAACTTATTCACAATGAGTTGAACACCTTAGCTGTAGCAGCGTAAAAGAAGGCTTTGTTGTGAATAAGCAAAGGGTAGTAACAAGTTGATATAAAGGATAACAACTTTATTACTGAACACATTGCACATAATTTACAATGTCTTAAGTACCTCTGAGGCTATGAGCCTAGTGAGAGAGTACTCGCAAGGATGTTCCGAAGAACGAGTAAGACCATAGGGGACAGTGTGGTGAACTCATCCTTGTTGTAGCAGCAACTTGTATGAGAGTTCCACTGAGACCCTACCATGAAGGGTGTTACTCTAGGCCGAAGCCTCTTATTAAAAATAGAGACATGGACAGCATGTGCCACTTATTGCTCTATACGACACGGAGTCGTCTGGAGAGAGTTATCATGACTCCCTACGAGGTCGCAGAATGAGACTGCCTGGAGAGGATTATCATGATCCCCTACGAGTGATCGCAGCTGAAGCCACGAGTAGATACAACCGAAACTGTCTGGAGAGGGCTGTTGAGACCCCCTACGAGTAGTGACAACCGTAGCTGTCTGTTGAGTGGTTGCAACCGAAGTTGCCTGAAGAGAGTCATTGAGACCCCCTACGGGTTGTTTACAGCCGTAGCTATCTGGAGAGGGTTGTTGAGACCCCCTACGGGTAGAAGCGACAAAGCTGGTCGATGTTCCAATAGTTGTCGACTTCTTCACCTTCAAGAGTTTGGAGACGATACGAGCCTGGGCCGGTAACCTTTGCAACAGAGAAAGGACCTTCCCATGGCGAGTTGAGTTTGTGTAGCCCTGTCGTGTTCTGGATACGACGAAGGACTAAATCACCAACATTGAAGGAGCGTTCCTTAACGTTGAGGTCATGGTAGCGGACTAGCGGCGGATCTTCTCAAGATATCGAGCTGGTTGAACAAGTGCGTTGCAGCGAGCTTCCTCGAGACTGTCGACATCTGTCTGTCTTGTTTCTTCAGCTACGCCTTCTTCGTACTGATCAACCGCCGGAGAACGCCACATGACATCAGCAGGCAAGACAGCTTCAGAGCCATAGACCAGGAAATAGGGTGACTACCCTGTGGGAGTAGTAGGCTGAGTACGTAGCCCCCAGAGTGCATTAGGTAGTTCCTTGATCCACTTGCCGCCCTTGGTGTTTGCAGTATCATACAATCGCTTTTTGAGAGCGTCGAGTACCATCCCATTATCGCGTTCCACTTGGCCATTGGCACGTGGATGAGCGACGGAGACGTACCGGACGTCAATTCCACTATTCTCACAGTACTCCTAGAACTGGTGATTGTTGAAATTCGAACCCAGGTCTGTGATAATGCGATTAGGGAACCCATAGCGATGTACGATTTCATCCAAGAAGTCGAGGACTCTATCAGCCTTGGCCCTGGCGCATTTGGGAGAGGACCAATCATATCCAGCTCCTAGCAAGCGAAAGGCTAAGTTGGTGGTATCGTGATGAGTTTATAGGCTGGAATGTGTTGTTGCTTGGCGAAGAATTGGCATCCATGGCATTTCTTGACTAGTTCCTCTGCATCAGCAAGAGCTGTAGGCCAGTAGAAAGCACGTCTGAATACTTTTCCCACTAAGGTGCGGGAATAAGTGTGATTGTCACAGATTCCTTTGTGTGTCTCCTCTAAGATTTCCTTGCCTTCTTCGCGAGAAACACACTTCATGAGTACATCAGAACTTGCGCCTCGCTTGTAGAGTTGATCTCCAACTAGAGCATAAGCCTTGACGCGGCATGAGATGCGCTCGGCTTCTGACTTGTCTTCAGGAATCAACTGATGCTTAATGTAGTCGATGAAAGGAGTTCTCCAGTCCACGTCAATCATAAGCACTTCTTGATCAGGTTGAACTGAAGTAGTCGTAGGTGCAGATGATTGCTCCAGAATTGATGAGTTGTGGAGTTCATGAACGAAGATTCCTGCTGGCACTTGAGCTCGTGTAGATCCCAACTTCGACAAGACATCCGTAGCAACATTGTTGTCGCGAATAACATGATAGAACTCGAGACCATGAAATTTTGTTCTCAAGTTTGCGTACCTCCTGACAGTACACATCCATGTTCTCAGCATTACGATCCCAAGAATCGTTGACTTGATTGATGACCACCAAAGAATCACCGTAGACAAGTAGTCGTGTGATGCCAAGAGAGACTGCAAGGCGAAGACCATGCAGTAAAGCTTCATATTCAACTTCATTATTTGAGACCTTCCAGAAGATCTGCAAAACATATTTTAGTTACTCGCCCTTGGGAGAAATCAGAAGTACCCCGGCACCAGCGCCTTCCAACTTGAGTGAACCATCAAAGTACATGACCCAATGTTCTGGATGCTCAATTGGAGTTGGGACTTGATTTTCCCGCCACTTAGCCATGAAATCAACCAAGGCCTGAGACTTGATAGCAGTGCGAGACTTGAACTCGAGCGATAGAGCGCCAAGCTCTACAGCCCATTTAGAAATCCTTCCTGTGGAATCCCGGTTGTGCAATATCTCGCCAAGCGGGTAGCTAGTAACCACATAAATCTTGTACTCGTCGAAGTAGTGGCGGAGCTTCCGTGAAGTGATCAGAACCGCATAGAGTAGCTTCTGTACCGGAGGGTAGCGAGCCTTTGATTCTGAGAGTACTTCACAGATGAAATAAACTGGCCTCTAGACAGGGTAGCCATGGCCTTCCTCCTGCCGTTCAACGATAATAGCAGTGCTGACAACATGAGTAGTCGCAGCGATGTAGAGTAAGAGCTCTTCATTGGGCAAAGGAGCTGTGAGGACTGGAGGCTTGGATAAGAACTCCTTGAGCTAAGAAAGAGCTTGACCAGCTTCAGTTGTCCATGTAAACTTCTCTTGCCGCATGAGTAGTTTGAAGAAAGGTAGACCCCGTTCTCCAAGTCGCGAGATGAAGCGATTGAGTGATGCCATACAACCAGTAAGCTTCTAGACATATTTGATAGTAGTCGGAGCTTGCATATTGGAGATGGCGGTAATCTTCTCAGGGTTTGCTTCGATGCCACGATGGCTGATGATGAACCTGAGTAGTTTTCCCGATGATACGCCAAAGACACATTTATTAGGGTTGAGCTTCCATTGGTACTCCCACAGCGAAGCAAAAGTTTTCTCAAGATCCGTGATAAGCATGTCTAGATCCCTAGTCTTTACAACGACGTCATCCACGTATGCTTCCACGTTCCTGTGAAGCTGCCTCTTGAAGCACGCTTGGATAGCTCTTTGATAAGTAGCACCAGCATTTTTCAACCCGAAGGACATTGTTGTGTAACAATAAGCACCAAACGGGGTGATGAATGCGGTCTTCTCTTGATCAGATTCCTTGATTGCAATTTGATGATTGCCGGAGTAGCAATCCAGGAAACAGAGTAGAGCACAACCCGCCGTCGAATCAATGACTTGATCAATCCGTGGCAACCCAAAAGGATCCTTGGGGCAATGCTTGTTGAGATCAGTGTAGTCTACACACATCCTCCAATCATTAGAGTTCTTCTTTCTGACAAGCACAGGGTTAGCAAGCCATTGTGGGTGAAAGACTTCCCGGATGAAGCCAGCCGCGAGTAGTTTGGCAAGCTCTTTCTTGATAGCAACCTTGCGGTCATCAGCAAAGCGACAAAGGTGTTGTCTCTTGGGGGTAGCGTTAGGATTGACGTTGAGTGAGTGCTCGATCAACCTCCTGGGCACACCTGGCATGTCAGATGGCTTCCACGCAAAGATATCACGATTAGCCCGAAGGAAGTTGATGAGCGTGTCTTCCTATTTAGGATCAAGCTGTGCACTGATCATGATTGTCTTGCTGCTGTCACCAGTACCAAGGTCAATGGCTTTGAGCAGGACATCACCAGTCGGTGCAGGCTTGTTGTTGATGTCTGTCTTCTCAGTAACCTCTAGCTCGCTCGGAGCAAGCTTTTTAGCTGCGGCGAAGACTTCCATCATAGCATTGGGTACTTGAGTTGTCGAAGCAAGTTCTACGGCTTCAGTGTCGCAATCGTAAGAACGCTTCAAATCCCTTTGCAATGATAGAACTCCCTTGGGGCTCGACATCTTGAGTACAAGGTACAGATAATGTGGAATAGCCATGAACTTGGCCAAAGTAGGTCTGCCGAGGATAGCATGGTAAGAAGTCTCGAAGTCAGCAACCTCGAACTTAATGTACTCGGTGCGATAGTGATCCTTAGTCCCAAAGGTAACGGGTAGTACAATTGAACCCAAAGGAACAGCTGCGTTGCCCGGAATGATACCATAGAACGGCGAGTTGGTCTTGGTAAGCACATTGGTGATATCTAGGCCCATCTTCTTCAAGGTCTTGGCAAACAGGACATTGAGACCGCTGCCACCATCAATAAGAACCTTAGTGAGTCTGGAGCCTACCACCACTGGGTCCAGAACGAGAGGATATCGTCCTGGCTCAGAGAAACTAGTCCATTGATCCGCCCTGGAGAAGGTAATGGGGGTTTCAGACCACTTTAGAAAAGTTGGAGCTGCTGGTTGAATGGACATAATCTCCCTTAGTGCAAGTTTTTGCATGCGCTTGGTTGGAGTCCCACCAAATATGACATTGACAGTGTTGGAGGGGTGTTGAAACCCAGTGTTAGCCTTCTTCCCCTTGTGTTTTTGAAACCTTGGGTTTGGGTGCGTTGGCTCTGGTGTATTGTTCAACGCATGGCGAAGTTGGTAACACTGCTCTGTAGTATGATCACCTTCTGGGTGCCATGGGCATTTCTGCTTGGTCAATGTTGCCCAATGAGAATCATCTTCAGGCTTGGCAGCAGTTTCCATGGCTACAACAGTGTTGTCAGGCTTGCGCTTGCGATTAGGATTGCTCGAGTAGTTATTACCCGTGCGATTACCCTGTTGTTGCTTGCCACTGTTGCTTCCACCAGCATTGTTGTTGTTGTTCTGGTTATTGTGAAGATGTTTGAACCGATTCTGAGCCTTGTCTTCCTCGTCCGCCCAGTGAGTGATCATCTCCTTGAGCTTGGTGATGTTGGCTGGGCGAGCGCGACCGAAGTCTTGGAAAAGCCTGTCGTCACGAAAACCATCCTCGAAGGTATCTATGACTTCTTTCTCGGTGACATCAACAACAGTAGCCCTTTTTTCAAAGAAGCGGCGCATGTACTCGCGAAGAGTCTCGCCTTGTTTTTGCTTGATCAGGGCAAGGTCCATCCGAGTACCATGACGGCCCAGAGAACTCGCGAAATTGCTGGTGAAGCGTTGCTTGAGTTGTCCCCAGTTGTCGATAGAGCCACGTTTGATAGACTCAAACCATGTGAGGGGCTCTTGCTCCAGAACAAAAGGGAAATAGATACATTTAGTATCATCATTGCCCCCGACATTAGTGATGGACAGAGCATAACAGTGCAACCACTGCCTTGGATCTTGCTTGCCATCATATTTGGAAATACCGTAAGGCTTGAATTTCTTCGGAAGAAGCAGAGCTTGAAGTCGAGTGGAGAAAGCAGGAAAGGAATCAGAATCGACATCCTTTTGCTTCTCACGTTCAGCACGTCTGGCGTTGATTGTTGTACGAGCATCATAGCGAGAGTCTCCTGACTTGCTATTGACACTGCCATCATCACCCTTGCCTCTGTTTCCTAAGCAGAAGGTCGTAGGTTCGACCCCTACCTGGCGCGCTAGCTGTCAGTGTTTTAGACACCGAGCCTACGACAGGGTACCCGAAGTAGTAGATTGTGCAGTGGGGCTCGCCGAGATCAGGAACACGATGGTGAGACACGGGGCACACAATTAGACAGGTTCGGGCCGCAATGTGCGTAATACCCTACGTCCTGTATGCTGCGTGGCTCTGTATTGATTGCGTATGTTTTGAGAGGGGTCCCTGCCTCGCCTTATATGCCACGGGAGGCAGGGTTACAAGTCGGATTGGTACAAGAGTACTATTCGAGTAGGACTCGGAGTAGCCTATACAAGGTATGGAAAGCTATCCTAGTCTTAGTACAAGTCCTTGTCTGTCTTGTCTTGCCTTGTGGTCCATGGTACCAGCACCGTGGCCCACTAGTCGAGTAGTCCAAGTGTGTAGGATCTTATCTCCCAGGTATGGCCCACATGTGTGGTGGGCCCAGGGATGCCCGGTCGACAGCATGCTCTATGTAATCGTGGTGATTAGATTTAGTGTGTCGACCCTTCATGATTTGTAGACACGTTCATGTTTGGGCGTGCCCCTAGACCTCCCGCTTGATTAAGGGTGCACCGTGACAGAATGATACCTCCGAAAGAGCGGATGTCTTCGGGAGGTAGGCCGGAGGTAAGAGTTTAAGGATGCTAGTAGATGAGATGCTCGGTTTGTTGCTCGTTTGCCGGAACTTCAACTAGAAGGCACTAGGCCTAGTTACCCCTTCGGTGGAGCTTTACCTTAGCTGATGTTCTTGGATGTGATCAACATTGTGCTTTCACCTATATATCTTTAAGGGTTACCTTTATATGCAATCGATGCTTCATGTTAGGTTAGATTGACTAGATAAGGTAGAGAACCTTAGCGGTTTGCTTCCGATCCACATATTGATACCTTAGGTCCACACTCGAGGTAAAAAGGTACTACATGGTCCGTAAGCTTGCGGTGAACCTTGGTGCGTTATTAAACCGTCAACATAGTACTATTCGAACCAATGATGAAACCAAGATTCTAACCTAATTTGGTCCTATCCATGGTATACAAACATATATTCTAAAACCATGATGCACCTAGCACAAATGTATTTAGGAGGTATCCTAATATCTTGAGTTTAACACAATAAGTTTGAAACTTGCATGCATTGCGATAAAAAATCTAAGATATTGTTTTCGTAAGCAGCTTGGCACCGTGAGAAAGGGCAAGAATCACGGTGGTCAATGCATAGTGAGGAGTGGAGGAGGTGGAGTAGAAGTGGGCTGAAAGTGGGGCAAATATTATCCATCCGTTCGTCTGACCGAAGGGTCAGACACTAAAATGGATAGTTCGTATATGAATCTGAGCATTCAAATATCCGAACTTATCTTTATAATATTGAAAGGATCTTGATGTCGTCTAGAGAGGGTGTGAATAGACGAATCTACACTTATTAAAAACTTGAACCCACAGTTAGTGCTAAAACCAGTCAAACCGGTTTTCCTCTGAGAAAACCAACAGTGAGTAAAAGTCCCTCTATGAGTTCTAGCGCAAACCAAACTTGGTGAAGGACTTCCACAGGTGTTTCCAAGAGTATCAATAAAGTCCCTGCACACAACACAATCACACCAAGGTAGATCGAAGCGGAAGCACAAAGGATATGCTAGAAAACATAAAGTAAAGCATGCAAGATATAAATGAAGTAAATGCACAAGAGACACATGATTTATATTGTGGTTCAGCTCGCCACAAAGGCTGGTCTATGTCCACGTTGTTGAGGTAAGTCACTTCAGACTTTGGGGTCCCTTTCAATCCGCTCCTCTCTCACACTTATCACCGAGGCAATAGATGGGGGGTTCCACTATCTCAAATCTACAATACAAACTTCTTGGAGTTTCCACACAACTCTTGAAAGCTTCCAAGCGACCTTCTAGCCGTCTAGGAGCAAAAGCTCCAATAGTAACAAATGCTTCACAAGATGGATCAACACAACCATCAAGTGCTCAAGTATGGGATTGCTCACAATCAAGTCACTCTCTCAACCGAACTCAAGGATATGTCACTATAGGCTTGAATCTCACTTAGAGAGGTTGGGGAAAGCTCAGCCGGGGTTCAGGAAGGTGTAGAAGTCGTGGAGAACCAGCAACCCCTCAAAGAGAAGCTCAAGGGTATAAATACCCACCTTACCCAAAACTAGCCATTAGTTTGTCAAACAAAACCGGTCAGACCAATTTGCCAAACCGGTCAGGCCAGTTTTCAAACCAACTAGCCATTGGACAGAGTCAGCGCTCAAACCAGTCAGACCAGTTTGCCAAACCGGTCAGACCGGTTTGGGCCAGAGAACCCTACCAAGGTTTGATCTCACAAGGTTAGTCTCTCATGGGTTCACTTGAGCACTTTATGGTATATGTGTCCAACTAATGTTGCATCCCTAAATACTATTTAAACCACTTGAGCTTGAATACCAAGGACATGCCGAAACTTGGTCTTTATCATGTTGAGGGTCTTCAACATATCATTATTGCCAACCAACTGAACTCATTGTTTGAGCAACTCCATCTTGAGCTAATGACTTAGGATTCTTCCATATAGTAGTATAGTGTTCACTTGAATCCTTAAGCCACCCCAACTTATCAATCTTAACACATAGATGCTTTGCATTGCTTCCTCGGTAGAGCTTGGATATGATACTTCGAAATCCCTTGATGTTAGCAACTTCGTTCATGGTCGCTATCCATAGCTTTTGCTTGGTCTCTCGTTCTAACCATCTTGATTTCTTCTTCACTTACCCTTGCCTCATTGAGTCTAGCTTTGCATCATCCATATTGGATTCCATTTGAGATACCACCCAAATACTTGTCCTTTGATTGATAAGGAATATCATGATTTGCAAACTTCCACTTGTAGGTCCATTATCTTAGAGATAAGCAAATGACCCTTTACTATACTCTTCTTGAAGCCTTGCAAAATCAACTTGATGTTATACTTGCCAAACTTTTCTTGTCTAAGTCAACAAGTCCCTTTTTGACATAAGAGTGAATTCTACTTGATGTTGACTTCCTTTGACTTGAATCTCCCATTTGTTTATGACAAGCTTCACTTTCTTCATATGGAGGCCGACTAAGAATCTTGTACAATTAAACCTCTTTCTTCACCTTGAATTGCTTGCTGTATGTCTCATGTAAACTCCATGGGGAGAACACATAGAACTCATCATGACATTCATCTTTAGTATGCTTGCATACTCTCTATGTATAATGACAATATTCACACTTGTTTTCTTTGCAATATGAGCCAAATATATGATATTTCTCATAAAGATTAATTATCAATAAGTGTCAACCTGCTCACATGCTTAACAATAGTGTTAGTTTAATCTAGTTGTCACTCAACTCACCAAAACCCACTTAGGGCTTGATTGCACTTACAAATATCTGTATCCGGATACGCAAAGTTGGATTTCTATTATACGAATAAGATGAATATCAATATTTGACACATCATTACACTCTTCATATCTGAATTCGATTTGAGAAAATAAATAACTATCTATATTCGTATTCACATTAACCGTTCATATCCGACCCATTTTCATCACAGGGTAGTCAGTGGGTGACTGGCGCGGATCTTAGTGAGGCCTGAGGAGGAATGGAGGATAGACGTTTTTGTGGAGTCCCAAGGCTTATGGTCTCCATTGGCATCACATCGGGGCAATGCAAGTGATGACTGGAGGGGTATCTGCTTACAGATCTACGTGAACTACCCACACTGATCCACCCCTAATTCAAACTTGGCATCTGCCACTAGCTATCCTCCACCTTATTCCAATGTTAGCTCTTACAATTGTGGCTGATATTTATTATTACCTGGAATGAAAACATACAAAAAACACTTGTGGTCCATATTGTCGATTTTAGCAGTTGAAGGTAGCTTTGCATTATATAAAATGATTACTATAATTTGATAGGTCACAATATTGTTTTTTTGTGCAAAAGTTAAATAGACAATAGACACATCTTGTTCCAATTTAAATACTAGTATATATCTTGCTAAAATGTAACATCCCAACAAACTAAAGTTTCAAAGGGCATTGATTTGATCTACTTGGAATGTACAAATATTAAAAGTCCTATCTATCACAACTATAAAAAAACTCTTTGGATCTAATAATATGATATATGTGCAATCACATGATCCTATCTATCACATGGAAACAATGTATGGTTGGAACCAGCCAGACTTGTAGAGGCCTTCCCAATAGAGCTTACGAGAGTGAAGCATGGAATCACCAAAAATAGCCTCAAAGTTGGCACTTAGTGCGCGTGGCCACAAATTTTATGTGTTGGAGGATGCCACCATTTTTCTCGGTCTTGTCCTAAACTATCTACACATATACATGTGTCCATTGCCACCTCTCTTTCTCCTCTCCAAAATAGACCATGCCCTCTCAAAAACACATCACACCTATCTAGTAAACCATAGAGTGATCCACAATCTGAAAACATTGCAACAAGCAATGGCACACAACCTCACCATCATTGTGCTTGTTCTGGTCTTTGTAGGCACGGTGGTGATGCCATCTGTTCATGCGGCCAGCTATGCGACTGATACATCGGGCAAGGTGGAGAGTGCGCCCAAAGCAGCCGTTGATGGTCCTGTCGAGGCTACCAAAGCGGCTGCCGAGGGGCCTACTGAAGGCCTAGGAGCAGCCATGAAATGGCCAAAGGGGGGCCCTGAGCTTGTTGATTTTGTCATCAAGAACCCCTACTACGGCCCTCCACCTGGATCTTCTAGCGACGGCCTCCCCATCGACCCGACTCCAGAAGGCAGCATGACCTAAAAAGAATTATTGTTGGCCAGATGTTAAGGCAAGGATCTCATGATATATATTATGCTGATCTATCTATATACTATATTTAGTCCACCTTTCTATAACGTGTAAAAGTGCATGGGTTGCAATCTGCATCAAGATTTGTGCAACATTTCGTATGTTTAACTAACCTTCTATCTTTATTTACAGGTGCATATACACTCCACCGAAAAGATAATGCACCATATCGGTTTTGCAATGAGCTTATGGGGACAAAAACAAATCAGTCCTGCTTCATTTCATCCCCCTTCTATTTAATGCATGGGTATTGATTTATTTTTTTTAAGCAAGGTATTCTTATTGATTATAAAGTCAAGTTAACCTTTTTTTTTATCTCGAGGAGGCGAGCGCACCCACCCGGGCTCGAACTCGGGTGCCGCACCGCGCTTGGCCTCGAAGAGGCCGGGGAGTAGCGCCCCTTTCTCTAAAAAAAAAGTCAAGTTAACCTTTAGCTTGGATGGAACATCAACACATAAAAGTTGAGCTCCCTCTATTTGATATGCGGTGTTGGAACTTTAAATTGCATCGCGAAAAGTAGTTCGATGTTATTCGTGATTCTAGGCCAGGCTTCATATTTCACATGAATTTTATGTGAATCTACTTGGAACTTTAGGAAAGTACCATGATCCAAATTGGACGTAAAGGTTGTACTCCCTCCGCCCTTTAAATGTTGTCGAAGCTACAATAGCCCTTCCTCAAATAACTGACGTCGCCTATCCAAAGCCTACCAGCTTCGTAGCTGTACGCGGGAGACATCTGGGGCCTTGTTTAGTTGGTGAAAAATTTGTCTTTTCAACGTTTCGAACTCCTGTAGCATACTGTAGCACGTTTCGTTTGTTTGTGGTAAATATTATCCTACCATGGTCTAACTAGGCTCAAAAGATTCGTGTCGCAAAGTACATCAAAACTGTGTAATTAGTAATTTTTTTTACCTACATTTACTGCTCCGAACATATGTCTTTTGGTGTATTTAATGTGATGTGATGGAGAGAGAGTTGAAAAAGTAGCAAATTTTTTGCTAAAAATCTGCCAACTAAACAAGGCCTGGGTAAATCTTTTCGCCTCACCTCACAGACTCACAACCTCCGTAATGGATGTCCACACAAATGTGCATTATGGAAAAGCATTTGTTATATAGGGGTGTGTCTTTTCGTGAATTACGTTAGTGAGTGGTTTCTCGCTCCGGCGACGTTTAATTAGGGACCGAGGGAGTATATTAAAGAAGAGATAAATTTATAGTTTAAATGCCAAAAGAACTCAAGCATCACAATGCTGTAAGCTCGTGCAAGTGATATAGGGTGTGTTAAGTTTCTTGAATTGGGATGATTTTGTATGGATTTTGAGCTGAAAATCACTGTTCCGAACTGAAAAGCACTGTAGTACTTTTCGTTTGTTTGTGGTAAATATTGTCCTACCATAGCCTAACTAGGCTCAAAAGATTCGTCTCGCAAAGTACATCCAAACTGTGTAATTAGTTTTTGATTTCATCTACATTTAGTACTCTATGCATGTGCCGACATTTTTGATGTGATGTTTGATGTGATAGAAAATCTTCTTTTTGCATAATAAATTTTGGAGAAGTTGGGCTTCTAAACACACCCATACTACTTTCAAAATAATTTTGACAACTGAAACAGTGAATTAGCGACGATTTTTTGCGTTTGGTTCGCAGCGTTCGCTGGACGCCGGCTGACTGCTGGCCCCTGGCCTCGGTCTCCATCAGGCGCCAAACGAAAAACGACGAAGTCAAAACTCCCGCCACGCCCAATCCTCCCCGCCCACAGACCCGTGGGCCCCCCCGCTACCACGTCACCGATCCGCGGCGCTCGGAAATCCTTCCTCCCCACGCCACGTCACCGATCCGCGTCGACCTGCATGATCCCATCCGTCCTCAGAAACTGCGGAGCCCAACTGCGCCCATCGAACCGTTCCACGTCATCGATCCGCGGCTCGCACGTCCCACCAATTGCGGCCCACCTCCCACCCTCTTTAAAAGCGCACGCCCACCAGCCTTCCTCTTCACCAAGCAGCAAGCCAGCAACAGATCCCCAATTCTCCACCGCATCCCCTCGTCTTCCCCGAGCGGCAACACCAACCCCCACCCGATCCCGATGGCGCCCAAGGCCGAGAAGAAGCCCGCCGCCAAGAAGCCCGCGGAGGAGGAGCCGGCGACGGAGAAGGCCGAGAAGGCTCCGGCGGGGAAGAAGCCCAAGGCCGAGAAGCGGCTGCCGGCGGGCAAGTCCGCCGGCAAGGACGGCGAGAAGAAGGGCAGGAAGAAGGCGAAGAAGAGCGTGGAGACCTACAAGATCTACATCTTCAAGGTGCTGAAGCAGGTCCACCCCGACATCGGCATCTCCTCCAAGGCCATGTCCATCATGAACTCCTTCATCAACGACATCTTCGAGAAGCTGGCGGCGGAGGCGGCCAAACTCGCGCGCTACAACAAGAAGCCCACCATCACCTCCAGGGAGATCCAGACCTCCGTCCGCCTCGTCCTCCCCGGCGAGCTCGCCAAGCACGCCGTGTCCGAGGGCACCAAGGCCGTCACCAAGTTCACCAGCTCTTAGATGATTCCGTTGTTCCCGTGCTTGTTTCCCCTCTGTGGTAGGATGGTTGTTGCAGCGGCGGTAGTTGCCCTGCTTTCTTGTATCCCCAGTACTTGGTTGCCTGATTAATGTAAGAAGTTTGTGCGTGTGGTTTCCTGAATCTGGTGTAATGTTTCTGAATAGTGGAATCAATGCAATTTGTGATTGCAAGTTCATGTATTGTCTGAATTATTCTTCATTGCCTGAGCATCAAATGTCTGCTGTAGTTTTTTTTGCCTCTTCAGAAATTGTGTCGTTCGGGCCGCAAGATTGGAAGTTGAGGTAACTCAACCATTTCGTCTGTTTTGCGATAATGAGATTCGCAACTTGCAAATTAGGTTCGACAAGTATGTTTTAAAATGCAAAAATGAAATTGAGAAAATCCCTGGTAGGTGCGCAGTTTGTGGGTTGGGAAATCCAGTACTCGAAATTTGATTTCGAATTGTTTGGGCGGTACGTCGAGGGAGAAGGCACAGCGAAGACGAAAATTTGGGCGGGAGCTTCCCAAATGTTGGGAATTGTTTGGCGGGGCTTGAATTTAGAAACTTTTCTGCTTGCTGGGAAGTGTGGGTGGTGGACCGCGCGACGCCGGTCGGATCCTAAGTCCGGCCCATCTAAAATATTATGGATCGGCAATTACATTTTTTAGAATGGTCTAGACTTCCATCCAATGTGGCCCGTTTGAATTTCTATTCGGAGCATATCATCACTCAAAGCGCTCCAACAAAACTCTGTTCAAACAGCAGCAACACTGCTGAATTCATCTTAAAAATAAAAACAGCACAAGATGATCGTTTGAATTAAGGCTCAGAGCAATTCACGAAGACTCAATACGTGTTTGAAATTTTGGATCCTCCGATAGGCATCGCAAGTTGCTGATCTGGCTTAGCAAAATGTTGACGTGGAACTGACGCCCAATTCAGTGACAAGGATGCACTGGAGTTGGCTCTATTTTGCCAAAGTTGATCATGTTTGCAAATGGACCTTCCTTTCTTTGCTTGGGCAAGACTAGGAGAGGCGAGGCTAGCTGGAAATCAAGCACATTGAAATGCATGCTTTCAAATTTCAATGAAAAAAAGGAAGAACAATATTATTCTCGTAGCCAAAACTTTAAACTCTTCCGAATGCCCGAATCCAAATGTCAGGCATAACAAAATTTCATACAATCGTACCATAACAGCAGGAGAATATGGCTATAGCAATAGAAAGGACATTACTAGCGTCTGGACGCCTGATGAGAGAATCCTGTCGTAACATCAAAATATATATTTTTTAAAAAAAACATCAAAACAAAATACCTGTAATATTTAAAAACTATAGGTGCATCACATAAAATTCTCACCGCTTCCTCCCTCTCACCGTGGTTGCCTTGCCACCAGTTCTCCTCCGATCCCCGGAACAAAGCCGTTATCTCTCTGACTCTATCCCCCACGCCGCTTCCTCTTTCAAAATTTCGAATTCCATTCCCCACTCGCCACCGCACCCCGCCGCCCCGCGCCACCGGATGATCAAACCCTAACCCCTAAACCCGCCGGCCACCGCCACCGCCGCAGCCATGGAGGCGCTCTTCATGCAGGCCTTCGAGAGCCGGGACGCGGCGGAGGCGCAGATGCGGCAGCAGGTGGACGTCTACTCCCGCTCCCTCTCCCGCGCCCTCCTCGCCGCGGGTCACCAACCCCCGCCGTGCCTCCTCCCGCACCCCGCCGCGTCGGAGCGCCGGGTCGGGGCGGAGGAGCAGATGCGGCAGCAGGTGGCGTCCTACTCCGAGTCCCTCGCCTGCGCCCTTCTCGCCGCCGGCCACCAGCCCCCCGCAGACGTCGCCGTCGCGACCCATGGTAGGTACCTCGATTTCCCCCGTTGGTTGCGTTCTAAATTGCTGGGGATTCTGCGCTTCAATTCCGTCTCGGGCCGTGGTCTCGCCGCACATCCGTTTCCATTTCAATTTAGGTTCGTCCGGATAATTATTTGATGTCGTGCCCCACGAGTTGATACTAATATTGAAACATCGGATAAAATTTTAAGCGTCCTGGGGCGCAAATTACGTCGTTTAAGTGATGTAGTACTAGTTCGGTTGTAGTAGTTGACACGGTGCCGTGTATTTTGTCATTTTGTGCCCAGAATAACTCATAGTGTACCAACCTATATTTCATTTTTTTCATTTGGTGAAAATTCTGAGAAATAGCATTCGAATTATGCGCTTTAAATGACAATTCGATGCCAGCATTTCCCCCCACTTTTGATTGGAGATGCTGAAATTTGAATTTCTATTAGGGCTGTGAGTCTATGACATGTTTAGTGGCTTCTAAGATATTTCCAGTTTATGCCCTTCTACAATAGTCCAGTCTGTTTCCATATGCTGAAAAATCATGAAGTTAGCAAATATACCTAACGTACCTGCGTAATCTGAACTGTTGTAAACAACAAGTTGATGTTTTAGCTGAACATGATGAATTATAAATTGTGCACTGTGATGTTGCTTGTTTCCAGTCTGGAGCACTCTTCTTGTGAATTTGCCCACCTATGGTTCTAGAGAACACAACAATGTCATCTTTGGGATTTTCTTTTGCAGGAAATACTGTAACAAAGCAATTGGTTGATATAGCTAGTCCAAGAAGTGTGGATCATGTACATCATGAATTGACTGAAACCAATCATCAGTTCAAACAAAAAATAACTGAAGCTGTTGGTGTCAAACCAGGTATCATGAGTATCACCAGATCAGCGGAAGTTAATGGATGCCAGAAATGTCCATCAGAAACTACCATTGAATCTACTGGCCTGCATTCTTCAAATGAAAACCCATCACCTGCCAATTATGTTGAAGTACAACATTCTGCTGTCAGTTTGTTGCGGCAAAATGAGACGCCACATTCTGACGAAGCTGATTTCTGTGAAGTACCTCATCTTGTTACCATTCTGTTACCCGAAAATGAAACCACACATGCTGCTGAAACTGAACCTGTTGAAGGTCCAAGGTCTAGTACCACCCCTGTGCTTCAAAATGATTCAGTGAAACCTTCTTTTCTGAAAGGATCTGATAATGCAGCTGGAATCCTGCCTGAAAACGATTCTATTGAGATTGCTGAAAATGATTCTCTTGAAGAACCATGTTCTATGTTTAGTGTTTTGCTTCAAAATGATACATTGCACTCTGATGAAGACAATTTTCATGAAGGAACTAACTCCATACCTAGTGTATTGCTTAACAAGAAAACAACATTAACAGATTCTCTTGAAGGACCACAACCAATGGCTAGTTCGCTGCTTGGAAAGGACATGTTGCACTGTGCGCGTATTAATTGTCAAGAAGGACATGTTACGACCCAAGGTGGGTACCTTGGTTTCTCTCCCCTGTTCGTTGCATTATTGTTTGACGATTTTTTTTCATGTTTTTTTAGCACATATTGAAACAGTGGGTAAAATTTAAGTGCATTGGAGCACAAATTTATGTCACTTGAGTGATGTAGTTTGAATGTTTGATTACAGATGATGAGGTGGTGTGTATTATGTACTGAGTAAGAGATCTTGGGTATGTTAACTTGCTAGACAATCTACAGTGATGTCTTGTTTGGTGACATGAAATTTGACTTTCTATTAAGGCTATGATGTAGAAATGTTGTATTAGTGGCTACTTATACATCCAGATTGTTCTTTTTCACAATAATCTGCCTATTTCCATGTGCTTCTTGCTTATGCTGGACTAGTCATTATCAACTAGTTGAATGATGTTTGAGTTGAGTTGAACATGATAAGATGTACATGTACTTATCTAAGAAAAAAGACAGAATGTATGTACTGGGATTTTTGGAGAATATAATGTGCCACAATTTTTATTTGTTTACAAGCTGGAGTGCTTTATCATTTATCTGCCCATTTTTTGTGAATTTGTCCATCCATGGCTCTGAGAACACAAGAATGTAAAGTTTTGGTATTTTCTTTTGCAGGCAATACTGTAATAAAACTGTCGGTTGATCTTGCTGATCTAAAAAGTGCAGATCATGTGCATCATGTCTTTCCTGAGATCAATCATTGGGTCAAACAAAGAACTGCTGAAGCTGTTGAAGACAAACCAGTTATCATGAATATCAACAGTTCAGAAGAATTGAATCAGTGCCAGAAATACACGTGTAAAACTGTCACTGACTCTACGGTCACGTGTGTTTCAAGTGAAGAGCCATCGACTGCCAATTCTGTTGAAGTCCAACATTCTGCTCTCAATTTGCTGCTTCAGAATGATACATTGCATTCTGTTGATGCTGATTTCAATGAAGTAACTCATCCTATCACCAGTACATCACCTCAAAAGGAAACATCACACTCTGCTGAGACTGAAATTCTTGAAGACCCAAGGTGTATTGCTACCCCACTGCTTAAGATCAATTCATTTAACTCAGTGAAACCTCATTCTCTGGAAGGCCTTGGTAATGTACCTGCAACAAATCCTGAAAATGATCCAATTGCAACAAATCCTGAAAATGATTCAATTGATACTGCTGAAAATGATTCTCCGGTACTACCACATTCTATGGTTAGTCTTCTGGTTGAGAAGGGTACAATGCACTCTGATGAAGCTAATTTTCTTGAAGGAACAAATTCCATGGCTTATCTATTCCTTGACAAGGAACCAATATTAACTGATTATCTTGAAAAGGATACACCACACTGTGTGAATACTAATCATCATGAAGGACATTATTTTACGCCCAGTGTACTGCTTGATAAGGAAATAACAAATGCCGCTGAATCAGAATCTTCTGAAGGCCCCAATTTTATGGCCAACCCACTACTTGAAAATGATTCATTGCTCTCAACTAAACCCAATTTTCTGGAAGGACCTGATTGTGTATCCAGTCGACCACTGCCTGAAAATGATGCATTTGAGACTGCTGAAAATGTTCCTATCGAAGTATTAACAAGTATTCATGTTGAAAATGGTACATTGCATTCTGTTGAAAATGTTTATATTGAAGTACAACATGATACAGGAAGTTCCGTGCCCAGTCCATTGCTCGAAAAGGGATCACCATTGGCTGATTCTCTTGAAGGATCACATGGCATGGCCAGCCCACCAGTTGAAAAGGATTTGCCGCACTGTGTTGAATCTGATTTTCTTGAAGGAACGTACTGCCTGTCCAGTCTACTGTTTGATGAGGAAGCAGGACATACTTCTGAAATCACTTCTCTTGAAGGACCCTATTGTTTGGTTAGTCCGATGATTGAAAAGGATCCCTTGAACACAATTGATCATACTGAATTAAGAAAAAGAAGCAGTCTTTTTGGTAGATACGATGATGAAAGCTCCAGAACTCTTGAACAGCAAAGCTCAGGATATAATGTGCTACCTGCTCCAATCAATGAATCTGCTCTGCAGCCTTATCAGCTGACTGATAATACTTCTGAGGATTGTGATGTTTGTGCCCGGAATAACATAGATATATCTTCAGGGACAGAAGCTCTGAGCGCTGCTTCATATAAGAGTGCAAGAGCATTGCACACTGCAGAAAGAAACAGTAGAATGTCAACAGACAAAAGCTTAGCAAGTCTACAACATCATGGTAATTTTCATGCTTCTTCTGGGTCAAAATTCTTGTCCTTACGTAACAGCATGCTTCTTGCCTTCTTACTGAACTCTTAATCACGCAGGCACAGAACAGAAGATATGCTTATTTGATAATGCAGTGGAACTAAATGCTGATTTTTGTGCGGCAGTGAATGATAACCAAACCAAGTCTCCATGGTCTTCTGCCCAGCAGTTATACAGTTCAGGATGTAGCAAGAAGTTTTCTTCACTCAGGTCAGAAATGCCAGATGTTCAAGGAACCAACTCCACGGCTAATCTATTACTTGAAAAGGAACCGACACTAACTGATTCACATGGAAGGCTACATTTCTTGGCAAGTCCACTGCTCGAAAAGGCTACATTGCAGTGTATTCAAATTCAAACTAATCTTGACAAGATTCAGCCGAAGTATACAGATGATGGTGATGCTTGTCAGAACAACACTGTTTCTTTGAGAACAATAATCAGTGACAATGATTCCAGCATCCGTAGTGCTACAAATGCCTTTGTATCTGCAGAGATTCTTTGTGGCGACTCCAGTACTGGTAGTGCTAAAGATGCCTTTGTATGTGCAGAGAGTGAGCCAGCTCAGATGCAATCTTTGGCTAAAATATCTTTAGAATGTGTTATGACTGGTAAAGCTGTGGAAGCTCAAATGGCGTCTGCTGCTCAGTTCACATTGGTTGAGAGCGTCCAAAGGGAATCAATATTGGATTCAATAAAGTGCCAGCCTAGACAGTCTGATAATGCTCATGCAGACTTTCCAAACAAGGGTAGATCTGTGATGCCAAATGTCTCAAGTAGTGCTTCATCTAAAATAGCAGGTGTACTGCACACCACAGAAAAAAAAATCACAACAAATGAGACCCTCCGAACAGTGAATGATAGACAAAACAACTCTCCAGAAACTTCATCCAAACACTCATGTAGTTCAGTATCTGGTGAAAAGTTTTCTTCACACGAGTCACATGCTCAAAGAACTGCTAGTCACCTGCGCAAATTAAGTGCAAGTGAGATCCAGGTAAATTGGAATTCATCTTGTGAAAAGGTAGAGATGAACGAAAAATCAGATGATGAGCGATATGGTTCTTCTAGCATAATGAGCACATTATCATCCCTGGACAATCAAGATGAACATGGCCAGAAACAAACGAGAGGAAATCTCTCAGGGAAGGAACTACCTTCACTTTCCTGCTTAAGTTGGCCGGGTTCACGTGATTGCATTTCACCAAATATTGAGGGAAGGAGCAATGCAAGTAACCGGACAAGTCCATTGACACATGAAGTTCAAGGAGCTGCAAATTATTCACCTGAAAAAAGTATGTCTAACTTATCAGATGCTATTCATTGCAGTTCTCCAGTCTTGCAAGCTTCTCTGTGTAGTGGCAGCAGTTTGAATACTAAAGTAACAACAATTCCTCAAGATTCTTGTTCCTATTCTTTGGCAAACAATCTTGATAGCGCGTTTGCATCTGTGGCTGGCTTCTCCGACTTTCAAGTTGATGGTGAGAGATGCTACATAAGACAGGTACATCACTAGCAAAGGCACACTACCTATACCGATTTAGAATTTTCATATATGTTCCTATTTTGTGACTGGTTATCACTTGGAACCTTTTCACAGTTCTACTAGTGCATTTGCAAGTTATCATAGAACCTTGCCCAGAAAAAGATACAATAAATCCTTCAATATGGTTTTCAACTGTTAAATAACATTTGAAACTTTCACCTTGTTTGGTTGCAGGCTTTTGATATGTTATAACACCTTTTTTATATCAATATGTTATACCACCATATGGTACCTATTTTATTTCATTTCATGTACTTATTCCTTTTGGTACTGTTGTTTTGATGGGATTACGAAGTTGTCCTACTGCTGAAACTTGTGAGTTCTATTATTTTCAGGAAAATTCAAGCATTGAATGTCGGAATGGAGGTGTAAAGGCTGCAAGAGCTGAAGATCATTCTAAATTTGATGAAACTATGCAAGAATGCAAGAGCTTCAGCATTCCTTTTCGATTTAACAGCCCGACCATGAGTGATAGGGCATTTCATGGATTATGTGAGTCTACAAAGTTGAACAACTTGAGTTCCAGCCTTTCTGCGAAGTACAAGATGAAACCACTGGATGGCGTGTATCAGTCACTGCCATCTAAGTTCGAGAAACTGATGAACCGATCCCTTTCCTATTCCTTAGACAGTAATCTGCATGATCCAAGTCACGACAGCAAGAATTTGGGAGATTTTGGCAAATATAGTTTGGATTTGGATGGTGCTTTTATGATGTCTGACGACCTTACTTATGGTGTCCAAGAGGATAGTGATGTTCCTTTGAACCTTTTGGTTGAGAAGTATAACCTGGAAAACCTATCTGGAAGAACGGGACCGAGTTCAGTTTATTTGGCTTCTATACCAAAACTTGCCTGCTATAGAATTGACGAAGATAGCACCATTCCAGGGAAACATGAGAACCAAGTGAAAGTATCTGGCCCTGTAGGTAGAAATTATTCAAGGCAAGGCTTGTTTGCCAAAAAGCCGCTTGGGTATGCTACTAACATATATCGAAGCAAAGGAACAAGCAGCCTAGACTTGACAGCTAGAAAATCCTACACAAGAAAGCCTGATCGGCGTGCGCATATCAAAGCAAACCAAGACATAAAGAACACAAAGGATAACTGTGCTGCTTTAATTAGGAAAGCTGGAAAAGTGTCTCGTACGCTCCTCAGCAGATTAAGTAAGGCAGAAAGGTCGTCTTCCAAAAGTGAAAAGAACAGAAGTGAAATAAATCTTGAGATAGGATGCAGGCCTAGTAATATAGTATCTAATATGACATCGTTTATACCAATTGTAAAAAAAAAGCAACAACCTCTGACATCATGCGGTAAGTCTAATATGCTTGCAGCTATTTTAAGTTCGAAATTTATTTCAATATAATTTTTAAAGTGCAGTCTTACAAGATTCTATGATCATAAATTATGTGCTTAATGTTGTACAAAAGTACCACACTTACATTTTCCTGAATGGGCACTTCAGACAGCCAATAACCAAACTTCTCACTTGCAGTAAAAAAAGATGTTAGAGTGAGAGCACTTGAGGCGGCTGAAGCTGCAAAGCGTCGCGAAGAGAGGAAATTAACTGAGCGTGAAAAGCGCAAAGCAGCTGTAGCATTAGAGCGTGAACGATTAAAGCAAGAGAAAGAGCACAGACAAGAACGAGTGGAGCAGCAGAAGAAAAGGGATGCACACATTATTACTAGAAAGAGGCAGAGGGAAAATGATGGAAAGAAGGGAAATGGCAGGATAACAAAATGTGCAGAGGCTCCAAAACGTCAAAAGAAGCTGGTGGAAATAATGCACTCCACAAATGTCATGAGGGATGCTTGTCCAAACAATCCTGTTAGTACACACTACAACAATCATCTTCTTTCGAATTACTCTATGAAGTATGAACTACCTTGTTTAGCCAGTTTAATCATTTCAGGATGGCAAGGATATGGTGGAGAATTTAGTGAAAGGGGTGAAGAATCCATTATTATCTGATGAAGGGATGGAATCTGTTCATAGGCTTATAGCATCTGAAAACAATAGTCTAAAGGGCCCTTCCGCGGATTGGAAATCTGAAGGTTTTGGGCTTCAGGTTCAGGAAAGCTTGTCAGACAATGCCGATATGGTATACTCATTCACTTGATATATCTACTATAAATTTAATAATTAATCAAAAGGATTGGCAGTCCCTTTTCTTTTCTCCCAAGGGTTCAAAGCTCCCACTTTAAATCTTGAAATAGGAATGGCCCTTCTCATTAATGAGAAAATATGCAAAGCATTAACCAAGTCTTCTTTGGTGCCTAGTGGGTCAGATTGTTATGGCATAGAATTAATAGGGAATATAAATAGCAGAGCTATTGCAGTTGTCAGTTGTAGACCTCCATTATAAGCTGAGGGACTGTGCATGTTATCAATTAGTGCATTCCATTTCTGCAAACTTCTAAGAATCGCCCCCCTAGCACAAATTCTGGTTAGACATCCCAGCAATGAATTTTGTAAAAAAACAATTAAATAAATACAACTGAGGCTTTAAATATAAGCTTAGGTGTTGCATCATCTTTTGAGGGCAACAGAAAACACACATTGTGGGAAAGAATCTTTGCCCGTATATCACACAAAATTCAATGTCTATCTGGTGGTACATCTAGAAACAGTTGAAATGCTGAGTAATTATGGAACAGAAAATACATTGTGAAGTGTTAACATATTAAAGGCACTGGAATCCTTTGATTCACGTGATGCGTTATTGATTAACAGAATCTAGTGATTTCCCTTGTAGTTCTGCAACTGTATCTTTCGATAACCTGGAGAAATGTTCAGGTGAAACCTGTCAGTTTATTACAGACTGAACTGCAGGCAGCTGCATTATAGGATGCTGTTATCTTCTTTCAGTTGCTATGTGGTTTGAGAAGTATGCTGTTTAACATTCACTCAGTGAATTTATTGCAGCATTATGAAATGTCACCCTATGAAGATTCTGATGAAGAGGATATTGATGACTTGGAGCTTAAAAGGGAAATGAGGCGTAGTCGTAGATTGATTCCGTCATGGGCTCGGTAAGTACTCTTATAGATGTCAGATTATCAATGGCTATTTCTCTTTCCAAAATTTCGTCAGGTACTTTTTCGATATGGCATCAGTTGCAGTCCCCCCCACCACGCACACACACACCCACCCAATCCCAACTTAATCTGAATGATTTGGAAATAGCCATTCCTTATATAGACCGAAAACTTCTTGCCATGCTAATATGGAAATAAGGGGCCTTGTTGCTAATCTATGTTCTGGCGCTGGATTCATGTTGATCCTGCTAACTATATTTTGTTTGTACTTATTTTCAGGGCAGAAAACTTGTATACAATCTTGCTATCCAATCAGGCTTTAGACCCTAGCGAAGTTTTTGCTCACAAGTGTTCTTTCAGTTTATCTAATGGTAAGCTCCAATGTCACCACCCAATAATGTGAGTTATTTTAGTTATATTCCTGTGACTAAATTTGCAGTCCTACTTTTTGTGCAGTTCTTACACCTACCATTCCTCATTGGCTATTCAATTAGCGGGCCATTAACCACTATTGTAATTCTGTATAAATACTAATGCTCTATCTCCTGCATCACTAAATTCCTTCAGCAACACAATGTACAGGCAAATCTCCCTCCCTCCCTCTCACTGCTAATCATCTTCAGTACGCTCTCTACTGCGGGAGAAATTCAGTTTATGACAATTACTGTGCTGCAGATACCAACTGCACTGAGATCACTGTTGTACATAGTATGACATTGTTTACAGCTGTTGTACATAGTATGACATTGTTTACAGTAGAATAACAACTTTCTTTGACCCTAATGCTGCTAGGTTCATGTAAAGCATGTTTTCCCATCAGATTATGCTGAGCCACCACTATGCAGCGGAACTGGCCTTATTTATGTTAGTTTTAAAGCGTGAGATAGGTGCTGGCTTGAGAAGAAATAAGTTAAGTAAGGGGTGGGAAGAAGTCTTGAAGAAACTGGGTGATTTTGTTTATAAACTCGAGCAAGGGAGGGCTGGAAGCTGGTCTGCAGAGCTAGATTTAGCTCTGTACATTAGTTGTTAGATGTTGCAGAATTCTGATTAGCTATGTCTGATCAAAACTGCATTTTTTTACTCAATAGTAGTAAACAAATGGGCTAAGGTTCTGCCTGTGCAAAGAACCCTGGGACTAGTGACTTCAACCTTTTAACATCTCTTGGGTAGGACTCGCCTAAATGAAACTACCATTTTTGTAATGGGCAGCAGATCGGGCTGTTCTGTGCTGTGATGGCCTCAAAGTAGGCAGACCGTTTTGCATCCCTGTCAGCACATGTGATGTGTACCAAGATATCCGAACAACAAAGCTGCTGGCAGAGTGCAATGTAAACTGTACATCCTGTTGCCTCTTGGGACCAAAGAAGACCCGCTATATATCTTGCCGCTGTTGCCATTCACCTAATCCCTATTGAGACCTGCACTTGCCCAACATTTGCAAGTTGCAACTTTGATACCTCTGTGCTGACAAGTGACACTAGTGTGGTCACATATTGGCTGCTCCACCAATTTTACCACCGGTATCAGTTTCTAGCTGTGCGTTGTGACCTCACATTTCCTTCTTTGCATTGCATCTTCTGTGACATCTGATGTTGAATCTGAATCTGCTGCTGATACGTTCTTTTCCTGGAATCCTTTTGTACAAAACCTTTCCCTTTTGCAGATGACTGATAAAAGGCTGGTGGTTTTGTCGCTCGGGGCGCTTCTTTAGTTCTTTTGCAAAGGAACAGCTGGGGGGAGTAGTCCTCATCAGCCACTGCCAGGTAACCGTATAACCTGATTGAATTGTTGCCTCTGCTGTCTGCTCAGTTCACCACAGTCACAGTACACAAGTGGTATCATAACAGCAAGCGCACCATCGGATATGGATCCATCCCGGTCAAAGATCAGTCTGACTAGTTTAGCGAACACGTTGGCATGGCACCTAGGATTCTGTTCTCTCACCATCTCCGATTGGCGTTGCAGGAAAAAGAAACACATTTCAGCTCCAGCGGCATGTGCCTCCAGGACTTGTCAGATGCCCTTCGGCTAGCCCTTTGAGGGGCTCCATGTGCCGGCCGGGGCTCATGGCTCCAAACCTATAAGGCTTTTGTAGCCCAATGGAAGCTTAGACTTGTTTACGCTGGCACGAACCATCTCATTGGCTCCTCCTGGAGATCTTGACAGAGAACAAACCCCAGCTCGTTCGCCATTGATTACTCCTGAAACCAAGTTTGAATGCTCGACCCAAAGTTTTTTTGAGTGGTCAAGCATGCTGCTGCATGGCATGAACCACACTACCCTTGACAGACAGCTTGATGCAGATGCATGGACCACGACAACCACGTGGACTCGAGCAGCCGGGGGAAAAAAATTTATGGTGATAGCGAAAAGAGAGCAGAAACGTAACGAATCAAAGATTGCAGAAACGTGTAGGTTTGCAGATCCTGCCGAGCACGGTGTGGTGCACAACAGCACAAGTGCACGCTAGGGAATGCCAACTGTTGAGGAGCGCCTTCTCGCCGCCCTCTGCCCGCTGTCGCCGCCAGTTTGGCAGCCGCAACTGCAAAAGAGAATTGATGAGGCCACAAACAGCCACCGGGACTCCGGCGTGCCGCCGGTCGCCACCGCCGTCTGCATTGGCGATAGATTCACTGACGATTCCCGTAGCCTTGGCACGCCATGAGCCACACAAACGGAGCTCTGGAAGTACGCCTGAATAGGAGTTTTTTGGGAACGGACCGCGACGGGCAGGGAGGGATAAGCATGCTGCTGGGCGGAGGAGCAACATGGCAGCTGCAAAGATTCTGCGGCCCTGGCCCGGCGTGGATCTGGCTGTCGGCCGGCTCAAACTGCTGCCCGAGCTGTGTGTGCCGTCGTCGTCGTCTACGGCTCTACGCTCGCCGTCGCCGCTGTCCGTATCTGGTAGTATTTCGGAGAGCCCGTCACGTCCATGCTCGTACATTTACACTTCCAGGCATGATCGGAAACCACCTTTCTATGCGGAGGATGGAAAACCCCGGGAAGGGATGAGTCAGATCTGATCCAGATCCACGTCAAGCAAAAAAGCTGATGATGACGCCGCAGGGTTAATGAGCGCTCATTATCGCGCTGCAGGAGCCAAGGCAGGGAGGGGCGCACGCAGGGCGACCACGCGAAGCCAAAGCCGTTCGGCGTTCGTCAGTGGCGCCATATATGCATGTCCGGCTCGTCCGTGTCACGCTCGCAGTGGCTCACGGTCACGGCACGGCAGGCAACTGTGCGTAGGCGGCTTCGCCGCAAAATACGCCTCTGTTCGGCGAAAGCGACTTCCAAGCACACACCCGATTAGTACTACTGGAGTACTAAGCCATTACAAAACACTGGCCTTGGTTGTAGAGTGGTGGTTTGCTTTTTTTAACGAGAGGGCGGCCACGAATTCCGAGGCGCAGACGGTGCTTTGCGCCTCGAGGTTAGTGGCTAAAGCTACCATTAGCGGCGGTCGCTCGCTCGTACCTATGCACTTCTCAATGCCTTTAATTAGATTAATTTTCGTAAAAACTAAATAAACACTCTTTGCCGAACAAAATTTTAAAACTAAACAAACACTCTTTGAGGACGGTTTGGTATCCTGAGGAAAGATACTTCATCCATCTTGGGGCGTTCTCTAGTACTCGTGCCAAGAAACCTGCCAAGAAATACTCGTGCCACTGGTTAGCAAAGCAGAGTAGCACAAGCACTATCTACACTAATTACCAAAGATAATCACCTCGGGAGCTGCACTGCTCCCACCAAAAGTGACGCCGGGTGGGTCAAAGCTGGGACGGCTTGGCCTGGCCTCGAGGACAGTGAGTGAACATGTGAGTTAAAAAAAAGAGCAAAGATAAAACAAGAAAAGCACTGCCAAGTGGGGTCAGAGCACGCCCAGATCGGCGACACTTGTTTATGAACCCCAAGCCCCTGCTTTGGCCCAGCCTCCTCCCCCTCCCTTGAGCTTTGACCCTTCTTCTCTTCTTTGCACAGCCTTTTGCCTTGCCCCCCCCCCCCCGCTCTGACGGAACTGCCCCCACACACCCGCGGCCGGAGGAGCACGCTGCCCCCACTTTCGCCATCTCAGTGACCGAGTTCCCGTGCAGTGGCCCTTACCACTGCAACATAAGCAGTAGCGAGATGAGAGGGGGAGCACTGTTTTGGAACTGTAGTGCACAGTACAGCTGGCGATGAACAGTTCAGCAACTGCTACTGCAACTTACCACTGCAGCAATATGGACCATTTCAATTTGCTAGTGAACGGTCCAGATCCAGCGCTACAGTACAGCCGGCGATGAACAGTGATTCGCAAACAGTAGCGGTGCTGTGTGCTACAGTTCCAAACAGTGCTCCCCCTCTCCTCTCGCTACTGCTTATGTTGCAGTGGTAAGGCCACTGCACGGGAACTCGGTCCCCCCCCCCCAATATATGATCACAAAAACATGGAGGAGTAATAGTACTGATCCATAATCCCTAGTACATGCACTTGCTCCCGCTCCTCCTTTCCCAGTTTCCCCCCATCGACCCTCACGGCCGGACGCAACGGCCCGGCCGGCCGGCACCTGCAGCAGCGCCATGGCCGCCTAGCAGAGGAGGAGGTATCTTGGATTTTCCTACTCTCCATTTCCGGTTCGGTTGTTGACTGCGTGGTGGCTGGCTGATTTGACTGACTGGCTGATTGCTGCGGTTCCTTTCTTGTTGATCTGCTGATGCAATGCCGCCCGGCCCGAGGCTTTCTTGATCTGGTTCCGTTTCGCCTTTTTTTCTTGACGCATTTAATGGCCGCCCCTCCCTTTGAGTTTGCGCCTCCATGTGGATGTGTTGCTGGCTCATGTGATTCTGGTGTGTTCGTCCTCCGCCGCCACAGCTGCCCCCCGCCGCGTCTTTCCGAGGGAGATGTGGGTGGGGAGAGGGGCTCGTGATTCCGGCAGGCGGCAGCTGTTCCAGGTTGCAGCGCTTTCGTTGTCAATCTCTTGGCTCCCGGTACCTCAGTCACGGCCGCATTCATCGCCCCCCATCCTTTTTTATTTCCTGGCAAGTGCTGTGGTTTCTCCGTGATTGACTGATTTCTGGGACCTGATTGCCCTTTGGTGATTATTTGGTTGATGCAACGGGCTGGGTGTTGGATCTGCGTAGTGTTTGGGCAGGCGCTCGCGGTTGCGCCTACCTCCTTGCTCCCTGTGCCTGCTTGCTAATCTTGTGTGCAGCACCATGAAATTTGAGCTCATCTATGGACATTTTTTAGGTCTCCCATCCCAGTTCCAGCCCTTGCTAGTGTTGACCGTTTTTTCTGGCGCTTTAGCTTTTCTTCATGCGTTTCATTCTCGTGTTGAATCCCTGAAGAGCAACCGGTTATTTGTTTTCTACTGTATACAACAATATCAGTACATGCTAATGTGATGTTCTTTGTTCTTCATTGTTAATTTCAGATGCGGAGGAAAGCGATTAAGCAGTGAGTAGTCTGGTTAGATTTCGGATAAGGTGAAGTATAGGACTTTTGTGTCCGCTCATCTGATAGATTTGCATTCGTGCAAGTCTATATGGCCACCATGTCGTTGGAGGCTGCGATGCAGAATGTGCCTGGGCACCAGGTCAAACCAGGGGCTGATCCAGTTCCTGCAAAGGAGAACAAGCAAGACGTGGATGCCACGCCGGAGCTTACTGGTAAGGAGATTTTGGAGGAGCAGAAGCCCTCTCATCGCCGGCAAGAGTCGTCTGCATCTATGCTGGACAAGGGTCCTTCCAGCGTTTGCTCTGACTCCGGTGTCCTGGATGAGCCGCTAACCCCACAAGGCGATTCTGGGGAGCTGAAGGATATTCAGAGCTTGGATTGCAATGGTAACCAGGAGAAGAATACGTCACAGAAGAGTAGCATAAGCGAGAGCTTTGCTACAGCCAAAGTCAGCGATGGGACGAACAGCCTGAGGAAGACCAGTGGCAGTGCTAAGATCAGCGACCGAGCTGATTTCCCAGAGAGTGGGAAGAGCAGCATGTGCCGCCCGAGTGCGAGCAGCAACATTAGTGATGAGAGCTCGTGCAGTAGCATGAGCAGCAGCACGACGAAGCCGCACAAGGGGAATGATTCTAGGTGGGAAGCCATCAGAGTGATCAGATCAAGGGATGGCATTCTTGGTTTGAGCCATTTTAGGTTACTTAAGAAGCTGGGTTGTGGTGATATTGGCAGTGTCTATCTCTCTGAATTGAATGGTACAAAAAGCTACTTTGCGATGAAGGTCATGGACAAAGGGTCTTTGGCGAGTCGGAAGAAGCTTCTTCGTGCTCAGACAGAGCGGGAGATACTGCAGTCTCTGGACCATCCGTTTCTTCCAACACTATATACCCACTTTGAGACAGATAAATTCTCATGTTTGGTGATGGAGTTCTGCCCAGGAGGGGACCTGCACACTCTTCGACAAAGGCAGCCTGGAAAATATTTTTCAGAGCAAGCAGCGAAGTATGTTCCAACTCCTAAATTACATCATTCCTCACATATCTTGCAAATATTAATTTTCTTTTGAAGCTTCCTAGTCCTATAGCGATTATTGTTCTTTGCTGCATCAGCTTTCTGCCTTTCTCCTTTTCTGTTAATACTGTCTACTGCAGCAGCTTGTATCGTATTTAACTATCTTGCATATTCCTGCGTGGATTCCTTGCTTCTAATATACCACTTTGAGCTTGTACTGCTATATATATAATTCACCGCCTGAGGTCAGATAGAAATGCTTATAGCCATTTTTTCCCAGGTTCTATGTAGCAGAAATTCTACTCGCGCTGGAATACCTGCATATGCTTGGGATTATATACCGTGATTTGAAGCCAGAGAATGTCCTTGTTCGAGAAGATGGGCACATAATGCTGTCTGATTTTGACCTCTCCCTTCGTTGTGATGTAAGCCCTACTGTTGTCAAGTCTTCCAACCCCGGACCAGATGCGCTGCAGAGGAACAACCAAGCATACTGTGTTCAGCCTGCTTGTATCGAGCCGTCCTGCATTCAGCCGGCATGTGTCGCTCCAACTACTTGCTTTGGTCCCCGGTTTTTCTCCTCCAAGTCCAAGTCAAAGAAGGAGAAGAAGCCGAAGCCGAAGCCTGAGATTGTGAACCAAGTTAGCCCACTGCCTGAGCTCATCGCGGAGCCGACTGATGCTCGCTCCATGTCATTTGTTGGCACCCATGAGTACCTGGCGCCAGAAATAATCAAAGGAGAAGGTCATGGCAGTGCTGTGGACTGGTGGACCTTTGGTATATTCCTGTATGAACTTCTATTTGGTAAGACCCCTTTCAAGGGGTCAGGAAACCGGGCTACACTCTTCAATGTTGTTGGTCAGCCCCTGAGGTTTCCAGAGTCCCCAATTGTGAGTTTCTCAGCTAGGGACTTGATAAGAGGATTGCTGGTCAAGGACCCTCAGCATCGTCTTGGCTACAAACGAGGAACTACTGAGATTAAGCAGCACCCTTTCTTTGAGGGTGTCAACTGGGCGCTGATACGGTGCGCGAGCCCTCCAGATGTACCAAAGCCTGTTGAGCTTGATCGCCCACCGAAGCCGGCCCCAGCTAATGATAAGGCTGCTGCTCCAGCTGCCAATCAGAAGGGCACAGACAACTTTCTAGAGTTTGAATTCTTCTAGAGTTATTTCCTTTTCAGTATTTTTAATATGGGGCTGGTGCATGCAAGCTGGTGTACGAAAGGAGGAAGATCAGTTCGGAGGCATATCCTGTGATGATCGGTGTAGGGTTTAGCTCTATTTCAAGTAGGCCTTGTTATTTTTCTTTTATTATTGAACTACTTAAGAGTTAAGATCCAATTAATCTAAAAAAAAAGAGTTAAGATCCAATTTGTACCGGATCAATGTTGCAATTTTTAGAAAATCTTGTGATGCTAAAGGACACAGGGAAATACTGTCACCCTGCCATTGTAAATCCTGTTTGACTTGGGCATAAAATTGCAGCTGAATTTTATGCTTTGAGCATGTTTGGTACTGTATAACCTCTTGATAATTCTTGTTTCTTGTTACCTTTCATGTAAAATCATTCCTGGTATAGTGGTATGCATAACTACTTGATAGTTCTTGTTTCTTGTGACCTTTTATGTAAAATCCTGGTTGCTGCAGTTTGTTGGCTGGAATGGGAGCTAGCTTCGAATAACCAGCATCTGTACTAACTATTCTTTGGTCTATTTCCATGTGTTTGACTGATGATTTGATGTAACTGGTATCCGTGAGAAATGGAGCCTGTGTAACAACTGCAAAGGCAAATACTACAAACGGTTTGGAAGATGTTCAGGTGTACTGATGACAAATGCAAAACATAGCAGTTATATGTTGAGCAAGGTGCTGACTGACCAAGACTGCAAGTGTCTAGAGATTGCAGGCATTTGTAGTTTTATCATATATGCAACTCAAGCAGGAAGTGATTTTTTACATCAGTAAAATTATCTGATAATTTCTACATAGACCCTGTTCGACAGAACTGGCGCCATTACAAATCTGCACCTACATCAACAAAGCCGGCTCGGGAGCTCGTCGGCAGCGTTTGGAACCTGAATCGCAATTTGTCATGCTCGAAAATTTGGATTCAGTTCGATCTGAGTCTGAGCACGCGAAAACGAATCACAATTCGAAATGAACGAATTCAAACCCGACGAGGCGGAAGAAGTAGCGACGAAGAGGAACAGGTGAACAGCAACGGGAGGCGGAAGGCGGGAGAGAGGACCGGTGCTTACGGGGGAGGTGGTCGGTGAAGATGAAGGAGACGATGAGGGTGATGGCCTTGAGGGTTGAGGCACTCGTTGTATGTGGGCGCGGTGAAGCTGGCCGCGAGCTCGCTGCCGCGGCGCGCCGCCTCCATCTCGTCTGCTATCTTCTCCTCGTTAGAGTGTGGGTGGTACGGGGATGCGAATCACGCTATTTCTCCGTGTTGTCGGCGTCCTGAAGGCGGTCTCTTCGGGGCGGGCTCGCGGTGGCCGGAGCCGCCATGGCCATGGCGAGGTCGTGGCACTTTTACATAAAGCCCCCTGTTTGGATCACGACTATTGATCGCGATCCAAATTAGAGGGTTTATGGAAATACAATTTTCGTAAAACTCTCGGTTTAGATTGCGACTATTAATCGCGATCCAAATATTTACATTGAACCCCCATCTGGCTCTAACCTTTTTTCGCCTGGCATCGTCCCCGCTCTCTCTGCCACCCCCCCCCCCCCCCGGCCTGGTTGTTTCTTGAAGGTGACGAAGAGAAGCGGTGCTGAAGAAGGGAGAACCAGGAGAGTTTCCGTTCCAGAAGATGGCGGCGGGCAACTTGGCGACCAGAGCCGGCCCTAAGCATGTGCGACCGCCGAGGGTTCAAGCCGGAAGGGGGTCCAAACTCATGTATGTATATTGTACATGTACACAATTTTGTATAGACAGACAGAAAGGGAGACGACTCAAAACGTCGTCGCAAAGCAGCAGAAAGGTCGCGCGTCAGTGTCGTTTCGTGAGTCACGAAGCGACAGCGGCACGAATTTGTTCACACTGATGTGCGTGATCATGGTGCTCTCCCAATTGAAGGTCCTCTATGAGCAATACTATCTCCAGAGTCCAGAGCTGCAGAATCGGGAATGTCCAAAGTCACTTGCAAACCGATGCAACTGTTCTGAAACTAAATGTTACAATAAAAATTGTCAACCTGACAGTGCATGGTGTACTCTTTAGCGAGGGTGAAAGAACAATTTGGCTTGTACTTCGAGGCAGTTGATGAGCTGAGTTTTCATTGGCCATAATATTTGGGCCAATGACATTGTATAATTCGGCTTGTACTCAATCCATTATACTCTGGCTCAAAGTCTTCTCAACATCTTCTCTGAATTTGTTGCTGCGGCCTTCTTTTTAGGAACAGGAGGGGTTGCCCCCTACTGGTCATACATCTATTAAAGGAAAAAAGAACATGTACAAAAACAGTCTCAAGAGAAAAAAAGAGAGATAAAGAAAGTCAGCAAAATTACAATAGAGAGCATTTTTGGTGAAATTCTCACCAACTAAACATGACCTTAGAATAACTAGAGCATGTTACTTTTTTGAACCGAAACCAACAAAGAAGAAATGCCAAGCCTTTGCGAATCAAGTCATTCCTTGCTGTGACCTTTGCTGGCATTGCCAAGTTTGTCGTTGTATCAACGTGTTTAAGCTAAAAAAAAGAAAGAAAAACAGTGTCTGCCTTAATAAAGATATCTGCATTGGATGTTCCATTGGACCTTATTGCGCTTCGATTTTGTATAGCATGCCTGATTTTAGGCTACAACTAATAAACGGGGTGTTGAATGATGATACCTGTTGAGCTAGACCATCCGCTGAAGGCAGCACCTGCTAATGATCATGTTAATTCCACTAACAATTAGAATGGCTCTGATTATATTATCTACAGTTTGAGTTCTTATGGGTTTGGTTTTCTTTCAGTTTATGAATATGCCTGTATCCATGATGACAGCAAACAAAATCCCCTGAGGCATCCTTTAATCCATGTCAATATGCAGTATCAGCATAGGGGAAAATGCAGTATCAGAATGTTAGGATAGGATTCGAGCAAAAACATAATTGTGAATCCTAATCTCATCAAATGGCAAATGCTATCTTCCTTTTTTTTTGAGGGCAGGCAAATGCTAGCTTCCTTAGCCGAGCTAACAATAGCTGATTAGAAGCAGGTTTTTAAAAGTACCTACAAAAAGACCTCCTTCACTATTCACTTTCTGAAAATTTTGCGATGTTACTGAGTTCCATCCGGACTTCCACCACCATGATATTTTAAAATTCACATCTCTTATCTGTAGTAAAACAAAATCAACTTCAGGTTTGATGATTTGTAAGAATTGACAATTAAATTGTACAGTCTTGCCGTTCAACAACAGTTAGTGTAAGGTTCCAGAAACAAAGAAAAAAAGGATAGTCAAATGACACTGTTAGAATGCAGGAATTGATTGATAATTCCAATCTCTATCATCAGGGAAACACACAGAGCCAATAAGGAGTGCTTTTAATCATCCATTGACATAGCTGGTGAATTCTCGAACTCGACAGAGCTGGCGAATTACTAACATCTTTTCCAAGTTTCTGTTTAGTGAAAATCGAGAAAATTAGAACATGCAAGGACGAAGAGCATCCAGCAGGGAGCAAAAGCAAAGAAAACTACTAACTGGAACAACTCTGCTTATAACCGGACCATATCATCATTCTGAGAGGGCGACAGTTCAAGACCTGGACACACAACAAGGTGAATGCTGGCATGCTGCACACTGGTGATCAAATGCAAACATGCAAAGATGCTCAGGCGTGCTGATGAACAAATGCAAATAGATGCTATGTCGAGCGAGGTGCTGACTGACCAAGTCTACAAGTATCCCCTGTACAGAGATTGCAAACATCTGTAGTTTTATCATTATGCAACTCAAGCAGCGAGTAATAGTGTAATACTGTACATTAGCAAAATTCTCTGCCAGTACAATTCTCTGATCACTTCGACAGAATTCTGCAACTACATCTTCATGGCCGCAAGCAGAGCTCGTGGCTGGCTGGCGCTGCACATGACGGCGTTTGATAACTGAACCAAAATTTCTCATGTTCGAATTCAGTTTGATCATAGTTTGAGGCTTTGAGCACACAAGACATGAATCACAGCTCGAAATTAACGAATTCAAATCCGATGAGGTTGTCCGCCAAAGAAGATCTTGAGTTCTTGACAGAAAGGGAAGGCATGACGGAGAGCAACGGTTGGTAAACAGCAACAGGAGACGGAAGGCGGAAGGCAGGAGGGAGCCAGAGAGAGGAGGTAGTACCGTAGTACTCACGGGAGGTGCTTGAAGATGGAGCCGTGGAGGAGACGACGAGGGTGACGGGATCGAGGCGCCCGTTGTATGTGGGCGCGGTGGTGCTGCTGCTGCCTGCGTGCTGACCGCTCGCCGCCGCCTCCATCTTGTCTGCTATCTTCTAGCTTCTACTCGGTACGGCGGGGACCTAGAGGCGATCTGCTCTGATGGCCGGTGCGGGCTCGCGGTGGCGAGGTCGTGGCACTTTTACATAAACCACCCCAGTTTGGATCGCGACTATTGATCGTGATCCAAGTTACTAAGTTAGGGGGGTTTATGTAAATATAATTTTCGTAAAACCCCCTCAATTTGTGTCACAATTATTAATCACGATCCTAATATTTACATAAAAACCCGTATCAGGTCCTAACCATTTCCAAAATAGTCCTCCAATGCGCCTGGCGTAGTCCCTGCTCTCCTCTGCCCCCATGCCCATCCCTGATGGCTCCCCGCCCCGTCCGGCGACGGCGACGGCTGCCTCACCGTCGCGGATAGGCTTCTCCTCCTCCTGGTTTTCTCCTGCCGCTGCCCGTGACAAAGAGAAGCGGCGCAGCAGACGAGGAGAGATTCCGTTCTGGAAGACGGCAGGGGCGAGGGGTCCTTACGGGCTACGGCGTCTCGAGCCTACCTCGCCGCCACCTTCACAAGCGTGAACGTTCTCCTTCCATGATCCCATTGAGCACAACTCAATCTCACACTATTTTGTTGTTCTGTATTTTATTGCAGAAGCAGTCGAGTCAGTGGCTCAGTGCTACCAGTGCTTATTTAATTTATCAGTCAAGTTGGTTAACAGTGCCTTATCTGGCATCAATGCAATTAGCATTGAGCCATTGATGTGCATTACAGCAGGATCTTCAAATAAGTTTTGGATGTCAATGCCAATATCTGGAAATAAGCACTCGAAGTCATTGCCTTGTTATGGCTTTGGCTTTGGTGAAATGGTTTAGAAACTAGGGATAGTCCAAATGGTATGAATCAAAGTTTTCTCTAGAGCTTTTTGTGATCAAGAAGACAAGGCCAAGTTGTTGCTGGTGGTTCAAGAGCTCTCAGTTTGGACCATGTTTATGGTGGATTGATGGTGCTCTCCAAATTGAAGCTACTGCTATGAGCCATGCCATCTCCAGAGCTGTAGAATTGGCGATGTCCAAAGTGATTTGGAAACTGATGATGCAACTGTTCTGAAACAGGATGCTATATGTTACAATCAACAATTTCAACCTAACAGTGCACAGGGTACTCTTTAGCGAGGGTGGACGAACAATCGGGCCTGTAGTTCGGTTCAGTTAGTGATTCATTGGGCATGTAACAAGTGTTGCTGCTCATAATATGCAGTTGTGGGCTTCTAGTAATGTACTCTGGCTCAACCTCTTGTCTGATTTTTTTCTTTTTCTTTTTTTTTTGGCTTTGCTGGCATCGCCAAGTTTGTAATTGTAATTGAATCAATGAGTTTAATCTAAATAAAATGTTTGTCTAAGTCTCTAAGGATATCTGCATTATTTGGTCCAATACTGGACTGGGACCTTATTGCGCTTGGAAGCTGGAATTCGAATAGCATACCTGATTTTAGGCCACAACTTGCAAACGGAATGCTGAAAATGCTGATTCCTTTTGAGCTGGACGATCCATTGAAGCCTGCTGCCTGCACCTGCTGATGATGTGATTAATCTCACTACCAAGTATACCAACCAGAAGGGTTGAGATCAACTATATGCAGTTTGAATTGTTCTTCTTTAAGTTTACGACTGTCCGCATGTATGTAAACGGGCTTCCTTCATAGGCTGTGGGCTGTGGCCCAAGAAGAAAGCATGGCAAACCGCCGGCCCAAGTTTCTCCGGCCGCCGCAGAATTTTATATATATATATATATATATATATATATATATATATATATATATATATATATATATATATATATATATATATATATATATATATATATATATATATATATATTTCTTCGAATTTGCAAAAATAAATACCACAAACAAAATTTAACATAAGTATACAACTGCCGCCATGTCACACGGCGGTAGAAACCGGACGTCACGCCACATGGCATCAGGAATCCTGCCGTCATATGGCATGGCGTCTATCCGCTGCCGCCGTGTGACAAGGCGGCAAGACTGTTCCCGCGGTGCTTTGGAAGGGTGACTGGCGTTTGCATCAACCGCCGCACCATACGACGCTTAGTGCCAAACGCCGTATGGTACAGCGGTAGGTTTTCTTAAAAAAAATTATAAAAGAAAAGAAAAAAGAGCAATGTAATGAAGAGAAAACATAAGCTAGTAAATGGAAAAGAAAAAATAGCATGTAATAAAGAGAAAACATAAGCTAGTAACTGGAAAAGGAAAAAGAGCAATGTAATAAAGAGCAATGTAAATGGAAAAATTTATACAAGATCACTAAGTACTGCTGGCACAAAATACAAAGTAAATCTAAATCCGTCTGCTCCGCTTGGGCGCCGCCGCCCTCATAGCTCGAGCACCAGCTCTCGTCTGGTCCTGGTCGTACGTGAGGGGCGAAGGTGGCCGGATCTGCCGGCGTCGACCGTCGTCGACAGGCGGTGTCGCCATGGCCGCCTGCGACGACCCTGCAACCGCCTGCGACGACCCTGCACCTGCCTGACAAGCTCCGGCCGCCGGCTGGCACCCTCCAACAGGCAGCTGTGTCTCCTGCGTCCCAAGAGGTGGCGCCTCTCGTAACTGTGAGGTTGCAAGCACCTCCGCCGCGACGTCATCGTCATGGGCCGCGAGAAAGTCGTCGTACCTGAACTCCTGCCACGCCTGGTCCTCCGCACCGGAGGACTCCATACTGGCGCTCGGGTCGAAAGCTGCAACGAATAGTATTAGTTTACCGCATATCGTATTTATAGAATTTAAATAGTATTGTATTAGTTACGATTGTTACCAGTATGTAAAAAGGTGCAGTGGACGGTCCAGGAATATCTACTGCTGCTGCAGCTGGCGCCGTATGTGTCGGTCGAGGTCCGGGTCCCATCGGAAACATCGGCGGTGCCATCGGAAATATCGGCGGCGCCATCAGAAAGATCGGTGGTCGCCCTGTATGGTTAAGTTATTTTAACAACAACACATAACAACTCTGTGAAAATCGAAGAAAAGCAGATGCAGAAAATGTACCTAAGCCCTGAAAAAACTGGGCGCTGCACGTAAGGGTGCGCACCCTGAGGCTGTACTGCTGGAGCCGAGAAAGGACGTGAGACGGTCGAAGACGCCTGGTACGAACGACCAGTCGAGGCAGAGCTCGAGGACGACACCGGGTGGCGCGGATAAAGGGGAATGGCCGCAGTCCCGCCGTAGTTCAAGACGGTGCTGTACCTAGTGGCGATATCAATCAAGGACTGGTACGCCTTCGTGTGCTCCGCAGGTCCCATGTCCTGCATCCTGCTCAGCGCGTCGGTCGCGATCCGCACCACGGCCGCAAACGCGTCGTGCTGCTCACGAAATTAGTACCACACGTTATAATGAATAGTAACATGAATAAAATATAATTGCAGTGTCGAGACTAACCGCTGTGTCGGTGATCTGATCTCGTCGCACCGGGTACGTGCCGGACGGAAGGATCATCCGATCGTCCGGGATCGGTGGCGGTGTCGGGTCAACAGGGACGTGCATCACCCTAGTCCGCATCCTCGGGATGTACCAGTTAAGGTACGCTACCCAGGCCGTGTCGTCGTGGGCGCGCTGCTCCGTGACAACGTGATCCGGCGCGTTAGTCCACTCGTCCACGTAGGGCCGCAACTTGTCGGCCCACGGCGCCGCCGCCGCCACTCCCTTACGCATCCATCTATCACATGTTAAACAAATTTATTAGCAATTGACACCTTGTAACACAAAAAAAATTGTAACAAATCGAGATAGCTTACTTATGCACTGCCGTCGGAAGAGTGTGCACAACAGGCACAGGCCACGCCTGGTAGAGGCCGAACTGCCTCATCACCCGGTGGACCGCGTATTCCTCGACGTAGACGTCGTACGCCAAACGTCTCGTCGTCATCCAGTAGTGCTGGTCTCGGAAGCACAAGGACGAGAGGCCCTGTGGTGCACGGCGGTCGATACAAGCCTGTGAGTACGGCGTCCACCTAACCCCCTCATCCATCATCTGGTCGATCTGACTGACGAAGTCCTTGTACACCTTCTTCGTCTGCTCCCCAGCCCAAGTGTGCTGCACAGGAAAAAAAGTTAATTCAGTGGAACTAAGACGATAATTAAGTGAAGAAAACGATAAGCAAGGTGAATTACCTTCCGGAGGCACCACAGAGAACCCATGGTGGGGAGGTGTTGGCGGTCTATTTCCGTCAACCTAGCCATGAGTTTACCTTCAATGTTGGTATTAATTTGATATTCACACTAACGATCCTAACCCCCATTATATGTTAAGTTCGCACTCGCACATGGTTTTTGGAGTTTATTGTTTACACAGGAATCAAGAGCCTAAATGAGGACTTCCGGGTAAAGTTCATCAAGGGTTTTCCAAGAAGATCATGGAGCCCGGTACAAGTCAAGATACAAGATGAACATGACTCCAAATGAGCCAAGGAATAAAGCGTGAAGCCGAGAAGTATCGAGGACCTAGACGGAAGATGCGGGAGTTCATGCGCCAAGCACCCTCATCTAAACCACGAGGAAAATGATGTCAAGGACACACATGCAGCTCGGCAAAAACTCAGGAAGACGCGAGAAGCTTCGAGAAGAAAACCGGGGGTGAACCGGGCCGAGGACAACCTGGGCTGGTCGGCCTAGGCCGGCCGGCCTGGCCCTCCTGTGGGTTGGTTCGCCACCCCCTTTGACCTAGCACCCCTTCGGGCTATTTATAGTCCCCGTGCGAAGTGCCATTCATCAAGTCATTCGTCATTCCCCGCTGAGGAGCAAAGAAGCTAGAGGGACATCATCTCGGAGAGGAGGGTCGTGTTAGTTGTCTAGGGTTTACCTAGCCGCCGTGGGAACCTTGCAAGGAAGACCACGTCGGAGTTCCGGAGGCTTGAATCAAGATCAAGATAGGATCTCGGTTGTGATCTTATTCATGTATACACTTATGATGAAGTCTTAATGGATCCAATTTCTAGCGATCGAGTACCTTTGTTTATGATTCTTGTTCTTGCTTGGGTGTTTTCTTCCTCAATCTATTCTCGAGATAGATTGCATGGCATGTTCTTGTAGCCACGGTGGCTAGAGGTGCATACCCGATCTACCAAGTAGTTCAACGCACTCCTAGTGAGCGTGCTCTAAGATTCGACCGCGAAGAAAGGGGAACATCGTGACAGGATGTTAACACCAAGTACGACGGGGCGACTTAGGGGGTTTGACTGAAGGTCAAGGTTTAAAGATGTTTTTAATGAGATTCGTTTTGCTTTCTTCTATCTTGCTCGGAACTACAACATAAGCGCGATCTAGGCCCCTCTAGATCTGTTATCTCTATGCTTTCTCTTGCTACCTCTTATGATCTTAGTAGATTAGATGCATTCGAAACTTCTTCAAGATGCAAGTGTTTCTCGGTTATTAGATTGAGTCTTGCGTTGCACATGTCCACGGAATTGATACCTTGGGTGATACTCGAGGGAAAAAGGTACTACATGATCCGTAAGCTTGCGGTGAACCTTGGCGCGTTATTGAACCGTCAACAAGAGGTCTGTTGACGGCTGTTAAGTACTACTTTCAGCCATCAATATTCTCACATAAATGGAGGCATATGCATTTATTACTTGCATTTTGGTTTGAATAATGTAGTTCCACTTGTCCTTGGAGATTATTTGTATGTAGGTAAAATAAGCATAAAAAGAGAAGGAAACCCACCTTTCTATGAGTGGTCCATGCCACCTCAGTTGAGGGGATGACTGCCACCCAGGAAACATGTGGCATCCATGTCACTAATCCAAGGGAGGCACTCACCGACGAATCAGAGAGCGACACATGGACTTCACAACGATCCATGGGCCTACCAGAGCTCCGTCTTATCAGGAAACTTGGCATGCACGGAGAAGTGATCAAAGGACCCACCTGGCAGCCACCCTGAGGAAGCACAAGCCAGGAGGCGACCCTAGAGGGTCGGCCGACCCTAGGATCGACCGAACCGACCTAGGGTCGGTTGATCCCGGCCTTCCACGTGCTTGCTCCTTATTGGTCACTTGCTGCATCCCCGGGTGTTTTGAGGCTATTTGGTGCTCTGAGTAAGCCTGGTCCTTGCCTATAAATAGAAGGGAAGGGGCTCCCATTTCTCACACACATCTCTCTTGATTCTCCTCTCACTTTTAGTTTCCAAGGCTAGGGGGTAGGCTAGAGTAGCTCTTATTCAGGTTCCAAGTCTACTTTGGAGTCTAGGTATGAGTTCTCTTGTATCTTTATTTCTATGTATGACTTTGATCTACTTCAGTTATTCAGCTATTTCATATAAAGTTGTGGTAGATCATATAATTGATATGTTCTTGAGTTCATCCATTGTTCATCATTTAGAGGCTCGTGTTCTTCGTGAACACTACCTTTCGATCCAATTGAAGGATGATTTACTCATTCCTTATGTGTTTGTTCATAAGTTAGAGGCTCGTGTTCTTCACGAACACGACCCTTTGATCTTGTTGATTAGACATAAGAGAGTTCGTATCCGTTCGTATGACTAACCCTAGTTCGATCTTGTTTGATAGCATTGTTGTTCTGCATAAAGTTTGTGTTTAAGCTACGATACTCGGTCTAAGTTGACCAGTCTTCTGGTGGCTTCATCCTGGGTCACAATAGACCGGGCCGGGTGGAGTCTAGCAGCAATGCAGACATGATGCCTAGGTTGTGTGGCTACGTTAGTTATGAGCTTGCCCCCCGTAACGATTGAGGTAGGCTACAGTGGTGACAACTATTGGACCCTTTGAAACCCTCCACGCTGGGGTATTGCTATTGGAGTCTAAAGGATAGTTTCGCAGAGTGCTGATCGTCCCGGGCTATCTCCCCGTTTGTACCTGGGTGCTGAACCTTCCTCTCATGCAATGATTTATGCTTATCTCTTGTATCATCGAACTCTGTATGTTTAGTACCATAGAACCTAGAGCTAGCTTCGTATGTCCCCCCTAAGTCGTAGTGTGCAAGTGTAGAGATAAATCAGAGTGTGTGTCACACTACCCTTATCATATCATTTATCTTACCCTTGTCTTTGAGTTGTTGTCTTCTATATCTATCTCTTGGTTTACATTCAGTGCAAAAGCATAAGTCATGATATCCGCCATTGCCTTCCACGGATTCGATACTCTTGGAACACTCACTTCCCTGGGGAAGTGCTACAATGGTTTATCTGTGCGCTTGCGGATTCGTTCATGATCCTTAGGTTTACCTTTGTCAAGTCTTGATGTTCACTCTAACTCGGTGTTGTTAGTAGTGACGTTATGAAATGCCAACAAGGTTCGCCGGGTCGGTGTCATCTGGCATCCTCTCGTACCCCGAGAGGTCGGCTCTCGGCCGACCGATGTCGAAGCGCTCGTGGATCCACATCTGCAGAAGGAGAGGACAACCCAGGAGGATCCCCTGGGAACTCCCCCCTTCGTCATGCCCGTACACAACCCCTATAGGTATGCGCGAGGACCGCATTGCCCCAGCTGGGGCACCTGGTCGATGGGTGCGTCGGCGATCATCCGAGCGTAGGGGATCAGGGATCTCGACACCGAGTCTCCCGCTGACTCACAGAACATCACGAACCCGAACAGCCAGAGCAGGTACGCCTCCACAAACCTGTCCACTGTCGGCTCGTCGGCCTCGTCCGGTATGTAGTCAGCCTGCACACAAAGGTCAATCGTCACATTTACTTTAAATGCATACTAACGATGGAAAATAATAGGTAAAAGCACGTACGTTGAACTGCTCCAACCAAGTCCGCATGGGGTCGTGGGTGTCGACGAACGGCTGGTACGGCTCAGGCGTGCGATCGTTCCGAGGAACGTTCGCGAACCGAGCAAGGAACTCCTCGCGCCAGGACGCGGTCATGTCGATAGGCCCCACCGCCCGGTCTGCTAACGAAAGCCCAAACAAGAGTGAGACGTCCTGTAGAGTGATCGTCGCCTCGCCGACGGGGAAGTGAAACGAGCACGTCTCTGGTCGCCACCTGTCCAGAAAAGCTGCGAGCAGAGAGGTGTTGTACTGGAACCGCGTCATCCTCTCCGACGTGCGAACCTGAGCCTGAAAGTGCATCTAGGACCCCTATTTATTTTGGTGATAAATGACAATCACAATTTAGAGGATTTAATCATTTAATTGAGATGTGTGCATGTTTAAATATGAAAGAACAAAATTTGTATAAAAGGGAGACCCCCAATAAAGATATGAGGTGTTAACCGCTCAATAGAGGTTTAAAATTCGTTTTCTAATTTTGAATTTGAGTATAGGAAACACCGTACTATAAAGGGGGATACGAATGGTCGAGTTGAAGTTTGCTACATGTGTTTTTTTTGAGATACTAACTTTCACTCGAGAGACAAAATTCACTCACGAACACAGTTTGCAAAAGTGTCTAGATTTTCGGATGATCCGGCGCCTTACCAGATGATCCGATGGGCGGTTCACCCGGCGGCAGATCCCGAAATTCACTAGCAGTGTTCCGATGGAACCCGGGTGATCTGGCATGGTGCCGGGTCATCCGGCGTGTCGTACAGCAGAACAGTAACAGCTAGTTTTGGGGGTTGGGTATTTATACCCTCTCCTTCATTTGTTGCTGACCTAACCTGGGACAAACACCTCCACAAGCATTTACTCCTCTCTCCCAAGTCCTCCCGGAACTAATCCACTCCAAGTATTCATCTAGGGTGTGGGATTGAAAGTTGTTGAGGTGTGAGGTTGAGCCCTTTGAGTGAGTTCATCACTTGTTCATCTCAAGAAGCACTTGTGGCGGCTTTGGTTCTTCAATTCGCGTTTGTTACTCTTGAAGCTTGCTTCTAGACGGTTAGGCGTCGCCCGTTGAGTGCCCTCTTTGTGTGGAGCACCCAGGATCGTTTGTATTACCTCTCCTTGGCGGAGAATTCTTAGTGAGCACCAATCTTCCTTTGTGGGGATTGGGTGAGGCAAGAGGCTCTTGGTGATAGCCCTTCCTTTGTGGGATCCTCAACGGAGACGTAGCTTCCTTTGTGGAAGTGAACTTCGGATTAAACCTCTTGTCCATTGCTTGTTTGAGTTCTTCTCTTCTCTTTAACCCTAGAAGTGTGTTTTGGCCCGATCTACATATTTGTTGTGATCCTATGTAAATCTTTGGTTGCAGGAGGTTCTTAGCATCTAAACTAAACTTTTGATTCATATAGAATTGCTAGGAGTTCACTCTTAATTCCTGATTTCATAATCACCTCTGTTTGCCGGGTCATCCGTCACAATACCGGAAGATCCGCCTGTCGGATCATCCGGCATCGTACTGGATAACCCGGTAGAATTTAATTTTCCGTTGTCAAGTTTTTTAGGAATTTTGAAGTGAGCCTATTCACCCCCCCCTCTAGGCATCACAAGGTCCTTTCAGAGCCCATACCTTGTCCCCCTCGACCAACCGCGCAAGAGGCAGTAGTCCTGCAGCGCGCAGCCTGAAACACAAAATGGAAGGGAAAATTAATTTACTTACCACATACTTTTGCGAACAAAGATAAATAAATTTAACAAACACTTTACGTACTTCGGGATCCAGCGCTAGTGTATCGGCATCAACATCCGGGTCGTCCGGACACGTAAACCGCCAACCCGCTCTCCAAGAACGGCCATCCGGTAGGAGCGGTGGTGCCTGTCCACTGCCTCCTCGAACAACTCCGGCCGTACATACTGTACCAGTGCTGACTGAGCCATAGCTGAATATATATATATATATATATATATATATATATATATATATAAGGAATAAAAATAATTTATAAGCTAATATCTAAACTAGTTATAAGCAATTCTACAATTTCTAAGCTAATTTCCTAAATTTCTAAGCAATTCTACAATTTCTAAACTAATTTCCTAAATTTCTAAGCTTTTATATAATTGCTAACTAATTTCCTAAATGTCTAAGCTTTTCTACAATTTATAAACAAGTTTCCTAAATTTCTATGCAATTGTACAATTTGTAAACTAATTCTCTAAGTTTCTAAGCTTTTCTATAATTTCTAAACTAATTTATTAAATTTTCTAAGCTAATTTCATAAATTTCTAAGCAATTCTACAATTTCTAAACTAAATTTCTAAATTTCTAAGCAATTCTACAAATTCTAAACTAATTTCCTAAATTTTAATGCAATTCTACAATTTGTAAACTAATTTCCTAAATTTCTAAGATTTTCTACAATTTCTAAACTAATTTATAAAATTTCTAAGCTTTTCTATAATTTCTAAAGTAATTTATAACATTTCTAAGCTAATTTCCTAAATTTCTAAGCAATTCTACAATTTCTAAACTAATTTTCTAAATTTCTAAGCAATTCTACAATTTCTAAACTAATTTTCTAAATTTCTAAACAATTCTACAATTTTTAAACTATTTTATAAAATCTCTAAGCTAATTTCCTAAATTTGTAAGCAGTTCTACAATTTCTAAACTAATGTAACTAAATAAGGTAAAGTTAGAAACATACCTGGGTCCATAGCGAGCGAATAAAGTCAACGGAGTGAAGTGAAGAGAGGGAGGGGGCTGACGGCAGCCTCGCCCCCCCTATATAGGGCGTGGCTGCCGCCATGCCACACGACGGCAGGATGCTACCGCCGTGTCACATGGCGGTAGTTTTCCTGCCGCCGTGTGAATTGGCGGTAGGGGCTCTGACAACCCCGCTCCAACCGACCATTGGCGCTACGCCCTAAAGTCGTGCCACATGGCGTCTGGATATCCTGACGCTATGTGGCATGACGTCAGGTTTCTGCCGCCATGTCACACGGCGACAGGTGTATACTTCTGTTAAATTTTGTTTGCAGTATTTATTTTGCAAAATCGAAAAAATAAGAAAAAAATTTCTCCGCGACCATGCCGTAGAATCTGCAGGGAAACACGGGCTCACGTGCTTTGCACATGCAAGTGATGCAACTAGGTGGGGCTCGGCTTCATTCGCTCGCTCCTTGTACTCCCTCCGTTCCAAATCAAGTGCTCATCTCACATTTCGAGGAGTCAACAAGTTGTAAATTTGACCGGATATATAGAAAATAATATTAACATTTGTGTCTCTAAAGAAGTTTGTGATGAAAATATATGACATGATGAATCTAATGATGTTTATTTAGTATCATAATTTTTAATATTTTTTAATATATATTTGGTCAAATTTTAAAATGTTTGACTCCTTGAAGTGTAAGATGTGCACTTATTTTGGGACGGAGAGAGTAGAAGAGAAAGACCAGTTCGTTGGTTGGTTGGTCACGATGCTGTCTTCGCTTCGTTGCAGGGAAGTTGGTTATAAAGAAACGAGCACGAGAAGCAACACGCAAATTGAGCTGCAAAGTTCTCATTGGCCGATGAGTTGCATGTGTGTTTTTCTGATATAAAAAAAACAACCAAATTGAGCTGCATATGATATGCCGGCGACAGGCAGAGAGCTAGTACTGCATCTGCTCTAGGCCGCCGAGCCGAGCCATGTCTTTTTCCAAGCCAAGTGGAACTGACACTACCGTGTTGTATTGCGCCCGTGTTTGGTAGGTAGTGAAATTTTTTTCACTCTTATTTTTTTTAAAGGTAGCAGGAGCACTACTCTGTCATTTAAGAAGGAAGCAATTGTACGTAACGAGCCGAAGCTGACAGCACCACACGAACCCACCCTGAACAAAACAAACACACCCGCAGCAACACACCACCATCACCAACCAACTGGGAGAGAAGATCGAAGCAAGCCGTCGACGCCTGCGCCGTCGTCACCAACGCTGAGTCACGCCGAAGGCGCAACTCGCTGCAGACCCAACAGCCCCCAGAGCTCCTCCACCATGGGGCTGTCCTCCTCAAGCTGCACAAACACGATCGTCGATCCCTCTGATCCGGTGAAGCTTCAGCACACACTCTCATCACAGCACCAGGGGCAACCACTGATCCTGTCCACTCTGCGTGGGGGCCTCGCCTCACCCACCGCCTCTCAATTCTGCCAAGGACTCAGATATCTAAGACCGAATGAGAGCATCTCCTTCGCCCCGCCAACACCGAGATCACCACTGCATCTTGAACGGCAGCACAAGGCGAACAAGCACACATGGGCCCTCAGCACCCTGACAGCAACATGGAACAAGCGCACAGACCGCAGCACCACCAAACACCTTCACCACCACCAGCACAAACGGCGGGACTCGAAATGCGACGCCTCCAAGAAGGTTAGACGCCAAGGCGCCGCCGTCGCATGTCCAGATGGACGAGGTCTTCACCCTAGAATCCCATACGACAAGAACATAGTACCTCGCAGTGATGCCCCCAGCAGGGAGATCGACGCCCTAAAAGCGCCGCCATCATGCCCACCAACACCGGTGAAGGCTTTCGCCCGATTGCACCATGTCTGCCGCCCGCGCGTGCACATGGTAGCAGCCTGCACCCCACCTCCTCCGCACCACCACCACCAGGGGAGGCCCTGCGCAACCCAAGCACCACCACGACGCCAGAGCGAACATCAGCCAACCCCCAGACCCCACCTCCATGGTGACACCACGGCAACGCAGACGAAGGAGGAGGAGGGTGTCGGTGAACCAGCGCTCGCCATGGCCGGCCACGAGGCCAAGACCAGCCGGCACAAGCAGCCGCCGCCACCGCCGGCAGACGCAGCCGCCGTCACCGGCCCCCCGCGGGCGCCAGTACCGCCAGCACCTGGCCCCGACGCAGGCTTGCGCCGGCCGCCAGAGCCGAAGGCGCGCGCCCGCCAAGGCCGCCGCCAGCGCCGAAGTCGCGCGCTCGCCGCGCCGCCGTCGTCCACACCCGCCCAGACCTTGCTCCGCCACAGAACTGCGCCCCCCGGCCGCGCGGCCCTCAGATCCGGCCGGAGCAACACCGGATCTGAGGGCCCCTCCCCCCGCCGCCGCCGGGAAGGCCGCGCCGGCGAGAAGACTTCCAGAGCCACGAAGCAGCCGCGCCCACCTCGAGACGCCAGAGAAACGGGGGAAGATGCCCCGCCGCCGCCTTCCCCGCGGGCCGCGCGAGTTGCCGGCGGCTCGCTCGGGCGGCGGCGCGGTGGTAGGCGGCGAGGAGAGGGTGGCGACGGGCTAGGGTTTGGGAGCCCGCCGCGTCGCCCGCGCGGAACGAACGCGAACGGGTCGACCTAGTGAGACGGTCACTTGAACCTTTGACCACTAATTAAGAGTATTAAATAAAGTCAGTTCCAAAACTACATTCACAACCCCGAGTAAAATCGCGAGACGAACCTAATGAGACCTTTGGTCGCAAGATTAGAGCATGGTTACTGTAGTATTACTGTAGCAAATCACTAATTAATTATGCTTATTAGATTCGTCACGTAAAGTTACACTTATCCGTAAAAAGATTTTCCAAATAAATTTGATTTAGTGCTCCATGCGATTCACTGGAGGGAAATTCAGGCACCGGCAAGCGGCAAAAGCCAACGGCAAATGAGCCAATGGCACTGCAACTCTGCAAGGGTGGTGCAGTGCAGAGTGCAGTGACAAAACTTGAGCAGCTAGACTGCTAGAGTCACGTGCTGATCGTCGAGGGCAACGGCCTCGGCCAAGGGCCAAGCCGCCAAGGCCAACGGGATACGCACTCGCTGAATCAATGCCGTGAGGGAAATTAAAAAAATATAAAATCAAGATTCATCAGACGGTCACAGGGCACTGTGAATCCGTGATGGCCGCCGTAGCGGTGCCGGTACCAGCGTACTGCCTGCACTGTGTTCTTTTGCTGTTACTGTTGTTCTTCAATGTACTGCTCTGCTTGCCACCTCAAAAGGCGAAGGCTATATCTTTGTCCCCGTTTAGCTGCCTGAAATTTTGGTAAGATGGGTGAAATTTTTTGCATTCGGTTGCGTGCATACGGAGAAAAACTGAATAATTTTTTGGTAAAATAGGTGAAATTTTTAAAATCTCAGGGAACTATTGGATATGGTGTACTGCTCACTGCTCAGTGGGGCCTTTGCTTTGGAGTAGTTGCTGCTAGCACCGGCCACCAGCTAAAAAAAACTTGTATTTGTACATTTAGATATTTTTTAATACTGCTGGCTTGGAATGTAGTATGTCTAGAAGATGTATAACAATATTTATGAATTAAACAATATATACAATTTGAAAAGGAAGAAATGTACTGTATTTGTTTTCTTTCTTGTGTCAGTGTCGACACGACCCGCGTGCTGTACAAGTCCGCCTTGAGGCCGACTTATTCATCGTGGACGCGCATGCGCAATTGTACACTCTCAAAGTCTCAAAAGTTTGACTGAATTGCACTGCTACTTTGTTGAAACAAATCAACAATTTCTTTTCCAGTATACTTCCTCCGTCTCAGAATATAACTTCGTTTATATTTTTTCAACTTTGACCAACAACAATTCTTAAAATAATTTATTTTAAATAGACAAAATTATATATTTTGATAGTTGGTTTCATGGTAAATCTACCAGTATCATTTTTATGTTATTAACATTTATGATTATTTCGTTATTCACGATCAATGTTGAAAATTTTTTACTTTGAAAAAATCTAAATGAAACTATGAGACGGAATGAGTACTAAAAAATCTGAATGGAAACAAATCAACGATGCATAATGGACTGGCGACACGTCCGTCCTTTCATCCCGTTGCCGAAACCGATCATGCATGCATCGACAAAGTCCTCTCATATGGAGTAATTGAGATTCGAGGTCGAGCCCTCCATAGGCCATAGCCCATAGCTTCTCTCCGAGGTTTGCAGCAAATGGAATCGGTTCTCTGTTCATCCTCCATACCCATAGCATAGTCGCATAGACGGCTACCATTCCCATTTGCAAGCGCATGTGCCAGTTGCAGGACACTGCTGCCCATAACCAAATCAGCCATTAGCCGCTACAGCCCTCATCACTGTCAGCGAGCTCGATCTGGACCACCACCCCCACTTCTTTCTGCAGCAGCCACTTGGCCAATGTATTGGACCTCGTCGTTCACCGGAATTCGATGTCACAAAAACATATTGGGGACGCAGACATTGACTGGTCCAACGACGACTTTCCGATGGATGCGTAGCGTCAATACGGGAGCAGAACAGCAACTGGATTGGATTTGGAAATGCTTCAGAGAATGCTATCCTCTTGCAGACTTGCAGCTCAAGATCAGCAGCAGCCTCAGATTGGAACCACACGTCAGCGAACGTGCTTGAATCTGCCATGGAATTAAGTTCCTTGCAAGCAAATGTTTCGCGTGTTCGAAAATTTTTTAGAGCAAACTAAGAATCACTGAATCAGAGAAGCGCGGAAGATCTGGGATTCCATTGCTGCAAGTTGGCAGAACGGATCGAGAAGATCGGCCACGGCCAGCGAGCAGACGGCGACGAGTGAGGCGTCAACACAACGGCGACTTGAGCGAAAATCATATCACTTCAGCCGCCGCCGGGAAATCTCAGTCGGTGGCAGTCGTTCTCTCTACGCTGCTGCACCGGCAAATCCACGCGCGCGCTAGGCGCTAGCTGCTTCCCGGACCACGATTTTTGTTGAACCGTATGATAAGGTTTCTAGAGGCTCCGGTTTTGTTTGTTCCAGACTTTCAGTGGCAGGAATTAATGGTTGGGTGCTCGGGTCAGTATGAAAGCAACGAGCAATTTTCAGTTTGCGGCGTATGCATGTACAATATTGATATTGAGTTTTTTAAAGGAAAAACGTGTATTTTTATAATCCTTTAAGTATTGTAAAAGTGTGACATTCATCCCTCATGTTCTATTTGATGCAAATTAACCTCTTAACTATCAAAATCGGTGCATTTAACCGAAAAAAATCGGTGCATTTATCGTCTTCGTATTAGTTTAACAATGATTTAGTATCATATAATAGCAGTTTATACCATGCGATCATCTTGCTAATTATTGCTTAGTCACATCTTATGTTTGAGTCAATCGCTATAATAATTGAGTGCCAATTGATTTCATTAATTATAGAGTATCCAATTTAGAGAATTTACTAAAATTTTTTGTGAGCTTTACATTTTCGACTTAGAATATTGCACCTCTAGGCAATGATTGCTAATGAAATGATTGTGGCCAGTAGGTTTCACAAAACCATTGTTAAACTATAATATGAGGATCATAAATGCACCAAATTATTTAGCTAAGAGATTTATTTGCACCAAATGAAACATGAGAGATGAAAGATCTAAAATACACTTTTTTCCCTTTTTTTAAAATGAACTAGCAAGAAAACTGTTGATTATATTTAAAAAAGAATAAATTTAGTTTGGACAAACAACAAAGAAACAATACCAACCGGTTGGATTGGGAGTTTAGGACATCAACACGTGTCGTGCCGTCATACCACACAGGGGCGGATGTATAGTATGATTAGAGGTGCTAATGCACCCCAAAATTTTTAAAAACAATGGTTATGTACAAATTATCATCATATATGTACCTCTCATAACTCAATTTCATGAACACACAAGGAAAATTCTATGCACACACAAGGCAAATGCACTCTCTCGAATTTGCTCTAGCTTTGCCACTGATACCACACCAACTCAACGCCATTAAACAACAACAATAATCGGTTGGATTGGAACATCAACCAGGACTCTCAGCTATGGTCGATTATATTGGAACATCAACACGAATCTCAATGAAAAAAACACTATTGTCAGATGAGAGTTGACCCGAGTCTTCACGAACTCTGCCCAGTTGGATTGGGATGTCGACCCAAGGCACCACATAACAAACACCACATATTGAGACCTGCCTTTCTTTTCTTTCTTTTTTTTTTGAAAAAAAAGCAAAAGGGAAAGAAAGGAAAAGGAAGAAAAGTGTTGCAACCATCGCTGAAGGAAGCCTCCTTGCAAGATTTGCTTGACGCAGCTATGGTCCGCGCTAAAGATGCTCGACGTCACCTTCACGAAGGATGTCATCGGGTTGCATCGGCCGCCGGCGCAAGCGGCGAAATGCTACCATGGGGTTCGGGTTCGACAAAACACAGAATCAGCGTTTGCACACGCGGGTCTGGCCTTCCCCCATGCAGATCTGGCCATCTCTAGCGAGGATCTGGCCGCCGGTCATGCTCACATCACTGTACTGTAGCAAGAGAGATGAGGGGAAGGAAGGGAGGGTTTGGGACTTGGGAGAGGAGGAAAAGGAGGAGGACGAGCTGATGGCCTCGTCGCCGCCCTCCTCGCTGCTCGTCGGGCATCTCTAGCGGCGAAAAGAGCAAGGAGGGAGGGAGGCGGCGGTCGAGGTGGGGGGGGGGGGGTGGGGGGCGGGAAGCCACCCGTGTCGCTCAGCGGGACGACTGGGGCAAGAAAAATGTATGCTTGCTTTGTGAGCTGCGTCTTACACATTATTGAGTTTGGCTGTGCGTTGTTGCAGAGGTTTATTCATTTTTTTTAAAAAAGAAGAGAAAATGCAAGCTGTGTGAGCATTCGAAATCGAGTGTCTTTTCTCCATGGATAAAACAAGTCAGCAATGCTCATCAGTGCCTCTAGATTGCAGAGAAACATGTTTGGGTTGAGGTCGTGTGAGAAGGGAAAACTTTTTTTGTTTTTTGTTTTTTGAAGATAAGAAGAAAACATTTTTGTGAGATACTAACGTGCACCCATTTGGGAGATTTTTTTTTCCAGTGCCGGTCGTTCTCTCCGGGGCTCCGGCAACTGCACGCGCGCCCGGGGTGTCGGACGACGATTATTGGATCTTGATAAGGTTGCCTCCTCTATCATTGGGTTTCATCAGTGGCCGGAATGCTTCTCTTCGTGGCTTGGGCACTTGGGTTCCGTATGAATGCACCAAAGATTCCCCAGGCACATACAAAGCATGCACTGCACATTGATCGAGGGCTGATACATCCTCCTTGTCAGTATGATTTTGTTGACTCTTTGGGTGCCTTTCTCCTCCATAGAAAACATGTTAGCAAATTATTTTGTTCTTCTGCAAAAATAAAACACAATAGGGATCAGACAAATTTGTTTTGGATGTTTTTTTTTCTGGAACACCCGCATCTTTATATTAAAGGAAAAGGTGGTCCAATTACAAAAAAGACTGGATGTTGTCTTGTGACTTGTGAGTAATGTGCAATTGGGTTTTGGTGGCTGATTGGTTTTCTTGGAGGAAATTGTTTTGCTGTTTTAGGTGACAAGGGATGCTGATTCTTCAGTGAAGTACACTCAAGCAGTGATCAGATGCCGTCGAACGTTGGCGTCGCCTTCGCGAGAAAATATAAGTAAATTATCAGTTGTTGGTGCTCCATGACGAATATCTAGCATCCTAGCTAATTTATTGGTGTTAAAAGACTAAAGTACTTGGATTTGCACCCCCTTTTCGAAGCTAAATCTATTCAGATTTGCTAAAGTGCAGTTGCTGCTGCCGTAGTGGAAAGGTTATTTCAGGTTTAAGATCAGACACTCTCGTTGATCCAAATGTAGCATCTGAAAAGTTGCATTCAGCACTGGATTTATTGTTTTTATATTCACATTATTTGTGAAAATGTGCTATGGGTCCATCAACTATCTAATCAGCTGTGCTTGACAATGAAGTTTTCTAGGCATGGCAGAACAAAACCAAAACATACTAGGAGAAAAAAAAACTCATGCTCCAAGAAAAGTATTGCCCATCAGAAACAGTGCCTAATTTACCCACAACCTTTCACATGTCTGGTCTCCAAAAACTTTACCCAATCATCTTCAGGCTTTAAACAATTGCCTGCATAATCTCTCCAATTAAACAAATCACTGCTTGCTAAAAGCTTCTATATTTTTCAAAGGGTTGTTGCCCTACTGTACTACAGACACTACTGCATTGCAGTTGCTCCAGTGGTCTTTGGTCAGTACCGACGATCTTCATGGCATCATAAATAGTCGAGCTGTTCCTTCACATGTTTGAACTGCGGCTGCCTCTGTAAATAGACGCAGGCAATGCAAGGGGACCATTTCCCTTTCTCTGAGCATCACTCACGTTCAGTACTTGTGAGCATATGGGAGGTTGAAGACGACGCTTAACCTATCCGTTTGTCACTTGGCAGGAGCTACTGGCTACCAGCACGGCCCCTAATTGGCCCTCCAATCTTGTTGTGACTTGTGAGGTGCTCCATCCACAGAAGGCTTCTGCTTATAAGAAGGGCAAGGCTTAGGTGAAAGGTTGGCGAGCAGTGTCAGAATGGAGCCCCAGCAAGTCGAGCTCACCCACTTGGACGGCCGGGATGCCAGGCCTCCAGTCACCAATGGTGGAAGAACAGGTGAGTTCTCCTACCTGCCTAGTTCTTGACAGAAACGACATGACGAGTTCTTCATCCAGAGATCCTGAATCTGAAGCGAATGCTCCTCTTGTTTGGATTCTGCAGAGGAGGTCGTCGACGACTGCCCGATCGAGGAGGTCCGGCTCACCGTGCCCATCACTGACGACCCGGCATTGCCGGCGCTGACGTTCAGGACATGGTTCCTGGGGCTCATCTCCTGCGCGCTCCTCGCCTTCTCGAACCAGTTCTTCGGCTACCGGCAGAACCCGCTGTACATCTCCTCCCTCTCGGTCCAGATCGTCGTGCTGCCGCTCGGCAAGCTCATGGCGGCCTGCCTCCCCAAGAAGGCCGTCAGGATCAGGGGCATCAAGTGGTCCTTCTCCCTGAACCCCGGGCCCTTCAACCTCAAGGAGCACGTCCTGATCACCATCTTCGCCAACACCGGCTCCAACTCGGTGTACGCCGTCGGCATCATCACCATCGTCAAGGCGTTCTACCACCGGGAGATCCATCCGCTCGCCGCCATGCTGCTCACTCAGACCACCCAGGTAGCATAAATTACCAGACTGAATATACTGCAAGTGGTGGCAATTTTCAGTTCATCTTTCTGTCTGACACTGCCTTGAGTTCATAAACAATGTTTGGTTTCAGTTGATGGGGTATGGATGGGCTGGTCTCTTCAGGAAGTTCCTTGTGGACTCCCCCTACATGTGGTGGCCTGCAAACCTGGTGCAGGTCTCCCTCTTCAGGTATCCACCCATCAACCTCTTCTCCAATCCAATTGTTTCCCTGATCAGTGATCAGCACCATGTTCTTGAGCTGAGCAATTCAGTTGATTGCTTCTGAATTTTTTTTTTTCTTCAGAGCTCTGCACGAGAAGGAGAAGAGACCCAAGGGAGGGACGACGAGGCTGCAGTTCTTCCTGACCGTGCTGATCACGAGCTTCGCCTACTACATTGTGCCCAACTACCTGTTCCCGACCATCTCCACCATCTCCCTGGTGTGCCTGGTGTGGAAGAAGTCGGTCACCGCGCAGCAGATCGGGTCCGGCGTGTACGGCCTCGGCGTGGGCTCCTTCGGCCTGGACTGGGCCACCGTCGCCGGGTTCCTGGGCACGCCGCTGTCGACGCCGGCGTTCGCCATCGCCAACATCATGGCCGGCTTCTTCCTCATCGTCTACGTGATCGTGCCCGTGGCCTACTGGACCGACGCGTACGGCGCCAAGCGGTTCCCCATCATCTCCTCCCACGTGTTCATGGCCAACGGCAGCCGGTACGACGTCAACAAGGTGCTCGACCCGGCGACCTTCCAGTTCAGCCAGGCCGGCTACGACGGCGCCGGCCAGATCAACCTCAGCATCTTCTTCGCCTTCACCTACGGCCTCAGCTTCGCCACGCTGGCCGCCACGCTCTCCCACGTCGCGCTCTACCACGGCAGGTCGATATGGGAGCAGACCAAGGCGACGGTGCGCGCGCAGAACGCCGGCGACGTGCACACCAGGCTGATGAAGAGGAACTACGCCGCGGTGCCGCAGTGGTGGTTCCAGGTGATGCTGGTGCTCGTGCTCGGCCTCTCCGTCTTCACCTGCGAGGGGTTCGGCCGGCAGCTGCAGCTCCCCTACTGGGGCGTCCTCCTCGCCGCCGGCCTCGCCTTCTTCTTCACCCTCCCCATCGGCATCATCACCGCCACGACGAATCAGCAACCCGGGCTCAACGTCGTGACCGAGCTCATCATCGGGTACCTGTACCCGGGACGCCCGCTCGCCAACGTGGCGTTCAAGACGTACGGCTACATCAGCATGTCCCAGGCCATCATGTTCCTGCAGGACTTCAAGCTCGGCCACTACATGAAGATCCCGCCGCGCTCCATGTTCATCGTCCAGGTATGACCAATCTGACCATTCAATTCAGCCCAATTTGGTCAAATTCGTGCACAAATTCGATGACATTTTGATCGAACACGAACTCGAACACGCCGCAGCTGGTGGGGACGGTCCTGGCGTCGTCGGTGTACTTCGGCACGTCGTGGTGGCTGCTGGAGAGCGTGCCCAACATCTGCGACCCGTCCAAACTTCCAGAAGGGAGCCCATGGACGTGCCCGGGCGACGACGTCTTCTTCAACGCGTCCATCATCTGGGGCGTGGTGGGTCCCCTGCGCATGTTCGGCCGGCTGGGGCTCTACGCCAAGATGAACTACTTCTTCCTGGCCGGCGCGCTGGCCCCGGTGCCGTTCTGGGCGCTGTCGCGGGCGTTCCCGGGGAGCGCGTGGGCGCCGTGGCTGCGGCTCGTCAACATGCCCGTGCTGCTGGGCGCCACGGGGATGATGCCGCCGGCGAGGTCCGTCAACTACCTCATGTGGGGCGCCGTGGGGCTCGCCTTCAACCACGTCGTGTACCGGAGGTACAAGGCCTGGTGGGCGCGCCACAACTATGTGCTCTCGGCGGGGCTCGACGCCGGCGTCGCCTTCATGGGGATCGTCTCCTACGCCGTGCTGCAGTCCAGGGGAGTCAACGGCGTCGACTGGTGGGGGCTGCAGGTCGACGACCACTGCGCGCTCGCGAGGTGCCCCACGGCGCCGGGAGTCCGGGCTCCCGGGTGCCCAGTTCACTAGCCGCCGCCCGGGGGGGCCACTCGGCTGTCATCGATCGGTGTAGCAGTAGTATTCTAGTATAGCTAATCTCGGTCTGAAAAAAGATTAGAGAAGGAAACAACGCGTGCAAAGGCATGCTAAGTGTCCAGTTTGGTGATACAGCTACCATGTGTGATCTTGTCGACAAGCAACTGTATAAACAACCTTTAAGCAAAGCTAATTTGTGAAGCTAGGAGCTTTTCCTTCATCAAGTTGGCGTACCGTCTCTGACGAAGTATCGTGTACGTATTGTCTGTAATAGCTTAATCAAACATCACAAAATCGTAAAAGCAAGAAACCACATATATTAGGTAAGAAACCACACACATATCAAGCTAGGTGTGCAATCGCATAGGCCAGAGACTGATATCAAACTAGGTGTGCAATCGCAGAGGCCAGAGACGGTTCGTTTTTCTTAAAGAAAACATATACTGGGTAGGAAACAATAGATTGAGCTAGACGAGCTTGTTCAGATAATCACCCAACTGGAGCACGAAGCACAGCACAAGTACACAACCAAGCGGTTGGATTTTTGCAATAATCCATATTCACCAGACAATTTGGGGTTTAGGTTCACTAGTCAGTGAGACAATGGATGAATGGTAAAGATATTTGCGTGGACATAAACATCTCGCCCGCAAACATGTACTCCATCGAACAGGTTAACATGCATATTTCAGTTTCTTACAACACCTAGCCACCTGGGCATCAATCACTTGTGAGCACAGGCAAAAAAGGCCAAATTAACGGCAATAACATCACAGATCACAGGCATTGCCCTTCTGGTATCAATCAAGGATGCTAAGTAATCGACACTGTTCCTCCTAATGTTTTCGGCAGTTGCTAATCTGTTCCCCCAAGGTATGCTTACAAAGTCAACTTAAACCATCACAATACCAGAATTCTATATAATGCCAAAGAAAACCGTCAATGTGACATCTAGTCTGGATCACTACATGATATGGCATAATAGTTAAAACCTCAGATGAACTAGATAACATGTACATGACATTAAGCTGGGTTCGAAGCTTCAAGGCATCTGCATTTCCCTAGCAATGCTGGGTAGTGGGCACCCTCTAATGACAGGGAACAAGCATGCAGAGAAGATTGAGACTGGTGGGGTCTTCTTGTCATCCATATGGGTGGTATCGTCCATATCCACCAGCAAAGCTTCCCTTATTCCCATCAGGTGTGCTAGCAGATCCATAACCACCTAGAGCAGGATCATATGCCCCACCATAGGTGGCACCACCAAAGCCAGAACCACCAGGGCCACCAAAGCTCTCAGCAGCATCACCACCAACACCAAAACCAGAATTACCAGGGGCGCCAAAGCTCTCATCAGGAGCAGTGCGTCTATAGCCACTCAAATCCCCGCCACCATAAGCTCCACCAAAACCTCCTCCATACATCCCAAAGCGACTCGGATAACCAAACGAAGATGCAGCTCCATAGGCTCCTAATCCTGCATAATAACGACCATATCCAGCACCAAAATCACCCATCCCACCATAGCTGCCGAGCCTACTAGCGCTGAAACCTGCATCGCTCCTATAAGGACCAAATCCACCACCACTGTAACTGCCATAAGGGTTGGTCAATCCACCATAGTTATCAGTAGAAGGGTGGTCCCTAGAGCCACTATCATATGAAGACCTAGAACTTCTAGCACGCCCTGATGGAGGCGGATTTGAGGATTTCTTTGGTTCTGCTTTCTTGATCTCCACCTACAAACAAAGCAAATGACCTAAACCCTGTCAAATAACCTATGGGACCTTTCTATCAATTAAGCATGATGTTCCAGCATAGTCATTGAGTTGAACACAAGAGTGCATTTTATTTTTGTTGATGTTACTTTACATATTTTACACCATAAGTACACAGTAGAGGGGATACCATTTGAGACATTTCATTAATGAACTGCAGACTCACCTTTGAACCAGCAAGATCGATCATATTTCCGTTTGCTAACAAATCATCTACAACTTCCTCAGAAGCAAAAACTATAAATCCAAAGCCTCTAGAGCGTTTTGTTTCACGATCAAACATAATCTGGTGCTCTACCACAGTACCATATCTTGCAAAGAAATTCTTGAAATCATCTAATCAAAGGAAACAAATGGAAGAACCATCAGGCAAAAATCAATGTAGAACAAAGCTGACCATCATGTGCCATGCTGATACTACCATTACCTTCTGTTAGTGCTGAGGGAAGCCCACCAACAAATATCTTTCTGGTCTTGAAATCCTTAGAGGTAGACTGCATTGCACCTTTTGGTATTGTTCTTTTAATCTCAACCTGGAGTAAACAAAAGGCAATACAACTAAGTAACTTGCTGACAATACATGGGGGGTTGCGAAGGAAAATGTTGTGGATGAAGTATGGTCCACAGATAAAACATCTGATAGGAAATTGAGAGGTAAATCACATTTGTTAGCTCCATTAAGTAACAAGACCAAATTAACAATGATCCAAAATTGAATCAGAAATAATGTTAATAGTTTGCAAATCCATGATAGACACTGATATGCCAATTGCTTGAAGTAACAAAGCAATACAAATAAACAAAGTCACAGTAGCAACAGTCATGTTTGCTTAACTGCATTCACAACTGGATTAAAAAAAAGATAACAAAAATCCTGCTAGATATAAAAAATGGAAAACCTAGGAACTTTGATCTGAAGGTGTAATTTCATTTCAACACGGCATCCTAAGCTATCACAATTGATGTTTATATCCAGATTTTGTAATTATCACACAATGGACCCAAATGTATACATAGTGCAGACATTGACAGGTCAAAACTAAAACGAAGAATTGATAAAACTAGAGCAATTTAACTACTAAATGGTGACACTGAATATGCAAAACAAAACTTACTGGCTTTCCATTGATGACATGACTTTCCTCCATCACTTTATCAACAACAGCAGGGTCAGAGTACGTAATGAAACCAAACCCCCGTGGCTGAGATGTGTGCCTATCTTTCATTATTACTGAATCAACTATTTCTCCATACTGGCCAAAATGCCTCACAAATGTAGCTGCAACAGGAAACAGCAGCACAAAATCAGTAAAACGGAAACAAAGCTAATCTCAGTAGTGATGTGAATTGGTGCCACTAAGGATCACCACCGATCCTCTTTGGTTCAATTATTAGTACTAATTTCCCAAAATGTGTCATAGACCTGCAATTCAGAGTCTATAAACTGTTCCCAATGTTCAGCCCAAACCCTCTATCTCTGGCATCTCACTGATTACAACTATAATTATCAGAATGGTTTACAAAGTTCAGATAAGCACTTTTCTTATTACAAATTAACATATATATTTTCATAGGAGTTTCCAATTCAAAGAATTAGGCATTACATGTAAATTATTCATTGGCAATGGAATATAATAAACCACAGAAGATCTTCATCAGACATGAACGCAAATATGGGTAACACAGGGTCAGAGGCAACTTAAACAGATTAGCTCCCACAGTAGAGAAGCATCAAAATTCCTGTTGTCTAGGTGCCCTCAGTGGTCACAACCCACAACACAGCTCAGAGTCCACATACTAAACACAGACCATCACGGCAATTTTTCGCACGCCATAATAACAAAAAAAAAGAGCCGAGGCACAGGCATCATAGCAACACTGCAGGGAAAAGCATTAGACATGACACATCGCAGTACCAAGTGAATACCGTCCCCAAGCACACCGCTTTCTCCCACCCCACAGAAAACCCCCAAAATTCCGCAGCTGAATCGCGATCGCCGCCGCACCCAAATCCACACGGATCGCTACAATCACAGCACACCAAAAAACACCAAACAAGAAGGGATCGGTCAGCCTACCATCCGTGGTGTCCCGCGGCAGCCCCCCGACGAAAATCTTCCTGCGAACCAAACGCGAACAATTCAGACCGCTAAACCGAGATCCCGTAAGCTCTAGCGGAGAGAAGGGGCCGGGAGTTCATACCCCGGGTTGCCACCGCCGTCGCCGCCGCCGCCGCCGCGCCCCCTCCCTCTCGTCTCCACCTTCCCCATGGCGGCAGCGTTAGGGTTGCGTGCGCAAGCTCCCGGCCAGTTCGCCCTTGTGGTTTCAGGATTTGCAATCGCGGATGGTAGTACAACAACGTCGGTCGTGTGCACGCACTCGCCACGACCACCAACCAGCTAAGAATTTCATCTCTGGGCCGTAACGTTCCACCAAATGTGAAGCCCAAACGGCCCAAGCAATCGAACCGAAAGAGAGAGAGAGAGCGACGCGTTGCGCCCCTGCGCGGTGCTTCAGTTTAGTCCCACCTCGGCGGTTTAGAGCGAGCGGAGGCGGAGGAGTGCTATAAAACGAGACCCAGGGCTCCCCTCCAACTCATACCTTTCTCGGCCTTTTGGCTAAGATCAAGTGTAGTATCTGTTCTTATCAGTTTAATATCTGATATGTGGGTCATGTGCTCACTTCGATATTAAATTTATTTTTTGTGGGGAGGGTCCACCACAGTGGCTTGCCACTGGGGCCCTCGAGTGTCGCTCGGGCGTTGCACTACAGCCCGAGCCTGGCGCACCCCAACCAAGTCGAAATAAAATTATAACTGGGTCCTGCCTGGTAAAATTGGTCTTGGGCCCTACATGCTTGAATCTTTCAATGCCTCATTGGCCCGGTAGAGGTCAGCTGACCCACTCACTGGCCTTTTGTGATTACGTCAAAACTCGAGCAGGCTTTGGTCGCCGGGGGCAGCAAGGAAAACAGCATTGGGCGGGCCCTTAGCGGCCCGCTCTCTTTCTGCTGGATCAGCCCATTTAACGGAAGACCAATACCATATTTGATCGGCCCATTTATCATATGCACAATATAAAGTTATTTGATAATTGTTTGAGATTATAACCCAAATTATATAATTTATGCTCGAAGATTATCATAATCCATAATCTACTCACTCCAAGCTTATAGATTATAATAATTCCATAAGCCCTCACTCCAAGCATATAGATTACAAATAGGGCCGACTTGTAAGTTATGCTCCCTAATTAAAAGAAAACCAATATTGTCTTTCAGCAGCACGCATGAGCTGCTCTACAAACTTCTCTCTCTCTCTTTTTTGTCGAGGTGATGCATTAATGCGGCCTGAGGCTGATCCTCTTCATCAAACCAAAGAAAAAAAAAATCTAATGCATTACAGTATCTCTTCCGCCAAGCAACATTAGAGCGACGGAATGGTTGACTTCGACTCTATCATTATTATAGGAGTCAAAACAAAGATGAACTACGGTTGCGATCGCAATGGGTACTTTTTTTTCTTGTATGTGGGCTTGCCAAATATTTGGCAGAGCTTTTCGCTGCCTGCCGTTTTGTTGTATGTCTACTACTGGCAAAAAGATCAACTAGCAGCTGCAGCCCAAGCGTATGCGAGATCGGTCAAGGCTAATTATTTGGAAAGGTTCGTTTGAAATACTTGCAGATATGTGGGCTGGATTGGACTCACATGTTAGTAACTCAACTGCAGCATATGCAAATACTGCAGACAAAACTTAACGAATTATTCTGTTGGGCAAATACTGTTGACGAAACTCGACGAATTATTCTGTTGGGTAAGCTAGGGTTTCAATCCAAACTTGCCATAATGTAAAAAAAAAAACTAAACCTGATAGGGATGAACCCGACCTAAAGCCTGTGAGGAGAGTTTTTTTTTAAAATCAGCCTCATGAATCTGCTCCAACTACCGTTCCAACAAAAATCGAATCTGAGTCTACTGATACGACGATACCTCAACCTCTCTAACCAAGCTTGAGGACCTTTGGTTGCCCATAATTTACACGGCGTCGAAGGAACTGGAGTGCCCCAGGACTGATCTCAACAGCAGCCTAATCAACGAGGATGTAGCATAGTAGTGTATCCTTTTGTCAGTCGTAGAGGAGCAATCAGAGCGTCATTCGGTTGTTCATGCATTCACAACCTACTTACAAAGCTGCTTAATCTGCGGGGTCAAACACATAGGTCGACTAATCAAACCTCCGCGACGCAGCAACGACAGTTATCCACACTAATTACACCGGCCTCCTTGCACTGCATAGGAAGCTTCGTCGTCGCAAGAGTTGGTAGGTACACCACTCGCTGCATAAACTAACAGACAACTTACTAATTGAGAATTTGAGACAGTGACAGTTCCCGTAAACAATGCCCGTCTACATGTCAAAGGAGTGCAAACGTACGATACCCAAAACATATCATTTGACAAATGCGTTTGCACAAAAAAAGAATGGGAGCAATGGAGACAGCATTCCCCATGTCAACGCTGGTTGTTTTGCCGGTGGCACCATCTACTCCAGATTTCGGTTTGGTTCTTGCCAGATATGGGGGGACAAGGTTTGTCTCTACGAGGACACCCAAAAATCTAGCAAAAATTTTGGCAGAAAAACAAGTCCAAATCTGGTCAGAAAGTACAGAAGATGCTACTCATGTTTTCAGAACCTGCCAGGATTTTGTAACCGAAGTTTTGGCACTTGCATTCATCGGACAAACACACGGCTTTCGCCTTTTACACAAAATAGGACCGATGGTACTTTGTTCGCCGCGCCGTCTTTGCAGAAATCATTGCAGAAAACCTGACGAAATTCCTCCGAAAAGTTGCCCAGGCGACGGCGACCCGCAAGGCCCCCGCAAGCCGCAACCGCGTCCGCGGGGAAGGGGGGAGAAGAGAGCTGGAGAAGAGACAACACGAGGCGCCGAATCGAATCGGGGAAAAGGCGAAGGCACCCCGCTAGTCTTTGAGAACTCGATGCGATTGCCTTCCTCCCAGCTCTCTCCCCTGCATGCCGCGTCCTCCACTCCGCCGCTCCTATCCGTGTGTGTACTGTGCGCGTGTGTCGTGGACGAAATCTCGCGTCCATGTGGTGTGGGAGCTTTTGACTTGATCCAACCAAGAACGCGCCTTTCAGCCGTAAAATACTAGCGCTCCTACCAGTTTCCAAGTCCGGTCGCGGCTTACTTTGCTTGCTTCCATCATTTTGCTCTCCCATTCCTGTCATTTCGCGTGCGCCACGGCTTACCCGTTCTTGCTTCCGTCGGCTTGGTGTGGTGTAAATCTGATCCGCTTGTGGTCTCTACATCATTGGGTCCGTCTGAAGCTGAAGTTGGAGCTGGCAATGTCCAGGGGAGAAAGGAGTATTTGATCTGACTTCCGTGGGAGTTCTTGCTGCTATTCCGTTTCTGGGATTGGGCGGATTGGAGAGCGGCTCTTGTGTCCTGCCGATTTCTTCGGGGGAAGCTGCTGTTCTTCTGAATTTCTGATGCGGAGTTGCGCTTAGGATTTGGGAAGGAGGGATCTTTGATCGATTTCTGCACTTCTCCCGGTGATTCCTGTTCTTCTCGAGTTGGGGATTTCTGCCAAGGGGAGTTTCCTGGCTGGTTTGGGTTCAGTTGAGCTGAGCAGCAGAGATGAGGCTGACTGTTCGTGTCATCGAGGCCCGCAACCTGCGGGCCATGGATTCGAACGGGTTCAGCGATCCGTACGTGAAGCTGCAGCTCGGGAAGCAACGGTTCAAGACCAAGGTGATCAAGATGAACCTGAACCCAACTTGGGATCAGGAGTTCAGCTTCCTTGTCGGTGATGTCAGAGATGTGCTCAAGCTTGATGTCTATGACGAGGACATCCTCCAGATGGATGACTTCCTGGGGCAGCTGAGGGTGCCATTGGAGGATGTTCTGGCAGCGGAGGACTTATCGCTTGGTACCCAATGGTACCAGCTTCTTCCGAAGGGCAAAACCAACAAGGCGGTAGATTGTGGTAATTGATGAACATTCATCTAGTTTTGTTGCTCTTTTTTTTTTGTTATCTTCAGTCATGCATATTTCTTTGTTCATGCGAATTCAGTGTTTTACTTTCTGAATATGCACCATGTTACTAACCACTTAGGAGTTAGGACAACTTGCCGTCAAGTAAGATCTAGCACATGAATTGTAGTTGATGTTGTTATTCGATAAAAGTCATCATCATTCATCACTTCGTTTTTCATTTGTTTTAACCTTGCAGGGGAGATTTGTGTCTCAATATATTTAGAATCAGCATGGTCTGATGATCTTTCAGCTGAGTTAACTGATACAGAGAGAGACTACTCGTTGTCAAGCCAAAGCACAGCTCCATCTATTGCATTATCTTATAGAGAAACTGAAACTTGTAAAGAAGATAGTATCAATGAATATTCTGATGAGTCTGAAATCCCCGCAGAGGATAAATGTAGTGAAGTTACTGATAGAAATCAAGCTGCTGCACAGGACAGGTCAAAAGAAAATTCTGATGCAGCTTTGAATGGAGCTGAAACTTCTAGTTCTAAAACTGATAAGCCATCATTTGTCGATCGTGTCTACCAAATATTTGTTAAAAAAAATGCTGACATGGTGCCAACCTCCTCTGGATACTCCGAGGCTTCAGAAGAAGTTCAAGAGGAACCAGGTGTATATGATATTCCAGTTAGCCAAAATGATGATGCATGCCCAGAGGCTCCATTCAGTGAACTACTGAAATCTCTCGAATCATGGCATGAAGGAGTTGAGATGCCTGTAAATCTACAAGGAATTCTTGTTAACCAGTCATATCTTGCCTCACCTAGTGATCTGAATAACCTTCTCTTCTCACCAGATTCAAATTTTAAACAAAGAATGATTGAGCTTCAAGGTTGTACTGATTTCAAAACTGAACCCTGGAGGCTCGATAACGAGGGGGAGTCCTTGAAGAGAGTGGTGACTTACACAACTGCACCGTCGAAATTGGTTAAAGCTGTTCGTGCAACAGAAGAGCAATCTTATTTGAAGGCTGATGGCAAAGAGTATGCCGTTTTGTTGAGTGTAAGCACCCCTGATGTTCCTTGTGGTACTTATTTTCGGACGGAAATTCTTTTCCGAATCATGCCAGGCCCTGAACTTGATTCTCAGCAACAGACGTCACATTTGGTAATTTCTTGGCGCATGAATTTTCTTCAGAGTACTATGATTAAAGGTATGATAGAAAATGGTGCAAGGCAAGGCTTGGAGCAAAACTATGTTCAGTTTTCAGATTTACTATCACAAGAGATAAAGCCTATTGATGTAGAAGGTTCGGGATCTGACAAAGAACAGGTCTTAGCCTCTTTGCAAGGGGGGCAGGAATCTGATTGGAAGATAGCATTTCTCTACTTCTGCAACTTTGGTGTCTTATCCTCTCTGTTTGTGTCTATTTACATTGGTCTGCATGTTTTGCAAGCTATTCAAGGCCTTGAGTTCTCAGGATTAGATCTGCCAGATTCACTCAGTGAAATTATCATGGGTGGGCTGTTGTTTCTTCAAGTACAGAACATATTTAAGAAAATTACAGGCTTTGTTGACGCAAGAGGACAAAAAGGTAAATTATTTTTCTCTCATCCTCAGTACCATATCATGACATCTCTAGCACAAAAGATCAGAATAAGGTTTTTAACTTCTAGTTAGGGGGAGAAGTTCAAGTACACTTGAGTTTAATTTGAAAATTGGTGCAAACAAAACAAGGTCACTCTGTCATCAGCTTGTTCTTTAAATTGGCGCTTCTATGGCTAGCTACATAAGGAATCACAAAACTTCAGTTGTTACAGCTTTTTCTCAATAAACGTATCGAACTAACACAATAGCTTTATTTACTCGGAAGAAAGACTACAACCTTGTGAGTTTGATTCTTGGAGTATGCTTTGTTTTAATCATATATGCATGAATGTGATATGTGTTTATTTTCTTCATATTTTTCCTCATGTAGGTGGTGATCATGGCGTGAAAGCGCAAGGTGATGGATGGTTATTAACAGTTGCTTTAATTGAGGGGATCAAATTGGCTCCAGTTGATGCTACTGGTTTGTCTGATCCTTATGTGGTATTTACTTGCAATGGCAAAACAAAAACGAGTTCAATCAAGTTCCAGACACTGGAACCTCAATGGAACGGTATGCAGTTTCAGGAACTGTTTCTGGTTTCTTCTTATACCCTGTCATCTTCTACCATAACTGTGTTTCAGAAGCAAATTGTAAATTTGAACTGCACTATCTTTAGTAGCATAGAAGCATTAGGTGTTTTGTTGTAAGCCATGCAACAGGCAACTAAATATATTTCACCAAATCATGCAGAAAGATTTGAATTTGACGCCATGGATGATCCGCCATCAGTGATGAGTGTACATGTGTACGATTTTGATGGACCATTCGATGAAGTTACGTCCCTTGGACATGCGGAAATTAACTTTGTAAAATCAAACTTGTCAGAGTTAGCTGATGTATGGGTTCCTCTTAAAGGTAACTTGGCCCAGTCTTGGCAGTCCAAGTTGCATCTGAGGATTTTCCTGAACAACTCAAAGGGGACTGGCATGGTCACTGAGTATCTGAGCAAAATGGAGAAAGAGGTTGGTAAGAAGGTAAGAACTTTCGTTCCTTTCTGCTAGGAAGTGTACTGTTAGTGCATGATTTCCCAATCTGATTTGAGTAACTGTTTTCAGATGACATTGAGGTCTCCTCGAACCAATACTGCATTCCAGGAGCTCTTCTCTCTGCCAGCAGAAGAATTTCTCATCAGCAATTTTACCTGTTACTTAAGGAGGAAATTACCTACACAGGTAATCTTTTGATTTTCCACACAAATATATTTCATGATATATATTTATATATTGTTTCGCAACCGTTTTCCCTACGGAAGAAAGCTGAGGGATGATGTTTCCAAAAGTCTTTGTGTGCACACATTCTCTGAAGTATGAAAGATGAAAACTGATTTATACATTTATTTGAAAAAAGTGCAAATTTCAGGAAGATTTTCTTGTAGTTACATCATTTGTGATTTCAAAATAGAAACCAACTGAAGATGTAAGCCAGCAGTGTCTTGTGCATTGATTTTATTATTTTATCTCATCCTATTTGCAAAGACAGGCTCATATCATTCCTTCCATGCTATGTGAGTTAAATGTTTGCATGCATTTTATTGCTTGTGTTTGATTTATTGGATCAACTAACTGGTTTCCTGTGTCCTCAATGGTTCTGAATAGCCCACTACTGGTCCAGTTGATTAACAAAGACTCTTCTTTGAACTTCAGGGTCATCTTTTCCTATCTCCAAGAACAATTGGGTTTTATTCAAGCATGTTTGGGAGGAAAACAAAATTTTACTTTCTATGGGAGGATATTGAAGACATACAAGGAATACCCCAATCAATATCATCATGGAGTCCATCAGTTGTAATAACTCTTCACAGAGGTAGAGGCATGGATGCAAAACATGGTGCAAAGAGCATGGACAATGGAAAGCTTAAGTTCTGCCTCCAGTCTTTTGCATCATTTAGTGTGGCCCATAGGTAAATGTCCAGATTCTTAAGCGTTTGGAATATATTCCATATAGCTCTTATAAATCAAACTCTGAATAATCTTTGTTAAAATTAACTGCCTGTTTAAATCATCAAGTAATCTGGTATGTTTTAGCCCGTGATCCACGGTGCATCTATTCTTGAAATATCTTTTTGCATAGTTTATAGGTTCTCACCAGAATAAAATAATAAATATAGTTTGTGCTTTACAGGACAATAATGGCATTATGGAAAGCAAGATCTTTGAGCACCGAGCTTAAAGTGCAGCTTGCTGAAGAACAGTCCCAAAATAACACCCTGCAGAGCGAGGATAGTGGGATATTTGTTGGTATCGAGGATGCCAAGGGCCTTCAGATGACTGAAGTTTTCTCCTCAACCATTTCAACCAATGTAAGTTCAGTTAACTTATGCTAACCATGGAACATCTGAATATACACCTGCACCTCTGCAAGTTCATTGACTACTTATATTCTTATCCATCACAAGAAAGTTGAAATTGACATGCATGTGTCTCTTGACAGATGACCTCACTTATGGAGGTGTTCGAAGGAGGTTCTTTGGAAATGAAGATAATGGAGAAAGTTGGATGTCTGAAATACTCAGCTACACAATGGGAATCAGATAAAGCCAATGAGTATCAACGACAAATTCATTATAAGTTTAGCAAGAAGCTGTCTCCTGTTGGAGGAGAAGTGACAGGAACACAGCAGAAATCTCTGATGCCCAATAAGAAAGGATGGATCATTGAAGAGGTGATGGAGCTTCAAGGAGTCCTTCTCGGTGACTTCTTTACGGTTTGTATACATACTTGAATCTTCTGCTCGTTGGTATACTTGTTGGAATTTGCATGCCCCTGCTATTGTGCTTGAAAAGTCCCTCCTTTCTTATGCTTTGGATTATGATAGATTGTCTTCTTCTGCATATCACCTGGGAAGTGTAGTTGACCATCCATTGCAAAACAAAACAGAAGGTTGAATTGGGAGTAGTACAATCTAACTGTAACACCATCTAGATAAATTCAAGTCTAGAGCATCCTTTTTTCTTAACGAGAAACTGGCGTCAAGCTTTATTTTTACCTAAATGTTCTTTATACCAAACTGTGTTACTGTAACAGAAGTACACCATTTAAACCAGCTTGCCAAAATCGATGTTTTTTAACGAAAAGTCGAAGTCTGTTAAATGGGGTATATTTTAGTTTATAAGTTTAGCATTGAAAAAATATCAGCCATAAATCACAAACTTTATCTTTGTTTCCTCAGAGATAAGAAAATATGAAAGACAATTGCTTCATTGCAAGGTAATATTGATTTGAGCACATGCTTGTCAATTGGTCAATGGCATGATATTCTGTGATCCTGTGCTGTAACATAGTCAAGGAGTAGCTATGTGGTGACAAAAATCAGAAGCTGGTCATTTCTACTCATATGAAAGATCAAACTTTCTTTTCTGATTCTCTTCATATTAGCAGAATAAACACAGTATGTTTGACCTGCTCTCCTCTCTTGCGTTTGCAGCTTCATATAAAGTACCAAATCGAGGACCTTGCGCCTAAGCAAAGGGCAAGCAACGTCCAAGTTTCCCTCGGAATCGAGTGGTCAAAGTCCACCAGGCATCAGAAGCGAATTGAGAAGAACGTTCTTTCCAGTTCATCCGCTCGCCTGAAAGAGATGTTCAACCTGGCATCAAGGGAGCTCTCGCATGCCAGATAGGACCACCCTTGACCTCTCACCATCTCTGTGCATAGCACTGATCGGTGACTCAAAAACATTTTCTAACATTGGCACGGCCTGTAGATACATTGTTTGGTTGAAGATACACACAGACAACAACATTGCTCGGCTGAAGATACACACAGACAGCAACATTGCTCGGCTGAAGATACACACAGACAGCAACTGATTCTGATTGTTGTGTTGGAATAATAATGCGGACTGCTATGGTAATTTTTTTGGTGAACCTAGGGTGCCCATCCTCCACCAGTTTTGTTGTACCTGATGAATCAAATATAGCTGAAATCTGCAGAGTTTGCAGGACTTGGAACACCACACAAAGGTCTACCATATACCAGCATAAAAGCATGAACTTGAGATAGGATAGCTCAATAGACAGTAGCCTGTTATCAGAAAAGAAAGACAGTAGGTGTATGTCTGGCTTGCAACTCTGCAAGTTTTATCTGTTGTATCGCCATTGCCCCCCAGATAACTCTGATTCTTTTGGCCACATGTTGAACTGTACAAATCCGAGAATAAATAAAGAAAGAAAGCAGTGAAAGTTTACGACAGCCTTGCTTCACAAGTTCACCGGCAATGAAGTCGGCGTCGGCGTCTGTTGTGCACCTTGTCATGGCGCCAGTTCAGCACAGGAGTACGTACATCAGAACAGGCAGCGATGACGACGGCGACGGCCGCCCGCCGCCGAGCGAGATATTATCCGGCCGAGCGAGACGTGACACCGAACAGACAGAGAATCGCCGCCATGGCCGTGCCCCCGGCCAGCAGCCTGAAGTGAAGCCCTGGCCTGGCCGGCTGGCCCTGGTGAAAGGGACCCGGCAGCACAGGTCTTATCCATCACGAGCGACGCGGAGCTGGAACTCCCCCAATGTCTCCCTCCCGACGGCAACGCAAAATCCAACGTCGCTGGAGCGAGCGGTGGTGCTGGTACCTGCCGGCCGCCTGGCCATGCCATTGATGGCCTCCAAGAAAACCGGTGGCCTGCTCGGCTCCTTCCTATCCATATCAGCGGCGATCCGCTCGGGCCGGCGGCCACGACCAGCGCTCAAATCAGGCCGGCCTGTTTCGTCCCCCCTCCTGCTGCCTGCTCCGCCGGTGCGTTATGATCTGGGCCGCGCGCCGCCGGGGGTTGTGGGGGAGGTGGTGTGGGGCCCGGCGGACGGGCAGTGGGGCGCGCACGCACCCTCACCCTCCCCATGTGACCCGCCATAAAACAATGCGAGCGCCGGGGGTGCCTTTCAGCGGCTTGTCTGTTGCCCGGCAGGTGCGTAAAAGCTCTAGAGATCGCCCTGTTCGTCTGTCTTCATCGTCTGTCTGAAGACAGGTAGCTGATGCTTATTGGTCTGAGAGAAAAGTACTGCTGACTGGTAACTAGTGACTGATTTATTCTGAGAGAAAATACTGCTGTCTTGGTGGCTGATAAGTCACACGAACAGACGATCCTCCGGCTCGTAGCTCCTCTCCTAGCGCGGGTAGCGATGGCGATACCTCCCCAAAATATCAACCGGTTCCACTAGAACATTCCCCCATTTTATTACCATTTCTTTCCACCAATTACTTTTGATTAAATTTTGCATAAACTAGTATTATTCTACTCCTCCTCCCAACACCTTTTCTTCGGCCTAGTGATCTGCTAGCTCTTGTTCGGATCAAATGGTAACGAACTCCTACTAATTTCAGAAATGGAAGGAATTAATTTTAAGTTAGCAAGTGTGCTAGTATATACGGAGTACTCTACTTCGGATGAGCAGAATATACTGGTTGAGATAAAGAACGGTGAAATAGCAAAAGTAGATCAGCTTTTTTTTTTTGCATCAATTTTTTTTTGTTCTTTCTTCTCATCTCTTCGCTTTCGAAAAGCCTGTACACGGTACTGCAAGTGCTACACCATCGGAGCACACGCTACGAATATTTACAGACGGTACAGCAGCCAAACACGAGCAACGAAAACGAAAGAAGAAAAAAAAAAGGCACGAAATGGTGGGGGAAAACGCATGAAAAGAAGGGGGAAAGGAGCTACTAATTGGGAGCACTAGAGAGCTAGCTAATGGAGCCTCCTCCTCCTCTGCCTCTGCCTGCCTCTGGAATTCCTAAGCGCACACGGCGGGGCCACGCCGATCCGGCCGGCCCCCGGTGGCTGGAGAGATCTCTCTCTCTCTAATACCGGACGGCCGCCGCCGCCGCCGCCGCCAGGTCCGGGTAGTCGTCGTCGGCGGGAGGGAGGAGGCGGAGGCGGCAGAGCGGGCATGTGGCGTGGTCGTAGTCCAGCCAGGTCTCGAGGCACGCGCGGTGGAAGAGGTGCCCGCAGGGGAGCCGGTTCACCACCGACTCCGGCTCGAACCGGGTCAGGCACACGCGGCAGTCCGCCCCGGCGCCGCCGCGCCGCCGCCCGAACCGCGACGGGCGGAACCGGCTCCGGAACCGGTCCGCGAGGCTCGGCCCCGCGGGCGTGATCGACACCAGCACCGGCCGGTGGTCGTCGGCGGCGGCGGCGGCGAGGCCCTCCCACTCCCACGGGGACGGCGCCGCCAGGCCCAGGAACACCAGCGCCGCGCGCACCAGACCCGCCACGATCGCCACCGACACCGCCGTGTTGTACAGGACGAACCCCATCAGGCTGTCCTTGGGCGCCGGCATGCTCCAGATGCCCATCCTCGCCGGCCGATCCGTCGGGCTCCCTCGTCGAATCCCCGAATCCCTCGCGAGCTGGGTTGCGGATTTGGGGGTGGACGCCACGCCCGGGACCTGATTGCAATTTGGGAGTTTTTCAAGGGAGGTGGGTGCGATGCGGGAGGAAAAGATTGGGATGGTAGTGGTGGATTTGAGTGGGGAGAGGTGTGGGGCGAGCTATTTATAGAAGTGGGGCTCCAGTTTTTTCCAGCGGCGGGTGACGGTAAGCAGGCGCTGGGGCGTCATAGTTACCGTGGGAGGTTATTGCGGTAATTTTGACAGCACCGCGTCGAGGAGTTTTCTGTCATTAGTGGCAAAAAGAGTATAAAGAGAGGTGACTTCGATCAAAGATACTACAAAGTTTAGCCATGCTTGCAATAATGTTTCTTTTGATATGCCCCTTCCATCGAAATATTTACCATCAACTTTTATTTTAAGCGCTTTCTATTGTTGTTTTTTGTTAGATAGACAATTCTTTTTAGCAAATACGATAGATAATTGGAGTGACTAAGATTGACATATCAGAGCTATCCATTAGAAAGATAGGTATGAAGAGGTTTAAAGTTTTTTAGATTAAAAGCATCGTCAAAAGACTAGTTAAATTGCTCGTCAAGCTAAATTTTGGTTACTCAACACTAAAATAGCTCTCCAACAGATTATTCAACTAACTCGCCAGTCACCCAGCTCTCTAAATTTGGTCCCTCGCTAGCCAAACTTAGCTAGCCAGGGCTGAACGAGACCTGGCACCGGCTAAAAAGCCTAAAGGTACCAAACCATTTAAAGCTGATGTAAATTGTTGATATTTATTAGTGAGCTGTCACGCTAGCACTGTAGCACAGGCAACCATCACAGTCGCAGCACTCGTTTTTATCAGTTCAAGTTCATAATAACATACCCCCAATGCAATGTGAATAAGCTCTCCTAATTTGCTTACAGGTTGATTACTCTCGCGGTATCACTAAAGTAGAATATGATGCTCCATTACTAGTGAGAAAAGCTACACTCAATTGTGAACTTAACCTTTTGAAATGGCACTTTGTTACCTTTTGAACGGCCTTTTGAAATGGCATTTTAACCGTGATATTTTCCTGCCGGAGGAAAAGGAATGGCAAAATGACGACGGAGCCCATGGCGGGCACGGGCCACCACCCCCTCACGCTGAACAATTTGGAAGCTTCTTCTCTGGCACCTCTCCCTCCGTCCGCTGCCTACGTGCACGCGCACAGCCGTTTTGGTGCTCTGTTCCACCACTGACGAGACCGACGGCGACCGCTGGCTCCACCGCACCGCTCCCGTGCGGGTGCCGCCGTCGACCCCCGCTCCCCGCAGCTGCGCGCCGTCGGATGCGCGACACGTACGCGCGCGCCCCGTGTCCCCATCTGCCGCGATGCCGCCACCTGTCCCCCCTGATCACCATCAGAGAAAGGCCCGTTCAAACCCGACTACCCGAGACGTAGTTGAACAGGATGAGTGATGAGTGGAGTTTAATGGCGCGGAACCCGCGCGCGCCCCCCATCATTGCCCCGCGCTGATGGCGATCGCCGGAGAAAAATCTTAACGCGGTTTGGGTTAGATCTTGCTGCCTGTTTCTTTAATCTTTTTTGGTTTTTGCGGTGATTACTTGTAACTTTCGCGGTGACATTGGCAAACTGGCTGGCTGGCTTTTCTGATTAGCGATTAGTTTATCGATTGATGATCGATCCTGAGTTCTTAAGGCCCAGCAGGCAGGGCTCGCGCAATTGGGATACGCATGCGGAGCACCTCTCCGCTAAGTTTTGTGCGTGCATGTTATATATACATATATATATAAATATATAATTGTTGTGTGGCGGGGGATTAAGAAATGCGTGTAATCAACGAACAACTAATCAGGGTGTCATGTGTGGGACATATGCTCTAGAGCCAACTGGATTAGATCCATTAGTGGGTTCAGATGGATTTGATCCATTGGATTGTAAAAGTCATAATAGGCCACAATTGTTGTAAAGTCCATTAGCGTTGGAAGGGGGTGCACCATCTATTAGTCCCGTATTGCTAATTGACGATGGTGTGGAGGATTTTCCCCTCATAAATATGGACCATACCCCCCGACTTGGATGTCTCTTGAGCAACAGCCGTGCCACCGCGCCACCCACTCCTCGCCGCGCCCGCGGACCTAGCAGTCCGGTGTGTGACACTTCCTTCCCATACGTGTGGATACCTTAGAGGTGCTACGTTTGGAGCACAAGGACGAACCGCACGTGAAGGACCAGGCGGACGTGAGCAACTGCACTGCCTGCTACCCTCGACGCGTTCGTCTACATTGAGACGGTTCCGCTGCATCTGCGCGTCTAGTGGTAATCCCGTGATCTTTGACAGCAGCAGTTCCTGCTTTATGGGGAAATTTTGTTTTGCGCTAGCGTAGCCTCCCCGTATCCCTTCAGTGGTACCAGAGCCATAGCTGCTAAGTTTTAGGTTCGGGATGTGTGCATATGGTGATATGCGTGGACGTAGATCAAAATTGTGATCGGTTTCGTGTTCTTGTCGTGATGGTCGTGTAACGAATTACTCCTACCGGTTGGAATTCCGCCATCGGAGTTAAGTGATACACGTAAACCCAGTCATGACGAGGAGGAGATCAATTGGATTGGTCGAATCGAAACTAGGTCAAGTGCCATGCGCATGGGATGCGCGGCGGCGGCGGATTGGATCCGCTAACGGCCCCGAGAAAATCAGAAAACATGCTGTTCGGTAAAACAGTCGTAACTTTCTGTGGTTAACTCGGATGGAGACGTTTTCTATATGAAAATTGATCTACAGAAAATTTTACACATGAGACTAACTAGCTATGCTAGTCTCGGCGAAATTAGATTTCCCAAAATCGGCTTGTAAGATGGGTTTTTCGACGGTTTAAGATTAGACATCGGAAGTACGATAATCTGTTTTGTAGGTTTTGTGATCGGTATGGCCCATATGTGTATGTGATGCATGTGTGTAATTTATTCGTGACCTGCGTGTCACGCGTACGGCAATACGGCTGGAGCCACATGTATTGTCAAAATTGATGTAATGGTCTGCGTACCAATTTGTGATGATCTAATGCGCAATTGTGTAACTTAGTGTACTATCACGCGTTAGATAGTTCTTGGAGGACTCATCACATGAAGGATGACGCACACAGATCATGGAGATGGAGATCAACATGATGTACAGGTCAATGGAGATGGAGATCACCATGTTATAATGGGTCATACCATGTTACAACTGTGTGAATGTCGTTCTTACCGTTCTACTTTTACATGCGACAATAGTTATTTTCTTGCGTGTGATGTTACGAGTAGAACGATCCCTTTGAAATTTTAAGCTAACATGCCCTCCCAACACTTGCCACCGTCCCACATCTCGTACAATTAGTGGTGGGTCTATAAAATTAGGGTGCTACTAGTTTTCCTTGACTAGACGGGTTTGTATCGGATACTTACACGCATAAGTGTTGGTTTGCTTATCAAAGTCATCTTAACGGTTAAGAACTTTGGGGCATAAAGGTTGGGAGCCGAGACATAGAAATGTCACCCAACAACAGGAGTCATATGTGATATGATTAGCAAAGAGTTGCTTACCGATCTACCTTGTTTGCTAGCGGTGATGCTAAAGCTCACTAGTCGACTTGGCAGTTCTGGGTCCTGAATCACTAAGTATCAATTGAGGGATATTGATTTTAGTGGGAGTAGATTCTGTTAAATGCTTAATATAATCTACTCCGTCATGGATGCGTTGTCTTAGTATTTTGCATTATTTTGTTGTAAATCAATAGCACCTAGAAACACCACCTTGTTTTCTTTACGTACGGTCCTCGAGAAGGACAAATTGAATGGAACGAACTATACGGATTGGATCCGTAACTTGAGAATTGTTCTCAGGGCAGAGAAAAAGGAAGAGGTTCTAGACACCCCGTTACCAACAGAGAGTGACATCTAGAAAGGCGCTGATAGTAGCCATGTGATGGCAATCCAGAACAAACCTACCTTTAAAAGGAAAGGTAATTCTCGGAAGAAGAAGGGTAAGGTTAAAGATGGGATATCTAAGCCAAACGCCCAAGGCTAAAGCTGGATCAACTGTTGATAATGAGTGCTTTCACTGTCATGACCTGGGTCACTGGAAAAGAAACTGCAAGCTGTACTTAGCTTCTATGAAAAGCAAGGGAAGTAAGGGTACTTCCATTTCAAGTACACTTAATGTTTATGTTACAAACATTTTTCTCGCTGATTCTTATATTAATTCTTGGGTATTTGATATCAGATCGGTTGCTCAGATTTGCAACTCGATGCAAGGAATGATAAGAAGTAGAAGCGTGAAACAAATTCTTATATTAATTCTTGGGTATTTGATACCGGATCGGTTGCTCAGATTTGCAGCTCGATGCAAGGAATGATAAGAAGTAGAAGCGTGAAATGAAAAGAAGTTGATTTCTGCGTAGGCAATAATGCAAGAGTTGCTGCATTGCGGAACGATGCAACTACACTTCCCGTCAAGATTTATTTTGGAATTAAATAATTGTTATTTCGTTCCTAGTTTGAGTCGAAACATTGTGTCTCCTTCATGCTTGATGAAGGATGGTTATTCATTTGCGAGTGAAAACAATGGTTGTGTGATCTCTAAGAATGGAATGTTTGTGGCTTTTGCATCCATTGTGAATGGATTGTTTATTTTAAGTCTTGATGATGCGCCTATCTGTAACATAAGTACGAAAAGGTCTCGACCTAATGATTTGAGTCCTACCTACATGTGGCATTGTCGTTTGGGTCATATAAGTGAAAAGCACATGAAGAAGCTCCATACTGATGGACTTTTAACTCCGTTTGATTTTGAATCTTACGAGATATGTGAGGCTTGTTTGCTTGGCAAGATGACCAAGATGCCTTTCTTAGGTTTTCCTAAGAGAGCCTCAGACTTGTTGGAACTCATACATAGGGATGTGTGCGGACCAATAAGTACGACAGCTAGAGGTAGATACAAATACTTCATAACGTTCACTGATGATCTGAGTAGATATGGCTATATCTACCTAATGAGGCACAAGTCTGAAACATTTTGAAAAGTTCAAAAAATTTCAGAATGAAGTAGAAAATCAGAGTGGCAAGAAAATTAAGGTCATACGATATGATCGTGGAGGCGAGTATTTGAGTCACGAGTTTAGCAGTCATCTGAAGAGTTGCGGAATTGTTCCACAGCTTACGCCACCTGGAACACCTCAGAGAAATGGTGTATCCGAGTGACGTAATCGAACTTTGTTGGACATGGTTCGATCAATGATGAGCCAGTCAGACCTACCACTATCATTTTGGGGTTACGCTCTAGAAATCGCAGCTTTCACATTAAATAGGGTACCATCTAAGTCCGCAGATAAGACACCATATGCGATATGGACTGGTAAGACTCCTAGTTTGTCTTTTCTTAAAATTTGGGGTTGTGAAGTCTTTGTCAAGCGACTTCAGTCAGACAAGCTTACATCCAAGTCGGACAAGTGCATATTCGTGGGATATCCTAAGGAGACTTTAGGGTATTATTTCTACAACCGCTCAGAGGGCAAAGTGTTTGTCGCTCGGAATGGTGTTTTCTTAGAGAAAGAGTTTCTCAAACAAGAGAAAAGTGGACAAAAGGTGTATCTTGAAGAAGTTCAAGATGAACCGCTTGGGCAAGAGTTCACAAATGATGCTAATGTCGCTGAACAAGTTGAGATGCCTGTGGCAAGAAAAACACTATCGCAACCACGAAGGTCTGAAAGGGCACGTCGCGCAACTAATAAGCTCAATCTCATGATTGCAGGAGAGCGCGACATATTGTTGTTGGACAATAATGAGCCTATGACATATACGGAAGCAATGATGGACCCAGATTCCGAGAAATGGCAAAGTGCCATGAGATCCGAGATAGATTCCATGGGTGACAATCAAGTTTGGAACTTGGTTGACCCACCAGATGGTATTAAACCTATAGAGTGCAAATGGATCTATAAAAGGAAGAGAGATATGGATGGAAATGTTCATATTTATAAAGCTCGACTTGTTGCAAAAGGTTTTCGACAAGTTCAAGGGGTTGACTACAATGAGACATTCTCACCCGTAGCGATGCTTAAATCTATTTGGATTATTCTAGCTATAGCTGCATATTTCGATTATGAGATATGGCAGATAGATGTCAAGACAGCTTTTCTAAATGGGAATCTGACTGAGGATATGTATATGACACAGCCTGAGGGATTTGTCGATCCAACAAATGCTAGAAAGGTATGCAAACTTCAGAAGTCCATTTATGGATTGAAGCAAGCATCTCGGAGTTGGAACCTTCGCTTTGATGAAGTGGTCGAAGGGTTTGGCTTCATTCAAAGTGAAGAAGAACCTTGTGTTTACAAGAAGGCAAGGGGGAGCTCTGTAGTATTTCTAATCTTATATGTGGATGACATATTGCTGATTGGAAATAACATTCCTATGCTTGAGGCCGCTAAGACCTCATTGAAAAATAGTTTTTCGATGAAGGACTTAGGTGAGGCAGAATACATTTTGGGCATCAAAATCTATAGAGATAGATCAAAAAGGCTTATAGGATTAAGCCAAGACACTTACATTGACAAAGTGTTGAAACGGTTCAACATGGAAGAGGCGAAGAAAGGGTTCTTACCTATGTCACATGGCATACATCTTAGCAAGACTCAGTGTCTTTCGACTGCTCATGAGCGGGAACGCATGAGTAGAATACCGTATGCTTCGACTATCGGATCTATTATGTATGCAATGATATGTACACGTCCAGATATTTCGTATGCGCATAGTGTTACAAGCAGATACCAATCTGATCCAGGTGAGGGTCACTGGACAACGGTTAAAAATGTTTTTAAGTACTTGAGAAGGACTAAAGACATGTTCCTAGTCTATGGTGGTGAGAAGGAGCTCGTTGTAACGGGTTACACTGATGCTAATTTCCAAACTGACCAAGACGATTCAAAGTCGCAATCAGGATACGTATTTACGATAAACGGTGGTGCTGTGAGCTGGAAGAGTTCCAAGCGGGAGACGTTGGCTGATTCTACAACAGAAGCCGAGTACATCGCGGCTTCGGAAGCTGCGAAGGAGGGTGTTTGGATAAGGAAGTTCCTTACCAAACTTGGTGTGTTTCCGAATGTCTCTAGCCCATTGGATCTCTACTGTGACAACAATAGGGCTATTGCGCAAGCAAAGGAGCCTAGGAATCATCAAAAGAACAAACATGTACTACGGAAATTTCATCTGATACGAGAGATCGTTAGACGAGGTGATGTCAAGATATGCAAAGTACACACGGATTTGAATGTTGCAGATCCTTTGACAAAACCCCTTCCACAACCTAAGCATGAGGCGCACATGAGAGCTGTGGGTATTAGATACATTCTAAATTAGCTCAAGTGCAAGTGGAAGAATGTTAGAAATATGTCCTAGATGGAATCATAGAGATGATTATATTTCATTATATCCATGACACATTATTCTTTTATTGAATATCCATGAAATGCGACTTGTATTAGATTGGCAATTATGTGAATTGTTTGTGAAACTCTTTTACTTGTATGGTTATTCAAAAGTTGTCCCTAGTATGAGTTAATGACTAGCACATTTATTAGTTGATGACTATGTTTCACAAGTCATGAACATGGAGATGTATAACTAATAATGTGGGCACATGTATGACATGAGGCTGGACTGACCCAATTTGAGATTTTGTTACATAGTTATCTCTTTACACAACGTGTATGCTATGTCCTTAGACTTGAGATTGTCGCATGTACTCAAGATGTGAATTGACCTACTTAGGGGCTATCAACCGCTACTCCGTAACTGGGTAGTTATAAAGGTGGCTTTCGGGTTTGTCAGGAAGCATGCTGTGAGGCATGGTCAATCAAGATGGAATTTGCCCCTCTCTGCTTGAGAGAGATATCTCTGGGCCCCTCGAGTGATCGGATCAAGAAATACATGGCCGTGCTGGGTTAAGTGTTAACCTGTGACAACCCACCCAGGAAAATACCGTACTATCGCCTAAACCAATCCACTTTGGTCATTAAGCAATAATAAAGTATCATCCTGTCGTTAGTTGCCGGGTTAACGCCCGGTAAATCACTTACAAAGCAACAAGGATCGACATATATGCATTAAAACTCACGCGAAGACGAGTCCAGAGAACAACATATGATTAACATCCAAATTTACCCCGAAGGGCTTAATTATTACAAACCGAAGTCTTTGACACGACAACGAAGTTCAGAGTTTTGAAAACAGCGGAATTAAACTAAACTGCACGAGGAAACATCACGGGAGGCCTGCCATGATGCCTTCATTCATCGTCTTCTACCCACTCCAGCTCCCAGCCAGGCGGGATCTCTCCAGGCCACACATCAGCAAAGGCATTACCTGAAGCAACAGATTATAGCAAGGCTGAGTATACTAATACTCAGCAAGACTTACCCGTCGGTGATAACTACTTCACCAACTCTAGACATGAAAGGCTTTTTGGCCACTGGGGTTCTTTTAGCTGAAAAGCAACGAAGAGTATGTCCTTACTTTCAAGATTTTAGCACAAGTTCTAGTTGAATATTCTTTTCTAAATTAGCAAGCTATTGCAAGCATAAGTTGTGCAATACAATTAATCAAGCATAATATTTATCAACTTCCATCATTAGGGATCTCATGGCCAGTGGAGTAAGTAGTCTCAGATAACGGTGAGAGGCCGACAATAGATTGATTTAAACCTTGCAAGGTAGACCTAAACACACGGTGGGGTGCCCCCGCGAGGACAACCACCAGGCGGTTCCCAAAAGTCCTCAGTTTGGGATAAAAGGCCACAGTCTTCGGTACAGGCTATCTGGTATACCCCGCAAGGCACCCAGCATCGCACATGCACCACCGGTAGCTAGCCGGGGGACGCATCCCAAGATTAGTCACAGTAAAATCCCTTACCGTCTCGTTAAGGTACTAGGCTTACCGTACCCATTTCCGACAAGTGTTTAGTACGTTCAAACACTTAACCCACGAAAGCCATTGGACCGGAGCCCACATCCCATGCTCTTACCACGTGAGCAATCCATTTATAAAGATCTTATGATTCCAACATAAGAACCTATCCTCGCGAGTGACAAGCATCACTCGACTTGTAACGGTCCTATAGCATGGCAGCTATCGACCTAGTATACTAGTAAAGACATAGGTACCTAGGGATCATGCATCTAGGGTTCCATTCAACTCCTGAACGTAAATGCACAAACATCCATAGATAGTTGCATAAATTTCCAAAACACTTAGGTTAATGCACCGGGGCTTGCCTTCGTCAGCAGGGTTAGCCTGAGTGTCCTCGGTGTCGTCGATCACCTCCACGTACTGCAGCTCCGCGTCAGCTCCTCCTTCCTCGGCTTCCGGCACGAGCGCGTAGTTACCGTCAGGAAGTTCTACACGGAATGCAATGCAGGGTTCAGGTGGAGTGATAGATTAATTATTTCATCCAACTCTTGTTGGCCACATTCACCTTAACAAACAATTAATTACTAATTCTTTCTCATTAAGGTTATTATAGACAAGGGTTTAATCTTTGACCAACAATTAATTAATGTTTACTTTCATGATTGTTATTTCATGTGAGATTTATTATTCAATCTTTTAATAGCAAATGTGTGCACATCCATGTACATAAACCAAATTAAAAACTCACAACAGCAAGGTGGGAATGGAGATCCTAAAATTAAGTTATGTAACTATTTACAAGGTCACAAAGTTAAAGGATCTATTTTCTTAATTAATTCCTACTAACAAGCTCATGTGCTCCCTAACTTTTAAAAGCACAGACAAAACATACAACAAGGACAAGGGGGTCCTTGCTGGCCTAATTACTACTAAGCATCCACTGGATTCAAGCTTGGTCATTAAAAGAGCTACAAAACCTATATATGCAAAGGTGACATTTCCTAGCTATTTAAATTAAGGGAAATGCATAAATAAATAAATAAAGTGCTCCTGTATCCAAAATCAACCCTACAGCTACTCTGGCCTAAAACAAGACCAGAACACCAGCATGTGCATCACAAACATTTTTGAATTTTGAACTATGCATTTAAATGCAAATCTAAGCATAAAACAAGATTAAATAATTCTAACAGAGATAAATTCATGATAAATTCAGGAAAGTTGCATCTAGGCACAACATGAACATAGCCACAAGTTGAGCATAAAAATTCAATTTATATTTTGCTACAAAAATCAGTAAAGCAGAAATAGCATAAATACAAAGTAATTCATAATAAAAGATCTGTTCAACAACTTTGTGCAATTTTTGGTCCAGAGTCTAATCATGACAAGTCTAGCAACATATCCAAAATTCAGCTCCATAGCCTTTCTAGATTTTGAACTACAGCAAAAAGGTGTCAAACTGAATTTGAATTTTCATTCAAAATCTATAAGTCAAAACTATGGTCATGCTTTGTAGAAGTTTCAGATCTACTCTCACTGAGACCAAAAAAATTGGGTTTGCATTTTTCTGATTTTCCTGTGAAATCCTATGATTTTTCTAAGGTGCTGGACTAAGCTGTAAAGAAACTAAGTTAACTTTCATTACAACCAAGCCCTCGGTTCACACATAGGTCCCTGGATGTTCACATCCATGCCCTCGGCGGCGGAGGTGAGGTCGCCGCCGGTGATGTGGGGCGGGAGCAGACCAACAAATGGCGGGGGCGTGCAATCGAGCTCACCCCGAGCCGATTGGTGGTGGTGGCGCGGTCGGGGAGGTCTCCGGCGAGCGGCGGCGGCGAGGCCGCGGCGGCGAGCCCGCTGCGGCTCGGGTTCCGGCGAGGCTCGAGGCGGTGGAGGTCAAAGCGCGGCCGTGGGGGCTACATCGGGGTCTAGGGAGGAGGTTGGGAGGGTTGGCCGGCGGCGGGAGCTAGCGGAGGCACGAGCTCGCGGCGGCGGCGGCAATGGCGGGCGGCGGATGGCGTTCTTGCGCGGGAGAGCGACGGGGACGTCTATTTATAGCCGGCGCGCATGGAGGGGAGGACGCTTAGCGGCTAAGGCGCCCCGGCCCTTCAATGCGCGGTACGACGGCGTCCCTTGGCGTGCGTGCGCGCAGGGAGCAAGGACGGCGCCGCGGGCGCGCGTACCTACCGCGTGGAACACGGCTCCACCGGCCGAGGTTGCGTCTAGGGGAGCGCGCGGGTGCCGACGTAGGCCGCGGTCATGCACTGACGCCGAGGGGCGGCCGTGGTACGGCGGCGCACAGCGGCGGCGCGGCGGCGACGCGTGGACGTCGCGCGAAGCGCGTTCCCGGCCCGGTCCGTGGCATGTGCCCCTGTTTGACTGTGCCCAGCTAAAAATTTTCAATGTAAACTTTACAAACTGTAGATAGGACATCTGTAGACCAGTCATTCCTCTAAATAATGGCACAGGCCGAAATGAATTTGGATTCAAAATGAAAGAGAAAATCAAATGCCAATTTGAAGATTTTCATGTCTCGGGTGAATAGTGAAACTGAGTTTGACGGGAAGTTTTGAACCTTTTCCACTCAAAATTTGAAATGCCGCTCAACATGAAAGTTGTGTCTCATGAAAAACTGGACAACTTTTATATTGGGAGATTTTGAAGTGTTTAGGTGAAATTTGGAGAACGCGGCAAAAGTTTCGGATCTAAGAGATAGACATTAGGGGTTTGACCACTCCTTTTAGGGGTTTGACCACGGGAAGTGTGTTTGACTTGCTTAAGATGCTAGTGGGTGAGTGTTGGTGAGGTTTTTGAGGTGATGACCCAGGTTGACCATATTTTGACCCTAGTCAACAAGTTTGACCGGCAATTAAGGTTAATTAAAAACCTGGGGCGTCACATAACCTATGAAAGGATCCGAATCACGGTATCGAGAAAGAGAGGTCAGTTTGGAGCTAGACCAAATATCGTGAGGCAAAGGGAATAGCATGTATGCTACGCTGTGATGGTTCGTCTGATATGATCTTTACGTATGCATAGGAGTTGACACGTCTTGCTAGAGACCGCTGTCAACTATTGGTCGAGTATGAGTACTCGAGCCATGTCTATGTGTATGTGAACCCGTAGGGTCACACACTTAAGGGATTGGAAGTCAAATGAGGATGTACTTGCATAGTTGACTCTAGTGCAAGTGGGAGACTGTTGGAGATATGTCCTAGAGCCAATTGGATTAGATCCATTAGTGGGTTCAGATGAATTTGATCCATTGGGTTGTAAAAGTTATAATGGGTCATAATTGTTGTAAAGCCCATTAGCGTTGGAAGGGGGTGCACCATCTATTAGTCCCGTATTGCTAATGGACGATGGTGTGGAGGATTTTCGCCTCATAAATATGGACCATACCCCCCCGACTTGGATGTCTCTTGAGCAACAGCCGTGCCACCGCGCCGCCCACTCCTCGCCGCGCCCGCGGACCTAGCAGTCCGGTGTGCGACACTTCCTTCCTGTAGGTGTGGATACCTTGGAGGTGCTACGTTTGGAGCACAAGGACGAACCGCACGTGAAGGACCAGGCGGACGTGAGCAACTGCACTGCCTGCTACCCTCGACGCGTTCGTCTACATCGAGACGGTTCCGCTGCATCTGCGCGTCTAATGGTAATCCCGTGATCTTTGACTGCAGCAGTTCCTACTTTATGAGGAAATTTTGTTTTGCGCTAGCGTAGCCTCCCCGTATCCCTTCATCATGTGCCCCGGCCAATTTTAAAAAAATTGTCACTTGCTGGAATTAGTTCGGCTAACAAGCTCTTGCTCGGGTTCTTGCGGTTGAAACCTCCGACATGGCGAATATGCGTGCTGCATGATTTGCACGTACAAACCCGACTAGTTTTAAGGCTGCTTGCGCCTGGCGATAATTGTAGTACATGTTTCTTTGTTCGAAAAATGCTGGAGTTGTTGAAGTGTTTCGGGAATGTTACAGGGAAAAAAAGAAGCGATGGATTGAAGTTTAGTGCGCCCTGATGATGATTGGTGGTTACCGTTTCGAGCATTCGTTAATTAAGCAATGCACAAGATCCTGTTGGGGAGATTTTGCTGGTATGGGCCGCTACATAGTCCGCAATGGGGGCATCCGGCGGCGGCAGATCAGGGGTCAATTCATTGGATCGAATTAGGGCGAGAGGCAAGTTGCCGTTATGTTTATGCCTGCTCTCCTGTCTATTTGTGGTCTCTTTTTCGAGACGCAAATAAACTAGACGACCCCATCCATCATCTAGCGCATGATATGTCTATAATGGAGCCGCTGATCATTGCATAAAGCACATCATTTATCCACGTTAATACTCTATCGTACGAGCTTGCTTATTTATAAGTACTCCACTCCAAATTGTAAGTTAGACCCTATTTAGTTCAATAAATTGTTACTATTCATCCGTCACATCAAGCATACTACTGTTTGTATGCACAGGGTCCAATATGACGAATTAAATAAGCTTTTAGTTCAAACTTTTATTTTCATAGATATAATTATGCATCTAGACCTACACCATGTCTAGATGCATAGAAAAAACATTGCACTAAAAAATCAAAATCAAAATCACTTAGAAAATCTGGGATAAAATCCAATCTTATACTCTTCCGTCCCAAAATAAATACAATTATAAGATCGAACACGTAAATTAATGTGAGATGTAAAATGATTAAAATACTCTTTGTCTTTTATGAGAAAGATCTAGTCGTCGTTTTGTCTTTTGTGTAAGAAATTTCTAGAGCCTCTTGTCTTTTGTACTAGTTTGTTGGTTAAAATTACAATCTTAAAATTGTATTTATTTTGGAACCGAGAGTAGTGAACGAAGTTCATAATAAACTAAATCTAGTACTTGTTGTTATTAAAAAATGCCGCCTAGTTTTCTGTGGTCGTCGGTCAGGGGCCTTTGTTCGTGCCACGTATGAATACAGTACAGGAGCTGCAGAACAATCCATCACAGGCTCTGTTTGGCATCATCATGTTTTTTAGAAAACAACTTCACGAGCAGTTTCATGAGCGGGGGAGAGCAACGTTTTTGCAGCTTCACCGCGTGCGAGACTCTATGAGAGCGGGTTTTCAGAGAAGCTGAGTAGAGAGCTGGCCGTTTGGCTATTGAAGTTGTGAGGCTGCTCGTGAAACCGCTCATGAAGCGGTACCAAACGGGCCCACAGTGCTCCCAACTGATCTGCATGGCAACTCGCTCCGGGACCTCCGGCGTGTACGTGTCCGTGCATGCACCCTGCCCAGCTCAGCGCGCGGAGCTACAGGAGCCGCCGCCGGCGTGTAGGCACCGCAGCGGGCTCCCTGTTCCCGCGGTCCGCCGTGGCGCGCCGCCGGGATAGATTAGCAGGGCAGGCCCCAGGGGTGCTAAAATCAACTGCAGAGCCCCCCCACCCCGCCGGACGCCGGTCGAAAAAGCCCAAGGAAACCGCCCGCCCCCACTGCCCACCCACACTTGTCGCCGCGGCGAGCTCGGCCTCGCGTGCCGCACCGGCGCCGCGCCCACGGACACGGCTAGCGCACGCAGAGCGCGCGAGAAGCAGCAGCGCTGGGGAGCCAGCCAGAGCCACGGACACCTGCGGCTAGCTGTGGGGAGCCCAGGCCCCAGGTGAGGTGACGCGTCGACGCCTCGACGGGCGGCGCGCGGGCGGACGGGCGGTTGGTGGGCGCGGTGCGCGCGTCCGCGTCCGCGTGCGTCACTCGTGGCGGCTCCGCAGCGGTGGCACCGGCGGGCCACCGGAGCCATGCGGTGCGCGCGTGCGACATTTGGACGGGCTCGTCCCCGTCCGTCCGTGTCCGCCCGCCCGACGCTGTCTGTCCCGTCACGGGCTACGCTTCGCTACGCTACGCTCCCCGGTGGTGTCACGGCGGGTGTCCGTCCGTCCGCGGCTCCGCTTCCTTCGCCCCCACGGCTCCGTGCGTGATCCTCTGCACGCTGCCGCCGCGAGACCAAGTCCCGGTCCCGGTCCCAGAAAACGTTGTCCACATGCCGTCGTGCTAGGATGTGCGGACAAGTTGCGGTACATCACCAAACGTACATCTTCTTCCTTTCGCTCGCTCGCTCGCTGCCGCGCAAAGCCAAGGCGCGGAAGGAACGCACAGCCAGGACGGTGCCAGTCGCAAGCGCAACCGGGCCGGTCACGTGGAGGCAGCTGGCGGCGTGCCGCGTGCGTGACGGTGACGGACGGACGGAGCAGGTCGTGTGGTGGCCCTCCTCTGGTTCGTGCCACACCCCGTAACCGTACCCGCCCCGGATCGGATGGAGGGAGCGTGGGCTCACGTGGGCGCCGCCGCGATCGGGAGAGCCCCTCCTCCCCTGTCCCGGGCTGGCCCCTCTGCGCCTCGTGTGACCGCCATCCCGTGCCGCGCACGCCGCCGTCGCCGCGTGGCGTGCTACGTGTGAGGTGGGGAGCGGAGCGGGGCGAGTTGCAGCTGGAGCTTCCCCTCATGCCGTCATGCATGCGCGATGGACACGGCGTACACCCCTCCACGCACCGGTGGCAACCGTTCGCCGCAGGAGCTCTCCACGCCTGCCACTGTCCACGCAAAAAAAAAAAAGAGGTTAAAAAATTTTGATGAAGAAAAGGTAATTCGAGCCGCTCAGCTGGGGCCTGGGCGGGATGATGCTCTGCCACTGCCAGTGTGTGTTGGGCGGCGCGCGCACCTCTGGCACCTCTCGAGCTCTAGCGGACTGGAGTCACTGGACTACAATACCATGGAGGACTCGGCATTTGTTTTCCTTTTCGTTTTGGTCCGAGATAAGCAGAGACTCGGCTAGACGAAAATGCTCGTGAAAACACACGTTGCTGTCCTTTTTCTCTCTGTCGTTTCTAAATCCTTTTGGAGCTATCTACCGGCCTAAAATAGGTTTTTCTCTGTGTCCCTTTCTCTATGTTTTTTCTCTTTCCTTCTTGTTTCTTTTTAAAATGTTTATTACTCTCTCCTTGATATTTCATTTCAAGAAATAATGTGTGTTACTTCATTTCAAATTGTAGGTTGCATGCATACCTTTACTATGCATTTAAATATATAAAACAAATCTAGAGTTTGCATATCTGAAAAATCGAAACGTCGAACAATTCAGTGAATTTATCACTGACTGGTTGCTCAGGGGATATGTATGTGACATGCCAAGGCTATGCAACATTGCAACTCATCATGTTTGTGTTCTTTGCCAAAAAAAAAATGCCAGTCTCTCACTGATATGGTGTGTTCGTAAACCTTTTAAACTGTTCGCGCGACAACTCCAAGCAGCGACGGATCAAAAGGGGGCTCCATTAATTTTAATGGAAGAATAGCAGAAGAAGAGAGGAAAAAGAAGAAGAATAAGGGGAAGAATAAGTGTAGATGGAGAATGAAGAAGAACTCAGCCCTCTAGATTTGATCTTGCCTCCGTCGCAGACTCCAAAGGTGCTCGTTTCTCGACGGAATTATTGAAATTTATTTTTATGATTTTAAGCTACAATATGCCACTGCTACTGTTTGTATTGTTTGAGAGATCTTTGACGTGATGAGTTACGGAATCCTTTATAAATTGGCTGTTCATGCCAACCGTTCTTGGCGTACATTACTTGTAACTAAGCACACTATCCTTTCCATAAGATTCGTACGCGACAATACAAACTCTATTGTTAGTTCCAGCAGGGATGCCGGATGATTTACAAAATATTATTGTCATGTATTTAATTTATTATAGAGTTGGAACAAAGTTTAGTTCATCACGAAAAAGGAAAAGCTGTGCTTGGCTAATGTTTGTACTTAAATTCATAATCACCAATTTTCTACAATGCTCGAGTAGATTACGGCATGACACTTGTTTAGATTGTTTAATTCTACAAATACTATGCTCGAGTAGATTACGGCGCGCCTCCTCGTCAACCCGCCCCTTCTCTGCCTCTGCGCCGGTGGCCGCGTCTCCCTCCCGCCCTCTCTTCAGATCCGGTGCAGGTAGGGTGGAGGAGGCGGCGGCCCCAGAGGAGGAGGTCGCGCACACGGGAGGGATGCAGGAGGGAGCCGCGACGGCAGCCGCCGGCGGGAGGAGGGAAGGGGGCGGTGCCGACGGCTGATGGAGGGGAGGGAGGAGGTGGCGGTGGAAGAGGGGTTGGATTTTGCCTTCTGCTGTTGAAGACCAAAATTTTTGCCTTCTACTGTGCGCGATGCAAACCCAGCATGTCTCTCCCTATTTGCACTACGTTGTTGGAGTCAGTCTAAACATTTAGAGGACAATGAAGTACTTTTCACAGTTTTCATGATCAAGTACCATTTGTTGCTGATATAATATGTACTATTTGTGTGTAGAGATAGGTAAAATAAGTTTCCATCAAAAATTTAATAACTGAAGCCTTGTCATACTGGGTGAAATCCTTATTGGGATAGAAATGAAGAGAAATAAATAAATTTTAGTCAATGTAATAAAGATACCTATTACCATTTCCAAAATCCCTATTGTTTTTTAAACATTTGGAGAAACCCCAAAAAAGAAAATATAGGAATAGATGAATTCCACCGACCAAGTAATAAAGAGGAAGATTAAGTAAGAAAATGCTAGAAAAGAGGATAATGATGTTAATAAGAAAACAGTAATGAGCCTTGTCGGGCCTAATACAAACTAAATATGAAGAAATTGCTTGAAGACCAGATGGACCCTAAGTGGGCCAAATGGGTGTCCTTCCATTTAACCGTCGTTCCATCCCCATATCTATAAAACTTATATAGGTGAGACCCACTACACATCATGAAAAGATTTCTCTCAACATGCAAGATGTTCACGTCACCATCCACTAGATATTCTCTCAACATGCAAGTTGTCCACATCACCATCCACTAGAATCATGAATTTATGTCTTCTACTGATTTTTTGCGGTTATGCATTGTGTTAGTCTTTGCAAGTACCATGCTACAAATTTCTAAGTAGTTCTCTCTCAATAAAATGAATGTGTTTTCCTCTACATTGTTGTTTGAAAAAATATTGTGATGCAATCATTTTAGTGTTTCTACTTTCAAATTACATCTTCAAATTTTGTATAAATTCTCGTAGCAACGCGCGGGGTATCACCTAGTTCCAAAGGAATTCCAGTTTTCTTTCAACCTGCAGCAAAATATTTGGGCTTCATGGTTGCTAGAAATTCAGAAACAGATGCGTCAACAAAATAGAAAATCTTAATAATTGTATAGCCAATCTTTTAATTTCTTGCAAACAAGAACCCTATTGGTGCCGGCCTCCACCAACAGAAAAATGTACTCCGTACTACGTATCATGACTCATCTCAGGTACTCAGATGAAGAAAATTTACGATTAGAGTATAGCTGGGGAAATAAACAAGGTGTATTATTTGCATATACGCTTGAAATTTCAACAAAAGAGCCCACCTTCATCCTCTGACGTTCTTCTCCAAGCCGCCATTTGCTGAAAGTGGTTGATTTGATCCGCCATCTCCAGCAGCAGGCCCGTTCATAGCCGGCACTGGCTCCAGAGTCTCGACGTAGGCAAATGTCTTCATATCCTCGTAGTACGGTGTTTCGTCGTCCATGACGAGCTCCGCCTCCTCCTCCAGCAGCGGCCGCAGCACGTTGTTGCCGTGGCGATCGATGAAGCTGCCGACCTTGTGCCGGTACAGCCTTGCCCTGTCCCACGACCGGATCATGGCGTACTCCCCGTGGGTCAGGTGCGGCGCCATGATCCAGCACCCCAGGTCGCCGCGGGGGTCGGGAAGCCTGCAGCTTCGAGCCCACCGCGGCCTCCCTCTGCCGCCGCCGCCGACGCCGCTGCCGTTCTCCAGCACCCACAGATCCACCCCCCGCGCCCACGACGTCGTCCTGGCGATGCCCAGCCGCGCGTGGACGCTCGTCAGCTGCCACCCGCCTTCTTTCGGAGTAAGATCTCGCCAGACGACGGACGGCGGCACGTGGAGCCACGTGACGAGCTCGTCTTCGAGGTCGAGCGCCATGACCTTGTCGGTGGACGCGTTGAGCCAGTACGTCGACCCGTCGACGCTGACCGCTTCGCCGGAGTACTGGTAGCTCGCGCCGCCCGGGGTGGTCACCGGCACCTCCCGCCACGACGACGTGCCGCCGCCGCCCAGGGTGAACACCCACACCGCGTTGACCGTCTGGCCCCGCTGGCACGGGATGTGCACGACCTTGTACTCGCCCGTCGTCGGGTGGTACCCGAAGCTGTACATCCCGAACGCCTTGAACTTCTCCCAGTGCCACTGCGTCGGCGCCGGCGGGAGGAGCTGCTTCTCGCCGGTGATCGGGTTGGTCACCGAGATGGCGGACGAGCTGCCGGCGTTGACGCCGAACGCCGATCCCTCGTGGAGGCAGAGCAAGCCGTTGCACGTGCCGACTAGATCGTAGCGGAGGTCGTAGGAGCACGGGTACGTCCATTCTTGCCGCCTGCGGCAGCCGTCCAAGACGACGGCGCGGGAGCCGCGCCTTTCTGCTGCGAAGAAGGCGAGGATCTTGGTGCGGGCTTGCCGCTCCGGCGTGCGCTCGTCGATGAGGCCGCGCCACCGCTTGCAGACGAGGCGGAACCGCCGCCGCGAGCTCGTCGGCAGGTGCAGCAAGACCTGCACGAAGGCGTCGTCCGGTAGACTACAGAAAGCGTCATCCGCCATTGCACCTGCTTGTAGATCGATCTGAAGATCTAATAAAATCGTGCCGATTACATGGCGTTTTCGCTGGTGTCTCTGGACTTCCGAATAGGAGTATTTCCATGTCCTAACAAAACGTGACGCGTTTGAAGATAATGTGCACGCTTGGGAAAAAACGTACCTTTTTTTCGAACTAGTTTACAACTCGACAACTCGTGACGGAGGAGGGACTATCATCGATAATCGTTGATGGGGTGTTTTACAAACCTTCTGAACTTGGGCGATGATTCCAATGGTGCTCAGTTGCTTTACATGAGCATCTTCAAAAGTTATATCTTTTCTAATTTACAGGGAATAGAGATTTTGGTAAAGAAAAAAAAATGCCTTCCAATAACATCTTCACTTGGATATCCAAAAATAAATATATTCTATTCCGGATTTCTCGCTAGTCAAAGATAGAGAATGAAGATGACTCTCTAGACTACGCACAACATATGGAAAAGCTGTTGGAGAGTAGACAAATATATAAAAAATAATTTTTAACTCAAATGACTCTTCAAGTGATGATTTAGAGAGTATATTCTAGAAAAATTGTTGGAGATGCTCAGCACATTGTTATGTCCACGAGTAAACATATGACATACACTATTTATAGCATTATTTTGATGGCTTTTATAATATATAATCTAATTTCATTGACTACATCTTTGCTAGTATTTTTCTTGCTAACATAGTATTCTATAATGCTACACATTTAAAAGATTCTATTTCTAACTCATCTAATTGTAAAAAAAAATTACAAGTCATTCAATAACAATTATAGCTGATGTAAAGAAATCACTTTGATTATTCTCCTTATCAAGGATAACTATATTCCGATTTTTTTTGCCCCTTCTAGTTTATTACATGGAAATGATCCATATGGTCGTCCCACGAGGAAGTATGTAGCATCAACTTCCACCGTCCTTCCCTCCTATCAAACCTCCAATTCCACTTCATAACGTCGCCACCACATCCATAACACGCTAAAGGCTCCATGGTTTCGACCACCGGTGGAAAAACGACCTTTGTTTCCAAGCATTTGTCCCGGTTCAACTTTAGAACCGGGACAAATGCTTTTGGGGCGACGTGACTTCGGAAGGCTGTTTGCGCCGCCCCCCCTTTAGTCTCGGGTCGTAATACCACCCGGGACTTAGTCTCGGGTGGTAATACCACCCGGGACTTGGCGCCAGACTTTTGTCCCGGGTGGTATTACGACCCGAGACTAAAGGGTGAGCCATTACCACCCGGGACTTGGCGCCAGGCCTTTAGTCCCAGGTGGTATTACGACCCGAGACTAAAGGGTGAGCCTTTAGTCTCGGGTCGTAACACCACCCGGGACTAAAGTTTTTGTCCCGGGTGGTATTACCACCCGAGACTAAAGGCTCATCTTTAGTCCAGGGTGGTAATACCACCCGGGACTAAAGGGTGCGCCTATATATCCCTGCCTCCCTTCTTCTTCCTCTGCCCGAGCTCATATTCACCCGAGAGCTTAGTTTGTGAAGAGCTAGCTAGTTCTTCTCCTAGGGAGCTGATGTCCAATTTTTTCGTCATCAATTTGTGAAGATTTATCTCCTCCAAAGTGTTGCTAAGATTTGATTCTTCCTTCATTTGTTATAATTAAATTTCGTTTTGATGGTTAGAAATGGAGAACATATGGATTTAGATTTTTAGGTGGTAGGAGAAGATGATGTTTTCAGATGTTTTAGATTTAGCTAACATTGTATTTAGTTTAACATATTTTTTTAAGCATAGTTTCACATAGGGATTTATCCTCTAATTTTATAGTTTCTGATTTGTCTACGATTTTCTAAGGATTTTACAAGTTCCAGCAAAACTGCCACCACTATTCAAGATCCACTTTACACTGGGGTCCCCGGAAGTTTTCTATTCGTCACAGATATGCCCTCGGTTCACATTTAGACCCCTGGACAGATTAAAAATCCAAGCAATTGGGTCCCTGGGGGCGCGGGCGGCGCGGCTTGCCGGATTCCGGCGAGGCCGGCGGCGCTCTCGGCCGGGGGAGTGGGGGAACTCGACCAGGTGCTCACCTAGGACTCGCTGGTGACCGGAGTTGGGGCGGGGGAGTCGCCGGCGAGGGTGCTCGGCGGCGGCGGCCGCTGCGGCTGAAATTCCGGCGACGGCGAGGAAAATGCCGGGCAACGTGCGACGGCTCGAGCTTCTGTGGGTCCTAGAAGAGGGGTTCGAGCGGTTGGGCGGCCGCGGTTGCAAGCGACAGATGGAGCTCGGCGGCGGCGCTCTAATGGCGGGGGCGGCGAGCGCATGGAGGTGGCAAGGGCAGGCACGCGCGAGGGAAAGCTCGGCAGCCTTAAATAGGCGGCTCCCTTTGCTTCGCGGTGAAGGGATCGACGGGAATATGCCGCGGTACGGTGGCCGGCCTCGGCAGGCGCGTGTGGCAGGGAGGGGACGGTCGGTCCGGTGGGCAACCGGCGGTGCGGCCGGCCGGCGACTGAGGGCACGGCGCGTGGCAGGGGCCTGGGTTCACCTACGTCACGCGAAGCACAGCGCACGGACCGGCGGTCGCGGGCCCGCCTCGGTGTGCGCGTACGGCGGCGGCCGACGTGGCACGGCGCGCGCGGGCGCGCTCTGGAGCGCGGCCACGACGTCGTGGCGCGACATCGCCAGCTTCAAATTTGTTTACTCCACTTTGACCGGCCGAAACTCAAAATATTCAAACTAAGCTCCAAAAACTTTGAATACCAAAGTTGTAGAGCAACTATAGGAGAATATTTTTCGTAGAGGCCGACCTTGGTTTTGATCAACCGTTTGAGCATGAGCTGCAGGCAAATTTGATGTCTTTCATGGCGCTGATGAATAGTGAAAGCTGCAGTTGACCAAGTTTTTCACCCTTTTCCACTCAAAATTTGAAATGCCACCCAAAAGCAAGGTTGTGTCCCTCGAAAAACTGGACAACTTTTATATTGGTAGAATTTGAAGTGTTTAGGTGAAATTTGGAGAACGCGACAAAAGTTCTAGAAGGACTAGGTGTGTCAAGGGGTTTGACTAGGGTTTTAGCTAGGGTTTGACCAAGCTTTGACCACAAAAGTGCGTTGACTTGATCAAGAGGGTCATTAGTGATGTTGACTAGGTTTTCAGGGTGATGACCCAGGTTGACCATGGTTTGACTAGAGTCAACGCGTTTGACTCGGTCATTAGCACTAATGGTGCTAATTTAAAACCTGGGGCGTCACAGAGGGTGATGATGAAACTGATCCGGAAGAGGAGGATGATGATGTTGATTACTTTGGTCCTGCTAGTTACACTCTCACCAAGAAAGAGTAGGAAAGCGTGTTTGATTGCCTGAATAGTATTAAGGTTCCGTTTGGCTACTCGTCGAATTTAAAGGGGATCATAAATATGAAAGAGAAGAAGTTCACAAATCTAAAGGCCCACGACTGTCATATGTTGATGACACAGTTGCTTCCAGTTGCGTTGAGGGGTGTTCTATCAGAGAATGTACGATTACTGGTCGTAAAGCTTTGTGCATTTCTCAATGCAATTTCACAGAAGGCAATCGATCCAGCCAATCTAGGAAAGCTACAGAATGATGCGGTTCAATGTCTTGTCGGCTTTGAGTTGGCATTTCCACCTTCCTTCCTCGATGTTATGACGCACCTCCTGGTACACCTTGTGAAAGAAATTACTATTCTCGGTCCAGTATACCTTCACAACATGTGGCCTTTTGAGAGGTTCATGTCGATCCTCAAGAAATATGTTCTTAACCGTGCCCGTCCGGAAGGAAGCATTGCTAAGGGATATGGAACTGAGGAGGTCATTGAGTTTTGTGTTGAATTTATCGACACAATTGACTCGATTGGGCTTCCAGTATCACGACACGAGGGAAGGCTACAGGGAAAGGGTACCATCGGAGGGGAAAAACAGTTCCCGCCGAAAATTACACTTTAGTCCCGGGTGGTATTACGACCCTAGACTAAAGGGGGTCCTTTAGTCTCGGGTGGTAACATCACCCGGGACTAAAGGCCGGAATTTTACCCTTGCGGCCCTCCCGCGCGAAAGGAGCCTTTAGTCCCAGGTGAAGATACGACCCGGGACAAAAGGGGCGCCTTTAGTCTCGGGTCGTATCACCACCCGGGACTAAAGGGTCTTTGCTCCCGGGTCTGATTACGACCCGAGACTAAAGAGGGGGGATATATATCCCACGGATCCACCCACTCTTCTTCCCCAACTCCTCCACTTCACACAGCTCGCACCCCGCCGTCGTCCGTGATCTCCGCCGGCCGTCGTCGTCTTTCCCCGCCGTCGCCCCTGCCTCCGCCGTCGTCGCAGCTTGCACCCCGCCGTCCTCAACCCCGTCGCACCCCGCCATCCCTGCCCGCGCCCGGCCGTCGACACGTCCGGCCCCGCGCCCTCCGCCGCCGGAGCTCCCGGCCGCCGTCGTCCGCACGCCGCCCGTCGACCCCGCCCGCGCCCGCGCCCGGCCATCGTCCCCACGCCCGTCGACGTCTCCGCCGCGCCCGGCCGTCGCCCGCTGCCGCTCCCGGCCGCCGTCGCCCGCTGCCGCTCCCGGCCGCCGTCGCCCCCGCTCCGCCGTCGCCGCTCCCGGTCGCCCGCGCTCCCCGCTCCGCCGCGCCCGGGCGCCGTCTCCCACACCCTGCCGCCGTCTCCTCCGCGCCCGGCCGTCGCCCGCCACCGCTCCCAGCCGCCGACGTCGCCCCCTGAGCCCGCCGTCGCTGCCGGCCGGTGAGGGGATCTGCTGACGTCAGCAAATTTTTTTAATGTTTTCAATTAATTTATTTATGAATTTAGATTTGAATTTAGAGATTTTAGAATTGAATTTTGAGATTTTAGAATTGAATTTAGAGATTTTAGATTTGAATTTAGAGATTTTAGATTTGAATTTAGAGATTTAGATTTGAATTTAATTAGTGTTTTTAGATGAAATGTATTTAGAGATGAAATATGTATTTAGAGATATTAATTTTTTCGCTCGCTCAACAATTAGGTAGTATCGCTCGACACGCTCGATTCTTTCCCGACTCGCTCGACCCCGTCCGACACTTAGGTTTTCTCGCTCGACTCGCTCGACTCCCGCCCGACTCGCTCGACTCCCGCCCGACACTTAGGTTTTCTCGCTCGACTCGCTCGACTCCCGCCCGACTCGCTCGACTCCTGCCCGACACGCTCCACTCCCGCCCGACACTTAGGTCATGACGTATTCAGAAATTCATTTATGTGCTCAGAAAATCATTTATGTATTCAGAAATTCATTTATGTATTCAGAAAATCATTTATGTGCTCAAAAATTCATTTATGTATTCAGAAAATCATTTATGTATTCAGAAATTCATTTATGTCCTCAAAAAATCATTTATGTATTCAGAAAATCATTTATGTATTCAGAAATTCATTTATGTATTCAGAAAATCATTTTTGTGCTCAGGAAATCATTTATGTGCTCAGGAATTCATTTATGTATTCAGAAATTCATTTATGTATTCAGAAATTCATTTATGTATTCAGAAATTCATTTATGTGCTCAGAAAATCATTTATGTGCTCAGGAATGCATTTATGTATTCAGAAATTCATTTATGTGCTCAGAAATTCATTTATATATTCAGAAAATCATTTATGTGCTTAGAAAATCATTTATGTTTTCAGAAATTTCTAGTTATGGATAACAATGAGGACGAGGAGCGGCTGATGGAGAGTCTTATTGCTGAGGGTCCAAATACCGAGGTCCCAACCTTCACCGAGGATGAGCGTAGCCAGGCGGACGCGTTCCTCAACATAACCGGGGACATCGACACCCGCATCGCGGACATCGACTCCCGCACCGCGGACATCGACAGCCGCGCCGAGGACAATAATGAAGACCTTTTCATAGTTAATGCAGAAGGTTCCAACGAGGTATATATATCATGCATTAACAAATCCATAATGCATTAACAACGAGGTATATATATCATTCTGGAACCCCGCGTGAATAACAAATCCACAACTTGTAGGCTTCAACCTCGACAAGTAAAAAGACTAAGAGAGGCCGTACAAAAGTAATCGTCGATAATGACGTGAAGTTTCATATCACTGAAGTCAACGAGCTTGGCCAGCCATGGGAACCAAAGAAGGTCAGGGACAAGTTTGTGTCCCAATGCGGTGCTATTGTGAGGGACAATGTGCCCATATCATATAGAGAATGGATGGGAAGGGAAGATAATCCATGGGTGGTTCCGGATTCACTTAAGAATATGTTATGGGATGATATCCTAAAACACTTCACACTTTCACCGGGCGTAAACGCAAACCTTATGAAACAGTGGACTCTCACGAAGATGGCAACTCAATTGCAGAGTTTCAAGAAGCAGCTGCACAGAGATTATATCAAGCAGAATCGAACTCCAAATTTTGATGATTATCCCAAGCTAAAGGATCACTAGCAGTCCTTTGTGGATTACAAGAATAGTGAAGAATTCGCCAACAAGAGCGCACGAGCTCAGAAAAGTGCTAGTAAGAAAACGGATTACAACCATTATCTTGGTCGCGGTGGTTACGCGGTTGCAGCACCCAAGTGGCGGAAGATTGAACAAGACCTCCTCAACAAAGGTATCGTACCAGCGGTCTTTGACTGGGAAGAATGATCGAAGAATTGGTATTATGCCTGCGGTGGAAGATTGAACCCTGATGATGGTTCACTCGAATTCCCACCCACGTTACGGAAGGCGGCACATGTGATAATCAAAAAGAATGAAGACATCAAAGCGGGCAGATTGGTTCCTGACAGAGACATGGATGAGCTCACTTTAGCGCTCGGGAATCCGGAACACCCAGGACGTTGCAGGGGCTACGGGGTAGTCCCGTGGAAGTTTGCTTTCAAGGGAAGCGCCGACACCTACAGAAGTCGCAAAAGAAGAAGGGAGCGTGAAGAGGGGCATAATCTAATTATTAACTTTGTCTTTTATTTTCTGTAGCCTGGAAATGCATAACATGCGGAAGAATGGTTACCAACGAATAGGTTTCATGGACCCATCTTTAGTTAATCAAGATCAAGTAAAGCTCCAACCAGAAACAACATTCAAAACAATCCTAAGGACCTTGTGTAATTTGCATTACAAGGATTTGATACTTCTACCTTACAACTTCGAGTAAGTGTGATTACCATCTTAATTACTAAGGGTTCGCATTTCTAATTATCTTATATTAGTTAACATTATTTAGTTCTAATCTTTTGAGCTTCCATGTATATACAGTTTCCACTGGATTCTTCTCATAATTGATGTCAACAGAAGCAACGTCCTTGTCTTTGATTCATTGAGAAGAGATCCGAACAAATACTTGGAACTTCAAGATATGTTTCAAGAGTAATAATTCTATCAATACGTTCCCTTTTATGCAATAGTGTGCTTTTATTAACACTATCTAGCTCTAACTTTCATTATTTTCTGCCAGAGCTTGGGAAATATTCAAGGCTACCAACCCTGGAACATGGAAACCTAGAATAAACTTCTCTAAAAATTTTCCGGTACGTAAACCAAATAACAACTTCAGCTTGGGCAAATTAAAAATGTATAACACTAATTTTTCATAATTATCTTCTTCAATTTAGTGTATGAGACGGGAACCAGGGACACATTTATGTGCATACTATGTGTGTGAGTTCATCAACAATTTCTGTGAGGCAGACCCGTCAGATTATACTGTAAGTATTATTTTAAATCAATTAATAATACATTTTTTCTAACCGCTTATATATTTAATTCTTGTGTGTAATATATTAAATTATTTGCACATTACAGAACAATATGATTAGGGACGCAATCATTATGAAGGACCGACTCTTGGCGATTCAAGAAAGTCTCTGCGGATTCATAATGGACCAGGTGATTGATCCAAAAGGTAGAAATCACTATGACGGTCATCCAATTCATAAAGTTTAATTAGCACCTCCGGTGGAACTTTAGACTAGAATTAGAATGGAACGGTATTTTGATGTATATATACTACTTTCAGAAAATACTATCTATGCTTTCGATGTAATATAATGTGTGTATATATTTATTTATAAGTTTATTCTCTTCATATAGTACGTATAGTAGACACGTATAATTAGTGCAAACATTTATACGTACACGTAAATTACACCCATATACGTGAGAATATACGCGTATAACATTATTAAACAATTGGAATTGAAACAAAAAAAATTCACAGCGGGGTCTACCACCCGGGACTAAAGGGGTGGCGCACAGACGCTGGTGCACCCTCCCCTTTTGTCCCGGACGGGGCTACCACCCGGGACTAAAGGGGTGGCGCACAGGCACTGCTGTGCCCCCCCCTTTTGTCCAGGGCGGGGCTACCACCCGGGAATAAAGGCCACCCTTTATTCCCGGTTGTCCACCCGGTGACAAATGGGGAGCCTTTTGTCTCTCCCTTTTCGTCCCGGGTGGGCTTTAGAGACTTAAAGCCTTTCCCACCCGGGACGGAATGCTGTTTTTCCACCAGTGGACATAGACGAATGTTCGAAGGTTGCCGCAGTTGATGTACAGGCCGATCGACGGTGGCGGCGGGCAATTTGCCCGCACGACGCCGTCATGATTCCTGACCTCGCGCAGGGAGGACGCGTGCAAGCTCACAAAGTTGATCACCGTCGTCCGGGTGGTAAGGAGATGCTCTCTGTGGGCGGCGTATGGCGAGGCGATCTGTTGAAGTGGCTCCTGTCCAAACTCTACCATCTCGTGCTTGAGAGCCCACGTCAGCTTTTCGTTTCTTCCTCCGCCCTCCAGCATCCACACCTGCACACACATTGACACATAGACGATGTTTGCTAAGCAAAACATAGGTGAAAATCTCTCGATCAAAGACATGAACGAAATCGCCTCCTCCAATACCTTGGTCTGGATCCGATTGGGCGTTCTGGACCGCTTCATCTCGTCGAAGCGGACGGCAACCCCCAGCCTCCCGTGAACATCGGTGGTCAGTTGCCCAGAGACATAAAGGTTCAGGTCCCCTACTACAGACACAGGCAGCTTCGTGACGAACACGACGCGCTCGTCCTTGAGGTCAAACGTCATGAGCGAGTGGGCGTCTGTGGCGACCCAGTACGTGGCGCCGCCGGTGCTGATGAGGCCGAAGCCGAGGTTGCAGCTAGTCCCGGCGGGGACGGGCACCTCCCGCCACGACCTGTCCCCCAGCGTGAACACGTCCACCGCGGCCAACGTCCCGCCGTCCCGGCGGCACCGGACGCGCACGATCTTGTACAGCCCCGTCGCCAGGTGGTACGCGAAGCTGCACGAGGCCGCCGGAAGGTACTCCCAGGTTGACTTCGATGGCGGCGGGACAGCGATCTTCTCGCCGGTGAACGGATTGACAACGACCAGGTCGCCGTAGTGGCGGTGCAGGCAGAGCAGGCCGTTGCACGAGCCGACCATGCTCACCTTCCAGTCGTCGGTGCTGCCGTGAAGATTCAACTCTCTGCCGCCGCCGGCCTGCTCTCTCGTTAGGTCGTCTAGGACGAAGGCGCTTGAGAGACTGTACGGCCCGTACCCATGGCTGAAGGCGAGGACCATGGCGCGGGCCTGCTTCCCGGGCATGCGATCGTCGATGACGTCGCGCCAATGCTGGCAGACGAGGCGGAGCCGCCGCCGGGGGCTTGGCGGCAGGCGCTGCAGGATGTGCATGAAGACGTCGGCAGGGATAATGTCCCATCGGTTGCCCATTGCGGCGACTTCGGATTCCCCGGCGTTGCTCATCATAGCATGCATAAATAAATGTGAGATCTCGATTGGATCCGAAACTCCGGATTGGAATTGTCACTTGCCTCCTATCGCGTTGCTATATAGGTCTTAAGCTTGCTAACCGTCACGAAGTTTAGTGTTCTACTAGATCTAGTTCTTTGCCGTAGCTCTCACGTCGAGTCCACTTGTCATCAGGTTGAGGGGAGGTGGAAGTTTTGAGAAGAAAAAAAAAGAGAACGATTTGTAAAATGTTTCTCACGTTTTTGCCCTACATTTTTCACCGTGTCAAATGTCTACCCACCCGCGTACTCACTCCAATCACTCTCCATAAATTTCACCCCTGCCATATACTCAACAAAGTTGCCTCCCGCACTTGCCATGTTTATTTGGGAACATATATGGTGCGAATCAACTTCTATGTGAAAATCTGTGCAAATCACAGCAAAAAAAATTCACACATATAGATGATATGATGATTCACAATCTTGTACAATATGTACCTCTAGAAAGGACATACCCCCTACGTCAAAAAAGAAATAATTTTCTAAGATTTTTCAGGTAAATTGGTGGTGAATGAAAAAAATATATGCAGCCTTAGTTAGTTCAATTTGCATATAGAAAATGAAGAAAATATAAATTATGCATGAATAAGATTATCTTAGAAAGTCAATCTTTTTTTACAAGAATGTCAAAACATCATTCTTTTTGAGACGTTTTTCACGATTTGCATAATCTAAGCACATATGTTGCTGACATTATTTTAGTGCGTGGATGATGAGGCACGGGTGCTGTGTTTTAGTGGATGCTAATGAACAAGTGGTTGAAGTTTTTCCCCCATTAGAATTTACTAATGGATGGAGGAATCACATATTTCACTCAATTTGCGGACTTGATGAGAACATTAATTTAAAATGAGTCAAAACCACTCAAAATGAGTCAAAACAGGATGTGATGGTCGTCATTTGTGCGCAGTATTGATAGCTAAGGCGTCAAAGATACCATATTTTGGAGTTGGATGGGTAAAACCAAACCGAAGCTAAACTTTAATGGCTAAAAATGAACTTTTTCCGATAGTAAAATATGTCTAGTTAAAATTATAATAGCACATGTACGGTGTTTTTGATAATATTTTAATTGCAAACATAGTAGTTTATAATAATATTTATGAGATTCTATTTCTAAGAAAAAGAACTCATGGAATTGTACCAAAATACCATTATTAGAGCATCTCCAACAGTTTTCTATCTCAGGTTACCATTCTTTTTTTTTTTTGCAAAAGTCAGAAAAAACCTTCTCCAACAGTTCTCCATCCTAGATTGCCATTTATTCTAAGTTGGAAAAAAGAGCTTCCGCACGCAGATCCGTGTCGCATCCGTTGTATCAGAAGAGGTGAAAGAGCATAAAATAATTTTGTTTTTATCTCAGGGTTCCTGATGTAAGTTTTCAAGAGGTGGAAGGGTATAAACATAATTTTGTTTCTCTCTCAGGGATCCTGATGTAAGGTAGATTTTAGTTTGGCAAGTGAATTATGCCAAATTATTGGAGATAAACTCTTTTTTTAGTTGGCATATCTTTTTAGAAGTTGGCAAAACACAAAATTTGCCAAGTAAAATATAGCAAACTCTCTTACAAGTCGTTTAATATAACAATTATATCTGCTATAAAAACACTTTGATTATTCCCCTTATCAATGATAACTATATTTCATTTTTTTAATTGCCCCTGCTAGCTTATATGGAGATTGATATCATCCCACGAGAGGAAGTATATAGCATCAACTTCTACCGTCCTTCCCCACTTATCAAACCTTCCAATTCCACTTCATAACGTCGCCAACCTCGATGTCGTCACCACATCCATAAAGTGCTAAAGGCTCCATGGTTTCGACATAAACAAACGTCCGAAGGTTGCGACAGTTGTTGTACAGGCCGATCGACGGTGGCGGCGGGCAATTTGCCTGCACCACACCGTAATGCTTCCTCACCTCGCACAGGGGGGACACATGCAAACTCACCAAGTTGAACAGCGACGTCGTCCATGTGGTAAGGAGATGCTCTCTGTGGGCTGCGTATGGCCAGGCGATCTGTAGAAGTGGCTCCTGCCCAAACTCTACCATCTTGTGCTTAAGAGCCCACGTCAGCTTCTCGTTTCTCCCTCCGCCCTCCAGCATCCACACCTACGCACACATAGATGAGAGTCTTTTACGCACATGTCATTAAAAAAGTTGTCGGTTACACACATGTCACAAAAAAATTTGCAAGCACGCACATGTCATGACCTCAACTTTTGTTTACGTACATGCCATTCCGTCCACCTTCCGTTGAGATTTAACAGATTGAGAGCCCTGACATGTGGGACCCACATCTGCATTTGACAAATTTGCCCTTCTCACCGCTACCACTGACGCGTGGAGCCCACCTGGCAGGGTCGTCTTCAACCTCCCACCCTCTTCTTTCTCACTTCTCCCTCCAGATCTCCCTGCTCCGGTGGGATGGGCAGCGGGCGAGCTCTGCCGCGTGCGGCCGCGTTGCCGCGGACCTGCCCCAACGCCGCCTTTGCCTGCCTGCCTGTTCGTTCACCAGGCCGGCGCGCGCCGTGCCTCCCCACGAAAAACGCCACCGTCCGCCGCCGCCACGGTGCTCAGCGGAGCACGCGGCTGAAGACGCGCGACACGTCCGACGCGCACGGGCCTAACCAGGAAATCCTCTGCTCCTTCCTCCAGGCATCTGGTCATCAGACATTGGGACACGGGGGTTAAAACAATGTAAATGTCGTCTGAATATGGAGGAACAAGGGCTTCATATTCTGACGGGTTAGGACACGGCGCGGTGCGCGAACGGCGCGCAGATGCTGCCGTTGCCGACGCCCCCCGACAAGTGCATCAGCGCGTTGAACTTGGCCGTCGTGCTCTGGATCTCGTCACCGTCATCGAAAATTCGAAATGCTTAAAAACAATCTGAATAGAACATGAAAAATGCAGTAAGATTTGCTTTGAGGATGAAACGAGCGCTCACCAGCTGAAGCAGCTTGAGGAGGTCGCTCTTGACCCTCTGCGCTTCGCCCCTCCGCTCGCTGGCGTCCTCCGACGAGGCCATGAGCCGGTTCGACGCCGTCGCCGTAGTCGACGTCGCTGCACGAGTCGGCGGCCGCGTCTGCGACGCCGTCCAGCATGTGGCCGATGACATCGTCCAGCTCCAGCATGCGCGCCGTGGTGATGACCGGTAGCAGGAGAAAGGAGAGGAAGATTGGTGGGGCCTACAGGGGTAAAATGGTCATTTCACCTGTTGGTTTGACACTGTTAGTTCACAATATGGACATGTACGTAAACAAAAGTTGAGGTTATGACACACAGGTGTCCGCAAACTTTTTTGTGGCATGTGCGTAACCAGCAACTTTTTTAATGACATGTGCGTAAAAGACTCCATAGATGAAATTTGCTAAGCAAAACATAGTTAGCGAAGTCGGGATCAAAGTCTACCTATGACGAACCTGTACTGCACTACTACTAATTTGTATAAAAAACATATACATAGTCACCAAATATGTATAAATATAGTATAGAGATTAGCTTGTGAATCATTTGTGCAGGTATGTAGCCGCAGTGCCTTGCCAGACTGGTGGCTCCGCCGTGAAAATCACTTGATCAAAGACAATGAATGAAATCACCTCCTACCTTGGTCTGCATCCCATTGGGCGTTCTGGTCCGCTTCATCTCGTAGAAGCGGACGGCAACGCGCAGCCTCCCATGAATATCGGTGGTCAGGTACTCAGGTGCCCAGAGGCATAAAGGTTCAAGTCCCCTACACACACTGGCAGCTTCGTGACGAACACGACGCGCTCGTCCTTGAGGTCAAACGACATGAGCGAGTGGGTGTCCATGGCGACCCAGTACGTGGCGCCGCCGGTGTTGATGAGGCTGAAGACGAGGTGGCAGCTCACCCCGACGGGGACCGGCACCTCCCGCCACGAGCCCACGACCTGTCCCCCAGCGTGAAGACGTCCACCGCAGCGACTACGCCGAACGTCCAGTCGTGGCACCGGACGCGCACGATCTTGTAGAGCCCCGTCGCCCGGTGGTACGCGAAGCTGTAGGAGGCTGCCGGAGTGAGCTCCCTAGGCGATTTCGACGGCGGCGGGACGGCGATCTTCTCGCCAGTGACCGGGTTGATGACGACCAGGTCGCCGTTGTGGCGGTGCAGGCATAGCTGGCCGTTGCACGTGTCGACCGGACCATGCTCACCTCCAAGTCCGCGGCGCTGCTGTAAAGATTCAGCTGTCTTCTGCCGCAGGCCCGCTATCCCGATCGTGTTTAGATTCCTTCCAAAAAATTTTTAAAAAAATCTTGTATGCATATATAAAGTACTAAATGAATTTATTTGCAAAACTTTTGCACAAATGAGTGCAACTTTATGTGATGAATTTAATGAGCATAAATAATTAATAATTTGCTACACTAATGCTACAGTACTATCCTCTAATCGTGTGGTCAAAACCCTCATTGACTCCTCTCGAAAATTTACATAAGAGTGTGGAGGTAGTTTTATAAACTACCTTTATTTAGTATTTTAATTAATAGTCAAAATCACATTTAATACTTGAAAACTTTTACGTAAACACGACCGGCCCGCACCCTGGGTGAAGCGCGAGGACCATGGCGTGGGCCTGCTTCCCGGGCATGCGATCGTCGATGACATCGCGCCAATGCTGGCAGACGAGGCGGAGCCGCCGCCGGGGGCTCGGCGGCAGGCGCTGAAGGATGTCCATGAAGATGTCTGCCGGGATATCGTTCCATCAGTTGCCCATTACGGCGACACGTCGGATTCGCTGGCGTTGCCCGTATAATTAAATGTGAGATCTCGATTGGATCCAAATCCAAATATCCGGATGGAATTGTTACTTGCCTCTTAGGGCGTTAGCAGTGTATGGACGCACCCCCGGACCTTAGCTTGGGCCCACGTTTGATGTGACGTCAACTAGCACGAGAGCTGTAATGCCGAGGACCGGCACCCCGCATCCATTGGTGGGCTTGTATGATTAAAAAAAATTAGTCTCTCCAATCCAATCGAGTGAATCAGGCTGTGCACTATGAGGATGATTGGCAACCTGCATAAGGCCTATCCAGGCTTATGAAATGCAGTCCACTGCTGTTTGGCAGCTTGCATAGAGTCTTATGCAGGCTTGGGCTGTGCAAAAGAGGAGTCCCAGCCTGCATTCTCAGAAACGGATCGGATGAGCGTTCCCAGCTATGCAGGCTTGTGAGCGCAAAGGAGCTGCTTCCCCTCACCGCGCAGGCCGCCCTTGGCTTCTCACCACCAGCCGCGCGCAGGCCCCTTGCCAGCTGCAGGCCGCCGCCACCCCCAACTCCTCCCCCTCGGTCGCGTCCGGCGACCCCTCCCCTCGTCTTGTCTCCTCCGCAGATCTCCCAGAGGCCTGTAGGGCCGAGCTCCGCGATATGCTGCGAAGGAGGAGGATAGCCTGCGGTCGTTGGGGAGCTCCATGTCCGCCGGCCATGTCCGCCGACGAAGGAGCCGAGGGAGGAGGGGCCGCGCCTGCCATGCCCACGCCAGGCTCCGCGCCGCCGGAGGAGCCAAGGGAGGCGAAGGGAACTCACAGATCCGCGTCCCGCCAGCCAAGAAGTCGAGGCCCGCCGCGTAGGTAGAGAGAATCCGGCCAGCGCGATCGCCGTTCGGGGGCAGCAGGTCCTCGCCGTGGATCCGTCGGAGCTCCTTGCGGCGAATCGAGGGCCGCCGAGCAGAAGAGGAAGCCCCGGGAGAGGGAACCCGACGACGGTGGCCTCGTGCTCCCTGCTTGTCCCCGCCGGCCGCCCTAGCTCGCCCTGCTGGCCGCCTGGCTCCACCCGGCCTCCGCCTGCCCCAAAGCTTGCCGCCGTCGGTAGGAGAGGATGAGTGGCGCCGGCCGAGCTCCAACACGTCGGAGGAGGAGGAGAGTGGGAAAGAAGATGGGTGGTAACTTCACCTATAGAAAAAACATAGTCATCTTATCATATTGTGCAGCTTACTAAACACGAACATAGCAAGTCAGACTATCTCTATGCACACTGCCAAACACCAGCGAATTGCATTGTATTAGACATGCTTAGGCTAGTCTGGCTCCAGATTCTAGCAAGGCTAGAGTTAACCAGACTGCCAATCACACCTTATGTTGTGTCAGTATAGGAGCTGGACATTAACATGGGAACGAGTGCTTCATAGAAACGGCTTCACAGTGTAAAGAGCTAGGTCCTATAGCAGCATTAAATGCAAAGGACCGGGATAGGAACGCCCATCGCGGAGGCTCTTATCGTGTTGACTAGGTCTGCAAGCTTTGCTAACCGTCACGAAGTTCTACTAGAGTACTAGTACTCCCTCCGGTTCCATATTAGAAGTCGTTTAGGACAGCGACACGGTCACCAAAGCACAACTTTGACTTCTCTTTTCTATAAAAATCTTTATTAGAAAGTTATATATGTATATTCTTATGAAAGTAATTTCCAAGACAAATATATTTATATGATTTTCACATTTTCAAACTCAACAACTTAAAAGTTATACATGATTTATATTCCCAATGTTTAACTCAAACCTTGTCCAAAACGACTTCTAATAGGGAATCGGGGGGAGTAGTACTCAATATGACCGGTAGGCTAATCGCAGCGCTGTCAGATCGCTTTTCAGGATCGGTAAAACCAGAGAACTGTCGTGGGTCGCCTGTATCGCCATCTCCATCCGGTGGGTCCCCTATCCTTCACCGCACGTGGCGCGTCTCACGGCCTCCCCGAGCTCGCCACCCGTCAGCTTTGCCAGCATGGAATGCATAGCGCTTCCCTGAGACTAACCGCAACGGTGTCCTCTAAAACTCACCCTCTAAAACTATATTTAGAGGATCCTTTTGCAAAATTCAGCCCCTAAATATCGTTGCACGGCAGCGATAGCCTCTAAAATCACCCTCCAAATTTATTTCCATCCTCCCCTGCGTATCTGCACCCAAAGCCGCGGAACCAGAAGCAACCCGAGCAGGCGTCCATCGAGGCCATGGCGGCGGCCGCGCCCTCCCTCCACGACAGATTCGCCAAGGTCGCCGCGACCGGCGAGATTTTTATTATTTTGACCACGAAAACGTCGGGCTTCTCTAAAATGACCACCATACGTTGGGCTTCTCTAAAATGACAACGAATCCGTTGTCCATACGGTAGAATGACCAAATATGAGTTTTATAATTCTTTTATCCTTTTGTTAACTTTTCTCCAATTGAACGGACCAAACTACCCTGACTCAATCCATGCGTTCCATCTGCTCCTGACGAAAAAACTTCCGTCCGGCTTTATTCTTTCTCTCTCGCTCGGTCTCTCTCTCGTTCCTGTTCTGCCGCCGTCTCCGGCGCCGGCGCCAGCTCCCTCCGCGGCCGCGGTCCTCAGCGCGACACCGGCCCCACCCGCGACGACGGCTGCCGCCGCTGCCTCCGCGGCCGCGGCCCTCAGCGCAACGGCGGCCCCAACCGCGACGACGGCCGCCGCCGCCCTGCCCGCGGCGGGGGCCGGTCGGCGATGGCGGCAGGCGGCGCGAGGAGGGCGTGGAGGAGGAGCGGGAGCGGTGGGGTCCGGTCAGCGATGGTGGCAGGCGGCGCGAGGAGGAGGGCGCGGAGGTGGAGCGGGAGCGGCGGGGTTCCGGTCGGCGATGGCGCAGAGGAGGAGCGGCGGGGTCCGGTCGGTGATGGAGCGGAGGAGGAGCGGGAGCGGCGGTGAAGTTCCAGGCGCCGGTGAAGTTCCCCTGCTGCTTGGGCCGCCGCCGCCCTGTAGTAGCCAGGCGCCGGTGAAGTTCCTAGGCGGAGGCCTAGGACTAGGAGGGGTAGTATTGTCTTTCCTGTGGATAATTACTTTAAAAAACAGCAAATAATCTAAAACATCAGTTGTGGTCATTTTAACGGACGGAGCAACAGATTCGTGATCATTTTAGAGAAGTCCAACGTATGGTGGTCATTTTAGAGAAGCCCAACGGTTTCGTGGTCAAAATAATAAAAATCTCGCGACCGGCAGATCCCGCATCGAGGCTAGCAACGTCATTCGAGGAGGCCGTGGCCCGGCTCGTAGAGGGCCACCGTGTCGTGATGCTGACGGCGGCGGCCGTGTGCGTCGCGACCATCGCCCATCAGCGGTGCTGACACCGCACCATGGTGGGTCCAAGAACGACGACGCGGAGGAGCAAGCGCCGCCAAGTTCAGGAGCTTCTTTCCGCCAAGTCGGGAGCACCTCCGGTCCACGGCACCACCACGCGCCCCGCGCGCGTTCGCCGCTGCGCTCCCCACAGTCATCCCGCGCGGCGAGGAACGTGCTCGCCCTATTCGCCGGTGTGGAGCTGCTCCGGCGCCACCACCATTCGTATGCACCGCTTGCCCTACCGTCCACGTCGTCTTGCCGTCCCGCGCCGTCCCGACCCACCGCCGGAGCCCTACTCCCTCTCCGGGCTCTGCCTTCACCGCCGCCATCTCCTCCCGCGCCCGACCTACAGCTGCCGCTCCTCCCTGGACCCGCCTCGACGCTGTCCCCACCAGCCGGAGCAGCTCGCGCGCGTCACCGAGGCGCGTGCCTTGCCAGGCCGTCGGGCTGCGCCGAGGGAGGGAGCAGAAGGAGGCGGCGGTGTGGAGTTCGATTTAATTTACAGGAGCATCTTTGACCCCCGATGTTTGGCGGAAGGACGACCCTTCGGGGAATTTAGAGGTTGATTTACCGGCTACCGTTGCAGCGCATTTTTTTTCCTCAGGTCCAGGACCCTTTAAGGGTTACCGTTGCGGTCAGTCTGATCCACCTCCAGCGGTGCAGAGCTTTCACCTGTGTATTGCCGTCCAGGTGCCTTTAGAGATCAGCGGTACGGTCAGCCTTAGTGGAGTATGGGGCTCTTTGGATATAGGGGTTAAAGTTTAGTCCATGTCACATTAAAAATTCACAAGCTAATTAAGAAGATCAAATCTGAACTAATTATAAAACTAATTACATAACTGAAGGTTAATTCGCTAGACGGATGTATTAAGTCTATTCCAGACGTACGGAGGATTTTCTGGCTTGGCAGACAGGTCTGTTCACAGTTCGTAGTGCTTATAATTTCAGACCTGTGACCTTACCAAATTAACCTCCGTACGTCAGCCAGTACGCTATTGGGGATGAAGGGAACAAATGTTACCCACATGACCTGCATTTTCAGTTGACCAAACAGAGATAGTGATAAGAAAAAAAAATCACATCAGCACTATACAGAACAGCAGAACCAGCTGAATTTGTATCATGGGCACATTATATTATCACATCAGCCAAAAAACACAGCAGCCAAAAAAGTCATATTCACCATAGGGAGCACGGCAAGGCCACCTGGACTACTGATTCCGCATCAGACTACACATCCGGCAAACCAGGTGCACGATGCTCGTGTTAACATTGTCCAATGCAGAGCAAAGATTCCACATATGGCACCATGTAATGCGAAAATAAAGGGAGTGAACCATGAACAAAATTTACCTCTTCCCCGTGGTCATACTCATATAGCAGGCCATATGGCATATACTAACTACTATTTGTAATAAGTTTGGCTGTGTGTGGTCACGCAGAGGCTTTAGGCTGCGTGCGTTCCTGCAGAGGCCGGAATGTTAATTCCATTATCTAAATTTTTTTTTTCAAGAGATCCATCACGGAGGTTGCACTTGAAAAGGAGTCGGGCATTTACTGAGAGGAATACCGTGTCTAGGTCAGCTGAAGCACAAGCAAAAACACAAAGAATCCAAAGAATCCTTGGTATGGGCAGATTGACACGACAACGTAGGAACCAGCATGTTATATCTTGTGGTAACCAAATGGAGACTTCCCACGGGCTGTTGATGACATAAAAGGCGCATTCAAACATACCTTTTCTTTTATTAGTATTGATAACATACAGTCAGGTGGCTAGCATGGTCCAATCCGCAGCAAAGATTCCACATATGGCACCATGTAATGCAAAAAAGGGAGTGAACCATGGACAAACTTTACCTCTTCCCCGTGGTTATAAAACAGGCCATATCGCATATCGACTACTGTTTCAAGAGATCCATGACGGAGGTTGCACTTGAAAAGATCCCGATTATCCACAGAAAGGAATACTGTGTCCTCATCAGCTGAAGCACAAGCGTAAACACGAACACTCCTTGGTATGGGCAGATTAAGACGACAACGTTGCGACCATGTTATTATGTTTTGACCATTATTTTGTGCTAACCAAATGGATACTAACAACGGGGAGGGGGAGTGGACATAGCACAGCTTGCCACCTAGCTCACACATAAGGTCATTAGGACTTAGGAAGCTGCTGCATGGAGGATTAGGGTGCACAGTGAATGTACCATCACACATGCTGAATCGAAGGATAACATCTATGGCGAGCTTACCCTGGTCAGCGTCAGCTAAAGACTGGATCGCACTCCAATAAAAGAATCCTGGCAAGCAAATAGGAGTCCTGGCCCTGATAGGGTAAGGTGGATCGACGGTTGCTTTCCATTCCAACGTCTCCCTGCCATCACCAAGCGTTAATACCTCATGTCCAACGTCGAATTCTGTATATACTTGCCCTTCACTGTATGAGCGCAAGAAGTGCCTAGCCACCTTATACGTACCACTAGAAGGATCGAAGCCAAAGGCGACCCTTTGGCCCAACAACAAACTCGGGGTGCCCGGCGGCAACTCGACAAACTCCTTGGTGGCCGGGTTGCACACAAATATGTGCCCTGTGATGCTGGGGATCAGAACAAGTCCGTCGCAGTGCAGGGGGATGGTGAATCGTGGGATGCCATGGCCAAGAGGCTTGTTCCTCATAATGAGCTTGGCGACATTGCTCTGCACCGCTGGCTGGAAGCTGTAGATGTGCACGAACCGAGAGCCCAACTTCGTCGGTTCCGGATGGAACTTCCGGGGGACTAGCAGCATCATGGATGATGAGCTAGCTCTTGCAAGCTCCAAGTGCAGGCGGACGAAATCAGGGCTGGCCATGGTAGCGCACCACGCCTTTAAGACAGATTTGAAGCGCACAAGGGACTTCACAGGAAGGCGCACGAGGATCTCCAACAGCAGCACCTCATCTGGAATCATGCTGCCACTGCCGACGTCCGGCACCACTGGACGGCGTCGTTTGGAGATCATCTGGTTCATATTATCCGTCCTTATTATTAATCCTCTGACTGCCCTGCAGATCCACACGTATATAAGTAGTCAGAATACAAGGGCAAGCACAATACTCCGATTCGGATTTGGAACCTGATACCCATCGGTATCATACTAGGAACAACCAAAACTTCGTATGTGGATCAGATTCGAACATATCTATACCTTATTATATTATATAAATCTATATCTATACCTACCTAATACTAAAGAGGCAAAATTTCTGGGCAACCAAGGAAATCTCCTGCCTCAGGCAAGTAATTAGATCAAAGTCGAATCTGAATCCAAATAGAAATAGAGAAAAATCCACCATAAATACGTGATGATGAAAAAAGAAGGCCACGCTGTAGCATACCAGGCCACGCTGGTAGTCCAGCCCATCGAAGCCCACCACCAGTCCACCAGGGAATTCCGTCGTCCACCAGAGCACACGAAACAGACCTAGTAGTACGCAGGTCCCCGATTTTTTTTATATTTTTTTTCTTTGATTTTCGAAAAATAAATGGACGAATCAAAAATTTGAGAAATATACATCTGCCGCTGTACCCCACAGGCCAACGGTTGGCTGACCTGCCAGGTGGGGCCAGCTTCCTACCGCCGTACCCCACGGCGGCAGGAACCCTACCGTAGGGTTCCTGCCGCTGTTACCGCCGTGCCCACGGCGGTAGGGTTCCTGCCGCCGTGGGGTACGGCGGCAGCGTCCGTCACCCCTATATAAGGGGGTGACGGCTGCCGCCACCCCCTCCTCCCTCCCTCACTCTCTCCTCTAAATCTTCAGCTTTCAACCCTTCGGAGCACTTTTGACTAAGGTATGTTTCTAAATTTAGTATAGTTAGTTAGTATAGTTAGTTTAGTTAACTTAGTTTAGTTAGTTTAGTTAACTTAGTTTAGAAATTTCAAAAATTTTAGAAATAGTTATAATTCAAATAATTCTTTTAAATTGATTTAAAATGCGTAGAAATAGTTATAATTCCAATAATTAGATTAAATTAATATAAAATTATTAAAAAATAGTTTTAATTTACATAATTCGTTTAAATTGGTTTTAAACTCCTAGAAAATAGTTATAATCCAAAAAAATTGTTTAAATTAATATAAAATTTCTAGAAAATAGTTATAATTAACAAAATTAGATTAAATTGATATAAAATTAGTAGAAAATAGTTTTAATTCACATAATTTGTTTTAATTCATTTAAAACTTCTAGAAAATGGTTATAATTCACAAAATTAGATTAAATTGATATAAAATTCGTAGAAAATATTTTTAATTCACATAATTCGTTTTAATTCATTTAAAATTCCTAGAAAATGGTTATAATAAACATAATTAGATTAAATTGATATAAAATTCGTAGAAAATAATTTTAATTCACATAATTCATTTTAATTTATTTAAAATTCTTAGAAAATGGTTATAATTCACATATTTAGATTAAATTGATATAAAATTCGTAGACAATATTTTTAGTTCACATAATTCGTTTTAATTCATTTAAAATTCCTAGAAAATGGTTATAATTCACATAATTAGATTAAATTAATGTAAAATTTTTAGAAAATATTTTTAATTCACATAATTCGTTTTAATTGGTATAATTCGGCTAATTGATTAAATTTTGTTTTTTTTTTGCAGCTATGGCTGGACCGTTGGAGTACGTACGGCCGGAGTTGTTCGACGAGGCGGTGGACCGGCACCACCGCTCGTACGTGTCGGCTGTTCTTGGACAGTCGCCCGGCAGTATACGTTTCCGGACCACCCGCACGTTGATGCCGATACACCAGCGGTGGATTCCGAAGTACGTAATTCATTTTTATTATTTATTTCTGTTTCTTTACAATAGTAATTGCGTTAAGTAAATTATTTTTGTTTTTTTAGGCTACGCGCTGCAGGACTTCTCCCTTTCGCGCGGTTGGTCGAGGGGGACAGGCTACGAGCTGAGGTTCCCCGGGCGGAGCGGTTGACGCGGTTCAGCTACGACGCCCCGCTGATCGCCGCGTTCATGGACCGGTGGCGACCAGAGACGCACACCTTCCACTTCCCCGTCGGCGAGATGGCGCTCAGTCTGGAGGACGCCGCGATGTTGGGAGGACTGCCGTGTGCTGGCGAGGCGATAGGGCCGATTGACATCCCCGCGACGTGGCACGCCGACTTCCTTGCTCGGTTCGCGAATGTTCCTCGGAACGATCGCGCGCCTCAGCCGTACGTGCCCTTCGCCAACACCCACGGGCCCACCTGGACTTGGATCCAGCAGTTCAGCGTACGTGATTCTAACTCTTATTTTCAACATTTGTATGCATTTTAAACGAATGATGACGATGGACCTTTGTGTGTGTGCAGGCTGACTACATGGCGGACGAGGCCGACGACCCGACGTCGGACAGGTTTTTGGAGGTCTACCTGCTCTGGCTGTTCGGGTGGGTGCTGTTCTGCGACTCAGCGGGAGACTCGGTGTCGAGGTACCTGCTCCCCTGGGCTCAGCGGATCGCCGACTCCCCCGTCGAGGAGATGCCCCAGATCAGCTGGGGCAGCGCTGTTCTGGCCGCTACCTACAGGGGGCTGTGTTCGACAGTGGCGAGGCCGAGGAGTAAGGAGGGGGATCCTCCTGGGTTGTCCTCTCCTGCTGCAGATGTGGATCCACGAGCGGTTCGACATCGGTCGGCCCAAGGCCGATCTCTCGGAGTACGTGCCGCTGCCAGAAGATACCGACCCAGCGGACCTCCCCACCATGGGTTCTCTGTGGTGCCTCCGGAAGGTAATGACCTCCCTTATCGTTTTATTCGCTTAATGAGTTCTTTAGTTTGATTCAATCAACTTTTCATGTTCTGTGCAGCACGTTTGGGCTGGGGAGCAGGCGAAGAAGGCGTACAAGGACTTCGTGGGTCAGATCGACCGGATGGTCGATGCCCAAGTCCGGTGGACGCCGTACGCTCCTGCCATGGTCGCTGCCCGCGCACCACAGGGCCTCTCGTCCCTGTGCTACCGAGACCAGGCGTACTGGATGACGCGGCGACGATTGGTCTTCGACGTCTACGTCGAGGAGTACGCCGTCCACCGGGTGATGAGGCAGTTCGGCCTCTTCCAGGAGTCGCCAGTACCCGCTATGCCACGTCTGCCGCCCACAGCGCACAGGTAAGCTACCATTTGGCAGTTATAATTATTTTCCGTTACAAATAGTCAGTTGCAAATAATTTTTTGTTTCATCTATGCTACGTGGACGCGTAAGGGCGTGTCTGCGGCGACGTCGTTCGTCGACAAGCTGCAGCCGTACGTGGACGAGTGGGCGTCCACGGCGCACGAGGAGAACGTCGTCACCGAGCACCGCCTTCACGACGGCGCGGCCTGGGTAGTGTACCTTAAGTGGTACCTCCCGAGGACGCGGACGCGGGTGACGTACGTGCCTGCTACCCCGCACGTTATAACATATGTTACTAATTTTGTGAGCAGCACGACATGCTTGCTGAGATCGTGCGGCTCGCAGCGTCCGTGAGGGAGCAGTGTTTTACCTGGGGGCCTCAGCAGCACCAGCGCACGTACGACAGGATCCTCGATGCTGCCACGAGGAACTCCGCCGTCGTGAACTACGCCGGGGCCGCAGAGATTACTCTCCTTCCGCACCACCTAGCGTCGTCCTCGAGCTCCGCCTCGACAGCGGCTTCGCAGCCGGCGCCTTCCACCTTTGCTGGTGCCTTCTCGGCTCCAACGGCACAGCAGCAGCCACAGGCGCAGGGCCCGCACACCTACGTGCAGCGGCCGTTTGTTTCCCCCGGCGCAGGTACTTTCAGTGGACCTTATTTTCAACTAATGCACGGAATTGTTGTGTGTTTTTGTTATACTATATTCTAATCGTACAGGGCGACCGCCGCTCTTTCCGACAGCCGGGCCTCGACAGCCGGAGACGACGGCACCTAGAGCGCCGATCTTTGCACTAGGAGGTTTCAGACCGCCGGTCTTTCAGTTTGCGACGGCAGATATTCCTTCCTCGTCCACTCCGCCTATGTTCCAGCCTGGTAACGACCTTAACTTTACAGTAAAATTCGTTAAGTACGATACGTTTTGGAGAACTAATACTATTCGTTGCAGCCGGTTTCAACGCGACCGTCTCGACTCCTGACGAGCACCTGGGCTGGGATGAGTTTGGGTACCACGACATTCTCGCGGCCATGGATGCCCCGCAGGGCGAGGAGCTTGGCCCGTCACAGTTCACACAGGCACCGTCTGTTGGGACTCAGGAGACACAGCCAGTGGGCGGAGCGACCCCGGCGGCCGGCGGAGCGACACCGGCTGGTGCAGGGTCGTCGTTGGTGGGCGGAGGGACACCGGCGGGCGGAGCGACACCGGCCGGCGGAGGGACACCGGATGCTGCAGGCTCGTCGCAGGCGGCCATGTCGACACCGTCTCCCGACCAGCTCGGACCACGGGTGGTCAGGCCACCTGACCCTTGGACGTACGCCCGAGACCACACCTGGGCTGACGCTAGAGCTGTTAGGCCGAAGAGGCACCGGCGCATTTAGATGTATTAGTACTTTTACCATGATTTTGTTTAAACTATTTGCATCTACTCGTTGATTATGATATGATCTTGTGATTATGCTTACATTTATCAGTTTGTTGTTTTTTAAAAAAGTTAAAAGTGTTTTAAAAAATGAAAAATTTAAAAAATAAATAAAAATGGACTTACCGCCATGTGGCACGGCGGCAGGGGCCTGCCGCCGTGCCATGCGGACCTGCCGCCGTGGGGCACGGCGGCAGGTACCTGCCGCCGTGGGGTACAACGGCAGATGTATATTTCTCGAAATTTTTGGTTCGTCCATTTATTTTTTGAAAATCAAAGAAAAAAATAAAAAAAAATTCTAGGTTCCCTCCCAGCCAGCATCGCCCGTCGCCCTTTGCCGAAGCACCCGCCCGCCGCCGCGACTAGGACTGGATGAAAACTCGTACTCCCTCCGTCTCATAAAGAGTGCAATTTTAGCTTTTCTAGGACAGATTAGTGGTGGCGCGAAAAGACTCTAATACCCTCATTTGTTAGCCATATGCAGTAAGTTTTGACATGCAAATCAGATCCAATCACTTAATTAGGAAAGAAATTAGATCTATTTTATAGGATTGCACTCTTTTGTGAGATTTTTTTCAAATCTCAGATTTGCACTTTTTACGGGACGGAGGGAGTAACTCGCTAGCCTCGACTCGCTCGTTAATAGTGTCGACCGGGCATCCCTGGGCCCACCAACACATTGTGGGCCATACCCGGGAGATGAGTTCCTGTACACCTGGACTACTCGACTAGTGGGCCACGGTGCTGGTACCGTGGACCACAAGGCAAGACAAGGCAGACAAGGACTTGTACTAAGACTAGGATAGCTTTCCATACCTTGTATAGGCTACTCTGGGTCCTACTCAAATAGTACCCTTGTACCAATCCGACTTGTAACCCTGCCTCCCGTGGCATATAAGGCGAGGCAGGGACCCCTCTCAAAACATACGCAATCAATACAGAGCCACGCAGCATACATGACGTAGGGTATTACGCACATTGCGGCCCGAACCTGTCTAATTGTGTGCCCCGTGTCTCACCATCGTGTTCCTGATCTCGGCGAGCCCCACCGCACAATCTACTACTTCGGGTACCCCGTCGTAGGCTCGGTGTCTAAAACACTGACAGCTGGCGCGCCAGGTAGGGGATCTCGCCGTTGATCCACTGGCGAACTCGATGGCTCTCGTCACCATCAAGCCGATCGTCGCTTTCCGGCAAGGCGACACCTTCGTTTTTGGCTCTTGGGTTTGCATTGCTGATGGCGCCGGATCGTTCCTGCGTTTCCTAGCGCCGACTCCGGAGTCAAAGCTCAAGTCCTCGACGCTTACGCAAGCTTCGATGGAGAATCTCGTCGAAAATTTCGGCGAAATTTCGATCTCTAACCCGTTCAGAGACCTCGAGTCGGAGTCCGAGTACAACTCGACTTCGCCTCCCATCCAGCCTGAGTTACTTCCATCAGCTTCACAGCTTGCACTCAGCCTGGATAACATTCAAGCACCACCTCTCTTCAGTCATCACCATATCAGTGCTGCCTACCAAGCCACATTGAAGCGCCTCATGTGCCCTGGCCCGAAGATTGTGCTCGAGTACTCTTCAGATTCGGACGGCAACTTCGACTACTCTTCGGATTCTTCTGAGTTCGAGTTCGACTACGGTTCGGATTCTGTCGAAGTACAACAATTATCTGGCCCTGCTCATGGACTGGTGATCACATCGATACCTGAGGGTAGATTCGTCTACTGGCCTGAGCATGTGCCTGCTGATCTTACTCTGGATGATCAGGAGTGCTTTATTGCTTGTCTCGACAACTTGCCCTTCCAGGAAGGTGTCAAGCTTGTTGATTACGATACTGATACTGAGCTCATCCAGAGTACGGGTACTTATTCATCGCATCGAGAAGTGTTCGTCGTTGATGCATCTACTCCACAAGGGCACCGCTCCAATTATCGTTACCCGGATGATGTGTATGATGATGAACTCTCTGCTAATGCTCCTGCTGATGAAACCGCAGAGGTCAAGGCAGCACGTCGCCAACGCAATGCTGATCGTGCAATTCTTCATCGGGAACTCGCGGAAGCTCTACCTACCCGTAATCTTCACGAGGCTCTGGAGGCGGTTGCTACTCGTGAATATCGCACTCCAGAAGAAGCTATCAACGCGATCAATCTACTCGGTTGCTCTATGCCTCGTGACAGGGCGGCTGCTGAAGTCGCGAAGCTGGCTGAACTAGCCTATACTATGCTACGACAGAACACCAGTGCCCCTAGTCACCATGGCAGCAGTGGGGGTGCTCATCGTACTACTCCTACTCCTAATCGCACACGTCCGGAAGCAAGCAATAAGGGCAAAGGCGATGATGGTAGTGTCAACAGCAAGTCGGGAGACTCTCGCTACGACGCTCGTACAACTATCAACGCCAGACGTGCTGAATGCGGGAAGCAAAAGGATAATGACTCTGATTCTTTTCCTGCTTTCTCCGCTCGACTTCAAGCTTTGTATCTTCCGGAGAAATTCAAGCCTTACAACATCTCCAAATATGATGGCAAGCAGGATCCAGGGTAGTGGTTGCGCTGTTATGCTCTGTCCATCTCAAATGCCGGGGCAACGATGATACCAAGTGTATCTACTTCCCTTTTGTCCTTGAGCAAGAGCCCCTCACATGGTTTGAGTCTCTCAAACGTGGCTCCATCGACAATTGGGGACAACTCAAGCACCGCTTCACCAGCAACTTCGCGGGTTCTTTGGGCTGTCATGGCACCAGGATGGACCTTGCCTTGATCAAGCAAAAACAAGGCAAGACTCTTCGCGAGTACATGCGCCGCTTCTTCGAGAAAAGGGCTACGGTTGTTGATGTCACTAAAAAAGAAGTCATAGACACCTTCCAGGATGGTTTCTATGATGACAGGCTATTCCAAGACTTTGGTCGTGCTCGCCCAGCCAACATCACCAAGCTTAAGGAGATGATCACTCACTGGGCAGACGAAGAAGACAAGGCTCGGAATCGATTCAAGCATCTTCGCAACAACCAGAACAACAACAACAACAATGCTGGTGGCAGCGGCAATGGCAACCAATAGCAGGGCAACCGCCAAGGGAATAACTACTCAAGTAATCCCAATCGCAAGCGCAAGCCCGAAAACACTGTTGCAGCCATGGAAACTACCGCCAAATCTGAAGATGATCCTCACTGGGCAACGTCAACCAAACAAAAATGCCCATGGCACCCGGAGGGTGATCATACTACAGAACAGTGTTACCAACTTCGACGTACGTTGGAAAACACACCCAAACCAACGCACCCAAACTCGCGATATCGCAAAAACATGAAGAAGGCTAACACAGACAGACACTGGGTTCCAGAACCCGTCCAATACTGTCAATATCATATTTGGTGGGATCCCAACCAAGCGCATGCAAAAACTAGCTCTCAGGGAGATCATGTCCATCCAACCAGCGGCTCCCACTTATCTTAAGTGGTCTGAAACCCCCATTACCTTTTCAAGGGCGGATCAATGGACTAGTTTCTCTGAGGCAGGACGATACCCTCTCATTCTAGATCCAGTGGTGGCAGGCTCCAGACTTACCAAGGTTCTTATCGACGGCAGCAGCGGACTCAATGTCCTGTTTGCCAAAACTTTGAAGAAGATGGGCCTGGATATCACCAATATGCTTACCAAGACCAACTCACCGTTCTATGGTATCATCCCGGGCAACGCAGCTGTTCCTTTGGGATCAGTTGTACTACCCGTTACCTTTGGGACTAAGGATCATTATCGCACCGAGTACATCAAGTTTGAGGTCGCTGACTTCGAGACTTCTTACCATGCCATCATCGGCAGGCCCGGTCTCGCTAAGTTCATGGCTATTCCTCACTATGTCTACTTGGTCCTCAAGATGCCCAGCCCCAAGGGTGTTCTTTCATTGCAAGGGGATCTGAAGCGTTCCTATGACTGCGACACAGAAGCTGTGGAACTTGCCTCGACTACTCAAGTACCCAACGCAATGATGGAAGTCTTCTCTGCCGCTAAGAAGCTTGCTCCGAGCGAGCTGGAGGTTCCTGAAAAGACTGACAACAAAAACAAGCCTGCATCATCTGGTGACGTCCCGCTCAAAGCCATTGACGTCAGTACTGGTGACAGCAGCAAGACGACCATGATCAGTGCACAGCTTGATCCTAAATAGGAAGACGCGCTCGTCAACTTCCTTCGGGCTAACCGTGATATCTTTGCGTGGAAGCCATCTGACATGCCAGGTGTGCCCAGGAGGTTGATCGAGCACTCACTCAACGTTGATCCTAATGCTACCCCCAAGAGACAACACCTTCGTCGCTTTGCTGATGACCGCAGGGATGCTATCAAGAAAGAGCTCGCTAAACTACTCGCGGCTGGCTTCATTCGGGAAGTTTTTCATCCGCAGTGGCTCGCTAACCCTGTGCTCGTCAGAAAGAATAACTCTAATGACTGGAGGATGTGCGTCGACTACACTGATCTGAACAAGCATTGCCCCAAGGATCCTTTCGGGTTGCCAAGGATTGATCAAGTCATTGACTCTACGGCGGGCTGTGCTTTACTCTGCTTCCTGGATTGCTACTCTGGCTATCATCAAATTGCAATCAAGGAATCTGATTAAGAGAAGACCGCATTTATCACCCCGTTTGGTGCTTATTGTTACACAATAATGTCCTTCGGGTTGAAAAATGCTGGTGCTACATATCAAAGAGCTATCCAAGCGTGCTTCAAGAGGCAGCTTCATAAGAACGTGGAAGCATACGTGGATGACGTCGTTGTCAAGACTAGGGATCCAGACATGCTTATCACGGATCTTGAGGAAACTTTCGCCTCGCTACGCGAGTACCAATGGAAGCTCAACCCCAATAAGTGCGTCTTTGGTGTATCTTCAGGAAAACTACTCGGGTTCATCATCAGCCATTGTGGCATCGAAGCAAACCCCGAGAAGATCACTGCCATCTCCAACATGCAAGCTCCGACTACTATCAAAGATGTCCAGAAGCTTACTGGTTGCATGGCATCACTCAATCGCTTCATCTCACGACTTGGAGAACGGGGTCTACCTTTCTTCAAATTACTCAAGCGGCAGGAGAAGTTTACGTGGACAACTGAAGCTGATCAAGCTCTTTCTCAGCTCAAGGAGTTCTTATCCAAACCTCCAGTCCTCACAGCTCCTATGCCCGATGAAGAGCTCTTGCTCTACATTGCTGCGACTACTAATGTCGTTAGTACTGCTATTGTCGTTGAGCGGCAGGAAGAAGGCCATGGCTACCCTGTCCAGAGGCCTGTCTACTTCGTCAGTGAAGTACTCTCAGAATCCAAGGCTCGTTACCCTCCGGTACAGAAGCTACTCTATGCAGTTCTGATTACTTCATGGAAGCTCCGCCACTACTTCGACGAATACAAGATTTCTGTGGTCACTAGCTACCCGCTTGGCGAGATATTGCACAACCGGGATTCCACAGGAAGGATTTCTAAATGGGCTGTAGAGCTTGGCGCTCTATCGCTCGAGTTCAAGTCTCACACTGCTATCAAGTCTCAAGCCTTGGTTGATTTCATGGCTGAATGGCGGGAAAATCAAGTCCCAACTCCAATTGAGCGTCTAGAATATTGGGTCATGTACTTTGACGGTTCCCTCAAGTTGGAAGGCGCTGGTGCCGGGGTTCTTCTGATTTCTCCCAAGGGCGAGCAACTCAAATATGTTTTACAGATCTTTTGGAAGGTCTCAAACAATGAAGCTGAATATGAAGCTCTACTGCATGGTCTTCGCCTTGCAGTCTCTCTTGGCATTACACGACTACTTGTTTATGGTGATTCTTTGGTGGTCATTAATCAAGTCAACGATTCATGGGATCATAATGCTGAAAACATGGATGCATACTGTCAAGAGGTACGCAAACTTGAGAACAAGTTCCATGGTCTCGAGTTCCATCATGTGGTCCGCGACAACAATGTTGCCGCGGATGTCTTGTCGAAGCTGGGATTTACATGAGCGCAAGTGCCAGCTGGAATCTTCGTCCATGAACTCCATAAACCATCAATTCTGGAGCAATCATCTGCACCCACGACTACTTCAGTTCAATTTGATCGAGAAGTGCTTATGATTGATGTGGACTGGAGAACTCCCTTCATCGACTACATTAAACATTAGTTGATTCCAGAGGACAAGGCAGAAGCCGAGCGCATCTCACGCCGCGTTAAGGCTTATGCTCTAGTCGGAGATCAACTCTACAAGCGAGGCGCAAGTTCTGATATACTCATGAAATGCGTTTCTCGTGAACAAGGCAAGGAAATCTTGGAGGAGACACACAAAGGAATCTGTGGTAATCACGCTTCTTCCCGCACCTTGGTGGGAAAAGTGTTCAGATGTGCTTTCTACTGGCCTACAGCTCTTGCTGATGCAGAAGAACTAGTCAAGAAATGCCAAGGATGCCAATTCTTTGCCAAGCAACAACATGTTCCTGCCTACAAACTCATCACGATACCACCAACTTGGCCTTTCGCTTGCTGGGGGCTGGATATGATTGGTCCTCTCCCAAATGCGCCAGGAGGATTCAACAGAGTTCTGGTGGCTATCGACAAGTTTACCAAGTGGATTGAGGTCAAGCCTGTTACCTGCCCCAAGGCTGATCGTGTCCTCGACTTCTTGGATGAAATCGTGCATCGCTATGGTTTCCCTAACCGCATTATCACAGACCTGGGCTCAAATTTCAACAATCACCAGTTTTGGGAGTACTGCAAGAACAGTGGAATCGACGTCCGGTACGTCTCCGTTGCTCATCCACGTGCCAATGGCCAAGTGGAACGCGCCAATGGGATGATACTCGACGCTCTCAAAAAGCGACTGTATGATGCTGCAAATACCAAGGGCGGCAAGTGGATCAAGGAACTACCCAATGCACTCTGGGGGCTGCGCACTCAGCCTACTACCCCCACATGGCAATCTCCTTATTTCCTGGTCTACGGCTCTGAAGCCGTTTTGCCTGCTGATGTCATGTGGCGCTCTCCGACGGTTGACCAGTACGAAGAAGGCGTAGCTGAAGAAACAAGACAGACAGATGTCGACAGTCTCGAGGAAGCTCGCTACAACGCACTTATTCAATCCGCTCGATACCTTGAAAGGATCCGCCGCTACCATGACCGCAACGTTAAGGAACGCTCCTTCAACGTTGGTGACTTAGTCCTTCGTCGCATCCAGAATACGGCAGGACTACATAAGCTCAACTCACCATGGGAAGGTCCTTTCTCTGTTGCAAAGGTTACCGGACCAGGCTCATATCGTCTCCAAACTCTTGAAGGCGAGGAAGTCAACAACTCTTGGAACATCGACCAGCTTTGTCGCTTCCACCTGTAGGGGGTCTCAGCAACCCTCTCCAGACGGCTTCGGCTGTATGACGACTTGTATTGGGTTCCAACAACCCTTTCCAGGCAACTTCAGTTGCAATCACTCAACAGACAGCTACGGTTGTCACCACTCGTAGGGGATCTAATCCTCTCCAGACAGTTTCGGCTGTATCTCTTCACGGCTTTCAGCTGTGAGCACTCGCAGGGGGCTTCGTCAACCCTCTCCAGGCAGTCTCATTCTGCAACCTCGTAGGGAGCCATGATCACTCATAGCTCTCTCCAGCGATCCTGTATCGTATAGGGCAGTAAGTGGCACATGCTGTCCATGTTCCTATTTTTCAAGGGCTGCGGCTCAGAGTAACACCCTGCTTGTAGGGTCTCAGTGGAACTCTCACACAAGTTGCTGCTACAGCAAGGAGTAGTTCATCACACTGTCCCCTACGGTCTTACTCGTTCTTTGGAACATTCTTTCGAGTACTCTTTCACTAGGCTCATAGCCTCAGAGTACTTAAGACATTGTCAACACTGTACAATGTATTTAGTAATAAAGTTGCTACTCTATATCAACTTGTTGCTGTTCTTTACGAGTACTCAACTCTGAAGTATTCAGGTCATTGTCAACTCTGTACAATGATTTCAGTAATAAAGTTGCTACTCTATATCAACTTGTTATTGTTCTCTACTTGTTCATAACAAAGCCTTCATTACGCTGCTACAGCTAAGGTGTTCAACTCGTTATGAACAAAGTTCTTTTCGAGTGCTCTCTCGAGGCCTGATCAACGTCAGAGGTACTCAAGACATTGTCAACTCTGTACAATGTGTTTTAATACAAGCCGCTACTCTATACCGACTTGTCATTATACTTATTCATAACAAAGCCTTCATTACGCTGCTACAGCTAAGGTGTTCAACTCGTTATGAATAAGTTCTTTTCGAGTACTCTCTCACTAGGCTTGTTAGCCTCAGAGGTACTCAAGACATTGTCAACTCTGTACAATGTGTTTAGTACAAGCCGCTACTCTATATCGACTTGTTACTACCCTTAGCTTAACTCATGACAAAGCCTTCTTTACGCTGCTACAGCTAAGGTGTTCAACTCGTCATGTTTTAAGCTAACGTTCTTCGGAACATGTATACACTTGAGTACTCCTACTCGTGTATCATATCTCTTTTTTGCAGCCATACATTCAGTACCAACTCGAGTACTCGGCCAACACAGATGCAAACAAGGGATCCAGATAATTGATTTCTTCAAAGTTTTCAATTATATTACATAAACACTTGTTCGAGATTACACTTGTTTTCTCCCTAGTGTTTCTACTCTACAGGTACATCTAACGGAGGTCGATGAACTTGGAAACTGCTTCCGCGATTGGAGAAGTTTGTTGCATCAGCTCCTTAAGACGATCGTCGATACAGTCTCCAGACCTGCCGTTCATGATGACCGTCAAATCCGCTTCAGCGTAGAAGGACTTGATGAAGCTCAGGACTTGATTGGGAATTGAGCAGGCCAGCCGTTGAGCGTACTCCAGGATCTTCTTTGGGGTGTCCCTTAACCTCTCCACGAGTGGACGAGGCTGAACCCCGGCAACTCTGGGCTCAAACAAGTTCGCCACTGGCTCGGCCGCTTCCGTCAATGCCTTCAGCTCTGAGCGCAGGCCCTCAGCTTCTTCAATCTTCTCCTTCAGTGACTGCATGCAGCGCAGCAAGTCAGTCCAGCCAGCAATGCGGATATTCATCTCGCGTTCAAGTTCGAAGCACCGCACCTTATAATCTTCTTTCAGATCCATATGCGCGGCTTCTTCACGGTTGAAGGCTAACTGCCAATCCAGCGCCTTGTTCTTGAACTTGTCGACTTCTTTCGACATCTCTGCAAAGGACAAAGGCTACTTATTGAAAAAGCTATGCAAGAACAAAAGTACTCAATAATGATGTCAGAAGGAAGATTACCTTTATTCTTCAGGCGCAAAGACTTGTTCTTACCAACAACGTCATCCTTTTTCGCCGTCAGCTTCTGGATCTCATTGTGGTACGCAGCGGCATTGGAGTCAAGTCTCTCCTGCAGCTTCAGAGACAAAGCCTTCTGTTGCGTCAGTTCCTCTTTGAGCCGCGAGACTTCTTCAATATCAACTGCATGCTCCTCAAGCAGCCGAGTCTTGCGTTTCGACTGCTTGACTACTTCCTGCAAGAGCAAAAACAATACATGGGTCAGAGACAAGATATCTGTGATAAAAAAATACCCTACAAGAGACTACTCGAACTCACCGCAAGGAGTTTCTCTACGCCGCGGAACATCTCGGCGTGCGCATTCAAGTTATCCTCGTCCAGGCAGGAGTCATCATATGGCATCAAATTCTCTGCCATGGACCGAGTACTCGTGCTGGCCGCTGAGTATCCCGCAGCACTACGCAGAGGAGCCGGGTCTTCAATCTGTGGCTCATGCGTATAGATGGGCATGGGCCAACCTTGGCTGCTCCAATGGAGCACCACACGATCCATTTGAATATTATGGATATATGGTTCGAACCATTTTAGGTAGCTAGCTAACCTATGGGTCATGCGGGTCGACCCAGTACATTTAATACTTAACTGCTTCAATTGAGAGTTGCTGCTGTCTAACTAAGATTTTAGCTAGCCAACTGCTCCAATCGAGAGCTGCTGCAGGAGTTGCGGCTGGTTAACGAGATCACAGCAGGCATCAATACAAAAGAGCAAATTATCTACTGAAATTCAATCTACAAGCCTGAAAAGCCTTAACAATTGCCATGGCATCAGTGCTCTCTCACATATTCTACCAAAACACATCATATGCATTGAAAAGAAAACGGTTTATGAGACGACAAAATAGTTCATTTGCCTCCTAGTGAGTGATCCATAGACACAAAAACTGAACAATTTTGAACTGTGGCCTATCAAGTAGCAAGGGCTTATAAATTTAAAGCTGTGACTTCAGTATTCACGGCAGCCGGATCATAGTTGTATCTCACGCTCCAGTGCTCCACCCAATGCACCTCCAGGCAAAAACTTTACAAAGTGGGCAACCTGTTAACCAAAAGAGGGCAAGCAAGTCAAGATCAAAAGCTCTAATAGCACCAGCTAAGAAACAATCAATGCATGACTGCTATCATTGGAAAATTCAGAAAAAACTAAAGACTACAAACTATGCATAGACTTTCACACAGGTGAACAACAATGTGAGATCCCTGATCAAAGTAAATTTAACACAGGTGACAGGTGGAATGCTGAGCAATTTAGATCAAGTCAGACTGAAGTCCTACCCAGCAACATACTGACCAGTCTCAAGAGCTTACTATACATCAGACAAGATTCCAATTTGCTAGACCACCTAGTCACGTGCTGAAACCTGTTCATCCTTGCAAATGGATGTTCCACAAATTGACTTATTAATTCTCCCCAACATCAAAGTGGCACAGTTACCTTCCATTTGATGGACCACTGAAACCAGAGATGTGAAAAAGGCAAAAAAAACAAATGAAAGGCAATGTACCAGCTTTGCTAAGCCCCTCAAGACTAGTTACTGATGACTGCAGTCTGTACAGTTCATTCTTAAGGGCAATGCACTCCAAAATGAAAAGAAAAGTTCCAAATAGAACTTGCATGAATAAATCTTGATAACATTATTGTGTGTTTGGACACGAATCATGCATCAGAAGATCTTAAACACAAATGTTTGTGATTCAGTGCACGCTCTAACCAAGTATATGGAAATATAGAATGAGCATAATACATGGACCTGAACAACTATTATGGTGGCTATAAATAAAAAAGTCATTCTGATTAAACATTGTGGAAATGAGAACTATTCTGTTTTCTGATTTGATATAAGCAAATGCATATGGAATATTACATTTTCTACTTTGAATGATAATTCAGATTGTCTTTTCCCCAATGGAAAGAGTCGAAATTGCTATCTAATATCCTCCCCCACGGAGACTAGAAAATAGTAAAAATAAGCAATGCAGCAGCTACGACATAAAATGGCATTAAGTTTCTGATATTGCAATACCAATAAATCAAGAACAGGGAGCACAAAGGAATTACTTATTGGTATACCAGTTAGCGAAGGAACAAAAATCATACTGCAAAATTATTGGTATATACTTCATGGTAGACCATTTAACAAAAGGAAAATGTCACCAAGTGCAAGAACATCTTACAGATGTCTCCACCATTTCTGCAGCACACATGCGACAACACATCCACAGAATATAATGACGGCACAAGTGTACAGTTCTAATAATCACAAGTGTACCTCTTAGTTATGTTCTAATTCTAAATTACCTCTACCTGCTTGGCTGCTTGTGTTAAGCTATGGAGAGCTATGTCTGGGTGGCCACTATGTAAGCAAATATACATTAATTCATACAACTATAGTAAACAATTGAACAAAACTTGTAAACAAGTATGACTCAGATTGCTATATGGCAATAAATCAATTAGAAAATTATTTCTATTCCACAATCTTTTGCAAAAGGCCCAAATCTGAACCTGTACTTATCAAAGCAAGTGGTGAACCTGTACTTATCAAATCTTTCCACTTTGTCTAGCAAGGATGGAATTGGAGAGGATGCAAACCTGGGGGTAGCCGCGGAAGTGGGGACGACTGCTTCCATGGGGTGGCGCTGCAGGGGGTTCTTGCCGTTCGTAGCGTTGGCGGAGAGTTGAACGGAGGACAGGTCACCGCTGGCGCACTGGCTGCTGGCCGGATTGTACGCGTACGCGGTGTAGGCGCAGTTGGGGTCGGGGGAGCCCGGCTGGCTGCCGTTGCCAGACGACGCGCAGCTGGCCGGGCGGTTCCTTTGGGTGAGGTCGAGGACGAGCGACGCGTCGTCCTTGACGGGGATGGTGTAGAGCTCGGTGGAGTCGTCCTGTAGATGGTGATCACTATGGGCTTGGGTGGCGGGTGGGAATCGCCGGTGAGGGATGGAAGGGAGGTGGCATTGGCGGCAGCGATCTAGCGATGGTGGCAGAGAGGTGGCGGTGGCGGCGTAGGGTCGAACCACTCGACCCTAGGGTTCGACGGATCGAACCGAGTGCCTTTCGTGGGTCTTTACAGGAGCCCAGTAGGATATATTTCGTGGGTCGGTTCAGCGAACCGGTGGGCCGAACCGAACCACGCCCATCTATACTCATGCGGTACCAAGCGGGTCTCTGGCTGATCCTCCAGCACCAGATGCGCATCAGCATGATGCACGGGGGCCTCCGTAACCGGGACCTCTTCGTGCTGCGGCACGACTTCAGGATCCTCCTCCAGGGCTTCATTAACCACGGCCTCGATCTCTTCGAGTTGTTGAGCCCTGGGCCTGGAAGAGGCTTCAACTGCAGACTTGGTCATGACACTCCAAAGAGTACGTAACGCTTGAGCAGCCTCGGCTTCTGCGGGTACTTCTCCGCGCTCTGGAAGTATGTCTTCCTGTCGCTCTTCAGGAGTCCGCTCTCCTTCAGCAGCACTTCCAGAAGCGCCCCACTTCACATCAGTGGATTTCCTGCATTAGCAAATTGGTCAGTAGAAGCAGAGTACATAATCATATTAAGTACTCGACTACTCATATACTTACAAGGCAGCGCGAGGCACTGAGACTTTGGGTTCCAGCAGGTCGAAGAAAGAAGGTGCCGCCGGCACTTCCACTACTTTCTCCACCGGCAGCACATTCTCTGGTGCCGCGGCTTCTTGTTGCTTATGCGCCACCGTCTCTACGGTGGATGTCGGAACCACCTCGGGTTCTGCTGTTCTTGGAGGGCTTCTCGAGGGTACATGTGATGCACTCTCAATAATCTGCACAAGTCAAAAATCAAGGCATTACAGCAGAGAACAAGTATTCATTCAATAATGACTACTTGACACTTACTATAATGGGGGGAGGGCTACCAATCTTCTTCACGGCTCGCTTCCCCACGGTGGTCCTCTTCTTCCGCGGCGGCAATGATACATCATCCGCGAGAGATGATGCTGGTCTCTTCGACGAACCCGCAGCGAGCCCACTAGGGAGAGGCACCCCAGAGTACCCGTAGCGGCTCTTCACTTCAAAGCGCTGTTGAAGTGTCAAGCTGTCGTCATCACTTGAGGAGGCGTCCTCCACCAAGATTTCTTCTTCTTCTTCTCCTCGGGCAGCCTGACTACCCTCGGGGGCTTCAGGCTCCGACCCTGCTGCGCCTTCTTCCGGCGCTTGGAGTGGGTCCTCAGGACGAGGAGGAGGGACAGACACATACTTCTTGATATCCTCCTACAAAGCACAAGGCAAATGATTAGTAACTCGACTACTTTCAAAAGTACTCGGAAGCTAACAACTTGAAGACTTACCAGACGAGGAGGGTTGTTCGCGCTGAACTCAGGAACAGCTGCAGGAATTCCGTGAAGATTCTTGAAGATCTTCTGCAGCCGCTCCATCACGAGATCATCACTGATCTCCTCAGCAGATAGCCTGGAGCCGTCATCCGCTCCAGTGTACTCAAACCCAAGATGCTCACACTGCATCAAGGGTTGTACCCTTCGCTTCATGAAGTTGAAGGCTACTCGCTCTGCTGTCAAGCCTTGCGCCTTCTTCTGTGCAATCTTTGCCAGTAACCCGGGGATCTGGATGCACTCTTGCATTGTTGGTTCGTCCTTCCAGAGCTGGTCATATACTGGTGCGAACATACTGGGCTTTGGCAGCTGAGGCGGCGCGTTCTCTATGTAGAACCACTTGTTCTTCCAATCCTGATTGGAGTCTATCAAGTCGTACTTGAAGTACAACTGCTGTGCCTTCTGGCGCATCTGCACTCCGGCTCCACCGACTACAACTGGGAAGTTGGCGTTGGGCTGCGACTTCAACCGGAATATCTTCCTAAACAAGGCCCAGTGGGGGCGGATGTCGAGGAAAGCCTCGCAGAAGTGCACGTACACCGCAATCTGAAAGATGCTGTTGGGGTTGAGATGTACGTGCTCCAACTTGAAGAAGTCGAGGAAGCCGCGGAAGAAATCCGAAGACGGGAGCGTCAACCCACGCTCGACGAAGTGTCCGAACATCGGGATCTCATCCGGGCTCTTCTCCATCGGCCACGCATCACCGGCGGCAGAGCTCCAACCGGCAATGGCTTTCTCCCGCAGCAACCCGCCGGCTTCGAGGGCTTGGATATCCTCGTCCCTCATCTTGGACTTCTTCCAAGATATAGCCTGACTCGGGGGCTTCGTGATGACCACAGTTTTTTACTTCGGTTCCGGTAACTCTTTCTTGCCTCGGCCGGATTTCTTCTTCTGTCCCTTGGACGGTGATGGCTTCATCCTTCCTGTGACGAGGGTCTTCTGTCGCATTGACCGGAGAACGGCGAAGGGATGAAGATTTCGCACTCTCAGCTCTATGGGCGCTCGCTCTGTGACGGCTATAGATGCTAAGGCTTTCTGGATCTAAGGGCGAATGGAAGCAGTAAAACCCTAAGGGATACCCCTTCGGGTATTTATAAAATCAAAACCCTAAAACGGTTCGACCTGGTGACCCTTCGTATTCAACAGATTGGTTTCACACAGGCAAATTATTTGGCTAAGTCAGAGGACTCAAATCCAAGACCTGCTCGGCTCTATCTCGGGGGCTCGACTACTCGATGGAATTGGATTTCTCTCAGCTATAGTTCACTGAATTCAGACCACTATTCCACAGTCATATTGGATCCTTCAACTCGAGAAAGTACTCGACTCAAGGCTCGGGGGCTCCGTGCCACGTGTCCTTCAGCTTTTCTCAGGATTTTGCGGGATTATTTGACAAAGACTCAAGATTGACCCTCAGCTTGAATTATCAATTCGAACTAAGGCTCGGGGGCTACATCCATATAGGATGCGATTTTTGCAAATCGCATTCCTATATTACTTCTTCGGATTTACTACGGATTTTTCGGAGCAAGATCAAAGAGTTCAAGATTGACCCTCAGCTTGAATCCTGGATTCGACCTAAGGCTCGGGGGCTACATTCCATATGGAATGCGATTTTCGAAATCGCATTTCCATATGGATCTTTGATGGAAAGATTTCAAGAACGAAGCAAGTATTATTGAAGACCTTCAAGGGAAGCACTCGGGAGACGCTTGGGAACAACTCGAGAAGACTTCAAGACTACTCGTGGAGTTAGCTGGAGTACCTTCCAGCCTCGTGTTGATTCAAGTACTATTGAAGATTGAAGCTTGTAGAACTCGGGGACGCTTGGGAACTACTCGTGGAGACCTTCAAGACTACTTGGAGCATTGCACTTGACTACAAAGTACTCGGGGGCTTGTCGACCGGGCATCCCTGGGCCCACCAACACATTGTGGGCCATACCCGGGAGATGAGTTCCTGTACACCTGGACTACTCGACTAGTGGGCCACGGTGCTGGTACCGTGGACCACAAGGCAAGACAAGGCGGATAAGGACTTGTACTAAGACTAGGATAGATTTCCATACCTTGTATAGGCTACTCCGGGTCCTACTCGAATAGTACCCTTGTACCAATCCGACTTGTAACCCTGCCTCCCGTGGCATATAAGGCGAGGCAGGGACCCCTCTCAAAACATAGGCAATCAATACAGAGCCATGCAGCATACATGACGTAGGGTATTACGCACATTGCGGCCCGAACCGGTCTAAATCGTGCCCCGTGTCTCACCATCGTGTTCCTGATCTCGGCGAGCCCCACCGCACAATCTACTACTTCGGGTACCCCGTCGTAGGCTCGGTGTCTAAAACACTGATAGCTAACAACTTGAAAGAGTTTCCGGAAGCTAACAACTTGAAGACTTACCAGACGAGGAGGGTTGTTCACGCTGAACTCAGGAACAGCTGCAGGAATTCCGTGAAGATTCTTGAAGATCTTCTGCAGCCGCTCCATCACGAGATCATCACTGATCTCCTCAGCAGATAGCCTGGAGTCGTCATCCGCTCCAGTGTACTCAAACCCAAGATGCTCACGCTGCATCAAGGGTTGTACCCTTCGCTTCATGAAGTTGAAGGCTACTCGCTCTGCTGTCAAGCCTTGCGCCTTCTTCTGCGCAATCTTTGCCCGTAACTCGATTATCTGGATGCACTCTTGCATTGTTGGTTCGTCCTTCCAGAGCCGGTCATATACTGGTGCGAACATACTGGGCTTTGGCAGCTGAGGCGGCGCGTTCTCTATGTAGAACCACTTGTTCTTCCAATCCTGATTGGAGTCTATCAAGTCGTACTTGAAGTACAACTGCTGTGCCTTCTGGCGCATTTGCACTCCGGCTCCACCGACTACTACTGGGAAGTTGGCGTTGGGCTGTGGCTTCAACCGGAATATCTTCCTAAACAAGGCCCAGTGGGGGCGGATGCCGAGGAAAGCCTCGCAGAAGTGCACGTACACCGCAATCTGAAAGATGCTGTTGGGTTGAGATGTACGTGCTCCAACTTGAAGAAGTCGAGGAAGCCGCGGAAGAAATCCGAAGACGAGAGCGTCAACCCACGCTCGACGAAGTGTCCGAACATCGGGATCTCATCCGGGCTCTTCTCCATCGGCCACGCATCACCGGCGGTAGAGCTCCAACCGGCAATGGCTTTCTTCCGCAGCAACCCGCCGGCTTCGAGGGCTTGGATATCCTCCTCCCTCATCTTGGACTTCTTCCAAGACATAGCCTGACTCGGGGGCTTCGTGATGACCACAATTTTGTACTTCAGTTCCGGCAACTCTTTCTTGCCTCCGCCGGATTTCTTCTTCTGTCCCTTGGACGGCGACGGCTTCATCCTTCCTGTGACGAGGGTCTTCTGTCGCATTGACCGGAGAATGGCGAAGGGATGAAGATTTCGCACTCTCAGCTCTATGGGCGCTCGCTCTGCGGCGGCTATCGATGCTAAGGCTTTCTGGATCTAAGGGCGAATGGAAGCAGTAAAACCCTAAGGGATACCCCTTCGGGTATTTATAAAATCAAAACCCTAAAATGGTTCGACCTGGTGACCCTTCGTATTCAACAGATTGGTTTCACACAGGCAAATTATTTGGCTAAGTCAGAGGACTCAAATCCAAGACCTGCTCAGCTCTATCTCGGGGGCTCGACTACTCGATGGAATTGGATTTCTCTCAGCTACAGTTCACTGAATTCAGGCCACTATTCTACAGTCAGATTGGATCCTTCAACTCGAGAAAGTACTCGACTCAAGGCTCGGGGGCTCCGTGCCACCTGTCCTTCAGCTTTTCTCAGGATTTTGCAGGATTATTTGACGAAGACTCAAGATTGACCCTCAGCTTGAATTATCAATTCGAACTAAGGCTCGGGGGCTACATCCATATAGGATGCGATTTTTGCAAATCGCATTCCTATATTACTTCTTCGGATTTTCTACGGATTTTTCGGAGCAAGATCAAAGAGTTCAAGATTGACCCTCAGCTTGAATCCTGGATTCGACCTAAGGATCGGGGGCTACATTCCATATGGAATGCGATTTTAGAAATCGCATTTCCATATGGATCTTTGATGGAAAGATTTCAAGAACGAAGCAGGTATTATTGAAGACCTTCAAGGGAAGCACTCGGGGACGCTTGGGAACAACTCGAGAAGACTTCAAGACTACTCGTGGAGTTAGCTGGAGTACCTTCCATCCTCGTGATGATTCAAGTACTATTGAAGATTGAAGCTTGTAGAACTCGGGGACGCTTGGGAACTACTCGTGGAGACCTTCAAGACTACTTGGAGCATTGCACTCGACTACAAAGTACTCGGGGGCTTGTCGACCGGGCATCCCTGGGCCCACCAACACATTGTGGGCCATACCCGGGAGATGAGTTCCTGTACACCTGGACTACTCGACTAGTGGGCCACGGTGCTGGTACCGTGGACCACAAGGCAAGACAAGGCGGACAAGGACTTGTACTAAGACTAGGATAGCTTTCCATACCTTGTATAGGCTACTCCGGGTCCTACTCGAATAGTACCCTTGTACCAATCCGACTTGTAACCCTGCCTTCCGTGGCATATAAGGCGAGGCAGGGACCCCTCTCAAAACATAGGCAATCAATACAGAGCCACGCAGCATACAGGACGTAGGGTATTACGCACATTGCGGCCTGAACCTGTCTAAATCGTACCCCGTGTCTCGCCATCGTGTTCCTGATCTCGGCGAGCCCCACCGCACAATCTACTACTTCGGGTACCCCGTCGTAGGCTCGGTGTCTAAAACACTGACAAATAGCTCGCCAGCTTGGTTCGAGCTCGACTCGTCATATAATGAGCCAGCTCGTTTTATAACGAGCCACCTCGAGCTGGCTCGCGAGCCATAACAAGCCAAGTTAATTCTCAAGACAACATTTAAAATTAGCTCAGGCTATATGATCATACATACCTTGGCTCGTATTGCAAAGATGATTATTGTCCATGAATATTCACTTAGTACGGTTGAGCACAAATGAATTATCTGTTATTAAAATTATAAGTACTTTGTGTTTATTGCGCACTTGCTTTTATAATTTCTTTGTACTATATTTTTATGATTTGGTTCACGAGCCAAACGAACCACCTCGGGCTTTATAGCGAGCCGAGTCGAGCTAGTCTGCTGGCTCGATTGTATAACGAGCTGAGATGAGCCAGTGTGTTAACGAGCCGAACCATAACGAGCCAAGCTGGCTCAAAATATCCAGCCCTAGCTGCGATTATACATCGCCCAAGTGATGGTTTACGAACCATCACGGTGGCCTGGGACCTACCTGTCAGTGACATGACAGTGGGACCCAGCTGTTAGCTCCATCTTCACCACATCCCGCGCGCACGGTGGACGGTGCTCCTGGTGAAGACGCAGGTGCGTACGGCGGCAGACGACGGTGAACGGCGGTGGAAGCCTCTTCCCACAACCCTGCGACCTTGGAATCGACTGAACAGGGGAGGCAGGGAGGTCGGGCAGCGGGGATGGTCGTGGGGTGGCCTTAGGGCCCTGGCGGCGGAAGAGGCGGTCGGGCCAGGTCGGGGCGGGGGAGAAGTTCGCCGGCAGCGGAGCTAGGATTCCGACGAGCCTCCTCGATTTCTTCTCCAACTTCGGTGGCTATGGAATCGAGCGGCCGGCCAAGAGAGGCAGGGAGGCCCGGCGGTGGGGGAGGTTGTGGGGCAGCTTTAGGGTTCTGGCGGCGGAAGCAGCGTCCGGGCCAGGTCGGGGCGGGGGAGAAGCTCGCCGGCGGCGGATGGCTAGGTTCCTGACGGTGGGAGGGAGGGCAGGGGGAGGGGAAGAAGGAGGTCACCGCGGACGCGGTAGGGTCTCGCCGAACCTCCCACCGCCGCGGATAGAGCAGACAAGGAGACAAGCAGTTAGCCCAGGTGCGCCCCCGTTCGCGATGCCGCTCGTTTTTCATTCGACGAACGAAGACGTGTCGCTATGGAGCTCTGCTGCAGTCTCGCTCGGCTCCACGTCGGCTCGCACACTTTCCTGACACAAGAAGAAGCGTGCGTACTCGATCTGTCCTGGTGTACCTGCTCCTCACCACGGTCTGCAATCCGCCGTTGTCCAGGTCATAGATGTACGCTGTTGCCTTCTGCTACATGGCCGATAGCAAAGATCTGCCAGCGCTCGCCGCTCACATAGCGCAGCAGAGAAACGGCGGTTAGTATCCATGTCAGAGTCCAATCGTCTATCCGTGTCAGATCGATGCGGCAATCCAACGACCACGGCACGAACTCATGGTCGTGCAGCTTCCAGACCTCCAACATTGAGGCCCAGCCTTGCAGTTGTCGTAGAGGTTGCGCACCAACTAGAGGCGGCCATCGAGCTCGACCATCGTGGTGCACTATGTGCATTTCAACGGTGATGAGCTCGGCTGGGAATGGACCGCTTCTCGCCTGCGGCGGCGAAGGACAGCCATGGGATGCGGCTGAAGGACGACAAGCGTCGCGAAAGGTGACGGACTCCACCCCCGGCCCGCGCGGCACGGTGACCACGACGTCCTGTAGGCTGCAACTTCAGGATCCACAGGAGAGTAACAGTGGCAGGCCCACCACCACGCGCTCGAGCAGGACGACCTTGTGCGCCCTGACTGGTCGACGACGGCATGGAGCTGAAGGAAACCTGCGATGGTGAGCCGACGGGGAGCAGCATGGGAGCCGAGCAGACTGCAGTATCGCCACGTGTTCGTCGGATGGAAAACGGGCGGCATTGCGGGTGGGGGCGCACCTGGGCGCACCCAATTTTATTCCCAATAAAGGATCATTACAAGTTTATACAACAATGGAGTAATAGATGAAATAGTCTCCTGTCGATGAATTATTGCTACCGCTGGAGAAGAGAATTTTGATCTCAGTCTTCTACTCTGATGAGATGGGCAGGTTAATCAATAGATCGAGTATGTATGCAGTGATTCAGCTGGTCGCCTGCTTGCCTTGGAAAGTCTACCATGGGTAGACGATGCCGTCGCCGTTGCGGTCGAATTAAGAAGGTGACGTGCATATCCATTCATGATTGTCTAGCTTGGACATTTGAGTATTTACATATTTGCAAAGCCTCTAAGAAAGAATTGGTCTTCATCAAGCTAGATTTTGTGAAAGCTTTTGATAGAATTGAACATCAAGCCATCTCGAAAGTTCTTAAGCACAAAGGCTTTGGTGAGAGGTGGATTGGGTGGATTAAGGAGATCCTATGCACATCCACTTCCTGTGTCCTTCTGAATGGGTCCCAGGGAATGTGTTCCACTGCAGGAGAAGGGTTAGATAGGGAGATCCTCTATCTCCACTACTTTTTGTGCTGGCAGCTGATTTACTTCATACAGTCATCAATAGTGCCAAAGATCAGGGGCTTATTCACCTTCCTATCACTACTACTGCACTTTGGATTTCCCTGTTGTGCAATATGCAGATGATACACTGCTAGTCATCGAAGCATGCCCCCTGCAAATTTCCCAACTAAAGGACATCCTGCAAACTTTTTCTGCTTCCTCGGGCTTAAAGGTCAATTACACTAAATCTATGATGGTTCCTCTGAACACCTCTGAAGAAAAGATGGACCTCCTAACATCAGTATTCAATTGCCAAAAGGGGACTTTGACATTTACATATTTGGGACTACCTCTAGGAACCACCAAACCCAACTTGGAACACTTTATGCCCCTAATGTAGAAAATTGAGAAGAGGCTATACTGCACCTCCACATTCCTCAGTCAGGCTAGCAAATTAGAAATGGTGAATTCGGTGTCTTCATCCTCAACAATTTACTACACTGCAACTCTTAATCTTCACAAGGGAGTGGTTGAGCAATTGGATAAATATAGACGACATTGTCTCTGGAGAGGGTCTGATATTACCTCCAAAAAGCCATCCAAAGCTGCATGGCCAATGGTATGCATTCCCAAAAGACAAGGGGGACTGGGGGTTCTCGACTTACATGCACACAATGAAGCTATGCTCCTGAAATTCCTGCACAAATTTTACACACAGGCACATATCCCTTGGGTTAAATTAGTGTGGTCACATTACTATAGCACAAGAAAGCTTGCTAGACAGCAAAGGAAAGGTTCCTTCTGGTGGAGGGACATTGTCAAGCTGCTTGATAAATACAAAGGGATGGCTGCAGTCTCTGTTGCCGATGGGACCTCAATCCTATTCTGGAAGGATCATTGGAATGGGGTTACTCCAGCCTTAGCCTATGCCGAGCTCTTCTCTTTTGCCAAGAATGAGAACATCACTTTCAGCCTGACAATCAACAGTGATGAATTCATAAGCAATTTCAACCTGCCCCTGTCTGTTGAAGCTCACCAGCAATTGTTGTTACTCCAAGAAGCGGTTTTTGATAGAGAAACTATTGCTGGTAACGATCAGTGGAAGTATAGCTGGGGATCCTCACAATTCTCAACCTCTAAAGCATACAAGGTGCTTAAGGCCGGCCCAAGTGCTCACCCGGTGTATCATTGGATTTGGAGATCCAAGTCTCAAATGAAGCACAAAGTCTTCTTCTAGCTACTTCTTAAAGACAAGTTAAGCACAAGGGATCTACTTCATCGCAAGGAGATGAATCTAGATTCATACACCTGTGATCTGTGTATTTTGCAAAGACCTGAAATAGGAGTCCATCTTTTCCTTCGTTGCAATTTTTCCAAGGCATGCTGGAACTCTCTCGGCATCACCTATGTCTCCACAAGGACAATCACTCAAATTTTCAAGAAGATCAAAGAGAAACTGGCAGTTCCTTTTTTCATGGAAATTATCACTTTAATGGCCTGGAGTATTTGGCTCACTAGGAACGACTGGTTTTTTAATAATAGGGACCCCTCGGTCCTTAGTTGCAGACAAAAATTCAAGAAGGAATTTCTGCTTCTGTTACACCGAGCGAAGCCGACTTTGATACCTGCAATGACTGCTTGGATTGAAGATTTCCAGCCATAAGCTCTCCCCTCTTTTGTTTTCTCACTTTCTTAGCTTTCTCCCTTCTTAGCCTTTTTCCTTTTTTCTGTCTTTCTTCCTTTTACTTTGTTCCCTCTTTTATGCCTGGACATTATGTATTTCCTTCTCTTTTTCTTCTAATATATAATCAGTAGGGGCTTGCCCCTCCTGTTCTTTTTTTAAAAGGCGACGTGATGCTAGAGTACGCTCATGCCGCGGGGATCCCGCTCCTCGGTCCCCTTGGGGTGGCTCGGGTCCACGGCCGCCAGAGTCCTCGCGAGATCTGCGGTGACTGAGACAGAAGCAATCAGTGCTCCCGAGCTGGATCATGCTTTGTTCTAGCAATGATGAAGGAATGAAGATGACGAGATGAAAGGATGGAGTTGCTATGGCCATGCTTACATGGCTTGGGAAGCAGCACCTGCAGGTCGGGGTTGAGCTTCTTCTCCTTGGTGACCGTTGCGTGGGGGGCCTTTGTGAGACTGTGACTCTGTCTGCGTAGACGGGTCGGCGGCTGCCGACGACGACATGCTCACTCACGGACTGAGTTCGCGGGATCTCAGGAGACCAAACGGAACAAGCAGCTCAAGCAAAGAGAGAACGGAATCGAAGGAGTTGCCAAGGGCGAAGACGCAGGAATGATCGGGGGAGCTCGAGAAAGGCGAGAGGGCAGGAGCGCTTGTGTGTGCGGCGCAGATCAGACAGAGCCCTGCGCTCGCTAAGCAGAAGACGGGCGTGTCCTCCACCTGGAAGCAGCACACATCGTGAAGTACACCTGTACGGCGGAGGAAAGCCATTGAGTTCCGCGGAAATATACTTGCAGAAAGGGACGTGTGAACAACAGTTTCTGAGGACCAGGCGTGTCCGAGGACCAGTAGAGGGTCGCTCCTTAGTGATGAGTGATTGACAACGTTGTGTGGACTGATGCTTGGCTAAGTGTGCAGGTACAGGTTGTGGCTTGACTCGTGTCGGTGCAGGTGAAGACAAGCGCGAAAGGCCTTAGCCATGGCGGCCTCCGGGTGATGGAGTGGCAAGTAGGCTTGGTTCGATGGACCCGGTGACTGATGGGGTCAAGTGCGAGCCGTGCGGTGCAAGACTGGCGGGCTGAAGTCGTGAACATGGGTCGGTGCAAGGTAGCGGTTGAAGCCCGAAGCTTGCACGCGGGATTTGTTGGTTTGCCCTCAAAACCATCGGTGGACGGTTTCTTGGTTTGGGCCTCAAAGCCAAACCCGGAGGCCCGAGGTGATGGAGACGGTGATCCGAGAGCTTCGGGAAGCTTCGAGGCGGAGGGCACGTGGCGTGATCGCGGGGTTTGCGTCGAGGTGAAGCGAAGCCGCGGTGGAAGCGTGTCCGTCCGATGAAGACTTGACCAAAATGCCCATGAGGGGTTGTATCTTCATTTGAGTTGTAGGGGTAGCGTGGTCATTTACCTCCCTCTGATGGACTTCGTATAAATAGCGGAGAGGTGGATGCCATCTCTCTCTCTTGGACTCTAGGGCTTTCTCCCCCGGTAGATTTCTCTGCACTGCTTCTTTTCCCACTGGATTCCTTAGGCTAGACTCTTGTACAGACTCTGTCCTCTGGATGTATGGAAGCATTCGGCGTTGCGGTGATCTCCTAGTCCTTTGTGATTTTCGTGTCATTTTCGGGGCTATTTTCGAGGAGTTTCGTTCTTCGCTCGATTCGGGGATTTGAGGGCGTTTTCCTTCGGATTTCTTTGAGGAGATCATGGGTGGATGCCTTGCGCATCTTTGTGTGTGATCTTGACTCCTCAAACGCCGTGGAGAGCCTTCGATTCGTGTGTTTTTCGCCGGAGTTCGTGTTCTTGGTGGAGTTCGTGTGATCCGCGATTCCCGGCGATTTAGTGGCTTACAGGTCGAGATTTTTGGGGCATAGCTTTCTCTTGTGCTGCTTATCATCTCCCCCAAATCTTATCTCAAGAGCTTTTGGCGTTTGGGAGATCCGGTGATGGATTTGGAGAGTTGACCTCGCGGGGTCGGGCTTTTTCTGCTCTGTCCGAGCCTGGCGGACTGTCCGTGTGACCTGTGTTCGTCGCGTGTTCATCCGTGTTTGTGCACACTCGCGTTTCGATTCGTTTCTCAGCTAGGGTTCTGTTGCAAGAAGTTTGCGGACTGCCCGCGGGAGGTAGCTGAACTGTCCGCGCGTTATTGATTTTGTCTGGGGTGGCTTGAGGTTTGTCTGGGGTGTCCAGGGAGTTTGGCCGGACTGTCCGCCAGGGGTGGCCGGACTGTCCGTGGGCTGCCGGACTGTCCGCGGTGCTTGCCCGGACTGTCTGATTTTCCCCGGTGCAGTACTGGTGGTTCGGAGTCCTATTTCGGACTGTCCGCCGAGGGTCATCGGACTGTCCGCCGTACTCGCGGACTGTCCGCCGTACTCGTGCGGACCGTCCGCCCAGGACTTCGCAGGATTGGCTAAGTCTTTTGGTTCTTACTTTGGTGCTTCCGCTCTTTGCTCCTAGGCTTGTTGGTTGATCTTCTAGGCTTGTGTGTGCCATGTTTGGAGCTTCCTTTGTGTGCGTGAGATTTTGGAGTGGCAATCGGGGTATTGGCCGAGTTCGACTTTCGGGAAGAATTTTTATCGGCTCCCATTCACTCCCCCCCTCTCTGGTCGCCCTATTCGGTCCTTCGGTTTCAGAAATTCAGGAACGGTGCTTGACAAGATAACGCAAGTCCCACGACTTAGGGATGAAAACAGATCATATACGAACGGATACTGTGGATACATATACTGATATACATATATTTTTTCTTTCTCAGATTGAATTCTCGGATCGAATTCGGATACTGATAGTATATTTTGTTTCGAATAGTGATATTCATCATATTTGGATCATAGAAAATCAACTTTGAATTTCCGGATACTAATGCGGTACAGATAGTTGCGGATATTGAATGTCCGGATTCAGATACGGTCTTACCATTTAAGTATCTGACCCTTTCGGTCGGTCGGTCGGACGGATAATATCCTGAAAGACATCTAGGCCCTAAGTGGATTTTGGTGTATTGATTGACAACTAGATTAAAGATCTAATGCCTTTGTTAAGCATGTGAGCAGGTTGTTACATACAAATAACAAAGCATGATGTATGACATTGAACATCTATATGTGAAGACAAGCCATTGTTGTACAAGATAGATTGAGGAATGTGTTATTGCCTCATATTATGAAACGGCTTTATATATGGTTGAATGTCATGATTTGTGTTATGAGTGATCCCATGGAGCATACTTGACATATATACAAGCCAATGAAGGTGAAGAAAGAGACATAGTGATATTAGAATATTGGATGGTCTCTAAATAAATTGGAAGGCTTGTTATGATCAAATGGGACTATAGAATCAAAGAAGGCATGATCTCAATTGGATTTCACTCTTAATGTTGAATCAAAGCTAAACTCAAATTGGCATCGAATGGATGAAGAAATCAAGCAAGGGATTAGCAACGAGGTACAAAGCTAAGGTTGGCCAAGTAGTAACTTGGACCATGTGCTTGGCTAGGGTGAAGTGGCTATAGTTTGGAGAATTTCGAGGTATCAAATCGAGCCTAACCGAGGGAAGCAATGAAGAAGCATCACATGTTCTTTGAGTCATGAGAAGGGTGACTTGATCAAGAAATGTGTTTCATTCATATATGAAGATCAAAGTCACTAGCTCAAGGTATAAGTGCTCAAATCAGTGAGACTTGGATGGATGGATCTCTCAAGTGGATATATTGACCAAGTATGGCTATTCATGAAGATGAAGCTCAAGAGGATCTCTATAGGGTTTATATTTGATCTTGAGTATAGGTACGTCGTACTATCAAGAGGGATGCATCACAAGGAGTGTTGAAAATGTCTCAGTGCTCAAGTAACCTATGTGAGTTGAGAGAGACACAAAACTCACACGTACACGGTCTCGGGTTTGACCCTGTGTCAAACCCGGTGGCACCGGTTTTGGGAAACCGGTGGCACCGGTTTTGTGTCAGCTGGCCCAACGGCTACTTGGTTTGAAATCTCGGTGGCACCGGGTTTGGGAACCCGGTGGCACCGGATTTCCCCTGAGTTTGCAACGGCTAGTTTTTGGGGAGTTGGGTATTTATACCCCTGGGTCCCCACTGTTGCAAGCTGCTGTTCCTAAGGTTGCTGGTGTGCTTCCTTGCTATTCCTTGCTAAGCCAAAGCCATTCTAGCTCTCCCCAACCCCTCTTGGTGAGGTTGTTTGATCTTTGATAGATGTATTGAGTTGGGTGGTAAAGAGAAGCCTTTGTGAGCTATTCAAGAGCACTTGAATCCCTTGAGCACTGTTTGACGTCGTCAAGCTTGTGTGAAGCATTTGTTACTCTTTGAGGATTGCCTCCTAGACGGCTAGGCGTCGCCCACAAGCTCCCAAGGTGTGGTGAGCTGTGGGACAGTTTGTGAAGGCCCTGCTTCGCCTCCGAAAGGGAAGGAGCTATCTAGTGGATCGGGAAAAGGGTTCAGTGCAACCCGGCTTCGGTAGAAGAAGCACCCAACGGAGACTAGGATTCACACAGTGGTGAATCCGAACTTCGGTAAAACAAATCATCGTGTCTCTCGTTGGTTACCTTGCATTTACCCTCCTAGCTTACTTGCTCTCAGTATTTGTGGATCTACTCGGGTGTTAGTGTTTGTGAAGTGCAGGCATTGAATATTGCACCAAGAACTTCACTTTGAGCTACTCATCGAGTTTGAGTTGATTTGGAGCAAGCAAACAAGAAGGAAACAAGAGGGGCTTCACTGCCAGGCAAACCCGGTGTCACCGGGTTGGTAAAACCGGTGGCACCGGTTTTGGGCAGTGTGCATTTTCCGCTGCGCATGCGCTTGTCCAGAGACTCCGGGAATTTTCCCAGAGATTCCGGACTTCCCAGATACTCCGGGAAAAAGTCCGGAGTATCCGGGTTTCACTGATAAAATTGTTTTAGGTGGTGATTTTCAGGTTGCGCCTATTCACCCCCCCTCTAGGCGACATCAAGATCCTTTCAATTGGTATCAGAGCCTGGTGCTCCGATTCGAGCTTAACCGCTTGGAGTTAAAAGGATGTCGACTATTTGTGAGGTATCGTTTGAGCCTCTTCGGTTTGATGGCTCAAACTACGATTCTTGGTCTGCTCATGTTCTTCATGTATTACATACTTGGGGTCCGTCATTTGAGCGAGTAGTGGTGGCTAGCATCCTTCCCGAGGACTTTGATAGTGAGGACTCGTCCAATCTATCAAAAGAGGAAAAGGAATGTGTGCTATGCAACTCCTCCATTACTAACTTCATGTACAATAATGTGAGCAAGGTAATTCAAGAATTCATCTTCAACCACGAGGACATTTGTGATGATGCACATCTTATTTGGGTGGCACTCAAAGAAATGTATACAAGTGCCAATGATGAAGATGACAAAGAAGTAGAGGAGTCACTAGAGGAGTGCTCAACATCTTGCATTCCTCCTCCAGTGACTTCAACCGTGCAACAAAAGAGCAACAACATCAATGCCATTGTCACTGACCAACCAAACTCGGTGGCACCAGGTTTGAAAACCGGTGGCACCGGGTTGGGCAGTGAGCAGAGCTGCAGCACTTCATCGAGCATCAATGCAACACCTCATCAACCCAATGAGGTATATACAGCTCCTAGTACTTCCTTTCTATGTACTAACAATGCCAAGTCTCAAGTGACTAAAGGTAAAAAGAAGAAAGGAAGCCAAATTGAGCAATTTGACTTTGAGCTCGACAAGATGACCAAGAAAGATAGGATGAATGTTCTGGAGCTCATCAAGAGAGTAAGAAAGCAAGAAGATGAGCTCACAAGACAACAAGCGTATCGAGACTCCTTTGAAGAAGAATTGAAGAAGCTTAAGGAGTCAAATGATGTCTTGTCTAGCAAGTGCAAGGAGGATATCACTAAGGCATATGCTTGTGCTACTAACTCTCTATCTTGTGCAGCATCCCTAGAAAAGGAGAATCAAGCTCTCAAGGATCAACTTGAGGAAATCACTTGCAAATTTGTGAAACTACAAGGCACTCACATAGAACTTGAATATTCTCATGAGAGGCTTGTAGAATCACACACTTTGCTAGAAGTGGCAAATGAGGTTTTGGTAAACTCAGTTAAATCTTATACACCTCATTGCACAACTAGCACATGTACTCAAGTTGAAAATGATATATCTTGTGCTAACCTATGTGGCCCAAAAGGCAAACCCTCTTGGTATGATTGTGTGATTGCAGAATCTTGTGACGACTCCATTGCTCAAGAAAATGATGATCTTATGCATGAAGTCGAAAGACTCAAGAAAGAGGTAGCTAAGTTGAAGGGAAAAGAAAAGGTGCAACCTTCTCAAGATAATCGTGAGCCCATGGCGAAGAAGCTTGAGAAGAGGATAATTGTCACTAGATCAATCTCCCGACAAAGCCACAAGATCAATGATCACAAGATTGGCAACAAAGAGAAGCTAGATCACATCAAGTGCTACAAGTGCTCACACATGGGACATTATGCATCCATGTGCTCATTCAAGCAAGAAGACATTCCAAATCAGTCAAAGAGGCAAAGAAGTATTGCTCAGAGAAGATGCTTTAGTTGTCATGAGAAAGGGCACAAGATTGAGGCTTGTATCAACCGGTCAAAGGTTTCCTCAGGGAAAACCGGTGGCACCGGATTTGCCAAACCGGTGGAACCGGTTTCCACTGAGAAACCTCAAGAGAAGCTCAACAAGGGATTTCTGAAAGCTCAAGCTAAGTACAAGGAGAAGAATGGCCCTATGACAAGTGAGAAGAAGATTAGCAACATCGAGCACAAGACTTGCTACACTTGTCGACAAAAGGGACATTTTGGTAAAGATTGTCCTATGAGTGAGAATCCTAAGCCTATTCACATTCACAATGAAAGTAAATTGCCTAGGATGAACTCAAATGACCATTGTGCCCCTACAGTGGTCATATCACAAAGAAAGGGCACAAAGGCCATTTGGGTACCTAAGTCCTTGATAACTAACCTTGATGGACCCAATGCACGTTGGGTACCAAAACATGCCTAGAAGGACTTTGCAGGTACTTTGAGCAGCATTGGAAGCTTGGTTCACTTGAGAAGATGTTCTTTTTCATTTATCTATATCTCAAGAGAAATTGTGTGTTTCATCTCTAGAAAAGGGCCAAGTGAAAAATATGGAAGAAATCTTACCCAATGCTTCTCAAATGATAAGTACCTATCTCTATAGCTGTTCATGCTCATATGTGAAACTTGTTCTTGTACTAGGTTAATCATATGAGTTGAACAAGCTACATATGCTCTCTCTAGCAAATTTATGTCATATACCATTCGATGCTATTAACCGCTTCATCTAGAAGCTTTGAGTGATTATTGCATGCAGGAGCATAGATGTGAGCAAAATGAAAATAAAGGATCAAGAAAAAGGTCATTTGCATCTCTAGGAAATGCAAGGGTGCAGGACTCTGGGAGAATCCGGTGGCACCGGATTTATGCACTCGGTGGCACCGAGTTTGTCAGGATCAGCAGAAAAGAAGAGGAAATTAATTCAAATGTTATTTAAATATTCTCTTGGTTCTACCCAGAATTGTTTGTGAGATTTTCTTGATCATATTCATCAATGCTTATTTGCTCATATATCTTTGGACCAAAATGTGGAGTTTGCTACCCTTGAGCTTTAATTGAGCCAAAAGTGCACTTCTCAAGATTCAAATACTTAGTGCACCTATTTAGGGGGAGCTCACTTCACATTTTGTGTCTCTCGGTTCTAACACCACTTTCAAGGCTCCATGTGTGTAGTTCAAGTGAGAGATGCATTAATCATATATCTATATACTCTACTTGAACTAATTTCGAAGGAAAGTGTGTTGGTTATGAGAAAACCACATGTCAAGAAGTATCTATGGTCATATCATATCAAGAGTGACATGATGAAAATATTGAAAGACTAAAAGGTACAAACTCATGTGTAAGCATCTCTATGTGAGAAATCAATTATAGAGGCCAAGGTATGCAACTCTAAATTCAAGCAATTAATTCAAGCATCTAGGCCTTATTCTTGCTAGTGTGAGTTTTGGTGTGCAAAGTTGCCTAGTGTCACCTTGGATTTGCTTCATGGTGATAGTAATAAGTTTTGGATATTTAGTTGATGCCTCACAAATTAATTGTTGGAAATTTTGTTTTCAAACCATGGTTGAAATTTCAGTAGGGGCATGAGCTAAATATGCTAAGACTTATTTCAGCTAGTAACCCTTGCATACTCTTGGTGACCTAGAATAGATTTTCAAAATATACTAGCATGGGTAGGTGGTGTGCTTTTTGCAAAATTTTTGAGTCTTGATCTTTTTAGATTATGTCTTGTTATTTATGGTTATTGTTACTCCTATTTAATTGTTGGCTAACCATAAATGGCAAGATTCTTTCAAATTCAAAGGAAGCTACTCATTCTTATCTCAAGAGCTTGCAAACTTTGGATTTCTCAAAATTCGTCAAATTCTATCAAAATTCATATCTGTGTACAAGGCTGTGAGGAAATGGATATAAAGGGCAGAGAAACAGAATAAGAAGGAAAAGGAAGTGCAGATTTGAAAAATATGGACAAAGTCCATGGGTTAAGTAAAACCCGGTGGCCAAAATTTTGTCGGCAGTACAGGATATACCCGTGACCTACCTTTTCACAGTCACCACTCACCCCCATTCACCCCCTCCTCTCACCCACGACTCAGAACAGTAAAGAGGAAGGGAGAAAGGGCGATTTCAAGGCGGTTTGAGGATTCCACCGTGGGATTCAAGAAGCAAGTCAAGATTTCGGTTCTCCAACCCGGTGGGATCGGATTCCCCTCAGTTCTAGGGCTGCAGCAACTCTTCAACCATGTCGGGAGGTACCCTATGTCTTGATTTTGCCCGATCTACTTTTCTAGAGACCATCTCTTGGATTCCTTTGGTAGAATGGCATCAATGTGGTCCTAGAACAGACTCCAATCAGTGGTTTAAGGTTTTCATGGCTGCACTGTTGGGGCATAACCTAGGGTTCATACTGAACCCGGTGGCACCGGATTTCCCAACCCGGTGGCACTGGATTCGGCACAGAGGCTCTGTCAAGTTTGCAATTTCTGCTCTACAAAAATCAAATGGATGTATACTTGGCAGGGACATGCTTCTAAAACACTTGTGTACCTGTTTGTGTCTCTATGTGTGACAGATCCATCATTTGAGCAAGTTTATGGGAGAAGACCTCGTCGATCAAAGAATGCCCAATATGAGTTGAGGAGGAGAGAAGGACCTAGCAGCAATCCTGAGATTGAAGAAGAAGTACCAGTGCCGCGTAGAAGGTCCAAAAGAGCATCTGGAAGAATCAATCTCCCTAGGGGTACGTTGCGCATTGAAGACTCAGAGAATGAGGAAACCTCTAGTGATGATGATGAGGAGAGCCCATATAGGAAGGAACCCACTCCTCTAGACTCTCCTACAGCAGCAGCTCAGCGCAAAAGAAGGGGCAAAAATATCCGCACAGCTAGCCATGAGCACAGTCAGGGCACCGGGGATGATGACAGTGATGAGGCTGTCTTTATTTCAGTCATTGGACCTCAGATTCCTGACAGTGATGAAGAGACCTACTTCAACATCAGAACAAGGCCACCATTTGATCCCGAGCACCGCAATGTGATCAACTACAAGGCAAGGGGCATGACAGAGAAGGCAAGAAAAGAAAGAGAAAAGAATCTCATAGAGGTGGGTGGGAGAAACTTGGACTACCGGTTTGGCACCAAATTTCATCAAGACTATTATGCAAGTGCAATACTCAAGAAGGACTATCCCATAGCTCGCTCAGAATACATTGATTGGGAGTTCTTGACCAACCTACAAGACCCTAGAATTGCTGAAATTATTCGTGAGTGCAAAAGAAAAAACATTTATGGAATCATGGGTTTTAGAAAGTCATGGAACAATGAAGCAATTGCTCAATTCTATGCCACTTGCTACTTCACTTCTAGAAATGATGAGAGGATTGTGCATTGGATGACAGAGGGAAAATGGTTTGGTATGTCCTATACCCAATTCGCCTCTCTACTTGGATTTGGTGAGGAAGACAAATCTAGAGTGAGGATTCATATGGCTCACTATATGGACAAGGAGGAGATGAAATTCATGTACATTTCAGGAAGAGAGTGGAACTATGGTAGTGTTAAGGGAATGATACCCTTCTATGCATATCTTCACCGCATGTTTAGAAAGACACTTGCTCCTAGGGAAGGCAATCAATCAAATGTATCACACTATGGGAGAGACTTGCTGAAATTTATGGATCCTAGTGAGGAAGAATTTAGTGTGGTGGACTACATTTGGGAAGAAATAAAAACCATAGCCTCTTCTCCACAAAAGAGTTGTGGATATGCTCCTTATCTCATGCACGCTATTGAGGCCATCACCAACTTCAAGTTTGAGTATGATCATGAGCACAAACCCTTCCACTTGAAGAATGACATTGAGGACACAACCCTAGTTGGCTCGGGGAGTCAAAGGGAGAATGTTGAAGGCCAAGGGGCCTCTGAGGAGCCCACTGCAGCAGCTGCACCTCCTAGGGCAGCAAGACCCTCACATGGTAGAGGTCGTGGACGTGGTAGGCAAGATGTGCAAAAGCCTCCCTCTCCCCTCAGAAAATTATTCAACTTCATGTGTGGGACTTGCATGCATGCAAATGATATTGCTCACAAGGATAGACAGAGAAGGAAGAGAGATTCAAGGATGATAAGGCAAATGTATGAAAATCCCTCTCCCACAAATAGGCCTCCCATTCCTAGTGCACCTTCCGATGATGAAGATAGTGAGCCGGAGACCTTTGAAAGAAGATGGGAAAGGTCCCAACAAGTTGATCTAGCTACTAATAAAGATTATTGGGATAGAGCTTATGGAAACTCATACTACAACCCAACCTTTGGAGGAGTGTATAGTGCACGTGCTTCATATTCAGAGGCACCTTTCATGGGAACACAAGGTCAAGGCACATCCTCTAGTATGCCTCCGGTGGACCCTAATGCACAGGGAGGATCTAGCTCTGGTGGAGGTTACCTCTATGGTGGTTTATTTGGCTCGGTTAATCCATATGCGGGAATGTGTCCAACTCCTCCACCTCCCCATAACCCACCCTCATTTGTGCCACCAAGCCAAGTTCAAAGGGATGATGATGAAGAGGAGGACTAGCTGCTGTCAGAGAACTCCCCGGACCTTTTATGGGTGATAGATGACAAAGGGGGAGAGAATGTGTTGATTAAAAGCTCAGTGTCTATTCTGCATCTGCTCTAGTTGCACAAAACCGGTGGGACCGGATTCAGATCTCAGAGACACCGGATTTCTGAAGTAGCTGCTTCGTGCTGGTTCTGCTGGCATCCAAAACCGGTGGCACCGATTTTGGCTGTTGGATGCAACAGGCCCATGTAATAAAATCCTCTTTAGCTTCAGTTGAACTTGAGAACCTTTGTGGTGTGTGCTTTAATGTGTGTTAAACTTATTTATGCTTATTAAGATTCAAATGCATCTTGGTGTGAATTTTTGGGTGATGTATTGCTTTTTGACAGGGCTGCCTGGACAAAACCGGTGGCACCGAGATTGGCAACTCGGTGGCACCGGGTTTGGCCAGACAGCACTGTCATTCTCTGTTTTTATTTGTTGAAGTGCTTATCTTGTGCATGCATCACGGTTTATTTGTTCACACACTTGTTTTGCACCCCAATGTTGCAGGGATTTAGGGGGAGCTCCAAGTTTTCTTGAAAATGTGCAAAATGGCATTTAAGGCCAAATATTATGAATTACATTCATAGCACATATTAAGGGGGAGCTCAACCTAAATCCGTTGTTTTTAAGCTTTATTATACATATCTTGTAAGCTTTAATCGAGGTTGTCATCAATCACCAAAAAGGGGGAGATTGAAAGACATCTAGGCCCTAAGTGGGTTTTGGTGTATTGATTGACAACTAGATTAAAGATCTAATGCCTTTGTTAAGCATGTGAGCAGGTTGTTACATATAAATAACAAAGCATGAAGTATGACATTGAACATCTATATGTGAAGACAAGCCATTGTTGTACAAGATAGATTGAGGAATGTGTTATTGCCTCATATTGTGAAACGGCTTTATATATGGTTGAATGTCATGATTTGTGTTATGAGTGATCCCATGGAGCATACTTGACATATATACAAGCCAATGAAGGTGAAGAAAGAGACATAGTGATATTGGAATATTGGATGGTCTCTAAATAAATTGGAAGGCTTGTTATGATCAAATGGGACTATAGAATCAAAGAAGGCATGATCTCAATTGGATTTCACTCTTAATGTTGAATCAAAGCTAAACTCAAATTGGCATCGAATGGATGAAGAAATCAAGCAAGGGATTAGCAACGAGGTACAAAGCTAAGGTTGGCCAAGTAGTGACTTGGACCATGTGCTTGGCTAGGGTGAAGTGGCTATAGCTTGGAGAATTTCGAGGTATCAAATCAAGCCTAACCGAGGGAAGCAATGAAGAAGCATCACATGTTCTTTGAGTCATGAGAAGGGTGACTTGATCAAGAAATGGGTTTCATTCATATATGAAGATCAAAGTCACTAGCTCAAGGTATAAGTGATCAAATCAGTGAGACTTGGATGGATGGATCTATCAAGTGGATATATTGACCAAGTATGGCTATTCATGAAGATGAAGCTCAAGAGGATCTCTATAGGGTTTATATTTGATCTTGAGTATAGGTACGCCGTACTATCAAGAGGGATGCATCACAAGGAGTCTTGAAAATGTCTCAGTGCTCAAGTAACCTATGTGAGTTGAGAGAGACACAAAACCCACACGTACACGGTCTCGGGTTTGACCCTGTGTCAAACCCGGTGGCACCGGTTTTGGGAAACCGGTGGCACCGGTTTTGTGTCAGCCGGCCCAACGGCTACTTGGTTTGAAATCTCGGTGGCACCGGGTTTGGGAACCCGGTGGCACCGGTTTTCCCCTGAGTTTGCAACGGCTAGTTTTTGGAGAGTTGGGTATTTATACCCCTGGGTCCCCACTATTGCAAGCTGCTGTTCCTAAGGTTGCTGGTGTGCTTCCTTGCTATTCCTTGCTAAGCCAAAGCCATTCTAGCTCTCCCCAACCCCTCTTGGTGAGGTTGTTTGATCTTTGATAGATCTATTGGGTGGTAGAGAAAAGCCTTTGTGAGCTATTCAAGAGCACTTGAATCCCTTGAGCACTGTTGGACGTCGTCAAGCTTGTGTGAAGCATTTGTTACTCTTGGAGGATTGCCTCCTAGACGGCTAGGCGTCGCCCACAAGCGCCCAAGGTGTGGTGAGTTGTGGGACAGTTTGTGAAGGCCCTGCTTTGCCTCCGAAAGGGAAGGAGCTATCTAGTGGATCGGGAAAAGGGTTGAGTGCAACCCGGCTTCGGTAGAAGAAGCACCCAACGGAGACTAGGATTCACACAGTGGTGAATCCGAACTTCGGTAAAACAAATCATCGTGTCTCTCGTTGGGTACCTTGCATTTACCCTCCTAGCTTACTTGCTCTCAGTATTTGTGGATCTACTCGGGTGTTAGTGTTTGTGAAGTGCAGGCATTGAATATTGCACCAAGAACTTCACTCTGAGCTACTCATCGAGTTTGAGTTGATTTGGAGCAAGCAAACAAGAAGGAAACAAGAGGGGCTTCACTACCAGGCAAACCCGGTGGCACCGGGTTGGTAAAACCGGTGGCACCGGTTTTGGGCAGTGTGCATTTTCCGCTGCGCAGGCGCTTGTCCAGAGACTCCGGGAATTTTCCCAGAGATTCCGGACTTCCCAGATACTCCGGGAAAAAGTCCGGAGTATCCGGGTTTCACTGATAAAATTGTTTTAGGTGGTGATTTTCAGGTTGCGCCTATTCACCCCCCTCTAGGCGACATCAAAATCCTTTCATATCCGTACCACTTTCATCTTCACCACGATTGATTGAGTGAATCAGCAGCTCGTCCGAGACCCCCGAGTTTGGGTTACTTTACGCCAAATAGTCTGAATGATCCCGTGGTCGTCCCCACATAAGAGCAAGTATAATGATAGACGAGATGACGGCGAAGTCCTACGTGTGTGTGTGTGAGTGAGAGAAATGAAGAGAGAGAAAGAATCGAGCGTATGGCGACGCGCCCGCTTGCAGCCGGCGAGAACAATCAAAATGGAGCTGCAGCACCTGCTATTGGTCAAAATTCTTGCTTGACATTAAATGCTGGCGGACCCCACCAGCACCCTAGGCCACGTGAGACACCGGCGAGCGGGTGTTACAGTATATTGTCTAATTATGATCTAATTAGATTTAAAAGTTTGGTCTCGCAATGTAACCTGAGGTTATGGTGAGTTTTGTCATTAGTCTACGTTAAATGCTCCTAATTAGCATGAGAACATTCGATGTGACAGTGCTAAACTTTACTTCGGATCCAAACAACCCTTATATATCAGCAGAATGCACGTGATATAACCAGTGTCTGAGTAACCGCTAAAGTATTTCTTAGCTAAATCAGCCCCTAAACTATACTATTTGGTTCAATTTACACCTTAACACAAATTTTCTTTTTTATTTCTCCATGCACAAGTGAAGTTTGAAGTTCAAATTTTGCAAGATGATAGAGGTATATTAAAAAAAATATATCATGAATATACCATTTTGGTAGGGTAGTATGCTTAATAATAAAATTTACCGTTGAGATACGAATCTATATAAAAAACTAATTATGAAAAATTTATTAAATATTTTTTTAATATAGATTATGATGTCTACTACCATCTTGCAAAGTCTCAAATTAAAATTCAAAAAACTTGTGTATAGAGAAGCAAAAATGAGAAATTACATTATGGAGTAAGTTGAACCAAATAGCTAAGTTTAGAGAGTAAATTAAACCAAAACATAATTTAGAGGGATATCTGGATTTTCTTTAGAGTAGTAATTTGATCCTTTTCATTTGCAGGTCGCGCTTTAAGGGGAGCGCGCGACCCTCCGACCAGTTGCCTTTCTCCGTGTGTCTCAGCATGTCAGGAGCATGCGTGCATGTCAGCATGTGAGCGCCCAGTGTGTGTTATTAGGTGCATACTGAGTGGGATTTAAAAAATCTAATAACATTTAAATGGAGTATCCGTTTAAAATCCAGTTTATCCTTCGGTGCTCTACTTGGAAATACGAACATAACTACATCCCACATGCATATAATTTGAAATTTTTTTTATCTATATCAACTTACGTGTAATACTCGACATTAAAAAGTTGGTACCATGTATATATTCAGTGGCGGAGCCACCAATCTGGTAAGGTCTAGCTGCCGCCACACCTATTTTAGCCTCATAAATTAAGTTTGTTTAGCCTCACAAATTAAGGATAACGTTGGGGGATTAATTAGAGTGAGCAACTATGTACATCAGTTCGTGTATATACATAACTCACTTTGTCCTTTGATTTAGGTATGTGTCACGGTGACTAGGTCCATCAAAGCACGTTGGTCCAATAAAAAATTAGGAATGCAAACCAACTTAGTTTACCAGATGACTCTATATCTATAATTACTAGTACTAAATTTGCCATAAGTAGATTTTGATTCTGGCTCCGCCACTGTATATATTAAAATTGCTACTCTTGGATGTTCAATAACAAGCAACTTGAAGCGCTCAGCAACAACTTGTTTAGCAAGTAGCAGGAACAAACTTGTTCAGCACCTGGGCAACTTGTTTCGGCCCACAACAGCAGCACGGTGGTAGATGAGGCAACAAATTGGTGGGCCACAACAGCACTCGCTGGCCGCAACAGGCCGCAGCTGCAGGCCGAAACGGCCGTACGTCAGCGCTATTTATCGCGACGGGAATTTTTTTAATATATTTTCACGAATTTTCAAAAATAAATACCTGATTTCGAAATTTTCAAAACTAGTCTACAGCCGCCGTTTGAAATGGCGGTCAGATCCAACCACCGCGGACAACGGCGGTAGGGCTTGGAAACCGGTGTTGGCAAAGGTGGCTGCCTCACACGCGAGGCGGTAGGTGGGCTGAGGACCAACCGCCATTGGCAAAAGCGATTGTGCCCGGTAGGCGAGCCCGAAACATCAACCGTCGTTGCAAGCGGCGGTTGGTCCTGGCTACCACCGTTGCCAGTGGCGGTAGCCCTGCTGCCGTTTCCAAAGGCGGTTGGTGTGCACCGATATAAGCCAGCACGCCCAACTGCCACCCGCTCCCATTCACCTCCTTCCCTCCCTCGAAGCTCAACGAGCGGCCAATGAAGCAGCGTTTCAGCCATGTATGTCTCTAAACTAGTATGAAATAGTTTAGAAATTTTAAATTTAGTTTAGAAATAGTAGAAAATAGTTTAGAAATTTTAGATTTAGTTTAGAAATAGTACAAAATAGTTTAGAAATAGTAAAAAAAATAGTTTGAAAATAGTAGAAAATAGTTTAGAAATTTTAGATTTAGTTTAGAAATACTAGAAAATAGTTTAGAAATTCTATTTTTTTATAAATTACTGGAAATACTTTAGAAATTCTAGTTGTTTTAAATATTGCTGGAAATACTATAGAAATTCCTGGAAATACCTTAGAAATACTAGTTATTGCTTAGAAATTCTTGAAAATACTTTAAAATTTCTATATTTTGCTTAGAAATTTTTGAAAATACTTTATAAATACTAGTTATTGCTTAGAAATTCTTGAAAATACTTTAAAAATAATAAATTTTGCTTAGAAAATCCTGAAAATACTTTATAAAATCTAGATTTGGCTTATAAATTATAGATTTTGGTTATAAATTCCTAGAAATACTTTAGAAATACTAGTTATTACTTAGAAATTTCTGAAAATACTTTAGAAATACTAGATTTTGCTTACAAATTCCTGAAAATACTTTAGAAATACTATATTTTGCTTAGAAATTCTTGAAAATACTTTAGAAATACTATTTTTTTTAGAAATTGCTGAAAATACTTTAGAAGTTCTAGATTTTGCTTAGAAATTTTTGGGAATACTAGATTTTTTTAGAAATTCCTCGAAATACTTTAGAAACACTAGATATTGCTTAGGAATCTTGAAAATACTTTAGAAATAATAGTTTTTTCTTAGAAATTTCTAAAAATACTTTAAAAATACTAGATTTTGCCTAGAAATTCCTGGAAATACTTTAGAAATACTAGGTGTTACAGCTATGGCAGAGCAGGGTCCTCCTCCTCGTCCTCCGCCGCCTCCTCCTTCCCTCCCCGTCCTCAGCTGTTGCACGTGCTTCGTGAGCTCTTCGACGAGTGGATTGGCAGGGAGCACCGGTCATACCTGTCCGTGATCTGCGAACCAGAGCTAGGCACTGTGTGTGCTCGAGCTCCGTCGCACTACATGCCGCTTCACCCTTCTTGGGTTCCCAAGTACGTAATATGTCTTTGTATTTATTCGTTAATATTTTTTCATTGCACTAACACCTATTACATTTTTTTGGACCAGGCTACGCGCAGCAGGGCTTTTTTTGCTTGCACGCTTGTTCAAGGGGGACAACTTGCGGCAGATGATGTGCCACCAGGACCACACCTCGCGGTTTGGGTTCGACTACCCCCTCGTCTGCACACTCCTGGACCGGTGGCGTTCTTAGACGCACACTTTCCATTTCCCCTGGGGGAGATGACGATCTCTTTGGAGGACGTGACCCTCTTGTTTGGGCTACCCTGTGCAGGGGAGGTGATGGGGCGGCTGACCTTCCTGAGTCGTGGCGTTAGGATATCCTGGAGAGGTTCGTGCCAATGGTGCGCAACGCCCACGTGCCAAGGCCTGCCAACAAGTTCACCAACACCCACCGGCCCACCAGTAGTTGGTTGCGGCAGTACAACGTACATACCTCAATCTATTTATTTATTGTATTTTCATACAAGCGCAAGCAATTTAACAAATTTCGACTTCTTGCAGGCCGACTATATAAGAGCTGACCCCGACGCGGAGACTAGCAACAGGCACTTGGAGGCATACCTGTTGTGGCTGTTCAGCTATGTCATGTTCTGCGGGTCGCAGGGCGATGTGGTGTCGAGGTTCCTGACCCCCCATGCTCGGAGGATCGCCGACGCGGACTTGCTGGAGGTCCCCCAAGTTAGCTGGGGCGCCGCTGTTTTGGCAGCGATGTACAGGGGCCTGTGCGTTGGCGTCACCAAGACGAGCGGCTTCCCGTTGGTTGGCCACGCGTCGACCGAGGAGAATACGCTCTGCTACCGCCAGACCACGACACAGCAGACCGGCCCACCATGGGCTCGATGTGGTGCCACCGACAGGTACGGGCTTCTTACATTTGTTCGTTAACTTTCAAAAAATTTAGTCCTTCATAACAACTAACTTTTGCTCTCTTATGCGGCTCTTTTGGACGGAACAGATCAGGAGATCGTACGCCAATTTTGTCGGCCAGATCGACACGCTCACAGACCGCGATGTCATTTGGAGGCCCTACACCGACGCCTTGATCGCGGCGCGCGCACCTCAGGGCCTCTCGTCGCTGTGCTTTCAAGACCGCCAATACTGGATGACGAAGACGCTAATGGTGTGCGACATTTATGTGGAGGAGTACCACGTTCACCGCGTGATGAGTCCGTTCGGCCTCTACCAGGAGTCGCCCTCCCTGCTGCACACACTGTCGACTGTCCACGAGTTAGTTGAAGTTAATTGTTTAAGTTTTCGTTCACGTAAGTGAATTATTTCTGATAGATTCACAAAATTGTTGATAGGTAGACGCGGAAGGGGGCGAAGACTTCGGATGTGGCATGGCAGCCGAAGCTGCAGCGTTTCGTAGAGGCGTGGGCGAACGCCACGAACAATGTCGTCGTCGAGGAGCGGCCCCACACGACGATGCAGTCTGGAGAGCGTACTTGTAGTGGTACACGGTGAGGACTCGGAGGCGCATGACGTTCGTCCCACCAGAGCCTGAGCAGGAGAATATTCCTCAGCAGCAGCAGGAGCCAGTGGTGCTGTACCCCCTCCGACATGATCAGAACTACGACACAGCGGTAAGTTTGTGACAACAAATTTATCCATCTTTGATTATGTTCGCTCGTACTGATAATCCATCTTATCTTTGACAGTCTGGCATTATTGTCAAGATAGTTGCCCTGGCGCAGGACGCGGATGTGAATGCGGTGAACATGACGATCGCACAGCACCAGAGGGTGAACCGCAGGCAGGTGGAGGTCGCCAGGAGGTTCATGCGCACGGTGAACTTCTGCAGCGATGATTTGGCTCTCGCTCCACGTCACCCCTCGTCCTCCAGCAGCTCTGCCTCCAGTGCAGCTTCGTACCATGCACCGTCGTTGTACACACGACCACCGTACTCGACCACTATGCCCGCTCTGACGACCATGTATGTGCCTCGACCGTCTGGTTTCTACACCGCAGGTACGTCTTCTTTTTTTCATCATAATTTGCACAACATGTTTTTTGTTGTTTGTTGATGTACCACATCTAATCTTATAGCGAGACCACCACCGATACCGACGGGAGCGGGACCTTCGTCTTGGTCAGGACCGTCACCGGCACACACTCCACCGACACGACCACCCATTTTTCAGCACGCCGCGCCTCGACCACCTGTTCAGCATCCCAACTTTGGTGATGTCTCCTAAACCCTCTCCAAACACATACTCTCTTCAAACGATCGTGCTCACTAAATTCTATTTATTTCTGGCGAGACACCACTTGAGAGGGTCTAGATCAGAACATGTCATACTCTTTGGATGACTTCTTCGCGAACGATAAGATCCTAGAGGACCCGAAGGTGCTCGGACCTACCCAGTTGGGAGGGGCCCCGGTCGGGACCCAGCTAACGCAGGCGGACCAGATGGCGGCCTTGTACAAGCTGGCAGCGGCGGCGTCGGCAGCGGCAGGGACGGTGGGGTTGGTGGAGTTGACGGCGGCGACGGCACGGTCGACCGGAGAGGAAGAGGGGGCTTCTGGATCGACAACAGGTTTAGCGACACCCCCCCATCCGGAAGTCGTATGACGGCGCCAGGCACCACCGGACCCCTCACGTACCCCACCCTCCACAAGCATGCAGCACAGCGGGCAGCTAGGAGGGCGAGGGGGCCAAAGGGCCTGCCACGACCTACGAAGTGTGGTCCTATTTAGTTTTGTTTGTTGGACACTAGTTTGTTGGTGTATAAACTATGGAGTTTTGTTTCTATATAAATTACTATTTATTCGTATTCTCGTTTTTATCGAATTCCAAAAACAAATTGTCCCAAAACAAAAAAATTACAAAAACCAAAAAAAAAAGAAAAACACCCAACCGCCATTTGCAAAGGCGGTTGGACTGTGGCCGTTTTTCAAATGGCGGTTGGGCGCAGCCGGCCTACCGCCGGCCCAACATTGCTGCTGCCAGGTTTGTGCTTCAAACACCGGTTGAAATGACGGTTAGGGCCAACCGCTTTTGACAGCGGTAGTTGGTTCCAACCGCCATTTCATCTGGCGGCTGTAGACTAGTTTTGACAATTTCGAAATCAGGTATTTATTTTTATGAAAAAATATAAAAAAATTGACGCGACGGGATGCTCTATAGACACTTTTCCATGCTATAGACAGGAAAACAATAATGGGATTTGGTGGGCTCAGTACAAACTAAAGATGAAGAAACTGATGATGGGCCAAATGAGTTTCCCTCCTATTTTAATATTTTTTTTTGCAAATATGTTACATCTAAGCACATTATGTTTTCCATAAGGTTGACTTGCATTCCGAAAAATACCAATATACTGTTAATTCGATAAGGGATACCCTATAATAATTTGCAAAATACTGTTCTGCTTTTCTTTCGGCTTGATCAGGTCCACAATTTGCTACAAATTCAGAAACAGATGAGTTAGTGAATCTTAATACAATGTATAGTCAATCTTTTGATTTCTCGCAGACACGAACCCTGATAGTGCCGGGCGCCACCAGCTGGAAAAAAAGTACTACCATTCTACCACTATGTCATGAACTCAGCAGGTATTGATATGCCTTTCTCAGAAAGAAATAAATGATCAGGTATTCACATGCATACAGAAAAATAGTTACGGAACATTTGAAAACTATACTCACATGATACCCTAGTTGCATAATACACGCTTAGGAGTACAATTTTTCAACAAAAGAGCACACCTTCATCCTCTCATCACTGTCTCACAGCCTCACGTTCTTCTCCAGCGTGCCGCCATTTGCTGCACGTGGTTGATTTAATCCATCATCGCGAGCAGGAGGCCCGTCGATAGCCGGCAATGGCTCCAGACTCTCGACGTAGGCAAAGGTTTTCATGTCGTCGTAGTTTCGCGTGTCATCATCCAAGACGAGCTCCCCCTTCTCCTCCAGCAGCGGCGGCAGCCTGTTGTTACCGTCGCGGTCGATCAAGCTGCCGACCTTATGCCGGTACAGCCGTGCCATGCCCCACGACCGGCTCATGGCGTACTCCCCGACGGTCAGGTGCGGCGCCGTGATCCAGCGCCCCAGGTGGCCCCGGGGCTCGGGGAGCGTGCAGCCCCGAGCCCACCGTGGCTGCCCTCCACCGCCACCGCTCTCCAGCACCCACACCTCCACCCCCTCCCACGACGTCATCTTAGCGATGCCCAGCCGCGCGTGGACGCTCGTCAGCCGCCACCCGCCTTGCTCCGGGCCTCGGAGAGCCGGCGGCACGTCGAAGCACGTGACGCGCTCGTCTTCGAGGTCAAGCGCCATGACCCTGTCGGCGTGCGCGTCGAGCCAGTATGTGAACCCGTCGACGCTGACCGCTTCACACGAGTGGTGGTAGCTCGCGTCCGGGGCGAGCACCGGCACCTCCCGCCACGACTCGCTGCCGCCAAGGGTGAGCACCCAGACGGCGCGGACCGCCTGGCCCTGCCGGCACGGGATGTGCACGACCTTGTACTCCCCCGTCGTCGGGTGGTACCCGAAGCTGTACTTCCCGAACGCCATGAACAGCGTCGGCGCCGGCGCCGGCGGGAGGATCCGCGACTCGCCGGTGATCGGGTTGGTCACCGCGATGGTGGAGTTGCAGCTGGCGGCGTTGATGGCGCACAGGGTCCTCTCGTGGAGGCAGAGCAAGCCGTTGCACGTGCCGACTAGATCGTAGCGGCCATCGTGGGAACACCAGTACCTCCACGCGTGCCGCCTGCGGGTTCCTTCTTTGTCGTCGAAGACGACGACGCGGCTGGAGCCCCGTCCGGGGATGAAGACGAGGATCTTGGTGCGGGCCTTCCAGTCCGGCGTGCGCTCGTCGATGAGGTCGCGCCACCGCTTGCAGACGAGCCGGAACCGCCGCCGCGAGCTCGTCGGGAGGAGCAGCAAGACCTCCACCATGGCGTCGTCCGGTAGACTGAAATCGTCATCCGCCATTGCGCCTGCTTATGGCTAGTAGATTGATCGATCTCGAGACCTTACGAGTTACGAATCGTGCAGATTATAATAGGAGATGGATCATATGTTTACGTGGCGTTTTCGCTGTTCTAGAGTCTCAAGAGAGATATACTACGTGCGTATCAATACAGACTTTTTCGCTGAAAACCGAACGTGATTCGTTTGAAGATAAGCACATTTGGAAAACTGGAAATTATTTGGAAATTTGGATTGCATACAGACTGTGTCAGTTCGAGCCCTTGGGTGAGTCATCATCATCAAATACTTCTTGTGTTCGAGCACTTACGGACTGGATCCGATCCGCCACCGCGTCCATGGATCATTGGCAATGGCTCGAGAGTCTCAACGTAGGCGAAGACCTTCGTCGGCAAGCAGTATGTTCCGCCGTTATCCACAGTGAGCTCTGGCATCTCCATCGGCCTCAGCTGCTTGCTATTTTCATGGCGGCGACCCCCCACGCCGTCCACCACCTTGTGCCGGTGCAGCCACCTCATGTCCTCGGACTCGCACAGGACGTGCCCCTCGTGCTCGAATTGCGGCGCAGTGACCCAGAACTGTCCGCGATCGACGGGCAGCGCGTGGTCCCTTGCCCAGCTCATCGTCCCGACCAACCGCAGCTGCCATTCTATATGCTCCAACTCCAATGCCCCTGCAGCTGCTCCACGAGCGTGTACCGCAAGCTCCACTGCGGCTCTCCGCCGTGTCTCTCCAGCACCCACACGTGCACCCCCGTCTGCGTCATCACGGTGAGGCCGAGCCTCGCGTGGACGCTCGTCATCTTCCACTCCGGCACGCGCCGCGCGGCCACCACCGGCGGCCTGTCGAACCACGCGACGCGCTCGTCTCCGAGGTCCAGCGCGATGACCCGGTCTGCCGGCGTGTTCAGCCAGTACGTGGACCCGTCGACCCTGATGACGTCGCAGGAACGGCGGTAGCTGGCGCCACCCGGGGCGACCACCGGCACCTCCCGCCACGACGACACGCCGCCGAGGGTGAACACCTGCACCGCACTATCGGAAACGGCCTCGCTGCCGTGAGCAAAGTCTTTGCCGTGAGTCGAATATCGGCCTCACGGCAAACAACCCTGTTTGCCGTGAGCATCCGAGCTGGCTCACGGCAACTATAACCCACACGGTGCACAGGTTGTTTGCCGTGAGCCGGTCCACAGAACTCACGGCAAACGAATCACGCACGGTGTATATTGATGTTTGCCGTGAGCTTGCTAACCAGGCTCTCGGCAAAGGAAACCCCACACGGTGACGTTCCTCACCGTGACGGCCGGTGGCCTGGACCGTTCCCTTTGCTGTGAGCCTGACGGCTAGCTCACAGCAAAAAAAACCACACACGGTCACGTTGGTTCTGTGCCGTGAGCTGGATGCGCGGCTCACGGCAAACGTGTAGCAGCCGCGTGGCAGCCGCGTGGGAGCCACACGGGCGCCACGCGGCACGGCCTCACACCATTTTGCCTTGAGCCAGGCGAGGCTCACGGCAACGTGTCTTGTTGCCGTGTGTCTCTTGGCTTTGCCGTGAGCTTCCTTCCTTGCTCACGGCAAAGTTTAGAAAAAAAACTGCCCTTCCCACTTCAAATTTTTTCCTCTCATGAAAAACATCTCAACAAACAACATATTCAAACTTGGGACAATTATAGCTCAGTTTGCTATATTTAACAATTTTATTTCTTTGTATGTGTTTTTCTCGTATACGTCCGATTTGAACTGGAAGTGCATAAAATCATAGACTAAAGTTAGTGTTTTAATGATATTTCATGTTCTTCATTCATTTCTCATACATATACCATGAAATGAGACTATATTTCAACCATTTGGTTCTGGACACATGATTATGAAGGTTTCGTCCGATAGTATTTTAATTGTATAAAATCCATATACAATTTTAAAACATCATGAAATTGGTATGGACATCATGATATCATGTATGGAGGCTGTGGTGAAGAGTTGAGATGGTTTCGAATTACTCGACACGTACGCTGTGTAGAAACTGAAGCATCTCACTGGAAGTTTCTGAGAGGTTGACTCATGTGACTAGAGTTTGTGGTCTTCGTGAAGTTTATATTCAAATTTGACCTTGGAACTTTGCCTATGATCATTACACAACTTAGAGTGTCTTATGTTGGTTCTTGACATAATTTTGGTGTAGTTTTATAATTTTGATCATTATCGGACCACATGAAATGATAGAGTTAGAGTTGAAAGTACAATGAAACTAATGTCTTTAATTCATCAAAGTGTAAATTTAACATTGTATAGTTAGCTTAGCAATTAACTATCATAATGCACTCAAAAAAAGTTTAAAGAAAATAACTAAAAAAACTAGAGAAAAATTAACAAAATCTATAAAATGCCCTTTGCCGTGTGTAGCTCACGGGAAACAATGTAAACACACGGCAACAAGGCCTCATTGCCGTGAGCAAGGAGTAGCTCACGGCAAAGACGCGCCCGGGCCACGTGGCGCATAGGGCCACACGGAAGCGGCTGTGAGCAGCTATTTGCCGTGAGCTCTGGATCCGGCTCACGGCAAGAACTTGTGTTTGCCGTGAGCTCTAGATCCGGCTCACGGCAAACACAACCTCAGGGAACCCTAGGGCGGGTGCGGCTGACCGGTGGGCCCGTCTCTCCGTTGCCGTGAGCCAGATCTGTGGCTCACGGCAAAGGGTCTACGGGCCCACCGGTCAGCCGCACCCGCCCCACTCTTCTCCACACCACACACACACGAACACAACACAGACACCACTCCACACAACACACACACACACGCCACCGCGCACCACACCCCACCCCACACCGCCTGCCGTCCCCGCCCGCGCCGGCCGTCGTCCCCGCCCGCGCCGGCCGTCGTCCCCGCCCGCGCCGGCCGCCGTCCCCGCCCGCGCCGGCCGGAGTCACCGCCAGCGCCGGTCGTCCTCCCCGCCGCCGCGCCCGTCGCCCATCGCCCGTCGTCCCCGGCTGCTGCCCCGCCGCCCCATTCTCTGATCCATAGCCACGAGAAGGGAGAAGGGGGAAGAGGGGGAGAAGGGAGGAGGAAGAAGAAGGGGGAGGCGCGTCGCCGCCGCGCCGTCCCGCTGAAGCCGAAGTCCCCAAGACCGGCGCCGCCCGAGAAGAGGAAGAGCCCGTCCGCGTCGAGCCATCGACGGAGCAGAGCAAGACCGCCGCCGTGAACATCGTCGCTGCTACACCAACGCGCCCGTCACAGCCACGTCTTCACCTCTGCCCCAACGTGAGCCTCTCCACATCCTTGCTCTCTCTCCTTCACCTTGGTCTGCCTGAGTTGATGCGCCGGCCTTTTAGCCGTGCCATGCCGTGCTATGCCGATGATGATATGAATTTTACCTAGTGTTCTTGCTGGGTAACATATGGTGACCTTGAGCTTATGGTTTTATGCTTCTCATGGTTGTCATCAAACCGTGCGATACATCCCTTCCCAAGCAACAACTTGGTTGGGATGGATGTGTCTCACGGTTCCATGGCTGTCATGAACCCCTTTTTTACCACTTTTCATGATCTATGCTCTATAAGTTCAAGGTCAATGAGCGGCAACATATCTGAGGCAACTTACTATTTTGGGATGTGTGGTTGTCGGCCATCGTGTCGTTGTTTTGTTGCAGGTTTTGAAAACCTCACAGTGTAGGGGAGGTGGTATCGAAATTTTGTTTGTTTTTAAATTCAACTTTACTCATGCCTATGATGATATCAAAACTTACCCAAATTTCTTGTTGGGAAACATATAATGACCTTGAGCTTGTGTTCTTCAATTATATGCTTCTCATGGTTGTCATCAAGGCATGGGACACATCCATGCCCAACAGGTCGGTCGTTATGATATGATGGTTGGGCTGGTTGTGTCCCATGCTTTCATGTTGTCATGAACCCCCTTTTTGTAGTTCTTGTGTTCTTCTATGCTCCAAGTTCAAGGTCATCTGAAAAGACAAAATATCTGAGGCAAATTTCTATGTGCAGCGGATTAATTATGTTTTTATTTAGTACGTGTACTCTTTGCTTTCTAATACATGTACTAATGCGTGCTTTTACTCTTTTTTTGCATTTGATTGAACAAAGATGCCTAAGGGGCGCGGCGGCAAAGGCAAAGGCGGAGGCGGTCGCGGCGGTCGCGGGGTGACGAGGAACCTCAACGAGTTCTACGCTGACACCGCCCCTGACGCCTCCCAGACGGCTGAGGGCTCCAGGGCAGGTGGTAGGAGGTCACCCACTCCGGACCGTCCACCTCCGTCTGGCGGAGGAGGAGGAGGTAGGGCTGCCCGCCGGAGGTCATCCTCCCCTCTTGGTTCTTCGTCGTCTGGAGGGAGGGTGGGACGCAAATCGCGTCCCTCTATTGTGGTGCCCCCACAGGTGCAGGAGAGGGAGGAGGAGGAGGAGGAGAGGGAGGAGCACAGGCAGAGGCAGCTGCAGGAGGATAGGGAGATGGAGATGGAGAGGGAGAGGGAGAGGGATAGTGGCAGTGGAAGTGGAGGTGATGTTGGGGGAGAGGGAGAGGGAGAGGGGGAGGGGATAGGGAGGGGGAGGGGGATGGGGAGCAGCAGGGTGGGAAGATCTGGTTGCGAGGCCCTTCAACGCTTCCTTCGCGTCCCATACCTCCTGCGGAACGATCGATTATTGCACCTGAAGGGAAAAGGTAATCTACCAGTACTTTTTCATTAGTTACTTTGAACTTTTACAATTGAAACTATTAATTTGTCTGAACCAATTTTGCAGGGGATGGATGGAAGTCGCTCCAGGGAGTCACAAACGACTTCCCAATGGCATCCTCGGTATTTTGTGCAAGGTTCATTGGCCTGGATTGGTGGAGGTTGGGGACCGAGAGGACCTAACAGAGACGTTTGACCACTACGTCAGCGCGACCGATCAAGATGATCGAGACGGCCAGAATTTCCATACCAAGGCCGGGCGGTTGGTAGCCGAACTATGGGTAAGTCTTCCTCGCAAAACATTGCCAATCTCAATACATCACTTTTGCATTGCATATGCCTAAAGTATTGACCACACTTGTATATGCAGGATTTCTACAGATGTGAGGAGGGCTCTCTAGACCGGGCGAATGCGGTGGCGAGAAATGCCTGTCAGAAGCTGGTGCATGATATGATTTACGAGGCCCGTGTGGGCACCGTTGTCTTCTACTTCGCTAAGCACAAGGGCTTGAAAATCACCAAAGAGCAGGCAAGAAACGAGAAGCTGCCCAGAGAAGAATGGTTGAGGGTAAGATCTCGCATATCACTGCAATATTGACCTTGGAATCGTTCACGTATGGTCAATTTGATGTACATGTATGACATGCACTTGATGACCTGCAGGTGCCTCCGTGGTGGTGTAGCAGCAATCGGCAGGCTTGGGCGAGGCTGGTGGACAGGTGGCTTGACCCGGAGTGGGACGCGTTGCACCTCACTCGCCGGGAGCGGCGTTTGAAGATGCCAGGTCCGGCACACCATCAAGGCAACCTAAACCTAAGCCGATTTGCGGCTAGATGGGTACGTGGATTTATTTCTTTATTGTAATGCTCACAATTTTGCATTTTTTGTGATAATCTTGTTGTTTGTTGCATTGTTGCAGTCTCGGTCCCATGGTGGCCAGCCTTGCTCCCAGCTCGAGGCATATGCTTTGTCTCACAAGGGCAAGGCGACGTCGGGCATCACCTACAACGAGGCAGACCCGCCCGAGGCGTACACAAACCCGACGATCCAGCCCCGCATCGTCCGGTACAACACGACGGCAAGGGAGGTCCATGGGCCAGAGTTCGATCCGAGGATGGTGCCGCTTGATGGAGAAGTGATAATGAGGATCGGACACGGCAAGCAGCATGGTCGGTACTTTGTTGGCGACAGCATCCTCGACCCGGCTCGTGTTCCCTCTCTCCCGATGGTGAAAGCTCGGAGCACGAGCTCAGCCCCACCCGTACAGCGACGACCGACCGCTACCGAGACCTTGCTGGAGACAGTCCAGGTAATTTGATCTCTTATATCTGTCGTTCATTGACCATGCTTCTTATATGTTTGCTTTGCCTTCTAATGTTGGGGTCAAAAATTGCAGGCCAAGCTGGAAGAAGAGAAGGCCGAGCGGCAGAGGGAGCAGGCGGCCAGCCAGCAGGTGCTGCAGCAGTATGTCGAGGCCAATAATCAGCAGATGCAGCAGGTGCTTCAGTACATCCAAGGTCTTTCTTCGACGATTGCTGCATCTCAACCATAAGTGCAATTCCCTTCTCTACTAGCGATCTTCCTTCCTCCTAGGCCGACTCAGAGTACTCCGGTGAGTGTGTTTCCCACTTCTCTTTCCATTTCTGATAGTGACTTAGAGCTAATAATGACTTAGAAACCTAGAATGACTTAGATCTAAGAATGTAGTTTCATTCTCATAGTGACATAGAACTTTCATTGTCATAGTGATATAGAATTTAGAATGTTGTACTTCCATGTTTTTGACTTGCAATTTTGTGCAGATTATGTCGGCGGCATCGAATGGTAGCCCCGCTGCACATGACATGTCGCCGTCTCAGCGGCCTCCGTGGGTCCAAGGGACGGGTGCGTGGGGGCAAGCGATTCACGGCTCTAACTACACGTGGCCGTCGTGGCCGCATGTTCTGCCGGGCATGGCGCAGATGCCGCCAACCGGCTCACCAGCGTACTCATGGCCGCAGGCGCCACCTGGGGGGTCGGGGACGCAGTCGCCGTCGCCGCAGGGGCCGTCGCCGCAGTGAGTAATGGACTTGTCTTTGCATTTAGACTAGTGTTTGTGGACTTATGTTGCATTTGTGTACTATGTTGATACCTAAGCTGTCTGTCATGCTTATGTGGACTACGTGATGGTTATGTGATGCTTATGTGGATAGTTGAACTGCCTGTGATGGTTATGTGACATATAAACTGCCTGTGATGGTTATGGTGACATATAAACTGCCTGTGATGGTTATGATGACATATAAACTGTCTGTGATGATTTCAAATGATTTATTGAATCTGGGGTGCCATATAAGGTTTTGGAAAAAAACAAAAAAAACAAAAAAAGGAAACTTTGTCGTGAGCTTTATCCATAGCTCACGGCAAAGTTCCACATTTGCCGTGAGCTTTATCCATAGCTCACGGCATTGAGGAGCTACCTGGCAGCCGGTGAGAAGCTGTTTGCCGTGAGCTGGCCGATAGGCTCACGGCAAAGATGCTGACGCCAGCTGCAACGTCACAACCCCTTTGCAGTCTTTGCCGTGAGCCCGACATGAGACTCACGGCAAAAAGAGCCGTCAAGTGGGCTCCCGTGACGTCCCGTTACCCTTGGTTGCCGTGAGCTAAGTCCCACTCACGGCACACGTTTTCCGGGAGTCAGAAGGCTGGCTCACGACAAAAAACCTGTTTGCCGGCCAAACTTTGCCGTGAGTTCTTTACCGGCGGCAACTCACGGCAAAACCTTTGCCGTGAGTGGACCGGTCTTTGCCGTGAGGAGCCGACTCACGGTAAAAATGCTGTTTCCTGTAGTGCCGGGTCGACCGCCTGGCGCCACCAGTATGGGATGTGCACGACCTTGTACGCCCCGGTCATTGGGTGGTACCCGAAGCTGTACTTCCCGAGCACCCTGAGGTGCTCCCACTCCCACGGCGTCGGGACGGGGGGAAGCGCCAGCGTCTCGTCGGTGATGGGGTTGGTCACCGAGACGGCGGACAGGCTGTCGGTGCCGAAGCCGAGCGATGCGTACTCGTGCAGGCAGAGCAGGCCGTTGCAGGTGCCGACCAGGTCGACGAACCCCCGGGCGTGGGAGCACTGGTACGTCCACGTGTGCCTAGGGCTCCCGCCCTCGTCGCCGAAGACAAGAGCGCGGGAGACGCCGCGCTGGCTGCGGAGGGCGAGGATCTTGGTGCGGACCCACCGCTCCGGTGTGCGCTCGACGATGAGCTCGCGCCAGTGCTTGCAGATGATACGGAACCGCCGCCGCGAGCTCGTCGGGAGGAACAGCAGGACCTGCACGAGGGCGTCGTCGGGTAGATCCAAATACACGCCCGCCATTGCGGCGCCGATCTCTGGTCGATCCATCTCTCTCGAGGAAGGTCTTGTCATCGTCATCAGTATATATGATCGAGATCGAGATCAAGATCTTACGAATAATCGTGCGGTTTAGAGCATCTCCAAGAGAATGCTTAAACTTCCCCTAAAACTTGTTTTGGGGTGAAAACTGGAAAAATCCTACTCCAACAGAACCCCAATACTCTCCCCAAACTATTCGCGACCCGAATCCAACCCTCCTCGCTGCGGAAATATACAGGGTTCGTCCACCTCTCCCAATCCGCTCGTGCGCATCTGTTCCGCCGCCTCCCTCGCGAAATTGCTGCCGCGCGCGCCACTTTGTCGTAGCCATGATCGATTTCGCGTGCGCGCTAATTTGCCGCAGCCACGATCGAGTTGCGGCGGCGGGCACCTCCTGCCGCCACCACCGGTTGCTCGACGGCCCGCTGCACCGGCCCTCGTCGCCTGCACACATGCTCTTGTTCGGCGAAGATTCCTCCTCCTGCACCTCGACGCCGAGCTCGTTGACCTTCTATTGCTGGCTTGCTGCTGCTATCCTTCCGGTGGTCGACTGCTAGCTGATGGGCGATGGAGCCGCCGCGGCCACACCTACCAGCGTCACGGTGACAGGCCGCATGGCCAGGGCCGTCCCTAGGGGAGGGGCAGGCAGGGCGCTGCCCATGGGCCCTATCGGGCGAGGGCCCATCAGAGTATAGATGTTTCCTGGGACCGTCCGTCCACCGATCGTGTAGGTATAGTCCCCAGACCAGGCCTGCACAACGACGTATCGCATTCGTCAATCGCCAGGCACGCAACGCACGACGACGGATGGGACGAGATCGAGAAAGACGAGAAGACAAGGAGCAGTGAGACCCCGAGGGCGACGCGCAGACCGACGGCGTTATTGTTGATTATGCCATTGTTTCATTGACTAGTCGATTTGATCAGCTAAAGGAATTTGAGAAAATATTTGGTTTCTTATTCAATTCAGATAATCTAAAGTCCTTAGATCATAGTGACCCACGAGATTGTTGCACAATTTTTGTGAATAAGTTTTCTCATGACAACCAGTCTGATGTTGAGTTAGATGATTTGTTCTCTGAGTTGAAAGTGTTGCAAGTAACTTTGCCAGATCAATTGATGTCAGCATCTGAGATTCTTCACTTTGTTAAAGATGCAGATTGTTATCCGAATGCTTCTATTGCATATCGGATTCTATTAACTATTCCGGTGACCGTAGCATCGACTGAAAGAAGCTTTTCCAAATTGAAGCTATTAAGAAATTGTTTGAGGTCAACTATGCTACAAGAAAGATTAAATGGCTTGGCTATGTGCAGTATTGAGAAGGATATTTTAGATACAATTGATCTTAATAGGGTTCTTGAAGATTTTGCATAAAAAAATGCTCAAAGATGCCTTTTTAAAAAGCACTAAAGCACTGTGCTTTTATTTGAGGTAACTATCATAGTTATTTTATCATTTTTATCTTCTTTGATGTACTGGTACTTTTACAAAAAGAATTAAATATATGCTACAAGTTATCTCTTATCAATAGTATTGTATAATGTAGTCGTTATATTAAAATATTAGATTGTTAGACTCTTAGTGTGTAACTCGCACAAGGGCCCATGAAACTTGTGGGACGGCCCTGCGCATGGCAGAGGTTGCTGCATATTCGGCTGGTGCATGGTGTGCAGAGCAGAAGTAATCGTGCGCCTTCCCGGCGCCTCCTGGCTTTAGAATGAGATGCATGTGCTGTTGAAATCATGTTATGGTTGTCTTTAGAGTGAGATTATCTCTGATGACGAAAAGAAAATCACAAATATAACTGATGAAGCTGTTGTAAGTTGTATTTGTAACCCTCCGGTCTTTCACTTCAACGGTGTCCGGAAATAGCTTCAAGGACCTTGTTCCATTTGCTCCGATCCAGAACCAGGCAATAGTTAGAAAGACACTAGAGACTAGAGCGCTAGGTGAAACTGCCGTGAGCGCGCATGAACTATGAAGCACAAATGAGTAGTGGAGGCGCAAGAGCGACATTAATTTCGCTGGAGCATAGCAGACTGCACAAAACTGGAAAGCTAGAGCCTAGAAGAGCTGCGGCGGCGAACGACGGTTCTACGCAGGCGACACAGAACAGATCGCTGAGGGAGGATTCTGGGAGATGATCGTGCCCAAGTGAAGGGCCCACATATGCTGACGTGGTCACTTTGGAAGTATTGGGGAGTTTATTATTAGAGAACTGCTGTGGGAGAACAAGATTTTGGGGGGGATTTTTTTTAGCAAAACCCTAATACATAGTTTTGGGAAAGAATTTTTTAGCACACTCTTGGAGATGCACGAATGTATTTTTTGTCCTTACTTCTCGCGCAGAAATGTAACGGAACGGAGATGTTTGGGTTGCTGCTATTCCATCCGTCCCAAATTGCACACTATTTTAATATTTTTTGGAAACTTAAAGCATATCAAATTTGATCAAAATTATAGAATAATTACCAAATAAGATTCATAGTAACATCCATTCAACATGTTTCATAGTGTACTAATGTTCATTCACAGTATATAGATTCGATCCTATGACTATTCGTGGTTTTCTTTATAATTTTCATCAAACATAAAATAGTTTGAAAATAACCTATAATTTGAAATGGAATTTGAAGCAAACGCAACCGTCATGGGAACTGTATGCGAGCAAAGACTCTGTGGTCTTCACGTACAAGAAGGTTCGAACGCTGTAGCTATCGTACGCCAGGACAAAATCGCAATTACTTGCGAATAGTCGAGATCGAAATCACAAAGTTGAGAAAACGAGAGTAACCATAATTACATTTGAAAAACAGGAGAACACGTATACCCCTTTTTGAATACCACAGTGGATCAGGTCACTGGTAGAACCGATAAACCGAGGGAGTATGATTTGGAAGGCTATCACGAAATGCGTGCATGATACGAAACTTCCCTCCGTAAGTGTCGTTGTAACGGTGACGAGATCTCCGAGGATTCACGGGAGTAGCAACAAACTTGGGGCACAAAGGGGCGGAGGCCGCGGACGCAAGTGTGTAGGTCGATCGATCGCACGCTGGAGCACCGCGTCGCAATGGACGGCGAGGGCTGCTGGGTCTGGGATACTCTTTTAGCTTTTAGCACGGATCGCGCCAACTAATTAACCATTTTCGTAATATTTTTTTGTGTGGGATCGAATGGGTTCAGTCCAACCATTCACCTGCAGTCCACGCCCGTCCCATCCACCATCCCCATCGGCGTTTCTGATGACTATAGATGGCCATTTGTCCCGCCCAGCCCATCCCAGTCCAGCACGAGTCCGATGCGACACGGGCATGACGGGCACGAACACGACACGCCACGTGGGTGGCCACGAGGGGATTGAATTGATCGATTCTATCCAGAAGCCTATTGAGATAAGGGGCACTTTGGTCCTTTCACCGGCTAGAAAAATGCAAAATAAATTATAATCAATGAAATTGACACAAATAAAAACAAACGCTACATAATTAATTGTAATTATAGATCTCTAAATAATTAATGTAATCAAGTGATTCAAGTGTTGTAAGAATCTATTGTTCATGTGTTGATGATCATGCATGCATTGGTGGTAACCTCACTAAACTCATACATGGGTGCTTGCACCTCCATCCATGCGCCGAACCAATCAGCAGTTGCGCAACTAAATCATACATCAAAATCGTTCGAGCTGGAAACCAATCACAGTGCCTGTCGTTCGCGATAGCAATCTCAAATGCAACCAAACACAACACACTATATGCTTTCATCCCGCCTCTCATGAGCCTGTACATGCCCTCCATCCCGGCTCAAACCCTCTTGGCAACCAATCACGTCCTTAATGACCGCATCGCACGGACTTTGCGTTCTGTCTGTGTGCTGTGTGGGAGAGGCTGAGGAGGCGTTGCCGACCGGGGCTGCCGATGGAGCCAACAATGTGTGTAGGAGTTGGTTTATCGGTGGGTTTTGGAGAGTTGGCATGTGCATGGGCTCGCATCTTTCTGGTGTTTTTTCGCTCTCCGTCTTTGGGCAAAGGCTCGAAGACCCCGTTTTGTGATCGTGGATTCGTGGTATAAATTATGTGTATAAATTGCTATAAGAATATCATGTAAGTTGATGTTCGAAAAAAGTTATGCATATAAGTCACTATTCAAAAAAATTATACGAATAAATTTAGCATAGCATCAAACTTATGATTAAAATCTATCTGATAAAAATTTACAGTTGAAAGTTATGCATAGAAGTTATGTTTATAAGTTTCAAAAAATAGAAACCTGCTTGTCACATGTTAAAAAAATTATGCACATAAGTTATTCTTCAGGAAATTGTGCATATAAGTTATACATATAATAAGTTTCGCGTGTCATCAAAAAGTTATACTTAAAACTTATCTCATATGAATTTATAGTTCAAAGCTATGCATCGAAATTATGTGTATAAGTTTCAAAAAATAGAAAACTGCTTATCACACAAGCTGATGTTAAAAAAATTATGTTATTCTTCAAGAAATTGTGCATACAAATTATACATATAAGTTCCGCACGCCATCAAAAAAGTATGCTTAAAACTTATCTGATATAAATTTATAGTTCAAAGTTATGTGTGAAGCTATGTGTATATGTTATGTTATTTTAAAATAAAAATTGTAAGGAGTAAACTTAAAATAATAATTATCTGAGAAAAATGTGGTGTTATCATTAGGAAATCAACTCTGGTTAGTAGTCTCGGCCACTACGGATAATTAAAAACTGAAGGATCAGCGCTGGTTAGTAGTCTTGGTCAATAAAAAATGGAAGGTGGCAGTGTGTGAGGCGGAAGGTATAGCCACCAGCATACCATAAATGCACTGTCGGAAAATCGCTCGCCACGAACGCTGCTGGCGCGCGCGCTAAATAGCAGTCCCCAGTCCAGTTGCGTTGTGTGCAGCGATTCTGCTGGTTCTGCTCGCGTACCAAGCTTTGTCGCGACAAGGCTCCGGCTCACTGTCACGCTCACGCACCGGCGAACTGACACAATTGCGTTGTGTGGCGTGGTGTTTTTCGACGAAACCACCGCAAGATTCCGGAACTCGGAAGCACGATCCGGACGGCGTGTTTGGGTTCGAATCACGATAGGAGACGACGACGACGACACCGGTGGAGTCCGTCTCGTCCGCGGCGGCTCGCCCAAACTGTCTGGCACGCCGCACGGGGGGCCGCCGTGTCCGTTTGGCGTCCGGCGTCCGACTCCAAACGAAATCAACAGCATTCCGACTCCGAGGCCACAACGGAAGGCTTAGCTTCGCGCCATAAAACTCAGGCCCGCCGTGCCTTCCAAGGGCAACACCAGAAATCTTTGCATATGCTGCACGAGAGATCGAGATCAAGAGAGAACATCATCGAATCGAAAACCCATCGCGAGGATCGAAGCTTGTTCGGCGATCGCGACGCGCCACAGCTAGCATGGGGCGGCGGCCCGCCAACCTGGCGGCGTGGCTCGTCCTCGCCGTCCTGGCCCTCTTCGTCCCGTCGAGCGCCGCCGCGCAGATCAAGACCACCGACACGCGCTGGAGCTTCCACCTCCCGCTGCCGAGCGGCGTGACCGGCGCCGAGAGCCTCGCGTTCGACGGCAAGGGCGAGGGGCCCTACGCCGGCGTCTCGGACGGTCGCGTCCTCAAGTGGGGCGGCAGCGCCGCCGGCTGGACCACGTTCGCGCACAGCACTAACTACCGTAAGATCCCGCTGTGCACGGCGGGCGTGGCGCCGTCGGAGGAGACGGAGAGCATGTGTGGACGCTCGTTGGGCCTGCAGTTCAATGCCAAGACCGGCGACCTCTACATCGCCGACGCGTACCTGGGCCTCGTGAGGGTCGCCCCGGGCGGCGGCGAGGCCGAGGTGCTGGCAACCAGCGCGGACGGCGCCCCGTTCAACTTCGTCAACGGGCTCGACGTCGACCAGGCCACCGGCGACGTCTACTTCACGGACTCGAGCGCGACATACCCGAGGCGCTTCAACACGGAGATCATGATGAACGCGGACGCGACGGGGCGGCTGCTCAAGTACGACGCGCGGTCCAGGCGTGTCACCGTGCTCAAGGCCGGCCTGCCGTACCCGAACGGCGTCGCGGTGAGCCCCGACGGCGCGCACGTCGTGGTCGCGCACACCGTGCCGTGCCAGGCGTTCCGGTACACCATCCGCGGCGGCAAGGCCGGCCAGTACGAGCTGCTGGCGGAGCTGCCGGGGTACCCCGACAACGTGAGGCGTGACGGCAAGGGCGGCTACTAGGTGGCGCTGAACCAGGAGAAGCAGCGGCTGGACGTGGTGCCGGGAGCGGCCCCCGTGAAGCATCTGGTTGGTGTTCGCCTGGACGCTGATGGAGTGGAGACCGAGGAGCTGACAGCGGCCAAGGGCGTAACGCTGAGCGACGTGGCGGAGAGGAAGGGGCAGCTGTGGTTGGGGTCCGTGGAGCTCGAGTATGTTGGCCTGGGGTGTGTTTAGAGTCAAAACGTTTGTGCAAAGTTTGACAATTCTGATCAAAATTGATGCAAAATACACTGTAGCATCAGATGAATATTGAGAGGTGATGTGATGGGATGTGATAGATGATGAGGTGTTTTTTGAAAAAATTTGGGCTTCTAAACACACCCCTGGTTGCTTGAGTTGCCAACAGTCGTATAGCCTTGTAGGTAGTGTCATTAGGGATTGGATTAAGAAAGAGATATATAGTTACGTTGTATAGGTTTTTTCGAAGAAAATTTGCAAGAAAAAAGTTTTTTCGAAGAAATAGTTAGTCTATTTACAGTTAAGCGTAGCTGCAGGTCTCGTGTCAAAAAATTACCAACATTGTAATACCAAATTCAATAAAGTTTCATTATATTATTTTGTTCATTCTCTGTTTAATCTGATCTCACGTGTTAGCTTCGTAGCTGACGTGTGCGTTTTCCTCATTGATTCTCACTAGATCGTCCTGGACCAATCCGTCTCGTGGAGCCGTTTTGGACAATTAGGCTCTGTATGGTTACTATAAATCACCTATAGATGTCCATTTGGGCCGCCCGGCCCGGCCTTGGCCCGGGCCCGCCCTGGCCCGGTTGTCACTGTGCTGGGCCTGGCCCGGCACTACACCACATCGTGCCGTGCCGGGGTAGCCCACGGGCTGCAGCAACGGCCCAGGCACGAGCCCACGGGCCTATTTCGTGTCGGGTCAGCCCGCACCAGCCCGGCCCTACACGCGCAATCGGGCAGCCCGCAGCCCGCCCCACTCGTCGGAAGGAGACCGCGCATCGCAACACAGGCCGCAGCTCCGGCTCCCCGCGCCGCTAGGCCGCTGCTCGAGCTCCCGCAACGCCGCCCAGCTCCCCGCCGTCGTTCCGCCCGCACCTGGCTTGAGGCCGCGGTCGCTAGACCCTTTGCGCTGCTGCGCCGGCCGTGGAGAAGAGGGGAGGCCGGCCGTGGAGGAGAGGAGGGTCGAAGGGCGCCGAGGGGCAGGGCAGTGTCGGTCTCCACCAAAGGGCTGGGCGGCTGGCTAGGCAGGCACCTGCGCCGGCAGAGGTGCCAGGCGACGGCGGAGGGGCGGGGTCGCGGAGATGCAGGCGCACGGCTCTCGCCTCTTGGTCGCAGATGCATATTGCGTGCGGGGGTTCGCGAGCCGCGAGGCGCGCAGGCTGTTCGCGAGGCCGCGAGGCGCGCAGGCCGTTCGCGAGGCCGCGAGGGGGAGAAGCGGGCAGGCGGCGGCGGTGGGGTGGAGCTAGAGTTAGGGTTTCATTGTCTGCTCCTATATATATGGGGACGGGGATTAAGCGGGCCTTGACGGGCCGGCCTGCTTATTTCGTGCCGTGCCGGGCCGCCCGACGTGCTGGGGTGGCGGCCCACGCCCGGGGCACGGCATACGGGTCGTGCCATCCTGAGCACGGTGATGAGCGGGCCGTGCCGTGCTTGGGCCGGGCCAAAATCGCGTGTTTTCGGGCGGGTCGCCGTGCTGCGGGCCAAATAGACATCTATAAAATCACCCGACTTAAAGTGCAAAAAGTGTAAATAAGTCACTTGTGGCAACCAATCAACCCTGATTTATAAGTCTCATAAGTCTCATGACTTATAAATCTCAAAAATTGCTCAACTCCTACTTAAAGTTGCATAAATCATTTTTTCTTTTCTCCTACTCGAGTGGAGTCTATTGACAAGTCACTACAACCAAATAGAACGACTTAAATCTAACTAACTCAAAAAACCAAACAAGACCTTAGATAGAACACAATCTGACATTACTTTTTACCATGCTCCCGCGCACGACCGATGTGCCCGGTCCAGCCAAAGCTTGCGATCGCGATCCCGGCGTGAGCGGTGATCGTGTAGAGCGCAACCAATGCGTGCCATCTATTGGATTCCTATGCATATGCGTTCTAGGCACGCATCAAATCCTAGCATGGACTCCCCCATTGGATTCCTGCAAACTTAGCAGAGAAGGCTGCCGGTGATCGATCTTGTTGTCTCGTCGCAGGTCGCTGCCTCGAGTCGGCGCTGGCTGAGGGCCAGACGCCAGCGGCCACTGTTCTTTCCCGTAAAATGCGTCACGGTACACTAGCGTTTGAGAAAGCATACTGACAGCCAACAGCTCATGTGGGTATTCTGCACCAGAAACCGTACTGTCCAGTGTCGACAAAAAAAAAATTGAACCAAACAGCAACGGTCGGGCTAGGGACAGAGCAACGGTATCTGTTCGCTCGTAGGTGACTGGTGCTGATTTATTTTGGAAGAAAAAATACTACTAAATTGGCTGGTGGTTGGTGATTTGTACTGATTTGTTCAAAAAGAAAAATATCACTGGCTGGTGACTGATAAGATTGTCTCTAGCAAGTCCCCCATACCTTCCCCATGCGCAAAATGAGAAAGAAATGACTACTGTTGCGACTCCAGCAACTCCCGCAACCCCTCCCACAAAATGAGTGCGCAGGCTTTCTGTCCCCAGCTGGCGGAGGTGGCTGACCAGACAGAGGAAGAAGGAGGTAGGAGGGTGAGGATGCCGACGCGGAGGAGGTGGCTCGCCGGCACCCTGCTCCAGCTCCTCCGCGCCATCCATGGAGCCGACGACGAACATCCACCGCCAGCCCACCACGCCGGAGGGGAGGAAGAAGAGTACGCCGCGCCACCGCCCGACGCCGGAGGGGAGGAAGGAGACCGACGCGCCCGGCGACACATCCTTCTCCGCCGCGGTGTCGCCTGGGAGGTCGCCGCCACTGCCGCCTGGGAGGCGAGGCAGAAGAGGGGTGGCAGGTCGGTGGCGGAGGAGGTGGCGGGCGGCGGAGAAGGTGTCGGTGGAGGGCAACGGAGGTGGTGGCGGCGGCGGATTTGGTCGGCGGCGGCGGAGGTGGGGTGGGCGGTAGCGGACGGGAGGATGTGGTGTGCGTGTGGCCGGCTAAGGTTTGGGGAAGGGCGGCAGCTTATATATTGCGATGGCGTTGGGCCTGGTGGGCCGGCTGGGCCACTGGGCCATCGTGCTAGTCCATGGGCCACCTCGGGCCGGCTTGTTTCGTGCGGGGCTGGGCTGAGATCGCAGCCCAACACTAGCCCGACGTCGTGCTCGTACCGACCCGAGCCTGAAGCCATCGTGCTGGACCTGTGCTCGTGTCGGACAAAAAAAACTCGTGCTTTGGGCTGACCCATAAGCCTCGTGGCATATGGCCATCTATACCGATGACCTACCTGTCCACCGTTTCGTTTTGCATGCGTGGCGTGATGAGGTACGGTGATGGCGGTGCGGGCAGTGAATCGAAGATGGTGCAGATCAACGACGGCAGGCACGCGCTGACGCGCTTCGTTCGGTAATTGCGATTCAATGACGCCGGGGCACTGTTCGATTTTTGACGGAGATGTCGCACATGAACTCAGCTTTACGGTCGGTGTCGATCTACGGTTCGTGTCCGACTTGGACACCAACGACGACAGACGGACGAAGACACAACAGAAGTGCACGAAAGAAGTCGAAATCGAAACGGACGAACAATAATCGAAGACGTCTTGGTGGACATCGTGCACTGGCTGCCGCCGTTCCCCCGGCGGCAGCTCCGCCTCGTCTGCAGGCATTGGCGCAACATCATCGACTACCACACTCCCTGTCCGCGGGACGGCGCCAAGGTCCTCGCCTTTGTCGTCGGCGGGGAGAGCGCCTGCGGGGTGCGGCGGGACTCCCACGCCTACGTCTTCTTCGACGACCTAACGTCGGAATGGTTCTGTCGCGATGGCAGGGATCTGAAGCTGCGCTGGGGCCCCGCGGCGCCGGGCTCCAGCATGGTCGGCGCGTGCAACGGCCTGCTCTGCATGCGCCGCGACGGCGGCGACGGGGTCGTCGTCAACCCGGTCACCGGCGAGAAGCTCGTCGCCCCGCCGCCGTCGAGGACGCCCGAGGTGCCGTTCAAGGACGCCTCCGCGTACAGCTTCGCGTACCACCCGGAGACGGGGGAGTACAAGATCGTGCACGTCCCGTGCGACGGAGACGACTACGGCGGGGCGTTCGACACGGTGAACGTGTTCACGCGCTGGGGCGGGACGCGTCGTGGCGGGTGGTGCCGGTCCGCCGCGGGTCAACCTGCCTCCTCAGCTTCGGTGTCGTCAGCGCCGGCGGTGCCACGTACTGGGTCGCCAAGGATGCCCGCTCCGTCATGGAGTTCGACCTCAAGGACGAGCGCCTCGTGACGGCGACGACGCTGCCGGTGCGGGTGCATCCATGCTTGGGTCACTACACTTGGCACCTGACGACGGACCTGAGCGGGAGGCTGGGCTTTGCAGTCGTCTCCGAGGAGATGAAGCGGACGAGAACAAGAACACTGAAGGGGAGCAAGATCGAGGTGTGGGTGCTTGAGGACGGAGGAAGAGACGGCAAGAAGCAGCGGTCGTGGGTTCTCCTCCACACCGTGGCGGAGCCAGCAGGGTGCCACACGCTGCAGGAGATCGCCTGACCGCACTTCACACACGGCGAGCACGTCCTGACCACCCAGCGCCAGCAGGGGGGTGGTGGTGAGAGCTGGGTCAGCTTGCAGTCTTGCACGCGTACCGCCTGAGCGAGGCGGCGGTGACGACAACGCATGGCGGCGTGGAGCAGATGGAGTGCACGTACGCCGCCATTGATCGGCTGGTATAAGAACCGCAGCAGCCTTCGGACGTTCGCCTACGTCGAAACCAGGGAGCCTGTGGCGTTGTACGCTTCCGGTGGCAGAGAGGTCGTTGGCCACAATCCGGAAGGCTCGCTCATGCACTGCACATATTTGGGAATAAAGTTAATAAATATGATTTCTTGTATTCAGAGAAGAAGTGACATGAGATCGAAGAACAAAAAGACGTACCTCGACGTCATGGAGGTAAGTAAGTTTCTCTTTGAATTTCCCTTTGTACTGTACGAAGAGCATATCCCATGCTAGGTTTAACTGTTCGAGGAGAGAAATATACCATTCTTTATACCCGTTAATAGAGTCATAGACCCAGACGTGGCCCGTCTTTGGATAGATAACAAAGAGAATCTAGTGGAAGCTGCCATTACATATACAAGTATATAAGTATATTGTAATATTGAGTGTAATTCGGAAAATAAATAAATAGATATGTGAAACAGGTTGCTCACTGGCAGTTGTACGGCAAAACTATCATAGTCTTGTCCTGTTGCCTGTCTAGAAACTTATACAAATGAACCACTGTATCTGTTGCCTGATCATCCACATTTGCCTCATTTATTTGCATAGGATCCATGAAGCCGACGTCCATGATTCCTTGCTTCCGGCAAGATTGCATCTCCATGTTGTATGATACAAATGAGAAGATCAGACATACAGTAGTAAGACTACAGCGGTAATTTTAAGCTTATAGTAAAATAAAGACTTACAGCGTCCAGCAAGTCATTAATGTGTAGTCGAGTGCATCTTGATTGAATAGCATATGGAACTCTTCGAAAGGCACAAGGAAAGTGCTTGTACCTTGGAAAAAATATTCCTCTCCAATTCTAACTTCGAGCATACAGGTCCGGTTTCTTGACTCTTCCATGTATCAATTGTGGAACTCGTACATTCTAGTTGGAAGATCGACCAACAATCGCTCCCACAAAAGCGGCTCACCATGCACATATCGACATCTTTCTGCCCCTGGATGAATTTCTAACGCTTCAATCCCTAGAATTTGACCCGGTGTGAGTCCAGCATCTGCACCAAATACAAGCAATTCCTGGTCCTTGCTTGAAACAACTTTGAGGGGCGAGACGGATTGCTTCGATTGGGTTCTTAGTTGTGCAACAGTTGACCGAACTTTCTGTTTCTTCTTGTTGATCTTGACTGCCGCGCGATCGTATTCAGACAACAGAGGAGGCACTAGCACTCTCAATTTCTCTTTCTCCTTGCCTGCCAGGAAACGCTTAAATTTAACCATGTCAGTTTTTTTCTCAGGTGGAGGCTTCGGGCCATGAAAATGATCATGCACTTGTTTGGCCACTATCTTCTGCTTCTTTGGACGCGGAGGAAGAGGAGGAGGAGGTCTTCGTTTGGAACCCTTACTTGCAAGAGGAGTTGTACTCACGCTTGGATCCCTGTCACCTGCTGGATGTTCGGGACTGCTGCTGCGTTCCCTTCTACCTGGCGAGTCTTGTGCTCCCGGCACGGCGGATCGTGCAGGAGATGATGCTTCTACGGGTTGTTGTGTTATCCTTATGTGATCCTTGGGCCACAAAATGCAATGGTGCACCGCTTCTCCTAGGGTCTCTTCCCCATCAGGTCCTTCTGGTTCCAGTTCTAAGTCATCCCAAGAGTCAACCACTCGGTCGACAAAGAATTTGACTAAATTGGCAGTTATACTCATAAGGGGGTACTCCATAAATGTTTCCCCTGGTGTCGGTACCTCAGCAATACCGTAAACCACCACAAGCATCTTGTTTCTTACTTTAGTCAGAAGTTCACATGTGGACCTCACAGTGATGTCATCCACGGGGTAGTGGGGTCGTCGCTCCTCGACAGCAGGGGCGCCTGCATCTGTGGCCGCTGGGGCTGCTTCCGTGGAAGCGACGCTGCTCTTACGCTTACTAGATGGGCTCATTTCATCATGAGGCCCTGATGCTGCAGGTGCTTGCTGACTTGTTGAGTGCTTGCTAAGAGTGAGTGCCACACGTTGATCAATGACTTCCACCATTTTCGCCTCATGCATACTGACGCGCTGTTGCAGCTCTCGTATCTCACGTGCTTGTTGGTCCTTAGTTCTTTTGCGACTTCTATACGAATCAATGTGCTGCATGAATGCTTCTTTCCATGGTATGACACCCTTGTCTCTGCAACGTCCACCGTGTTCTTTGGTACCTAGTGCCATAGTAAGCTCGTCATTCTCTCGATCAGGCACGAAAGATCCTTCTGTTGTACGCCTTATTAAATCAACAAGACTTCCAGCTGTCACTCTTAATTGATCGCTCGGCAGTAATGTTCCATCTTCTGGATTCAGTTTGCCACCATGTGCAAAATAGTAATGCTTTGCTCGCTCGGGCCAATCTAGAGTTGCCGGTATGATTCCTTTAGCCATTATATCTTGTTCATTCTGATCCCATTTGGGAATGGCCTTCTTGTAACCTCCCAGTCCGAGCTTGTGAAATTCTTTCTTCTTCCTGACGTTGGCGGTGTTGGTTTCTGTCAACTTCTTGGTCTCTGTCGATTCCTTGTGTTGCACAAAGGCATCCCAGTGATCTCTTAACTTGGCCAATCCCTTCTTCGTGAAGTCCGATGTAAGCCCAGTCTTGATGTACTCTGCGGTCAGACGCTTCTTGTACGACTGAAAGGCATTTGCAGCCTTTTGCATCGCCCAATATCTGATGTTAGCCAAGTTTGCTTCATCTGGGAATGTAAAGTGTTCTGTGATCTGCTCCCATATCATGTCCTTGTCTGTGTCCGCAACCACATCTCCCCGCACCTCCGGTGCCTCATCATCCCCATCTTCGTATCGGGAGCATCAGAAGCTCTCCAATACGGAATGCTTATTGGGATGCAATCCCTGACAATAAAACCAATGTGGTTGACCAATTTCGTCACATTTTCTTCTGGAGCAAGTGGTCTCCCTGATTCAGCGACTTCTGTCATGATGAAACGACCCTCTAGCTTCTTCTTTGGGCTGCGTTTCCTTTGAGACTTTTTACTGCTCTTGCTCGAAGAAGGAACCTTGAAAATGGATAAACTATTATTAATATTTGAGAAGTCGTGAACGATGTCAAATCTTGAAAGTCATCATCCATATTATACCTCCTCTTGTTGCGTCTCGTTGCTTTCATGGGCAACTGGTAGCTGATCTGCTTCTTGCTCTAGTTCCCCATCACCCGCGGGGATGTTGAGGAAGCTATCAGCGTCCCTTCGAGCAGCCTCGTCATTATTTTCATTTTGAGCGATCATATCCATTAAGATTCGCTCCTATTTTTCGAACTCATCCTCATTTCGATCCATCTCGTAACTATAATAATTAGACAAGAATAAATGTGACATGATGAAATAACTATTTGAAATAATGACTACAAATAATTAGACAAGAATAAATGTTACATGAAATAATGACTACAAGTCGAGAGCGAGCCGTGCGAGCGAGCGAGTCGGGCGGGAGCGAGTCGGGCGGGAGAGAGTCGTGCGAGTGAGCGAGTCGGGCGGGATCGTGTCGGGCGGGAGCGAGTCGTGCGGGAGCGAGTCGTGCGGGAGCGTGTGGGCGGAGCGTGTCGGGCGGGAGCGAGTCGACTACCTAAATTCAATTCTAAATTCAAATCTAAATTTAAATGTCCATAAATACACATTTAAATGTCCATAAAGGTCCATAAATACACATTTAAATGTCCATAAATGTTCATAAATACAAATTTAAATATCCATAAATACACATTTAAATGTCTATAAATACACATTTATATATAACATTTACGTCCACATATAAATGTAAATTCAATTCTAAATCTAAATTCTAATTTATAAATCTATATTTATATCTAAATCTATATTTATAATTCAATTCTAAATTCAATCTAAATTCTAAATTCAATTCTAAAGTCTATATCTATATTTATAAATTCTATAAATTTTAAATCTATATATAGAAATCTAAAAAAAGGGGGCTGACATCAGCCACCACGGGGCTGACGTCAGCCCCCAAATTGTGGCCGGGGCGCGCGAGCGTGCCGCGGCGCGGCGGCTGGCGACGACGGGGCTGGCGACGGCGCTTACTGGCGTTGGAGGGGCGGCGCGGCGCGATCGACGGCGGCGGCGGGGTGGACGGCGCGCTGCGGCGGGGGGGGGGGGATCGGATCGGTGGGGGGACGGCGGACGGCGGCGGCAGCGTCGCGCGGCGCACGGCGGGGGACAGAAGACGCGCTGGGGGACGCGCGCGGCCGGGGACGACGGCGGTAGGCTGGCCGGGCGTCGACGGCGGTGGGGATGGCGCAAGGCGCGGGGACGACGACGGTGTGGACGGCGCGCGGCGGCGTGGACACCACCGGTGCCGGCCGGGTGGGGCGCGCGGTGCGGGGGACCGGGCCGGGGCTGGCGTCGCGACGAGGGAGACGGTAGCGGCGTCGACGACGGTGTGGACGGCGTGGACGTCGGGGCGTGGCGGAGCGGCGGTCGGCGATGGAGACGAGACGACGACGATGGGCGGCGGCGCCGGCGGCGTTGGGGAGAAGAAGGGGACAGAATTCGCTAAGTGTTGGGGAAGAAGGGGGCCGGGCGTCTTGTACCCCCACTAGCCCCGGTACTATTGTGGACATTAGTACCGGGGCTAGTTGAGCACCGGTACTAATGTGGGCATTAGTACCGTACCTAGATGAGCCCCGGTACTAATGTGCCTTTTCATTTCGCGCCAAATAGAGAAGCACATTAGTACCGGGGCCTAACTAGGACCGGTACTGATGTTCTTTTGTTTATTTTCGTTTTCGTTTTCCTTTTCCTTTTCTTTTCCTTTTTAAATTTCCAAATCTATTTGAATGTGCTCTTAAATTTATTATAAATCATATTGAATACGGTGAAATGGCAGATTAAATCCTATTGTACTTAGCTTAGATATATACTTTGGAATGTGAACTTACATCTCAAACTTGTCAAATCTATTAATTTAACTTAGTAATAAGTTATTTTGGTCAAAACTCTTATGTTCACTTTAAAAATCGAACATGAATATTTTTTTGCCATGCAAAATTTTACATTCGTAAGCCTTGTCGTGTTATTAACATGTATATCTCGATTTAGTCTTGCTCGTATATATTTTTACGTTAAATTATTTATTTTATACCCGCTGATGCATAGAAAATTAAAATAATTAATTTTGATCCAGAGAAATACAAGTTCCTGTTACTGAATCATAGGTACATATTACATTACTTTATTACATGACCATAAATTTAAAAAAATCTTGTTACACGTTATCATCTAACGGAACGTGCGTAACCTTCCTCTTCACGAATGTTCCTTGGTTGTGATCGCGACGTAAGTACGGAGCGTCCTCTTGGGCTAACAGAAGGCTTGGGTCAACCTTGACTGAAAAAGGAGGAAGATCATCATCGAACTGATCATAGTCTTCTGAAATGTCAGTCTTGTCCTCAACTCCAACGATTTTTCTTTTTCCTGGTAGAACAATGTGACGCTTCAGCTCATCAGCACCCTTCTTTATCGGTGGTTTGCTTGACATGTCTTTAACGTAGAAAACTTGACTCACATCATTGGCTAAGACGAATGGTTCGGCTTTGTACCCAATCTTGTTGAGATCCACTATTCTCATTCCAAAGTTGTCTGTCGTTAAACCTCCTTTATTGTTGACCCACTGGCACTTGAAAAGAGGGATTTTTAGAGGTCCGTAGTCCAATTCTCATATCTCCTCAATGACACCAAAGTATGTTTCTGTGTTCCCTTCGTCGTCTATTATTGCATCTATACGGACACCGCTGTTTTGGTTTGCGCTCTTTTGGTCTTGGGCTCTCGTGTAGAATGTGTACCCATTTATCTATTATCCTTGGAATGTATCTACTGAGATAGATGGGCTCCTAGCCAACCATCGTAGTTGCTCATGAACAGTTTTATCACCCCTTATTTTCTGCCAAAACCAAGACGCGAAAGTATCAATGTGCTTACGTGTCATCCAAGCTCCTGTCTTCCCTATATTTGAGGCCCGAACAATGGACTTGTGCTCCTCCAAGTATGGAGACACAAGGGATGATTGTTTCAGGACAGTGTAATGTGCTTTATCATATAACTCTGCATCCATGTCCATCCGAGCTTTCTTCCCTAGTGTGCCCTTTCCTCTAAGTCTCCCCTCATGGCGTGATACAGGCAGTCCAATCGGAGACATGTCATCAATAAAGTCGACACAAAACTCTATCACCTCCTCCGTAGCATATCCCTTTGCGATGCTTCCTTCAGGACGGGTGCGATTGTGGACATACTTCTTAAAAACAGACATCAACCTCTCAAAAGGGAACATGTTGTGCATATATACAGGTCCGAGGATAAAAATCTCTTCAACTAGATGGACCAGAAGATGGGTCATGATATTAAAGAACGAAGGTGGAAAGATCATCTCAAAGCTGACGAGGCACTCCACGACATCATTCTGTAGCTTCACTAGATTGCGTGGATGGATTGCCTTCTGAGAGATCTGGTTGAGGAATGCACACACCTTAACGATCGCTAGTCTCACATTCTCTGGTTGAATACCCCTTAATGCAACAGGCAGGAGTTGTGTCATCAGCACGTGGCAGTCGTGAGCCTTCATATTTATGAATTTTTTCTGTTTAAAATTTATTATTCGTTGTATATTTGAGGAGTAGCCTGTTGGGACCTTCATGCTGTTCAAGCAATCAAACATTCTCTGCTTCTCTTCCTTGCTTAGGGTGTAACTAGCAGGAGCCAAGTAATTTCCTTTCTCTCTCTTCTCGGGATGTAGGCTTTCTCGTTGCTTCATATCTTTTAGGTCCCTACGTGCTTCAATTGTATCTTTTGCCTTTCCATATACACCTAGGTGGCCAAGTAAGTTCACGCAAAAATTCTTCATCACATGCATCACATCAATTGCATTGCGAACATCAAGTACTTCCCAATAAGGTAGCTCCCAAAATATCGACTACTTCTTCCACATGGGTGCATGTTCGTCAGCGTCGTTTGGTACATGTTGGCTACCAGAACCCTTGCCAAACACTACCTTCAAATCTTTCACCATAGAAAATACAATTTTACCAGCACGGTGCAAGGGCTTCTTACGTTTTTCTCCAACACCTTCAAAATGCTTTCCTTCTTCTCTTAACGGGTGCTTAGGAGGAAGAAATCGACGATGGCCCAAATACAAGATCTTTTTACCGTGTTTTAGATAGATGCTGCAAGTATCATCTAAACAGTGGGTGCATGCTCGATATCCCTTGTTTGTTTGTCCTGATAGATTACCAAGTGCTGGCCAATCATTGATGGTTACTGTAACATCCCACAATTTTATTACGGAATGTTTATTATAAAAAATGAGGATTTTAAAATTTTTGGTGAATTATTTGAGTGCTTAATAATTTAATTAAGGATGTCTTCTTATTTTCTCTCCTAAAATTCCTAGATTTATTTTTGAGCTAATTAAAATTTCTAGGAAATATAAAATGCTAGTGTGAGAAACTTGGAGTTTATTTGGATTTATTTGGGATTTAATTGTGTGGGATCTATTCAAATTTGAATCAAATTAGAAAAGAGTTTAGTTTTAAAAGAAAAGGGAAAGGGTTTTAACCCTGCTGGGCCTCGAGCTCTTCAGCGAAGTCCACCCTAGGCCCTCCATCTCTTTCTCCCGAGTCGAAACGCACCCCTGCACTCTCTCCGCCGGCCCAGCTACACGGCCCAACGCGGCCCGTCTCCCACCTACCGCGCAGCGTCACCGCCAGGCGGGCCCGGACACCACGTCACGCTGACGTCGCCGCCTTCTTTCTCCTTTAGCTGACGCCGGCGCGCGCCAAAGCCGAAAAGCAGCGGAGCGCCGCCCATGGCCGCCGTCGCGACGCGCCCCCGCACGCGCCGTTGCCATCCAGCCGTCCACGTGCCCCCGCTCCGCCCCTTGCTCTATAAGAAGGCCGCCGCCGCGACCCTAGGGACTCCCAACCCTAGCCGCCGGGGATTTTTCCCCATTGCCACCCGCCACTGCTCACCGGAGGAGAAGGAGATGGGGGAGAGGAGAAGGGAGCCCGGAGGCCGTCCGCAAGCATGTCGGAGCCGCCGCGAAGCTGGAGGACCGCCCGTGGAAGCTCCAGGGACGCCGGGAAGCCAAGGACCGCGACGCCCCTGCTTCCTCTACTTCCTCTGCTCGGCGCCGCCCTGCTTCCCTCGCCGTCGGCAACCAGCTCTGACCTTCTTCCCCAACGCCTGTGCTTTGACCTGTGGTCACAAGGTGAGGCCTTGCTCCTTTCCTCCTCTGTTGTTGCCCGGCCTTCGTGCCGAGGGGGAGAACGAGCACGCCATGCCTGCGCCGCCGCCGCGCACGGTGCCGTTGTGGAGCCGGCCATTGAGCCGTGCATGTCATTTGCAGGTGCCGCCGCCGTCGTCACGCGCGCGCCCGCCTCCGTTTTTTCCCTTGTTTCACGGCCGCACTCCGCCGTCACGCCTCGCTGCCCCGCCGTGCACCGGTGCACCTCGCCGTCGGCCTGCATATCGGCGCGCACACGTGCCGGGGATCTTCCCGTCTGTTTTCGCACGCCATAGTGATTGCCTCACCGCCCTGAGCACCGTGCACCCCCGCGCGACGCTGCTCCGCGGCGGGAGCACACGCCTCGCTGTCGCCGCGCCGGCCAGTGGCTCCGCCATGGCCGCGCCGGCGCTGTTCTCTCTGGCGAGGAGGCAAAAGCCCCAGTTGTTGGTTCCTTCACGCTCGCTTGATGCACACACACGCTCGCTTGGCGTTTGGCACTCCCGCACACCGTCGCCGGCGATCGCCGCTCGGCGCCCGCACGACCGCGCCACAGCCGTTCCCTTGTTTCGCCGCCGACGCGCCTCCCCCGGCCAAAGCTGCCTCCTTTTTGCACGAGGATGAGCCCTAGGAGCTCCTTGACCTCTCTCTGTCGCTTGTTGGTCAGGCCGGGCATACCTCGCTGCCGGCAAGCCCCTGCCCGCGCCACCGCTCCTTAGGAGCAAAACGTCGAACACGTTCAAACGCCAGCCTAAAACCCCTTGGGGACTGGTCGTGCACCGCCGCCCTCACGTGCGCGTGCCTTCAGAAGATCCGGCGGGATCGAATGTGGCGGGCCACTCACGGCCGCACCGCACACGTGACCCCGCGAATCGACGCCGCATCGGATCGCCTGCACCCCGCCACCGCGGCAAGCCAGATGGCAGCCACGCGTGCAAGAGCCTGCTTTAAGCCGCCCGCATGGATGCTCCGTCAGCAGCTGGAGCTGGCCTGCAGCTGGCTAGGAGCCCGTTTAGAGATAGCTAGAGACAGGTTTAAGCTAGCCTAAAGTTTGCTTTATTGTAAATGCGTATTTGTTTTTCAGAAAACTATTTTATCTTTGGAAATTCCTATTAAATCTGTTTTAACTCCGAAAAATACAAAACTTCTTCGGAAAATCTTCTAAAATTCCAAACTCCGCGCTAGGCTAGAGTTTGCCTCTTTTTGGGTCTTATTTGTTCTTCATCTTGGATTTATTGCAAATAGCCGCCGAGTTTATTTATTTAAATACGATTCTAGGAGCCGCCGGAGCCGGAGAACTGAACCAGGACTACGACGACGGCCTCGGCTACGACGACTACTCGCACCCAGATTCATGCCCGACCTTCTTTGAATGCCCATTAGGCATGGCTTTTAGAACTGCTAGTGCTTTATTTATTGCATAGTGATGGATATGATGAACCCATGCATAGCCTCTTTTACATACTTGTCCTTGATTGACCTACTACTATTCCTTTATTTACGCGTGATGATACAGTGAGCTTGCTATGCATGTGTTGGGACTATTGTGGTAGTTTCTTGGCGTGTGTGGGGAAAAACCGGCAGGAGAAGGTGTTTTGGGAAATTTTGGCAGGGGTGAGCTGAAGACAACCCGATCCGGGATCGGGGGCCAGGGATCGTCTTCTCGGACGTTGCCCAGTTTGGTGCCTATGGCGGGTACACTGTTTTAGGAGCACATGTGTTAGGGATTTTTGTGATGACTTGGAGGATAGGAGCTCGCCCCGGTCTGAAACCGAGTGGGTCGCTTTGTTACACGGGACTTTCGTACACACCACCTCGCCGAGAGTGGGGATAGGGCCGTTTCGACCCTAGCAAGTGCGATACCATACATGCCAGTAGGATAGAGGGTATCAGTGAGAGGGTTAGGGTGAAGTCCCTTCCCTATTGGGCGCTCCCCGTGCGGCCACACGGGGGCATGTTCACAGTTCTGGGGTGGTCCTTTGCGAGGGACCGCAGCGAGACCCGGATGCAGGATGGAATCGTAACTCCTAGGTGTTCATTCGGTTGGGTAGGCTCGCTCGGCCGTACACCGTCCGAGTGCTATTCCGAGTTGGGTACTAGTGTACACGCTCTACAGAGTTTAGATCTATACGTATAGCCGCGTCCTCGGTTATGGACATGCCCGTTGTTTACTCCGACTCTTACGTTTTGGGATTTCTACCTTCCCCCTTATAGGATGAGAGTATATGGTGAGCCGTGGTTGTATTCGGGGAGAGGAGAGTTGCTCCCTCTGCCTCGCGGATCCGGGTGCAACCATTGAGGTGCGAGGAGTGGGAGTTCTCGTACCGACCCTAGCTGGAGATTGGTGATGGTGACGGTGATCTGGGTGACCAGGTGTAACCGTTTGTGGATGAGTGATATGGGAATTGGTGGGAATATGGAGATGATATTTCTTTTATATTGATGCTGCTGCTGCTTAGGAAACCCAGCCTCTACCTTGTTCCTCTCTTTACCTTTAGAAGTAGGCCACTTAAAGCTTGCATACGGTTGGTGACGTGGACCTATCCCAATCCTTGGGGATAGCCCCTGAGCTTGCAGGGTACGAGTCAGACTATGACAATAACGCCGACGGATGGTACGACTGAGGGGGCACGTCGCTTCGCTCAAGGATGCCTGTGGGAGTCGAATGAAGATGGAGACACCTTTTGGAAGCTAGCTACCGCTGCGTAGTCTCTTATTCTTGTTATTCCGCCAAGAGGCGTGTATTGATGTACTTCGATTATTCAGGACATGTAATAATCAGATTATTATTCGTACTCTGATGCTTTATTTTGTTGTATGACTGTGGTATTTATCTGTGATGAATGCCTTGCGTGATAGCGTCTGATCCAAGGACTATCACGAGACAGAATGATGGGTTTTCCGTTTTTGAAAATCCAGGGCGTTACAGATGGTATCAGAGCTGTACTTGACCGTAGTACATGCCCTTAGAAATGGACGATAGAAAATTAGGACTCTAAACGACTCTCTTTTGCTATACACAACTCTTGACTTATATTACAAAAACTTATCCTTCTTTGAAAAATTCTATCTCACCTACGCTAACTAGAAATTTCTTCCATGTCACAGGAAATGGACCGTCAGGAGATAGAGCTACTCCCGGAGCACATGGAGGGACTTGCCAGTTGGGTGGACTGGGTCGTCCTCAGGCTAGGGATTCCCCCTACGCACGTCACCTACCGCGTCGAGGACGTCCGCACTTTGTACGGACCACTGGTGCTTTGCACGGTGGCCATCCTACCCCACCCGGCGCGTCCAGACTTCCCCGGGATGCTCGAGCATAGCACAGCACAGGACTCAACGTCAGGAACGCTATGGACACCGCCTGCAGCCACGTACTTCGCCAGCTGTTGGCTAGGTACCGCGACGTCTACAGGACAGGAGACCTGCGGCTGATCCCTCAGGACTACTACAAGGAGGCTCCGATCGTGGAAGGACTGCCGGACCCTACAGCACTCTATGAGGCAGAGGTTGTCTAGGGTCCTCTGCGTGAGTCCGACGACACGCTCATCACGACAGGGAGCTACCTCGTGGACCTTGACACTCACACCCGCTGACTAAGCGAGCAGACAAGCGCACTCTTCAGCAGACTGGAGTACACTACCCTGGAGTTACGAGAGCTTCAGCCCCGCTGCCAGAGTCTGATCGTGGAGAATGGTACCCTACGCCAGTGAGTCGAGCAGCTCGAGCGTGGACTACGCCACGTCAACTCCATGGTGGTGCGAGCTGAGGCTGAGAGGGTGACCGCACGAGAGGAGATGATCTACGCCAAGGAGGATCTACGCAAGCAGGAGGCAAGGTTCACCCGTCTCTTCGCCAAGCTGGACCAGAATGATGCACAGTTCGCCACGCAGGGACGCACCCTCGTTCATGAGAAGGCTAGGGTGGCTGAGCTTGTGGAGGACCAGTACTCCAACACCGCCAACCTCGCTGCACTCACCAGGACTTCTGTGTTCTTGCTGGACAAGTGCAAGAGGATGCTGAGGACTTGGGAGGACCCTGACTCTCTTCAAGTGGACGAGCTTCAGGAGCTCAACGGTCTGCTACCTCCTGAGCACCAGCAGGCGATCCGCAAGGAGACTTTCAAGCTGCACCCGTCCGCCCTGAAGCTTCACCTGTGTCCGATTGCTGACATGCCCACTCCGGTTGAGACCCAGGAGGTGAGGGCTGCTCACGCCATGCTGTTGCGGATGTTCCCCAGAGACTTCCCCGAGGAGGACCGTCGCCCCGTGAGGTACAAGAAGGCCCGCTTCGAGTAGCGTGCTGAAGCATGACCATGCTAATAAGAGTAGAGTTGTAAGATAGGTAGTTTCCATGAGTTGATCCATGCAGCCAAGAGCCTGTTCCGGTGCATGAGGAGTTATGAGTCTTTTCACACTTAGATGAGCACACCCTTTTGAGATCATGTAACGCTATATTAGATCGCTGCTGTGTGTGACCTCCAAGGCTTGAGTCAGCCTCGAGGGAACTTATGTACTCATACTGGATGCTGATTGTTTGGTCTTAATGGAGTTAATCGTTCTTATTGCTTTTTCCCCTTGAGTGTTAGAATTATATTAGTAGAAATATTTTGATGATTGTATATCAGACTCAATTTGTTGGTGAGTGACGTATCTAAGGTTTTCTATGCCCTTGGTCTTGTTTTCAGTAAGATGTCCATCAGGAGATCAGGACGTCTGTTGGCTCGCCTCGAGGAGGCCGAGGCTAAGGAAGAGCAAGCCCCGCCAGTCCGTGGTCGTGGATGTGGCCGCGCTCCGGCTCGTGGGCGTGGACGTGCTCGTGGTCATGGACACGCACCTATCCGAGGACGAGGCTGAGGCGTTGTGGTGCCACCACCACCGCCTCCGCCCATCAGTGAAGGCGACGGAGATGGAGAGGAAGAAGCTGAAGAAGGACCTGAGCCGGCACCAGCTCCCCAAGGTCGTGGGCGTGGTCGTGTCCGTGGAGAGGCACCACCACCACCACCGCCTAACCTGGCTGAGGTGATGGCCGCTCAGACTGAGCTGATGCAGAGGATGGTGGAAGCCGTCGAGAACCGAGTCAACGGTGGGAACCGCAACGTCCCGCCGGAGGAGGACTTCGCCAAGAAGATTGAGAGGTTCCTCCGCCTGAAGGCCCCGACCTTCAGCTACTCGGATGATCCTCTCGAGGCCGACGACTGGCTCCGCGTGATCGAGACGAAGCTCGATCTCACCGCCTACACCGATGAAGAGTGTGTGGCTCTCGCCGTCCACCAGCTCGAGGGTCCTGCCAAGTCTTGGTGGGACAACTACTCCGACAGCTACCTGAACCCAGCCTTCATCACCTGGCTGGAGTTCTGTGAGGTGTTCTGCGAGTAGTACCTACCGTGGGAACTCATGAGTCAGAAGGCACAGGAGTTCCGCACCATGACTCAGGGTGCGATGAGGGTGGAGGAGTACGAGAGGCACTTCATGAAGATGATGCGCTATGCCCCTGACGACACCAACTCCGACGACAAGAAGCAGTTTTGGTTTCTGCGAGGCCTCCACCATGGTCTCCGCCAGGGCTTGAAGGCCAGTGAGCACAAGTCCCTTCGCCACCTGGTGAACAGGGCTATCGCGCTGGAGGAAGAAAGGAGGGGGCATTAGGAGCGCATGAAGGGCAAGAAGAGGGTGGGAGATCGGGACCATGGCGACCGATCCTTCCAGAGGCTGAGGAGTGGGCAGAGCAACCTGCTGAGAGGGAGCTACCGCCCGGGGAACAACCAGCCCGGACATGGCTTCGGAGGAGGCCGTGCACCATACCCCGGAGGAAGGAGTTCCAGCTACCAGCAGCAGGGTGGAGGCTACAACCGCCCGCAGCAGAGTGCGTCGAGACCCGGCACTGGAGGTTTCACCCCGACGTGCTACGCCTGTGGCAAGCAAGGCCACAAGTCGTACGAGTGCCCCACCAAGAAGACCGCTGCTACACCTACCAGGGCACCAGCTCCAGAGGGAGGCCACCTCAGGCTGCTCCCCAGCCTACCGCTAACCGCGGGAGGCTCAACCTCCTGACTGAGGAGGAGGCTGCCGACGCTCCTGAAGTCGTGATCGGTGAGTTTTTAGTTTGTGGTGCTAGTGCTTTGATTCTTTTTGATACTGGTGCAACTAGTTCTTATGTGTCTTCTAACTCTGTAAACAAACTATCTCTCCCCATGACTCCCCGACCGAAACCTATTGTGACGAGCTCACCGCTCAGAGATATCAGATGCACCCTGCTATGCAAGGGGGTGGAAATGTTCATCAAGGGTCACAAGTTTCTCGGAGATCTGACCGTGCTGAAGTCCAATGGGATTGATGTTATTCTGGGCATGGATTGGATCACCGCTCACAAGGGGGTTATCTCCTCGTCACCCCGACAAGTGACCCTGATACACCTGACGGGGACGAAGATCACATTCGAGCCGCTGAAGTCTCGAGAAGTACCAGCTGTGTACAACCTCACTATGAAGACAGTGGCCGATGTTCCAGTGGTTTGTGAGTACCCCGATGTCTTTCCTGATGATCTGCCGGGGTTACCACCAGACCGCGACGTGGAGTTCGTGATCAACCTTGTGCTTGGTACAGCACCTGTGGCACAGAGTCCTTACAGAATGGGCAAGTTAGAGCTGGCAACGCTGAAGGAGGAATTAGAAGCTCTCCGTGAGAAGGGGTACATTTGACCTAGTGCATCACCTTGGGCTTCACCGGTAATGTTTGTACCAAAGAAGGATGGGACGCAACGGCTGTGCGTCGATTACCGCGCTCTTAATGCGGTAACCATCAAGAACAAGTACCCGTTGCCACGCATTGATGACCTGCTTGATCAGTTGAGGAAAGCAAAGTACTTCAGCAAGATTGACCTTCGATCCGGCTATCATCAGATGAAGATTCGCCCCGAGGACATCTACAAGACCGCGTTTGTGACCCGGTACGGGCAGTATGAGTTCACTGTCGTATCGTTCGGTCTTACGAACGCCCCTGCTTACTTCATGAACATGATGAACAAGGTGTTCATGGTTGAGTTAGACAAGTTTGTCGTGGTTTTCATTGACGACATCTTGGTCTTCTCGGAAACTGCTGAAGAACATGAAGAGCATCTGAGGATAGTGCTGGAGAAACTGAGGCAGAATCAGCTGTATGCCAAGTTGAGCAAGTGCGAGTTCTGGCTAGAAGAAGTGGCATTCCTTGGGCATGTGTTGTCAGGTGAGGGAGTTGCAGTTGATCCCTCGAAGATCGAAGCTGTGTCGAAGTGGCAGTCGCCCAAGACAGTGACAGAAATCAGGAGTTTTCTCAGGATGGCAGGGTACTACCGCCGTTTCATCGAGAACTTCTCCAAGATTGTGAAGCCGATGACCGAGTTGCTGAAGAACAACACGCCATTCGTGTGGTCAGAGAAGTGTGAAGCAAGCTTCCAAGAGCTCAAGACCCGACTCACCACAACTCCTGTGTTGACACTTCCCGATGACAACAAGGACTTTGTGGTGTACTGTGATGCTTCTAGGCATGGACTTGGTTGTGTGCTGATGCAGGAAGGCAAGGTGATCGCTTATGCTTCAAGACAGCTTAGGAAGCATGAAGAGAACTACCCGACGCATGATCTTGAGTTAGCAGCTGTTGTTCATGCTTTGAAGATATGGAGGCACTACTTGATGGGCAACAAATGTGATATCTACACGGATCACAAGAGTCTGAAGTATATCTTCACCCAGTTAGAGTTGAACTTGAGGCAACGAAGATGGCTAGAGTTGATCAAGGACTATGACCTCAACATTCACTACCACCCTGGCAAAGCGAATGTTGTGGCCGATGCTTTGAGCCGAAGAAGCTATTGCAACAACCTGATGGTGCAGGAGGAACAACCAAAGTTGTACAAGGAGTTGGAGAGATTGAAGCTCGACATCGTCGAGGAGGGGCAGCTCAATGAGTTGAGGGTGAAGTACAGTCTGGAAGACCAAATCAGGCAATCCCAGAAGAAGTGTCTTGAGATTGAAGAAGTGAAAGACCTTCTGACAAGAGGTAAGGCCCCTGACTACCGCATTGATGAGCAAGGCACGTCGTGGTTGAAAGATCGCATATGTGTGCCTAGTGGTGAGGATATCCGGAAGACGATTCTGAAGGAAGCTCACGATTCTCGGTATTCTATTCACCCCGGTTGCACCAAGATGTACCAAGACCTGAAGTGTCAATTCTGGTGGGAGAATGTGAAGAAGGACATAGCTGAGTATGTTGCTCGATGTGACACATGTCAGAGAGTGAAGGCGGAACATCAGAGACCCGCCGGATTGCTACAGCCACTTGCGATACCTCAGTGGAAATGGGATGATATCAACATGGACTTCCTAGTGCGATTACTCCGCACTCAGAAGGGGAATGACTCGATATGGGTGATTATTGATCATTTGACCAAGGTAGCACACTTCCTACCGGTGAAGAACAGATTCACTGTGAGTCAGTTGGCAGATCTCTACGTGGAGCATATCCTGAGGTTACATGGAGCACCCCGCAGCATCGTGTCCGATCGTGGTGCCCAGTTCACTGCCCAGTTCTGGAAGAGTCTGCATGATTCGATGGGCACTCACTTGGACTACAGTACAGATTTCCACCCTCAGACAGATGGACAGACTGAATGAGTGAATCAGGTTCTCGAAGATCTGCTAAGAGCTTGTGTGTTGACTTACAGCAGTGATTGGGAGAAGAGTCTGCCCTACGCTGAGTTTTCGTACAACGACAGCTATCAGGCAAGTTTGCAAATGGCACCCTTTGAAGCTCTGTATGAAAGAAAGTGTAGGACCCCATTGATGTGGTCTGAGGTGGGGGAGAGGACTTTCTTCGGTCCTGCTTCCATTGTTAAGGCTGAGGAGAATGTAGCCAAGGTTAGAGAGAACCTGAAGATAGCTCAGAGCAGGCAGAAGAGCTACGCTGATCCTAAGCGAAGGGATGTCTCCTTCGAAGTTGGTGACTACGTCCTTCTGAGAGTGTCACCGCTTAGAGGCACGAAGAGGTTCCATGTGAAAGGGAAGTTAGCCCCGAGGTTCGTTGGACCCTACCTGATTGTGGCAAAGGTGGGGAAACTTGCATTTAGGCTGGAGCTACCACCTGATCTTGCCGGAGTGCATCCAGTGTTTCACGTTTCGCAACTCCGGAGGTGCCTCGACCCGAAGCTTGACAAGCATGTCTCCACCGATGCTATCGACTTGCAAGACAATCTGGAGTACTTGTAGTATCCGGTATAGATACTGGATTGGGCCGAAAAAGCTACAAGGAGTACCACCACTCACTTCTGCAAGGTGCTTTGGAGCAATCACACCGAGCGAGAAGCGACTTGGGAGAAAGAATCGGTCATGAGGGAGAAGTACCCGCACCTCTTCGAGAAGGAGGTAAGTTCTTAATCTCGAGGACGAGATTCTTTTGAGGGGGGAGTCTGTAACATCCCGCAATTTTATTACGGAATGTTTATTATAAAAATGAGGATTTTAAAATTTTTGGTGAATTATTTGAGTGCTTAATAATTTAATTAAGGATGTCTTCTTATTTTCTAACCTAAAATTCCTAGATTTATTTTTGAGCTAATTAAAATTTCTAGGAAATATAAAATGCTAGTGTGAGAAACGTGGAGTTTATTTGGATTTATTTGGGATTTAATTGTGTGGGATCCAAATTTGAATTCATATTCAAATTTGAATCAAATTAGAAAAGGGTTTAGTTTTAAAAGAAAAGGGAAAGGGTTTTAACCCTGCTGGGCCTCGAGCTCTTCAGCGAAGTCCACCCTAGGCCCTCCATCTCTTTCTCCCGAGTCGAAACACACCCCTGCACTCTCTATGCCAGCCCAGCTACACGGCCCAACACGGCCCGTCTCCCACCTACCGCGCAGCGTCACCGCCAGGCGGGCCCGGACGCCGCATCACGCTGACGTCGCCGCATTCTTTCTCCTTTAGCTGACGCCGGCGCGCGCCAAAGCCGAAAAGCAGCTGAGCGCCGCCCATGGCCGCCGTCGCGACGCGCCCCCGCGCGCGCCTTTGCCATCCAGCCGTCCACGTGCCCCCGCTCCGCCCCTTGCTCTATAAGAGGGCCGCCGCCGCGACCCCAGGGACTCCCAACCCTAGCCGCCGGGGATTTTTCCCCATTGCCACCCGCCACTGCTCGCCGGAGGAGAAGGAGAGGGGGGAGAGGAGAAGGGAGCCCGGAGGCCGTCCGCAAGCACGCCGGAGCCGCCGCGAAGCCGGAGGACCGCTCGTGGAAGCTCCAGGGACGCCGGGAAGCCAAGGACCGCGACACCCCTGCTTCCTCTACTTCCTCTGCTCGGCGCTGCCCTGCTTCCCTCACCGCCGGCAACCAGCTCCGACCTTCTTCCCCAACGCCTGCGCTTCGACCCGTGGTCACAAGGTGAGGCCTTGATCCTTTCCTCCTCTGTTGTGGCCCAGCCTTCGTGCCGAGGGGGAGAACGAGCACGCCATGCCTGCGCCACCGCCGCACACGCTGCCGTTGTGGAGCCGGCCTTCAAGCCGTGCCTGTCATTTGCAGGTGCCGCCGCCGTCGTCACGCGCGCGCCCGCCTCCATTTTTTTCCCTTGTTTCACGGCCGCACTCCGCCGTCACGCCTCGCTGGCCCGCCGTGCACCGGCGCACCTCGCCGCCGGCCTGCACATCGGCGCAGACACGTGCTGGGGATCTTCCCATCTGTTTTCGCACGCCATAGTGATCGCCTCGCCGCCCTAAGCACCGCGCACCCCCACGCGACGCTGCTCCGCGGCGGGAGCCCACGCCTCGCCGTCGCCGCGCCGGCCAGGGGCTCCGCCATGGCACACACGCTCCCGCCGGCCAGTTGTTGGTTCCTTCACACTCGCTTGATGCACACACACGCTCGCTTGGCGTTTGGCACTCCCGCACGCCGTCGCCGGCGATCGCCGCTCGGCGCCCGCACGACCGCGCCACCGCCGTTCCCCTGTCTTGCCGCCGACGCGCCTCCCCCGGCCAAAGCTGCCTCCTTTTTGCACGAGGATGAGCCCTAGGAGCTCCTTGACCTCTCTCTGTCGCTTGTTGGTCAGGCCGGGCATACCTCGCCGCCGGCAAGCCCCTGCCCGCGCCGCCGCTCCTTAGGAGCAAAACGTCGAACACGTTCTAACGCCGGCATAAAACCCCCTGGGGATTGGTCGCGCACCGCCGCCCACACGTGCGCGTGCCCTCAGAAGATCCGACGGGATCGAATGTGGCGGGCCACTCACGGCTGCGCCGCACACGCGACCCGCGAATCGGCGCCGCACCGGATCGCCTGCACCCCGCCACCGCGGCAAGCCAGATGGCAGCCACGCGTGCAGGAGCCTGCTTTAAGCCGCCCGCGTGGATGCTCCGTCAGCAGCTGGAGCTGGCCTGCAGCTGGCTAGGAGCCCCTTTAGAGATAGCTAGAGACAGGTTTAAGCTTGCCTAAAGTTTGCTTTATTGTAAATGCGTATTTGTTTTTCAGAAAACTATTTTATCTTTGGAAATTCATATTAAATCTGTTTTAACTCCGAAAAATATAAAACTAGTTCGGACAATCTTCTAAAATTCCAAACTCCGCGATAGGCTAGAGTTTGCCTCTTTTTGGGTCTTATTTGTTCTTCGTCTTGGATTTATTGCAAATAGCCATCGAGTTTATTTATTTAAATACGATTCTAGGAGCCGCCGGAGCCGGAGAGCTGAACCAGGACTACGACGACGGCCTCGGCACGACGACTACTCGCACCCAGGTTCACGCCCGACCTTCTTTGAATGCCCATTAGGCATGGCTTTTAGAACTGCTAGTGCTTTATTTATTGCATAGTGATGGATATGATGAACCCGTGCATAGCCTCTTTTACATACTTGTCCTTGATTGACCTACTACTATTACTTTATTTATGCGTGATGATACACTGAGCTTGCTATGCATGTGTTCGGACTATTGTGGTAGTTTCTTGGTGTGTGTGGGGAAAAACCGGCAGGAGAAGGTGTTTTGGGATATTTTGGCGGGGGTGAGCTCAAGACAACCCGATCCGGGATCGGGGGCCAGGGATCGTCTTCTCGGACGTTGCCTAGTTTGGTGCCTATGGCGGGTACACTGTTTTAGGAGCACAGGTGTTGGGGATTTTTGTGATGACTTGGAGGATAGGAGCTCGCCCCGGTCTGAAACCGAGTGGGTCGCTTTGTTACACGGGACTTTCGTACACACCACCTCGCCGAGAGTGGGGATAGGGTCGTTTCGACCCAAGCAAGTGCGATACCATACCTGCCAGTAGGATAGAGGGTATCAGTGAGAGGGTTAGGGTGAAGTCCCTTCCCTATTGGGCGCTCCCCGTGCGGCCACACGGGGGCATGTTCACAGTTCTGGGGTGGTCCTTCACGAGGGACCGTAGCGAGACCCGGATGCAGGATGGAATCGTAACTCCTAGGTGTTCATTCGGTTGGGTAGGCTCGCTCGGCCGTACACCGTCTGAGTGCTATTCCGAGTTGGGTACTGGTGTACACACTCTGCAGAGTTTAGATCTATACGTATAGCCGCGTCCTCGGTTATGGACATGCCCGTTGTTTACTCCGACTCTTACGTTTTGGGATTTCTACCTTCCCCCTTATAGGATGAGAGTATATGGTGAGCCGTGGTTGTATTCGGGGAGAGGAGAGTTGCTCCCTCTGCCTCGCGGATCCGGGTGCAACCATTGAGGTGCGAGGAGTGGGAGTTCTCGCACCGACCCTAGCTGGAGATAGGTGATGGTGATGGTGATCTGGGTGACCAGGTGTAACCGTTTGTGGATGAGTGATATGGGAATTGGTGGGAATATGGAGATGATATTTCTTTTATATTGATGCTGCTGCTGCTTAGGAAACCCAGCCTCTACCTTTTTCCTCTCTTTACCTTTAGAAGTAGGCCACTTAAAGCTTGCATACGGTTGGTGACGTGGACCTATCCCAATCCTTGGGGATAGCCCCTGAGCTTGCAGGGTACGAGTCAGACTACGACAACAACGCCGACGGATGGTACGACCGAGGGAGCATGTCGCTTCGCTCAAAGATGCCTGTGGGAGACGAATGAAGATGGAGACACCTTTTGGAAGCTAGCTACCGCTGCGTAGGCTCTTATTCTTGTTATTCCGCCAAGAGGCATGTATTGATGTACTCCGATTATTCAGGACATGCAATAATCAGATTATTATTCATACTCTGATGCTTTATTTCGTTGTATGACTGTGGTATTTATCTGTGATGAATGCCTGTGCGTGATAGCGTCTGATCCAAGGACTATCACGAGATAGAATGCTGGGTTTTCCGTTTTTGAAAACCCAGGACGGTACAGTTACGAACAGCAATGCTCGTAGATTGAAGACCTCCTTTTTGTCCTCATCCCAAACTGGTACACCTTCTTTCTTCCACAACTTTTGTAGATCTTCAATCAACGGTCTTAGATACACATCGATGTCATTGCCTGGCTGCTTTGGACCTTGGATGATTATTGGCATCATAATGAAATTCCGCTTCAGGAACAACCAACCCGGAAGGTTGAACATGCATAAGGTCACAGGCCAAGTGCTATGACCGCTACTAAACTCACCGAATGGATTGAATCCATCCGTACTTAAACCGAACCGAATGTTCCTTGCTTCCCCTGCAAAGTCTTTAAATTCTCTGTCAATTAATCTCCACTGTGACCCGTCAGCGGGGTGCCTGATCTTTGCATCTGCTTTGCGTTCTTTTTTGTGCCAACTCATCAACCTTGCATTGGCCACGCACCTGAATAAACGCTTCAGTCGTGGTATCACTGGAAAATACCACAGTACCTTTGCAGGAATTTTCTTCTTCTTACCCCCCTCAACTTCATCACCCTCATTGTGTGGGATCTTATAACGCTTCGCTTCGCACACAGGACAAGCCTCCAATTTCTCATAATCGCCACCTCAGTAGAGGATACAATCATTAGGGCATGCATGTATCTTTTGTACCTCCAAACCCAGAGGACAAACAACCCTTTTAGCTTCGTACGTTGACGCTGGCAATTCGTTTCCCTCGGGAAGCATATCCTTTACAATCTGCATCAAATCATCGAAGCCCTTGTCTGAAAGTCCATGTCTAGCCTTCCATTGCAGCATTTCCAGTGTGCTACCCAACTTCTTCTGCCCCTCTTTGCAACCTGGGTACAATGGTTTCTTGTGATCTTCCAACATACGCTCAAACTTCTTGGACTCCTTCACATTTTCGCAATCTTCCTTTTCACCGCGTAACATCTCACCGAGTTCGTCGAGAGGCTCATCGGCCGGAGCAGCTCCTTGAGTGTCGCCCATGTAATCCTCTCCCATTGGATCATCTGCAAAGGCACCTTCTTGAGTCCAATCTGGAATCTGATCATCTTCTTCTTCATCATCTTCCATTATGACCCCCCTTTCCCCATGCTTTGTCCAAACAAAATAATTCGGTATGAATCCCCATTTGTATAGGTGGTCGTGAAGACTCTTTATCGATGAGTAATCCTTCAGATTATAGCACTTTTTGCATGGACAAATAATGAAACCATACGGGGGCTTGTTTGCTTCCGCCACATTTAGAAATTCAGGCAACCCATTAATGTATTCCATGAAGATTCTCTTGTCAGAGTACATCCATTGCCGATTCATCTACAAAGTATCACCAAAAAATCTTAAAGTGTTCATATCCAACCCACAATACACAATACGACAAACTTAAATGACCGCCTTACAAAAATTTAAAGTGCGACATATATATGAAAAATTAAATAAAATCAATGCTAATTAACCGATGTTTCATATTTCCAGAAGAGTAACTGTAGACAAATTTCTAATATTTCTAAACTAACTCTAGCATTTCAAGTATTTCTAAAAGTATTATTTCTAAAATATTATTTAATGGAATCTAAAAGTATTATTTCTAAAATATTATTTCAAGAATTAATTTGACTATCATTTCTAAAATATTATTTAATGCTAGTTTAATTTGAAAAAGTAAATCATATGTTCAAATAGATAAAACTAAAAAAATTCTACCATCACATACAACATCTCATCCAACTAGCCTCTACAACATTCTAATTGAATATACACATTAATGCATGGAAATAAGAAAAAATCCCCATCTTTAGCTCATTTTAAATATCACAAAATACTCCTATTTCAACCATTAAAACTCGAAATAAGTTGCATATATCGAGGGAGGATGAAGTAACTAACCTCTACACCACTTCAATAGGTGAAATCGTCGAGGAATCGTCGTAAATCCGGCAAAACCTCCTCTAGGGCGCCATGGAGATGGGGAAGCTCGAGATGGGGAAGAGTGAGTGAGTGGCTCGGGCTACAGGAAGAAGAAGACTGGCATTTTTATACGTGGAGCGATTAGTACCGGGCCGTGGCTCGAGCCGGTACTAATGTGAGCCGCTCCACATCAGTACCGGTCTGTGGCTGGCGCCGGTACTGATGTTGCCCACATCAGTACAGGTCCATGGCTGGACCTGGTACTGATGTGGTAGCTCCACATTAGTGCCGGGGCTGGCCACTGCCCAGCACTGATGCGCCACATCAGTACCGGCTCCAGCCACGGACCGGTACTGATGTGGCTCTCAGGGGGTGCGTCGGGGTCCTCCCTTCCCACCCGGTACTGATGTGGACATCAGTACCGGGGGGCAAAACACCCGGTACTGATGGCCAGGACGGAAGCCCCCTTTTCTAGTAGTGGGAGTTGGGTGTTTCATAGCGGGGAAAGGCGGTGGAAATTACGTTGTTTTTCCTGGATTGATATTATCCCTGAAAGCTAGCTAGAAGGAGGAAATTTACCGATTTGAGGTGCTTACCACTGTCAACATAGCCACTAGCATTTGATTAGTACTTCCTCGGATTCAAATTTTGGTTCGAATCAACAGACAATATGTACAATAAATTGTTTTTTAAGTCATCTGATAGAGGTATATAATTTCTTAATTTGTGCATATAAAAAAATATTATGAGTTGCATGGCAACAATAACTCATACATTGGTAATGAAGTTGTCTGATGGGGTGGTTGTTTCGCTCATGAGGTGGTTGTTTCGCGAAGCAACCACCTCCTCTCTCCTTGCTCTCTCTCCTTAGAGAAAAATTGGGTGCGCACAGGGCACACCACGGCCCTCGTGCTCATCCCCGCGCATCCGCGTTCGACCGACATCCGATGTCCAGGCCCCCGCGCTGTCGTTTCTCGTGTTGCGCTCGGCTCGGCTGCCCCGTCTGCAGCTCGCTGGGTCTCCGCACACCACACGTCCCCTCGCCTACGCGCATGGTGCCGCTCACGCTCGGCTCGTTGGGCGGTTCTGCACGTCGCGCGGCTCTGGATCGCGCAGGCCCTCGTCATCGGCTCCGCAGGCAGCGCGGGAGGCTGATCTCGGCTTGCGTCGAATCATCTTGTTCCGAACTGAATGGAGGGCATATTCAATTTCTTCAGTTAACACCCCAAAACAGTGATAAAGTTCCAACTTTGAGCTTCAATTAAAATTAGTGACCATCTTTTACTCTTCCAACCAATCAAACTAGGTTAAACATTGACTTTTAGAGATTCCATTTTGCTACTGTTCAACCATGGTGTGAATAATAAATAATTTTTAATTCCTTTTCAAACTTGGCAAAACAATACTGTTTTCAAACTTATCATTTTCAGATTGTGAATAGTAACCTCTAGTCATCAACTTTGAAGATTTAATTGAGGTGCTTAGGGACTAAGTTTAACTTCCAAAGCACTACCACTAAGTTTTGAATGCTCAAACCCCCATATCCTATATTTTGCACATTTTTTCCGAATTTGAAACTTCAAATGTTGACTTTGGTCAAAGTTTACCTAAATTTGACATTTACTCATTATGACCATTACAATGTCACAGAAATGACAGCCACGATAAATTAATATTGACAAAATAAATATCCAAAATGTTTACTTTCATGACAGTAAAATAAATTCATGTTTACAAAACAATATGGTCTATTTTATGAGAACATGTTTACATAGATTCATCAAGATGTAACTTCCTAACAGCAGCTTGCGTTGTAGCATCTTGATCAACTCCCATTAAGAGAGTTGTGTACCCTCCTGGTATGTATGGAGGAGTCATTGCATAAGGATTTGTAAATAAATTGAACTGGGACATAGTGACATTAGTATATCCACGTGGGACGAAAGGAGCATTCATGATTGAAGATGCCCCAACATTAAAATCCTGTGTAAAGTGTTCACAAAACATGCTTGTAATGGAATACATTCTGAAAATAGGTACTGTCTTACAATTATTTGGTTTGTGTCAGCGCGTTCGTCTCTTGCTTCAATATCATCATGTTCCAGATCGTCACCTACAATGCAATATATATGAGAACAAAATATTTATAATAAATTTTGCACAAGAACAAAAGCCATTCAATATCATCATGTTCCAGGTCGCTACCTTTTTTCTGGGCACCCTTCTTCTTCTTTTTCCTTGGGTTCTTTTCAAGAATATTTTTTAAACGTGTCTGCTTTGGACATTTTATGTCTGGAGGGATTTTGAATGATATTACATCATTTAGTGATTTTCGGACACATTCATTTGGAGCAGGGGGAATCTCATTAGATTTTTCATGCATCTCACTCAGATAAGTATCTGCTTCCAAGTTATCATACATGGCTTTCTGCAACTTATCAAGAAGTTCTTTTGATGATGAACACTTCAATGCAAGCGATGTGGCCTGTCGAGATATAAGTGCTACCTGTGTTTTCAAATCTCCCTCTTCTGATCCTTGCTTTTTTTCAATATAAAATCCACTTTTAGCATATTTTGTCTATCTAGACAGTATATATTGTGATGGTAAATTATATACTCCGTTCATATTGTAGACTCTAAGAGTATGTTTGCATAACAAACCTGAAACATATAGTTCTCATTGTAAACAAACAATATTTCAGGATACAAAATGCAATTTAAACAGCCTGAAAGATAATACTCTAAACATACATATGCATTCGAGCATCTGACAAGAGCATGTAATAGTCGAATCTTCAGTGTTCAGTACTACTGCAGCTCCACAATCAGATTGCATATACTTAACAAAGAATGTTGAGTTTGTCCCATTAACTTTCAACAATTCACAAGATAATGTAAATTGTTTTTTAATTTCTTCCTCAAATTTTGAATACAGTCTCCTTATATATGCTTTAGCTACAATTTTCAGCGACATTGGCAGATTTGGAATGTAGCAAACTGGGATCTTCCGATGTAACTGAAAATCATCATTCTTCTCATTTGACCTTAGAGTAACTACAACATTGCTATATGACCAGTTTTCTTGTCCACCTCAACTGCATAAAAAAATTTAGGGTCCCGAGCTTGTTTATTTCTCAGATATTCAGATAATGTTTGTGCATCATTGGCTTCTAAGTATTGTGTGCGCTCGCGACCAATCTCATTATAGCAATCCATCTTAGTAAATGGTACTTTGTCTTCCCCTCCATAATGCTCCTTCATGAAATTGAAAACTTGGGATGGCTTCATTTCAGACCGTCGTGCCTGCCAAATTAATTTTCTATCTGCCTCTATAATCTCTAGTTGGGACCTCAACTTATGTGTCTTATTTAGACTGGCAAGATAATGGTTGTGCTCTACTACGACCTTTTGCACAGTCCATACATTCTCCTTAATGATACTAAACTGAACACGAGCATCACAACCGGTCCTTGTAATATCTTTTTGTGATGCCTCATTTTTCCGATGTCCTTCACCACTGCAAACAAAATATTTCTGACATAAACTTTCATCTTTGCGGTGCTTTGTCCTGCTCTTTCTAACACTGAACCCAACATGTCCAGCATAGGTATCGTACATCTCATAAGCCATTTCCTCAGTCAAAAGTCATTCCAACTTTAACCTATACAAATAATTATCTATTAAAGGTCTAAAGTAACAAAAAAAATATTAGATATAGTCTTTGAAGTTTGTTACTTTTTATACCTCATTTGGTATCTCAATCTCCACTGATCCAACTTGTGCTATTTGTTATTCCTATTCTCCACGATCGGAAGAAACATCATCATTCATATAAGGAGCATGTGATCTACAACAGGAAGTGATCGTGAGGTTCCTTAACATGGAGCGATCTGAGAGATCGACGGCGGCGGACGGGGATCATAACATGAAGCAAGGAGCACCCGCAGCAGTTACCTGTGGACCGACGGTGCCATGGCGACCTGCCTGCGATCCAACTGAACTTGCACCGATGTCACCGCGGCAATATTATCTCGATCGATGTCTGATTCGCCACCCCGCCCTTCCGCCATGGCTGATCCGCCAGTCCTACCTTCTGTCATGGCCTCGCCGCGCCGCCCTTCCACCATGGTTGAGCCACGCTAGGCCTCCCTTCTGCCATGGCATCGCCGCGCCGCCCTTCTGCCATGGCATCACCGTGTCGCCCGTCCGGCATGGCTGAGCCGCCACGCCTCCCTTCGGCCATGGTTTGACTCAATCGATGCGGGGTGATGAATCGATGTGGGGAGACGATTCAACGTGAGCTCTCCAGGAACCCTACGACACGCGGGCGACGAGAGTCGAGATGAGCCGCGTGACGCGAGGGGATGTGCGGTGTGCGGAGACCCAGCGAGCCGCGGACGGGGCAGCCGAGCCGAGCGCAATGTGAGAAACGGCAGCACGGGGGGCCTGGACGTCGAATGCCGGACGAATGCGGATGCGCGGGGGTGCGCACAGGGCCGCGGTGCGCCTCGTGCGCACCCAATTTTTCCCCCTCTCCTCCACATCATCAAAATTTTTACGTGTCATTGCATGAGACAGTATATAGAACCGCTGACTTAAAGCAATGTACTTACGATTTTGTAGTATACATGGATCCCCGAGTATATGTTCTCTGCGACGGTTAGCATTTAGCAAGTTTGAGACCAAGGCAAAAGGCAAGTAACAAACTAATAAGGGAACATATCAGGTGGAAACAACCCCTTCATGCAAACTATGGAAACTTCAATCGGAGCCACACGATGTTGATTCAAGGAAAGACTTAAGGTGGGAGGGGTGATGTGCAAAACTCATGAGAGGTGGAAGAGATGATTTGCAAAGGCACTTTTGCAAATCACCCCTCCCACCTCCCATGAGCCCTCCTTTGGATCAACATCGTGTGGCTCAAATTGAAGTTTCCATAGTTTGCACGGAGGGGTTGGTTTCCACCTAATACGTTCCCAACTAATAATTACTTATTACTTATGTTTATAAAAACAAACTAACGATTTGATCCGCAATTTTGGATCCAATCGAGATCTGACGGTTATTTGCAAATGCTATATCTACGGGCAACGCTGTCGAATCCGACGTCGCCGCAATGGGCAACGGGTGGGACGGCATCCCTGCAGATGTCCTCAATGACATCCTGCAACGCCTGCCGCCGAGTCCCCGGCGGCGGCTCCGCCTCATCTGCCGGCATTGGCGCGACGTCATCGACGATCGCATGCCCGGGAAGCAGGCCCGTGCCATGGTCCTAGCCTTCGCCCTGGGGTTCCGCCGCACCCGCACCAGCGCCTTCGTCATCGACGACCTAACGGAAGAGCAGGCGGGCGGCGGCAGGGAGCTGAACCTGCACGACTGCGGCGGCGCGGCCGGTGAGGTGAGAGTGGTCGGCACGTGCAACGGCCTGCTCTGCCTGCACCGCGACGACAAGGGCGACCTGGTCGTCGTCAACCCGTTCACCGGCGAGAAGATCGCCGTCCCACCGCCGTCGAAGTCGCCCAAGGAGCTCACTCCGGCGGCCTCGTACAGCTTCGCGTACCACCGGGCGACGGGGCTGTACAAGATCGTGCGCCTCCGGTGCCACGGGGATGGCGGGACGTTTGCCACGGTGGACGTGTTCACGCTTGGGGACAGGTTGTGGCGGGAGGTGCCGGTCCCCGTCGGGACGAGCTGCCTCCTCGGCTTAGGCCTCGTCAGCACCGGCGGCGCCACGTACTGGGTCGCCACGGACGCCCACTCGCTCATGTCGTTCGACCTCAAGGACGAGCGCGTCGTGTTCGTCACGAAGCTGCCAGTGTCTGTAGTAGGCACAGGGCTAGGGCTGGGCCTCTCAATCTCTTCGCACCTGACGACAGATGTTCACGGGAGGCTGGGCGTTGCCGTCTGCTCCTACGAGATGAAGCGGATCAGAATGCTAAAGGGGATCCAGACCAAGGTATCTGGCGAGTCTTTTGATCGAGCTATTGATTTTCATTGTTTTGTTTCGCAAGTTTCATCTATGTGTGTGTGCAGATGTGGATGCTGGAGGGCGGAGGAAGAAACAAGAAGCTGACGTGGGCTCTTAGGCACAAGATTGTAGAGCCAGGGCAGGAGGAACCACTTCAACGGGGACGGCGAGCATTTCCTTACCACCCAGAAGATGGAGTACCGTTCGGTGAGCTTGCACGTGTCTCCCCTGAGCGAGGTGAAGAAGCAATGCGGCGTGGTGAGGACGGAGTGTGCGTCGCCGCCGCCGCCGATCAGCATCTACGACAGTTGCCTCAGCCTTCGAACGTTCGCTTATGTCGAAACCATGGAGCCTGTGACGTTTTCTGGATGCGGTGGTGACGATGAGGTGCCTGTGACGTTATGCGGTGGCGACGATGAGGTTGGCGACAATGTGAAGTGGGCTTGGAGGTTTGACTGTTGGGATCACCGGTGGAAATTGATGCTACATACTTCGTGGGCTGATATGGATCTCCCTATAAACTAGAAGAGGAAATACAAAAAAAGGTGAAGTGGAGAATGGATCGCCGAAGATGCTATCAGTAGCTATAGGCTAGAAGGGGGCAAAAAAAATTAGAATTCAACATAATTATCATCAATAAGGGGCATCAAAGTGTTTGTTTACACCAACAGAACTCATCAACGTACAAGTATTGTAAAATTCGGATCACTTTGTGCGCAGATGGTCTGCTTTCCACCAATCATAGAAAACTATGTTTTTGGTCCACTACAAGTCCTCTCTTTATTTCTCTCCATCCTCAGCTCTCCACATCATCGGCTGACATCACTGCCTTCGTGGTCGAAGCCCACCGCCGCCCGTCCTACATTCAAGTCCACTGTCCACCGCCACCCCCTCGACTCCCCACCACCGCCGCCTCGCCTCGCATCCCCACCGCCGCCACCTCGCCTCCCCGTTGTCCCATCCATAAAACGTTCGCACCGCACGAAGAGAGAGCGCCTGACGAGCAGCTGGAGGTGAGGAAACCGCACCTGGTGGAGCAAGAGGACGCACGCCAGCCGGCGAGAAGAGGATGTGTGGCCCGCGCCTGGTCTCACACGGCGCGGAGGGCGAGCCCACCACGCCGGAGGGAGGAGGGTGCCTCCTCGCCCGGCCTCGACCCCGCCGCTGTCTGCTGTCTCCTTGCCCCCGCCGCCGGATCCGGACCCGAGGAGGAGGCCGCCACTGGGAGGACGTCGAGGAGGCTGCCCAGCCTGCGCTGCGACTACTCACCTGATCTCGACCCCGCCGCCGGATCCGGCATGGAGGAGGAAGCCGCCACCGGGTGCTGCACCTCCTCATCCAAGCCATCGCTGCCGCCGCCAGAAGCCGGAACCACCTACCACCGCTAGGGTTGTGGCGTTGTGCGAGTGCGCCTAGGCCCTGTGGTGGCTTGCGGTGTGCTGCTTTAGTGGGCCTGCGGTGTGCTGCTAGGAAGCCCAGGAAGTGCATTGTGGCTGCTAGGCCGGACACTAAGTATAGGCCCACTCGGAGGTAATCTTCCTGTATTCCTTCCTCCTATTTTTTATGCGATACACCACGCCGATGCAGGCCGTTTTTAGCATACTCACAAGTGATTATTTCTAATACTACATGCTATTTACCATTGTCATAGCTTATTTAGAAGTAATCTTAAATTCCGCAGCAACGCGCGGGGAATCACCTAGTATATAGAATTATAGATGTTTGCCAAAAGGTGCGGTGGATTATTATATTTAACGTGTATTTTTTTGGTATTTTTATCAGAAATGAGCTCTTTTTTCTTAGGTTATCCACTTGTGAGCTTTCACATTTTTTTCTAAAAAAATGAAAACATAAGAGCATCTCTAAGAGTATGCTAAAAAATTCTTCCCCAAAACTATGTATTGAGGGCTCCCCTAAAATATTTTCTCCCCAAAATCATACCATCTCGCAGCAGATTGTTAATAATAGAGTCTCCAATATTTTAAAATTCTGCACGTCAGCATGTGTGGGTCCCTTTTTTCTATTTTTAACATGCACATGCCCTACTTCTGTCAAGCTTTGATCCTCTTCCTCGGTCTCCTTCCGATCTACGGCGGGACCAGCGATGGGCGATGCGGGAGCGGCGAGCTCTCCCGCGGGTGCTGCATCTACCAACCTACCACCTTGTAGAGGAGGTGAGGAGGCAGGCCACCGGCGGGCAAGGCGCAGAGGGGGTGAGGAGGTGAGCCACCGCTGCTGCTAGAAACGTGACGACTATACATCGCGCCTGTGATGGTTTGCATTGCATCGCGCCGGAGCTGGGACCCACCTGTCAGCGGCATAAGGGCGGGACCCACCTGTAGGAACCTTCTTCCTCCTTCATCCGGGCGCCGCGAGCTCCCTGGTGGAGCCGGGTTAGCGCGGCGGTGGGCGGCGGATGCGGCGGCAGGAGCTGCCAGAGACGGTGGTGGAGGACGGCGCGGGGGCTCGCCGCCGTTAGGGTTAGGGTTTGGGGGCTTCAGGGTTCGGAGTTCGAGGCTTCAGGTTGCCGGGGGTTGGCCTCCATGACCTCCGATTGTAGAGGGAGGGCCGGGGGTGGCGGCGGACCGGCGGGATGGCGGATTGGCCGGCGGCAGAGGCAAGGCGGCGCCGGCCAGGTAGGGCAGGACATCCGGTGGGCGGTGGTTGGCGGTGGTTGGCGGCGGGGGCGCGAAGGAGGAGGAAGGTGGCAGCGGATGGTGGGTGGACGACGCGGCGGCGCGGGCACCACCGGCCGTGGAGGTGGACATGGCAGGGCGTGGAAGTCGTCGGGTTAGCGCGCGGGGGGAAGAGAAAGGTCGTCGGCGACAGGAGTCGCCGGAGACACGGCAGGAGGGCGGCGCGGGGGCGAACGGAAGCGTCGGCGGCGCTAGAAAGAAGAAGCTGGAGCAAACACGAGGTAGAAGAAGCAAGCGCAAGGAAGATGATAGCGGATGTTAATATGCCTTTGTGGGCCTTAGCCGCGCCCGTTGCACTGCCAAGGCTATACATGGCTTTAGTGATGGTTTAGCAAACCATCACGCCGGTGGGACCCACCTATCAGCGACAGGGAGCTTCATCTTCTTCTCCGCCCATCCCGCGCTGGATCCCGCGACGCCGGACGACGCCGGACGGCGGCAAGCGGCCTCCTCCTTCCTTCGGCCATAGAAAGGGGTCGGCCGGGGGAGGCAGGTAGGCCAGACGGTGGGGATGGGGGGCCGGGCGGCCTTTAGGGTTCTAGCGGTGGGGGCGGCGGTCGGGCCAGGTCGGGGCGGGGCGGGGGAGAAGCTCGCCGATGGCGGAGCTAGGGTTCCGGCGTGGGGGGGGGAGGGCAGGGGCGGAGGAAGGGGAAGAGAGAGGCCACTGCGGGCGCGGTAGTGTCTCGCCGGAGCACCGTCGAGACCCTACCGCACCCGCGGCGGTGGGCGGTGGACGGCGAGACGGCGGCACGAGGTCGGGGTCGGGGTCGGGGGAGAGGAGCGGCGACGCGGGGTGGGGAAGACGTACGACTGCAGGCGGACGGCACAAGAAGAAGATAAGGTCGTTAGATGGGCCGTCGTGCAGCTTGGGCTCTACTGGGCCGGCGTGATGCAACGTTTTTTCGTCGCCGAAGCGATGAGTAGCCGCACCCAGGTTGCACCACCCGCAGATATGCGCGGCGACAACCTCCATATTCGCAGCGCGAAAAGAGATAGGGAAGTTTAGGAGAACTGTTGAATGGTTTTTTTTTCTCTTTTTAGCCTTAAAATAAGTATTAGCAGTGGGATTAGCATTCTTTTGCGAACATGTCAATACATAGTTTTGAGAAAGAAATTTTTAGCATACTCTTGGAGAACATGTTCGCTAGCAAAATCCCTGGAAATGCATCATCCATGTGCTATAATATTTTTAAACGAACGTGTTTTACTATATGGATTTTTTGTGAACTTCTGAAATCCACATGTAGACAAACTAATGCTTTGGCACACATGCTAATTACATATTTGGATTGACTTAGAGCAAAGATCATGATTTATTTTCTTCTGACCACAATCTTTTTAATTAATGCCCTGAATCCATGCGTGATTCCTCAATCCATTATCAATTATAATTAATGATTTTTCTTAAAAAAAGACTATACCGCTTGTGCATGCCATCATAGCCGCTGGCATACAATTAGATAATGTACTCATTCCTTTTAAAAAAAATATTTTCTGATATTATTTCTTTTTTTGAAACTTTAAAATACACAATTCTTTTTGAACAAGATCATACAAATAAGTATTCTCGAAAAGTTATTTCCATTATAATTTCAAGAAAAATAATCTAATAACTTATACGGAAAAGGATTTAAATATTTTGTATAAATTTCGCACGAAGTTATTTGTATAGACTTTGTTATTTAAGTAACTTTTTAAGAAAAAACTTAATTTACACAATATTTTATTGCACAAAGTTTAATGTGATGTCCAGATCGCGTAAGATAAAAAAAGGTGACCTCGGGTTCCCATGGTGGGAGCCTCCCCTCATATAACGTCGTGTAACAAAATAGTGCACCAAACTAATAAGGGATGGTCGACTAGCTAGATCAAGTCATGAAATATGCAAATTTGAAGTGTCGGTTTAGCGCGAGATTATTGGGTATAGTATAGTGTATACTATACTTGGTTCCTTGTGCTGTTTTTTTGGTAACAACGAGATGTACGTACGCAACGACGTTTTTAATTGTAAACATATCTAGTGCAAATTAATCTTTTTGTGCAATTATGCAAACTTTTAATCAGAGCCACATGATGTTGATCTAAGGAGGCGTATTATGAGGAGTGAGAAGGGGATTTGCAAAAATGTGATTAGAAGCGGGCGGTTAAATGAAAAATTACCTAATCCCACGCGCCTTTCTTGGATCGACATCACGTGACCCACAATGCCGGCCCTAGAGGTAGACGGCACGTGCGACGGTCGAGCGTCCAAGCCACGAGAGGGTCCAAACCCAAGTATGTATATGTACAGTTACAGTTAAACCTGTTAATGGTTCGGTTTGAACTGGTTTTTTAGGTTTGGTTTTAGACGTGGTTCAATTTGGTTTGGTTCAAAATAGTTTGTCATCTGTAATGGTTTGATTTGGTTTGGTTTCATGGTTATAATGCATGAGAATGGTTTAACAATATTATATTTTTGTGTAAATTATAAGTTAAGTTAAAAATTGGACTTAAAAATTTAAAGTTCACCTTAACATACATATTTTTACCAAATTTGACTGAAATTTGTTGGAGATATCTCGTAATAACAATATGTTACTCCGTGCAACTCGGTAGAACCAAATCTATATGTGGGACCCACGTGCAGAGCCGGACCCTAGAACTAAAAACTCACATTCACATTATAAAATTTTAGCAGATATGATTAAAATTTGCTGGAGATGCTTAATATGATAGTCTGCTACTCCGTGCTACTCGGTGAAGTCAAATCTATATGTGAGACCCACGTCCAGAGCCGGACTGTAGAATTAAAAGCTTGTGTTCACACTATAAATTTGAGCAGATATGACCAAAATTTGCTGGAGATGCTTAATATGACAGTCCGCTACTCTATGCAAATCGGTGAAACCAAATCTATATGTGGGACTCACGTCCAGAGCTGGACTCTAGAATTAAAAACTCGCGTTCACACATAAAATTTTAGCAGTTATGACCGAAATTTACTAGAGATGCTTAATATGACAGTCCGCTACTCCGTGCAAATCGGCGAAACCAAATCTATACGTGGGACCCACACCCAAAGTTGGACCTTAACATTAGAGAATTGAACTAATTAATTTTATTAGTTGAGATAAGAAAAAGACTTAATGGTTTGGATTGGTTTGGATGAATGAGTCAATAGTTTGGTTTGGTTTGGTTTTGAAGTGTAGTATATGTAAATGGATGTGAATTTGGTTTAGTTTTTGAACTATTAACAGGTTTAGTTACAGTCTTACAAATCAGTCGGTCTATCTTACCAGTCAGCTAAGCTAGACTATTTGATGTTAGCGTTTGAAATTAGGAAGTTTATTATGGCTGCAGATTGCTATCCAAATGTTTCTATTGTCTATCAATCCTCTTGTGACTGTAGCTTCTGCTGAAATTGCATCATATCAATCTAGAAATACAAGTATGACGTTGTTTTAATCTACATTGTTGCTCGATTTTGATTTTAAAAGGTAACCTGTATATCCTTAAAAGTTTGCACAGAGATATTGATTTGCACATGATAGGTTACCTTTTAATTACCAAGCTCAATAGACCAAGGCGAGCACGAAGGAGGTGGTGCCGGCAAGTAACAATTCGACCTGGGGCCCCTGGGGGTTTCATTCGATCGGACGGTTATATATTCACAAACCTGCACGGACGATCGACACGCCAACGAATCTGCCGCCGCAATGGGCGACCGATGGGATGTCATCCCGGCTGACACCTTCATGGAGATCCTGCGGCACCTGCCGCCGAGCCCCCGGCGACGGCTCCGCCTCGTCTGCCGGCATTGGCGCGACGTCATCGACGACCGCGTGCCCAGGAAGCAGGCACGCGCCAAGGTCCTTGCCTTTGCACAGGGCCACGGCGTCCCTCGCGCCATCGTCATCGAAGACCTAACGGAAAAATTGACCGGCGGCGGCGGCAGGGATCTGAAGCTGCAGGCGAACCGGGGCACGAGCATAGTCGGCACGTGCAACGGCCTGCTCAGCCTGCACCGCACCAACGGCGCCGTGTTCATCGTCAACCCGGTCACCGGCGAGAAGCTCGCCGTACCACTTCCGCCAACGAAGACGTCTCCGGCGGGGATCTCGTACACCTTCGCGTATCATCCGGCGACGGGGCTGTACAAGGTTGTGAACATCCCATCCGGGACGTTCGACGCCGTGAACGTGTTCACGCTGGGGGACAGGTCGTGGCGAGAGGTGCCGGTCCCCGTCGGGACGAGCTGCCTCCTCGGTTTCGGCCTCATCAGCACCGGCGGGGCCACGTACTGGGTCGCCACGGACGGCCACTCGCTCATGTCCTTCGACCTCAAGGACGAGCTTGTCGCGTTCGTCACGAAGCTGCCAGTGTGGGTAGGGATATGGCAGGACGTCTCGTATCATTTGACAACAGACGTGAGCGGGAGGCTGGGCCTCGCCGTCTGCTCCAAAGGGTCGAGGCGGTCGAGGTGGACCAAAACGCAAAAGAGGACGATTCGGACCAAGGTAGGTGATGAACGAACCAAGTCATGATTTCGTTATGTCTTCGATCGCGAGTAAACAAGGCGATATGTGTAGGTGTGGATGATGCAAGACCGACGAAGAAACTGTTGCATTTGCATCCTGTAATCTTGCCAATACAAATAACTCATATAGATGCATTAGCTTAGACAAGTTTGATCTCTGCATATTTATGTATTCGCGTAGAATCTCAGGTGACATGGCGATTGCACACGTGTGCACGCTGAGACCGCGTCCTAAGGCCATTCCCCGTCGTGGTAAGCATGCCGTGCATGTCGCACGGGTGACCGAAAGATAAGGCACACCGTGCAGCTGCTGACCGTGGCGGGGGGATCGGATCAAGGCCAAGTATTAAGGAAGATCAAGGCATCGTTGGTGGCTGCGCCGTCAGCAGTCAAAAACTCCTCTCTCTCTCTCAGTTCTTTCTCTCGTGCACATCGTTTCCAGCTCCGGGCATCGCCGGCAGCCGCGAACCATAGGACGGCGAGCCGCCGATCCTAACATTCTGGTATCAGAGCCTGGTTTATGCACTACGAGGGATCTGTGAGTCCTCCGAGAGAGCCACCTAGAAAAAAGCTCGTCATCCCGCGACGTTCACCACCGGCGGCCACCATGGGCGACGCATCAAGTTCTGGCGGCGGCGGCGGCGTGAAGGAAAGTTCGCTCATGTGGCCCATGCTCACTCGCGACAATTACACCGAGTGGGCGATGTTGATGCAGTGCAACTACGAGGCGTTGGAGATCTGGGAGGTGATCGACCCGGGAACCAGCCCCAAGCGTGCGCACGACCGGCAAGCCATGAGTGCTCTCTTGCGCTCCGTACCAAAGGAGATGTGGCAGATGCTCGGGAGTCGGAAGACGGTGAAGGAGGCGTGGGAGGCGGTGAAGGTGATGCGGCTTGGCGCCGATCGGGTGAAAGAGGTAAACGCCCAGAAGTTACTCAAGGATTTTGAGAATATTACGTTCAAGGATGGGGAGAAAATTGATGATTTTGCAATGAGAATCACAAATCTCGTTGGCAATCTCAAGTCCCTCGGTGAAAATCTGGAAGAGGTGCGCGTGGTGAAGAAATTTTTGCGCGTGGTACCTGCTCAATTCACCCAAGTTGTTGTCTCCATCGAGATGTTCCAAGATCTGAAGAAGCTGACAGTGGAAGATCTGGTCGGCCTCCTTCGTGCAGCGGAGGATCGCCTCGACACCAATGTCGATCAGATCACCGATAAGGCTGGGAGGCTTCTCCTTGCCGAGGAAGAGTGGATGGAGAAGCACAAACATCGTTTCATCTCCGGGAACAAGCCGGGAGGAAGTGGTGCAAACAGTTCTTCAAAAAGCAAGGCGGTGGTGCGTTCTGATGGTGGCAATGGCGAGGTCAAACTGACCAGCATGGGCACACCACGGCGTAGGGGGCGCTGTCGCAACTGCGGCATCTATGGCCACTGGCAGGAGGATTGTAAACGGCCCAAGAAGGTGAAGAAGAAGGAGAGCGTGCAGCCGGAGGCAAATTTGGCGGTCGGCGGCGGCGCAGATCAGGCGGGCGCGCTCATGCTGGCCACGTGCGACGTCGTGCACGGGTCAATTCAGAGCGTCTACCTGACAGAGAAGGTAATCCCGGTGGATGTTCCAGATGGCGTGTGGGTGCTTGACACCGGCGCCAGCAATCATATGACAGGAGCACGTTCGATGCTGTCACAGCTCGATGAGCGAGTTCGAGGAACAGTACGCTTTGGTGATGGTTCCCGCGTTAAAATCCAAGGTATGGGCTCTGTCATAATGCAAGATCGAAACCAGGGTCACAAGGTGCTAACTGATGTTTACTATATTCCTGAATTGAAAAGTAACATTGTTAGCCTTGGTCAGTTAGAAGAAAAAGGGTTCAAATATGTGGGTGAGAATGGTAGGCTATGTGTGTATGATCAGGAAAGGGCACTGCTGATCTCTGCTCCCAGGGCTGGAAATAGATTGTATTTAGCAAAGTTTGGTTTGGTCCCACCAGTTTGCCTTCTTGCTCAATCTGAAGATGAGTCCTGGCGTTGGCATGCTCGATTTGGGCATCTGAATTTTCGAGCTTTGAACAATCTCAGTACCAAGAACATGGTTACAGGTTTGCCAACAGTTTCAAGAGTTGAGAAAGTGTGTGATGGTTGTGTCCTGGGAAAGCAACACAGAGCTCCTTTTCCTCAGGTGTCAAGCTTCAGGGCAGAGAGGAGTCTTCAACTTGTGCATACTGACTTGTGTGGGCATATCACTCCCAAAACCATTGGTGGAGCTTCCTACTTCCTGTTGGTAGTGGATGATTTCAGCAGGTACATGTGGGTGGAGATGCTAAAGTCAAAAGATCAGGCACTGGAGTGTTTCAGAAAAATTAAGGCGAGAGCTGAAATGGAGTGCAACAATAAGTTGAAGGCAATTAGAACTGATAGGGGTGGGGAATTCACTTCAAAACAGTTCTCTATCTTCTGCAGTGATGGTGGAATTAAACACTACACCACAACTCCCTACTCACCTCAACAGAATGGTGTGGTGGAGAGGAGAAACCAGACAGTGGTGGAAATGGCAAGGTGCATGCTGAAAAGTATGAAAGTTCCATCATATTTGTGGGGTGAAGCAGTCTGTACTGCAGTCTATGTGTTGAATAGGTGTCCTACAAAGAGTTTGGACAACAAAACCCCATTTGAGGCTTGGCATGGGAGAAAACCAAATGTGAGCCACCTAAGAACTTTTGGATGTATAGCACATGTGAAAAAAATTGGTCCAGGACTGGATAAGTTGTCTGACAGATCTGCCAAGATGATTTTCATTGGGTATGAGTCAGGAACTAAAGGCTACAGATTCTACAATCCTGTTTCTAACAAATTGGTAGTGAGCAGGGATGTTATCTTTGATGAAGGTAAGCCATGGGACTGGAACAAAGATCAGTGCAACACAGACCAGCAGGTGTCAGATACTTTTGTTGTCCACTATGAAAGACCTGTCGAAAATCCGACAATAGGGGATAATGTGGAACATGATGACTTCCTGCCTGAGAATGCAGGGTCACCTGCACACTCTGAAACCTGGGACGAAGCTGGAGGGTCAAATGGAGGCACTCCAGTCCAAGTGAACTCCCCAGGCTCAGCACATACACCTCAACAAGTTCTACAGACACCATCAAGCCAAGAATCAGTGGGTGGTCCAGTGAGATTCAAGTCTTTGACAGAATTATTTGATGAAACTGAACAAATTCAGGATTTTGAGTATAGTGGGGTCTGTATGCTTGCAGCTGATGAACCATTGTGTGTAGAGCAAGCTCTAGAAGAGGAGTGTTGGAGAAAGGCCATGTGGGATGAGTTGGAGGCAATTGTGCAGAACAAAACTTGGGAGTTTTCAGAATTACCAAGTCATCACAAAGCAATTGGCCTCAAGTGGGTGTTTAAAGTCAAAAGAGATCCAGCTGGAAATATTGTGAAGTATAAGGCAAGGCTGGTTGTTAAAGGTTATGCACAAGTTCAAGGGATTGACTATGATGAAGTTTATGCTCCTGTGGCAAGATTAGAGACAGTAAGGCTCTTGTTGGCTCTAGCTGTCCAGGGAGACTGGCAAGTACATCACATGGATGTCAAGTCTGCTTTTCTTAATGGCAATCTGTTGGAGGAAGTGTATGTACAACAGCCACCAGGATTTTTTGATCCAAAAGCACCTACAAAAGTCCTCAGGCTCAAGAAAGCACTCTATGGCCTCAAGCAGGCCCCAAGAGCTTGGAATGCCAGATTGGATCAGGAGCTGACTGCTTTGGGTTTCATCAGAAGCAAGGAAGAACATGCTGTGTACAGAAGAGGGTCAGGAAGATCACTGCTTCTAGTTGGCGTGTATGTGGATGATCTGATCATTTGTGGGCCAGATAGCAGAGAAATTGCTAGATTCAAGCAGCAGATGAAAAAAACTTTCGACATGAGTGACCTTGGCCTGTTGAGTTACTATTTGGGGCTTGAGGTGAGACAAAGGCCAGGAGAAATCACAATATGTCAGAGTGCTTATGCAAATAAAATTGTGGAGATTTCTGGTATGAAAGGATGCAATCCGGTTGACACACCAATGGAACAGCACATAAAGCTGTTGCCTGGCAAGCCAGAAGAAGTCTCTAATGCAACAAAATACAGAAGCTTAATTGGCAGTCTAAGGTACTTGGTGAACTCGAGACCTGACCTTGCTTTTGCTGTTGGCATGGTCAGCAGGTTCATGGAGTCACCAAACTCTGATCACTGGGCTGCAGTAAAAAGAATCATAAGATATGTTGCTGGGACAGTTGAGTTTGGCTGCAAGTTTGTCAAGGGATCAAATTCAGAGTTGCTTGGTTATACTGACAGTGATCATGCAGGAGACTTGGAGAAGAGGAAGAGCACCACAGGCATGGTTTTCTTCCTCGGTGGCAATATTGTTACTTGGAACTCACACAAGCAAAGGGTGGTGGCACTATCATCTTGTGAATCTGAGTATATTGCAGCTGCAACAGGAGCCTGTCAGGGAGTATGGTTGAGCAGATTGTTAGCTGACCTGAAGAATTCAGAGGAGAAGAAGTTCAAACTTCTTATCGACAACAAATCTGCTATAGAACTGAGCAAGAATCCAGTGTACCATGAAAGGACCAAACATATTGACACTCGATATCATTACATCAGAGAGTGTGTTACTGATGGAGTGCTCGAGCTGGAGCATGTGAGAACAGATGATCAGTTAGCAGACATTCTTACCAAGGCACTTGGACGAATCAGATTTGCTGAACTGAGGAGGCAGCTGGGCGTCGTCAGAGTTTGACAAGATTAGGGAGGTGATTTGTTGCATTTGCATCCTGTAATCTTGCCAATACAAATAACTCATATAGATGCATTAGCTTAGACAAGTTTGATCTCTGCATATTTATGTATTCGCGTAGAATCTCAGGTGACATGGCGATTGCACACGTGTGCACGCTGAGACCGCGTCCTAAGGCCATTCCCCGTCGTGGTAAGCATGCCGTGCATGTCGCACGGGTGACCGAAAGATAAGGCACACCGTGCAGCTGCTGACCGTGGCGGGGGGATCGGATCAAGGCCAAGTATTAAGGAAGATCAAGGCATCGTTGGTGGCTGCGCCGTCAGCAGTCAAAAACTCCTCTCTCTCTCTCAGTTCTTTCTCTCGTGCACATCGTTTCCAGCTCCGGGCATCGCCGGCAGCCGCGAACCATAGGACGGCGAGCCGCCGATCCTAACAGAAACAAGGCGAGGAAGTGGGTTCTCCAGTACAAGATAGTTTGGCCAGGGCAGGAGCCACGTCAAGAGATCGCCTGGCCGTACGCCACCGACGGCGAGCATCTCCTCGCCACCCGTGTTCACCGTCTTGGCAACTCGATGAGCTTGCTTGTTCACCGTCTTGGCGAGGCCAGGGCGTATGATGGCGTGGTGCGGGCGGAGTGCACGCCGCCATTGATCTGTCGGTACGACGACTGTCACGGCATCCGGACGTTCGCCCATGTCGAGACCACGTAGCCTTTGGCGTTGTATAGGAGCGATGACGACGAGAAGATTGCTGGTGACTGTATGGAGTGGGTTTGGAAGTTTGATAGAGGGGAAGGACGATGGAAGCTAGTTAGAGGGGAAATACTGTAGAAATTAGGAACGTTGAATATAATTTCTATTGATAAAGGGATTGAAAGTGCTACGATTGTAAAATACAAATGCACTCTTTAATCAACAACTACAATCGTCGAGTGGTGATAAATCATTGGTAGTATCAATGGCATGAAATCTGTAGCTCACTGTTCTGCGAAAATTAGCAACCTACAATATATCTCTGATCGAGTCTACCTGAATTAGGCATTTTCCAAATTAGCTTATGGAAGTGGAAAAACTGTGCTGAATGAACAATGAAGCTCTGAAACTTTGCCCTAAAAACGTGCAGAAGCTTATGCACTTTCACATATATATTCAGTTCAGATCACATGCGTCAATCATGCTACTAACTAACAAAAGGATAATTATTTTCTTTGGAAATAACTCTGACATCTGTCAAGACTCCTACGTCATAAACATCAGACTCCTACGTCATAATAAACAGCATTATTAGCGTCAACCATCTGTTTCCAATGTTGTTAAGTGGCATTATTAGCGTCAACCATTTGAGCAAAAATAGCCAATGTATGTGTTCTGAAGGAGGAAACAATACGTTATATTTTGTGTTTTTCTTTAGAATAATGCTTTTTCTGTTTGTTGACACCCAAAAATGGCAGGTCTGGGTAAAACAGGTTTGACCGCCCTACATAGGCGGTCTGACCGCTCTGGTCAAAATCCTCAAAAGGCAATTTAGATTTCACCATTAGATAGATCTCGTCGAGTACATCAAAATCCATATATAGAATGTCCAAATTGGAGTCCGGATGAAAGAGATATGACCTATGGAAGATCTGCACGTCGGACACGCGGTCAGACCGCGTCCCCAGGGCGGTTAGACCGCCCTGCCCTGCCAAAACCGATTAGGAGTTGTATTTTCACACGTTTTTGTAATGGTTTCGATTCCTAATGAGGAAAGACCTCCCATCGCTATAAATATAAAGGGCCACGGCCGATTGAGCATCATCCAATCGATCAAAACACTTTCATTTATCTTTTTTACTTTTTCTCTTTGCCCAAGCTTTTCCAGTCTATTACTTGTTGTTCCTCCTTCGTCTCTACGTCTATCAAGGGCGTCCTAGGTGGCCTGCCGACCTTAGGATAAACCTACGTGCGCCTGTCCCGACGGGATCCTTCCCGGGCGAGCGTTCGAAGGTCTACCGCCGGTTCACCCCGGCTGACGCGGTTTGACCGCCCTGCATAGCCGGTTTGACCGCCCTGTGTAGAGGTGCTGCAGCGAGCTCCTCTACACACCGTGCATTGGTCCCGAAAAGGTGCCAGCAAATTGGCGACTCCGCTGGTGCGATGGCCGGTAAACTACCTATACCCGCTGAGGTTGATGCTGCAAACATTGCAAGGCCGAATGTTGAACAGATGTCGGCTGAGGGGCAGAAGGTGCTTGCTGAAATCAGAAAGAAGATTCGTGAACAAAAGGAGCGGGAGATCCAGGAGTTGGAAGAAGAAGCCATGAAGCAATATGTCTCGCACTTCTCCGTGGACCGACAAGGGAACGTCAAGAAGGACAAGGATGTCGTCATCGATATTCCCGCGCTCAAGGTACAATCTAATGCTCCTCCTGAAATTAATTCAGATATTGCTAATCTGATTGATGGGGCTGTTAGTGCTAGTTTAAATAACAAATTTGTTGTCATGAGTGAAAATTTTGAATACGATTAGCTCTCGTTTAGATCGTATAGAGGCCAGATTTGGTACAAATTTCTAGTGATGATGTTAATGCATCTACTTCTAATACCGAAAATCCTAAACACAACATAGTAGATGATTTTTCAAATTTGAATATACCTAAAGTCCCCATTGGTGCACCACCCATCCACCACATACATAGCCGGACTACCATTGGTGCTTCGGCTGGTGGAGGGAGTACAATGGCCGCTACTAATGCCATGATGCCGCATACTGTTGTTTATAGCGAGCCACTCATAAGTGCATATGTTCCTAATAGTTCGTTGCATCATGTTCCTAACACATTGCCGAATCAAACATCAACATATAGCACATCACAACCTACTATAACTCGAGCACCACATCCTGGATCGGTTAGACCTAGACCCGCTTTAGGGATGGAGGGATTTAGAGAAGAGATGTTTGAGATATTTAGGCAAACTTTTGATACAGAGCCTAAAACTAAGAGTCGGTCGTATCAAAAACCGTATTCTGAGAATTACGAATATATCTCATACCCACAGGGATTTAAAATACCAGAGTTTACTAAATTTAGTGGGGATGATGGTAGAAGTACATTAGAGCATATAGGCTAATTTACTATATACAATGTGGTGCGGCTGCTTCTAATGATATTTGTAAAATGAAATTGTTTCCTTTATCTCTATCGGGTGCTGCATTTACTTGGTTTATTTCTTTGCTACCCAACTCAGTTTATACTTTTTCTGATATAGAAAATAAATTTCATGATTATTTCTTTACTAGTGAAACTGAGTTGAAATTGTCACATCTTGTATCGATTAAGCAAAAACCCAATGAATCTGTTTCTGAATATATTAGAAGATTTAGAGATACTAGAAACCGGTGCTATAGTTTGACAATTTCTGATAGAGAGCTGATCTTGCTTACTCTGGTTTGCTTGATATTCATAAAGAGAAGCTAGATGGTCAGGAATTCTTATATGTGAGTCGGTTATTGCAAAAAGCTTTAACTAATGAAAATCGACTTAAGGAATCTAAGAGTTCGCAAAACTCCAGTGAGAAGTCTAATCGTCCTATTTATTATGCATCTAATGATTCAGACGATGAGAGTAATGATGTCTACACTGCTGAATTTGCATGGTCTAGCAAAGATAAACCTAGTACTTGTGCTTCTTTAAAGCCGGTCCGCAAAAATCGGTAAGAAGAAATTAAGTATACTTTTGATGTAGCCAAATGTGATAAATTTTTTGATAAGTTACTTAAGCTTGGAAACATCAGAATATCCCATACTATGCCGCCGCCTGAAGAGTTGAAGAAACGTGCTTATTGCAAATATCATAATTCTTACTCTCATGCTATTAACGATTGCAATGTATTTAGGCGACAAGTACAATCGGCCATTAATGAAGGTCGTTTGATGGTACATGATATGCAAGTTGATCATAATCCTTTTCCAGTACATGTGCTTGAGTTAAACAATTCAAAAGTGCTAATTCGGTTGGATCAAGCCGAAAAAGCCAATGGAAAAAATATCATCATTGGAGAGGAGATGCTTACTGTTCCAGAGGTGATAAAAGTGCAGGAGAAGTTGTCGAAGAAGATCCCTCAAGCGCTCGGGGGGCAAGGCCCAAGCAAATGTGCCGGCTCTACAGCAGCCGGTCTGACCGCCCAAGCCGGTCTGACCGGTCCATCTAGTGACAAGAGGTTCAAGCAAGATCTGAAGAAAAAGGTGAAGCCGACTTTCGAGGAGCTTTTGGCCAAGCACAAGAAGAAGGGAGCAAGTCAAAAACAAAAGAGTCGGCCAAATAAAGGTAAAAATTTGAATTCTTCACCAAAATCTCAAAATATACCTTGTTCTTGCAAAACTCAAGAAAATTATGCTGTTGCACCTTACTCATATGTTGGACCGACCTCACCATGGTCCTGGTCATATCCTTGCTATTATTCACCTTTGGATTACGCTAATTTACATATGCGCTCATATATGATTCAATATCCTCCTACATATGTAAATAATGGTTCAATGCAAAGACCGTTTGTTGTTGACAATAATCTGGTCAAGAGTGCATCCATTAACTCTAAAAGAGATGAGAAGGACAGCGAGAAAGACTCAAAATACTCACAGCCGAGGTGGTGTCCCTCAGGCTTGTCTCATACTCAAAAAAGAAGATTGCAGCGGCTGCGGAAGCAAGGAGCAATGGAGCAACAACCAGCGGCCATGCCAACAAAGTCAGTAGGTACTAAGAAGGTATGGAGACCGAAGCAAATCATTCCTTGAGCTAAGAGTAAGCTTATGGCCGATAAGATGATTATCGCCCTTAGAAAAAATATATGGCCGATGTAATGTTTCTCATCATCCTTGGTCAATTCTAGGTTAAAAGAATGTTTTCTGGCATGCAAAGCTTTGCCATAAAACAGGGGGGCATATGTTGACCCCCAAAATTGGTAGGTCCGGGTAAAACCGGTTTGACCGCCCTACATAGGCGGTCTGACTGCCCTAGTCAAAATCCTCAAAAGGTAATTTGGACTTCACCATTGGATAGGTCTCGTCGAGTACATCAAAATCCATATATATAACGTCTAATTCGGAGTCCGGATGAAAGAGATATGGCCTATGGAAGATCTGCACGTCGGACACGCGGTCAGACCGCGTCCCCAGAGCGGTTAGGCCGCCCTGCCCTGCCAAAATCGGTTAGGAGTTGTATTTTCACACGTTTTTGTAATGGTTTCGATTCCTAATGGGGCAAGACCTCCCCTCCCTATAAATATAAAGGGCCACGGTCGATTGAGCATCATCCAATCGATCAAAACACTTTCATTTATCTTTTTACCTTTTCTCTTTGCCCAAGCTTTTCCATTCTATTACTTGCTATTCCTCCTTCGTCTCTACATCGATCGAGGGCGTCCTAGGTGGCCTGCCGACCCTAGGACAACCCTACATGCGCTGCCCCGACGGGATCCTTCCTGGGCGAGCGTTCGAAGGTCTACCGCCGGTTCACCCCGGCTGACGCGGTCTGACCGCCCTGCATAGGCGGTTTGACCGCCCTGTGTAGAGGTGCTGCAGCGAGCTCTTCTACATGTCGTGCGTTGGTCCCGAAAAGGTGCCAACACTGCTATAGAAATATATTTAGCATACTTCTTTATTTTGCACATGGACTTATGCATTCAAATTATGTTGTTCTCTCTGTCGGCACATGGATTTATGTTAAAAAAGTACTCCTAGGTGCAAAGGTACTTTAGGTTAATTTTTCTATTGATTCAAAGGGTATTGCAAACGAACCATAGCTCCAATAGTCGGATTTTATCCATTGGGTTCGAGTCATTGGCCCAACATGGCCACATGGGTGCTTATTGTTTTAGATTTATTTGAGAAATTATTAGTACTATATTTCTAAGACTAGCAACTCTGCTCGTGCGTTGCAACGGGAGAAAACATCGCTCGCCTCACTGTCATGTGTCTCAGCCGTGTCGTCACCCCACCACCACTCCCCGATCTCACCCTCATCCCCGACGTGTCTGCGCCATCTTTGAAGGGATATGGGGAGGCTACGCTAGCGCAAAACAAAATTTCCCCATAAAATAGGAACTGTTGCTGTCAAAGATCACGGGATTACCACTAGACGTGCAGATGCAGCGGAACCGTCTCGATGTAGACAAACGCGTCGAGGGTAGCGGGCAGTGCAGTTGCTCACGTCCGCATTGTCCTTCACGTGCGGTTCGTCCTTGTGCTCCAAATGTAGCACCTCCAAGGTATCCACACGTACGGGAAGGAAGTGTCGCACACCGGACTGCTAAGTCCGCGGGCGCGACGAGGAGTGGGCAGCGCGGCAGCGCGGCTGCTGCTCAAAGACATCCAAGTCAGGGGGTATGGTCCATATTTATGAGGGGAAAATCCCCACACACCATCGTCCATTAGCAACACGGGACTAATAGATGGTGCACCCCCTTCCAACGCTAATGGGCTTTACAATAATTGTGGCCCATTATGACTTTTACAACCCAATGGATCAAATCCATCTGAACCCACTAATGGATCTAATCCAGTTGGCTCTAGGGCATATCTCCAACAGTCTCCCACTTGCACTAGAGTCAACTATGCAAGTACATCCTCATTCGACTTCCAATCCCTTAAGTGTGTGACCCTACGGGTTCACGCACACATAGGCATGGCTCGAGTACTCCTACTCGACCAATAGTTGATAGCGGCCTCTAGCAAGACGTGTCAACTCCTATGCATACGTAAAGATCATATCAGACGAACCATCACAGCGTAGCATACATGCTATTCCCTTTGCCTCACGATATTTGGTCTAGCTCCAAGCTGACCTCTCTTTCTCGATACTGTGATTTAGATCCTTTAATAGGTTAACACTTAACCCAGCACGGCCATGCATTTCTTGATCCGATCACTCGAGGGGCCCAGATATATCTCTCTCAAGCAGAGTGGGGCAAATTCCATCTTGATTGACCATGCCTCACAGCATGCTTCCTGACAAACCCGAAAGCCACCTTTATAACTACCCAGTTACGGAGTAGCGGTTGATAGCCCCTATGTAGGTCAATTCACATCTTGAGTACATGCGACAATCTCAAGTCTAAGGACATAGCATACACGTTGTGTAAAGAGATAACTATGTAACAAAATCTCAAATTGGGTCAGTCCAGCCTCATGTCATACATGTGCCCACATTATTAGTTATACATCTCCATGTTCATGACTTGTGAAACATAGTCATCAACTAATAAATGTGCTAGTCATTAACTCATACTAGAGACAACTTTTGAATAACCATACAAGTAAAAGAGTTTCACAAACAATTCACATAATTGCCAATCTAATACAAGTCGTCTTTCATGGATATTCAATAAAAGAATAATGTGTCATGGATACAATGAAATATAATCATCTCTATGATTCCTTCTAGTACATATTTCTAACATTCTTCCACTTGCACTTGAGCTAATTTAGAATGTATCTAATACCCATAGCTCTTAGGTGCGCCTCATGCTTAGGCTGTGGAAGGGGTTTTGTCAAAGGATCTGCAACATTCAAATCCGTGTGTACTTTGCATATTTTGATATCACCTCGTCTAATGATCTCTCGTTTCAGATGAAATTTCCGCAGTACATGTTTGTTCTTTTGATGATTCCTAGGCTCCTTTGCTTGCGCAATAGCCCCATTGTGTCACAATAGAGATCCAATGGGCTGGAGACATTCGGAAACACACCAAGTTCAATAAGGAACTTCCTTATCCAAACACCCTCCTTCGCAGCTTCCGAAGTCGCGATGTACTCGGCTTCTGTTGTAGAATCAGCCACTGTCTCCTGCTTGGAACTCTTCCAGCTCACAGCACCACCGTTTATCTCCTGCTTGGAACTCTTCCAGCTCACAGCACCACCGTTTATCGTAAATACGTATCCTGATTGTGCCTTTGAATCGTCTTGGTCAGTTTGGAAACTAGCATCGGTGTAACCCATTACAACGAGCTCCTCCTTACCACCATAGACTAGGAATATGTCTTTAGTCCTTCTTAAGTACTTAAAAACATTTTTAACCGCTGTCCAGTGACCCTCACCTGAATCAGATTGGTATCTTCTTGTAACACTATGCGCATACGAAATATCTGGACGTGTACATATCATTGCATACATAATAGATCCGATAGCAGGAGCATACGGTATTCTACTCGTGCGTTCCCGCTCATCAGTAGTCGAAGGACACTGAGTCTTGCTAAGATGTATGCCATGTGACATAGGCAAGAACCCTTTCTTCGCCTCTTCCATGTTGAACCGTTTCAACACTTTGTCAATATAAGTGTCTTGGCTTAATCCTATAAGCCTTTTTTGATCTATCTCTATAGATTTTGATGCCCAAAATGTATGCTGCCTCACCTAAGTCCTTCATCAAAAAACTATTTTTCAATGAGGTCTTAGCGGCCTCAAGCATAGCAATGTCATTTCCAATTAGCAATATGCCATCCACGTATAAGATTAGAAATACTACAGAGCTCCCACTTGCCTTCTTGTAAACACAAGGTTCTTCTTCACTTTGAATGAAGCCAAACCCTTTGACCACTTCATCAAAGCGAAGGTTCCAACTCCGAGATGCTTGCTTCAATCCATAAATGGACTTCTGAAGTTTGCATATCTTTCCAGCATTGGTCGGATCGACAAATCCCTCAGGCTGTGTCATATACACATCCTCATTCAGATTCCCATTTAGAAAAGCTGTTTTGACATCCATCTGCCATATCTCATAATCGAAATATGCAGCTATAGCTAGAATAATCCGAATAGATTTAAGCATCACTACGGGCGAGAATGTCTCATCGTAGTCAACCCCTTGAACTTGTCGAAAACCTTTTGCAACAAGTCGAGCTTTATAGATATGAACATTTCCATCCATATCTCTCTTCCTTTTATAGATCCATTTGCACCCTATAGGTTTAATACCATCTGGTGGGTCAACCAAGTTCCAAACTTGATTGTTACCCATGGAATCTATCTCGGATCTCATGGCACTTTGTCATTTCTCGGAATCTGGGTCCATCATTGCTTCCGTATATGTCATAGGCTCATCATTGTCCAACAACAATATGTCGCGCTCTCCCGTAATCATGAGATTGAGCTTATTAGTTGCGCGACGTGCCCTTTCAGACCTTCGTGGTTGCGATGGTGTTTCTCTTGCCACAGGCATCTCAACTCGTTCAGCTACATTAGCATCATTTGAGAACTCTTCCCCGAGCGGCTCATCTTGAACTTCTTCAAGATACACCTTTTGTCCACTTTTTTCTCGTTGGAGAAACTCTTTCTCTAAGAAAATACCATTCCGAGTGATAAACACTTTGGCCTCTGAGCGGTTGTAGAAATAATAACCTAAAGTCTCCTTAGGATATCCCACGAATATGCACTTGTCCGACTTGGATGTAAGCTTGTTTGATTGAAGTCGCTTGACAAGAACTTCACAACCCCAAATTTTAAGAAAAGACAAACTGAGAGTCTTACCAGTCCATATCGCATATGGTGTCTTATCTACGGATTTAGATGGTACCCTATTTAATGTGAAAGCTACGGTTTCTAGAGCGTAACCCCAAAATGATAACAGTAGGTCCGACTGGCTCATCATTGATCGAACCATGTCCAACAAAGTTCGATTACGTCGCTCGGATACACCATTTCTCTGAGGTGTTCTAGGTGGCGTGAGCTGTAGAACAATTCTGCAACTCTTCAGATGACTGCTAAACTCGTGACTCAAATACTCGCCTCCACGATCAGATCGTAAGGCCTTAATTTTCTTGCCAAGCCGATTTTCTACTTCATTCTGAAATTCTTTGAACTTTTCAAATGTTTCAGACTTGTGCCTCATTAGGTAGACATAGCCATATCTACTCAGATCATCAGTGAACGTTATGAAGTATTCGTATCCACCTCTAGCTGTCGTACTCATTGGTCCGCACACATCCGTATGTATGAGTTCCAATAAGTCTGAGGCTCTCTCAGGAAAACCTGATAAATGCATCTTGGTCATCTTGCCGAGCAAACAAGCCTCACATGTCTCGTAAGATTCAAAATTAAACGAAGTTAAAAGTCCATCAGTATGGAGCTTCTTCATGTGTTTTTCACTTATATGACCCAAACGATAATGCCACATGTAGGTAGGACTCAAATCATTAGGTCGAGGCCTTTTAGCACTTATATTACAGATAGGCGCATCATCAAGACTTAAAATAAACAATCCATTCACAATGGATGCAAAAGCCACAAACATTCCATTCATAGAGATCACACAACCATTGTTTTCACTCGCAAATGAATAACCATCCTTCATCAAGCATGAAGGAGACACAATGTTTCGACTCAAACTAGGAACAAAATAACATTTATTCAATTCCAAAATAAATCCTGACGAGAGGTGTAGTTGCATCATTCCAACGCTCAATGCAGCAACTCTTGCAATATTGCCTACGCAGAAATCAACTTCTCCTCGTTCCACGCTTCTACTTCTTATCATTCCTTGCATCGAGTTGCAAATGTGAGCAACCGATCTGGTATCGAATACCCAAGAATTAATATAAGAATTTGTTTCACGCTTGTACTTCTTATTATTCCTTGCATCGAGTTGCAAATCTGAGCAACCGATCTGGTATCAAATACCCAAGAATTAATATAAGAATCAGCAAGGAAAATGTCTGTAACATAAACATTAAGTGTACCTGAAGTGGAAGTACCCTTACTTCCCTTGCTTTTCATAGAAGCTAAGTACAACTTGCAGTTTCTTTTTCAGTGACCCAGGTCATGACAGTGAAAGAACTCATTATCAGCAGTTGATCCAGCTTTAGCCTTGGGTGTTGGCTTAGATATCCCATCTTTAGCCTTGCCCTTCTTCTTCCAAGAATTACCTTTCCTTTTAAAGGTAGGCTTGTTCTAGATTGCCATCACATGGCTACTGTCAGCGCCTTTCTCGATAGCACTCTCTGTTGGTAACGGGGTGTCTAGAACTTCTTCCTTTTTCTCAGTCTTGAGAACAATTCTCAAATTACGGATCCAATCCGTATAGTTCGTTTCATTCAATTTGTCCTTCTCAAGGACCATACGTAAAGTAAACGATGTGGTGTTGCTAGGTGTCATTGATATACAACAAAATAATGCAAAATACTAAGACAACGCATCCATGACGGAGTAGATTACATTAAGCATTTAACGGAATCTACTCCCACTAAAATCAATATCCCTCAATTGATACTTAGTGATTCAGGACCCACAACTACCAAGTCGACTAGTGAGCTTTAGCATCACCGCTAGAAGACATGTAGATCGGTAAGCAACTCTTTGCTAAGCATATCACATATGACTCCTGTTGTTGGGTGACATCTCTATGTCTCGGCGCCCAACCTTTATGCCCCAAAGCTCTTAACTGTTAAGATGGCTTTGATCAAGTAACCAAACCTTATGTTGTAAGTATCCGATACGAATCCATCTAGTCGAGAAAAATTGGTGGCACCCTAATTTCATAGACCCACCACCAATCGTACAAGACTCGTGACAGTGCAAGGTTTGGGAGGGCATGCAACTTAAACATTACTGAGGGATCGTTCTACTTCTATCGTCACGTACAGAAAAATAACTATTATCATCGCATATGTAGAAATAAAACAATAAGAACGACATTCACATAGTAATGACACGGTATGGCCCATTAACACATGGTGATCTCCATCTCCATTGTACTGTCCATCATGATGATCTCCATCTCCATGATCCATGTATGCCATCCTCCAGTGATGAGTCCTCCAAGAACTATCTAACGCATGCTAGAATTACACAATCGAGCATTAGATCATCACAATTTGGTACGCAGACCATTACATTAATTTTTGACAATACATGTGGCTCCAGCCGTATTGGCGTACGCGTGACACGCAGGTCACAAATGAATTACACACATGTATCACATACACATATGGGCCATACTGATCACAAAACCTGCAAAACAGATTACCGTACTTCCGACGTCTAAACTTAAACTGTCGAAAAACCCATCTTACAAGCCGATTTTGGGAAATCTAATTTCGCCGAGACTAGAAGAGCCAGTTAATCTCATGTGTAAAATTTTCTATAGATCAATTTTCATATAGAAAACGTCTCCATCCGAGTTAACCACAGAAAGTTACGATTGTTTTACCGAACAACATGTTTTCTGATTTTCTCGGGGCCGGTAGCGGATCCAATCCGCCGCCGCCGCGCATCCCATGCGCATGGCACTTGACCTAGCTTCGATTCGACCAATCCAATTGATCTTCTTCTCATCGTGACTGGGTTTACGTGTATCACTTAACTCCGATGGTGGAAACCGACCGGTAGGAGTAATTCGTTACACGACCATCACGACAAGAACACGAAACCGATCACAATTTTGATCTACGTCCACGCATATCACCATATGCACACATCTCGAATCTAAAACTTAGCAGCTATGGCTCTGGTACCACTGAAGGGATATGGGGAGGCTACGCTAGCGCAAAATAAAATTTCCCCATAAAACAGGAACTGCTGCTGTCAAAGATCACGGGATTACCACTAGACGCGCAGATGCAGCGGAACCGTCTCGATGTAGACGAACGCGTCGAGGGTAGTGGGCAGTGCAGTTGCTCACGTCCGCCTGGTCCTTCACGTGCGGTTCGTCCTTGTGCTCCAAACGTAGCACCTCCAAGGTATCCACACGTACGGGAAGGAAGTGTCGCACAACGGACTGCTAGGTCCACGGGCGCAACGAGGAGTGGGCGGCGTGGCAGCGGCTGCTGCTCAAGTGACATCCAAGTCAGGGGGTATGGTCCATATTTATGAGGGGAAAATCCCCACACACCATCGTCCATTAGCAATACGGGACTAATAGATGGTGCACCCCCTTCCAACGCTAATGGGCTTTACAACAATTGTGGCTCATTATGACTTTTACAACCTAATGGATCAAATCCATCTGAACCCACTAATGGATCTAATCCAGTTGGCTCTATGGCATATCTCCAACAATCTTAACCTCACACGCCGTCGTCTGCGCCTCCCGAACCTCACACGTGCCACTCCAACCTAGTTGTTGTCATCCGCGTCCCCATCCTCGTCGTCATCCGCCCCCGCCACATCGTCATCCCCGCATCTTCGTCCTTACCATCGTGCCCGCGCTACTTTGACCTAGACTGTTGTCGTCGCCTTGTGACTGCACCGTCTCCCCGCCACCCCGCACCACCCCAACCTCGCCATTGTCCTCATCACGTCTGCACCACCCTAACCTCGCCCACTGTTGTTTGTGTCTCCCGAACCTTTGTCGTCATCTGCTCGACCTCACCTTCCTCGCCATGTCGTCATTCTCATTGCGCATGTGCCACACCACCGTCGTCTGCCCCAGCCTCGTCGTCATCCCTCTTTCCCGCTCTCACCGACATGCTCACGCCACTCTGACCTCGCCCGCAACCGTCCTTCCGGTTCTCACCTTCCCCAACAACAGCATCATCCTTACTAACCGTGCCTCCCAACATAAAGAAACTGATCTATCAATGTCATATAGTACATCGTCAAATATTAATGTGTTGTTGCTTGTTGGCTCACTTGTCAATGATATACCGGAACAATTTTTTATTTTGGCTTGTGCGTTGTATTAATATATATACTGATGTCTTTCTTTTTTCGAAGTCCTATTTTTCAAGTCAGATCCAATATATTATCGTTGATGAAAAAAAAAACTATTTCAATCTCCTGTTTCTACACAGCTCGATTAGGAAAAGAACTACCAAGGTATTAAAAAGGGAGAGACATCGGTATAGTAGCCAAGAAACGAACGGGCACATGTGCCAATCGTTTTATGTATTATAATTGGTTGGCCCGGCGGGTACAGGCGGGCGGGTATAGTAGACACATGTGAGAAAAATAATTCGTTTTTGGCAGAAACGCTCTCCAAATTGTGATTTTATGGGTCTCTTCCACCTATCCACTCCCCCAATTAGATGACGGGTGGATCCGGCGCGAGGGGTAAGGCGGGTCCGAATTGAATGAGAAAAGTTTTCAAAATAACTTGTTCTTTCACTGGTGGAAAAACGACATTTGTTCCCAAGCATTTGTCCCGGTTCAACTTTGGAGCCGGGACAAATGCTATTGGGGCGACGTGGCCTCGGAAGGCTGTTTGCGGCGCCCCCCTTTAGTCTCGGGTGGTAATACCACCCGGGACTAAAGGAGTCCCGGGTGGTATTACGACCCGAGACTAAAGGGTGAGCCTTTAGTCTCGGGTCGTAACACCACCCGGGACTAAAGTTTTTGTCCCGGGTGGTACTACCACCCGAGACTAAAGGCTCATCTTTAGTCCTGGGTGGTAATATCACTTGGGACTAAAGGGTACGCCTATATATCCCTGCCTCCCTTCTTCTTCCTCTGCCCGAGCTCACATTCACCCGAGAGCTTAAGAGATAATTTGTGAAGAGCTAGTTCTTCTCCTAGGGAGGTGATGTCCAATTTTTTCGTCATCGATTTGTGAAGATTACTCTCCTCCAAAGTGTTGCTAAGGTTTGATTCTTCATCCTTCCTTCATTTGTTATGATTAAATTTCGTTTTTATGGTTAGAAATGGAGAAAATATGGATTTAGATTTTTAGGTGGTAGGAGGAGCTAAGAGATGATGTTTTCAGATGTTTTAGATTTAGCTAACATTGTATTTAGTTTCACATATTTTTTAAGCATAGTTTCACATAGGGATTTATCCTCTAATTTTATAGTTTTTGCTATAGAGATAATTGATTTTAACTTTTAGATGAGAGATGCATTTAATTTTACATTTAGCTTAATTTATTAGAAGTTAGTTTATTAAAAAAATGGTCATTACCAAATGTAAATATACTACCTACCTATTTAATTCATTTTTGTTAAGTATTTCTTGTTTTTATTTAGAATACATTTAGGCATTTTCTTATTTTTTTTCTTTTTTCCATATATACAGTCGGTTGGACGTTTTGTACCAGTAGCCTTACATCCTAGCTAGCTACAGTCCGACATCACCGACAAGCTGGGGCTATACGTGGCTCGGTGATGTCGGGCTATAGCTAGGTAGGAGATGCAGGGCTGTAGCTTGGCGATGTACTGTAAGTGAGAGAGCGAGGTGCGTGTATATGATGGTGAGGAGAGGTTGTACTTCCTAAATGATCAGGGTGATTAGAAAAGGTATAGTACAGACTTACGTCGCCTCCAGGCTCACTGCACCTGAACGAGCTCTTGCACTTATCTGTTTAGTTATTAGAAAATGAGAAAATAGGTCTTATATATTTTGTTTTTATATTGAATAGATTTAAGCATTCTCTTATTTAAGCATTGTTTTATATATATTACAGAGTAGTCCAGAATAACTATGGCAAGTTATTCTGGTCGCGGTGGTCGCCGTGGCGGCGGTCGTGGAATCAGTTTTGATGACCGGCCACCTTTGGCTCGTCGTCCAGGCATACACTTCACCCATGGTGTGATTGAGTTACCTACTGGTGATCGAAGCCAGGGACCTCGTCCCAACATAGTAATATTCTTTCGTTGTATAAATTTGATGTTTACGTACTACACACGGATAATAATATTATTTTCATACAATGCAGGTTCTCAATCATTTGCAGTGGCTCGCACATGTTGTTGAAAATTTAGGTGGTACCCCTCTTGTTACACAATGCGCCATTGTCGGTCCAAACAATTGCATACAATTAAAAATCTCGTTTGACATAGCCGTTCGAGGACAAAATTACTCCTCGCTGTCTTCAGAACCCATCCAAATGGTATCAATTGTTGGGTGGGGTACCCCTGCACTGGTAAAGAGGACTTATGAAAGGACCGCCGTGCAGGCATGCTTACAACAACTAAATGCTAGTGGGTATTTTGTGCCAGATTACTCTTATTTTCTAATAAAGTCACTCGAGGAAGGAGAAAGTGTCACCACGACCGCAGAGAGACTTTGTCGGCTAAATGAACATGACATGGTATGGAGCGCGATTTAACTTTTTTTAATCTTCTTATTCAGCATTTTTAATACGTCGTAATAACATTATTCTTAACTGTAGGATATGTTTGGTCAAACCTTTGCGGCAATGAGCTTTCATGCAATTCTAGAGCAAGTGATGGATGTTGTGGGATTTTCTTACACAGATTCAAATGCTATACAAACAAGAAATTGGAAGTATCAGGCTCATCTTTCATTTTACAGGCCATATCAGTTTTCCTCGCCGCCACTGTTTGAAATTTATGGAAGTCCATGTGACCGTAATTGTGAAGCGATAGAGACTGCACTGATCCATTCTCTGGCATATTTCGCTGAAGTTCTCGACTTCAAGATCGGAGACTTCAACTATATGGACTATCTAAGGAAGAAGAATGAAGTATGAAATATGTGTCGTGCATTGATGCACCCCTCTATCTTTGTTAAGACCGTACCTTAAGTATTCATGTATGAACTTTTTATGTTTGTCAGACCTTAATTAAGTATTGATGTATGAACTTTTTTATATTTTTTGTTAAGACCTTAAGTATTGATGTTAGGCCAGTGACTAATTTATTGGAAACCTTAATATTAGGGTTCTCACCTCCAAAGTATTGATTAAGCATTAATATTAGCCGTTATCACAAATTTTGGAGACCTTAATATATATTAAACTAAAAAAACAATAGGTTCATTAGGGGGTGACCCTTTAGTCTCGGTTGGTAAACCAACCCGGGACTAAAGGCCAGCCCTCCACGGCCGCAATGATTGGGGCGGGCCTTTAGTCCCGGGTGGTAAACCAACCCGGGACTAAAGGGTAGGGGGGGCCGGCCTTCAGAGGCCTTTTGTCTCGGTTGGGCCTCCCCTATACAAAATCGACAGCACGCACCCTTCTTCTTCCCTGCCCGACCATTTTTCACCGAGAGCTCAAAGCAGCAAGCTCCTCTCAGCTCCATGGCGCCTCAAACCTAGGGAGGTGCTGCCCAAATTTTTCCTCATCAATTTGTGGAGTTTTCTCACCTCCAAGGTGTTGCTAAGGTATTATTCTTCATCCTCCATTCATTTGTTGTGTTTAAATTTCGTTTTATGATTTAGAGAAGGAGAAAATAGAAATTTTGATTTAAGAGCTAAGAGATGAGGTTTTTAGTATACATTAGATTTAGTAATAAGTAGTTATCATTTGTTATGATAATCTTCTATCATTCATTTGTACTAAGATTTTTTTGTTTTTATAAAATTTTACTTTTAGCTAGCTTTATTTATTATTAGAGAAAATAGAATTTATTAATTTAGTTATTAGAAAATGAGACCTAGGGATAGTGTATATTTTTTATACTTAAAATTTATGCCACAATTAAGAAATTAGAAAATTTGATTTAAGAGCTAAGAGATGTAGTTTTTATATTAGTATAGTTTAGATTTGGTAATAAGTAGTTTTCATTTGTTATGATTATCTTCTTTCATTCATTTGTACTAAGATTTTTTTTGTTTTTATATAAATTTTACTTTTAGCTAGCTATATTTAATATTAAAGAAAATAGAATTTATTAATTTAGTTATTAGAAAATGATAGTGTTGTAGAATTAACATGGATATTTTTCACTTATATGATGCAGATGAACCGGTAATGGATGTACAACACCGACAGACGGTCAGCGGAGTACATTACCGGCATGCATGGTTTTCTCGAAGTGGCGAAAAAAAACAAGGATGCGAGTGGGTTCATGTGTTGTCCATGCTCCAATTGCAGAAACGAAAGAGACTACCATGACCCGGGCACACTTCACCTCCACTTGTTGAAATACGGATTCATGCCGAACTATGTGGTTTGGACCAAGCACGGTGAAAGAGGGGTTGTGATGGAAGACGACGAAGAAGAGGAGGAGGGTATTCCGGACTGGGCCGCAGGTAAAGCTTTTGCAGATACTTTAATGGAAGATGCTGACGAAGAAGAGTTACCAGCACATACTGACGGGCCTGCTGATGATCTCGGCCAGGTTCTACAGGATGCACATAGGGACTGTGAAAACGAAAAAGAAAAGGCAAAGTTCCAACGTATGATCGAAGATCACAGAAAACCGTTATACCCAGATTGCAAGCCAGGTCACAAAAAGTTTGGTACTACACTAGAAATGCTGCAATGGAAGGCAAAACATGGTGTGTCTGATAAGGCATTTGAAGGGATGCTAAAAATTGTGAAGGACAAGCTTCCGGAGAACAATGAATTACCGTCCACCACATATGAAGCAAAACAGACTGTGTGCCCTCTTGGGTTGGAGGTACAGAAGTTCCATGCATGCCCTAATGATTGCATCCTATATCGGGGTAAGGATTACGAGAATTTGGATGCTTGTCCTGTGTGCAAAGCGCTACGTTATAAGATTCGGCGAGATGAAGATGCTGGTGATCTCCAGGGGCACCGTGACAAGACGAAGAAAGTTCCGGTGAAGGTTATGTGGTATTTTCCTATAATACCACGTTTGAAGCGTTTGTTCCGGAACAAAGCACATGCTAAGTTGATGAGATGGCACGCCGAGGAACGTAAGCAAGACAACCTGCTGAGACATCCGGCTGATGGGTCTTAGTGGAGAAAGATTGATAGAGAATTCAAGACATTTTCTGAGGACAGGGAAAGGAACAAAAGGTTTGGTTTAAGTATGGATGGTTTCAATCCATTCGGGGAGTTTAGCAGTGGTCATAGCACTTGGCCTGTGACCCTATGCATGTTCAACCTTCCTGGTTGGATGTGCATGAAGCGAAAGTTCATTATGATGCCAGTGCTCATCCAAGGTCCAAAACAACCCGGCAACGACATTGATGTGTACCTAAGACCGTTGGTCGATGAACTATTACTGCGATGGCGGGAAGAGGGCGTACGTGTGTGGGATGAGGATAGGCAAGAGAACTTTGATCTACGAGCATTGTTGTTCATAACCATCAACGATTGGCCTGCCCTAAGTAACCTTTCTGGGCAGACAAAGAAGGGATATCGGGCATGCACGCACTGTTTACATAGAACACAAGGTATTCATCTCAAAAACTGTAAGAAGGTCATGTATAATGGTCACCGTTGTTTCCTTCCAACTAATCACCCCTTACGGAAGAAAGGGATGCATTGGAAAGGGAAGGCTGACCATCGTACGAAGCCACCCCATTTTAATGGAGATGCCGTATTTGAGATGGTAAATGATCTAAGGGTAGTCTTTGGAAAGGGTGCCGGTAGTGAACCTGTTCCAACTGACGCCAACGGGCGTGCACCAATGTGGAAGAAGAAATCTATATTTTGGGAGCTACCTTATTGGCGTAGCCTTGAGGTCTGACACGCAATTGACGTGATGCACCTTACGAAGAATCTTTACGTGAATGTGCTAGGCTTCATGGGTTGTTACGGTAACCCGAAGGATACCAACAAAGTACGAGAGGACCTGAAAGAATTTCATAAGATTCCCAAAGTTCTGCGGGAGGGTGATGATGAAACTGATCTGGAAGAGGATGATGATGATGTTGATTACTTTGGTCCTGCTAGTTACACTCTCACCAAGAAAGAGAAGGAAAGCGTGTTTGATTGCCTGAACAGTATTAAGGTTCCGTCTGGCTACTCGTCGAATTTAAAGGGGATCATAAATATGAAAGAGAAGAAGTTCACAAATCTAAAGGCCCACGACTGTCACATGTTGATGACACAGTTGCTTCCAGTTGCGTTGAGGGGTGTTCTATCAGAGAATGTATGATTACTAGTCGTAAAACTTTGTGCATTTCTCAATGCAATTTCACATAAGGCAATCGATCCAGCCAAGCTAGGAAAGCTACAGAATGATGCGGTTCAATGTCTTGTCGGCTTTGAGTTGGCATTTCCATCTTCCTTCCTCGATGTTATGACGCACCTCCTGGTACACCTTGTGAAAGAAATTACTATTCTCGGTCCAGTATACCTTCACAACATGTGGCCTTTTGAGAGGTTCATGTCGATCCTCAAGAAATATGTTCTTAACCGTGCCCATCCAGAAGGAAGCATTGCTAAGGGATATGGAACTGAGGAGGTCATTGAGTTTTGTGTTGATTTTGTCGACACAATTGACTCGATTGGGCTTCCAGTATCACGACACGAGGGGAGGCTACAGGGAAAGGGTACCATCAGAAGGAAATCAAGTTTGAGCAATAATACTGATTTGTTCCATAAAGCACACCTAACAGTCCTGCAACAATCATCACTGGTGACTCCGTATAGGACGGAACACGAGCAGATTATTGCTTCTCAAAATCCAACCAAATCCCTAGTCTGGATTGCACGCCGTCACTTGGAAACATTTCCCTCATGGTTGAGTGAACAACTCATCGGAAACTCAACGATTCATCCACAACTAGCTTTGTTAGCCAGGGGACCTTGTAGCACAATTACAAGATTTCAAGCTTACGATATGAATGGTTACAATTTTTACACGAGAGCTCAAGATCGCAAAAGCACAAACCAAAATAGTGGTGTCCGTATGGACGTCATCGGAAAAGATGGGGGCAAGACCTGCTATTATGGTATCATAGAAGAGATATGGGAGCTTGAGTACGGAGCGATGAACGTCCCTCTGTTTTTTTGCCAATGGGTAAACCTGAATGGCGTAAAGAAAGATGAATATGGAATGACAATAGTGGACCTTACCAAGATTGGGTTCAAAGATGATCCATTCGTGCTTGCCAAAGATGTGCATCAGGTTTTCTATGTCAAGGATATGACTAGCATACCGAAGAATAAAAATCTCCAAGAAGCAGGACCACAAGAGGCAAAGCGTCACATAGTTCTTCCAGGTAAAAGAGTAATCGTGGGAGTCGAGGACAAAACAGATCAATCCGATGATTATGATCAGTTTGATGGCATGCCTCCGTTCGCTGTCGAAGTTGACCCAAGCATATTGCTTGGACGTGAAGAGACACCGTACTTACGTGCTTGAGATTAATGTCGTAATGTAATGATTATTGATCAAATCAATTGTGTAATGCTAATGTGATCAACTCTTTTATTGGTCTCCAACAAGTTAACGATTCTGAAGTCTATGCACTTTGCAGTGTTGTATGGGTCTCAAAATTTTTATGAAGCTTGAATATGTCATGTGAGATTGACCCACCAAGTTTGAGATTTTTCTGAATTAGTTTAGTATTTCTTTCGGTTTAATTGAATTTCCGTGCGACATCACCTAGAAATTAAAAGTTGAGCTGAGAGCACCCCTGAAACGATCCGGAATGGTGCCAAACTTGACCACAAGTTCTCTTGTGCCTTAGGAGTCTAATTTATCTGTAAGACGAATCATAATTCTTGAGTTATTGATGTGTAATTCACAATATTCTAGCTCTTTAGCACGAAGAAAAAACCTAAAATACATTTAGTCATCAGAAAAATCTAAGATCTTGCGTGAGCTAATATTTTGAGTGTAAATGACAACCAAAAAAATTTCAGACCATTTCGACATAGATGGAGTACACATGCTTCACAAAGCTATATGGAACCTTTCATCGAACCATGTCTATACCACTTATGTTCTTAACGATTCTGAAGTCCATGCACTTTGCAGTGTTGTATTGGTCTCAAAATTTTTATGAAGCTTGAATATGTCATGTGAGATTGACCCACCAAGTTTGAGATTTTTCTGAAATAGTTTAGTATTTCTTTTGGTTTAATTGAATTTCCATGCGACATCACCTAGAAATTAAAAGTTGAGCGGAGAGCACCCCTGAAACGATCCGGAATGGTGCCAAACTTGGCCACAAGTTCTCTTGTGCCTTAGGAGTCTAATTTATCTGGAAGCCAAATCATAATTCTTGAGTTATTGATGTGTAATTCACAATATTCTAGCTCTTTAGCACGAAGAAAAAACCTAAAATACATTTAGTCATCAGAAAAATCTAAGATCTTGCGTGAGCTAATATTTTGAGTGTAAATGACAACCAAAAAAATTTCAGACCATTTCGACATAGATGGAGTACACGTGCTTCACAAAGCTATATGTAACCTTTCATCGAACCATGTCTATACCACTTATGTCTTAACGATTCTGAAGTTCATGCACTTTGCAGTGTTGTATCGGTCTCAAAAATTTTATGAAGCTTGAATATGTCATGTGAGATTGACCCACCAAGTTTGAGATTTTTCTGAATTAATTTACTATTTTTTCGGTTTAATTGAATTTTAGTGGGAATGCACATCAATGTTGCAAATGAAAATTGAAAGTGAATGTTTACAACTCTAAAATATAATTTTGCATAGCAAAGTACAGTTTATTATATTTTAACTCAATATAATTTTGCATGGAAAAGATAGTAAAAGTTACTATTTTTTTTATTTCAAAGAGATAGAATGTGAAAATGAGAAAAGAAATGGGAGGGGAAAAACAGTTCCCGCCGAAAATTACACTTTAGTCCCGGGTGGTGTTACGACCCTAGACTAAAGGGGGGCCTTTAGTCTCGGGTGGTAACATCACCCAGGACAAAAGGGCGAAATTTTGCCCTTGGACCCTCCCGCGCGAAAGGGGCCTTTAGTCCCGGGTGGGGATACGACCCGGGACAAAAGGGGGAACTTTTGTCTCGGGTCGTATCCCCACCCGGGATTAAAGGCTCTTTGCTCCCGGGTCTGTTTACGACCCGAGACTAAAGAGGGGGATATATATCCCACGGATTCACCCCTCTTTTTCCCCAACTCCTCCACTTCGTCACCACACCTTCACTCGATCTCCGGCGGCGTCGTCCCCCTGCTGATCTCCGCCGGCCGTCGTCGTCCCCCGCCGTCACCCCTGCCTCCGTCATCGTCGCAGGTCGCACCCCGCCGTCGTCGACCCCGTCGCACCCCGCCGCCCTGCCCACGCCCGGCCGTCGACACGTCCCCGCGCCCTCCGCCGCCAGAGCTACCGACCGCCGGAGCTACCGGCCGCCGTGGATCTCCGTCGTCCGCACGCCGCCCGTCGACCCCGCCCGCGCCTGGCCGTCGAGCCCACGCACGTCCACGTCTCCGCCGCGCCCGGCCGTCGCTGCCGCTCCGGCCGCCGTCGCCCCCGCTCCGCCGCGCCCGGGCGCCGTCTCCGCGCCGGCCCCCACGCCCGGCCGCCGTCTCCGCCGCGCCAGGCCGCCGCCCGCCGCCGCTCCCGGCCGTCTACGTCGCCCCCTGAGGCCGCCGTCGCTCCCGGCCGGTGAGGCATCTGCTGACGTCAGCCCCTGATGGCTGACGTCAGCAAATTTTTTTTAATGTTTTCAATTAATTTATTTATGAATTTAGATTAGAATTAGAGATTTAGAATTGAATTTAGATTTTAGATTTGAATTTAGAGATTTTAGAATTGAATTTAGAGATTTTAGAATTGAATTTAGAGATTTAGATTTGAATTTAATTAGTGTTTTTAGATGAAATGTATTTAGAGATGAAATATGTATTTAGAGATATTAATTTTTTCGCTCGCCCGACAATTAGGTAGTATCGCTCGACACGCTCGATTCTTTCCCGACTCGCTCGACCCGCCCGACACTTAGGTTTTCTCGCTCGACTCCCGCCCGACTAGCTCGACCCCGCACGACACTTAGGCTTTCTCGCCCGACTCGCTCGACTCCCGCCCGACTAGCTCGACCCCGCCCGACACCTAGGTTTTCTCGCCCGACTCGCTCGACTCCCGCCCGACTAGCTCGACCCCGCCCGACACTTAGGTTTTCTCGCTCGACTCCCGCCCAACACTTAGGTAGACTCGCTCGACTCCCGCCCGACACTTAGGTAGTTTCGCTCGACTCTCGCCTGACACTTAGAAATCATTTATGTATTCAGAAATCATTTACATATTCAGAAATTCATTTATGTGCTCAGAAATTCATATATGTGCTCAGAAAATCATTTATGTGCTCAGAAATTTATTTATGTATTCAGAAAATCATATATATGCCCAGAAAATCATTTATGTATTCAGAAAATCATTTATGTATTCAGAAAATCATTTATGTATTCAGAAATTCATTTATGTATTCAGAAAATCATTTATGTGCTCAGAAATTCATTTATGTGCTCAGAAATTCATTTATGTATTCAGAAAATCATTTATGTGCTCAGAAAATCATTTATGTATTCAGAAATTCATTTATGTATTCAGAAATTCATTTATGTATTCAAAAATGCATTTATGTTTTCAGAAATTTCTAGTTATGGATAACAATGAGGACGAGGAGCGGCTGATGGAGAGCCTTATTGCTGGGGGTTCAAATACCGAGGTCCCAACCTTCACCGAGGAGGAGCGTAGCCAGGCGGACACGTTCCTCAACATAACCGCGGACATCGACACCTGCACCGCGGACATCGACACCCGCGTCGAGGACAATAATGAAGACCTTTTCATAGTTAATGCGGAAGGTTCCAACGAGGTATATATATCATGCATTAACAAATCCATAAATGCATTAACAATGAGGTATATATATCATTCTGGAACCCCGCGTGAATAACAAATCCGCAACTTGTAGGCTTCAACCTCGACAAGCAAAAAGACTAAGAGAGGCCGTACAAAAGTAATCGTCGATCATGACGTGAAGTTTCATATCACTGAAGTCAACGAGCTTGGCCAGCCATGGGAACCAAAGAAGGTCAGGGACAAGTTTGTGTCCCAATGCGGTGCTATTGTGAGGGACAACGTGCCCATATCATATAGAGAATGGAAGGGAAAGGAAGATAATCCATGGGTGGTTCCGGATTCAGTTAAGAATATGTTATGGGATGATATCCTAAAACACTTCACACTTCCACCGGGCGTGAACGCAAACCTTGTGAAGCAGTGGACTCTCACGAAGATGGCAACTCAATTGCAGATTTTCAAGAAGTTGCTGCACAGAGATTATATCAAGTAGAATCGAACTCCAAATTTTGATGATTATCCCAAGCTAAAGGATCACTGGCAGTCCTTTGTGGATTACAAGAATAGTGAAGAATTCGCCAACAAGAGCGCACGAGCTCAGAAAAGTGCCAGTAAGAAGACGGATTACAACCATCGTCTTGGTCGAGGTGGTTACGCGGTTGCAGCACCCAAGTGGCGGAAGATTGAACAAGACCTCCTCAACAAAGGTATCATACCAGCGGTCTTTGACTGGGAAGAACGATCGAAGAATTGGTATTATGCCCGCGGTGGAAGATTGAACCCTGATGATGGTTCCCTCGAATTCCCACCCATGTTACGGGAGGCGGCACATGAGATAATCAAAAAGAATGAAGACATCAAAGCGGGCAGATTGGTTCCTGACAGAGACATGGATGAGCTCACTTTGACGCTCGGGAATCCGGAACACCCAGGACGTTGCAGAGGCTACGGGGTAGTTCCGTGGAAGTTTGCTTTCAAGGGAAGCGCTGACACCTACAGAAGCTGCAAAAGAAGAAGGGAGCGTGAAGAGGGGCGGTGGCGTGAAATGATGGAGCAGAGACTTAAAAAACAAGAAGAACGTATGAATGCAGAGATTGAACGACGAGTGGCCGCCGCGGTAGCTCAGATCACCCCTGCCGGAGCACTGCCCCAAGCACTAGTGGATCCCGTCATTAGCTCTTCCGCTCGCAAAAGTAGCTGTGCTTCCACAGAGGCCCCCGAAGAACAAAGGGCGGCAAACCAAGAAGAAGTTCAAGTAGAGGACAACGAACGGTACCCTGTGGATGAACTCTGTCAACGCACCGCATGTGAGCTACACAAGCCGATCGGCAACATCACAATGAAGGTATAAACCTGATTATACGTGCAATTATCTAAACCTTTGATGCATGTCTCAGGCATTTAATAACTTCATCATTTCTCTACATATATATAGGTGGCGTACGGAATGGCTTTAGCACATCTCCCAGGACGTACAAGCCACGGCATGCAGATTCCAACTGGCTACGCCTCAGTTGGTTTGGAGGAGATTGCTGACCCAAAGTTTAACGACATAGAGCTAGACATCCAAGGAGGTGACGGGGAAAGGACACTCCACGATGCGCTTCACAGTATCATATTGTGGCCCAAACGTTACATCATAATACCTAACATGCCGCCACCGATCCCTCCGAGTGTTGCCAAAGCAGCCACTATCTCCCAGGCCGTCAACGATCCCTCCGAGTGTTGCCGAGCAGCAGCCACCATCTCCCGGGCCGTCACCGGGACGGTCGTCGCCGAATGATTGGAGCTCACCGTCTCCACAACGGGGGAATTCTCCTGCCGCGAGCGATGACGATGACCTCCATCGTCAGTAATCACCACCAAAGCAGCATTCACCAAAGCCTGCCAAGAGGCGGTCCCGATCAAAATCTACCGCGTCTATGCCCGTGCCAAATCCGGATCCCCCGAGGAAGAAAGGGAAAAAGCTGCCTGTTAAAAGGAAGCTACCATATGACATGACAGCATCAGAAAATGAGGCGGAGTGTGCTAAGCAACTCAATGTGTGGATTGAAGGGAATAAAGAGGCTGCTAAATAGGCACTGCTCGCAGAAAAGAATAAAGATCGTCCGCAGAAACTCAAAGCTTTCATAGAGAAGAAGGAAGCAGAAAAGAAAATAATAAAACCCCTACTAAGTGATTATGACCGCTCCCTGGAGAAGTCCCTAAAGAAGAAGAGACAAGGAGGGTCACCAAATAGTTACATCGACTAAGTACCGGGGTCGACGATGTCACATGATTATAGGAAGAAGAAGAAGGCAACACAAGCGTCGACGTCGACGAAAGAGCCTTCAACGAAGAAGGCAACACAAACGTCGACGTCGGCGAAAGAGCCTTCAACGAAGAAGGCAACACAAACGTCGACGTCGGCGAAAGAGCCTTCAACGAAGAAGGCAACACAAGCGTCGACGTCGGGAGTACAGACTTACGTCGCCTCCGGCCTCACTGCAACTGAACAAGCTCTTGCACTTATGGACACAGAACAACTAGCAAATGTCATTCAAATGCAAGAAGCAATAGGGCTCCCACTACAATATGTTCTCGATCACGAATCACCTCCTCGGGACAAACTTCGTACCTAGATGGTACTACGAGCATGGAAAATCTTTTGTCAGGCCTGAGTTGGTGAAGAAACTCCCTACTCAGATGCGCAGATTGCATGACTTCTACATGAAGACGTCTAAGGTAGGCCTGGAGATGATTGGCATGCTTGTTAAACCGGGAGATTTTGCTGGTGAAGGCGAGAAGTTGGTCTGGCTGCGATTCAAGGATATTTATGAAATTTACCATCTTGACTCCTTGAATACCGATCTTGTCATGGCTTGGTGCCTGTAAGTGACGGTGCAATACATACCCTAATTAACAAATTAATGCATACTCTAATTATTAACTTTGTCTTTCATTTTCTGTAGCCTGGAAATGCATAACATGCGGAAGAATGGTTACCAACGAATAAGTTTCATGGACCCATCTTTAGTTAATCAAGATCAAGTAAAGCTCTAACTAGAAACAACATTCAAAACAATCCTAAGGACCTTGTGTAATTTGCATTACAAGGATTTGATACTTCTACCTTACAACTTCGAGTAAGTGTGATTACCATCTTAATTACTAAGGGTTCGAATTTCTAATTATCTTAGTTAACATTATTTAGTTCTAATCTTTTGAGCTTCCATGTATATACAGTTTCCACTGGATTCTTCTCATAATTGATGTCAACAGAAGCAACGTCTTTGTCTTTGATTCGTTGAGAAGAGATCCGAACAAATACTTGGACCTTCAAGATATGTTTCAAGAGTAATAATTCTATCCATACGTTCCCTTTTATGCAATAGTGTGCTTTTACTAACACTATCTAGCTCTAACTTTCATTATTTTCTGCCAGAGCTTGGGAAAAATTCAAGGCTGTCAACCCTGGAACATGTAGACCTAGAATAAACTTCTCTACAAATTTTCCAATACGTAAACCAAATAACAACTTCAGCTTGGGCAAATTAAAAATGTATAACACTAATTTTTCATAATTATCTTCTTCAATTTAGTGTATGAGACAGGAACCAGGGACACATTTATGTGCATACTATGTGTGTGAGTTCATCCACAATTTCTGCGAGGCAGACCCGTCAGATTATACTGTAAGTATTATTTAAATCAATTAATAATACATTTTTTTCTAACCGCTTATATATTTAATTCTTGTGTGTAATATATTAACTTATTTGCACATTACAGAACAATATGATTAGGGACGCAATCATTGAGAAGAACCGACTCTTGGCGATTCAAGAAAGTCTCTGCGGATTCATCATGGACCAGGTGATTAATCCACAAGGCAGAAATCACTATGACGGTCATCCAATTCATAAAGTTTAATTAGCACCTCCGGTGGAACTTTAGACTAGAATTAGAATGAAACGGTATTTTGATGTATATATATACTACTTTCAGAAAATACTATCTATGCTTTCGATGTAATATAATGTGTGTATATATTTATTTATAAGTTTATTCTCTTCATATAGTACGTATAGTAGACACGTATAATTAGTGCAAACATTTATACGCACACGTAAATTACACCCATATACGTGAGAATATACGCGTATAACATTATTAGAACAATTGGAATTGAAACAAAAAAAATTCACAGCGGGGTCTTTAGTCCCGGGTGGTAATACAACCCGGGACTAAAGGGGTGGCGCACAGGCGCTGGTGTGCCCTCCCCTTTTGTCCCGGGCGGGGCTACCACCCGGGAATAAAGGTCCCCCTTTATTCCCGGTTGCCCACCCGGTGACAAAGGGAAGAGCCTTTTGTCTCTCCCTTTTCGTCCCGGGTGGGCTTTAGAGACTTAAAGCCTTTCTCACCCGGGACGGAAGGGTGTTTTTCCACCAGTGTTTTTAGTATAGATAGACGGACGTGCAAGATTTGACAGCCAGGTGTGCATAGGGCATTAATCAGCCCGCGCACTAGAATAAGCCCGTTCGGCTGGTAGGATGAATAGTGCTCAGCTGGTCCGAACAGCCAACAATCCGACAACAAACATTGGTACCGCTAGCCCCAATGTGATCATGTTCCCCTCTCTACATTCCTTTCCCCCTTTATAACAAAAAAATGTAAACAAAATATAATGTAAGTTAACACACATAATTTGTAGGCCAAATTTTGTAGAGAATATCAATTTTTTAAAATAACTTGAGAAACAAGATTTCAAAAAAATTGAAACCAATAGTTAGGAACATAATTTAAAAATACAGAAGTTATAGACAAAACTTTGGAACCAAATTTGAATAAACTATAAATTATGAACAAAAGTTGTGTTTGTAACTTTAGGTAATAAACATTTGGGAGTAACTTTTTTGGATTTTTTGTTTAAGTAAATTTTCAAGGAAAACTTAATTTACACAATATTTTATTACACAAAGTTTTTTTTATTGCACAAAGTTTAATGTGCTGTCCATATCACGTTATTACCCGTGTGTTTGGTTGGAGAGCCGCGGGAGCGGAGCGGAGCCGACCCGCTCCTGCGGCTGTTTGGATGGAGAGCGGCGGGAGCGGAGCGGCTCCAGGAGGAATATACCCTCAAGATGCGGGTTCGCTCCGTCCGTCAAAATTTGAGGGACGGAGCCACTCCGCTCCCATTTTTCTCTCCCGTCACACTCCGTCTCCCTCCCGTCTCTCTCTTCATCTCTGTGCTCGCGGCTCATGGCGCCCAGGGAGGAGCTCGCGCCCAAGGGCGGAGCTCGCGGCGGTGGAGGCCTGGAGGGGCTGAGCCCGGGGCCGGCAGGGCTCGCGCCGGTGCACCTCTCGGCGGGACTAGGGCTGGATCTCGCGCGGGCGTCAGCGTCAGCGGAGCTCGCCCAGGCGGTGGAGCTCGCGCGGCGGGCGACGACGCGAGGCTGGGTGGCGGGGCTGGGTCTGGAGCTCACGCGGGCATCGGCGCCGGCAGAGCTCGCCCGCGCGCTGTCGGCGGAGCCCGTCCGCGGCCGGCAGAGCCCGCCCGCGCGCTGCCGGGTAGCCCCCCGCGGTCGGCGGACCTCGGCCGGAGCTCGCTATTTGCTATTCTGTGCTCGCAAACGGCTGATGAAGAAGTTAAGATTGATAAAAAAAATAAAAAGAAAACTAAAAGGAGTGAGAGTATGACAGGTGGGGTCCATTATGACAGATGGGGTCCACACTAACGGTGTTATGTTGTCCTCCATCCCAGATTTTCAGTTCCTTCATCTATATACTATAAGGAGCGAAAACAATTGAAAATTTTTCTCACCCAATTCGGGCCCATCATACCCCTCATTCCGGACCCACCCGTCAGGTTGCATGATGACCAAAAACGTGGAACAACCATAAAAATCACAATTTGAGGAGCGTTTCTGCCAAAAACAAATTATTTTTTGTCACCCACGCCAACCATACCCGCGACGGACCCACACACCAGCGTTCGTCCCACCCAGCCACACCCACCCATACCCCGCGCCGTGTGAAAAAAACGATTTGATCTTCTCTCTTCTTTCCCCTCCCCGTCCCGCGTCACGCTCCCACGCGACCGCCGGCCGCCCTCCTGCCCTCCGCCCCTCCCACCGCCCTCCCCGCTGCCAGCCGCCGCGGCCGTACCAGAGCCGGCTGCCGGATCCCCTGGTCTCTCTCTTCAATTTCCCTCCATTTCTATCTCTCTCTCCCTCCATGGATCTCGCCGCCCTCCGTTCGCCGGCTGCCAGCCTGCCCGCCGTGGCACGGCCACGGCCCTGCCGCCGGCGCCACCCACCGCGCCACCACCTCTGTCCAACACCTCATCCTCGCCCTTGCCTCCGGCCCGGGCGCCCCCGTACACGCCGGTCAGGTCTGGTGCCTCTCCCGCTGCAGATTTGCCGCTGCAGCAGGGAGGCGAGGCAGCCGGGCAGCAGCGTGTCCCGCAGAAGGGGGCGGGCGCAGCACGGCAAAAAGGGAGAGGGAGGTCCAGCGCGTCACATAGAAGCGCGGCGGCTAAGTAGCGGCACGGACGGCCATCGAGGAGGTCCTGGTGGGCGACGCTGTGTGGAGCAAAAGCAGGCGGCTGGCCACACGAGTGCTTGCGAACGACGGGCAGCCACACGAGTGCTTGCAAGCAGCGTTGTGCAGCGCAAGCAGCAGTAGCAGAGAAAGCAGGCGACCAAGAGGTCTTGTTCTTAATATTGGTTCAGAGTCAGAACGACTAATTGTTGTACAGGATTACGACTAATTGTTGTACAGGACTCAGACGACAAAGGTATTGTAGCATACTTCTTTTGGTTTCCTTTTTCCATGTGTAAATAACAGCACTGTATCATCTTTGAAGGGCGTATAAAATCACAGCATACATCTGTCTTGATTCTAGCACAGGAAAGCACATTGCTGATAGGGTCGATGCTATCTGGTAAGCTAATTACACTATTACAAATAATGTTGCCCTTGTGTGTTGGAAACTTAGTGAGGTGGACTATGCCTAGCATTCTTTCATACGCTTGCCTGTAGTGGTTTAGCAACTTGCACTGCTTAGCTCTCCAGATCTCAGGTGATATTGTAGCAAATGTGCTTTTCTTCCAAAGAGTAAAATAGTGGACCACTTCTATGCTGATGAATGATTCTGTAAAATGTATGTACAACATAAGCTTTCAAAAGGATCATCCGTCCACAGTCCAATATAATTCTAGCTGCTATACCATTAGTATTCTTTTTTTCCGAATCAGTAATTAGGTGCATATAGAACTTTTGGCCATAACAATCACTGCCTTGTCTTTCCAACACCAATAGAAGGGCTTATGAAGCGCAGACCAGTAATTAGGTTATCTTGTTTCCTTGTTTTGTTTGTTCTCCTAACACAAATGGAATCCTGTTTATGGAGTTTTAGAGGCTGACTAAATTCTTACTACATTCACAAATGCTTTTGGTCTTCCATTGATGCCAAGATCAAAACAGCTTGCATAAATTCATCATGCTATTAGTTTATTCTATATTTCACTGGAAGCAAGAGTTAAATTCATAGAACATGACAAGTCAAATATGTTTCTTGGAACGAAAAATAAACCTTGTGTTGTATCCACTATGTTGATTAGTGGATGGTTGGGCGACGATCAGGAGAATACTGCATCTTCTATTCGGGAGTCCATTTTGGTCTAATCAACTTGAGTCTTTCTGTAGAGTCTCAGGGAGGCAGATTCCTAAGAACCGGACACGAGTGAGGCTAAGGCTTATGGTGTACTGGCTCTTCTTATCTTCAATGGCGATCCACAAAAAAAAAATCTTCACTAGTTATCTTACTGTTTTACTCTTGCCTAGCTAAGTGTAATTCGAAGGATTACTTATACAGTTTGACAGCTTTCATGATAATCATTTATGGTTTGTCAGTTTAATAGTTATTGTACTATATAGTGCATTTTACTCTACTCCATGATCTAATTTTCTTAGCTTTTGTCATCGTTTGCTATGAACTTTAACATTTCAGACAGTACAGTTTGTGCAAAATATCATAGTGTCTGCATTAATTTTCTAATGGGATTTGGTCCATGCATTATTTCTTCCCCTTTATGATCATGATCTTGAACTGGTAGTTTCATATTAAAAATTGTGTATTATCCTTATTTTATCAATCAGTAGTACTTCGTTGCCTATGATTTATATTGGTCAAGAATATTATAATCTAATTAATCCAAGACTGTGTTTTTGACATATCCCAATGTGGTTTGTTTGCCATGCTTCTTCCCAAATGCCCATTTGTGCTCCTTTTCATGTAGGTCGGGACATGTATCACACAACTTATAGCTCTTGAGATAGGTGGTGCATTATTTTCTGTTTTTACCACTTTTGTGTTATATATGTTTGGTAAATTTAGTTCAGAGGTGTCTTCCCGTTTACATTACTGTTGTTTTTCGTATTCCTAATTTCTTTTGCTTCAAAAGAGAGTAACATTGATATATTTAACCAAGGAAAATTACTTCTGAAGAAATGTGAAGAATCAATGCAGAACTATTGATATGTATTCATTTTTCTTGTAATATTGCATTCAGTAACTTTGTTCATGTAGTAGTGCATAACTGCATATAGTGGCTTCATTTTTAGTTGCTTTTAAGTAATTTTGATCATTGTTTACTATGTAGATCTTATTGCTTCAGAAATGCAAATTAGCTTTATCTTTTTCAGACACGAGCTAAAAGATGTCGGACTGCATTACTTAGCAACTTCTGATTTAATTATGCAGCACTCTACCTCAGTACAAGCTAACTAAATCATTCCTATCTTGTGAAGATATGGTTGCAGCTTAGGGTCCTTCAACCTCGAGAAGCTTGAGATTGACATGCCCAAGTGGTCAGGGGAAATAACTTCCATTCGTACTATACAATGTATAAAATTACCATATGTAAATCCTACTTTATTAGTTTTTGGCAGCTTATGGTTCTTAGGTTAGAGGATTGGGTTAGGAATCCTAAAAGAATTTGGGCATCATTCAGGTTAGAAAGAGAATGCCCAAGGATGGCAGTTCTTTGAAGCTTGCATTGCAGCACTGCTTCAAGCAACAACATATTCAGCTATGTGCAGGCAATTTGCTATTTTGAACTGGGATAACCTTAAAAAGAGATGTATGGTGTTAATTATCACTGATGTCATCTTTGCCTGCAAAGAACTACTTCTGAACATATGCAAGCAGCATGTTTAAAATTTCATTTACTTTATTGTTTACTCCATTCATTGTGCATTTTAGTTGATGTAGGTGTAAAGCCTCATAAGGTACTAATTTTTCCATATGCAGTCTTCAGAAGAAAAAGGTTACTTTTAGTGGGTACCATACGTTAGTACTATTCTTTTGATTCATTTTTTGAATTTTATCCGAGGTCCTTGATTACAGTTCTTTGAACTTGGCAGGAACATCACCTTTTCCACTTCTGCATTAGGATGTGACTACTTGACCGTGGAGAAGCTAGCTGCTTTGATGTTTGTCAGGTAATCACCAACGATGGAAGCAGGAACTGTTTGTTTGATCTTGGCAAACAAGTGAGGCAAGGAAGTGTTTTCAATTTTTTGGCATGCACTCTTCTGAACGTAGCTTGCATACCAGAACCTCTGGTGGTAGGATCAGGAGTTGGATAAATGTAAGCCTTATCATGTTTTTGTGTATTTTATTTGGCGTTAAGCACGTTGTTGGAGCATATCTGAATGTATGCTCGCTCTGTGATTGATAAACATCCAGTCACTAAGAGCTGCTGGAACAAATGTTATTAGATGCTTGCAGACTATGTAGCACAGACACACCATCAACACATACTGGTAGATCACCCTCTAAAAATAAACATCTTTAGCCACCAATACTCCATGGACAAGGTGACGATGCATCTCCAAGCAGCTAAAAGAAAGGAGGTGTTGTTGAGTTATATGGAGGGCGTGGAGTGGTGGCGGATTTGACGGTGATAACCGCCGAAGACGCAGGGAGGAGGACGGAGCAGAGGCGAACAGAACAAGGTTGCCATGTTCGTGGGCTACGTCGATTGTTGTTGGACTTCACGTGCTCCTAACGATGAGATTGTTGCCTATGATAATAAAATTATCATGATATGAAATTATTATTGTAGATTTTTAGACACGTGTGTGTTGCACGTGCATTTTACTAGTCTATATTATAAGGAGCGAAAACAATTAAAAACAATTCTCACCCAATTGGGGTCCGCCTTACCCCTCACGCCGGACCCACTCGTCATATGTTTTTAGGAGTGGATAGGGTGGAAGGACTATGGAAGGACTAAAAAATCGTAATTTGGAGAGTGTTTCTGCCAAAAACAAATTGTTTTTCTTACCCAACCTTGCTTTACCCACCTCTTGTACCCGCGTGGGCCCACCATATGTCGCTACTTTGACGTCAAGGGTGTTCGAGTGGATCACGCGTGGATACGAGTCGTCGATCGGCCGGAGACATACGCCGGCGGCCTTTCCAACGTTCGTGCCCTACGTTTGTTATTGCTAGCTAGGTGTTTAGGATTTGTACCCAATCTTTAATCGTGGCTTGGCATCTTTAGGATTTTTCAAATTGGAAACCCAAAGGGGGAAAAGAATGCATATTTAAGTCTGAAGTTTCATTGGCATCCCACTAGAATTTTGAAATGGTAAACGATACAGACGAAAAGCTTTCCCGTTCGCGCATTATAACCTTGCAAAAATCTGTAAGTCTGCCTTACTAGCTTTGTACACTGAAACTTTCAACTGGGGAGGTTTATTCCTGCTCTAAAGCTAAACGGATACTCCAAGCACGCAGGCAGTTGTATAAACCTCTGTTCTGTCTGTTTCCATAGAGCTTGGCATCAGAAATAAACTTTACCCAAAAAAACTCAACACCGTTACGATCCGGAACTTCAAACATATCAGGAACTTGTAAGGAGCGAAAGTAATTGAAAAATAATTCTCACCCAATTCGGTTCCGCCGTACCCCTCATGCCGGACCCACCCGTCATATATTTTTAGGAGTGGATATGGTGGAAGGACTACAGAAGGACAAAAAAATTACAATTTGGAGATTGTTTCCGCCAAAAACGAATTGTTTTTCTCACTCAACCTTGCTTTACCCACCTCTCGTACCCGCGTGGGCCCACCCGCGTCGGTCCAGCGCCCCGTGCCGCACCCGCGCTCGACCATGCGCCGGTCCCACCCGCGTCTGCCTTCGCCCCGCCGCACCGCGCTAGCCGCCGGAGCCCGCTCCACGCCGCGTCAGCCGCCAGAGAAGTCGCTCGCCTCAACGCTCTGCGCCATGCCGGGCAGAGCCGCCCCCCTGCCCCGACGCCCGCCGGAACAGGCAGCCTTGCATGCGCAGGGGCCGCTGGAGCGACACTAGCCTCCTGCGTGTTGGACCGCCGGAGTTGACGCCAAGCTGTTGGGTGCTTGCCGTCGTAGATTCGCTGGGGCGAGCTGGTCAAGGAAACTCTGTCGTCCATGCTTGGGGATAAGGCTGTCTTCAGTAGACCGTAGACGCGAAGCAGGTTGCTGATGAATGGATAGGCATACGAGTGTGATTCTTTTTCAGTTTTTTCATTCAGCTCGTGGGGCCCACTTAACTTAAACTCAAATTATACCATATTGAATCATATATTTTTAATTCATTCCATCATTATAAATAACAATACTTCATTTATCATTATTTGATTTATTTTTTTCTTACATGATTTCTTGCGTTTCAAACATATTCTTTTATCTTTTGTTTTTTCTTTCTTCTATATTATATTAATTGGTTCCAGCTAATCCTTATAGGCACGAATGATCGAGAATGTAGCGTGATAAATGTGCACTTAACAAATACTAATTTTATTATATATCCTTCTTGTCAAGGGAACTTTCACATAATTTTGTTATTTGGTCGTTAGAATCATACGCACACTAAACATTTTATTATGTATACTTAAAGAACCTTCAAATGTGCAATTTTACATTCATTTATCAAAAGCATAAAAAGACTTGAGAAGCCCAATGCAAATGATGCAGACAAATAACCATCCATAGTGATATGCAACATACAAGGGATTACATATTGGTATGGGTAACAATAGTCTACTTCAATGATGCTCACGCTCTTGTGACTATAGCAGGTAAATAATTTTTTTAAATCACGTGCGTGTCGCACGTGCATCTATACTAGTCTATACTATAAGGAGCGAAAACAATTGAAAATTTTTCTCACCCAATTCGGGCCCGCCTTACCCCTCACGCTGGACCCACCTGTCAGGTTACAGGATGACCAAAAAGATGGAACGACCATAGAAATCGCAATTTGGGGAGGGTTTCTGCCAAAAACGTAATGTTTTTCTCACCACGTCGCCATCATACCCACCTCTGTACCCACTTGAGTCCCATCGTTTCACGACTGGTGTGTCCTCCGTTTCCGCGATCCCTCCGTGCCGCACAGCCGCCCTCGGTGACCCTTCCCTTCCCGTACATGGGCCCATCACATATTCACAGGGTGGAGGACATGCAGTGAGTCGCTCCCATTATTGACTCGCCGGTCTTGCCGAAGTGCTTCTGCTCGGCCGTGATGACGGATGACGCCGCTCTCATCCTCGTCGGCATATTTACCAAGTCGCGGGCGCCGGGCAAAGCACCTACGATGGCCATGGGGGAGACGACGGCGGGGGAACCACTGATGCGCGGGCATGCACAAGCTCACGATAGCCCCTCGTATCCACTCCTCTTGAACGCACGTGAATAATAGCCAAGAAGTAGCTGTCGGCGATGTGGTCGTCATGGGTCCGCCAAAGCAAGGACTACCAGGTCATGAGTGTCGTCCTCGATGACGTGACGCCGGCTCGGTCGGCAAGAGCAACCTCCACTGCGAGCGGTCGGCGTACAGGCTGCGCACGTGCAAGTCATTCGCGGAGGCCGCGGGGGCGGCCGTCGTCGCCGCGACGACTGCGTCGTGCTCTACTTCACGTCCCTTCGTGCTGTGTGCTCCACGTTTGATGATTGCCGCGCCATACGCACCATTCTTCGAGGCCTATGCGTCGCCCTAGACAGAGCAGAATGTGTCCATGGATGCAGCCTACCTCGCCGAGCTTCGCGTATTAATGTGGAGGGACTGCCCGAGTGGCCGTGTCATGACACTACCGCAGGTCTTCATCGTCGGCAGGCTCGTTGAGGACACCGAGGAGGTAACCAAGTCCACTGCCACCCGTGGATTTGCGAGAACGACGTGGCCCCAGACCCACTGACACTGTCGCGCTTTGCTCCTTCTCCAGCTCCCGGGCCGCTGCTGCTCCTGCTCCGCCTCCGCCTCCGGGTGGTGGGGTCGCTGCCGGAAGCGGTGCAGGGGAAGCGAGAGCGGAGAGATCGACTTCTTTATCGACTTTTGTCCTCTTTACCCCAGCTGACGCTCGATCCCATCTGCCTTGCTCGCTCTATCTCTGGGATCATGGGCAGCTTCACCACTACGAGACCATCCACACTCGTCATCCTTTATCCCCCTCCTTCAAAATGGAATATTCTTGCCTGGTCAGCAAGATTCCCACCTTTATATTCACTTCTCCCGCATTCATCATCCTTTATATCTCCACTTTATCCCAACCACCCTCCGGCGGGACCCACTCGTCATCCTCCTCATATATCTCCCTCCCTCCCCCAGTCCCCACCAACCCACTCCGTACTCTCCGCCGTGCGCGGATCCCCACCCGCGCCCCTGGTTTCTACGCCGCGGGGCGGGATGGGGCTCGGGGCCGGTGCCGGCAAGCCCGGGCGCCCCCAAATCCCGGCTCCGGCGAGCCCGCCCCCTCCTCCGGCGCGGATCCCCTCCCTCCGGCGCGGATCCCTGCTCGCCGGCGCGGCGGCGGGGCCGCGGGGGACAAGGGACTTGATGGGCTTGATGGGCTCAGTGGTCCTGCCAGTTACCTTCGGAGAGACAAGGGAGAACTATCGCACCGAGTACATCAAGTTCGAGGTTGCGGACTTCGAAACCTCCTACCATGCCATCCTCGGCAGACCAGCTATCGCCAAGTTCATGGCGGTACCACACTACACCTACTTGGTACTCAAGATGCCAAGTCCTGCCGGAGTACTCACACTGCAAGGGGACTTGAAGATTTCGTTCGACTGCGACACCGAAGCCGTGGAACTCGCAGCGACCAACCAAGTACCCAATGCAATGATGGAGATCTTTGCTGCATCCAAGAAGCTCGCCCCAACCGAACTCGAGATTCCCGAGAAGACCGACACTGCAAACAAGCCTCAGCCATCAGAGGAAGTCCAAGTGAAGGCCATCGACCTTGGGACGGGCGACAGCAGCAAGACTACCATGATCGGGGCGAGTCTCGACCCGAAATAGGAAGACGCGCTCGTCACCCTCCTCCGGGCTAACCGAGACATCTTCGCATGGAAGCCAGCGGACATGCCAGGGGTGCCCAGGAGGCTGATCGAGCACTCACTCAACGTCGATCCTAAAGCTACCCCCAAACGACAACACCTTCGCCGTTTCGCCAACGACCGACGGGATGCCATCAAGAAGGAACTCGCCAAACTACTCGCGGCGGGCTTCATCCGTGAAGTCTTCCATCCTGAGTGGCTCGCCAACCCCGTCCTCGTCCGCAAGAAGAACACCAACGAGTGGAGGATGTGCGTCGACTACACCGACCTCAACAAGCACTGCCCCAAAGACCCCTTCGGGTTGCCGCGGATTGATCAAGTCATCGACTCCACGGCGGGCTGCGACCTGCTCTGCTTCCTCAACTGCTACTCCGGGTATCACCATATCGCTATCAAGGAAGAAGACCAGGAGAAGACCGCGTTCATCACCCCGTTCGGCGCCTATTGCTACACGACAATGTCGTTCGGGTTGAAGAACGCCGGCGCCACCTACCAACGAGCTATCCAGGCCTGCTTCAAGAGGCAGCTCAACAAGAATGTCGAAGCCTACGTGGATGACGTGGTCGTCAAGACTAGAAACTCCGATACGCTCATCGCCGATCTTGAAGAGACTTTCGCATCCCTGCGAGAGTACTAATGGAAGCTCAATCCCAACAAGTGCGTCTTCGACGTACCATCTGGGAAACTACTCGGCTTCATCATCAGCCATCGTGGCATCGAAGCCAATCCCGAGAAGATCTCCGCCATCACCAACATGAGAGCTCCAACCTGCATCAAGGATGTCCAGAAGCTGACCGGGTGCATGGCGGCCCTGAACAGATTTATCTCGAAGCTCGGAGAACGGGGACTACCCTTCTTCAAATTACTCAAGCATCAAGAGAAGTTCGCGTGGACCGCGGAGGCTGATCAAGCTCTGGCGCAACTCAAAGACTTCCTGTCTAAGCCACCGGTCCTCACGGCTCCTCGCAAAAAGGAGCAGCTACTGCTCTACCTCGCTGCGACTACTCATGTGGTCAGTACTGCCATCGTCGTCGAGCGGCAGGAAGAAGGCCACGCCTACCCAGTCCAGCGACCAGTCTACTTCGTCAGCGAGGTTCTGTCAGAGTCCAAGACACGGTACCAGCCGGTCCAGAAGCTACTCTACGCAGTGCTCATCACCTCGCGGAAGCTACAACACTACTTCCAGGAGTACTTGATTGTTGTTATCACTGACTACCCGCTCGGTGACATACTCCACAACCAGGATGCTACTGCAAGAATCTCCAAGTGGGCGGTCGAACTTGGCGCCCTCAACATTGACTTCAAGCCACGTACTGCTATCAAGTCCCAGGTACTAGTCGACTTCATGGCAGAGTGGTAGGAGAATCAGCTACCAACTCCAACCGAGCGCCCAGAACACTGGGCGATGTACTTCGACAGCTCACTCAAGCTCGAAGGGGCAGGTGCAGGGGTACTGCTGATCTCTCCAAAGGGCGAACAACTCAAGTACGTCCTGCAGATCTTCTGGAAGGTCTCAAACAACGAAGCCAAGTACGAAGCCCTACTTCACGGGCTTCGCCTCGCAATCTCATTGGGCATCAAGCGGCTACTAGTCTACGGTGACTCCGCAGTGGTCATCAACCAAGTCAATAAGTCTTGGGATCGCAACAAGGAGAACATGGACGCCTACTGTCTGGAGGTCCGCAAGCTCGAGAACAAGTTCTACGGTCTCGAGTTCCACCACATCGTCCGCGACAACAATGTTGCCACGGACATCCTGTCGAAGCTTGGTTCTACTCGCGCGCAAGTTCCTACTGGAATCTTCGTCCATGAGCTTCACGCGCCATCCATCCCGGAGTCGGCGCCAACGGCCACTGACCCTGCGCCACTACAGTCTGGCCAGGAGGTCATGATGATTGACGTGGACTGGAGACAACCCTTCATCGACTACATTCGCGAGCAGAAGGTCTCACCCGACAAGAACTTGGCCGAACAACTCGTCCGCCGAGCAAAGGCCTACGTGCTAGTCGGAGACAAGCTCTACAGGCGAGGTGCCACTTCTGGAGTACTCATGAAGTGCATACCTCGAGAAGAAGGCAAGGATATCTTGGAGGAGATCCACAAAGGCGTCTGCGGCAACCACGCGTCTTCTCGAACGCTGGTGAGCAAGGCTTTCCGACGAGCTTTCTACTGGCCAACAGCTCTGGCCGACGCTGAAGAACTCATCAGAAAGTGCCAAGGATGTCAATTCTTCGCCAAGCAGCAACACGTCCCGGCCTACAAGCTAGTCACCATACCACCAACCTGGCCCTTTGCCTGCTGGGGGCTCGACATGATTGGGCCTCTGCCAACTGCGCCAGGAGGATTCAACAGAGTCTTGGTGGCCATCGACAAGTTCACCAAGTGGATCGAAGTCAAGCCGGTCACCTGCCCAAAGGCCGACAGAGTACTTGACTTCTTGGATGAACTCGTGCATCGCTATGGGCTGCCGAATCACATCATCACAGACTTGGGTTCCAACTTCAACAACCATCAGTTCTGGGAATACTGCAATAACAGCGGGATCGACGTCCGGTACGTCTCAGTCGCCCACCCCCGCGCCAACGGTCAAGTTGAGCGCGCCAACGGGATGGTACTCGACGCCCTCAAAAAGTGATTGCATGACGCAGCTAACACAAAAGGAGGCAAGTGGATCAAGGAACTACCCAACGCACTCTGGGGGCTTCGTACTCAGCCTACCAAGCCGACGGGGCAGTCGCCCTACTTCCTGGTCTACGGCTCCGAAGCTATTCTACCTGCCGACGTGATGTGGGAATCCCGGGCAGTAGAATAATACGACGAAGGCATCTCAGAAGACAGCAGACGGGTTGACATCGACGGTCTCGAAGAAGCCCGCTGCGCTGCCCTCGTCCAATCAGCAAGGTACCTCGAGGGTATCCGACGCTACCACGATCGCAACATCAAGGAACGCTCCTTCAACGTCGGCGATCTAGTCCTCCGTCGTATCCAGAACACGGACAGACTACACAAGCTCAGCTCACCATGGGAAGGTCCCTTTTCAATCTCTAAGGTGACCGGACCAGGCTCCTACCGCCTCCAAACACTTGAAGGCGACGACATCAACGACTCGTGGAACGTTGACCAGCTGTGTCACTTCTACGCGTAGTCGCTCGACTACTCTACGGGTCCAGGTCTACACAACTACTCACGGACTCCTCGCTGTAAGCGGCCTTTCGATCCTGGCACTAGTCTCCGGACTACTCTTCTCCAAGATCTAGCGTCAACGGCTACTAACGGATCTTGGGCTGCTTAGAGCACTGAGGACTCTAGCGGCGGTCTGCAAGACCATGTACTCTAGATCCAGTCTATACGACTACTAACGGATCTCTAGCTGTAAGCGGCCTAAGGGTCCTAGCACCACTTAGCCGTAGGCGGCCTCCGGGTCCTGGCAACTACACTTGTCAACGGCTCTGACCATTCAGGTGTACTTATTCATCAGTAATAAAGTTTGATTCAACTTATTTACTGTGCCTTCCAAACAGGCATCTCCTACTGAGTACTACTACTCGCAAGCTCCACCACGGTTTGGTACTCCGCACACTTCGTTGCAAGTGGCGGCTACGAGTACTTATTTCACAGATATATCGTGGTCAACTTTCATTGATAATCCAAACAAGTTACCAACAACTCTGTTTGTTTTACATCAACTACTTTAAGCTACTCCTACAGGTACTCCTACTGAAGGTTGAGCTTTTCCGCCACTTGTTCAGCAATGGGTGCCATCTCCTCCAGGAGGGTCTTGTACTGATCGTCAGTACAGTTCGCTGCAAGTCCACCGGCGACTACCTCCACTGGAGCCTTGGGGAAATATGACTTCATGTATGCCAAGACTTGGTTCGGGATCGACTTCGCCCAGTGCTTGACATACGTCGCCAGACGCCCGGGGGCTTCCTTCAACCGGTCCACCAGTGGAGCAATCTTCGGCCCGCCCGAGTGTGGCACCAGCAGCCTTGCAATGGGCAGCGCGGCTTCCTCAAGTTCCTTCAGTTGGCCCCGCAGCTTCTCGGAATCTTCATTGAGCTTCTGCAGAGATTTATAGCAATTGACAAGGTCACGGTCTGAGGCTTCACGAAGCTCCATGTGCTTGATACACTCATGGCGCAACTGAGCATACTCATACTCAAGTACCTCTCTTTTGTCGGTCTCACGGTACACGATGTTCTTCAAGTCCGTCTCCGACGCCTTCAGCTGGTCGACCCTTTCCTCAAGCTCTGCAGACAACTCATCACATCGCCAGATTACACCAAGGTACCCTAATAAGTACTCAAAGGCTTTGGCGGGAAGCATACCTTTATTCTTCTGGTGTAGTGACTTGTTTTTCCGAATCAAGTCGTCCCTCTTCGCCTGCATCTCTTGCACTTCGTTATGATACTAGGCGAAGGCACTGTCAAGCTTGGATTGGAGCAGCGTAGAATGTTTCTTCGACTTGTCGAGCTCCTTCTCCAAGGCTTCGGCACGAAGGACTGTGTCGCCGTACCCCTTCAGCAGCTCGGACTTCTCACGGGATCTCTCAATAATATCCTGTGCAGACAGAACAGTCAAACAGGTACTTTGTACTTCGTCGTGCAAGACTACTCGAGGTACTCGCAACATACCTTGACCCACTACTGGGTACGCCGCCATGACTCCATGTTCAGAGCGACAACGGCCAGATCGACAAGATTGTCTTCCAGCAGCTCAAGACCCCCGCAGCTCGAAGATGCCTCCTCTGCCATAGCCGCCGAACGGATCGGCGCGGCTTCCTCTATGATGGGCGAGCGGACGACTACGTCCGTGCTCATCTCGTGGAGCGGATCGTCCTGCACCTCCGTACCCAGCTCGGGGGCTGTTTCTTCCGCCGTCCCGGCCATCGGTCCTGTGGGCTCCGATTCCACAGTAGCCGTCTCCATGGCCACGGCTTCAGGAATCGAGGCTCCCTCAGCTTGTGCTCCTAGTACAATGAGTACACGCAGTCAATCTCAGCGGCTATGACTACTATGCATAATGATTATCAGTGGTGACAGGACACATACCTTCAACCAAGGTGGCTTCCTCTAACGACGACTCCACCGCGACTTCAGTCTGTGGCGGCGGCGTGGGTTCGCGCTCCTCCGCCGAGCGGCCCTCTCCGTCGGCTGGAGTGCTGGTCTCCTCACCGTCCCACGACAGGTCCGTGGATTTCCTGCATCACGAAGTCCTCAAGTCAGCAAGACAAGTCTGCCGTCTATTCGACTACTTGAAAGTTCATAAGAACTTACAATGTTGACCGCACCACGGTCACGGTCGGAGCACCTAGTATACTGGCAATATCAACTATGCCAGCCTCGGCAGCAGCTTCGGCCTCAACAGGCGCCTCCTCCGGTTGCTCTACAGTTGCGGTCGGCGGAGGGTTTCGTCCTTCTTCAACCGACAGCTGCGGCTCCGCAGCGCCGGTCTCCTGCCGTGCCACTGTTGGCACGACTTCTTCGGTTGACGGAGGCGGGCTGATACTCCTCTCAGCTGCCACCCCCACGGTGTCCAGAACCCCCTCGTCGCCCTGGTCTACGAGGTCCGGGGAGGGGATACCCTGCAACATTACAAGATAATTCATCAGCACACGATTACCTATCAGCTGTGCTCGACTACTCTAGTCGCGGTGTTTACATCTTGGCTGGTCGTCTCGGAGATCTTCAGCTTCTTGATGGCGCGTTTCCGCGCCACGTTGCGCAGCCTCCTGGGCGGCGCCGGCAAACTAGCCTCAAGGCTGGATGGCTTCTCGATGATTGGGACATCTGGCATCCCAGCTCGGCTGAACTTGGAGCGCAGCTGGAACCTTTGCTGTAGTGTTTCTTCATCTTCATCGTCATCAGAGCCGAACTCGATGACAACGACGTCTTTGCCTTCACCGACCACACGGCGTTCCTTCTTCTTGCCCTTCTCCTCTGGTTGCTCCACAAGTTGCGGAGGAGAAGTCGGGATTGAGACGTATTTCGTCACATCATCCTACAACATTTAGCACATATGAGTACGACTACTTCAAGCAAATTAGTACTCGGGGGCTTATGTCACGACTACTGACCTGATTTGGCGGCCGTGCCGCAGAGTACTCTGGCACCGGGCACAGTGTATACGGGGGCATGTCCTTGAAGATCCTGCCCAGCCTCTCGACGATGACGTGGTCCTCGTGTTCGAAGCCAGGCAACCGGGACGTATCCTTGTCGCCGGTGTACTGGTACCCAAGGGTGTCTCGTGCCATCAGTGGCTGCACCCTCCTCTTCATGAAGCTGAAGGCCACGTGTTCGGCCCTCAGCCCGGCTTCTCGCAAGGCCTTGATCTTCTTCAGCAACTCGGGTAGTTGAATACCCTCTTGCATGGTGGGCTCTGTGTTCCACCACGGCTTGTGCTTCGGTTGACACCCGCTCGGCTTCGGCAGCTCAGGATGGTGGTTGCTGATGTAGAACCACTTGGCCTTCCAGTCCTGGTTGGAGTCTATCAACTTGTACGGCAGGTACTGGTCGGCGGCGTCTTCACGCATCTAGATACTGGCACCTCCGACTACTCGTGTATCGTTGGTGCTCGGTTGCGGCTTCAACCGGAAGAACTTCCGAAACAAGATCCAGTGGGGCTTGATCCCCACAAAGGCTTCGCAGAAGTGTACAAAGATGGAGACGTGGAAGATACCATTGGGATTGAGATTGAGGTACTCGATGCCGTAGTACCTGAGCAGACCCTTGAAGAAATCACTGGCGGGGAGCGCCAATCCGCGCTCTACGAACCGGGCGAACATTGGGATTTCGTCCGGGTTCTTCTCCATCGGGTATGGATCGCCGGTGGCGGTGCGCCATAGATCCACCTCCTTCTCACGAAGGAACCCACTGTTGACCAAGGCGAGGAGGTCCTCGGTCTTCAGTTTCGCCTTTTTCCACTCCTTCGCCGGATTGGGGCGAGGGGACGGAGGTGGCGACGTCGACGACTGGCCGGCATCACCGGTTTCTTCATCACGGCTCCTTTTCTTCGATGCGCCGGTCTTCTTGCCCTTCGCTGGAGATCCCTTCATTCTCCAAGTGACGGGTGTCTTCACTCGCATTCGCTCGGGGGCTACAGCGGCGAGTGAACGGCGGCGGCGCGAGCAAATGGATCTAAGTCTTTGCGCGGCGGCGGCGGCAGCAGAGGAGCGGAGGAGGCGGCGATTCAGATCTAATCTGAGGAATGCAACTGCTAGGAGTGAAAACCCTAAGGGACTCACCGGTTATTTATAACCGGCCCTGGTGGCTCGGTTCTCAGCGGGTAGATACGGCGCCAGACGGGTGACCTAGCGGCAGCAGCGTGACTCTTCAACTTCCAGTACTCGATGCTCTCCATCTCGGGGGCTCGACTACTTCAGATGACCTCCGTGGGTAACAACCAGATACAAGACCCACTCAGGACACATTCTACAGTCAAGATGACCCTTTAATTCGAGAGGAAGTACTCGACTCAAGGCTCGGGGGCTCCGTGCCACGTGTCCTTCGGTTTTTTCTCCGGATTTTTCGGGATAAGATTGGCAGAACTTTAGATTGACCCTCAGCTTGAATCTACAATTCGACCTAAGGCTCGGGGGCTACATTCCATATGGAATGCGATTCTTCGAATCGCATTTTCCATATGGTTCCTTCATCAAGGCATCACGAGTATTATTGAAGACCTTCGAGAGAAGCACTCGGGGACGCTTGGGGACTATTCGAGAAGACTTCAAGACTACTCAAAGATCAGCTGGAGTACCTTCAAGCCTCGGGATGATTCAAGCACTCTTGAGGACTTTCGGCTTGTGGAACTCGGGGACGCTCAAGGACTACTCGCCAAGGCCATCAAGACTACTCGAAGACATCCTGCTCGACTACAAAGTACTCGGGGGCTTGTCGTATGGACATCCCTGGGCCCACTACTCCGGTGGGTACCAGGACCGACTGCTCGGTGGGCCCCTGGGACTACTCAACTTGGGCAACACGGCACCTGCTGGCGTGGGGCGCAAGGATTACAGAGGGATAGTACTCGGATAGGAAGCTACACATGTCCGGATCCATGTAAAGAACTCCTAGCCGTACCCGACTAGTACTCTCCCCTCAAACCGACTTGTAACCCTGCCTCCCGGGCTATATAAGGCGAGGCAGGGACCCCTATCTCTTCATCCGCATCATCTTGTAAACACATTCAATCAATCCAGAGCTACGCAGCATACAGGACGTAGGGTATTACGCACCTAGCGGCCCGAACCTGTCTAAATTGTGTGCCACGTGTCTCTCCTTCGAGTTACCGATCTCGGCGAGGCCACATTCATCTACCTCGGGTACTCCCCTTGGTAGGTTGCCGGTCTAAAACACCGACAACGGGGCAGGGCGGCCCCTTGAGTCGAGCTCCCCCCCACGTGCCGGGCCGCCGGCGCCATGGCCGGCAGGGGCGCATGGAGATCTGAGCACAGCGCCATGGCCGGCAGGGTCGCAGGGAGGCCGAGGCCCGCGGCGGGTGTGGAGGTCTCGGCGGAGGAGCAGGGCAAGGAGGGCGGCGGCTCGACGACAACGGCGGCACCTCCTCCTCGACACTGGCGGCGGAGTCGAGCTGGGGACGGGCGGATCGGTGGCCATGGCGCCGGCGCGGATCCCCTCTGGACGACGACACCGAGGAGTCCTCTGCTCGACCCGACGGATCTCCCTCCTGCTGCGCGGCCGCAGCTTCTCCACCGGTGCGAGGGCGAGGCAGGGGCACAGGGCACGGCTGCGGCGGGGGAGGAGCAGGGCCGCCCCGACGGCGGGCCTCGTGAGGGCGGCGGAGGCCGTCTCCTCTTCCGTCGAGGAGGCGGGCGGCGGAGGCCGTCTCCTCTCCTGCCGAGTAGGCGGACTGCGGCGGCGGGCGGCGAGTCGGCGGCACGAGCTGCTCCCTCCCCTGGTCTTCTTCACTTCCGAGCGTGGGCGCGAGAACGGGGGTTGGCGTGCGCGGGGCCCGCGCCAGCCCCTGGAGGAGCTCCCGTATCCCTTCGTATCTGAAGGATACGGGAGGGGGACTGGGAAATGGCGTGGGTTTCCCAGTCCCCGCTGCGGGGGCAAAAACCTGTATCCCTCTCCTCCAGGAGAGGAATACAGGCACCGGTGCAGATGGTCTGACAGGGATCGTATCATTTGTGCCTCTTGAATGCCTTGGCTACCAATGCTAAGAGATGCTCAGACGCACTTCAGTTGCTGCTTTGCTACTACTGGCCTTCAAATCCAGGGAACCACTATCCAACCAGAGAATTTGAAGGTCAAATGCCATCTTATTTCAAAGTTCAGTTCCTAAATATAATGGCCAATTGTGCATTGCTAATCACTCTTTCTGATTTGAACTTTCAGATAGTGGATAATATCAACAAGGTTGCATCAATAGCACTGAACCCGAATGTTCCTAGGCAAATTTTTAGTTTGCTCTTCTTAAATCTGCATTCCTCATGTGGCGTCGGTTAGAACTTTTCGTACTAATGTTAATAACTGAATTCAAACCATGCAACATCAAGAAATTCTAAAGATAACTATGGACGGAATAGTTGTAAGAGTTAACTTAATATTCTTTTATTTTGTGGTGAGTGGTGACAAGTGGATTGCTTTTTACATGTTCATGCAATGCTACACTAAATTCCTCGCAAGGATTATCATATGTGCCGTTTTCATTATTAAAGTTTAGACAAGCCCATGATTATAAGTTTTGTAGTGCCTTCATTCAACTAGAATGGTTCTAAAAGCTTATTGATTTTCTTTGTAGTATTTTTATAATTTTATTATCCTTTGCTTTACCAAGTTATAAAATTATTTTGAATGACCCTGCCTTTACATATGAAAAGAATGGTGAACCCTCCTGAGCCTAGAGATATATATCTCATACCTGAATTTTGATGCTGAAAGGTTAAGCATGTTGTACGTGGCATACTGAGTATTTTTCTCTATCATTGTGCATTCTCGATGTTTGGTGTGGATCCAGATGATGTTGAACCAAGTCCATCCCTGAGTGGAGAGCGTGTATGATTATAGACGATTTAAAGAGTCGAAGGGCTCAGAAACAGTAAAGAGTAGAAAAAGGTTTCTGATGTAAATGTACAAGAGAGAAAGAATACATAAAAGTGGTTACGATAATTTAGAAATAATATAGGATTCCTGATGCAAAATTGTCTTCTATATTTTAGGAGTGGTTTATTAGAAATTCTAGGAGATGACCTGCTTTATTCTTTCCAATATTTTTAGAAGAACTAAAACTTCATATTTTTAGGAGAAAAATATTAGTTACACTTGGAGATGCTCTTAGGGTGCCTTTGGCACGGCTTCACCGGCAGCTTCGCCAGCTGTTTTGAGCGAAGCTGTGCCAAACGGTTCCCAAAAACAGCTTCTCGACCGAAGCACTTCCATCCCTCCCTCTTTGGAGCTGTTCGGCGGGGAAGCTGCAAAAACCCAGCTTTGCCCGCTTCGCCCCGTGGTTTACGCATCCTTGCCCTCAGGGGGCCCACGGCCGGAACGGGAGGTGGGGGCACCGGCGAGATCGAGGCGGGGAAGACGGCTGGCGGCGAGTCCGCGGCGGCGTGGAGGAGGTGGCCGGCGTACCTGCAGGCCGACGCCGCAGAGGAGGTGGCCGGCGGTAGACGGTCGAGATCCGAGCCCGCGGGAGTCCAGCTCGTCGAGATGGAGGCGCGGAGGTGGAGATCGGCGGACGACACGAGAGGTAGAGGTTGATGGCGGGATCGATGGCGGTTGGAGGAAGGGAGCTCGACGGCCGGCGGATGGCGGTGAGACGACCGAAGGTGTGCTGCAGGGCGGAGGAGGCCGCCGGCACGCTGGGGGTGGATGAGGCCGTCGGCGTTCGCCGCAGCGCACAGCGCGCCCGACCTCTACGTCTCCGCCTCTACCAAGCCGCCAGCGATGCGAAGGAGATGGATTGCGAATGGATAAGGTGAAAGGAGAGAAAAGGGAACATAAAAAAATAGGAAGGAAAAAAGAAAAGAGAAAATAAAATAAGAAAAATAAAAATAAAATGGAAGGGTATTATAGACATTTCACCTCTTATCTACCTTACACAGTCAGGAGAAGCTGTTTTGTCAAACATTATTTTAAAACAGTTTCATATTCATCGGAGAATCTGCTCCACCAGCACAGTCACATACACAGTTGTGCCAATCGCACCCTTAGTCAACAAAAATGTTGACGTCTAAATCACACGTGCGTGTCGCACGTGCATTTTACTAGTCCAAACAAAAGTTGGAACGAATTCATCCCAACCCAAAAATATGAACCAAACTTAGGAGGGGTTGGAGTTGCCTCCAAAACGAAGGTCGGCTCCGCTCCGCTCCCGGATCTCCAACCAAACACACGTACGAGTACGGCAGGGACGGAAATCCAATCCGGAGACGAATTCGTCCGGTCCTCGGGGGGTCGTGTGGTCAAACCGTCAAAGTCCCAAGTCCGCCGTGCTGAGGTCAAATCGGACGGGGCTGATTCACAAATCTGAGGTCTAATAATAATTCACAAATCTACGGTCAAATAATTCACAAATCTGCACGGACGAGACGCCGACGAATCTGCCGCCGCAACGCGGAACCCATGGGATGTCATCCCGGCTGACACCTTCATGGAGATCCTGCGGCGCCTGCCGCCGAGCCCCCGGCGGCGGCTCCGCCTCGTCTGCCGGCATTGGTGCAATGTCATCGACGATCGCATGCCCGGGAAGCAGGCCCGCGCCAAGGTCCTCGCCTTTGCCCAGGGCCACGGCCTCCCCCGCGCCTTCGTCATCGACAAGCTAATAATAACCGGAAAACGGACCGCTGGCCGTGGCAGAGATTTGAAGCTGCAGGTGAACCGGGGTACGAGCATGGTCGGCACGTGCAACGGCCTTCTCTGCCTGCACCACGACAACGGCGACGTGGTCGTCGTCAACCCGGTCACCGGCGAGAAGCTCGCCATCCCACCGCCATCGAAGACGTCAGGGGGAGTCCACCCTCCTCCGGCGATCTCGTACAGCTTCGCGTACCATCCGGCGACGGGGCTGTACAAGGTCGTGCACCTCCGGTGCGACGGGGACGACAGCGGCGGGACGATCGACGCCGTGAACGTGTTCACGCTGGGGGACAGCAGGTCGTGCCGGGAGGTGCCGGTCCCTGTCGGCACGAGCTGCCTCCTCAGCTACGGCCTCGTCAGCGCCGGCGGCGCCACGTACTGGGTCGCCGCGGACGCCCACTCGCTCATATCCTTCGACCTCAAGGACGAACGCGTCGCGTTCGCCACGAAGCTGCCAGTGCGTGTAGTAGGGCTATGGCGGCAGGACCACCTCTCGTGTCACTTGACAGAAGACGTGAGCGGGAGGCTGGGCTTCGCCGTCTGCTCCCACGAGCCGAGGCCTAGTGATCTACCAATATGTACAATGCAGGTGTGGATGCTGGAAGACCAACGATGGAACAAGAAGAGGAAGTGGATTCTCCTGTGCAAAATAGCACGGCCAGGGCAAAAGCCACTTCAAGAGATCGCCTGGCCGCACGCCACCGACGGCGAGCATCTCCTTGCCACCCGTGCGTGGCAGTACGACACCTCGGTGAGCTTGCTAGCATACCGCCTTGTCGAGGACAGGGCACATTGTGGCGTGGTGCAGCGCAGGTGCGCACCGCCGTTGCCGCGCTCGTACGACAACTGCCTGAGCCTCCGGACGTTCGCCCATGTCGAGACCACAGAGCCTTTGGCACTATATACAGATGCGACGACGAGGACTAGATTGTAAAGAGTGGGTTTGAAGGTTTGAGTTGTAGTGAACGACTTAAAAGATTTATGAAGTGCAGAGTTTGTGGACCTAAGTGTCATCCGCTTATAAATTGATGAACCTTCTAGTACATTTTACTCTTGTATAATAATATATGCTCCTCTTTTTAATATCTTATTAAAATATCTTTATCAATTACAATTATAAATGTGCACACACATAACGGCTATGATCTCATCCACACCTACATCTATGCACACCTATAAGGCCTTGTCCAACAGCAGGAGCCAGCTGCCAGCGCAGAGCGATGATAAAATTGCCACAGTGTTGCGAGTACAGTACTTCGACAGAGTACTTCGTGAGAGAAGCGAGTCTCGGGAAGCGAGGAGAGGAGATAGCACAAGAATCTTTCTACTATTCATCAAATATAATATGTTACAAAGCTAGCTATCAAACCTCTGTTGGAGAGGGCCTAATAGACAACTATCAAATCTTGCTAGTCCGCCTACCTTAAAAAAATAGTACTGATAATAATGTCTCAAATAAATGTAAACTAGAAACATAGTATGATTAAGGAAACATAGCAGGAGATTTATAGAATCAATTTTCATTTCCCACCCTCATGAATATAAGGTAGTCTTATATGTAACGGCTCGAAACAACAATAGAGAGAGGGGAAGATGGATAGGAGATAGGGCTGTTAAAAAACTCGACGCTCGTGAATCGATCGCGTTCGGCTCGTTTTGAGTTTGGTTCGAAATCAGCTCGATTTCTAAACGAGCGAAGCTCAAGCCTGACTCAAATCATAGTAAGCTCGTGTACTATGATTAGCTATAACTCTATGAGATGTATACACACGTATACTCTAATTTTCTTTTTTAATTGTACTACGCAAAACTCGATGTCTACAAGTAATACAATGACACTAATTTAATTATCATGTAGACTTTCTAAACTATGTTTATAGATGATATAAATCTTCAAGCTCGCGAATTACTCGTAGTTGACTCGTTTGCAAGCTCGATGTAAGGAATCGGATGCTCGTAGCCTAAGAGGTGGAGGGGGTGAATTAGGCAACTTAAAAACTTATCCTATGGCTTATCACTATTTGCATCAAAGATAAACTAGAGCATGCTATCTAGATGTGCAACTAAGGTTGTTTTAGTGTGAAACTCCCATCCCAAAACAAGTTTTGCAACCTATAGCCAATCCTAGCAAGATACTACTATAGGAAAGTAAAGGCAAGTAAGGATTGCAAGAATGTAATGCGGAAACGTAAAGGGAGATGAGAGGAAGCAAACTCTTGACACGCAATTTATCCCGTGGTATCGGTAGGCACTAAGCCACCCCTAGTCCACGTTGTTGAAGCACTCTACACAAGAGTATTGCTTCCCGGTCACCAAGTCTCTCCCAAGAGCACCACTTGACTTGCCACAAAGGCTCGCCACATAGGCACTCGCCAAGCTCCCTTGGTCACCTTGATGCCGCCTCCACTAAGGAGCTTCTCCACCAAGGGAAGGGGGTCTCCACGTCTCCCACACAAAGTGTCATCGCCGCTCCACACCAAGACGGAGGGTCGAAGACGTTTGCCGGAGAGCCACCTAGGCTCCAAGGCTTCCGACGCACCTCGTACAATTGGATCCACTCGAGAATCACCTCACAATGTAGGCATACCTTGCACTCACTTAGCCCTAAGCTAAGCCTAGCACTAAGCACACACACAAAGCATGTGCAAGTCTATGGATGAGCGATTTAGCACTTGGATGGCTTGAATATGGTCTTCAATGTGTCTTGGACTCCTCTGCACTTCCACACACTCCAACCCTCTCAAATGGGAGACTGGAAGGGGTATAAATAGCCCAGCACATCAATATAGCCGTTGCTCTAACGGCTAGTTACGATATACCATCGGATGAACCGACGCTGTCATTTTATGTAGCGTAGGATCATCCTGTGCTGCAGCATGTCCTTCGGTATTTTGCTCTTATCTCTTAGCTCCGAACTCCGTTTTCGATGATCTTGTACTCGTTCGAAAGGTTATGAAATTATACACAAGATTCTGAAAAAATCCTGAGCATTTGAGCAATTTTTGACCACCGGATGAACAGAGTTGCACCGACGGTACCAGAGGTTCATCCTGTCTCACCATGTTGCTGCTCTTAGTATTTTGGTCATAACTCTCTGCTCCGAACTCCGTTTTGGATGAGCTTGTACTTGTTGGAAAGGTTATGAAATTCTACACAAGATTCTAAAAAAATCCTGAGCATTTGAGCAATTTTTGACCACCGGATGAACAGAGTTAGACCGACGGTTCAGGCTGTGATAGCAGAGGTTCATCCGGTGCTGAAGCAGTTGAACTCAAAATGTTACTATTAGGTTTTGACACACCACCGGATGAACTGATGCAATCATCCTATGGTACCACCATATCATCCGGTGCTTATTCACTTGTTTTCTTCTTCTCGGGAATTCATCCTACGCTCATAAAAAGTGGACCGTCAGATCATCCTATGCTCAGTTTTTCAGCACATCTTATTTTGGGCATAACTTTTTATTCCGAAGTCCGGTTTTGATGATCTTGGACTCTATGGAAAGCTTGTGAGATAATGTACATGATTGAGTAGTATTCCATGCCATTTGATCAATTCAAAAATAATTATTCATGGGGCATGTCCAATTCATTCCTCTCTTTGTCCCGGCTTCATATCTTTCTTTTGTGATGCTTTGCATTGTGTGTGGTTGCATCCATGAGACCTAGAATGTCTACAAAGACATGCTCGATGATATTGTTAGTCCCACGATTGTGATGCACATGAATCACCAAAAACATACTCGAACAAATGGCTATGGTGGCCATGTTCGCTACACTCGACTCGAGATCGACTCGAATCTTAACGAGCCAAGGTTGAGCCTAGCTTCAAGCTCGGATGGCTTTGAGGCTCGACTCGAGCTCGGCTCGATGCTTTAACCAGCTCAAGCTTCAGGAGATGAGCTCGCTCGAGCTCGGCTCGTTGACAGCCCTAATTGGAGACGGGTCCTGCATGTCGCCGGAGGTTGGGGGAGGGTGTCTGGCCGCCTCTGCTGGAGACCGCCCCCGCAGCACCCGCGCGCCGGAGGTCACGGGAGGGTGCTCCAGCCGTTGTCACCGTCGGATTGACAGGTTTATTTTTCCGTGACTTGGTTGTGAAAACGGGAAAAAAATGATAGCGTAGCTGTCGGAAGGGAACAAATCGATAATCTCCACGTGTTGAGAGACACGCAAACTAGACAGGCAAGAGCGCATGCATTGCTACAATGCACAAGTAGGGAAACATCACATGGGAGGTGGGACGTATCCGCGTTGTGAAGAGCTATCCCACACGGTCCCACTCGCCGTGTTAATTAATAGGGAAAGCTATAGCTTACCTGGGTGATTTGGAGGCTTCTCTCGCACGAATTTTTTCTCACCTCCACCCACCTTCTTCTCCAACTCCGGCGACACTCCGGCGAGGTTAGGGGTCGGGTTAGGGTTCGGGGTTCGGGGTTAGGGGTTCGGGGTTGCTGGGGGGCTGCTGTCACCCCCGGCCATAGAGGGAGGGCCAGCGGCGGCAGGTCGGCCCAGCGGAGGTGGCGGGCGGCGGGGCGGCAAGGCCGGGTGATGAGGGCGCCGCCGGCGGGGCGGTGGAGGCCAGCGGTTGGGCTAGGGTCGGGCGGGGGCGCTCGACGGTCGTTGGAGGCGGGGTGGCCGGCGTCGGCGGACTAGGGTTTGTCGGAGCTCCGCGCCGGCGTGGAGCTCCAGCAAACCCTAGGCCGTCGGCGCTGGCCAGGGTGGCGGAGGGGCTGGGCGGTGGGGAGGCGGCGGGGGGCGGCGGCGCAACAAGGAAGATGACGGGGTCGGGGGCGAGAGAATTGAAGGGAGAGAGAAAGAGAGGGTAGGTTGGGAAAGAGATAAATTTGAGGGAAAGATAGAGTAAAAATAGGAGATCTGAGTTGTAAATAGTTACAAAAATTCGTGTTAATTTGATGGATCTCCTGTATTAACTGAAGTGATCCGTCGAATTCCGAGATCGATCGATCGACCAGCGATAGGCGCCGCCACAATGGCGGCGGACGGTTTCCCCCTACCTGATGACGTCTTTGTGCCGGTCTTGCTACGCCTGCGGACGAGTTCGCGGCGGACGTTCCGCCTGGTCAGCAAGCGGTGGCACGACATCATCAACGAGCGCACGCCGGAGATGTAGGTCCGCACCAATATCCTTGCCTTCGTCAAACAACACAGGGGCTCCCGTGCCATCGTCAAACACATAGGGGCTCTCGTGCCATCGTCTTCGACAAAGACGACGGCGACCGCCGACACGCGTGGAGCTACCTGTGCTCCCACGAACGCAGCACCGTCACCATGGTTGGCACCTGTAACGGCCTGCTCTGCCTGCACGAGCGTGTGACCTCAGGCAACGGTAGCTCCTCCACGGTCACGGTGACCAATCCGATCACCGGTGAGAAGATGACGCTTCCGCCGCCCCCGCCGGAGTCATCGAAGTACAGCTTCGGGTTCCACCCGACGACGGGTGTTGGGATTTAGGAAATCCCAAACAGACGGATGGAGAGGAATGATGAAAGTACTTGAGACAATTGAACAAGAGATAAATGAATACCAAGGTCAAGTGTCTCCCTCCTCCACCCCTTGGGGTCCTATTTATAGGAAGAGGAGGTGCCCTCCTCTTCCAAACCCTAGGAGAGAGGAGGTGGCTGTTTACATTATCTCCATTAGTGGGGTCGAATATTACATTCAAGTCCCTAATATTTACACTCAAGGCCCCTAGCCATTACAATTGAGTCCTTAGTTGTTACATTTGGGTCCTCAGCCCTTACAAATATGCTCTTATACCCCATTTTCGGGCCTCTTTTATACACAAGGGGGTCCCTAGCCTTAGGCCTCCTAAGGCGCACCCCCAACAGTAGCCCCTCAAATATTTGGTCTTGGCCGGTACAACAAGACCCAATAGTTGCTCTTGTTTAAAAGAGGCCCAGTTACAATTTAAACATCGGTTGCATTGGAATGTCCTTTACAACTTTCCCGTGTGCACCTCACTAAAAACTCCATCCCAAAAACCCAATGGGAAAAAGGTCATGGAGAAAAGAGTATGCACATCCTCGGGTTTTCCTGTTCTAACTCCAAGTACCATGCATCCAAGTGTCTTGAATGATGAGCTTCGATCCAGGGTTTCATTCCTAAGCCTTGATCGGAAGACCTTGTTTCAAGAGTTGATGTTGTTGCCTCCGAAGCTAGCTCCAATATCTTCAAACCTTCTCTCACGAGCACCAGACAACTAGGATGGACTGGTTCTCCAGTACACCCCACCCCTCTTGGCTGGTGTTCGTGAGAGAAGCTCCACGTGTACTGGAAGTAGTGTGGTTGAGCTCCTCAAGCCGATGGAGTGGAAGACTTGGGGTTGATGAGGACGATGTTGAGGTTGATATAGCCAAGGATGACAAAGATTCCTGGGGTGAGCCCCTTAAGGCGATGAGGTAGATGGCGATGTCGAGGTTGACCAAGATTCCGGGGGGCGAGCCCCTTGAGATGATGTCGAGGTCAACAAAGATTCCGGAAGCGAGCCCCTTAATCCATCATATCCAAAAATGCAGAGTCGAGGATTTTAGAGATTCCGAGGGAGAGCCCATTTAGCCTGAAAGTTTTTTCTCCGAAATTGAAAAGTAGTCTCAATCATTAAAAAAGAGTTGCCAGTTGACAAGTAATTTGTTAAGCTAATATTAGCTTGTAATAAATTGGCTAGTAAGAAGCAAGCTAAAATAACAAACTGTGCAGTTCATAGTATCGATAACAATCATTTTCTTATATGTTATGCATAATACATTATGAATACGAGTTGTTTTATGCCGTGTAGAGAGTTTGTATCACATGTCTCAGCAAAAGGTACGATATTTCTTGCTAGTTAGAATAACTTGCATGTCACGTAAATTTTGCAAAATCATAAATAAGAAATGAATATTGATCATAGATTAAGGATAGGTAGGAAACTTATCTGACTGTGGAGAAAGCTGTAAGCTTCGAGTGTAGAAATTCCCAAGAATTTTTCTCAGAGATAAGAAACATATTTTTTGGATGAAAAAGAGAATGTTCTAACGTAGACAGAAATAAGCGAAGCTGTCCTATAAGTAGGATTTTTGCGAAACTAAAGTGGCGTATGGATAACTTATATGGTTCTGTAACGGGCAGCTTCGATCTGGAAAATTGATATGCATTTTGTTCAAGGGTGCTGCAGCCCTTGGACATCACACATCAGTATATTTTTCTGAGGACCTTCGGACCTGGAACTGACGTTCTAGAGAATCGCAATACCTTGGACATGTAAGTCCGAAGAACTCTTCTTTCCTGAAACCAAACAAGAAACGTATATTTTCTGGACACTTTACTGTTCTGAGGGTCATATATTAATCCCATTCATGCTATAAAATATGTATTTTAGCCTCGGAAAAATAAGTCAATGATTTCTTCATCCAAGTCAGAAATGAGTGATATTCTGTAAAGTCCAAAATCTCGAGAGTTCTGAGAAATCCGAAAATCTTGGAACCGAGAAATTCGGAGGTTCTGTGTTTCTTCCGATGCTCCGAGGGTGACTAGCTAACTTTTTGGTCAATCCCCAACAGTATCTTTTGCATGAACAACTTAGCTTTAGCATCACCCGATCATTGAGGTTGTGCTTGCTGATGGTTGGAATGCTGTGGAGTCACAACCCCAAGCATCTTTTTTTTTGAGTTTGAAAATATGGCCACAACAAACTATTGTCCTCGAGGCCCCTAGTTTTTAGAAATTAGCCCATACAACTTACTGTTGCCTCTATTGGGTCATAATAATAAACTTTGGAACTCAGTCCATACAACTTATTGCTGCCCCCTCTGGGTCTTGATCGAAATTTTGGGGTAGGCCGCAACTTATTGTTGCCTCCTGGCCTTGTGGTTTTTTGGGATAACCACGCTCTTTTTGGGGATATGGCCGCAACTTCCCGTTGCATCCTGGCCTCGTGGTTTTTCTGGGTAACCACACTTTTTTGGGATATGGCCGCAACTTCCCGTTGCATCCTGGCCTCGTGGTTTTTCTGGGTAACCATACTATTTTGGGATTTGGCCGCAACTTCCCGTTGCCTTTGGCTTAAAGTAAAAATGAGAATAACTCATGCAATGCAATGCTTTTGATGCATGCTGATGCATATGAATGAAAATGCTTGGATGTGCATAGATTTATCTCATAGTAGAGGAGATTGTTCAACAGAATGGTGTCCTGAATTGCCTTGATCAGCTTCCAAAGATTATAACTTGGTGGTTTGAGAGCCATTCTTTTCATAATAGTCCATTAACCAATAGAAATAATTCCAATGGATGATGAAAACCAAGTGTTGAGATAATTCCAATGGATAACGAAATCCAAATGTGTATCTGAACCAAAGTATCATGTTCCAATTTGATGAAAATCAATATACCTGCAAAGGAGAAAGCATCGGTATTTTTCTTGAAGGATGTTTCGATCAGAATCATAATAGGATCACAAATAAAGAGATAAGTCGACAAAAGCTTGATCGAAAGTTGTTGTGGACTTACCTCCAGCTTTAGTCGATATAGCAACTCTTGGTTGCTTCGACTATTAACTTTGCACTTAGCTCTATGGGGGAATTTTTTAGTGAAAGCGACCTATGTTCTAAAGTGTTAGCAATATTTTGGAAAGCTTGAGTAATTGGATGTGCACGTGATGCAAAAATGATCACATAATTGCCTAAATTAGTTTTACTAGCAAAGGAATACTCATATTGGTGAAGTCCTGCAGGTTAGCAAAAAATTTCTAAGGAATAGGCAAAAAAAATTTCTCAGTGCGACCCCTCTAGGGCTCTAGAGAAAATTTTAACATAGCAAAAACTTCTAAAGGAGATGAGAATGCGCAAGTATGAATAAATTGTGTATTTTTAAAGGATACAGCCTGCGAACATAGGAGTTAGCATAGATAATAAGTATACTATTATTTTATGAGTTTCCGCTTGAGGTTGCGAGGTTCCGAGATTCCAGAATTCCTCTTTTGCGCTGATTCACGGAATCGTCCACATTCCTGAAAAAGGAGGAAACATGGAATTGCGTGTGTTTTTTGGGTATTCGTTAGTTCCGAAGGTCATCACATTTTAGGAAACCCGGAAACCCTTTCTTTGCAGGCAAAAAGGCACCTTCAGCTTGAGACTGTGCAAGTTCTGAGATTCCGCTTGTTTGGAGATTCCGAGATTCAGCTCGATCCGAGATTGCACTAGAGGTTTGTGAAATTCTGCTTGTTCCGAAATTCTGAGATTTTGCTCATTCGAAGATTTCGAGAATTTTCTCTTTCTGAGATTCTGAGATTTTTCTTGCTTCTGAGATTCTGAGTTTTTTTCTGCTTCTGAGATTCCGAGAGTTTTTGTTCTTCTAAGATTCTGAGATTTCTCTCATTCCGAGAAATGCTTGTTCGAGGTTTCTGGCCAGCAAGATAATCTTATGACGATGGAAACCATCAGTCTCGAATGGTTTCCCTGAAAGTAATGAGTAAACAAGAAACGTTGATGTTTTCAAGAATAGTCTCCCTGTGGACTCGAGGTTTGCACTCGAGTATGTTGGAAACGTGTATTCAGAGCGAATCCCAGCTTCGAGTAGCATTTGAAGTCTTTCCTATTGATATACTCGGGGTCAACTTGTGTTCAGCAGCTTCGATGCCGTACGGAGATGGCGAGTTGATGACCTCTGAGGAGTAAAAGCTTCGTGATGATTGATAGCAATAGTACGCCCTCGTGTAGCAAAAAACACAAACCGTTAAAAAAAATATGATGTCAGTCAGTTTTTACTTTTGTGCCGAGTCGAATGAGTGGCTTCGAAGGAAACAAGATTGAAATATTTTATTTGAAAAAAAAAGTGCCTACGGCCAGCTTAACTTTGCTGATATGACTTAATTTTCTTGGAGTTTTGAACCTCGAGGTAGTGGTTGCGGCTTCCTTTTTTTCTTTGCTCCAAAGTGATAAAAATCACCACCGAGGGTGATGAGGTGAAAATGGTAGTGCCAAAAATCATGCTCAACACTTTCGATCTTTCGAAAAATATTTTTGGTTGTGGTAATCGTGAACTTTGTTTACTACAGGCTGCTCACTCCAAGATTCCAAGATTTCGCTTGTTCTAGGATTTTGAGATTTTTTTTCATTCCGAGATTTTGAGAGTTTGAGATTCCGAGATTTTGGTTGTTCCGAGATTCCGAGATTCTTGAGATTCTGGGAAATCACTTCTTAGGGTGATGGAAAGATCATACCTACAACAAAAATCATGTCTGGTACCTTCGATCTTTGAAAAAAACTTTTTTGTTGTGGGAATCTTTGTTTTCTTTCTGTTTTCCTACTCGAGGTTAAGAACCTTTCAAGGAATATTCAGCAAATCAGACTCTTGTTGGAATAGGCTAAAAATGCAAATATTTGCTTAGAAAACATCTCTATTCTCCACTCGAGGTTTGCAAAAATTAGGAAGTTTATAAACATGAAAGATCATAAACCCCAAGTACAAAAATAACCAGAAGTTTTCATAGAAACAAGAAAACCAAACGAGCGGGCAAAGGTTTCTGAGATTTCGAGATTTCCGAGATTTCAAGATTTCTGAGATTTTATGATTTTCGAGATTTCTAGATTTTTTGAGATTCCTAGAAATCATCTGTTATGAGATTCCAAGATTTCCGAGATTCTGATATTTCCGAGATTTCCCAGATTTCAAGGTTTCTAAGACTTCTCTCATTCTAAGATTTCGAGAAATCACCTCCTAGGGTGATGGAAAGATCACACGGGTAACAAACATCATGTCTAGTACCTTCGATCTTTGTAAGAAATGTTTTGGCTATGGTAATCGTGAACTTTTTTCGTGCATATTCCGAGATTCTGATATTTTCGAGATTTCTCTCGTTCTGAGATTCTGATATTTTTCTCGTTCTGAGATTCTGAGATTTTGAGATTTCTCTCGGATTCCGAGATTCTGAGATTTTGAGATTTCTCTCGGATTCCGAGATTCTGAGATTTCGAGATTCTAAGATTTCGAGATTTTGAGATTCTGAGAAATCACCTCCTAGGGTGATGGAAAGATCACACCAGCGACAAATATCATGTCTAGCACTTTCGAATTTTGGAAGAAATTTTTTGGCTATGGTAATCGTGAACTTTTTTCGTATTCCGAGATTCCGAGATTTTTCTTCTTCTGAGATTCCGAGATTTTCTTCTTCTGAGATTCCGAAATTTTTCTTCTTCTGAGATTCCGAAATTTTTCTTCTTCTGTTTTGGCTATGGTAATCGTGAACTTTTTTCGTATTCCGAGATTCCGAGATTTTTCTTCTTCTGAGATTCCGAGATTTTCTTCTTCTGAGATTCCGATATTTTTCTTCTTCTGAGATTCCGAGATTTTTCTTCTTCTGAGATTTCAAGATTTTGAGATTCCGAAATTTTGAGATTCCGAAATTTTTTTATTCCGAGATTCCGAGGGTGCTCAACGAAAACTTTTAGACTTTTGCGACTAAATGGAATCCTTCGATTCTTGAAATCTCTTTTTCTGTCATGGTAATCGTGAATTTATTTCGTGCGAGACCACGGTGGGCGTCACTGTTGGGATTTAGGAAATCCCAAACAGCCGGATAGAGAGGAATGATGAAAGTACTTGAGACAATTGAACAAGAGATAAATGAATATCAAGGTCAAGTGTCTCCCTCCTCCACCCCTTGGGGTCCTATTTATAGGAAGAGGAGCCTCCTCTTCCAAACCCTAGGAGAGAGGAGGTGGCTGTTTACATTATCTCCATTAGTGGGGTCGAATATTACATTCAAGTCCCTAATATTTACACTCAAGGCCCCTAGCCATTACAATTGAGTCCTTAGTTGTTACATTTGGGTCCTCAGCCCTTACAAATATGCTCTTATACCCCATTTTCGGACCTCTTTTATACACAAGGGGGTCCCTAGCCTTAGACCTCCTAAGGCGCACCCAAACAACGGGCAAGTACAAGGTCGTGCACATCCCGTGCCGGTGGCGCCAGGAGGTGGACGCTGTGCTGGTGTTCACCCTAGGCGGCGACACGACGTCGTGGCGGGAGTTGCCGGTGGACACCCCGGGCGGCGTGAGCTGCAAACTCTCGTCCTAGACCATCAGCGTCGACGGGTCGGCGTACTGGCTCGACGCGTCCGCCAGCCCGTGTTGGCGCTGGACCTCGAGGACGAGCGCGTCACGTCGTTCGCCGCACCGCCACGGGCGGCTTGGCCCGGCCTGATTCCGGCGGCGGAAGCCAGGTGGGACGCGGAGTTGACGAGCGTCCATGGGAGGCTGGGCGCGGTGGTGGCAACGGCGGGGATGGCGATGGTGGAAGTGTGGGTGATGGACGCCGGAGGCGCGTGGCCGCGGTGGAGCCGGAGGTACGACATCGTTACGACAACGTCCGGTTACTGGATAGCGGCGGCGCGGTTGACGCACGGCGAGTATATTCTGCGCTTGTCGCGAGATATGGTGACGCGAGAGGACTTCTTCATGGGCTATACATGGCGAAGGGGACGGTTGTGGCAGTACAAGGTGGGCGATTGGACAGTGAATGGGCGGGAGCTTGTCATAAGCCAGGAGGAAAGCAATGGCGACGTCACTGCTTTTGCCTACGTCGAGACCCTGGAGCCGTTGCCGAGCATTGACGGATGACGATGTTGTGGTGACAGTGGCTAGCTGATCCGAGCCAGCATCTGCAAGTCGCCGCGTGCAGGACGTCCGACGTCAGAAAATGATAAGATCTCTATGTCCTTTAATCAAGCTAAATTTTGGAAATGAAGGCACTCTTGTGTCCAAATTGTAAGCATAGACAAATAACACATGTTTTTCCACAATTCTTGTATTTGTGAATTCTGTTGATCATGCCTTTGTCTCACAGTTTCGGCTAGAGGTTCATTATATCATGTGTAAATTGAACCAAATGACACAGTTTAGAAGTAAATTGAATAAAATATAATTTAGAGGTTATTCGTAAAATTTGAACTTTTTTCTGTGAAAGTATATGATGGACATGTCAAACTGAGTAGTATATATATGTTAATATACCTTCATTTATACTTGAGGTTTTGTATATTGTCTTGGTCACCGGCACATAATTTTTGACCAAGACTTTTACAAAGCTTTTGTTAAAATTTATAGGACTTCAGGCTATTTGAATGTATTTGTCAAGATGAATAAATGGCCGGTCTTCTATGTGACAGATGCCTTTACTTCTGCGCATATTTACCTAGTTCTTTACATGGTTTGGCTGGCATATACATGGAAAAGTATACATTTTGTATAAGTATAATCTCTCTAAAAATATACTTACGAAAATAACTGAACTGATTTATTGTGTGATGATCAAAATTAATTCCACCCTAAAATTGTTATTTATGTTTTATAACTCATATGCATCTAGGTTTATTTTTTATTCAACCATTAAAAACTGATAGTTTTCAAATTTGGGTATGTTTTCAGAAATTTGGAAAGTATAGCAAATTTATTTGAACAAATATTTTTTGAAAAACTTGAAACAATTGTAGAGCCCCTTCAGTAGCACATAGGATTGTTTATACTACCTAAAATTATGTAGGCATGGTATGAACTAAAGTTTAACCAACGTGGTAAAATGTAGTAAATTAGTCCTAAACACAACTCCGTAATTTTCTTTTTATAAGATATACAGGCAACATGAGAACTAAAAATTGTTTTTACTAACACTCCTATTTGGCTGGCAGCCGCAGTCTGCCGTGCCAAGCTGCAGTGCCGCCTAACTTTCGGCACCAAATATCGCCGCCTGATGATGGAAGCCATGGCATGCAAAGACGGTCTTGTCTTAGCGCAACACAGCTAGGAGTTCGTAAGATAGATATATATCTCTGGAAACAGATTGTTTGGATTTAAGCTTTAACAAAACTCGAAGAGCAGCATTCTGCGATCAGTCTGGTCTTATGGGATATAATCGGAGTATTAGGAGGAGCTTCGATGAGTTTATTACCTTTGTTCATGTACATCGATCATGTAATTGGGTAGCTTCGATCATGTAATTGGAGTATACTGCTAAACAAGTTTTACGTGACCAAACTTTGGGGGAGTGGCATATCCGCGATCTAGTCATAGATTCTATACCCAATTAATGAAGCTCCTCAATTCCTTTTTTTTAAAAAAAAACCTACGGCCATAGTGTGCGTGCGCGCGTTTATGTGAAAGGGAAATTCAGTTTGGCAACGGTGTGCCCGGGCGGAGGTGATGTAGATGGGTGGTATTGGGTGCACAGAATTCAAAAATAATTTGATTAGTTGTATTCAAACACTAATATCTTTTTAGTGACTCAACTAAATTAGAATCCGATTGCATATTAATATTCCTTACAATTAAATCTACGAAACAAGATATCACTTGACTATGTTTCGTCACAAAAATAAAATAATATATAAATTTCATGTATCATACTAGTAGCAATTTTGATAGATTTGTATGTCGAGTTTGAATGAAATTTATATGCTACATCTACTTTTGTGACTTAACATAGTCAATATATTGTTGTTATTTGTTTGTTGAGTTTGACACATAAAATTTATATATTATTTTTATTTTTTTAACGAAACATGTTCAAGTGATATCTTGCTTCGTAGATTAAATTGCAAGGAACATTAATATGCAATCGGATTCTAATTTAGTTGAGTCATTAAAAAAATATTAATATTTGAACACAACTAATCAACTAATGTTGGATTTCGTGCATCCAATAGCACCCATCCAGGTGACCTCCGCCCGGGCACATGGGCTCCAAAACTTCGCGTCCCAAAGCCTGTGGCCGCCACACTACTTAAAACTGACCCAAGCACCAGCCAAAGGCCAACTTGCCACACTTTTAGGTGGTAGAAGCATGGTGGGGAAGCAAACATCCCATGAATTGTGGATTTATACCACGACACTTTAGAAGATTTACTTTGATTTTAGCTTCACCTGTTTTGCGGAAAATAAGGTATTGTAGTATCAATCTATTTTGTAAGTCGAGACTAAAATGAACTAGAAGCCAGAAAAAACTACTATTGTTAGCTTCGCCGGTTTTGGAAGTAGTCCTCCCAAATTAGTATCGTTGGATTCATATTTGAAAATAATTTCAGTTTCAGCCATACACCTTAAAACAAAATTTGAAAGGAACGGCAAAAGATTTGCCGTAATTTTTATTAGAAGAGTGAAAGGGGGAAAAAATACAAAAACCAACTCAACGACTCAAAATTGACTCCACCACTCAGCGACGCAAAACCGACTAACCGACTACTAGACCAGTGTACAACTCGACTACTGTAACAATCTAAAAACGAACAGCCAAACGCCAAGGAAAAAGGCGACAAAAAAACCACTTAAGAAAAACTATGAACAAACTAGGTAAAATCTCCTGCGGTTGACGCCGTGCTGCTTGGAAAAGTTGAACATCTTGATGAGATGGGCCACTTCTAAAGTTGTCTTGCATTCATGTTGGAATGTTTTTCTGTTACGTTCCTTCCAGATGTTCCATCAAAAATAAATAATCAGACCATCAAAATGTGGTTTTTATGCTTTGTTGAAGCGTCGTCGACACTTCCGCCACCTATTGTAAACTGAGTTTGGCAATACATTGAGCGGCAAGAGTTGCATATCAAACTAGTTTCTCAATTGATCCCATACTACGTAAGTGAATGTACAGTTCTTGCATAGATGGTCTGGTGCTTTGTGTAGGGAGTTGCATAATTTGCATATTGGGTCATTTGGCCATTCTCCTTTCTCAAGATTGTTTGTTGTGAGTATTTTCCGTTAAGAGTCAAGGTGTGGCACGATAGGAAACCAAGCCTTCACGTACGCGACGCCGTGACGGGCAATTAATAAAAGAGCTGTAAAACCATCCCGCGTACGTGGCGTGCTCCCAAGTCCCAAATTGGACATATCATGGATCTCCGATTAAAACTCGACGAGTAAATAGTATAGATCTTGAGGTCGACCCGCGCGGTAGGTGGCGGCGCAATGGCAGGCGACGACGGTTCCTGCCTACCCGACGACGTCCTCGTGCGGATCTTTTTGCTCCTCCCGGCGAGCTCGCGGTGGCCGCTCCGGCTCGTGTGCAAGGGATGGCGCAATGTCGTCGACGAGCGCACGCCGCCGGAGGAGGAGATCCTCCACCGAAAGATCCTCGTCTTCATCAACCAGGGCAGCAGCTGCAGTGCCCTCGTCTTCGACGGCAGCAGCGACCGCCGCACGCACGAGTGGACCTTCGAGAGCTCCAGCGACGAAGGCTGCCTCCACATGGTCGGCACCTGCAACGGCCTTCTCTGCCTCCACATGGTCGGCACCTACGGCGGCATCAACTTCTCCGCCGTCACGGTGACCAACCCGGTCACCGGCAAGACGGTGGCGCTACCGGCGGTGCCGACGCCGTGGTCGTTGCCCCTGTTCGCCGAGGGGCCCGGCAAGTACAGCTTCGGGTTCCACCCGGAGACGAAGCTGCACAAGGTCGTGTACATCCCGCGCGGGCAGCGGAGATCCATCGACAACGTGCAGGTGTTCACCCTTGACGCCGGCTGCAAGGCTGCCTGGCGGGAGGTTCCGGTGCCCGTCCCGGGCGCGTGCTACGACCTCCTCTGCGAGCCCGTCAGCGTCGGCGGTTCCACGTACTGGCTCCCCGCCGCGTCCTCCGGCACCACCGGCCGGGTGATGGCGCTGGACCTCGGCTCAGGGTCGAGCGCGTCACGTCCCTGGACGCGCCGCCGGCGATGGGGCCCGCGCCGACCCGGGCGACGGCGAGGGACACGTCGTGGGGGCTGACGAAAGTCCACACGAGCCTCGGCGTCGTGGCGTCGTCGCCAGCGAGCGTCGACGTGTGGGTGCTGGACCTGGACGGCGGCGGGGCGGCGGAGAAGCCGCGGTGGGACCGGAGGTACAGCGTCGCCCAGACGGTGTGGAGCTCCTGGGTCATGGCGCCGCAGCTGACGCACGGCGATTGGATCTTGAGCGCGTCGCGGAGCGACTCGGACCAGGTGTATTATTCGTGGCGGAGGAATAGGCAGCTACTCCCTCCGTCCCGGAATCACCGTCGTTCTAGCTACAGATACCCGTCCCAAATGATCGTCGCTCGCTAGTAGCATCCGTAGGCCTAACTGTACCGCACTGCGTGGGCTTATCCCTTCCACCCATGCGATCTATCACCACCAGTCCACCACACGCATGCTGCCAAAACAAATCGAGTTTCATCCGGATCCGGTCATCCCCAACCTCGTGCACGCCCAGACTCATCCAGTGCTTCGGGACACGAGAGCCGATAGCGCGGGATCCTTCTTCACGCACCGCCGCCAAGGCTCCCGACGGCGCACGTCATCTGCCTCCTCCGGCAAAGGCTCTTCCCTCCTGCGCCCACGGAAGCCGGGAGCGCGGGCCCCTACACGCAACACCGTCGAGGCCCATCGACGGCGGAGAATTCGAAGCATGGCGTAGCACCTCGCCGTCACGCGCGCCCGCCCAGCCTCATCCCCAGGCCCATCCGACGGCAGAGGATTCGAAGCACGGCGTCGATGGTTGCTGCCCGCGGCGGCGCACGGCATCCGACTCCACCGGGCAGGCCTCTACCATCCTGCACCCACGGAAGCTGGGAGCGGCACCAGCATCATGTGGCCGGCGAGCAGCGGCGGCGGTGCGCCCCTCCCCTGCGCAGACGGCGGCGGAGGCCACCGTTGCTGCTCTCCTCTGCCCCCTCCCCTACTCACCCCGTCCACAAATTTCTCCCCTGCCCTTCTTCTCTCCTCACGCCGGCCAAATCCACCCAGCTACGAGCTCGGCGTTGGGCGGACGGCTCGTTGGACGGCACGGAGACCTCGGTGGCGCGGTGGAGGCCGCGTGCAGCAGAGGAGTGCCTCTCCTCCTAACCGGCCCTCTTTCTCCGCGGGGCGCCGGGCGCGGCGACAGCGGATGTCTTCCTCCACAGGACGTGGCAGCGGCGGTGGACAGCCTCGGATGGCGACGACGGATCCCCTCCCTTCCCGTGGTGCCCTTCGCTCGCCGGCCTGGTGGCCTCCTCGCGGCCTCGACTCCGCCAGCCTCCAGCCAGCGGCAGCGGCGGCTGCTCCGAGGACGAGCCGGAGGGCAGGGTGGTGGTTGCGGGCCGGGGCTGCTCCGAGGACGAGCGGAGGGCGGGGTAGTTGGGGGCCGGCAGGACGACGGAGGCAGCAGTTAGTACGGGTATCAGTGTCTTTTAGACATTGCATTGGTATATGAATTGTTTCTCCGACGACGAACATTGCGGGACCGAGGGAGTACACCGGCACGATGTGGGCGAGCTGGCGGCGTACGGCGACGGCGACGGCAGGCAGCTGCCGCCGCCGAAGGGAGCGAATCTCATCATGAGCACGGAGGAACGTGTGTGCGAGTTCACGACTTTTGCCTACGTGGAGACTCGGAATCCAGTGCCTGCTGCCAAGGGGCAACAAGTGAGGAACGTGCAAGTGGCACGCAGGAGAAAGGAGACCGAGGACATATATGACTATGACTCTGATTACTCTGATATATCATAGTACTACCTCCGTCCTTTAATATATGACGTTTAGGATAAGAAAATTAGTTCAAAATGAACTAACTTTTTTGTCCTAAACGTCATATATTTAAGAACGGAGGGAGTAGTAATTTGGGATGGAGGAAGTAGTTAGTTGTATTATTAGCTTGAGTATTTTTGTTTAGTTGTGCTAAATTTTTATTTTTTAATAAATTCTAAATGAATGTGTTTTTACGTGGTAGCTTGGATTGGATATAGTAGCATGCAAAGATGACTCCTCACAATTTATACTCATGTTCATAAAAATCATCTTTTTGACCGTGTGTCCCATATACTCTCTCCGTTCTTAAATATATGACGTTTGAGACAAGAAAATTAGTTCAAAATGAACTAAAAATCTTATCTTAAATGTCATATATTTAAAGACGGAGGTAGTACTCTGCTAGCTTAGCCTAGTTTACTATGATCAGGCGATGCCCGGCCTTTGCCGAGTGCGATTATACATACATCACCACACCAAAATGGAAGGTGACACTATCACCTATAGACTATAGGCCACCATCCCACCAGCCCAACAGCCACCGGCCCAAGCCCGCTCTACTCTCTTCCTCCTCCTCCTCATCAACCCTCTTCCCCCTCCGTCGTCCCACCGTTCGCCACCCACCATCACGGCCGCGGAGCTCGCCACGGCAGCCGCCTCCTTCACCTCCCCCACCGTCGTCGAAAACCTAGCCATCCGTTGCCGGAACTGCGACGCCCCAGGTTTTTAATTAGCATCATTAGTGCTAATGACCGAATCAACCGAGTCAAACACGGTTGACGTTGGTCAAACCTTGGTCAACCTGGGTCATCACCTCGAAAACCCCGCAAACAATCACTAATGACCCTCTTGATCAAGTCAACGCCCACTTGGGGTCAACATTTGGTCAAAACCCCGGTCAAAACCCCTATGTCTTTGAACTTCCTCCGGAACTTTTGCCGCGTTCTCCAAATTTCACCTAAACACTTCAAAATCTCCCAATATAAAAGTTGTCCAGTTTTTCATGGGACACAACTTTTATGTTGAGCGGCATTTCAAATTTTGAGTGGAAAAGGTTCAAAACTTCCAGTCAAACTCAGTTTCACTATTCACCCGAGGTATGAAATTCTTCAATTTGGCATTTGAATTTCTCTTTCAATTTGAATCCAATTCAAATTCGGCTTCAGCCATTTTTAAGAGGATCAACCCATCTACAACTTTCCTATCTACCGAATTTGAAGTTCACGTGCAAATTCTTGAGCATAGTACACTCAAACAGGGGCACATGCTTTGGACCGGGTCGAGAACGCCACGGCGCGACGTCTTGCGCGCGCGCGACGCCACGCGTCGCCGCTGCGCTGCCGCCGTGCGCCGCCGTACTACGGCCGGCCATCGGAGTTTGCGCGTGACCTAGGCATGCGTCGGCCTCGCGCGCACCCCTAGAAGCCGCCTCGGCCGAAGGAGCCGCGCGCCACGCGGCGTGTACGCGCGCGCCGCGGCGTCGTCCCCTCCCCGCCGCGCACGCATGCCGAGACCGCCGCCGTACCGCGCATTAACGCGCCGGGACGCTTAACCGCGAAGCAAACTCGCCTCTGCGCGCGCCCGGCTATAAATAGCCGCCCCCTTACCTCCCGCGCGTGAGCACCGCCGTCCGCCGCCCGCCATTGCCGCCGCTGCCGTGAGCTCGCGCCTCCGCTAGCTCCCGCCGCCGGCCAACCCTCCCAACCTCCTCCCTAGACCCCGGTGTAGCCCCCACGGCCGCGCATTGACCTCCACCGCCTCGAGCCTCGCCGGAACCCGAGCCGCAGCGGGCGCGCCGCCGCGACCTCACCGCCGCCGCTCGCCGGTGACCTCCCCGACCGCGCCACCACCACCATTCGGCTCTGGGTGAGGCCAATCGCACGATGGTGCCATTTGTTGTTCTGCCCCGGCCCCACATCGCCGGCGGCGAACTCTCCCCCGCCGCCGAGGGCATGGATGTGAACATCCAGGGGTAGATTTGTAAACCAGGGGCCCGTTTGCAATAAAAATTATCTTAGTTTCTTTTCAAGTTGGCCCAGCACCTTAGAAAAGGCCTAGAAATTCACAGGAAAATCAGAAAAATGCAGACCTAATTTTGTTGGTCTCAGTGAGAGTAGATCTGCAACTTCTACAAAGCATGACCATAGTTTTGACTTATAGATTTTGAATGAAAATTCAAATTCAGTTTGACACCTTTTTGCTGTAGTTCAAAATCTATAAAGGCTATGGAGCTGAATTTTGGATATGTTTCTAGACATGTCATGTATAGACTCTGGACCAAAGTTTGCACAAAGTTGTTGAACAGATATTTTTATATGATTTACTTTGCATTTACTGTATTTCTGCCTTATTGATTTTTGTAGCATAATGTAAATAGATTTTTGTGCTCATATTGTGGCTATGCTCATGTTATGACTAGATTCAACTTCCCTGCATTTACCATGATTTTATCCCTGCCAGAAGTATTTATTCTTGTTATATGCTTAGATTTAAATTTAATTGCCTAGTTCAAATTTCCAATAGGATCTTGTTGTGCTTGTTGGTTTCCTAAGCTTGTTTTAGGTCAGAGATGTTGTAGGGATGAGTTTGGATGCAGTAATGCTTTATTTATTTATTTATGCCTTTCCTTTAATTTAAATAGCTAGGAAATGTCACCTTTGCATGTATAGGTTTTGTAGCTCTTTTAATGTCCAAACTTGATCCAGTGGTTGCTTAGTAGTATTTAGGCCAGCAAGGACCCCTGTCCTTGTTTGTATAATTTATTTGTGCTTTTAAAAGTTAGGGTGCACATAAGCTTGTTATTAGGAGTTAATTAGGAAAATGTGTCCTTTAACCTTGTGACCCTTGTAAATGGTTGCATAGCCTAATTTTAGGGTCTTTTAATTCACCCTTGCTGTTTGAGAATTTAAATGGAATTATTTACATAGATGTGTACACAATCACTATTAAAAGATTGAATAATAAATCTCACATGAAATAACCACAATAAAAGTAAGCATTAATTAATTGTTTGTCAAAAGAATAAACCTTTGTCTATCATAACCTTAATGAAAAAGAATTAGTAATGAAAGGTTTATCTAGGTGAATATGGCCAACAAAAGTTGGATAGAATAATTCCTCACTCCACCTGAACCCTGCATTGCATTCCGTGTAGAACTCCCTGACGGTAACTACGCGCTCGTGCCGGAAGCCGAGGACGGAGGAGCTGAAGTGGAGCTGCAGTACGTGGAGGTGATCGACGACACCGAGGACCCTCAGGCTAACCCTGCTGACGAAGGCAAGCCCCGGTGCATTAACCCTAGTGTTTTTAAACTCTTGTGCAACTATCTATGGATGATTGTGCATTTACGTCCAGGAGTTGAAATGAAACCCTAGATGCATGATCCCTAGGTACCTATGTCCTTTACTAGTATGTTAGGTCGGTAGCTGCTATGCTATAGGACCGTTACAAGTCGAGTGATGCTTGTCACTCGCGAGAATATGTTCTTATGTTGGAATCATAAGATCTCCTTAAATGGATTGCTCATGTGGTAAGAGCATGGGATGTGGGCTCCGGTCCAATGGCTTTCGTGGGTTAAGTGTTTGAACGTACTAAACACTTGTCGGAAATGGGTACGGTAAGCCTAGTACCTAAATGAGGCGGTGCGGGAACTTTGCGCTACTAATCTTAGGGTTGCGGCCCCGGGCTCGCCACTTGAGTACATGTGTGAGGCTAGGTGACCTTGGTGGCGTAGCCTAGTAAGCCTTGTACTTAAGACTGTAACATCTGATTCCAATCCGAAGATTTTTGGGAACCGCCTGGTGGTTGTCCTAGCGGGGGCACCCTACCGTGTGTTTAGGTCTACCTTGCAAGGTTTAAATCAACTGGTTGTCGGCCTCTCACCGTTATCTGAGACTACTTACTCCACTGGCCATGAGATCCCTAATGATGGAAGTTGATGAATATTATGCTTGATTAATTGTCTTGCACAACTTATGCTTGCAATAGTTGGCTAATTTAGAAAAGAATATTCAACTAGAACTTGTGCTAAAATCTTGAAAGTAAGGACATACTCTTCGTTGCTTTTCAGCTAAAGAAATCCCAGTGGCCAAAAAACCTTTCATGTCTAGAGTTGGTGAAGTAGTTATCACCGACGGGTAAGTCTTGCTGAGTATTAGTATACTCAGCCTTGCTATAATCTGTTGCTCCAGGTAATGCCTTTGCTGATGTGTGGCCTGGAGAGATCCCGCCTGGCTGGGAGCTGGAGTGGGTGGAAGACGATGAATGAAGGCATCATGGCAGGCCTCCCGTGATGTTTTCTCGTGCCGTTTAGTTTAATTCCGCTGTTTTCAAAACTCTGAACTTCGTTGTCATGTCAAAGACTTCGGTTTGTAATAATTAAACCCTTCGGGGTAGCTTTGGATGTTAATTATGTGTTGTACTCTGGACTCGCCTTCGCGTGAGTTTTAATGCATATATGTCGATCCTTGTTGCTATGTAAGTGATTTACCGGGCGTTAACCCGGCAACTAACGACAAGATGATACTTTATTATTGCTTAATGACCAAAGTGGATTGGTTTAGTCGATAGTACGGTATTTTCCTGGGCGGGTTGTCACAGGAACCCTAGCTGCCTGCCGTCGTGAGCCTCTCCCGCCCCAACCTGGCCCGACTGCCGTTACCGCCGCGAGGGCCTAAGCCGTCCCACGACCATCCCCACCGTGTGGCCTGCCTGCCTCCCCCCGGCCGGCCGCTTCTAAGGTCGTAGGGTTAGAGAAAGGGCGTCCGCCGTCGTCATTGTCGTCTGCCGCCGCGTCTTCACCGGGAGCTCCACACACAGGATGGGGCGAGCTGGAGAAGATGGATCAGACAATCGTCTCACCATCCTGTCGCTGACAAATAGGACCCACACATATGCGACAGATAGTCGCGGCGGCCTTTGCCCGCTCGTGAACTCGCCCCAGTGCACACGGCCCAGTCGATGCCATCCTACCGCGGAGGCCGTGAACGTTGATGTGGCGGTACGTGTAGAATATACCTGAGCATTTTTCGGGCCGGCCCGGGGCCGAAATAATCCTGATTATTTCGGGCTGAAAACATCTTGCCCATGACGTCCCACTGGGCAGGTCGAGCCTAGCTTTTTCGGGCCGGACTCAGGTCAGGCCCGAGCCTAGGCGGGCCACATCGCGTAATTTACACTACAAAATAGCTAAAAATGTATATCAGGTTGGGTTCAAGCTAAAAATAATTTTATCGGACTGTGAGATCTCTGCCCAGGTCATGTCCATTAAGGTTCGTGAGCGGGCCAAAATCTGTCGGGCTCGGGCCAAGCCTGCGAGCCGGGCTAGTTTTGCTCAGATATGGCATAAAAGAACATGACGAAGCTGGCTCTCGGTGAGCTCTCGTACATGGCGGCGTTGAAGTCCGGCACCTCCTCGACGTCGACGGCGTACATCGCCGCGACACCGGGGCCGACCTGCTCGCCGGTGGCGGCAAGGGCGGCGTCGAAGGGGATGCAGCCGTCGTGACCGCCGCGGCCGAAGCGGACGACCACCAGGCGGGCGCTCTCACCCTCTCGATCGATGGCGTCGTCCAACATTGCTCGTGACGAGAGCGATCGAGCTGGGGCCTTGCAGGTCAGGAGAACGCGCGTTTTACACGAGTGGTTTGGGACAAAATTAACTTTTTTCGGTACAATGTACCAAGTCTTTGCGTTCTGTTACTCACATTCCACACTTTGCATTGCTCTTTTGTATGTTCCGACATTTTACCTTTCTTGAGTCACTTTCTATAGTTTGTAAAATTGAAATCTATGATGCGTAACTTTGTGCGATCTTAAATTAAAAAAGTAGAAGAGTTACATATTCCTTAGGCATTTGATTAGAAGACTAATTCACCTCTCGTAATCACTTATGGTGTCTCTCCTATACAATGAATCAATAAGCAACATATATTCACATGCGAAAAGGGGCATGATTGCCTGTAAATTACTAAGTGGACAAGAAAATAACTAGAAGAATATACATCAGCAATTCTGCATGATTGCTCCTTGATCTTCATACTGAAATCTGCAGAGCCAAAAATACAATTGGCAGCACAAGCAGGAGCGTGGATACGACCGGCCAAGACCTGTTGGAGTCGCTGCAAACCAGCCTATTGTTGTGGTACGAGCACGCTCGTTTTTTCCTGAAACACACATGAACGGAACTCGTCACATGAACAAAAAGTTCAGAAAATATCCTGCACCAGTTGGAGCAAATCAGGACAGCAATATTTCCAACGTCAAGAGCTTTGCAATACTACCTGTCGGAGCAGAACGTGATGATGTAGTCTGCGTTTGAGCAGGTGAGGAGGCTGCTGCGATCATCGTAGGCGTAGCTGTAGGCCGTAGGGCAAGCGTCCTTGAACTTCTTGGAGTAGGCGGTGGCGTTGCAGGTGCCCGGACCCCCGAACTGGCCGCGGCAGCAGTACCGGTCGGTGTCGAACACGTCGCACGCGCTCCGGCACGCCACCGTCCGCCCGCCGGCCTTCACGGCGAGCTCTGGTGGGCATGTCCGCCGGAGGTCGCCGTCGCACCCGGCCGCGCTGCAGTTGCCCCGCCCGTTCACGGGCTGCACCGCCACGGGGAGGTTGAAGCCGTCCACCAGGCTGACGTCGTAGAAGTCCGACGGCGACGCGAGCGTGAACTCGGCGAGGCTGGCGGGCGGCTCCCCCGACGCGCCGCCGCACTTGAGCGCCGTCCCGCACGCGCCCGTGGCGCACTTCCCGTTCCCGGACGCGTCGAAGGTGCAGCCCGTGCGCGCCCAGATGCGGCCCGACCAGCCCCCCGCCGGCGCCGTGTACACCGCGGACTGCCCGGGCCGGAGCTCGAAGCCGCCGCCGGCGCCGAAGGTCTCGCTGCCGGGCGTCACCGCGGGCCAGATCGTCGTGTCGCACAGGTTGACGATGGTGAAGACCCGGGCGGAGTCAGCACGCCGCGGCGCCCATGAGAGGAAGCAGAGCAGGGCCATAGGAAGCACAAGACGAAGAGCACATCTTGATCGCCTCGAGGGGAAGCTGATCTTCATGTTGCAATCCTTCCGAAAACCAAGCAATGCAAGCTAGCTAAGAGATCTTCAATGGCCGTTTAGCGTCTCTTGCGTTGTGGTGCATGGAAACCGATGCGGTAATTCTTCGGGTTTATATATGATGCAATGAAACCTTCTATTAGCAAGGAATACGTGAGACGGAGGGGAGGTCGTTTTGGGCCAGAGCAAAGCAACACCTTTCTTGCGTTGCAGACCCTCTTCATTCCATCTCCCTCCTTTCATCTTTCCTCAGATTCCGTCGCCACCTCCCGACCAGTGCCGCGGCGACGGCGAGGAGTGTCGCAGGCTACGTTAACCCCGATACTTACACCAATCGCCGTGTTGGTATCGCGATACGTATCGGATAGGCCCATACTCTGATACGGTATCGGGAGGTGTTTGGGGAAAAAGAGAAATTCAATTAATCTCTATACTTCTCAACATACCTCCGGTACCTTGTTTGGGATTCTCCGAAGTATTATTTAGGGTTTGCTTGCAGGTAAGAGCAACTCCAGCAGACCTCCTATCCCACCCCCAACTCGAAAAGTAGGGGCCGAAGTCAAAAAAATTCACTCCAGCAGACCCCCTACTCGGGCACCTATTCTAGGGGGCACCCAAATCCCCCCCCCCCTCCGGCACTAATTCCTGCGGGTGTGTTAGGCGCCCCCTACTCCACCGGTACAACAATTGGTCCCGCACGTCCGCACGGATTCCATCCCGTCGTCGGCGTCTGACCCTCCCCTGCCTCCTCCACCACCGCCGGGCTGGAGCTCGCGCTCGTCCGTGCCGGCCCGGACGGAGCTCGTGCTCCTCTGTGCCACGCCCGGCTCATGCTCTTCCGCACTGTTGCCGCCGCACCAGGAGGGGACGGAGCTGCCGCGCAGGAGCTTGGGCGCCGCCGTCGCCGGCAAGCCCAGCGTGAGCTCAGGCGGATATGCTGGCCCGAGCTCTGCCGAACCCTCGCGCTCGTTCGCACCGCGCACTCGCCAAATCGAGCCCCGAATCGACGCCCTCCAGCCTCGAATCGACACCGACGGCCACGGGCATCGTCTCGCACGGCCGGTGGTTGAGCTTCCTCCGCTGCCGTCGCCTCCACGCCTCCCCACCGCCGTCAGCGCCCCTGTGTGCCGCGCATCAGCTGACCTCTGCGCCGCCGCACGGGCCGACAGTGGATCCGGCTCCTCAACTCCTCCATGGCCACGACTCGGTCGCCCGGCGCGCGTCAGCTCGCCGCAGCAGCACCCTGCGTCCCTCCAGAAGCAGCCGGCACGACGCGCAGCGGCACATGCCACCGTGCCGGCCTGGGGCGTGCCCCCGCTCGGTCGCCCGGCGCGCGTCAGCTCGCCACAGCAGCGTCCTGCGGTCTCCATCGCCGCCTGGGGCTGGAGCCACGCCGGATCTTGTGCTCCCCCACGACGCTCCCGAGCTCGCGCGCCATGGAGCTGCGCCGCATCTTGCTCCCTGCTGTAAGGAATCGGATGCTCGAAGCCTAAGAGGGGGAGGGGGTGAATTAGGCAATTTAAAAAATTAACCTATGGCTTATCACTATTTGTATCAAACATAAACTAGAACATGCTATCTAGATGTGCAACTAAGGTTGTTCTAGTGTGAAACTCCCATCCCAAAACAAGTTTTGCAACCTATAGCCAATCCTAGCAAGATACTACTCTAGGAAAGTAAAGGTAGGCAAGGATGCAAGAGAGTAATGCAATGAGAGGAAGCAAACTCTTGACACACGATTTATCCCGTGGTATCGGTAGGCACTAAGCCACCCCTAGTCCACGTTATTGAAGCACTCTACACAAGAGTATTGCTTCCCGGTCACCAAGTCTCTCCCAAGAGCACCACTTGACTTGCCACAAAGGCTCACCACAAAGGCACTCGCCAAGCTCCCTTGGCCACCTTGATGCCGCTTCCACTAAGGAGCTTCTCCACCAAGGGAAGGGGGTCTCCACATCCCCCGCACAAAGCGTCCTCGCCGCTCCACACCAAGTCGGAGGGTCGAAGACGTTTACCGGAGAGCCACCTAGGCTCCAAGGCTTCCGGCACACCATGTATAGCTTGATCCACTCAAGAATCACCTCACAAGGTAGGCACACCTTGCACTCACTCAGCTCTAAGCTAAGCCTAACACTAAGCACACACACAAAGCATGTGCAAGTCTATGGATGAGTAATTTAGCACTTGGATGGCTTGGATATGATCTTCTATGTGTCTTGAACTCCTCTGCACTTCCACACATTCCAGCCAACTCAAATGCGTGAGTGGAGGGGGTATAAATAGCCCAAGACGTCCAAAGAGCCGTTGGCTAAAAGCTGCAGAAACTTGTACCGTCGGATGAACCGCCACTATACTTTTCCCAGGCGTCGGTTCATCCGGTGCCCTCCACGTCACATGACCGTTGCTTCCCTGCTGACACACTTCCTCCGACGCTTGCACCGATGGCTCTTCCCTCATGCCGTCGGTTCATCCGGTGCTGAAGGATTTCTTCCCAAAACCTTACTGGTAGTTTCTTTGGTGCCGTCGGATGAACCGTTGCTTATATCCTCGTGACCATCGGTTCATCCGGTGCTTAAGAGTTTTACTCCAGAACCTCTCTGGTAGCAAACACACGGCCGCCGGATGAACCGTTGCTACATCGTCGTTTCATCCGGTGCTACCAACCCAGCTGCTTCTTCACTGACAATCATCCGGTGCAACTAGAATATCCATCGTCGGTTCATCCGGTGGTCATCATGTTGACTCGAGTCTTCACGCAGTGTACTACTTCATCCGGCTGTTGCACCGACGCTTCTTTCTACGGTACCGTCGGTTCATCCGACGGTGTCTTTTCCCTTTTCTTTCTTCTTGTTGGTTTTGCCTCAAAATATATGCTATCTTCTCTTTTTGGCATATAGTATTTTTGAATTCATGGGACCTAGAAATGTCTACAAAGACATGCTCAACAATATGGTTAGTCTCATTGATCATGATGTCATTAATCACCAAAATTAAGCTTGAACAAATGGCATAAGAGGCCATGTTCGCTACAATCTCCCCCTTTTTGGTGCTTTATGACAACACAATCAAAGCAAGCATAAATTTGCAAAAATTGACAAAATGAACCACTTACACTTCCTTGGATGCTTACCATCATCCAACTCCCCCTAGATGTGTTCTCCCTCTTCCATGATCTTCTCTTCACATATAGCTTTCTACTTCCCCCTTTGGAAACATTGGCTTGCTTTGGCTCCAAATTCTCCCCCTTTGGAATAAAATCTCCAAAAAGTGCCCAAAACAAAAGAGTCTCCAAAGGAAACTTAGCAAGTCCTAGCAATCATAGCTCAAGGAGAAATGTTAAATTCAAGGGAGAAAGCCGCATGAACCATGATCCATATGTATGATATCAATGAAGATACCACATGTGTGAATAACTAAGGTGGATCACAAGCTCATGAGACTAGCATGATATAAACTAAGCTCCCCCTAAGTGTGTGCACAAAATGATAGTGTGAAAATCAAGTGCACAACTATAAATATTTGTAAGATAAGGAAGCTTAGAGCATATCATGCAAGGAGGTAGCTTTAAAAGACAAGAGATAAGACAAGAGAGTTCTTGTAACATTACCACTTGTAGATTTTGAGCATTGCTTACCTTCAGGGGTTGTTCCTCTCTACCTTGTTGCCACCACATTGAGATAAGCCACTTGGAAATGATATCACTTGGAGATGACACCACTTTGAAAGAAGCTTGCAAATAAGACACTTGGGGTACTGTCGGGGTTCTCTACCGCCGACAGTAGATTTGTAACGTATCGTGTGTCGGACCCGGATGGATGGCACAAGAGACACAAGGGTTTTATACTGGTTCGGACCTCCGAAGAGTTATACCCTACGTCCAGTTCCGAGTACTCGTGTTCCTATGCCAGGGATGTCTGTAGTAGGGGTTACAAACTTGGTGATCGGTCAGCCCCTCAAACAGTTGCACTCCTCCCCCTTTTATAGATGCAAGGGAGAGGGGCAAAGAGGGAAAACAAAAAAGAGCTACAGTGCTACGGTATTGTGAAGTATTTTCGGACGTCGACATCTGTCAGGAGGCATTGAAGGGTGCTGAGCTGTGGTGGCGCTGGAGACTGCCGCATGCGCTGGTAACACTGTTCTTCCCGGGTACTTGGCGCCTCCTCCGAGTAGTTCACTTGATGACTTGGCCTTCTTGAGCGTTGCTTAGGCCCGCCACGTTATGGCCTAAGTGTTGGTAGGTGCCGCCCGTAGACGGTAATCGAGTGCCTGCTCTGATGGGGTGGCGTGCAGCTGGTGTTGGATGGGACGGCATGTTGGAGGTCGTGAGGGTGCACTGTGCAGCATTACGGCTCCTGTTAGAGGAGGCCGCCCTCGCGTCCCCCAGCTGTGGTCTTTTCATGGTGTGGAAAACGGGCGCCACGCGTGTCGTTGCGGGGAAGCCCGAGAGTTGGGGGCACCACGTTCGTGTGGGGCCCCTTGTCTGCACTCCGACCTCCACGTGTGAGACCCGTCCTAGTCGGAGACGGAGGCTACTCGTGCGAACGAGTAGTCGGAGGCGAGACAAAAAGTACTCGTACGAGGCAGAGCGTACTCGTGCGAGGCGGAGAGTACTCGTGCGAGGCGGAGAGTACTCGGAGATGAGACGGAAGGTACTCGGAGGTGGGGAAGTCTTGTTAGTGAGGGTCTTGATGAAGATCTGCATCCCGCCATGTCCTGGATCTTTAGCCTTGACATTTGTCAATGGTGTCAGAAGACTCCATCTTGAAGGAGATTATCTTGCCGCTTAGGGGGCCCTAATCCAAGCCCTCGTTAGTAGCCCCCGAGCCTGGGGTGGGAGTCAAGGACTCGCTCCCAGGCTCAGAGATGAAAGAGTGTCGTGGTAGTTTTTGTTTCTTGATTTGCTTGGTGGGTGCGTGCGAGCGCATCTGCCGGATGTAGCCCCCGAGCCCACGAGGGAGTTGTAGACTCGCTTGCGGGGTTTTAATCTTGAAATGTTGTTATTTGTTGTCGTCGTTTCGAAATCATCGGCCAAGACGGTCGTGACCGCATCAGCGGTTGCATCCGTCGTGGGGGTCGTGGCTGACGTGGCCGATTTGACGGGTTGAGGAGATGGCGCTCTGCTTGGTTTAGACTACTGGGCCCACCTGGCATCGAAACGTCGCACAGGCGTGTGTTGGTTGCATTGAGGCGCGCGCCCTCTGGGCAGGCGGCTTTTCGGCTTAGTGGGGCCAGCATTTAAGGCCGACACCCTCATCCGCCCCTTATTAGCTGCGCGCCGGTTGGGCTCCAAACAATTCGCTCCCCCGATTTCTTGCCATAGCCAGTGCAGCTCGCTCCTCTACTCTTCGCTTCCGTCGTGCCGCCGCTGCCACTTCTTCCATCCGCATCGTCCCCCCAAAGCTAGTCAGCGCCATGTCGAACTAGACTCGCTCCAACGTCACCCGCGCGACCCTCCAGCGCCTCGTCGCCGCAAGTCAGCTGCCGAAGCCCACCGCCACCGAGGAATGGAAGGTTCCGGGCAGTGAGTCTGTCCCGCATCCGTCGCGGGGCTACGTCGTCTCGTTCGTGACGTTCCACGAGCGCGGCTTCTCCGTCCCTGCCGGGCGATTCATCCGTGCCGTCCTCTCGAAGTACCGGCTGCAGCTCCAGCACCTCAACCCGAACAGCATCCAGCACATGGCGGCATTTGAGGCACTGTGCGAGGGGTACCTGGGAGTAGGGGCTCACTGGCACCTCTTCAGATACTTCTTCAAGTTCGTTTGCTTGAAGGACAGGTCGCTCCCGGCGACGATCGGGTGCGCCAACCTCCGGATGAAGACGGGCAGGGGGGATGAGTACATCTCCAGCACGTTGACAAGCTCCAACAGCGGCTGGCACAAAGGTTGGTTCTACCTTAAGAACGACCTCGAGCATCCGCTGCCGGAGTACACCGGTGCCTGAATCACCGAGGCACTGTCGAACTGGAGCTACGGGCCCCCGAAGGTGGAGCAGGAGAGGCTGCTCAAAGATTGTTGGGTGGTGTTGTCCCGGCTGCACGACGCCGGGATCGACTTGGGGGCCGTCATCGGTCAGTATCATGCGCTGGGGATCGTCCCGCTCCGGCGGCGGCCCTTGCGTATTTGCCAGATGACGCCCGACAAGGCTCCCTTCGCAGGGACCGTGACGGCGCCCGAGCTGCCCTCACTGGATGAGATCCAGCGCCGCGTGGGGCTGGCCATCGGAAGGTCTTCTTACTCGTGGCCTCTGTCGCGGCTTCTGCCGATGCTCCCCCAAGAGGGGACCAAAAGATACGTAAGTTCTTCTCTTTTTCGACTAGTCTTCCGACTAGCTTGCATTCCTTGATTCGACTGCATCTTCTCGGAGCTCCCGTTCCTTGCACTGATTTCGTTTTCTCTTCCTCGCCCTTAGCTGAGGCCTGCGGAGCCTCTTCCCGCGAAGCCTCCTCTCCCCCAGGACGTGACGCAGAATCGCTCCCAGGCCGCCGCAGAGAGGAGGAGGGCCGATCGCAATGCCAAGCACAAGGACAATGAGATCGCGAAGCGCGAGCAGAACGACCGCCGCACCAAGCGCCGGAAGATGAACAAGATCGCCGTCTCCTCAAACAAGGATCCTTCGTCGTCGCCGCCCTGGTCCGGCGATGACGGAGGCACCGGCGTCGACTGGAGTGCCCTGTCATCGTCGTCCGTGTCGCCCCTTCCTCAGCGGCAGGTCGCAGAGTCCAGCTCGAGACAGCAGCCGGAGCCAGCTGTTCGTGAGCAGGGGGCGAGCTCCGGTTCGCAGCGGCCGGAGCTGGCCATCCGTGAGCAGGGGACAAGCTCCAGCTCGCGTCTGCCCCCACGCCCCGTTCAAGAGGGCCGGAGAGTGACCCGCTCGCGGTCGGCCCCCGTCAGCCAAGAGCCTCCGAGGACGAGGAGGAGCTCCCCGCGACGGGACGATTCGTCCAGGCGGACGGCGGACCGCGACTCATCTGCCCGCCGCTCCTCCAGCGACACATCGCGGCGGGAGCAGCGTTCTCTGAGGAGGCGGGCGCCGTCCGAGGCGAGATCGACGCCGCCGGTGCCTTCTCCGAGTGCGCCGCAGTGGGAGGACACGAACGCACCACATCGGCACCTTCAGTCCTTGGTCCTCTGAGGCGGCGGGGCCCCACCTGTGCAGGTCCCCCTCGCCCAGGGTGAAGGTCGGAGCCCCCCCTCCGACGTGGCGGCGGGGAAGCAGGCCCGCATTACTTCCTCCACGTAAGCATTGTTCTGCATCATCTCGTTATTTTGTTCTTGATTTTTCTTTCGCCTTTTGACTTGCTTTCTTGCGCCAGACGCTCTAACACCGGCACGCTCAGCCTTGCGCTGCAGAAGTGCGCAGTCTTGAGCGTGCGCAATTCTTCACCCGTCCCCCGCCCGACAACTCCTCCGCCCACGCCGGCGACGGCGCAAGCCGAAAGCAGGGCCGCCGAGGTGGTCGAGGTTCACGAGGCGGCGGCGACTCCACCGGCATCAGGGGATGGAGACGTGGTCGGGGGGCAGGCAGCCCCTGAGGATATCGAGCCCCGGCGGTGCCTGTCACTGATCATGGTGTTGACGCGTTGGCGGCTCCAGAGGCTGGCGCATCCCAGCGCCGAACGCCGGCAGAGGCGAGGCCGAGACGATGACGGCAACCGCATCGTTCACCCAGCTCCAGGAGGCCACCAACATTGAAGGGCCCAACCTCTCAGGCGGTGATGTGCCCGCCTTTTCGGCTGAGCTGGAACGGTGCCTGTCGGTGCCGGAGGAGCTGCCGGCCGAGGCACCCGTGTCGCCTACCTCTGTGGTCGCGGCCGCGGTCGAGGCGGTCCCGGCAAGCCCTGAAGAGTCCGCGATCTAGACGGCGGAAGCAAGGCCGGACTCCATTGTGCTGCCGGCGGGCGTGGTGGTCCCGGCCGCCAACACAGTCAAGGAGCCGTTGCTCCAGCCCACCACTGATGTCGTGGAGGCGGTGGTGATCGCGGACTCACCTCGCCCGGATGTGCAGGCGCCCACAACCCCTGAGAACGTGGTGGGTAGCGTCTCCCCGGTCACCATCCGAGAGGTCGGGAAGAGCTCGGGGGCTCGCCCCTTCCCAGCCACGGAGGGGGAAGAGCTCAACCTCGGTCTCGGGCGTGCCTCATCGACCGGGGCCCACGAAGCCGAGGCGCATGACGACGAGGACGAAGAGGCCACAGCCCGTCACCGCCTTGAGTGGGGCTTAAGGTGGGCGGAGCAAGCGGTCAACGAGCTTGTTGTCCCGGCCTCAACGGTGAGTCTGCCGAGCTCAATCTCGATCTTGTCTTATCGCTTTTGCAGTTGTTTCTGTAGCTGATTTCCTTCTTGGTCCAGGTGCTTGCCAACTGCAGCGCCAGGAAATCGCGCACCATCGAGGAACTCCGGGCCGAGAAGGCCCAGCTGGAGATGCAGTTGGTCGCAGCTCGACTGGCGGCCACCGGGGCAGCGGCGAGTGAGGCGTCAACGAGGACCATGCTCGAAGCCGCAGCCAAATCCGCGGAGGACCGTGCAGTGGCTGCGCAGTCCGCTGCTGATGCCGCTGCGTCGGAGAGAGCAGCCTTCGAGGCCAAGCTTGCCCAGGTGGAGGCCACAGCCGTGGAGCTGCGTACCGCCGCCGCAACTGCCGCTGAGACCGCTCGAACTGCCACCGCTGCGGCCACTGCCGCCGAGGCCGCGTCCCAGGCCGCTACTGAAGAGAAGGCGACACTCGAGAAGAAGATGGCGGACCTGCAGCAGGAATTGGTGCATGCCGAGGTGGACCTCAAGACGGCCAACAGGCAAGTCGGCGACCTCTCCACCAAGCTGCAAGAGGCCACCGATGAGGGGACCCGGCTCCGTGAAGGCAATGCCAAGCTGGCGCAAGACCTTGAAGGTGAGCAACTTTGCACTTTCAGCTTTCATGATGCTCTTTTCTTCGTGTTACTTGTTGTAGATGTTGACTTGTCTTTTGGTTTTGACAAGGCTTCGCTTGGCTCGTGCAGCATTGGCCGTCAAGCTCGTGGAAGAGGAGCAGAAACTCACCGCTGCTGAGCTCAAGATCCATGAGATGACCGGGATGGCTAAGAACTTGTCGGACCTGCTTTCGAGTATAGTTTTCTTGCCTTGCCCCTTCCTTTCTTTTGCCCGCACCTCTCAAAACTGAACTCCGGCTCGTTCCCTATCTTCAGAGGTCAAGGCCGAGCTCGAGGATTCCCGGAAGGCTCAGCACGAGGCGGAGGAGGCACGCAAGAGGGATATCGTGGACCGCACCAAATTTGGTCGGTTCATCGAGCGAATCTTGTCGGATCTCGATGTCGCACCCGTCTAGATGCCTCCCCAGAAACTCGGCGATCAAGTCAACCTTCTACCGGGTATCATCAAGGAGAAAAAGTTGTCGACATCTCGGAAGGTGGTGCACCGGGTCCTCACCATGTTCAACTCGCACTATCAAGGGCTGGATCTCAAGGCGCTGAGCGGCGGTTGGGCCCCCGGCTACTCGAACGAGGAGTACGACAAGATCGAGGAAGACTGTGCCACCTTCGCCCGCGCCTTGGCTGATGCCGCAATGAAGGACCTGGACCTGATTCCAAGAGACACACTAGAAGTCACAGACGACTCTGGTCCTTCTAGTTAGATGTATCAATTTGTATAACAGGCAGACAGGATAAATTTGTATGCGTACTACTTCGAACAGTTTTTGTTTTGTTTTAAGGCTGTCAATTCTGAAGCATTCCCTAAGTACCTGGGGACGACTGCGAAATGAAGTAGTAGCACTTTACAACTTAGGCCGATCGAACCTTACTCCGGAGCCGCGGGGGCGTAGGAGTCTGAGAGCTCGACCGACCGGAATCGCAAAGTAAAACTATGTGCTTGCAGCCCCCGAGCACTTAGGGATGTTCAAAACTGACTAACGCATTTTTCGTCAAAATCGTTTTTGAGCCGAGGCTCGAGCGGTTACCCAAGCGCTTTTGAGAGTAGTCGGACGTCAATCTGCGGACCCGGGCCGCGCTTGCAAGTCTTCGCACCGTAGCCGCGGGGGCGTAGGTGCTAGGAGCTCTGAACGAGCAGCGGCGCCGAATCGCGCACAGATCAACATCTTTTCCCTTCGCAAGATAAGGTGTTCCGCCAAAAGACCACTCGCGCATGTGATTGGTCACGACAATCTTGTCGGAGAGTTTTGTTTTAAAAATGGGAAAACGAAAGGAGGGCATCGTGCCCCGGGTAGCCCCCGAGCGGTGAGCGTTTCTGCATGGTTGCAGGGACGCTTGCCGCTCAGCCTTTTAGACAAGCATTGAAACATACAGAAAAGATGCCAACACGAGAAGATTGCGAACTTATGAAATTGAGAACAAAAGCACATGACTTTATTCATTGATCATAAGTTAAAACGGGGAACATTACTCAAGGGTAAAAATGATGTAGGTGTTCTATGTTCCATACGTTGGAGATGATTGTGTCGTCCTCGTGTCGAAGCTTGAATGTCCCTGGTCAGAGCACTTGATCAACGATGTACGGCCCCTCCCATGGGGGCACGAGCTTGTGTAGGTCCTTGTTGCTCATAACCCGTCGGAGTACCAGGTCTCCGACCTGGAACTGGCAATCGTGCACGTTGCGCTCGTGGTAGCACCGCAGAGCCTGCTGGTGAGCTGCTAGCGAACCCTCTTCTCCTCAGGGGTGGCTGGTTCGGGGCAGCCACGTAGAAGCATGGCTGCAGCCGCGAGGTTCTGCAACACGCGCCTGAAGAGTGGCGTGTCGCCGCCGTTGACAGCGGCGTCCTCGTTGATGCGCCGGTTCACATCACGCGCGCGTACGCAAGCTTGTGGCACCGGCTGCCTGCCTCCTGCTCGCGGTGTTGTTCACGCCGCTGGTCTCGCTGGGGCTCGCGTGGCTCGTCCTCCACTCCGAGCACTTGGTGGAGGTTTGCCAGCTCTTCGTCGAGCTAACGCTTGGCCTCAGCGATCTCGTCGAGGCGCGCCCGACATTGGGCGTCCCCGGCGCGGTGTCGTGGGTTCTCCTCTCCGTCCGTCGAGCTGGTGGCAGTGTGGGCCTCGAAGACGTTGCACTCGCGCGTGAAGTCCGGCAGAGGCGCCGGTGACCCCTGCCGCACGACCGCGGAGCCCGGGGCAACGTACAACGCCCTTAACGTGTCCACGTAGGCCGTCACCGGATCGTTCGGGAGGCCTTGCTGCCCATGGGGGCACATGGCGCTGTACCACTCCATGAACTCGCCCCAGGTCAACGGCTCAGACCCGCTGGCCTGAAAGGCGAGGTCGGTGAGGTAGAAGGCGGCGAGCCTAAAACGCTCCTGCGTTGGGTTAGGCCCCAACATGGCCATGATCGACTCGTCCGTGAAGCCACGGACGAAAGCGGCGCGTGCCGCCGCCGCCGTCGAGGCGGTGGGACGCGCGGGTCGGGAGAAGGTCCTCCCGACGACGGACTCCACCGGCCCGGTGTAGACGAAGCCGAGGGAGCCGAAGAGCACGGTGGCACCGGGAGTCAGCAAAACTTCGCGGCCCTCCATCCGGATCGCTGGTGTGGTTCGGCGAGACACACAATGTGCCCCTACCTGGCACGCCAACTGTCGGGGTTCTCTACCGCCGGCAGTAGATTTGTAACATATCGTGTGTCGGACCCGGATAGATGGCACTGGAGACACAAGGGTTTTATACTGGTTCGGGCCTCCGGAGAGTAATACCCTACGTCTAGTTCCGAGTACTCGTGTTCCTATGCCAGGGATGTCTATAGTAGGGGTTACAAACTTGGTGATCGGTCAGCCCCTCAAACGGTTGCACTCCTCCCCCTTTATAGATGCAAGAGAGAGGGGCAAAGAGGGAAAACGAAAAAGAGCTACAATGCTACAGTATTGTGAAGTCTTTTCGGATGTCGACGTCTGTCAGGAAGCATTGAAGGGTGCTGAGCTGTGGTGGCACTGGAGACTGCCGCGTGTTCTGGTAACACTGTTCTTCCCGGGTACTTGGCATCTCCTCCGAGTAGTTCACTTGATGACTCGACCTTCTTGAGCGTTGCTTAGGCCTGCCACGTTATGGCCTAAGTGTTGGTAGGTACCGCCCGTAGACGGTAATCGAATGCCTGCTCTGACGGGGTGGCGTGCAGCTGGTGTTGGATGAGATGACATGTTGGAGGTCGTGAGGGTGCACTGTGCAGCATTACGACTCCTGTTACAGGAGGCCGCCCTCGCGTCCCACCAGCTGTGGTCTTTGCATGGCGTGGAAAACTGGCGCCACGCGTGTCGTTGCGGGGAAGCCCGAGAGTTGGGGGCGCCACGTTCGTGTGGGGCCCCTTATCCGCGCTCCGACCTCCACGTGTGGGACCCGTCCTAGTCGGAGACGGAGGCTACTTGTGCGAATGAGTAGTCAGAGGCGAGACGGAAAGTACTCGTACGAGGCGGAGCGTACTCGTGCGAGGCGGAGAGTACTCGTGCGAGGCGCAGAGTACTCGGAGACGAGGCGGATGGTACTCGGAGGTGGGGAAGTCTTGTTAGTGAGGGTCTTGACGAAGATCTGCTTCCCTCCCTGTCCTGGATCTTTAGCCTTGACATTTGTCAATGGTGTCAGAAGACTCCATCTTGAAGGTGATTATCTTGCCGCTTAGGGGGCCCTAATCCAGGCCCTCATCAGGTACCACAAGGATTAGGAATGTATGAGTTCATTGCCTTTGAACTTATATAGAGACATAAGCTCGCAAGGACATGACTCAATAGCATGAAGCTCATATTGCTATATTCACTCTCTTAGATATGTTAGATCACATTTAGAGTGAAATAGCATTCTCTTAGAATGAAGTACCGCACCGAAACGCGTCACCAAGGGATTATACAAGATAAGCTTAAAACAATGTTAGTCCCACAAACAAACCATAGGATGAGCTCCCCCTAAATGTGTGCATTTAGTGTTTGAATCACCAACCAAATGTATGCACATTGTTTATGACAACAAAAGGGAAGCTAATCCTATAGCTTGCTCATGATGCAAAGAGATATGAATGAAAACATGCATCATGAAAGAAACAAGTGTAGCTTCCCTACACACTAATCAAACCATGTAGGTTGCTCATGGGTTAGCACATGACACAAGCAACCTACCATAGTAAACAACTAGGCATAGCAACAAATGCAACCTAAACAAGGCAATGGAGCTACAATGATACATGAGATGAGCTCTAGTTTCCATTACCTTAACCAGGGAGTTTGGGCAACACATGTCCAATCTTGCAAGCTTGGCTTCTTAAACTTGAATCTTCTCTTCTTCTTTGTGCCAAGCCTCCCAAGTCCCCGTCCTTATATCCTTCACGTGGCCTTAGGAACCCAAACCATTTGAGGCCCCTTCATGTTGGTGATGACTTCCTTGGGCACCCAAATGGGTTGGTTCCAACCCCACTCCTTTATCTTCCCAACCTTGTGTGCAACCACCTTGCCATTAGCCTTCTTCTTGATGACATAGGAGTTGCTCTTGATCTTGTTCTTGCGGTTGGGCTTGGTGTAGATAAGAGAGCTCTTGATGGTGGTATTCATCTTCTTCTTGTCACCCTTGTCCATCTTCTTGACAAATTGAGGGCATTTGTAGAACTTGTGCCCTTCTTCATGACACTTGTAGCACGTCACGGTTGAACCCTTCTCAAGCTTCTTCACCATGTGATCACAGTTATCTTGAGAAGGTTGGACATTGCTCTTCATGTCTTGAGAGGCTTCTACTTGTTCTTCATTGTTCTTGCCCTTGCCCATCATGCTAATCAACCTCTCTCGGAGCCATTTTACTTCTTGCTTGAGCTCATCATTCTTCATCATCATAATCACAACATTCTCATTGCAAGATGGTGAGCAAGATTCATCAATTAAATCAATGCAAGAAGTTGAAGCATCTACCTTGGAGATAGAAATTGCTCAAGGGATAGATGATTCATTAAGCTTAAAGGGATCACTAGTTTTAATCTCAATGTTCTCAAGCTTAGATTTTAGCTCATCACACTCCTTGCTAAGCAAGTTGAATTTGCACAATAAATGTTCATAATTTGTAGCAAGGGTGTCGCTAAGATCATTGAGAGCATTAAGTTCTTTAATTTCATTAGCTTGTTTTTCTAGCATCCCTTTTTGCTCATTTACTAGCTCAACAAGATCATCAAGTGAGGTGGCATCAGATTCATCATCACTTACATTGCTTTCCATACCTTGGGCCATAAGGCACATGTGTGATGATGATAGGGGACCTTGCATGAAGCGGGTGGTGAAGTTCTTGCTTAATTCATCACTTGAGCTACAAGAACTTGATTCTCCACCACTTATCCACTCACGGATGGCGGTGAGTGCTTCTTGCTTTGGCTTCCTCTCCTTGACCACCTTCTTCTTGGGCTTGCGCTTGATCTTGGTGAACTTGATGTGTTGATGATGACGTCCTTCTCTCAAGTGGATGTTGTAGCCGTACATGTTGACTTTCTTCACATACTTGAAAATTTTCTTCACATACATGGCAACCATCGACTCTACCTCTTCATCACTTGAGGAGCCTTCATCGTCATCACCATCATCATATTCACTTGAGCTTTCTTGTCGGCTTGAGAGAGCATGACTTGCGGTTGGAGAAGATGGCTCTTGGGGTGTTGGCTTGAGCTCAACTTTTGGTTCTTCCTTTGTCTTGAGCTCATCCTTGGAAGCTTTCATGGACTTGGGCATGATTTGTAATTCATGTGCCATGATCTTGCTCAAGATTTGAGATGGCTTCAAGTCTTCAAGCTTCTTCTCATAGATGATGGCTTTCACCAAGTCATAGTCGGGCTTCCGGAGACTTTGAAGGATCTTGCGGTTGATGTTCAAGTCTGTGACGTTCTTCACACCTAAAGCATTAATCTCATTGACAAGAACATTTAGGCGTGAGTACATAGATTCGGCATTTTCATTCTCAAGTTGCTTAAAGCTATTGAATTCCTCAAGGAGACAACCATAGCGTTCATTAGCAACTTCTTTTGAACCCTCATTTTGTTCCTTGATGGTATTCCATAGCACATGAGCATTATCACTAGTAAAAACTCTATTGAAAACACCTACATCTAGAGAGGATAAAATGATACTCTTTGCAATAACATCAAATTGCTTCTCCATCCTAGTACCATTTCTAACACCCTCATTGGTGACCCTCCAAACATCAAGATCCTTAGCTTGTAAATAAGCTTCCATGAGGACCTTCCAACAAGAGTAACCCGTGTCATCGAAATGTGGAGCCAAACCTATGGTATCCACCCCTTTCATCCTCTAAAGAGCAACTCACTAGGTGGTGAAGCCTAACCGATCCAATGAGCCGATTTTCACAAATTGCCAATCGAATTGGTGTATCCTTGTGAAGGAAGTGAGTCCCGACTCTGATACCACTTGTAAGGAATCAGATGCTCGAAGCCTAAGAGGGGGAGGGGGTGAATTAGGCAACTTAAAAACTTAATCTATGGCTTATCACTATTTGTATCAAACATAAACTAGAACATGCTATCTAGATGTGCAACTAAAGTTGTTCTAGTGTGAAACTCCTATCCCAAAACAAGTTTTGCAACCTATAGCCAATCCTAGTAAGATACTACTCTAGGAAAGTAAAGGCAAGCAAGGATGCAAGAGAGTAATGCGGAAACGTAAAGGGGGATGAGAGGAAGCAAACTCTTGACACGCGATTTATCCTGTGGTATCGGTAGGCACTAAGCCACCCCTAGTCCACGTTGTTGAAGCACTCTACACAAGAGTATTGCTTCCCGGTCACCAAGTCTCTCCCAAGAGCACCACTTGACTTGCCACAAAGGCTCGCCACGAAGGCACTCGCCAAGCTCCCTTGGTCACCTTGATGCCGCCTCCACTAAGGAGCTTCTCCACCAAGGGAAGGGGGTCTCCACATCCCCCGCACAAAGTGTCCTCGCCGCTCCACACCAAGTCGGAGGGTCAAAGACGTTTACTGGAGAGCCACCTAGGCTCCAAGGCTTCCGGCACACCGTGTACAGCTTGATCCACTCAAGAATCACCTCACAAGGTAGGTACACCTTGCACTCACTCAGCTCTAAGCTAAGCCTAACACTAAGCACACACACAAAGCATGTGCAAGTCTATGGATGAGCAATTTAGCACTTGGATGGCTTGTATATGATCTTCTATGTGTCTTGAACTACTCTGCACTTCCACACATTCCAGCCAACTCAAATGGGTGAGTGGAAGGGGTATAAATAGCCCAAGGCGTCCAAAGAGCCGTTAGCTAAAAGCTGCAGAAACTCGTACCGTCGGATGAACCGCCGCTATACTTTTCCCAGACGTCGGTTCATCCGGTGCCCTCCACGTCACATGACCGTTGCTTCCCTGCTGACACACTTCCTCCGACGCTTGCACCGACAGCTCTTCCCTCATGCCGTCGGTTCATCCGGTGCTGAAGGATTTCTTCCCAAAACCTTACTGGTAGCTTCTTTGGTGCCGTCGGATGAACTGTTGCTTATATCCTCATGACCATCGGTTCATCCAGTGCTTAAGAGTTTTACTCCAGAATCTCTCTGGTAGCAAACACACGGCCGCCGGATGAACCATTGCTACATCGTCGTTTCATCCGGTGCTACCAACCCAGCTGTTTCTTCACTGACAATCATCCGGTGCAACTAGAATATCCACCGTCGGTTCATCCGGTGGTCATCATGTTGACTCGATTCTTCACGCAGTGTACTACTTCATCTGGCCATTGCACCGACGCTTCTTTCTACGGTACCGTCGGTTCATCCGACGATGTCTTTTCCCTTTTCTTTCTTCTTGTTGGTTTTGCCTCCAAATATATGCTACCTTCTCTTTTTGGCATATAGTATTTTTGCATCCATGGGACATAGAAATGTCTACAAAGACATGCTCAACAATATGGTTAGTCCCATTGATCATGATGTCATTAATCACCAAAATTAAGCTTGAACAAATGGCATAAGAGGCCATGTTCGCTACACCTGCGCCGTCCTCGGATCTCGCGCTCCACCGCACCGCGCCCAAACTCCGGCTCCACCGCGTCGTGCCGGATGTGACCGCGCCCGAACAGAGGAGAGATGTGGGAGAAAGAAGAAACGAGGAAGGGAGAAAAAAACCAATGACAGAAGGGACACACATGCCAGGTGAAAGTAGAGGCTTGAGAATAGGGGCTATTGCTGGAGTTGAGCATAAAATTGAAACCTCAAAAAGTTAGGAGGAGTACTCAACAAAGTAGGGGCTCCAAATAGAGACCATTGCTGGAGATGCTCTAAGTTGCCCTTGTTGGGCTGGATTGGGTCTGTATTTTGTGTGGTATTTGGTGTATTTAGCACTATTTGTTTTAACTATTCTTCTTTCCTATTAAATATATATTATACTTATCTATGTTACTAATAATTACATACAATATTATATGTACTTATCGCATCGTAGTATCCTTATTTTTGAAAATACCATATCAACGAGTATCAGCATATCCGTATCCCATATCCCCATATCAGTGCAACTTAGGTCGCAGCCTCGCAGGCTCAGCGTCCGAAGCATCGCGACCGTGGATCCACATGGCGGCGAAGTTCATCCACGATGTCTACGGGTGGCTGGCGCCGCGGTCGTCGAGAATCTCCCTGACGTCGCCGATGTAGCTACCCACGCGAGCACTCCGTCGTTGATGCCCTGCGCACGCCCTTCCTGCTGCTCTGCTCTGCCCTGGCCACGCCGAGTTCAAAGGGACTTTTTGGCAAAATGGTCAAGAACTACTTCAAAGACCACGGGTTGATTACTAAAAATTGTGAGTTTTTTTAGAAAATATGACCCTTTAATATTAGGTAAACAATGCATCCTGATCACCGTCTTTGGCAACAAGGACGTACGCCTGATCTTGTAATCTTGCTTTGAAGAAATGAAATCGTTCAGGTGGACTTTCTTAGCATCCCGTTGACTCTTCAAAAAAAATTAAGTAAAGATTTGAATGGTTTTTCATCATCGTGGTAAAGAATGTGTTTTTCATCCTCGTTGTAAAAAGTGACTAAACATAATAAATCATCCATATCTCGATCTAATTGGCTTAATGCTATCTCGGAGCGGTTTATGTTATGTAATCTTCTAACTTCTAACTAGCTAATGAAAATACTGGGTTTTCTTTAAATTTTGAAGAGTAAAAAATGGACTTTTATCCTCATGTCTTTGATGTGGATGTGCCATTTAGATCTTTGATCTGCCAAGTTGACTCAACTGCTGGAGGAAGGCTCAACTGTTGGAGGCATATATGGTTTGAGGAACAAACTGACTCAACTATTGGAGGAAGACTCAATTGTTGTAGGAGGTCTTATAGTCAAGAATGGATCTAGGATTGAACTGTAAAGACTAAGGGGTTCTCGTCTCCTTTCTTCCACCATTCTTCTTCTTCCGCCAGTAGGTGGCTCGAGCGCCCTCCCCCCGCCCCATCTATATCTTAATTGGGGGCTGCTATTTAGCGAGCGCTCGCTCCAAGCGAGAGAATTCCGACATGAGCACTCCACCCCGCCACTTTCCTTTCTGGGAAAGTTGAAAGCAATTAATCCCTCCAGTAACTCGGCGCAGGCGCATTAATGTGAGTTGCTAGCCTCGGTAACCTTTTTCTCCCGCATGCAGCGCGCGGCAAAAAATCTTGCAACCGTAGGGAATCGACCTCGGGACCTCTAGCATTAATACTAGCTCAACTGACCAACCAGATCACAATGCTTTGTTATTTGTGATGCAAACGCAATCCTATTTAATAAGGGTAAACAAAGAAAATTTTATCCTAATTAATACTCCTTGTATGCTAAATGATGTCCTAAACGACTTCTAATTGTGATACGGAGGGAGTATACACATAACTTCGATACACACACTGGTGGAAAAACAGCCTTCCGTCCCAGGTGGGAAAGGCTTTAAGTCTCTAAAGCCCACCCGGGACGAAAAGAGAGAGACAAAAGCCCCCCCCCTTTGTCACCGGGTGGGCAACCGGGAATAAAGGGTTCCCTTTATTCCCGGGTGGTAGCCCCGCCCGAGACAAAAGGGGAGGGCCAGCAGCGCCTGTGCGCCACCCCTTTAGTCCCGGGTGGTAGCCCCGCCCGGGACAAAAGGAGAGGCACACCAGCGCCTGTGCGCCACCCCTTTAGTCCCGGGTGCACCCGGGACTAAAGACCCCGCTGTGAATTTTTTTTTGTTTCATTTCAAATTGTTCTAATAATGTTATACGCGTATATTCTCACGTATTTGGGTGTAATTTACGTATACGTATAAATGTTTGCACTAATTATACGTGTCTACTATACGTACTATATGAAGAGAATAAACTTATAAATAAATATATACACACATTATATTACATCGAAAGCATATAGCAGATAGTATTTTCTGAAAGTAGTATATATATATACATCAAAATACCGTTTCATACTAATTCTAGTCTAAAGTTCCACCGGAGGTGCTAATTAATATTTATCAATTCGATGACCGTCATAGTGATTTCTGCCTTGTGGATTAATCACCTGGTCCATTATGAATCCGCAGAGACCTTCTTGAATCGCCAAGAGTCGGTCCTTCTCAATGATTGCGTCCCTAATCATATTGTTCTGCAATGTGCAAATAATTTAATATATTACACACAAGAATTAAATATATAAGCGGTTAGAAAAAAAGTATTATTAATTGATTTAAAATAATACTTACAGTATAATCTGACGGGTCTGCCTCGCAGAAATTGTGGATGAACTCACACACATAGTATGCACATAAATGTGTCCCTGGTTCCTGTCTCATACACTAAATTGAAGAAGATAATTATGAAAAATTAGTGTTATGCATTTTTAATTTGCCCAATCTGAAGTTGTTATTTGGTTTACGTACCGGAAAATTTGTATTGAAATTTATTTTAGGTTTCCATTGTCCAGGGTTGACAGCCTTGAATTTTTCCCAAGCTCTGGCAGAAAATAATGAAAGTTAGAGCTAGATAGTGTTAGTAAAAGCACACTATTGCATAAAAGGGAACGTATGGATAGAATTGTTACTCTTGAAACATATCTTGAAGGTCCAAGTATTTGTCCGGATCTCTTCTCAACGAATCAAAGACAAGGATGTTGCTTCTGTTGACATCAATTATGAGAAGAATCCAATGGAAACTGTATATACATAGAAGCTCAAAAGATTAGAACTAAATAATGTTAACTAAGATAATTAGAAATGCGAACCCTTAGCAATTAAGATGGTAATAATCACACTTACTCGAAGTTGTAAGGTAGAAGTATCAAATCCTTGTAATGCAATTCACACAAGGTCCTTACGATTGTTTTGAATGTTGTTTCTGGTTGCTTCTTTACTTGATCTTGATTAACTAAAGATGGCTCCATGAAACCTATTCGTTGGTAACCATTCTTCCCCATGTTATGCATTTCTAGGCTACAGAAAATGAAAGACAAAGTTAATAATTAGAGTATGCATAAATTTGTTAATTAGGGTATGTATTGCACCGTCACTTACAGGCACCAGGCCATGACAAGATCGGTATTCAAGGAGTCAAGATGGTAAATTTCATAAATATCCTTGAATCGCAGCCAGGACAACTTCTCGCCTTCACCAGCAAAATCTCCCGGTTTAACAAGCATGCCAATCATCTCCAGGCCCGCCTTAGACGTCTTCATGTAGAAGTCATGCAATCTACGCATCTGAGTAGGGAGTTTCTTCACCAACTCAGGCCTGACAAAAGATTTCCCATGCTCGTAGCGCCATCTAGGTACGAAGTTTGGGTCCCGAGGAGGTGATTCGTGGCCGAGAACATATTCTAGTGGCATCCCTGTTGCTTCTTGCATTGCAATGACCACCGCTAGTTGTTCTGCGTCCATAACTGCAAGAGCTCGTTCAGTTGCAGTGAGGCCGGAGTCGACGTAAGTCTGTACTCCTAACGTCGACGCTTCTGTTGCCTTCTTCGTTGAAGGCTCTTTCGCTGACGTCGACGTTTGTGTTGCCTTCTTCATTGAAGGCTCTTTCGCCGACGTCGACGTTTGTGTTGCCTTCTTCGTTGAAGGCTCTTTCGTCGACGTCGACGCTTGTGTTGCCTTCTTCTTCTTCCTATAATCCTGTGGCATCGTCGACCCCGGTACTTGGTCGATGTAACTATTTGGTGACCCTCCTTGTCTCTTCTTCTTCATGGACTTGTGCAGCGACCGGTCATAATCACTTAGTAGGGGTTTTATAATTTCTTGTCTCTTTTCTGCTTCCTTCTTCTCTATGAAAGCTTTGAGTTTCTGCGGACGATCTTTATTCTTTTCTGCTTCCATTTCATCGAGCCGTTTTTGTTTAGCAGCCTCTTTATTCCCTTCAATCCACGCCTTGAGTTGCTTATCACACTCCGCCTCATTTTCTGATGCTGCCATGTCATATGGCAGCTTCCTTTTAACAGGCAGCTTTTTACCTTTCTTCTTCGAGGGATCCGGATTTGGCACGGGCATAGACGCGGTAGATTTTGATCGGGACCGCCTCTTGGCAGGCTTTGGTGAAGGCTGCTTTGGTGGTGATTGATGCTTCGGTGGTGATTGCTGACGATCGTCATCGCTCGCGGCAGGAGAATTCCCTCGTTGTGGAGATGGTGAGCTCCAATCATTGGGCGACGACCGGCCCGGTGACGGCCCGGGAGATGGTGGCTGCTGCTCGGCAACACTCGGAGGGATCGGTGGCGACATGTTAGGTATTATGATGTAACGTTTGGGCCACAATATGATACTGTGAAGCGCATCACGGAGTGTCCTTCCCCCGTCACCTCCTTGGATGTCTAGCTCTATTTCGTTAAACTTTGGGTCAGCAATCTCCTCCAAACCAACTGAGGCGTAGTCAGCTGGAATCTCCATGCCGTGGCTTGTACGTCCTGGGAGATGTGCTAAAGCCATTCCGTACGCCACCTATATATATGTAGAGAAATGATGAAGTTATTAAATGCCTGAGACATGCATCGAAGGTCGAGATAATTGCACGTATAATCAGGTTTATATATACCTTCATTGTGATGTTGCCGATCGGCTTGTGCAGCTCACATGCGGTGCGCTGACAGAGATCATCCACAGGATACCGTTCATTGTCCTCTACTTGAACTTCTTCTTGGTTTGCCGCCCTTTGTTCTTCGGGGGCCTCTGTGGAAGCACAGCTGCTTTTGCGAGCGGAAGGGCTAATGACGGGATCCACTGGTGCTTGGGGCAGTGCTCCGGCAGGGGTGATCTGAGCTACCGCGGTGGCCACTCGTTCAATCTCTGCATTCATACGATCTTCTTGATCTTTAAGTCTCTGCTCCATCATTTCACGCCACCGCCCCTCTTCACGCTCCCTTCTTCTTTTGCGGCTTCTGTAGGTGTCGGCACTTCCCTTGAAAGCATACTTCCACGGGGCTACCCCGTAGCCCCTGCAACGTCCTGGGTGTTCCGGATTCCCGAGCGCCAAAGTGAGCTCATCCATGTCTCTGTCAGGAACCAATCTGCCCGCTTTGATGTCTTCATTCTTTTTGATTATCTCATGTGCCGCCTCCCGTAACGTGGGTGGGAATACGAGGGAACCATCATCAGGGTTCAATCTTCCACCGCGGGCATAATACCAATTCTTCGATCGTTCTTCCCAGTCAATGACCGCTGGTACGATACCTTTGTTGAGGAGGTCTTGTTCAATCTTCCGCCACTTGGGTACTGCAACCGCGTAACCACCGCGACCAAGACGATGGGCATAATCCGTCTTCTTACTGGCACTTATCTGAGCTCGTGCGCTCTTGTTGGCGAATTCTTCACTATTCTCGTAATCCACAAAGGACTGCCAGTGATCCTTTAGCTTGGGATAATCATCAAAATTTGGAGTTCGTTTCTGCTTGACATAATCTTTGTGCAGCTACTTCTTGAAACTCTGCAATTGAGTTGCCATCTTCGTGAGAGTCCACTGCTTCACAAGGTTTGCGTTCACGCCCGGTGGAAGTGTGAAGTGTTTTAGGATATCCTCCCATAACATATTCTTAAGTGAATCTGGAACCACCCATGGATTATCTTCCCTTCCCTTCCATTCTCTATATGATATGGGCACGTTGTCCCTCACAATAGCACCGCATTGGGACACAAACTTGTCCCTGACCTTCTTTGGTTCCCATGGCTGGCCAAGCTCGTTGACTTCAGTGATATGAAACTTCACGTCATGATCGACGATTACTTTTGTACGGCCTCTCCTAGTCTTTTTGCTTGTCGAGGTTGAAGCCTACAAGTTGCGGATTTGTTATTCACGCGGGGTTCCAGAATGATATATATACCTCGTTGTTAATGCATTTATGGACTTGTTAATGCATGATATATATACCTCGTTGGAACCTTCTGCATTAACTATGACAAGGTCTTCATTATTGTCCTCGGCGCGGCTGTCGATGTCCGCGGTGCGGGAGTCGATGTCCGCGGTGCGGGAGTCGATGTCCGCGACGCGGGAGTCGATGTCCGCGGTGCGGGTGTCGATGTCCCCGGTTATGTTGAGGAACGCGTCCGCCTGGCTACGCTCCTCCTCGGTGAAGGTTGGACCCCCAGCAATAAGGCTCTCCATCAGCCGCTCCTCCTCATTGTGATCCATAACTAGAAATTTCTGAATACATAAATGAATTTCTGAGCACATCAATGATTTTCTGAGCACATAAATGATTTTCTGAATACATAAATGAATTTCTGAATACATAAATGAATTTCTGAGCACATAAATGAATTTCTGAGCACATAAATGAATTTCTGAATACATAAATGATTTTCTGAGCACATAAATGATTTTCGGGCGAGAGTCGAGCAAGACTACCTAAGTGTCGGGCGGGAGTCGAGCGAGTCGGGCGAGAAAACCTAAATGTCGGGCGGGGTCGAGCGAGTCGGGCGGGAGTCGAGCGAGACTACCTAAGTGTCGGGCGGGAGTCGAGCGAGTCGGGCGGGAGTCGAGCGAGACTACCTAAGTGTCGGGCGGGAGTCGAGCGAGTCGAGCGAGAAAACCTAAGTGTCGGACGGGGTCGAGCGAGTCGGGAAAGAATCGAGCGTGTCGAGCGATACTACCTAATTGTCGGGCGAGCGAAAAAATTAAAATCTCTAAATACATATTTCATCTCTAAATACATTTCATCTCTAAATACATATTTCATCTCTAAATTCAAATCTAAAATCTCTAAATTCTCTAAATTCAATTCTAAAATCTCTAAATTCAATTCTCAGCACATAAATAAATTAAATGAAAACATAAAAAAAAATGCTGACGTCAGCCATCAGGGGCTGACGTCAGCAGTTCCGTCACCGGCGCAGCGACGGCGGGCTGAGGGGTCGACGGCCGGGCGGGTGGGCGCGGGGGAGACGGCGGCCGGGCGCGGATGACGTCGGCGGCCGGGCACGGGGGAGATGGCGGCGGAGCGGGGTCGACGGGCGCGGTCGGGAGCGGCGGCGGCGGAGCGGGGGCGACAGCGGCCGGGAACGGCGGCGGGGAAGACAACCGGGCGCGGCGGAGACGTCCACGGGCGTGGGGACGACGGCCGGGCGCGGGTGGGGTCGACGGGCGGCCGGGAGCTCCGGCGGCGGAGAGGGCGCGGGGCCGGCCGGCGCGGGCAGGGACGGCGGGGTGCGACGGGGTCGACGACGGCGGGGTGTGAGCTTCGACGACGACGGAGGCAGGCGCGACGAAGGCAGGGGCGACGGCGGGGAAGACGATGGCCGGAGTGTGAAGTGGAGGAGTTGGGGAAGAAGGGGTGGATCCGTGGGATTTATATCACCCCCCCTTTAGTCCCGGGTCGTAATCAGACCCGGGAGCAAAGAGTCTTTAGTCCCGGGTCGTATCACCACCTGGGACTAAATGCCCCTTTAGACCCGGGAGCAGAGAGCCTTTAGTCCCGGGTCGTATCACCACCCGGGACTAAAGGCCCCTTTCACGCGGGAGGGCGATAAGGGCAAAATTTCGGTCTTTTGTCCCGGGTGGTTTTACCACCCGAGACTAAAAGCCCCCCTTTAGTCTAGGGTCGTAACACCACCCGGGACTAAAGTGTAATTTTCGGCGGGAACTGTTTTCCCCTCCCATTTCTTTTCTCATTTTCACATTCTATCTCTTTGAAATCAAACAATATATAGTAACTTTTACTATTTTTTCCATACAAAATTATATTTAGTTAAAATATAATAAACTGCACTTTGCTATGCAAAATTATATTTTAGAGTTGTAAACATTCCCTTCCAATTTTCATTTGCAATATTGATGTGCATTCCCAATAAAATTCAATTAAACCGAAAAAATAGTAAATTAATTCAGAAAAATCTCAAACTTGGTGGGTCAATCTCACATGACATACTCAAAATATTAGCTCACGCAAGATCTTAGATTTTTCTGATGACTAAATGTATTTTAGGTTTTTTCTTCGTGCTAAAGGAGCTAGAATATTGTGAATTACACATCAATAGACTCCTAAGGCACAAGAGAACTTGTGGCCAAGTTTGGCACCATTCTGGATCGTTTCAGGGGTGCTCTCAGCTCAACATTTAATTTCTAGGTGACGTCGCACGGAAATTCAATTAAACCGAAAAAATAGTAAATTAATTCAGAAAAATCTCAAACTTGGTGACATATTCAAGCTTCATAAAAATTTTGAGACCGATATATACACAATTGATTTGATCAATAATCATTAGATTACGACATTAATCTCAAGCACGTAAGTACGGTGTCTCTTCACGTCCAAGCAATATGCTTGGGTCAACTTCGACAGCGAACGGAGGCATGCCATCAAACTGATTATAATCATCGGATTGATCTGTTTTGTCTTCGACTCCCACGATTACTCTTTTACCTAGAAGAACTATGTGACGCTTTGCCTCTTGTGGTCCTGCTTCTTGGGGATTTTTATTCTTCGGTATGCTAGTCATATCCTTCACATAGAAAACCTGATGCACATCTTTGGCAAGCACGAATGGATCATTGTTGGTATTTGTTAAGCCTACAGAAATATTATGATGGATAATCCGCAAGCGCACGGATACCGGTGAGCACTTCACCCGGGAAGAGGGTTTTAAATATCGAATCCACAGGGAGAAAGGTAGAGAGAGTGGTCTGAGGTATATAACTAATCCCCGAGAAGCTATCAAGGAACTTGACAGAAACAAAGGTAGGGAAAACTTTAGGATAATCTAGTCCTTACTCGCATAAGCTATGCATTAATGTTCTTATGGGGAGATTGCCTGAAGACACACTTAGGAAAGGGAGCCTCCCGACATTCTATAGGGGGAGTCCTACGGTTTCTATAGACGGGAGGTGGACTACAAAGGACTCAATGGTGCTGTCACCACCACGATCTACCACACGATCCGGAATATAGAAGGTATTCATAAGCTAGCTAGTCTAAGCACCACGCTTACACTAAACATGCAACTTTAACTCAATAGCTACAGGAATTAAAGTACTCAAAAGAGTTATGAACCATAAGAACAAGAATAACAATGTTGCTTACTTGAATATGAAGTTGATCCTTTCCATAAGGTTTCAAGATCGGGCTCCAATGGAGTCTGATCCCAGAGGAAGAAGATGAAGAGGAGACACCGACATGTCCGGGCCTTCCTTCTCCTCCACCTCTGCCGCACTCTAATTCTCTCGAACGAGATTAGCTAGATCTAATTAGACCATGGCTCTAATCTCTCAACTTGATACAACTCTCCAACTCTAATTCCAATCTAGAGCTTCTATCTCAGGTAGGCATTGGTGATTAGAATGAATTGGATGCCTGCCCTGGGATCAGGGGGCTGCTTATATAGTCCTGAGGGGGTACCGTGCGCCGTAGGATCAAACCGACCTAAACAAGTGGTTTAGATTGATCCTAGGAGGCGGTGGAGGAAGCTTCCAGAAGATGGACCGAAACGGTCCCTGTAGCAGGCCGGTCGGCCTCCTCATGGGGCCGGTCGGCCCCTGGTGGTGGAAGTCCAGGTCCATCTTTGGTGGGTACGTGCGCGTCGTCGTGCCCTTTCCGAAAAACTATAATTTGCGTCAAACGGAGTCCGGATGAGGAAGTTATGCCCGTTTTACCGAACCCCGCTCTACGACTGATACCTTCTGATTCTGAGCTCCGAATATGGCAAATGATATATCCGTTTCGATCATCTCGACGAGGTCTTCGCAATGTTGTACTTTAATTCTTCATTTAAGATACTTCTATGTTGCTCTTTTGTAGGAGTTGGATCGGAGTACGTCTTGGAGTCGTATGACTTGATAACTCTCGCTGTTTTCCTGTTTAGTCCCTGCAAATCATAACTTCACCAAAACTCATGGAATTTATTAGTAGCAAACCCCTAAGTCTATATTGATATTCATTTTATGCCCTTTTCTATACTTAGTTGACAAGTAAAAGTATACGTTAATATGTGTCAACAATCATCTTTGAACCCAATCTTGGTAAGGTCCACTATTGTCATTCCATATTCATCTTTCTTTACGCCATTTAGGTTTACCCATTGGCAAAAAAAAAGAGGGACGTTCATCGCTCCGTACTCAAGCTCCCATATCTCTTCTATGATACCATAATAGCAGGTCTTGCCCCCATCTTTTCCGATGACGTCCATACGGACACCACTATTTTGGTTTGTGCTTTTGCGATCTTGAGCTCTCGTGTAAAAATTGTAACCATTCATATCGTAAGCTTGAAATCTTGTAATTGTGCTACAAGGTCCCCTGGCTAACAAAGCTAGTTGTGGATGAATCGTTGAGTTTCCGATTAGTTGTTCACTCAACCATGAGGGAAATGTTTCCAAGTGACGGTGTGCAATCCAGACTGGGGATTTGGTTGGATTTTGAGAAGCAATAATCTGCTCGTGTTCCATCCTATACGGAGTCACCAGTGATGATTGTTGCAGGACTGTTAGATGTGCTTTATGGAACAAATCAGTATTGTTGCTCAAACTTGATTTCCTTCCAATGGTACCCTTTCCCTGTAGCCTCCCCTCGTGTCGTGATACTGGAAACCCAATTGAGTCAATTGTGTCGACAAAATCAACACAAAACTCAATGACCTCCTCAGTTCCATATCCCTTAGCAATACTTCCTTCCGGACGGGCACGGTTAAGAACATATTTCTTGAGGATCGACATGAACCTCTCAAAAGGCCACATGTTGTGAAGGTATACTGGACCGAGAATAGTAATTTCTTTCACAAGGTGTACCAGGAGGTGCGTCATAACATCGAGGAAGGAAGGTGGAAATGCCAACTCAAAGCCAACAAGACATTGAACCGCATCATTCTGTAGCTTTCCTAGCTTGGCTGGATCGATTGCCTTCTGTGAAATTGCATTGAGAAATGCACAAAGCTTTACGACCAGTAATCGTACATTCTCTGATAGAACACCCCTCAACGCAACTGGAAGCAACTGTGTCATCAACATGTGACAGTCGTGGGCCTTTAGATTTGTGAACTTCTTCTCTTTCATATTTATGATCCCCTTTAAATTCGACGAGTAGCCAGACGGAACCTTAATACTGTTCAGGCAATCAAACACGCTTTCCTTCTCTTTCTTGGTGAGAGTGTAACTAGCAGGACCATAGTAATCAACATCATCATCATCCTCTTCCGGATCAGTTTCATCATTACCCTCCCACGGAACTTTGGGAATCTTATGAAATTCTTTCAGGTCCTCTCGTGCTTCATTGGTATCCTTCGGGTTACCATAACAACCCATGAAGCCTAGCACATTCACGCAAAGATTCTTCGTAAGGTGCATCACGTCAATTGCGTGTCGGACCTCAAGGCTACGCCAATAAGGTAGCTCCCAAAATATAGATTTCTTCTTCCACATTGGTGCACGCCCGTTGGCGTCAGTTGGAACAGGTTCACTACCAGCACCCTTTCCAAAGACTACCCTTAGATCATTTACCATCTCAAATACGGCATCTCCATTAAAATGGGGTGGCTTCGTACGATGGTCAGCCTTCCCTTTCCAATGCATCACTTTCTTCCGTAAGGGGTGATTAGTTGGAAGGAAACAACGGTGACCATTATACACGACCTTCTTACAGTTTTTGAGATGAATACCTTGTGTTCTATGTAAACAGTGCGTGCATGCCCGATATCCCTTGTTTGTCTGCCCAGAAAGGTTACTTAGGGCAGGCCAATTGTTGATGGTTATGAACAACAATGCTCGTAGATCGAAGTTCTCTTGCCTATCATTAGGGCATGCATGGAACTTCTGTACCTCCAACCCAAGAGGGCACACAGTCTGTTTTGCTTCATATGTGGTGGACGGTAATTCATTGTTCTCCGGAAGTTTGTCCTTCACAATTTTTAGCATCCCTTCAAATGCCTTATCAGACACACCATGTTTTGCCTTCCATTGCAGCATTTCTAGTGTAGTACCAAGCTTTTTGTAGCCTGGCTTGCAATCTGGGTTTAACGGTTTTCTGTGATCTTCGATCATACGTTGGAACTTTGCCTTTTCTTTTTCGTTTTCACAGTCCCTTTGTGCATCCTGTAGAACCTGGCCAAGATCATCAGCAGGCCCGTCAGCATGTGCTGGTAACTCTTCTTCGTCAGCATCTTCCATTAAAGTATCTGCAAAAGCTTGACCTGCGGCCCAGTCCGGAATACCCTCCTCCTCTTCTTCGTCGTCTTCCATCACAACCCCTCTTTCACCGTGCTTGGTCCAAACCACATAGTTCGGCATGAATCCGTATTTCAACAAGTGGAGGTGAAGTGTGCCCGGGTCATGGTAGTCTCTTTCATTTCTGCAATCGGAGCATGGACAACATATGAACCCACTCGCATCCTTGTTTTTTTTCGCCACTTCGAGAAAACCATGCATGCCGGTAATGTACTCCGCTGACCATCTGTCGGTGTTGTACATCCATTGCCGGTTCATCTGCATCATATTAAGTGAAAAATATCCATGTTAATTCTAACAACACTAAAGTATAAAAAACAAAAAAAAAATCTTAGTACAAATGAATTTCTATGTTAGTACAAATGATAACTACTTATTACTACCTCCGTTCTTAAATATATGACACCGTTGACTTTTTACTCCAACTTTGACCATCAATATATGTGGAACAAGTTAGTTAACTAAAGTAAAATATGTATCATTATGTCTATTGTCACATGTATTTTAGATTTAACTCGTAAGTTTATCGATTTGGAAAAATATTTGCAGAAAAGACGAATAATCAAACCAATGAAAAAAGTCAATGGTGTCATATATTTAAGAACGGAGGTAGTACTAAATCTAAAGTATACTAAAAACCTCATCTCTTAGCTCTTAAATCAAAATTTCTATTTTCTCCTTCTCTAAACCATAACACGAAATTTAAACACAACAAATGAATGGAGGATGAAGAATAATACCTTAGCAACACCTTGGAGGTGAGAAAACTCCACAAATTGATGACGAAAAATTTGGGCAGCACCTCCCTAGGTTTGAAGCGCCATGGAGCTTAGAGGAGCTTGCTTTTGAGCTCTCGGTGAAAAATGGTCGGGCAGGGGAAGAAGAAGGGAGCGTGCTGTCGATTTTGTATAGGGGAGGCCTTTTGTCCCGGTTGGTAAAACCAACCGGGACCTTTTGTCCCGGTTGGTTTTACCAACCGGGACAAAAGGCCTCTGAAGGCCGGCCCCGCCAACCCTTTAGTGCCGGGTTGGTTTACCACCCGGGACTAAAGGCCGGCCCCAATTATTGCGGCCGTGGATGGCTGGCCTTTAGTCCCGGGTTGGATTACCAACCGGGACTAAAGGGGGTTTTTTTTAGTTTAATATATATTAAGGTCTCCAAAATTTGTGATAAAGACTAATATTAAGGCTTAATCAATACTTTGGAGGTGAGAACCCTAATATTAAGGTTTCCAATAAATTAGTGACTGGCCTAACATCAATACTTAAGGTCTTAACAAAAAATATAAAAAAGTTCGTACATCAATACTTAATTAAGGTCTTACAAACATAAAAAGTTCATACATGAATACTTAAGGTACGGTCTTAACAAAGATATAGGGTGCATCAATGCACGACACATATTTCACACTTCATTCTTCTTCCTTAGATAGTCCATATAGTTGAAGTCTCCGATCTTGAAGTCGAGAACTTCAGCGAAATATGCCAGAGAATGGATCAGTGCACTCTCTATCGCTTCACAATTACGGTCACATGGACTTCCATAAATTTCAAACAGTGGCGGCGAGGCAAACTGATATGGCCTGTAAAATGAAAGATGAGCCTGATACTTCCAATTTCTTGTTTGTATAGCATTTGAATCTGTGTAAGAAAATCCCACAACATCCATCACTTGCTCTAGAATTGCATGAAAGCTCATTGCCGCAAAAGTTTGACCAAACATATCCTACAATTAAGAATAATGTTATTACGACGCATTAAAAATGCTGAATAAGAGTAAATGGTGCTCCATACCATGTCATGTTCATTTAGCCGACAAAGTCTCTCTGCGGTCCTGGTGACACTTTGTCCTTCCTCAAGTGACTTTATTAGAAAATAAGAGTAATCTGGCACAAAATACCCATTAGCGTTTAGTTGTTGTAAGCATGCCTCCACGGCGGTCCTTTCATAAGTCCTCTTAACCAGTGCAGGGGCACCCCGCCCAACAATCGATACCATTTGGATGGGTTCTAAAGACAGCGAGGAGTGATTTTGTCCACGAACAGGTATGTCAAACGAGATTTTTAATTATATGCAATTATTTGGACCGACAATGGCGCATTGTGTAACAGGAGGGGTACCACCTAAATTTTCAACAACATGTGCGAGCCACTGCAAATGATTGAGAACCTGCGTTGTATGAAAATAATATTATTATCCGTGTGTAGTACGTAAACATGAAATTTATACAACGAAAGAATATTACTATGTTGGGACGAGGTCCCTGACTTCGATCACCAGTAGGTAACTCAATCACACCATGGGTGAAGCGTATGCCTGGACGACGAGCCAAAGGTGGCCGGTCATCAAAACTGATTCCACGACCGCCGCCATGACTTGCCATAGTTATTCTGGACTACTCTGTAATATATATAAAATAATGCATAAATAAGAGAATACTTAAATTTATTCTATATAAAAACAACATATATAAGACCTATTTTCTCATTTTCTAATAACTAAACAGATAAGTGCAAGAGCTCGTTCAGGTGCAGTATATGGAAAAAAGAAAAACAAATAAGAGAATGCCTAAATGTATTCTAAATAAAAACAAGAAATACTTAACAAAAATGAATTAAATAGGTAGGTAGTATATTTTTGTTTGGTAATGACCATTTTTTTAATAAACTAACTTCTCATAAATTAAGCTAAATGTAAAATTAAATGCATCTCTCATCTAAAAGTTAAAATCAATTATCTCTATAGCAAAAACTATAAAATCAGAGGATAAATCCCTATGTGAAACTATGCTTAAAAAATATGTGAAACTAAATACAATGTTAGCTAAATCTAAAACATCTCTTAGCTCCTCCTACCACTAAAAATCTAAATCCATATTTTCTCCATTTCTAACCATAAAAACGAAATTTAATCATAACAAATGAAGGAAGGATGAAGAATCAAACCTTAGCAACACTTTGGAGGAGAGAAATCTTCACAAATGGATGACGAAAAAATTGGTTAGGAGAAGAACTAGCTAGCTCTCTTCACAAACTATCTCTTAAGTCTCGGGTGAATGTGAGCTCGGGCAGAGGAAGAAGGGAGGCAGGAATTTATAGGCGCACCCTTTAGTCCCGGGTGGTATTACCACCCTGGACTAAAGATGAGACTTTAGTCTCGGGTGGTAATACCACCCGGGACAAAAACTTTAGTCCCGGGTGGTGTTACGACTCGGGACTAAAGGCTGAGCCTTTAGTCCCGGGTCGTAACACCACCCGGGACTAAAGTCTGGCGCCAATAATTGCGGCTCGGAGCCGTTGGACGCCAGGCCTTTAGTCCCGGGTGGTATTACCACCCGAGACTAAAGGGGGGGCGTCGCAAACAGACTTTCAAGGCCACGTCGCCCCAAAAGTATTTGTCCCGGTTCCAAAGTTGAACCGGGACAAATGCTTGGGAACAAAGGTCGTTTTTCCACCAGTGACAACTTCTTGATATAACTTTTATGATATAATTTTTTAGCACAACTCCGCGTGCATAACTTATATATACAATTTTTATGGTATACATAACTTATATGTACAACTTTTATGGTATACATAACTTATACGCATAACTTTTTTCAAACATCAGTTTTATCTTTCTGTTTTTGAAACTTATACACACAACTTCGACGCATAACTGCGAACTACAATTTGTCAGATAAGTTTTAAGCATAAGTTTGATGGCGCGCAAAACTTATACGTACAATTTATATGCACAATTGTTTGAAGAATAACTTATGTGTATAATCTTTTTCTAACGACGAGTTATGTGTATAACTTATTTTTATAAATGACAAGTTGTGCGCATAATTTTTTCGAATTATGCATATAACTTATGCATAAAAAAGATTTGTTGAAGTCAGAAAAGAAAGAAAAAAACCAGGTTGGGGTCCGCCCATGTGGGAGAGTGTGGCCCCGCGGTCAAAACCGCGCGCTCCGGGCGAGCGACTGTGGGATTGGTTTTCCGATCTTAATCTCCCTCGGCTATTCGCCAATCTCTCATTCCACGACCCCATTCTTTCTCGGGTCACCATTGCCCTTCTCTCCTCGTCTCCCTTCCGCGGGTGAAAGGATGACACTGTCATCGACTTAGTCGTCTATCAACGGCTCATCGAAAAGGTTCACGTAGGGATGCAAGTTACATACAGAGAGAGAGTCATTAGGTCGACCCAAAATATTATTAAAATGAATTAGAATAACATTCTGCATAAATAATTTTAGAGGAGAAATGAACTAGAGTGACAAGTCATCGTAATTAATTAGCTAACTAAAAAATACTATTGAGTACCCACTTGCATCCTTTAAGGCACTTTCATAGACATGAGGTCACAACCTCACAGGCTACAACGGCGCTACGTGAGACCAGCCCACTTGACCGCACCTAGTGCTGCTGTTGAACATGGCACGGCCCAAGACAGCAAAAAAACAAAGTGACACAATTTGACTAGCTCAACATTGTTCGTTTTGTTCTTCTTTATAAACACATTTCGTATTTATTGGGATTACTCTAACTAATGACACCAACTTTAATTTGTACTAGGTGATACCTTGCGCGTTGCCGCGAGAATTTTTAAACAAAATTTTAAGGTGAAATGTAAAAGTAGAAACACCAAAACGATTACATGGTGATATTCATCTGTAAACAATATTATATATGAAAGTATGTTAATTTTGTTGAGAGAGAACCATTTTTAAATGTTGATCCTACATGTATTTCAACTGCGAGAATTTTATGATGTGCTACTCGCAAATACAACATGCTATTAGTCACAGAAAATCGACGAAGACATAAATATATGGTTTGGTGGATGTTGACATGGCTTGGTGAATAACCGTTGGTCAAAGTTTAACTAATTATCAGTCAACGTTTGTAAAGTTTGACTTTTTCCTGATCAAAACATACATGTAATTTCTTAACGGAGGTATCAACCATGAATTTGATTTGGAGTTCGGAGGCCTACAATTTCAACTATTAATTACTTCAGAGCCAGCAGGATGGGCCAAATCACCATGCCAGCACACCGGCAGGCCCACGTTTTTCTGGCTTTTCTGCTACTGCTGTTCCTATCTGAATTCTGAACATATAAACCTCGTCTCAAGATCAGGCTGCTGGCATTGGCATTCTGACGGCGCTCGGACATTCTGCGACGCAAGCTTTTTCTGCATCGTGTCACTCTGAATTTTCTAAAAACCGTGCTGGTTCCGAGGCGCAGGCGCAGGTGCAGGACCGACCGGGGGATCCGTTGGGTGGGCGCGCTCCGGCTATAGCGTTCATCCTCCCAAGGCGGAGTCGCAGGCCTGCCGCGCCGCTGCGTGCAAGCATGCCCCGATCAGGCGTCGATCAAGGCGCTACGTACCGCAGGCATGGCTTGTTCAGTGATGGTCCTCACTTTTTTAGAAGGGTAGCAGAAGGATTCGATTAAAGTCATGTTTTGCTTTATGATGAATTGTATTTTGGTTTTATTTAATTTTGAAAGTAAGATGTGCAAAAACAGGTGCACACATCCTCTGGCGTTATATTAAAATGATTGTTATCAATGATGAACAAATTGGAGAATCGAAGCTTATAGTAATGGTCTAAACTTTCCTAGCAGAATGACAGATCATACTCCAAAAAAAAGTCTTGCACTGATGTTGACCGGAATGCAACATTGAGGCACTCAAACACGCCTGCAGAAATGCATATATATAAATGCATCTGCGGCCCAGCTATATTGCTCCTGCTCCATAATTGCCGCCGATAGATGGCGAGCTCCAAATTTTGGTTATCTCATCAGAAACATCCAATGCCGGTAGCGCAATCATATATGGAGTTGGTATTCGAATCAACCAAAGCTGTCTTTTCCTTGGTCTGCAGCCGTGTGAGCATGCTCATTCAGTCAAACCACCATGAGTTTCTATCTTTTTTGTTAATGCTTCAGAGAACTTTTGTACTTGGGAATTTGGAACTGCTCCTTTGTATGCATCTTCTGCTTGTTTCATTTGAAATAGTGCTGCAAATCTCTAGAAAAAGAAATCACTTGATATTGTTTGCATATTTTTTTCAAGTGGCCCTCCAAAAGGCAATAGAATGGCCGTGCATAATCACACCCAACTGCAAACTAATCAGTCTTTATAACCCACTCCTGATACAGAAATACTAGATTAGTGCCCAGAGGCACACAAAAGATGAAGACAGTGATGTGGGCGTTAAGCCAACAAAATCCTGAAAACCAGGGAGCACAAAATCGTCGCCAACCACTAGGTCTTGCGCCTAGGGGACACTCAAGACAGTGACCCCTGGCACTTGCAACTGCACGCCTCGATCAAACACATCAAACCACTGTAATCTTTATACGTTTCCATGGCTTATTCTGAGCAAAGAGCAAGTCTCTGAAACGATCTTGGCAAGGGCAGGGCCGGCAGGGGAAATCGATGTGACACGCCTTTGTGCTCCAAAGCGCATGACAAACCACTCTTTTTTTGGAAGTTTTATAGGGGAAAGAAAGGAACATGGAGGAGTGCCTCCTGAACTACCATGGTGGCAGTCCACATCCTGCTGATAAACGCGTGCTGATCCGCAGGGATTTCCTGATTATATTTAGAGATCAAGGTCTTTTTTCCGATGAGGATCGGAGAAGGTTGCATGAATTGGATATGTTCCGAAGCAATTGCATTATGAGATTGCTCATGCAAATTATGGATTATGATGGCCTCCTAATCCGCTTTGCGGCTGATCAGTGGTGTTACCACGTGGAGAACGAAAAGGAGCCACAAAGATTAGTTGAGATAGATGTGGTTTGATCCTTAAACTTTGGCTTTCACTCATATCTCATGGCCCAGCAGGATCCCTTGCTTTGGATCATGCTGTTGTATGTGACCTCCTAAATCTCCAAAAGTGTTGTGCCCAAGTTCAAACATTATGCACATTAATTCTTCCTGAATATTTTAGATTTTGGAAAATACGTTCTCGTCCTGTCCTGGCAAAAATTTTAAGCTTTTGGAAAATGGAAACCATGGCAGGCTATCACCATTCACCAGGTCACATTCACATAGACATAGATCGAGGCAGACAGAACACCACCCAACCTCAGCATTTTGGGGCGGCAGTTATCAGGCCAGAAACCTTGGATTGCTGTCTCTACTCGCTAGTAGCACTTTAGGCAATGCACTTTGGAAGCAAGAAGTGACTGCGTGAGACCTTTGCCTTTCTGCAGCTATATCTTTAGCTGTTGCAGAGTAGTAGAATGTGCTCATCTTTACAGAAGTCTCTAGGGGTAAATCAGTAAAGGTTATAGTCACTAGCGAATTTAACTTTTTGATATTAGATATGTTGTAGCTAGTACAATTTTGACCGGTTAGCTGTAGCATTTTGGCTAAATTACCTTGCAATGGCTAGCAAGAAATTCATGTCCATCGGCTGCAGTAGCTCAATACTGAAATTTACAGGTTCTAGTATTCTACCGTGTTGGTAAAACTTAAATTGAGTGCTTCTGGTAAATATCAAGTACTTTGCCTTCTGACAGCATCAGTGCTCGGCAAAGAACACGTTGGAAGAAGCGTCTAATGGCAGGGTAATTAAATGTTAATCCTTCTTGCATCATTGTTTAACCTTCTGCAGCTTCTTTGCAGCAGAATGTTCTGAACTGACAGAGGTCACATTCGGTAAATGTAATACCAACAATCATAACCTGCTTTTGATCACTGTACCTGCAGGAGCTCATCAACTGGATCTATCTATCAAGTACATAACAGTTCAGCCATGTTCTGTGAAACTTTAAATTACTACAAGATCAGATCAGATCTTGGCTGCAAGTAGGGCTGGAAAATGCTCTGGTGTCAGAGAACTAACGGAAGAATGAGATGTAAAAGAACATGCATAACAGCTAGGAACAAGGTACAAGTTTCACCTTATTTAAAACCCGCGATAAGTCCTCGCTTATAACTTAACCATGTGGCCCATGTTGTGATCACACCACCATTAGGTCACAGCACCTTGATGGGATCTAAATCCGGAGCCCTCTTTGTATTCCCATGATGCTTCCATCTCTAATACTTAAACCCTGTGAGCCATGTGTGACACCTAACATGTCCCCTAACCTGGCTGCCGTCGCTCATTTGATCGCATTTTTAGCCTAAAAGTGTTGTATTTTTCATGCTCTTGTGGTCTATTTGTTGGACGACATTGACTCAGTGCATACTACAAGTCTACAACTAACACAAAGCTAATTTGAGATAACCAATTTCATTGAAAATGTAATTTTTATTTAATTGGGTCTTGAAGAAGATGCTAATTAACTCAGGCAATCATGTCAGATAGTTTTCACTAACATAACTCAAATGTTGTCTTAATAAGGTTACCCTCATAGTGCCTTCTACTCAAAGACATGTACATGCTCTTGCTAAAAGTTTCAGTTTTTCACTAGCACCTAATCCTTTTCTGTTACTTTCCAGCGGGTGGCCATCCTTTTGCACGGTTAAGTTGGAAATATTTTATCTGGCTAGGGTATTATACTAAGTAACCTATACTCCTTTACTGCATGTGCCCCAAAGATTCCCCTGGCTTATTCTACCACACCTGCTCATTTTCTTTAACCCAAGACACCCTCTGATGCCTATGATTGAGTTCACAGACAGTAATAAGAGTTTGCCGGTTCTTGTTTTCTATTGCACTCCTTGCAGTTTCTTAGGAAAGTTAGGCGTGTGATGTGAACATGCTCTTTGAACTTTGGAAAACATTACCGAACATAAGACGCAGAAACAGTAAAACCACATGAATACTGATGAACTAAAAAAAAGAATTATTTCTATACTTCATGAATTTACAAGTAGTTTATGTACACCTGCCTTGCAGTTTTTTTTTAGTTCACATCCATGTGAATTACTGGTAGGGAGACGCTTAGTGTCGTGAGGCTAGTGGCTACACTGCTAGACCTCCCAAAAGTTTAGTTCTCTGTCCATGTGCAAGAGCACAATTTCTTGTCGGATGATCACAGTAATACTCAGTAGTGGAATGATATCACAGAAACACTTAAAAAAGTTTGTAGTATGATATGCCACATGAAAATATTTTAACACATAGAAACACAGACTGAAGGCAGTATATGTGCAGTCATCACTCATCAGTGGCAGGCTGCTACTGTTTTTTTTTTAACAAGGCTGCTACTGTTTTTTTAACAAACACATAATCAAGGTAGTTTGTGCAGATCTGAGACAAGCGCAGGGAAAGAAGAACGCAGGTAGATCTGTGTAACATGGATTTTCTGTAGGAAGTGTTAGCCAGATCATGTGTCTCAGAGAGGTTGGATTACCAAAGATCACAGAGCATGTTCACCTGCAACCTGCAGTATGATTTCTCTCTCATTGAAACTGACGCTTCTGAACCTTCCTTCGTAAGAAAAACATTTTCAGTTCAGTCCGGGAGAGAAAGAGTAAGATCACACATCACAGTACAACTACCAGCAGTTTTCACTAAGAACTGTGAAAACATGCATATGCACGAGCACGACGTATATAGCAAACTGAAGGGACTTCGAGACTTCGAGTTTGACTCTGGTAAAAGTTTGACACAGTCACTGTAAAACAAATCTGGATTGATTTCTCTGCAGAAGCAGCTCTGAATCACTGCAGGTGTAGGCCCTCAGAAACATTTTAGAAGGTAAGACCCAGACGAGAGCATGTCAAAGGAATAGTAAACAAACACCAGCAGCAGACGCTGTTAACTTCTGACCACCACCCCCCTGCACCAGTGCAGTACAAAAGAACAAACTTTGACAGGCGCTAGAACACCGTACTTAACAAAGGATAAAGTTCAGATTACCGAGAGAATTACGATTAGAATTTCCCAGAACCCGAAGCGGAGGAAATGTTCTTCTCCTCTCACCTTCTCAACTGAGCACAGCAGCAAAAGCAATTAACAATCCAGGATCACCCAATGGAGACAATGAGTACATCAACTAGGGATAAACATTTCCAAATGATGGCATCAACTGGGCTCCATGCCATCTTCCTTCCATCTTCTTCTTTCTTGCCCCCACACTTGAATTGAAAACTGCTGATATTCCTTTCTGATTTGAAACTTCAAGTACCAAAATTTTTTGATACACCTATTCTAGGTGTAACAGACTACTCACTCACACTCATTACTGTATCTTAGAAATGCAAAAACACTTGCAGCACAAAGTGACCATTCGTGCCATCCTCGCCGTCGAAATCTCTTTAAGATCCGTGCCGGAGCGAAACCACCCTGAAATCGACGGTTCACACGTTTTAGGAGCTATATGACTTGAGACAGTACACAAGCCACTGTACCTAATCAAATCCGTTGTTTATTGAAAAGAATATCCCAAAAAGGTGAGCTATTTGCTCATTTGGATCCAGATCTCCAAAGCCTTTGTGTGCTATAAACAAATCCTGGGGTCTCCCCCTCTACAATCCCAAAGCAACGAGGAGACGAGGTGCCACCCGCTCCAGGCCCTCGGCTGACCCCGGCCCTCTCCACCAATGCCTCCACGGTTGCGCCGTGCCACCGTCGCGGCGAGGCTCCTCGCGCTGCTCGTGTGCCTCTCCCCGGCGCTCCTCGCGCCGTGCCGCGGCGTCAACGAGCAGGGCCAGGCGCTCCTGCGATGGAAGGCGTCCGCGAACGCGACGCGCGGCGCGCTGGACTCGTGGAACGCCGGCGACGCGACCCCGTGCCGGTGGTACGGCGTGTCGTGCGACGCGCGCGGCGACGTCGTGTCGCTGAGCATCAAGTCCGTCGCCCTCGGCGGGGCGCTCCCCGGCGCGGACCTGCAGCCGCTGGGTGCGTCGCTCAAGACGCTCGTGCTCTCCGGCACCAACCTCACCGGTGCGATCCCCAAGGAGCTCGGCGACCTCGCCGAGCTCACCACGCTTGACCTAAGCAAGAACCAGCTGTCCGGCGCCATCCCGGCCGAGCTGTGCCGGCTCAGGAAGCTCCAGTCGCTGTCGCTCAACACCAACTCGCTGCGCGGCGCCATCCCCGACGGCATTGGCAACCTCACCAGCCTCACGTACCTCACGCTCTACGACAACGAGCTCAGCGGCGCGATACCGGCGAGCATCGGCAACCTCAAGAAGCTGCAGGTGCTGCGCGCCGGCGGCAACCAGGTGCTCAAGGGCCCGCTGCCGCCGGAAATTGGCGGGTGCACCGACCTAACCATGCTCGGGCTCGCCGAGACCGGGCTCTCCGGGAGTCTCCCGGAGACGATCGGCCAGCTCAAGAAGATCCAGACGATCGCCATCTACACCGCGATGCTCACCGGCTCGATCCCGGAGAGCATCGGCAACTGCACCGAGCTCACCAGTCTGTACCTGTACCAGAACTCCCTCACCGGCACGATCCCTCCGCAGCTCGGCCGGCTACGCAAGCTCCAGACCGTGCTCCTGTGGCAGAACCAGCTCGTCGGCACGATCCCGCCGGAGATTGCCAACTGCAAGGAGCTCGTGCTCATCGACCTGTCGCTGAACTCGCTCACAGGGCCCATCCCGAGCAGCTTCGGCACGCTGCCGAACCTGCAGCAGCTGCAGCTCAGCACGAACAAGCTCACCGGCGTCATCCCGCCAGAGCTCTCCAACTGCACGTCGCTGACCGACATCGAGGTGGACAACAACGAGCTCTCCGGCGAGATCGACATCGACTTCCCGCGGCTGCGCAACCTGACCTTGTTCTACGCGTGGCAGAACCGGCTCACCGGCCCCGTGCCGGCGAGCCTGTCCCAGTGCGAGGGCTTGCAGTCGCTGGACCTCTCGTACAACAACCTCACCGGACCCGTCCCGAGGGACCTGTTCGTGCTGCAGAACCTGACCAAGCTGCTGCTGCTCGACAACGACCTCTCCGGGTTCATACCGCCGGAGATCGGCAACTGCACCAACCTCTACCGGCTCCGGCTCAATAACAACCGGCTGTCGGGGACGATACCCGCGGAGATCGGCAGCTTGAAGAACCTCAATTTCCTCGACTTGGGCAGCAACCGCCTCGTCGGCCCGCTGCCGGCAGCATTGTCCAGCTGCGACAACCTAGAATTCATGGACCTGCACTCGAACTCTCTATCGGGGGCTTTGCCGGATGAGCTGCCCCGCAGTCTCCAGTTCGTCGACATCTCCGACAACAAGCTCACCGGGCTGCTGGGCCCCGGCATTGGGCTGTTGCCGGAGCTGACGAAGCTTAACCTCGGCCAGAACCGGATCTCCGGCGGCATACCGCCGGAGCTCGGTTCTTGCGAGAAGCTCCAGCTGCTGGACCTCGGCGACAACGCGCTCTCCGGTGGCATCCCGCCGGAGCTCGGGAAGCTTCCTTCGCTGGAGATTGCGCTTAACCTCAGCTGCAACCGCCTCTCCGGGGAGATCCCGTCGCAGTTCGGTGATCTCGATAAGCTCGGCAACCTCGACATATCTTACAACCAGCTCTCCGGCAGCCTCGCGCCGTTCGCGAGGCTTGAGAACCTCGTCATGCTCAACATCTCCTACAACGCGTTCTCCGGCGAGCTCCCAGACACGCCCTTCTTCCAGAAGCTTCCGCTCAGCGACATCGCGGGTAACCACCTGCTCGTCGTGGGCGCCAGCGCCGACGAGGCCTCCCGGCACGCGGCCATCTCGGCGCTGAAGGTGGCCATGACGATTCTGGCCGTGGTGAGCGCTCTCCTCCTCCTGGTGGCCACCTACGTGCTCGCCCGCTCGCGCCGCCGCGACGGCGCCATCCACGGCGCCGACGAGACGTGGGAGGTGACCCTGTACCAGAAGCTGGACTTCTCGGTGGACGAGGTGGTGCGCGCCATGACTTCGGCGAACGTTATCGGCACGGGCAGCTCCGGCGTGGTGTACCGCGTGGGGCTCCCCAACGGCGACTCCCTCGCCGTGAAGAAGATGTGGTCCTCCGACGAGGCCGGCGCGTTCCGGAACGAGATCACGGCGCTGGGCTCCATCCGCCACCGCAACATCGTGCGGCTGCTCGGGTGGGGCGCGAACCGAAACACCAAGCTGCTCTTCTACACGTACCTGCCCAACGGCAGCCTGAGCGGGTTCCTCCACCGCGGCGGCGTGAAGGGCGCCGCCGACTGGGGCGCGCGCTACGACATCGCGCTCGGCGTCGCGCACGCCGTGGCGTACCTCCACCACGACTGCCTGCCGGCGATCCTCCACGGCGACATCAAGGCCATGAACGTCCTGCTCGGGCCCCGGAACGAGCCCTACCTCGCCGACTTCGGGCTCTCCTGCGTCCTCTCCGGCGCCGTCGCCTCCGGGTCCGCCAAGATCGACTCCTCCAAGCCCACACGCATCGCCGGATCGTACGGCTACATCGCGCCAGGTAAAGATTGTTCTAGCCGTGATCGTGTTAGCATCTCTTCTTAAAAAATTGGAAATTTTTTTGTCTGACATTTTTCTTCTTGATTGATGAAAACAGAGTACGCGTCCATGCAGCGGATCACGGAGAAGAGCGACGTGTACAGCTTCGGCGTGGTGGTGTTGGAGATCCTGACGGGGAAGCACCCGCTGGACCCGACGCTGCCGGGCGGCGCGCACCTGGTGCAGTGGGTGCGGGAGCACGTGCACGCGAAGCGGGGCACGGCGGAGCTCCTGGACCCGCGGCTGCGTGGGAAGCCGGAGGCGCAGGTGCAGGAGATGCTGCAGGTGTTCTCGGTGGCCATGCTCTGCATCGCGCACCGCGCTGACGACCGGCCGGCGATGAAGGACGTCGTGGCGCTGCTGAAGGAGGTCAGGCGGCCCGCCGAGGGCGGAGAGGAGGGGAAGGAGCAGCCGGCGTGCAACTCGGCCGCCGCCGCCGCCGCCACCACCACTGTGGCACCGGCCGTGCAGGCCCAGCGGTCGCCGGCTCGGAGCCCGCTGCCGAAGGGCGGCTCGTCGAGCTGCTCGTTCGCCATGTCCGACTACTCTAGCTGATGAATCATGCTCGTTGAAAGTGCTGGTAGATACGATTAGCAATTAGCAGGCACTGGAAAGGTGGAATTTTGAGATGTAATAAGATAGTGTGATTAGTTCATCAGTAAGTAGTTAATTGTTCATTAATTCAGGTTATAACTTGTAATTCTGTACCCAGATGTATTTGTACTTGTAAATTAATGGAAATCAATTTCAGAAAAAAAATGCAGAGCAAAGTAGCTCGTAGATTTACTACTAGAGTCAAAATGAGAAGTATGCCCTGTTCTTTTGGTAAAAAAAAACAGTGAAAACACTATTTACTCATCACATCTATCACATCTTCTCTCAAAAAAATACTATTATGATAGGACGCGGCTAAAATACAGCCGGCTGTAATATAGGTTAGGATACAGCCGGCTGTATTTAGGAAACTTTAGGAACCGACCCCTCCACGTTACCGGATACCGCGTGAAGATAGCACGTTCCTAGATCCACCCCCCCGGCGCGCGACCGCGGTCTTTTTGGCAGCAAAAACAGAGGCCCAGGTCGGGTGGGCGCGCGCGCACGCCAAAAAGACCTAGCTGGTCTGCTCCGCCGCGACCTGTCGCGTCGCGTCCCTAACACAGTGGCAACGGGCAGGGGCACACACAGGGTGCGGCGGCGGATCCAGAGAGACAAGCGCACACAAGCAAAAAGCAACAGAAAAACTGGACAACATCCAGATCAACAGGTGCGTACAAAATCAACATGAATGGGACCAAAAAATTCCAAACTGATTTGGCAGGATTTGGATCTAGAGATCTTGATTTGGGTCTAGAACCAGGATTCCACCCTAGTGCATAGACACAACACAATAAGGGGCATATTCTCATCAGAATTTGATTTTTCTGCTTGCCTGTCATGTCGAATTCTTGGCAAAACCTACAGATTGATATGCACATTATCTCCAATAACGATTCTTGATCTATCTGGCTGTATATACCTTTCAACACCATATCACTGTATTTACCTTCCCTTTCCACCTATCTGGCTGTATATGGTCGCTTGCCGATCTGCAAGAATACAATGCCAAATAATGTAGTTAGTGAATGCACTGAAAACAGATCATGTGAAACTGCAGCATGTTAGAGGGGGCAAAAACATGTAAAACTACAGCATGTGAAACATATGAATCTGAAAAAAGAGCATGTGAATCTGCAGAATGTTGACATGTGAATCTGATAAAAGAACATGTGAATATGCAGCATGTTAACAAGTAAAAAGGAACCAATAGCAACTTTAGGCTCAAATAAAAAAGAGCAGCACTATATTGTTGGCTAGATCAGTATACTAAAATCCTTAATTCATGTTTTTATTTCCCTGACTGGTAAAAACTGAATTAAGGTTGAGACAACTGTTTGTGAGCAATTTATAAGGATTATATGGTAACAAAATTGGTGGGTTATTATATCAACATGCCTTCTTGTTTGTAAATCTTTTGGCTGTCTAATTGGTGGCTGTTAATGACACTTGATACAACTTGTAATTTCAGGCACCATGGACTTGAACCAAATGCCTCCAGAGTATGACTATGATTTTATATATGTTGAGGCTGCAAATCCAGCATTTTGTACTCAAGTAGAGCCGGCAGCTGTTGTTTTGGAGTCCAATGATCAACTTCATGTCCCTTCTGGTGGCAACAATGTTCCTGGTGGTGACATGTTTGCTGAAGAAACAGGGCTGCATGCTATAACTGAGGGAGATGAAGATCCTAATGACAATGTTGAAGATGTGTGGTGCACACCCCCTGTACCATACACCGGGCAAACTTTTGCAACCAAAGAGGAAGGAAAATCTTACTACAATGTTTATGCAAAAAGAATTGGTTTCTCAATTCGCATAAGTGCTACACGTCTGTCAGGTTCATCAAGACAACAGCGCAAAGTTATTTATGTCTGCAATAAAGAAGGCCATGGTAGAAAAGCTAAGGAAGAGGTAGTGAATGTTGAATCTGATGATGACAACCCTACTGGCTCGGAATCTGAATCTGAAACTGATGCTGGTGGAGAAGAGGTTAAGAAGAAGAAGATTGATGGCGGAAAGAAGAGGAAGAGAGAAAAGATGCTTCACACGGGGTGCAAAGCGAGGATGGTTGTGAATCTAATAGATGAACGATGGCATGTTACCTACTTTTTGGCTGAGCACAACCATGATGTAGTTGTCAAGCCTTCTCTAAAGAAATTCCTAAGATCTCACAAAGGAATACCGCAGCAGGAGAGGGAGTTTATTACCCTATTGCATGGATGCAACCTAACCTCCGGGCGCATAATGCAACTCATGAATGAGCTCTATGGTTCTGCGCAGATTGTGCCATACGAAGGAAAGGACATCAGCAATTTTAGGTCAAACATTAGGAGGACAAAGACAGAGAAGTACAAGGACATGCAGCAAGCAATAGACCGCTTTAGAGAGATACAGCAGGAAGATGCAAATTTCTTCTGCAAGGTGCAACTGGATGACAGGGACAGAGTGCAGAGCATCTTCTGGGTTGATAGTGTGGCAAGACAGTCATACATTGATCTGTATCATGATTGTGTGTCCTTTGATGCTACCTACATGACCAACATGTATGACATGCCATTTGCTTCATTCATTGGAATTAATAAGCATGGGCAATCAATCCAGTTGGGGTGTGCCTTCCTAAGGGATGAGAAAAAACCTAGCTATGTGTGGCTGATTCAAGCATTCTTGGAGGCTATGAGGGGGAAGTCTCCCATGAACATCATAACGGATCAAGACGCTTCTATGAGATATGCCATTGCACTAGTGTTGCCTAATACTACTCATAGAAACTGTCGCTTCCACATTATGGACAAGTTTTTAGGCACGATAGGTCCGCTGCTTGATAGCAATGAAGAATTGGAGGAAGATTTCAAAGAATGCATGAACCACACGGTGACTCCGGATGAATTTGACACAAATTGGGCTGCTATGCGAGACAAGTATGGTTTGCGGGACAATGCACATTTTTAGCACTTGTATGCCCTTAGAAGCACTTTTGCCCCAGCGTTCTACATGCATTCATTTTTCCCATTCCTACAATCAACACAACGCAGCGAGGGCTTCAATGCAGTACTGAAAAAAATATGTGAACCCGAATATGTCAATACTCCATTTTGTTGAGCAATACCAGAAGATATAGGACAAAATTCTTGTTGCTGAGGATGGTCAGGATTTTAGGACAGATGATAAAGAGAGACGGAGATGGTCTAAATTTCCTATAGAGCGGCATGCTGCCAGTATCTACACAAAGAAGCTGTTCTACAGATTTTCAGCTGAGTTTGAAAAACATGCAGAATATGATGTGAAGCAAGAAAACAACATCCACTACAGGCTGGTGCCTAATAACACACGTGTGTATGGCTATGGCAAGAGAGAATACATTGTGACGGCAATTGTGGAAGAGCAGAGTTACTTCTGCGAGTGCTGCAAGTTCGATAGAGATGGTATTCTTTGTTGCCATATTCTGAAGGTGTTTGTCACGTTAGGAGTTAAAACCATCCCAGATAACTACATACTTGAGAGGTGGGTTCAGGAGCCACTCATGCCGGCGGTGGTGGTTGGTGATGCTGCTAATGTGCCTACTCAGCCGGACTTAGTAGCACGTGGTATGCCTTTAAGTGGGCGGAGGACTTTGTGGTTCACAAATTTGTCTAAAGCTTTTGCAGGTTTGGCAGCAGAGGGTTGTATGTCTAATGAAGCATATAAAGTCACACAGAATCATATAAAGATTATGCAGTCCGAACTTAATGAGCTAAAGAAGAAAAGGAAATCTCGTAGGCAACGAGTGAGCAGTGGGGCAGTGCCTGCATCTGCACCATCTACCTCTACCCCAGCTGCTGATGGACAGGTTGGGGGATCAAATACAGCTGCTGATGCCCATACCCAAGAAGGTAGTCATCTTGTTGCTGCTGATACCCATACCTAATATGTTTTTTTTCAAAAAAAGATAATAACAACTTGTCTTTTAGGTGCTGTTGATGGTGAGCATGGCTTGCCACTTCAGGTGGAGAACCCTCCCAGGTCGAAATGTAAAGGGCGCAAAAAAGAGAAGAGGCTGAAGAAGGGAATGAATGCACAGTCTACTAAGAGGAAGAATAGGTGCAGCAAATGCAAGTCTACAGAGCACAACATTGCGCGTTGCCCGAAGGCTGCAGAGGAGAGAGGGATTGACTTGGAGCTAGCTCCTGCTCAGTCAAAGGTCTAAAAAGAAAATTGGGGGAAATTGGTTCTGAATAATGTTAAGTTGTTGTTTGAAACAGGCATTATTGCCCACTTAGTAAATTAAGTTGCCTAAGTTTGCTGCAATCAGTACTGGAAAAAGTCTGAAAAAACTCGCTTATAGGAGCTTATTATAGAAGCTTATAGTAGCTTTTAGTAGATTATAGTTTGCTGAAAAAACAGTAGCTCATATATAGATGCAGCTATCTGTGCACAAACATGCAGTGCAAAAAATAAGCTATGTAATAGTTTGGTTTTTGCACTCATATAAACTGGATTGTGAAAAGCATAAAGTTTCGTTGCAATGTGTGCTAAGTTGGTGTTGAATCGAGATCTCCTACATACCTATTTCCCACGCAAGAATGTACTCTTCCACTTGGTGTCGTTTTCTTTGTGCGTAAACCACTTGTATGTGAAGAGCTTCCGGATATTGGGGATATCTTTGTGATTGAAGTTGCAAACTTTGCGTCCATCCCAATGTTCAGCATGCATCAGCATGTGGAAGCCGCAATCATGGCTATAAAAATGGATACACAAAAAGACATCAGGTCGTGATTATTTGCTGTGTGCAGAATCAGATTATGTAGCTGGAGAATAAGTGCCAACAATACATCAGGGGGTGTGTGCGGACAAAAAAAAAGAAGATTATTACCGCATAAAGAATAAGAACAACACAAACTACTTATATGTCTAGTATATTTGTCTGATTAACAGCATCCTATAAGTGCTATGAGATAAATGGCATTCCAAAAAATATTATCACGGTAGACTTGGTGAGATGGACAAATATGGTTGAGAAATGTAAAACTGATACAGAGGGAAAAAGTTGTACGCACTTGTTGTTCTGAGGTGGGACGCTGATAGAGACAATTTCATAGTTTTCAATAACAACTTTTGATTCCGAGTAGAATTCGCTCCAGAGATGCTTGATTGATTCCACTATTTCGTCGCAACAAGTCCTTAATGACGTGTCTTCAAGAGTTCTCATTGAGTCAAGCACTTCAAACCTCCTATTGCGTATGTTGAGCACCAAAAGGAAGTAGTGCCCAACATCACCAAGGTTTTTTGCCTTCAAAGCTTGAAGAACAGGGAACATGACCTACAAAAAGTTTTTGCTGCTGTTTTAGAAAGAAAGAAAATGCAAATAGTTGGAATAAAAACACAACACAGGGTGCTGAGTTTAAAAAATGATGTATCTTATTAAACAAGCATGAAAACTAAAGTTGCTTGCCTGATTAAGTTGCCTAAGTTGATCGAGAACAATAAGATTGCGAAAGTTGCTTGTTTATGAACCATATTATGTTGACTAATTAGCAAGAACCTCGGGCTATTATAAAGTTAGACTGCATACCATTTGCCTGTAGTCAAGGTGGTTTGTGCCTTTGTTGAATAGCCGCTTGATCTCTGCCCTGTCCAGGTCGCCAGACAAGAGGTATCGCTGAATAGTACAAGATTTACATAGAAAAAATGTTACTTAGATGATAAACGTTGTTGGTCAGGTGGTTCTGGACAAAACCAAAGAAAGAAAATTCATTTGTATAACATGAAAAAGCACTCACAGACAGTCGTAGAGGCATAATCCGTTTTATTGCACCTCTGCCCTTAGGGTTGATTGCATATATGCCAACCTCTGCAACTGTGTTGATTAGATGTCCATTGGGCTTCATTGAATTTGCAAGCTCGTGCAAAAAAATGTGGGTAGGCCAGAAATTGACGATTATCATCCTGTGGGCATGAAAACACATAGATCAAACAAATGAGGGGCAGCAGAATGAGGTTAGCGAAAAAAACACTCAAGATTTGAAAAAAGCACGTACTCTTCGCTATTTATGTCCCTTGATCTAGAAGGATTTCCATGGGTTTTGATGATGGCATCGTAGAGCTGGCATACTTCCTTGCTGCAGTTAAATGACTTTTTTGGTGCAGTATCAGCGTATGGTGACTTCAGCGCAGCGGGCTTCCTTAGTCTCCTCATGGCTGCTGGTTGGAATGCTAGTGTCACGGATGAGTTTGCTGATAACGGTTCTTTTCCTTTTGCTACTGCTGCTGCTTCTGGTGTTCTCCTTTGATCCTCTAATATTTCTACTGACTTCTCACTACTTCTTACTTCTCCATCCTTCTGGCTTGAGCTGACTCCGATTACGCTAGGTTCTGCGTTGTTGCCGTCTTGAGAGGTCTTCATCTTGAACTTCTTTATAGCATCTTCTTCAATCTCCCTTAATGCCTCTTCTGTAATCCCATCAAAGTAACATGCAAACCCTGGTTCATTGAGCCAGTCTTGGTTTGAGGGCTGTGTTGCAGGCGAGAATGTCTCTGATTCGTCCACAAATTTCATTATGTCAATTTCGGGTGGGGTGAAATCTAGAGAGTTGCTCCTTGCAATTGGTGGTGGCTCCACTGCTCTTTGGCATGCATCATCAGCTGACTTACTCCTCTTCGGGATGCGCTGACTAGCTGATTTGCTGCTCTGGGGATCGATAGGGTGATCTATTGAAGTTCCAGGTACTCTCAGCCTTAACCTCGCCCTTCTGTCCTTGGCTGTGGGTGCTGGAATTGTCTCCAAAGGGACAGGCTCGATCGTTTCCTTGAGCGTCCTTAGCCTTTTAATCAGCGGGATTTTACCATCTTCATCTGAGTCGTCTTGTTCAGGTGGGTTGCTGGCTGCTGTGTGCCTCTCACCTTCACCTTCAGGGAGGCCTTCCTCATTGCCCTCTGAAATGGGGGTGAGGTCCGTGCTGCTGTCATTCATAGATCTGCAGCGCTTTGAACGTCCCTTGCTCGCTTCTGCATCACTAGAATTTTGCTTGCTGGTTTGTGCATCACTAGAACTTGGTATATTTTCCTTGCTCTGTTGTCCTTCTTCAACAACATCCTCTTCTTCTCCATCTGCTGCGTGTGGCTGGTCATCTCCTTCGCCTTCATCATCTTCATCTTCTTCAGAGTCTGATTCTTCCCAATCATCTTCTTCCTCCTCCTCATCCAGTTGCTCTTCATAGTCAACATCTTCATCATCTGGTTCTTCATTTGAGGTGGACCTTGTCCTCTTTGATCTCCTTAAACTAGGTCCACTTGTACCTTGTGCTGCCTGCATTCCAACTGCACCAACTTCATTGAGGAAAGTTCCAAGCAAATCTGTCATCCCACACAGCATTTTGCTTGCAGCTTCTGAAAGCTTTCTCACATCCTGCATGAGAAAAAAAATGCATGAGCAACATGCCACATGATGGTGCGCTGGTAAGAAAAAAATAAAAAACAACAAAGTTTACCTGGACTGGCATTCCTCCGGGTACCTTTGAAGCCACAAATCGAAACAGGTCTTCCGTCCTGAATAAAGACTCCTGGACAGTTGTATTAGATGACTGCTTGAGCTGAAAAAAAACACAACATGATCAGACCTAAAAAAAGAAGCCACAAAAACTGTGTTGGCATGTGTGCGTTGCTGCTCCATACCTTAAGTTTTCCAAATGACCCATCATTGTTGGTGTCTAGCTTGATAAGCTTATCCAATAGTTTCCGTGACCATACTGCTACTCTAGGAGTAGTTTCTGGTATATGCAAGCTAGGAGCATCTAGTGCGTCTGCATATAGTATCTGCATATAGTAAGAAAAAAAGTAGTAAGAACCAAAATAAAAGATTCACATATTTGCAGCTAAACATGTGTGTACAATTGGTTTTTAAAACCAACTAAATTGATGCCTAAAATGAACCTAATTGGACATTCTGCAGTGCTAAGTTGCTGAACACACAAATTAAATTGCTGACCAAACAAAATAAACATGTGTGTACAATTGGTTTTTAAAACCAACTGAATTGATGCCTAAAAAGAACCTAATTGGACATTCTGCAGTGCTAAGTTGTTGAACACACAAATTAAATTGCTGACCACACAAATAAACATGTGTCTGTGAGTTGGTTTTCAAAACCAACTGAATTGATGCCTAAAATTATGAAAATTGGATAACCTCCAGTGCTAAGTTGTTTCAAGATAATTAATTGGATGCAGCATCGGGTATCGCATAAACAAGTAACTGAAAAATCTCATTTAGGTACAAAGAAACTAAATTCTCTAGCTACCAAACAGAAAAAGGACATCCCTGCAGTAATAAATAACACATTTAACTACATGAAAACTGAATTTCTCTAATCAATACCTAGGTACTGTAAAAAACAGCAAACAAATACAAAAAAAGGGCAAAAGGAAACTGCAGAATCTGAATCTTAATTTGAATTGAAGAAAACAAAGGTAGGGGGGCTGGCGATACTTACAACAAGCACGAGGATGCATCCCCTGATAGATACTTTGTTGTTAAGTTTTGAACCACCATCCTTCAGCTGATCTACAACAAATTGTGACCAATTTAAATCCTTGACATGATCCAAGTGAACTAGCTCCGGGTAGCATCTCGGGCTTATTCCAAGGCTTGTCGGAGGGCACAGAAATGTTGATACAGCAATCATGAGCCATGACCTTAGAAAATCATCATTTGCTTCCTTGTTGTTCTTCACCCTTTCACAAATGGCCTCTATCCTAGGGGCTGCACGAACAATATCATACTGATCATGAATGAATTTAATGGCTTCAGCTTGAAGTTCGTACTTCACTTCCTCTCCACTGTTAGCCAAACCCAGTATTCGTGAAACAGCCTCTGCACTCACTTTAATTCTGCCTCTGCCAGGTAGCACAAGCTCCATAGTCTCAGCATCAAAGCATTCGACTATGAGCCACGTTGCGAACTCTGCAGGGATAGTGTGGCATGCAATTTTGAGTAGCCCTCCAAAATTGACCCCTTCAATCAGCTGCCGCTGCTCTGGTGAGATATGTGGATATAGCTTGACAAGCCTAGAAGGTGATGCCCTAGTCCTCAGGCCCTACATAAATGGGCGCAAAAAAAAACAGAGAGAGAGTGAGATGATTGAGGGAAGATATGATTGGGAAAAATAGTAGATTAATTATGGAGGTGCATAGCACACATACATATATAGGCAAGGGTCTAGAGTTGGTTTATATAAACACCACCAATCTAGGAGACCCTTGCCCTCTACACAAGAAACCCAAGGGGGGGCGGCCGGCCACTAGGCCAGGTGCAACACAGACCCTAAAGGCCCAACAGGGCCTATATACAAGCAGTCTAACAATGATGAAAAACAGATGGTGAACAAAATGAGAAGTTTGTGATAGGGTAAAAAGTAGCACCAGTTTGAATAGAACCGACATACCGCGTTTGCCCCTGGTTGGCGTCCCGGAACATTCCTCTTTCTTCTAGGCATTGTCAACTTCAACAGCGAAGAAGAAATACGCAATCCATGTGTGCATGAAACAAAAATGAAATAAAGCAAAAATGTGTTAGTACATGCTTATAATACCAAAAAAAACTATGACCTAGAAACAATTCCTTGGCCTAAAGATCGAGTGACCCATGTAGTGCCACCACACCGGGCATTACAGGGCACGAGCGATATGGAAAAGATCGTCCATTCCCATTCCACTCTGGTGGATTTTTGTTGGCTATGCTTACATAGTTCAAACGATCGTTAGGCCAAGGACCAAAAACCTTCATGCAGCGGGAAAAAGTATCACCACTCACCTTTGTGCCGTAGAGATTTCCGCCCCTGCTCCTCCTCTGCCGCTGAACCATGAAACAAAATGAAACAAAGCAAAAAATGTGTTAGTACATGCTTATAACACCAAAAAAATTATGAACTAGAAACAATTCCTTGGCCTAAAGATCGAGTGACCCATGTAGTGCCACCACACCGGGCATTACAGGGCACGAGCGATATGGAAAAGATCACCCATTCCCATTCCACTCTGGTGGATTTTTGTTGGCTATGCTTACATGGTTCAAACGATCGTTAGGCCAAGGAACAAACAACCTTCATGCAGCAGAAAAAAGTATCAACACTCACCTTTCTGCCGTAGAGATTTCCGCCCCTCCCCCTTGTGACAGAACCGCCCAAAATAAATCTGAATTATCACCTAAGCCGGTCCACGTGGCTCATAAGCGACAACCAAGAGCTATTTTGTCGCCTCTGCCGGGTCAAGCCCGGTGAATCACTTAATACAGGATCGAGCATATGCGCTAAGCCCACATGAAGGCGGGACCAAAGTACATCATTACATTACATAAAAGTCCTCAAGTACTTGATATTACAAACTAGGTTTTTCAGTACATAAAAGTAAACATGGTTCAGAGTTAAACAGCGGAAAGTAAACTAAACGCGGGATACACAAGGGAGGCCATCCAAGTATATCACTCCTCATCATCGTTCTCCCATTCAATTTCCCATCTATCTGGAATAACACCAGGCCAGATAGGATTACCTGAAAACAACAAAATAAGCAAGACTGAGTATTCTAATACTCAGCAAGACTGACCCGTCAAAATAAAAGACACAGCTAGACATGCAAGGCTTTTTGGCTGGTGGGTTTGTTTTGCCAAAAGCAACTAAGAGTTGATCCTTACTTTCAAATTTTAGCTCAAATTCTAGTATGTTAACCATTCTAGGTAAGCACCTAGCTAAACAAGCATGGTTGTGCAATCAAGATTAATCAAGCATCAATATTAATCCAAAATGTTTCATAAATAAACATGAGGTAGCCAGTGGTCAAGCCGACTTAGATAACGGCGAGTGACCGACGATCAATCGATTTATATCCTTGCAAGGTAAACCCAAGATACACGGAAGAAGGTAGACCCCAAAGAATCCAAAGAAAAGCAAATGCGGAGTCTACCCCGACCAGGCGGTTCCCGTCACTCCCCAGATTAGGGACAGATGCCACAGTCCTAAGTACAAGGTTACTGGGACGCCCTCACACGGCACGCTCAGACTCACACTTGCACTACCAGAATCAAACCGAGAGACGCATCTCAAGATTAGTAGCCATAAAGTCTCCGCACTGGTTCATTAGGTACTAGGCTTACCGGTCCCATTCCCGACAAGCACTTGGTACGTTCAATAGCTTAGACCAGCACCATGCTACTCGGTCGAGACCGAACCCATTGCTCTTACCACATGAGCGAGTCAATTTAACCAACTTATGATTCCAACATAAGCATCCTATATCTCGCGAGCAATGAGTCATTACTCGACTTGTACCGTATCCTTAGAGCATGGCACTAGCGTTCTTAACATACTAGTAAAAGAGCATAGGAGTCCTAAGGATCACGCATCTAGGTTTCAAAGCAACTCCAGAGACTTAAATGCACAAGTAAACAATAAGTACTGAAAAGTAAAAGGGTATGAGCTTTTAATCCAAAAAGGTTATATGTGACTCCGGTGCTTGCCTTCCTCTGACTCTACACTAGCCTTGGGCTCTTCTAGACTTTGGTCCAGGTCTTGCTGCCCACTAACTTGATTTAGCTCTCCACTGGCGGATCCCTCTTCCTCCACAAGCGTGTACGTCCTGTCGGGAAGATCTACACGTTATGCATATGCATTAGTTATGGTGTGAAGGTGAGATATTTTATCATTAACCCAACTCTTGTGGGCCATATTTATCAAAACAAACAAGAGAGCTCACAAAAGTATGGTGTGTGGTGAGAGTGAACTAACATCTATTTTGATGGTGATTGCGTGCACATCTAAACAAATTAACTTATTAAACTTCATTAAAATTAAAGGGTGGATGATGATGATCTATCTATGCCTTGGGTGGTGATTGCGTGCATATCTAAGAAAGTTAAATAACAAACTTCACCATCAGCATAGGGGTGTGTGCTTAAATTCATTTTAAACAGCAACTGAACTTAAACACCTTTAAATCAAATTAAAAGATAAAATAAAGTTATATATTCCATTATAACTAGCATTCATCCATAAATCATAATAAATAAAATATAACTCCAACTGTCATGAAGATTTTATCAGAGCAGTATATGACTAAACTAAACTTAAATATAAATTTTCAGCTTCAGATCATTTATACATTATTTTAAATGAAAAAGACAAATATCAGCCTAGATAAACTTCATTAAATCACACAAAAAGGTTCTCTAGTCCTTTTGATCCCAAATTTTTCCTACAGCTCCAATATGCCAAAACTAAGTTCTAACCCAACATGTTCAAGTGGATTCATCATATATTTCAAGTTATGAATTTGACATCCATCACAAGCACAAATACCAAACACTAAACAAACAGACTCCTAAAATCACCATTATTTTTCCAGGGGTGCTTAACATCACAACAAAGGCCTAGGGTGCATTGGTGCTCAAAGAAATTATATTTTGAGGGAACTATAAAAAGCATCAAGCTTAAGCTAGCATAGATCTTACAAAAATCTTAACTAGAGTTCTACACAACAAACATGTGTGAAACTTTGTCACAAAACTGAACATGGAGAACACAACAACATAACCAAATTTCATTGCATTTGCATGTGTACATTTTGAACTACAACAAATATGCCTCAAACTGAGTTTGAATTTACATTTAAAACTAAACAGAAAAAGCCTATATAACTTTCGTAAAAGTTGTAGATCTACGCACAAGGATTCCAGAACAGTTGGATTTACATTTTTCCGATTTTGCTACAATTTTCTACGGATTTTCTAAGTTACAGCCGAAACCCTGAAACACATTTACAAGCAGACCCTTGACAGAAGTTTCGGAAATTACAGAAGGGTCCCTACTTTGCAGAAAACTCCCTAATCAAAGCTCCAGGCTTGCAATGTAGTCCTCGCCGGCGAGGAGGAGCTCGCCGGCGGCGGCTAGCTGCCGGAATCGGTCGGGGAGCGGCGCCTAGGGTCAATTGGTACCTGTAGGGGAGAGATTGAGGTGTTTGCCGGACGGGAGGCGGAGTAGACGGGCGCCGGCGGCGGTGCGGCCTCAGGATGCCCGCCTCGGCTCGGCCTGGCCGGCGGTGGCGCGGTCTGGCGACCCGACTGCGGCGTGGCGGAGTTCAGGGAGGAGCAGGGAAGGGCGCAGAAGGGGAAGGAACAGCCGATTCGGCTCGGCCCTGGCCAAGGATGTGCTGCGGCGGCGAACGCGCTGCGGCAAAACGAGGCACGGTGACGGGCGTTGCGGCTGATTTTTGCGACGCTCATGTGATGACCACGCGACGAGGACGAGGCGACGGATGAGGTCTTTGACGCGGCAAAAGGCCAGCTGGCCGAGCGCATGCATGCGGCCGCCTGGCACTCGCGCGCCCGGGCACGTGGCCCAGGACAGCGCGGGCCGGCGAATAGGCGCGGTGCACGGCCAAGGCTCGAGGCGGAGGGCCCACGACGACGCCTTGGTCCACAGCGACGACCTCCAAGTCCGTACGCTAGAGTTTGCGCGACTCAACACGTGGCAGGACGGCGCTGGCGCGCGCGCGAACGCTCTGGAGCGCGGCCACGGCGACGCCGGCGACACAACTCATTTCGTGATCCAGTTTTCGAAATTACGAAACTCCAAAAAGTGTCAACATACTCGAAAATCTCCAAAAATATAAGTTGTAGAGGAGCTATAGACCTACAACTTTTACAAAGGGCGACCTATGTTTTGATCCACGGATTTGTGGGAAAAATGCTTTCAAAACGCAAGAATTCTCGGCCCCATTACACTATGCGCAGAAACTTCGTCTCAAATTTAAGCGACTTTGCACTCAAAATTCGAATGTCCATCAATTATGAAAAATGTGTTCCCGGAAATAAAGAACAACTTTTATATTGGCCAATTTTGAACTTCTATAGTGAAATTTGAAGAACGCGCAAGAAAACCGAATCAGCCTTTTGGATCCTTAGGGGTTTGACCACGTATTTGGACTTTGACCAAGAGCTTTTGTGCAAATGTGTGCATAATCATGTCAAATATGTTTATGAGCCAATTAATCATGATTAACCCAACTAATTAAGGTATTTATCTTTAATAAACACCTAGGGTGTTACACCCCTACTCCTCCTCTGCCACTGAACCTTTGAGGCACTTCACCTTTAGTGCACGCAAAGCTAACCTTCAAGCCACACAGGTCCCCCCCACCTTCCCTCCACCCCCCGCTCAATCTTCCGCCATCCAAAACCTAAAGGGCAAAACATAACAGATTATGACATAATTATATAGCAAGATAAAATCATGTACTGTCCATGCCTGCTATGCACTCATGCTCGTAATTCGCTAAAAGCTATATTGCAAATCTCAATTGAAAAAAGATGATATGACACAAAAGAAGATGTAACCCCTAGAACAGGACAACTAACCAGAAAAGTGTCCATTGCAAAAACTCACGTAAGCGGTTCGCATATATGTCTAGCATAACACCAAAAAATGTAGCTGGACATCACACTATTTTACAATGCACACCTAACTGATGATAGCAATTCAGTTGTCGCATTACATATTTTCTAGAGGAGGGGGAGGGCATTGCTCTGTTTTTTAGTACCTAGATCACTACTAATTCCAAGTCCAATGTACAGTTATGATAATTCACTCATTTGCTTAGTATCAGTACTAATTGCTAACAAAAAAAATGTACAGTGTTGGTATGATAGGTTGGCTGATATGTGAGGTTTCAAGGGCAAACAAAAACGTTTGTACAGACGAATTCAGTTTCAACAACTGCAGTTCAAGAATGAAATGTAATCTGACACTACATTTAAAAAGTCAGGAAGCGTCCGCTAATGAAAACTGGAGCTAATGAACCAAAATGATATGATAAATCATGAACTGGTGGCGGAGTGATTTGCTCTGCTAAAAATCATGAACTATTGTTTGATAGGTTTGGGAGTGATCCCCATCCGCCCCATATGCAGCTATTTGTGCAGCAGAATAGCAGAAAATCTATTTGTGGCAACAGAATAGCTAATTGGCTAGTTCTATAGCTTGCTAAAACAGATTAACTACTCAGACAAGCATAACCCCCACCTAGAAAACCTAACACAGAAACAATTTTTTCCAGAATTCACAACAACACAGATAAACAGATCATGTGAATTTTTCAGCATTGAATCAGACAAAAGCATAACCCCCCAAACCCCACCTAGAAAACTAACAGAGATTGCACATGTCTCGATTTACCCTAATTTGCATATTCAACTACCCACTACCCTCCTGTACCACCAAATCTATATCTCAAGTGAAAATGGAAATCCTCAGAGATCCTTATGAAAAATGCAAAACAAATCGAACGAAATGCTAGTCAAAGCACAGTACGAATCACCCCCCTGCTTCTGTATGTGGAAATGCACCCAAAAGTGTGACGAGATGAACTCGACTAACCTGATTGCGTTTTTGTCCCCGAAATCCTGAAGCCCTTCCACGCGCGCTCCTTTGATTCGATGCAGCGCGGACTCGCCGTCGGCGTCACCCTCGAGGTTCACCTCCCGCCGCCAGATCCTGAAGCCGCCGCCCCTCGCGGTTCGCCTCCGCTGCCGGATCCTGAAGCTGCCGTGCCTCACGGTCCGACTCCCGCCGCCGAATCCTGAAGCCGCCGCCCCTCGCCGGTTCGCCTCCGCCGCCGGATCCTGAAGCCGCCGGGATGCTGAAGACGCACCACCTCGTGGTTCACCTCCACCGCCGGGATTCGGGAGACGCCCCACCTCGCGGTTCGCGTCCGCCGCCGGGATCTGGGAAACGGCCCACCTCGCGGTTGGCCTCCGCCGCCGGGATCCAGAAGCCGACCCACCTCGTTGTTCGCCTTCAACGCCGGGATCCTCGAGCCGGTCCTGTGAAGCAAACAAATGATGAAATCATCAACCGTGCGTTCCGCGGCATAGCAGGCAACGCCGAGAGTAGTACCGTGAGCTCACCTGCGTGTGCGCGGTCGCCGTCGGCAGCAGGGATCCGCGGCGGCGCCGGGGGGAATGCCGAATCGCCTAGAAATCGCCGGGGAAGAGGGGAGAGAGGAACCCTAGAGAGAGAGGGGGAGGAATGCAAATGGGAAACGACGGGCGGGAGACCCAAAGTTTGAACAGTCGCGCGGGTGGTACTCTGACTAGTGGGACCCACACGCAAGTGAGTGGAAACGGGAAGAGCGGTGGGCGCGGGCACACGTGGACGCGGCCGCCGGGCGCACGTGGCGCGGCTGTAACGAAAGTTTCTTCACAGCCGGCTGGTAACAAGTCATTGGGATTATGATACTATTGATTTGCAGCTTTATTATTCCTTTTAACCCAAAAGAACGGGTCCTAGAGAAGTTTCAATAAACAAAGAGACATCTGAAGAAAGGCCACGATCCGTGTATGGGCCAAAATGTGTAGTAGCAAATGTTAGGGCCCATCCTGAAAAGCTTCTTATTTACTAGGCCCAGTCCAAGGTGATCCAGCCCGAAATTGATCAATCAAGCGGCCCAAGCCTCCGAATCTCAAGCAACCCTACTCCCACCCGAGCACCCGCCGCCGCGCCCTCCAGCCCCGCGCGGCACGCTTGTCTCCGGCCCGCTCGCCGCCGCCGCCGTCGCGTCTCTCCAGCCCCGCGCCGCTCGTCATTCTAGCTGGGCTAGCGCCAGCGCCAGCTCCGTTGGGCGCTTCACTTGCGGCTGGGAACTGGTTTTTACTCGTGATGTCGCCGGCTGCCGGAGAGCTCGCTGGAGCCCGCGGAGAGGGCGGGGGCGTGGAGGTGCAGAGGGTCTTCATAGGGGCCGGCTGCAACCGTGTGGTGAACAACGTCTCGTGGGGAGCTTGCGGCCTCGTGGCCTTCGGCGCCCAGAACGCCGTCGCCCTCTTCTCCCCCGAGGTCTGCCACCTCGTTTCTTATCCTTCTGTTTCCTGCAATTTGAACTACTTTATTAGTATATCTATGTCATTGTTTTGATTAAATCGGCCAAACCCGTGCTCGTTCGAGCAGAGAGGTGAGATCGTGACAACGCTTCCGGGGCACAAGGCGCCAGTGAACTGCACGCTGTGGCTTCCCACGAAGAAGGATGTGCTCCAAGGTGCATCAGTTTTTGTACATTTTTTAGACTTTTGCAGCTCAATGTTTCTAAACTTAAACTTAAAGTGATTTTAGTTTGGAGCTTGCTGAAACGACTTTCTTCTGATTGTTAGTTCTTTGCGATTTGGTTTGAGCAAGCTTTTATGTTTCGAATGTAATTGAACCCTGTTTCAGTAGCGATCGTCTGGAGCTGACTGTTGACTATCACTGTTTGGTTCATTCAATGAATTGTTTTAGTTGATAACTGACAAGCTGCAGATATATGACACTAGATTAGATATGTCTAATCCTAAATGCTGATTTCTTTTCCTCTTCTGTGAAGCCTAGAGCTGAATTGTTGACTGTTTTTTCTTAATGGTTTGCAGTTCGTGGCAGGGAGACATACTATCTACTCTCAGGAAGTGCTGATGGCACTATCATCGCATGGAAGATTGGTTCTGGCAAAGGAGATGTGAGCTTTTTCTGTTTTCACCTTATTATAATTGCATACTGTGTTCTGCAACTTATATTAATGGCCTTCACCACAATACTGTAGTACTAGAATGGGTTGCAGTCATGCAGTTGCAGCGTAATTGATGGGACATATTTGTTTGCTTAACTTGAAATTGGTTCGAATAGTTTCTTCTAACGCTTAGTTGTTTGATTTATTGTTCATGCCTTCTTTGCAGTGGTCTCATGTGTTGCAGCTCCCAGGGATGCATAAGAAAGGGATCACCTGTCTTGCTGGAAGGATGGTGTCTGATACTGTTGCAATTTTTGCTTCTACTTCGTCAGATAGTATTGTGGTTATTTGGGAAATGGTGATTGAGCCCACCCCTGGTGGTAAGATGGCTTTACTTCTGGATTGTGATAGCTACTGCTTGGAGCATATTTCTAAGAATCATACAGATTTAGCGAGTCACATTCTATTGTTTTTTCTATCGTATGATCTTGACGGTTTTGAACTTTGGAGAATGTGTGTTGCTGTTGCACTTTAAGTTATTTTCTTTATCTTCTGCAGGCAGCTGCAAAGTGTCTTGCCTGCATACTTTGTCCGTTGGTTCAAAACCAATGGTTTCACTTTCATTAGCAGTGTTACCAGAACAGGGAAGCCATCTAATTTTGGCAATGGGTGGTCTAGATCACAAGATCCACATTTATTGTGGGGACAAGTCGGGCAAGGTTTGTTACGTTTTTAATACCTTTTTTTTGGGTCCCTTCTTTTTTGTCCTAACTAGGCATTTTCCATGAGCAGTTCATTAAAGCTTGTGAACTTAAAGGTCATTCTGATTGGATCAGAAGTTTAGACTTTTCTTTACCCGTGATGGTGAGCAGAGAAAAGCACAACCTCTTCCTTGTTAGCTCGTCTCAGGACAGAACCATTAGGATATGGAAAATGGATTCAGAAGCTGTTTCTTCAGGCTCCACGGCACAAATGAGGAATGCAAATATTGAAATGACCTCCTATATTGAGGGACCACTGTTTGTAGCTGGCAATACAAGCTATCAAGTATCACTGGAGTCTCTTCTTGTTGGCCATGAAGATTGGGTATATTCCGTAGAGTGGCAACCACCAACACTGTTACCTGGGGATGAAGCTCATCAGGCAATGAGTATACTATCTGCATCCATGGACAAGATGATGATGATATGGAGGCCAGAGAAAAATACTGGCATTTGGATCAATTTGGTGACGGTTGGTGAATTAAGTCACTCGGCACTTGGATTTTATGGTGGGCACTGGCAGCCTGATGGAAAATCCATTCTTGCACATGGCTATGGTGGCTCCTTCCATATGTGGAGAGATGTTGGACTGGATTCTGAAAACTGGCAGCCTCAGATAGTCCCATCTGGTCATTTTGCTCCTGTGTCTGACTTAACATGGGCAAGATCTGGTCAATATTTGTTATCCGTTAGCCATGACCAGGCAAGTTTTTGTGCTTATTATCAATTTTGGCCCATACTTATATAAGTATAATTTGGTTGGTTGTTGTGTTATCTCTTCTACATGCTAATGTTCTTCTGTATCAATGCTAAATATGCAGACAACACGAATATTTGCTCCTTGGAGAAATCAAGTTAAACCTGGAGACATGATCTATTGGCGTGAAATCGCACGTCCACAAATTCATGGCCACGATATTAACTGTGTGGCATTTATTCAGGGTAGTGGGAACCACCGCTTTATTAGTGGTGCTGATGAAAAGGTTTCTAGGGTCTTTGAAGCTCCCTTATCATTTTTGAAGACCCTACAACATGCAACTTTGTTGAAATCTGATGTCTCTGACGATTTTGACAATGTGCAAGTCCTTGGAGCAAATATGTCTGCTCTTGGGCTTTCACAGAAACCCATATATACACATGGTTAGCATTTCTCACACATCCCATGGGTATATGTCACTTAGCAATAGTCCCTTGTTTTACGTGGCTTTGAAAAACTGCATCTTTAAACAATTCAGTTTTCTTTTATTTGATGCTACTTTTTGCATGGTGGTGTATTCAGGAGTCAAGGATTCCCCGAGCAGTAATTCTAGTGATGGTCCAGATTCTATGGAGACAATTCCTGATGCAGTGCCTACTGTATTTAGCGAGCCCCCTGTGGAGGACCAACTTGCATGGAATACTCTATGGCCTGAATCGCACAAACTATATGGTCATGGAAATGAGCTCTTCTCGATATGCTGTGATTATGAAGGCAAGCTTGTTGCATCATCTTGCAAGGTATTGGTTCTGTATGGTTTTTTTTTTTGTGCCGACTCATCTGACATTTGTGGAAAAACAACAGCATAAAAAAGGCCTTATAATTCTAAGGAAAATCATTCAATGGAAATTCATGGATCCCATTGAGACAGTGTTTTTGTCCTTCCATACACAACCATTGTGCCATCACCATGTTATAATAGATACTTAAACTTTTGATTCAACAATTCACAACACATTTTCTCAAAGCTAACTGATCAAATGTGAATCTACAAGCAAATGCTGTTTTTTATCTTAATATAAACAGATGGTGGGTTGAAATTTCAGTATTTTTGGAGCATCTTTAATTCTGAGGGTTCTTGAATATTGACACATTCAGTCAGGACCACTGTACAGAGTTGCGTGCCTTCTTTTTTCGAGAATATGCAGGAGAGTTGCGTATCTTTTTTTTTTTTTTTTGAGCAGGCGTATCTTTGTAGTAAGAAGAGTATGATTTTACAACATGCGCCAATCGGGTGGCGGGCGCAAGCACATTAGTTCAGTGTTAGATAAGGGTGCCTATATGGGGCTAACAGAGACACTCAGACACCATAGGACGACCGTCAGTACACGAACTAGATCATGCTAGGTGCACTTAAGAACTAGATCAGTGTACAAAAAAGACTGGCCATGTATTTTGCTCTGGCTCTGAATCCAGAGCTGCCTCTACTAATTGGCCCACGGTGGCCTCCACAAGATCCGGTTGTGCATATTCATGTGGCAAAACTACATTTTTCACTTTCATGATATTTTTTTTCAGACAAACACTTTCATGATATCTGACACTGGCATAATGGCATTACTTGATGCATATTATGCTTAATCGTTTATGGTTTGATTTTGCTGTACTCATGGGAAATCTGATGGAACATTAATATCATTCAGGCTCAATCGGCGCCAGTTGCTGAGATCTGGCTCTGGGAGGTTGGAACGTGGAAAGCTGTTGGCTGCTTGCAATCCCACAATCTTACAGTGACACAAATGGAGTTCTCTCGTGATAATGTTTTTCTTTTGAGTGTCTCAAGGGATCGTCATTTGTCGATCTTTTCAATCAAGAAAACCAGTAAGTAATCTTTTTTACTGTCATGCAGTTCGTTGAAGTTATTGCTTTGCATTTGTCTTTTCAGTCACACTGTTTTTCTCTTTTTGACTACGATTCTGCTAATGTAATTCTAGAGGAAGGAGTGGAACGCCATCTCGTTGCAAAGCATGAAGCACACAAAAGAATTGTATGGGCATGCTCATGGAACCCCTTCGGTTATGAATTCGCAACTGGATCAAGGGACAAGACTGTCAAGATATGGTGTGTTCAAGATGCGTCTTCTGTGAAGCTGCTTGCAACATTGCCTCAGTTCCGTGACAGTGTCACTGCATTGGCATGGATGGGCCGTGATCGTGCTTCCAATGCCGGTATTCTCGCTATTGGCATGGACAATGGATTGATCGAGCTCTGGGGTGTTTCAGGTGGAAGAGCTTCTGCAGACAGTATTCCAGAGTCATCTCCGCTCAGTGCAGCGTGCATGCTTCGATTTGACCCTCTGTTGTGTCACGTGTCAACCGTGCACCGTTTACGGTGGCGGGAACCCAATTCATCTGATGAGAAATCAGCACTTGAGCTGGCTTCGTGTGGAGCTGATCACTGTGTGAGGGTGTTTGATGTTCATTGCAGGACATAGACAAATGCATCCAGATTTAGTATGCTGTTATGTTAGTGGCAGTGTTTTTGTCGATGTCTGCCAATATGTGTTGTAAAACTAGTCATGATAATGAAAAAAATAGTACTGTCATGAAACGTTTGCTGTCCATATGTAACACTAGTTTAGTGGTAAAAGATGCAGCGTTGCCTCTATCTGATATATGAAGGAAGATCGAGTTATTGTGGTGACACATTGCTGAAACACTAATGCAAGCAGGCTTTTTCCAATTCTTGTATCTTCTCTGCCTGCAATAATAATTCGATAAAACCCACTATATTGCTTCAACACAAGCAATGAGTTCCATGGTGTACATTACACACTTGTCTAACTCTATGTTCAAGTTGCTCACAATCTTTTGCTACTGTGCTGCAGGTAGCCTTCAGGCTCCAGCAGCAACTGAGCCAGCAAGAGCTCAACAGAAATGAACCAACATCAAATTCACATCAATCATGAGTATGTTTTACTTTATTCTGCCCAATTTCAGTATACAAAAAGAAAAGATCTAGGATTTGATACAGCAATAGAACGGGAGGGGTGGATTTCAAAAGCCAGTCACTTTGTTCTGCATCTCCTGGCAACAAGAACTCCTGTAGGAGGAGCTGTGAGCTCCAGCTCACAGATTGTGTTCATCCAGTATGAGTAGTGGCTGAACCAAACTCTGGCCTCCACCTTGAAGGCGCCTCTGATGGTGTACACGACCCTGTTGCTCCTCACCTGGTTCACTAGCTCCATGGCCACCTCCGGCGGCAGCAGCACACGGCTGGACACCATGTGCAAGTTCAGGACCTGGAACTGGCCCCGGCGCTGCGCGAACGGCGGCAGCACCTGCACGGCCATGGGCCTGTCCCGGAAGAAGAGCTCCACGGTGGCGGACCGGAATATGACGTCGATCTTCTGGTTGGGGTTGGAGAAGTTGGCCACGAGCGTCATGTCGCCGTTGAAGTAGGCTGGTGAGTCGATGTAGACGCTGTTGAGGCTAGCGTTGGCGGTGTCGAAGGATGGCGCCCTCGGCTTGACCGCCAGGAAGACGATCAAGATGACCATGCCAGCCACGATGAGGATGATGCTGAAGGCGAAGCAGACGATGGCCGCAAACCACATCGCCGGCGAGGTCCGGTCACGCGGCTGTAGGATTATCTTGGAAGGAGCTGCCGGCAGCCGCCGAGGCAGCACCTCTGGCTGCCGGATCGTCTTGGATGGAGGCTCCGGCGGCGGTGGTGGTAGCCCTGGTGGTAGCTGCCTAATGTTCATCAGCCTCGACAGGATGGCTCTTGGTGATTTTAGGTGGTAAGGAGTGCCCATTTCTGCAGCTCCTCCACCACCACCAAGATGTGACAAGAGAAGAGCTCAAGATTGCAAGAGGGCTGCTAATGGGGAAAGCAAGAACAACAACAACAACAAGAGCAAGGGAATGGAGTGAAGGAGTTAAAAGGAGGCTGGGCTGGGCTAATGGTGGTGTCCCCAAAATAAAGAGGGAGAAAAGAGAAGCTTTTGAAAATTGGGCGTGGGGCCACTATCTTGTGTTTGGCCATTGAAAAATGAGAGCTGCTTCGAACAAAGGTGTGAAGTGGGGCAACTCTGCCGGCTGCCAGCAATCGATTGGTGCCTGCTTTATCTCACAAAAGCATAATTCTTGCGCTGGGGAAAGGTAAAGCTTCTGTTATTCTTTGCATTACCAAATAATCTGATGCTTGATGTCTGTGTTTCTGGCAATCTGGCTTGGCTTGTTCAGACAACAACTTAGAATGTGGTCTTCCCACTAATACATACTCAGTGAATCAATGATTCACATCAGGAACACCTGCTCAATGCTTTTCTCATGCAGTTTTTAACATTGACAAAGGTGATATGAAGTGGTGGCATGTGTCACACACTTAGTTTCATGTGGTCTTCCTGTTAATGAAGCCTAAGTTTTGAAAAGAGAAGTTTAGAACTGAAAAGCAGCCAATTCATACATCAGTAGGTGAGATGAGTAGTGCCGTGGGAGGAGAGCACAGGAAGGGATAGACCAGAACAAGTTGCTTAGCCCCGGATAAAGGCGAAAAAGGCGGTCCCAGTTCCGGACCCGTTCCATTTCGAAATAAAGCCAAGGTATGGGGTTAATTCATGACTAAGGAACCTCTCTATGTGGTGACAGAAAACCGGCCTGGCCGCTGGGTTTGATAACGAGATCTCCCACAGAGAGGAACATTCCTGAGGAGTCCATGGCTTTGGTTTGGTGTAACCTGTAGTGCTCCTGCTTTGTCAGCGACGTCGAAAGCTGACGCCGCGCCGCACACCTTTACAAGGATGATGGATCCTGGATCTTCCTTGGATGGGAGAGCGGAGCACCACGCCATGTCGTCTTCGTCCTTCTTTCAGGTGCCGTCCAGAATTCCAGATTCGTGGGTTGGTAAGAAAAGGATCGGATCGTCTGGCGATCTGGTTCACTGTAACTTCTTTGAATGATTCGGGTTTCGATCGATGATCTCGTCGCGCTTTATGAACAGAGATCACATGATTTTGTTCTGGAGATTACATGTGACGTCAATGTGCGCGCGCGCGCGTCTGCGTCGTTTTCCATTTGTGAGCACAGGCGCCGCGCGGCACCAGCTATGGAGGAGTTATTCTCTGTTTATTCTGATATATGCTCTATGTTGTGATTACAGTGAGGGTGAACTCGTCACGTCAGGTCAGGTCAGGCGACGGCGTTCGCGGGCGGCGGCTCCACGGTGCTGTCGTAGGCCATCGCCACCGGCGTGCCGGCGTCGTCGCTGGGCACGTAGGAGCAGCTCGCCGTCGACGCCTCCACGGCCTGCTCCTGCGGCGCCACCATGCCGCTGCCGTTGGCGTCGGGCATCGCCAGGAACTCGTCGTCCGGCACCAGGCAGTTCTGCAAGCAGCGGCAACAACAACAACATACACGTAGTTCAGCAGGGTCACCGCGTGCCGCCGTCGTGGCGTCGTCGCACGCCGGCCGCGGACCAACAACGGCCGATGCATTGGATGGATATGGTGGGCTCACCGGCATGAAAGGGAACGGTGTCCCGGTGAGCAGCGCCAAGCAGCTGTAGTCCTCCCGCCACGCGTCGGCGTCGGCGTCGGCCTCGCCGGCGGCAGCGGCCGCGCACGGGTCGCCGTGCAGCCCGGCCACCTGGGAGGTGGCGTCGTACACGTCCTGGTCCCTGCTGACACGAGAGGATCGATCGGAAGTAAAGCTTCCAGTGACGTGCGTGCTTGCAGTACTGTACTGTACTGGTGCCCCACGGTGGTGTTGCTGATCGACGACGCGGCAGGAGGTGAAGCACGTACCTGAGGTAGATTAGCGGGTCGGACCCGCCGAACATCTGATGGCCGGGGTCGTCTGGCCCCAAGTCGGCGGCGGCCCACAGCGCGGCGTCGCCGGCGAACGTGCCCACGCCCTCCGCCGCCGCTTGCTGCTGCTGCTGGTCCGTGAACATCTGCGCTCCATTATTTGCCCCCTGCATGATGGCACTTTTTGTATAGAAAAAAAAAGAATAAAAAGAATAAAGAGCCGGCGATCACCTCTATCCCAGATGCTGTCGGATCGAAGGGGGTCATGTGCTCGCCCAGCAAGTAGTTCTGCAGATACGAGGGCAAAGTTAGGACACGCTACTGCATTAGTTATCGCGGTTGCAAGTTCAGATTGCCGGATCTTCTCGCAGCCGTCGAGCAAGTCGGTGAAAACTCAAACCTTCCGTTGGACTACACGGGCCAGCAAGTCGGTGAGGATCTTCTCGCAGCCGTCGAGCTCGCTGGTGGAGCTGAACGCGGCAGGGTCCGGCTCGAACAGCCTGCAGCACGCAACAGGGTCAGACGTAGCAGTTTCTGAAAACAGTTTCTGAAATTCTGAAACAGTTCTGAAACTCTGAAAATGCGTCGCTGACCTCAGGCGTTCCTCGGAGATGTGCAGCTGCTGCTGCGAAGAGTAAATCTCCCGCTGGATCTCCTGGGATGAATATGAAACTGGATTTGAGTAGTTTTATGATAAAAGATCGTTCAAATGCAACGACTAGTCTGAAGATGTCAGGCATGGACGGTGTCAACTGCAATACAGCTCTGAAGTCTGAACTCCTCACCTCGATTCTCTCGCTCAGTGCCCCGGGGCTGTAAAATTCGAAAGAAGAGAACGCGATTGAGATGAGAGTCAGGCCGTCGTCGTGTGTGCTTTCAAGATTTCCACGAGTGTAAGAAAAAGACACGTGGGGGATATGCAGCGTACGTACTTGGCTAGCTGCGTGGCCATGTCGCCCTCGCGCTTGAGCCGCTGGAGCATGGTGACGAGGTACTGCACTGAATTTCGCTGTGATTACAAGTTTCTTTTTTCCACTGGAGATGATTGGGGCAGCGTCAGTCAGTGTGTGTGCCTTACCTCCCGGTTCTGGACGGCGCTGCAATGATCGATCGGCATTCGGCAACCCCAAAGAAAGGAGGAAACATATATGAGCCGCATTTCAACGACATTGCACATTGCAGTATGGATGTGTGGGGAATTTGATGATGGAGCACTCACCCTCCCCTGTCGTGCTCCGAGAGGTTCATGTACCGGAGGATCACGTCCTCCACCCTGCGCAGCAGAGATGAGCAGAAGGCAATGCAAGAAAGGATCAGAAGCTTTTAGAGTTTCCAGCCACACTGAACATTGAACATTGATTGGATCACGTACCCGTTGCGGCCGGAGAAGTGGCTGAGGCGGCCGGAGGGCGAGAACATGAGGAGCGCGACGTCGATGTCGCAGAGGACGGACAGCTCGTAGGCCTTCTTGACGAGCCCGTTGCGGCGCTTGGAGAAGGTCACCTGCCGGTTGGTCGTGTTCTCGATCCTCCGGATCTGCAGCTTCACGCGCCCCATCTCTTCTCTTCTTTCTCACCCGCCGCCCGGGCAGCCGCGTGCGGGAGGGAAGCCGGGAAAGGGAAGGATCGAGATCGGCCACTGCACGCCGCGCGCCGAGGTCGAGTCGGAGCCTCCCGCCGCGGCCTCAGCTCGGGGGTAAGGAAGAAAGGAAAGGAGGGAGGGACGGAGCCTGCAGGGACGGAGGAGGATGTTAATGGCGATCGAGTCAAGAGAGGGCACACGCAGAACAAAATGGTGGTCGTCGTGGCGTGGCAGTGGGTGAGCGACGGGGCGCGGCGCGTGCGGGTGCGGGTGCGGGGCGTCCCTGGTCAGGAGGAGCGAGGAGGGATCGGGACGTCACGAGCGGGCGGGAGCGCTCCTCGGCGCGGGAATGGCGCGGGGCGAAGCAGGAGCCCCGGCGGCAAAGGCGCGAGTGAGAGCTGCTGGCGTCACGTGCCCGATCGATCCCGCACGTGTGCTATATAAACAGAAACGAAGAGCGATGGGATGCCAAGGCCAAGCGTCTCCTCCCCCACTGTGTTTCGCAGCAGAGCAGCCTAGCCTCTCTCTCTCTTCTCAGCTGCTCAGCTGAGCTGTGGCCTCAGGTACGTGCGCATTGTTACACGTGGTTGGTTTCTCGTCTTGCAGTTCGGCCTTGGATTTCGCCCTTCAAGTTTGTCTTTAAAAAAAATTGATGATGATGACGACGACCTTTGATCTCGCCGTGAATTGCGGTTTTCGGTTTCGGCACAAGTTGTTGGATCAAGAGTGTCTTTTGTAAAACTTTGAAGCTTTTTTACTTTTTAAAAATTATTGTAAGGAATAAAGAAGATCATCTCTAAGAATTTCTATAATTCAATCCTAAAATATAGAATACAATTTACATCACGAATTATATGCTATTTCTAAATTATTTTAATAAATTTCATATTTATTCTTTCTCTCTTATACATTTGCGTCAACACTTCTTTTCTACTCTTTAGTTTTCAAGGCCCACCTTTAATTTGGTCGACAAACACACGCGGGAAAGAAGATACAAACGACTCAGAAATATGTAACTTTATGTGAAATATGACGAGTTTTCCCAAATTCTAATAGACAACCTCATGCATTGGTACATAATCTTGAGACAACTTAACCAACAGTATGTACAATGAGTTGTCCCTTTAAGTTGTCTCATAGTAATTTTATTTCCTCAATTTTGTGCATAAAAAAATAGAAATATAATGAGTTGCTTGCAACCACAACTTGTACAATGATGAAAAATCGTCTCATGGTTCAAAAACTTAGCCTATGAGGTGGTTGTTTCGCGAAGGCAAAATAGACATATTTGTCCCTGATATATACGCAAAGGGTCAACTCCATCTCTCAACTTTTAAATTGGTCAATTTAGTCCTTCAACTTTCATTTTTTTGTCAAACTCTTTTTTGATGATATGTGGCTCCATATTATTATGAAACTAGTACAAAAGGTCCATATTACCCTTAGCTCTTTCTCTGTTCAGTTTTCATTTTTAGAATTACAATAACATGTGATTCAAAATAAATATATATGAGCATACATATATTTGTCGAGGGAGTTTGAATATATAAATGAAACAGTTATAATGTACCACGAGTATGTGAGCACATGCTGATTTTAGGACATACCTATACACATTGAGTTTGTATATACTCCCTCCGTCCCATAAAAAAAATGCAATTCTAACTTTTGAAAAAAAATCTCACAAAGAATGCAATTCTAGAAAATAGATCTAATTACCTTCCTAATTAAGTGGTCAGATCTGATTTGCATAGCAAAACTTACTACATTTGGCAAACAAATGAGGGTATTAGAGTCTTTTCATTTCTTCACTAATCTGTCTAAAAAACTAAAATTGCACTCTTTTATGGGACGGAGGGAGTATATACCAAAAGAATATCTTGTTAGAGTACATATATTTTTTCTAACAAATTTCTGTGAGCACATAAATAACTTAAACTAGTACGTACGATTAGATACATTTTTTGAAACCATATTCCGTGTTAGTTAAAAAAAATATTGTTATGCATATGTTAAGGGAGTATGAGATTATCATAGTTGACCTTGATGATCTAAGGGTAAAATGGTCTTTTTGCAATAGTCTTATGCTAACATAGAACACAACGTCAATACAAGGATGAGTTTGACTAAAAAACATGAGAGCTGAGGAACTAAATTAGTCATTTTGAAAGTTGAGGGACGAAGTTGACTCTTTGCGCATAGTTCAAAGACCATTGTCTATTTTGTCTTTCGTGAAGCAACTACCTCTTTCTCTTTCCTCAACCTCTCTCCTTCACATCACTAAAAAAATTCTAGATGACATTGCATGAGATGACCTATAAGACCGCTGATGTGTAGCAATGCACTTGCCTTTAGTATCTAATTGATTGGAGCGGGTTGGGTATATGACAAATGTAGGTCATGACGAATTGGAAGTGGTTTTCTTCCTTTTATGTTCGATGCAGACCCACTTTGCACAAATTAGCAGGCTATCAAATTGTGTCGTCTGCACAAATTTCAGCCAATTTCTCTAAAATGTTAAGGTGTGAATACGAGGTTTTAATTTTAGGATCCGACTCTTGATGTGGGATCCACGTATAGGTCTAACCGCGCAACTTTGCACAAATTAGCGGGCTATCAAACTAAGTCATCTACAACAATTTTTAATCAATTTCTCTAAAAGTTTAAGGGGTGAACGGAATTTTTAGTTTTAGGATACGACTCTTCATGTATGTGGTGCAAGTAACAAGCTACAACCCATTTACACCCGCACTCAATGGGTAAGACGAGGTGGATAGACAAATTAAATATATGGAGCGAGATGTGTTGGCAGAATTGATTATTCCTCTCTTCGTTTCATATTACATCTTTTTGACTTTTCTAAATACAAATTTTATGTATATATATATGTGTGTGTGCATAGTAAAAAGATATATATCTAGAAAAAATTAAAATGGCAAGTACTATAAAACAGAGAGAGTAGTTATGAGGAGCGGGTAAACTTAACAGGCCGATTGGAGAGAGGTTTCATCTTACTAATAACTAAAAATTTAAAAAAAAGATTTAGAGAGATGATGGCGCTCCGCGCTGCCATGTGACCAACTGACCACGGATAGATTCGAACACACCTCGCGGCCGATATACCAAGAGCAACGTCGTGCTGCTGCTGCAGCGCGAGCGCGTGTTCCCTCGGCCCGAACCCGACAAGGAAGCTCTGATCTGTAAGCCAGCGGACCAGTGGAGGAATCGTCCGCTACCCTCCCTCGCCCCTAGCGTACGTTTGGCCCCTTCCATGGCCGGCCCGAGCAAACTGCCGCCAGACCAGCAGTTATCCATGCCAATGCCGCTGCCACAGCCGCGGGCTAGCTGCCAGCCCGATCGAGCTACATGTCCCCGGCCGGCTGGCTGGGGTCCAGTCCAGAGCCAGCCAGCACTGTACCGGCCGTACCCTTGGCTGCGTCCGGCCAGCAAATACCAACACCCTACCTCCCTCTAGGCTCTAGCGACCAGGGACTGAGGGACCTCGTGAGGATGTACGCCGTCCTTCCTCCTCGGCGTCGCTCATGGTGTATGGGTATACACTCAGACTCAGCTGGCAAGACAGGCGGAGGCCGCCTGGGAATGTGTCTGTCGTCGTCCCTGATGATGATCTGCTCTCATGGTGCGTGGAGCCGTGTGGACTCAGTTGGAGAGTACAAGGTATGTCGTCGTCGTCAGTGATGGTGTCGCACCCCATCCATGCTTTTCCGCTTAATCCCAGTGTTCGTTCAGTCGTCTCTCGTGTCTTGCAGACCCGCTGCTTCGATTGCTTGTGACGGCCGGAGCCGTTAGGTGAGCTATATCCCTGGGCACGTCGTGCTCTCTGCCTGGCTCCCTGAATGCCATCCGAGAAGCGACGCCGCCGCGGGTGCCGCGTGCCTCCCGGTTGGCATTGAGGGAGTCATGCAGGTTCAGTGGCCTCTGTGTCTGCCTCAGGCCAGCATCCAGCGAAGGTCATTCTCGATCTGCTTCATCAAGAGCAAGCAGCTCAGGTACACGTTCCTGCATTCTACCTTAATTTTTATCACACAAACAGGAGTGTTGCTGGCATACAAACCATTCCATATTTCCATCATGCTGGTGCAACATGCATGAACTGGCTTATATTGACACATGAACTGGCTGACGGTACAGGGTACACCGCTCACGCAGTCTTACCCCATAAGAGTATGTCATTGCAACTGATATTTCACAGAATTCATGAACACAACTGCAAAAGATTGAAAAAAGTACTGAATAGCTTAATATGGACAATCAGCTGTGTTTACGCTGCTATAAACAGGCACAAGTATATCAAGTTTAAGCCTCGTCGTCCATACTTATAAGTTATAGGACCCCCCCAAACCCTGTATTTACAGTTGTAGTACTGCCAGCAAGTTGCAAAACCTCATAGTACATTTATAATCATAACAAAAGATGTTTCCTTCACAACTAGTGATCTTCGTTCTCAAGGGCCTCTCAGTAGAGCTTCAGCCTCACCGAGATCGCCTTTTGGCACATCGGGCAAACCTTCAGATCCTTCGCGCAGTCGGAGCAAGTCTGCATTCAGAACACGTAATTGGTTACCATTTCATTCATGTAAAAGCTGATGATGATAAACCGCCACTGTCTTGGGAGGAAGTTTCAGTGAGTGTTTTTCATGGTACCTGATGGCCACACCCGAAAGCGAGGTTCTTCACTTGGTTCCAGCAGACGGGACAGGTCTGCAGGACACGAGTTTTCAGCCTGGGGTGAAGGTGTGAAGTAAAACCAAACGGTTGTTTCATCTTGTAAAGACACTGGCATATGTACCTGTGGATCACCTATGTCGCTGTCCTCTCGAGGCGCTGATGGGGTTTTCGGTGCTGCTCCATAGCTAGTAGATCGGGTCTGTTTGGCTGAACATCCAGAGTAGCTAGTAGATTGGGTCTGTTTGACTGCTGAAAACTCGAAGTACTGTGGCCGGTTGCTCACAGGTGGAGATTGGGTCTGTTTGACTGCTGAAAACTCAAAGTACTGTGGCCGGTTGCTCACAGGTGGAGGCAACACTGACCGGTTGGGAAATCCTCTTCGTTTCCTGCCCAAAGAAACCAGATACAGAACAGTTAGAGATGAACCGCTGCAATTGAAAAAAAAGAAAACAGGGGATCCAAATTTCTAGAAATGGATGTGGCTGCAACTATACAGACAAGAAAAATACCCAAGAAGCTGGAGACTCATTGCTGCTTTGAACTGTTCTGGGATCTCCATCAATGCTGAAAGAGCAAATTCGGCCTCCTTTTTGCTTGTGGGTATAGGTCTAGACATGATCTGTGTGAAGTTCACAAACTGCATTGAAACAGGATAATTAGTATTTGTAATGATTGATCTAAATATGAAGTGCTGATAATTTACCTGAAAATTGTCGAATGCCCGAGAAGGTATGTTGTCGTCGAATTGCCTCATCATGTCCCATGGTCCATCACCAACCCCAACAAGCACAATTGAAAGAGGGTAGTCGCTGCAAAATTGATGCATTTATTGTTGAAACATAAAAGCTAAGCTCAGCATGGCAAAACAATAGTAAGTTGGAGGCCATGGTATTATGGTTACCTAGCCTTCACAATGGCATCTATGGTCTCCCTTTCCTGTGGGCTCAACTGTCCACTGCCTGTGTCAATGCTGCGTGTAACCTGAAATTTCATAAGAAAATCACAGCCCAAAAAGCACAGGTTATAACGATGAATTCATCACACTAGGAATTATGATGCTGTAACAGAACTGGAATACTAGTTCATGAACAAACCTGTCCGTCTGCTATTATAAGCAGGACATGATACTGGCCACCACTACTATCAACAATTCCAATAGCTGTCTCAATGATTGGTGCAAATGAAGTTGGACCTGTTAAGCATTACCATCACATATCAGCCAAAGCCCAAATGAACCTTAATACATTGTTATATTTGAATTTTAAAACAAAAGATAAAGCACCAACCAGCCAGCTTAAGTTGTGGAACGAGTTCTCTGTACCGAGAAAGTGCTTGCTCGAAGCCATCACATGGCTGATTATCATGATTAAAGCTAAATACTGACTGATCATGAGTAGTTGCTGTAACACGAAACATAAAATGTTATGCATTTGCAGTTTTACATAAAAAAGATTTTAGTCAAGCCATCTTAAGAACTGACCATCGCCAAATCCAAAGCATGGTATCAGGTTGTCCTCATCAAAGCGTGCAAGCGTTCTGCCTATGATGGAAATAGCCTGCTCATATGGGTTTGGAGTGTCTCCCATTGCGTGCAAGCTCCGGTTATTGTACGACACTTTGCCTGCTTGTCAACAGTGAATTTAAGTAATTTGGAAGAAAGAAAAGAAGAAAATTAAAAGAACTCTTGTGAAAGTTCACATAGTCAAGTCTCACGAGCTGATCAGGCGCATACATACCTGTCCACTCGTTGCTCTTTGTGAAATCAATCCCAACAATCAGATTTGATGACTCCAGACCAGCGTGCGCAAGGGCATCGGTAACCTAGATTAGAGAGGAATGCAAGATAGCATTATAAATGTTTCAGCATAGCCAAATGGAATCTCGACTCAGATTAACCAAAGGTAATCCTTTTGTGCAAAAACCACATGTCAAAAGGTGTTCAAAAAGGTAATCCTTCATTGGTGCGAATGCAGTGCTTAGTAACACACTAACACCATCGATAAAGCATATCCCCACTCCTAATAAAAAAACAACTAGGTACCCTGATCGCAGTATTTAAAACAACTAGGTACCCTGATCGCAGTATTTACTTATCTTGACAGCAACACTATCCAGTTCCACAGTAACTGAAAAAACAATAATCATTACAGTACTATCCAGTTCCACAGTAACTGAAAAAACAATAATCATTACAGTAAAGGACTAAGGCACTTGCAAAACTTGAGCATTTATCAAAGATAAACAGGACATTGCGAATTTACTTTGCAAAACGATAATCATTACATGTAAGAACTTCCCTTACAACAATCTAAAATAATCATGCAGAGAAGTACAAAATCTATTATAATCCTTAATCCAACAAAGAACGACCAGCATCTGGTAGCCTAGACCAAACCACCAGAACTACTGTTCCCAACAAAATCGAATCAACTCACAGCGTCCTAGGTGCACAAGCACTAGTCAGCGAAGCACATTCAAAGAACTCAAGAAGTAGCACGGATTAAAAGAGATCCACCTACCTGCTCCAGGGTTTGGTAGTCGTCGCCGATCTGGGCATACCGGTTCTTGCCCCCTCCTCTGCTCGCCGTCGCGGCACCGCTGCTCTGATTTTGGTTGCGGTTGTAGTCATGCGGCTGCCGCCCCCCGGGCTGATTCTCTTTGGAGCAAAACGACCCCATGGCCCTCCCTCCTTCCTTCCTTTATCGATTGGACTCCTCCCTCTCAACTCTGTCAAGAACAGAGCAGGCAAAACCCCAAGAAAATCAGCAATCCGTGAAGACGGCACCAGAGAAGATGGAAACAAACGATCTTTGCAAAGGACCCTCTCAACTCTGTCAAGAACAGAGCAGGCAAAACCCCAAGAAAATCAGCAATCCGTGGCGACGGCACCTACCTGGGAAACGAATCCCCTCGCCGAGATCGCAAACAACGAGATGAGAAGTGAGGCAGGAGGACTGGAGGAGAGCAGGAGCCTGCCGAAGAACCAACAAACTGCCTATAAACAAGGGGGCTAAAACCCCAGCAGATATATATAGACGGATGAATAGACGGGGCGTGAAAAAAAATCCGGAGATTTATCTTCCGAACCGCATTGCGCGCCGGGACTCTTGGCCAAGAAGCACGCAAACCGCGGGCGCGGCCACGAGGGCAACGCGGAGCCGAGGAGCACCAAGGAACGCGGCGGCGGAGCGGAAACGGAACAGAATCCTTCCGTTTTCGGTAGCGGAAGCCGCCGTGCCGAGGGGGCGAGGTTGCTTGCTGGGCTCGACTTGTGCCGCAGTAGGTTTCGTGGCTGGGCCGTCACCCACCAAACTCGTGATAAAGGGCCCGCTTGTCAGGGAAAGGACCCAGTAAGATGGCCCCTTGTGCTATTTTCGGTATGAATTGAAACTGTCACTGATTAACTGATTTGATGGATGGGTAGCCTGATGCGTCACGGCTGGTCTGGATATCTGATCTGCATTGTGATCCTCGATCGAGTACGAGGCAACTTCCTAGAGGACTAGATAGAGGCGTATAGTTTTTTGTTGGTGAGGTGTAAAATGCATCGCACATGCACCTTGCATGTTTTTATGGAAAGTATAGGTGGTGAGGAAGCCTCTGTTCAGCTGTGGTACTACCGGGAAAGGAAAGGTCTAAAGAAAAATAGTGTAGTCTTCATTAGGCTTGCCACATTTCAATCTTTTCGTGACGATTACGGGTCCACATTTGTCAATCTTTATCATATCGAGTCTACGACGAGTAGCTTCAATTCCTAAGGTTGGTTAGGAACTAGGACGCCCATATAGCGGGTGGTGTAAAATCGGGTGCACGTCAACTTTACATGTTTGTAGAAACTAGGTTAGTGTCTGTGCGTTGCTACGGGCATCCAATTATTTATAGCGTAATACTCAAATCATACAAAAAAAATTCAATGGAAGATATCACATCCGAAGAGCGACTTGAAGTTGAGCGTACAGTTTGATCTATTAATCTGGTAATCTGCCTAAGTGTCAATGACAAAGACAGCCAAAATGACACACTATGTCTATTCAAAATCTTTGCATGTGATGCGTCGAAGATAGTGTTTTACAATGCTTGGTAGGCGCTTTCTCCAAGCATTTGCTTCATGCGCCACAAGATCGACGAAGAAATTACATCGCATAGCAAGACTATCCTGAAACATTTGAATATTTTTTCTTAAAGTCAAAACATGGCATGTAATAGATTTTTTTGCATATTTTTATATTATGAAAAAGTAACGTTCAACAAAGTATATTTAATCACCGTACAGATGTCAACTTTTTTTATCACTTTTCCAGCTAGTCATGTATTGCAGAATGAGCCATCCACTTGAAAATCTGTGATAAGAACAATCGTAAGCTTTTAGAGAATGCAAACATAAATTTTTACGAATAATTGATAGTGCACCTAATAACTCTGTCTGAGCCGGTCTTACCCATCAGGATCTTCTGATATTCCAGTCTTCCGTTCAAATTTCCATTTGTGAACATCCACCCATGAAATAGGTCTCACCTGTTTAATAGCTGATCGAAGTTCTATGCGAAACCCTACTATCGATATGCTATAGTGTTGAAGAGGCTCATCTTTAGCATATTTCGGAAGGGATTTGGTGTCAATGACAGTAAGTTCCTCCTGCTCCATATCGAGTACATAAAGTAGGTAGGTACTGAGATCCTTCCATGGCATCAGCATCAGGACAATAAAAGATATATGTTGGAAAAATAACAAACTGAAAAGGAACTTACATATCTGCAACCAAAAATATCTTATCTTATTAATTCCTATTGACCAACCGCAGCACCCAACTCTTATGGGGTGCGATATTTATAGTGTCTGATAGCCTTGTGTAACTCCAACAATTTCTGAAGCGCATGGAAATACATATATGATGATCAGTACCACATATAAATGCGCTACAGATTGTGTAGTTATAAAAAATCTAACTTACACAGAAACACAGATCTAGGTGGTGCTTTGCAACTTTGCCGTGGTACTTCGTCTTTTTGGCCTCTCGGTAAGCAAGATAGCGGACGCCTAGGTTGAAAAAATCTTCTGGCATAGTCGCTCCTCATTGCAACAGCTTCCTGACCTCAGCCAAAGTCTTCTTAATCTCATAGGGATAACCACTCAGTACCCAGACCATACTGCAAAAAAAATAGATGATGTATCCTAAGAACTCATATAGGTCACAATAATATTAGTGTGAAACGAAAGTGATGAAATTCTAAACTGCTTACTCCAATTGTGCAGGATCCTCGATGGACATAATATAATCACATAAAATTTCGATCAGTATTCAAGAATATCCATATCTGCTGGGTCTATATCTGCTGGGTCTATCACTGGCTCGACTTTCCTCAATTTGAGTGCATTATCAATGCCATATGTTGTTTTTCTCCTACCATTTATTTTTTGAAATTCGTTTGGATCTATTATTCCCTCACTCGGGCTATCGAATTTTGCATCCTCTTTATCCTCTTGAGGTAGTAGGGGTCGACCTTTCCTGAGATTAAATACGGTTGATAGCAGCGCACCAGCCATTTTAGTTCTAAATTTTATCATACGATCCTGCCAGTTAGTCGTGACATAGTTAGTTTACAAAATCTTATAGTATATTATTATAGTAAAAAAGTGTTCATCTACTAATTATGGTAAAGTTTATGGTTAGTACCTGATTCACATCCTCACCCACATGGTCCCCAGTCCAATACTTAATGAATGCAATAATGAATAACCCGCAGGAGACACTATTAAGTCATTATACATATACAAGCAATTAAGATACATAGACATGAGATTATATTATAGTAGCCTCCGTATCCTAGCCATAGCATACATTCCAACCAGGACTTTCGGTCTCTCGCAAGCAGGACATACACAAACACTTAGTCCACGTAGCATCACTCGTGCATATGCCCGACCAAGATGGTTCAGACTTCAGGGATGCCAAGCACCACCATAGCCACAGTGCTACTCCAGATGATGTCACACCCTGAAATTTCCAATTTCAGGATGTGAATAGAAAGAATAATTAAACAAGAGTTTTCTCATAATTTTAACATTTTCCAACATTTATTTTCTATACAGGAAATATAGTATAGGAAGAACCTTTGTTTGTTTTTCGGAAATTAAATAAAATGTTTATGTGAGTGTAGCATTCATGCTGATGCATCTTGGTGTTTCTGAGTGCAAAAGGTTTTAAAATGCGTAGAGATGCTGACCAAACCCTTCTGAGAATTTTCTAGTTTTTTCTGGAACTTATTCTCACGTTTCTTGAGCTATTTCTATTTATTAGAAGACTATAAAATCTTTTTCATGAGCTCCAAATATTTTATTTGGATTGTCCGTGCTCCAACCTGGCTCTGGGAATTTTCTGGGTATTTTTCGTGCCTCTAAACATTTTCTAGATTTTTATGGAATTGTTTTTGCACTGAAAAGTATTTCAGAAATAATAAACCTTTTCTTTTTATTTTGGGCCGGATCCCGCATCCGCGAGCCCGACCCATCTGTTCCAGCTGCCAGGCCCATTTGAGCCTAGCAGCCAGAGCTGCTGCTCGCGTGCCCAGGCCGGACACGGCCGCACCGCCGCCGGCTTCTCCTCGACGTACGTGCCACGCCAAGCGCGCCTCCCGCACTCCTATAACTGGCGAGTGCCCTGGCCGCTCGCGCACCCTAGCCGCCGTCTCTACCTCGCCTCGCTGCCCCTGCGCAACACAGCGCTGTTGCATGTCGTCCGCCGCGGAGCCGTGCGCCATGGCCGCTTCCGCCGCTCGATTCGTCGCCGTCCTCGAGCCGGTCCGTGCACCGCTGTCTCCGCCCGCCGCCGAAATCCGGCCGTTTCCGTCCGTCTCCGCCCGCGGTGAGCACACCTCCGTGACCCCCTCCACCTCCTCCCACCGTTCCACGCCTCAATCGGATCCCTAGGCCGCCGGAGCGCCAGCGACACCGTTAAGCTCGCATGCATCTTCTCCTCTTTTTCCTTTCATCCAAGGTGATATGTTGTTTAATTCTTTTGCCACATTTTATCACTTACAAGTACTCTTGTGATGTCATGGTTACATCATACTTGAGTATTGATTCTTTCTTTCTGTTCACCTTGATTGATCCTATATTTCGTATCTGTTCCAACACAGCCATGCAAGCCTTCATGCATGTAAACATCAAGCACCTGTACGTGCATACTTATAGAGCTACGCACTACCAAGGCTACGAATGTCTGTTTCTCCATGCAGCCCAAACAAGTAGCTTAGCCGGCTTGTATGAAGCAACGCACTTAGAGAATTCGAGCCCAACACATACTCTATGCCTTGCACGGCCGCCACATTGATCTGAGAGTCCACGTACACCTCTTGGCAATATTCTGCCCAAGTGCACGTATATATATATAATCTTGGCTGCCGATCCAATCCTTTTCTTTTCCTTGTGCAACAACTTCGCAGCGGCAAACCCTAGCGCGCCGCCATAGCTGTCGCTCAACCCCGGAGCCGCCGGCATTGATCTACGTCGTCTTCATCATTCTATCTCCAAGTCCTCACACCAAGGTCGTCTGCACCGAGCTGTCGGCGCACTTGAAGTTGTGCCGCCGATCACGTCGTCGTCCGACTTGCTCGCCTACGGCTGAGTTCGTCATGGTCTCTGCTGCCGGATCGCAGCACACGTTCACGTGATGGATGGCCCCTCCTCGTCAAGTTTGAGTTTCGCCGCCGTCATCACCGTTCCGTCAGATGTCCTTTGCCATACGTGAGCATGCATGCCATCCTCTCGTTCAGTTCTTTCTAAATTGTATTGTGTATCTCAATTCTCAACTGCAACTCCCTAATTTCCAATCATGCCGCCGGCCATGAATCCTCTCCTGGTTTTTCAGCTTATTTATTCTTTGTGTCCATGTGGAAGTCGTGATCAATCTGCAGCTGAAAGTAAGTCTTGGCTTCTCTTTTCTTATACCATTGGTTGAGGAGATTGAAGTCATGGACACGTGCTATTTTTTTTCTGATCCCAGATGAGACGCTAGCCGTAAGCTTTTCCTTGGCCAAAACTCGATCCTGTCGACCAGCAAGGCGTAGTCCAGCTTCTATGGACAAGATAACTTTACTACTCACCATGATACCGTCCTGGAAGGTGCATTTACCTTTTTAACTTCTGTGCTACACTCCTTCATTGATTAATAAGTACCCTGGTGATGTCATGCTTAGGTCATGCTTAGCAATAATCACTCTGTATTCCTTCACCTTCATGCACGTAAGCACCAGCCAAGTAATGTGTGCCTGTATGTGCAGCTAGTAGGCACTATCTTCCTTTTGATCCTCAGGACACTCTCTCAGTTCTACCCATCGATGTATTGCCTATGCGGCACTCTGGAATTTTACTCCAACAGTGAAGCATGCATGCACAGTATATTGTTAGCTCCTTTCCATACTTATATATTTCTTATTTCAATTCTGATTTCAGCAATTCTTTCACTCGCATGTTGGTCTTAACGTGGAGATTAGTTTAGTAGTGCTTTTTAGTACGCTCTTCCAAAGTTTTCTTTGATTGGTGTATTGTTCTTAGTTGTACTCTTGTTTGTTTCCTTTGTATGTTATGCTTTGGATGATTGATGCGAGTAGAGTAAACGTTGATCGAGAGCTTTGAAGAGCAAGAAGTGAAGACATTCTGAGCAACAACATTACTCTGGTTGAAGGCAAGTGTGTCCTTGTTCTTTTGTCCTAATAACTGTGTTTAATCACATTGCATATGCTTGCATTAATATTGATGGGTCCTATTGAGGTTTATCCTAGTCTTTACTACCTTTATTCCTTATCAACCTGGGTTTTATCTTTCTGTTGGGTAGCTCTGCTTAGCTGCTATACTTTGGGTTATGGTGGTTCTAATGAACAACAACAATGATGAACATGTTTTACTTTTATGTTATATATCTCTGGTTAATACAAGATTACCATGCCTAATCGGAACATGGAGCGACCACCCAGGAACCAGGTGCAACCACAAGACAAATGGCTCTGTCTTGGCTAATTAATTAGAAACTTTAGTGTGTGGTATGCTTTACCTGATAAGGGCTAGGGGGTGCCAGTATAGTTGGTGTATAGACCTGCTCTAGCGGGGAGTTGGGCTTTGCTAAGACACGGTACCCGCTAGGGAGTTTTATACATTCCGCTGTCATGTAACCTAGCGAGCAGCCCATACTAGGGAATCTTTGTAAAGGCCTCGTAGTGAAACCCATGCCACTCACCTCGGAAGTGTTTAAGGGCTTTGCAAACCCGGGCATATATGGGGGACACGACTTGTGGGTAAAGTGTACAACCTCTGCAGAGTGTAAATCTAATCGATTAGCCGTGCTCTCGGTCATGGAGCGGCCTGGACCCTCACATGATAATTGAACTTGAAGATGGACTTAAATCGTGGTTTATGGTTATGATAGCCATATGCTTATGGCGTATCTCTTTATGCTAATGTGGGTTGGTATATACATATATCTATAGTAATCAGGTGCTAATAAAAGTTTGACCAACTAAAATTGCTTAACGCAATCAACCTGTCAGCCTTTCCTTGATAAGTCTTTGCATTCATACTTTCCCCACACTTGCTGAGTACGTCATGTACTCACCCTTGCTATAAACAATGTTGCTCAGAAAGAGGAAGCTGCTATGAAGTTTGTTGGAGATGTTGCTGGTGCTAGGCGTACGCAACCCCCAGTCGACTGCCTGTGATAGTTGGAGCCTTCGTTTCCAGGATTTAAGCGTAATACTCTGATAATCTTTCTTTTTTCTTTACGTGATACTGTACTGTTATTCACTTGTGTCAACTATATGCATGAAACTTGATCCTGGCATGCATATAGTCTTGCACTTGGTTTGTTTTTCTAAAACCAGGTGTGACAGATGACCACCCACCAGTGTCTTCCACATTAACAGTGCTGTAGCTGGAGCATCACATCATCACCAATTAATAAGCATTCTGTTTTTTTTCTTTTTGGCAAACGAGAATTGGATCAGGATTCAAGTTGATTCAGGAGAAGAATAGAGGAACAACAGGAACACACATGCATGTGTATACATCTGAATATCTGATCGATCTCGTCACAGTGCAAGCTCTGATCAGCCGGGGGCTCGACCAGCAGCATGTTTGCGTGTACAGAAAAAAAAATGATGGTTCCTTCACTTGGCCGCCTAACCGAATCAGGCCGGCCGGCCAGGAAGCAGAACGCATCGCAAACAGCGTACACGCAGCAGCAGCAGCGGCGGCGGCCAGCAAATACTTAGCCCACCAAAGATTCAAAGCTACACACACCAATCAAGCAGAGCCCTCGATCGGCTTCTCCTTCCTGGCTTCCTCTTCGATCGACGATGCTAGTAGCTCTCCAATGGTGGGTGCGCGCTAATGTAATCCTCCGCGCATGCACCACTCCTCATGATCTTCATCTCCTCCTCTCTAATAATCCTCCATATTTACACACACACGCCTCCATTAAGGCATTAACCTTCTTCACCGTACACGCACGTGTGATTACTGATTACCTCGCCGGCAAATCAATGAATCTTGAACAATAATGGAACGAATAGCCGCCCCCACACGCACAGGCTCGCACATTGCGCGCACTGCCGTGTGCCGTGTGCTTGCACCACGCCGGCCGGCAGATGAGGCGTCGGCGTCGGCGCCGGCGGCGGGTTGGCGTGCGCGCGCTCGCACACGCGCGCGCTCACCGGGCGCCGCCGCAGGCGAGTGCGGAGGTGAGGGAACGGAAGGCGAGTTCCTCGCACGGGAGGACGAGGATGCCGCCGGCGCCGGCGAACCCGAACTCCTCCTCGGCACGGCGGAGGAGGGAGCGGAACTCGGGCCGGTCGAGCAGCGCGATGGGCACCACGAACCGGCGCCGCCGCTCGCCCACGTACACGGCGAAGTGGCCGCGGGGAACGTCCGACGGCAGCCCGGCCTCCTCGTACTCCTCTTCCTCCTCCTTGTACGACGACCCGTTGTGCTGCTGCTGCTGCTGGCGGCGACCCAGGCTCGAGCACCGCCGCAGCCGCAGGATCTGCTTCAGACCCGACCGAGGGGAGGTATGCAGTGGGCCGTAGGATGGGCGTGGAGGGAGGCCGAGACGCAGATTGGGGCGGCGGAAAAAACGGCGTGCGGAGGGCGCGGAGTCGGCGTGCGGTTTGGGATGGATCGCGTACGGAGGGAAAAAAATCAGACGGAGCGGAGGGCGCTCGACCGAGCGGAGGGCGCGGGATCAGGAGGCGCGGAGGCCGAGCGGAGGCGGGGCCGCGGGGGTGCGATGCCGAGCGGAGGCGGAGGCACGGAGCCACGGAGTCGCGGAGTTGGACCGGAAAATGACGTACTAACAAATTGTCTAGATTTCATTCTTTTTAGTAGTATATAGAGAAGGGTAGGATTTTATTGACATGATGAGGAAGCTTCCGTTCAACCGTGAAGCCACTACAAATGGAATGTATTTAATAGTCTCTCCAAAAATTGTAGCTCCATTTACCCTTGGACGGTTGTTGCCTTGTTGGTCTACATTGGTCAAACTTGTCGTCATGCATTCAATAATTTTGAGTAGAGCATGAGATAGCTTCCTAGCATTCATAGAGGACAGGCACACATTTTATGATTGTGGGTTGTGTAAAATACGTTGCACATTCGTATTACATGTTTATAGGAATGATATAATTTATTGAGCCGTTCAACCATGATGCCACCATGAACGGAACGGTAAAGAAAACATTTACCATGTAACCTTGATACTCAGATCTTGTGGAGTGATAAAGGGCACGGCTTCTATGTTACAAATTACTTTTAACAATTTCATATACTTTTCATGCAATTTTGGATCTGAAGTTAATTTAGTATTGGATGATCCTAACCTATAAAAAGAATCACGAACATTTCTTAAGTACCTTTTACATAAGCTATGATTTCCTTCGCCAGCATGGGAAATTTGAAGTTTTAATCATCAAAGACAGTTTACAAGAATGAGATCGAAATCATCCCAATGAAAATCGGTCATAGCCATTTGAAGTTTTAATTTGACCCTGTGCCGGAGTGCCGCTGCTACATCCGCAGGCCTGAGCCTGACGTTTTGCACAAATAAGCCAACATTTTTGTCATTTTCCATGCTGTACGTGTACGCCCTAATGATCAGGGATCACAGCCGCCAGGTGGCGATTATTGCCACGCCTAGATTAATGATCAGATCACACAGGTCCCAGGTGGCGATCGTTGTTGCCATGCGTCTCCATCGCGTTTGCATCAACAATAAGTAACCAATAACTGCGGTTTGACATCGCATTACTACGACTACGAGCTCCCTTGACCGTACTACGTAGCCAAGCACACCACAAACATGTCAGTGCTGCAGCCGTTGCCTGCCAGCCACGGCGGCGAGTTGCTCTCCGTCCTAAAGGTTGCTGCTCTGCTCGACTGCTCCTCATCTCTGAAAGACAACTAGGTTTACACCTAGGCTCGAAACTGCAACAACGTTGAACAAATGATCAACATAAAAAAGGGTTTTTCTTTGATGAAATCCGGTGATTCAGCAGCTTGAGCACTGCTGCTGATGCAGACAAGTTTGCTCGGTTTCTAAAAAAAGGTAGAAAACCTGAAACGGTAGGTGAAGGCCCAATAATGAATCACGGAGTCATTTTCCGAAACATGAGTTGTAAGGCCGCAGGCCTGCACATCTGTCCCTCGCTCATTATCTGCACATCTGTCTCATCTTCCCTGAAGAAAATGTCCATCCCTAGATTGTCATCTCCAAAACATATACTCCCTCTGTCCTTAAATATATGACGTTAGGACAAGAAATTTAATTCAAAAATATATGACGTTAGGACAAGAAATTTAATTCAAAATAAACTAATTTTATTATCCTAAACATCATATATTTAAGGACGGAGGGGTAGCATCTCTTGGCGCGTGTTTAGTAAAAAAATAGATATTAAATATGACTTTGATCACTAATTAAGTAAGAGTATTAAATAAAGGCAGATTACAAAACTACTTCCACACCCTTATGTAAAGTTACACTCATTTGTGAAAAAAAATTTGCAAATAAACTTCATTTAGTGCTCCATGCATACAAGATTTCTTTTTTCCAATTTTTTTTTGAGAAGAATCTAAACACGTTCTTGGTTGCTAAACACAAATTGTTCCAGGGTGATGGCTACCGTGTACTAGTACCTGCTCTACTGTTTCTGACACGGAGGTTTTCATGTGCCGAGCGCCTGAATCCGGCCACCAGCTGAACGGAAAACAGACCGCTGGATCTTGGAAACGGACGGTCCAGATCATCAGCTGCTTTCGTGAGGAGGTTCCCGTTCTGTTCATCGCCGTGCAACGCGCCGTCGCTGCCGCCCGTACAAGGTGGACAGGGGCACGGTGGACTGGTCGACAAGTTGGTTGCACCGTCTGACCTGCATCCGTAGCCTCTCCCACTCAGGCACTCACCACCACCACCAACTTGCCCAATTTTTTGGTTCCTACCGCCGGACGCACCATCACGGCGAAACCGACAGGTAATTCAGCCACTCGCATCCAAGCACGACTGGCCAAATTGCTGTGCATCGTTTGGTCACTTGTTTTTCTGCAGTCCTAGGTGCTTGGGATACACTGCTGCTGTCCTCTGTTGGATGAACTGCTACACAAAGATGAACCAGTCAAGTCATCATAGAGTTTTTTTTAGAATAAGTCATCATAGAGTTAGGCATGCAACAAACACTTCTTGTTGCTAGTATTAACAATATGGTTTACGGTACTGGTGTTAACATTAACTAGTATATATGAAACGTGAGGGATTAGGCGGCTATGGAGAGTGATGTACTAGTGTTTGGAGTGTGGGAAGCAAATGAAAGGTACTTGTGGTTTTTATTTGGGGATTCAGCAGATGATTCCTTTGGAGACGGTCTAGGAGCAGTATTCCATTTCCATTCCACGATCTATCTGTGATTCTATGGCTACATGTTCACGCTTTGCAGGGGTGGTCAATGGTTTGACTAGCTAGTACGCATTGTTCTTATTTTATTTTTTTTATTTTTTTAAGACTTGCAAAGCACGTTTTTATTAAGAGAAGAGAGTTTTACAGAGCACGACTTTAGAAGAACCTCTAAAGCGCGGGAAATAACAACAAGGGCGACTGCCCGAAAGAGAAATAAAGAGGACGACAAGACGAAACAGAGAGGGGGGCACCACACCACCACTACCAGTGGCGGAGCTAGGATAAAAATATAGCTATGGCGAACTAATTACTACTAATTTGTAAAAAAAGACACATGATATAAGAGTTCCAAATATAATAACCATAGATATATATGCATATATAAGTTTACTAGAGACAAGCTACAAGTCACAATAAAATTTTTTGATGCTTACAACTGACAAGTATTTGAGGAAACACATAAATTAAAATTGTGCAAACATAGGTTAATTAATCGATTACTTAAACGAATTTTCTCAATTTCTCACCTTTTAATTTTATCTTAACTCCACTGGCATCTAAAATAGACCGTCATCGACGGTTTGTAGCATGATCTCCCTCTTCATCTGCCACCATCACAAAGACACAAGCGGTCGCCAGAGGCAAGCAACGACACTGAGTCTGGACTCAGGCGCCGGTCGCCGGAGTGCGGAGGTTGGCAGCGCTGTAGCGGCACTACAGCACGGTGCGCCACCAAGCGAAGAGGAACAGTCGCGTGAAGTCGTGAAGATTGATCGGCGACCGACCGTCGTTGCTGAAGTGTCGATCCATCTTATGGGCTGGTTGTCTGGTTCATTTAATGTCCCAAATGCAAACCGCAAGGAGTAAAGACAAAAAGCCCACCACACCCCATTCTGTGCTTCTTCTTCCCTGCCTCCCTAGAACCGATAGATGCAGAGACACTCAGACACCAGACGACGGACGTACAACGCAGGGGGTTGATTCTACGCTGGCGGCAGGTATGGCGGCCGCCAGGGCTCGCCATACTGGTGGCTCCGCCACTGACCACTACCACAAGAGAACAACCTAAGACGACAGGTGCCCGCAAGGAGGAAAAAACCCTAAGAAGACACACACATCACCACAAGCCACACAACCCGGGAGCCGCGGAGGCAACGAAGAGGTCTTGCAAGACGACGCTTTCAAGAAGGAAGCGACGACAACGCCGCCGTCGTCCGCCCACCCACGAATGGGCAGGCCAGGTCTTCACCTGGCAGACCAGCGGAACTTGGAGGCTGCAACAACGCCCCCAGCAGGGTTAGTTACGAAGAAGCGCAACCGTTGTCCGCACTAGCAGAAGCTAGGTAAGGCTTTCGCCAAAGACCACCAAGTCCCAAACACACTGCCGACCACCGCAAGCGAGGAGAGCGGCGAAATGGTGGAAAGCACAGCGATACTCCAAGGGGATGGCAACGAAGCACAACCGCAGGCACCGTCAAGGAGAGAGGGGGGAACTGCAGCTCGGAGCAGCCCCCGACCAGCGACCAAGCCCAGGAGCAAAGACCGGCGAGAGGGGGGTGGAGGGAGGAGCAGCCACCACCAGAACCTTCAGCAGCACCAGCGAGGGCTCGCAACAACAACGACAGTGCCACGCCCAACGTCGAGACCCGACGAGAGGCCCAACGCAAGGGACCGCGCACGCCAACAGGGAGGGGGAGTCGCGGCCACCGACGAGGGGGAGGGACAGCGGCCGCCGACTGGAGGGAGGGAGCCGCGGCCGCCGGTGCGGAGGAGGGACCGTGGCCGCAGGCAGGGGGAGAAAGCACCGGCCGCCAGCACGAAGGAGGGGCTGCGACACGAGGCGGGGTAGCGGCTTGCGGGGGCGCCTTCGAGGAGTCGACGGGGGCCGACAGTGGCGTTGTCGAGACAGCCGGCGATGACGTTGCGAAGGGGGCTGGCGGAGATAGCTCCGGCGGGGGAGCGATGAGGCAGAGCACCGGGGAGCCCGCGGTGCCGCTGGCCGGGCGGAGGAGGTCGGGAGCCGCGGCCGCAGGGGCCGCGACTGCCGGCAGGAGCGAGGATCCGCGATCAACGGCAAGGTAGAGCTCCAGGAAGTCGCCTGGTCCGGGCGCCGCAGACGGGGACCGAAGAGGACGCGCAACAGACAAGGGAGCATGCGGGGATGGAACCCTAGATCCAGAACCAAGGAGGCCCGAACCGTCGGCCGTCGGAGGGGGGGGCGGGGCGGAACCGCGCCCGCCACAGCCGCCAAGCCCGCCGGAGGGAGAGACGGCGCCGAGCACAGCCGTAGGAGCCGCGGGAACGAGGCTAGCAGGACGGCGCCCACGGTGACCACCAGGAACCATCACGGAGCGCAACGCGGCGGACCTGGCCATGACCTCCCCGGGCGCCTTGAGGACGACGAGCGCCAAGGCTCCGCGGCCGTGGCCACCGCACCCGCCGCGCGGCCCCACGCGAGGCGCCCGGCGAAGGGACGGGGCACGGCAGCGCGTCGAGGTCGCCCGGCCCCTGCGCCGCGCGTCGAGGTCGCCCGGCCCCTGCGAAGCTCCCCCGACGGCCGGGAGGGCCAGCAAAGCCGAGGAGCCGTGCCGCCGAGGGAGGCCCGCCGCCAGGGCCGAGCGGGCGAAGACCGGCGGCGCCCCCGAGCACCGGATCTAGGGATGAGGGAGGGGTAAAGAGGAGGGAAGAGAGGTGAGGCGAAGAGGACACGACGGCGGCGCGGCGTCCCGGATGTGGCGACACCGGCGCAGCCGAGCACGACCGCCGGCCCGCCCGCCGGGAGAGGGAGGAGGTGGCAGGCAGCCGCGGAACCGACCGAACAGAGGTGGTGTGGTGCGCGGAAGGGAGGAAGGAAGGGGCAGGGGAGAGGGAGAGAGGAGAGGAGCGGGGCCGCCGCCGTCGCATGCACGCCGGCGGCGACAGCGGCGGCCGACGGAGCTTGCAGGGAGGAGCGCGGCGGCGGGCGGAGGCACCCCTCGGGTCGCCTGGGGAGGGCGACATGAGGGGAATTTTTTGTTTTTTTCTTCCCGTTCCCTAGTACGCATTGTTCTAATCTTGTTATGAATGAGGCTTTTGAAGTTTTCATGAACGATTGCATACGAATTATGCAACCTTATGCTATCTTTTTTAGTGTATCCTTTCGAACGTCGAAAATCTCCCAAGAATTTCATGCGGAACAAATCAGAACCTTGCTTCATCATGAACTACTTCCAAGACTCAGGATTACTTCTTTTGCAGGCAGTCATGAGATCAGTACCATAATCTCTACTATAAATGTACATATGTGTACATGTACTTGATCAGTTATTTTGAAGATCCAAGTTGCATCTTGCACTAGCAGTAGCACTACACAAGAGAATCAAAGATTCCAACCGCCGGCGCCGGGGCCCAGCCGGTTGCTTGTCCTCTTGGGCCGCCGAGGTCGTTCATCAGAGAGCGAATCCAGGGAGCAACATCCGCGCGGGCCCACGTGGAATCGCGCAGATACTTTCCTTGTCCACTGGGGATCTCCGAGGAGCAGATTGCAACAGCAGCTGCAAGCTCTCGTCCACTACTGTTCTGTTTCACACGGCACCAAATCAAATTCCCGTTTGTTCGTTCATCCTGTCAAACGAATACAGATTAGAAAACATCTTCAAAAAGGAAAACCATTTGTGTCATGATCAAGTGACAGCGGCTTGTTAACCCCCCCTGCGGCAGGATTCTCTGCAGCGATGCTGAACAACTACTCCCTCCGTCCCTAAAAGACCGTTGTTTTCGCTTCTCGAGAAACAACTTTGACTAAATATATATAAAAATATATTAGCATTTATGGTACAAAATTAGTATAGTTAGATAGATATTTGAATCTAGTTTTTTAACAAATTTATTTGAAGATATAAATATTGCACGTAATTTCTACAAATCCAGTCAAACTTATGACACGGAAACCAACGGCGACAGTTTTTGGGGACGGAGGGAGTACTTGCTTCGCGTGCATGCAATCCAAGGCATAAGTGCGCGGTTTTCCCCTTGGAAGAAATGCTAATTTTTTTTAGCGCCGAGATCCTTTTCATCCTGACCGAACCCGATCAGCGCGTATCTGATCAACGATAATGATGTTCTTGATTCTTTTCCCTCCTCGTATATTAATCACCCCACTTGCTGCATGGGCCTCAGCAAGTGCTGCGGAAAAGAAAAAAATGGATTCAGGAGGAGATGAGAGAAGAGAGAAAAGTGGGGAAGCAAAGCAGAGGTGACAATTTGCAGAATTTCTCGAGTCAAAAGAGAACAAATCTTTCAGTTAAAAAAAGAGAGAAGAAATCAGGGTCCATGCACAAAGGTGTTATCAGATACATGCATTCAGCTGCAGTCTGCAGAAATCATTGCCCGGTTAACCTGCCTGTTAGTGATCCACTAACCGCACCTCGGGGGCCACTAATTGGCCGTCATTTTCTGCTCTTCTGTTCATAGACTCTGCGTCTGCGCCAAATCAACAAGGCCATGACGAAATGATCACCGCAATAAGGATAAAATCTCTAGCAGTTAAGGGATGAGACTGAGTCCAACAGCGGGAGGCAAAAGCATTTTTGCCTCCCGCTGGCTACTGTGCCTCCCGGGAAGGCCCTCCAACAGATGAGGCACCGCGAGAGGCAAACTGTCTACGGAGGAGAGAGGGGAGGCAAAATTGCATCCCCTCTCTCCTCGAAGGCATCTGGCGCAAAGAGGGAGGGCCGGACGCGTGGGGAAGAAGGAGGAGGAGGTGGCGGCCAGGGAGAAGAAGACTGCACGCGCCGACGGGGGAAGAGCAGAGGAGGGGAGTGGGGACCTTCGGCGGCGCGGCGCGGGGAGGGAGGCGGAGCTCCGGCGGCCGTGGGATAGCGCCGAGGCCGAGCGGCGGAGGAAGTGGGCTCGTGCCGCCGCGCCGCCGCATCCTCGAATCGAGGTCCCGCCCGCCGCGCCTCCAACCTCCTCAAATCGAGGTCCCGCCAGCCACCGTCCATCGACCCCGGCCTTCCCGTCCATCGAATCGATCTTCGCGGACGGGCGGGTGAGGAGGCCGTCTGGCACGAGCGGCCAGTCTCGCTGCAGCCGGCGAGCACGCGGATAGGAGGAAGATGCCGCCGGCTGACAGGGAGAGGAGGAAGATGCCACTGGAGCAGGTCGTCGTCCAGCTCGCGTTGCGGCCGGCCACACGGTCTTCCTCGATGTTTCCGCCGCCGCCACCACCTCCTCTGCGGGCCCCTGCTTCGCCTCGCTGGGGAGGGAAACGCGCGCCGCGACGAAGATGAGGGAGGGGGAGGAGCGTGGTGGAGCCCGAGGTCGAGCTCGTCCGCCGCCGTCCTCAGGACCGCCGGCGAGAGGCCGGATCTCAGCGCCGCGCGGAGGAGCAGGGGAGGGGCTCTGGCGGAGGATGGGAGTTGCGGCTTGCATTTTACTTTTGCCTCACCGTTGTTGGAGACTACCAATTTTGCAAGCGCCGTGTATTCACTGTGCGCGATGCAAATGAAGGAAATGCCTCCACATTTTGCCCATCCTTGTTGGAGTCAGTATGAAGTGGTGCCTGAACCCTGAAGTGTAGTGGAAGCGACAGGCGCGAACGAATGATAGGGGAATTTAATCAGATTTTAATCAAGCAATTCACCATCCACGGATCCACCCATCCGCATCCGTGTTCCTCTCGCGTAGAAGTAATACGAGCCTCGAGCTCGGTCGCGTACGCCGTCGAAGCCATTGCGTTTGCTTGGCGAATTAATTCTCTCCCCATCCCCACCCCCCTCCTCCGCCCATTCGGAGCTCAGACACCATATTATATGGTCCATATAGCCTAGCCGCCACCGCCACCGCCACCGCCACCCGCCCCACCCGTGGCACCCGCCCGCCAAGAACCGGGACAAAGCAACCAGTCATCGCGTCCAGTCAGTCCCACTGGTTCCTGGCGCACGCATCCGTCGCGCCCAATCAGGTGCCTTGCCTTGAATTCTTGGAGTTCTTGAGCTCACGGGGCTGGGTGGTGGTTCGGCGGTGAGGGCTGACTGCTGAGTGGTCGAGTTCTTGGCGATTGGCGGCTGTACATGAGGAGGGGCTGCGGCGGTGGAGGGAGGCAACCTGGGGAAGGAGGCGGGGGAGGCGCTGGGGCTGCTGGGCTGCGTCAATGAGGTCGTGGCGGCGGTGGCGGCGACGTGGGGGTCCATGACTGACGGCGCGCGCGTGGAGGCGGCTCCCAGGTTCGCGCAATGGCGCGTCGACGCGCTCCCCTGCTACACCTACCGCAAGTCCCTCCCCTTCCGCATCGGCCTCTGGAACTGGTCCGTCATCCCTGCCGCCTCCCCTCCCCTTCTCTTCTCCCAGTAGATTTGTTACTGCTTGGTTGCTAGGAAATTCTTTGCTTTATTACCTGGTTGCCATCCCTGGATGCAAAAGCTTGCAACTTTGCGTTGCTGCTCTGCGATTTGTTTCCGTCGTATTTGACACGAAGTTTAGTTTTCCATTTGGGTAATTTGACATGTAATTCCCTGTGCTTGTGAATTCTGATTGGCCATTGTTTTCATTAATCTGAGGTTACTGGAGGTGGTTACAAGTTCAGATATTACCTGTATTGCAGAGTGAGTGAACGAATAGCAAATTACTTGAATTTCTTTCATTTGGCATATTAGAGTTCCTTATGAAGTGAGCTATTAAATCATGTTATAGTTTTTTTAATTTATTTATGGTGGGACTGAAATTTTCATCAGCTTAAGGTCCTTTGTTTGAGGTTGGAAAATATTCAGAACTCTGTCTGTTTGGCAACACAGCATCATGTCTGAATTTGGTTTGTCTGACAGAGGTTTCAGTGTAATAGCACCAGTTTGCTACGTTGGTCATTAGTTTTGGATGTATCTGCTTAAATATTATAGGTCCAATCGAAACTATATTTGGCCTCCTTTTAGTTATAGTTGGATACCTTTCCTCACCAACTTATGTGTAGCCAGGATTTTCTTAACCAGATTTGGTCTGTCAGAAAAGTAGAGACTTTGCTTGGAACCAAAGATATTTCAGACAAAGTTTCACTTTCTGGAACATCCACTTTCAGTGGTTTATTTTCTGCTGTTGGTATGAAAATCATTGATCAAGGTGTATGCTTCCTTAAATTTATATGAACATATTGAAGTCGTCATCCACCTTGATATAATTGAAATTTTCAAGAATTCTTTGTAGCATTTGTGAAAGGGAAAATTGATGTCATTTTGTGAGAACTAATAAGGTTTCTGTTAATGCAATATGAAGGTACCTATCTGTGGAGAGAAACAACAAGCAAACTTGTGTTAAGCTCTTTGCAGAGAATTCAAATTCTGCCAAGAACGGACCCTCAGCCCCAATAGCTTCTTTTGTCACCAAACTTCTCGTATCTTTTCCACCTAATCAACAGACTATAGTCCACCCAGGTAAGTTTCTTCTACCAATTCTTTAAATAAAAACATCATGTTCTACTAGTTGAGGCTTTCAACTACTATCTCTTTGTAATTGTGATAATTATTATATTGAAATGCACAAAAAAGGGCATATGCTTGAATTTCTCAATGTGTCATTATGAAAAGGAATTTTATTTGGCTACAATAGTATGTGCAGAGTTTGAGTATCACAGACCAAGCAATGCAAGATTTTATTTTACTGAACAATTAATTATCAGCTAGGTTTCAAATTGTCAGTATTACTGTGATTTCAAGTAGAATTCTTCGCCTTGATGAGATAGTGTGGGAAGCATGTGGGAGTGATGGCAATGATGACGCCAAATGTCACTTATTTCTAACTAACAAACCTTTCTTGAAATGATTTCTAACTCACTAATGGCTTGCACATATTCAGGAATTTTTGACAAGCAGCTGAAACACGAAGGTTTTGTGTGGGCGATTGATAGTAGCGTTACAGGGAGATTTGTCATTGAGATAGAGTTTCTTGACCTGAAGATCGCTGATCCATCTGTAAGCACTGTCTCACTGTCTTCTTCTGTTTTTGTCAATGTTTGGTACAACAACTATTGGTGAGTAGTAGGGTACGTGGAGTGATGCCCTGGACTCCCCTGAAATCAAGTCTAGTCTTTCACAGGTTCACCCTCACAAAAACGTCGTATAGAAACTTCTGCATCTGCTTCTGTGTTGAAATAAACAACCACCTGGTCTGTTGTTGTCGTCGGGTTGAAATTATGTGCAGTGTCGATATGACATTTGGAGATATCGTTTCATCTTGAAATGGATGTTTTTCGAAAGTCAGAGGCTATATTAAGGAACTGAAAAACAGAGGTCTAATGTCAGGATAACCTTTCTTTGTAGATCAAATCTGCAAATATATCAAGTGATCTATTAATATCATCAAAAGAATTATTATGTATTCACCTCGCGTGCTTGTAACAGTATGCCTCTGATTGTCATGAACGCATTTCAGGGTGGTGAACCGGCCTCAATCTGGGCCTCCCAGCAGATCAAGCAGTCTTCAGACAACACCTCTCTGTCCGCCCTTGCCCGGATGCTGCACGAGGACATCCTCACCGACATCACGATCAACGCCGCGGACGGCAGCGTGCGCGCTCACCGCGCCATCCTGGCAGCGCGCTCCCCGGTGTTCCGGAGCATGTTCTCGCACGACCTCAGGGAGAAGGAGCTCTCCGCCGTGGACATCCCCGACATGTCCCTGGACGCCTGCCACGCCTTCCTCAACTACATCTACGGCGACCTGCGCGGCGAGGAGTTCCTGGCGAACCGGCTGGCGCTCCTCCGCGCCGCCGACAAGTACGACATGGCCGACCTCAAGGAGGCCTGCCACGAGAGCCTGCTGGAGGACATCGACACGGGCAACGTGCTGGAGCGGCTCCAGACGGCGCACCTGTACCGGCTGCCGAGGCTCAAGGGCGGGTGCCTGAGGTTCCTGGTGGACTTCAGGAAGGTGTACGAGATGCACGACGACCTCGGCGCGTTCCTGCAGACGGCGGAGCGGGACCTCGTCGCCGAGGTGTTCCATGGCGTCCTCGCAGCGTGGAGCGAGCGGTGAAGCGTGCCCTGGCCTTTGCAGCGTTGGAGGTGTACATCTGGGGTTGATTCTTGATTGGTTGGTTCAGAATCAGAAGCATTGTTTCGGACTTTGGAGAATTCTTGCTGGAAAAAGCATGTACATATAATTTGGAAACAGTACATAATACGTGCCGGTGGTTGGCTGGCCTGAAGCCTACTGTCTGTGTATGCCTTGATTGGATTCTGTTGTTATCGTGTAGAAATCTGATTCATGTATGTAACATCTCTCTCGATTTGTAATACATCAGTTATTAGCTGATATACTGTTCGAAAAAAGTTATTAGCTGATATGGTGTTCAACTGCTCATGGCAAAAAATCATTTGAGATTCTTCACTAATAACTGATGCATTCGATCGTGTGTGTACCTATCATGGTAATCTGATGCCGTTGGAAGCGGAATCGTATCTGTAAACTGGCATTGACTTCGTAGAGCCAAGCTATGTATTTGAGTGTGTGCTTCGAACAATATTTGTAGAAATATGTATATACTGAGTTGGATCTCAAAACGGCCTATTAGCTCAGTTGGTTAGAGCGTCGTGCTAATAACGCGAAGGTCGCAGGTTCGAGACCTGCATGGGCCATTGTATTTTTTTATTTTCTTCTTTCTCCCACCTTCTTACTGAAAATTTTAAATTCTGTTTCTAAAGTACGTTTTCTTCTTTCACCTTCTTTTTAAATGCATCTGTGTTCTTCCAAATACTCTATAAGTCAGATTCCATTCCCAGGGATATACTAGCAAGTAAACTAATCCGTTAGTATCGGGGAGTTTAAACAGCATCGCACCTTCTGCAGACGCCCATCATCATCACCACCACGCCGTCGTTCGCCCAAAAGCCCCATGCTGCCACTTGTGACTTGCCGGGAACGATTCGTCGGCATCGCTTTGCGTTTGCGCCGACGGGAAACGTGTATGCTCGCGGCTTTGTGCAGAGGTATGGGGGTGGATCATCCACCCGCGGGCTGCGCCATACACACCACTCTAATGGGGGATACCGTTGATCTGTACGGCAGGTGTTAAAGAAACAAGCCCAAGTACTGTATGGTAGATTTGTTGTGAGAGAAAAGTACTGTGTAAGAAGTTGCACGGTAGATTGGTTGGGAGAGAAAATTACTGTGCAAAACAAGCCTAACAAGCCTTCCGAACGCTCTCCGTAATTCAGATGGTATCTTTTGGTGCTTCTCACATAGATCAGCGACCTGTTGTACCATGCTTACTCGATGAATAATTGAAAATAAGAGGTTCTCTATTGTGCTTCACTATGGAAGAACAGAAGGGAATTTTCAGGAAAAACTTGCTACGAAATTTGGGATAAGCTGAACTTTGTATACTCCACTTAAGTTTTTTTTAAGGAATTCCGTATGCAGCAGAAGCTAGCAGGCAAAGCCGCGGGTTCGCCGGCGATCTTTTTTTTTTTTGGTGGTAGGTTCGCCGGGATCTTGGGGAGGCTCGTGGCACCTAAGCAAGTGATGGGCTCGGCTGGGCCATGTTCTGCTCAAAACCTGAGTAAGAAATTTGATTTTGATTTGGTTGGGGTGCGCCAGGCCCAGCCAGTAGGGCAACGACCGGAAGACGCTTGAGGGCCCAAGTGGCAAGCCACTATGATGAACCCTCCCCCACAAAAAAAAATTAAAATATCAAAGTGAACTTATAACCCACATATCAAATATTAAACTGATAAGAACAGATACTACACTTGATCTTAGCCAAAAGGCCGAGAAAAGTATGATTTAGAGAGGTGCCCAGCGTCTCATTATATGGCGATTCGACGCCTCCGCTCTTGTTGCCTGGGCGAGGTGGAATTATGTATGCAGCTGAACGCGCTGCCGCTGCATGTTCTATTTGCTCTTTCTGTCGGACTCGAACGAGCGCTCTGGCAATGTGTAATGGGCCTCGGCCCAATGATTGCCGCCGCCTTCTGTCGCTCGTTTCGTAGGCCCACTAACTATAGTACGACAGAAGCACGTCGAAGCGCAACAACATAGTGCTGCGGCTTTTTCAGTTTTTTTTATATGTCGTCTGTTCTTTGCAAGTATATTTTGCACCGGTTGTTTCAAAATTTTGTTCTAAACTGATTATCCGAACGTCATTCAAAAATGATATTAAGTGATACAAATGCAGTAAACATTGATGCGTCAAAACAGAGAAGATACTAACTGAGCTTCCCGTGTAATCACATACTGACCTAACACTTAGATATTGCAGCGTGAGAGGAGCAGAAATCTACAAAGAAGCATTTGAGAATGAAAAACTTAAGAGCTAACCATGAACTACACCATTCGCAAAAAAGAACGCTGGACTAGGAAAAGGCTCCATAAACCAGTGGATAAATTTACATAAAAATACAAAGTAACAACTTTAGAATTATTTTATGTTGTCTAATTTGTAATGCTATAGAAGATAATTCACGCACTTCGTGGGGACATAATTTTATCATGCACATATAATAACATGAGTCACTTTTCCTAACATGTTAAAAAATGTCAATACACTTTATTTTGAAGCTATGCCATACCAAGTAAATTATATGCATCTAAGTGTACTAGATTCCTTTTACTAAATGGATACAATTCATACACCTCATTTGCTAGATGCGTTTTTGTATCTCACAATATTACCCTTTATTTTTTTATCTCACAATATTACCCTTTTGTACTTAATTATCAATTTTATTTTTTAATACATGGTTATGCATTATTCTATTATCATTTTAATTGATATTTTACAATATAAAAACAATATATAATGATATAGATAATTTAATATTTGTTCACTTAACACACACATTTATAACATTTAAAAGATAAGGGCATAACCACTCATTAAAAAAATGACCGAAGTCAGCAAGAGAAGCCTCTACCTATTTTTTTATAATTTTTTATTCCAACCCGTTTAATTCACTCTCTTGAGGAGTCGAACCTCGGGCTGCAGAGCATCTCCAGCAATTTGCCAAATCGAGTTGTCATATTTGATTTTCGGCAAAAATATTAAAAATACTCCTCCAACAGTTTGACAATAACTTAACAATTTTTGGCAATTTAGGAAAAACCAGCCTCCAGCGCGTAAATATACGCGCGGCGCACGCTTGGCATCGAGTCACCTGACTTCCTCGAGGAGACCAGGCAAGCACTATGTAAGAGACGAAGATTGGAGACACGGGTTAACTATCAAAGGAGACACGTAAAAAACGTGTCTCCAAGATTGCGTCTTTGATGATAACAGATTAGAGACACGCCCAAAACACGTCTCCTTTGACGACTAGAAAAGAGACGCGTCCCACACACGTCTCCTTTGACGACAAGAAAAGAGACGCGCCTCACACGCGTCTCCGAAGTATTTCTTCAGCATCTTCTCTGAGACAGTTCGGAGACGCCTTTGTATAAAACGGGTCTTCTTTGTTGGAAGAGAAGGAGACGCGTCACGAGTAGACGCGTCTCCTTTGTTAGACCAAAAGGAGACGCTTCTATCTGACACACGTCTCCTTCAGGGAAAGAAAAGGAGACGCTTCTAGTTGCGACGTGTCTCCTTCATGGAAAGTAAAGGAGACACTTCTATCTGACATGTGTCTCCTTCAGGAAAAAAAGGAGACGCTTCGTGTTGGGAAGCGTCTCCTTTGTTGGAAGGAAAGGAGACGCTTTTGACAAAGCTGCGTCTTGTTTGCTGGACTCAAAAGCGACGTGTTTTACGAACACGCCTCTCCTATGTTAATTCTATGAGCTCCATAATTTAGCTCCATTCATTATCAAAATCACAGATCACATAACAAATAAACATCAAATCACAGAATATAGATATCACATGCATAGATCTCACAAAAATCACAGAAGAGTTAGTACACATTGTTCATCACATCATTGTTCATCTGCAATACACACACAAGTTCATCTTCTTTCCCAAAATCTTCATTCTTGAAATCAATGATGTGCCATTGGCCCCCATCTGTTGGGTGCTTTATGAAATCATCCTTCTTGCGCCCCTTAGGCGCACTGTGCCAGAGCAATAGTTGTGCATCTTTGCTTGTGGCAAACAGACGCCTCAGGCGTTGTGTTATTGGGAAATACCACACCACCTTGTAGGGAGCTTCATGTTTCCTCTTTTCATCACCACCATCAAATCTTTGTTTGTACCGAGGAAAGCCACACTCTGGACATTCTGTCAAATCTTTACAATCATCACCACAGAACAGGACACAATCATTTTTACATGTATGTATTCTTTCCACCTCAAGTCCCAAAGGGCAAACATTTTGCTTCGCCTCGTAGGTGGTCATGGGTATCTCATTCATCTCCGGAAATATGTCTCTTATTAGATCCAACATTGCTTTGAACCCGCGATCCGTCATATGATGAGTGGCCTTTAGCTGGAGGAGCTTGAGTGATGTGAATAGGTTTGTCCATTTTCCCTTGCAGCCTGGATAGAGCGGGGTCTTCATATCTGCCACCAGCTTTCTTAGTTTCTTCAATTCTTCACTATCATACCCAACATACCGGAGTGCATCACACACCATCTGCTCCATTTTGTCTGTAATGCTATCATAATTGTCACCAAGATCAGTCAGCTCATCTTCAGAGAGATCATGGTTTGCAGTGTGACTGTCCCAGTTTGCTTCACATCCCTAAGTGTCAGTAGGTCCTTCATCACCATCCGCACTATCACCATCCTCAGTAGTGTTCTGTTCATGTTCATAGCTATGTTGATCCATATGCCCGGCCTGCAGGCCTCGGTCATTAAGTCCACCCTCGCCATGCATATTCCAGCAATAGTAGTCATCCATGAAACTCCGGATGATAAGATGAGCATAAATGTCCATTGAACTAGCAAACTTAGTGACATTCTTACAATCAACACATGGGTAACAAATAGCACGCTTGCTCTTATTCAACTTTTCCGCTTCGGCTGCCTTGATGAATAACTTCAGACTTGATAAATATTCACTAGAGTTCTGGTTGAGGTACATCCAACCTCGATCCTCCATCTACACAATCATGGAAGAAGATAGTAAATATCTAAGCAAATACTTATCACATGATGACATGAAAGAAAATTGATCTAATTGGCACCTTGGATCGAATTGACGTGTGCAATGCAAGAGAGACCTGCAACAATCAGCAAAGGGGACCTTCAACAGTCACCAAGAGGCCAGGACCTTCAACAAATCAACAATCTACATGCAAGAAAATGGTAAAAATCCAAAGCTTGCACTCCTAAATGCCACTCCAATGATCATATAAAAAAGCAAAATTACCTTGGCTTCTTCCTTTTCTTCCACCTCTAGCTCCTCCTTTCCTCTTCTTTATCCTTCTCAAAATTCTTCATCCTTCAAAATCAGAGCAGAGTCGACCGAGCAGAGTAGAGCAAAGCAGAGCACACGCGCGCGACCTGCACGCCGACAGAGAGCGCGTCCCCTGCTGGGAGTGCGCGCGCGTGCAGCCGGCCGGCGCGCAACAGCAGGAAGCCCCGGGGTGGCCGATGCGCAGCGGCACACAGGCGAAAGTGCGGACGAGGCACGCTGCTAGCTGCCACCACCTGCGTGCGCGTGGTGTGGCCTGCTGCAACACGTGCGCGCCCCTGGCGAGACGATGATGGCGTGCGGTGACGATCGTCGGTGTTGCACAGGCCAACCGAGAGGCGCTGAACAGTAGCGTGTGGCAACATATTGTGTCGACGTGGCATGCCGTTGTCCAACTATTGTAGAGTTCCTAAAAGGAGACACGTTTTCTACACAAGCGTCTCCTTTATTGTCACACAAAAGAGACGTGTTTTCTAAAAAAAGCGTCTCCAATTGTCTAGCAATCATCTGAGACGCGTGTTCCTCAAAGCACGTCTCCTTTTTGTCGCACAAAAGAGATGTGTTGTCTGAAACCACGTCTCCAATTGTCTAGCAATCAGCAGATACACATGTTCCTTAAACCGCGTCTCCTTTGACATAAAAAAGGAGATGCGTATTATGAAAATCACGTCTCCTTTGTGGTTTACTTGAAAGGGGACACTTCTTTATAGAACGCGTCTCCTTTATCTCTGCATAAGAGACGTGTTAACTACCACCGTTTTCTGCAGATTTGTTGGAGACGCAGTTTGAAACCGTGTCTCCAATAATAACGTCTTCTTTCTTAACTTCTTACATAGTGAAGTAATATCACTAGCAGAATATGTACAGCTTCCGAGTGTCGTAAACACTCAGGAAAACCTAAAATACACTCGGGATAGAAGTTCCCAACGAGCGACGATCAATCATCGGGAAACCTCACTCGGCAGCCTCAAGTAGGGAGCATTACGTTGTCACTCGGCATTCTAATATTTCCCATGTGTTTGCGTTGGCACTCGGAAATGTTTGTGGCGCACGGGAATGACTTGGTGACAGCAGTTGGGCTCACGGTGACTGTGTAGGATCGATGTCCTATAGAAGGGGGGGGTTTGAATATGGGCCTTGTTCAAATTTCTAGTACAAGAAGTAAACCTTAACCTATATCTCTAGTGTTGCCCATCTAAAAAGATTTCTTCCTACCAACTAAGCACACTAACAACAAAGTTCCTTAGCAATGTTCACACAAACAAGAGAAAAGCACCCTAGTCAAGATATGCAACAAGCAAAGCAAACTAGAGGGAAACAAGAGCAAAGAAACTTAAGAGCTGAAAGTAAACGCGGAATTAAGTGCAAGAAGGTAGAAAGAGAGGACATGAGACAACCGAATTTTTTCCCGTGGTATCGAGAAGTTGACGCTTCTCCCTAATCCACGTTGGAGAACTCACAAAGAGTTTTGCTCCCCCTCAAGCCACTTAGACTTGAGTGCTCACTAAGAGTACCCGTTCTCCATCTCCAGAATGGTGGGTCTCAATCCATTTACACCAAGAACTTCCCGGGGCTCCCACAATCTCCAAGAGCTCCCCAAGAACCCCCTAATCACCGAGATCGTCTAGGAGCCGTCAAACTCCAAGAGTAACAAGCTTACAACCTTTCACTTGACCAATGCACTCAGCTATGCCATTGAAAGCACCTTGAAACTCTTGATCACCAAGAAAGAATCCCTCTTGGATAGGAAGATGAAATCCAAATGATCAAAGCACTAACTCTCCTTCTCCTTGGCTGCAGTAGTAATTCAGAGTGGCAAAGGCAGCTCAAGAGACGCAGGGGGGGGTCCAATTTATAGGCCTAGCAAGGGAGGCTAGCCGTTGGAAAAGTCCTCTGAAAAGTAGTGCCGTCGGATGAACCGACAGTTCCCCCTGCGACAGCGTCGGTTCATCCGGTGTCTCTGATTCTCCAAATATTGCCGTTGAACTCAAACGTTGTACCACTTCATCCAACGCATACACCGTTGATGCGTCGGTTTATCTGGTGCTGAAGCAACTTCACTCAAAACATCTCTGCGTAGAATAACCATAGGCGCCGGATGAACCGCTGGTAAACTTCAGGAGCGTCGGTTCATCCGGTGCTGAAGCGAGTTCACTTGGTGCGTCTCTGTATGAAATATATGCGTGCGCCGAATGAACCGCTGCTTGGACCATCACTTCATCTGGTGCTGAAGGCTCTTGACTTGAATCATCACTGTTACCAAACCCTAGGTCACCGGATGAACCGATGCTTCTGCTGGTACACCGTCGGTTCATCCGGCAGTGCTGATTTCTGCTGAAACTTCCACATCAATCATCCGGTGCATCTAGAAATGATAGCGTCGCATCATCCGACGCGCCCTTATTCATTTCAACTCATCCAATTCAAACACCTTTTAGTTTTTCTTCAAGTCTTTTGCTTCCAATGTGTTTCCATGAGTATCTTGAGCTGTTTAGTGACCAAGGAGCTTGATAGTGCATGAATATGGTATAGCATTTGGCATGGTCAAGCTACTCAAGTGTGAACCCCTCTTAATAGTACGGTCAAACACTACAAACTAGCAAATCCAAGTGTCCTTCATCTCCTTGTGACACTTGGAACTAAGAATGTCCTTAGCCTTGTAGTCTTTGTCCATTAATCATCCATAATTTCAAATTGAGGGGTCTCTTTTCATTTATCACTCATGACAATAACCCAAGAATAAATCCGCTACAAAACCAAGGTTAGTCACAAGTATATGGTTGTCATTTATCACCGAAACACACCCTTAACAAATGTGTGGTGGGGCCTTGATGCTTACAATCTCCCCCTTTTTGGTGATAGATGACAACACAAGTAGAGATATACGAGAATTTGAAATGAAAGCATAAAACTCTACCACTAATGCATGGAAAGGATAAACACAAGCACACATGCATTAATTAAACAAACACACAAGCATGAGTAGACATGTAAACCATCAACATACACAAGATCCAAATACATGTCTCATCATGAACTCCATAAAACAAACAAGGAGCACAAAAGCTCTCAAATCACACTCCCAAGCTCCCTCTATCTCTACTCCCCATATCTATCTCCCCCTTTGGCAACAAGCACCAAAAAGGGATCTAATCTACTGAGGTGGAGGAGAAGTCGGCGGCGTCAAGGTAACAACCACTAAAGGAGCGACGTGGTACTCGGAGGTGTCACCGTCGTCGGACTCGAACCCCAACAGCTCTGAAGATCTAACAGGCCAAGATCGGACTGGCGAAGAGATACGAGCTGTGTCGGTGCCGGTAGAGGTAGGAAGCGCCTGAGAGCTCACTGCTGCCATCTCGGACTCGATCTGCTGAGTGATAGAACGAAGTGTGGGATCCTCCTGATCGAGTCGCTCTGCCTGATGAGTAGTCATCGATGGCATGGGTGAGGTGAACCCCAAGGAAGGACGTGCTGGTGTCTCAAAAAGCAGTAGTCCTGTTGGGAAGGGAGACATCAGCTGAGTCGAGGGGGTCTGTGAGAACTGTCCTGCCCTGAGCTGCTCAAGTAAAGTAGTCGTCTGTGGAGTCGAGAGCTGCTGAGTGGTAAACATCCCTGACGGAAGGAGCGGTGAGCTCGAGATCGAGACTGTCGGAATCGGGAGGCTCACAACAGTGGCTGGAGGTAGAGAAGCTGCCGGCTCAGGCTGAAGAAGCTGCTGGGTAGGAAAAGTCAGAAGGTGAAGCCCTATGTGCTGGAAAAGCTGACCCAAGCAGGTGGACATAAACGAGAACATCTGAGCGGTCATCATCTGCTGCTGCTGGATCTGCTGCCTCTGTGCCTCCTCCTGCTGGCGTATACTGTCGAGTATGATCTGCTGAGCCTCCTACTACCTCTGGAACTGTGCCTGCATCTGCCACTGAATCTCCATAGTGGCCTTAGACTGGTCGGCCAAGGACTGGATCACTATAGTCAAGGAGTCGGACTGAGAGACCTGAGAAGTAGGAATCAGAGGTATCGACGACTCAGCCTCTCTCTGACCAGGCAAACTGGAGCCCCCAGCCTCGTCGTCATGAGTACGACGAACACGGAAGACGGGCTGTGGCTCTGGCTTAAAGTCCTCATCCTCACTCGAGTCCTCATCTGTGTCGGTGGCCAAGTACGCAGGTAGAGGCCCCTCAGCTAGAGCAAGAAGCTCGTCCTAACGAGCGGCCTTGTCCATAGCTGCATCAGCTGCAGCACAAGCCTGAAGGTCCTCAACTGCTCGTCTCCGTCCCCTGGGTCCCTGCCTCCTGTCCCCTGGCATCGGCGGCTGGTAGGTCTTGAACACATACTTGGATCGCTCCAAGACTGAGGTATACCTCTGAGACTCCAGCCGTGAGAGTATCCAACTAATCCAGTGAGCAAAGGGGAACTACCTGGTCATCCCCATCCCATCCATAATAGCATCCTCAATCTCACTAAGCAGAATGTCCACAATGTCGAACGGCCGGTGAGTCATAATATACAGAAGTAGCCACTGCTGGACCCCGGTGATCGACTCGGCATTCCCCATCTTGAAGGGAAGGGACCTCCTGAGAGTGAAGTGGACCACGTAGGCCTCGCGTGTCAATCTGTCAGGGGTCTGAGGGGTGCCGGGGAGGAACGGCTGCTGGAAGAGAAAGCTGATCTCCTCGTCGGAAGGAACAATAGGAGTGTGAGCACAACGAGGAGCCTCAACGTCGGGGTAGGCCAGGTAGTGAATCGAGGTGTCGTCGACCTGAACCCCAAGGAACTCTGTATCCCCTCTCGAGTGAGTCTGAACTGCTGCCCCATAAACATGAATCTGATAGAGAGCCGGGCATCCTCAATGTAAACTGTGGCGTAGAACACTCTGACCCACTCAGGCACATATCTCGGCCTCTCACTGACAAGAGCTGCTAGACCTGGTAGGTAGTTGAAGTGTGGGAGTATCGGAACTCCAGCTGCTGCTGCCCTGAGTGCTGTTCACTGTAGCATCCTGTGCTGGCTTAGCTGCAACCCCTTCCTGACATAGGAGGCATAGAAGCTCTCCTATAGAATCGTCCAGAACCGGGGGTCACAATCCTCTCTGTGCGGAGGAAACCACTCGTCCTCCGTAACAAACCTCAGCTTCCGGATCTTCGGACCAGAAAGGCTCCTCAGATCACGGAGATAGACCCCGAAGGCCTTTGCTCATTGTGCACCGATACGGATCTCAGGGCCCTCTCTCGACTGATCCTCCTGCTCCTGCTCCACCTACTGCTCTGTTGCTGTCCTCCTCTGCCTCAGAGTCGGCTGAGGCTGAGTGTGTCCGCCACGAGTCCGGGGACCAGTACGTGGTGCAGAGGGAGGAGTCTCTGTCTCTGTCTGTCGAGTACCAGTGCGGCCTGAACGCCGTAACGGCTGCTGCTCATGAGGCTGCTCCCCCTGTCCCTGTGCACTGCTCCCAATCTGAATCCCTCTCTGAGGCTGACCCTGGGTGTCGGGCACTCGGAGCACATGCTCCCACTCCTTATCGTGCTTGCTCTTCTTCTTCTTCGGCTCAAGAACTGCCTTGCCTTTCCTCTTGTCGCCTGCCATCTGTCAAAGAGAAGGTGGAAGATTATAGAATGGCGAGCAAAGTATATAAATGAGATAAATATCTAAGGGGAGAGGTCCTTAAGCAAAGCATATGAATAGATGGAGCCTAAGCATGAAGTCTAGGAGATAAACATGGCACAAGATGTAAAAAAGGTGTGTCTAGGACAGTCCTTATGTGCAACAGATATGTGTGTAAGTGCTAGAACATGAACATGTGAGCTACTGTAGAGAACAGAGCACACAATCAGCAAGAACAGTAGCACATATACTAGCAGTCCATGAGATAGAGCATGACACAAAGATCATGAGCAGGACATGTGATTTAGAACAGGAATACCAGCTACAGAGCATGAACAGAGTAGGAACAGTGGCAAAAAGTGCTCAAAAGAATGAGATATAGCAGGGTCTAGATGAATTTGAGCATCAGTTATGAACAAATGAGCAAGAAAGATGGAATTGACTAAGCATAGCTCACAATCCTGGTCTCAGTCCACAGAAATTTCAACGAATTTCACAAGAACATGAACTGACAGAAAATAGGGCAAGAGCAGCAAGGGGGAAGAACTCAGGTGCTCACCACTGCAGGGATTTGATCAACGAGATGCTGCAGGAGAGCTCGGAGAAGTTCAGCGCACGCCCGTGGAAGGTCATTGGCGAGCTGGAGCGGCGGCTCTTGGCCGGAGTCAGCGGTGGCGGCCGAAACCCTAGGTTAGGGTTCCGCGGCGGCGCATGCGATTTGGCGCGGATAGAGCGGCGGCATGATGGCGGAGCAGGCCAGCGGCGAGCTAGGAAGGCCGACGGAGGGGCACGGCGGTTGTGTGAGGCTGCGGTGGCCGGAGGCGGTCGGGACGGCGGCGTATGAGCGCGACGGGCGGATTCGAAATGAGGAGAAATGGCCCGAGGAAGATTATGACAAGTGGGGCCAACTTGCAGAGAGGCGCTGGATGAACCAACGGTAGAAAAACATGCAGCGTTGGTCGAACCTTCAGAGGATATGGGTAGATCAGTGAAATGCATCACCGGATGAACCGATGGCCTTCTTTCTAGATTCGTCGGATGATTCTTGCGCAGGTCTGAATTTTCCTCAAAACTTAGTAGCACCGGATGAACCGCTGCTTCCACAGAGGTGAGCGTCGGTTCATCCGACGATAGGTAACAGCAGCGCGCTGAGCAAAATTCAAATTGACCCGACCACCGGATGAACCGACGATGGAACCTACTTAGCAGCGGTTCATCCGACGGTGATAAAAACAGAATGTTGAACTAAAGCTCATTTTTGATCCGACAAACATCACACACAAGCTAACACAAGCACATTTTTGGATCAATCCTGAGTGACAACTTCACCCCTCAAGCACTCCTTTGCAAAAATAGAAGTATATAAACCATAGATTTTCTACAAGGGATAGACCTTATAAATTTTTAGAAAAATAGGCGAATAAGATCCAAAAAGGGAATGTATGAGTTATTGCCTTTGAACTTAGAGATAGAAACTTTAAGCTCGTTAGGACATAACTCAATAGGCATTAAGCACCATCATTTGTCTTATCACACTTTTGGAGATGTTGATTTGCATTGAACGCTAAGCAACTATCTCATAGTGTGATTTTCCTTTGTGACACCTCTCACGCAATGCAATGCAAGAACAAATGCATGAAATGAAACATGGATGCATTCTATATGACAAGAAAAGATGCAAAGTGGAAAGATAAACTATCTTGCTAAGTTCGAACCCTTGTTAAGCTTACTCATGGTGAGCCTTTCAACATGCCTTGAGCGAAACTTTGGAACCACCGGCTCAAGCAAGACACATACTCACCACTATCTTAACAAGGTTAGACAAGCCCCTACATCATGTACATATGCAAATGCAAACTATATGACAAGCATCACATGATGTTAGATGCATCAAGCACATTTAATTCACTCCTTAGCCTACAAAAGGTGTTTTCATCAAGAGGCTTAGTGAATATATCCGCCAATTGCTCCTCGGAGCGAACACCACAAAGGAGAATATCACCTTTAGCCACATGGTCTCGCAAGAAGTGATGTCGGATATCAATGTGCTTGGTGCGCGAATGTTGAACCGGGTTGTTAGCAATTTTTACGGCACTTTCATTGTCACAAAGGAGAGGAACCCTATCTAGAACCACACCATAATCCAAGAGGCTTTGCTTCATATAGAGGATTTGACCACAATAAGCCCCGGCAGAAATGTATTCCGCCTCCGCGGTGGATAAGGCCACGAAGTTTTGCTTCTTAGAAGACCAAGCAACCAAAGATCGACCTAGCAAGTGGCACCCACCCGAAGTGCTCTTGCGGTCTACTCGACATCCGGCAAAATCCAAATCCGAATAACCCAAGAGCTCAAAACAAGCACAATGGGGGTACCACAAGCCAATGCTAGGTGTGTATTTTAAGTATCTAAGGATCCTTTTCAAAGCACTTAGGTGAGATTCTTTAGGGTTGGCTTGAAACCGAGCACACATGCAAACACTAAACATGATATCGGACCTAGATGCAGTAAGGTAAATAAGAGAGCCGATCATAGAACGGTAAAGCTTTTGGTCAACCGGTTTACCTCCCTCATCTAAGTCGAGATGTCCATTGGTAGGCATTGGTGTCTTGATTGGCTTGCAATCATCCATCTTGAACTTCTTGAGAATGTCATTAGTGTACTGTTCTTGATGGATGAAGGTCCCTTCCTTCAATTGCTTGATTTGAAACCCAAGGAAGAAGTTGAGCTCCCCAATCATAGACATCTCGAATTCCCTTGTCATGAGATCACTAAAGTCCTTGCACACTTTAAGATTGGTAGAGCCAAAGATGATATCATCAACATAGATTTGACAAATGAAAAGCTCTCCGTTGATGATCTTGGTGAATAGAGTATTGTCCACTCTCCCGATCTTGAAGCCTTCCTTGATGAGAAAGTCCCGGAGCCTCTCATACCATGCCCTAGGAGCTTGCTTGAGTCCATACAACGCCTTGATCAACCTATAGACATGGTTAGTATGTGTGATATCTTCAAAACCGGGAGGTTGCTCAACATAGACTTCTTCATTGATGAAGCCATTTAAGAAGGCACTCTTGACATCTATTTGGAACAATTTCATTTTGTGACAAGAAGCATAAGCAAGAAGGATACAGATTGCTTCAAGACGTGCAACCAGAGAAAAAGTCTCTCCATAGTCCAAGCCTTCTACTTGAGAGTAGCCCTTGGCAACAAGTCTTGCCTTGTTCTTCACCACAACTCCATGTTCATCTTGCTTGTTTCGGTAGACCCACTTGGTGCCAATCATGTTCTTGTTCTTGGGGCATTCTACTAGGACCCAAACTTCATTTCTTGTGAAGTTGTTGAGCTCTTCTTGCATAGCCAAGATCCAATCCGGGTCCTCTAGAGCTTCCTCAATAGCAGTGGGTTCTACAAAAGAAACAAATGCATGATGTTTGCAAAAAGAAGCATATTGTTTGCGGTGAGTATGTGTACCACCCTTGGGATCACCCAAGACTAGATCGATGGGGTGGTTTGATGAAGTCCTTGTACGCCTCTCAAGTGTGGTAGATGTTGGATCATCTTGAGGTTGCACCACTTCCGATTCTTCTCCCTCTTGATCTTGGGTGTCTTGTGATGTAGGAGGTGGTCCATGTGAGGAAGATGGACTTTCTTGTCTTGTTCTTCTTTGATGATCATCATCGAAAGAGGATGAGTCTTCATGGTTGTGGGAAGTAGAAGGTGCATCATCATCCTCTTTGGGCTTGATGTCCCCAATAGCCATCTTCTTCATTGCTTCTCGTAGAGGTTCTTTTCCTACATCATCACAACAATAGCCATCTCCTTGGGATCCATTAGATTCATCAAACTCCACGTCACATGTTTCTTCAACGGCACGTGTAGTGTTGTTGAATACTCTATATGCCTTGGAGTTGGATGCATAACCAAGAAACATGCCCTCATCTACCCTACTCTCAAACTTCCCTAGGTACTTCCTCTTCTTGTAAATGAAACACTTACACCCAAAGACTCAGAAGTAGGAGATGTTGGGCTTCCTCCCAATGAGAAGCTCATAGGGTGTCTTCATTAATAGTCAGTGGAGATACACCCTATTTGAAGCATGACACGCCGTGTTAATAGCTTCCGCCCAAAATCTTTGAGAGATACCATAATCATCCAACATAGCTCTAGCCAATGTGATGAGAGTCTTGTTCTTCCTTTCTACCACACCATTTTGTTGTGGTGTGTAGGTTGAAGAGAATTCATGCTTGATGCCTAGCTCATCGCAATACTCTTCCACATTAGTGTTCCGGAATTCTGATCCATTGTCACTCCGGATCTTCACAATAGATGACTCAAATTCATTTTGAGCCCTTTTTGCAAAGTTCTTGAAGATCTCGAACATCTTGCTCTTGTCCTCCAAAAAGAATGTCCAAGTGTAGCGTGAGTAATCATCAACAATGACAAGACAATAGAGATTACCACCAAGACTCTTGTATGTAGTAGGGCCGAAGAGGTCCATGTGCAAGATTTCCAAAGGTCTTGAGGTAGATACATAAGCCTTCATAGGATGGTGACTTGCTACTTGCTTGCCAGCTTGACACGCTCCACACAACTTGTCCTTCTCAAATGTGACATCCTTCACACCAAGAACTAAACCCCTTTTGAAAGCCTTCTTGAGTTGACTCATGGCTATATGTGCAATACGGTGATGTCATAGCCAACCCTTGGAAGTCTTGGTGAATAGACAAGTAGTCAAGTTCGCTTCATGAGAGGAGAAGTCTACAAGATAGATGTTCCCATGGCGAAAACCTTTGAACACAACTTCATTAGATTTCTTGTTAGTAATGATAACTCCCTCATCACCAAACAAGCAAGATAAGCTAAGATCACAAAATTGAGCAATGGAAAGCAAGTTATAACTACAAGAGTCTACAAACAAAATATTGGAAAGAGAGAGATCTTTTGCAATGGTTATGTCACCCAAACTGGAAACTCTTCCTTTAGAATTATCACCAAAGGTGACTTGCTCATGATTCCCCGCATCATCCACTAGAGAGGTGAATATTTTAACTTGGCCGGTCATGTGTTGAGTACATCCACTATCAAGAACCTAATGACTTCCCCCGGCCTTGTAGTTCACCTACACACAAAGAGATCAAGTTGAAGATTTAGGAACCCAAGCAAGTTTGGGTCCAATCACATGAGTTACTAAAGCTTTGGGAACCCAAATTTGCCCAGGATGATTCACTTTAGCCTTGGTCCCTATGAACCTTGCCACCACCTTGCCCTTGCTATTCTTCAACAACAAGAAATGGTTATTGTTGAACATGGAACGATAGTTGTAAGATAATTTAGGCAATGGACGTAAAGGTATAGTGTTAGTGTTTTAGACACCGAGCCTACGACGGGGTACCCGAAGTAGTAGATTGTGCGGTGGGGCTCACCGAGATCAAGAACATGATGGTGAGACACGGTGCACATAATTAGATAGGTTCGGGCCGCAATGTGCGTAATACCCTACGTTCTGTATGCTGCGTGGCTCTGTATTGATTGCGTATGTTTTGAGAGGGGTCCCTACCTCGCCTTATATGCCACGGGAGGCAGGGTTACAAGTCGGATTGGTACAAGGGTACTATTTGAGTAGGACCCGGAGTAGTCTTTACAAGGTATGGAAAGCTATCCTAGTCTTAGTACAAGTCCTTGTCCGCCTTGTCTTGCCTTGTGGTCCACGGTACCAGCACCGTGGCCCACTAGTCGAGTAGTCCAAGTGTTGTACAGGAACTCATCTTCCGGGTATGGCCCACATGTGTTGGTGGGCCCAGGGATGCCCGGTCGACAAGCCCCCGAGTACTTTGTAGTCGAGTGCAATGCTCCAAGTAGTCTTGAAGGTCTCCACGAGTAGTTCCCAAGCGTCCCTGAGTTCTACAGGCTTCAATCTTCAATAGTACTTGAATCATCATGAGGCTGGAAGGTACTCCAGCTAACTCCACGAGTAGTCTTGAAGTCTTCTCGAGTTGTTCCCAAGCGTCCCCGAGTACTTCCCTTGAAGGGCTTCAATAATACCCGCTTCGTTCTTGAAATCTTTGCATCAAAGATCCATATGGAAATGCGATTACTGAAATCACATTCCATATGGAATGTAGCCCCCGAGCCTTAGGTCGAATCCAGGATTCAAGCTGAGGGTCAATCATCTACTCTTTGATCTTGCTCCGAATAATCCGAAGAAATAATATAGGAATGTGATTTGCAAAAAATTGCATCCTATATGGATGTAGCCCCCGAGCCTTAGTTCCAATTGACAATTCAAGCTGAGGGTCAATCTGTAGTCTTCGTCAAATAATCTCGTAAAATCCTGAGAAAAACTGAAGGACACGTGGCACGGAGCCCCCGAGCCTTGAGTCGAGAAGTTTCTCGAATTGAAGGATCCAATCTGACTGTAAAATAGTGGCCTGAATTCAGTGAACTGTAGCTGAGTGAAATCTAATTCCATCGAGTAGTCGAGCCCCCGAGATGGAGCCGAGCAGGTCTTGGATTTTAGTCCTCTGACTTAGCCGAAATTTTACCTATGTGAAACCAATCTGTTGAATACGAAGGGTCACCAGGCCAAACCGTTAGGGTTTTGGTTTTATAAATACCCGAAGGGGTATCCCTTAGGGTTTCATTGCTTCCATTCGCCCTTTAGATCTAGAAAGCCTTAGCATTCGTAGCCACCATAGAGTTCGATCATTCCATGCTGCCAAGTGCTTCCCTCTCCACCCCCTCGCAGCCCTTGAGTAAATGCGAAAGAAGACTCTCGTGACCGGAAGGATGAAGCCAGCGTCGTCCAATGGTCAAAAGAAGAAGTCCGGCCGTGGCAAAAATCAATTGCTAGAGCCGAAGTACAAGACGGTGGTCATCACGAAGCCACCAAGTCAAGCTGTGTCTTGGAAGAAATCCAAGATGAGGAAAGATGATCTTAAAGCCCTCAAAGCCGTCGGATTGCTGCGCAAGAAGGCGGTTGCTGGATGGAATGCTGCCACTTGAGATGCGTGGCCAATGGAGAAGAGCCCTGATGAGATCCCAATGTTCGGCCACTTCGTCGAGCGTGGATTGACACTGCCGTCATCGGACTTCTTCAGAGGCTTCCTCGACTTCTTCAAGTTGGAGCACGTACACCTCAATCCCAACAGCATCTTTCAGATCTCGGTGTTTGTGCATTTTTGCGAAGCCTTTCTTGGAATCCGTCCGCATTGGGCGCTATTTAGTAAGATATTTCGCCTGAAGCCGCAGCCCAATGCCAATTTTTCGGTGGTAGTTGGTGGTGTCGGTCTCCAGATGCGTCAGAAGGCGCAAGAGTTGTACTTCAAGTACAACTTGATTGACTCAAATCAAGACTGGAAGACCAGATGGTTCTACATCGACAACGCCCCGCCTCAGCTGCCGAAGCCGAGCATGTTCGCTCCTATATATGACAGGCTCTGGAAGGATGAACCAACGATGTAGGAGTGCATTAAAATCCCAGAGCTGTTGGCGAAGATTGCGCAGAAGAAGGCGCAAGGCTTGACTGCTGAGAGAGTAGCCTTCAGCTTCATGAAGCGACGAGTACAACCCTTGATGTAGCGGGAACATCTCGGGTTCGAGTACACTGGAGCTGATGATGGCTCATGGCTGTCTTCAGAAGAGATCAGTGATGGTCTTGTAATGGAGAGACTGCAGAAGATCTTCAAGAATCTTCACAGAATTCCTGCAACTGTCCAGGAATACAGTGCTGACAACCCTCCGTGCCTGGTGAGTTTTCAATAACTAGCCCCCAAATACTTTTGAGAAGTAGTCGAATAGCTAACATGTTGCTTTGTTGCGCAGGAGGATGTCTTAAAGTTTGTGTGGAACCCTCCTCCTCGTCCCGAGGATCCACTACAAGTGCCGGAGGGAGAGCCAACAGGACTGGAGGCTCAAGCCCCCGAGAGTAGTCGATCTGCTCAAGGGGAAGAAGAAGAAGTCTTGGTGGAGGACGCCTCCTCAAGCGATGATTACGGCCAAACACTTCAACAGTGTTTTGAAGTGAAAAGCCGCTACGGGTACTCTAGGGCGCCAATCCCTAGTGGCCTCACCGCAGGAGCATTGAAGAGGCAAGCATCATCTCTCGCCGATGATGTGACGCTGCCGCCGCGGAAGAAGAGGACCACGGTGGGAAAGCGAGCTGTGAAGAAGATCACGGCCCCGCCATCTATTACAGTAAGTTCTTGAGAACTTTAAGTAGCCAATATCATGTTGAATACTTGTTTGCTTGCTGTAATGTCTTGAATTTTGTCTTGCGCAGATAATCAAGAGTGCAAGCAATGTGCTCTCGAGTAGTCCCGCGAGGACAACAGAACCCGAGGTGGTTCCAGCGTCGACTGTGGAGACGGTGGTGCACGAGCAACAAGAAGCTGCGGTATCAGGGAGTGTGCCGCCGGTGGAAGTGTGCCAGAGGTGCCAGTGGTGCCTTCATTTTTCGACATGCTGGGGCCGAAAGTCTCGGTGCCTCGAGCTGCTCTGTAAGTACTCAAGTACTCGAGTACTTATTAATATTGTTTACTCTGAATTTGCTAACCTACTTGTTGATGCAGAAAATCCACTGATGTGAAGTGTGGCGCCTCTGGAAGTAGTCATGCTGAAGAAGGGTAGAATCCTCAAGAGCAGCAAGAAGATGTGCTTCCAGAGCGCCAAGAAGTACCTGCAGAAGTTGATGCTGCAGAAGCACTGCGCTTCCTCTGGAGCGACGTGGTCAAGGCAGCGGTGGAGGCAGCTTCCAAGCCCAGGGCTCAACAACTCGAGGATATTGAAGCCGTGGTGAATGAGGGCCTGGAAGCTGATCTAGAAGCCGTGCCGCGCCATGAAGAAGTTCCAGTTGCCGAAGCCCCCGTGCATCAGATTGATGCACAGCTGGCGCTGGAAGACAACCCGGAGGATCGCATAGTGCCGCATGAGCCAATCACTGAAGACTCGACTCCTCTGCGTAGCGCTGCGAAGTACTCTGTGGCAAGCACAAGTACCCAATCCATGGCTGAAGGGTTGATGCCGTATGACAACTCCTGCCTGGATGAGGACAACTTGCAAGCGCACAGCGATATGTTCCGCAACGTTGAGAAGCTCTCCGCGGTGAGTTGTAATCTCTTGTAGAGTAGTTGTAGTCACAGATATCTTGTCTCTGACTCTTGAATTGCCTTGCTCTTGCAGGAAGTAGTCAAGCAATCAAAGCGCAAGACTCGCCTGCTTGAGCAATATGTGGCAGACATCGAAGAAGTTTCGTAGCTCAGAGAAGAACTCAAACAACAGAAAGCCTTATCTCTGAAGCTGCAAGAGAAACTTGATGGAAACATCGCTGAGTACCACAACAAAATCTAGAAGCTGACGGCTCAGAAAGATGATGTTGTTGGGAAAAACAAATCTCCGCGCCAGAAGAATAAAGGTATTCCCCCTTTCTGAATTCGTCATAGAGTACTTTGTTCTTGCACCCTGCATCTGATAAGTAGCCTTGATCTCCTGCAGAGCTGACTCAAGACGTTGAGAAATTCAAGAACAAGGCGTTGGACTGGCAGCTGGCCTTTAATCGTGAAGAAGCAACTCGCATGGATCTTGAGGCGGATTATAAGGTGCGGTGCTTCGAACTTGAGCGTGAGATGGAGATGCGCCTTGCGGGCTGGAATGACTTGTTGACTTGCATGCAGTCGCTCAAGACCAAGATCAAAGAAGCCGAAGGCCTGCGCTCAGAGTTGAAAGCCTTGACGGAAGCAGCCGAGCCAGTAGCCAATCTCTTCGAGCCCAGGGTTGCTAGAGTCCAGCCTCGTCCACTTGTGGAGAGGTTGAAGGATACACCGAAGAAGATTCTGGAGTATGCTCAAAGGCTGGCTTGTACTATTCCCAATCAAGTCTTGAGCTTCATCAAGTCATCCTACGTCGAGGCAGATCTCATGGTCATCATGAATGGTAGATCTGGAGATTGCACCGATGACAGGCTTAATGAGTTGATGCAACAGACTTCTCCAATCGCGGAAGCAGTCTCCAAGTTCATCGATCTCCGTTAGATGCACCTGTAGAGTAGAAACACTAGGGAAAAAACAAGTGTAATCCTAAACAAGTGTTTATGTAATATAATTGAAAAACTTTGAGTTAGTCAATTATCTGGATCCCTTGTATGCTTATGTGTGGGCCATGTACTCGAGTTGGTATTGAGTGTGTGGCTGCAAAAAAGAGATACGAAACACGAGTAGAAGTACTCAAGTGTAGATATGTTCTGAAGAACGTTAGCTTAATCATGACGAGTTGAACACCTTAGCTGTAGCAGCGTAAAAGAAGGCTTTGTCATGAAATAAGGTAAGAGTAGTAACAAGTCGATGTAGAGTAGCGACTTTTACTAAACACATTGTACAGAGTTTACAATGTCTTAAGTACCTCTGAGTCTGTTAGCCTAGTGAGAGAGTACTCGAAAAGAACTTATTCACAACGAGTTGAACACCTTAGCTGTAGCAGCGTGAAAGAAGGCTTTATTGTGAATAAGTAAAGGACAGTAACAAGTCGAAATACAGGATAACAACTTTATTACTGAATACATTGTACAGAGTTTACAATGTCTTAAGTACTTCTGAGGCTATGAGCCTAGTGAGAGAGTACTCGCAAGGATGTTCCGAAGAACGAGTAAGACCGTAGGGGACAGTGTGATGAACTCATCCTTGCTGTAGCAGCAACTTGTATGAGAGTTCCACTAAGACCCTACCAGAAGGGTGTTACTCTAGGCCGAAGTCTCTTATTAAGAAGTAGAAACATGGACAACATGTGCCACTTATTGCTCTACACGACGCGGATTCATCTGGAGAGAGTTATCATGACTCCCTACAAGGTCGCAGAATGAGACTGCCTGGAGAGGATTATCATGATCCCCTACGAGTGATCGCATCTGAAAGCCACGAGTAGCTACAGCCAAAACTGTCTGGAGATGATTGTCTTGATCCCCTACGAGTAGTGGCAACCGTAGCTACCTGTTGAGTGGTTGCAACCGAAGCTGCTTGGAGAGGGTTGATGAAGCCCCATACGAGTTGTTTACAGCCGTAGCCGTCTGGAGAGGGTTGTTGAGACCCCTACGGGTAGAAGCGACAAAGCTGGTCGATGTTCCAGGAGTTGTCGACTTCCTCGCCTTCAAGAGTTTGTAGGCGGTATGAGCCTGGACTGGTAACCTTTGCAACAGAGAAAGGACCTTCCCATGGCGAGTTGAGTTTGGGTAGCCTTGTCGTATTCTGGATGCGATGAAGGACTAAGTCACCAACGTTGAAGGAGCGTTCCTTAACGTTGCGGTCATGATAGCGGCGAATCTTCTCAAGGTATCGAGCAGATTGAACAAGTGCGTTGCAGTGAGCTTCCTCGAGACTGTCGACATCTGTTTGTCTTGTTTCTTCAGCTACGCCTTCTTCGTACTGATCAACCGTCAGAGAACGCCACATGACATCAGCAGGCAAAACGGCTTCAGAGTCGTAGACCAGGAAGTAAGGTGACTACCCTGTGGGGGTGGTAGGCTGAGTGCATAGCCCCCAAAGTGCTTTGGGTAGTTCCTTGATCCACTTGCCGCCCTTAGTATTTGCTGCATCATACAATCACTTTTTGAGAGCATTGAGTATCATCCCATTAGCGCATTCCACTTGGCCGTTGGCACGTGGGTGAGCGACGAAAACGTACCGGATGTCAATTCCACTGTTCTCGCAGTACTCCCAGAACTGGTGATTGTTGAAATTCGAACCCAGGTCTGTGATAATGGGATTGGGGAACCCATAGTGATGTACGATTTCATCCAAGAAGTCGAGGACTCTATCAGCCTTGGGGCAGGTAACAGGCTTGACCTCAATCCACTTGGTAAACTTGTCGATAGCCACCAGAACTCTGTTGAATCCTCCTGGCGCATTTGGGAGAGGACCAATCATATCCAGCCCCCAGCAAGCGAAAGGCCAAGTTGGTGGTATCGTGATGAGCTTGTAGGCTGGAACGTGTTGTTGCTTGGCGAAGAATTGGCATCCCTGGCATTTCTTGACTAGTTCCTCTGCATCAGCAAGAGCTGTAGGCCAGTAGAAAGCACGTCTGAACACTTTTCCCACCAAGGTGTGGGAAGAAGCGTGATTGCCACAGATTCCTTTGTGTGTCTCCTCCAAGATTTCCTTACCTTCTTCGCGAGAAACGCACTTCATGAGTACATCAGAGCTTGCGCCTCGCTTGTAGAGTTGACCTCCGACTAGAGCATAAGCCTTGACGTGGCGTGAGATGCGCTCGGCTTCTGACTTGTCTTCAGGAATCAACTGATGTTTAATGTAGTCGATGAAAGGAGTTCTCCAGTCCACATCAATCATAAGCACTTCTTGATCAGGTTGAGCTGAAGTAGTCGCAGGTGCAGATGATTGCTCCGGAATTGATGGTTTATGGAGTTCATGGACGAAGATTCCAGCTAGCACTTGAGCTCGTGTAGATCCCAGCTTCGACAAGACATCCGCAGCAACATTGTTGTTGCGGACCACATGATGGAACTCGAGACCATGGAATTTGTTCTCAAGTTTGCGTACCTCCTGACAGTACGCATCCATATTTTCAGCATTATGATCCCAAGAATCGTTGACTTTATTGATGACTACCAAAGAGTCACCATAGACAAGTAGTCGAGTAATGCCAAGAGAAACTGCAAGGCGAAGACCATGCAGTAGAGCTTCATATTCAGCTTCATTGTTTGAGACCTTCCAGATGATCTGCAAAACGTATTTGAGTTGCTTGCCCTTGGGAGAAATCAGAAGTACCCCGGCACCAGCACCTTCCAACTTGAGGGAACCATCAAAATACATGACCCAATGTTCTGGACGCTCAATTGGAGTTGGGACTTGATTTTCTCACCACTCAGCCATGAAATCAACCAAGGCTTGAGACTTGATAGCATTGCGAGACTTGAACTCGAGCGATAGAGCGCCAAGCTCTACAGCCCATTTAGAAATCCTTCCTATGGAATCCCGATTGTGCAATATCTCGCCAAGCGGGTAGCGGGTAACCACAGAAATCTTGTACTCGTCGAAGTAATGGCGGAGCTTCCGTGAAGTAATCAGAACCACATAGAGTAGCTTCTGTACCGGAGGGTAGCGAACCTTGGACTCTGAGAGTACTTCACTAATGAAATATACCGGCCTCGGGACAGGGTAGCCATGGCCTTCCTCCTGCCGTTCAACGACAATAGCAGTGCTGACGACATTAGTAGTCGCAACGATGTAGAGCAAGAGCTCTTCATTGGGCAAAGGAGCTGTGAGGACTGGAGGCTTAGATAAGAACTCCTTGAGTTGAGAAAGAGCTTGATTAGCTTCAGTTATCCACGTAAACTTCTCTTGCCGCTTGAGTAACTTGAAGAAAGGTAGACCCCGTTCTCCAAGTTGTGAGATGAAGCGATTGAGTGACGCCATGCAACCAGTAAGCTTCTGGACATCTTTGATAGTAGTCAGAGCTTGCATGTTGGAGATGGCAGTTATCTTCTCAGGATTTGCTTCGATGCCATGATGGCTAATGATGAACCCGAGTAGTTTTCCTGATGATACGCCAAAGACACATTTGTTGGGGTTGAGCTTCCATTGGTACTCACGTAGTGAAGCGAAAGTTTCCTCAAGATCCGTGATAAGCATGTCTGGATCCCTAGTCTTGACAATGATGTTATCCACGTATGCTTCCACATTCTTGTGAAGCTGCCTCTTGAAGCACGCTTGGATAGCTCTTTGATAAGTAGCACCAGCATTTTTCAACCCGAAGGACATTGTTGTGTAACAATAAGCACCAAACGGGGTGATGAATGCGGTCTTCTCTTGATCAGATTCCTTGATTGTGATTTGATGATATCCGGAGTAGCAATCCAGGAAACAAAGTAGAGCACAGCCCACCGTAGAATCAATGACTTGATCAATCCGCGGCAACCCGAAAGGATCATTGGGGCAATGCTTGTTGAGATCAGTGTAGTCGACACACATCCTCCAATCATTAGAGTTCTTCTTTCTGACAAGCACAGGGTTAGCAAGCCATTGCGGGTGAAAAACTTCTCGAATGAAGCTAGTCGCGAGTAGTTTGGCAAGCTCTTTCTTGATAGCAGCCCTGCGGTCATCAGCAAAGCGACGAAGGTGTTATCTCTTGGGGGTAGCGTTAGGATCGATGTTGAGTGAGTGCTCGATCAACCTCCTGGGCACACCTGGCATGTCAGATGGCTTCCACGCAAAGATATCACGGTTAGCCCGAAGGAAGTTGACGAGCGTGTCTTCCTATTTAGGATCAAGCTGTGCACTGATCATGGTCGTCTTGCTGCTGTCACCAGTACCGAGGTCAATGGCTTTGAGCAAGACATCACCAGATGGTGCAGGCTTGTTTTTGTTGTCTGTCTTCTCAGGAACCTCCAGCTCGCTCGGAGCAAGCTTTTTGGCTGCAGCGAAAACTTCCATCATAGCATTGGGTACTTGAGTTGTCGAAGCAAGTTCTACAGCTTCAGTGTCGCTGTCGTAAGAACGCTTCAAATCCCCTTGCAATGAAAGAACTCCTTTGGGGCTTGGCATCTTGAGTATAAGGTACACATAGTGTGGAATAGCCATGAACTTGGCCAAGGCAGGTCTGCCGAGGATGGCATGATAAGAAGTCTCGAAGTCAGCAACCTCGAACTTAATGTACTCGGTGCGGTAGTGATCCTTAGTCCTAAAGGTAACGGGTAGTACAAATGAACCCAAAGGAACAACTGCGTTGCCCGGGATGATACCATAGAACAGTGAGTTGGTCTTGGTAAGCATATTGGTGATATCCAGGCCCATCTTCTTCAAAGTCTTGGCAAACAGGACATTGAGACCGCTGCCACCATCGATGAGAACCTTGGTAAGCTTGGAGCCTGCCACCACTAGATCCAGAACGAGAGGATATCGTCCTGGCTCAGAGAAACTAGTCCATTGATCCTCCCTTGAAAAGGTAATGGGGGTTTCAGACCACTTTAGAAAAGTGGGAGCTGCTGGTTGGATGGACATAATCTCCCTGAGTGCAAGTTTCTGCATGTGCTTGGTTGGAATCCCACCAAATATGACATTGACAGTGTTGGAGGGGTGTTGAAACCCAGTGTCTTTGTCGTTATTAGCCTTTTCCCCCTTGTGTTTACGAAACCTTGGGTTTGGGTGTGTTGGCTCAGGTGTATTCTTCAGCGCACGACGAAGTTGGTAACACTGCTCTGTAGTATGATCGCCCTCTGGGTGCCATGGGCATTTCTGCTTGGTCAATGTTGCCCAGTGAGGATCATCTTCAGGCTTGGCAGTAGTTTCCATGGAAGCAGCAGTGTTGTCAGGCTTGCGCTTGCGATTAGGATTGCTCGAGTAGTTATTACCTGTGCGATTGCCTTGCTGTTGCTTGCCACTATTGCTTCCACCAGCATTATTGTTATTGTTGTTGTTTTGGTTGTTGCGAAGATGCTTGAACCGATTTCGAGCCTTGTCTTCCTTGTCCGCCTAGTGAGTGATCATCTCCTTGAGCTTGGTGATGTTGGCTGGGCGAGCGCGACCGAAGTCTTGGAAAAGTCTATCATCATAAAAACCATCCTGGAAGGTATCGATGACTTCTTTTTCGGTAACATCAACAACAGTAGCCCTTTTCTCAAAGAAGCAGCGCATGTACTTGCGAAGGGTTTCGCCTTGTTTTTGCTTGATCAGGGCAAGATCCATCAGAGTACCATGACGACCCAGAGAACCCACGAAGTTGCTGGTGAAGCGATGCTTGAGTTGTCCCCAGTTGTCAATGGAGCCATGTTTGAGAGACTCGAACCATGTGAGGGGTCCTTGCTCCAAGACAAAAGGGAAATAGATACACTTGGTATCGTCATTTCCCCCAGCATTGGTGATAGACAGAGCATAACAGCGCAACCACTACCTTGGATCTTACTTGCCATCATACTTAGAGATACCGTAAGGCTTGAATTTCTCCGGAAGAAACAGAGCTTGAAGTCGAGCAGAGAAAGCATGAAAAGAATCAGAGTCAGCATCCTTTTGCTTCTCACGCTCAGCACGTCTGACATTGATTGTTGTGCGAGCGTCGTAGCGAGAGTCTCCTGACTTGCTGTTGACACTGCCATCATCGCCCTTGCCCTTGTTGCTAGCTTCCAGACGGGTACGTTGAGGAGTGGGTGTAGCACGATGAGCACCCCCACTACTGCCATGGTGACTAGGAGCACTGGTATTTTGACGTAACATAGTGTAGGCTAGTTCAGCCAGCTTCGCGACTTCCGCAGCCGCCCTATCACGAGGCATAGAGTGACCAAGCAAGTTGATCGCATTAATAGCTTCCTCTGGAGTGCGATATTCACGAGTAGCTACCGCATCCAGATCTTCTTGAAGATTACGGGTAGGTAGAGCTTCCGCGAGTTCCCAACGAAGGGTTGCACGATCAGCATTGCATTGGCGATGTGCAGTATTTGCCTCCGCAGTTTCCTCAGTAGGAGCAATGGCAGAGAGTTCATCATCAGATACATCATCCGAAAAGCGATAATTGGCACGATGCCCTTGCGGAGTAGTTGCATCAATGACGAAAACTTCTCGATGCGATGAATAAGTACCCGTACTCTGAATGAGCTCAGTATCAGTGTCATAGTCAACAAGCTTGATGCCTTCCTGGAAAGGTAAGTTGTCGAGACAAGCGATAAAGTGCTCCTGATCATCCAAGGTGAGATCAGCAGGCACATGCTCAGGCTAGTAGACGAATCTACCCTCAGGTGTCGATGTGATCACCAGTCCTTGAGTAGGGCCGGTCAGCTGCTGTACTTCAGTAGAATCCGAACCATAGTCGAACTTGAACTCAGATGAGTCCGAATAGTAGTCGAGGTTGACGTCCGAATCCGAAGAGTACTCGAGCACGATCTTCTGGCCAGGGCACATGAGGCAATTCAATGCAGCTTGGTAAGCGGCACTGACATGGTGATGACCGAAGAGAGGTGGTGCTGGAATGTTATCCAGGCTGAGCGCAAGCTATGAAGCTGAAGAGAGCAACTCAGGCTGAATAGGAGACGAAGTCGAGTTGTACTCGGACTCCGACTCGAGTTCTCTGAACGGTTCAGAGATCGAAATTTTGCCGAAATTTTTGACGAAATCCTCCATCGAAGCTTGCGTAAGCGTCGAGGACTTGAGCTTTGACTCCGGTGTTGGCGCCAAGAAACGCAGGAACGATCCGGCGCCGTCAGCAACGCAAACCCAGGAGCCAAAAATGAAGGTGTCGCCTTGCTGGAAAGCGACGGTCGGCTTGATGATGATGAGAGCCATCGAGTTCGCCAGTGGATCAACGACGAGATCCCCTACCTGGTGCACCAGCTGTTAGTGTTTTAGACACCGAGCCTACGACGGGGTACCCGAAGTAGTAGATTGTGCGGTGGGGCTCGCCGAGATCAAGAACACGATGGTGAGACATGGGGCACACAATTAGACCGGTTCGGGCCGCAATGTGCGTAATACCCTACGTCCTATATGTTGCGTGGCTCTGTATTGATTGCGTATGTTTTGAGAGGGGTCCCTGCCTCGCCTTATATGCCACGGGAGGCAGGGTTACAAGTCGGATTGGTACAAGGGTACTATTCGAGTAGGACCCGGAGTAGTCTTTACAAGGTATGGAAAGCTATCCTAGTCTTAGTACAAGTCCTTGTCCGCCTTGTCTTGCCTTGTGGTCCACGGTACCAGCACCGTGGCCCACTAGTCGAGTAGTCCAAGTGTTGTACAGGAACTCATCTCCCGGGTATGGCCCACATGTGTTGGTGGGCCCAGGGATGCCCGGTTGACATATAGGACACTCCCTTGTGTGATGACCGGTGATGTTGCAATGTTGGCAATAAGACCCAACTTCCTTCACAAAGCACCCATAAAGTTCCTTTGACTTGCGAGTCTCTTTGATGGGTTGAGGGAATGAGCCAAGTCCCCTAGAGTCATAATCTCTTGCATTGTGATAGAGGATTTTCTTATGCAATGCTTCACCCTTGGCCATGTTCTTCACACAAGATCTTAGGCTTCTTACTTCCCCTTTAAGTACTTTCACCCTATCATGGTTAGTCTTGGAAGAGGAGGCAACATTCTCATCATTTAGCAAGATCTTAGGTTCTTCAATCAAGTCATCACAAGAAGTAGAAGCATTTGTCTTAGTGATGTCTCTAGCAATTTCTTGCCACTAGCACAAATAGCCTCATAAGCAAGCTCAATCTCTTGATACTTCATCTCTAAGACCATATGATCTTTGTTAAGCATCTTTTGACTTGACTCAAGAGACTTGTTAAGCACGGTTATATCATCATGTTTGACGATTAGCTCATTGTGCTTATCAAGTAACTTGTTGTGGTCATCTCTAAGTGACTTGTTAGACACTACCAAAGTTTCATGCTCTTTGCTAAGGTCATTGTGTTTCACAAGCAACTCATCATTGGATAGTTTAAGCTTCTCATGGGTCTCTTCAAGAGCCTTGAGTTTACTCTTTTGTTTCTTGATTATGTTTGTGTATTGATCTAGAAGTCCCTTAAGAGCTTGAGGTGAAAGTTCATTATCACTATCCGAGGAGTCACTATCTTCACTATCGCTCACCGTGGAGTGTTTAGCCATGAAGCACATAGGTGGTGGAGGAAGAGGAGGTTCTTCATCATCCATGATCACAAGACTAGCAAACTTCTTGTTCTTCTCATCTTCACTGTCGCTTGATTCACTTGAAGTTTCACCATCCGTGATCCACTCATTTGCCAAGAGAGAACGATGACCACCCTTCTTCTTGTTGTAAGGCTTGCTAGAAGACTTCTTCTTGTATGAGTCCTTCTTGGAGTGCTTGTCATCTTTCTCTTTATCATCATCATTGTCGTTCTTCTTGCTAGAGCTTGACACTCGCTTGTCGGGCTTGGGGCAATCATATGATAGATGATCATAGCTTTGGCAATTGTAGCACTTCCTCTTGCCACCTTCACCACTTCTTCTCGATGAGCGAAATTTGTTCTTCTTGGGATCATAGTTATAGCCTTTCTTGCCAATCTTGGAGAGCAATTTGGTAGTCCTCCTCATGAGGAAGGCAAGTTCACCATCATCTTCATCACTTGAGTCATTCTTGTCTTCACTCTCACTTGAAGAGGGAGGAGGCTTTGCTTTTGACTTTGACTTAGGCTTGGTCTTGTCACTAGCCTTGCGTGCAAGATCCTTCTTGGAGCTTGATGTGGAAGTAGATGATTCCATTTGACCCATCAAGAACATCTCATGAGACCGAATCTTGTTCACAACTTCGGTGATGGTGAGAGTTTCGAAGTCCTTCTCAAAGATGAGTGCCTTCACAATGTTGTACTTGGGCTTGGGAAGCGTTTGAAGAATTTTCCGAATAATTTCCTGCTCGGACACGTTAGCAACATCGAGAGCATTGATATTTTGAATAAGAACACCCATCCTAGAATACATTTCCTCTACACACTCATCATCCTTCATCTTAAACTCATTGAGCTCAACCTTAAGCAACTCATACTTCTCCTCACGGATTTTCTTGTTGCCTACATGGATTGTTTTGAGCTCCATCTAAACCTCATGAGCGGTATCCAAGGCAAACACCCTATCAAACAAGTCCTCCTCAAGAGTCTCAAAGATAAAGTTTCTAGCACGATAATTCCACTTGACTTCACTTTCAGTGGGTTCATTTGGCATAGGATACATGATAGTGATCCATGCATCATGGTGTTGTGATTGGAGAAAGCTAGCCATTCTATGTGCCCAAAAAGTGAACCGTTTCCCCGCCAACTTGGGAGGGTCATTTCCACTCCCCTTGCCCATCTCTCTAGGCGGTTAAGCCACCAAAAAGAGAGTCTAGGCTCTGATACCACTTGTAGGATCGATGACCTATAGAAGGGGGGTTGAATATGGGTCTTCTTCAAATTTCTAGTATAAGAAGTAAACCTTAACCTATATCTCTAGTGTTGCCCATCTAAAAAGGTTTCTTCCTACCAACTAAGCACACTAACAACAAAGTTCCTTAGCAATGTTCACACTAACAAGAGAAAAGCACCCTAGTCAAGATATGCAACAAGCAAAGCAAACTAGAGGGAAACAAGAGCAAAGAAACTTAAGAGCTAAAAGTAAATGCGGAATTAAGTGCAAGAAGGTAGAAAGAGAGGACACGAGACAACCGAATTTTTTCCCGTGGTATCGAGAAGTTGACGCTTCTCCCTAATCCACGTTGGAGCACTCACAAAGAGTTTTGCTCCCCCTCAAGCCACTTAGACTTGAGTGCTCACTAAGAGTACCCGTTCTCCATCTCCGGAATGGTGGGTCTCAATCCATTTAAACCAAGAACTTCCCGGGGCTCCCACAATCTCCAAGAGCTCACCAAGAACCCCCTAATCACCGAGACCGTCTAGGAGCCATCAAACTCCAAGAGTAACAAGCTCACAACCTTTCACTTGACCAATGCACTCAGCTATGCCATTGAAAGCACCTTGAAACTCTTGATCACCAAGAAAGAATCCCTCTTGGCTAGAAAGATGAAATCCAAATGATCAAAGCACTAACTCTCCTTCTCCTTGGCTGCAGTAGTAATTCAGAGTGGCAAAGGCAGCTCAAGAGACGCAGGGGGTCCAATTTATAGGCCTAGCAAGGAAGGCTAGCCGTTGGAAAAGTCCTCTGAAAAGTAGTTCCGTCGGATGAACCGACGGTTCCCCTGCGACAGCGTCGGTTCATCCGGTGTCTCTGATTCTCCAAATATAGCCGTTGAACTCAAACGATGTACCACTTCATCCGACGCATACACCGTCGATGCGTCAGTTTATCCGGTGCTGAAGCAACTTCACTCAAAACGTCTCTGCGTAGAATAACCATAGGCGCCGGATGAACCGCTGGTAAACTTCAGGAGCGTCAGTTCATCCGGTGCTGAAGCGAGTTCACTCGGTGCGTCTCTGTATGAAATATATGCATGCACCGGATGAACCGTTGCTTGGACCGTCACTTCATCCGGTGCTGAAGGCTCTTGACTTGAATCATCACTGTTACCAAACCCTAGGTCACCGGATGAACCGATGCTTCTGCTGGTACACCGTCGGTTCATCCGGCGGTGCTGATTTCTGCTGAAACTTCCACATCAATCATCCGGTGCATCTAGAAATGATAGTGTCGGATCATCCGACGCGCCCTTATTCATTTCAACTCATCCAATTCAAACACCTTTGAGTTTTTCTTCAAGTATTTTGCTTCCAATGTGTTTTCATGAGTATCTTGAGCTGTTTAGTGACCAATGAGCTTGATAGTGCATGAATATGGCATAGCATTTGGCATGGTCAAGCTACTCAAGTGTGGACCCCTCTTAATAGTACGGTCAAACACTACAAACTAGCAAATCCAAGTGTCCTTCATCTCCTTGTGACACTTGGAACTAAGAATGTCCTTAGCCTTGTAGTCTTTGTCCATTGATCATCCATAATTTCAAATTGAGGGGTCTCTTTTCATTTATCACTCATGACAATAACCCAAGAATAAATCCGCTACAAAACCAAGGTTAGTCACAAGTATATGGTTGTCATTTATCACCGAAATACACCCTTACCAAAGGTGCGGTGGGGCCTTGATGCTTACAGACTGAGAGGTTTCCCTAGTGTTGGACACTCGGGAGTATAGTTTCATCAGGCAAAAAAAATCTACTTTTTGTTGGTGGTAATGTGAAAAAATACATTTTTGGACACTGATATACAACCATCATCTCAGGCATTTGGATGTAATTCACGGAATTCAACAATCAACGGTTCAATTATCAAGAAAACTTCAATGTTTCTGCAAGTGCTGGGAAAGTAAGACATGGTCTGTGATACATGAATTTGTGCAGAACGCAAAAGGGGGGAAAAAAATAAAAGAGCACATCCAATTAGCTCTACATGAATCAAATTTGCCAAGTCTGGTAAAATGAGATCTGAGTGGTTGAAGCAACCAGCAACTACCTAGATACTTGAGGCACTCTGAAAGCTCCAAGCGATTAGCTCGCTAAAGTTTATTAGCTCCAAGCGATTAGCTCGCTAGGTTCAACCGGCTAAAGTTTTCTTTAGCAATCGTATTAGGATCTTTAGCTCGCTAAAGTTTAGCAGGTGGATCTAATTAAGCATGGTCTTAATCTGATCAGGAAATGCAGTTGTGTAATTTAGTATATGCAAGTGCACCCTAATATAATTGATCGGAGCCTGACAACTAGTTGTTATGGCATCCGTACCTGCACCAGTGAGTCCACAAAGCATGCATGCCAGTTTGTAGTGCCATCTGCACATCCACCTACTGCCACATGGTCCGGGTTGCAGCATTCGTTCATTGGTGGATCTACGAGAAATAGCACGCATATATTGAATTGTTGGTTGGTGCCTGCTGCCAGCATGATCTCTCAGTTGTCATCAACCCTAGTAAACTGACAAGAGACACGGGAGGGCTATCCATAGTTTTCTTTTTGTCTTGTTATATATAGTTTCCTCTTCCGCTGCATTGTTAACGGCCTTCTGAATTTGGATCAGTTACTACTAGTAGAGCTACGAACTGTCAGCTAAGTCTCGCATGGCACTCCTCCTGTTCCTCCGCTAGGCAGCCACCGCATTGTCGTCATCGTATATCTGGAATCATTATCGACTGGTTTTCGACCTGGCGTAGTAGCTGCAACATCAGTACCACCTGGTATGTACACTTATGTATTTCACGGTACATACTTTTGATTTGTGGGTGCTGAGCGTTTTGTTGAAAAATCATTTCATGCCGTGTAACCAGCAGCAGCAGCAGGAAGATCCATGGCTAGAGGACTCCTGGTCCTGGAGCTCTGGAATCATTGGTCGATCCAGATCCTGGTGCTCCTCAGCCTCGCACTCCAGCTCTTCCTCTTCACCTTTGCCGGGATCCGGCGGCATGGAGGCAACCCGGTGCTGAGGTTCCTGCTCTGGCTGGTGTACCTGCTCTCTGACTCGACCGCGATATTCGCCCTCGGCCACCTCTCCCTCAGTAGCACAACGCGGGAGCACAGGCTCGTTTACTTCTGGGCACCGTTCCTACTGCTGCACCTCGGTGGTCCTGACAACATGACTGCCTACGCCCTCCAAGACAACCAGCTCTGGCTGCGCCACCTGCAGATCCTCATTGTGCAGGTCCTTGGAGCAGCCTATGTGCTGTACAAGCAGATCGCCGCCAACGGGTTCCTAGTCCTGCTGGCCACTGTCTTGATGTTCGCCGTAGGTCTTGTCAAGTATGCAGAGAGGACATGGGCGCTCAGGTGCGGCAACCTGAGCAGCATACGGAGCTCAATCAAGAAGGAGAGGCCGACCAGGCATGATCATTTCCATCCTCAGGATGATGTGGCAGACGACATGGAGGAGTCGATTTTGCGGCGAGCTCACTCGTTGTTCCACATCTGCAAGCGTGCCATAGTCGATTCTTCGGTCGATAATGGCTTGGAGTACCATGACACCAGGGCAAGGATTAAGCCAGTCCGTAGTATTATATGGGCATTGATAGATATGGAGCTCTCCCTCATGTATGACATCCTTTACACCAAGGCGGCTGTGATCCACACCTGGTCTGGCTACTGCATCCGTATCATCTCGCCGCTCGCCGTTGCCGCATCACTCCTGCTCTTTCAGTTCAGTAGGAAAGATGGGCACAGCAGCGTTGACATTGTTATCAGCTACATCTTGTTTGGTGGAGCCTTGTTCATGGAGACCACGTCCCTGTTGAATGCAGTAGGGTCAACCTGGGCATTCGCCTTTCTGTGTAACACGAGATGGAGCTGGCTCCAGTAGGAAGCCTTGTGCACTGCAAGATGGGACCGGCTCCGGCGTGCCGTTGCATCCATTCACCAGCTCATCAAGGCAGCAACTATTCAGGGAGGAGGTAGCAGCTACAGATCGAGGAGGTGGTCGGGCACCATGGGGCAGTACAACATGCTGCACTTGTGCACTCGCCCTGAAAGCCCATGGACCCGCCCTCTGCTGGGGAGGTTGGCGAAGATGGTGGGGTTAAGTGAGTGGTGGGACAGGAAGCATTACTCAGGGTATGTTGAGATCACAGAGGTGGTGAAGAACCATGTCGTTTCGCATATATGAAGCGACTGTACGAGCGCGGGAGGTGGAACACGCTGGGCCTGCTCAGGAAGAAATGGGGCGAGGAAGTATTGGAGCAATATCCATCCTTATTGGAGAACAAAAAGTTCAATCTCAAGGATTCCCTCGGCGTCGAGTTCCAGGAAGGCATCATCATCTGGCACATCGGCGCCGATGTTTTCCTAGCAAAAAGCAAGCAGGCCGAGGGCGCACCGGCTCATGTGGAGGCCATCAAGCTGCTCTCCAACTATATGATGTTCCTTCTCGTGGAGCACCCGGACATGCTGCCAGGGCTCGCCCATAACAGGATGTACCAACGAACCTGTGAGAACCTGATCCAGCTGCAGTCGACTCCCAGCTGTCAGAGCATGGACTTTGTGAAAATGCTAAAGAGCCTGTTCCGCCTGCACGACAACCCTAATTCTAATTCTAGGGCCACCGAGAGAGAAAATCTTGCAAGTGTCCTCTATGATAGGGAGCGATCCTTTAAAATCGATGCCCCTCGTCTCAGCTATGTTACTGGACTCGCCAGATTGATGGTAGAGATAGAGGACTCTGGCATAGACGCAGTGCTGCTCGTTCTTAACGTGTGGACGGACATGGTGATCTACGCACTACGCAGGGAACAAATGCAGCAGGGAATCCCATGCTAAGAAGCTCAATAGTGGCGGTGAGTTGACAACCATCTTATGGCTTATGGCTGAACATCTTTTCCAAGTTTCCGTTGAAAAAGTATAAATCATCACGCCATTTTACTTGTATCTTTTGAAGCCATGAAAATGGTATGTTATTTTGCTTCTTGAATTATAAAGAGCCAGATTGGGATTTATTTTATAGCCTCTGTTCCAAATTACTTGTCACGGTTGACTTTTGATCACAATATTTCATCATCCGTCTTATTCAAAAAAATTATGTTTATATCATTTATTTTGTTTGTGACTTACTTCATGATCAAACTATTTTAAGTATAACTTGACGTTTTGCATATTTGCGCTAATTTTTTGAATAAGAGGAATGGTCAAACATTATGATCAAAAGTCAACAGTGACAAGTAATATGAAACAGAGGGAGTATATATGTTCTCGGACTATTATTTTGTCGTCACTCGCGCACTTTCACCTACAGTACAGCTTCATGGATTGATGCCTCCACTCAACAACGACACCCCTCGTTCCAGATTTACCCACCTAACACCATAGTGTAGAAGGTAACTAGGGAAACCAATCCTCTGAAGTACTAAGAGAGACTTACTCCCAATGACATGCATGTGGGCCGCATCACACAGCCGGATCCACATGTCAATGAGAGTAGTCCCTCTGCAGTACTGCAAAGGAGACTCATCTCTTAGGTATTTGAATACAAAAGTGGAATAATGTGTTTCTGCCGTATACTCTGCACCCCTCTCTTCACCTCTTAATTCTCTTCATCCCAACTTTATTTTTGGCACAAGCTCCATGAATCCAACATGATGAGTTGTTTTGTGTTCTGCAGGATGCAAGCACGTTAGCTAATATGCTCCAGTGCCATATGTGTGATTTCTCACCATCTTTGTACCTAAATAATTGTTGAAACAAGAAATGGATTGTTGTTTCATGTGTTAGTTAGTTTGCTATTTTTTTTAGTAAAGTAGTCTTTCATTGATTCAAACTGGGGATACTAGCAACAATGGTAGAGTGATTAGGCTCTACTCACCCTCCCTAGGAGGCTCTGAGTTAACAGTAATCCTTCTGCTTGACTAATCTCTTGGCCACATAGGCCCTTACGTATAGACCAACCTTCCTCAAATCTAGTTAACACACTAACAAACTCCAACTAACAGCCGGCTGGCCCAAATCTGCTAACTAACAAAGAATATATAAACAAACCCTGCCCACTAGATGGCGCCTTATTCTTCTTGCGCTACCGCTGGTATTTCCTACCAAAGACAACCTCCATAACATGTATAACAAAAGCCTTCATGGATCAAGATCTTCCTCACCAATGAACAGCTGCTATGGTTTGCAAACAATGAAAAAAAACAAAAAACTGCTTAAATTAAAATTTAACTGAATTTTTACACAAGCAAACACAACCCAAAAATTAAGTAAAAAAATTGTAAATTCATCACATTGCATCTAATATTTGAATAAAATATCAGGAGACAAAGTTGAATTGCACACTTTGAGTTGCTTCACAAAGATCAATAATTTAAACTAATAAATAAAAATTCTTGAACTCAAACAAAGTTGAAGATCTCTTAGATTTATAATTTTCATATAAAACTTTTCTTCATCTGAGTTCATATGAATAGTTATGATTTTTGAAAATGTAATGTTTAGAGAAGAAAAAATTTGTCTGGTTCATTAGATCTGAACATTATGTTGATTAATTCGGGCATGAAGATGATTCCAAAATTATAAATGTTTGAACTAAAAACATGTAGATCTCGTTGAGATCTACAATATTTGTGTAAAGTTTATCCTCATCTGCGTTCCTATGAAATAGTTATAATTTTTTGAAAATATGCTGGGATGAAACGATGGTAGGAAGGTAAAAGCATAAAAAAATTCCTCAAATTTTGTTAGGAGCAATTATGTTTGTAAAATCATAAAAAATAAAATAGAATATAAAAATAAATTACAAGATTCGGAGATTCTAGGAAGTGCCTGCTCAATAACACACTCTATCTAAGATTCTCATGCAAGCATCTATTTTATTTTTTCTTCGAACTTTATGGTCACTTTATCATTTTTAGTGCATTTCTACAACCGATCTTTTAAAGTCTTGTTCATCATTTTAAAAGGCTCAGTTCAAAATTTATTATATGAATAAATTTGAATTACTATAGTTTAAATGTTGAAATTGAACAATCAAAATTTTGAAATGTAAAATTTAACAATTATTCATATTGGTACTCATTTTGTTAAAGTGTCATATAAAAGTGTTGAAGTAATGGCACGTCTAGACTCACACTTGCACTACCGGTAGCGAACCGGGAGACGCATCTCATGAGTAGTAGCGATAAAATTCCCGCACTGGTTCATTAGGTACTAGGCTTACCGGTCCCATTCCTGACAAGTGCTTGGTACGTTCAATAGCTTAAACCAGCACAATGCTACTCGGTTGAGACCGAACCCATTGCTCTTACCACATGAGCGAGTCAGTTTAACCAAACTTATGATTCCAACATAAGTATCCTATATCTCGCGAGCAATGAGTCATTACTCGACTTGTACCGTGTCCTTAAAGCATTGCACTAGCGACCTAGCATACTAGTAAAAGAGCATAGGAATCCTAAGAATCATGCATCTAGGTTTCAATTCAACTCCTGAAACTTAAATGCACAAAGTATAACATAAATGCTGAAAGTAAAGATATAAGTTTCAGAAAAAAGGTTAGATGCAACTCCGGTGCTTGCCTTCTTCTACTTCAGCTATAGCCTTGGGCTCTTCTGGACTTTGGTCTAGGTCTTATTGAATACCCAACTCGTTCTCTTCACCAACTAACGTCCCGTCTCCCTCCTGAGTCAGCGTATAAATCTCGTCCGGTAAATCTATACGTACATGCATATGCATTACTTTATGGTGAGGGTGGAAGAATTACCACCAAACCAACTCTTGTTGGCCACATTCATCTAAACATTTATAGATTCTCACAAAGAGTATGGGAGTGGTGTGATGATGAACTAACTACTACTTTGATGGTGATTGTGTGCACATTTAAACATGTTAACTTACTAAACTTCACCAAACAACATGGGGGTGTGATAAAATGATCATAACCAGGAACTAAACAAAAAAACCTTAATTAAACTTAAATAATAAATATAAACTTATTTATTTATTTCCTAGCTAGCTATTCATCCAAAATTCATATTAATTGAAAGATAACTCCAACTAGTCTGAAATTTTTTACACAGCAGCCTATGAATAAAACAAGCTTAAATACCAAAAATTAGCTCCAGATTACATATAAATTAATTTATATGAAAAAGACAAATTTCAGCCTAGCTTAACTACCTTAAATCCTACAAAAAGATTTACTAATCTTTCTGACCTCAAATGTTTCCTACAGGTCATACATGTCAAATTTGAGCTACTGACAAATTTAAAAAAGCAGATCTATCATATTTTTCAATTTACCAATTTAACATCCTACACAAAGTTAAATACAAAACAACATTCAAATCAAGTCCTAAAATCATAATTATTTTTCCAGAGATGCTAATCATCATGACAAAGACGGGGTGCATTGGTGCTTATAGAAATTATTTCTTGAGGGGACTATAAAAAGCATCGAGCTTAACCTAACATTAAGCTTACAAAAATCATAACTACACATCTACACATCAAACATGTGTCAAATTTGGTCACAGATCTAAACATGGTATAAAGAATAACATATCTAAATTTCATCTTCATTGCATGAGTACATTTTGAACTACAATAAAAGTACATCAAACTGAGTTTGAATTTTCATTTCAAAACTATCCAGAAAAACCCTATACACCTTTTCTAGGAAACTGTAGATCTCCTCACAAGCATCCAACACAATTGAATTTACATTTTTCTGATTTTTCCAAGATTTTTAATGCATTTTCAAAGTTTCTGCTAAAACCTAGAATCACTTTTTACAGGCCGACCCTTGAACTATTTTCTCAAAATTATGCAGAGGTCCCTGGTTCACGGAAACAACCCTAGAAAGAATTCAATCACTGCAAATAGGTCCTCGCCAGCGAGGAGAAGCTTGCCAGCGGTGGTTTGCTGCCGGAGTTGGTCGGGGAGCAGGCCTGGAGGCCATTGCGCACCTGCACAGGGCGATTTGCAGTGGAGGCCGGGCCAGGGGCGGCGTCGTCGGGTACCGGCGGCGGTGCGGCTCTGGCACGCCCGTCGCGGCAGCTCCTGGCCGGCGACGGCACGGTCTGGTGGTCAAGCGGCGGCGACGCGGTGTTGAGGAATTCCAGGAGGGGCTACGGAGGAGAAGGAGGTGACGCGGGCGGACGGAGGAGGAGGCTCGGCCCTGGGCTGCCTTGGCCAGCGACGGCGGAGATGGTGGAACGACGGACACAGAGGAAACCGATGACGACCCGGCGCGACTCGGGTTTGTAACTATAGAATGATGACGCGGTGCGACCGGGCGAGGGGTATGCGGCTCGAACGACGAGCGGACGACAGCTGGCTCGGTGCATGCGCGCGGACCGCGCGGGCGCCCGCCCGCACGGGCGCGTGGCCTCGGCCTGGCACGGGAGGCGGCTAGGCACGACGCATGGAAGGGAAGCCTGGGCAGAGGGTCCACGACGAGTTGAGGGTCCACCACAGAGACCACAAGGCTCCGTACGTCGGAGATAAGCGGAGCCGACACGTGTACGCGACGGCACGGCAGACGCGCGCGCTGAGCACAGCGAGTCGGTGGCCGCGCCCTGATTCAATTTCACTTAACCGTTTTCGAAAATTCTAAACTCCAAAAAGTGCCAACTAAGTTGAAAAACTCCAAAAATAGAAGTTGTAGATAGGGATGAAAACGGACGGGTAAAATCCCGCCCCGACCCGTTCCGTTTTCTACATTTAACCCGCCCGTTTTCATTTTATCGGAAAAATCCGGTTACGGGACGGGTCACGGGTCGGCTGACTGCGGGAGCGGGACGGAAACGGGGAAGGCTCCATCCCGGTCGGATTCCCGGGATCCCGTATTTGGTCGGGATGGACCTGGATTTTAACCCGCATTTGACCCGGATTTCTTGAAATAGATGCCTCCGCTGTCCACCATGCCTCCTGATTTCTTGAAGCCGCTGATGCCTTCGCTGGGGCTTGGATCGAGGCGGGAGGCAGGCGGAGCAGGGTAGCAGCGCAGCGCCACAGCGAGCAACGTCGCAGCAGGTGTCCGGCGAGTTGCCGGGGTGCGGCGACGAACAGGCTAGGCTGGAGCCTGCGGCGCGGTGAGTGGATGGGGGACGAGCAGGCCAAGAGCGGCCGAGCGGGCATCCATGCGCGGCTGCGGCGCAGCGAGTGGGTTGGGGCATGGGTGTGAGAGAACAGCTGCTCCGCGCTTATATACGTTGGGTTAGAGTGATTGTGGGATGGGCTAAAAGCGTTAGCTATTGGGCCTCGATTTTTATACAGTTACATCGTTTAGTTCGGTTACCGAATAAAACGAGATCATTTCAGCACAATGAGACTTATTAATACCTCTTGGTCTTGCTATTGCTTTGCTGAGTTGCATATATCTTCTCCTGCTTACTGAATTGGCTGAGTTGTTGTAATGGTGTTACTACCTTCATGATGTGGTTGTGCGTATATAACTATGGTTGTTGTGGTCTATGTCCCGACTAAAGTTCCCGGTTTCCGTCCGTTTCCGACGAGTTTCCACCCGTGTTGGTTCGTTTCCGTACACCCGTATGTTTTCCGACCATTTTCGCTCCCGGTTGTTCCGCTCCCGCTCCCGCTCCCGCTCCCGACAATAAAGTGCGGGAGCGGAAATAGGAGAGGGTTTTTCCGTCCGTTTCCGTCCGTTTTCATCCCTAGTTGTAGAGAGACTATAGCAGTACAACTTTCCCAAAGGGCGACCTATGTTTTGGTGAAGGATTGACGGGAAAAACGTGATGAAGTTTCAAATTTTCTCGGCCCCTAAACACTATGCACAGGAACTTCAACTCAAATTTAAGCTAGCTTTCACTCAAAATTGGAATGTCCGCCAATTATAAAAAATGTGTTCCCGAAAAGAAGGAAAAACTTTTATTTTGGTAGAATTTGAACTTCTATAGTGAAATTTGGAGAACACGCAAGAAAACCATTTCAGCCTTCTAGAGTTCTTAGGGGTTTGACTGAATTTTGAGATTTTGACCAAGGGTTTATCTGCAAAAGTGGTCAAAACCATGCTAAACATGCTTATAGACTAATCACACATGATTATCATGATTAATTAAGGTATTTAACTTAACTAAACACCTGGGGTGGTACACTCTACTAGCGGCTCGATCACCTCCTGCGGTCTGACCACATCCTCCGGCGGTCTGACCGCATCTGTCTGAGATGTGGCCTTAGCTCTCCACTTCTTCCCTTGTAGCACCATGGGTCTGTAGTTGTTGAACATTTCATCCCTCTTTGCCTCCATCTCCTTTTTCTTCCTCTCCCGGGACCTCAGTCGTTGAAGCTTTCTCATTTGAGTATGAGTCAAACTAGGAGGACACCATCTTGGTAAGAAGTATTTGAAGTTGGAACCACTTCCACTGGCCTCATGATCATTAGTAGCAGTAAATCCCTTTTGAGTACGTGTCACAACCTGATTGTTTAGCACAACCGGTCCTTTACCACTTTTCTCAATAGGAGCATCCATTGTTCCAATCTGAATGATGTATTGGCCAGTAGTCCTCTCTGGATCATCAATATCCATCTTCTGAACCTCCTCCTCCCTGATCTTGGGCTTGTAAAATTGTCGTGGAGGAGATTGAACATTTTTCCTGGGCAGGGCGGTCTGACCACGTGTAGGGGGCGTTCTGACCGCGTTGGCCTGATGACGCAGCCCTAACCAACGTGGAGCCCAACGATCTTGTGTAGGCCATGAAATCCTGTCCAATGCTGGTCTTCTTGGTCCTCCCCATCCAAGATGGAAGGATTGCTAATATGGCACCCACATCACTCCATTGTCGTCGTAGACTGGGCGAGGTTGATTTGAACTCGAAGGCGCCCATTGTGGAGTAAAGTGTCGCTCTTGCTGTGATGATTCACCTCTGAATCTTGTTGCTGCTCTTGGAGGTGACGACGGCCTCTCTTGATGCAGAGGTGATCTCATCCTTTTTTTAATGGCCGATCACTTGTAACGGCCTTTTGCTTAGAGTACTTGTCAAATAGCATGTCGAATGTGACCTTTAGCTTTGAAACACTCCCCTGATTCTTTGCCACATTAAGCTTCTAGTTTCCAATTTCCGGCCGCTTCGGAACAAGCATCTTCGGATGACCATGAGTAGGGGCGGTCTGACCGCCCTGGGGTGCCGGTCTAACCGCCCTGGGCTGAGCAGGCTCGGTTGTTTGTTGACCAAATGACGCGGACGATCCTTGCCCCCCATGTCTAGAAGCTTTGATAGTAATCTTGAATATCTCTCTACCATCAGGGGTCTTCTCACATGCAACTTCTCTTACCAACTCTTTTCCTCTCAAGTCAGGCTTAGCTTCCCCAACTACCACGTTCTTACCTTTAGTTGCTTTGACTTGGTGCAGCCGAATCAACACTTTAGGTTGCTGTAGATCCATGGTGTTGATAGGAAAAGGCTGCTTATCCACTTGCATCTCATGAAGCATCAAACGACCTTCGTTTATGGTCGATTGAATCTGACGACGAAACACATTACAATCATTAGTAGCGTGAGAATAAGAGTTATGAAATTTACAATATGCACGTCGTTTAATTTCATCAAGTGGAGGCATAGTATGAGAAATTTTAACATTTCCAAGTTTAAGTAATTCATCAAAAATGCGATCACACTTAGAAACATTAAAGGTAAATTTTAATTCTTCTTACCGACCTTTAATAGCCGACTTAAGTGATGCACAAGAACTAGCTTTAGCTTTAGAAGGCCACACAAATTCAGCAGCATAAACTTCACCCTCGTCGTTCGAGCTATCGGAATCATATTCAACCAAATGCATATTAGACCGACGAGGTTTATAGTTTTCTTTTTCTTTATTCAGTTTTAATTCTTGTGTTGTACCTTACAAAAACAGTAGTAAGAGAATAAAATTCTACACCTTCTAACCTTTCTCTAAGAGCAGATCTTAAACCTTTAGCAGCAAGGTCAGCAAGGTTAGAATCAAAAAGTGCAAGATTAAAACAACAGTTTTTAACTTCTTTAAAGCGCTTAAGGTAATCAGAGACTGACTCATCTTTACCTTGCCTAACCGATGTTAAATCTGTCAATTTTAATTGATAGCTCCCACTAAAGAAGTGATCATAAAACTTTTGCTCTAATTGATCCCAAGAATCAATAGAGTTAGGAGCTAATGAAGAAAACCAAGCAAAAGCAGTACCCGTCAAAGACAAGGAAAACAATCGTACTTTTAAAGAATTATATTGGCTAATATGTTCCCAAGTTGTGCGATTATCATCACCACTAAATTTAATAAAGCCAGGCATACGCCAACCAGGGGAAAAAGCCACATAATCAAACTCGGCTCTATAAGGTTTTTGATAAAGTTTAGAATTACCAAAATCAATGCTGAGCTTATTTTTCATCATGTTAGCTACTTCTTTAAATTGAGCAAATTCATTCCTAGCAGCTAACTGAGATTGCATTGGAGCTGATGTATTAAATCTACTCACATGGGGTTGATTGGGATTTTGAACACGATGCAAGTCGGAAAACACATCATTAGGCACACCATAAGATGGAGCAACATTAGATATAGGTGGTGATGTGTGAGCAATGGTACTGTACGCAAAAGGTGCAATACCAACATTATTACGCCTAGGAATCTGCATATTAGGCGCAACCGACAAAGGCACCGGCTGTTCTGGAAGCAGCACCATCTGGCCTGGCTGGGCGGTCAGACCGCCCATGGGAGGTGGTTTGACCGGGGTCGGCTGTGTTGATGGTGTTTGCTCAGGATAAAACCCTACCGGCATACCGTACATAAATGTATCACCTGAAGTATTAGGTGTTGCCGACATAGTTTGGTGCAGAACCCCATGTGTATCAACTTGAGGGATAGAATCATCAGAAATATCAGTACTAACACGTTTACCCTCTACGTTTTCAAGACGAGTAATCACACTAGCCACTAGATTATTCTGATCACTAAACGCACGATCAAATTTATGAGATATAGAAGATAATTGTGTTACTAAATCAGGTGGAGTTTGGCTTACAGTGGGTATTACCTCAACCTTGTTGTTGTCACTTTGCCTGCACGATACTTCTTGGCGCCAGAGAGAAACTGCTTCTTGATGTACTCTTGAAGTTCCATGTACTTCCTCTGGTCCTCTTCGTTGAGTTCTTCGATGTTCACCATGATGACGTTCTTGGGATCGAGTTCGCAACGAGCTCCCATGAAACGATCGACAAAACGGTTGTAAAAACCAGATCTGTCCCCAGCAGAGTCACCAAAAGTGTGTTGACGTTTTTTCTGGTCGAACACACGAGTGCGCTAGTTCACGCGGACGTCAGAAATCAACTCGTCGAAACTTCCAGCACGGGCCGGTCTGACCGCCTAGGGGGCTGGTCTGACCGCCTTGGACAGAAGTATCGTCGGAAACCTAAGTTCGTCGCTCCGGGAGGGACCCCGTCGGGAGAACGCGCCTAGGGTTGTCCTGAAGTCAGCAAGACCACTCAAAACTTCCTCAACCACCATGGAGACGAAGGAGGAGAGCAATGGGGTTGTAAAAGCTAGGGTTTGGAGATAAAAGTAATAATTGATTTGTTCGATTGGATGATGGGTCTCAATCGGCCACGCCCCTTTATATTTATAGGGGGGAGGTCTTGCCCTGCAAGGAACTCATTACAACTCGAAACTAACCAAAACTTCTAATTCGGGTCAGACTCGGAGGAACCTGGTCAGACCGCCTGGGGGACGCAGTCAGACCGCCTTACGGCCTCCGTGCCGGACCGGCTATAGGACCACGCAGTCAGACCGCCCATGTAATCCGGTCTGACCGCCTGGCCCAGCCTGATCCGGCTTTTGCCAAATTTGAGTGTCAACAAGTTAGAATCTTCAACATTTGCATTATAAGTATTCAAATTATCAACAATATTATTCATTTGCACATTTGTGTTGTCGATAAAATCATAATGACCCTCAAAAATATATTTTTGGTGTTTGTCTCAATATTCACAGGATCATTGTAAACATAACTATCAATTCCAGAACAACGATCAAGTGTTTTATCAGATAGCACTTGTGATTCTTCTAGTAATAAATATATATGTAAGTTGTAGTCTTTTTTCTGAGACTGAACTGAGACAGAGTTAAACACTCAAATCTTTATCCGAATCAAGAGATGAATAGGGTTTAGGGTAGAGCACTATCAATAAGGAAAATATCGCTTGGGATGTTCATGAGAAAGCCAACAATAAGAAAAATAAGGTTTAGAGACCAAAAATTGATGAATCAGATGGCTCTAGCACTGGAAATTGGAGGCCCTAAAAAATGGAGGCCCTGTACGGTCGCACAACCTGCACACCACTAGGGATGGGCCTGCCAGGCAGCCCTGGAATCCATGGCGCCGAGCTGGAGTGTGGTGCTGACGCGCTTCGGCGAACGGCGCGGCAGGCGGCCGCGCCGACCAGGTACGGCGATAGGTAGTACTCCACCGTGCAGTTGTGATCCCGGAACCGGAAGGAGAGGAAGCTCTTGTGCTTGGTGATGGGACTCCACCATGCAGTTGTGATCCCGGAACGGAAGGAGAGGAAGCCCTTGTGCTTGGTGATGGGGCTCCCGTTCACCTCAAAAACTAAGTCAGTGGGGGTAAGACCGCCCCACGGTTTTCATTATGAGGAGAAAGCCTCCTCCCGGCTTAGAAAATCCCCGAACCCCGACTTCACCGGTGAGGGGATTTTTTTCAGGGATAAACCCCGGTGAGATAAACATGCGTTCGATGGGATTCGAACCCAGGCTGGCGGCGTGCCCATCTACAACGCCTACCAACCGAGCTACAGCTCGTTCTCCTCCCGTTCACCTCGTATATGGAGTTGTTTGAGCCCTCGCCGGCGGCGGCGACGACCAATGCTAGCATGCACAGCATGAACTCCCACTGGTTCCGGCCGATCGAGTCGCCGACGAACACCAGCCGCCGGTTCCGGAGGATCTCGAGCAGCCTTGCTGCGTCGATACTTGGCAGCGTGCAGCGCCTCGGCCTCCACCTCCACTTGGCGTACTCGCCGTCCGGCAGAGGCGAATCTAGGGTTTTAACTTAGAGTATGCCACCCAAAAAAAATCATATACAATTCGGTAAATTCATTTTACCAATTCGGTAATAATAGTAAAATTGATAATATAATTCGGTATATATGCACTAACCACTATGTAACACAGCTCGACTTCAGCTAATCAGTGGTGCAGCAGCAGTACATTCTTATGTTTTTTTACAATACATATATATAATTGCATTGGTCAGAATTGCAGGGTATGCCTGGCATACCCCGTGGCTCCGCCACTACCGTCCGGCCGACCGTTCTCACGGCACCGAAACCTCTCGTCGACGAACGGGCACTGGCCCGGCTCATACAGCACGCAGCGGCGGCGCTCTTCGGTGTCGTCGCGCACCCATTCCCTGTCGACGGACATGGTGCGGAGCTGGTCGTCGTCGTCGCTGCAGTACATGCTTCCGTCGCCGTCACCACCCGCGCCGTGAACGATGGCGACAACGTCGGTCGTGGTCGTGGGAGTGGTCGTGGCCCTGACGAGCGCGCCGACCTTCCGGACGGTGAACCTCGCGGCGCCGAGCCCTGAGGAGGCGGCGGTGACGAGCAGCGACAGGGCGGAGAGCAGCACGCAGGCGCCCCATAGTGCGATCTGCTGGTCGCCACCACTGCCGCCCTGCGCCTTCACTACTAGGGAAACAAGCTTCCATCCCAGGGTGCTTTTTACATTAGTACCTGTTTTTTTCGTCCGCTATTAAGGTACATACAAACCGGTATTAATGTATGGGTGGGAAGCGAGAGCCTCGCCATGCCCTCGTGAGAGCACATTAGTACCAGGTGGGGACTAACCCCGGTACTAATGTGTTCACATTAATACCGGAGCTAGTTCCTACCCGGTACTAATGTTTTTCACATTAATACCGGGAAAAAAGAACCCGGTACTAATGAAGCCCTATCGCATGCCCCTTGACGTCGTTCGTGTGTGCCGTTTCCGTGCGCCCTCCGACCCCTCTCCGCAGCTTTTCATCTGCCGCCCATCTCATTCGTTCTCATCCTCATCCATCTTCCACACAGACTCCCATCCACCCATTCTCTCTTCCTCTTCTTGTCTAACTTCTATCTTCTCTCTCTGGATCCAGGCTGGACAACAGCGGTGTGGAGCCCGGCCGGGGACGCGGAGGCCTGACAGCGGTGCGCGGACGCAGCCTCCCGGCAGTGACCGGCCTCTGGTGCAAGCGCGACGGGGCTCCCTCAGCGGCGCGTGCGGGACGGAGGCGCGGGGCTCCCTCAGCGGCGCGGGATGGAGGCACGGCAGGAGCGGTCATCGGGAGGCGGTCGGCGGGCGGCACGGCCGTGAGGCGCGCACGGCGGGATCGATGTGGTGGATTCAATTTTTCTTTATTTTTTTATTCTGTGGCGCGGAGGCGGCCGGGAGCAGGTGCCGGTAGGCCGCGGGCGCCGGCCGGGAGGCGGCCGCAGGCCGCCGGGAGGTGGATTGTGATTCTTTTTTTTTGTTTCTGTGAATCTCTAATCTGGATGAGAAATATGTGATTGTTGTATGAGAAATTTGGATGAAAAATCTGTGGTTGTTGTATGAGAAATTTGGATGAAGAATTTGCGAATGTATAAATTATGAATGTGAATGTGTGAAACAAAAGAAAATAAAAAAAGAAAAGGAAAGATAAGGTGACGGAGACGGAGGGAGAGACGGAAGGAGTGGAGTGACGGAGAAGGGGCATTAGTAGCGGAAGAACAATACCGGTTTGAAAATTGATACTAAAGGGGGGTTACGGACCAGTACAAAAGGTTGTTTCCCTAGTAGTGCTTGTTCCCCCTCCTCCGCGCGCTCGCCATCTCCATCGCTCCCCCTTGCCGTAGACCTTCACCGGCGGCGGCGGCGGCAGTGGTGTGGCATGGCACGCAGCGCGAACGAAGGGTGCTCGACAAAGGCTGGAGACGATCACTCCCTTCGCGCCTTGTTGTTTTCGTTCTTGTGTTTTGTCGAGCCACAGTGGGAGGACTAATTAATTTTGTTCCCTCAGTTCTTGGATTATGCGTGGACTAGGAACAGTAGCGGAGCTGGCAGATTTTGGTGCCTAGGGCCGCTTAGTAAGTGTTTAAACCACTCAGTCTCAGTGTAGTCGGTAACGTCCATATAATAGCGGTAACCATAATAGGGATAGTCCATATAATGATATAATATAGACTTAAAATGCATGATTTATACTAGTACAACAAACTTGATAAAATAAATACCTAATTAGCGTTGTTCATCGTTGGGTCCTCACATATCACAGTATGAAGGACACCGAAGTTGTAAATTTTAAATGAATTATATAACCAATATGCAAAACATACATAATTGAATAGCGTATTTTGGATAGGAAACATACCACTTGCATTACAGCTACAAGGCAAAGGAGGTAACTTTTGCAATTAATTCTTACAATTACAGGCGTAGGAGGGGGACAAAAAGGATCTCAAAGTCTTAATCATCTTATTCATTGCCATTGAGTAATGCTGATCACAAAATAGCGGATAAAAAATCTCAGTACTCAATATTCAATCTACAAATCTCAGTACTCAATAAGTCAATATTCAGTCTACATAATGCTCAGGAGGAATTGAGGATTACAGATTGGGGATTCAAAATAAAATTGATTCAAAACAAGATTGACCTGCTCAAGTGCTTAATTGGGTGAAATCGTGTAGATGGCCCGACGGCTGGTGGCTGCCTTGCCAGGTCGCCGGTGCCTTGGGGAGTGGCTGGAAACTGGAGACGGACGCCCCGACCCGTCCTGCTCCCGTGCTCCGTCAGGCCGCCGTCGACAGTGTGCTGATGTGCTGGTCTGCTGGTGCCGCCAGCCGCGCAGCCGCTAGGGTTGCCGCGACCTCGCGAGGGAGAGGCGGAGTCGTGTGACTCGCGAGGGCCGAGGGAGCAGTCTTCCGTCCGAGGCTTCGAGCGGAAGAAGCAAGGCCATCCTATGTGTTTTTGCTGGACCACAAATTAACTTGGGCAGCCAAATGTTTGCTGGGCCATAGAAAAAATACATGGGATATAAGAGGTCTTTCGGCCCACGCCTAGGGCCATGGCCCTAGTGGCCTTAGGCCCAGCTCCGCCCCTGACTAGGAACATGCCCGTGCGTTGTCACGGGCAGAGAAATTTTTAGGTTGGAAAACATAGAGTATTCAACAAGATAATACTAGCCTGAAAATAAATCTAATTAAAGACATTTAATATAAACACATAGTTGCTGATTAAATCGTTTTTACTGAATTTAACAAAGTTAGGTACAATAATGGTTAAGCTTGCATCATGCACGTAATTACAAATCCACAGCACGAAGGGCAAGTAGTTTTATCCGAAAACCTCTAAAAGAATGCACACCATACCCCATTTGGCTCAGCCAGAAAGGAGTTAAAAAAAACTTTGAAAGAATGCACACATCCCATTTGCATGAGACAAAAAGTAAAGATTAACCTGCAAACCTTTGAAAGAATGCACATCACATCACATTTGTATCAATTTAACACAATACTTTTTAGATCATGATGTTAGTGCCAATGTATCTACACAGAAGTCACTAAGTCAAGAATCAGTTCATGTACATAAAATAAGTCATGAACACCACTAAACTTTAGCATCTGGAATAACTGGATGTCATCCTAGGAATTGGAGCATAAGCAAGAAAATAATATAGTTGGGTTATTGTATCCCTCATAGGGTCATTCTACCGACAACTTACTTAGAAACAATCAATATCGACTCAACTCTGGTTCCTATGAAGTGCCCTATAAGTGTTCATTCTTGAGTGGTCCACTTCAGCTTCCCAATCAGCTTTCCAAATTACCCTGAGCAAACAGAGTCTTGAGCACAGCCCCACATAGCATATTAGCATGCCTACCTATACAACAGTGTTTAAAAAATATAAGTAAATCTTTTTATGGCACTCCATCAAATAGTTCTTAGAACTCCTAAATCTTCAACAAATCGAGGAAGATCCAGTAGGAAATAACCAAAGAGAGAAGTATCAATGCTTTGCGCTAAGATATAGCTTCCAGAATATTACACAGATTATATGATGGCCACAAGTTTTCCACGATTATAATTAAGAAATTATACTTGCATCTTTGGTTAACGGTCATTTACTTTTGTCCAAAATATACTTGTGTATGACTCATGAAAGACCTGTTGTTGAGCACTTCATCATCAAGGGCCTACCTGCCCAGACACATTGCTCATTAACAAGCTGCAAAAAGAAATACTTTTAGGATTTGGGCACAGAAAAGTATTTTAGTGCTGCAACTCCAAAGCCGCTGAATTTGTAAAGGAGCAGGAAAAAGTAGTTATAAGATTAGTTATGAATTGTCAAGGAGCTCACAGTTGGAGTGGTAAAGGCACTGGCTGGGGGGCTCCCACTCAGGGTTCAAATCCTGAATGCGACACCATTTCTCTGAAATTTGCGTTGTGGGGTACTCCTGCACAGTTTTCTTTCAAAAAAAAAGATCAGTTATGAATTGGGCAGCATCCATTGGTGTTGCAACCATACAAGATAATTCATTGAGTAACATGATCAACATATTCCTTGACGAGTGGAAAAAACTGAAATTTTTGGGTAGTGATAAATGTAATGGCACAACTGGATTTTCTGAACTGATGTGTCAACATATATCTCCAACAATGGCTATGTCCGAAAAAAATATTAGTTAAATATAGCAAAATCTGAAATTATTTCAATCAATGTCCTCTCTGATTATCTATCGTCTGTAATCACCACCAAACAAAATGTACTATTTTCTCATATAGATGACTAAAGAGGATGCTGGGTAACAAAACATCTTTCATGAACAAAGAAACAGACAACACGGTGCCGAACACCTTTCATGAACCTTAGAAGTGGGCAACGTTGTTACCTAATTACACTATCAGTACCATGGAACCAGGAGCCATATACATCTTATGCTTGCAGTGATATAAGAAAATACTGAATTATTATGTTTGAAAAGCTAGATCCAAGAAAATTTGTGCCCCAAAATCAGGAATCTAGGAAACACAGAATGCTTCACATTCCAAGTTAAGCATATGTCCGTATTTCGGCACTTGTTTTAATAACAGGATTGACACTATACTGGAAACTATCAAGAGGAAACTATATTGATAAGGATATACTACAATCTGCAAGCAATATGGATGAAAAAGATGGCTGCACGACAATTTTTTAGCTCGAGCCATTGGGCTCCGCAAGTTGCAGGTAATTATCTTGGAGTGGTGAGATTTGGTATCCTAATATATTCTAACATATTTAGTTCATTCCCTATTTCCTTGACCTATGCTGGTAGTTCCTTCAGATGAAAACATTTGGTAGTGAGAATTCAGAGAAGGTAGTGAGCACCTGCGGGTGATTGAAGCTTTAACTCTCCTACAATATTGACACTTAAAGAGAAGAGTCCAAATAGGCAGGCCTGAGCTAAACCCTGCAGAAAATTTGATGGAACTACTTGAATAACGTACCCGTTAATCACTGAAAAATGCAGCCATGTGACTTCAATTTTCTAGAAATTATATATCTTTCTCTAAAATGCAACCAATTTCTACCAATCAGATATGACAGGTAAGGGTGCATTAGAAAAATGATGCCATAATAGAAATGTTAATCCGATCAAAAGGATACATATTGTGTTGAAAAAATTTTTGTATGCTTAGTTGAGTGTAGACTCCAAGTACTAAATTAAGCTGCAAATCACACATAGGTCACAACAGATGGAACACTTTGCTTCGGGAAGCTTTTTCGAAATTTATTAGACCTGCAATACTGGAGTAATTTTCATGTCCATCACCAAAAGGATTAGAGAAATCTGCAAGACTGCAAGCAATCAAACAAGCAGAAATCAACCAAAATCAATATTGCACACCTTTTTTTGGCCAAAAGTCTGGAAAGGGGGCATCTGTTCTGTGTATCTACACAGCCATGCATGGGTTGATTTTCCACAATCAGGTTTCAAGCACAAGCGCATTCAGAAAGAACACAAGATTTGCCGTTAGCATTGCCGATGGGCTTAACGAGAATTAAAAGCTCTTGCAATGCATGTAGGCAGTCCTCCAAAGAAATAGAGGAATTATTAAGTCGGCAATAACAATCTTCATCATGTCAGCATCTGATGTCATTTTTAACTTCTCCTGCTCCTACAGGGCAATTGTTTAAATGGTGGTAAGATCACTATATATTTTGTATTTTCATCTTCCAAAGCTTGCTCCAAACTATGAAGATCAACTTTTACACAACCAAGAGAAATAGCAAAGTTTTTATTCAGCATCAGTAAATTGATGAAAACTTAAAGAGAGCTCTAAAATTAAATTAAGCAGTGTCCCTCATATCTGAAGCAATCTGTCAATCTCATCACCTTAATCTCCATCTGTCGCTCGAGTAACTCATCTGCTGATAACCTCTCTAATTCCTCAGCCTTTTCTCTCAACTTCTGTGGGTCAGGCGTCCCTACATCAGCAATTTTGGAGTCAATTCCGAGATCAATCTGCACCACTTCAATGAAAAAGCAAAAGAATAAACATTAATTGAGATTTACCATAAGGACGAAATTCACCCAAATTGCAAACATTTCAGGATAAAATCAGGGAAGCCACCACAGCAAGCCATCCAGTGTCCTGAACTCACGCACCTGGTAATCTCCACTTCGCCCTTCCCCATTTCCCACTGCCTCGGCCCCCACAAAGAAAGAGGAGATTTGTATTCATCTACCGTACATAATTATGGCGAACTCGACGGCACATTGTTGGACCAATTCAGACCGAACAAATCGAATCACCTCAGGCACGCCGCCGCAACCAACGCCAAGGCAGGCACGCGGTGACCGCCGTCGCTGTGAGTGGTGGTGCACGCCCGAACCGAGGCGGTGTCCACGAGAGACGGCGTCCACTAGCAACGGGGGAGGCCAACGGACAGCGGCGTGGGACGGTGGACGGCAGGCGGGGGTCTCCACGCGGCACGACGGCTGGTCTACAGGCTTCGGGCAAGATCGGAGCAGGGTCGGCCAGCGGCGGCAGGTCGGCCCTGCGTAGCGACGTTGTGGACCCGGAGAAGCAGAGGGGCGTGGCCGACAGTGACAGCGGCGGCGGCGGCGTCCTGGAGAAGTTGAGTGGAGGCGGCGACCGCGGAGGATGGCGGCGGCGACGTGGGGAGGCGGGATCATAGGGAGGGCGTGCGGAGGCGCGCGTAGATGAGGCACTATTTTTTTTTCTTTCGTGCCGCGCGGATAGGGGAGGGAGTCGCGAAGAGGAGAGGCGGACACGGGAGGCGTGCGGACGCGGGAGGCGAGCGGAGGAAGGCTCGACGGGATTTTTTTTTCTCCTTTCTTTTTAGGAGTAGAGAGAAGGGACGACGAGGCCGGCGAGAGGGGCGGACCGGAGGGAAGAACCGGTGGCGGATTGGTGCATAAAAAAATCACTCCGGTGAGCCTGAGGGAATACGGTGACGGTGACGGCGACGGGTGCGGTTAAAACTTTCTTGCAGTTGCATACCGAGGGCGCCCGCCGTGGAACCGCAGTTAAAACTTTCTTGCAGTTGCATACAGGGTTTTTTTTACCCACCGTTACCGCACCTGTTACCGCGGTTACCATTCTTACCGCTCCGGTGCGGTAACGGTACCGGCCGGTTTAAACCGCTAGGGTTCAAAAAATTCAAATTTGAATTCAAAAAATAAAAAAATCGTTAAAAATCTCTAAAAAATAGTTCATGATTTATAGAATCTGATGGTGTCAAAAGTTTTCAAATTTGAGTGCATTTAGTATTTATTTGGAGCTTTAGAAGTTACAGAAAAAAAGAAAAAGAAAAAACGACCGCCGGCCCGTTAAGGCCCATCAAGCCCAACCTGCTCAAAAGAACCCTATCCACCACTCCACCGGCTGGAGCGCATCACCCCCGACGCCAGAACACGCCCCAGCTCGCCCCTCGTTGACTTCCGCGTCCCCTTCCGCCCGTCCGCGCCGCTGCCGGCGGTTAACCGCGCCTGGGCGCCGGTAAGCCGGGTGGGAGCTGCGGTTAACCGCGGCGCGGCCGGATCTGCTGGCTCCCGCGCGGTAGGAGCGGTAGGCCGCGGCGGGGGGGCAGTATGCCGCGCGGTAGCAAAGGGAATCCGCCCCGGCCGGAGACCCTTTTTCTTGTAAACGGTTTTAATGCAATCCGTAGCGGTTTTAATTCAAACCGTAGCGGTAAAAATAGTTTATACCGTGGTAAGCCGCTGCAAACCGTTTGTATTGGTCATTTTGGTTTGGAATTTGAATTCGAGCGGTAAATAGCGGTTACCATTTATACCGCTGCGGTATACCCTTACCGCTGGGTGGCGGTAAAAATATACTGGTTGGTAAAAAAACCCTGGTTGCATACCGAGGGCGCCCGCCGTGGAACCGCGTGTACGCAAAAATTAAATGTTATTTGAAAAAGAGAGGGAACAATTAATTAAAAAAGGGCTAAGCACAACATGTAGTGCGCTTTTGAATAACTTTGTTTGTTTGAATTGCTGACCCCGATTACCACGAGGTGTAGGAGAGATCGTGGAGGGTGGGTTATCACCACGTCTAATTCTGTTCACATGAGCCAGGGGCGGAGATGGGCCTAAGGCCACTAAGGCCATGGCCTTAGGCGTGGGCCGAAAAATCTCTTATACCCCTTGCAGCCCAGCAGAAAATCGTGAGCCCTCCGGCCTGCTTCCTCCTACCGTCCGAGCCGCCTGCTTCCTTCCGTCGTGCTCGCCCCCAACGCCGCATCACGCATCCCCCTTCTCGCTCGCCCCCAGCGCCGCATCTCGCATCCCACCTACTGGTTCGCCCCCAGCGCCGCACCCCCCTGGCCCCCTCCACCTCGCCGTCGCTCCCCTCAGGCCTCGGCAAATCGCAAACCCTAGCGGCAGTGCGGCGGCGCGGGCGGCCTGGCGAGGCGTGCGTGCGGGCGGGCGGCAGGCGCCTGCCATACTCCTCAAGTCCCCAACTTCCACCGCCGGCGGCCTAGCGAAGTAGTCGAGCAGTGGTGAGCGCAGCCGACGCCCACCCGCCAGCCAGGTCGATTGACTGGCCGGCGGCCGCGAGGGGCAGGCAGCAGCCATTATTCATAGCAGTACAACACAGGTAAGCAGAGCACTCATTTCATTTGACCTCTAGTCTCTCTATCTCTGTAGTATGTAGATCAACTAGAAATAAAATTGAAGAGATTGATTGATTTGAAGATTTTGTGGGATAGACATTCGAAGACGAAAGTAGGCTGGGACTCTGCATCAACCCTGCACCCGGTTACCATTGTGACTGAAGCTGTTCAAGATGTTCCTTCAATTCAGCCGGTTACAATTGAGAGTCAGGTTCACAGTGACAGAGCAGGAGGAATAACAGCCTGAACCTTTCAATTGGTCTCCTATCAGTGATGGTGATAATGAAGAATCGGAGTGTGAATCAAGTGAGGAAGCTATTTATGGTAATGATTTACTCTCTTATTATCGTTGAAGAAGGATTCCAATCAAAAGATATGATGTCGATGAAAGAAATTATGTGAGAAAACCTTGGCGCTTCATTGCTAGTTGGTTTGATGAATTTAAATAGTTTGAACAACTTGATTTCCCTTTGTTTAATCACTATCTTAGAGTTGAACAACATGTGCCTTGATTTCTTCAATTATCAGTATTGACATAATGTGAATATATTTTTACTGTTTGACTGGACTTTTTTTAAAAAAAATTAGAGATGGGAATACCCAACTCTAGAGTTCTGGCTCCGCCATTGTATGTTGCATATCCAATTGTGTTATCTCTATTGTGTTATCCCTATTATGTGGACTACACTGAGATTGAATGGTTTAAACGCTTATTAAGCGGCCTTAGGCGTCAAAATCCGCCAGCTCCGCCACTGACGTGAGCGATGTGGTATAAATCGCAAAGCAATTGCCAGAGTTCTCGATGGTTATCGCAGTCTTTGGGCTTTAGGGCCCGTTCTTTTGAGTGAAAAGGAATAGTAAAGTTGCAAATGAATAGTGTTGGAATAGTGTTTTTTGTGAGAGAAGATGTGATGGATGTGATAGATGAATAGTTCTTTTCACTGTTGGTTTGTAAGCAAAAGAACAGACCCTAGGTGAACGGGCCGACAGATATATGGTATTGGCTCCTCTCGCGATTTTTGGCCCATTAATAATGGGATGCCCACGCGCTTAAAAGGTCCAGATGTGCTCTATCTAATTTTGATGGACTTAGCTGGACGATAGGAGACACTCACTGTGTTACATTTGTACATGTGTGAGCCGGATTAGGAAATCTAAAATAAAAAGCCGGATTAGGAGATATGTAACATACATGGATGAACATGCACCCTACCCTTTTCTTATAAAATTATTGATGTACGAACTTGCACTAATGTAAGAACTATAACGATGACGTGCCCCTACTCTTTTCTAGTAACTAGTTACATAAGTACTTTAATTGAATGCATATACGTGTTGTTTTAGTGTTGGATTTGAATGAGTTATTAATTGAGAATCACAATTTTGAAATTTTGCACAAAAAAGCACAATTTTTTTGACGGAACCACTCCTGCGAATAGCTATTTGTAGTTGCGAGAGCTGGGAGCGGTAGTCTTGCCCTCCCCTGGAAATGTCCATCCAACTGCATCTACAATTCATTTTTGTACTAGTGCATCCACTAATATCTTAACACAATTGTTATCCTATCTTGAATGTATTAATATCTTTGTGTACACTTTGTCTTAAAAAATGACTATATATATGTACTAAATTGTCTTAACATGTGTGGGTATTAGCTTCTTCCTCTACACTATTTTCGCAAAAATATGATAGAAAATTAGTGCTTATTTTAGATATGATATGATTGAGATGAATGTAAATTTGGTATTCATAAATATATATTATCCGTGGAACATTAAATTTAATTAAGAATTTTGGTTTACATACCTTAGATACATGATGCAAAAGTTTATTATTTAGCAAGTATCAAAATGTGATGCAAGAGCCTCTTCTTTTTATTTCATTCTCGGTCAATAAAATGACATGAACAACCAAATCAGCACGACGATTTGTTTCATCCTTTGCATTCGGGAGTTTGCATCATGGCTTGCATTGCTAGGCACTTATTATTCTTTGCACAGTAGGACGGTGGGTATACCATGCACGCATGAGTATAGAACCACCTTTGCGGATTGCAGGCTTTCTCTGTTCCTTGGTCAAAAATACACGTGCATGTTGTACATGAAGAATGTTGTTGTTATTTTTTTTAGATAATGGATTAAAATCCGGCCTCTACGAAACGTATACGGCCACCTTATTACAAGTTTGACAAGTTATCAGCTTGCATTGCTGAACACAAAAGGGAACAAAAGACATCAAAAGAGATCAAAAGGGCGTCAATCTAATATTATGTTTCCATCCGTGATTGGCTTGTTCCAAGGCTGTAACCTCTAGCATCGAGCTCGCCTTCCGGAACATCTCCTTTGTGTTGTCGTCAAGCTGTAGTTGCGACCAAAAGCGCAACCAATAAGTTCCCCTGAAAAGAGCCTGCAAAAATGAAGTATACTTGGTTTTGTTAAATATCATGTCATTTCGACATCTCCAAATAGCCCAACATAAAGCAGCGACTCCCACCAAAATCATCTTTTTAATGTTATGATCTTGGTTAGAAAGCCATGTCCCCAGCATATGTGATACCGATCTGGGCGGGGATAAACCTGTAGCATAAAAAACTATGCGCCAAATCTCCCTAGCATGAGGGCAGTCAAAGAAAAGATGTTGTATTGTCTCATTATTATTGCAAAAACAACACCTTTGACTGCCCTTCCAATTCTTCCTCGCTAGATTATCCTTTGTTAGTATTACTTTTTTATTTAGTAACCAAAGGAAATTTTTTATCTTTAGAGGAATCTTTAATTTCCAAATCCCTTTGTTACGGTAGGGCGCAGTACTATCCAATCTATGAAGGTACATAGAGCGCACTGAGAAGGTTCCATCCCTACGAAGGTTCCACTTGAACCTATCATTTCCTTCTTGTAATCTGAAGTTGGAAATCAAAGTTACCAGTTTGTGCCAATCTATAAGTTTGTCCTGGGTCAACGCTCTCTTAAAGGAGACGTTGATCGGTACAGTTGACATAACATTTGCCACTATAGCGTGTGGATAATGTGCAATATTATATAGAGCAGAGAAAATATCTTTGAAAGACCCAGTGTCTGCCCATGTATCCTCCCAAAACCTCGTTTGTGTCCCATTCTTTATTTGAAAGGAACCACAAGCTAACACTTCATCTTTAACCTTCATCAATCCTCTCCAAAAATGAGAATCGGTTGGTTTTGCTTTAACTTGTGTTAGAGATTTGTTACTTAGATATTTGCTTCTAAGCATAGTTTGCCATAAGCCCTGTGTATTAAGTTTACAATCCACTTACTTAACATGCATCTATTTTGGAGTTGTAGGTTGATAATTCCTAGTCCTCCTTGATCTTTAGGGCGGCACAAGATATCTCATTTTGCAAGATGATATTTTTTCTTCTTTTTACCACCTTGCCAGAAAAAATTGCAAGATCTCCTAGAATGTTGTTGTTATGGATGGATACATGTTTAGATTTATGTGAGATGATCAAAATTGCACAACGATTCACGAGCTGTTTGCGCAAGATACTCATCTCGTGCACTAACCAGAACTGGACATAGAGATGGAAGAGCATATGTGAACATGGGGATTACACACTCATCCTACTACTAATTTGAATTCGGCAGCGGATTGTAGACGCTACAAATCCACGTTGGAGCAGTACTATCAACCATGTGCATGCCTGACAGCTCAGCAACGCGAGCCACTGGGGCACATCGCGTTGCTAGCGAGTCCACCACGGCACCATCATTGCAGTATGTAGGTAATGAAGGTTGATCGCGGCGCGTGACTCGGATCGGTAGGACGAAATCGTCGTCCTGCCACATCACATCTGTTGTCTGTCCTTCTGGGCGCTAGCTATGTCAGTGCTTTAGACACCGAGTCTACGACGGGGTACCCAAAGTAGTAGATTGTGCGGTGGGGCTCGCCGAGATCAGGAACACGATGGTGAGACACGGGGCACACAATTAGACAAGTTCTGGCCGCAATATGCGTAATACTCTACGTCCTGTATGCTGCGTGGCTCTGTATTGATTGCGTATGTTTTAAGAGGGGTCCCTGTCTCGCCTTATATGCCACGGGAGGCAGGGTTACAAGTCGGATTGGTACAAGAGTACTATTCGAGTAGGACTCGGAGTAGCATATACAAGGTATGAAAAGCTATTCTAGTCTTAGTACAAGTCCTTGTCCGCCTTGTCTTGCCTTGTGGTCTACGGTACCAGCACCATGGCCCACTAGTCGAGTAGTCCAGGTGTTCAGGAACTTATCTCCCGGGTATGGCCCACATGTGTTGGTGCACCCAGGGATGCCCGGTCGACAAGCCCCCGAGTACTTTGTAGTCGAGTGCAATGCTCCAAGTAGTCTTGAAGGTCTCCACGAGTAGTTCCCAAGCGTCCCCGAGTTCTACAAGCTTCAATCTTCAATAGTACTTGAATCATCACGAGGCGGGAAGGTACTCCAGCTAACTCCACGAGTAGTCTTGAAGTCTTCTCGAGTTGTTCCCAAGCGTCCCCGAGTACTTCCCTTGAAGGTCTTCAATAATACCCGCTTCGTTCTTAAAATCTTTGCATCAAAGATCCATATGGAAATGTGATTACTGAAATCGCATTCCATATGGAATGTAGCCCCCAAGCCTTCTTAGGTCGAATCCAAAATTCAAACTGAGGGTCAATCTTCTACTCTTTGATCTTGCTTCGAAAAATCCGCAGAAAATCCGAAGAAATAATATAGGAATGCGATTTTCAAAAATCGCATCCTATATGGATGTAGCCCCCGAGCCTTAGTTTGAATTGATAATTGAAGTTGAGGGTCAATCAGTTGTCTTCGTCAAATAATCCCATAAAATTCTGAGAAAAACTGAAGGACACATGGCACGGAGCCCCCGAGTCTTGAGTCGAGTACTTTCTCGAATTGAAGGATCCAATCTAACTGTAGAATAGTGGCCTGAATTCAGTGAACTGTAGCTGAGTAAAATCCAATTCCATCGAGTAGTCGAGCCCCCGAGATGGAGCCGAGCAGGTCTTGGATTTAAGTCCTCTGACTTAGCCGAAAATTTTTCCTGTGTGAAACCAATCTGTTGAATACGAAGGTCACCTGGTCGAACCGTTAGGGTTTTGGTTTTATAAATACCCGAAGGGGTATCCCTTAGGGTTTCACTGCTTTCATTCGTCCTTAGATCCAGAAAACCTTAGCATCTATAGCCGGCGCAGAGTTCGAGCGTCCACGCTGCCAAGTGCTTCCCCCTCCACCCCCTCGCAGTCCTTGAGTAAATGCGAAAGAAGACTCTCGTGACCGGAAGGATGAAGCTAACGCCGTCCAAGGGTCAAAAGAAGAAGTCCGACCGCGGCAAAAATCAGTTGCCGGAGCCGAAGTACAAGACAGTGGTCATCACGAAGCCACCAAGCCAAGCTGTGTCTTGAAAGAAATCCAAGATGAGGGAAGATGATCTTAAAGCCCTCGAAGCCGCCGGATTGCTTCGCGAGAAGGCGGTTGCTGGATGGAGTGCTGCCACTGGAGATGCGTGGCCAATGGAGAAAAGTCCCGATGAAATCCCAATGTTTGGCCACTTCGTCGAGCGTGGGTTGACGCTGCCGTCATCAGACTTCTTCAGGGGCTTCCTCGACTTCTTCAAGTTGGAGCACGTACACCTTAATCCCAACAGTATCTTTGAGATCGCGGTGTTTGTGCACTTCTGTGAAGCCTTCCTTGGAATCCGCCCACATTGGGTGCTATTTAGGAAGATATACCGCCTGAAGCCGCAGCCCAACGCCAACTTCCCAGTAGTAGTCGGTGGAGCCGGTCTGCAGATGCGCCAGAAGGCACAGGAGTTGTACTTCAAGTACGACTTGATCGATTCGAACCAAGACTGGAAGACCAAGTGGTTCTACATCGACAACGCCCTGCCTCAGCTGCCGAAGCCAAGCATGTTCGCTCCGGTGTATGACAGGCTCTGGAAGGATGAACCGACGATGCCGGAGTGCATTCAAATTCCAGAGCTGTTGGCGAAGATTGCGCAGAAGAAAGCGCAAGGCTTGACAGCTGAAAGAATAGCCTTCAGCTTCATGAAGCGACGGGTACAACCCATGATGCAGCGGGAACATCTCGGTTTCGAGTACACTGGAGCTGATGATGGCTCGAGGCTGTCTTCAGAAGAAATCAGTGATGATATTGTGATGGAGAGACTGCAGAAGATCTTCAAGAATCTTCACGGAATCCCTGCAGCTGTCCAGGAATATAGTGGCGACAACCTTTCGCGTCTGGTAAATTTCCAAAAACTAGCCCCCGAGTACTTTTGAGAAGTAGTCGAATAGCTAACATTTTGCTTTGTTGCACAGGAGGATGTTTTGACGTTTGTGTCCAACCCCCCTCCTCGTCCCCAGGACCCACTACAAGCGCCGGAGGGAGAGCCAATAGGTGTGGGGGCTCAAGCCCCCGAGAGTAGTCGATCTGCTCAAGGGGAAGAAGAAGAAGTCTTGGTGGAGGACGCCTCCTCAAGCGACGATGACGGCCAGACACTTCAACAATGTTTTGAAGTGAAAAGCCGCTACAGGTACTCTGGGGCGTCAATCCCCAGTGGCCTCGCCGCAGGAGCATTGAAGAGGCCAGCATCATCTCTCGCAGATGATGTGATGCTACCACCGCGGAAGAAGAGGACCACGGTGGGAAAGGAAGCTGTGAAGAAGATCACGACCCTGCCATCCATTACAGTAAGTTCCAAGAACTTTAAGTAGCCAATATCATGTTGAATACTTGTTCACTTGTTGTAACGACTTGAATTTTGTCTTGCGCAGATTATCGAGAGTGCAGCCAATGTGCCCTCAAGTAGCCCCGCAAGAGCAACAGAACCCGAGTTGGTTCCAGCGTCAGCCGTCGAGACGGTGGCGCATGAGCAACAAGAAGTCGCGGTACCAGGGAGTGTGCCGCCGGTGGAAAGTGTGCCAGAGGTGCCGGCGACGCCTTCATTTTTCGACATGCTGGGGCCGAAAGTCTCGGTACCTCGAGCTGCTCTGTAAGTACTCAAGTACTCGAGTACTTATTAATATTGTTTACTCTGGATTTGCTGACCAACTTGTTGATGCAGAAAATCTACTGATGTGACGTGGGACGCCTCTGGAAGTAGTCTTGTTGAGGAAAAGCAGAATCCTCAAGAGCAACAAGAAGATGTGCTTCCAGAACGCCAAGAAGTACCCGCTGAATCTGATGCTGCGCAGGCACTGCGCTTCCTCTGGAGCAACGTGGTCAAAGCAGCGGTGGAGGCAGCTTCCAAGCCCAAGACTCAGCAACTCGAGGATATTGAAGCCGTGGTGAATGAGGGCCTGGAGGCTGACCCAGAAGCCGAGCTGCGCCACGAAGAAATTCCAGTTGCTGAAGCCCCCGTGCATCAGATTGATGCACAGCTGGCGCTGGAAGACAACCCAGAGGATCGCATAGTGCCGCATGAGCCAATCATTGAAGACCCGACTCCTCTGCGCAGCGCTGCGAAGTACTCTGCAGCAAGCACAAGTACCCAATCCATGGCTGAAGGGTTGATGCCGTATGACGACTCCTGCCTGGATGAGGACAACTTGCAAGCGCACAGCGAGATGTTCCACAGCGTTGAGAAACTCTTTGCGGTAAGTTGTAATCTCTTGTAGAGTTCTTTTTAGCCAAAGATAACATGTCTCTGACTTCTTGAATTGTTTTTGCCCTTGCAGGAAGTAGTCAAGCAGTCGAAGTGCATGACTCGTCTGCTAGAGTAACACGCGGCAGACATCGAAGAAGTCTCACAGCTCAGAGAATAGCTGAAGGAGCAAAAAGCCTTATCTCTGAAGCTGCAAGAGAAACTTGATGGCAACGCCGCACAGTACCATAATGAAATCTAGAAGCTGACGGCTCAGAAGGATAACGTTGTCTGGAAGAACAAGTCTCTGCGCCAGAAGAATAAAGGTAGTCTCCCTTTCTGAATTCATCGTAGAGTAACTTTTCTTTGCACACTGCCATCTGATAAGTAGTCTTGATCTTCTGCAGAGCTAACTGAAGAAGTTGAGAAATTCAAGAACAAGGCGCTAGACTGGCAGCTGGCTTATAATTGTGAAGAGGCAACACGCATGGATCTTGAAGCCGATTATAAGGTGCGGTGCTTCGAACTTGAGCGTGAGATGGAGATTCGTATTGTCGGCTGGAATGACTTGTTGACATGTATGCAGTCACTGAAGTTGAAGATTGAAGAATCCGAAGGCCTGCGCACAGAATTGAAAGCCTTGACAGAAGCAGCCGAGCCAGTGGCAAATCTCTTTGAGCCCAGGGTTGCTGGAGTTCAACCTCGTCCACTTGTGGAGAGGTTGAAGGACACACCGAAGAAGATCCTGGAGTACGCTCAAAAGCTGGCTTGCACTATTCCCAATCAAGTCTTGAGCTTCATCAAGTCATTCTATGCCGAGGCGGATCTTACAGTCATCATGAACGGCAGATCTGGAGATTGCTCCGATGATAGGCTCAATGAGTTGATGCAATAGACTTTTCCAATCGCGGAAGCAGTCTCCAAGTTCATCGATCTCCGTTAGATGTACCTGTAGAGTAGAACACTAGGGGAAAACAAGTGTAATCCCAAGCAAGTGTTTATGTAATATAATTGAAAAACTTTGAGTCAATCAATTATCTGGATCCCTTGTATGCTTATGTGTTGGCCATGTACTCGAGTTGGTATTGAGTGTGTGGCTACAAAAAAGAGATACGAAACACGAGTAAAAGTACTCAAGTGTAGATATGTTCCGAAGAACATTAGCTTTAATCATGACGAGTTGAACACCTTAGCTGCAGCAGCGTAAATGAAGGCTTTATCATGAAATAAGCTAAGAGTAGTAATAAGTTGATGTAGAGTAGCGACTTTTACTAAACACATTGTACAGAGTGTACAATGTCTTAAGTACCTCTGAGGCTATTAGCCTAGTGAGAGAGTACTCGAAAAGAACTTATTCACAATGAGTTGAACACCTTAGCTGTAGCAGCGTGAAAGAAGGCTTTGTTGTGAATAAGCAAAGGACAATAACAAGTTGATATAGGATAACAACTTTATTACTGAATACATTGTACAGAGTTTACAATGTCTTAAGTACCTCTGAGGCTATAAGCCTAGTGAGAGAGTACTCGCAAGGATGTTCCGAAGAACGAGTAAGACCATAGGGGACAGTGTGATGAACTCATCCTTGTTGTAGCAGCAACTTATATGAGAGTTCCACTGAGACCCTACCAGAAGGGTGTTACTCTAGGCCGAAGCCTCTTATTAGAAATAGAGACATGGACAACATGTGCCACTTATTGCTCTACACGACACGGAGTCGTCTGGAGAGAGTTATCATGACTCCCTACGAGGTCGCAGAATGAGACTGCCTGGAGAGGATTATCATGATCCCCTACGAGTGATCGCAGCTGAAAGCCACGAGTAGATATAGTCAAAACTGTCTGGAGAGGATTGTCTTGATCCCCAACGAGTGGTGGCAACCGTAGCTGCCTCTTGAGTGGTTGCAACCGAAGCTGCCTGGAGAGGGTTGATGAAGCCCCCTACGAGTTGTTTACAGCCGTAGGCGTCTGGAGAGGGTTGTAGAGACCCCCTACGGGTAGAAACGACAAAGCTGGTCGATGTTCCAAGAGTTGTCGACTTCCTCACCTTCAAGAGTTTGAAGACGATATGAGCCTGGGCCAGTAACCTTTGCAACAGAGAAAGGACCTTCCCATGGCGAGTTGAGTTTGTGTAGTCCTGTCGTGTTCTGTATACGACGAAGAACTAAATCACCAACGTTGAAGGAGCGTTCCTTAACGTTGCGGTCATGGTAGCGGCGAATCTTCTCAAGGTATCGAGCGGATTGAACAAGTGCGTTGCAGCGAGCTTCCTCGAGACTGTCGACATTTGTTTGTCTTGTTTCTTCAGCTACGCCTTCTTCATACTGATCAACCGTCGGAGAACGCCACATGACATCAGCAGGCAAGACGGCTTCAGAGCCGTAGACCAGGAAGTAAGGTGACTACCCTGTGGGGGTAGTAGGCTGAGTGCGTAGCCCCCAGAGTGCATTGGGTAGTTCCTTGATCCACTTGCCGCCCTTGGTATTTGTAGCATCATACAATCGCTTTTTGAGAGCGTTGAGTACCATCCCATTAGCGCGTTCCACTTGACTGTTGGTGCGTGGATGAGCGACAGAGACGTACCAGATGTCAATTCCACTGTTCTCACAGTACTCCCAGAACTGGTGATTGTTGAAATTCGAACCCAGGTCTGGGATGATGCGATTAGGGAACCCATAGCGATGTACGATTTCATCCAAGAAGTCGAGGACTCTATCAGCCTTGGGGCAGGTAACAGGCTTGACCTCAACCACATGGTAAACTTGTCGATGGCCACCAGAACTCTGTTGAATCCCCCTAGCGCATTTGGGAGAGGACCAATCATATCCAACCCCCAGCAAGCGAAAGGCCAAGTTGGTGGTACCGTGATGAGCTTGTAGGCAGGAACGTGTTGTTGTTTGGCGAAGAATTGACATCCATGACATTTCTTGACCAGTTTCTCTTCATCAGCAAGAGCTGTAGGCCAATAGAAATCATGTCTGAACACTTTTCCCACCAAGGTGCCGGAAGAAGCGTGATTGCCACAGATTTCTTTGTGTGTCTCCTCCAAGATTTCCTTGCCTTCTTCGCATGAAACACACTTCATGAGTACATCAGAACTTGCGCCCCGCTTGTAGAGTTGATCTCCGACTAGAGCATAAGCCTTGACGTGGCGTGAGATGCGCTCGGCTTCTGACTTGTCTTCAGGAATCAACTGATGTTTAATGTAGTCGATGAAAGGAGTTCTCCAGTCCACATCAGTCATAAGCACTTCTCGATCAGGTTGAACTGAAGCAGTCGTAGGTGCAGATGATTGCTCCGGAATTGATGGTTTATGGAGTTCATGGACAAAGATTCCAGCTGGCACTTGAGCTCGTGTAGATCCCAGTTTTGACAAGACATCCGCAGCAACATTATTGTCGCGGACCACATGATGGAACTCGAGACCATGGAATTTGTTCTCGAGTTTGCGTACCTCCTGACAGTACACATCCATGTTTTCAGCATTACGATCCCAAGAATCATTGACTTAATTGATGACCACCAAAGAATCACCATAGACGAGTAGCCGTGTAATGCCAAGAGAGACTGCAAGGTGAAGACCATGGAGTAGTGCTTCATATTCAGCTTTGTTGTTTGAGACCTTCCAGAAGATCTGCAAAACATATTTGAGTTGCTCGCCCTTGGGGGAAATCAGAAGTACCCCGGCACCAGCGCCTTCCAATTGGAGGGAACCGTCAAAGTACATGACCCAATGTTCTGGACGCTCAATTGGAGTTGGGACTTGATTTTCCCGCCACTCAGCCATGAAATCAACCAAGGCTTGAGACTTGATAGCAGTGCGAGATGTGAACTCGAGCGATAGAGCGTCGAGCTCTACAGCCCATTTAGAAATCCTTCCTGTGGAATCCCGGCTGTGCAATATCTTGCCAAGCGGGTAGCGGTAACCACAGAAATTTTGTACTCGTTGAAGTAATGGTGAAGCTTTCGTGAAGTAATCAGAACCGCATAGAGTAGCTTCTGTACCAGAGGGTAGCGAGCCTTGGACTCTGAGAGTACTTCACTGACGAAATATATCGGCCTCTGGACAGGGTAGCCATGGCCTTCCTCCTGCCATTCAACGACAATAGCAATACTGACGACATTAGTAGTCGCAGCGATGTAGAGCAAGAGCTCTTCATTGGGCAGAGGAGCTGTGAGGACTGGAGGCTTTGATAAGAACTCTTTGAGCTGAGAAAGAGCTTGATCAGCTTCAGTTGTCCATGTAAACTTCTCCTGCCGCTTATGTAGCTTGAAGAAAGGTAGACCTCATTCTCCAAGTCGCGAGATGAAGCGATTGAGTGACGCCACACAACCAGTAAGCTTCTGGACATCTTTGATAGTAGTCGGTGCTTGCATGTTGGAGATGGCAGTAATCTTCTCGGGATTTGCTTCGATGCCACGATGGCTAATGATGAACCCGAGTAGTTTTCCTGATGATATGCCAAAGACACATTTGTTGGGGTTGAGCTTCCATTGGTACTCGCGTAGCGAAGCGAAAGTTTCCTCAAGATCCATGATAAGTATGTCTGGATCCCTAGTCTTGACAACGACGTCATCCACATATGCTTCCACGTTCTTGTGAAGCTGCCTCTTGAAGCACGCTTGGATAGCTCTTTGATAAGTAGCACCAATATTTTTCAACCCGAAGAACATTATTGTGTAACAATAAGCGCCAAACGGGGTGATGAATGTAGTCTTCTCTTGATCATATTCCTTGATTGCAATTGGATGATATCTGGAGTAGCAATCCAGGAAACAGAGTAGAGCACAGCTCACCGTAGAGTCAATGACTTGATCAATCCACGGCAACCCGAAAGGATCCTTGGGGCAATGCTTGTTGAGGTCAGTGTAGTCGACGCACATCCTCCAATCATTAGAGTTCTTCTTTCTGATGAGCACAGGATTAGCGAGCCATTGCAGGTGAAAAACTTCCCGGATGAAGCCAGTCACGAGTAGTTTGGCAAGCTCTTTCTTGATAGCAGCCCTGCGGTCATCAGCAAAGCGACGATGGTGTTGTCTCTTGGGGGTAGCATTAGGATCGACGTTGAGTGAGTGCTCGATCAACCTCCTGGGCACACCTGGCATGTCAGATGGCTTCCACGCAAAGATATCACGGTTAGCCCGAAGGAAGTTGATGAGCGCGTCTTCCTATTTAGGATCAAGCTGTGCACTGATCATGGTCATCTTGCTGCTATCACCAGTACCAAGGTCAGTGGCTTTGAGCAGGACATCACCAGTCGGTGCAGGCTTGTTATTGTTGCCTGTCTTCTCAGGAACCTCCAGCTCGCTCGGAGCAAGCTTTTTGGCTGCAGCGAAGACTTCCATCATAGCATTGGGTATTTGAGTTGTTGAAGCAAGTTCTACGACTTCAGTGTCGCAGTCGTAAGAACGCTTCAAATCCCCTTGCAATGAAAGAACTCCCTTGGGGCTTGGCTTCTTGAGTACAAGGTACACATAGTGTGGAATAGCCATGAACTTGACCAAGGCAGGTCCGCCGAGGATGGCATGGTAAGAAGTCTCGAAATCAGCAACCTCAAACTTGATGTACTCGGTGTGATAATAATCCTTAGTACCAAAGGTGATGGGTAGTATAACTGAACCCAAAGGAACAGCTGCGTTGCCCGAGATGATACCATAGAACGACAAGTTGGTCTTGGTAAGTATATTGGTGATATCTAGGCCCATCTTCTTCAAGGTCTTGGCAAACAAGACATTGAGACCGCTGCCACCATCAATAAGAACCTTAGTGAGTCTGGAGCCTGCCACCACTGGGTCTAGAACGAGAGGATATCATCCTGGCTCAGAGAAACTAGTCCATTGATCTGCCCTTGAAAAGGTAATGGGAGTTTCAGACCACTTTAGAAAAGTGGGAGCTGCTGGTTGGATGGATATAATCTCCCTGAGAGCAAGTTTCTGCATGCGCTTGGTTGGAATCCCACTAAATATGACATTGACAGTGTTGGAGGGGTGTTGAAACCCAGTGTCTTTGTCGTTATTAGCCTTCTTCCCCTTGTGTTTATGAAACCTTGGGTTTGGGTGTTTTGGCTCAGGTGTATTCTTCAGCGCATGACGAAGTTGGTAACACTGCTCTGTAGTATGATCGCCCTCTGGGTGCCATGGGCATTTCTGCTTCGTCAAAGTTGCCTAGTGAGAATCATCTTCAGTCTTGGCAGTAGTTTCCATGGCTGCAACAGTGTTGTGAGGCTTGCGCTTGCGATTAGGATTGCTCGAGTAGTTTGTCGGTGCAATGAACCAGCAGTCCACCACGGGGTAGGCTATGGTGGTAGATTGTATGGTGGGGATCGCCGAGACTAGAGCTAGATGGTGAACAAAGGACACAGGGGTCTATCCAGGTTCAGGCCGTCGGGAGGCGTAATACCCTACGTCTTGTGCTCGGTGTATTGTATTGATGGTTCCACGATTGGGAATCAAATGGACTTGTTTTCGAGGGGGGTCCCTGCCGCCCTTATATAGCCTGGGGGGCAGGGTTTACAGATCTCAGGGAATCTATAACTAACCGATTACAAGATTTGGCCTTCCGGCTCAAGCAATATCTTTCCTAACTAACCGGCCTTTATCCATGGGATGATATCTCCTCGAGCGCCACCTCATCCTGATCCGTACGCTGTATCGTATCTCCACACAGGTAGGCCCATCTCCGTATACGTATACACGTCATGAAGCCCCTCCGTGTGGGACCCGGGGGGTATATCCCCCACAGCAGTCCCCGAGCGCTTCTTAACCAGACTGCAACTTCGATCCTCAGCTCCGTGTACTTCTTTTGTGCACTTTCTCCATTTAGCCGAGTGCTTAATGCCTTTCGTCCGAGTGCTTTGAATGTTGTCTGATCTGATCTCCGGTGCAGCCGAGTGGTCTTTGAAGCTGAACTCGTGGTTGCCGGGTGGTTGAGGAGAGCTCTTCACCATGTTTGTGATTTATTTAGATCATCTGGGATTGGAGATTGTACACTTTCGTCGAAGACGAAGTGTACACACTTAGTCCCCGAGCCTAGATAAAGATCGAAGAGGTTTATCTAGGGTCAAAAAGAGAATCCAAGTGACCGCTCCCTGATGTCTTCTATAATGGGTGCCCCTTTGGAAAAAAGGTACCTATAATCGCCTCCCGTATCCCCGATCCCGACTTTAGTCAATGAGACTTTGTCTTGGTATAATTCCGGGTGATCGCGGTGGCGGGTTTTAGCCGCTGAATGGGCGCATCTCCAGATGCGCCCATTAGGGCAGTCCCCGAGGTTCGGAATAGTTAAAGTAACTATTTCGAAGCTCTAAAAAGGATTTAGTTCGGTATTACCATCATCCCGTTTGGGAGAGTACCACTCGGGTCATCTGACCCGGTACGGTGTTTGGTTAGAGCTCTGGCCCTATGCCAAATTTACCGTATGGCCCACCGTGTTCTCACAGAGCACTCGCGCGAGGTCACCTGTCCTAGTCATCATATTTGTGACTTCTGAACAGCATTGGCCTATGTAAGGCATGCCTCCGGGAGAACACTCATGAGCTAGCAGATTTTTGAAACTCTCTTAGGAGTTAAAATCGAATTTTCGAGGGCGGGTTATCTGATAACCTGGCAGTACGTGACTCTGGGTCACAGCCTCTGAGTGCTTTAAGCCAACCAATGATTCTCGGAAGGCCCTTCTTAATTTTAAGGGTGTCTTCCCATAGAAGGAAAGGTTTTAACCCCTCGGCCCATTTAGAGCCACGGCCTGTTAAGGCCCAGCAGCCGGAATCGGAAGCGTCGCGGATAAGGCTGGGCACTGGCGCGCCGCTCGCGGGTCATACTCGCGAGTTTCTCGCGAGAAGAATCTCCTGTGCTGCGGCGACACGACCGCACGGGGGGTGGGGCCCGCCACGACCACCGTTCCGTCTGCCGCATTTAAGGCAGCCCGGGGCGTGGCTCGCCACGCGCCCCTGTAGTCACGTCCCTTCGCTTCCCATAGGAAACCACGCAGCCGTCCTTTGCTCCTCCTACTCCGACCGCTCCGCCTTCGATTCGTCGGATCCGTTGCCGCATTAGCTCGATCCCCTCCGGGTTTGGCTCCGGCGAGGCTGTAGATCTAGATCCACCGCCGCGCCGCATCTAAGCCGTAGCTCCCGGGGAGTCCCCGAGCATAGCGAGGGTGTAGACCACTCCCCGCCCGAGTCCCCGAGCGTAGTGAGGATGTCATCGGGGGGATTGTCGTACAGACATCCCTGGGCCCACTACTCAGGTGGGTACTGGGGCCGACTACTCCGTGGGCCCCTGGGACTACTCGGCTTGAGCTACACGGCACCTGATGGCGTGGAGCGCAAGGCATGCAGAGGACTAGTACTTGGTTAGGAAGCTAGGCATGTCCGGATCCATGTAGAGTACTCCTAGCCGCACACAACTAGAACTCCTTTGGCAAACCGACTTGTAACCCTGCCTCCCGGACTATATAAGGCGAGGTAGGGACCCCTATCTCATCATCCGCATCATCTTGTAAACACACCCAATCAATCCAGAGCTACGCAGCATACAGGACGTAGGGTATTACGCACCTGGCTGCCCGAACCTGTCTAAATTGTGTGCCACGTGTCTCTCCTTGGAGTTACCGATCTCGGCGAGGCCACATTCATCTACCTCGGGTACTCCCCTTGGTAGGTTGCCGGTCTAAAACACCGACAGCTGGCGCGCAAGGTAGGGGTTCTCACCGAAGATCACATGGCGAACTCGACGGCTTCAATCATCATCAAGCCAACTGCCGCCTTCAACCGAGGTGACACCTTTGTCTTCGGCTCCTGGGTCTGCACCGCTGACAGCGCTGGATCGTTCCAGCGCTACCTCACCATGACCCCGAACCCGGAGACCGGACTCGTGACGCTTCCTGAAGTCATCACGGGCCAACTCGTCGAGAAATTTGACGAATTTTCGCTCTGCAACCAAGTCGTCGACTTCGAGCTCGGATCCGCCTCCAACTCGAACTCGACGTCGCCTTGGATCGCCTCATACAAGCCGGCTCCTGAGCCATCATGTGAAGCGGCTCCTCTCCACGAGCACTTCCCATACGGTCTCTGCAACTCTAGCAGGGCCCACGCGGAAGCTCTCGCTGCACGTCGGGCCGGCAAGGAGATCATCTCCGAGTCCTCCTCGGACTCAAACATCGTCCCCGACTACAATTCGGACTCCTCCTACGAGTTCGACTTCGGTCTTGATCCGATCGAGCCCGAGTCCGAGCTTAACCCCATCAAGGAACCGTTATCAGGTCCTGCTGCCGGCTTGGTCATTACGTCTACTCCTGCTGGCAGATTTGTCTACTGGCCCGACCGCAAGCCCGCAGACCTGATCAACGACAACTCTCGCTGTGTCACCTACCTCGAGACACTCCCCTTCCAGGAGGGGACACCGCTGAACCCGACTGAGGAAGAGCACACTCCAACCGAGGTGGTGACTATCGACTCCGGACTCTGCACGCCTGATCGCGAAGTATTCATGACGGCTGGGGAAACTGGAACCTCAGGAAGCCGGCCCGATCGCTACCTCAATGACATCTCAGCTGACGAGAAATCAGCCAATGCACCCCCAGACGAAACTACGGAGGCCAAGAATGCCCGGTGTGAGCGCAACAGAAGACGAGCTGATCGGCGCAGGCGGCTCCGAGAAGCTTTTCCCATCCGGAACCTCACAGAGGCCCTGGATCAAGTCGAGCACCGAGTACACACCACCCCTGAGCAATGCCTCATGTCTATCACTACGATAGCACGAACAGCTCAGGGGCACCGTGCAGGTGAACTCATCGCCAAGCTTGCTGAAGACGCCTAGTTCATGCGGGTCGACAACAGAGTCGCCCATGTCCCTCCCACTGGAAACCATGACGCCACTAGTCGTAGCCCAGCAGACGTCGGATGCAACCGCGTCCGCGGCGAACACCAGCCAAACCCCAACCACTCTAGAGCCTCAGCGGGAGGACCCTCACAGGGTGGTAACAGCCAGGGCGGCGCCGGTGGTAGCCGCGGCAGCGCTGGTGGTAGCCGCAGCGGCGGCGGTGGCGGTGGCAGTAGCGGCGGAAGTTCATCCCACGGCACCGGCATAAGAGCTGGTGGCGGCGGTGATCGCGGGGGCCGAGGCCACGCGAATAGCCATGCCACCGGCAACGTACGCGGTGGCTATGACGCCCACCACAGGATCGACGAGATCCACCGCAAGAAGGCTACTGAAGCAAGCGACAGCGACAGCTTCCCCGCCTACTCTGCACGACTTCGCAACCTGCTTCTTCCTGAGAAATTCAAACCTCTCGAGATCACCAAGTACGACACGCAGCAAGACCCAGTTCAGTGGCTCTGGTGCTATGCCTTGGCCATCGAAAATGCTGGTGGCAACAATGACGCAAAGTGCCTCTTCTTCCCCTTCTGTCTGGATCAAGCTCCACTCACATGGCTCGAGTCACTCGAAAGGAACTCGATCGACGAGTGGGACCAGCTGAAGGCTCAATTCACCAGCAACTTTGCGGGCGCCATGGGGCGCTCAGGTACCCGCATGGACTTGGCAATGGTCAAACAGGAACAAGGCGAGACACTACGCCAGTACATGCGGCGCTTTTTCGACAAGCGCGCGACCGTAGTCGACGTCACCGACAAAGAAGTCATCGACCTCTTCCAAGACGGGCTCTATCACCGTCGCACCTTGAAGACTTCGGTCGCCGCCGCCCGAGCTCCATCACCAAGCTCAAGGACATGATCACATCATGGGCCGACGAGGAGGACAAGGCGAACGCCAAGTACGACTCCATTCGCGGCAAGAGCAAAAACAACACGGGCGGCAACAACAACAACAACAACAAGGATCAAGGGGGTCGCAACAATAACAACTACTCGAGCTCCAACCGCAAGCGCAAGCCAGACAACACAGTCGCGGCTATACAGTGCCCTGCGAAGGACAACTCGAAAAAGACCTCTGGTGGCTTCGGGGACTTGCTCAAAGAGAAGTGCCCGTGGCATCTGGATGGCAATCATACAACCGACCAGTGCTACCAACTCCGGCGCGCACTCAAAGATATTCCCGAGCCACGGCCTCCTCATGACAAGAAGGGCAAAAAGAAAGTCGACGAAGGCAACGGCGACTTCCAAGAACCCGACAAGACGGTGAACGTCCTCTTCGGCGGACTACCCACCAGACGATCTCAGAAGCTCACCCGACGAGAAGTCTTGAGCATTGAACCAGCGGTGCCGACACCTCTAAGGTGGTCGGAGGTACCCATCACCTTTTCCCGCACAGATCAATGGACAAGCTTCTCTGAGCCTGGACATTTCCCACTCGTCCTGAAACCAGTAGTCGCGGGCTCCAGGCTCAACAAGGTACTCATCGATGGCGGGAGCGGACTCAACGTCCTCTTCACCAAGACCTTGAAGAAAATGAAGCTCGACATCACTGACATGCTCACCAAGAGCGCGTCACCCTTCTACGACATCGTTCCTGGTAACGCGGCTATACCATTGGGCTCAGTGGTCCTGCCAGTTACCTTCGGGGAGACAAGGGAGAACTACCGCACCGAGTACGTCAAGTTCGAGGTTGCGGACTTCGAAACCTCCTACCATACCATCCTCGGCAGACCAGCGATCGCCAAGTTTATGGCGGTGCCTCATTGCACCTACTTGGTACTCAAGATGCCAAGTCCCGCCGGAGTACTTGCACTGTAAGGGGACTTGAAGGTCTCTTACGACTGCGACACCGAAGCTGTAGAACTCGCAGCAACTAATCAAGTACCCAACGCAATGATGGAAATCTTTGCTGCGTCCAAGAAGCTCGCCCCAACCGAACTCGAGATTCCCGAGAAGACCAACACCGCAAACAAGCCTCAGCCAGCAGAGGAAGTACAGGTGAAGGCCATCGACCTCGGGACGGGTGACAGCAGCAAGACTACCATGATCGGGGCGGGGCTCGACCCGAAATAGGAAGACGTGCTCGTCAGCTTCCTCCGGGCTAACCGAGACATCTTCGCATGGAAGCCAGCAGACATGCCAGGTGTGCCCAGGAGGCTGATCGAGCATTCACTCAACGTCGACCCTAAAGCTATGCCCAAGCGACAACATCTCCGCCGCTTCGCTGACGACCGATGGGACGCCATCAAGAAGGAACTCGCCAAACTACTCGCGGCTGGCTTCATCCGGGAAGTCTTCCATCCTGAGTGGCTCGCCAACCCCGTCCTCGTCCGCAAGAAGAACACGAACGAGTGGAGGATGTGCGTCGACTACACCGACCTCAACAAGCATTGCCCCAAGGACCCCTTCGGGTTGCCGTGGGTTGACCAAGTCATTGACTCCACGGCGGGCTGCGACCTGCTCTGCTTCCTCGACCGCTACTCCGGCTACCACCAGATCGCTATCAAGGAAGAAGACTAGGAGAAGACCGTGTTCATCACCCCGTTCGGCGCCTACTGCTACACGACAATGTCGTTCGGGTTGAAGAACACCGACGCTACTTACCAGCGAGCTATCCAGGCCTGCTTCAAGAAGCAGCTCAACAAGAACGTCGAAGCCTATGTAGATGACGTGGTCGTCAAGACCAGAAACTCCGATACTCTCATTGTCGATCTTGAAGAGACTTTCGCATCCCTGCGAGAGTACCAATGGAAGCTCAATCCCAACAAGTGCGTCTTCGGCGTACCATCTGGGAAACTACTCGGCTTCATCATAAGCCATCGCGGCATCGAAGCCAATCCCGAGAAGATCTCCGCCATCACCAATATGAAAGCTCCAACCTGCATCAAGGATGTCCAGAAGCTGACTGGGTGCATGGCGGCCCTGAACAGATTTATCTCGAAGCTTGGAGAATGGGGACTACCTTTCTTCAAACTACTCAAGCACCAAGAGAAGTTCATGTGGACCGCGGAGGCTGATCAAGCTCTCGCGCAGCTCAAAGACTTTCTGTCAAAGCCACCGGTCCTCACGGCTCCTCGCAAAAAGGAGCAGCTACTGTCTACCTCGCTGCGACTACTCATGTGGTCAGTACTGCCATCGTCATCGAGCGGCAGGAAGAAGGTCACGCATACCCAGTCCAGTGACCAGTCTACTTCGTCAGTGAGATTCTGTCAGAGTCCAAGGCACGGTACCAGCCAGTCCAGAAACTACTCTACGCAGTACTCATCACTTCGTGGAAGCTACGACACTACTTCCAGGAGTACTCGATCGCCATCATCACCGACTACCTGCTCGGTGACATACTTCGCAACCAAGATGCTACTGGAAGAATCTCTAAATGGGCGGTCGAACTTGGCGCCCTCAACATCGACTTCAAGCCACGCACTGCTATCAAGTCTCAGGCACTAGTCGACTTCATGGCAGAGTGGCAGGAGAATCAGCTACCAACACCAGCAGAGCGACCAGAGCATTGGGTGATGTACTTCGACGGTTCACTCAAGCTCGAGGGCGCATGCGCAGGGGTACTCCTGATTTCTCCAAAGGGCGAACAACTCAAGTACGTCCTCCAGATCTTCTGGAAGGTCTCCAACAATGAAGCTGAGTACGAGGCCCTACTGCATGGGCTTCACCTCGTAATTTCATTGAGCATCAAGTGGCTACTAGTCTACGGTGACTCCGCAGTGGTCATCAACCAAGTCAACAAGTCTTGGGATCGCAATAAGGAGAACATGGACGCCTACTGTCTGGAAGTCCGCAAGCTCGAGAACAAGTTCTACGGTTTCGAGTTCCACCACGTCGTCTGCGACAACAACGTTGCAGCGGACGTCTTGTTGAAGCTTGGTTCTACTCACGCGCAAGTACCTACCGGAGTCTTTGTCCACGAGCTTCACGCGCCATCCATCCCGGAGCCGGCGCCAATGGCCACTGACCCTGTGCCACCACAGCTCGGTCAGGAGGTCATGATGATCGACGTGGACTGGAGACAACCCTTCATCGACTACATCTGCGAGCCGAAGGTTCCCTCTGACAAGAACACGGCCGAACAACTCGTCCGCCGAGCCAAGACCTACGTACTAGTCGGAGACAAGCTTTACAGGCGAGGTGCCACTTCTGGAGTACTCACGAAGTGTATACCTCGGGATGAAGGCAAGGACATCTTGGTGGAGATCCACAAAGGCGTCTGCGGCAACCACGCGTCTTCCCGTACGCTGGTGAGCAAGGCTTTTCGACGAGCTTTCTACTGGACCACAGCCCTGGCCGACGTTGAAGAACTCGTCAGAAAGTGCCAAGGATGTCAATTCTTCGCCAAACAGCAACACGTCCCGGCCTACAAGCTAGTCACCATACCACCAACCTGGCCCTTTGCCTGCTGGGGGCTCGACATGATTGGGCTTCTACCAACTGCGCCAGGAGGATTCAACAGAGTCTTGGTGGCCATCGACAAATTCACCAAGTGGATCGAAGTCAAGCCGGTTACCTGCCCAAAGGCCGACAGAGTACTCAACTTCTTGGATGAACTCGTGCACCGCTACGGGCTACCCTATCGCATCATCACAGACCTTAGTTCCAACTTCAACAATCATCAGTTCTGGGAGTACTGCGAGAATAGCGGGATTGACGTCCGGTACGTCTCATTCGCCCACCCCCGCGCTAACGGTCAAGTTGAGCGCGCCAACGGGATGGTACTCGACGCCCTCAAGAAGCGATTGCACGACGCAGCTAACACCAAAGGAGGCAAGTAGATCAAGGAACTACCCAACGCACTCTGGGGGCTTCGTACTCAACCTACGAAGCCAACAGGGCAGTCGCCCTATTTCCTGGTCTACGGCTCCGAAGCTATTCTACCCGCCGACGTGATGTGGGAATCCCCGGTAGTAGAACAATACGACAAAGGCATCTCAGAAGACAGCAGACGGGTTGACATCGATAGCCTCGAAGAAGCCCGCTGCGCCGCCCTCATCCAGTCAGCAAGGTACCTAGAGGGTATCCGACGCTACCATGATCGCAACGTCAAGGAACGCTCCTTCAACGTCGGCGATCTAGTCCTCCGTCGTATCCAGAACACGGACGGACTACACAAGCTCAGCTCGCCATGGGAAGGTCCCTTCTCCGTTTCCAAGGTGACTGGACCAGGCTCCTATCGCCTCCAAACACTTGAAGGTGACGACATCAGCAACTCGTGGAACGTCGACCAGTTGTGTCGCTTCTACGCGTAGTCGCTCGACTACTCACCTACGAGTCCAAGTCTATACGGCTACTCACGGACACTTCGCTGTAAGCAGCCTCTCGGTCCTAGCACTAGTCTCTGGACTACTCTTCTCCAAGATCCAGCGTCAACGGCTACTAACGGATCTTGTGCTGCTCAGAGCACTGAGGACTCTAGCGGCGGTCTATGCGACCACGTACTACTGATCCAGCCTATACGGCTACTAACAGATCTCCAGCTGTAAGCGGCTCAAGGGCCCTAGTACCACTTAGCCGTAGGCGGCCTATGGGTCCTGGCGACAACACTTGTAAATGGCCCTGGCCACCCAGGTGTCCCTTTTTCATCAGTAATAAAGTTCGATTCTACTCAACTTGTTTACTGTGTCTCCTGTTTAGGCAGATCCTACTGAGTACTATTACTCATGACTACTCCCACGGCTTGGTACTCTGCACACTACGCTGCAAGTGGCGGCCACGAGTACTCATTACATATACAAGCAGTGGACAGCTTTCATTAATATTTCAAACAAGTCTCTGACCACTTTGTTTGTCTTACATCAACTACTCTAAGCTACCTCTACAGGTACATCTATTGGAGATTCAGCTTCTCCGCCACTTGCTTGGCAATGGGCGCCATCTCCTCCAAGAGAACCTTGTACTGATCATCAGTACAGTTTGCCGCAAGTCCGTCGGCAACCACGTCCACAGGGGCTTTGGGGAAATAAGACTTCATGTACACCAAGATCTGGTTCGGAATTGACTTCACCAGATGCTTGACGTATGTCGCCAAGCACCCGGGGGCTTCCTTCAGCCTGTCTACCAATGGCGCAATCTTCGGTCCGCCTGGATGTGGTACCAACAGCCTCGCAATAGGCAGTGCGGCTTCCTCGAGTTCTTTCAACTGGCCTCGAAGCTTCTCGCAGCCTTTATTCAGTTTCTGCAGAGATTTATAGCAATTTACAAGATCACGGTCTGAGGCTTCACGGAGCTCCATGTGGTAGATACACTCATGGCTCAACTGGGTGTACTTGTACTCGAGTACTTCTCTTTTGTCGGTCTCCCGATACACAATGTTCTTGAGGTCCGTTTCAGAAGCCTTCAGCTGGTCAACTCTTGCCTCAAGATCTGCAGACAACTCGACGCAAGGTCAGACTACTCACTCGTACTACAATAAGTACCCGGTGGCTTCGGCGGAAGACATACCTTTATTCTTCTGTCGCAATGACTTGTTCGTCCGGATCAAGTCGTCCCTCTTCACCTGCATCTCCTGTACTTCGTTATGGTATTGGGCGAAGCCGCCATCGAGCTTGGACTGGAGCAACACGGAGTGCTTTTTCGACTTCTCTTGCTCCTTCTCCAGAGCTTCGGCGCGGAGGACGGTGTCAACATATCCCTTCAGAAGCTCAGTCTTCTGACGAGATCTCTCCACCAAGCCCTACGCACGACACAGCAGCTGGTCAGTACTCAGCATTCAGAAAGGCTAGTAAACTCAGGGTACTCGCACCGTACCTTGATCCAGTTCTCTGTCCGGCGCAACGACTCCATACCTAGTGACACAAAGGCCGGGTCAATGAGATCATCGTCCAGCAATTCAAGACCACCGCGGCTTGATGATCCTGTCTCTGGCATGGGCGCCGAGCGAAGTGGCGCGGCTTCTTCTATGATGGGCTCGCGGACGACTACATCCGTGTTTGCCTCGGGTAGCGGATCGACCCGCGCTTCCCCGCTTACCCCGGGGGCTATCGTAGTCCCCAGCCCGGGGCTGTTGCTGTCGTTGCCCCAGCAACGGGTTCTGTGGGCTCCGTCTCCACAGTAGCCGTTTCCATAGCTACGGCTACGGGAATTTCGGCTCCTTCAGCTTGTGCTCCTGCCAAAATGAGTACAAGAAGTCAATTTCAACGACTACTACTCATGATGACTACCATTGGTCACCGGACACATACCTTCAACCAAGGTGACTTCTTCCAGTGTTGACTCCATTGCGGCTTCAGCTTGTGGTGGTGGCGTGGGTTCGCGCACCTCCACCGAGCGGTCCTCTCCATCAGCCGGAGTGCTGGTCTCCCCACCATCCCACGACAACTCCGTGGATTTCCTGCATCACGAAGTATCCAATCAGCAATACATGATTAACAATTACACACCTACTCAAGAGTTCAGAGAACTTACAGGGTTGACCGCACCATGGTCACGGTCGGAGCGCCCAGTATACTGGCAATATCAACTATGCCAGCCTCGCTGGCAGTCTCGGCTTCAGTATGAGTCTCCTCTGGCTGCTCTACCGCTGCAGCCGGAGAGAGGCCCTGTCCTTCTTCAACCAACGTCCGCGATTCCGCAGCGCCGGTCTCTTGTTGTACTGTCACGGGTACGGCTTCTTCAGTGGTTGGAGGCGGACTGACACTCCTTTCAGCCGCTGCCCCCACAGTATCCCAGTCGCCCTCATCGTCCTGATCTACGGGATCCGAGGAGGGGATGTCCTGCACCAGTTCAATTGGGTGTCGTCAGCACAAGACTACTTATTGGAGGTACTCGACTACTCTGGTTGTGGTACTCACCTCTTGGCTGGTTGCTTCGGAGATTTTCAGCTTCTTGGCGGCGCGTTTTCGTGTCGCATTGCGTGACTTCCTCGGAGGTGCTGGCAAGCTAGCCTCCAGGCTAGATGGCTTCTCGATGACGGGAATATTAGGCATTCCAGCTCGACTGAACCTTGATCGGAGCTGGAATCGCTGTTGCAGCGTCTCTTCGTCCTCATCATCGGAACCACTTTCGATGATGACGGCATCATCACCTTCACCGACTTGGCGGCATTCTTTCTTCTTCTTGCCCTTCCCCTGCGTTTGTTCCTCAAGTCGCGGGGGGGGGGAGGGTGGGATGGAGATGTATTTCGCCACATCATCCTACAACATACAGCACATATGAGTACTACTACTTCAAGCTAATCAGTACTCGGGAGCTTATGTCACGACTACTGACCTGGTTTGGCGGCCGAGCCGTGGAGTACTCGGGGACTGGGCACGGTGTGTACGGCGGCATATCCTTGAAGATCTTGCCCAGCCTCTCGACGATGACGTCGTCCTCGACTTCAGAGCAAGGCATCCGGGACGTATCCTTGTCACCGGTGTATTGGTACCCGAGGGTGTCTCGCGCCATCAGTGGTTGCACCCTCCTCTTCATGAAACTGAAGGCCACATGCTCGGCCCTCAGTCCGACTTCACGCAAGGCCTTGATCTTGTTCAGCAATAGGGGTAGTTGAATACCCTCCTGCATGGTGGGCTCCGTGTTCCACCACGGCGCATGCTTCGGTTGACGCCCGCTCGGCCTCGGCAACTCGGGGTGATGGTTTGTAATATAAAACCACCTCGCCTTCCAGTCCTGGTTGGAGTCGATGAGTTTGTACGGCAGGTATTGTCCGGCGACGTCTTCGCGCATCTGAATCTCGGTGCCGCCGACTACTCGCGGGTCATCAGTGCTTGGCTGCGGCTTCACCCGGAAGAACTTCCAGAACAAGATCCAGTGGGGTTTGATCCCCAAAAAAGCTTCGCAGAAGTGCACAAAGATAGAGGTGTGGAAGATCCCGTTTGGGCTGAGGTTGAGGTACTCGATGCCGTAGTACCTGAGCATCCCTTTGAAGAAGTCGCTGGCCGGCAGCGCAAGTCCACGCTCCACGAACCAGGCGAACATCGGAATCTTGTCTGGGTTCTTCTCCATCAGATACGGGTCGCCGGTGGTGGTACGCCAGAGATCCATCTCCTTCTTGCGGAGGTATCCGCTATTGACCAAGGCGAGGAGGTCGTCCGTTTTCAACTTTGCCTTCTTCCATTCCTTCGCCGGATTGGGGTGAGGGGACGAGGGCGGCGACGACGATGATTGGCCGACATCTCCGGCTTCATCACGGCTCCTCTTCTTCGACGCGCCGGTCTTCTTGCTCTTTGCTGGAGACGCCTTCATCCTCCAAGTCACCGGAGTCTTCACTCACATTCGCTCAGGGGCTGAGGAGGGGGCGGACTGCGGCGGCAGTGCAAATAGATCCAATCTACTTTGTGGCGGTGGAGGCAGCAGAGGAGCAGGGAGGACAACCTCTCAGATCTAATCTGTGGGAATGCTGTTGCTGGGAGCAAAAAACCCTAAGGGGTTCACTGGTTGTTTATAACCGACCAGGCGGCTCCGTTCTAAACGGGCGGATAAGGCGCCAGACGGGTGACTCAGCGGCGGCAGCCTGACTCTTCGCATTCTAGTACTCGATGCTCTCAGTCTCGGGGGCTCGACTACGTCCAACGGATTCAGTGGGCTACACCATATCAAGATCCCACTCCGGACATATTCTACAGTCAAGATGATCCTTCAATTCGAGAGAACGTACTCGACTCAAGGCTCGGGGGCTCCGTGCCACGTGTCCTTCGATTTTTTCTCCGGATTTTTCGGGATAAGATTGACGAGACTTCAGATTGACCCTCAGCTTGAATCTATGATTCGACCTAAGGCTCGGGGGCTACATTCCATATGGAATGCGATTCTTCGAATCAGATTTTCCATATGGTTTCTTCATCAAGGCAACACGAGTACTATTGAAGACCTTCGAGAGAAGCACTCGGGGACGCTTGGGGACTACTCGAGAAGACTTCAAGACTACTCAAATATCAGCTGGAGTATCTTCCAGCCTCGGGATGATTCAAGCATTCTTGAGGACTTTCGGCTTGTGGAACTCGGGGACGCTCAAGGACTACTCGCCAACGCCATCAAGACTACTTGAAGACATCCTACTCGACTACAAAGTACTCGGGGGCTTGTCGTACAGACATCCCTGGGCCCACTACTCAGGTGGGTACTGGGGCCGACTACTCCGTGGGCCCCTGGGACTACTCGGCTTGAGCTACACGGCACCTGATGGCGTGGAGCGCAAGGCATGCAGAGGACTAGTACTCGGTTAGGAAGCTAGGCATGTCCGGATCCATGTAGAGTACTCCTAGCCGCACACAACTAGAACTCCTCTGGCAAAACCGACTTGTAACCCTGCCTCCCAGACTATATAAGGTGAGGTAGGGACCCCTATCTCATCATCCGCATCATCTTGTAAACACACCCAATCAATCCAGAGCTACGCAGCATACAGGACGTAGGGTATTACGCACCTGGCGGCCTGAACCTGTCTAAATTGTGTGCCACGTGTCTCTCCTTCGAGTTACCGATCTCGACGAGGCCACATTCATCTACCTCGGGTACTCCCCTTGGTAGGTTGCCGGTCTAAAACACCGACAGGGATCCCACTGGCATTCGAGGAAGTCGAGGTGCGGCGCCTCCGAGGTGAGACGTTCGCCGTCTCCATCGTCGTCGTCCCCGCTTCCGCCACCGATGCGGAGCGAGGAGTGGGTGCGATCCGTCTCCACAAGGGAGCACCTCACCGCCCTGGTGTTGGAGGGCGTGCTACTCGAGTCCGCTGTCGAGGGATGGCGGCCTGCTGCGGGGGAGGAGTTCCCCACGCCGTCGACCGACGACGCCGTCGTCTTCGAGTCGGCCTACCTCAGCGGGTTCAGCCTGCCTGCACATCCCTTCTTCCTCGGCCTGCTCTACTACTACGGTTTGGAGCTGTGCTATCTCAACCCCAACTCCATTTTGCACATATCCATCTTTGTGCATCTGTGCGAGGCGTTTCTTAGAATCGCCCCGCATTTCGATCTTTTTCAGTATTTCTTCTGGGTGAAGCCCCACCCGACCGCCAAGAAGCCACGCGTGGTGGGTGGTGCCAGATTCCAGCTCAAGCAGAGGCACTCTGCTGAGTACATTCCGGTGTCGCTCGTCAGCTCCAACAAGGGCTGGCACTCGGAGTGGTTCTACACCACCAACCATGCTCCGGCGGTGCCCTGAAATGTCGACGTGCGGCCGGCTCCTCTCTCATGCTGGGATGAAGAGCTTGGCCAAGCTGAGATGGGGCAGGTGTCCGTGCTACTGGAGCATATCCGGAAGCTGAAGGAGGCCGGGCTCACAGGCGTCGTGGTGATGGCAAGCTTCGCCGTCCGGTGCACGCAGCCGCTCCGGGACAGGGTGCGCCCGGCGTACGAGTATGGCGGCGACGACCACGACACGGCACGGCGAGCGGCAGAGCCAGGGAGAACGAAGGAGCTAAAGGAGCATGTCCGTCAGTGCTTCGTCCCCGGCACCGTCATCTCCAACCGCGACGTGCCGAAGCTGTTCAACCTGGCGAACTATCTGCCTGAGGTAACGGTTTTTTCTTTTATAGAGCGCCCATTAGGGCATGAACATGTGCCCACCAGATGTTTGGCGAAATGGTTATGTTTGTTTGCCTGCGAAATTATAGGATCGCAGGGCTTTTGTCTCTGTGGCACCTGTGCCTGGCTCGTTGGCCGGACAGGGTCCTTTGGCCGGCCGCCTTGGCGAGCTGCATCGGATGGAGCGCGCCAGGGCCCACATCGCGGCGGGTGGTGGTGAGGCGATCCAGCCTGAGCCCCATCGACCCACAGCCTCTGCTACGGAGGAGAAGCATGCCGCGCCGGCCAGCAAGGGCAAGGAGTGCAAGGGTAGCCGGAATCCTGAGGTGCGTCGTGCGCCCCCTGGGTCGCTCAAGATCGACAAGCCAGAGGTGCGCCGGCGCAAGCTTGTGCTGTCGGAGGACGAGGAGGAGGAGGTTCCTCTCTCGTTTGACATCGGCGAAGCCCCCTCAGTGATGATGGCTCAGGCGGCGCCGGCGCCTACCGGTCACTTCACTTCTTCTCTTCCTTCTCAGCCATCGGGCCCCGTGCCACCGGTAGCAGATGTTGCGCACCCCTCCGTTCAGGCTACGCCGGCTGCCGCTGCAATACCGTCACCAGCACCTACAGCAGCGGCTACGATGATCAGTGGGGTGAAGTGATCCACCTCCTCTGGCTCCGGCTTTCTGCGTCGAACCCGCGTCCCTGTGTCCTCCGAGTAAGTCTTTTGGAAATTAGTCATCCTTATTTCTTTTGGTTCATAGGATTGGCAAGAAATCTTTATGTCTTCTTTGTACGAGCAGAGGTCCCTGCAACCTTCCTTCCGAAGTTGGCGAGTCGTCTCTGCCGTCTGCCGCCCCGGTGTCGCCACGCCCAAGTGCTTCTGATGAGCACCCGACTTTTGCGTTGGGGGTTCCTGATGCTGCGGCTGTCACTGCTGATGCTGCTGCTCGTGACCCCAGTCCCCAGCGTGGGGTTGGACATGTTCCAGCTTCCGGCACCGCTGCGTCTGGGCCCTCTGATGTCGTGGAGATCCAGCGGGAGCTCCCTCAGCCGCGTCTCAGCCCGCCACACCCTGGACGCGTCGCCCAGGTGCGTGGCAGTCTTGTGAATGAAGTGCTAGGGGATCCGGCGATCGATGTCGAGAACCGCGCGGAGCTCGTCACCATTGCGCGGAGGACCCTCCAGCTTTCCAAGGTGATTCTTTCTTCCTCTTATTGTTGTAAACACTTGCTAACTGTAGTTATTTTATCTCTTGCTATGTCTCGACAGACCGTGGCCTCCGAGTCCGCGCGTAAGAGCGCTGTGCTTGATCGCGTCGACACCGCTGCTGATCTAAACGCCACTCTGCGCGCCCGTTTGGAGCGTCTCGAGCAGCAAGCTGTTGCTCAGCGAGACAACAGCAACCCGGAGGTCGAGAGGCTGCGGCAGGAGAAGGCGGCTGCGGAAGTGAGCAAGGCGACGCTCTGGGCGGCTGTGGAGGAAAACCAGCAAGGTATGTTGATTATGTTTTGCTTCTGTTTTGCCATTACCCGAGTGCTTTGTGCTGATCAGCTCTTGACGATAGCTCGGGTCAAGGCGAAGGAGGAGCTCAAATCCCTATGGGCCCGCATGAAGAAGCTCCGGCAGGACGGCCAGGAGGCATGCAGGCAGGCCGCTGTGGCGAGAAAAGAGCTGTCAGGTTGGTTACCTTGCACCCCCGTGTTACCCTTGAATGTTTGTTGATAAGTGCTTCTGATGTTGAGCAGATTTCCGGCAAAACAATTTGCCCAATATGCAGATCTTGAGGCCCGCATCGCATCGGAGATGGCTCAGTTCAAAGCTCTCGGCGAGGCGCTGCGCCCCATCCTGGACGAGCTGGCGCCTCTTGCCGAGTCCTCCTCCGTGCGGCAGTTCGGTGATCCGGTGGTGCGCCCGCCGACCGTCCTGGAGCGTGCCCAAGCAGGCCGGCTGTCTGCGTGAGGTTGGCGTGGCGAGTGCCAGCCACTGCCTCGCCGTCTTCCGCTCCTTCTACGCCTCGATCAACGTGGATCGCTTCCGCGGTGGCTTCGCTCGTGGGACGTCACCGTAGCAGGCTGAGCGACTGGTGGAGGAGGTGAAGGACACGGCGGAGTAGCTAGCTGATGGTGTCCTGGCAGCGGCTGATGAAGAAGTTGGTGCTGATGCCATCCTGTCCCAGCCATAAAAACTTTGAAAGTTTAAAAGTTGTAATATTTTGTGGTGCTGTGGGTGCACCGGTACTTTGGTTCGTTGACATTTGGTACTTTTAAGTAGGCGCTTTACTTTAACGGTGTCTTTGTACTGTTAATTTCTCTGGTAGTTAGTCTATTATGGGAAATCGTAGGCTCGTTGGCTTTAGTTTCCTAGCGCAGAGGGCGTACTCTCATACACGCGTAGTACCTTAGCTTGGTAAAAACCTCGACCCACGATTTAAGACATGTGCTACCGAGTACTTTATGAGTCGTAAGATCTGTGTTAGATGAGCGTTATTTAGTTTTAACATGGAAAACTTTGTTGTATGTAGAGCAGTCCCCAGGTTTCAGAATTGAAACTTGGGTGAGAAAAGCATGTGAGCAGACGTGAAAGCGAAGTGAAAAAGCTTCAAGAGACATGAAATTGAATTCATTGCCGTAGACTTCTAACATGGATAATGTACAAAAAACTTTGAACAGAAAATGATACATAGCTTTATTATGGGTAGAAGCGGCGTAGGTGCTCGATGTTCCATGAGTTGGGCACATCCGAGCCGTCCTCCCGCATCAGCCGATAAGCACCCGGCCTACAGATTTCCTTGACTATGAATGGCCCCTCCCATGGGGCTGCTAACTTGTGCATGTCCTTCTTGCTTTGGATCCTGTGCAGGACTAGATCTCCGACGCAGAAAGCTCTCTCCTGCACATTTTTATCATGGTAACGCTGCAAAGCTTGGGCGTACCGTGCTGCCTGGATTGTTGCCATGAGCCGTCCTTCCTCGATGCTGTCGATATCCTCAATCCGCGCCTTCTCAGCCTCGTTTTCGTCGTATACTTCAACTCTTGGTGTATTGAACATGAGGTCGGTGGGGAGCACCACCTCAGATCCATATACCAGGAAGAAAGGGGTCTGACCAGTAGCACGACTCGGATGTGTCCGCAGTCCCCAGAGTACTGCAGGGAGTTCGCGTAGCCAGCGGGTCGCGTACTTTTTCAGGCGATCGAAGATGCGTTTCTTGAGTGCCTCGAGCACCGCTCTGTTAGCTCACTCAACATGGCCATTGGCGCGTGGGTGCACGACTGAGGCGCGTGCCACCTTGATGAGGAGTTCATCGCAATATTCTTGGAACTCCCTTCCTGTGAAGTTCGTGCCCAGGTCGATTATTATCCTGTTAGGGACACCGAATCTCTCCTATGAACTCGGCTGCCTTGGTAGCCGTGAGTGCCTTGATCGGCTTAACCTCTATCCATTTGGTGAATTTGTCGACTGCCACCAGGATGTGGTCATACCCTCCGGATGCTTTCTTGAAAGGCCCGATCATGTCGAGTCCCCAGCACGCGAAGGGCCATGAAACGAGTATCGTCTGCAGAGCTTGGGCTGGGATGTGTATTTGTTTTGTGAAGAATTGGCATCCCTCGCAACGTTTCACCAACGTCTCAGCGTCTGCGACGGCTGTGGGCCAGTAGAAACCAGACCGGAAAGCTTTTCCAATAATGGTTCTTGCTTCGGCGTGGTTGCCACACATGCCTCCATGGATCCCCTCTAGGAGTTGCCGTCCTTCTTCCTCCGGTATGCACTTCTGGAGTACTCGGGACTGTCCGCCTCGGCGATACAGGTTGTCACCAATCAGGACATAGTTCTTGCTCCGGCGACTGATCCGTTCGTGCAGCGCTCGCGTCTCCCTTTCCTGACCTGGTAAAGGATTCGGGAGCGTGCCGTCCTTGATGTACTCGACCATCTCTGAGATCCACTCGGGTTGTGGTTCAAGCATTAAAACTTCGCCGAGTCCTTCTGATGGATCGACTTGCGCATCGGGGTTCTTGATGGAGGGTTTGATCAAGTCTTGAACAAAGACGCCGGGTGGCACCTGGGCTCTCGTGGATCCCATGTTTGCCAGCTCATCGGCCGCCTTGTTATCATCACGGAGTACGTGCTGAAACTCTAGGCCGTAGAACTTGCCCTCGAGTTTGTGGATCTCCGCTCAATATGCGTCCATCTTCTCGCTGGTCCGGTTCCACTTCTTGTTAACCTGGTTTACCACCAGGGCAGAGTCGCCCTTGACCATCAAGTATTTTATCCCTAGCGATACGACGATACGGAGCCCATGGAGGGCCGCCTTGTATTCGGCCGCGTTGTTTGAAACCTTGAACATGACCTGCAGCACGTATCGCAGTTTCTCTCCTGTTGGGGAGATGAAAATTATGCCGGCCCCGCCTTCTTTAATCTTGAGTGATCCATCAAAGTACATGGTCCAGTACTCAGGTTCAGCGGCAGTGGATGGCGTCTGGATCTTCATGTACTCTGCCACGAAGTCTGCGAGTACTTGCGACTTGATCGTGTTACACGGTACGAAAGTTATGTCGTGTGCGGCCACCTCGATGGACCACTTCACGATCCTTCCCATGGCGTCTCTGTTGTGCAAGATGTCGCCTATGGGGTAGTCGGAAACTACAACGATTTTATGAGCTTCGAAGTAGTGCTTCAACTTGCGTGCGGTGATCAACAGTGCGTAGAGCAGTTTCTACGCCTGATTGTACCACACCTTAGAGTCGGTCAGTACCTCACTTATGAAGTAGACCGGCCTCTGGACGGCGTACGCATGTCCTTCCTCTTTGCGCTCCACAACTAGTACCGTGCTTACCACGTGCGTGGTAGCCGAGATGTAGAGGTAGAGAGTTTCCCCCTGCTCTGGTGCTGTGAGGATGGGGGCCTTTTGCAGATAGCTCCTAAGCTCCAGGAAAGACTTCTGGGCCTCCTCATCCCACTTGAAATCATCGTTTTGATGTTTGAGGAGCTTGAAGAAGGGTAGACCTCGTACGCCGAGTCGTGAGATGAACCGGCTGAGTGCTGCCATGCACCCGGCTAGTTTTTGTACATCCTTCTGGCACTTTGGGGGCTTCATCTGAGTGATCGCGTGGATCTTCTCTGGGTTTGCCTCTATGCCGCGATTGCTGACAAGGAATCCGAGTAGTTTTCCTGAGGAAACGCCAAAAACACACTTTTTCGGGTTAAGTTTCCACCGGTAAACCCTCAGGTTAGCGAAGGTATCAGCTAAGTCCTTGATAAGATTATTAGGGTCTCGAATCTAGACTACGACATCATCTATGTATGCTTCGCAGTTTACGCCGATTTGCGTCTTCAGACATGACTGGATGGCACGCTGGTACGTCGCGCCGGCGTTCTTCAGACCAAAAGACATTGTCAAGTAACAGTACGCACCATGGGGTGTAATGAACGACGTCTTGATCTGGTTTTCGACCTTCAGACTAATCTGGTGGTAGCCTGAATAGCAATTGAGAAAACAGAGCAGGGCACAGCCCGCCGAGGAATCAATGACTTGGTCTATTCGGGGGAGGGTGAAGGGGTCTTTGGGGCAGTGTTTGTTGAGATCGGTATAATCAATGCACATTCTCCATTGCTTATTCTTTTTGGATACAAGAACTGGATTAGCCAGCCAGTCTGGGTGATACACCTCTTTGATAAACTTGGCGGCTAACAGCTTCAAAACCTCTACCCCTATTGCCTCCTTGCGGTCAGCCGCGAACCGACGAAGCTTTTGCTTGATCTGCTTAGCATTCGGGTCAACCTTCAAGGACTGCTGGGCGAGCTCTCTGGGCACTCCTGGCATATCCGCTGGTTTCCAGGCGAATATGTCGGAGTTGGCACGCAGGAACTCGACGAGCACGCTTTCCTATTTAGGGTCCAGGTTGGCCCCTATGGTCGCTGTCTTCGAGGGATTCTCAAGGTTGACCAACACCTTCTTCACGGCCTCCTTCTCCCGCTGGATCGCCTCCGTCGCCGGCTTCTTGGTCGGGATCTCCAAATCTACCGGGTTGAGCTTGCTGACAGCCGCCAGGACTTCAGCAGTGCGTCTGGAGAGATCCAGGGTGGCAGCGATGTGGAGGTTCTCCTTCTCAATGGCACTGGCTGTGTTGGAGTCACCTTTGAGAGTAATGACCCTGTTTGGCGCAGGCATCTTCAGCACCATGTAGGTATAGTGGGGCTCCGCCATGAATTTGGCTAGCGCCGGCCTGCCGAGTGTGCCATGATAGGCTGTCTCGAAGTCCGCCACTATGAAGCGGACATACTCTGTCCGGTAGTTCTCGATCGTGCCAAAGGTGACTGGCAGAGAGATCTGACCGAGTGGTACTGAAGGATCTCCAGGTACGATCCCGAAGAAAGGCTTGTCGGTCGGGTTCAAATCCAAGGGAGTGAGGCCCAACTCCTTGAGTGTGCTAGCTAATAATATGTCGAGGCCACTGCCTCCGTCCACCAGCATTTTGCAGAGTCCCACGTTGCGAATCATAGGCTTCAACACGAGGGGGTACCGCCCTGGCTTGACGACTGCCTCCGGGTGGTCCTCCCTGGTAAAGGTGATCGGGACTTCCGACCACCGCAGGAACTGGGGCATGCCGTGTTGGGCCGCATACACCAGTAACCTATCCGTGAGCTTGGCCTTGCGCTTCCCCTCAATCTGGTCCGGGCCACCGTAGATCATGTTGACCGTACGGTCGGCGACCTGGAAGTCTTCCTCGTCATCATCTGCCGGGGGAGCGCGCTTCCCCTTGCCCTTGTTGTTCTTGAGGGGATCTTTGGAGCGTCCCTTGCCGGAGAAGTGGTTTTTTAGGCCGAAGCAGTCGTGAGTTGAGTGCTTATGGTTCTTGTGGTACGGGCATTGCATGTCCAGCATCTTCTGGAACTCAGACGGGTCCATACGCTTCGGGGCGAACTCTACAGCCGCCACGACCTCAGTCGGCTTGCGCCTCCTGTTGCGCCATGCACCCTGCTGGGAGGTCTCTCCCTCTCGTTCCGGATTGTGGCGTGGCCGACGCGGACATGGGGAATCATCGTCTTCCCAGCGAGACTTGATGTGCTTCAGCTGCTCGCGTTCTGCCTCTTCACCGTCAGCCTCCTTGTTGGCTATGGCGAAGAGCTCATTTACGGTCCTCGGGGGCTTCTGGGCCCACCTATTCACCAGCTTGTCGTAAGCCAGTCCATGCTGGAAGGCGCTGATGTCGTCGTGCTCCTCGACGAAAGGAAGAGAGTTCTTCTTCTCGGAGAAGCGTCGAATGTACGAGCGCAGCGACTCGTTCTTGCGCTGTCGGATCTAGTCCAGCATCCTCCTGTTCCCCGGCCTCTCCCATGTGCCGGAGTATTGGCTCATGAAGAACTTGCAGAGGTCGTCCCAGGATGTAATGGAGTTCCTTGGGAGCCCCGCAAGCCAGTTTCTGCACCCCTTCGTGAGCATTATGGGCAAGTAGTTTGCCATCACGTCGGCGTTTCCTCTTGCGGCCTTGACCGCGGTGGAGTAGATCTGGAGCCACTGCGTGGGGTCCGACGTGCTGTCGTACTTGTCAACGTCGAACAATTTGAAGCTTCGGGGTCATGTCACTCGATGTAGCCTTTTTGAGAGGGAGAGGAAGCCATCGTAGGATGGGGCACCTCTCGACCTCCGCGGCGTCCGTCGGCCGGCCGCTCGTAGGAGCTGTAGCTATCCCCGGACTCCTCATAGGAATCCGAGTAGTAGTCTTCGTACCCGCTCTGCGAGTCGCCGCGTCTTTCCCGGCGATGGGGAGCTCCATGCTCCCTGTCGTAGTCGTTGCATCGCCTTGATTCCTGACGGCGGTGCTCCTCGCGGTTGCGGTTGATCGTGGTTCTTGCATCGCGACGGCGGAGCCGGTCGCGCAAGTCTTCACCTTCGTCACGTCGCGCTCTTTTGTGGAGCAAGCAGCAGGTACCTTCCGTCTCCCCCTGCCCGACTGGCGGGGAGGGATCGACGCGGTTGTGCTGGGTCACAGCGGCCTGCACCAAGGCCCGTATGCGCCTAATGTCTGGCGTAGTTGGAGGCAGCCTCTCAACCGCCTCATTCAGTACAATGAGATTTGCTTTGGGGGTCGCGTAGACCTTGTGCCCATCGTACTCAAGGGTAAAGTCATCCTCGAGCCTTCGGGGCTGAACTCTGCTCGTGCGGCGGGTGCGATGCCGCCGTCTGTTGCGGCGCGGGCGGTCGGAGCTTTGAAGGTCCTCGTCCTCCTCCTCGTCGCGCTGGGCTTCTCAGCTCCATCACGCTCGGTCCGCATTTTTCCGTAACCGTTCGGCCTTTTGTGCGGCCATCTCGTTATCCTGAGTGAGCTCGTCCTTGGAGATTGCCGGCGGAGCCCCTGGTGCTGCCGCGTAGACAAAGGCAGGTGACCAGCTCCCGTCGGACAGATCTGAGGGTGAGCTTGAAGAGCTGATCAGGACCGTGTCGTCAGACCCACGGGAGGGAGAGCTTTCGTCCAGGCCGAGAGCCGCCTCGAGGGACGCAAAGGACCCGTCCAAAGCGTACTCGGGGCTAGATCGCCCGGCGGATCGGCCTGAGCGGCCCTCACCCTCGGATTCATCCGTGGTCCAGTCGCAGAGTTGACCGTCCTCGTCCTCTTCCAGTATGGGGAGGAAGGACGCGTCGCGGTTCACCTCTCGTATGGGGGAGAGAACCACGTTCACGAAGCGTGGCGAATCGTCATCCGAGTGGTATTCAACTGGCTCGGGTGCAGGGTTCACCGCTAGGTTTCGCTTCACCTCCTTCGTGATTACGGAGGCGGCGGTGCTCTTCAACCCGAAGGGAAAGTACTCGGACTGCGAGGTACCCAGGGTTGCGTCGCAGATGGCGATGGTGTCAGCCATGTGACCAGGGCCGTCCCACAAAATTTTTGGGCCCCTTGGCAAGTAAGATACTGAGACCCGACAATATAATATTTTAATATAACGATTACGAATTCAAATCTCTAAAACCAATCTCTATCTCTGTAAGTACTAATCAAGTATTAATAAACTACAAGTTTGCATCTGCAAGATTGTAATCAAATTCATACCTTTGCGGCTTTGTCGTGGAGCACTAATCAAGAAGACGAGAAGGACAAGTCGCCTGGGGGTTGGGCCTCGCGTGATCGCGTCTAGCGATTGGCCGGATCGACTACTGGCGAGGAGACGGAGAACCGTGAATGGAGAACGGCTGAACGGGATGCAAGTGAACAGGAGAAGAGAAAGATGGACCAGTGTCACTGAATCGATGTTCGCTAATACCCTAGTCGCTGACGCCGTCGCCTCGTCTTCTCTCGTCTCGTGCCGTCCGCCCGACCATGCGTGAAGCCGTGCGATACGTATCACAGATGGACTACTAGTTGCCTGTGTACTATGTACACTTAGGCCCTGTTTAGTTGGTGAAATTTTTGGTGAAAGTGATGAAATTTTTGCATTACAAAACGTGTTCCTTGAGAAGTAGTACGGTCTGCGATGCGAAAATTTTGAAAATTTTTGAAGAACTAAACAAAGCCTTACTATGCTCATAGGGCCCCAGCGGCTTGGGCCCATGGGCGGCGCCCTGCTTGCCCTCCCCTCTGGGACGGCCCTGCATGTGACTAATGACCCGGTCGAAAGATTCAACCAGATCGTCTGCGGGAGGGTTCGATGACCCTGCGACCATCAGATCTTGAACCGGGAGGGTTGGCCTCCGGGCTTGCTACGGCGTGCCGAAAAGGACTCGGCAGGCTTTGGGCTTGTCCAGATTGGATCTAGCAGCCGGTCTTCCCCCACGGGGGGCGTGGAAACCGTCCCGGAAGGTTTTTTCGTGGTGATCATGGTGTCGGAGAGAGCGCATGGGATCTCCCCGATGAGGATGTGACCCTGAGGAGGAGTCACGTAGCCGGCCGCCTGCTCGTCGTCGGTGGAGATGGGATTGAGGCTCCCGAAAGGGATTCCCGCTCCCAACACGTCGAAGGCAAGGCAACTAGCAGGGATCTTGACTGCGGCCATCAAGCTCGCCAATTATCGCGGCGAACCCCTACCTGGTGCGCCAACTGTCGGTGCAATGAACCGGCAGTCCTCCACAGGGTAGGCTATGGTGGTAGATTGTATGGTGGGGATCGCCGAGACTAGAGCTAGATGGTGAACAAAGGACACAGGGGTCTATCTAGGTTCAGGCCGCCGGGAGGCGTAATACCCTACGTCCTGTGCTCGGTGTATTGTATTGATGGTTCCACGATTGGGAATCAGATGGACTTGTTTTCGAGGGGGGTCCCTGCCGCCCTTATATAGCCTGGGGGCAGGGTTTACAGATCTCAGGGAATCTATAACTAACCGATTTTAAGATTTGGCCTTCCGGCTCAAGCAATATCTTTCCTAACTAGCCGGCCTTTATACATGGGATGATATCTCCTCGGGCGCCGCCTCATCCTGATCCGTACTCCGTACCGTATCTCCACACGGGTGGGCCCATCTCCATATACGTATACACATCATGAAGCCCCTCCGTGTGGGACCCGAGGGGTATATCCCCCACATAGTTATTACCCGTGCGATTGCCCTGCTGTTGCTTGCCATTGTTGCTTCCACCAGCATTATTGTTGTTGTTGTTGTTCTGGTTGTTGCGAAGATGCTTGAACCGATTTCGAGCCTTGTCTTCCTCGTCCGCCCAGTGAATGATCATCTCCTTGAGCTTGGTGATGTTGGCTGGGCGAGCGCGACTGAAGTCTTGGAAAAGCCTATCGTCATAAAAACCATCCTGGAAGGTGTCTATGACTTCTTTCTCGGTGACATCAACAACAGTAGCCCTTTTTTCGAAAAAGCGGTGCATGTACTCGCGAAGAGTCTCGCCTTGTTTTTGTTTGATCAGGGTCAGGTCCATCCGAGTACCATGACGACCCAAAGAACCTGCGAAGTTGTTGGTGAAGTGTTGCTTGAGTTGTCCCCAGTTGTCGATGGAGCTGCGTTTGAGAGACTCGAACCATGTGAGGGGTTCTTGCTCCAGAACAAAAGGGAAATAGATACACTTAGTATCATCATTGCCCCTAGCATTAGTGATAGACAAAGCATAATAGCGTAACCACTGCCTTGGATCTTGCTTGCCATCATACTTAGAGATGCCATAGGGTTTGAATTTCTCCGGAAGAAACAGAGCTTGAAGTCGAGCGGAGAAAGCAGGAAAAGAATCAGAATCCGCATCCTTTTGCTTCTCACGCTCAGCACGTCTGGCGTTGATTGTTGTGCGAGCATCATAGCGAGAGTCTCCTGACTTGCTAGTGACGCTGCCTTCACCACCTCTGCCCCTGTTGCTAGCTTCCGGACGCGTGCGTTGAGGAGCGGGAGTGGCACGATGAGCACCTCCACTGCTTCCATGGTGACTAGGAGTGCTGGTGTTTTGACGTAGCATAGTGTAGGCTAGTTCAGCCAGCTTTGCGACTTCAACAGCCGCCCTGTCACGAGGCATAAAGTGACCAAGTAGATTGATCGCGTTGATAGCTTCCTCTGGAGTGTGATATTGACGAGTAGCTACCGTCTCCAGAGCCTCTTGAAGATTACGAGTAGGTAAAGCTTCCGCAAGTTCCCGACGAAGGGTTGCACGATCAGCATTGCGTTGGTGACGTGCAGTCTTGGCCTCCGCAGTTTCATCAGCAGGAGCATTAGCGGAGAGTTCATCATCAGACACATCATCCAGAAAACGGTAATTGGCACGATGTCCTTGCGGAGTAGATGCATCAACGACGCAAATTTTCCAATAAGGTGAATGAGTACCCGTACTCTCAATGAGCTCTGTATCGGTGTCATAATCAACATGCTTGGCACCTTCCTGGAAAGGTAAGTTGTCGAGACAAGCGATAAAGCGCTCCTGATCATCCAAGGTGAGATCAGCAGGCACATGCTCAGGCCAGTAGACGAATCTACCCTCAGGCGTCGATGTGATCACCAGTCCTTGAGCAGGGCCAGTCAGTTGTTGTACTTCAGTAGAATCCGAACCGTAGTCGAACTCGAACTCAGATGAATCTGAATCATAGTAGTCGAGGTTGACGTCCGAATCCGAAGAGTACTCGAGCACGATCTTCGAGCCAGAGCACATGAGGCGCTTCAGCGCAGCTTGGTAAGCGGCACTGACATGGCGATGACCGAAGAGAGGTGGTGCTGGGATGTTATCCAGGCTGAATGCAAGCTGTGAAGCCAAAGGGAGCAACTCAGGCTGAATAGGAGACGAAGTCGAGTTATACTAGGACTCCGACTCGAGTTCTCTGAGTGGATCAGAGATTGAAATTTTGCCGAAATTTTTGACGAAATCTTGCATCGAAGCTTGCGTAAGCGTCGAGGACTTGAGCTTTGACTCTGGAGTTGATGCCAAGAAACGCAGGAACGATCCGGCGCCGTCAGCAATGCAAACCCAGGAGCCAAAGACGAAGGTGTCACCTTGCTGGAAAGCGACGGTTGGCTTGATGACGACGAGAGCCGTCGAGTTCGCCGGTGGATCAACGACGAGATCCCCTGCCTGGCGCGCCAACTGTCAGTGCTTTAGACACCGAGCCTACGACGGGGTACCCGAAGTAGTAGATTGTGCGGTGGGGCTTGCCGAGATCAGGAACACGATGGTGAGACATGGGGCACACAATTAGACAGGTTCGGGCCGCAATGTGCGTAATACCCTACGTCTTGTATGTTGCGTGGCTCTGTATTGATTGCGTATGTTTTGAGAGGGGTCCCTGCCTCGCCTTATATGCCACGGGAGGCAGAGTTACAAGTCGGATTGGTACAAGAGTACTATTCGAGTAGGACTCAGAGTAGCCTATACAAGGTATGAAAAGTTATTCTAGTCTTAGTACAAGTCCTTGTCCGCCTTGTCTTGCCTTGTGGTCCATGGTACCAGCACCGTGGCCCACTAGTCGAGTAGTTCAGGTGTTCAGGAACTTATCTTCCGGGTATGACCCACATGTGTTGGTGGGCCCAGGGATGCCCGGTCGACAAGCTAGCTGCTACATGGCATAAGCCGCCTATTGAATTCAAGCCTTAGCTCGCCACGCTACATAAAAAGAGCACACATCCCAAAAGGAAAGCCCCAAGCTTAACGGCTCTTCATGCCTCATCTTGCATTCATGTTTAATCTGATAGAGATAAAATAATGTGTAATGTAAGTGGGTCAAACTATATGAAATTAGATGGTTAAAACTTAGAATCACGAATAGAATATTAGAATTAGATGACTGCATATATCACTGACTGTCAAGAGTGTCGAGCCATTTTCGGAGTTCTTATTGAGCCACGTCGCTCATTTTCTAGGCCGTTGGATCTTTGCCACCACCTTGTTCTAGTCGTTGATCTCGGACCTAGTTACTCGATGTTTCTCGAGAGCTCGTCGTTGCTTTCCAGGTGCGCAGGTGGTCAGAGACGGATCCAACGGTGGGGCGGGTGGGGCTCAAGCCCTCCTACCGTTGGAAACTTCTTGGAGCCCCCCTAAGCCTCTCCTACCAGTTTTGACCATGGGGAAGAAGAGAAAAAGGAAGAAGATAGGAAGAAGGAAGAAGAAGGGTGGATGAGCCCCTCCTTGCTGCTCAGTCTGCCTCCGTCACTGCAGGCGGTCTCGGTGCCCATGTAGCGATGCTCCTCGCAAAAAGGGCCTCGAGCTCCGCGCCTTCGCCATTTGTTCCGCAAGTCCTCGTCCATCTCCCTCCAGACCAGAGGAGCTGCGGAGAAGATACTGAGTTAATTTATTTGGATTAGCAAATAAAAAGAGATAAAAAAGAAATATGGTACTTTGTATGTAAATGTTTGAGACATGTGTCCATCTTAATCATATAAATTTCAATACTTCTCGAAAAAACATGCTGGTCCCTTCTTTTCTCAATCTAAATAGAAATGCTTCTTCCAATCCTTCGTCTTTATTCGCTGGCTTATTGGCTCCTTCCTCCCTTCCATCCTTCTCCCCTTACCAATTATTGACATCAACGAGAATACTGTAGTCCTTTATATTAGGACCCGGCTTTAAGCTCGGATTTTAAGTAAGCTGACTGAACCAAGGTCTGGGTCTTTTTGTGGATGCATGACAACCAGGAAAATTGGATGACTTTACCCTACTAAGAAAAGAGACCTACCTGTTTTCACGTTATACTGGTTTGCTCAATTTTTTATCTCTGTTAGACATTGGCAGTTGGTACCATCAGTTACCTTCACCTGCTCCACAATGTTATAATTGCAAATGAGAAAAAGAATCCATGCAGGAAAGCAAGTCGATGCAGCACCTTTCAATTGGACGTGTGTTACTTTCAGTTTTTGGCTACTGTTAGAACTCATAGTACTCCAAATGGAGCAACTTTGAACACTAATCATGAGTGGTAGTCTCTACAAGTCAAAGCTTCGTGTGCGCATAAAACAGTGGCCGGTAACTCATAACGCAACACTGCCGCGCCATGTTTCTAGTAAGTGTTTTTTTCACCATACTTAAAAATTCATAGGGTGGTAGCGTACATCACTACCATCAACTACCTTTACTAACAAAAATTAATTACATACAACTTAGCCAAATTGTGTTTTCCCACCATACTTAAAATAAGAGTCATCCATCAGCGAAATCGAACGGTGGAACAAAGAAAGTACCTAAAGAGAAATACAAAGAAGTACCAATTTAGTGGGACCAAGCACCAAAAATAGTGAGAAATTACTTTGATGTCCTTTTAATTATGTGTAAATCTATTTAATTATTTTTTATAACAAGAATAAGAAAGAAAAGTACATTCAATACCATTAGTACTTTAAAAGTATTGTAACTTTTTTCGGCAAGAAAGAGGGATTTATTAATTAAGGTGTCTCATTACAAATGAGCTCCCGAACGCACTCCGGGAAAGCTTGGAAAGTAACACAGCAATGGTTTGTTCTAATTGCTAAATAGGCAAGCTCATGAGCCACCTTATTATGTTCCCTCCCTATGTGGTTGAAAGCAATGCTCCGAAGCAGCTGGGCGTCCCGCAAAGCGTCCGTTATGATGGGCGCCACCAATGATCTGTCCATGCCTCCCCTTCCGAGCTTGTCGATCACGCTTGAGCAATCTGCTTCAAGCACCATCTCCCGATCGGGCCACCAGCCTCCTAGCGTGATGCCCTCCAAGCAAGCGAGGGCTTCAGCTTCCTCTGCATCCCTGCAGTGACGCAGCCAGCGCCAGGCCATCAGCAGGGGTTTCTCTTTGTCGTTGCGGACTACGACACCAACTGCCGCAACACCAGTTTCCTTGATGAAAGCTCCATCCACATTAATTTTCAGTGAATCACCGCCCAGCAGAGACCACCTCTTAGGAGATTTTGCTGCCTGTGGCACGGAGGGTCCTGTCTTTCTGACCAGCTTCTGTTTTCCACGATCATCACCAGCCGGGGCCTGTTGTCGGACGAGCTGCAGTGCCTCCAGGTATCGGGTTAAGAAGACCACTGAACCCGCAATGGATATGCTTTCGCTGGCCTGTAGGACTGCATTACGGACATTCCAACACCTCCAGATTAGCATTAGAAAATTGGTTATAGTGTTATGATTATACCTTGCTAGTAGCAGCAGCAGCCAATCCGGGCCCGTATGGACCAGATCCTCTTCCTTGGGCAGAGCCACATGCTTCCGTAGTTCGTATCTTAGAGCTTGCGCGTGAGGGCATGATATGACCGCATGGAAGCAATCTTCAGAACTATGGCCACATAATTCACACAGACTCACCTGATCTAAGTGCCTGTAGCACCTATTTGCTCTAGTGGGCAAACCATTCCGCACCACCTTCCATGCAAAAATCTTTACTTTCGACGGCACCTTTGCTCCCCAGATTTTCTTCCAGATTTCTCTGTCCCTGTCAGCATTAGAGCTCGATCCTTCCTCCCCCAGCCCATGAGCCAATCTCATTGTAACCTTATAAGCACTTCTAACCGTGAAGAGGCCGGACTTCTCGAAATTCCAAGCAACCCAATCCGAACACTCCACACTAGGGAGTTTGATTTTCAAAATCTCAGTAACATCGCAGGGATAGAAGTACCTTCTGATCAGCATTTCGTCCCAGCAGTGTGACTCATGGTCAATCAAGTGGGCCACCCTTCTAATGCGGCAAGGTCTAGTGGAGCCAATTGGGCACATACCATGTGGCCGGGGGATCCACTTATCACGCCACACACGAATAGATTGGCCATCACCTATGCGCCACACGACTCCCTCCTTCAGGAGTAGTAGACCATGCTCAATGGCTTTCCATGTTTGTGAGGCTTCACCTGTAGGAGCCATATCCAAAATGTTGCCACTGGGATAGTACTTCGCCCGCAGGACACACGCACAAAGACTATCAGGCGCGATCAGCAACTGTCAGTGTTTTGGCCACTGAGCCTACCAAGGGGGTACCCGAGGTAGTAGATTGTGCGGTGGAGGATCGCCAGACCTGGAACTCGAAGGTACGCGTGAGGACACGGGACACAGATTTATACAGGTTCGGGCCGCCGGAGTAGCGGACCCTACGTCCTGTTTGGAGTATCATGTATGGCGCCCTGCGCTTGGGTGTTCCCCGGAGGGGTTGAGGGATTCACCTTGAGGTGTTGGCCTGTCCTCCTAGGTACCCGGCCCTCCTTTATATAGTCCAGGAGGCGGGTTCCTAGTCGGTTACAAGATATGAGTCCTAGTAGGATTACATGGTACGAGTCCTAGTAGGATTACAAGGATTGATGGTATGAGTTCGTATTCTTCCTTGTATAGGTACCTAGGGGTATATGGTCGACAAGCCCCCGAGCACTTTGTAGTCTGAGCAGCGAATTCGAGTAGTCTTGAAGTTTCGTCGAGTAGTTTCTGATCGTCTCGAGTACTGCTAGCCGAAGCCTTCAATAGTACTTGAATTTTCGAAAGAGTGGAATGTGCTCTAGTTCATCTATGAGTACTTTTGAATCATCCCCGAGTAGTTCCCAGGCGTCCCCGAGTTCTAACTCAGGAAGTCTCCAAAAAATACCCATCTTGTCTTGAAGTTTTGATCTATATCGAGGTGCGATTTGTAAAAAATCGCACTCCATACGGAGTGTAGCCCCCGAGCCTGAGTTTGAATCGAAGAATCAAGCTGAGGGTCAATCAAGAATCTGCATCTTCCGTCTTTGAAAAAAGAGGTTGATGGTTGTAGCATGGTAGCCCCCGAACCTTGAAGTGATTAGATGATCAATCCAAGGGTCTTCAGTTCGCAAAAGTCATCATCCGAGTACTCTTGTAGCGTCCAGCCCCCGAGATTACGAACCAAGTGAGCTATATGAGCCACGTCGAGTAGTAATTGGAGTTGAGCCCCCGAGCTGAAGAACGAACGGAGCATGCTGAAGTTGTCTCTGAGTAGTAATTTGGCGTGAAGCCGTTGTACTTGAGAAGTAGCATAGACTACTCGAGTCGTCTTTGAGTGGTAATGTTGCCATCAGAGCGGACTTTAGATGCGACCGTAGTCGACTTTATGCCGTTAGAGCGGACTTTAGATGCGACCGAAGTCGACTTTTAGATTGCCGCACGGAGCGGACTTTAGAATGCGACTAGAGTAGTCGACTTTGTGATGCGACTAGAGTAGTCGACTTAGAGATGCGACTTGAGTAAGTTGACTTTGTGCTGCGCGGAGCAGACTCTTAGAATGCGACTTGAGTAAGCTGACTTTGTGCTGCGCGAGACAGACTTTAGAATGCGACTTGAGTAAGACGACTTTGTGCTGCGCGGAGCAGACTTTAGAATGCGACCGAAGTCGACTTTGTGCCGCGCGTAGCGGACTTTAGAATGCGACTTGAGTAAGTCGACTTTGAGTACTTCGAGCCAAGAAAGAAAACCGAAACACAAAGCTGAAAAGCCAAAGAACACGTTCCGGAAGGCAAAAAAAAGCGAATTAAAAAACAGAAAAACGAATTATTTTACCTCCGGAGCCGTCTGGAAAAAACACATTACGTCGAGAACAATGTCTGGATACACTATTGAGTAATAGTGTCTTAAGTACCTCTGAGGCTATGAGCCTAGTGAGAGAGTACTCGAAAGGAACTTATTCACAACGAGTTGAACACCTTAGCTGTAGCAGCGTAAAAGAAGGTTTTGTTGTGAAATAAGCACATTGTACAGAGTTTACAATGTCTTAAGTACCTCTGAGGCTATGAGCCTAGTGAGAGAGTACTTGCAAGGATGTTCCGAAGAACGAGTAAGACCGTAGGGGACAGTGTGGTGAACTCAATGTGTTGGAGTTCCACTGAGACCCTACTATGAAGGGTGTTACTCTAGGCTGCAGCCTCTTGATTAAATATACGACACGGAGTCGTCTGGAGAGGGTTATCATGACCCCCTACGAGTTGTCGCAGCCGAAGCCGCCTGGAGAGGATTGTCATGATCCCCTACAAGTAGTCGCAGCCGAAGCCGCCTGGAGAGAGTGTAGCTCAAACCCAAAAGGTGCTTACAGCTGAGTAGTCGTCTGGATCAGAAAACCGGATACAGCTAGGTAATCGTCTGGACCTGAGAATCACTTACAGCCTGGGATCGGCATAGAAGCAGGAACCTGGAGTAAGGACCGGATGGTAACAGAGAGGCCTTAGAGTATGGATCGGCATGATAACAGGGAGACCCAGAGTAAGTTGGGCAGAGCGAGAGTACTTAGGGCCATGCATTTCAGACCCATGGTACGAAGAGTGAAGACCACGTGCAGTTAGGTACCATCGTTGCCAGGACGCGAGGACCACTTACAGCTAGGTTCCATCGAAGCTTACACACGCAGTATGCCGCCGAAGCGGACGAAGGTGCGACCAGAGTCGACTTTAAATTGCCACGCGGAGTGGACTTTGAGATTGCGACTTGAGTAAGTCGACTTTGTGCCGCGCGGAGCGGACTTTTGAGGTTGCGACTGAAGAAGTCGACTTTATGCCATTTAGAATGGACTTTGTAAATGCGACTTGAGTAAGTCGACTTTAAGATGCGACTTGGGTAAGTCGACTTTAGATTGCCGCGCGGAGCGGACTTTAGAAGTTATCTCCTTGGGAAAGCCCCCCGAGTTGATGGAGTGAGCTCGTGGTGAGTTGTTGATATGTCCCAAGAGTAGTCGGCATAGTGTAGCTCTTGTGGAAAAATCCGTTGAGAAGCGTACACCAATAATTAGTCATTGGCGTGTTGTCCTGCATGCGCAAAACAAGCCAAAGAATGAAGAAAAAAATAATCATTAAAATAAATGACTTACTAATACCGCAGGAGCGGTCTGGAGATGCGACCGAAGTCAGCTTGTACCGCCAGAACGGATTTTGAATGAACCCGTGGACGAGTTTTGACGAAGTCGACTAGTCGGAGGCGGGTCCAACTAGTTGTGGGGGCCACCGGGCGCACGGCGAGAGCCAGTGCGACCGACCGAAGAGAAGTCGAGCGGCGAGGCGGCGCGTCCGGATGCATGGCATAGGCACAGTAGAGCCAGTGCAACCAGACGACGAGTAGTCGAGTCGCAATGTAGTTGAACTTGAGTAGTTGAAGTAGTCGACGGCAAGTTGGTATTGCCGATGGAAGTTGACGTAGTCATACTCGCGTACATTGCTTGTGTGAGGCAAACAAAAATCTTGGGGTCTTGTGGTAGCCTGCCATGTGTGCGTATAGCACAATTCCCTCAAATTGATTTTCATTGTCATGACGTGATGTACTCTGAGTTTGACCGAGGTGTTTTGGTGCTTCCCATGTACTCCTTCCGTCCCAAAATATAAGGTCCTGAAAAGTTCAAACTCAATAAACAACAGTAGGAGGAAATGACCTCTATACCCCTCATTTTACACTACCAACCAATTCTCCACCTACCCACCAACCTCATTCAATTTTGTCCTATCCTTCCAGGATCTTATATTTTGATACAAAATTTGAACCCTCCAGATCCTTATATATTGGGACAGAGGGAGTACGCATGGAGTCAGCAGATTAATTTTTTTATTCTCCGCACCAAAAATAGAAGCAACAGCTGCTTGATGCTCTGTTCCTGATGGTGACATGTGTCAGGTGTGTGGGGATGCTTCACGCGGCTGCTGGCTTCAACTCGGCACGCGACCTTCCACTCTGAGGCGCCTGGTGTTTCGTCTGCTTCATACTCGGAGTACACGTCGAGCTGCGCAATGAGTTTGAATCCGTCTTGGACTTGAATACGGACATGGCAGCTTGATAAGTGCAGCGGCAGGTCTGCCTTCTAGAGAGAAATTCGAGTGCGGACTGCAGAGATTGATTCCTGGTAGGACTCGTGTCGTGCGCTGCCTTGCATGCAGACAGCGACAACTGAATTGTTTTTCTTCTCCGCATCGGACGTGAGGAAACAGTCTTGAACTTCTCGCCGAGTCGGCGCTCGGCGAGTTGATGAAGACGAGAAAACGTCGACTCTGCTTTGGAACGGAGCGCCGGTCTCACGCCAATGCACGAAGTAGATTGAATTTTTTCGATGAAGGTCCTTCGAATTCGCCTAGTGATCTCGACGATCGCCCCTACCTAGCGCGCCAGCTGTTAGTGTTTTGGCCACTGAGCCAATCAAAGGGGTACCCGAGGTAGTAGATTGTGCGGTGGAGGATCGCCAGACCTGGAACTCGAAGGTACGCGCGAGGACACGGGACACAAATTTATACAGGTTCGGGCCGCCGGAGTAGCGGACCTTACGTCCTGTTTGGAGTATCATGTATGACACCCTGCGCTTGGGTGTTCCCCGAAGGGGTTGAGGGATTCACCTTGAGGTGTTGGCCTGTCCTCCTAGGTACCCGACCCTCCTTTATATAGTTCAGGAGGCGGGTTCCTAGTCGATTACAAGATAGGAGTCCTAGTAGGATTACATGGTACGAGTCCTAGTAGGATTACAAGAATTTATGGTATGAGTTCGTATTCTTCTTTGTATAGGTACCCAGGGGTATATGGTCGACAGCAACCTCCAGGCCTGTCTGGCCAGCAGCGCCTGGTTGACCAAAATAAGATCTCTAAACCCATACCTCCTTGACACTTAGGCAAGATCAGTTTCTTCCAAGGTACCCATTGGACCTTTCTTTTTCCTTTATCAGAGCCCCACCAAAAATCACGGATGCTCTTCATGAGCGTCTTGCATAGGCCATCTGTAATTTTGAAAACACTCATGATATAATTTGGTAATGCTTGCGCTACTGATTTAATAACAACCTCTTTCCCGGCAGCAGATAAAGCCTTCTCCTTTCCGACAGTCATACGCTTCGTAAATCTCGCTTCGTGGGGCTGAAAGGCACCCCGCTTTAACCTCCCCGTTGGGGTAGGGAGGCCCAAATATTTCTCTTCAAAATCCACCTGCTCAACGCATCAATATATACAAATGCAGCATAGAAAAATCAATATTGTACATATGACCATTATCAGACTTGATTAAAAGCAAATTTATGAAAATAAATAATTACTTCCAAATTAGATTCTAAACCCTACAATAAAGCATCATGAAACTATATGCCTCGTACAAGTTACTTATTTAGGTACCTAGAGTAAGAATATCTACCGAAAAACACACCCAATCATTAACCAAAGGACTATAACACGAGACTAATATCAACACAAATGAAAAGAACTACCCTAAGTCCAGGGTCAGGAAAGTAAATGTGCATCAGCTAAGCGGAAGCTCACCCATCCTTCCGACCCTTCCTCAGCAAACGGAGAAGAGCAGCGAGAAGTTTCACCCTTGCTATTAACACCACAGGCAATACTAATCAGTCGTGCGCGCTTCAGTGAGAAAAGAACTCATCTAACACACGCGCAGAGAAAATAACTTTTTGAGCAGTGTAAACGAACACTCATACAATAAAATTATTAACTAGAGCTTATTTGCAGACGATATTTTTACCACTGCATAGGTAGAGAAAAAAATAAACGGAAATATAAGAACATTAGTAAAAAGAGCTTTGTTCCGGTACTTAGGTAGTACCAGGTAGTACCTTGTACTAATATTTTTTCACCAGCTAATTTAATTAGGTAGTATCAGATAGTACCTGGTACCAGGTCCACCAAAATGGTACTACCGGGTACTCGCCCTGTTCGTCTGGCTTATCAGCCACCAGCCAGCAGTACTTTTCTCTCAGAACAAATCAGTCACCAGTTACCAGCCAGCGGTACTTTTCTCTCAGAACAAATCAGCATCAGCCACCCGTCGCCAGCCAGGCGAACAGGGTGACTACCCCATTTGGTACTACCTGGTACTACCACCGTTAGATTTCACCGGATGGATGGCTCACATTAATTACAAGCATCCTAAAATTTCCCTAGTAAAAAAAATGATATAGAAAGGACTTTACTTGCAATTAGTAACATTCCAATACTAAGTGCTGGCTATAAGACGACTTTCAACCAAGACGACCTTGCAAAAACCAAATTAAAAAAATCTCCAACAATGCACGGAGGCAGAAGTTGTCCACCGCATCAAAGCACTCGCCTAAAATGATATTCAGACATTAACTCTATATACAGTAACCATCCATACTAAATAAAGTCCACTTAGATAGTGATGGGCTCAGCTGGGTCAAGTTCTGCTCAAAACCCGAGTATGCAAATTTGATTTTGAATTGGTTGGGGTGCGCCAGGCCCAGCCAAAAGTGCAACGGCTGGGAGACGCTTGAGGAATTTTATATATATTTTTTTTCTCTATTTTGCAAAAATAAATGGTCCGTCAGAAATTTAGCAGAACTATACATCTGCCGCCGTACCTCACGGCGGTAGGGGTCCTACCGCTGTGCGGCACGGCGGCAGGGGCCGTGGCCCACGGTCAGGCGTGGGCCCGTATCGTCCGACAGACATACCGCTGTACCCCACGGCGGTAGGGACATACCGCCGTGGGGTACGGCGGCAGGTCCTAGCGCCGTAGGACACGGCGGCAGCAGGCCTGGTACCGCCGTGCCCCACGACGTTAGGATCTGCTGCCTATATAAGGTCGAAATTCAGCCGAAAATGTCATAATAATTCGAGAAAAAAAGAGAGGGGGAGAAGAGAAGGGAGTGAGGAGGAGGTGACGAAGGTGCGAAGCTCTGTCGGTTTTTCGTCTCGTTAGAGGTAAATACTCTGATACTTAATATTTTGAACTGTGATAATTCATATTTTGAAGTACTGTGTTAGTGTAAATTTGCATAGTAAAAATATAGTTTTAGTGTAGACCTGCATAGTAAAATTAAAGTTTTAGTGTAGATCGATTAGTAAAATTATAGTTATAGTGTAGACCTGCTCAATTAGTTACGAATAGTGTAATTAGTTTAGATATTTTATAACAGTAACTACAGATGTCTACTGCTGCTGCCGGAGGGGGTGAGGATGGTAATGGTGATCGTGATTCGTCACACCACAAGGGGAAAAACACAAATACACCACCTGATCCGAAGAAATTGAGCACGTTGGAAAGAGGTATGCTTCGTTATTTGCAAGGAAAAACTGCAGATGTCATTGCAAGAGGAGAGGAACCTCCTTGGGATGCTCTTTATGCTCCACCAAACATGCATCATTATTTACAAGAAAAACTGCAGATGCCATTGCAAGAGAGGAACCTCCTTGGGGTGGTCGTTATGCTCCACCAGCAGACCCGTGTGTTGCTAATCCACCTACTATAAAAGCTACCAAGAAAGCTAAACCTTCGTCGTCACATCGCAAGAATGACTGAAGTTTGTCATTTTGTATGATGTTGTAGTCTTTCCTGCAGTGCTGTAATATTTGAACTACTATTTCATTTGAATCATGGTACTGTAATATTTGAACTGGATCTTATTGTGATTGTGTTCTCAATAATTTGAATCATGGCATTGCTCGGCTACGTCTGTAAGCTTGTCAAGTGCAACGTTCTCGGCTACGTCTACGGGATGAGGTTCTTCATGTGCTACTGTGGTGACAACTGTAAGCTTGTCAAGTGCAACGTTCTCGGAACTTAAGCTTGTCGTGTGCTACTGTGGTGACAACTGTAAGCTTGTCATGTGCTACTGGTGGCTAAGTCTTGTAATATTTCAACTAATTAATTTGCAACACCATCAGAACTTATGCATGTTATCGTGTTGTAATAATTGAACTATCTTTTCATTTGCTTGTTGTTTTCTTTTTGCCTTCAAATTTATTATCATATCCTGTTATGTATTATTCTCTAATTTCAAATGAAACATGTAATGAATTATCATATTTCTCATCTTTTTTGTATGCTTGCAATGGCTTCCTCGGGTCCTGAGTTGGACTTGGAGTTGCTCACCAGTAGGAAGGACAAGGTTGCGGTGCCAAAGGGGATCCACACTCCTATGTGCTACTGCGGTGACAACTGTAAGCTTGTCAAGTGCAACGTTCTCGGGTACTGCTACGGGATGAGGTTCTTCATGTGCGTGAACTACGAGCATGACCCCCTCCCACCATGTCGCAATGTTAGACCAAAAATAAGAACAAACTGCATTACTAAATAAATAATATGTCATTGCTATTTTATTATGTGCTAACTTGTCTTTGAAAAAAGACTCCACCTCCTCTCTGTGATTTTATGCAGTGGCTAGATTGTGAGCAGTCCGAACAAGACAAGCGTTACGTCGAGGCGATGGGTCGTTCAGCACGTGAGAGGTGGCAAAGGATGGTTGAGGCAGAAAAACAAGAAGAAAAACGTAAGGAGTAGCAGGAGGAAATTCGCATTCGCCGGGAGATGAAAGAACGTGAAGCGGCCACGGCCCGTGAAGCAGATAGAGAGAGGAAGAGGGAGAGAGCTCGCCGGCTAAGGAAGCTGGGCCGGATGCCATGAGGAAGGGGAAATACCCCCGTTGTACCCAGTAAACGTAGACCGGCTGTAAGGACGAGTTCTGCTGCTGTCCATGCCACCAGAAGAAGGACAACACTCCACCAGCAACTCCACCCCCGCCACCGTCTGATCCAACTCCACACCCGTCGGGGTACGGGTACTACATGTCCTCCCAGCACTCCTGCGGGTCTATGATGTCCGGGTTCTCCGGGTACTACTCGTACAACTAGACTACAAATGTTGTAATCGTTTATCTAAATTCCCTAAGGCACGTTAGGACTAGCAGCGGCACAAAGTTAGGGTATTTGTGTCGTACGTGCCATTGTTTGTTTCTGTGATTTGTCGTTAAGTATCAATGGTTCGTCGTTATGAAACTTATCAGAAAAAAAACATACCACCGTAGAGTACGGCGGTAGGTCCTTACCTACCGCCGTGACCTACGGCGATTGCAGGAGGCCACGCTGCCGCCTGGCGGTAGGCGCCTACCGCCGTGCCGCACGACGATTAGTCCTACCGCCGTGTGGCACGACAGTATGTGCCCTTGCCAGTGGGCCACGGCCCCTGCCGCACGACTGTAGGACCCCTACCGTCGTAGGGTACGGCAGCAGATGTATAATTCTACTAAATTTCTGACGGACCATTTATTTTTGCAAAATAGAAAAAAAAATATAAAAAAAATTCACGCTTGAGGCCCCAAGCGGCAAGCCACTATAATGGGTCCTGCCCCACAAAAAATAGTTTCATATACTCACATATCAGATATTACACTGATAAGAACAGATACTACACTTGACCCTAGCTAAAAGACCGAGAAAGATATGCTTTGGGGAGGAGGCCAAGGTCTGGTTATATTGCGAGGCGACGCCACCGCTCTTCTTTCCTGCGCGGGGTGGGATTATGGGGAGCTGAACGCGCTGCCGCTGCATGATGTTCTATTTGCTCTCTGTGTCGGACTCGAACGAGCGCTCTGGCAATGTGTATTGGGCCGCGGCCCAACGATTTGCCGCCGCCTTCTCGTTTCGTAGGCCCACAACTTATAAGTAGGAGGAGGACGGCACGTCGAAGCCCAACAACCAACATAGGTGCTGCTGCCTTTTTCAGGTTTTTTTTGTATGTATGTCATCTGTTCTCTTGCAAGTACATTTTGCACCGGTCGTTTCGAAATCTTGTTCCTATAAACTGATTATTATCCAAATGTCGTTCAAAAATTATGTTAGGTGTTACAAATGCAGTAAACATTGATGCGTCAAAAAGGAGAAGATATTAACTGAGACATTGCAGTGTGGGAGGCGCAGAAATCTAAAAAGAAGCATAGAGAATGAACAACTTAAGAGATAACCATGAACAACACCGTGGTAGAAGAAGTAGAACGTTGGACTAGGAAAAGGCTCCATTATCAAACATGAATTTTGTAGCAGAGGCTCTCCTGCATAAGAATGCAGATTTTAGTGAGTTGACCCAATAACCCAAAAGATAAAAAAAGTGGTGTAATTACCCATTGGGTCAACCCACTAAAACTTCGGTGTTAAGTAGTGTTAAACGTTGTGGCTTACTCCCTCCGTCCCAAAATATTTGTATCTTTTGACTTCTACAGATCACGTTTGACTATTCGTCTTATTCAAAAAATTATTAAAATGTAAAAACAATTATGATATACTTAAATATATATGATGATAAAACATGTCATAGCAAAATAAATAACATTTTCACAATTTTTTAAATAAGACGAATGGTCAAACGTGAAGCGCAGAAGTCAAAAAGTGTAAATATTTTGAGATGGAGGGAGTACTTTGGTAACCCAATTGCTACATAAAGGTCTCATTCCAAGCTCCTCCCCTCTATGTGGGATTCACGTCCAGTGTCGAACTTTGGAATTTAAAACTCTCGTTCACACTATACTATGACCCAATAAGTATCCACTTGCATGCTTACTCCTGCTAATCATGGCAAAAGCACTCCACTGGAAAAATAGATGTTGACCTGTTGTTGATAGTAAAATGATGCCTTGTCAAATCGACTTCGTGGAGCCATGACAAATAACACAACTACACAAGTGTCTCCCTACCTCAAAAACTTTTACACTAAACTAAGGCAAGATGTGGTACAGTGCCTGCCGGCTGCCGCGCGCCATCATGCCGACGTTTGCACGATCAAGTTTTGTTGAGTAAAAACTGGATCTTTACGCAGACACATCACCTCACCCGTTCTAGAAGTGCAACCCTGTATTGATTTGATCGAATGTTGCAACAAGAAACGCATGCCGGTACGCCGGTACTACATGTGCATCAACAGTCGACACGCCACTTGCGTGCGCGTTGCCGGCAAGTTTGATTTAGGGGCCCTTTTTGTCAGGGTTTTTCTAAGTGCTTCTTCACCGGTTTTTACAGAAGTTCTGCCAAACACCTAACCAAAAAACGGTTTCTAACCTGAAGTTATGGAGAATCCATTTTGTAATTTGTACTAGGGAGGTGAAGTCAAAAATAGTGGCTCCCCACGGCTTCTTTCCCACATGTGACATTAAAAATACAGAGAAGTCACAACCACAGCCATTTTGCCAAACACTTTACAAAATAGCTTCAGCTTCACCAAAGAAGTCATTTTACCATAGCAGCCACAGCCACGGCTGTTTCAGCCACAGCCACAGCTCTGCCAAAGGGCCCTTACTCACCTTCTCTGCAGGGGCGGGGAGAAGCCAGCAGCATCACCGGCTTGGCCGCTTGCTTGCCGCCGGCGATCCATGCGAGATGGGCGAGAACAATAGCAACTCATTTCAGAACGATGCCCGCTTCATTTCAGCTTTCAGGCGTGGACGCTGCGGCTTCATTTTCCACGATGCATCGTTTAGCAGAGCAATGGGTTCCAATTCCATTGCTGTGTCTGCCTTTTGGCTTGGCAAAGAAAGCAATAAAATTAGTTTATTTTGAACTAAATTTTTATCCTAAACGTCATATATTAGCTCAATGGCCCAACGGAAAATAGAGAATACATACTTGGCCCAACAATGTTGGTTGCATACATCTGATCTGCAGTCTGCAGATGCAAATCTGAAGAATACACACAAAATCTAATCCAGAATTGATCAGCAAACAAGAAAATTTGAATTGAATTTGTTGGGGTGCGCCAAGCCCGGCCCGTAGTGCAGCGGTTGGGAGACACTTGACGGCCCAAGTGGGAAGCCACCATAATGGGCCCTCCCCCAAAAAAGACAAGTTGAAATATCAAAGTATAGCCCACATATATCGGATATTAAACTGATAATAACAGATACTACACTTGATCTTAGCCAAATGGCCGAGAAAGGTATGCTTCGGTCAGGAGCCCAGCGTCTCGTTATATGGAGACACGACGCCGCCTCTCTTGTTGCCTTGGCGAGGTGGGATTATGCAGCTGAACGGGCTGCCGCTGCTCTATTTGCTCTCTGTGGCGGACGAGCGATCTGGGCAGTGTGTAATGGGCTGCGTCCCAACGATTGCTCTGCCGCCTTTCTCGTCGTTTCGTAGGCCCACTAATTATAGTAGGACAGCACGTCGAAGCCCAACAAAGGTGCTGCTGCCGTTCTCAATTCTTTTTCTTTGTAGTATCGTCTGTTCTTTGCAAGTATGTTTGCACCGGTAGTTTCGAAACTTTATTCTAAACTAACTGTTATCAAAATGTCGTTCGAAAGTGATACAAATGCAGTGAAAATTGATGCGTCGAAAAGGAGATGACATAATAAATTAATAACTAGCTTCATATGTAGTCATGTGTACTGACCAAGGAGAAGAAATCTATTCTACAAAGAAGCTCCGGTTTTAATCTTTATTTTGCACAGTTTAAGAGTGTGTTTGGCACAGCTTCATGCAGCTCCAGATCCTAAATTAATCTCTGTTATTACTAGCCCACAGCCCCGGGCAGCTACTTACGCAAGTTGATTAATTAGGGCGGTAATTAGTTCGCGGTTGTTTCAGGATGCCTGCAAAGCTAGTCTACGTGTGTACACCTGCTTGCATCTGCATGTTACCATTTTCCTTTTTTTTACCAGGCACGTCTACGTGTTACAAGAACACATACATGCAGAGACGTGTTACAAGGACAAGGTGGTTACGAGAATTTTGAAATTCTTTACATTAGGTTACCACAAATTAGCATGATGATGTTTTGGCAACTAGTTACGATAGTGCTGGGACCCGTTTACCATGTAAAAGTTAATTATGATAATTCGAATATCTTGATATATAATTAGGATTTAAAGTTACCACATTCTGATTTTAAAGTGATCCAGGAACAAGTAAATACGATGATGAGGCAAATTTACCGTATTATACTAGTTTAATATTTCGAAGATTCAATGAGATTATAGGATAATGCGTTACTACAATTGGGTGTGAAGCTGTTTGAACATCATTTACTATAATTAGGATGTAGAGTTACCACAATTTTACATTGAGATTGAGATGTCACCATACCGGATGATAATCAGATAGCCCGCAATTTGCAACATTGGTTGTTGTTTGGTGGAGCTTGCACTTTTTTAGTGATATACTAGAAAGACTGGCGCGACGTTGCCGCACCATGACCTGTAGCCCAGTGATTGGTAGGAAGGTTCGATATTTTTGTGGTATTTTAGGTTGTGGATTAATTTCTTAAGACTTTAAGGTATTTCTTAGTTAAAAAGCAGGGACTGTGGATTCATTGTGACTGAGCTAGTGAAAATTTTGGGCTGTGGGTAGATTTGCAGAAAGTTTAGGGTCTTTTTCGTAAAAGTCTGTGGACTGTGTGTCAGTTTCTGTAAGTTTAGGTATGAGTTGATTATTATAGTAAAATTACCTGAGAGGTAGCTTCTCCGCTGCAAAACTGGTCTATCCCCAATCATTCAATCATACACGGGGAAAAAGAAAATGGAAAGGATCACACCGTATTTTGTGTGTGGGTGGGCGTGGGTGGTTGGTGGGGGGTTAGGGATGCTAGGGGGTCGGGCAAGTACGGGTATGACGTTTACCCGCCTGACAACGTGCCCGCGCCCCAGCCATTGCCCGCTAGCTAGCCTACCCGTGGGTAAAAATCCCTACCTGTGCCCATGCCCGACGGATATCTGTGGGTATCGGGCAACCCGTCACCTGCAAAAGCCGCCCTCGCAGTCCTCCGTGGAGAGGTGGATGGTGGCGTGCCGGCCGGCCATGGCCGCAGCACACGATCGCGTGCCGGTCAGCCACGGCCGCAATAGCGCACAACGGCGCGGCGCCAGCCAGCTCTGACAGTGCAGAGGAGGCGGCGCGCGGGGTTGGCCATATCCGGCCGCGCGGGCACCCCTGATGGGGGCGGCCATTCGCGGGGTGTTGGGAGGCCGGCGGCGGGCCACCCGCAGCTACCCGGATGCACAGGGAGATGGCACGCTGGTGAGGGGTCGCGAACCAGGTGTGGCGGCGGACGACCGGAGGTGCAGCAAGCGGCCCTCCCCCGGCGTGGCTGCGGCGGAGATCAGGGCCAGAGAGAGAAAGAGAGAGAGAGGGGCGGCCACATGAGAGGATAAGAGTCAGGCGGCCGCGAGTCTCATTTCTTAGGTTTCTATTGGTGGGCTTGCTTGGGCCATATTTTGATGAGCTTTGTATTTCTACCGGGTAACAGGTAGTGGGTGAAGTTTGCTACCCGCTAGCTGCCCGCGGGCGACATTTGCTGCCCGTATCCTCGCCCGCGGGTGTTGTTTCTTGCTCGTATCCTTACCCGTCAGGTTGGGTATCCGTGGAAACCCGCGCTCGCGGGCAAAACTGTCATCCCTAGTTGAGGTGTGTGGGGGGGTGGGGGTGGGAGGTAGACGTTGTCATTTATCATAGTGTAGATCATGATTCTATTGCCTTCTCCTACAGTAGAGGTCATCTTCATTTTTCATATCCGATCTACATCCATTAAGCAAGAACCTGTAAACAAGCTCCTACGTTAGCACTGACATGCTTCGAAAGTTCGAATTATCCATTCGGCATAGACCCAAAGAGGCAAGTAGGAGTTGCTGGTAAGATCACTGTCGTTGTCGTTGTCGTTGTCACCGGTTGTATCTGCTTCCTTCACCTCCTGGATCATCTTAAGTACTTGCCAGGCGGTCCTGTTTAGTTCGTAAAAATTTCTCCAATACAATATCGGAAACTAATTAGAAGTACATGTACAATAATGACAAAATTCATATTTTTCGAGACGAATCTAACGAGCTTAATTATGTTATGATTGAACAATGTCGTGCTACAATAAACAATTTCTAATGACGGATTAATTAATTTTAATAAAGTCGTCTCGCGATTTCTCCTCCATACATGTAAATAGTTTGTAATTAGTATACGTTTAATACTTCTAATAAATCTTGAAAGAAGATTGTAAAATTTTTTCAAAAATTTCCACGGGACTAGACGGGGGCAGCTCAAGGAGGAGTACACCAAAAGCATGTGTCTGATTTTGGAGTTAGCATTCTGCTCCTGTTTAGTTCGTTGGAAAATTTTGGAGAAAATTTTTGAGGTTCCCTTCTAAGGTCTATTAAGAGTATTAAATGTAGACTACTTACAAAACTAACTACACGAATGGACTAGAAATTGCGAGATGAATCCATTAAATCTAATTAATCTGTCATTAAAAATTGGTTACTATAGCGCAATGTTGTCTACATGTCATAATTAGTTTCATTAGATTCGTCTCGAAAATTAAGGTAGGAGTCGTGAAATGGGTTTGTCATTAATTCATATTTAATACTCCTAATTAGTGTTCGGAGATTGATGTGACGGATAGTTAGTAAAAAAAATGGAACTAAACAGTACGACTTCATGTTTTCTGTCTTTGATTTAGCATTTTGGAGTTAGCACTAGTACATCTGGCATGTGGCATTCTGATTTTGGAGTTAGCATTCGTCTTTGACCTCTGAGAGCAGTCCCAATGGAAGAAACTAGCACGGTTTTCATAGCACAAGAAATCATCTATAGAAACTATCTTCCACAGTGGTAGTGTCTTCGAGTAATAATTGTTTTCTCTTTCTCTCTTTCAATTCTAACTTGTTCCTCCGATGAGAGAGTCACTACGGGAAACCCAAGGTTTGCTGTGCGTTCGAAACGCACGGCAAAGTTCACAAAACGCACGGCAAAGCCTTTGCCGTGCGTTTTTCTCGGAAACGCACGGCAACGGCCACACGGTAGATTTTTGCACGGCAAAGGACCTTTGCCGTGCGTTTTTTGTCGCACGCACGGCAAAGGCCCTTTGCCGTGCGTCAAAGACGGCGCACGGCAAAATAAAGGTGCTAACGGCGGGTCGCCAGAAACGGCGTGGGCGTGCCTTTGCCGTGCGCCTCCAAATAAAACGCACGGCAAAGATCGTGTCTTTGCCGTGCGTTTCCCCCTAGACGCACGGCAAACATTTTCTAAAAAAATTAAAAAAAAAAGAGCCAATGCCCCTGCCTGGCACTAATCGCTGTATATACAGATAAAAAAGAACAAACCATTACAGCACATATTTACATAAGCACTGATGTATCCAAAGTACAGAGGACAGAAAACACATTGTGTTCAACAAAATTGAAGAATCAAATTAAAACTACTGAGTAAATGTAAGTTTTGTATATTCGGAGTGATTCTTGCACTGAAACATCAATAACATGCACGGAATCTACATCAGCATTTTAATTTTCAACAAATACAATAGCAATTGCAAAGAAACAAGGTGTTAAAATCACAAGATTGACTGAAGCTGCTGTCCCGGGAACATACTGAGGGTAACACGTGTTTTACCTGCAAAGGCAAAGATGTATGACACTCCAGGTTTATTGCATCCATACATAATGACAATGAGATTAAATAATGAGGAACGAAAGATGATTGAAATAAAACTGTGTAAGATGATGGCATTATTCATGTTAGTTTCCCAGTTAATAAATGAAACAGTATAACACTCAGATAATTCATCTACGAAAAAGTGGTAGACCAAGCCCTTGGTTGAAACACTAAAAGCATCACTCACAAATAAAATTGAAGTCTCACCAAATCACCCTTCACAAATAAATAGTCACACAAGGACACTGCAATAGAATAAATGCAAATTCTTTGATTTATGTTGAGTAGAGGATTATGTCCTTTGCATATGTGCTTTTAACTGACATCATCTTCAGCATGTATAATTCTACCAGCAAAATAGCGATGCAGAAAGTTTGCTGTTACTAAAATCTATACTGCAAACACATAAATTTTGAATAAATCAAGTGTATTTAATTATTAGTGTGATATACTCACACTATTATTAATACAGTATTGCTCCTCATTGCCTGTCTAGGTGTTTTCCACTGCCAATTACCATATTTCTGTGAGTGCATCTTTTATACAATCTCTAATGCGGCATCATTGCTACTAGCATGCCTGCCTTCCCCGTATCATGTATGCCGTAATTAGCACAATATGTTAAATCACAATGCAATGTTGAATGCATGGAAAAATGAGATGGGTAAGAGGCCGCATACCACACGCAGGCGCCTGAAGGAGGAGCTGGACGCCGTGGATCCGCCGCCGCCACCGCCGGGAGGTCGGGCCCGCCGCCTGAAGGAGGAGCTGGATGCCGTGGATCCGCCGCCGCCGCCGGGAGATCGGGCCCGCCGCCTGTAGGAGGAGGAGCTGGAAGCCGTGGATCCACCGCCACCACCGCCGGGAGGTCGGGTCCGCCACCTGAAGGAGGAGGGGGTGGACGCCGTAGATCCGCCGCCGGCCTTGGGGGCCGGCCGCGCATGAGGAGCCGACCGCGCCGCCCTTGGGGGCCGGCCGCGCATGTGGAGCCGACTGCGCGGCCCTTGGGGAGCCGGTCGCGCATGGGGAAGGCCAGGCCGGCGCTGGTCGGTGGCGGCGCCCGCCGTGGAGAAAGGGAGGGACCCCGCACGCGCGCCTGCACCGCCGGATCCCGGCCGCCATGGAGAGAGGGAGGAGCGCCGGGAGAGGAGGGAGGAGCACCGGGAGAGGAGGGCGCCGCAGGGAGGCAAGGGAGGGGCGGCGGAGAGTGGGAGAGAGAGGAGAGGAGAGGCTGCGGGGATGGGGGCGCGATAGGGTTTAGGAGAGGGGAGGAGTGCGCTTTTGTATAGATCGTGGGGTGGATTTGGGCCGTTGGATCTGAAGATCAACGTCCCCTGTTCGTCAACGTGGGAGTCGCTGGCAGGTGGGGCCGTGGGTGCAGGGGACGTGTGTGCGGGTGGCGTGGGAGATTGGCTGGGGCCACGGGCGTTTGCCGTGCGCCACGTATCACGCACGGCAAAGTCGTTTTGTTTGCCGTGCGCTTTTAGTAAGGCGCACGGCAATGTTTTTTTGCCGTGCGTTAGCGCACGGCAAACAATTTTTCTATAATTTTGTAAAATTTATAAAAATTACCAAACAAATTTATAAAATTTTAGAAAATTAACACAAGTTAAGTTATATTGTCTATTGCTTATAGAAACAAGTTTTCAAGTCAAAACTCAATCTGAATGTCATGTCTCTTACAAATGTAACCATATCTTTCGCAACTCTATGAAATTTCATCGGAGATGTTTCGATTTCTAATCATCGTACATGAAAACATGTTCAAAACTCATTCCAATTTTTCCTATAACCTTCACATATGATATCATGAGATATTGACAAATCTCATAATTTTTAAACTTTATTTGAATTTTTTAGAATTTTTAAATCATTTGGACATACGATCATGGTCGTGTTTTCTAGTCAAGATGTTCAAATTTTCTTTTGATCTCATGAAAAAGGTCTTAAATTGAGCTAAATAACATGAATATCATTTTTCAACTCATTTTATTCTTGTAGTTAAAATTTGACTTCATTCAAAAAATTACTTGAAATGCAATTAATTAGTTAAATATAGCAAATGACCACAAAAATCTACCAAATTTTAACATGATGTGTCACATGTTGTATGTATAGAGTAGAAAAGATTTCAAGGTCAGGAGATTTTTTTTTGAGAAGCAATGGATTTTGAACTTAGGGAAAAATACTTAAAGGTTAAAAAATACTTTGCCGTGCGCATAAAAGAAAGCGCACGGCAAATACATGAGTTTGCCGTGCGCCGCGGAAAAGCGGACGGCAAACACATGTGTTTGCCATGCGCCGGAACTAAAGCGCACGGCAAAGTATTTTTAAAAGAATGACATTTGGTTTATTCGGAGTGCGTAAGGGGAGAAAAATACTTTGCCGTGCGCTATAAAAAAAACGCACGGCAAACAAGATCTTTGCCGTGCATTTTTTTATGGCGCACGGCAAACAACATCTTTGCCGTGCGTTTTTTTATGGCGCACGGCAAACAAGACCTTTGCCGTGCGTTTTTTCTTTGCCGTGCACTTTTTAAAAAGCGCACGGCAAACAAGACCTTTGCCGTGCGCCCGAAAAAAAGCGCACGGCAAAGATTTCAACGCACGGCAAAGGTGGGTTTTCCCGTAGTGAGTACCATGAGTCATTTAGAAACTAGTAGTTTCTTCCCAATGGTAAGGCCCTGTTTGGTTCCTATAAGTCACCTGACTTATAAGTCACCTAACTTATAAGTCAGTTGGATTTAAGTCAGTCATGTTTGGTTGCAGTGACTTATAAGTCAGTAGGCTCCACACAGGGTGGGAGAGAGGAAAAGTGGAAATAAGTCACTTTAAGTAGGGGTGGAGCTACTTATGCAACTTATAAGTCAGGCCATTTAAGTCAGGGCTGTTTGGTTTCACTAGTGACTTATTTTGCACTTTAAGTCACCCTACTTATGGGAATCAAACAGGGCCTAATTTCATGGTTTCTTGGGGTTCAAGAGAAGATTTGGTTTCTTCATTAAGAAATCATTTTTATGATTCTTCATCTCTTTCTTCATTAAATAGACTGTCACATCATCATTTCAATTAATTGACAAGTTATTTAAGAAAGATATAAACTATCATTAATGCATCATTGAGAGTGCCCTGATGATTCCAGGAGACCGCCTGCTTCTTCCGGCCACCCTGACGAAACGTGCGCCTTTCGCAGTCTGCCTCGTGTCCTGGCCTTGTCATAGTTCTACGCGTGTCCCTCCACGTGCACAGCAAACGTGTCCTCGCGCGGGCATTTTGAATATCCACGATCTGCACCTGTGCCCACAATCCCTGACCTATAAAATGGCAACAAGCCTGAATCATCTCTCAGACTCAGCTACCACACAAATACTCCGTATCTTCGATTACTAGAATAGATTGGGCAGACGACGACGCTACCTGCAGCGACAGCGAGAGGTAAGACGATCGAGAGAGAGCAACCAGCCATGCAGGCCGGGAAGAGCGCGATGGAGGCGACCAAGGAGGCCGCGGCGAACCTCGGCGCGTCCGCTAACGCCGGCTTGCAGAAGACGCGCGCCGCCGTGCAGGGCCAGGTGGAGAAGGCCACGGCGCACAACGCGTCGGACAAGGCCGCCGCGGAGGCTAACCAGCGGGAGCGCGTGCGCGCCGCGGAGGAGGAGAAGCAGGGCGCCATGCGCGCAAACGCGGCTGCCAAGGAGCGCGCCACCTGCGCGCACCCGTCGCAGGGCGTGCCGGGCATCGTCGACGCCGTTGCTCACCACCAGCAGGGCCACGGGGCCAACCCGGCAGGCGGGCACGTCGAGGCCGGCGTCGGCGAAACCCGGCCCATCGCGAGGGGCACCGGCACGGCGAGGCCCAGCGCCGCGCACAACCCGCACGTCGGGAGCGACTTCCCCCAGGCGCGCGGCACCGGCGGGCAGTACCAGTGAGAGGCTAAGCTGTGTCTGCGTGCTTATTCTAACTAGTATCATCGTTTGGCGTATGTGCCTATGTGGACAGATATGTTTGTACTATATATATAAATAAATAAATTTGTTCGTGTCTAATAATGAATATTATTGTTACCTCAAATAGAGGGGAATGCAAACAGATATTCTATACAAATTTAGAAATTTTCAATCAACATCACAGGATGCTCATCCAAAGAGCAACGGTTGGGAGACGCTAGAGGGCAAACCACTGTGGTGGATCCTCCCCACAAAAAGTTATTTTGAATATCAAAGTGAGTTTATAGCCCACATATATCAAATATCCAACTAATTTGAATATGAAAGTGAGCTTATAGTCCACATATATCAGATATCTCAAAACTTATAAGAACACACTACACTTAATTTTGGCAAAAAGGTCTGGTTATATGGGGTGTGATTGGCAGGGTTCATAACCTGGAGCTTGGTTAGAATAAGTTCTTGGTCAATCCAAATCTGACTAAGTCTACCATTTTGGCCCGTATTTGGTAGGGTGTATAAACAAATCTGGCTAAGTCTACCATTTTGGTAGTCCAAATCTGACTAAGTCTACCATTTTGGTTCGTGTTTGGTAGGGTGTATAAACAAATCTGGCTAAGTTTATCATTTTGATCCGTGTTTAGTAGGGTGTATAAAGAGTTTGGCCCGTGCAAGTATGTGATTGTTAAGGTGTATATGTTGAGTGATGTTGAGTGGGCTCACTAATTGCACAACCCAGGTGAGTTTACCATTCCCTAGTCTTCTTCCACCAGCTGCGCCGCCGTCCAACCCCACACGTGCCGTCGCGAGCACAACTCCGCGTGTCGCGACCTCGGCCGCGAGCCTGGCCGCGCCGACCGCGAGCACCGCTGGGCTCGCGCGTCGCCGCGAGCTCTGCCGTGGGAGCCGCGAGCCTGATTGCGAGCGCCAATCACGCACCGCTGCGGCCCCGGCTGTGAGCTCCACCGGCCGCAACATTCGCATCACCGACCACAAGACAAAGGCAGAGTGTAACATCCCGAATGTTTAAGTTGCTAATTATGCCTCATGGTCAACTAGGTCAAACCCCATCCATAGTGGTCAAACCCCTTTAGGCTATATACCATCCTCTGGAACTTTGGTCATATCTTTAAAATTTTATTAAGAACTTCAAAATTTGTCAATATGAAAGTTGTCCAGTTTTTCCAGGAACACATTTTATTCATTTGGCGGCATTTCAAATTCGAAGTGCAAAAGCCTCAAAAACCTGGTCAAAGCTCAGAGACACCGGTTGACCGCGTCGAGAAAATCCTGAACTTAGGGGAAAAATTCTGGCCAATCTATAGATTTTTACATAGGTCGGCCTTTGTAAAAGTTGGAGAGGGATAGGTCCTCTACATCTTTTGTATTGGCCAAATTTGAAGTTATATTCAACTTTAAATTGTTTGAGTCGGTCAAACAGGGCTAAGTCGGACGATTTTGAGCCGGAAAGCCAGTGCGCGCGTCCCACGTGCTGCGCCGTGCCGCCGGGCCTTCCCACCCCGACGTCCATGCCGCGCCGTGTCTGCTGGGCCCCACTGACGCCCCCAAAAGCGTCGCGCCCAGGTGCGCCTTCCCAGGTCGGCCCCGGTCCAGTTGGCCCGCGCCGGGTGGCGGCGACGCCCAAGCCGCGCGCACCACGCGTCGCGCTCCGCCGACGCTTGTTCTCGCTAGAGGTGCCTACGTGTGTGGGGAGGCCAGGCCAGCCTGGACGACAAGCCCGCGTGGCATCACCTCCCGCCTCTCCATCGCCTATAAATGGAGCCAGAGCACTGTCACGTCGCGCCTCTGTCCGAGCTCCGTCGTCCGCCATTGCTGCGCCGCCGTAGAGCTCACTGCCCCGCTCGACACCGCTGGTCCTCAGGCACACTAGAGCCACCACACGACTCCACCTCAGCCTCCCAATTCATGCTTGCCCAGCCCCACGTCCCATCTCGCCGGAGCCGCAGCTCCGGCCGCTGCCACCGCGCTGCTCTGCCGCCCGCGCTCACCGGAGCTTCCCCGACCCCAACTCCAGCCACGGGTTGACCCTAGGAGAGCCCCTGGTCAACCTCCGCCGCTTTCCCGGCCAAGTCCGGCGGCGAGCTCGCCGGATTCCGACCGCCCAAGCCGCCGTCCGTGGCCAAGGGCCACATTGTAAACCCTGAGATCTATCCAAGGGCTAAATCGTTAAACCAGGGACCTTTTTGTTATTACAAGGGCTTATGTGTGAACTTTGAAATCTTTCCGAGGACCTACCTCGAAATAGATTCTTCAGATCTAGTTTCAAATTCCTGAATCTTTTAAAATCAATATAAAATTACAAAAAAATCGGAAAAATGGAAACTCAACTGTTCTGGAATCCTTGTGATGAGTACTATCGTTTGTAGAAAGGATGTATATACTTTTACTGCTCAGGTTTTGAATGATTTTGAATTCTTCAGTTTGGCTTGATTTGAAATAATTTGAAATCTGGAACTGTTCAAGATGTGAATTTGGGATATGATGCTACTATGGCCATGCTTGTTCTTGTTTAGAAAAATGGCACATAGATCTCTTGGAAATCTTCAGTTATGAATTATTTTTGATATCTAGCTTTGCCTCTGTTTTTGATTTGTTTAAAAATATTTGTTTATCAAATGGAGTAGATATTTTTGCAGTAGCTCTGTAGCCTTGATGTGAATCTATGATAAATAGTTGAGATATTTCTTTACCTGTGTAGATTAGTCTTTTTATATATGATGGTTAGGTTGAGATAAATTCAAATTTATAATTATACTACAGTATGGCTCTAATTTTTGGTGTGTGAGCTATATGTATCAGTGTCATGCTGTATACAAAGTTTTGGCTTCATACCATGCATATATCTTGTTGTGTGATTTATTTGTGTTTTTAGTGGCTGAATCTTGTTAGATTTTTCATGCTAAGGTTATACCTCCTGTTGATCTAAATTTTTGACAGTAGCTCATATATGCTACGTTGTTCCTGTCTGAAAAGTTTCATGATCACATTGTTTGTCCTTCTTCCAGAATTATTTTGCTAAGTAAATCAAGCTCTAATTGAGTAAATAAAAAGAAAACAAAAATCATCATGTTTTCAACTTGAAGTAAAGGTTTGAATTTCATCAAGACACACCCTAAACAGCACCCCTTACTTTGGTGAAGTAAATTATATCAAATATCTTAGATGTGCACACGATTACCATCAAGTAAGGAAGATAAATCCCACACATACCTTTTCTTAGTAAAGGAAGAGTATGCTGAATATAACTTATCTAGGTGAATGTGACCATCAATACAACCCATGTTTACCCTTCAATTCTGAACTGAGTTTTCCCTTCTTATTTATGAATACATGAAGTTAATGCATATGCATGTCGTGTAGAACTTCCGGACGGGAACTACGAGTTGGTACCGGAATCCGAGGGAGAGCTAGCTGAAGGAGAAGTGAACGTGGTGGAACTGCAGCAAGACCCGAACCAAAGTTCGGAAGACTTCACCACTGATTTTGCTAGTGAAGGCAAGCCCCGAAGCATAACTCAATTTTCTAACTTCTATAATTATGTTATGCAATGTTTGTGCATTTAAGTTTCAGGAGTTGATTTGAAACCATAGATGCATGATCCTAGGTTCCTTTGCTCAAATACTAGCATGATAGGTCGCTAGTTGCCATACTCTAAGGACACAGTAAAAGTCGAGTGATGTTCGTCACTCGCGAGCTATAGGTTTCTTATGTTGGAATGATAGGATTTTGTTAAACTGATATGCTCATGTGGTAAGAGCATTGGATTGGCTTGGATCAGTAGATGTCTGTGGTTAAGCATTTGAACGTACTAAACATTTGCCGGGAATGAGACCGGTAAGTCTAGTACCTTCTTAATCCGGTAAGGGATCTGTGACCACTAATCTTGGGAAGAGTCCCCCCTGCTTGCAACAGTGTAGTGCATGTGTGGGGTTGGGCGGCAGAGGTCGTAGCCAAGCCACCTTGTACCAAAGACTGGAAATGGATCCTAAACCGAGGACGGTTGGGAACTGCCTGGTTGGTGCATGTGTTGACACTTCTTAACGCAATCACCTAAGAACGGATTTGGAATCCGTCCCCGGCAATGGCGCCAGAAATGCTTGTTGGTATTTCTTAACCTCACCACTAGTGGCGCGTCTAGCGTGAGGGTGTAAGGAACACCCGGGTATACTGACGGGTGCAAATGAATCTGCAAGCGCACGGATACACCGTTGTAGCACTTCTCCCTAGGAGTATTCCAAAGGGTATCGAATCCAAGGAACGATGTGCACTACCTTCTATCCTAGACGAACGGTCCAAGGACACCAGACTCCTGCTAAGGTTGAGAGATGATGAGGCGCTCCCTATGAATACTGATCCCAGAGGAGAAGAGCAGGCAATTATACTCGGTTTGGACACCGGCCCCTCCTAACTATAACAGTTGGTTCACGACAAATACTTGCCTACACGTTGTATCCGAACATGGGGGATTTCAGAGGGTCCAACAGCTGTTACTACAGCGGCCTACCCCAAGACAAACCGTGAGATACAGGGCATTCGAAGGATAACCCGTAGTCTAGACACCACGTCTACACCACTGATTACTACTATAGCACGACTACGTCTGGCACCCTGTAGAAACACTATAGCACTCCGTATAAATACGGAGCGACGAACCCGCGAGCTTTGAGCTAATCTCACTTACCACAGGATCACACAGATGATAGGAAGAACGAATGCTAGCGTATTAATGTACTCCAACAAGATCTAACGAGATAAATCACACAAACGGAATGCAAACTTATGCGCTTATAACAAAAGATCAAGGGTCGTGTTCGTGAAGAACATGAGCGTCTAACTTATGAACAAACGCAAAAGCGTGAGTAACTCGTTTGTCAACTAGATCGAGGAAGCGCGTTCATGAAGAACACGAGCCTCTAAATGATGAACGAACGAAGAACTCAAGAACATATCACTCATGCATGAATACCACTTCAGTCTAATTGGAAAATACAAGAATACTCACTTTGCTCTAATTGAAGAACATGACACCCTCACCAACACCACACTCTACCTAGAACCTACTCTCACCTACATGGATCAACTCATTTGATCCATGAGAGATCACATGAGGGAGGAAACAAGTGTTTCTAAAGAGGAGGAGGAGAATGGGATGTCTCTATTCTAGCCCCCTCCCCTTCTATTTATAGGCCAAGGAGAGTAGGAGGAGCCCCTTGGCTGCCATGGGTGCCACAAATAGGGTGGTGACATGTGGCAAAGAGGAGTGGGGGCCAAGTAGCTTGCAAGAGAAGGAGCTTTCCGGTAGGATCCTGAGGGAATATTCGGGCACACACCTAGGACCGCCTTTGCTTCATCACGACAAGCTGACACGTCGAAGGGCGACACGAGAGGCCGCAAAATGGGTTCGGCCGACCCCTCCCCTCACACCGCCTTTCGTCCAGGTGACTGCCAGGTAGGTCCCAAGGTGGGTATGGGAGTGCATGCGGTATTTTTAGCCATTTATCTCGTGGTTGTGGGCCCTTGGATCCGCGTACTAGCTCCTGATTGGTCGAGAGTATGTTTCTTTGGATCAATGATGTGTCATGGACACGTGGACTCCTGTGTGACAGCACGTCCCCATGTGGCTTGGTGTGGGTCCCACCGGGCCCACATGATATCTTGTGTATATCTCTTTCATCCGAACTCCAAAGTAGGCAAATGATATATCCATTTCGATCGTCTCGACGAGCCCATTGCAGTGGTGCAGACCAATTTGGCATTTGTGATTGTTTATGATGATGCCATATCTATGCCATTGGTGCACTTGCTCTCAACTGTGTCATTTAACACGTATTTCGGTGCGTCCTGCAACAAAAGCCAGAAACACCAACACTTGTGGAAATTGTTAGTATAAACCCCTATTCTAGTGTTGATGATCCTTTTACATTTATTTTATGCAGGTATTGACGGTGTAAAAGCAGTACTTAACAGCCGTCAACAGCATACCCCACCCCTTTTGGTTTCTAGTTGTCTGTTCTTGGGGTGTGCATTCTCCCGTGTGTTTAGGTCTACCTTGCAAGGTTGTTAATCGATCGATCGTCGGCCTCTCACCATTATCCAAGATTGATTAACCATACACTCTATGTCCCTTTAATGATGGAATTGGGAAGTAATATGGATGTATGCTTAATTGTTTGCACAACTTATGCTTGCAATAGTTGCTTACTTAGTGATGGTTAATCAACTAGAATTTTGAGCTAAAACTTGAAAGTAGGACCTACTCTTTGTTGCTTTTCAGCAAAAGAAACCCACTAGCCAAGAAGCTTTGCATGTCTAGAGAGTTGGTGATTTTCCATCACCCGACGGTTAAGTCTTGTTGAGTATTAGTATACTCAGCCTTGCTTTTGTTGTGGTTTTCAGGTGATGTGAATGATGATGAGTTTCCGTGGCCTGGTTCTCTCCCACCCGGTTGGGAAGTTGAGTGGGAGGATGACAATGCTTAGTGACATCATGGATGGACTCCTATGATGTCCCGTATGACGTTTAGTATTTTATTTCCACTGTGTTTTGAACTCTGAACTATTTACCCTTATGCAAAAGACTTGGTTTGTAATAATGAACCTTGTGGAACTTGATGTAATAATTTGTGAATTGTCTATCTCTGGACTCACCTTCGAGTGAGTTTTGATGTACAAGTGTTCGATCCTTGTTAAGTGATTTACCAGGCTTGACCCGACAGATGCGACAAGTTACTTCTGTATTGTTTCTTAATGACCAAATGAAATGGTTTAAGCAGTAGTATGGAATTAATTTGGGCGATTCTGTCACACAGAGAAGGAAGGTGAGCTGAATCAACATTTAAGCTATCTGAAGCCTGCATAGTGGGGAATAACCCTTATCTATGTTTCCCGCGTGCTAGGCTTGCACGCCCTTGCATTGTCAGGACCAAACTAACGCCCTGTGCAGCCTACCAATCACAGCTATGTTGCATTGTATAAACCTGAGTAAAGCTAATGCAGTCTACCAATCAGCCCCTAGCGACTCTGACACCTCCGTTGTGCTCGCCTGGGCGAGGTGGGATTATGGAGCTGCGCTTCCTATTTGCTCTCTACGCCGGACGAGCGCTCTGGCAAGGGGGCTCCTATATGGCTACCGAAAGGTGGATAAGCATTGTAACTTCTAGCCCACCAAAAGACCATCTAAGATTTGCTATCAAATAGTTTTCAGTCATCCCACCTCCTGACTATTAAAAAAAAGTTGAAACATATTTCAAAAATGTTCAACATTTTTTTCAACATTTTACGTTATTTTTTCATCAACATTTTATAAATTGTTGCAACATTTTTAAGATCAACAATTGTCGGGACTAACATTTTAGGCACGACACCGTGGCGGCGCCCTCTCCGGCACCAGCGGCGGCGCGCGAGCTCCGGCCGGTCAGCCGCGCGAGGAGGCGCGTGGGCTCCGTCCCGGTCCCAGGTGGCGGCGGAGCTCCGGCCCCGACCCCAGCGCGGCGCGTGCGGGGGCTCCGGCCCCGACTCCGGCCGGCGCGCGCGGGGAGGGCGGCGGCGCGGAGCCCGCATGGGGGCGGCGGCGCTGATTCACGGGAGGAGGTGTGGGAAGAGAGAGGTGAGGTAGGGTTAGGGATGAGATCCAAGAGCTCTGGTTGGTTGCACGAATCTTGAAGGAGTGGAAGATGAAGAAGAAAAAATCTTCAGCAAGACAGATAGGATTCCCGCTCTCGCAATGTGTAATGGGCTGCGGCCCAACGATTGCTGCCGCCTTCTCGTTTCGTAGGCCCACAACTTATGGTAGTAGGACAGCAAGCACGTCTATCTAAGCCAACATAGGTGCAGCTGCCGTTTTTTCAGTTCTTTTTCTATCGTCTGTTCTTTGCAAGTATTTTATAAACTTTATTATTCTAAACTGATTATTATCCAAATGCCATCCGAAAATTATATTAAGTGATAAAAATGCAGTAAACATTGATGTGTCAAAAAGGAGAAACCATTGACTGAGCTTCCCATATAGTCATGTACTGACTGACCTAAGACAGACATTAGCGTGATTTGCTTTTTTTAAAAGAAAAAATACATTGCAGCGTGGGAGGGGCTGAAATCTACAAAGAAGCATTGAGAATGAGAAACTTAAGAGATAACCATGAACAACACCGTGGGAGTAGAACGCTGGACTAGGAAAAAGCTCCGTTACCAACATGAATTTTCTAGCCGAGGCTACTCCTAGTAATCATGGGGAAAAGGCACTCCATTGGAAATTAGTATAGCTCTTGTTGATAGTAAAATAATGCCTTGTCAAATCGGAATCGTCGTCAACCGCAAATTAAAACTTCCTAGAGCCATGACAGATAACACAAGTGTGCCTACCTCTTATACTTTTACACGAAATTAAAGTCATGTTTAATTCGGCAAATGTCACTGTTCACCTGTTACATCGAAGTGTATGTTCTCTCTATGCACACTGCTCAATGCGGTAAGTTGCTAACAAATTGTCACTGCTCACACGTCACATCGCAGCAAATTTACCTAACTGATCAATGCAAGATGTGGTACAGTTAGGTTAGGTATGAAAACGGTCGGGATAGATTCTGAACCGAACGTTTTCGTTTTCTAAATTATGATCTTGTTCCCATTTTTATCAAAGTATGAAAGTTGTCTTATTCAACTAATTTTTATGGTTACTCTTCACTATTTTATAGTAGTTTATTTTCATAAATGTAGAGAAATCTCGAACCTATCATTTTCGTTTTATACAATGTGATTTCGTTTTCAACCATTTTCATCATCCCTGAGTACAGTGCCGGTGCCCGCTGCCGCCATATGCCCGACGTTTGCACGATCAAGTTGAGTTCAATAAAAACCGGATCTTTATGTAGACATCACCTCACCTATTCTAGATGTTCTTTAAGTGCAACCCTTATAAATTGCCGGAACCCATTGATTTGCATCGAAGGTTGCAACAAGAAACGCATGTCATTATCTGCAGCAACACTTGCCAGCAAGTTTACTCACCTCCTCTGCAGGGGCGGGGAACCTACGGCTGGGCAGGGTTCGCAATTTCGTGGTAAACCGGCCGGCTTACCGCGAAAACCGACCAACCCGGTGCGGGCCGGTACCGGTTCGGTCCGGTAGGAACCTGCTGGATTTCAAAAATTTTAAATCTGAATTCAAAAAATTGAAAAATGAAAAAAAAATTCTAAAAATACTTCAAGATTTATAGATTTTAATGGTGTCAAAATTTTTCAAATATTAGTTCATTTAGTATTTTTGTGGACATGAGAAGTTCAACCAAAAAAGAAAAAGAACAAAATTAGACCGGTTGAACTTCTAATGCCCGCAAAAAATACTAAATGCTCTAATATTTGAAAATTTTTGACACCATTAGATTCTGCGCACCTTGAAATATTTTTAGGAATTTTTCTTTTATTTTTCAATTTTTCAGTTCAAATTTGAAAACATGCTAAATTTTTGAATTCACTGGTAAACTAATGAAACCGGCCAGCATACCGACCGAACCGCTCGGTATACCAATCCATACCGAATGAACGGGGATTCAAATTTGATTTTCGAATTTGTCCGGTTTTGAGCGGTTTCCGCGGTATACCTCTCGGTATATCGGTACCGGAGGGCGGCGGTTCGACCCTCCGGTTCGGTATGATGAACCCTGCGGTTGAGAGAGGCCACAGCCACAGTACCATCACTCGCTTGGCCGCTTTTTCTTGCCGCCGGCCACCCATGCCAGATGGCCAGAAGGGTGAGGAAAATCATATCTGCTCTTTTCAGAACGATGCCTACTTCATTTTTTTTAGAACACATAGCTTTCATTCAACGAACTGAAGTGTTACAATCATTCTGGATAGAGGATAAAAGAAAGCTAGGAGGCTAGTCCGGCCACACGACACTAGGCCTATTCTTTTTTTTTTTAGAAACATAGCTTCATTCATTGATAGCCAGGATTACAATCACGCTGGAGTGAGGGTAATAGAAAGCTAGGGGGCTCATGCCACACAGAGCTACAGCTAGATGAGGTTACATATTTAGCACAGAGATGAGCTACTTCATTTGCACTACGCCTAGTATGGATACAATCAAAGGAGATTAAAGTAGAAGCCAACTCTTCCATCTCCTCCAAAATGACAGCAATTTCAGATCGTTGTTGCCTGCGATTCTTCCAAAGGGTGACAAACTGAAGAGAATCTGTCTCAATGATCAGTCTCCTGAAACCTCCCTCCAGCGCCATCCGCAAGCCATCCCGGCAGGCCTCTGCTTCTGCAGCAAGAGCTGATGAAACTGCCGGAATCCCTCTCGACAAGGCACCTAGAAAAGAGCCCCTCGAATTGCGCAAGACCACCCCGGTGGATCCAGTCATATTATCAGGAGAGAAGCCTCCATCGCAATTTATTTTGACAACATTCTGTGGTGGAAATTTCCATTGCTCCCTTGGCTGCCTCACATTCCCTTGCTGTTGTCGGGTAGGCAACAGTAAGAAGCAAGCGTCCAGCGCCCACTCAATAGCCAGCTTAGGATCAATTGGTGTTTTTCCGTGTTTCCGATCATTCCTCGCTGTCCAAAGAGACCACATGCCACACATGATCACAGTCCTATCTTCCTCTTTGCAGACATGATCGTCGAGCAGATCGATTGCCCATGTTCTTGGACATAACCGTGGCAATTTAATCCCACCAATCTCTTTCAGCTTCCTCCAAAAAGACCTTGCCATAGTACAGTCCACCAGTGCATGATACGAAGTTTCTTCCGGAGTACCACAGATTTCGCAATTAGCAATTTGGTCTATGTGATGGCGATGCAAATTTGCCCGAGAAGGCATGTAATTGTGTACAACTCTCCACCAGAATACACGAACTTTTGGTGGCACTTTCTGTCTCCACAATTTCTTCCATCTTGGATCGTTGTCAGCAACAGAATGGGATGATTGACCACCTGTAAATGCTCACTCTTGCGCATTAGTTTCAGTCAACAATCGATATGCTGATCGTACAGAATAGAAGCCATGGCGCTCTCTCGACCAAGCCTAGAAGTCATCCTGTACTCTCCCTAGCGGGATTTGCTTAGCAGCCTCCACATCAAACGGTAACAGATTAGAGTGCAGGGCCTCCTCATTCCATGTTCTCCCATTGTCAGATATCAATTCAGCAACATAAGTGGCCATTGCACCATCTTTCTTACACATAGGTTTATGGCCAACACCTACAGGAAGCCATCGGTCATTCCATATATTTGTTGAGGCCCCATCACCAATTCTTTTTATCAGCCCCAACTCAAGTACTTTTCTGCCGGCAACGATTGCACGCCAAGTATGTGACGAATTCTTTTTCTTCCCGGCTGTCATGAAATCTCCATGAGGAAAATATTTGCCTTTTAGAACTCTAGCACATAAGGAATCAGGGTTCATCATGAGATGCCAGCCTTGTTTGCCTAGCATGGAAAGATTGAAATTTTTAACATCTTTAAATCCCATGCCTCCCTGACACTTTGGCAGTGTGAGGTCATCCCATTTCTTCCAATGAATACTTCTTTTGTCTGCCACACCACTCCACCAGTAATTTGAGATCGCCGAGGTGATCTTCTTACATGTATCAGGGGAAAGAAGGAAGCAACTCATAGAGTATGTTGGGACTGCTTGTGCAACGGATTTTATCAGAGTTTCTTTCGCAGCTCCACTAAGCTTCTTCTCACTCCACCCCCCCCATAACATTCTTGATCTTTGTAGGAATGTGTTCAAAAGCTTCTTTAGTACTCCTTCCCACTGCTGTGGGCAGCCCCAAATATTTTTCTGACAAGGCTTCAGTTGCAATGCCAGTGATTTGCTTTACTTCAATTTTCACCTCATCCTGACAATTAGCACTGAAAAAGATTGCAGATTTCATTATGTTAACCATTTGCCCTGAACCTGCTTGGTATGCTTGCAGAATGTCCATCAATCTTCGTGCACCATTTGCACTAGCCTGTGTAAACAAGAGGCAATCATCGGCAAACAAGAGATCGGATACCCAGGGAGCATGGATATCCACTCTAACCCCTTTTGCTAAGTAATTAGGCCCAACATTCTTGAACATACAGGACAACCCTTCTGCACATATGAGGAACAAGTATGGGGATAAAGGATCACCTTGACGAATCCCCCGAGAAGGAAGGAACATCTCTGAAAAGTGACCATTTACCCTCACTGAAAATCTTACAGATTCCACACACTTCATGATCCGAGAGACCCAGCCTTCACTAAAGCCCAATTTTAACATAATAGACCGAAGGTAGGACCATTCCACTCGGTCATAGGCCTTCGCCATGTCCAATTTTACAGCACATGCACCCGTAACTCCCTTTTTCCTGCTGAGGTAGTGTATGCTCTCATATGCAACAAGCACGTTGTCAGAAATTAAACGACCTGGAACAAAAGAGATTGTTCTTCCGAGATGATATCATCCAAGACTAATCTCAGGCGATTGGCAATAACTTTGGAACAAATCTTGTAAAGGACATTACATAAAGCAATAGGTCTGAATTGAGTTAGATCTTGAGGTGCTTTTACCTTGGGAATTAACACCAGAACCGTGTTGTTCACGATGTCCGGCATATCTCCACCATTCAGAAAGTTCAGAACCGCCTTGGTCACATCATTACCAACTAGCTGCCAATGCCTCTGGAAAAAACCTGCTGAAAAACCGTCTGGCCCTGGTGTTTTATTTGGGCGCATCATGAATAAGGCCTTCTTAACTTCTTCAGCAGTAAAAGGGGCATCCAACATCGTGTTCATGGCCGAAGTGACTTTTTGTGGAACAAAATGCACCACCTCTGCAGGTGTGGAGTGAGGCTGCGCCGTGAAGAGCTGCTGGTAGAAGTTTGCTGCTAAACTCTCCAAATCTTCTTGGTTGGTACAGACCGAACCATCAGGGTGCTTCAGGCCAGTGATCTTATTTGTTCTGGTCCTTTGCCGGGCCTTTGCTTGGAAGAACGCCGTGTTACGGTCTCCTTCATGAAGCCAATCAATCCTGGACCGCTGTTTCTCCATCACCTCTTCACGTGTCAGGATTTCTGATAGGCGACGGCTGATATTTCGCTCTTCTCTTGATGGGCCGGAATTCAAACTATTACTTCTCAGGTTTTCAAGCCTACAGCGCAAATGAGCAAGTTCCTTTCTCACAGAGCCAAACTCGTCCCTTTCCCATATCTTCAATGTGTTTTGCATTGTGTTCAGGGAAGACTGCACATCTGTCAAGGAATTACAGTCACTCGTCCAGGCAGCGGCAACTGTTGCCTCATAATTCTCATGGCGTTGCCACATGTTTTCATACCGAAAGGGTTTCCCCCTGCCACGTCGACCCGGCCGATCGTCGCAAATGGATAAGCACTGCACAATGATCAGATTCAGTAGTTTGGACATGTTGCACAGAAGAGTCGCCAAATAAATTCAGCAAGCTTCCATCAGCCAAGGCCCTGTCCAAACGAACTTTCACATTATGTCTGCCATCCCTTCTGTTGTCCCAAGTGTATGGTAGTCCCATATAGCCTAGATCAGTGAATCCAGCATATTCTACGGCAACTCGGAACCCTTCCATCTTCCATTCCTCCCGTTCACAGCCTCCAAATTGTTCATGCTCATGAAGAACCTCATTAAAATCCCCTGCACAAAGCCAAGGGAGATCACTCTGGTTGCGAAGGAACCTCAACATACGCCATGACTCGTGCCTTCTCGATCTTTTTGGGTCCCCATAGAAACCCATGAATCTCCATTGCTCTCCCCGACCACTCTTCTCAGCCACCCAAACATCTATATGATATTTGGAGTAGGATTTCAAGTCCACCACAACATCATTGGTCCACAGTAGTGCTAACCCGCCACTGAGACCCGCACAATTGACACCAAAAGCATTAGCAAAGCCTAAACGTTGTCGTAACTCCGTTTCAGCCTTTCTGGCTACCATCTTCGTCTCCGACAAAAACAGCACCTTGGGATGGTTGAGCTCCACCAGATTGCGGAGCTCACGAACTGCCTCGGGCCTCCCACAGCCCCGGCAGTTCAAGCACATGGTATTCATGGTGCCCGGCGGGGGCTGCTGCCCGCAGCCGCCGCCGATCTTGCATTTGGGTTGGATGAAACTCGTTGTTTCTTCTGAACTTCGTTGATCTCATCAGTTCGGTCAGAGTTGTTGCCTAGTTGAGCCAATCTATTCTTGACCAGGCCGCTGGGAACATCACTGTGTTCCTGCACTGGCCTATACTGACCAGGCCGTGTGCGCTTCCTTGGGCTCTCTGTCGTCGGTCGCGCCCCTTCCTTAGATGGATTCTTGACCGGCTCCTTGTCTTTTGCCTCACGTCCTTTCCCTTCCTGTGTTTTGGAAGAGTTCACATCAGCATTAGCTTCCTGTCCAGATGAAGGACCAGTCTTCGAGGCACGGTGTTCACCCTCCTGCCGAGGAATGTGTTGTGGTGCCGGTGTTTGTCCACTGTGTGTCCTCGAGGTGCCGAAGGTTTCCGCTGCCGCTGCACCAAAACTCTGTGGTTTCTTCCTCTTTTCTTCCAGAGCATGCAGTTTAACGTCATAGGGAAGTTTTCCCAGAGCATTCTTCGGTGCCGGCGTTGGGCACTCCAGGTGCATGTGTCCCATCAAACCACAGGACTTGCAAAAGAACGGGAGTTTCTCAAATTGGATGTCAAACCATTCCGGCACTGCATCTTTCTTGGTTTGTAACAACACACCTCTCCTCAATGGCTTCTGCACCTCCACCGCCACTCTAGCCCGCAGGAAAGGGCCACTAATCTTGCCATCCGGGTCGGCATCTATCTTCACCACTTTGCCAATCAGACCTGCAGCCCTTGTACCCTGCTTGACCTCCATCCAACCGAAAGGCAGGTTCAGAATATGCACCCACATCTCCATGTGCGCAAAGCAAACATCAGAGGGCTTCAGAGCTGCATCATACTCTCGCATGATAACTGCATGCTTACCAATCATCCATGGTGATCCATCGAGGACTCTATGTTTGTCCTCAGCACATCCAAACTCAGCGATAAACAGGTTCTCCTCTTTGTCCCCCACCGAACGCAGTTTGAGGCCAAAGGGGTTGCCCCATGCCGGTCGCATCGCTCCGGCAATAGTGTTGATGTGAAGAACAGACGGTGAGAGGACTTTACTGATCAATGACCAAGTACTCGTTCCACCCGGCGCATCCTCTTCATCATCGCAAAAACTAGCAACCTCACCCTCCTCAGTGGTGAGATTCAGTTTCTCCATGAGAGACGCTACACGCGCCTCTTCCTCCGGCGATCGACGAGATCCTGAATGGTTGGCGCTGCCTCCGACCGTAGCCATGGTGACAACGAAGGGCAACCGGGGAAGAAGGGGTGTGACTGCAGGAAAACTAGCTGCAGCACAAAATGTGTTCCTAAGCGGCGCTCTAGCCCCAGCAGTGCTAGGGTTTTGGTGGCCTCCGGCGCGGAACAAGCTAACCGGAACTATTTGCGGTGGTCGACGGTGACTGGAGGGTCACCGGCGATATGAGCGGGGACGCCGCAGACCTTCTGGCCACGGTGGAGCAGGGGATCGTGCCGGCGGCGGCCCTATCCCGAAGCAGTTTCCCGGTCGCCCTCAGAATCGCCAGGTAAGACGTGAGCGTGAAAGACGGAGAGTCGGTTCCATCTCAATCTCGGCAGCGTGTTTTGCACAGAGATGTGCAGTACCATTCGCCGATCGTTTAACATGAACAAAAGAGAAAGAAGAAAGTGAAGACATCAGGTTCTCTATCTCCTCTAAGATTACAGCAATTTCCGATCTCTGGTGCCGTCTCTTGTTCCATAAGGAGACAAGTTGAAGAGAGTCTGATTCCATGATCACACTGCTTGTTTCGGAACTGTTAATTACTAGCCTCAGACCATCACGGCATGCTTCCGCCTCCGCCACCAGAGCAGATGCCACTGTTGGTAACCAGCACGCTGAAGCATAGATGAAAGCTCCAGTGTGGTCTCGTAGTACTGCACCGGTAGAACCACTCATCTCGTTTGCAGAGAATCCACCATCGCAATTAAGCTTTACAGTGCCAACCGATGGAGGACACCACCTCTCCTTCCTGGCCACTTGCCCTGTCTGATTACCTTGTTGCAGTATCAGAAGTTGGAAGCATGCATCCAAAGCCCAGTCAATCGCCAGTTTGTGTTCAATTGGCTTCTTCCCGTGGTAGCAATCATTTCGGGAGTTCCACAACGACCACATACCGCAGAGAATGACCACCCTGTCCTCCTCCTTGCAATGCTTGTCATCTAGGAGGTCTTCTGGGCAGGTAAGTGAGCGGAGTTTCGGCAGCTTGATTCCTTCCAGTTCCTTCAATTTCTTCCAAAAGGCTTGAGCGAGTGAACATTCCACCAGAGTATGATATGTTGTTTCGTCTGGAGCACCACAAATGCCACCGTTTGCAACTGGGTCGACATGCCTCCTATGAAGGTTTGCCCGGCATGGTATGTAATCATGCATAACCCACCACCAGAATACTCGTACCTTCGGTGGTACCTTTTGCTTCCACAGGTTCTGCCACCTTGGGTCCATCCCAGCGCCCAAGTGTGACGAGGCAGTATACACTGGTGGAAAACTGGGATTTAGTCCCGGTTGGTAAGAGGCTTAAATCTCCAAAGGCCAACCGGGACTAATTAATAGAGACAAAAGGCCTCCCCTTTTATCCCGGGTGGACAACCGGGACAAAAGGGGTCCTTTTGTCTCGGGTGGTATTCCCACCCGGGATAAAAGAGTTTTCCAAAAAAAACCCCTCTCCACCCACCCCCACCCCCTCTGCCTGCGCTCCCATCTCTCATCCCCATCCCCATCCCTATCCTCCCATCCTCATCTTCCTTAACTCAATCTTCAACTCAAGAACAAGAAGAACACTTCACAATTTGTTCACTTCACACTTTACAAAATTCACAACACAACACATGCAAATCTCACATTCGAATCATCCGAATCACAAATCATACATAATTCAATTTCATTCAATTCACAACATGTACATAAATTTGATTCATCCACACACATGTACATAAACTTGATTCATCAAAAATGCACAAAATCAACTACGGATTACATGTCACGGTTTCTCTATCTCCAAGAACTTACCGTGACCTCGCGCCGCCATCTGGAGACCGCGCCGGCGAGCAGTTCGGAGTCCCGGGTGAGTCTGTCAGGAAAGAACACACACATCATCAGAACACGTGTTTCATTTCACGTAGTGTGTCAGCTAAGTAACGGGTAAACCCAAGAAACCGGAAGTCTAGTTGCTGCGCACTGTGTGGGTCGGCGGGGTTCTTCCGGGCGCCAAGGGGCTCGCCACCGCGGAGACGGCGCGCTGCGTTCTTCCGGCGTCTGAGAGGCTCGCCGTCGCCGAGACCGCAAGCAGCCGCGACGGACGCCAGCAGCAGGCAGTAGCACACGAATGCGAGCAGCCGCGCCGGACGCCGGAGGCCTCGCCAGATGCCGATCGCCGAGACCGCGAGCAGCCACGACGGACGCCGGAGGCCGCGCCGCGCCGCCCGGGGATCGAGATCCACCCTGCGAGATGGAGAGGAAAGAGAGATGAGAGGAGAAGAAAGGAGGATAAGGTTTGACTGGTGGGTGGTGGGAGAAATAATGATGAGATGAGAGAGGGGGGCGGAGGGCATCGGTGGATGGAGATGGGTTAGTCACGGGTGGGGGTACCACCCGAGACTAAAGGGTTCCCTTTAGTCTCGGGTGGTAACACCATCCGGGATAAAAGGCTGACGCCAATTATTATGGCTACGTAGCTGTTGGCGGTCACATCTTTATTCTCGGGTGATTTTACCACCCGAGACTAAAGGGGGTGCGGCGTATGCGTACCCTTTAGTCTCGGGTGGTAACACCATCCGGGATAAAAGGCTGACGCCAATTATTATGGCTACGTAGCTGTTGGCGGTCACATCTTTATTCTCGGGTGATTTTACCACCCGAGACTAAAGGGGGTGCGGCGTATGCAGCTATTTCAGGTCACGTCGCCCCAAACCCTTTAGTCTCGGCTCCAAAATTCAACCGGGACTAATGTGTGGGAACAAAAATCGTTTTTCTACCAGTGATATGATCTTGCTTGCAGTTCAGCTTCAACCAGGAGACGGTATGCAGACTTTACAGTGTATAGGCCATGCTTTTCCCTAGACCACACCCAGAAATCCTGTTGTACTTGTCCCAAGGGAATTTTGTTTCGTGGCTGCAGCAATAAAGGGGAGAAGGTTCTGGTAGAGGGCCTCCTCATCCCACGTTCCACCATCTACTTCATTTCAGCTTCCAGGCATGGGCACTGCCGCTTCATTTTCCACGGTGCATCGTTTCGAAGAGCAATATACTGTTCTTACAAGTGGGTAGAGAACTTTGGTTCGATTACCATATATTGACGTTGAAAACTTTGAGAACCCGTTTGATTTTTACGGAATTGGGACAGCCAAATTTTAAGTATTCCTGTATTCCATGTCTTTCATTCTTGGCTTCTTGTAAGTAGATAAGTGGATTTTGATCGAGCTATTTTTCTAAGGGAAAACGCAAAAGAAGGATTCCAAAACGCAAAAAATCGGTTGCCAAAGAAAGCATCGACGCAAATGCAATTATGCAAAAATTGAGGAAGCTAGTTCTTTGCAACGTTTGCATTGCGAGTTGGGCTCCCTGGGCCAACCGAAACTGTGTGGGTGGGTGGTAGTTCTTCGCATCGTTTGCAAAGTTGGCTGCAAGCTTTCTGGTGACAATTTCCCTCCAACCAAATTGGATCAGCAAACAAGCAAAATTTTTGAATTAAATTGGTTGGGGTGGGCCAAGCCCGGCCAGTAGTGCAGCGGCTGGGAGACACTTGAGAGCCCAAGTGGTAAGCCACTATAATGGGCCCTCCCCCACAAAAAATAAGTTAAATATCAAAGTGGGTTTATAACCCACATATCAGATATTAAACTGATAAGAACAGATACTACACTTGATCTTAGCCAAAAAGCCGAGAAAGGCATGCTTTAGACCATCCACACTCGTCATACTTTATATCCTCCTTCAAAACGGAATATTCCAACCTAGTCAGCGAGATTCTCTCCTTTATATGTACTTCTCCCGCACTCATCACTCCTTTATACTCTTTCTCCATCCCAACAACCAGGCTGGGCCCAACACGTCAGTCTCACTTTTCCGTTTTTCACTCCCACCGCCCCCTTCTTTCCCCATTCCCCTCTCTCTCCCTGTCTCTCTCACCGTCGCGGGCGGCGGCCAAAGGTCAGCACGGTGGTGAGCAGCCAGCAGCCGACGACTCATCCCTCCCTCTCCACGGCCGGCGGTAACCAAACTCAAGACCTCCTCTCTCTCCTAGCGTCGGCCGCCGCGGCCCCGACGGCGGAGCAGGGGCCCTGCCTCCAGCCCCCTCCGCTAGGCGAGGCGGCGTGACCCTCCTACGCCGGCGGGCCAACGGCGGCGCGGCTAGGCGAGGCGGGCCAACAGCGGCGCGGCCCTCCTCCGCCCCCTCCTCCCACCGCTGTGCGTGGAGGCTGGCGCCCCCGCGTCCCCTGTTCCGCGACCCTCTCCCCTACTTCGGGAGACCGGAGGCGCCCATCCCATCCAACCCACGTGTGCGGCGTGCTCCGGCGACGGACTCCGGCGCGGCCTCCTCCAAGCTCGGGCGGCACTGCGGGGGCGACTTCGGGCCAGCTCCTCCCCCCCAATGGCCTCGCGGTGGCGCGCGAGCAGATTCTGCGGCGACGATGACGGCGGAAGGAGCAGCGGCACGAAGCGGCGGCGGAGGGAGTTGTGCCATTCCGTGGCGGAGAGAGCTCAGAGGCGGAGCGCGGTCCCGGAGGCGGGCTCGTCGGTGCGGGGAGGAGCAGGTGTTGGCTAGATCTGCGGTCTAGGTCTCGGCGGCCTCCCTCCCCACCGACGGCGTCGTCCACAGCTCCGTGGCAGAGGCGGCCCCTCGAGCTCGTCGCCTGGAGGCCGGCGAGCTCCGCCTCCGCGCTCGCCTCGGCTGCGGGTGAGCTCCACCTCGCCGACGCCCTCTGCTCCACCTCGACGGCGCACGTGGTTCGCCCTCCCGTCGTCCTCGCGTCGGCCACTGCTCTCCCCGACGACGGCGACGAGATGGCCGCGGCGGGCCGTTCCGAGTTCGGGTGCGAAGATCGGGTGCTTTGGCTACAAGCAGAGGAGCAGGGGTGGAGCCCACCAATAAAGGAGGTCTCTACCTCCGCCGGATACAAAGGAGACGGGAGGGTTCCTCGGTTTTACCGTGCTCCTGCAGGAGACCGCTGCAGGAGACTTTCCTGGATCGCCTCCCTCCAGGAGGGTATCCCGTGCACCGGTGCGGGTGGTCTTAGTCAGGAGCCCAGCGTCGCATTATATGGCGACTCGACGCCGCCGCTCTTGGTGCCTGCGGGAGGTGGGATTATGCAGCTGAACGCGCTGCGCCGCTGCCGGCCTGCCGCTGCGCTAAGCGTTTCGACCATAAATGGGCTGCAGCCCATCTAGTGTTGCTACCTTGACTTAGGCCCACTATTCAGTAGTCCGTCCAAAGGGGGAGGGCAAGACGTCGAAGCCTAACAAGTCGGATGCTCTTCGTTTCAGTTCGTTTTACCGTCTGTTCATTTGGGGAAAAAATCATTTTTTTGCGGGTATTTGGAAAAATCATAAGAAGTACTATAAACAAATAAAATGTACACTAAAAAAATAAAGTAATGATATGTTATACTGATAGTCCTAAGGCCTATAATACTTTTTTGGGTGATTTTTCGTTGAAAGCAACTGTGAGGCATTTCAGCATGGGAAGAACAGAGATATAGAACTAATAACGTGGCAGAGCATGGAACATTTGCACGTTACAAAAGCGAACCATGTACAACGCGGTTAGAAGTAACTCCATTGGACTAGGAAATTATAAGGCTCCCGTCACCATCAATTTACTCGCGGGGCCACTCCTTTTGCTGTTCACGGAACATGCACTTAATAAGACTCCACTGGAAAAAGGGAAATGTATACTGCATAATCCCACCAGCACTTCTTTGTTCAGTTGAAATTGGAAGCAAGATTAGGTACAGTGCGTGACGCCGGCACGTCGATACTTTTATTTACTTGAGGACGAACTGATAGACTGCGCATCAATCGAACGCTTGGGGGAAACGGTAGCTATGGAAAGCGAGAGAAAATATAATATTTGTCATTGAAAAAATACTACAATTGGCCTATTAGCTCAGTTGGTTAGAGCGTCGTGCTAATAACGCGAAGGTCGCAGGTTCGAGACCTGCATGGGCCATAATATGTCATTTTTTACTTTTCAGTTTCTACCTTTTTTTATGCTTCCATTTCTTTTTTTTTGAAATGTTATATGCTTCCGTTTCTATGCCACGCCTTTCCCATTCCATTTTTTAAAACTTGCCGCACGCTATGCTATTTAATTTACCAGCTTATAAAATACTCTTTTAATCTTGATCTTGTTCTTGCACTCTCCACTAGCCGTGATGGGCCGGGGCACGCTTTTTTTTTTTTTCTGTCATGCTGTGGTCGCCATGGAGCAGAAAGGCAATGCAACGTGATCCGTGCTGCTACTTGCGAGCAGGCTACCCATTTACCCAACAATCGTCTTTCCCGGCCACACGCTACGGACGCTAGCCGCTAAGCTAGCTATCCGCAGGCAGGATGATGGTGTGATCGTGTGGATCCTGCAGAGACTGTTTGTGCGCGCGTGTACATACATACGCGCGGCGCCACTTGCGTGCCGACAACAAGTTCACGCCAAAATCTCTTCTCAAAGCCAACGGCTGGATTGGAAGCAAGCAAGTAGCGTCACCGAATCATCACCGGCCCAATCGCTTGACGGAGCCGCCGGCGATCCATCATCCATGCTGGACGAGCGAAAAAAATCTAGGTAGGTGCCCGGAGCAGACCACATGCCGGCGAGCGCCACTACCGGCACATGCGGCAAATGGGCGCCTCGAGCGTCGAGCAGTGTAGGCTAGGCCAAGTGTGCGGACACGGCCGTCCTCGTCCTCGTCCCCGTCTCCGGCCGGGCCCGACCACTTGTGGGACTCCGCGCGCCGTTCGCGTCCGTGCCATCTCAGGTCACGGATGCATGTCCGGCCGGCGACGATGCTCCCGATCCACGACGACAAAAACGCGTACTGTACGTGCCGACGTAACCTCGAAGATTTGCGCATCGTCATTGAACTGCGGCGGTGGTACACACACACACGACTAGGTGCTCCGAATCATTTTTTGCCGGATGATATTGAGGTAATTTTGTTCGCCGGTGGTCTTGGGGGCGCAGCAGCTCCGGGTGATTTCAGGAGAGGAGCTTTGCTATTCTGCCCTGGCAGTGTAGGCCGTGCCCAACACTCCTCAGGAGAAGCTCCGATCCTCAGGAAAAAGTGAATTGTAGGGTTAATTTTAGGCGCAACAGATGAACAGAAGAGTACAAGATGTGGATGTGTGGGGGACAAGGTAGGCGCAGCAGCAGATCTGTAGAAGTTGTCCGTTTCTTCCCCCAGGCTCAGCTGCACAGCACAGTCCTTTTCGGCAGCGTGCGGGACTGCAGGATTGGAGAGTCCAGACCAACCAGAGCAGTTTGTTTGCAAGAAAAAAAAAACCGTGCCGTTTGCATGCACCCAAACGGTTTAGGCGCAGCCGCGCATCGCCATCCCGACCTTTCCTCACCGGACCATATACCCGCTGGCCCCACCCAACGGTCCTCAGCCGCTCGCCGCCGCCTGGGGCCCGCGCACCATGGACGGCGGGCATTGCAGGCAGGTGTCGCGAAGTGGTGTGGCGAATCCGAGTTTTTCTGTTTTTAAAAAAACCCCGTCTCGCTTCGCCGTTACCCTCCCGTCCCGGCGGGCTACTCGCGCTTTTTCAACCGTTTTCCCGAGCCGAAACTATCCGCGGCGCCGGACCAGGAGGCCACGCGATCGATCCCCGTGCGCGCGGCTGGAGCTGACGTGGCGGGTAACCCAAAGGAAGTCGGCGTCGTCCGACTCGGATCGTATGTGGAGTGATGGTTTCCATGACGTGTCAAAACAAAAATCATCAATCATCAAAATGTGTGTCCGGCTATTGGCTCTACCTCTCTCTCTACATCAAAAGAATAACCGAGGGGGACAAGTGCAAAAAAGCCACCCCACCCCCAAGCCCAAGCGCTATATAAAGAAGCAGGAAGAGGATCGGTGCCAGAGCGGAGGAGGCGACGGTCCAGAGAGAGCTCACCGCCGTCGCGATAACCCACAAGTGGCTCAGCACAGATTCCGATCGAGCTGCGCGCTGTAGAACCCTTTGAGCCTGCCGGGCGGTTGATCCGAAGGTCCGGAGGAAGATGACGGTGGGCGCCGGGATCGCGGTTCAGGACGGGAGCCTCGTGGCTCTGGGGGCCAAGATCCTCCGCGAGGTGCGCGGCAATGTGCTCGTCACGCCGGCCGCCGGCGGCGGCCTCACCAACGGCGCGTTCCTCGGCGTGCGGTCCGCGCCCGCCGGCAGCCGCAGCATCCTCCCCGTCGGGAAGCTCCGGTAAGTCCGCGCGCATTCTTCACCTCTGTTCTGTTTGCGATTGCGATGTGTTGTTTGTCTGTTCCCGATTGCGGATAAGGTAATCGGTCTGTGATTTGTGATGGCTCACCAATCTGTTCAGCTAATTCTGCACACGCTATGATGGTTTTCTTTTTCTTCAAATTTGTTCTCTGGACAGCTGGTAAAATGGAATTCTGATGCTTTCAGCGAAAAGACCAAATTGATTTTTTTTAGAATAAAAGACCAAATTGTTGGGACTGTAGTTTTGCTGCACACAGCTTTTGCTCGTTTCCTGCTTGTAAATATCACTTTGGCGGCATCTTTTCTGTTTCATAGTGATTTTTCTCACAAGAGGAATAAGATATGCAACGAACCACTTGGCTTTTCCAATTCAATTTGGTCAGATGAATCATTACTTCATTAGCACTAGTTACTTGAAACAGAGAGTTTACAATAGGTAGTTTGGAACGCAAATATGAAATATTGAGCGCAGAAAAAAAATTGGTTCACGAGGAAAAAGAAAATAACAAAAAAAAAGAATAAAAATACTGAAGTCACGCTATGCTTGTGTTGCAGGGACCAACGGTTCATGTGCACTTTCCGGTTCAAGATGTGGTGGATGACGCAGAGGATGGGCTCGTCAGGCCGTGACATCCCCTTCGAGACACAGTTCTTGATCGTCGAGGGGACAGATGGATCGCAGTTCACCGGGGATAGCACCCAGCAACCTGTGGTGTACACTGTCTTCCTTCCTATATTGGAGGGGCCATTCCGCGCTGTTCTTCAGGGGAACACTGATGATGAGCTGGAGATCTGCTTGGAGAGTGGTAACTTAAGCAACCATATAAATATCACTTCTTTGACCATGATTCAGTTGTGCAATATAATAGTATTTTTTTCTCTCGCCATGATTCAGGTGATCCAGATGTGGAATCCTTTGAAGGCACACATCTTGTTTTCGTCGGTGCTGGATCAGATCCGTTTGAGGTGATCACAAGTTCAGTAAAGTAAGTCAATGCCTTCTCTGATGAACATCATTATTTTAGTCTACTATCTTGCATGTCGCATTTCCTTCAAGTTTGTGATTCAATTTACCGTCTACTTTATTTAAATACATAGCTTGCTATCTGAAATAACATCAATCAACTTGCTGCAGAGCTGTTGAGAGACACTTGCAGACTTTTTCTCACAGGGAAAAGAAAAAGGTAGTGAGATATTTCTTGAAGAAATGGTATCTGCACTTTTGGTTTCTGTCTGTTTCAGAGTTCTGAACGTTCAACTTGCTGCAGATGCCGGACATCCTAAACTGGTTTGGCTGGTGCACATGGGATGCATTTTACACCAATGTTACCGCTGAAGGAGTGAAGGAGGGATTACAGAGGTCTTTCCAAATGACAAATCTCACACTGTTTTGCCAAATACTAAACACTACCGCATTATAAGTGTACTGAAACATTAACATATCTTGTCTTCATTTTCAGCTTTGGAAAAGGTGGAGTTTCTCCTAAGTTTGTCATTATTGATGATGGATGGCAATCGGTCAGTATGGATCCTGTGGGAATTGCGTGCTTAGCTGATAACTCAGCCAAGTAAGAAGTTTAAACTTACTGCACTTTGCCAGTCGTATTTGATTTCTGTACAAAATCTAGAGACTTCAGTTCAGGTTCTGAATTTTGCCTGTTCTGTCTGTCAGCTTTGCAAACAGGTTGACTCATATTAAGGAGAACCACAAGTTTCAGAAAAATGGGAGGGAGGGTCACAGGGAAGATGATCCAGCAAAAGGCCTCGCGCACATTGTCAATGAAATTAAAGGAAAACATGAGCTGAAGTATGACACCTTTTCGATAATTCGTTGTCTTATTCAGTTTACTAATGACAATTTTTTGGAAGTTCATCTTTCTGACACATAATATCAAACAATCCAGGTATGTATATGTGTGGCATGCGATTACTGGATACTGGGGTGGAGTCAGGCCAGGTGCTGTTGGAATGGAGCACTATGAATCGAAGATGCAGCACCCTGTGTCATCACCAGGAGTTCAGAAAAACGAGCCCTGTGATGCTTTGGACAGCATAACAACTAATGGCATGGGCCTTGTGAACCCTGACAAAGTATTCAGTTTCTACAACGAGCTCCATTCTTATCTTGCCTCTGCTGGGATCGATGGAGTCAAGGTAGACGTGCAGAACATCCTTGAGACGCTAGGTGCTGGCCATGGGGGAAGGGTACTGCTGGCTAGAAAGTATCAACAGGCTCTAGAAGCTTCCATCGCTAGGAACTTCCCTGATAATGGCATCATATCATGCATGAGCCACAACACAGACAGCTTGTACAGGTAACATCTCACGCTAAAACATCTTGAAAGCATTGCTTGGTGGTTGGTGCAGTTGCCTGAAATTGTGGCCACTCACATGCTGCCATTCTTGCTGCAGTTCAAAAAGAAGTGCAGTTGTGAGAGCCTCTGATGATTTCTGGCCGAGAGACCCGGCTTCCCATACCATACACATTGCATCTGTCGCCTATAACACTGTCTTTCTTGGAGAATTCATGCAGCCGGATTGGGACATGTTCCACGTGAGTACAGATATTTTTCTTCTCCTCTGTTTAAAGTATGACTTCTTTTATGGCTTGGTTCATTGGCTGCTAATATGACCTTTGTTTCCATGGCAACAGAGTGTTCACCCAATGGCTGAATACCATGCCGCAGCTCGAGCAGTTGGCGGCTGCGCCATATACGTCAGGTAAATAAAAAAAAACTTTGAGCGGCACACAATTATTTACATTGCATTATGTTGAATTGTATATGCTAATGATTAGATGTTTAATTTATTAGTGATTTTACAGTGACAAGCCTGGAAGCCATGACTTCAATCTGCTGAAGAAGCTTGTGCTTCCTGACGGATCGATCCTGCGTGCCAAGCTCCCCGGGAGACCAACCAGAGACTGCCTGTTCTCTGATCCTGCCAGGGACGGCAAAAGGTCAGCAGTGGTCTTCTAGCAAGCAACTGCAACTTTTGTTTGCTACTTGATGCGCTGACGCAACAGCTCAGCCTTTCTGACTGAAACCATCTCATGGTTGCAGCATCCTCAAGATATGGAACCTGAACGAACACTCTGGTGTCGTTGGTGCCTTCAACTGCCAAGGTGCTGGCTGGTGCCGGGTAGGGAAGAAGAACCTTGTCCATGACGAGCAGCCCGGAACAGTCACCGGTGTCATCCGGGCACGGGATGTGGATTACCTTGCAAAGGTTACTGATCAAAGCTGGAATGGCGATGTGATCGTGTATTCACACATACGAGGTAAACCATCGTTTTTTTACCGATTTTTTCATCTGAAAACTATCTTTCAGATCAGTGACGAGCTGACAACTGACAAGCAATCCGGTGCCCCATTTTTCAGGGGAGGTGGTGTACCTGCCGAAGAACGCCTCCTTGCCCGTGACACTGAGATCACGCGAGTACGAGGTGTTCACCGTCGTCCCGGTGAAACACCTGCCGAACGGCGGCGCCGCCTTTGCGCCGATCGGCCTGATCGGCATGTTCAACTCCGGTGGCGCGGTGAGGGAGGTGAGATACGGCGAGAACGATGGCGTAGAACTCAAAGTGCGGGGCTCGGGCACGGTGGGAGCCTACTCCTCAACGAAGCCGAAGAGTGTGGCCGTGGATTCAAAGCTGGTTGATTTCTCCTACGACGATGCTTGTGGTCTGGTCACCTTTGAGCTTGGCATCGTTGAGCAAGAACTGTACCTGTGGACTGTTTCGGTAGAGTATTGAGCTGAGATTGGTCGGTGTAATGAGATAAGTTTAGTATGGTTTCCTGAGTATCTGTAACTCTGTAAGCAGTAGAAGTCAGTATCTGTTCCCGTGATACTAGCAGGGATGAACAGTGTTTTACTCCGCCCAAGAGATGGGAGGTGAAAAACATATAGATAGTGAAATTATATATCTATATAAAGATCGTGACCTTATTAAAAAAAAAGAAAATGTTAAGCACGAACTAAATAACACTCGGTTTCAGACACTTGACGCACAGAATGCGGCCTCGCCCTCGGTCACCACTATACATGGGCATTCGTGCCGCCCGGCCCGGCCCTAGCCCGGGCACGGTGCGGCCTGCTCATTTACGGGCCGGGCCAGCCCGGCCCTTAACTTGACCGTGCCGTGTCGTGCCCGCTCACGGGCTGTGGCAAAGGCCCAAGCACGGGCCCATCAGGCCATTTCGTGCCGGGCCAGCCCGGGATACACGGGCACGAACGGGATGTTGGGCCAGCCCGCAGCCCGTGGAGGCAGCCACCACTTCACATTCGCCAAATTTCACAAACAACACAAAAATTCACAAATCACAAGGCATAAACATATAGGCAGATAGCAAAGAAGTGAAGAAGAAAAGGAAGAAACACACCAAGTTTCTAAATTCTAACTAAAGTTCACCACTTCATATAGGTGATGAAACAAATTGTAGATCTGTTTACAAAATTACACTTGATCATTATGATCAAGTGTGGCTGCCTCATTAAAAATCTTCCTAGGTAAAACTCACCCTTGTGAGAAACCCTAGGAAGGGAAAAAGAGTACAGCCACAGATCTACAATTTTAAATTCAATTGTTCATTACATTACATGACAATTTTACAAGAATAGAGCACAAATGCATGCATCACAAAAGTTCCAGACTTGCACAGACCACAGCTGACAGTGACAGCCCACAGCTTGCTGCTTGCACTCTTGATTCTTGCTTCCAAAAGTCCAAAAGCCCCAAAATCTGCCTTCACTTCACTTCACACAGTAGGTGCAGACCCAGTGACAGACCCACTGGCAGTGGAGCCACCAGTACTCCTACCAATTAGCAAACAAATCAAAGTTTCATTAGTATGTAAACATGCCAGTAATGACTAATCAGTACAATGTTCAAGTTCTTTGCTAGTATGTAAACATGGCATGAACAGATGAACATACTCATTTTCTGGTGGCCCTTCCCCTTCTGCTTCCACTAGCCCATCTCCTTTCAGCTCTATCATGCCCTTCTCAACCTCATGTTGTGCCCTTGCATCTCCAAGTTCCCAGTCCTTGACGCAGGTCAGCATCTCCACCGTAAGAGGTTGCAACCGCCGACGCCGCTCCTCAATCACCCTGCCAGTTAAACTAAAACAAGACTCCGAAGAGACTGTAGAAACTGGAACAGCCATTATATCTCTTGCCATTATAGAAAGAATAGGAAATGTAAGTTTGTGCTCATGCCACCAATTCATAAGATTGAACTCATCATCAAAACAGGTGACAGTGTCGCTGTCCAAGTAAGAAGCCAACTCAGAAACAACAGCTATAGCAGGGGCAGATGAAGGTGTAGATGAAAGAGTTGAAGAACTAGGAGGAGCAGCAGGAGCCCCATATATCTTACCCCATGCAGCAAATTTCTTACCAGTAGATGCTGCTGCTTGATTTCTTTGACCCCTAACTGCACCAAACTTGGTTTCATACTTGTTATACAATTTATATAATTCATTTCTTACCTCATTGTAGTAATTGGAATAATCAAAACCAATAGTCTGAGAGAGAATCTGGAGAACATTATGAAAACCTCTCATCTTGGCTCTAGGATCCAAAACAAATGCAAATGAATACAAAAGAGGTATGTTCTGCCAGTACTTAAGCAACTTCAGTTTCATAGGAGTCACAATGTTCATAAGTAATGCATTATTCTCTTGAGCATACAAATGAGCAGCAATCTCAATAATATGATGAAGAATCATAGGACTGGTAGGATAGTAAACACCAGATAAAGCAACAGTTGACTCATAAAACAATTCAAGAAACTCCAGAATTTTTTGAGCAACAACCCAATGCCCCTCACTGAGTAGAGGCTCACCATTAACCAAACCATAATTAGCACCAATAAATGTAGAGAATATCTCTTTATAAGGTAAAAGGTGCTTAAGCATCAGATAAGTTGAATTCCATCTTACATCCATATCCAAACCAAATTTACGAGGCCGAGACCCCTTCAAAAGGCAAAAGTTATGAAACTGAGCAATGCGTTGGTTAGAGGAATTCAAAAAAGAAATTACAGTCCTGAAAGCCTCAAGATAAACCTTGATCCTTTTCAAACCAGACTTGACAATGAGATTTATAATGTGGCATGCACAGCGCTGGTGCAAGAGGCCACGCAAGTTATCATTCTCTCTGTCAATTGGTTCAGGATCAGGACCAAGATAACCAAGAAATTTAGGTATGAGCTTAGACATGGCAGAAGCATTTGAAGAAGCATTATCAAGTGTGACAGAGAAAACCTTATCCATCAAACCAAATTGAGAAACTACTTCCTCAACACGATCAGCAATGTTAACACCAGTATGTGCACAATCAATGAGCTTAAAACCAATTACTCTCTTCTCTAACTCCCAATCAGCAGATACATAATGAACAACCACACTAAGGTAATCTTCCTTAGCATTGCCAGACCAAATGTCAGATGTCAAACAAACAGATGAAACAGATTTAAATTTATCAATCAGTTCATTTCTACGACCAAGCCAATACTTATGCAGATCTCTAGTTGTTGTTCTCCTAGATACAGAAGTAAAACGAGGGTTGTGAGCACGCTGAATGTACTCCTCAAATGCAGATTCATAACCAAAACCAAGAGGCAAATCAAGTCTAGCAATCAAACGACACAATTCTTTACGAGCAACATCAGGCTTATAGTCCCAAGTAGTAATAGTACCATCAATTTTCAATTGCAGACGAGACTGAACAAGAGCAGCATGTTTGGTTTTAGCAACACATACCTTCTGGTGCCGGAGCAAGTGTCCAGTACCAGCAGAAGAACGCCCAGAAAGAACTTGAGCACAATGCTTGCACTTGGCACCAATTCTTACCTTCTTGCCGGTGGGCAAAGTATCGAAGATCTCGTCGAAGTCGTTCCAGGCAGGAGACCGGACACGCTTCAGCCGAATGCCATTAGTAGTATTGACAGATTGTGTCGAGGAAGGCATCACGGGCTGGACAGGAGGAGGAGCACCAGCACCTGCAGCTCCAGCAGCACTTGCATCATCACCGCCATCAACATTGATCGGAGCAGCAGCAGCACCGCTACCGAACAATGCCTCGCCGGCGGACGGCAGGTCGTCCTCGTCGTCACCAGGGAGCCCACAGGCCCTAAGGTCGTCGTTGATGGTGTACTCCTCCATGTCGTCCATCACGACGACGACCTTGTCTGGCCGCGGCTCCGTTCCTCAACGACGCGCGGCCCCGTGCATCATCTGCAGGAGACCTGCAAGCAACAAGCAAGAAAAAAGGAAGACACCGTCAGAACTCAGAAGGTTAGTGTTAGGGACTTAGGGTCGAAGGCTAGATCTAGGGATTAGGTGAAGAAAATTACCTGCGCAGCCGGAGCCCGGAGCCGAGAGAGACGGCGAAGACGACCGGCAACCGCGGCGAGATGCGAGTATGCGGTAGACTGGAGACGGCGGAGGGTTGGAGGTGGGGGGAGCCGGGGAGGCGACGAGGAGGAGCCTAGGAGTCGCGACAGCGAGGCGCAGATCTACGACATATTCTACTCACCGGAGATGGGAAGGGAAGGCGGGGGTCGGCGTGCCGGCGGCGGATCTGAGGGCTGAGGCGGAGGAGCGGAGGAGAGCTGGAGAGGAGGGGGCCGATTCGAGATCTGAACTGAAGAGGCGGCGAGGCGCTGCGGGCGGCGGGGGAAATGAATTAGGGTTTGGGCGAGGGGGGGTCGGGCGCCGGTCGCCGGGTATATATATGGAGGCGGGGTCGGCGGCCGACCGTTGATGTTGGGCTGGGCTGTGGTGTTGGGGGAGGGGGTGTGGGGGGTAGCGGGCCTTAGCGGCCTGGTACTGTTCCCGCCGTGCCGGGCCGGGCTGCCCGGCGTGCTGGGGTGGCGGCCCATGCACGGGCACGGCTAACGGGCCGGGCCAGCCCAGGCACGGTGCGTTGCGGGCCGTGCCGTGCTTGGGCCGTGCCAAAACACCGTGCTTCCGTGCGGGCCGCCGGCCCACAGGCCAAATGCCCATCTATAGTCACCACTCACCAGTCACCCACCACGTCCAGGAACAGGCCCTCGCCGAGTCGCCGACTCGCCAGATAGGCGAACCATCACGCCGTACGGACGCGGGAGGCCGCGGGTCGCCCGGTCAAGGTAGTATGTTTTGGAACTATCCGGTGCTCACAGAAACCGCTTCCTCTCGAAGGCTCCTGACCTCTCTCCGCCGCCCCTCCTGCCGCCGCTCGGGCCCCTCCCCTTCCTCCCCTCCGGCTGCTTCGCCGGCGGCGAGAAGGGGTAGGGAGCCCCCTGTTATTAGATCTACTTTTTCTTTTCCTTTAGCTGTAGCTGTTTTGCCTTTATGGCCTTGTTCCCATGTGGATGTCACTACCTGTGCCTCGCCGCCGTCTTCGCCGTTGCCGTCGCCGGCAACCTCGTTGTCGTCGATCCTGTGGCCCCGGTATGTAGTATAAATAAAATCCTTCCCACCCCTCTTTCGCTTCCCCCTCGCCCTTCTCCCTGGCGCAGATCCATTCCATCCTTCGCCGGCTCTGCGCTTCTCCACCCCGTCTCAGCCGCTGCAGCTCCCTGGTTGCTCTTGGGTTCCGATGGTTGTTCCGTTTCCCCTGCCCCCCTCTGGGATCTGGTGCGGGTGAATTCGTGGAACGCGTTGGTTTCCTCTTGCGGATCTGCTGATAGTTGTTCTGATTCCCCTGCCTTCCTTTGGAATTGGGCGAGGTTGCAATCATTGAACGTGTTGGTGTTTTTCCGCGGCTCTGAGCTTCCAAGGTTTTCCCAAGCTGCATATCCCTCCTCTGGCCTCCGACTGTTGCGGTTCTTCTTTGATGACTGTTCCGACGACCTCTCCTTTCCCTGTGACGAGGAGACTCTGTCATTGTTGAACACGACGAGATGTGCCTGCCTCAGTCTCCGCAGTCCACGACCTGAAGCAACTATCTGCTCTACACCTCCTCTCCGATTCAAGCAAAGGTCTTCTGATGGTTGTTCCGACGGCCTCTCCTCCTTTTGGGATGCGATTTGGTGGCTTTTCTTATATCGCCGGCGCCGACGACTCTACTACATCCACGTTGTCCGGTGTGTTCTTCTTCAGCCTGTCGCCCCTCTGCAAACCGCCTCTTTGAGCGGCCCTTCGCCGGCTGCAAGCGACTCCGTCGTCTCTGCTGCCCTTCGCCGGAGAGCTCCTCGTCGTCGAACGCTCGGGTCTCCTAGATGCTTGTTTTCGGTCTTTGGACCTTTTTGTAAGATAGTCCTTTGCGAAGGACTTTTATGTAAGATGGTTGCTTAATATATATTATGTGCTTGTTGTCAAAAAAAAGTAGTATGTTTTATTTTTTCTATTTCTTTTTTCTTTTTATTTATTTCGAGTTTTTTTTCTTTTTTCTTTATATTTTTATGGATTCTTTTTTTGTCTTCTTTTTCTTTTTTATTTATATTTCCTTTCTAATATTATTTTTCTATTTCATTTTTATTTCTTTCTTTTTATTCTATTTCTTTTGTTTTTTCTGGTTTCTCTTTTATTTCTCTTTTTTATTTATTTTCTATTTTATTTATTTTCTATTTCCATATTTTTATATATTCTTTTGGTTTTAATGTTCAGCCTAGTGAATATATTTGTTCGCCCCTAGTTAATTTTGTTCGGCCTCGGTGAATTTTTGTTCGTCCTAAGTGAATTTTTGTTTGGCCCCAATGAATATGTTTGTTTGGCATAAGTGAATTTTTGTTTGGCTCAGTGAATATGTTCGTTCGACCCCAATTAATTTTTGTTCGGCCCCAGTTAATTTTTGTTCGAAACTAGTGATTTTTTCCGGTCTCATATTTGCTCCGGCAATTCATATAATTTGTTATGTACGTACAATTTTTTGTTCCGACAGTTTGTAGAATTTGTTCGACAGGTATACATATTTGTTCCGGCTGTTCATATAGTTTGTTCCGGTAGTTTGTTAGATTTGTTCTACAGTTGTGTATTGCACATAATATATAACTTTAATTAAAAATACGAATTAAAAAAAGTTTGTCAAAATATAGTCAAGTGAGATCTTGTTTCGAAGTTTTTATCATCAGGAATCCAATGGTGAAATCAGAATTTAATTCTAATACTCGGTTATGACTTATAGACTTTTTTAGTTTCAATTTATATTAAACTTGCTGACCTCATCACTCCCACGTGACTGCATATTTCCCACGTCTGACCCCTTTCCCAACAGCGACGCGGAAAACGAGCGTGGGCCCCTTCGGTGATGGTTTGTCAATCCATCACCGAAGTGATGCCTAGCCGCACCCCTCGCCGTCACTCACGGAGATAGTCGTCAGCTTCAAACAGGATACTCCCTCCGTCTCGCAAAGAGTGTCCATTTTGACTTTTTCCAGTCAAACCATTTTATATTTGACTAAGTTTATATAAAAATATATCAATGCTTTTGATGTCTAACAAGTTTTATTAGATTCATTATGAAATATATTTTCATACCATACCTATTTAATGTTATAAATATTCATATTCTTCATTATAAACTTAGTCAAACTTCAAATAGTTTGACTGAAAAAAGTCAAAATGGACACTCTTTGCGGGACGGAGGGAGTACAGCATAAGCCTCCCGAAGCTGTGTACGTGTATCGTGTACCCCGCCAGCTTCAAACAGGATACGGCATCGATCAGTGTTACAAACAAACACCCGCCGCCGGTTTCTGGCGTCCTTGATCTCGATGCAGCAGTGAACTCGGCGCTCGCTGGTCTTCACGTTCGCCTCGTGTTGCCGATCAAACACGGTGATGCCGTCCACGGCGTAGCGACGACGATCGTCGTCGTAGCGTCTTGTGTCGCTGACCACCTTGTGTTGTTGGACCAAAGCTCCTCTAGTCTACTTGTATAGAGGAGCTGAGGTATGATCGCAATCAGAAAACTAAATTTCGATTTTTTATTAGAGCGAATTATGAAGTTGATTTAAAAAAAATTTCTCGCCGGTGAAATCGGTGTTTGCGAATTTTCTAGACCCGAAGATAGTTCCTTCTTCTTGATGAAAAATCGTGAGGAGGTATTACCCCACCGGGTCTAGTTTTTTTTAGCTCGTGTCGTTGGCCACCGAACATGGTGACGCCTACACAATTTTCCATTCCAGAGGGGGCTCTTGATCGGGTGGAGCCGTGGAAGAGTACGTATATGTATATGGTCCAAGGAATAGGCTTTCGGTTAATCTGGTTTGTTTCCATGTATAAACATCTGCTATTTTATTTTTATATATACAACCTGTTAGTTGAGCTGCTAGCTGACACAGTTAGTGCTAATTTGTTTGGAAACAAAAAAATACTGCTGGTTGGTTCGTGACTGATAAATGAGACGAAGGTTGGTAAATAAGGAAGTAATATAAGTTTTCATAAAAAAAGGAAGTAATATAAGTTGTGGTGGCAAATAAAGAATTTTATCTCATTTGCCCCGGGGGACCATCGGATCGAGCACAAAACTGTGTGTCAGCGCACCTGTTTAAACTAATCACTCTTCATAGGAAATCGGAGCATTGCTCGGGTTGCTGGCGATGGAAACGAAGGATGCGTCGTGAGTATTGGAGTTGGCCGATGCGTCTGGGAGGCAGCGTAATCGGCTGATTCGCCTAGCAGTAAGCCCTCCTCTGCGGCCTCCAGAGTTTGGCTCTGATACCCGGTGACGATTGAGAAGCGGTTTCGACGGCGGCGACGAACGGATCGCTGAAGGATTCAGGAAAGATAAACAAAAATTTTGAACTTCTTTGTAATTTTCATTTTCTTTCGGATTCTATTTGTAAACAGAACAGTGTAATACATTAAGATCAATACATATTCTCAACTAATCACCATCAAGGTTCTAAATAACCGGCTATAGCTGCCACTATAGCCGGATATAGCTGTTTGGCGGGTAGCCGCTATGGCATTTAGCTCACTAAACAACATTTTGGCAGCTCCGCCGCTAAACGCCTTAGCCGGGGATTTAAAACCTTGATCACCATCTCCCCGACGACGTGGCCGCCGCCTAAACCCCACGCGCGCGGTCTCTATTCTAATAAACCCCGACGAGCGAGCCGCCGGCTTCTTCTTCCTCCGCAAGCCACCTCGCCGCCGGCCGGGCCTCTATGGGGAGCAGGGTGGCCGCGGCGCTGGTCCGGCGCGGCAAGGACCAGGCGTCGACTCTGGTGATCCCCCGCCTGGTCCCGAGGAGCGCTCCCGCTCCCGCTGTTCCTAGGATCGGATCCGGCTCCGGCGGCGCGCCGCAGCCGGGGCTGACGGGGGCCTTCTCCCCCACTGCTTCCCGATTCGCCTCCTTCCACGCCTTCCGCTCCCTCGCCCCCAAGGTCAGCGGGTCTCATCTGCTTTCCTCTGACTTCTCTCTTTGCTTAGTTGCCTTTCCCCCTGATTGATGCCGTCATTCTCGAGGAAATGCCCACCCCTTCTGTGATGGGATCGGTTTCGAGGGAAATGACCCGGGACGAATTTGTATCGTGTGCTGACGTAATGAAGGTTGCCCATGTATATTCGTTAGAATTTGAGATCGGAAGGGAATAGCTTATGTGATTAAACTCTGTGCAAGCAATTTTTCTGTGAAGGGAGAAAGATTCCTCAGGCGTTGTAGTCGCTCAAAAACTGAAAATGGTTGATGATTTTTATATGCTGATGCATGGCACAGTTTTGTTACATGCATGAAATTCACACATCATCTGAACAGCCCATTTCTTAAACTTCAAAAGGAATATGCTATGTAGAGAAATATAAAATTCATCATCTGACCTTGTTCTAAGTGATTCTCAAAATTTACAGCTGATTCAAGTGTTCCATTTTTAGACCTTACTGGGCCAATGCACAAGAAAAATGTCAACTAGCACAGCAACATTGAATTCAACGACGGCCAATGGAGCGTCAAATTCAGGATTAAAGTTTCTTGTTACAAAAGGGCCTCAAGCACAGAAGGCAGTTGGGATATGGCTTTTTGGCTGTGCTGCCTGGGTGTTCAGCTTGGTCATACTTGGAGGAATAACCCGTCTCACACGTTCTGGTCTGTCAATGACTGACTGGAAGTTCACTGGGGAAATACCTCCAATGTCAGATGAGGCTTGGCTGCTGGAGTTTGAGAAATACAAGCAATCACCTGAGTACAAGAGGTAAGGATGCAATTTTTGCCTTATATTCTTTTATTTCTGCAGCTGGAATTTGGTAATGGCCTGCTGCATGATGCAGCCACTTATTTTTCTTTTATATTAGTAGAATTTTATGACCCTTTTAGATTATTCTAGCATCTCAATAGAACACTGATAGCACAACTTCGGTGCTGAACTTTTTACTGCTCTTTGTCTCATTTCTTATTTGTTGAAGAATCTGTGAACAAAAATTTGGAATCATAACACTATACAATGTGTAACAGGTTTGATGGGTCTCTTGAAATGGATGAAGAGAGACATTTTTACTAAAAAAATGTTTCTCAAGGATGGTTATAACTTTCACAACTTGTGGTATTAGAACATGTCAAAATGGGACTGACTTTATAATCTTAGTGTTAGTTTCTTGATAATGTTTTTTTAGTAAACCTGTGAAAGGTTTACTAAGCATTGCCATCCGATCTATCTGTCATATCTGACATTTTATTGTTATCGATGCAACTTTGACCATTTCTAAAATTGGCTGCTCATTCTCAGTCCTATTTAGCTCAAAAAAATGAATTACAGAGCCAAATAGAATGGATCCTTACCAAAGTTTGGCATCCAACCAAAAGGCAGCCTAACCTGTTCAAAGTTGCCAAAGTTTAGTAAGGCCAACTTTAGCTCTCTTGGTGCATCAAACCGAAAATCCTCAAAGTTTCAATGTCTAATCTTGAGAGTTCTCAAGATATTAGCAAAAATTAGAAAGTGTAGAACATCATTGCTGACAACAACAACCTAGATCATCAAAGAAGAAAAGGATGGAGTACTGTTTGTAGTAATCGACATGAGTTTGGTAGCTACTGAGGAACAATAATTCACACGGACTTTCAGCAATCTTTACTTATTTTCGTTCAACCAACTATCCCCAGATGTGCTTCCTTCATCTGCTCCTTGTATGTTATTTTCATTAAGAGGAACTACTTTGCGTATCATATTTCTGCTAATTCAATAGCAGCATTCTATGAACATATCCAGGGTGAACAAAGGAATGAGGCTTGAAGATTTCAAATTTATATACTGGATGGAATATGGACACAGAATGTGGGGAAGAGCTTTGGGCTTTGTATTTGCAGGTCCTTTTGCATATTTCATCGCAAAAGGGTATGTTACCCGCCAACTTGGACTGAGGCTGTCTGCCCTTTTTGCTCTTGGTGGTGGGCAGGGACTGATTGGCTGGTGGATGGTGAAAAGTGGTCTTGAGGTACTTACAATGTCTTTCATGTTTTAAGTACTTCGAGGCTTGGAGCTTCACTAACTTTTTTCCACCACAGGAACCAACATCTGAGTATGTTCAACCAAGGGTTAGCCCGTATAGGTTGGCAACTCATCTGACATCTGCGTTTGTAATATACTGTGGTATACTGTGGACTGCTTTGTCAGTAGTGATGCCTGATCCTCCGGCTGGATCAATGAACTGGATAAATGGTGCAGCAAAGATTAGAAAGTTAGCAATTCCCGTCAGTGTCGTAGTAGGCATTACTGCTATATCTGGAGCATTTGTTGCAGGCAATGATGACGTATGTCCTGCATTCTCTTTCTTTGCTATCTTGAAAACTATCTACATTCTCTTTCTTTGCTTTCTGTTTAAACTACCTACATTCTCTCTTTATTTTATGTTTTTGATCAAAACTATCTACATTCTCTTTCTTTGCTATCTTGAAAACTATGTGTAAACATGCCTTTTGTTCTATTCGTCTGATTTCTGATTGCTATGGCTAGGGGCATGCATACAATTCATTCCCAAAGATGGGTGACACTTGGATTCCAGAAGACGTATTTAGTATGGAGCCTTTCGTACGCAATTTTTTTGAGAATACATCTATGGTTCAGGTAACTTCCCCCCTCCTAATGATAAGTTTACGGATCTGTTTGTGTTCTCATTAACAAAAAACAGCCCATATTCAAAATAATCATGATCTTGAAGTTTCTTTCCCAAAAGGAATGCATTGACCAATGTTGCAAAAACAGTCATATAAGAACTGGTTTTGTTATGGAACGACTAGAACAGGAGGATGGATTAGATTGAAACGCCTGGCCGGGCAGGAAACCCGGCCAGATCGCTGAAGAACGCTGGTCTCTGATACCAAATTGTTATGGAACGACTAGAACAGGAGGATGGATTAGATTGAAACGCCTAGCCGGGCAGGAAACCCGGCCAGATCGCTGAAGAACAGACTCTCACGGGAACTCTATTCTTCTTCGATACCTCAAACCCTAGGACCTAGGTCGCCTTTATAGACTAGGCGGCCCTGCTAAACCATAATCCCCGACGGGGTACTGTTCACGCAGCTACAGTACCACGACCCTCTTTTGGGTTGGCCTCAGCCCATAAAAGGCCCAGCCCACTACCCTAACACTACTCCCCCCATTTTTATGATGTTAAGTCCAATGCTTCTTCTGCTGGGATCCAGGGGCGCACATCATAGATGGCCATCAGGGCCCATAGGCGCATGTGTCATGTGCCATACCCTAACAAGTTTCTTATGATGTTAAGACCAATGCTTGTATCATGTTCTTTTGTTCATACAAATAACTTACTGAAGTGTCAGTCGAGAGTTGAAGGTCAAGAGTTCTTCACCCAGTTTTGTGGATTAACAAGTTATTTCCATTCTTGTAGCTCAATCACCGAATTCTTGCAACGACCACTTTATTGTCTGTGGGTGGTTTATGGTTGGCTGCAAGGAGAATAGACATGCATCCTGCAGTCAAGTCTCTGATTGGAAGCACACTTGGGATGGCTTCTCTTCAGGTACTAAATTCAGCTCTTTGGGTTTATTTGATGTTTGCTTTTCACTACAGGTGTAAAGCACACAAATTACCCAAAAAATCGAGTACTGTGTATAATATATTCTATATATTCTGTGGCACACGAAATAGTATAATTAACACTTATGTGCTATTCAATGGACAACTTTACCTATACAGTGTACAATACCTCTAACAACATCACCTATTCTATTTCAGGTTACGTTGGGCATATCTACACTCTTGATGTACGTTCCTACTTCTTTGGGCTCAGCACACCAAGCTGGAGCGTTGACTCTATTGTCACTTATGATCCTTCTCACTCACACTCTAAGGAGGCCATCACCAGCTCTTCTTAAATCCCTTGCAAATTCTGTGAAATCATTGTGATACTATGACTTGAGAGTTTTTTTATCAGACAATTGTTGCATTACCCCCCCCCCCCCCCCCTCTAACATGCTTTGGTGCCCTTGTTTCTTGACACCACATAACTACTGAAGCTTTTTTAAAAAGAAACGTTTGTGACTTGAATAAATTGTCCTCAGTATTTTCTAGTGCCAAATATTAACAATCTTATATCTTTTCTTCAAATATTGCATTTTGGCACAGAGCGGATGGCCGAGGTAAGTTATACATTCTCAGAATTATTTGACTGTACTTGAGTTGTATTCAAGTGGTTGTGTTGTACCCAATGGCATGTGCATGTGGTTGTTAATTTTGATGGAAGAGTGTGTGTTCACCGTATTCAACCTGGTATTTTCCTCGCAAAATAAATTTATGAATAACATTAACAAGCTACACTGCTGCGGCAAGAATATAAAACTTTTGCGCTTCACAATCATTTATTGAGTTCACATCATCTTTTCGTTTAGTGGTCAATTGAGAAGTCCACATCAACTTTTGTGCCAATGCATTGTGCCAGAAAGGACATGGAACTAGGGATGGCAATTAGACCCATGGGTGCGGGTGCTCACGGGTTTCACACCCAATGGGTGCGGGTGCGGGTGCAAAATTTCACCCATGGGTCTACACCCGACCCGACCCGTATTAAGTGGGTGTGGGTGTGGGTGCGGGTGTAGATTTTAACCCGTGGGTGACCCATGGGGCCCAAAATAATAATTCATATTTTTATTTTTATAAGTACTCAACCTATTTAATAGATTTATGATGATCGATATTGTAATCTATACTTGTTGTTTTCAATCTTAAGGCTAGGTTTAAGTCTTTATTCTATATTTGCTTATGTGATGTATTGAGTATGGTGACTAATTTACTTTCTTACTGGAACTATGAACATTTATGTGACGTGATGTGACTATATTGGAAGTTTTACTTGCTAGAACCATCAATTTGTGACTTACATGATTTTATTCTATTATATTGCTTGATATAATGTCATCATATTCATATATGTCATATACTGTGATGGACCCAGTGGGTGCCCCACACCCAGCGGGTGCCCAACGGGTGTGGGTGCGGGTGTGAAATTTCACCCATGGGTGTAGTAATGGGTGGGTGTAGATAAATGTGGTGGGTGTCATAATGGGTGAGTTTTACTCCACCCGCACCCGACCCGACCCATTGCCATCCCTACATGGAACCTTGGCACTGGCACGAAAATTGAACGAGTTCCAGCCAACCAACTGGAAGAAATACTCAAGCAAAGGAAAATGCATTCAAAGTGCCTTTCCAAATTTAAATCCAGGTACTAGGAACTGCAGAAGAATGGGATCCCACAAAGGAGCAATTTTTGGTGGAACGATTCCTCGAAACATAAACATACTCTTTCAGCTTTGCGCGTTAGCCTGTTTTAGACTCCATTTTCTCTATGCAGTAAGGAGCAGCGAAATTAGAACCTCCACTTTCTACATGCAGCAAGGAGCAACAAAATTAGAACTTCCAACTTGAATGTTGCTTCCTCCACCGAATGTCCCTGACAAACCCTGATAGGTTGTGGTTGCTGCAACTTGGTTAGTTTCATGCTGTAGGGTTGTGTATATATGCTCTTTTCATTACAAGTGGGTCAACATTATGCATAAAAAACTACTGCACCTACGTATTTCAATTTGCAAATTGAATGCCTAATGATGCTTCCAGGTAGATAACTTGGTACGGCTCAAATGTAGTATATTCATGTTCTCACATACTAGTGGTTTTTGCTGGCCGTATGTTTTCCGCTTGTCTAGGCTAGAGAGGACGCCAGTGATGCAGATAGAGAAGATCCATCTAGTTGCCACGAAAACCGGATCATAAATACTTAGTGCCCGGTGACAGCCCCTTGTTTAATATAATTTTCAATCATGAACTGCATTACCAAGCATCCTTGAATTTTCAAAAGTAACAGCAAGGGAAGATTGGTTTTTTGTAATTTGTAATATAGTAGCATGATTGATTGATCGATGTAGAGCCAAAACATTGTAAAAATGACCATGCTTGTTAGAAGGATGAATCACTTTAAAACAGCATTGCGACCTGATACGCTGTCATCGTGTTCACCGGCGGTCGACCCATGCCGATTCTCGTGCGACACTATTTTTCTCATTATCTAGATAACTTATATAGATGCCTCACACTAAGAGTTATTAACTCTATTTTTCTAAACATGCAAGCTATCCATGTCATATAGGAACCAACCATATCAGACGTCATGTCACCATGCACCAGGTACATATGTTTATGTCTTCTACCATTTTTTGTGACTAATAACATTTATTAATGTAACTTATTAGTCTTTACGAGTACCAAACTACAAAATTTAAGAGTCGTTCTCTCTCAACAAAATGAACATGTTTTATGGACATCGGGGTATGAAGAAGAGGATGGAAGTTGAAGATCCATATATCATGTTGCCACAAAAACCGGATCACAAACACTTAATGCCCGATGACAGCTCCTTGTTCAATATATGATTTTTTTAATCATGAACTACAATATCAAGCATCTTGAACTTTCAAAAGTAACTGTTCACATCGTAGCTAGCAAGGGGCATTGGTTTTCTTTCTAATTCGTAACCGTTTCCCTTTGAATTGCTAGATGATTGTGTAACATCTCTAAAAACTGAGTGATGTCAATTATGTTAGTTTTTGTAAAAATTTAAAACTTTTGTATGATTGTATGGATATGTTCTACTACCTGATGAGATGAGAATTGCACGTGATAGCCGCTTCTTGGGACTATCACAAAGCTGTAGAGGGTATAAAGTTCTCAGAAATGAGAATTCCGATTCCAATCCGTTTCAGATTGATTGATCGATGTAGTGGCAAAACAATGTAGAAAATGACCATGATTGTTACGACTGTCACCGTGTTCACCCGCCGCCGAGTCATGCATATTCTTGTGGCACTATTTTTCTCATTACAAATACTACCTCATACATGCAGTATCTCATCACTTTTTTTCATAACAAAAGTTTATTAATCTTAGATAAGTTCATCAAGGTGTAAACTCATACTATGACACTTCCTGACCTTTGCATATCTAGCATACACACATAGCCTATAGAATTTGAGAGAAACAACAGAACGACATGACCATAGCAAGCATTTATCAATTGGAAATTTTTATATGTTTCCTAGAACAATACTATGGGCTTAGGGGAATATATGAGTTTCCTTTGCCGTTGGATTTGTTAAAATAATTAATGAGACGCATCATCGTAATCTAAATTCCTGCAGTCCTAACAATTTGCGGCCGACATCTATGGTCGGTCCCCACACTAACCAACTCCCATTAAAAACTCCATCTTTTGAACTACGTCAGTGGTACAATCTGCCTATATAAAGAAGGAACCTAGCTCAAGAGGTGAACATATATAGCTCCTGAGCTCTCTCATTATCCTCCTAGCTCCCATCCCAAACCAGCTACCAAGATCACCATCCAGCAGCTAGCGTTTGTAAACTCAATGTCCATTTCGTCGAAAACCGCTGCTGTTGTGCTCATGTTGCTTCTCACCACCACATGCTTCGTGCAGCGCCCTCTGCCGACTCGCGCAAGGCAGCTGGAAGCTAGGGCACCTATCATCAGTGCACACCATCCACGCACCGGAAGGAGTGTTCTCCAGGTTCCTGCAGCAAATAAGGAGACCGGTAATTCGGACACCAATCCAGGCCATAGCCCCTGCTGTGGCCATGGCAGCAGCAGCAGTCCTTCGAGCCCATGAAATGATCTGCTAGCTCCTCGTCGCTGCGTCTGTCACCGTCCTTGCCGCGAGTGTATTTTTTACCAGTGTATCCAAAACTATGTGGTGTTTTTTCCCGAGCTTTCATGTGTCACGTAAATTGTATAACTCTTGTTGTCTTCTTCTACTAATAAAGGCAGAGCTCAACGCAGCATTTTAAAAGGGATTAAGGGAACATGTTCACCAACAACAAAAACCTCTACATCTATCCATGGCTTGTCTTCCCGCTTCATTTTTAAATTCCTCTCTTGTGCATGGTCATGGATAACTTTTTGTTAACGCTAGCTGTCTGGCTTGTTGTAGGATTCTACGATAAAATGAAACACGTGGAAGGAACCATTTTTTTTGTAATTAAAACAAAAATAGGTAGTAGCTAGTTACACTCACCGTATATAGATGATAAAAAAAACCGCATGCAAGCAAATAGAGTGCTATGGCAAGTGGCAGAAGCTTCCACTTGCATTGTAACGGACTTTTGCTAGAATTGAAAGTATCTCATTCTTTGTCCACTGGAGAGGGAGTATATTACTACTTTGCAGTACCCTCGGAGCTCTTCTTTTCCTAATTATGTTTGTGTCCTTATGTCCATGCTTGTTTTAAAATATCCAGGAAGCACATTTAATTGGAAAAAATCCAAATTAGAGCATCTTCAAGAGTTTGTCAAATTTTACTTGGCAATCTTTTGTTTTGCCAACTTCTGAAAAGATATGACAAGTAAAAAAAGAGTTTATCTCCAACAATTTGGCATAATTCCTTTGCCAAATCTAGATTTATCTTACATCAGGAACCCAGAGAGAGAAACAAAATTATGTTTCTACCATTCCACCTCTTAAAACTTAAATCAGGAACCTGAGAAAAAAACAAAATTATTTTTATACCCTTCCACCTCTTCTGTTACGGAAGGATGCGCCGCGGATACAAAATTAGATGCCAAAATTAGATGGATACAAAAATAATTTAAGTTTTCATGTTTTTCATGCCAAGCTATCCGCGGCGCATCCTTCCGTAACAGAAGAGGTGTAAGGGTATAAAAATAATTTTGTTTTTTCTCAGGTTCCTGATTTAAGTTTTAAGAGGTGAAAGGGTAGAAACATATTTTTGTTTCTCTCTCAGGGTTCCTGATGTAAGTTAAATCTAGATTTGACAAGTGAATTATGCCAAACTGTTGGAGATGAACTCTTTTTATACTTGGCATATCTTTTTAGAAGTTGGCAAAACATAAGATTTGCCAAGTAAAATTTGGCAAACTCTTGGAGATGCTCTTACTACCTCATCACATAACCTCTAAAGTATTCTTTGGTTCAATGTATACCCCAAATAGACTTAGGAAACTCAGATATTTGATAAGATTTTTATAAAAAAAAGAACACTCGACCATTTGAAAAGGTCACTTAAAAAATCTTTGACACCATGTATTGAACACATGTTGCAAGAATTATTTATTGATTGTGATGATCTTAGCTTTCTACCATACTTTGGTATGCTATCCTATTTCAATGACATCGTACTAGCTCATTCTCTCTTCCCTTTCATCACTCGAGTACTCGTCCGCATATCTTCTTCTTCAACTCCTCGACGTCACTCTTGGCTCTACCTTCTTCAATTCCTTCCTAATTTACCCCAATCATCACCTACATAATTATCCTTAGGAAATATAGACAACTCAGATCCTAGATTATACCATCAATCCATTGCCATTAACCATCCTTCTAAATTTGTCATCTCAATTGTCATTTGTCATATATGTCCACGTGGGAGCAATTTAGAAATCTCTATTAATCTTATCATCGGTTCATCCTTCTAACTGGTGTCCATCATCCTTTCTTCCAAGTTTGTCTCGATTGTCATTTCTCATAGCCACGCCAGAGCAATTTAGCAGACTTATCATCAGTTGATCCTTCTAATAAGTGATTGCTCACTTGACACTCTTGTAGCTACATCGAGCTAATTTAAAAGATTCATCACCGATTTAACTTGTCACCAATTCCACAATTATATTGTAACAATGATTACTCATCAACGATCTTCCCTCGTTGGCCTACCTCGACTCCTCCAGCTACCAATCTGACACCACTCTTTCATTATTATGTCTATGTTTCCTTCTTATTGTGTGTTGTTCTATTTGATCATCTCTGTTGGTGGTGGTGCACTGCCGCACATGTGGATGTTTGAGTCGAGCACGATTAACGCTTCGATGAGCTTGATCAACACAGATCTCAATGCAGATCTCGTGGCAAGATGCGACATTCGATGCATTCATTAACCAACATATATTTGTCGATTCTTTTGACATAGAAATGTTATCTCTTCTCTTTCATTGAGTATTTGTCAACCGCAATAACAATTTTCAATAGCATATCATTCTTCTTCTCCGCCCCCTCGACGCCACTTTTGGCCCTACCTTCTTCAATTTCTTCCTAGTTTACTTCAATCATTACCTCCACAACTATCGTTAGGAAATATAGACAACTCATCATGGAACGACCATATCACCAGTGCTAAAAATTGTACTTCATTATCATTAACCTTCCTTCCAACTTTGCCGTCTCAATTGTCACTTCTCATATATATCCATGTCAGAGCAATTTAGCACTCTCATCATTGGTTGATACTTCTAACATATGGCCATCAGTATTCCTTCAAAGTTTGTCTCAATTTTCATTTCTCATAGTCACACCAGAGCAATTTGGCAGATTTATCATCAGTTGATCCTCCTAACAAGCGACTACTCATCACCATCTATCTTTCTTCAAGGTTTGCTCACTTGCCACCTCTTGTAGCTACACCAAGCTAATTTAGAAGACTCATCACTGATTTAGCCTGCCACCAGTGCCACAATTATATTGTAACGATGATCGCTTATCAACGATCTTCCCTTTGGCTTACATCAACTCATCCAACTATCAATCTGGCACCTCCTCTTTCATTATTATGTCCGTGTTTCCTTCTTATGCTGTGATGTTCTATTTGATCATCTCCATTGGTGTGGTGTTGCACTCAGCCCATGCGGATGTTTGAGTCAAGCACAGGTAACACTCCGATGGTTGGTGTGGTGTTGCACTCTGTCCATGTGGATGTTTGAGTCAAGCACGATTAACGTTCAGGTGGGCTTGATCAACAGTTAAACATAGATCCCGGTGCATATCTGGTAGCAAGACGCGACATCCAATGCATTTATTAACTAACAGACATTTACCGATTCTTTTGTCATGGAAATGTTATTTATGTATAGCTTTTGTTTATGGCCACAACCATGAATTTTGCTGATACGAAAAATAAATTATTCATGATTTTTCCGGTCTATGAAATATAAAAATTACTCTGCTCACTGGACGATGATTTTCCGGATACGACGGAATATAAATTAACTACATTCGTATCCGCCTCACATCAAACTAGGATGCACAAAACCGTATCTGCGTGACAAAAAAACGTATTTATTGCATTAACTACATTCCTCTTAAATCCGACCTTTCTTTCTTGCACACCACTTAGATCAAATTAAAACCAGCCTAGGAATCCTAATCATTTTTGAAGTTTGAAATAAAAATTACCAAATCTTCTTCTAATTGCCAAATCTTATCACTCCATGCAGATTAACAAATCACATAATATGGCAGGCTGGTAAGATTGCACTAAAAATCATATACTAGTTTGTTCGGGTCCAAGTTTATTTTGGCCGCAGGCCGTGCAAAACGCTCGCCCCATGAGCCTTGGCCTCCCATCCAGCCCAGTTCACCGCGCTCTATATACACACACATCCACAGCCTCTTGGACACACAGCACATACACCAACCACCACCGCCTCCTCCCTTCCAAGAACACCCGAGGTGACGTCCGCCTCCGCTCAACAACCCTTGCTCCGATCAGGTGGGTTATAATCGAATGCATGTGCTCTTTTGTTATTTTCTTGCATGCATGCCCGAGGATTGGAAGGCTCGGCCATGACGATTCTTGGAGCTCAAAGCCTGAAATGTTTGTGCATGTGTGTCGTTAGCGCCGTGCATGGATCGCCGGGTGGACAGGAAGCGCGCGCGGGAGGGGGAGGAGGTGGTGGCGCCGGCGGCGGGGAAGAAGAGGGGTCTGCAGGCGGAGGACGCGGCGGTGGCGGCCTTATTCGACGAGGCGGCGGCCACCGCGGTGGAGCTGACGGTGGCGGACGGCGGGGAGGGCGCGTGGCAGCGCCCCGCAGGGGTGTTCGATCTCCCGTGGCAGAAGTGCCGCAACGGGCTCGGCGTCGGCGGCGGCGTCAGCGGGTGGGAGCTCCGCGACGTGTTCTTCCGGTCTCTCGTGGACGGGCGCGCGGCGGCGATCGGGGTGCCCGGCGACCGTCTCTCCCCGCCGCCCAGCAAGCGGACGCTCTTCGACGACGTGGACGCGTGGCTCGCCGCCGCCGGCGACGGCGAGGTGGACCCGCTCTGGCGCTCCGTGCTCGAGGGGGCCAAGCCCGCCGCATGACGCCAACGTGCCGAGTCGCCAGATAACCCGGGGCCCCACCTGGCGGCCGCACAGGGGTCAGCAGACCTGTGCTGGAGCGGTTGCCTGTGGGACAGGGGAGATATACTTAGAAGATAGATTGGTGACGGATGCAATGGTTTTTGTTGTTTCCTCGCCTTCTGCAATACAAATTTGGAATTTAGAATTTTAGTTTGATAGGTTTGGGTTTTATTTACTGTCCCAGATAGAGAGATATAGATGCATGGAAAAAAAAGAATTGAACATGTTTTTGTCAGCTAGAAACTTGGGAAATCAAAGAATACTTCTCAATTTCGTCATGTTATCAACCATTCAAGGATTTTGTCGCTTGTTTTGTCTCACTAACCTGAAATAGCTGCGTGCCAAATGTGAATGACGGATCTTGCACATACATCTTCCTTTCGTATTTTGGCTTGTGGGGCGAGGTGGCAGCCAGCAGTAACCAAAGGCAAAGATTCTTGTTGCTGTTTTGGTAACTTTTAACTGATTCCCAAAGTTCATGGACGCGGTTAGTGCAGCTATAGTTTTGCTGCATGACTCGGTTAAAGCTTCACGCCTTGTATGCAAAGTGCAACCAGCTAGATGCAATCATGCAAACGTATCCTGCATCACGGCATCGGTTCCCTTCTTTTGTCCCTGACGAGAGGTAACTCTGTACAATATACTTTTTGTACACACAATCCGCTCAACTGTTGTGAATGTTAAAATGCACACAACTGCTACCGTGGAATAGTGGTGGATGCATAGGAAAAAAAATTAGGTGCGCACCGAAGGTAACTCTGTACGGTATACCTTTTGTACACACAATCCGCTCAACTGTCGTGAATGCTAAAAATGCACACAATTGCTACCGTGGAATAGTGGTGCATGCATAGGAAAAAAATTGGGTGCGCACGGTGCGCACCCCTACCTCTGCTTGCCTGTGACGTGGGCCTCCTGGTAGACAGACGACCATCAAGAGCAGAAGAGGCCGACCAGAGCAAAGGGAGCCAACCAGTGAGCCGAGCGCGACGAGCAGTACGGGATCGGACGCCGGATCACAAACGGAGGCTGATGTGCGGGGGTGCGCACCGTGCGCACCCAATTTTTTTCAAATGCATAAGTCACCAATACGGTAAGTAGGGCAGACAGCCGGACATACATGATATCCTTTAACTAATGCTGGCGATGAGATCATCTCTCCCTGCTCATGATCCCTGCTCATGAGGTTTTGAGCAAGGTGAATAAAAAAAATCACGAACTAAAGTAGCTCAGCTCATAAGGTTACTTGTGGCTAAGCTTGCCCACACATATTTGAGTTTTCTTGATTTATTTTAAGATTTAACTAATGCTATTTTTTAGTGGTCGGCGATGTATTGTCGATAGAAAGGTATATCTATGGTGACTTCATCGATCTTGAGATCTTTCGACTTCTCTCGAAGGTTCTTATAGGGGTAGTTTGCATGGGTTTGATTTGGTCGAAGATTTTTTTTCGAGAATACGTAGAAGAGCTGTGTATCTTTGTATTAAGAAGAAGAAATAGAGTAACATTTTACAACGCGGGCCATTAACCGGGCACACACACATGGTGGACATCGCATTTAGGGGATTATACAGTAAACATTGTACCTGATGAAAAGGAAAGGAGAGCTAAAGGGCTATGCTAATGTCCTGACAGAGCCACCGGCCAGCCTATCGCAGCCAAATGCTTCGCTCCGGCTTGAATCCATAACTGGCCTTCCTGCACGATTAGGGCCACAACCTAGGCAACTGAGTTTGCTGGGTGCGAGTTGAAGATCCTCTCATTCCTTTCTTTCCAGTCTCCACGAAATCAACATGAATGTGGAATCGAGGCCCTTCTGCTGCAACTTGTTAAGCCCATTCCTCTTACTGATCCACCAATCTAGGAGCTGCATTGTAGGGGCTGGGTGTTGGTTTGCTAACCCGATCGCCGCACTGACTGCCTGGCAAACCTGATAGGTGAAAATGCAACGACTGAAGAGGTGTTCATGCGTTTCCACATCTTGGCCACAAAGGTTGCAAGTATCATTGTCCTAGATGCCTCTTCTATGGCGTCTGTCAGCTGTCCAGAGCCGATCCCGAGTCGCCAGCCACATGAAGAACTTCACCTTCATTGGAGCTCATGCTTTCCAGATGATCTTGGCTCCCGCAAAGCTTGTTGCCCCTTGAAAGAACATTTTGTAGGCTGATCGCGCCGAGTACTCGCCTGTCGGCGACCATCTCCAGGTCACCACATCTTCCGTGCCCGGATGGAGCTGAACTGCATCCATGCGTGCCAAAGCTGAAGGTACGTACTTGGCTATGGTGTTTGCCGTTACAGGCCCAATGATGTCTGCAATCCATGCCCTCTCCTGCAAGGCTGATGCCACTGTCCACCTGTTTTCACTACTAGAAAAACAACCTAGCTTCCGTCCTGGACATCAGTACCGGGTATTTTGCCCCCCGGTACTGATGTCCACATCTGTACCGGGTGGGAAGGGAATGCCCCGACGCGCCTCCGTAAAGGCACATTAGTACCGGGTGGGAACTAGCCCCGGTACTAATGTGGACGCATTAGTACCGGGGCTAGTTCCCACCCGGTACTAATGTGGTCAAAGTACATTAATACCGGGTGTAAAGAAGCACCGGTATCAAAAAGAAGTACATCAGTACCGGGGCAAAAGAAACCCCGGTACTGATGCCAACCACCGCAGACTGCTGCGCATCCTCCCACTTAGAAAAATATCACTGGCCTCCTCTCTCCCACGCACTGCGCCTCTCTCTCATTCTCTTCTTCTATGTTCGATCTTATCCTCTGCTCTGCCTCACCTCTCTCTTCCTCTTCTACAGGCGGCCGTCTAGGGCTTCTGCTGGCGCAGCGGCCGTCCAGAGCCGACGCAGCGGCCGGCGGGGAGGATCCCTGAGCGGATCCGGCGGCGCCAGGCTGGGGTGCTCGCGGCCTGCCTCCCTCCCGGGCGTGGGGGGAGGGTCGCGGCCTCCCAAGACGCAGCGTTGCTGGTGTGGGGGGGGGGGGGCGCACGGCCTCCCAAGCCGAGGGCGCACGGCCTCCGGGGCGTGGGGGCGCGCGGCCTCCCGGCTGGAATTTGAGCGGCGGCAGGCGGCGCCGGCGTGGGGGCGCGCGGCCTCCAGGCGCCGGCGGATGTGAGGCAAGGGCCACGGCGGCCAGCGGCGGGCGGCGGGAGCAAGGCGGCGCGGGCTCTGCAGACGGGGATCTAGGGTGAGGATCGAATTTGATAGTTTGGATTGTGGTGGTGTTGTTGATTGAGTGATGAACTGATGATATTGTCGTGATGTGAGCTCTTGTTCATGTGTTCCTTGCGAATTTGTGATTGTAAATCCTGTTGTGAGCTCTATGTTGTGATTCATGTGGAATGGTGACTTATGAGATGAGATGAAACTTGTAGTGATTTGTGTTGTGATTTGTGAATGAATGAATCAATGAATGAGAGATGAGATGAGATGAATGAATGAGAGATGAGATGAGATGAAGAAAAGAAAAGAAAAGAAAAGAGGAGAGAGGAGGGGAGAGAAAATAGCTCATGGGGTGCATTAGTACCGGGGCTTCTAGCCACCCGGTACTAATGTGGGCGGCCACATTAATACCGGGTCACACGACCCGTCACTAATGTGGCTGCCCACATTAGTGCCGCCTTAGCTATACCGGGTGGTCACCCGGCACTAATGTGGGTTGCCACCCGGTACAGAAGCCGCTTTCCCTAGTAGTGTTTTGGCCCTTGTTCTGATTAGCGTGCATAATTCCAGTGCCGGAGCACAAGGCGATTGCGCTCCATTCCAACTATCTGTCCAGAACAAGGCAAGATTGCCGTCGCCTAGCTGAACATCAATGGACGCTGAAACCATCTCATGGACCACAGACAGAATCCTTTCCGAAGTCCAGTTGCAACGGCTTCCATGGCCGATTGGAGTCAGTGGCTCAGTGCGCTTAAGCCAAAGCCATCTTAGGTGTAGAGCAAAAGCGGCCAGTAGGAGATCCGGGATTCCCAATCCACCGAATTTAGGCGGCATGCAAACTGTCGTCCAGGCAACCAAGCATTGGCCACCGTGTGCTCGCCCCTTCCCTGCCCAGAGAAAACCCCGACGGCGTTTGTCGATCTCTTGAATTTTGAGGGAAATCATCATGTGGACACACTTGGCGCTCATAACTGCCTTGGCTGTTGTGAGGCGGCCAGCCTTGTTCATGAGCAGCGCCTTCCATGTCGGTATGTGTCAGGGGTTGAGAACTGGACAGATCTACGAGGGGGTTACCCAAGCAGTTTGTAGGTTAAAGGAGGGATCGAGGAACTAAGAGCGTAGATGGTTATGCGCGGGATGCACACAGAAATCTCTGCGAGACACGAGGAACACGGTGATTTATACTGGTTCGGGCCTCCGGAGAGTAAAACACTACGTCCAGTTTGGTAGTGGAATTATGCAAGAGAGATCTGCCCCCGAGGAGGGCGCCCCAGACCGCCTTATATTGGCCGACGACCTTGGGCTACAAGTTGGTTTCCATCCATTATAATATCCCTGATATTTCATTAACAATAAATACTTTAATTAGTGGGGTTAATCATGATTAATTAGTTTCTAAGCATGTTTTGCTTGATTGTGAACTCATTTGCACAAAAGCCCTTGGTCAAAGTCAAAATACTTGGTCAAACCCCTATAAATCCAAAAGGCTGATTTGGTTTTCTTGCACGTTCTCCAAATTTTACTATAGAAGTTCAAAATCGGCCAATATAAAAGTTTTTCCTTATCTTCGGGAACACATTTTTCATAATTGGCAGACATTCCAATTTTGAGAGCAAAGCTGCTTAAATTCGAGATGAAGTTCCTGCGCATAGTAATTGGGGCCTGAGTTTTTCTGAAACTTCAACAAGTTTTTCCCACAAATCTGTTCACCAAAACATATGATGCCCTTTGTAAAAGTTGTAGAGCTATAGCTCCTCTAAAACTTTTATTTTTGGAGATTTTTCACTTGGTTATCACTTTATGGAGTTATGCAATTTCGAAAAGGGGTATTTGGAATTTAATCGACGTCGTCGTCGCGTCGCTGAACCAGAGCGCGCGCGCTGGAATTTCGACCGCGCCGGCTACGTGCCGCGCACGCCCGGTCCGGCGTACAGACGCCCCGGATACATCGCCGTGGACCCGTGCCTCGACGCTGGACCCTCCGCCCGCGCGTTGGCCCGTGTGCCGCGCTCAGGGACGCGGTCGCGAGAGGCCGTGGGCCTAGCCGGCCACGCGCCGTCGCCCGCGCATGCGAACGGCCAGCTGGCCCTGCGAGGCCAGAGGCTACCGCGGCGGGAGCCCGAGGCTGGCCTCGCCGTCGGCGCCCATACACGCCGTCACCGACCCGGCCGTCTCCACCATCCGCCCTAGCAAGGTCAGTAGCAGCCCAGGTGGTCCCCTACGGCCAGCTCCGGTCATGGATGCCGCCGCCAGCGAGGTCTCCCGGCCGCAGGGATCCAATTGCGGAGATTTAGTTCTTTCTAGGGTGTTTTCAGCAAAGCAGGGGCCCCTTTGTAATTTCGGGAAAATTTGTCAAGGGTCCCTCTGCAAAAGTGTTTTAGGGTTTTGGCTGCAGTTTAGAAAATTCGTTAAAAATCGTAGAAAATTTTGAAAAATGTAAATCTAATTGTTTTGGATTCCCTGTTAGCAGATCCACAACTTTTACAAAAGTTGTATAGGGTTTTTTCTGAGTAGTTTTTAAATGTAAATTCAAACTCAGTTTGAGTCATATTTATTGTAATTCAAAATGTACTCATGCAACTGAAATGAAATTTGGATATGTTGTTGTGTGATCCATGTTCAGATTTGTGGTAAAGTTTCACACATTTTTGTTGTGTAGAATTCTAGTTATGGTTTTTGGAAGTTTTATGTTAGTTTAAGCTTGATGCTTTTTATAGTCCCCTCAAGATATAAATTCCTTAAGCACCAATGCACCCTAGGCTTTTGTCATGATGTTAAGCACCACTGGAAAAATAATGGTGATTTTAGGAGCTTATTTGATAGTGTTTGGTATCTATGTTTGTGAAGGATGTTAAATTCATAACTTGAAAAAGATGATGAATCCACTTGAATGTGTTGGTCAGGAGCTTAGTTTTGACATGTTGGAACTGTAGGAAAATTTTGAGGTCAAAAAGATTAGCAAATCTTTTTGTGTGAATTAATGAAGTTTATCTAGGCTGAACCTTGGCTTTTTCATTTTAAAAAAATATATAAATGATCTGGAGCCGACCCGAACAAAAAAAAATATAAAAACTTTTTCACGAACAAAAAGTTCAGCTCGGCTCGTTAGGATTTTGCACCGAGCCGAGCTGAGCCAACTGCGAGCCGAGCAAGTTAACGAGTTTCGAGCATTTTGTCCAGCCCTATGCCTAAATAATTTCTCATGGTTTTCCAGAGGGTGCGGGGAACCGTGGAAGAGTACACGTATATGTATGGTCAAAAAAAATTTTTTAGGGCAATCCCAATCCAGACTCTATTCATGGAGTCTATATCTCGAAGACTCTATCACAAGAAACTATAGCCCTCAATGCATGTTTTGTATCATGGAGTCTATCTAATGTTCCTCTCGGATCTACATCAAGCATGTGAGCAGCCACACAGGATCCACACATACCTCGTTTTGCGTGTAGACTTGGAGTCTAACTTAGACTTGATTTCTAAGTTTTCACCTCTCATCATTAAATTGCTTGCCACATCAGCAAATTGCCTACGTGACAGTGTAGTTAATAACTATAGAATCTATCATAGAGTCTGAGTTGGGAGTGCCCTCGTAGAGATACTGATGATCATATATTCGTATGAGTTGAGGGCAAATGAGGAGAGCGAACTTTTTTTTCGAAACGAAAAGAAAACCTTTTTTTTGTAAATAGGAAGCGTATAAATTCTGATGGCAAACAAAAAAATTTATCTCATTTGCCCTGGGAACCATCGGATCGAGCACAAAACCGTGTGTCAGTGCACCTGTTTAACTTTTTTTTAGGAGTTTAACTAATCACCACCTCCCCGCCGACGTGGCCGCCGCCTAAACCCCACGCGCGCGTTCTCAATTCCAAACCCCGACGAGCGAGCCGCCGGCTTCTTCTTCCTCCGCAAGCCACCTCGCCGCCAGCCGGGCCTCTATGGGGAGCAGGGTGGCTGCGGCGCTTCTCCGGCGCGGCAGGGACCAGGCGTCAACTGTGGTGATCCCCCGCCTGGTCCCGAGGAGCGCTCCCGCTCCCGCTGTTCCTAGGATCGGATCCGGCCCCGGCTCCGGCGGCGCGCCACAGCCGGGGCTAACGGGGGCCTTCTCCCCCGCTACTTCCCGATTCGCCTCCTTCCACGCCTTCCGCTCCCTCGCCCTCAAGGTCAGCGGGTCTCTCTGCTTTCCTCTGACTTCTCTCTTTGTTTAGTTGCCTTTCTCCCTGGTTGGTGCCGTCATTCTCGAGGAAATGCCCACCCCTTCTGTGACGGGATCGGTTTCGAGGGAAATGACCGGGGACGAATTTGTATCGTGTGCTGACATAATGAGGGTTGCCCATGTATATTCGTTAGAATTTGAGATCGGAAGGGATAGCTTATGTGATGAAACTCTGTGCAAGCAATTTTTCTGTGAAGGGAGAATGATGCCTCAGGCGTTGTAGTTGCTCAAAAATTGAAATGGTTGATGATTTTTATATGCTGATGCATGTCACAGTTTTGTTACATGCATGAAATTCACACATCTAAACAGCCCATTTCTTAAACTTCAAAAGGAATATGCTATGTAGAGCAATGTAAAATTCATCAGCTGACCTTGTTCTAAGTGATTCTCAAAATTTACAGCTGATTCAAGTGTTCCATTTTTAGACCTTACTGGGCCAATGCACAAGAAAAATGTCAACTAGCACAGCAACATTGAATTCAACGATGGCCAACGGAGCGGCGAATTCAGGATTGAAGTTGCTTGTTACAAAAGGGCCTCAAGCACAGAAGGCAGCTGGGATATGGCTTTTTGGCTGTGCTGCCTGGGTGTTCAGCTTGGTCATACTTGGAGGAATAACTCGGCTCACACGTTCTGGTCTGTCAATGACTGACTGGAAGTTCACTGGGGAAATACCTCCAATGTCAGATGAGGCTTGGCTGCTGGAGTTTGAGAAATACAAGCAATCACCTGAGTACAAGAGGTAAGGATGCAATTCGGTAATGGCCTGCTGCATGATGCGGCCACTTATTTTTCTTTTATATTAGTAGAATTTTATGACCCTTTTAGATGATTCTAGCATCTCAATACGCTGATAGCACAACTTTGGTGCTGAACTTTTTACTGCTCTTTGCCTCATTTCTTTTGTTGAAGAATCTGTGAACAAAAAATTGGAATGGTAACACTATACAATGCGTAACGGTTTGATGGGTCTCTTGAAATGGATGAAGAGAGACATTTTTACTAAAAAAATGTTTCTCAAGGATGGTTAAAACTGTCACAACTTGTGGTATTAGAACATGTCAGTGGGACTGACTTTATAATCTTACTGTTAGTTTCTTGATAATGTTTTTTTAGTAAACCTGTGAAAGGTTTACTAAGCATTGCCATCCGATCGATCTGTCATATCTGACATTTTATTGTTGTTGATGCAACTTTGACCATTTCTAAAATTGGCTGCTCATTCTCAGTCCTGTTTAGCTCAAAAAAATGAATTACAGAGCCAAATAAAATGGATCCTTACCAAAGTTTGGCATCCAACCAAAAGGCAGCCTAACCGGTTCAAAGTTGCCGAAGTTTAGTAAGGCCAACTTTAGCTCTCTTGGTACATCAAATCGAAAATCCTCAAAGTTACAATGTCTAATCTTGACAGTTCTCAAGATATTATCAAAAATTAGAAAGTGTAGAACATCATTGCTGACAACAACAACCTAGATCATCAAAGAAGAAAAGGATGGAGTACTGTTTGTAGTGATCGACATGAGTTTGGTAGCTACTGAGGAACAATAATTCACATGAATTTTCAGCAATCTTTACTTACTTTCGTTCAACCAACTATCCCCAGATGTGCTTCCTTCATCTGCTCCTTGTATGTTATTTTCATTAAGAGGAACTACTTTGTGTATCATATTTCTGCTAATTCAATAGCAGCATTCTATGAACATATCCAGGGTGAACAAAGGAATGAGGCTTGAAGATTTCAAATTTATATACTGGATGGAGTATGGACACAGAATGTGGGGAAGAGCTTTGGGCTTTGTATTTGCAGGTCCTTTTGCATATTTCATCGCAAAAGGGTATGTTACCCGCCAACTTGGACTGAGGCTGTCTGCCTTTTTTGCTCTTGGTGGTGGGCAGGGACTGATTGGCTGGTGGATGGTGAAAAGTGGTCTTGAGGTACTTACAATGTCTTTCATGTTTTAAGTACTTTGAGGTTTGGAGCTTCACTAACTTTTTTCCACCACAGGAACCAACATCTGAGTATGTTCAACCAAGGGTTAGCCCGTATAGGTTGGCAACTCATCTGACATCTGCGTTTGTAATATACTGTGGTATTCTGTGGACTGCTTTGTCAGTAGTGATGCCTGATCCTCTGGCTGGATCAATGAACTGGATAAATGGTGCAGCAAAGATTAGAAAATTAGCAATTCCCGTCAGTGCCATAGTAGGCATTACTGCTATATCTGGAGCATTTGTTGCAGGCAATGATGCTGTATGTCCTGCATTCTCTTTCTTTGCTATCTTGAAAACTATCTACATTCTCTTTCTTTGCTTTGTGTTTAAACTACCTACATTCTCTCTTTATTTTCTATCTATCAAAACTATCTACATTGTCTTTCTTTGCTATCTTGAAAACTATGTGTAGACATGCCTTTTGTTCTATTCGTCTGATTTCTGATTGCTATGGCTAGGGGCATGCATACAATTCATTCCCAAAGATGGGTGACACTTGGATTCAAGAAGACTTATTTAGTATGGAGCCTTTCGTACGCAATTTTTTTTGAGAATACATCTATGGTTCAGGTAACTTCCCCCCCTAATGATAAGTTTACGGATCTGTTTGTGTTCTCATTAACAAAAAACAGCCCATATTCAAAATAATCATGATCTTGAAGTTTCTTTCCCAAAAGGAATGCATTGACCAATGTTGCAAAAACAGTCATATAAGAACTAGTTTCTTATGATGTGAAGACCAATGCTTGTATCATGTTCTTTTGTTCATACAAATAACTTACTGAAGTGTCGGTTGAGAGTTGAAGGCTCAAGAGTTCTTCATCCAGTCTTGTGGATTAACAAGTTATTTCCATTCTTGTAGCTCAATCACCGAATTCTTGCAACAACCACTTTTGTTGTGTACGCCAGCCACGGGTCTGAGAGCAGAAGCAGTTGCAGCCAGTTCAGATCGTGAGCGCGGAAGGAGTTTATTTCAAATTAGTTTGAATTTGTGATGTCTGTAATCGTGTGCGTGTGGTGTCAGTTGTGAGTCAAGTGTATAAGACTAGAGGTGTGTGTATTGTGGGAAGGGACTGGAGATTGATCACAATCTCTCCGGTTCAACCGGATCTCTGTAACCTCACTTCAGTTTCAGTAAACGTGGTGACAGTTCCCGTTCTCCTGTCTTCCCTTGCGCCGACGCCCAAGCCAGGACGCCGGCCGCCAGGACGGCGTCCGAGCGCCGCCGCCGCCGGGGACCTTCAACAACCTCCGTAGATCCCCTAGCTCCAACAATCTGGTATCAGACTGCCAGGCCGATCCCATGGCCAACTCCTCCGCCGCGCCAGCAACCACCGCTCCGCCACATCCGCCGCCGCACCCATCCTCCGGGGCGTCCTCGGCGCCGCTGCCCATCACCACGCAACCTGCAACGTCGGGCGCCTCCGAATCTTCATCGGGAGCCCCGCCTGACTCCCTCACCGCCGCGATTTGGGGTCTGCAGCGGCAGTTGGGAACCATGGCGGCACGTCTCTCCTCCATGGAAGAGCGTCTGCCACCACTGGCACCAACCGGGCCACCACCGACCCTCCCACTCTACGGCATGCCGGGCTACGGCGGCATCCCGTCCGCGCCGCTCACCACCTCCACCATCATCCACACCGCGCCGTCCACACGCCCAATACCGATCCACTCGATCCAATTTCCGCACTCGCCTTCTCCCCTTCCGTTCCAGACATCCTCGCCTCAGCATCACGACCAGCACAGTGACTTCGAGGAGGGCGCCGCTGTGCCGCGCTATTACAAGCTCTCCTTTCCCATGTTCGACGGGAAGGAGGATCCCATCGGATGGCTCAATCGTTGCGAGCACTTCTTCAGAGCGCAACGTACTCGCGAGTCTGACAAAGTTTGGCTCGCCTCATTCCACATGACGGGTGCCGCTCAGCACTGGTTCTTCATGCTGGAACGTGATTCCGGCGCAATTCCATGGCAGTTATTCAAGGATTTATGCAATCAGCGGTTCGGGCCGGCCGTAGGAACCAACCATCTCGCCGATCTTGCGCGCCTGCCGTTCCGGAGTTCAGTTGCTGAGTATCAGGAAGCATTCTTGAACAAGATGGCGCACGCAGGGCCTCTGCAACCGGAGCAACAAGTACGCCTCTTTACAGGTGGTCTTCCAGAAGCCCTCCGTATTGATGTGGAGCTCCAGGCTCCTCAGGACTTGCAGCGCGCCATGGCGCTAGCCAGGGCGTACGAGCAGCGTGCTTCCTCTGCCATCACCGCGACACGCCAGCACCGTCCACCAACTCAATTTCAGCAGCACACAGCAACATCCTCAGCTTCGGCACCGCCTCCTGCTTCAACACCCTCCGTTCCACCCCAGTTCAAGAAACTGACACCAGCAGAGATGATGGAACGGCGTCGGCTCGGCCTCTGCTACAACTGTGATGAACAGTACGTCCGCGGGCATAGGTGCGCAAAGCTATTCTTCCTCGAGGTGACTGATGATGATGCACAGGATGTCACCGCACCAAACCAACCTGCAGAGGAAGAGCCACTGATTTACCTGAATGCGATCGCTGGCGTAAACACAAACAGCACAATGCAAATTCGAGTTCAGGTCGGACAGATGCAGTTCACCGCCCTCATTGATTCCGGCTCCACGCACAATTTCTTCAGCGTACAAGCAGCTCAAGCAGCAGGACTTCACTTTCAGGAAGGCACAGGTGCCCGGGTCATCGTTGCAAATGGCGACCGTGTTCCGTGCAGTGGCATTGCCCGTGGTGTCAACATCACAGTCGCCCAGGATGTTTTCACCATTGATGCGTACTCAATTCCCCTTGATGGCTTCGATATGGTTTTGGGGGTAGCATTTCTCAAACCCCTACACACCATTCGCATGGATTTCGATGATCTGGTCATGTCCTTCACGCACAATGGCACGAGAATTCTGTGGAAAGGATTGGGTTCTTCCAGGCACGATATTCCCTCAACGGCACGCCTGCATTCGATCCATCCACAGCAGCAGTCGTTTTTGGAGCAGCTACTGCACTCCTTTGGTTCTTTTTGGAGCAGGAATATGCTTGAACAAGGTACCATTCGTACTAGCACTTCAACCTGTTCTGCTCCTGTTCTATTGGTCAAGCAGCATGACAATACTGGGCATTTTTGTGTGGATTACCAAGCTCCAAATGATGCAACTCTAAAAGATACATTCACAATTCCAGTAGTGGCTGAATTAATAGATGAATTGCATAGTGCAAAGTTCTTTACAGAGCTAGACCCCAGATCAGGGCATCATCAGGTTACAGATCATACTGATGATATTGCTAAGACAGCAATGCAAGCACACAAGGGACATTTAGAAATTCTAGCCATGCCATTTGGGTTGTCAACTGCTCCTGCAACCTTTCAATCCCTAACAATGGTTGATCGCTTCTCGAAGATTGCTCACCTTCTCCCTCTCAGTCACCTGTACTCAGCATCATCAGTGGCACCCCCTTCCCTGGTCCCAGGCAACAGCAATGCCTTCCCTGCACAATGGTCGAGTGTTGCTTCCGCCTCAATGCTTTCTAGGTTCAGGCGTTCGCCATGGCAGCTGGCCAGTGGACAGATGCAGCAAACTCAGCCTTTGTATCTCTGAAGCAAGCTGTCTTGCAGTTGCCGGGCTTCAAACAGAACTCCATTGTTGATCGTGCTGCTTCAGGATTAGGTTTTGTTGCATTGCCTCCTCAGCTGTCAGGCCCAGCTCGAGGACGAGCTGTTCGTCGAGGGGGGGAGAAATGTTGTGTACGCCAGCCACGGGTCTGAGAGCAGAAGCAGTTGCAGCCAGTTCAGATCGTGAGCGCGGAAGGAGTTTATTTCAAATTAGTTTGAATTTGTGATGTCTGTAATCGTGTGCGTGTGGTGTCAGTTGTGAGTCAAGTGTATAAGACTAGAGGTGTGTGTATTGTGGGAAGGGACTGGAGATTGATCACAATCTCTCCGGTTCAACCGGATCTCTGTAACCTCACTTCAGTTTCAGTAAACGTGGTGACAGTTCCCGTTCTCCTGTCTTCCCTTGCGCCGACGCCCAAGCCAGGACGGCGTCCGAGCGCCGCCGCCGCCGGGGACCTTCGCCTCGTCTGCCCATCCAGCACTCCTACAACCTCCGCAGATCCCCTAGCTCCAACAACTTTATTGTCTGTGGGTGGTTTATGGTTGGCTGCAAGGAGAATAGACATGCACCCTGCAGTCAAGTCTCTGATTGGAAGCACACTTGGGATGGCTTCTCTTCAGGTACTAAATTCAGCTCTTTGGGTTTATTTGATGTTTGCTTTTCACTGCAGGTGTAAAGCACACAAATTACCCAAAAAATCGAGTACTGTGTATAATATTTCCTGTGGCACATGAAATAGTATAATTAACACCTTATGAGCTATTCAATGGACAACTGTACCTATACAGTGTAAAATACCTCTAACAACATCACCTATTCTATTTCAGGTTACGTTGGGCATATCTACACTCTTATGTACGTTCCTACTTCTTTGGGCTCAGCGCACCAAGCTGGAGCGTTGACTCTATTGTCACTTATGATCCTTCTCACTCACACTCTAAGAAGGCCATCACCAGCTCTTCTTAAATCCCTTGCGAATTCTGTGAAATCATCATGATACTACGACTTGAGAGTTTTTTTATCAGACAATTGCTGCATTATTTTCTTTTCCCATCTAACATGCTTTGGTGCCCTTGTTTCTTGACACCACATAACTACTGAAGCTTTTTTTAAAAAGAAACGTTTGTGACTTAATAAATTGTCCTCAGTATTTTCTAGTGCCAAATATTAAAAATCTTATATTTTTTCTTCAAATATTGCATTTTGGCACATTCTGTTTAGAGCGGATGGCTGAGGTAAGTTATACACTAGGTTTCCTTTTTTTTATCATGCACCAAACCACGGCTGATCTGTTCCCAAATAATTCTGAGAATGTTTGTGCCTAGCCCTTTTTTCCTCAAAAGTTCCCTCGGCGTGTTCTGAATTTTGGTTGGAGCACACCATGATCGACATTGACATACATGTTAAGTCTTCTTTGTACAACTATGGTGATAATTCAACGTACCATATCAAGGCAGGCTTATTTCAAATCTTCAGATGGGTCGCACTCCAATATCTCAGCCCTTGCATGAATAATGGAGCACGAGTGACCAATATTGTTCCCCGAGAGCATATTGGAACTTCCTCATTCTGCTCACTTGTATGAAGGCATATATCTCATGATGGTTTAAGATGCATTGCTGTATTGTATTGAAATGAGTTCTATGGAAGCTCAGAAATGCATTAGATGGTTTAAATACATGACTGTACTTGAGTTGTATTCAAGTGGTTGTGTTGTACCCAATGGCATGTGCATGTGGTTGTTAATTTGATGGAAGAGTGTGTATTCACCTTATTCAACCTGGTATTTTCCTCGCAAAATAAATTTATGAATAACATTAACAAGCTACACTGCTGCGGCAAGAATATAAAACTTTTGCGCTTTACAATCATTTATTGAGTTCACATCATCTTTTCGTTTAGTGGTCAATTGAGAAGTCCACATCAACTTTTGTGCCAATGCATTGTGCCAGAAAGGACATGGAACCTTGGCAGGAAAATTGAACGAGTTCCAGCCAACCAACTGGAAGAAATACTCCAAGCAAAGGAAAATGCATTCAAAGTGCCTTTCCAAATTTAAATCCAGCTACTAGGAACTGCAGAAGAATGGGATCCCACAGAGGAGCAATTTTTGGTGGAACGATTCCTCGAAACATAGACATACTCTTTCAGCTTTGCGTGTTAGCCTGTTTTAGACTCCATTTTCTCTATGCAGTAAGGAGCAACGAAATTAGAACCTCCACTTTCTACATGCAGCAAGGAGCAACAAAATTAGAACTTCCAACTTGAATGTTGCTTCCTCCACCGAATGTCCCTGACAAACCCTGATAGGTTGTGGTTGCTGCAACTTGGTTAGTTTCATGCTGTAGGGTTGTGTATATATGCTCTTTTCATTACAAGTGGGTCAACATTATGCATAAAAAACTACTGCGCCTACGTATTTCAATTTGCAAATTGAATGCCTAATGATGCTTCCAGGTAGATAACTTGGTACGGCTCAAATGTAGTATATTCATGTTCTCACATACTAGTGGTTTTTGCTGGCAGTATGTTTTCCGCTTGTGATGGAGATAGAGAAGATTCATCTGGTTGCCATGAAAACGGGATCATAAATACTTAGTGTCCGGTGACAGCCCTTTGTTTAATATGATTTTCAATCATGAACTGCAATGAGAACAAGCTGTAGCTCGGTTGGTAGGCGTTGGAGGTGGGCACGCCGCCGGCCTGGGTTCGAATCCCATCGAACGCAGGTTTATCTCAGCGGGGATTTATTCCCCGAAAAAAAATCCCCTCGCCGGTGAAGCCGGGGTTCGGAGGTTTTCTAAGCCGGGAGGCTTTCTTCTCTTAATGAAAACCGTGGGGGCGGTCTTACCCCCACCGGCTTAGTTTAATCATGAACTGCAATACCAAGCATCCTTGAATTTTCAAAAGTAACAGCAAGGGAGGATTGGTTTTTTGTAATTTGTAATATAGTAGCATGATTGTAATGACCATGCTTGTTAGAAGGATGAATCACTTTAAAACAGCATTGCGACCTGATACGGGTGTCACCGTGTTCACCAGCGGTCGAATCATGTGGATGCTCGTGCGGCACTATTTTTCTCATATATCTATATAGTTTATATAGATGCCTCACACTAAGAGTTATCTCTATTTTTCTAAACATGCAAGCTATCCACGTCATATAGGAACCATATCAGACGCCATGTCACCATGCGCTAGGTACATCTATTTATGTCTTCTACCATTTTTGTGACTAATAACATCCATTAATGTAATTTATTAGTCTTTGCGAGTACCAAGCTACAAAATTTAAGATTCGTCCTCTCTCAATAAAATGAATATGTTTTATGGACATCGGGGTATGAAGAAGAGGATGGAAGTTGAAGATCCATATATCATGTTGCTACGAAAACCGGATCACAAACACTTTAATGCCTGATGACAGCCCCTTGTTTAATATATGATTTTTAAGCATGAACTACAATATCAAGCATCTTGAACTTTCAAAAGTAACTTTTCACAAACAAAATCCCCCTCTCATGAACTACAATATCAAGCATATTGAACTTTCAAAAGTAACTGTTCACATTGTAGCTAGCAAGGGGCATTGGTTTTCTTTCTAATTTGTAACTGTTTCCCTTTGAATTGCTAGCATGATTGTGTAACATCTCTAAAAACTGAGTGATGTTAATTATGCTAGTTTTTGTAAAAAAATTTAAAACTTGTGTATGATTGTATGGATATGTCCTACTACCTGAGATGAGAATTGCACGTGATAGCCGCTTCTTGGGACTATCACAAAGCTGTAGAGGGTAAAGTTCTCAGAAATGAGAATTCCGATCCGTTTCAGATTGATTGATCGATGTAGTGGCAAAACAATGTAGAAAATGACCTGATTGTTACGGCTGTCACCGTGTTCACCCGCCGTCAAGTCATGCATATTCTTGTAGCACTATTTTTCTCATTACAAATACTACCTCATACATGCAGTATCTGTCATCACTTTTTTTCATAACAAAAGTTTATTAATCTTAGATAAGTTCATCAAGGTGTAAACTCATACTATAAGACACTTCCTGACCTTTGCATATCTAGCATACACACATAGCCTATAAAAATTGAGAGAAACAACAGAACGACATGGCCATAGCAAGCATTTATCAATTGGAAATTTTTATATGTTTCCTAGAACAATACTATGGGCTTAGGGGAATATATGAGTTTCCTTTGCCGTTGGATTTGTTAAAATAATTAATGAGACGCATCATCGTAATCTAAATTCCTGCAGTCCTAACAATTTGCGGCCGACATCTATGGTCGGTCCCCCACACTAACCAACTCCCATTAAAAACTCCATCTTTTGAACTACGTCAGTGGTACAATCTGCCTATATAAAGAACGAACCTAGCTCAAGAGGTGAACATATATAGCTCCTGAGCTCTCTCAGATCATCATCCTCCTAGCTCCCATCCCAAACAAGCTGCCACTGAGATCACCATCCAGCAGCTAGCTCTTGTAAACTCAATGGCCATTTCGTCGAAAACCGCTGCTGTTGTGCTCATGTTGCTTCTCACCACCACCTGCTTCGTGCAACTCCCTCTGCAGACTCGCGCAAGGCAGCTGGAAGCTAGGGCACCTATCATCAGTGCACACCATCCACGCACCGGAAGGAGTGTTCTCCAGGTTCCTGTAGCAAATAAGGAGACCGGTAATTCGGACACCAATCCAGGCCATAGCCCCTGTTGTGGCCATGGTAGCAGCAGCAGTCCTTCGAGCCCATGAAATGATCTGCTAGCTCCTCGTCGCTGCGTCTGTCACCGTCCTTGCCGCGAGTGTATTTTTTACCTGTGTATCCAAAACTTTGTGGTGTTTTTTCCCGAGCTTTCATGTGTCACGTAAATTGTATAACTCTTGTACGTTGTCTTCTTCTACTAATAAAGGCAGAGCTCAACGCAGCATTTTAAAAAGGAACATGTTCACCAACAACAAAAACTTCTACATATATCCATGGCTTGCCTTCCTGCTTCGTTTTTAATTTCCTCTCTTGTGCATGGTCATGGATGACTTTTTGTTAACGCTAGCTGTCTGGCTTGTTGTAGGATTCTACGATAAAATGAAACACATGTGGAAGGAACCATTTTTTTGTTATTAAAAATTTAAAACAAAAATAGGTAGTAGATAGTTACACTCAACGTATATAGATGATCAAAACGCATGCAAGCAAATAGAGTCCCATGGCAAGTGGCAGAAGCTACCACTTGCATTGTAACGGACTTTTGCCATAATTGAAAGTATCTCATTCTTTATCCACTGGAGAGGGAGTATATTACTACTTTGCAGTACCCTCGGAGCTCTTCTTTTCCTAATTATGTCTGCGTCCTTATGTCCATGCTTGTTTTAATATATCCACGAAGCACATTTAATTGGAAAAAGTCCAAATTACTACCTCATCACATAACCTCTAAAGTATTCTTTGGTTCAATATATACCCCAAATAGACTTAGGAAACTCAGATATTTGATAAGATTTTTTTTAAAAAAGGAACCCTCGACCATTTGAAAAGGACACTTAATAAATCTTTGACACCATGTATTGAACACATGTTGCAAGAATTATTTATTGTCTGTGATGATCTTAACTTTCTACCATTACTTTGGTATGCTATCCTATTTCAATGACATCCTACTAGCTCATTCTCTCTTCTCTTTCATCACTCGAGTACTCATCCGCATATCTTCTTCTTCAACCCCTCGACGTCACTCTTGCCTCTACCTTCTTCAATTCCTTCCTAATTTACCTCAATCATGACTTGCACAATTATCCTTAGGAAATATAGACAACTCAAATCCTACCATCAGTGTTAAAATTATATCACCAATTCATTATCATTAGCCTTCCTTCTAAATTTTTCATCTCAATTGTCATTTGTCATATATGTCCATGTCGGAACAATTTAGCAATCTCTGTTAATCTCGTCATCAGTATCCTTCTAACTGCGTCCATCATCCTTTCTTCCAAGTTTGTTTCGATTGTCATTTCTCATAGCCACGCCAAAGCAATTTAGCAGACTTATCATCGGTTGATCCTTCTAACAAGTGATTGCTCACTTGCCACCTCTTGTAGCTACATCGAGCTAATTTAAAAGGCTCATCACCGATTTAGCTTCCACCAATACCATTATATTGTAACAATGATTACTAGCGATCTTCCCTCACTGGCCTATCTTAACTCCTCTAGCTACCAATCTGACACAACCTTTTCATTACTATGTCTTTGTTTCCTTCTTATTGTGTGTTGTTCTATTTGATCATCTCTGTTGGTGGTGGTGCACTGTCACATGTGGATGTTTGAGTCGAGCACGATTAACACCCCGATGGGTTTGATCAACATAGATCTCAGTGCATATTTTGTGGCAAGATGCGACATTCGATGCATTCATTAACCAATAGGTGTTTGCCGATTCTTTTGACATAGAAATGTTCTCTTTTCTCTTTAATCGAGTATATGTCAACCACAATAACAATTTTCAATAGCATATCCTTCTTCTTCTTCGCCCCCTCGACGCCACTTTTGGCTCTATCTTCTTCAATTTCTTCCTAGTTTACTTCAGTCATCACCTCCAAAACTATCGAAATATAGACAACTCATCATAGAATGATCCTGTCACCAGTGCTAAAAATTGTACTATCAATTCATTACCATTAACCTTCTTTCCAAGTTTTCCATCTCAATTGTCACTTCTCATATATATCCATGTCAGAGCAATTTAGCACTCTCATCATTGGTTGATCCTCCTAACAAACGACATCAATATCCTTCAAAGTTTGTCTCAATTTTCATTTCTCATAGCCACACCATAGCAATTTGGCAGATTTATCATAAGTTGATCCTTCTAACAAGCGATTGCTCATCACCATCTACCTTTCTTCAAGGTTTGCTCACTTGTCACCTCTTATAGCTACATCAAGCTAATTTAGAAGACTAATCGCCGATTTAGCCTGCCACCAGTGCCACAATTATATTGTAACGATGATCGCTTACCAACGATCTTCCCTTGCTGGCTTACATCAACTCATCCAACCATCAATCTGACACCACTCTTTCATTATTATGTCTATGTTTCTTTCTTATGGTGTGATGTTCTATTTGATCATCTCTGTTGGTGAGGTGTTGAACTCCGCCCATGTGGATGTTTGAGTCAAGCACAGTTAACGCTCCGATGGTTGGTGTGGTGTTGCACTCTGCCTATGTGGATGTTTGAGTCAAGCACGATTAACGTTCCAGTGAGATTGATCAACAGTTAAACACAGATCCCGGTGCATATCTGGTAGCAAGATGCGACATCCGATACATTTATTAACCAACAGACATTTGCTGATTCTTTTGTCATGGAAATGTTATTTATGTATAGCTTTTGTTTATGGCCACAACCATGAATTTTGCTGATACGAAAAATAAATTATTCATGATTTTTCCAGTCTATGAAATATAAAAAATACTCTGCTCACTGGACGATGATTTTCCGGATACGACGGAATATAAATTAACTACATTTGTATCCGCCTCACATCAAACTAGGATGCACAAAACCGTATCTGTGTGACAAAAAAACGTATTTATTGCATTAACTACATTCCTCTTAAATCCGACCTTTCTTTCTTGCACACCACTTAGATCAAATTAAAACCAGCCTAGGAATCCTAATCATTTTTGAAGTTTGAAATAAAAATTACCAAATCTTCTTCTAATTGCCAAATCTTATCACTCCATGCAGATTAACAAATCACATAATATGGCAGGCTGGTAAGATTGCACTAAAAATCATATACTAGTTTGTTCGGGTCCAAGTTTATTTTGGCCGCAGGCCGTGCAAAACGCTCGCCCCATGAGCCTTGGCCTCCCATCCAGCCCAGTTCACCGCGCTCTATATACACACACATCCACAGCCTCTTGGACACACAGCACATACACCAACCACCACCGCCTCCTCCCTTCCAAGAACACCCGAGGTGACGTCCGCCTCCGCTCAACAACCCTTGCTCCGATCAGGTGGGTTATAATCGAATGCATGTGCTCTTTTGTTATTTTCTTGCATGCATGCCCGAGGATTGGAAGGCTCGGCCATGACGATTCTTGGAGCTCAAAGCCTGAAATGTTTGTGCATGTGTGTCGTTAGCGCCGTGCATGGATCGCCGGGTGGACAGGAAGCGCGCGCGGGAGGGGGAGGAGGTGGTGGCGCCGGCGGCGGGGAAGAAGAGGGGTCTGCAGGCGGAGGACGCGGCGGTGGCGGCCTTATTCGACGAGGCGGCGGCCACCGCGGCGGAGCTGACGGTGGCGGACGGCGGGGAGGGCGCGTGGCAGCGCCCCGCAGGGGTGTTCGATCTCCCGTGGCAGAAGTGCCGCAACGGGCTCGGCGTCGGCGGCGGCGTCAGCGGGTGGGAGCTCCGCGACGTGTTCTTCCGGTCTCTCGTGGACGGGCGCGCGGCGGCGATCGGGGTGCCCGGCGACCGTCTCTCCCCGCCGCCCAGCAAGCGGACGCTCTTCGACGACGTGGACGCGTGGCTCGCCGCCGCCGGCGACGGCGAGGTGGACCCGCTCTGGCGCTCCGTGCTCGAGGGGGCCAAGCCCGCCGCATGACGCCAACGTGCCGAGTCGCCAGATAACCCGGGGCCCCACCTGGCGGCCGCACAGGGGTCAGCAGACCTGTGCTGGAGCGGTTGCCTGTGGGACAGGGGAGATATACTTAGAAGATAGATTGGTGACGGATGCAATGGTTTTTGTTGTTTCCTCGCCTTCTGCAATACAAATTTGGAATTTAGAATTTTAGTTTGATAGGTTTGGGTTTTATTTACTGTCCCAGATAGAGAGATATAGATGCATGGAAAAAAAGAATTGAACATGTTTTTGTCAGCTAGAAACTTGGGAAATCAAAGAATACTTCTCAATTTCGCCATGTTATCAACCATTCTAGGATTTTGTCGCTTGTTTTGTCTCACTAACCTGAAATAGCTGCGTGCCAAATGTGAATGACGGATCTTGCACATACATCTTCCTTTCGTATTTTGGCTTGTGGGGCGAGGTGGCAGCCAGCAGTAACCAAAGGCAAAGATTCTTGTTGCTGTTTTGGTAACTTTTAACTGATTCCCAAAGTTCATGGACGCGGTTAGTGCAGCTATAGTTTTGCTGCATGACTCGGTTAAAGCTTCACGCCTTGCATGCAAAGTGCAACCAGCTAGATGCAATCATGCAAACGTATCCTGCATCACGGCATCGGTTCCCTTCTTTTGTCCCTGACGAGAGGTAACTCTGTACAGTATACTTTTTGTACACACAATCCGCTCAACTGTTGTGAATGTTAAAATGCACACAACTGCTACCGTGGAATAGTGGTCGATGCATAGGAAAAAAATTAGGTGCGCACCGAAGGTAACTCTGTACGGTATACCTTTTGTACACACAATCCGCTCAACTGTCGTGAATGCTAAAAATGCACACAACTACTACCGTGGAATAGTGGTGCATGCATAGGAAAAAAAATTGGGTGCGCACGGTGCGCACCCCTACCTCTGCTTGCCTGTGACGTGGGCCTCCTGGTAGACAGACGACCATCAAGAGCAGAAGAGGCCGACCAGAGCAAAGGGAGCCAACCAGTGAGCCGAGCGCGACGAGCAGTACGGGATCGGACGCCGGATCACAAACGGAGGCTGATGTGCGGGGGTGCGCACCGTGCGCACCCAATTTTTTTCGAATGCATAAGTCACCAATACGGTAAGTAGGGCAGACAGCCGGACATACATGATATCCTTTAACTAATGCTGGCGATGAGATCATCTCTCCGTGCTCATGATCCCTGCTCATGAGGTTTTGAGCAAGGTGAATAAAAAAAATCACGAACTAAAGTAGCTCAGCTCATAAGGTTACTTGTGGCTAAGCTTGCCCACACATATTTGAGTTTTCTTGATTTATTTTAAGATTTAACTAATGCTATTTTTTAGTGGTCGGCGATGTATTGTCGATAGAAAGGTATATCTATGGTGACTTCATCGATCTTGAGATCTTTCGACTTCTCTCGAAGGTTCTTATAGGGGTAGTTTGCATGGGTTTGATTTGGTCGAAGATTTTTTTTCGAGAATACGTAGAAGAGCTGTGTATCTTTGTATTAAGAAGAAGAAATAGAGTAACATTTTACAACGCGGGCCATTAACCGGGCACACACACATGGTGGACATCGCATTTAGGGGATTATACAGTAAACATTGTACCTGATGAAAAGGAAAGGAGAGCTAAAGGGCTATGCTAATGTCCTGACAGAGCCACCGGCCAGCCTATCGCAGCCAAATGCTTCGCTCCGGCTTGAATCCATAACTGGCCTTCCTGCACGATTAGGGCCACAACCTAGGCAACTGAGTTTGCTGGGTGCGAGTTGAAGATCCTCTCATTCCTTTCTTTCCAGTCTCCACGAAATCAACATGAATGTGGAATCGAGGCCCTTCTGCTGCAACTTGTTAAGCCCATTCCTCTTACTGATCCACCAATCTAGGAGCTGCATTGTAGGGGCTGGGTGTTGGTTTGCTAACCCGATCGCCGCACTGACTGCCTGGCAAACCTGATAGGTGAAAATGCAACGACTGAAGAGGTGTTCATGCGTTTCCACATCTTGGCCACAAAGGTTGCAAGTATCATTGTCCTAGATGCCTCTTCTATGGCGTCTGTCAGCTGTCCAGAGCCGATCCCGAGTCGCCAGCCACATGAAGAACTTCACCTTCATTGGAGCTCATGCTTTCCAGATGATCTTGGCTCCCGCAAAGCTTGTTGCCCCTTGAAAGAACATTTTGTAGGCTGATCGCGCCGAGTACTCGCCTGTCGGCGACCATCTCCAGGTCACCACATCTTCCGTGCCCGGATGGAGCTGAACTGCATCCATGCGTGCCAAAGCTGAAGGTACGTACTTGGCTATGGTGTTTGCCGTTAGAGGCCCAATGATGTCTGCAATCCATGCCCTCTCCTGCAAGGCTGATGCCACTGTCCACCTGTTTTCACTACTAGAAAAACAACCTAGCTTCCGTCCTGGACATCAGTACCGGGTATTTTGTCCCCCGGTACTGATGTCCACATCTGTACCGGGTGGGAAGGGAATGCCCCGACGCGCCTCCGTAAAGGCACATTAGTACCGGGTGGGAACTAGCCCCGGTACTAATGCGTCCACATTAGTACCGGGGCTAGTTCCCACCCGGTACTAATGTGGCCAAAGTACATTAATACCCGGTGTAAAGAAGCACCGGTATCAAAAAGAAGTACATCAGTACCGGGGCAAAAGAAACCCCGGTACTGATGCCCACCACCGCAGACTGCTGCGCATCCTCCCACTTAGAAAAATATCACTGGCCTCCTCTCTCCCACGCACTGCGCCTCTCTCTCATTCTCTTCTTCTATGTTCGATCTTACCCTCTGCTCTGCCTCACCTCTCTCTTCCTCTTCTACAGGCGGCCGTCTAGGGCTTCTGCTGGCGCAGCGGCCGTCCAGAGCCGACGCAGCGGCCGGCGGGGAGGATCCCTGAGCGGATCCGGCGGCGCCAGGCTGGGGTGCTCGCGGCCTGCCTCCCTCCAGGGCGTGGGGGGAGGGTCGCGGCCTCCCAAGACGCGGTGTTGCTGGTGTGGGGGGCGCGCGGCCTCCCAAGCCGAGGGCGCACGGCCTCCGGGGCGTGGGGGCGCGCGGCCTCCCGGCTGGAATCTGAGCGGCGGCAGGCGGCACCGGCGTGGGGGCGCGCGGCCTCCAGGCGCCGGCGGAGGTGAGGCAAGGGCCACGGCGGCCAGCGGCGGGCGGCGGGAGCAAGGCGGCGCGGGCTCTGCAGACGGGGATCTAGGGCGAGGATCGAATTTGATAGTTTGGATTGTGGTGGTGTTGTTGATTGAGTGATGAACTGATGATATTGTCGTGATGTGAGCTCTTGTTCTTGTGTTTCTTGCGAATTTGTGATTGTAAATCCTGTTGTGAGCTCTATGTTGTGATTCATGTGGAATGGTGACTTATGAGATGAAACTTGTAGTGATTTGTGAATGAATGAATCAATGAATGAGAGATGAGATGAGATGAATGAATGAGAGATGAGATGAGATGAAGAAAAGAAAAGAAAAGAGGAGAGAGGAGGGGAGAGAAAATAGCTCACGGGGTGCATTAGTACCGGGGCTTCTAGCCACCCGGTACTAATATGGGCGGCCACATTAATACCGGGTCACACGACCCGTCACTAATGTGGCTGCCCACATTAGTGCCGCCTTAGCTATACCGGGTGGTCACCCGGCACTAATGTGGGTTGCCACCCGGTACAGAAGCCGCTTTCCCTAGTAGTGTTTTGGCCCTTGTTCTGATTAGCGTGCATAATTCCAGTGCCGGAGCACAAGGCGATTGCGCTCCATTCCAGCTATCTGTCCAGAACAAGGCAAGATTGCCGTCACCTAGCTGAACATCAATGGACGCTGAAACCATCTCATGGACCACAGACAGAATCCTTTCCGAAGTCCAGTTGCAACTGCTTCCATGGCCGGTTGGAGTCAGTGGCTTAGTGCGCTTAAGCCAAAGCCATCTTAGGTGTAGAGCAAAAGCGGCCAGTAGGAGATCCGGGATTCCCAACCCACCGAATTTAGACGGCATGCAAACTGTCGTCCAGGCAACCAAGCATTGGCCACCGTGTGCTCGCTCCTACCCTGCCCAGAGAAAACCCCGACGGCGTTTGTCGATCTCTTGAATTTTGAGGGAAATCATCATGTGGACACACTTGGCGCTCATAACTGCCTTGGCTGTTGTGAGGCGGCCAGCCTTGTTCATGAGCGGCGCCTTCCATGTCGGTATGTGTCAGGGGTTGAGAACTGGACAGATCTGCAAGGGGGCTACCCAAGCAGTTTGTAGGTTAAAGGAGGGATCGAGGAACTAAGAGCGTAGATGGTTATGCGCGGGATGCACACAGAAATCTCTGCGAGACACGGGGAACACGGTGATTTATACTGGTTCGGGCTTCCGGAGAGTAAAACCCTACGTCCAGTTTGGTAGTGGAATTATGCAAGAGAGATCTGCCGCCGAGGAGGGCGCCCCAGGCTGCCTTATATTGGCCGACGACCTTGGGCTACAAGGTGGTTTCCATCCATTATAATATCCCTGATATTTCATTAACAATAAATACTTCAATTAGTGGGGTTAATCATGATTAATTAGTTTCTAAGCATGTTTTGCTTGATTGTGAACTCATTTGCACAAAAGCCCTTGGTCAAAGTCAAAATACTTGGTCAAACCCCTATAAATCCAAAAGGCTGATTTGGTTTTCTTGCACGTTCTCCAAATTTTACTATAGAAGTTCAAAATCGGCCAATATAAAAGTTTTTCCTTATCTCCGGGAACACATTTTTCATAATTGCGGACATTCCAATTTTGAGTGCAAAGCTGCTTAAATTCGAGATGAAGTTCCTGCACATAGTAATTGGGGGTTGAGTTTTTCCGAAACTTCAACAAGTTTTTCCCACAAATCTGTTCACCAAAACATATGACGCCCTTTGTGAAAGTTGTAGAGCTATAGCTCCTCTACAACTTTTATTTTTGGAGATTTTTCACTTGGTTATCACTTTATGGAGTTATGCAATTTCAAAAAGGGGTATTTGGAATTTAATCGACGTCGCCGTCGCGTCGCTGAACCAGAGCGCGCGCGCTGGAATTTCGGCCGCGCCGGCCATGTGCCGCGCACGCCCGGTCCGGCGTACAGACGCCCCGGATACATCGCCGTGGACCCTTGCCTCGACGCTGGACCCTCCGCCCGCGCGTTGGCCCGTACGCCGCGCTCAGGGACGCGGTCGCGACAGGCCGCGGGCCCAGCCGACCACGCGCCGTCGCCCGGCCGCGCCGCGCTGCGCGCCCGCGCATGCGAATGGCCAGCTGGCCCTGCGAGGCCGCCGCGGCGGGAGCCCAAGGCTGGCCTCGCCGCCGGCGCCCGTACACGCCGTCACCGACACAGCCGTCCCCACCATCCGCCCTAGCAAGGTCTGTAGCAGCCCAGGTGGTCCCCTACGGCCAGCTACGGTCATGGATGCCGCCGCCGGCGAGGTCTCCCGGCCGCAGGGATCCAATTGCGGAGATTTAGTTCTTTCTAGGGTGTTTTCAGCAAAGCAGGGACCCCTTTGTAATTTCGGGAAAATTTGTCAAGGGTCCCTCTGCAAAAGTGTTTTAGGGTTTTGGCTGCAGTTTAGAAAATTCGTTAAAAATCGTAGAAAATTTGGAAAAATGTAAATCTAATTGTTTTGGATTCCCTGTTAGCAGATCTACAACTGTTACAAAAGTTGTATAGGGTTTTTCTGAGTAGTTTTTAAATGTAAATTCAAACTCAGTTTGAGTCATATTTATTGTAATTCAAAATGTACTCATGCAACTGAAATGAAATTTGGATATGTTGTTGTGTGATCCATGTTCAGATTTGTGGTAAAGTTTCACACATTTTTGTTGTGTAGAATTCTAGTTATGGTTTTTGGAAGTTTTATGTTAGTTTAAGCTTGATGCTTTTTATAGTCCCCTCAAGATATAAATTCCTTAAGCACCAATGCACCCTAGGCTTTTGTCATGATGTTAAGCACCACTGGAAAAATAATGGTGATTTTAGGAGCTTATTTGATAGTGTTTGGTATCTATGTTTGTGAAGGATGTTAAATTCATAACTTGAAAAAGATGATGAATCCACTTGAATGTGTTGGTCAGGAGCTTAGTTTTGACAAGTTGGAACTGTAGGAAAATTTTGAGGTCAAAAAGATTAGCAAATCTTTTTGTGTGAATTAATGAAGTTTATCTAGGCTGAACCTTGTCTTTTTCATTTAAAAATATATATAAATGATCTGGAGCTAAAAATGAATATTTAAGTTTATTTTAGTCTTATGCTGAGGTGGTAAAATTTTCATCCCAGTTGGAGTCATATTTTAATTATTATGAATTAGGAATAAATGGCTAGTTAAAATGGAATAAATAGATTTATATTTATCTTTTAATTTGAAAAGGAGGTGTTATGTTTAGTTTCTATTTTGAATTAATTTTTAAACACACCCCATGCTGATTGTGTAGTTTGTTAAGTTAATTAACTTAAATGTGCACACAATCCCTATCAAAGTCATAATTAGTCCATCATCACCCACCCCTTACTTTTTATGAAGTTTAATAGTTTAAGTTGCTTAGATGTGCACACAACCACAATCAAAATAGTTGTTGGTTCACCCTCACCACACCCCCAATACTTTTTGTGAAGTTTCCTAGTTGTGTAGATGAATGTGGCCAACAAGAGTTGGGTTTAGTGTTAATTCTTCCCCTTACACCATAATCTAATGCATGTGCATAAACGTGTAGATCTGCCCGACAGGACATCCACCCTCACTCAGGAGGAGGAGGGATTCGCTAGTGGAGAGCTGAATCAAGTTAGTGGGCAGCAAGACCTGGACCAAAGTCCAGAAGAGCCCAAGGCTAGTGTTGAGTCAGAGGAAGGCAAGCACCGGAGTCATCTAACCTTTTTCTAAACTCACACCTTTACTTTTCAGTATTTATGTTTACTTTGTGCATTTAAGTGTCTGGAGTTGCTTTGAAACCTAGATGCATGATCCTTAGGACTCCTATGCTCTTTTACTAGTTTGTTAGGAACGTTAGTGCCACGCTCTAAGGATACGGTGCAAGTCGAGTAATGACTCATTGCTCGCGAGATATAGGATACTTATGTTAGAATCATAAGTTGGTTAAATTGACTCGCTCATGTGGTAAGAGCAATGGGTTCGGTCTCGACCGAGTAGCATGGTGCTGGTCTAAGCTATTGAACGTACCAAGTGCTTGTCGGGAATGGGACCGGTAAGCCTATTACCTAATGAACCAGTGCGGGGACTTTATTCGCCACTACTCTTGAGATGCGTCTCCCGGTTTGATTCCGGTAGTGCAAGTGTGAGTCTGGACCTGCCATGCGAGGGCGTTCCAGTAACCTTGTACTTAGGACTGTGGCACCTGTCCCTAATCTAGGGAGTGACGGGAACCGCCTGGTCGAGGTAGACCCCACATTCGTTTTTCTTTGGATTCTTTTGGGGTCTACCTTTGTTGACGTTTGATTATCGTTGCAAAGTTCGTTTGGACTTGCAAGCGGACAAATCCCTCGTCGTAGTTAAGGAACCCTTCTTCCCTTGAGTGGTGAACCCAAGGTATCGAATCCGTGGAACAATATGTAATGTAAAATCAATCTAATAACTGAAAAACACTTGCTTCTTTGAGAGGTTTCGAATTGCATCTAATCTACTAAGATCAAAAGAGGTAGTAAGAGAAAGCATTGAGGTACCGATCTAGAGAGGGGTCTAGATCGAGTTTATGTCGTCGTTCCGAGCAAGATAAAAGAGAGAGTAAAACGAATCTCATTGAAAACTTCTTTAAATCGTGACCTTTGGTCAAACCTCTAAGTCGCCCCGCCGTACTCGGTGTCAACATCCTGTCATGATGTTCCCCTTTCTTCGCGGTCGAATCTTAGAGCACACCCGCAAGGAGTGCGTTGAACTACTTGGTAGATCGGGTATGCACCTCTAGCCACCGCGGCTACAAGAACATCCCATGCAATCTATCTCGAGAATAAATTGAGGAGGAAAACACCCAAGCAAGAACAAGAATTGCAAACGAAAGCACTTGATCGCTAAGAATCGGATCCATTAAAACTCCATCAAAAGTATGAATACATGAATAAGATCCAACCGGGATCCTACCTTGACCTTGATTCACGCCTCCGGAACTCCGACGTGGTCTTCCTTGCAAGGTTCCCACGCCGGCTAGGCAAACCCTAGACGACTAACTCGACCCTCCTCTCCGGGGTGGTGTCCCTCAAGCTCCTCGGCGGCAAATGATGAATTGCTTGATATGCGGCTCGGGGTACCGGGGCTATAGATAGCCCGAGGATCAGCTAGGTCAAAGAGGGCAGCGAACAGGGCCTAGAATGGGCTGGGTCGGCCAGCCTGGGCCCATCCTGGCCCAGTTCGGTGCTGCCTTTCTTCCGGATGCTTCTCGCGACTTCTTGAGTTTTTGCCGAGTTGCATGTGGGCCCTTGACGTCATTTTCCTCGCGGTTTAGATAAGTGGGCTTTGCGAATGAACTCCCGCATCTTCCGTCTAGGTCCTCTGCACTTCTTGACTTCACGCTTTAGTCCTTGGTTCATTTGGAGTCGTGTTCATCTTGTATCTTGACTTGTCCCGGGGTCCATGATCACCTTGTAAATCCCTTGATAAACTTTACCCGGAAATCCTCATTTAAGCTCTTGATTCCTGTGTAAACAAAAAACTCCAAAAACCACGCACGAGTGCGAACATAGCATATAATGGGGGTTAGGATCGTTAGTATGAATATCAAATCAATACCAACATAGAAGGTAAACAAGTGGCTAGGTTGACGGAAATCAACCGCCAACAACCTTCTTCCGTGTATCTTGGGTTTACCATGCAAGGATATAAATCGATCGATCGTCATTCGCTCGTCGTTATCTGAGTCGGCTTGACCACTGGCTACCCCATGTTTATTTATGAAACATTTCGGATTAATATTGTTGACTGATTAATCTTGTTTGCACAACCATGCTTGTTTAGCTAGGTGCTTACCTAGAATGGTTAACATACTAGAACTTGAGCTAAAATTTGAAAGTAAGGATCAACTCTTAGATGCTTTTGGCAAAACAAACCCACCAGCCAAAAAGCCTTGCATGTCTAGCTGTGTCTTTTATTTTGACGGGTCAGTCTTGCTGAGTATTAGCATACTCAGCCTTGCTTAATTTTTTGTTTTCAGGTAACCCCATCTGGCCTGGTACTATTCCAGATGGATGGGAATTGAATGGGAGAACGACGATGAAGAGTGATATATTGTGGATGGCCTCCCATATGTATCACACGTTTAGTTTAATTTCCACTGTTTAGACTCTGAACCATGTTTACTTTTATGTACTAAAAACCTGGTTCGTAATATTAAGTACTTGAGGACTTATATGTAATGTAATCTTGTACTCTGGTCCCGCCTTCATGTGGACTTTGTGCATATTCTCGATCCTGCATTAGCGATTCACCGGGCATGACCCGGCAGAGGCGACAAAATAGCTTCTGGTTATCGTTTATGAGCCAAGTGGATCGGCTTAGGTGATAATCCGGATTTAATTTGGGTGGTTCTGTCACAGCTGGTACCAGAGCGAGAGTATGCACCAGAGTATTTAAAATACCTTAACAAACTTGTTTTTGGAATAAAATTTGCCAAGATTAATAATCTTGCTAAGTGAGTAGGACGTTAAGGTCTTAACTAGTCCGAGAGGTCCTAGAGGGAATTTTTGGGTTCTTTAAGGTGGCTAGTAATCTATGGTGTATTTAATCTGACTTTCAGCACATTTATTCCTGTCAAAACTTACTTTCATGCACAACCTTACTAGACAACACGTTTTTCCATACGTGCTCGTGCCACAGGAAAGTCCGTGAGGGATGGATGGGACCTATTCCAATGGGAACCCACCTCGCGTCTGTGTCTAGCCATATTTTGCCATACATGTGCGATCCCGCAATAGGCGGAAAGGATAACTCCATTCAAACGGAGGTGTCTGAGGTTGGACGCTGTCCATGCAGCGGCTTTATGCATGGATACCATTTCTATAAGTGAACGGTAATGAATGTGGACGCTTTTGTGAGTGCTGGCACAAAAGGTCTTGAATATCTGTGATTTTCTGCAGGTACACTAACCACGGTTGTTAGGTACTGTAATTAAGAAACGAATAGCTTCCGACTAGCTATTATAGGGAGAGACGTATTTATAAGCCTAGCCACCGGCACTTACTTCGTTTTTAAGCTTGAAAGCTTGGTGAGGATGTTTCGGACGCTTTTTGCATCATGTAAAAGCTATCAAACTAAAACTGATCCTAAATCTTTTGTTTTATGATGTTTTGTTGATACATGTTGACTAAGGATCCTTTCATGATAGATTGATGGATTGTTGTGATAAGCAAAGAAGTAACTAGTTGCTATCCAAATTTTTCTAAGGATTATCTAGAAAATTTCTGGCTAGGTGTTCTTTAGGGAAATTGTTCATCAACTAGTTAAGATTGCTCTCTGAATTTTTCATGATTTTAGGATGTTTAAAATTGAAGTTATGATCAAATTTGCTAGGCAAGGTTCTGCTGAAATGCTGTCAAATTCCTGAGTTAGTCTGAAAACTCGAATTTTTACATATAGTTCCTAAATGATTATGACCATAGAATCTATAGCAAAAATGTTCATTATCTAGTATAGTTTATGCTGTAAAAATTTCATGGTAATTGGGTACTCAGTTTTTGAGTTATGATCTTTTTAGTGAAGCTCTGCCCTGCTGAAATTTCTGGGCAACAACACTCTGAAAATGGATCTTTTACACCCTTTTCCAATCTGAATTAATTCAACCATTGAATACCAAAAATGTGAGTTAGAATGTTTCTGAGTTGCTCACAAAAAATTTAGAATTTTTTGAGTACTGGTTTATCAGTTATGGATTTTTGTTCTAACTACCAGTTTTTGCCATTTGCATGTTAAACTCATCTTTGTGGGTCTAACGTGCGCTTGTAAATTATTTTTACAGATGGCTGCCCCTGGTTTCGTTGCGGAGAGCGCCGATGGCACGTTCGCCACCACTGGCTTGCAGTGGGAGGGTTTCACACGCATTACGTGGAGAGCCCTTTGCGTCGTCGGCTACACCACCCCTCCTTGCTACAAGGGGGTGGAGTACGAGGAGATGGGCGTACCGAGCTGCCACGTCCGAGTGATCGTGCTTCCCCACCCGGGCCACCCCGAGTGGGCGGACTTGAGCATGGAGCTCCTATGCTACCGCTCCTTCGAGGCGGTGGAGTCGGCAGCCCTGATGGTGCTCCACACCCTCTCCACTCACCGACCGCAGGAGATGCTGCAGACGCCGTTGGGGTTGGTTCCAGCCTTGGACCCCAACGACCCCATGTGGCTAGGATGGATGACCAACATAGCCACGCTTCTCGAGATCGTGCCACCCTACGACACCGTGCAGACGTTGGGCACGTGCTTGAGGGCCTTGTACGCTCTCCAGGACCTTCGCCGAGTTATCGCGGATGACTTGGCCAGTCGTCTCACTGGAGCTACGTGGTACTCCCACTGGGTTGTCAGCCTCTTCACAGAGCAGCACGGTGGGTACACAAAGGTTTTGCAGGCTAATGCTGACCTCCGAAGTCGGCTGCAGTAGTTCCAGATTGAGCGTGGCGACCACCTGCAGCAGATCGTGGACTTCCAGGCTGCGCAGCAGGAGGTGCAGGCTCAGTTGGCTGATAGGGATGCTAAGAGTCTTGTGCACCTCCAGCATATCCAGGGCTTGCAGGACCAGGTTGAGGACCTCGAGCTTGCTGTTGAGGCCTTGGAGGTTGAGGTGGGCTTGCTACAGCAGGCACACCACCCACCGGGCGTTGGACCCGACGAGCAGATGGAGATCCAGCTTGACCCAGAGGAGGTTCAGGACGTGCCCGGACTTGACTAGACGAGCTTGGCACACTACCTCTACGTGTAGCATGGGATCCTCCAGTAGCTTGTACATAGAGCCTAGTTTCTAGATGATGTAGTAGGAAGCTTGACATGTACTCTTTGTTAGCCCTTTTGGTTGGTTTTTGTGCTAGGCTGACTTAGGGTATTCTTTTGTGTAGCTAGATGCTACATAGTAACCTCATGTAATGGTGATCCACCACATTTTGTAATCTTGTAATTATGGTGGAAAAACACCTTTCCGGCAGCAATCTGCCTAAGAAATGAAAAGAAGAAAGTTATAGTCAAATTTGAGTTTTTGGATGAATACCAAAGTTGTTCTAAACTTTATAATGGTTATGCTCACAAAAATTCAGCATTTATGCATGTGTAGTTTGAGAGATATCGAATTTTTAGTAAGCTACTGTCTGCTGTCCAAACTGCTAGACAGAGCTTTGGTAATTTAATTTTTCGACCTCTGTAAAAGATGAATCTGTTCTGGAGTTGAATACCAAAGTTGAAGCTTATGAAATTCTACACATGCTGTTTAGAAATTTTCGACTTTTGTACAAAAAGTTATGAATTTTATACTCAGGACTGTTATGCTCTCTAGATTCTGAAATTTTTCATAAGTTTGAATTTTCGTATGCATATTCTACTTGTACTATCTTAAGCAAGCTTTGGATATGTATCTAATGAAAGTTCAAAATTTTTAGATGGCTGATAATGCTAATAACATTCTTGAGGGCTCTGATGGTCAAGGTGGTGGTGGTCTTCCCCCACCTCCACAGATGACCCCTACTGAGGCTTTTATGGCTGCCCAAGCTGAAATGATGAGGCAAATCCTCAATACTCAAAATCTGATTGCACAAAGGCTTCAGCAGCCCTTCAACCATCAAGGGCAAAATCAAGATGGCCCAAATGTGGTCATGTCTTTTGAAAAGTTCAGAGCAATGAGGCCACCGTTGTTCACAAAGGCAGAGGAGCCCCTAGAGGCTGATGCATTTCTCAAGGCCCTAGAGGCCATGTTCTCCATCTTTATACTGCCCTGTTCAGAGGAAAATAAGGCAGGCTTCGCCGCCTAACAACTTAGGGGTGAAGCGTTGATATGGTGGGAGTATTTTAAATCCATGCAGCCACAGGGCCACCAAGTTACCTGGGCTGAATTCAAAAAGGCCTTCAAAGAGCATCACATCCCCAGGGGTCTTATTGATAAAAAATGAGAGAATTGATGAACCTTAAACAAGGATTTGACTTTGTCTATCAGTATGCTCAAAAGTTCAACAACTTATGTTAGTATGGTGACTATCATGTGGATACTGACAAGAAAAAGATGGAGCGATTCCGTGAGGGCCTTGATGGTGAACTCTATGAGAGGTTGAACTTGATAAAGGTTGGCAGCTATCCTGAGCTGGTCAGCTGGGCTATTTCTCAGGAGGATGCTATGAAAAGGGCTCAACATGAGAGGAAGAGGAAGTTTAATCAAGCTTCAGGCAGTGGGCAGGGCAAGAAGTTTAAATTTGTGAAGAAGAATGTGCAGGGTGCCACCCAGCCATCTTCATCAGGATGCTGGGTGATGAAGCAGTCCCAGTCTAAGCCTTCGGGCAATTTCAGCTACCGCAACACCCAGCAGTCAGCTTCCAGGCCTAGTGCACCCCCACCTGCCCGCAACAATGAGGATCGCCGTTGCTATAACTGCGGACAGCTGGGGCACTATGCCAACAAGTGCACACGCCCTCGACAGCAGAATCAGCAGAGTCAGGGGCAAGGTTCTAAGGCTGGGAATCAAGGCAAGAAACAGACTACGCAAGTGAAGCAGGGTCGTCTGAACTTCACTACAGTTGTGGACCTTCCAGAGGGAGCACCAGTGTTGACGGGTACTTTTTCTATCTATGGTCGTCTAGTTAATATATTAATTGATTCTGGTGCTACTCATAGCTTTATTAATGTGAAAACCATGAGTAATTTGGATTTGAAATGGAGTCATACTAATCAGGCCTATATGATTGCCACACCGGGTGGAAAAGTTGCTTCACATCACGTAGCATTAAAAGTACCACTTGAGATAGGTAGCAAGACTTTCCACACCAATCTGGTCACCTTAAGTCTTGATGGGGTAGACGTTATTCTAGGCATGGATTGGATGACTGCACACAAAGTTGTCCTGGATATTTCAGAAAGAATGATAGAAATCAACTAACCTAATGTCGGAAATTCAATTCTTTACCTTCCTCCCAAAGGCTATAAAGGCTCATGTGTTTATGCGGCCATAACTACTCAACTTGAGGACATTCCAGTGGTATGCGAGTACATGGATGTCTTCCCAGATGATTTGTCTGGCTTGCCACCAGACAGAGAGGTTGAGTTTGTCATTGAGCTACAGCCTGGCACTGCCCCTATATCTAAAAGATCATATAGAATGCCACCCAAAGAACTTGCAGAGTTAAAGAAACAACTTCAAGAGTTGCTTGATAAGGGTTATATCCGCCCAAGCTCTTCTCCTTGGGGCTGTCCCGCCCTCTTTGTGAAAAAGAAAGATGGTAGCCTGAGGTTGTGTGTGGACTACCGACCTCTCAATGCGGTGACTATCAAAAACAAATATCCGTTGCCCTGCATTGACGTGCTATTTGATCAATTGGCTGGAGCTAAGGTCGTCTCTAAGATCGATCTTCGGTCTGGATATCATCAAATCAAAATCCGGCCTAGTGATATTCCCAAGACGGCTTTCTCTACTCGTTATGGACTCTATGAATTCTTGGTTATGTCTTTCGGTCTTACAAATGCCCCATCCTACTTCATGTACCTTATGAATTCCGTATTTATGACGGAGTTGGATAAATTTGTGGTGGTATTCATTGATGACATCCTTATTTATTCCAAGAATGAGGAAGAGCATGCGGAGCATCTTCGCATTGTCTTACAACGCTTAAGAGAGCACAAACTTTATGCTAAGCTCTCCAAGTGTGAATTTTGGCTAGATAGTGTTAAATTTATGGGGCACACTATTTCTAGTGATGGTATATCTGTCGATCCAAGCAAAGTGCAAGAAGTTATGGATTGGCAACCCCCTAAATCCACTCATCAAATCCGCAGCTTCCTAGGCTTGGCTGGGTATTATCGCCGCTTTATTCCGGATTTCTCTAGGATTGCCAAGCCTATGACCGAGCTGCTAAAGAAAGGTGTGAAATTTGTGTGGAGTGAGGCTTGTGATAAGGCATTTAGAAAATTGAGGGAACTTTTAACTTCAGCCCCAGTGCTAGCGCAGCCGGACAATTCAAAGCCATATGAAGTTTATTGTGATGCTTCAGGCACGGGTCTGGGCTGTGTTCTTATGCAAGAAAATTGGGTTATTGCTTATGCCTCACAGGCGCTTCGCCCCCATGAAAAGAATTATCCCACACATGACTTAGAGCTAGCAGCGGTTGTTCATGCTTTGAAAATTTGGAGGCATTACCTTATGGGAAACCGTTGCAATATCTTCAATGACCACAAAAGTTTCAACATTTTCACTCAATCTGATTTAAATATGAGGCAAAGAAGATTGTTAGAGTTGATAAAAGATTATGATCTTGAGGTCCATTATCATCCTGGAAAGGCGAATGTAGTTGCAGATGCTCTTAGCCGTAAGGCTCACTGCAATTGCCTATCGATGGAACCTTATAGTGATACTCTATGTGAGGAGTTGAGAAGGCTAAACTTGGAAATTGTTGAACAAGGAAGCTTAAATGCTATCTCCGCGGAGTCTGACTTATTTGATAGAATTGTCAAGGCTCAACTTCAGGATGAGGGCATTCTTTTGATCAAGCAAAAATTGTTAGAAAAAGATCCTAAATATGATTGCTTCCGGAAGGATGAGAAGAATATAGTCTGGTTTGGGCAACGTCTTGTTGTTCCAGATAATTGGGATTTGAAAAAGGAAATCTTTGATGAAGGTCATCTCTCTAAATTCTCTATCCATCCCGGGAGTAGTAAAATATGCCAAGATTTGAAAGAAAGTTTTTGGTGGTCCAATATGAAGGTGGACATAGCCAAATATGTGTCGGAATGCGATACTTGTCAAAGAATTAAAGCAAGTCACTTGAAAGCTTCTGGTACTCTTCAACCCTTACCCATACCTTCAAGGAAGTGGGATGATATAAGTATGGACTTTGTGTCCCGATTTCCACTCACATCTAGAAATCATGATTCCGTCTGGGTTATTGTGGATAGGTTGACAAAGACAGCTCACTTTATTCCTGTCCACACCAAATATGATGCAAAAGATTATGCAAGTCTGTATGTTGAGCACATTGTTCGCTTGCATGGTGTTCCCAAGACCATTATTTCAGACAAAGGTTCTCTCTTTGTGTCACGCTTTTGGGAACAACTACATAAATCACTTGGCACCAAAATTATACGGGGTTCAGCTTATCGTCCTCAGACTGATGGTCAAACTGAGAGAGTGAACCAGATTCTAGAGGACATGTTGCGAGCATGTGTTATTCACTTTGATAAAAGTTGGGACAAATGCCTATCTTTGGCGGAATTTTCTTACAATAATAGCTATCAAGCTAGCTTGAAAATGGCACCTTTTGAGGCTCTTTATGGACGGAGATGTCACACTCCCTTGAACTGGTCACAGACCGGTGAGAGGAAATTCTTTGGTCCAGCCTTAGTTAAGGATGCCGAAGAAAGAGTGAGGGTAATCGAGGAAAATTTGAGAATAGCCCAAGAAAGACAAAAGAGTCATTATGACAAGGGAAAGGCACCTAGGGAATACAAAGTTGGTGACTCTGTGTATTTAAAAGTTTCGCCAACCAAGGGTGTCCAGAGGTTCGGTGTGAAAGGGAAGCTAGCTCCTCGCTACATTGGCCCCTATGAGATCATTAAAGTCTGTGGGCCAGTGGCATATCGTATTCGACTCCTTGAGCGGTTCTCTGTCGTACACAATGTGTTTCATGTCTCCCAAGTGAGAAGATGTGCTCATAAACCGGACAGGGAAGTCATTGAAGAAGCTAATGCTTGGATAGAACCGGATCTCTCTGTCGTCGAACATCCTCTAAGGATTCTTGATATAAAGAAAGAAAAACTCGAAGACAATCCGTGAAGATGTATAAAATCCAGTGGAGTCATCACCATGTCGATGAAGCTACTTGGGAAACTGAACATTATCTCAATGAGAATTATCCGGGTTTTCTTCAATCTAGACATCGTAAGTTCCTTCCTCTACTTTCATCTTTTAATTACTAATCTCGGGACAAGATTTCTTTTAAGGGGGTAGGCTGTAATATCCCTGATATTTTATTAACAATAAATACTTCAATTGTTGGGGTTAATCACGATTAATTAGTTTCTAAGCATGTTTTGCTTGATTGTGAACTCATTTGCACAAAAGCCATTGGTCAAAGTCAAAATACTTGGTCAAACCCCTATAAATCCAAAAGGCTGATTTGGTTTTCTTGCGCGTTCTCCAAATTTCACTATAGAAGTTCAAAATCGGCCAATATAAAAGTTTTTCCTTATCTCCGGGAACACATTTTTCATAATTGGCGGACATTCCAATTTTGAGTGCAAAGCCGCTTAAATTCGAGATGAAGTTCCTACGCACAGTAATTGGGGGCCGAGTTTTTCTGAAACTTCAACAAGTTTTTTCCACAAATTTGTTCACCAAAACATATGATGCCCTTTGTGAAAGTTGTAGATCTATAGCTCCTCTACAACTTTTATTTTTGGAGATTTTTCACTTAGTTACCACTTTATAGAGTTATGCAATTTCGAAAAGGGGTATTTGGAATTTAATCGACGTCACCGCCGCGTCGCTGAACCAGAGCGCGCGCGCTGGCATTTCGGTCGTGCCGACCACGTGCCACGCACGCCCGGTCCCGGCGTACGGACGCCCCGGATACATCGCCGTGGACCTGTGGCTCGACGCTGGACCCTCCGCGCGCGCGTTGGCCCGTACGCCGCGCTCAGGGACGCGGTCGCGACTCGCCGCGGGCCCAGCCGGCCACACGCCGTCGCCCGGCTGCACCGCGCGCTGCGCGTCCGCGCATGCGGACAGCCAGCTGGCCCCACGAGGCCTTAAGGCCGGCCGCAACACCTCGTCCGCGTCGTTTCCTTGCGTGCACGGCAAAAACAGGCAGCCACAGCAAAGCGCTGCCGCTCCTCTGTTCTGCGTCGCCGCCGTGCGATTGCTGTGCCGGTGTCGCAGCTCCTCCTCCGGTCCTCCTCCCGTTCCCTCCTCTCTACCACCCGACCGCATGCACGTCCTCAGCACCGCACCGCCGCCCGCAGATTGCTAGGCCGCGCCGTCGCCGGCCGTAGGCCGCCGCGGCGGGAGCTCGAGGCTGGCCTCGCCGCCGGTGCCCGTACACGCCGTCACCGACCCGGCTGTCCCCACCATCCGCCCTAGCACGGTCAGTAGCAGCCCAGGTGGTCCCCTACGGCCAGCTCCGGCCTTGGATGCCGCCGCCGGCGAGGTCTCCCGGCCGTAGGGACCCAATTGCGGAGATTTAGTTCTTTCTAGGGTGTTTTCAGCAAAGCAAGGACCCTTTGTAATTTCGGGAAAATTTGTCAAGGGTCCCTCTGTAAAAGTGTTTTAGGGTTTTGGCTGCAGTTTAGAAAATTCGTTAAAATTCGTAGAAAATTTGGAAAAATGTAAATCCAATTGTTTTGGATTCCTTGTTAGCAGATCTACAACTTTTGTAAAAGTTGTATAGGGTTTTTCTAAGTAGTTTTTAAATGTAAATTCAAACTCAGTTTGAGGCATATTTATTGTAATTCAAAATGTACTCATGCAAATGAAATGAAATTTGGATATGTTGTTGTGTGATCCATGTTCAGATCTGTGATAAAGTTTCACACATTTTTGTTGTGTAGAATTCTAGTTATGATTTTTGTTAGTTTTATGTTAGTTTAAGCTTGATGCTTTTTATAGTCCCCACAAGATATAAATTCCTGAAGCACCAATGCACCCTAGGCTTTCGACATGATGTTAAGCACCTCTGGAAAAATAATGGTGATTTTAGGAGCTTGTTTGGATAGCGTTTGGTATCTATGTTTGTGAAGGATGTTAAATTCATAACTTGAAAAAGATGATGAATCCACTTGAATGTGTTGGTCAGGAGCTTAGTTTTGACATGTTGGAACTGTAGGGAAATTTTGAGGTTAAAAAGATTAGCAAATATTTTTGTAGGAAATTTTTGAGGTTAAAAAGATTAGCAAAATTTGAAAGTAAGGATCAACTCTTAGATGCTTTTGGCAAAACAAACCCACCAGCCAAAAAGCCTTGCATGTCTAGCTGTGTCTTTTATTTTGACGGGTCAGTCTTGCTGAGTATTAGCATACTCAGCCTTGCTTAATTTGTTGTTTTCAGGTAACCCCATATGGTCTGGTACTATTCCAGATGGATGGGAAATTGAATGGGAGAACGACGATGAAGAGCGATATATTTTGGATGGCCTCCCATATGTATCACACGTTTAGTTTAATTTCTACTGTTTAGACTCTGAACCATGTTTACTTTTATGTACTAAAAACCTGGTTCGTAATATTAAGTACTTGAGGACTTATATGTAATGTAATCTTGTACTCTGGTCCCGCCTTCGTGTGGGCTTTGTGCATATTCTCGATCCTGCATTAGTGATTCCCCGGGCATGACCCGGCAGAGGCGACAAAATAGCTCCTGGTTATCGCTTATGAGCCAAGTGGACCGGCTTAGGTGATAATCCGGATTTAATTTGGACGGTTCTGTCACAGTTGGTACCAGAGTGAGAGTATGCACCAGAGTATTTAAAATAGCTTAACAAACTTGTTTTTGGAATAAAATTTGTCAAGATTAATAATCTTGCTAAGTGAGTAGGACGTTAAGGTCTTAACTAGTCCGAGAGGCCTTAGAGGGAATTTTTGGGTTCTTTAAGGTGGCTAGTACTCTATGGTGTATTTAATCTGTCTTCCAGCACATTTATTCCTGTCAAAACTTACTTTCATGCACAACCTTACTAGACAGACGTAGCGAAGACATGGCACTGCTGAGGTCGCGTAGGGTGCACGGGGATCCAAAAAAGAAAAAGATGTCTTCAGTCTTGAGCGAAGTCGAACATCGAGCTTCTGGAGTCTGGGATCTAGGAGGTCGAAGTGAAAGCAAGACGTTGATCTTGAAGAACCGCCGACCTGACCCGGATCAGGTGATACAAAGTAGCTCCTGCGACCTTTAGAAAGGCCGTCATGCCAACCGTAGGTAGGTCGAGCAAAGAAGTAATGGAAGCAGGCTTCCAGTAGGTCAATGCGACGTAGAAGCGAGAGGGCGTCGCGAGACGCACTCGTGTAGTAGCCCCCGAGCAGTAAAGTGATCAGAATGGTCGGTTTGGTGCTCCAAAAAAAAGAAAAAGAGAACCTACGGCCTTCTGCTTTATCAGCACGATGCTCTGACGAACTGAGCCAACAGGCCAAAACACCTGGAATCTTGAGGAAGACGCCAAACACCGAAAGCTGTCATGACCTGAGTCACAAGCGCACTGTAGGGTCACGGGCCTGCTCCCACGTAAGGCACAAGCCGCTGTCCACTCGCAAGGGACAAAAGCACCAGGATGTGGTCAGGTAGGGGAAAGGTGCGCCAACTGCCAGAGCCGCAGCGATGTTCGCCGGCCTGAAGTAAGCGACGACGGAGACGCCAGGAGGTCTGTAGACCTAAAGAGGGCGACGACAGAGTCGCCGGGAGGTTCGAAGACCTAAAGAAGGCGACGACAGAGCCGCCGGGGGGTCCGTAGACCTAAAGAAGGCGACGACGGAGCCGCCGGGAGGTCTGGCGACCTGAAGTAGGCGACGACGGAGACGCCGGGAGGTCTGGCGACCTGAAGTAGGTGACGACGGAGACGACGGGAGGTCTGGCGACCTGAAGTAGGCGACGACGGAGACACCGGAAGGTCTGACGACCTGAAGTGGACGACGACGGAGACGCCGGGAGGTCTGGCGACCTGAAGTGGACGACGACGGAGACGCCGGGAGGTCTGGTGACCTGAAGTAGGCGACGACAGAGACGCCAGGAGGTCTGGCGACCTGAAGTAGGCAACGACGGAGACGCCGGGAGGTCTGGCGACCTGAAGTAGACGACGACGGAGATGCCGGGAGGTCTGGCGACCTGAAGTGGACGACGACGGAGACGCCGGGAGACCTGGCGACCTCGAGAGGGCGACGAGCCCCCGAGTATGGAAGCGCCGAATCGCCTCCCGCCGCGAGCCAGAGAGGTCCGCTAGGCAACAGGAGACACGTCCAGAGGTCACAAGTACTCCGGAAGCTGGACAAGGAGCTGGTCCTGTGAAACAAACTAGATGCAAAGACGGTGTATTAGTCTGCATAAATGTGATGAAAATTTGACCTGGGCCTAAGACATGCTTGCAATGTGTTTTGTTTGAGAAAGCATTCCCCTCGTCGTGCCAGATGCAAATTATGCGAACACAAATGCTAAAAACGTGTCCTCTCCGCTAACCTAACTCAGTGGAGGAACGGCTTACCGACTACACGGCTCAACGTGGAGGCTTAGGTGCAGCCGGCGCGCAGAGGGGGGCCTTGGACCCAAAGTCTCGCAATCACACGACTTAAGAATGCACATAATAAGTAAAAGACATTTAAAGGGAGAACGCACAGAAGTTAATTAAGTTCCTCAGGTCTGGCGACCTTTAGATTGGCGTTGCCAAGCCCTCGAGCGTATCGAGGTCGGCTATACCAAGCCTCCGAGCATGTCGAAGGGGAGGTAAAATAAAGCAGAAAAAACATGTAAAGTAGGTCGGTGAAAGTCACGAAGACTATCGATGAAACATACGGAATCCGTAAAAAAATATTAATTGCAAATAACACTTAGCTTGTGCGTCGACGTGGCCGAGGTCGACGTGGCGAGCTCGAGACGCTGAAAAGGTCGGAAGAGCCGAAGCTGCGTCGAGTTGTGAAGTCGTCGAAGAGATCACAGGCACGCGCGTGATGACGTAGCAGGTCGCCGAGGCAAGCCGAAGCCGAAGCCGTGCTGAGCTCGAGACATCAACACCGAAGAAGTCGGTGATGAATCGTTGGAGGTCGGCGGTACTGTACGCTCTCGCCACCGAGTCGTTGCGACCACCACGAAGTATTGTGCTGGCGACGTGCGGCGTGGTTGCGGCTGGGGCCGTTGCTGCCAAATCGACGTGACCGAGAGAATCATCACACCCAACAGTACAATGCTCGTCGTGTAGCTGTGGTACATATCGTACGCAGGCCAAGGAGTCATGCCGCCCATTGTAATCGTGTTTTGGAAACATATTAGTTAGCTATTAGAATCAAAATAACACATCGGAATAGAATAGAATAGAATAGATAAAAAAAAAGAAAAAAGTCATCATGACTTCCCTGTTACGGAACACGTCTTGTGGATTGATTTGCCGAGCTCCACTCGGATATGTAGAGGCCTAGGAATCTGCTGCCGGCGTGAACCGATCCAACTCCATGCCTGCGTGGCCAGAGCCCACGCGCATCTGCTGTCGTCCTAAGCCCGAGACACACGTGCTTTGGGAGGACCAAATCACCGGACACCGGTGCACGGAGGCCGGCCGGAACCCAGGACGCGTTAGAGACAAACGCATCACCCCGTGCATGGAAGCCGAAGCCCAGGGTGATACGTGTTACCACCGCCGAGCTGCATCTAGGGCATCGTCACCCGGAGGCCAACGTGCAGCGAAGCGCCGCGTATCACTGGATGACGATGAGGCCGTCAGCCAAGCGGACCGCATCTCGCCGACCTGACGAATCTGATGATGACGAAGTCGTCGTAGGGTTGGGCGGGTGGGTCGCCAGAAATTTTTTTTGCACGCACCATCTGCACAATGAATACGTCGACCTCACAATTAGATCGGAGGGTGGCAGCGAGCAGGTCGCTGTGGAGATATCTTTCGTGTCGCCGCTGAAGAGGTCGTCGGAGCGAACTGCCATCACGCTGCGAAGAGCTCCTGATCACCCCTACCTGACGCGCCAACTGTCAGGTTAAAGGAGGGATCGAGGAACTAAGAGCGTAGATGGTTATGCGCGAGATGCACACAGAAATATCTGCGAGACACGAGGAACACGGCGATTTATACTGGTTCGGGCCTCCGGAGAGTAAAACCCTACGTCCAGTTTGGTAGTGGAATTATGCAAGAGAGATCTGCCCCGAGGAGGGCGCCCCAGGCCACCTTATATTGGCCGACGACCTTGGGCTACAAGTTGGTTTCCATCTATCCTAGTCCTGGTTCGGGCCTCCGGAGAGTAAAACCCTACGTCCAGTTTGGTAGTGGAATTATGCAAGAGAGATCTGCCCCGAGGAGGGCGCCCCAGGCCACCTTATATTGGCCGACGACCTTGGGCTACAAGTTGGTTTCCGTCTATCCTAGTCCGTTACAACAGAGAAAGCTTATCCGAGCTGAACTATTTTGTCTTGTACACCAAGTATCTTCATGTCCTTAGGCCCGCATGTCAGGTCGGTGGGCCGTCTGGTAGGTCGGACCCACCTGTCGGGGAGGACCGAGACCCTGGTCGGTGAGAACCCATAGGTACCTATGTGTCTCATTATGCTTGCTGCAACCTTGTCCAGTACCAATGGCTGCATGTGCGCCCTCCTTAGCCGGCCAGTGCTCAGTGGTAGGCCTAGGTACTGGATTGGAAAGGCGGAAATTTGCGTCGGGAAAATATTGTTGATTCAGCCGACTAGTAGCTGCGTGCATACGATTGGCGCAATGAAGCTTTTAGGCAAGTTTGTTCGCAGCCCAGAAGCATCCGCAAGTTTGGTCGAAGATGAGGATGAAGAAGGTTAAATTGAAGAAAAAAAAATCGAGCAGAACTCAGTTGGTAAGGATTTTTAACCTATCGGCGACAGCGAGCGGAGAGAGAGACGGAGCGGGCCGAGCTGGGCCGAGCGGCAGCTGCGACCTGCGGTGCGCGCAGGGCGAGGAAGTCCAGGGAGGTCCACCGGACTTCCGGCTGACGGGACGCGCGTGGAGCTACATATATGTGTTTGTCTTTAAATGTGTGAAGTTTGATCCTGACGTACATATAATTATGCATTCGAGTTTGTCTTTAAATTCGGGTGTGACATTTTAGTTTCTAAAAATGCATAGGATGTTTAAAAGCTGATGAAACAACCTACAATTTTATTAAGAATGGATGGAGTAATAAAAAGTATTACACGTGGCAGGTTTTCTCCCCCACCTGAGCACGCGGCAGACAAAACCGTGGCGCGCGCGCCGTTCCCGGTGAGCACACGTCCACGACGGCCATGGCGGCGGCCGCGGCGCGGCGGTGGCGGTGCCGGAGGTGGAGATGTCGACCCCGGGACGTGGTGCTGGCGCTGCTCCTCGCCTCGGTGCTCGCGCCCCTCGCGCTCTACAGCGGCGCCCCCATCTCCCCCTTCTCCGGTCCCTTCCGTACGGTTTCTTGATCTTGATCCTGCCCCTCCCTCATTTCACACTGGCCCTATGCGCCTCCCTTGACGAAATTGCCTGCACTGTCGGTGCTCGCAGTGACCGGGAGGCGCGCATTCCGCCGTGATCCGTCCGATCCGGTACGGCCGCGTTTGGCATCATCCCCTACCCTGTTCCAAAACTTCCAAGCTGTGATTTTGGGGGCCGACAGAATCAGCGATCTTGACGTGTTTCTTTTCGTAGATCGCTCGGAGTGACATGGACAAGCGGCTAAACACGCTGGCACAGGTGCGTGAATTTCACTCTGCTTTAGAGATGCTTCCATTTGCAGTTAGTACAAGATTCAGAGTTAAAACGCACCGTGGCGAACTGCTGTGCAGAACGCATTCGGTGTGGCAGTGAAAGAGCCTATTCAGACAGTTGCATCTGCCATAGGCGCGGAGAACAGTAAGAAAGGCATGGTTGTCGCTGTGGATCATGGCTCTCAATTGGGTCAGGATGGAGTAATCGGGCGAAATGTTGGTCGGCAAAGTGTTTCAGATGGATCAAGAGAATCCATGGTCAGAAAACATAACATACTGTGGAATGGACAAGAGATGAAGGAGGTGGAGTCACAGGATGGGATTAAGAGGCATGATGATGATGTTGCCATTAGTGGCAAAGAGGGGGTTGCTCGGTTGGGAAAAGAAAGTGGTCGTGGCGGTGATGTTGAAGCGAGGTACCACAATGCTGCAATGCGCAGCAATCCTAACGCTTCATTGAAAAAGGTAAGAGAGTGAGCTACTGATAGATTGAAAAATTTATACTTGTGAACTGATCAAATTCATGTCCAAAGAGTAAAACATTAAGTTTCTGAACTATGATATTTCATAAAGTAGGATGAAATATACAAATCTTAAGATGCCTTTTCCATTTTTTTTAATGAGCAGATCGTCGTAGGACTAAAATTAGTAAGCTACTTTCGCTAGACTAGTGGCGTAGAAGAATATGCAGGATTCCATCCCAACTCTGCTTGTTTTCGATTATCGGCAAATTTTGTGCTGATGGCTTTCCTGCTGAGAGCTAATTCGTCCTTGCATCTGTTTTCCCTCTAGTGAGGGGATGTTTTTACCTTTTCCCCTCATATGCTTCAGGTTTAGTAAAACTACGTGAAGATGTATTCTTTCCACTGTACATTATGTAATATACACATTATAATTATATCTTGCTTTAGGTGCACAATTTAGATGTAGTCTGCAGGATGTAGTTTGTGCAGTCTGAACATGATAGTTTCCGCCTTATTTTTTTTCAAGGTTAAGTAGTTATTTAGTTGCTACTGATTTAATTCTCCAGGAAAAAACTTCTGATAGATTATCTGAGAAATTAAGAGGCACTACCTCAGAAGTCTATGATGCAAAGGCAATTAGCAGTAGTACTAGCCATCATACAAGTTCGCCAGATGCTACAATACGTGTCATCAAGAACCAGTTAAGAACAGCAAAAACATATATTGAGCTCCTACCTTCCAGAGGCCGTCATGCTTTTGTTAGAGATCTTCGAAGAAAGATGAGGGATATCCAACAAGCACTCGGTGATGCAACAAGTGATAGGCGGTTGCCAAAGAAGTATGTTTTTCCTTAGTTGTATTGTAAAGTAGTTCACTTTTGTATTTTGTGATGATGGTGTGTACCTAATTGTTTGGTTCTGATCAGAAGTGAAAGGTGTCTTACCTGTTTACTTCAAAAAAATTTATACACAGTGTCCATGGATTAGTTAGAGCTATGGAGTTGACATTAGCAAAGATCAAGCAAGTACATGAGAACTGTGCAGCTGTAATTGATAAGCTACTAGCAACCCTTCATTCAACTGAGGACCAAGTTCAAGCTCACAAGCAAAAGGCTAACTATGTATCACAAATAGCAGCTAAGGCTCTACCAAAAAGGCTCTATTGTCTTACATTGCGTCTTACAAATGAGTATTATTCTTCCACCACCAACAAAAAACAGTTTCCATATGAAGAAAGGTTTGAAGATCCAAAGCTACAGCACTATGCCTTATTCTCAGATAATGTACTGGCAGCTGCAGTGGTTGTGAACTCAACTCTTGTAAATGCTAAGGTACAGTATTTAACATGTGAAAGAGTAAGTGGCTTACATTTAAAATTTAAAAGTGAGAAGAGCTATGAATATATGCCAATCAACTTACAGTGCAGTAAATATTATAAGATTCAATATTACTTTGTTTGTACCATGTAGGCATGGGCTAACATTTTAACCAAAATCTAATGCAGAATCCAGTAAGCCATGTCTTCCATATTGTGACAGACAAACACAATTATGCTGCAATGAGAATGTGGTTCTTGGCAAATCCCATTGGAGAAACTGCTATTCAGGTCCAGAACATTGAAGAGTTTACATGGCTAAATTCGAGCTATACTCCAGTTTTGAAGCAGCTGGAGTCCCATTTCATGATCAACTACTACTTCAATACCCATCAGGATAAGCCGGGTAAAAACCCAAAGTTCCAGAATCCCAAGTATCTGTCTATTCTGAATCATCTGAGATTTTATCTTCCTGAGATCTTCCCGAAGCTTAGCAAGGTGCTATTTCTTGATGATGATATTGTAGTCCAGCAGGATTTAAGTTATCTTTGGTCGATAGATCTCAAGGGCAAAGTTAACGGCGCTGTCCATACCTGCGGAGAGACTTTCCATAGGTTTGATAGGTATCTCAACTTCACAAATCCTCTAATATCTAAGAAGTTTGATCGCCGTGCCTGTGGCTGGGCATATGGCATGAACATGTTTGATTTATCTGAGTGGAGGAAGCAGAATATTACTGATGTCTACCACTACTGGCAGAATCTGGTGAGTATTCATAAGTCATAAACTTAAATTATCAATAATGCTCAAGGCAAAATTACTGTTGACGTAAGTGCTTGTAAAGTATCATTAGTGGCAATAGTTGCTGGCTTGCGTTACTTAGCCACTTAATCCTTATTTTAAAAATATTAACAAAATATAGACTATTTCTACACAATCGTGGATAACCATAAATTGATTTTGGCATTGCTTAAAATCTCATTTTTGCAGAACGCAAACAGGCAATTATGGAAATTAGGAACACTTCCCGCTGGCCTAGTCACATTCTGGAACCACACATTCCCTCTTCATCGCTCATGGCATCTCTTGGGTCTAGGGTACAAGCCAAATGTCAACCAAAGGGATATCGAGCGCGCAGCTGTAGTACACTACAATGGGAATCGTAAACCGTGGCTTGAGATTGGATTGCCAAGATACCGCCAATTCTGGTCCAAGTATGTCAATTTTGATCATATTTTTCTACGTGAGTGCAACATAAATCCATGAGATTCTGCTTTTGCTAATAACATGTATTAGCAATGTAGAGTAGTTCATTAATTTTGTTTATTATTGTATAATAAGTGATATAGAGCGTCTATTTTTGTTCCTGAAATGTCATGGCCATAAATCATAGGGCAAGTCATAGTATATAGGTCGTAGAATAAGATTGTTGATAAGAGTTGTTCTGATCCTTTTGATCTAATCTTACTAATGGAGTGATGGTAATGCTGAGTTATGGGGATGTCGCATTAGTGTATTCTGTATTGTGTGTAGACGTCTGCGTTGCTGTTTGGGACCAGTTTGTAATTGGCTCATCTGTTCTTCCTCAGGGAGAGGGTTGAGATGCCGGTGTACTATTAATGTGTTATATTGTGCCTTTTCTGGGGATAAAAAATGTATTTGTGGTTTCCAGTATAAAACAAGATCCGGCAAAAAACCTATGAAAAAAGACTTCACCATCTCTGCCCGGTTCCTATATTCCTATCTCATTCCTGGCTAATATTTAGAACTACAGAAGCAGGTGAAACAAATGTAAAAAAAAAAAAAGGGGATGGGATGGGACAAGATTTTCTGACCCCTATTCCGGATTATGAGCTGCAGTAAATCTCATCTCATTAGATGAAGGTAGTAGAGATTCACGCTTGACACGTGGAGTAAAAATTCTCAGCACCCTGGCACATGCCTCCCGTGAAAAATCTCATCACATATTCTGAGTAGAGCTAAAAATGGAAACTTTTTTTGTTTTTTAATCGAAAACAAGGGAGACCCAAGATTTTATTAAAAGACATATGAAAGAAGAACTTACAAACAAAACCAAAGGGAGCAACAAGAAGGGGGAGAAGAACGGAAACCGGAAACTACAACTTTCGTGAAAACCTGTGCAAATTCCGGTAAAAAAGTCATCTAAATTCAAAAAAAAAAAATCACACATGTAGATGATACAATGATGATACACAACCTTGTAAAATATCTTGTTCAAACTCGACTTCGTTTGTGAGATATAAAAATAACAAATTACAAGGTTGTGTATTATCATATCATCTACATGTGTGATTTTTTTTGTTAAATTTAGATGACTTTTTTGCCATGATTTGCATAGGTTTTCACGAAGGTTGTGATTTCCATCGGATATGTTTTTGAGAAGAACATTTCTAACAAACTGCACGAGGGCTAAAAGAAGAAAGAAGATTGAGGTCTAGTTCTGACTTCTGAGGGAATGCTACATATCATCTACATGTGTGGTTTTTTTTGTTACATTTAGATGATTTTTTTTGCCGTGATTTGCACGGGTTTTCATGAAAGTTGTGATTTCCATCAGATATGTTCTGGAGAAGAACATTGCTAACAAACTGCACAGGGGCTAAAAAAAGAAGAAAGAAGGTTGAGGTCTAGTTCTGACTGAGGGAATGCTACAGCGTCTCAAAGTTGCAGGATGACCCGTCAAGTGTTTGTGTTAGGTGCCTGTGCAGAACCAAGTGATGTCTACCTAAGCTAGTGCGTCTTGTGTCAGTAAGCTCAGCTATTACGTCCAGTATCGTTGCTGTTGTTGTGGTTGTTACTTTGTAAGCTGACTTCGTCTGGTGTGGAAGCGTGGTCAGTGGTGACGTGGAGATTATTGACGAGTTGCTGGTGTGCCGTGTACCATTTGGTGGTCTCAATTCGGACCAACTTTCATCCGCTCATATGTGGTTCTACCTCGGCTACACTAATTAAGCAGACGCCCTGTTCGTCTGGCTTATCAGCTACCAGCCAGCAGTACTTTTCTCTCAGAAAAAACCAGCCACCAGCAATCAGCCAGCAGTACTTTTCTCTCAGAACAAACCAGCACCAGCCACCAGCAACCAGCCAAGCGAACAAACCGAGATTATCACTCCAAGAGCCATAGAGATTATTTTCACATAACAGAGAGGAAATCTTCAACCAGCATCCATGACGCTCAAAACTAACTAAAGCTAGGGAGATTTCAACCACAACTACATACCATAACCAGCCGCGCGCTTCTGTTTTAGCGAGATTTCATCCACAAGAGCCAGAACCACCCGCTTCAGCCGAGATCTGGAGGTTCGGGACTGAGACGCATAAAATCGTCCGTGTACTCGACACCGATAAGCGACCAGGGCATCAAATGGTTCGTGTCCTCGCCACCGACAAGCAGCCAGGGCTTTGGTGCCCTGCTGGGAAGATAGGACCAACGTGGCTCAGGCACAGGCCATCTGTAAATGAACAATGTATTAATAATCAATCAATGAATTAATTTTATGAAACAAAGCAAGCAAATCGTATCAAGGAACTTCAAAGAATACCTGTTTGGCTTCTTGTAGCTAGCCTCATCAACAGTAGACCTCAAAAAATACCTGTTTGGCTTTTTGTATGCCTCAATAACATCAGACCTACGAAGAGCACAAAAACCAAGTGAGCTGAATTGAAGATCACAAGTAGAAGCCTGGGGCCACTTGACCGGATTATGCATTGTATTTGGCTCTTAGCTTATTTAGGTACATGAACTTTAGCTAAAAGTCAGCCAACTATCCCCTTAAGGATAGAATAAAAATCATGCAACATCTGTTCAGACATTGTAATATGCCCAAACAAGACACGTATTGCTGATATGGTTAAAAGACAATGTAAAAATAAGAGTTTCCAACAAAAAGTAATACTAACCAAGATAGAATCACCAAACTGACCCTATGTTTTGCAATTACCACAAAAAGTTTTGTTGGAAGAGGACATAATCACACTAGTTGATGAGAACCAAGTGCAATTTCGTAACACCAGAGTATCATGTACATGAATAGCACTTGCTGACTATAAAAAAAAAAGATGTGTAAAGGTATACCTTTCAAAAAGCCTCAACCTTTCCAGAACAATGGACCTTGGTAGATAATGTGTTACTTTCTTACCATGGAAGTTCATGCCAATGAAATTCCCATCAAAATCAATCAGGGGCCCTCCAATACCAGCCTAGCACAGAAGCAAATTGACACGTACTATTTATTATTTCTAATACCATGCAAATGTAGATGCAAGTGATAATTAAGTTGCTCATAATCTGATGCAACTATTTGTTTCAACCATAAATGAAATCAACAGTGTACCTTTGTGACTTTACAAGTGGAGATCATAAGCTCTTTGCAGTCGAGATTGCCTTCTTTGTCAGCCAGTTTCCCACTTGTGGCCATTAATTTGCCTGATTCAAAGATACGTCCTACAGCTACTACCTCAGTTGGGGTTCAATTTGCCTCTGATTGTTGAATTCTGCTGTTCGAAGACAACGGAAACCCATGACACCGACCACAGCAATATTATAACTCAAATCGTAATGTTGCAATGTCCCTTCAGCAACTTGCTTATTTGGAAGGTACACTTTAATCTGCAACGAATGAGAAAGTGAGAATTAACCAGTATCTCAAACGAACAGACAAAGTACATAACTGTTTGCAGTACGAACCTTTAATTTATCATCAATCTTGTGTTCATCTGCAGAAGTTCTAACCAAATTTACTGAAGCCAAAACCCTTGAGGTGGATTCATTGAAGTCTATAAATATACCAGTGCAAGCAAAAAACCTATCTTCTCCTACAAAGGAAAATTGTTGCAACCGTAGTCAGTGATGTAATAGAGAAAGCAAACATATATGAAAAAGTAAATGAAGCAAGTGAGACAACACTTCGGGATATATCTGAAGCAACCTTCTTACTGAGTTTGCTCCATGTATCTTCAACAAATTCCTCTTCAAAAGTATTAATCAAACACATACCCCCTGGGTAAAAAAACATAGTATAATACTTGACTGTGAAAGTGTGAAACTAAATTAGTCAGAAAAAGCAAAGCAATAATTGCTCACCCTCGAGTCTAATTGGCATAGGATAACTACGGGACTTTAGATCATTTCTCACATGCTCCGTGAAATCTGATACAACACGGTGCAGTGATTAATGTGGGGTTCACTGATACTGTAGCTAGAAAAAACTGAAAGCAATGACTGACCATCAACTGGTAATGGATTAGGATCAAGCAAGCGCCAGAGTTCCTCTTCCGCAGAATCTGGTCCATCAAGCTGATCCACGGAATTTGGTGCATCAAGCTTTAGTGAATCAATGAACATGCACCAGTAATGATAAACAAGCAACATTATAACATGATGACAGTGTGCATGATAATTTAATAACATTAGAATTTAAGTGGCCCGTGTTTCGGTAGAAAAGGAAGTGACCCAACTTGATTCACCTTCTGAAATACTCGCAAAGGATATGAAAAGCTGATTCTTACTTTCACTATCCTCATATAACATACCTAAGAATTTTTTATAAAAAAAGGAAAATTTAACAAGCAACACGGTTGAAGTGATGAATGACCATACCCTAGCTTGTCAGCCCTCAAATACGTAGGAGAGCAACACATCATTGCATTAAGTCGCATAGAGCACAAAACACACACAACACTCTACTAAAGAAAATAAAAAATAACACCCCCCCCCCCCCCGACTTCTCCCTTTAAAGTTAAACCTCAACTATGGTGAGCTGTGCCAACAATGGGACCAGCCATGACTCAAAGTTGGACCTCATCCTTAATAATCAGAACGGCCCTTTGCAAGCATTAATACCCGATGTTTCCAAACTATCCAAGCCCCCAAGGAGTTCAAACCAGCCTCCATAGAACTTGCCACTAACTTAATAACTCCAGACCACAGATCAAAGAACTGCATGATGTAGGGGTGACAGGTCGGGGAGACCAAACAGTATAAACAAGAGCGACCAGACTTCTCTTGAGAAGATACAGGAGACTATAATGCAGCGGATTATCCCATCTTCCTGGTCACAGAGCTGCTGGCAACGCTCTGGATGTGGTAGTTCCCATCGTGCTAGGCAGTCAGCACTCAGCAGTCCAACATTGACTACGGGCTACTAAGTACTAACCAGAGGAAGAATTGGCTGTAATGACCATGACTAGTAATGATAATAAGTAACCATCATCACGCAAACTCCAAAAGCCACATATCAAGACATATCTGTATCTGGTATCCGGTACATAGTGGATACATCACAGATACACAAATATTGGGAAAATAAAGATTTTAATTGCTGTACACTTGGTGGATGCTTCGTGGATAAAGCCCCGCCTAGCCACAACCTAAAACTTAACAAACAATAAGACTAACACCTCACGCCTTGGAACTCACAGAAGCCAGACCAGACCACCACATGCTTCCCCTAGGTGACCACCTAGGCACCTACCACTACCAGCCACGACTCATTAGTGAGTACATCCGGTCATCCCCATTTCTTAAGACAGAGAACAAGTGCAAGTTCTTCGCTTGAGCAATGATACAAAAAATAAAAGCCCAAAGCAGGCATTCTAAATGTCAAGGGATGGCCTCATTAGCCACATTGCCCACTTTGCCATAACCGTCCGGAGACAAACTTCGCTACTGCATGCCCTTTCGCCAAAGTTTGTATGGGAAACAGTAGCCATGGCCTGAAGGGGCCTTTGGTGAATTTGAGACGCTTGGCTGTTTTGGCTCACTAAAATGAAAGCTTTGGAAAAGAGAAAAATGGCCTAATCACAAGCTAATTTTTTATTCGTATTATGCTTTAGTGAATGCATTTTAAAAAAAACCAAAACATATGTGTCTTGGATGTTTCTTAGTGTATCTGTGTATCCATATCTTTGCTGCATAGGATGACAGTTTGCATGATAATCCAATAACGTTGGATTTTAAATAGCCCAGCTTGACTCACCTTCTGAATAACTTGTAGAGGATATGGAAAGCTCCTGATTCTTGTCCCTCTCCCCGCCACTTGAGGATATGGAAAGCTCCTGATTCTTGTCCCTCTCCCCACTTGAGCTACCTAAAATATAAAACAGGAAAGAAGAATAAACATAACTCAAACAATGGAATGCACTATCAGGAGCATTAGCAGTAGATTCTCATACACAACCATGTATTTAGAATGAACCAATTTTGACATGTTATTACTCGTGTGTGTGTGTGTGTGTAGGCACAATTACACGTGAAACAGAGGCCTAGTGCTTTGTTTAGGCCCTAGGCGGTAAAGTAATCGCACAAGCGGGCACAAGCACAGGCAAACGTTCTGGACAGACGGGGAAAAATAGTGCAGGAGACGTGGGGAGAAGAATGCGGGGGCGTTTTGATTGGCGCACAAAAAGAATTACCTCGCCACGCCGCGCCACCGCCATCACATCTTCCCGTGCCACTACATCTGAGCGTGGGAACCCCGTTCACGGCGTGCCACCCCCACATGCATCCTCCCGCCATCCGTGCAGTACTAACCTGTGGCTTCGAGGGGAACCCCAACCTCATGTGCCCTTCCCTGCCATTGTGCCACCCAACCATCGGTGCAGTCCCGAGTCCCCTCCCCTCACACGCATCCTCACCACCTCCCCATGCTTTTTTTTTGGTATATACTTAGATGAGTTAACTTCTTTGCATAAAACTGAATTGCTCTATGTCATCTCTCTGCTAGATGCATTAATCAGATTTGGGCGATTTGGCCAATCTAAACAGAACCGTCTTGGTGTTATCTAATTTCATCTGAATCTGATTACTGCTCATGTGCTTGTGCTCTGAACCTGACAAGTGTACATATGAACATATGAATTGTGATGCAAATCCACCAAGTGCTAGACAAATGCCTTCTGATCATGCTCCCAGCAGCATAAAAGACAATCACTTAACCGCATTTAATCCGAGTTGAGTCAACCTAGGCGCTAGGCAGTGGTCTAGTCCCTAATGCCTTTTTGAGCCTTGTAATGAACCAGTTAGCACAGATTATATGTTAGTACAGCAATAAGTTCCACGGGTAGTGCTGATTTTTTATATCATTGTCCAAAAATGCAGTATTTCATACTTCAAAGAAAAATAGGTAATATACCCCTAAAAAATCCACTTTGAGGATAGAGGGAGCTATCTTACCTAAACCTAAAGCTACAGGACAGGAATCTATAAGTGATGATTAACGATTAAATCTCATGGAGATGAATTTTCTGACTCTAAATAATTTAAACAGAGTGATCATGCTTTAATTCACCTTCTACATTGGGCATAAGAATTTCCTGTATCTCACATGGGCTTCTTTCAATTGTGCTATTACCTCCACTATTGATTTCAGCCCTGCATCAGAAATGTAGTAAACTCTTATAGAACATATGCACAGAGCTAGCAATCCCAAAGCAAAGCAAACATTGCCTCTTATGGATACAATAGTATTCAGCTACAGATGTCCAAACCAAATTGTTGTGTCAAATGAACTAGCAAGCTAGAATCAGATCAAAAGTTTTTTGATATAGCATGCCTTATCCAGTACACACTACACTGATGTATAAATTTGGAAATTGCTTCTGGCCCAAACAACTGCAGTTGCAAATGTAGCAAGTTGTTGCTTACTCCCTCCGTCCCATGAAGAGTGCAATTCTAGTTTTTCTAGGACAAATTAGTAGTGGTGTGAAAAGACTCTAATACCATCATGTGTTGGCTAAATACAGTAAGTTTTGGCATGCAAATCAGATCTAACCACTTAATTAGTCAGGTAATTAGATCTATTTTCTAGGATTGCAGTTTTTTGTGGGACTTTTTTCAAAAGCTAGGATTGCACTTTTCATGGGATGGAGGGAGTACTTCATTTTATACATCCACTTATCTTACGTCAACTGATTCCATATACCAGCTTGAACAGTAAAATCACAAGTAGCCCGGGTGATTTACGGTCGTTCTGAAGTATGAACTGAACCCTAGTTTAGTAAAGAAATGTGTGGGTGTACAGCTCAACCCCTAGGGTTCGAGTACTCTTCAACTCAAATTTAGGTTCCTACTACTTATCTACAATGCCAATTTCCTCGTAGGAAGGCCGAGTTAACTTTTTTATATGGCCACTTGGAAGTTGCTGACATCTCAACTTCAATGTGTGTATCTACAGCTGAGCATTCTCATTTAGATGTATATCTTGTAATTCATTCTTTATCTGGTAATTGGTACCAGAATTAGTTGCCTTTTAGCACATTTTCACCTTTAGCTTCATTAAAAGACTTCTGTTTTTTTAGAACTTAGTTGATAGCATGTGACTTTTCATCTGGTTTTTTAGCTTTGGGAAATGGTTTATTGGTAGGAATGTAGGATTGAGCTTCAGGATTTCCAAGCCTAGTTTCAGACCTGGCTTGGCCCAGTGTTCAGACAGGTCTATATGAAAGTACTCCCTCTCTCCCAAAAAAAAAAAATCAAGTCATTCTAGTTTTGTCCTAAGTCAAACATTTATAAGTTTGACCAAATTTATGACAAAAAAAATATCAACATTTATGACATTAAATAGTTATACTATGAAAAATACATTTCATGAGGAATCTAATGATACTTATTTGGTATCATAAATATTGATATTTTTTATATAAACTTGATCAAACTTGACTTAGGACAAAAATAAAATGACTTGTTTTGGGATGGAGCGAGTATATAGAAGGCATACCAGAGCATCCCAGCATGGATCAAGCACTTATAAATTTTGTCCATTGGTAGGAATGGATTCATCTTCTTAGAATAAAAGTTCATGCCAACAAAGTTGCCATCCAAATCAACAAGGGGCCCTCCAGTCATTGTCTGGAACAAAAAATAATGTTAGGCTAAGCTAAGCCAAGCGTAAAAAAACAACTTCATAAAGAAAATGAAATATTTAATGCCCCTAAAGTAAGTGCATGCAATGATAAATTGTGCCACTAATATCATGAAAAAATTATTTATTTCCAGAATGTTGAGAACAGGCAAGAGAAATCAGCAGCGAACCAAATTGATTTTACACGTGGAGATCATAAGGTGTTTGTGTAAATCTCCATAGAGCTCCTCATTAACTCCACTGGGCTCATCATTCACTGCCCCATACAAGGCCTTCAATTTGCCTGTCTTGAAGCAACGCCCTAAAGCTACTACTACCTTACACCCAAAAGGTATGGGCTGATCCAAATGTGCAGCTCGAAAACCAGTGTAATGACTGATGTCGACAACAGCAACATTGTAATTGAAGTCCCAGTGCACCAACATCCCCTTGGCAATTCGGTTATTTGGAAGGTTCACTTCAATCTGTAATGATAAAAGCAAAACAAGCACATAATTATTACCGTACATTAAATAGGCAAGAAATGGAATACGTAAGAAATTGCAATACCAACCATCAAGCCCAGCATTAGCTTGTGCCCATTATCAATATCCCAAGATCTAACCAGAGTTGCTGAAGTTAGGACACGTGTACCACATATATCGTTTTTGACAACTATGCCTGTACAGACAGCATGAATCCGATCTCCTGCTTAAGACAACACTTAAATCTTTATAACTGATGATGAGATGCAAATAAGGAAAGCTGATTTGTATAATACTCCCCCCGTCCCATAATAAGTGCAATCCTAACTTTTGAAAAAAATCTCACAAAGAATGCAATCGTAGAAAATAGATCTAATTACCTTCCAAATTAAGTGGTCAGATCGGATTTGCACTTACTGCATTTGGCAAACTAATGAGGGTATTAGAGTCTTTTCATTCCACCGCTAATCTGTCTTAAAAAAATTAGAATTGCACTTATTATGGGACGGAGGGAGTATTCACCATTGAATGAAGCCAGTGAGACAACAGTTTCAGATAAATTTGAAACAACTTCTTGACTGAGTTTACTCAAGGTGCCTTGACTAGAATTACTTAAGCTGTCAATTTCCTCTTCAAAAACATTGTACAACCACAGGTTTCCTAGTCAAGGAGCATTGTACAACAAAATTATTACTGTTATAATATAATTGCATAAATACATGCAAAAGAGGTGCAACTGGCAAAAGTGAATCAATAACTCACTTGTCTTTTTTCCACTTTTGCGAGCTTTCTTCTTTTTATTTGAGCTTGAGCTGTCATGTATTCGCTTAGACATCTTTCCAACCCTGAAGCAGAAAGATAAGATCCAAATATTGAGTAATCATCAGCATGGGAGTTATTTGTTTTTGTTTTATTTTTGTGCACAAGTAGCTCAGAAAATTGTTTTTATACGTTTATTAGAAGTGACTCTGCAGCACAAAGGTATACACGTAACAGAGTAAGGCAAGACAATCTAGTGGACATCAACATGGTGCTCCAAAAATCTGCACCAGCAAAAGAAAAACTAGCACATATTCCAGGCGGCGGCACTCTGGTGGACAACGAGCTACGAGAACCGGAGCGCTGCTGGATTCGTCTTGGAGAGGGGATCTTCTAGTGGCGCCGGCTTGTCCCGTCGGCGCTCCGTCGCGGCGGACGGGCGGAGGCGGCAATGGTGCACGGCTTCGGCGGTCGATGGCGCGCGGCGCTGCGCGAACCGCGAGCAGACGAGGATGAAGTGACGGGGCTAGCTGCGGCGTCGGATTGCGGGGCTCGGCCTCGCCTTAAATAGGCGCAGGGCACGAGGCCGGCCGAGGCGCGCACGCCAAGGAGGCGGCGGCGACGCTGCCTGTGCGGCTGTGCAGCTCTCTCCGAGGGAGCTGCGGCAGCAGCTGGGCTAAGATGGGCCTGGCGGGCCAGGTTGGGTCGATCCCACGGGCTCGGGCTCGGTAGGAAAGGATCTGTTAAATTATTTTCAGAAATAATTTCTCATGAAAGGAAAAATCTAGATAATTCAACAAAATCACGAAAAATACTCTGAAAACACTAAAAGTTCTAGGAAATTTTCTTAGAGACAGCATGGGATATGAGGAGTCCAAATAAAATATTTGGAGCACATGACAAAGATTCTAGAGCTTTTCAATAAATAGATTTAGCTAAAGAACAATGAGAATGAATTCCGGAATCCCGTCAAAAAAGAATGAATTCCGGAAAAAGCTGAAAAATTCTCGGAAGAACTTGGTCTTCATCTAAATGTATTTTTGAAAGTCTTCACTCATGAACATCAAGATGCATCAGAATGAATTGAGCGTACACAAAACCACTTTATTTAATACAGAAAAACACTTGATTGTTTTTCCTATACTAAATTTCTTGTCATAAATTTAAAAAATATGAGAAAATCATCGCTTTCTAATCACATCCTGACAACCAGAAGTTTCAGAGTGTGACAAAATACCAGTTAACCAACAGAGAATTCTTAAATCAAATAGAATGTCTAAACGAAAAATCAAATACTTATCTATTTAAATGAAAATTATGGTAGATATTAGAATATAGCTTCACTGTTTAGGGTACGGATCTAATCTCCTTAATTATGTTTTGTGCAGACAGGCGTACAGCTTCGCGTACTACTGGATGGCAACTTTGTTGGCATGAACCTCCTGTGCTACCTCGACTCGACAAGAGCGGCACATGTGTTCGCGCTCGAGACCAAGGTGTTGCCATGGTCGTGGTGCGACGTGACCCCTGGAACGAGCTGAGACGAGGACGTGCTAGGCTGAAGCAACATCGAATCCGATCCGTATTCTCCTGAGATCCGTCATCCGTGGCACTCAAGTTTACCATGGAACCCCGCCACCGGCACGACGATATATCTCGGTCACGCACCTGAAATCCAGATCCAGATCAGCAGAGACGCGCAATTGCGCAAAAACTTCGAAGGCAATGGCGACGGCGGCGGGGGCACCGCCTACCATCGACGGCGAAGCTACAAGTCCAGCAGCGGAGGATAGCTGGAACCTTCTCCCCACCCACGTCTTCGTGGAGGTCCTGCTCCTCCTCCCGGCGATGAAGCGGTGGCGGCTCCGCATCGTCTGCCGGTACTGGCGCGACGTCATCCACGACCGGACGCCGGCGCCGGAGCGGTGGAGTCGGCCCACGGCGCTCGTCTTCTTCCAGAACTACCGCGGCAGGATTAAAGTGTCGGCCTCTGCGTTCATCTTCGACGACTTAGAGTGGGCATGGCGCGGCAGGGAGGTGTGGAGGAGCGAGTACGTCCCTCCAGCGATCCTCCATCGACACCCGAAGAGCAAGTATAAGGACTCCATCTCCATGGACGCGTTCGACACGATGATGGTCGGCACGTGCAACGGCCTGTTGTGCCTGTGCGACAACACCAGGCCCGGCGGCGCCGTGTCGCTGTTCAACCCGACCACCGGTGAGACGCTGGCGCTCCCGCCGCTCCCGGGCTCCGCGCACTGGGTGTGGTGGGGGATGCTGTGGTCGTCGGGCTGGCACGAGGCGTACAGCTTCGCGTACGAGCCGATGGCCGAGCAGTACAAGGTCGTGCACCTCCCGTGCTACCTCGACCGGAGCGGCGGGTTCAACGTGCTGCAGGTGTTCGTGCTGGGGAAGAAGGAGGCGCCGGCGGCGTGGTCGTGGCGAGACGTGCCGACCCCCGGAGCGAGCTGCTGCCTCGACGCCGGCGTCGTCAGCGTCGACGGCGTGACGTACTGGCTCACCAAGGCTGCCGAGCGCGTCGTGGCGTTCGACGTCAGGGGGGAGCGCGTCACGTCCTGCACGGCGCTGCCGGCGCAGGCCAAGCGGGGCTACGTGTGGCACCTAGCGGATGTGCAGGGGCGGCTGGGCCTCGTCTCCTCCAGTGACTCCTGGGTGACGCCGGAGAAGATTGACGTCTGGGTCCTCGCCGGCGTCGGGGATCGGCGGGGGTGGAGCCGCCGGTACGCGGTGCAGCTGAACGACGGGGTGAAGCACTGGATTGGGCGTCCGCATTTCGCACATGGCGACTACGTCCTGACCGAAGACAATAGAAGGGTGTTCAAGCATAAGAGGAACACGGGGACGTGGTCGTGCGGCGAGGTGAGGTCGGTGCGGATCAGGGAGCGGACGCCGGGGGTGGCCGTGTCCAGATTCTATGGCGACGAACGCGTTGGCGGCGTGTTCGCCTACATCAGGACCAAGGAGCCGCTGAGTGTTTACAAACCACGAGCTTCGTAAACTAAACGTTTTTTAGCCTGCATTTCACCACTCTTCCAAGTTTGCAAAATCTGCTGGCACTGTTACCGTGTGTTTGGTTGAAGAGTCGCGGGAGCGGAGCGGAGCGGAGTCGACCCGCTCCAGCGGCTGTTTGGGTAAGGAGCGGCGGGAGCGGAGCTGCTCCAGGCCGAATATACCCGCAAGATGCGGGTTCGCTTCGTTCGTCGAATTCGAGGGACGGAGCGGCTCCGCTCCCGCTGACGTGCTTCGCCCTCTCCCGTCTCTCTCTCCCGTCAGCGTCGAGGACGAGGAGGCTCGCGTGCCGAGCCGCCGGGGCATGCTGTGCCGAGCTCGCACCGCCGGGGGCGCGACCACTACTAGGGAATAAGACTTCCATCCCAGAGTAATTTTCACATTAATACCGGTTTTTTTGGCACCCGATATTAATGTGAACAAGAACCGGTACTAATGTATGACAGTATGAGTGAGAAGGGAGAGCCTCGTCGCGTCCTCGTGAGGGCACATTAGTACCGGGTGAAAACTAGCACTGGTACTAATGTGTTCATATTAATACCGGGGCTAGTTCCTACTCGGTACTAATGTGGTCAGGCCACATTAGTACCGGGTAGGAACTACCCCCGTATTAATGTGAAAAAATCCGGTACTAATGCACACGCCCCCCGACGCCGTTCGCACACCGTCCGCGCGCATGCCCCGGCCCGGCCCCCATCCCCACACTTAGAAAAAATCCAACCCCCCCATTCTTCTCCATCCGTCTAGATCTTCTTTCTCTCCCCTGCCTCTTATCTCTTCTCCCCTCTCAGCAAGTCAATGCTCATGCATTTGGATCTCACCAAAAATTTCTTCTCTCCGTGCAGGGGCCAGGCGGCAGTGCGAGGGCGGCAACCTCCCGGCGCACGGCGGCGCGGGGCCAGCAGCCTCCAACACCGCAGAGAGACCCGCCGGCGCGCGGCGGCGCGGGGCCAGCGGCCTGCCGGCACACAGCGGCGCGGGCCCAGTCGCGGCCTCCCGGCGCGCAGGCACGCGGGCGTGGGGCCAGCGGCCTCCACCACCACGGAGGAACCCGCCGACGCGCGGCCTCCCGGCGCGCGGGCACAGCCGGCCGGCGGTGAGCGCAGGCCGCTGGGAGACTTTTTTTTCGTTCTTCTCTTTGATTCATTGTTCTCCAATTTTTCAATCTGAGTATTGGTGTGAAATGTACTTAGAGAAGATATTTATGTGAAGGATTGATTTTGATATTGATTCTTGAGGAAATGTGTTCTTGTGATTCATCTGTGATGTGATATTTATGTGAAGGATTGATTGTGCTATTGTTCTTGAGAAAGAGTGGAGAAAATAAAAGGAAAAAAGAAGAAGAACAGGGGACGGCAACAGGGGCGGACAGACGGCGACAGGGGCGGATGGACGGCGGTAACGGGTGACATGCATTAGTACCGGTTATTTGACCCAGTACCTCTGTTCGCCTAAACGGTCGTTTAGTCCGTTTAAACAACGTTTAAACGGTAAACAGAGGTCGACTGTGTCGTTTAAGCCCTAAACGGTGAATTAAACAGTTGGACCGTTTAAACCCGTTTAAACCGTTTAAATCGTCTAAACAAAATCAAGTTAATCATGATTACATGTACTAAATGACCATTTAATTCATGATTTATTCAATAGAAGGATTACAACTACTGCAATCAACATCAAAGTAATTAACACCATAAGTATATGAAGTGTTGTAGAATATAGATTTCTTTCAAAAAATATTTGGTAGAACATTTGCTTTTTACATGTGCAAATATATAGTCCACCTAACATATTTGACTTTTATGTACATAAATATGCATATTTTATTGTTATTATGCAAAACCGTTTAGACCGTTTAACTCCGTCTAAACACCGTTTAAACGGTCTAAACGCTAAACAAAGGGTGACCGACTGTTTACCGTTTAGCGTTTAGGATAACATTGGCCAGTACTAATGTCTTCCTCACATTAGTACCGATTCAACAATACCGGTTTGGAAACCGTTACTAAAGGGGTTATAAACCGGTACAAAAGGTTGTTCGCTAGTAGTGGACCCTGCGGCGCCCGCGCCGAGGCAGGGGCAGCCCGCGCCGAGCCCGCACCCCCGCCTAGACCTGTGCCGCTGGGCAGCCGACGGTCCAGAGCAGAGGAAGGCGGTCCAGAGCAGAGGAAAAGATAAGATGTGACACTGACATGTGGGTCCCACCAGTTACTGTAGCAATGTCGGGAAATGGCCATCCATCCCTGTTTTCTGCTCCCTCTAACCAAATAAAAAATGGGTTGAACTCATTCCTAACCCAAAAATACAAACCAAACATAGGAGGGGTTGGAGCTGTCCCCAAAACGAGAGTCGGCTCCGCTCCGCTCGCTCTCCAACCAAACACACGGTTAGACTGTCTCCAGCAGATTCTGCAGCCATCGCTGCATCCCCAAAATGAGGGGAAAAGCGGTACTGTAGAGGCTCCAACAACTGCTGCATCTGGATCTGTATTTTGCATGTGCAAGCCTTTCCACGTGCATTCTCGGTTATCTCTCTCCTCTCTTCATCCAATTTTTCTCAACCGCCAGCCACACACCCACCCACGCCCCTGCCTCTCTCTCCTTCCCCGCGCCGTTCCTCCCCTCCCTCCCTCCCCCATGGAGCAGGACGCCTGGAGGTCCACCTTCCTCTCCCCTAGCGACGACCCCTTCCTCCTCCCCATCCACACGTCGTCGTCGTGCCCAGATGAGCCACCTACCCGCACCGCCAGCGACCTCCCTTCCACCCCTCTCCCTTGATCCAGCGTGTGGGAACCACCCTTTTATATACTTTAAATATGTATATCTGGGTGCTCGATTGCCAATAGTACCATTCCCTGGATCGGCTGATGGTACCGACACTTCAAAAGAAGTATCAGATCCATATATCGTAAAGCAAACAAGGCATTATTTTAAAGGAGTTTGAGGGTAAGAGAAGAATTCTACCAAAAGTGAAACCTCAAACTTACAGCGGTGATCTACGTAGCAGAACCATAACCTCAGGCAGCTTGTCTGGAAACGGGTTGGGCGGACCCTCCCCTGCGACGAAGCTCGTCCTCTCTTTCTTCTGAATAGAAGGGACAGGGAAGCAAGAGTGAGCACCTAAAATAGGTACTCAGCAAATCCCAACGTATAGGAAATTAACCTATGTCTATATGCAAGATTGCCGATGGAAAGGAACATGTCTTGATTATTATGCAAGTAAATAAATGCAAGTGAAGTAAATTCTCAAAGAAAAGCAGAAAGTAAAACAAGTATAATTAATAAGTAGGTTGGTCCTGGAGGGGGGACACGTAGCCTCTCCTACCAGTCCCCAAGTTTTATTAAACTCATCGACCATCAGGGTCCACTGAGCCGGCATCCGCCGTACCACTTACTAAGGGCCACAGCCCTGTCTCACCATATCCATTCCCACCCAGAATGTATCTAGTCAACGGGAGCTTTTACCAAGAGTGCTCATAACCGAGAGCCATGGCTATTCGAATAGATCAAACTCTGTATAGAGGCGTACACTGTACCCATACGTCTGACCAGCCCATACCAAGGCCTTTGGCAGTACTGGCCACATGAACCATACCCACTGACGTCTTCGTGTGGACTACATTATCATCCACCCATAGACAACATTCTCTAGCTCCATCCGCGTCTACACTGGGGGTCTAAGTAGGGGTCATTCCACCACCACCCGCCTCGCGGGTCCACGTCCCGGGACAAAAGCATATGCAATAAAGTGTGGTATAAATACCACCGCGTCACCAAGACACCATAACGTTCCCGATGACCCATACCGACCAGACCTGGGAGTCTGGGACTATGCGAAGGTCCTGCTCCAGCGCATTTGTTGCCCACCACGGCCCCCTGGGATGGTTTACTAGGTTCAGTAGTGGGGTGCGATCCAAGGCCACACATAAACAGGCATTCCCGACAGGCTATGCCTTTTTGGCTACATATGGTCGTACTAAACACTGGAAAGACTTTCCCGAGAACCGATCCTTATACGACCAGAGTAAGCATGGACAGGATCCTCCACTGAGGCTGCCCCCATACTCCCATGTCCATCCTTAAGGATTCTAACTCTCTTAAGTGGGTTCCTTTTATTACCCCCATTCTATCTCTCCCTATCAACTAAGATCCTTTCATGAATAGCTGTAAATAAGTAAACTAAGATGATGCTCGATCATTGACTGGATCGAGATCGGGACCATCGAATCCTTAAAGCAGAATGCATATCAATTTATTATCTGGGTTCATTTTAATTAAAAATAGTGGATAAGGTATGACCAAGGGGGTGTTGCTGGGACTTGCCTTAATCCAATGAGGGAGAAAAACTATAGAGTTTGTCTTGAGCTTCCTTGTCTTGATCGTCTTCTGAAGCTTTACTTGATCTTCTAGTGATTTACACCCGATCTATAGTAATGCAGTTATACGCATAAATATAAATCAATCATCAATCATAGCAATCACCAAACATATGTTAGAGAGATGGGATCGTGATCTAAGAATCTAGAGTGAAACCTTAAGATCGAAAGTGATGAACACGATGAGAGACGATCGAACCGGTCACATAAAATATGGACCCGTCGATAAAGAAAAAGGATGCTTAAAAGAAACTAGGGCTAAAAATGGGAGATTTCATGTGCCTAAGATATGATTTGGCTTCTATGGGCTTCTAATATTTTTAGGAATTTTGGTGGAATTTTTGGAATCAAGGATATGAAAAAGCGGATTTTCGTGTACACTAAAGGGGCTTTTCTATAGGTTGAAAAAGAACAAAATGAAATATAATATCTAGAAATGTGCCAAAATGAATTGGACAACATTTCTAAGGTTTTTAGGGCTTCTAAGATTTATGGTGAATTTTTTGGGAATTTTTGGGAATTTCTAAGATTGCAAACTAAGACTTGGTGTGCACTAGCTCGGGTGAATCTAGCAAAAAGGACATGAAACAGTGGCTGACGGGTGGGGTCAGGGCTGACGCGGCCGACGTGGCACGCACGTGGCGGTCAGGTGGTGCGTCGAGCGCCTGTGTGGCGCACGCGTGGCACGACTGTGCCTATGGTCCACGTGGACTGAGTGCATGTGGGGAGGAGACAGAGGAGGCGGACGGCGGGGTGACGTCGTGTTGCCTAGGCCTGCGTGTCAGCGGCTGTGTGCGGGATAGTGTCGACAGAAGTGGAGGGCGACGGGCGACGCCGCCTAAGATAGGCACGAGTGCGGCAGCGGTGTAGAGGAGTTCGCCGGAGTGCTCGCCGCCGGCCGCTAGGAGGGGTTTCCGGCGACGGTAAGCAGCTCTATGGTTTCGGGTGGACATGGCGGAGACAGGAGGGGTACGTGTGGTCGTCGGGGGTGGCTGGCGGCGGCGCAGCGGCTCGCCAGAGTTCGGGTGCGGCCGCGAGCGGAAACACACCTAGGGACGGTTTTGTGCCCAGGCAAGCATGTGTGTGTGCGTGCGTGCGTGTACCTAGTGAGTGCGACGGAGCACTCGGGCAGCATGTCGGCTCGCCGGAGTTGTGCTGGCAGCGCGTGCAGGCCCGGCGGAGGTGCGGCGGCGGCGGAGGGTGCCTATGGCGCTACGACTAGGAAAGGGAGGCTACTCGGGCAGCATAACGGTGCTTACCGTCGCTGTGAAGTGACGGAGGATCGTCGGAGGTGAGAGGAGTGGTGGTTGCGCTCGGCGGCGGAGGGTGGTTCGTCGGTGGAGCAAGGCTTCGCCGGGAGGATGCTAGAGAGGTGGTGGTGGTGATGCAGAGAGGTGTGGAGGTGCGGTGTGGAGTGGTGAGGAGCTCAGGGAGCCCTGGGGACCTATTTATAGGCCGGGGAGGGGAGCTCGACTGTGATGCGGTGGCAGCCATGGGGACATCATCGGTGCCCAACGGATAAGGCCGCGGAGAGGGGGAAGAGGCAGGGATAAGGGCGGAGCGGGTGTAGGCGGTGCAGGCGACTACCGCGCGCGTGTCAGGTCGACTGGCGCTGCTGCAGGAGAGGAGGCGGCCTGCGGCGGAGCTCTGGGGTGCGGCCCAACGCTGCGCCGGGGCGACGAGTACGGCGCAAGGGGCTAGGACTAGGGAGGGCGAGCTAGCAGGGGTGGAGCTAGAGTGAAATAGAAGGGGGTGTGGTGCTTCATAATATGTATAAACATTCAAGCAATACATGGTGAAATTTTAAAAATGATAAAGGATAGCAAAAATTTTGTGGGTGCGGCCGCACCCACCAGCTACAATGTAGCTCCGCCCCTGCGAGCTAGGGTGGATATGTGGGCACAGAGGCTTCGGGTGGTGCAGACGAGTGCGACGCTCGCCTCAGCGACGATCTTGGAGCAGATCGAGCGGCGGTGCCAGCGGCGGCGCTCTGGAGCTCGCTTGCAGCCATCGATCGTGGCGCGGTGAGTGCGGGCGGATGGAGGGCCAGGGATGAGTTCAAGCGGCTCTAGAGAGTTGTCTTGGGGCTGGGGGTTGCGGTGCGTGTCTCGACTGGATAAGGGAGGCGTCGTGCGAGGAGATCAGGCGGTAGGCGCGGCCGTCGTGGAGCTCTGGCGTGGTACGACGCTGCGGCGAAGTGCAGTGTGGGGGCTCGCGCGAGGTGCTCCGGGGGTCGAAAGCTGCGGCGCAGAGGCGGGCGAGTGCGGCGCGCATGCAAGAAAGGTGGCGGGAGAGGAGAAAAGGGCGGAGAGATGGTGGCGGCGTCGGGGCAGAGGGAGCAGCGCAGGATGGGGCGGGGGAGGAAGAAGGTGACATCGACGCGGCGGGGTGTTGGGCCGCCGTTGGGCTGTGCTAGGCTGCAGGTGAGAAAGGAAGAGGTGGTGGGTTGCACGGGGAAAAAGAGAAGGAGGGGTGGAGGAGACTTCGGTGAGCTGGAAGTGAAGGAGCCCGCCCATTTGTGTTTGAGAAGGTTTTCCAATTATTTGAGAATGAGTTTGAATTCAAATTTGAATTTGGATTTCAAATTTGAATGGACCTAGATGTGTAGGTGCTCTAGAAAATCCTTAGGAAAAGTTAGAGAAGAATTTTGGGGTGAGAAAAGATGTTAGCCACTCAAATGCATATGAAACCTAGGGTTTAATTCAAGGGTTGCATTGAAAATAAAGAAAAATGCAAGGGCTTTTGTGTGAATTTGCTATATGTTTTTAGAAAAAATTTTAAGGGGCTATTTTTAAAGGTTTTGAAAAACCGGGATGTGACACAGCGGTGGCGGGGCTCCCTTGATCCAGGGGCGCGACAACCTTGGGGGTTGAGCTTGCCGCCTGCCGACCGCGGCCCTCTCCCTTCTCCTCGACGACAGCAGAGCAAGCCACGTCGGTAGATCCGACCCCGCCTCCGCCGTCAACAGAAGCCGTCACAGCGACGCAGATCCGAGTGGGCTCGACCACCTCCAACCACACCGCCTCCTTCCGGTGACCACCACCGCCGGCCGCCTCCTCCTCCTTCCCCGGCCACCAGCGGCGCAGATCCGGGCTCGGCCGCGGCAGAGGGAAGCTGTGGTTGCGGCGGGAGAGCCACGACGGTGCCTCCTCCTCTTCCTCACTGTCGACAATGCTCCCCTTCTCGTCTTTCTCTCTCCGGTGGCGGCGCCTTTCTTCTTCGCCGTCGACAACGAGGGCTCCCTCCTCTTCTTCTGTGCCGCCGGCGGCTGCCCCATTCTCTTCGTCCTCCTCGGCAGCGACGGTGTCCCCTCCTCGACTTCCTCTCCGGCACGCACATCCGCCGTCCGCACGCGACGTCTCCAGGGTGCGCACGGCGGTGCTAGCCCGTGACGGCGGCCCTTTGCAGGTAGGGGAAGGCTCCAGGCCAGGGCGCGTGGAGCAACTGTCGCAGGAGATGCGCGACGGGATGCGCACTCCGCTGGAAGCCTCACTTGTTTGAGGTACTGATTTCTTCTTTCTTTTTCTCTCATAACAGCTCTTTTCAGATGCAGATCGGCAAGGCTGCTGGAGTTAGTCTTACCACTTAACGGACTTACCGGGTTACTTGACCATGATCTGATGTCAACATTTTGCTTTGCACCAAAAAAGTTTATGTTTGTCTTATGTCTGTGCTCTCCATATCGTTTCACCTTGAAAAGTTGTATTGAGTATGCCGATTTCAGCTGTCCATCTCCACAAATATTTGATCCAGAGTGTCTAATTTATGTTGACAGATTTATGAGACAAAATCTATCATATTCTCAACCAATTGAAACATGCCACATCATAAAGAAAAATACTATGAAAGATTTTTTTAGACAAAATCTGTCATATTTTCAACCAATAGAAAGTTGTCCATATCACAAAGAAAAATATGAGTATGACAACTCAAGAGAAACCGGTCAAGAAATCTGGCATAACATTTCTCATAAATTATCTCTCATAAATTTGCCATTCATTTCGTTAATCGTTATATCAAAGTTTTCTTTGCGCTGACTGAACACGAACTCTGTACTAGGAGCACAACACTAGCTACTTGCCTGAGCAGCTGGCTCTGCATCGATTCGGAAACCTGCTAACCTAAACTAAGTCGGAGTCGGAGTCGGACTCCTTTGGTTGGAGGCTTGGAGCCGTTAATAAAAGCCACGGCCCCCGCCTTTGGTTGGAGCAACCGAGTGAGCCGCCTCCCATCCGCAGCCATCGTCGTCAAGATATCTCCTGATCCCGCAAGGCTGCCCGCTCGCTCGCCAAGTCGCCATCTGATCGAGAGCGAACGAAGGCATGTGGGACGACGTCGACTTCGACTTCGAATTCGGCCCCATCATTCTGGAGCTGTTCGTGACGGTGGCCGACGGTGAGCAGTTGAGCGAGGGCGCCAGCCCGGAAGTGAAGGCGTACCTGGGTTACCTCAAGGCCCTCGCGCATAGGGCTGACGATGTCCTCGTCTTCTACCGCAACGAGATGCTGCGCCGCGAGAAGGAGGCCGGCAAGCCTGCCGCACGCAAGCTGATGATGGGCATGGCCAGATACTTCACTGGCCGGAACCCGTTCCTGTTCCGGCTCACCACGGTAAGGAAAATGCGCAGAGTTCTCGACGAAATAAGGACGGTATTGACGAGCATGGAAACGTCCGGTGTCACCGAGAAGCTGAGAAGCGCAAGAAGTAAATTAAACGAGGGGAAGCTGATTCGGAACCAGCGACATGAGCAATTCGGTAGTGATCGGCAAGCCGATCTTGAAGCATATATAGTTCGAGAATAGCTTTACAATCCACGGCGTTATTTTTACTAGAGAGAGATTTGTTTGCAAGGCTGTGATTGCTATTATAATTTTTACAGTTTCCGAATACTTCATTGTTGTTCACGTAATTGGAATAATACCATTATAATCCACCCGAAATAGGGTCTATGCCAGGACATATTTTCAATTTTTTCCTACCTTGCAAAAACATATTTTTTGCCCAGTACTCCCTCCGTCCGGGAATACGAGCAATTCTAGGATTTGAAATGTGTCCAAGAAAGAATGCAATTGTAGAACACTCTAGCTGGTGTGGGACCCACCTATAGTTAAAAAAAATCGGTGGCCCAATACTTCTAGGAATAAAAAATTAACTAAAGAAACAAAGGAAACTTTTTTTTTGTCCCCGCACACTGCACACACCATGAAGGCACTACCGGAACCGTCCAGAATCACCCCTACCTCCTCGTTTGCCTCCACCACATGTTTATTTTAGTACTAAGGGCAAATGTATCTTTTTACCTCTTTCTTGGTCTGCGTGCAAGAGCCTAGAATTGCATCCTTTGCCGGACGGAGGGAGTACCATAGCAAGCGTGAACGAACTAAAACCCTATCGGGGTTGGGTCGGACCGGGCTGAGCAAAAATCTCAGAGCGCGTTCGGTAGAGTGGACCGGCTCAGCTAGGCTGGAGCCGGACGGGTCAAGTTCGTGAGGTGCAGAGATTTTTTGATCGGTAAATTTGCACTCTGTGTGATGTTGGTTGGGCTCTGATTGCGTTTGGTGGGCTGGATGAAATGATAGGACTACCTTGCCAAGGTATGTTAACCTCTCACCTCCGTCCTCCTCTGTCCACCGGCTCACCTGCCACCGGCGCCGCCATCTTCCACATCTACGGTGTAGCGCCGACGAGAGGCTCTCTCCCCATGCGTTGCACTCCTCTGTGGTCCAGCTCGCCGGCGAGCCCCCCGTGCGCCTCCGTGAACTCTCCAGTGCACGCCGCAGCCACACGCCACTGCAGGTGCTCCTCCACAGCTTCCGTAGCAGTCACACGAAATAGAGGATGACGCCGGCGGCGGCAAGGCGGCGACACACTTCGTCTTTGTCCCACTCAGGGCGACCTGATCCTGGCTGTCGACACTGCGCTGTTGCTCACCACCCACGGCGCCGTCTGCACCATCGCCGCTACCCTGGCCACGGCCGCGCGCGTGCGCCCGACCGTCGACTCCGCCCGACAGTCCTCCGTGCCGCTCCCTCTCTATTCCATCCCATCCCGCCCCGTCCAATTCGCCATTCCGTCGCGCGCCGCCGGCTCGACGCCGCATCTCGGGCGTAGCGCGCGGGGTGCTGGCACGGATTCGCGGCTCCCAAGAGGGAGGCGGGACCGCGCGCCCTGAGATGTTGTGATCGCCGCGCGCGCGAGGAGCCGGGGCGGGGCTCTGGGTCCGGCTCGTCGAGTTCCCACTCGACTACACCGCTGCCGGCCTGCCGGAATGCGTTGACGAGGATCTCGATCTCCATGGAAGAAGCTCAATTTTGGGCGTCGGGGATCTCGATCTTGCCTCGCGCCGACGAATCCTCAGCTGCACCCGTAGCTACGCGCCGTCGTGGCCTCGCCGACGGCTCTCATCCAGGCACCGCCCGCGGCAGCCCTGCTCCCCTGCCTATGCGGTGTGTCCCCATGCGCCGCTCCGCGCCGGCGCGGGCCACGCGCGCGGCCTTGTGCACCGCTCTGCCTCCGCTGCTCCTCACCTTCCTTGCCTTTTCTTCCCTTGCGTGACAACACCGGAGGTCACCCCATCCGCTCCCTTGCGCCCGCCCGAGCCTGCACCGCGAGGAACGACCTCCTCTGACGTTCCTCGCAGGCCTGGATGAGACGCCGGTTTTGCATCTGGCGGACCTAGCTCGGAAGGCCGTCCAGACCAACAAACACCACTACTTTCACCGCGCAGGCCTCGCTAGGGGGTCGCCCAGCCTACCAACCCGCCCTCAGGCTAATCGCACCGCTGAGTCGGCAAACACACCTGCTTGCGGAAAAAAATCCAGTACGCGCCGCGCGCACGGGGCGCTCCGTGCGCGCCCCCTAGTGGCTCTCCGCGATTGGTCGGGACTCCAGCGCTGGCCCCCCGTCCCCGCGCGCGGCTTCGCCCGCACGTCTCCGCTTGGCTCGACCCGCCGCACGGCTGGATGCCGCCCTGAATCGGCTCGCTCTGTCCCTAAGTCTGGCGCTAAATGGTGAAATCAATTTTTAGAGCTCTTTTAAAATTACTTAACTCTAACATCTAACTCAACAAATAAAAGGTTATGTTCACCAATACCCCATTTTGCTACTGTGGAGCCAAAGTTTAGATGCAAAGTTGCTCAGAAATAATTTTCAAAAACAGCTAAATGATGTTGTTTCAGACTTCACTCCTGTCCCCTAAGTCTGGCGCCCAGTGCTGCAATCAAATTTTGGAGATCCCTTAAAATTACTTAACTCCAACATCTAGCTCAACAAATGAGAGTATATGTTCACCAATGTTCATAAATTCTATTTTGTTATTGTGGAGTCAAAGTTTAGATGCAAAGTTGCTCAGAAATAATTTTTAAAAACAGCTAAATGATGTTTTTTTTTTCCAGACTTTACTAATTCTCTGAATTTTCAGATTGTGAATAGTAACCTCTAGTCATCAACTTGGAAGATTTAATTGAGATGTTTAAGGATTAAGTTTAACTCTCAAAGTACTTCCACTAAGTTCTGAATGCTCAAAACCCCAAATCTCATAATTTGCACAATTTAACATCACTAATTCATAGTTCGAAACCACATTCAGTTTCTACATACATTCCACCACCATGACTTAGCTAGTCGATAAATGTACATGTCACATGTTCTCTTACCAAGAGTTTAATCGAATTCATAGATCGAAACGACATTCAGTTCTAGCACATTACGGTAGCTCAGCCATCAGAGAGACGGAGTTACCGTCAATGTCGGTGTGGCCGTCGCCGGCTAGGCTGCGCCCTCCATGACCTCACCGTGCCCTTGCCCATCCTCCATGGTCTCGCCGCGCCGCCCTTCTGACATGAATTCGCCGCGCCCCTGCTCTTCTTCCATGTCCTCGCTGCGCCGCCATTCTGGTATTACGTCGCCGCGCCGCCCTCGATCTCTATGGCGTCGCCGTGCCGCCCAAGGAGTTGAATCGACGTGAGCTCGGAATCCTACAAGATACGATGACGAGCCGTTGTAGAGGACGGTCGCGTCTCTCTTTTCCAATCGAGCCGAGCGAGTCCATCGCGGGTGCGGAGCCGAGACCGTGCGGGGTCGGGAGCGGAGCTGCGGGCGTCCATCGCGGAGTGGAGCCGAGGCCGTGCGGGAGCGGAGCCACGGGCGTCCAATCGCGGAGCGCCACGAGGGGGCGCGCACGGAGCGCCCTGTGCGCGCGGCGCGTACTGGACTTTTTTCCCATGCAAAGGGGGCATGGCCCACAGGACTTCGACCCCGACGCCCGACTGTGTCGTGCGTGCCCCCGTTTCTCGTTCTATTCCCCAAATCTTGACGTGCCTCCTGCACTGCTGCTGTAATGGCATCCTCAGGATCCTTTGCCGGCAGCAAACAGCAACAGGGGTTCTGTACCATGGGAGCAAAATATAATATGGAGTCTGACGTATTTGTTTTCTCGGATCAATTTTTGTGGTTTTGAATTCATGTAATGTTTGAGTTGCAGCAGGATATAACCTGTTTGTGAGAAGGCCAACCATTATTATGTGCATGGATTGAGCGAAGAAGTTAGTGGAGTGAGCAAGCAAGATGAAATGAAGGAAGAAACCCGTTAAATTAAACAGCAATTCTCTGGAGCTTAAACAAAGAGTTGTGATCTTAATCACCAAATTGGGAAATTAAAGCATAGATTTTCATCAATTGGGGGAATGATGGTGTTGTACTAGACATGGTTCTGTTCTTGCTGCGTGACTTGGTTGGATGGTAAGAATCGTTGTGGCAGGAATGTTGATGCAGAAGTGCATTTGTGTAACTTGTGTTTTTCACATCTATATATGCATCTGACTTTAAATTTGTGACTAGGAAATAGGAATGGAATGTAACTAGTGATGTTGTTGCTATGTTTGAGCTGAGTGTTGCATGCACCTGTTACCAGCCCACTTCCAGGAGATGGGCCCTGAAGGAGCAACCGGCCCAAGAAGGCAAACCCAAGAACCACTGGCGACGAATGGGCCAAGTAAAAGATATGTGCGAGTGTGTGTTGCTGGGCAAGGCCCGTGTAAGCCTGTGAAGGCATAAGTTCTAGCACTAGTGTGTGCGTGAGGGGTATCATGTAACAGACATCAACTTGGCTTCCAAACCTCGCCGTCTTCCTGGCAACAACTCTGTTCTTCCTATCCTTGCTCTGTTCTTCTCGATCCCCAATTCCGTTCTCCTTTCCTTCCCCCACTACCCTTCTGAAGTTAACAATTGGTATCAGACTCGTTCGATCCTACGGATTCGCCCGAGCATTTCTCCTTATCCACATTAATTGGATTGGCAACTGGATCTAGTAGGTGATCTTCGAGAGCACGCATCATCTTGCGCTCAAGATCCTGTAATTCCAATCCCCGCTGGTCCGATCTGGATAAGCATTTTCCCCACGATCGCTTCACCCGTCTTCAACGTCGCCAAGGCGCCATGAATCCTGAGACCAAGGTCATCCTCGACGAGTTGAAGAAGCAAGACGCCAAGTGGGAGCAGCGCTTCTCGAATCTCGATGCTAAATGGGATCGCAAGTTCGTGGAAGCCGGAGACAAGATGGAAGCGCGTGTGAACACACTCGAGCTGGGCACGTCATCCAGCAACTCGGTGGAGGCGCGTGTGAACGCACTGGAGAAGGGCGCCATCTCAAGCGCGCGCGTGTCGGTGCTCGAGAAGGTTGCAGCCTCCTACGAAGATTGGCAGCCTGGGACCGAGGGATCCCTGGATGATGTGAAGCTCCAAGCGCGCAAGCTCAACAAACATCTCGAGCGGGTCGTCATCGACCAAATTCCTTCCCAATCCGACGACATCTTCAAGCTGCCGGAGTCGGTGTCCACGCGCCCATCTGCCAGAGTCAACGCCGACAGGCCTGATGGCCACTGCGAAGACAAAAGTCACTGGGTGGATTGGTTTGGGTCTGTTACGACTCTGCTTCATCCCCTGGTCACGGGTATGATGCCTGAATCTGCTCATATGCTTGCTCAGTCTTACTCGCATCATAATCGTGTCGGTGTTAGAAGTGGTGGTATGGATAGTTCCAAATCTGGTTCATATAGCAAATTGCCTAAACTGAACTTCCCTGTGTTTGATGGTGAAAGTCCCAAGTTATGGATCAGTAGATGTGAGGATTATTTTGAGTTGTATGATGTAGTACCTTCTGATTGGATTAAGGTGTCTACCATGCATTTTGTTGATCCAGCTGATAAATGGTTGCAGTCAGTAGGAAGGCGTGTGAGATCCTGTAGTTGGTCTGATTTTTGCATGTTGGTTTTAGACAGGTTTGGTAGAGATCATCATGAGTTGTTGGTTAGGCAGCTTTTTACTATTCGCCAAACTGGTATAGTCTTAGAGTACATAGATCAGTTTTCTGCTCTTGTGGACCAATTTTGAATGCTTATGAAGGTGTTCATGATCCCTTGCATTACACTATGAAGTTTATAGATGGTCTTAAACCTGAGTTTAAGTCATCTATGTTGATGCAATGCCCCTCTACTCTGGATATTGCCTTCGTTCTTGCCCGATTGTAGGAAGAGGTGAATGATCCATACAAGAAGAAGGACTACAGTCGCTCTGATTCTGGTTTTCATTAGAGGTCGATTTTCAAGAATGCTTTGCCGTTGCCGGCTCCTCTTGGAAAGCTGTCTAAGGCGCCTACTACTCAGGCTGAAGATAGAAGAACTACTGAAGCTGCTCGTGCTAAAACTATTGATGAGCGTTGGTGTGCTCTTCGTTCTTACAGAAGGGCCAGGGGCTTATGCCAATTCTGTGTAGAGAAGTGGAACAAAGACCACAAATGTGCAGATTCTGTTCAGTTACATGCTCTTCAGGAGCTGATGGAGTTATTTCACATTGAGGAAGATAATGTCTCGGTGCACTCTTCTCACCAAGATGAAGATGATCAACTGTTTATGACTCTATCTTTGGCAGCAGTAAGTGGTAAACCTGCACCTAGAACAATGTGTTTGGAAGGAGTTATTCAAGGACAACAGATCAAGATTCTAGTGGATTCAGGTAGCTCTCATAACTTTATCAGTGATCACCTAGCTTCCAAGCTTAAAGGGGTGGTACATTCTGAGATTAACATCCCTGTGCAAGTGGCCAATGGCCATAAGATCAGTTGTCAGTATGTCCTTCCTAATGCTACATGGTCTGTAGATAATTATGACTTTTGCTCAGACCTCAAGGTTTTGCAGTTGGCAGCCTACGACATGATTTTGGGCCTGGATTGGTTAGAAGCTTTCAGTCCTATGAAGGTGCACTGGGGTCAGAAGTTGATGGCTATACCATATGTTGGCTCAACTATTGTTTTGCATGTGATGTCTAATGGTGTTCCTCCTGGAACTGTGGTTCATGTTTGCTCTGTGGAGATTACTGCTTCTGACACCATTCAAGTGGACATTCCAGCAGAAATTCAACAGTTGATTGATGAATTTGCTGAATTATTTCAAGTACCTACTGAGCTTCCACCATCAAGGGCTTGTGACCATGCTATCCCACTAATTGAAGGGGTTGTTCCTGTGCAGATCAGACCTTACAGATTTGCTCCTATTCTTAAGACAAAAATTGAGAAGTAGATAAAGGAGATGTTAGCAAATGGGGTAATTCAAAAGAGCAATAGCCCATTCTCCTCTTCTGTGTTGTTAAGAAGAAGGACAATTCCTTGCGTTTTTGTGTGGACTACAGACACTTGAATGCTATTACAATCAAAGGCAAGTATCATGTACCTGTCATTGATGAGTTTCTAGATGACCTCTCCCAGGCCAGCTGGTTTACATCCTTGGATCTTCGCGCTGGCTTCCATCAGATTAGACTCAAACCAGGTGAGGAGTAAAAGACTGCCTTTCAAAATCATTGCGGACATTATGAATTCAGAGTGATGGCTTTTGGCCTTACTGGGGCTCCTGGCTCATTCCAAGAGGTTATGAACACTACTTTATCTCCATTTTTGAGATTGTTTGTGTTAGTCTTCTTTGATGATATCCTTATCTATAGTAAAACTTATGAAGAACATGTGGTGCACATCAGATTGGTGTTTGAGCTTCTGGCTAAAGAACAATGGAAAATCAAGTTCTCCAAATGTATCTTTGCTCAGAGGGAAATCTCTGACCAACTTGACAAAACAACTTAAACAGAACAACTTGTATGACCAACTTGACAAAGCAACTTAAATAGAACACAGATCGTGCATACCGGTGCCTATATAACAACATTACTGGTAAACTATGCAGATCATCCGGAAACAGAAGTGCATTCATACAGAGCAGAACTAATGCATTCATATAGAAAGGTTCAGCATATATTGTTCAACATATATTACAAATTTACAAGTTCAACACAACAATACAGGTTTAGCACATTACATTTCACAACATCATGTTCACAGTACAAGCCACGTGATGTCGTATAACAAAGCCTCAAAATAGATGGAGAGAAAAGGGCCTTGCTACGGTACTTTCTCTTACCTCCTAAGAGGTAAGAGTTTAAAATAGAATTTGAAGAGAGAATAATAATTAATCAAAAGTTATATAGATTCACCAGCTATTGTTCCGATTATGACGCGCGTGGAATCAAGTTATCCGACTTTCTTCTCCTTGTATTGCAAAAGAGAAGAGGCAAATAGACATCACTTGTTCGTCTCCCACTTATATCAGTACAAACACGGATTTGTAGTTATGGATCCGACCATGGTCCTCTTCTCCGTTCCCACCACAAATCTTCACAGTGTTAAAAGAAGCCACCACGTTTGCCCTACAGTGTTAAAAGAAGCCACCACGTTTGCCGAGAGGGTCTAGAAATTTCCACGTTAATCCAAAAAAGAGAAGAATATGGATCATTGGATTTTATGAAGATCTGAAGGTCTAGATCAATCCAAAGAATCCATAACTAATAAATACATATACAAATTTGGAATTTTAAAAAATAAGAAAATTATATACAAATTCAGAATTTTAAGAAACAAGAAATTAGAAGCAGATTTCTGTACTTATTGAGAAGAGAAATAGCTAAATAAAAGAGTCCATACCAAATACAACTAATTCGTGATTAGAAATAAAGAGTATGACTTATGAGTTCGTATCAAATACAAGTCTATGCATTTGCACATATATGAGACACATCAAAGGGTGAGAGAGAGAGAGAGAGGCGCTTGCGTGCAGAATAAGGAATTTGATTATTAAATAGGTAATAAAATCATAATTCTCAATGTGCGAAGAAATACTGTCGTTAAAAGATCTATGGAGCAGCTGCCCATACAGGCAAATACAAAATTTGGATGATTGTGGCTATGTGCACGTGTAAGCTAGATTCTTCTGCGGATTACGTAAAAAACTAAAGTAAGTTAAATTAAAAGAAATATATAAATATGTATACCGGCCAATTTAATCTGTTATAGCCCAATGTTGTAGAGCATTACTGTTGGGGATCGGATAAAAAATATCGCCCTCGGAGTTTTCCAAGGAAACACGCGTCGGCGGTTCCAGGGATTTCCTGAAGGTTCCTAAGTTTTTCGGATATATGAATAAGCCTAAGAGGGTCGATTTCTTATGATTTAAGAAGACTTTCTGGAGAATTCAGTGGATGGATAGGATATTATTTCATGTATGAGTGTGTTGTTGACCCTCGGAGTTCCCGGGAAAACACGGAACCGCTCTTTCTCCTGTGTTTTGTGATGTTCAGGAATCCGGGAGTTCTAGGATTTCTTCCTCGGGGCGGAGAATCTGGTAAAGGATAAAGGAACGCTGCAGCGGAGGAATGCTTGCCCGAAGCTACTCAAGGAGGATTTCCGAAGATTGGGCGCCGCTCCGAAGCAGCTCAAGGTGGATTTCCAAAGATTACCCGAAGATTCTTGGGAACCGAGGCTGACCAAGTCAAAGGCGTAACGAGGAAGATTCAAGAAGACGTGAGAAGCTTGGCTACGGAAGAAGAAGGAAGGTAGAACACGTATATGGCACACTTGTAAATTGAAAAGGATCTCCGTGATTACCGCGGACTTATGTACCCTCTACATTTCCGTGTGTTCGTAACTTTACAAAGGGTATTTTCGGAATGTAAAAGTGACCCTCGGGCACTATAAAAGGAGCCCCACGGTCTCTGTGTAAAGGGGTCAGCTTTTTCAGAGAGAATTCACAGGCTTTTGTCAGTTCGCACATACCTTTTGTCTGGGGATTCTTGAATTTCCAACAATTGGCGCCCACCGTGTTCTTAGCTGTTAGAAACCCACGATGGCTCCACCGAAGAAAACCAAGAAGCCCACAGCGCAAGACTTTGAGAGCGAGGATAACCAAGAAAACACAGAACAAGGCCTCGTCCTTCACCCCAAAACCAACACCGCACAAGATCCAGAACAAGTCCAGGATCCACAACACAACGAGAAAGAGAAAGGCAAGGAACCGGAAGAAATCCCCGAAGCCAGTGATGAACGTAATGAGCACGAAGTGCCCGATGAAGAGTTACAAGCGGCCCTAAAACAAATTCAAACTCTGAAAAGACAGAAAGACAGGATAGCCATGCAACTCAAGGCCAAGAAACAGGCCACAGAAAAGCTGCAAAGACTAGAACAGGCAAAGAAGGAAATCATACAACTTCAGAAAGAAATTGATGATTTGGCCGAGGGAGAGGACAATTCCTACAAGCAATTCACACCAGACCCAGAGTCTGCAACCAAGAACCAGCGAAACAAGCAGAGTCTCATTTCTCCAGAAAACACAGAGCACATAAACAACGGGATTGCTCAGTTCAACGACCTCAACTCTCCACTTTCTGTAGGCCTCCAAACAGCTCCATGGCCATCCAAATACAAGCCAGTTTCGCTTCCAAAGTTCAATGGCTTCGGCAATTCCAGACAATTCCTGATGAGTTATGAAGCCGTAGTAGCTTCGGCAGGAGGAGATGATGTCGCTCTAGCAAAATACTTCATTATTGCATGCGAAGGCCCAGTGCTTAATTGGTACTCACTTCTACCCCCGCATTCAGTATACAGTTGGCTCGATCTAAAATCCAAGTTCCTACAAGTCTTCCAAGCTTTCCATCATACAACTACAAGAACAGCAGATTTGTATCAATGCAAGCAAAAAGACAAAGAGCCACTAGCAGAATTTGTGAGAAGATTCATGCAGCTAAAATCTCAAACTCCGGAGGCAGATGACAAAGCAACCATCTTAGCTCTCATAAGTGGTTTGATTCCGGGACAAACAGCTGGTCATTTCAATAGAGTGAACCCCAAATCAATGGATGAACTATTCGAAGAATTGGAAAAGTACTGTAAATCAGATGAAGACCACAGAAGGAGAGTGGCAGAAAGGTACCAGCAAAGGCAATCCCAGAAAAGCAACAACTATGGGAATCAACCTGTCATGAATGTGCAAGACAATTCCTCAAACAATCCATCACAGGCTCAGAGTCACAACAACCAGAGCTCTCAGCGCGGTGGTTATTCTGGAAGAGGAAGAGGTCGAGGAAGAGCACCCTCAACACTCCAAAATTATGATAGCAGAGATCCACATTTCCAATGCATATATCATGGAAGGGGGCACAGCACGGAAGCATGCCCAGAGACCCAGAAAAACTTCCAAAGAATCCAAGAACAACAACGCGTAGCCCAAATAACAGCCGCACAACCCTAACAAGTCCAACACACTTATTGGCAACAACAATCCTTTCCTCACACCCAGCCTTTTATCCAACCACATCAAACGGTTTGGCAACCTTCGCCACAATTCTACCCACAAACCCATTTCCCACAACCACAACCTTCGCACCAATTTTTCCAGCAAACCCCAGTCCCGCAAAACCAAAATTCACAGCAAGCCTTCCCTCAAACCCAAGCCATACAAGTCATTGAACAACCACAGCCGATTCAAGCAAAAGAAGCATTGCCACCACCACCAGCCCAAGTCCCAAAGACCGAGCAAAATAATTCCCAAAACACTTCAAGGGCACTGCCATCCATTGGCATGATCTTGCCAATAACCGGAGGGCCATCCATGGAATTTGACACCAAGAAGCAAAGAAATGATTATTACAGACAAATCAACGTAATCGTTGATGATGGTCCAGCAGCAAGGCCAGAATGGGCAAAGGTTCCAATAACCTTTACTGAAGAAGACTTCAGACTAAAATCGGTTTCCCATAATGACGCAATGGTCGTCGAAGTCAATGTCGCTGGATGGGTCATAGGAAACGTCTTGATAGACAATGGAAGTTCAGCAGACATTATTTTCAGCAACACCTTTCAACGCATGGGCCTCGCGCCTCACATGCTAGCACCACCAGAGAAGCCATTAGTCGGTTTCGGAGGAAAACCAATCAGGTCCAGAGGAAAAATCTCTCTACCAGTATCATTCGGAGATTTGGACAACATAAGAACAGAACACATCATGTTCGATGTTGTTGATATGTACTATCCATACAATGCAATCTTCAGAAGAGGATTCATCAACAGATTCGATGTCGTATTCAGACAACTCTTCTTATGTATGAAAATCCCAGCTCCGCACGGAGTAATCACTATCTTCGGAGACCAGAATGAAGCAAGAAGAATAGAAAAAGGAAACACTCCTGAGCAACAAAATATCCATCATCTAGCAGATGATCAAGAAAGACAACAGCCATACTCCGAAGCAAAGAGAGATAAAGAGAAAATTGAAATAAGTGCTAACAGAGAAACAAAGAAAGTATTCCTAGATGGCATGCCAGACAGAGCAGTAACAATTGGGGCAGATTTAAGTCCTCAAGAAGAAGAAGAGCTGATTTGTTTCTTAAATCAAAACAAGGATGTCTTCGCATGGTCAGCAAAGGACTTGCAGGGTGTTGACCGGGACATCATTGAACACAAGCTTGACACGGATGAAAAGATTCATCCGAAAAAACAAAAGCTCAGGAAAATGTCAGAAGAAAAAGCAAAGGCAGTGGAAGCAGAAGTCCAAAGATTACAAGACGCTTAGGTCATCCGAGAAGTAATCTATCCAGTATGGCTAGCCAACACGGTACCGGTCAAGAAAAAGAATGGAAGATGGAGAATGTGTGTGGATTTCACGGATTTGAACAAGGCTTGCAAGAAAGATGACTACCCACTAGAAAGAGTAGATAGAGTGGTAGATGATGCTGCAAACAGTGAAATGTTGTCACTCCTGGACATGTTCTCCGGGTATCATCAGGTCAGGGTAAGAAAAGAAGATGAGGAGAAAACTAGTTTCATAACTCCATTCGGAACATACTGTTTCGTGAGAATGCCAGAGGGCCTCAAGAACGCAGGATCCACATTCTCAAGAATGATAGCAATCGTGCTACATTATCAGCTTCGAAGAAACATTCTAGCATATGTTGACGACATCATTGTCAAAAGCATTAGAAGATGCGACCACATCAGAGATTTGGCAGAAACATTCACAAATCTAAGGGCAGCGAACCTTAAACTAAACCCAGAGAAATGCGTATTTGGCATTCAGAAGGGAAAGGTTTTGGGATGCCTAGTATCAACAAAAGGCATTGAAGCTAATCCTGACAAGATCAAAGCAATTGTAGAAATGCAAGAACCAGCTTCGGTCAAGGATGTACAAAAGTTAACAGGAAGAGTGGCAGCACTAAACAGATTCATTCCCAGAGCAGCGGAAAGAAGCTTACCATTCTTCCAGCTCCTCCGAAGTTCCAAGAACTTTCAGTGGAGCGAAGCCCAAAGCCGGGCATTCCAAGAACTCAAAGAATATTTGACAAACATGACAAAGCTATGCCCACCAGAGCCAAAGTCACCTCTCCTCCTATACCTCACAGCTTCCAATTCAGCTATAAGCGCAGTTCTTGTTCAAGAGAAAGAAGGAAACGGGAAATTAAGGCAAGTACCAGTCTACTTCGCCTCCGAAGCTCTATCAGGATCAAAACTATTTTACTCAGAGCTAGAGAAGATCGCCTATGCAGTCATCATGGCAGCAAGAAAACTCAGACATTATTTTGAAGGACACGAGATTCGCGTCATCACGAATCAGCCTCTCAACGACCTCTTCATAAACAGGGATGCAAGTGGAAGAATTGCAAAATGGGCTGCAGAATTGTCTGGATACGTGGTAGACTTCGAAAGAAGAAACGCTATAAAATCACAAGTCTTGGCGGACTTTGTCGTAGACTGGACTTCACCAATCATGGAAAACAATACCTGCGAACAAGTGCCATGGGTAATCTACTGTGACGGAGCCTGGTGCGGAAAAGGTGTGGGAATTTCAGCAATAGTAACATCACCCTCGGGTATCAAAATAAGGTACGCAGCAAGACTAGACTTTCCAGATGAAGCAGTCTCCACCAACAATACCACGGAATATGAAGCTCTGCTACTAGCACTAAGAAAGATGAAGGCCCTGGGTCAGCAAACTTTCATTATCAAATCAGACTCCAAAGTGATTCAAGAACACGTTGAGAAAGAAAGCGAGGCAAGAAATCCAGAACTTATCAAGTATCTGAAGAAAGTTCAAGAAATGGAAAAATATTTCAGGGGCTATACTGTGCAACATATCCCAAGAGCTGAAAATGGTGAAGCAGACAAGCTAGCGAAAGCAGCTGCCCAGAATCAACCTTTACCCCCAGATGTTTTCTTTGAAATTATCACTTCTCCATCAGTAAAAGAGCAAGAAGACAGAATGGTGAATGTCATAGAAAGCGCAGATTGGAGAGCTCAAATCATGGCATTTTTAAGAAACCATTATGAACCTACGGACGAAAATGAGTTAAACAGACTCAAGCAAAGGGCAAGGGGCTATGCAATAGTAGATGGAGAGTTGTACAAATCTGGAGTTTCCGAACCCTGGCTACGGTGCATAACCTCCGAAAAAGGAAAGGAACTTCTGGCAGAAATTCATAGAGGATTCTGCGGAGCTCATATCGGTGCAAGAGCACTTGCAGGGAAGGCAGTAAAACAGGGATTCTTTTGGCCGTCCATGATTATTGATGCGAGAAAATTAGTTCAAGAATGCGAGGCATGCCAAAAAATAGCAAGACATCAAAAGGCACCTTCGCTCCCAATTCAGCTCATTTCACCATCATGGCCACTGCAAAGATGGGGGATGGATTTAGTGGGACCACTACCCACAGCTCAAGGCAATTGCAAATTCGCAGCAGTAGCTGTTGACTATTTCACAAAGTGGATTGAGGCAAAGCCACTAGCAAACATCACTGCTGCAATTATTCAGAAGTTCTTCTGGCAGAACATAGTTTGCAGATTTGGAGTTCCAAGGCAACTCACAGTGGACAATGGAAAGCAATTTGACTGCAATGAATTCTGCAGAACCATAGGCACGGATGTCAAGTTTTCCTCAGTCTATCATCCTCAATCAAACGGAGCAGTGGAAAGAGCAAATGGAATCATATTCACGGGTGTCAAGAAGTGCTTATTCGATCAGAAGAAGGGCAAATGGGTCGATGAGCTACCTAGAGTCATCTGGTCTCACAACACAACTACGTCAAGAGCTACGGGGTTCACACCTTTTCGCCTACTGTACGGTACCGAGGCCATGACACCAGAAGAAATCAAGAATGAAAGCATAAGAGAAAACAAAAAAGCTGAAGATTCTCAAGAAAAAGAAAAATTAGAGAAAGACATGATCGAACTAGACATCCTGGAAGCATCCCAGAACTTAGAGAAATACCAGCAGGAAACCAGAAAGTGGAAAGACAAGAAAATTGTAAGGAAGGAAATTAGAGTCGGAGACTTGGTCATCAAAAGAAAAAAGAATTGGGAAAATCTAGGGAAACTGCAAGAAACTTGGGAAGGACCATACATAGTGAAAGAAAGTAACAGGCCCGGTTCTTTCCGCCTAACTGATGAGCTGGGAATAGAATTACCACATTCATGGAACGTGGAAAGCTTAAAAAGGTATTATCCTTAAGAAATGATAGAATTTTAGTTAGCTCACATTTAAATTAAGAAAAAGTGTAAAAAACCTCGGTCTGTGGATCTATAAACAGGCCGAGGGAGAAAAATAGGTTTACTTTTCCACAATTTTACTTTACCTAAAGGTACCGTACTCTTTTCCTTGCAAGGGGAACTCCACAATGGAGGCAAGGTTTTTAATGTGGCGGGTCTCGTGTAAATTTCCTTTCTATACGTAATGAAAGAAGTTTTCCCCTGAATTTCCTGCATTCATTTTGATATCATTTCTTTATCATTACAAAATCCAAAGAAACGAAGGCCGAGGGCCATGTTTTAAAAAACCCGTGATTATCCAAGAAAATCACGAGGGCCAAAGCAACAGAGAAGTTGCGGCCTCATTCCAAAAAACCCGTGATTATCCAAGAAAATCACGAGGGCCAAGGCAACAGAGAAGTTGTGGCCTCATTCCAAAAGGCCGTGATTATCCAAGAAAATCACGAGGGCCAAAGCAACAGAGAGGTTGCGGCCTCATTCCAAAAAACCCGTGATTATCCAAGAAAATCACGAGGGCCAAAGCAACAGAGAAGTTGCGGCCTCATTCCAAAAAACCCGTGATTATCCAAGAAAATCACGAGGGCCAAGGCAACAGAGAAGTTGCAGCCTCATTCCAAAAGGCCGTGATTATCCAAGAAAATCACGAGGGCCAAAGCAACAGAGAGGTTGCGGCCTCATTCCAAAAAAAACCCGTGATTACCCAAGAAAGTCACCAAAACCAAGGCGATGGAAGATTGCAATCATGTTCCAAGAAGTGTTAGCACAAGTATACAAAGGCATAATGCCAGTTGGATAATTTTCCGTAAATTCGTTTTCATCAGAAGCAAAGTTCGCAAGATGTGTTGAACACAACCTAGAGTTGTCATATCAACACATTTTTTCACCTTAAGTCCATAAAACTATATACAAAGTTTTGTCGACTTATATTTAGAAAAAAAATTTCTAAAGCTATCTAAGTAAACTTCAAAACGTATACCCTCGCGGAAAAGGACGACACTCCCTTGTGCTGCGAAACGCAAAGTAGGGAGGCGACGTTTTTTGCAAAAACTTTTCATAAGTTGCTTTTTCGCATCACAAGGGACATCGTCTTATTACAACAAACTTTCATAATGCAAAAGATCAGAGCACAAAGGGAGTTCTAGTACATGGCCAGGTTTCGACCCTCGCTGTTCAGCGATATCACAAACATAAGCAAAATCATCATCCGCGGCTACAGGGCTGAGCGGCTCCGTCTTCACAAAGCGTGGCGTGTTTTCTTCAAGCGTCGCAACAGCAAAATCATCCCGAGAAGTAAAAAACCAGCCCAGAGGGAAGCTATGCATTGAAAAGTACTCGCAACAAAACATCCAAAAATCTCTGAAGGATTTTTTAGGAAAGGCTTCTTTGTACAAACGCCAGGAAGCACCGCTGGCCATCACACGTTGATAATACATACGAACAGGGATGACATCCTGCGCAGGCCCTCCTTCAAGGACCTGTGCAAGAATAATATGTTACAAAACTTTTTACAAGTTGTCTCAAAGTCCTCAAATCATGAACATCCTAAATTCTAGACCTGCTCTGATTCAGTTGGAGCCGCGTCAAGATCAGCAACATTTACGTCTTCGCCACTTTTTTCACCAGTCTCGGCAGCAGCAACATCGTTGGAGTTGAGCTCTAGCGCCGCTCGAAGCTCTTCTTGGGCCTCGTCCTCCAAGATCTAAGAAACAAATCAGAAGATGACTGTAAGCAAACTATGGCACAAGCAGACAAAGAAGCCAAGTCATTCTCGAGAATATCAAGAAGAAGGAAAACACCTTAGCAAGCTTCGCACGTGCGATTTCCTTGGCAAATTCTTTGCCGTCAGCCATCCAAAACTTCTTAACAAAATTCTTCTTAATGTTCTTTACATCCTCATTTGCACGAATCCTGGAAACACTTGATGCCGCAGGAAATTCAAGACCAGAAGAGCAAAATTTCCCAAGATCTACACAATCTTTTATCTCCAACAGTTTCAGAAGACTCTCGGAGCAAAATGTGGCAGCAAAATCACTGGCAGAACCAATAAGCTCGGGAAGACTTTCGAATTCTTCAACAAGCCAGTTGATGATTGCCACTGGGTCTTCAACATCAGGAAACGGATTTGGTCTAGCACCATACTCTCCGAGAGCTTCGCTATATTTTTCAAACAAAAATTCAAAGTTATTCTTAATTTTCTTCTCCCCATCCTTCATAATTTTCAACTGCTCGGCAAGATCCTTTTCCAGAGAAATAATCCTCAGATCTTTCTCACTGTTGGCTTGGGCAAGTTCTGCGTTTTGCTTCGTAGCCTCGGCACGTTTAGCCTTAAGATCTGAAATCTGGTTAGCATCACGTTCAATCGTGTTCCGCAATTCTTCAATAATTTTCAAGTCATCCTCTCGAGACTTCTGAAGCTTCGCATGTTCAATTTCCAAACTTTTAAAAGCATCATCAGAATGTTTTCTCCCCTCCTTAGCAAGTTCTACCATCTCCGTTAAAGTCTTGTTGTGAATCTCTAGTTCCTCAGAGAGTTTCTTTGAGGAGGCTAGATCCCTTTCAAGATTGAGAATCTTGCCTTGTAGCGAAAGGGCATGGTTCTGATCAGCACGAGTTTTCTCAGAAGAAATCTTGCCAGCGATCACAGATTTTAAGCCGAGGGTGGTACTGATCATTGATAAATCTCTGGCGGGAAGCTTTCGCAAAGCGTCTTCAAAAACTGTAAGTAATAAAAGGCCAGATAAGCAAAACCAAAGCAGAATAAAGAAAGAATGAATGCAACTCAGAACCAACATACCTGCGGGGTCAAAATAATTACCAACTTCCTCATGCGCGGATGTCACAATCGCATGAGCATCATCTTGAACTGTCTCAATCCGAGACTCCGGAATTTTCTCTAAGTCTTGAAGGGAAAAAGAGGGCTTCTTCAAGGCTTCACCTCCAGATGAGCTTGCGAAGGAAGCAAGCGTTCCTGGGGCATTCCACAGCATTTCAAAGCTATAAGGATCATCATCCCTCCCAATCCTAGCACCACCAACGAACATTAAATTACCCTTCAAGTTCGTTCCAAATGTCTGATTGTATCCATAAGTCTCGGCCGAAACTCTCCCATCTTCAGGAATGTCTTGACGACCTTGAATAAGAAGTGGAAAGTGAGAAGGAGGGCCTCGCTGCACGGTTTTGTCAAGATCAGCCATAAATTTGAGAGAAGCGTCACCGTCACTTGTCTTGTCTTCCAAAACAATAATTCCCTTCTCCAGGGATGAACCTTCGGAAACTTTGGACGCCTCAAGCTTTTCAATAGCCGCGGGTTCCTTATCTAAAAGAGATTCAATATCAACAAAAGTATTCTCTGAGGAAGGAGAACCCACCACACGGCCCGGAATCACCTCACAACAAAGCAAAGAATCACCTGATTTCTGGTTATCGTCATCATCATCATCAGACAAGGCAGATGCGACCCGAGCGCGAGGTTTGGAGGAAATGACCTTCTTGTTTCCTTTCTTCTTCTTCAAATCTGCCAAGGCAGCGGCGGCAGTTTTTTCAGCTTCGGAGCTACGAGGCGGCGAGGACGAGCTCCCGGAAGTCATCTTTCTCTTCTTGGAAATTTCTAGAGTTTTCGTCTTCTCGGAAGCCTTGCCAACCGTAGAAGATTTCTCAGAAATCATCATAACTTTAGGACTCTTCCTCTTCCGGGACTTCGCAAGGAGCTCCAATAACAATCGACCCAGTAACACCAGGCGCTTGCATCAACCTTTTTGGGCCAGGAGGCCTCGGCCGAAGAGCCGGATCCGCGCCAAGTTCTGAAAAAACGCGGTTCACTCAGCGTTTGTGCTTCATGATATTCTTGAACTGTTTATACTCACTCAAGTAGCATTTCCCGACCATATCAACCACCAGCTCCTCAACAAGGAAGATAAAATCATCCAAAGTCTGACCTTCGGAAAGGCGAAGATCGAATCTCGGAAAGGGAATTGGACATGGCGCCCAATCCACAGAAAGGTGAACAATCTTCTTGGGTTGCCACCCGTAGGACAATGGCCATACACTGGCAGCAACATATTCCTCAATCACGTCTCTCCCGCCAAGGATAGTGCAGACAAAATAAAACTTGTCTTCACCTTTCTTGAAATCTTGAGATTTTCTGCTAAAGGAAGCAGTGGAAACAGCCTTCATCGGTCCGATGGGCGTAAAAAAAGGGTTCAAGGGGCCAGCAAGTCCCATCTCTTTCGACATGTCAACCTTGACATAAAACCAAAACTTCTGCCAGTCATCTGCCCATTTCTCATTGCTACAGGGAGCTAACTGAATTCTCTCAATCTTCTGACTAGCATTCTTTCGACGAGTATTGAAAGTGTTGCAACCATAGTGAGCTTCGTACAAATTGCCATCGTCAAGTTTGATAATTTTTCACTGAATATGAAGCTCAAAAAGCCGAGCGAAAACATCTGCACTTATATGACCTTCAAAAGTCTTCTGGATCCAGAAAAATTTTGATAACTCCAGAAAATAGTTAGGAGTAAGTTGATGCATCTTCACTTGAAATCGATTCAGGATTGCTGGAAGACATTCATCACATGGAAATCTGAGACCAGCAGTAAAGAAGTCTCTAAAAACAACTATCTCATCAGCTTGAGGTTGAGGAATTTCTTCATTTGTTGGCGATCGACCGCAACCAGGAGGAAAAAATTTCACATCCTCAAAATCCTTAATCAGCTCAGGGGTCACTAGAGATTTTCCAAAAACAAAAGTTGGAGGATACGCCACCTTCGGAGGCATCAACTCTTCCATCTCAACCTCAACCTGAGAAATATCTTCTTCAGTTCCGGAGTCCTCGCCCGAGTTCACCTCTCCTTCCTCAACAGTCGTATCCCCAGGGCCCGGAACCAAAGGAGCGCTGCTTGAAGCAGGAGCTTCAGTAGATTGCGGAACTTCGAAACCCAGGGCGGCAGCCTGGGCAATTTCTTCCTCCGTCATCAGCTTGGCAGTATGCCTCACTCGAGCCACCTGAAAACAAGAAATATCGGAAAAAGTATAAAAACCTCTATCCTAAAAAATCAAAAAGCAAAACTAAAGAAATAAGGAGTTCAGAAGATTACCTTCGGAGAAGAAGAAGAGCAGAACTCAGGATACAGACCGCCCAAGAGTACCCTTAACAGAATTGAAGAAAAATCCAAGAAGATTCAAAAGCAGCCAAACGGTGAAAGCGAAGGTCACCATAGGCCCCCTATTTATAGGAACGAGCGGACGCCTCGAGAAGACGCCTCGGTAAACAAACTGTCACCCTATAGAAAGCCGACGCGTGTCTCCTCCGACGCCCGAGGATGATGTTTTTATCCAATCCTTAGAAACTTTTTTCGTGGAAACGAGTCGTCGGAGTCAACCCGCTTCCCCGAGGGGCTACTGTTGGGGATCAGATCAAAAATATCACCCTCGGAGTTTTCCAAGGAAACACGCGTCGGCGGTTCCAGGGATTTCCTGAAGGTTCCTAAGTTTTTCGGATACATGAATAAGCCTAAGAGGGTCGATTTCTTATGATTTAAGAAGACTTTCTGGAGAATTCAGTGGATGGATAGGATATTATTTCATGTATGAGTGTGTTGTTGACCCTCGGAGTTCCCGGGAAAACGCGGAACCTCTCTTTCTCCTGTGTTTTGTGATGGTCAGGAATCTGGGAGTTCTAGGTTTTCTTCCTCGGGGCGGAGAATCTGGGAAAGGATAAAGGAACGCTGCAGCGGAGGAATGCTTGCCCGAAGCTACTCAAGGAGGATTTCCGAAGATTGGGCGCCGCTCCAAAGCAGCTCAAGGTGGATTCGAAGATTACCCGAAGATTCTTGGGAACCGAGGTTGACCAAGTCAAAGGCGTAACGAGGAAGATTCAAGAAGACGTGAGAAGCTTGGCTACAGAAGAAGAAGGAAGGTAGAACACGTATATGGCACACTTGTAAATTGAAAAGGATCTCCGTGATTACCGTAGACTTATGTACCCTCTACATTTCCATGTGTTCGTAACTTTACAAAGGGTATTTTCGGAATGTAAAAGTGACACTCGGGCACTATAAAAGGAGCCCCTCGGTCTCCGTGTAAAGGGATCAGCTTTTTCAGAGAGAATTCACAGGCTTATGTCAGTTCACTCATACCTTTTGTCTGGAGATTCTTGAATTTCCAACAATTACATTGGACATACATGTTGTGCACTAAAATTTTGTAGGCAGATTTTTTTTGAAAGACATCCAAAAGGTGCATCATACATGATATTTATCAAATAGAATAATAGTAGGTATAAAAAAGAATAACTTGACACAATATAATTAAAAATAATTACTTCAAAGAACCTTTTAGCTGTCTTTTTTTATTGTTCACGGCCCACTTAACTTAAAAAATATACTAAAAATGTAGTTAGGAATAAGGAAAAGGAACACCTGTAAATTCTCTCACTACACAAGGCTTTAATTTGGACCGCAATAACCAAATCACTACTAGCAGCGAGAATCCATGTAATCTAAAGAAAACTTTAAAGTCATTATATAAAAAGATGAATAATTGTTTAAAAAACTCGACCTGCAAGAGGTAAAACAACCACATAACTTTTTGCTAAGAAGAAAAGATCTTCTCACACAAATCGAGAAAATTCTCTAACGTTATTCCATCCTTACACGGCGGCACCATAGCTCATATGAGATTAGATCTAAGCATTTTGCTGATCGGATAGGGCTCAGACCGGATGGGGAAAAATGACCTTTTTGGACAAAAAATCCCATGTCCATCCCATGGGCAGGTGCGAGCCTCCTTTTCGGGACGGGGCTCAAGTCGGGTTTTAGCCTCCCGCTCTTTTCAATGAGACCTTCTTCTCTACCTTTGAGAATCATGCTAATTAATGTGAGAATAACGTCGTGGTCATTCGTCCGCATATGCACTTAGAGTGACAAAATTATAGACCACATAATCTGAATGAGCACGCATATTGATCATATAGCCAATTGCTAATTGTCCTTGGTTAATATTAAAAATGGAGAGAGTTGATGCAATTATAAGTACATTATAGGTCAATGAGTGTGTGCGTGTGTCATGCATGTGGTGGTATATTGTGATTTTAGGAGTCTATATTGGAATGTTCCTTTAATAAACATCTCATTTAAAATATGGTTAGTTAATATCTAAATTTGAATAAAATAGTATAACATAACATATTTTGATAGAAAAAAAGATAAATAGTTAAAACCAAGTAGTAGTTGTTTGTGATTAGGCCAATACCCAAACGCACGAGAGGACCAGAGCTGGCAACTGGCATCGCCGCGAGGTACGAGGAGATCGCCAAGAGGTGTTGGATCCTCGCGCTGGTAGGTGGAGCACCGAGACTCTACACAAGGTCAACGCTCGAGACTCCGAAGTCGCAGAATCAAGGTGACAGAGTTCGTCCGACAAAAGTAGGGGAGAAACCGAGAGAGAGGGAAGGGATCTGTGCCACCGCTACACGAGCCTGTCACTATATCGAGAGGATCCTTCAAGATCGCCTATGCCAGCAACTACCATCTCCACTGTGGTACGACGAATTCGCCGAGAGGAGTTAGATCCACGTGCTTGGAGGTAGAGCACTGAGATTCTACACAAGGTCAACACCTTGACCTGATTTAGACTCAGAAATCGCAAAATCAGAGAGGCATAGTTCGCTCGACAAAAGTAGGGAGAAACCGACAAAGAGATGTTGTCAGGGTGGAGAGAAAGAGGAGGGGAAGGGACCTGTTCAACTGTTGCATGAGCCAGTTTCCTCGGTTCAGGTGTGTTGCCGGTTTTCTTTCGGTTTTACTTCGATTCTTGACCTTGAGTGACGGTTTTACTTCGGTTTTTAACCCTACGAACCGGTGTTCACCGTTTTTTCTCCGGTTTACCGTGACGTACGAAAAAAGGGGCAGAAGTAATCCTTGCTTTAATATTAGATAGAGATTAGCCTGTTTTAAGCTGAATCCTGCTTTTTTTTTGATAATCATAGAATCCGGTAAGCATCCAAATATATATACTCCGTATATATTTCTGAATTCTTTTTTTAATCAATATATTTGTGAATTCTGAATGAACAATGCATTGAGCAAAAGTTCGTTGGACAGCCCAGTTTGAGATCTTTCATAGGTAGGAATCAAATTCCAGTGTGGGCTAGAAAACTTATTGGGCCACAAACGTGCGCAAAAGCCCATGAGCCAGGGACTATATGGTCGGCTTGCCTGGCCGGCCGTTCCGATTCTCCCGATCGCCGCTGGCCGCCGGCGCCGCCATTCCGCTCTTGAGCTTCCGGCTACCGCCATGGGGGTGATCACCAGAGCCAAGAAGAGGAGGCTGGATGAAGAAGAACGCGAGGTCGTTGATGACCTCAACAGCTGCAAGGAAGAAGAACCGGTGGAACTCGTCGACGACCGCATCAGCGGTCTCCCCGACGGCGTCCTCGGCGACATCGTCTCCCTCCTTCCCTCCAAGGACGGCGCCCACACGCAGGTCCTCTCCTCCCGTTGGCGTCCCATCTGGCGCTCTGCTCCTCTCAACTTCGACTTCTACGGCAATTCTGTCACTGCCGGTGAGATCTGCAACATCCTCTCCTCGCACCCCGGCCCCGGCCGCCGTTTCACTATCCACATGGGCCACGTGCAGAGAAAAGACTACGCCACCGCCACAACTGCCGCGACCCTTGACGCCTGGCTTCGGTGCCCCGCCCTCAACAACCTACAAGAGCTCCAATTCTGTTCGGTAGCTATGTCGCCGCTTCCCGCATCAGTACACCGCTTCTCGTCCACCCTTCGTGTTGCCAGCTTCGGCGCCTGCATTTTCCCGGACAGGAACGCCACCGTGCTCCGCCTACCGCTTCTCAAACAGCTGAGCCTTGTGAGTGTCAGAATCTCAGACACCTCTCTTCATGCCTTGCTCGACTGCTGCTCTGTCCTTGATAGCTTGCTGCTAAGAGACACCAATGGCTTCCCTCGAGTCCGGATCGTGTCCACTAAACTCAGAAGCATTGGTGTGTTTTCTAGTTGGAGAGACGAGAGGCTGAGACAGCTTATTATCGAGGATGCCCCATGTCTGGAAAGATTATTAATTTTCAGAGCCATGGAGGAGATGGACATCTCGGTAATATCTGCGCCGAGATTGAAAATTTTGGGGAATGTTTCTAGCAAATTCCCCAGGCTCCAGTTTGGCACCACAACTTTTCAGGTACCAGCAACATTCTAAATTTCACCTTCAAGAGCGTCCCTTTGCCTGATCATGATGTTAATCCTGTGCTTAACTCAGGGATCAAGCATTGTTACCCTGACGACGGTGGTGTGCAGTGTGAAGGTTTTAGCTTTGGACAATGTGAACCTTAGTTTGGATGTGGTTATTAACTTTATTAAATGTTTTCCCTGCCTGGAGAAGTTGTACATCCAGGTGACAACACCTACTCTTTAACTGAGCGTGCATCTACACTCTTTTTTTAACTTACATCAAGGATTGGTATAAATCTAGGTTCACAATTAACGCCATTTTTATGTTTATTTTGCTTTTCTAGACAACAGATTTGGGAGAGAAAAATACATGGTATCGTAAATACCGGAATCTTATTGGTACCCTTGACATCCGACTGAAGAAAATTGTGTTATCTTACTATCGAGGCAACAGGTCGCATGTTAACTTCGCCAGTTTCTTTGTATCAAATGCGACAGTGCTGGAGTCAATGAGGTTTGAATTAGAAGATCGAAATGTTAACAGTGTGTGGATTGAAAGACAGCATAGGCTGCTCCAGATTGAAAAGAGGGCTTCAAGGGGTGCACAGTTTTATTTTGTATCACATAACAAATCGATTGGACGATTTTACCATCTACATGCTGAGCAAGAACAGGTGCATGATTTGTCAACAGCCGACCCCTTCGAAAGGTTTCACAGTTAGGTATGATTCCATTCACCATGGTTTGGCTATACTGTTTTGCTCAGTCACTTGTTATCAATGTCTTGACATTTGTTTTCTCTTTTCCTGGAGTACCTTTCATTTGTTAAGATTAAATCAGTTAACTTTCGAGTTTCCTATCTTTTTATGTCATTCAACAATATCCAGGCAATGAGTTTCCTCTCTTTTTATGTCATCCAACAATATCAGTCAATCTTAAACAAGTAAATTTGCTCTAAGGTTTCAGGCATAGGCCCAATGGCCACTGGGTTCCGGGACAACAAACTGGAAAACTGAGGAGCTCAGAATTGGAGTGGAAATCCCAGAGGGTCAGAGAATTAACTTGTTTTTGTGAAGTGGCTATACAGTTCGGCAACAACGCTAACAAGGATAGCTGTAACTTTCAATTTTATTCATTTACTGGGACCTGGCAAAGGAGTTGTGCCAGATGTATGATTTACAAATATTCTCCAGACCAGAAATATGCATGGACGTTTATGTGTATCCGAACATGGTTGTGTTGTATGCATATGAAGCCCAAGGTACGGTGCTGCTTCAAATCACTTAAAGAGCTAGATGTAGTTTTTTTTATTAAAAAATCTGTATGGCATGTATTGGAATGCTTTTAGAACATCGACATTTTATCTGATCCTTCTAAACATGTTAAGCATTCTATGTTTTGAAAATTGCTTTATGTTTGTTTTCTTACAAATGACAATTTGAGCATTCTTTTTACAAGATAGAAGTATATGGTATTCTGAAGAGTGGAAAATTCATCTTTCTTTGAAAGTTTCTCCTATATCCTATATCTTTGTTTGATATTGCTTTTTTCCTCAAACTTATTTACAAATTTACAAGATATGTTTGAGCTCAAACTAGAACATTCAAGCACAATGCAAAATCAAACCATTGTTGCGTAGATAATCCAGTGAATGTTGCTATTTTGGGCAAAAGAAAAGAGCGAGAAATAGTGTCAAAACATCATTTCATAGCAGCATTTTGTGCCTTAAATTTTGGTTGCATCAGCAGAAACCTGCTAACTTTTGTTGATATCACACAATCTGGTAAACATCCAAATATATATTTGTGAATTCTTAATCAGCAAATGCACCGGGGAAAAGATCATTGGACAGCTTCAGCCTTGAGCCTGAGGTTTTCCTTCCCCGCAGGCAAACCACAAGCAGAAATAAACTACTGACATCACCATCAAAGAGTAGCAAGTTCCAAACAATGAGCTTTCAGCTACAACAAGACACAATTTTCACCTATCACTTTGATTTCAGCTGTCTAAGCAGAATGATTTATTATACAAGACATATATGTAGTATGACAAATCGACCATGTATGTGCACTGCATTTTGGTCATCGCAGTGTGGAAGACCGGCAGCTCTGCCAGAGTATGCCATTGGTCGACGAAGCTCTGCTACGGCGTCCAGACCCTGAGGTAGAGCTGATGGCTGAGGTACTTCCGGTCCCAGATCGCCGACCATCCATTTGGGGCTTTGGGCACACCTGATGCCAACAAACAATTGCCAATGTTCAGTTCAGTTTTCTGAACATAATGTTCAGTTTTCCAATGTTCAGTTCAGTTCGGTTTCCTTGACACAATGTTGAGGATTCAGAGCAATGTACTTCCAAGTTACAATACCTGAACTGTATGTCTTGCTTGAGCGTCGACCAAGTTGTAAGTCTGCCACACCTGAACACATTCAGACGATGATCAATGTGAGTGAGTCTCTGATCTTCAGAGGTGAAGTTCAATGGCCAGAAGTTGTAAGTTGTAACCGTCGAGGTGCGAGTGCGATGACTACGTCGCGCTCTTGGTGTTCTGGAACGCCACCTCGACGAACTGGTGCAGGTTGAGCCTGACGACGAGCGTCCCGGCACGCGGCGGGCACTCGCTGATTGGCCTCGCCGTCCCAGTGTGCATGATGCCGGCGATGTTGTAGTTGTTCGCGAGCTTGAATCGGCCGACGAGCTCGCCAGCACCAGCGTCCTCGACTTGGGGATGGTGCCCCCTGCGGGTTGGGCCGCGCCGCGCTAGCAGTCAGGTTCCACCGGAACGACCGCGCCTGGTTGAGGGACCATTCGTACTGCCCCGGCGGCGGCGACGATGACGACACAGGCCCGGAGCACGGGCCGTCGCTGTGCTTGCAGCCTGCAGCATCTCGTACGGGTGACGGGCCCACGCGCGAGGACGATGGAAGCCTATGCGCGTATGGATTTGGCGGTGGGATGCTCGGTGGCGGGATACCGGAGGCGGCCGGCAGCAGCGCGAGGTTGCCGGAAGCCCGCTATCCAGATGTCCGCTGAGGCAAAGAGAAAGAAGGCCAAGAGGGGCAAGGAGAAGTCATCAACGGCTCTGCCGCAAATAACGGCGTTGGGCGGGATGCCGTACTCGTTTACGGAACCGGATCGAATAGTTGAAAATGTCTTCGTAAAAAAAGGGACAAAACTATTCGCTGCTGTCTCTTCTAGCAAACTTGAAAAAAATTAGAAGAAACATCAACGACATGATTTATTTTGTCGATAGATCCCCTTCCCCTTCGCCCTGTGATCAATCTTGTAAACACTCAACGGCTCCGTGGTCTCGACGTAGCCGAACGTCCGGAGGTAGTAGCCGTCCGCGTAGTAGACCGCCACCGCTCCTGGCTCCTCGATCCGCACGGAGCGCACCTCGCCGGGCGGCAACCTCCTCCCGGCGCCGCGCAACCTGTGCGCGTACACGTGCTTCCGCCTAGGGATGGCAATGGGCAGGGTAGGGTAGGGTAAGGGTAAAGCATTTACCTGTTCGTTGGCATACCCGTCAATCTCTTTTGTACCCTTACCCGCCAAACGTAACGGGTAAAAATCCTTACCCTTACCCTTACCCGCAGGGTAAAAGGGTACCCGATGGGTATTGACATAAACATGTCATTAAGTTCATATCTAAGAGTACAATAATCATTTGATAGCTAAATAAGTCTCAAACTTCACAATCACACACTTATTGATACATAAATAAGTCAAATAAGAAATTACAACATCCCAACATAAGAAATAAGATCAAATTGTGATGAGCTGATGGCTATCTTGCATTTTTGCGAGTCAATGGGTCATGGATCAATGATGTCAGACTCAACATCATCATGAGAACACAAAATAATAGACATTAGATCAATTCAAGTTATACTTTGGAAAAAAAATGGAACATGTGAAGTCAGTACATACCAATGGTGGAAGGGATGTGCTGCTAGGGTTAGGATATATGAGCCTGCTTGGGTCAAATATTTCTGTGGGCTTCTTTAGTGCGGGTACCCTTGGGTAACCCATGGGTAGAGTTTCATACCCTTACCCTTGCCCGCGGGTAGAATTTTATACCCGTACTCTTACCCGCGGGTAGAATTCTATACCCTTACCCTTACCCAACAGGGTAGGGTACCCGCGGGTACCCTTACCCGTGGGTAAAACTGCCATCCTTACTTCCGCCCCCACTCCTCGGACTGCACGGTGAGGACGTGCTCACCGTCGTGCGCGAAGTGCGGCGACGCGAGCCGCTGCTCCACGCCCTGCACCCGCACGTTGTACCGGCGGCTCCACCCCTGCCGGCCACCGGGCCCGTCCCCGAGGACCCAGACCTCGGTCTTCGCCAGCGTCGTCCTGTCGGCGCTGACTGCGAGGCCCAGCCTGCCGTGGAACTCCACCAGGCGGCAGTGGCAGCCCGGCCCGGCTCCCACGGGAAGCGCCGCGTCGAACGCGACACGCTCGTCCCCGAGGTCGAACGACACGACCTTCTCCATCCCCTTGGTGACCCAGTACGCCGCGCCGCCGACGCTGACGAGGCCGGCGTCGAGGCAGCAGCTCGCGCCTGGGACGGCGACGTCGCGCCACGCGCGCGCCGCCCAGCGTGAACGCCTGCAGCCATAGTTTTTATTATCGGAAATAAAAATTTATCGGAGGTCAAGGATAAAGAGGAAAAGCAAGATATATCGGAAATATCGGACCAAATTCAAAAAAAAATCAAATTAATTTTAAAAATTTTTGTAGAATTTGACTTGAAACTATTCGTAGACTATTAAACATCACTTGTTCATAGATAAAATTAAGAATAAAACATTATGAGTACGAGATTATTGCGCGGCTGAATTTGAGTCGTCTGTGTAAAGTAGGAAAAACAGGAAAAATTTAGCAGATATCTAATTTTATCGGACCCTACGGATATATGAAAAATTTCGGAAATATCGGTGATTTTCGGCCGATAAAAGAAACCATGCCTGCAGCACGTTGAAGCCGCCCGTGCTGTCGCCGCGGCACGGGAGGTGCAGGATCTTGTACGCCCCCGTCGCCGGGTGGAAGCCGAATGTGTACGCCTCCCCGCAGCTGTAGGGCCCATGGTACGAGACGGGAAGCGGCGGGATGCGCAGCGTCTCGCCGGTGACTGGGTTCAGCAACGCGACCCTTCCGCCGGGCTTCCTATTGTTGCACAGGCAGAGCAGGCCGTTGCACGTGCCGACCGCCGTTACGTTGATGTAGCTCCCCGCGGCGGCGCTGATCCCCCACACCTCTCTGCACTGCCCGTCCGCGAGGTCGTCGACGACGCACGCTGCGGCTGACCTGCTGTTCGTGAAGCACGCGAGCACCTTGGGCGGCGGGCTCCGCGGCGTACCCTCGTCGATGACTTCGCGCCAGTGCCGGCAGACGAGGCGGGCCCAGCGCTGGCAGCTCGGCGGCAGGCGCACCAGGATCTCCGCGAAGGCGTCCGTGGGGAGGCTCAAGACCTCATCCACTTCGCCGTCGGTAGGCGGCGCCGTCGCCATTGGCAACGCACGGACCTTGCAGTTTGCACGGCCTCACTTTTGGGTGATCTCTCCCGTTTCGCTTAGCCGAGATATGTAAGTTAGCGGGAGCAAACTTGAGGGCCAAGGAAGCAAATAAGGAACGATCTCCCCAAGATCAGGGATGCCGGGTTGCTAGGAACAAACTCTCTGAAAAGTTCAATCAAAATTCCAAAATTTGAAAATGTGCGTAACGTGCGTCCCAAAGATGGATTGCACACATATACATTTTTTTTTGAAGAGACACCAAAAAGGGCATACTCATATCTGATTCATATCAAGAAAAACAAATAGCAGTACAAAGGAAAGACGGCCTGACACACAACGACGCAAAGAAAATAAAATTACAATGAAGAGCACTCTGGTCGTCTTCTTCCTTCCAAAGTTCGTCGTCCACCGGAGCTTGAAAGATGCACTGGAAAGGCAACAAGGGAAAGGAGCGCCTGCAAACGCTATCGCCACACAAGGCTTTGAAGACCGCAAAAACCACCCGCTGCTTACAACGAGATCTAGCAAACGATGAAAGAACATCGGCTGGGGCAACACCCCAAGCAACACAGGCTTGCAACCCTTCCTCACCAAGCCAGCGGGTTGAAGAAATCGGAACTTGACGAAGAACAGATCGAAGAAAGAGATCCAAACCGTCACACCAAAGGACAACCAATTGCATCTCCTCACGAACACACCAACTGCAAAGATCTGAAGAGAATCTACAGATCGGGCAGAACCAACTCTCACTGGCCCTTCGTCGACGTCGGAAAGAACATCGTCGAGGTAGGGAGAGGCCGGAGAGAGCTTATTCCATAGCGTCATCTTCACCACCACCATATACATTTTAGTATATGAAAATGAAGGAAAATATATAGAGCAACTCCAACAGTCTCGTTAAGACCACCCGCTCTGGGGACACAAAAAAAGGGGATCGCCTCCTCCCGGACGTTTTTGTTGTCAAAACGCCTGTAGCGGCTTCCTGGAGGAACCACGACAAAATTGTGTGGGCTCCCGTCTCCTTAAGATTCAGCGTGATCCAGGACCTCCGCTAGGCTGCGCCGGCCCCACCACGACGTCCTGCTGTGGCTTCCCCCAACGACCTCACACCCGTGCTCGGAAGCCAGACAGGCATGGCCGGTGTAGAGCTCGGGAGGGAGGCCGCCGCCGGCCTTGGATCCGCTGCAGGGCCTGTGCTGCGCCGGCAGTGGAGAAGAAGATGGGGAGGCGAAGGAGCAGAGGAGGAGGGAGTAGGCTGAGGAGCAGAGTGGCGGAGAAAATGAGGAGCTGACCTGCGGGGTGGAGGCTCGCCGGCACCAGATCCGAGCGCCGGATCCGGTCGTCGTCGCCGCCGTAGGTAGGAGGGAGGAGCGGAGGAGATGGCGAGGAGGGAGATGCCTCGTGCCGGCCTGGTCGGGTCTGCACCGCCGCACCCCTGCCTCACCTCGCCGGGGACGCGCCTGCGCCTCGCCTCCTCTGCCTCGTCGGGGAACAGAGAGGAGGCCGCACCCGCGGGCGGGGGAGCTCCGTTGTCTGCCGCACCTGAGCTCTTGCATCACCGCACCTGGCCACCGGAGAAGGATGAGCTCCTTCGTCTGAGCTCGATGGCGAGGCAGCCAGAGATGGCCGAACCCGCAGAGGTGCTGCTCCGGTTGGAGCTGGAGCCGGACGTGCCGAGCTATACCCGGGCCGCGCCGTTCTCCTCCCTCCGTTTGCTCGAGCTCGAGGTCGCCGTCGACGCCTAGATCCGGCCACCGCCGGAGTCCAAAGCACCACGGTCGCCGCGAATCGAGGTTCGAGGCCGCGAATCGAGGTTCGAGGCCGCGAATCGAGCTTCGCCGCCGCTGTCGTCGAATGGAGCTTTGCAAGAGGGGAGGGAAGGGGAGTGTGACAGAACCGCCCAAGATAATTCCGTATTATCACCTAAACCGGTCCACGTGACCATTAAGCGATAATAAAGAAGTATCTTGTCGTTTCTGCCGGGTCAAGCCCGGTGAATCACTTACAATACAGGATCAATAATATGCAACAAAGCCCACATGAAAGCGGGACCAGGGTACAAGTTCAAATAACATAACAGCCCACAGGGTTACATTATTACAAATCAGGTTTCATTGCATAAAAGTAAAGTGCAGAGTTTCAACAGCAGAAATTTAAACTAAGCGTATGATACACATGGGAGGCCATCCATAGCATATCACTCATCGTCATCATTCTCCCATTCAAGCTCCCAGCCCTCAGGGAAAGAACCAGGCCAAATAGGATTACCTGAAAACAACAAGTAAAGCAAGGCTGAGTATACTAATACTTACCAAGACTTACCCGACAAAAGTAAAAGTACAACTAGACATGCAAGGCTTTCTGGCTGGTGGGTTTGTTTTGCCAAAAGCGACTAAGAGTTGATCCTTAATTCCAAGTTTTAGCTCAAGTTCTAGTATGTTAACCATTCTAGGTAAGCACCTAAACTATACAAGTAGTTGTGCAAATAATATTATACAAGCAAATTAATCCATATATTCCATATTACAATATGGGGTAGCCAGTGGTTAAGCCGTCTCAGATAACGGCGAGAGACCGACGATCGATCGAATTTATAATCCTTGCAAGGTACAACCCAAGACACACGGAAGAAGGTAGACCCTAAGAATCCAAATAAAAGCAAATGCATGGTCTACCCTAACCAGGTGGTTCCCGTCATTCCCACAACTTAGGATCAGATGTTACAGTCCTAAGTACAAGGTTTACTGGTACGCCCAACACAGTACGTCCAGACTCACACTTGCACTACCGGTGGCGAACCGGGAGACACATCTCAAGAGTAGTAGTGATAAAGTTCCTGCACTGGTTCATTAGGTACTAGGCTTACCGGTCCCATTCCCGACAAGTGCTTGGTACGTTCAATAGCTTAAACCAGCACAATGCTACTCAGTCGAGACCGAACTCATTGCTCTTACCACATGAGCGAGTCAGTTTAACCAACTTATGATTCGAACATAAGTAACCTATATCTCGCGAGCAATAAGCCATTACTCGACTTGTATCGTGTCCTTAAAGAATGGCACTAGCGACCTAACATACTAGTAAAAGAGCATAGGAACCTAAGGATCATGCATCTAGGTTTCAAATCAACTCCTAAAACTTAAATGCACAAAACATAACATAAATACGAAAAGTAAAACTGTGAGTTTAGGAAAAATTGTTAATGCACTCCGGTGCTTGCCTTCCTCTACTTCAACTATAGCCTTGGGCTCTTCTGGACTTTGGTCCAGGTCTTGCTGCACACCAATCTTGTTCACTTCACCATCAACAGTCCTGTCTCCCTCCTGGGTAAGTGTGTACGTCCCGTCTGGCAAATCTACACGTTATACATGCACATGCATTAGGTGATGGTGAGGGTGAGAGAATTACCACCAAACCAACTCTTGTTGGCCACATTCATCTAAACACCTAACATTTCTCATAGAGTATGGGGTGATGTGGTGGTTAACTAAAGGTTAATTTGATGGTGATTGTGTGCACATTTAAGCAAAATAAATTACTTAACTTCAAAAAATAGCAAGGGGTGTGTTTTATGATAACAGACAGAACACACTTCATTAAATTCCTTAATTAAACTTAATAGTGAGCAAAAACATATTTATTTAAATTCTAGCTGGCCTTTCATCCAAAATTCATATTAAATGAACTACAGTTCCAACTGTCTTAAAATTTGGTACACAGAAACACATACTTAAACTAAGCTCACATGCCAAATTTTAGCTTCAGATCACATATAAATTAATTTAAATGAAAAAGACAAAAATCAGCCTAGCATAACTCAAATAAATCCTACAAAAAGATTTATTAGTCTTTTTGGTCTCAACTTTCTTCTACAAGTCAGTTATGTCAAATCTAAGGCTCTGACCAAGGCACAAGTGTAGATCTAATTTATTTTTCAAGTTATTAATTTAACATCCTACACAAGATTAAATACAAAACATAAATCAAATAAAAGCCTAAATTCACATCCACTCTACCAAAGGTGCTACTCATCATGACCAAGCCATGGGGTGCATTTGTGCTTAGAGAAAGATTTATTAAAGAGACTATAAAAAGCATCAAGATTAATCTAGCATAAAGATTACATAAATCATAACTAAATATCTACTTATCAAACTCATGTCTACTTTTATCACCAATATAAACATGCCATAAAGAACATCATATCCAAAGTTTACTTCCATATTATGAGTACATTTTAACTCACATCAAAAATACCTCAAACTGAATTTGAATTTTCATTCAAAAACTACAGACAAAAACCCTATACAACCTTTCTAGAAAAGGTAGAGTTCTTCACCAGAAACCTAAAAAAATTGGATTTGCATTTTTCTGATTTTTCTGTGATTTTATATCGATTTTACAATTTTCTAAGTTTTGGATCTAGATCTGCAGCTTAGTATTTACAAACAGGTCCCTGTATCTTGCAGATAGGCCCCTGGAAAGATCTCAGGTACTGCAATGCAGTTCCTGGGCGCACCAGCCTGCGGTGAGGTCCAAAATCCGGCGAGTGATGGAAGCTCACCTAGGGTTCGATTTGGGCGGTCCGGAGGTCGGGAGGTGCTCCGACGATGGAGAACGGCGGCCCGGTGGATCTGAGGCCGCCTCTGCCTCTGCTCCGGCGAGCGTGCTCGTCGTGGAGACGAGCTGGTGGCTTGGGCGGCTCTAGCAGAGCTGTGAGGACGTGGAGAAGGGTTCAGGCGGCGGTGAAGACGACCGGAGGAAGGAGCTTGGCGGTGGCGCAGCAATGGCCGACGGCAGAGTGGCAGAGAAGCAACGCGGCTCGGTTCTCGCTCAGGGAGACGACTGAGGAAGGGGAGGGAGAGGTGTGGCAGGTCTGGTGGATGTCCGCCTCGCCCTTGGGAACAGGTGGCGCGGCCAGCTGCGCTGCAGCGGCAGCACGGGGCGCGGGAGCCGGCGCGTGTCCGTGGCGCATGGCGGCGGCTCCGTGGCGAGGCCACCTGGCCAGTTCGACAAGGCACGGGCCCACTGGCCGAGACAACTATGTCATGGGCGTGCGTGTGGACCGGCAGCAGTGACAGCGTACGGACAATACTTGTGGACCGGGCGCGGACGCCAGGGCATGTCGGCAGTGCTGCACAGCGCGCGGGAGCGCCGGTGGCTGTGAGGCTGCCGGTTTCAACCCGCTCAAACTCCAAAAATTGGAACTAAACTTCAAAATCTCCAAAAAACGAAAGTTGCAGATTGAAGTACCAGCTACAACTTTTACAAAGGGCGACATGGTGTTTGAGCTATGGTTTGGTCGGGAACGTCTGTCGAAGTTGGTAGGATTCTCGGCCCGGTTTACTGTTCAAAACAGTGTTGACCAAGTTTTTGGGCATCTTCCACTTAGAATTTGAAATGACACTCTACATATGAAATGTGTTCTCGGAAAAACTGCACAACTTTTACATTGGCAGAATTTGAAGTTCTTAAGGAAAATTAAAGATATGGCCAAAGTTCCAGAGAAAGGTATAGGTCATTAAGGGTTTGACTAGTTTTAGAAGGGGTTTGACTCTGTTTTCGAGGGCTTTCCACTCAAAATCTTGAATGCCATCAATTGACAAAGTTGTGTTCCCGGAGATAACAAACACTTTTCATATTGGCCGATTTTCGAGTGGCTATACAAAAATTTGAGATATGGTCGAGCCAATAGAAGGAGGTTCTCGGCCTTTAGGGCTTAACTCACTTAACTAGGGCTTAACCTCTTTGATTAAGTAAAGTAAACACCAGGGGTGTTACAGCCTACCCCCTTAAAAGGAATCTCGTCCCGAGATTCGACAACAAGATTAGAGGAAAACCTCCAGGGGAGATAACGGTTTTCATGAGGAAACCACAGAGCAAAACTAAACTCTTCCATATCTAAATCTCAAAGATGATAAAAGGTACATGGGCTGCCTCACACATCATCAATGTCGCTCGTGAGGAAGCGGGCGATGAATGTACACATGAAAAGCTAAAACCATCAAGAACTAGAACGCCAAGCAGACGTACAGTCCTACTAGAGTCCAGCAGACGGAATCAAACATCTCCAGAAAATGAGCCATGGTTGGCGACATCGGGTTGGATCCTTCTTGTGGCCTTCTTCTAAACTTCTTCTTTGGGTCACCAAGGAGATGAGGGAAAGCTTGCTCGGTGAGGAATGGCGCGCGGCGTGCGGGCTAAGAGCATCCGGAGGGAAGGGAGAGCGACAGGGATGTCAAGCTCAAATGGAGACAAGGCTCAGTGGTGGTGGACGGTCGGCGAGGGGGAAAAACTCCCTTTTTATGGATGGTCACCGTGGCGCGGTGGCGGTGGTGCTCAAGGCCACTTGAAGGAGGGGCCGGCTGATCGATGCGGTGGTGGTGGCACGTGGCACGGTAGTGGCTGGCATCGAGATGCCTCGGCGACATGACTGCGGCCATGGTGGCGTGTGCGGAAGCGGCGATCAGCTGATGCGGTACAAAGGTGGCAGAGCTGTGCTGCGCAATGCAGACATGGCGCTATAAATGATGGGGTCAAACGACTCGAGAGAAAGGACCGTGACTTTGAGGAAAACGAAAAGAGATTGGGTATCCACCATCTAGGAATGAGATTTATCGAGGAGAAAAAAATAGCAAAGGATTTTTGCCTGTCTATTGTTTGCTTAAATCCTGATTCCTTTGATTTGGAAGAAATGTGTAAAAGGATCATGGATCGCTGATTGATAGAAAACTTCTCATATCTTGACTAATGGAGAACCTTGAATGCTTATGAAAAACTTTGCTCATCCTCTTTCAATTTAACCCGGCTGACTGGATTAGGTATTAGGCAAACTCTAAGATTTTGGAAAGAAAGAGACCAATCGAAAGGTTCCATAGAGATTTTTCTGAAGAAGAAGTCTGGTAAACAATCATGTTGTGAAGCTCGTTTACTAAGATTTTTGAACTTTACTTTTAGAAGAGCAACAAAGATGTCAACTCTAGGATTGTCTTCGGCTGTATAAATTGTCAAATGGCAAGAACAAGACTTTGGAGAAGGATGTGATGGGAGCTAGGAATTTACCCTTGCTCAAGGTTATTCTTAATGAAGTATTTTAATTAATTTATGCACCACACTAGGATGCAATGATTTTGAGCTGGATCTCATGCACTTGATGAGTCATGGGATGACAATGCTTATGCATATGGGAAATGACTCGTGCAACAATGGGATGGTGCACATGTGGATGCTCATGACGAAGTGCATATAGTATGATGTACATGTATATGAGCATATGATGTTTATGCATATGAACTTATGGTGCATATGTCATGATGCATAGTGAGAGATGCACATGATATGTGCTTGATGTAGTGCACACACGATGATGCATATGTTGATGAATGCGCGATGCATATGCTTATGAGGTATGGTACTCATGATGCAATGTCAGCATGACTTGCTTTACCCATGAAGTTTGTGAAGGGAGAGAGGACAAACATAAAGTTGAGAAGTAATAGCTGCTGTGAGTCGCATTCTCACAAACCAAGATACCTAGCGCGCTCCTATTGGTAATCACATGGCTGCAGCACACATGATACACTAGGTTTCATTGCGGCACCTTCGTTTATGGAACAACAACATCACCAGCTAAAAGGGCGATAGAGTAGAAAGGTGGGAAACCCTCAGTGCATGTGCATGTTAGTTCATCCAATGTCCCAAATGCACATGTTGTGCAATGCATTTTCTATGCTCATGATTTATGTCATTAAGGGTGCAAGATATGCATGCTGTGATGATGCTCACGTGCTTACCAACCGGTGTTGATGCTTTATAACCAATTTTTATTGTTAGTGAGCAAGCACAAGGATTTCATGGTCAAGAACAGAAAAGTGAGAGTGATAAGCGTAGAGACACCAATGCCAGAAAAGTTGGGTGATCGACATTTCATGGACAAGGAAGTTGAGGAATTGCTTCCAAATTAGTGAAAGTGTGTAGAAGCAACAAGAATAGCACAACGGGGTTCTAGTTGACTTGCTAAAGATATGGGTATGCTCATTATTTAGGCAAGAAGATGTTGACACTTTGTGTCAAAGTTCTCATTTACTCAAAATTTGATGAGCAAGGTTAAGAAGGAAAGAATTCAAGGTTGGAAGAACAAATGTGATCACGACAGGGAGGCCAACATCAAGGAATAGCTAAGGGCGTCAGGGAGCATATCCACATAAAGCGGAAGTGGAACATGTTGATCGAAGTATCATGCTTGCCTTGACATGAGAAGATTACAATTTGAATTTGAACTCTAGAGACAAAGGCATTAACAAGGTGATGATAATGTTCGTACATGACACTGGTACAACTCCTTTCTTTATTACAAGCATATCAACCTCTAACCTAGATCACAAGCTAGTCCTAGATTCACTTCTTATTGGTTTGACCTTTGCATTAAAAAGGGCTCAAGGTGATGCAGGTCGGTCTCTACTGCAGATTCTTCCCAGAATTCTACTCAACGTTGGGTAGAGAATTTACAAGTCCCTTTGGTGGGGCTACTACTGCTGTTGATTCAAAAGAAATTTGACGCAGCATAACTGCTGTACAAAGGTAAACAAGTAGCACATGTACGACGAAAACTCAAACTGCAGGAATTTCAGATTCGGGACAGCCGCACTACTCTTAAGTAATATACTAATAACTTTCAGCTCAAAAATCGAACCTTGCTCAACTTTGGTCAGTAAGAGCGTAGGTTCGTGTGCTACCACATTTGTATTCAACACGGAGCCAAAAGCTAAGGTTATCATGCCCGAAAATTTCAGTTACCGCAGTTCTATTTTGGCTGTTTTCAGAAGGCCGAGAGTCACGAAAAAGTTCATAACTCTCGGTGTAGAAATAATATGGTGCTGAAATTTTACGAGCACACAGAAAGGAATGTTTCTAGCAACTTTGGTATTCAAAGGCTGAGTTAAAACTGTTTGGAAAAATGGTCAAAACTATCAAAGTTCAGTCTGCTGTAGCCTAGGAACTCAGCAGAACAGCACTTCACTAAAAAGAGCATAACTTGAGATTTACAAAACCTATGGTCATGAAATTTTGACATCAGCAACTAGACTATAAAAAGAGCGTTTTTGGTATTCAAAGGTCGAACCAGATCAGATTGAAAAAGGGTCTAATAGATCCACTTTTAGAGTGCTGTTGCCCAGAAATTTTCAGCAGGACAGAGCTTCACTAAAATGATCATATCTCAAAAATTAAGAACTCTATGACCATGAGATTTTTACAGTACAAAGTAGGCTATATAAGGAACATTTTTGGTATAGACCATCTAGGCAATATATTTTTAGAACAGGGTATAAAAATTCGAGTTTTCCGTCTTAACATCTTTTTGACAGAATTTCAGGATGACCTAGGCTTAGTAATTTTGGCATAACTTCTGTTTTATTCATCCTAAAATCATGAAAAAAAATTCATGGAGTAAGTTTAGCTAGCTGATGAACAATTTTTCTAAAGAACACCTAGACAAAGATTTTCTAGATGATCCTTCGAAAAATTAGGACAACAACTAGTTATATCTTTGATTATCACACCAATTTATCAAACTATCATGAATGGTCCTTAAGAATAATAATTCAGCTAGAGACCACACAAAAGATGTATTAGGGTCATCTTAAGTTTTGATAGCTTTTAGCATGATGCAAAAGCGTCCTATAAGTCCTCACCAAGCAATTAAGCTTAAAAGTCGTAGTTAGTGCCGGTGGTAAGGCATGGATACGTCTCTCCCTATAATAGCTAGTCGAAAGCTATTCATTTCTTAGTTACCGTACCTAACGAATCGTGGTTAGTGTACCTGCAGAAAATCACAGAACATTCCGAACCTTTCGTGCCAGCACTCACGAAAGCGTCCACATACATTACCATTCACTATAGAAACGGTATCCATGCATAAAGCCGCTGCATGGACAGCGTCCTACTTAGACACTGACACGACAGTGGGTTCTCATTGGAATAGGTCCCATCCATCCCTCACATAACTTCCATGTGGCACCACCACGTATGGCAAAACGTGATGAGACGCAGACGCGACAGTGGGTTCCCATTGGAATAGGTCCCATCCATCCCTCACATGACTTTCATGTGGCACCACCACGCATGGCAAAACTTGATGAACTAGTATGGTTGTGCGAGAAAGTAAGTTTTGATAGATAATAAAATGTGCTGGAAGTCAGTTTAGATACACCATAGAGTACTAGCCACCTGAAAGAACCCAAAAATTACCTCTAGGGCCTCTCGGATTAGTTTAATACTTAACATCCTACGTATTTTGCAATACTCTTATTCTTGGCAAATTTTATTCCAAAAACAAGTTATTAAGGTAGTTTTAATACTCTGGTGCATATCATCGCTCTGGTACCAGCTGTGACAGAACCGCCCAAGATAATTCCATATTATCACCTAAGCCGGTCCATGTGGCCATTAAGCGATAATAAAGAAGTATCATGTCGTCTCTGCCGGGTCAAGCCCGGTGAATTACTTACAATACAGGATCGATAATATGCAACAAATCCCATATGAAAGCAGGACTAGAGTACAAGTTCAGATAACATAACAGCCCACAGGGTTACATTATTACAAACCAGGTTTCATTGCATAAAAGTAAAGTGCAGAGTTTCAACAGCGGAAATTTAAACTAAGCGTATGATACACATGGGAGGCCATCCATAGCATATCACTCATCGTCGTCATTCTCCCATCCAAGCTCCCAGCCCTCAGGGATAGAACCAGGCCAAATAGGATTACCTGAAAACAACAAGTAAAGCAAGGCTGAGTATACTAATACTCAGCAAGACTTACCCGACAAAAATAAAAGTACAACTAGACATGCAAGGCTTTCTGGCTGGTGGGTTTGTTTTGCCAAAAGAGACTAAGAGTTGATCATTAATTCCAAGTTTTAGCTCAAGTTCTAGTATGTTAACCATTCTAGGTAAGCACCTAAACTATACAAGTAGTTGTGCAAACAATATTATACAAGCAGTAAATTAATCCATATATTCCATATTACAATATGGGGGTAGCCAGTGGTTAAGCTGTCTCAGATAACGGCGAGAGACCGACGATCGATCGAATCTATAATCCTTGCAAGGTACAACCCAAGACACACGGAAGAAGGTAGACCCTAAGAATCCAAATAAAAGCAAATGCAGGGTCTACCCCGACCAGGCGGTTCCCGTCTTTCCCACAGCTTAGGATCAGATGCTACAGTCCTAAGTACAAGGTTTACTGGTATGCCCAACATAGTACGTCCAGACTCACACTTGCACTACCGGTGGCGAACCGGGAGATGCATCTCAAGAGTAGTAACGATAAAGTTCCCGCACTAGTTCATTTGGTACTAGGCTTACCGGTCCCATTCCCGACAAGTGCTTGGTACGTTCAATAGCTTAAACCAGCACAATGCTACTCGGTTGAGACCGAACCCATTGCTCTTACCACATGAGCGAGTCAGTTTAACCAACTTATGATTCCAACATAAGTAACCTATATCTCGCGAGCAACGAGCCATTACTCGACTTGTACCGTGTCCTTAAAGTATGGCACTAGCAACCTAACATACTAGTAAAAGGGCATAGGATCCTAAGGATCATGCATCTAGGTTTCAGGGGTGTTACAGGGAGATGGCCCGCCGCTGGTGGGGAACGGAGCTCCGCCGCTAGAGGGAACGGAGCTCCGTTGCCGCTGGAGGGGAACAGAAAGAGAGAAGGGGGAGGGAGAGCTCCGCCGGGGAGGTCGGGGTCGGTGACGACCCTGTTGTGGTGGTGTGCATGTGGTGGTGGCGCAAGTGGAGGAGCTCTGTGGCAGGGAGGTCGAGGAGGAGGGGAGGAAGGCCACCGGCGTGGAGCTCGGGAGGGAGTCTGGGAGGGGTGGCCGGCGTGGAGCTCGGAAGGGAGGGGAGCTGCAGAGAGAGAGAGACAGGGTGGGGATAGTAGGCGGGTGGGGGCTGGGGGAGAGAGGGAGGGATAAAAAAATATGTGTGTGTTGATGTTTGATTATCGTTGTAAACTTCGATCCGCAAGCGTACGGATCACATGGGACCCTTTTTCCCTTAAGTGTAAACCCAAGGTATTGAATCCGTGGAACATGTGCAATGCAAGATTCAATCCAATAAAGCGAGAAAGCACTTTGTTCTAGAGAGGTTTCAAACACATCTAATCTACTAAAACATGAGAGGTAGCAAGAGAAAGCAAAGAGATAACCGATCTAGAGAGTCTAGATCATGCCTTTGTTGTAGTTCCAAGCGAGAGATGAAGATAGCAATGCAAATCTCATAAAAAGCATATTTAAACCGTGGCCTCCATTCCAATCCTCAAAGGCACCTACCGTACACGTGATCAACATCTTGTCACGATGTCCCGCTTATTGTGTAGGTGAGCCTAAGAGCACGTTCACGAGGAACGTGTTGAAAACACTTGGTAGATCAGGTATGCACCTCTAGTCACCGCGGCTACAAGAGCACCCTATGCAATCTATCTTAAGTATAGATTGAGTAAGAAGCAAAACCAAGAGAAGACAAAACCGTAGAAAAGGCACTTGATTGCTAGAAATCGGATTCATAAAGACTTCACCATGAATGATACATGAACAAGATCACAAACGGGATCCTACCTTGATCTTGATCCTAGCTCCAGAACTCCGACGTTGTCTTCCATGCAAGGTTCCCTCGTCGGCTAGGGAAACCCTAGACAACTAGCACGACCCTCCTCTCCGAGATGGTGTCCCTCTAGCTTCTCTGCTCCTCGACGGCGGATGACGAATGGATTCTTGCGTGGCTCTTTGCACGAGGAGTATAAATAGCCCGAATGGGTGCTAGGTCAAAGGGGGAGGCGAACAAGGCCCAGAATGGGCTGGGCCGGCCGGCCTGGGCCGACCGTCCTGGGCCCATTCTGGCCCGGTTCGTCCCCGGTTTTCTTCCAGACGCTTCTCGTGTTTTCTTGATTATTTGCCGAACTGCATGTGGGTCCTTGACGTCATTTTCCTCGCGCTTTATATAAGGGTGCTTGGCGCATGAACTCCCGCATCTTTTGTCTAGGCCCTCGATACTTCTCGGCTTCACACTTCAGTCCTTGGTTCATTTGGAGTCATGTTCATCTTGTGTTTTGGCTTGTGCCGGGCTTCATGATCTTCTTGTAAAACTCTTGATGAACTTTATCCGGAATTCCTCATTTAGGCTCTTAATCCCTGTGTAAATAATAAACTCCAAAAACCATGCACGGTTTGTGGCTGCCCAAGGAAGTTTGTATTACCCCGTGATTGAGTAAGTAACCCTAGCTCGATCTTTGTGGTCGCTAGGGGGAGGAAAGTGACCTAGGTGTAAAGGTCCACCCTTTGTGGGTTCCTCAATGGAGACGTAGAGCTCAAGGTGTGAGCTTGAACTCCGGTAACAAATCCCTGTGTCTCTTGTGCTTGTTGCTCTTGTTGTATGCTTGATATTCCTTTGAGCACATTTCTAGGGTTTGTGACCGATCTCCTCCGTGGTGAGGTTCCTACGAGTTCCAAGTGGTGGAACAGGCTTGTCTCACTGTATTGCATATCCTATATTCACAGATCTACATTTGAGCAAGTTTAGTTTCTGTTGATTTAGTCGTCTCTCTCAAAGCCCGGAGTATCCGTACATTTTCCCGGATTCTCCGGAAATCCCGGAGTATCCGGAAAAATATCCAGAGAGTCCGGACTTTGTGACTAACAGTTGTTTAAAGTTTGTGATTTTCAGTTTTGACTATTCACCCCCCTCTAGTCGACATCTAGATCCTTTCAATATGGAGTGTAGCCCCCGGGCCTGAGGTTGAATCGAAGAATCAAGCTGAGGGTCAATCTACATCTTTTGTCTTGAAAATTTTGAATGATGGGTGCAGCATAGTAGCTCCCGAGCCTTGAAGTGATTTAGATAATCAATCCAAGGGTCTGCAAAGGTCGTGAAAGCCATCATCTGAGTACTCTTGCAGCGTCCAACCCCCGAGATTATGTGCCAAGTGAGCCATATGAGCCGCGTCGAGTAGTGATTGGAATTGAGCTGTTGAATTTGAGAAGCTAGCGGCGCATGCTGAAGTTGTCTCTGAGTAGTAATTTGGCGTTGAGTCGTTGCACTTGAGAAGTAGCAGAGACTACTCGAGTCATTTTCGAATAGTAATTTTAGTGATGAGCCCCCCGAGTTTGGGAACTAGCCGTGCCGCTAGAGCAGACTTGAGATGCGATCGAAGTCGACTTTAGATGCCTTCAGAACAGACTTTAGATGCGACTGAAGTCGACTTTAGATGCCGTCAGAGCGGACTTTGGAATGCGACTTGAAAAACCGAAGTCGACTTTGTGCCGCGCGGAGCGGACTTTTGAGAATGCGAATTTAGAAGTGGACTTTTGATTGCTACGTGAAGTGGACTTTGAGATGCGACCGAAGTCGACTTTGGATTGCCACACGGAGTGGACTTTGAGATGCGACAGAAGTCGACTTTGGATTGCCACACGGAGTAGACTTTGAGATGCGACCGAAGTCGACTTTGGATTGCCACGCGGAGTGGACTTTGAGGTACGATCGAAGTAGTTGACTTTGAGTACTTCGAGCCAAGCATGAAACCCGAAACACGAGGCTAGAAAGCCAAAAATGACAAGCACTTCCAGAAGGCCAAAGCGAATGAAAAATCAGAAAAACAAATAGTTGTGCCGCCGGAGCGGGCTTGAAGGTGCGACCGGAGTCGACTTGAGTATTTGGGCCATGGATTTTAGACCCAAGGTACGGAGCGTGAGTACTTAGGGCCATGCTTTTCAGACCCATGGTACCGAGCGTGGAGACCGTGTGCAGCTAGGTACCATCATTGCCAGGACGTGAGGGCCACTTACAGCTAGGGTCCATCGAAGCTTACACACACAGTATGCCGCCGGAGCGGACTTAAGGGGAGGCGTGGACCGTAGTAGTCCACGAACCGCCGACCTGATGGGTAGCCCGGACCGTAGTAGGCCACAGACAACTACCCGATGGGTAGCCCGGACCGTTGTAGGCCACAGACAACTACCCGTAGAGGTGAAGCCATCCGAAGAGGTTTGAAGACCGTGTGCAGCTAGGTTCCATCGCAGCTTACACACGCAATATGAGTAGTAAGGGTGATGAGGCCTGTAGACCGCGTGCAGCTAGGCACCACCGCAGCTTACACACGTAGTATGCCGCCGGAGCGGGTGAAGGTGTGACCGGAGTCGATTTTAAAATGTCGCGTGGAGCGGACTTTAGAATGCGACTTTGGAAGTCAACTTTAGATTGCCGCACGGAGCGGACTTTAGAAGTTGCCTCCTTGGGATAGCCCCCGAGTTGATGAAGTAGGTTCGTGGTGACTTGGTCGATATACCCTAAGAGTAGTCGGTAGAGTGTAGCTCTCGTGAAAAAAATCTGTTGAGGAGCATACACAAATGAGTAGTCCTTGGCGTGTTGTCCTGCATGCGCAAAACAAGCAAAAGAAAAAAAAAGAAGTAATCATTTAAATAAATGACTTACTGTGTGTTGACGGCTGTTAAGTACCATTTTCATGGCCGTCAACTCCTGCAAATTGAAGCATAAAATGCACATCCACAATAGAATAGGAGCTTAAACTAATACTTTTCACCAGTGTCGATGTCTATTCGAATCCAGGTATTTATCATAGGAAATGAGAAGAATCCATGTACATTCATTCCACTCCAATCCAAGGCACTCAAGTTATGGCCAATGAGGGGCTGCCACATGGATTCTCCTAGATCCATGATGTCACCAATCCATGTGAAGACCTCTCAACGAATCACACGATGTCACGTGAGCATCACATGGATCCATGGGCCCACTTTGCTAACCCAACCACCAGGAATCTTGGCATGCACGAAGGATGAGCATCAGGGTCCACATGGAAGCGAGCCAGAGGAAGCACGGGCCAAAAGGCCAGCCGAGGGTTTCGGCCGACCCTAGGATCGGCTGAACCGACCTAGGGTCGGTTGATCCCCTCCTTCCACGTGTTGCTTGCCCATTGGTCCTTGTCTGCATCCCGGGGTGTTTTGGAGCATTTGGAGCCTCGGAGCAAGCCACTCCCTTGCCTATAAATAGAATAGAGGGGCCTCATTTCACACACACTTCCAAGCTCTCAAGTTCCACTTCTATCTTGTGTAGTTATCTCTCCCTCTCTCTAATTCTACCCATGTGAGGTGATTCTCACCTCTATGTGGTAGAATGGGGTTGAGAAGAGATCTAGACTAGGATTAGTTGATAGATAGAGTAGGAGTGAGGAGTGTTGGCGTTTCTTAATCTCAACACTAGGCGTCGTGGTAGCGTGAGCGTGTAAGAAACTCCCGGGTAAACTGACGAGTGCGAACGAATCCGCAAGCGCACGGATACACCGTTGTAGCACTTCTCCCTAGGAGAATGAGTATTCCCGCCGGGTTTCGTTCCTAGGACGGAGAGTAACTAGAGAGGGTCTATCCAAGGACACCAGCTTCCGCTGGGATAGGTCGGGATACAAGAAGCACTTCCTTAAGGGACTTAGCTCTCAAGATGCACCTGTCTGGTCTCAGTCATCCGCGTGGGACTTAGCTCCTATTCTAGTGTGAATGTGCAATTCATGCTCCAATTTGCAGGAGTTGACGACCATAAAAATGGCAAATATCAGCCATCAACAAGGAGTGAGTTGATGTCCTCGTGGATGATTGTTCCTCATTTAGATCAAAGTGAGTATTTTGACATTTCTTATTTAGACTATAGTGGACATCATGCATGAATGATATGTTCTTGTGTTCTTGGCTCGTTCATAGTTTAGAGGCTTGTGTTCTTCGTGACACAAGGCTTCGATCCTTTAGAGTTGGTTCATTAGTTCAAGTATCTGTTTGTATGCTTTGATCCTGTTTAGCTAAGTAAGTTTGTTGTATCTCGTTCGCATCCAAACCTTTCTTGCTGCTCCGTAACTTGATGACTAGTATGATCTGAGCCGTTCTCTCTCTAGTTTGTGGTCCCGCATTTATACGGGTTGCTATAGTGTTGTTAGCGGGTCGACAGACGTAACCATGCTATAGTAGTTATCGGGAGTGCAGACGTGGTGTCTGGACTCTAGTTATCCTACGAAGACCAAGTGCATTCACGTAATGATAGAGGTAGGCCGCAGTGGTGACAGCCTGTTGGACCCTTTGAAACCCTCCGCGCCTGTTTACTGAGTTGGGCCCCGTTGCCAGAATATTGGCCTAGCCTTAAAAAGTTAGGATGGGCTGGCGCTCCACGGAGAAGACTAATAGCGGACAGATCCATCTTGAGAGTTAAGTTCCTTAAGAAAGTGCTTCTCACATCCCTACCTATCTCAGTAGTAGCTGGTGTCCTTGGATAGACCCTCTCTGGTTACTCTCACGTCCTAGGAATGAAACCCGACGGGAATACTCATTCTCCTAGGGAGAAGTGCTACAACAGTGTATCCGTGCGCTTGCGGATTCGTTTGTACGCGTTAGTGTACCCGGGAGTTTCTTACACGCTCACGCTATCATGACGCCTAGTGGTGACATTAAGAAATGCCAACACTGTGCCGCAGGAGCGGACTGTAGACGCAACCGAAGTCGGCTTGATCTGTGAACGAATGTCGATGAAGCCGTGGCGGTTATCGATGGAGCCACGACGGTTGTTGGTGAAGACGACTAGTCAGAGTTGATTCTGACTAGTTGTTGGGGGCGTGATAGTCGTGCTCGACTAGTTTTCTAGCCGAAACTAGCTGAGATGAGTAGCCGAAATAGAGCCGGTGCAGCCGCAGGACGATGTTGCAGCGGTGCATGACGTAGTCAAAGTGGAGCCGTTACGGCCGCAAAACTTACGGCGGTGCGCACGGCCTGGCGACGAGTCAAGCGACGTAACTGTGCGACCAGATGATGAGTAGTCGAGCGCTGAGACGGCGCGTCCGGATGCACGACATAGGTGTAGTAGAGCCGGTGCAACCAGACGACGAGTAGTCGAGCCGCGAGACAGAGTGACCGGGCGCACGGCGAGAGCCAGTGTGACCGACCGACGAGAAGTCGAGAGGCGAGACAGCGCGTCCGGATGCACGGCATAGGCGCAGTAGAGCCGGTGCAACCGGACAACGAGTAGTCTAGCCGCGAGACGGAGTGACCGGGCGCACGGCGAGAGCCAGTGTGACCGACTGACGAGAAGTCGAGCGGCGAGGCAGCGCATCCGGATGCACGACATAGGCGTAGTAGATCCGGTGCAATTGGACGACGAGTAATCGAGCCGCGAGACGAAGTGACCGGGCGCACGACGAGAGCTAGTGCGACCGATCGACGAGAAGTCGAGCGGCGAGACGACACGTCCGGATGTACGGTATAGGCGCAGTAGAGCCAGTGCAACCGGATGACGAGTAGTTGATGACAAGCCACGTGAGGAGCCGAGGCACCCGGACGCACAACGTAGTTGGAGTAGTTGTACTCACGTACGTCTTCCCGTGTGCAGCAAGCAAAGAACTTGAAGCTTCCGGGTCCATCTCTTGTGTACGTCAAGCAAAGGTCTAGAAGTCTTGGCCTTTGTGTGCGAGTAGCAAATCTTCAACAAGTTGAATTTTCAACCGCACATGCGCGGGCAGCGGTCTTGATGCTTGCATGCGCTGATTGGAGAGCCTTCCGGTAGCCATCTTGTTTGCGCGTAGCGATGTACAGCAAATTGAATTTGCTGCGGCACAAATACGTCAGGAGCCTGATGCTCTGCTTCTTGATCTTTGGTCTTCATGTACGTGAGTCACTGGACTCTATTTCGGACACTACAGCTTTGATTGAAGACCGTAATGTAGCGATGTCCAGGTTCGAGTTCGACTTGAACCCGGTTTTGGACTGGTGTGCCTGGACCTCGTTGCCGACCCCTTGTCGTTGACGTGGACAGCAGAGCGCGTCAAGTCGGACTCAAGGATTTTGTCTCGCGTCGTGAAGAAATCAGATGGGATTCGGAATCCAATCTGATAGGAGCACGGCGACATGGTTCGACGTGGAACTCAACAACTCGTCGAGTAAATTGATTTTGACGATGAAGGTCCTTCGAATTCACCCAGTGATCCCGACGATCACCCCTACCTGGCGCTCTAGCTGTCGGTGTTTTAACCCGACAAACCCACCCAGGGGGTGCCTAAGGTAGTTGATTGTGCGGTGGAGGATCGCCAGACCTGGAACTCGAAGGTATAGGCAGAACCTGAGACACAGATTTATACAGGTTCGGGCCGCCAGAGTAGCGAACCCTACGTCCTGTTTGGAGTATCATGGATGGCGCCCTGTGCTTGGGTGTTGTTCCCCGGAGGGATTGGAGATTGTGTTGCGGTGAGTTCCTCCTAGGTACCCGACCCTCCTTTATATAGTACAGGGGGCGGGTGCCTAGTCGGTTACAAGGTAGGAGTCCTAGTAGGATTACATGGTATGAGTCCTCGTAGGATTACAGGGGAATTCTAGTAGGAGTCCATCTTCATCCTTCCTTGCATAGGTACCCGGGGTGTATGACGACAGATCCGAATCCGAATTATGCGAATATGGAGAAGAGCTTTCGATATCCATGCGGATGTGGATAATCTGACTCTGATTGTGTGCGGATGCGGATTAGGATATAGTGTTAGCAATATCCGACAGACATGGATTATCTGATAATTGAATGCAGATAATCTGAGGCTTATAATAGGATATCCAACTACTACAACAGCCCAATACGGCCTATACAATGTGACTTTTTACGTATACACAATAAAAAGGGCAGAATACAAGGGGCTTTAAGCATCCATATTTAGTTATTTGGTTTGACGTGCTTGTTATACTCTTAAGTATAAGTTGAGAACACATAATAATTTTATTCAAGGCCAGAGTGTGAACTGTGAAGTGTCATACTTGACAGTGAAGATTACTTTCATTATTAGCGAACCATAAAGAATATTTTTCATATTATGTTGCTACTTTACGACTTTGCTTTAAAAAAAATCATGATTTGAAGCTAAACATAAGCATGTATTATTCGACTATATTAATCCGTGTCCGCTCCGACACCGATCCGGCTCCGCATCATATCCGACATCCGAAAAAATCCACATCCGTAACCGCATCCGTGTAATATCCACTCCGCTCCACTTCCGACATGTGGATATGGAAAATGTATTATCCGATCCGCTTTCATCCCTAAAGGATGATGAGTGTGGATGGTCTAAATGGCTCGGAATCGGTAAAAAGAAGAAAAATGTTGGAAAAACCGGATCCAACAGAATCGCTAAATATGTCGCCGCGCAATCCTACTTCTAATATGCTCCACTCGGCTCGGCATCTTTGCCGAGCAAATCCACTCGCAATCTCTAGCGAATTCGTCGCTCCCCCTCCCAGCCTTGCTCTCTCCCCATCCCGCGCTCCTGCTCTTGTTCCCGCGCAGGGGTGACACGCGGCTTGACTGGAAAACTCGGCCATGGCCGGCCAAATCGGCGACGGTCTGGCAGCTTAGGGTCTCGATCGAATAGCACGGGAGGTGAAGGAGATGGAGGGGATGCAGGATATGTGCTCACCACGACGGAGATTGTTAGAAATCTAGGCATTATTTGGCATATTTTAATTCCAAAATTCAGCAAATAATTCATGATGTAAAAGAGTGAAAACGTGATAGCATGGCATGTGCTTGTGTTCATGATTAATTCACTATAAAACATGAACAACATAAAGAGCATCACAAGTTTGAGAATGTACCCAGGGGCGGGACTGTTGCCGGGGGCAGCGGGTGCGCCGTTACCAGCTAGATCAACCATGTCGATCGTGGGCTGGCCTGATTCGATGTAGTCGATCGAGAGTTGATGTAGCGAAGACGTTGTTGCAGTGCAGATGGCCGTCGGGATGTATTCGTTCACAGCAGAAGGAGGAAGAACGTTGAGCAGTCGCGCACTTGTTGCGCTACCCAAAAACCTGATTGCCTCGCTATTCCCGAGTAGGAACTCTAGCGTGATTGGTTTCGGAGGCTCTGCCCTTCCAGCGGCGTGTGCGCGCACAGAGTGGAATGGGGATGTATATGTTTTCAGTGAACTAGTGAAAAAACAACCACCTGAGAATGGATGACAGGAAGAGGCTTTTATATTGCATCCAAGGCAACCGAGCGAACACAGGAGATCAAGAGAAACGAGTATTGCTTACGGAGAAACTTCCTCCATCACTATAAAAAACCAATAACTCCACCACTGAATGCATTTAGGAATAGAAACTCCCATCATCATGCATGCAGCTTTCTCCTGCGCACCGCATGCATGCATGCAGCCATTTTGGAAACTCCCATAGTTACCAACATCCATAACACATATTATTTAATATGGACCTAAAATTTATTTGATATATTAAATATTATGTGGACTAAACCCACAATATATCTAACAATCCCCACCAAATTCTAGAGCACGTATTCAATAATCTCAAATCCATAGTTCTTTGATATACCAGTGTTTTGATGGAGACTGTTAAGTTGAATATCCATCTAGGACAAGAGTTACGCTCAATTGCAACTGAACAATGGACTATACCTTGAATTGACAGTTTTGTGCTAAGTGAGTTTCACTCAAGTTCTTTTCTGGTACTAGGCTGCTGTAAGCATCCCCGCGGTTTGGAGCGTATAAGTCATACTCCAAGCCTTTCATGAGTATCTAGAGATTACCCCAATCTCATAGACCGTGACTAGCAGTCAACTCATATAGGTGCAATCCTTGAAGATGTTCTGTAGGCCAACATCTTTATTCCTAAGAATCACTCGGATTGCATTAAGGTTTTATCCAACCTGCCATACAGAGTAGAAGAGAAATGCACCTTCTATGGAATGAGCATTATACAAAGTTTCTCTTCTCGCAGTTAAACAATAGCTTGTTTCGCCATTCTATTTCACGGGATCTCCGATCACATAGAACAGGTTACCACTACTGATCAACTTTTGTGGGTCTCAAGCCCAATTCCATAGATGCATAATCTATCACATTATGTGAAAGACCCTTTGTGAATTGGTCTGCCAGATTCTTAGCCGTATGAACATAGTCCAAGGCTATCACTCCGGAGTTTCTCAATTTTCTGACAGACTTCAACCGCCTCTTTACATGCCTAGAAGACTTCATGTTGTCCTTGGAACTGTTCACCTTGACAACCACAGTCTGATTATCACAGTTCATTAGAATAGCCGGCATTGGTTTTTCAACCACTGGCAAATCCATTAGGAGTTCACGAATCCGCTCAGCCTCAACAGTGACAGTGTCTAATGCTGTGAGTTCTGCTTCCATTGTTGACCTCGTTAAGATGGTCTGCTTCCAAGACTTCCCGGAAACAGCACCACCTCCAAGTGTGAACACATATCCACTTGTGGCTTTAAGTTCATCAGCATCAGAGATCCAGTTTGCATCACTATATCCCTCTAGTACCCTAGGGTACCCAGAATAGTGAATCCCATAGTCCATTATGCCTATTAGATAGCGCATTACTCTTCCAAGAGCATACCAATGTTCATCTCCCGGATTTGAAACAAATTGGCTCAATTTGCTCACAGCAAACGAGATGTCAGGTCTCGTAGCACTAGCTAAGTACATCAAAGAACCAATTATCTGAGAATATCTCAGCTGATCTCTCATTATCCTTTTGTTCTTTTTCAGAATCATACTAGCATCATAAGGCGTTGGAGCAGGTTTAGAGTCACTATAACCAAAGCGACTGCGAAAGAGTCACCCCACCATTGCCTTCTTTTACTAGCTTTATGTTAAGGATAACATCAACCTCTCCTAAATCTTTTATTTCAAAATTTTGAGACAAAAAATCTTTAACTTCCTTAATCACATTAAGATTTTTCACAAAAATCACTATGTCATCCACATACAGACACAAGATCACTCCTTCACCTTTACCATATCGATAGTACACACACTTATCAGCTTCATTCACAACAAAGCCAGCGGATGTCAAAGTTTGATCAAACTTCTCATGCTATTGTTTGGGAGCTTGCTTGAGGCCATATAAACACTTCATTAACCTACACACCATTCCTTCTTGACCTTTTGCTACAAATCCATCAGGCTGATCCATAGAGATCTCCTCTTCCAACTCTTCATTTAGGAAAGCTGTCTTAACGTCCATCTGATGAACGAGAAGACCATGAGAGGCTACAAAGAAAGTAACACTCGAATCGTGGTCAATCGAGCAACTGGTGAGTATGTATCAAAGAAGTCTTCTCCTTCTTTTTGAGTGTAACCCTTCGCCACAAGCCTTGTGATAGGCGATGGCCTGATCTTCCGATAGGTAGATGATAAGTTGATTGGTGGAGACTCGACGTTGGCGATCTTGGCTTCGAATCAACATGATTCGGACCCCGCAACTGTTACACCACTGCTCCGTTGGTTATCAACCAAGCACAACTTGATTGACCTCGCCACGAAGGCTTTTCCCTGCAAGCGAATCGAGAACACATGCAAGAGAACGGTAAACACACAATCAAAAATTGCAGATGTAAATGAAGCAAATATCAATGGTGTTCAAGCACTCGATTCGAAAGGACTAGTTGACACAGTCGAGGAGATACAAGAACTGGGGCCCTGGATCACAGTAAAAGGACTTGGCGTCACAGTTACAATGAATCAACAAAGTTTCAACTCCAAAAACTTCAACTAAACAAAACTCGATCCTAAACGGCGGCGGCGACTGAGTTTTAATGACTAAGGGGGCGAGCTAGGGTTGGAGGGTGTTGATAGCTGTTAAGTACCATATTTATAGCCGTCAACTCCTGCATTTTGACACAAGAAATATACATCCACAGTAGAATAGGGGCTTATACTGACAAATTCCACAAGTGGCAATGTATATTTGAATGCAGGCAATTAGCACAAGAAATAGAGTAAAAGCACACCTTATACATCCTCCTCATCAATCCAAGCCTCTCCACCTCTGCCAATGAGGGGCTGCCATGCAAAGTGCCACGGATTGGTGATGTCACCAATCCAAGGGAGGAAGTCTCGGCGAATTAGAAGTCGCCACGTGTGTATCACATGGATCCCATGGCCCACCAGAGCGCCTAAACCGCCTCAAAACCACGTGGACACCTGGAACCGCCATAAGGACCCACCTAACAGACACCATGAGAAAGCAAAAGGCAGGTGGGGCCCACAAGGGGTCCCTGGTTGGCTCCTGACTTCATTCCCGGGGTGTTTGGGATGCCTCCACACCGGTGCTCAGGCCTATAAATAGAAGGAGAGGGGGTAGAGAATAGGACACACACTTCTTCTCCTCCTTCTCACTTTTGCCTTTTGGCTTCTCTCATTAGGAGAGGTGAGCTCTATGCATAGGATTAGTGCTGGCTTGCTAGTGCTTTAGAGATTAGAAGGAAGGTGGGGTGGTGTCTTGGGGTTGTGCCATGGTGTTCGGCACATTTCCTCAAGAACGATCCTCTACGGATGCTTCTGTTCTTCATTTAGAATAAAGTGAGTATTTTGACATTCTCAATTAGACTAAAGTGGCATTCATATTGTGTTCTTGTGTTCTTGGTTTGTTCATCATTTAGAGGCTCGTGTTCTTCATGAACACGCTTCCTCGATCTAGTTGACGAGCGAGTTTCTCATACTTTCGTGTTTGTTCATAAGTTAGAGGCTCGAGTTCTTCATGAACACGACCCTTGATCTTTTGTTATAAACACCTAAGTTTGTATCCTGTTTGTATGCCTGCTAGTTTAATCAGAGTTAAGTGGATGCTCCTATATCCTAATCTGGATCAAATTCATATGTGATCCCTTGCATAGGATAGCATATATCTGAGTGAGTTCGGGTCTCTCTCTCGTGGGTTCGTCGCTCCGTATTTATACGTAGTGCTATAGTGTTTCTATGGGATATTAGACATAGTCGTGCTATAGTAGTAATCGGTGGTGTAGACGTGGTGTCTAGACTACGGGTTATCCTTCGAATGCCCTGTATCCCACGGTTTGTCTTGGGGTAGGCCGCGGTAGTGACAGCCATTGGATCCTCTGAAATCCCCCACATTCGGATTCAGCGTGTAGGCAACCATTTGTCGTGAACCAACTGTTATAGCCAGGAGGGGCCGGTGTCCGAAACGAGAGTTCCTAATCGAGAGGCTGTTCTCAACTCTGCACGCTATCAGCAAGATCCTTTCCATCTTCATCTCATCCTTCAGAGTTGTGTCCTTGGATCATCAGTCTAGGATAGAAGGTAGTACACATCCTTCCTTGGATTTGATACCCTTTGGAATACTCCTGAGGTGAAGTGCTACAGCGGTATTTCCGTGCGCTTGCAGATTCTTTCGTACCCGTCGGTATACCCAGGTGGATCTTACGCTCACGCTAGGTACGTAACTAGTGGTGACGTTAAGAAATACCAACAAGCATTTCTGGTGCCGTTGCCGGGGAACGGTTGCTGTATCTATCTTCGAGCCTAGTGGTCCTCGTATCTTTTGTTTTTCCTTATTGTTCTACCTTTACCCCCTTTACCCATCGAGATATCCTTTTTGTTTCTTTCCTTCTATCTTTACCCCCATTACCCATGGAGAAGCTTTCCTGCAATAGCATCTCTACCCCTAAGGGTGAGTTCGTCTTAGAGAAACCATCAACTTCTACATCTAGCTGCGAGCTTCGTCCCGGTTTTATAGCCATGGTTCGGAATCGACTTTTCTCTGGTGCCATCAGTGATGATCCCTATGATCATTTAAAGGAGTTTGAAGAACCGTGTTCGTGCTTGGTAATCCCAAGTATGACACAGGAAACTTTGAGGTGGAAGTTGTTCCCTTTTTCTCTTGAAGACAGAGCGGAACAATGGCACACCCGCACGATAGAGAGTGTAGACAATTGGGAAGAACTACGAGATGACTTTTGTTACTCGTTCTCCCGTTTTGAACACTTAGATTCGCTATCGTGTGAATTCCGTGAATTCGAGCAACTAGAGTGCGAGTCTATAGGTGCAGCTTGGGCTAGGTTCTCACACCTATTGGAGCTTAACTCAGACTTGTCTATACCTGATAATTTATCCTTGAACATCTTTCACGGGCTGATAGACATGGAATCTGCATTTGAGCTCGACCTTGTAGCTGGAGGTTCATTCAGAACCCGAACTCCAATGAGAAGAAGAGAGATCCTAGAATACTTCTTAGAAACCTCTTCTTCCCATCCCAGATACAATGATCTCCACCAAGAATCAGAGTCGATCCAAGGGAGTCTCCTGATAGACGAATTTGAGCTTTCACCTTGCACATCCAATGATTCGTCTAGAGAGCCTTTTCCCGAACCACGAACACCAAAGGGAGAAGAAATTCAACCTTCGGAGTTCTCTTCTCGATTTGAGGGTGATCCTTCTCGGGACATCATAAATACCTCAGATCGTTCTTGGCACGAGGAGCCTACAACATCATTGGACTTTGATGAGATTCTCGATGAAGTTTGGAATCATGGGGCAAAAGTGGATTGGTCATCAAAGCCTGTTTCCGAAATAATTCGGGTCAGCTCGACTTCCACGACCATCCATTGCTCCATGAGGGGAAACACCGTAGATGCTATTCATGACCCTGCTGCTAGAGCTTGCATCATATCGGAGTACCTTTTGGACACTCTGGTGGGTGACATGCCCCTCACCCCGACTGATAGATATTTCCAAAGTCCTAGGTGGACAAAATATATTTTTCCATGTTGAGGGATTGCTAGGGACGTGCCAATCATCATAGACAAGATCGAGGTGCACTTAGATTTTCACATCTATGACATCATGGATTTCGATCTTCTTTTGAGCTTCCCATTGGATGAAATTCTTGATAAATCTCAAGAAAGCCTAGATGTAAAGCTTAGGGAAGCCGCTCCTACCATGTCCAACTCTTGTCATGAACATTCCATGGTAGAGCCTCTTCCCGAGCAAAACCCGCTCGAGACGATAATGCACGTATCTCCGTTCGCATCATCCGAGCCTGTTCCGATTGAGGTTGTAGACTTCTCTACTCCTCAAGGGGATGACTCGGGAGATCCTCTTCACCTCGTGGAGGCGAACGATCATCATCTATCTCGACCGAGTTTCAGCCTCTTCCCGCTGGCCCGTACTATGTTGCTTTCGATTATGATCGAGAATCAACATCTTGCCTCCACGATGTATCTCTTGAGATGGGGAATTCATGGGCCATGGAACCTTTTGAGGCACTGACTCTGGAGTCCGGAGGAAAGAATTCCACACACGAGCATGGTAGCTTCATTCTTGATCTACCATACAGACCATGCTCGCATCATGTCCCTCCAGAGTCAGACTTGCTTAGTGCGCTGAGCACACATGAGGGCTGCAATCACCTTATGGTTCTCTTTTGTAGAAAGTTCAGAAGGTTGGTTGTAGATGTTTATGTCTATCATAAGCATATCAGATTTCGTGCGTGCACTGTGGCACTAACCTTGCAACTAAAGCTTCACTGATACATCAAGGATTGGTGGTGAGACGAGAATGACACCACCAACGATAGCTGCAAGATGAAGTTCCCATGGTCGAGCTTATGACCAATAAATAAACAAAGCACTACCAGGAGATAGCCTGGATTAGCTTAGGTTTCATTTCCCTTTTCGAATAAAAGCAAGAACATGTTTTTAGGATAAGTTGTCCTTCGGGTATTTTTGGTCACTAACCCTTCAGGTGGAGATTGAAAAGAAAGATGGACAGATGATACCTACGAACATGTGAGCCACATCAGCTGCAACACCTAGATAGGCTTTGGTGAGGGAACATTTACAAAAGGAAGCTTGATCACCACGCACTTGAGCTTTGTTGCTTAGCAATGCAAACTTCAAGTGTGGGGGAGGTATGTGAGCATCCTGAGTAAAGTTCCTCCTCTACCAAATCTTATCCGGGCATGGCAATGATGTCAGCTCTTGCATCTTGCCCACTAGCTAGGTAAGTCCTGCTTTTGACATTAAACAAAGCCCTTCCGGGAGGTTCCCGAGGTTCACCATCTTATGCTCATGCTTATTTCCCTTGTTGATGATAGCTTGATCATGCTTTCATGCTTCCTTTATCTTTGCTCATATGCTCTGATTTGAATGTTATTGTTCTAGATGTACATTCATAGACTATTTTAAATTAAGCATGGTGCTTAGGTTAAAATTGTCTTCTTCAATCAAAACAAGACATGGTGTCAGGTTTTGATTGATGACCCTTAGAGTTATATTTTCATAGATCTTGGTTGCATATATGCTGACTAACCCCTGTAGAAAATTGTCCAATTTAAGTGGGTAAATCATTAAGCTAAATTCAACTGGGAAGGTAAGTTGAGGCGTCAGATTTATGTTGCACAACATACAAAGGTGGTACATATGACCTCTCAAAGGTCCAAGGTAAGTATATCCCCCTTTGTGTATGAAGTGTAAATTTGGTCTAATCCTTTCGAGCAAATGACATGGTGGCAATAAAATAAAATAAAAAACAACAAAAATATTTGAATTTGAATAAAGGCTCTATGGTTCTCGAACCAGTAGAGTCCCTCCTTTGTTTTCATTTGTCATTTGAAGAACAACACCAGGGTCAACCACTAGTGTGGGGGAGTTCTCTCAAGCTCATCATCGACATATCCACTAGAGAACTCCCACACAGGCGCTGCACAACATCGACTACGCCTTCATGACAAGAGCAAGGTAAACCAGAGTGACCCGGCTGCCCTCTGGTTAGCTGAATCACCACTGGTCTTCCTTGACCCCTTATCCTTCAGAAGCGATGGTATGTGCACCCTCTATCTCACTCTATCATATCCATGAGTTTGTTTGAATTTCAATTCCTATCCTTTTATATCAAACTCAGTGGTTGGTGCTATGCTTGCTCTACATGATTCCTGTGGTTGGCTTGCATATGCTTTATTCCTTACCTATCATCTTGATGCTTGTGAACAAATATCATCAGGGAACTCATGCTTATCTAAGTAGTTGATGTTTGTGATATGGTTTGATGATATGATCTTCGCTCTAAATGTCTGAGTGCTTGGGAATTTTATTTGAAAAATCATAAAACCCTTTGCAAAGCTCCTCTTTGATATGCCACCGTCCTACCAAAGCCATATGATGTCCATAGTCGAAAACCTTTTACTCATATGCTGCTTGTCATTGCATTGAGCTTTGTCAAATTCTGTGACCCTTGTGAGAATTCTCTTCATTACTTTCATGATCAAGATTCATATGAGTTCGGGATTGTGCCCCCGCGCCTAGCTTTGTTGGTTGCTGAATTTGGAGGGGATTGTGTCGCCACACTTGGCTTGAATTCGGATGTGGTGTTAGCCGTGCCCTACATCGGATGCTAAAATTAGCCAAATTTTACCACGGAACATTGAACTTGCTTTGAATTTGCTAGAACACAACGCAAGCGAGGAAATTAGACACCATTACAAGCAATCGAGAAGAATCTACAGGGGAAATCAAAGGAGAAAGATAAGGAAAAGAAAAGGAGAAAGAAAATGATGAAGAAAGAGTGGAGATGGTCTTAGAAGAAGAGCTAAACCCCCCTAACTTCCAATCTTTGCTCGCCACTAATTACAAGAAAAATGTGTTTCTTTGCCATAGCATGTTGTATCATCCGCGAGCACTCGGCAATGGCTCCTGAGTCGCAGTGTAGGCAAAAGTCCTGAGCTAGCTGCCGATTTCTTCTCCTTCCTAGCTCGTGATGAGCTCTGCCCCCTTCAACATCCGTAGCTGCGTGGCCCTCCCGTCCTCAAAGTTTGTGTCGTTGCTGCCAACCTTGCAACAGTACAGTCATTTCGAGTGTTAGGACTTGCTCATCACGTACTCGTCGTGCGTAAGTGTGGCGTCATGACGATCCAGTTCTGCGCATCACCACCGATCTTGGCGAGGATGTACCTCCAGCTCCATCAAGGCTGCTCTCCTTACCCGACACTGTCTAGAACCCACACCTCGACGCGCGTCACCGAAGGGTCATAAATCGGGCCGGTAATGCATGCACGACCTTGTGTGCAAGTTTGTCAGGTTCCATGGGGCTTTTCCTATCGTCTTGACGGACCGTGTGCACGGGGGACCCTTAAAGGACATGACGCGCTCGTCCTCAAGGTCCAACACCAACACCTGGTCGGCGCACGAGGTGAACCAGTACACTGACCCGTCGATGTCAATGATGTCACGGAAGATGCCCCCATCCATGGTCGGCAACACGATCTCCCACCACTAGGGATGGAAACGGATCGGATTCGCATAGAATCGGATTCGGATAGCACCTTTTACCACATTTTTACTCGAATACGAATACGGATTCGAATGTTCTCGAATACGAATACAAAACGGATGTCTCGAATCCGGAAACGCATCGGATATTTACTCGATTCGGAAGACAACATTTACCAATTTTCTTTATTGATAATTTACAATTACAAACATGTAAAGACTAAAGTATTAGTACATAAGAGATCGCTTATTAAGAATAATCACATTCATTCATATTTATTTTAATAATTAATTATATAATAAGTAAAACTATTAATAAATACATATTTTTAATATATATACATTTATCAAATAAATAATAAAAAATACAAGAAAAATATTTTCATCAATACATAAATAAACTAAACTAGGGTAATTAAAATTAAACTTTATATTAATGTATTTTATCATTAAAATTAATGATATTGGTCATTAAATTTAAATATAACTTTTAAATTGTTTTATGGATGCAACATTTTTAATATTAAGATTAATGTCATAATCATTAGTTATGGATATAATTTTTTTAATTATACACTATCATTATTAGTATTCTATTGTACCTAATTTGCCGTTAGTTATAGAGATAAGTTACAGTTTTATACAGTCGAATACGAATATTGTCGAATACGCATGGAATCGGATAGAGAAAAAATCAACAAAAATGAATTCGGATGTATCCACTTTACTACCACATTTGAATTCGAATATGGATACGGATATCCATATTTTCGTTTTAGCAGATAAGGATATCGGATAATTCAGATTTCATTTCCATCCCTACCCACCACGTTGATTCATTGCCACCCAGGGTGAGCACGTGCACTGTGTCTTGTCGTCAGGCGAAGTGGCTCGGGACATACACGGCCCTGCACTGCCCTATCATGGGGTGGTACCCGAAGTCATAGAGACTGATGTGCTGGGAGCGCCAGCGACTCGCCGGTGATCGACTTGACATAATATTTTTTCCTCTCAAAACAAATCAGCAGAATATCTGTCGAACAAACTCACAATATCATCCCTGGAGGTTGCTGATGTTTTCCTTTCTTATTTTAGTGGCTTCTAATGGTGTTAAATAGTGCTATCTGAAGATGCACAAAATACTAGGGCAGATGAGTCTGAAAGTGAAACGATCACATTTAGCGGGATAGCATACCAACCATAATTTCAATGGCTTCTAATGGTGTTAAATAGTGCTATCTGAAGATGCACAAAATACTAGGGCAGATGAGTCTGAAAGTGAAACGATCACGTTTAGCAGGATAGCACTATTTAACACCATTAGAAGCCACTGAAATAAGAAAGGAAAACATCAGTAACCTCCACACATGGGGTCATAACACCATCAAGCTGAAGTCACCAGAAATATAGCATTAAAACAAAACAAATTGCACACTAACACTATTTATGACAGTCTCCCAATGGCATGTGGCCCCAACCACAAGATTGCATCCTCACATTACGTACAAAATGTTACTCCACACTTTCAAATGGATTAATGTTATGAGCTTTGTTCCAGTGCTTGGATAGTACCCGATACGTAGTACCTTGTATTGATATTTCAGCTAATTTAATTGGATAGTACCAGGTAGTATTGGTACCAAGTACCAAATCTACCAAACTAGTACTACCTGGTACTACCCTATCAGTACTACCTGGCACTACCACAATTAGATTTCACCGGATGGATGGTTCACATTAATTACAAGCACCCTAAATTTTCTCTAATTTTATTATACAATAATTGGTCGGAAAAGAAATATCAAGAAAAAATATGACATTTGTCAATATATCATCCAACTTGTCCACAAACAAGACCTGCTTCAAAAAAAAGTAAAAGCAAGTTCATGTATAAACCACCATATAAAACAATGATGCAAACATGGATCTTTCATAGGCTAAATTTCATCACTACACCCGCATAAACTTGTTCAATGCAGTAAATTAAGGAAGGCACAACAGAGACAATGACCATCATATATAAACAATAACCAGATATATAAAGTGAAATATCTTGAAACATAAAAGAAACTTTTAACACAATGTCTAATGAGCACATGCTTGGTTAAGATGAGCATTAGAAAGAGGCAAACAACATATATACATCCATTTGGACAAGCATGTGACTTTTATTTTCTTTTTTTACGAGACTTAGCCATGTTTCTTTTTTTAGAGACTTAGCTCGATCATCTATGTGCTGTAAAATCTCACTAAGTGGCTGCCAAAGAGAACTATTAGTGAATATTACAAGAAATTATTTACATTTAATTAAAACCATGAGGAAAATATACTACCCTACATGTAATGTCTTCATGAAACATTGCAAGAAATATTCTTATACTATGCACGTTCATTGCAATGGTAACACCACAATCCTTAATAGATATCCCAACAAACTCAGATTCTTTGTTGAATACAAAACCTCCAAATGCAGTCAAATTACTTGGAGGTGAATCATGACTAAATTCATACATTCTTTCACACATGTTTTCACCGATTTTAGAGAAGTGCATAAACAAACAAACCCCACCGGAAGAAATATAAGAGACTTATGTCACGCGCCCATGAGACATATTGCAAGTTGATGTAGGAAGGAGTCGAAGTCAGATGACAAAACTTCCTTGTTCATTGAAACAACTTCTGCGAAGTCTACTGATCTCATCCTAGTAGACGTGTTAACATAGAATACCATAAAATTTAACATTTTTTTACATCTTGTTTTCGAAGTTTTATCTTTGTTCCACTAGGGAGAATATTCTAATCTTTATCCCAATAGACTATTACCAATAGTCGTCCCCTAAATTCACAATTTTGCTCGGAATCACCAAGTTTTTGACACCTAATGTGGTAATGAATTTGACTACAGGACGACATACTTTGTCATAGATTGGCAGGTTGTCTCAAGGAACAGCACCAACTTCCTACACATGTAAAAATTATTATTATTATTATTATTATTATTATTATTATTATTATTATTATTATGTCCACAATTGTATTATGCACAACCTAAAATAGGTTTTCTAAAGAAGAGAAAATGAAATAAAAATAAAAACACGGTAGGTAAGAAGATCGAGTATGCAAAAAATGGTCAAGATGTTAACCTCCATGGTGATCAAGTTGTATGCTTGATATTTCTTGTGTAATCTCAGTAACCTGTAAGTTAATACTAAAAAGTAATATTTCTGATTTATTTGTGAAAGATAACAATCTTGCAAGTTGCAAGGAAAATCAATCAACTAACTATTGTTAGCTAAGTTTGGACAACTAGTCTTATTATAAAATATGGCAACAACATATAGGAAAAAACAAGCATGCCAAATAGTGAAAGCACTGTGGCTGAGATCCGGTGTTTGGTGATGGTCCACATTCAACTGGTGGGATACGAGTATTGTGTTTGATCATCTCCACCATTGCTATCCCTAATGGGAATTTTTGTCTATCCCCATATCCAGAGGAATCGTCTGATGGAAATTGGGCAATGGGGCACATAAGATTGAAATATAAAAATGATATAATCAGTAGCTCAAAGTTGATTTCAACAACAAATTAATATAATGCAATTCTCTATTCTGCAGCATCAGGTCACACAGAGTAACATGCCTTCAAATTACACACAACAAATATGTAAACACAAAACATCATATCTGGTAACCAATCAATTTTCCATGTGCTAATTTAATGACTATCCAACAACCAAAAAAGGGAGCAGGCTGCTGAGAAAGCACCAGCAATCCTGGCTTCTGTGTCACTGAGAAAGAAGTCAGCGTGCATGAGTCATGAGGCAAGAGAGGGATGAGCAATGAGTTCCTGCTAGTGGGAGGTTTGTCGCTAGCAGGAGGTCATGGAGATTCCGAATAGTTCTTACTTGTCGTCACGAAGTGGATGCGTCATGGTGAGAGAGGGCCAAACAGAGACAAGGTGCAGAGGAGGAACATATACTACCGTCGATCTCAAGATCTTGTTCGGCGAGGATGTTGCAAGTGTTGGGCTATCGCACCACATGGAGGATGACTTGGAGACTAGCAAAGTTTAAGAAAAAATCTCAAATGTTGCTCAAAAGCCCAATTCTTGTGAGTTGTTGATTTTCGTTGGAATCAATGGTGGAGATCACTTCTTGAAAGAGAAGGGAAGTAAGAAAACTCTAGCCCCCATATTCTTTCAAGGGTAAGACGTTACTTAGTGAGAGGAAGAGAGCGGAACATACACAACATAACTAAGATATGAGTGAAAGAAGGAGAAGCAAATATATATGTTCAGATTTGGTGGCTCCAGGCATGTCTGACTCAAGCTCGTGATTGCAGGCTCAAATGTGCTTGGATTTGCGCCAAACTTGATTAGTTCATCTACACTTAGTGTACTTAGATTTGGTTAGTTGATTTGAGGTTTGGTTCCGCACATCATCCAATTTGGAATTTGTTGGTTCAACCAGCTCCAATGCATGTTAAAAATGATGTTGCAGATGATGCACAAGATGATATGCATGGTACAGGTGATGAAAATACTCCCCAACAGCATGAGTTTGATGCGTAAATTGATGATCTGAATCAGCAGCCACCAGTACCAGATAATCCACCAACACCTACTAGATGAGTTGCAAATACCAAGTTGCATTATGGTGAATGTGTTGTTGCTGGTGTAATATCCTTTGGAGGTCCTAGAGCAGACTACTTGTAATGGACTGATTGGTCCCATTGATTTTTACTTCTTACCTTGAGGAGGCTTTCCACGTAAATCATTGTGTCTTTGTGCATGTGATTTCTATTATTCCATTGCATATGTGTTGGTAGATGTTCTCCTCATTATTCATCAAAAGATGAGAAATTAATTGGTGTATTGTTTCTTCCATTTATCCCAATAGTAGGGTCTTCATCACGGCGGTGGAGTGGACATGAAGAACTAGAGCCTAGTGTTGGTGCTTAAGGTGAGAGATGTGCATGATTACACCACCACCACTACTTCGTCATGCTTGGAAGAGGCCGACGGAAGCCTGCTTGGCTAATTGTGTTGCTTGTTTCGTTGTCGGCGAGCTGCACTATGCATGATATTCTTGATGTGCTCCCAATTCCCAATTCCAAAATCCAGAGCACATCAATCTTCATTTTATAGGGAAAGGTAGAGATGTAGGTGTTGGTGAGGTGGTCTGATCCTCTTAAATTCACTTCAAACACACGAGATACTCCTTTAACGAAATTTTGGAACAAAGTTCTATAGATATCTGAAGAGTATCTTGGCCCCCTAAGTGGGTTTTGGAGAGTTAATGACAAAAGCTTAAGTGGCTAATGATAGTTTAAGTGTATGAGCAGGGATTAAAATTACTAAAGGCATCAAGGTGGTTATATCGCTTATCCAAAAAGGAAGTGATGTCTAAAGAAGGATTCCATGAAGGCTTAATTATTTTATATTTTGAAATTGAGTCATAGGAATGCCGTACTATCAAGAAAGACATGAAATTTACTTTCCCTGAGTCGAAAAGGTGCTTTAGAGTAACTAACCAAACCTTTGAGAGACACCTTGCACCAAACACTTCACTGGGTTACTGTTTTTGGGTGCTGATCTTTGAAGTCCGGAGTTTCCGGGTTTTACCCGGACATTCCGGATTTCCCCGGAGTTTCCGGACTTTCCCGGAGTTTCCGGGTCTTAGAGCTGTAACGGCTCTATTTGGGTGAAGAGGTATAAATACCCCTTTCACCCCCTTCTTTCTCTCGCTCTTGCCTCATTTCGAACTGTAGCTTTCAGAACACCTTCTCCCTCCTCTTTACTCCCCTTGGCACTTGGTTGTTGAGCTTTGGTGGGGATTAAAGGAGGAATTCAAGGCTAGAGCAAGTGAGAGTGCTAGTGAGCTGTTTTCCCATCTCTAGAGCACCTTGTTCGTCGCTTGGTCGGTGATTTCGTGTTTATTACTCTTGGAGCTTTGAGCTCCTAGCTGGCTAGGCGTAGCCTTGGAGCATCCAAAGGTTTGTGGCTGCCCAAGGAAGTTTGTATTACCCCGACATTGAGTAAGTGGCTCTAGCTCGATCTTTGTGGTCGCTAGAGAGAGGCAAGTGACCTAGGTGTAAAGGTCCACCCTTTGTGGGTTCCTCAACGGAGATGTAGACCTCAAGGTGTGAGGTTGAACTCCGGTAACAAATCCTTGTGTCCCCTTGTGATTGTTGCTCTTGTTGCTTGCTTGTTATCCTCTTGAGCTCAATTCTAGGGTTTGTTGCTGATCTACGTATTGGTAAAGTTGCTGTAGGTTCTGGGTGGTGAAACAGGCTCTATTCATCTCAGTGCATAACCTATTTTCATAGATCTACACTTGAGCAAGTTTGATTCAGTCGATTTAGTTTTCCTCTCTGAAGCCCGGACAATCCGAACATTTTCCCGGATACTCCGGACTTTCCGGAGTATCCGGAAAAATATCCGGAGACTCCGGACTTCAGCCTGATAAATTTGTTTTAAGTTGTAATTTTTCAGGAACAACTATTCACCCCCCCTCTAGTCGACCTCTAGATCCTTTCAATTGGTATCAGAGCCGGTTGCTCCGTTTGAAGCTTAACCGCTTGGAGAAAAGAGATGTCGACCCCAACTAATCAAGCAACGCCGCCCGAAGGTGACTTGACCAACTCCGGTGGTAACCAACCCCCCGTGAACACACCCGAGGTTCCTACGGGTGCAGCAGGAGGTGCCGGTGGAGCAAGCACAAGTCATCATCCAAGAAATGAAGATGGTGGATCATCTTCATCAAGTGATGAGGACTTTGATGATGCAAGATCAAACCGCTCCACTCGTCGGCCTTCGGGAAGGGAGTTTTCTAGAATCCCTTACGATTACTCCAATTTAATCTTTGATAAACCATCGAGTTCCCACCACATTGGAAAGATACCCCAATTTGATGGAACCGACTATTCCAAGTGGAAGAACTCGATAGAGGAGTATTTGATGGCGGTAAACCCCGCACTTTGGACTGTTGTGAATAGGGGAATCACCTTTCCAAGTGGAGATGCTACTTTGACACAAGCACAAGCGAATGAAATCCAACGCAACTATCAAGCTATTCGCATCATCAAGAGCTCTCTCACCGCCGAAGAGTATGACAAGGTTGATGGTTTGAAGTCCGCCAAAGATGTGTGGGACACTCTCTTTATCAACCATGAAGGAACAAGGCAAGTTAGAGAAGGAAGAATCCGAGCTCTTGAAAGTGAGCTCAACTGCTTCGTCATCAAAGAAGATGAATCTCCACAAGACATGTACAACCGCTTGAACAAGATCATCAACAAGATCAAGTCTCTTGGAAGCACAAGATGGGGAAGAAAAGAAGTAGTTGATAAGATCCTCTCCGCTTATATGGCTAGGGATGTTCAACTCCCTACACTTATTAGAGAGAAGAGAGGCTTCAAGAAGTTCACTCCGGCGGATGTGATTGGTAGAATTGAAGAACATCTTATCACCGTCAAGGAGTCAAAGCTCTCACAAGAAATGTCAAAGATGCATGAACAAATTAAGAAGAACAAGGGAGTAGCTCTCAAAGCTTCAAGCAAAGACAAAGAGAGAAGCGAAAGCTCATCATCCTCCAAGACCGTGGTCAAGGAAGATAGTGATGACACCTTGACTCCCGAGCAAATGGCTCTATTTGTGAAGAGGTTCACCAAGGTGATGAAGAAGGGTGGCTTCTTCAACAAGAACAAAGACAAGGACAAGATCAAGACCAAGAGAACATCCAAGAGGCCATGCTTTGGGTGTGACAAGGAGGGTCATTTCATTGCGGAATGCCCCAACATCAAGGTGAGAAGAAGAGACACCAACAAGTATGACAAGAACAAGAAGAAGGAAGTTGGTGAAGCTCATTTGGGTGAAGAATGGGATTCAAATGATGATAGCTCCGACTCCGATGATGAAGTGGGGCTTGCTACAATATCCATTGCTCAACCCATTGACAAGCCATCACTCTTTGGGGATCTCACCGATGATGAAGATGACTTCACCCACACATGCCTCATGGCTAGGGGCACCAAGGTAGACACTAAACCTTCTCCCCTAGATGTTGATGATGATAATGATAGTGATGATGAATTTGAAAAAATGATCACTAGTTTTGGCAAGAAAGCAACCAAAAGAATTATGAACCTTCTAAATGAGATCAAGAATAGAGATGAGACTCTTTAGGTGCAAGAAGAACTCTTTAGACTTGAGCGAGAGAAAACCATTTCCCTTGAGAATGCCCTTGTAATTGAAAAGAAGGGTCTCAAGGTGCAAGAGGGCTTGCTCAAGGAAAAAGAGGAAGAAATTCTTAGCCTCAAGAATTCTCAAGCTAAAGAGGCCGTTATAATAGATGAATTAACTAGGAAGTCTTTCCTAGCTAAGGATGCTTGCACTAGACTTGATAGTGAAAAGGTTGAACTTCAAGAGAGCTTAAAACGCTTGAGAGCTAGTCATATTGCAATTGAAGTTCGACTTGACAACCTTAAGAAAAGTGCTAACACAACCTCTAATGATGCTACCTCTAACTCAAATGCTTCTACAAGTAATGGTTGTTCTAGATGCTATAAACTTGATTTAAATGCTTATGCTACTAACATGGCCGAGATGAATGCAATGAAGAAAGAGATTGCTCGGTTGTCAAACTCTCTTGTTGAGGAAAAGAAGAAGGAACCTAAGAGAGGAGAGTTTGAGAACCATACCAAGGGCTTTGGTTCAAACTATATGAAGAAGTTTGCCTTTGATCAAGGGCAAGGCTCCAAAGACCCTATCCCATTCATCAAGAACAACCACACAAGGGGTGTGGGAACAAGAAATGTGGTGCATGGGATGAAGCAATTGGGTGCCAAGGTCGAAGGTAAACAACCTAGGCTCAACACTCCCATCAAGTTCAAGAGCTCCAATGGCACATCCCATGAACCACAAGTAAAGACCAAAGTGGTGCAAGCCAAGCAAACCAAGAAGCCCAAGGCACATGCTTCACAAGACAACTTTTATGCCGACTATGTGTTGACATGGAACCACAAGGGTAAGGTGGTGGCCAAGTATGTGGGACCCCGCACACAAGGTTCAATTATCAAAAGGAATGTGTGGGTACCCAAAGTTCTTGTGACTAACGTGAAATGACCCAACTCTAATTGGGTACCTAAAAATCAAGCCTAATTTGTTTTGTAGGCATACTCCTCCGGTGGAGCCAAATGGGTGATTGATAGTGGATGCACCAATCACATGACCGGAGAGAAGAAGATGTTTATGTCTTGTGAAATGATTGAACATCCCACGGAAAAGATTGCCTTCGGAGGCAATGGTGGTGGAACGGTTGTTGGTTTAGGTAAAATTGCTATCTCAACCAATCATTCAATTTTCGATGTTTATTTGGTTGAATCTTTGGACTACAATTTGTTATCCGTGTCACAACTTTGTGAGATGGGCTACAATTTTTTGTTCACCAATGAGGGTATGACCGTCTTTAGAAGAGGCGATGACTCCGTTGCTTTTAAGGGTGAACTCAAGGGAAGGCTTTATTTGGTGGACTTTACATCAGAGAAAGCCCAACTTGATACATGCTTAATGGCAAAGTCTAGCTTGGGTTGGCTTTGGCATCGCCGGCTAGCCCATGTTGGGATGAATAATCTCAACAAACTTCTAAAGGGGGAACACATCCTAGGACTAATAAAAGTTCATTTTGAGAAAGATAGAATTTGTAGTGCTTGTCAAGCCGGAAAACAAGTTGGTGCTCCTCACCCCTCCAAGAACGTTCTCACCACTACAAGACCATTGGAATTACTTCACATGGATATCTTTGGTCCCGTGGCCTATGTTAGTATTGGAGGAAGCAAGTATGGATTTGTCATTGTTGATGACTACTCTCGGTACACTTGGGTATTCTTTTTGCGTGACAAGAGCAAGGTTCATGAGGTATTCAAGAAGTTTGCAACTAGAGCTCAAAATGAGTTCATGTGAAGATCAAGAGAGTAAGAAGTGACAATGGCACCAAGTTCAAGAACACCAACATTGAAGAGTATCTTGATGGTGAAGGCATTGGTCACGAATTCTCTGTCCCATACACACCGCAACAAAATGGGATCGTAGAGAGGAAGAATAGGACTCTCATAGAAGCCGCAAGAACCATGCTTGATGAGTACAAGACTTCGGATAGTTTTTGGGCGGAAGCGGTCAACACGGCATGTCATGCTATCAACCGCTTATATCTTCACAAGCTTCGACACAAGACCGCCTATGAACTCGTAACCGGTAAGAAGCCCAATGTGTCTTACTTTAGAGTTTTTGGTTGTAAGTGCTTCATTCTCAACAAGAAGCCCAAGAACTCTAAGTTTGCACCTAAAGTTGATGATGGTATTTTTCTTGGTTACGCCTCAAATGCTCACGGTTATCGCGTCCTCAACAAAACCACCGGTTGTGTTGATGTGGCATGTGACATGACATTTGATGAATCTAATGGCTCTCAAGTGGAGCAAGTTGATGAAGTGTGTGTAGGCAAGGAAAAGACCTCTGCAAATGATATCAAGAAGATGGCAATTGGGGAGATCAAACCTCAAGAAGAAGATGAGGAAGACGAAGTCATTGAAGCAACACCAAATGGTACAGCCGCTGCGAAGTCCGGAGACTCCGGAGCAAACTCTAGAGAGTCCGGGGAATCCGGGCGAACCGGAGTGTCCGGGCATTTCGGAGAATCCGGACTTTCCGGAAACTCCGGAGATTTGTCCGGAGATTCCGGACCCTCTGATGGTGATGCTCAAACACATCAAGAAGCTGAAGAATTGATCCAACAAGACTCCTCTGAATCACATCCAAGAGTTCGTCAAAGCATTCAAAGAGATCATCCAGTTGACAATATTCTTGGAAGCATAAGAAGATGGGTCACTACAATATCGAGATTTGCTAACTTTTGTGGGCACTACTCTTTTGTGTCCATGATTGAACCTCTCTCTGTGGAGGAAGCTCTTCAAGACGCTGATTGGGTGATAGCCATGCAAGAAGAGTTGAACAACATCACTCGGAATGAAGTCTGGTCCTTAGTGGAACGCCCCAAGCAAAATGTAATCGGAACAAAATGGGTGTACCGCAACAAACAAGACGAGGATGGGGTAGTGACCAAGAACAAGTCAAGGTTGGTTGCCAAGGGATATACTCAAGTTGAAGGCTTGGACTTTGGAGAGACCTATGCACCGGTGGCAAGACTTGAAGCAATTCGTATCTTATTGGCTTTTGCTACACATCATGATTTCAAGCTCTTTCAAATGGATGTCAAGAGTGCATTCTTGAATGGCCCAATCTCTGAAGAAGTGTATGTTGAGCAACCACCGGGCTTTGAAGACCCTCAATTCTCCAACCACGTCTACAAGCTCCATAAGGCGCTCTACGGTCTTAAGCAAGCACCTAGAGCATGGTATGAATGCCTAAGGAATTTCTCCTAAGGAAAGGCTTTGAAATAGGCAAAGCCGATCCTACTCTTTTCACTCGCAAAGAAGGAAATGATTTATTTGTGTGCCAAATATATGTCGATGACATCATATTTGGTTCTACTAACAAAGCTTGGGCAGATGAATTTAGTAGGATTATGACTAAGAGATTCGAGATGTCCATGATGGGAGAGTTGAAGTTCTTTCTTGGATTTCAAATCAAGCAACTCAAGGAAGGCACGTTCATAAGTCAAACCAAATACACTCATGACATGCTCAAGAAGTTTGACATGGACAAGGCCAAACCCATCAAGACTCCAATGCCATCCAATGGACATCTTGACTTAAATGAAGATGAAAAAAGCGTGGATCAAAAGGTATTTCACTCCATGATAGGATCCTTGCTTTACCTTTGTGCATCTAGGCCCGATATTATGCTTAGTGTGTGCATGTGTGCAAGGTTTCAAGCCAATCCTAAGAAATGTCATCTCATGGCTGTTAAGAGAATCTTTAGATACTTAGTACACACTCCTAACCTTGGTTTATGGTACCCAAAGGCCTCCACTTTCAATCTACTTGGCTATTCCGACTCGGATTATGCCGGTTGCAAGGTAGATAGAAAGAGTACATCCGGGACTTGCCAATTCCTTGGAAGGTCCTTGGTGTCTTGGAGTTCAAAGAAACAAAATTCCGTTGCCTTATCCACCGCCGAGGCCGAGTATGTTGCAGTCGGCGCTTGTTGTGCTCAACTACTTTGGATGAGGTTCACTTTGAGGGACTTTGGTTGTACGTTTAGCAAAGTGCCACTCTTGTGTGACAATGACAGTGCCATCAAGCTAGTGAATAACCCCGTAAACCACTCAAGAACAAAGCACATAGACATAAGACACCATTTCTTGAGAGACCACGAAGTCAAAGGAGATATCGCTCTAAGTCATGTGAGCACCGAAAAGCAACTAGCCGATATCTTCACAAAGCCTCTTGATGAACTAAGGTTTCGTGCTTTGAGGAGTGAATTAAATATCTTGGATTCTCGTAACTTGGCTTGAGATCATGCACATACTTGAGTGCTCTTAGATCAGGTTTTTGACAAAGAAAAATGATTGGAAAACTTTGTGCTTTTGATTTTGAAATATTTGGATCTTCATTAGGTTCAACACTTAGACTATTGTTTCCATTGCTTGATTGTTGGCTAGTGTCAAGTGTTGAACTTATCAAGCTCATATATATTACATAGTAGACTCCAAATCTGTTTCCCAATAAAAATTCCTTGAAAATTCTTTGGTTGTCTGCCAGGGGGAGCGGAGTCTCCGGACCTGAGCCCGGAATGTCCGGATAATCCGGAATCTCCGGACTCAGCCCAGATACTCCGGGTTATAACGGTTCCCTATTTATATCTCGTGTTACTGCGGTCAAACCCTAGTTTTTCACTTTCTACCGCAGTCACTTCTCTTCCACAGCCGTCTCCCCCCTCCAGGTCGTCCATGGCGCCCCTCCTTGCGACCTAGGGTTTCCACCCCTCTCCATCCTCCTCCACCCTCGAGCCCCCCCATCCCCACCGGCCACTCCACTTGCTGCTCCTCTCCGGCCCTCCCAAGCCCGAAGGAAGCATCCTCCCTCGCCGGTGACTCGTGGAAGAAGAAGGAGAAGCCCCTCTCCCGGATTCAAGTTGACCTCAAGGAGTTGAAGCCTCTCGTGGTGAAGACTCACGAGGTGTGCAAGGACTCATACTTTGGAAGCACCCCCACGGTCTCCATCTCTCTCCTAAGGTACCCATGGTCCTTTTGCCTGATCTCTCTCTCGGATGAATCCATGGATATCTCCTGCATAATTAGACTCCTTATTCTCTATAGAACCTGGATCTGCAATATCTCGAGTTTTTAGTGGTTAGTTTATGCTGCATTGTGATTTAGGGTTTCAGCTGCGAAACCCGAAATCTCCGGATTTTCACATCCGGATACTCCGGACTTTCCGGAATATCCGGACAAATTTCTGGAGACTCCGGGGTTTGCACCTGAAACCTCAAATTACCTTGTGACGTATCTTCCCATGAACTCTATCTCATGTTTGGATCCTTATCTTTGATCAGATCATGAGGGTGAAGCCCGATTCCGGGGAACCCGTCACCCAAAGGCGCACCAAGGCTAGGCATGACCCCACTACTCTAAGGGTTGTGCAAGAGACATTGGGTCAAGAGTCTTCTCAGCGTCCACCCAGAGCAAGAAGGCGTGATCCCCCTCCCTCCTACTATGAGGGTGGTGAAGAAGAAGAAGAGGGGATTGTGGAGCAAGAGGGGAGTGAAGACGATGATGATGATGAGGTGAGCGATGAGAACTATGAGCAGCCTGATGAGCCTCCTCACCGTCATGGAAAGGGCCCTGCAAAAGAAAAGCCTCGCTTCAAGCCTCATCCCAAGAAGAAGCACACCGCACCATATATCTCCCAAAGCCGTCTCGTTCCTCATTCCTCTCTTCCAAAGAACCGCGCCACACCATACTCCCACATCTGTCCTAAAACTCCCCCTAGGCTCATTGCCACCCTCCCATCCGATGTGAGGAACATCACCACTCCAATCAATCTTAGGGACCCTAGCTCCGTGCATGGGTTTGCCGAACATCTTGCTAGAGACTACTCCAAGAATGCCCTTGCCATGAGGGAGCAAAGAGAGGACAATGTGTATCGCTATATCAAGAGTGAAGGACTTGAGGCTCGTTTTTTGTGTGACTTCCATAGAGATTTCTATCAAACTGTCATTAGAAGCAACACCATGAAGCTCAAGAACAAGGTCCCCATTGTGAAGATGCAATATATTGATTGGAAATACTATAAAGAGCTCAATGATCCGGTCTTCACTCAAGTTATTGCTAAGTGCAAGGAAGTGGGTCTCTTCGATCTCATGGGCTTTCGCTACAATTGGAACAAGGAAATTCTTGCCCAATTCCATTGCTCCTACTTCTATAACCCACGGGACAACACCTTCACATGGACCACCCAAGGAGCCAAACACACCATTGACTACATGACATTCTCTAGGCTCCTAGGTCTTGGTTCCAAAGATGAAGACCGCACTCCCATTCACAATGAGGAGAAGTACAAGCCCAAGGATTTGGCCTACATGTTTCCCAACCGGGCTTTGGCGGAATTTGGTAAAGCGGACACTCTTCTTCCTTATTTCTACTACTTCAATCAGTTTTTCTGCTCTACCATTGATCCTAAGATGGGTGATGCAACCTCTCTTCGCTACTATGCTCCAAATCTCCTTAATCGTGTGGCACCGGAAGAAGAGGGTTTTTGCATTATCGACTTCATTTGGAATGAGCTTAGAAGGGCCATGAATGATCCTATGAAGCATCTCCCATATGCCCCTTATCTCATGTACATGATCGAGCGGGTCACCAATACTCGTTTTCCTAAGGATGTCTCCCATGAGCCACTCCGTCATATCCGTGACCGCTCCAAGAAGAGAGCATCTATGGGAACCACGCACTATGGCTCTTCTAGTGCAGCTCCTCGTCATGATGATGAGCCCATCACTCCTCCACCGGCTCACCCTTCTCGTCCCAAGAAAAGCATGATCAAGCGTGTACTTAGGAGTATCTTCTCCATGTGCAAGTACACCGCGGAACAAGTGAACGAGAATAGGCGCAACATTCTTGAGATCAAGGCCCGTGTCAACCTCCCCACTGAGCCCCATCATGATCTTCTGGAGTTTGATGATCCCTTCGCCGAGTGGGATGCCATGGATGATGTCCGTGCCGCTGCTGCTGTTGCTGAGGCTGCGGAAGAGGAAGATGATGACTCTCCTCCCTCCGCTTCTTCTCCTCAACCTCTACGGTCCCGCCGCCATGCTCGAGTTGAAGAAGAGGAAGAAGAAGAAGAAGAAGACAACGACGACGACTGACCACTACTGCCCCTGCTATCCTCACTTCCTTTTTGGTGCTTGACGCCAAAGGGGGAGTGATTTATCTTAAGTTTATGTCTGTTTTGGAACTTTGGCTTGTAATAACTCTAAATTTCCGTCTATTTGTGTAATACTATGTGAGCTTGAGACTTATGCTTGTGTGAATGTGGTGGTGAACCCTATTTTTATCTGTCTAAGGAAAATTGTGGTAGTTTGAAATGACTTGATGATTTCTGTTTTTTCTGTGTTGACCAGAAATCCCGGTGATTCCGGGCTTTACCCCGGAAAGTCCGGATTTTTCCGGACACTCCGGATTCTCCCCGGAGACTCCGGGTTTCTGAGCATAACACTTCTTTGTCATTTCTGAGTGCATATTTTGTCATGAGCATTTCACACATTTTTCCTGTTACACACACAAGCACCCCACTCCTTGTCACATGACACACTCATACTTTAGCTCTTGTGGAAATTATTGGTCCTAATGGACCCTTGAGATTCAAACTCATATTGCACACATTAAGGGGGAGTGTCATGTAGACTTCATTTATTGATTATATCTCTCTTGTTAAACTTAAGCTTGTTGTCATCAATCACCAAAAAGGGGGAGATTGAAGAGTATCTTGGCCCCCTAAGTGGGTTTTGGAGAGTTAATGACAAAAGCTTAAGTGGCTAATGATAGTTTAAGTGTATGAGCAGGGATTAAAATTACTAAAGGCAACAAGGTGGTTATTGTTGACGGTTGAATCTCGTTGTAAACTTCGACTCGCAAGCGAACGAGCCATGGGACCCTTCTTCCCTTAAGTGTGAACCCAAGGTATCGAATCCGTGGAACAGTGTGTAAAACAAGAATCAATCTACTAAAGCGAAAAGAACTCTTCGAATCTTTGAGAGAAGATCAAATGCATCTAATCTATAAAACTCAAGAGGTAGCAAGAGAAAGCATAGAGATAACCGATCTAGAAAGGTAGATCATGCCTTTGTTGTAGTTCCGAAAAAGAGATGAAGATAGAAAACGAATCTCATTAAAAGCCTCTTTAAATCGTGGTCTCCGTTCCATCCCCTGTGGTGTCGCCTTACACCTGATCCAGGTGTCCTGTCATGACGTCTTGGTTTTTCAGCGGTTAACCTACAAGCACGCTCACAAGGAGCATGTCGCAATCCTTGGTAGATCCGGTATGCACCTCTAGCCACCGCGGCTACAAGAACACCTCGAGCAATCTATCTCGAGAATAGATTGAAAAGAAGCAAACCCAAGAAGAACGAATTCGTAGAAGAGACACTTGATCGCTAGAAATCAGATTCATATAATAACTTCACCATGAATGATACATGAACAAGATCACCAACCAGGATCCTACCTTGATCTTGATTCTAGCTCCGGAACTCCGACGTGGTCTTCCTTGCAAGGTTCCCACGTCGGCTAGGGTAGCCCTAGACAACTAGCTCGACCCTCCTCTCCGAGATGGTGTCCCTCTAGCTTCTCTGCCCCTCGGCGGCGAATGACGAATGAATAGATACGTGGCTTTTGGCGTGGCACCTATAAATAGCCAGAGGGGGATCTAGGTCAAAGGGGGCGACGAAATGGGCCAGGCCGATCGGCCCATTCCGATCGGCCTGGGCCCGTTTCGGCCCGATTCGCCCCCCGCTTTCTTCTGGATGCTTCTCGTGATATTTGGAGTTCCTGCCGAGTTGCATGTGGGCCCTTGACGTCATCTTCTCTACGAAATAGATAAGGGTACTTGTCGCGCAAGCTCCCGCATTTTCTGCTCAAGTCCCCGGAGAATTGCCTTCTCGTCCTTCGGTCCTCGGGTCATTTGGAGTCATGTTCACGTCGTGTCTTGACTTGTTCCGGGCTTCACGATCCTCTTGCAAAGTGCTCGATGAACGATATCCGGAATCATCCTTTTAAGTACTTAATTCCTGCGTAAACAATAAACTCCAAAAACCACATGCATACACGAACTTGATATATCAAGGGGGTTAGGATCGTTAGTATGGATATTAAATTAATACCAACATTGAAGGTAAACTCATGGCTAGGTTGACGGAAATCGACCGCCAACATCCCCCCATGCTTAAACCTTGCTCGTCCTCGAGTAAGCCTTCAATGGATATCAGTGTTGCCCTTCAATGTTCATAACCTGCACTTGATCATATATGAAAAAGACATAATGCTCTCTAAAATTATATAAGTTAAAGTTTCATAGTGTAACTAGCTTTCTTCTTCATGGAGGGTAGATATCAATAAAGCTCTTTCCACAAGTAATTAATCATGCTCCCAAAATTGAAATAAATCTTAGATACTTTGAAAATTAAGAACGAGATAGAAAAATTGATTTACCAATATCAATAACAAACCTCCTTACATCTTGCTCATGTACTCTCAACTCATCTTATCTCTCAAGCCTACTAGAACTACTCCTTTCCTCTCTCAAGTATTTGGTGGAAAGCTTTATATGGAGCTATGGGAAAGTTTAGTCCTATCAAGATTTCATAAATGGAATGCAAACAAAACAAGACAAGTTCCTCATGGAATTACCGAGCCTAGTCAAAAAGGTCATTGGAAAATAATGTTTCAAGGAGGGGGGAGAGAAAAATACACACACTTTTAGATAGGTGGACATGTGCAAATGGAATGAAGTGATCCCGAGGCACAAGCAAAGTCCTCGTTATCGGATTGCACATGGTTGGAAAAGAGTATGGGTCCTGATCTTGAAGCTCTTTGAACATTTCAAGTGTAACTAGAGAACCGGGGAGCTTTATATTTTTTTCTCCTTTATTTTTCTCCTCATACTTTCTCCTTTATTTTTTTTCTTTCATCATACTTTCTCCATCATTTTTTTCTTTTTCATTCATTTTTCATTTTTTTAACTCCCCTTGAACTCTAGACTACACTAGTACTTCCTTGGCAACCCTCCCATGCTTAGACGTTGCTCGTCCTCGAGCAAAAGAGGTGTAAGGAAAATGCCAAGGTGGTACTAAAATTTTTGGAATCTTCTATGGAGAAAGATACTCGAAATCTTCTACGGGTCTTTTTGGAATCTCCCGAAGTTATCTCCACTTGATGGCGCTTTCTTCTTGTAGTCTTCCTCAAAATATTCATCCATACTCAAGTTTGGGTTTGATCAAGGAGGTGAACACAAAAAGAGATGATATGTGTTTGTGGGTGGATATCCGGCGAGGTTTGCGAAATTCCCAATGTGGAAACTCACAATGCACGGATAGAAAGGCTAGCAAAAAGATCGATACACAAAAATACGGAATGACCAGCTTCTTAGACTCGAACCATTAAGAACTAAATCTGAATTGAAGCACCCAAAAATTAATCTTGAAACACTAAGATTTTTCACTCAATCATAATATGGCTTTGGATGGGTAGAGCAAAATTCAAGTGGTCATTATGATAAGGCTAGCATCATTTTAAGCATAAAAAGAAATCATCCTTGATTTAACCAAAAATGAGAGCATGAAAAACACCATGGGACTTAAATTATCGTTACCTCCACACAAGATTAAGCTAGTATTTAAGTTGATTTTCAGATTTGTTTTTAAAAGAGAGCACTAGCTTAATCATATATAAAACAAGTTTAGGCATGATCAAAGCGGCAACAATCATCACATATCGCATGGTACAACTTTCCATCCATATTAAAAATTATAAAACGATGGTGAACTTTATTCATGGCGATGGGAAATGAAAACTACTACACACATGCTGAAATCAAACAAAATAGAAGATGCTACGCACACACATTCTTGCACACAAACTGAAAATAAAAGAAAGGGAAAAATAAAAATCAAACCAAACTTGCATGTGTCTTCCTTCCTTCATCTTCACTCTTGCAGTGGTTGCTCATTGTATCCTTGCTCATAATAATGTTGCATCGGTCCTCCATGAAACTCCTCCGGTGGCATTAGATGTAAGCGCCCAAGTTGGTAGGTGATGTTCGCCGTTCCCTCTTGCATGTTGTTCATGTGCGAGTGCACGATCTTGGCGTCTTGCACATTCCTCTCCACATAAGCTCCAATGATGGCTGCACTTTGTTGCGGTTGGACTAAATGTGAATAAGGTTGAACAAATGCCGCATTTGGTACTATGTACGGCGCGCCTCCCGGTTGACCATACATTGGAGGTGGAGGCCCCATAGGCATTCCACTCCCCCATGCTTGCATTGGAACACCCCCACATGGCTGCATTGGGACTCTAACTTGTGGTGATGGAATCCCTCCATAATGTGGCATTGGAACTCCGCCATATGATGCTCCGGTCCACCCGGTAGGTACACTACCACTTGATGCTCCTTGGAATGTGGCTCCTTGTCCTCCTTGGGCTGCGGATGATGACCCTTCTTCAATTATGACTCCTCTCTTGCTCTTCTTGGCTGCCACATGTGGTTCATCTCCCAACCAATCTTCTCTCCCTTCGACAAATAATTTCAACTTCATATCCGGGAGAGGGATATTTACCACTACCACCCTGAATCCTTTCTTCTCATCTCCACTTATATACTTTCCTTGCCTCAAATAATCTATGCCCAATGAAGTCCCAATAAGCAGAAGTTGTGGGTTTCTTCGGATTGTTGGTTTTAATGCAATAGCCAACATTGTCAAATAGCAACCCGAACCAATACTTCCTCTTCCCGAGACCGCTTCACCAATACTCATGGATTTATCATGATGTATGTCGGGTTGATTTCTTGTCTTGCCACCAATCCCGCATATAGCCAATTCAACTTTGTGTCAGTGATCTTTGTCTCTCTCATCCTTCCCATGATACTCTTGCTCATCCATGAGTGGAAGACTTGGATAATAATATTCTTGATGCTATTTCTTTGTCGATTCTCCTTCTCCGAAATCATCCCCCAAAATTCTTCAATTTGGCCCACTTGGACTTCAACTAATTCCGGTGCATTCTTCTTTAAACCGAGCAACTCTCTAATATAATCATAGGGGATCACTTGCTCTACATCTTCAAGATGGAATGAAAGGCATGCCACGCCTTCCTCCGTGATCTCCGGCTTCATTGTCATAAGTATTTCAAGAGCAAGTTCCTTGTGCACATGTACCGTAACTCCATTGGAAAATTGCGTCCACCCAAGGTGATCTAAGAGTTGATAAATATCCGAATGGAATCCCAACTTGAGTAGAGCATCATCATCAAAATCAACATTCGCCACAATCCTTCCTTCAAGAAAACCAAGCCTCTCTTCTTCTTCCTTCGACATAATGGTGAAGCCATATTTCGAGCGCTTGCTCTTGTAGGGTGGAGGGATGGTTGAGCGCGTCGATCGTCATGGCGGCTCCTCGGTATGCCCACGCGGTTCAGTGAACCGCATGGACGAGCTTCGTGTATCCCTCATGCCACCAAGGAGTAGCATGTCACCCCTTGGTGCCACGACATCTTCTTCCATGCTTCGCGGAGACTCGGAGACTAAGTGCCTCCACGAAGAGCCCAACGACGGCGCCTTCGATGATGATGATGATTGTTTCTTCCCAAGAACGAAGTTGACGGCCTTCCTCATGGTTCCTTGCTGCAAGAACACTCAAACAACTCTCCCGGGGTTTCTTGCCATAAGAAAAATTGCACAAAGAAAGTATATGGAAGAACAAGAATTGTGGTGAATTTTTTTTCAGGATTTTTGGACTAAGGATTGGAGGACGAATTTTTTTGGAGAGTTTGGGAGCTTCCTGGACTATGAACTTGCAACGGGGTAGAGGACTTACCATCCAAAGGGGAGCACCGGGGGCTTAAAAAGGGCGCCAGGCCGACCGGCCTAGTCCGATCGGCCTAGGGCCTCTCTTCCCCCAATTGCTCACCTTTTTTCCTGGGATGCTCTTTAGTGCATTGGGACCTCCTAGCCTCGTGCTCCACGTTAGACCACCGCCCAAATGTTCTCATCCACTCCCTTCCCTTGAATGATGAGCTTAATCTCCTTTCTCCTTTTCTTTGTGTCAACTCTTGTCTCCCATGTCTCCTTGCTTCATGTGCCTCCATTGATTCCTGCAAAAACATGATGCTTGCTGCCCCCCATGCTTGTCATGACAAGTCCCTAGGATGCTTTAATGATTTATGCCTTCCCATGAAGCATCCTAGGTCCTTAAGTGTTAATTAACCTCAAATACCCCACATGATCATGTTTAGACACTTAATCACTCCTCTAATTTCAAAAATTCAAATTTAATTCAGAACTAACATGAGTCCAAATATATTATTAGAGGAGTTTTTAAGCATCAAAAACATTTGTAAGTCGAAAATTTTCCGACTACATTGATTTTGGTTCACCGGGATCGCTCACTCTCATTAATTGATAGCGAGCTCCTCCGTCTTGACCGTAGGGTGATGGGTTTAGGTTTCTAATTTTGGCTAAACATGAGAGAGAGATTTTGAATGAATAAAATCAAAAGAGGCTTTGGAAAAATCTAACTCTAGAGAAACCGTTAGATGTTATGCAAAGTTAAACCAAAAATCGATTTTCCTATGTTCACGCGAGTCCTACCATGCGTCAAAAATTTAAAATTATTAAAGAACAACGCAGGGCTCTACTCATGTGTTTTTAGCATGAAAAACAAGTCAAACTTACCACCATGGGGAGGATGGGAAGTTTTAATAGGTGCTGAAATTTTTGGTGCTAGTTTCTCGAAAAGAGGCAAATAAACCATTGGATGGCTCATGTCATTGGTTTATGATAGAAAAATCCAAAACAAAATAACCGAGCAAATTTAAGGTCTCTAACAAATGATCAACCACTTAAGAGTTTATACCAAGTCTTGCGTAGCAAATTCTATGACCGACTTACTTGAAACTTGAAAATCTTCCGGGTTGCCCTCCCGGTAGCCTTTATTCTTGAGCGGGTTGTCCTCCCGGTAGCTTTATTCTTGACTCGACGAACGGGTTGCCTCCCGCCTAGCGCTTTGTTTAGAGTCCATAGCTAGACTTCTTCACTCCTTCACTTCGGATCAACGCTCTTTGCGGGTGTTGCAATCTTGGGTACCCACTTCCGCACCATCTTCTTCGGCGCAGGTTTATTAGTTGGCCTTGTCATCTTTTTGGTCTTCACAGGTGGGCTTTGTTCCTTTGTCTTGACGGACGCAACAATCTTGACTTCATTGCTTTTCTTTGCTTCCTTCTCCTTTGGCTCTTCCTTGACAATGCGACGATGAGGCGGAACATATTTGACGTTAATCATATTGCATACCTCGGAGCGTGGACGAAACTTGTAGATACTCCATTTGCCGTTAATGTCGAACTCGATCTCCCCCTTGCCGACGTCGATGGTTGCCCTAACGGTCTTGAGGAATGGCCTCCCAAGGATGAGAGGCGGCTTCGCCCTTTCTCCCATCTCCAGCACGACGAAGTCGACGGGGATGATGTAGTCCCCAACCTTCACGGGTACGTCCACGGCGATCCCCGCGGGGTAGCGAATAGAATTGTCACCCAACTCCAAACTCATAGCCGTGGGCTCTAGCCCCAGTAGGTGTAGCTTCTCGAACACGTCCCTTGGCATGACGCTCACACTTGCCCCAAGATCGCACAATGCCTTCTCAAAATTGAATGAGCCGATGGAACACGGGATGGTCGGACATCCGGGGTCTCTTTGCTTCGCCGGCCCTTGATTTGCAATAGCGGCGCTGCATTGCTCTGACATCTTGATGTGATCTCCCCCGAGTGCCGCCATCTCATACTTGTTGGCAAGTATGTCTTTGAAGTAGCGAGAGTATGTTGGAACTTGAAGAGCGTCCAATAGCGGCATGTTGATGCTTAACCTGCGCACCACTTCCACAAATTTTTCAAAGTGATTATCAATTTTACCTTGGAAGTAGCGTGGCTTTAGCAGCGGTATCTTCGTGTCATCACTTGGCATTTCAAACTCCGGCTCTTCTGTGACTATCTCCGGAGTAGTAGCAACTTCTTCCTTAATGTTTCCTTCCGTCTCGGCGGTTTGCTTAGGCTTCCTTGCTCCGGCTGAATTTTCGGGATCTACGGTCTCCTTTCCCGAGCGAGTTTGAATAGCTTTTGCCGAATCGGACCCTTGGGGCTGCCCCGGTAGCTTTCCTTCATTGGCCGGAAGGCGCCCGGCAAGTTGTCCCACTTGTGACTCCAACATCTTCATCATATTAAGCACTTGTTGGTTGGAACTTCCGACCTCCGTCACCTTGCCATCAATATTCTCCAATATCTTGTCCATAGCCTTGAACTTAGTGACGGTGTCCTTGTTGATCTTAGCTTGCTCGTCCATGAAATCCTTCAATTGTATACGAAGAGGCACCACATTTTGAAGAGATGAACTTGCATTAAATTGAGATCTACCTTGACCGTAGCGATAATTCGGCAAATCACCCTTCCTCATGTAGTCGAGCATCCTTGCTTCCTCCGGACAATCTTTTTGGACATGGCCGTACTCCCCGCACTCTTCACATGTGGATCTTGCTTCGGCGGCCTTTAGGTCTTGAGCCTCTTTCTTTTCCATTTCCATCTTCTCCAACCTCCTCATGAGCGAGTCAATTTTTCCTTCTAGAAGATCCTCCTTTTCAACCTGCAAAACACCCTTGACATTGCCCATGGGCTGAACCGGAAGTAAGTGTCCCGACGACGCCCATGTATCATTGTCCGCAACCTTCTTGAATAGAGTGAAAGCTTCCGTTGGAGTAAGCTCAATGATAGATCCTCCCGCCGATGCATCAATTACGGTCCTCGATGCCATATTGAGCCCTCGATAGAACTTTTGTACGAGGTCTTCCTTCGGGAACTTGTGATGTGGCAAGGCCCAGATGTACTCATTGAAGCACTCAAAAGCCTCCGCGATAGTCTCCGTAGGATATTGAGCAAAAGTAGCAATCTTATTACGCAAGCTTTGAGTCTTACCCGGCGAATAGTATTCCTTCATGAAAGCCTTCATCAACTCTTCCCAAATTTGCACCGTGTCTGTCGGCAAAGTATAGAACCATTACAAAGCTTTCCCAAGTAGCGAGAACGGGAAAAGCCTCGCCCTCAATTGATTTTGAGTCACCCCATCCATCTTGAAAGTTTGACAAAGCTGGACGAAAGCTTGAATGTGGAGGTTAGGGTCCTCTTTACCGGTGAACGGCGAGTGTTGCACCATGCGGATGGTTGAAGTCTTGATCTCGAACGGTCTTGCGATGTCATCAAGGTTGAGAACGGGTATATCACGGAGTTCCGGGATGCATAGCTCCCCGATCTTGCGTTCCGGTTGTGGATCTCCCATTGGTGGCGGTTGTTGCGGATCTCCTCTCGGACTTTGAGGTGGAGATTCCGACGACGATCCCGACGATCCGTCTTCCGCTTTTGGATTCGCAAATTCCAGCTTCTTAGCTTGTGCCGCGCGTCTCCTTTGCCTGTAAAGTTTTTCTGAATCATCCACAAAATTTTTCGGTTTGTTGGAGAGATGGCCGTCCATCTCCTGTTAGGGTTAGCAATAAACAAAATATACACAAAATCTAAAAAATAACTAAAAAAAGAAATTAGATTAGATTGATTTTTTTTATTTATGGAATGATCAAATCTTTGTAGATGCAAAAGAAAAATATAAAAGAAAATGAAAAATATTTACGAACACGATAATAGATTGGATCTTGATTACTTATTCCCCGGCAACGGTGCCAGAAAAAGGGGGTTTTGACAGCTTGTTGACAATTGAATCTCGTTGTAAACTTCGACTCGCAAGCGAACGAGCCATGGGACCCTTCTTCCCTTAAGTGTGAACCCAAGGTATCGAATCCGTGGAACAGTGTGTAAAACAAGAATCAATCTACTAAAGCGAAAAGAACTCTTCGAATCTTTGAGAGAAGATCAAATGCATCTAATCTATAAAACTCAAGAGGTAGCAAGAGAAAGCATAGAGATAACCGATCTAGAAAGGTAGATCATGCCTTTGTTGTAGTTCCGAAAAAGAGATGAAGATAGAAAACGAATCTCATTAAAAGCCTCTTTAAATCGTGGTCTCCGTTCCATCCCCTGTGGTGTCGCCTTACACCTGATCCAGGTGTCCTGTCATGACGTCTTGGTTTTTCAGCGGTTAACCTACAAGCACGCTCACAAGGAGCATGTCGCAATCCTTGGTAGATCCGGTATGCACCTCTAGCCACCGCGGCTACAAGAACACCTCGAGCAATCTATCTCGAGAATAGATTGAAAAGAAGCAAACCCAAGAAGAACGAATTCGTAGAAGAGACACTTGATCGCTAGAAATCAGATTCATATAATAACTTCACCATGAATGATACATGAACAAGATCACCAACTGGGATCCTACCTTGATCTTGATTCTAGCTCCGGAACTCCGACGTGGTCTTCCTTGCAAGGTTCCCACGTCGGCTAGGGTAGCCCTAGACAACTAGCTCGACCCTCCTCTCCGAGATGGTGTCCCTCTAGCTTCTCTGCCCCTCGGCGGCGAATGACGAATGAATAGATACGTGGCTTTTGGCGTGGCACCTATAAATAGCCAGAGGGGGATCTAGGTCAAAGGGGGCGACGAAATGGGCCAGGCCGATCGGCCTGGGCCCGTTTCGGCCCGATTCGCCCCCCGCTTTCTTCTGGATGCTTCTCGTGATATTTGGAGTTCCTGCCGAGTTGCATGTGGGCCCTTGACGTCATCTTCTCTACGAAATAGATAAGGGTACTTGTCGCGCAAGCTCCCGCATTTTCTGCTCAAGTCCCCGGAGAATTGCCTTCTCGTCCTTCGGTCCTCGGGTCATTTGGAGTCATGTTCACGTCGTGTCTTGACTTGTTCCGGGCTTCACGATCCTCTTGCAAAGTGCTCGATGAACGATATCCGAAATCATCCTTTTAAGTACTTAATTCCTGCGTAAACAATAAACTCCAAAAACCACATGCATACACGAACTTGATATATCAAGGGGGTTAGGATCGTTAGTATGGATATTAAATTAATACCAACATTGAAGGTAAACTCATGGCTAGGTTGACGGAAATCGACCGCCAACATCCCCCCATGCTTAAACCTTGCTCGTCCTCGAGTAAGCTTTCAATGGATATCAGTGTTGCCCTTCAATGTTCATAACCTGCACTTGATCATATATGAAAAAGACATAATGCTCTCTAAAATTATATAAGTTAAAGTTTCATGGTGTAACTAGCTTTCTTCTTCATGGAGGGTAGATATCAATAAAGCTCTTTCCACAAGTAATTAATCATGCTCCCAAAATTGAAATAAATCTTAGATACTTTGAAAATTAAGAACGAGATAGAAAAATTGATTTACCAATATCAATAACAAACCTCCTTACATCTTGCTCATGTACTCTCAACTCATCTTATCTCTCAAGCCTACTAGAACTACTCCTTTCCTCTCTCAAGTATTTGGTGGAAAGCTTTATATGGAGCTATGGGAAAGTTTAGTCCTATCAAGATTTCATAAATGGAATACAAACAAAACAAGACAAGTTCCTCATGGAATTACCGAGCCTAGTCAAAAAGGTCATTGGAAAATAATATTTCAAGGAGGGGGGAGAGAAAAATACACACACTTTTAGATAGGTGGATATGTGCAAATGGAATGAAGTGATCCCGAGGCACAAGCAAAGTCCTCGTTATCGGATTGCACATGGTTGGAAAAGAGTATGGGTCCTGATCTTGAAGCTCTTTGAACATTTCAAGTGTAACTAGAGAACCGGGGAGCTTTATATTTTTTTCTCCTTTATTTTTCTCCTCATACTTTCTCCTTTATTTTTTTTTTCTTTCATCATACTTTCTCCATCATTTTTTTCTTTTTCATTCATTTTTCATTTTTTTAACTCCCCTTGAACTCTAGACTACACTAGTACTTCCTTGGCAACCCCCCCCCCAATGCTTAGACGTTGCTCGTCCTCGAGCAAAAGAGGTGTAAGGAAAATGCCAAGGTGGTACTGAAATTTTTGGAATCTTCTATGGAGAAAGATACTCGAAATCTTCTATGGGTCTTTTTGGAATCTCCCGAAGTTATCTCCACTTGATGGCGCTTTCTTCTTGTAGTCTTCCTCAAAATATTCATCCATACACAAGTTTGGGTTTGATCAAGGAGGTGAACACAAAAAGAGATGATATGGGTTTGTGGGTGGATATCCGGCGAGGTTTGCGAAACTCCCAATGTGGAAACTCACAATGCACGGATAGAAAGGCTAGCAAAAAGATCGATACGCAAAAATACGGAATGACCAGCTTCTTAGACTCGAACCATTAAGAACTAAATTTGAATTGAAGCACCCAAAAATTAATCTTGAAACACTAAGGTTTTTCACTCAATCATAATATAGCTTTGGATGGGTAGAGCAAAATGCAAGTGGTCATTATGATAAGGCTAGCATCATTTTAAGCATAAAAAGAAATCATCCTTGATTTAACTAAAAATGAGAGCATGAAAAACACCATGGAACTTAAATTATCGTTACCTGCATTCTGCGGAGCCGGCGGCAACGGGACTACGGGAAGGAGCCGGGACCGTCGTCCATCAGGCCTTGGTGCAGGTTGCCTCGAGGATCCATAATGCCATTTGACATAAAGCATTCACCATTGAGGCAGAGACAGCATCAATTTCCACAATAATGAGCACCATGCGTCCATGCCCGGTTGCGTGCTCAAGCCGCAGGCTATTGTTCTAGCGTGTTGAACATATAATAGAGAATTTGTTGCTCCTGTTCTAGCATGTCGACAATAGCACTGATCAACATCAATGCCAATGCCATGGAAACAGAGCTGACTGAATCAGCTATACAGACTGTAAGGAATCGGATGTCCGTAGCCTAAGAGGGGGAGAGGGTGAATTAGGCAACTTAAAACCTTAACCTATGGCTTATCACTATTTGCATCAAACATAAACTAGAACATACTATCTAGATGTGCAACTAGGTTGTTCTAGTGTGAAACTCTCATCCCAAAACAAGTTTTGCAACCTATAGCCAATCCTAGCAAGATACTACTCTAGGTAAGTAAAGGCAAACAAGGATTGCAAGAATGTAATGCGGAAACGTAAAGGGGGATGAGAGGAAGCAAACTCTTGACACACGATTTATCCCGTGGTATCGGTAGGCACTAAGCCACCCCTAGTCCACGTTGAAGCACTCTACACAAGAGTATTGCTTCCCGGTCACCAAGTCTCTCCCAAGAGCACCACTTGACTTGCCACAAAGGCTCGCCACGAAGGCACTCGCCAAGCTTCCTTGGTCACCTTGATGCCGCTTCCACTAAGGAGCTTCTCCACCAAGGGAAGGGGGTCTCCACGTCCCCCGCACAAAGTGTCCTCGCCGCTCCACACCAAGCCAAAGGGTCGAAGACGTTTGCCGGAGAGCCACCTAGGCTCCAAGGCTTCCGGCACACCTCGTACAACTTGATCCACTCGAGAATCACCTCACAAGGTAGGCACACCTTGCACTCACTTAGCTCTAAGCTAAACCTAACACTAAGCACACACACAAAGCATGTGCAAGTCTATAGATGAGCAATTTAGCACTTGGATGGTTTGGATATGATCTTCTATGAGTCTTGAACTCCTCTGCACTTTCACACACTCCAGCAACTCCAAATGGGTGAGTGGAGGGGGTATAAATAGCCCAAGGCGTCCAAAGAGGCGTTGGCTAACGGCTACAGAAAACTGTACCGCCGGATGAACCGATGGTCTCTTTTCCATAGGCGTCGGTTCATCCGGTGCCCTCCACGTCACTTAGCCGTTACAAATCTGCTGACGATATTCATCCGATGCTTGCACCGACGGTCATCTTGCCTAGCCGTCGGTTCATCCGGTGCTGATGGGTTCGCGGCCAAAACCTCTCTGTTAGCAAATACGCGGCCGTCGGATGAACCGCTGTTAAAACCCATATGTCCATCGGTTCATCCGGTGCTGAAGAGCTTCACTCCCGGACCTCTCTGTTAGCTGATATGACGCCGTCGGATGAACCGCTGCTCACCCATCGGTTCATCCGGTGCTACTGGTTTCTGCAGGCTTGGCCTCTTGATTCATCCGACGCAACTAGAAATGGGGGCGTCGGATGATCCGGTGATCATAGTGTTGACTCAAGTCTTCACGCAGTGTACTACTTCATCCGGTCGTTACACCGACGTTGTCTTCTAGTGTACCGTCGGTTCATCCGACGCTACTCTTTTCTTTCTTTTTCTTCCACGGTTTTGACCCTTGAAAAATACACTATCTTCTCATTTTGGCATATGGTCATTTTGCATCTTTGGGACCTAGAAGTGTCTACAAAGACATGCTAGACAATATGGTTAGTCTCATTGATCATGTTGTCATTAATCACCAAAATTAAGCTTTGAACAAATGGCATATGAGGCCATGTTCGCTACACAGACTCTGACGAAAAATAAGAACTCTGACGAAATTGAAACTCTGTATCGACAAAATCCAGCTATACAACAAACAAAAGCAGTGTCTGATGTAACATTCATTTGGTTTCACGATTCAGGCCCTGTTCAGTTGGTTGGAATTTTTTGGAAAAATTTTTTGGGTTCCCTTCCAAGGTCTATTAAGAGTATTAAATGTAGACTACTTACAAAAATAACTACACGAATGGACTAGAAATCGCGAGATGAATCCATTAAGCCTAATTAATCTGTCATTAGAAATTAGTTACTGTAGCACAACGTTGTCTAATCATGTCATAATTAGACTCATTAGATTCGTCTCGAAAATTAAGGTAGGGGTTGTGGAATAGGTTTTGTCATTAATTCACATTTAATACTCCTAATTAGTGTCCGGAGATTGATGTGACGAGTAGTTGGTGAAATATTCTGGAACTAAACAGAACCTCAAGCTGAGGTAGAGAGGTGTGTGTTGACGGCTTGATGCGAACTCACGAAGAACGAGTGTCCCAAGGACGAAGCGGCTGCTTCGGTGGCCGGCAGATGAGAGTGATGGCATGGAGACATGGTGATTTCGCAAGCGGATGAAGGGGGTAGTGGTGGTAGACTGGGCAACTACGCCGGACAAGGGGAGCAGCGGCCAGCAGTGGACGACAGAGGCTCAGGGCCGCAGGCGGCGGCGGCGGCGACGGCCGGTAGAGCCCACAACGAACAGTTAAGAGACTGATTGTATATTCATCAGAGCCGAGCTGCACGTGCACGTTGAGCCGAGCGTGCGCTGCGCCTGGAGCCACGTAGTACAACTTGTGTGCCGGAAGAGCCGAAGAGAAGCCGCGTCCGCCAGGCACTCCGCCGTCTGCCAGTATGGACTGTCCACGTGTCGGCCTTCGGAGGAGGTCCTGCACGGAGGGCGCTCTACAGCCCTCCTGCACCAAATTTTTTTCCCAAACGTGAGGGCCAAGGAGGCAAATAAGGAACGAACTCCCCAAGATCAAGGGATGCCGGGTTGCTAGGAACAAACTCTGAAAAGTTCAAAATTCCAAAATTAGAAAACGTGCGTAAACGTACGCGTCCCGTCGGGACTAGGAGTACACCATTGTTACGATGATTTGATGATCTTCCGCACATAATTTGATGCAAATTGCTTGCATTTTACCTAATCTAGGTTTTATACTGTTCATTATTTAATTTGGTGGAGGATGTGTGTGTGCAAAGGACCAATAAAGTACTCCCTCTGTTTTAAATATATGATGTTTAGAATAAGATAATTAGTTTATTTTTGAACTGATTAGATTATCTTAAACGTCATATATTGAAGAACGAGGCAGTACTAGGTGTAGGTCATACACCGTTCATGTTGATGTTAGAATTTATTGAACAAAAAATTTAAGTTGAAATTTGAAAATAGAAACATTGTAAGATGATTGCATAGTAATATTTTTTCTAATGAGTACACGAAATTTTTGAAATGAACATTTTTTTTCTAACAATTTTTTTGCAGATAACATTGTGAGAGAAAATGACTCTTAAATGATTGATGCTTCATGTATTATTGTGGAAATTTGATAATGTCGTATTCATAAAGCTTAAAAAATGGCATGCATAGATGTTATGGTTTATTGGATATATGTCATTACAACTTTCGCGGTTTGGAGATATGTCATTATAATTCGTCTATTCACAAAGATGTCATTATGATTCCTTCTTTTCTTGAGATTTGTCATTTTGTATGTATTTGATGTCATTGGATCCATTTACAGGCTCTAATATTTTCTTATGGACAAAAATGCCCCCGCTGCATCTCTACTCTTCACTCACTGACTCGTGGGTCCCATATATCATCATCTTCTTCTCCGATACTTCGGTTTATATATCTTCTTCTCTGAGGACTTGGCAACGCATGCACCTCCCAGTTTGCACGGCCTCACTTTTGTGTGATCTCTCCCGTTCGTTTAGCCGAGATATAGAGCATGTGTTGCATCATTTTTAGTCTCATGACTAAAATTAGTCAGGCTAAAAAATTTTAGTCACCCTCATGTTTAGAAGCAAGAGCTAAAGTGGTATTAAAAGAGTATTAAAGTCCAGATTTCTCTCTCCCTCCCTCTTCTCTCTCCTCTCCCTCTCTCTTCTCTCTCCTCTCCCACGTTGGAGCTTGGCAAATGAATGTGGGAGGATGTGGATGATCATTAATGAGGAGAGAGAAAGAGGAGATTTTAGTTCATTTTAGATACCCCACTCCCTACTAGTAAATTTTAGCTCATCTTTAGCCTCACATGTTTGGAAGTTTCAAACTAATTTTAGTCACTCTGATCCAAACACCACTATTGCCGGAGCAAACATGAGCAAACTTGAGAGCCAAGGAGGCAAATAAGGAACGAACTCCCCAAGATCAAGGGATGCCGGGTTGGCAGGCAACAAACTCTGAAAAGTTCAAAATTCCAAAATTAGAAAATGTGCGTAACGTACGCGTCCCGTCGGTCCTTGAAATGTACCAGTTTTGGGGTACCTCAGGATACTGAAATCAGCAGCTTCTGCACAAACTGCACTGAAATGTTCGTGAACGGTCCTGAAGTTTCATCGTCGCAATTACAATGCAGCCGCAGTCATGGAGCTTGTGGTTTGTGAACACTCAGCGGCTCCTTGATCTTGATGATGATGTAAGCGAACACGCCGCCCATGCAGCCGCCAAATACGCCGGACACCGGCAACCCCGGCGTCCGCTCCCTGATCCGCATCGACCTTACCTCCCCGTGTTCCTCAGCCTATGCTGGAACACCCTGTCATGATCTTCGGTCGTTCAGCTGCACCGCGTACCAGCAGCCAGCGACGACACAGACGTCGATCTTCTCCGGCGTAACGCAGGAATCACTGGAGGAGACGAGGCCCAGCCGCCCCTGCACATCCGCTAGGTGCCACACGTAGCCCCGCTTGGCCTGCGCCGGCAGCGCCGTGCCGGACGTGACGCGCTCCTCCCTGACGTCGAACGCAACGACGCGCTAAGCTGCCTTGGTGAGCCAATACATGACGCCGGCGTCGAGGCAGCAGCTCGCGCCGGGGATCGGCACGTCGCGCCACGACGGCGGCGCCGCCTTCTTCCCCAGCGTGAACACCTGCAGCACGTTAAACCCGCCGCTCCGATCGAGGTAGCACACTAGCACGGGAGGTGCACCACCTTGTACTGCTCGGACATCGGCTCCTACGCGGAGCTGTACGCTTCGTGCCAGCCCCACGACCACAGCATCGCCCACCACACCCAGTGAGCTCCCTTCCGCTGGGTCGTCGATGACGAACGCGCGGAGGCCGACACTTTCCTCGAGCCTTCGTAGTTCTGTAAGAAGACGAGCGCCATGGGCTGGCCCCACCGCTCCGGCGGCAGCGTCCGGTCGTGGATGACGTCGCCGCCGTCGACATTGCCCGTTCAGATTTTGCCCGTCTTCGCGGATCTGGATCGGCCTCCCGGTCCATGGCTATTGTTGGATACTTGGATCCGAGTACGACTGTACGAGCCGTATTTTGCCTCCTTGCCCGTCAGGGTCCATCTAGGAGGAGTATATATCTCGGCTTCTTTCCGCACCAGAAGAAACGGCCGGGAGACCGAGAAGATCCACGAGGGACAGAGGGAGATGGCTTCGGTGGCGACTCCTACCGACGGCGAAGCTACGGCCGCAGCGGACACGAGCTGCAGCCTCCCCACGGACGCCGTCGTGGAGATCCTACTGCGCCTCCCCACGACCAAGCGGTGGTGTCTCCGCCTCGTCTGCCGGCACTGGCGCGACGTCATCAGCGAGCGGACGCCGGCGCCGGCGCGGCCCACGGCGCTCGCTTTCGTCGTGAACTCCGCCGATAGGACCGCGATGTCGGCGTCGGCGTACGCCATCGACGACCCGGCGGGAGGCCGCTGCCGGGAAGTGTGGACGAGCAACAACGTCCGCCCGGTGCGCTACTACGACCAAGCCAGGCGCTGCGACGTGTATGACAGGGAGTTCGACACGGTGATGGTCGGCACGCGGAACGGGGTGCTGTGCCTGTGCGAGTGCGACAACACCGTGCCCGGCGGCGCCATCTCGCTGGTCAACCCGGCCACCGGCGAGACGCTGGCGCTCCCGCCGCTGCCGGCCTCCAGCCAGTGGAGGAGGTCGGGGACGACAATATCGAGGTGGCACAAGGCGTACATCTTCGCGCACGACCCGGACGCCTGGCGGTACAGCGTCGTGCACGTGCCCAGCTTCTTCGATCGGAACGGCGGGTTCGCCGCGCTGCACGTGTTCACGATCACGCCGGGGGAGCCGCTGTCGACGTCGTGGCGCCTCGTACCCGTCACCAGGACCGCATCGACCTGCTGCCTCGACGCCGGCCTCGTCGCCACCGATGCCGCGCTGCACTGGGTCACCGAGGGTACCGAGCGCGTCGTGTCGTTCGACCTCGAGGCGGAGCGGGTCACGTCGACGCTGGCGCTGCCCACACCGGCGGGGCGCGGGTACCGGTGGCAGCTGACGGAGGTGCACGGGAGGCTGGGCATCGTCAACTACCGCGATCAGCCGAAGAAGACCCATGTCTGGGTTCTAGGCAGCGGCGGCAGTGGCGGCAGGGGGAGGAACGACCGGCCGGGGTGGAGCCGCTGGTACAGCGTGCAGGTGCACGGAGTCATGCAGCGGCTAGCGGCGCCGCAGTTCGCGTATGGCGGGCACGTCCTGACCACGGAGGCGCACCACCACGGCCTGTTCGTGCACAGGATGGCGCCGGGGAGGTTGTGGTGCGGCGAGGTGCGGTCCGTGAGGATCAGCGAGAAGGCGCCGGGGGTCCGCGTGTCCGGCATCAGCAGTGGCGACGGCAACGCCATCAGCATCCTTGGGGTGTTCGCCTACGTCAAGACTAAGGAGCCGTTGGGTGCTCAAGAGCAGTCCCAATGCACGAAACTACAATATAGGATATCGTAGTAAGAAACTATCACTTCACAGTGCAAAATTTTATAACAAGCTTCAGTGAAAAATTGTCTAATCATCTACCATATTCTCCTCTCTCATCCTCATCCTCGGATCGTCTGTGCGTTTCACTCGTATGACGTCGCCGGACTCCCACTGGCCACTACAACATTATCTCTTTCACATTTTCTCCCCTGCAACTTTTGGCTAAAGAGCTCCACTCGTGCGGCATCCTCCAAGGCCTCCTGCCCGTCACTGGGAGCGACGTGCAGGCCGCGGCGAGCTCCTGCCACTGCGCGCTGGGTCCCCGGTGGCGCGCAGACCAACGCGAGCATGGCGTGCGGTGTGCGCATGGGCCACAGCGAACTCTTGCCCGGCGGCCAATGCGAGCGCTGCGGCGGAGGTGAGTGGCCGGAGGGAGGGGCGGCGATGAAGGTTAGGGCTGGGCACAAAGAACCGGGAACCGAAACCGAAGAACCAGGAACCGACAAAATCGGTTCCATGTTCGGTTCCTGTTTCTCAGGAACCGAATTTTCCCGGTTAGTTCGGTTCGGTTCCCGGTTAACCGGAAGAACCGAACTACCACAACTTCAGCCCAAACCAGCTCTAACTGGCCAAAGGCCCATGAGGATTGGCCCAAAACAAACCCTATCTGGCTATCTCCCCCTCCTCCCGATCCCCACTCCCACCACGGCACCACCTGTTCCCAACCGCCTGCGCGCCGCCCCCGTCCCTGCCAACGCGCGGCCGCGCCCATCCCCCAAACTATGAGCCGCCGGTGAGAGCTCGCCGTGGGGCTGCACGCCGCTGCTCCTAGCGCGGCTGCGCGGGCCGGAGCAGCTCGCCGCGCTGGGCCGGAGCAGCTCGCCGCGCGTCGCTGCTCCCGCCGTGGGGCAGGAGGTTGCCCCCGCAGGCGGAGGTCGCCTGAAGCCACGTCCGACGTCTCGACCCCGACCGACCGTCGCCGCCCCCAGCTTGCTGTCCGCCGGGCATCCACCCTCCATCTGCAGCGGGCGCCACCGCTCCCTCAAATCTGGCGTACGCGGAGCCGCGGAGTCAGCATCCCGGCGGTGCCCTGCTGCGACGGCGGCATCCCGGCGGTGCCCTGCTACGATTTGCGCTACGACAGCGGCATCCCAGCAGCCAGCAGGTGTGACGGTGGAGCAGAGGCCGGCGCGTCAATTTTTTTTCTGATTTTGTGAACACGTGGCTGATAACTCGGTTCTTCGGTTAGAACCAGAACCGGAACCGAAACTAACTGAAACCGAATTTGCCGGTTCTTGACTCTGAAAAGAACCGACCGGTCCCGATTTTCTAAGAACCGAATTTCTGTGGGAACCGAGGACCGAACCGATTGGTTCGGTTCTAACCGAATGCCCAGGGCTAATGAAGGTGTGTGCAGGTCCAAGCTCGCGGGTGGCCTGAACTCGCCCGCCTGGCCGCGGCGGCCTGATCTCGCCAGCGGGGCACGGCCCGAGCTTGCCCGCCAGGGCACGGCGGCCGGAGCTCGCCCACCTGGGCTCGTCGGCGTCGAGCCTGCGAGCGGCGGCCGGATCTCACCGGCAGGGGCGTGGCCTAAGCTTGCCCGCCAGGGGTGGTGGCCGGAGCTCACCCACCACTCGTCCGCTCGCCTGCCTGGCCGCGACGACCGAATCTCTTCGGCAGGGGCGGCGGCCAGACCTGCGCGCGGTGCAAGAAGGTCAGGGCGGGTGCACGGCTCCAGCACACCAGATCCGGAGTATAGCCACGGGAAGAGGTCGTTTCTCCCCAACGCAGATTTTCGTGTTTCTACGAGCATCGGGTCGAGGGAAAACTTCGTTTCCTGCAGAAGAAACAGTTTCCTCAATTTTCCTTCTCTTTCTTCATTAATCACCCTGCCATGTCACCATTTTGCTGAGGTGGTGACCCATTTAATGTAGATAGAAACCACAATTAATATCCATTAGGACTGCCCTAATAATTGAAAAGGTTCTTAACTGAAGAATCAATGGTGCCGGCTTGTCTGCTTGTTCAAGCCCACTGGCAGCAAATTTGAATGCCCGGTTAACTTATGTTAAAGTTATAAGTAATTCAAAAGCTTTAGTGTTTTGCATATGTCTCACTCAATTAACGAGATGGCACGCCTAGACAACTACTTTTTTCTTATAACAAACAACTTTATAAACTAGCAGCATGAGACTACTATGTGGGTAAGTTTCTCCCACATTACATGATCAAGAGCATCCTTGAAGGGGCAGCTCGAGATGTGAGAAGAATTGGTACAAGTGACATCTACTCCTGAAATTACATTTGCAGGTGGATGTACAGAATTATCTCTAGCTTGGGAGGCTAGTACATGAGCAGTTCTATTGAGGTTTCTAGATATCTTGTGGACCCTGTATCGTCTTCCTTCACCTGCATTTCTAAAGGTTTGAGTTGTCGGAGAAGAATGTCGCCTCAGAGATATTTAACCTGCTAACAATAGTAGCTGCTAAAGCAAGAGATGCTGCTTCCGCTGTAAAGACAGAGGAAACAGAGGGTAAAGTAGCTTTTATGTAGACATTAAAATGTGGAAGAGGCCTTGTACTGAGAAGGAAAAGTTCGAGTCCTGCATTGTGGTTAGCCATAATATTTTGATCGGGGGATGGAGGCATCAGTGTAAATTCTTAGACCTTCCAACATAGCAGGCACATTAAGTCTGAGAGAAGGGGTCTGAGGCATATCTCTGAATGATTGATGATAGGTTTGAAAGGGATTGTGATCTTCCGCATCATTGTTCCTTCTAGGTTCCTGCATATTATTATGGCCAGGTCAAGGCAGTTGCACCTCATTATGATCAGACAGGGGAGACATTTGTTCTTCAAGTTTGGGATGATTGTCATCCTGCAAGACACTTCTAGTGACCTGAAAATCAACATTAGCAGCATGGTGGACCTGCCAAACCGTCCAGTTTTTATTGTTGAACCTTTTATCATTTCTTACCTTCCAAAGATACCACAATATATAGAGAATTTTAATCATTTGATCATCAGTTGTATGTGGCGTGATAATGGTAGTTAGAATGGCCTGGACACCATCATCATCATGGGAAAGTGAAGTGGTGTTGATGGAGGGGTTGGCAGTAAACCAAACTGCTCTAGGAAGGTTGCAAAGAAAGAATAAATGAGCATCAATTTCAATAGAGTTGCAGTCAGAACATACCTGACTGATGTTATTAGAGTATTCACCTGCCCTCCTTCCTGTTCCTAGTGCTCTTCTAATTAATCTTCCTGTGAAAGTTTAATATTGGGGGAACATATTTTGCTTCTCCATACATGCTACATTATTTGCATAGCCGGGGGAGAGACACTTCTTGTTCCTTGTAGTGGAAGTTGCACATGGGAATCTGCATTTAGAAAGGAGAAAGCATGTTTTGCAGTGCAGGCACCATTAGGAGCAGGTTTCCATACAAGAACATCTTTCAGTAGAAGGAATAATTTGTGTTTGGGTAATGGTTTGAGCAGCCTGAGGGGAGAAATTTTGAGTAATGAGGTCTATGTTCCAAGTTTGAGAGAGGTGGTTCCAAAGTTGATTAACAGTAAGGGGAAGAGGCATCACAGTGACAAGTAAATTAAGATGAGAATGGATGGTGTCCCATATGTCACACCAAGGAGTGTTCCAAATGGTAGAGTTACCTTTATGAATCTGAACTGTAGTATTGAGTGAAAGAATATCTTTGACCTGCAATATGGAGGACCAGAAAATGGACTTTGGAATATTATTAGTTGCTGTCCAAAATGATTTGTCAGGATAATATTTTGATTTAAAGATAGTAGAAAGGTATTCATCCTTCTCTGCGGCAATTCTCCAAGTTGCATTTAGAATGAGACTTTTGTTGACAGTGTGAAGACCTCTGATAGCCAAACTTCCATTATCTTTAGATTGACAAATGTCCTGCCAAGACCTATAAGGAATAGGTGTGGTGGCATTATCCTCCTGTACACCAGCCGGTCAGAATTTTCTAATAATGGCACTGATTTGTTCAATAAAACCTTTAGAGAAAAGCACAATGGACAAGTAATAAATAGGGATGGAAGCAAGCACAGAGTTAATGTAAGTCTGCCAGCATGATTGAGTTTATTAGCTTTGACTGTTGTGAGCTTAGCCCTGGATTTATTAACAATGAAAGCATAAGCCTTATTCCGATCATTATGGCTAAAAAGTAAAGGATGACCCAAGTGAATGGTGTTAGAATTAAGGGTGGGTACTGGAAAAATGGTTGTTATGGAAGATATAGTGCTTTGATGAACATTCTTGTTGAAGAGGACAGCAGACTTACTAAGGTTAGGCAGCTGACCAGAGGCATGACAAAACTGATCAATAGTTGATTTAATAGTCGATGCTTCATCCACTGTTGCCTGGCCACAAATAATTAAATCATCAGCAAACATTTGAGAATGAATACCAATTTGAATGTCCGGTTAAGTTACACCTCGCCATTTTTTCCGCGTACTGTTGCAAGTTGAGTTGCGCCTCTTCAACCCTGGCAACGAGGATCGACTACAGAGCGGCAGGGCAATGAAGGAGAGCATATTGCCAACAAACGCATGGGCAAAAACAAAACTCTACTCCAAGTAGATCAAACATGATGAGGTTGTTCGGCTTATCTCGACTCGGCTTATCTCGGCTTATTTCAGTTTATTTTCTCTCATACAACACTATTCAATCTACCAGCTGAACAACCTTATATGCAGCTAGATCAGGCTTCATCCACCTTAATGACAATTGACATGCCGCAAACCAGCAACCAAAAACTCCCCCCACAGGAGATGCTCTCATATGATTACCAGTGAAAAGAGATTAAAAAAAACTTAGGGCATGTTTGGTTTTGATCCTCAAAAAGCTGCATGCGCCAGGCAGCACATCCAGCCATCCATGCGCTCGATTTTGTCTGCCTGCAGTCCAGATCGCTGCCTGCGCAGCCATCCATGTCTGCCTGCATGTTTTTTTTTTCGAATTACACAGTACTCTGAGACACTCACAACGCACACACACTCATCTCTCTGAACACACGCGCGCAAACCCTACCCCTAGGAGCATCTTTGAAGACTGAGCCAGCAAATCCTCAAGATTGACGAAGTCACCATAAGCGCCTCGTTGTCGACGGGAACGTTGCCTACCACTGAAAGCACAAACACCGTTAATTCCTGAGAAATTCGCTCCCACAGAGAGTCGAACCCAGGACCTTAGGTGCTACCGGGGCTCCTCTAACTACTAGGTTACATGCCCTTTCGCAAGCCTTGCCCGAATTTCATTACTAGGAAAGCAACGAAATTACAAAGTTCAAAGAACCCCAAGCGTGTGGTAGAGAACGAAACCTAAAGCTTATTACAAACCCAACCAATATCGATACATAGATATGGACATTAGGGGCTGAAGAAGATTAACAAGTTTTCAGAAAGACACTTTCCAACACAGGTGGACAGATACAAGCATGCAAGAGCCTAAACTGATCTCCCAGCCAAAGTAGCTAAACCACCCCTCAGGAGCCAGCCAGCACCATCGCAACAAAAACTTTTTTTTAAAGATGTGCAAAGCACGTTTTTCATTAAGAGAGGAGAAAAAGTAGCCGGTTTAGATTACAACAAGGCACGGGGCCCAACAAAAAGGTTCACACCGCCCTCACCGGGCGAACACCTAACAACCTAGAGAGCGGGAGAAAGCCTGCGCGCGCCCAGGACCTAGCCTCATCTAGGATCGCCGGAACGAGCGCCACCGGCATGAGAGCTTCCTTGTCATGAACACACCTGTTCCGCTCCCTCCAAAGCGACCAAGCGACCAGCCATACCAAGAAGTTGAAGCCTTTCCTCTGTGCTTTAGCGACCTGTTTCCTGGCGGAGCACCACCATTCTGCGAACCTTACCGGGCGATCCGGAGCAAGGTTCTGAAGGAGAATATACCTGAGTGCCAAGAACCAGGTCTCTCTAGAGAAGACACAGTCCACAATCAGGTGGTCCAGCATTTCAGATTCTTGTGCGCAGAGCGCGTAGGTGTCCGAATCCCTTAGTCCGTGATGGTGGAGTCGGTCAGAGGTCCAGCAGCGGCCGTGCAAGACCAGCCAGGCGAAGAACTTGCACTTCCCCGGCATGTGAACCTTCCAGATCTGGCGTGCTCCGATGATCTCCACGCGACCAAGAAAGAGAGCGGAGTAGGCCGAAGCCGAGGAGTAAACTCTGCTAGGCGACCACTTCCAGATGAACCGGTCAGGCTCGGACGTGAGCCTGACCTCCTGCAGTAGGTCCCAGATGACAAGGTATTGCAAGACCACCTGCACAGTCCGGGCGTGGGTGACATCCGCGACCCAATGAATCCCGACCGCTCCCACGTGTAGGGCCTCAGCGACAGTGCAGGACCGACGCACTCTCGGCGAGACCGCGGCCCAGAGGTTGGGTGCCAAGAACTTGACGGAGCACCCGGAGATCCAGCTGTCCTCCCAGAAGAGTGCACGGGTACCGTCCCCAACCTCCACAGAGATGGAGGCGTTGAAGAAGGCCTGAGTGGCCTGGTCAACAGGGAAGCGGAATGCCGCCCACGTCCTGTCCGGGTCAGTCCTCGCCAGCCAGAGCCAACGAAGGCGCAACGCCGTACCAAAGATACGGAGGTTGGGCAGGCCGAGTCCTCCGCTGCGTGTGGGGCAGGTGACATTCACCCAAGCGACCAGACAGCGACCGCCCGAGGCCACCTCTGTGCCGGACCAGAGGAAGCCACGGATGAGAGTTTCGACCGCGCGTAGTGCCCAAGGGGAGATGGAGACCGCCATCGAAATATGAACCGGGATGGCAGAGAGGGTGGATTTGGCGAGGATGAGGCGACCACTACGGCTCAACAGTCTCCCCTGCCAAGGAGGCAGGCGTCTAGCGACCTTATCGACCAGTGGCTGCAAAGCCGCCTTGGGTAGTCTTTTGATAGATAGGGGTACCCCAAGGTAGGTGCAAGGGAAGTCGGCGATTGTGCAGGAGAGGATAGAACGGACCAAAGACAAGTGATCCTCGGAGCAGTTTATGGGGTAGACTTGGCTCTTGGTGTAGTTCGCCGCCAAGCCAGCCGCGCTCTCGAAGAGCGACAACACCGCCTTGACGACCTGCAGATCGAGCTCAACCGGAGAGAAGAAAGCGACCGCATCGTCTGCGTAGCGAGAGGCACGAAAGCGGATGCTCCTCCCTAGATCTAGAAGGAGACCACAAGATTCCGCCTTGCGGAAGATTGCATGGAAGCATTCCATGACCAACACAAAGAGCATAGGGGATAGGGGGTCTCCCTGGCGCAGGCCTCGACCATGGCAGATCCACCGCCCAGGGGCGCCATTAAGCAAAACCCTGGTGCTAGCAGTGGACAGAATAACGGAGATCCAATCGGTCCATCTGCGGGGGCAGCCGACTGCCGAAAGGAGCTCAAGAAGGAAAACCCAGCCGACCGAGTCAAAAGCTTTGGCTAGATCAATTTTGAACATGATCCTAGGAAGCTTCCGACTAGAGAGCGTTCTCGCCGTGCTAAGAACGTAACGGAAGTTATCATGGATGAGGCGACCTTTGATGAAAGCACTTTGGTTGGGCGAGATTAGAGAAGAGAGGTGCGGGGCGAAACGGTTAGCAGCTGCTTTGGAAAAAAATTTCCCAAAACTATGAATTAGACTGATGGGTCGGAAATCAGAGAGAGCGACCGGGTCTGGCTTTTTGGGTAAGAGCGTGAGGAGAGCACCGTTCAGGTGGTGGAAGCTGCGGAAGTCCAAGTCAGAGAGAGCGTTGAACGCCCGTAGCACATCACCCCTGATGATCGACCAGCAAGATCTGTAGAAGCGACCCGTGAAACCATCCGGGCCGGGGGCCTTGTCCAGCGGGAGGTCTTTGACCACCTCCCATACCTCGGCCTCAGAGAAGGGAAGAGTGAGATCCTCCAGGTCCAGCCGCGGGAGTCCCAGCTCCTCAAAGTCGAGGGCGCAGGAACGCTCATGGTGGGAACCCAGAATTCTATCGAAGTAGCCAAAGGCTGCCGTGGCCTTACCTCTTCCCGAAAAATAGGGCGACCATCGACCAGAAGGGAGGGGATGAAATTTTTTCTCCTGCGGTGGTTGGCATGGAGGTGGAAAAGTTTAGTGTTAGCGCCCCCTCATGGAGCCACCTCACGGGTCAGGCCTAAGTAGCGGAGTTTGAGGAATCGCCGTAAAGAAAGCTCCCAGGAGAGAGCGACCGTGAATCCTGTGCGACCTCTAGACGGAAAATGACCTCCTTGGCAATCTGGATCAGCAGGCGAATGCTACCGATCGCCTTGGAGCTCCATTTTACCAATGCCTTCGCTGTCTGACAAAGCAGGTGGTCGATCATACGGAGTGGGTCTGCATCAGGGCTCGGCCCCGACTAGACCTCCTTAACGGTATCCAAGAAGCCTTCGACCTTGGGCCAGAAGGCCTGGAAGGTGAAGCATTTCTTGGAGTGCACCCCACAGTCGAGCAGGAGGAGGAGGGGGCATGATCGGAGCACCTAGAATAGTCAGCATGTAGGGCGGAGGAGGGGAAAAGGAGCTCCCAGTCCTGGGAGACAAAGACTCTGTCAATACACTCCAACGTAGGATGCGACCTCTCGTTGCTCCAGGTGAAGAGACGGCCCTGGCGGTGTAGTTCAAGAAGCTCGAGGTCATTAAATGAAAGGATCTAGAGGTCGACTAGAGGGGGGTGAATGGTCGTTCTTGAAAAAATCACAACTTAAAACAACTTATCAGTCCAAAGTCCAGAGTCTCCGGATATTTTTCCGGATACTCTGGGAAATCCGGAGTATCCGGGAAAATGTCCGAATTGTCCGGGCTTTTGAGGAGGCGACTAAACCAGCAGGAATCAAACTTGCCCAAACTCAAATCTGTGAAAATAGGATATGCAATATAGAGATATAAGCCTGTTCCACCACTTAGAAACAGTAGGAACCTCACCACGGAGTAGATCGGCCACAAACCCTAGAAATGTACTCAAGAGGATTTCAAGCATACAACAAGAGCAACAAGCACAAGAGACAAGGGATTTGTTACCGGAGTTCAAGCTCACACCTTGAGCTCTACGTCTCCGTTGAGGAACCCACAAAGGGTAGACCTTTACACCTAGGTCACTTTCCTCCCCCTAGCGACCACAAAGATCGAGTTAGGGTTACTTACTCAATCACGGGGTAATACAAACTTCCTTGGGCAGCCACAATCCTTTGGGTGCTCCAAGGCAATGCCTAGCCGGCTAGGAGCTCAAAGCTCCAAGAGTAACAAACACGAGATTGCCAACCAAGCGAAGAACGAGGTGCTCTAGAGATGGGAAATCAGCTCACTAGCACTCTCCAAGCTCTTGCTCTCAATCCCTCCTTTAATCCCCAACAAATCTCACCAAACCAAGGCCAAGGGGAGTAAAGAGGAGGAGTGAATGAGTTCTGAGTGTTGTAGGTCGAAATGGGCAAGAGAGAGGGAGTGGATAGGGTTGAGGGGGTATAAATACCTCCTCACCCAGAAAAAGAGTCGTTACAGCTCTAAGACCCGGAGTATCCGGACAAGGCCCAGAGACTCCGGGAAGTCCGGACTGTCCGGGATAAACCTGGAGTGTCCGGCCTTCCAGAGTTAGCACACTTAAGGATACCTCGGTGATCGTGCAGTGCAAGGTGTCTCTCATAGGATTTTTGGTTAGTCATCTAGAGCACCTTTTCAACTCTTGGAAGATACAATTCATGTTCCTCTTGATAGTACGACCTTCCTAGGACTCAGATTCAGAATATAAAATAAATAAACCTCCAAGGAATCCTTCTTTTAGCATCACTTCCTTTTTATATAGCAATGAAGCGCTTAGATGCCATCTTAGAATTTTAGTACCTGCTCATATACTCAATACATCATTAGTGGCTTAATGGTCCGTCATTAAATCACCAAAACCCACTTAGGGGGCCAAGATACTCTTCAATCTCCCCCTTTTTGGTGATTGATGACAACACCTTTAAGCTTTTAAAAGAGAGATAAATAAATTTAGTAAAGAGCTTTTGATCTATCTTGCAACACTCCCCCTTAATTTGTGCATATGGAGTTTGAATCTCAAAGGTGCTTTTAGCACCAAATTTTTCACAAGAGAGAAAAATAAGAGAGTGTGACAAGATGATCAACAGTGGGGTTCTTGTGTTTGTGCAAACAAGATATATGTGATGCGTATGACAGTTTATACACTCAATGAAGGATAAAAGGGGCTGTAGTGTCAAAGCCCGGAGTGTCCGGATCCACCCCGGAGAATCCGGGAAACCCGGAGTGTCTGGAGAAAAATCCGGAGTATCCGGACTTTGAGGACTCATCAAAAATCAATTCATCACAGAAATTTTCAAACTATCAAAAGCATCCTTAGTCAAATAAAATGCAACCTAGAAATCTAGCATCACAAGCACGCAACCAAATAGTCTCAAGCTCACATCACATAGTCTCACACATAAAAAGTTATTACAGACCAAGGTTCTCAAATTCTCCAAGTCTTTAAACAAACTAAGATACTCACTCCCCCTTTGGCATCAAGTGCCAAAAAGGAAGTGTAGGGGCAGCAGCAGCAGCAGCAGGGGATCACTCCATGTCCTCATCGTCTCCTTCTTCTTCTTCTCATTGTTGTCCTCCTCCTCTTCTTCTTCTTCTTCTCCTTCTTCCTCTTGCTCTTGCTCTTCTTATTCCTCTTGTGCAGCAGCAGCGGCATCATGGGCATCCCATTCCGCAAATGGGTCATCAAACTCGAGGAGCTCGTGATAGGTATCCATAGGAAGCCCAAGATGAGACTTGATCTCAATGATGTCACGGTGGTTTTCATTTGTCTCGGTGACGATGCGTTTGCACATGGAGAAGATGCTCTTGAATGCCCTCTTGACCATGGAGCCCTTAATCTTGCGAGAGGATTTAGATGAGAGTGAAGGGCGAGGAAGGGGCTCATCATCATGGCGAGGGGCAGCACTAGAGGATCTAGCAAATCTTGTGCTCTTCTTCATTGGGGCTCTCTTGTCTCTAGCACGAAGATGCCTAAGAGGCTCATGAGTGACATCCTTTGGAAATTGGGTATTGGTGACCCTCTCAATCATGTACATGATGTATGGAGCATATGGGAGATGCTTCATGGGGTCACACATAGCACGGTGAAGTTCATTCCAAATGAAGTCAAAGATGCAAAAACCCTCTTCTTCAGGAGCCACACGGTTGAGGAGATTGACGGCATAGTGCCTAAGAGCAGTGATATCTCCCATCTTTGGATCAATGGTGGCACGGAAAAACTGATTGCAATAGTAGTAGTATGGAATGAGATTGTCAGCTTTTCCCTCATGAGCAAGAAAGGCGGAGGGGAATATGTATGCCATGTCCTTGGGCTTGTACTTGTCTTCATTATGGATGGGGGTGCGAGCTTCATCCTTTGAGCCAAGACCAAGCAAGCGAGAGAAGGTCATGTAGTTAATGGTGTGCTTCTCGCCTTGAGTGATCCAAGTGATAGTGTTTTGATGAGAGTTGTAGTAGTAGGAGCAATGGAATTGAGCAAGAATCTCTCTATTCCATCCATATCTAAAACCCATGATCTCATATAAGCCAAGTTCCTTGCACCTATCAATGACGGCATTAAAGGTGGGATTCTCCAACTTCTCATAGTATGCCCAATCAATGTACTTCATCTCCACAATTGGTGACTTGTTCTTTGCCTTCATCTGTGGACTCCTTATCACTGTCTGATAGAAGTCCCTATGGAAGTCACACCAAAACCTCGACTCAAGCGCCTCACTAGAGATATACATGTAGACATCCTCCTCCCTTTGTTCTCTGACTGCAAGGGCATTCCTAGCATAGTCTCTCACCATTTGTTGGGCAAACCCTTGCACAGCCCCGGGGTCCCTTAGGTTGACAAGAGCAGTCACCACCCTCACATTTGATGGAAAAGTCACAGTGAGACGGGGTGGAGTTCTAGGACAGATTTGGGAGTAGGGAGTGGGACGGTTCTTTGGCATGGATGGACGAGGTACGGGGCTAGAACGGGAGATGTAGGGGGCCTCACGGGATTTCCTTGATGGCTGAGCTGGACCTTTCCCGTGACGCCTAGGAGCAACCCTATATTGATCGGCATCTTCTTCTTCCTCCTCTTCCTCTTCCTCACCAACAGCCTGTTGTTCTTCCTCTTCCTCAATTTCTTGCTCGGTGTAGACAGGGGCACGAGCAAGAGTGGATCTCTGAGATGAGCCAAGCCCCAAAGTCTCATGCACTACCCCCAAGGTTTGAGGGTCGTGCCTAGCCTTAGTCCTCCTTTGGGTGGCCGGCTCGTCTTGCTTGTACTTCTTCCTCATGATCTGGAGATGAGTAGCAATGAGTACGTAAGAATTCATCTATGGAAAATGTGTGTGTCAAAGCAATTTGGAGTTTCACCAGGAAAATCCGGAGTCTCCGGGAAAATTCCCGGACAGTCCGGGAAATCCGGAGTGTCCAGAAAAAGTCCGGAGTCTCCAGGTTTTCCTGGTGAAACCCTAAATCACAATGCCACACAAATCCACCACGGGAAACTTAAGATATTGCAGATCCACTACTTCTAGAGTCTAAGGAACATTCCTATCCAAGAGATTTTGCAAGATATGTCCTAGAAAAGGAGATCGGGCAAGGAAGCCTTTGAATACCTTAGGGAAGAGAGGGAACCGAGGGGGAAAGCCTTCAAGTCTTCAAACCAAGGGCAGCACCTTGTTTCCCACACCTTGGAGGCTTCAAACTCTCACTCTCTCAAGATTTGGAGGGTGGAAACCCTAGGTTCTATGGAGGAACCAAGGGAGAGAGGAGAGGGGCGCGGGGGAGCACGGGGAGGAGACGGGAGGAGGTGAAAAACTGTCCACGCAGTGAAAAGGTGAAAGACTAGGGTTTTGATTGTGGTAAAAACGTTTATATAGGAGTTAAGGTCTGGAGTATTCGGGCTGAACCTGGACTCTCCGGGAAATCCAGAGTGTCCGGGGAAAAGCCCGGAGTCTCCGGCTCCCCCTGAGACTGGGCAACAGATTTTCAAGGAATTGAGATTGAGATGGATAAAGATGAATATGAGTGAAACTAATGTGAGCTAGAGAGGTTCCAACACTTGATACTAGCCACAATCATACAATGAGAACTATAGTCCAAGTGTTGTACCTAGAGAAAAAAATCCAAATATTTTTCAAAGCAAATCCATACCAAATTTTCAAATCCTTTTGTTTTGTAAAGATCTAGCCTATGACAATCAAACATGTGCATGATCTCAGGCCAAGTTACGAGAATCCAAGATATTCAATTCACTCCTCAAAGCACAAAACCTTAGTTCATCAAGAGGCTTTGTGAAGATATCGGCTAGTTGCTTTTCGGTGCTCACATGACTTAAAGCGATATCTCCTTTGGCTTCGTGGTCTCTCAAGAAAATGGTGTCTTATGTCTATGTGCTTTGTTCTTGAGTGGTTTACGGGGTTGTTCACTAGCTTGATGGCACTCTCATTGTCACACAAGAGTGGCACCTTGCTAAACGTACAACCAAAGTCCCTCAAAGTGAACCTCATCCAAAGTAGTTGAGCACAACAAGCGTCGGCTGCAACATACTCGGCCTCGGCGGTGGATAAGGCAACGGAATTTTGTTTCTTGGAACTCCAAGACACCAAGGACCTTCCAAGGAATTGGCAAGTCCCGGATGTACTCTTTCTATCTACCTTACAACCGGCATAGTCCGAATCGGAATAGCCAAGTAGATTGAAAGTGGAGCCATTTGGGTACCATAAACCAAGGTTAGGAGTGTGTACTAAATACCTAAATATTCTCTTAACAGCCATGAGATGACATTCCTTAGGATTGGCTTGAAACCTTGCACACATGCACACACTAAGCATAATATCGGGCCTAGATGCACAAAGGTAAAGTAAAGATCCAATCATGGAGCGATATACCTTTTGATCGACGCTTTTTCCATCTTCATTTAGGTCAAGATGTCCATTGGATGGCATTGGGGTCTTGATGGGTTTGGCCTTGTCCATGTCAAACTTCTTGAGCACGTCATGAGTGTATTTTGTTTGACTTATGAACATGCCTTCCTTGAGTTGCTTGATTTGAAATCCAAGAAAGAACTTCAACTCTCCCATCATGGACATCTCGAATCTCTTAGTTATAATCCTACTAAATTCATCCGCCCAAGCTTTGTTAGTAGAACCAAATATGATGTCATCGACATATGTTTGGCACACAAATAAATCATTTCCTTCTTTGCGAGTGAAAAGAGTAGGATCAGCTTTGCCTATTTCAAAGCCTTTCCTTAAGAGAAATTTCTTAAGGCATTCATACCATGCTCTAGGTGCTTGCTTAAGACCATAGAGCGCCTTATGGAGCTTGTAGATGTGGTTGGGGAATTGAGGGTCTTCAAAGCCCGGTGGTTGCTCAACATAGACTTCTTCGGAGATTGGTCCATTCAAGAATGCACTCTTGACATCCATTTGCAAGAGCTTGAAGTCATGATGTGTAGCAAAAGCCAATAAGATACGAATTGCTTCAAGTCTTGCCACCGGTGCATAGGTCTTTCCAAAGTCCAAGCCTTCAACTTGAGTATATCCCTTGGCAACCAACTTTGACTTGTTCTTGGTCACTACCCCATCCTTATCTTGTTTGTTGCGGTACACCCACTTTGTTCCAATCACATTTTGCTTAGGGCGTTCCACTAGGGACCAAACTTCATTCCGAGTGAAGTTGTTAAACTCTTCTTGCATGGCCATCACCCAATCAGCATCTTGTAATGCTTCCTCCACGGAGAGAGGTTCAATCATGGACACGAAAGAGTAATGCCCACAAAAGTTTGCCAATCTTGATCTTGTGGTAACCCCTCTTCTTATACTTCCAAGAATGTTGTCAACCGGATGATCTCTTTGAACACTTTGACGAACTCTTGGATGTGGCACAGAAGCATCTTGTTGAATCAAGTCTTCATTTCCTTGAATGTCTTGAGCATCATCTTCAGAGGGCCCGGACTCTCCGGGGTTGGGTCCGGAGTCTCTGGAATTTCCGGATTCTCCGGACTTTTCTCCGGAGTGTCCGGGTTTTGCAGCGGCAGTGAGGTTTGGTGATGCTTCAATGACTTCATCTTCTTCATCTTCTTCTTGAGGCTTGATTTCGCCAATGGCCATCTTCTTGATGTCATTTGTAGAGGTCTTTTCCTTGTCTACACACACTTCATCAACTTGCTCTACTTGAGAGCCATTAGATTCATCAAATGTCACGTCACACGCTATATCAACACTACCGGTGGTCTTGTTGAGAACGCGATAGCCGTGAGCATTTGAGGCGTAACCAAGAAAAATACCACCATCAACTTTAGGTGCAAACTTAGAGTTCTTGGGCTTCTTGTTGAGAATGAAGCACTTACAACCAAAAACTCTAAAGTAAGACACATTAGGCTTCTTACCGGTTAGGAGTTCATAGGCGGTCTTGTGTCGAAGCTTGTGAAGATACAAACGGTTGATAGCATGACAAGCCGTGTTGACCGCTTCCGCCCAAAAACTATCCGAAGTCTTGTACTCATCAAGCATAGTTCTTGCGGCTTCTATGAGAGTCCTATTCTTCCTCTCCACTATCCCATTTTGTTGAGGTGTGTATGGGACGGAGAATTCATGACCAATGCCTTCACCATCAAGATACTCTTCAATGTTGGTGTTCTTGAACTCGGAACCATTGTCACTTCTTACTCTCTTGATCTTCACATCAAACTCATTTTGGGCTCTAGTTGCAAACTTCTTGAATACGTCATGAACCTTGCTCTTGTCACGCAAAAAGAATACCCATGTATACCGAGAGTAATCATCAATAATGACAAAACCATACTTGCTCCCTCCAATACTAACATAAGCCACGGGACCAAAGATATCCATGTGTAGTAATTCCAATGGTCTTGTAGTGGTGAGTACATTCTTGAAGGGTGAGGAGCACCAACTTGCTTTCCGGCTTGACAAGCACTACAAATTCTATCTTTCTCAAAATGAACTTTTGTTAGTCCTAGGATGTGTTCCCCCTTTAGAAGTTTGTTGAGATTATTCATCCCAACATGGGCTAGCCGGCGATGCCAAAGCCAACCCAAGCTAGACTTTGCCATTAAGCATGTATCAAGTTGGGCTTTCTCCGATGTAAAATCCACCATATAAAGCCTTCCCTTGAGTTCACCCTTGAAAGCAACGGAGTCATCGCCTCTTCTAAAGACGGTCACACCCTCATTGGTGAACAAACAATTGTAGCCCATTTCACAAAGTTGTGACATGGATAACAAATTGTAGTCCAAAGATTCAACCAAATAAACATCGGAAATTGAATGATTGGTTGAGATAGCAATTTTACCTAGACCAACAACCGTTCCACCACCATTGCCTCCAAAGGCAATCTTTTCCGTAGGATTTTCAATCATTTCACAAGACATAAACATCTTCTTCTCCCCGGTCATATGATTAGTGCATCCACTATCAATCACCCATTTGGCTCCACCGGAGGAGTATGCCTACAAAACAAATTAGGCTTAGTTTTTAGGTACCCAATTAGAGTTGGGTCCTTTTAAGTTAGTCACAAGAACTTTGGGCACCCACACATTCCTTTTGATCATAGAACCTTGTGTACGGGGACCTACATACTTGGCCACCACCTTACCCTTGTGGTTCCAAGTCAACACATAATCGGCATAGAAGTTGTCTTGTGAAGCATGTGCCTTGGGCTTCTTGGTTTGCTTAGCTTGTACCACTTTGGTCTTGACTTGTGGTTCATGTGATGTGCCATTAGAGCTCTTGAACTTGATGGGAGTGTTGAGCCTAGGTTGTTTACCTTCAACCTTGGCACCCAATTGCTTCATCCCATGCACCACATTTCTTGTTCCCACACCTCTTGTATGGTTGTTCTTGATGAATGGGATAGGGTCCTTGGAGCCTGGCTCATTCTTACCTAGCCCCTTCTCATTCTCAAAGCCAAACTTCTTCATGTAGTTTGAACCAAAGCCCTTGGTATGGTTCTCAAACTCTCCTCTCTTAGGTTCCTTCTTCTTTTCCTCAACAAGAGAGTTTGACAACCGAGCAATCTCTTTCTTCATTGCATTCATCTCGGCAATGTTAGTGGCATAAGCATTTATATCAAGTTTATAGCATCTAGAACAACCATTACTTGTAGAAGCATTTGAGTTAGAGGTAGCATCATGTGAGGTTGTTTTAGCACTATTCTTAAGATTGTCAAGTTGAACTTCAATTGCAATGTGACTAGCTCTCAAGCGTTTTAAGCTCTCGAAGTTCAACCTTTTCACTCTCAAATCTAGTGCAAGCATCCTTAACTAGGAAACACTTCCTAGTTAATTCATCTACTATAACGGCCTCTTTAACTTGAGAATTCTTGAGGCTAAGAATTTCTTTCTCTTTTTCTTTGAGCAAGCCCTCTTGCACCTTGAAACCCTTCGTTTCAATTACAAGGGCATCCTCAAGGGTAATGGTTTTCTCTCGCTCAAGTCTAAAGAGTTCTTCTTGCACCTCAAGAGTCTCATCTCTATTCTTGATTTCATTTAGAAGGTTCATAATTCTTTTGGTTGCTTTCTTACCAAAACTAGTGATCATTTTTTCAAATTCATCATCACTATCATTATCATCATCAACATCTAGGGGAGAAGGTTTAGTGTCTACCTTAGTGCCCCTAGCCATGAGGCATGTGTGAGTGAAGTCATCTTCATCATCGGTGAGATCCCCAAAGAGTGATGGCTTGTCAATGGGTTGAGCAATGGATATTGTAGCAAGCCCCACTTCATCATCGGAGTCGGAGCTATCATCATTTGAATCCCATTCTTCACCCAAATGAGCTTCACCAACTTCCTTCTTCTTGTTCTTGTCATACTTGTTGGTGTCTCTTCTTCTCACTTTGATGTTGGGATATTCCGCAATGAAATGACCCTCCTTGCCACACCCAAAGCATGGCCTCTTGGATGTTCTCTTGGTCTTGATCTTGTCCTTGTCTTTGTTTTTGTTGAAGAAGCCACCCTTCTTCATCACCTTGGTGAACCTCTTCACAAATAGAGCCATTTGTTCGGGAGTCAAAGTGTCATCACTATCTTCCTTGACCACGGTCTTGGATGATGATGAGTTTGCCCTCTTCTCTTTGTCTTTGCTTGAAGCTTTGAGAGCTACTCCCTTATTATTCTCAATTTGTTCATGCATCTTTGACATTTCTTGTGAGAGCTTTGACTCCTTGACGGTGATAAGATGTTCTTCAATTCTACCAATCACATCCGCCGGAGTGAACTTCTTGAAGCCTCTCTTCTCTCTAATAAGTGTAAGGAGTTGAACATCCCTAGCCATATAAGCGGAGAGGATCTTATCAACTACTTCTTTTCTTCCCCATCTTGTGCTTCCAAGAGACTTGATCTTGTTGATGATCTTGTTCAAGTGGTTGTACATGTCTTGTGGAGATTCATCTTTTTTGATGATGAAGCGGTTGAGCTCACTTTCAAGAGCTCGGATTCTTCCTTCTCTAACTTGCCTTGTTCCTTCATGGTTGATAAAGAGAGTGTCCCACACATCTTTGGCGGACTTCAAACCATCAACCTTGTCATACTCTTCGGTGGTGAGAGAGCTCTTGATGATGCAAATGACTTGATAGTTGCGTTGGATTTCATTCGCTTGTGCTTGTGTCAAAGTAGCATCTCCACTTGGAAAGATGATTCCCCTGTTCACAACAGTCCAAAGTGCGGGGTTTACCACCATCAAATACTCCTCCATCGAGTTCTTTCACTTAGAATAGCCGGTTCCATCAAATTGGGGTATCTTTCCAATGTGGTGTGAACTCGATGGTTTATCAAAGATTAAATTGGAGTAATCGTAAGGGATACTAGAGAACTCCCTTCCCGAAGGCCGACGAGTGGAGTGGTTTGATCTTGCATCATCAAAGTCCTCATCACTTGATGAAGATGATCCACCATCTTCATTTCTTGGACGATGACTTGTGCTTGCTCCACCGCCACCTCCCGCTGCACTCGTAGGAACCTCGGGTGTATTCACGGGGGGTTGGTTACCACCGGGGTTGGTCAAGTCACCTTCGGGCGGTGTTGCTTGATTAGTTGGAGTCGACATCTCTTTTCTCCAAGCGGTTAAGCTTCAAACGGAGTAACACGGCTCTGATACCAATTGAAAGGATCTAGAGGTCGACTAGAGGGGGGGTGAATAGTCATTCCTGAAAAAATAACAACTTAAAACAACTTATCAGTCCAAAGTCCGGAGTCTCCGGATATTTTTCCGGATACTCCGGGAAGTCCGGAGTATCCGGGAAAATGTCCGGATTGTCCGGGCTTTTGAGGAGGCGACTAAACCAGCAGGAATCAAACTTGCCCAAACTCAAATCTGTGAAAATAGGATATGCAATACAGAGATATAAGCCTGTTCCACCACTTAGAAATAGTAGGAACCTCACCACGGAGTAGATCGGCCACAAACCCTAGAAATGTACTCAAGAGGATTTCAAGCATACAACAAGAGCAACATGCACAAGAGACACAAGGGATTTATTACCGGAGTTCAAGCTCACACCTTGAGCTCTACGTCTCCATTGAGGAACCCACAAAGGGTGGACCTTTACACCTAGGTCACTTTCCTCCCCCTAGCGACCACAAAGATTGAGCTAGGGTTACTTACTCAATCACGGGGTAATACAAACTTCCTTGGGCAGCCACAATCCTTTGGGTGCTCCAAGGCAACGCCTAGCCGGCTAGGAGCTCAAAGCTCCAAGAGTAACAAACACGAGATTGCCAACCAAGCGAAGAACGAGGTGCTCTAGAGATGGGAAATCAGCTCACTAGCACTCTCCAAGCTCTTGCTCTCAATCCCTCCTTTAATCCCCAACAAATCTCACCAAACCAAGGCCAAGGGGAGTAAAGAGGAGGAGTGAATGAGTTCTGAGTGTTGCAGGTCGAAATGGGCAAGAGAGAGGGAGTGGATAGGGTTGAGGGGGTATAAATACCTCCTCACCCAGAAAAAGGGCCGTTATTGCTCTAAGACCCGGAGTATCCGGACAAGGCCCGGAGACTCGGGAAGTCCGGACTGTCCGGGATAAACCCGGAGTGTCCGGCCTTCCAGAGTTAGCACACTTAAGGATACCTCGGTGATCGTGCAGTGCAAGGTGTCTCTCATAGGATTTTGGTTTGTCATCTAGAGCACATTTTCAACTCTTGGAAGATACAATTCATGTCCCTCTTGATAGTACGGCATTCCTAGGACTCAAATTCAGAATATAAAATAAATAAACCTCCAAGGAATCCTTCTTTTAGCATCACTTCCTTTTTATATAGCAATGAAGCGCTTAGATGCCATCTTAGAATTTTAGTACCTGCTCATATAGTCAATACATCATTAGTGGCTTAATGGTCCGTCATTAAATCACCAAAACCCACTTAGGGGGCCAAGATACTTTTCATTAAGGAAACGGTAGAAGCGACCCATCATTCTGCGCGAAAGGCGGCCATTGTTCTTGTCGGCCGCCTGATAGATGAGGTTAAAGTCCCCGCAGAGAACCCATGGTCCAGAGAGCGTCGGACGAAGGGTACGAAGCTCTGCCAAGAAGGAGACTTTATCCTCATCGGATTGGGGGCCGTAAACGGACGAGAGCCACCAAGACTGAGAGGGTGCAGAGAGCAGCGCGACCTTCACCGTAACGTGGTAAAGGCCAGTGGAGGGGGAGGAGACGAGCCAAGTGTCTTTGCGCCAAGCACTACTAGTAATTGACCCTTGGCTAACGCCTATATTTGGTTGCAATATGGCAATTTTGGTTGCAACTATAACCAATTGCATCTAACTCTTTTGGTCGACAGATGGTTGCAATTGGAACGGTGCAATAGCCTCAGGCAACCATTAGATGTGGCATTGCAACAGATTTTGTTATTGCAACGAACAAAAAAAGCCTAATGCAACCAATACTTGGTTGCAAGAACAAATATTGCAATGAACAAAAAAGACTAAGGCAACCAATACTTGGTTGCAAGAACAAATATTGCAACGATTAGATAGGTTGCCTAAGGTTCTATTGCGATGAAACACTTGGATGCAATATTTCATGGTTGCCACGAATGAATGTGTTGCAATAGAAAAGTATCACCACTCCAAAACTACGTGGGCATATGGTCATATTACCACAAAGTGTGATCCATTGCATTACATTGCTTTTGCAACATATCAGATATGGTGGCAATAGATGATATGGTAATGCAACGAACTAGTCTTCGAGGTAAGATACGTAGGTTGCAACGAATTTGTGTTGGTGGTAATAGAGGTAACATGCAACAACCAATTGTTGGTGGCAATAGATGATGTTATAATGCAACGAACTAGTCTTCGAAGTAATATATAGAAGTTGCAGCGAATTTGTGTTGGTAGCAATAGAGGGCACATGCAACAAACAATTATTGGTGGTAATAGATGATATGATAACGCAACACATAAAGTTCGTCACAATAATGCATATTGCAACCAAAATCAATGGTCGCGTATTATTCTATCGCAACGAGGAGAATTTGAAAGTAGTTTTTAAATTATTTTCACAGGAAAAGAACATCACATATAATAATTGATACATTCATTAATTTAAATTTAAATGATACATTCATTCTTACATCAACCATAAACTAAGCTAGATCATAGTATTCTATACAATCTTAATATCATGCTCCAGTAACATTCTAACACTAATAACCGTTATCCCAACATAGCAAACCACATGCTCAAGGCTGCTTATGCACATTACACAAAAGTTGCATCCTCATACATCACTACAGTAACCATTTCTTCTTCTTTTATTGTAGTGTTTCCTTGATCTCCACTCCCTCCACCAGGATCAGATGCACCTATCTTCATGGTCCTCCACAAAATCTAGCGCCAGCATTTAAAACTCAGAGCAGATGAAGCCATAGGTAGTGGATAACCATGCATTTAAAAAAAATGTGTCAATCAGAGTAGCATCAAGACTTTGAGCTTTTGTACACTCTCTAAGCCCTTGTGCAGCCTAAACATGGGTCACTGATACATATCAATAAATACTCTTGCATAGCATTTCACAAAAGTAAGGTGCCGAAAAACTTAAAGAGACTGAATTACCTCATCTTTTGAAGACACAAAGGATTGCATATCATGTTCCATTTCATTAAGGTGGTTCTCCTGTTGCATTACAGAACTGGATACAGTTTTATGCAAGGCATCTAGCTGATGGGTCAGTTGAGACCTAATCTCTGCACTATTGACCTGTTCCTATATTCTATCCTGTCTTTGCGCTCTGGAAGTAGTGAAGAATAGTGTCGACTAACGTGAGACCAAGTCCATAATAGTCACAAAGAAGGGGTGATGTGGTTAAGATGCCTGGTATTACGAAATAGTTAAGATCCCTAACCTATTTTGGAGAATAGCCCAGAAACGTGCTGCATTTTCAAACTCTGCTTGAAGGTTATATGCACAGTCCACTAGTGATTTTTTTGTGGAGAAACCACGCTGACCTAAAGCCACAATCCTAAAAGCATGGATGGCCATTCTGTGCACTTGTCAAATTTTCTTTTTTAGTGATGGTGAACAGTAGCTTCACCACTTGCCAGATCGAGTTGCTACACATGCACGATGATGCTGAATAGCAACTAAATTTCCAGCTTACCTAGCCATTGCTGACTGGCATGGACTCATGCACGATGTTGCAAATAGCCATGATCTGCTTATCTGCGTCAAATCATGTACTACAACACAGGTTCAGCATTTTGTTTTATGTTTGTGCTATATATATGGTCGGTGACTAAGAGTAATTTCAGCTAAGAGAAAAAGGGGAGAGCAGCTCTGCTCATATTCAGATAAACAAAACTCTAGTTGTAGAATCATTATGCTACTCTACAAAGCTATCAGTAGGTTTGCACAAAGTTTGAATGTAACAAACTATTGCAGCCAACAGAACCACTCTTGTGGCAAAATAGCAAAGGTGAGCATATTTTGATGCAGACAGGGAATCAAAACAAATTTGAACTATGAGCTAGATCAACAAATTTGATACTGTGCATAATGCAGAAGGCATCTCTTATTAGATCAGCAAAAACATGGATCCAAGATGACATAGTTGGTGTCAATTTAATACACCAACAGATTATAACAGAGGTAACACCACTTGAAGGCAGGAATCAATTCTAGTTGCTGTAACAATTGTCCCAAACGTACCAAGAAAAGAACTAAAGTACAAACACGCTGCTAGGAACAAGGTTTGGGCTTCATAGAGTAACTGAATATAAGCCGTGACACTAGTAAATAACTTACCAACAGTCGTGAAGGGCCGACTCACTATCCAGGCAAGCAAATTATGCAAGGTGTTAATTGTGCAGGCAGGCAAATTATTACTTGAGGTAAAGCAAAGTGCTAACTATGCAGGAAGCCTAATTAAGAAAGCATGAAAACACATGTAGTTTGTAGAGAAATCCAAATCTAGTTTGATATGCTGGGATTCGATGACTGCAGTCTACCATCAGCGCAGGTGATGGTAGAGGATCTCATTCCTGTTTTTGGGTATCACAACTGTTTACTGTTATGCATTCTCCTTTAATTAAAAATAGTCATTGTCAGCTTAAGGCATACTTATTAGGACCGGGCCGGCAGTTGGACCGGTAAAAGACCGAATCAGAGCCTCCACCGGTCCGGCTTGCTTAAAAGACCGTCTGAGCAATCGAACCGATAAAAACCGGGTGAACCAGCCGGTTTTTTACGAAACCGGCGAACCGGCCGGTTTCATTCGAACCGGACTGGTTTTGATTCTTACCAGAATTACCCTTCTGGCCTTCTGTAAATTCGGCACAATCTTATCCAACTAGGGGCATAAACGGAAAGACTAGGTTTTTCACACATTTAGCGGCGCGCGACACATCTGCTGGCGGCGGCGGCGCGACGCATCTGCTAGATGCAGCGGCCGGCGGCGGCGCCTGTTCTTCTCCGGAGGCAGCCGCTCCAGTGCTCCACCTCGCCGGCTCAAGCCTCAAGCTCATCCCCTACTCGTTCTTCTCCTGCGGCAGGCGGCAGCCCCTGCGGCACTGGTTGAAGGCCTGGACGGTGGCTGCTGCTGCTGCTCTGCTCGTCTCCCTGCCCTGGCACCCTGCTGCTGCTAGCCTGCTCCTGTCCGGCGGTCCACAAGACTTGCGTTCCTCCGTGCTTGCCTCACATGGCTATCGGTCAGTAACTACCCAATGTTTTTTTTTCTGAAGAAAGCACTTGTTCTAGACTGCAATAGTTCGATGTGTGTAATGATTTTAGTTTAGTCTTCACGGATACTTGACATGGGAAATTTGTCTAGAATAGTAGAGCTAGAGCACATACAGTATGTTATATACCACTACGTGAGATGTGTAACTTGTGATTCACATGTTGAACATTTCAATAGTGGAATTTGATACTGTTGTTATATGATTTTTGAGGATTACTATTGCTATGTAATGGTGTATATGTATCAATTATGGTTGGTATATTAGACCGGTTCAAAGATTTCTTTGGCCGGTTCACTTGTCCGGTCCGATATTATCGAACCGGCGGTTCAACCGGTTTTTAACGGTTGAACCATTGAACCGAAGACCTCACCGGTTCGATCACCGGTCCGATCCTAATAACTATGGCTTGAGGTATTAAAAATAGTCAATGTCAGCTTAAGGTATTTGTAGGTGTGAGATTAGTAATGGAGGGTCCTGGTAGGAAAGATAATCTGCATGCTCAGTAAATAAATGTTGTTTTCAGACATTAGTTATTACTTTCCAATTTCTTTACATTATTAAAACTAAATTTAGAATTCTGTAGAACAGTTTCTGAAGGTTGTAGAACAGTTTACAAGTGAGGTCTTTTCACTATAGCATGCTAATATTGCACTCTTTGTTCCTTCTCATTGCAGAAGCTACGATCAATCCTTATTTACTCCAACGGATGAGAAGGTGTATTTACGCCCGCCGACCATACCCTGGTCCTACCTGCCCCGTCCATCTGCTTGGAGCACTTCCGCGGAGGTAGGCCCACCCGCCAAGCTTCCTTCCTACTCCCGAGGAAGACCCGCCCACCGGAACGCAAGACGAAGCCCCAGGTTCCTGTGCCGCTTGCTGGTTCAGCTTCACCCGCCCATTGACGCGAGATGAAGCCGCAGCAACCGAGAAAGCCGCACGTGAGGTGAGATAGTTTTCCCCTGTACTCCCCCTCTTCCTGTGTTACTTGATGTTCATATCTGTGTCTGCTAATGCATCTAGATCCACAACATTGGCTTTGGACTGAGAGCTTGTACCAATCTGCTTGTCCTACTTAGCGATGGTAAAGGGAAAATATAATATCACATTGTGTACAGACTAATTCCTTAGAAGCCAAGCAGTATGCTAGGAAGAATTTAGGCTTGTGTTTTTTTCTAATAAATCAAGGGTATGGCAGTGTGCACTTGTCTTCTTAGTTTAAGTTGTATGATCTATGTGCACTTGAGTTAGATGCTGAAGCTTACCCATTAAGGCAATTATAAGATGAGCTAATAGCAAGCTGGTTGCATTGACAAGTAGATAATTGGTCATAATGATGTTTTTGCTTGCTGTTATCCTTTTATTTTTTTTAATATTCCAATCTATTTTCCCCTTAAGGTCAGAGATGAGTTAGAGCAGCTGATGGAGGACCATTGTTATGATCTGAAAACTCACTATTTAGTACCTGATATCTCTAGCTTGGTGCTTGGATTTAGTATATGGTGCTCAATGTAGTATCACTGTCTCGTTGTTTGGGTTGGAAAAGATTTTTGAGCTGCAGAAACTTACTGTCCTCTTACATATTTGCAGAGACTCAACTAGGATGGCTACTCACAACAATGAGTTGAAAATCATGATGCAAGCGATGGAGTAGCAAGCACAGCTAACAAATGGTAAGCTTACTACCTGGTCTATGCAAATTATTTACAATGTGTGAGTTAGTAGAATGCATATTATTACTTCACAGTGTCTATCCAGGTTTATCTTAAGTCAAAGATTTAGAAACATACATATTCATTCAGTCTTCCTAGAATTTACCATGTGTGAAGTTGATGGATTAGACAATTTAGCAAGGTGATTCTTTTGCTGCAGTTTGTGGAGTAAAGGAGACAGGGTGATTGCTTTGGAGTACAACCTGGTGGTTCTTGTTTTTGGACTCCAACCTAATGGTGCTAGGTTTTATTGTATTTGTACAATAGGGAAACCTGATGGTGCTAGGTTTTATTGCTTTTAGTTGATGGCTTTTGAACATGGAAACAATGTTTTATGGCTGTACGCTTGTATGTTGGCTTGATGTCAACAAGCTAAGGACATGATTACATAGGTACTCATTTGATATTTGAGATTATGACTGATGTGGTCATTTGTGTATGTCATCCAAATCTGTACAATATAAGTTTAATATTGTATTGGTCCTGTTTTATTTTTTTATCTATTTACAAATGAGCTTGATGGATTGTCAGTTGCTATAAGTTTAATATTATGATGGACTGTCCGTTGCTAAAAGCTCTAACTGGTTGTCTGTTGCTAAAGCTTTAGGGTCGCGCTGTTTGGATGGTTCTTGTGCACCATTCGATTTGTTTTGATGGCTGCAAAAATGGAGCAGATCATTCGGTTCTTGTGCACAAAGATACTGCAAAAATTGATCTTTTAAAAATTGGTCTTTTAAACAAACAAGGCATAATGGAGCATAATGACTTTTAGTCCCTTAACCAAAAAGGTAGGGACTAAACTTTTTTTAGTCCGACCTAAAAAATTTCTAGGACATTTTTTACCAAGCAACGCCTTTATTTGCAGAAACGAGCCCAATAGACCTGGGTCAAGGGTTCAGCTCCTACAGGGTATTTTTTTCTTTTGGTGGGCTGTTTTTTTTTTGTTTTTTTTCTTTAAATGCGCCGGCTTAATTACGTCTTCAGCTTTTCTTTTAGTGCAACCAAAAATAGTCTAATGAATTAACATAAATCATTGGTGGCAATAGAAGCTAATTGATGCAACGATTTGTTTTCTGGATGCAACAACCACATGAGCTATCACAACGAAAGTTAAATTTTAGACAACATTATTTGAGCATGGCCGCAGGCATGCATAATGGCAACCAATGAAATATTTGTGGCAACAAACACATATCTATCGCAACGAATTGTTTTCTGGATGCAACAGGCACATGAGCTATCACAACAAAGGTTAAGTTTTAGACAACGTTATTTCATCGTGGCCACAAGCATGCATAATCACAACCAACTAAATATTCGTGGCAACAAACACACATCAAACGCAACGAATGGTTTTCTGGATGCAACAGGCACAACAGCTATCGCAACAAAGATTAAATTGTAGACAACGTTATTTCATCGTGGCCATAGACATGCCTATTCGCAACCAAATAACTATTCGTGGCAACAAACACACATCTATTGCAACACTAAATCGATACTATCGCAATGCACAATTAGTTGTGGCAATAGGTACCCATAAAAGCAACCACCTTTTTCACCGTGGTATTAACACCAACCTGTTGCAACGAATGTTTCTACAGGTGCAACCCACATATTTGGTGGCAATAAGATCCAGATATCGCAACCTATTAATACATTGGTTGCTATAAAACCAAATATGGCAACCAAATGTGTGGTGTTGCGAAAAAAATGGTGCTCTAAGGGTCAATTCCTAGTAGTGAAGCGACCAAAATGCCACCGCGGGAGCCCACAGCCGGCAACGCAACATAGTCAAAGTCGAGGCCTAACATATCAAGCATGAAAGAGGGGGGTACAACCGTGAGCTTAGTCTCTTGCAGACAAAGAAGAGAGACACGCTCAGAAGCTACCAACTCGCGGACCGCCGAGCGTCTAGCACGCTGGTTAAGCCCATGGACATTCCAAACAGCTAGGTTTACATCCATTAAAACATGAAAAGAGATGACCACGCGACTAACACAGACTCAGGCCTGCACGTCGACGACCAACTGCTCCTCGGGGAAGAGCTCTCGAACTGCCGCCTGAAACTCGTCGTCTTCCAGCACGGAGCACTGGAACGACCCCTCGACCTGGGCACCGAAGAGCTCTCGTATAGCTCTGTAGTGCTCCTCCGACAGGCCCACCGTGAAGAGCCTAGTGTAACGCTGGAACGCGTCAGCGTCCGGTGCCTCGTGCGGTCCGACGACCCCCAGCTTCCTCATCAGTAGGTTCTGCCCCGCGGTGACCGGGTTTGGGCCCCGGGCCTTCGAAACCGTGGCGAGGCGACTGCTGCGGCGAAGCGTGGCTAGTAGAGGGCAAACCTTTGCTCGGCGACGGCGCGGGGCCCCCAGAATCGGAGGCGGAGGTGGCCGCTGCAAAGAGGCGCAGAAGTCCACCACCAGCGACTCGAGGTCGCCCTGAGAGGGTCCCTCGGCCGCAGCGGTGGGTGGGGAACGCGACCTGAGCACCGGGGAGGAAGGGGGAAACTCCGCGGCCACCGGAGAGACGTCAGGTGGGTGCCGAGGAGGAGTGGGACACGATCCGGCGGGGGCCGGAGAAGTAGAAGGCGACCGGAGCGAAGGCAGGGCGACCACGAGGGAGGAGCCGGACAGAGAATCCTCGGCTAGCCCAGCCGGCAACCACAGTTGGCGGACCGACAGGGGGGAGAGTAACCTGCGGAAGACATCCGCCACCGGCACCACACGTGCAGAGGCAGTAGAGCGAGCGACCAAGGAGGAGCTCTCCACCCCGCGCGCGGAGACTGTCACAGCAGCACCCCTATCAAGACCGCGGCAGGCGGCGGCCGGCGAGGAGGGAGTGGTGGCCAGGCCGGTGCCAGCCACGTCCGGGACGTGGCCAGCCGCAGCCGTGCCGTGGCCAGCCGTGGCCCGGCCGTGGCCAGCAGCGGCCCAGCCGGGGACAGCAGCATGCCGGCCGTGGCCAGCCGCGGCCAGGCCGTGGCCGGCGAGGCGAGCGGTTGCCAAACCGGGGTCAAGCGCGGCCGAGCCGCGGCCGGCAGCGGCCAGGCTGCGGCAAGCAGCAGCCAGGCAACGGCCGGCAGCAGCCAGGCTGCGGCCAGCAGCGGCCAGGCTGCGGCTAGCAGCGACCGGGCGACGACCAGCAGCCGCTGGGCCCTGGCTGGCAGCGGCCAAGACGTGGCTGGCAGCGGCCAAGCCGTGGCCGGCGGCGGCCAGAACGCGGCCGGCCGCGTCCAAGTCGTTGCTGGCGGCGGCCGGGTCCGAAGCGGTGCTCACGGCACGTGACGGCGAGGCGCAAGACGCGACCAAGAGCGCTGCCTCAAGAAGCATCAGCTCGTCGGAAAAGTCCCTGGGCGGCGTCGACTCACGAAGAGGAGGGAGGTGCTCCGGCCGCGGCCTCTCGCCACGGCAAAGGTGCCGCGCAACCTGAACCGAAGAGGAGGCAGAGGAGGCCCTAGCGAGCGGGGCCGGCACCGTCGGCGCACGTACCTCGCCCGCCCGAGCAGAGGAGGGTGTGGCACAAGCGAAGAACGGCGCAGCAGCGGCAGAGAGGTGAGATGACCAAGGCGGGACGACAGGCGGGCAGTGAATGCCCTGCAGTGCCCAGTAGGGGTAGGAAGGAGCCGGAGGGACGAGCGGAGGAGCAGGGGTGGGGGCACCTCAGCAGGCGGGTCCTGCCCCCTCGGGGCCTGCGACGGCGAACGAGGGTGGAGGCCCCCCCCTCGGGGCCTGCGACGGCGGAGCGGCACCCCCGGTGGCTGAGGGCCCCGGCTGCGGAGGAGCAAAAGAGCGACCAGAAGGGCCACCATCCGGCCCTCCCGACTGGGAGGCACCGTCAACCGGGGTAGCCTGAGTGTCGATGATCTGGACGATGTCGATCGTCGCCCGGTAGTGCAGGCAGGGCTGGGTGGCGCCCAACCTGGTGAACTCGATCAGCGCCAGCATGTCCTTCTGCACCGGGATCAAGTCCAGGTTGATGCAGCCTGCCAGGACGAAGAGCTCCTTGAGGTGGGCCTTCGACTCCGACTTAGGAGCCAGAGTGATGACCGCACAGGAGGAGCCGAGGACGTCCTGTGTCGTGGTTTGCAGCCACAAGTGCACAGGCACGTCCTTGATGCCCACCCGTACCTGGTAGCACATCAGCGCGTCGACCGCCCAGTTCTCCCGCCGCCACCGGCAGAAGGTGAGGCGAAAGGGCCCATCCGGGATGGGCTCCTGGAGAACCCGCAGCATCACAGAGGAGTCCTGAAAGACGATGAGGAAGTCCTCAGGGTGGTAGGGGTAGGTCATGAACGACCCCGGCTGGACGCCCAAACGACCGGTGAGGTAGGCAACCACGTCCATCGAAGAGGCGAACGGACGAGTGCCCGCGACCATCGCGACCAAAGCGCGCTCCAAAACGACCTCATTCGCCACGACATCAGGAATGCGTGGGACGATGCACCTCTCCAGCTGCGGGCGACGCGAAGGGTGCCCCAGAGGCGCCGGGGGGGGAGGGAGCGGAGGCGGAAGGCGGCGATTCGCGGCACCGAACGCGGGGACAGCAGCGGAGGCCCCCGCGGGAAGCGGAGGAGGGGGCGGCGCCCCCCAGGCTACCTCGCCTGCCCTAGCTGCGGCGCGACGAGGCGGCGGTGGCGGCAGCGCCTCCTCCCACGGCACCGCGTCGTGGCGCGCCGCGGAGGGGGGGCACGCCCGCGGCCCGCCTGCGGCGGTGGAGACGGGGCGTCACGAGCCGCCGGAGGGGGGCGACGACGCCCCTCCGGCGGAGGGTCGCGGGCCGCCGGACCAGGGTGATGACAGGTCTCCGGGGGCGGCGGCTATCGCACCTCCCGCGACCGCGCCTCCCGCCTCTGCTGCAGTGGCGGAGGCGACCGGGCGCCCCTCCCCTGCGCAGCCAGAGGTGGAGGCAGGGGGCGGCCGGCAGGGCGCGAAGCGACCAGAGGTGGGGAGGGGGTGCAACCTCCCGGATGTGGGCGGGCTCCCTCCACCGTCACCAGGCAAACCTTCGGGCGCCAGCACGAGCTCTCGTGGTGGTCGAGCTGGTGGCACCGGAAGCAGCGCGGGGCGTGGGGGCAAGAGGCGGCGATGTGATCTTCCCCAAAGCAGTTGAAGCACTTCCCCACCAGATCCGAGGGGACGGAGGACGGGAGTGGAGGCTGAAAGGATCTTGATGTCGCCTAGAGGGGGGGTGAATAGGCGCAACCTGAAAATCACCACTTAAAACGATTTTATCAGTAAAACCCGGATACTCCGGATTTTTGTCCGGAGTCTCTGGGAAGTCCGGAGTCTCTGGAAAAATGTCCGGAGTCTCTAGACCGCGCCTGCACAGCGGAATATACTCCACTGCCCAAAACCGGTGCCACCGGTTTTGCAAATCCGGTGCCATCGGTTTTGCAAATCCAGTGCCACCGGATTTGCCTGGCAGTGACTCCCCTTTTGGTCTTCTTCTTGTTTGCTTGCTCCAAACTGCAATCCACTTGGTGTATAGGCTAAGGAGTGATTCTTGGATGAAGTAATGTCCCTACACTCCAAAAACAATAACAACCACGTAGATCGACAAATATGACAAAGAGCAAGCTAATAATGATAAGAAGTATAAATGTGAGGTAAACCAACAAGAGACATAGTGATTTGTTTTACCGAAGTTCGGATTTACCACCGTGTGAATCCTAGTCTCCGTTGGGTGCTTCTCCTACCGAAGCCGGGTTGCACTCAACCCTTTCCCCGATCCACTGGATAGCTTCTTCCCTTTCGGAGGCGAAGCAAGACCTTCACAAACTGTCCCACAGCTCACCACACCTTGGGAGCTTGTGGACGACGCCTAACCGTCTAGGAGGCAACCCTCCAAGAGTAACAAACGCTTCACACGAGCTTGACGACGTCCAACAGTGCTCAAAGGATTCAAGTGCTCTTTGATTGCTCACAAAGGCTTCTCTCTACCACCCAACTCACTAGATCTATCAAAGATCGAACAACCTCACCAAGAGGGGTTGGGGAGAGCTAGAATGGCTTTGGCTTAGCAAGGAATAGCAAGGAAGCACACCAGCAACCTCAGGAACAGCAGCTTGCAACAGTGGGGACCCAGGGGTATAAATACCCAACTCCCCAAAAACTAGCCGTTGCAAACTCAGGGGAAAACCGGTGCCACTGGGTTCCCAAACCCGGTGCCACTGAGATTTCAAACCAAGTAGCCGTTGGGCCAGCTGACACAAAACTGGTGCCACCGGTTTCCCAAACCCGGTGCCACCGGGTTTGACACAGGGTCAAACCCGAGACCGTGTACGTGTGGGTTTTGTGTCTCTCTCAACTCACATAGGTTACTTGAGCACTGAGACATTTTCAAGACTCCTTGTGATGCATCCCTCTTGATAGTACGGCGTACCTATACTCAAGATCAAATTTAAACCCTATAGAGATCCTCTTGAGCTTCATCTTCATGAATAGCCATACTTGGTCAATATCTCCACTTGAGAGATCCATCCATCAATGTCTCACTTATTTTAGCATTTATACCTTGAGCTAGTGATTTTGATCTTCATATTTGAATGAAACCCATTTCTTGATCAAGTCACTCTTCACATGACTCAACAAACATACAATGCTTCTTCATTGCTTCACTCGGTTAGGCTCGACTTGATACCTCGAAATACTCCAAGCTATAGCCACTTCACCCTAGCTAAGCACATGGTCCAAGTCACTACTTGGCCAACCTTAGCTTAGTACCTCGTTGCTAATCCCTTGCTTGATTTCTTCATCCATTTGTTGCCATTTTGAGTTAAGCTTTGATTTAACATTAAGAATGAAATCCACTTGAGTTCATGCCTTCTTTGATTCTATAGTCCCATTTGATCATAACAAGCCTTCCAATATATTTAGAGACCATCCAATATTCTAATATCGCTATGTCTCTTTATTTACCTTCATTTGCTTGATTATATGTCAAGTATACCATATGGGATCACTCATAACACAAATCATGACATTCAACCATATATAAAGACATTTAATAATATGAGGCAATAACCCATTCCTCAATCTATCTTGTACAACAATGGCTTGTCTTCACATACAGATGTTCAATGTCATACATCATACTTTGTTATTTATATGTAACAACCTGCTCACATGCTTAACAAAGGCATTAGATCTTTAATCTAGTTGTCAATCAATACACCAAAACCCACTTAGGGCCTACATGTCTTTCAATCTCCCCCTTTTTGGTGATTGATGACAACCTCGATTAAAGCTTACAAGATATGTATAATAAAGCTTAAAAACTACAGATTTAGGTAGAGCTTCCCCTTAATATGTGCTATGAATGGAATTCATAATATTTGGCCTTAAATGCCACTTTGCACATTTTCAAGAAAACATGGAGCTCCCCCTAAATCCCTGCAACAGTGGGGTGCAAAACAAGTGTGTGAACAAATAAACCGTGATGCATGCACAAGATAAGCACTTCAACAAATAAAAACAGAGAATGGCAGTGCTGTCTGGCCAAACCCGGTGCCACCGAGTTGCCAAACTCGGTGCCACCGGTTTTGTCCAGGCAGCCCTGTAAAAAAGCAATACATCACCCAAAAATCACACTAAGATGCATATGAGTCTTAATAAGCATAAATAAGGTTCAACACACATTAAAGCACACAACACATAGGTTCTCAAGTTCAACTGAAGCTAAAGAGAATTTTATTACATGGGCCTGTTGCATCCAACAGCCAAAACCGGTGCCACCGGTTTTGGAAACTCGGTGCCACCGAGTTTGCCAGCAGAACCAGCACAGAGCTGCCACTTCAGAAAACCGGTGCCACTGAGATCTGAATCCGATCCCACCGGTTTTGTGCAGACAGAGCAGATGCAGAACAGACAGCTGAGCTTTGAATCGACAAATCTCTCCCCCTTTGTCATCTATCACCCATAAAAGGTCCGGGGGGTTCTCTGACAGCAGCTAGTCCTCCTCTTCATCATCTTCCCTTTGATCTTGGCTTGGTGGCACAAATGAGGGTGGATTATGGGGAGGTGGAGGAGTTGGAAACATTCCCGCATATGGATTAACCGAGCCAAATAAACCACCATAGAGGTAACCTCCACCAGAGCTAGACCCTCCCGGTGCATTGGGATCCACCGGAGGCAGACTAGAGGATGTGCCTTGACCTTGTGTTCCCATGAAAGGTGCCTCTGAATATGAAGTTCGAGCACTATACATTCCTCCAAAGGTTGGGTTGTAGTATGAGTTTCCATAAGCTCTATCCCAATAATCTTTGTTAGTGGCTTGATCAACTTGTTGAGATTTTTCCCATATTCTCTCAAAGGTCTCTGGCTCACTATCTTCATCATCGGAAGGTGCACTAGGAATGGGAGGCCTATTTGTGGGGGAGGGATTTTCATACATTTGCCTTATCATCCTTGAATCCCTCTTCCTTCTCTGTCTATCCTTGTGAGCAACATTATTTGCATTCATGCAAGCCCCACACATGAAGTTGAATAATTTTCTGAGGGGAGAGGGAGGATTTTGCACATCTTGCCTACCACGTCCACGACCTCTACCATATGAGGGCCTTGCTGCCCTAGAAGGTGCAGCAGCTGCAGTGGGCTCCTCAGAGGCCCCTTGGCCTTCAACATTCTCCCTTTGAGTCCCTGAGCCAACTAGAGTTGTGTCCTCAATGTCATTCTTCAAGTGGAAGGGTTTGTGCTCATGATCACACTCAAACTTGAAGTTGGTGATGGCCTCAATGGCGTGCATGAGATAAGGAGCATATCCACAACTCTTTTGTGGAGAAGAGGCTATGGTTTTCATTTCTTCCCAAATGTAGTCCACCACACTAAATTCTTCCTCACTAGGATCCATAAATTTCAGCAAGTCTCTCCCATAGTGTGATACATTTGATTGATCCCCTTCCCTAGGAGCAAGTGTCTTTCTAAACATGCGGTGAAGATATGCATAGAAGGGTATCATTCCCTTAACACTACCATAGTTCCACTCTCTTCCCGAGATATACATGAATTTCATCTCCTCCTTGTCCATATAGTGAGCCATATGAATCCTCACTCTAGATTTGTCTTCCTCACCAAATCCAAGTAGAGAGGCAAATTGGGTATAGGACATACCAAACTACTTTCCCTCTGTCATCCAATGCACAATCCTCTCATCATTTCTAGAAGTGAAGTAACAAGTGGCATAGAATTGTGCAATTGCTTCATTGTTCCATGACTTTCTAAAACCCATGATTCCATAAATGTTTTTTCTTTTGCACTCACGAATAATTTCAGCAATTCTAGGGTCTTGTAAGTTGGTCAAGAACTCCCAATCAATGTATTTTGAGCATGCTATGGGATAGTCCTTCTTGAGTATTGCACTTGCATAATAGTCTTGATGAAATTTGGTGCCAAACCGGTAGTCCAAATTTCTCCCACCCACCTCTATGGGATTTTTCTCTCTCTCTTTTCTTGCCTTCTCTGTCATGCCCCTTGCCTTGTAGTTGACCACATTTTGATGCTCGGGATCAAATGGTGGCCTTGTTCTAATGTCGAAGTAGGTCTCTTCATCACTGTCAGGTATCTGAGGTCCAATGACTGAAATAAAGACGGCCTCATCACTGTCATCATCCCCGGTGCCCTGACTGTGCTCATGGCTAGCTGTGCGGATATTTTTGCCCTTTCTCTTGCGCTAAGCTGCTGCTGTAGGAGAGTCTGGGGGAGTGGGTTCCTTCCTATATGGGCTCTCCTCATCATCATCACTAGAGGTTTCCTCATTCTCTGAGTCTTCAATGTGCAAGGTACCTCTAGGAAGGTTGATTCTCCCTGCTGCTCTTTTGGACCTTCTAGGTGGCGCTGGTTCTTCTTCCTCAATCTCCGGGTTGCTGCTAGGTCCTTCTCTTCTCCTCATCTCATATTGGGCATTCTTTGTTCGACGAGGTCTTCTCCTATAAACTTGCTCAAATGATGGATCTGTCACACATAGAGACACAAACAGGTACACAAGTGTTTTAGAAGCATGTCCCTGCCAAGTATATATCCATTTGATTTTTGTAGAGCAGAATTTGCAAACTTGACAGAGCCTCTGTGCTGAAACTGGTGCCACCGGGTTGGGAAATCCGGTGCCACCGGGTTCAGTATGAACCCTAGGTTATGCCCCCAACAATGCAGCCATGGAAACCTTAAACCTCTGTTTGGAATCTGTTCTAGGACCACATAGATGCCATTCTACCAAAGGAATCCAAGAGATAGTCCCTAGAAAAGTAGATCGAGCAAAACCAAGACATGGGGTACCTCCCGACATGGTGACGGTGCTGCTGCAGCCCTGAAATGGAGGGGAATCCGATCCCACCGGGTTGGAGAACCGAAATCTTGCCTCAAGCCTTGAATCTCACGGTTGAATCCTCAAATCGCTAAGGAATCGCCCCTTTGACCTCTCCCTTTCCTGTTCTGAGTCGTGGGTGAGAGGAGGGGGTAAATGGGATGAAGGGGTAACTGTAACAGGGTGAGTCACGGGTTTATCCTGTGCTGCCGACAGAAACCGGTGCCACCGGTTTGTGAAAACCGGTGCCACCGGGTTTCACGTGACCCGTGGACTTTTGTCCATATTTTCAAATCTGCACTTCCTTTTCCTTCTTATTCTGTTTCTCTGCCCTTTATATCCATTTTCACACAGCCCTTGTACACAGATATGGATTTTGATAGAATTTGATGAATTTTGAGAAATCCAAAGTTTGCAAGCCCTTGAGATAAGAATGAGTAGCTTCCTTTGAACTTGAGAGAATCTTGCCATTTATGGTTAGCCAGCAATAAAGCAAGAGTAACAATAACCATAAATAACAAGACGTAATCCAAAAAGACCAAGACTCAAAGCTTTTGCAAAAAAACACACCACCTACACATGCTAGTATATTTTGAAAAACTATTCTAGGTCACCAAGAGGATGCAAAGGTTACTAGCTGAAATAAGTCTTAGCATATTTAGCTCATGCCCCTACTGAAATTTCAACCATGGTTAGAAAACAAAATTTCCAACAATCAATTTGTGAGGCATCAACTAAATATCCAAAACTTATTACTATCACCATGAAACAAATCCAAGGTGACACTAGGCAACTTTGCACACCAAAACTCACACTAGCAAGAATAAGGCCTAGATGCTTGAAATAATTGCTTGAATTTAGAATTGCATACCTTGGCCTCTAATATAGAGAATTCTCGCATAGAGGAACTCATAAGAGAGCTTGCACCCTTTTTGGTCTTTCAATAAGGTTACCTTGTCACTCTTGATAAGATGAAGCCATATGAAAGATGAGCTTGAATTCTCTATTGATATTTCCATCTTCATCATCTTGACGATTTTAGATATGAAATACCCGTGATAGCTTAGATGGACAAGAGGGCATACATGTTAGAATGACAAGCTCAAGTTTCACATTTGATGACCCTTTGAATGTGGAGAGGGAATGAGTCAACCAACATGAAACCTCATAGTATAGGTCAAATTCCTCAAGAGTATGGTGCATACATGAGAATGTGGAAGGATGAGATATATGCACCATTTTGGTTAGTCAAGTCCAAATTGAGGAATTTAAGCTATACTATGGAGAGTAGCCAAAAACAAATATAATTCAATCCATAAATGAAGAGTGAGAGATACAATTACAGAGATGGATTGATGACCTCCTTGTCATGTGGCTTACTCACAACCAACACCCTTTCCATAAGGTATATTCAAGTGTAGAGAGCATGGATATATAAATGAAGCACCTCATACTTGAACTACACACATGAGGCCTTGCAAGTGGTGTTAGTACCAAGAGACACAAAATGTGAAGTGAGCTCCCCCTAAATAGGTGCATCAAGTATTTGAATCTTGAGAAATGCACTTTTAGCTCAATTAAGGCACTAGGGTAGCAAGCTCCACATTTTGGTCAAATGTATATGAGCAAATAAGCATTGAAGAGTATGATCAAGAAAAGCTCACAAATAATTCTGGGTTAGGATGAAGAGAATATTTTGAATTATTTTCTTCTCTTTTCCTGCTGATCCTGACAAACTCGGTGCCACCGAGTTCATAAATCCGGTGCCACCGGATTCTCCTAGATTCCTGTACCCTTGCATTTCCTAGAGATGCACATAATTATTTTCTTGATCCTTTATTTTATTTTTGCTCATATCTATGCTCCTGCATGCAATAATCAGTCAAAGCTTCTAGATGAAGCGGTTAATAGCATCGAATGGTATTTGACATAATTTTGCTAGAGAGAGCATATGTAGCTTGTTCAACTCATATGATTAACCTAGCACAAGAACAAGTTTCACATATGAGCATGAACTGCTACAGAGATAGGTACTTATCATTTGAGAAGCATTGAGTAAGATTTCTTCCATATTTTTCACTTGGTCCTTTTCTAGAGATGAAACACACAATTTCTCTTGGGATATAGATAAAATGAAAAAGAATATCTTCTCAAGTGAACCAAGCTTCCAATGCTGCTCAAAGTACCTGCAAAGTCCTTTTAGGCATGTTTTCGTACCCAACATGCATTGGGTCCGTCAAGGTTAGTCATTAAGGACTTAGGTACCCAAATGGCCTTTGTGCCCATTCTTTGTGATACGACCACTCTAGGGGCACAATGATCATTTGAGTTCATCCTAAGCAATTTGCTTTCATTGTGAACATGAATAGGCTTAGGGTTTTTACCCATGGGACAATCTTTACCAAGATGTCCCTTTTGACGACAAGTGTAGCAAATCTTGTGCTTGATGTTGCTAGTCTTCTTCACACTTGTCTTGGAGCCATTCTTCTCTTTGTTTTTAGCTTGAGCCATCAGAAATCCCTTGTTGAGCTTCTCTTGAGGTTTCTCAGTGGAAACCGGTTCCACCGGTTTGGCAAATCCGGTGCCACCGGTTTTCCCTGAGGAAACCCTTGACGGGTAGATGCAAGCTTCAATCTTGTGCCCTTTCTCATGACAGAGCAAGACTTCTTTGCCTTTTTGACTGATTTGGAATGTCTTCTTGCTTGAATGAGCACATGGATGCATAATGTCCCATGTGTGAGCACTTGTAGCACTTGATGTGATCTAGCTTCTCTTTGTTGCCAATCTTGTGATCATTGATCTTGTGGCTTTGTCGGGAGATTGATCTAGTGACGATTATCCTCTTCTCAAGCTTCTTCACCATGGGCTCACGGTTATCTTGAGAAGGTTGCACCTTTTCTTTTCCCTTCAAGTTAGCCACTTCCTTTTTGAGTCTTTCGACCTCATGCATAAGATCATCATTTTCTTGAGCAATGGAGTCATCACAAGATTCTGCAACCACACAATCATACCAAGAAGGTTTTCCTTTTGGGCCACATAGGTTAGCACAAGATATATCATTTTCAACTTGAGGACATGTGCTAGTTGTGTAATGAGGTGTATAAAATTTAACTGAGTTTACCAAAACCTCATTTGTCACTTCTAGCAAGGTGTGTGATTCTACAAGCTTCTCATGAGAATATTCAAGTTCTTCTTGAGTGTCTTGTAGTTTCACAAACTTGCAAGTGATTTCCTCAAGTTGATCCTTGAGAGCTTGATTTTCCTTTTCTCGGGATGCTGCACAAGATAGAGAGTTAGTGGCACAAGCATATGCCTTAGTAATATCCTCCTTACACTTGGTAGACAAGATATCATTTGACTCCTTAAGCTTCTTCAATTCTTCTTCAAAGGAGTCTCGATAAGCTTGTTGTCTTGTGAGCTCATCTTCTTGCCTTCTTACTCTTTTGATGAGCTCCAACACATTCTTTCTATCTTTCTTGGTCATCTTATCAAGCTCAAAATCAAATTGCTCAACTTCGCTTCCTTTCTTCTTTTTACCTTTAGTCACTTGAGACTTGGCATTGTTAGTACATAGAAAGGAAGTACTAGGAGCTGTATATACCTCATTGGGTTGATGAGGTGTTGCATTGATGCTCGATGAAGTGCTGTAGCTCTGCTCACTGCCCAACCCAGTGCCACCGGTTTCCAAACCTGGTGCCACCGAGTTTGGTTGGTTAGTGATAGTGGCATTGATGTTGTTGCTCTTTTGTTGCACGGTTGAAGTCACTAGAGGAGGAATGCAAGATGTTGATGTTGAGCAGTCCTCTAGTGACTCCTCCTCTTCTTCTTTGTCATCTTCATCATTGGCACTTGTATACATTTCTTTGAGTGCCACCCAAATAAGATGTGCATCATCACAAATGTCCTCGTAGTTGAAGATGAATTCTTGAATTACCTTGCTCACATTATTGTACATGAGGTTAGTAATGGAGGAGTTGCGTAGCACACAATCCTTTTCCTCTTTTGATAGATTGGACGAATCCTCACTATCAAAGTCCTCGGGAAGGATGCTAGCCACCACAACCTGCTCAAATGAAGGACCCCAAGTATTTAATACATGAAGAACATGAGCGGACCAAGAAGAGTAGTTTGAGCCATCAAACCGAAGAGGCTCAAACGATACCTCACAAATAGTCGACATCCTTTTAACTCCAAGCGGTTAAGCTCGAATCGGAGCACCAGGCTCTGATACCAATTGAAAGGATCTTGATGTCGCCTAGAGGGGGGGGTGAATAGGCGCAACCTGAAAATCACCACTTAAACGATTTTATCAGTAAAACCCGGATACTCCAGATTTTTATCCGGAGTCTCTGGGAAGTCTGGAGTCTCTGGAAAAATGTCCGGAGTCTCCAGACCGTGCCTGCACAGCGGAATGTACTCCACTGCCCAAAACCGGTGCCACCGGTTTTGCAAATCCGGTGCCACCGGTTTTGTAAATCCGGTGCCACCGGTTTTGCAATGCCTGGCAGTGACTCCCCTTTTGGTCTTCTTCTTGTTTGCTTGCTCCAAACTGCAATCCACTTGGTGTATAGGCTAAGGAGTGATTCTTGGATGAAGTAAGGTCCCTACACTCCAAAAACACTAACAACCACGTAGATCGACAAATATGACAAAGAGCAAGCTAATAATGATAAGAAGTATAAATGCGAGGTAAACCAACAAGAGACATAGTGATTTGTTTTACCGAAGTTCGGATTCACCACTGTGTGAATCCTAGTTTCCGTTGGGTGCTTCTCCTACCGAAGCCGGGTTGCACTCAACCCTTTCCCCGATCCACTGGATAGCTTCTTCCCTTTCGGAGGCGAAGCAAGACCTTCACAAACTATCCCACAGCTCACCACACCTTGGGAGCTTGTGGGCGACGCCTAGCCGTCTAGGAGGCAACCCTCCAAGAGTAACAAACACTTCACACGAGCTTGACAACATCCAACAGTGCTCAAAGGATTCAAGTGCTCTTTGATTGCTCACAAAAGCTTCTCTCTACCACCCAACTCACTAGATCTATCAAAGATCGAACAACCTCACCAAGAGGGGTTGGGGAGAGCTAGAATGGCTTTGGCTTAGCAAGGAATAGCAAGGAAGCACACCAGCAACCTCAGGAACAGCAGCTTGCAACAGTGGGGACCCAGGGGTATAAATACCCAACTCCCCAAAAACTAGCCGTTGCAAACTCAGGGGAAAACCGGTGCCACCGGGTTCCCAAACCCGGTGCCACCGAGATTTCAAACCAAGTAGACGTTGGGCCGGCTGACACAAAACCAGTGCCACCGATTTCCCAAAACCGGTGCCACCGGGTTTGACACAGGGTCAAACCCAAGACCGTGTACGTGTGGGTTTTGTGTCTCTCTCAACTCACATAGGTTACTTGAGCACTGAGACATTTTCAAGACTCCTTGTGATGCATCCCTCTTGATAGTACGGCGTACCTATACTCAAGATCAAATTTAAACCCTATAGAGATCCTCTTGAGCTTCATCTTCATGAATAGCCATACTTGGTCAATATCTCCACTTGAGAGATCCATCCATCAATGTCTCACAGATTTGAGCATTTATACCTTGAGCTAGTGATTTTGATCTTCATCTTTGAATGAAACCCATTTCTTGATCAAGTCATTCTTCACATGACTCAACAAACATACAATGCTTCTTCATTGCTTCACTCGGTTAGGCTCGACTTGATACCTCGAAATACTCCAAGCTATAGCCACTTCACCCTAGCTAAGCACATGGTCCAAGTCACTACTTGGCCAACCTTAGCTTAGTACCTCGTTGCTAATCCCTTGCTTGATTTCTTCATCCATTCGTTGCCATCTTGAGTTAAGCTTTGATTTAACATTAAGAATGAAATCCACTTGAGTTCATGCCTTCTTTGATTCTATAGTCCCATTTGATCATAACAAGCCTTCCAATATATTTAGAGACCATCCAATATTCCAATATCGCTATGTCTCTTTATTTACCTTCATTTGCTTGATTATATGTCAAGTATACCATATGGGATCACTCATAACACAAATCATGACTTTCAACCATATATAAAGACATTTAATAATATGAGGCAATAACCCATTCCTCAATCTATCTTGTACAACAATGGCTTGTCTTCACATACAGATGTTCAATGTCATACATCATGCTTTGTTATTTATATGTAACAACCTGCTCACATGCTTAACAAAGGTATTAGATCTTTAATCTAGTTGTCAATCAATACACCAAAGCCCACTTAGGGCCTAGATGTCTTTCAGAGGCGGCTGTGGCGGCGGCGACCGCTCCGCACGCAACTGCTTACGCGACCGCACCTCGACGAAGTCGTCGGCGTCCACCCGAGGCCCCCGGGCGGGCCCGTCGGGAGGGGGCGGCGGCCCAACGGCCGCCCCCCAACGCGTCGTGGCGCGGCCGTGGGCGGCCCAGCAGGACGGCCAGTGCGGCCGCCTCCCGCCTTGGTGCGCCTACGAGGGCGGAGGCGGCGGAGGTGGCGACAGCGGCCGCTTGCCCAGGATCCCTCTAGCGGAAGCGGCCACGGGCCGCGGAGCGGCCGTCGACGACAGATCGGCGGCGGCGGAGGTGACCGGGGTGGGGGAGCACGGAGGAACGACCGACACGGGTGTGGAGGCGGGGAGGCGGTACGCCCCAGTACCGGGATGCCGGCCGCTCGCACCTGCTCCGAGAAGGTTGGAGAGGGTGAGCGACCGCGCGGCACCGGGGAGTACGAGCCCGAGGCGGAGGAGCCTGAAGCCTCGAGGTCCCAAAGCTCCTGGGCGGAGGGGATGGAGGGGCCAGGCTCTGCCGAGCCCGGCTCGACCATCTCTACCGGCGCGACCGGTGCCAGGCGAGACAGGGAGCCTGCGGCGGGGAGGCAGTCGCCGCCCGGCCACTCCAGGGGCCGCGGCCAGGCGGAGAGGCGGGAGGGCGTGGCCACAAGGCCGCCGGCCAGGCTAAAACGAACCGGGTTTCCAAAGAAGGGAACCCGATCACTGCACCTCTGTGATAGTCCCAGGAGGCTATCACGTGCAAATCCCTGTCTCAGAAAGTAAAACAAATCCATACAACAAAAGTAAATACATGAAGTTCCAAATAATTATATCATAAATAATCATCTGGGTACATCATTTCGGCACATGCCGGGTACAAGTCCAACGGGACTGAATCAAACAGAGTAAACATCTACGCAGCGGCTCTCATGTAGCGAAGTAGACTCCATATCCTCAGGCAACTCGAGTGTAGGGCGAGCCTCAATCCTCCCATCCATCGTACTCGAAGTCATAGTCCGGCTCATGGTTTGAAAACCCATCATCTACTCGATAGGCGAGTAGGTCATGTCAGCTTCCCAACAAATTGCATAAGCAAAAGAGAATAATTCTAATATGCATGAGTAATCCTATTTATGGCTGTAGAAGGTTATGCAAGCAGCGGTAGCAACATCAAGGTAAGCAGAAAAGCTGAGAGGTCTCCATCTCCGAAGAGATCCATACCTCCGAGGACAACGTCTCCGGGGTCAACCCCCCAACAAGGAAAGAAACACCAAGCACTGGATCTCAACCAAGATACAGCATCCCACACTCATCTGCGACGCGGGGTCACCAACTCCTATCCCCACGTCTCAACGGCACGAAGACGGGCTCACATACACACAGGGGAGAGAGAGAGCAGCACAAGAAGAGACTAGTCAGAGTAACAGACCCGTGGGCTGTCCATACCAGTGGACACGGACTATAGCTATAGGTTTAACACTCTGCAGAGGTTGTACAACTGGACCCGCCGGATAGGGCAGAAACGGATGCCTCTGATCCACATCCCTACCTAACGACCGGAGACCTAGTAGTGGGTGGCACTCTCCTGCCTCTCCAAGCCTGACTCGTCCTGAACTGGGGCACGAAACTTGCCAGCAGGGCCTCAGAGCTGTGAGACCATCTCCGGAGAAGCCGGGGCGATGTCTACTCGGGGGGTAATACCCATCCCCCTCACACGACCACACCGGTCCGCCTACAGGCTGGATGCCATCCACATACTAGTTCTCAGACCGAACCCCGCCCATAACAAGGTGAACATTTTGTACGAAAATAGCCCAAAGATCACGGTTAAACTGTCGATCGGTCCTTAATTGCAAGAGCGAGCACTCACCAACTCCAACCGTCCGACACGCCGCTAGGGCGAGAGGCCAGGTCGCATCCCCCCTAGACAGGCGTTCACAAGTAACCAAAGCGGCTCGCTCCCGCGGTAACACATCAAGGTAACACACTCACCCAAAACACACGCAAGAGTTCCGAGGTATCCCAACCTCGGTCCAAACCTGAGATCCATCCATAACTAAGGGTAAAATATATGGATGAGTAAAGCCGGGAACTATCTAGGGGTCTGTAGCTAGTTCCAAAAGTAGGTATTCCAAGGACAGGATAAACAATTCCAAGGCATGGCTAATCAATTGTCTATGCAATTTAAAAACATGCATCAAAAGTAATTAAGCACTAGCAACTAAAGCATGCATGGGAACTATATGGTTGGGAGTGACATGACACTTGGATGGCGTCCGAAGTCCTGGTCTGGGTTGTAGTCGGGGTCGTAAGCCTACGCCTAATCGTAGCTCGGGTCTGTGCAGCACGAGATACGAGACGCTAAGATACGGGCAATCAACTAAGCATAAATCCAAAGAAACCCAATTTTAAAAGATCCAAACAGAACCAAACTACCTACAAACAGCACCATCTCATTTTTAGAAAAATATAGAAACTGGTTTCATATTTTTCGGAGTTATAAATAATTAGTTATGAATTTTCAAAGGTTAAAGGTTTTATAAATTAATTTTCAAATTCATTTATAAAACAGAAAAGGGTTTTTACTTTGAAAATAGCTGATGACGTCAGCATGACGTAGTCATGACGTAAGCATCTGGGTTAGTGGGCTGTTATTGGGCCGAAAGGGTTAGTGGGCCGATTTCGGCCCATTGGACTCAGCCTACTGGGCCAAAAGGACGAAGTCCATCTGATCACCCTGAACAAAATTCAGAGTGCATCGGTTAAAAGAAAAAGGGCCGTGACAGGCCTTATTGGGCTGCCTGGCCCATCTTCCTCTCAGTCCCACACCAGAGAAGTCTGGTGGGGGTCCCTGAGGATTTCTGGGGCGCGATGGCGCCCCTTCGCCCCGCGTGCGCGCGTCGGCGCGCCCCCGGCGCGAGCCCGGCGGCGACGGCGAGCAGCGTTTGACGGCGGTGATGGTCCCGGTGTTCGAAGTTCCCTTGGTGCACGTGGTCACCTCCACGCAGCCTCAGCTCTGGGGAGAGCTCTTGGGCGTAACGCGAAGCGCGACACGGCAGCGTTCCCGGCGCGGCGTCGTGGCGACAGTGCGGTGTGCAAGAGTGACAGCAGCGGCGTGGTAACTCAAGGCCGGGTCGGCTTCAACCGGGTGAGCAGCGCACGCGTGGTTGTGGTCAACTCCGAGCCCTCCTCGGCCGGCTCGGCGCACGCCAGGGGCGGCGCGGCAGAGCGAGGCCGGTATGCGGTTGTGCAACTCTGACGTGGCATGGCGCGGCAGCGGCGCAGATGCGTGCACAAACAACGGCGAAGCATGGCCAGCACATGGGTGTGCTTGGCGGGGCACACGCGCGGACACAGGCCGAGCCTGGCTGCGACATGGCCGGCCAACGTGCGGCTCTCGGCGAACCAAGGCCGCAGCGCGGCACAAAAGGCGGTGGCGATGCAAGCGACGGCGCACGGCTCGACGGCCGGTTCACAGGCAAGATACGGACGGCAACACGGTGGCATCAAGGTTGAGCAGGACGGCGAGGATCGGCGCGGCGCTGGGGTGCGCCGCGGCGGTGGCTCGCGGGAAACGTACAGCTCGAAGGCCGGTGCGGCGTGGCGCAGGGGCACGCTCCCAACGCAAGCTAAGGGAAGAAGAAGAGGGGCAGTTCGCTGGCTCACAGAGAGGTGACGGTGTAGGCGTAGCTGTGTAGACCGCGGTGGTGAAGATCACAGCGGCGACGGCGTGGTGAAGGCGACGGTGCGGCGTGCTCCTCTGCTTCGGTCCCAATGCGCTCGTGGACAGCCTCCTCCCCGACTCGTCTGGCTCCGACTTCGACTGCTCCGGCTCTGGCAGGACGGCGTGGTGGTGGTGCGCCTCCGACTCCCCTCTTCCCCTACTTCTCCTCCACTTCCCCCTTCTCTTCTCTCTCGGCGGCGGAGCAGGGGATGGGGAAAAGAGCCCCCAACTGGCGACGAGGCCAAATTGGAGAAGGGCACCGGGGTTTTGTGCGAGCGCAGGGTCAGGGAAACCGGGGGACAGCGTGGGTCAGGGCTTGTCCCCTCACCTTTGCCTTGGCGGTGAAGGCGCAGCGCGTGGTAGGAGGTTGCTTGGCGCGCGCGTTGCCCAGGGGCAAAGCAGTGAATACTCGAGGGGAAAACGTGTGGGTCCACCTCGGCATGCGGGCCACCCCTCGGCGTGCGCGTCAGCGTAGCAGGGCGGTGCGGTCTGGTGCACGAGTGTGGGGTGCGGCACAGCCCGGTGTGGCGGTGCGGCTCAGCGGAGAAGAAGAACAGGGGTGGCTTGGTGCGAGGCCGAGCTGGGCCGGTTGGCCGTTTGGGAAGGAAAGGCCGAGGTGTTTAGACGTGCACGGGCTGGGAGATGAGGGAGGTTGGTTGGACCTCGACAACAGTTAGCTGGCCCATGTTAGTGAAAGAAGTTTTGAATATATTTTTGAATTAAGGTTTAAACTATAAGTTTGAATTTGATTAATTTCAAATTCATAACACACTCAATAAAAACCAAAAGAAATCCATAAAATCCAAATCACTAATTTTACCATATTTTGAATTTATATTTTTATATTTTTGGTATTTATTTATATGGAATTAAGGGAAGAGGCTAGAAAGGGTTAAAGTAGGGTGACACATCATCAATAAATGAAAAGTTCAAATTTCCTCACTTTTTCATAATTTAAATTTCTGGGTTGTTACATTCTCCCATACCACCGGGAATCTTGTCCTCGAGATTTAAGCTCCATCCTCTCCCTCGAACAAGTGAGGGAACTCTCTCCTGAGGTCGGCTTCTTTCTCCCAGGTTGCTTCTCGCTCCGTGTGGTGACTCCACAGCACCTTGCAGTAAGGAATGGTGGTCCTCCTGGTTTCCTTTGTTGCTCTGTCCAAGATCTTCTCGGGGTACTCTGCATACTCCAGGGTGTTCTGCAGGTCGAGTATCTCCACCGGGACTTGCTTTGCTTCCACTTCCTTTTCACTCTTCCTCAATTGTGACACGTGGAACACGGGGTGCACTGCTGACAACTCCTCTGGTAAGGCGAGTCTGTAGGTGAGCTTCCCAACTCTCCCGGTGATCTGGTAAGGTCCCACGTATCTCGGGGCAAGCTTTCACTACAAGAAAACCAACCTTCTATGACGAAAATGCTCATGACGGGGAGGAATATCGTCATACAATGTGTCATAATATGACGCCATGATAAGAAGGGTCATAAATTTAGGAAGCTCTAAACTATATATGACGGTAGATTTTTGTTCGTCACATATAGGTAGCCAGTACCGTCATAAAATGTGGTTGTCAGGTATCCGACTGACGGTTGTGAATTTGTGACGGTAAGTGTTGTCTTAATGTGACGACAATGGAGCATCACTGAATGTTTTTGTAAATATGATGACCCTTAGTGGGAATATTCCCTCCATGCCATATGGATCCAGCACCATGACCTTGAGCCGTTGACCAATTCATTTGTTCCCCGAAATCCCCCACTCCGACACGGCGGCGGCCGGCGGGCGGTGTCTGGCCCGGGTGAGCGGAGCGCAGCGACCGGCGGGTGGTGTCTGGCCTAGGTGAGCGGAGCGCGGCTGCCGGCGGGGGGCTGGACCGAGCGCGGCAGGCAGCCTAGTGGAGCGCGGGCGGCAGATCTCATCAGGCGGGTGGCCTCTTGGCGAGCGTCGGTCAGGGTGGTGGAACATAGCTGCCGACGTGCAGCCTCTTGGCGACTCCGGCGAAGACGACACCATGTCCAAGAGGGGAAGCTCAGCTAGTCAATCAAGGGCTACTGGAGCGTCCATCCATGGTGGGAGGCAGGTTGAGCGGCATCTGGAGCCAAGGTCAAGGTGGGATGTGGTGCCGTATCCCCTTGGTAAGGAGACAGGGCTCCCCTTGATCCCCTGCCCTGATTGTGGGCACACGACGGTGGTAGAGAGGCGGTCAGCGAAGGAGACGACCGACAACTATCTGCGTGTGTTCTTCAAATGCCCAAGGAACTCGGTGAGCATCCACTTGTTTGAATTGAGTTGAGAATTTCTGCAACCCTATGTATCCTGTCATGGTGAATGCAATTGTTCTTTTATTGTTGTAGTTTCCTAAGCTTTGTGGGTTCTACAAATTCCAAAGGCAGTATTTGGATAAGCTGGAGGAGCTTGGCATTGTTGCAATCCAAAAATTCCCCCTGGCAGTGGACATTGGTGATGAAGCCAAAGAGGTAGAAGATGCATCATCTGGTGGGAGAATGATCATGAATATGGAGGCTGCTGAATTGAAGATTGAGGCCAAGGTGGACAATCTGATGAGGAAGTTTAACATTTTGGTGATTGTTTTAGCATTTTGTCTTGGCTGTGTGGTGATGTATGTTGGAAACCAGAAAGTTTTCACCACCTAATGTATCTTAGTCTTGGTAGCTTATGCAGTGTAGTATGAACAATATGCAATCCAGTGCAATTGGTTTAGGCTTTTGTAACGTATGATGAATCTGATGTTTTCTCAAGCAATGCAGTTTATACAATTGTGAAACATTATGTGCCAATATTGGATGGAAATTGTTGTCAACAATAAATGTTGGATGAAAATTTGGCAGAATGTTTGTTATTTGCAGCCTATGCATTTTGTGGGAATTACTTGGCAGCAGAATATGTCAATTAAAATTTTGACAGCATGTAACATAGCCATTCCATACAATAAAATTTTATTTTAATAGAACCATTGCATACAAGGTAATGGTTCAGAATTTGAGACATAAATTCACATACAAAGGTTCAGACATAAATTTCAGATACAAAGGTCTTGATACAATGCAGCAAGGCATACAAATTTCATATGCAAATTCAGATACAAAGGTTCATGGTTCACTAAAAGCTCCAGCAAGCTCAACATTCAGATACAAGGCAGCATGAATCAGGTACAAGGTCAGTCATCATCACTGTCATCTTCTGATATACTCGCTTCATCAGGACTATGGTACTCAAGGAAGGTATCATCTTCATCTTCACTCCATGTATCTCCACGTTCAGGTGTTCCTTGATTTGCACGGATGCTCTGAAGAAGGTGTGCACTAACAGGGCTTCCTGGCTCATTATGTTGCAACAAATCTATATCAGGACCAATGTCTTGGATAGTACAATTTTCAAGCGAAGTATTTTCCTCTTGGTATGCCTCCTGAGATCTCATCTGTACTTGTTCATGGATTTCTTGATTTTGGGCAGCCTCTTCAACATCATATATATGTCGGTGGCCAAAATCTTGTACAACTCGCCAACTATCACCCAATTTGGTATCTTCCAAGAAAAATACCTGCGATGCATCTGTGGCTAGAATGAATGGATCATCCTTATACCATCGACCTTCAATGTTAATGCTTTTGAAGTAACCATCATCTTTCATTTCCTATGTCTTTCCCTCAAGATTGTACCATTCACAGCGCAGTAAGATAACAGATCTAGGTCCTCTGCTGTTTTCAGTGTAATTCAACTCAATAATTTCTTCCACTTTCCCATAGAAATCAATAATATGACCTTTGTGCTCACCTAAAGTCTTAATGGTGCAGTTCTGTGTTTTCCTTTGTGCCTCACGAGCCTTGGTGTGGTACCGTATCCCATTAATTATACACGCTGAGTATGATCGCACACGCTTATCAGGTCGACATGCTAGTGAGTACATGTCTTCATCAACACTTGTGCCTTCATTTTTTAGTCTGGAAAGCTGCAGGAAACAAGAATAAAAATGTAAGCTGCAGGAAACAAGAATGAAAATGTAAGCTTACTCACACTCTACACTGGAGGTAGAAGAAGAAGGAGCAAAGAAGAAAGTAGAGAAGACAGACACACACAACCCAGTTGTGCTGCTCGACTGAAGTGAGCTGCAGCTGCTCCATGACAGCATACATACAAGTAGAGCAGTCAAGCTACTCTAGGTAAAAGATAGTGAAGGAGCAAGGCTAATTATCTAACAAGAATGAATAGGTAAGTTGAAGGACATACATGTTTCTCAAACCATGTTGAAAATTGTGTTGACATCATTTTCTCAATATTGTTGACCTGTTGCTGTTCCAACTCTGCCCTATACATGCTGCAAAGAAGGTGGTTAATTTACTTCAATTATTATTAGTAAATAAGGTTGCAAAGAGGATTTGTGCTCAAAAATAAGTCTGGCAGAAATGAAATGACATAATTTACTTACTCTTTATACTCATCGACCTCTTGGCAATTATTTAGAACAAACCAAGCCATGGAGTCATAGTCATCATCTTTATGAAGTGTAGAAGCACCCAACAGGTTAATACTATGTGCAAAAATGGAAGAATCATTAGGTAAGATGTTTTGTCCTCCATCTAAGTTTCTCTCAGGTCTTGTGAACCTAGTAATAATGTCACTGAAATATGTTGAGCATTGGGTTAGACACTCATATGCAGTGTATGCCTCTGTAATAGATCCTTCAGGTCTTGCTCTATTGCGGATGAAACGCTTAAAGGTGCCCAATCTTCGCTCTATGGGGTACATCCAACCATACTGAACCATGGATGGTCACTTGGGAGGAAACGTCTATGACCTATGAAACCAATTTTGTTTCTCAAACACTCAGAGCATGGATTCTCATCACAGTGCACACAAGCAAAGTAACCCCCAGTGCTTCTGCCTGACATGGTGCCTAGTGCTGGGTAGTCATGGATTCCCCATAGAATTGCTGCATGCAGTTTGAAATCTTTGCCTTCATATGCATCATAAGTAGAGACACCCTTCCAGAGTTCTTTGAGGTCCTTCATCAAAGGTTGCATGAACACATGGAAATCTTTGCCTGGTGATTTCTTGCCGGGAATAATCAAAGAAAGCATATAATTGGATTGGTCCATACACATCCATGGTGGAAAATTGTAAGGAACCACTATCACTGGCCAGATGCTATATGAATTAGTCATCTGACCGAAAGGGTTAAATCCATCAGTAGCAATGGCTAACCTCAAATTGCGAGCATCATCAGCAAAATCTGGGTAGGTATCGTCAAAATCTTTCCAAGCATTGCCATCAGCAGGATGTCTCATTTCATTCTCAACTTGGACCCTCTCCTTGTGCCATCTAGCAATTTTTGCCCGCTGCTTTGAGATAAATAGCCTTTGAAGGCGTGGTATTATTGGGAAGTAACGCAGCACCTTGTGAGGAACTTTCTTTCTACCCACCTGATTCACTTTCCATCTTGATTCACCACAGACTGGGCACTGCTCAAGGTCTGCATCGTCCCCCCAAAATAAGGTACAATCATATTTGCACACATGAATACAAACATAACCAAAACCAATCTTCCGGAGTAGAGCTTTAGTCTCATTAAAGGACTTAGGGAGGCTAACATTGCGGAACGTTGTCGATAGCAACCCAAGTATTGCATCGAACCCAGAAGTTGTTATCCGATTATACACCTTTATATGCAACAGTTTAATGATGAATGTCAACCTAGACTCCTCAGTGCAACCTTCAAAAAGTTCACGCTTTGCCTCTTCCATGAGTTGTTGATACAAGTTTCCACTAATGCCATGGCTAAGTGCAGTGTACAGATCTTGAATCAGCCCCTGAACTCCCCTTGCGCTATCATCGAGCTCATCTTCAGGTTGTTCATCATGAACCGGTGCATGGTCATTTCCATCCCATTGCATACCCTCAGCACCCACAGGGGCAATACCATCAGCTTCATCATCAGTATCTCCCTCTCCATGGTGAATCCAATGTGTATAGGACCTACAGAACCCGTTCACATGGATATGATCCTCTACGACAGCTTGACTAAGTCGGTTGTGATTCAAGCATCGACGACATGGGCAACTGATTTCCTCATCTGTACTAAAACGGATTCTGACAAATCCCATGAATTGTTCAACACCATTCAGGTAGGGAGCACTAAATGGCAAACTATCATTTATCCAGCTTCTATCCATTTTTTCCTAACAAATGCAGGGGGGATGTTGGAACTGAAAATTTGCACAAGAGGGGAACAAAGGTGAAGAACTGTGGTTGGGGTAAGCTCACCTTGCACAAGATCTGGCCTCAAGCCTGTGAGGCGCTGCAGATCTGCCTCAAGCCGACGCAGAGGTTGCAGAGGTGTCGCCGGTGAGGCCACCTCAAAGTGGACGTGATGTGGCGTGAGCTTCCAGCGAGGCTGCAGTGGTTTCGCCAGCGAGGAAGCTCCGGGGTAGCCGGTGAGGAAGCAGTTGCCGAGATTCGGGTGACGCCAGCTCAACGTGGTGGAGATGTGGCGTGCTCTCGCCGCGAGGCTGTAGCGCTGGCGAGATAGCAATGGGGTCGCCGGCGGCGCTGAAGGTGGGCTCGCCGGCGAGGCTGCGGGTGAGCCCAGCTCAAAGGGGCTGAGATGTGGCCACTGGCCACTGATGCCCACAGCCTCACCGCTGAGGCAACCTGTTGTGGCCTCTCCTTGTTGGTAGCCACAACAGGGTATGACATGTGGGCCCAACGTTTGGATGACATGTGGGCCCTTCTATTTCAAACTGCATTTTGGAACTCTAAATCATTTCAAATGAAAAACTTATGAATACCAATGTTGTGCATCTCATCAATACCTACAACTTTGGTATTGGTCGTTTTTTCATGTGACTTTGTTTGGATAGTTCAAAATTTGAATTTAAAAATGTTCAAACTTCAAACACTAGTTTGGGGTACTAAGAAACTTCAAATGATCAACTCATGAATACCATTTTTGAACATCTCATCAAGATGGACAACTTTGGTATTGGTCGTTTTTTCATCCGATAAAGTGATGTTACAAGTGTTCACAAATTTTACTAGTCTCCCTTAGTGTTTATGAAACCATAAGAGAGATACCTAAAATTTGTGAACACTTGAAACATGACTTTATCAGATGAAAAAACGACCAATACCAAAGTTGTCCATCTTGATGAGATGTTCAAAAATGGTATTCATGAGTTGATCATTTGAAGTTTCTTAGTACCCCAAACTAGTGTTTGAAGTTTGCACATTTTTAAATTCAAATTTTGAACTATCCAAACAAAGTCACATGAAAAAACGACCAATACCAAAGTTGTAGGTATTGATGAGATGCACAACATTGGTATTCATAAGTTTTTCATTTGAAATGATTTAGAGTTTCAAAATATATTCCTGAAAAACTATTTGAATTCCAAACACTACTAATATTGTCACTGACATGGCGGACCCAATGCAGTAGACCAAAATTTCCTCACCCCGCGCCCCCGCTCTCCCGCGCTCAATTCCCTCACCGACACATGGGTCCCACCGCGCCAGAAAAAATAAGCACACTCACCTCCCGCGCTGATTTCGTCACCGACAGATGGGCCCCGCCTCGCCTCCCGCTCAAGAAGGGAAAATCTCCCTAGCATCCTCCTCTATTATCCACCCGCTCGCGCGGCCAAAGGGGAAAAATCCCCAAAGTCCCAAGTCGCATGGCCTCTTCCCTCTAGTGCCGCCACTCGCCTCACCGTCGATCCACCGCCCGCCGTCGAGCCTAGCCCCACCGGCCTCCTCCTCGCTCCACTGAACCCTAGCGCTGCCACTCGCCTCACAGCAGATCCACAGCCCGCCGTCGATCCTAGACCCACCGGCCTCCTCCTCGCTCCACTGAACCCTAGCGCTGCCAGTCGCCTCACCATAGATCCACTGCCCACCATCGAGCCTAGCCCCACTTGCCTCCTCCTCACTCCACAGAACCCTAGCGCTGCCACTCACCTAACCGCAGATCCACAGCCTGCCGTCGAGCCTAGAACCATCGGCCTCCTCTTGCCTCCACGGGTGAAGTTCATCAGATCTGACAATAAATGAAGTAAGTCAAACTTCTTGGTTGAAATCCACCTTCTCTCTTGCTGCATTTTTACTGGAACTGAATCGAGTTGCTCTTTCTGCATTCCGTCATAGTAGTGTTACAAGAAATGCCTAAGTCCAAGTATGAGCGGGAGAGGGATGCAAACATTAAGAGTATTCAAGATGTATTTGCGTCCTTGGGTATTGACGTGTTAGCTGAAACTGTTAATTCGGCGCTATCAAAAGAGCAAGTGGGCAAAGGGAAGGCATTAGAGTCGGAGAAACCAGAATCTGACAATGACTATGATCCCAAATCTGACCTTGATAACCTCTCTGACAGCGAAGAGGATTGTGATTATGATGACGACCTCAATACTGAGGTGAGATGTATTAGTAGGTCACTTAACAATTTAACTTGTCTCTATATTTGTTTTAGGGAACCCTTTGTTCTATGCCTGCATATATCACAATTGCTTGTTACTTGTTGAACTGTTGCCTACATATATCACAATTGCTTGTTACTTGTTGAACTGTTGCCTACATATATCACAATTGCTTGTTACTTGTTGAACTGTTGCCTACATATATCACAATTGCTTGTTTCTCTTGCTAGGTAGGAACAATGCCTCCAGGATCTCGACAAGCAAACAAGAAACAAAAGGCGGCCCCAATGGCCCCAATCCCGGCTAGCCCAGTAAGAGTGACTAGGGCAAGTCTTAGCAAGATGCAAACCCCACCCAGATATACCCGAGCCACTGCATCTATAGTTACGGCGCTTCAGAAAAATGCTACACCTAAAGGCGGAACCAAGCGAGGCCACGAGCAAACTTGTCCACTAGCAACCTTGCAGCACCTAGCCAGAACACAAACACCATACCCACTGCTCCTAATTTGCACCATGCGCCAGGTAGCCAGAAAACAAAATCCATACCCACTGCGCCAAATTTGCACCAGGCGGCAAGTAGCCATAACACAAACACCATACCCACTGCTCCAAATTTGCAACACACCTTATCTACAGGCAGCAGCCTGCCAACAAATAGTATGAACCGAATGCCTACTCCCACAAGTCCTATCAGGATTACAAGGTCCACTGCTAACTTGTTCCAGCAGCCTGCTTCCACAACTGGTACGGTGCCATCAACTGCTGTGGACAACTCACCAGGAGGACAGAGCTCTAGGCAGAGCAATGAAATGAATGAAGTGAATGAACACTTTGATGGTGCTAACTGTTCACAAGATCAAACAAGTGGAGAGATGCATGAAGACAGTGAGCCAGGTACATGATATTTCCCTCCAAGCATTGTCTTCTACATTAAGTAACTATAACATCGTTACTAAATAACCTTTATTGCTAATGCAGTGCCTATCCAGATAAGGAATGTCCGCAAGAAAACCATGGGTCATGGCTTAGAGAGGATGATTAGACGAGGAAACAAGATGGCTATCCAGATGGCTGAAGGAAAGCTGAGACCTGATGTCCCTGTTCAAGCTGCTAAACTGGCATCAGAGTGTGGTGTTGCCCTTAGAGATAATCTGCATATCTACACATCTTGGAAACAATACAAAGATAGGGATGGGCAGGAAGAAGTAGCAAAAGTCCTCAGGAAAGTAGCGGTGAGATAACTTTTTCATTGACCCTAACCTTTACATTATATACAAGTTTCCTTCTCCAATAATTGTTAGCATTAATTCATTTTTGGTTCCAGTCAAGGTTGGATGTGGATGTCAAGAATGATGGTCCAAGCAAAGCGGCATGCACTGATATCATTAAGAAGGGAGTAAAGCAGCAGAGGTATCTCATGAAAAGGAAGTACTTTGATGATCAACTTACAAGAGAACAGTTGTTGGCCAAAGAACCTCCACCTAATATGAAGGCAGAAGAATGGGAAAAGCTGGTTGACTATTGGTGCGATCCCAAAGTTCAGGTCCATGATTGCATTATCCTACTATTTTTCTTTAAATCCTATCTGACATGCTTGCATTACCTAGATTTGTAGAATAATTAATGGCTACAAGTTAGTAGAACATGGCAGAGACATGCATGTTGTAATGAACTACTTAGAATGTCTGTTATTTTATAACTTTGAGTGCCAGTTAGTTTAGCATTTGCCTCCTATTATCGTTTGATAGTCAGAATTAATATCTGCATATGCTTCTTTGTATAAGGTTACAGAGTTAAGATAGATAAGTCATTGCTTCAGAAACCTATTTACTACACAGAAGCACTAGAGTTTAGAGCTATTGCTTTGCAAAGTGAAAATGATAAAAAAAATTTTAGGAGTGATTACCTGCAGATTTGTTCATCTTTTATGAGAACACTAGTATATCTGTATGTAACCCTTATACTGCATTTCTGTTCCAGGACCATTGTGTTCAGAATAAATTTATCCGCGGTCAAGTTCGGCTTCATCAAAAGACTGGAGCTAGGTCCTATATTGCCCACCGATACAGTCTGGTATGAGAATTAACAGTTCTTGTGTATCCCCTTTACAACTGTATGTTCCTGTGTATCCCCTATAGCTGAAAAAACTGAGATCCAAATTATATGAATGCTGCAGAGGGCTAAGTACAACAACAGGGAACCAGATCCTGTTGAATTTTTTGGGGAATGTATGACTAGTCCACGAAATGGTCGTACTCCACTTGCAAATCAGATATATGTAAGCTCAATGCTTTGAATCATGTCATTTAGTAAAATCATTTGCAGATTTGGTACTTGAATGAAGCTTATAAGTGGAATTATTCTGTGTAGGAGGATATGCTTGCTGAGAAGGAAAGAGAACCAGAAGAAGGTGAAGCACAGAAGTCTCCCACTCAAATTGTTGCTGACAGTCTTAGCCAGATTAGTCCTGCATCAACCTTCCTTCCAAACATCGGTGTCACTCCACAATCCAAGCCTCCCAGGTCTACTGCAGCCACGGAAGCACGGCTGCGTTCTGAGTTTGAGGCCACAATCCAAGCAGAAAGAGAGGAAGCTGCTAGGAAGCAGGAACAATTAGAAGCACAACTTCAGGCTCAACAAGTCACGATTCAAGCAAACCAAGCTGCACTTGAACAAAACCAAAATTTTCTACGCCAGACCCAAGAAGATATGAAGGGGATGCAGTCCAAGTTTGAAGAGACTAATGCACTACTGCGAGCTATGCTGAATCTACAGAGAGATGGGGCAGGTAGGTCCACCTGATTGACTTGATGAAGCCTAGTCTTTTGCTGCATTGCTAGAACAGCAAACTTTGTCATTGTCGGAACTACATGTGCCCTCTGTGGTTGGAAACTTGTGTTCTTCAGTTGGTATGTTGCAACTGTGTGTGATGAAACCTGGAACTTGGTATTTGTGTGTTGAAACTGGGAACTTGGTAGTTGTGTGATGTTTAAACCCATGTGTAATATATTATGCTTTGGATTATCTATGGATGTATCTGCTATTGGATTGTATGTGGATGATGAGTTCTTTGTGATGAGTCATTGAAAATATGTGCTTGGAATGAATATATTAGTTTGACAGCAGTGATCATGTTAATGTTAATTAACAGTGACAGTCATACATTACATGACACACCAGAACCGGTCATAAATTCTGCTTGCCAATATATGATGATGTGAGATGGTCACAAAAACCATGCTGAATAAGGGTCTGGGGGCACTTATTACGACAGTTTGACTTAAATTATGTGACACTTCAAGGCGTCATATAATGTCAACAATATGTGACGCCTTAGTGCACCGTCGCATAATGTCTCACATTATGTGACGGTACACAAAATATCGTCACAAGGTACATTTAGCGATGGTTTATATGTGACGCCTCTTGTGACGGTGGGTTTTCGTCATAAGATACTTTTTATGACACTTTATGTACTTTATATGACCATATCTTTTTGTCATGAAAACCAGTTTTTTTTGTAGTGTTTCCTTTCACGGCAAACCTCTTGGTTCCTCTCATCGGTGACACCTTCAAGTAGAAGAAGTCTCCTCTGCTGAACGACAAGTCTCTCCGGTGACGGTCTGCGTAACTCTTCTGTCTGCTCTGAGCAATCTTTAGGTTCTCCCTGACTTTCTCCACTTTCTCCTCAGCCTCCTTGAGAATGTCCGGACCAAAGATCATCCTCTCTCCTACCTCGGACCACATCAGGGGTGTTCCGCACTTCCTCCCGTAAAGGGCCTCGAACGGTGACATTTGGAGACTTGCCTGGTAGCTGTTGTTGTACGAGAACTCTACATAGGACAAACTGCTCTCCCAGTCGATGCTGTAGGTGAGGGCACAAGCTCTGAGCATATCCTCCAGGGTCTGGTTGACTCTCTCGGTCTGTCCATCAGTCTGTGGGTGGTAAGCTGTGCTGTAGCTGAGTGTGGTTCCCATCCTTGCATGGAAGCTTTTCCAGAACCTGGCCACGAACTGGGGCCCTCTTTCTGACACTATGCTCCTCAGGGCTCCGTGTAGTCTGAGTATGTGGTCCACGTACAGGTTTGCCAACTGATCTGTTGCGTCGGTAGCTTTGACTAGCACAAAGTGTGACACCTTGGTCAAGCGGTCCACGATGACCCACACCGAGTCGTGTCCTTTAGGTGAACGGGGCAACCCCACCACAAAGTCCATGGAAATGTCATCCCACTTCCACTGAGGAATATCCAACGGTTTCAACAGTCCTGCAGGCCTCTGGTGCTCGATCTTCACTCTGCTGCAAGTGTCACAACAAGCCACGTAGTAGGCTATGTCCTTCTCCATATCCTTCCACCAGAACCTCTGTCTCAAGTCTTGGTACATCTTTGTGCTTCCTGGGTGAATGGAGTACCTTGAATCATGGGCTTCTTTCAGAATTTGCTCTCTGAGTTCCTTGTTCTGCGGGACACAGATCCGATCTTTCAACCACATGGTTCCCTGCTCATCGATCCGGTAATCCTCAGCTTTGCCTTCCAACATCAGCTCTCGAATAGCCCCAACCTCTTTGCAATCTTTCAGAGCCTTTCGAATCCTTCCTTCCAGGTCGTAGGTCACTTGCAGTTCGTTGAGTTGTCCCTGCTCCACAATCTCAACCTGAAGCTACTCTAGCTCGTCGTGAAGTGCTGGCTGCTCCTGCCTCACCATCAAGTTGTTGCAATAGGACTTTCTGCTCAGTGCATCTGCCACAACGTTTGCCTTGCCAGGGTGGTAGTGAATCTCCAGGTCGTAGTCCTTGATCAGCTCTAACCACCTCCTCTGCCTCATGTTCAACTCCGACTGAGTAAAGAAGTACTTCGGACTCTTGTGATCGGTGTACAGCTCACACTTGTTGTTGATCAAGTAGTGCCTCCAAATCTTCAGAGCGTGAACGACTGCTGCTAGCTCCAAGTCATGAGTGGGGTAGTTCTCTTCGTGCTTCTTGAGCTGCCTCGATGCATAAGCAATAACTTTGCCCTCTTGCATCAACACACAACTCAATCCTTGCTTCGAGGCGTCACAGTACACCACGAAATCCTTCTTGATATCTGGCAGGGTAAGAATTGGAGCTGTCGTGAGCCTCTTCTTCAACTCTTGGAAACTCCTCTCACAGGCCTCTGACCACACGAACTTCTTGTCGTTCTTCAATAGCTCTGTCATTGGCTTTGCTATCTTGGAGAAGTTTTCTATGAACCTCCTGTAGTAACCTGCCAACCCGAGAAAGCTCCGAATATCTGTCACTGTGAGTGGCTGCTCCCACTTGGTAACTGCTTCCACTTTCGAAGGGTCGACCGCAACTCCCTCAGCTGACAAAACGTGACCCAAGAAAGCAACTTCCTCCATCCAAAACTCACACTTGCTGAACTTTGCATGCAACTTCTGCTGTCTCAGCCTCTCCATCACAATCCGAAGGTGCTCCTCATGCTCTTCTGCTGTCTCAAAGAAGATCAGAATGTCATCTATGAACACCACCACAAACTTGTCCAGCTCTTCCATGAAGACCTTGTTCATCATGTTCATGAAGTAGGTAGGTGCGTTGGTCAGTCCGAAGGAAACCACTACGAACTCGTACAAGCCGTACCGAGTCGTGAAAGCTGTCTTCGGGGTATCCTAGTCCCGAATCTTCATCTGGTAGTAGCCTGACCTCAAGTCAATCTTGGAAAAGAACTTTGCCTTCCGCAGCCTGTCTAGCAAGTCGTCAATCCTGGGCAAAGGATATCTGTTCTTGATTGTCATCGAGTTAAGGGTCCGGTAGTCCACACACATCCTCTTGGTGCCATCCTTCTTGTCCACAAACAGAACTGGCGAACCCCAAGGTGAGGCACTCGGTCGAATAAACCCTTGCTCTTGCAGTTTCTTGAGTTGCTTTTTCAGCTCATCGAGTTCATCCGCGGACATCCTGTACGGGCTCTTGGCCACTGGTCCAGCTCCTAGCATCAGCTCAATCATGAACTCAATATCCCTGTCTGGTGGTAACTTGGTCAACTCCTCAGGGAACACGTCGGGGTACTCCCTCACCACCGGGATCTCCTCCAAACTCTTTCCTTTCATGTTGCACAACATCGGCGTAGACCTTTGGCCCTGTGGCTTGATCAACACTCTGGCTCCGCTGGGATGCTCTAACTGCACGTACACAGGGTTGCAGTTCACCAATCCTTTGTGCTAGGCTAACCACTCCATTCCAAGTATCACGTCGATCCCAATCGACTCCAGAACTGTCAGGTCTGCCATGAACAACTGCTTCTCGAACACCATGTTCACTCCTCTACACTCCAGCGTACTCCGCTTCTCACCTAGCGGAGAACTAGTAACTATAGGTCGTGGTCCGGGCTTAGTTGGTAATGACCTTTCCTTTACGAACTTGGTAGAAATGTACGAAAACTGAGCACCGGTGTCAAACAGAACGGTAGCCATAACTGAATCGACTAAAAACTCACCGAGAGCCACGTCTGGTGCTGCGGCTGCCTCCTCCGCTGTCAGGTGGTTCAGTCTGCCTCGAGTGGGTGGTGGAGCGCTCTTCTGCTGGTTCTGCTGGGGCTGTCCTCCTGGAACTGGTGCCTTCACCGGTGTCTGGTACTGAGTGTTCCTGCTCTGACCTCCCTGTTGAAGCTTCTGAGGGCACAAGTTGGACTTGTGGCCTAGCTGACGGCAGTGGTAGCAGGTGATCTGTGAGCTGTCGTAGGCAGGCGGCTACTGTGGCCTGGGCTTCCACTGACTCGAACCTCCACTACCTCCGGGGTGACCTCTGCCCTGCTGAGTGAACTGAGTCTGCTGCTGCTGAGGGTAAGGACGTTGTCTCTGCGGTGGGTACTATGGCGGAGCTGACCTCTATCGCTGGTGTGAACTTGAGTACCCTGCACAGTCTGTACGCTGCCTCTTCTCCCCTCGGACCTCCACGTAGTCCAGTCTCGACTTCTCCACAACCAAGGCCTTGCCCACCAGGGTGTGAAGAGTGTCACAGTCGTGAGCAGCCAAGTGGTGCGCCATCCCTCTGTGAAGTCCCTTGCGGTACCAGTACATCTTCTTTTCGGTGTTGGAGTTGTCTGGGGCGTACCACATCAGCTCCTGGAAGCGGTTCGTGTACTCCTGCACTGACATCTGCCCCATCTTCAAGTGCCTGAACTCGTCTGCCTTCCTATCCATCACTGCCTCTGGGATGTGATACTCCCTGAAAGCCTCCACAAACTCCTCCCACGAGATGCGGGTCGGGTCTGCGTGCGAGTCACAGTAGTTGTCCCACCAAGCTCCTGCAGTGCCGACCAGCTGGTGCGCGGCAACTGACACACACTCCTCCTCGAAAAGGTCCATGAGCTCCAACTTCTTTTCGATCTCCCTCAACCAGTTGTCTGCCACCAGTGGGTCTGGAGAGTTGTCAAAGGTCGGTGGTGACAGTGCATCTAGGCCCCTAAGTGGATTTTGGTGAATTGAATGACAAAGCGATTAAAGATCTAACTTATTTGTTTAAGAGTGTGAACAAGTTCTTATTTAATTATTCATGAGTTAATATTGTTGTATATTTGAGGATGAATATTGTATGGCTCACATGATGAAGACAAGCAAGTGTGTGGTCCTTTGATAAGAAATGGTGAATGTCAAGCAATCAAATGAAGATAAATATTGAGGATATTTGCCAAAGAACAATTACAAGTCTCCAATGAATGAGGTAGCTTGATTGAAAGTCAATGGGTCATAAAAAGAGAAAAGGTGTTCTCTACTATAGCAAATGCAAGACTTCATGTGATGATTATGAAAGGATACGAGGAGGAGTGTATTTTTGATGATCCTAAGATTGGAAGCTTGCATAAACATTGTCAATCAAGAACAAGCATTTGAAGCGGTATTTCAAATGAAGATCAAATTTAGATGAAGCAAAGTTGAACTCAATGTGGTTTGGGTAAGTGATGAAGAGATCAACCGAGGTGACTAGGGTGAGGGACTAAGCAATCTTTGGGGCCCTAGCTAAGCCGCCATTTAGTGTTTTGCTAAGGTGAAGTTCTAGCATCCGTGGGGTCTCCAAGTATCATATCCAAGCCTTAACCGAGTGAAGCAATGCAACTCATCTACATGTTATGATTGACAATATGGAGTGACTTAAGGATCTAAGCATGCATACCTATGCTATATGGAAAGATCTTAAGTTACTAGCTCAAGTATGGATGTGCTCATGAAGATAGCAATTGTTGGAAGCCCTCAAGTTCAACACGTTCAAGTATGGCAAGATGAAAGGTAGACAAGCTCAAGAGGTTGATTAGGTATTTACTTTTATCCTTGAGTATAGGAATGCCGTACTATCAAGAGGGATGCAACATTAGCTTCATGACAAGTATCAAAAGTGCTCATTAGTTGACCTATGTGAGAAATAGCCTTGAGAGTGTCTCTGAGTGAACTAACAAACCTCTAACCCAACCTTAGCCACTTCAACACGTCTTGGAGTGTTTGCGAAAAGAGAAAAAGGGGTTTTGGGAACTCTCTGCCCAGGGCGGTCTAACCGCCCATGGGGGGCGGTCTGACCGCCCCCTGTCAGCCAACGACTAGTTTTTCAAACTGGCTGGAGGGGGACGGTCTAACCGCCCTGACCAGGCGGTCTGACCGCCCCTGTCGCTTTTCTAACGGCTAGTTTTCCTTGAGTGGGGTATAAGTATCCCACGAGCTCCACTTGTTGGAGCTGCTGACTTTAGGGTTGCTGGTGTGCTTCCCCTGCGGTTTTTGAAGAGCCAAAGCTATAGAACCTCTCCCCAACCTTCTCTTTGTGAGATTTGTGAGATTCAAGCTCTATTCTTGTGTTGGGTTGAGAGAGTGAGTTTGTGTGAGCTTTGTGAGCTGAGAAGAGCCATTCCATAGCTTGAGCACTTGTGGTTCGCATCTACAAGCCTTGAAGCATTTGTTACTCTTGGAGGTTTGCCTCCTAGACGGCTAGGCGTCGCCGGCTAGCTCCCAAGGTTGTGGTGAGCAGCGGTAAGTTTGTGAGGGCTGTGATCTTGCCTCTTCATGGAAAAGATCGCCTTAGTGGAAAGGAGGAAAGCGGTTGAAAGAGACCCGGCTTGTTCTGGGAGATTTCCCTTACAAGCTCCTCAACGGAGACGTAGTCGTTCCTTAGTGGGTGGTGAACTTCGGGAAACAAATCTTGCGTCTCCATTGTGGTTTGCTTCACTTGTGGTTTTCTAGCATATTTATATTTGCTTCCGCTTCGATCTACTTGGGTGTGCTTGTCTTTGTGTGCATGGATTATTACCCTGCTTGCTACCATCTACCAAGGCCACTCACCAAGTTTGGTTCGTGCTAGAAGTCAAGAGGAGCTTGAGCCACTCTCGGGTAGCTGTCTGCGAGGAGGCGGTCTAACTGCCTGAAGGGGTCGGTCTAACCGCCTCCCCCCAGCAGAAAACAGCCAGGCGGTTTAACCGCCCTGTGAAGGCGGTCTGACCGCCCCTGCCAGTAAGCTCAAGTTTTCGGGGGAAAAGTTTTATTTTGTCGACTCGCTTATTCACCCCCCTCTAGGCGACATCAAGGTCCTTTCAATTGGTATCAGAGCCGAGTGCTCCGTTTCGAGCTTAATCGCTCGGAGTTTGACGATGTCAACTACATGTGAGGTACCGTTTGAGCCTCTAGCTCTAGATGGCTCAAACTACATTTCTTGGTCAGCAAATGTTCTACATTCGCTTAAGGCTATGGGTCCCACTGCGGAGAGCATTGTAGTTGCGAGTATCCTTCCAAAAGATTGGACATATGTCTCTCTTGAGGATTTGGAAAAAACGCAACTCAATGCCTCTATTGTTAACTTTTTGCGTAGTTCTCTATGTGAAGATTTTCAGGAATTTATGCTAGAGAACAAGAACATTTGTCGGGATGCTCATCGCATTTGGATTTTACTAAAATCCTTTGTGGACTCCAAATTGGATGAAGATGAAAGTGATGACGAAGATGAAGATGAAGTAGAGGAGTGTTGCACTGCCTCTACAGCCACCACAGAACATCAAGCATCCATTCTCGAGAAGGAAAATGGCGAAAGAAGAGAAGAACAAGCTCCTCTGGAAGGGGCGGTCAGTCCGCCCTCCCAGGGCGGTCTAACCGCCCCTGGCAGAGGAAGTCAATTCTCATGTGTCGAGAAGACCTCTCAAGCCCCAAGCACATCCTCACCTTTTCTTGAAGCCTCAAAAGCTTATTATGATGAAGGTGCTTGCCTAAAGACCAAGAAGAAGAAGAACAAGAAAAAGAGAAGAACCAAAGGAGGAAAAATTGAAAAAGATGAAGCCTCAAGCTCGATGGAAAAGCAACTTGAGACTCTTCAAATTGAGCGTGCCTCCATGGTTTGTGAGTATGAGTCATTGGCTAAACAACTTGAGTATGCTAAAGCTAATGACATGCTAGAAGCTAAACTAGAGAAGCTCACTAGGGAGCATATGGCTCTACAAGTGAAACACAAGGAACTAGAGTGTTCTCATGAGAAGCTTGTAGATTCTTATGCTTCACTAGAAATTGCTCATGAGGTTGTTTTATCTTCGGTTAAATATTTGCAACCTCTCTCACACACTTGCACATGCTCACTTGTCAATAATGTTCTTGCTTGCACTAAACCTTGTTGTACTCAAGCAAGCCAATCTAGCATTGAGCATGTACTTGTAGAATCTTGTGACGACCTCATTGCTCAAGAAAATGATCAACTCAAGCAAGAGGTTGAAAAGCTTAAGAAGAACTTGAGTGAGTTGAAGGAGAAGAGCAAAGTGCAACCTTCTCAAGATAACCATGCTAACATGGTGAAGAAGCTTAAAAAGGGGTCAACCGTCACTAGCTCAGGTCCCCAACACCAACTCAAGGACAACAAGATCAAGATTCTAGAGAAGAAGAAGTTTGAGCTTATCAAGTGCAATCAATGCTCAAAGATGGGGCATTTCGCTTCACATTGCCCTACCAAGCTCAAGGCTCAAGAATCAATCTCCAGGAAGAAAAGAAGCTCCATCAGAAGGAGATTGTGCTACCAATGCAAAGAGAAGGGTCACTTTGCCGCAGATTGCCCACAGGTCAATAGTACTGACCCGGGGCGGTCTGACCGCCCCCTCAGGGCGGTTAGACCGCGTATGGCTACTACTGCCAAGATGCACTGCAGCAAAGAAGAGAAAGCTCACCCTTCAAGCAAGAAGCCCACAAGCAAGCCAAGATAAGACAAGCAAATAACTCCCAAGCCTAGAAGTGACAAAAGCCGAATTTGCTACACTTGTCGTAAAAAGGGTCACATGGGCAAGGATTGTCCAAATGGTAACATTCCTAAATCGAACCTTGTCCATTATGATTTCAGTAAGCTTAGGAATGACAAGAATGGTACTCGTGCTATGAGGATGATTAGTTCCCCTCAAACAAGCACTAGGGCTATTTGGGTTCCTAAGCACCTTGTGACTAACCTAGTAGGACCCAACAAGTGTTGGGTACCAAGAAGTTCTTGCTGAGCTTGTAGGTTGATCGAGTTGCATTGAAGGCATGGTGAAAGGAAAAAGATTCAACAATCTATGTCTTGCCATAAGAAAAGCTTGAAAATCATTCTATCAATGCAATCTCGGTAATAAATGCTTAATGTTGTGTCTTGGTCACTCTTAGTTCTTTGTGAACACTCATGAACCATTAGTCCTAAGACTTATGATACATGAGGTAGTGACTTTGACAATTTTGTTGAAATTAGCCTCTCATACCATTCGATGCGTTTAATGGCTCTCTAGGAGAGCATGTGATATTTTATGACTTGCAGGAAACAAAGTGAACAATTCCCGTAAACAAAGGCCTGCAAAATCACTGAGCAAATTTCTTTTGGCCAGGGCGGTCTGACCGCCTATAGGGCGCGGTGTGACCGCCTGGTCCCTAAAAGGTGAATATCGGAAGTTCCGACCTCACCGCGGAAGTTCCGATAAGGGTCCTCTGTCTCCCATGTGCACTTTGTCGGAAGTTCCGACCTCAGGTCGGAAGTTCCGATAAAAATATTTGAAGGACATTCATTGGTGATCATAAGCAAATGGTAATAAGACACTTGAATAAATTCAATTGCTATATCATTTTTTCTTTTTTGTCATGACCAAATTTTGGAATAATCTCCCTCTATTCTTAAATGAATATTGTGCTATGTAAAAGATATTCAAAAGTCTCTCTAGCACTAATTAAGGGGGAGGTTACTTCAAAATTTGTGTCATTTGTGGGACTAACAATTTCTTCTAGTGAACTTGTAGCCTCACATATTTGTGCAACATATGCAAGCTCGTTTTGAAACAATAATCCTTAAGAATTCAAGTTAAGAGCAGGTTGTCTTTAAAATTAATTTATGCACAAATAAAATGTGGCCTAAAGAAAAGGTATGTTCTCTTGACCTCTTTTAAAATATTGAAATGCATCTAGGCCTATTTATGTACAATGCTAGTGTGCCATTCTTAGCATATAATTGCTTCAAGTAAACTTTGTGTGCCCTTCTAGATATTTGATTGATACCCACACATAAACACGACTTCGTGTCATGAGAGTGTCCTCTAGTTGGGTATGAGCTAAATATACTAGAGTGGTGATCTGCTTGGGGTGGATGTGTGCACTTTGTGACATAGGATAGAAGTTTTTGAAAAATGAACTAGCATGCGTAGGTTTTGTGAATTTTTGAAAAATATTTGAATCTTGGTCTTTGTGACCTAATCAACTTAGTTATGACTATAGTTCCTCTTGATTGATTATTGGCTAGTCATAATTAAGAAGATTTTCTCAAGTTCATAATATCTCTATATCCATATCTTTATCTCTCTCTCACTCGTGGAAGAATCAAGAATTATGGAATTATTTGGAAGATTAATTATTCTTCTAAGTTTTGGCACACATGGATATCTATCTTCCATAATCTCTGTATCAAAGTATGGAAAAGCAAAAGGATCAAAATCTACTCAGAATCACCTTTTTCCAAAATGAACCGAGGGGGACAGTCTAACCGCGTGGTGCATGCGGTCTGACCGGGTATCACGGGTCTTTAACTTTTTTACCTCTCCCGTGACCCCACAGTAACTTTGACCTTATCCTTTCACCCCCTCTCTCCTCCCACGGCCAGAACACCTCCTATTCGTCCCCAAACCATGCCTCTCTCCTCTCAAGCTCTCTCCTCCTCTCCCATGGTGATTTGAGGATTCAACCATGGAAAAGTAAATCCCTTCCATGGAAAGGGCTCTCCTAAGGGTGCTGAAGCAAGATCCAAGGCTGCATTTTGGATTCCTATCAAGTTCATCTCTCCAAAGGTATCCAAACCGTGTTTTTGCCCGATCTCCCTACTCGTTGCAAAACTTTGGATTTCCTTTGAGATATCATCTATTAGCAACCCCTAGAAGACATTCCTAGAGTATCATTCAGTTTCGTTGGCTACATTGTCGGGAACAAAATTTAGGGTTCACTGCGCCAGGCGGTCTAACCACGTGCGCCGGGCGGTCTGACCGCCCTGAGCAGTTTGCCCCAAAATGTTTGTTCTTGGCCGTGCATTCAACACATATTCAATCTAGGACTATATCATGAACTTTATCTTTCATATCTCGGCATTTTGTCCCTGTTGCTGGTGTAGAGAGCCATTGGCTCAAAACTGGTAGGGCGGTTTAACCGCCTGGCCAGGGCGGTCTGACCGCCCCTGCCCAGTTTTGTGCCAATTGCTCCACACGCCTTGCTTCGACACGATCTATCTAGCCATTCTTGTTCCTGGTGTCTTATACATCTGTGTTTCACTTCTTGTGACCCAGGAATTGCTGAAATGCCTAAAGGTTCAGGTGCCGAAAAAAGGAAAAAGGGAAGAGATGAATTTGCTTACACCGAAGCCGGACAGAGCTCTTGTCCTTATAATGTCAGGGAGAAATTGAGGCCACGGGGGCAGCAAAGGCCAATTTATCAAGACTATGGGGAAGACATTGAGATGGAGGAAAGAAATGAGTCCAGTGATGATGATGAGGTAGAAGATGACACCTATGTGTGTGCAGACCATGAGGGCAGAGTTGGAGCCATACACGGTGGTGTTGGTGCACGTGGTAGAGGTGCTGGTGCTAGTCGCAGAGGTTTTGGTGCTGGAGGCAGTGGAGTTAGAGCCGATGCAGAGATTGAGGAGGTTGATGATGATGCAGGTGATAATGAGGAAGAAAATCCAGAGGGTGCAGCTGGAGTGCCTCCTGATGATGATGATGATGCTGGAGGAAATGTTCCTCCCATTGTTGTTAATTTCTTGCCAGAGATCAGGGTCCCCGTCTATCCTCTTGTACGAGGCCCTGTGGATTATTACAGTGAAGGCATGGCAGAGACTCTGAAAAATAAGAGAAGGGAGAATCCTTATGATCAGCAAAGGACAGCCTCAGATTATCGGTTTTGGTCCCCTTTTCAGCAGGACTACTACACTACTGTCATTCTTAACCGAAGAAATGCTAAGATCACCAGTGAAGCTCAGTGCATAGATTGGGATTATATGGCAAGAAAGAATGGCATGATTTTCAATGAAATAATCAGAGAGTGTGAATTGAAGGGACTGAAGAACATCATGGGTTTCTTGCAACATTGGAATAAAGAGATCATTGCTCAGTTCTATGCTACTGTTTACTTTGGATACATGGGAACTGAGCGGGCAATGTTCTGGATGACTGAGGGAGATAGATGGCACATCACATTTAATAACTTCCTTGCTTTATTCAGACTTCCAAATGATCCTGGTCTTAGAAAACTTCATGGTGAAGGGATTCTCAACTCAAGGGACATGGAGTTTATGTACCCTAGAAGTAAGAGGGTATTTGCAGGAACCGTAAAGCCGCTTTACACCTACTATGCAGTCCTTAATCGGCTTTTCAGGAAAACCCTCACCCCTAGAGATGGGAACTCCTCACAGATCACTGCTTTTCAGAGGAATCTTATGGTTGCTATGAGATCGGGAGCAGCTCCGTTTTGTGTTGGTGACTTTATTTGGCAAGAAATCAAGAATTGTTCAGAGAATGCTCAAAACTTATGCGGCCATAGTCCATATATCATGTATATCATAAGAAAGGTCACCAACACCAAATATCCTAAAGATACAAGACACCGACTATTGCAACCCAAGCACAGTGTTACCATCAGTGTTCCCTCCTCTCCAGAAGAACTGCGTGAACAAGAAGGAGATGCACAATGGGACGGTGTGGCAGAAACACTACAGCCGGGCAGAAATGAGGCTGGAGGCGGTCTGACCGCCCCCCACACGCGGTCTGACCGCCCTGAGCACTACCAACGGCAAAACACCTCTTTCTTCAAGAAATTGTTCAATATCTTGGCTGGTATTTGCAAGAGTCAGAGGGATATTGAAGTTGCCAATGACAGGGCTATGAGGGAAAGAAAGAAAGAGCGGGATTCGATGAAAAGGATGCATGAACACTTTGGAATTCAGCCACCTCGCTCACCTATATCCCCTGTTCCTCCAGAGGCTGAGATACCTTCAGTAGATGAGAGGATGTTGGGCTACATCAACTCCGGTTACTATGAGGAGTTTGTTCAGAGACACTATCCTGATGAGGGTGGCTCATCTTCTCAGGCTCCACCACCTACTTATGCACCTAGAGGTTTTGATGCCATGTTTGGTGGAGAGTCTTCCTCTCAGGCTCCTCCACCACCTCCTCCTCCTGAGGACGATCCGGCAGTTCCTCTAGCAGCACGTCTCTCAGCGGATCTATTCAACTATGGTCCTACTCCTTATGGAGGTTCTCAACCCAATTGGGACGGTTGGTGATGATCTGCAGCCACATCTTCTCCGGGCCCTTTTATGGATGCTTGATGACAAAGGGGGAGAAGAATGGATTAAAGCTTCAAGTTTTCATCTCTTTATGTTGCTGATCTGGAGCAGGCGGTCTGACCACCCCAGGGACGCGGTCTGACCGCCCCTGGCAGTTGGCTGAGAGAGCCATGTAATAAATTTGGTTTTATATTTTCTAGTGGACTTGAGAACCTTGTATGTGTGCTACTGTGTGTATTTGGATCTATTTATGTACCTTAAGTAACTTGATGCTAGTTTGCAATATTTATGTGTGATGGTGCTTGTCTTGTGTTAGTTGAGTGGGGGAGGCGGTCTAACCGGCCTGCGGACCCGGTCTGACCGCCCCGGCCTAGTCAGCACACACATCTTTCTTATTGAATGCTTTTCATGTCATATGCATCACGACTTTATTTTATTATTGTCACACACACTTGTTGCACATATTCTGAGATATAGGGGGAGCTCTCATGTACTTTCACTTAAAATGTGCCTTTGGCATTTGAGGCCAAATTTTTGAAATTCCATTCAAAGCACATATTAAGGGGGAGCTCATCCTATATCTAAGAATTTTTATGCGCTTAAATGTTTTATTTGTAAGCTTTAATCGAGTTGTCATCAATCACCAAAAAGGGGGAGATTGAAAGTGCATCTAGGCCCCTAAGTGGATTTTGGTGAATTGAATGACAAAGCGATTAAAGATCTAACTTGTTTGTTTAAGAATGTGAGCAGGTTCTTATTTAATTATTCATGAGTTAATATTGTTGTATATTTGAGGATGAATATTGTATGGCTCACATGATGAAGACAAGCAAGTGTGTGGTCCTTTGATAAGAAATGGTGAATGTCAAGCAATCAAATGAAGATAAATATTGAGGATATTTGCCAAAGAACAATTACAAGTCTCCAATGAATGAGGTAGCTTGATTGAAAGTCAATGGGTCATAAAAAGAGAAAAGGTGTTCTCTACTGTAGTAAATGCAAGACTTCATGTGATGATTATGAAAGGATACGAGGAGGAGTGTATTTTTGATGATCCTAAGATTGGAAGCTTGCATAAACATTGTCAATCAAGAACAAGCATTTGAAGCAGTATTTCAAATGAAGATCAAATTTAGATGAAGCAAAGTTGAACTCAATGTGGTTTGGGTAAGTGATGAAGAGATCAACCGAGGTGACTAGGGTGAGGGACTAAGCAATCTTTGGGGCCCTAGCTAAGCCGCCATTTAGTGTTTTGCTAAGGTGAAGTTCTAGCATCCGTGGGGTCTCCAAGTATCATATCCAAGCCTTAACTGAGTGAAGCAATGCAACTCATCTACATGTTATGATTGACAATATGGAGTGACTTAAGGAACTAAGCATGCATACCTATGCTATATGGAAAGATCTTAAGTTACTAGCTCAAGTATGGATGTGCTCATGAAGATAGCAATTGTTGGAAGCCCTCAAGTTCAACACGTTCAAGTATGGCAAGATGAAAGGTAGACAAGCTCAAGAGGTTGATTAGGTATTTACTTTTATCCTTGAGTATAGGAATGCCGTACTATCAAGAGGGATGCAACATTAGCTTCATGACAAGTATCAAAAGTGCTCATTAGTTGACCTATGTGAGAAATAGCCTTGAGAGTGTCTCTGAGTGAACTAACAAACCTCTAACCCAACCTTAGCCACTTCAACACGTCTTGGAGTGTTTGCGAAAAGAGAAAAAGGGGTTTTGGGAACTCTCTGCCCAGGGCGGTCTAACCGCCCATGGGGGGGGCGGTCTGACCGCCCCCTGTCAGCCAACGGTTAGTTTTTCAAACTGGCTGGAGGGGGGCGGTCTAACCGCCCTGACCAGGCGGTCTGACTGCCCCTGTCGCTTTTCTAACGGCTAGTTTTCCTTGAGTGGGGTATAAGTACCCCACGAGCTCCACTTGTTGGAGCTGCTGACTTTAGGGTTGCTGGTGTGCTTCCCCTGCGGTTTTTGAAGAGCCAAAGCTATAGAACCTCTCCCCAACCTTCTCTTTGTGAGATTTGTGAGATTCAAGCTCTATTCTTGTGTTGGGTTGAGAGAGTGAGTTTGTGTGAGCTTTGTGAGCTGAGAAGAGCCATTCCATAGCTTGAGCACTTGTGGTTCGCGTCTACAAGCCTTGAAGCATTTGTTACTCTTGGAGGTTTGCCTCCTAGACGGCTAGGCGTCGCCGGCTAGCTCCCAAGGTTGTGGTGAGCAGCGGTAAGTTTGTGAGGGCTGTGATCTTGCCTCTTCGTGGAAAAGATCGCCTTAGTGGAAAGGAGGAAAGCGGTTGAAAGAGACCCGGCTTGTTGTGGGAGATTTCCCTTACAAGCTCCTCAACGGAGACGTAGTCGTTCCTTAGTGGGTGGTGAACTTCGGGAAACAAATCTTGCGTCTCCATTGTGGTTTGCTTCACTTGTGGTTTTCTAGCATATTTATATTTGCTTCCGCTTCGATCTACTTGGGTGTGCTTGTCTTTGTGTGCAGGGATTATTACCCTGCTTGCTACCATCTACCAAGGCCACTCACCAAGTTTGGTTCGTGCTAGAAGTCAAGAGGAGCTTGAGCCACTCTCGGGTAGCTTTCTGCGAGGAGGCGGTCTAACCGCCTGAAGGGGTCGGTCTAACCGCCTCCCCCCAGCAGAAAACAGCCAGGCGGTTTAACCGCCCTATGAAGGCGGTCTGACCGCCCCTGCCAGTAAGCTCAAGTTTTCGGGGGAAAAGTTTTATTTTGTCGACACGCCTATTCACCCCCCCTCCAGGCGACATCAAGGTCCTTTCAAGTGGGCGCAGCTTGGAGAAACCCTCCACTCTCTTCTGCAAGCTCTCTGGCTGGTTCCTGACGTTCCTCCGGTTGTTATTGTTCTGAACCACGGCGTTGGCGATCGTCTGCATCAGCTGGGTCTGAAGTGCCATCACTGCTGCTCGGTTGGGCGGTGGTGCTGGCTGCTTCGGTGCCTGCTCTGGCTCGGGCTCTACCTCAGCCTCCTCCTCGGGCTCCTCCTCCTCTGGGTCAGGGTTAACTGGCACTCGGCCTCCTCGGCCTCCTCGACCTCCTCGCCCGCCGTGGTGTCCACCACGGCGTCCGCCACGTGGGGCACGGCCTCCACGGCGGCCACGACCTCGACCTCCAGTGGGGCGAGGGACGTCCTCCTGCACGGTGTCCTCTCTGGCCGCCTCCTCGAAACAGCGTAGTTGCCGTCCCGACCTCCTTGCCCCCGACATCTGTTCAAGAGTTTGAGATCGTGAGAAACGAGTTGTCGGAAATTAACTTTAAGGTATTTAAACATATAAGGAGTATCTAGCTAACAACAAACAATTTCACACAAGCATATAAGAAGCATGAAAACTGGCAAAAGATCGATAACTCCAATCACTCATGCAAGATCACCATACCAAAGTTGTGTATCTCGAGGCCTACTCCTCAACCTTCAAGATTACACAGAAGCATGAAAACTACTACGCGATACATATGGGGTGGTCAACTAAACATGAACATCATGAAGAACTCTACTCTAGCTGACTACAGGATCATCCCCTCAAGGTGCCTGCCTCTGAACTGAAGTTGGTGAGTACGGTGGTGACACGATCTTCGGACTGGGTGGAACTGAGTAGAACGGTGGGTCGTTCACTCCTGGGTAGTCTAGAATCTCAATCTCTGGCAGGTTGAAGTAGTTGGCCAAGCTTCCCAAAGCTCTGTTCATCTCAGGTATGTCTGTGCTGCCTCTCGGGTAGGGTGGCTGTGCTGGAAGCCGAGTAGGGGGTAGCTCGAAAGTCTCTGTCCTCATCTTGGGCCTCTTCTGTGGTGGTACCAACTCTGCCAACTCTCTGAACTCTGTCACCCGTCTCTGGTCGGAGTCTCTCCAAGCTGAGCTGGTCCGGCTGGCTGTGTCCTGTGCCTCGTACACTCTACCTCCCAAGTGCCAGAGGTGGTTGTAGTTCTGAGTCAGCCTTTCCTCGTGTCCCCACAACCTCAACTGGTAGTCTGTGCAAGCTGCTCCAAGCGACTCTACCAAGTACTCCTTCTCTCGCAGTTTCAACCTCTCCTCTCTGGTTGCTGTCTCTGACTCCCTCAAGGCAGTCTGTGTGTCCTCCAGTCGAGCTTTCAAGGTAGCGATCTCAAGTGCATCCCTCTATGTGCTGGCTCTGGTAGCTGCGAGTCCCCACTCTGTGATCTGGATGTTCCTCCTGTGTGCCACCTGCTGTGGTCGTACACTGTTGTCGGGAGGACTCCAAAGGGTATATCCTTCAACCTCTGCTCCAACTGCTGGTACACTTTCTTCAGCGCGAGTCTGGCACAACACTGGTGAGCCTCCAAGGTAGAGTTGTCGAAACACGTGACCTTGACCTCTGAGAACACTGGCACACGGGGATCTGCTGGTATCTTCAGGGTCAGCTCTGTCGGTGACTGGTCCATGGCTGTAGTGGTGCGTCCCTCGTAGAGCACCTCGCTTGTCACCACTCCAGCTGTCTCCAAGTAGTCCTTCAGGATCTTGCAGAACCCTCCGGCCCACTGGCCATCGGTCTTGAGGGGGATCCAAGTCAACTGGTCCATCTGCACGTTGTTAGGGAAGTTAGTAAGAGTTAGTAATGTTAATCAAGGTAGTATATAATAAAGTGCAAGGTATTTATATAAAATTTCATGGGTTGTATATAAAGCACAAGGTGTTTGGCTTTCCTATACTATTGTCCGTTCCTAGGCTCGTCCTATGTTGACGGTCAATATTTGCCATTTTTAAGACCGTCAACTCCTGCAAATCTGAGCATGCATTAAACATCCACACTAGAATAGGTGCTTAAACTCATACTTTCCACCAGTGTCGATGTCTATTTGAATGTAGGTATTTAGCATAAGAAATGAGAGAAATTCATGCACATTCACTCCACTCTAATCCAAGGCACTCAAGTGCTGGCCAATCAGGGGCTACCACATGGATTCTCCTGGATCCATGATGTCACCAATCCATGTGAAGGACTTTCGACGAATCATACGCTGCCACGTCAGCATCACTTGGATCCATGCCCACATTACCAACTAAACCACCAGGAAACGTGCCATGCACGGAGGAGAGGCATCAGGGCCCACATGGAAGTGAGCCAGAGGAAGCTCACCCCAATTGGAGGGGATAAGGATTCGGTCGACCCTAGGATCGGACGAACCGACCTAGGGTCGGTTGATCCTCCCCCTCCACTTGTCACTTGCTCATTGGCTCCCTGCTGCAATCCCGGGTGTTTAGGGGCACTTTGAGCCCCGAAGCAAGCCTCCTCCTTGTCTATAAATAGGAGGGGAGGGGCTCCATTTCACACACACCACCTAGCTCTCAAGTTTCACTTTCTCTTGTGTAGCTCTCTCTCCCTCTCTCCAATTCTGCCCATGAGAGGTGATTCTCACCTCTTTGTGGTAGAATGGTGATGAGGAGGGATCTAGATTAGGATGAGTGTGAGGTAGAGGAGGGGTAAGGAGTGAGTTGATGTCCTCGTGGATGCTTGTTCTTCATTTAGATCAAAGTGAGTATTTCAGCATTTCTTATTTAGACTATAGTGGACATCATGCATGGTTGCTTTGTTCTTGTGTTCTTAGCTCGTTCATAAGTTAGAGGCTTGTGTTCTTCGTGACACAAGGCTTCGATCCTTTAGAGCTAGAACCATAGTTCATTTACTTGTTTAGCATGCTCTGATCCTGTTTAGCTAAGTAAGTTTGCTGTATCTCGTTCAGCTGCATCCATAGTTTCCTTTCTGCTCCCAGTTCAATGATATGATCTGATTCGGATCTTTCCCTTGTTCGTGGGACCGTATTCATACGGTTGCTATAGTGTAGTTAGCGGGCTAGCATACGTCGCACTATAGTGTTTATCTGGGGTACAGACGTGGTGTCTGGGCCTTGGGTTTCCTACGGAGACCACGTACGATCGTAGAGTAGGGGTAGGCCGCAGTGGTGATAGCCTGTTGGACCCTTTGTAACCCTCTACGTCGCGTACCGAGTTGGGCTCGCAGGACAGCACCTCTGACTGTTGTCGCCCCGCGGGGACGACTGAGATCTGACAGGAATACATCTTGAGAGCTAAGTCCCTTAAGGAAGTGCTTCTTGTATCCCGACCTATCCCAGCGAAAGCTGGTGTCCTTGGATAGACCCTCTCTGGTTACTCTCCGTCCTAGGAATGAAACCCGACGGGAATACTCATTCTCCTAGGGAGAAGTGCTACAGCGGTGTATCCGTGCACTTGCGGATTCGTTCGCACTCGTCAGTGTACCCGGGAGTTTCTTACATGATCACGCTACCACAGCGCCTAGTGTTGAGATTAAGAAACGCCAACAAGCATTTCTAGCGCCGTTGCCGGGGACGGCTGTTGTTAACCTTCGAGCCCGTCTATCCTCGTATTTATCTTTTTCCTTTTTATTCTACCTTCACCCCCGTTACCCTTTTTGAACTATCCCTTTTTGTTTTCCTTCTACCTCTACCCCCGCTACCCATGGAAGGTTATCCTTGTAAACTCCTTCCGCTTTCGAGGAGTGAACCCTCAGAGTCATCTTCGTCAAGATCCACTCTTACATCTGGCTGTAGGATTCACCCCTCTCTCATGAAGCTAATTCAGGACCTATCCTTCTCGGGGTTAAGTCATGAGAACCCTTTTGATCATGTGAGAGACTACGAGCGTCTGATTGAAACTCAGGGTAAAACCGGAGAATCACCGGATGCTCGGAAAAGAGAGTTTTTCCCGCTATCCCTCTCTGGGGAAGCTCGGGATTGGCACCGTTGTTTTGGTAGGGACTACCTTACTTGGGAGAGGTTGAGAGCAGCTTTTTGCTCCCGCTTCTTCCCAATACGACGTGTCATCTCGTTAAGGGTAAAGATTCTTTACTTCAAGCAATGTGAGGAGGAATCACTAGGAATGGCATGGAATCGTTTCACCTCCACGGTGGAAGATTGCCCAGTCCTCCGCATTCCCGATTGGATGTTGCTTCAGCACTTCTGGTTTGGATTGCGGAAGACTGATGCCATGAGGCTTAATGCTCTCTCCGGAGGATCCTTCGTACACCTAGATGTTGTCAAGGGAAGAGAGATCCTGGATGATCTCCGAGATTTCAGCTCCCCTTGCATCCCGGTCAACAAGGTGCCCACCAGAGGAAAGGTTGAGCCACCTAGATCCATCATCAGCCGAGTCCGAGACTTCATGTCCACTCTTTCTGAGCTCTGGCTGAAGATATCATTCCTGAATAGCAGGAGTCTAAGGGAAAGATTTTGTTGCACGAGATCTACCCTTGGGTTCCCCTCTCGTGCATCTTCTTAGACCTTCTCCCCGACACTTTGTCTCGTGGGAGGACGAAGAGAGTAGTTCGGAGAGAACGACCATTCCCGGCCAGGATGATTTGTTCGATCCTCACTACTATCTTCTGAGAAGGGAACGGGAGGCCCATCGTGTTTCTACGTCGAGGTTTGAGCTGAAGTGCCTTGCACTGAAGTTTCGTATAAACCGAGACATCGGTCTCTGCTTTATAATCCATTGGATTCATCTATTAGACCGAAGAATCACGATCATATACCGATCGAATGAAGTGCACTCACTTTCCATATCCAGCACATCGATCGATGCTGATCAATCAGGAGAAGCTTTCACTTCGTATCTTATGCCTGATTTGATCGATGCCCAATGGGAGGTGCGCTTTTCAGTTTATCCAAAATCCCCCATTTGGAAGCTTAGGTCAGACTTGGGAATGTTTTCATCACTTTGATGGGAACATCGAACCCTCTGCCTAAGGTAAGAGCGAGTAAATCTTGCTCTTCGTCCGAACTCTAGTTCCTGATCGTACACCGGCCACTGGAAGTCCACGCCTTATCCTCTTGAGAGCCGGGTGTCCTTCAGAGCTTGAGTTCACTCGGAGATCGGTACCTATTGGTAAAGCACTAGTTTCAGTACTCGATCTTTTCATCTCCGAGTTCCACGACCCCAGTGCTATAGTCCTCGAGTCCCATGACCACCTCAGGAAAGTCCTCAGCCTCTCTCGGATGATCATGCTTGCTCTCAGCCTCGATATACCTTTCAGGGCTCGAGTTCGTATACGCACTACCTTTGCAGAGCAGAGCTTATCGTCATATCAACATCATCTGCAAGGAGACGGTCATAAGTTGAGACTGGAGATCACAAGACACCCACACCCTGAGTACTCTGGGGACTCTCCTCGTTTCCCCCGGACGAATTATCTTTCGGGTAACTTGTGGACCGTGGTCATGCTGGAGAAAGATTAAGAGGAGAAGGCAAAGGTCCACGGGAAGGCAGCACCTTTGTGGTGACACGGACACTTCGTGACTACCGCCGGAAGTGCCTACACTTCTGACGAACCTAGTGTGTCGCCAAGGTAATTTCCCCCAGATTCTTTTGGACATATCATGGTTTGGCCAAGGTTGGTATAAAGTTGAAGGTGAAATTTTCAACCTCAACCTTATCTTAGCCTTAAGCCTAAGCCAATCCTTCCATCTCGGGGAATCCACCTGGGCCGTCGATCCTGAGACCTGCTTGAGCCCACACGAGAAGGGGGAGGACCAGAGAGGCCCACAGGGAGCCGGCCGAACCCTGGTTCGGCCGAAACCCTGGTGCCTCCTCTTCCCTTCTTCTTTCGCGTGTGCATCTCATTCTCCCCCAGAACCCTTCTCTCTGCCGCCCGACGAGTTTTCGCATCGCGAAACCCATCTCCTCCACCTCAACTCCTCAGCTCATCTCCGCATCCATGGTCGGGAGGAGCGTTGTCCCTTTCGACGGCTCCACCTCGTCCACCGGCCCCGAGGCAGGAGGCAACCCCTCCATTGTTGCCGCCCCCGCTGCGGACCTCGCAATGGTGGCCGGTGTCCTGGATGTTCCGCCGCTCGCCACCATCCCGCCGAGCGGGAGGATTCCAGGCACACCGCCCTCACGGCGCTCCGCCTCGCTTGGGAAGAGGCACATGAGACGGGCGGCCAGCCCCTACGGCAGGCAAACCACGGCTCAGCTTCGCCCCAGGGGGTTGCTGCTCGCTCCTCCTAGCACACCTGGATCGTCACTTGCTGGAGGGCAGACGAGCTCAGCACAGTCTGCTCCTTCACCGCAGCCGCTGGTGACTATCAAGCCGGTGCTGCCCAAGGAGAAGGCTCCCGCAGGGTGCCCAGCTCCAGTTCTGCCAGAAGAGGAGGAAGACATTAGCCTGGACGACGGATTGCCACCGCCGCCCTACACTAGGAGGTCCAGGGAGAGGACTCGGGCAACCAAGCAGCTCCCTAGACTCTCCTCAGTGGCCAAGCTGACCCCGCTGATGAAGGAATTGGAGGCCAGCAACGAGAAGCTCAGGGCTGCTTACTCGGAGCAGAAGTTGGACCTGGCCGAGCTCAGAGACGACATCCGTGACCTTCACCGCGGCCTTTGTGCGAAGATGAGGAGGCTATTCTCGGCCACGGGGCATGCAGCCCTTTATGATGCTGAGTAGTGGGGATTAGCCCCAGCTTTAGTTCATTAGGCGCTAGTCTAGGTCTAGGTTGATTTCCCTTTGTTTCCCTTTATTTCATTTATTTCCCTTTGCATGTGTGTAAGCGCCTAATCATTTTGATTAAAACATTTTGGATTTGAATAAAGTGGCTCACCGGTCATGTAACCCGGTTTAGCCACCCTTTGTGTCGTTACTTTGGTCTTTGTGATTTACAAGACATCTAGGTTCGAGACAGTGTGGGGGAAGAGCCACAACTCTCCCAATGCAAGAGCGACGTTTTCGTACGTACCCACTGCGAGCACTCCGCGCTAGCCGATCGATCGCTTACTGAGAACCTGAACGGGACCCGCACGAGTTCACTCCTGAGAGCCTCTCACGGTTCACCTTCTATGCATAGCGCCGGTTTGCATCTCGACAACTCACTCTCTTTCATTCCTGAGTTTTATAAGCCATATCTTCTATCTCTAAACAAAAACTCGAATGATGATGCTAAATTTCACCCAACTCATTTGTACCTGAGTAGACTTACATATGTTTTATTCCTTGCTTTCTGCCTGATGCTTGTGAACCAAAATCTTCTTAAGGACAAGCATGTTCACCTAAGTAATTGATTAGTATGATATGGCTGGATGATATGATCTTTTGCTCTGATGACTAACTCTCTTGGGGAATTTATTTTTGAAAACTCAAAACCTCTTGGAAAGGCTCCTATTTGATATGCCTCCGTCCCATTAGAGCTACATGATCTCTGTAGGTAAAACCTTCGATTCATGTGCTCCTGGTCATTACTTTGAGCTTTGTCAAATTCTGTGACCCTTGTGAGAATTCTTTTCATTACTTTCATGATCAAGATTTATGTGCACCCCACCTATTTTCCCCTTGCTATGCTTCTACACTGGGAGTTAGCATTGTACCATTTATCCATTCCATAAAAATAAAACTCTATATGTGGTGTGACATCTCTCTCCAGAAGTGTCCTTCAAAAAGAGATATGGGCTATATATATAAAATATATATATATACATGCTCAAGGCATGATGAAAAAAAGAAAGAATAGCCCATGTCCAAAATAAAGGAGGAATAGGGGAGAGATAGATCATGCAAAAAGGAGTTCCATATCATAGATGGTAATAACTAGTGTCCATTCCAGGGCTAGTGTCCACCTTACCATCAACCCACATTTTCACCTTATATGTATGGTAATATCTAGCACCCATTCCGGGCCTAGTATCCACCTTACCATACACACCATAGCCATATCGGTGCACATCTTCATCTGATGGTATGATTTGATTTTCTCTGTGGATCCAGTCTTTGACTTTGCAAAATATGTGATGCAAGTATGCTTTCTCTTTATCCTACCCTGAGCTCCACATATAACCATCATTAGAAGTAGGATGAAGAAAGGCAAAATGCCTTAGTGAGGACATATACACATTGAGCGATTTGAGAGAATCAAATGAGAAGCCACCGAGAGTTTTGTTTATGAAAATCTTGCAAAAACCCCTAGGTGTTTCTCATCAGGTGCATAAGTGACTTGATCCACAGCTATTCTACTTTTCAATCATCTAAGGGAACATGATAGCCACTGCACAGAGGTTCACAGGAGCAAGGTATGGCTTGGAATATCTCTTATGTCTGTCTTACTTCCCGGTATTTATGACCCGCTTGGCTTTATTTCCCCTTCACTCGGGACGAGCAAAGTCAAGTGTGGGGGTGTTGTTGACGGTCAATATTTGCCATTTTTAAGACCGTCAACTCCTGCAAATCTGAGCATGAATTAAACATCCACACTAGAATAGGTGCTTAAACTCATACTTTCCACCAGTGTCGATGTCTATTTGAATGCAGGTATTTAGCATAAGAAATGAGAGAAATTCATGCACATTCACTCCACTCCATCCAAGGCACTCAAGTGCTGGCCAATCAGGGGCTGTCACATGGATTCTCCTGGATCCATGATGTCACCAATCCGTGTGAAGGACTTTTGATGAATCATACGCTGCCACGTCAGCATCACTTGGATCCATGGGCCCACATTACCAACTAAACCACCAGGAAATGTGCCATGCACGGAGGAGAGGCATCAGGGCCCACATGGAAGTGAGCCAGAGGAAGCTCACCCCAATTGGAGGGGAGAAGGCTTCGGCCGTCCCTAGGATCGGCCGAACTGACCTAGAGTCGGTTGATCCTCCCCCTCCACTTGTCACTTGCTCATTGGCTCCCTGCTGCAGTCCCGGGTGTATAGGGGCACTTTGAGCCCCGAAGCAAGCCTCCTCCTTATCTATAAATAGGAGGGGAGGGCTCCATTTCACACACACCACCTAGCTCTCAAGTTTCACTTTCTCTTGTGTAGCTCTCTCTCCCTCTCTCCAATTCTGCCCATGAGAGGTGATTCTCACCTCTTTGTGGTAGAGTGGTGCTGAGGAGGGATCTAGATTAGGATGAGTGTGAGGTAGAGGAGGGAAGGAGTGAGTTGATGTCCTCGTGGATGCTTGTTCTTCATTTAGATCAAAGTGAGTATTTCAGTATTTCTTATTTAGACTATAGTGGACATCATGCATGGTTGCTTTGTTCTTGTGTTCCTGGCTCGTTCATAAGTTAGAGGCTTGTGTTCTTCATGACACAAGGCTTCGATCCTTTAGAGCTAGAACAATAGTTCATTTACTTGTTTAGCATGCTCTGATCCTGTTTAGCTAAGTAAGTTTGTTGTATCTCGTTCAGCTGCATCCACAGTTTCCTTTCTGCTCCCAGTTCAATGATATGATCTGATTCGGATCTTTCCCTTGTTCGTGGGACCGTATTTATATGGTTGCTATAGTGTAGTTAGCGGGCTAGCATACGCTGCACTATAGTGTTTATCTGGGGTACAGAGGTGGTGTCTGGGCCTTGGGTTTCCTACGGAGACCACGTACGATCGTAGCGTAGGGGTAGGCCGCAGTGGTGACAGCCTGTTGGACCCATTGTAACCCTCTACGTCGCGTACCGAGTTGGTCTCGCAGGACAGCACCTCTGAGTGTTGTCGCCCCGCGGGGACGACTGAGATCTGACAGGAATACATCTTGAGAGCTAAGTCCATTAAGGAAGTGCTTCTTGTATCCCGACCTATCCCAGCGAAAGCTGGTGTCCTTGGATAGACCCTCTATGGTTACTCTCCGTCCTAGGAACGAAACCCGATGGGAATACTCATTCTCCTAGGGAGAAGTGCTACAGCGGTGTATCCGTGCGCTTGCGGATTCGTTCGCACTCGTCAGTGTACCCAGCAGTTTCTTACACGCTCACGCTACCACGGCGCCTAGTGTTGAGATTAAGAAATGCCAACATCCTACAGTCAAGTACGGCTCTGATACCAACTGAAACGAACCAGGTTTCCAAGAAAGGAACCCGATCCCTGCACCTCTGTGATAGTCCCAGGAGGCTATCACGTGCAAATCCCTGTCTCAGAAAGTAAAACAAATCCGTACAACAAAATTAAATACATGAAGTTCCACATAATAATATCATAAATAATCATCTGGGTACATCATTTCGGCACATGCCGGGTACAAGTCCAACGGGACTGAATCAAACAGAGTAAACATCTACGCAGCGGCTCTCATGTAGCGAAGTAGACTCCATATCCTCAGGCAACTCGAGTGTAGGGCGAGCCTCAATCCTCCCATCCATCATGCTCGAAGTCATAGTCCGGCTCCTAGTCTGAAAACCCGTCATCTACTCGATAGGCGAGTAGGTCATGTCAGCTTCCCAACAAAGAGCATAAGCAAAAGAGAATAATTCTAATATGCATGAGTAATCCTATTTATGGCTGTAGAAGGTTATGCAAGCAGCGGTAGCAACATCAAGGTAAGAAGAAAAGCCGAGAGGTCTCCATCGCTGAAGAGATCCATACCTCTGAGGACAACGCCTCCGGGGTCAACCCCCCAACAAGGAAAGAAACACCAAGCACTGGATCTCAACCAAGATACAGCATCCCACACTCATCTGCGACGCGGGGTCACCAACTCCTATCCCCACGTCTCAACGGCACGAAGCCGGGCTCACATACACACAGGGGAGAGAGAGAGCAGCACAATAAGAGACTAGTCAGAGTAACAGACCCATGGGCTGTCCATACCAGTGGACACGGACTATAGCTATAGGTTTAACACTCTGCAGAGGTTGTACAACTGGACCCGCCGGATAGGGTAGAAACGGATGCCTCCGATCCACATCCCTACCTAACGACCGGAGACCTAGCAGTGGGTGGCACTCTCCTGCCTCTCCAAGCCTGACTCGTCCTGAACTGGGGCGCGAAACTTGCCAGCAGGGCCTCAGAGCTGTGAGACCATGTCCAGAGAAGCCGGGGCGACATCTACTCGGGGGGTAATACCCGTCCCCCTCACACGACCACACCGGTCCGCCTACAGGCTGGATGCCATCCACATACTAGTTCTCGGACCGAACCCCGCCCATAACAAGGCGAACGGTTTGTACGAAAATAGCCCAAAGATCATGGTTAAACTGTCGATCGGTCCTTAATTGCAAGAGCGAGCACTCACCAACTCCAACCGTCCGACACGCCGCTAGGGCGAGAGGCCAGGTCGCATCCCCCCTAGATAGGCGTTCACAAGTAACCAAAGCGGCTCGATCCCGCGGTAACACATCAAGGTAACACACTCACCCAAAACACACGCAAGAGTTCCGAAGTATCCCAACCTCGGTCCAAACCTGAGATCCATCCATAACTAAGGGTAAAATATATGGATGAGTAAAGCCGGGAACTAGCTAGGGGTCTGTAGCTAGTTCCAAAAGTAGGTATTCCAAGGACAGGATAAACAATTCCAAGGCATGGCTAATCAATTGTCTATGCAATTTAAAAACATGCATCAAAATTAATTAAGCACTAGCAACTAAAGCATGCATGGGAACTATATGGTTGGGAGTGACATGACACCTGGCTGGCATCCGAAGTCCTGGTCTGGGTTGTAGTCGGGGTCGTAAGCCTCCTCCTGATCGTAGCACGGGTCTGTGCAGCACGAGATACGAGACACTAAGATGCGGGCAATCAACTAAGCATAAATCCAAAGAAACCCAATTTTAAAAGATCCAAACAGAACCAAACTACATACAAACAGCACCGTCTCATTTTTAGAAAAATATAGAAACTGGTTTCATATTTTTCGGAGTTATAAATAATTAGTTATGAATTTTCAAAGGTTAAAGGTTTTATAAATTAATTTTCAAATTCATTTATAAAACAGAAAAGGGTTTTTATTTTGAAAATAGCTGATGACGTCAGCATCTGGGTTAGTGGGCCGTTATTGGGCCGAAAGGGTTAGTGGGCCGATTTCGGCCCATTGGACTCAACCTACTGGGTCAAAAGGACCAAGTCCATCTGATCACCCTGAACAAAATTCAGAGTGCATCGGTTAAAAGAGAAAAGGACCGTGACAAGCCTTATTGGGCTGCCTGGCCCATCTTCCTCTCAGTCCCATACCAGAGAAGTCTGGTGGGGGTCACTGAGGATTTCTGGGGCGCGATGGCGCCCCTTCGCCCCGCGTGCGCGCGTTGGCGCGCCCCCGGCGCGAGCCCGACGGCGAGCGGCGTTTGACGGCGGCGATGGTCCCGGTGTTCAAGCAAGCGGTGTTCGAAGTTCCTTTGGTGCACGTGGTCACCTCCGCACAGCCTCAGCTCTGGGGAGAGCTCTTGGGCGTAACGCGAAGCGCGACACGGCGGCGTTCCCGGCGTGGCGTCGTGGCGACGCAGCGGCGCGGCGACAGTGCAGTGTGCAAGAGTGACAGCAGCAGCGTGGTAACTCAGGGCCGGGTCGGCTTCAACCGGGCGAGAAGCGCACGCGCGGTTGTGGTCAACTCCGAGCCCTCCTCGGCCGGCTCGGCGCACGCCAGGGGCGGCGCGGCAGAGCGAGGCCGGTATGCGGTTGTGCGACTCCGACGTGGCATGGCGCGGCAGTGGCGCGGATGCATGCACAAACAACAGCGAAGCAAGGCCAGCATAGGGGTGTGTTTGGCGGGGCACACGCGCGGACACATGCCGAGCCTGGCTGCGACATGGCCGGCCGACGCGCGGCTCTCGGCGAACCAAGGCCGCAGCGCGGCGCAAAAGGCGGTAGCGATGCAAGCGACGGCGCATGGCTCGACGGCCGGTTCACAGGCAAGATACGGACGGTGACACAGTGTCATCAAGGTTGAGCAGGACGGCGAGGACCGGCGCGGCGCTGGGGTGCGCCGCGGCGATGGCTTGCGGGAAACGCACAGCTCGAAGGCCGGCGCGGCGTGGCGCAGGGGCACGCTCCCAACGCAAGGTAAGGGAAGAAGAAGAGGGGCGGTTCGCTGGCTCACAGAGAGGCGACGGTGTAGGCGTAGCTATGTAGACTGCGGTGGTGAAGATCACGGCGGTGACGACGTGGTGAAGGCGACGGTGCGGCGTGCTCCTCTGCTTCGGTCCCAGCGCGCTCGTGGACAGCCTCCTCCCCGACTCGTCCGGCTCCGGCTTCGACTGCTCTGGCTCCGGCAGGACGGCGCGGTGGTGGTGCGCCTCTGAATCCCCCTCTTCCCCCACTTCTCCTCCACTTCCCCCTTCTCTTCTCTCACAGCGGCGGAGCAGGGGATGGGGAAAAGAGCCCCCAACTGGCGACGAGGCCAAATTGGAGAAGGGCACCGGGGTTTTGTATGAGCGCAGGGTCAGGGAAACCGGGGGACAGCGTGGGGCAGGGCTTGTCCCCTCTCCTTTGCCTTGGCGGCGAAGGCGCAGCGCGCGGTAGGAGGTTGCTTGGCGCGCGTGTTGCCCAGGGGCAAAGCAGTGAATACTCGAGGGGAAAATGCGTGGGTCCACCTCGGCGTGCGGGCCACCCCTCGGCGTGCGCGCCAGCGTAGCAGGGCGGTGCGATCTGGTGCACGAGTGTGGGGTGCGGCACAGCCCGGCGTGGCGGTGCGGCTCGGCGGAGAAGAAGAACAGGGGCGGCTTGGTGCGAGGCCGAGCTGGGCCGGTGGGCCGGTTGGGAAGGAAAGGCCGAGGTGTTTAGACGTGCACGGGCTGGGAGATGAGGGAGGTCGGTTGGACCTCGACAACAGTTAGCTGGCCCATGTTAGTGAAAGAAGTTTTGAATATATTTTTGAATTAAGGTTTAAACTATAAGTTTGAATTTGAATAATTTCAAATTCATAACACACTCAATAAAAACCAAAAGAAATCCATAAAATCCAAATCACTAATTTTACCATATTTTGAATTTATATTTTTATATTTTTGGTATTTATTTATATGGAATTAAGGGAAGAGGCTAGAAAGGGTTAAAGTAGGGTGACACATCATCAATAAATGAAAAGTTCAAATTTCTCACTTTTTCATAATTTAAATTTCTGGGTTGTTACACAGGCCGCCATCCACCGCCACACCGTGGCCAGCAGGCGCCAGGTCGTGGCTGGCCGCGGCCAGCTCGGGGTGAGCAGCGGCCAGGCCGTGGCTGGCCGCGGCCAGCCTGGAGCGAGCAGTGGCCACCGCTACGTCTGGGCCAGCCGCGGGCAGGCCGTGGCCAGCAGGCGCCAGGCCGCGGCCAGCTCGGGATGAGCAGCGGCTAGGCCGTGGCTGGCCGCGACTGGCCCGGAGCTGCCAGCGGTGGCCCGGCCCTCACCACCAACCCTAGGTCTCGCACAGGCCTCCAACACGCGAAGGGCGGAGGCGACGGCGGCCAGGGCGGCGGCCGTGGCGGGGGAGAGACCCGAGACGGCGGCGAGAGCGGTGAGGGCGTCCACCGCGCCCGCGGGCGCCGCCACCGGAGAGGAGAGGTCCGGGTCGGCGTCGAGGGGGAGAGGAGCGACCGAGAATAGTAGGAGTGAGAGGGAGGGGACAGACTCAACCGGTGGAGGCGATTCCACATCGAGGCCGTCGTCGAGCTCGTCGAAGCGGGACGAGGCACCCTACAGACCGGCCAAGGCGGAGGCAGGCAGCCCGGCGCCCACAGCCGCCAGATGGGGGGCGGCGCGCCTGCCGCTGCTGCCGTCGGGAGTCCAGCAGTAGGGGGCGGCGTGCCCACCGCCGTAGGGAGCGGGAGGCCCCCGGCCATCAAAGGGGGGCAGTAGGGGCACCCCTGCGGGCCGGGCGGCGGCCAACGAGCCCCTGGCGGGCCGAGCGGCGGCCAGCGAGCCCGTAGTCGTGGCCTCGCCACAGCGGCCGCGAGCCGACGTGAGCCGGAGGTCCGGCGCCGGGGCACGGGGTCGGGGGACGGGTCCCCGGCCTCCTGGAGCTCGAGGTGGACCATGGGGGGGAAGGGGGCGGGGAGGTGACCAGGTGTGGCCGGGGAGAGGCGAGGGCGGCGGCAGACGGCCGCAGCTGGGCACCGGCGGCCGGCGGCGGCCCCGGGGAGCGCCGGAGGACCGACCGGCGGGCGGATGCGCCCCGGCCCGATCTTCCTGCACGGTTGACGAGGAGGCATGAGGAGGGTACGAACGGAGAGAGGGAGTCGAGGTGGTCGCAGATCCAGTCTTGGCTCGGGCAGAGGACACCGGAGGAGGCCGGAGACCGTCGGCGACGGCGACGGGCGGGCGGGCGCGAGTGGTGCCCGCGGGTCGGGTGGGAGCGGGGTCGGGGTCACGGGCTTCCTCCCTCTCTGCAACAAAAACTCATATAGCCATGAAATGGGCGATATCGAGCTGGCACGAGGCGTACGCCTTCGTGCACGATCCATACACCGGGTGGTACATGGTCGTGCACGTGCGCAACTTCTTGGACTGGAACGTCAAGTTTCCCGCGCTGCAGGTGTTCATGATCACACCAGGAGAGGAGTTGTCCTCTTTAACAATGACGACGTCGTGGCGTGATGTACCAGAGCCGCAGCGAGCTGCCGCCTCTATTCCAGGCTCGTCACCATCGACGTCACGCTGCACTGGGTTACCAACGGTGACTTCGACGCAGCCGCTGCCCACGCCGGTGGGGCAGGAGTACCGGTGGTGCCTGACGGAGGTGCACGGGAGGCTGGGCGCCGTCTACTACAGCATTAAGGACACTACAAGAAATCATGTGATCTATGACGAAATCGTCATGACGAAATTAGAAATCGTCACGGATCAGCGAATAGCTTAATCAGGCTCAAACTGGGCCCGATTTCTATGACGAAAATTTTGTGTTCGTCATCAGAGTTATTAAAAGCTACTGCCCTTTCCTTGCACCACAGCAATTCAAGCATTGCTGGCCCCTCCATTGCTCGCCATGTCGCTTTGGAGAGGCTCCGACGGAGGAAAACGGACGCCAGTCCATCCCCACGTGCTTTGGTCACTTTACGAAAACACCCTCTGGTTCAATAGAAATTGAAACCCAGTCCAGCATGCCAAAACCATACAGTCCCCGCGTGCATATAATTTTCATATGGACCCTCTTACTAAATTTTATTTTGACACGGAGAAGAGAAAATCGATAACCTCTCATCTTTACAGAAACCCCCCGAGGCATCTTGCGAACAACCCCTCCCACTACCCTAACAGGCAACAGGTCCAACACCCCCTCATCCCCACCACCCGGCGCACCCGACCCGAACCCTAGCCCCAATCCTCCTTGCCGCCGCCCCTCTCACCCTGCTCTCCTCCCCACCGCCGCCCTCGCTCCCATTGTGCTCTCGCCTCCCCTCCCCTTCTCCCTCACCGTGCTGCCGCCGTCCTTCCCCGTCGCAGCCCCTCCCTGCTCTCCGCCGCTGCCGCCCGCTCCCACGAGATCCAGATCCGACGCGACCGCGCGGCTCGGAGGGAGGGGTCACGTGCCGGTAAAAAGGGGGCACCTCTCGGCCAGCAGCGGCACTGCACGTACCGAGCGCGGGCCGCTGCGACCCCAGCGGCACAGTCCTGCTGCGATAGGGGGCCGCCGACCCCGGTGCGGCGGGTGGGCCTACGGTGGCCTTCATTCAACAGGTCGCGTCACCGTCGCCGTCCATTGACCACCGTCTTCCCCTCGTGGCGCGGCAGACCAACGTCATACACATCCGCCACTACCCCACGCACCTCCTCGCCTCCATGTGCGGTGCCACCGGCGTTGCTCGCTCCTCGACCCCAACTCCGCCCATCGCATCCTGGCCCACAGCCGCTGGCGACTGGTTCGACTTCTACGTCCTTAGCTGCTCCGCCCCGCAAGTAAGTCGATGGCTCGATGCCGCCTCCACTCCCCCAGCAATTCCTTTCACACCTGATTCATCCGTGCCATTCAATCCCGCTTTGCTACGTCTACCACACCTTCTGCGCTGCCAGAAGCAGTTGCGTCGTTCTCGCCGTCGAGTGCCCAAGCAGGTTGGTTCGTTTTTGGATGTCAGGCAAGCCACGCACACATCATCTTCAGAGAATTAAGCTGGAATTATTTTAGATTGTGCTCCGATCTTCATCCTGACATTTCAATTCATCTAGCATTTGATTGGCTGTCAAGTACATAATTTTTCTTCTGTTATGCAAGAATCATCATCATGTAAATGATATTAGTGTTAACACAGTTATCTTTACCAGATAAAGAAAGTTCATAATCTCACCGGTTAGTTGTGCTATGATTTTACTTACCATTATTAATTTTGCTTGTGTCCAACTCATTGTTAACCTCAAAGTAAAGACCACATTTTGTCCTTTTTCTGTCAAAAATGTGTCTCATGAAAGGTGGTTATGACAGCGACCTTGGATAGGGGTAGTAGAATCTGGCACCGTGGGCTTCTCTTTCAGATTTTAGTTCTGTTCTTGGTGCTGCAATATTCACTGGTGACTGCTCTTTTGATCATTTATCCTATAATTGAAGTATAATCCCAAGTTGACGAACTGCAGATAGTATAGTTTTGTCATCCCTGCTGCCATTTCATATAGTTTTGTCATCCCTGCTGCCAGGGGCGAAGCCAGCTCGATCATTCGCCGATGTCAGGATCAATTTCTACCACTGTCATTAGCTTTGTGAACAGTATTCGAACAATGTTTTCCACTAAATTTTGTAGCATCCATTGATGTCATAGTCAGCTGACATCAATAGCAGGCTCTAGCTCCGCCTCTGCTGCTGCCATTTCATATAGTTTTGTAGTGTGTATATGATTTATGTGTCATGAACTCAGTGATGTGTCATGGAAGCTGGACTTTTTGAGTGTTATAGCAACAATTTCTTATAGAGTAGACTTTTTTTGAGAGGTGATCTGTGCAGGCTTGATGATGGAGTTTGATTGACTCAATGTGGGATCTAGACTGTATAGTGCCCTTGATCTGTACATAATCAGTTATTGCCCTTGGTATGTTCTGTGATGAATTGCATTATATCAATGGATCACTGGTGATTGAGCAGCAATCAAGACACGAAACATATCTTCAAGGAAGAGTTTATGTGGTGTTTTTGCTTGTTTGTTAACCTATGATTGTTTCACACAATATTTATGTGAGCTGAATTTCATGCAGCTACCAGGGATGGCAGATTTATATTTATTTTGTACTCAGCTTTCCAAATCACATATATTGATTGATGGTTCAAAATGTATATATTTACATGCTTTGATTATTGTGCTATAGTTTGAATGAGTTGTGTTTCTAAATCTTCTGGAAATTGTGGTGAATTGGTCATGTGTCATAGGTGTCATTTATGGTCTTTTATTGACTTCTGATTCTTTGTATTAGATTGCTGATACGGTAGGACGCGCATCGCGCACCTATTGTTCTAGTAGATTGAAAAATGAACTCGATTTCTGTGACGAAAATTTGGTGTCCGTCATAGATTGAAAAATGAAAACATCATGGAGTTGAAGTTGATAAAATAAATGTGTCACTTACTTGAAGTAACTAAGATGTATTACTTTTTTAATTTTCTCATAAAACATGAGTGGGTAGGGAAAATAAAAAATAGTAATTAAATAGGTATGCGTAGGCAAGAAAAAATCAAAAAGAAATAAAAATTGTGTGGGTTACAGTTTGAACTATGCACCTCCTACTTCAACTAAAGCACTCTTACCACTACAGTACATAACATTTTGTGTTTTTCTATTGTATTCAACATTTCTGTACTTGGTTTTGCCACCGGCCAATTGCGGCCGCGCTCGGCCCCGGCCGGCCGCAGCCTCCCATGCCACGCAGCGGCCGAGCCCCGGCCGGTCGCAGCCAGCCACGCAACGACCCCAGCCGGCCGCGCCCTGGCCGTGGCTGGCCGCACCAAGGCCCGGCCACGCAGCAGCTCCTCCCGGCCAGCCCACCGGCCGGACCACGGCCCAGGCAGCAGCCACCAGCCAGCTGCGCCAAGGCTTGGCCGACCGTGAGAAAAAAATAAAAATAATTGGCAAAGTTGGGATTTGAACTCAGGTCTTGCAGCTGAGATTCCCGAGCCTTACAACTACACTACAACATTAGTTGTTAAAAAGTTTGGTATTATACTATAAGGCAAAGGCTATAAATAAAAAAACTTGGCACAAAGGGGAGGAAGCTGGGATTCGAACCCAGGTGGTTGAGACAAAAGACACAGCACCCTACCACTACACTACACCCACGTTAGTGACCAAGTGTGGTAATAACTTCTTATTAATTGTGTTCATGTTTTATATCAAAAAAATAAAAGGAAAGGTAAAATAAAATCATGCTTATGATTTGGAAGGTAAATGTAAGAATGAGTCAACATTTGAGGTTCATATGAGTTAAAAAAGTTACAAGGTATTAAAATCCTAAAGTTTGACTTTATTTATAAGAAACTATATAAGACATGTATACATTTTATGAACAATGTATACTTCAATTTTTCAAAATCTTATGAAACTTTTATGTCAAGCATGTACATATATAAAATGAATCTATGCCAATTTACATAATTTTCGGAAAAATTTTAGATATTATTATCATTATTTTATAATAAGATGGCTAGTAGAAGTTTGAATTTTCCGTATATGTCAATTGAATTTTTCGTCAATCTCCTTGATATGGGATAGAATAGACCATAGAAGCCTAAATATAATTTCTTCGAATTTTATGAATTTTATTAGAGGTACATATAGGTCAATTTGGAATTACTTTTGGTAAACATGCAGAAATTCATTTAAATGATAGAAAATAGCAAATCTACTTAAAAATTCTTGAAACTCCTAGGTGACAACTTATATGTTGTATTTTACATGTGAAAAATGTTTTGAGGGTATGTAAGGTAATAGTTTTTCCAGTTACTTCACAAGGGTGTACTCATTAGTGATTTAAAAAATAGAAAAATAATTTTTTTGCACAACAAATAGCAATGTGAATCCCCATATGTTAATAGAAGAGTAAATGTAAGGTTATGTCCAGAATTGAGGTGTACATGAGTAAGAAAATAATTTATGGTATACAAACTTTAAAGTTTAAGTTGAGTTGTAAGAAATAATGTGAGAGACCTATATAGTTTGTGAACATGTAAACTCTAATTTTCGTGCAATTTTATGAAACTTTTATGTCAAGCTTGTACATCTATAAAATGAATCTATGCCAATTTACATAATTTTCGGAGAAGTTTTAGATATTATTATCATTATTTTATAATAAGATGGCTAGTAGAAGTTTGAATTTTCCCTATATGTCAATTGAATTTTTCGTCAATCTCCTTGATATGGGATAGAATAGACCATAGAAGCCTAAATATAATTTTTTTGAATTTTTGTGAATCTTATTAGAGGTACATATAGGTCAATTTGGAATTACTTTCGGTAAACATGCAGAAATTCATTTAAATGATAGAAAATAGCAAATCTACTTGAAAATTCTTGAACTCCTAGGTGACAACTTATATGTTGTATTTTACATGTGAAAAATGTTTTGAGGGTATGTAAGGTAATAGTTTTTCAAGTTACTTCACAAGGGTGTACTCATTAGTGATTTAAAAAATAGAAAAATAACTTTTTTCACAACAAATAGCAATGTGAATCCCCATATGTTAATAGAAGAGTAAATGTAAGGTTATGTCCAGAATTGAGGTGTACATGAGTAAGAAAATAATTTATGGTATACAAACTTCAATGTTTAAGTTAAGTTGTAAGAAACAATGTGAGAGACCTATATAGTTTGTGAACATGTAAACTCTAATTTTTGTGCAATCTTATGGAACTTTTATGTCAAGATTGTACATCTATAAAATGAATCTATGCCAATTTACATAATTTTCGGAGAAGTTTTAGATATTATTATCATTATTTTATAATAAGATGGCTAGTAGAAGTTTGAATTTTCCCTATATGTCAATTGAATTTTTCGTCAATCTCCTTGATATGGGATAGAATAGACCATAGAAGCCTAAATATAATTTTTTTTGAATTTTTGTGAATCTTATTAGAGGTACATATAAGTCAATTTGGAATTACTTTCGGTAAACATGCATAAATTCATTTAAATGATAGAAAATTGCAAATCTACTTGAAAATTCTTGAAATTCCTAGGTGACAACTTATATGTTGTATTTTACATGTGAAAAATGTTTTGAGGGTATGTAAGGTAATAGTTTTTCAAGTTACTTCACAAGGGTGTACTCATTAGTGATTTAAAAAACAGAAAAATAACTTTTTTGCACAACAAATGGCAATGTGAATCCCCATATGTTAATAGAAGAGTAAATGTAAGGTTATGTCCAGAATTGAGGTGTACATGAGCAAGAAAATAATTTATGGTATACAAACTTCAAAGTTTAAGTTGAGTTGTAAGAAACAATGTGAGAGACCTATATAGTTTGTGAAAATGTAAACTCTAATTTTCATAAAATCTTATGAAAATTTTATGTCAGGCTTGTACGTCTATAAAATGAATCTATGCCAATTTACATAATTTTCGGAGAAGTTTTAGATATTATTATCATTATTTTATAATAAGATGGTTAGTAGAAGCTTGAATTTTCCCTATATGTCAATTGAATTTTTCGTCAATCTCCTTGATATGGGATATAATAGACCATAGAAGCCTAAATATAATTTTTTGAATTTTTGTGAATCTTATTAGAGGTAGGTCAATTTGGAATTACTTTCGGTAAACATGCAGAAATTCATTTAAATGATAGAAAATAGCAAATTTAATTTAAAATTCTTGAAACTCCTAGGTGATAACTTATATGCATACTATTATATATTAAGAATATATTTGTGCATATAAGATAATTATTGTTTAGTGTTTCTTCACAATGGTTTAGTAAAATGAAAAGGAAATAGAAAAATATTAGGCAGTGAGTAAATGAACGAAGGCCTGTTCCAACCCAACTATTTGCAGCCGTTCATTCTCGATTCGATGGCTCAGATCGCTACTGAGATGAATAAAAAGGTCACACAATCACAAACCCTAGTTCCCCCTTCCATTTCTCTCCTCCGAACTGAGAGCAAGTATATTGGTACACGTCAGCAGTCCCATAGGTCGTCCCATGCAGTGCCACATAGGATTTTTGGTGATGTGGAGGAGAGAGAGTAGAGAGAGAGAAACAGGTCGTTGCCTCGCGAAACAACCACCTCATGAACGAAACAACTACCTCATGAGACAACTCCACAACCATTGTATGAGTTGTTGTTGCCATGCAACTCATAATATTCCTTTTTTATGTGCACAAATTAAGGAATTATATAGATCCACCAGACGACTTACCAGACAACTCATTGTATAGGTTGTCTGTTGAGTCGACCCAAGATTACGTGTAAATGCATGGGACAGCCTATCAGACCACACCAATGTACTTGCCCTGACGCCTCTCTCCTGTCTTCTTCTCTCTCCCTCCTCAGCTCATCCTCTCCTCTATCGCACTGCTCCGCTGCCGAGGTCGCACAGCCGGCCTTCCCCACAACCACGACTAAATCCTCCTCTCCCCGGCCGCATCTCTCTCTCCTACCCCTGGCCACGTCCCTCCCTCTCCTCCTCGCCTTCATCTGCTCTGGCAGCGGGGTGAGGTGTGACGGCGGCGGCGGCAGGTTGGTGAGGAGCAGCTTGGGGGAGGGATGCCACATCGGGGACCTCCTCCAGTGATGGTCAGGCCTTTCCCTTCCTCTCTCCGTTCTTCCTTCCCTCTACCCCTTCCTCTCCCTGATTCCCCAAATTGATTTATTTCCTGATTTCCCAAATTGATTTATGTCCCGATCTAGGGTTTGGGCCATGGAAGTACTAGGCCACGAGAAAGCTGCATCGACATGAGGCAATCCCAGGTGCATGATTCCAAGTTGACCAAGCGATGGTGATTTCAACCCCCAAGGTGATTTTTCTCTGCTTGTTGTTGTGGTATTGACGCCTATATCTGGATGCTCATTGGAATTGCTAGGTGTGTTGTCATACTTGGAAAAGAATATGTAGTTTTCGATCAGGATGTGCTTGGTTAGGTTTTTTAAAATTTCCTACTACCCTGTTGGATACTGTCTCTTGTATCCATATCATTGACTGAAAGTGACATGGTGTATCTCTATTTTTACATGGTGAGCAGTTTGTAGAACAAGATAGTTGTACTGATTGTATAATGAAATCCTGAAATAGCTCGAGTTAATATGTGTTCAATTGTTAAAAATATCAGACTGGTGCAGCTTGTGTCCTTGGCTGCCTGCTAGCTTTGCTTATATTGACCTTGTGCTTGCGTAGATCAGCAGCTTTTTATGTTTATGTGCCATCATTTGTTCAAAGCTCGAGGTTGTTTGGTTGGAGCTTTGGCAGTAGGCTAATTAGTGAGATGTTTAATCCGTGCAATGACAGCAGCTTGGTTTGCTCACTTGGTTAGCTCCATGCATTAGTAAATTGTACAACAAGATAACTGATTGTGTATATCACTTAAGTCTTTTTCACTAGTGAAGTTCACTTGTGCATAGCTCAGTTTCATTGTTGGATTTGCCTTCGCCCTCGTTTTAAGTTTCAACCATGTTGCTTCAACAGTTGAATTATTTCTTCGCAATCTGAAGTACCATGAATCTGTGTATTGTGAATGCATGTGTGAACTCCATGTTTCTTATCTGATCACATTTAATTTACTTTCAGGCGAGCAAATTGGTAGCTATTGGGCAACTTGCAGGAAGCGTGGTGTAAAGGTTAGTTTCTACCATATATAAGAATGTCATTAGGTAGATCAGCTTATCAGAACAACGCCATTTTGCTAGGTTCAGTACTTATAATGTTGTGTTGAAGAACAAATTAAATATTGGCACTATGCCTTTGAGCTGAGACTTCAATTTATAGTTCTTTATAGTTCAGAAGTAAGAAGTTGCTATGGCTATTTGCTCTTTTTACAATTGCTCCATATCCTTGCTACTTGCGCAAACAAATGTTGGGATCTGTTAGTTACATGCATCTTCAGCTCTGCTCTTGAATCGTGTTTTAAAACCCTGACGTTAGTAGTGTGCTTTCCTTTAAGTAGATAACTATTAGTTTAAAACCAAGGTTAGTCCTGAATTTTTTGTATAATCTGGATCAAAGTAGTTGTCTGTTGAAGCCAAATCACCTTTTCTTGTAATGCGGTCCAGCTATACCAATTTGATCTTGATTGTTATAATCTGGATTCAACAAAAAAATGACACAGTTTATTTCTTCCTTTTATTGCTTAATGTGGTAATTTCGTGTTGTTGTGTAAGAAAATATGATGACTACCTTTACTATATATAAGATAACAAATGTCTTGTTGTCTTTTAATGTAAATTGGATAGCTAGATAGATCTGCTTGGCATTAATTAGACATCAGACTAGGCCAAATACAGTTTTAAATTGGATGGATAGAGTATGGTCTCATATTTGGATGCAAGGGCAGCAAGTATTATATAAATTATTGAAAATCAATGTGCATTCTGTTTTATATATTCCATATGATGTTTCTTTCAAATCTCGTTCATAGCATATACCTGACACTACCTTTCACCATTGCCTCTGCTGTTGCTGCAGGGCCTTAACCTCCCACTGCTCGCTGATAATGTATCAGTTACGGAAAGGACTCCGTGGCTTACCACCTATGAGTAAGTATTTTTGTCTTATATTTTGTTTTTGTTACGGAAAGGACAGTGTGTCTGTTATAGAAGTTCAGTTCCATGCGCTGCTCTATAATGCTTGCTTCCATGTCATTTTTTGTATACTGCAATGGCTGGATACATCCTTGTTGAGTCATTACTGCTTTACTTCATATCTATGAAAGACATTTGACTGATGGACTCATTGTAACATCCCTTGATGTGTATGTTGACATCATAGGTAGCTAGAAGAAGTGGTATGCATGTTATGTTCTACAGTTCCTAAAGACAGAACATTGTTAAAACTGGAAAGACATTCATTCCCCCTTCAGAAGTCAATTGAACTGCCATTAAATTCTATTTGTTGCAACTAGAGAAAGTTCCTTATTTGTTGCATGTGAACTCATTATTTTTACTTATGATTTGCTCACTCTCTGTGCTTCAAAAGCTATGTTACTCATGTAATTTGCTCACTAGATTAGGGATCATTTGATACTGCCCACTGACAAGTGTTTGGTAATGTTCCTCTTTTAGGTTGAGGATTAGATGCATCAAGGAGCAAACCATTAGAAGTGATCACTAAGCAATGGACCTGATATGCTGGACTGCTAGTGATGCTACAAAAACATATTTGACCTGTTGTTTTGTCATTTCTAGGCTTGTTGGGTTGCATTTTATATGGATTGTGTATTTATTGTTAAATGACTGGGTTTAAAAATTGGGCTGTTGAGCTTTGTTGACAGAAGTTATATTTTGTTTGCCATTGAGGTGGTGTGAATGTACTGACGATTTATTAATATAAGTATTATTATTGAATTGTGTGGTTTTATTGTTGCATTATGGTTTGTGAAATTATGACCTGTAATGAATTTGGCCACATCAGCACCACGTGGATGCCATGTCAGCACCACGCGGCTGCCACGTCATTGTCATGTGGCTGCCACGTCATCGCCACGCGGCTAACACGTCATCTGTTATGTGGTTGCCACATCATCAACTGCCATGTCATCAATTGCCATGTCTGTATTCAAGTCAGCAACCAACTCATCTCTACAAGTGACATGGTAAGTTAATCAATGACGATCAATTTCGTCACAGATTTTGAGCTTCGGGCCGGGTTCAATGGGCTTTAGACAGATCTTTGACGACCTGAGAACGTCATGAATTGCGTTAATCTATGACGAAAATGTAAGTTCGTCACGTCGATCAATCTATGATGCTCAATCCATGACGATCTGAAATTTCGTCATAGATGTCATTTTATAACGAAATTTTGATGATCCATGACGAAAGTCGACCGTCATGGACCGCATAACATTTTTAGTGGGAGAAGCCCCACGTCTGGGTTCTAGGCGGCAGCAGCGGAGGTGGGAGGGATGATCGGCGGGAGTGGAGCCGCCGGTACAGGCGTACAGCGTACAGGTGTGCGGGGTCCTTCAGCAGCTGGCGGCGCCGCACTTCGCGTACGGCGAGCACTTGCTGACCACGGAGAGTTGCTGCAGCGACGAGTGCCAGGGCGTCTCCGCACACAAGATGCCGCCGGGGAGTTTGCAGTGCGGCGAGGTGCGGATCAGCAGGTAGGCGCCCGAGGTGCGCTTGTGACGGTGTGTCCGGCTTCAATAGAAGCCGTAGCGAGTCCGTCCATCCACGGGGTGTTCACCTACGTCGAGACCAAGGAGCCATTGAGGGCTTACAATTCACAAGCTTCCTGACTGAAAAAACAATGGTATCGGATCGTCCACTTGCTCACTAAGTCTAGAAGCAGCAAAATTGAGTGTCCGTGTATCCTAAAGTTTTGCTAAAATTTGAATTCTCTGGGTGTTTTTCTGCGTATCTTAGAGCTCCACTCAACTCCGAACAGCACAGCGTTGTACTGTACTGCAGAAAAACTTAGCAGGGGATGTACTGAAGAAACAGATTAGAATGTCGTTTGTGCCCTGCTAATTTCATCCTTCCTCTCTTCATGGTTCTTTTCTGTTCCTACTTAATAACACCGTAAAATGAGCAAGCAGCACCGAATGCACATGGTAGCAACACCTAAGCCATGATTTTAAAATCCTATTTGGTTTCCGTAAGTCACCTGATTTAAAATGCAAAAAGTATAAATAAGTCACTTGTGTGAACCAAACAGCCTTGACTTATTTTCCCCTGACTTATAAGTCTATAGGTTCCTCCACCCCAACTTAAAGTTGCATATGTCACTTTTCCCCTCTCGTACCTCAATTAGAGCCTACTGACTTATAAATCACTGCAACCAAACAAGACTGACTTAAATCTGAGTGACTTATAAATCAGGTGACTTATGGAACCAAACAGAGTCTAAAATTTGTCACTACCATGACTATTGATGGAAGGATGCCTAGGAGAGGGCTCATTAATCCCTCCATTGGGTTGCTCTCAGATCTTACTTCTGAAGTGTCAATAATCTCAGTCACCACGGCTTCAGAAGAGTCAGTCTCTGTGACGGCCTCAGCAGCTGCTTCAGCAGCTCCTTTGTACGCGATGACATGGAGGTACGAAGAGATGGCTGCGCCTGCAGGGGTTTACAGGCATGGTAATTCATAGTCAATCGGATTAGTTATGTTTGAAAACGAATTTGATTCTAATAGCAATTTCGATTTTAGATAGGAAAGCAAATCTATTTATTTTTATGGAATCAGATTTAAATCAGATATTCAACCGGGTCGGTGGTCGTGGTGTGCATCAGATGCTAAAATTAGGAAAATTTTACTATGGAACAGTGAACTTGCTTTGAATTAGCCAAAGCGCACAGCAAATGAGAAAATTAACCGAGCACCATTACAAAATAAAAATATGTTTATTTGTATCAACCGCGAGCACGCAATGGCTCTCGAGTCTCAGCGTAGGCAAAAGTCCTGAGCGAGCCGCCGATTTTTTCTCCTTCCTCGCACATTGTGAGCTCCGCCCCTTCCGACGGCCGCAGCTCAACGTTCGTGCCGTCGCCGCCAATTTTGTGCCGGTACAGCCGTTTCAAGTCCCAGGACTTCCTGCTCAGCACGTACTCGCCGTGCGTCAAGTGCGGCGCCATGACAATCCAGTTCCGCGCATCGCCGCCCGTCTCGGTGAGGCAGTACCTCCGGCTCCACCGCGGGTGCTCTCCGCCGGCGACACCATCCAGAACCCACACCTCGACGCGCGTCGCCGCCGGCTCGTAACTCGGGACCGCAACGCCCAGCCTGGCGTGCACGTTCGTCAGCTTCCACGAGGCTTTCCCCGTAACCTCGACGGGCTGCACGCCCGGGGGCCCCTTGAAGGACGTGACGTGCTCGTCCTCGAGGTCCAGCGCCATCACCCGGTCGGCGGACAGTGTGAACCAGTACACCGACCCGTCGACGCCGACGATGCCGCAGAAGATATTGTAGTCCCCAGCCATGGCCGGCGACACGACCTCCCGCACGGCGGATCACCGCCGCCAAGGGTGAGCACGTGCACCGCGTCCTGCCGCCGGGCGAAGTGGCTCGGGACGTGCACGACCTTGTACTGCCCCGTCATGGGGTGGTACCCGAAGCCGTAGAGACCGAGGCGCGGGCAGGAGTCCAACGCCAGGGGTAGCGGCGGGAGATCCAGCGACTCGCCGGTGACCGGGTTGGCCACCCTGATCACGAAGCGGTCGCCTTCTGTACCGTCGCGCAGGCAGATCAGGCCGTTGCACGTGCCGATCATCTCGACGGCGCCGTGGGTGTTCGAACCGAAGGCCCACTCGTGCGTGCGACGGCCGTCTTTTTCGTCGAACACGAGGGCGCGGGAGGTCGGCGCCTGGCTGATGAAGGCGAGGATCTTGGTCCGGACCTGCCGCTCCGGCGTGCGCTCGTCGACGACGTCGCGCCACCGCTTGCAGACGAGGCGGAACCGCCGCCGGGTGCTCGTCGGCAGGCGAAGCAAGACCTCCACCAAGGCGTCGGTGGGTAGATTGAAACCGTCGTCCGCCATTGCGTCGGCTATCGCTAGGTCTTCGGATCTACTGCAAGCTGACCACGGGAAGTTAAGTACGGGAGATCAAGTAGCAAGGTGACGCGTAAATGACGGATTGCACGATTCTAAAATTGGAACTGTGAACTCGAATCAAAGTTCGTTCCTTGCAATCCGGCATTCTTGATCTTTTTTTAGGTGACAACGGAGGGCGATCCGCCGCCCTTTTTTTTTTAGATTACACAGTACAACGCAGACGTTCACAACACGCACGCACACTCACCCCTATGAATACACGTACGCAAACCCTACCCCTATGAGCACCTCCGAAGGACTGAGCACCGGCAAATCTGGAGATTCTCGAAGTCACCACTGGCGTCTCGTCGTCGACGGGAACGTCGCTTACCACTTAATGCATAACGCCGAAAAATCCCGGAATAAATCCAGAAAAAGGTGCGAGCACTAGGATTTGAACCCTGGTGGGTAGCGTCTCACTGGACCGTCCTACCATTGGACTACAAGTCCATTCGCAATCCGCCGCCCTCCTGACCTCATCGTGAGCAGAGCCCAACAGTGCATTCTTGATCTTGGAGAAGAGGCCGTTCCAATTTTACCTCCTTGGCCAGTTGGCCGGCCGCCCTCCAGTTCACACCGGTATATCCCGGCCATCGGACAAGCAAAACGGGCCGGGAGAGATCACACACGAAGTGAGGCCGTGCAAACTGCAAGGTGCGTTGTCCAGTGGCGGAGCTGCGGCCCAGGCCGCCCAGGCCTGGGCCCTAGTCGCCGGCCCGTTTTTTTCTGTACTGTTGCATCTACTGTAGCAGCTACTGTAGCAAAAATAGGCCCATTTTTATGCTGTAGCTAGGCTGGGTCAGCTCCGCCACTGGCGTTGTCAATGGCGACCGCGGCGCCGCCTTCGACGGCGAAGCTACAGCCGCAGTGGATGAGGGCTTGAACCTCCCAGGGACGCCTTCGTGGTTCGTGGAGGACCCGCTACATCTCCCGCTGAGCTGTCGGCGCTGGGCCCGCCGCCCGCCTCGTCTGCCGGCACTGGCGCGACGTCATCGACGAGCGGACGCTGCGGAGCACCGCCGCCCAAGGTGCTCGCCTTCTTCTCGAGCACCAAGTCGGCTTCGGCGTACGTCGCCAACGAGCTCAAGCACGGGTGTGGCAGAGAGGTGTGGGGTGTCACCGCCGGCACCGCCACAGCAGGGATGCGCATTGACGTGACGACGGCGGTCGGCCCGTGCAACGGCCTGCTGTGCCTGTGCGACGAGGACACGACACCAAGCCCGACGGCGCCATCTCCCTGCTGAACCCGGCCACCGGCGAGACGCTACACGTTCCGCCGTTGCCTGTCTCGTACCACGGGATCTACCGTTACAGCACCGTACACCTCCTGGTTCCACCCGGCGACGGGGGCGTACAACAAGATCCTTCACCTCCCGTGCCGCGGCGACGCGACCGGGGGCTTCAACGTGCTTCAGGCGTTCACCTATATATGGCCATGCAGCCCGTGGGCCGTTGGCCCGGCCAACAGCCAGGTGGCACGGCACGGCCCGATGCACAGGCCGTGCCTGGGCCGCCACTCAAGCCCGTGGCACGGCACGGGCACGGCCCGTGGTTCGCAGGAGCGGCGGCGGCGCGGCGCAGGAGCAACGCGAGGCGGCGGCGGCGGCGCGAGGAGCAGCGGGAGCGGCGGCGGCGGCGCGAGGAGCAGCGCGCGGCGGCGCGGCGCGAGGAGCAGCGGGAGGCGGCGGCGGCGCGGCGCGAGGAGCAGCGGGAGGCGGCGGCGGCGCGGCGCAGGAGCAGCGCGAGGCGGCGGCGGCGCGAGGAGCAGCGCGTGGCGGCGCGGCGCGAGGAGCAGCGGGAGGCGGCGGCGACGCGACGGGAGGAGCTGCGTGAGGCGGCGGCGGCGCGACGCGAGGAGCTGCGCGCGCAGGCCTGGCGAACGGCGCGAGGAGCGCAGGCGCTTCTCGTGCTGGCTGTGCCGTCGGGCCGGCCCGATGGCCCCAACAGGCCGTGCCTGGGCTGTTGGCCAGGCACGAAGCCCGCCTTGGCACGGCCCGACAGGCACGATGGCCCGAGGCGGCCCGACACCGTGCTGGCCCGGCACGGCCCGACGTGCCGGCGGGCCAGGCTGGCACGGCCCGATGGCCATCAATACGTTCACCCGGGGGGGCGCGCGCGTGGCGCGATGTTGTCGTCCCCGGCGCGAGCTGCTGCCTCGACGCCGGCCTCATCAGTGTCGGCGGCGTGGCGCACTGATCACCATGGGCGCCGAGAGGGTCGGGTCGTTCGACCTCGGGAACGAGCGCGTCGCGTTGGACGTGCCGCTGCCAATGGGCGCCGGGGCGGGATACGTGTGCCGGCTAGTGGAGTTCCACGGGAGGCTGAACCTCTCCGTTAGCAAGGACAGGCCAGCGCCGGCGAAGACGTTTGGGTCCTCGGGGACGGCGGCGGGGATGGACCCGCCGGTACAGCGTGGAGGTGCAGGGGGTGGGGCAGCAGCTCGCGGCGCAGCATTTTTTTTAAGAACAACTACAACAGATAAGAAGTAGGTCTGAACTTTTCATTAATTCGAAGTAGGTCTGAAATTTTCATTAATTCGTGGCAAACCACAGGTATAAGAAGCAAGAGGTACAATTGGACACATCCAAAGAAAAAGAAAAAAAACACAACAGCTGAGAAGAGACATAAACAAGGACCAACTAGGACACAAAATGGAAGATTGCTCCCGATCACCAGCGTGTGACTCCATCAAACGACATGCTCGCCGGTAAAACAATTGTCATTGCATCCTCGCACCACCCCTCGTAGCTGCGCCGATCCGATGATACCCTGCATTGAGGACTGTTCATCGAAAAGGAGACTAATGATGTTGAAAAGGAGCGCTGTCGGGGTTCTGTAACCGCCGGCAAGTAAATTTCTCCAATTGCGTGTCGTGCCTCGGACGGTGTGCAAAAGGAGGGCACAAGGGTTTATACCGGTTCGGGCCTCCGGAGAGTAACACCCTACGTTCAGTTCGAGCTGCTCGTGTTATTTGCACTGATTTGTAGTAGAGGGATACAAATGAGGCGTGGGAGGGAGCTCGGTCCCAGGTCTCTGTGGTGTGTGTACGTGGTTATTGTAGCAGAAGTCTGCGTACGTGTGTGTGGGAGCAAGTCCAGCTGAAGGTAGAAGAAGAACAGTAAGAGAGAACTCCTCCGGAGAGAAGAAAAAAGGAGTAAAAAGAAGTCACCTTGCCCCGCGCAGGAGGCCCAGACTCCCCTTTTATATCTCAAGAGGAGGCTGTAAAATGATAAAAAAAAGAGATAGAAAGTACATTCAAGGGGTAAAAAGTTTCAGTTCGGAGGTGACGTCTTTCACTGTGCTCGTTGTGGCGACGGTCAGCTGCCCATCCCGTTCTGACTGCTGCAGACCCAAATGGGTACGGCGCAGCATGGGCAAAAGGTGGGTAGTTGGTAGCTGGCACAGTGAGGACCTCTCGTGAGTTCCTTAGGTGCAAAGGAGTCAGTGGCGGAGGATCGGCTAGTCGAAGACGGAAACTAGTTGTGCGAATCGACAGCTTGTCGGGCGAGACGAGAACTACTCAAAGGTGAGCATGCAGGTGCATGAACTAGTCGGAGCAGCATGCGGTGACGTCATGGGTTTATTTTGTGACCGTTTTCTTTTACGGAAATAAATTCAGGAATACCACTTGCTTTTTGACCGTTTTCCTTCATAAGAATAATTCCAGAAAAACCATCCAAAATGCTTGAGAGGCCAGCGTGGCTGTGGAGTTGCTTGTATTTACTATTTTTGAGTATCCATGATACCGGATCCCGTCGGTGTAGGTCTCGCTCATTGTGGGGCCCGCTTGGTCTGAGTCGGGGGATTAAGGACGGTGACGGTCACCCCTAATCTAGCCCCTCGTCAAGCGCAGACCAAAGTTTCACCGGACACGACGACCTCCCTTGAACCTGGTAGAGACACTGAGGCGCACATCCGGGCTCCACCGCCTCTCGCCACCCAACACCGCCAAGAGGAGGAAGCCTTGAGGGGGAATGGCAGATCGATGGAAAGAACACCCAACATTAGATGTGATGGCAGCACCAACAAGGAGCACGTCGACGGAGCAGAGCTGCCAATGGGAGAACACTCGCCAAGTCCCGAAAGAGGCCAGGCACCAGGGGCATAGCAAGCCCAGATCAACAACCACTAGGAGAGATACAGAGCACTCACAGAACACATGGAGCTGCGAAAGACGAAGGCTGCAGGTTGGCTCGACAGTGGATGGATGCGGAAGTAAGACCTCGCCGCGCACCGAGCGCGACGCTTTCACTGCAAATCCACCGCCACCACAGAAGCTGCTAGGCGGCGAGCGAACCCGAGAACACTAAGACTCCAAGAGAGATTGTGTCGAGGTAGGGCACTTCCCCAAGCGGAGGTGGGGCACCTCCCACGCGCCGGACGTGATACTTTCGTCGCACATCTTCGACGGTCTTTCATGACAAGGCCAAGTAAGTAGCACCAGACGGGAAGACGAAGCACCCCGAAGAGAGGTGTGCCTGCGCCGCCACCACGGTCATCCACAATGGTAGCACAACAAAAACCTTGGATTGCAAACACGAACGGCGAGCGCGCCGCCACAGGCACCTCACATCGCCACATGCTGCCGCGCTGTGAGGTGCGCTCCGTGCGGATCGGGGAGCCAGCGACGGCGGTGGCCTACTCCAAGAACGCCCGACTGCCTTCGGACGTTCACCTACGGAGCCATTGAGTGCTTACAAGATTGAGGCAGCGTTCGGCAGATCTTTGACAGATTTGTACGGCAGATTTGTTGTGTGAGAATAATAATAATATGTGTAGAAGAAGTCGACAGATTTTTTGGGAGAGGAAAATATTGTAGAAGAAACTGAGAATAAAGCATACCGAACATTGCCTGAGTGCTTTCTTGCGGTTTATTCGGCGGTTCGAGAGGCTTCAATTCTAGACTTCGATTTGCTGGTGGTGACGGTGACAGTGACAGTGACAGTGACAGTGACAGCAACGTTTTAAATTTTCAATTTTTCCGTTCCAAAATTGCTGGAAGTGAAGGCTTCTGAAACCGCACGCTGAATCTATGTGCGTTTTAGCTTGGTGCGCCAATGCCGGTTTCCTCGCTTCTTCAAATGGTGAGTCGTTTCCTTCTGCAGTGGCAGCACAGCTAAAGCAGCTAGCAGCTGTGCAGAGCCAGCTGCCCTGCTAGTAGCTCGTGCTGTCGTGCACCGCTCCCGGTTCCCCGTGGCAATGGCGAACGGTTCGTCGCCCCGCTGCAGCGGCGTCCTCCTCGTCCTCGCCGTCGCGCACGCGGCGGCGGCGGCCACAACGGGTGCCCCCGCGGACGCGCCTGCGTTCCCGCGCCAGCTCTTGCCCCGCGAGTACAGCCTACCGCCCCCGACCGCAGAAGCCGGCGCGGCCGTGCCGACGGCTGCGGCCGCCTGCGTGCAGTCCGTCGTGGAGGCGTCCGGACCGTGCGCGCGCGACGTCCTCGAGACGCTCGTCTTCAAGACCGTGCGCCTCAGCACGGACTGCTGCCGGGTGCTCGCCGGGGTCGGTGAGGAGTGCGTCGCCGCCGTGTTCTCCGGCGGACCCGCGTGCTTCCCGTCGTCAACCGCGTCTGCGGCTTGGTCGCCCAAGCCAGCGTTGGATAGCTAGCAAGTGGAGTTAACAGAGGATTGAAGAACGTTGTACCGCTACCACGATATCAAATTATTAACGGTCACGTCTTTTTTTTTCCTATGTCGCGACGGGTTCAAATATAATATGTGTTTAGTTACATACACCACACAATACATTCGTATTGATTGTTCCGGATGATGTGGTTCAACCAATGTGATTGGATCATTGTTTCACTTCTATTTATAAAATAATATATTATAAAATATGATGGTTTAATTTGAGATAAATTAGTAAAATTCACCCGACCAAACAAAACCACGATTATTACTTCAAACCATTCCCCAAGTTGTTCGTGGTCACCTTCCGATCTCAGGAGCTCTGAGATTGAGCTCTGAAGGTGAGTGTTTCTCAGGAGAGGTTATTAGTCCTAGGTGGTCAGCTGGGGCACTCTGAGGCTACCACACCTGTGACGCATGTGGAGGTGCCATCGTCAGTTGAGGTGGTGCCGGTTGTGAAGGTGCCACCCTCGGTTGAGATTGTGGTGCCGACTTCTGTGGTGTCGGCTGTGGAGGTGCCATCATCGGTTGAGGTGCCGATTGCGGAGGTGCCGCTTGTGGAGGCGCCACCATCGACAGAGGTGGTGCCGGCCTCTGAGGTGGCAACCGAAGCGGTCAGGGAGTCGGAGGACGACGGTTCCGCGGTCTTAGAAGACTTCATCAGGAGCGTAACGAATGATATTTCGCCGCCTCTTGTGGACCTGCCACCTCGTCGCCGTCGAGTTGACCATGTCCTTGACGACGTGCCTCCTCATATGTCTTCGTCGGAGGCATCTGGCCTCAGGCGAAGCTGTTGCCAGGTTTTGGATCCTCTCTTGGTTGTCAAGCCGGCTAAGTGAGGGGCGGTGCTACTGGTGCGACGGCTCGATGAGATTGGCACGCCTCCAGCTTCGACAGAGGAAGCGGTGGAGAATTTCTTTCGTGAAGGGCCTCCGTCGCACCACATGGATGCATTGCAGGGCATGTTCCCGATGTTGAAGAACAAGACCAAGATCTCTTCCCTTGTGGGATGGAGCGTCGATTGAGGGCTAAGCTTAGAGACAGTCGTTTAGGTTGTGTGGGATGTGAGTACATGTTGGAGCTCATGTTTCGTGTTGTGTTCAGCTGGTTCGCCAGCTTGTATCCATCTAAAGTCCGTTTTATTTGAGTTGTAATCGAATATTGTACCATTTTTTCGTCTTAATACAATGATACGTTGCGCGTCTATTTGAGAAAAAATTACTTCAAACCATTTTTATACATAATTAAATGATACCCTGCTCCTAGGGTTCGATGCTCGTTGTTGAAATCACACGACCCTCCACATCTGTGCGCATTACAAGGACCTCCTTCCTGCATCTGAGCAGCCGCAAGCCTATCGTAGGTAAACCTAACCATGATGGCTTGTAATCCCTGTCCTAGCAACCCCACCTCTTGTGTGTTTGTCGAGTGACCACTCGAGCTACAAAAAAAAGTGAATTCAACTTGGAATCATTAAACGAAATACCGAACGGAACTAATTTGAACACCAATCAAACTCGCAAATTTCCAGTGTGGGGAAATTGACTCCCAACCTCCATTTCTACATGCATGCGTTTGATTTTTCACCACCATGTGTTCCTCCTACCTACTATCCATCCTTTCTTGTGATGGTCTCCACACACGGTGGTAACGGATCATGATCCTAATTCATTCTTCACAATTTAAATAAATCTTACTACTTTATTATTGTTGATGAGCATGCAATCGAACGACAGCTCTAGTTTAGCCTCGCTCAGTGCATACACCAACCAAACAAAAGGGCGCTACTTCTGGCAAGCCTGACCAACGCGGGCCTGCATGTACAGTGCAAGCCAGGTCACGACGGTACCGGAACCAATACACGCCGACAGGCATTAAAATGACAGCTCTAATTAGCCTGGCTCAGTGCATGCGCCAACCAAACAAAAGGTATTATTGTTGATGAGTATACAATCGAACGACAGCTCTAGTTAGCCTCACTCAGTGCATACACCAACCAAACAAAAGGGCGCTACATCTGGCAAGCCTGGCCAACGCAGGCCTGCATGCACAATGCAAGCCAGGCCACAACGGTACCAGAACCAATCACGCCGACAAGCATTCAAACGACAGCTCTGATTGGCATGGCTTAGTGCATGCGCCAACCAAACAAAAGGGCGCTACATCTGGCAAGCCTGGCCAACGTGGACCTGCATGCACAGTGCAAGTCAGGCCACGACGGTACAAGAACCAATCACACTGATAGGCAATGGAGTGACAACTCTGATTGACCTGGCTTAGTGCATGCGCCAACCACACAAAAGGGTACTACATCTGGCAAGCCTGGCCAAAGCGGGCCTACATGCATAGTGCAAGCGAGGTCACGACGGTACCAGAACCAATCACGCCAGCAGGCAATCGAACGACAACTCTGATTGGTCTGGCTCAGTGCATGCGCCAACCAAACAAAAGGGCGATACATCTGGCAAGCCCGGCCAAAGCGGGCCTGCATGCGTAGTGCAAGCCAGGTCACAACGCTACCAGAACCAATCACGCCAACAACCAATCGAATGACAATTCTGATTGGCCTGACTCAGTGCATGCGCCAACTAAACAAAAGGTGCTACATCTGACAATCCTGGGCTCCTGACCAACGCGAGCCTACGAGCCTGATTGGTTGGCTCCCAATATTTGCCAAGCCAAAATGAGGGCAAGCCTAAAAATTTTGGCTAGCACTTAGTTTACTACCAAAAGATTAGCATGTCAATGTTTGTAGCCAAAATCATTGCAAACAACTAGAAACTTCTTAGAGCTCACAAGAAGAAAAACATTGGTAGCTATATTTTGTCACTAGAGCAAGTGAATACCAAACTTTCATACACTAAGTTTGGCATACCCTGAGTTGCCTGATTTTGGCTGACCATGATTTTGACTTGGCAACATTTGGAATCTAACCAAGCAGACCCTACATGTGCAGTACAATGACACCCTATGTGATTGTCTAGTTTGGATGAAAGACGGAATTGAACTAAAAGGGACTAAATTGAACATGACCCATGAGAAAAAAAATTAAAGATGATTATGCTGCTTGTGCCTATAACAAACGAAGTGCCGACCGAGATACATAGCAAAATTCATGAATCCAGATAAATAATAAAATGATGAATTAAAAAAGTAAAATAATCTGTAATTTGAAAGAGAAGGAGTTGATTAAAAAATGAACGCGATCGAGGGGGTTTTGTCCGAAAACATGCGCAACAACATTTGGAAAAAAAAGGTCGGGTGGAGCGTGCACCGTGCACGTGTCTTTGCGCGTCACGCAAGCCGCGCACCCAGCGGCGACCATTCCGCCGCTGCGCTGCGCTGTTTCGCGAAAGGCGAGTCGTTAATTACACTCGAAAAAAATACTCCGTATAATCCGGACAGCGACGCCCATCACTTCCCCCAAACCAAAGCCAAAGCTCTCCACCTCTCCTCCCTTCCCCTTCCTCCCCCCGCTGCGCATCGGCGGAGAGCCAGGCCACTCCTCCCCACTCCCCCCAAATCCCCCCCGAAACCCTAGCAATGGAGCCCAAATCCACCACCCCTCCCCCACCCCCCGTCATGGGCGCGCCCGTCGCCTACCCTCCGCCGCCCGCCGCCGCGTACCCCGCGGGTCCCTACGGCCACGCGCCGGCGGCCGCGCTGTACCCGCCGCCGCCGCCCCCTCCCCCGCCCCACCCCGCCGCCGTCTCCGCCGCGGGGCAGCTGGGCCCCGCAGCGCAGCAGCAGCTTCAGATGTTCTGGAACGAGCAGTACCGCGAGATCGAGGCCACCACCGACTTCAAGAACCACAACCTGCCCCTGGCGCGCATCAAGAAGATCATGAAGGCGGACGAGGACGTCCGCATGATCGCCGCCGAGGCGCCCGTCGTCTTCGCCCGCGCCTGCGAGATGTTCATCCTCGAGCTCACCCACCGCGGCTGGGCCCACGCCGAGGAGAACAAGCGCCGCACCCTGCAGAAGTCCGACATCGCCGCCGCCGTCGCCCGCACCGAGGTCTTCGACTTCCTCGTCGACATCGTGCCGAGGGACGAGGCCAAGGACGCCGAGGCTGCAGCCGCCGCCGGTATGGGGGCGGGGATCCCGCACCCCGCCGCCGGCATGCCCGCCACCGACCCCATGGGCTACTACTATGTCCAGCCGCAGTAAAGCCAATCCCCATCCCTTATCTTTTTACTAGTAGCTTCGATCGAGCCTTCGATCGGAGCCTTGCGAGTTTTAGTAAATTATGAGAGTGCGCCGTGCGCTGCTGGTTCCCAACTTGTTCTGTTGTTTGCCTCCTAATAACTCTAAGATAAGATGGCGTGATGATCATCTGATGTGCCCCCTCTTGAGTACAAGTAGTGATTCGATTCAGATTTGGGAGAGGGAACTGGTTGTAGTTGGGAGAGGGAGGCTGTATGATGGTGATGATTCATGCGTGACAGATACTCCTTCCATATTTATTAATCGTGTGCTACTCCCTGATTATTGTGATGGTGATGCTTCATCTTGTCCATCTCCGACTGCCGTGAAATGTTTGTATCACAATAAATTCCTCCTGAAGCTATGGTTGTGTGATGCCATTCTGTTCTTTAGATTTGTTCTGTAGGTTAGGAATGTAATGTTTGTCAACTGCAGCCCAGAAGAGTTCTGCGTAATTTGGAGCTGATTATGTACAGGTTTAAAATACTTTTCCATTTTCTGTGCATTAGTCAAATCATTTGGCTTGTGTATAATGAATATCATGTTTTCTTCGAATAGTTTCAGTCCAATTTTCTGTGCCGAATTTCCAGAGCATGGATGGGTTGCTATTGTCTGTAAGATGCAATAACCCCAGCACTTTCTGATAGAAGTGCTCCCAAAAGTTAACTTGCAGTGCTCCTGCAGCAGATGTGTGCGTGCCTGAGCATTTCACTTCGATGCAAACTTTTGACATTTTCTATCGCCAAATTTTGAGAATGTGGTTGTATATACTGTTTCTCCTTGGAATAGTTTTAGGCCAGTTTTCTTTGCCAAATTTCCAGAGTATGGACATGCTACTATTGTCTCTATGATGCAATGACTCCTGCACTTTGTGATAGCTATGCCACTTAGCCCTGGGCATTTGACTTTATCATACAAATTTCTGACGATTCTATTGGTTTAAAGGTGATGCTGTTTTCTACTTATTTTTAATCTTGAAGGCATTTGGATGAAATGAGCTTTTGGCCTTTTTTCTGAACAACTGATAATGGACCATGATAATTTATCTAGATAACCGTTCCTTGTAAATAGCTGCTTCGGAAAACATTTTTCATACGGAATTCTGCAAGCTCTGCATATCCATGGTCTACTTTGACGTGTGTTACTGTGAAATTATGAATATATACTGCTATACTGAACTTCGTGTGCAGAAATGGGGCTCCCTTCTTTTTTTAGTTTGCTTATTAAGTTGGCTCGATGTATTTTATTTTATTTTGCTGAAATGACAGCATCTTAAGCTAAGTATTTGCTGCAAATACACGTGACTACTTCAGTGGTTTTTTATGAATTAATCATGATTAGCACTAGCATTACACCGTTCACGTGGTACCTCTCACTTTCAGAGCTGAAAATTTAACTGGTCGTACATTCAGTTGCAATTTCAAGATTCTTGTCTACGGGTATAGACTACAAGATAAAGCAAGGTATTTCGTTGCTGATGCTCCATTGATTTGTTGGAAACATGGACTGCTGGTTTGCAGCAAAATTCGGTATGCCACTGCTGGAGGATGATGAAATGGCCTGCTGTCGTGGAATTTCTGAATCAACAAAAGGCTGGGTCATGTTTGTCACTAGGCCGGGGCTCTTAAGTCAGAGAAAGATGACACCAGACCCCAAAGTGTATTAGCGAATTGACATGGAGCCAATACAATTTACGGTTTTAGGAGCAGAACCCTGAACATTTTTTGCAAGGAGGATCACTTTTGAATAGGCTGAAAATTCACAGATTTTTTATGCTAGGAGGCCCAAGAACATACAACTTAAGCTCCAGCTAGTATAAAAATTAACAAAGAATGCGCTCTTTGATCATTTCAGGGCAGGGAAAAACAATCTACTACAATGTTAAGCCTCTGTCCTATCTTCCTCGGCTCGGGTCTCTCTTTGCAAGGGAGCACAAGTAGTGATCTGTCCCCGGTGCAGCGACGAACACTCTGCAGTTTCCCTCTTCCGTTTTCCCAGATCTTCTCAAGAAGCCGGCGTCCCTGCAAACAAGCAGGCAGAATTGCGTCAATCACAAGTTAACAACGTGCCGTTCATGTGCGATTCGAACTTTCTGTTACTAAATTGCAGAAAACGCGTCACGCTAACTAAAAAGTTCTTAGTTCTGAATTTTACCTTGTTGGATATTTTGATGTGAAATAATCATGAATTTTTCTTCAAAATTTAACGAAGAAATGATGAAAAACGAAGTTGTAAAGGGGAAGGGAAGCTGGGTAAGATTCAGAACTCACCCAGCATTTCAGCGTTCAATCTACGCGCACAGGATGAACTTGCCGGAAGGCAACGCGGCGGCGGCGACGGCGAGCAGGCAAGCGGTGACGACGTTCTGCTGGCACCAACGGAGCGGCGCCCACGCGCCGGTGCCCTCGACGCTGGCGCACTTGGCCCTCGTCACCCCGTACTGCGGCTCCTTGGACAGGTCGAACGCCGCGCCCTTCATGCGCAGCTCCTGCACGGCGCGCGCCAGCGCCCGCGCGTCGCCGCGCTCCCGGCGCAGCCGCGAGGCGGCGCGCCAGTAGGCGCAAACCCGGAGCTGCACGGCCGCCGCGAGCGCGAGGGACGCCGCCAGGGACAGCGAAGACGGCGCCCACCACCTCCTGCACGCGGCGCTCGCCGCGCCTCCACCGCCGCCGCCAGCGGTGGCGCCGGCAGCTACGGACGCGGCGAAGAGGAGTGCGAGGGAGAGGCCGTGGAACGCGAGGAACGCCGCGCAGAGGTAGAAGGCGTCCCGACGCGCGGCGTCCATGCGCGCCTCCAGCGAGCACGCGCGGCGGCCCAGGCGGTCCTCCTCCCGCTGCCACAGCTTGAGCAGGAGCAGGTGGCCCGCGCTCGCCGCGATCTCCCCGAGCGGGTGGGCCCCGCCTGCCTCAACCGGCTCCGCGTCCGCCTTGTCGAGGGACGCGGCCGCCTCCGCCTCGCCCCCGTCGACGGAGACCGGGATCTCCACGATGTGGGCGTCGTTCTTGGCCGGCTCCGCCATGGCAGCAAGGTTGTTTCTTGGTTTCTTGTCCAAGAACGGGATCTTTGTGAGGGAGGAAAGAAACAGGGAAAAGGGCGGCCTCTAGGGGAAAGATCTGAGTTCGATGTGAGATTGGAGTTGGGAAAGGGGAAGCGGAGATGGCAAGGTGAGGTTGGAAGCACGATGATCTCTAGATTGGGAGGGTTGGGCGCGGCACCGGCGCCGGCTTAAGGCCAAGGGGTGCTCTGCGCCCAACGGTCGGGTGGCCGAGCGCTTTTGGGGAAGGAGGCAGGCAACGGTCAGATCCTCCTGTGCGGGCCTAGAATTTTCGTCGGATCGCAAGGGCCTGAGTAAGAGGTTGGGCCACAAAGGGCCTCAGAAGTGAGCCCGTATCCTAAACAAAGGCCCAAAACAATATTCCCTTCCGCAATTTTTTTTAGTTTTTTTTCATTTTTCGAAAATAAATGCCGGATTTGAAAATTTTCAAAACTAAACATCCACCGCCGTTCACAACGGCGGTACGTGCAGTGGCGTAGCTAGGATTTTATCATAGGGTATGCCATGATATTTTTTTTATACATAACTTGGTTTGATAAATATATAAACGGTAAATTCCATATATAATTCGTAAATAATTTAAAAAATTTAGATACTAAGTCTTAAATTCAACATTTGAGTAGTTGCTTATAATAGTATAATACAAATAGTCCAAAATATGTCTCAGTTCCTCTTCATAATTCAACACAAATATTTGTTTTAATTACAGTAGTATGAATGAAGAAGAATTGAGGATCACTTCTTACTGCATGCGTCAATATTTGTTTTAAATTTTAAGAGTATGATTGTATGAATGGAGAAAAAAAAGCAACACAAGAAGTACTTCTTAGTGCACCTGCGCTGGGTCCTGCAAGCTGCAACAGGAACTGAGAAAAAGGTTTAGTTAGATGCATGAATGGCCGAATGGGGCAACCACAGCATGGCTAGCTGCTGCTTGGTACGCGCCCTGTGTGTGGTGATGGTCGAGTGTGAGTGCCTCTGGGCAGCTGGGCAGTGGCGGACGCCTGATGGCCTGATCCATGGTCGCGCGAAGACACACTGGACGACAGGCTGCTACGCGCATACCTATTGCTCTACTGGGCCAAAATATAGGGTATGCCCGGTATGCCACGGCATACCCTGTATTTTGGCCCTTGGGTACGTGGTCCAAGCCGCCGTTTCAAACGGTGGTTGGTGACACGTCCAACGGTCGGCTCAACAACTGTTTTGAACGGCGGTAGGGGGTTCGCCTGCCTATAAGTTGCCGGGTGCCTCCTCTCGCCCCTCCACCCCCCTCTCCTCCCGCCGTGAGCCGCGACCGCCGGTATGTTTTTTTCTTTTTTATTTTTAGTATTAGTAGAAATAGTTTAGAAAATTTAAAAATAGTTTAGAAAATCTAGAAATAATTTAGAAAATTTAGAAAATAGTTTAGGAATTGTAGAAATAGTTTTAAAAAATCTAGAAATAGTTTAGAAATTTTAGAAAATAGTTTAAGAATGGTAGAAATAGTTTAAAAAATAGTAAAAATATTAGAAATAGTTTAGAAACTTTATGAATTTTAGAAAATAATTTAGAAATTCTAGAAATAATTTAGAAACTGTACAAATAATTTAGAAATTGTAGAAATAATTTAAAAAATTTAGAAAACAGTTTAGATATTGTAGAGATAGTTTACAAATTCTAAAAAGTTAAAAATGCTTTACAAATTGTACAAAATAGTTTAAAATTCTAGAAATTGTTTTAGAAATTCTTGAAATTAGTTTAAAATTGTAAGAATAGTTTAAAAATTCAAGAAATACTTTAAAATTGTTTAGAAATTGTTTATAATTCATGATTTTTTGCAGGTATGGCTGAAGAACAGGCTGCTCCGCAGGCTGCTCCGCAGTAGCCTTCTGCACCACCAGAGCCTGTTGTGCAGTACGTGCTTCCGGCCCTCTTTGACGCGAGGATCGACAAGGAGCACCAGTCGTACTACTCTGCGATTTGCGGTGCGACCCTAGGCACTGTACGTGCGCGCACTCCGGCGCACTACATGCCGCTAGACGAGCGTTGGGTTTCCAAGTACGTAACAAAATCTTATTAATGATAATTTATCATTGTATTTTTCATTACACTAACAGCTATTACATTCTTTTGAGTAGGCTACGCGCAGCAGTACTTCTCCCGCTGGCGCGGTTGGTGGAGGGGGACCACATGCGGGCCGTGCTTCGTCCACAGGACCGCCACACGTGGTTCGGGTTCGACTACGGCCTGATCTGCACACTAATCGACCGGTGGCGCCCAGAGACGCACTCCTTCCACTTCCCGTGGGGGGAGATGATGCTGACTGATAGGTACCGAACTGCTATCAGTACATGGATGGCCCGATCTTCACGGCAGTAGGTCACGAACAAAATAACTTGCAAAGGGAGCGGGGATAGCTTGCTGTAAAATAGCGGGTAACTAACTTTATACCTGGCCAAGGTTGGATGCGACCAAGCGACGGGGAGAGAGACACCGAAACCACAAAGACTTCGACTCGATCTTCGAACGACCGCAGAAGCACAACCGGAGCTAATCCACACAAGGCGAGGCAGCCGTACTGGAACTCACAAAGCATGAACTAGTGGATCTCAGATAGATCTCTTCACAAGTCCAAGTAGAACAAGGAAGAACAAGGGTTGAGTAAGACACTCGGCAACTCGGCTGCGATTTCACTAGAATGATCTCAATTCATCAAAAGTTGTTTATGGCTAACACATAATGGGTATTTATACTAAAAACAAATCTCTAAGGTAGATGTGAACTGAAGGAGCCACGTGGGAATATGGAAGGCCAACTGGCTTGAGCATTCACGAAGTGGTCTTCAGTTCCCGCATGTCTTCTGGCCTTCTGGGTGGACTTCAATGTTTTGATCATAACTCCCACTAGGAACATCCAAAAGACGCGGGTCTGGATGCATTGGAAAGTTAACTTGATAACCGTTCACACCATGTATAGTATGCATCATGAAATATTGTAGAATGATACAGTTTTGCACACGAACTTGAGCATTAGACTGACTGTTGATCTTCTGACCAGTCTGCACCAAAACCACTCGGCTGCCAAACTGGTAGCTCTAAACCACTCGGCACTAGTGGCATTAGAAAGTTGGCTTCAAGATCTTTCCAACGTGTACTCATGGACCTTCATAGCTTCTAGGAATCAAAAGATATGACTGATTCTTCGTGACGGTTCTGCCAGACCGAACTGACTTGACGTGGTTCTTCTCTCTGGTTCAATCTTGATGTGTTCTTGTCATCCTCCTTGGTCCATCGAAGACATGAGCTGGTGCAGCTTGACTTGACGATTGTTCCATCTTACTTGATGTAGTCGGCATACTTGATGGTGTGGTCGGCGTGGTCATATCATCCTCCCCCCTTCAAAAAGAGGAGTCCTCGACTCTTCTAATCCAAAGAACGGAGAAAGGTCGGAGACATTGAAGTTGGTACTCACACCATAAGTATTGGGCAGATCGATCTCATAGGTGTTGTCATTGATCTTGAGTAGCACCTTGAATGGACCATCAGCGCGAGGTTGCAATTTGCTCTTGCTTTGTTTTGGAAAGCGATCCTTTCGAAGATGCACCCAAACCAAATCTCCTGGTTCAAACAACATTTTCCGACGACCCTTGTTGGCACGCTTCTCATATATATGTGTCATCTTCTCAATATTTGCATGAGCCCTATCATGAAGGCTCTTGACAAACTCAGCTCATTTACTTGCGTCAAAGTTCACATGTTCCTGCATAGGCAAAGGCAAAAGATATATGGGAGCAGTGGGTTTGAACCCATATACAATTTCAAATGGACAAAATTTAGTAGTAGAATGAACAGCCCTATTGTAAGAAAACTCAACATGTGGTAAACTTTCTTCCCAAAGTCTTAAATTCATTCTGAGGACAGCTCTTAAAAGCATTGATAAGGTTCGATTCATAACTTCAGTTTGCCCATCGGTTTGTGGGTGACATGTAGTAGAAAATAACAAACGAGTCCCAAGTTTACCCCACAAAGTTTTCCAGAAATAACTCAAAAATTTTGTATCTCGATCAGAAACAATAGTACATGGCACTCCATGTAAACGCACAACTTCTTTGAAAAACAATTCAGCAATATGCGAAGCGTCATCACTTTTGTGGCAGGGAATAAAATGTGCCATCTTGCTAAAACGATCAACCACAACAAAAAATGAATCCTTTCCTCTTTTGGTCCGAGGTAACCAAAGAACAAAATCCATTGAAATGTCCTCCCAGGGCACATTAGGAATAGGTAGAGGAGTATATAAACCATGAGGGTTCAGACGAGACTTAGCTTTGTGGCAGATGTCACAATGGAGGACATGTCTTGCCACATCTCTTCGCATTTTCGGCCAAAAGAAATGATCAGCCAGCACTTGCTCTGTCTTCTTAGCTCCAAAGTGTCCCATAAGACCACCTGCATGAGCTTCCTGCACAAGCAAAATTCGAATAGAGCAATCTGGAATGCATAGTTTGTTAGCTCGAAATAAAAATCCATCGTGCTTATGGTATTTTTCCCATCCTTTGCCATCGCAACACTTTGAATAAGGTTCAGCAAAATAGGAATCAGTTGCATATAATTCTTTTATACTTTCTAACCCAAGAATTTTAGCATCAAGTTGAGTTATCAAAGCATGACGTCGAGACAAGGCATCAGCAACAACATTCTCTTTTCCTTTCTTGTATTTGACAATATAAGGAAATGACTCAATAAATTCACACCATTTAGCGTGCCTTCTATTCAGTTTTAGTTGTCCCTTAAGACGTTTCAATGATTCATGGTCTGAATGTATCACGAATTCTTTAGGATAAAGGTAGTGTTGCCAAGTTTCCAAACTCCGAACAAGAGCATATAATTCTTTATCATAAACTGAATAATTCAAAGTTGGACCACTTAGCTTTTCACTGAAGAATGCAATTGGTCTCTTTTCTTGCATCAGCACACCTCCAATCCCAACTCCACTTGCATCACATTCAATCTCAAATGTCTTGCTGAAATCTGGAAGTGCAAGGACGGGAGCTGTTGTGAGCTTTATCTTTAATTCTTCAAATGCCTTTTGTTGTGCTTCTCCTCATTTGAATGGTACTTCTTTCTTGGTCAGCTCATTGATTGGAGCAGCGATTGTGCTGAAATCTTTCACGAATCGCCGGTAGAAACCAGCAAGTCCAAGGAAACTTCTCACTTGACTCACGTTCTGTGGAGGCGTCCATTCGTGTACAGCCTTGATTTTCTCACCATCGACCTCTACGCCTTGTCCTGAAACAACAAAACCAAGAAACACTACCTTGTCGATGCAAAAGGTGCACTTCTCAAGGTTAGCGTTCAATTTTTGTTCACGCAGGACAGCAAGCACACACTTGATATGTTCAACATGTTCTTCAAGAGTCTTGTTGTAGATTAGTATGTCATCAAAATAAACCACAATAAATTTACCAATGAAAGTTCTAAGCACATGATTCATTAATCTCATAAATGTACTAGGTGCATTGGTTAAGCCGAAGGGCATCACCAACCATTCATACAATCCAAATTTTGTTTTGAAGGTTGTTTTCCATTCATCTCCTTCTTTCATACGAATCTGATGATAGCCACTTCTTAAATCAATTTTAGTGAAAAAAATTAGCACCACTAAGTTCATCAAGCATATCATCTAAGCGAGGAATGGGATGCCTATATCTTACTGTGATGGTGTTAATTGCTCAGAATCCACACACATTCTCCAAGATCCATCTTTCATAGGCACTAAAAGAACAGGGACAACACAAGGTGAAAGACTTTCCTTTACATACCCTTTCTTGATCAATTCCTCCACTTGTTTCTGAATTTCTTTTGTCTCCTCCGGGTTGGTGCGGTATGCAGCCTGGTTCGGGAGTGACGCACCAGGAACCAAGTCGATTTGATGCTCGATCCCTCTCCTTGGTGGCAGCCCTGGTGGTACGTCATCCGGAAATAAATCTTCATATTCCTGTAATACATTCAAAATATTACTCGGCAGGGTAGAGGGTAAGGCGTTAGTAGAAAGAAAAGTGTCCTTGTACAGGAGTACAAAGAATATGGCATTGGGTTCGCTCAATTCTTTTAGATCCCCCTTCCTAGCCATCATTACTAAACCCTCTTTTCCTGATTTATGGGTTCTTTGCAGCTGTGGGGTTTTATTTGGTTATGGAAACTCTCCCTCACTATTTTTGTGGATCACTCTCAAGTGGTTCTCTCTCTCTCTCTATTTCTTCTTTATATCATCCTTCAAAATTTCTTCCGGTGTCAAACGAAGCAAAGAAATTCGCTCTCCTTTAAACACAAAAGACAGCTTGTTGGTCCTTCCAAAAATCTGGACATCATGATCATATAGCCATGGTCTACCTAGCAACAGCTGGCATGCTTACATAGGCACCACGTCGCACTCCACTTGATCATTATATTTACCAACAGAGAATGGTACAGTCACAATATGACTGACACGCAGCGCACCACAATCATTAAGCCATTGCATCTTGTACGGACTAGGATGTCGCCTTGACTTCAATCCCAATCTGTCCACCAACTCTTGGCTAGCAATATTGTTGCAGCTGCCATTATCAACAATGATGCGACATAGCTTATCTTTGATCAACCCACGGGTGTGGAACAAATTATGTCGCTGCCCATTTTCTTCTTTCTCTGCTATTACACTAAGCACTCGGAGAGAAATAAAACAATTATGTTCTCCTTCTTCAGGCTGAATCTCACTCTCGTCATGATCAGGTTCTTCATCGAATCTTGGTCCATCATCTTCACGATCACTTTCAGACTCCCATTCTCCCTTCTTATTCACAATCATAGTTCTTCTGCTCGGACATTGAGCAGCAATATGTTCACGTCCATGGCATTTGTGGCACACAATTTCTCTGCTCCGAGAAGAAGATGTAGCACCTGAAGTATGGGTTTGGGACGCTGAACTTGCAGCAGGCCGCTGCTGATTTGCCGGAGACGATGCCGAAGAAACCTCCATCTTTGAAGTAGCATGGGATGAAGAGGGCCTCGCTGCAGCACCTTGAGGCCGACCCCCACCAAAAGAAATACTGGACTGTTGCTTACACCACGGGGCTGTGATGGAATGGTTGCCATAAGGTCTTCCACGTGCCTATTGCTTAATTTTTCTCTCGGTGCGCTTAGCTTGATCAACGAGATCTTGCAAAGTATGGTAGGGAAACATCTCAACAAAACCAGCAATTTCTTCATTGAGACCACCCAAAAATCTGGCCATCTTTGACTCTTGATCTTCTCTAATTTCAGCACACACTAGCAGCAGTTCCATCTCCTTATAATATTCATCAACCGATCTTTTTCCTTGCTTCAACACTTGCAACCTATTGCGAATGTCACGTTGATAGCTTGAGAGAACAAAACGCCTCCTCATTACTCGCTTTATTTCTTCCCAAGTATTAATATATCCAAAACCCAAATCAAGTTGATTCTCCTGCACTTGATTCCACCAAGTGAGAGCATATCCAGAGAACTCAACCGAAGCAAGATTCACACGGCGCTGATCTGAAAGATTATGCACCCTGAAGACTTGATCACATTGTTCAGCCCACTCAAGATACTCATCTGCATTCTCCTTTCCAGTAAACTTTGCAATGCTCAACTTGACACGAGCAATATTATCCGGGTTGTCATGATGACGACGACCACGATGATATCCTCTATCTTCAAAATCAGCACGTCGGTGATGACGACGCCGATCAAACCTCCCACCATGGGCAAAGGGATTTTCATCATCATCATCAGTCCCTTCCTCATGATCACGATCTTTAAACTCTTCATCTTCAAATCTCACACGGCGTTCGTGTGCGTGACGTCCACCATGCTGATTATTAAATTCAGCACGACGACCACCACCATATCCTCCACGGCCATCTCGGAAGCGATTGAATCCATGGCCGAAACCAGAATTCTCATCTCCAGACTCCTCCCGATGATGGTTCTCTTGATCATGATGTGCTCCACGTCCTCCAGCCGTGGGAAGATGCTCATCGAGCATCCTGCCCATGGCCTCCATCAGTGAATCACCCATGCGACGCATCTCATCTCGTGAGACAGGGGGTTCCCTATCACCACGGTGTCCTCCATGAACACTCGAATCTGATCCTGCCATGTTAGGAGCAGTAAGAAAAATTTGGAATGGAAAATATTTGTGGAAACGCTCGATCTCACCTCTTACTTACCCAAGTTCTTGCCTAATCTCAAGAACTGTGATGGTGCTGGTGTGGCAGCTTCAACAGAGGTGGTAAAGAGGTCGTAAGGATTACGAATCGAAAGTCCCGGTTCAGGTTTTAGGTGGAGCTATAGGTGGCAACAAGGAGGGCTACGATACTGTTAATCAAGTGAAAATTGATGTGCTCAAAAGATAAGATGTTGCTGCTATCAAGATTACCACCAACTTGGATATGAAAACTAAAAATTTCAGCAACCAGCCATAACACAAAATACTTCAGATTCTTTTCACTTGTTCTCTTTTTTTTAACTCTATTCTTTCTTTCTTTCTTCTCTCTTTTTTGACTTTTTTTTATAACACTAACAAAGGTACTAATAACAAATGATATATATAAATGGTGATGACTAGCAACTTGAAGAACACAAACACAAGATAACAGTACCGTCAAAAGGGCTATAGGTTTTTTTAGGCTTTGGACTATAGGACAAGACAAAATATATGTAAAAGATTAACACAGGGATGGATATGTGGATGGTGAAACAACCTACCGTGTCAACGAAAGCTTTGATACCAGATGATAGGTACCGAACTGCTATCAGTACATGGATGGCCCGATCTTCACGGCAGTAGGTCACAAACAAAATAACTTGCAAAGGTAGCGGGGATAACTTGCTGCAAAACAGCGGGTAACTAGCTTTATACCTGGCCAAGGTTGGATGCGACCAAGCGACGGGGAGAGAGACACCGAAACCACGAAGACTTGACTCGATCTCCGAACGACCGCAGAACCACAACTGGAGCTAATCCACACAAGGCGAGGCAGCCGTACTGGAACTCACAAAGCACGAACTAGTGGATCTCAGAGAGATCTCTTCACAAGTCCAAGTAGAACAAGGAAGAACAAGAGTTGAGTAAGACACTCGGCAGCTCGGCTGCGATTTCACTGGGATGATCTCAATTCATCAAAAGTTGTTTATGACTTACACATAAGGGGTATTTATACTAAAAATAAATCTCTAAGGTAGATGTGAACTGAAGGAGCCACATGGGAATATGGAAGGCCAACTGGCTTGAGCATTCACGAAGTGGTCTTCAGTTCTCGCATGTCTTCTGGCCTTCTGAGTGGACTTCAATGTTTTGATCATAACTCCCACTAGGAACATCCAAAAGATGCGGGTCCGGATGCATTGGAAAGTTAACTTGATAACCGTTCACACCATGTATAGTATGCATCACGAAATATTGTAGAATGATATAGTTTTGCACACGAACTTGAGCATTAGACTGACTATTGATCTTCTGACCAGTCTGCACCAAAACCACTCGGCTGCCAAACTTGTAGCTCTAAACCACTCGACACTAGTGGCATTAGAAAGTTGGCTTCAAGATCTTTCCAACATGTACTCATGGACCTTCATAGCTTCTAGGAATCAAAAGATATGACTGATTCTTCGTGACGGTTCTGCCAGACCGAACTGACTTGACGTGGTTCTTCTCTCTGGTTCAATCTTGATGTGTTCTTGTCATCCTCCTTGGTGAATCTGAGTAATAACAACATGCACGATTTAGGAAGTATATAATTCTCATTAATAAATGGAATTTCACAAAGTAGCGCGTGCACCTCTTGTTGTAGCTTTTTAGCTCGGCTACGTGTAATTGGTCCATCGAAGACATGAGCTGGTGCAGCTTGACTTGACGATTGTTCCATCTTACTTGATGTAGTCGACATACTTGATGGTGTGGTCGGCGTGGTCGTATCACTGATTCTTCGGGACGTGGCTCTGTTGCTCAGGCTACTGATTGGAGGCGAGGCGATGGGGCCGCAGGACATCCCCGACACGTGGCGTCAGGACCTTCTGCAGAGGTTCGCGCCAGTGGTCCGCAACGCTCACGCCGTCGAGCCAGTCGTGCCCTTCCAGCACCCTCACGGACCGACCCCTGCTTGGTTGCGACAGTACAGCGTACGTATTCTGATGTTTCTTAACAATTTCTTATCACAAGATTTGTAACAATTTTTCATTTTCTGCAGGCCGACTACATGAGAGCCGACGCCGACGACTACACAGTCGCCAGTCACTTGGAGGCGTACCTGCTGTGGATGTTCGGCCAGGTGATGTTCTGCGCATCGTAGGGGGACGCGGTGTCGAGGTTCCTGATCCCCCATGCTCGGGCGATCACCGACGCGGAGTTGGAGGCCGTCCCCCAGGTCAGCTGGGGTGCCGCTATTTTGACGGCGACCTACAGGGGTTTGTGCGCAGGCGTGTCGAAAGGCATGAGCAACGCTCTAGTTTTTCTCGGCTGTCCGCTGCTACTGCAGCTCTGGTCGTACGAGCGCCTGCCGGTGGGTAGGCCCTTGGTCGATCGGAGTGCACACCCTCTGCTGCCGCCTGGACCCGACCCAGCCGACAGGTCCACCATAGGCTCGTTGGTGCCACCGACCGGTACGTGTTTCTTGCTCTTGTTAGTTAGATTCTAGCGATTTCTACGTTTTTACCAACTAACTTCTGGTGTGTTATGCAGCACGACTACACGCAGTAGACCAGACGCTTGTACGCGGACTTCCGCGGCCAGATCGACTCCCTGGTAGATAGCTAGGTCGTCTGGGAGCCGTAAACCACTGCCGCCACCGTACACCGTGGGCGGCCGCAGCGTCGGGTCCGATGTTAGGCTTCAGCCAGTTTTCGACGTTCGCCCAGCTGCCGTTGTCCCGCCTCGCTGGCATGTCGGTGACGCGACCGTTCAGTTTCGGCACAACAGCAGGTACATCTTCTTTTGTACATTCTAGTATGCAGGACGTGTTCTGTTGATTTTAAATATACGTGACATGTAATGTAATCTTTACATAGACACAGCACCGATGGGCTCGAGACCTTCGAACTGTCAGCACCTTCTCGCCTTCTAGTGCAGCACCAGCAGCAGCAGCAGTAGCAGCAGTGGTCAGCACCTGCTCGCCCTTCAGTGCAGCAGCAGCTGCAGACCTCCCAAGGTGACAACCTTCATTATCTATCTCCAACACTATACGCTCTTCAGAACAAAGTTGCTAACAAATTGTAATTCAATGCAGTTTACGGTTTTCTGGGCACACCGGAGTCCTCAGACCCGACCATGGACGACTTCTACCTGGACGTCGAGGACATCTCGCAGTTGACGCCAGAGGACCAACAACAGCCGCAGCAGGAGTAGCCGCTGATGCAACAGGAGCACCCGCTGACGCAGCAGTTGGGATCTCAGCTGATGCAGGACCACCAGCAGGCCGGGTTCGAGGAGGCGGCGGCGGCTGGATCAGGGGTGATGTTGTCCCCGGACGTTGGTGCCGTCGGGATCTGGAGCAGCACCCGAGGCGTTGGCGACACCGGCCCCCGATCCGGACGCCGCACGACGCCGCCAAGCACCATCGGGCCCCCTCACATACCCCAGCAACCACACTAGGGCAGCACAGGTAGCCAGGAAGGCGGCTAGGGGACTGCCGCAGCTGCGCGCGAAGCGCGGCCGTATGTAGTTCTTTCGTAGCGTCTTAGTTTTGTAAACTATTATTGTTTTATGGATATTTGTGTTACCTTGTTAGTATTATATTCGTATTTTTTTACTTCGTCCTCGTAGAATCAGAGCTCTTTCATGACGAAAACGTTAGGGACCAACGTCGCAGGAAAGAGTGAGAAACGCAAAGATAAAAGAAAAGAAAAATAAAATAAAAAAGCTCCAACCGCCGTTTGGAATGGCGGTTTGCCCTACCGCCGTTTCAAGTGGCGGGTAGTAGTCCTGGCCGCTGTATGAAACGGCGGTTGGGCCTCTAAGCCCAACCGCCGGCCGAACTTGCCAACCGCCCAGCCCACAACAGAGCCGCCGTTTGGAACGACGGTTTGCTTCAACTGCCATTGTAAACGGCGGTTAGTTGCAAACGACGGTGGATGTCTAGTTTTGAAAAAATTTAAATTCAGCATTTATTTTTTAAAAATTAAAAAAAAATTAAAAAAAATCTCCCTTCCGTCCGAGAGCCGAGTGTGTGTGACGTCCGGGAAATCAAGAGCGCGTCAGCATCCGATGCGCTCGGCATCCGCGGCGGATAACTCCGGCGAGACGGCGACAGAACGATTCTGCGGGTACGGCGGATGTCACGACCAAGATTATATTCTCCGGCGGGCCACCTGAATCGCATCGGCGCTCGGCAGCACGGTACGCTCTGTTATCTGTCACCGTCACCTCTCCGGCTCCATGGCAAACACCGCTGGCAAACAAACCTTCGTGCAGGAGCCGAGCAACAACCGCAGGTGCTTCCCGATCGTCTATAAGTATCCGCCTGCCGCGCCGCCTTGTTCCCACAGCAAGCAAGAACGGGAGACACGGCTCACTGACCTGACTCTGCTTCTGGTTCCATGGCGCGCTTCGCGGCCGTTCTCCTCGCCGCCGCCGCTGCGGCCATGCTAGCTGTAATGATCGGAGAACCTTTCGCCGATGCACCCGTTTCACATCTCTGCTAAACACGTTGACGAGTCTCTTCTCTTCGGGTTCAGGCTGGACGGCTGACCCATGCGGCGCCATCGACTGCCGAGGTGTTCTGGCGCGCCGTCCTACCGGGCTCCGCCGTGCCGGACGCCGTTCTCCGGTTCCTCCGCCCCGGTCAGTTCTCCTCCCCCTTCATTGATTTTAACCTGACCACCATTAGACACAAATGCGGTGTGCACCTCTGAAGACTGAAGGGAATGGTCATGGTGCATGGATGGTGCAGACAACTTCGTAAGCAAAGCCGAGGCGGAGGACGCGGGTCGACCGAACTTTGCGTTCGATTACCAGAACTACGAGCACTCGCCGAGCAAGGATGCCGTGGGTGGCGTCGAAGCCAGAAATGACGAGCCGTTCGGCTACGACTACAAGGCGCCGAGCAAGGATTCGGTGGGCGGCGGCGGCGGCGCCAGAGATGACCCGCCGTTCGGCTACGACTACAAGGCGACCGGCGCTCACCGCCACGCGGGCGTTGACGCGCCGGCATCGGCGACGACGACGACGGTGTTCTTCCACGAGGAGGCGGTGCGCGTGGGCGAGCGCCTGGCGTTCCGCTTCCCTGCCGCGGCGCCCGCGCCGCTGGGGTTCCTGCCGCGCCACGTCGCGGACGCGATCCCGTTCGCGGCGCCGGCGCTGCCGTCCGTCCTCGCGCTGCTCGGCGTCGCCCCGGGCTCCGCGCAGGCCGCCGCCATGGCGGAGACGCTGCGCGCGTGCGAGACGCCGCCGCTCGCCGGGGAGCCCAAGTTCTGCGCCACGTCGCTGGAGGCCCTGGTCGAGCACGCCGTGGCGGCGCTGGGCACGCGCGACGTCCGGGCGGTGACCTCCACTCTACCCCGCGCCGGCACGCCGCTGCAGCCGTACACCGTCCGCGCCGTGCGCCCCGTCGGCGGCGGCGCGAGCTTCGTGGCGTGCCACGACGAGGCGTACCCGTACACCGTGTACCGGTGCCACGGCACCGGCCCGGCCAGAGCGTACATGGTGGACATGGAGGGCGCCCGCGGGGGCGCGGTCGCCGTAGCCACCGTCTGCCACACCGACACGTCACGGTGGAACCCGGAGCACGTCTCCTTCAAGCTCCTCGGCACCAAGCCCGGCGGCGCACCGATCTGCCACCTCATGCCGTACGGGCACATCATCTGGGCCAAGAACCAGAAGCGCTCGCTGGCTTAAGGTCGTAAGGAGCGGAGCACCATTCTGCCGTAGTATTTCTGATCGATGTCGTATCTGTTTTTATGTGTTGTTGTTCATGCCACCTAGTCTGTCTGCTGTTGTACCTCTGCGGTTCGTGGTCAGTACTCGCTACTCACTAGAGCAGCGTCTGCAATAAAAGGACTGATTGTGCTTTGCATAATTGCATTGGCATTAACACTTCGTGTTAATCTACTGTCGAACAAAGACCACAGTATCATACTACACTGTCATTTTCTACATATATTCGTCAACGTGTTATAAGAAGACGGACTGAAGCTGAATAGGGAAAGGAACCACAAATGGGAACATGGATTAATGTGAAATTGCATAGCACCCATGCCAGAAATTACTCCTGTAGTTGATCTGGTGTAGCAAAGAGGGCAATGTAGCATTAAGAGATCATCTCAAGATAACAAATACCATCAGAACTTCAATTGTATTGAAACTTATCAAGAAGCACGTACAAGCTACAGTGCCCAGCAATTTTCACACTCCGTTCAAAACATGCAGCAAGCCAGCAAACATTCCATTTCCACTACATTACAGTTTGTGGAACAGACACAGGATGAAACTTATCATCATTGCACCGGACCCTCACAAAGGTGGATTGTAATATCTAGATCTAATGTAGCAGTTACAACTCAGAACAATTGGAACTAAAAAATAGGATGCTGCATCAAGTGGGGGATACTGCAATCCATCTACTTAAAATTGAAAACATCTCTAGCTGTCAAAATTCACCTCAAATGGTAAACTGCGCATCTCAGGGTGAACGACACGTGGCATGCACACACTTGTGTATGGATCTGAAGTCCGTGGAATCCATCAATCAATCTTTACTGATGAGAAGAGGTAGTGCACGAAGGCGAATGATGTCAAAAAGCCAATGGTTCCAGTTGCTAGCATGATCGCAAATGCCATGAGGAATGAATAGCCGACATAAAGCATTGCAGAGACAGGGCCGCTCAGGCTTCTGAGATCAAAGACCAAGTAGTTGATGGAGTAGAGGAACACGTAGAGAGCAACAGAACCTGAGGCGAAGAAAGCCTTCCACCACCACCTCCAGTCCTCCACACACAGATTCATGTATGTTAGGACAACAGAAACCTCAGCGCAGACAACGACAAGCAGCAGCAGGACAATCAGCAAGAAGCCAAACACATAGTAAAACCTTCCAAGCCAGATGCTCGATAGAATGAAGAAGAGTTCGATAAACAGGGTTCCAAATGGCAGTGTGCCTGCACCAAGGACAAGAAGCCATGATGGACACTTCCTTGCAGGGATCTCTCTAGGGATCTGATTGGTTCTAACAGGGAATTCTATTTGCTCCGCTCTTGTACCGAGAAAGCCACCAACAAGGGTCAATGGCACAGAAATGCAGAACCATAGAGCCAGAAGAGTGAAAAACAGTGAGATAGGTAAAGCCCCAGTGCTCTCGCTTTTCCACAACACAAAGTTTAAGACTGTCAGGACTGTAAACATGACACCAGGGAAAAAGCAGGCAGTCAACCAGGACACTGATCTCCAACCTTCAGATGTGCCCTTAATAGTCCTCCAGAACCGAACACTGGCATACCCAGCTGCAATACCAAGGAAAAGATAGAGAACAATCATTCCTGTTAGAAGCATTCCTCTTGAGGCTGGAGACATGAACCCAAGTGTGGCAAAAACTATTGTTACGATTGCCATGCCCAAAATCTGAACTCCATCACCAATCATTATGCACAACAGCTTGGAGCAAGTTGGTTCTCTGAATACATCTCCGACTACAAGCTTCCACCCAGATAATTCCTCATTCATTTGTGCCTGTGCCTCCTTGTCGAGCTCTTCATACCTGGTCAGGTCCCTCCTGACAGTTCTGAGGAATATAACAAAGACAATTCCAGCCAAGAACAAGATCACCATGAGGGAATTCATTATAGAGAACCAGTGGACCTTAGAACCAGCCTCCATCTTCAGATAAGCATCCCACCTAGATGGCCACTTGATATCACTCTTCACAAACTCGACATCATAAGTGAATGTGATCCTCTCTTGCTGCCTGATCACTTGAGCCTTTTTAAGCTCCACAGGGCAGTCCACTGGATCAATGCTGTCGTACATGTTAAGCTTAGCAAAATCCTCAGCATTACGCTTCACACTGCAAGGCACAACCTGAAATCCAACAATCTGATAACCAGACATCCCCTTCTTGTCTATCTCTGATATGACACCAGATCCTTCTTCTCCAGTGCCACTGATTTCCACATTGTTGCCCTCATACTCATGGACCAAGACCTTAAACTTCAAATGGTTGATGATATAATCCTCTGAGCTACCGGGTGGAGAGTAACCAACAGGGAAGCCAGTCCACTGTACTGTGACACCATTCTGCTCAGTGAAACGCATGACAGGCAGATTGTCCAGCATCATGTTGACCTGGTAAAGATCACGGGCACGTTGTTTGAGGAGGTTTGCATCATTCTCATTAAGCCCTTTTGTGGTGCAGAGGAAGACGGACTTGTTAACATTCACACGGAACCTGTAGGGCGAGTTGTCGATCTGGTCACCCATCAGAAGCTCACCCAGATTCTCAGCACTCTTCTTGATGCCACCCTGGGGGCGGCAGTATGGAAGGCTGTAGTAGTTGAAAGGCATCTCCGTCTCAATTGATGTGAGCGAGTTCACCTTGGCAGATATCAACTCGCCCTGGGAGTATGTGTGCATGTAGCTGCCAGGCAGGTAGAATGCATTGCCTGGTGAGACGACCATTAACAACAAAACCCATAACAGCGGAGCCATAAAACAGGAACTGTGCAGCGCCCCAGCCATGTGAAGCACAATTTTGTACAGCACCTAGAAGATGTGCGAGCCGACCTGTAACCGACAAGAATTAATGTTATACAGATCAGAGGACTGCATATTATCCTGAATTGAATTTATAATGCAACAATTGCAGAGATCTAATACGTAATTTTCTGCTCCCGGAAAAATTCTAGAGCATCCACATTTTTTGCAATGTTGAAAGTTGAAACTGGACTGTCTGTATAAAATAAAACATAAAGCCAAACTGACACAGCAATATTTACGCACAAGAACATGTGAAATTATGCAGTAACATATCCAATATCATGTGAATTATGCAGTAACATATCCAACAGGCATACATGATGGGGCACTTTGTCAGGAGCAAGACCTTGCAAAACATTGTGTGAAAACCTAACTATGCACTAATTAGCCACCTAATGAACAGGCATGCCAATTTTGTAGTCCTATTCTAAGTTCCCAAGACGCCCAAAACAGTAAAGTGTGACACAAATTGAGACACTCAGCGACTGCAAACCAGTAAGTATAGCCCCCATATGCAGTGAACACCCTGGAACAAGCTGAATCGTCGAACGAAGACGAATCAATACAGGTGCAACAGCACTCTGGAATCTGAAGTAAACTTCCGCCAGAATCCTTCCAAGTTAACACCAGAGCAAAGTTCCACAAGCTACCTAGACCCCCGCACGAACCCTGCACACCCGAACCACCAACCCTCTCCCAGCATGAACCCCCAGCGTACCGGACCGAGCAGCGCTGCCCAATTTGACCAGAAGCTCGAGGATCTACCGAAACGAACTCGGAGATCTAGAACGAGCAAGCGCGCGAGAACCAAACCGGAAGATTAAACCGCACCCCCGAGCAGCTCCTACGCCCGAGTCCCCCGGGAGAAAGAGGTAGCAGGCGTCGGACGCGCCGAGAAGGTTCTAGAAGGAAACGCGGGATGGGGGGCAAGAAGGTACCTGGCGCGCCGGGCGTGCGGAAGCGGGGAGGAGGTGGGCGTGAATGCGTGATGCACTGATGCCGTGGTGGCGTCGGAGGGGAAAGACTAGTGAGGGTGGGGGAAAGGGAAGGGGGGATGGGGTGTGGGCTTATCAAAAATCTTTTCGGTCATGGTCATGGGCCTGGGCCGGCTGGTGTATCTGTCGTGGGCTGATTCCCCCGTGCTTTCGGTGAGATCCTATCGGCGGCTTCACCCCCCCACCCCCCTCAAAAAAAAAAAAAAACTAGAACGGCTTAAGGGGGTGTTTAGTTCACCAAAATTTCACCAACCACCCGTCAAACTTCGGATACTAATTAGGAGTATTAAATGTGAATTAATGACAAAACCCATTTCACAACTCCTACCTTAAATTTCGAGACGAATCTAATGAGCCTAATTATGTCATGATTAGACAATGTCGTGCTACAGTAAACAATCTCTAATGACGGATTAATTAGACTTAAAATTCATCTCGAAATTTTCCGTCCATTCGTGTAATTAGTTTTATAATTAATCTATGTTTACTACCTCTAATAGACCCTGAAAGGGACCCAAAAATTTTGGCCCCAAAATTTTGGGAAACTAAACATGCTCAACTTGCATTTATATGGTCAAAATATGTTGAAACTAACAGCTAAACGAACGGTGCGTTTATTTTCAGATTTTTCTCGGGGTTCCTGGTGTAAGTATTCAAGAGGTGGAAGGCATAACATAATTATGTTTTTCTCTTAGGGTTCCTGATGTAAATTAGATCTGAATTTGGCAAGTGAATTATGTCAACTGTTGGAGATGAGCTCTTTTTTTACTTGACATATCTTTTTAGAAGTTGGCAAAACACAAGATTTGCCAACTAAAATTTGGCAAACTCTTAGAGATGTTCTAAAGCATCTCCAAGAGTTTGCTAAATTTTACTTGACAAATCTGGTATTTTGCCAACTTCTAAAAAAATATACCAAGTAAAAAAGAGTCAATCTCCAACAGTTTGGCATAATTCACTTGTCAAATCTAGATTTAACTTACATCAAGAACTCTGAGAGTGAAACAAAAATATATTTCTACCCTTCCACCTCTTAAAACTTAAATCAGGAACCCTGAGAAAAAATAAAACTATTTTTATACCCTTCCACCTCTTCTGTTACGGAAGGATGCGCCGCACATAGTTGCGCACATATATGCGCGCGACTAGAGGAGGGATGCCAAGTTGTTTTGCCAAACTGTTGGAGACTAATTTTTCATGTTTTGCCAAAATTAGATGGATGTCAAACTAAAATAGCAAACTGTTGGAGTTGCTAAGAGCATCTTCAAGAATTTGCCAAATTTTACTTGGCAAATCTTGTGTTTTACCAACTTCAAAAAAGATATATCAAATAAAAAAAAGTTCATCTCCAACAGTTTATCATAATGCACTTGTCAAAGCTAGATTTAACTTACATTAGGAACCCTGAGCGAGATATAAAATTATGTTTCTACACTTCCACCTCTTAAAACTTAAATCAGGAACCTTGAGAAAAAAACAAAATTATTTTTATACCCTTCCACCTCTTCTGTTACGGAAGTATGTGCCGCGGGTAGTTACGCGCATATATGTGCGCGGCAAGGGAAGGGATGCCAAGTAATAAGTTGTTTTGACAAACTGTTGAAGGCTAATTTTTCATATTTTACCAAAATTAGATAGATGTCAAACTAAAATAGCAAACTGTTGTAGTTTACATACTGAAACTGCAGAAGCCTGGACTTGGAGGTGGAGAGGAACTCGGATTCGGATTCATCTGAGCCAATTTCAATATCATAGTTGTCTTTCGTATGAGCAAGCAGGCTGAACCCGCTCATCTTCGTTCCTCCCCTCATTCTTGTTGATAAACTCCAGACCGTATACCGCATCTCTATGCTTCGCAACCAGCCAGCGAAGCCTTGTTCAGACAGTCGAGTTTCTTTTGTGTGGAAGTAGGTATTCACATAAAAGGAATCTGTGCTCAACAAAAGAAATAAATCTACGTAGATATCACTTTTCGCCATCCGGGCAATATGTTCAAAAAACTTGGCAATGGTTTAACAAGCTTGATCATTAGCAGGTAATGACTGAAAGCATTCATTGCGCTCATATCAGCTTTTTAGCCATTCTACATTATCTGCTCTGCTGTTCAGCCATTCTACATGACTGAAAGTCAGAGCAGTGTCTAAAGTTCACCCCAATATATATATATATATATATATATTTTTTCTGCTAGTAAATCAGCTCATCATAATGTAACTCCATTAATCATGAAGCACAAACACTAATAAATTTTATTTAACATGTTAACTTCATTTATTAGCACCAATGATCGTTAGAAGCATTTTCGTTGCCTTTAGCCACAGTATGTCATAGGCAATCCATTTGCAAATTTGGCATCCTTAGCAGTTAAAAAAAACACACAGGCCTGACATTCTCTAAAGTTATAACAACGTAGTTTTCTTTCTAATCAAAACTAGCAAATCTGCCCCAGCCTTATGATTAATCTATTAATAATTGTGTATTTAAAGAGAATGACTCAAGCATCAGTCAAGTTTACCAGAGGAGAAATGAGGATTTCACTATACAAAGCTCACGTGGACCATGAAATGAGTCAGAAAGTCATACCGATACTGCCACCCCAGACCCAACAGTGCCTTGATAAACTAAAATCCATCACAACTGCATACAAGCTGGAAACTACAGACAAAACATACTTTCTTCGGTTTGTTAAATCAAGTCGTTTAAGATAAAGTTGTTAATACCAAGAAGTGATTATGTAAGTTTTCCCTATCTACTCCTATTAAATAGGGGCGCGGATACTTCAGGAACACAATTCAATGCTGACTCAGCCGGTTAGCACAGCACCTACCAAGGAAACCGGTCTTGTGGTCGAAGCACAACTGCCTCGCGCGTTACGTTTTTGCAAGTTCGTCGTGCACACGCTGGTGACCATTAGTGTTCCAATCGTGCCCATTTAAAGTCCCTAAGCAGATGAGCAGGTGAGCCAGCACCACACACTCACACATAGCCACTCATTTGATATAAACAAACTTCGGGTTGAAGGCAGCGAGTCGGCGTTGTTGGAGCATGAAGTCCGGCACGTAGACAACGAGCTTGACGTTGATGTCGGCAAGCAGCTCGGCCTCAATGCGCAGCGGCCGGAGCAAGACGACGAGATCGACGTCGACATCGGCGAGCAGCTCGACCTTGCGCGGCCGGAGCAAGACGACGAGATCGACGTCAACATCGGCGAGCAGCTCGACCTCAATGTGCCTGCATTGGAGGAAGGCGATGGGCTCGACCTCAACGAGCTTCCGGTTGAAAGCAGCGAGCCAGCGTCGTTGGAGCATGCATGGCAACGATATTGCGTCTTTTATTAGACGACGAGATCGACGTCGACATCGGCGAGCAGCTCGACCTCAACGTGCCTGCATTGGAGGAGGGCGATGGGCTCGACCTCAACGAGCTTCCGGTTGAAAGCAGCGAGCCAGCGTCGTTGGAGCATGCATGGCAACAATATTGCGTCTTTTATTAGTTTCATTTTTTTTTGAGATTACACAGTACAACGCAAACGCTCACAACACGCACGCACAGTCACCCCTATGAACACACGTACGCAAATCCTACCTTTATGAGAATCTTCGAAGGACTGAGCACTGACAGATCTGGAGATTCTCGAAGTCACCACTGGCGCCTCATCGTTGACGGGAACGTCGCTTACCACTTAATGCATAACACCGGAAATTCTCGGAATAAATCCAGGAAAAGGTGCGAACACCAGGATTTGAACCCTGATGGGTAGCGTCCCACTGGACCGTCCTACCATTGGACTACAAGCCCATTCGCTTTATTAGTTTCATTTTGTGCATACCATTTCATCTGATTCAGTTGCAAGTAGTATACCATGTCGACCGCAACAGAGTACGAAACTGAGAATGAATTTCTTAGGTGTGTTGCCGTCGTCATCTCAGTTGTAACATCGTGGCATGCAAGTAGTACTCCATCTCTGTTTCAACGTCATCTCTGTTATGTAGAATGTTTTTTTATTGATTAACTCCCTCTCCCTTTCGCAATATTGGTGACGCTCCAGGTGAAGCCTCCGACTGCGAAGCTCCACGTGAAGTCGATGGTCTTGTAGAAGTAGAAGAGGAATGAGAAGACGTGCTCGACGTCGACCTCGACGAGCCGGCACTAGACGAAAAAGACGGGCTCGATGTCTACCTCCATAGATTCCGGCTTGTTCTCCACTGACTCCAGCGCGAACACCTTGGTCACTGTTGATGGTTGTTAAGTACCATTTTCACGGCGTCAACTCTTGCAAATTAGAACATGAAATGCACATCCACACTAAAATAGGAGCTTAAACTAATACTTTCCACCAGTGTCGATGTCTATTCGAATGCAGGTATTTAGCCTAGGAAATGGGAAGAATTCATGCACATTCATTCCACTCCAATCCAAAGCACTCAGGTTCTGGCCAATGAGGGGCTGCCACATGGATTCCCCTGGATCCATGATGTCAACAATCCATGTGAAGAGCTCTCAACGAATCACACGCTGTCACGTCAACATCACATGAATCCATGGGCCCACTTTGCCAACCAAACCGCCAGGAAACTTGACATGCACGGGGATAATCATCAGGGCCCACATGGAAGTCACCCAGAGGATGCACAGGCTAGATGGCCAGCCGAGGGTTTCGACCGACCCTAGGATCGGCCGAACCGACCTAGGGTCGGTTGATCCCCTCCTTCCATGTGTCATTCGCCCATTGGTTCTTAGCTGCATCCGGGGTGTTTTGGAGCACTTGGAGTCTCGGAGCAAGCCACCCCCTTGCCTATAAATAGAAGGGGAGGGGCCTCATTTCACACACACTTCCAAGCTCTCAAGTTCCACTTCTCTCTTGTGTAGCTCTCTCTCCCTCTCTCTAATTCTGCCCATGTGAGGTGATTCTCACCTCTATGTGGTAGAATGGGGATGAGAAGAGATCTAGACTAGGATTAGTTGATAGATAGAGTAGGAGTGATGAGTGAGTTGATGTCCTCGTGGGTGCATTGTTCTTCATTTAGACCAAAGTGAGTATTCGACATTTCTTATTTAGACTATAGTGGACATCATGCATGAATGATATGTTCTTGTGTTCTTGGCTCGTTCATAGTTTAGAGGCTTGTGTTCTTCGTGACACAAGCTTTGATCATTTAGAGCTGGCTCATTAGTTCAAGTATCTGTTTGCATGCTTTGATCCTGTTTAGCTGAGTAAGTCTGTTGTATCTCGTTCGCATCCAAACCTTTCTTGCTGCTCCGTAACTTGATGACTAGTATGATCTAACCCGTTCTCTCTCTGGTTCGTAGTCCCGTATTTATACGGGTTGCTATAGTGTTGTTAGCGGGTCGACAGACGTAACCATGCTATAGCAGTTATCGGGAGTGCAGACGTGGTGTCTAGACTCTGGTTATCCTAGGAATACCAAGTGCATTCGCGTAATGATAGAGGTAGGCCGCAGTGGTGACAGCCTGTTGGACCCTTTGAAACCCTCCGCACCTGTGTACCGAGTAGGGCCCCGTTGCCAGAACATTAGTCTAGCCCTAAAAAGCTAGGATGGGTTGGCGCTCCATGGGGAGGACTAATAGCGGACAGATCCATCTTGAGAGTTAAGTTTCTTAAGAAAGTACTTCTCATATCCCTACCTATCTCAGTAGTAGCTAGGTGTCCTTGGGTAGACCCTTGTCTGGTTACTCTCCCGTCCTAGGAACGAAACCCTGTGGGAATACTCATTCTCCTAGGGAGAAGTGCTACAACGGTGTATCCGTGCGCCTGCGGATTTGTTCGCACTCGTTAGTGTACCCGGGAGTTTCTTACACGCTCGCGCTAGTGCGCCAGTGGTGGTGACGTTAAAAAACACCAACAGTCGTTATGCCCTTCACCTCCATGCGGCGGCGGACGACGGTGTCGCCGATCACCTTCTCCTTGCCCGCGGCGAGGAGCTCCTCCTCGAGGACCGGCGACCGTGTGGCCAGTAGACAGCCTTGAGGACCGGCGAACGTGGCCTCGCCGCCGACATCAACCTCCATGGATTCCGACTTGTTCTCCATTGACTCCGGCTTCTTCTCCATGGCTTCCGACGCGTGCGGCGAGGGCTACCTGGAGCGGTAGTGGCCAGGCGCGCCGGCGACAAGCAAGCGCAGCAGGCGCGGTGGTTGAAACGAAGCCGCGTGCGAAAGGGCGATGCGAGACGCGGCGAGGAGAAGCGCGGTGTTAATTCGGGTGTGCAATACGAAGCGGAGCCGGACGAACGACGCATTGACGAGGGGCACCAATGGAAAAAAATGGCCTCACCACGCGCGCGGCGACTTCAGTTTCGCAACCCCCTCTCGCAGCCAGAATGACTTGAATTAACGAACCGGAGGGAGTACGGTACTAGCAAGCCGTGAGGCATTCGGTTTTTTTTCGAATTACGTAGTACAACGGAAACACTCACAACACACACACACACTCATCTCTATGAACACACACATGCAAACCCTACTTCTAAGAGCATCATCGAAGACTGAGCCGGTGGCAAATCCTCAAGATTGATGAAGTTGTTACTAACCTTTAATAGAATGAGAACAGAGATATCAGGGGCGGAGCCAGGGGGCAGGGGCCTGGCCCCCCTAATGCTCCAAGAAACAACAAATTATCATTATAAAAAAAATTAGTGCAAAATCAGTAAAATTAGTCGATTTTGACTTAAAAATTGGTTATTTGGCCCCCCTGATGGCTAATTGGCCCCCCAATGTTTGAATCCTGGCTACGCCCCTGAGAGATATGTTCATCTATAGATATGGCCATGTATATATAGGGCCATACATGAATATAGACAGTCACTAGGAATATAGAAAGACTCCTGAGAATATAGAGAGCCTTTATCCATTTAACACCCCCTTTCAAACTTAAGGTGGAAGCTGAGCTGAAGCATTGAGTTCGAGCAAGTGAAGCCGATGTTACTCTCGAGTTTGTGCTTTAGTAAAGAAATATGCTAACTGCAGTTCAGAGGGCACATACTGCAGAGCAATGGTTTTTTTATGACAATGATACCTAGTAAAGAAAGCATCAACTCCAATGTGCTTCGTAAGTTCATGCTTCACAGGATCATTAGCAATTTGTATGGCTCCTGTATTATCACAGAGAAGAGGTGTAGGGGCATGACAAAAAATACCGAAATCAGCCAACAACCATCGAAGCCATACAATTTCTAAAGTAGTAGTAGCCAATGCTCGAAGTTCTGCCTCTGTACTAGACCTAGATACATCTACTTGCTTTTTAGACTTCCATGCAAGAGGAGATGAGCCAAGAAGAATGCAATATCCTGTGATGGAACGACGATCCGTTGGGTCACTTGCCCAAGTAGAGTCCGAGTAAGCATGAAGCTGAAGCAGACTATCACGAGCATAGAACAAACACTGAGATGAGGTCCCCCTTAAGTATCTCAGCACACGAAGTAAATGTCCAAAATGAACAGAGGTAGGAGCACACACAAACTGACTCAAAATATGGACAGCATGAGCAATATCGGGTCTGGTGACAGTAAGATAAACAAGACTGCCCACAATATGTCGATATCGAGAGGGATCCTCAAGAGGTATACCATCAGTGGGACGAAGCTGCAGGTGTAGGTCCATAGGTGTGGCAGCAACCCGATCATCACTTATGCCAGAATGACCAAGAAGATCCTCTATGTATTTAGACTGAGAGAAAGTATCCCTTTGGAGTGTGTTGAACCTCGATCCCTAAGAAATAACTCAAAGGACCTAGATCGGACATCTGAAATTGTTCACCAAGCTTCTTCTTCAAATTAGAAATATGTTCTGCATCATCGCCTGTAATCAACATATCATCAACATATAGAAGAAGCAAAGTACAACCACGTGGAGAGAGATGAATAAATAAGGTAGGATCATGATCACTAGGTATAAAACCAGCAGCCTTTATCACAGAGACAAAACGCTCAAACCAAGCACGAGGAGCCTGTTTAAGACCGTATAAAGCACGATGAAGACGACATACATATCCCAAAGGAGCATCAACACCTGGGGGTGGTTGCAAATAAACTTCCTTATGCAAATCACCATGAAGAAAAGCATTCTTAACATCCATCTGAGAGATAGTCCATGAAGAAGTGGCCGCTACTGCAATCAAAGTCCGAACAGTAGTCATATGAGCAACTGGAGCAAAAGTCTCATCATAATCCCGTCCCTGAGTCTGCTGAAAATCTTGTGCAACAAGACGAGCTTTATATTTCTCGATGGAACCATCAGACTTAGTCTTAATTTTGAATACCCACTTAGATGTAATAGGCAGAGCATGTGACGGTAATGGAACAAGATCCCAAGTTCCTGTACGATCAAGGGCAGCAAGCTCCTCAGACATAGCAATTGCCACTCTGGAATGCTAGCAGCTTCATGATAAGTAGCTGGCTCATGAACAACAACATTTACACGAGGAAAACCATACTTTTCTTCAGGATGAATAGTACGCCGATCGCGTAGGTTATATCTTGGACCAGCCTGGGTCTCATCAGAAACAATATGTGACTCATCAAAATTATTATTAGGATCATCTACATCAGGACCAACCAAGGTGGTAGTACTAGAAGGTTCGGTGGGGGTTTTTAGACGACGACTGAAAAAACGTGTGATAGGTGGTTTTGAAAAAGGTGGAGGTGGAGGTGGAGGTGGTGGAGGTGGAGGTGGTGGAGGTGTAGATGGCGCATATGAAGGTGGAGGTGGAGGTGTAGGTGGTACATGTTCAGGTGGTGGAGGTGTACGTGGCACATGTATAGGAGGCGTGATGGAAATAGGAAGAAGACACAAAAAAGATGTAGACTCTATGGGTGAAGATGAGAGCTGTGTAGAGCGGTTATAAAAGAAAGGATGGTCCTCATCAAAGGTCACATCACATGAGATACGTATGCGGTGAGAAGAAGGATCATAGCAGCGATAACCTTTATGCTCAGGACTATAGCCTAGAAAAACACACTCAACAGATTGTGTAGTCAATTTAGTGCGTTTACGAGGAGCAAGCAAAACATAGCATGTACATCCAAAAACTCGAAGATGGTCATAGCTAGGAGGGGTACCAAAAAGTACCTCACCAGGACATTTGTCAAATAGCTTGGATGAGGGTTGTCTATTTATGAGATATACAGCAGTAGAGACAGCTTCTCCCCAAAAATGAGAAGGAACAAAAGATGAAATCAGAAGTGTGCGAGCTGTTTCTATAATATGGCGGTGTTTGCATTCAGCAACACCATTTTGAGCATGAGCGCCAGGACAAGAGAGCTGAGCAAGAGTACCCTCAGAGGAAAAAAATTGGCGAAAAACATCAGAGATATACTCTCCGCCAGAGTCAGAACGAAAAACTCTAATAGAAGTAGAAAACTGTGTATGAACCATGCGAACAAAAGCTTGGTAAATGGAACACAATTGAGAACGATGTTTCATAAAATAAACCCAAGTATAGCGAGAATGATCATCAATAAAAATGACATAATATTTGTGACCACCCTTTGTAGCAAAAGGAGTAGGACCCCATACATCTGAATGAATAAGATCAAAAGGTCTAGCAGAATGAGAAACACGAGATGGATATGGGAGCTGTATCTATTTTCCAAGTTTGCAGCCCTTACAATGGAAGCTAGACTTAAGAGATGTATGACCCAAACAACCTTTATTTATTAAAGTAGTCAAGCGAGACCCACAAAGATGACCAAGCCTATGATGCCACTTGGCGAAGGACGACGTTGATGACGATGCAGTGGATGACACATGGGCAGTAGACTGAGGAAGACGCAAGGTGTCGAGAATGTAGAGGCTAGGGGCACCTCTACGGTGATGGCCAGTCCCAATCAGAGCCCCGGTTTGACAATCCTGAATAAAGCAAGATGACTCATTAAATCCAACAAAACAGTTGTGATCAGTTATCTGACCAACTGAAAGAAGATTCATAGACAACTGAGGTACAAGAGAGACATTAGGCACAGAGAAATTAGATGTGCCAAGAGAACCTTGATGAGTGATAGAACAAGATGTACCATCTGCTGTCTGAACGGAAGTGCCATCAGTAACCGGCTTGCTAGCAATAAGCTGGGTTCTATCAGATGTCACATGAAAAGAAGCCCCTGAATCAAGAACCCAAGAAGACTGAGGAGCAGTGATAGGTGACGCAGCAACAACAGATACTGAGCCTCTAGGAGTAGAACTAGTACCACGACCTCTAGCCGCACGAGCAGCACGACGTGCACAAAAATCAGCCAACTTTTCTGGATGCTGAGAGAAACAGTTCTCTGAACTATGGTTGGTCTTGCCACAATACTTACATGGTTCTGAAGATGTACCTTTAGGTAGGCTACTGTACCTATGAGAAGCTGCCAATACATTATGAGGTACTGACATAGGAGCAGACATAGATTGAAGACGAGTCTCCTCAGCAAGAAGATCAGACAAAGCACAAGTCATGGTCAGATCAGATGAATCATGAAGTAGCTGTTTACGAATGGAGTCAAACTCTTCCCTGACTCCCATGACAAAATGATAGATAAAAAACTTCTCAATAAACTGATGTGCTGGACAGTCATCTGCTGGACAATCACCTATCATAGAAGTTAGAGAGCCCACAAGACGATCAAAAGCAGAGTAATACGCATCAATGGTCATGTCTTTCTGCTCAATTGCATGTGTTTGCTGCATGAGAGTATGCAAAAGGGCACCACTATCCTGAACATAGCGTTCCTTCAGATGAGACCAAATAGCCTTGGCTGTTTTAAACTTCCTAAGACTCATAATCATAGATTGCTTACCACTATTAACCATAGCAGCCATCACTTTACCATCATTGATTTCCCAGGTTTGGATGGCAGCAGAATTGCTAGGATCAGCCACAGGAGTAGGAGGATCATCAGATAAGTGGGAGAATAGACCATGTCCCCTCAATGCAGTCTCAACACAAAAGGACCACTCTGGGTAATTGTGGCCATCTAGAGTGATATTGATAACAATAGCATTGATCCTCTCCATATTGGAAACGGCTACACTTTGAGAAGATGAGCAGAGATCAGTTACCACTCAGTAGAAATTCGATAGCTTCCTCCGTTCTTCAGCAGGGAGATGGATGAGTCACAGACAAGTGATGACGAAGCTTCCTCTGTTCTTCAGCAGGCAGACGGATGAGGCACAGATGTGTGGTGACGAATTGACGATGGAGGCCGCAACGGCGACCTGATCCGTGATGCAGCCGCGACGGAGCGGCACGAGACGGGGACGGGCCGCGATGGAGCGGCAGGAGGCGGGGACGGACCACGACGGAGCGGCAGGAGGCGGGGACGACGGATGGAGGCGCGACGGGCGGCGAAGATGAGCCGCGACGGGTGTCCGCGACAGCCGGACGCAACCACGGCGGAAAACCAGTCCGCCACGGGCGGACGCGACGCGACGAGGCCGCGACGGACAGGCTGGGAAAAAAAATTGGATCATGGGTGGATTAGGAGATGATTAAACCTAACCTTATCCCTAATCCTTGCTCTGATTCCATGTTACTAACCTTGAATAGAATGAGAATAGAGATATGTTCGTCTGTAGATATGGCCATGTATATATAGGGCCATACATGAATATAAACAGTCACTAGGAATATAGAAAGACTCCTGAGAATATAGAGAGCTTTTATCCATTTAACAGAAGTCACCACAGGCGTCTCGCTGTCGACGGGAACGTCGCCTACCACTACGATGCTTTCAATTAATCTGGTTTGAATAAAGTATTCTTACCATAGCTTAAAAAAAGTATTCTAACCATAGATATAGAGATACTGATGATCATATGGGAAAAAAGTTGGGTGTGCACCGCGCCTCCTGTGCACACCCCGTGCGATGGTCATCTGACATCAGGACCCTCGCGCCTCCCATCGTGTTTCTTCGGCTCCCGGAAGCCTCGATCGGCTCGTGAGCCCACTCACCCCACGCACCCAATTCGTTTCCACTCCACCGCGATGTCCTGTCCGATCCACCACTGACGTCGCGCACCGCTTCGTCTCACCACCGCGCGGCTGGGAGCGCGCGCACTCGGCCACCGTCGACGCCGCCACCTGCCGCATCGCCGTGCCGAACAGCACCGGCACGGCGCTCTCCTCGAACGGGTATCTTCGTGGCAATCTCCCTCGGCAGCAACGCGCGGTGCGGCAGCTTGTCTTTCATCGGCAAATGTCGGGCATTGGCATCTATCTGGTTGCCCGTATTGAGGTCGCGCTCCCGGAAGAACTTCCCTGGCTCCGGCGATCACTTCGGCTGCCGGTGCCCGGTCGCCGTCTTGGACACCTCCATCTTGAACATGTTCTGGAGTTCTGGTATTCCTTGAACTCGACGCCTTCAATTCGTTGGAGTACACCTTGAACGTCGTGTTCTCGCCGGAGTAGTGCGTGCAGCCGATGCGGCCGGTGGTTGGAGGCTTGGAGCCCTGCTGGCCGTAGCCCTTGGTCGACTTGCTTGCCGTAGCTGTCGAAGCCGACCTCCACGCCGGCCGTTGGCATTTTCGCGACGCGTGAAGCTGCCGTCGCCGATGTTAGCTCTGTACTTGTACCCGTTAACGCCTTGACGGCGCGCTGCCGCTGCTGCCGGAGCCGTAGCTCCGGAACGTGTTCTCGGGGGCGTTCACGTCGAGGCCGTATGACGCGAACGTGTCATTGAGGCCATTAGTACCTCGGTGGTGCTCTCGTGCCCCGGCACTGGCCTCCTCGCCGAAGAAGAGAGAGGAGTGTTGTCCGTGCTTCCAAATGCGAGAGCAGCGGCTCGACAGAGCTGCGGCACGACGATAGGTGAAGCGTAGCCGGAGCGAGACAGCGAGGTGAAGCGCGGTGTCCCGACCCGACCAACACGTAGTGCCGCAGCGACGAAGGATGCGAGCTGGCGGTGTCGGCGACGGCATGGCGACGAGCTCTCTCACTCATACGGTGTCGTGCTTCTGTCTTCTGTACGTGCGGCCTGCTAGAGGACTTTGGTACGGTAGTCGTTGTATCACAGCGGTAAACGCCAGGCCCGACTTATTCCGACCCGCTTGCCATTGCGCTTGAACGAGTCGACGGCCGACGGGGCCGCTCTTCGGTGTTCCCGCTGTAGTACGCCGCGAACTTGTCGGCGCCACCGCAACCATTGTTACCGTAGCTGCTGAAATTTCCGTTCTCGTAGTTCTTGAACAGCACGGCAGAGACAGCGCCGCCTCCGGCCTCCGGGGGAGGCCCCGTGGCGCCGACGACGTCCGCCTCCACGGACAAGGACGACGCCGACCAGGACGCTGCGGGAGGGCAGAACAGTGACGCCGCCGCGAAGAAGTCGCGGATGCGCGCGGGAGGCCAGTTTTCGCGCGTAGGCCAGGGTGGAGAACGAACGCGGCGGCGTCCCGGGCCGAGAGCGGGGAGAGCTTGGCGAAGAAGAAGGCCGGGTGCGGGCGGTTGCTGCGCACCTTTCGGTTCCATTACTGGATGAACGCGGCCTTCGCCGGTGAAGGTGAAGGTAATGGCATTGCACGAGCCAGATGCCCGCAGAATGGTGACGGGCAGGAGGAGGCGACGCAGGGAGGGAACGCCATTGTTGTTGTTGCGAGTTGTGGCCAGGGGATTTGGAAGCGAGTAGATGGAGATTTATAGGAGCTCACTAGCTGAGAAGTTTAGGCAGAGGGAGAAGGGGCGTGACGTGTGAATTGAGAATTGTGAAATAGTACGTTGGTGAGCGAGTTTGGGGCGTGGTAGTGCTGGATTTCGTACCGGCACACTGATGCCGTGCATTGGAGGAGTCATCAGAAATAAAAGACTATTTTCACACCCGCTCAAAAAAGAGAGACGCTTTCGACACCTAGCTCGGGCATTACAATTTGCAGTGTGCATCGTGATTCATGAACCAGCTAGCTGCTCTTAGCGATAATTATCGTCACAGGTACGCGGGTTTCGTAGCTCATGGCACTACCGGAAACGGCCTCGCTGCCGTGAGCGAAGTCTTCGCCGTGAGCCGAATATCGGGCTCACGGCAAACAACCTTGTTTGCCGTGAGTATCCGAGCTGGCTCACGGCAACTATAACCCACACGGTGCACAGGATGTTTGCCGTGAGCCGGTCCACGAAACTCACGGCAACCAAATCACGCACGGTGTATATAGATGTTTGCCGTGAGCATGTGAACCAGGCTCACGGCAAAGGAAAAGCCACACCATGACGTTCCTCACCGTGACGGCCGGTGGCCTGGACCGTTACCTTTGCCGTGAGCCTGACGGCTAGCTCACGGCATAAAAGTCCACACACGGCCACTTTGGTTCTGTGCCGTGAGCTGGACGCGTGGCTCACGACAAACATGTAGCAGCCCGTGTGGCAGCCGTGTCGCAGCCGCGTGGCAGCCACGCGGCAGCCACGCGGCACGGCCTCACACCATTTTGCCGTGAGCCAAGCAAGACTCACGGCAACGCGTCTTGTTGCCGTGTGTCTCTCGGCGTTGCCGTGAGCTTCATTCCTTACTCACGGCAAAGTTTAGAAAAAAATTGTCCTTCCCACCTCAAACTTTTTCCTCCCATGAAACACATCTCTACAAACAACATATTTAAACTTGGGACAATTATAGCTCAGTTTGCTATATTTAACAATTTTATTTCTTTGTATGTGTTTTTCTCGTATACGTCCGATTTGAACTGGAAGTGCATAAAATCATAGACTAAAGTTAGTGTTTTAATGATATTTCATGTTCTTCATTCATTTCTCATACATCTACCATGAAATGAGACTATATTTCAACCATTTGGTTCTGGACACATGATTATGAAGGTTTCATCTAATAGTATTTTAATTGTAAAAAATACATACAAATTTAAAACATCATGAAATTAGTATGGACATCATGATATCATGTATGGAGGCTGTGGTGAAGAGTTGAGATGGTTTCGAATTACTCGACACGTACGTTGTGTAGAAACTGAAGCATCTCACAGGAAGTTTCTGATAGGTTGACTCATGTGACTAGAGTTTGTGGTCTTCGTGAAGTTTAGATTCAAATTTGACCTTGGAACTTTGCCTATGATCATTACACAACTAAGAGTGTGTTATGTTGGTTCTTGGCATAATTTTGGTGTAGTTTTATAATTTTGATCATTATCGGACCACATGAAATGATTGAGTTATAGTTGAAAGTACAATGAAACTAATGTCTTTAATTCATCAAAGTGTAAATTTGACATTGTATAGTTAGCTTAGCAATTAACTATCAGAATGCACTCAAAAAAAGTTTAAAGAAAATAACTAAAAAAACTAGAGAAAAATTAACAAAATCTGTAAAATGCACTTTGCCGTGTGTAGCTCACGGGAAAGAAAGTAAACACACGGCAACAAGGCCTCATTACCGTGAGCAGTTGGTTGCCGTGAGCTCTAGATCCGGCTCACGGCAAGAACTTGTGTTTGCCGTGAGCTCTAGATCCGGCTCACGGCAAACAAAACCTCAGGGAACCCTAGGGCGGGTGCGGATGACCGGTGGGCCTGTCCCTCCGTTGCCGTGAGCCGGATCTGTGGCTCACGGCAAAGGAGCTACGGGCCCACCGGTCAGCCGCACCCGCCCCACTCTTCTCCACACCACACACACGCACACAACACAGACACCACTCCACACAACACACACACGCCGCCGCGCAACACACCCCACCCCGCGCCGGCCGCCGTCCCCGCCCGCACCGGCCGTCGTCCCCGCCCGCGCCGGCCGCCCTCCTCGCCCGTGCCTGCAGCCGTCCCCGCTCGCTCCGGCAGCCGTCCCCACCCGCTCCGGCAGCCGTCCCCGCCCGCTCCGGCAGCCGTCCCCGCCCGCGCCGGCCGTCGTCCCCGCGCCTGCGCCGGCTGTCGTCCCCGCGCCGGCCGGGGTCCCCACCAGCGCCGGCCGTAGTCCCCGCCAGCGCCGGTCGTCCTCCCCGCTGCCGCGCCCGTCGCCCATCGCCCGTCGTCCACGCCGTCCCCGCGCCCGTCGTCCACGCCGTCCCCGCGCCCGTCGTCCCCGTCGTCCCCGCCGTGCCCGCGCCCGTCGTCCACCTCCTCTCCCCCGGCACCCCCGATCCACCCGCGGCCCACCACCACCGGGGGAGAGGCTGGCCCCGGCTACTGCCCCGCCACCCCTGCCGGTCGGGCTGCGCCGGCTGCCTCAGGGCCCCCCCTGCCTTCAATCCAGTGAGGTGAGGCTTAGCATTTTTAGTTAAGTTAGGAGTTTTAGTTAGAAAATGTTAGTTATGGAATTGTAGGGAATTTTAGTTAGCAAGTTCATGACTTTGTTAGCAATGTTAGTAGGGAAATTGATTTAGTTAGTTAGTTGGATTTTGCATGATCTGAAATTTAACTTCTCCTATGCCGATGATGATATGAATTTTACCTAGTGTTCTTGCTGGGTAACATATGGTGACCTTGAGCTTGTGTTGTACCGGTTATATGCTTCTCATGGTTGTCATCAAATCGTGGGATACGTCCATTCCCAAGCAACAACTTGGTTGGGATGGACGTGTCTCACGGTTCCATGGCTGTCATGAACCCTCTTTTTAGTTCTTTTGATGATCTATGCTCTAAGTTCAAGGTCAATGCAAGAAAAAATATCTAAGGCAAATTACTATTTTGGACTGTGTGGTTGTCGGCCATCGTGCCGTTGTTTTCTTGCAGGTTTTGAAAACCTCTCCGTGTAAGGGAGGTGCTGTCGAAATTTTGTTTGATTTTAAATTCAACTTTACTCATGCCTGTGATGATATCAAAACTTGCCCAAATTTCATGTTAGGTAACATATAATGACCTTGAGCTTGTGGTGTTCAATTATATGCTTCTCATGGTTGTCATCAAGGCATGTGATACATCCATACCCAACAGGTCAGTCGTTATGATATGATGGTTGGGATGGATGTGTCACATGCTTTCATGTTTCCATGAACCCCCTTTTTGTAGTTCTAGTGTTCTTCTATGCTGCAAGTTCAAGGTCATATGAAAAGACAAAATATCTGAGGCAAATTTCTGTTTCTATAAATTTGGAATGTGGTCGTCGGCCATCGTATTGTTGTTTTGTTGCAGGTGCTGCCCAAAATTGCCACTTACACTGTCATGTTCATTTGTTTGCAGGAATCGGTCGTCGACCTCTGCCATCGGTCTGCAGGCCTCTTCAGGCCACCAAGGTATCGGCCTCTTTCTCTCTATTACCAGCTGATGTCATAGATCACGAAACCTAGTTAGGCGTCTCCCGTTCGGAAGAGATATAGTTGGAAATATGTAGAACTTTGCATATTAAAGGCTGTATCTGTTTCGAATTGTCCACGTTTTTTGGACAGCCCGTGGATGCGTAGATGGGGTGATCGGTTCCTATGGTCTGCTTCGATCCTAGATAGAATTTCGGCAGCACCTCCTCGTTGTTCTCCGGATACACAACCTCCCTACCGGGACGTGTATTTGGAGAACAGCGGGGAGGTGCTGCCGAAATTCTGTCTAGGACGGAGTAGACCATAGGAACTGACCCCATCTACGCATCGACGGGTGGGATTAGGACCTATCTTTACCTAGTAGAATGTATAGACATCGTACAGTTTATGCAATGCATTTTATATGACTTCCTGGTATGATAGAGAATGGGTGACTGTGACTGGATGTACAATGGGTGGGCAAGTGGGGGTCGTCTGACATCGGAATGGATTGCGAACACCCAAAATTTCGTGAGGGAAGCATTTGAAAAGCTTAAAAGGGAGACTCCCAGGGAGTCTACCATCTGGTGTCCTTGCAGCAAATGCGGAAACACTCGTCGGCATACAAAGCGTGACATGACTGAGCATCTTGCCAAGCATGGTTTTACGAAAGACTATACAAAGTGGACCTACCACGGTGAAACCGGTCATATGAGAGATGAGGTCGTGAGACGACGCATCGAGGCACTTGATGGTGATGCCAGGGTAGCAGACATGATAGATGACTTTCACGAAGCACATTTCGAAGGAGAACCTTAGGAGGAGGAGCCAGAGCCAAGTGCTAAGGCGTATTATGACATATTGGCTGTAGCACAGAAACCCCTTCACGAGCATACCAAGATGTCTCAACTGGATGCCATCTCCCACCTAATGGCCATAAAGTCCTAATATAACCTTAGCCGAGACGCCTTTGATACCTTGGTGACATTTGTCGGTGAAATGCTTCCGAAAGGTCACATTCTGCCGAAGAACATGTATGAAGCATGAAAAGTCCTTCGTGCCCTCAAGATGCCATATCAGCAGATACACGCCTGTCCGAAAGGATGTGTCTTATTCAGGGAAGAACATGAGAATGCAAAGTACTGTCCGAAATGTAAAGCGTCTCGGTTCGTGGAGGTAGACTCTGGTGAGGGTGAAAAGAGGCAGCTCACGATCCCGGTTAGTATCCTACGGTACCTTCCATTCATAGAGCGGATCCAACGGATTTACATGACCAAGAAAACTGCGAAGCAAATGACTTGGCACAAAACGGGAGTCCGACACAGTGATAAGCTTGCACATCCATCCGATGCCGAATCATGGAAAAAATGTGATGGCATTCATCGTGAAAAAGCTCTTGAGGCTCGCAATGTACGTGTGGCGTTGGCGACCGATGGGTTCAATCCTTATGGGCTAATGGCCGCCTCATACAGTTGTTGGCATGTGTTTGTCATCCCCCTCAATCTACCCCCCGGCGTCGTCTTTCAAAGACAACACATATTCTTGTCGCTGATAATTCCTGGATACCCGGGGGATAATATGAGTGTGTACATGAAGCCTCTGATTGATGATTTGATCCGTGCTTGGAACGATGGGGTGCGAACATACGACCGAGCTACGAAGACAAACTTCAAGATGCATGTGTGGTACATGTACTCCATGCATGACAATCCGGCGTATGGGATATTTTGCGGCTGGTGTGTCCACGGGAAGTTCCCCTGCCTAGTATGCAAGACAACTATGTTGTTCTTTTGGTTGAAGAATGGTGGCAAGTATTCTTGCTTTGACAAACATCGACAATTCCTCCCTCTTGACAATGAATTCAGACAAGATGCCAAGAACTTCACGAAAGGTGTGGTAGTTAATGACCCACCACCGCACATCTTTACGGGTGCCGATGTTCGTGCCCAGGTAGAGGCTCTCGTGCTCAAAGATGGACAAACTTGTTTCGAGGGATACGGTGTGGAACATGCATGGACTCAGCAGTCGGGCTTGTGGAGGCTACCCTATATGCAGGATCTTCTTCTACCACATAACATTGATGTGATGCACAGTGAGAAGAATTGGGGCGAGGCACTTTTGGGTACAATGATGAAATGGGCAGATAAGTCAAAGGACAACGTTAAGGCTAGAGTCGATCAAGAAGTGTTATGCGACAGGCCAAAGCTAGCCATCCCGAAACCTGTAGCGGGCAAGAAATGGAAACGGCCTAAGGCTGATTTCGTCCTGAACAGGGAACAAAGGAAGGAAGTACTAGAATGGTTCAAAATGTTAATGTTCCCCGATGGGTATGCTGCGAATCTGAGGAGGGGGTGAACTTAGATACTTTGCGAATACACGGGCTGAAGAGTCATGACTACCACATATGGATCGAGTGGCTTCTTCTAGTGATGGTTCGAGGCTATGTACCCGAACATGTGTGGCAAGCACTGGCAGAGTTGAGCAATTTCTTCCGTCTGCTTTGTGCTAAGGAGTTGTCTGTTGATGTGATTGAAAAACTGGAATGAAATGCACCTGTGTTGCTATGTAAGTTGGAGAAGATCTTACCACCCAGCTTCTTCAATCCGATGCAGCATATGCTTTTGCACCTCCCTGCAGAGGCACGATTGGGGGGGCCCGTGCAGAACCATTGGTGCTATCCAATTGAGAGATGTCTCAAGTTTCTTCGATACAAAACTGGCAACAAAAACAAAATTGAAGCTTCCATTGCAGAGGCATACATTCTTGAGGAGGTGTCAAACTTCACAACTAAATATTATGCTGAGAACCTTCCCAGTGTGCATAACCCACCTCCTCGTTACAATGTTGGCGAATATCAATCGACTCTCAACCTTTTTCGAGGACAACTTGGAAGTGCAAGTCTTGGGAGGGCCAAGATCTTGCTTCATGAAGAGTGGCACACTATCATGATATGTGTTGCGCAACCTTACCGAAGTAAAGCCGTACATAGAGTAAGTTCTGAAGAAACCTCATTTTTTTCCTTTCCCTTAAGATCTCGCATCTTGGCTCTTCTGCATCCAACCTCTTCTTTTTTTGGGGTGCAGTGAATTCTTTGCACAGTTCTGGCGTGGTGAAACTCCACCTACCGAGGAGGAAGAAGATATCCTTCTTAGTGATGGTCGTCAGGGTGTCCCCGATTTCATATCTTGGTTCAAAAAGAAGGTAATTTTTAGGGTCAAGTCATTTGGCGCTTATGATGTGAATGGATATCGCTTTCACACAAAAAGTCACGAGGAGAGTCGGCCCAATCGAAGAACCACAAATTCTGGAGTTTGTATGACAATAGTCGATGGGTCCGAGTACTATGTAAGACTTGAAGAAATATACGAACTCGAGTTTCATGATTCCAAACCTCTGAAACCTGTCGTATTCAAGTGCCATTGGTTTGATGAAAAGGCTACGAGGCGGAACCCGAATGTTGGGCTAGTCGAAATTCGACAGTCAACTGTGTATGAAGGAAACGATGTCTATATTATGGCTCAACATGCCACACAAGTTTATTATCTATCATACCCTTGCAAAAAAGACAAGCGTCTCCAGGGTTGAGATGTTGTGTACAAGGTTTCGCCGCATAGTAAACTACCTGCCCCAAGCAACGAAGATTACAACCTACTAGACCCAAACACATATGCCGGCGAGTTCTTTCAAGAAGATGGGCTAGAAGGGAGCTTTGAGATAGACTTAACCGCCGTGATCGGAATGGAAGTAGATATGGACGATGCTGGAGAAGAAGTTCATGATGAGAATGACTTAAAATTACTTGAGCGATTAGGATTGGGAAGTGATAGTGATGATGAGGTCGTTCCTCCTTTGGAGTACGGTGTTGAGGATATGGAAATGCGTGATAGTGACGACGAGACATATGATCCAGGTAATACGGATCATGACGAGTATTTCTAAAACATGTAAGATATTAATTGAATAGTTTACTTACTACATTAATTATGTTTTTATTTAGTACTTGTACTCTTTGCATTTGGACTAGTGTTTGCTTATGTTGCATTTGTGTACTATGTTGATACTTAAACTATCTGTGATGTTTATGTGGACTATGTGATGGTTATGTGATGGTTATGTGGATATTTGAATGGCCTGTGATGGTTATGTGATATATAAACTACATGTGATGGTTATGGTGACATATAAACTGCCTGTGATGATTATGTAATATATAAACTGCCTGTGATGCATTTGAAATGATTTGTTGAATCTGAAGGGCCATATAAGTTTTATGGAAAAAAACAAAAAAAACACAAAAGGGCCCTTTGTCGTGAGCCAAAACCAAAACTCATGGCAACAGTGCCCTTTTTGCCGTGAGCTGCGGCCGTAGCTGACGGCAATGAGGAGGTACCTGGCAGCCGATCGGAGGGCCTTTGCCGTGAGCTGGAATAGAGAGGCTCACGGCAAAGGGCAAGCTCTTTGCCTTGAGATGTCCGTCCGGTTCACGGTAAAGACTTGCGCGTTGCCGTGAGCTACTAGGTGACTCACGGCACAGATGGTGCGACGTGGCAGCCACGTGTAGCATCTTTGCCGTGAGTCCGGCGTGAGGCTCACGGCAAAGAACGCCGTCAAGTGGGCTTCCGTGACATCCCGTTACCCTTGTTTGCCGTGAGCTTAGTCCCACTCACGGCAAACGTGTGCCGTGAGCCAGAGGTCGGGCTCACGGCAAAGAACCTGTTTGCCGGCAAAACTTTGCCGAGAGTTCTTTGCCGGCGGCAACTCACGGCAAAGGAGTCACCGTGAGTGAACCGGCCTTTGCCGTGAGGAGCCGGCTCACGGCAAAAATGCGGTTTCCCGTAGTGTGGTATTGGCTTAAGGATTAATTATTTGCACGGTTAAGCAGAAGTCCCATCTGCAAGCGTTCTCACAATTCATAGTCAAGAACAGTCCTTAAACTAGCTTTACAAGGTAGGATATACATGCATGCATAAATACATATGTATGTACATACGAATATTCAAGGGTGTCCCAACTTGATAGCAAAACTACATGTCAGTTTCATGCTATTCAAGCGTTGGAGGCCATGGTGGTCATTCAAGACCTTGCTTGATTACTTTCTACCATTTGTGTACTTTTCCACTTTTTTAATAGTGAACATATAAGTTGAGAATATTATTAAAATTTGGTTGTGTACCATCGTAGCCTTTTTTCTACTTAAAAAATATATAGAAACTCCATGGTGCACCAAGTGGTCGTGACTCGAGACCCCGGAAAGGCATGTCCACGCTCTTCATGTTGGTCTGCCGGCACTTATGGAAGTAGCGGAACACGTGCCTGTTCGACCCACGGACAACTCCGGTGCTTATGATCCTAGATAGTATTAGGTCGGAAGCGGACTTGTGGATTGCCGCAGGTGCTTGGAAATTAGGTAGTCTATGTTATGAGTAATCCGCATGAGGAACCCCGCACACTTGCGTGCTTGTAACAAAATTTTCTTCTGCTTAATACAATGATGCACAGCTCTTCTGCGTATTTCAGAAAAAAACAACGTGTTGATCCGAGGACAGCTTCCATTGCTGTTGGTGTCGACGTCCTTATCCGTGGACTCGTGGTGCACAATCATGTACCTCATGGCAAAAGCGGCGGCGTGCCCAGACGAGTGTGCATTGTGTGTGGGCGTGCAGTGCACGTACGTACATTACATACACTCCGGCTCTGGCTAAAAAAACGGTTTCAGCTCTGGCTCCTCCGGTGGAGCGGTTTTTCTGATGGAGCTGAAGTCGTTTTAGAAAACGTTTGGCAAAACGACTTCACCTGTTGGATTCAAGTTGTAAAATGTCTAAATTGCTCTTTTCTTTTTTTGCCCTTTCCTTTATTTTCCTTTTTTCCTCTTCTTTTTTTCCTCTCCTTTTTCCCCTCCACTCCTTCTTATCCATTCACCTTCTTATCCATCCACCACGCCCTCGTCGCCGCCGCCGCGGCGCCGCTACTCGCGCTGGCCGTCGCGCTCTTCCTGCTCTGGCGCAAGCGGCGTGTGGCAGCCGACACCGACGGTGCCAAGGCCAGTCCTGGCTCTACGGCCGCGACGGCGGCAGCGCCCTCGCCGTTGCTCCCGCTCGCCCCTGCCGTGTACGCGGCGGCGCCCGGGATGGCCGCCAAGCGCATGCACCCGCACCTCGTCCTCGGGGACCTCGGCGGGCGGTGGTTCCCCACCGCGGTTCGCTCGCTCGCCGTGCCGTCTTATCCCATCCCCGTCGGCGCCGTCAGCCTCGACAGGCTCCTCGTCCGAGACGGTGACGCGCTATCGTGGCGCCAGCACGCCGCGGTGGCCGCCGGCGCCTCCGCTGCGCCGCGCCCCGCCAGCGCCTCCGCCCCGTCGCGCCGCACCCCGCGCCACCTCCGCCGCGCCTCCACCCCATGCTCTGACCAGCCCCTGCACCGGGGGCAAAGGAGTAAAGGGGGAGGCGGAGCCGGATGGAGCCACGTTTTCGTGGCTCCGCCTCCCCAATGGAAGCCGTTTGCGGCTCCACCACCAACTCCATGGCCGGAGCCGCCCCGCTGCACCCCGTTTGGCAGGGCTCCGCGTGGAGCCGGAGCTGGAGCTCCTTTTGGAGCCCTGCCAAACAGGGCCTTAAGCTTCCTGGCGGCTGGCGCCGAACGTCCCATACCCGGCGCGGGTGTTCTGCCATCGGGCATACGACAGCTACGATATGCGTCATGATTCGTGCACCAGGCACGCATGGGCTACGCTGTGCCGGAAGCCGACCTGGTGTTTGGTGCGGTAGCGTGCACCGCACGAAGCCAGCTGACTAGCTCGGTAGCGCTGCCTCCAGCCTTCCATTTTGAGTCATGTTGGCCGTATAAGACATAGCTATCACCGACTCACCGTCCCAAATTTGAATTCCTTTTTCATTTTACATTCCCCTACTCGTCGCACCATCACCCTCTGCTGCACTTGTAGCCGTCCTCATCTGCGCGTTCGTGAGACTCAATTGAAGCAGCTATGGCGTCGCTGTTAGTAAAATTGTCTCCCCTTCTCCGTTTCTCGCAATGATGCATCTCTATCCTGATCGGCAATGTGGCTCGTAGTTTGGAGCAGTTTGCAGCAGATGGAAACTTCCAGGGTTTTGCTCGCTATGATTACTTCCTTCTCGCAAGCGTTTTGGGGGGTTTTGCTCGCAGGTTTGGTTTCTCCTCTTTCCGCAAGCACTTTGTCACTGCAAAGAATTTGATTTCTCCTCTGCTTATTTCACAGTTTGCGTTCGTTCGATCTCATGGTCAGCTCGATCGCTTTTTGTGCAGAATGCTGAACGCCATCTACACCACGGTCTGGTCCATCGGCCAGGGATTGAGGCGCGAAACGCATGTCCTCATCCCTGACAATCCCACATCGGTCACCCAGGCTTGGGACCTGATCGCGCGAGTCCTCACAGGTGGTCGGGAGGCGGACGTCAGGAGGAGCCCACGCCTGATTCCAGCTCTGATCCTCCTTGAAGACACCATGTACGAGCTGGAGCAGTGCCGCGCAGCTTTGTACTGGAGGAGGCTTGCAGTTGCAGGCGGCGTCTCCGTCGTCGTGATCATTTGGGGTGTGTTTGTGTTGCGCTCGGGGATGATGGAGAGGTGACACAACTAGTCACTCGTTTCACTCATATTTTTCCCCTTTTTCCTTTTTCTCATTGTTTTATATGCTACACGAGGAGCTCCCCTTGCTCGACTTGCCACGACAAAGACCTCCAGTTGGACTTGCCATGTTGGTGGCACGGCGCTCCGTGCCGCGCCTCGCTCCACCGCCGCATGGCTCAGGGGCAAGCCACCGCGTGGCTCCTCCTCTCTCATCATGTAGTCATGACGTGTTTTATTTTTTCTATCAATTTTTGTGCGATTAGAATTAAAATTAGTATAAATACAAATATCTTGGTGATATACACTATAATGCTTAATTTTGTTAATGTTATTGATATGTGGTTTGAATCTTTGTTATGCACTAAACTCTGAAGAATATGAAGGTCTCTACGATGCTATTGTTCTTGATAGGGTAAGTATTTATGCCATATGTAGTATTTATGCAATTTGTAGGTAATTCTTATATGTGGCTATGTAATGCAATATTTAATGAAGATGAACTCAAGGATTATTCTATAATATACGCGATATTATTTGTTGTAATCTAATTAAACATGAAATCTAATGTTTGCTGAAGAGGTACTTGCATACTGTAGCATTGCTAGATGAGTACAAATTGTTGAAGAGGTACTTGCATCTTGGTACAAATGTTCTGGAAGTACTTGCATACTGTAACATTGCCACATGAGTTATATTCTATTATGTGATTGTAGAATGTAACTTTTGCTTGTACTGTTTGTTATGAGTTGTAGTTCTATTACCGAAATAGCTTGTGAAGTACCTTATGTCTTGAAATTCTACTGGATGAAAAAATGATCTTTTACCTAAATAGCTTGTGAACTACCTTATGTCTTGAAATTCTACTAGATGAAAAATGGTTTGTTGTATTGCAACAAGATTCTTTGTTGTGATCTTATTAAACATGAGATAGGCGTGTCCCTAGAAAACGTACATCATTTTGACTTCTTAAGGTTATGCATAGATATAAGTTAGATATTATTATGCACCTTTACATTCACTATATCTAGATTCATAATAATATCTACAAACTAAAAAATCCAAACCATCTACAATTTGGAAAAAAAAACATATCTGCGAAAGTAGCAACAAGTTCTTAGTACGAGAAAATGCAGTATCTTGTCAACATACAATATTTTAGAGAAATATACACGTGATAGTAGTGAACTTCCTGGATAATGACTGAGGAATCGAATATGATTTAATTGCTTTGTGATTAAATCATACAATATTGCTTTGTGATAGTAGAGAAATATTTTAGAGATTTAATGTGATTTCCCTTTATGTGGCAATGTATTGAACTCTTGTATGAATTTGTTTTTGAGAATTTTTGAACTAGTTCTGCTAAAATTATTATTATTATACCCATCATGATGAGTAATTTGTTACCTTTTTATTCATTTAGGGTTTTTAGAGGGTTTTTATTCATTTAGGTTTACCAGTTCATGATACTTCATGCTGATGCTGATACTAATGTTGGAGGTTGGCATTTCTACGCTGAGGATGATGGAACAAAGAGGAATGTGCAGCGAATACGAGGGGCTTAAAAGTCAATGATCTTATACATCCTTCCTTTGAGATCAGCCGAGGTTCCCATCATCTACAACGTTGTGTTGTTCTGCATGAGGCCCTGAGATAGAGATGGCAATAGGTGCCCAAAACCCGAAACACATTGGGTTTTTACTCCATTAGTACACGGGTTTGGGTCGATTTTTATACCCGTGGGTCTACTAACGGGTAAAAAATGAGACCCAATGGGTTCATGGGTATGGGTTTGGGAACATAAAACCAGAACCCGTGAACCCATGGGTTTTTTAGACCCGAGTATATATCACCAAATAAGCCAACATTGTAGCTCACACCTCAATTTTAATGGCTAAACCTCAACTCCTATATGCACGTACAATTTCTTATCACGAGTTTGTTAAACGATCTATATTATGCTTTATGTCACTCATATGAAGTGCTTTTGTTAATATGCAGTGTTATAATTGGATAGCTACTACTATACTTTCGTTAATTTACATCAATGTTGCATGCATATGTTTTAAATTGTGAAGATATACATGTATATGATTTTTTTTCTTGTTGAATTGTGTGTGTGTGCGCCAATTTTGTTATATGATTTGGTACCCACGGGCAACCCGTGGGTACTTGTGAACCCGATGGGCACGGGTTTGGGCAAAAAAATAACCCGTCATGGGTCATGAGTTTTTTAATGGACGAGTTTTGTATTTGCGGGCATAGGTTTGAGATGGCAAAACCCAACGAGTTTGTGTCCGTTACAATCTACGCCATGAGGGTTGAGGGTGAGTCTTTTTACCACTACCTGTAGTACAAGTCCCTACCTAGCTACTCGTGCTGGTATCTTGTCTGGAATAGCCCACGATAATCGCATTGAGGAGGAAGCCATCAAAACAGCTGTTGTGTTTGATGAAATCATGCAAAATGAAATTCATGAACATTGGTTAACATTTGATAACAGTTGTTGATTATGGAGAAGTAACTTTACACTTTTAAATTGGAGCCAAAATTGAAAGTAAAGTTGTCCAAAAAACAGCCCACTTTGACATTCTGTTGTGAAGAATTATATATATAAGATGTGGCCAACAACGTGCGAAATGGAATCTATGAACCTTGATTAACATATGACAACAATTATTGATCAAGGAGAAGTGAGTTTAGGCATGTAAGATAGGGCTACAAAATCGAAAGTACTGCCGCCATTCGACCTTGCGCCAAAGCCTATGGCGTCGAGACGTACCAAATGATGCCAAAGGGCACCGTGAGAACCACGGCGTTGACAGGCGCGGATAGCACGGCAGCGCGGGCGCCTCGGTGCATATTGAGTGAGGCCAAGGCGACGGCGCCGGCGCCGCCGGCGATGGGATTCCAAATGTCCTCCCTCCGTCGCGCGAGCGACATGGCCGTGTCCACGGAGAAAACATGGCCGACCAAGCGGCCATCTAGCCGGTGTGGCGAGGAAGCTGATGAGCGTTCCTGAGGACGTGCTGGGCTCCGGCGGTGAGTCGGGTGCCGCTGGGCAAGCCGCGGAAGCCTCTGATGAACAGGACGACGCAGCCGTCGCTCCGCCAACAACGAAGCCATCACCCACGGAGTGGATGAAGCCGCAGCGGTGGTCCAGGATCTTGCGGTATGCGTAATGCATTAGCGGCGGCGAGCTGATCTGCTACCGATCGATCGGAATCAGGGTGTGATTGCGGCTTCGTGTGTGTCACCGATCTAGAGCGATTGGCTAGGGACTTGAGAACCGAAGAAGAGGAGAAGGGGAATTCTTTAGCGTCGATGGTAGGACAGCCGAAGCCGATTTCCGAGGCCTATCCTTACACACGTGTGATGCTGCGAGATATGTTGCTTAATTTTTTATGATTATTAGATACATTTGGAAGAAAAGTGAAGATTTAAGCTTTTCTACATGAAGATAAATTATACTTTACTCCATATTTAATAGATAGACGAAAAGTAGATGTCCACACAATAGTTAATAGGTAAAAACTAAATTTGGGAATAGTTTGTTACCTGATTGGCTGATCTTGATATTTCTAAAGGTGAAAGGTGAAATCAATAGATCATTTGGTTGAATCCCCTCCACATGATAGTATAAGAACCTTTATGTTATATGTTATAGTAGTAATAATACCACCGATTTCTCATTTATTCTAGCAAGAATAAACAACTAATAGACACAATAAACAACAATAACCTTAATGCCATTTTGTTAAGATTACACCCCATTCTCCATAAAATATAATGGAAATAGTACATGTCAAAATATAATCCACTTACACTCCAACGTATATTAATAAAAAATATATATCTAATCTTACACTGCACCTCATTGCTCGGTCAGGAAACACTCCGCAGCAGGACAGGTCCTTGAACAAATAGATAGCAGGCAAAAGAAGAAAAAAAGAATGGGATTCCTATGTGCAGGAGCGATGATTTCACTTCTCGGTAGTCATCTGTTTCCTTTCCCTTCCCTTCTGCTGCCGCAAGTGCTTGAAATTAGATTCTTCTAATCTGCACGCATGGAGGGAAAATCGATGATGCTGGTGGGAAAGGACATGGAAAGGGATCTGCAGAAGTGCGCAACATCGGGGAGGAGCAGTGTCAGCCGCGGTGAGCGGGCATCACGACGTGGTGGTGTATATATTTCCGGCCGGGCGACCCTCTTGGTTGTTCAGCTGCTGTCTTTTGGTGTGCCCAACCTTAATGGCTCTCTTGCCTCTTGAGCTGCTGTCTCCTGGTGTGCCCAACCGAGTTATGAAACCTCTTCAATTGCCCAGGAATTGCTTGCTGCGTGGAGTAATTAAAGAAAGAAAAGCTAGGTGATGTAGATGCTGACGTGGCACGCTGAGAGTTGTGAGAAACCTATCTAGGATTTACCTATCTAGGATTTGTAGTGGGTCTCACATATATAGTTGTTATATATTAGCTCTGTTGGATACGTATTTTGGATATGTCACTGGTCGAAACTTTTTGCCTTCCATGCCACTTCCGTCAGATTTAAGCCAAACTATGGAGGGAAAATCCAAAATAATCTAAAGGCTAAATGTGGTATTATTATTTTGAGCATTTTAACAACCTCACAACTAAAAAGTTGAAATCTTGTCAAGATCTACAACTGTCTAGTTTTCAGTTTTTTCATTTCATATCGTGTATTATTTTTAGTTTTTCCCCAATAAGCCATTAAACCCCTAAAAAATAATACCAAGCGATACATCTAAACAGACCCTTAGAAATATTGATTATTTTGTAACATATAAAAACATCGTATGCAACATAAAAATAAAAATTCTTCCGCGGCATGTCAAAACATAACTTGCAACAACTAAGTTATTATTATTACCATCTAACTAATCATCAAGAGAGAACCAATCATACATGTACACGGACTGTTTTCGACGGAGGGCCCAAAAATGGCTTGCATCTTGGGCCCATGAATAAATTGGGCCGATGCTGTAACTAAGGTCCAAAATCATTCGTTCGAATGCCGGAAGTTTCGATGGGTTCAAAGGTCTAAGATGGACCAGGCCAGCTTCTTTTAGGCCCATTTTGAGCAGCGCGGATATCAGTCCCAGACATCAAAAGCAGCAAACGCAGTAGATGTGTCATGTACGGAGTAGCTTCTTCCTCCTTCCGCTAAAAAAAATTCTCCCTTCTTCAAATCAGGTCTGCCTCTACGTGAAAGCGAGCACGTGAACAGTGCCGGCTCGCGTCGCGTACTCGCGTGACGAATTTACGCCCGCGGCGGCGATGGCCAGCAGGCCAGGGCGCCGCCAAGTGCCCCCAAGCAGGCAGGCGGGGGCCGCGCGCACGTTCCCCTTCGCCCCATCCGCTCCGGCGCCACCGGTGGAACCGTGGACGCATTCACTCAGTCCTCCCGGACGAGACGACGAGCCCAAACAGTGCGCGCGGGCACGGGATCCGACGCGCCGGCGCCATGCCATCCTCCACCCACGCGCGCGCGCGGCCACCAGCCCACCACGACGCCGGCCGTGCCCAGGCAGGGCCGCCCTGTGCATACGTATTCATTGATCGTGCAGCATGGCCGCTTGAGCCAGGCGTAGTAAATGGCTCTACATTCCTGCTGCAGGCGCCGCGCCGAAGGTGAAAGTGAAATTGGAACACCATCTCTGACGCGACGTAACCTCGTCGAGCACGACCAGCGAGGAATTAACCGCGTGGCTGTGGCCGGCCGGCGGGGCTTTCAATTCGATTCGTGCCTGCTGCTTCGGAGAATGAATCGAGCATTTTTACTACTCGTGTACGTACCTTGTTTCCCTTTTGCATGGGATGGCATGGCAGGCTCCGGAGTAAACGCGCTGCACGCTGGGGTTGTGCGTCCCAGCGTCCGCGCGCGGGCGGGCAGCAGCAGCGCGGTGCGTGGCGTGGCGGGGCAACCGGCCAAGCGGCGCCACAGGAACCCAACGCTCGTCCGCCGCGCCCTGTGCCCATCACCCAGCGCTGTCGCGCCGCGAGCTTGCGCGGGCGGGCAGCGGCACATGCACGCACGTCCCCAAGCCTCCCCCCGGTACGGCGCGCGGGCGTCGAACCGGGCCGGGGCGCTATCGCCTGCTGGGCTGCGTCAGGAATGGGGAGGGAGATGGCCGGTGCCGCGGGGCGGCATCCGATGCCCCCCGGCGCCGGCGCGGCGGACGTGACGCTAGGCAGAGAGGGAGGGAGGGAGGGGACGGCAGAAAAGCCTAGGGAAACCAGAAGGAGCAGAGCGTGGTAGCAGGTCGTTTTGTTGCGTCTCAAATGGACGGCGCCGGCCGCGCGCAGCCTTCCGTTGCGTCCCCGTCTGCTGCCGCGGCGTACGAGCTGCCCGCTGCCGGGTTCCGACCAAGCTGTGCGCCTAAATAACAGACACGATTGCCAGATTGGGGGTTTACTGGGAGGAGAGCTCCCAGCGCCAGGAGGACTCTGACTGGCTAGTGATGTCCCGTAGCGACGGATCGGAGCAGCTCGCCTGCTGGGGCATTTCAATCTTCACCAACTGCTCCGTTTCCACTCCCTGAAAAATGCTCATCCGGGCTGAAAAAAAAGGCATGGCCGTAGTACCACAAAATATACTACTCCCACGCTACGGTAATACTACTACAGCCACGGGCCACCGCATTGACGGCGAGAGGTTGTGCAGGGGAGAGCGTGCCGGCCGCCTCACGTGCCCCCGCCATGTTGGCCTTGCCCTCTTGGCCGGCATCAATGGCGATGGCGCCGCGACGCCTGGACGACGCTGCCCCACTCCCACGTCGTCTCTGTAACTGTAGGTGTAGGGTAGGAGTCCTCGCTCCATGCATCCCCACACGACGGGTAGAGCTGGGCAGCCCGGCCGGCCGGTAGTCCATTACTGCACCTGCTCCGGTTCGTTCGCATTGTTCCCGCCGCGCGCGCGCGTACAGTTGGTACTACGCCGGCAATCCGTGGCGCATCATGACTGGCAATCCATCTCGTGAACGCAGTCGCGCCGAGTCGCCGGGCGGGGCTCGCGGCAGTGACCCTGGACCAATTACGAGGCCATCATCATGCATGCCCCCGTCCCCGTGCGCGCGCGCGCGGGAGCCAAAGTGCCAAACCGCTAAAAAATTACGAGGTAATCATGGCGCCCGGACGCAGCAAGCACTAGCTACCCGGTGGAGGAGGGGGCGCCGGTGGCAGGGCGCAGGGATGGAGGAGGAGCACGCGCGGCGCGAGCGGGCCTGGCCCTGGCGCCGTGGCGCGTCTCTTTTTACGGCAAGGCGGCTCTGGGCGTGGGTCTTGGGTCTCCGCTCGAATTTACGGCCGGGTCCGGGTGGGGTGGGGTGGGGCGCCGGGCCAGGGACAGACAGACAGGGAGGCCTCGCCAAGCTCTTGCCCTGTTCGGGCACAGCATGGGAGTCGTCGGCTTCTCGATCCATCAGGCCGTCGTGTTACTGTTACTGTTTTGCGAAGCGGCGGTGTCGCAGCTGCAACAAACTGTAGACCGAGCAGCGACCGAGTGATACTGTGTGTGCGCGCAGGTGATCGACGGGAAACGCGACGCTAGCTGCAAAAGACGTACAGGTGCGACGACGTACTACTGTTACCGGAGTACACGACACTACGGCAGCGGCGTCTTGTTCCAAGAGACTCTTGTATGTACAGTACGTACCGAGAGCAGGCGGGCAGAGTTTGTGTGGACGAGAGCTCAGCTCACTGCGTGTGCAGGAAAGAGAATGGGGCATCGTCGTGTCGTGTGAGCCGATCGAGCGAGCTCCCCCCCTGATCAGAGCGCACACCACACGCCCACGGGCACCAACGCGCGCGATGCGATGCGCCATGCATGGATGGCCAGCTTGGCGGCAACGGCGACGGCCCTGCTGCTGCAACTGCAAAGCTGCGTCGCTTGGCCGCTCGTGTACTGTAGTATACCCGTAGATCGGACTCACTCGTACGTACAGGCCAGGGCAGGGCAGAGCAGGGCAGGGCTCGCTCGCCGCCGATCGACCCGTGCTGCAGGCACAGAGGGGGCAGCCCGCGAGAACGAAACGGAGCAGTCAGTGGACGCATCCGCCGACGGCGATGGACACATCCGCGTCAATCTCCTGTTCATTTCGTGTCCGTGTGCGATTACGGCTCGCCGGGGTGGGAATCACGAGGCGGCTGATGACCTGACCATGCCTGACTCTGACTGGCTGGCTGACCGGCTGGCTTGGCTCGCTGCACCAACGTGCATGCGTTTGTGGGGGAGCTCGTCAGCGTTCCCCTTGGTCGTATGCGCGTGTCGCCTTACACGAGATCGTGCCGGCAAAAAGATGCACCGGCTCGCTGCGGCCTCGGAGAGTTAAAAAGGAAGCGGAGGTGGTGGTGTGCCTCTGACCCTCTCTGTTCCGTCGTCCTTGCTTTCATGAGCATTTGGACCAGGTTTTGCATGCCCAACTTGTTCGGCCTAATCAGACGTCGTGTCGGGTTTAGACTTTAGACCGGTCTTAGGTTTTCTTTGGCGCTTGCAAGGAAACACCTTTGGTTGGTCAACGCTCCCTCACTGTTTCACTTGGTATGCAACTTTTCTCTTTCCTTGCGATGAACATTCGTTTATCGTGACAATTCATTCGTTCCGGAAGGACCCTAAAGTTGTCCATGGAACCATAAGAAGTACATTGCGGCCCCAATTTCTCACGACGACGTACTTGGGCATAGCTTAATATTCCAAACAAAATAAATCTGCTGATTTCAGGATTTATTTTTGAATCTCTATTGAAATATATAGTATGGACACACGCAGTCACATGCATGCACATACCTCGCTCCCATGAACGCACACGGTATAATGGCAAATATTAAAATTGATAAAGTTTAAATTTCCATCTTAGTCGAAAATTTATTGGAAATATATAAAAAGATAAGTCAATTTTAAAGCGGCAAGGAAACACAACTCAACACGTGGGGGTCTCGCCACATCTATCGTCTCACATCACACAAGCGACCACCTTAAAGCGGCACTCCGTTGTTGGACTCTGCTTCGTCAAGACTTGCCTAGCCTTCGTGGCCTAATGCAACCGAGCCGCCCAAAGGGCTTCACCTTCGTCATGCCGCCACCAGAATCACCACAACACACGAACATCGATCCAAGGCTTACAGCAACCATAGATCCACTGCACCTCGCAACGCGGACCTCGTGCACCTCCTCCTCCTCCGCTGCACACGAGAAACACCACTAAACATACCACATGCATCATTGTCGTAAACCCAGATGGGTCTCAAGAAGTTGTGTCTCTATGGAGGAAGCGACGCTAATGACGCTGCCGTCGCTCGTCCATACCTGGACAGGGTTTTCACCTCGAGACCGTACTGTAGGGTAGGGTGCCACCACAACAGCCTCCACCAACAGTGCCCCACGCAGGGGCATCCGCGGCTCCGCGAGAAGTGGAGGCTCGGCGCCCCGGAGGCCACGTAGCCCCCCACCACCCCCCCCACACACACACCGACGACACCCCAGCACAGGCCGTCACCCAAGCGCAGACCGCTGCCGTCGTGTGCCGGGGTGTCGTGCTTCCCCTCACCGCGTCGAGCCGCCACTGGGAGCGCCAGATCCGGTCTCCAGGCCACCGGATCTGCCGCTCAGCCCGACCGCTAGCGAGCTCCAACCAGATCGAGACGGCCGCGCCCACCGTGTAGGCCGGAGGATGCCTTACAATCACCTTTCCGGTGTATACTCTAATTGCAAGAGGCTGGAATTTCGTCAAACACTTCTGCTATGAAAAAAAAACACAGACATAGAAAGACCAATATTCAGCTAGATACAAATATCATATGATTTGATAATCATGCGCACGGTGGTGGTACAATTCAGGATATTTGCACACCGACACCAACTACCAAACACTCAGTCTCCTGTTAAAGTTACCACCCGGCCGGCATCATTATTGCCGAACCTTCTCAAATCACACACACACCGGGGACACCAAATTAATCGCCCGGCGACCACATGAAATGGAAATCCATCCCAGGCCGCATCATATCCCTGATCTCCCGATCTCCCAATTGGACGGTGAGGCCAACCCCACATCCATTATTACCCACCGTTAGATCCGCCTCCCCGATCCTGTTGGCCTGTTGTGCACGCCGGAGCGATCCCCCGGTGGCCCTGGTCCAATCAATCCTCAGGTTTAGGTTCAGCCATGGCCGACGGTCCCCCGGCCGGCGGAAATTCAATTCGGTAACGGTGTGTCCGGGTGGAGGTCACGTGGCTAGTGGGGATTAGTTTGCACAGTCTAAAAATAGTTGATTAGTTATATTCAAATACTAATATTTTTTTATGGCTCAACTAAATAAAAATCCGATTCTATATTAATATTTCTTACAATTAAATCTACGAAACAAAATATCACTTAACCATATTTCGTCACAAAAATAAACAATAACATATAAATTTTACGCGTCATACTATCAATTTCGATATAATTGTATGTCGAGTTTGACACAAGAAAATTATATGCATACTATCAATTTTTATTTTTGTGACGAAACTTAGTCAAGCGATATCTTGTTATTTGTATGTCGAGTTTAAGACATGAAATTTGTATGTTATTTTTATTTTTGTGTTGAACCATGATCAAGTGTGAGAGACATGGGTACCCATGGGTCCCCACCGACCAGGATCTCAGCCGTCCCCGATAGGTGGATCCGACCTACCAGACGACCCGCCGACCTGACAGCGGGCTCAAGGACGTAAAGATACTTGGCGTACAAGACAAGATAGTTCAGCTCGGATAAGCTTTCCATGTTGTGACCGACTAGGATAGATGGAAACCGACTTGTAGCCCAAGGTCGTCGGCCAATATAAGGCGGCCTAGGGCGCCCTCCTCGAGGGCAATCTTCATCCTCTCGCATAATCCACCATAACTGGACGTAGGATTTTACTCTCCGGAGGCCTGAACCAGTCTATAACCCCTTTGTCTCCCCGTGTGTCAGGGGTGAGACTTGGACAGATCCGCTAGGGGGTTGCCCTAGAGGTTTGCAGGTTAATGGAGGATCGGGACCTAAGAGTGTATGTGGTTATGCACGGGATGCACACGGAACTAGGCGAGTATGGCGGCGAAGAACAAGGAGACAAGGGGTTTTAGACTGGTTCGGGCCTCCGGAGAGTAAAACCCTACGTCCAGCTTGGTGGTGGATTATGCGAGGATGAGTTGTCTGCCCCCGAGGAGGGCGCCCTAGGTCGCCTTATATTGGTCGGCGACCTTGGGCTACAAGTCGGTTTTCATCTATCCTAGTCGGTTACAACATGGAAAGCTTATCCGAGCTGGACTGTCTTGTCTTGTGCACCAAATATCTTTGCGTTCTTGGGCCCGCATGTCAGGTCGGCGGGTCGTCTGGATTATGCGAGAGGATGAAGATCTGCCCTCGAGGAGGGCGCCCTAGGCCCTAGGCGAGACTCACCGTGTTCTCCGCCGTATTCGCCTAGTTCCGAGTTCACCACGTGGACTACCACCTATGCTCTTAGGTCCCGATCCTCCATTAACCTGCAAACCTCTAGGGTAACCCCCTATCGGATCTGTCCAGGTCTCACCCCCTGACAGTTGGCGCGCCAGGTAGGGGTAATCGGGAGCTCGCTGTGCAGCATGGTGGCCGGACCCAGCGTCCTCTTCGGCGACGGCACGAAGAACTCCCTCACGGCGCGCAGAAATTTTTCCGGCGACCCACCCACCCACACCCTCCGATCTAATCGTGAGGTCGACATCTTCGTTCTGGTGATGGCGCGCATCTATATATACATCGTCGGTAGCTGCTTCGGCGACTTGCGAGTTGCTACACTACTGCATGCCGGCACGACGGTCTGGAGGGCACACGAATCTTCGTCTTCGTTCCCCTTCCATCGGCGTTGTCTCCGAGACCATCTGCGTGGCGCTGCTGCATACGGTCAGGAAAAGTACATCTGCAAAGATCAAGGTTGGCGGCGGGCCTCGAGCATCCGAGTGTCCGTGTCCACCAAGTGCATGCGGTCAAGGCCAAATCAATCTACATGCTCACACGTAACAGGGAAGATTTTCCTTTTATTTTATTTCTTTTTTCTATATCCGATCCGAAGTGCTTTTCGTTTTGATTGGATGGCTGAATTCTTCTAATCTATTTTTTCCTCTAACGTGCACATGCATCTACAAGGAAAAGCTAGCAGATGGATTTTTGCTACTACCGATCTACATGGTGATGACGCTGCTGGCTTGATGGCTGCAGCGTGCGAACACGGTCTGCCGTGTCCGTCTCGACGACCAGTACGCCACGCGCCGCTGCTCCTACAGCTGGTTTCGTCGACCTCCTCGACAGCTCGGCTCGAGTCCAGCTCGCACCGCCGACCCTCCAACGGCACTTTGTCGACCCCTCAGCGTCTCGATCCACAGCATGCTTGCGTGACTTCAGCTCGCCTCGCCAACCTTTTCGGCGTCTCGAGCTCGCACGGCTCCAGCTCCGCCGACCACGCTCGGCGCTGGCACCTCGACAAGCTTCGCAGCTCCTCGACGAGCGTGACACAGCCCGCTGCCGAGTCCTGCACGGCCAAGGAAACCAACTGGAGAGAATTGGGTACGGATTACCTCCACAAGAAACAGGAAGCATCGACCTTCAATTTCCTTTGATTATTTTATTTACATCTTTTTTTTGTGACTAACGTCAATCACGTGGGGGCACATTGCCACGTTCACGTGCTAGACCGGATTTCATGCATGGTAGATTCACATACATGCACGCACACCTTCACGATGCAGTGCTTGCGTGGAGCACACAGCAGCTGCAGCAATTTACATCGTCAACACATTCGTGGTAGCTTCGACCAACTATGCGTCGACCTCCTACGGCTACCCGTCCAGCACGGCGCGACTCCACCACAACGACGACGACACCGACTCACCTCGGCGACCTGCTGCATCGCCGACCCCTTCGGCGTCTCCAGCATGGCGACCACGCCTACTCCGACTCTCAGCACGGCGACCGCGACTACGTCAACTCGGCAAGCTAAGTGTTATTTTTTATTAAATATTTTACGGCTTCAATTTTTTTCACAAACCTGATTTACATGCATTTTTCTTGCTCTTTCTTCCCTCCCCCTTCGACACGCTCGGGAGCTTGGTATAGCCGACCTCGATACGCTCGAGGGCAATGCCAATCTAAAGGTCGCTACACCTGAGGGACTTAATTACTTCTGTGCGTTCTCCCTTTAAATACATCTTACTCACTATGCATATTCTTAAGTTGTGTGGTTGCGAGACCTTGGGTCCAAGGCCCCCCTCCGCGCGCCGGCTGCACCTAAGCCTCCACGCTGAGCCGTGCAGTCGGTAAGCCGTTCCTCCACTGAGCTGGGTTAGCGGAGGGGACACGTTTTGCAGCTTCATAGTCTTTGAGTTCGCATAATTTGTGCCTGGCACCATAAGAGGAACACTTTCTCAAACAAAACAACATGCATATGTCAAGCTCGGGCTATGATTTTGTTATACTTTTGACAGATTGATACACCGACCTAGCGTTTATCTTCTTTTACAGGCCCAACTCTACGACGACCTGGTGTGTCTCTCGTTGCCTAGCGGACCTCTCAAGCTCGAGGCGGGAGGCGACTCGGCGCTTCCATGACTCATCCAGCTTCCGCACTCGGGGGCTCGTCACCCTCTCAAGGTCGGGAGACCTCCCGGCGGCTCCGTCGTCGCCTTCTTCAAGGTCTTCGGACCTCCGGGCGGCTCCGTCGTCGCCTACTTCAGGTCGCCAGACCTCCCGACGTCTCTGTTGTCGCCTACTTCAGGTCGCCAGACCTCCCGGCGTCTCTGTCGTCGCCTACTGCAGGTCGCCAGACCTCCCGACGTCGTCGCCCACTGCAGGTCGCCAGACCTCCCGGCGTCTCCATCGTAGCCCACTTCAGGCCGCCAGACCTCCCGGCGTCTCCGTCGTCGCCCACTTCAGGTCGCCAGACCTCCCGGCTTCTCCGTCATCGTCTACTTCAGGTCGCCAGACCTCACGACGTCTCCGTCGTCGCCTACTTCAGGTCACCAGACCTCCCGGCAACTCCGTCAGCAGTAACGGCTCGTGCTGTGTGGGAATCCATGCCCGTTGGCTATCTTCTCAACGGCCTGACGTCCATGGACTCGTTATGCCCTACTTCAAGCCCCTATACCAATATTTTCTTCAAGGTCTATTGATCTTCGACGACCTCCGCGTCCACGACATCCTCTTCGCAAGGTCGACGAAATCACTACTGCTTGATAGGTCACCTCAGCTTGCAGCGGCGGGTTCACACCCCGGCTCCTAGGCCCTGCTGCCTACTGGATCGCCTTAGCCTATATGGCTGGTTTATACCAACGGCTTCGCGCCTAATGGCTCCACTGCCTGTGGGAGGCATTGGCGCGCCTTTCCCCTACCTGGCTGCAAGATTCTAGAGTGGTTTGTCCCTTGCGGGTGATAGCGACCTGTGCTTCGCCTGGGAGCCGGCCCGTGACCGTACAGTGCGCCCATGACTCAGGTCATGTCAACCCTGGCGTCTGATGACTTCTGCGAGATTTCAGAGCTTTTGTCCTATTGGATTGGTCTCACAGAGCTCAGTTCTGTTTCCTGAGCAAAAGGTTGTAGGTTCGGACATATATTTCTTCTTCTTCGGAGCATCAAACCGGCCATTCTGGTCGCTTTACTGCTCGGGGGCTACTACACTAGTACGTCTTGCGACGCCCTATTTTCCTCAGGTCGTCTCAACCTAATGGAAGCCTGCTTCCACTATTTCTCCGCTCAACCTACCTGCGGTAGGCATGGCGACCTTTCTGAAGGTCGCGACAGTTACTATGTTGCACTTGACTCAGATCAGGTCGGCGGTTCTTCAAGATCGACGCCTCGTCTTCACTTCAACCTTATGGTCCTTCATCCCAGAAGCCCGACGTTCAACTTCGTGCACACATCAGAGGGGTTTTTCATTTTTGGATCCTCGTGCACTCTTCACGACCTCGACGGTGCCACGCCTTCGCTACTCTTCGACGCAACCTCACTTCGACCGCTACGCCTACACGTCGATCGGGAGCTTGAGAGACATGGGTACCCATGGGTCCCCACCGACCAGGGTCTCAGCCGTCCCCGACAGGTGGATCCGACCTACCAGATGACTCGCCGACCTAACATGCGGGCTCAAAGACGTAAAGATACTTGGCGTACAAGACAAGATAGTTCAGCTCGGATAAGCTTTCCATGTTGTAACCGACTAGGGTAGATGGAAACCGACTTGTAGCCCAAGGTCGTCAGCCAATATAAGACAGCCTAGGGCGCCCTCCTCGAGGGCAGATCTTCATCCTCTCGCATAATCTAGCATAACTGGACGTAGGGTTTTACTCTCCGAATGCCCGAACCAGTCTAAAACCCCTTTGTCTCCCCGTGTTCTCCGCCGTATTCGCCTAGTTCCGAGTTCACCACGTGGACTACCACCTACGCTCTTAGGTCCCGATCCTCCATTAACCTGCAAACCTCTAGGGTAACCCCCTAGCGGATCTATCCAGGTCTCACCCCCTGACAAAGTGATATCTTGTTGTTTTTATATCGAGTTTGACACATAAAATTTATATGTTATTTTTATTTTGTGACGAAACATGGTGAAGTGACATCTTATTTCGTAGATTTAATTGTAAAAAATATTAATATGCAATCAAATTTTAATTTAGTTGAACCACTAAAAAGATATTAGTGTTTCAATACAATGAATCACCTATTCTAGAACTCCGTGCAATCAAATACCAAGCAGCCACGTGACATGCTCGGGCACACCGCTTTTAAAACTTCGCGTCCCGCCGGCCGGGCCCCGGCGCCTCTCCCTCGCTCGCTCAGAGGGTGTTTGGATCCACCTGACTAGAGACTAGCAGACTAATTTTAGTCACCTTAGGAGACTAAACACCCCTTATTAAAGGGTGACTAAAACTAGTCTAGTCTCTAGTTAGGGGTGACCCAACTTTTAGTGACTAGAACCCTCTCTATCCACATTTATTTCTCCCCCCTCTCTCTCCATCCCCCCTGGACCTCTCCCGCACACCTCACCTCCCCCGCATCGCGCCTCCCTCCCTCTTTCCCCTGTGCCGGTGTCGCCCGGCCGGCCTCGATCCGCTCGCTCTAGCGGCCGGTCGCCGAGCGAGGCGCGACGACGGTTGAGGACCCCGCCCCAGCGGCGTGAGCCGCCACGAGAGTACGAGGACGACGCCGGCGAGGCGGAGGACGCGGTGGAGGACGACGATGACGAGCGGGACGCCGCAGGGGTCGCCTCCTTCACGGGCTCGTCCGCAAATTCAGCCTCTGACGCCAGCAGCGTCTGGGGAGCCGGCACCGGCGACCTCCTCCAGTGCGTGCGAAACGGGGACATGGATGCGCCCCCGGTCGTCGGTCACGGCGTCGAGGCCGCCGCCGCTGCCACCATCCTCCGCCGAGGCATCGACAGGCCGCGGATCCGGCATGGCGCCTGCCGAATCCGGTGCCCTCGCGGTCGCGGTGTGCGCGTGGGGCGGCGGGGGCTCTCGCCTCGGCACCGTCAGACGCTCGCACTGCTGTCGGGAGGGGAGGAAGGCCGGTCGCCGCTGTTGGTAGGGGCCCACGTTGGAGGGGAGCCGAGGCAGGGGAGGGAGCGCGCTGGCCGGTCGCTGCCGTGGGAGCCCGCCGGGGAGGAGGTCCGGCCATGGCAGAGGGAGCCCGCCGCCCACACGCGAGAGAGAAGAGGCGCATGAGAGGAGAGAGAAAGGAAGGGAGAGAAGAGGAGAGAGAAAAGAGAGGGAGAGAGAACAATTAATATTGACTAATTTTGGTCACCCTCCAAACAAAGGCTGACTAAAAGATTTTAGTCTGACTAAACTTTAGTGAGGTGGCTAAAGGATCCAGTCACGCGCGGCGATCCTGTTCGCTTAATTCGGCCGTGGCATGGGTGTAACCGTGTCACCGCTGGTGCTGTGGTGATGGAATTTTTTCAAAATGGCCCTTCCCGAAAACCATTTCTGCGGATAGACCCCCGGCGAAACTAATTCCAAAAATGGACCCTGACCTCGGCGTGAGGGGGAAGCGCGCCGAGGTCAGTTACTCGGCGCTAGGGGCTCTAGCGCCGAGCCCCTGCCACGTCAGAGCCCAGCTGGCCTCTCCTGCCTGCGTGGCAGGGACCTCGGCGCGAGCTCCTTTAGCGCCGAGCCTTCTGACCTCGGCACTGCCGCCTCTAGCGCCGAGGTCTGGGCACTTATAGCCCGCAGAGCCTTCTTCCTCCTCCTCCCTCCCATTCTTTTCAACCCGATAGCTCTCTGTTCCTTCCCTCTGCGACGGCGGGGCAACCCTTAGACCTTGGAGACGAGTGTAGAGGTGGTTCCCTTCGGATTCAAGTCGCCCCCAAGGTAATGTGGCTCCCCTCTTTCAATTTGTCCAAGTAGTTTTGTTTGAATCGGTGGTTAGGTTAGGGTTTGAAGGTTGGTTAGGGTTTGCATTTAGGGTTAGGAATGGTTAGTGTCTAGGGTTTTAATTCTTATTTTCTTGATATTTTTGAAGGAATCACTATGGCATCTCGCCCTACGGAGATAACATTGGCGGGTAAGAGGAGCTCAACAACCATTCCTAAAGGGGTGGAGGTGCCCATGTGCTTTTGTGGTGATCGGTGCAAGCTTGTGAAGTTGGAGTTGTTAGGTAGCTGCTACGGCATGAGGTGGTTCATGTGCGCCAACTACGAATATGAGCCACCCAAGGCTGTCGGATACGAGATACACGAGGTTGTGCATCAGTCCGTGTCGATCTTGTTTTTATTTTTGTTGTGTTTGTTAACATTGTATCTGACTCTGAGGGTTGCAGAATCCTCCTCCTCTATGTGGTTTTGCTCAGTGGCTTGACACGGAGCAGTCGGAGACGGATAAGTGGTGGGTCGAGAAACAATTTCAATAGAGGGAGGAAAGCAGGAGGCAGTTGCAGTATGAGAAATCACAGGAGGAAAAGCGCCAAAAGTTTCAAGAGGAGTTCCGCGCAAGGTGCGAGTGTGTTGACCGTGAGGCTAAGGAGAAAAGGGAGGCCGAAAGGGAGTGCAAGAAAGCACATGCACGCCGTGCGGAGGAAGCAGTGGAGCAGAATCCAGATGCATTGAGAAAGGAGAAGTGGCCTCGCTGCACTTAGTAGTTTGGTCTTGGTAGTGGCACTAGTGTGTTAGTGAAGAGGATTTTAGTATGGACTTGTATCGGTTGCTATGGCAAAACCAATGTCGCCTTTGTTTTTATCATGAAATTGGAAACAAAATTTGATTCTGTGTGAATTGCCTATTTTTTTCAGTTATGAACATATTGCGTGAAGGAGATGTGGGACTTCAGAAAGTTTCTGTTTTTTGACAGGCTACAGTGCTCGGTGCTAATGCCTTTAGCGCCGAGGTACCAAAGCTCGACGCTAAAGCCATTAGCGCCGAGGTGGGCTAAAGGCTTTAGCGCCGAGCTTTGGTACCTCAGCGCTAAAGGCATTAGCGCCGAGCACTGTAGCCTGTCCAGAAACAGAAACTTCTCAATTTTCTCAAGTCCTCACATTTCACATTTTCATCACATTCATAACAGAAATCATCACATCCACAATAGAAATAGATAATCATCACATCCATAAGAACACAAGTCCACAAGTCCACAAGTCAACACACATAACATCCAAGTTCATGACATACACATCCATACCAAGTCCACAAGTCGACACACATCCGGAACCAAGTCCACAAGTCGACACACATCCATACCAAGTCCACAAGTCGATACACATCCATACATAGAGATAGTGCACAAGTCAGTGCTTCTTTGCCTTGGCCTTGGCCTTCCCCTTGCCCAACGCATCCGTACCTGGTGTGAGTGGGTCCCGAGCTCTCTTGGGGCGGCTGCTGCGACGAGGTTGAGTCGGCTGCGTGACCGACGGTGCATCAGCCATCTGAGATGGGACAATCTCGTCCTGCTCATCTTTGTGTTCCGCCGCATCCTCCTCCTCCTGGTCCTCGTCCTGGTCGTCGTCCTCCTCCTGGTCCTCCTCCTGCTCCTCCTCCTGCTCCTCGGACCCCGTCTGGCTGCTCCATGTGGGAGCTCGGGCGGAAGAAGGCCCAGGCACGGACATAGAAGATGTGGCGGCTCCACGGGACGCCTGTGAAGTCCTGGACGCAGACCAGGAGGCAGGGGCCATGTCAACCGCCCCTTGTGCGCGACAACCGAAGCGAGCAGCTAGCTTCCGCAATCGAGTGTTGCAACGCTGCGTACCATCAATGGAGAATACAGGCCTACAATGCTTGAAGCCTTCAATGTACTGTGGAAATGTCCAGAAAGCCTGAGAGAACACCTCTCGCCCATTAACCCGAACGTTGTCCTTTGGCACATACTCATAATACATGCCAGGATTTGCAGCTTCCATTGCGTTCAACATTACCGGAAGCCTCTCATAAGCTTCTTCCCAATCTCCAAATACTTGCTTTAGAGCCCGCTGCTTTGCCCTCCAGGCTTTGCCATACTTGATCTCATAATTGTACATCTTCAAAACCATTTGCTGAAGTGCAGCAACTGAGATGTTTGGGCTATGCTTCACCACACCGCACAACTACTTCGCAATGTATTTTGAATTCAATTGGAGGTGTTTCTCTTCTGCCTCTGCTGTACCACAAGTATGAGGCTCAATCACAGTTGTTATCTTCCATTGAGCTGTCTTGGTCACCCTGCAACAAACCCTCCAAGCGCAACCCTCTTGTTCGCACTTAACTGTGTACTGTCTCTTGCGGTACAAATGCACCACCTTGAAAGGACGGTGGTGCATCACTGAGTATCCCTGTAACTAAGTCTTCAAGTCATCCATATTCGGAAATACCATACCCTTCCAAATGATACATTCTCGATGCAACTCAGAACCATCATCATCACTACAACCCCCATCAGCAACTGCCCTGTGGCTCTGCCCAAGGTCTACACACTCCGGAACCAATGGGTCACGGGCCGGAAAGATAGACTGCAAGATTTTTTTCTCCTCTTCAGACAATCGAGGAATGGGCCGATCATCCTCCGAGCCACAAGCTTTGTCATCTTCATAATTGTCATCGTCCCCGCTTACCTCCACATCCACACGGTTAGATGCTTTGGCATCACCGTCAAATGAAGCAAATGTGTCTACATAATCACCCAAATCAGCATGATATGTATCAACTCCATCATCATCCGAGTACTTAGCCTCAGCCTTTATGACATCTGCCGGTGATCGGGACACACTCTCAGGCTCACAAAACTTTGCTTCCTCAACAGGTGGCTTGTTCAGGTCGAACCTGATATTGCAGTCGAGCAAAGGAACCTTAGACACCACTATAAAGAGAGAATGCACTTCTGACTCCATAACAATATCCCTGTAAATCCTCCCATTCTGCCTGTAGATCCAAAGGTACAAGCGTCTTTGTACGAGGACCTTTCGATGAGCCAACATCAACTACACCATTCATTTGCATACGTAGATAACTATCAGACCAATCCAATTTCCCCTTCACTCTATCAACCAATTCAGCCAACGAGGGGAAACTAGGAAACATCAAGACTATCTCTACCATATTCTCAAACTCTACTGTGTCATCTTTGTTCTTCTTAACAATCCCACCATGAACAATCCTCACTAAACGATCCATCTACATCAAAAGTTCAATTCAGTCAACAAACATGAGAAAATTGCATTACAATTGATGCCTTGGACTGAATAAACCCTGAAATTAAGTTCTTTTTTCCTTTACCCCTAATCAAAAATTCCAATGTTCTAACTACAATCATCAAAACGCCCTGACCTTGTACAATTTAGAAACTATTCATGTTCTCTAACAATCATCCAATCAAACTATTCATATGTTCTCTAATTTGGCAGTGCAAGCGAAGAACAAGAAATAAACAGTAGGATGTACATATACCTTCAAGAATCGAAGAGGAACCGTGCTCCAATGGGGGTGGGCTGCCTGCCCGCCCGCCTAGCCGCGAGCCGTAGCCGTCGGGCAGGGGCACGAGTGCCCCCGTCCCCGCCGCGCCTGCCCGGCGGCCTGCTCCGCCCGCAGCTCGCGGCCGCAAGGGGCACGACCGCCCCCTGCCCTCCCGCGGCACCGAGCGCCCCCCGCCGCCGCGAGCGCCCCCTGCTCCCGCAGCACGCCGCCCCGCCGCCGGAAGCCGCCCCGCCGCCGCACTCCGCCGCACGCCGCCGCTGCTAGGGTTTCAGTTTTTAGGAAAGCGATGCGATGTACTGTGGAAGAAGAAGGCTCGGCGGGGTATATGTGCCCAGACCTCGGCGCAAGAGGCGGCCGCGCCGAGGTCAGAAGGCTCGGCGCTAAAGAGCCTCGCGCCGAGGTCCCTGCCACGCAGGCAGGAGGAGCCAGCGGTGCTCTGACATGGCAGGGGCTCGGCGCTAGGGCCCCGAGCGTCGAGTAACTGACCTCGGCGCTACTTCCCCTCACACCGAGGTTGGGGTCCATTTTTGGAATTAGTTTCGTCGGGGATCTATCCGCAGAAATAGTTTTCGGGAAGGGTCATTTTGAAAAAATTCCACTGCTGCGGCGGGCCTGCGGCTGCGCGCGCGTCGGGACAAGATCGGGCTGCTGACTGGGCTGGGTACGCAGCAGCAGCACGGCAAATTGGCGAAAAGGTACCGGTAGTAGAAAAAAGCACAGCATGCGCCCAAGCCAAGCCAATCGCGATCAGATTCGGCTCGACCTGCGCCGTCGTGGTCCGTGGGGAATTTTTTTTATATTTAATTTTCGACGATTTTCCGAAAATAAATAGCCGTTTCAAACTTTGTCAAAAGTAGCCTCGAATCGCCAATTGAACTGGCGGCAGGAACCTGCCGCCATTTCAAACAGCGTCAAGCCCTGTAACCGCCGTTTGAAACAGCGGTAGTGACGTGGCCGTAGAGCGCGTGAACCAGCCGCCAGGTGGTTCGGCGCTTGGAGCAGCCACCAAAGGAAATGGTGGTTGACCGACCAACCGCCGTGTGAATGGGCTGCAGGTCCAACCGCCAATTCATTCGGCGGTAGCGAAGGCCTACCGCCAAATCAGAAGGCGGTAGGTGCCCCTCCACCTATAAAAGCAGCTGCACCTCCTCCCAGCTCACTCCTCAGCCCATTCGTCATTCGACGGAAGAGAAGGAGCATCCGGCAGAGAAGCTCTTCCGTTCCATTGGTAATATTTCTAGAACTTCTGAAAATATATTAGAAATTTAGAAAATAGTTTAGAAATACTAGAAATATATTAGCAATTTAGAAAATAGTTTAGAAATACTAGAATTAGCGTAGAAATTTAGAAAATAGTTTAGAAATTCAAAAAATAATTTAGAAATAGTTGAATTAGTGTAGAAATTTAGAAAATAGTTTAGAAATTCAGAAAATAGTTTAGAAATAGTAGAATTAGCGTAAAAATTTAGAAAATAGTTTAGAAATAGTAGAATTAGCGTAGAAATTCGGAAAATAGTTTAGAAATAGTATAATTAGCGTAAATAGTTTAGAAATAGTTGAATTTATGTAACAGTAATTAGAGATGGCATCTGCTGCTGCTGCCGGAGGTGGTGAGGATGGCAATGGTGGTGGTAATCGCGATTCCTCACACCACAGCGGGAAAATCACGTTCGAAACACCACCTGATCCGAAGAAAATGAGCACGCTCGAAAGAGGCATGCTTCGATATATGCAAGGAAAAACTGCAGATGCCATTAAAAGAGGAGAGGAACCTCCATGGAATGGTATTTATGCTCCAAAGGATATGCATCATTATTTGCAACGGAAAACTGCTGATGCCATTGCAAGAGGAGAGGAACCTCCTTATGGTGGTCTTTATGCTCCGGGTGGTCCTTATGCTCCACCAGTAGACCCGAGTGTTGCTAATCCACGAACTACAAAACCTACCAAGGAAGCTAAACCTTCGTCGTCCCGTCGCAGGAAGGGCTGAAGTCTGTCATGTTGTGCGATGTTGTAGTGTTTCTACCTGCAGCGGTGTAATATCTGAAATACTATTTCGTTTGAATCATGGTGTTGTAATAATAGTGTAATTGTTCTGTACAAACTGGATCCTATTTTAATTGTGTTGTAATAATTGAATGCCACGCGAAGATGAGAGATTGGTCTCCTCTTCCTTCACCTCCACCACCACCACCACCGGGGTACTACATGCCGTCTCAGCAGTCCTCAGGCGCCGGCTCCTTGCTCTCTGGCCAGTTCTCGTACAACTAGTTTTCGAATGTAATCCAGTATCTAAATTTCCTAAGGCATGTTAGGATTAGAGTTGTGTCGTGCATGCCATTGCAATTTGGTCGGTGATTTATCTTTAATTTAGATGATATCATTTCTATTTCATAAAAAAACTACCGCCGTTTTGCACGGTGGTAGGCCCTGACCTACCGCCGGGTGACATGGCAGTTGACCGCCAACCCCAGCCGCCAGCCCCAACCGACCTGCCGCCCGCTACCTTAAGAGGAACCACCTCGTTGTTTGGCGGTTAGGGTTGCCACCACTTGAACTGGCGGCAAGTCCTTACCGCCGTTTCAAACGGCGGTTACAGGGCTTGCCGCTGTTTGAAACGGCGGCAGGTACCTGCCGTCAGTTCAACCGGCGGTCCGAGGCTACTTTTGACAAAGTTTGAAACGGCTATTTATTTTCGGAAAATCGTCGAAAATTAAATATAAAAAAAATTCGTCCGTGGGGATGGAAAGCGCTACAAGCAGATCCCAGTTGTGCTTGGTTGGTCCCCGACCGTGCGTTTTGACTGCACCGTCCTCGAGATGTTACATCTCGCGATGGGACGGGGTTGGACGTGTCACGCCACGCCGGTGGTGGTGCCAGGAGCCTGTTGTTTACGCCGCTAATCACACGCGTTTCGGCCTCCTCATCCTTGCCGACGGCAGCTCCCAATTATTGTGTTGGACTGCTGCTGCCTGATGCTGGACAGTAACAAACTCTTTGTTGTGTACTGTAGTACCACCGCTTGAATGAATGGATGGATGATTTTTTTGGCAAACATATTAACGGCAGCGAACCGGACGACGAATCTTGGCGACCACCACCACCGTACGTGCTGATGATCCCCGAGCGAACGGTAGAGACCAAACAAAACGCCCGTCTTGTTGCTGCTTGCACCGTTGCTCGGCACCGAGAACCCCGAAAGGTGGGCGTCGTCCATCCGCCCCCTGGCTTGGATTCCTGTGAGCTGGGAAAAGGGGGGCTGTTGGTTCGGTACCGTACCCGGGGGTGGCCGGGTGGATGAGCCACGATTTTGTCACGGAGGGCAGTGGGCAGGCAGGAGAAATGGAGAATGCGTCGAGATGCCTTTCCCGGCCGGATGCCCGGACAGATGGAGCCGAGGGCGTAGGCCGCGTCCCGTCGCCATCGTTGCCTCGGATGGGACGTACAAGTACACCGCCCCGGCCGTCCCCCGGTGCTAGCGTGATGCTCGCGGCGGCATTGTTGTTGGTCCGTGACGACAAGTTGGCCCTCTTCGATCCATCCATCCATCTATCCATCGGTGATCCACGCCACACCCCACCGCACGGCAAGTTGCCTCCTGGACGCATGGATCGGGCGCCGAGCTACGAACCTGAACTGAACGAGATCGCCGCCGATCCAGAACCGGAAATGATCTGTGTCGTAGTGGAGCCGCGCGGCGTGCACGTGTGTATCGTTTCGCCGGCCGCGATGAGCGCGCGGGCACAGGGGCCAATCATATCTGTCGCTTCAGCGACAGATACAACACTCATCGCGCCGCCTTCTCCTTCCTCCGGCCATGGAAAGTAGGCCGGCCGGCCGGGGGGAGGCATGCAGGCCAGGCGGTGGGAACGGTCGTGGGGCGGCTTAGGGCCCTGGCGGCGGAAGCGGCGGCCGGGCCAGGTCGGGGCAGGGGAGTAGCTCGCCGACGTCAAGCGTCTAGGGTTCCGGCGGCGGGGTTCAGGCGGCGGCGGGCAGTGGCGGAGGAAGGGGAAGAAGGAGGCCGCCGCGGGCGCGGTAGGGTCTCGCCGGAGCTCCGCGGGACCCTACCGCGCTGCGGCGGTGGGCGGCGGGCGGCGAGGCGGCGGGGGCGAGCACCGGACGTGTTAGCGCGCGGGGGGAGGCGGCCGCCGAATCCGGCGGCGGGAGCTGCCGGAGACGGAGGAGGAGGGCGGAGGCGGGGGCGAGCGAGAGGAAGGCGGGGGCGAGCGAGAGAGAGGCGGGCCTTCGGTGATGGTTTTTTTTCCGCCGAAGCGATGGGTAGGAGCACCCGGGGAGAGGCGGATACGTGTCTCGGCAGCGGCACATCCGCACATGGGGGTTTGCCCGACCCGCGTCCCGATCGTGCACCGGCGCGGGCCGGACCGCGGCGGGGGAGGTAACATGCGGCCGGCCGGCCAGGTGGTGGAATCCTCGCCCGGACGCCCGCCTAGTCACTAGTCAAGCTCATGGACGTCGATCTGGTCCGTCCCCTACGGCTACATGCAGGGCACACGTTCCCCCGGGAGCGGCGGTTCCATTGTTCATCAGTCAGTCAGTCACGGAGCCACCCACGTCGCCACGCCAACAGTGTCGCGACACGAAAGCTCGTACCGTCGTCACCAGCCACAGTCGCCAGCGTAGGTACAGATCGAGAATACTACTTTTATCACCGACGCCTCTCTCTCGCGTCTCCTCGCCGCCGTTGAAAAAGATTTTCCCGTCTAACTTTCAAAACAAAAAAAGATTTTCCCGTCCACGGCCGCGTCTTCGTACTCTCGTCGTGGAATTTTTTCAAAATAGCTCTTTCCGAAAACTATTTTTGCGGATAGACCTTTAAGAAAACTATGTTCAAAAATGAACTCTAACCTCGGCGTGAGGGGGAAGAGCGTCGAGCTCAGTTACTCGATGCTAAGGGGTCTAGCGCCGAGCCCTGCCACGTCAGAGTCGAGCTGGCTCCTCCTGTCTGCGTGGCAGGGGGCTCGGCGCTAAAGGGCGGAGCGCCGAGCCTTCAGACCTCGGCGCAGCACCCTCCAGCGCCGAGGTTTGGGGATTTAATCGCGGCTGTGCCTCCTTCTTCCTTCTTCCTCCCATTCTTCCACCGTTGCGCATACAGGGCGGCGGCGGCGTCTGGTGACGGCTTGGAGACCGGGTCGACGTCCGGCGGCAGTTGGTGGCGGCGGCTTGGAGACCGGGGCGGCGGCTGGCTGCGAGGAACCCTAGAACGAAACCCTACCGCGCCCGGCTGGCGGCGGCTCGGCCGGCGGCGGTGGGGGCGGCGGCTAAGCGGCGACCTGCGGGCAGGCACCGGACGGCCATTGGAACGCTTAAGGTATATGTCCATCCTCCTTCAAACATTTGCACATTCTTGAACTTCAGTGTATCATCGATCTACAGCTTGAGATGATTTTTTGGAACATGAACTGCTACTGTATCATCGATCTACATTTGCAGATTTTTGAACTTCAGTGTATCATCGATCTACATTTGCACATTTTTGCAGAGGAACATGAACTGCAAACATAGCAGTAAAATTAGACTTAAGCTTTACGTTATATCATACTAAAAGGATGCTATTGCTGTACTAGTAAAATCTACATTTGCACATTATAGAATATTATTAAGGGTGCTATTACTGTACTAGTAAAAGGAGTTTGAAGTCATGGCTAAACTTTTGCCATGGGAATGTATGAAGCTGATTTAATTCTTGATATATCATACTAAAGAATCAAGAGATGGTCTGTGCATCTGCCTGTCTCTATAATCTTTTCTTTTCCATATATCTGTCTTCCCTTGGAACTGGAATACCATTTGTGACTGATTGAGAAACTGCACCTTGACAATACCTTTAGACATCCATCATAATCTAATTCCTGATTTTTATTGCAAGCTCCGCAATCAGCAAGCCTCGAACCCAATAGAGATTAGGTTGACTGTAGCCTGCACATATGATAGAAACCATGCAATCAGGGATGAATGAGATCAAGCATTCCATGTTTTATCTAAAAATATACAACAAAATCAATACATAATGCATATTAGGGAAGGTTCATTATCTAAAAACTGAAAATATAGTAGCGTATTTTTTCCATGTTTTGCTAGAAATACTGGCATCTTACTCTCTGTATGGTACATGTTTTTCATAATCTTTTGCAGGATGGCGGCCAAGTACAGGCTCCTTGACGAGCGGTATGATGCCGCTCACCGGGCTCGGCTGACGGAGCAGGGCGAGGTAACTTTTGAATTCTTGACTTTTATTCGATATCAGGTTGACAACTTTGAGCACCAATTAAAATTGTTTATTCTCTGAATTTAGTCAAACAAATGAAAACACAAACTCTCCAATGTACGAAGATCTCATTTTGCTACTGAGAAGCTATTGTGCTTAAAGAAAATTCTCTGAAACGGCCCTCCAAAACAGCTAATCAACACTATTTTCAGACACCAAATCTCTGTTTTCAAATGGTGAATAGTAAACTTTGATCATTATCTTTGAAGATTTAATTCACTTGCTTAGGGACTAAGTTTAGCTCCCCAAGTTCTTCCTCTAAGTTTCAAATACTCAAAACTCCATTCTCCATATTTTGGTCAAATTTCTCTGAATTTGAAACTCCAAATGTTGACTTTGATCAATTTTTTCTCAATTTGACTTGTACTCCAAAATTTGACTCTTATCCTCTTGTTTCAGGTTCTGCACACGCTCCGCCCGATGACCCACGACGGCGGTACCGTTTTGCGGTACGACGAGCGCTACACCCCCTTGCTGCGCCGTGCGGGACTTGCCACGGTTGCGAGACTTGTCAGCCGTGGCATACCACCTTTCAACCCTGCTGCTCTCACGGCGTTGATCGACCGCTGGCGACCGGAGACCCACAGCTTCCACCTGCCCTGTGGTGAGGTGACGATCACGCTTCAGGACGTCGGCATGATCATGGGCCTTCGGATTAGAGGACAGCCGGTGACTGGAGACATGGTGTCGGCAGGCTGGGAGGCACGAGTGCAGGAGTTTCTTGGTAGGCCTTTGCCGGAGGTAGCACAGGGTTCTAGGAGACGCTCCAGTGGCGTCCCTTTGTTGCGAGGGCAGTTTGCGCAGTGCCCAGCCGACGCCGATGAGGCTACTGTAAACTTTTACTGCAGGTAACTTAACAGTTTCGGTCCTTTTACCTTTTTGCATTTCTCTTACTTGATGCTAATAATTTTCTAACTACAGTTTTTTTTGCATGTGTCTTTTTCAGGGCTTGGGTGCTGCACATGTTCGGTTCAGTCCTATTCCCTGACGGCACAGGGGACACGGCGTCGTGGATGTACTTGCCGTGCCTTCAGGACTGGGACGACGTCGGCGAGTACAGTTGGGGCTCGGTTGTGCTCCCTTCTTGTACCGGCAGCTCTGCGAGGCTTGCCGGCGTACGAGAGGGGCGTACGCCACACAGTCGAGCTGCACGCACCTCCTCCAGGTGTGGATGTGGGAGAGGCTTCCGGTGGGGAGGCCATACGTTGTACAAGAGCCGTCGGCCTGGTTTCCACAGAACGACGAGGTCGTTGCCCCCACAGTTGGGCATTTGTACAAGAGAGCGGCGGGCGCCTACGCTATCACGCGCAGCTCGTACATTCAGTACACGAACGAGCTTGACCTCCTTACCCCGGAACATGTAAGTGTTGTCTCGTTTCATTAATTGAAAATTGCTTAAGCCTTGTTGATATTCATGTAAATTGTTAATGCAGGTGAGGTGGTAACCATATGAGCGTGACGAGGTCGAGGACCTACAGCTGAGCACGATGTGTAGAGTCGATGAGGGCTTGTGGCTCATGAGGTGTCCCCTGATTTGCTTCTACGCAGTGGAGTACCATTTGCCGCACAGGGTTGCCAGGCAGTTCGGTAGGGAGCAACCTTGCCCTCCGCAGCCTATCTCCACCAGCTGGGAGCTGCACAAGTGAGTTTTCGAAATACTTAATCAATTCGTTTATCGAAACTTGGACTTAGTCTCACTACATATATTCTTTGGTTGTGCCTTGCAGCATTGACCGTCGGAGGCAGAAGGGGATCACCGACTTCGCCCATGAGCACATGACGCATATCGAGAGGTGGTACCAGTACGAGGGCAACGTCGTGCAGTTGCCCGGCGTCCACAACGACGCCGCCTACAACCGGTACCTGAGGTGGTTCCAGGAGCGCGCGCGGCTCCGTCTGAGGCCGGCGTGGACGCAGCAGGACTACGCGGAGGTTTTTACCGACGACGAGGGCGACAACGACTACGACCGGCAGACCCGTGAGGGGCACCAGGTGGAGCCTGCTCCAGTCTTCGCTCGTGCGGTAAGTTCGGTTCAGGAACACATTTATTGCAGTACAAGTTTGTTCAAAATCACTAATCCACTCTTTCATTAGGCTGACGAGCTCATGAGGACGGTCAACGAACAGAATGTTGCTCTGATGACACCAGTTGGCCACGCGGATGAGAGCAGCATCCTGAGGCGTTGCATTGAGGTACTACCCCTTCTTGTGCTAACGATCTTATCTCTTGCACCTGGCAGCTAACATCCCTCCTCTTTGCACGCAGCGTTGCAACACCCGACTGCGGAAGCTAGCCGCTCGCTTCGGTTGTCGCGCACGAGGGGCGGTTGACGTGGCCCCTGCCTCCAGGTCTGCGTCCAGGACTTCACAGGTGTCCCGTGGAGCCGCCACAGCTTCTGCGTCCGTGCCTGGGCCTTCTTCCTCCCGAGCTCCCACATGGAGCAGCCAGACGGGGTCCGAGGAGCAGGAGGAGGAGCAGGAGGGGCAGGAGGAGAACCAGGACGAGGAGGAGGAGGACCAGGAGGAGGAGGAGCAGGACGAGGCGGAGCACGAGGACGAGCATGAGGAGATGAGCTTGTCTCAGATGGCCGATGCACCGCCGGTCACGCAGCCGACTCAGCCTCGTCGCAGCAGCCGCCCCAAAAGAGCTTGAGACCCACTCACACCAGGTACGAATGCGTTGGGCAAGGGGAAGGCCAAGGCGAAGGCGAAGAAGCAGTGACTTGTGCACTATCTCTATGTATGGACCTCATGTTATGTGTGTCGACTTCGTACTCGGATTTGTGAACTATCTATGTAATTGTGTGTGGACCTTGTATGCATGTGTTGTTATGGACCCTTGTATGCATGTGTGTTATGCCTGTATGCTATGGATGATTATCTGTTTCTGTATGAAATATCTATTTGTCTCTGTTATGGATGAAATGACTTGGACGAATGTCTGTTTCTGTACAGGCAACAGGGCTCGGCGCTAAAGCCTTTAGCGCCGAAGCATCTGTACATCTGTGCTCAACACCCTAAGTCCCCAGACCTCGGCGCTAGAGGCGGCCGCGCCGAGGTCGGTGACTCGGCGCTAAAGGCCCTAGCGCCGAGGTCACTGCCACGCAGGCACCAAACACCAGCTCGGCTCTGACGTGGCAGGGGCTCGGCGCTGGATGCCCTAACGCCGAGTAACGGACCTCGGCGCTCTTCCCCCTCACGCCGAGGTTAGGATCTATTTTTGAAAATAGTTTTCCCAAGTGTCTAGCCGCAGAAATAGTTTTCGGGAAAGGCTATTTTGAAAAAAATTCGTGTACTCTCGTCTCGTGTGGTCGAGCTCAAGGAGAAGTCGCCACGGACAAAAACAAACGAAGGTGAGATCAAATCAAAGCACCGCAGGAACAGGGAACAACGCTGTGCGAGCCATGCATGCATGGAGCATGGTTCCCGTCGGGATCGTCGGATCGAGGTGCTCTGCCTCGTGAAGGCGTGGAGGTGGGAGAAGCACGGCAGCGGCTGGCCTTTTCGCACGCCCGATGCGCGCGGAGGAGGCGTCAGGCAGGCGTCCAAGGCCGTGATTCGTGGAATGTTGCCGCGGCGGGCGCATGGGAGGGGAGCCATGGACCGGCTGGCCGGCGCCGAAAGCCCTCTCTGCCCGTCTGCCACTGGTGGGTGGTGCGCCGCGTCCACGGAAGCAATGTGCCAGAGCGAGCGAACGAAACCACGCGAGGTGGGGAAGGTGCCTGCGCCGTCTGCGCAAGCATGGCGAAGCTTGCTGGAGAACCGGACAGGACCGGAACTAGGCTGCGCGCACAACTCTCCCGTACGGTCCCGAGGCCGGCCAGACCGCAACGCGACAACCCGTCCCATCATCCCGTCGTCGACGGAAAGCCCACCCCACCCAAATCTAATCGCTGTCCAGCGCTAATCTACGCGTCATCCAACCTAATCTAATCCAGTCCGAACGCATCGACATCCCAAACCTGCGGCTCATCCCGCCGTGCTCTTTGGACGGGAATGGCCGCGGCGGCGCGCACCCACCCACCCCGCGTTGCCGGCCGGCGTCCGTCTGGCCGGTGGTGGTGGTGGTGCTGGTGCTGGAAGCCAGTAGGTGGGTGTGTGGTGGCCACAGCCGCGAGTCCGCCTCGGAGACCACCACCAGTCCACCACCGCGCCGAGCCGTCTCGTCTCGCCTCGCCTCGTCCTCGCCAACCAGCACAGCACCGCAGCATGGCCGCTAGTGCAGTGCCGGTCCAACTGACGCGCACAGCATCACCACAACACTGTGAGCACACACGGACGACCAAATGATGCTGTTTCCTCCTGCTTTTTCCATGCTCTTTGCATTGTTGGTACCACAAACCTCGCTCGCTCACCACCTTTCTCGATCTATACTATGCTCCTGTTCGTTAAACCCATCCATTCCATGCGTTTTGTTCATGCCCTTGCCTTGCCTGTGGACTGTGGTGGTCTCCTCCGATTTCGGCAAGAAAGAGGGAATCGCAGAGAATAAAAACACCTTTCCTGTGATAAAGACGTCAGATTAGCTGCCACTTTGCCGGCCGTGGCACACTGTGCTGTGTTATCTCTGCGAGTTTATAGCATTTTTCTCCTCCTACTTTGTTTGCAATGGCCACGACATGAGCGTGCAGATGGGAGGAGAGAGAGATAGAGAGAGCTGGTGGGTGTAACAGTCGAACGACGGCCAATGATGACGTTGAATTGTGGAGTCTGCGAGGACTACGCTGCACGTAATGTTTGGAATATTGGCTTAGATGTTTGGAGTATGGTGAGTGATGCAGTATGCTTCTTAAAGATGCTAGGTGTTGGGTTGTTGTTTTTTTTTTCTTTTATAGCCTTGTTTAGATCGACAAATCTCTACTATTCACTCGGATGTTCTCATACTAATTAGGAGTATTGAATGTAGATTAATGACAAAATTATTTCATAATGTATCTATTAAGCCTAATTAGATCATGCTTAGACAATATGGTGCTATAGTAAACATCTTCTAATGATGGTTATATTCGGTTTTAATGTATTCGTCTCGTGATTTCCAGTTCATATTTGTCATCAATTTTATAATTTACTTATATTTCGTCCTCCTAATTAGTATTGGTAAAGTTTGAATAAACCATCTAAATTATTTTTTTGATTCAGTTCACCCTCTAAACTATAGCATTTGGTTCATTTTACTCTTAACACAATTTATCTTTTTTATTTTTTTCTAGGCACAAGTGGAGTTTTAAGTTCACATTTTGCAAGAGAAAAGCAAATGACATAAGGCATGTTCCAAAAATATACCATGAATTTTTATCACTTTTTTGATAGAGTAGTATATTTAATAATAAATTTTTTCGTTGAGATACAAAATTATACAAAAACTAATTATGAAAAATTTATAAAAATATTTTTCTATATAGATTATGATGTCCACTACCATCTTGCAAAATCTCAAATTAAAATGCAACTTGTATGGAGAAACAAAAATAACAAATTGGAATATGGGGTAAGTTGAATCAAATAGCTAAGTTATTAGGAGCTACATTGAACAAAAAACATACTTTAGAGGTAATTTAGACTTTCATATACTTGAGGGTAGTAATTTGTTTTTTGTTTTTTTTACGAGCTGGCGGTGCACGAGGACTGTCTCGTGCCGGGCTGCGAAAACGAGAGGTGGCGCTACGGGTCGCTGTCGCCGTGTTGCGCCACCTAACAAAGGCAGAGAGGCCGGCGGATAGCTCGCACGCAGCTCTCCTTCACCTACCTGCAGCGACGCACGCCCTTGACATTCTCTGGGTTTTTTCCCCTTCAATTTCTGGTTTCGTCTAAGATCATCTTCTTTGTATTTTACTAGTTAACAAAAAAAAAAAACAATTCGTATTTAACACTGTAAATGCATGCACCACAAGCGTCGTCAAGACGCAAGATGGCCGGAGCACATGACAATCACAGTGTTTGTCCACCCGCTGAAAATTGTGCGACGGGCGATTAGCAAGCTGTTGCGGCATGATGGGTGCTGGGCTCATCAAAGTGGCCGGCGACGACGGCCGCCGCCGGCCGGTCTAACTGCCACCCGGATCGCCATGTGGGAAACGAACCTTCTCGAGACAAATTTTATTCCGACAAAAGCGCTAAAGTGGCTTCTTTCTCGAGTAAGTATATTTTTTAATTTGGCCTTCTTCTCTCTTAAGGAATTGTTTTAGATCCACTCCTTTTACTTTTTTCTAATAAGGAGGAGAAAAGAAGAGGTTTTAGATCCACTTCATGCCATGCATGGTGGATTGACCATGACCACCATTGGACGTTTACAACGCATCAACATCGACGAAATCATGCAAAACCTTCACATTTTACGATACTCGACGAGTATCGTGAAATATCTACGGAATTTGTTTTTTTGGTCAAGTGTTTGCAGGTGACAAGTATCGTGAAACACATCGACATTTTACTATCACCAAAAAGTCACGTGGCAAAAAAAAATCACTATCACCTTATCACAGCCTTGCACGATTCAAGTAAGGGCTTGTTCGTTTTCATAGGATTCAATCCGGCCAGAAATGATAGATATACCTAGAAAATCATGATATATACTATAGAGAGCCGGATTTATTCCGGATGGAGAATTAATTTACTCATCATGATAGGTATAAATAAGAGACCGAAGAGCCGGATTGAATCCACACCTCTTGACTAGTGGATTAATTCCGGGTCTCTTGGTGCACATATCATGAGCAAATTAGTTGCCGATCCGGAATAAATCCGGTTCTCTATAATAACTATCATAATTTTCTAGTTATATCTATCATTTCCGGCCGGATTGAATCCCATGAACACGAACAAGCCCTAAAAATACTACTATCACGATAGGTTGATATCATGTTTGCAGGTTTGTTAGTTACTAGCTTTATGTTATTTTCGAATTCACATGGGAATAACAATTTTATGAGTCTGTTCAACTTCTATGCCTTGCGCACTTCTTGCACAGTATTTTTGTCTCACTATAAATCGACTCTACAAACTACCAGAAGCCGCTTTAAGATCTGACGAACAGGCTTTGTCATTGCCCCGCTCTTCTTTTTATGACTATACACATAAGTTGGATCACCTTACACTAATAAATTTTGATAGTTGGAGAAAATGAGTTTATGATATGTTTAGGTCCTGTTTACCTGAGTTGTGCTCTTCTCTTTCGATTAGGAATTTGATGATGTCTTCTTGCCATTCCTATTCAAAATATATGAATATACGAAGATGTCGGCATCGTCATGGCCTACAAGGTACAGTGTGCATTGATTTTTAAGCAATGTTATAATACTTTAACCATGGATGACTACAGTGGCGGAGCCAGGCCAATGTTTTAGGGGGGTTGAGCCAAAGTAAAATCGTGATTAGTGGTGCTAAACACCATCATTTGACTGCTTAAGTTGCTAGACAATCGTTGATGGCTCAAGGAACCTCCATGGACGGTCGGCCAGTAGGGGGGCTGGAACCCCCCAGCCCCCACGCTGACTCCGCCGCTGGACGACTATTTTTCATGACGAACCTACTAGGACATTGTCGAGCTTAGAATTTTTTTATATAATATGGTATACTTTTAAAAGTTCCCTCGCATCATTTTTGAAAAAGTTTAAGCTAACAAAAGGTAAAAATTTAAATACGGCAGTATATTTTGCGTAGAACGTTGTGTCTCTCCGTTGGCGTTATCTTAATTTCGTGACCTTGGATTCGATATATGAAGCGGACGCCACCAAATTAATCCCGATAGACGGTTACCAGTTGGGCGTAAATAAATCCACAGGAATTGCAGCAAGCGTTCAAAGCCCTTAATTGCAAGCTCCTATTGGTACAAGATTTTCGCATGAATCTGTTCCCAAAAATTTTCCCAACTGCCAATCACATCAATCTTCCGACACTGATTAGGAGTATTAAATGTGGATTAATGACAAAACTCATTCCATAACCCCTACCTAATTTTTCGATACGAATCTAACGAGCCTAATTATGCCACGATTAGACAACGTCGTGCTACAGTAAATAATCTCTAATGATCGATTAATTAGACTTAATTGATTTGTCTTGTGATTTTCCGTCCATTCGTGTAATTAGTTTTGTAATTAGTCTACATTTTTTACCTCTAATAGACAACTAAACAGGCTCGAATGGGGCTCAACTCTATCCTCCGGATCCCAAAAGGGCGCGGAGATATCTGGAGATGAAACAAATCCAGGTCCACCTCATCCGCCAGAAAGCGAACTCGCCACATTTCCAGGCGATAAAAATCATTCCTTTGGCCCATCACTCTCTGCAACAAAAGCAACGTCGCCTCGATCGTCTACGGCTGTACGCGTATGTATGTATGTACACACTGGGGTTTTGTACTGCGTACCTGCCGGATAAAAATACGGTTATATAGGAGCCGAGAGCAAGTGCCCACACCTCCCCTTCCAGTTACCAGCCGCAGAAGGAGCAAACTGAGAGGAGACAGAGAGGCACAGGAGGAGAGAGAGGTTGGGGGAGCAGGGGAGGGAAAGAGAGAGAGCTCCAATCTCTCGCCTGCCCTAGCTGCCGAGATTCTCGATTGATTCCAAAACAAAAAATGTGAGTTTCTTGCTCTTCCGTGAGAGATTTACTAGTACCTTGTTTTTCCTTTCGTCTGTTTCATGGTTCCCGGATCTGTTTAGACCAACGATTTACCGGAGCTGTTCAAAGGGTAGGAGCGGTGGTAGTAGCACTGCCGTTGGTGTGGGTTTTTTCGGTTCTGGCGACGGATTGGAGCTGTCATGTCAGGCTTGATCTTTCGTTTTTATTCTCTCCGAGTTCCTGGGCCGAAATAAATGAGGGGGGCGCTGCTGATGCATGCTGTTTCTCTGGGTGGAATTTATGGCGACGCTGCTTTTAGTAGTAACCAATGCAGGTTCTTGTTCAGGTCCTGGAAACTGCAATCGTTTTTTTGGCCCCCGAGATTTGGTCCTCTGCTCCGTTTTCTTCCTGCTCAGATCTGTGGTGGCGCAGGGTTCGCTCCTGCCAGCGCTACCAAATGCGCCTTCTTTTACGGTTGCTGCAGCGCACTGATCATTCCGAGTGTTTCTCCTGCAGCGGGTGGAGATTGAAGAGCTAGTGGCCATTGGAGCGCGACGTCTGAGCTGAGCCATTGTGGAACGCAAATTTGTCAACGAAGATGTCAGGTAAGGGGGAGGATGGGTTCATGTTCTTGGTTTCTGAAGTTTTCATTTTGTTTTCTTGGGATGTTTTGGCTTTCTGATGATTAACGCAGTCGCCGTGCCAAGCTGTTGTTGCAGTGAGCCATGCGGAGGACATCGAGATATCGCTGTGCGACGGCAACTCGGAGGACGAGCGGCGGCGGCGCAAGATCGGCTCGCTGCGGCGGAAAGCCATCCACGCTCTCAAGAAGCGCGGGAGGCGGCGCGTCGACTTCCGCTTCCCGCCGGCGGCCATCTCTATCGAGGACGTCCGCGACGCCGAGGAGGAGCGCGCCGTCGCCGCCTTCCGCGACCGCCTCAACGCGCACGGGCTCCTCCCCGACAAACACGACGACTACCACATGATGCTAAGGTCTTGTTGCGTGGAACAAAAAACTCTGCTTCCGTTCATTGCCTCTACTTGGATAGCTTTTGTGAAATGCTAGGATCTAAACATGCCAGACAAATGTCTTGCCTCAGGTTCTTGAAAGCCAGGAAGTTCGACGCGGAGAAGGCTATGCAGATGTGGGCAGACATGCTGAAATGGAGGAAAGAATTCGGAGCCGACACGATCCTTGAGGTGATCACTTTGAACTGGGAAACAACCCCGGGAACTAGTCGTTTTCTTAAGTATTTGTTTGGTTCTTTCCGATGATTAAATTCGCTGCTGGGTTCTTGTCTTTAGGATTTTGAGTTTGAAGAACTGGATGACGTGCTGCGCTACTACCCTCAGGGCTACCACGGTGTCGACCGTGAGGGCCGGCCAGTGTACATCGAGAGGCTTGGGAAGGTCGACCCGAACAAGCTCATGAACATCACCTCGACCGATCGCTACATCAAGTATCATGTCCAGGAGTTTGAGAGGGCCTTCAGGGAAAGGTTCCCAGCCTGCACATTGGCCGCTAAAAGGCACATTGACTCTACCACCACCATCTTGGACGTCCAGGGTGTGGTAGGTGAATGATTCATTCTGAACTGTGCTTGCAGAATGCAGATCTTGTTTTGTTGTCTCTTCAATTTGCTTGCTGTCTACAGGGCCTTAAGAATTTCTCCAAGACTGCTAGGGAACTTGTTAACCGAATGCAGAAGATTGACAGTGACTATTATCCTGAGGTAAGTTTAATTTACTTTTAATGATATTCAATTGTTAGTATTTTGGCCTGGTGAACCAGTTAAGTTTATTGTGATAAATGCAGACATTACATCAAATGTTCGTCGTGAACGCGGGCAGTGGATTCAAGTGGATCTGGAACAGTGTGAAGGGCTTCCTTGACCCAAAAACTTCATCAAAGATACATGTAAGTTCCTGAAATCATGTTACAGCCTTAAGAGGTCATCTGTTTTGGTATAACAATCATATGTTTCTTCTGTATGTAGGTTCTTGGTTCGAACTACCAGAGTAGGCTTCTTGAAGTAATAGATTCGAGGTAAAAGATAAATACAACTATGCATTCATCTGAACAGATTCTCAAGCTATTTTGAAGCTTCAGTTCTTGACTTTTGTTGATACTTCTATTTTCTCAGTGAGTTGCCAGAGTTCCTTGGTGGTTCATGCACATGCAGCGATAAGGGTGGTTGTCTTGGGTCAAACAAAGGGCCTTGGAATGATCCTTATATATTGAAGGTGCCATTTTTGGCATTGTGTTTACCTGGATACATTTTGGTCGATATGCTGTCCTTGTTTTAACTTGTACTGATAAATATATTATTTGTAGCTGATACACAACTTGGAAGCTGGATGTGTGCGGGAAATCAAACCTATTTCTGAGGGGGAGGAAAGAAGCTGCTCTTCTTTTCGATTGGAACAGTTGAAAGTAAGCTTGTAAATGGCATTCTTCATTCGATTGTTGCAGCAAGCAGATTGCTTCTCTGGATTCTTGTTCTAAGCTAATATGTTTGTCTCTTTCAGTGGCAGGGCATGCTAAGTGATACATCAAATGCTGAATCAGGATCCGACATTGATGATTTTGGCCCGTCATTTGTTCAAAAAGTTTCTGACTATGGTTGCCTGACTCCAGTTCGTGAGGAAGTAAGTTTATCCTTCTCTATTTTCTTACAGTTTGATTTGATTTTCCCTGTTCTACTCTTACAAACTGCATTTCTTGTGCTGTTTCATCGTGTACATGGTACCTTTCAGCATATTGATGCTTTGTATTTATCTCTGCCGTAGGTAAAAGGCACAGATTGTGCAACGTACTTCAGCTGTGACGATCAGAGTCGCCTGAATATGGCTCCTGAATCTTACCGCGGAGTGCGACGAACTCATGAAATGGTGCACAAACCAATGGCTGATTTTAGGCCATCTTCCACCAACATAAGGCCTCACGATCTTGGTATCTTCTTTTCCTCATTTTGGCTAAATAAGTTTTGAATCTATAATTGCCAGCGAACATGTTATACAGTGTAAGGACACTGAAGACTATCACATTCTCATTCCATATTATGTTATTGCTTGCAACCATGAATTATTAGTTGTTATTGTCTGAACACTGTCAGCCCTCAATTCTTGGGAGTCGGGACCACAGGCCTCGACCCAAAATGCTTGTAAATGATAGTGGACTTGATGGTTGATGGTGCTTAGATGGTCAACATTGACATAATATGGCTAGGGGGACTGAAGTGTGGCTTAGATGGTCGGCCTCATGCAGGACACACAATTGCTGTGATGTATAATTAATTTTTGAACTTTTTGAATTGACTCATGCTAGACTTTCATTAATAAATATATCCTTATGAATAATTTTCATATGTTCTACTGCTTGAGTTACCAAAAAAACTTAATTCATCGCAAAACAGAGTATATGATTTTTAATGATAGTTTGCTAGGCTTATTTATTGTGCACCTCTGGATCTAATAATATGCTTAATTTGATTTCTTTCTATGGTTCACTCCGCCTGCGTTTATTTTGTTATGCAGTACATCCCTGTCTTTTCTTTGTTATGCAGCAGCCATCGCTAACTTTTTTTTTGCTAATGATTGGCAGGGAACAATGCTCTTAATGTGGATGGTACAATTGCTCCAAGGGGATGGGGAAACATGGTCAAACTTGTAGTCACAGCCTTGATCAAGCTCTTTTCCTTAATCCGGCTTTTCATCTCTAGAGCTGAGAGGAGGCTTGAGATCATCCATCATTCTGCTCCTCCAACAGTAATCCAAGCAGCTGAGAAGCCACGGCCTCGCACCGTCAGTGATGAAGAGATGTGCGCCTGCTTACAGCGCCTTGACAATCTCGAGTCCTTGTGCAATCATCTTGCCACGAAACCACCACAGATCCCAGAAGATAAGGAACTCGTACTGTTGAGCTCATTCGAGCGGATCAAATCTGTTGAGGCTGACCTGGAGAGGACCAAAAGAGTAAGTTCTTGCAGTTTGCTATGCAAATCTTGGTTGTGTAATGTATCAAATATCATAGTATAGTGATTGATCATTTGAATAACTCACATTTATTAACTCTACACCATTAGAGCTATTTCACCATCGAGTCTTAGATTCAACATTGCTTATCGCATGTCAGGTGCTGAATGCCACAATGGCGAAGCAGAAGTCACTAGTGGAGGCTCTGGAATCTGTACAGGAGTCGTCTAGAGTTAGAGTACGTGTACTGGAAACATCATTTCCCCACCAATCCTCTAAACTGAATTACATACTACCTGCATTAGATTGCTATGAGCTGAACACCAACCGTTTCTTTGTGCAGAAGAGGATGTTCTGCTCATAGGACATGGAGTTGGCACCAGATCCCGGACCATGCCATCGACATTAACCAACTCTTGAAGCTGACGCACGAAGCCGCCAGTGCCATTTTTGACCTCGCCAACCTCAGTCTCACCCAAGAAAAAAAACTAAGAAACCTCGGAATTTGAAAGAGAAGATCACAACCCCTGTCTGCTTCCTTTCGTTCCCCATTTTTGTGGCTGGTAATTGTACCCCCCCACACACACACACATTTTTGGTGCCCTGCTGAACGCTGCGCTGTGGCAAGCCCTATGTTTTTTGTGCTTGGCCATATCGTCCCAACTCCCACGGCCTCGCGCCCAGGGCGTAGAGTGAGAGCTGAGGTGACGGTGAATTGCTTTCGAGCTGCTGAAGCTGAAGTTGTACTGAGTTACTGACCCTCCTGGCTGGAGCTGGGGAGAAAGCACACCGGCGATGGCGAGCTTTGATGTTAAATGTCCGTGTACATGCCACACCTCTGATTCTGATGGTCTGCTAATACCGATTATGACATGGTCCCTTCGCATTCTGTCTTGCTTCATGCTGTGGCGTTTGCACTCGATCTGAGTGGAGACGGCGAGGACATATGGTTGGTCGTGACCTGGTATCTGGCGTCGTGAAATGCACTAGTTGTACACTTGTTTCTTTGTATGTACGAGAGGGAGCGGCGCGGGCCCGGCGATTTTACGCTCAGCGGGGGCTAGTACTCGCCTGCCAATGCCACCGACGACGACGCGGCGCTCTCCACCTGCGATGAATTGCGGCCGGCCGAGATCCCGCTTGAGTGCCGTGCCATTGCCGTCGATCGGCCGGTGTCATGGCGGTAGGGTCTCGGCTGCCGCTCCCTCCTCGCACGCGAGCGATTGCGCCGCGCTCTGGGCCGCTGTGAATAAAACTTGCGCCGGGGACATGCTCATGGGTGAACCTCTGAATTGGGTGTGGACGACTGAATTGGGTGGGCTACACCTACACGATCTACGTGTGATCTTCCTCGCCTGTGCAGACACCGAACGCCGAGTTGAGCCGCAGCGTTTAATGTCCGTCATCTCACCTCACTCCCAACATTGAATCCTCCTCCCTCGGCTCTGTCCAAAGCGTGGCCCATCATGGCATCAATGTGTGTTGTGTGGCCGGATGGTGCTGAAATTGTAGGCCTGAACTAGGCCACCGTCAGAAGCAAGCAGTGTCTTCCTGCCAAAGGGAAGTTGTGCAGTAACCAGCACGCTGGAAGAATGAGCACATAAGCTCACTGCTTGAGTGCTTGTCCAAAGCAAAGCAAAAAGAAGAAGGAAAAAGTGTTGGCGTGGCAACACTTTTTTTTTTTGAGGGCACATACATAGCTCACACGCACGCGGCTCGAGCAGAGAACTCCTTGGTTGGATGGAAACGGGCCACCCAAGCCGGCCCAGGAGGGAAATGCAGGAGAAGCATTCTTTGTGGGCCTCTCCGCTTCGGCCCCAAAGGCCATACGGGCCAAAATCAGGGACCCAACGAAAAGGCGGAATTTTTTTTTACATTTTTTTCTCTTTTTTGCAAAAATAAATGGTCCGCCAAAAAATTTGCAAAACTATACATCTGCCGCCGTGTGGCACGACGGTAGGGGTATAGTCTGTTTTCAAAAATTTGTAACTTTTTTATTTGAACTCGGATGGAGGTAAACTTTATATGAAAATTGTAGCTTTCGACGAGATCTACAACTTTGTAGTTCAAAGTTTTTCCATTTGAAACCATCTTCGGACTCAAATAATCGATATACTATCCAGATCTCAATTTGCATACTATCCAGATCTCCATTTGCAGTCTGAGATCTGGATAGTATATCGATTATTTGAGTATGAAGATGACTTCAAATAAAAAAATTTTGAACTACAAAATTGTAGATCTCGTCGAAAGCTACAATTTTCATATAAAGTTTACCTCCATCCGAATTCATGCAAAAAAGTTACAATTTTTTGAACATAAACTGAAAACTAAGACCTCGCTATGAAAACTGAGATCTGGATAGTATATCGATTATTTAACTATGAATATGACTTCAAATGGAAAAACTTTGAACTACAAAGTTGTAGATTTCGTTGAAAGCTACAATTTTCATATAAAGTTTACCTCCATCCGAGTTCAAACAAAAAAGTTACAAAATTTTAAAAACAGACTGTACCCCTACCGGCGGTAGCCGTCGCTACAGTACACCCGCACGTGGTACTGTAGCTATGTATAGTTTTGCAAAAAATTTTCGGACCATTTATTTTTGCAAAATTGATTGGAAAAAATGTAAAAAAAATTCCAAAAAGGCGGCGGCAGGCAGCTGGCTGGGCTGGCGACATGAACAGTGTCCTTTTCCTTTGGGGCCGAAATCACTCCCACCCGGCGGTGTCCGTCGTCCGTGAATTAATTAATTTTAGCAGACTTTGGGTAGAAAAAAAAAGCTTAGGGAACAGTCAAAAGTACTATTCACCTGTCACATCTATCCCATCTTGTCTCACAAAATATACTATTTCAGTACTATTTATTTACAACTTTACTATTCCTTTTCAACCAAAAGAACGGACCCTTAGACGCTAAGCAACATGGGTCGGTTTCCTTTCCACCCTGGCTCTTGTAAGGCTCAGCTCGTCCCTGTCGCCATTAAAGACGCCAAGACCCGCCAGGGCCAGGCTGCACCGTGGTGACTGATCTGAGGACCTGTTCAGTTGGTTGGAAGTTTTTGAAAAAAAAATTTTGGGATTCCCTTCCAAGTTCTATTAAGAGTATTAAATGTAGATTACTTACAAAACTAACTACACGAATGGACTAGAAATCGCGAGATGAATCCATTAAGCCTAATTAATCTGTCATTAGAGATTGGTTACTGTAGCACAACGTTGTCTAATCATGTCATAATTAGGCTCATTAGATTCGTCTCGAAAATTAAGGTAGGGGTTGTGGAATGAGTTTTGTCATTAATTCACATTTAATACTCCTAATTAGTGTCCGGAGATTGATGTGACGGGTAGTTGGTGAAATATTCCGGAAGACCTGATTTGCATCACCGACAGCGCTGGCGGTAGGGCGGGTCCACAGCGTGTCAGCGACATATGCCGACGTCCGAATCAACCAATGCCACCCCAATCAATCCGCCGCGTTAAGCAAAGGGTGTGTTTAGATCCCTGAATTGGGATACAAAATTCTGGATTTTATACGAATTTTAGGCTGAAAAGCATTATTCCGAACTGAAAAATACTGTAGCATTTTTCGTTTGTTTGTGGTAAATATTGTCCTACCATGGTCTAACTAGGCTCAAAAGATTCGTCTCACAAAGTACATCCAAACTGTGTAATTAGTTTTTGATTTCATCTACATTTAGTACTCCATGCATGTGCCGACATTTTTGATGTGATGTTTGATGTAATGAGAAATCTTCTTTTTGCATAGTGAATTTTGGAGGAAGTTGGGCTTCTAAACACACCAACAGAGGAAGAAGAAAATTCGCCAGCTCGAACGTCAAATTTTTCTTTCTCTCGACCGCAACCGCATCTTGTCCAGACCAGAGTGACGAGTGGTGGCTCTGTCCACTGTCACAGTCACTCCGTCCGTACCGGCGCCACCGCGTCCAGTGATCAGCTTCCAACTCGTACGGAGAAAGCGAAGGTTCTACTCGACACTTTCTTCTTCCGTCGAATCGATCCTCCTGAGGGCCGAGACGTCTCGGTCACGCTAGGTCGAGCGAGAGCTACGTGCGGTCGCCATGGCCGTCCATTATTCCAACCTCGCAAACCGCGATGCTAGCTGTTGGCGCCATTCGCACGTCGGCCTCATCGACCTCTGCATCCCCGTCACGCCAACGACGTCCCGTGGAAAGTTTAGGGCCCCCTTCTTCTTCGATCGGCCAAGTCTTCTTCTTATTCAGTTATTCTAAAGCTTCTTCTTATATTATTCTAAAGCGTGGAGACGGCTTTTGCCGGAGATTAACCTAACCCGCATGCATAGCTATCTAGCTAGAGACTTCTTTGCTTAACAGGCTCCTTTTGATATGGCTCCAGCCTCCGTCTCCTTTAAAAAAAAAGAGTCGGAGGAGTTACTTTTTAGTTTCGGTTTCTTCATATAAAATGGTGGAGCCGTTCTTGAGGTTGTTAGATTTATGACTTTAGAGCATGTTTTGCATAGCTCCGACTCTGAAAAACACAACTCCAGAGTTACAGATCCACGCAGCTCCACTGTAGATGTGAGATCCGGAAAAATGTTTGGTATAGCTCCAAATTTACCACCATCCATATGACATCTAGAACCCGCATGCCAGAAGAATAGAAAAAAGAACTCACTTCTTCCTCCCATGCGGCCGGGCAGACCCTCGGCCTCGCCGCCGGGTGGGCCGGCGCTTGTCGCCGGGCAGGCTTGCGGCCTCATCGTTGTGCGGGCATGGCGCGCGGCGATGCGCGGGTCGGGGAGAAACAGAAAGAAACAAATCGAACTGTGCATTTTTCACTTATCGATGACAGTGGTGGATAATTTTCACCAACTCCACAAAATTTGGATTTAGTGGAGCACCTCCTGAGACACTCCATGAAATCCATGGATTTGGAGCCAGATCCACTGTTTTGTTGGAGCAGATCCGCGGTGGAGCTACTGGAGCTGAGAACGTTTGGCTGAAAAAACTCGAGCGGAGTCGGTTTTTAGGATCTGGAGCTGCCTGGAACTCTGCCAAACACGCCATGCCATAGGAGGAGTCGGAGCTGGAGCCATACCAAAAGAACTCTAAAGCTTGGTTTGGATTATGCATTGTGGAGCTTGGTATTGAATTGGTCTCAATACCAAATCAACCATGATATTGAAATGAGATGCAATTCTAATTCTATGGTTTGGAGGTCACTGTATTGGAGTTTGGGATCGTAGGAAAAACTCAATTCAATTTTCTGTTTGGGTGAACATAAGCATAGATCGAATTGGTATCTGTTGGCTTCTTCCACCCTGGTGGAGGAGCATCAGGCGGGGGAGGAGAGCAGCACGGGGTCGCCCGCAGAGGGCGGCAGGGGAGCAGCCACGCGGCTCGCCGGCGGAGGGGCGTCAGGCTCGACACGGAGGGAGGCAGGGGAGGAGCGGCACGACTCCTCGCTCAGTCGCTTGCCCTATGGCCTTCGTCTTCTCCCACTCCGGCGGAAGGGAACCCGAAGGGCTGGCAATGGAGGGGATCGAAGAGGTCGGCAGCAGAGGGGTTGCGACGGAGGGGTAGTCGCGAAGGGCTGGCGACGGAAGGGAGCAACGCGGGACCGGCGGCGAAGGGGAGCTGCGGAAAGGCCGTCCCGGAGGGGAGCTGCGGAGAGGCTAGCCCAGAGGGGAGTGGTGCAGGGCTGGCGGCGGAGGGGTGCTACGGAGAGGCCGGTGCCAGAGGAGAGCGGCGCAGCTCTGGCGCTAGAGGGGAGCAGCGGAGAGGCCGGTGGCTGAAGAAAGGTACGGAGGGATAGAGATGCGAGAGGGAGAGACGATGCGGGAGGGCACACTCGATTCCATCTAATATGAAGGCCAACCGCTCGGTATCATTCAGTGGGTCGGGACTGCACGCTTAATGCCATTTAGTATTAGAGCAAGTTTCGATTCCAATTCACAAGACCATCCAAACACTTGGTATGGGCAGCTACTAATTCCAATTGTGGCGTCGAGCTTACACGTCTCGACCCGAGAAGTGCAACGATACTTTCAGTTTTGAGGCTCCATTTGAAACGTGTAAACTCACTTCTCCTTAATCAACAATTATCGTCAAATGCTAACTAAGATTTATAGATTTCATTTTGCATGTTATTGTCCACATCTTACATGCAAACATTTTCGTAAAGGAATTTCAAAGCAGGTTGGTTGACGACACTGTTTTCACACTCAGCTATTTTTCAATTTGTCGACAGCTTTACTTTCAATTTTGAAACTCCAATTTAAATGTGTAAACTCACTTCTTCTCGATCAACCTGCCGCGTTAAGAAAAGAAAAGTGCCGCGTATTTTTCTCGACCGCGCGGCTTCTTTTTTCGCAGCGCCAAGCCACGGTCATCAGACAGATCCAGCTCACTCTCTGTCCGTAGTGACACTACCGTCGCATCCAGTCAGCTTCGCGTACCGGAGAATCGAAGGTTGTAACTTTTCTCGACCCTTTCTCTGTCTTCCTCGTGTGAGGCCCAAACTTAGGGACGTCAGAGACGTGGAGAGCTAGTACGTGCGGTCGCCATGGCCGTCCATTGCAACCTCCCAAAGCGCACGTCGGCCTCATCGATCTGCATCGATCCCCATCACGCGCGGGGACGACGTCCCATGGAAAAATGTTACCTTTCTTCAGTTCTTCTTCGATCTGCCGAGTCTTTTTCTTATTATAAAGCCTGGAGACGACTTTGCCATATTGCCTGGGGGAATAACGTAACCCACATGTGTAGCTAGTACTAGCTAGAGGCCTAGTAGAGCCTTCTTCTATTAGGAGTATTAAACGTAGATTATTTATAAAAATAATTACACGAATGGACCGGAAATTGCGAGACGAATCCATTAAGTCTAATTAATCCGTCATTAGAGACTGTTTACTGTAGCACGACATTGTCTAATCATTTCATAATTAGGCTCGTTAGATTCGTCTCGAAAATTAGGGTTGTGGTCGTGAAATGGGTTTTGTCATTAATCTGCATTTAATACTTCAAATTAGTGGAAAGAAGATTGATGGGACGGGTTGTTGGTGAAAATTCTGGGAACTAAACTCGCCACATACTCTCTTGATTTATCCGTCCTCGCTGCTGGCGTTGACGCGCGTGATTGTTACGTGAACGTACACACGGCTACGATGCCCATAATGACATGGTGGCCTATGGCCACGCAAGTCCACAAAGCAAACACACACACGCATGCTCTTTCTTTCCTCGTTTTTTCTCTTTTTGAAACGCAAGGAAATCCTAGTTTTTCCAAGTACTAGTATTTACTACCTCACGATTTACGACAAGTATAGTATATATTTTTTCAGACCTCGACCCATGGTTGGCCCTCGATCTCAAACACGTTCCGGTCACGTGTCCCCGAGATGCTCCATCGATCACCACATCAGCCTGGAAAAAAAACCCCTGATCCTTCCGGAATTGTCGTCCCTCGCCCTTATCCCTCTTCTAGAGAAAACTCATCATCATCCTCAGAGATAATCCACGGTATACCAGGTCAACTTAATTACTAGTAGGCGAAAAACAACTGATCGATCGTGGCCGCCGCCGCCCATGGTTCCATCCAGTGATCCAGGTGCCACGACGGCTACCTTATCTCTCTCCCTCCCTCCCTCCCTGAGATCCAAAGCGGAATTCGAGAGTAGATTTGGTTACAGAGAGAGAGACGAGATGTAAACTTTGAGGAATCTTCCGTGTTGAGACGGTAACAATTCCTCGGAATAATGTAAAGGTCACGTGCACATGGGGTGTTTGTGGACTGTGGCGGCATCGGCATCTCTCGCCCGTTAAACTAATCAAACTAATCAGGTCGCGATGATTAACGTCTCTCACAGAAGGAAGGAACCGACCGCCATTATTGTCCTTGCTTCTTTTTTTCTTCTTCCTTTTTTCTTTAAAGAATTACTACTACTGTACTACTATTGTTCTTTTTCTATGATGACGTGACGACCATTATTGCTAGAGAGAGAAGTGAGTGGAGTGAGAAGATTCAGAGGGAGAAAAAAAAAAGAAAAAATCAGGGAGCGACGAATTCCGGGGGGCGGGCGGGGGCGGCGGGCGGCGCCATTCGCAGCAGCCACCTGGAATGGAGGGGAGGAATCATGGGGCCGCCGGCCGGCCGCGCAGCCGGATCGACAACCCCTGCTGCTCGTCCGTTGCGATGGGTGGTGATTGGATATTTGGATAAGCATCCGCCAAGGGTCAAACGTGGCAGGTTCATTTGGGACCCTGCACATCCGTCTATCTGCCAAGAGGTCCCTCGTAGCCTGCCGTATAAATGACCAATAAACGGATAAAATGATACTACACGCGTTCCTACTTCAAATTACACACCACCTCTATTAGTATAGTATGATTGTCCGCGCATTGTTTTCGCTTCTTGCACAATATTTTTTTATCACAACAATCGTACAAATCAACAAAACTTTTTTAAAATCCGCCGAGTTCCTCATTATGGTATTTTTTTTCTTGACAATTTTTGAATCATAAATAAATTTGGACAAAGGGAGTAGTACTACCTCCGTCCAAGAAAAAAAAGCAACTATGGGATCTGTACCGCGCAAACTAGCTCAAATTTGATCAAATTTATAGTAAATAACATTACCACTTAGATTTCAATAACTTATTATGAAAATGTATTCTATAACTAATCTGATGGTACTTATTTTGTTTCACGAATGTTATTAATGTTTTACTTTTCTTTAATCAAAATTCAAATGGTTTGACTCGTCGAAAAGTGAGAATTGCATTATTGTGTGGACGGAGGGAGTAACTCCTTTCTCTCTGTTTTTTTTCAATTGTAGCTTTGTTGGGGAAAAAAGTCTGTGTATTCCAGGCTTCTAGCTCACCATGAAATTTGACTTGAGAACATATACATCGATGTAGGTTAGGAGTGGCTTGCTACTATGTAGTTTGACTTTGAAAAGTACGAAGAGGTTAGAGTTTTCATCTACAACTTTTTTTTATTCATGTCAACGTTTGTTATTGTAGAAGTGTTGGTGTAAGCAGCAACATGATATGTCCAGCTAGCTGGAACTCCAGCCAAACGCTATCCTCAACGGTTAGAGTATATGTTAATGTAATTTTCCTAATAGTAAATTAGAGAGTTAGGAAAATAAATTGAGGATGCAAAGCTTTGATAACACGGGCCACGTTGCCTTGCAAGTTCAGTGTATAGTCACATCATATTGTCAACTCTGTATGTTCTTTGGTTTTTTATGAAGAAAAAAATTATATTATCATCTACAGAAGTAGGGCTATATCTGACATCGGAGAAATACATGCTTTTAGATATTATAAAAAAAGAAATACATGGTTTTAGAGGGGCTAGAGTGCTATAAACGCGATCTCCCCTCCTTTTTAGGTGCCACCCTACTTGCAGTACCGGGACTCACGGGACTCACTTCCCTTTTCAGCTTCCCTTGCTCCATCGTGCAGAAGCCTCACAACCGCTCGCCACCAATCCAGCCTCGGTCCCTCCACTGAAGCTCAAGGGATTGTTCTTGCAGCCGAAATCTCCCAAGTTCTCGAGCCAAATTTGGTCTTGTCGGCCATGTCTCTGTACGACGGCGAGCTCGCCGGAGTTTATCCGGAAGAGAACGAAGACCGCCACGCCGTCCAGATGGACGAATCCGACTACGAGGACGATGAGTCGGACCAATCCGTAAGTGTAGCCGCCCTCCTTACTCAGCTCTCAAATCCTCTTGCTTCTTGGGAAGTTGAGAAATGATATTTCGCTCTCAAGTCCTCTTTTGCTTGAACACCGCTGACTCAAGTCCTTTTGCTTGGTCTTTTTATGCCGTTTATTTCTTTGATCAGTTTACGTATGCGTGGCCTATGCCTTGATTTCATACAGAAATTTGGGAAATTTTGCTGATGAACACTGGAGTACCTAGTTCTAACTCTTTCGGGGGGAATTTTGGAGTTTGATTTAGTGCCTAAATTAGTTCTGTTTCTAGATTTTGGGAATGCAGTTTGGAGCATTCATTTCAGTCTAACACGGGAAATTTTGTGCTTGTAGACTTGTAACGCGACAGAAGACACAACGGCTATGGATGTGAAGAAAGGGAAGGATATGCAAGGGATCTCTTGGGAAGCGACGAACACCACAAGAGACAAGCACAGGCAGGCAAGGTTGCAGCAGTATGCCAACTTTGAGAACATACCTAATTCAGGAAGGACTGCAGAGAAGGTATATCATATTTACACATTCAGATTAGTTAGTTGAGTAATTTTTTTAGATTGCGTAATTTTAAATGGTAATATTTCTACAGGATTGCACACCTGCAAAGAAAGGTCAAATCTACTATGAGTTTCAGCATAACACGAGATCGGTTAAATCGACTATTCTTCATTTCCAGGTGAGCTATGGTTTTAATTGTCTATGGTTCCAAATGTGTGTTTGTTTGCTATGCTTGGTTCATGCTATGCTGAGTCTAATTGGACTTGATGGTTGATAGTTGAGATGATAGTATATCTGCCTTTTTTTTTGTCAAAGACTTGCTCTTTTTTTCCTTTAGTGTTTGTTGACCATGCGCTGAATTACTGTAGAAGTTTGTTAATTACATGTTCGCATGACCGCTAAGAAAAAGGAGGTTACTTATCTTGATGAATAATAGTAATTAGGAAAATACAAACATTCAGTAGTAGTACCAAGAGTTTAGCCTTTTCCCTCCCCCTCAATGTCTACTTCAGCAAAGCGTTGTTGCCAGTTAAATGACCTGCATTGGATTCCTAACACCAGATCGAACATTTTTCCAAAACCATTTTCAATAGTCGATGCAGATTTCTGTTTCCTATTGGGCGTCAGTACTACTTTTTAAGGCAAATTCAGTAGGGGACTTTTATGATTGTATCTGAACATCAGACCGACAGATGCTCTAATGCTATTAATTGCTTGCTCAAATTCTTTTCTTAAGCTTGCTCCCTCACTGTCTTGCAGTTGAGAAATTTAGTATGGGCAACAACAAGGAATGATGTGTACCTTATGTCATACTATTCTGTGCTTCATTGGTCAGCATTGACTCGTGAGAAGCAAGAAATCATTGATCTTCAAGGGCGTGTCGCCCCATGTGAGGTACAGGGCTTCACTTCCAGACGGTTATTTCAGCTTGGCATTTTTCTTCAGGGTGTTGTATATTTGGTGTATGGTACTACAACCTTATTTTCTTTGTGCTTTGCCTTCAGAAACACCAGGGAAATTTCTCTGAGGGATTTTCTCGAACTCAAGTCAGTGCTTTGGCAGTGAAAAATAACTTGCTAGTTACCGGAGGATTTCATGGCGAAATAATATGCAAGGTAATTCTTTTCCACCCTCATCCTCCTTCCCCAATTCTGATTTCTGCAAGCAATTGTAACTAGGCTCTGATGTCTGTTTGTTTGCTTGGAGAATGCAGTTTTTGGATCGTCAAGGAATAAGTTATTGCTGTAAGTCAACACATGATGACAATGGTATTACTAATTCTTTGGAGATATATGAGAAACCTAGGTACTTTCTTTTCTACTAGCAAAGAATTTTTGTGATTCCAAGGAATTAATAGCTCTGAATGTCAACCTGATCATGTTTCTTACCTTTTTCTTTGCAGTGGTTCTCTACATTTCATGGCCTCAAACAATGATTGTGGAGTTAGAGACTTTGACATGGAAAAGTTTCAAATCTCCAATAACTTCCGATTTGCATGGCCCGTGAATGTAAAGTCTTCAGCCAGTTCTTTAATTGTCCATTTTTAGTGTCAAAATTTGTTGGATTTTTATTTTCCTGGTCACATCTCGTTCTTCAAGTTAATGCTCTTTTTTGTCAAAGTGTGTCTTCCATCTTCCATGGGGTTGGAAAACTGCAGTAGTACTGATCTTGTTTTGCCTCTTGTTTATTTTCCTGCAGCATACATCAATGAGCCCTGATGGCAAACTTGCTGTGATGGTAGGGGACAGTCCTGATGGACTTCTGGTTGATGCTAATTCAGGAAAAGTAAGAAGAATACAATGTGCAGTCACTTGACTTCAAATGTAGGATGCATAATTCATACAAGCTTACATCTGTTTGTTTTTCACAGACGGTTCATGAGCTCCGTGGCCATTTGGATTTCTCCTTCGCATCACAATGGAACCCAGATGGCCGAACATTCGCCACTGGAAACCAAGACAAGACATGCAGGGTGTGGGACATCAGGAACCTCTCCGAATCAGTTGCTGTATTGGGTGGCAATATGGGAGCCATCAGGTCAATTCGCTACACATCCGATGGGAAGTTCATGGCCATGGCAGAACCCGCAGATTTCATCCACATCTTCGATGTCGAGAGCGGATACACCAGGAAGCAGGAAGTGGATTTCTTTGGTGAGATTGCAGGCATATCGTTCAGCCCTGATACCGAGTCTCTCTTCGTCGGTGTGCATGATCGCGCAAACAGCAGCCTCCTCCAGTTCAGTCGGCGACGGTTCTACTCGTACCTTGACACAGCACTGTGAACACTTGCAGAGATCAGTATGAATGTGTGATCCAGATCACAGGTTGTAGAAACTATTCTATATGTTTGTAGATGTTGCTCTGAAGAAACTGCAGCGTGGTGCGTTTACTTTTACCGAACGATACCCAAGCAAGCCAGCTCTCGTTGGCTGAGCAAGTTGTAGATATTCAGGGAGCCATCTTTTCGGAGATTTGTGCTGCTGCAGCTGTAAGTGTGACGTTGTTGTACATAATCACATAAGCGCTACTTGACCAACAGTTTCGCACAGGTGATTCACCGATTGTAGCTGGTTTTGGCGTCAGATTCTGTTCGTAGTCTCTTGACGAAATAGTCAAAACCAGGGGCTAATCTTACGGGTTAAGGGACAATTACCAGGCATCAGCAGATTTGAAATGTATGCCGGTTGAGCAGGAAACTGACAGAGAAGTGACAAAGCATACAAAACAAAGATAATATTGATGTCACTGAAAGGTTTTAGGAGGTTAACCCACGCCTTAAATGGCGAATTACAAGAGAACTTTGCAAGCATGTTTACACAAAGGGATTCCAGGTTTACTCTTCTACAATCTCATGTAGGTACAACCTCGCTAGACGAGGGAGAAAGCCGCAAAAGATAGGCTCCTATAGCAATACACAGCAGTATAAACTGAACCAAACAATAGAGTGAAACCCTGCTGACCTTAGATTGCAGCTGCAGGACTTCAGAACCATTGGACAGCTCTTTGCACTGCACCTGTAACTTCTCCGCTATCGCCTCTAACACCATTGCTCTGGTTTCGGTGCGTCGGAGTTTAAGTGCGAGCTGCTTGTAGTCTTCACGTAGAGACTTTTGCGCTTCGTATAGAGCCATTTGATCCTCAGGCGTAGTTACGGAGACTTGATAAACTCTTGTCAGGATGGCACACCGAATTTCTGCTTCCATCTTCTCCTGGTACAGTTGATCTAGTTCAGAATGCAGCGACAGCAGGTTGGTATTCTCAATGGCGGTTGCCTCGAGTTCATGTATTCTTGAAGCCTTCTCCTTGATCAGTGCTGATGCCTCCTCCAACCTAGGCTCAAGATGTTTTATCCTTCCATTTACTTCTTCAATAGGTTCTTCAAGATGGTCTGACTCACTCCACTCATCATCATGGCCATCAAAATCACCATTTGCTTCTTTTCTAATTGCCATGATTTTTTCTATCTCTGCAACATAAAAAAGGAGAAATGACTATATTAGATAGAGCACGATATAGAAGGTGGTAATATTTCAATGATATAGAAGGTGATAATATTTCAATCCACTAGATATGAAATGTAACCGTGCTGCTTTAACAAATGAAACGAGAAGGAACTTATCTAGGGGGAAAGCGTATCAGGACAAATCTCTGAAGTCAGGATATGCTTCTAGAATAAGGTGACATAATTCTACTTGTTGAGTTGAATTAGATGACAGTTTTTATTGTTCAATTGCACATTTCCTTAAACAGTATGTCTCTTCATTTTTCACAGCACAGATTTAGTGTCCCTTCACTCCCCTAGGAATCCATTCCCCTGTTACATCTGGGAATATGGAGAAGCGCTTGGCATTTTTCAAACCAATAAATTGTTCGTGCTGAACATAATAATAGACATAGACTTCAGTCAGAGGATCGAGATAATAACCAACTAACATTATACTAATTGCCAGATGCTAAATGCTAGTTGAATGGATAAAATCACTTGCAGGCAACAGATGAGTAGATTCATCAGACATTTAGTATGCAACTTCTTTCCGTGCAGCATATAGTTCAGCCATTTATATAAATAACCCTCAGTCAATTGGCCAGTATGTGGTGCAGCCAGAGTTAATTGCTTTCCAAGTTGCTAAGTAGCAGCCAAATCCTGAACTGTAAATCTGAAGCATAAAGAAATATATGGCAGTGTGGCCTTCAAATCCTAACAGATGCAGCCAGACAAAACTGAATCTGCCAAATAATTGTGATTAGACAGACAGTTCATACAAAGTTGAGATTGAATAGCAAGGATTGGGGAAGAATCATAATAAATTATGTCACATTCATGCGATCGGTTGGTACATGGAAAAAAAACTAATTGGATCATACCATTCTCAAGTGCTTCCTGTGTTCTCTGAAGAAGTGACAAAGTTGATTCATGGTCATAATCAGCACCAGAATGCATCCTTCCATTCTGCCCCTTCCCAACACTCGCCTCATCGAATGTATCTTCAGCACCATTCCCAGGATCAGCACTTCTCTGGACCGATCTACCCATCACACTACTGCCATTCTCTTTGCAGTAACCAGTCGATTGAACTTCCTGGCTGAGCTGCTCCTCGTCACTACGGTCACAGTAATTAGAGCAAACCGTATGAACACCATTGAGGCCGGCACCCAATTGCCGGGCCTTGAAGGCGTTCGAGCTGCGGAGGTCAGACTCGACGCTGGAGCGCGAGTTATCAGCCTCGGTGGAGACGGCGGCGCTGTAAGCAACCCTCGGCCAATCGGCGCGCGAGCGCGAGGCGCGCGGGTTCCTGCCCTGCAGAGAGGCGCCGCCGGGGGCGCGGGGGCGCGTGGACACCCTGTCCCGCTCGCGCTGGAAGAGCAAGGCGTGGTCGTGGCGCGGGGGCACGCGCGGCGCGCTCGCAGCGGTGGAGGACCTGCTGCTCCGGCCCTCGCTGTTGTCGGAATCGGCGCCGCCCGCGCCGACCGAGAACCCGGCGGCCGCGATGAGGGGGCCGAGGCCCGGGTCAAGCTTCGCCGGCGGGACGAAGCGGGACTCGACCGAGGCGGTGGAGCTCTCCGCCTCGACGGCGGGCGCAACGTGCTTCCCCTTAGGCGCGCCGGCGGCGAGCGGGAGCCGACGCTTGTGGAGCTGCGCTAGGTCCTCATCCCCGGCGCCGCCACCACCACCGGCGGCCGCGGCGTAGCCCTCCCCAAGCCGATCCTGTTCCCGCCGGATACGCCGCCAGCGACGGAGCCCACGGCCCTTGGTGGCGGCCGCCGCAGGGGAGCTCTTGGGAACAGCATCCGCCGCCGGCGCCGGGGACTCCGCGGACGACTCGACGGGGCCGTTAGACACACTATCCATGCTCCGTATCAGTGGAGGAGTAGACCAACCGCGGCGCTGGGCAGGAGGAAGAGCGACCTCTGGGGACTGGGAGCGGAGGCCATGGCTGGCTTTGTTCTTGCTTCGTGGAGATCGGAGAGCGGAACCGCAAGAGCGAGACGTGAAACAAAAAAATTGGAGAAAAAATAAGAGAAAGGAAAGGGAAAAGGTAGGATTTTTCTGGCCTTTTTTATATTTTCCAACAGAATTTCTGAGATACTAGATCGGTGACGAGATTACCCGAAAAGAAAAGATCGGTGACGAGATTTACCAGCTGCCACGCCAAATCTTGCTAAACCAGGGGCGGCGCGTTGGTTTCGTCAGCTTCTATTCCTCCAGAAGAAGCCCATCTGTCTAGTCAAAATCAGCTCAATAAACCCAAGAAAAGTTATACGAAATTCATCTATATTCACAATAGCCAAATTAAAAGGAACTCAATGCGAACTACCACACTCCCGATAGGCTTGTAGAACATGACGTGCAAATGTTGTTCAAGATTTTCCCTAAATTTTGGTTATAGTTGAAATATCTTTTGTTTGCAATATTTGTGCACGAGATACTTCATAACATCAAGCCTTAAGTTTTAGATAACATAAGTTGTAATACTCCTACCGTTCTTAAATATATGACGTTTAGGAAAAAATTAGTTTATTTTGAACTTAATTTCTTATCCTAAGCGTCATATATTTAAGAACGGAGAGAGTATTGTTAGTATTGATCTCGTCTGACTTGGTCCAACGACCAAGTTAGACCACTCCCTGATCGGGGGAGTCCAACCCAACTGGGTTGTGGGCCCCTGTCGCGCCGGCACCATAAATAGGAGGTGGGAGCCGCAGTGGCACGCACGTCGAAACCGTTGAGTGCCCACTCGCCCACCTCAGCCTCCCTACCGATCTGGGGGAGCCGGACAGCGATGGGAAGCTCCCTGCCCCAGCCGCCGCCGTCTGCACTGCACTGCGCTACACTGCCGGTCGTCACTGCACTGCACAGCGACGACAGACTCCATCTTCTCCGCAGTGTTCCTCCTCTACTGCCCTGTACCACGGTATCTCTCTTCCCTCTTCCTCTCTCTCGGTCCATCTCCAGAAGGACTTCGATTCACATCACAGTTAAAAGCACTACCCAACTGATCCACTCCTAGATGATCCCATGGTTCTATCAATGGTATCAGTCGCCTAGATCTAGCGAGTAGATCGAGTTAGGGGAAGAAACAGAGTAAACTCTCCGCCGCCACTGGCGAGGGGGAGGAAAAGGGAGTTCGCCGTGACGGCGGAACCCTAAAGGAAGATTCGGAAACGAATCAAAAAGAAGAACTCAGAATCAAAGAAGAAAGAGGAAAAAGCAAACTCCAAACTCTAACCCTAGACCCCGAAATGTAAAGAAGGACGGGGAAGGAGGACCTACCTTTGGGCCTCACCTCGTCGCCGTCGCGACCGACCGCCGCCGTGCGGGTCACGGACAGGAGCCGCCGCTCGCCGTCATTTTGCCGATGCTCGGGAAGGGGCTCATGGCGCCGCGGTGAAACCGCTCGACGGCGGCGCGCTCTCCCTAGTGGGGAACGCGCTCGCCGGCGAGGGGACTCCCGGCGGTGCCGCCACCCATCCTCCACCAGTCGCTGGGCGGCTGTACATCTCTCTAGATCTCACCGAGACTGGAGATGTGGAGGAGAAGAAAAGAAAGAAAGGAGGGGGAGATACCGACGACATCGGGCCGGCGACACTCAACCTCGCCGTCGCCGGCAAGGGGACCGACGACGGCACCGCCACCCTCTAGGGCCGTCATGGTTGCCTACTCTGGATCTTGCGGAAGCGAGTTTCGAGTGGGGAAGAGGGGAAAGGAAGGGCAGAGGAGTGGGAGACGGCCATGGCCTTGTGCCGGCGGCGCCACCACCCTCACCGTCGCCGGCGGGCTCGCCGGCCACGGGCACTCCATCCGCCGCCGCCGGAGACAGGTGAGAGATACGGGGAGGAGAAATGGAAATGTGACTAGGGTTTCTGGGAGAACCGTCGGCTGCGGTTTTGTCCATGCGAAAGCTGCGGACGGCCGTTGGATCACCGATCCGCGGCGTTGGACGGTGGAAATTGCATGGCGCCGAGCTGGGCTGGCTTTTGGCCCAGGCGGGGGCGGTGCGCAGGCCGATTCGATGGCCTGGCCGTCGGCTGCTGGGCCTCGGGCCCAAGTTTGACATGCGTAGGCCGGCCGCGGGCCGTATTTCTCGTGTGGGCTGAAAGCAAAATGTGAACAATACATCTCATGAATTGTTTTGATGTTTTTTCACAAGCATATTTGAATGAATTTGAATGTTTTTGTCTAAAATTTTTGTCTCTACTCAAATTGAACCAACGAGATATTTGTTTAGAGATTAGAAAGTGACAAAAATATTTATGAATAGCGTGTTTTCGTGAATTTTAATTCATGCTTTCCGCTGCAAAGTAAAAGTTTCATCCTCTAATTTTAGAGGAATATAAAGTTTTTCTGCTTAAAGTTTATCATGATATTGTTATTTTCTGACCAACGTTGATGATAACAATATTATAATTTTATCTTAAAGTTTTACTTAAAGTTAATTATGGTATTGTTATTTGTTTTAGTAACAATATTATGATTTTATCAGAAAGTGTTTTGTTTAAAGTAGATTGTGGTATTGTTATTCTTCTGACCAACGTTGATGATAACAATACTATAATTCTATGAGCTTTCTGTTTAAAGTTTAAATCTTTGTTTTTATGTCAAAGTGATGAATTTCATAGAATGGAAAAGATCAAGAGATGCTCTGGAATTAAAGTATTGTTTAGTAAAAGTATTGCTTCTGAAAAGAATAATAAAGAAAAGTTTTTCCGCTGCTATTTGATGTTTATCTATCAATAAAATCGGAACCAACGAGAAGATTTAATTGGAAGAATAGTTTAAAAGTTTTAGACGAGCTTTTCCCTGTGGGTAAAAGCTATAATAAAGTTTAAAATTTAGAAAAGCTTCCGCTGTTTTTTAAGTTAAAGAAAAGTTACTTATTGGTATTATATTGCCATTTGAAGCGTCAAAGTTTGAGCATTAGTAACTATATCAAAGAAAAGTTAATTTTGACATCTTCATACCATATGAAGTGTTAAAGTTGAGCATTAGTTTGCTCTTACATCTAAAGATAATGCTCGAAGATGCAAAGTTTTAAAGATAATTGTGATGTTTTCATCTCATGATCAGAGTTTGATGATGTCAATATTATGATTTTATAATAGTCCCGAGTTCTATGGTAATAATAGAATTCAAAGTGCATGAATGTTATATATTTTAATTTAACCAACGTTAAATTATGACATACAATTATCCCAGTAGAGAGAAATTGATAAGAGTTGATTTCCATCAACACTACAGATAAAGTTTTGAGTTTACTCAACTGCACAGTTGAGGTTAAGAAAGAAAAGAGTTTTCTTCATTTTGACCTTTTGGTTGATTTGGAAGAGAATCCCAAGTGTTGAGAAAAGAGTTTTAGTTTTTTCTCTCACTAAAGTTTTTCGTGACATTATGTTTGTCAAAATTTCTGATTAAATTGGAACCAACGAGAAGATTTAATCAGAAAATAAAGTATACATATGCGCATGTTTTGGTCATCGTGATTAAAATAAAGTTTTCTCACTATAAAATAGTTTATTGTCCTTCAACAGTAAAGGTAATACGTGAAATAGTCAGACACATGTCTATGTTTGACCAATGTTGAATTAAACATGTGTATTGACAAAAATCTTTCAGATTCAATTCTGGAATTAATACATTGGTTGTTACCAATGCATTCAAAGTTTAATGTCATTTGTCAGGAAATGTTTTAGCACTTGTGTCATTCATTCTCTAAATGGCAGGCAAAGTTTTATAATATTCATGTGTGACTTGAGTATCACATAAAAGACGAGAAGTCTGGGGGAGTTTTTTAGCTATCCCAGCAATACTCATGTACTTTTAAAGAGTCGAAGGACAAAAGGACAACTGAATTTGATTCAAAAGTCAAAATAGCAAGCATGACTTGCAAAAGTATAGCAACATGAAGAACTTTAATGAGTTCTTCACGGATGAGTTTTAGAAAAGGAACAAGGAAATGGTACTCTCATTATTTCGCATGACTTGATCATGTGAATAAAGTTAAAGTTTAGATGACTCCTTGTTCACAAGTGTTAAAATAGCTTTGAAATTATGGCTTGAAAGTTTACGCCATATTTCGAGGGGGAGAAATGATAGAAAGATTAATATTTAGAAATCTAATTCCCCTCAAAGTCAAAAGTGATGCACTGTATGCATTTAAAGAATGATCTATTAAAGAAAAGTATGACCGAAATGGGAGTATAATGGTCATAACATTGATACCCCAACCATAGAAATAAACAAAATTCCTCGAGTTTTGTTTTACCACGAATATAAAGATAGTTGAGCCTCAAAGCAATTAAAATAAAAGGATGATGCTTAAAACATCATACAAGGCTAGTAAAGACTGAACCCAATCAAAAGTTTAAAGATATTTGTCTCATTGAGATGGGAAATCTGGGGGAGTAAAGAATGTCAAGAACTAAGGCTTGAAGAGAAGTGGGACTGTATGTGCACTCCAATGATTCAAGTACAACAATTGTCTCGATATATATTTTGGTGTTGTATGATCAACAGAAGTTGAGGTGACGACAGATGTTGATGTAGTTCAACACCCGTCGTTAACTCTTCAAGAGAAAAATTAAGTCAAGGAAATTCTTGCTACTCAGGTCTCTGTGGTAACAATTGTTTCTTTGGAAAATCATAAAGAGCTACAATAACCCCAGACAGAAAACAATATACCTAGTGGTGTCTTGTTAAAGGATAAGATAGAGAAGCATAAATGAAGGTGAGTCCACCTCATTTGGAGAAGCCATGAGAGGTGTTCGTTCATCCTTCATGGAAAATGTCATGAGACCTAGAAGTTCCAAACTTGGTTTTGGAATAAAGAATAAGTTCCTGACAGAGCCAACACGGTAGGCTGTAATGGGTCTACAAGAATCAAACGTGACTCCAGAGGGAACATATAAAAGCTATCTAGCGTGTCTTGTGGCAAAGGGCTTTATGCAAGGAAAGGACATATTAAAATGAGATTTATTCCTGAAGTCTCATGAAAGGATTCTTTTAGAATCAAAATGACTATAGTGGTATATCATTATAGAATTACATCAGACCGATGTAAAAATAATGATATACAGAGTTTTGTGCGAGAAAGCATATACATGACATAACCAAATGGTTTTTGTTATAGAAAGAAAAGAAAATTGTGATACCACCTGATGAGATGGTACTTATCTGATTTATGTATTGAATCGGATCACAGAATAGTGATATCTATAGCTCTACGAGAACAAAAAAAAGTTTTGGGTTTTAAGTAAAAGTCAAGATGACAAATTACTCATCTGCAAAGTTCAGAGATGGGAAATCTTGTTCCCACATTCAATATGTAGATAATGTACTATTTGCTAGTAGTAAAGTTCAATCTACTATTGGAGAAAAAAAAGGTTGTTGTAACCTACAGTTTTTGAAAAGAATAATCTCGTTGAAGATCTATTTGCTATAGTTAGGAATGGAAATTCTTTAAGATAAAAGAAAAGGGGTATTTTAGATTATCGCAAAGGGCATACTTAGAAAAGAATTCTAAATACAGTATGCATGCGAGCAAACTTACGCCTGTCTTACAGTCAAGGGTAATAGTTTTGGAATTTCAGTATTCCAGGAACCAATATGAGATCGATCGAAAGAATGGTGGTTCCATTTGCTTCAGCTGTTGGAAGCAGAATCAGTGCTCAAAAGATTTTACCCTGACATAGTTTAAGTATCCGGGATGTTTTGGCAAAAGTCCAATCCAGCAATAGATCACTGAAATGGAATTAAAAGAATGTTTTTGCACTCTTGCAAAGTGTTGTAAGTCTCATGCTAAGTAATAAAGAAACTCATACTCTCAAAGGATTGTGAGTAAAAGGAACTAAATTTTGGTGAGTTGTTTAGTGAAGCCCACAATAGTAGCTAACACTCACGATTGGAGTTTTATTGTGGAAAAGCTCCAAAGTTGAATAGTTGTGATAAGATGGGTTATGTACACCCAAAGTTTTAGCATGATATGAGGCTACAGGACAGGCTTAATGGTTGAAGAAACCTTGCCCGGAATTGATAATGGTAATCAACAGTAATATACCATTTAAAAGTTTTCTCTCCTATGACAACATGTCAAGTGTGCTGCCAAACACATTGACAAAGTGTTATATGTTGCAAAGAAGAAAATCCAGAATCACAAGATAGTTTTAAGCAAAAGTACCAAGCAAATGCTTGCGGATCCGCTTAATAAAGGCCGACCACCTAAGTCGACATGGATTTCACGAGAGGCCTATGATTTCTGGATAACAAAGGGTCTAAGTAAAAGTTAAGGTATTGTTTCACTACAGAAAAGTACATTGTGGTTGTCTAGTCTTACAGTAATTGATACTTGTTATGATGAGGTATGCCCTACGTACTGATCTGCACTGAGATGAGGACCAAAAGCAAAGCAAGTAAAATAGTTATGTCAAAGTATAAAGTTTAAAGTATAAGATGAGATCAATGGGGAGAATGTTAGTATTGATCTCGTCTGACTTGGTCCAACGACCAAGTCAGAGTCCCTAGATCACTCCCTGATCGGGGGAGTCCAACCCAACCGGGTTGTGGGCCCCTGTCGCGCTGGCACCATAAATAGGAGGTGGGGGCCGCAGTGGCACGCACATCGAAACCGTTGAGTGCCCACTCACCCACCTCAGCCTCCCTACCGATCTGGGGGAGCCGGACAGCGATGGGAAGCTCCCTGCCCCAGTCGCCGTCGTCTGCACTGCACTGCGCTACACCGCCGGTCGTCACTGCACTGCACAGCGACGACAGACTCCATCTTCTCCGCAGTGTTCCTCCTCTACTGCCCTATACCACGGTATCTCTCTTCCCTCTTCCTCTCTCTCTCTCTCGGTCCATCTCCAGAAGGACTTCGATTCACATCACAGTTAAAAGCACTACCCCACTGATCCACTCCTAGATGATCCCATGGTTCTATCAAGTATCACTATGTTATCTTTTGCTGACTTATAAGACATATTTGTGTACTGATTTGACTGAATGATTTATTTTGAAAGAAAAATACTACGTCAGAAGTAGAAAAAAAGAGAAACCGAACAAAGCCTGACTCTTCTTTCTGAATTGTAAGAGAATTTTATATGCGTCCTGACCGTTAGATTGCGTAGTGGCGTTTCTGAATTTTACTTCGTCCGTTTCAAATTTAAGTATTTCTATATAATTTGTTTTAAACCAAACTTGTCTTACTATTTGTTTTTTACACTATGGAGTACTTTCATTAGACATACTCCGTACATGGCACGGCATATTTTTTTCATTTGCCATAGTAGATATTAAATTATTTTTAAAAATTGTCCGAATCAGGTAAGTTTTTTTGTAGAGAAAAAATAGGTGACTTGGAAGAAAGTCAAATCAAAACCACTTATAATTTGAAATGGGAAACATAATGGTACGGAATCCATTCCCTCTAAAAAAAAGGGAATGTAGTGCTCCTGCAGAATCAACATGTTTGGAGACAAATCACTGTGAACTGCTCCGGGAAGAAGATAACACAGTTTCTGTTGATTGTTGGGATGAAAATAAAATAGATTGTGGGAGTTTAAGTCTTGATTCAAAAACTTTGAGGCCCATATGACACAATTAGCAAGTTTAAAGACATATTTATGCATTTTGCAAATTCGAGTATCCGGATGACACAACGTTACAAGTTTAGAAACCGGTGGGCGTATTGTACTCTTTCCTGCGTGTGTTTTTCCTTCCATCTGAAGACCCACCACTAGAGGTCCACAACAAGGCTCTCGTTGCCGCCGTGCCGCGCCACGCCGCCACCACCACGGTTAAAAGCATCGTACACTCGTGGCTTGCTTCCAAGCCGCCATGCGGCGCCCTCTTTTCCTCTTGCAGACGTCCGAGCATGAAAGGATTCCCTCGATCTGAGGATTCTGCGATCTCAGGCCTTTTTTTAGTTCGTGAGAAAATTTGCCTTTTCAACGTTTTGAACTCCTGTAGCACACTGTAGCACTTTCGTTTGTTTGTGGTAAATATTATCCTACCATGGCCTAACTAGGCTCAAAAGATTCGTGTCGCGAAGTACATCAAAACTGTGTAATTAGTTATTTTTTACCTATATTTAATACTTCGAACATATGTCTGTTGACGTATTTAATGTGATGTGATGGAGAGATAGTGGAGAAAACGTTAGAAACTTTAACAAACTAAACAAGATCTCACTCGAACCACCACAGTCCATAGCACCAGCAGCACCCCGGCGTGTCGCGCTGGCCGCATGCGGTCGGGAGGCGCCGGCACGTAGCAAGCGGAGGAGGCGCGTGGTTGACAGGTGGGCCTGCAGATGCTCACACACCGTCTGCTAGGGGTGCAAATTGGTGTACTTCCGAACTTTTTTAGTTCAATTATTTGTACCACTTCTTCAAAATTAAACTAAAAAATATAAATAATTTAACTAAAAAAGTTCGAGGTGCACAGTTATCTTTTGCACCCTTACCGTCTGTTTTTTTAAAATGATAAAATCCCTTACCGTCTGCTGATTGACGAGTGGATTATTCATTCCTTGGGTGATTTGATTGGGTCGATTGTGTTGTACGCCTGCGTTGGGCCTGCCCTAACGAGAGACTGCAGGAAAAGCATCAGCAGCAGCAAGCAGCAGGCCCACCCACCCCACGCACGATCGTTCCACTTGCCGCCAGCCCAGCTCCCCGTGGGTCGTGAAACTCCAGCGAGCCCACGCCACGAATCATCATGGACCACTCAAAGAGCTGCCCGGCCCAGCGGGACAACGTCAGAGGCGCCGCCGCCGGCAACGTCATGGCTGAAATGGCGTCATAACTGGTAGATCCATCCTCCCCCATACCCTCCCAACATTTTTTTAAATTTGCCATCATTAGTTATTCAGGTGGGAGGGTAAGGAGGATATCCGCACCGGCACGCTGGATGGGCTACTCCAGTACGTCTTTGGTTTTTTTTAAAGATGTGCATAGCATATTTTTTATTAAGAAGAAGAGATTCAGAACAACAGTTTACAACGAGCATCGCCACCGGCTCAAAGAAACTGAGCCAGACGGAGGAACAAACCGAAACAAACAACAAAAAATGAGATAAACTACGCGAAACAAAAGGAGGGCGATGACAACGAGCGGACAACAGCATGGCGATCGACATGAACCCAGCCCGAGCCCAAAGTCGCGCCTCCTTTGTGATGGTGGAAGCGAAGTAGCCCGCTCGTGGACTCGCCGGTTACGCTCCTTCTAGATCGACCAAGCGACCAGCCAGACCAAAGTGTCAAACCCCTTGCGAGAAGACTTCGCCACCGCCTTCCGCGCCTGCAGCCACCAAGTGACGGCAGAGTCTTCGCGTAATGGAGCAAGACCTCCCATACCGAAGAAACGCAGGACGCGGAACCAAGCCTCCCGACTGAAGACACAACCAACGAGCAGATGATCCAACGTCTCGACCTCCTGAGCGCAGAGGGCGCACTCATCAGTGTCACTCAGACCATGTCGTCAGAGCCTGTTGGAGGTCCAGCAGTGACCGTGCAAGACAAGCCACCCAAAGGACCGCACCCTACCAGGTGCCTGAGTCTTCCAGAGCTGCGGGGCTCCTAGAAGATGCGACCTGCCAATGAAAAGGGCTCGATAAGCGGAGGCCGAGGAAAATTCTCCTGAGGCCGTCCACTTCTAGATGAAGCGATCCGGTGTGTTTGCTAGCGTGAGATCTAGCAGGAGGCGCCAGTGATGTCACGGACCCAAGCTTTATCTAAAACGCCATCACACACCGTGCGCATGCGCCTAATCCTCGGCGGCACCGCCTCCCAAAGGTTCGGAGCCAACGCCTGGATGGATGCGCCCTGGATCCAGTTATCCGACCAGAAAAGGGCTTTTCTCCCATCTCTAACTTCGACCGAGATGGAAGCAGCGAAGAAGGCCTCCGTGTCCGCCTCATTCCCAAACTTGAACGCCGACCAAGTTCTATCCGGGTCGTACGTGTGAACCAAAGCTATCGCATGCGGAGCGCCATGCCCATCAACTGCATGTTGGGAAGACACAGTCCACCCAACTCCTTAGGGCAGCACGTGTTGACCCAAGCGACCACACATTCCCCCCTGAAGCGACCTCCGTCACGCACCAGAGGAAGCCTCGGATTAGGGTATTAATAGCTTTAACCGCCCAAGGAGCGACCTTGAGGGCCATCGAAATGTGCATGGGAATGGTGCAAAGGGTAGATTGCGCCAATACCAGTCTACCGCTCCTGATGAGCAACCGCCTCTTCCAAGCGGGATCCGGTTAGTGACCTTGTCGACTAGCGGCTGCATGGCCGCCCTAGGTAGCCTTCCGAGTGAGAGAGGTACCCCAAGGTAAGTGCAGAGGAAGGAAGCGACCACACACCCTAACAACTCAGAGATGAGATCGGTGTGCTCCCCCTCGCAACGTATCGGGAACGCCTGACTTTTTATATAGTTTGCATCCAACCCCGTCGCCCTGAAGAAAAGGTCCAAGATGGCCCTTATGAGAAGGAGGTCCCGCTCGACCGGCGACACAAAAACGACCACATCGTCCGCGTACAAGGATATGCGATGCTTCAAAGCTGGCGTCCCCAAGGGCAAAAACAGACCATGGCTTTCTGCAAATGTGATGAGTGCGTTAAAGCACTCCATCACGAGAACAAAGAGCATGAGAGAGAGGATCTCCCTGACGGAGACCTCGACCATGGCAAATTCTGCGACCCGGCGAACCATTAAGTAGGACCTTCGTACTGGCAGTGGAAAGGATAGTGGAGATCCAGTTGGTCCAAGTCCTCGGGCAACCAATCGCCGAGAGGAGATCCAGGAGAAAAGCCCACCCGACCGAGTCAAATGCTTTCGCTAGATCAATTTTAAGCATTACTCGTGGGATCCTCTTGGATGTGAGAGCTCACGTCGTCCCAAGAACACAACAGAAGTTGTCCTGAATCTGGCGACCTTTTATAAAGGCATTTTGGTTTAGGGATACAAGGAAGGGCAGAAGCGGAGCAAAACGGTTGGCGAACGCCTTGGAGAAAAGCTTGCCGAAGCTATGGATGAGGCTGATAGGGCGATAGTAGGCCAGAGTGGAGGGGTCAGCTCTCTTCGGTAGGAGGATGAGAAGGGCATCATTTAGGTGGTGGAAGCTTCGGCAATCCATTGAGGAAAGAGCATCAAAAGCGCGGATGATGTCCCTCTTGATGATCGACCAGGCCGAGCAATAAAAATGACCAGTGAAGCCATCAGACCCAGGCGCCTTGTCCAGCGGCAGCTCCATAACGACCGCCCAAATTTCCTCCTCAGTAAACGGACGACCAAGACCAGACAGGTGTCTCCGATGGATCCCCAAGGCCTGAAAATCGAGGAGGCCTCCCTGTCGTGGGCTGCTCCTAGCACAACGGAGAAGTAGTTGAAGGCGGCCTCTGCCTCATCCTCCTCCGCGACCACGGTTGCCCCCTCGACCTAGAGTGAGGCAATGTGATTCCCCCATCTACGATGGTTAGCATGTAGCTGAAAGAATTTTGTGTTGGCGCCCCCTCGTGGAGCCAACGCATGCTGGAGCGCTGACGAGCCATCGTGCGCTCCAGTGAAGTTAGACCCAGGTAACAGATCTTCAAAAAACCACCTCAGCGCTGCCTCCGCAGGTGACAACGACCTGGTATCCTGGGCGGCCTCCAACCGGAAAATAACCTCCTTAGCGACCGCGATTTGGGTCTTCACGACCCCAACCGCCTTGGCACTCCACTGTTGCAAGGACTTGGTAGTTTCTCGCAACAAGTGATCGACCGTGCGAAGGGCATCTGCGTCCGGCCTAGGGCCGGACCACGCAAATTCGACCACCTGGAGGTATCCCTCGAACTGTGGCCAGAAGGCCTGAAACCGAAAACGACGTTTCGGGTGGAAACCATCATCCAAAAGGAGCAGCAACGGTGCGTGGTCCGAACACCGCGATGCCAACGCCTGAAGCGCGGCCCTGGGAAAGGGCGCACCCCAACAAGAGGAAATAGACATCCTATCGATGCGTTCCAGGGTTGGGTGGGCCCTCTCATTACTCCAAGTGAACAAGCGACCATGCAGGTGCAGCTCCTCCAACTCCAAGTCATTTAAGAGTCTCCTAAATCTCCCCATCATTCTCCTAGAGAGGCGATCGTTATTCTTGTCCTGGGCCTGGTAGATCAGATTGAAGTCACCACACAGAACCCAGGGACCGACCAGAGAAGCGCAAACATCACGTAGCTCCTGCAAAAAGGCGATCTTCTCCGCATCCCCCTGCGGGCCGTAGACCACAGTAAGCGACCAATGATGGAGCTGGGCACATCTAGACGTGACCTTAACCGAGAGCGAGTGCTCCCCACAATACGTCTTTGGGGTAAAAAATTCAGCACCGGCGTACTGGGAGGCCAACGGTATCTCCCCCCAACCCCGCGCCGTTCGCCATTCCTGCTACCGCTGCGACGTGGCATGGGCCCCATCCCCCTGCACGCGTGCGCTTGTGCCCGGAAGCAGCACGGCGGCACCACGAGCGACAGCGAGAGAGAGGGAGCCGTCGTGGCCTCTGCCGCCGGATCTCCCATGGCTCCTGCTCGAGGCCGTGTCAGAGGAGATGATTCGCCATCGAGAAGGAGACGCCGCCACCCCTACCCTGCACGCGCGCCAGGCGCCACCACTGCTCCCGTGCCGGCATGGAGGCTGCGAGTGGAGCTCCTCTGCGGCCAGCGCCTGATACATCCACTACAGGCCCCTCTGTCACTACTGCAGTTGCCCCGCTCTGTCCACGAAGTCCAAGCCGTGCACTGAGTCCTCGCTGTCCATGGCGGCGCGGAGCAGGGGAGGGGCGAGGAGCAGGAGGCGAAAGAGGTGCGCGCGGAGCAGGGGAGGCCGACCAGGAGCCCCGCCTGGGAGGGGAGGCGTGCGGGTAGGGGCAGTCGGCCTGCTGCGTGCTCATCGACACCGAGACGTGGGCAGAGGGACGCAGTGGATCTCCGCCGCAGTAAGGAGCTCCACCCTCGAGTTCGCCACGACAGGGCCGAGGAGGCGAGCCGCTGGGGACGAGGAGCGCAGGGAGGAGAGGCCGCATGCGCGTCCTTGATTGGGAGCCGGCGGAGCTTGACGGCACATGGAAAGCAGGGGCGCGGTCTCACCTCACGCAGAGAGAGAGGGGAGGCACCACCGTTGCCAGGATCCTGTCCGTCGTGGGTATAGAGGAGCGACGGGGAGCTGCAGGGCCGCTTCGCCCGCCGCCGCACCGACGAGGGAGTGGAGAAGGGGTGGTGGTGGCGCTTAGCGGAGGGAGCGAGGGGTGCGCGATGGGAGGGGACAGCAGTGTGGGTGGTGGGATAGAAAGGAGGAGAGGGGGGAGAGAGGGGGGGTAGTTGGAGATGAATAAATAAAACTAGAACAGTCGGTGCGCGTTGCGCGCCCTACAGTGTATATAAGTAAACAGTAGAGGCTGATGAAGTTGGTCCAAATAGATCTTAGAGCAAGAATCACTTGGTCCAGCTCAAATAACAGATGCATAAGCATCCTATCATAATTGTAAACTCATGAACATGAATTTTCATCAAATAAAATGGCAATTATATCCATATAGTTGTCCATATATTATACATATATACATATAAACGATCATTCCAAAGCTTTTATCTAACTGATGGAGTTCATTACACCAAGAAATGAAGACTATTCTAATTCTGAACATAACTGTTCTAAAATCTATAGCCTTCCTTCTTCAGAATTTGTTGTGCATTTCTTCCTCAATGCCTGTGAACGGTGAACCTACAACCCAAAAAATATGCTAAGCATAAAAATGAGATTACTGTTTCATGTAAGAGAAATGTACCATAGAATTGTGGAATATATTCCCATGCAAATCTAACTATTGCAAAGGCTATAGATTTTAGAACAGTTATGTTCAGAATTAGAATAACTACATTCAACAAGTTAAGCTCTCACCAAATGACCAATTCAAACTACATACCGACATTTACAACATCTCTCTTTGTAAATGGTAACATATCATGTAAAAGAAAAAGAAGCAAAAGAATTAGATTTAGGAACTAACATATCATGTGCCAGTTGTAGATTGAACAAAAAGTACTGATTCTATGCTTACGGAAGGCGCCGCTAAAACTGCAAAGACCTTTTACTTGGTAAAAGATTCATAGCATGACTATTTGTCAAGGATGACATTTAACTGCTACCAAAAAAATGCAGCCATCTCCTGAAGGATGGGATCAAATGTTTTAGATTTTATTCTATGTCGCTAACGAGTCATCTCTTACACTGACATGATTGCCTATCAAGTCCAAATAATGCATTGGTCTCAAGCTTAACAGCCAGGTAACAAACAAATACTAACCCCAAACCTTAATCGTTGTCAAAATTAACATTCAATAATTCAACTGGTGTATAAATTAAGCAATTTTACCGATGAGTATTCTCATTTCAGCTGCCTTTTCTGTTCAGAACTTCAAAACACTATGCATAATGGCATTCTGTTAACAAATATATGTATAGATAAGAATAACAGGAACATTGGCAAATCAAAACGTATGGGAATTTGACACGAACGTTCTTAATTCTTGGTCTTCATGTACAAAGCAAAGAGAAGTCAAATTAGACGTTACAAATTAATCAACTAAGAGGTCAGCTATTATTGATCCACAAAAAAAAAAGAGGTCAGTTGTGATTTGGATTACAGTTGGGCAACTGGGATAATCCGAAACTCATCTCTATAACATGGAAAATCTTGATCAACAGCACTAATCAACAATTTTCATTTCCTAAAAAGAACTCTATCTACTGAAATACACATGGGAGGAAAACTATTGAGAAAATACGTACACTTTAGCTCGTGATATGTAAGCCAATATGAATCTGCAGTTACCAGCTTGAATATGAATAATCCTCTCTACGGTATCGAAGAGGCAGGAAATGCTAGACTGCTGGAAACTTTCTGCGAGTCAAGGTCCACAAGGTGCAACAATTGATATATTACAAATGAATAGAAGAAAAGGACAGACAGATAAGGAAAACTTCAAGGATATAAATATCAGCTCCAAGAACAACATCAAATCCACCAGGATGTTTTTCAATGATACTGCTTATGTGATCAGAGTTTCCCCACTCTAGCTTCTCAATGATACAGTCTATGCGTATATAAGTGAATAGTGGAGACTGAATAAAAATAAAAGTACCATACAAAAGTATATGAGATACAATATAGCATATAGGTACATTTGGTACACTATGCGTGCCCTACCGTGTCAACAATGAAATATAAGTAAACATAAGAGCAACAATCACTCGTTCCATCCACACCTCAAATGGTAAATACATAGACACCTATTATAGTTGTAAACTCAAAACATGAATTTTCATGCTGTGATAAAAGGCTAATCATGTTCATATAGTTTCCAGAAAAACATATACATTTACGAAACTATAATTCCAAGACCTTTATCTAACAGATACAATTTATTACACCAAGGTAGTGAAGATTATTCCAATTCTCCCCATAACATTTTAATATTGCACATAGCAAGAAAATTAAGAAATTAAGAAGCATTGGCCTGGTAGAAGGAACTGCAGATGCTACAATAGTACGCTGACAAATGTGAATATGAACTGAAACTACGGATTAAAAGGTACATATAAGGTCCCGATTAGAGAAGGGTAAACCTCACCCTGAGATCTAGCAAGATCCTGCTGAGGTGATCCAATAAACTAAATGCAGGCACATGAAACAGAAGAAGATGCAAGCACTCAATACCCACAACGTCAAATGAAGCAAAGATATGATCCAAATCAAAATCAATTGACCCACCTTCCTGCAATGGGCATCCCTGTCCCTAGGCACAGATCACCGAATTCATGGCCGCCTCTGCACCTGCACCGGACAAGCAAGAACTGGCAGATCAGGTCCTCGCCATCGCTCTCCCGGACAAACAAAGCTCCAATAGTAACTAATTTCTTCACGAGATAAGCGGATGGGGGCTGCAAAGCAGTAGTTGCTTTCTGCTCGCTCACTCAGCACCACCGGGTCATTGCTGGTCGCTCTCCTCCACGCCCAATCGCACAAATTAGCACAAATTAGGAGTTAGGAAAAGGGGAATCAATAACCAGGCAAAGGAATAGCAACATGAAGAAAGGCGAGAAGGTGAGGGGGCGGACCTAGTTGTTGCAGCCGTATAACCGATGTGGCAGTTGGTCGAAGCCGAGGCCGTGGGAGTTGATGCTATAGATCTGCGGGGCTTCATGGGCAGGCCGGCGACAAAGAGCGCGAGGACGCCATATTGTTGCAGGATCAGGTGCCGTCCGGTGGCGCCGTGCAGATCCCACCGCCAGACGAGCGAACCCGGTAAATCGCTGACGCCCCCCTTTCTTTGCCAGGAAGGGTTGCCGCCTCTGCGCCTGCAAGAGAGAGAGAAAGAGAGAGATGAGTCCCTGATGGAGCTGAGCAAGGGCGGCGCCGGACATGGCCTGACCTCATCCGCGTCGCGGCAACACGAGGCGGCACCAGCGTGGCTGAAGGACGGCCGTCGGCGGGCACCATCGCCGTGGTGCTAGTGGCGCGACTGCGTGGGAGCTGGAGCTCACGGTGTCGCCGCCGGCGGTGGCGCTGCAAGGCGGTCGTGGTGGTGTCGCAGCCGCCGCTGCGCCGCCCGCCGCGTCCCGCACGCCTGCTTCCTGCTGGACTCCCTCTTCGACTGGGGCTACTGGACGCCGGGGATGGCCGGGGAGGGAGACGCCGCTGTAGCTCAACACTGTCGCGGGGGGAGGCAGGGCGTTCGCACGACCGCACGTGAGCAACCGCGGGACGCCGTCGCGCCGCTCGTGGCCGCTGCTATTCAGGCGCCATCGCTTGTACTGCCGCAGCCAGTGCTTGAGCAGCTCGGCCCTTCGAGCTCCGCCGCGCCTCTTCCTCGCCGGAGAGCCACCACCGCTCCTGTGCCGCGCCACAGCCGTCGTCGGATCTGGATCTAGTGGGAGCGGGTGGCGAAAAGCCAGGAGGGGCAGTGACGGGGAAGTGTGAGGAGGGAGCAGGTGGGGCGGCAGCGGCGGTGGAGCATAGGAGCATGTGGGGGCGTCAGTGGTGGTGGAGAATAGGGAGGGGCGGCGGTGGAGGCAGCCGGCGAGAGGAGAGGAGGGGAAGCGGCGACAGGAAGGAGAGGGAGGGGGCACAAGATTTAGGGTTTGGGGTGGGTGGCCGCCGGGGGGGGTATTAGGCGGGAGTAAGATGGTGGTAGGGTTGTTTTGCAAACGTGTCTCGGGGGGTATTTGTAAATATATAATTTCCACTTCTTCTTGTAGAAATAGATTTTAGTTCGAGGGATCTAGTGCAAATGTTTTGAACGCGATTCCTGTGCGGTTTGGACTTGCTGGGCCGTTTCGCGATTTCCAGGAAACTGGAGTGCTTTTTCGCAAAATCGCCAAGATCACGCCTAGGCGGCCAGTGCCGAGCGCTACCGCCGCGAGCTCACGAAGCCTCCCGGGGCGACACGTACCCCCGGGAGTGCGAAGAGGCGAGCAAACTCGCTGGGCTTTTAAGAATTCTGATATGAGATAGTTGGTGTAGAGTATGAGATATGGAGTATGACGGGTGCAAGGAAACTGACTGTAAATAAGCGAATCCTGATGACCAATCAGAATATTCTTTTTTGGGGATGAAAATAGAATATGACGAGTGCGGACAGCCTAAGAATCTTTCAGTAGGAATACTTCGGCTTTTCTTCTTTCTGTTTCTTGTGCACTTTTTTTGAACAAATCACCCAATCTAATCCGCACACAAAGAACAAATGTACCATACAAATCAGTAGAAGATATGTCGAACCGAACCAGAAGCTCCTACTCATCAACAATTACCGGCGGAATGCTCGCTAAATCGCTGACACGAAGCCCGTCGCGCGTGCGATTAAGACTTGCATTCTCGCATTACCATCCCGATTGGCGGGCTACTCCCAGTTATTCTATTGCGACTAGAAAAGTGCCTGTGCGTTGCTACGGACAAATAAATTTCATCTATACGCATCAAACATCATCGTGTGCAATATTTACTTCTATGAACACAAGGCATCAAAGTAAATTATACCTAACTCACCCGCACGAGAAGTATACAAGTATATGACACCTTAAAAAAATCAAGTACCAAAAGAGCTCCTCAAGTGCTGAAGCAATATTATCATGCTGAATCAAGGGATCTCCCCATCAGAATTCAGAAACATGGAAACTCACATGAGAATATTAGGCATTTTCTAAGAAGCTTTTTCAATACACAGCTAAAGCTTTCAGATATAGGGCGAGTTTGGGAGATGTCACATGTGTCCAGAATCAAGTTTACTCATGCAAACGACTTAGTAAAATAACAAAAACACAATGTCATAGTGTATGATTATTACATGACCGATAGTCTTTTATTCTAACACACGAAGCGAGTAGCTAACAGTGGAAAGTAAACCACGAACGTCCTCCACAAGCAGTCAACTATGCAACGCACTCGTCGAAATCCTTCAGAAAATCTTCAAATCTTCCGTCTGAGCAGCAGACCGGGTAGTGTAGATGCAAGATAAATAACACAAGCATGAGCACATGTCGTACTCAATAAGGGAATAGTACTTATACAACATGCAAGGCTTTATAGTAGATGGCTGATAAGGTTAAAGCGATAAGCACTTTTAGTTGGTCAAAGTTTTATTAAGCAACTATTTACTAGCAAATGTAAGTGTATACCAACCCAATTAACATATGCATCAATAACATAAATATGAAATGCACAAGTTTAAAGTCCATCTTCTATAGTTTAATCATGTGAGGGTCCAGGCCCCTCGTGTCACACCTGATTTTCCGAAGAAAACCAAATGCATCTCATATGTGCGCCAGGATCAAGTTTACACACATATGATAGATGTCATGAGTGAAGTATCAATAAACAACAATAAAAACGTACAAGAGTTAAACCATTACATTATCTTTTAATACACTCAGACGGTAGACTCGAAGGTCTTTAAAACGAACAAACGATAACTAGACGAAGCAACTCCGTCTTCAGCTTCCACAGGCACATGACTGGGGGCACGCAAGCCTCAGAACTCATCGTAGTCGCTGAAGTACTCTTCTCCAGTGTTCTCCTCTGAACAACGGGTAAGCAAGGGTGAGCACACTTATGGTTGGAGCTCAGCAAGTGGGGGAAGATGCAAGGCTATCAAGGATAGGCTAAGAGTTTGCTGCGGTTAGCATTTTAATGTTGGTCAAATTTTATTAGCAAGCACCTATCTACTAGGTGTAAGTTTATACCATCCCACTTAAAAAGACTTTAGAAAACTTTCCATCTCAACCCATACATAAACCACAATTTAATTCCATCTTCAAGTTCATTAATCATGTGAGGGTCCAGGCCGCTCTTGACCGTGAGCACGGCTGATCGATCAGTTTTAACTCTGCAGAGGTTGTACACTTTCACCACAGCTCGTGTTCCCCATGTTGCCCGGGTTGATCAGACCCTTAAACACTTCCGAGGTGAGTGGCTAGGGGTCCACTACGAAGCCTTTACAAAGATATGCAAAAGACCAACAACCCGCATAGTTACAGATCAGGGCGGACCATAACCCTCCCTAGTGGTCAGCACCTTAGCAAAGACTTCTACACCAAAAGAACCGGGCTATACCCCTTCAACCCCGATCCCCCTTTGCTCCTTTCGGATAAGGTCATCAGTACATTCACACACCTAATTAATTGGCTAAGCCAGAGCCATATGGATTGTGGTTGCACTGTTTTCCTGGGTGGTTCTCCATGTTCCGATTAAACCATATGATCTTGTTATTAACCATAAGCATCATCTTCACCATAGTTATCATGATCAACATTCATCATATTGCAAAGATTCATTTGAACCATCCCAAGGTATAGCAACTAAGCATTTCTACCCAAAACATTTATTTAAAAGGGTTGTCCAAGGTAATAGGGATAAAATTCTAGTCATGTCCTTAAAAAGGTAATTTCCCATCAAGTTTATGCATAGCAACATTTAAATGTAAATATTGATTATCATGCAATTATTTAGGACAAAGAGGTATATGCAGAGGGAGAAGTCCACTTGCCTTCCTTGCTTAAACACTCAGGTTCTTCTTCTTCAAAAACTTGCTCTTGATCCACTTCAACTGGCTGCTCACTTGTAACTGGCACGATGTCTACGAGCACACAAGAAAACATACAATAAATAAAACAATACACCAAACATAAAAAGCTTAAAGAGAGGACAAGGTTTGGCTCTAGAACCGCGAACACAAAAACACTCGAAACTATCGGGAGATTTGGATGATCACAAACAAGGGCTAGCTATGTGCTTGGTATCTTTTAATTAAGCAAAATCATGTGCATAGGTTATTTCAGAGAAATACCCTATTTATAATTAAGCAAGTTATTTTATATTTAAAAGACGATGTAAACTTAGTCCAATTTTATTTATAAATATTCAAGTATGATTTATGCAAATTAAATATTTAATTTAAAAGAAGCATGTAAATCATCTAAACGTTTATCTTTATATTTCGAGTTATACTAAACAAATTATAATTTAAAAACATATTTATATTCATATTAATCAAATTAACATTTAATTAAGAAAACTCGGGATAGACCTATGTTGCTTTTATTTAGAAGGCAAATTGCATTAACATTAATCAAATTAAGTTTGATTATGAAAACCGAGGTGTACATCTAATTAACTTTTAATTATAAGAAATATTTAACTAGTATTAATCATATTAACTTTCTTATGAAAACACGTGTTAAACTCTAATTAGATTTTAATTAGAAAAGCATGTGTATTAAGAATTTAATCATATTTAATATTTAAATAAATTATAAAACAAAGAACATGTTCAACATTGGCCTTAACACGTAGTTTGAGTTGATATGAACCTAACGCAACTTGAAACGGTGGAAACGGAGCTAAAACGCAAAAGATACGGCCAAAACAAGGTTCAGGGACCTTTCTGTGAAGAAACTGGGCTTTCAGGGGCTTAACTGCAAGAAACCAGGGACCTAAAACATAATTACGTATATAAACCAGAGGTTTATAACGTAAAAATATAGAGCTTGGACCTCGGGTGGAAAAACCAGAGAAAACAGGGGCTAAAACGAGAAAACCTGGACCTATTTGTAAGGTTCTTCGAAGGTGGAAGGACATGGTTGTGATATGGAGAAGCTCGGGGGCTTTTCCGCAAAAAGACCACGGACAGCTCTGGGTTGACCGGTACACAACGGATTTGACTTGGCTTGAGGCAGATCTGGGCCGTCGATCATGACGTGGACGGCCGGGGGAAAGATTAAAAGATCAAGGGGTTAAGCATAAAGAAAGGACCTGAACGTAAGGATTTTTAACTGGTGGAAGGGTACATCTGTGATATTAGAAACTTGAAGGGTTTTCTTGCAAAACGGCCACAGCGGGCTCGGTTGACCGGTACGCGGTCAGGATTGACTCCGGCTGGTGACGATCTGCGCCGTTAATCACAGATCGGACGGCGGGGGGTGAACCGCATGCGACCGAGTGGCGGCGGCGTGATGCGCACGGCGGCGCCGGCGGCAAAGCTCGCTGGAGCTCGCTCGATTTCGAGCTCCCGGCCATGGATCGAAGCGTGGACAAGCTCTACGTGGAGCTGAGGACACGACGGACGCGACTAGGGCATCAGGGAGGTGGCTCGGGTGGCCATGGTGGCTTGCCACGAAAAGGGCGGCGGCGGCCATTCCGGCGAGGAAACGCGGTAGGGGCGGTGCGGTTTGTGGGAAACGAATGGGGGGATAAGGTTTCTCACCTCGCTACGCAGCTCCAGGAGAGGAGAACAGTGACGGGGAAGGAGCAGCGGCGGAGATCGACAGCGGCGGGTACGGTCGGGGTGCTCCGGTCCGGCGGCTTGGTTCAGCGGGGAAGGAGAGTTCCGAGGCGCCGGGTCCTCGTGCGGGTGACACGTGCGACGAGGAGGAAGAGGGAGCTCCGGGAAGGCGTCCACCGGCGTCGAGGGGGGAAGCTCCAAGCACCGACGATGTCGCGGCGGCGGGACTCTCTGGACAGCGGCACACACACGAAGGTGGAGGGGGATAAGGCACTCGGGAGGAGGAAAGGAGGTGCACAGGGGCTCAAGCACGACCTTTAAAGGCTTGGAAGGAGGGGGAAAGCAACAACCGGGGCCAATTGGCCATTGATGGCCATGGCGGCCGGCCCGTCTTGATGACATTCAAAGGGGCGCGTGAAGGGGGGAGGAGTAACTGAAGGAGGATGATGGGGAGACGGCCGGGGTGCTTCAGTGCGCCTTGATGGCCCTCTTGAAGGCGAGGAGGGGCAGGAGAGCTGGGGTAACGGCCGGTCGGCGCGACCGTTTGCAAAGCAGAGGAGGGGTGCTGGAGGAAGGAGACGGGTCTGACCCGTGGGGCCGGCCTGTCAGCGGCTGGGAGAGGGGAAAAAGAGAGCTGGGTCGGCGCGGGATTGATGGGCCGGAAAGAGAAGAGGTTGGGCCGGCGGCCTTCTCCGCTCGCAGGCTGGAAAAAGAGAAGGAGGCGGAGCGGGTCGGGCAGGCTTGCTGGGTTGGGCTAGAAAGAGAGAGAGGGAGAGAAGGTTTTTTTTCTGTTTTCTTTTCCAAACCTTTTAAACTTAAACACTTTTCAAACCTTTTCAACACTTAAAACTTTTCAAACTTTCAAACCAAAACTAAAACTCTTTTTCTTCACTCAAGCAAACAAGAAAAACCATGCATTTCAAAATATGATGCACAAGCACTTTGCTTCTAAAAATTATTCAAAATGATATTTAAATATTTTAGAGCCAAATTTATTTGATAAATTATTTATTCCTTAGAAAACAAAAATTAAAAGACCATGTTGCTACATTATTTTAATGATGGAATTTTAGGGTGTTACAGCTCGTAACCGTGAGCACGACTAACCGGTTAGTTTTACACTCTGCAGAGGTGGCACATCTTTACCCACAAGTCGTGTAAAAGTTCCAAGAACTTTAAACCCAACCATGCGATGCTAGATAGGCATCATACCACACTATGGAGGTGTGATTGCATAGGGACGCTACGAGGTCTTTACAAAGATTCCCTAGTGCGGGCTACTCACTAGGTTTCATGACTGCACAATGCATAACCCTCTCTCGAGACTGCGAAGCTACCATAGAGCAGACCATTCTAAGGGCCGGGCTATACACCAACTACCAGCACCCCCTTGCCCTTATCAGGTAAAGCATACCACACACTAAAGTTTCTAATTAATTAGCCAAGACAGAGCCATATGTCTTGTGGTTGCACTGTTGTCATGTGTGGTTCTCCATGTTCCGATTAACAAATAGTGCTCTTGTTTAATGATGGTACAACATAAGTAAATCAAGATTAACATTGTTGTTCATTAGAACCACCAAACCCAAGTTAGCAACTAAGCATGGTCTACCCAACATAAAAATACACCCGATTTGATCAAGGCATAGGGTAACAAGTCTAGTCGAACCTTAAATATAAATGGGACCCATCAAATTGATGCAAGCAATAAATAAACAACAGTATAATTAAAATGCACATTGTAATGGGTAAAAGGGCATGCATCAAGGACTTGCCTTCCATAAACTCTTGCTGCTGCTCAGGGTCTTAAAAGTCTTCAACTGCAGCAAACAATACAAACAGCACAAAATAGAGAGCTAAAACTATTCTATGCTTCGAGACGATCGTGTGGATATAAAGAACGCTAAAAACGGAGCTAAAACATGTATTCTATGGCTAAAACAAGATACAGGGGCTTATCTGCGAGAAAACTAGGCTTACAGGGGCCTAACAGTAAGAAACTGAGGGCTAAAACTTAAATTAAACATATAAACCGAAGGGCTACAACGTAAAACATAAAGGCTGGACCACGGGTGCTAAAAACTAGAAAACTCAGGGTCTAAAACAGAAAGAAAAGGATCTAAACCTAATTACTTTTGAACTGCAGGAGGACCGGGTTGTAAAAGATGGGAAAGACAGGGGCTCTTTTGCAAAACTACGATGGAGCAGCTGGGTTGACCGGTATCCTCTTGTTTGACTCGGGTTAGATCGGATCTGAGCCGTCCGTTAACGATCTAGCGGCTGTGGTTAGCTGCGCACGCGGTGGCGGCGGCGGACTCGCCGGTGAGCGGCGGCGCGCTGCGGAGCTCCGGAGAGCTCTATCGATCTCGAGCTAGGGGGCTCGGTTTGCTGTGCGGTTTGCGCTAGTGTGAAGCGGGCGGTGCGAGGGATCAATCTAGGGCACCGGGACGGGCGGTAGGGCGACGACGACGACGCGCGGCTCGGCGAGGCGGACGACGGCGAAGCACGAACTCCGGCGAGCACGTACAGACGATGTAGAGCACAGGAACATGAACAAGCGGCACAGTTGTCTTCCTCACCTCCACACGAACCTCCGGGTGCTCTCCTCGACGGCGGGAAGGCGGCAGCGAGGGAGATCGATGGCGGCGACGCACTAGGGTTATGGCGGCAACGCTGGGGAGTTCGAGGGCTAGGGTTTTGGGGAAAGCGAGGCCACGAGCGGTGGTGGCGCCTTATATAGGCCGAGGTGGCGGCTGCCTTGGCGTGCGGGCCAAGGGAGCACAGGGCGCGGGACGCGGCGCGGCCGGGACTCGAGCTCAAGTCCGGCTTGGTCGGAGGTGGGGGATGACGACCGGGGGCCACTCGTCAGCGACCGCGGCGGAGTGAGGTGGAGTGGACCGTTGTTGGGCCGGCGGTTGGCTGGGCTTCCAAAGCTGAGGGAGGACACGCGGGCAAAGCAGAGAAGATGAGGGGGCATCATCAGACTTCCGAAGGATGGTCGCTGGCGTTGTGGGCTGGGCCGCAAGCGTCTGATGCGTAGGGTTAAGCGGCGGAACCAGGGTGCGGCGTTGGACTTATGGATGCTGGGCTTCAAGCGAGGTTGGGCTGAAAGAAGAAAGAAAGGGAGAGGGAAAACTGAATTGGTTTTGGAATTTTGAAAAGAGATCAACCAATTGAATTCAAATTCAAATTTGAATTCAAACAATCAAAACAATGCACCAGCATGCATGCAACAAACATCAAGCCACTTATTTAATTTAGAAAAACAAATAATGTGTTTTTTCTTTTCTATACTATAGTCGCTGTGAAGAAAATAAAATGTTGGAAAAATTTTAAAATTGAGAGAAAATCGTTGTTTAATTTTTTCTTCCTATTCACATCCTGAAATTTGAAAATTTCAGGTTGTGACAGGAGAGCTCCTCCAAAACTGCTCCGCATGTGGAGCTGGAGCTGAAGTGGAGGAGCTGGTTTTTGTAGCTCCTCCATATCACTCAAAAACAGGTCCAGCTCCTCCTAAACTCTCCCAAAATAGCTCCTCCGACACTCTAGTGTTTGTTACAGCTGCAGCTCCTCCGACCCTACGGCAGTGTGTGGAGCTGGAGTTGGAGATCTCCCAAACAAGGCCATATAATGGGAAGCTGCTGCTAGTTGATAGATCCATTATATTAAATGATTGTACATGTTTCTCGAGCAAGGGCATGTTCACACCTATTTATCTGACCCTTTTTACAAACAACTGTTTGCAACACATACACTTGCTCTAGAATTTATAAAGATATTAGTACCATGCAAAAGCACCGACTCACCATAGCACTACGGTGCATTCATGCGTGCTCCTTCAACCTTTTTGGGCTATCTCTTTCTTGTAGTTGTTCTTTCTCAAGTCCGCTTCAACTTCTTTGCACATGTTTGGATGTGTTAATTGAGTGTTTCATAGTATAGGCAGTAGCAAGGGCACGATCCTATCTAGTAATCTAAAAAAGAGCCTCAACACTTAAAATCTTTAAACTTCACAATTGTCTGACATTTTTAAAGGACGGACTCATGAAGCAATCAACGTCAATTAAATGCTACTCCCTCCGTCCATAAATATGTGACATTTAGGACAAACTATTTAGTTCATTTTTAAACTAATTTGTTTATCATAAACGTCATATATTTAAGAACGGAGGTAGTACTGTATAACATGATTGACACCCTTGACCGCAGTAAATTATCCCACATAATAAGTGTGTTTGATAAAAACTTATTTTGAATAACAGAACAACTAATCTAGATGTTGCAGTTCTCAAGCTCCAAATATTTGCAAGCACTATTTGTGTAGTAGCAGGAAAAGTAGAACATATTTGCATGGTACTAATATAGTAATATAGCAGTACATCTTGATACTCTCCATATGAAAAAAAGAAACGGAAAATCCTAATGGCTGTAAGATTGCAGTCAATCAAAGAATTATAGGAACATTTATTAGTTGAGTGCCATCTTCAACCTCCCTCACACAGTAATCTTTAGTAACCCTTAATGTGCAAATAGTATTTCACAGCGATCAAGCATTATTGGCAATGTAGTGAAATAGCTAAAGGTGCAAGCGGAGAACATATCTCATACTCCCTCCGTCCCAAAATAAATGCAATTCTAAGACCGGGTACGCAAACCAATGCTAGGTGTAAAATTACAAAATTGCCCCGTGTCTTTTGTAAGAAAGATCTAGATATTGGTTTGTCTTTTGTATGAGAAGTTTCCGGAGACTCTTGTCTTTTGTGGTTACTAGGCCAAAGTTGCATTCTTTGTGAGACAAATTTTGAACTCTAGAATTGCATTTATTTTGGACGAAGGGAGTATTTCTTTAGGGAAAAACAATATTACGTGACCTGGAGCCCAATAAGCAAAATCAAGAAAAGACATTTGAATTAAACACTAATATGTACATTAACAATAATGTAGAGAAAACTAGGAATCACCAAGTAGTTCAAAGATATCTGCTACCTAGCACAAGAGAATTAACAACTAAGGCCATATATGTTTGACAGTATCGGTGACAGCTTGCCCGACAGTTGTCCGTGAAGATTGCTCTTAAGTGGAAGGTGAGATAAAATTATAGAAGTCAAGAAACTCTAAAGCATATAGTTAACAATGTCGCATCAGTTAAATTCTAAATCTTAAAGCAATAATAGATACAACTACATGGTTATAGAGTCAATTTAGATAAACAATGTCATAAAGAAAGGAATATCATTATAGTTTCAAAAAAAGAAATATCAAGCTATAACTAAAAATCAGTAGGAACTGCAAAAGAAAAAAGTTGTGCAAGATTTAAGCATCAACCCCAACTTATTAGGAATGTGAAATTCACAGTTCATAGTAATCTGGTAAAGGACGTTTTCTTGCATCCTGTCAGCATCTTTGGTTTTGAAAACTGTCACATGGATGCAAGCATTCTGATCACCTACTTGCCCTGCAAAAAGGTCATATAAGTCAAAACAGAAAAATAAGGTTATCACCAATCGCATTGGGACTGTTCCATATGCTAGTTCGTAGAACATTATGATCAGTTCCGATCCATGAAAGATCTCATATATATATCTCCAAATCAAGCGGTTAACATATAAAAACACTTTCAAATAAGTAGTTTCTGAACAGATAAGTATATGTACCTTGTTCATCCTTTCCCAGATATCTTGTCATTCTCTCAAAACAATTCAATTCACCTCGTCTGACAATCAACACACTCTGGAGTCATCATGACTGTACCCACTCGGCTCATTTTGCCTTGGATGCAGTTTCAGTGAAGCGTGCTACAACTTCTGCTCCTGCAAGCATTTTCTGATCATTCTCCTCTTAATGCAAATCTGTCAGATAAATATCATTGCAAATGTTTGTAAGAACACAAAGGTAGTTTAAGCTTACATCTCGAAACATATTTAATTTCTAGCCGGCATCAAGATAGCTTTATTGGGCATATGCTTACAGCTAATTAAGCATGTCCACTTTCCAAGCTATAAGAATTTGTTATCTCCGATTATGATATCATAGTCATCTCTTTATTTCCGTACAAAAAACATAGTATTTTAGACAATGCAAGATCAAATTTCAATCACTAGCCAGAAGTATGAAATTGTTGTTAATAACATCTTAATCACTAACCACAAGAAGATCCAAAAATATAGTAGTACTGAAAGATATAGCTATTGCAGGGTAGTGGACCAATCTCTTTGTAAGAAAACTGGCTCCGTTTGGATGTGGATATTGAAGTGCATTGTATTGAATTGAGTTCAATACCAAATCAGAGTAGAGTTGGAAACGTCTTACAATACCAAAGCGATTGTTTGGATGTGAATGAATCTGCTAGATGGAATTCATCTAGGTGGTAAATACCAATTTTTGTTTGGATGTGCATACCGTCTGATTTGGATTTGACCCATCTTCTTCTCCACCTCTCGACCCGACACGCCGGTGCTCAAGCTGTTGACGAAGGGGAGCGGTGCCAAAGCTGGGGGTGGAGGGCAGCGGCATGGCGGTGCCCGAACTCCTGGGCGGAGGGAGCAGTACGGCGGTGCTCGAATCGGTAGTGGAGGGATGGCGCGACGGAGGACTGGCGGACTCGAGGTCGCGGGCGGTGGGGAGCGGCGCGGTGGCGCCCAAACTCCTGCGCGGACGGAGCAGCACGACAACGCTCGATTTGGCGACGGAGGGACGACTCAACGCAGGAACGGCAGACCCGGGCTCGAGGAAGTCGGAGAGCGGCGCGCCGGCATCCAACTGGTGGGTGGAGGGGCGGCATGAGCTTGACCAGGGAACGACGAAGTGAGAGGGAGGCCGCCGGCAGATTGAGAAAGAGGGTAGTAGAGTTTCGTGAGATGAAAAAAAGATTGAAGGGGATGGCAGTGCATGGGTCCGTGGGAGCGGATGACCCAGGGGTAAAAATGGAACGCGCGCGAGAGAGGTAGATGTGCGGAGGGCAGACCCGTGCGCGGAAGGCGGACGCCCGGGCGGACGAAAAACGACATACCAGTTTTTTTTTATTTCATTCTGTTTAGAAGTAGAGATAAAAAAAGAAAAAAAAAGGAAGAGCGTATGACTGAAAACCATGCGGTCGACTGCCAGTGCCAGGTGGACGCCGCGGGTTGGGCGCTGACGTTCCTGACAAGATTTTTTCCGGTGGACCAACCACACCCACCGACAGCGTCCTCTTTTGACACTTTGCGCCGCGACCCACTCGCGTGCGGCGTGCCGGTCGCTTTCCCTTCCACCCAGCTCATCTGCGCCTCCGGCGGTCTCGGCCCGGCCTCCGCCTCGTCTCCGCGCGCGCGGGCTCGCTCACTCGCATTGGCGCGCGGCACCCGGCGGCGTCCGCGCGCGGCGCTGCTGCGCCAGGCACAACACGGCGGAGGAGTTGGGCGCGGCCGGCCGGCCTGACGACGCCACGAGGAGGGGAACACGGACGCATGGTGCAGTGAGGAACTGAGGACCCGCTGGAGCGTGTGCGCAGTGCTCGGCGCCGCCGGAGCCACACCCCATACCGCACCGCGCCGGCCCGCCCGCCCATGCTCTGCGCGTCCTTTCCCGAAGGGCCGAGGCCTATCTCCGCGCAGGGATTGGAGGCCCCCTCCGGCCCTCCCCCATGCCTCCTCCTCCGCCGTGTGCCCGTGCCCGTGCCCGTGTCCATCTCCATCCCCCCCGGCCGGTTGGGATTGCCCGCACGTTACGCGCCCGTGCACGTAGTCCATCGCGATCGATCCCCACCACGCTCAACGGCCAGTCTCGCCGTCGCGGGCGCGCGCGGCGCACGTCCTCACCAGTCGCCACCACCCCACTTGCTCGCGCGGTGTGGCGTGCACGGGATCCGCTCTGATCTGCACTCCCAGGCTCCCAGCACGTTGCGTCCCTCCCCAAACCATCTGCGACCGCGACCCTGTCGGTTGCCGTTGCCGGACGTACGCCGCCGCCGCGCGTGTACCATACCAGTCGCAGTTTGTGCGTACTTGGCAGCGCTTGCACATGTCGTTGATCGGGTGTCGTCGTCTCGTACGGGAAAAAAAGAACGACGCGATCACGGTCGCCTAGCGGTAGTTGCAGATGCGGAGAAGGACATACCTGCATCAGATGCAGCTAGGAGTAGGTCTCAATCTACTAGCAACGGGATTGGGAACAATTGAATGCGATGTAAGCAGCAGTAGTTGCTCCAATTCGGGTCACACACGCGTACAAAAGTATAGGTTACACAGCACGATCCGACGCTCTCATCTTGTTGCAAAAAAAAAAAAAAAAAAACAGAAACGAAGGGGAAAGAAAACTTATTGAAAGCACCGAGACACGACAAGATGGATTGGAAACACGGATCAGCAGGCAACAGCACGATCGAGACCTCGTCGATCGATCGCTAGTCGCTCGCTCAGACGAGGCGGCGGCAGATGGTGACGCCGTCGGCGATGGCGAGCTGGCAGACCTCGACGCGCTCATCAGCAGAGAGACGAACGTTGAGATCCCTAATGGCAGCCGAGAACCTGCGGTCGAGGTCGGACATGGGTGTATCAGGCGGCATGGCCACGGTGCCCGCCCACAGCGTGTTGTCGTACACGATGGTTCCCCCGACCTTCACGAGCTTGAGCAGCTGCTCGTGGTACTTGACGTAGTTAGGCTTGTCGGCGTCGACGAAGGCGAAGTCGAAGGCCCCCACGTTGGCCTCGTCGGCGAGGAGCTTGTCGAGGTGGTCCAGCGCGGGACCCTCGCGGAAGTCCACCTTGTGCGCGACCCCGGCCTTCTCGATGAAGGGCCTGCCGATCTCGTAGTACTCCCGGTCGACGTCGATGGCGATCACCTTGCCGTCGTCGGGGAGGGCGAGGGCGGTGGCGAGGAGGGAGTAGCCCGTGAACACGCCCACCTCCAGCGTGTTCCGCGCGCCCGTCAGCTTGATGAGCATACGGAGCAGCTGCGCCTCGTCCGGGGAGGACTGCATGAACCCCCACTGGTGCTTGTCCGTCACCAGGCGCAGCTCACGCATGCACTCCGGCTCGTGCGGCAGCACCGACGTGTCCAGCACGTACTGCAGATCCCGTTCAGTCAGCCATCATCATCAGCAACTGGTTTGGTTACGATCACACAAAGCCATCGGCTAACAGATGAGATTATTAATTACCTTGTAGAGGGCCTCGCTCTTGAGGAGCGTCTTGTTGCTGCTGTCGAGGCCTTGGTGGACCTGAGCCATGGTGTCGCCGCCGGCCGCCATGGAGGGATGGATGGATCTCTCTCTGCTCGCTTCGCCGCCGCCGAGACTTTCTCCGCGAGGTGTAGCCGGGTGCTTGGTTGATGGTGGTGTGGTGCTTTGCTTGCACGATACTACTACTAGCTAGTCTCTCACAGGTCGCCCACTACTCGGTCTCGCAAGGGGTACTCTATTTATGAGCTGGGGAGTTTTGCAGGGTTGGTGTGCGCTTGGCTGGCTGATTGGTGTGTGCCTGCTTACCCCACCATTATTCTTCCTAACCATTATAAAAAGCAAAAGGCGAGTGCCTTAGACTTTACACTCCGGCGCGCTCATCACCAACTCCTTTTGTTCCTGGAAACCAAAGACATTTCCCTCCCGTGTTGCTGTTGACCCACCAAACAAAACATGGCATTCAGCTTTCACTTTCTACTACTGTTTTTCATTCTTTTTTTTGATCGAGGAGAAGTGGAGAGACCATGGATAGATATAGATGCACAACCCCGGTGGTTCATTCCTACCACCGCCGTCACCTGCCGCGACCTACCCCGATCGATCCGCTGCCGTCGTGGATAGATTTTTTTTTTTGGGTTGCTTTTTTGTGAAATGAACAAGTGGCCCAAGTGGCTGCGCCCTTGCTCCTTGCTCCTCTGGTGTTGGTGCGGTTGTTCCAAGAAGCAAAGCGCAGGTGACGTTCGTTCAGCGAAGGCGCGGAGAAACGATAGGAAATTCAGAATATAGCATAGCAGGAGGCGTCGATGGTGTCGATTCGGCACGGTTTTTTCCTGCCACTCTGCGAGTGGTCGATGACGCGTACGTCTGGAGAGGCCGGGATCATCGGCTCCCTTTGGCACAGTTTAGGCAGCTGTTTTTGACACAGCTGTGCCAAACGGGTGCTGAAAATCGATTCCCAGCCGAAGCGGTCGCGATATGCGGTCTCTACAGCGGAAATGGCGAGACGCAGCGGAAAATAGTAGCTTCACCCGCTGCGTCCGCGCGCCTGACATCGCAGGTTACCGAATTGCCCCCAGTGTTGATCGAAATTACAACAAAAATGCCATCAAGGCCCACACACAGGATTCCATCAGGCGGACGACTCCTCCCGCACGCGGACGCTTCTTCCCACACGCCTGTTTGGCTGTTTCTTCCCGCACGCCTGTTAGATTGTACTCCCTCCGTCCCTTTTTGATAGTCGTTTTAACTACGGAGACATGTCCCTTTATAATCATCGTTCTCTATACCTAGCAGCGGTGACTCCTAGGTTGTAGGTGACCGCACATGTACCTCTGCCCAGACCTCATCACAACCGGCCTCATTCCACTCATGATAAAAAAGAAAATGGAAAATCGCAGCCTCACAGCATGCCTCATCCCACTCGTACAGCACTGCACAACATTAATGTCATGTCCTATATAGGGGCTTCAGGGTCTTTTGCCACCTGCTTTGGTTTTGAGTTTCTACTTCCGACCACGATCAAAGAGGGACAGAGGGAGTATGTTATAATGTAGTGAACATTAGCTTTAATTTGTTAAGCACCTATTTTTATTATTGTTAATTACCGTTACTTCACTTGCATTATGAACAGTTAGCCATCTATATTCCTATTATTATTATTATTATTATTATTATTATTATTATTAATTACCTTTAATTAATTTGCATTATGACGTTAGCTTTAATTTCTAATAAATGACATTACATTATTAGCTCAAACAACCCACATGATCAAGGGCATCCAGAACATTTCACCTCTACATTATTCGAGAAGCTGTTTTGCCAAACGATATCCAAAAATAGATTCAGCTTTATCAGAGAATCCACTTCACCAGCACAACCACAACTCACAGTCACAGCTCTACCAAACGTACCTTTTGTATGCTTCCGTCGACGACGATATTTTAGTCCCCAGGCGGTTCTGTGCAGGGTGGACCATGCACTGTTCAAAGGGAAAAATATATTTTTTTTCTCCCCGCATGCTAGTAATACGAGGAGCAGGAGGTGATGTGTCGGGCAGATCTGCGTGACGTTTGGTGATGCAAGTGCCAGATTTTTGCGCGAGTGCCGTGCGGCGTGGTCGTCGAGATGTTGCGTACAGGATCCGTTTCGGAGGGAGTGCTAGTGCGTTGTACTAGTGGAGTACGCGCGTCCCGGCGGCGGGCACGTTTGGTATCATCACCAACTCTCGAAGGCGTAGCACCGTAGCTCCATCACGACCGCACGCTTCCATGTGCCGCGACGGCCTGGCCGCCTCATGATTGGCCAAGCTAGGAAAAAGAGGAGCTGAGCCACTAGCCACCAGGAATGGCACCGTGCGCGCGTACGACTACTATTCCACGTACTCGGCACCGCCATGCATGTTCTTCGCCGGCGCCACAAACTGGTGGTGATCGATGCCGCCAACTTGCCAGCTCGACTCGCCCAGTCTGACGGCGAGGCTTCTCGTGCGTCTCCGCCCCCCGCCCCGCCGCCGGGTTGACGCCTTGACGGCGCGCGCGCACCCGGCCTGCCTGCCGTGCCGGCCAGTCACCCACCCTCCACCCCCACCAGGCCACCAGTCACCAGACCCACCGAAAGGGACGCGCACCAGGCCACCAGACCAAGCCACCAACCTTTCTCGTCCTCCTCCTCCGACCCCCTCCGCGGCGGTGCGGATCAGCGATCAACTCCCGGCTTTCACCGTCAACCTCTGCCAAGAAGCACCGCTTCATACTGCATCGAGTCTGCTCAAGATCCTCCGTCATCGGCTCGGCAGCGATCCTCCCACCGGCTCTGAAGGCGATGACTTACTACCCACCGACACCAGCCTCAGATTCATCATCAGTCGTCGGCGATATTCTCCCTCGACGACGTCTTCAACCACTTCAAGCCTTCGCATGGCGAGGCCCTTCCGCACCACCGCATCCATGCGTCTGCGACATCTCTGCTGCAGTGCGCCGGCAACCTGCCATCCGGCGGCGTTCTAGGATCTAGATGTAAGAACTTTGTTGTAATTGACACCTTTTTTCAAGAGTTTTTGTGTAAGTTTGCTGCTTTAATATAATATAAGTGGTATGTGTAAAAAAAAAACTGGCCGGCGCGCGCTGGTCGGACCGGCGATCAACCCACTCTACGTAACGTACTACTCCTATTAGCAACCCGTCCGATCTGAAAGCGAGGAGGATAGAGCTCCTGTAGTACGTTGCATTATTGCGTAAGTATTAGTGCTTGCGTTTATTTCTGATCCGATGATGACAGTTACACGGAGCAGCAGCTGGCGCGTGGCGGCGTTTGGAACAGTTCTTAGTAATTGATTTGAAAGTCACCATTCTAATTTATTGTCCCCCAAAAATGGACCTTTTTTTTTTTGAATGATCGATATGGATCTCTATCTTGCGCTAGCAGAGACTCTTTTTTTTTTTTGAGGAATCGCTAGCAGAGACTCTTCGACAGAGACGCGAACCAGACACGCCAAATGGGGAGAGCTGACACGGGGGGACTCCGGAAGAGGAGAAAGCAAGCATCTGTGCGTGGCAAACCGTGTGGTCGGAGCTCCAACTCGTAGTACTACAAGTCAGGCAGGGGTGGGAGAGAGACGACGATGGCTTGCACAGCCCGGCCGGCCGGCACGCACGCAACTACTGTACTGCCTGCACTGCTGCTATTGCTACGGTGCTATCGGTTACCGAACTCGTTTCGAGCACCAATCACCAACCCTACCGCGGTAGCGCCTAGTCCGCTACGGTCGGTGGGTCGCTTGTAGCAGTGCAGGCACGGTGTCACACTGTCACACTCACACCAGAAACGGCCACTGTACCGCCAGGTTCGCGGCGCGTCTTGTGATTGGCCGCCCCCTGTCAATCAGATGTGTGATTGGGTCGCGCTAAGCCGGATTTTTTTCTAGAATTACACACTACAACGCAGACGTTTACAACATGCACGCACGTTCGCTCCTATGAACAAACGTACGCAAACTCTACCTCTCTGAGCACTTCCGAAGGACTGAGCACCGACAGGTCTTGAAATTCCTGAAGTCACCACTGCTGCCTCGTCGTTGACGGGAACGTCACTTACCACTTAATGCATAACACCGGAAAATCCCGGAATAGATTCAGGAAAAGGTGCGAGCATCAGGATTTGAACCCTGGTGGTTAGCGTCCCACTAGACCGTCCTACCATTTGACTATAAACCCATTTGCTACCCGAAATTTTTCTGACTCAGCTCCGAAATTTTTGGCCACCAGTAATTTATTGAATGATTATTAGCCATATTGACCTATATCTGACTTGTGAAGCAAGTATTAAATCATTTTGTGCATAGCATATTAAATCAGTTCTAAATTGAAGTTAGACACTTATATATCGTTCACACGGCCCCCTACGCCTAAATCCTGGCTACACCACTGCATGTATGCCATCAGCCTGGATGCACCACTGGTCTCCTACACACATCAAACCATAAGCTCTGGATGCACCACTGGTCTCCTACACACATCAAGCAGTTTTTAGCTCTGGATGCACCACCAAATCGACACCAAGAACACTGTTCAAGGTGGCTTGAAGAGGACAAGGTGGAACGGCCTCCAAAAGAGGTACCTAGGAGGCACAAATCTGCTCCACGACAAGGACCAATTCCAATTTCTGTACAGGCAGCTGAAGGACATACTGTATGCCGTCTAGGACTTGAGATTTTTTTTTAAAAAAAAGTTTTAACTTGGTACTATCAAAATTCTTTCCATTACTCCGAGAGACGAATCAAATAAATTTAATTATGTCACGATTAGATGATTATATAATGTGATGTTACAATAAACAATATTTATTGATAAATTAATTATTCTTAATAGATTCATCTACGATTTCCAATCAAATTCTATAATATTTTAAATATTAGTATCAAATACCCCTTCCGATATTTCTTTTTCTATTCGCAAAATTTTCCACTTGGCAAACTAAACAAGTCATAATTGCGTTTACATAGCCATGCACCTTCGTGCAAAATTAATCATCTGGTGAACGCCACCGGCCAGAAGAAGAGCCGAGCAAGTGCCGCCAGCCCGCTACACTACTATACCACTTGTCCCGGTCTTAGCGGTTGATTTTCCCCTTCAAACGTCACCATGTGTACTAGTTTGATAGGATGAGAAGCAAGGGTTCCAAAGAATCACCCAGCTGTGGACTTTTTTTTTATTTTTTTTTTGTTTTTTTAAATAAAAGCAAGAGCACTACTATGTCATTTAAGAAGAAGAAACATTGATACATAACGCGCCGAAGCGGACACCACCACACGAACAAACCTCCGAACACGAACAAACGTACTCGGCACAACAACCCCCCCCCTCACCACTTGGGAGAGGAGTTCGAAACAAACTGCCGACACCTGCGCAGTTGCCCCCAACGTTGTGCCACGCCGAAACCGTAGCCCGCTGCAAACCCGAACGCCCCCCTGAGCTCCTCCACCATGGGGCTGTCACCCTCAAGCCGCACACACATGATCGTCGATCCTTCTAGTCCAGCGAAACTTCAGCAGAACACTCTCATCCCAGCAACAAGGAAAATCACTGATCCTGGCCACACACTCCTCTGCTAAGAACTCAGATATCTAAGACCGCAATGAGAGCATTGTTGGGGGAGCGGCCCAGCCCATGTAAAGCCCATGTAAGAGTTGATAGACCTCTTTGTATGCTCGAGGGGCTTTTTGTAAATATTGTGCCTACCAGGGGGCTCGGTGTAAAATGGCTAACTAATCCCACTCCTATAAATAGGGGTGTTGACATTTCTTAATGCAATCACCTAAGAACAAGTTTGGAACCCATCCTGGTAACAGCGTCAGAAATGCTGGTTGGTAATTCTTAACGTCACAGGAGTCCGCAAGCGCACGGAAGTACCATTGTAGCATTTCCCCAAAGGAGTATTCCAAAGGGTATTGAATCCAAGGAAGGCATTGGTGGATTGACAAATTCAATACTATTGCAATGAGTATAGATCATAGACGGAAATAAATCAGACACTCAAGTGCAGGGGTAAAATATGATAATGGGGGTAGTGTGATCACACAGACTCACTCTCTCTCTAAGGGGTCCTAGGCATAGGAGGCAACAGACGAGTTAGTTCTAAGTTCTTATGTAGTATACACATAAAGCTGGTAGGAACGAGTTAGATACACTAGCGTTGAAGAACATTGACTTATGCACCCAGGTACCACGGGGGGATAACCTCCCGCGTTGCTTCTGCACAACTCCGGTTGTTATATTTTAGACTCCTACAGCTTATCCGAACATGGGGGATTTCAGAGGGACCAACGGCTGTCACTACCGCGGCCTACTCCAAGACAAACCGTAGGATAAGCTCATAAGTAAGGTAGCTACGCAACCCAAGCACCATACTTACGTTGTTAGCCAGACTTGACCGGCCCGGGCTATTGTAACCCAGGTCAAGCCACCAGATAAACTAGCCAATTACACCGAGTACCGTAGCTTAAGCACAGACTTCATACAACGCAGTCATGTCATCTAATTAGATCAAACCAGGTTATGTACACAAACGGATTTGTGTTTTCCTATGTCTGTTCAACTGGATTAAAGGGTCGTGTTCGCTAAGAACACGAGCCTCTAACTTATGAACAAACACCAGAAACATGTGAAAGTCACCCGTCAAGTGGATCGAAAGGCCTTGTTCATCAAGAACAGGAGCCTCTAAATGATGAACAGGTGAAGAACACATGAACAAATCACTCATGTATACTAACACAACTTTATATGAAATAGCTGAATAACTGAAGTAGATCAAAGTCATACAAATGAAATAAGATACAAGAGAACTCATACTTAGATCCCAAAGTAGACTTGGAACCTGAATTAGAACTACTCTAGCCTACCTCCTAGCCTTGAGACTAAAAGTGAGAGAGGTGTTGCAAGTGTGGATGGTTCATAAGTGAGCCCCCTCTCCTTCTATTTATAGGCCCGGGCACCGGTGAGGAATGGATGCAAACACCCCTGGAATGGCACCTAGGACCAATAGGGAAGCACCACGTGGAAGCACAGGACAGGCCGAGCCAGGGTCGGTTCGGCCGACCTGTGGGGTCGGCCGACCCCCTGGTGGGCCCCCCTGGCTTGTGCTTTCTCCTGGTGACTATCCCGTGGGTCCTTAGGTCGGTTCCTGGTGTCCACCCTATTTTGGCGCGAATTGCATGCCTTTGTGGGCCCATGGATCCATGTGACGTCCACGTGTCACGCTCTGATTCGTCGGGGGTTGCTTCACTTGGATTGCTTGCATGGCATGCATGCATGGCTCCCTTGTTGGCAGGTGTGCATGCATGGCATCCTTGTTAGCAGCCCACCTAGGATGAGGTGATGTGGCATGGACCATAGAAGGTGAGTTTGTCACTCTTTTCCTGCTTATTTTCCTGCAATCAAATAATCTCTAAGGACAAGTGGAACTACATTATTCTTTACTAAATACGTGTAAGAAATGCCTTATGCTCCTTTATTCATGAGTATATTGACAACTAAAGTAGGTACTTAACAGCCGTCAATAACTCCCCCAAGCTAGCCTCTTGCTCGTCCCGAGCAAGAGATAAGGACTTAGGTTGGTTGATCAGGAGTTGCTACGATGTTATACTCCTAATGTATAACAAGATACAGCTAGGTACTCTATCAAGGATTGAAGAAGTTAGCATTGATCTTACCTTACACTCGATTGATATGGGGCGTGTAGCTTCACCTGCCTTGGGCGGTTGAAAGATAGAATGGTTGTATAAAGATTATCAGTCACATGTACCTTGATCAGTTATCAATCCGGAGGTTTTGCAGGTTTTTCAAAAAGAAATCAAAGTTCCTCAAATGATACTCTCGGATCGCTCAATGTGTATGATTCCTCACCAAGGCATTTGACGAGGCCATGGACTAGGGCCCACCAAGACCCCTAAGAAACGCAGTACGGACCCACGTACGGCATGCTCTGGCAGCTAATACAATGAGTATTACGCTGCCCGAGCACGTGAGGGCCCGTACGACCTGTTTCCGCCATGGGCCAGAAGGCAGGCGGCCCACGGTCGTCCGCACCTTCTCCCCCGAGTACTGGGCACCCCGTACGACAAGATTTCACCTCCGCTCACGACTACTCGCTCGCACGAGTAGTTTCCGCCCCCCGCCTCCGACTACTCGTTCGCACGAGTAGTTTTCGTCAACAACCTACGCAGGCTTTGCGGGGAAGGCGTGGGGCGTGTGGGCCCTGCTGAATCGAGATCCCGGGATCTCCACGCACACCTCCCCGCGCATCACCACATGTCCACTCCATCGCAGCGGTCCGCCCGGGCCAGGCCGATTCGGTGTCAGGGGTCGGATTCGTCAAACCCTGCCACGTACGGCACAGTAGCCGTCGTACTACAAACGGCGTAAGGGACGCTGGGCAACGTACAGTACAGTACGCGCTACGCCCTAAGCATTGAAAGATGTGGCATAGATTACCTACTCGCACGAGTAGTTTTCCACCTCCGACCAGTTCAAAACTTGGCCGTCAAGGCCGCAGGTACACGGGCCCCGTTGGGGCCCCGTGATATCCAGGCGCGCGACGCGCCACGTGCACATCCCTCCACACTGGTCCGCCCTGACCAGGTCGATCCGGTGTCAGAGGACGGATCCGCCTGCCGCTCCTCAGCAAGGGCGGTACGCATCGTACTACGGATGGCACGGGAAACGCTGTGCCACGAATGGCACAGTGCAAGCCGTCGCCCATCCCTCGATCGTCGCGGTGCAGGCTACTCCGTTTCCACAGTACCCAGAAAAGACAAGCCCTTGATCCACTGACGGGAGCAGGATACGTACCCTACCTCCTGTACCCGACTATCTACTCGGAGAAGGGTGCGGGGGGCCCCGGGACGCCTGCTTGGGACGCACGACTCAGGAGGAATCTACACCGTCACCTGAAGTGCCAAAATAGTGCTTCGCCGCTGCTGCCGCCTGGCAGCCCGACGCAGAGAAGGACACCTTACACTGTAGACCAGCACACATACACTCGATGTAACCGCCCTGAGCCTCCCCCTTGCGACTATAAAAGGGAAGGACAGAGGCACATACAAGACACGTTCGTTTTCACCCCCACACACACTTAGCATCGATATCTCATCTCATACAAACACCGCAAGCAGTCACACACTCACGTACGCAGACTTCTGCTACTTGAACCACTCGCTCACCAGGGACTTGGGCTCTGTACCCTCTCCCGACTTGTTTGTACCCCCTACTACGAACTCCTGAGCATAAGGAACACTTCCTCTCCGACTGGACGTAGGGTATTACTCTCCGGAGGCCCGAACCATTATAATCTCGAGTGTCTCCTGTGCTACCGTGCGGATCGGCACACGCGTTCTTATAAATTTACTTGCCGGCGGTAACAAACCCCGACAGTTGGCTCGCCAGGTAGGGGCCTTCGCGTGTTTTCGACGTTGCATTTAGGGTCTGCACGGCCCTCTCATCGTTTGCTTCGGAAGCCATCGCCAAAGCCATCACCAATGGACTCCCCCGTGGGATCACCGGTGTCGCTCATGGCTGGGCTCGAGATCCGGTTCGGGAGCCTGAACTTCCGAGCGACTGGAGACAGCTACGTCATGCGCCTCGTCGACGAGGTCGTCGACGCACCTACACCGACTCCTGCTCCAACCGCCTCGCCACGCTCACCTCGACCCAATAAGTGCTTAGGCAAGCGCTCAAAGCGGGCCAAGGCGGAGCGGCGCAGGGTAGCACGTGCTAGCTCCCCTCCGCGGGTCGAAGCTGGTACACCGCAGCCCGCCGGCGCAGCAGAGGACTCCCTGCCGTCAGACTCGACGGAGCGCATCGCCAGGGAGAGCACCCTGTTACCACCTCTTTATGGAGGAAGGTCCTACGCAGCGGCAGCATGTTCCTCTTCATCAAGCACAGACTGGGCTATGTACGAGAACTACCCCAGCCACCGCCTCTGCTGCAACATGGGGCTTGCTGCGACCTCGCCCGACGAGCAGTACCTCATGACCGACGGTACTGATGACATCTCGGGTCCGGAGTGGGATTGCTCTGGGCTTCGTGACGTCAGTGCCTTCCGTCATTTCCAGACGGCTGCGGACTACTGCTTCGGCTACTCTGACGACTCCGACGACGAGGGTTACGACCCCTCACGCGAGTGCTTCGTCGTCGGCAATGCTCCTGTTGCTCCAGTACCAGCCCACACTCCAGAAGGAGCGGTCCACTCCGCCCATAGCTTGACGGCGGATAGTGCAGCTGGGGCGCGGGACCCACCCAACGCCGCCGCACAGCGGGCCCGACTGGATGAGCTGGAGGACGCACAGCGCCAGCTCAACGACGAGCGAGCCCAGCTTCACCAACAACTTGGGTAAGAATCGAATCCAACTCCCGCTCGCGCGCGCAAGAGACATCCAGCAACGCATCATCAACGACGATCGGGATGTCGTTGACGGCACGCCCGTCTTCAAGAGGGCGTCACAAAATCTAGCGGCAGCTGCGGTTCTTCTCCGGTAGATCCCAGAACCTACCACGCCTCAAGAAAAAGAGATGCATAAACAAATCAAGACGCTCCTCGAGACTGCCGCTGTGCAGCAGGCGGAGAGCTCCGCTTCTCGACAGCGGGGCTCGCAAGGTCGCGGACACTCTGAGCTGCGACAGCCCGCAGCACCGTCGCAGTAGCCGCGGCGGTCTGAGGAGGTCAACGTGCCGGTCAAGAGCCGCTTGGGCCCCAACCATGACGCGTGTGATACCATCAAGGCGCGTCGGAGGGTGGACGCAGGCCACGACGACGGTTACGAGCAGCAGCCTCGTAAGGAGTACAGTCGGCGGCGCGGTGGCCGATACGATAGCGATGAAGATCGGAGCCGGAGCAACTCGCCTGACACCTCAGGATGTCGCGCCTTCAGGAAGAATGTGCGTGGTGCTCGGTTCCCTTCTCGTTTCAGGGCTCTGACCTCCGTACCCAAGTACGATGGTGAAACCAACCCCAGTGTTTGGTTAGAAGACTACCGGCTGGCGTGCAATGCCGGCGGGGCACGAGACGACCTGTTCATCATCAAGAACCTGCCGCTGCATCTCGCAGACTCAGCCCGCACATGGCTAGAGCACTTGCCGCGAGGCAAGATCGACAGTTGGTCGCAGCTGCGCGACGCCTTCATCAGGAACTTCCAGGGCACGTACGACCGACCTGGGAACCCTTGGGACCTGCGCAACTGCAAGTAGATGAAGGGCGAGAGCTTACGTGACTACATTCGCCGTTTCTCCAAGCGGTGTACCGAGCTGCTGAACACCACCGATACGGACATCGTCTCGGCCTTCCAGAATGGCACCACGTGTGCCACGCTGATCCATCGGATCGGGCGACGAAAGCCACGAACCACTCGGGAGCTGCTCGACATCGCTACCGACCACGCCAATGGGAAAGAAGCCGTGGCTGCAACACTGAGCTCCGGTACCGGCAAGGGGAAACAACCGATTGAAGTCGATGACGGCCCGTCCGCACCAACCAACAAGAAGAAAAAGTGTAAAGACAAGAGGTACCGTGACGACACTCTGGTGGCTGCCGTCGATTGAAAAGCGGCGAAACCAAGAAGTAATCCGCCGACAGGTCACTTTGAGAAGCTGTTGGAGGCTCCCTGCCCCAATCACGAGGGCCCAGTAAGGCACGCTTTCAAGGACTGCAACCTGATGAAGTCCTATCTCGCCGGCACGATGAAGAAACGAGACGCTGCTCCGACCGGTGATGGAGCGAAGGACAAGGGCCCCGAAGAAGCTGCTTACCCCCATGAAGACGGAGCGGTTATGATGATCTTCGGGGGTTCAGAGGCACGGCCGCCAAGACGCCAGGAGAAGCTGATCCGGTGAGAAGTCTACCAAGTTGAGCGCGCAACTCCGACTTTCCTGAAGTGGTCAGAGACGCCAGTCACATTCGACCGGCGCGATCACCCCGACCACGTCCCGCGACCAGGCAACTATCCGTTAGTTGTGTCACCCTTGTTCGGCACCAAGCGTGTGCACAAGGTTCTGATGGATGGAGGCAGCGGCCTCAACGTCATCCACATGTCGACCCTGGACAACATGGGGATCCCGCGGTCCCGACTGCGGCCGTCTGCAGTGCCATTCCACGGGGGTCGTACCCGGGATGGAGGCGGTCCCCCTCGGGCAGATCGATCTGCCCGTCACGTTCGGAACTCCGAACAACTTCCAAAAGGAAACCCTCACCTTCAAAGTGGTAGGGTTCCCGGGGACGTATCACGTGATACTCGGAAGGCCAGCTTACGCGAAGTTCATGGCCGTCCCCAATTACACGTACCTCAAGCTGAAGATGCCTGGCCCGAAGGGCGTCATCACAGTGGGTACAACTTTCCAGTACGCGTACGAATGCGATACTGAGTGCTTCCAGTTCGCTGAAGCACTGATCCGGTCTGAGAAGCTCTCCGCTGAGCTACCCTCCGAGGACCAAGAAATCCTCGAGACGTCCAAGCGAGCGGTTTGCTCTTTCGAGCCCGCCAAGGACGCCAAGGAGGTGCCCGTCTCCGACGACGGCTGCACACTCTGTATCGGGACGGCGCTCGGTTCCGACTAGGAAAGCGCGCTCGTCGACTTCCTCCGCGTGAATCTCGATGTGTTCGCATGGAAACCCTCCGACATGCCAGGGATTCCAAGGGAGGTCACCGAGCACAAGCTTAGCATTAAGCCCGGCTCGAAGCCGATCAAGCAGCATCTGCGCCGCTTCAATTCCGACAAGTGCAAGGCTATCGGTGAGGAGATCAAGAAGCTCATTAGTGCAGGGTTCATTCGTGAAGTCTACCACCTCGAGTGGTTAGCAAACCCTGTACTCGTTAAGAAGAAGAATGGAAAATGGAGAATGTGCGTTGATTACATGAGCCTGAACAAGGCGTGTCCAAAAGATCCATTTCCTTTACCGCGCATAGATCAAGTAGTCGATTCAACGGCTGGGTGCGAAACCCTCTGTTTTCTTGACGCTTACTCGGGGTATCATCAGATCGTGATGGATCTAATCGACCAGCTCGCCACCTCGTTCATCACCCCGTTTGGTGCGTACTGCTACGTTTCCATGCCTTTCGGGCTGAAGAATGCAGGAGCCACATTTCAGAGATGCATGCGTCGCGTCTTTGGAGATCTTATCGGACGGCTAATCGAGGCCTATGTCGACGATATCGTGGTCAAGTCAAAGAAGGTGGGCGACCTGATCCCTGACCTTACCGCGGTCTTCGAGAAGCTGAGGGAGCACGGTGTGAAGCTGAATCCTGAGAAGTGTGTCTTTGGGGTCCCCAGGGGCATGCTGCTCGGTTTCGTCATGTCGGAGCGTGGCACCGAGGCTAATCCCAAGAAGATCTCTGCGATCACGGGCATGGGACCCATCAAGAATCTGAAAGGAGTGCAGCGCGTCACCGGATGCCTCGCTGCTCTCAGCAGGTTCATCGCTCGACTAGGTGAGTGTAGCCTGCCACTATACAAGCTCATGAAGAAGTCGGAGCACTTTTAGTGGACGCCAGAAGCGCAGGAGGCACTTGAATCACTCAAGAAACTACTCGAGAGTCCACCGTGCTCACCGCGCCAGCGGAAGGGGAGCCAATGCTCCTATACATCGCTGCGACGACCCATGTCGTGAGCACAGCGTTAGTGGTCGAACGAGACGAGCCTGGCATGGTGCAGAAAGTACAGTGCCCCGTCTACTTTGTAAGCGAAGTCCTCTCCGACTCGAAGACACGATATCCACAGATCCAGAAGCTGATTTATGCTGTCCTCATTACTAAGCGGAAGCTCCGGCATTATTTCGACTCGCACCGCATCACGGTGGTGTCTAAGTACCCGCTTGGTGAAATCATACAGAGCCCGGAGGCGGAAGGAAGAACCGCTAAGTGGGCCCTCGAGTTGATGGGGCAGAATATCGAGTATGCTCCCCGCACCACCATCATGTCGCAGGCATTGGTTGACTTCGTCGCTGAATGGACGGAGATCCAAACGCCTCCTGCTCCCATCGAACACGAGACATGGCTCATGTACTTCGACGGGTCCCTTATGAAGGAAGGAGCCGGAGTCGGACTCGTGTTCATCTCGCCTCTGGGCGTGTGAATGGAATACATGGTCTGACTGCACTTCGCGGCTTCCAACAATGTCGCAGAGTACGAAGCGCTCATCAACGGTCTCCGGATCGCCCTCGAGCTAGGAATCCGACACGTCGACATCAGGGGAGACTCCGACCCGGTCATGGGACAGGTTATGAAGGAGAAGAACTGCATAAATCCGGAGATGGTCGCGTACTGCCGGGCGGTGCGCGAGTTGGAGGACAAGTTCCACGGACTCGAGCTCAATCATGTACTGCGCGAGTACAACAAGGCGGAAGATACCCTCGCGAAGGCAGCGTCGAATCGGAAACCCATGCCTCACGGGGTCTTTGCCAGCGACCAGCATGAGCCGTCCGTCCGCTCTGAAGAGGACAAGCCGCCGGAGCCATCGACGCAAGAGGTCATGGAGATCGACGGGGTGCAAGAGCCAAACCTCGAAGACCCTGATTGGAGGATTCCGATCCTCAAATGGATGGTGGAAGGAAAATTGCCGCCCGACAAGGAGACGGCTTGACGCATTGCCCGCATGGCCAAATCGTATAAACTGGTCGACGGCGAGCTCCGTCGAAAGGGCGCCGAGGGCATACTCATGCGGTGCATCCTGGCCGACCAGGGCAAGGAACTATTGCAAGAAATCCATGCAGGCACATGCAGACATCACGCCGGTCCAAAGATCATTGTCAAAAAAGTTTTCTGACAAGGTTTCTACTGGCCCACCGCGGTTGCCGATGCAACTCGGATCGTGCGCAGCTGCGAAGGCTGTCAGTTCTATGCGCGATAAACCCATCTCCCGGTGCATGCATTGCAAACCATTCCTATCACCTGGCCCTTCGCGGTCTGGGGGCTGGATATGGTGGGACCACTGAGAAAAGCACCCGAGGGCTACACCCACGTGCTTGTCGCCATCGACAAGTTCTCAAAGTGGATCGAGGCAAAACCTATAACAAATGTCCGTTCCGAGGAGGCTGTTGCGTTCTTCACCAACATCATCTATCGGTTCGGGATCCCGAACTCCATCATCACCGACAATGGTACCCAGTTCACCGGCAAGAAATTTCTCAAGTTTTGCGACGACAACCACATCCGTGTGGACTGGGCTACTGTCAGTCACCCGAGGACCAATGGGCAAGTGGAGAGGGCCAATAGCATGATCTTGCAAGGTCTGAAGCCGCGGATATTCAAGCGCCTCGAGAAGTTTCGAGCGACGTGGGCCGCAGAGCTCCCGTCTATCCTATGGAGCTTACGCACCACACCAAGTAGGGCTACTGGCTGCACGCCTTTCTTCCTTGTCCACGGTCAGAGGCAATCCTCCCAATGGACATCGATTACGACAGCCCACGGGTTCAAGCCTACACCGAAGAGGGCAACCAAGTCGCCCTCGAGAACGCCATCGACTAGTTGGATGAGGCGCGCAGCATCGCCCTCCTCCACTCAGCACGATATCAGCAAGCTCTACGCCGCTACCATGAGCGCAACATACGGGAGCGCGAGTTCCAAGTCGGCGACCTCGTCCTCCGACGAGTTCAAAGTAACGAAGGAAAGCACAAGTTCTCACCTCCATGGGAGGGGCCCTACATCGTCGACCAAGTGCTCCGACCAGGAACCTTCAAACTCAAGTACGAGGACGGCAGGGTCATCTCCAATGCCTGGAACATAGAGCAGCTATGCTGTTTTTACCCTTAAGTATTTACTTCGTTCTCATCTTATGTTAATGCAAGAGCTCTGAGCTATTTCTTTTTCATGAGATGATATCTTTCTCAAGCTTACATTTTTTACTCGAGTAAAATGTCTTTATGCTTGTCTCATCCCATGGGCAAGTCTCCGACTTGTCCATGGGCTCGGGGGCTACCCGGGGGCTACGACCCCCTTTCCCTGAGCGATGCGAAACCTTTTTTCGATCAAAAACCGTCTACGGTTTCTCGTATGATCATCGCGGTACACTCGCACTCCTCAAAGGGAGATGAACGACGACTCCAGCGGTTACGAATCTGCGCTCGTCCGGGCCCCGAGTACTTACGCCCCCGCGGCTACGGTACAAAGACCCACAAGCAAAGTTCGTGACCTCAAGTTATCGATCACTCACCCCTCCGAAGGGATGCCGAGCAACCATTTCTGTGAACTCTGAAAGAGTTTTCTTGTTTGCAAAAACATATACGCATACCTATCCTTCTTCAAAGTACTCGGGGGCTGCCTGCCTGAGTAGTAACACTTCTAAACTAAGCTCGGTCGAGTCGCCAGGTTCCTACGCCCCCGCGGCTACGGAGCAAGACACCACTAGCGAAGTTTTAAGCTGCACCACTCGGGCTCACAAGTCCCCTAACTACTCAAAGAAAGGTCAACAAACAATCAAAATGCTTGGCTTGAAATAAAAATGGGCTCTTAGCCCACGAGCTTGCCGTAAACACTTGACCCACAAGTTTTTTACAAGCATGACTAAAAGCCTCGGCGAGGCGACTCTGTGTTTTCTTTACAGGCCCAGGTCGTGGAGGGCATGACCCATCATAACTCTGGCGAAGTCGATGGCGCCTTCTTCAATGCTGTCGTACTGCTCGTTGGTATAGCCCGGACACCATCCCTGGCCCAGCAGCTCCCTGTCCAGGTCCGGGTAATGCGACAGGAAGATGGCCACCACCTTGCGGACGACATCGCGAACTGTATCCATCGACTGCTGGCAGGCTGTTGCAGCGGCCAGTTCCAAGCGATCCTTCATGGGGCCGGAAGGAACACCAAGGTCGTCCATCGCCTTGATGATGGCCGCCCCCATCCTGTTGTGGATCGACTCCAACTGCTTGATCTCGGTCTTGGCCTCCGTGTGCGACTTCTGCTCCTGCTCGAGCTTAGCACGACCTCTGAAGGAAAGGAAAAAGACCAATATCAGCGAAGGACATCTCGATCCAAAGAGAGCAAAAGGTGAAGGGGACACGACTCTTACTGTTGAGGTTCTCGTTGGCCTCCTTGACTCGCTCCACCAGTTTTTGATTCTCGACGAGTCGGGTGGTTGCGGCACTCTCGTGATCCGCGACCTGCTTCTCCAAGTCGGTGCGGGCCACGCGGAGAGCTGTTCACCCCAAGAGGAAGATGATGCCACAAATCAAAAAACCACACGGAAACAGAAAGCAGAGGTAACAGGTAGTGAAGTACTCACTGATAATCTCATTCTCACGCTTTTTGGCGACTTCCTCGAGACGACCCTTCTCGGCAGCGATGCTGCCAACTTGGGTCTCGAGCATGGTCACCCTCTCACGGGCTACATGGAGGTCGGACTCGGCCCGACCTGCCCTGGTCTCGAGCTCTGTCTTCTCCTGGTAGGCTGCGTGGGCGGCGGCCTCGGCATTGGAGCGTAGCTCCGCCGCCGCCTGCTCCGCGGCGACCAGCCTTTCCTCCAGGGTGGCCTTCTCCGCCTGCGCCGTGGCCGCATGGTCTTCGGCAGCCTTCATCCTTGCCTCAAAGGACGCGCGCTCAGTCGACCGGCCGACTTCGCTGTCTGTCGCCGCGAGATGGGCCGCGGCCAACTGCGCCTCCAGCCGGACCTTCTCCGCACGGAGCGCTTCAAAGGCTCGTGCCTTGTCGTCGTAGTGCCCGACGAGCTCCTAAACCACGTGTGAATTGCGCGGTTAAGAAGGAAGGAAAAACAAGCGTGAGAGTCGAAAAGGAGGAAAAAGGACTCACCCTTGAGGCGGGGATCAGATCCCTGATCGCCCACTCCGACTGACGTAGCGCCAGCTCGCTCAGGCGCAGGCCGCGCTCTAGACGGCGACGGGCCGCCAGCTCCGCGTCACTGCTGATGTCCAAGCCAACCGAGGCCTGGACCTGCAAGACGGGCACCAGCCAGAGCGGTGGGACCTCCATCTCCTTCTCCTCCTCCCCCGCAGTTGAGGTGGTCGGACCCTGCTCCCTCGAGCTCTCCCCGACCTCCATGATCAGAGGCGGCATCTGCTCGCCCACTGTCGCGACGGGAGAGACGACCGGAGAAGGTGACGCCGGGATGACGATCACCTCCGCAGGAGCGACATCCGATACGGCGACCGACGAAATGGGGACGATCCCCTCGGTCACCACGATCGTTGCCGCGGCAGAAGCCTCCTCGGAGTCGTGGTCGGGTGCCTGCACCTCCTCAACAGTATTCCCCAATCCCCCCACCGACTCGGGGGCTTGGGTCTCCATCTCCGCGTTCACCGCGGCTCTCCCAGCTCCCCCAACGGCTCGGGGGCTGGGACCTCGGAGCCCGCAGCAGCAGCGGTCGTCCCCTCCAGCGACTCGGGGGCTGGCCGCTCGACGTCGGCATCATTGCCTGCCCCCGTCAACGACTCGGGGGCCGGTTGTTCATCATCGCCCGCCCGCACCTCGTGAACAGGACCCTCCTGGTTCTGCTCCTGGGCCTCGGACAGGCACCTCGCTAACTCGGCCGCGTGGGCCGAGTGCGCTTCTTCCGTGGGGGCCTCACCCCCCAAACCTATCGCCCCTATGGACAGGTCGCTGCGGGCCAGGCTCGCAGTTCCCTGAGGGGGGACGATCATCACCTGGGTCCTGGACCCATTTGTTTCTTCAACCGCCGCCCCCGACTGAAGGGAGGACGGCGGATCGCTCGACGACGGTGTGTCTCCGATCACCTGAGCAGGGCGGCGCAAGGCCTTGACAGGCGCCGGCCTCATAGTACGGTGGTCAGGCACCCTGAAACAAGAAGAATGTCACTACAACAAGCAAAGGGTGTAGTCACCATGAACACATAGCAAAAACCAAAAGGTTGCAACTTGGAGCTCACCTCTCGGCGACGTGACGAGGCCGCTTGGAGCCGATCATTAGATTGGGCGGAGATGCCACCCTCTTGCCCCCTGCCGACGGAGCAGTTATCGGGGAAGGGGTCGACCCGGCCCTGGCAACGACGACCGATGCAAGACACCGCTGGGACGGGGCCGGCCTCCCGCTCTGGGCTACAGGTGGAGGGGAGGCCGCCGGCACGCTTCGCGGCTCCCGTGATGAACGCGCCAAAGGCAAATGAGACCTCCGGCGCAAGGATTGGCGACGCAAGGTGTCGCACCTCGACTCGTGGCGGCCCGAGTCGCCGCGCCGCGGAGAGCTCCTACCCCTCTCGCGGTGGTCCCGCCGAGAAGCATGGCTGCTCATTCTGGGCTGGCCAGCTCGGGAGGAGGAGGATGGCACCTGCCGGCTCGAGCTGGCGCCAGCCGCGGCCGGAGCGGGAACCGATCCGTTGCGTGGCCGCGAGGACGCTGCCGCCTCGTCGTCATCGGTCCCCTCGAACTCGGACTCGATCTCGTCCGTGTCCAGTGGCGCAGACGAGGGGTCCTCATCATTGGAGACGTCCTTCTCCCTGTTGCGCCGGCGCGAGGCGCGACCGTCGTTCCTCGTCCGCTTCTCGATCTCTTCTGCTGGTGGGCCCTCTTGCGCTGCCCTCGCCGCTGCTGCCGCACAGCGGTCTCTCGGGTGAGCATCCGGTCCTTCTCCAGCGGAGGACGAGAGGTGAGGACGCGCACGTCCTTCATCTGCGCAAACACAAGACAATCACCACCCACAATCACAAAAGACAAATAAAAAAGAAGTCGGGAAAAGGCATACCAGGCCCGCGGTGATCGAGGAGGGGAGCATCGGCAGCATGTCCGGTGGCGGCCAGAACATGTAAGAGACCCCAGTGGCCTGGGTCACCCGGCGCTGGACCTCGTCCAGCGAAGACAGGGGATGAGCAGTTACAGTCCCCTCAAAGGGAGCCCGGTCGTCCGTCATCTCCCAGAGGCGCAGCGCGCGACGGCAGAGCGGAACGATCCCCCGGGTGTGGTAGCCACCGATCAAGGTGATGAAGTTCACCCTGCTGCTGCGGAGTATTTCGAGGGTGGCGAGGGCGCTGTTGAGGAACCGAGGGCGATCCTTCTTCTCCGGTCTGTAGCTCCACTTCGTCGGCGCCCGATCGTACCAGCGGTTGGTGAACTCCGGCAGCGGGTTCTCGAGATCGTTCTTAAGGTAGAACCAATCTCGGTGCCACCCGCTGTTGGAGGAGGTTAGATAGGTCGAGATGTACTCGTCCATCCTCTCTTGCTTCCCGCGGAGACCGGCGCACCCGATGACCGCCGTAGAGTTATTGTCCTTCACGCAAACAAACTTGTAGAAGTACCGGAACAGGTCCCAATGGGCCTCCAGTTCCAGGTACCCTTCGCACAAGGCCTCAAATGCCGCGATCTGCTGGGCGCCGTTCGGGTTGAGGTTGCGGAGCTCCAAGTCGTACTCCTCAAGGACGGCGCGGATGAACCGCCCCACCGGGACGGAGAAGCCTCGCTCGTGGAATAGCACGAACGAGACAACATACCCTGCCGGGGGCTGGGGGCTACGCTCCAGCCTAGGCACCCTCCACTCTACCGCTTCGGTCAGTGGCGACAGCATGCCGTCGGCGGCGAGGCGGTCGAGCTTGGACCTGGTCACTATCGAGGAAGACCAGTTCGACATGGCGTCGGCCGTGGTGGCGGCGGTGGGTGGTTCTGGCTTGTGAGGGAAGGCGAGGTGAGCTCTGCAGCTTGTGCGCGGCGAGTATGGGAGCAAAGGCAAGAAGAGATGGCGGCAGAGAGCACAAGGAAGCGGAAGGGGAAATTTTGGCCGACGGCCGTGGTATATGAAGGGGGAAGATGACTACTTTACCCCCGCTGCGCAGTTAATGCCCAGGCCGCCTTGGGCCACGTCCTCCATCCGCTGAAGCGTCACCCCTCAAAAGGCGCACCCTACTACTGCGAACCGCCCACGACCGTGCCGCCACGTCACGTGAAGTTGGGCCCGGAAATCTCGCGACCAGCGCGAGATCTCCGCCAGTCACCCCACGACGCGCATCACACGGCAAACCACAAGTCTCCGACTTGCTCAAGAATCTAGCATTTAACCCTACGCACAAGTCTCCGACTTGTCCGTGGGCTCGGGGGTTACTACCCGCGGGTCTGCTCGCGCATCCCCACCGAAGAAAACACAACAAGTCTCCTCGTCTCCATAACAGTTGATCCTGGGAGCGAGTCTCTGACTCCCCCACCAGGCTCGGGGGCTACTGACGAGGCCATGGACTAGGGCCCACCAAGAGCCCTAAGAAACGCAGTACGGACCCACGTACGGCATGCTCTGGCAGCTAATACAACGAGTATTACGCTGCCCGAGCACGTGAGGGCCCGTACGACCTGTTTCCGCTATGGGCCAGAAGGCAGGCGGCCCACGGTCGTCCGCACCTTCTCCCCCGAGTTCTGGGCACCCCGTACGACAAGATTTCACCTCCGCTCACGACTACTTGCTCGCACGAGTAGTTTCCACCCCCCGCCTCCGACTACTCATTCGCACGAGTAATTTTCGTCAACAACCTGCGCAGGCTTTGCAGGGAAGGCGTGGGGCGTGTGGGCCCCGCTGGAGCAAGATCTCGGGATCTCCACACACACCTTCCCGCACATCACCACGTGTCCACTCCGCCGCAGCGGTCCGCCCGGGCCAGGCCGATTCGGTGTCAGGGGTCAGATTCGTCAAACCCTGCCACATACGGCACAGTAGCCGTCGTACTACAAACGGCGTAAGGGACGCTTGGCAACGTACGGTACAGTACGCGCTACGCCCTAAGCATTGGAAGATGTGGTATAGTACTACCTACTTGCACGAGTAGTTTTCCACCTTCGACCAGTTCAAAACTTGGCTGTCAAGGCCGCAGGTACACGGCCCCGTTGGGGCCCTGTGATATCTAGGCGCGCGACGCGCCACGTGCCCATCCCTCCGCACTGGTCCGCCCTGACCAGGTCGAACCGGTGTCAGAGGATGGATCCTCCTGCCGCTCCTCAGCAAGGGCAGTACGTATCATACTACGGATGGCACGGGAAACGCTGTGCCACGAATGGCACAGTGCAAGCCGTCGCCCATCCCTCGATCGTCGCGGTGCAGGCTACTCCGTTTCCACAGTACCCAGAAAAGACAAGCCCCTGATCCACTGATGGGAGCAGGATACGTACCCTGCCACTTGTACCTGACTAACTACTCAGAGAAGGGTGCGGGGGGCCCCGGGACGGCTGCTTGGGACGCACGACTCAGGAGGAATCTACACCGTCACCTGAAGTGCCAAAATAGTGCTTCGCCGCTGCTGCCGCCTGGCAGCCCGATGCAGAGAAGGACACCTTACACTGTAGACCAGCACACATACACTCGATGTAACCACCCTGAGCCTCCCCCTTGCAACTAGAAAAGGGAAGGACAGAGGCACATACAAGACACATTCGTTTTCACCCCCACATGCACTTAGCATCGATATCTCATCTCATACAAACACCGCAAGCACTCACACACTCACGTACGCAGACTTCTGCTACTTGAACCACTCGCTCACCAGGGACTTGGGCTCTGCACCCTCTCCCGACTTGTTTGTACCCCCTACTATGAACTCCTGAGCATAAGGAACACTTCCTCTTAGACTGGACGTAGGGTATTACTCTCTGGAGGCCCGAACCAGTATAATCTCGAGTGTCTCCTGTGCTACCATGCGGATCGGTACACACGTTCTTATAGACTTACTTGCCGGCGGTAACAAACCCCGACAACATTATTTTGCCTTCTTTCACCACCTACTTCTAATAAGATGATATGTGGAGCTGTAGGTAGGGAAAACATGTGGCATACCTGTTTCTCATATATTGTCGAGTCGAAAACTGGATCCTTGGGAGAACAAGTCATACACCCTGATCAAGATGTGCAAATGTGTGTGTATGGTGGATGGATAATGAACTCCTCTTTTGCATGATTTTACTCTCCTCCTTTTCGAAATTTTTGAGACTTGGGCTATGTCTCTTTATTCTTTTTTCTTTCTCTTCTTTTCTCTTTTTTTAGCATAGCCCATAGTCCTTGCTGAGTATTTTGGAGGGAGAGTAATCAGGAAACAATGCACGGAGCTTTATTTTGTGGAATGGATGAAATTATAGTTGCTAACTTCTAGTGTAGAAGTTTCGCATATGGTGGTGTATACGTGATCTTGATCATAGGAGTAATGACAAGTTTACTCGCCGAGGGTCACAACAATTCGACAAGACTCAATGAAGAAATCAGGTTGCATATGCGGAGGTTAACAGAAGCTAAGATCTACATATGGCCTTGGATAGGAATTTCTTATCATTGAGGAACTTATCATTTTAACATTTTTCAAAAGGAAATTCCGGATATCAAACATCACTCAGTACTAGCTCATAGCAACTCTATTATACCATATCGTACCTTGCAACAACTTAGGCAAAGATCATGCTTTTTGATACCCACAAATTTCAAGCTCAGGTTCGATCATACTAGCCAACAAACTCAAAACTTGGATAGGATACTAAGCTGTAAACAAGGCATACAAGAGGAATAAACAGAGCAACTATTCATCATTTCAACCATGGAGAATAAGAACACTCTTACCGCGCATATGAAAACAAACTAATTTTAGAAAGCAAATACATATTTTTGGTCTTTTTAATTTTTCAGATTTTTATGTGTTTTTAGCATACGGGGTTCTGAAAATGATAGAAGATACAAGTTACCTCAGAATGGGGGTCCTCCCCCAAGCTAGCTTCAGGCTCACTGTTGCGGAGGGTGGTATCCCATCCATGCGTAGTAAGCCCTCTGCTCCTCCAACTGTCGCAGCTGTCTCTGCTCCATGGTGTGAAGTCTCTCGCCAGTCATACGCTGCCAGTCTCGAGTGGACTCAGCCTGCTGGTGCATTGTCTCCTCCACAGTACCGACACGGATGTTGAGCTCGCTCATCTGCTGAGTGAGGGTGGTCCCACTAGATGACGAGCGCAACCCGGATGATAAGGATGAGTTCCCGTAGGTAGCACCGGTGGGCCTAACCCACTCGCCACTCCCTGCACTAGACCAGGTCGAGCCACTCGCACCCGGCTGACTCATGGGTTGGTCCCAACTGGGGGCATATCCAGGTGTAACTCCAGACATGTACCCAGCTGAGGCCCATGCGCCAGACAGTGGTGGGGTAGGCTGAGGCTGTGGCTGAGGCGACGGCTGTGGTGACGGCTATGGCGGCGGATGTTGTGGCGATTGTTGTGCTGTCACTGCCCTCCTCGATGCACTCCTAGTGACCCTATCTCTAGAAACACTAGAACGACAAGGTTCCTCAAGAGGAACGGTCAGTGGCCCTTGGCCGTACAAACGGAAATCCGGGTTAGGTAACCGAATCTGGTTTGCATGACCAGGGTAAAAGAAAACCAAAGAATCATCCGGGCCCTTCCTAAGAGTATGTCCTTGAATCAAATACGCCTCATCTAAGAGTATGTAGGGAATGTTAGCCCCTTGTGTAATCCCGAGACTCGAAATGATACGTGTGATCAAAGACGTACACTCAATAGAACTCGTCATCCTAAAATTTGTCAACCACTGCCGAATCATAGCTTGCACCGGGGAGATTTTGATCCGTCAGACCGCGGCATATAATATCCTCATCTCGTCTGTGCGCACGGGCCGAACGTCATCCCTTGGAAAGAGAGTGACGGCGAGCCACTTGTGCCACAGTCGGAGAGTGGGATGCGTGATATCGTTGCACCGAGGTGCTAACTTGCCACGGACAGTCCGACCAAAAAGCTCTTCCCAAAAACTATCTCGAATAAAATCGTTGCAAGCTTGATTGAGAGAAATAGCACAATGACGATGAAAACCGAGAGCGCGACTGAGATCGGGCCATGAGACTCGATACGACGTTCCATGGAAACGAAACGTAATACCGGTCTCATCCTCCCGAAGAGTACAGAGGAACTGGATGGTGAGAGGCCTAGAACCGATCTCCCACACTGGAACAAAGTTCTCCCAACCAAGAGCATGCCAAATGGAATCGAACTCGGAGTCCATACCTGTTTTCTCGAGAAGGACCGAGTCGAACTCCTTGGTGTTGGCGAAGACTCCATCCTTGATAAGAGCGTAGGATTGTCTCTCCCGGTCGTCCCTCAAGTCGATGAAGGCGGCATCGGTGTCGAACACTCCTTCGGCTTGTGGCGTGGATTGCTCCTCTTCTTCCTATTCTTCACGGTCGGTTGACATTGGACTTGGTGTAGCTCCGGAGTGGTGAGACGAGCCCTCTCCGTCTCTAGAACGGCGTGAGCGGGTCACCTTCTGGTACGCACCGGTGATCCAACTCATCTTGCACAACAATGGGACAACACGAGCAACTCGGTGATGGGTTAGTGAAATCGAAATGAAATACTTACTGAGATTGCTCCACCAATACTCAATATTCAGCAACAATTTGGAGAGAATGCTTGACACTTCCACTTGAGCAAGAAATCCTAGAAAACCAAAGAGCAAGAGCAAAGAGGGAGAGAGGGTGATGGAAATGAGTGAATGGGTGAAGAAACCCCTCAACCCCCTTATATTTATAGGCAACTGAGCCAGGCACCGGGTTAGAGGACAAGGGCAATGGCTAGGAGCCGTTGGAGGAGGCGGGGTCCACATGACCGTTGGCCTGGGTCGGCCGACCCCTGGGATTTTGTTGGCAAGGGCAGCTGACTTTTTGCAACAGCTCTCTAACGGTCACCTGATGTTGTTGACGGCTGTTAAGTACCATATTTATAGCCGTCAACTCCTGCATTTTGACACAAGAAATATGCATCTACAGTAGAATAGGGGCTTATACTGACAAATTCCACAAGTGGCAATGTATATTTGAATGCGGGCAATGAGCACAAGAAATAGAGCAAAAGCACACCTTATCCATCCACCTCATCAATCCAAGCATCTCCACCTCAGCCAATGAGGGGCTGCCATGCAAAGTGCCACGGATTGGTGATGTCACCAATCCAAGGGAGAAAGTCTCGGCGAATCAGAAGTCGCCACACGTGTATCACATGGATCCCATGGCCTACCAGAGCGCCTAAACCACCTCAAAACCACGTGGACACCTGCAACCGCCATAAGGACCCCACCTGACAGCCACCACGAGAAAGCACAAGGTAGGTGGGGCCCACAAGGGGTCGGCCGACCCCACAGGTCGGCCGAACCGACCTTGTGGCGCCCAATCCTAGCCTTCCATGTGGTGGTCCCTGGTTGGCTCCTGACTTCATTCCCGGGGTGTTTGGGGTGCCTCTACGCCGGTGCTCAGTCCTATAAATAGAAGGAGAGGGGGTAGAGAATAGGACACACACTTCTTCTCCTCCTTCTCACTTTTGCATTTTGGCTTCTCTCATTAGGAGAGGAGAGCTCTATGCATATGATTAGTGCTGGCTTGCTAGTGCTTTAGAGATTAGAAGGAAGGTGGGGTGGTGTCTTGGGGTTGTGCCATGGTGTTTGGCACATTTCCTCAAGAACGATCCTCTATGGATGTTTCTGTTCTTCATTTAGAATAAAGTGAGTATTTCGACATTCTCAATTAGACTAAAGTGGCATTCATACTGTGTTCTTATGTTCTTCATTCGTTCATCATTTAGAGGCTCGTGTTCTTCACGAACACGCTTCCTCGATCTAGTTGACGAGCGAGTTTCTCATACTTTCGTGTTTGTTCATAAGTTAGAGGCTCGTGTTCTTCATGAACACGACCCTTGATCTTCTGTTATAAACACCTAAGTTTGTATCCTATATGTATGCCTGCTAGTTTAATCAGAGTTAAGCGGATGCTCCTATATCCTAATCTAGATCAAGTTCATCTGTGATCCCTTGCATAGGATAGCGTATATCTGGGTGAGTTCGGGTCTCTCCCTCATGGGTTCGTCGCTCCATATTTATACGAAGTGCTATAGTGTTCCTACAGGATATCAGACGTAGTCGTGCTATAGTAGTAATCGGTGGTGTAGACGTGGTGTCTAGACTACGGGTTATCCTTCGAATGCCCTGTATCCCATGTTTTGTCTTGGGTAGGCTGTGGTAGTGACAGCCGTTGGACCCTCTGAAATCCCCCACGTTCGGATACAGCGTGTAGGCAACCATTTGCCGTGAACCAACTGTTATAGCCAGGAGGGGTCGGTGTCCGAAACGAGAGTTCCTAATCGAGAGGCTGTTCTCAACTCTGCACGCTATCAGTAAGATCCTCTCCATCTTCATCTCATCCTTTAGAGTTGTGTCCTTGGATCATCAATCTAGGATAGAAGGTAGTACACATCGTTCCTTGGATTCAATACCCTTTGGAATACTCCTGAGGTGAAGTGCTACAGTGGTATTTCCATGCACTTGCGGATTCTTTCGTACCCGTCGGTATACCCAGGTGGATCTTACGCTCACGCTAGGTACGTAACTAGTGGTGACGTTAAGAACTACCAACAAGCATTTCTAGCGCCATTGCCGGGGAATGGTTGTTGTATCTATCTTCGAACCTAGTGGTCCTCGTATCTTTTGTTTTCCTTTTTCTTCTACCTTCACCCCCGTTACCCATTAGATATCCTTTTTGTTTGTTTCCTTCTACCTTTACCTCCGTTACCCATGGAGAAGCTTTCCTGCAATAGCATCTCTACCCCTAGGGGCGAGTTCATCTTAGAGCAACCATCAACTTCTTCATCTAGCTGTGAGCTTCGTCCCGGCTTTATAGCCAGGGTTCGGAATCGACTTTTCTCTGGTGGCATCAGTCATGATCCCCATGATCGTTTAAAGGAGTTCGAAGAACTGTGTTCATGCTTGGTAATCCCAGGTATGACACAGGAAACTTTGAGGTGGAAGTTGTTCCCTTTTTCTCTTGTAGACAGAGCGGAGCAATGGTACAACCGCACGATAGAGAGTGTAGACAATTGGGAAGAACTACGAGATGACTTTTTTCACTCGTTCTCCCCTTTTGAACACTTAGATTCGCTACCGTGTGAATTCCATGAATTTGAGCAACTAGAGTGCGAGTCTATAGGTGCAGCTTGGGCTAGGTTCTCACACCTGTTGGAGCTTAACTCAGACTTGTCTATACCCGATAATGTGTCTTTGACCATCTTTCACGGGATGATAGACATGGAATCTGCATTTGAGCTCGACCTTGTAGCTGGAGGTTCATTCAGAACCCAAACTCCAACGGAAAGAAGAGAGACCCTAGAATACTTCTTAGAAACCTCTTCTTCCCATCCCAGATACAATGACCTCCATCAAGAATCAGAGTCGATCCAAGAGAGTCTCCTGATAGACGAATTTGAGCTTTCACCTTGCACATCCAATGATTCGTCTAGAGAGCCTTCTCCCGAACCACGAACACCAAAGGGAGAAGAAATTCAACCTTTGGAGTTCTCTTCTCGATTTGAGGGTGAGCCTTCTCGGGACATCATAAATACCTCAGATCGTTCTTGGCACGAGGAGCCTACGACATCGTTGGACTTTGATGAGGTTCTCGATGAAGTTTGGAATCATGGGGCAATAGTGGAACGGTCGCCTTGGAAATTAGAGCCTATTGCCGAAGTAATTCGAGTCAGCTTGACTTCCATGACCATCCATTGCTCCATGAGGGGAAACACTGTAGATGTTGTTCATGACCCTGTTGCTGGAGTTTGCATCATAGCAGAGTACCTTTTGGACACTCTGGTGGGTGACATGCCCCTCACCCCGACTGATAGATATTTCCGAAGTCCGAGGTATAAAGAATACATTTTCCCATGTCGAGGGATTGCTAGGGACGTGCCAATCATCATAAACAAGATCGAGGTGCACTTAGATTTTTCACATCTATGACATCACAGATTTCAATCTTCTTCTGGGTTTCCCATTGGATGAACTTCTTGCTAAATCTCAAGGAAGCCTAGATGTAAAGCTTAGGGAAGCCACTTCTACCACATCCATCTATTGTCATGAACATTCCATGGTAGAGCCTCTTCCCGAGCAAAACCCGCTCGAGACGATGATGCACGTATCTCCGTCCGCATCATCCGAGCATGTTCCGATTGAGGTTGTAGACTTCTCTACTCCTCAAGGGGATGACTCGGGAGATCCTCTTCACCTCTGTGGAGGTGAACGATCGTCATCTATCTCGACCGAGTTTCAGCCTCTTCCTGCTGGCCCGTATTATGTTGCTTTCGATTATGATCAACAGTCAACATCGAGCTCCCACGATGACTCTCTTGAGATGGAGAATTCATGGGCCATGGAACCTTTCGAGGCACTGACTCTGGAGTCCGAAGGAAAGGATTCCACATACGAGCATGGTAGCTTCATTCTTGATCTACCATACAGACCATGCTCGCATCATGTCCCTCCAGAGTCAGACTTGCTTAGTGCACTGAGCACATGTGAGGGCTGCAATCACCTTATGGTCCTCTTTTGCAGAATGTTTAGAAGGTTGATTGTGGATGTATATGTCTATCATAAGCATATCAGATTTCGTGTGTGCATTGTGGCACTGACCTTGCAGCTAAAGCTTCACCGATACATCAAGATTGGTGGTGAGACGGGAATGGCACCACCAACGATAGCTACAAGACGAAGTTCCCATGGTCGAGCTTATGACCAATAAATAAACAAAGCACTACCAGGAGATAGCCTGGATTAGCTTAGGTTTCATTTCCCTTTCGAATAAAAGCAAGAACATGTTTTTAGGATAAGTCGTCCTTCGGGTATTTTTGGTCACTAACCTTCCAGGTGGAGATTGAAAAGAAAGATGGACAGGTGATGCCTACGAACATGTGAGCCACATCAGCTGCAACACCTAGATAAGCTTTGGAGAGGGAACATTTACAAAAGGAAGCTTGATCACCACACACTTGAGTTTTGTTGCCTAGCAATGCAAACTTCAAGTGTGGGGGAGGTATGTGAGCATCCTGAGTAAAGTTCCTCCTCTACCAAATCTTATCCTGGTGTGATGATGTCAGCTCTTGCATCTTGCCCACTAGCTAGGTACGTCCTGCTTTTGACATTAAACAAAGCCCTTCCGGGAGGTTCCCGAGGTTCACTGTCTTATGCTCATGCTTAAGTCCCTTGTTGAAAATGTCTTGATCATGCTTATGTGCTTCCTTTATCTTCGTTCATGTGCTCTGGTTTGAATGTTCAAAGCGCTTGTACATTCATAGATTGTTTTAAATTAAGCATGGTGCTTAGGTTAAAACTGTCTTCTTCAGTCAAAACAAGACATGGTGTCGAGTTTTGATTGATGAACCTTAGAGTTATATCTTCATAGATCTTGATTGTATATATGCTGACTAACCCCTGCAGAAAATTGTCAAACTTGAATGGGTAAGTCATTAAGCTAGACTCAAATGGGAAGGTAAGTTGAGGTGTCAGATTCATATTGCACAACATACAAAGGTGGTACATATGACCTCTCAAAGGTCCAAGGTAAGTATACTCCCCTTTGTGCATAAAGTGTAATATTGGTCTAACCCTTTCGAGCCAATAACACGGTGACAATAAAAAAAAACCCCCAAAAATATTTGCTTTTGAATATAGGCTCTATGGTTCTCGAACCAGTAGAGTCCATCTCTTGTTTCCACTTTTGCTTGAAGAACAACACCAGTACAAGCACCAGTGTGGGGAGTTCTCTCAAGCTCATCATTGACATATCCACTCGAGAACTCCCACACAAAGGCTGCACGACATCGACTATGCCTTCATGACAAGGACAAGGTAAACTAGGGTGAGCTGGCTACCCCACAAGTCAACCGAACCACCACTAGTCTTCCTTGTTCCCTTATCCTTCAGAAGCGATGGTATGTGCACCCTTCACCTCACTCTCTACCTTTGAGTTCGAATGATCCTCAATTCTTATCCAATAAATCAAACTCAAAAATCGGTGTTTTGTCTGCTCTGCATGATTCTTGTGGTTGGCCTGCATATGTTTTATTCCGTACTTATCATCTTGATGCTTGTGAACAAATATCATTAGGGAACTCATGCTTATCTAAGTAGTTGAAGTTTGTGATATGGTTTGATGATATGATCTTCGCTCTTTATGTTTGAGTGCTTGGGAATTTTATTTGAAAACTTGAAAACCCTTGCAAGGCTCCTCTTCTGATATGCCACCGTCCAACTAGAGCCAGATGATATAGTTGAAAACCCTGTACTCATATGCTGCTTGTTATTGCATTGAGCTTTGTCAAATTCTGTGACCCTTGTGAGAATTCTCTTCACTACTTTCATGATCAAGATTCATGTGCACATCACCATTTTCCCCTTGCTATGCTTCTACACTGGAAGTTAGCATTGTATCATTCATCCATTCCGTGAAAATAAGGCTCCATATGTGTTGATCTCTCCCTCCTAGTTTTTGTTACACAAGAGACATGGCTATCGAAAAAAAAATATGGACACATGAAGGTCCAGGTATTGAAAAAAAAGAAGAAAAGAAAGAGAGAGTTGGACACATGAAGGTCCACAAGGAAAAAAATATATAGAGATAGCCATGTTCTCAAAAGATTTTTATACAAGAGGGAGAATCATGTGAAAAGGAGTTCCATATCATAGATGGTAATAACTAGTGTCCATTCCGAGGCTAGTATCCACCTTACCATCTACCGACTCTCATCATACATGTATGGTAATATCTAGCACCCATTCCGGGCCTAGTATCCACCTTACCATACTCGCCATGCCCATACATGTGCACATCTTGATCTGATTGTGTGATTTGATTTTCTCTGTGGATCCAGTCTTTGACTTTGCAATATATGTGATATAAGTATGCCTTATCCTTTATCCTACCTTGAGCTCCACGTATAGCCATCATTAGAAGTAGGGTAAAGAAAGGCAATCTAATGCCTTGGTGAGGACATATACACATTGAGCGATCTGAGAGAATCAAATGAGGAGCTAAGCAAGGTTTGTTTTGGAAATTTATTGCAAAACCCCAAGTTACTTGACATGATGAGCAGGAGTGATTTGATTCATGACCGTTCCATTCTTCAACTACCCAAGATAGCATGATAGACACTTCATAAGTTCATGAGTACAAGGTATGGTTTGGAATATCTCTTATGCTCGCTTCATACCTTCGGATATCATGTCTCACCTTGATCTGACTCCCTTCACTCGGGATGAGCAAAGGTCAAGTGTGGGGGAGTTGTTGACGGCTATTAAGTACCATATTTATAGCCGTCAACTCCTGCATTTTGACACAAGAAATATGCATCCACAGTAGAATTGGGGCTTATATCGACAAATTCCACAAGTGGCAATGTATATTTGAATGCAGGCAATGAGCACAAGAAATAGAGCAAAAGCACACCTTATCCATCCACCTCATCAATCCAAGCCTCTCCACCTCAGCTAATGAGGGGCTGCCATGCAAAGTGCCACGGATTGGTGATGTCACCAATCCAAGGGAGGAAGTCTCGGCGAATCAGAAGTCGCCACGCGTGTATCACATGGATCCCATGGCCCACCAGAGCGCCTAAACCGCCTCAAAACCACGTGGACACCTGGAACCGCCATAAGGACCCACCTGACAGCCACCACGAGAAAGCACAAGGCAGGTGGGGCCCACAAGGGGTCGGCCGACCCCACAGGTCGGCCGAACCGACATTGTGGCGCCCAATCCTGGCCTTCCATGTGGTGGTCCCTGGTTGGCTCCTGACTTCTTTCCCGGGGTGTTTGGGGTGCCCCCACGCCGGTGCTCAGGCCTATAAATAGAAGGAGAGGGGGTAGAGAATAGGACACACACTTCTTCTCCTCCTTCTCACTTTTGCCTTTTGGCTTCTCTCATTAGGAGAGGAGAGCTCTATGCATAGGTTTAGTGCTGGCTTGCTAGTGCTTTAGAGATTAGAAGGAAGGTGGGGTGGTGTCTTGGGGTTGTGCCATGGTGTTTGGCACATTTCCTCAAGAACGATCCTCTACGGATGTTTCTGTTCTTCATTTAGAATAAAGTGAGTATTTCGACATTCTCAATTAGACTAAAGTGGCATTCATACTGTGTTCTTGTGTTCTTCGTTCGTTCATCATTTAGAGGCTCGTGTTCTTCACGAACACGCTTCCTCGATCTAGTTGACGAGCGAGTTTCTCATACTTTCGTGTTTGTTCATAAGTTAGAGGCTCGTGTTCTTCATGAACACGACCCTTGATCTTCTGTTATAAACACCTCAGTTTGTATCCTGTTTGTATGCCTGCTAGTTTAATCAGAGTTAAGCGGATGCTCCTATATCCTAATCTAGATCAAGTTCATCTGTGATCCCTTGCATAGGACAGCGTATATCTGGGTGGGTTCGGGTCTCTCCCTCGTGGGTTCGTCGCTCCTTATTTATACGGAGTGCTATAGTGTTCCTACGGGATATCAGACGTAGTCGTGCTATAGTAGTAATCGGTGGTGTAGACGTGGTGTCTAGATTACGAGTTATCCTTCGAATGCCCTGTATCCCACGGTTTGTCTTGGGGTAGGCCGCGGTAGTGACAGCCATTGGACCCTCTGAGATCCCCCATGTTCGGATACAGTGTGTAGGCAACCATTTGCCGTGAACCAACTGTTATAGCCAGGAGGGACCGGTGTCCGAAATGAGAGTTCCTAATCGAGAGGCTGTTCTCAACTCTGCATGCTATCAGCAAGATCCTTTCCCTCTTCATCTCAGTCTTTAGAGTTGTGTCCTTGGATCATCAGTCTAGGATAGAAGGTAGTACACATCGTTCCTTGGATTCGATACCCTTTGGAATACTCCTGAGGTGAAGTGCTACAGCGGTATTTCCATGCGCTTGCGGATTCTTTCGTACCCGTCGGTATACCCAGGTGGATCTTACGATCATGCTAGGTACGTAACTAGTGGTGATGTTAAGAAATACCAACAGATGTCCTGCCCAGATGTCTAGGCTCAGATGTCTAGGATTTTCCAACTCAAAAATTTATTTTCAGAATTTTTATTTGAAAAGGGAAATTTGGCTAGAAAAAACTAGCATGCAGATGCAAGTTTGGAAAATTCAAATATGCATTTGGAAAAATCAAATAAAATTTTGAAAGGGAAATATGTGATAACTACCAATTTTACCTTTTGGCAAAAAAGACTCATCTTTTTAAGTCTGAGAGCGAGACTTTTCTCGACGATTAATTCCACTCGTCACCTCATTCCTGAGAAATAGATGGAGATGACCTTTGTACTTCCCGCCACACCTTTCTTGTTTTCTTAGGCTTTGTTGTAGTGGTGGGGAGTCGTGGGGGCTGTGGCTCCGTCCATGCCCCTGATTGCTCATTTTTGCCCTGCAGTTGTTGACGCAAAAATAGGACGTCACCCTTGCGCGCGACACACGTGACTCCCCGGTCTGTTGCGAGGCGTGCCAGCCAATCTGACCTGTTGATTGGCAATGGAAAATCGGCTGGAGAGCCGATGTGTCTTCAGTAGTATGTGTATCTGCCGATCGACCGATACAGTAAAACGGGATCGGCAGACTGGAAAGCAGCCGAAGTGTAAGTATGTGTAGAAAAATCGGCCAAGACAGCCGATCGTGACGTCAGCACTCGAGTAAATCTAAGCCGGCTGTGAGAACAAATGATATAAAAGCCGACGAGATCTAGATCGAGCTGGATAGATGGGTGATAAAAGCTAAAGAAACAAGAATAAACTTGCTAATCTAGCTGATATCGATAAATTGTGAATAAATCTAGACGAAACCACAGCGATATGCCCGGATGTTAAAGCCTAGATATTATTCGGTAAAGCGGAACTCACCAGCAAGCCGGAGATCGAAGCGATGTAGCCCGACGAGTTTGCGAAAACTCGTGAAAGAGAAAAGGTACGAAGGCGAAGTCGCCGAAATGTAGATGCCGTAAAGTAGATGCAGTAAAGTAGATGCAATAATTGGTAAAGGGGTGCCCGGAGGTGGTTTTGATATTGATCGTGTGATGATTCTATTACAATAGTTGGGGCTTATATTTATACCCTGGGCTCCTCTAGACTCCTGCAGCCGGAAGGGCTCAAAACTTCCTAATTAAAGACTCCTGACGAGTTACATGACTAACCGACACGAACTCTCCTAATTAGATGTCTAAACTAAAGGAAATACTAAGATACATGGACTCTATTTTTCCTTTTATAGAATCCTTCTCAATTAAGCTTCTCCTTTGGCCTGTCCGGGAAGAGATCAGTACACATGCATAGTCAAGCTGGATCGTCACGAGGTCATGTGATTCCTTTTTAATACATATGTGCTATTACCATATTTAATCCTTTCTTTATTCTAATCAATCTTCCCTTCACGTATGTAAAGCCTTGGTCGATGCCATATGTGCCTGCCGATTCCACCACTGCCGATTGCTTTGGCTGATTGTTCTTGTCTATTGCAGGCATCCTGCCGATTACTTCTTCTTTGCCGATTCCTTGCCTTGCCGATCACGTGGCTCTGCCGATTTTCCTCTATTCTGCCCCTTCTCTGCTGATTACCAAGCCAACATCATTTGACTCTGGATTTGGTCAAAATCCGGTGTCAACACAAGCCCCCCAGTTTCAGAGTATGAAGGATTCATGCTTTGAAATTCTTGCAGACCTTGAAACTCTCTCTTCTGACCAATGCAAACTGCTCCATGGGTTAATACCTCAACCGTTCTGGCAGTGCTCCTCTTACAACCGATTTCTTTCTTCAGGCTTCTTTATCAAAATATCTTTGCCAATATAAGGAATCGAGACAACTCCCCTTTTCCTTGATGAGAGGACTATTGTGAGCCAAAACCACTAACTCTGGATCCATCGTTGCATCAAACTCGAATAATCGGTCGACTTGTAAGCGTGGATGCCGAATCTTTTCTCATGAATTTCGGGTAAGCCTGGCTTTATCCTGTCAATCTTTCGGCTGTGCTAGCAGCAACAGTGGTGTCTCCGGCAGCAGTAACATCGTCTGGTGATATGAATTTATATAATTGTGTTGGAACAACTATAAACACAGGGCCAACACTATCCTTGTGAGTCCCAATATTTCTTTGCTGAAGCGGATCTTGAGAATCTCGTCAGGTTGCATTGCATACGCTTCCTTGCTTTGAAAAACATAATCCTTGGATTATGTGCTGAATTCTTCTTGACAATACCACTGCTACATTATTTCCATGATTGGTGCAAAGATTCATGCTTCTTTGGTAATTCTACTGGCCGAAATAAATAATCCCATATGCCATCATTTAAATCTGTAGCGGATAATGGCCAATGTATATTCTCACACTCTGTAGATGTCATGTATAGCAACTGTTTTTTTGACATAGATCAGTTTGGTTTTCTGGACGTGACCGTCAATACTCTCCAAGGCCAACAAGATGTTTATTTGGTACCATATATTGTCTCCTGAGTGAATAGTAGATGTATATCGGCCATTAAGCTGCCGAATAATGGTATGATCACCCAAACTCATTGTTGGTATCTTTGTTGACATCAGTTGTGATTTAACAATTGGTCAGGATGTTTCAGCCAAACCAAAGGTGTAAAGGACATCAAACTCCTTGGGAACCTTGAGGCGTCGACAATGTTGTTCTTTCCGTAGCCGATTTGGTCGTTGGTCAACCTTCTCCATTTGACTTATTTATCTATAACTCTTCCATCAGACCACCTTCTTGCAGAATTCTTATGCTTGCGGGGCTCTGTTTCGTCTCTATTAGCATGTACTACCAAGAAGGTATGCAACGATCTGTTCCTAGCCACATGGGACCACTCCATTGGCTGATTGTTCTCCCAGGAGCTGCTTTAATCTTCAAGCATCATTCAAACTATGATTCCATTATTAGAAATCCCATCTTCAATCAGAGAGATAAACAGCCAACAATATTATAGAATGGGCCTAGACCACATCCTCCATCGATTGCTTTGCATTACATCCTTGGTACGTATAGCTGGATCGAGCGGCGATACCCCAATAATCGGTAGCCATTGAGTCATCCTTGTATGTTAATGCCTTCGTCACTTCTCTGGCAGCTCCATTTTGGCTCTGTGTACACATTCCCTTTTTTGACTACTTCATCACCATTAACCGATGTTAAGGCGACAACAGCTGTATGGAACTGATCATAGCCCCTTTGTTTCCTCTTCGTGACCGAAGTATTCACAAGAGTCTTGGAATTGTATCAGATTACCAATATCTGAAACATAATCTCCTTGATCTGGCTAGGTAGCCATATAATTGAACAACCGTAATGTTCTGTCGCCGATATGCACTTATTAAGGGATGATCTTGAGACGTGGGAATCGAGTGATTCCGTTGGCAACCTTTTGGCTCGAAATCTCCACCCATTGGTTGATTGTTTGTTGAAGTCTTCTTAATCGGGATAGAAAATGCATAACTTGCCCCCCGAGGTGAGATGAGGACACTCCTAATCCCAGCTCCTACTCCACATGATTATCCATCAAAGAACATGGTCCATGGAATGGGTTCAACGACTGCAATCTCGAGCCCATAATGCTGAATTACCAGATTGGCCAGATGCTCTTTGTAGCTTTTGACTTGATAACCACATCATCAATGTAGACTTCAACTATCTTGCTGATGAGCTCGTGGAATATAATTCATGGCCCTTTGATATGTAACCTCAGCATTTTAAATCATCCATGAAGCTGATGACTTTGTGTCCCGTACCAACATTTACCAATGCATCAGCTACTAGCATTGGATAGCCACTCATCAGCGTCGCCTTGTTCAAGTTCCTGAAATCAATGCAAACATGCAATTTTCCACTTTCCTTAAATGCAGGTACTAATTTAGAAATCCACTCGACATATTGATATTGCCGAATAAAACCGGCTTCGAGTAACTTTGTTATCTCGGCTTTTACATCAGGATAAATCTTTGGATTGCATTGCATAGGGTGTTGCTGAAAGGGTCGAAACCCTGGCTTGATGGGTAACTGATGTTCTGCGATAGATCGGTCTAATCCAGGCATCTCATAATACTTCCAGGCAAAACAATCTTTGAGTTCCTTTAATAATGCGATCAACTCTATCTTGTACTCTGGATCTAACTTGGCACTAATATACGTTGGCCTTGGTTTACTTCCATCTCCAAGATCTACTTTTTCCAATTCATCGGCCAGCATGAACCAATGCCCAAGCTTTCCTTCATCTTATGAATTGATCCATTAAGATTTTTCATCAGAGCCGACTGCTTGAACCGGCTGTAGTCCGAGGACACCTTGAGATATCTAGTATCCCATGCTTTTCTAGATATGCAGCTGACTCGATCACAGGTCCATCCATACGCTTCCGTTGCTGCTGCTGTCAAGGAAGTTTCTCCTTTGACCATCTCCACTGAACGACCCATTGGATGATGCATTGGTGCATGGTAGATGGTATGCAACAGTTGGCATGTATCCAATCCCGACTCAGCAGTAGATTATAAGATCCCCTCCCTTTAGTGACAAAGAAAGCAGTTGGAAGGGTCTTACTGCCGATGGTGAGCTCCACGCATATTGCACCTTGAGCCGGAGAGACGTTTCCTTCGAAGCCTACCAGCATCATGTCGGTTTGGGTTAGATCTTCTTTAGACTTTCCAATCTTACGCAGCATGGTGTATGGCATCAGGTTGACTGCTGCTCCTCCATCTACTAGCATTCTGGTGACTGGCTTCCCATTGACAAAACCTTTGAAAAACAATGCCTTCAAATGTTGTCTCTTCTCATCTTCTGGCTTCTCAAAGATAGCTTGTGTAGTCTCCAATGTTAACTGAGCCATCCCAAGTTCTTCATCAGACATATCCGAATCAGCTGGAGCCATAAACTCTTTCGGTAGGAAGACAACCATATTTATATCAGCTCGGGGTTTGTCATCTTCCTCACCATCGGCCTTAGGCTTTGGGCGCCAAACTTTAGACCGAACCTTCTTCTTGTCCAGCACAAGTCTCTCTGCTTCTTCATGCTGTTCTAGCTGACGTAGGCACTGGACTCTCCTCTTCTGGGACTTGGTCAAGCCATCTGGACACCATTGCGGATTGGGCTTCTTACGTGTTTGGCTTGACCCTTCATCATCCAGTTGTAGCGTGCGTCGACGTTCAGGAGCTTGGCACATGATATCTTCATCAGGGACCAGAGAATTTGCTATCTCTTCTATCCGATTGTTTGACTCTTCATTGACCCGGCCTCCCAGCCGATCATGAACACTGGCCTTACCCCTCAGCCGATCGTGGACGCTGGCCTTGTCCCCCAGCCGATCGTGGACTGAGACCCGTTGATTGCTAAATTCACGGTGATCCCCGCCTGAAGGTCTTCTGTCATTGAAACAAACTCTCTTAGATGAGCTGTTATTGTTGTAAGCTCCATTGCATTCTGGACAATTCTCCGCTGTTGGTAGCTTGATCCCTTCTCCCCAACAATACTTGAAGAACGGACATCTCTAATGTCCCTCATTGCGTCGTGCCCATTCTTCTCTTCCCCTTGCTTTCTCCTGTCGACGTTGGAATTTGTTGATCAGCATCTGGGACGTGACAGGCTGGCGTGGCTTCAAGTCTCCTTCTTCAAGCAGCAACCCTTTTCCCTTGACATCGGCAGCGGTTGCTTGCACCTTGGGATCGACAGCTCCATTATTTTGAACCGATTCAGACGTCAGCAGCTTAACACGTGACATGTCTTTGCTAGACACCTCAACTGTATTAGTTGGGAAGGGGTGCTGATCAATCTTCATCGGCTTCTCAACTTTGGTAGGGGTTTAGAACTTGAGTTTCCCTTGCTCAATAGCTGATTGGATCTGCTGTCTAAAGATCTTGCAATCGTTGGTGTCGTGAGACGTTGCATTGTGTCACTCGCAATACTTCATTCTCTTGAGCTCTTCTGCAGATGGTATGGTATGGAATTGCGAGAGCTTCATCTATCTTCTTGCCTTTAACTGATTCCGCAAGTCCTACCATGTTATCTTCATCTTCTGAACCAGAGTAATCTACATATGACACTTTCTTTTGGAAACTCCTCCCGCTTGTGCAAATCTTCCAACTATGTCTTTTTTCATCATTGCGGGTCAATTTTGGCATCCCATTCATTTTAATAGCGAGTAGCCGATTGATGGACACATTTCATCGGCTCTCTCTTACCATCGGCCAGAAGACGTGAAAAGATACTTGGCCGATTGATTTTCTCTTTCTCTGGAGCTTTCATGGATTGTACCAAAATCTTCTGGACTTCCTGACACATATGGTTCCTTCCATATACGTACTCGACTTTGGTCTTTTAATTATGCTGATGAACCATGAGGTAAACTCCTGCTGCTTGCTAGTAGACCTTGAGGTGGTATCTTGAATAACATGTAGCCGATATATTTCTCGTCGGCCACGCCACACGATATGTTCCTCCTGGCCCCAAGCAAGAACTTAAAACAATCCAGGGGATTATGCCCTCAGTGTGTAGTTACCTTGCATTTGTTTTGGTGCCAATTGATCTACTCCAGTTGCCGCGTAGGGCAGTTATCAGTAGATACATACCACGTAGGGCGTTAGGCATTATCGTAGACATGCCTGCTTGATGACGAGTCAATGCAGATTCCTTCGCTTAACAACTTTGATGTAGTCGTCGTTGTCGAAGTAGTCGTTGATGAAGTCGTCGGCGAGATCGTCGTCGTCGAGCTTGATGGCGACGTCAACGAAGGAAGGTAGTGCTGCATTGGCTGACTCCGTTGCTCTTCTATCAGCTAGCTTCCATCGGCCATATTTTAAATAAAGCAGCCGATATATCTCATCTTTTGTAATGCCGGTTTTATCAATAAATAATCTGAAATAATATGATAGAATAATATGTAGCCAAAACATATATCTTTTTGGCTTTCCGTCATGAGGCAACATAATGATAGGATCAAATGACATGTGCCCCATCATCTAGCCGATTGGAGACATCAGCTTTAAAGTTTCATACACAATTCTTGTCCTCCTGGATCCCATGGAAAATAAGTTCCAAGTGGCCAATGCTTCAGGGCAATATATCTGTGTTTTTGATCGCCCGGCTCCCATGCAACGTGTACTCCAATCAGCCAATACTTTTGCATAGTGATTTTTGGCTCTTGATCACCTGGCTCCCATGGAAAATATACTCCACGCAGCCGATCTTCCAGTTTAATATTTTTGGGCATCGAGTAATAAATCTGAGACCTTGTCCCTTGCCCTGTTTCTGTAACCTTGTAATCAACGGCCTCTAATCTTTTAATTCCCATACAACTCATGAATGTAGCTTTGGATGTTTCTTTTTGGCCGTTGACTATAACCATGTGTTCTAAACACGGATCGTTGCCAGCTGGAGCTCTTCCATCAGGTTTTCTGGAATCAAGATCACTTTGTTTTTCTCTATCCTTGTAGTTGGCTGGGATTTCTTCCTCATGAGTGTCTTCAGAGCTAAACTTCCCTCCATACTGGCTTTTACTCTTGAATTCTTTAATCGAGATCGGCTGTGGAGGTACTACATCAGAGTGTTGAGCCGTTGGCGGTGATTCCCGAGGAGCAAATTGTGGCTGAATACCCTTGATTTTGTCAAATGAGATATGCACTTTGTGATCTGTGACTTCTGATCCATTAGTCACCCATGAACTTGATAATTTTAAATCAGCTTCTTCATCTTGGTTGCTCATCTTGACTATATCAGTTGGACACAGATCTTCGTCAGTCTTTATCAGATGCACAAACTCTTCTGATTTTGCTATAATAGACTGTCTGACAACTGATTTAGGAATTATTGGTCGATGTGATTGGTGAGCAATCAGCTGTGGGCTCAATGCCTCTTGCTGTAAAGCTGATTCTTGCAACCAATGACTTCCTGTCAGTTGTGACTGGGCTGATAGCTGAGAAAATTGTAGCCCCCCGATCCAAGATTGTTCAACCACCGGTTGTGGTTGATAAGCTATCGGCTATTGATCCGATACTTGTGGTTGATATGCCACCGGCTGTACATCCGATACTGGCAACTGATAACCTTCTGTTTGTTGTGATTGAACCGATGGTTGGACAGATTGTAGCCCCCCGGGCCAAGATTGCAGAGGTATTGGTCGTGACTGGTGATCCATCAACTGCTCATCCATGGTTGGCGGCTGATAAATTTCTAGCTGATAAGCCATTGGTCGATGGACCGACATCCGTGGTTGATTCTCCATCGGCTGTAGGGCCGATACTTGTGGCCGATAGCTTTGCGATTGCTGACTTAGATTTGACGGTCGAGCATATGACGCCATTTGTTGGGAACCATAGGGAACAGACTGCAATCCTTGTGCAACACCTTTAACGCATGGCGATTCTTGAATTAGAGTAGTACCCATAGGCGTATATCCAAGAGCGTTGAACAAGTCCTTCTGTGCCAATGGTTGTGGCGTGTATCCAGGAGTGCGGAAAAAATCCACTTGAGGCAGCGGTAATGAGCTGGAGGGAAATGATGCAGTCTGAGGAACTGTCATCGGCTGATAGAAATTATCCTGATGTGAGTATGGCGAAATTAAATCATCATCATAAGCCGATTCATCAGTTGCACTCATGCCCGTCGTTGCATAATTTGACGCTCCAGGATACATGCATGCTGATTCTTCATAGCTTTGCTGCTGAATTGGACCATAAATATTAGCCGATGTCATCGGCTGTTGATAATATGTTCTCTCATACCTTTGTTGTTGAGCAAACTCAGAGAACACGCTCTTTATGGCATTGCTTATAATATCCACCAATATTCCAGATTGACTGTCCATGGCGATGTACTCCTCGAGCCACTCTAGATTCCTTGTGGATAATGTCTTCAGGTCTCACCAGACGATATAATATGGATTTAATATTCGGGTCCCACCGGGCGTGCCAAAAGTGTGTTGACGCAAAAATAGGACGTCACCCTTGCGCGCGACACACGTGACTCCCCGGCCTGTTGCGAGGCGTGCCAGCCAATCTGACCTATTGATTGACAATGGAAAATCGGCTGGAGAGCCGATGTGTCTTCAGTAGTATGTGTATCTGCCGATCGGCCGATACAGTAAAACGGGATCGGCAGACTGGAAAGCAGCCGAAGTGTAAGTATGTGTAGAAAAATCAGCCAAGACAGCCGATCGTGACGTCAGCAATCGAGTAAATCTAAGCTGGCTGTGAGAACAGATGATATAAAAGCCGACGAGATCTAGATCGAGCTGGATAGATGGGTGATAAAAGCTAAAGAAACAAGAATAAACTTGCTAATCTAGCTGATATCGATAAATTGTGAATAAATCTAGATGAAACCACAGCGATACGCCCGGAGATTAAAGCCTAGATATTGTTCGGTAAAGCGGAACTCACCAGCAAGCCGGAGATCGAAGCGATGCAGCCCGACGAGTTTGCGAGAACTCGTGAAAGAGAAAAGGTACGAAGGCGAAGTCGCCGAAAAGTAGATGCGGTAAAGTAGATGCAGTAAAGTAGATGCAATAATTGGTAAAGGGGTGCCCGGAGGCGGTTTTGATATTGGTCGTGTGATGATTCTATTACAATAGCCGGGGCTTATATTTATACCCTGGGCTCCTCTAGACTCCTGCAGCCGGAAGGGCTCAAAACTTCCTAATTAAAGACTCCTGACGAGTTACATTACTAACCGACACGAACTCTCCTAATTAGATGTCTAAACTAAAGGAAATACTAAGATACATAGACTGTATTTTTCCTTTTATAGAATCCTTCTCAATTAAGCTTCTCCTATGGCCTGTCCGGGAAGAGATCAGTACACATGCATAGTCAAGCTGGATCCTCACGAGGTCATGTGATTCCTTTTTAATACATATGTGCTATTACCATATTTAATCCTTTCTTTATTCTAATCAATCTTCCCTTCACGTATGTGAAGCCTTGGTCGATGCCATATGTGCCTGCCGATTCCACCACTGCCGATTGCTTTGGCCGATTGTTCTTGTCTATTGCAGGCATCCTGCCGATTACTTCTTCTTTGCCGATTCCTTGCCTTGCCGATCACATGGCTCTACCGATTTTCCTCTATTCTGCCCCTTCTCTGCTGATTACCAAGCCAACATCATTTGACTCTAGATTTGGTCAAAATCCGGTGTCAACAGCAGTGTATAGCATTTCTATTCTGTTGCCCGAAACCGGAACATCAAGTTCCTCTTCCCAATGCGGAATCGGATTGTTCCGGCTCCGACAATGATCCTTGCGTTGGCGTCACTTAGGAATGGTCTCCCAAGAATGAGAGGCATTCCCTCATCGTCTTGCATATCAAGGACCACGAAGTCCACAAAGATGCATGAACCTTGGACGAATACCAATAAGTTCTCTACTATCCCCTCTAGATATCGGATCGATGCATCAGCAAGTTGGACGGTCGTCGCAGTTGGAGTTAGAGCTGGATATCCCAATTGTTCAAACATGGCCTTGGACATAAGGTTAATACTTGCACCAAGGTCATAGAGAGCATGCTTAATCTTCTGGTAATATATTTTGCAGGTGATAGCCGGATAACCAGGATCTTTCTTGTGTGTGATTATTGAAGATTCCCATGGGTCAAGCACCTGCTGTATAGGCTTCCCTGCATAGTCAGTGGCTTGTGCCCGCCCAGATGGCTTACCCCATCTGGTGGACACTACACAAACATCTTGACAGGAAGATACGGGTTGCCCCGGAATCTTGCCGTCTTCAGCAGAGGGAACCAAAGCAGCTAACTGAGCCAACTGGGTTTCTATCATCTTATTAAAGCTTAACTGGTTTTTAAGACCAGAAGAAAGGCTATCAATTTTAACATTAAGGCTCTCAAAAGCCTTACCATAGGCAGCTATTTTCTTATTAAAACCTTCATTAATCTTAGCTTGCCCAAAGACTAGATCTTTCAAGGAAGGTTGGTTTGGGTTGAAAGAATTACCTTGATTACCTCCTTGATAACAAGGGCGCGATTGATTCCACGTTTGACCTCCTTGTGGACGATAACCATTGTTGTTGCCGTTCATGTACATCACATCCTCGTGAGTAGCAGGGTAGTAATTCCCTGAATGCCCAGTATTACCACAGACTTCGCAAGTCATGCAAGCATCCATAGCTTGAGTAGTGGTGGCCATGGCGGCATATCAAAGAGGAGCTTTGCAAGAGCATTTTTTTAAAACAAAATTATCCCAAGGGCCAGAACCAACAGAGTTAAGATCATGTCATCAAGGCATATCTCACTTGTCAACTACTTAGATAAGCATGTTGTCCTTATGACAATATTATTCACAAGCCTCAAGGTTATAAACGAGGAATAAAACTTAAGCATGTCAACCCTAGGTGTGGAGTAAGCATTACCATAGATTTCTTGAGTTGATTTGTGGACAATTTATCAAACATGAGCATACAAACTCAAAAATCATGGTGAAATGAGGAGGAGATGCAAACCAGCATTGGTTTCTATGTGGACCAGACGGGGGTTCCTGTGATGCGCACGAATGCATGTCCCGTTCAGGTTCTCTATGCGTAGTCGATCGCAAGCGCTGCGTGAGCGTAGTGTGGGTGCAACAATAATCTGTCATGTCCGCATTTGGAGAGTGCAGCTCTCCCCCACACTATTTCGTACCTGGGTGCAGTTCTTCGATACAAACAAAAACAAAAATAGCTAACACACATGTGATTCAACCGGGTTACATGACCGGTGGAGCCAAAATTATTCATTCAAGTTTACTAAAGAAATAGGCGCTTACACAAATGATGGAATGTTGACACATTTTATCTTATATATTTATAAGTCAACCAAACATGAGAAAAGGGCATAATTGTTAATACCAATTTAGAATTGGGTGTCACTAACAGTTTTCTTGGAGTTTTGGAGAATTCAATGTATTGCATGGATTAATCAGAAAAATAGGAAAAAGGAACAATTCTAGAAGACTCCAGAGGACTCCGGAACTCAACGTGACTTGGCATCCAAGAAAGAAGTATCTAGAAGGGGCAAGAACCAACCAGGATGAAGCGGACTCCGAGGGGGGCCCACCCCAGGCCGGTCGGCCTGGTGGTGGGGCCGGTCGGCCTCCCCCGGGCGCCACGTCAGCCCTACTTCTGGAATGTTCTTCCACCACCTATGAGGATCAATCTAAACCGAAGGTTAGGTTGGTTTGATCGTACGGCGCATGGTACCTCCTCAGGACTATATAAGCAGCCCCCTGACCCCCCTGGCAGAGGGAGAGTTTGGCTTCAGTTCATACACCAGATCAAGTCATCAAGTCAGAGATACTACGCCCTAGAAACACCATATAGCGAGAGTAGCTAAGTAGTCTAGATCTAGGGGGGAGGCAAGGCGTCTACTTGGCTCCTGATCGTCTAGAAGCTGGTCGAGATACTGATCTAGCTTCGCTTTTGTAAGTTCTTTATAAGTTCTTTTACATTTGCTGTAGAGACATATATTCTTATCAATGATTATATTCGAGATTATATGCTTTGGTGTTTATTATGATTACATGTTTAGCATAGTCGATTTACCTTTATATTCATGTATGGAGTCATATAGCCCTCACCTAGATCATTTGTTAACATGGGTGAGTGGTAAAGATAGTGTAAGCGTGGTGCTTATACTGTATTTACCTGCGATTGCACCCTACATGCCGGGTCGTGTGGTAGATCGTGGTGGTGACAACACTATTGAGTCCTTTGCAATCCACCCCCCCATGTGTAGGACTAGTGGAGCCTTATACTATTTGGGTTGTTTCAAGTTTCGACCTTGATCCTCCTGGGTAGTCTCCCCATGCATAAGTATAATAGTTCTTCTTCCATGATTGTTAAATGTATTGCACTAATCATAGTATGCATTGACGTATAGTTTAGGGTTACCGAGGAGTATCCTCGCTAACTAGGCTGTGAATACACTTCTCTTTCTATATTGACACTTTCTGGTGGTTCACTATGTTATGACTTGATCAATGCTATCATTATCTTTATCTTTATGTGACTTACACCTGTTTATAGTAATTGATATATTTTGGTCACTCTACGTTACACAACTGAGAGATGTACATGTATTTGTTATTATAGATAGAAGACTTCTTTCCCTGTGGTAGAATATAAATACGATACCTGGTTTTACTCCTGGTTAAAATGCTACAATGGTATATTCATATCTGTGCGCTTGCAGATACCCATTTATATATATTTTCTTATCTAGAGATCCAATGCATATGTAAGAGTACCAATCCATGCGTTTTAGTGGCACTTCTATCAGGGATGACAACCTAGATTGAGTTGTGCTATGACCTGTAGCGGATTTATCTTTTAGTTTATCTGAAAGCAACATCTGATATACACTTAGCATCATGTTAAGATATACCTTTGCATTTCTGGCGTCGTCGATAGAGATGGATTTTATATCTGTTTCTAGTCGATGACATTAGCAATGTCAACATGGAAATAAAGGAAATGATTGGAAGGGAAATAAATTAAGGGAAATAAATTAAACCTAACTAAGAGCCTATAAAGGGAAATAAGAGCGGGGCACGACCCTCTACTCAGCAAAGAGGGCTTCCAAACCCTCAGCCTCAATCAACTGCTGCAGCTTGGCATTCATCTCCTCGCGGGTCTTGAGAAGAAGGTTCCTGAGTTGTCAATATTCTGCCTGCTGCCTTCTCACAGTATTTATTAAGAGGTCAAATTCAAAGTACGCCTCTGTCAGGTCATCTGCCACCTTGCCCACACAGAGATTCTTCCTGTTAGGCAACGATGCTAGGATGTCGCCGAGCTCTGTCTCCCAATTTGGCGGGTATGGCTTAGGTACCCCGCAGCTATCCTTAGGGGTCCTTACTCCAAAGATGCGAAACCTGGTCTGAGGTTGCGGGAATTCATCCCACACATCCTGCTCATACTTGTGGCAAAAGGAGTCGCCATCTTCACCAAATAGTGATCCTGCATAGCGCTCTCCAGCCTTCGGTGGCGGACCTGGCCAATCCTCAAATAGCACCTTCTTGCTTGATCCAGGGGCCGGCTTCTTCCCTAGGACATTGAACAGGGAGCAGCGACTGGCGAAGGTAGGAGGTGAGGATGAGCCGCGCCTAGCTGGGGGCTCTACCGAGTCTCCAGTAGGGCTTCTCCCCTTCCTCCCTCGCTCTGGAGTCATCAAATCGTCCTGAGTTCCATCCCATGGGTGAAGCTCGCTGCCTCCGAGGTCGCTGAAGCAGAAGGACTTCTCCCCATCGGAGCCAGAGGGAACCATCGGGCAAAGGGGTGCAGAGCGGCGGAGCGGTGGCTGAGACGAGGATTGAGCAGAGGAGATGGGGTCCTGCACGACACACAATGCGTCACGCAGTGAGGAGAGGGTTTCTGGAGGACGATGGAGTGCACACGCGAAACACGAGAATAAGCGGCGACTCTTGTGGGTCGGTTGACCTAGGGTTTCGGCCGAACCCATCTGGGCTCCGCTGGGCCTCTGCTTTGGCGTGTGGGCTCCGACGGGGCTCAGGGTTTCTAGGTCAGGTGTCCCACCAATTCTAAGGTTGGAGGCTCCAGTAAATGCTAAAATGGGATTTTAGGCATATAGTTGCCTTCTACCCCAAACAACTTTACTTAAACCTCTTTATACTTTGATAGCTCAACTTGGGGATCTTACCTGAACTCATACCTGGATGAAGTGTTATTGTTGCCCCGTTGCTCATATCATCCATTTTGTTCATGGTGATATCCTCCACTCTGCCCTATGGTCCTCCTTGCAGGGTTCTTTATGATAGGATGTATTTTTCTTCCTGCATGGTTAGCGTGTACGTACGATGCAAGCTGTATACATGGTGAAACAGAGGTGATCCTCACAACCATCCTAGGGGAACTATGATGGATAACCTTAGGAGGATTGCGCAGCTTGCAAGGTCATAGCACTACTGACGACAAATGATAGAGGTGATGGAATTGAGCACAAGATCCGGGCCTAAAGCCTAGAATGCTCTAAGAGTGAAGCTTTCACCTCTGGAAACAGAACTCGAGAATGATCAGACCCCAGATTGAGTGAGTGAAAATTTATGGGTCGAACGAACATTCGAGAGATGGATCGAGAGTGATGAACTTGCTAGTTCATCCTCTCCTTGGGTCGACAAAGGATCTCACCCTCACCTAAGCGGGATGACACGTAAGTTAACCCAAGCTTCCAACGGAAGTGTAAAAGATAGGTATGTAACCACACTCCCGCAGGGCATCGATCAGATCAAGAACTGAAGAGTAGGATTTACATCCACTTGACTTGATCGGCAACGGTCTTAGCTGAACTTAGGATAACGAGATGGATTGCTCAACTATACCGAATAAAAAATTATGCTTCCGTAAGCCAAGGATATGGAAGTTTCACAGTGCTAAAGCCCGCGTCTTGGCCTAACCCTCAGTGTGGCGGCACTTCTTTGACATGAAGCACGAAAAACATCCATCGTGACCTCCCCTGGAGAGTTGCGGACAAGGTGGTCATCCTCGCCAGGAACAACTATTCTTCCTCGACTACTCCTCTCGTACTTCCCTCGAGACTAAGTCTCGAAGGCCGGGTTTTAAGAGAAGAAATGATAGGGGAATCTAGGGGCAGATTTTGCACTAACTGCTCTTTCCCATAGATTTCTGCCAGTTAGGAGTGATATCTTCGACCAGAGCATAGAGAAATTTGGCATGTAAGCTCGGGCTCTCTCGAAGACGGACTTAGGCAACTCGACATTTTCTCGTTTGGCTACCTCGTTACTCGAGTCAGGTGGGGAGCTGAAATCTCGAATTTCTCCTAGAATTTCCAGTCCTTGTTCTGGCTCTAAGAGCACAAAGGCGCCTCCCGAAACGGCATCAAGCATCATGCCACAATCCTTTCGTAAACCAAATCGGAAATGCTGTAAGAGCACTAGGTCAGGCAGACCAAGGATTGGGCAGGCTTCAACTAATGAGGCAAAATGATGCCATGCCATGCCTAAGGTTTCCTTCTCTCTTTGTTTGAAACTGAGGATCGTCATTCTTAAGGAAACGACACGCCGCACAAGAAAGAATCGAATGCAAAAAGATGCTCTCAATTCCTCCCAGCGTAGGTGGCTGTAACCAAAATAATGGTACCAAGTTCTCGCTTCCCCGGAGAGGGAGAACGGAAATAGGTTTCTCTTAAGAACATCTTGTGTTGCCCCGGTTTTACCCTGAGTAGAACACAATTGCTCAAAGTCTCTTGCGTGATCATAGGGATTCTCATGACTCATTCCTGAGAAGGGTTTTTCCTCAACTAGCTTCATGAGAGATGGGTGAACCATACAAGGTGTTAGAAGAGCGGGTTGTCTCCAGAAAGTTGATTCCATGGTTTCACTCATAATGGGCAGAAGGTGTGTACAAGGATAACCTTCCTAGGATAGCGGGGGTAAAGGTAGAAATAAAAGGAAAACAAAAGATACGAGGATAGTCGGGTTCGTAGATTCTCGACAACCGTTCCCCGGCAACGGTGCCAGAAATGCTTGTTGGTATTTCTTAACGTCACCACTACGGTGCCGGGATAGCGTGACCGTGTAAGAATCACCCGGGTATACTGACGGGTGCGAACGAATCCGCAAGTGCACGGATACACCGTTGTAGCACTTCACCTCAGGAGTATTCCAGAGGGTATTGAATCCAAGGTACGGTATGGGGTACTCTACGAGTGACTATCCAAGGGCACACGGTCCCTGCTGAGGTTGGTGAGTGATGTGAAGTCTCCTGTAGGTTCTCGACTCTAGAGAGGAACAAGCTCGGATAAGATTTCGCTTCAGACACCGGCCCCTCCTAACTATAAGAGTTGGTTCACAGCAAATGGTTGCCTACATGCTGTATCTGAACGTGGGGGATTTTAGAGGGTCCAACGATTGTCACTACCGCGGCCTACCCCAAGACAAACCGTGGGATACAGGGCATTCGAAGGATAACTAGCAGTCTAGACACCACGTCTATACCGCCGACTACTACTATAGCACGACTACATCTGACATCCCATAGAAACACTATAGCACTCTGTATAAATACGAAGCGACGAACCCGCGAGGTTGAGCTAGACCGTACTCGTCATTGAATCGATTCGTGCAAGGAGATATGATTGATACTTGATCTAAATCAGATATGCATGAGCTTCACTATATTCAAATAGACGGGCAACCACACAAACGGAATGCAAACTTATGCGCTTATAACAGAAGATCAAGGGTCGTGTTCGTGAAGAACACGAGCCTCTAACTTATGAACGAACGCAAAAGAATGAATAACTCGCTCGTCAACTAGATCGAGGAAGCACGTTCATGAAGAACGCGAGTGTCGGGGTTTGTTACCACCAGCAAGTAAATTTATATGAACGCGTGTACGGATCCGCACGGTTGCACAAGATACACTCGAGATTATACTGGTTCGGGCCTCCGGAGAGTAATACCCTACGTCCAGTCTGAGAGGGGGTGTTCTTTATGCTCAGGAGTTTGCAGTAGGGGATACAAACAAGTCGGGAGAGGGTTTCGAGCCCAAGTCCCTGGCGTGTAAGTGGTTCTTGTAGTAGGGTTCTGCGTACGTGAGTGTGAGTGTGTCTATGAAGGCTTGTATGAGATGGGATATCGATACTAACTGCGTGTGGGGGTGGAAACGAACGTGTGTTGCAAGTGCCCCATTCCTCCTCTTTTATAGTCATAAGGGAGAGGTTCACAGGGGTTACATTGAGGGTGTAAGTTAGTCTACAGCGTAGGATGTCCTCCTCCCGTGTTGGGCTGTCAGGCAGAGCGACGAAGAACTGTTGCGACGCCACAGATGACGGTGTAGATCTTCCTGGAATCGTGCGTCCCAAGTAGCTATTTCTGGGGCTTCCAGCACCCTTCTCCGAGTAGTTATTCAGGTACGGGGAGTAGGATTCGTATCCTACCCCTGTCAGTAGAACAGGAGCTTGTCTTTTGTAGTTACTGTGGAGGTAGAGTAGTCTATACCGCGGCGTTCGAGGGATAGGGAGTGGTGGATATTGTGCCGTTTGTGGCACTGCATTTCTCGTGCCGTCCGTAGTACGATGCGTACTGCCCTGTTTGTGGAGGAGCAGGCGGATCCACCCGCTGACACCAAATTGACCTGGTCAGGGCAGACCGGCGTGGAGGAGCCGGCACGTGGCGAGTCGCGGGCTAACACGCCCGGATATCACGGGATGTCGACGGGGCCCGTGTACCCGCGGCCTTGACGGTCAAGTCTTGAACTGGTCAGAGGCGGAAAACTACTCGTGCGAGTAGGTGGTCTATGCCGCGTCTTCCGATGCTTAGGGCCTAGCGTGTACTGTGCCGTTCGTTGCTCGGCACTCCTCATACCGTTCGCAGTACGATAGCCACTGTGCCGTTCGTGGTAGGGTTTGACGGATCCACCCCCTGACACCGAATCAGCTAGGCCCGGGCGGGACACTGCGGTGGAGCGGACGTGTGGCAGTGCGCGGGGGGACGTGCATGGAGATCCCGAGATCTCGATCAGGAGGGGCCCACACGCCCTTTGCCTTCTGCGCGAAGCCCGTGCAGGTCGGTGACGGAAACTACTCGTGCGAACGAGTAGTCGGGGACGGGAAGTGGTAACAACTCGTATGAGCGAGTAGTCGGAGGCAGCGGTGAAGCCCTGTTGTATGGGCCACCATGTACTCGGAGGGGAAGGTGCTGGTGGCCGTGGGCCATCCGCCTTCCGGCCCATGACGGGAACAGGCCGTACGGGCTCTTGGGTACTCGGGGGCCTAATACTCGTTGTATTAGCCGTCAAAGTACGCCGTACGTGGGTCCATACTGCGTTTTTAGAGGTCCTGGTGGGCCCTGGTCCATGGCCTCGTCAGTAGCCCCCAAGTCTGGTGAGGGAGTCAAGGACTCGCTCCCAGGCTCAGTTGCTATGAAGACGGAAAAAACAGTCGTATTTCCTCCGGCGGGGACACGCGAGTGTACCCGCGGGTAGTAGCCCCCGAGCCCACGGACAAGTCAGAGACTTGTGCGTGGGGTTAAATGTTGAAATCTTGAATTTTGGGGAAGTTTGCTGCTTGCTACGCAACGCGTGCCGTGGGATGAATGGCGGAGATCCCGCGCCGGTTGTGAGATTTGTGGGCCCTGCTCTGGATGATGTGGCGGCACAGACGTGGGTGGTTGACAGTAGCGGGCACGTCTTTTGAGGGGCGACGTTTCAGCGAGTGGAGGACGTGACCCTAGGCGGCCCAGACATTAACAGCTGGGGGGCAATCATTTCTCCCCTTTTATACTACGGTCGCCGGCTAACATCTTTCCCCTTCCTCTTTCTTATGCACTTCGCCGCCGTCGCTTCTGCCTTTGCCTCCGCACCCGCCGTTCACAAGCCACCGAGCCCTCCTCGCCTCCAATCGCAAACTAGCTCCGTCCGCCGTCGCCACCACGGCCGCCGCCATGTCGAACTGGGCGTCCTCGACGGCGACCTGGTCCAAGCTCCATCACCTCGCCGTCGACGGCATGTTGCCGCCGCAGACCGAAGTGGAGGAGTGGATAGTTCCCGGGGCCGAGAGTAGTCCCAAGCCCCCGGAGGGTTACGTGGTCTTGTTCGTGACCTTCCACGAGCGTGGCTTCTCCGTTCCGGCGGAGCAGTTCATCCGCGCCGTCCTCGAGGAGTACGACCTCGAGCTCCACAACTTGAATCCGAACGGCATCCAGCAAATGGTGGAGTTCGAAGCTCTGTGCGAGGGGTATTTGGGACAAGGGGCCCACTGGGACCTGTTCCGATACTTCTACAAGTTCGTTTGCCTGAAGGACAAGGGCACCGCGACAGCGATTGGGTGCGCCGGACTTCCGGGAAGCAGGGGAGGAAGGATGAGTACATTCCTACCTCACTGACAATCTCCAACAGCGGGTGGCACCGGGAGTGGTTCTACCTCAAGAACGATCTCGAGAACCCGCTGCCCAAGTTCACCAACCACTGGCACGACTGGGCGCCGGCGAAGTGGAAGTACGGGCCGGAGAAGAAGGATCAACCCCGGTTCCTCAACGACGCCCTCAAGATACTTCGCGACAATAGGGTGGACTTCATCACCGTGATTGGTGGATACCACACAAGAGGGATCGTCCCGCTCTGTCGTCGCGTTCTACGCCTTTCTCAGATGGCGGACGACCGGGCTCCCTTCGTGGGGACGGTGACGGCTGACCCCTTGCCCTCGATGGACGAGGTCCAGCGCCGGGTGTCCCAGCCCACCAGGGTCACTCATCTGTTCTGGCCGCCGTCAAACATGCTGCCAATGCTTCCTTCCCCGACCACCGCGGCCCTGGTACGTTTCTCTTGATTTCTTTTCGATTTGCTTGCTGTGATTGTGGGTGATGACTTTCTTGTGTCTGCCCAGATGGCATCGGTGCGCATCCTCGCCTCGCGTCCTCCGCTGGAAGAGGACCGGGCGCTCACTCAGGAGATCGCCACGTGGCAGAAGCGGTGGGGGGAGCGCAGGAGGGCCCATCAGCAAAAGGAGATCGACAAGCGGTCGAGGAACGACGGCCGTGCTTCGCGCCAACGTGCTGGAGGGGCCAATGTCTCCGAGAACGAGGGCCCCTCGCCGCCGCCGCCGAACACGGATGAGGCCGAGTCCGAGTTCGAGTGGACTGACGACTAGGCGGCTGCGACATCACAGCTTCGCGGCGGGTCAGTGCCTGCCTCGACCATGGCTGGTGTAGGCTCGAGCCACCAAGCGCCGCCCCCGTCCTCCCGGGCAGATCGGCCCGGGATGAGCAGTCGCACCTCTAAGCAGAGCCGTCGCGAGAGGAGTAGGAGTCCTCCGCGCCGTAACGACCCCGCTCGCCACACGTCGAGGCACGACACCTCGTGCCACCATTCTTCGCGCCGGAGGTCACATTCGCCCTCGGCATGCTCGTCACGTGAGCGACGGAGTGCGCCGTGGGTTTCCTCTCCGCCTGCGGCCCAGGGCGGGGGACTGGCCCCGATCCAGCGGCGTCTTCCGTTGATCGTCGTCGCTGGGAGCGGAGCGGCACCTTCCTCGACCTCTGCTCCGTCCGCAGGAAGCAAGAGGGTGGCGTCTCCCCCGAACCTGACTTTTGGCTCCAAGCGACCCTGCAATGTTGCAGAAAGGTAAGCTCCGAGTTGTAACTTTTGACCATCTCTCCGTATTCATGAGAAGTATGCCTTTTGCTTGTTGTCGTTGTGACATCCTTCTCATTTCAGGGCGCCCGACCACCGTACCCTAAGGCTGGCTCCTGTGAAGTCGTTGCGCCGCTCGGCCCAGGTAGTCGGGGACACGCCGCCGTCGGGCAGTCCGCCACCCTCCCTCCACTCGGGGCCAGTGGTTGAAGAGACAGGGGGGTCCGGGACCCAGGAGATGATAGTCCCATCGCAGGGAGCTGGGATCCCGGCTCGCAGCGACCTGTCGATGGGGACGATGGGTTTGGGGGGTGAGACCCCCATGGAAGAGGCGTTCTCGGCTCGGGCGGCCGAGCTAGCGAGGTGCCTGTCCGGCCCCCCAGAGCAATCTCAGGAAGACCCTGCTCCTGAGGTGCAGGCAGGCGACGCTGAACAACCGGCCCCTGATTCGTCGACGGGGGCGGGAGACGACGCTACAGACGTCGAGCGGCCAGCCACTGAGTCGTTCGAGGGGACGGGCGGTGCCGCGTTGGACTCCAAGACCCCAGCCCCTGAGTTGCTGGCGGGAATGGGAAGCACTACGACGGAGGTGGAGACGACCACCCATGACTCCGAGGAGGCCCCGGCCGCGACGGTCGTTGTAGTGACTGAGGAGGCCGTCCCGATTTCGTCAGCCGCCGCATCTGTGAGCGACGCTGCTTCCCTGTCGAGCTCCACAGAAGTGGTCGTCATCTCGGAGTCACCTTCTCCGGTCGCCTCTCCTCTCACGGTGGTGGACGAACAGAGGTTACCTCCGACCTCAGAGGTCGGGGAGAGTTCAAGGAGCCCGGGGCCGACTGTGGTGATGGTGGAGGAGGAGGCAGAGGCTCCGCCGCTCTGGCTGGTGCCTGTCTCGCGAGTCCAAGCCTTCGTTGGTTTGGATGCTGACGGCGACACGGAGCTCCTGGCTCGTCGTGACTTGGAGCGAGGCCTACGCCTGAGCGAACGGGCGTTGTGTCAGTCGGAGCGAGCGATCATGGAGCTGGTCCTACCCACCTCGAGGGTGAGTCACGACCCTCGTTCTACACCTTTTCAATTTCCATGCTTGTTTTCTCGTCTTTCTTGACCGTGAAGCTCATGTGTGGTCTAGGAACTTGTCGGGTGCTGTGACGATAAATCTCGGGCCCTCGAGGCGCACCGCACGGAGAAGAGCCAGCTGGAAGCGCAGCTAGAAGCGCAGCTGGCCACGACCTGTCTTGCTGTGACGGCCAGTGAGGTCGACCGAGCGGCCGAGCGTGTGACCCTAGAGGCGAGGGAGAAGGCTGCTGAGGCCCGCGTGGCTGCAGCGCAGGCGAAGAAAACTACCCTGGAAGAGAAACTTGCCGCGGCGGATGTAACACCCTAATTTTACAAAAAAATGTTTTCAATAAAATTTGTTAGAAACAATGTTCAAATTTAAGGAATATAAGGTGTATTTGAATTTTTAGGCATTTAAATATATTTTTGAAAATTAAATAAATAAATATAGGAGTTTATTGTTGCATTTCATGCTGGTGCATTATTTATGTTTGGGTGAATTGAAATTCAAATTTGAATTCTATGTTTGAAACCCCTTTTCAAAATTCAAAAGCCTTTTCTTTTATTCCTTAACCCTTCCTCCCTTCTGGCCCGTTTCATGATTCAACCCACCAGCAGAAGTCCGGTTTAGCCCCTCCTACTCCTCTCGCCTGTCCGCTTTTCATTTTGGCCCAGCCAGTTCCGGCCCACGGCAGCCCACGAAACCCCCGCCTCCTCCCGCAGCCACTGCCATGTGGGGCCGTCCTGTCATCCCTCTCCTCTCGTCACCGAGCCGGACGCTCCGCCGCAACCAAGCCCGACTCCCAGCCATCCCCGTCTTCGAGACACCCAGTCCCGCACGCCAAGGCTGTGTGCCAGGCTATTTAAGGGCGCCGCTACCTCTGGCCTCGAACCCTAGCCGCCGCAGACCCCAGTGCCGCACCGCCGCCAAACCCTAGGAGCGCCGCCGCACTGACCCGCCGCCTCGCCACCATCCCGTCAACGAGGAGGACCCCAAAAGGACTGCAAGGAGGTACTGAACCCTGGGGTGCCACTTGTTTTCACCCGGACGTTCTCCTTCGCGAGATCGAGCTCGCCGGAGCAAGCTCTTTCGCCGCCGCCGCCTCGCCGCGCCGTACGCCCTCGTCGATGCCCTAGCTGTCTCCCTAAGGTCCTAGATGAGTTCGCCGGCTCGCCCGCGACCCTCCAGGCCAAACCCCGAAGCCAACCGTGCATCCTAGCTCGATCCCGAGCGAGCTCGCCGGAGAAGCTGAGCTGCGCCGCCGCTCGCCGTTGCTCGCGCCACTGGCCGCCGCTTGCGGATCACCGCGGCCCTCCGATCTCGATCCGGTGGCCGAGATCCAATCCAGCCATGTCAATACCAGTCAACAGACATAAAACCCCATGTGGCCGTGTCATTTTGCAGAAAAGCCCCCGACCTTTTTGAAATTGCAAACCGGTCTTCCCGCCAGTCAAAGACCCTTACAGTTTGGTCCTGTTTCTTTTGTTTTAACCCCTGAGCTTTGTAGAAATAGTAGCCGAGGTCCAAACCTTTAGTTTTTCAATCAAGCCCCTCTGTTTTTAAGTTTCTTTATGTTTTAGCCCCTATTTTCTTATAGTTAGGCCCCTGGAACCTTAGATCCTTCACAGTTATGCCCTTTAACCTCCTTTTAGCCATATCTTTTCCGTTTTAACTCCGTTTTTTAGCGTTCTTTATGTCCAAACGATCGTATCGAAGAGTAGAATAGCTTTTTGCCACTGTTTTGCTTTGATCATACTATTTGGTGATTGTTTCTTATTTTATTCTATTGTGTGCTTGTATGTACTTGATGTGATGCGTAGAGAACGTTTGGGCTGAAGGATTTGAAGACCAAGAAGCTCAAGTGTCGGAACAGCAACAGGGACCTGTTGAAGGCAAGTCTTCCTTGATGCATACCCGTTTACCTATATAACATGCATTTAATACACTGTTCTTACTTTTTGCTTGCATTAAATTGATGGGACCCAATTAAGGACTTGACTAGATTATTTTATTCCTTTACCTTGATGAACCTGGGTATTTAATTTATTATTGGGTAGCTCTTGCTATGCTTAACTTGGTGGATGGAATTAATGAGCTCTATTAAGCTTGATTTACTTATGATATACCTTCATTAATACAAGATCACTTGTTAATTGGAACATGGAGAACCACCCAGGACAACAGTGCAACCACAAGGGCTAAATGGCTCTGGCCTTGTCTAATTAATTAGTGACCCTAGTTAGGAGTGGCTTTACATGATAAGGACAAGGGGCGGCGGTACTGTGGGGTATGGACTCGCTCTAGCGGGGAGTTGGGCTTTGCTAAGACACGGTACCCGCTAGGGGACTTTATACCTTGCTAACTGATCCGGTAACCTTGTGGGTTGCAACTTCCTGGGGAAACTTTGTAAAGGCCTCGTAGCGTCCCTATGCAATCACACCTAGGTAGTGTGGTATGATGCTTGGCCGGCATCGCATGGATGGGTTTAAAGTTCCTAGAACTTTTACGTGACTTGTGGTGAAAGTGTACAACCTCTGCAGAGTGTAAAACTAATCGATTAGCCGTGCTCACGGTCAAGAGCGGCCTAGACCCTCACATGAGTAATTTATGGAAGACAGTGATTAATTTGATGCATCTATCTTTATTTATGTTGTTTTTTCTCTTACGTTAATTGTGGGTTTGGTATAAACTTACACTTGCTAGTATTTATGCTGCTAATAAAACTTGACCAACTAAAATGCTGAATGCTTAAACCTATTAGCCTCCATTATAAAGCCTTGCATGTTATATTATGTTTCCGCTTGCTGAGTACGGCATGTGCTCACGCTTGTTTTCATTATTGCAACGACACAATCCGGATGCTGTTCAGACTTGGAGAGATTTGAAGATTTCCCTGGAGACTTCGACGAATTCTAGGCGGGTGTGTCACCAGTCAACTGCCTGTGGTGTTGACCCTATCCGCTGCGATTGCTACTCGTTAATTATTAGTGTGTTTATGAGACATTTTGGTCTGTAATAAAGTTTAATACTCTCTTTACGTTTTGGCACTGTGTTTTGGTTATCACTAAGTCGTTATATGTGTGAACTTTGATCCTGGAGCACATATAATATGAGCATTCAAATTTGCCTTTAAATTCAGGTGTGACAGCGGAGCAGGCAGTGGCGGAGCTACGTTCCAACGCTGAAACTGCCGCCCGTGCCGCCCACCAAGAGAAGACGGAGCTCGAGGCCAGGGCGGGTCGGGCCGAGTCTGACCTCCAGGTGGCCCGCGAGAGGGTGACCATGCTTGAGGCCCAGGTCGGTAGCATCATCGCCGAGAAGGGCTGTCTTGAAGAAATTGCCAAAAAGCACGAGGAAGAGATCGTTGGTGAGCGCCCCACGACCCGTTCTCCTCATGTTTCTGCTTGCGCGTAGCTGCTTGTTTTTGTGACGATGCCCTGTCTTCTAGGGTGAACAGCTCTTCACGTGGTCCGCACCGACTCGGAGAAGAAGGTCGCGGATCAAGAGAGCACCGCAGCCACCCATTTCGTGGAGAACGAGAAACAGACGGAGCTTGCGTGTGAGTCCACCGAGAGGCTCAACAGTAAGGTTGTGTCTTCCTTCTGATCCGCCTTCTCTGATCGAGACATCCTCTGCTAACCTTGGTCTCTCTCTCTCTGTCTTCAGAGGTCGTGGCGGAGCTCGAGGAGGAGCGGAGGTCACACGGGGCGACCAAGACAAACCTCACGCGGGTGCAGACGATTCGTGACAGGATGGCCGAGGTCATCACCAAGGTGATGGATGACCTTGGGGTTCCTGCCGGCCTCAATATGAAGGATCGCCTGGAATAGGCCGCCACGACAGCCCGCCGGCAGTCAATGGATGTGGCTCGCGACATCGTCCACCAGGTGGTGGCCATCTTCTTGTCACATTATCCGGAAATGGACAGTGAGCTGCTGGGCCAAGGATGGTGTCCGGGTTATGACGATGAAGGTTACGACCGCATTGAGGAAGGCACCGTCAACTTCGACCAGATTATGATGAAGCATGCCCTCCACAACCTGGGCCTGTGAGGAAGAAAAAACAGAGTTGCCTCGCTGAGGCTTTTGGTTATGCTGGTGATGACTTGTAATAAACTTATGGATCGAGCACGTGTGGCAAACTCATGGGTCAAGTACCCATTTTTATTTCAAGTTAAGCATTTCATTTATTTGTTCGTTGGCCTTTTCCCGAGTAGTTAGGGGACTTCGCGGACCCAAGTGGTGTAGCTTAAGACCTTGCTGGCGGTGTCTTGCTCCGTAGCCGCAGGGACGTAGGAACCTAGCGACTCGACCAGGCTTAGCCTTGAAGCGGTACTACTTGGGTGGACAGCCCCCAAGTACTTTGGGAGGGATAGGCGCGTGCGTGTTTTTGCAAACAAGAAAACTCTTCAGAGTTCAATGCTTAGGCGGTTATCCGGCAACCTTTCGAGGGGGCGAGTGAACGACAACCTGAGGTCGCGAACTTTGCTCGTGGGTCTTTGTACCTTAGCCGTGGGGGCGTAAGTACTCAGGGCCTGAGCGAGCGTAGGTTTGCAATAGCTAGAGCCGTAGTTCATCTCCCTATAAGGAGTGCAGGCGTACCGCGACGATCGTACGAGAAATCATAGACGGTTTTTGATCGAAAAAAGATTTCGAAACGTGCGGGGAAGGGGTGCCGTGGCCCTGGGTAGCCCCCGAGCCCATGGACAAGTCGGAGACTTACCCATGGGATGAGACAAGCATAAAAGACGTTTTACTCGAGTAAAAGATGCAAGCTTGAGGAAGATATCATCTCACGAAAAAAGAAAGTAGCTCAGAGCTCTTGCATTACCATAAGATGAAACAAAGGAAATACTTAAGGGTAAAAATGGCGTAGCTGCTCTATGTTCCAGGCATTGGAGATGACCCTACCGTCCTCGTACTTAAGCTTGAAAGTTCCTGGACGGAGTACTTGGTCGACGATGAACGGACCCTCCCACTGTGGTGAGAGCTTGTGTCGCCCCTCGTTGCTTTGAACTCATCGGAGGACGAGGTCGCCGACCTGGAACTCGGGTTCCCGTATGTTGCGCTCATGGTAGCGTCGTAGAGCCTGCTGGTACTGTGCCGAGTGGAGGAGAGCTACGCTGCGCGCTTCGTCCAGCTGGTCAATGGTGTTTTCGAGGGTGACCTGGTTGCCTTCTTCGCTGTAGGCTTGAACCCGTGGGCTGCCGTAGTCGATGTCTCTCGGGAGGATTGCCTTTGACCTGTGGACCAGGAAGAAAGGCGTGCAGCCAGTGGCCCAACTAGGCGTGGTGCGTAGGCTCCATAGGACGGACGGGAGCTCTGCGGCCCATGTTGCCCGAAACTTCTCAAGGCGCTTGAATATTCGCGGCTTCAGGCCTTGCAAGATCATGCCATTCGCCCTCTCCACTTGTTCGTTGGTCCTCGGGTGGCTGACAGCAGCCCAGTCCACGCGGATGTTATTGTCATCACAGAACTTAAGGAATTTCTTGCCGGTGAACTGGGTGCCATTATCGGTAATGATAGAGTTTGGGATCCCGAAGCGATAGATGATATCGGTGAAGAACACAATGGCCTCCTCAGAGTGGACATTTGTTATGGGCTTGGCCTCGATCCACTTTGAAAACTTGTCGATGGCGACGAGCACGTGGGTGTAGCCCCCGGGTGCCTTTCTCAGTGGTCCGACCATGTCTAACCCCCAGACCGCGAAAGGCCAGGTGATAGGAATGGTTCGTAGCGCTTGCGCCGGGAGATGAGTTTGTCGTGCGTAGAACTGACAGCCTTCGCAGCTACGCATAATCCGAGTTGCGTCGGTGACTGCTGTTGGCCAGTAAAAACCTTGTCGGAAAGCCTTCCGACAATGGTCTTCAGGCTGGCGTGATGCCCGCATGTTCCTGCATGAATTTCTTGTAGCAGCTCTTTGCCTTGGTCGGCCTGGATGCAACGCATGAGTATGCCTTCATCACCTTTTCGTCGGAGCTCGCCATCCACCAGTTTGTATGACTTGGCAATGCGAGCGATCCATCGAGCTTCCTCCTTGTCGGGTGGTAACTTTCCTTCCACCATCCACTCGACGAGCAGGATCCTCCAGTCTGGGTCTTCGAGGTTGGGCTCTTGCACCTCATCAATCTCCATGACTTCTTGTGCTGTCGGCTCTGGTGGCTTGTCCTCCTCGAAGCGGACGGACGGCTCATACTGATCGCTGGTGAAGACCCCGTGAGGGACAGGTTTTCGATTTGATGCCACTTTTGTGAGGGTGTCCGCTGCCTTGTTGTACTCTCGCAACACAAGATTGAGCTCGAGTCCATGGAACTTGTCCTCCAACTCACGCACCGCCCGGCAGTACACGGCCATTTTTGGGCTTAAGCAATTCTTCTCCTTCATCACTTGCCCCACGACCAGGTCAGAGTCTTCTCGGATCTCGAGCTCGAGGACAATTCGGAGACCGTTGACGAGTGCCTCGTACTCCGCGACATTGTTGGAGGCCGCAAAATGTAGTCGGACCATGTACTCCATCCGCACACCCAGAGGCGAGATGAAGACAAGTCCGTCCCTGGCTTCTTCCTTCATAAGTGACCCATCGAAGTACATGAGCCACGTCTCGTGCTCGATGGGAGCAGGAGGCATCTGGATCTCGGTCCATTCGGCTACGAAGTCGGCCAACGCCTGTGACTTGATGGCGGTGCGGGGTGCGTAATCGATGTTCTGTCCCATCAACTCGAGGGCCCACTTAGCAATTCTTCCTTCTGCCTCTAGGCTCTGTATGAACTCACCAAGCGGGTACTTTGACACCACCGTGATGCGGTGTGAGTCGAAATAATGCCGGAGCTTCCTCTTAGTGATGAGGATAGCAAAGATAAACTTCTAGATTTGCGGGTAACGCGTCTTCAAGTCGGAGAGGACCTCGCTGACAAAGTAGACTGGGTGTTGAACTCTCAGCGTCTTCCCAGGCTCGTCACGCTCAACTACCAGCGCGGCGCTCACGACCTGGGTCGTTGCGATATTGTATAGGAGCATCGGCTCTCCCTCTGTTGGTGCGGTGAGCACCGGTGGGCTCTCGAGTAGTTTTTTGAGCGAATCGAGCGCTTCTTGTGCCTCAGGCGTCCATACGAAATGTTCCGACTTCTTCATGAGCTTGTACAGTGGCAAGCTATGTTCACCTAGTCGAGCGATGAACCTGCTGAGAGCAGCGAGGCATCCGGTGACGCGTTGTATTCCCTTCAGTTTTTTAATGGGCCGCATGCTCGTGATCGCAGAGATCTTCTCGGGGTTAGCCTCGATGCCACGTTCCGACACGACAAAACCAAGTAGCATGCCCCTAGGGACCCCAAAAACACACTTCTTGGGGTTCAACTTCATACTGTGCTCCCTCAGCTTCTAGAAGACTGCGGTGAGGTCGGGGATCAGGTCACCCACCTTTTTCGATTTGACCACGATATCATCTACATTGGCCTCGATTAGCCGCCTGATGAGATCTCCAAAGACACGTCGCATGCATCTCTAAAATGTGGCCCCTGCATTCTTGAGCCCGAACGGCATGGAAGCATAGCAGTACGTGCCGAACGGGGTGATGAATGAGGTCGCGAGCTGGTCGATTAGACTCATCGCGATTTGATGGTACCCAGAGTAAGCATCGAGAAAACAGAGGGTTTCGCACCCGGCCATTGAATTGACTACTTGATCTATACGCGGTAAAGGTAATGGATCTTTTGGGCACGCCTTGTTCAGGCTCGTGTAATCAACGCACATCCTCCATTTTCCATTCTTCTTCTTAACGAGTACAGGGTTTGCTAACCACTCGGGGTGGTACACTTCACGAATGAACCCTGCACTAAGGAGCTTCTTGATTTCCTCACCGATGGCCTTGCACTTGTCGGAGTTGAAGCGGCGTAGGCGCTGCTTGATCGGCTTCGAGCCGGGCTTAATGTTAAGCTTGTGCTCGGCGACCTCCCTTGGAATCCCCGGCATGTCGGAGGGCTTCCATGCGAACATGTCGAGGTTCGCGCGGAGGAAGTCGATGAGCGCGCTTTCCTAGTCGGAACCGAGCACCGTCCCGATACGGATTGTGCAGCCGTCCTCGGAGACGGGCACTTCCTTAGCGTCCTTGGTAGGCTCGAAAGAGCATGCCGCTCACTTGGACGACTCGGGGATATCTTGGTCCTCGGAGGGGGCTCTGCGGTGAGCTTCTCGGACCGGATCAGTGCTTCAGCGAACTGGAAGCACTCAGCATCGTATTCGTATGCGTACTGGAAAGTTGTACCTGCCGTGATGATGCCTTTCGATCCGGGCATCTTTAGCTTGAGGTACGTGTAGTTGGGGACGGCCATGAACTTCACGTAAGCTGGCCTTCCGAGTATCACGTGATACGTCCTCGGGAACCCTACCACTTCGAAGGTGAGGGTCTCCTTTCGGAAATTGTTCGGAGTTCCGAATGTGACAGGCAGATCGATCTACCCGAGGGGAACCGCCTCCATCCCGGGTACGACCCCGTGGAAGGGTGCTGTCGATGGCCGCAGTCAGGACTGTGGGATCCCCATGTCGTCGAGGGTCGATATGTAGATGACATTGAGGCCGCTACCCCTGTCCATCAACACCTTGTGCACGCGTTTAGTGCCAAACAAGGGTGACACGACTAGCGGATAGTTGTCTGGACGTGGGACGTGGTTGGGGTGGTCGCGACGGTCGAACGTGACCGGTGTCTCCGACCACTTTAGGTATGTCGGAGTCGCGCGCTCGGTGTGGTAAACTTCTCGCAAGGATCAGCTTCTCCTGGCGTCTGGGTGGCCGCGCCTCTGATCCCCCGAAGATCATCATAACAGCTCCGTCTTCACGGGGGTAGGCACCTTTGTTGTTGTCCTTGTCCTTCCCTCCATCACTGGTCAGAGTAGTGTTTCGCTTCTTCAGCGTGCTGAAGAGGTAAGACTTCATCAGGTTGTAGTCTTTGAAGGCGTGTTTGACCAGACCCTCGTGGTTAAGGCAATGGGCCTCCAACCGCTTCTCGAAATGATCCTTTGGTGGGTCACTTCTGGGTCTTGCTGTCTTTCGGTCAACAGCAGCCACCAAGGTGTCATCACGGTATCGCTTATCTTTATTCTTCTTTTTCTTGTTGGTTGGCACAGATGGACCGTCGTCAGCCTCGACCGGCTACTTCCCCTTGCCGGTATCGGGACTGAGTGTCGCGGCCACATCTTCCTCCCCGTTGGCATGGTCGGTCGCGATGTCGAGCAGCTCCCGAGTAGATCGCGGCTCCTGTTGCCCAATCCGGTGGATCAACGTGGCACACGTGGTGCCATTCTGGAAGGCCGAGACGATGTCCGTGTCGGTGGTGCTGGGCAACTCGGTGCATCACTTGGAGAAGCGTCGGATGTAGTCGCGTAAGCTCTCGCCCTTCATCTGCTTGCAGTTGCGTAGGTCCCTGGGGTTCCCTGGTCGGGCGTACGTGCCCTGGAAGTTGCCGATGAAAGCGTCGCGCAGCTGCGACCAACTGTCGATCTTGCCATGTGGCAAGTGCTCGAGCCACGTGTGAGCCGAGTCCGCAAGATGTAGCGGAAGATTCTTGATGATGAACAGGTCGTCCCGTGCTCCGCCGGCGTTGCACGCTAGTCGGTAATCTTCTAACCAATTGCCGGGGTTGATTTTACCATCATACTTAGGTACGGAGGTCGGAGCTCGGAATCATGAAGGGAAACGGGCATTGCGCACATTCTTCCCAAAAGCGCGAGACCCCTGGGCGTCGGGTGAGTTGCTCCGGCTTCGGTCTTCGTCGCTATCGTAACGGCCCCCGTGCCACCAACTATACTCATTGCGAGGCTGTTGCTCATAATCGTCGTCTTGGCCCACGTCCACCCTCCGCCGCACCTTAATGGTGTCGCGCGTGTCGCGGTGAGGACCCAAGTGGCTTTTGACTGGCACGTTGACCTCCTCAGACCGTCGCGGCTGCTGCGATGGTGCTGCAGGCTGTCATGGCTCGGAGTGCCCGCGACCCTGCGAGCCCCGCTAACGAGAAGCAGAGCTCTCTGCCTGCTGTACGGCGGCAGTCTCGAGGAGTGTCTTGATCTGCTTGTGCATTTCTTTCTCCTGAGGGGTGGCAGGCACTGGTATCTTCCGGAGAAAAACTGCAACTGCCGCTAGATTCTGCGATGCCCTCTTGAAGACGGGCGTGCTGTTGATGATGTCTCGGTCGTCATTGATGATGCGTTGCTGGATGTCTCTCGCGCAAACGCGGGTGGGAGTTGGATTCGGGTCCTGCCCGAGTTGTTGGCGAAGCTGAGCCCGCTCATCGTCGAGCTGGCGATGTGTGTCCTCCAACTCATCTAGTTGCGCTCGCTGCGCGGCTCCGTTAGGCGGGACTTGCGCCTCGGCCGCGCTATCCGCCGTCGAGCTATGGGCGGAGTGGACCGCCCCCTCCGGAGTGTGGGCTGGTGCCGGTGCAACCGGGGCGTTGCCGACGACAAAGCACTCGCGCGAGGGGTCGTATCCCCCGTCATCGGAGTAGCCGAAGCAGTAGTCTGTTGCCGTCTAGAAACGACGAAAGGCGCTAGCATCTCGAGGCCCGGAGCAATCCCACTCCGAGTCCAAGATGTCATCCGTACCGTCAGTTATGAGGTACTGCTCGTCGGGCGAGGTTGCCGGAAGCTTCATGTTACACCAGAGACGATGGCTTGGGTGGTTATCATACGTGGCCTAGTCCGTGCTTGATGAAGAGGAGTATGCTGCCGCCATGTAGGGCGTCCCTCGGTAGAGTGACGACATCGACGCGCTTTCCCTGGCGATGCGCTCCGTCGAGTCCGACGGTAGGGAGTCTTCTTGTAAGTGCAATCAAGCCCTAAGTGGGTTTTGGTGAGTTGAGTGACGACTTGATTAAAGAACTAACGATCTTGTTTAAGCATATGAGCAGGTTGATAATTATTGATAAATGATGCTTATGTGGAAGATCATGTTTATGGCTCATATTGCAAAGAAAACAAGTGTGGATCATGACTTTATGCATGGATGGTATGCAAGCATACTAAAGACAAAAGTCATGATAGAAGTCATTTATTCCTATGGATTTTACTTACAACATGCAACAAGCGTTTGATATAAAGAAAGAGCCAAAATTGTATAGAATTCTTGATCAGCTTCTATGTGAAGAAAGCAAAGCTTGTCATATACAAATGGGATATACACGTCAACAAAAGTCAACATTGAGTGGATCTTACTCTAACTATCAAAAGAGAATTGTTGACTTATACAAGTTGTTCTTGTAAAGTTTCAAGTTAAGAATATTGAAGGGTCTCGTGCTCACTTGGAGTATGGATCTACAAATGGAAGCTTACAAGACATAGTCACTACAATTATTGTTCATTTTTATCTCAAAGAATTGTAGTGACTCCTATGGAAGGGTTTGCAAGTACTTCAAGAAGATCTTTGGAAAAGGTCATGTGGTTATCTCTATGTTATTTGACCTACAAGTGGAAAGTTGCAAATCATGGTTATACATTATCAATCAAAGAATAAGAATTTGAGTGACATCTCAAATATATTTCAACATGGAAGCATTGCAAAGCTAGACTTAAAGAGGCAAGGATAAGTGAAGAAGAAGTCAAGATGGCTTGAACGAGGGACCAAGCAAAAGCTATGGATAGCGACCATGATCGAGTTGCTAAAGTGAAGTTACTACCATCAAGGGATTTCGAAGTATCATATTCAAGCTCTATCAAGGAAGTAATGCAAGGCATCCAAGTGTTATGATTGATGTGTTGGAGTCGCTTGTGGATTCAAGTAAACACTACACCATTCTAAGGAAGAATCCGAAGTCACTAGCTCAAGATGGATATGCTCAAGCACTGAAGATCAGTTGAATGGCAACAATAAAATGTTAAAGACCCTCAAGTTGACAAAGATCAAGTCTCGGCATGACCTTGGTATTCAAGCTCAAATGGATCAAAGAGTGTTTATATATTGCCTTGAGTTTAGGTATGTCGTACTATCAAGAGGGATGCAACATTGGTTGGACCTCATGCATCAAATAGTGCTCAAGTGAACCCATGAGAGATTAACTCGTGAGATCTAAACCTTGGTGAGGTTCTCTGGCCCAAACCGGTCTGACTGGTTTGGCAAACCGGTCTGACCGGTTTTGGCACTGACACAGTCCAACGGCTAGTTGGTTTGAAAACCGATCTGACCGGTTTGGCAAACCGGTCTGACCAGTTTTGTCTGACAGACTAACGGCTAGTTTTGGTGGTTTGGGTATTTATACCCATGAGCTCCTCTTTGAGGGGCGGCTGGCTCTCCACGACTTTCACACCTTCATAGACTCCAGCAAAGCTTTCCCCAACCTCTCTAAGTGAGATCCAAGCCCCTAGTGCCTTATCCTTGAGTTGGGTTGAGAGAGTGACTTGTGTGTGAGGCTAGTGAGCCTTGTGAGCTTTGTGAGCAGACCCTACTTGAGCACTCGCTGATTGTGATTGATCCGTCCTTTGAAGCATTTGTTACTCTTGGAGCTTTTGCTCCTAGACGGCTAGAAGGTCGCTTGGAAGCCTCCAATTGTGTGTGGCGGCTCCAAGAAGTTTGTAACTGCAGATTGAAGATAGTGGAATCCTCCATCTATCACTTGTGGTGATAGGTGTGAGAGAGGAGTGGATTGAAATAGATCCCAAAGCCCGAAGTGGCTTACCTCAACAACGTGGACGTAGGCCAGCCTTTGTGGCAAGCTGAACCACGAGATAAATCCCTGTGTCTCTTGTGCTCTGACCGGTTTGCCAAACCGGTCTGACCGGTTTGGGCCAGTGAACTACCAACTAGAGGGTATTCAGCAAGAGGAAGATTAAAGAAATTCAAGGAAAATTATTAGCACCTTTAGAGCATCACATAAGTGCTATCTTGGCGATAGTAAGAATTCTTAGCACAATTTCAATATGAGCAAATTATTTCCCTTGTGCCTTGACCAAATTGTGAAGTGATCTCCTCAAGTTCATTAACTTGACTGAGTGCATGTTTCATGAGCTTCAATTCATGATGCACCTATTTAGGGGGAGATTACTCTACAATTTGTGTTTTTGAGACTAACGATTTTCTCTAGTAATTTTTTGTAGTCTCACAAGTCAGAGTTTGTCTCTCCTCCGGAGTATGCTATGCTATGAGTCCAAAGTGGTAAAATTTGTCTATCTCCTTCTTTGGATTATGAGCTAACCTAGTACATAGCTGCTCACCATAATATAGCTTAAATTCCTTGAGTTGGGCTAAATTGACCTATTTGGTGCATGTGACCTTATTCGTTCATAAATTCTTCACATACACCAAAACCAAAGGGAATTTGATCTATATTGTGAGGTTTCAATCTTTGGTGATCCCTTTGTCACTAAAGGTCGAAGCTAGTGCTTGTGCTATTTAATGCTTCTCTTTCATGATGTGCTTAAGGAATATATGAAGTGAGAGTTAGCATTTGGGCTTAAAATAATAATGCACAAGATAAGGAAAATTCACGGTTCACCAATGTGAAATGTGAATAGCTAGAGGCAAAGGTATGATTTTCATTCACAACTTGTTTTACCTTTATCATCTAGGGTTGTCCATGCTAGTGTGTGCATTCTCTTGACATGTGGTCCACTCTAAGTTCTCTCTTGTGTGCCTATTGGATATTTAGTTGATGCCTACCTTTATATTGGCTTGAAGTCAAATCCTTGTTATAATGTGAAAGGCATGAACTAAACATACCAATATGGTCCTAAAACTTGTTTGGCTACATGTTCGTGTGACATAGGCTAGATTTTGCAAAAAAAACTCAACTAGCATGATAGGACTTGTGTGATTTGTGAAAATATTTGGCACTTGGTCCTTATGACCCAATTGATCCCCTTGTGACTATGGTTAACCTTGCTTGTTTGATGGCTAGTCACAAGTGGTGAGATTTTTTTTAAGTCCAACATACTCTCTATGGGGATGTTTGGTTGCCGCCTCAGCTCGCCACGCCACGCCACAGCACAGTCCCGCCACAGCACAGTCCACTGCTTTTTCAGCTGAAAGTGTGGCGGCCCTTTCGCTCGCCACAAGCTGTGGCGCGCCGTGGCCGGCAACCAAACTACCCCTATATCTATCTCTCAAGCTCTCTTGGAAGTATCAAGGAGTTTACAGATCCAAATGGAAAATCACACTCTATGAATTATATCTAGTGGTTTGAAATTCTCTGAAAAATTCTATCTTTCACTAGACCTATCTCAAGAGGAAAGGGCTTATAGTTTCCATATCTTATCCACCTTTCCTTTATTAAAATTTTGGAGAATTTGAGAAGAAAAATATGGATTGAAGATTCTGAAGGCATCTCAGTGATATCTAGTACATGGACATCTTTTGAGTACATATCTCTTACTAGATCTGGAAAAAGAGGTTCAAATGGAGTCAACGCGAATTTGATCTGGTTTCCTGACGGAAACCGGTCTGACCGATTTCAGAAACCGGTCTGACTGAAGGACCGGAACGGCGAACCAGAGAGGGGGGAGTGAATGGGAGCCGATAAAAATTCTACTCAAGAATTCGGCCTATGAACCAAAAATCACTCGGACACCTCCGCAAACTTCTCTTGCCAAATCCACGTAGCCACTGGAGTGCTACTGGTCCTAGGAACAAGATCCAACCAACAGCAACTCAAGACACACAGCGGAAAACAACTCGAAACACCTGCTGGCAACAAAAACCGGTCAGGGCGGTTTCTGAAACCGGTCAGACCAACCTTCTGGGACTTAGCCTCTTACAAGCAGGGGAAACCGGTCAGGCCTGTTTGGCAAACCGGTCAGGCCGGTTTTGTCCAGGAAATCCCCAAAAGACCTTCGAGACCCAACCTGGCCAAAACACCTCAAGAACCCTTCAACCCTTGAACAAGAAAAGCCATAGCATGAACGAGACTCTCCTGTTCAGAAACTCCTCTCGACAGCCCACAGGGGCCAAACTGGTCAGACCGGTTTTGCCCAGTGAGTCGGGAAGAACTCAGCCTGCTGGAAAAACCCAAACTTCACCTCGATCGATCTCCCAGTTCGTTCCACGGATTCAAGTGAGACTTTGGGGATAGCTAGGGTACCTCGTGGGCTACCTTTGGCTAGAAGCTCGGTCCCCAAAACCTACCCAATCAAGAGGAATCGGAAGTCAACCCTCAAGAACACTTTCCCAAGAACTCCACCGAAAACCACCAAATCGAAGCCGTTTCGGAGGGTTTGTTGGAGCAAGATCACCAAGCAAAGAGGCACAAGGTCCTCATACGTGACATCCAACAAGAATCCCTCAAAGAAAAGCTCCCAAATCTTCTCCACAAAAATTCCAAGAAAAGGCTCCGAAAATCACCAAAAAGGAAAAACGGGAAGAACACAATCAAGCCTTGAGGAACCACGCCGAATCATCTATACATACCAAAGAGGTTCATACAAGGTCTAGCTTGCCGCCCGATCATCCTTCCCTCTCACAAGATCTCACCATGAAGCTCTCAAGCTAGTCCTAAGAAAATCCTAAGGAAAATAGGAAGAGAAAATAGGAAAGCAAATGAGCTAGGGTTCCAAGAGATGGCTGCCATCCTCTCACCACTTGGGTTATATGGAGGCAACCGAAAGACTAAAATACCCCTAAAGCCTAAACTAGGATACACGCCCACCAAGGGCACTTTGGGAATTTGTCTTCGTAACACCATCGGACGGATGCCTGGCGACCGCACTTCGCTTAGCCTCGACGCAAGCCTTGCGATCCCGACGCGTGTCCTCCGCCTCGAAGCTTTCGGTGCTCTGCGACCCCAAACCGGTCAGACCGGTTTCCCAAACAGGTCAGACCGGTTTTGGCCTGACAGCCACGCCCTGTCTTCGGCCTCGGTTTTGTGGCTCAGCCGAGTAACCCGGTGGTTTTCTGGTGAACCACTGCAAACCCCACGAACTTGATGTAGCCTCCGCCAATCACCACTCATGACTTGGCTCCCACGAAGTCCCGGCTCGACCTTGGTTTTGAGGCTCAACCAAGAAACCGTCCACGACTTCATCTTGCCGTTCTTGCTACCATGCGGCCCGCACTTGACCCCGCTGGCCACCGGGTCCCTCGAACCAAGCCTACTTGTCTTCTCCACACCTGGAGGCCTCACCGGCAACGACCTTTCGCGCTTGTTCTTCACCTGCACCTGCACCAGTCAAGCCGCAACCTGCACCTGCAATACTTAGCCAAGAATCAGTCCACACAACGTTGTCAATCACTCATCACACCAGGAAGCGACCATCCACCGGTCCTCGAACCACACATGGTCCTCAATCTCCCCCTTGATGAGTGCATTGACAACACACACATTTGGTAACCAAGAGAAAAGGAAAGGAAAAGAAACGACTAAACGAAAACTCAAACAAGCGATCGAAAGCCAAACAAAGGCAAAGAGCAAGATCACTTGAAAGAGGAAAGACTCGGTCCCCTTAGGCAAGGGCAACGGCTCGACACAACCGAGTCAAAAACAAGCTCAAGCAAAGAGCACAAACCACCAAAGCAACCACGAGCTCCCCCTGCACATATGCATACTCCCCCTGGACATGTGCCAACCCTGGGCACAAACCGGTCAGACCGGTTTCCCAAACCGGTCAGGCCGGTTCCACCAAACCGGTCAGGCCGGTTCCCAAAACCGGTCAGGCCGGTTTAACTCAGCAGAAACACCCCCCAAAAACCAAAAATGCAAAAGAAATGCACAAGCTCCCCCTTGACTGTTGAAATATGTTCTAGGGATGCAATGCAACTTTTCTCAACCAACCTTTCTCCCCCTTGTTGCCAATGCATGAATCAAGGCTCAAATTTTGAAAAGATGCAACTAGAGCTTCTCAAATAGACAAAATTCAACAAAGGATGCTACACATGTCCAAATGAGCAAGTTAGATACTCTATAGCTTTGTAATGACATCAACTTCATGATCACCAAGTTTCACAACCATTGGACGAAGCTAAGATAGAATTGAGCAATTTTGCGAAAAATCACTCTCTCATGAGCAAAGTCCTAAACATGAGCAAAACATGTCAAAATGGCAAAGCCACACAAACTTCATGCTAGGACAACCATTCTAAGCATAAGACCATCATAAACACCCACAAGCACCTCATGTCATGTCAAAGCATACCGAGCCATGTGCTTACTTCTATGTATGAGACTTCTCATTGGTAAGCAACATGCAACGGTTTAGCACCCAAAAGCAAGTAAATTAAGCACATATGACATGGGAGCACATTTTCCAAGCAATTTACATTTCATTTTCAGATTTATAATTGGTACATGAAATGTCTTTGCGACAAAAAGGAACTTATGCCCCTCCACAAGATCAAGCATGGGGGCTAAACATTCATGATGGCAAATGAGCCTTTGGCCCCATATGATCAAAATAAGCTATCCAACCACAAATTAAGCATAGCCAAGCCACAAAAACATGTCAAGATCATGTAAAGGCATTTACTCACAAGAGAGCATACATATGAAATTTTTCAAAAACATAGCCATCAACCATGGATACAAACCAAGATTATCAAGAGCTAAGCCAAACTAACCATAGCTTACCAAATTAGCTCACAAAGACATATATATCATTCCATGGTGAACAATGTATATAGGAGAAGCCTTTCCTAAACAATGCATATGATACAAAATGCATGCAACCTAAGATACAAAGATGCCTATACATCATGTTACATATGCCATGCCAAATGCAAGAAATGCACAAAGGAAAGTTATACATATGTTACAAAGGAGCTCCCACACACCAACTCAAGAAATCAAACAAACACCAAGCTCTCCCCGCAAACGAGTGAAAGTTGCTTGATCTAGGGGTTTGGTGAAAATATCGGCTAGTTGGTCATGTGTGGGTACATGGATCAAGGCTATCTTCCCTTTCTCTACGTTGTCTCTCAAGAAATGATACCTCACTTCTATGTGCTTGGTTTTGGAATGGAGCACTGGGTTCTTTGCAACGCTTATGGCACTGGTGCTATCACATTGAAGTGGAACATGGGTATACTCCTCACCAAAGTCACTCATGGTGTATGTGATCCAAAGGAGCTGAGAGCAACAACTAGCTGCGGCCACATACTCTGCCTCGGTAGTGGATTGAGCAACACTCGACTGTTTGCGGGAAGACCAAGACACCAAAGAAGAACCCAAGAACTGGCAAGTCCCAGAAGTGGACTTCCTATCCAACCGACACCCGGCAAAATCCGCATCTGAAAATCCATGAATCGCCAAAGAAGAAGACGCAGAGTACCAAAGGCCGAAGTCGGGAGTGTGTCGCAAATACCTGAAAATGCGCTTGACTGCTTGCCGATGCGAAGTCCTCGGAGACGCTTGAAAACGAGCGCACAGACATACCGAGAATTGGATGTCCGGCCTCGTCGCCGTCAAGTAGAGGAGCGACCCGATCATGCTCCGGTACTCCTTCTGGTCCACGTGTTCACCTTCCTCGTCCGCATCAAGAGCTGTAGTCGTACTCATAGGCGTCGCCATGGCCTTGGAGTCCTCCATCTTGAACTTCCTCACAATGTCCTTGGTGTACTTAGCTTGGTGCATAAATGTTCATTTCTTTGATTGCTTGATTTGTAGCCCGAGGAAGAACTGCAACTCGCCCATCATGCTCATCTCAAATTCCCTGCTCATGTCTTCTGCAAACCTTGCAACAAGAGAGTTAGACGAGCCACCAAAGACAATATCATCCACGTATACCTGCACGATCAGGATATCTCTGCCCTGCTTGAGGAGAAACAAGGTCTGGTCGACCTTTCCCATCTCAAACCCTCTCTCAAACAGGAACCCCCTCAACCTACCATACCAAGCTCTAGGCGCCTGCTTCAACCCATACAGCGCCTTTCTCAACTTGTACACCCGATGAGGGTACTTCTCACTCTCAAACCCTGGTGGTTGCCTCACAAACACCTCTTCCTCCAACACACCGTTCAAGAAAGCACTCTTCACATCCATCTGGTACAACTTGAACCCTTTAGCCACGGAAAAGGCTAGAAGGATCCTGATCGCCTCCAAACGAGCTACAGGAGCGAAAGTCTCCTCGTAGTCGATCCCCTCTTTCTGACTGTACCCCTGAGCAACAAGTCTTAACTTGTTCCTCACCACTTCTCCTTTCTCTCCCTCTTTATTTTTCCACACCCATTTTGTCCCAATCGGCTTACACCCTGGGGGAGAGTCAACCAACACCCAAACTTGGTTCCTCTCAAAATTTTCCAACTCCTCATGCATCGAGTTAACCCAATTATGATCAGATAACGCGTGTCCAATGTCTTTGGGCTCAAAGGTGGCAACAAAAGCAGCATGAGCGAAATGAGAATTGTTTCGAACCCTCGACCGTGTAGTACGTTCATTCATGTCGCCGATGATTCTCGAAGCTGGGTGATCCACTTGCACTCGCCGGGGAGGTTCTCGCCTTGATGCTACCTCCCCTTCAACAGCAGCTTCGCCTTGATCTGGATTTGTCGTTGTAGGTGTGGGAGAGGGTCCGTTCACGATCGTCGTCGAAGCAGTAGGTACATGTTCAGTTGCGGGCACCACACCGTCATCTTCATCATCTCCATGTTCATGCTCCTCCTCCTGAAAGATCTCCTCGCCAAGTTCGTCGTCACCTGCACACTCAAAAACAAGCTGACTACGTGGCTGTGTCTCGTCGAAGGTTACCTCGCAAGTCTCCACGATTTGGTTAGTTTCAAGATTGAGCACACGAAATGCTCTAGAATGAGAAGCATAACCAAAGAAAATATCATCGACAGACCTAGCCTCGAACTTGTCCAACTTCTTCCCTTTCTTCAGAATGAAGCATTTACAACCAAAGACATGGAAGTGACTCACCTTGAGTATGCGACTGTGCATCAACTCGTAACAGGTTTTCTTCTTATGAACCCTGAGGTAGATCCTGTTCGACACAAAGCACGCGGTATTGACCGCCTCAGCCCAGAACCTTCTCGGAGTCCTATGCTCGTCGAGCATCGTCCGAGCCATCTCGCACAAGGTCTTGTTTTTCCTTTCCACAACGCCATTCTGGGGAGGCGTATACGGACTCGAAAACTGATGTTCAAGACCCAAGTCATGGCAAAAGGTTTCGAAGCGAGAGTTTTTGAATTCCGAGCCATTGTCACTACGGATCGCTCGTATGGCATCTCCGTGCCTCTCGTTTCTTAACCTCAAGACAAGATCTCGAACAAAACCAAACGTCTCCCCTTTCTCCTCAAGAAAGAACACCCACGCATACCGAGAGTAGTCGTCCACCACAACAAGGACATACCACTTCCCACCCGCAGATCGCACACGAGCTGGGCCAACAAGGTCCATATGGAGCAGCTCGCATGGACGCTCAGTCATCACATCGGTGAGAGGCGGGTGAGAAGAGGCTACCATCTTGGCATGCCTACATGGCGCACAAACCAACTCTTTCTCAAACCTCAACCGTGGCAATCCTCGGACCAAATTGAGTTTACTCAAGCGAGACAAAAGGTCAAAGCTCAAGTGACCCAACTTCCTATGCCACTTCCACAACTCACTCGAAGAACCAGCCAAGAAGCAACGCTCCACACCAGAAGACTGAGAAAAATCAGCTCGGAACACTTGACCCTCAGGAACGACCATGCAAACAAGATCCCCCCGAGAATCTAAAATCCGAGAACCACCAGGCCGAAACAACACCTCAAAACCCTCATCCAACAACTGGGACACAGAAAGCAAATTGTATCCAAGCGATTGAACAAGAGCAACACGCCTGAGAGTGATCTTGTCACTTACCTTAATCTCACCTTCTGACAGCACACGCCCTCGCCCATTGTCCCCAAAGGTGATGTACTTCTTTGTCACCACCGGGACGAGACTTGAGAACCACCCCTTGTCTCCGGTCATATGCCTCGAGCAACCGGAGTCAATCAACCAAATGTTCTTCAAGTCTCCCACCTGAAATTCAAAAGCGAGCACGTGAGTGAACAAACGACTCAGCACTGGGGTTAGTACCAAAAGAGTAAAACCAGTGCCGAGCCATTTGCTCCAAAGTGGGGTTAGCACAGACCAAATCATCATGCCTACCAAAGCTACCACCACGAACACCACCACGGTAACCACTACGAGGGAACCAACCCTCTTTAGCTGGAGGAGGACGAAAGCCACGAAAAGAAAACCGTGGATCGGACCTCCTCTCCATCTCAAAGCTACGACTCCTCCCATCCCCGTATTGAGCACGAGGTGGAGAGTGCCTAGCAAACTGACCACCTGCAAACTTTCCAGACCAACCACCAGAACCATGACCAAAGGACCTGAACCGAGCCTCATCCCGAGCACGAAAACCAAACTGGTCACCCTGCTGTCTCCAAACCGGTCTGACCGGTTCTGGAACCGGTCTGACTGGTTTCGCTCTCCGATCAGCCCAAACCGGTCTGACCGGTTTCCAAACTGGTCTGGCTGGTTTAACTCCTCCAGCAGGGTTCCTTCCACCTAAAGCACTCTTTTCTCCCCAAGCCGGAACTGTGCGAACAATGGCCTTACCCCTAGGTAGTGGCATACGAGACTCAGGCACACCATAAGATGGGTTGTACCTGTTCTTGTTTGCCCACTCCTTTGCCATTTTCTCCTCTCGCTTCTTCTTGAAGCAAAACTCCCCTTTGTGACCATCTCTCCCACAATAGTCACAATGAAACCGGATTGGTTTTGGTTTTGGTTTTAGTTGGGGTTGCTCACTCGGTTTCTCACCCTTCTTCTCTCCTTCCTCACTTCCCTTTGGGCTCACAAACTTCACCGGTTTTTGGAAATCATTTGTTGGGTGAGGGAATATGGGTGGATCTGGAGTAGTGTCAAGTTTGTTTCTGAGATGGTTGGGCTTGGGCTCAAACTTGTTCTTGTGTCTGTTTAGTGGTGGGATAGGGATCTCTCCAACTCTCTCAACTCCCTCACTACTGTTCTCTCCAAGCTTGTCAGCCCCAAGCGCCTGACCATCATAGCGTTTGAAAGCCGCTATCATGATACCAAGCTGAGGCTCTTGACCCGACAACCAACTCATACATTTTCTCAGATCATCATTCTCATCCTGCAAGCGATCAACATAATGCGCAAGCTCCAAATTTTTAACCGCATGCAATTCACAAGTAGAGCAAGAAGTGGGAATAGGCTCTTTCAACTTAGCCTCAAGCGAAATAGTGTAAACATGCATCTCATCAATCTTTCCATGCAAAACAGGACAAGAAGTGCAAGCGCCTAGCAAAGCAGGTCTAGACTTAAGCTCAGCCACTTCAACCCTAAGCATATCTAGTTCATCACAAGTAGAAGCATGCTTATCCTTAAGAGCAGTAAGATCAGCTAGGTACACAGAGCAATCCACACAATCAACATCATCAGAAACCACAGGAGAAGCCTTAAGCGAATCAATCTCAAGCTTAGCATCTAGATTCTGGGTTTCTAGCTCAGCCACACGGTTCCAAGCATTTTCTAGTGAGGCCCTAAGCTCTTTCCTCATCTTCTTGGCCTCTCTAAGCATGTGATCGCGATTATCAAGCAAGTCAACCAACTCATCATTCTCCTTGCGCAAAGAGGAGAGCTCATCACATACCTCATCCTCGGAGTCGGAGTCCGAGTCACTCTGATGACTCTTCTTGCTGCCGGAGCTACGAGCCATGCCGCAGAAGCCATCTCCCGCGAAGCAGCTCAACCCGCTCAAGTTCCTGGATGACTTCTTGTTCTTGCGCCGATCACCTTCATCTTCACTGCTACTCGAGCTCGAGGAAGAGTAGGCGGAGCTGGAGTCGACGTCACTTGCTCCGACCATCTCTCGGGCCTTCCTGCCGCGGCCATCCTTCTTCCTCGACCGTCGCTCGTCCTTGTGCTTGTTCTTGTGCTTGTGATCGCGCCTCGATCGGTACTTGCCGTCCTTGCTCGACCGGTGCCTGTAGCCGTCCTTGTAGCCGTCCTTGTTCTCCATCTTCTCCGGGCAGTCGGCGACGAAGTGTCCTAGCTTGCCGCACTGAAAGCACGTCCGTGCTGTCCTCCTCGTGTTCACCCGGTTCTCGTGCAGCCTCTCGAACCGCCTGGTCAGCAACGCCAGCTCGTCCTCTCCAAGCACGTCGAACTCCTCGTCTGGCAAAGACATCAAAGAAGACAGAGAGTACATCCTGGAGGATGCGTTAGCGTTAGACTTAGCTCCTTTGCCACCAACGAGAGCGAGACTATGAGAATCAGTCGGGCTCTCGATCTTGGCTGTCATACCACGGTCCAACTCAGCCGACTTGAGCTTCGAGAACAGCTCGTTCACCATCAAGGTGTCATACTTCTCGGACTCAACAATAGCCTCAAACTTCCCGTCCCATACGGTACGATCCAACGAGTGCAAGAGCTTCACGGCTCTATCATGATCATCGTATGGGAGCACGTCCACATTGGCTCTCATGTTGTTCACAACGACCGTAAACCGCTGGAAAAGGGCATCGACAGACTCGCCGGGGAGATGAGTGAAGTTCTCGTACTCTCTCCGGTAAGTCGCGTACATCCGAGCCTGAACCTGAGCATTCCCAGCATGAGCATCCTTCAACTGCTCCCAAATCCTACAAGCTAAGTCCTCTGTCTGAACCCGATCGAATTCAGGCTGACACAGAGCACGAAACAAGTAGTCGACAGCCTTGTTGTTGGCTTCGAACATATCCCTCGATCCTGGAGCAAGGAAGTTCATCGGATGAACATAAGCTGTGTTCACCGTGACGTCCCAAAGGATCTGACCCTTTCCGCGGAGGAACGCTGCCATCCGCCTCTGCCACATCTGTTAGTTCTTTCCATCGAAGTGCGGAGGACTCGAACCCCATTCCTGGTACGCCATCTTTGGATCTTAGACTGGTAAGAGTCAATGAAGACCCGAACCGGCTCTGATACCACTTGAAGGACCGGAACGGCGAACCAGAGAGGAGGGAGTGAATGGGAGCCGATAAAAATTCTACTCAAGAATTCGGCCTATGAACCCAAAATCACTCGGACACCTTCGCAAACTTCTCTTGCCAAATCCACGTAGCCACTGGAGTGCTACTGGACCTAGGAGCAAGATCCAACCAACAGCAACTCAAGACACACAGCGGAAAACAACTCGAAACACCTGCTGGCAACCAAAACCGGTCAGGCCGGTTTCTGAAACCGGTCAGACCGACCTTCTGGGACTTAGCCTCTTACAAGCAAGGGAAACCGGTCAGGCCGGTTTTGTCCAGGAAATCCCCAAAAGACCTTCGAGACCCAACCTGACCAAAACACCTCAAGAACCCTTCAACCCTTGAACAAGAAAAGCCATAGCATGAACGAGACTCTCCTGTTCAGAAACTCCTCTCGACAGCCCACAGGGGCCAAACCGGTCAGACCGGTTTGGTAAACCGGTCAGACCGGTTTTGCCCAGGCAGTCGAGAAGAACTCAGCCCGCGGGAAAAACCCAAACTTCACCTCGATCGATCTCCCAGTTCGTTCCACGGATTCAAGTGAGACTTTGGGGATAGCTAGGGTACCTCATGGGCTACCTTTGGCTAGAAGCTCAGTCCCCAAAACCTACCCAATCAAGAGGAATCGGAAGTCAACCCTCAAGAACACTTTCCCAAGAACTCCACCGAAAACCACCAAATCGAAGCCGTTTCGGAGGGTTTGTTGGAGCAAGATCACCAAGCAAAGAGGCACAAGGTCCTCATACGTGACATCCAACAAGAATCCCTCAAAGAAAAGCTCCCAAATCTTCTCCACGAAAATTCCAAGAAAAGGCTCTGAAAATCACCAAAAAGGAAAAACAGGAAGAACACAATCAAGCCTTGAGGAACCACGCCGAATCATCTATACATACCAAAGAGGTTCATACAAGGTCTAGCTTGCCGCCCGATCATCCTTCCCTCTCACAAGATCTCACCATGAAGCTCTCAAGCTAGTCCTAAGAAAATCCTAAGGAAAATAGGAAGAGAAAATAGGAGAGCAAATGAGCTAGGGTTCCAAGAGAGATGGCTGCCATCCTCTCACCACTTGGGTTATATGGAGGCAACCGAAAGACTAAAATACCCCTAAAGCCTAAACTAGGATACACGCCCACCAAGGGCACTTTGGGAATTTGTCTTCGTAACACCATCGGACGGATGCCCGGCGACCACACTTCGCTTAGTCTCGACGCAAGCCTTGCGATCCCGACGTGTGTCCTCCGCCTCGAAGCTTCCGGCGCTCTGCGACGCCAAACCGGTCAGACCGGTTTCCCAAACCGGTCAGACCGGTTTTGGCCTGACAGCCACGCCCGGTCTTCGACTTCGGTTTTGTGGCTCAGCCGAGTAACCCGGTGGTTTTCTGGTGAACCACCGCAAACCCTGCGAATTTGATGTAGCCTCCGCCGATCACCACTCATGACTCGGCTCCAACGAAGTCCCGGCTCGACCTTAGTTTTGAGGCTCAACCAAGAAACCGTCCACGACTTCATCTTGCCGTTCTTGCTACCATGCGGCCCGCACTTGACCCCGCTGGCCACCGGGTCCCTCGAACCAAGCCTACTTGTCTTCTCCACACCTCGAGGCCTCACCGGCAACGACCTTTCGCGCTTGTTCTTCACCTGCACCTGCACCAGTCAAGCCACAACCTGCACCTGCAATACTTAGCCAAGAATCAGTCCACACAACGTTGTTAATCACTCATCACACCAGGAAGCGACCATCCACCGGTCCTCGAACCACACATGGTCCTCACTGTCCGGTTTTCACAGGGTCCACCTCCTTAACTCCTACCCATGGGGAATCTTCTCTCTCTCTTCCTCATTCACTCCCACCAAGAACAGACCCGTGCCTCCTCTCTCCCTCTCGACCCTACACCTCCAAAAACCGCCCCCTTCCTGAATCCTCAAGTTTCAACCATGGAAAAGCTTTCCCCCTTTGGAGATTGAAGCTTTGGATTCATTATCTTCGGCCTGACCGGATTGGAGACCGTTTTTGAGGTTTATTTCATCTTCTCTCATCCTCTCAAGGTATCAAAAGTTTCTATTGCCCGATCTCTTTGCTCCATGCTTATCTCTAGGATTCCTTTGAGCTATCATCTACTAGTATGCCTAGGAACATATACCTAAGAGTTGATTAAGTTTGGATGGCTACATTTTGAATTCCATGGTCTAGGGTTCGGACGCCGAAACCGGTCTGACTGGTTTCAAGCAGAGCCAACCAACTTTGCCCATTTCATCAACTCTTGATCTCTCTTTCATCCAAATTTGTTCTCTTGATCTAAACTTAGTATTGTCACATACTTTTGGTCAGGGAATTGATCCAAAATGTTGGATGATTTGAGGACCTATGCTAGGCAAAGGAAGAAGAAGAGGGTTGAGGAAAATCCCGAAAATCCGCATGAGCCTCCAGAAGCCTCCAGTGGTCCAGCCTTGAGACCTAGAGTATCCAAAGAGGTTGTGGAGCCATCCTTTGCTGAGCTTGAGGAAGAAGAAGAAAATGGCACATCCAGTGATGATAATGAGAGCAATGAGGACTGGTGTGTCGAACATCAGGCAGGAAAAGGACCAGCAATAGATGTTGAGGACAGTGATGAGGAGGAGTTTGAAGAGGATTTTGGTGGTAGGGAGAGACAAGGGGCAGCGGCAGAAGAAGAAGGTGAAGAGGAGATCTTGCTAGAGATCAGAAGGCCTGTCAACCCAGGAACTCATAGACTGGTGAACTATCTTGGTATGGGAATGAATGAGGCAGCTAGAAAGAAGAGAAGGGAATGGCCCTATGGTGAGCCAAAAGCCGCCAACAGTGGTATAGATTATAGATTTCACACATTCTTTCAGCAGGACTACTATACCACCGCCATCATTGCCAAGAAGAAAGGAATAGTTGCAGAGGCCAGATGGATTGATTGGGCTTACATGGAGAAGACAAACCATGCTATTTTCAGGGACATCATTGAGGTTTGCACTACTCTGAGGATTAAGCCACTTATGGGTTTTAGGCACAGTTGGAACACTGAAATCATTGCACAATTCTTTGCCACTGTTGCCTTTGAGGAAAATGATAGTGCAAGGAGGATGCATTGGATGACTGAGGGCACTAGATACAATCTCACCTTCACACACTTTGCTAGATTGCTTGGAGCTAGCCCGGTTGATGTGACTCTTCCTTGTATTCACCGTGGCACTCATCCAATGGAATCTAAGGAGTTAAAGTTCATGTATCCAAGAAACAAGCAAGGAAATGCGGGGTTTGTTGCAGGTCTTTACACTTACTATAGTGTGCTAAACCGCATGTTCCGGATGACACTTACACCTAGGGGAGGAAACCCGGCGGATATCTCAAATTATGCTAAGGATCTCCTTGTTCATACAAGGCCTCCCGGACTTCCATTTTCAGTGAGTGAATTCATTTGGGAGGAGATCAAGAGCATTAGTGAGAGCCCCCAGAGGTTGTGTGGTTATGCACCATACATCATGCATATTATTCAGAAAGTGTCTCAGAAGAAATTTCTAAAGGATGCAAAGCATGAACCATTTAGAATCCCTGCACCCAAGAAGATCAAGACTCCCTCACCTGGCAGATATGATGAGATACAAGTTGAAGAAGGAGGTGAATAGCAACAGAAACTGGCCTGACCGGTTTGCTTTAGGCAGCAGCAACCCCAGAGACAAGCCACCCTCTCCTCTTCGCAAATTAATGAATTTCTTTACTTCTATGTGCAAGAGTCAGAGAGATGTTATGGTTGAGCAGCAGAGGGCTAAGAGAGCGAATAAGAAAATGCAAGACTCGATCAAATTGATGCACAATAGTCAAGGTCTTCAACCTCCTAGATCTCCGATTTCTCCCGAGCCAATAGAAGAAGAGATTCCTTCAGTTGACACCATGGTTGCTCGGTTGAGTTTAGAGGGTTACTATGAAGCTTATGCTCATCACTATGGATATGAGGTTCCCCCACCTATGCCTCCTCCTACCGGTCCTCCCACTTATGAAGATGATGTTGCTTCTCGTGCTGTTCACGCACTCTTTGGTGAACCTACTGGTATGATGTGTTCCAAATTTCTTATCTTCAACCATCTACCTATTCTCAAAGTTCTTCACTCTCATTCTTTGAAAAATCTTTTCTTAGACTTCACCACGGGGGCCGGACCTTCTCCTGGCTACAATTATGGCCAGCAGGGAAGTGGACAGGCTCAGAAGCACATCTTCTCCAAGCTTTTTGTTGATGGATGAAAAGGGGGAGAAGAAGGATTAAAGCTTATCTTATCTGTGTCTGTGCTGGTGAAACCGGCCTGACCGGTTTGTGTGCTGAGCAGAGAATAGCTCCTGTGTAAAATCAAGTTATCTTAGAGACCTTGTTGAGAGTATCTGGATCTGTAATAATCTGTTTTGAACCTTATCCTTGTGTTGGACTTGAGAATTATTGTAATGTGTGCTATGTTGTGTGTTATGTACCTTTTTAAATTCTAAGTGACCTTATGTTAGCTTGTGAGGCATATTTGTTTGGTGGATGAGCTGGTTTGAGCTTAGTTCTGCTGTTGTGCACTGACTGGGTGAAACCGGTCTGACCGGTTTCCCAAACCGGTCTGACCGGTTTGGCCCAGACAGCGCACAACTGTCCTTGTTGTTTCTCGTTGTGAAGTTTCTTGTCATACGCATCACGGAGTTGTTTTCTCTTATCACAACACACTTGTTGCACCCCACTGTTGCTGAGATTTAGGGGGAGCTCCACGGGTTTCTCGAAAATGTGCAAATTGGCATTTTAGGCCAAAATTGATGAATTCCATTCATTGCACACATTGAGGGGGAGCTTCATCTAAATTTCAGCACCTTTGAGCGTTATTGCTATATCTTTTGTAAGCTTTAATCGAGGTTGTCATCAATCACCAAAAAGGGGGAGATTCTAAGTGCAATCAAGCCCTAAGTGGGTTTTGGTGAGTTGAGTGACTACTTGATTAAAGAACTAACGATCTTGTTTAAGCATATGAGCAAGTTGATAATTATTGATAAATGATGCTTATGTGGACGATCATGTTTATGGCTCATATTGCAAAGAAAACAAGTGTGGATCATGACTTTATGCATGGATGGTATGCAAGCATACTAAAGACAAAAGTCATGATAGAAGTCATTTATTCCCATGGATTTTACTTACAACATGCAACAAGCGTTTGATATAAAGAAAGAGCCAAAATTGTATAGAATTCTTGGTCGGCTTCTATGTGAAGAAAGCAAAGCTTGTCATATACAAATGGGATATACATGTCAACAAAAGTCAACATTGAGTGGATCTTACTCTAACTATCAAAAGAGAATTATTGACTTATACAAGTTGTTCTTGTAAAGTTTCAAGTTAAGAATATTGAAGGGTCTCGTGCTCACTTGGAGTATGGATCTACAAATGGAAGCTTACAAGACATAGTCACTACAATTGTTGTTCATTCTTATCTCAAAGAATTGTAGTGACTCCTATGGAAGGGTTTGCAAGTACTTCAAGAAGATATTTGGAAAAGGTCATGTGGTTATCTCTATGTTATTTGACCTACAAGTGGAAAGTTGCAAATCATGGTTATACATTATCAATCAAAGAACAAGAATTTGAGTGGCATTTCAAATATATTTCAACATGGAAGCATTGCAAAGCTAGACTTAAAGAGGTAAGGATAAGTGAAGAAGAAGTCAAGACGGCTAGAACGAGGGACCAAGCAAAAGCTATGGATAGCGACCATGAGCGAGTTGCTAAAGTGAAGTTACTAGCATCAAGGGATTTCGAAGTATCATATTCAAGCTCTATCAAGGAAGCAATGCAAGGCATCCAAGTGTTATGATTGATGTGTTGGAGTGGCTTGTGGATTCAAGTAAACACTACACCATTCTAAGGAAGAATCCTAAGTCACTAGCTCAAGATGGATATGCTCAAGCATTGAAGATCAGTTGAATGGCAACAATAAAATGTTGAAGACCCTCAAGTTGACAAAGATCAAGTCTCAGCATGACCTTGGTATTCAAGCTCAAGTGGATCAAAGAGTGTTTATATTTTGCCTTGAGTTTAGGTATGTCGTACTATCAAGAGGGATGCAACATTGGTTGGACCTCATACATCAAATAGTGCTCAAGTGAACCCATGAGAGACTAACCCGTGAGATCTAAACCTTGGTGGGGTTCTCTGGCCCAAACCGGTCTGACCGGTTTGGCAAACCGGTCTGACCGATTTTGGCACTGACACAGTCCAACAGCTAGTTGGTTTGAAAACCGGTCTGACCGGTTTGGCAAACTGGTCTGACCGATTTTGTCTGACAGACTAACAGCTAGTTTTGGTGGTTTGGGTATTTATACCCATGAGCTCCTCTTTGAGGGGCGGCTGGCTCTCCACGACTTTCACACCTTCATAGACTCCAGCAAAGCTCTCCCCAACCTCTCTAAGTGAGATCCAAGCCCCTAGTGCCTTATCCTTGAGTTGGGTTGAGAGAGTGACTTGTGTGTGAGGCTAGTGAGCCTTGTGAGCTTTGTGAGCAGATCCTACTTGAGCACTCACTGATTGTGATTGATCCATCCTTTGAACCATTTGTTACTCTTGGAGCTTTTGCTCCTAGACGGCTAGAAGGTCGCTTGGAAGCCTCCAATCATGTGTGGCGGCTCCAAGAAGTTTGTAACTGCAGATTGAAGATAGTGGAATCCTCCATCTATCACTTGTGGTGATAGGTGTGAGAGAGGAGTGGATTGAAATAGATCCCAAACCCGAAGTGGCTTACCTCAAGAACGTGGACGTAGGCTAGCCTTTGTGGCGAGCTAAACCACGGGATAAATCCCTGTGTCTCTTGTGCATTTACATTCATTTGTCTAGCTTGTTGGGTTTTACCTCGGTTTCTAGTATATTACTTGTGCTTCTGCTTTGATCTACCTTGGTGTGCTTGTGCTTTGTGCACGGGCTTCATTTATACTCTTGGAAACATCTGGAGAAGCCCTACACCAAGTTTGGTTTGTGCTAGAACTCGTAGAGGGAATTTCAGTTTTGGACAGTACTCTCTGAGGCAAACCGGTCTGACCGGTTTGGGAAACCGGTCTGACCGGTTTTGGTACTAACAGTGGGTTTAAGTTTTTAATTAGTGCAGATTCGTCTATTCACCCCCCTCTAGACGACATCAAGATCCTTTCACTTCTGCTGCGTCGGCGGGTAGCGGTGCACCAGCTTCGACCCGCGGAGGGGAGCTAGCACGTGCCACCCTGCGTCGCTCCGCCTTGGCCCGTCGCGAGCGCTTGCCAGAGCGCCTCTTACGTCGGGGCGATCGTGGGGCGGCGGCCGGAGTAGGAGCCGGCGCAGGCGCGTAAGTGACCTCGTCGACGAGGTGCATGAGGTAGCCGTCTCCAGTCACCCGGAAGTTCAGGCTCCCGAAATGGATCTCGAGCAACAGCCAGGAGCGGGCGGATGATCCCATGGGGTAGCTCATCAGTGACGGCTTGACGATGGCTTCTGTCGAAGCAAACGATGGAAAGGCCGTGCGGACCTTAAAGGAACGTCGAAAACACACGAAGGCCCCTAACTGGCGCGCCAACTGTCGACGTTTGTTACCGCCGGCAAGTAAATTTATATGAACGCGTGTACGGATCCGCACGGTTGCACAAGAGACACTCGAGATTATACTGGTTCGGGCCTCCGGAGAGTAATACCCTACGTCCAGTCTGAGAGGAGGTGTTTTTTATGCTCAGGAGTTTGCAGTAGGGGATACAAACAAGTCGGGAGAGGGTTTTGAGCCCAAGTCCTTGGCGTGTAAGTGGTTCTTGTAGCAGGGTTCTGCATACGTGAGTGTGAGTGCGTCTATGAAGGCTTGTATGAGATGGGATATCGATACTAAGTGCGTGTGGGGGTGGAAACGAACGTGTGTTGCAAGTGCCCCATTCCTCCCCTTTTATAGTCATAAGGGAGAGGTTCACAAGGGTTACATTGAGGGTGTAAGTTAGTCTACAGCGTAGGATGTCCTCTGTGACGCCCTAGGTTTTTAATTAGCATCATTAGTGCTAATGACCGAATCAGCCGAGTCAAACACTATTGACATTGGTCAAACCGTGGTCAACCTGGGTCATCACCTCGAAAACCTAGTCAACAATCACTAATGACCCTCTTAATCAAGTCAACACCACTTGTGGTCAAACCTTGGTCAAACCCTAGTCAAAGGTGGGTCAAAACCCCAATGTCTTTGAACCCCCTTTAGAACTTTTGCCGCGTTCTCCAAATTTCACCTAAACACTTCAAAATCTCCCAATATAAAAGTTGTCCAGTTTTTCAACGGACACAACTTTGCTTTTGGGTGGCATTTCAAATTTTGGGTGGAAAAGGGTGAAAAACTTGGTCAACTGCAGCTTTTACTATTCATTAGCGCCGTAGAAAACTAGCAACTTTGCCTGCAGTTTATGCTCAAACCATTGAGAAAAACATAGGGCGGCCTTTGTAAAAGTTGTAGAGGGATCATTGCTCTACAACTTTGCTAATTACACCTGGTAGCACTTTTGTTGAGAAATCTCGAGAAATCGTCAGTCAAAGACGGCTACACGGAATCGGGAACGGCGACGTCGCGCCGCGACGCCACGCTCTCGCGTCAGAGCGCGATGCGCCCGCGTGCCGCCTGGCGCCTCGCCCTGCATCGGCGTCCGGGCCCCCGTCTGCCGCGCATCCCGAGACCCTGTGTTCCCCGAGGCAGCGCGCACCCCGAGCACCTTGGAGCTTGCGCCGCCCCGTGCCGCGTCCCCGCCGCGCCGCGCCGGGCCCTGCCCACGCCACCCGCCGGCAACGCCGCCCGCACCCCGACGCGCCGGCCGGACCCCGCCCCCTCGTCCCTCTTGAGCGCTTCAAAGCACCGTGCACATCGCCTATAAAAGGCCACGGCCATTTCCCCTGCGCGTGCGCGCCCCCTCCACCTCCCTGAGCTCGCCGCCGCCCCGACATTGCCGCCGCCGAGCCGAGCCTCACCCTCCGCTCGCGTCCGTCGCCGGCCAACTACCCTAAGCTCTCTCCTGGACCCCATAGAAGCTCACACCGCCGCGCATTGCCCAGCTCCGCTTCACCCTCGCCGGAATCGCAGCTCGCAGCGGCCGCCGCCGCCGTGCGCCGCCGTGCACGCTCGCCGGAGCCGCCTCCGCCCCAACTCCGGTCACCAGCGAGCCTGAGGTGAGCACCTGGTCGTGCCCCCCCCCACTCCCCCGGCCGAGAGCGCCGCCGGCCTCGCCGGAATCCGGCAAGATGCGCCGCCGGTTGCCCCCGAGGACCCAATTGCGGGGATTTCAATCTTTCTAAGGGCTTAAGTGCGAATCGAGGGTATTTCTGTTAAGCTTTGAAAATATCCAGGGACCCCGGTGAAAAACTGAATCTTCAATAGTGTAGCAGTTTTGCTGATTCTTGTAAAATTCATAGAAATTTGTAGAAAAATCAGAAATATGCAAACTCAATTTTGTTGGATTCCTTGTGAAGAACCCTACAGTTTTTGTAAAGCATGACCCTACTTTTGAGTGATAGTTTTTGCATGAAAAATAGAAAATTGTTAAACCTAGATCTATTGTAGTTCAAAATCTACAAGTGCTCTTGAGCTGAATTTTGGATATGTTGTGTGCTATGCCATGCCTAGCTTCTGTGCCAAAAATTGCACAAAGTTACTGTGTAGATCTTTTATTATGAATTGTTTTGTATTTATGCTGAATCTGTCCAAATGATTTTTGTAGCTAAAAATAATTAGATTTTTGTGCTCAACTTCTGCATGTGATCTTTTATATCGGTCAGAAATATTTAATCTTGTTTTATGCCTAATTTTCTTTGTAAATGCATAGCTCAAGATCTTTAGTAGCTCTAGGTGTATATGTTGCATGCATAGCTTAGTTTTAGACCAGAGGCCATGTGTGAGAAAGTTGGGATCCATTTGATGCATATTTATTTTTATATGCATTTATCATGTTTTGGTAGCTAGCTTTGTTATTTCGGTATATTTAATTTCATAGCTCTCCTAAGTGTGCATGTGTGTGCAGTGGTTTTGTTTTGATTTGTAGTCCTTCATAAAACACACCCCCTGAATTTTATGAATTTATTTTATGAATAAAAGCTATGGAAGCCCATTTAAAGCTTAATATTAAATTAAATTGGAAAATCATCAACTTCATATCTAATGACCTTGTGTTGTGATGTTAATCTTGCTAAGAAACTAAGTGTCACCACCCTTGCTGTTTGTGAGATTTAAATTAATTTATTTACATAAATGTGTACACAGTCACTACCAAATAGAATAATTAATAAAGAACCGCATATTGTTCCTTTATCGGAAGAGTATGCTGAATGTGTGTTTATCTAGGTGAATGTGATCAACCATGCACCCATGGTTGTCATGTGTTGTTTGTAATTATTTAAATCAAAACCGTCAATTAAATCTTGCATTTGCATCCTCGTGTAGATCTTCTCGACGGTAGATATACGCTCGTGTCGGAAGGAGGAGAAGGAGGAGCTGACAGTGAGCTGCAGTACGTGGATGTAGCTCAAGACCTGGACCAAAGTTCAGAAGGGCCCAAGGCCAACCTTGCCAACGAAGGCAAGCCCCGGTGCATTAACCTATTTGTTTTTGGAAATTATACAACTATCTGTGGATGTTTGTGCATTTACGTTCAGGAGTTGAGATGAAACCCTAGATGCATTGATCCCTAGGTACCTATGTCTTTTACTAGTATGCTAGGTCGATAGCTGCTATGCTATAGGACCGTTACAAGTCGAGTGATACTTGTCACTCGCGAGGATAGGTTCTTATGTTGGAATCATAAGATCTTTATAAATGGAGTGCTCATGTGGTAAGAGCATGGGATGTGGGCTCCGGCCCAATGGCTTTCGTGGGTTAAGTGTTTGAACGTACTAAACACTTGTCGGAAATAGGCACGGTAAGCCTAGTACCTAAATGAGGCGGTGCGGGAACTTTGCGCTACTAATCTTAGGGTTGCGGCCCCGGGCTCGCCACCTGAGTACATGCGTGAGACTGGGTGACCTTGGTGGCGTAACCCAGTGAACCTTGTACTTAAGACTGTAACATCTGATCCCAATCTGAGGAATGACGGGAACCGCCTGGTTGGTGAACTCGTAGTGAGGGCACCTCTCGTGTGTTTAGGTCTACCTTGCAAGGTTTAAATCAATTGATTGTCGGCCTCTCACCGTTATCTGAGACTACTTAATCTACTGGCCATGATATCCCTAATGATGGAACGTTGTGAATACTTCTGTTTGATTAATGGAATTGCTCAACTTATGCTTGCAATAGTTTGCTCATGTAGAAAAGAGTAATCAACTGGAATCTAAGCTAAAATATTGAAAGTAAGGACATACTCTTTGTTGCTTTTCAGCAAAAGAACACCACCGGCCAAAAAGCCTCTCATGTCTAGAGTTTGGTGATGTAGTTATCACCCGACGGTTAAATCTTCCTGAGTATTAGTATACTCAGCCTTGCTTTAAAAATGTTGTTGCAGGTGTTATTTGACCTGGTGAGATTCCACCCGGCTGGGAGCTGGAATGGGTGGATGACGACGAGGGATGGCATCACGGACGGCCTCCTGTGATGTTGATCGTTGCGCTAGTTTATTTTATTCCACTGTTTTCGAACTCTGAACCTTTACTTATCATGTCGTGAACAATGGTTTGTAATAATTAAACCCTTAGGGGTAATTTGAATTTAATTTGTGTATTGTACTCTGGACTCGCCTTCGTGTGAGTTTTAATACATATGTTCGATCCTCTGTGTGAATTCCAAGTGATTTACCGGGCGTTAACCCGGCAACTAATGATGGGATGATACTTTACTGTCGCTTAATGGCCAAAGTGGATTGGTTTAGGCGATAGTACGGTATTTTCCTGGGCGGGTTGTCACATCCTCCTCCCACGTTGGACTGTCAGGCGGAGCGGCGAAGAACTGTTGCGACGCCACAGATGACGGTGTAGGTCTTCCTGGAATCGTGCGTCCCAAGTAGCTGTTTCTGGGGCTTCCCGCACCCCTCTCCGAGTAGTTATTCGGGTACGGGGAGTAGGATTCGTATCCTACCCCTGTCAGTAGAACAAGAGCTTGTCTTTTCCAGTTACTGTGGAGGTGGAGTAGTCTATACCGCGGCGTTCGAGGGATAGGGAGCGGTGGATACTATGCCGTTCGTGGCACTGCATTTCCCGTGCCGTCCATAGTACGACGCGTACTTCCCCATTTGTGGAGGAGCAGGCGGATCCGCCCTCTAACACCAAATCAACCTGGTCAGGGCGGACTGGCGTGGAGGAGCCGGCACGTGGCGAGACGCGGGCTAACACGCCCGGATATCACGGGATATCGACGGGGCCCGTGTACATGCGACCTTGACGGTCAAGTCTTGAACTGGTCGGAGGCAGAAAACTACTCGTCTATGCCGCGTCTTCCGATGCTTAGGGCGTAGCGTGTACTGTGCCGTTCGTTGCTCAGTACTCCTCACGTCGTTCGCAGTACGATAGCCACTGTGTCGTTTGTGGCAGGGTTTGACGGATCCACCCCCTAACACCGAATCAGCCAGGCCCGGGCGGGACACTGCGGTGGAGTGGACGTGTGGCAGTGCATGGGGGGACGTGCGCGGAGATCCCGGGATCTCGATCAGGAGGGGCCCACGCGCCCTTTACCTTTTGCGCGAAGCCTGCGCAGGTCGGTGACGGAAACTACTCGTGCGAACGAGTAGTCGGGGACGGGGAGCGGTAACTACTTGTCCGAGCGAGTAGTCGGAGGCGGCGGTGAAGCCCCGTTGTATGGGCCGCCATGTACTCAGAGGGGAAGGCGCTGGTGGCCGTGGGCCATCCGCCTTCCAGCCCATGACGGGAACAGGTCGTACGGGCTTTTGGGTACTCGGGGGCTAATACTCGTTGTATTAGCCGTCAAAGTACGCCGTACATGGGTTCGTACTGCGTTTTTAGAGGTCCTGGTGGGCCCTGGTCCATGGCCTCGTCAGCGAGCCTCTAAATGATGAATGAACGAGGAACTCAAGAACAATTCACCCATGCATGAGAGCCACTTTAGTCTAATTGGAAAATACTGAAATACTCACTTTAGTCTAAATGAAGAACAGCATCGCTCACGAGGTACAAGGGGACGATGGATGATGAATGGATCATCACCACCTCACCTCTACTCGTCCACTCACTCCTCTCTACCTAGCACCACCTAGGCTAGATCCTCCACACACACACTCATGGTGGGATGAGGTATCACCTCCACCAAGAGAGAATGAGAGGGGGAGAAAGAGGCAAAGGTGGGAAGTTGCTTCAAGAGTGCTTATCCTCTTCATACCCCCCTCCTCTCCTATTTATAGGCTTGAGCAACCGGCGTGGGAGCACCCAAACACCCCGGAAATGGCTTCTAGGACCAATGGGTGAGCTCCATGTGGAAGGCCGGGATGAACCGCCCTTAAGGCGGTTCGGCCGATCCTAGGGGTCGGTCGACCCCTAGGTGGCGCCCTTCGCGCTTTTCTTTCTCCAGGAGGCTGGTAGGTGGGTCCCTTGGTCGGTTCCTGGTGTCCACGTAATTTGGAGCCGGTTTAGGTGCTACAGTGGGCCATGGGATCCATGTGATGTCTACATGGCAACTTCTGATTAGCCGAGGACTCCTCTCTTGGATTTGTGATGTCATGGATCCAGGGGATGCTTGCATGCAACCCCTCATTGGCTGAGCCTGACTTGCTAGGATCATGAGGGTGTCTTTTCTCTCCATTTCTTATGCTAAACACCTGCATTCAACTTAGCATGGCCACTTGTGGAAATTGTTTGTTTAAACTCCTATTCTAATGTGGATGCATAGTTCTTATGATAAAATGCAGGGATTGACGGCCTTAAATTAGGTACTTAACAGCCGTCAACACTCCACGTGGACGCCTTCTTTACACGTGCGTTCCTCCACCATGGCTTCGTACGGATAACGCCACGTTTGCCCTCTTTCCAGCACGTTGCTTCCACGCCGCCGTCTCCATTTTCGCCGGCCGCCTTCACCTTCGGGCCAAAACAGCTTCGTACCGAAGGTGCTCCGATTCTGACAGCCTCCATCTTGGGCTCTGCGATCACAACTTGTTAACATTTTCCTCAACAACAAAGAAAGCGGGTCAACTGGTTAGCACAGTGACACCTCTGCAAAATTGCCTTTGTCCGTAAGCTGCTTCGCATCGAAGCAACTTTGCATCGCAGCAACTTTGCATCGAAGCAGCTTCGCATCGTGGATGGGAAGCCCCAAGCGACAAGGAGATCCCGAAGCCGAAGGAGAATCAAGCTGTGATCTTTCGAGATCTACTCTATGTCGTACTTCGCTTCCCCCTGCACCCCGTGGTGGTGGATATCCTCCAGTACTTCAAGGTGTACCTGCATCAACTTACCACGAACGCCATCATGCGAATTTCGGTGTACATGTGGATATGTCAGACGACGAAGATCAAGCCCTCCGCCGAAGGCTTCGCCGCTGCCCACAAGGTACACCATCAGACAAGAACTATGATGGAAGAGACTGGTGATAGGGCTGTAGAGAAGGACTGTCAGTTCGGGTGCCTAAACTTCGTGTACAAAACCGGTGTTTTGGCTCCTGTGATCGCCTACCGCAACAAATAGCCTTCGGACTGGCAGCAACACTGGTTGTACCATAACTTGGAGCCCCTGGCCGAAGGTGTGGCTCACCCTTTGGCGCCAACCGAACTTACACCTCTTGACTTCGAGACGAAGCTGGAGCCATCCTGTGAAGAAGGTGACACCTTCATCAATATGTTCCACTTGTTCGCTCGGAAATACAGCACTCGCGACATCGTCGAAGAATATCGGACCCTTCGCCTTTTCCCGCTACAAGATGGGTGGGCTGTGCCTGACGACGCCTGGGCTGAGCCCATAGGATCAATTCCCTGCCTCGACTGGGAGAAGGCCTTCGGTTTCACCGTCGAAGGTAAAGGTACGTCCCCTGTTTATTTCCTTCGTCGGTATTGTGCTTCTAAACCGTTTCCTACCACCCCTAAATCTGCTCCGCCGCACAGCTCTGAAGAAGCGAAAGGTTGAAAAACACAGCGATTTCATCCTGGGGCCCGTGTCCACTTTGGAGTACAAGGAACTATGCTCCCGCCTCAATGGTTCGCGCACAAACCGCGCCTTCGGGTTCTTTCAGGTGGCTCCGCATGAACGTGAGGGCTTCGTGAAACAACATGCGGCGGCTGCGAAGAAAACCGGCACGCCCGGTCCATCGCGAGACCAAACCGCTACCTCGCCCCCTCCTGGTGCTGGGCGCTCAAGGGGTCGCCATACTCCTGCAGTTGTGGCGGAAGCCACAGTGACGAAGCGCCTCGAGCGCCAGAGGAAACGGGGAGGGGCACTGCGCCTCAAGCTCCGAAGAGGGCCCGGTTTGCCGAACTGGCCCAAATGGTGGGAGCTGCCCCAATCCTGGTGGCGCCCCTTCGCTCCGCCCCGCCTCCCCCAGACGCTCCGAAGGTTAGCGAGGGAAACCTCCTGGTCCCTCTCAGCCCGCAAGAGAAAGACAGCGATGAAGAGAGCGACTTGAAGATTGTGTCGTCCGCCGGGGAAGCTCCGCGGGCTGGTAGCCCTGTTGACTTAAGCCCACGTGACGATAAGGAGAAAGTCTCGTCTTCGTCTGGGACCTCCTCAGGCTCTTCAACACAAAACAATCAGCTTCTCCTAGTGCTTCGTCCGGCGACGATCAAGTTGGGGTCGTGAACTCCCCTACCCGCGCTATCACCGTGGAGTCTAGCTCCGACGAACATGATGAGCCTGAGAGCAGCAATTATCGTGTTACCCCTTAGGCGCCCAAAGCAGCGGCCCTTCGTCTGGGTGTCCCTACCAAAGCCAAACTGATCGGTGGGAAGCAGATAGGTTTTCTTCACCTGGTTAGCGGCGGCCATGAGCGGAAATTCTTATGCGAAGCAGGCTCTTCATTCAGCTTCCCTCACAAGGAAGAACGCTTTGGAGAACTAAGCGCCTATGAACTTGTTGCGGCTTGTAGGGATTTATCCTTAAAAAGCTTCATTGCCTCGCGCTGCCTGGAACGAAGGTTGGCGACGGATCGAGAGATGGCTTCGTCTTTGTCCAAGGAGGCTGTGTTCGCTCTACAGACTCGCGTCCGGGAGCTGGAAGAACAACTGGTTGTGGAGAAAAATCGCACGGAGCGCATAAAAAAGGAGAAAGAGGACACTGTCGCTGCTTCAGAATCCGCTTTGTCGGCGCTTCGCTCTGAGAAGGAGACCCTGTTGTCCTGTCGCGATTCGCTGCAAACCCGACTGGAGGAGCAGAAGGCCCAGACTACTTCGCTACAGGAGAAGTTAAATGTCGCTCGCAAAAGGCATACTGAGAGTGCCCAAATGCTTTGGGATGACATCCTATCCCTCCTGGAGGAATATAATCTTGCCCCTCCGCCTTCTTCATTCCCACAATGCAGTATCGGTTATTTTCCACTAATGGGTCGACTCCTGCTTTGACCTTCTTGGCTTGAACACCAAGATCTTCGGTGAGTTGAGCGCTGCCATCGGGGTAAGGACCCTTGCATACTCCATTTGCTCACTCCTGCCCCCTGACCGCCTAGCTTCGGAGAAGGTTCTTAGCAAAAGTGATCTCTGCTCCCTTACGAAGGACACCTTCGTGTGGCCTTCGGACGAAGAACTTGCTGCATCCTCCCTTCTCGTGCTTCCAAAGAAATTGGCAAAGAACTTTCTCAATACCTTCTTCACCGAGAGGGGGGCCCAGCTTACCCTTCTCGAAGCTGATCGCCTGGCTCCACAGGTTTGCACTTGAACCTTTGGCGCTTCTATTAACTGATTCCTAACTTTGAAATTGTTTTTGACGAGAAGTTTCCTTGCAGATCGCCACTCGACTTCAGGCGACGGTCGTTGCTCGCGTGAACGAGAGGCGTGCCTCGCATCAACTTCCTTCACCAATCACCTCCTCGAACGAAGCATGTATCGATATGACCAGAGTGAGCCTTCGCTCTGTCGAACCTTCGCTCGTCGCCGACGAAACACGCGCACCCGAGGACGCTGAACAGGAAGCCGACGTGGACGATGCCAAGATGAGGCCAATACAGCTGCCGATGGTGGTGCCACTCCTCCACCCCCCTCTGGCATGGTGGAGCCTGGAGGTGTCCCACCTTCAGCCCCGCGTGCACAGGAAACACCACTTGAAGATCCTGCTTCCACTGAGCCGGGCGCCCCGCCTGGGCCTCAAGACACTGCTTCGAGCGACGCTGCCCCCAACTGCGACGGAGCTGACCCCCAGGCTACTGTCGAAGATGAGGTGTGAGAGTGGGTGGGAAGATGCTTGTAGATATTGCCCGTAGCGTGGGCTTCGCATCATGCTTAAGACAATGTGTACTGATCCGAATGTTTGTGCACAGGTCCTTTCGAGTGTCCCTGCGTAGATAGTCGAAGGTGTGAGACAAAATACTCCTTGTGTGGATTCCCTGTTTGTTGCGCCTAATGTCTGGACGAAGTTTACTATTCGTAATCCTGGTGTGTTGTATGATAAATTTCTTTCGTGGTGACGTGAGCGGTACGAAGCACACAATCGAGCCTCGAAGGCTTTCTTCGCCGAATTCTCCCGAGATCCCACCCGACGCGACACCATCCTTCGGGATCGCGCTGCTAGGTGCACGTTGAGACGGCGCGAAGCAGGCCTGCCGGGCATCACTGGTGCAGCAGTTCCGAAGGAGGAACCTGTTGACGGGGGGCAATAGCCCCCCTCCCCCCCCCCCCGAGTATGTATACCTGATACCTTCGCCCCCAGAGGACAAAAATATTGTATCATTGTAGCTCGATGCAAAGAGAATAATGAAAATTTTCCTAACTTAGGAGTTCTATTTCCGGTAAAGGACGCATGCCCACCGAAGCTGAGCTTCGCACTATGGCGTTGGAAATTGCTGATAGAGCTGTCTGCTGTGCGATTGAGGAAATTTTCGAAGATGTGATGTGCGAAGGCTGACAATGCTTTTTGTTTTTTTGTTGGCGTGAAGGTTTTTCCCGGATTCATTTTCGGAACTCCCGTGTATAGTCAAAAATAGGTTGGTTGAGGACTAAGAATATTGTTTGTATGAAAAGGGTATAATGCTTCCACGCCTTGTGCCTTTGGTTGGTACAAAGGCTTACCGAACTGAGCTTCGGAACTCCCCCCCCCCCCCCGCAAGCCTTCGTGACAACCAAAGGCCGCAGTGTTTCTTCATTTTTACTTACATTTGATGCCTGTGCTGGGACGAAGTTCTTTCGTATATTAAAATAGCGTTGCTTTATATGTACCTTTCGTACGTTCCGCGGACACTCCTGTTCCTAACTACGCCTGTTACCTTGGAACTCCGTGGCAAAAAAACCTATACCATACTGTAAGTACGTTTCGCGCCCCCCGCGGGCACTTGTGCCACTGACTTCGCTCGTTGTCTTCGAGCTTTGTGGAGAAACTCGTGCCACACTACAGGTACATTTCGCACCTCCCGCGGCCACTCATGCCGCTGACTTCGCTCGCTATCTTCGAGCTTCGTGGCCAAACTCGTGCCACACTATAGGTACATTTCACACCTCCCCTGGCCACTCATGCCGCTGACTTCGCTCGCTATCTTCGAGCTTCGTGGCCAAACTCGTGCCACACTATAGGTACATTTCGCACCTCCCGCGGCCACTCATGCCGCTGACTTCGCTCACTATCTTCGAGCTTTGTGGCCAAACTCGTGCCACACTATAGGTACATTTCGCACCTCCCGCGACCACTCATGCCGTTGACTTCGCTCGCTATCTTCGAGCTTCGTGGCGAAACTCATGCCACTATAGGTGAACGATGGGCTTAGTTGTGCGAAGCCTCTAAACATTCACCTACATCGTTATTCGTAGAAAATGCAAAGATGACACCCCTTGTCAGAGCTTAGGGATAGTTGCTTCGCTTGCACATTGCTCGCGTTTTGGGGAATACCTATTTATATTTCACAAGGGGTTACACCAGATCCCGCCTCATTAAAAACCTCACACTACGCAAACCCACGAAAGATTCGTGAAGCTTCCCCTATGAGGAAAAGAGTACCGAATCCACCAACAGTTTATACAGACTCAAATTCTACAAGAGGAGAAATAACAAAGAAAAAATTACATGACCCCAACTTAGAGCACTATTGCTTAAACGAAGTACTTCTTCAACATGTCAGCGTTCCATGTGTAGGGCTCTTCTTGGCCGTCCAAACTTCGGAGCTTGAACGCAGCTGGGTTCCCCGTTCCCTCCACGATGAAGGGGCCTTCCCATTTGCTGTGTAACTTCCCTGCCTCTTCGCCCTTCGGAATCCGGCGAAGCACCAAATTCCCTGACCGAATTCCCTTCGGGCGGATGTTCTTGTTCATCCATCTTCTCGTTTCTTCCTGGTAGTCCTTTAGGTTGTCCGCTGCTTGCAGCCGGACTTCTTCGATGTTCTGTATCGAAGGCAATATGTCCTCGTGTGAGCTCGGTTGCTCTCTCGCCCCCCAGGCACATTTCTTCAGGCAACATTGCCTCTTCTCCGTATAACAGCTTGAAAGGAGAAAACTTCGTAGCTCTGGAATCTGTAGTGTTATGTGACCAGATTACCCTCGGCAGTTCCTCAACCTATTTCCTCTTCGGCAATTCTGTGATGTTTTCTTAATGCCGGCGAAGATTACGTCGTTGGCTCGCTCGACCGCACCATTCGACTGCGGGTGATACACGGAGGTGAAGCACAACTTGGTTCCCAAGTACTAGCAAAATTCTCGGAAATTTGTACGATCGAACTGCTTGACGTTATCCATCGTGACTTTGTATGGCACCCCGAAATGACACACTATATTTTGACAAAAGAACTTCTGTATGGTCGCCGAAGTGATGTTCTGTATGGGCTTCGCCTCAACCCACTTGGAGAAGTATTCGACTGCCACCACAGTGTACTTGTAGTTTCCTGGTGCTATCGGGAGAGGGCCTACAATGTCCACCCTCCCCCACCTCACAAAGGGCCATATTGGTGGTATGATCTGTATTTCGTTCGCCGCAAACTTGCTGTAGGGGAAATGCCTTTGGCACTCGGGATAGTGCCTGACTATTTCATGTGCATCCGCGACTACCGAAGGCCAATAGAAACCCTGCCTGAAAGCCTTCTGCACTAAGGCTCTAGTGCCAATATGGTGAGAGCACATGCCACTGTGGATCTCGTGCAGCAGCTGCTTCCCCTAATCTGCCGAAATGCATTTCAACCGTGGTGCGCACACACCCATCCTGTATAGATTATCTCCTTGGAGGCTGTAGTTCCTCGCCCTTAGAGCCACTCTTTTTGCTTCTATGTCATCCTCTGCTTCGTAATAGCCCTTGATGAATGCAACAATCGGAGCTCTCCAATCTTCGCTATGAATTGCATTGACGAAGCTTGGTGGTGCTTCATCTGGGACTGCTGACTTGAGTGAGAGCACTTCATAAAACACATCCGAAGGCAACGGTTCCTTCATGGCCGCAGCCTTGGCTAATGCGTCGGCTTCCTTGTTGAAATTTCTGGGGAAGCTTTTCATAGTTATACCGAAGAAGAATTTCTCCATGCGTCGCACAGCCTGTAGATACTTTGTCATTTTGGGCTTCTTGGTCTTATATGACTTGTCCACGTGACCAGCGATCAACTCAGTCTGTGAGGATGACGAGTCGGCGTGCTCCCACCGCTTTGGCTTTGCGAAGGGCCAAGAGCAGCCCTTCGTACTCCGCCACATTGTTTGTACACCGACCACATTCCAATCTTGATGTGTACCGCAACTTCATCCTCGAAGGTGATTTGAGTACAGCTGCTGCAGCTGACCCTTTGTGACAATAAGCCCCATCGCACTGTACCTCCCAAACTGGTTATGTGAGCTCGCTGCCTTCGCTTGCCCTTGCTGGTGTCCAATCTGCCACAAAATCTGCCAACACCTATGACTTAATCGCGCTTCGTGATACATAGCTAATTGCGTGCTCTGCCAATTCCGCCGCCCATTTTCCCAACCTTCCAGTTGACTCCCTATTTTCGAACATGTCCCGAAGGGGGTACGACGTTGGGACCGTGATGTTGTGGCTCTGAAAGTAATGTCGTAGCTTCCTCTTAGTCATGACCACGGCATAGGCCATCTTCTCCGTCTGGGAGTAGAACAACTTCGACCCGCTGAGAGCTTCGGATACATAGTATATTGGCATCTGCCTCGTGTTGTCGCCCTCCTGGCGCTCTTCGACTAGTACCGCACTGACCGCTGCCTCGCCGGCTGCAATGTACAATAATAATTCTGCCTTCGGTGTTGGACTGGTCATTATTGCCGCCTCCTCGAGGTGGCTTCGCAGATCCTCAAACGTCTGTTGCTGCTCCGGCCCCCACTGGAAAGTTGTGTTCGCCTTAAGGGTCTTGAAAAAAGGCAAACTTCGCTCAGTTGCGTGAGAGATGAAACGGTTGAGCGAAGCTATCCTTCCTGTCAGTCTTTGGACTTCCTTCCTATTCCTGGGCGGGCTCATTCTTCGCAATGCCTCGATCTTCGACGGGTTCACCTCTATGCCCCTCTTGGAGACCATGCAGCCCAGCAACTGACCCTTTCGGATGCCGAAAATGCACTTCTCCGATTTTAGTTTCAGCCTGTGCTGCCTCATGTTCTCAAAAGTCTCTCGAAGGTCTACCATGTGATCTATGTCCTTGACACTCATGATGACGACGTCATCCACATATGCCGAAGCATTTCTACCCAACTGGCTGCCCAATATTAACTTCATCATTCGGTTGAAAGTAGGACCTGCGTTCCGAAGACCCTCCGGCATTCTGACGAAACAAAAAATACCAAACAGTGTGGTAAAGCCTGTTTTAGCTTCATCCTCTCTTCGCATCCAAACCTGATGATAACCTGAAAAACAGTCGAGGAGACTTAGCATTTCGCAGCCCGCAGCCTGGTCTATGACGATGTCAATACGCGGCAGTGGATACGGGTCCTTCGGACATGCCTTATTGAGTTCAGTGAAGTCGATGCACATGCACATTTTGCCATTCTTCTTCAGTACCATGACGACATTGGCTACCATATAGGGTACTGGACTTCTCTTATTATTTTAGCATCAAGGAGTTTCTGTACTTCGGCGTCTGCTACCTTTGCTCTGTTTTCTGACATGGGCCTCTGCTTTTGTACCCTCGGCCTTACCCCTGGGTCTGTGTTGAGTGCATGCTCGATGACTGCCCTGTGCACCCCTGTCAAATCTGCCTTTGACCACACGAAGACATCTTGATTGTTGCGGAGGAACTCGATCAATCGCGACTCTTTGGCCTGAGACATGTCTGCACCCACAATGACGGTTCTGCTGGGTACGTCTTCGCAAAGAGGCACGGTCTTCGTATCATCCAAGCCTGTCATTCTTTCTGCCTCTGAATGTTTCATGGCCTGTCTCATCTGCTGCTCAGCTCTTCGGTCTGCCTCAGATAAGGTGTCCAGGTCCTGTTGTTCTTCGATTACATGCACCTGTCGGTTCATGGTGGACGTATTTGACTCTGCCTTACGTGCTTCAAACTGGTCACCATACACTGACAGTACACCCCCTGCTGTTGGTATTTTCATCAATAAATATTCCTGGTGTATTGCAGTAGCGAAGCTGTTAATTGTGTTCCTGCCAAAGATCGTGTTGTACGGGTAAGTGAAGTCGACGTCGAAGGTTATGACCTCCATTCGCATGGTTGGTCCCTGGCCGAAGGTGACATTGACACTGATCTTGCCTAATGCCTGTATGCTTTTGTTTCCGAAGCCGTACAACGGGTGCATGGATTTCTGCAAATCCTCCTTTGTGAACCCCATTCCAGTGAAGCACTTCCATGTCAGGATATCTGCTGAACTCTCATTGTCCACAAGCACTCGGCCCACGTCGTTCCCGAAGAAGTTCGTTGTGTTCTTGCCAATGTTTGCCCTGATCACCAGTGGATCGTTGTGCAGGTAATGCTGCAACCTCATGTCTGCTGCTGTGAAGGAGATGGGTATGTGCGACCATGGCAAGTGGAAATATTTCCCGGAGCAAATATGCGATACACTGCGAAAGTAGTCTTGTCTCTGCCTCTTGTTTTCATGTACTGGCTCATGAGACCCTCCTGTGATGGCGTTGATTATATTGATCGTGCCCATAGGGCCCGAAGCTAGCTGCTCTTGTGCCTCTTGCTTCGGAGGGACTGGCATGTGGTAATTCGAAGGGCCGTGCCCGCCTTGCGATGAGGACGCCATGGCTGGCCAGGATGGCACAAATACCAAGGATTGGTGCAACTGTGGGGGTAACGGCGGAGGCGGTGGTAGTTGTGGTGCCGAAGGCTGGGCGTATTGGTGCTGATACATGTGTTGCGGAGGATATGGTGCTGGTAAACTGCGACCCTAAGCCATGACGTGATTGACTACGACCCCTGTTGCCTTCGCCTTCTCCTTTGCTTCCCACTGCATTTTCATCTTTACAGCCAGAGGGCACTGGTGCGTATGATGATACGCGTTCGTTCCGTGCAACCAACAGAAAAACCTCTCCTGAGACTGCAAAGGTGCTGATGGCTTCGACTTCGGGCCCCCGTTTCCACTGGCCCCTCGGTTCGAGCTGTTGTTGCGAGGTGGCTTCTCACCTTGCCCATCAGACACATTGTTTACCTACCTATAGGGCTGCTTTGGCGGGGTGTTCCGCCATTGCTTCGGTGTGTCCCACTGACCCTGCTGTTTCAGTTTCTTAGCCACATTCATGCGCTCAATTCTGCGGTGCCTGCCCTTGTCGGGTTTGCAGTACTCTTGCATTATCTCGAAAAGCTCTTGAACTGTCTTCGGCTTTTCTCTGTCCAATAAGTCCTGACAAGAACCTACCCGAAGGCCTCCCACAACTGCGTCAATGATGCTGTCCTCCGATACCCTCGGAGCCCGTGCTACCAGTCTCACTACTCTGCGCATATACTTTTGCAACAATTCCTTATCCTCCTGCAAACATGCATTAGCCAGGTTGTTCGAATTAAGCTCTTCGATTTGCATTCCCTTGAAACTGGCTAGTAGCTTGCTTCGCAATTGGTACCAGGACGTAATGCTCCCTTTCGGCATGTTTGCATACCAATACTGCACCGGGCCTTTCAGAGCTAATACCAGTGCCTTAGCCTTCGTTGTGGAGTCCCCATTATTGGACTCAACAGCCGCTTCAAATTTCATCAAGAATTCCTTCGGATCAGTTTCGCCGTCGTACTGGGGTAAGGTGGTTGCATTGAACCGATGTGGCCATGGGGCATTTTCCAGATCGACGGCCAGTGGGGAAATGGGTACCACATTTCCAAATGGTTCATTGTGCTGCACGTGCACATCCCTTCTGCCGGAGGCTACATCTTCAGGCCCTTCTCTTCGCTGTCTCAATTGATCAATCTGCACCTGTAGTGCCTGTAGCGTTTGCCATGTTGGATCTTGCATCTCATGCTGCGGCTCCGGCTGACCTGCTGAGACATCCGGCTGATGGGTCTCAGTGGAGAAAGATTGATAGAGAATTCAAGACATTTTCTGAGAACGGGGAAAGGAACATAAGGTTTGGTTTAAGTACGGATGGTTTCAATCCATTCGGGGAGTTTAGCAGTGGTCATAGCACTTGGCCTGTGACCCTATGCATGTTCAACCTTCCTGGTTGGATGTGCATGAAGCGAAAGTTCATTATGATGCCGGTGCTCATCCAAGGTCCAAAACAACCCGGCAACGACATTGATGTGTACCTAAGACCGTTGGTCGATGAACTATTACTGCTATGGCGGGAAGAGGGCGTACGTGTGTGGGATGAGGATAGGCAAGAGAACTTCGATCTACGAGCATTGTTGTTCATAACCATCAACGATTGGCCTGCCCTAAGTAACCTTTCTGGGCAGACAAACAAGGGATATCGGGCATGCACGCACTGTTTACATAGAACACAAGGTATTCATCTCAAAAACTGTAAGAAGGTCGTGTATAATGGTCACCGTTGTTTCCTTCCAACTAATCACCCCTTACGGAAGAAAGTGATGCATTGGAAAGGGAAGGCTGACCATCATACAAAGCCACCCCATTTTAATGGAGATGCCGTATTTGAGATGGTAAATGATCTAAGGGTAGTCTTTGGAAAGGGTGCTGGTAGTGAACCTGTTCCAACTGACGCCAACGGGCGTGCACCAATGTGGAAGAAGAGAGCTACCTTATTGGCGTAGCCTTGAGGTCCGACACGCAATTGACGTGATGCACCTTACGAAGAATCTTTGCGTGAATGTGCTAGGCTTCATGGGTTGTTACAGTAACCCGAAGGATACTAATGAAGCACGAGAGGACCTGAAAGAATTTCATAAGATTCCCAAAGTTCCGCGGGAGGGTGATGATGAAACTGATCCGGAAGAGGATGATGATGATGTTGATTACTATGGTCATGCTAGCTACACTCTCACCAAGAAAGAGAAGGAAAGCGTGTTTGATTGCCTGAACAGTATTAAGGTTCTGTCTGGCTACTCGTCGAATTTAAAGGGGATCATAAATATGAAAGAGAAGAAGTTCACAAATCTAAAGGCCCACGACTGTCACATGTTGATGACACAGTTGCTTCCAGTTGCGTTGAGGGGTGTTCTATCAGAGAATGTACGATTACTGGTCGTAAAGCTTTGTGCATTTCTCAATGCAATTTCACAGAAGGCAATCGATCCAGCCAAGCTAGGAAAGCTACAGAATGATGCGGTTCAATGTCTTGTCGGCTTTGAGTTGGCATTTCCACCTTCCTTCCTTGATGTTATGACGCACCTCCTGGTACACCTTGTGAAGGAAATTACTATTCTCGGTCCAGTATACCTTCACAACATGTGGCCTTTTGAGAGGTTCATGTCGATCCTCAAGAAATATGTTCTTAATCGTACCCGTCCGGAAGGAAGTATTGCTAAGGGATATGGAACTGAGGAGGTCATTGAGTTTTGTGTTGATTATGTCGACACAATTGACTCGATTGGGCTTCCAGTATCACGACACGAGGGGAGGCTACAGGGAAAGGGTACCATCGGAAGGAAATCAAGTTTGAGCAATAATACTGATTTGTTCCATAAAGCAGACCTAACAGTCCTGCAACAATCATCACTGGTGACTCCGTATAGGATGGAACATGAGCAGATTATTGCTTCTCAAAATCCAACCAAATCCCCAGTCTGGATTGCACGCCGTCACTTGGAAACATTTCCCTCATGGTTGAGTGAACAACTAATCGGAAACTCAACGATTCATCCACAACTAGCTTTGTTAGCCAGGGGACCTTGTAGCACAATTACAAGATTTCAAGCTTACGATATGAATGGTTACAATTTTTACACGAGAGCTCAAGATCGCAAAAGCACAAACCAAAATAGTGGTGTCCGTATGGACGTCATCGGAAAAGATAGGGGCAAGACCTGCTATTATGGTATCATAGAAGAGATATGGGAGCTTGAGTACGGAGCGATGAACGTCCCTCTTTTTTTTGCCAATGGGTAAACCTGAATGGCGTAAAGAGAGATGAATATGGAATGACAATAGTGGACCTTACCAAGATTGGGTTCAAAGATGATCCATTCGTGCTTGCCAAAGATGTGCATCAGGTTTTCTATGTGAAGGATATGACTAGCATACCGAAGAATAAAAATCCCCAAGAAGCAGGACCACAAGAAGCAAAGTGTCACATAGTTCTTCCAGGTAAAAGAGTAATCGTGGGAGTCGAGGACAAAACAGATCAATCCGATGATTATGATCAGTTTGATGGCATGCCTCCGTTCGCTGTCGAAGTTGACCCAAGCATATTGCTTGGACATGAAGAGGCACCGTACTTACGTGCTTGAGATTAATGTCGTAATGTAATGATTATTGATCAGATCAATTGTGTATCGGTTTAATTGAATTTCCGTGCGACGTCACGTAGAAATTAAATGTTGAGCTAAATGCACCCCTGAAACGATCCAGAGTGTAAATGACAATCAAAATTTTTATGAAGCTTGAATATGTCATGTGAGATTGACCCACCAAGTTTGAGATTTTTCTGAATTAATTTACTATTTTTCGGTTTAATTGAATTTTATTGGGAATGCACATCAATATTGCAAATGAAAATTAGAAGTGAATGTTTACAACTCTAAAATATAATTTTGCATAGCAAAGTACAGTTTATTATATTTTAACTAAATATAATTTTGCATGGAAAAAATAGTAAAAGTTACTATATTTTTTTTGATTTCAAAGAGATAGAATGTGAAAATGAGAAAAGAAATGGGAGGGGAAAAACAGTTCCCGCCAAAAATGACACTTTAGTCCCGGGTGGTGTTACGACCCTAGACTAAAGGGGGGCCTTTAGTCTCGGGTGGTAACACCACCCGGCACAAAAGGCCGAAATTTTGCCCTTGCCGCCCTCCGGCGCGCAAGGGGCCTTTAGTCCCGGGTGGTGATACGACCCGGGACTAAAGGCTCTTTGCTCCCGGGTCTACAGGGGCCTTTAGTCCCAGGTGGGATCTTTGCTCACGGGTCTGATTACGACCCGGGACTAAAGGGGGGCGCGATATAAATCCCACGGATCCACCCCATCTTCCCCAACCTCCACTTCACACTCCGCCTATCGTCTTCCCCGCCGTCGCCGCCCCTGCCTCCGTCGCGCCTGCCTCCGTCGTCGTCGAAGCTCGCACCCCGCCGTCGTCGACCCTGTCGCACCCCGTCGTCCATGCCTGCGCCCGGCCGGCCTCGCGCCCTCTCCGCCGCCGGAGCTCCCGGCGCTGTCGTCCGCACGCCGCCCGTCGACCCCGCCCGCGCTCGGCCGTCGTCCCCACGCCCGTCGACGTCTCCGCCGCGCCCGGTCGTCTTCCCCGCCGCCGCTCCCGGCCGCCGTCGCCCCCGCTTCGCCGCCGCCGCTCCCGGCCGCGCCCGTCGACCCCGCTCCGCCGCCCCCGCGCCCTGCCGCCGTCTCCCCCGCGCCCGCCCGCCCGCCCGCCCGTCGACCCCTCAGCCCGCCGTCGCTGCGCCGGTGAGGGAACTGCTGACGTCAGCCCTTGATGGCTGACATCAGCATTTTTTATGTTTTCATTTAATTTATTTATGTGCTGAGAATTAAATTTAGATATTTTAGAATTGAATTTAGAGATTTTAGATTTGAATTTAGAGATTTTAGAGATTTTAGATTTGAATTTAGAGATGAAATATGTATTTAGAGATGAAATGTATTTAGAGATGAAATGTATTTAGAGATGAAATATGTATTTAGAGATGAAATGTATTTAGAGATGAAATATGTAGTATTGCTCGACACGCTCGATTCTTTCCCGACTCGCTCGACCCCGTCCGACACTTAGGTTTTCTCACTCGACTCGCTCGAGTCCCGCCCGACACTTAGGTAGTCTCGCTCGACTCCTGCCCGACTCGCTCGACTCCTGCCCGACTCGCTCGACTCCGCCCGACACTTAGGTTTTCTCGCCCGACTCGCTCGACTCCCGCCCGACACTTAGGTAGTCTCGCTCGACTCCCGCCCGACTCGCTCGACTCCCGTCCGACTCGCTCGACTCCCGCCCGACTCGCTCGACCCCGCCCGACACTTAGGTTTTCTCGCCCGACTCTCGCCCGAAAATCATTTATGTGCTCAGAAAATTATTTATGTGCTCAGAAAATCATTGATGTGCTCAGAAAATCATTTATGTATTCAGAAAATTATTTATGTATTCAAAAATTCCTTTATGTATTCAGAAATTCATTTATGTATCCAGAAATTCATTTATGTGCTCAAAAAATCATTGATGTGCTCAGAAATTCATTTATGTATTCAGAAATTTCTAGTTATGGATCACAATGAGGAGGAGCGGCTGATGGAGAGCCTTATTGCTGGGGGTCCAACCTTCACCAAGGAGGAGCGTAGCCAGGCGGACGCGTTCCTCAACATAACCGGGGACATCGACACCCGCACCGCAGACATCGACTCCCGTGTCGCGGACATCGACTCCCGCACCGCGGACATTGACAGCCGCGCCGAGGACAATAATGAAGACCTTGTCATAGTTAATGCAGAAGGTTCCAACGAGGTATATATATCATGCATTAACAAGTCCATAAATGCATTAACAACGAGGTATACATATCATTCTGGAACCTCGCATGAATAACAAATCCGCAACTTGTAGGCTTCAACCTCGACAAGCAAAAAGACTAAGAGAGACCGTACAAAAGTAATCGTCGATCAAGACGTGAAGTTTCGTATCACTGAAGTCAACAAGCTTGGCCAGCCATGGGAACCGAAGAAGGTCAGGGACAAGTTTGTGTCCCAATGCGGTGCTATTGTGAGGGACAACGTGCCCATATCATATAGAGAATAGAAGGGAAGGGAAGGTAATCCATGGGTGGTTCCAAATTCACTTAAGAATATGTTATGGGAGGATATCCTAAAACACTTCACACTTCCACCGGGCGTGAACGCAAACCTTGTGAAGTAGTGGACTCTCACGAAGATGGCAACTCAAGCTAAAGGATCACTGGCAGTCCTTTGTGGATTACAAGAATAGTGAAGAATTCGCCAACAAGAGCGCACGAGCTCAGATAAGTGCCAGTAAGAAGAGGGATTACGCCCATCGTCTTGGTCGCGGTGGTTACGCGGTTGCAGCACCCAAGTGGCGGAAGATTGAACAAGACCTCCTCAACAAAGGTATCATACCAGCGGTCATTGACTGGGAAGAATGATCGAAGAATTGGTATTATGCCCGCGGTGGAAGATTGAACCCTGATGATGGTTCCCTCGTATTCCCACCCACGTTACGGGAGGCGGCACATGAGATAATCAAAAAGAATGACGACATCAAAGCAGGCAGATTGGTTCCTGACAGAGACATGGATGAGCTCACTTTGGCGCTCGGGAATCCGGAACACCCAGGACGTTGCAGGGGCCACGGGGTAGTCCCGTGGATGTATGCTTTCAAGGGAAGTGCCGACACCTACAGAAGTCGCAAAAGAAGAAGGAAGCGTGAAGAGGGGCGGTGGCGTGAAATGATGGAGCAGAGACTTAAAGATCAAGAAGATCGTGTGAATGCAGAGATTGCACTACGAGTGGTCGTCGCGGTAGCTCAGATCACCCCTGCCGGAGCACTGCCCCAAGCACCGGTGGATCCCGTCATTAGCCCTTCCGCTCGCAAAAGCAGCTGTGCTTCCACAGAGGCCCCGAAGAACAAAGGGCGGCAAACCAAGAAGAAGTTCAAGTAGAGGACAATGAACGGTACCCTGTGGATGAACTCTGTCAGCGCACCACATGTGAGCTGCACAAGCTGATCGGCAACATCACAATGAAGGTATATATAAACCTGATTATACGTGCAATTATCTCAACCTTTGATGCATGTCTCAGGCATTTAATAACTTCATCATTTCTCTACATATATATAGGTGGCGTACGGAATGGCTTTAGCACATCTCCCAGGACGTACAAGCCACGGCATGGAGATTCCAGTTGGCTACGCCTCAGTTGGTTTGGAGGAGATTGCTGACCCAATGTTTAACGACATAGAGCTAGACATCCAAGGAGGTGACGGGGAAAGGACACTTCGTGATGCGCTTCACAGTATCATATTGTGGCCCAAATGTTACATCATAATACCTAACATGCCGCCACCGATCCCTCCGAGTGTTGCCGAGCAGCAGCCACTATCTCCCGGGCCGTCAACGATCCCTCCGAGTGTTGCCGAGCAGCAGGCACCATCTCCCGAGCCGTCAACGATCCCTCCGAGTGTTGCCGAGTAGCAGGCACCATCTCCCGAGCCGTCACCGGGCCGGTCGTCGCCAAATGATTGGAGCTCACCGTCTCCACAATGAGGGAATTCTCCTGCCGCGAGCGATGACGATCATCAGCAATCACCACCGAAGCATCAATCACCACCAAAGCAGCCTTCACCAAAGCCTGCCAAGAGGCGGTCCCGATCAAAATCTACCGCGTCTATGCCCGTGCCAAATCCGGATCCCCCGAAGAAGAAAGGGAAAAAGCTGCCTGTTAAAAGGAAGCTGCCATATGACATGACAGCATCAGAAAATGAGGCGGAGTGTGATAAGCAACTCAAGGTGTGGATTGAAGGGAATAAAGAGGCTGCTAAACAAAAACGGCTCGATGAAATGGAAGTAGAAAAGAATAAAGATCGTCCGCAGAAACTCAAAGCTTTCATAGAGAAGAAGGAAGCAGAAAAGAGACAAGAAATTATAAAACCCCTACTAAGTGATTATGACCGGTCGCTGCTCAAGTCCATGAAGAAGAAGAGACAAGGAGGGTCACCAAATAGTTACATCGACCAAGTACCGGGGTCGACGATGCCACAGGATTATAGGAAGAAGAAGAAGGCAACACAAGCATCGACGTCGACGAAAGAGCCTTCAACGAAGAAGGCAACACAAACATCGACGTCGGCAAAAGAGCCTTCAATGAAGAAGGCAACACAAACGTCGACGTTAGCGAAAGAGCCTTCAACGAAGAAGGCAACAGAAGCGTCGACGTCGAGAGTACAGACTTACGTCGCCTCCGGCCTCACTGCAACTGAACGAGCTCTTGCAGTTATGGACGCAGAACAACTAGTGGCCGTCATTGCAATGCAAGAAGCAACAGGGATGCCACTAGAATATGTTCTCGGCCACGAATCACCTCCTCGGGACCCAAACTTCGTACCTAGATGGCGCTACGATCATGGGGAATCCTTTGTCAGGCCTGAGTTGGTGAAGAAACTCCCTACTCAGATGCGCAGATTGCATGACTTCTACATGAAGACGTCTAAGGCGGGCCTGGAGATGATTGGCATGCTTGTTAAACCGGGAGATTTTGCTGGTGAAGGCGAGAAGTTGTCCTGGCTGTGATTCAAAGATATTTATGAAATTTACCATCTTGACTCTTTGAATACCGATCTTGTCATGCCCTGGTGCCTGTAAGTGACGGTGCAATACATACCCTAATTAACAAATTTATGCATACTCTAATTATTAACTTTGTCTTTCATTTTCTGTAGCCTGGAAATGCATAACATGGGGAAGAATGGTTACCAACGAATAGGTTTCATGGACCCATCTTTAGTTAATCAAGATCAAGTAAAGAAGCAACCATAAACAACATTCAAAACAATCGTAAGGACCTTGTGTGAGTTGCATTACAAGGATTTGATACTTCTACCTTACAACTTCGAGTATGTGTGATTACCATCTTAATTGCTAAGGGTTCGCATTTCTAATTATCTTAGTTTACATTATTTAGTTCTAATCTTTTGAGCTTCTATGTATATACAGTTTCCATTGGATTCTTCTCATAATTGATGTCAACAGAAGCAACATCCTTGTCTTTGATTCGTTGAGAAGAAATCCAGACAAATACTTGGACCTTCAAGATATGTTTCAAGAGTAATAATTCTATCCATACGTTCCCTTTTATGCAATAGTGTGCTTTTACTAACACTATCTAGCTCTAACTTTCATTATTTTCTGCCAGAGCTTGGGAAAAATTCAAGGCTGTCAACCCTGGACAATGGAAACCTAGAATAAACTTCACTACAAATTTTCCGGTACGTAAACCAAATAACAACTTCAGATTGGTCAAATTAAAAATGCATAACACTAATTTTTCATAATTATCTTCTTCAATTTAGTGTATAAGACAGGAACCAGGGACACATTTATGTGCATACTATGTGTGTGAGTTCATCCACAATTTCTGTGAGGCAGACCCGTCAGATTATACTGTAAGTATTATTTTAAATCAATTAATAATACTTTTTTTCTAACCGCTTATATATTTAATTCTTGTGTGTAATATATTAAATTATTTACACATTGCAGAACAATATGATTAGGGACGCAATCATTGAGAAGGACCGACTCTTGGCGATTCAAGAAGGTCTCTGCGGATTCATAATGGACCAGGTGATTAATCCACAAGGCAGAAATCACTATGACGGTCATCGAATTGAAAAATTTTAATTAGCACCTCTGGTAGAACTTTAGACTAGAATTAGTATGAAACAATATTTTGATGTATATATATATATATATACTATTTTCAGAAAATACTATCTATGCTTTTGATGTAATATAATGTGTGTATATATTTATTTATAAGTTTATTCTCTTCATATAGTACGTATAGTAGACACGTATAATTAGTGCAAACATTTATACGTATATGTAAATTACACCCAAATACGTGAGAATATACGCGAATAACATTATTAGAACAATTTGAAATGAAACAAAAAAAATTCACAGCGGGGTCTTTAGTCCCGGGTGCGCCTCTCCTTTTGTCCCGGGCGGGGCTACCACCCGGGATTAAAGGGGTGGCGCACAGGCGCTGCTGGCCCTCCCCTTTTGTCCCGGGCGGGGCTACCACCCGGGAATAAAGGGCACCCTTTATTCCCGGTTGCCCACCCGGTGACAAAGGGGGGGGCCTTTTGTCTCTCCCTTTTCGTCCCGGGTGGGCTTTAGAGACTTAAAGCCTTTCCCACCCGGGACGGAAGGCTGTTTTTCCACCAGTGTAAACTATGCCAGCTAAAGACCATCAGAAAAAGTAGATAAAACAAACCAGACGAGCTAACACAGATCCTCTCGATGCCAATTGCCATCATCACAGTCAATTTTGGAGATGCTATGTGAAGTCAAAACTCCAAACAAAATTTGATCAGAACTGACGATGGCACTTCTTCAAAGAAAAAACAAATCACATGAGTTCCGTAGTTCTGATTGCATAACATGATGACTAACCAAGCAATTAGGTATAATCAACAACTATCACACTCAAAGATTGAATCCAGCAAGAACACGGCAGGGCTAGTTGGACCCAGAACCGTACAAGTACAACTAAACAAATTAGCAACAAACATTCAGTACTCACAAATTGCACCGGGAGATTCAGACAAGGGCAACTCGGGGGAAAGACAACACAGAAGCACATCTAAGATCTGAATGAGCAGATAGAGCACTCACCTACGGAAAGAACAGGATGTGCTAGTGAGCGGGGAGCAGGGGAGGAGACCACGACGCGGCTTGCCCTGCAGGAGTGGCTTTTTTCTATTTTGGCCCGTCTCAAAAACTATTTCTACATTTGAACCCCTAGTGAAACTTATTCCAAAATTGGACCCTTTGCCTTGGCGCTGCTTCCCTTAACGCCGAGGGTACGTAGGTTGGCGTGAGGCAGCCTGACGCCGAGACCTGCCATGTCACCTCCAGCATGGACTCGCTTGCCTCGCTGGCCCCAAGGCTCGGCGTTGGGCACGTTGACGCCGAGCTGCCATACTTCGACGTTGTCCCACACCACGCCGAACTCCAGGACTTTACGTTTTTTTTTTTTTGCACCGGCGGAAGCTCGGTGTCCCTGGAGGCACACGCAAAGGAATTAGTGCCGAGATCATGAACCTCGGCGTCATATGGGCACACGCCAATGTCACAAAAAGTAAGCTTAGTAGCATATTCATTTTTGTACTTGTACATTTAAGATTTTGTAAAATTTGTAAAAAAATATATATCTAATTGTTATGGGATCAACTTGGATGTTAGTGTCCACATGATAAAAAATATATATGATCACATAAAACATGTCTAATTTCTAGATAAAATCAATAGTGCAAGGACAATTAAAAAGGAAGAAGGAAATAAAATGGATAACTGTCATCTCTGTATACATTCATAGCGTCTTCCATAAAGCCTTTGGCATATCTTTGGGTTACACATGACATACCAATCATAAGAACAACGGCATAGAAGAGGCTAATTGTCGAGCAAGAGGAAGTACAGAGGACTAGGATGTAGTTGACTACATGTAGAGAGATCGGCTGATCTGCTCCTACTCCTATGGCTTTAACTTGTTGCTTCTCCACTTCAGCAGCAAATACACCTGGCATTCGCCTGAACCAAAGGAATTCTTGTCAGATCAAATGCAAAAGCCACAAATAGTCGATAGCCAAGGCAGCTGCTCAAGCATTTTGTTGACACAACAAACTCCTGGTTGCTACTTCTTTAAAGCTGGACAACAACCATAGATACAAGGGCTAATTGCATTCCTTAAACAAAACCCATCAAATGTTGGACAGAACAGGTGCTTATTGCATTACTTGAACAAAAACTACCAAAAGCTGAAACATCAGTCACAAGTGAAAACCACGAAAAGCTGGACAATTCACAACGCACACACATGATAAAAGGATTGTACACATGCACAACATCAATCAAGTTGCAAAACAATGCATCAATTGTGTAGCATAAATGACAGGAAAATATGCTATGTCAAATTCCCGGAAAATGGAAGTAACATTCGTTATAACTTATATACATCATGAAAGACTACCAAAAGCAGGAACATCAGTCATTAGTTCAGAGCTACCTTTGGTTCCTTGGGCAGCAAAAATAAACGAAGTCGTTTGTACAACCAGTAAACAGTAAACATTCAGATCTGAGCTCAGCAAGAGGGATGAAGTGGGAGCACCTTCACGTATTAGATCTGAGTGAGAGGGATGAAGTTGGAACACACCTTCACGGACTGCAGGCCGGGAGAACGGCGTCGGTAGGGGCAGAGCTTGGAAAGGGTCATCGGGTAAGCCTGCGGATGGGAGCCCGCGCCTCACCGCATCTGCCAGCGGGAGCAGCCGCCGGCACACCGCCAAGTGGTTGCGCCGAGCTGGGCCAGGCTACCGCCGCGGGGGGTCCTCTCCCGGACCCCCGCGCAACTACGCCGTAGCCGGACACCAGAGACCCTCGCGTCGCGCAGCCGTAGCCCAGCTCCGCGTCTGTCGGCGGCCCGTGCGCCGTAAGCGCTGAGCCTCGACGCGCCGCGGACCTGCGTCGTCACTCCACCATGGGTCGGGGAATAATGCCCCCACTGCGCGCCGGCCCCGACCTGAGCCGGGCGTAGATCCGGCCACCATGGATGACCCCGACCTTGCTCCACGCTGGATCTGGCAGGCGGCGCTGGCCTCGCTGAGCGCCGCGCGAAGCACCACCCCGTGCCGCCATGCTGCGGTGGGCGCCTACCCAGCCGAGCCTCGCCACGCTATGCGGCTGGGGCTCGCCCCGCCTGGGCCACCGGCCGCGCTAGCTCTGCCTCGTGGTCAGTCGCCTTGCGAGGATAAGGTTGCAGTCTTGCAGAGGAGGGAAGGAAAGGAAGAAATGAGAGGCGGAGAGGGAGAGGGAGCCGGAAAGAGATATGGTTGTGGCACTGTAGCTTGGCGTGAGACCATCCACACCGGTGACTGTAAAAAATCGTTATCGCCTCCTGCAGGGGGTTTTTAAGGGAAAACGAGCTGCAGCGGTCTCCTCCAGGAGACCGGCAAAATGGCGCTGGCCTCCCATTCCCTTCAGATTCGGCGTGGATCCAGGCCAACGCTAGCCGGCGCTGGCCCCACCATGTGCCGCTGCCCCCAACGGCCTCGCGCGGTTGCGCCCGTGCTCGGAAGCCGGAGCTCCTAGGCCGCCGCTCCAGCGCCTGCTCCACCCGCCGCCACCATGACCCCGCGCCGGCGAGGTCCAATCGGAGGAGGGGCATCGGAGCCCACCACTGCGGCCGGATCTCGCCGCGCCTCCTCCACTGCCACCGGTGCAGGAGCGCGAGGAGGGCGGGGCCCACGTTGATTCGCCACCGGGGTCGTCGATTCGAGGCCTGTGGAGATGGAGAGGAGCACCAGCGGAGCGGAAGGAGAGAAGAGCGCCGGGCCGACGTCGATTCGCCGCCGGGGTCGTCGATTCGCGGCCTGGTGAGCGGAGAGGAGCACCAGCGGAGCGGAAGGAGAGAGGAGCGTCGACGCGGGAGGAGAAGCCGGCGAGGTAGGAGGCCGCCCCACCGCTCCCCGCCGGCGCGGGAGGAGAAGTGCCGGCGGGAGGGGCGGCCATGGCTCGAGCTCGCCGCGAGGTCCGCCGTTGCCGGAGCTAGGTTGGGCGCGCCGTGTCCAGATCCTGGCCACACCGACGACTAGGGAGCTCCCACCGCCGGCAGAGTCCTCAAGGAGCCCGTCGACGGCCCGATTCTTCGCCTCCGTGTGCCCGCCTCCCAACATCCTGCCATGGCCGCCGAAGCTCACCGCCTCTGATCTCCTCTTTCCCTCGCCGCTCGCCTAGTCGCCACCTCGCCGTTGCCGCATCCGCCCGCCGCCGCATCGTCCCGCCGCCGCGAGCTCCTCCACGCACCCTGCTCCTCCGCCGGCCTTGCCCGGCTGGCCCCGTCTCCCCCGCCGCTGCGCCGCAGCCCCGCCTCTGACCACGAACGGAGCAGGGGAGGACGAGGCCCGGTCTCGCAGGGGAGCACCTCCACTCCACCGCGCCGGATCCTGCTCGCGCCGAGAGTGGGGGAGGAGGCCGGCGCGGGCTAGCTGCGCCACCGCTTGCAGGGGGCTCCGCGCCGTCGTCGGAGAGGAGCCGGCGGCGGGGACGAGGTGGTGTGGCGGGGTGGGAGAGAGAGAGCGGGGGGTGGGTGGGAGTGGCTGGCGGGGAGGGTAAAAAGAAGAAGAGAATGACGAGTGGGTCCCGCGCGTGGGTGGTTGGGATGGAGGAGAGATATAAAGGATGATGAATGCGGGAGAAGTAGATATAAAGGAGAGAATCTTGCTGACCAAGCAGGAATATTCTGTTTTGAAGGAGGAGATAAAGGATGACGAGTGTGGATGGTCTGAGGATGAGAAACGCCAAGGTAATTGAATTTGGTGTTAAAAAACTGACCACATTGGTTCTGACGTGGCAATGCTCGGCGTGAGATGGTGCCACGCCGAGTCACATACCTCGGTGTTTACGGACAACACGCCGAGAAAAAGGTCCAATTTTAGAAATAGTTTCGTGGGGGGTCAAACGTAAAAATAGTTTCTCAAAAGGGCTAAAGTGAAAAAATATCACACCTGCAGGGCCGTCGAGTGTGCGAGCTGCCGTGTGGACTGTGCCATCGAAAAGTTGGAGTGCACATGTGTGCCACTGTCCAAAACTTTGTTGTCTATTTTGTCACAGTGCCCGTTAGTGACCTTGACAGGTGGGACCCAGCACACAAAATGATCATCTTGCTTTTGTTTTGATGAACAACACATATGCAGATTTCCCTTAAAAAAACACATATGCAGATGAATAAAGGGTATGGCAACATTAAAAAGGAGGACACAAGAATATGGCAGCATTAAAAAAGATTCAAGCAACACAGCAGCACAGTTTATCACTTAACAAAAGATTAGATGACATATAAAATAACATGAAAACCTCACTGGTTTTCAAATTCACCACATAATAGCTAAGTTACTTGTTTTCATTACAGCACATAGCAAAAGACAGGAAAACAACATCGGAGGGGAGGGCAGCGAACTTGACGGGTCGTGCGAGCCACCGAAAGCGCTCGATTTGTTCAAGAGGAAGGAAGAAGCCCACGGCCCACGGGCTGCGCCAACTGCTTCCCACCACGAGAAGCGCGCACGAAGCGGACGCCGACGAAGGTCCAGTAAGAGTTGGTTCTGCCAGATCTGTAGATTTTCTTCAGATCTTTGCAGTTGGTGTGTTCGTCAGGAGACGCAATTGGTTGTCCTTTGGTGTGGCGGTTTGGATCTCTTTCTTCGATCTGTTCTTCGTCAAGTTCCAATTTCTTCAACCCGCTGGCTTGGTGATGAAGGATTGCAAGCCTGTGTTGCTTGGGGTGTTGCCCCAACCGATGTTCTTTCAGCGTTTGCTAGATCTCGTTGTAAGTAGCGGGTGGTTTTTGCGGTCTTCAAAGCCTTGTATGACGACAGCGTTTGCATGTGCTTCTTTCCCTTGTTGTCTTTCCAGTGCATCTTTCAAGCTCCGGTGGACGACGAACTTTGGAAAGAAGAAGACGACCAGAGTGCTCTTCAATGTAATTTTATTTTCTATGCGTCGTTGTGTGTCAAGTTGTCATTCCTTTGTACCGTCATTTGTTTTCCTTGGTATGAATCAGATATGAGTACACCCTTTTAGAGTGTCTCTCTAAAAAAAAAGTCGGTCCTTAGTGGACACGCGGCGCTAGGAGGGAACCGCAAGAGCCTCCAGAGGTGAGCTTTTCCTCCAGCGATATATCTTTACTTATGATGCTTTTCTGCTTCAAAAAAGTTGATAATGCTTTGAATATATTCACTTCCTGAAAAGGACTTCTACGATCTTTGGTTTGATACCAAGAGTCTCTTTGGGAGGGCTCCCACTTGGCGGAGCCGGAGCGGCGGAGCTGCTCTTTTGCGGCTCCGCCGGCTCCTACCGCAAAACCGCTCCGACTCTCTGGAGCCCGAGCGCGGAGCCGCTCCGCCCCGTGGCCGTTTGGCAGGGCTCAGACCGGAGTCGGTTTTGGAGCCGCTCGTGGAGCCTTGCCAAAGAGGTCCTAACTCCATTTCAAATAGTAGGTTGTTTTAGTTTTTTAAATGCATAATAAAAAGTTAACACTTAAATATAATGTATTCCTAAATACATAATAATATGTAGGGATCTAGAAAAGTTAAAACGTACACGTACACGTCATTTTTACAACTCACATGGACAATTTTTATTTTGGCCCATCTCTCATTCGGCTTTCCTCCCACACCGTCTTATTCCTCATTTGCTTATGTTGATGTCCATCCGAGACGCTCGGAAGAAGAAGCTTGCGCTTGAGGTTTAAAAGCAAACACAAGGACCGCAAGATCGAAGGCGAACACCACGTTTACAATTATCATGCGTGTGGAGGAGGAGAGCATCCATATCTCCCTTGTTATTTTGTACCCTCGACTTCCACTGAAACACACACACACACAGCTCAGACGACGCGGCGGCAGAGCGTGATTCCGTCGGCGACGGGGAGCTGCACGGCCTCGACGCGCGGGTCGGCGCCGATCCTGGCGTTGAACGCCCTGAACGCCGCCCGGATCTCCCGGTCTCCCTCCGTGAGCGGCGCGTCGTCGGGCAACGCCACGGACCCTCCCCAGAGCGTGTTGTCGTAGGCGATGACGCCGCCGACGCGCACCAGCCGGAGCAGCTGCTCATGGTACTTGACGTAGTTAGGCTTGTCGGCGTCGACGAAGGCGAAGTCGAAGGCGCCGGCGTTCCGCTCGTCGGCGAGGAGCGCGTCGAGGTGGCCCAGCGCGGGGCCCTCGCGGAAGTCGACCTTGTGCGCGACCCCCGCCTTCTCGATGACGGGGCGGCCGAGGTCGTAGTACTCGCGACTGACGTCGATGGCCACGATCCTGCCGTCGTCGGGGATGGCGAGCGCCGCGGCGAGCACGGAGCCGCCCGTGAAGACGCCGACCTCGATCGTGTTCCGGGCGCCCATCACCTTGAGCAGCAGCGACAGCAGCTGCTCCTCGTCCGGCGGCGACAGCATGAACCCACTGCGCGCGGAACAAAGGCATCGCGAAGAACCCCGATCATTCTTTCATTCCGCCATGATCCAACCAACCAAGGAATAGGATGCGTTGTTAGAGTTGGAACCGTACTAGGCGTGCTGCTCGGTGATGAGGCGGAGCTCGCGCAGGTGCTCGTTCTCCCGCGGGTACACCATCGTGTTGAGCATGTACTGGAGCGCCGCGCCCATCCATCGATCGCCATTTCGCAGCAGCAACGAAACGTCGCGATCAGATCAGACCATCAGGCGTCGACCACGCAACATCATGCAAGGAAGATACAGAGATCTCGACAGGTATGTGTGTGTAACTGCTGATACGGACGCACCTCGTAGAGGGCTTCGTTCTTGAGGAGGGTCTTGGTGCTCTCGTTGGTGTGGATTTCCTTCACCTCGCCGTCCGCCGCCATGGCCGTGCTCCTCGCGCCCTGCGCTACCTGCGTATCCTGCGTGTCAGGAGATACTGGAGAGTGGAGACAGGGGGTAGTGCTCTCTAGTCTCTACTACTAGCCTATATCAACGCCACTCGGGGACTGTTCCAAATGGGTTCGGTTGCATCACGTATGGCTCACGCACAACAGCAGTGGGAAGGCCAAGTGGTGGCTGATCCGCTCGCTGCTGAGTGCTGGAATGACATCGGCATTGCCGCATTGCTCCGTCGCCCTTCCTCCGTCCCAAGGGGCATGATGCGCCTTGTCGGACATGGCTGCCTTTTGCGTGGGCGTGCGTGCTTAATTCCCGGATGGAGGTGGATAAAGCTTCTAGAAAATCGAATAAACCTTTTTAGGACAGGTGGAAGGAAAAATGGTGGATATCAATTTGAATGGACCTCAAGAAAGCACTGAAGGTGATGGGACTACAGGTGTGCGAAACGTGCGATAGAGCTATATTTGTGCTAATGGTTTGTCCACCAAACTTCGAAAGCTCCATGGGTTGTCGAGAGTATGCGCAAAGTAGACGTCAAAAAAATTCTGGACTTTTTTTTATATCAAAGTGCTGTGGCCCAAGTTATCGTCCTCGTGGGCCTCCACTATCCGATGGGCCAAATTCAAAGAACCGATAAGGGCTAACACGGTTTCTATAGCATAAAAAATCATAAATAGAAACTAATCTTCATAGTAGTAGTGTCTTCGAGTAATAATTATTTTCTCTTTCTCTCTTACAATTTCACCAATGAGAAGCGTTGTATTAACTTTATAGAAACGAGTGGTTTCTTCATGATTTTTTCATTAAGAAATCATTTCTATGATTTATGTTATCTTTACTTATTATTTAGGCTGTTATGTCACTATTTTTGCTTCATTGGCGAGCTAGAATAGAAACAGAACACTCCATCGGGAGTGCCTAACGGAAAAAAATAGAAACACCTGAGAGAGTGAGAGCAACTGAGAGCAGCACCGGCAAAGTTAGAGGTTCCAGATGCTAACCTTGCACGCGCCGTGGATTCCGACGGGTCCTCGCGCCGGCGACTCAGGCCGCCAGCTACTTCGGCGGCGCCGGCCACTGCAGCCGCCGCGTCGTCGCCCCCACGCGCACCCAGCTGGCCGGTGCCGGAACGAGCACGGCGGCGCCGGTAGCCATGAACATGTTGCCCCGCGCGCCGGCGGCTGGCTGACGTTGCGAATGGCGAGTTGGCGACCAGAGCTCCGGCGAGGCGATGGCCTTCGGCCACGCACGCCGTGGAGGGTGGAGCTGGTTCTACACTTCTACTTATCTCCTCTCTCTCTCTTTTTTTTTGATTCACACAGTACAACGCAGGCGTTCACAATATGCACGCACACTCACCCCTATGAATACACGTACGCAAACCCTACCCCTATGAGCACATTCGAAGGACTGAGCACCGGCAGATCTGGAGATTCTCGAAGTCACCACTGGCGCCTCGTCGTCGACGGGAACGTCGCTTACCACTTAACGCATAACGCTGGAAAATCCCGAAATAAATCCAAAAAAAGGTGCGAGCACCAGGATTTGAACCCTGGTGGGTAACGTCCCACTGGACCGTCCTACCATTAGACTACAAGCCCATTCGTTTATCTCCTCTCTCTTTGGTGTTCTCTCTGGGTCACACCACCATCCTTTTTTATAATTGGGCCGAATTAGCTCAACGTCGAGGCTCCTTAGACTTTTCAAAGAGACTGTGGCCCGATAGGGAGGCCTACAAAAACGAGAAAAACGAGCCCGATGTTTTTTCTTTCGTCCTTTTGGATGGAACCTCCCTTTTGTCCTTTTTCCAATTTCCAATTCTATCACTATTGCCTTTTTACTTTATTAATTAATTTATTATTATGGTTGTGTGCTTTTCTATTGGGCAAAGTTGAAGAATAATCAAGTGATTTGGAGGATAAGAAGAAAAAAACCTGCCTTTGTGGGTTTCCGGCCCGCAAAGTAGCTGGGCCCTGCTTCACGTACTTGCCGTCAGCTATATGGGCCGCAGATGGACCACTCCCACCAGACTGTCCGAGGCGGTCAAGGACAATGCTAATCCTCCTGTTTAGTTTAGTACCATACTGCCGCGCTAGGAAGAGTTTTTACAGGAGGAGGCAATAAAACTAAAGGGCAGCAAACAATACAACTCATACCTTTCTCGGCCTTTTGGCTAAGATCAAGTGTAGTATCTGTTCTTATCAGTTTAATATCTGATATGTGAGGCACCACCTCACAATGATATTAAATTTATTTTTTTTATGGGGGAGGACTTTTGATAATGGCTTGCCATTTGGGTCCTCAAGCGTTGCTTAAGCGTTGCACTATAGCTTAAGCTTGGCGCACCCCAACAAAACCAATTGTCAAATATTTTGGCCCAACCAATTATACTCTTTGAGTATTTTGTGATCTCGAATTTAGCCTAACTTTAGATGTTCCAATATCATGCATTGGTGGTAAAGGATAATGACAGGTTAGGTTAGCCAAACCTATTGTACCCATCGCCATGTGTGACTGTCTGTCTGTTCTGGAGGGAGATACAAATCCCTTCCCGATTCATGATAGCACAAACCATTCTTGACTAGCCATGTGCTCTCGCTTCATGATTGTTTGCCTCTAAAATCCTTTCATCAAGGCTGCAAGGAAGGACCATCCGCCTACAAATACTGTAAATCGTCATCAGAATCCCAGTCGCACAAGCATTCGTTGTTGCCCACTTGCAACAATGGCCGCAAGGGTTGTGCTCATCCCCATCACGCTCGCCGTCGCCCTTCTTCTCGCCGCCGGCGAGCTGCTCCCGGTACCTGTCAGCGGCGAAGAGCCCGCGCGCCTGGATCCCACCTCGGAGCAGCAGCCGACGAGGAGCGGAGGCGCCATGCCTGGTGAGTAATAACTCGGCCCCCGTCATCGATCTTCTCCTGCTACAAGTGCCTGGTCAACCGTTGTTGATCAAGAACCGTATGCTTGCTAGTGCCGGTTGCGCGCGGCGCCTCCGCCGGCGCCGTGGAAGAGGACAGCAAGGCCTACATCGTCGGGCGGCCGCTGTTCAAGGTTCCGCCGAGCAGCCCTTGCCGTGCCAAGGCCATCCGCTGCTGATGAAGACTGAGGAGACCTCGGAGCAGCAGCTCATTGTTGTTCAGCTCCAGGAGCTTCCATCTTACACTTCCATCTACACGGTGGAAATTTGACAAGTAATAAATAATACTGTGTGCAGATGTCGCCAGCTTATTGGTGAACTTTTATTTTTGAGATGTATCTTGTGATATGAATCTTTTGAACTATTTCTGAACAATCTTGTGTTATGAATTTTGTGAACTATCTTTGAATACGACTTCCTCCATTTTATATTATAGGTCATTTTAGCAGGTTCACAATTTTTGTTATACAAATAGATATATAATTAGGAAATAGGAAAGGAGTGATTATAAGATTTTATAATCGCATCCGAAGCACCCCAAAACTAACGAATATGCTCAAAGTAGTTGGGCGTGCAGGTATATGGGCCGCTTATGGACCACTAACGGCTCGTGAGAGCCCAGATGTTTGCCCATGCCCACCGAGGCGGTACTAATCCTGTTCCGTTTTATACCATACTGCTCCGCGGGAAAAGTTTTATCACAGAGGAGGCAATAAAACTACAATAATCCATTGATATCCTTCTTATGGGGGAAGGATCTAAATAATGGCTTGCCATTAGGGTCCTATGAAGTGTCGTTTGAGCGTTGCCCTACAGCTCGATCTCGGCGCACCCAACAAAATATATTCTCTTTTTTTTTGCGTGACCAATTATATTTTACATATAAATAAATATATTACAAGGTTATTTATTTTAGTGAGAAAGATCTTGATAATTTTCTTAGGTATTGCTTGTGCTTTACAGCTCGAGCCTCGTGCAAATTAAGAGCAAACTCCAAGAGTTTGCCAAATTTTATTTTGCAAATTTTGTATTTTACCAACTTCTAAAAAGATATACCAAGTAAAAAAATAGCTCATCTTCAACAGTTTGGCATAACTCATTTGCTGAACTTAGATCTAACTTACATTAGGAACCTTGAGAGAAACAAAATTATGTTTATGTCCTTCCACCTCTTGTATTCTTTATTTCTTTTTTCACCCTCCCACCTGTCTCTACGCAACAAGTCACGCGCCGCGTATATTTACGCGCTGGAGGCTGATTTTTCCCAAGTCGTCAAAAATTAACAAGACCTTTGCCAAACTGTTGGAGGAGTGTTTTCAGCGTTTTTGTCAAAAATCGAAAATGTCAACCTGATTTGGCAAACTGTTGGAGATGCTCGAACCAAATCTATTCTGAAATATTTTTGCCCCTACATCCAATTATACATATTCCTTAGTATTCAATATGTTGTGATCCACTCGATTTTAGCTTACAAGTTCATCCTCTTCAGTGATGCAATAATCAATATCATGCCAATTCATCAACTTGGATTTTCAGAGTAAGGAACATATCATGTCGACTCAATAATGACATCTCAAGTTAAGTTTGACACAATTTTGCCTTAATTATTGTACCCTTCACTCATGTGTGACTGTCAATAAGTCCTTCCAGATCCGTGACAACACGGGTATAGGAGGAGCTCGACAAGGATCATCTAATGGCCTATATTGGCCATGTGCTACCGTCTCGAAGCAACTATATGATTGTTTCATTGTTTTGCCTCCTCTAATCATCTCATGCATCAAGACAGTGAGAACTACCCACCTAGTGACGATATTTTCTTCATCAGTGAACCTTTTTTTCGTTCTCCATGATGCATGTCAATTTGTTACTGATCAAATGAAGCATGAACTTTTGGGTCATCTTCTCGATACATTTTGCCGCTCAAGCTTTACTGCCACTAAGCAAATTTACATCTTTATATACCTAATATTAAAGCAAGACATGATGACGAGGCTGAGGAAGGTGAGAATGACAGTGCAACAGGGACAGACGAAGAGTGAGGTCGGTGGTGTGGAGCGTGCGCGATGGGAATGCCGGTGTGCTTGTGGAAGGTGAGCTTAGGAAGACGATGGTGAAGCTCAGGAGGTAAGGATAATGGCAGGCGAGGTTAGGATGGCACGTGCAGGATGGGCGCATAGGGTAGTAGGGATGACGACGCGACCGGGAAAGCCGAGGTCGGGGTGGCGTGGGTGTGAAGGCTGGAGAGGCGGGGCGGACGATGACGAGATTGGGTTTTGGGAGGCGCAGATGATGGCAAGTGAGATCGGAATGTGTCACGTGTGTGATGGAAACGACAGTGCGGTCAGGGAAAGAGAGATCGGGCAGACGACAATGAGGTTCGGGAGGCACGGATAATGCAAGCGAGGTTAGGGTAGTGCAAGTGAGACAAAGATGACGGTGAGGTTAGGTAGTTGCGGTGCGAGCGATTGGATGGATGATGGAGGGCGCATGGTCACGGTGGCGTGGCAGCGACACTGAGGCCGTGAATTCGGGAATATGATGACACGACCGATGCGGATGACGGCAAAGCTAGGAAGACACGGACGACAGTATGCAAGGTCAGGGTAGTGCATGCGCAACAGAAAGAAGATGAGTCACGCATGTTACGACAAAGGTGGCCTTTGGGAGGCACGGGCGACAAGCGAGATTGGGGTGGCACATGCGCGGGGAAGACGACAGCAAGGTCGGGGAGCTAAAGGGGGGCAGTAGTGTGACAACATGGTCAACCTGGATAACATCGAGGCGATCAAATGCTTTCTTCCATTGCAACGCACGGGCATAGCTGCTAGTATGACTACAAAAGCATATGCTTACAGGTAAACACAAATGAAAAAATAAAACCATCTTTGAACACTTCATACTTACAATTTCTCACATCTGTGAAATATGATGAAACGAATTAACCACATAGGGGCACCAGTGGTTTGATTATATATCCCTGGGATAGAATCCAGGTAGAACAGGTTACAAGCAAGATAGGTATAGGACTTTAAGACGTGAACACATACAATTACAAACTGAATCCTATTAAATGTATACTTCTACAACATTCCATCCACGGGCCTAAAAACCTAACGAACTAGCAGCCACGCTTACCCGTCGCTAGGGGATTTTTTTAACCAGCTCCATAAATCCGCTCCAACGAGAAATCGAATTTGAGTCTACTGGTGCGACTATACCTCATCTCCTCAAATCCACTAGACCAGAGGAGCTTTGGTTACTCATGTTCTTGTCTCTTCAATATTAACTTTATTATTATCATTATTCTCACGCTTAATGTTGTAACACTTTGAAACACTTCTTACACTTTCTATCCACCGTGAATCCTTTATTTTAGAGCAGATTTACCATGACGCGTGAGATGGTTCGCTACCATGATGTGTGAGATGGTTGGCACCTACAAAGATATATAAATTTTGTATTTGGATGAGATGCATAAGTTATATATGAGATAGACTGATTGTGCTCCATTTTTCATTTCAAAAAAAAAAGTGTGCTCTGTTTTGTTAACATGTCTAAAATTTGTATAGAGTTTGATTTTTAACCTATTTGAAATTTGTAAAGAATTTGCCTCCTGAGTCCTGAATCATTTCCACATTGTTGACGGTTCAACAATGCGTCAAGGTTCACCGCAAGCGCACGGATCGCTTGTAGCCTTTTTCACCTAGGGGAGTCCCAATGTTCTTGTCAACCAAAGGAGCAAGGGGATTACTAGCGTTTAACCTAACACTAACTTAGTTGATTAAAGACTTTATGATGTAAAGATTAATCTGTAAAGTAAAGCCAATCTAACCCTAGATTATGTTAAAGAGAGATGAGAGGTTCACAAGTATGAAGAACGTATACCCATGGAGTCTAGGTACTTGAAGATGTAATTACCCAAAACATGATAAACCCCCGATCCAATCTATCTAGGCATGTGAACAAAGAATTAGATGTTTCCCTTTCCTCGTACATGTTACTACGCGAAGGTAATCGGTACTAACCCTAATGAGCACGGCATGTTGACGTGATCTACAGGAGCAACCCCGAAAGCATGGTTGCTAGCCTTAAACATTAAGCACCATCAACAAAGGTATGATAGACATATGATCCAAACAAGAGTGGGTGACTACACATCAAGTTCCATTACAACTCCATGGACAAACGATAACTTTACCCCCATCAAGACGCTAGGCATGGCACCATTGAGCAAGGTGGATGCCTCCGATGGAGCTCGTTTCTCGATGTCCTTCAACTCCGGCGGTGTTGTGGCAAGGCCTCGGCGTCCTCCTTCCTCGTGGTTGCCTCCCTTGACCTTGGCGATAATTCTTCTTGAATGCTCACTCCCTCGATCAACCCTCTTCCTTGTGGTCGATCTCCCGAGGCTTCTCTGTTCGTCTTTCGTCAATGGCGGCTCTGGCAAGCGATTAGAGTTTCACGTACTTAACACCGAAGAAAGGGGGCCGCGAAGCGACGTCAGAAGGGGGTGGGCCGGCCGGCCTGGGCCCTCTTTGGCCCGGTTCCGGTCCGTCTTGCTCCACGCTCCATCTTTTGCACTTTGTGTCTTTTGGTCCTTCAATTGTGGACTTTGGACGTCGTTATCCCCGCGACCAAGTTAAGGGGTCTTTACGCATGATCTTCCGGTCTTTTCATCTTCGTCCTCGAAGATTCTTCATTGAAGCATATTGGTCCTTGCCACCTTTGGAGGAAAGTTCGCACATGGTCAGAGCTCCTTGATTGACTTGCAAATCGTCCTCTGAACTAAGTGCTTCTCTTCTCATTTAGCACATGAATTCCTGCATAAACACTATACTCCAAAATGCACATCCAACAGTGAACTTGTTATATCATTAGTATGCCTGGTGGCGGGTTAGTTCCAAAATGATATCCAAACTATAACATAACAAGTGTTCTTGGTTGATGGAAATCAACCGCCAACATCCCCCACACTTAGATCTTGCTCGTTCTGTAGCAAGTTGCTCACAAATTGTTCATCCAAGGAGTTGAAACATGCTTCGTCAATTCTTTCCTTACAAGTTAGTCAATCATTCATCTTTAATATAAGAAACATTAAACAAAGATCATAATGTATACATGGGCGTTTAGAAATTACCGATTTAAGACTTATCCCACAACTCATACCTTTTCACTAGAGATCCTCAACTTCATCCATACTTACTTTCTTACTTCCATCGGAGGGTTTTTACAAACTTTTAGAAATAAAATTCCTGCACAAAGTATTAGACAAAGTCCTTCTCCAAGTTCTCACATGTCACACATTTAAAGTGGCTATCCTAGATAATTTCATAAACTCTCACCTCCCACAAGTCTCTCATTTATAATGTAAGGTGGAGCTATAGATGTGGCTAGTGAAGCTAGCACAAGTATTATCAAGCTAGGAAAATCCTCTAGTGGTTGTTCACCTTCCAAGCCAATGATCATGAGAATTAAACTATAATTTAAGGGTATCAAGGATGAGAAGATTTAGAATGGTGGACATGTGCAAAGGGAAAAATAATAATGACTTCAAGGCACTAATGATGTGCTCGATGTCGGATTGCACATGGTATGGAATATCAAAGATTCGTTCTCAACATCGTCGCATCCTTCCTTGCACTTCTCTTGATCTTCACTTGACTTATCATCCCTCATTATACCTCTCTTGCTTTGCCTTGGATTTTTCTCTTTTTTCTTCTTTTCTTTTCTTTTTCTTTCTTCTCTTTTTTTCCTTTTTCTTTCTGCTTTCTTGTGTGCGCGCCCACACACACACACATACATGTATGTATGTATGTGTGTGTGTGTGTGTGTGTATGTATGTATGTATGTATGTATGTATGTATGTATGTATGTATGTATGTATGTATGTATGTATGTATGTATGTATGTATGTATGTATGTATGTATGTATGTATGTATGTATGTATGTATGTATGTATGTATGTATGTATGTATGTATGTATGTATGTATGTATGTATGTATATTTTTCTTCTTTCCACATCTTTATCTTCTTCTCCGAAGCCATTCGCTCATCTTTTTGACATGAATACCAATCTGAATTTTAAATAAAACCTTGACTAAAAATTAAACGAATCTTCGAACATGGGTTGTGTTCAAGGAATTAGATGATAAAAATATGTTTATGGGTTTGGGGTATGGAATCCGGCGATGTGCAGGGCATTCAATATGAAATTCCCGTTATCGAATGTATGACGAGGCTAGCAACAAAAGATATACATCAAGGACATGATCATTGCTCGAAATTAGATCTCCCAAGAGAGTAAAGTCCTAACCCAATTTATCATGCTAAACAACACTTATGGTGGAGTATATATATATAGGCCTTGTATAGGATAGATTTTGCCTCTCAACTTGGAGAAAGAGATCGCTAACCTTCATAGCAAGGTGTTTTTCTTAATTTTCAGAAATTAAAGCCTCCAATGTTAGTAGTACTAAAAGCATAGATGAAGCAAAGTCCTAGATCAAAGTTTGAATATGGGTGCTTTACAAAAGTAAATTTCCTCTAAGCACCACGGTAAACGATTAATCACCAAGCTCATGCTCGAATAACAAAGATAAAGGAAAGACATAACAAGTAAAGAAACAAGAGACTTGCATAAGACACTTTTTATTTCTTTTTTTCTTGACTCAACACCAAATTAAGACACTCACGAGCTAAAAAGATAAAGCAAAACTCACACTTGACTCAGACTAGACTCGATTTAAAGACTCGACCTAACACCACTTTAAGCAAAATTTTTAAAAAGAGTAGCTAGCTAGCTCCCCCCCCATGCTTAGATTTTACGACGTCCTCGTCGTAAATTTACAGGAAGTACAAAGGGGAAACACGCTAACTACTACACCTAGTGAAACTTTCCACAAGAGGTGCACCACTCCTTCTTCTTGAAGTTCTTGTTCATCCTGAAGAGCTTCCTTGTGTTCCGGTTAAACAACTTGAAGTCATCTTCCACCATGCACTCTAAATGCTCCATCCTTTGTCGCAATGCATTGATGGTGTGGAAGCACTCGTCAATGGAAGTGTAGAGATCCACTATAGCATTGCGGCAAGCTGCACAACACATATGGTGCTCTTCTGCCGGATCATTGTTGCTTCCGTCGTCTCCGTCGTTCGGGTCGTCACCGCTGTCGGGGCTACCTCCTTCGCCTTGCTCGTGGCGGTCTTCCGGCTCCTCCTTAGGCACTTCCTCCCAAATATAGAGGTCATTGTCATCTCTACCGCCGACCGCCCACGAGCTAGGGCTCCGGTCATCACAGTAGTCGCTATCCCCGTATATCTCCGCCGGCTCGGGGGTCTTCTCTTTGTAGTTCTTCCTCTTCATCCCTAAGAGCCTCTCCGAATAGCGTACGAGAGTAGCAGGCTTCTTCTTCTTCTCTTCTACCCACGGATTGTGGCTAGCAATTTGCCTTGTTGGAACACGCCCTCCGCAACAAATCCGTGCGGTCCTCTTCATTTCCTCCTTGAGCTTGGGCACCATAGCACACTGACGAAGCTCTTCGGTTGCCGGTGTTGGAGAGGGGAGGCATGCTTCTTCTTCCATTGTTGCCTTCACCTCCTCCTTCCCCTTGGTGCTTCTTGGGATCGCCATGGGTGCTTCGGGTGTTTTCGTGGAGGTGAGAGATTGCAATTGAGATGCAATTCTCGAGCTCCCCATGTTTCCTTAAGTATCCCGGGAAAATTCAGCCGAAACCCTTCCCTACCTAATTTTGTAGCTCCTAAAAAGGTAGGCAAGAAAAGGAAATAACCCGAACTGTGTCCCAGAGAAAAACAGGCGGAAACCGAGGCAGGAGGGTGCTGGGCCGGTCGGCATGGGCCGGCCGGCCTGCCTCCTGTTTCGGGCCCCTGTGGCCCATCTTCTGCTGGCCTCTATGTTTCGTGTATACTAGCCTAGGTGGTGAAAAGATCCAACTAAAAATCACGAAAAGGACTCAACAAAAATATGAAAAGAAAAGCAAAAACTTATTTACAAAAAATTACCTTGTTTTACGTCTTAGGCTTGACGCTCGGGCTCGTCCTCCATGGTGTATATATCAATGTAGTCGATGGGCACGATGTCTTGCTCAAGAAATACCTTAAATCGTTGTCCATTAACCACATATTGATCCCCTTTTATGTCCATGATCATTACCACTCCGCTTGGCGAGACCGAGTGAACGACATACGGTCCATCCCATTTGCTTTTTACTTTCCCTTTTCCGAATATCTTGAACCTTGAATTATAGAGGAGGACCTTGTCACCTTCTTTAAATTCCTTTGCTCGAAGCCTTTTATCATACCATCTCTTCATTCTTTCTTTGTAGATGGTTGCACTCTCATAAGCTTTGAGCCTCATCCCTTCCAATTCACTTATTTGAATTCTCCGTTTGATTCCCGCGGTATTGAAATCGAGATTCATCTCCTTGATCGCCCAATATGCTTTGTGCTCTAATTCCAAAGGCAAATGACAAGATTTACCATAAACGAATTGATATGGTGTCATACCTATTGGTGTCTTGTGTGCCGTCCGATATGCCCATAATGCTCCGTCAAACTTTTTCGACCAATCTTTTCCTCCCTTTTCAACGGTCTTGTTAAGAATACTCTTGAGTTGCCTATTTGAAGTTTCCACTTGACCATTGGCCTGTGGGTGGTAAGCCGTGGCCACTCCATGCTCGATCCCCAACTTGGACAAGCACTTTCTGAAACTACTTCCCGTAAAGTGCGTTCCTCCATCACTTATTAAAATTCGCGGGACTCCACAGCGTGGGAATATAACATTCTTGATCATAGATATAGATTCCTCCGTTGAAGCTCTTCGACAAGGGATGGCTTCTACCCATTTGGACACATAATCAACCATGACTAAAATATGCTCATATCCATTTGAATTAGTGAAAGGCCCCATGAAGTCAATTCCCCACATGTCGAATAGATCAATTTGCAAGTTATAATTTAAAGGCATAGCGTTCCTTTGAGATATATTCCCTGTTCTTTGACATTCCGGACAAGAAGCAACATACCTTTTCGAGTCTTCATGCATCTCCGGCCAATAGAATCCACTAGCCCATACTTTTGCTTGAGTCCTAAAATGTCCGTAGTGTCCTCCATATTCGCCTGAGTGACACTTTCTCAATATTTCACCTCTTTCGTCCCTTGTATACACCTTCGTAAGACTCCATCTGCTCCAAGTCTAAAGAGGTAAGGTGCATCCCAATAATATTTTCGGCTCTCGGCGATCACTCTCCTTTGAGCATTCTTATCTAAATGATCAAGTGGCATCCTTCGTATGGCTCGAATAATGTTGATCATCCAAGTATCTTTGTCAATGATATGATAAAGGTGATCGTCTCTCATCTAGTCTTCAATGGGCTCTTTATCATCCTCATGATTCATCCTTGATAGATGGTCAGCCACAACATTTTCCGACCCCTTTTTGTCCCGAATCTCCACATCAAATTCTTGCAATAGAATGATCCATCAAATCAACCTTGGCTTGGCATCTTTTTTAGACAAGAGATACTTGATTGCCGCATGATCGGTGTAGACAATTACTTTAGAATTCACAATATATGATCTGAATTTTTCAAAGGTAAACACTACCGCAAGCAATTCCTTTTTCCGTTGTTGCATAATTCAATTGAGCTCCATTAAGGGTTTTGCTAGCATAATAAATAGCATGTACCTTACCTTATTTTTGTTGTCCCAACACGGCTCCAACGGCATAGTCACTAGCGTCGCACATGATCTCAAAGGGTTGACTCCAATCGGGCGGTTGAATGATAGGTGCGGTTATGAGAGCTCTCTTTAGTGTTCGGAATGACGCCAAGAACTTCTCATTGAAATTGAATGGCACATCTTTTTGGAGAATATTAGTCAACGGCTTGGTAATCTTTGAGAAATCCTTGATGAATCTTCTATAGAATCCCACATGGCCCAAGAAACTCCTCAAAGACTTGACATCCGTCGGTGGTGGAAGTTTTTCAACCGTTTCAACCTTAGCCTTGTCCACCTCAATCCCTCTCTCGGATATCACGTGTCCCAACAATATTCCTTGTTTCACCATGAAGTGACATTTCTCCCAATTTAGCACAAAATCAACCTCCGCACACTTTGTGAGAACTTTATCCAAGTTTGCCAAACAATCCGCAAAAGTTTTACCATAGACGGAGAAGTCATCCATAAATACTTCAATCATTTCCTCAATGAACTCCGAAAATACTGCCATCATGCATCATTGAAAAGAGGCTGGAGCATTGCATAAACCAAAAGGCATTCTTCTATACGTAAATGTTCCAAAGGGGCAAGTGAATTTTGTCTTGTGTTGATCATCTGGGTGAATAGGTATTTGCATGAACCCCGAGTATCCATCAAGAAAGCAAAAATATGCATGATTTGCTAACCTCTCAAGCATCTCGTCGATGAACGGTAGGGGGAAGTGATCCTTCTTCGTTGCTTTGTTCAATTTTCAGTAGTCAATACACATCCTCCATCCAGTCATGGTTCTTTGTGGTATTAATTCATTCTTCTCATTCTTCACCACGGTCAAACCTCCATTCTTAGGCACACAATGTACGAGGCTCACCCATTCGCTATGTAGCACCGGGTAGATGATTCCAGCATCCAACAACTTGATAACCTCCTTCTTCACCACCTCTCGCATGGCATGGGTTAACCTCCTTTGATGGTCCACTACGGGTTTGCATTGATCCTCCATAGGTATGCGGTGAGTGCAAAATGCTGGGCTAAGTCCTTTAAGGTCATTTATCAAATATCCCATCACCTTCTTGTGTTTCTTCAATAAATTCAGCAACATATCATTCTCCTCGGGACTCAATTCGTCACTCACAATCACGGGATAAGTCTTGTCCGGCCCCAAAAATTCATATTTCAATCCTTTGGGCAATGGCTTAAGATCCACCTTCGGTACTTGTGGTTCCTCGTGTACAATTTCCTCAAGGTCTTCAAATTTGTCTTCCTCCAAGCTTCCGTCTTGTGGTTCTAGTCCTTTGGTTGCCTCCGCTAACTCTTCATCTAGCTCATCATTAGATTCATTCTCCATTGCTCTTTGTAACAGATCCTTGAAAGTTTCAACAAAACGAAGGCTCTCTACCTCTTCGTCATCAAGAGGTAGAGGTGAGGCAATTCTAGAAGCGGGAAGAAAATTATATGTGTGATTATCCCCATCAAGATTAATTGTTACTTTTCCTTTTCCGGCATCTAAAATGGCATTAACCAACTTAAGAAATGGTCTACCAAGAATTACATGATCATTTTTATCAGAGTAGACATCAACAATGAAGAAATCGATTGGAATGCATTTTCCGAAAATTAAAACTTCTAGGTCACAGGCAATTCCTAGAGGTTTAACAATTCTACCATCTCCCATAATTAATTTAGTAGAGGTTGGAACTAGGTCAATGGTGTGATCATGAATTTCATCAAAAAATTTAGAAGACAAGACACTTACTTGTGCTCCAATGTCGCATAATACCTTGCAATTAATGTTGTTAACTTTGCAATCTATACGTGGTGATGTCTTCTCTTCTTCATCGGATCCTATGGCAAAAATTTCAGCGAGGCGAGCGAATGGTGATGCCTCGGGGTTGATTCCCATAATTCTTTTAGCTTCAGCCACATGGTCCAGATCCACTTCTTCTTCACTAAAGAGTTTTTGAAGGACCTCCCCGGTTGTCTCTAGATTGTATGGATGTTCCACTTGTTTCTCCGGCGGGAAGTCTATCTCCAAAGCTTTCGCCATCCCCTTTTGATTAGGGAACGGTCTTCTCTTGTCAAAAATTTCTCCAAAGTCAATTGGGACCCAACCATTTGCTCGAACTCCCTTAGTGGCTTCGCGCTTGACATAGTCCTTTCACTTGCTTTACTTGTCTCAGCGTGATCATTCTCCGGGATGGTTCTAGTTTCCTCGTGTTTGGCTTCTTCAACCTTTTTCGAGATTGGCTCCTCTTTCTTCTCTTCCGGGGCCGTATTTCTGAAAATTGCAGCAAGTGGTCTCACACTTGTGTCACATTCTGGCTTTCCCGAAAGTCGTGTTTCCCAATCTCTTCGCATGGCCGCCGCTTTGCTTATTTTTTGTATTAGTTGGGCAGCTTCCGTGAGTGTTTTCTCCATGAGATCCCCTCCTGCACACATTTGAATGTGTTCCATGCAACTAGGGGTTAGGGAAAAGAAAAATGTATGCAAAAGTACGTCACCAGAAAATCCGAGTCTTGGTCCTTGTTCATCTAGCTCGTTGAAATGATTCACGCTTGATCTATCCCTTTTTCTTCTCCTTGCTTGAAAGTTATCACTTGCCTCCTTATTTGTTGAATCTTGCTTATAGGGAAGAACTTGGCACAAAATTTCTTTATTAATTATTCCAATTTTCCTCGACTTCGAAGGACGCAAATGAATACTACTTTGTTGCTTCATCGGCAAGTGAATAGGGAAAAAGATTCCATTTAAACCAAACATCAGGGATTCCCTCTTGTCGTACCGTATTGCATAGTGTCGTGAAGTGTTGGATATGTCTATATGGGTTGTCCGTCTCCATCCCTCGGAACGGATTAGTTGCTGCCATCTCTATGATTCGAGCTTTGATTTCATACCTTGTCGCTTCGAGAACCAAATCCGACTCTTGTACCTTGATATCCTCACATCGAGGGCTAGCATAGTCTCTTAGCGATTTTTCCAGTTCCTCCAAAAGATTTCCAACGAACATCATCTAGACAATCAAAAACAAAAAACAAAAAGAGTGTTTTTCTAGAACAAAAGGTTAGGTGTTAGTAATCAACAAAATTAATGAAAGATTAAATGAAGTAAACTGGTTTGCTCCCCGGCAATGGCGCCAAAAAAAGGGGCTTGTTGACGGTTCAATAACGCGTCAAGGTTCACCGCAAGTGCACGGATCGCTTGTAGCCTTTTTCACCTAGGGGAGTCCCAAGGTTCTTGTCAACCCAAGGAGCAAGGGGATTACTAGCGTTTAACCTAATACTAACTTAGTTGATTAAAGACTTTATGATGTAAATATTAATCTATAAAGTAAAGCCAATCTAACCCTAGATTATGTTAAAGAGAGATGAGAGGTTCACAAGTATGAAGAATGTATGCCCATGGAGTCTAGGTACTTGAAGATGCAATCACCCAAAACATGATAAACCCCCGATCCAATCTTTCTAAGCATGTGAACAAAGAATTAGATGTTTCTCTTCCCTCGTACATGTCAATACGCGAAGGTAATTGGTACTAACCCTAATGAGCACGGTATGTTGACGTGATCTACGGGAGCAACCCCGAAAGCATGGTAGCTAGCCTTAAACATTAAGCACCATCAACAAAGGTATGATAGACATATGATCCAAACAAGAGTGGGTGACTACACATCAAGTTCCATTACAACTCCATGGACAAACGATAACTTTACCCCATCAAGACGCTAGGCATGGCACCGTTGAGCATGGTGGATGCCTCCGATGGAGCTCATTTCTCGATGTCCTTCAACTTCGGCGGCGCCGTGGCAGGGCCTCGGCGTCCTCCTTCCTCGTGGTGGTCTCCCTTGACCTCGGCAATAATTCTTCTTGAATGCTCACTCCCTCGATCAACCCTCTTCCTTGTGGTCGATCTCCCGAGGCTTCTTTGTTCGTCTTTCGCGAATGGCGGCTCTGGCAAGAGATTAGGGTTTCACGTACTTAACATCAAAGAAAGAGGTCGCAAACCGACGTCAGAAGGGGGTGGGCCGACCGGCCTGGGCCCTCTTCGGCCCGATTCCTGTCCGTCTTGCTCCACGCTCCATCTTTTGCACTTTGGGTCTTTTGGTCCTTCAATTGTGGACTTTGGACGTCGTTATCCCCGCGACCAAGTTAAGGGGTCTTTACGCATGATCTTCCGGTCTTTTCATCTTGGTCCTCGAAGATTCTTCATTGAAGCATATTGGTCCTTACCACCTTTGGAGGTAAGTTCGCACATGGTCGGAGCTCCTTGATTGACTTGCAAATCGTCCTCCGAACTAAGTGCTTCTCTTCTCATTTAGCACATGAATTCCTGCATAAACACTATACTCCAAAATGCACATCCAACGGTGAACTTGTTATATCATTAGTATGCCTAGTGGCGGGTTAGTTCCAAAATGGTATCCAAACTATAACATAACAAGTGTTCTTGGTTGACGGAAATCGACCGCCAACACATTCAAATCCCGAGTATGCCTGTCGTTGGGTACCCTTACCCATTACCCAAATCCACACCCGGGGTGTATGGGTCAGGTATGGATAAAGTTTCTCTACCCATTAGAAGAAGGGGTAGGGTATGGATATCCCCATTAGTTTACTGGGTAGGGGAGGGTTTCCCCGTATTTACCCGTCATCACATCCTTGTTGCAGCCTTTCGTCTTCCTAAATGTTGCTCAACCAGTCAACTATGTCGCCAGCGTTTGGCCACTCCACCGTCATCGAGACCCTATCGAGCAGTTTCCCACTTGCCAGGAGCACGCGGTTTCTCACCGCATGGAGCTCGCGAATCTGCTGTAGGAGCTCGTCGACACCTCCACTAAAGCCACATGGAGCTCACCGGCCAATGGCTGCGCCGTCCATGCCCGTTCTCCAGGTGGCAGGTAGGATCCCATCTTGTGACGTACTGCTGGCCGCCTAGGTGCCTCACGCCTTCGCTGCGCCTGGCGGCAGACCTTCCACGCGCTTGCCTCGACCTAGCTTCTCCTCTGCGGCATCGCGATGTCCGGTTCGGCCCTCCTCTTCACCTCTGCGTGGGAGAGGGGCTCCGCGGCTGCGCAAGGGGAGGGCTCCGTGACAGCTCAAGGGAGGGGGCGGCGCAAGGGAGGGGCTCCGCGGCGGCACAGGGGACGGGCTCCGTGGCGGCACAACGAAGGTGCAGAGCTCGAAATCACAGTTTCCAAAATCTTGCAATTCGTTAGCTATGCGACTGTGGAAGACTAGAAGCTCAGAATCACAAAGAGAACTGAACATTGTTGGGTTGCATATTACCCAGTGAATATGCATTACCCGATGGGTATGAATAAAATGGATGCGGGGAAATTTGGAGAGGGTGTTGACCGGGCAACAGAGTCATACCCTATGGATATGATTAGGCACAAATTTATCCATACCCTACCCAACGACAGGCTTAATCCCGAGTCTGATGTCCTATTCATATGTCTAATGATATGTCTAAATTTGAAATTGCTTCGGGCCTTTCTTACACTTCAGTTATCCATTGATGAAATATCTATTTGTGCATGTCATGGTGCGGGGTAAATAGGAAGATGGAAATGCATCCAAGGCTTCACGCTTGACCATATAAGTGTAACTGTTATTCTCCCCTTACCAATAGAGGCGCAAGCCAAATATGTCTGTGTTGTAATGACTAATTAGAGAAAAAATACATAGTCTCGTGTGACGGATAAGGGTATCAAAGACCCATCCTCAACATTACAGCTGGACGTCCTTGGGCCCACTACTAACAGTCGATGACCGATAGGTATATGCCAAGATGAAGGAAGGAGAAATTTTCGAGGAGTCTACCTACCAAGTATAATTCGGCTCGGATATCATGGAGAAAACTCAACAAAAGATTAGTTTGCTGTAAACCGATAGGACTAATCCTAACCGATTTATAAGAGGGTGTTTGGATCCTTCTAGTCACCTGACTAGTAGTAGTCAGACTAGAAGTCTCTAGTTAGCTCCCTGTTTGGAGGGTGACTAGTCAGCATTAAATTCTTCTCTCTCCCTCTCATTTATCTCTCTTCTCCCCTAGTGCAACAGCAACTACCGCTCCTCTCCCGCGCAAGGTAGGAAAGCAGCCTTTGCTTGCTTTTTTTTCCCTCTCCCGTACGCAAGCACCGGAAGCTCTCCCCTCACGCCAAGCACCAGAAGCTTTCTCAACATGTAATACACCAAGCACTTTAAACCATTTACACAATAAAAAAAATGTCCATACACAAGGAATCGAAATTGTTCACACACTAGAAAATTAAAATAGTTCCACAATTGTCTCACAATGTTACATCACAAATTTCTCAACGCCTGTTGAACAAACCATCAGCAATCATATCTCTCACTCGATTCATATCCACTGAATCTGGCTTCATTTCTTCACCCCTAGTGTTACGACGCCTCCTCCTCCTTGTTTCCTCAAGGAGAGGTTGATAACTCTCATCATTGTCACACCTATCGAATTCCTTGTCCGCCAAATGACTTTCACGAATAAAATTGTGCAAGGCCATGCATGTCACAATATTTTTTGTTTGCTTGCGTAGAGGATAACTTGGTACTTTGAAAAGAATCCTCCACTTATTTTTCAAAACTCCAAAACAACGCTCAATGACATTACGTAGTCTAGAATGAGTATAATTGAAGTGCTCCTTTTTACCTCTCGGTATGGGGCCTTGATGGAACTCTTGAAAATGATACTTTTGGCCCCTGTACGGTGCAAGATAACCCGATTTGTTGGGGTAGCCCGAGTCAACAAGATAAAATTTCCCTGTTCATGGCAATGTATTTTAGCAAATGTCAATGTAAGGCATAAATATATTGTACTGAGTATCAAGTTTCGTACCTGAAGGTGGATGTGAAAACTTGTGACCAAACTGGCTAAGAGCATCCTTGAATGGCCTCATATCATAAACCGATCCAGGCCACCCCGCAAGCACGAAAGTGAATCTCATGTCAAAATCGCATACAACCATAACATTCTGACTACAGTAACCATGTCTGCTTAAATACTGGGGAACCTTGTTTGGTGGCACCACAACCGGCACATGAGTCCCATCTATTGCTCCAATGCAATCATTGAACCATGGGTACCACTGAGCACCTCTTAACCTTTCATCGATGGCTTGCACCGCAGCACCGGAAGACCCCGTCTGCGAGAAGAAGTCGTAGGGGAGGTCGCCGTCGCCGTCCATGGTTGCCGGTGCGCCACGCCGGATCTGCGGGCGTCCTCGCGGTCCTGGGTTGAGCAGCGGGGGTGGCGCGGCGGAGTGCAGCGGCGGGGGCGGAGTGCGTGCGGCGGCAGCACGATGCGTGCGGCACGTCGCGTCTCACGGAAGGGGGGGATGCGGGAGGTGTCCGAACGGGAGGGGAAGAAATGCGGGCCCAGGACTAAAGATAGCAATTAATTAGAGGAGAGAGAGGGATTTTAGTCAGCAAAAGTTGGGTCAGAGGTGACTAGGGACTAAACTCGTTTTAGTCACCCTTTAGTCAGGGGTGTTTGTAGGTTTACTGACTTAAGGTGACTAAAACTAGTCTCTAGTCATGTGTGATCCAAACACCCTCTAACTGTAGATTGTTCATCCTATATAAGTAGTCTATGGAGACTCCCGAGAGACACACAACATTACATCCCATTACACCCTGGCTTGTACACGCATCTAATGCTATAGAAATGCCATCAAACCTGTATAAACCTTGCATCTGTCGTTGCCGTGCGTTTTTTTTTACGCACGGCAAACCTTTGTCGTACGTTTTTTCGCATGGCAAACTATTTTTCCCACCGTCCGTTAGCCTCCCGCTGTGACTGTTAGTAACGAGGAGGGGGAGGTGATTTTTTGCCCCCTTTGCCGCGCGCTATAAAAAATGCATGGCAAAGAGATGTGTTTGCCGTGCGTTTTTAGTTTGGCGCACGGTAAAGTTTTTTTTTCATATATATGTCCTCCCGAGTCCCAAATCTAATTGCCCCTCAAAACAAATTCTCCTCACTGTAAAATTTTTTCTACTCCATACATAAAACATGCGATACTTCATGGTAAAATTTGGTAGATTTTTGTATTCATTTGCTATATTTAACTAATTAATTGCACTTCAAAATTTTTAAAAACGTCAAATTTGAACTACAAATGATTCAAATAATAGAACACAATGAGTGAAAAAATGATATTCATATTATTTAGCCCAATTTAAGACCTTTTCTGTGAAATCAAAAGAATTTCCAAACATCTTATCCAAGAAACACGATTATTTTCGTGTGTCCAAATGATTTAAAAATTCTTAAATCTAAAAATGAAGTTTGAAAATTATGAGATTTGTCTATATTTCATGATATCATGTGTGAAGGTTGTGGTAAAAATTTGAAAGAGTTTTGAACATTTTGTCATGTACGATGCTTACAAATCGAAACATCTGTGATGAAGTTTCATGGAGTTAAGAAGTATATTGTTAGATTTGGATTAAAAGTGATGATCAAATTTGAATTTAAATTAAAATTATTTTATATACAAAAGACAACATAAGTTGTTTTATGTAAAAATTTGGTGTTTTTTATAGTTATTTGACAATTTTAGTGTTTTTCTATGTAAAATTTGGATTTTATTAAAAAAAGCATTTGCCATGCGTTTTTGTTTTGATGCACGGCAAAGAGGTGCCTTTGCCGTGCGTTTTTGATTTGGCACACGACAAAGAGATGTGTTTGCCGTGTGTTTTTAGTTTGGCGCACAACAAAAGCTTTTTTCCATATATATGTCTTCCCAAGTCCCAAATCCAATTGCCCCTCAAAACAAATTCTCCTCACTTTGAACTTTTTTCTACTTCATACATACAACATGGGATACTTCATGGTAAAATTTGGTAGATTTTTGTATTCATTTGCTATATTTAACTAATTAATTACATTTCAAGCATTTTTTTGAAAAAAAGTCAAATTTGAACTACAAGTGATTCAAATAATAGAAAACAATGAGTGAAAATATGATATTCATGTAATTTAGCCCAATTAAAAAACTTTTTCATGAAATCAAATGAAATTTCGAACATCTTGACCAGGAAACACGACCACGATATTGTGTCCAAATGATTTAAAAATTTCTAAAAATGCAAATGAAGTTTGAAAATTATGAGATTTGTTAATATCTCATGATATCATGTGTGGAGACTATGGTAAAAAAATTGAGTGAGTTTCACACATTTTGTCACGTACGATACTTATAATCCGAAACATCTCCGAAGAAGTTTCATAGAGTTGAGAATGATGCGGTTGTGTTTGGAGTGAAAGTGACCATCGAATTTGAGTTTGACTTTGAAAGTTTTTCTACTCTTCACATACAATATGTTGTACTCCATGTCAAAATTTGAAACATTTTTGTATTTGTTTGCTATATTTAACTAATTAAATGTATTTGCATCATTTTTTAAAAAATCAACTTTGTCGTGGGTCTAAACTTGGGCGCACAACAAACTAAAGCCCAGCCCACCAGACCGCCCCAGCCCACAAGCACCACCCCTGCCCACGACCACCCCAGCCGCTGGGGACCGTCGATCTCGCGATCTGACGGTCAAAATTCGACGAGAAATTTATATATAACCCACCCCTTTGCCCAAACCATACTCCCTTCCACTCGTCCCCTCCCTCCCTCCTCTACTCCTCTACCGCCGCCACCCCCCCCTCAGATCCACGCGGCGGGCGCCCCTGCAGACCCACCCTCCTCCACGCGACGGCGGCTCCCCTCCACGTAGCGGCGGTGTCGGCGGCTCCTATTCCACGGCGAGGCGGCCACCTCCTCTCCCTCCCCTTCGACGTGGTGGCGGCGGCCATTTCCGCCATCTCCCCTCCTTCCCCGACGGCGTGGACTGGTGGCGGTGGCTGCAAATCCGGTGGTGGTGCGGCGGCAGCTCCCTTACCTGCAGATCCAGTGGTGCGGCGGCGGCCCCTCCTGCTTCTCCGATGGCGAGGCGACCACCTCCCCCAAGTGCGGCAGCCAACGACTTCCTCCACCAGGCACGACAGCCCCTCCCCCGGGTGCGATGCGGCATGACCCCGCGGCCGTCGAGGTACCAAGATGGCGGCCGTCGAGGAAGCCAGACGGTGGCCCGTGTTTTTTTAAAAAAATCTTTTGTCGTGCGTTGGATTTAGCGCACGGCGAACCTACCGTTTTGCTAGCACCGTTTGTCCCATGCACCGTCTGTGTGTCCATTCCTTTTGTTTGCCGTGAGCCGTCAAAAACGCATGACAAAGATTGACGCATGGCAAAACTGCTTTTGCTGTGCAAATCATTGCCGAGTGGGCTTTCTCATGCGTCATGGCAAAAAAACGCACGTCAATCACTTTACCGTGCATTTTTCGGGTCTTTCCGCTTTGTTTCCGGTAGCAAAGCATTGCTCTAATGGGAAGTAAGGTGGCACGAATCCTGTGAAATAAAACAAAAGTGGCACAAAAAGGAGAATACAGCATCAGCAGCACAGCATGCGGGCACAAGCGCAGGAATATTTCCAAACAAGGGGCACGTAAGGAACAATTGCGTTAAAGATGACTGAGGCGTGTGCATGTGATCGAGGAACAGTTACGCACAATATATATGTTGGGTAATAAGTCCAGTCTGCCCGGTGGCTTTGTTACTCAATCTAACTAGCTATACCCACGCCTAGCTCCCACTCCTGAGTCCAGACAATGCAAACAAAGATCTAGCTAGGACGAAGGAGATTTACCAGTCGCTTTATAATCTCCAGGGAGAGAGAGAAAAGAAAAAGCACGTGAAGCGGGGTGGCATGCCGTTGGATCTGTCGAGTGGTGTGCAATGGTGGGAGGAGTCGCAGCTGCGCATCCTCGTGCTGGGAAGCCTCTCCCTGCAGATCTTTCTCTTCTTCTCCTGCATAGTGCGCAACTGCATCGGCTCCCTGTGCAGGTCGCTGATGTGGCTTGCGTACCTCGGCGCCGACGCCCTGGCGATATACGCCCTCGCCACCCTCTTCAACCGCCACAAGCTGCCGGCTGGTGATGATGGGAGGAGCGCCGCCCTAGAGGTTCTTTGGGCGCCTGTGCTCCTGATCCACCTCGGCGGCCAGCACTCCATCACGGCGTACAGCATCGACGACAACGAGCTGTGGAGACGCCACATCCTCACCGTGGTGTCTCAGGTCACGGTTGCTCTTTACGTGTTTTGCAAGTCGTGGCCCCGCGACGGCGACAAGAGGTTGCTGCAGGCAGCCATCTTGCTCTTCGTCGTGGGGATTCTCAAGTTCATCTGGAAGCCATGGGCTCTCAGGACAGCAAGCATTTCGGCTCTCTGTCAGCAAATTCCAGAAGCGAGTGCAGCATCACTGCGGGGCAACTGTGAGCGCCTCTGCTTTCCGTTAAATGATTCTTCTAATAAAGATGCAGCAGAACTGAAACAAGGGGAAGAACATGATTTATCGCTTGAAGAATATGTGCAGAAAGCAAGGGAGCTCGTACAGGTGACGGAGGTCGATGAGCAGCAAGCAATTAACCCCCGTCCTGGGGTCCAGATGCTATTTGTGGACCACTCTACTCCATACTCTCGTCGGGCTCGCAATCTAGAGCATTTCCTCAAGTGTACTGAGGAAATCCAATTTAGGGTTTTGGGCGTCGACATCTCGGATGCATTTGGTGCCATCTACACCAATATCAATTGGGTAACGGGTTTGCCTGGTTGTGTTTCGCAGTTGCTGTTTCCATTCGTGGCCTTAACTTCTCTTGTGCTCTTCGTGAGGAGTCATCATAAACATGATTACGAAGAAAAGGACGTCAGAGTAACTGTTGCCTTGTTGTGCTGTACAGCGTTGCTGGAGTTCTTACCCTTTTTCCTCAGTCCTTGTCTTTTGGGAACTGTTTTGTATGTCAACAGGCTTGCCCAGCATAACCTCATGTCATTCTACGCTCGTCGAAGCAAGCCCACCCGGGTGATGAAGTTTTGCGCTCTCATGGGTTGCAGCGACTACATTAACAAGCATTGTTACACAGAGCAGATGTCTGAATCTAAATGCAGGGAAATCATAAAATTGGCCACAGAACATTTGAGAGATGGGTGGAAGCTATATATAGTTGATGCTCCCAGCTACAAGAGATTCAACAATTTCAGGGGGCAATGGACCCTGAGCAGGCACAAGTTATATGGCCAGCAGCTGTGGCGGAGTTTTGAGGAGCCCTTCGACCGCAGCGTCCTTGTCTGGCATCTGTTGGATATTTTGGTTTGACCTCGGTCAACCGACGAACTGAGGATATGGGGGAGCGGTCCACTTCCCCTCAGACTCGGATTCGGCCCAACATTAACAAAGCCCGTTTGCCGTGATCGGGTGGCAAACCCTAAGTCTAATCGGGCTCGGCCCTGGGTCTACAGCGCTGCCTATATAAGAAAAGGGGACCCCCTCACGGTTCCTAAAAAAAAAAGGATTGACACGAGTTTCACGTGCATTCACACGTGAATCTTAACCCTAATCCACCCACCGATCGCTAAGAGCGCTGGAAGGCCTGGAAGCTCGAGCTCCGCGTCCTGGGCAGTGTCGTTGGCGTCCTGAAGGCCACCGATACCCTCAGAAGACGCTCAAGGAACGTCTACGCTACAAGCCCGACGTCGCTCTCGCCGTCGACTCCGTCACCGCTGAATCGGCCAACACCAACGCGATGGAGAACACCGCTGCTGGTATTCATAGCCGAACCTATTCTTTAATTTCCGCATTAGATTAATGTGCTAGATGTGATCTACGGTGAACTAGTAGATCCTGATGTATCTTGTTTCTAAGTATTGTTAGTTTATTTTAACTAACAATTGGTATCAGTCGCCTAGATCTAGATTCCCTAGATCCCTAGCACAAACCCTAAGTTTTTAGATCTGTTATGGTTCGGTTAGTGCCTTTTCAGAGGTGTTTTAATGTTCTAGTAATGCTTTTAGATAAGTTTTTAGTAGATCCGTAAGTTTATCTGCTAGAACTTTTAGTTTGGATATTTAGATCTAAGTTTTTACGATCAGTACCCTATTCATGCTTAGATTAGATGGATCTATAAGTTTTTTAATGCTTAGTTAAGTTCTTTGTGTTTAGATTAAGCTCTTTTATGTTTACATCAGTAAGTTTTTAGCTCGGTTTTAAGCCTCAGTTATCGAGTTAGGGTTTCGCGTGTACTAGATCTACACGTTTTCCTTCACATAATTCATGCCATGTCACATTTTTTACATACATCTCAGAAGCAATTAGAAGGAGGGGAAAATTGCTACTCACACCGGCAAATATCCCGAAATCCTAACCCGATCTAAGTTTCGGCAATAAGAAAAGATGCAAATAAGTAACTGCATAAGTAAAAAGAGGCCTTTGGCCTTGGCGGCAGAGCCGCCATCATCTCAGAGAGGTCACTGACCTCGGCGGCCGAGCCGCCATCACATTCAGAATCAAAAAAAAAAAAAAAGATAAGCAAAGGGCCGTGGGGACGGCGCCGACCGGGGCATGAGTCGCCACCGGCCGACGCCGCGCCGCCACCATGCCACCTCCCAAATCAGTGGCTCGCCATCAGGGAGACCGAAGGAGGACCTCGACGGAGCCGCGCGCATGAGTTGCACGCGGCGCCGGCGAGGAGCCCCTTGGCCTCCGGCGTTCGCACTTAGGGAAGCGCCGGTCAGCCGCCGCGGTGGAGCCTCTGGCTCCCGCGAGCCGGCCGGCCGTCGCCCCCACTCCCTCTGCTCCATCAGTCCTCCCATCACTAAGGTTTTCATGGTGGAGAAGGAAAAGGAGGGGAGGAGGTGCAGCCGCCGGCCGCCGGCCAGGCTCCGCCGCTGCTCAGACCGGCGGGAGGGGCTCACGGCGGGCTGCTCAACCCGCTGGCCACCGTGGCCGCCTCCTCCGCCGGCCGGCGCGGGGTCTGGCGCAACCGGCCAGGCGCCCATCAGGGCCGCCGCCGGGTGACAACAGTGAAGGGAGGGGAGTGAATAAGATTAGGGTTACACTCCCCCCCTGCGCGGCTTTTATATGCGAGCGCCCCGCCATCAAGCGCTGTCCGCCGTTGGATCTGGCGGACGGCTGCGATGCAGGCGGGCGCGCGCGCGCGGCTGTAGCTGGGCCGATTTCAATCGCCGGCCCAGCCGTCGGTTTTTGGGCTTCGGGCCCATTTTAGTTTCAGCCCAGATTTTAAGTTAAGCCGAGCCGAGCGAGCCAAGCCGAGCGACCCGAGCCGAGCCGGTCGAGCCGAGCCGAGCTGACGCGTGAGCCGTGCGTCCCCGCGGGCCGCGCTGGGCCGCATTTTGCGCGCCTTTAGTGGGCCGCGCTGGCCTTTAGGCCGCGCGCCATGCAGGCTCATAAGTAGGCCGGTTTTGGGCCGGTTTTAATTTCGGGTTTGATTTAAGTTTCGTATTTTCTTGCGAATTTTAGTTATTTTGCATTTAAGTTCAGTTTAATTACTGCTTTTAAGTTTAATTACTGTTATAAGCTCAGTTATGAATCTGCATAAGTTATTTATTTTAAGATGTTGGTGTTGTGATTATTCACTGAAATTTAAGTTTAAATCCACCAATATACCTTGAGATGCCTCTAAATAAATGGAACCACCGGGAAATTTGTTTAGAGTAAACTTGTGATTATTTCTAACCACCGTTGTTTAATCATGAGTAATAAGATAAAGTTCGTTTGTTATCCCCACCGGTGATGCAAGTTGAATTTTATGCGTGATTTTAATCAGACCACCGTAGGGTTATTATCATGCTTTTATTCGCATTTCATTGTATATCAGTACTAAGATAAGTTTTCTTTGTCTTTGATTTCAGTGACTCAAGTCAACGCTGTTGCCTCCTACCTCAACAACATTGAGCCGCTCAATGGAGCGAACTTCCCGGACTGGAAGGGCAAGGTCATGACGTGCTTGGCATGGAATGAGCTTGACGTGGCGTTCAGGGAGGATAAGCCTGCTGCACCTACTGGAGGAGGTACTTCGGCTGCTCTTGAGAAGTGGGAGAGGTCTAATCGCATGGCCATCATGGTCATGACTCAGACTATTAGTGTTGGCATTAAGGGTGCGATTCCCACTAAGGATGCTGACGGTAATGATCTGAGTGCTAAGGTGCTCTTGGCTAAGATTGAGGAGAACTTCAAGAGCTCATCTAAGACTTATGCCAGTACACTGATCATGAAGTTAGTCTCCTCCCAGTATAATGGTCAGAATGGCATAAGAGAGCACATCCTTAACATGTGTGACATGGCTAATAAGCTTAAGGAGATGCAGATGGAGATCTCTGATGGTTTCCTTGTGCATTTCATCATGACCTCACTCCCCTCGCCACAGTATGCTGCTTTTAAGATAAACTACAACACCAACAAGACTGTTTGGTCCATCAGTGATTTGATCAGCTACTGTGTTGAGGAAGAAGAGAGGCTTAAGATGGAGAAAATGAAGGATGTGGTCCACATGGTTGGAAATCTCTCTCTCAATGGCACGTCTAAGAATCAACATGAGTCGGGCAGCAGTAAGCAGGGCAAGCGCAAGCATCCTAAGAAGAATGGGCACAAGTCAACTGGTCCCAGGAACGACTCTAAGTTCAAGCGTTCTAATCAGGAAAAGGACGGTAAGATGCTGTGTTCTTTCTGCAAATCACCTCAGCACCTGCAGAAGGCTTGTCCAGGCTTTAAGGAGTGGTGCAAGACTAAAGGTACCATTCAATATGATTTTGTCTCTTTTATTGATGAATTGTTCTTAGTTGATTATTCCCCTAATACCTGGTGGATTGACTCAGGTGCCACTGTGCACATCTCTACTTCATTACAGGCATTCAGTACGATCCAAACTATAAGAAGGGGGGAGCGAAGCCTAAGAGTGGCTAATGGGAACGGAGTTGAAGTCGAAGGAGTTGGAAGTCTTCTCTTAGAGTTGCCGAGCGGCTTCCAGCTTAGTTTAGATGAAGTGCTTTATGTTCCTAGTCTTAAGAGAAACTTGATTTCTGTTTCAGCTTTAGCAGATTCCGGACATGTTTGTTCGTTTTATAAAGACAAGTGTGTGATTCAGTTTAATAATATCAGAGTTGGCTTTGCTGAAAGGCAAGGCAAGCTTTACATGCTCTCTCTCAGTGATAATACTGTAATGAATGTAACTAGTGTCTCAAATAAGCGTAAGCGGTTTAATGAGACTTCTTCGAAACTATGGCACTATCGTCTATGCCACATTTCGAGGGGGAGAATAGATCGTCTCATTAAAGATGAAATAATTGAGAACATAGACTTATCAGACTTAGAGCAGTGCATCGACTGCATTAAGGGGAAATACGCTAAGACAATTAAGAAAGGTGCAACTAGGAGCACGGACGTATTAGAAATAATTCACACAGACATCTGTGGTCCGCTCTCTGTCACATCGGTAGATGGTTATGACTCGTTTATAACGTTTACTGATGATTATTCCCGTTATGGACACGTCTATCCTATCCGTAAGCGTTCAGATGCATTAGAAATCTTTAAGATCTATAAGAAGGAAGTTGAGAAACAACACAACAAGCCTATTAAAATAGTAAGATCGGATAGAGGAGGTGAGTACTATGGGAAACATGCTCAGTATGGTCAAATTAAGGGACCATTTGCTCAGTACTTAGAAGAGAATGGCATAAGAGCTCAGTACGCTATGCCAGGCGATCCACAGCAAAATGGAGTTGCTGAGCGACGCAACCGTACACTTATGGACATGGTACGTAGCATGCTCAGTCATTCCAGTTTGCCTGTGGAACTGTGGATGGAAGCACTTAAGACAGCTGCTCACATACTAAATCGGGTTCCATCTAAGTCAGTTCCCAAGACACCTTTTGAGTTATGGAATGGGAGGAAACCGTCTTTAAATTATTTAAAGGTATGGGGTTGCCCTGCAGAGGCAAAGCTGTTTGATCCACAGCAAAAGAAATTAGACTCTAAAACGATAAGCTGTCACTTTATAGGTTACCCAGATAAGTCTAAGGGGTACAAATTTTATTGTCCTGGTCGTCACACTAAGTTCGTTGAGACCAGACATGCTGTGTTCCTAGAGGACTCAGGCATTAGTGGAAGTTTTCCAAAGAGGGATATAAGTCTGGAAGAACTACGGGTTGAGCTTCCTGATCCGGAAATTCCAGATACAACGGAGATATATCAGTTTGTACCACCAATCATTCCTCAGTTAAGCAGTACCACGCAAACTGCTGCTGTTCAGCAGGAACACGTGGAGCCGGCACCTGTGATTCAGGCGCCAGCTGCTGGGGCTGAGGCGCCAGCTGCTGCTGTTGAGACAGAAATAATTCCACAAGTGACTCATCAGACAGAACCAGTTCAGAATCAGCCAATAGTAAGACCTCGACGAGTAAGAAAGGCTACTATCGATACCTCAATTTATGAGACATACTTAAGTGAAGACTTATATGATGTGGGGAAAATCGATGATCCTGCCAATTTTAAACAGGCAGTTGAATGTGAGCATTCCACTAAATGGATTGAGGCCATGGAAGAGGAATTGAAGTCTATGAGTTCTAATAAGGTCTGGGATTTAGTTGAAATTCCTGATGGAGTCAAACCAATAGGCTGTAAGTGGGTCTACAAGGTTAAGCGTGATTCCAAAGGGAATGTCGATAAATTCAAGGCTAGACTCGTAGCAAAAGGATATACACAGATAGAGGGAAAAGATTATAATGAGACTTTCTCTCCTGTGTCGACAAAAGATTCATTTAGAATTGTCATGGCAATTGTAGCCTATTTTGATATGGAGCTACATCAGATGGACGTTAAGACTGCATTCCTTAATGGTGAATTAGATGAGACCATTTACATGGCACAACCGGAAGGTTTCGCTATTAAAGGTAAAGAACATATGGGATGCAGGTTAAGAAAATCCATTTATGGACTTAAGCAAGCGTCCAGACAGTGGAACCTTAAATTCGACCAAGTCATTAAGAGGTTCGGATTTAGGGAGAATGAGGTAGATAGTTGTATCTACGTTAAGTTCAAGGGTGGAAAGTTAGTAATTCTAGTACTGTATGTTGATGACATACTATTAGCTAGCAATGATAAGAACATGTTGCATGAGACTAAGAACTTCTTATCATCTCATTTTGATATGAAGGATCTCGGTGAAGCCTCGTATGTACTAGGCATTGAGATACACCGAAACAGAGCCCAAAGAGTACTAGGATTATCTCAGAAAGCATATATTGAGAAAATGCTTATAAGATATAATATGGATAAGAGTAGCATATCACCTGCCCCAGTTCAAAAGGGTGATAAGTTTAGTGAAGAACAATGCCCTAAGAATGATTTTGAGAGAAGTAGGATGGAGAACGTTCCCTATGCATCAGCTGTTGGAAGCTTGATGTACGCTCAAGTCTGTACGCGTCCAGACTTGGCATTTGCAACCGGAGTATTTAGCAGATATCAGAAAAACCCAGGTTGGGCTCACTGGATTGGCGTTAAGAAATCAATGAGATATTGCCAAGGCACTAAGGATTACATGCTCACTTATAGGAGAACAGACAACCTAGTGGTTGAATGTTACACAGATGCCGACTATGCTGGTGATGAAGACGATAGAAAATCCACTTCTGGATATGTCTACATGCTAGCAGGGGGGCTATTTCTTGGAGAAGTCATAAGCAAGGAGTAACTGCTGCATCTACAATGCAAGCAGAATTTGTGTCATGTTATGATGCCACGGGGCAGGCGGTGTGGCTTAAGAATTTAATTCCGGGATTTAAGATTGTTGATAGTATCTCGAGACCTATCAAAATGCACTGCGATAATCAGGCTGCAGTCTTCTTTTGCGCTAACGATAAACTAACGGGTGCCTCCAAGCACATCGACCTTAAGTATCGTATCGTAAAAGAAAGAAACCGGGACCGCACGCTCAGCATTGAGCACATAAGTACTAAGTTAAACATAGCGGATCCGCTCACCAAAGGTTTACCACCAACCCTTTATGAGAGACATGTCCTGAATATGGGTTTGGCAAATTCCTTTGATAAGGTCCTGGTTCAGGGCCATTAGTATGTCCCAAATAAGAATAAGTATCCCAACAAAGTTTTTCAGTTAAGACTATGGGTAATGTTGTCCCAGTGTGCCGAGGTGCTGCTGACGACGCATTGGTCTGGTACTTGCTGACTTACTAAGGAGGGATTTTAGTTTAGAAATAAGTTTTAGTTTAAGTCGTATTGACTTTCGGTCAGAGGGAGAATGTTGGATATTTTGGTTTGACCTCGGTCAACCGACGAACTGAGGATATGGGGGAGCGGTCCACTTCCCCTCAGACTCGGATTCGGCCCAACATTAACAAAGCCCGTTTGCCGTGATCGGGTGGCAAACCCTAAGTCTAATCGGGCTCGGCCCTGGGTCTACAGCGCTGCCTATATAAGAAAAGGGGACCCCCTCACGGTTCCTTAAGGATTGACACGAGTTTCACGTGCATTCACACGTGAATCTTAACCCTAATCCACCCACCGATCGCTAAGAGCGCTGGAAGGCCTGGAAGCTCGAGCTCCGCGTCCTGGGCAGTGTCGTTGGCGTCCTGAAGGCCACCGATACCCTCAGAAGACGCTCAAGGAACGTCTACGCTACAAGCCCGACGTCGCTCTCGCCGTCGACTCCGTCACCGCTGAATCGGCCAACACCAACGCGATGGAGAACACCGCTGCTGGTATTCATAGCCGAACCTATTCTTTAATTTCCGCATTAGATTAATGTGCTAGATGTGATCTACGGTGAACTAGTAGATCCTGATGTATCTTGTTTCTAAGTATTGTTAGTTTATTTTGACTAACAGCATCTAGCTACTGAGCTCTGCCTGCACCACCCGAGAGCATCGTCCACGGCAGCAGCCGCTCGATGCAGTAAGCTAATATCCAACTACATGATCTACCTGCTCTTCATTCGTCCAGAGATGCTTATGCCCGGCACCAGGCAGGGTCTCTTCACAGCTGCCTGCCATGATATCAGCCTCATGCTCAAGCGTGGCAATGAGCCTCCGCCAGAAGATGCGACAACTGTCGCGGAGCAGATTCTTCGCACATCACAATCTCCATCGGTAGGTGATATTGGGCCGCCTATGATTCTAGGAGCATGCAACCTTGCCAAAGAATTGACGGAGCTGGTGGAGGACGAGGAGGAGCGGTGGAAGGTGATCCAAGGCGTGTGGTTGGAGATGCTCTGCTGCTGCGCCTGCAGCTGCAGGGGCTACCTGCACGCCAAGAGCATGGGCGAAGGCATGGAGTTCCTCACCTACGTCTGGATCCTTTTGTCACGCATGGGGATGGAGACCTTCGCCGACAAGTTCCAGAGGCTGGAGCCTGGCCGGGGACTACCAGCTTCGGAGCCCCAGGAGAGACGTGCCCAAGAAGAGATCGCCATGTCCGTCTGAATGTGTTCATGTGTTCTGCATGGATATTTTTTGCATCGTTAATTTATTTGTTGATGGCCGAGCCTGGCCAAGGAGAAGAACCGCTGCATCAGTTTCCGAGCCCCAAGACATACCTGTCGAAGAAGAGATTAGCATCGTCTGAGTTATTGTTTGTGCTTTTTTTTTTGGTGTGCTTCATTTATTGTTGGCGTAATAGCCAAAATCGTCCCTAACTATATTGTTGGGCTCAATTTGATCCCTGAACCATGAAAACGTTCAATTTAGTCTCTAAACTATGCTAATCGGGTCAATTTGGTCTCTGAACTATGAAAACGTCCAAATTAGTCCCTGAATATGCTAATCGGCTCACATTCGTCTCCGACAGCACCCGTGACAGCGAGGAGAATAAAGGGACGGTGTCGGTACCGTAGTTCCCTATTTTCCTCCGTTTTCAAAATTACTAAATGCATTCATGACTGATGGAACACATTCATGACTGATGCTAATACATGGTACTTTGATACATTATCACTAATGCTAATACATTCTACTTGGGTACATTATGACTGATGCTAATACATGCTACTACTTGGATACATTATGATGCTAATACATGCTAATACTTGGATACATAAATGACTTCACTAATGACTACTGCTCTCAGGGAATAACGGCATCTGCAAATAGTTCAACACACTCTCGTAGCGCTGCTTCCGTTTGTCGCTATACCCTGTAGTATCCTCAGCCATCTAAGTTCAGGTACTTATCAGCCAGAGGAGTACAGATCAGTTTGATACAGACGCTGCAGAGTGAACCACATTCAACAGCTTCACACCAGCTTCACATCAGCCAGAGGAGTACAGATCAGTTTGATACAGTCCCTGAACTATGAAAACGTCCAATTTAGTCCTTGAATATGCTAATCGGCTCACATTCGTCCCCACGCAGAAGCAGCGACAGCGAGGAGAAGAAAGCGACGCTGTCTATTTTCAAAAGTACTAAATGCATTCATGACTAGTGGAACACATTCATGACTGATGCTAATACATGGTACTTGGATACATTATCACTGTCACACCTGTTTTTCCAAAGAAAACAAAGTGTATAACTATATGTATGTCAGGATCAACGTTCATACATATAGTAGACATAAGTAAATAACAGTAACAGTATCAGTGTATCACGTAAAGAACATAAACAAAACTTACTATTCTATCAGAGTTATACAACTCAATCATGAAAACGGAGGCGCCAAACTCCACAAGCAATCGAATGGGAGTTGCGTACGCCTAGCATCACCATCTTCAACAGCTTCACACCTTTTTCTTCTGAGCAGTAGTAAGAAAGAATGAGTACACTTATGGTTGGTACTCAGCAAGGTCACAAAATAACCAGCGATTTAAAGTCCATCTTTAAGTTTATTAATAATGTGAGGGTCCAGGCTGCTCTTGACCGTGAGCACGGCTAATCGATTAGTTTTACACTCTGCAGAGGTTGTGCATCTTTACCCACAAGTCGCGTAAAAGTTCCGAAGAACTTTGAACCCAACCATGCGATGCTTGCAAGGCATCATACCGCACTACCGAGGTGTGATTGCATAGGGACGCTACGAGGCTTTTACAAAGATTCCCTAGTATGGGCTGCTCGCTAGGTTACATGGTCAGTGCAATGCATAAACCTCTCTCGAGACTGCTGTTGACATTTCTTAATGCAATCACCTAAGAATAGGTTTGTGTTTTTTTTGTTGGTGTGCTTCATTCGTTTATTGTTGGCGTAATAGCTAAAATCGTTTCTGAACTATGTTGTCGTACTCAATTTGGTCCTTGAACTATGAAAACGTTCAATTTAGTCTCTAAGCTATGCTAATCGGGTCAATCTGATCCTTGAACTATGAAAACGTCCAATTTAGTCCTTGAATATGGGAATCGGCTCACATTCGTCTCCCGCAGAACCAGCGACAGCAAGGAGAAGAAAGCGACGCTGTCCATTTTCAAAATTACTAAATGCATTCATGACTGATGCTAATACATGGTACTTGGATACATTATCACTGCCACACCTGTTTTTCCAAAGAAAATCAAGTGCATAACTATATGTATGTCAGAATCAAGTTTCATACATATAGTAGACATAAGTGAATAACAGTAACAGTATCACGTAAAGAACATAAACAAAACTTACTATTTTATCAGAGTTATACAGCTCAATCATGGAAACGGAGGTGTCAAACTCCACAAGCAATCGACTGGGGGTTGCGTACGCCTAGCATCACCATCTTCAACAGCTTCACACCTTTTTCTTCTGAGCAGCAGTAAGCAAGGATGAGTACACTTATGGTTGGTACTCAGCAAGGCCACAAAAATAACCAAAAACGATTAAAGATCATTTTTAAGTTTATTAATCATGTGAGGGTACAGGCCGCTCTTGACCGTGAGCACGGCTAATCGATTAGTTTTACACTCTGCAGAGGTTGTACATCTTTACCCACAAGTCGCTTAAAAGTTCCGAAGAATTTTGAACCTAACCATGCGATGCTTGCAAGGCATCATACCACACTACCGAGGTGTGATTGCATAGGGACGCTACGAGGTTTTTACAAAGATTTCCTAGTATGGGCTGCTCGCTAGGTTACATGGTTAGTGCAATGCATAAATCTCTCTCGAGACTGCGAAGCTACCATAGAGCATATCAGCCTGAGGGTCGGGTTATACACCATCTACCGCCACCCCCTCGCCCTTATCAGGTAAAGCATACCACACACTAAGGTTTCTAATTAATTAGCCAAGACAGAGTCATATGTCTTGTGGTTGCACTATTTTTCTGGGTGGTCGCTCCATGTTCCGATTAATGTATAGTATTCTTGTAAATAAAGCATAGGTAAAAGGGTGGTTAGGGAAACTTGCCTTTCTCCAACGAAAAACTACTCTTACTGCTCTTCAGCTCTTGCTTTCTTGAAACTCTTTATCTTCAAAGCAAACGAACAACGATCTTCTACTCGAAGCAAACATCGAGCACAAACATACAAAGGAAACAAACAAGTACAACTAAGAACAATGCAGTAATCAAAAGAAAAATTTTAAAAGAGCGTACTAAAAGAAGGGATCGATTCTACGGTTACGCAAACGCAAGGAACGCTGAAAACGGAACTACGGTCGAAAAGACAAAGCTATCGAGAGATTATTATCAAACAACAAGAGACTAGGTGATGGATTTATTTTAATGAGAAATCATGTGGAAAGAATATTTCGGAGAAATACTCTATGTTAGAATTAAGCAAAGTTATATTTAAGTATAGAAAACACGATAAACCTAATCATATTTTATTTGCAGATATTTAAGTACAAGTTATATCAAATTAACAATTAACATTAGAAAGACAGAGCATGTATAAGAAATCTAGTCGGATAACTTTGCATTGCGTGTTCAACTAAGAATTTTAATATTGAAAAGATGTTTATAATATCCTTAAGCACATTAATTTAATTATAAAACCGATGTGAAAAGCCGAATCAACTTTTATAATTAGAAAAGTTAATTAATTATTAAGCAAATTAACATTTGTTTACGAAAAACCGAGATGACACTAATCATATTTTATTAATAAAAGCATGTGAGGTTAACATTAATCAAATTAACATTGATAAAAAAACGGTGTATAGCACTATATAGCTTTTATTTAGAAAATACATGTTTAACTAAGTATTAATCAAAATTAATATTAAATAATTTTTTAGAAAATAAACATGATAAAAATTCACTACTAATGTGTACTTTGTATTATTATGAACCTAACAAAACTTGAGAGGATTAAAACAGATCTAAAACATGGATTCTATAGAGAAAACAAGATTAGAGGGACCTAGATGCGGTTATCTATAGATTTCAGGGGCTACCAGACAAGATTCACTAGACACATGAAACAGTGCTCGCGAAAAGGATAAAGGACAGGGTTAAATCTATAAAAGGTCTCGGGTGGGCTTTATGTGAGAAAGTGGGATCTTTCTAGGGGGTTATCTGTAGATTACCAAGACACAAGAAACTGACTAAAGATTACATGATCCTCCAGGAGTCTAAACATAAAAACCGCCATCTATCTTCTTCCTCTTCCTCTGGCCATGGCGTGCGTGCGTGAGTACAGGGAGTTCCTGACGTCAGCGGCGTCGGCGATTCGGGCGACGAGGGGCACGGGTGAGGCCAGGAATTGGAAGAGGAGATAAAGGGGATCGCGTACATATGCTCACTGACATTGGAGACGGAGGGAGGCGACTGGACTCGGCGGCGAACCGTGGTGGCGGCCGGCTCTGCTCCACGATGGCGGTGACGCTCTGGTGACAGCGCGGGCGGCTGTGGGCAAGGCCACGGCCCACCAGGCGGCGCGGCTAGCGCCGAACGGCGGCGTGTCACTGCAGGCGGACGGGGTTCGCGGGCGGTGCGGCCAGGCAAGGGATGCACAGGGCTCGGCTCGGGAGCGGTCGGCCATGGAGACTAACAGAACAGAGAGAGGAAGGAAGAGAGATGGGGATTCGATGGGGACGGCCTTCAAACACGCACAGGAAAAGCAAAACGGAAAGAGATCGACGAGGCAAACGCGATGGTGTGCTCACCTTCGGCTAAAGATGAACGATGGCGACAGAAGAGCTCGCCGGAGTTGGGGAGGAGTCGCCAGAGTTGGGGAAGACAACATAGTGGACGTCGGATTCGCGTGACCAACCATATACCACGGCATAGAGCTCAACGAGGGAAACTCCATGGTGATGTCTATTTGCACCGGACGTCCATGGTTTCGCCAGAAAAGCTCGCCGGAGAGGTCGCCAGAAAGTTCACCGGAAATTAGTAGATTCGAAAGTTCGGCAACGATTTGTGGGAGCTGGGGTTATCGAAACGAGATGAGGTTTGCGGCGATGGAAAGAGGACGTGAAGGAGATCACAGGGAACTATTTATTAGCCGAGATAGAGTCCGATTTTATTTTCCCTCTTTTCTAATTTTAGGAATTAATTTCGGATTAAAAACAATTCTAGAAAATTCTGAAATCATAATTAAATCGCAAAAAATACTTTGAAAGCTCAAAAAATGTTAGGAAAATTACTAGAGATGATTTAGGACACGAGGAACCCAAATACAATATTTAGAGCTTATGAAAAAAAGATTTTTAGAGCCTTCTAATAAATAGAAATAGCTCAAGAAAAGTGAGAATAAATTTCAGAAAAAGCTGGAAAATTCTCAGAAGGATTTGGTGAGCATCTTAACGCATTTTAAAACCTTTTGCACTCATGAACACGAAGGTGCATCGGCATGAATGCAACACTCACATAATCATTTTATTTAACTTAGAAAAACAAACAAAAACTTTTTTTCCTATACTATATTTCCTGTAAAGAAAATAAATGTTGGAAAATTTTTAAAATTATGAGAAAATTGTTGTTTAATTATTCTTTCTATTCACATCTTGAAATTCAAGAATTTCAGGTGTGACAATCCCTAATGCTAATACATGCTACTACTTGGATACATAAATGACTAGGCCCTGTATAGTTCTCGGGATTCTCACCAAAATTTTCACCTAGAGGACCGTGACAGTTCATTTCTTCTCTCTGTGCACGCAACCCAATGCAAAAAATTTCACACATTTCACCAAAATTTCAACCAACTAAACGGGGCCTAATGACTACTACTCTCCAGGGAATAACTGCATCTGCAAATAGTTCAACACACTCTCATGGCGCTGCTTCCGTTTGTCGTTGTACCCTGCAGTATCCTCAGCCATGAAGTTCAGGCACTTAAGAGCAACTCCAAGAGACTAGCTATCTTGATTTGACTAGCTAAAAAAATGAAAAAAAAATCAACAAAAACAGCATTCCAACAGACTAGTCAAACACCCCGCTAGCTATCCTCGCTAGCTAAACTTGTGCCTTCGCTAGCCAAAGATGGCTAGCGCCCTCTGCTAGCTATCCTTCGCTAGCCAAAGAGGTAGGAGAAGAGATAAGGTATGACACGTGGACCTAGTTGTGGGATGGCTACTCATTTTAGCTAATCTGTTAGAAGAAGAGGAAATATAGAGAAAGAATACTAGCTAAATGACTAGCTAAATGTGAATTTAGGTAGTCTAATTTAGTGAGTCTCTTGGAGTTCCTCCTATCAGCCAGAGGAGTACAGATCAGTTTGATACCGACGCTGCAGAGTGAACTGATGATGCCTCCCCAGCCCCAGGTCAAACACGGCAGATAGCCCTGCTCACATGGTAATCCCATCCAATCAACAACTAGTATAGATATTACTTAATTACCACGTAACTGCTTCTCAAGAATTTAGTTATGGCACTGTTAAGCTTCTCAAACACAAGTAGATTGGATGAATTGCGCCTGATCTGGTCACCTACCAAAAACATTTCTTCACGCTTGAGTTACCAACTTTCACTGAAAGGTACTTCTAGCAAAATAAATCTTGGTTTTCCGTGAATTGTGAGATTCTCCAAACGTAGGAAATTGGAGTTGCTTCTACCGAAAACATTTCTTGAAATCAAGGTGTTCGGGAAGGTTCATAGGTAAAGGAGTTTGAGCTCCATTGAAAGTTGTTCATTTGCACCAATCCTACCGGCTAAATGGCAGTTCTAGAAGATTTCTCTTTAGCAGCCGCAGGTAGCAGTAGCAACACTGCTGCGTGTCTGCTCGACCCCTACTGCAACAAGGAGTCGACAACTAGCCATTTACAGGTGCTTCTACAGCTGCAGATGAGTTGCTCGATCGGCTACCACTTGCGTCGTCGTGCATCCACTTCGTTCCACTCTGTTAACAGAGAGAGCAGGGACAAGTATAGAACACAAGGGAATGGATTCAAGCCAAGAATTCAGGTACAAATAGGAGGATTCAGCACAACAGGAGACCAGGGAGGTCTTGCCTTGAGGGGGAAGAAGAACAATACACTTAGTTTGTTACAATAATCATCGATGCCCTCTACCGCTCATGGCTAGTCACTAAATACCAACTTAGTCAGTTTCTGGACAGCAGGACTACACGGCCCATTCTGGCCCGGCGACACGCGAGTTGGGCCTCCTGACTCTCTGGGCTGACTTCTCTTGTTGGGCTTCAACGGGCTTCCCTTGTGGAGTAGTAACATTCCCCCTCCGTTGAAACGCTGCTTGACCCCAAGCAGGCGCATCTGGGAACAGCTGCTGCAAGGATATAGTGTTCTCCCAAGTAGCAAGCTCCAAGGGCCAATCTGACCACTTCACCAATACCTGCTGAACTGGATGAAGGTCTTTAGTGATCACCTGGCACTTCAGGACCCTCTCAGGAACTCTTGGGGACTCCAGATCATCATGCAAGGAAGAGACTACTTCAGTGTCATCAGTAATAGCTTGCTTGAGCTGACTGACATGGAACACAGGATGAGCAGATGAAGATTCTGACAGCTTCAATTTATAGGCCACTTGACCCACCTTCTAGAGCACCTGGAATGGGCCAAAATACTTGAAAGCCAACTTCTAATTTGCTCGTGCAGCCAACGAGCTTTGCACATATGGTTGTAATTTGAGGAAAACTTTATCACCAACAGAGAACTGTCTTTCAGTCCTGTTCTTATCAGCTTGCTTTTTCATCCTCAAACGAGACCGAGCAAGATACTGCTTGAGCAGTGAGTTCATAGTTTCTCTACCCTGTAACCAAGAAGACAAATCCGGCACACTCACCATGATGCTTGCATCAATACCAAAATGTCGAGATTCATAGCCATATAGTGCTTGAAATGGAGATATTCCAATTGCTGAATGAGGGCAGTTGTTATACCAATATTCAGACAATGAGAGCCACTGACTCCACTTGGATGGGCAGGCATTCACAAAACATCAAAGATATGTTTCCATAGTTTGATTCAGCCACTCTGTTTGCCCATCTGACTATGGGTGATAAGATGTGCTCATCTGAAGGGATATCTCAGCCAGGTGGCATAGTTCTTGCCAGAAGTGACTAGTGAATATCCTGTCACGGTCCGTAACAATGGCACTAGGCAGCCCATGCAAACGGTACACCTGGTCCAAGAATGCTTTGGCAACAGTAGTAGCTGAAAATGGATGGTGTAAGGGGATAAAGTGTGCATACTTAGTGAGGAAATCCACCACCACCAGAATACAGTTTGCAGTACCAGAAGGAGGAAGTCCCCCGACAAAATCCATGGATATCATTTGCCAGGCTTCAGAAGGCACAACCAGCGGTTGAAGAAGACCAGGGAGCTTGGTCCTATCTGGTTTGGACTGTTGGCAGATCATGCAACCTTTGACAAATTGAGTAACAATAGACTTCATTCCCTTCCAAGCAAACAGCTTCTTCACACGCATGTGGGTGACAGGAACACCAAAATGCCCTCCAAGTGCACTGCTATGGCAAGCCTGGAGTAGTTTGAGCTGGAGAGGTTCATTTTGTCCCACCTAGATTCTCCCTTTGTACCTTAACAAGCCTTGATTGTAAGTGAAATTTGGCACTGCTGAAGAGTCAATGGAAAGTCTTGCTATAATGGAGAGAGCATGCTCATCTTGCTGGTAACCATTGACAACTTCTAGAACCCATTTTGGAGTGACAGCCGAAATAGCAGCACAAGTCATCTCATGACTAGTTTTTCTAGAGAGAGCATCAGCCACCCTATTCTAAATACCAGGCTTGTAAATCACCTTGTACTGTAGGCCCAGCAGCTTGGTAAACACTTTCTGCTGCCAATGAGTGTGAAGTCTTTGTTCTGTGAGTTGGCATAGACTTTTCTGATCACTGAAGATTGTGAATTCAGAGTGTTGTAAGTAGGGTCTCCACTGTTGGATAGCCATTAAAATAGCCAAATATTTTTTTTCATATGTGGACAGCCCCTGAGATTTAGGCCCTAGAGCTTTATTGATGAAAGCCAATGGATGTCCCTCTTGCATAAGCACAGCCCCCACACCAGAACCACAAGCATCAGTCTCAATTGCAAAAGGTTTAGAGAAATTTGGCAATGCCAGCACAGGAGCAGAACATAAGGCATGCTTAAGAGCTAGGAATGACTTCTCATGAGCAGATGTCCATATGAAAAGAGTGTTCTTCTTAAGGAGGTCAGTCAGAGGTTTGCTGATTATTCCAAACCCTTTTACAAACTTTCTATAGTAGCCTGCTAGACCAAGAAAGCTCCTTAACTCCTTGGCAGATGATGGAGTTGGCCATTGAGATACAACAGCCACCTTGGATGGGTCAGTTCCAACCCCCTTTTCACTGATTACATGACCCAAGTAAGATATTTGGCGCTGGTCAAATGTGCATTTGAACAATTCGATCTTCCACTGGTCTTTGGCTAGCAGCTCAAACACAATTCTGATGTGCTGAAGATGTTCTTCAAATGATGTGCTATAGATGAGGATATCACCGAAGAATACCAACACAAACTTCCTAAGACAAGAGGCTAAAGTTGTATTCATTGCATCTTGAAAATATCCAGGGGCACTAGTAAGGCCAAATGCCATGATCTTAAATTCAAACTGACCAAAGTGAGTCTGAAATGCAGTCTTGTACTCCTCCCCTGGCTTCAACCTAATCTGGTGAAAACTAGCCCTCAAATCCAAACAAGTGAACCAAGCAGCATTTGCCAACTCATCCAGGAATTCATCAATCACCGGAACTGGAAATTTGCTCTTAATTGTGATGGCATTAAGGTGCCTATAATCTACATAGAACCTCCAAGAATTATCTTTCTTTTTGACCAAGAGAACAGAAGAAGCAAATGAGCTGGAACTTTTTTTGAATCAATCCATTGTTGAGCATTTCTGTGACTTGCTTCTCAATCTCATCCTTCAGAGCTGGGGCATATCTATATGGCCTCATCTGAGTAGGAGTTGCACCTTCTATCAGTGGAATAGAGTGGTCACAGCTTCTGGAAGGAGGAAACTCCATAGGCACTTGAAATAACTCAGCAAATTCCTCAATAAGAGCTTGAATTTCAGAGGGAATGGTTACTGACACTTGGTCATCTTGCACATTCACTTCTACTACACAAACTTGGATGACAGTCCCTTCAGGAATAACAGGGGTACTACCATATAGAGTTGCAGTAGAACCATTGTAAGGTATAGAGAGCCACTTCTGCTTCCAATGCACTTTCATGGGGCTGTGACATTCCAACCAATCCATACCCAAAATTACATCATAAGCATAAAGATTGAGGACCTTCAAATCAGTATGGAAGTCAAACTCTTGCACATACCACTTAGCTTGAGGAAAGCGGGATGAACAGGGAAGATACTCTCCATTGGCCACTTTGACTGAGAATGGTGAATCAATGGCAACAGCACCATGCAACTGAGCAGCTAAATGAGAGCTAATGAATGAGTGAGAACTTCCTGAGTCCACTAAATTTTGATCTAATGCCCCTGAATGATTCCCGAGAGGCATAATGTTTTGAGTGCTGGCAACCCAGACATAGCAACAACAGACAGAGTGACAAATAGTTGAGAAGTACCACCATCAGAATCAACAGTAGCTGAGCAGTCTTCTTCCTCAGATGAGAAAATTGCCATCAACTCCTGAACCACATGCAATTGAACATTATCAGCACACTTATGGTCTTTAGACCATTTCTCAGCACAATACTGATAGAGTCCTTTAGCCCTTCTGAAAGCTTTCAGAGATCGCCACTTGTCATCAGCAGAAGAAGCTCTTGCAGATTCCACCATTCTTCTGTCTTCAGCTGCTGCATTAGAAGTTTTGTTTTGCTTGTAGCTTGGAGGAAGTAGAGGCAAGGCATTCTTGAAATAAGGCTTGCTGGGATAAGAAGATTCAGACTTCTTATAATCCCTCTTCTTAGTAGTAGCCTCATATAGCTCCTCCTGCAATTGAGCAATAACATAGGTAGTATCCAATTCTTGTGGCCTCTGAATAAGCACAGTAGATTTCAATTCATCCTTTAGGCCATCAATGAACCTCATAGTGTGGTGTAAGGGATTAGATGGACCCACATAGGCTGCTAGCTGATCTAACAGTTCAGAAAATTTTTCTATGTATTCAGGAACAGAGCTAGTTTGTCTAATAGTCAGTAACTGCCTGACTAGGAGTTCATGCTGATCCCTACCAAAATGGTCTAGCAAAAGAGATGCAAATTGGAGCCAAGAGCAGGACTTAAGCTTGTTTTCTATAGAAGGTAGCCAATGGGATGCTGGTGGAACAAAATGCATAGTGGCTACCATTATCCATGTAGACTGCTCAACATCATACAACTCAAAGTAATCTAAGCATCTGCTAAGCCACAATTTGGGATTGCCTCTATCGAAACTAGGAAAAATCAACTTAGGCAACCTACTGACAGCACTAGATGTATGAGGACTAGCAGATCGAACATGATAATCTGAAGTAGGAGCAGTAGGAATAAAATTCTTGTGAGAAGGAATTGGTAAAGGACACGCACCCTTGACTGGGGGATGAAGTATGGTCGTAACAGATCCATATCCATCCTCCCGGTGATTGTTGTGAACGTCGTGCCCATGGGGCCTGTCGATCTTGTCCGCAGCAGGAGGGCGCCCGGACATCGACTGAGTGTGGACGATGCCTGCGGAGATTGGCTTGACATTACTGGATGGAGCAGGAGTTCCTTGTGGCCACGAAGCACCGAAAGAGAGAATGGGCGGAGAGCGCTCATGCACCGACCGCTCCCAATGTTTGGAGAGCTTGCCGACCTCCAGCTGGATGTCGTCGACGGTGCCCTCCATGGTACGGCTCCAATCCTCGAACGATGAAGTAACCCGCTCTAGCGCACACATCCTGGTGTCGTGGGCGATCTCCAGATCGACGAAATGCCGCTCCTAGGCTTCATCATTCCGCACAAACTTGATGTCGAGCTTCTCGTCGAGATCCTTGTAACTTGCCACTGTCGTGGCCTTAATCTCGTCGAACTTGTGGTCGATCATGTCGATGATGCCTTGAATTGCAGGCTCCATGGTAAGCTAGTGGAAGATGGTGCTCGGATCGGGCAACTGGATCAGAATTACAGGGCACAAACTCGAGTGGATCTCGAATCTGTGAACTCCTTACCAAATCTGGTGCCGCCCAATCAACGAGATCCGCAAGGAATTCGACCAATTCCCCACCACTACGGCAACCTGAGAACCAATTCGGCCAAGACGGATCATGCTCACCGAGATGGATTCTCAAGGAGACACGAAGCAGGGGTAAAGGGGATCGAACTATGCGGCTCACCAGAATCGAACAAAGTCTGATACCAATTGCTAACAGAGAGAGAGAAGGGACAAGTATAGAACACAGGGAATGGATTCAAGCCAAGAATTCGGGTATAGATAGCAGGATTCAGCACGGCAGGAGACCAGGGAGGTCTTGCCTTGAGGGAGAAGAAGAACAGTAAACTTAGTTTGTTACAATAATCATTGATGCCCTCTACCTCTCATGGCTAGTCACTAAATACCAACTCAGTCAGTTTCTGGACAGCAGGACTACACGACCCATTCTGGCCCGGCGACACGCAGGTTGGGCCTCCTGACTCTCTGGGCCGACTTCTCTTGCTGGGCTTCAATGGGCTTCCCTTGTGGAGTAGTAACACACTCTCCCTCCAGTCCGGTTCTGTAGAAAAAGGTGCGTACAGCAAAGTGCGTTGAACAAGTTAAAGAGCCGCGGAGCAGTAAAGGAACCGTTGATGCGGTGCGATCGCATGCAACGCGCAGGTGTCAGATTTTGAAATTCGAAGTTTGAGGTTTGAACCTCCTCTGCCGGATTGGATTCGCGCTCACGTGTTCTTACAGATCAAATCATTCAATCGGCAATGTTTGCGAATTCAATTTCCGTCCATGCATGCAGTCCTCGTTCCGCAACTTTCACAGATGATGGGCCTTTCCGGTGCTGGGCCTAATCGGTCTCAGAATGGGCTAATGTCGACAGAAAACGAATGGAAAAAGTTTGTCTAGCTTCCTTGGACACAAGACTGAGTTCATGTTTCCTTCTTAGACTCAAAAACCGGGTAAACCACCTCTCTCAACTTTTAAAACCATTCAATTTACCTCCCTATCGTGGTTATAAGCGGTTTTGAAAGGTGGTTTTGTCGTTTTTAATTAAAAATAAATCTTATAAATACTTAATAAAGTTATCAAACCATTAAAAATATCCCTAAAATTCTAAAAATTTTGAAAAAAAATCCTAGAGATGGAAATCAAATGCAAAAAATCTAAATTAAAGATTTTATAACTAGTGCAAATATCTATAAAATTTTGTAAAATTTAGCTTTGCTCAATGGAAAATATAGAGAACTTTTTAAAAGCATATATTAACATATATTAAAATATTGAATATTTTCAAAATAAAAGCTTTAAAATGAAACTGGTGTTATACATTTATCGAAAATGCATAAATGCATTCAACATTAATATATGTTACATTTATGATGAATGTATTCATGTCAGTATCTTTTCATGATTTTATTGCAAAAAGTATTTAAGATCAATTGGACAATTTTATAATGGTTTAATTTTTTGGATATACTTTTCATTTTTTATAGAGCTAAATTTAAATTTTTGAAAATGTTATAGACATTTTCACTTGTTTTAAATATTTTGTTTAGATTTCTTGCGTCTCAATCCATATTTATAATTTTTCTCATAATTTTTGGAGCTTAGAAATATTTTTTTTTGCGATTTAATAACCTCATTAAGTATTTACATGATTTATTTTTAATTGAAAATGACAAAATCGTTTAGGATGTAATTTAAACAGTTTTGAAACTCGAGTGAGGTAGTTCACCCGGTTTTCAAATCTAGGTAGGAATCGTGGACTCGACCCTGTGTCCAGGGAGGTAAAACGAACGTTTTCCAAAACGAATTGATGATGGGCCGTAACAAGAGGGATTTACCAGCTCAAAAGAAAAGAAAAGGAGAGTGAGATGGTTGCGGAAGTCCTATATACCTTCCGGAAGATTTTTTTTCTTATGAAACTATATTAACCTACTAGAATGCCAAATAATAGTCCACCAACATCAAACCTAGCATCCATTCTCTTCCTCCCGTGAACCTGCCGCCACCCTTCTCCTCCCGCGCGCCGTCCTCACCCGCTAGCCCTCAGCGCGCACGCCTGCCATGGCCGCCTCCTCCGCTCCCTCGCCGGCCTCCACCACCGCTGGCGCGCGACGACGCTGCCCGCCATGCCACCGCGCACCCCCGCGGCCGTCCCACGCGCCATCGTGGCCGGCCGGCGTGCCGCCACCGGCTCCGAAGAAGAAGCCCAAAAATGTTGGTCTTTGGTGCTAAAATTGTTTCAATATTTCCAAAAAATGTTGCAATATTTTGTAAAATGTTGACGAAAAATGACTAAAAATGTTGGAAAAATATTGTAACATTTCTAAAAAATGTTGTAACATTTTTTATTTAATAACCATAAGCTGGAACTACTAACTTGCAATATTAGATGGGCTTCAACCATTATCCACCTTCCGGTAGTTAAACCCCGCCGGATGGTTGTGCCGTATGCCCTATGCCGTATGCAAATTGCGAACTCTACATAGTACTCCCTCTGTCTCGTTATGATAGTCGCTGGGAAACTGAACCACAAACCAATGCAACTGCGAAAAGACCTTATCACCCCTACTATCAACCCTACTATATGCCAATACAACTCATCTCAACCCCCGCCATCTTCGCGCCAACAGGTGGGCCCTCCCTCGGCCCTTCCTCACCGCCACGGGCCTCTGCTCCCGTTGATGGCCAAGACGTCGTGTGTCGTGCCGTCACCGGGGAGGCGGCTTCCCGTTGGGGCCGCGTCGCCGCGACGTGATGGCCGCACCTTACGCGACGGGACGAGGCAGCTCGACGGAGTCTGGCCGCGGCGAATACGAGCAGAACGCGGGCCTCCGCTCCCATTGACGGCCGAGACGGCCGTGCGTCGTGCCGTCGTCGGGGAGGCGGCTCCCCGTTGGGGCCGTGTTGCCGCGATGTGATGGCCGCATCTTCCGTGATAGGATGGGGCAGCTCGGCGGAGCTTGGCCACGGTGGATATAGGCGGACCGCGGGGATGAGGCTCGGTGGGCGGACATCGTGCTTCGAATCCTCCGCCGTAGGATGGGCCTCGGCTGGGGAGCCTTGGCCGGAGGAGGCAGATGTCGTGCACCACCGGGAACCTTGGCCGAAGGAGGCAGATGTCGCGCGCCTCCGGGACCCCACGCTACCGGCTCTCATGTCCTGGCGCACTGGATCTCGGCGCAGGGGAGTCGATGGAGAGGGCCGTCGGTGGAGGGGAGTTGACGGCGTGGGGCCTGGGATGAGGCTGCGCGGGCTCGTGGGCGAGGACGACCCTCTCCGGTGGGGACGTGTCGACGAGCTTCTGCAGCAGCACGGCGAAAAGCTCCTCCAGCGACGGTGCCGCGACGACGAGCTCCTCCACGCGTCCTCCCATCTCCGGCGCTGCGAGGTTGGGGATGAGACTCAGATTTGTTTTTGGAATCTGTGTGTGGTGGTGGGAGCTCGCCAGAAGAAACAGAGGATTTTTTTTTTTTTGAGTAGGAAGAAACAGAGGATTGGAAGGAAGCCAAGCGGTGCAGTTAAGAGGCCTACGAGAGCTATGATGGTGCAGTTAGAGCAACTCCAACAGTTTGGCAAATCAGGTTGACATCTTTGATTTTTGGCAAAAACACTGAAAATACTCCTCTAACAGTTTGACAAATCAGGTTGGCATCTTTGGCAACTTGGCAAAAACTAGCCTCCAGCGCGTATATATACGCGCGCGGTAACAACTTGGCATCGGCGCTTCTTCCGTGGGTGGAGAGAGGTGGGAGGGTGAAAAAAGAAATAAAGGATACAAAAGGGTTCTTGATTTAAGTTTTCAAAAGGTGGAAGGGCATAACATAATTTTATTTCTCTTTCAGGGTTCCTGATGTAAGTTAGATCTTGATTTGACAAGTGGGTTATGCCAAACTATTAGAGATGAACACTTTTTTTTACTTGGTATATCTTTTTAGAAGTTGGTAAAACACAAGATTTGCCAAGTAAAATTTGGCAAACTCTTGGAGATTCTCTTAGAGCTAGGCCAGCGACAAGATTTTGGGACGGTACCCTGTAGCTAGAACGACCGTCTTTACGGGACGAAGGGAGTACACTACTAGTAGTTTTTTTCCCAAAAAAAAACTACTATACACCACAAACATTTGGAACCTTTTGAGAGCTACTACAGTATATGATTAGGAAACCCAAGGTGGATTAGGAAGCGCCTTGAACAGCTCGCGTGCCTCGGGATGTGCGAAAAAAAAAAGAAGAGGTTGCTACTCGCTGTTGCTGTCTCGGAGGTTGCTTCTGCTCGTCCATACGTGGCTGGTTGGTACCCTATCCTTCATTAGCCTAGAACCAATGATTAATCTTACTAGCATTCTCTGATCCTTGCGTGATTGTCGGTTTCGAAATTTGATTAGGCGCTTCGTGGGTCGTGACCTTCTGCTTGAGCAAATCCATCTTCACGTACTGTACTGCTCCCTCTGTGTTCCAAATTGTAAGTTATTTTTGATTTACTAGATTGATAAATATTGCTGTATTTGTATCCGGTACCTAGTAAAAATATATGAACTTGAAAACACTGAAATGATCTTACGTTTTTGGAACAGAGAAAGTGGTAGCTTTCTTATTCAGTTCCAACAACTTCGAAGCACTGTTCATCGTAAAACTTCAGCATGAATTCTCGTTGAAGCGCTGAAGATGTTTACACGCAAACATTGACTTCTTTCGTGGGCTCTCATGCCGGTAGCGCTTGTTTCGTGGGCTCTTATTCAGATCCACCGAAGGTCGCTTGGTCGCTTTGGAGGAAGCGGAACAGACGCGTTCATGACAAGGAGGCTCTCATGCCGGTGGCGCTCGTTCCGGCGATCCTAGATGAGGCTAGGTCTTGGGCGCGCGCGGACTTCCTCCCGCTCGCTAGGTTGTTAGGTGTTCGCCCGGTGAAAGCGGTGTAAAACTTTCGCCTTCTTTTCGTTAGGCTCCGTGCCTTGTTGCAATCTAAACCGGATATTTTTTCTCCTCTCTTAATGAAAAACGTATTTTGCACGTCTTAAAAAAACTCCTTTCGTGGGCGATAAAAGTAGCCTATGCGATGCGACCACTTCCAACAACCTCGGGAGATCGTTGGCCGTCGAAGCAGTCACGGACGGTGGATGGGTACCTACCTGCCCCGTCGACAGGACCAAGTGCGCCTCCCGCCGGCCGCCACGCAGCGCTTTTTTTTTTCTTTTTCTTTTAGAATGCCACACTGCGCATTTTTTCCAGCCTTCTTCTTCCCCGTCCTCTCACGGGACCCACGGGCGATCCGGTGGCAAAATGTGGACGCACACCGCCCACGTTTCAGGCGAAAATCGCAAGAATGCCACTCAGACAGAGTACAGATCAGTTTGATACTGACTGTTGTACTATGACGAAACCTTACACGAACAATGAAACGAAAGACTCATGCAGAAAACATAAAGAAGACAGAAAACTAATTCTTCACAGTGTAATTCTCAAAAGACCATCCCCTTTACAAGTGCCGATCGGTCTCCTTTTATAGGGAGACGAACGGACTTTTTACATTCCAAAATTGACCTTGTGTAGAAAGAATCTAACAAGAATGTACAAAGCTAATACTGGGAATTCTCCGTGGGGTCTTCACGTAATCGGCGCTTTCCTGATTCCACGCCACATATTACGGCGCTTTTTCCGGCATCAGCACATACGCTTGTCGGGTGAAGACCTTCGACTTTGGAGACAATCCCTTCGCCTGATGAATTCCCAACCTGAAACATACATTAAACAAGATGTGAAGAAACATACTGTTAGCAGCGACGAAACCCTGAGCGAAAGATGAGCCAAGATACATGGCGCAAGGTTGATTCGACTCCTGGGTTTCGTCCCGGCAAAACTGACGGCGTTGGGTCAGAAATTAAAGAAATAAAACCCTTCACACCGTGTCGTTTTTCGGGTGACGAAGGGTACCTGACGAAAACTAGCCTAACAAGGATGAAAAGACGTTGATTGGCTCTAGGGTTTCGCTGCCAGTATTTTTGAATTGCCCATAAAGGATGCGAGGGTCTTAAAATTTTAACCCTGCTAAACTCGATTCCGAATCCCCCCCAACACTGACGCTGCAGGGTGATGAACTTGATGCCTCCCCATCCCCGGTTCAACACGGCGGATAGCCCTGCTCACATGGTAATCCCATCCATGGTAGCCCTGCTCACTAGTATATAGATTACCGAATTACCACGCACTGCCTGCTCCAACAATCTTTCTATTCTTGCTAGCTAAATTTGGAGTTTGAGCCCTTTTGTAAAAATAAAAAACTATGTACTTCAAAAGGGTATTCCAACATATTAGCTATTTTCTATTTTTCAAATCTCACTCACCACTCACTGAGGCACGAGGCCCACCTGCATTCTCTTCCTCCCCCAACCTTATCCTTTCTGCATCCCCCACCCTCCGCACTTATTTTTTCCGCCGGCTGGCCAATCCACCCACCCGGCCACCCCGCGACGGCGCCCCCTCCTCGTTCGGCGGAGCTCGCCCGCTCAATTGGGCGCGACCCCTGCAGCGGAGAAGCTCACGCGCGCGGTCCACGGCGGAGCTCACCGCCAGCTCTGCCTCGAGGCCAAGCTCCAGCGACGAAGAAGCTCGGTGGCGACCAAGCTCCAGCAGGTAGGTGGTCGCGGCCCTCTTCCTCTTCCTTTCTCCTGGCCGCGGGGGAGTCGGCCCTCCTCCTCCTCTCTCCCGGCCGTGGGGGGTGGCTGACCTCCTCCTCTCTCTCTCGGCCGAGGGGGGCGGCTGACCTCCTCCTCCTCTCCCGGTAGGCCGCCGGCCGCGGCAGCCCTCCTCCTCTCTCCCGGTCCCGACCGCAGCGAGTCCTCTTCCTAGCTAGCGGCGCACCTCTCCTCCTGCGGTCCCTGCCGGCGGTGGCCCGTGCCCTTCCTCTGCTCCCTACCAGCGGCCAGCGGCGTGGGCGTGCAAGAGCAGAAATTGGTGCGAGGTCGGGGCGGGAGGGGTCCATGCCGCAGAATCCGACGATTTGGCGAGGCAGACGGGCTCGCCACAAGTCGCGAGCCACCTGGGGGATAGCGAGGGAGGATTGCGATTTTGTAATTTGTCGAGTCTGTTGGAACGGTGGAAACGGGATTTTTTTCATTTTTTAGCGATGAAAAACAATTTAAAGGAGTTGTTGGTGCCGTAACTGCTTCTGAAGAATTTAGTTATGGCGTCGTTAAGCTTCTCAAACACAAGTAGACTGGATAAATAGCGACTGATCTCTGGTCACCTACCGAAAACATTTCTTCACGCTTGAGTTACTAACTTTCACTGAAAGGTACTTCCAGCAAAATAAGGGCTTCTTTGGAACAAAGAATTCTCAAAACATAGGAATAGGAAAAATGTAGGATTTAAGTTGGTTGTCAATTGCAATCCTATAGGAATGAGAATGTAGGAAATTTTGCAATTATGATGTTTGGATACAACTAGGAATGTCTAGAGAGATAGACACAAAGGAAAATTTTCAAGAGGTTGGACCTCTTGTTAGATTTCCTCCAAAATTCCTATGGAACAAGGTAATCCTTACGAATTTCACAGTATTGGTAGGAATCCAATCCTTTGTTCCAAAGACCTTCAAAGAAAATTTCCTATAAGATCCAAATTCTCTAAAATTCCTACACTTTTCCTTTGTTCCAGAGAGGGCCTAAATCTTAGTTTTTCTGTGAATTGTGACGGCTCCCAGTGTTTCTTCTTCCTCCGTCTCCCTGCGCCTTCCTCTTGCATGTCCGCCGTGGCCTCGCCTCCCTGCGCCCCCACTGGCCTCCCGGCGGGTGGGAGGTGGGCGGGGGCAGCCGGCGGCGAGTCGCCGCGGCCGCTAGCGGTGGTCGAGGCAGCGGCCTTAGGGTTAGGGTTTCGGAGGTTCGGGTTTTGGGGGTCTCCAATGTTCGCCGGATCTAGAAGAAGGAGGGGTCGGGGGCGCCGGAGGACCGGCGGTGGCAGCGGTTCAGCCGGCGGCGGAGGGCAGGCGACGCGGTAGTGCCTCCGGCCGGGCAGGGTCGGACGGCCGGTAGGCCGGTGACCGGCGGCGGGGTGCGGCGAGAATGGTTCGGGTTAGGAAGGGCGGGGTAGGGGGCGGACAGCGGAGGACGAGGCGGCGGGGATGGTGTTGGAGGAAGAAGGTGAGAAAGAAGATGAAGATGAGTAGTTAATGAGCCTGATAGGCTTTAAAAATTCAATCTTTATCCACCTTCAACAAGATATATAGGAGCCCCTGCTCCATCTCCTATAAACGGACAGTGAGCTGCTCTGTAGACCGTCTCATCAATTCCAAATTTTGAAGCAAATACGATCACATTCACATTTACAGGGCATGGCAGTGATGCAATAACCATCAGAAGCCGAGGCTACTCCCAGGCCGCCTACTAAACAATGTCCAGGCGTTCAAACATGGATGGGTTGGTGGCCGCCGTGGGTGCACCTGGTTACCAGAATGCCACAATTCTTCGGTACCATAAACAATCAGATGTTGACTCAGAACCCACGATCCTCTTCCGTTTAGAATTCTCCATCCCATTGCCACCTCGAGTTTTCTAACCATTAGCTACCCATGACTGGATCTCTGCATGTGTTGTTGTGTTTAAGTATCCTGCTAATCAACTGTTAATAGTACAAATTGCACACTGCCCGGTGTCAGTTCAAGAACCGAGGAGGAAGGCGCCGTGATTCTCAGCTCTGACAGTCATATCATTAGGTGAGCTTCTGAAATTCTTCTTCCTTTTGATTTGGTCTGGTTCAGATGGTTTCAGTTTTTCATTTGCGAGAAGATGCAGAGTCTGTGATCATTTAGAAAATTAGGATAATAAACAGCATATTGTCCAATGTTTCAGATATTTTTGGAGCGACAGAGCTGACTGGAAGAGATGGGGTGCGTCTCTTCCAAGATCCTGGCGAAATCAGGGAGCTATCAGGAGAAGGGGAGCCTGGGCCACAGCTTGCAGAGGAGCAGCGTGATCGAGGAGATCATCCTGTCCAGCTCCAAGAGCAACGGCGACCAGTTCCTGGCCCTCCTCTGCGCGTCCAACTCGGCGGCCAGGAAGGCCAAGGAGCCCGAGCAGAGCCCGGCGTCGGTGGCGGAGGTAGTGGCCGAGCCGGCTGCCAAAATCGAGACCATCAACGTGTCCGAGCTGCTCGCCGGCCTCGAGGAGGAGAACGCCAACGAGCAGAGCGATCGCAAGGATGGCGACAGGTCGCCGGGTCGGTGCGTCTCGGACGGCGGCGCCGCCGGGAGGACGAGGAGCTTCCGCACGGTGGAGGAGTTCGACGCGCTGGTGACGCAGGCCGGCTCGTTGGAGCGCGCGGCGGAGCGAGAGGAGCCGAGAGCGGCAGCGGCAGAGACTGCCGAGGCCGCTGAGAGCAGCGGCGGCGTGTCCGGGAAGGTCGAAGAGGCGGAGGCTGCCGGCGCGAGGAGGCGGGCGAGGGCGCGGCAGCTGGGCGAGCTGAACGTGCCGGCGGCGTTCGACTTCTCCAAGTCCGGCAGCCTACGGGACTGGCTGTGCCAGGGCGGGCAGATCTTCTCGCCAGGCTCTTACGTCACGCCCAAGTTCGGGGCGGCGCCGGCGTTGCCCGCCAAGGACGGAGGAGACCAGAATCGCGGCGAGCAGCAGCAGGAACACGCGCTGTTCGACCCGGAGCTCGTCGCGCAGTTCGAGCGGGCCATGGAGCAGCTGTCCGAGGACGAGGGCCGCGTCCTCGACGGGATTCTGGAGGCGCTGGAGTCGGAAGCCGGGGAGAAGGACGGCGCGGCGGCGTTCGGGAGGGTGAGCAACGATCAGCCGGCGCCGGCGCCCGTGGCTGCGCAGCAGGTCTAGCGCCGGCGACGGGGAGTTGGTGGCTGTTAGTTCGTCAGATTTTTCCGTTTTTGGGTGAATCTGATGCGACTGTAAGACTGTAAGTACGGAGTGTTCAGAGATGGTTTGAGTATTTTCGTTTGTGTTTACTCAAGCATATGCTTGTAGTCGGTAGATTTGTTTAGTGACAGTGAGCTTGTGTCTTGTTCAGCGGCAAAATGTATCGACAAAACGACCCAAATGTCCATGACAAAATGTACTACTTCCATAATAACATAATGTTTTACTTCCATAATAGAGCATAATGTTCAATACGACACCAGTGATAGTGTCACAAACATGCAGACATCAAATTGTGGCAAAGGCTCCTAGTTTCACTCCAATGAAGAGGAAGTTTAGGCAGTTGCACCACTACAACGACACTCGTTCATCATGTCAAGGTAAAACTATTAGAAAAGAAAGAAAATTAGCATATAAGAATTTTTGAAGCTATCATAACTAGTGGTGTCCCCCCAACAACAATCAACATAGCGACAGAAATTCAGATCTTTGCAGGCTCATTCTCTGTGGCTGCAAGCATCATCTTACAGGCATGTCAGGAGCTCAATGATCGTGATTTGGGTGCCTTCGAGGCTTCTACATCTTTGAACGAATAGACGACACCAACTTTGAATAAGGACCATTGTTGCAAACAGCCTATAGAACTAGGCAACCCAGGACTTCTAGATGCACAAACGCCTTCTAATGCATCCAAAACACTAAGCCGGTGGGAGTAAGACCGCCCCCACGGTTTTCATTAAGAGAAGAAAGTCTCCTCCCGGCTTAAAAAACCTCCGAACTCCGACTTCACCGGCGAGGGGATTTTTTTCGAGAAATAAATCCCTGCTGAGATAAACCTGTGTTCGATGGGATTCGAACCGAGGCCGGCGGCGTTCCCATCTGCAACGCCTACCAACCGAGCTACATCTCGTTCTCGCCTTCGATTGCATCCGAACGAGAATTTTTAGATGGATCTTTGGATTGTCAATTATGGTAAGAGATTCAAGAGAAGCGAGCTCTACACTGGGCAACTCTTTCATATCACTGCACAATGTCAACATAAGAAACCTCAAGTTGGGTAGACTAGGCGAACGTCTAGGCTCTGAGGACACTGCTCCTATAAGAAACCTTAGCTTTGGCCGACTTGAAATGACCAAAGGACTGGGAAGCTCCGGGAGCTCGACTAGCTTAATTCTGGCTGCCACGGTGAGGAGCGTGAGGCGCTTCAACATTTCTATCTCGTTGGGGCAAGTGTAAAGATCATCACAATACTCAACCCTCTATACCTCAATATTGCCGAAATAACCCCACAGCACAATTGACCATTCAACATAGAACCAACCGCTTTCCTCTAACCACAGGAATCGAAGCGCTTTGTAGGATCGATGGCTTATAGAAGGGGGTTGAATATAGACCTTTTTCAAATTTTTAGAACATAAAGCAAACCTTAACCTATATTTGTAGTGTTGCTCATCTAAAAAGGTTTCTTTCTACCAACTAAGCACACTAGCAACAAAGTTCCTTAGCAAGATTCACACTAACATGAGAAAAGCACCCTAGTCAAGATAAGCAACAGACAAAGCACACTAGGAGAAAACTAGAGCAAAGGAACTCAAAAGCTGAAAGTAATACGGAAATAAGTGCAAGAAGGTAGAGCAAGTGGACAAGAGACAACCGAATTTTTCCCGTGGTATCGAGAAGTTGACGCTTCTCCCTAATCCACGTTGGAGCACTCACAAAGAGTTTTGCTCCCCCTCAAGCCACTTAGACTTGAGTGCTCACTAAGAGTACCCGTTCTCCATCTCCAGAATGGTGGGTCTGTAAGGAATCAGATGCTCGTAGCCTAAGAGGGGGAGGGGGTGAATTAGACAACTTAAAAACTTAACCTATGGCTTTCACTACTTTGCATGAACATAAACTAGAACATACTATCTAGATGTGCAACTAAGGTTGTTCTAGTGTGAAACTCCCATCCCAAAACAAGTTTTGCAACCTATAGCCAATCCTAACAAGATACTACTCTAGGAAAGTAAAGGCAAACAAGGATTGCAAGAATGTAATGCGGAAACGTAAAGGGGATGAGAGGAAGCAAACTCTTGACACGCGATTTATCCCGTGGTATCGGTAGGCACTAAGCCACCCCTAGTCCACGTTGTTGAAGCACTCTACACAAGAGTATTGCTTCCCGGTCACCAAGTCTCTTCCAAGAGCACCACTTGACTTGCCACTAAGGCTGGCCACAAAGGCACTCGCCAAGCTCCCTTGGTCACCTTGATACCACCTCCACTAAGGAGCTTCTCCACCAAGGGAAGGGGGTCTCCACGTCCCCCGCACAAAGTGTCCTCGCCGCTCCACACCAAGCCGGAGGGTCAAAGACGTTTGCCGGAGAGCCACCTAGGCTCCAAGGCTTCCGGCGCACCTCGTACAACTTGATCCACTCGAGAATCACCTCACAAGGGACGCACACCTTGCACTCACTCAGCCCTAAGCTAAGCCTAGCACTGAGCACACACACAAAGCATGTGCAAGTCTATGGATGAGCAATTTAGCACTTGGATGGCTTGGATATGATCTTCTATGAGTCTTGAACTTCTCTGCACTTCCACACACTCCAGCAACTCCAAATGGGTGAGTGGAGGGGGTATAAATAGCTCAAGGCTTCCAAAGAGCCGTTGGCTAAAAGCTGCTAAAATTAGTACCGTCGGATGAACCGTCGCTATACTTTTCCCAGGCATCGGTTCATCCGGTGCCCTCCACGTCACATGACCGTTGCTTCTCTGCTGACACACTTCCTCCGACGCTTGCACCGACGGTCCGTCTCTCATGTCGTTGGTTCATCCGGTGCTGAAGGATTTCTTCCCAAAACCTTACTGGTAGTTACTTTGCTGCCGTCGGATGAACCGCTGCTCAATCCCTTGTGTCCATCGGTTCATCCGGTGCTGAAGGGCTTCGTGCTCGGACCTATCTGTTAGCAATCATACGGTCGCCGGATGAACCGTTGCTACACCATCGGTTCATCCGGTGCTGTTGATTCCTACTTGCTAGGTTTCTTGATTCATCCGGCGCAACTAGAAATGGGAGCGTCGGTTGATTCGGTGATCATCATGTTGACTTGAGTCTGCACGCAGTGTACCACTTCATCCGGTGATTGCACCGACGCCGCTTCCAAGGGTACCGTCGGTTCATCCGACGGTGGTATTTCTTTTCTTTTTCTTCCACGGTTTCTTCTCATTTTGGCATGTGGTATTTTTGAATCTATGAGACCTAGAAATGTCTACAAAGACATGCTCAACAATATGGTTAGTCCTATTAATCATGTTGTCATTTAATCACCAAAATCAAACTTAGAACAAGTGGCATAAGAGGCCATGTTCGCTACATGGGTCTCAATCTATTTACACCAAGAACTTCCCGGAACTCCCACAATCTCCAAGAGCTCACCAAGAACCCTAAATCACCGAGACCGTCTAGGAGCTGTCAAACTCCAAGAGTAACAAGCTCACACACTTTCACATGATCAATGCACTCAGCTATGCCATTGAAAGCACCTTGAAACTCTTGATCACCAAGAAAGAATCCCTCTTGGTTAGGAAGATGAAATCCAAATGATCAAAGCACTAGCTCTTCTTCTCCTTGGTTGTTGTGGTTCTTCAGAGTGGCAAATGTAGCTCAAGAGACGCAGGAGGGTCCAATTTATAGGCCTAGCAAGGTTGGTTAGCCGTTAGAAAAGTCCTTTGAAAAGTAGTACCGTCGGATGAACCGACGGTTCCCCTTACGACAGCGTCGGATCATCCGGTCACTCTGTCTGATGAAATATAGCCGTTGAACCCAAACGCTGTACCACTTCATCCGACGCATGCACCGATGCTGCGTCGGTTTATCCGGTGCTGAAGCAACTTCACTTAGTTTGTCTCTTCGTAGAATAACCATAGGCGTCGGATGAACCGCTGGTAGTCTTGATGAGCGTCGTTTCATCCGGTGCTGAAGCAAGTTCACTCGGTGCGTCTCTGTATGATTTATATGCACGCGCCGGATGAACCGATGCTTGGACCGTCACTTCATCCGGTGCTGAAGGCTCTTGACTCGAATCATCACTATTACCAAACCCTAGGTCACCGGATGAACCGATGATGCACCGTTGGTTCATCCGGCGGTGCTGTTTTCTCTGAAATTGTCACATAGATCATCCGGTGCAACTAGGATTGATAGCGTCGGATCATCCGACGCGCCCTTTTTCATTTCAACTCGTCCAATTCAATCGCCTTTGAGTTTTCTTTCAATTCTTTTGCTTCCAATGTGTTTCCATGAGTGTCTTGAGCTGTTTAGTAACCAAGGAGCTTGATAGTGCATGAATATAGCATAGCATTTGGCATGGTCAAGCTACTAGAGTGTGAACCCCTCTTAATAGTACGGTCAAACACTACAAACTAGCAAATCCAAGTGTCCTTCATCTCCTTGTGATACTTGGAACTAAGAATGTCCTTAGCCTTGTAGTCTTTGTCCATTGATCAACCATAATTTCAATTTGAGGGGTCTCATTTCACTAATCACTTATGACAATAACCTAAGAATAAATCCGCTACAAAACAAAGGTTAGTCACAAGTATATAGTTGTCATTTATCACCGAAACACACCCTTACCAAAGGTGCGGTGGGGCCTTGATGCTTACAATCTCCCCCTTTTTGGTGATAGATGACAACACAAGTAGAGATATACGAGAATTTGAAATTAAAGCATATCCTCTACAACTAATGCTTGGAAAAGATATAAAGAAGCACACATGCATTAATTAAACAAACACATAAGCATGAGTAGACATGTAAACCATCAACATACACAAGATCCAAATACATGTCTCATCATGAACTCCATAAAACAAACAAGGGGCACAAAAGCTCTCAAAGCACACTCCCAAGCTCCCCCTATCTATCTCCCCCTTTGGCAACGAGCACCAAAAAGGGACCTAGTCCTACTGAGGTGGAGGAGAAGTCGGCGGCGTCGAAGTAACAACCACTGAAGGCGCGACGTGGTACTCGGAGGTGTCACCGTCGTCGGACTCGAACCCCGACAGCTCAGAAGATCGTACTGGTGAAGAAGCTGGAGCGGTGTCGGTGTCGGTGCCGGTAGAGGTAGGAAGCGCCTGAGAGCTCGCCACTGCCATCTCTGACTCGATCTGCTGAGTGATCGTACGAAGTGTGGTATCCTCCTGATCGAGTCTCTCTGTCCGAGGAGTAGCCATAGTCGGCAGAGGCGAGGTGAACCCCAAAGAAGGACGTGCCGGTGTCTCAAAGATAAGAGGTCATGTCGGGAACGGAGACATCAGGTGGGTCGAAGGAGTTTGTGAGAACTGACCCGCCCTGAGCTGCTCAAGTAAAGTGGTCATCTGTGGAGTCGAGAGCGGCTGAGTGGCAAACGTCCCTGACTGAAGGAGCGGTGAGATTGAAACTGTCGGGATGGGGAGGCTCACAACACTGGCTGGAGGGAGAGAGACTGCCGGCTCAGGCTGAAGTAGCTCCTAGGTAGGAAGAGTCGGAAGCTGAAGCGCCGTGTGCTGGAAAAGCTGACCCAAGCAGGTAGACATAAATGAGAACATCTGAGCGGTCATCATCTGCTGCTGCTGGATCTGCTGCCTCTGAGCCTCCTGCTGCTAGCAAATACTGTCAAGTATGACCTGCTGAGCCTCCTGCTGCCGCTGAAACTGCGCCTGCATCTCGCGCTAAATCTCCATAGTGGCCTTGGACTGGTCTGCCAAGGACTGGATCACTGAAGCCAAAGAGTCGGGCTGAGTATCCTGAGAAGTAGAGATTGGAGGCATCGGTGACTCAGCCTCTCGCTGTCCTGGCAAACTGGAGTCGCCAGCCTCGTCGTCATGGGTACGACGAACACGGAAGACGGGCTGTGGCTCAGGCTCAAAGTCCTCGTCCTCGCTGGAGTCCTCAGTGTCGGTGGCAAGGTACTGAGGTAGAGGCCCCTCAGCTAGAGCAAGAAGCTCGTCCTGATGTGCGGCCTCGTCCATAGCTGCCTCAGCTTGCAGCACGTGCCTGGAGGTCCTCAACTGCTCGCCTCCGTCCTCTGGGTCCCTGCCTCCTGTCCCCTGGCATCGGTGGCTGGTAAGTCTTGAACACGTACTTGGATCGCTCCAAGACAGAGATATAGCACTGTGACTCGAGTCGAGAGAGCATCCAGCTGATCCAGTGAGCAAAAGGAAACTGTCGGGTCATCCCCATACCATCCATGATAGCATCCTCGATCTCACTGAGCAGAATATCCACGATGTCGAACGGCCGGTGAGTCATGATATACAGAAGTAGCCACTGCTGAACTCCGGTGATCGACTCTGCATTCCCCATCCTGAAGAGTAGGGACCTCCTGAGTGCAAATGGACCACGTAGGCCTCACGTGTCAAGCGGTCAGGTGTCCGAGGGGTGTCGGGGAGGAACGGCTGCTGGAAGAGAAAGCTGATTTTCTCGTCTGACGGAACTATAGGAGTGTGAGCACGACGAGGAGCCTCAACGTCGGGGTAGGCCAGGTAGTGAATCGAAGTGTCGTCGACTGGCACCCCAAGAAACTCAGCTATCCCCTCTCTGGTGAGTCTGAACTGCTGCCCCATAAACATGAACCGGATAGAGAGCCGGGCGTCCTCAACGTAGACAGTGGCGCAGAACACTCGGACCCACTCTGGCACGTATCTCAGCCTCTCACTGACCAAAGCTGCGAATCCCGGTATGTAGTCAAAGTGTGGGAGAATCGGAACTCCAGCTGCTGCTGATCTGAGTGTTGTCCACTGAAGCATCCTCTACTGGCTTAGCTGTGACCCGTTCCTGATATAAGAGGCGTAGAAGCTCTCCTGAAGGATCGTCCAGAACCGGGGGTCACAATCCTCTCTGTGAGGAGGGAACCACTCATCCTCCTCAACGAACCTCAACTTTCGGATCTTCGGACCAGAAAGGCTCCTCAGATCACGGAGATAGACCTCAAAGGCCTCTGCTCACAGTGCACCAATCCGAACCTCAGGGCCCTCTCGTGACTGATCCTGCTGCTCCTGCTCAACCTGCTGCTCTGCTGCTGTCCTCCTCTGCCTCGGAGTCGGCTGAGTGTGTGTGTCCACCACGAGTCCGAGGACTGGTACGTGGTGCTGAGGGAGGAGTCTCTGTCTCTGTCTCTGTCTGACGAGTACTGGTACGGCCTGAACGCCGTAACTACTGCTGCTCATGGGGGCTGCTCCCCCTGACTCTGTGCACTGCTCCCAATCTGAATACCTCTCTGTGGCTGTCCCTGGGTGTCAGCCACTTGGAGCACACGCTCCCACTCCTTATCCTGCTTGCTCTTCTTCTTCTTCTGCTCAAGAACGGCCTTGCCCTTCCTCTTGTCTCCTGCCATCTGTCAAAGAAACGGTGGAAGATTATAGAATGGCGAGAGGAGTATAAACATGATATGTATCTAGGAGAGAGAGGTCCTTAAGCAAAGCATATGAAAAAGATAGAGCCTAAACATGATTTCTAGGAGATAAGCATGGCACAAAATAAAGAAGGATGAATCTAGGGGTGTCCTTAGGTGAGCATGATGTGTGTGTGAGTGCTTGGACAGGGATGCATGCTACTGTCATAAGGAGAAGAACTGAACAGGATATAGCAGCAGCATCAGGGCCCAAAGACCATGAGATTTAGCAATTCTTTAAAGGAAATTGAGCATGATCTATGAACAAATGAGCAAGATAGATGAAATTGAAGTAGCACAACTCATAATCATGGGCTAAGGTTACACATTCACCACTGAATTTCCCAAGGATGCAAGAAGTTGCATGAACAGGGCCGGGGAAACAGGGGTGCTCACCGCTGCAGAAGGGAGGCCGACTAGATGTGGCAGAGGAGTACTGAGAACGTCCGGGCACACCCTCAGACGGTGACCGACGAGCCGCGGTGGCGCAGCCTGGCCGGAGACAGTAGCGGCGGCCGAAACCCTAGGTAGGGCTTGCGGGCGGCGCGCGCGCAAATTTGCTCGGATGGAGTGGCGCGCAGCGGCGGAGCAGGCCGGCGGCGAGCTTGGGAGGCCGGCAGTGGAGTATGTGTGGCTGTGCGAGGCTGTGGTGGCCGGAGGTGAACGGGATCGGCGGCGTACGGGACAGAGCAGCGGCGGTGCTGTGAATAGAGAAAGGGGATGAAACGGCCTAGAGCAGTTATGACATGTGGGACCGACTTGCAGTGATGCGCCGGATGAACCGACGGTAGAAAAACTCGTCTCGTCAGTCGAACCATCGGATGAAGTGAGCATATCAGTGAAACGCATCACCGGATGAACCGATGGCCCTAATTTTAGATTCGTCGGATGAATATGACGTGGGTCTGAATTTGCCTCAAAACATAGTAGAACCAGATGAACCGTTGCCTCCACAGAGGTGAGCGTCGGTTCATCCGACGATAGGTACCAGTGGCGCGCTGAGCAAAATTCAAACTGACCCGGCCACCGGATGAACCGACGCCTGGAACCTACATAGCAGCGGTTCATCCGACGGTGATAAAAACAGAATGTTGATCTAAAGCTCATTTTTGATCCAACAAATGTCACACACAAGCCAACACAAGCACATTTTTGGACCAATCCTGAGTGACAACCTCACCCCTCAAGCACTCCTTTGCAAAATACAAGTATATACACCATAGATTCCCTACAAGGGTATAAATTTTTACAAAAATAGGCGAAATAAGATCCAAAAAGGGAATGTATGAGTTATTGCCTTTGAACTTAGAGATAGAAAACTTTAAGCTCGTTAGGACATAACTCAATAGGCATTAAGCACAACCATTTGTCTTATCACACTTTTGGAGTTGTTGATTTGCATTGAACGCTAAGCAACTTTCTCATAGTGTGATTTTCCTTTGTGACACCTCTCACGCGATGCAATGCAAGAACAAATGCATGAAGTTAAACATGAATGCATTCTATATGACAAGCAAAGATGCAAAGAAGAAAGATAAACTATCTTGCCAAGTTTGAGCCCTTGTTAAGCTTACTCATGGTGAGCCTTTCAACATGCCTTGAGCAAAACTTGGGAACCACTGGCTCAAGCAAGACCCATACTCACCACTATCTTAACAAGGTTAGACAAGCCCCTACAACATGTACATATGCAAATGCAAATTATATGACATGCATCACATGATGTTGGACGCATCAAGCATATTTAATTCACTCCTTAGCCTACAAAAGGTGTTTTCATCAAGAGGCTTAGTGAATATATCCGCCAATTGCTCCTCAGAGCGAACACCACAAAGGAGAATATCACCTTTAGCCACATGGTCTCGCAAGAAGTGATGGCGGATATCAATGTGCTTGGTGCGCGAATGTTGAACCGGGTTGTTAGAAATTTTTATGTCACTTTCATTGTCATAAAGGAGAGGAACCCTATCTAGAATCACACCATAATCCAAGAGGCTTTGCTTCATATAGAGGATTTGAGCACAACAAGCCCCGGCGAAAATGTATTGCGCCTCCGCGGTGGATAAGGCCGCAAAGTTTTGCTTCTTAGAGGACCAAGCAACCAAAGATCGCCCTAGAAAATGGCACCCACCCGAAGTGCTCTTGCGATCTACTCGACATCCGGCAAAATCCGAATCCGAATAACCCAAGAGCTCAAAACAAGCACCATGGGGGTACCACAAGCCAATGCTAGGTGTGTATTTTAAGTATCTAAGGATCCTTTTCAAAGCACTTAGGTGAGATCTTTAGGGTAGGCTTGAAACCGACCACACATGCAAACACTAAACATGATATCGGGCCTAGATGCGGTAAGGTAAAGAAGAGAGCCGATCATAGAATGGTAAAGCTTTTGGTCAACCGGTTTACCTCCCTCATCTAAGTCGAGATATCCATTGGTAGGCATTGGTGTCTTGATTGGCTTGCAATCATCCATCTTGAATTTCTTGAGAATATCATTAGTGTACTTTTCTTGATGGATGAAAGTCCCTTCCTTCAATTGCTTGATTTGAAACCCAAGGAAGAAGTTGAGCTCTCCAATCATAGACATCTCGAATTCCCTTGTCATGAGATCACTAAAGTCCTTGCACACTTTGAGATTGGTAGAGCCAAAGATGATATCATCAACATAGATTTCACAAATGAAGAGCTCTCCATTGATGATCTTGGTGAATAGAGTATTGTCCACTCTCCCAATCTTGAAACCTTCCTTGATGAGAAAGTCCCGGAGCCTCTCATACCATGCCCTAAGAGCTTGCTTGAGTCCATACAAAGCCTTGATCAACCTATAGACATGGTTAGTATGTGTGGTATCCTCAAAACCGGGAGGTTGCTCAACATAGACTTCTTCATTGATGAAGCCATTTAAGAAGGCACTCTTGACATCTATTTGGAACAATTTCATTTTGTGACAAGAAGCATAACCAAGAAGGATACGGATTGCTTCAAGACATGCAACCGGAGCAAAGGTCTCTCCATAGTCCAAGCCTTCTACTTGCGAGTAACCCTTGGCGACAAGCCTTGACTTGTTCTTTGTCACACCTGATTTCCGAAGAGAAACCAAATGCATCTCATATGTGCGCCAGGATCAAGTTACACACATACGATAGACAAAAGAGTGTAATATCATAAACAGTAATCAAAACGTACAAGAGTTAAACCATTACATTATCCATTATTACACTCAAGCAGTGGACACGAAGGTCCAATAGAACAAACGATAACTAAACGGACGACTTCATCTTCAACTTCCACAAGCACATGACTGGGGGATCGCATGCCTCAGAACTCCTCAAAGTCGCTGAAGTACTCCTCACCGTTATTCTCATCTGAACAGCGGCAAGCAAGGGTGAGCACTCTTATGGTTGGAGCTCAGCAAGTGGGGGAAAACATGCAAGGCTGTCAAGGATAGGCTAAGGGTTTACAGTGGTTAGCATTTTAATGTTGGTCAAATTTTATTAGCAAGCCTATTACTAAGTGTAAGTTTATACCAACCCCAAAGATTAAGCAATTGTAACCATATCTCAAAACCATAAGAAACCACAATTTGAATTCATCTTTAAGTTCAATTATCATGTGAGGGTCCAAGCCGCTCTTGACCGTGAGCACGGCTGATCATCAGTTTTAACTCTACAGAGGTTGTACACTTTCACCACAGCTCGTGTTCCCCATGTTGCCCGGGTTAGCTAGACCCTTAAACCCTTCCGAGGTGAGTGGCTAGGGGTCCACTACGAAGCCTTTACAAAGGCATGCAAAAGACCAACAACCCGCATAGTTATAGATCAGGGCGGACCATAACCCTCCCTAATGGTCGGCACCTTAGCAAAGGCTGCTACCCCAAAAGGACCGGGCTATACCCCTACAACCCCGACCCCCCTCTGCCCCTTTCGGGTAAGGTCATCAGTACATTCACACACCTAATTAATTGGCTAAGCCAGAGCCATATGGACTGTGGTTGTACTATTTTCTTGGGTGGTTCTCCATGTTCTGATTAAATCAAGGTGTTCTTGTATTTAAACAAAACCATCATTTCATAAGCATAAAAGTTTTTATCATAAAACCTCTTTCACCCAACCCGTATAAAGTAGCTAAGCAATTATCTACCCAAAATATTTATTAAAAAGGGTTGATCAAGGTGATAGGGGTAAAGCTCTAGTCATGTCCTTAAAAAGGTGATTTTCCCATCAATTTATGCATAGCAACAAATAAAACTAAATATTATTTAATATGCAGTTGTTTAGGACAAAGAGGAAAATGCAGAGGGGGAAGTCCACTTGCCTTCCTCTACAAACTGGGAATCCTCTTCTTCGAAGAAAGGTTCTTCTTGATCTTCTCCGACAGGTTGCTCAGTTGAAACAAGCACGATATCTACGCACAAGCATGAGCATACAATAAATAAATAAAACAGTACACCAAACAATTCTATATGCTAAGAACACACTGATAAAAAGGTTCTACTCACTGATACGACCATTTTGATATATTATACGCAAAAAACGGAGTTAAAACATGAAAGTTATGATTAAACAAAATGCAGGGACTTTTCTGTAAGAAAACTAGGCTCTCTAGGCTTATTTGAAAGAAACCAGGGACCTAAAACATAATTATGTATATAAACAGAGGGGCTAACATGTGAAAAGGGGAGAAAGGGACCTCGGGTGCTATATAACAGAGAAGACAAGGGCTAGATCATAAAAAGGACCTGATTGTAAGGGTTTTCGATGGTGGAAGGGTATGGTTGTGAATAGATGAAAACGCAGGGGCTCTTTAACAAGAAAACTGGGCGCTGACTGTTACGATCCACTTTGACCCAGGGTCGCGGCTGATCTGAGCCGTTGATCCACGATCTGACGGTCGTGGTGATGCACATGCGACGGACGGCGGCGAAGTTCACCGGAGATGGCGGCGTGCGGCGGCAGGCTCGCCGGCGCAGCCCTAGATCACGCTACGGGGCACTAAAACGTGGGCGGGTGAGTTCTACGCGTAGCTGAGGTGCACGCGCACGCAACCAAGCCATCTGGATGGCGGTTCCGGCGACCTCGACGACGTACGCCGGAAGGGGGCGGCGCGGCCCTCGCCGGAGCGTGGACGCCGACGCTGCGGTAAGCGCGCAGGGAGAGAGACGGCGGGGAAACGTTGCTCACCACGCAAGGAAGAGCCGAGCGAGGCAACAAGTGAAGGAGGGGCGACGGTGACGAAGATCGACGACGGCGGCGAGCTCGGGCGGCGCTCCGGCGGAGGAAGACGGGGCGCGGCTCGGTACGTCGATGAAGATGTGCCCCTGGAGCAAAGAGAGGGAGAGCTCGGTGAGCTTCGTGCACAGAGAAGAAGAAGGGAGGGGCCGAGCACTTCACCATTGGTGTTTGCTCCGGTGGCGGCGGAAAACAGAGGCGGCGGAGGAAAACTTCGGTGGCGACACGTGTGGAGGCGAGGAGGCAATGCAGGGGTGCGTCTGAGCAAAGGGCGAAGAAGGGGCTCGTGGCCGGCTTATATAGAGCAAGAGAGGGGGAAGGGGAAGCGGGGGAAGCTCCGGCGGCGACGGCAATTGCCATTGATGGCCGGCGGCCGCAAGGCAATCAAGGGGGCTCTAAAAGGGGAAACTGAAGGCGATGATGGAGGGGAAATGCTCCCGGCGTCAATGCGCGTTGATTGGGGGCCTTGATGGCAGGGGAGAAGAAGGAAGGGCCAGTAACGGCCGGCGAAATTTGCGGCGGCGCGCGGCCGAGCGAAACAGAGGAAGGGAGGGGGCGCGGGAGGAAGACGAGGCTGACTAGTGGGGCCGGCGTGGCAGCGAGCGGGAGAAAGGGGGAGGAGGAAGGCGGGCCGCGGCGGGAGATGGGCCGAAGCGGGCCAAAAAGGGAGGAAGGGAGGGAGAGAGTTTGGTTTGTTTTTTTCCTTTTTCTTTTCCAAACCTTTTATTCAAATCCTTTTCAAATCCAAACTCTTTTCAAACTTTTCCAAATTTCCAAATTATTTTATAAACTTTTAAAACTTCACACAAACATACATAAACACCATGCAAGGCCAAATAATGATGCACATGCACTTTTTGATTCTAAATTATTTAAATTAAATTTAATTACTTTAGAGCCCAAATTAATTAGCAATTTAATTAAGTCCTTAAGACTAATCCTAATACACTATGTTGCTTAAGCAAATTTTAGTGATGGAATTTTAGGGTGTTACATTCTTCACCACGACTCCATGTTCATCTTGCTTGTTTCGGTAGACCCACTTGGTGCCAATCACGTTCTTGTTTTGGGGCGCTCTACTAGGACCCAAACTTCATTTCTTGTGAAGTTGTTGAGCTCTTCTTGCATAGCCAAGATCCAATCCGGGTCCTCGAGAGCTTCCTCTATAGTAGTGGGTTCTACAAAAGAAACAAATGCATGATGTTTGCAAAAAGAACCATATTGTTTGCGCCTTTGCGGCGGGTACGTGTACCACCCTTGGGATCACTCAAGACAAGATCGATGGGGTGGTTTGATGAAGTCCTTGTACGCCTTTCAAGTGTGGTAGAAGTTGGATCATATTGAGGTTGCACTACTTCTAGTTCTTCTTCTTCTTAATCTTGTGTGTCTTCTGATGTAGGAGGTGGTCCATTTGAGGAAGATGGGCTTTCTTGTCTTGTGCGCCTTTGATGGTCATCATTATCATCATCGGAAGAGGATGAGTCTCCATGGTTGTGAGAAGTAGAAGGTGTATCATCATCCTCTTTGGGCTTGATGTCCCCAATAGCCATCTTCTTCATTACTTCTCGGAGAGGTTCTTTTCCTACATCATCACAACAATAGCCATCTCCTTGGGAGCCATTAGATTCATCAAACTCCACGTCACATGTTTCTTCAACAGCACGTGTAGTGTTGTTGAATACTTTATATGCCTTGGAGTTGGATGCATAACCAAGAAACATGCCCTCATCTACCCTACTCTCAAACTTCTCTATGTACTTCCTCTTCTTGTAAATGAAACACTTACACCCAAAGACTCGGAAGTAGGAGATGTTGGGCTTCCTCCCAATGAGAAGCTCATAGGGTGTCTTCATCAATAGTCAGTGGAGATATACCCTATTTGAAGCATGACACACCGTGTTGATAGCTTCCGCCCAAAATCTTTGAGAGATACCATAATCATCCAACATTGCTCTAGCTAAGGTGATGAGAGTCTTGTCTTCCTCTCTACCACACCATTTTGTTGTGGTGTGTAGGTTGAAGAGAATTCATGCTTGATGCCTAGCTCATCACAATACTCTTCCACTTGAGTGTTCCGAAATTCCGATCCATTATCACTTCGGATCTTCACAATAGATGACTCAAACTCATTTTTGAGCCCTTTTAGCAAAGTTCTTGAAGATCCCAAACGTCTTGCTCTTGTCCTCCAAAAAGAATGTCCAAGTGTAACGTGAGTAATCATCAACAATGACAAGAAAATAGAGATTACCACCAAGACTTTTGTATGTAGTAGGGCCGAAAAGGTCCATGTGTAAGATTTCTAAAGGTCTTGAGGTAAAAACATAAGCCTTCATAGGATGGTGACTTGCTACTTGCTTGCCGGCTTGACACGCTCCACATAACTTGTCCTTCTCAAATGTGACATCCTTCACACCAAGAACTAAACCCCTTTTGAAAGCCTTCCTGAGTTGACTCATGCCTATATGTGCAATACGACGATGCCATAGCCAACCCTTGGATGTCTTGGTGAAAAGACAAGTAGTCAAGTTCGCTTCATGAGAGGAGAAGTCTACAAGATAGATGTTCCCATGGCGAAAACCTTTCAACACAACTTCATTAGATTTCTTGTTAGTAATGATAACTCCATGTCAGTGTTTTAGCCACTGAGCCTACCAAGGGGGTACCCGAGGTAGTAGATTGTGCGGTGGAGGCTCGCCAGACCTGAAACTCGAAGGTATGCGCAAGGACACAGGACACAGATTTATACAGGTTCGAGCTGCCGGAGAGGTGGACCCTACGTCCTGTTTGGAGTATCATATATGAGGGGTTGGGGATGAGGTGTTGGCCTCCCCTCCTAGGTAACCGACCCTCCTTTATATAATCCAGGGGGTGGGTTCCTAGTCGGTTACAAGATAGGAGTCCTAGTAGGATTACATGGTACGAGTCCTAGTAGGATTACAAGGATTTATGATATGAGTTCGTAGTCTTCCATGTATGGGTACCCAGGGATATATGGTCGACAAGCCCCCGAGCACTTTGTAGTCTTGAGCAGCAAGTTCGAGTAGTCTTGAAGCTTCGTCGAGTAGTTTCTGATCGTCTCGAGTACTGCTAGCCAAAGTCTTCAATAGTACTTGAATTTCTGAAAGAGTGGTGTCGGGGTTCGTTACCGCCGGCAAGTAAATTTATAAGACTGCGTGTCGGGCCTCGGATGGTGTGCGAAATAGACACAAGGATTTATACTGGTTCGGGCCTCCGGAGAGTAACACCCTACGTCCAGTTCGAGTTGCTCGTGTTATTTGCACCGATTTGTAGTAGGGGGATACAAATGAGTGAGAGAGGGAGCCTGGTCCCAAGTCTCTGTGATGTGTGTACGTGGTTCATGTAGCAGGAGTCTGCGTACGTGTGTGAGAGCCAAGTCTGGCTGGAGGAAGAAGAAGAACAGAGGAAGAAAGTGCTCCAGAGAGGAGAAGGAAGAAGTAAAAAAAGGAGAAGCCGTCCCCTCTGCTCCCTCCGTGCCTTCTCTTTTCTAAGTCAAGAGAAGGCTTACAGGTGAAGGCAGTCAAGAGGGAGAGAGAAAGAGGTGGAGCACAAGCCAAGCAAACTCAGAGAGAGAGAGAGAGGTGGAGTACAAGCCAAACAAACTCAGAGAGAGAGAGAGAGACACCGGGAGGGGGGAGAAAAAGTCTCACCCCCTGCCTACATGCATGCACGCATGCGCACTCAAGTGGTGAGAGGTGGCCTCCTTGTTGCATGTCGTGGGCCCCACCTTTGGCATGCAAGTGTCCTGTTTGATGTGGACTTGAAGCCATTTCGCTGTGCTGCGTCGTGGGTCTCGTTGTCCTGCCTTCCGATGCCTAGGGCGTAGCGTGTACTATGTCGTTCGTAGCTCAGCACATCTTACGTCGTTCGAGGTACGATGGACACTGTGTCGTTCGTGGCAGGGTGGACGGATCAGCCCCCTGACACCGAATCAGCCAGGCCCGGGCGGACCGCTGTGGTGGAGCTGACGCGTGGCGGTGCGTGGGAGAACGCACGCGGAGGTCCCGGGATCTCAATGGGAGGGGGCACACGCCTCCTTTGCCTTCCACGTGACGCCTGCGTTGGCCGATGACGGAAACTACTCGTGCGAATCGAGTAGTCGGAGGAGGAGGCGGTAACTACTCGTACGAGCAAGTAGTCGGAGATGAAGGTGAAGACCCGTCGTGTGGACCGCCATGTACTCGGAGAAAGGGCCCCGGCGACCGCAGGTCGTCTGTCTTTCGGCCCATGACGGAAACAAGTTATACGGACCTTCAGGTACTCGGGGGCTTAATACTCGCTGTATCAGCCACTGAGTACGTTGTTTGTTGGTCCGTACTGCATTTTTTAGAGGTCCTGGTAGGCCCTGGTCTATGACCTCGTCAGTAGCCCCCGAGCCTGGTGAGGGAGTCAAGGACTCGCTCCCAGGTTCAGTTGTCGTAGTGGAGGGGTAGATTGTGCTTTTCCGACGGGGACGCGCGAGCGGACCCGCGGGTAGTAGCCCCCGAGCCCACGGACAAGTCAGAGACTTGTGCGTGGGGTTAAGTTGCGATTTGACGTTGTGGAGATTTTGTGCCGTCGCACGTTGTGTGCCTTCACCTGGGTTTGCGAAGGGAAGGTGAATTTTGGTGGCCCCGCATGGCACGGGGCAGTAGTCGGGGAGTCGGTTTCCCTTTCGTCGCGTCTCCCTCGTGCATCCTTTTCGTCAGGAAGGAGGGGTCGGGTGACGACAGGACTTGCCTCGCTGGCTGAGCCCTGGTACCCAGTGAGCTGCGTGCGGGTGAGCTCGAGTGAAGCCTCGGAACCCCGTTCGCCGGGTTCCGAACGGACCAGCTGGTGATCGACCTCAGACTCCTAATGGTGAAATCATCTAGTTACCGAGCCCGTTCGATTGGACTCGGCGGCTCGTCGCCTTTCCGTCGGGGAAAAACCATGACCTCATTTTCCATCAAGACTCGAACGCAGTTCGGGATGCCGAGAGCGCTCGTGCGCCGTAGTTCTGGCCGCTGGGGCCCATCCTTCGCCGCCCCTCGCTCGGGTGTCCAGGAGCGGCTGTCGAACCCTGCGACGGGCCAGCCTTCGAACTCCTGGTCCTCAGTGTGTGGCGCCAGCCCCCGAACGTAGAGCCGCGGGGGTCGTTGGGGCCATTGGAAACATGCCACGTGGTCGTTGTGACGGCCGAGTAGTCGTCGTCCAGCCCCCGGGCATGAGGGCCGAACAGTCGTCATCTCCCAGCCCCCGAGCGTGAGGGTCGGGCTGCCATTGCTGTTCCGGGGGAGCAAAGCGCCAGTCCGAGTACAGAAAAGTACCTGACCGGTGATCTTTGTGGAGCGTCGTGCCAATCCGAGTACTAGGAAGTACTCGGCCGGTGGCGAGGGCAACCTCTGAGCGTAGGCAGTAAGCTTAGGGATTCAAGACCCGTTCCTGAAAAAGGAAAACCGGAAGATAGTAGTATGTGGCGCGACAGATGCTAACTCTGAAGAAAAAACATTTGACAACGTGTTATAGATATTCTAATTCCAACTCTTTTAAGTCTATTAATTTCCTCGGGTAGTTATCCTGTTACGTTTATGCACCTGACCCCTGACAGCCGCATCCGTAGCGTAGGGAGCTGGCCGCGTGCACGCGTAGGAAGTGTAGGCGTAGAGTCGCGGTTTCACGGTTTAAGACGTGTGCTACCCGAGTACTTTAGTGACTTGTGCAAGAGAGGAAGAAGAAAGTAAATGGCGAAGGAAGGGTGCGCGTGGCACACCCGTTGGCCATTGCCCGGCTGTTCGTGTAGCGCTCGGGCTGTATATGCAGCCAGGGATAGGCCAAGGGTGGTCGGCGGTGATCCGGAGATGCATGCCGAGATATGTAGTAATCGGATAATGGAAGTATTAAAATGATACTTAGCTTGATTGTATTCGTGTCGCGGAATCCGAGGTGTCGTCCTTGGGCCTGGGCTGATGAGCCCCCGAGCTTCGTGTTGCCCATCGTGGCCAAGCGGTGGCTGCCGACTAGATCGGCGGACGATTAAGATCGTCGTTGTGTCGATGGGCCGGAGTCCGTAGATACCCGGATGGTGGCGTTCGGCTTGATCGAGGCAGTTGTCAAGTGGCCGTTGCAGTAGTTGGAGGCGGCGGAGCAGAGGGGCCGACGGGCTGTCGTACGTCGAAGAGATGGAGCTGGACGCCGCTGGGCCGCTGTGCGTAGGAAACGGAGATGGGCGCCGCATGACCGTCGTGCGTCGAGGAAGCGGAGCTGGGCACCGCGCGTAGAGGAAGCGGAGTCGGGCGCTGCCGGGCCGCCGTGCGTCGAGGAAACGAAGTCGGGCGCCGTCGGGCCGCCGTGCGTCGAGGAAGCGGAGATGGGCGCCGCGGGGCCGCCGTGCGTCGAGGAGACGGAGCCGGGCGCCGCCGGGCGGCCGTGCGTCGAGGAAGCGGAGTCGGGCGTCGCCGGGCCGCCGTGCGTCGAGGAAACGAAGCTGGGCGCCGCGGGGCCACCGTGCGTCGAGGAGATGGAGCCGGGTGCCGCAGTATTGGCCGAGTAATGGCTCTCCGGGTGGCCGCTGGATCCGTACAACTTGTTTTGTTCGTCCCCGAGCAATTCCGCGATTCGCACGAGTTGCTTCCATGCGTCCTCGACTTGTCTCCGTGTGGTACGAGTAGTTTTCCAGGCCTGAGCAATTCTGCGATTCGCACGAATTGTTTTCTACCTTCGAGTAGCTTTTTCGAGTAGAAGCTCCATGACTTGGGTCTCGATTCGAACGAGTAGTTTTCCGTCCTCGAGTAGTATTCTCCCGACTAGCAATCTCCCGAGAAGCTGTCCAAAGTAGTCGTGGCATAGAGTCTTCTATTTGGCAGGCCCTCCGAGTAACCATTCGCACGTCTTGTTTCCGTCCCCGAGAAGTAGTCTCCCGACTTGCTGCCTCGAGTAACCATGTTCCTGAGCCCCCAGCCACTGCTCCATCATTGGGTGCCCGCCTCGCCTTGTTCCGCGGGGGCAAAAGGTGGGTGGGGCCGTCAGTAGAGGAGGCCCAGGTGCCGTTGTCTGTGGCCGTCAGAGGCGGAGCAACCGCTGCGATGGAGGACGGGACTGCTCCGCACCGCGTCGAGGAAGAGATGGGACGGGCCGCGCCGCCGCACGTCAGAGACGGGGCGGACCGAGCCGTGTCGCCGCATGTCGGGGAGGACGAGGCAGAGCAGAGGCCGCCGCAGGTCGTCGCGACGCCGTACATGGGGACGACGGGCTCGAGGAGGGGGAGGACGAGTGGAGGAGGTGAGGCCGCCGGCGGAAGGGGATCCGCATCCTCGTCCTCTGCCCAGTGTTGCTGCCCCTGCGCCTGTCCGCCGCCGGGGATGCGCACGACGGGAAGCTTGGTGTGCCGCTGCCTCGCGGGGAGGGTGTTACCCTTCTGCCACCGCCGGCCCTGCTTCGCTCGCCATCATCGCGGGTGCCGCTCCCGAGCGTTCTCGCATCGGGGAAATATAGAGAAAACAAAAACAGTTAGACCGTGGCTTGCTCCATGCGTGAACTGTAGAAGGAAATAAAAGGACTACAGCTAGTTGGTGGTGATTTTTGGCCTTCCTTCGGAAAGGACAGGCAAGGGAAAAAGTTAGCTGCTGGGTTGCTCGATCTAGAAAGAGCACCGGGCATGGCGATCCAGGCTGCTGTTGCCTCAGATGGATTAACCACTGCCTCTCGATGGGGGTCATCAGATCAGAGAGCCGGAGAAGAAAATGGCTTGCCACTGTGGCTTCGAAGGTGGAGCAGTTGTGGTCGTGGGCACCGCGGCCGTCACTGTCATCATGGTTGGCAGAGTCATACTTGCCATCAGTGTCGTCGCGGCCACCGTCGTCGTCGTTGCCGACGGAGTTGCGGTTGCCGTTGGCATCGCTGCAGCCGTCGGTGTCGCGGCCATCGTTGTCGTTGCCGGCGGAGCCGCGGTTGCCGTTGGCAGCGTCGTTGCAGCCGTCGGTGTTGCGGTCGCCGTCGTCGTTGTGGTTGGCCATCTGAGACCTGCAAAAATGTTGTGACACGCAAAACGCCCCTACCTGGCGCGCCAACTGTCGGGGTTCGTTACCGCCGGCAAGTAAATTTATAAGACTGCGTGTCGGGCCTCGGATGGTGTGCGAAATAGACACAAGGATTTATACTGGTTCGGGCCTCCGGAGAGTAACACCCTACGTCCAGTTCGAGCTGCTCGTGTTATTTGCACCGATTTGTAGTAGGAGGATACAAATGAGCGAGAGAGGGAGCCTGGTCCCAAGTCTTTGTGATGTGTGTACGTGGTTCATGTAGCAGGAGTCTGCGTACGTGTGTAAGAGCCAAGTCTGGCTGGAGGAAGAAGAAGAACAGAGGAAGAAAGTGCTCCAGAGAGGAGAAGGAAGAAGTAAAAAAACGGAGAAGCCGTCCCCTCTGCTCCCTCTTGCCTTCTCTTTTGTAAGTCAAGAGAATGCTTACAGGTGAAGGCAGTCAAGAGGGAGAGAGAAAGAGGTGGAGTACAAGCCAAGCAAACTCAGAGAGAGAGGTGGAGTACAAGCCAAGCAAACTCAGAGAGAGAGACACCGGAAGGGGGGAGAAAAAGTCTCACCCCCTGCCTACATGCATGCACGCATGCGCACTCAAGTGGTGAGAGGTGGCCTCCTTGTTGCATGTCGTGGGCCCCACCTTTGGCATGCAAGTGTCCTGTTTGATGTGGACTTGAAGCCATTTCGCTGTGCTGCGTCGTGGGTCTCGTTGTCCTGCCTTCCGATGCCTAGGGCGTAGCGTGTACTATGTCGTTCGTGGCTCAGCACATCTTACGTTATTCGAGGTACGATGGACACTGTGCCGTTCGTGGCAGGGTGGACGGATCAGCCCCCTGACACCGAATCAGCCAGGCCCGGGCGGACTGCTGTGGTGGAGCGGACGCGTGGCGGTGCGTGGGAGAACACGCGCGGAGGTCCCGGGATCTCAATGGGAGGGGGCCCGCGCCTCCTTTGCCTTCCACGCGACGCCTGTGTTGGTCGATGACGGAAACTACTCGTGCGAATCGAGTAGTCGGAGGAGGAGGCGGTAACTACTCGTACGAGCGAGTAGTCGGAGACGAAGGTGAAGACCCGTCGTGTGGACCGCCATGTACTCGGAGAAAGGGCCCCGGCGACCGCAGGTCGTCTGTCTTTCGGCCCATGACGGAAACAAGTCATACGGACCTTCAGGTACTCGGTGGCTTAATACTCGCTGTATCAGCCACTGAGTACGTTGTTTGTTGGTCCGTACTGCATTTTTTAGAGGTCCTGGTAGGTCCTGGTCTATGACCTCGTCAAGTGGAATGTGCTCTAGTTCATCTATGAGTACTTTTGAATCATCCTCGAGTAGTTCCCAGGCGTCCCCGAGTTCTAACCCAGGAAGTCTCAAAAAAATACCCATCTTGTCTTGAAGTCTTGATCTATATGGAGGTGCGATTTGCAAAAAATCCCACTCCATATGGAGTGTAGCCCCCGAGCCCGAGTTTGAATCGGAGAATCAAGCTGAGGGTCAATCTTGAATCTGCGTCTTCCATCTTGAAAAAAGAGGTTGATGGTTGTTGCATAGTAGCCCCCGAGCCTTGAAGTGATTAGATGATCAATCCAAGGGTCTTCAGTTCGCAAAAGCCATCATCCGAGTACTCTTGTAGCGTTCAGCCCTTGAGATTATGAGCCAAGTGAGCTATATGAGCCACGTCGAGTAGTAATTGGAGTTGAGCCTCCGAGCTGAAGAACGAACGGAGCATGCTGAAGTTGTCTCTGAGTAGTAATTTGGCGCGAAGCCGTTGAACTTGAGAAGTAGCATAGACTACTCGAGTTGTCTTCGAGTAGTAATGTTGCCATCAGAGCGGACTTTAGATGCAACCGGGGTCGACTTTTAGATTGCCACATGGAGTGGACTTTAGAATACGACTTGAGTAAGTCGACTTTGTGCCGTGCGGAGCGGACTTTGAGATGCGACTGAAGTCGACTTTGTGCTGCACGGAGCAGACTTTAGAATGCGACTTGAGTAACTCGACTTTAGATTACCGCGCGGAGCAGACTTTAGAATGCGACCGAAGTCGACTTTGTGCCGCGCGGAGCGGACTTTGGATGCGACTTGAGTAAGTCAACTTTATGTACTTCGAGCCAAGTATGAAACAGAAAAGCAAATTAAAAAAACAGAAAAACGAATTGTTTTCCTTCCGGAGCCGTCTGGAAAAAATACATTGCATCGAGTACAATGTCTAGATACACTATTGAGTAATAGTGTCTTAAGTACCTCTGAGGCTACGAGCCTAGTGAGAGAGTAGTCGCAAGTACATTGTATTGAGTTTACAATGTCCGGATACACTATTGAGTAATAGTGCCTTAAGTACCTCTGAGGCTATGAGCCTAGTGAGAGAGTACTCGCAAGAATGTTCCGAAGAACGAGTAAGACCGTAGGAGACAGTGTGATGAACTCATCCTTACTGTAGCAACAACTTGTGTGAGAGTTCCACTGAGACCCTACTATGAAGGGTGTTATTCTAGGCTGCAGCCTCTTATTGAAAATAGAAACATGGACAGCATGTGCCACTTATTGCTCTATACAACACGGAGTCGTCTGGAGAGAGTTGTCATGACTCCCTACGAGTTGTCGCAGAATGAGACTGCCTGGAGAGGATTATCATGATACCCTACGAGTAATCACAGCCGAAGCCGCCTGGAGAGGATTGTTGTGATCCCCTACGAGTAGTCGCAGCCGAAACTACCTAGAGAGGATTATCATGATCCCCTACGAGTTGTTGCAACCGTAGCTGCTTGGAGAGGGTGTAGCTCAGGCCTGAAAGCTGCTTACACCTGAGTAGCCGCCTAGATCAGAAAACCGTTTACAACTAGGTAGTCGCCTAGACTTGAGAATCACTTACAGCCTGGGATCGGCATAGAAGCAGGAACCCGGAGTAAGGATCGGATGGTAACAGGGAGGCCTAGAGTATGGATCGGCACAATAACAGGGAGACCCAGGGTAAGTGGGCAGAGCAAGAGTACTTAGGGCCATGCATTTCAGACCCATGGTACGAAGCATGAAGACCGCGTGCAGCTAGGTACCATCATTACCAGGACGCGAGGGCCACTTACAGCTAGGTTCCATCAAAGCTTACACACGCAGTATGCCACCGAAGCGGGCGAAGGTGCGACCGGAGTCAACTTTAGATTGCCACGCGGAGTGGACTTTTAAGAATGCAACTGAAGAAGTCGACTTTAGATTGTCACGCGGAGTGGACTTTAAGAATGCGACTTGAGTAAGTCGACTTTGTGCCGCACGGGACGGACTTTGAAAATGCGATTTTAGAAATCGACTTTATGATGCGACTAAAGTAGTCGACTTGGAGATGCGACTTGAGTAAGTCGAGTTTAGATTGCCGCGTGGAGCGGACTTTAGAAGTTGCCTCCTTGGGATAGCCCCCGAGTTAATGGAGTAAGCTCGTGGTGACTTGTTGATATGTCCCAAGAGTAGTCGGCATAGTGTAGCTCTCGTGAAAATTCGTTGAGTAGCGTATACAAATAAGTAGTCCTTGACGTGTTGTCCTGCATGCGCAAAACAAGCCAAAGAATAAGAAAAAAGTAATCATTCAAATAAATGACTTACTGATACCACAATAGCGGTCTGGAGATGCGACCGAAGTCGGCTTGTACCACCGGAGCGGGTTTTGAATGAACTCGCGAACGAGTCTTGATGAAGTCGACTAGTTGGAGGCGGGTCTGACTAGTTGTGGGGGGCGTAGAAGCCGTTCTCGACTAGTTTTCTAGTAGAAACTAGTCGAGAAGAGTAGCTAAAGTAGTCCACAATGAGTTGGTGCGACCACAAGACGATGTCGAGACGGTGCACGGCGTAGTCGAAGTTGAGCTGGTGCGGCCGCGAGACGATGTCGCAGCGGAGCACGGCGTTGTCGAGGTAGAACCGGTGCAGCCACGAGATGATGTCGTGGCGGCGCACGGCGTTGTCGAGGATGAGCCGGTGCGGTCGTAGGACGATGTCACGGGGCGGCGCACGGTGTTGTCGAAATAGAGCCGGTGCGGCCGCAAGACGAAGTGACCGGGCGCACGACGAGAGGCAGTGTGACCGACCGACGAGAAGTCGAGCAGCGAGACGGTGTGTCCAGATGCACGGCATAACGCAGTAGAGCCGGTGCAATCTGACGACGAGTAGTCGAGCCGCGCGGCGAAGTGAGCGGGCGCACGGTGAGAGCCAGTGCGGCCGACCGACGAGAAGTCGAGTGGCAAGACGGCGTGTCCGGATGCAGGGCATAGGCGTAGTAGAGCCAGTGCAATCGGACGACGAGTAGTCGCGGCGTACGACGCAGTTGAAGCAAATCCGGTGCGGCCGCTCGATGATGTAGTTGTACTTGAGTAGTTGAAGTAAGGCTGTCCGCACCGGTGACTGTAAATGGAACGGGCCGGTACACGGTGGCAGATAGCGGCTTCGTTTCCCCTTTTTTCAGCTGCACCGGGGAACGGTACAGCAGACGCGATCGTTCCGTTCGGCCGCCGCATCGCCAAATCCAGCGCGATACGGGACGAACTGGAACGCCTCCCGTCGCGCCTGGCAGCAACCACCACTACTTTCACGCAGATGCTTGGAACGGAAGGAAGAGAAGGGAGGGAAGCAGGGGATGACATGGATTCGCCGCGCCGCCGGCCTGCTCGGCCCGGGGGAATCGCCGCACCGCCATGGAGCTTGAGCAGAAATCACCCTCAACTGCGCGGTCGCCGCCCTCCACCTAAGCCGGTCGCCGCCCTCCACTACGCCGGATCTCCGCCTCTGCTCCACCGCCGCCTCGGGGGACTCGGTGAAGAGGAGCGCGCCGGCCTGGAGCTCGCCATCCGCCTGGAGCTCGAGGGAGAGGGAGCTGGCAGAGACGCGCGCCCGGCACCGCTGCGCTGGCCCTGCTCCTCCCCTGCAGCGCCGGTACTCGACGTCGCCGGCGACCGAGCTCGGCTGCCACCGGAGCTCGGGGTGTCGTCCGTCGCAGCGCTGGATCCGTCCTTCGGGGTCGCGAAGGAGGGGTTGTCCGCCGCAGGAGAGGGAGAAGGGGCGGCGGATTCCATGTTCCTCCGCCCGGATCGAGGGGCCGGCGCCGCCCGCCGCCCTGGTCCTTGCTTGGCCGGCGTGAGGAAGGAGGGAGGGGGAGCGCCGGTGCGCTGACGATGTCCGTGCCGCCGGAGGTGGGCAAGAAGGCCGCCGAATCCGTGCTCGCCGGTGAGGGTGGGGAGGGATGGCGCCGTGCTCGTCGGATCCGGAGCCGGAAGTGGGGGAGAAAGAGGCCGGCGGGCGGGGAGAGAGAAGGGGAGGGGAGGGGAGGAAAAGAGGGAGGAGAGAGAGACAAGTGGGTTAAAAAAATTTTGATGTGTGGGTCCCACGGTGGTTGGTTGGTATGGAGTGTAAGATATAGAGGTTGACGGGTGCAGAGAAATTGAAACTGAACTGTAAAATGTTGATGATCAGGCAGGAATATTCTTTTTAGGGGTTGGATTTGAAGGTTGATGAGTGCGGACAGCTAATAGTACACGTGTACGTCTTCTGTGTGCGTGTAGCTTGGCTTGCACCAAATTGAATTTTCAACCGTCAGGCAACAGTTGAGCTGATGCTTCCTGGTAGCCTTTGAATGTGCGTGTAGCAGAAATCCTCGGAATTGAAGCATGAAACAACTTGATTGCTGTACTCCTGATGTTGACGTGTATGTGCAGGATCCTTCATGCAGCTGGCTGACAACTTTGACTCCGGGACCGAGAAAAGTGCCGTGTTTAAATGAGTTGCAAAAAATTTTCAGAAAAGGGAATCTCGCATGCATGGAGTACTAAATGAAGTTTATTTGCAAAACCTTTTCACATATGAGTGCAACTTTGCATGATGAATCTAATAGTATAATTAGCTTAATGATTTGCTACAGTAATACTACAGTAATCATCTTCTAATCGTGTGGTCAAAGCCCTCATTAGATTGCTCTCAGAAATTTACATTGAGGTGTGGAAGTAGTTTTATAAACTGCTTTATTTAATACCTTTAATTAGTGGTCAAAAGGGGTTGAAAAAATTCTCAAACGTATCTAAACACGGAAATTGCTCAATTTCGACTTGCGTGCGGACAGAAACAGCAACAGGGACTCTGCGAGTTAGCAAGCTGCTAGATGATGGAGCTGTTCAATCCGAACTCGAATTTGACGACGATAAAATGGAGCTGTCCGATCTGAACTCGAACTTGACGATGATAGAAGGGGGTTATCCGATCCGGATTTCAACTCGACGAGTTGCTCATCGAAGTAAGCAATCACGCCGCGTCAGGTTGAATTAGTAGAAGATCCTTAGAATTCGCTCGATGATCTTGACGATCACCCCTACCTGACGCGTCAGCTGTTAGTGTTTTTGCCACCGAGCCTACCAAGGGGGTATCCGAGGTAGTAGATTGTGCGGTGGAGGATCGTCAGACCTGGAACTCGAAGGTACACGCGAGGACACGGGACACAGATTTATACAGATTCGGGCCGCCGGAGTAGCAGACCCTACGTCCTGTTTAGAGTATCATGTATGACGCTCTGCGCTTGGGTGATCCCCGGAGGGGTTGGGGGATCGAGGTGTTCCTCTCCTCCTAGGTACCCGGCCCTCCTTTATATAGTTCAGCGGGTGAGTTCCTAGTCGGTTACAAGATAGGAGTCCTAGTATGATTACATGGTACGAGTCCTAGTAGGATTACAAGGAGTTATGGTATGAGTTCGTATTCTCCCATGTATGAGTACCCGGGGTATATGGTCGACACTCTCTCATCATCAAATAAGCAAGATAAGCCAAGATCACAAAATTGAGCAATGGAAAGTAAGTTATAACTACAAGAGTCTACAAACAAAACATTGGAAAGAGAGATCTTTTATAATGGTTATGTCACCCAAACCGGAGACCCTTCCTTTAGAATTATCACCAAAGGTAACTTACTCATGATTCCTCGCATCATCCACTAGAGAGGTGAACATTTTAACTTGACCGGTCATGTGTTGAGTACATCCACTATCAAGGACCCAATGACTTCCACCGGCCTTGTAGTTCACCTACACACAAAGAGATCAAGTTGGAGATTTAGGAACCCAAGCAAGATTGGGTCCAATCATATGAGTTACTAAAGCTTTGGGAACCCAAATTTGCCTAGGATGATTCACTTTAGCCTTGGTCCCTATGAACCTTGCCGCCACCTTGCCCTTGCTATTCTTCAACAACAAGAAATGGTTATTGTTGAACATGGAACGATAGTTGCAAGGCAATAGACGTGAAGGTATAGGACACTCCCTTGTGTGATGATCGGTGATCTTGCAATGTTGGCAATAAGACCCAACTTCCTTCACAAAGCACCCATAAAGTTCCTTTGACTTGCGAGTCTCTTTGATGGGTTGAGGGAAGGAGCCAAGTCCCTTAGAGCCATAATCTCTTGCATTGTGATAGAGGATCTCCTTATGCAATTCTTCACCCTTGGCCAAATTCTTCACACAAGATCTTAGGCTTCTTACTTCCTCTTCAAGTACTTTCACCCTAGCATGGTTAGTCATGGAAGAGGAGGTAATATTCTCATCATTTAGCAAGATCTTAGGTTCTTCCATCAAATCATCACAAGAAGTAGAAGCATTTGTCTTAGTGATGTCTCTAGCAATTTCTTGCCCACTAGAACAAATAGCCTCATAAGCAACCTCAATCTCTTGATACTTCATCTCTAAGACCACATGATCTTTCTTAAGCATATTTTGACTTGACTCAAGAGACTTGTTAAGCACGATTATATCAGCATGTTTGACGATTAGCTCATTGTGCTTATCAAGTAACTTGTTGTGGTCATCTCTAAGTGACTTGTTAGACACTACCAAAACTTCATGTTTTTTTCTAAGGTCATTGTGTTTCACAAGCAACTCATCATTGGATAGCTTAAACTTCTCTTGTGTCTCTTCAAGAGCCTTGAGCTTACTCTTCTGTTTCTTGATCATGTCGGTGTATTGATCTAGAAGTCCCTTAAGAGCATGATGTGAAAGTTCATTATCACTATCCGTGGAGTCACTATCTTCACTATCGCTCACCTTGGAGTGTTTAGCTATGAAGCACATAGGTGGTGGAGGAAGAGGAGGTTCTTCATCATCCATGATCACTAGACTGGCAAACTTCCTGTTCTTCTCATCTTCACTACCGCTTGATTCACTTGAAGTTTCACCATACGTGATCCACTCATTTGCCAAGAGAGAACGATGACCACCCTTCTTCTTGTTGTAGGGCTTGCTAGAAGACTTCTTCTTGTATAAGTCCTTCTTGGAGTGCTTGTCATCTTTCTCATTATCATCATCATTGTCGTTCTTCTTGCTTGAGCTTGACACTCGCTTGTCGTGCTTGGGGCAATCATATGATAGATGATCATAGCTTTGGCAATTGTAGCACTTCCTCTTGCCACCTTCACCACTTCTTCTTGATGAGCGAAACTTGTTCTTCTTAGGATCATAGTTGTAGCCTTTCTTGCCAATCTTGGAGAGCAATTTGGTGGTCCTCCTCATGAGGAAAGCAAGTTCACCATCATCTTCATCACTTGAGTCACTCTTGTCTTCACTTTCACTTGAAAAGGGAGGAGGCTTTGCTTTTGACTTTGCTTGGGCTTGGTCTTGTCACTAGCCTTGAGTGCAAGATCCTTCTTGGAGCTTGATATGGAAGAAGATGATTCAATTTGACCCATCAAGAACATCTCATGAGACCGAATCTTGTTGACAACTTCGGTGATGGTGAGAGTTTCAAAGTCCTTCTCAAAGATGAGTGCCTTGACGATGTTGTACTTGGGCTTGGGAAGCGTTTAAAGGATTTTCCGAATAATTTCCTGCTCGGACACGTTAGCAACATCGAGAGCATTGATATTTTGAATAAGAACACCCATCCTAGAGTACATTTCCTCTACACACTCATCATCCTTCACCTTAAACTCATTGAGCTCAACCTTAAACAACTCATACTTCTCCTCACGGATTTTCTTGTTGCCTACATGAATTCTTTTGAGCTCCATCCAAACCTCATGAGCGGTATCCAAGGCAAACACCCTATCAAACAAATCCTCCTCAAGAGTCTCAAAGATAAAGTTTCTAGCACGATAGTTCCACTTGGTTTCACTTTCGGTGGGAACATTTGGAAGAGGATACATGGTGGTGATCCATGCATCATGATGTTGTGCTTGAAGAAAACTAGCCATTCTATACGCCTAAAAAGTGAACCGTTTCCCCGCCAACTTGGGAGGGCCATTGCCACTACCCTTGCCCATCTCTCTAGGCGGTTAAGCCACCAAAAAGAGAGCCTAGGCTCTGATACCACTTGTAGGATCGATGACCTATAGAAGGGGGGTTGAATATGGGTCTTCTTCAAATTTCTAGAACATAAAGCAAACCTTAACCTATATCTCTAGTGTTGCCCATCTAAAAAGGTTTCTTTCTACCAACTAAGCACACTAGCAACAAAGTTCCTTAGCAAGATTCACACTAACATGAGAAAAGCACCCTAGTCAAGATAAGCAACAAGCAAAGCACACTAGGAGAAAACTAGAGCAAAGGAACTTAAGAGCTGAAAGTAAATGCAGAAATAAGTGCAAGAAGGTAGAGCAAGTGGATAAGAGACAACCGAATTTTTTCATGTGGTATCGAGAAGTTGACGCTTCTCCCTAATCCACGTTGGAGCACTCACAAAGAGTTTTGCTCCCCCTCAAGCCACTTAGACTTGAGTGCTCACTAAAAGTACCCGTTCTCCATCTCCGGAATTGTGGGTCTCAATCCATTTACACCAAGAACTTTCCGAGGCTCCCACAATCTCCAAGAGCTCACCAAGAACCCCAAATCACCGAGACCGTCTAGGAGCCGTCAAACTCCAAGAGTAACAAGCTCACACACTTTTACTTGACCAATGCACTCAGCTATGCCATTGAAAGCACCTTGAAACTCTTGATCACCAAGAAAAAATCCCTCTTGGCTAGGAAGATGAAATCCAAATGATTAAAGTACTAACTCTTCTTCTCCTTGGCTACTGTGGTTCTTCAGAGTGGCAAAGACAGCTCAAGAGACGCAGGGGGGTCCAATTTATAGGCCTAGCATGGGTGGCTAGCCGTTAGAAAAGTCCTCTGAAAAGTAGCACCGTCGGATGAACCGACGGTTCCCCCTACGACAGCGTCGGATCATCTGGTCACTCTGTCTGACGAAATATAGCCGTTGAACCCAAACGTTGTACCAATTCATCCGACGCATGCACCGATGCTGCGTCGGTTTATCCGGTGCTGAAGCAACTTCACTCAGTTTGTCTCTGCGTAGAATAACCATAGGCGCCGGATGAACTGCTGGTAGTCTTGGTGAGCGTCGTTTCATCCGGTGCTAAAGCAAGTTCACTCGGTGCGTCTCTGTATGATTTATATGCACGCGCCGGATGAACCGATGCTTGGACCGTCGCTTCATCCGGTGCTGAAGGCTCTTGACTCGAATCATCACTGTTACCAAACCCTAGATCACCGGATGAACCGATGATGCACCGTCGGTTCATCCGGTGGTGCTGTTTTCTCTGAAATTGTCACATAGATCATTCGGTGCAACTAGAATTGATAGCGTCGGATCATCCGATGCGTCCTTTTTCATTTCAACTCGTCTAATTCAATCGCCTTTGAGTTTTATTTCAATTTTTTTGCTTCCAATGTGTTTCCGTGAGTGTCTTGAGTTGTTTAGTAACTAAGGAGCTTGATAGTGCATGAATATAGCATAGCATTTGGCATGGTCAAGCTACTAGAGTGTGAACCCCTCTTAATAGTACGGTCAAACACTACAAACTAGCAAATCCAAGTGTCCTTCATCTCTTTGTGACACTTGGAACTAAGAATGTCCTTAGCCTTGTAGTCTTTGTCCATTGATCAACCATAATTTCAATTTGAGGGGTCTCATTTCACTAATCACTTATGACAATAACCCAAGAATAAATCCGCTACAAAACAAAGGTTAGTCACAAGTATATGGTTTTCATTTATCACCGAAACACACCCTTACCAAAGGTGTGGTGGGGCCTTGATGCTTACACGCCTGCAAATAGGTCCTCTCACTACTTTCAGGCAACGAAGCTGTCTCAGCCGGTTCAAAGAATCCATATGCAGATAGTTTAGCACGAGTCAACTCTTCAAAAAAAAACTTCCAGTATTAGCATGGATGAAAATGCACATAAATTATACAATATTTCTCAAGGTTCCGCTAGGTGGCGACTAGGCGCGACTAGTCGCTAGGCGACGCCCGTCGCCTCGACTAGGCCCATAGGCGTGCTTCGCGGTGGTAGGCGGCGCGGAGGCGCGTGAGCCTGATTTTTGTGCGGGAATCAACGTTGCATGCGAAGATTTCCCCCGCGCGCGTCCGCCAAAACTCGCGCGGGAGGATTAGAGGCCAGTGCGGTGCTATTTCGTCGTCCCGTGCCTCAATTGGTAGTCCCTGCTGCCAGCCCTCCTCCTCTGCTCCTCCCCTGCTCGTCCCTTGTTCGTCTCCGCCGTCGGTCCTCCTCGTCGGCTCGCCATCCGCCGTCCTGCTCCTCCATCAGCTGGCCCTGCTCGTCCTCGACGAGCTGTCGGCGGTCCTGCTCGTCCTGGACTCGCCGTCACCTGGAATCCCTCCCCGCCGGCCACCCCAAGTCCCCAAGGTGAGTTCCCTTCCCTCCCATGCTCCTCTCCCCTCCCCTGCGCATGCGTCTGAATGTATGCATCTGAATGCTACTCCCCTTGAACCAATGTATCATGTATTGATTAATTTGATTTGACCTCTAAGGCTATGAACCCTGAACTCTTAAATTTGAGTGTAGGATGTCGACAGAGGCAACAGGAACAGAGGCAGCAAATCTTTTGAAAAGGAATTCAAATGATGTTGGCCTCTTTTTATATTTACTATAACTCCTATATAGTAGTTATATACATAACACTTAGGAAAACGCCTAGAAATGCCTAGGCGCGAGTACTTCCGACTAGGCGCTAGGCAGAGGGTCACCGCCTAAATTCCGCCTAGCGCCCAGCTGAACCTTAATATTTCTTATGATACATAACATTGTCTAAGTTCAATCTGCTTTAGACAACTCCTCAACAAAAAGAGTTCGGGAAAAAGGTAGGTGCAAAGGGCGCTACCCCCAATAGATGGCACCCTAATGCTACTGTTAACAAAGTGTTGCTATCCTGATTAGAGGACGGATTATGTTCTTTTCTTTTCATATATTATGATAGTTTGCTATAGCAATTTCATATATTATGTTTTAACCATTTTGAACCTTCGTGGCTAAGTTAATAAGATTTACAATGGCATTGATGTATGCTAACTAAAATAATAAAACTATGACATCTAGATCAGCCTCTATAAACTGGCTATATGCCACGAGTTAAATTTCTGCATCTATATAGTACTTTTCATTAATTAATTCAAGAGAAATATGTTAGAAATATTAACTGACTGCACAATTTATGGGAAGTGCTTGTTATATGAAATGAAACTGATGTATATGAGAGAGAAATAAAGTTGATAAAAACACTATTTTCCTCCTAAAAAATTGATAATTGATACATGTTGCTGGGATCAGAGATCTCAAACAGTTATGGAACACGAGAGGACAAAAAATAAGCCAAATGAACATGTCAACCGAATGAGTAAATACTCTGAACTTTTTTTATACAAAAGGGGATCCCTAGCCTTAGGCTACCTAAGGCGCACTCCAACACAAATCTTTTCTTCTCTTCTCTTCTTTTTTAAAATATATGTAGTGCTTCCTGTTCCACGTCTTCCATATTTCACATTCTTCCATGTTTCACATTTCGCTCTCCATTCTGCTTTCTTTTGCATCAAGAGCTGGACCAGCCGCATTGTCGTATCAACTTTCTTTCCTTCGCCGCTTTGCCTATGTAGGCAAAGGCGATCATGGAACCAGGAACTTGAAGGTAACACACGAATTTTCCTGAGGGGTACCCGTCTGAGAGCCTCAAAGGTGCACACGAGGACATAAGACACATATTTATACAAGTTGAGCCACCAGAGTAGTATAATACCATACATCTTGTTTGGGGTGTTGTATATTACGCACTGCGCTTGGGTGCTGTCCCATGAGAGGTTGTCTCAAGGGGCAGCCTGCCGATCTAGGTACCCCTGCCCTCCTTCATATACTCCAGGGGCAGGTTACTAGTCGATTACAATGTAGAAGTCCTAATATGATTACATAGTATGAGTCATAGTAGGAATACAAGAGAATTCTAGTAGGAGTCTGTCTTCTTCCTTCCTTGTATGTATCCGGAATGTATGTCACCCTTGTGTTTGCCGTGCGTCACAAAAAAAAACACACGACATTGCCATGCGTTTTTTTACCGTGCGCCCTCTAAAAAGTGCACAGCAAAAAAGCTCTTTGTTGTGTGTCCAATAAAAAGCGCACGACAAAGTATGATTTTCTGGTAGTGACCAGCACAGACCGCAGTACCAAACAGTGTTGCTACAGGGATGAACAGTGCACCCTCTCGCAGGTCGGGACTGGTTAAAGTTGTCGTCGCACTAGCGACTGCACCAGATCCATGTCTCATCCTTGTGGTTTCCGCCTGAAACGTGGGCATCTGCATTTGCCACCGGATCACCCGTGAGCCATGCGAGAAGAAAAGTGTGACGCGCCTGCCGCGTGAGGGAGAACAGGGAAGAAACACTACCAGGAAATCTGCTATTTGTAGCGGCCCATAACACTCTTTTAGTACTGGTTTCCAAATCAGTATTGTCCAATGTGAGATCACATTAGTACGAGAGTGGAAAATCGGTACTAATGTGACTCATTATTATCGGGTAGGGATGATGTCAGGTACTAATGTGCCTCCCCCCATGTGGCAGGGAGGCATTAGTACCGTTTGGTATCGCTACCCTGTACTAATGTGTTATTTATTTATTTTTTTACTTTTTTCTTTTCTTTACGGGTTTCTTTATCTTATCGTATCTGCTTGATTTATGTATAGTAATCCTAATACGTTGTAATATAAAGTCGTGTGCCATATAAAATATTTTAAGATAATATTATACATGCATGCGTATATATGTATTTGTATAATATTATCTCTAATATTATACAAATACATATAAACATATGCATGTATTATCTCAAATCCGGTAATTAAAAAACATATATAATATTGTGCATATGGAAATAAAAAAATATTAGTGTATATAATTGTCACACCCGGATTTAAAGGCAAATCCGAATGCATAGAATACATGTGCGCCAGGATCAAGTTACACACATGCATTGACTCAGTGAATACAAAAAACAGTGTCAAAAGCGTAAAGGAAGTATTATAACTTTATTACATGACCGAATGTCTCATAATCGTAACAAAAGCGAGTACTAGCAGCGGAAAAGGACGTCTCCACAGGCAGCTGACTGGTGGCACGCCCGCCTAGAAACCGTCGAACTCTCCAGGAAAGTCTTCAAAGCGTCCGTCTGAGCAGCAACCGGGTTGTGTAGATGCAATATAAAAGAACAACAAGCATGAGCACATGTCGTACTCAACAAGGGAAAACTCTATAACAACATGCAAAGGCTTTATGGTGGAAGCTTGTGGTTGCATAGCAGGTCAGCATTTTAGTTGGTCAAGTTTTATTAAGCAAGCTGAATTACTAGCAAATGTAAGTTTATACCAACCCAGAGATTAACATAAGCATCATCATCATAAACGAAAGTAAATGCAACAAGTTTAATCCATCTTTCATAGTTTACTCATGTGAGGGTCCGGGCCGCCCTTGACCGTGGGCACGGCTAACTAGTTAGTTTTACACTCTGCAGAGGTTGTACGTCTTTACCCACAAGTCGCGTAAAAGTTCTAGGAACTTTAAACCCAACCATGCGATGCCGGCCAAGCATCATACCACACTACCGAGGTGTGATTGCATAGGGACGCTACGAGGCCTTTACAAAGATCCCCAGGTGCAGGCTGCTCGCTAGGTTACTTGACAGCGCAATGCATAAACCTCTCTCAGCTGCGAAGCTACCATAGAGCAGATCAGTCTGAGGGCCGGGCTATACACCAACTACCGGCAACCCCCAACCCCTTTCAGGTAAAGCATACATAACACCAGGTTTTCTAATTACTTGGCCAAGACAGAGCCATATGTCTTGTGGTAGTACTGTTTTCCTGGGTGGTCGCTCCATGTTCCGATTAACACAGGTGATCTTGTTTAATGAAGGTATAACATAAGTAAAGCAAGATTAACATTGTTGTTCATTTAAACCACCATGATCCCTAGTTGAGCAACTAAGCAAGGTCTACCCAACATAAACATAAACCCAGCTTGATCAAGGCATAGGAATAAACAAAGCTAGTCAAACCTTAACATAGGTCCCATCACATTAATGCAAGCAACAATTAAAAACGGTGTAATTAAAATGCATGTTGTAATAGGATAAACGGGAATGCAGCAAGGACTTGCCTTCTACCAACGCTTGCTGCTGCTCAGTGTCTTGAAAATCTTCAACTTCAGCGTATTCCACGTACGGATCGTCTTCTACGCACCACATCATTCACATACAAGCATACAATAGAATAAAATAAGAAATAATCACCAAACAGTACTAACATAACAAAACAGGGGCATAAAACTGTTCTACTCTTCGATACGGTCGCGTGGATATAAAGAACGCTAAAAACGGAGCTAAAACGGAGAAGATATGACCAAAACAAGGTATAGGGGCTTTTCTGCAGGAAATCTAAACTTCCAGGGGTTAAACTGTAAGAAACTGAGGGCTAGAACGAGATTACGTATAAAAACATGAGGTCTGCGGTGCAAAAAGACCACACAGGACCTCGGGCGCGAAAACTATAGAACACAGGGTCTAAAACGTAAAACAAAGGATCTAACTGCAAGGATCTTTGTACTGCGGAAGGGCATTCTTGTGATACTGAAAAACCTGGGGGCTTTTCTGCAAAACGGCGAGACACAGCTGGGTTGACCGGTACTTGACCCCGGTCAGGGTGGATCTGATCCGTTGGATCTAGATCCAACGGCTGGCACGAACGGCTTAGGTCAGATCAAACAGGGGCTGTTGGATCTCGATCTGGCGGCGGCGGATGCACGCAAGCGTGCGGACGGCGAGCGGCAGCGCTGAGGCGGCGCTCCGGCGAGCTCCATCGATCCCGAGCTAGGGGGCTCGATTCCACGCACGGATCACATCAGGACGACGCGGGCGACAAGCGCGATCGATCTAGGCCATCTGGGCAGACGCGCGGGCGACGATGACGGCGTACGGCCCGGCGCCCGGACGGCGGCACTGGCGACTCCGGTGAGCGCAACCGGACGGTGCAAAACGCGAGGACGTCTACGAGCGACACGGACGGGCTCCTCACCTCCTTGGGGTGCTCCGGGGGTGCGTCTCGTCGGCGGAACGGCGACGGCGGAGCAGAGCTGCGGCGGCGGTGCGGCTAGGGTTATGCGGGCGGCGGCGCTGCGGAGCTCGGCTAGGGTTTGGGGAAAGGGGGCCTCGAGCGGCGGCGGCCTTTAAATAGGCCAAGGGAGTGCACATCGACGTGCGGGCCCAGGGGAAAGGCGGCGCGGCGCGCGGCTCAGACTCGGGCGCGAGTCCGATGCGGATGCGGTCGGAGGTGGGTGATGACGGGCGGGGCCCACCCGTCAGCGAGAGCGGGCGGAGGGAGGCGAAGCTTGGCTGAGCTGGGCCGTAAGGCCAACTGGGCCGCATAGGAGATGGGGGAGGCGGAGCGGGCCGTCGTTGGGCCGAAAGGATGCAAGGGCTGCGGCCTGCTTAAGGCAGTGGTTGAGCGCGAATCAGCGGGGGAAGTCCGGAATGCGCTTCCGGACTTGCGGCTGACGGGCCGCACGAGAAGCTGGGCTGCAGGCTAGTGGAGACGAGAAAATTGAGCCGAGGAGTCCAGGGAGCAAGGATAGACTTCCGCAATTTGGACCGAGCTGAAGAGCAGGCTGCCGAGCTCAGGGGTTACTTGCGACCTGAGCAGCGAGTCTGAGGGCATCCTCCAGACTTTGGCAGCTGGGCTGCGACGAACAAAACAGCAAGGGTAGGGTTTTGTTTTGTTTTTTTTTGAAAAGATTCAAACAATTGGATTCAAATATCAATTTGAATTCAACCAAACAAAAATAATGCAGCGGCATGTATGCGACAAACATCAAGCTATTTATTTTTTTTAGAAAACAAATAATATTTTATTTTTTTCGTATACTATATTCCCTGCAAAGAATTAAATGTTTGGAAAATTTTAAATTATAGGAAAATCGTTGTTTAAATTTTCTTCCTATTCACATCCTGAAATTCGGGAATTTCAGGGTGTGACAATAATACATTTGATTAAATGTAAGCTGAGTTTAATATTAGTTTCTTTTTGCTCCCTGATGGGTCCTTTCTAGATCCTTGTCCTCTCTTCCCCTGACTCGTCCATGCTTCCGTTGACGCCCCCATTACAATCAGAGACGATAAACCTGCATAATGCTCTCCACTTGGTATAATCACCCCGTCTAGAAGAAATCCACATATTTGTTCTTGAATCAACCGGAGTCTTTTTGACTCGAGGAGTCCCTGTTTGATGTAGTCAATCTACAAAAGAATATGAACAATAAGAACTACATGCATGTGTGGTTCCAGTTTTGTGTATGCACCTTTTCTTCGAGGTTGTTACAGTTAGCGTAGTTTGAAAACATATGCATGAACTTGCATACATAGTATCCGTATAGATTGGTGCCGGAAAGCTGGTCAATCACTGCATATATGCGAAAACAAAATTATGAAATATTTTTTATTGTATTATAAGAAGTGGCATGAGATCTGTAGATGGCAACGGGTACAAAATACCGCGTGCCCGCGGGTAAGAACCCTGTAGGGTGAGGATATGGGTTCGATCTTGTGCCCACAGGTAAGGGTGCGGGTTTGAAATTGTGCCCATGGGTAAAAAGTTAGCGGGCATAAAAATGCCTTACCTGTGCCAGTAAACCCGCGAACCCGCAACTTAGGGTATGACATGTGGACCTCTTACTCAACTATATAAGCAAATCGGTTGGATTCTAGGGTTCCCACCTCTATTTCTTTAATCCTCCAAGTGCATCCCAGGCAGCTGCCGCCACTTCCCAAGACCCGGCGGCCAGGACCCCGTGAAGCTGTGCGACCGCGGCAGGGCGACGGTGTGACCGCGTGAGGCCGCTCGCGAGACAACAAGAGTGCTGCACCCGCGCGCCCCTCCGGATGGCGTCCTCCCTCTCCTGTCCTCCCATCACGCCTACGCACGACGCAACTTTGTGGCATACGAACCTCGCCATTGTTGCCGCTCCACCGTGTTTTGGAGTGCCTATTGCAGCAGAAAGTTCGTCCTTCTTCGATCAGGCACAAAAGTTCCTTCAGCAGTAGCCCTGATCAACTCAACAAGCATTGTTGTTGTCTATCTTAGTTGCTCTCTCGTATTAATGTTCCATCTTCGAGATTGAGTGTGCCATCATGTGCATAATAATAATTCCTTGCTCACTCTGACCAATCTAAAGTTGTCGGTACGATTCCACGTGACATTATCTTTTATTCCATCTGATCCCATCTGGGCATGACCATCTTGTAACCTCTAGGTCCAAGCTTGTGAAATTCTTTCTTTTTATGTGCATTGACTGTGTTGCTTGCAATCAACCTGGCGGTACCTTTCGATTGCTTTTATTAGCACAAATGCATCCTAGTGATCTCTTAACTTTGCAAATCCCGACTTCGTAAAATCAGGTGTAAGCCCCTTCTTGATGTAGTCTTTAGTCAGCCACTTCTTGTACGTCTAAAAGGCAATTGCACTCTTCTGCAGGGCCCAAGTGCGTATTCAGTTTTGTACCTTTTGAAATGAGAAGTGTGCTTCCACCTCGGCCCAAATCATGTTCTTCTCTGTGACCGAGACTACATCTGCCCGCACTGGTACCGGTGATTCATTCTCATCTTCATCTTGATGTTCATCTTCATGCTGATTGAAACAGTCCTCTAACTTCTTTTTTTGGGTTGTGTTTCCCATGAGGTTTCTTCTTGCTGTTCGATGCAGGTTCCTGAAAATTTAAGAACTATTAACTGGTTGCTCTTCCTATTAATTAGTAGGTAAACTAGAAAATCGTGACGGGTACCGCTCGACTCGCTCGACTCCCGCCTCACTCCTGACATCCGACCAACTCCGACTCCCGCCGTCGGGCGGGAGTCGAGAGTGAGGCGGGAGTCGAGCGGAGACGAGCAAGTCGGGCGGGAGTCAAGTGGTGTGTAAAACAGACCGGTACTAATGTGCTGACCTCACATTAGTACCAGCTCGTATTACGCACCGGTACTAATGTGGGTCACAGAGGCGCGTCGGGGCTCTCTCTTCCCACTCGGTACCAATGTCCACATTAGTATCGGGTGTCAAAATAATCGGTACTAATGTGAAAAACTACTTGTGACGAATGCTTGATTTCCTAGTAGTGAAAGGAGGAGAGGCCGGAAAAAGTTCGCCGCGTGGCGGCCGGCGGGAGGCGCACTACCTGTCGACGGGGCAGGTAGGTACCCATCCACCGTTCGTGACTGCTTCGACGGCCAACGATCTCCCGAGGTTGTTGGAAGTCGTCGCATTGCATAGGCTACTTTCATCGCCCACGAAAGGAGTCTCATTGTTTGCGTGTAAACATCTTCAGCGCTTCAACGAAAATTCACGTTGATGTTTTACGACAAACCGTGCTTCGAAGTTGTTGGAACTACTCCCTTCGTTTTTAAATATATGACGTTTAGACATATATTTAAGGACAGTGGTAGTAAATAAGCCCAGTCTCAGCAACAGTGTTATGGTCACACTTACCAAGTCCGTCACATCAGTTTTTCAACATGATGACCCTGTCACTCTCAATGCACAAGGTCATAAGCACAGTTTCATAGATAGAATGTAGCATTTAAATCTTGCATGTGTTATGATCAAATGCAGGGTCATGGGCTCTCAGTGGAGGGTCGTGAGCATTGGTACCTGTGTCGACCTGGAGTTATCACCATGACCCTGAGATCTTCTCTTTCTTCATTTATTTGGTGTCATGTCATCAAAAAAGCTTACGTGGCAGTCTACTAAATGTCGATGACTCTGTCACTGACACTAGCCTAAGGAAGCTACTACTTTCTCTGCTCCAAAATGTAAGGTTCATAAATTTTACTAGGTATCGGATACAAATACTCCCTCCGTCTCAAAACAAGTGTCACTATGGGGTTCGTGCCGGTCAAACATTCTTAAGTTTGACTACATTTGTAGAACATATTAGTAACATTTTTGTCTCCAAATAAGTTTATTATGAAAGTAGATTCTAAGATCTATCTAAAGATACTAATTGTGTATTACAAATTTTAATATTTTCTTGTCAATACATGGTCAAAGTTCAATTTATTTGACTTCTTGAGAAGCGAGAGTGACACTTATTTTGAGACGGAGGGAGTACATCAATAGTTATTAATCTATAATCTAGTAAATCAAAAATAACTTAGAATTTGGAACGCAGAGGGAGCAGTACAGTACGTGAAGATGGATTTGCTCAAGCAGAAGAGGTGACAAAATCCCACGACCCACGAAGCGCTTAATCAAATTTCGAAACCGACAAGCACGCAAGGATCGGAGAATGTAGTGGCGGCCGGCGGGAGGCGCACTTGGTCCTGTCGACGGGGCAGGTTGGTACCCATCCACCGTCCGTGACTGCTTCGACGGCCAACGATCTCCCGAGGTTGTTGGAAGTGGTCGCATCGCATAGGCTACTTTTATCCCCTACGAAAGGAGTCAATGTTTGCGTGTCTTCAGCGCTTCAACGAGAATTCATGCATGCTGAAGTTTTACGACGAACAGTGCTTCAAAGTTGTTGGAACTGAATAAGAAAGCTACCACTTTCTCTGTTCCAAAACGTAAGATCATTTCAGTGTTTTCAAGTTCATAAATTTTACTAGGTACCGGATACAAGTACAGCAATATTTATCAATCTAGTAAATCAAAAATAACTTACAATTTGGAACACAGAGGGAGCAGTACAGTACGTGAAGATTTGCTCAAGCAGAAGAGGTGACAAAATCCCGCGACCCACGAAGCGCCTAATCAAATTTCGAAACCGACAAGCACGCAAGGATCGGAGAATGTTAAGTAAGATTAATCATTGGTTCTAGGCTATAATGAAGGATAGGGTACCAGCCACGTACTAGGGACGAGCAGAAGCAACCTCCGAGACAGCAAAAGCGAGTAGCGATCTCTTTCTTTTCACGCATTCCGAGGCACGCGAGCTGTTCAAGGCGCTTCCTAATCCATCTTGGGTTTGCTAATCATATACTAGCTCCAAATGTTTGTAGTGCAGTAGTATTTTTTTAGCAAAACATGCTAGTACTGTAGTGTACTTTTTTTTGAGATTATACTGTAGTGTACTTTGTAGAGTTCGCAATTCGCATACACACAACTCTCCTTTGCTTTTCTTTTGGGCTGGTGGTGGTACACCTTGGTATGGCCCATCATCCATTCGTTTTCCGTGGACATATTAGCCCATTCTTAGACCGATCAGGCCCAGCACTGGAAAGGCCCATCGTCAGCGAAAGTTGCGGAACGGGCGGGAGGGACTGCGGAAGTGCGGAATTGAATTCGCAAACAGTGCCGATTGAATGATTCGATCCGTAAGTAAGAAGACGTGAGCGCGAATCCAATCAGGCGGAGGAGGTTCAAACTTGAAACTTCGAATTTCAAAATCCGACACCTGCACGTAGCATGCGACCGCACCGCATCAACGGATCCTTTTGTACAACATGCTCGGGTCATTCTATTTAGCGAGCGCTCGTTTGGAACGAGCGAATTCCGACAAGAACGCTCCTGTCCGCCACTCCGCACCGCATGCAGCGCGCGGCAAAAAATTATGCAACTGAAAGGAATCGAACTCGGGACCTGTAGCGTTTATACTAGCTCTAGTAACCAACCCGATCACAAAGCTTTGTTGTTTGTGATGCAAACACAACCCTATTTAATTAGTGTAAACAAGAAAATTTTTATCCAAATTAATCACTCCTTGTATGCTAAATAATGTCTTAAACGACTTCTAATTGTGATATGGAGTGAGTATACACATAACTTCGATACACAACTTCTTGATATAACTTCTATGATATAATTTTTTTAGCAAAACTCCGATAGCGTGCATAACTTATATATACAATTTTTATGGTATACATAACTTATATGTACAACTTCTATGTTATACATAACTTACACACAACTTTTTTCAAACATCAGTTTTATCTTCCGTTTTTGAAACTTATACACACAACTTCGACGCATAACTGCTAACTATAATTTTTTGTCAGATAAGTTTTAAGCATAAGTTCGATCGTGCGCAAAACTTATGCATACAATTTGGATGCGCAATTGTTTGAAGAATAACTTATGTGTATAATCTTTTTCTAACGACGAGTTGTACATATAATTTTTCTATAAATGACAAGTTGTGCGCATACTTTTTCGAATTATGCATAAAAAAGATTTGTTGAAGTTAAAGAAAAAAAACAAAAAACAAAAAAAAATGGGCGGGGTCCGCCGTCCGCCCCACGTGGGAGCGCGTGGCTCGCGGTCAAAACCGCGCGCTCCAAACGAGCAGCTGCGGGATTGATTTTGCGATGCTCCTCAGCTCTTTTAACTCGTGCAACACACTTTGCTGTACACACCTTTTTCCTACGGAACTGGTGCAGGGAGAGTGGAAGTGGATGCACGACGCAAGTGGAGTAGTAGCCGATCGAGCAACTCATCTGCAGCTGTAGAAGCACCCGTAAACGGGTAGTCGACTCCCCGTTGCAGCACTGCAGGGGCCGTGGTGGCAGGAGCAGTGCTGCTGCATACGGCCGCGGATACGACGCAGGAGGCAGCAGACACCCGACGCGCCACCACGTCGTCGCCCATCCGTCCATCTGCCCGTGGTCCTGCACGTCCTCGATCGCGCCCGTGCTCGCCTCCACCAGTCAGTTGTTTTGTTCCCATGATCCCATCTCCCACTTGCCAGCTGACCTGAGCGGCGATCGACATTGATGCGCAGAAAGCAGCCTCGGTTCTTGTTGTCCAGCTAGCGCCGCCCCGAACTGCTCCAGGCACCTGGAAAAAAGGGTGTCTGTGCGCCGCCGTGCCCCGCCTGATCGATCCGGTTGGTTCGCACGTCGTCGTCGATCGGCTGTTCCTGCCGCGATGCCGCTGGGTCTCCCGTGAATCATGCGTGACGCCGAAAGTGACCCGGGAGTTGGAACGGAACCGATCCGTCCGGCGTCGTCCTCCGACTCCGGGTGGAGTGATTGGACTTGCAAAGGTGTGTGGCCACCTACGGTTCCGGTTCCCTTCCTCTGCTGCTGCTGCTGCTTTTGTGGTGGGATGAACAGTCCCGGGCTCCCGGCCCGGTCCTGGAGTACCACTCGCTACAGTTTAGGAACGTGATGGACTGATGTGACCTTTCCTGGAACGCAAGTTGCAAAGCTTTCCCTGCATGTGGGGTGGGAGTGGGACATGGTACCGTTTAGTTGGTGAAAATTTTAGTGAAAGTGGTAAAATTTTTGCATTAAAAACGTGTTAGGTGACACGGTCTACAATGTGAAAATTTTGAGATTTTTTTGGAACTAAACAGGGTAGCAAGCATATCTAGCTATATATAATTTTTTCTTGTTTTTTTATCGTACTAGTTGACGAGCACGAGCGACACATACGTGATTGGACAAGAGTAAAAAAAGTAGTACATATTACTCTTTTCGATATACGTTAGAAAAGATGGTGCGATTGTCTCACCATCAGGCATCAGCCATCGACTACATTCTACATATATTTTGATCTTTGTAGTACTCCCTCCGTTCCACTATATAAGCATTTTTAGGGTTCAAAATTTTTGTCAAAATATAAGCATTTCTAGGGATAGGACAAAACTAAATGGGTAGGTGGGTTGGTAAAGAGTTAGTGGGTAGTGTAAAATGAGAGGTATAGATATCTTTTATCACTTCTGTTATTTCTTGAGTTTGAATGATAGGAATACTTATATTTGGAAACGGAGGGAGTATTAGTTAAGGATAATCTTCATTTTCCACCCTTACGTCTTCGGTGGCTATCGTCGCCAAATCCACCCCCAGCCGCCACCACCCCACCACCACACCCCCAATGTCATGTTTGATCTTACCTGTATCAAAGAAAAATGATAAATCTAAACTAAAGTTGTCAAACTTAAAAATAAATTTATATTTATAAAAATAAAGAAATATGGATATATTCAATAACAAAATTATGCCTACTCTCAATGTTTAAATAACATTTTTCCACTCGTATCAATCTCATGTTTGCCCCCGCCCCCCTCTCCCCCTACGGCCCTACCCACCAACCCCCCCCCCCCCCCCCACCACCACACATACCCACCTCCTGATGCCATGCTGATCTTACCTGGTATCATAGAAATACTGAATTTAAACTAAAGATGGTTAAACCCAAAAACGAATTTATATTTATAAATTAAAAATATGGATATATTCAAAATCAAAATTGTGTCTGCTCTCAATATTGAAATAACATTCTTCCACCCATATCAATCTCATGTTCGCCCCCGTCCCACCCTCTTCCCTGCGTCTTCGGCGGCTATCACCGCCGAATCCGCCCCCCCCCCCTCTTCCCCTACCCGCCAACCTCCCCCTACCACCACCACACATACCCACCTTCTTGATGCCATGTTGATCTTACTTGTTATCATAGAAATGTTGAATTTAAACTAAAGATGGTTGAACCCAAACGGATTTATATTTATAAGTTCAAAAATATGGATATATTCAATACCAAAATTATGCCTACTCTCAATGTTTAAATAACATTCTTCCACTCGTATCAATCTCATGTTCACCCCCGGCCCACCCTCTTCCCTACGTCTTCGGCGGCTATCGCCACCGAATCCGCCCCCTCTCCCCCTACCCGCCAACCTCCCCCCACACACCACCACACATACCCACCTATCTTACCTGGTATCATAGAAATGTTGAATTTAAACTAAAGATGGTTAAACCCAAAAACAAATTTATATTTATAAATTAAAAACTATGGATATATTCAATACCAAAATTATGCTTTCTCTCAATGTTTAAACAACATTCTTCCACTCGTATCAATCTCATATTTGCTCGCAGTCCACCCTCTTCCCTGCGTCTCCGTCGGTTATCGCCGCCGACTCCACCCTCCTCTCCCCCTACCCGCCAAGCCCCCCACAACCACCACTCATACCCACCTCCTGATGCCATGTTGATCTTACCTAGTATCATAGAAATGATGAATTTAAACTAAAGATGCTTAAACCCATCTTAAACATATCGTGATGTGGACTCAACAAATATAAACATGTGACACAAATAAGTAAGGAGAGATATGATTTTGTGTCAAAATCATCTACAGGAATATTCGTTACTACCAAATACATATCGTGATTTACATTAGGATTCAAAGATTCATGGTGGAAAGACAATAGGAACAAATTATACAATGTGCCTTAAATGAAACATAAAAAAAAGGTCATGGAAACTCGCCTGTCCATCAAGAGAAATAGCTAAATACAGTCATCGGATTGTATGCCCTGTTAAGATGGCAACTTGCGAAGAAGAAGAGGAACATGATCGACGAAGTATGATTGCATCTTAGGTTAATTGTGTGAGAAGTTTGTCACGACCACCATGTCCACCCCCCTGATGGAACGTGAGATCAAAGATATCTAATACTTTTTTTTGCCACGGTCAAATATCTTAGAAAACATATATATAACTGGAAGTGCTTTTGATGAGCAATATATTCCAATCATGCACTCTAGCCTTAATTTTATAGAGATTTTTTATGAGAATTAAGAGTCATTTTAATCGTATTCAACAACATCAAGAGTCGGTTCTCCAACTTTTTTTGAAACCGTATTCAATCGCATTAAACAATCGGAATGGACCCTAATAAGCACATAAGAACTTACCTGATGATATAAATATCTGAATCATGTTGCAAGCATGTAACTTCTTAACATAGCATCTTGCACCTTCAAATTATCAAATCAGTACTTTAGCAACAATTCCCGTATTAGAACCCTAACTGCATGCAATAATTCAAAGTGAGCTCCCATTCCAACCAAACCATAAGAAAGCATCCTTAAATATTTATTCTAATAACCTACACATGTTATCAATTGGCAGTTTCTGGTTTAAAAATAAATAGAAATGGAAATAACATCACACATAATATCGCAATAGTGGAAATTATAAGATGTTTTTCATAGCACTTTTTGAAAGAAGAACACAAAAAAAGTCTCAAAGAAATCATTTACCTTGCATGCAATTCCAGAGCACTTCTTTTAAAGCACGAACATCGACTTGCACTTGTTTTGATACCTTGCCGTATCGTATATCAATGTCGATGACCTTTGGTTCAAAACAAGCAGAAAGGGGAAGATGAAGAATGAGAAGATGTGCGTACCATCCATGGCCTGGCTAAGGCTGAGAGTATCAAAGGCATGAACGTCAAGGTAAAAGTTCTCATTGCTAATATTCTAAAGTTGAGAAATTAAATGAAAAGAATATTTATGTTATAAACAATGGACCCCTCTGCTGCATGGGGAATAAAAAGCCAATTGCCTCTATATGTTAGTGGTGAATACATACGAAAGCCAATTGGTGCCATTATTTCTAGAAAAAAAACAACAACACATGAATCCTATATCTAGAGACTATTTCTCTATGGCACCAATGGATATGATAATCCAACATGGTACAATCCTATCTTTATCTCTATGAAACAAATGCATATGATGATCCAACAACAAGAACATGCGTATACATGATTCACGAATAACTAACCAGCAACACCTATGTGATTACCATATAATATAAAGCATTTGTCTCATGCAGAAGCTAATTACTATATACCCTAAACATAGACCAAAGATCATAAAAAGTGCTCCCAATTCAAGTCTTATATCCTAACTACATGGAAGCTAATTACAAAGAAATTTTGAGTATTCAAATCTCTGTAACAAAAAGAACCTCAAATGTAACAAAATAACTCAGCCTGATTCAAATTTCTCACCTCGAAATTATGGTGCTCTGATATCCATCATACCCTTCACTGCCCTTCAGCTGACCTGCAAATAGTTTCCCATATATCTCCAACAGAAAATAAAAAGGCTATTGTACTGCCATATAAATAAGTGATTGAAGATACGACCATATTGATCTAATGGCATCTCTTTTATCTGAAAATCATTAAAGAAAGCTTACCTCAGGAGCAAATACAGTAGCTTAAAAAGCAAAATCAAGTACCTTTGAGTCTTACTCTAACATCTTGAATAGCATAGTGAAATCATGGTGCATAAAGGCAGTACAGATCTCAACCTTAACACATTCAGATATGGAAAAAATGATGAAGATCTTGTAGGAAACAATAAAAAAACAAGTATTAGTGCTTTGCCTTCCCGTAAACATGGATTGTAACTCATAGGGAAAACAGAAAAAATAAATAAGGCACTTACATAGATATTTTCATGCTTTAAGGCATCAAAGGCATTAAGAAGCATATAGTTGGGAAAGAAAAGAATAAGAAACCACACGTCATTAAGATGATGACAATTGAGATTAAATCAGACCACAACTCATTAAACATACTGAAAAAGATACTTTTTCTAACAGTTTATTTGGATTAATCCATTTCTAAAACATTGCACTAATTAAAAAGCTTTTGATGCAACCATAAAAGAAATTGAGGTGGTCTTTTGTGGGCTGAGCTCGCTAATATCTACAAGGTAAAAATGAACTCACCACATAAATACGTCATTTGAAATGAGTGGTGAGCCTAGCCCAGCAGGTTGGCATGGTACCACTCGTTGAGGATTTTTTTTTAATTTTAACCTTTTTAAAATTTTTTATATTAAAAACCCGTCGGGAAAATTTTTTGCACTAGGTGACCCCTTTGCCCGCGCCTAGCGAAGTGGTGCGGCAGGTAGCCTCTGCCGCGCCACATGCGGTGGCGCGGCAGGGGTGACACGCTGGTGCGGGGGGTCAACCGCGGGGTGACGTGGCTCGGCTCTGCCGCGCCACCCCGACTGGCGCGGCAGCGCTGAGCATAGAGCCGCGCCGCGGCTCCCCTTTCTTCCTCCTCCCTTCCTTCTTCCCCTGCCCGAGCCCGAGGTGCACCACCTGGCAAGCCGTCGCCGCCAGCCGCCGCACCCCCAACCCCGTCATTTTGGGGTGGGAAAAGTGTGGGAAATCGATCCCCACATCCTTAGGAAGGTATTCCCCCTATTTAATCTCTGTTTTCCCGCTTGATTTGTTAGGTTTTTGCATATATAGGTGAGCTAGGGTTTGGTAATAAATTGAAAATTTGATGTGCTAGATGCTCGATGAGTTGAAAGTGATGGTTTAGGTAGTTGTTATACTCGTTCTGCCGTATATTGTTACGTGGAGAATAAGTTGTATTACTAGATTTTTCTTATATTTGTGTGGATTGTTAAGTGTAGGTTAGATTTTTAAGTTTGTCGGTGTTAATTGTTGATGTTAATTTCAAGTATTCTGTTTCAGGATAAGTAGCCATGAGCCACCAGAATCCACGTTATTATGCCATTAAAAAGGGTAAGGGAAGGTTTCCCAAAGAGTGGGATGAAGACGCTCCTGTGCCTCAAGCTCTCCTTGTGCCCAATTGTTTATGTGGTGTGCCAGCTTATGTGAAACAGTCTAGGTGTGCTACAACTACTGGTAGAGTGTTCTACTGTTGTTGGATTAGGGAGGAACCACCCCCGGCAGCTCCTTGTTGTTTCTTGCAGTGGATAGATGGGCCTGACAAGTTTGATCCTAGGATACGTTTGTTCCCATATGCCAGACATGTGTTGAAGCCATATGATCCGTTTCAATGATGGGTTCCCCCTCCACCCAATCCTCCACCGATGAGCTATGAGGAGAAGAAGTTGGCTGCCATCGAGCGAGTTAAGAACCCTCCATTGTGTCATTGTGGAGTGCGTGCCTATCTTCAACGGCCAAACATTCAAGCCCCAAGAAAGTTTACACCATTCTTTCGTTGCTCGCTAAAGACTCTTGTAAGTAAAATTCATGTTGTTCTTATCATTTGAGTTATATATTTGTGCATGGCTAATTAGACTTCTTATGATTTGAGTTGTATATCTGTGCATTGCTAATTATAGTTCCTATTATTGAAATTTAGAGTGGGTGGCCTAGTTGTGGCTTCAATGAGTACATACATGGGCGAAGATCTGAGTGGCCAACCGAAGCTGAAGTGAAAGACTTCGAGTCCGGGACGGTGCATTAGCCGTGCTTGAGCTATCCACCTTCACGGTGCAAGTGCGGGATACTAGCCACAGAAGGTGTTGTGCCATCCGAGCTTGGTTTTGGGATGTTTTGTGGCAACACTTATGGAGACTATTGGGTGAGCATCTTTTCGTCTCATTATTTCGTTTTGTTAGCACAATTGATGTTGTCTTCATTATGATTTCATTATGTATGATACGACATTCATTTTTTCAGGAGGGAAGGACTTGTGACTGGGAGCAATTTAGTGGTCGACATGAGTTAATGTTACAGTTGAGCCGCACTTCTGAACCTGGGAGGCAGTTACATACTGAAAAAATTAGAAACAAGATAAGAGCAAAACACGGTGTCTCCTTACCGGAAGCTGAGGATCTTAGTGGTCCAATTTGTGATGAAATGGTTCGTGAAACAGGAGTGCAGTTGAAATTTGTAGTTGGTTACTACAACTACGAGAAGGTTGTGGCATATTGGCGTCGTAACCGGCAAAAGTTCTTGGATCGTGGGATACGTCCGCTGACTGCCGAGGAGAAGAGTGAGAAGAGGAGGAAAAAGGAAGAGGAGTGGAAGGCATTGACAGTGTGGGGCCGGCCTTGCCGCGCCATCCCGCGTGGCGCGGCAGTAACAAGCTGTCGCGCCAAAGAACATGGCACGGCAGTAAGAAGCTGCCGCGCTTATTTCGTGCTCCCACCAGAACAAATGAACGGCAAAATTTGAATTCGAAGTGGGCGGCGCGGCAACTCGTGTCCGCCGCGCCAAGCACGGTGGCGCGGCAAGCCTGGCATTTGTGCGACGGTGTCAGGGCTGCCGCGCCAGGCTGCATGGCGCGGCAAGCCTGGAACATGAGTTTTCGCTTGGATCCAAGGTTCCTAGGCTTGCCGCACAAAGGAGGTGGCGCGGCGTAACAACGTTGCCGCGCTGTGCAGGATGGCGCGGCAAAACTGGGCACTGAACTAGGGGTTCAGTTTTCTGAGGTTTCTGTTGCCTCTTTTCCTTCTGATGAACCTGCAATGCACAACAGCCACAAATGGCATCCAGAAACCTGCAACGACATCACAAATCGGCACAAGAGCCATCCAACACCACCAACAACATAGTCCCAACATAGTTCAACATTCCAACACCACACACGACGTAGTTCAACATTCGTAGCCCCATGGTCCACAAACGACATAGTTCACACATAGTTCAACATCACAAGCAATTCTAACATAGTCGAACATACACACACTTCATACATAGGCCACAACGTCAACGACGGCGGCGGATTTGATCCTCAGGGCTGAAGATTTGTGGTGCGCGACGGTCTCTTCCCGGCTCTGTGTCCAACACATTGGCACTGCCAATATCAGTTTGGTCACTGTAACACCCTAATTTTCCATCACCAAAATAATGAAAGCAACATGGTGTTTAGTTTTTGTTTTCTAAGGATAAATAAATTATCAAATAAATTTGGTCTTTTAAATATTTAAATATCATTCTATATAATTTTAGAGGCAATAAGTGCTTGTGCATCATATTTTGAAGTGCATGGTTTAAGTGTGTTTGTGTGAGGTTTTAAAAGTTTATAAAATTTTGTGAAAAAGTTTGAAAAATTTTGAATGAGTTTGAGTTGAAAAAGTTTTGAATAAAGGTGTTTGAAAAAAAGAAAAAAAAACAAACCAATCCTTCTCCTCTCCCCTTTCCCCTTTCAGCCAAGGACGGCCCGAGGCCCAGCTTCCCCTCCTCCTTTCCCCACGGCCCACCTCCTTTTCTTTCCGGCCCAGCAAAGCCCCGCCGGCCCAGCTCCCACGCGCGGCCCGCTCCCACGCGCGGCCCGCTCCGCCTCCCTCTCCTCTGGTCGCTGACCACCGGGGCCCACCTGGCAGCTTCACCTCCTTCCTCCAGCCGGCCTCCTCCTCTCCTCTGCTCCGCACAGCTCCGCACCGGCCGGCCGTTTCCCCGCGTCTCCCGCGCCTCCCTCCTTCAATTCTCTCCTTCAAGGCGCAGTGAAGCCCCACCGACCGCCATCAATCCCCTTCAGTTACCCTCCGCCATCAAGCGCCCCCCTCTTGAAAGCCATCAAGCCGCCGGCCGCCATGGCCATTAGTGGCTTGTGCCCTCCCGGCCGCCGTTCCCCCTCCCTTCTCCTCTCTATAAAGCCAAGGCCGAGCTCCTGCCTCGCCCTTTTTTCCTCCTTTCCGCATCCGCTTGAACCCCGCACCTCCCCATCCTCGCGCAAGCGCCGTCGCCGATCGATCTCTGCCGCCGATCCATTACCGGCCACCCGGAGCTCCTCATCGTCGGTGGAGTGTCCCTGACCCCCTCTCCCTCCCTCTTCTTCGCGATCAACGCTCACTCGACCTCTAATTCGTGTCACAGGGCCGCCATCCCCTTCACCCGGAGCGCCGCCTGAATACCGACACAAGCCGCCGCCCAAGCTCGAACCCGCCGACGTCGATCCACCTCGCCGTGCCTCCTCGCCGCCGGTGATCATCTTCTGGAGCTCCCTCTTCCTCCTCGTCGCACGTGCCGCCCACCCGAGGACCTCGAAGCCCTTCCTTTCCCCGCCAGCCGAGCCGCACCGGAGATCCGCCGCCGCCCGAGCTCGGATCACCATCATCGATCTTCGCCCCTGCTTCCTCTCCGCCGAGGCCCTTCTCGCCGTAGCTTCACCTCAAGGTAAAGAAGCCACCTCCCTTTGTTTTTCTTTGACCCGAGGCGCATGACGTCGTTGTCGCCGTGTGCCCGGGCCGGCCGTCCGCCACCGGCCATGGAGCGCCTCGTCCGTCGCCCGAACCGCCTCCCAGACGCCCTTGTCGCGTGCGCATGCTCCCCCGCTTCGCGTAGAGCCCGGCCGCATCCCAAACCGTGGCCCCTGGCTCGAGATCGGGCGAACTCCGGCGAGCTCCGCCACGGCCGCCGCGGTGTCCTCTACGCCGGTTTTCTCGCTATCCCAAGGCCACAGGTGAAATCCCCACCTTCTCCTCTTCGTTCCGGTCGTTTCCCCGTCGGGTTTGGTGGCCGAGAGGCCGTTCCGGCCATGCGCCGGCGACATTCCGGCGATTCCCGCTCGGCGCCGCCGCAAGCCGACCGTGCGCCGCCGCCTTCCGCTTGCAGGCCACCAGGACCGCCTGATCCAAGATCGACGAACCAGATCACATACCCCTTCACTTTAAGTGACCGGTGCACCGTGCACCCGTGGACCAGGACCACCGCCGGTCCATGGCTTTGTCAGCAGCCGCGTCAGCCGCTCCGGCCAATCGGAGTCCGCCACGTGGCGCCTCGTCAGCCAAGCCGCCGCTGTCAGCCGCTCTTTTGCAGAAAACTCCCTGTAGTTTCTAATATCACAACGATGCCCTTCCACCTATTAGAATTCTTACACATAAGTCCCTGTTTTTATGATCTAGCCCCTGAAGTCTTTAGATTCCTTCACCAGAGGTCCTTTTCACTCCTTTTTGCATATAAACCCCTCTGTTTATATGTATAATCATGTTTTAGCCCCTGGTTTCTTGCAGTTAAGCCCCTGGAAGTCCTGTTTCTTCACGGAAAAGCCCCTGAACCTTGTTTTAGCCATATCTTTTCCGTCTTTTATCCGTTTTAAGCGTTCTTGGTGTCCACGCGACCGTCTTTTCAAGCCCGCCAGTTTTAGAACCTTGTTTTGGCTGTATCTTTTGCGTTTTAGCTCCGTTTCCGCCGTTTCAAGTTGCGTTAAGTTCATATCAACTCAAACTACGTGTTAGGGCCAATGTTGAACATGTTCTTTATTTTATAATTTATTTAAATATTAAATATGATTAAATCCTTATACACATGTTTTTCTAATTAAAATCTAATTAGAGTTCAACACGTGTTTTCATAAGAAAGTTAATATGATTAATACTAGTTAAATATTTCTTATAATTAAAAGCTAATTAGATGTACACCTCGGTTTTCATAATCAAACTTAAATTGATTAATGTTTATGCAATTTGCCTTCTAAATAAAAGCAAACATAGGTCTATCCCGAGTTTTCTTAATAAATTGTTAATTTGATTAACATGAACATAAATGTGTTTTTGAATTATAATTTGATTAGAATAACTCGAAATATAAAGATAAACGCCTAGATGCTTTCACATGCTTCCTTTAAATTAAATGTTTAATTTGCATAAATCAAACTTGAATATTTATAAATAAAATTGGACTAGGTTTACATCGTCTTTTAAATATAAAATAACTTGCTTAATTATAAATAGGGTATTTCTCTGAAATAACCTATGTACATGATTTTATTCAATTAAAATATACCAAGCGCATAGCTAGCTCTTGTTTGTGATCATCCAAAGCTCCCGATAGTTCCTAGTGCTTTTGTGTTCGCGTTCCTAGAGCCAACCCTTGTTCTTTCTTTAAAGCTTTTCATGCTTGGTGTATTGTTTTGTTTATTGTATGCTTTCTTGTGTGCTCGTAGACATCGTGCCAGTTTCAAGTGAGCAACCAGTTGGAGCGGATCAAGAGCAAGTTTTTGAAGAAGAAGAATCCCAGTGTTTAAGCAAGGAAGGCAAGTGGACTTCTCCCCCTGCATATTCTATTTTGTCCCACACAACTTGCATGATAACTAAGTTTACTTTTAAATGTTGTATTGCATAAATTTGATGGGAAAATCACCTTTTTAAGGACATGACTAGAATTTTACCCTCATCACCTTGGACAACCCTTTTAAATAAATGTTTTGGGTAGAAATGCTTAGTTGCTACACTTTGGGATGGTTAAAATGAATCCTTTACAATATGATGAATGTTGATCATGATAACTTTGGTGATATATATGTGTGTGTGCTTATGGTTAATAACAAGATCATATGGTTTAATCGGAACATGGAGAACCACCCAGGAAAACAGTGCAACCACAGTCCATATGGCTCTGGCTTAGCCAATTAATTAGGTGTGAGATTGTACTGGTGACCTTATCCGAAAGGAACACAGGGGGCTCGGGGTTGCAGGGGTATAGCCCGGTCCTCTTGGCCGCAGCCTTTGCTAAGGTGCTGTCCACTAGGGAGGGTTATGGTCCGCCCTGAACTGTAACTGTCGTGGGTTGTTGGTCTTCTGCATATCTTTGTAAAGGTTTCGTAGCGTCCCTATGCAATCACACCTCGGAAGTGTGGTATTGTGCCTGATCAGCACATGCGTGGTTGGGTTCAAAGTTCTTCGGAACTTTTACGCGAGCTGTGGTGAAAGTGTACAACCTCTGCAGAGTGTAAAACTGATCGATCAGCCGTGCTCACGGTCAAGAGCGGCCTGGACCCTCACATGATAATCAAACATAAAGATGGAATTAAATCGTGGTTCTTGTGGTTATGAGATGAGATGCTTTCCTAAATGCTTAAGTGGGTTGGTATAAACTTACACCTAGTAAATAGGTACTTGCTAATAAAATTTGACAAACATTAAAATGCTAACCGTTGTAAACCTTAGCCTATTCTTGATAGCCTTGCATCTTCCCCCACTTGCTGAGCTCCAACCATAAGTGTGCTCACCCTTGCTTACCCGCTGTTCAGAGGAGAACACTAGAGAAGAGTACTTCAGCGACTTCGATGAGTTCTGAGGCTTGCGTGCCCCCAGTCATGTGCCTGTGGAAGATGAAGATGGAGTCGCGTCTTCATAGTTATCGTTGTTCGTGTAAAGACCTTCGAGTCTAACGTCTGAGTGTAATAAAGAGATAATGTAATGGTTTAACTCTTGTACGTTTTTATTGCTGTTTAATGATATCTCACTCATGACGTCTATCATATGTGTGTAAACTTGATCCTGGCGCACATATGAGATACATTTGGTTTTCTTCGGAAAATCAGGTGTGACAGTCACGAGCACGACGGCGGCGGGCTTTCTTGGCAGGAGGTGCTCGGGCCTGCAACATGAAAATCTCAAAGGCGATAGAAACCAACATGATTCTAGTAAGAATGAATGATGTATACGTAAATGTGACTACATTCATTTATCTGGCTCGACTGTCCTTGTGTCTGAGTAGCCTGTGGGGCATCAAAGAGCTCGTCCATCAGAATCTCTGACTCGTACGTGGGCTCTCCATCCTCACTGGAGGCGTCTCCATGCTCCTCATCACTTGGCTCCGGGGTGACGATTTCCTTGCCACGAGCACGACTGGCACTAGCAGCAACTTGACCCGACGGCGTGCGAGCGCTGGTACGAGATGGGGTCCGTGACATGATTCTTCCTCCGTGGTGGACCGGAGTACGATGTGATCCAGAAGAAGTGCCCTGGCCATTGCCGTCGTGGGCAACATCTGGGGCCGATATGCAGTTCAACTTCATTGCCATACGTCTGCAACTTCTTCTAACCCTCTGCACCATGAATTTGGTATAAATTCAGTAAGTACTCAATACTCAATGGCAAAACTGAAAATATGTGGAAAAGACTGCTACCTCAGCAAAGTGTCGAAGGACTCCACCTTCAGATGCACTTGCATGGTCCATGGCCACTCCTGCCTCGTTTGCAAGCCTAGCAAGTTGTTGTCCCTAAAAAATACATGTCAAGGTATAGATTTTGCGAAAAAGAATTGATGAAACAAGTTTGAGAGGCAATTAAATTACTAAGTAGTCGTGTAGAGGTGCTCGCTCAGGCTGGGTCCCCACACGTGTCAGGGTGTCGTACTCATCTGCTATGTCGTCACTCGAGTCGGAGGGGGCATCTTCAATGTGCTCGTCCGTCAAAGCTAGCTTGATCCTTGTTCTTGTAGAGGTGTGGTACCACTGAAGGTACTCCCTATGTGGTCCAGCACGTCAAGCAGGGCCGTCTTAAGGATCCATCCTCTGCCGATTGTTCCAAAGGTCCAAGTACCGTGCATGCTTCACCCTCCAATCATTCTCCTTGTACCTTTTTTGCCTGTTGACCCTGAAATACCAATTTCATTGTCAAATTATTTACAAGCAAACATATGGCAAGTTACAATAATGAAAGTTCCATAGAGTGGAATTTGTACTTGTGCAACGCCAGAACAGTCGATACAAAGTCAGGAGGCGACGGTTGGACCCTCCCGAACTGACGTAGCACCCTGTTAGGCAAATGCCACTCAACAACATAGTATATGATGAGTGGCACCGTGGACCTCCACAAAAGTCTGTCTCTGTAGCACATGTCAGAAAACTGGACGTGCTCAGGAAAGTCCCGGTTGTACGGTAGCCACTCCACCTACACAAAGAGAAGATGCTTAGAGAATTATTCAGGAATATAAATTTTGAAAATGAACAAAGACCGTCGGGTATGATTTTTTACCTGTGTCTTGATAAGGCAATCCAACTCGTTCGTGTAGAACTTGTATCTCCTAGCTGGAGGACCACGTACTGCTGTAGCCGTCTTCCACACATATCCAAATGTGGGGCGAGAATCCTGGCGATTCCATGGCTGCAAACAAATGCACAAGTCAGAACTCAATATCATGTAATTGAAGTACGAACAAAAAAAAGTTTTGTACATACCTTGATAGGTCCACGGTGTGGTCGACCTACTGGAATACGCTCCCAAATCCAAATCTGCAGCAAGTAAGCGCATCCACCAAGGTTCGCGTCCTGTCCACTGCGCCTACAGGCATCACATAACTGTCTATACAGCCATGCCAGAACAGCCGAACCCCAACTGTAGCAATGGATATTCTCCCATTCCTGACCCAAAAGTGGCAGAACCATCCAAGACACCATGTTTCCGGCTGCATCAGGTAGCAAGAACGTGGCCACAAAGTGCCACAGCCAAACACGAGCGTGCCTCTCCACAACAGCAGGTGCAGCTCCAGGGGGCATACGGTGAAGCGGTCCCTCAACCCCACTGTGTTCACGCTGGAGGTCTTCTTCGACGCATCCCCCTCATCAACATCTGGTGGCCTCACCCCAATGTGTAACTCCACCATGTCACGCCAACCAGCACTGTCAATGATCCCACTCACTGGCAGACCCTCGAGTGGAAGACCAAGGATCATGCCCGCATCCTGCATGGTGACCGTAATCTCCTCACTAGGTAGGTGGAAAGAGTGAGTCTCCGGACGCCATCGATCCACCAAGGCTGACAACAGTGGCCCGTCCATCATAGGAAGTCCGCGAACCACCACAAGAGCAATGTCCAAGAACCCCGCTCTAGCCAAGTACGGGGCGTATCGCTCGTCCCAAGAAAGTGGACAATGCTCTCGCACCCTCAACGGCCTCAAGTCCTGAAAAAAAATAAAATTACCAACATCAACGTTGTGTAATGAAAAAAATTGACCAATGTAAGGAATTGACCAACTTATGTAAATACCTCGTGGACGTCGGCAATAAGGTGTGCACGATGGCTGCTATCGTAGGCAGCCTCAAGGAGCGGGTACACTGGGTGCGCCATCCTGAAAAAAAAATTGAAATGTAGTTAGTAACAATGTTCCAAAATATGAAGATAAGTAAAAAAGCAATATCAGCAGAGGACAGTGTATAAGAATATAACATGCATAATTTTATAATTTATTTGCTACAAACATACTACCTCGATAGCTACCCTTGAGTTCGAAGCACCGTTGCTTCTATTTGTCCTTTTTGATTTATTCCCCTTTGATTTTTTTCCAGCACTTACACTCTTGAACTGACTTGTGACATTTGGAGCAAAGATAGGTTGTCTTGTCCCCATCAACTTCAAAATCGTTGAAGTCATAATCAGCGGCAAGCCTTCCTTGACACTCGTCCATGTCTCCTTTCAAACACTTCTTTTGCCTCCTACCTTTTTTCTTTTTCTTCAAAGATGGCAGTGGCACGTACTCAGGGCCATCATATTCGGGCCATTGAGACGGATCAAGGTAGGGCTCAAAGCTCGATTCCCAAATCTTAATAGTGTGTTCTCTAGAGAACAAAGGAGACAAGAACATGGGATTTCGATAGTCTAGACCTCTAGCCGTGCATGCTGTCATCAAGTGCGAACAAGGAAGATGCAACAACTGAGGACCGTTACAGCTGTAAGCACCGTGCCAAAGGTCCACTCTATAGTGTCGACCCCCATGACTCTCCCCTCCGACATTAGTAGTTGCGGAACCTCTAATAGAATTCATCATTCAACATCCCAAGCTCCTGACGAGGTTCCCGGCACCAAAGTCGTCCTCTACAATTGTAGACTCTTATGTGTCATTATGAACCTCCAATGGGACTTCCTCATTCATGTTAACATTACCACTAGGTCCACGAGTAATATGTAACACAACCTCCATACATGACACATTAGCTTGGCCAACTACCTTCTTATACCGATTCCAATCTCCTTCGCTAGACAAGCTCATGAAAACATAATGAGCTCTAGCCTTCCCACAATCAAAACGACCTCTAAATGTCACCTCATGCAATCCAACTCCATACTTCACTATTGCACAATCAACTAAATCCTTAAAGGTTGGCAGACCATCAAATAATTCCACTACCTCTGTCATATTCTCAAACTCTCCATTTTCTTTAACTATGCCCCCATGAAACATGCGAACTAAACAATCCATCTACAAAATTTAAACAACTTCATGAACCTGATGTCTCATAACTACATATAATTGAACTACACTTTTTATAAATAAAAATGCCTAACAAACACTCCTAAATGTGATTGTCAATAACAAATACTCCTAAATGTGATTGTCAACTCCTAAACTAAATTTAGGGTGAGTATGAGTGTGAATAAAAAAAACTCCTAACGATTTAGGGTGAGTGTGAATAACTAGGGTGACTATGGAAAACTCCTAAATGTTAGTGTCAATAACAAACACACCTAACAAACAATCCAAGCATACTATATTATTTGTCAAAATTATTGTGTTTTCCCACTACTAAACATGCAACCATGTACCTTCACATATCATCATGTACATTATATATTTACACCACAAACAACACTAAATCGAAACATGCAACATGTTATACACGTCAATAACACGGGCAGAGATACTACTACGTATGAGCTAATCATCATTTACACTAAACTAAATTGCAATGGGTCTAAATTTGAATATTCAATACCTAACCCTAGGTCACCTAAATCAACTCCGATCTCTAAAATCAAACGGTAAACGACAGAGAAAAGAGGGGCAATACCTTCCCAAACTTGCGGGGATCGATTTCCCCCACTTTTCCAACCCCAAATCGACGGATTTGGGGGTGGAATCGGGGGGGGGGGGGCGGCGGTCTGGTGGAGGTGGCGGTCGGGTCTGAGGAGGAAGAAAGGAGGAGGAGGAAGGAAGGGAAGCCGCGCCACGGCTGTTGACTCAGCGTTGCCGCGCCAGGCGGCGTGGCGCGGCAGCGCTGCCGCGCCGCTGCATGTGGCGTGGCACCGCCTAGGCCACGTCACCACTTCGTTGACCCAACGGCCCTCGCCGGGCCAGCGTGTCACCCCTGCCGCGCCACTTCGCTAGGCGCGGGCAAAGGGGTCACCTAGTGCAAAAAAATTTCCCAACAGGTTTTTAATATAAAATTTTTTTAAAAAAGGTTAAAATTAAAAAAAAATCCACTCGTTGACCACCACTCCTTATCAAGTTCCTACTTCAGTTCTTGCTTCTCATCCTCTCGGGCACAAGAATGTAGTTTATGTGCCAACCTGCATTCCAATTAACAGGCAAAACCATTAGAGAACAAAGCTAAGATTTTATCAAGTATTTTAAAATAGCTTTTGTGGCCTAGAATATCCAAAGGATAAAGCCCGGTCTTCAGACCATGAGCAAACATATACCAGAGTGTGGTCTTTTGGTCTTTCAGATCCCCCCCCCTGATCCATCCTTCTATGTCTTTTTCCTATTAAAGCAAATGTCACACACCAAGTAGGTACTAAAAAAACCATGTCAAGCAAATGATTAATGTTGCTGAACAAAATCTGAATGCATAGCACCAAAAATCACAAATCCCATAGCTCAAATACAATAAATGGCTTTCATACAAATTCAGCATGTGTAGTCCTCGACATTGTACTATGTGCTACCTACGAATTCAACATGCGTGCTTGCATCTTGCCAGTGGAAACAACTGCACAATTTCACCAGCATCATTGAAATTGTGTAACAACTGAGCACACAATTCTTTACTCGGGGAGGGACAACACAAGAACAAAATCACTCGAAAAATTAAAAAAAAACGTAGGGGCAGGAACATCAAGTAGAAGTGACATTCTTGCAAATTGGATCTCCAAACACCAAATCCCTCGAAATTACACCAAATCTGTGATGAATACCAGTGGAAAATTGAGAATTTATAGCCTTAATTCATCAATTAGAAGAGGAAGCAGCAAGAAAGATCTTACCGGAGTTGGCAACGCTGCTGGCGCTGGCATCGCTGTGGCCACATTGTCTTCTTGATCATCCTCATCCTCAGATGACAAGATCATCTTCCTTTTAGGCATTCTGTCGAACACCTTGCAGATAGTAGAGTAGCATCAGGTGGGGCAAAAAAAGAGGAAGAAGAAGCTGCAGGCGAACCTGGGAAAGGGAACCTTGCCTGTGCCACCTTAACGGAACTCCACCGTGGGCGAGTAGTTCGGAACTGAACCTGGCCACACGCTATCGGGGAAGGGAGGCCGTCATGGAGCAGGCCACAGGAACAAGAAATCAATGAAAATCAACTCAAATCGGATGGAAAAGGATCAAATTAGACCTTTGTGGCACCCAACAGCGTTGCTGGTGCCGACACCATCAATGCGGTCGTCTCGTTCTTCCTCCTGGCGCCACTGCCCACTCCCGGCCTCGCCGTGCCTCCTAAGGACTAAGGGAGTAGCTTCTGCGATCGGATGGCAAAGCATGGCAACGTACTCATGGTGTGCTCCCACGCTCTTCTGCCAACATTATCAAATACTACAGGAGCAACGAACGGTGTCAACCACAAGGTAGTGTCCCCTCTCAGATCAGAATCAGAAGAAGGATAAACGCGTTGTGTGATTGCGGAGGTAGCTGCAAGTTCAGATCCCTACCACTGTTTTTTTTTTTTGACAGGCAGAGACCCATACCTTTTTTTTTTTACAACAAGACCCCTACCATTTTGAACGTAGCATAAATGTTTGTATCTGAACAAGGAACTAGAAATATATGACCGGCTTTAAAACTAGTGCTGGTTGCCACTTCATTTAAAATTAGTCTCAGTGTTCTTATCTTTGTAAAAGTACCTTTTTTCAAAGTAATTTTGGCCAAACTTTAAAAACATAATTCTCAACATATCATGTCCTTTATTACCTCCAAAATTTAGATTTCAAACTCAACTTATTCATGGGGCAAAAATACAAATCTTATTAGGGGAATGTTGCACCAATTGAAATGGTTAGATGGAGAAATTAGAGCTTACAATCTTGTTCGCGAGGTAGCATCAAATCATTTTTCCCAACGAATTATGCTTTGTATTCTTTTAAGAAATATGTTTCACATTCTTGAATGAAATAACTAGCACGTGTTCATGCCAAATATACTCACTTCAATCATAAAAAAAATCATGCATTGGAGATTTTGCAGTCAATCATCGCACATTTAATTATAAATACTTTTGTGAGTGTTGAATTTGGATATTTAAAAACGATCCGAGTGGATTTTATGGATAAGTACTTGAATATAGTATATATTTGTATTGTATTATAAATACACCACAACAGAAATAAGTGGTGAAAGCTGTATTTCAAAGACCATTGATGATATACGAAAAATAACGTATTCATGATGGGAGCTCGGGGCAGTGTATCATTAAAAGTATACTCCCTCTGACCTGTAAAAAGTGTTCACTTTGATTTTTTTTATAGTCAAGTTATTTGAAGTTTGACCAACTATACATTAAAGTATCAATATTTATAACACTAAATATGTACCTTACGAAAATATATTTCATAGTAAATCTAATGAAACTTGTTAGACATCAAAAGTACTAATATATTTTTATATAAATTTGATCAAACATAAAATGGTTTGACTTAAGACAAATCTAAAGGAACACTTGTGGGACGGAAGGAGTACTCAACAAGGCTTAAATAGTGAAATTAATGTTTCCGTTAAGAGTGAAGCAGTATTCTCTTTTCGAATAAACACACGGCCTTTGCCTTTTTCTTTCAAACATTTCAAAAAAAAAGTTTTCACGGTACCAGTGCTTGAACAGGAAGTACTAAAAGTAGTTTCAAATTGCTTTATTAGATTTGATGGTTAACTTATAACGCGAGCCGTACAGAAACGTGCCCCTCTTTGTCCTTGATTTTATCTACTCCCTGTCAGTTTCTTCGGTGTTCTTATTGGAGGTACCAATTTGTACCGGAAAACAATTTACTATGTTATAAGTTAATAACAAACCCGTATTTTTTTAAAACGGACATGAATGCACTAATTGTCTTTACTATTGGTCTAGTGGAGTGACTGTTCCATGTGCACTTATGCAGAGTTTTGGACACATGCTATCAGAAATGAAAAACATTTTCATACAAGGGGGGAAATTTGCAAGAATAAAATGCCATAGATAGTCATCTGCGAAGAAATAAAATATAGGCATTCTCCAACAGGGGTGTTTGAGTACTGTACATTGGAAACATGTGTAAAATTAGATGCAAACCTATCCATTGATTTAAACCCAATTTCCTACGGGTTAAACACTTGAACTAATAGTTAATTTAATTACATGGTTTTTTTCTTTCAATAAACAATTTAAACAAGCGGCGATGATCAACAAGAGAGCTATGGATACTGCAGTTCTTGAAGTGCGTAGTACTCATCTTATTTCAAAATCGTTGGTTGTTTTACCTTTTCTGAAAACAAACGGAGAGAGTATATAATTTTATCGACACTTTAATTACTCCCTGAAAATGCACAACAGAGAGAAATAAAGTTTGCTAACCAGTCCTGCCATGTGTTCCACACAAGCCTTTGTCTCGAGTTTGAGCCATGAAGCCCTTATCTCGTTTGTTTGCTCGAGGAAAACCCTAAACTGCCCCCCTCTCTCTCTCTCATCACCCCATGGTCAACATGTTGAGGGCGCGTTTAGTTCACTGAAATTTTGGGGTCAAAATTTTGGGAGTGTCTTTTCAGCTCTATTAGAGGTAGTAAATATCGACTAATTATAAAATCAATTACATGAATGGACGGGAAATTCCGAGACGAATCCATTAAGTCTAATTAATCCGTCATTAGAGATTGTTTACTGTAGCATGACATTGTCTAATCATGACATAATTAGGCTCATTAGATTCGTCTCGAAAATTAAGGTAGGGGTTGTGGAATGAGTTTTGCCGTTAATCTACATTTAATACTACTAATTAGTGTCCGAAGTTTGATGTGACACGTAGGTAGGGAAATTTCAGGGAACTAAACAGGTCCTGAGTCATCCTCACCCAGGAAAGGCCACGAGAGAATCAAATCAAATCATCAATGTCTCCACCCAGTCGCCAGTCCCTGCCACGTCTGCTGCTGTGCAACACATGTGCTAGAGAAGAGAGAGAGAGGATCAGTTTGTGTGAGCCAGAGAGAGAGACGGTCCCTGTTTCAGCGCTTGCCGCGATGGGTGGTACACCGGCGTTGGATTTGAACGCAAGCACAGTGGCCAGAGAGCTGGGCTCGTTGGACGGGTCTACCCCCGGCCATCTCCCCCGGGGTGCACGAATACCTAGGCAAAACAAGGGTGAGGCCATGCTCTGCCCCTGCGGCCCTGCCCCTCTCACCACCATTATTACTGCTCCTGCCTCCTGGTAGTATCTCGTGTCCTCTTCCGGTCCACCCCCTCCCTGCAAGATCTCCTCTCGCCGTCGCCTGGTGGTGTTTGCCCTAGAAAGAGCAGCTCGGTGTCCCCATGGCAGTTTAGGGTTTTTACCCAACGGCGTGGCAATTGCATTGCTGCAGATTTGCATCACTAGTTTAGTAGTACTGCTCCATTGGCTAAGCTTAGGGCGCCGTAAAGTAAACAGTGGGGGAGGCACCCACTGACCCACACCACCACCCCAGAGCACATAAAACAAGAGCTTAACCGGTCAGATGACGGCCATTATTCAATTGCACCCCGACCCCGCGCTAATCTATGCCCATCCCCTCACCTTTCCAAGCACTGTTCCAGATGAGAATCGCAAACCGCATCAAGATTCCAAACACACACAGAGAGGGCAGATGAGAATGAGAGGACTCGATAGTCCTTGTGAAAATTTGATCTGCAAACAGATTTGATTCTTCAGAATTGGACGGACAGGATGGTTCTTCCTGGGGCGTGAGGCCGGCCAGCAGCTTTGGCACTGCATTTGGGCTCTACTGGCCGCTTTCCCTGCTTGCCTTGCCTTGCCTCCCGTCGTCCATTGGGAATGGTGCTGGTCTTCTCCCAGTGGTGTGTGTGTGTGTGTGACACTAGCCCTAGCCAGTAACCCTAGCAGGAGTAGTAGCTTCACATTTCCTTGCACCTTTTGATGCCACATATGGTATTTCAATAATTTTTTTCCTAATATATTTTAAGGGGGTGGCTGCTGGTCTATAGAAGAGAGATCCTTGTTGAACTGAAGATGTACTTTGCTTGACATGAATGGGCCTCCACCCTTCATTTGCTCCTAGGACGGGGGAGGAGGGTCACAGTCGCCCGCAGGAGGATAGTTGTACCCATCCCATTCAATGGCTTGAGTGGGAAAGGCAGCGTGCCCGTTTTTAAATCCAAATCCAAATCCAGCTCCAGGCTCTCCGTGCCATTTCTGTTCTTGAAGCATCAGGGAAAGAAAGCGCCACGCCGGCTCTGATGTGCCGGGATTGGATTCTTGAACTTTGCATTTGTCTCGGTAAGTTTCCTCCCCTTTGACCTGTTTCTTGAAGCTTCAGTTTCCATGGCGCTTTTTTTTTTTTTGATTTGTGAGTCAGGAGCAGTATCTGTAGATTGCTGCAGGTCATTGATAGCACTCATTTGTGCTTGCTTTCTGAATGAGATGCGGTATATTCGTCAGTTTTTCTTGATTGGTGTTTTTTTTTGTTCTAACAATACTCTGTTATTTTCTTCCCCTTTTGCTCAATCTTTGGTAGGTTCTCACAAATGAAGTGCGCCAGATCGTGCGACTCTTTCCAGCAAGCTTCCGGAACTTTGTGATTCGGTAGCCATGGAGGACGAGCAAAAAGCTGCGAGCTTCCTTGATGTGCCCAAGGATATTCCCATTGCCACCAAGTCCCTCACCATCCGGACCAGCGCCGCCGGATGCGGCAGCGGCTCCGACCGGTCCTACCCCATCTCGCCGGCCATCTCCATCACGCCGCACCTCTACTCGCCGTCGCCGCCGTCGTCCGCGTTCGTGTCCGCGCTGCAGTCCCCGTACATCTCGCCTCGAGTTCTCGAGCCGCCGCCGCTGCCGGAGCCCCAGCCGCGCCAAGAAGCCAAGGCCGCCGGCTCTAGTGTCGCCACCACCGCGGCGCCGTCGCCGACGTCATGCTCCAACGGGTCTCACTCGGAGGACATCGACGCGCCCAGCGGGCCCAGCGCGCCCCGCACGCCGCCGTCGGAGCGCTACGACTCCAGCGGCATCGACGCGCCCAAGATTTCCGACGGCGGCGGCGGCGGGCCCCTTCCGCCGCGCGTGTCGTTCTCGTTCCCCGTGCCGCGGGTGTCCTTCACTAGGGGCTCCGTGGCATCGCCGTCCTCCAACGCCAAGCTCCGGAGCTGCGACGTGTACATTGGCTACCACGGCAACGGCGGCCTCGGCAGGTTCTGCAAATGGCTCAAGTCAGAGCTTGAGCTGCAGGGCATTGCCTCTTTCGTTGCTGACCGTGCAAAGTATTCGGACTCGCAGAGCCATGAGATTGCTGACCGGATTATTTGCTCGGTCGCATTCGGTATTGTGGTGGTCACCATGTCAAGTTTCCTCAATCCATTTAGCCTCGAGGAGATCAGATTTTTTGCTCAGAAGAAGAACCTGGTGCCTATATTGTTTGACACCGAGCCAACAGAGATTGCTGGACTTTTTGATGGTAAATTGGAGGATAAAGAGGGGAAGGAAGCATTTGAAGGACTGATGCGGTGCCACGAATTCAAACTTGAGGCGAATGAGGGCAATTCAAGAAGCTGTGTGTCAAGGACAGTTACTTTGCTGCGATCCAAGCTTGGCCGGAAAAATATAGCTGAGAAGGAGAGCGAACCATCTGAAGGCCTGCCTTTTCCACGCAACCGGCATTTTGTGGGAAGGGAGAAGGAGCTGAGCGAAATCGAAGGCATGCTCTTTGGGTCGACTGTGGATATCCAAGAGGTGGATTGCCCTAGGGCTTCCAGTACAAATGAGAGATCAAGTGGTGTATCTGATGGATTTGCTGATGAGGATAGTGATACCGCGAGGAAATCTAATGCCAGGTTCATCAGTTTGGAGATGCGCAAGTGCAAGGAACCGACATTGGAGGCTTGGATTGACCCAGTGATTGAGTTGTCATCAGGTAAAAGCAGAAGTTTGCAGAAGCAAAGATCGAAGCACAGGAGGTCAAGGTTTCGATGCAACAGCAAGGGCTACAACAGTGCTAATGTAGTCTGCATCAATGGTTCTTCAGGCATCGGCAAGACTGAACTGGCATTGGAGTTTGCTTACAGGTACTCACAGCGGTACAAGATGGTACTGTGGATTGGAGGTGAAGCTCGGTATTTGAGGCAGAATATTCTCAACTTATCCATGAATTTGGGATTGGATATCAGTGCTGAGGCTGAGAAGGATAGGGGTAGGATTAGGAGCTTTGAGGAGCAAGAGTTTGATGCGTTCCAGCGGGTGAAGCGGGAGCTTTTCCGTGACATGCCCTATTTGCTTGTGATTGACAACCTTGAGAGTGAGAGGGATTGGTGGGAAGGCAAGGATCTCCATGACTTCATCCCAAGGAACACTGGAGCAACGCATGTGATTGTGACCACACGTTTGCCACGCGTGATGAACCTTGAGCCAATGCAGCTACCGCAGCTCTCGTACATTGACGCAATGGCCTTGATACAGGGGAAGAGGAAGAAAGACTACCCGCCTGAGGAAACAGAAGTTCTCAGGAAGTTTGATGAACGTTTAGGAAGGCTGAGCTTTGGTCTGTGGGTTGTGGGTTCACTTCTCTCTGAGCTTATGATTGTTCCCTCCACTCTATTTGAGGCTGTTGAGAGAATATCGCTGAGTGAGAATTTGTTCCCCATTGGTGCCAATGATGATGGTTTCTGCCGTAATAATTCTTTCTTGATAAAGGTCTTGGTCTTTTGTTTTGCACTGATGGACCGAGCAAAAGGAGGAAGCCTTACCTCGAGGATGGTCATTGCCGGTTCTTGGTTAGCTCCTGCTCCTGTATCATCCACACTATTAGCTGCAACAGCAAGCAAGCTACCAATGAAAGGCAGTGGTATGCACCTGTTTGGTGAGTCCCTCAAGACTGCATTTCTATGTGGCACACATTGCTTCCTAGCTCCAAACGGGCGGAAGGCTGAGGTGGAGTCAGCACTCTTACTTGTTAATCTGGGGCTGGCAAGAAAGGCAAATAGACATCCTGGTTGCTGGATCCAATTCCATCCGATCACGCAGCTCTTTGGCAAGATCAGGGGAGGTTTGGCGCCTACAACTGCAGCAGTGAATGGAGTGATGAGAGCTGGAAATCCCTCAGTATACTCTGACCACCTTTGGGCTAGTGCGTTCCTTGTGTTTGGTTTCAAGTCCGAGCCACCTGCTGTTCAGCTCAAAGCAGTCGACATGGTCCTCTTCATAAAGAAGACAGCGCTGCCCCTGGCGATAGACTCCTTCATGTCTTTCTCGCGGTGCGGCTCAGCTCTGGAGCTGCTCAAAGTGTGCACCAATGTCCTCGAGGAGGTGGAGAAGTCGTATGCGTCGCGGATGCAGGACTGGAACCGGGGATCACTGTGCTGGAGGAAGAAGCTGCAGCCAAACCACCGAGTTGACGAGTTTGTCTGGCAGGAGGTGACGCTGCTCAAAGCGACACTGCTGGAGACGAGGGCAAAGCTGCTGCTCCGCGGGGGTCTGTTCGACACTGGTGAGGAGCTGTGCAGGACCTGCATCAGCATCCGGACCGTCATGCTCGGCCATGGCCATGCCCAGACCCTAGCTGCCCAGGAGACACTGGCGAAGCTGGTCAGATACAGGAGTAAGATATGAGTGATGTCCAAAGACCCTTGTAATCTCCTTGCAATGTGACATTCCTCTGCTGTATTATAAAGGATTCAGAAGTTTTCACGCCCCAGTATTTCTGAATCTGTACACCCAGCTACAGTTTTGTTAGCGATCTCAGTATAATAGCCAAGCTCCATGATGCGATGTGTAACTTATTCTTAGCTCAGGTGCCATATGCAAGTGGAGGTGTTATGTACAGTACAGTCCATTTGCTATTTGGTAGAACTTATTTTTCATCCTACCATTGAGCTCCCCAGATGAAAACTTTAAGAAATGAAGATGGTCTTCTTTTTTACCATCCCTGAGTACAGTTTTGGTGAACAAAGAGCTCCATCATACCATAGAGTTGCTGGAAAGTGAATACTTTCTCTCAAAGAACTTGCATTCATGGATCATGGGCAAATCTGCCTGTTAAGCAGCGCAAAATCTCTCGCTTCTTTCTGCATGATTGTTTTTGTAACTACCTCATCATTGACAGTGGGTGTTTACAAGCTCAGCTTTTCAGGCAAGGTTTGTCGGGGAAAATGGCGACGTCTGATCGCGCATCGCCGAGAAGACATTTCACCCCATAATTCTTTCGCCGAAAGCAATACGAAGGAGAACGAAAAGGCAGTGTCTTTGACTGAGAAAGTAGAGGCTACTAGCAACAGGCAATTCTCTTTCGTTCGTCCAAAGGATCTTTCCGTGCCTATTGCTTTGTGAGCTTCGATTGTAGGGACACGACGACATGTCTGCTCTTCACGCACTTCGACGACGGCAATGATTTGGCGATCTGCCACTTCGACCTTTGCATGTTCTGATTCTGAATTGTGAATTCCATTCTGAATCCCAATGGCAGTGCTAGTGCTGCACTCCCACAAATCCCAGTGGGCTGTGGTGGACATCTGCCCACCCAACGAGTCAATCAATGGGCCTGTGCACGTCTTGTCGGCCCAACCCAACCGAGGACCCCGAGGAGGCGTATATTTGAGAATACGAACTTGCACGGGGATCAAACTGCAAAACACGCGCGCACCCAGACCCACCCAGCTTTGCTTTCCTCGTCCGCTTCCTACCGGCCGCGCACCTCCCTCCGCCCCGCCCCGCTCCGCGTCGCCCATCGCCAACCGCCGACGAGATCCGGCGCGGGAAAAACCCCCTCCAGATCCACCCGCCGCGAGATCGCGGGCTCGGGAGGCTCTGAACCCAGTCTCGAACCCAGTCTCATGCGATCCCGTTAGCCGGGCCTCCCACTCCTCCCGCTTCAGTCGCCATGGCGGGGAGCGACCTAGAGCCGCTGCGGGCCGGCGCGGCCGCGCTGCCGTCCTCGTCGGACCCGGACTCGCCCGCTACCCCGCGACGGAGCCGCATGCGGGACCTCCTGCGGAACCTGGACCGCCGGCTCTCGAACCGGAGCCGGGGCGGTGAGGGAGCCGCGACTCCGAGGCGCGGCGGCGGCGGCGGGGAACCGGAGGCTTCGCCGAGGAGGGTCGAGGAGGACAGCGACGCGCTCGGGGACGGGGCGCCGCCCGAGTGGGCGCTGCTGCTTGTCGGGTGCCTCCTCGGGCTCGCCACCGGCATCTGCGTCGCGGCGTTTAATCGCGGGGTGAGTACGAGATCCCCGTGGCGAGTTGCATTGTTTTTTTTACGAAATCATCTGGGGTTATACCCTGTGGGTAATTTCCGCCTGTCCTTTTTTTTTTGCTATTTTTTGCCTCTGTAGTGTCATTTAGTGCCATTTTTCAGCGAATGTACTGTATCTATAGGAAATCCTACTGTTATGCTGGTGTCTACACCCTCCGTTTCAAATTATTGTCACTATTGATATTCAACATTTCACCATTCGTCTTATTCAAAAAAATTATGCATACATCATTTGTTTTGTTTGTGACTTACTTCATCATCAAAGGTATTTTAAGTATAACTTGACATTTTGCATATTTGCACCAATTTTTTTAATAAGACGAATGTTCAAACGTTGTGATCAAAAGTTAATAGTGACAAGTAATTTGGGACGGAGGGAGTAGTTTACAGTTTGGGTGTCAGGAGAAGTTGTTATTTATGAGATGTTTATAAATGTGTTGTTTGTGATGCTTTGTTAGATATTTCAGTGTATTTTTGTGTCTCCTAAATTTAAACTTTGATGGCATGTTTGTCAGAATTTTGATGCCTGATGCGTTTTGACTTTTGAGGCAGAACTAGTTGTAGTTTAGTCTGATGAGTGATGCTTTTGTGCTGCTGATTACCTAGTGTCTTCTTGCTGCTGATTTTGGTGAACAGTTTTATGCTGTGAAATCTGTGATGGATCAGATAGAGACTGATTTTACTTGACCGATCATGTGGATTCCTGGTTGAATTTAGGCTAATCATATGGAAAGATGTTTTGTTGCTTTATTTACTAGTGAGTGCTTCTAGTGATTTAGTTAACATGATTCTCATTTTTGGAGTCACTGGTGTTAATTGGGGTGTTGTCTTGGTGATTCCATTCCAATTTGTGTTGCTTTATTTTTGTACAATCATGGTCATTCTAGTCACTTGTTTACTCTCTTACTGTGATCTTTGAGCCACTGACAGTCGGCAATTGATATTCACATCAGTTGTGCCGTGGATTTTATTCAACTATTCAAATCAAAAGGAAAATGCTATATCTTGCTTTGCAAGAACACAGTCATTGTATGAGAGAAATTCAATCTAGTTTGCCTGTGCAGTTTTTGTTAATCCAAAGTTCTTATTTGAACCTTTCCGAATGTCTACCACTCTGTCTCAGTGCCTGCCTGACCTTTTCAGGTACATGTTATACATGAATGGGCATGGGCAGGCACACCCACCGAGGGTGCTGCTTGGCTCCGTTTGCAGAGGCTGGCTGATACTTGGCATAGGATATTGTTGATTCCAGTGACTGGTGGGGTAGTTGTTGGGATGATGCATGGATTATTGGAGATCTTTGAGCAGATAAAGCAATCATTATCATCTCAAAGGGAAGGTATTGATTTCATGGCGGCGATATTTCCCACAATAAAGGCCATCCAAGCTGCCATTACATTAGGGACAGGTTGTTCACTGGGTCCAGAAGGACCTAGTGTTGATATTGGAAAATCTTGTGCAAATGGGTGTGCTGAAATGATGGAGAACAACAGGGAACGGAGGATTGCTCTTGTTGCAGCTGGATCAGCTGCTGGAATTGCTTCAGGTATTTTCATTTATCTAATACAATTCGCGATACAGATTTGATGAATTGAAAATTGAATGGATGGATTTTCAGTTTTCTTTCAGCTTCTAAGATGCTGGCCAATTTATCTGACAAGAAACATGAATTATACTTTTAGGATATTAAATCTTTGCTGTAAGGCAGAATAGAACCATAATTTTTTTGTAACCGTCATTCTACTGAATTTTTTCGTCTCATATTTTGCCTGACTTCTGTTACTGTGTCTTCGTTTGTTAGGTTTTAATGCAGCAGTTGCTGGGTGCTTTTTTGCTATTGAAACAGTATTGAGGCCACTTCGTGCAGAGAACTCGCCACCATTTACTACTGCTATGATTATATTGGCATCAGTTATATCATCAACTGTGTCCAATGTTTTGCTAGGGGAAAAGGCAGCGTTTATTGTCCCGACGTATGAACTAAAATCTGCTGCTGGTATTTTACCCTATTCCGATCATTTTTGGTGTTAATAAGGTAGATGTTTTTTAGTTACCTGCAAAATTTAGGGAAACATGCATTCTGGTTTCACCTAAATTTTGGTTATAGTTTTCATTTTCTATAATATATAATAGCAGTCAGTTTTGTGAGACACAACTGACAGCACATACATTTCTGTTGCGTTTTTGTAATTTGATGAACTTTAATGCAATTGAATATCTGTAATCAAATCTTTGTTCCAATTTTAAATCATTATGTGACCTTTTCTTGTTTGTTATGTTTCCTCATTTATGTTCTGCAACCATTATATTTTTCCTCCAGTAGCCTGTGCAGTGTTCGATATTTCCTCTTTTTAGCAAACTCAAATCTAGTTTACTTCGTCCTTTAGGCTCTAGTGCCCCATCCAGCTTTATCTAACTCTTTATTAATCCTCCTCGAGGCCTGTGGTTTGAACTTGAACAAGCCTTGCTTTCCTTTTTGGTGTTAATTGCTTTCCCAGGAGAAAAACAGATAGGTGTAATGCCCTTCTGTAGTCTTTTTATAATAATCAAATGTGACAGGTTCATGGTTATGTAGATCTCCTTAGCACCAACATATAGAACACATGTGGTTACTTGTAGAAGTATCCATAACTCTGTTTCTAGAAGCTATCATTATTTTTACCATTTAGCATTCGGTACTTAAAGTACTTTGTTTGTAAGATTAGCAATATCTCCAACATTTTAACTGTTAATGTTCCTTTGCAGAGTTGCCACTCTACCTTATTCTAGGCATGCTCTGTGGAGTTGTGAGTGTGGCATTCAGGCAGTTGGTTGTTTGGTTCACTAAGACTTTTGACTTGATAAGGAAAAAATTTGGCCTTCCTGCTGTAGTATGTCCTGCTTTAGGTGGACTTGGAGCAGGTTTGATAGCACTAAGGTACCCTGGGATATTGTATTGGGGTTTCACCAATGTTGATGAGATTTTGCATACTGGTAAAAGTGCTTCAGCCCCTGGAATCTGGCTCTTAGCTCAATTAGCTGCTGCAAAAGTTGTAGCAACTGCACTTTGCAAAGGTTCTGGTCTTGTTGGTGGGCTTTATGCTCCAAGTTTGATGATTGGTGCTGCTGTCGGTGCTGTTTTTGGAGGCTCAGCAGCAGAATTAATTAACTCTGCTATTCCGGGTAACACTGCTGTCGCACATCCTCAAGCTTATGCGCTAGTAAGTTTTATATTTTTTTTGTCAGGTGCTTTAAAGTTTGTTAATTCCAAGGGTGTACTAACTTTCAACCAATCAACTTGATTAGGTGGGAATGGCTGCCACGCTGGCTTCAGTCTGTTCTGTCCCATTGACATCTGTGCTGCTGCTCTTTGAATTGACCAAGGATTACAGAATTCTACTTCCTCTGATGGTAGTATTCAATGTATTTACTGTTTTGCTATGTTGCATATAATTTAATTTAGCATGCCCAATATAATTGTTTTGCTGATTAACAGGGAGCTGTTGGTTTAGCAATATGGGTTCCCTCTGTTGTAAATCAATCTAGTAGCAAAGATACATTTGAGGCAACATCTCCACGACATGGTTATTCTTCACTATTACCTCCTGCTGATAGGAATGAGACAGATTGGAGGCGACAAGATGGGGATGATGTTGAACTCGCAATTCTAGATGTTGATCCCTACCACTATGGTAGTAACAATGAGGAGATGCTTCTTGATGACTTGAAGGTTGATGATATTTGAAGTTATTTTCATAGAAGTTGTTTCTAGACAGTTAAATGGTTAATACATCATCAATACTCACAATTTATTTTACTAACAATCACTCTTGCAGGTATCACAAGCAATGTCAAAGCATTATGTGAAGGTCACACCTACAGTTACCATCAAGGAAGCAACAAGGCTGATGCAAGAGAAGCAGCAAAGTTGTGTTCTTGTTGTAGATAATGAAGATTTTCTCGAGGGAATTGTAACATTGGGTGATGTTCGTCGTAAAGGATTCGAACCAAGCGAAAACTCTCATAGTTCTGAGGAAAATTCATCTACTTTGGATGTATGCGAACTGTTCATATTAGGCCTACAATCTGTGTCTTACCTGTTATTACTCTTTAAGTTAGTAATACATGCATTTACTTGGCAACTTTGCAGGCAAATTCTTCTCCTGTCTCGTCATGCCTCACTCGAGGTTTTCAGTTCCATGGCAATGAAAGAGGACTAGTGACCTGCTTTCCTGATACAGACCTGAGCACCGCTAAGGTGCTTATGGAAGTTAAAGGCATTAATCAACTTCCGGTGGTCAAACGGGGTGCTGGTCGAAGAAATGATGGGAGGCGTAAGGTCCTTGGTCTTCTTCATTATGATTCAATAGGATGGTGCTTGAGGTGATTCTTTCCCTTATGTTTCTTCTTTGAGTATCCGAATTGCTTCTGTGGTGGTATCTTTCCTTTGAGGTCTTATCAGATCTGAATCTTTCGAGACATTTATACCTAACACAAATAGCTTAACTGCTTTAGGGCAACATTCCCATAAAAGTACTGTGTGAGTCCTCTAACACAAGTCTAGACCACATCAATTATCACTAGCTGAACCAAAATTCTTAGAAAAGCTTGTTGTTTGTATTCAGATGTGCAAATCCTGAAAAAAAAATGTATACTTGTGAAACTTGAGATGCAGAAGTTAGAGTCAGTCACGCTCTGATTTCTAGGCCAAAAGTTTATATAACTACAGGTATCACGAGCTCACAAGAACCTAACTGTAGAAACATTTGACCATAACTAATGCCTTCTGTGAGAGGGGAACTGAATTTACTGGCATTCTTACTATCTCTGAAGAAAATTGTCTGATGCAGTTGTTTGGACTGTTATTCATTTTCAGGGAAGAGCTTGAGCGGTGGAAGGCAATATACCAGAGAGAGAATTTCCAGCAGACAACAGTCAATGGGCACTGATACGTGGAAGTGAATGTTTTGATTGTACCTTGTAGCGAAGAAAATACGAGATACATAAAGTGACATTCCAACAAAGCTAGTGTTTAACTTAGAAACACCTCCATTAAAGAGTTTGCTCGTCAAGTGTAAAGTCTCATGAAAGCCTGCCACGACATGCTTGTATCGAACACATATCTAAGAGGCTAAAAGGCAATTCATATATAAGGGGTGATGTGCGTGGTCTGGTGTTTTCAGCTTGCGTTGTGGAGTTCTGAAGTTTCGACATGGCAATGTACTGGAACCGCTTTGGCTGCCCTTGTTCAGGTGTTGTGTTGGAAGAGAAGAAATAGGTAACAATCTTTGTCATGCATGTTTCTTATGGCTATGATGGTTGCATGCGGTTTGTCCCCTGAAATCAAAGCTGAAACAACAAGCATGTTGCATTCTAAAAAAGTTGCATTTTCTTCCCAGTACCCAGAGTTGAGGACGAGCTCAATTAAGAAGCTATTCAGGGTTTATAGAAAAAGAAAAGTAAATTCCGAACAAAGCTCTGGCCAGATCTATGTAACAATCGCAGCAGTATTTGATGACCTTAGACTGTACTTCTGTCACAGCTCTGGCCAGATCTATGTAACAATCGCAGCAGTATTTCTGTCACAGCACTAACAGAAATTTGCGAATTTTGAGCTGATGCACTAGCAAAATTTTGCATACTTTGAGCTGGTTATAGTTCCAGCCTTCCAGGCTCTGACTTTGGATCAACGCACCAGAAAAGCCTGATGGTTTGAACACCCAAGCTTCAGCTGCTGCCGGGACGCCGAGTCAGTCCCACACACACAAAACGAATATATAGAAGAATTTAACAGCAAATGCAAGGATCGATTAGTCACCAAAAGGCACATGTTAGTATTGCGGTTCAAGCCACTGAAATCAAGCATAATCGAGGTCACACAGATGATCGAGCAGTGTTCCCCCAAACACCGATCGTAGTCATACCATACACCATACTAACATCGATGGTGTTCCAGCAGCATCCTGTCCGATGAACAGAAACGAGGATTGCCTGACCATCAAACAAAACATGCCACGATGAGCACACACAGCATACCACATTCCCACCCAAAACGTGCACCTCACACCTTGATGACTTGCTTCCAGTGTTGGTAGACCTGGATCAGAGGGGAATTCAGCAAAACAAAATTGCGTTAGCACACCAGCATGCATGATGTCCGAGCCGCCGAGGGTAAATATGTAGACAAACGAAAATAAAGCATCTGTTGGGGAGATGAGATCACCTAGAGAGTTGAAACCCTTGCTCCTTGATCAGCTCACCGGATGAAACCTGAATGCCTGCCTGGACACCCTGGTATTGCCAACCAAGTGGTAATCCCCAGGCATTCGCTGGGATGGTGGTGCTTCAGTGGGTCCAGACGAGCTGAGGTCAGTCAACCAATTCCCTGGCTCTTCAAGGAAAATTAACCAACATTTGTCAGAACACAACACAAGATCTGGGTTTCTGATGCGTCAATCATGATGCTAAATCATTGTTTGAATGGACATAATGAACTACTCTATGTGCAAAGCTATCTGCTACAGACAGGAAACAAGTCCAGACCATGTGTGTAGGAAGATGCATTGGCTGTCGAATTAACTAGGATGTTAACTCGTACAAGCAGGAATTAAACATTACTACATTTACATACAAAGCACAGTGAGAGTACACATATTCTACACTAACCAAGTCTCAAACTTGTAACCAAGAAATTAGTCTAGATCACATATGTGTAGGAACAGGTATTGACTGTCCAAATTGATCAGATGATATGTACCACTAAGATGTAAAGAATTTAATCAAATTCAAAGCACACAGCAAAAAAACATATGTGTATCCTACACACAACAAGTCTCAACTTGTGGTAAGCATCAACAGTAACATGCTACTCTAATAGCACACCCCACTGCAGAAAATATAGTACTGAGCATCAAATTTTGAAAGAAATTATGCCGAGCACGTTTATATACAAAACCATTCCTGGCATACAGCACTAGTGCACTACAAATCACCTCCGTCCTTCACTATATGATGTTTAAGATAAGCTATAATTAGTTCAAAAAATGAATTAATTTCCTAGTGAAAATATTGGGGCGCGGAACTAGGAACTTAAGCACATGATTTTGTAGACATCTAAATAGAAACATCTACAACTAGCAAGTACATCAATCAAGCCATGCAGTAGAAGATTATAGGTCAGGTCATAAGTGAATGCAGTAGCGTGGAGAGGCGAGTAGATCCTCAGCTTGGATACGCATGAATAAAAAGAGAAATTTGCAGACATGTAAGTTGTAATATCAACTACTGACGAGTGCATCGATCCAGCTATCTACACAAGGGATGAATCTCCTCTGCAGTATTGCAGAGGGACTAATCCTACACAAGTACTTGCTCGAGGCAATGCAACAGGCAGAGGTAATCCGATCGACGAAATGGCCACAGATGAGATGAGAGGCACGGTAGTGTGGACTATGGTACGTATGTACCTGAGGAGATCGCACGCGGCAGCTCCCAGGCGCGGATGAAGCGATTGGCGATGGGGTAGTCGCGGGGAGGCGCCACCAGATTGTAGCGGTCGCACTCGACAACCTTCCGCGCGGGCACGTCGACGCCGAAGAGGTGGCCCTCAAGGAAGAAGTAGACGATGGCGGGGTTGTGGGGGTGAATGAGCGCGAGCACGGGGACCTTGGTTGGGAGGCCAGTGGCCTTGTAGGTGTCGTCGGCCCAGATGTCGGCGAAGGCGGCCTCGTGCTCCAGCGTCCACTTCGTGGTGTACGGGTCGGGCAGGGTCCAGACTGTGACCTTGATGGGGTCGCCGCCGCGGCGGTAGGTGTCGACGAAGCGCAGGCTGCCGGCGCTGACCCCGACGTAGCGGAACTCGTCGAGCACACCCCATGCCTCCCTATCCTCGAGCACGCAGTCCGGGGGGAGCGGGACGAAGCCGAGGACGGGGTGGTCGGCGAAGGGGTCGGCGGTGATGATGCCCCAGGAGTAGTCGGCCCACCAGAGCCTGCCGTGGTGGGCGAGCGTGCAGATGGGCGCGAGGTGCCGCGGCGGGAGCGGGTAGCGCAGGCTCTTGTTGACCCACCCGCCGGCCTCGGAGTGGTAGCAGCGGAGGTCGGCGTGGTCGGTGCCGATGATGGGGAGGAGCTCGGAGATGACGTAGCGTCCGCCGCCGCCGGGGCAGGCGAGCACGCCGACGAGCGCCTGGTGCTCGACGGACTGCTCCGGGCCCGGGTCCGGGAGGCGGAGCGCGGACCCCGTGGCGGCGTCGAGGACGAAGTAGCGCGGGTCCGAGTCGCGCCAGCAGAGCGACTTGCGGTCCGCGCTCTCCACGCGGGTGAGCGGCGCGGCGAGGATGGCCGAGAGGAGGAGCAGGCCCGAGCCGTCCGCGGCGAGCACGAACGGGAAGTTCTGCGGCGTGGGGCGGTCCGGGAACACCCGCGAGGAGACGGACAGGCGCGAGACGCGCGGGGGCGCGGCGAGCGCCAGCGACACGTCGGCGGCGTCCCCGCCGCCCTGGACGACGCGCGGGATGCTGCCGAGGATGACCCACGGCGACGTCGGCGTGGTCGGGGCGGCGGCCGTGGGCGCGGTCGTCTGAGGACGCTCCTCTTCCTCCGTGGTGGTGGTGGTGGTGGTGTGGCGTCGCGTGGGGAGAAAGAGGGCTTTGGTTGGGGTAGCAGCGAGTGGCGGAGAAGAGGTGAGCGACCAGGCCGTGGCGGCGGCGAGGGTTTTGCTGGTGCCTCCGCTGGAGGCAGCGGCAAGCCAGCTCCGGCAAGCCGCGGGGAGTCCCATCGCGCTCCCTGGCGTGGCTGGGGTTTGGTTCCTTCCGGCGCCTGCGTGAGGGGGAGAAGGTAGAGTGGAGTGGTGCCGGCGGTGGTGAGGAGAGGACTGCGGGCTCACTTTGAATTTCCTCCTCTTCCCTGGTCTTGTCGCGTACTGAGCGGCTGGCTGTTCCGGTTTGCCAGCTGCCGAGCCGGTTGCCTTTGAGGCATGTCCTCTCTCCTCGAGTCCTCGTCAGGGCGCCCGTGGCCCGTCGGCGGTGGACGGGTGCTGCCGCCGCCTGAGAACGATCCGCCGCCATCGCAACGGCTCTACGGGTCACGAGTCACGCGATGCAGTGTTGCTGGTAGGCTTTCCGCGCGGGTGAAGCCGTTCAGGACCTGGGTTGCGGTTGTACATGGCAGGCTCTACAGCTCCGGTTCGTGCATCCTGTGGCGTTCCTGCATGGCAGATGCACATGCACGGCCGCACCACGTCAGGGATCTTCCGATCTCCGGATCATTTGCCCGGCCGCACCGCAACCACCTGCACCCGACGAGAGGAGATCAGAAAGACACTGCCCCCATCCTCCGCGCCGCTCCAGCCGACACACGGTGGACGCGGCCGCGAACCGGCTGAAGCGGTCCGGTGACTTGCACCTGGCGGGTTGGTGCGGAACAGCCGGTCGAGTACTACGCGACAAGGCCCGAGCGAGTTTGAACTCGTACGGACAGCAGCGTATGAGCGTCCGCGGCTGCCTCCTGGAGCCCTGGCAAAGCCTCGCCGCGCCCACCACTTTCCCCGTCTCGAGCCGGTAGAGTCGAGTCCCTCCACACAGCCACCAAACCAAACCCAAGGAATTCCGATGAGATTTCCGCCTCACTACTACACTTGGCTCGCCGCCGCCGCCGCCGCCGCTGCCGGCGGCGCGGCGCTCTCCTATCCCTCGCTCACCGGTGCTAGCCCGCGGCGCCACAGCAACGCCGCCGCAGCCACCACCATAGGGCGTCCGCCCACCGCCGACGGCACCACCCCGTGGGTCATCCTCGGCAGCATCCCGCGCGTCGCGCCGCTGGGCCGGCGCCGACCTGTCCCTGGCGCTCGCGGCGCCGCCGCGCGTGTCGCGCTTGTCCGTCTCCGAGCGCGTGTTCCCGGTGCGCCCCACGCCGCAGAGCTTCCCGTTCGTGCTGGCCGCGGACCGCTCGGGCCTCCTCCTCCTCTCCGCGATCATCTCCACCCCGCCGCGGCGCGTCGTGATCGACCGACCGGGCCGCCGCCAGTCGGTCCGCTGGGAGGACACGGACCCGCGCTACTACGTCCTCGACGCCGCCACGGGCACCGCGTTCCGCCTCCCGGACCCCGCACCGCAGGAGACCATCGAGCACCAGAAGCTCGTCGCCCGCCCCGCCGCCGCCGGCGGCGCCGGCGGAGGAGGCTTCATGGTCGCCGAGCTCCTGCCGCTCATCGGGAGCGACAGGGCCAACCTCCGCTGCTACTCCTCTGACGTCGGCGAGTGGGTCGACAAGCGCGTGCGCTACCCGCTCCCGCCGCGTCCCCTGGCGCCGATCTGCACCATCTCCCACCAGGGCAGGCTCTGGTGGGCCGACTACTCCTGGGGCATCATCACCGCCGACCCCTTCGCCGACAACCCCGTGCTCCGCTTCGTGCCGCTGCCCCCGCCCTGCGTGCTCAAGTGCAGGGAAGCCTGGGGTGTGCTCGACGAGTTCCGCTACGTCGGTGTCAGCGCCGGCAAGCTGCGCTTCGTCGACACCTACCGCCGCGGCGGCGGCGACCCCACCAAGGTCACCGTCTGGACCCTGCCCGACGCCGACGCCAAGGAGTGGACGCTGGAGCACGAGGCCACCTTCGCCGACATCTGGGCCGACGACACCTACAAGGCCACTGGCCTCCCAAAGAAGGCCCCCGTGCTCGCGCTCATCCACCCCCACAACCCCGCCGTCGTCTACTTCTTCCTCGATGGCCACCTCTTCGCCGTCGACGTGCCCGCCCGCAAGGTTGTCGAGTGCGATCGCTACAATCTGGTGGCGCCTCCCCCCTACCACCCCATCGCCAATCGCTTCGTCCGCGCCTGGGAGCTGCCGCGTGCGATCTCCTCAGGTACGTACCACCACAAGTACCATCTGGAGCTCGCTTGCTTCAGAAATATCATGGGATGTTCGTCGTGCAGATATGTGTTGGCGGTGTTGCCATTTCATCAATCTATCGCCTCTGCCGTGCGGCATTAACTAGAAAAACCAATACTAGTACTCAAGGTCATAGCTTGATCATGCATTAGTCATTTGTAGTTGTAGATGCTTCAAGTTCAGGATAAACGCTAGAGTTTAGAGCATGCACTTGATTGACCACTCAGCCGTCACCTGTTCTTGCAATCTTGCTACTGCATTTACTTACAACTAGTCATGGCTTGTTTGAAGCACATGATGATCACTAGTACTGGTATATTACTGATGCTTACTGCAAGTTGAGACTCGTTGTGATATGTGAATTATTTTCGTTTTAATCTTAGCATATAGGAGTATATCATCTGCTCGAGGTTGACGGCCAATGCTTGTTTTCTTGCACATTTCTTATCTAGACTAATTTTGTCACAAATTGAGACTTGGTTGACGGCCAATGTTTTCTTGCACATTTCTTATCGAGGTTGACGGTAACATCCTACTCCGTAGTTCACTAGACACCAGAGCATCTTCCTAGCTACACATCTGCTTTGAAATTGTTTCCTGCTGATAGCAGAATAGCACAGCACACACATCTTTTGCACATAAAGTAGCTAATTATAAGGCTATTCAAATAATGATTAAGCACTATGACTGGCGCAATAGAAATCCTAATCTCCAAAATGCCCTGTGTTGTGTTCTTGAAGATCCGGGGAATTGGTCAACTGACATCAGCTCGTCTCAAGATCCAACTAAAGCGCCACCAACCCGGGAATTGCCATCTCCCGGGAATTACCACTTGGCCGGCAACACAAGGCAGACGTTCATCGGATGAGCCGAGGAACAAGGTTTGCAGCTGTTAATTCCCTACTACTTGACCAAATCTTCTCTATCTACTAATATGATTTGTTCTGCCAAATTTTCATTTGATCCAGGTTTAGCTAGCACTGCTGGACTCGAGTTACCGTATCATGCATGGCATGTTTTTGCTGGAGTGTTGCATGATCTATGCTGGTGACATAATGATATGTGTTTGGGTGTCTTGTTGCATTTCCGTTTCTAGAAGTTCATCGGATGCATGCTGTTGCAACCCTATTGATTTATATATGCTTTACTTAGCTGTATGGTATGATCGATCCTTGTTCTAGTGGAGCAATGTGCTCGAACATCGGGGCGTGACTTGGATCATGCTTAATTTCAGTGATTTGCACCGAATTCTATAATATGATCTATGTTCTTGAGTGATTGATTTGTTCCTTGCGCATGCTGCTTAAAGCTTTTCGTTTTGTACACGTGAGTTAGCTTGGGAAGTTCTTCACTGATCGTCGTGACCTGATAAGAAGAGCTAGCTACAATATGAGATGCAAGCCCATTTGCCATTCAGCTATGAGCAATTGCCAATGTGTGATCATCCACTTTTGGGCCACTTCCTACGGCTGAGAATCAGAACCGGTTATTTTGCTGGTGGTGTGGGTGCGGGGTGCAACATCAACGAATCAAATATCATTTGCAATTGAAATAAAAAAGTTATTTTTCAAAAACATCCGAAAAGAAAAAAAAAGTAAAGCTATCTGTTACCTGTGTGATTTGGAGCAACTCCTCACACGAAATTTTTTCTTCCCCAAACTCACCTTCTTCTCCAACTCCGGCGAGCTTTCCGACAAGTTTAGGGTTCGGGGTTGCGGGGAGGGGGGGCTGCTGTCCCCGCCGGACCTAGAGGGAGGGCCGGCGGTGGCAGGGCGGCCCGGCGGAGGTGGCGGTGGGCGGGGCGGCGAGGCCGGGCGGCGGGGGTGCCGCCGGCCGGACGGTGGAGGCCGGCGGTTGGGCCAGGGTCGGGCGGGGGAGCACGGCGGCGTCACGGTGGTGACCGGAGACGGCGGCGGCAACCGGAGACGGTGGGGTCGGGCGGCGGCGGTGGTGGTGGCTGGAGGCGGGCCGGCGCGGCCGGGCTAGGGTCCGGCGGACCTCTGCGCCGGCCGCCGGACCATAGCCCGGCCGCGCCAGCGGGGTGGGGGCGCGACGGGGCGGCGTCGGTGGAAGCGGGCCGCGGGTGGGAGGCAGGGGAGGTCGGGAGGAAGAAGGAAGGTGGATCCGGGTGGGAGTAGGTAAGAAATAGAGGGAGGAAGAGAAAAAATAGTAACCCGAAGATGTAAAAGTAGCAAAAATTCGTGTGAGAAGAAGCTCGGAATTACGTAGGTGAGCTATAGACAGAAAAAAAAAAGTTGGCCAAAATACCATGCGAGTAGAGAACTCATCCGTTTCTGAACTCACCCGGACGGCCGGACCCAAGGAGGCTGGTTTTGTTGGCTCGGCGGTTCAGTTCAAAGGCTGCCACCAGCCGCACGCAGGAGGCTGGCCGCTGGCCAGCCTGAGCTGCAGCCTGCCCTGACGACTGGACGGTGACGGGCAGATGGCAGGGTGTCAGGCAGACAGGCAGACGGCGCCTTCGCCGGTTCTCCCCCGCCGCCCTCGGCCGCTCGCCGACCAGCCCATGAGCATCCAGCGGCGGCGCCGAGGCGTTCGCTCTTCGTCCCGGAGATTATGCAGGCTGCAGGCAAGAACGAGCACGACGCACCATCCCACCCTGTTTGTATGGTTGGCGCTGGCGGTTGATGCTGATTTGTTTTCAGAGAAATATACCGCTGACCGATAGCTGATGACTGATTTGTTTTGAGAGAAAAGTATCACGAGTTGGTGGCTGATAAGCCAGACGAACAGGGTGCACCAGTGACGGATGTAAGATACTAGACATCTTCTTCTACCTCACACTAAAACAATTTCATTTATAGCAAAAAAATTCAAAAAAGATTGAAGAGCTCTATTATTATACATGCAGTAGGGGACCTGGAGCCCCCTCCGCCCCCTCGCTGCCTCCATCCCTGGCGACGACTGGTGCGGCACTTCGTCCCGAAGATTGGATTGCAGACAAGCACAAGCTAAATAAAGGGTATGCTTTGTGTGAGAAGGTTATAGAGCATCTTGTCTTTTGTAGTTGGTTAGTCAAAGTTGTATTTTTTGTGAGACAAAATTCAAATTTTAAAATTGTATGTATTTTGGGACGGAGTGAGTAGATTTGTGCAAAGTTAGTTTTGCTTTACCCGATCATCAATATCTCAAATTTATACGGGGTAACACAAAGTTGGAACTATTAGAGCCATTATGAAAAACACATTTTAAAATATGTAACTCCCAATGTACCTTCTACCTATATTCATAGCCAAATTGGTGTGATTAAGACCATTTTTATATCCTAATATTATGTTTGTGATCCAAGAAATTGAGTTACAATATCATAACTTATTGCTTGCTGAAGGAGTTGTATTAGACGCAAGTTACTTTTTCAATTTAAAATAACGAACACTGCTATTTTGCAACAACAGGCCTAATGGAAGAAGTTCAAGTTTGAGCTCAAACATTAGCAAACAGCTCAGGGTTCAGAAACAAAACTAATTGGGATGTTGTGATGACAAGTTAATGAATACAAAATGTGGATACAAATAGTACAAAATAAATCGAGTAGAAATTCCACTCTACTATCATAAATTCAAAGTGTTTCAATTTCTTTGCTTGCTCTCTTAATAAATTGTTCACTCAGCAGCAATCATATAGTTTTTTCTATCTATTTTTGAATATTTTATTTTCTCTTTGTGCTCAATCTGTTTTTTAAGTTTCAATTTTGAGTAGTGACAAAAAAGGCAAAAATAGCCATTTAGTTGTTCAACTTTGCTCAAGGGTCACATTGGTCCCTCAACTTTCAAATTGATCAATCTAGTTCCTCAACTTTTATGTTGAGGTCAAACTCATCCTTGCACTAGGATGAGCTGCATATTAACAGGAAAAGTTATTTTTACCATAGCTTCCTCTCCCCCTCCTCAAATTCCGCTATTGGAAGTAAAATAACAGTACGATTCAAAATAAAGTACGAGCATATGTATGCATATGTATGTTTAACAAGATAGTATATCACAAGTATATGAGCACATGCCGGTTTTAGAGTACGCGACTATGTATACATACATTAACTCATATATACTAGACTAAAAGAGTATGACTGTATGAGTACATGCTTGTTTGTTTAAGTATATACATTTTGATATCCAACTTGTATAGCACATGAAACTTTGAAGATTACTAAGTACATACATTTATTCAAAACTATTTTTGTGCTAGTTAAAATATTATTATGTGTGTGTGCCAAAGAAGTACACATACATGTTTGAACTACATAAACGAAGGGTAAAAAGGACCTTTTGCATTACTTTCATGCTATTATAGAACACCACATTAGTATACGGACAAGTTTGACTTAAAAACAAAAATTAAGAAACTAAATTGGCCGATCTTAGATTTGAGGGACGAATATGACCAAGCATAACGTTCAGGGATCAAAGTGCCTATTTTTCTAAAAAAAAAATCGTAACTAATGTTTGGAAAATATGTTAAGAATTTTGATAAATGCTTACATATTTTTGAGCCTCTAATATTGTACTATGCTATGATACAAAATTGCATGATATAATGTTATATGCCATCCTATAAAATTTGGACTTACAAGTTTAAAGTTAAAACCCTTTTTCATGACAACTTAAAACTCAAATTTCGCCTAAAAAAACTTAAACATCAAATTATAGTGAAGAAATAATGACAACCAAAAAAATCCCACCGAGGCAGACCCAAGTTTGTGTTTTAGATTTTTTTTTCTTTAAAAAACTTCGGAATCTTAGTTCCTCGTTTCTGTATGGTGCTTGTAAGCGAATGTTGGTATCTCCAATGATAAAACTTTGTACTATTATACAACGACGGAGCTGGCGGTGGATCGTGGGGGCTTAAGTCCCCCTTCCGCCCAACAGCTCCGCCACTGCTATTATATGACTTTTATAAAAGAGTAAAATGCACCTAGAGTACTCAAACTATTGGCCTCCGCTCATCTAGGTACTCAAACTATCAAACCGACTATCTAGGTCCCTGATTTATTGCCGATGCACGTCTAAAGTCTAAAACCTGTCACGTCAGGGGCAACTTTTCAAAAACAACCCTGTCACTTTTCTCGATCTCGCAACTAACTCCTCTCTCTTCTTCTTCCATGTAACTGCCGCAAGACCCCGTCGGGATGACGGCGACGCCCGTGGCCCGCGCCATGCACACGCAGCAGCACTCGCCCACCAGGCCAGGTACGGGGTTGCGGCCATCGGGAGCGCCGCTAGGGACGCGGCTGCAGCGAGCGCTGTCGGGTACGAGGCAGGGCCGCCGCGAGCGTTACCAAGGACGGGGTTGGGGCCGTCGCGAGCACCTCCGGGGACTAGGTAGGGCCGCCGTGTGCACCGCCACCGAGGACGTCGACTGCTCCGGCAGCAGCGGCCACTCGTTGTCATGGTAGGCACATAGGGAAGAAGAAGAGGAAAGAGTTAATTGCGAGACTGAGAAAAGTGACAGGGTTGTTTTTGAAAAGTTGCTCCTGACGTGGCGTGTTTTAGACTTTAGGTGTGCATCAGTAATAGTTCAGGGACCCGGATAGTCGGTTTGATAATTTGAGTACCTAGATGGGAGGAGGAGGCTAATAACTTGAGTACCCTAGGTGCATTTTACTCTTTATAAAAAATAGTGTTGAAGCTTTTACCGGAAAAAAATCCCACTAGAAGTAGATTATAGCTATTAAATCAGTTTAAGCAAAATTAATTTTTTTTAAAATTAAAAAACAATTTAGGTTATTCCATGTTGATGCATTAACTTTGAGCCGACACGCAGGATCAAACAAAGGTCAATGGTTCCCGGACCACCCATGGCCCTCCGCACCTCCCAACAGGTTTTTTTACCATTGGTAACCGGTGTAACCGATCCGGTCCGGTTGCAATAACCGACCGAGTCCAACCGTTAAATTTAAAATTTAAAATTTGAATTCAACAAATTGAAAAATGGAAGAAATTTTTTAAAAAATATTTCAATGTGCGTAGAATCTAATGGTGTCAAAATTTTTCAAATATTAGTGCATTTAGTATTTTTCGGACATTAGAAGTTCAAAAAAAAGAAAAAGAAAAAATACGCCAGCTCATTAGACCGTCTCCAGCAAGTGTCGCAAATGGATCTGCACCTACAAAATGCAGATCCCGGGAGCACTATTCCGGCTCCAGCAGCTACCGCAAAGGTCGCTGCATTTTGCAGTGACACCCACCCACACGCGCATTCTTGGGGTCTCTCTCGTTCCCTATCTCTCCCTCGGCCAACTACCGCGCCCGCCTCGCTTCCTCCGTCCGCCTCGCCTCCTCAGTGGCGCTCTCCGAGATCCACTGTGAGATCCGCGCCCCGACACTGCCACAAAGGCCGTCACACTGCAGAAGTCGGCCGGAGGCGGAGAGCGCCAGCGCAAGCAGATGCGGCACGGACCGGATGCGGCGGAGACAGATGTGACGCGAGCAGATGCGCCGACGCGCGGGCCGCTGCCCCGCCGCCACGCCAGACTGCAGGTGCCACCACCGCGCCGCATCTCTCCATCTTCCTCTTCTCCACTCTCCCTCTCCTCTCTGCCTTGAGCAAGGGCCGCCCTCGATTGGCGGCTCTGGGCCGCACCGGTGATGGGTGGAGGAGGTCGCGCCGCCGCGCGGGAGGAGTCGCACCTCGGTTTCTCCGGCGGGACAAGGAGCCCGCGTGGCGACGACAGAGGCCGGCGCGACCCCTTCCTCTCCTTCCCTCCCCTCCCCTCCGCAGCACCCACGGCGGAGCTGCTGCGGCCTTCCAGCGAGGGCCTACGGCGGCCTTGATGGAGCGCGCCGTCACTGCTGTTGCTCGAACCTGGAGCGGCGGGAGCCAACTGCTTGGTAGTATGTAGCGCCGGATGCGCGAAACGGCTGGAAGGCGTGTTGTTTTGCGAGACTGATATTGTCTCTCTCCTTTCCTCAAGAGCGACGCAGATGGGGAAAACCGCTGGAGACGGTCTTAAGGCCCTGTTTGGTTCCCATAAGTCACCTGACTTATAATTGAGTTGGATTCAAGTCAGTCATGTTTGGTTGCAGTGCTTATAAGTTAGTGAGCTCCACACAGGGTAGGAGAGGGAAAAAATGGAAATAAGTCACTTTAAATAGGGGTGGATGTACTTATGAGACTTATAAGTCAGGCGACTTAAAGTGCAAATAAGTCAGGGTTGTTTGGTTCACACAGGTGACTTATTTTCACTTTTTGCACTCTCATTTAGACCCAAACGGCTAAACGCTCTGATCGGTCGGTTAATCAGTGAAATCAACCGACCAACAGCTACCAAACCAGTTGAACTACATTTTGAATTTGATTTTTGAATTCACACAGTATTTAGCAGTAACCGGACCGGTTAACCGCTACCGAGTACCACCGGCCAGCGGTTTCCGACCTGTCGGTAAAAAAAAACACCTCCCAGTCCCAGCCCAAGGCCACATTTCACTCCACGTCAGCTTGCTTTCTCGGGTCGTGTCTCTGAGCAATATATTTCGGCTCGATGCGGCGATTCTCTTTGCAGAGGCAACGGCGCCGCCGCTCACCACTCTACCATTGGCGTGTTCCCCAACCAAAACCCTCTTCCTCCTCGCGCGAGGCCACTGCAGCGGCGGCACCACCAGCACCGCAGATCACCCTCAGATGGCGTCGCCGCCGAGCTCCTCCACCTCCGATGACCCGGCCGCGGCACCGCCGAGGTCCTCGTGGGTCATCCTCGGCAGCATCCCGCGCGTCGTCCAGCGCGGCGGCGCCGGCGCCGAGGCCGCCGACGTGTCGGTGGATCTCACCGCGCCCCCTCGCGTGTCGCGCCTGACCGTCTCCGAGCGCGTGTTCCCGGACCGCCCCGCGCCGAAGAACTTCCCGTTCCTCCTCGCCACGGACCCCTCGGGCCTGCTCCTCCTCTCCTCCATCCTCGCCATCCCGCGCACCCGCGTCGACATCAACCGCCCGGGCGTGAAGTCCGTCTCGTGGCGGGACTACGACTCGCGCTTCTTCGTCATCGACGCCACCACGGGATCCGCGTTCCGCCTCCCGGACCCGGAGCCGCAGGAGCCCATCCAGCACCAGGCGCTCGTCGGGGTCCTCGCCCGCCGCGGCAGCTACATGGTCGCCGAGCTCCTGCCCCTCGTCGGCAGCGACACGGCCCACCTCCGCTGCTACTCCTCCGACGTCGGCGAGTGGGTCGAGAAGAGAGTGCGCTACCCGCTCCCGCCGCGTCCGCTGTCGCCGCTCTGCACGGTGGCACACGAGGGCAGGCTCTGGTGGGCTGACTACTCTTGGGGCATCATCACCGCCGATCCCTACGCCGACGCCCCCGTGCTCCGCTTCGTGCCGCTGCCCCCGACCTGCGCGCTCCAGTACAAGGAGGCCAGCGGGGTGCTCGACGAGTTCCGCTACGTTGGGGTCAGCGCCGGCAAGCTGCGGTTCGTCGACACCTACCGCCGCGGAGGCCCCCCCAACAAGATCACCGTCTGGACCCTGCCCGATCCCGACGCCAAGCAGTGGAGGCTGGAGGGCGAGGCCACCTTCGCCGACATCTGGGCCGACGACACCTACAAGGCCACCGGCCTCCCCAAGAAGGTCCCCGTGCTCGCGCTCATCCACCCCCACAATCCCACCGTCGTCTACTTCTTCCTGAAGGACCACCTCTTCGGCGTCGACGTGCGTGCCCGCAAGGTTGTTGAGTGCGACCGCTACCAACTGGTGGCGCCTCCCCGCGACTACCCCATCGCCAATCGGTTCGTCCGCCCATGGGTGCTGCCGCAATCGGTCTCCTCTGGTACGTATCAGTACCGTGCCTCATCTCATCTCATCTCTGGCTCTCCTGCTTCCGAATTATTATGGGATGCTCGTAGTGCAGAAATGTGTTGCCTTCATTTATCGAACGCCTCTGCCTGTGGCATTCACTAGATCCAGTACTTCTACTTACTCAAGTTCATAGCTTGTAAGATGCTTCGTGGTTAGTGGTTACATTTGACTCAAGTTTAGTCCTAACTAAAGCGTGTGTTTGATTCCTTGCTCGCCTTTGCCCTCTGCTAAATGTCATGGCTTGATTTATGCACGTGATGATCACTTAATACCAATCATATACCAATTTTATTGTCCTTTATGCCTCGTATTGTACGTTGCTGTGTATATATTGTGCTGATATATTTTATTTCAAAATTTTGATTGTCAGATACTAGTATATGTTCCCACTTGGTGTGCTTGATATGCAAATAACTCTATTTTGATCTTACTTGCAGCTTGCTTATATCGTGTTGATAATATTCAATTCTTCCTTATATCAGTTAGTAATGCTCAATTCTTCCTTATATAAGTTGGTAACATCCTGTTTAATTAGACAGCCGATGCATCCTAGCCACGTACTCCTTCCGTCCTTAAATATATGACGTTTAGGACAAACTAGTTTATAGGATGGAGGTAGTATTAATTTGCTTGGAAATTGTTGTCATTAGCAGATATATATCTTGCACATAGACAAGCAAATTATGACTATTCACTTAATGATTAAGCATGCATTATGATTGACGCAATAGAAATCTGAATCTTCAAAAATACCTTGTTACATTCTTACAGTTTTTGGTTGATTTTCCTTCAAGATCAGGGGATTAGTCCACTGCTCGTCTGAAATACTAGTATATAACTTGGTCTGACATATTTTCTTTCAAAATACTAGTTTTTTTTTCCCACTAGGGGTATGCTAACAAACTATGGAATCACTAAGAATTTCTACAATAATATGTTCATGTTTTAGTCGCATATATTGCTGGATTGAATTATGTAGCCATTACTTTTTCATACACCTAAAAATATTCTTGATTGGATTCTAGTTTTTTTGCTGAAAGTTCCTTGCTCACAAGTTGAGATCACTAATCATTTGTAAAATGTTTCGTCTCTGTGATTTGTATGTCAATATATAGTGTTTAATTTTCATATTATATCACTTAGCATATGGTCATAGTGAAACAGCCATTAACATCTTCCTACACACGTTTGCTTTGAGTTTTTTTCAGTTGCTCGCAAAGAGCAATTTATTAGGCTATCAAAAAAATAATTGAGAAGAATCAAGATTTACATGATGCATCATTTTATTCTGATAAGTGTTGACTGAACTTCCTTGAAGGGCTGGGCAATTGGTCAAGCGACATCGGCTTGATCAAACCAACTGAAACTCCACCATCCCAGTGGATGTATGGGGATTACCCTCTGGTTGGCAGCTGCAGGGTGTCCAGCAAGTTAATCATGGTTGGACGGATGAACTGATCGTGGAGCCAGAGTTTGCAGCTATATAATTACCTAGGTGATTCATCTCCCCACACATGCTTGATTTCAGTTGCTCTACATATCTACCATCCCACATCATGCATGCAGGTGTGCTAAATAAATTTTGTTCTTCCGATTATTCCTTGTATTCAGGTTTAGCAGCACTGGACTCAAGTTATGGTGACAATGTTTTTGGAGACGGTTAGGCATTCTCGCTTCCGTTCATCGGATTCCAATGGGTTTGGAACACTATCAGTGTTACCGTGGTATGATGTAATGTGTGATCGATCCATCGTCTGGTGGAAAACTGTTCGATCAGGGTGGTCACCTGCTTGATTTCAATTGCTGGAAGTCTGGAACCGCAATTTTATACTATATTGCTCTTATTTGTGCTCCTGGGTGACTAATTTGATCCTTGCATTTTCTGTTTCATGCTTGATGCTTCTATGTTTTATGACTGTGCGAGTTATGCGGAATAATTTTTTTTCACATCCTAGTCGTACATACATATCGCCCTAAAGAAAAAAGAATCGTTTAATTTATATACTCATCATCTGGTCGAGTTGGGCCAGCAAGAAGGCCAGCACATGTTTGATCTAGACTACGGAGTACTTACCACTTTTAGCAGTGTGTGATGATAGACGTGGGAAGTTGTGGTGCTTAGTTGTAGAATGTGGGATGATTCATTCACTTGGGCCACTGGTTACGGCTGAGAATTAGGCCCTGTTTAACTTCGTGTTTTCCCCGTTGGGTGGTAGACTTGTAGTGGTTTCCGCGTGGGGTGTCATGGGCAAATCAAGATTCGTTTGCATTTGAATTCGGAAAAGGAAGCAAATGATGAAGTGGAAAAGATCATCATGTCTATATCGAAAGTTCAAGAATCAAAATGCAGATACAAATTTTTATCAAATAAATCAAGGAAAAACTCCGCTTTTTACTACAAAAGAATGTCCTGATTTGTCCGATTGCGTCTTTATTAAAGTTTTGGCTTACGTGACTCCATCTTCTTTGTGCACACTCTTATACAGTGTTCACGAACTTTTTCTAAAAAAACAGTGTTCATAATTGTTTGTTGGTTAGAAGCATCTAATACTATGTTACACAAAGATATTAAATTGTATTAAAATTCCTAAATATGTTCTAACAGATGATATTATGTCATTTGTCATCCGGATCATTCTTTTGGGCGCCTGAAAACTCAATTTACACGTGAATAAAATATGGCAAATCCCACAACAAGTAGATCAGATCAATTCAAATCGGTTAAGAAGGAATGGAACCATAATTTATTAAAACGATAAAACGAAAAAAATTAGGTTATTTCGATACAGTAAAATGTTGAACGAATTCAAATTCGATAATGCTCCCGTCCGGGCGTCCGGACGCTCCGGACAGTCGGACGTCAGATTGTTTTTAAATGTTGTGAAATTCTTCTCAATGTTGCACACTACATGACTTAATATTGCGACGGGTGACTTGATGTTGCGACGAGATTTTTTTTCTACAGTGCTTAGATCTGATGTCTATAGTGTTTTGATCTAACAGCTACATGTTGCAATTGGTCACCTTCATGTTGTAATCGTTTGTCGTTCATGTTGCAATCGTTGTGAACATGTTGCATCCGTGTTCTTGACATATTGCATCAGTAATGCTATAGCTAGGACGTCCGGAGGGAGCAAATATATCGGACGCCATCACGAGCTTCTCATCCACTCGTTCCACCCGTCCTCATTCACTCGTTTTCTCTCTCCTCTCATTTTCCACGTGACTTTCCTCTCTCTCCTCGCTCCTCGTGCATCTCGCCAGGGAGGAGTCCATGACGCTGGAGCTGCGCGCAGAGCGGACAGAGCGAGTTGCGCCGGGCACTGCGTGCAGAGCGGACAGGGCGGAGCTCCTGCCGCCGCCGTGGGCAGGCGCGGCAGAGATCGACCCCGACCGCCGCGGGCGTGCGCGGGAGACCTCAACCCCGGCCGTCGCAAGTGCTTTATTTGAATGTTGTATTTTTTAACAAGATATTTGAATGTTCCAATCAACGCACCGCCGTTGGATGATTATCACTATTTTTTAACATATTTTTGATGTTGTATACATTATTTTTCGATGTTTGCGGATGTTTAAGTTCCATGTTGCAGACATGTGATGTTGGGTGTTGTGTCGAGAAGGAGGAGGGAGGAGAGCCCCTGATGTTGGATGTTGCAAATATTAATTTTAAATATTACAGATGTTGAGTTTTAATGTTGCAGACATGTGATGTTGGGTGTTATGTCGAGAGGGGAGGAGAGAGGAGGGCTCTTGATGTTAGATGTTGCACGCAACATGGGTCGCAACATGAGTCGTTGGGTATTGTGTCTGATGTTGGATGTTGCAAGCAACATAGCTCGCAACATGCCCCCAACACGGTGATCCTTCGATGTTAGTCGCAACATGCTCGCCACAAGCTCGCAACATGATCACCACATGCTCGCAACATCGTCGGATCGCTCGGGCAGGAGGGAGGGAGGCTCTATGGTTGAATGTTGGTCGCAACATGGTTTGCAACATTTCAAAACCATTCGCAACATGCTTCGCATCATCAAAACGATTTGCAACATGATCCAACCGTTAATTTACGATCGTGCGGCTGGGGACCCGTCCGACGGCTGGCGCCCGGAACGGAGCTGACTCAAATTCGTACGGACAGGGTCAACTGGTCAAGGTTTCCAAAGCGCCGGCCTTGCTTTATTACGTACCACCACACGACAAATCGAACCCATTCGCCGGCGATTTCGAGTTCATTCAGCTTGCAGCTGCAAGCGTGCAACCACAAGACCACCGGCTATCGCTGCCACCGCAGCGGCGCTCACCTCTTGGCCACCGCAGATCACCCTCAGATGGCGTCGCCGCCGAGCTCCTCCACCTCCGATGACCCCGCCGCCGCGCCGCCGAGGTCCTCGTGGGTCATCCTCGGTAGCATCCCGCGCGTCGTCCAGGGCGGCGGCAGCGGCGCCGAGGCCGCCGACGTGTCGGTGGCGCTCGCCGCGCCCCCGCGCGTGTCGCGCCTGACCGTCTCCGAGCGCGTGTTCCCGGACCGCCCCACGCCGAAGAACTTCCCGTTCCTCCTCGCCACGGACCCCTCGGGCCTGCTCCTCCTCTCCGCCATCCTCGCCGCCCCGCGCACCCGCGTCGACATCGACCGCCCGGGCAACCAGTCCTTCCAGTGGCGGGACTACGACTCGCGCTTCTTCGTCCTCGACGCCACCACGGGCTCCGCGTTTCGCCTCCCGGACCCGGAGCCGCAGGAGCCCATCGAGCACCAGGCGCTCGTCGGGGTCCTTGCTCGCCCCGGCGGCTACATGGTCGCCGAGCTCCTGCCTCTAATCGGCACCGACGAGGCAGACCTCCGCTGCTACTCCTCCGACCTCGGCGAGTGGGTCAACAAGGAAGTGCACTACCCGCTCCCGGCGCGGCCTCTGGCGCCGCTCTGCACGATCTCCCACCAGGGCAAGCTCTGGTGGGCCGACTACTCCTGGGGCATCCTCAACGCCGACCCCTGCGCCGACGACCCCGTGCTCGGCTTCGTCAAGCTCCCCCGGACCTGCGTGCTCAAGAGCAGGGAAGGCTGGGGCGTGCTCGACAATTTCCGCTACGTTGGTGTCAGCGCCGGCAAGCTGCGCTTCGTCGACATGTACCGCCGCTTAGGCAAACCCAAGAAGGTCACCGTCTGGACCCTGCCCGACGCCGACGCCACGGAGTGGACGCTGGAGCACGAGGCCACCTTCGCCGACATCTGGGCCGACGACACCTACAAGGCCACCGGCCTCCCCAAGAAGGTCCCCGTGCTCGCGCTCATCCACCCGCACAACCCCGCCGTCGTCTACTTCTTCCTGAAGGACCACCTCTTCGGCGTCGACGTGAGTACCCGCAAGGTTGTCGAGTGCGACCGCTACCATCTGGTGGCGCCTCCCCGCAACTACGGCATCGCCAACCGATTCGTCCGGGTTTGGGAGCTGCCGCCAACGGTCTCCTCAGGTACGTACATCCCTGATCCCTCGTCTCATCTCTTCCTCTGCTGGTTCAGAATTATTTTGGAGGATGTTCATCCTGCGTTCACTTACACACAACTGACATGTCGTATACTCTCTTGTTCATGAATCGATCGGGCATTCCCCGTTTGTAGATGTTTGTTCAGGGATACAAAATTACATTTTTGTGTGCGCAAAATTCACATTCATGTGCCTATAAAGTCCCAAGATATATGCTAGTGTTTTTGGCAAGAGGTCATATGATGATTTGTATAGTACCAGTTACATATGGATTTATGGTACTGTATGACATATTATCTGAGTGTAAATTATGTTGATATATTTTCTCCCAAAAACTGATGCTGAGATACTAGTTTATTCCAAGTTGGGTGTGCTATTAGATGACTAGCACATTATTTATAGGACATTGGCGAATGTTCGCTGTGTACTTCATATGATTCACATTCTACAAGTTATGAGATCACTACTGGTTACTTGTAGAATGTGTAGTCTCACTGTGCTAAATTAGTATGTATGAATAATGTAATGTTTAACTCTTACTAGTATCACTAAGCATCTAGTCAATTAGAAAGCCATATTGCATCTCCAATTCTCCTTACACACATTTCTTTGGAACAAGTTCAATCAACACCTTGGACAGAAAATATAAACCAGGGCTATCCAAACAGTACTCGAGCTTTATTTTGTAATTAACCTGCCAGAGATATAGATTTGCATATTTCCTTGTTTTGATGTACTTTGTGAAGTATTGATTGATGTACATGTACCATTGGCAAGGTGTCCCACAGTGACGCACTTTATCAATTATACTGGTCGTTATCTTTTAAAAAAATGAGCTATACCGATTACATGTCAGCATTTTGCACTTTATGAATTATATCGGTCATTATCTTTTAAAAAATGGCCTGTCATGGTTTATTTCAGAAATTGATACTTAGATCCAAGTATTCTCCACTCTGTGTGTGCTATTAGACAAGTTTATTATTGTTGCTGGTGTTTGCTACCAGTTCAAACTACATATTTGTAAGATTATGATGTGTGCTCCATGTAAATAAAATGTTTCTCGGGCGTTTTATCTACCCCGGCCCTCCGTTTCATATTACTTGTCGTTTTGGCTTTTTAGATACAACTATTTTGCTATGCACCTAGACATATATTTATTTCGACATACATAATAAAAGGAATGTATCTAGAAAAGTCAAAACGACAAGTAATATGAAATGAAGGGAGTAGATGGTAGACAAATTTGTTGATCACAAAATGAGAACCTGAGGTCAGTATGTAGTTATTTGTAGAATGTGCACTCTCACTGTGCTTTATGTATGTGAATATTGTAGTCTTCAACTCTTACCGTATCGCTTAGCATCTGATCTCAATTAGACAGCTATTGCATCTTCCTGCACCCATTTGCTTTGAACTTGTTTTCTGTTGCTAGAAGGTACACATATATATATTTTGCACAAAGAGCTAGTAATTAGGCTATCTAAATAGTGACGGAGAGAAATCCAGATTTGCATACTACTTTACTGCCTTGCTGTGTTCTTGACTATTGCTGGTATTTACTTGAAGGGCTAGGCAATTGGCCAAGTGACATCGGCTCGTCTGAACCAACTAAAGCACCGCCATCTCGGCCAAGGCCTGGGGATTACCATCTGGTGGGAAACACCAGGATGACGTTCATAGGATGAGCCGACGAGGAGCAAGGCCGGATTTGAAGCGGTTTCATTCCCAAGGTGATCGAACTCACCATTTCCTCCTCACATGTTTGATTTCTGTCTCTCTACAAACAACCCTCTCGCACACTAGTCATCATGCATGGATGCTGCAGGCGTGTGCTGATGTTTTCGCTCTTGCTGAATTGTCCTTTGATCCAGGTTTAGTAGTGTTTGGCTGCCGCGCCATGGCCCACGGTCAATTCAAAGGCTGCCTTGGGCGGAGCTGCAGCCTGCTGCCCGCGCGGCCTATTTGGGGCCCATGCCGACCGGCCGGCGGCCAGCGAGAGGCAACCGATCGCGCTCGCGTCGCCGGGGCATCATCGGAGATCGGACCCTCTCACCGCGGTCGTCGAACGACGACAAAACACCACGGCTCGTCGCCGCCTCGGCCACGCGCGCGCGCGGCTCGTCCGCCTGCAAAAAGCTGATCTAGATAGCGCTTCGTACCGGAGATCACGCACACGGCACGGCGCAGGACGCGTCAAATTTTACTTCTGGTACTCGTACGTATATATACTTACCGCGTACGAGAAAAATTACTGCGAGTATACTATACGGAAATTACTGCGATTTTATTCCCTCCACTACCACTAGGCGCTCCCATTGTCGCATGGCATCGCTCGCGTGGGCTTTTGCCCTTGTTTGCTCTTTGTCCAGGAGATCGCGCACAATGAGTCAATGACACAAAATGCACCAAAAATACCTAAGCTGATGATGATGTATATTTAAGTCAATTTGTCTGAACCTATGATTTACCAAACTACACAATTTGAACTTAAAAGTAAATCTATACTCGGAGGGGGGAAAACGAATACCTTCAAGGGTTGATTATACCAAAGGTAGTTTTTTAAGTAAATAAATCAAACCAAAATTTCATTTCAATCCTACGAGTAAAAGTCATGGAAGAGACCGAGCGTAGCTCGAGTAGTTGCGAACGCAAGTGAGCGTTGTTGGCGGGAAAGTTTCCGGGCCGAAGGCTAAGCGCTCTCCTCCCAAACTGGATCAAGTCGGGCCCGAAGGTCCCGAAGCCCAACCGAGAGAAAGAGGAATAACACAGGCGAGCTCTCAGATACGGATCTATGTCTATCCTTTCATTCAGTGTTCTCGAGTTTACAACGGCTCCTCCTATTTATAGGCGGGGGGTCAAACACCTTTTTTACATCTCGTGACACACATTACATCTTTTTCCTACCCAACTACTATATCCTCAGCATATTCCGGGGCATTACAGGAAAGTGGTTTCAGTACGGCTTCGGCTGACGCCACCCCTCGTACGGGCTCAGCAGTGGCCCCTCCTGCGTCGTACAGTTGGGTCCTTCGCATCGAAGCTCTTCGTGGAGCAGAGGCGTTCTGTACAGCCGCGACCCCTTCGTCATTTCGGGCCTTGATCCCTTCGTCACATGTTCACGAAGCCAAGCGAACACACCTTCGCCACTGGCATCTCTACGTTCCGGGCGCCGGTGGTCTGTCTCCCCGAGTCCTGCACCATCTCAACAAAAATAAGGCGTCTGGTTGTGTTAGCTTCGTTGGGGCGGTCCGAAGGGACAAAATGCTCCGAAGCCCCATTTCCCCAACAAGCGTCTCAGCCGGCCGGCGTTCGAATCTCACCGAGCGCACGCTGGGGCTTTATTCCCCGGGAAAAAAAATCTCCTCGCTGTGAAATTAGGGTTCAGAGGTTTTCTAAGCCGGGAGTTGGCTCTCTTCTCTTAATGAAAATCATAGGGGCTTTCTTACCTCTACCGGCTTAGTTTTTTTAAGTAAAAGTCATGGAAAGTACTACATAATGGAGTGATCGGGAGATGGATCAAAATCAAAGAAGCTGTTTTCACACCTTTTTTAGAATTCCATTTTGTGACGAGAAAATTCGTATGATATCCCTTCAAGCGTTGATCATACCCAAGAAGCTATTGATATGTGGTGTTCAGCTCTACGTGTCACTGATAAAAATTTTAGACCATGTTGCCTAGAATCCATGTCTATTATATGCGCATGTGTTTGGTGTCAATGTGTCCGTGGTTTTTGTTGGTTCCCATAATTCCTCCTGATTTGGAATTGCAATAAGATTTTTTTTTTGTTTTTTTACTGCTTGTTTCATTTGGTTTTCAACTTTTCCACCGAACCCCCCGGTTGGCAGTTGTCCCAACTCCCACGGCTTCACGAGTTCACGCTTTGCTTTCTTCGTGGCTCCCCACTCGCTAGTGGCCCAGTCCCTTGTCGCGGCTGCTGCGGCATCCATCCGCAGAAGCAAGCAAAACCCTCGCGGCCGCCGCCGCCGCCGCGGCGCTCGCCTCTCCTTGTCCACTCGCAAGTGGCAACTACCCCAACCAACACCCTCAGATCACCACGCCACCACCACCACCGCCGCAGATCACCCTCAGATGGCGCCCCCGCCACGCTCCTCCCCCGCCGATCCGCCGCTGAGGTCCCCGTGGGTCATCCTCGGCAGCATCCCGCGCGTCGTCAAGGGTTGCGGCGGCGACGGAGACGGCGACGGCGCCGACCTGTCGCTCGCGCTCGCCGCGCCCCCGCGCGTATCGCGCCTGACCGTCTCCCAGCGCGTCTTCCCGGAACGCCCCACGCCGAAGAACTTCCCGTTCGTGCTCGCCGCGGACCCCTCGGGCCTGCTCCTCCTCTCGGCCATCCTCGCCGCCCCGCTCACCCGCGTCAACACGGACCGCCCGGGGCACAAGTCCATGCGCTGGCGGGACTCCAAGCCGCGCTACTTCGTCCTCGACGCCGCCACCGGCTCCGCGTTCCGCCTCCCGGACCCCGGCCCGCAGGAGACCATCGACCACCAGGCGCTCGTCGGCCTCATCACCTGCCCCAGCGGCGGCGGCCGCTACATGGTCGCCGAGCTCGCGCCCACGTTCGGCAGCGACGAGGCCGACCTCCGCTGCTACCACTCCGACCTCGGCGAGTGGGTCGTCAAGAGCGTGCGCTACCCTCTCCCGCCGCGGCCCGTGTCGCCGATCTGCACGCTCGCCCACCACGGCAGGCTCTGGTGGGTCGACTACTCCTGGGGCATCATCACCGCCGACCCCTTCGCCGACGACCCCGTGCTCCGCTTCCTGCCGCTCCCCCGGTCTTGCTTGCTCGAGTACAAGGAGGCCAGCGGGGCGCTCGACATGTTCCGCTACGTCGGGTCAGCGCCGGCAAGCTGCGCTTCGTCAACACCTACCGCCGCGGATGCGCCCCCAACAAGGTCACCGTCTGGACCCTGCCCGACGCCGACGCCACGGAGTGGACGCTGGAGCACGAGGCCACCTTCGCCGACATCTGGGCGGACCAGTGGCGGAGGAGCACCCCAGGCCACTAAGGCCATGGCCTTACTCCCTCCGTCCCGCAAAGAGTGCCCACTTTGACTTTTCTCAGTCAAACTGTTTAAAATTTGACTAAATTTATAATGAAGAGTGTCGATATTTATAACACTAAATAGATATGTAATGAAAATATATTTCATAATGAATCTAATGGAACTTGTTAGGCATCGAAAATGTTTATATATTTTTATATAAACTTAGTCAAACATAAGATGGTTTGACTGAGGACAAACCAAAAGGACACTCTTTTCAGGACGGAGGGAGTATGCGTCAGCCCATTTTCTATACACTGTATCATACTGTAGTATGAAGTTTGGCCCATCCTGCACAGTCAGCCCGTAGAGTGGCCTTAGGCTTTGAGGTGGCCCAGCTCCGCCCCTGGGGCGGACGACACCTACAAGGCCACCGGCCTCCCCAAGCAGCCCGCCGTGCTCGCGGTCATCCACCCCCACAACCCCGCCGTCGTCTACTTCTTGCTGAAGGACCACCTCTTCGGCGTCGACGTGCGTGCCCGCAAGGTTGTCGAGTGCGAATCCTACCATCTAGTGGCGCCTCCCCGCAACTACCCCATCGCCAATCGCTTCATCCGCGCTTGGGAGCTGCCGCGTGCGGTCTCCTCAGGTAGTACCACAGTACCATGCCTCATCTCATCTCTGGCTCTGCTGCTTCGGAGTTGGCTTCATTAAATCGGTGGCCTTTGCCTACTACAGCATTCACTAGCAGTTCTTGCATGTTTGGTCGACAATCTGCCAGTTGTAGATGTTTCATAATTAAAGGTTACATTCAGGTCTGCAAAATTCTCTTATGTGTTTAAGTTCAGTACTAATTTCATTTTCTATCATTGTAGTGTATGCTTCACATGGTTGGTGTGTATAGATTGTGCTGACATATTTTCTTTCAATATTTGGTGCTGAGATACTAGTATTCGCCACAGTGGTGTACTACTGGACTAGCTTATCTTGTGGACGTTTACACAAGTTGGGACTAGTTATGTACTTGTAGGTGAAATTTGTTTGCTTTGTAGTCGCATATGGTTGGACAATTCCTTTTCCTACACATATGTGTGTTCTTGATCACAGGTTGCGATTACTAGTTATTTGTAGAATATGTTTACTCTCATTGTGCTCAATACGTATGTGAATAATGTAGTGTTATCATCTTCCATGTAACACTTAAATGTGTTGATTTTTGATTGATCGCACGCCTGTCTTCCTAATACCCTGACAACCGACACTCAGCCCGACACTCAGCCGGTTGTAGATGTTTCATTTTTACAACTGAACTCTGCAAAATGCTCTTTGATGTGCTCATGTTCAAGATATGTGATGTCTTGGGCTCTTGGCACTTGGCAGGGATCCAAAATTTATGCTCTTAATGATCAGATAAAAAATACAAGTCGATTTATTGTACTCACATCTTGTATAGTCAGAATGTTTAAATTGATACTAGTAGTCAGAGTGTATTAATACAAATTGTTGTTTTGGCGTGCTAGACTAGTGTACAGTGTTGATGTCTGCACAGGCTGATGAGACTAGTTAATTGTAGGATATGCATACTCTTTTACCTTGTGCTTCCCATGATTTCAGAAAAAAGAATTGTTTCTGGCCTCTACAAAGCACTCAGCCCAGTTTTATTACAACATTTTCAGCTTCTCAACTGATCAGAAGGCAACAGCCAAAACAAAAATGATGAAAGTGTGGTTGCTATGTGATTAAAATGATTTATGTTTACATCATAGTTGCATATATGGTTGGATAAGTTAGATGGCAAATGCTTTTTCCAACATGTGTGATCTAGATTCTAGACTAATTTTGGGATCACAAGTTGAGATCCCTAGTTAGTTGTAGAATATGTGCACACTCACTGTGCTTAGTTGTATGTAATTATGTAATGTTTAATTTTTACTTGTAGCACTGAGCATCATTGTTAATGCGCGGCAGACATTTGCTTTGAACTAGCTGCTAGTAGATATACATATCTTGCACAAAGAGTAGTTAACTACGTCTGTCCAAATAATGATTTGCCATTGGCCAAATGCAGTGTTATATTCTGACAAGTGTTACTTAATTTTCATTGAAGGGCCAGGTAATTGGTCGAGTGACATCAGCTCTCTTGAACCAACTGGAGCACCACCGTACCAGCAAATGCCTGGGGATTACCATTTGGTCGGCATCTCCAAGATAACATACGAACAGTTAGCTGGGGTGCAAGTGTTTGCAGCTGTTTAGGTAAAAACTCATCTCCCCATACATAAGTGATCAGCTGAGTTGCTCTTTCTACCCTCCCACATCATGCTTGCAAGATTGTACCAAACTACTAACTAATACCAACTCTCCGATCCTGAACCAACTAATACAATTTTGTCCTTTGATCCAGGTTTAGCTAGCGGTGCTGAAATCAAGTTATTATGGGCATGATGACATGTTTTGTGTGCGATATGGCATGCTGTTGGAGCACTATGACTATATGTTACTTAGTTGTATGCCTCTATGGGAATCGCCCGCTATATATATGGTGGCGTACTGTACTCGATCATCAAATTGTGACCTGATCATGCTTGATTTCAGTGACCTGAACCGCAATGCTATGCTATCAGATGCTCTTGAGCGACTCACTGCCCCGTGCAATTGCTGTTTGCCTGTTTCATGTTTTCAAACTTTTTTTTTGTGTTAGCTTGAAAACCTCTTTGTCGATCATGACATGAGTGGAACTGGCTAGAAACCTATAGTGCGAGATGCAGTGGTGTTTGGTTTCTAACCGGCTGGCTGCAACTTTCTGAGTTGCTGTGAACATGAGAAGATGGATGCCGACCGGTTGTGGAGTCAGCCGGTCAGGGTCTCAGGGATTAACTGGTTGACCAATTGCCGGCTTCTGGCTGCTCAGAATTGGAATTGGTTGTGGTTTCTGGAACCAGATTGCTGTCTGCCTTTTTCAGAATGAATATACAAGCTCCGCGGGCGGGGTTGGGACGTGCCAAACCTGGTCAATCAGAGCATGTTTGGATCCATATGACTAATTTTAGTCTGACTTATTTTAGTCTATTTGAGAGGCTAAACTTCCAAGCACTCATGACTAAAGAGAGACTAAAACTAGTCTTGAAACTAAAAATTTTTAATAAAGTGAACCCTACTAAACTTTGTTTTAGCTCTCTCTTTTCATTTAACCTTATAGAAATCTGTAGCATGCCCCATTTATTGGTGGGAGAGGGAGAAGAGAGAGAGATAATTAATGTTTATTTACTACATTTTAGTCTCTTTAGGATTTGGATCCAAACATAGACCCTGTTTAGTTATCTAAAAGTACCAAAAATTTGTGTATCGCAGATCGTGCCACCTCTCACAAGATACACTTCCCAATGCAAAATTTTCACCACTTTCACCAAAAATTTACCGAACTAAACGGTGCCATAGGTGAGACTAGTAACTTTTAGCTCGACTAGTTTTAGTTACGAGGGTATCCAAACACCCTCTGATATCCACGTGCTCTGTTTATCTGTGCCTTCAATTTGGATCTCATAAAATTTGGCTCACATTCTAGTTTCTTTTTTCGAATAAAACACATTCTAGTTTCCACAAATCAAAATTTTGCGTATTCCTTTGTAATCGAATCTCCTGCCCATCAGGATGAAGAAAGACCTGGCGAGGCCACAGCCGGCCCGGATTGCCCGGACGGGGACAGGTTGGTTTTTGTTGGCATTCGAGTGCTCCTCCAGGCTCCACTCCTGTTGGCTCTGACATCCTTTGGCGCCGCAGCATGGCAGCATGGGTGATTCTGCACTGAAAGGCTGCCGCGCCATGGCCGGAGTCCCGGAGCCGAGAGGAGACCGGAGAGCCCTTTTGCACCATCAATACAAAAGCCAAAAGGCTGCTGCCCTGGTAAGCTCACCGCGATTCCCTCTCCTCGCGTCCGGCGCTCGCATTGCAGCAGCAGTAGGCAGTAGCTTGCCTCCCTACTCCCTGCCTCTAGGATCCGCCAGGCGCCAGCCAACAATGTTGTCATGCCTACCGTGTTACCTCCCCCTCCATCGACGGTTCCGCTTGCTATAAGATTCGCGAGTCAGTAGGGCCACGCGCTTGCTGACTTGGAGCCGCCTCCAACGTGACATGTGTTTATATAGAAGCAAATCGCAGACCATGGGTCAACGCTTTCTAGGTTAATCTACTCCCTGTTTACACGGTGTATTGTATTCCTAACTTTGAAGGTTGCCTTCGGTCCCAAGCCACATCCCTCAAATCCATAAGGACGCGGCCACCCGCTCCCCGACCCGCCCCAGGCGACCGCGCCGGTGGACTTCGCCGGAGCAGGATCTCCCTGCTCCGGCCGTCCCGGCCCCGACCGCGACCGGATCCTCGACCACCGCGACGCCTTCTCTCCGTTCCTCCAACTCCCGGCCCGCCTCGTGCCCTGGTGAGGGAGATCGGCTCCGCCCCTGTCGCCCCCTGCTCCGCCACCCGCCACCGGCCTCCCTGTCGCCGGCCGCCGCGGATGCAGCTCGTGGAGCTGCCGGAGAGCTGCCGGACAACGTAGAGGGGGCCTCCTCGGGTCCCCCTCACCCCCGGTCACCGACCCCGCCGCCGCCGGCTGCCCGGCCGCCGACGTTCCCCCTCCGGCCGTCGGCCCTCCCCCTCTCCCCCCTCCGGTCGCCGTCCACGCCGTCTCCGTCTGGGCAGGGTGCTCGCCGTGCGCGGCGGCCGGCGGCGCCGCTGCCCCGTCGCCCGGACGGCCTCTGCCGGCCGCTGGGGCTGACGCCGGCCGTCGGCCGGACGCTGGTCGCCTCCTCCCGGCCGGGGCGCTGGCCGCGACCGGGCCTCCCCTTGCTGCGCGGCTGGGCGGGCCTGGGGACTGGCCGGCGGTGGCTACCCTGGTCGGGCCACCCCCGCCAGGCCGGCCGGGGCGCTGGCCGCGGCCGGGGCTGGGGACTGGCCGGCGGCGGCCGCCCTGCCCGGGTCACACCCTGCCAGGCAGCCGGCTGCTGCTGGTGGGCGGCCCGCCGCCGCTGCCGCCGCCTGCCCGATGGCCGCTGCGAGGGGACGGGTGACCGCTGCTGCCCTCCCTCCCTCCGCTGCCTGTGGCGGCTTGACTGCCGCCGTCCCGGGCTCCGTCCCCCGTGCGGCTCCCTCCACGTCTCGCTTCGATGAGTTAGACGACGGTCTCAATGTGGACTCGCCGCCTCCGGTCGAGGCCGTCCCCTCCCCCTCACCCCTTCTGCTCTCGGTCGCTCCTCTGCCTCCTGCCGTTGGGGCGGTCGCCTGTGGGGGTAACGCCCGTGGGTGCGGCAGACGCTCTCGCCGCACTCGCCGCCGTCCCGGGCCTCTCCCCCGCCACGACCGCCGCGCTCGCTGCCGCCGGGCCGGCTGCGGTTGCCTCTGCCCTCCGTGTGTTGGAGGCGTGCGCGGGGCAGGGTGGCGGCAAGGTGCCGCCCGCCACCTCTGCCCCCTCTGCCTGGCCGCGTCCTCTCCGTGAGCTGGAGGCGTGCGCGGGGCTCGTCGGTGGCAAGGCGCCACCCTCTCCCTCCACCCCCGCTGCCTGGCCGCGCCCCCTGGAGGCGCCGGGCGCCGACCGTCTGCCGCTCGGCTCTGCTGCAGGTGCGGGGGCACGTTCGGTTGGGCAGGGGGATGGCGGCCCCTCTGGTCCCCGTCTGTCCTCGATCGTGCCGGTGGAGAGAGTGGAGCCCGGCTCGGCGGAGCCCGGCCCCTCCATTCCCTCCTCCAGGGAGCTCTGGGACTTGGAGGCCTCGGGCTCTTCCGCCTCGGGCTCGTACTCTCCTGTGCCGCGTGGTCGCTCCCCCTCCCCCACCTTCTCGGCGCAGGTGCGGGCGGTCGGCATCCCCGTGCCCGGGCGCACCCCCTCACCGCCGCCGCACCCATCTCGGTCGCTACTCCGTGCTCCCCCCGCCATCGCCGCCTCCGCCGCTGCTGAGCTGTCGTCGACGACTGCACCGCGGTCTATGGCCGATTTCGCCAGGGGAATCCTGGGCAAGTGGCCATTGTCGCCTCCGCGGCCGCCTCCGCCCCCTCCTCGGCGGCGTGCCCAGGCGAGTGGCAGCCGCCCCGCTGGCCCGCCCGCGACCGAGCCTCGCCGTGCTAGGGGGGCGGCTGTGGGTCCGACGCCGCCTCCTGGCAGGCACGCCCGGGGGCCGCGGGTGGACGTCGACGGCTTCGTCGAGGTGCGGTCGCGCGGGCAGCTGCGTGCGGAGCGGTCGCCACCGCCGCCGCCACCTCCACCTCCGTCCGTCGTCCCCCCGGATCTGGTGGGGAAATGCTTCAACTGCTTTGAGGAGGACCACATCGCCGCCTCCTGCCCTCACGCGCTGCGCTGCTTCCGGTGCCACCAGCTTGGGCACCACGAGAGCTCGTGCGGGCGACCGAAGGTATGCCTGGTGACGGTGGAGGGCGCCCGTCCTCGTCCGGGAGGTCGCACCCCATCCCCACCCCTGGTCGCTCCGCGCCCGGCCGGCCGCTCCCCACCCCCGCCCCACGCTGTGCAGAGGAGAGGTGCCAGTCCGTCCCGCCTCTACCTCTTCGGCAGCGGCAGGAGGCGCGGCCGCCACCGCCCCCGGAGCCTCGTCGTCGCCCTGCTCCGGCGGCCCGCGACCCGCTGCCTCCCGCGCCAGAGGGGCGTCGTCGCCCAACTTCGGCTGCCCGTGACGCCCCCCACCTCCGCCGCAGGTGCCCCGCGGGCGTGCCCCCCCTCCGCGGTGCGCTACGACGCAGCACCTAGCAACGCGGTGCGTCGGGACGACGCTCCTCCGCCGCCTCGTCGCGCCGCGGCCAGGGCGGGCGAGGTGGCTTGGGGGGCGCCGCCCCCACCTCCTCTTCCCACGGGGGGCTCGGGGGCCTCTGCTGCGGTCCCCGCTCTCGGGGCCGTGGCCCCTCCGCCTCCGCCACCTCCGCCACCGGCGCCCCTGGGGCACCCCTCGCACCGCCCGCAGCTGGAGACGTGCATTATCGCACGCACTCCGAAGGTCGAGGCCAACGAGGTCGCTCTGGAGCGCGCTCTGGTCGCCATGGTCGCGGGCACCCGTCCGTCCGCCTCTGCGGCGGATGTGGTTGCCTACCTCACCGGTCGCTTGGGCGTTGTGCCGGGGACGTTCATGGCCTACCCGTTCCACCCTGAGGACTTCCTCATAGTCTTCCAGGACGGCCTTGAGATGCTGCGGGTGCTCAACGCACCCACCCCGGACAGCCCCTTTCGCCTCACCTTCCGCCGGTGGCGGCGGGAGAACTGGGCGATCGACACGGCGCTGCGTTACCAGGTGCGGGTGGGCATCAAGGGGGTGCCTTCGCACTTGTGGCTGCGGTCCACGGCGCACGATGTCCTCGGCTCCTCCTGCACGGTCATCAACCTGGCTCATGAGTCAGAGTCGAAGGCCGACCTCAAGGAGCTCGTCGTCCTGGCCGGTTGCGTCGACCCGGACTTGATCCCGGTGCAGATGGACATGCTGGCACCGATCGAGTTCCCCGGGTTGGGTGCCGGCCAGCCCTGCCTGCGCTACCGGGCGACGGTCGACATCGCCCAGATCATCGACACTCTGGCTCCTCCGGCTGATGGGGCTTCCCAGTCGGGATGGGTCGGAGGGTGGCCCTGCTGGCTCTTCGGGTCGCTCTTTTGCACCTCCGTTGCCGGGGCCCTCGGCCGTCGGGGGCGCTGCTGCCGCGCCGTTGCGGGCCCTGAGGGGGGGCCTCCACCCGCTTCCGGCGGGCAGTTTGGTCGTGCCGCAGGGGATGGGCAGGCAGCCGCCTGCTGGGGTGCCCCCACTTCCGCACCTCCGCCGGTCCTTCCGCCTCCCTCCTACCCCTACTGGGCGCTGCTGGGCATACACCGCCCACCTGCCGTCCCGCCTCGGTCGTCTCCTCTCTCCGCCTCTGCTGCGCCGTTTCGCGCCCCGGCTGCCCCCTCCTCTTCGCGGCTAGCCGAGGTGCGTGCGTCGCCATTTGTGGCCCCACTCACCCGGGCTTCCTCAGCTACCTCTCCGACTCCGGTCGCGCGGCTTCTCAGTTGTGATGGGTTCACGACGCCGGAGCACCTCCCTCCGCTTCGTGTGTCGACGCCGCCTAGGAGCCTCGCCGACGACCTGATGCTTCTTGAGGCGGACCTTCTGGTCGCCTCCTCTGCCTCGCCTGCTCGCGCCGACCCGACCGTCGCCTGCCGGGCCGCGCCCGCTGCCTACCCCGGGCCAGCCAGCCCGGACCCGACCGCGGTCGGCCGCGGCCCGCCCGCGGCCGGCCGTCGCCCTGCCGCGGCCGGACGCCGCTTGGCTGCAGCCGACACCAGCCTGGCCGCGGCCAGCCTCAGCCTGGCCGCGGCGCGCCGCAGCCTGGTTGCAGCTGGCTGCCGCTCGGTCGCTGCGGGACGTCACCCGGCCGCTGCTGGCCGTTGCCTGGCTGCGGCTGGCCGTAGCCTGGCCACCGCCAGCCACTGCCTGGCCGCTGCACGGGGCAGCTTGGCCTCTGCCGGCCGCGGCCCGGCCACGCCGCCCTCCGGACTCCGCACGACGACAGCGGCTCTCGTCCCGGTCGTGCCTCGCGCTACCTCCGCGAGTGGGGGGGAGAGCTCTGCCACACCTCGCGTGGTGCCAGTGAAAGGACCTTGATGTCGCCTAGAGGGGGGGTGAATAGGCGTGACGACCAAATTAAACTCTTCTTCCCCGATCACTTGAGCTGACAGTGTTCCACCGGTCAGACCGGTGGTGATGACCGGTTAGACCGGTCAAGCACTGGACTTCACAGGAGGCACAGGTCAGACCGGTGCACCTCACCGGTCAGACCGGTGTAGCACAGAGCACCTGCAAACACAGCTTCAAGCACCTCTTGACTTCTAGCACGAACCAAACTTGGTGAGTGGCCTTTGTAGATGATCACAAGCAAGGTAATGAGCCCTGCACACACAAGTATCACACCCAAGTAGATCGAAGCGGAAGCAAAACAAATATGCTAGAAGAATAACTTAGAGAGTCAAACCACACGAAGAAGCAAAGGATTTGTTTCCCGAAGTTCACCACCCACTAAGGAATGGCTACGTCTCCGTTGAGGAGCTTGTAAGGGACAATTCCCACAACAAGCCGGGTCTCTTTCAACCACTTTCCTCCTTTCCACTAAGGGGATCTTTTCCACGAAGAGGCAAGATCGCAGCCCTTACAAACTTCCCGCTGCTCACCACAACGTTGGGAGCTAGCCGGCGACGCCTAGCCGTCTAGGAGGCAAACCTCCAAGAGTAACAAACGCTTCAAAGCTTGTAGACGCGAAACCAAAGTGCTCAAGCTATGGAAATGCTGTTGTTAGCTCACAAGGTCGCTCTTGAGCTCACTCTCTCAACCCAACACCAAGGATATGGCTTGAATCCACAAATCTCACAAAGAGAGGGTTGGGGAGAGCCACTAAGGCTTAGAGCTTGTTAGGAAAGGCTTGGGACCTCAGCAATGTCACTAGAAACAGCAAGCTTCAACTGAAGAAAGCTTGGGGTATTTATACCCCTCAAAGGAGAAAACTAGCCGTTAGTCCACGGGCGGAACCGGTCAGACCGGTGCTCCACACCGGTCAGACCGGTGTTCGAAAAACTAGCCGTTGGGGCTAGCGGCACCGGTCAGACCGGTCAGGCCCGAGACACCCCAAAACCCTTTCTATGATACTAACACTTCACCAAAGAGATCTCACTTAGGTCAACTAATGAGCACTTTGACTTGGTCAACTCGCTAAGTTGCATCCCTCTTGATAGTACGGCATACCTATACTCAAGAATAACTAAGAACACTTTGTTGATCCCTTGAGCTTGGATATCTTCAATCTTGCCATACTTGATCAATATTCACTTGAGGGCTTTCAACACAGCTTTTGACTTGAGCACTTCCATACTTGAGCTAATGACTTATGATCTTTCCATCTAGCATAGGAATGCACACTTGAATCCATAAGTCACTCCATATTGCCAATCCTAACATGGTGATGACTTGCATTGCTTCCCTCAGTTAAGGTTTGGATATGATACTTGGAGACCCCACGGATGCTAGAACTTCACCTTAGCAAAACACGAAATGGCGGCTTAGCTACGGCCCCAAAGATTGCTTAGTCCCTCACCCTAGACATCTCGGTTGATCTCTTCATCACTTATCCAATCCACTTTTGAGTTCCACTTGCTTCATACACAATTAACCTTCATTTGAAAACCCGCTTCAAATGCTTGATCTTGATTGACAATGAATGTGCAAGCTTCCAAATTAGAACCATAATGTGTACACTCATCCTTGTGTCCTCTTTCAATAAACACATGAAGCCTTGCACTTGACTTAGAGAATTACCATCTTCTCTTTTATGATCCTTGTAAATTTAATCAAGCTACGTCTTCATATGGGAGACCATGAATTGACCTTCTCAGATTATCCCAATATTTATCTTCTTTTATTGCTTGATACTTGTCACTTATGCATTAGGATCATCCATATATTTGTCTTCTCCAATGTGAGCCATATAATATTCATCCATAAATAAATACTTCAATAATTGCTCATGAATATATAAATAAAACCTGCTCACAATCTTAGACAAATACATTAGTCCTTTAATCGCCTTGTCATTCAATTCACCAAAATCCACTTAGGGGCCTAGATGCACTTTCAGCCAGTGGCGGACGTCTTTCGCAGGTTGCTCTCGCCCCTGGCGGACCGCCGGTTGGCATTGCCTGCGACCCCCTCGCCCGCCTCTTCACTTGTGGTCGCCCCGCCTCCGTTCCGGTCGCCCTCTGCCTCTCCGGCCCCTGCCGAGTCGGGTCTCTCTACCCCTCGGCACTCGCCGGACGTGCCTCCGTTAGCCGCGAAGCTGGCTACCCCCTCCCAGGCTCTCAGGTCGCACTCCCCGCCCTCTGCTGTGCCTGAGGGGCCTTCTCAGGGAGACCTCGAGTCGCTGGTGGCGGACTTCTGCGCCTCTTTGCAGCGGCCTGCACCCCCGCCGGTTCTGGGGGTGCCGCGCCGTCGCCGAGCGAAGGCGTGCCCGCCACTCGCCACGCTTCGCCACAGCAGTCGTCTCGCCGCGGTTTCCAGGGCCCGGGGTCCGAACCCGGTCACCGCGGGCCAGAACCTGCTGATGCGGAAGCTGGGAGTCGTGGGGCCGCGCGAGGCGCCCGACGCTGCCGCGTTCCAGCGCTACACCAGGCTCTTCGCTGTCGGCCTGTCGGAGGAGCACTGCAGAGCTATCCGAGAGCTCTTCGGTGCCCAGGTCGAGGGGTCCTTTCAGTGCTCCGTGCTGGAAGATGACGAGTTCCAGGCGGCGGTTCGTGAGCTCTTCCCCCAGGAGCAGCTGGTCGTCGACGCGCAGGCCTGAGCCTGTGCTTGTCGAGTGGTTGTCTCGTTTGGTGTTTAAATGGATGTAAACATTGCCGTTTGGAATGTCCATGGACTTAACCAGCGTGCTAGATGCTCGGTGGTCCGCGAGTTGGTTGCTTCCGAGCGTGTCTCTCTTCTTTGTCTGCAAGAGACTAAGCACGCGGTTGTACCCCCCTCCTTCATGCTTGATATGTTAGGGCTCGACTTTGATTACGTTGCATTGCCGGCTGTGGGCTCCCGCGGCGGTATTCTGGTTGCTTGGCGCAAAGACTCTTGGCTCGTCTCCTCCCCCTCCTTTGGCGCTCACCACGTTACGGTGAAGGTCGCACTGCTCTCCGCCCCCTCTCAGTACTGGTGGCTCACCTCCGTTTACGGCCCGCAGTCCGATGCGGATAAAATCTCCTTTCTCGCTGAGATCCGTACCCTCCGTCCGATGCTCTCTGGACCCTGGGTTCTCTGCGGGGACTTCAACCTCATCTACCAGGCGGCTGACAAAAATAACGATCGCCTCTCACGCCGGATGATGGGTCGCTTCCGTCGTTTCCTCAACGACCTTGAGCTTCTTGAGCTGCACCTCCAAGGACGTCTCTTCACCTGGAGTAACGAGAGGTCGCATCCCACCCTGGAACGTATCGACAGAGTTTTTGTCTCCCAAGACTGGGAGTTTCTTTTCCCCTCCTCCGCTCTTCATGCTGTCTCCTCTAGGTGTTCCGATCATGCTCCCCTCCTCCTCCTTCTCGACTACGGGGTGCACTCTAAGAAACGCTTCACCTTTCAGGCCTTTTGGCCTAAGGTCGAGGGCTTCTTGGACACAGTAAAGGCGGTCTGGTCGGGGCCGTGCCCTGATGTTGACCCGCTCCGGATGATCGACCACCTCCTTCGTGAGACAGCGAAGGCGCTTGTAAAGTGGAGCTCTAAGGCGGTCGGCAGCATTCGCCTGCAGATCCAGATCGCCAAGGAGGTCATCTTCCGCCTTGAGGTCGCGCAGGACTCACCGTCGTTCTCTCCTGAGGAGATCTCTCTGCGGCGGTTCCTCAAGCTACGTTACCTAGGTCTGACCTCGCTGCAGCGGACAATCGCTCGGCAGCAGTCCAGCCTCAGGTGGCTGCGTGAGGGGGACGCCAACACTAAACTTTTCCACCTGCATGCCAACCACCGCAGGAGGAAAAACTTCATCCCCTCCCTTCTGGTCAGTGGTCGTTCAGTCTTTCGGGAAGAGGACAAGGCCTCGGCAGCCTTTGACTACTTCGACCGAATTCTGGGCACCCATCATGAGCGTTCCTGCGCCCTCGATTTCGAGGAGTTGGAACTCCCGCGGATGGACTTGGAGGACCTGGCTCTTCCCTTCTCGGAGGCCGAGGTCTGGGACGTGATCAAGGACCTCCCGCTGGACAAGGCCCCCGGCCCGGATGGTTTCACAGGTCGCTTCTACTGATCTTGCTGGTCGATCATCAGGGGTGATGTGCTGCGGTCGTTTAACGTCCTCTCTGACATGGACTTCCGCAGTTTTCACCACCTGAATAGTGCCCTTCTCACCCTCTTGCCTAAAAAACCAGACCCGGTCGCTCTTTCTGATTACCGACCCATCAGTCTAATCCATAGCTTTGGGAAACTTTTCTCCAAAGCGGTCGCCAATCGCTTCGCCCCCCACCTCTCCTCTCTCATCTCGCCCAATCAAAGTGCCTTCATCAAAGGTCGCCTCATTCACGACAACTTCTACTACGTTCTTGGCACGGCGAGAGCGCTTTCTAGTCGAAAGCTTCCTAGGATCATGTTCAAAATTGATCTAGCGAAAGCTTTCGACTCGGTCGGCTGGGTTTTTCTTCTCGAGCTCCTCTCGGCTGTCGGCTGTCCTCGCAGATGGACCGACTGGATCTCTGTCATTCTCTCCACCGCCAGCACCAGGGTTTTGCTCAACGGTGCCCCTGGGCAGCGGATCTGCCACGGGCGAGGCCTGCGTCAGGGCGATCCCCTCTCTCCCATGCTTTTTGTGCTGGTCATGGAATGCTTCCATGCCCTCTTCCGTAAGGCAGAATCCCGTGGTCTCCTTCTAGGTCTAGGGAGGAGTATACGTTTTCGCGCCTCTCTCTACGCTGACGATGTGGTCGCTTTCTTCTCTCCGGTCGAGCTAGATCTGCGGGTTGTCAAGGCGGTCTTGTCGCTTTTTGAAAGCGCGGCCGGCTTGGCGGCAAACTACACCAAAAGCCAGGTCTACCCCATCAACTGCTCTGAGGGGGCACCTGTCTCTGGTCCGATCCATCCTCTCCTGCACGATCGCCGACTTCCCTTGCACCTACCTCGGGGTACCCCTCTCTATCAAGAGGCTGCCCAAAGCGGCGATGCAGCCTTTGGTCGATAAGGTCGCTAGGCGCCTGCCCCCTTGGCAGGGAAGACTGTTGAGTCGCAATGGCTGCCTCGTGCTTGCCAAATCCACACTTTCGGTCCATCCCCGTCCACATTTCGATGGCGATTTCCATCTCCCCCTGGGCACTGCGCGCGGTCGAAACGCTCATCCGTGGCTTCCTCTGGTCCGGCACAGAGGTGGCCTCGGGCGGTCGATGTCTGGTCGCTTGGGTGAACGTCACCTACCCCACCCGTTGCGGTGGACTCGGCCTGCCCAACCTTCGTATCTTTGGCACCGCGCTGCGCCTACGTTGGTTGTGGCTGGCGAGGACTGACCCGGACAGGACTTGGGCGGCGTTCCGCTTCCCCGTGGACAAGACCACCCAGGCTTTCTTCAACTCCTCCATTTCTGTGGAGGTGGGGGACGGTACCCGTGCGCTTTTCTGGGAAGACAACTGGCTCTCCGGGTGCTCCGTCAAATCCCTTGCACCTAACCTCTGGGCCGCGGTCTCGCCTAGGGTGCGTCGGACACGCACTGTCGCTGAGGCCCTGCAGTCCGGGGCGGCCAGGATCCGTTGGGTCGCTGACGTAACCCACGCCCGGACGGTGCAGGTGATCTTGCAGTACCTCGTCATCTGGGACCTGCTGCAGGAGGTCAGCCTCACTTCCGAGCCTGACCGGTTCATCTGGAAATGGTCGCCCAGCGGAGTCACTCCTCGACTTCGGCCTACTCCGCCCTTTTTCTTGGTCGCGTCGACATCCTCGGGGCACGCCAGATCTGGAAGGTTCACATGTCAGGGAAGTGCAAGTTCTTTGCTTGGTTGGTCTTGCACGGCCGCTGCTAGACGTCTGACCGGCTGCACCGTCACGGGCTTAGGGCCTCAGACACTTGCGCGCTGTGCGCCCAGGCATCCGAAACGCTGGACCATCTGACGGTGGACTGTGTCTTCTCTAGAGAGACCTGGCATATGGCCCTCAGACATATTCTCCTTCCGGACCTTGCTCCGGATCGGCCGGTGAAGTTCGCCGAATGGTGGTGCTCCGCCAGGAAACAGGTCGCTAAGGGACAGAGGAAGGGTTTCGACTCCTTCGTCTGGTTGGTCGCTTGGTCGCTGTGGAAGGAACGGAACCGACGCATTCACGACAAGGAAGCTCTCATGCTAGTTGCGCTGGTTCCGGCGATCCTGGAGGAGGCTAGCTCTTGGGCGCGTGCGGGATTCCTCCCGCTCCTAGGCTTTTAGGCGTTCGCCCGGTGCGGGCGGTGTAATCGTTTTGTTTTGTCTCGTTAGGCCTCGTGCCTCTTGTACTCAAAACTGGATGTTTCTTCTCCTCTCTTAATGAAAAACGTGCTTTGCACGTCTTAAAAAAAATCCATAAGAAACTCAAATTCACAAATTCGAAATTTCTGCTCCGCTCCAAGGCCGTACGGCCGCCTCCCAACTTGTTTATTCGTTGTCGTTGTTTGAATTTGAGATTTGTTCATCTGGGTTCATCGCTCGCCATGGATGATGCCGAACTAGCTGCAGATCAGGTACCTCGCATTCATGTTCTTGGTCCTTATCTGCTTTTGGTTTTTCACCACCGATTTCTACTGCACGACAAGATCCTCATCCGGATTCATTGTCCACCATGAATTGTGCAGATTAATCCGGATCCTCGATTCATTCCCTCGCACTCGTGGTCTCAGTGTCTTACAAATTCCGGCTCTACCCCTGTTCCTGCCCCGTATCCCGGATCTGTGGCACCAGTTTGTTCTCATCGACAACAGAACTCTCGAAAGGGGTTCGTATTCTTTTTTTTCTCCCGTTTTAGTATTGGATGGCATGGCCGTGTTCGTTTTCCATTTCTGGCATCTATTTAGTTTGGTCTATGTATGTGCAGAAGGAAGCCATCTTCCGATCCTGATTCTCGCTTAGCTCCTGCTGAAGAAACAGCGGTTCATCGTGCGTTGCGAACCGCTGAGAACCGAAAGGGATGCGCAATTTTCTATCCATACGAGAGAACTATGTTTGACAGTTGTGAGGAGGCAAAAGAGTTTTATAATTTGTATTCTTGGGAGATTGGTTTTGGAGTTAGACTTGGAAGAGGCAGGTCCAACAGGGAAGAGTATAGGACGAAGCAGGACATTGTATGTTCGTGCGAGGTGAGCTTCATGTGTAGTTCAATTTTCATTCTTGTTTGATTACATTGAATGTCATCTCCGTAGGACACTTTAATATGCAAATTGTAAATCTATTTATTCTTTGGTTTATTGTAGGGCCTTGACAAGGATGAGAATTCAGCTTCTGTTAGGACTAATTGCAAAGCAATGATTAGGTTATTGAGGACCAAGGATCATGGGTGGTATATTAGCCGAGTATGTGATCAGCATAATCATGTATTTTCAGAGGGTTATGCACAGAAGAAGCAGTGGAACTCTCATAGCCAGTTGGATCCGACTACTAGAGATTTTGTTAAGAGGTTACGGGAGAACAATGTCTCTATCGACCGCAAATGCAACATCCTTCGTGTTTCTAATCCGTCTGCTAATGTGCCTTTAAGGAAGGAGAAGGTTAGAGCTTTGTGTGCTAAATTGTCTCAAGATAACATGGCAGATGATATTGGGCGTACAATTAAATTACTTGAGGATATGAAGAAGCTGGATCCTTTGATGGAGGTTCGGTTTAAGGTTGATGATCAGAGGAGGATAAATTCTTTGTTATGGTGCACTGGTAGGAACCGTGCTGATTATAAGAAATTCGGCGACGTGATCACCTTTGACACTACGTATCGTACAAATTTATACAGCATGCCTTTTGGCATATTTGTTGGTGTGAACAATCATTTTCAATTAGTCATTTTTGGTGGACTTTTGCTAACTTCGGAGAAGGCAGTAGATTTTGAATGGGCCTTTTCCAACTTTGTTAATATTATGGGTGATGTGGCTCCATGCACAATGTTAACCGGTTAGTAAAAGATCGTGGTCTCTTGGCCACTTTTTTCTGCACCAGCTAATCTAGTTATCTCAAGATTTTGCATCACGTTATCCCTTTACCATTTAGTTTAATGTGAAGCACCTACTATATGGTTTCTGTTTTGTTTGTGGTTTTTAACCCATTGCTTTTTAATGACAAAAAAACAAACAAACCAGTGTGCAGCTATGGGAAAAGCTATCAGGAACACGTTGAAAAAGACAAGGCATAGATGGTGTCGGTGGCATGTTTTGAAGAATGCTAAAGATAGACTGGGGAATGTATATTCGAAGCATAAATGGTTCAAGAGGGATTTTAATGACCTTGTCACTTATGAGGTGAGTGTGGATAGGTTCGAGGATAGGTGGGCTAAGCTCATTGCTAAGTACAAATTGAAGAAGAACAAGTATTTGCGGAGGATTTTTGTGTACCAGAAGAAATGGGCTAAACCATACTTCATGGATGTTTTTTGCGCTGGAATGACAAGTACGCAACGTAGTGAGAGTGCTAATCATATGTTGAAGAAAGTTATACAGCGTGCTGCCCCAATGCATTTGTTTGTTAGTAAATTCAATGAGCTTTTAGGGGATAGAGTTGACCAGGAGGGCAAGGAGCAACACTTCACTAAGCTGGTATTGTTCGCATTGCTAACACGTTTGTGTACACATTCTATTTGTTTTAATTTTGACACACAATTATCATTGAATATCAGACTTTAATGGGTTGTTTATCATCTCTTTGTAGGTTAGGCGAAAGCTTAGGGTTGGTGGTCCCCTGGAACGTCATGCTAATAAGATTTACACTCGTGCACTGTATGAGAGGTTTTATGATGAGTTGTTTGAGAGCTCAAAAATTTCGCCATCAGTTCATGTGTTTCGAACCGGAAGTTTGTTTTGGTTGATGTACAAGATGATGGACTTGATGATGGTAGGAAGGTGGAAGTTTCGATCAATCATGGTGGTAAGGTGGTTTGTCAGTGTGGTTTGTTTGAGCACATGGGTATGCTTTGTCGACATGGTTTGAAGGCAAGTGTGTTTTTTTTATTTGAACCCAGCATCGTCACATCCAAGTCACATGTTGTCACACAATTTTTGGTGTATTCCATCCAACATTTGAACTCTTAAGTTAACGGTTTTTAAATTCCGTTACACAGCCCAACGTTGAAATTAAAGTTCTCATTTTCATTTATATTTATTTATGGTTGCCGTATATTACTTAACTTGTTGACAGTGATATCTCCATTTTGCTTGTAGGTGCTCACCCACCTTGATAGGAGGGAAATACCAGGTCCTAATGTATTGGAGAGGTGGTGTAAAGTTGCATCACAGGATGGAAATGTTGACGTGGATATTTTAGCGCATTCCCAAGATGATCAACTGAAGAAACTTTTGTTTGATAAGGTATCTAAATTTGTTTGTGGCAACGGACGTTTGACTGAAAGTGGATTTATCCAAGCCATGGAAGCTATTGGTGAGAACAATGCAAATGAGAAGGTTCTTGGTCATAGTGTCGGTACAGGCAGTATCACTACCACCTTAGACAATTTGCCTAGTGGTATTCGCTGCCCTGATAGGAGTTTTAAAGGTGGAAGGCCGTCAAATACTGGTGCCAAATCTTTTGTTGCTAGTTTGAAGAGATCAAGCCATATCGATGATGGTCGTAGCAGTATTGATTTGTATACTGGATGGCCTGATGAGGAGAATCCTCCCAACAAGAAGATGAAGAGGATTTCTATGCTTTAGTGTTGCATGCAGTTGCCACGAGCTCATGAGAAGGCCAAGCATTACGAAGTGTAATTCAGTGTAGGTCAATTGGTTTTTTTTTCTTTTAATGGTGTTTAGTTTTTTCCTGGTCCACTGGATATTTGTGTTTTGTAAATTCACTTTGTCTTATTGGATCCACTGGATATTTCTGTCTTGTAAATTGTCGTTACCTCATTGAATTCACAATTAGTTGGCCATTGAGCCATGACATATGTAAGTAGCACACAAGGTTGTGCCGCCGGTTAACTTTTGTGAGTGTATATGATGGTTAATTTCAAGGCGAAATTCCACAACACGCTCTCTGTCTGTATATTCAACCAAGGTTATATTGTAGATAGTTAAAGGTACAGTGCTCCCTGCATCTGGGCCGTTTCGTGTTATTTGGTGGGCTGTAGGCCACCCAAGAGTACAGTCCTGTTTGTAGGTAGGGTAGGTAGTTTTATTTATTTTTCCATCTTGCTTTCTACTGGTGTGATTGTAGTTTCAACATATGGAAATTAAAATGTTTGTTTCAAACTATGAGTACCAGCAAATGTCAATATGTTTGGTTGGTGCACTTTGTGGAATTGGCACATCACAAACAGTTGTATGTATTAGATGAATTAGTTCTGTCCCCAAATTGTGGATCAACGAGTTCTGCACTGGAGTATCAAGTCTTTCAAAATCTCATATGTTCACGCTAGTTATTAATTTCTATTTCGGAATGCTTTAAAAATTTATCAATGTAAAAGCATCGCAGGCAAATCGAAATGACCATGTATGTAGCGAATGTAGTACTTGAAAGGCAAGGAATAGTTCAACACTAGTTCATTGGAATTCAAATTGCAGATGGGCGGGGGAGTTAAGTCTCGGTTACAAACCAACTCCATTTTAGGAGATTTAAATTGCGGAATGAAAATGCAGGAATGAAATTCTAGGATCACGTCCGATCATAGCCGTGCTTATGCACTTGGAGTAGTGCAGCCTGTGCTCTTTACACAGCTTCTCTACGCCATAGCGACCGGGAAGGCCCTGATGCTCATGCTGTCGCAAGTGTCCCCGGAAGCTGAAAACTACGACGTCGTCCAGCTGAATGTCGTTGATGCGGATGAACCTGCGCCAGCCTTTGGTGATCCTGGCGAGGCCATCCCCCATGCGCTTCTTCAGCTTGGCCTTGACCCCCTCAACATTGTTGACGTAGTACAGGGTGCAGTCCTTGGGCATGTATGGCAGGAGCTCGGAGTATGGAGTGCAGAAGTACTGCAGAACGTCAGTCGGTAATATATTGTGAGTGATTCGTTAATGAAACATTGAATCATGTAGGATACATTTGTATGAGGCAGGACAAAGATGTATTAGGTTAGGTGAGGGCTTATGAATATGCTGGTGATGAGGTGAGTTTTTATCATGGTTGCAGCATACAGCGGATAGTCAGACCTGTAGTTCACCCACACATGTGCAATCCTCTCAATGATAGGCTCGTTGATGAACAAGCGCGGCCCCAGCTTGTACCTTATGCCTCTAACGTGGTCAGGCACTATAATAGGAATAGGTGGCACAACAAGTTATTTGTCAGTTGGTGTTAGTACCAATGGAAATCAGCAAAAGTGGAATGGGCAGATTGCATGCAATGACCATGTTGCTTGCTAGAATGACTATATGTCGAAATCGAATTTGCTTATAAAATTAGCTAATTTGCAATCATGGCACAGGAAAGCACTACATTTTAAAGGCAGTTTGTGTATATAACAGACATAGGATTCAGACTAGTACTTGAATGTCATTACCAAATCAATAGCAATTGCAAAGTCAGATTTAACTTAGAAAATCACAAAATAGATATAGTAATAATGTAGCATGGAGTGTTGGGTAGCTAACCAAGGAAATGGTTAGTAGGTTCATTCACTACTGGAGCGACAGGTGGAGCAGCTTCTTGGTTGATGTCATCACGGTATGCCATGAAGAGGTTCCATGGTTCTGGGCGCTTGTTCATTGGCTTCTCACCACCATTGGAGTCGTACAACGTCATGATCATCTTCCTGTCTCCAGTGATGATGACAAACCCATATCACTCGGAACGATCTTCTCTGCTGCAACGAATTCCGCCCAGCCGTCACCAAACTTGACCTCTCCATCCTCCATGTTGACCTCCACCTTGTAGGTACCAGTGGATCCTGTGATGTCCACCATTGGCGTAATCACTCCTAGGTTAGGTGTAGCAAAGTGCCTTGGGATGGGCTGTCATTGTTTGTACGTAGAAACGGGTTATTTTGGTATGCTTTCTATCCAGTCAAGTATTGTGCGGAATCACTATATCGAGAGCATGCAGAGTAATGGACTTGTTACTCACCGAGGCGTGGGTGAACAGGCCGTCGAAGATGATCACGACGCTGTGGCCGTTGCCCATCAGCCCCTGAACCGTGTCGTGCACACTAGGCACAGAGGTATGTTGAATCACCTGTTAAAGTGATGAAAAATCATGGTGTAAATCTACTTGCATGTGCAACAAACGACTGATGCGCGTTGTAAAGGGCTCACGATTGGACTTGAACTACGTAGTTAAATTTGTAAAACCGGTTTATCGTTACATGTAGTAGTATTATACTACTTGTAGGTACTATAGCAAAGTCCAACCATCCATTCAGTTCATTTCAGAAAGGTTTTAGTATTTTAGTCAATTTGTACCTGAATGCCTTGTTGGTATGCACCACGTACCTCAGGCAGGCACATTAATTTATTAAACGGCTACATGAAGCAGATTACCATACATGCTATTTCATTTATTTTTTCTTTACAACAAGTTTAATCTCCATCTATTTTCGTAGTTAAGCTATTTTGTCAGTTTAGGTTGTATGAAAGCATTGTTGAACATATAACACTATTGAATGAGGCAGTGCAGTACATTCCAGCACGACACTAAATCATGTAACACGTCATTGCATCATACGACACTATTTTCCGTGATCATATACTGTCATTTTCCTACACCCAACACATACCTTTAATTAGCTTTCTATACGTAACACAGATCCAAGATCGATTCTACTTGTGGGTAACGTTCATCAGTACATGTTTGTTACGCATTTCAGTTGTGATCGAAATTATTGATTACAAACTCTAAAAGAATCTTAGTTTTACAGCACGGAGCCACACATTATGCTAGGTCATCGTAACCATTTGAAGCATTTCATTCGTTATTTTTTCCAGCATGGTCATGCTTGTCATAATGGCAGGCGTAATGTACTCTACCTTTTTTTATTTTTTCGTTGAACATGTTCATGTTTAGTATTACCAAGCACCATTTCATACTCGATATGGGGTGTGCTAGCTTAGGGGATGCAGATGTAGTTACCTGCGTCAGCTGTTGCTCCATGTAAGCAGCACCAAGCGGAGAAAGGTTCGGTGTTGATCTCAGCAGGCAGTCGACGAGGCCTCCAGGCTTCAGGAGATGGGTCACCAAGTTGTCGATGGCATCCTTCTCGTTGTTGCATATCCCTCCGTAGGTGTTCACGATTAGATCTATCAGCAGTGCCTATTTTAAGATCAGAGGAAAAATGTCAACAACAACAAAATAGCAGGTCATGTAGGTGATGAAAGTCTGGTTAATTCATTTTGTGAGCTGTTCGATATGCAAGGGATGGAGAAGCTGGTTTGTTTGATTCTTGTTTACCTTGTCTCCCGTTGCAGCTACAGCTTGGGTCGTCACTGAGATGGGGGTGCCCTGGGAGTTCATCCCAGAGAACCAACCCCGGTGAATCAAGTGCAGCATCATCGACTTGATGCGGCTAGTCAGAGGCAAGGAACACGCCCCCGTTGCGCTGGCGGCCGCGGCCGCGACGGAAGACGGATGCAGCGGCGGCTTGCCTGCAGAAGGCGCCGCGGCATCGGCCCCCCCCGCTGCAGCTTCCGGATCCCTCCCTTGGGTTCCTCCCTTCTCCGGTGCTTCTCTCGGAGCAAGTGGTAGTTGTTTGTGGTCTGCTGGATTGAGGAACGCATGTGTTGTGTGTGTCCAGAGCCAGAGGGAGCTGTTAGTGGTCGTGTTTGGTCGGGCTGAAAAAAAATTTCATGCAAAAGGAATCTTGGATGCATGGAGTATCAAATGAAGTTTATTTGCAAAACTTTTTCACAGATGAGTGCAACTTTGCGTGACGAATCTAATGAGCATAATTAATTAGAGATGTGCTACAGTAATGCTACAGTACACATGTTCTAATCATGTGGTCAAAGACCTCATTATGTTCGTCTCGCAATTTTGTTCGGGGTTGTGAAGGTAGTTTTGAAACTGACTTTTTTAATTCTCTTAATTAGTAGTCAAAGTTGCATTTAATAGGGGGTGAAAAAAATTTCGCCCTCTACCAAACACGGCCAGTGTATTAATAGTGCGGCTTCTTCGGCAGCTTCGCTCTGCCACTGGGCCTGGATGTCAGCGGGGGGAGGGTCGTTTAGACTGTCCGCACTCGTCGAACTCCAAATCCAACCTCTAAAAGGAATATTTCCGAAATTTTCCAGTACAGTTCCAATTTCTCTGCACCCGTCAACCTCCATATCTCAAACTCCATATCAACTACTGAAGCGTCCACTCATCAGAGGTGACTAAATGTGACATAAATACCAGTCCCAGGAGGCTGGCAACACATTTATTACAACAGGTGGTTCAGTCCCTTACATCACGGCGGTATAGTGGGCACGGAAGCGCCATTGCCACGAGAAACAACACAAAAGCTAAAGACCAAACTACGATAGCGAAGGCTTCTAAGGCCTCATCAGAGTACCACGCCATGGAAGCTCTCTGTGGCGACCCTGAATCCACAGGCACGGTTGGGTGTAGGGCAGCGACCTACTCGACGTCTTCGGGAACGAAGTCGGGATCCTCCTCTGAAAACAGTTAGACAAGCACGGGTGAGTACAAACGTACTCAATAAGTTCAACCCCACCCACGGAGGGGCTTATAAGCAGATCATGCACAGGATATGTCAAGGATCAGGATAAGGTTTATTTTGCAAACGCATTCACTCATGCAAGGGTTTGTTTTTGAAAAGGTTTTCGCAAACAGTTTTTATAACTCAAGTAACTCAGCTGTTTTGTGAAAACTAAATGAAGACTACCGGACTCCCCGTCCGCAGTAGCCCAGGCACACAGCCACACACTTTGCCAGAAATCAACTCATGCCATGAAAATCATCCCAAACCCAAACACTAGTTTTGTGACCCCACCGTGACTCGTCCAATACCGTGGACACGGCTATTCGAATAGGTTTTACACTCTGCAGAGGTTGTACATCTTTACCCACAAGTAGGGTAACGCCACACGAACACCTTAGTGTCGGCGCGGAACCCTATCAAAGCCATTACCCACCTTAGCTAACTCTACGAGCCACCACGGGAGCAACCAAGGGGTTATCTCACATAACCAGGGCGTACCTCACACAGATCGTACCCCTACTCCTTGATCTCCCGCTGCGCACCCGCACCCCGGATGGCAAGTAGATTAACTAGTGGGATTTATGCTAAGCCGTTGCCACATACAACGGTCGAGTGGTAGTACGATAATTGGGTCAGGTGAGATGTCACGCAACCCGGTCCTTAACGACAAGATGGACATCTCCAACACGCTCAACCACAAAGGTACGAGCTCACCCATACTCCTGACACACGCGTCCATCCCGTCTACCCAGTTCTTTACTCACTTTCCAAAATATCCCATTCCCATTTTTAAAGCACTCACACATTTTAAAGAAATCATTTAGGGCAATCAAAGATCAATCATAGCAATCAAAGGTGGCTATCCTACCGGGTTTTAACAGTAAAACAATATGCAATTTATAAAACGGGTCATAGGGTTGTATTTATAAAACTGGGATTAAAGCATGCATCAAAGGATGAGATTGAACTTGCCGTCTTCGAAGTCCTCGGGGAGTTCCGGTTCGGTGTTCGGGATCTCGGGCTCCTGCTCGCAGTACTCTGTTCCAAGCTCCGGTTCGTGGTACCCTCCTTCGTTCACTCCGTCGGCTATAGCGTACACAAGCAAGCATACAATCAACAAACGAAAACACATTTTACCGGCTGAGCTCGAGGAGAGAATAAATGGAAAAAAGAAGGAAAATATATTATTTATGGGAAATTGGTGAATGGTTCGGCGGGAATAATCCCGGGAAAGATGTGGTGAAATTTGGAATTAATTTGGAATAACCAGGCGCATGAAATGATAAGTTAAAGGATATTTTAGGGGTAAATTATATGGAAGAGGACTTGTTTGTAAAGGTTTTAAGAGGGTAGGGGGCTTCTGGAAAAAGGACCAAGAGAGGGGGAGGGCTTCGGTGTAAAAAGGAGAAAGAGGGGGGGTTATGGGCAAATGTGCCCTTCTTCTTCTCCCCCGAACCGAACAGGGGAGGGTGTGGCCGGCCGGCGGCGGCGCTCGCCGGCACGCCAGGCCACAGCAGCGGCCGGGGAAAGGGGGAAAAGAGAGAGGGAGGCGAGGGGAACTTACCCCTGCCCTTACCTCGGGCTGAGGTGGCTCAAGGGGGCGGCTCCACGAGCAGCGGGCGGCGGCCGGTGATGGAGATGCGGCAGCGGCGCTGTGGAGCAGGGGAGAGGGAGGAGAGTGGCCGGAGAGGCTTGGGGCGAGGCAGGGGCGGCGCGGGCTACTTATAGCCGGGGAAAGGCGGTTCGTGGGGGGAATGGCGGCGGCGGCTCGGCTGGCGGGGCCGAGACCGGCCGGATTCGGGAGTAATGGCGCGGGGCCGGGGTGACGGGCGGCACGGCAGCTTGCCGGCCTGCCTGAGCGGTCTTGTCGCGGGGAAAGGGGGCGATGGCAGCGGGATTCCGGCCGGCGGCGCTGTTGGACAAGGCCGGTTGGGCAGTGGCAGCGGCGTGCGGTCACGTCTCGGCTGGCCGGAGCCGACGCGGCACGGCAGTGCCGGCCGTGTGCGTGCGTAGGTGAGGGACCGGATGCGGCCGGGCGCGGTCGTGGCGCGACGCGGCTGGCGCGGCACGGGCGCGGGCTGGCGTGCGTCGCAGGGAGGAGCCGGCGCACGGCGCGTCGAGGGAGCCGGCGCGGCATGCGGCGCACCAGGGGGGCCAGGCAGGGGACCTGCGGGTCCAAGGTAGAAGACGGAGAAGAGAGAGGAAAAGGAAAGGAGAGTAGAAAAGAAAAGAAAAGAAAGGAAGGAAAAGAAGGAGGGAAAAAGAAAAAGGAGAAAAAGGAAAAAAAGAGAGAAAAGGAAAATAGGAAAAGAAAGAAAAAGAAAGGAGAAAGTGTTTAGAAAATTAGGAAAATGCTAGGAAAAATAGGAGGGGGGAGGAAAGGGATTTTTTTGTGGGTTTTCTGGGTTTCTCGGATACCGGCGTCAATTCCGGGACGGCGGTGACGGCGAGGGGGGACCGGTCGGCGGGACCGCGGCGTGCGCGGGATTCCTGGCGCGGTGGCCGACAGCGGTGCTGGGGTGGCAGGCGGTGGGCGACGGCCTGAGTGCGGGCGGCGCCGGCGGGATTCGCGGCACGCGCGCCAAGGGAGATGGTGACCGGGGTTTAGATTTGAGCTCAGCGGGAAAATTTAAAAACACGCGTGATTTAGCAGGTGATTTATTAGGAGCTAAAAACGCGGGCGTTACAACTACCAGCTACGGGCCCCACGCGTCATACTCTTTTTCTTTCCCCCTCTCTCTCCACTCTCTCTCCTTCCCCAATCCCCACCTACCCCGGTGCTGCCCCTTCCTCCCGAGCTCGCCGCCTCCTCGCGCGGTCATCGGCGGCATCTCCTCTGCTCCCTCCGCCGGCGGCGGGAGCAGCTGCGGCCGGCAACGACACCGGCTAGGCGGGCCTCGGCGGCGGATCCGGCGTGAGCAGAGGCGAGGCCGGCGGCGCGCTGCTGCTCCTTCACCATCTACCTTGCGGCGCCGACGCGGAGGTCGAGCTTCCCTGTTCCGGCGGCTCATGGAGGGGGGACCCGCGGCATGGCCCATGGAGGTCCCGGCGGAGCAGGCGGCTCGAGGTCGGCCATGGCCATGGCTGGAGCGGCGGCAGGGCCCATGGAGGTCCTCTCCCCCTGGATCGGCGGCCGGTGCTTGGAGCAGAGGCGGAGTGGAGCAGGGTCCCGCCGGCGCGCCGCCCCTCCCCCTGCTCCCCATCGGCGGCGGGCCTCGAGCTTGGGTCGTCGCCGCCCTTTCCCCCACCTCCGGCTCCGCCCTCTCTCCCACCTCCGGCCGCGGCACCGTCCCTCCTCTACTGCCTCTCCACGGCGTCTGCGGCGGCCTCCCTCCTCCCCTCGAGCGGTTGGGACGCCGCCGGATTTGGCGTCGCCGCAGCCGAACGCAACCATCGCGTCCAGTTTGGCGTCCCCCGGTGCAGCCTAAAACACGGCAAAAGTGACCTGGAGGTCGCTTTGCCGACCCTATCCAGGCCCCCAGTGCGGACAGTCTTAGACTATCTGCATTGGCATACGGGATAACTCCCTTTATCCCTGTTCAGTTGTCCTTTTCAGGAAAAGAAGCCCGCAGCGGCGTACGCAAAGGCCACGCTACTATCCCGCGCCTCCCCCGTTTCCTTCAATCCTGGCGTTCTCCCAGGAGAACGTGAAAGGACAACAGGATGCCCGGGCCCGCGTGCCCATGGTCTAGCGCGCGCCATCCCAACCACCAGAGCAGAGCAGAGGTGGCGGAGAAGAAGAAGACGACGCCCGGCGTAGGAGGCCCGTCGTCGGAGTGGCGGAGCATGGAAGGAGGTCCGCTCGAGCAGCTCGTCGTCGTGCCGTCCTTCTACCGCCTACGCCGAGGTGCTCCCGCCGCATACCTGCACAGGATGCATCGAGCAGATCGAGCCCGCGACCATGGAAGCGGCGGAGCCGGCCGGAGAGGGAGGGGCTGGCCGGGAGGGAGGGGCATCGCGGAGGCGCGGTGGCAGGGCCGCCGGATCTACCCTCCGCTGCGCCTGCCTCACGCAGCGCTGCTGAGGCCATCGAGAGTGGGGAGGCAGGGGAGGCGGGCCCGCGCGCGGCCGCCATTGCCTCCCGTCGGCCGCAAGGGAGAGGGGGGTGGGGAGGTCGGGCTGCGCCGTCGAGGCCGCGCCGCCGTGCAGCAGGGGACCGTGTCGCTCGCCGGAGAGGAGTGGCCTCGTTCCGCAAGAGCTCCTTGCCCCGACCGCCGCTGGTGCCGAATCGCCCCGGCGAGCCGGTGCTGGACGCCGGAGCCTGAGCATGAGGGCGTCGAGAAGAGGGACGCCGAGCTCGAGCCGCCATGGATCCGGCGTTGCTGGGTGCGGGGAAGAAGATGAGGACGGCGGAGAGGAGGGGGCCGCTGCCGCCAGGCCAAGCACCGCGGCGTGCGCGAGGGTGCACAGGGCCGCTGCCGGAGCCGGGATTTGGGGCTCGAGGTGGAGGGCCGCCGTGCTCCTCCGTCGATCTGTACTCGCCTGCTCGCGCCACCGGTGTGGCTGCCCCTCCTCCGTCGGCAGAGCACCTGCATACGCGCCGGCGGCGTGCTCCCGCCGCGAGGGATCCGCGTGCTGCCGGCGTGGGAGGACGGGCGGAGGTGGGCCGCGCCGCCGTTCGTTCGCCTCGCCTGGCCGCCGGCGCGGCGAGGGCTGGGGGAGAGTGGAGCGGCGGAGGGAGCCGAGGGAGGAAGAAAGAGAGAGGGGCAGGGGGCGGAGTAGCAGAGGAAGGGAGGGAGGAGAGTAAAAAGAGAAGGAGACCCTGGCATGTGGGCCCCACCGGAGGGGTAGTTGGTATTGAGTAGAGATATAAAGGATGCCGGGTGCGGGAGAAAGTTGTATAGAGGAGAGAATCTTGATGACTAAGTAGGAATATTCTGTTTTAGGGGAGGATATGAAGTACGACGAGTGCAGTCTTAGACTGGTAGCACTGGGTACTCCACCCGGTGCGGCACGGCGTGCTCCAGTACCCAATAGAGCACCGAGAGGCCGCACTGGGGTACTGGAGTACCCACGCTATGTCCCGTTCGCACCCGGCGTGCTCCAAATAGAGCGCAGTACGGGGGCGTGCGCTATGCCCTGCGCTGGCCCCACCTCGCGTCTGGCCGTTGGTGGGAAGGGCAGTGGTGGCGCAGCGCTGGGAGGGGGGAAAGGGAGCCGTCGCTACCGCGCCGTCGAGCTCGCCGAGGGGGAGAAACCGGGGAGCTCCGCCGCCGCCTTCCGAAGCCCCTGCGAGGCCGCCGCGTCGGCCTCCTCCTCCGTCTCCTATCTCCCGCCGCGTCGGAGATCCCAGCCGCCGGCCAGCAGCGGGCACCGGAGATGGGGGTGCCTCTGCCTCCATGGCCGCCGAGAGGAAGGGGACAGACCAAGGAGGAGGAGCGTCGTCGTGCTCGCAGGAGGAGGAGGCCGGCCGCGCGGGCGAGGTCGCGCCGCCGCCGTCGAAGCTGTGCCGGGGAGGGGCGCGGTCGCGGCGGCCTCTGCGCACACGGATCTCCGCCGGCGCGGCTGCTCCATGGCCATGGCCGAGCTCGAGGCCGAGCTGCTCCCTACCCCGCGCCGCCGCCATGGGGGAGACATCAGACATGGAGGCGCGGCTGCTCCATGGCCGAGCTCGAGGCCGAGCTGCTCCCTACCCCCGCGCGCGTCGCCATGGCGGAGACATGGAGGCGCGACTGCTCCATGGCCGAGCTGCTCCCTACCCCCGCGCCGCCGCCATGCCCCCCGCCGCCCTCCTCGAAGCCTCTCCTCACGCGGTCCCGCCCCGCCGCGCCCTCGGCATCCTCCTCAGGCCCGCCCACCGCCGCGCCCTCGACATCCTCCTCAGGCCCGCCCGCCGTCGCGCCCAACAACGTCTCCCGCCGCCGCGGAGAACAGGGGATGGAGCAGGGGAGAGTGGACTGCAGGCGGAGAGACAGAGGCCAGATGGGGAGACCGGGTGGAGAAGGGAAGAGAAAAGGAGAAAAGATGGGGAGAGAGTGTGACACGTGGACCCCGCAGAAGTTAGTTTGTATGGAGTATGAGATATAGGGGATGACGGGTGCGGGAAAACTGGTGCTGTACTGCAGAATCTTGATGACTATGCGAAATATTTTCTTTTAGGGTATGCAAATGGAGTATGACGAGTGCTACCAGTCTTAGAGCTTCAGGTCCGCTGGACACTGCATCTCCCGCTTCGGTTTATCTGTTTTGGTTGTATTGGTTGGCCGCTAGCTATTTCTAGGGCTACATGGCGCGAGGTAATTCGTGAGGTTTAGAGTGTGTGCACTTTGCAGTGAAGCGCTTGTTTGTTAGCATGAGTTTAGTTGGCAGTTATCTTTTTTGGTTTTGGGTACTTTGCAAAGTAGACCTATGAATCGCTTCTATGTTCAGTTAGTTATAGTATTATTTGTATGCTTTAATTAAGTATACAGTTAAGCATGTTGATCGTTATGTAACCGCAGTGTTAACCCGTTGATCTCCACGTGTCACACCACTGGTATATTTGTTTTCACCAGGGGGTAGTGCGGTAATTTCAAAGCCGTCCCTCTCCAGCCGATCGTACCCCAATGTGACAGTGGCCATTTACTCGATTGCGACGTGGTACAGGTTGTGGTTCCAGTCGTGGACTTCTCGCCGTGCACTCGCCCTCCGTTTTCTTGGCCTCGTTCACACATTTGCAGTCATTTCCGAGGCTTTCCCGTACGTTCTTTCTGCTGCGGTCCTGCTACGATTCCCGCATTAACCAATGGATAGGTGGCTTGCCAAGGAAGGGGGTGCAGGCTGGCAAGCACAGCACCAGGCGTCCATGTGGATGGGGATGGTGAGAACGCATCCCGTGGTACTGGTATCCGACAGCCTTTCTTTGATCCGCCACACTTCAGGCCAATGGATGAGGAACGGATGGATAGGATGGAGTCAAAAAACAAGTGCCGGGGGTAGGGTTGTAGGGATCGAGTGTGCTAGTCTACTCGGAGGGTGCTTTTTTGGCGTGGGGGTGGTGTAGGGGTGCAGAGCTGCAGCTGCTCGTGCATGCACTGTGCAGTGAATAACTCTGTAGATATGGTCACTTGTTTGTACCCTAATAGATGCATAGGAAGCTAAATTAGTTTAAAAATTAGAAATAAATGAAATAGTTAATCCACCAGATAATTAAAATTACGAGACTGATGCTGAACTTGGCATTTTATTTGTTTAGCTATGTGGCTAAATATTTTTGACTCATCATATGATATGCCGATGGCAAACTATGTGGAACAGTAAAACTAATTTTAAGTTTGTAGTTTTGTCGGGGACAGCCGTAGGGGTCCCCTAAAAAACCGGGGGAAACCCATTCACTTTCGCAAAAACTAAAACACAAACGAATTCACAAACCTAAAACGCGCTCAAGATGGTCACGGCCCAGCGGCCGGGCCCACAGCCCTAGTGGCCCCAGCGGCCCACCAGAGCAGTCGGCCCAGCCACCCCCGGGCGAAACTCCGCTTCGCTCGAGGGGCGCAGCGCCACGCTAACGAGACCCCGCCTCGCTCGAGGGTCGGTCGCCCCACCCCTCGGGTGAGACTCCGCCTCGCTCGAGGGTCGGTCGCCCCCTCGGAGGGGATTCCGCCTCGCTCGAGGCCCTCACGGGCTCGCCGCCCCCGCACCTGCTCCCCCGACAAGGGCGTTCAGTGTTCTAACACTTGCAGGCGCCCGGGTCAAAGACGAATCCGCGCCATGCCGTCCCTCTGACACGCCCGGGAATCATATCCCGGCGCTGTTCTGCCAACTCTCCCGATGAGGCCATCCCCACCACTGTGCGGCAAGGCCAGTGTCAGCTCCGCGACACTGCGCCACCCACTCTCGTACGGCCAACGCGCCGCACCCTCGAAAGAGGACGGCAGAGCACTCGAAACGGGGACGGACGCCTGCTCCGCGCCACACCATGACGCCGGACCAGTGAGGCGCGTCACCTCCGTCACCGTCGGTCCTGCGCGGCCATCCCCGCCATCACGACGCCATTCCGGGCACTGCTGCGCCATCCCTGACGCTGTGGGAATGCGGGGCGACAAGACACCGCCACGACCGCGGCTGTGCCCCTTGCGACCTCCCGTCAGCCGCACCCTCGAGTCAGCGTACGGACGACGACCACACGGAAAGTTCCTACGACGCCACCCTCGAAGCCGCTCCTGGACGGATACAGGGCACGCCACGACGCTCCGCCAGAAGCAAGATTCGCCAGGACGGCCGTCCACTCCGTTGCACTGTCCGCCATGCCATCACACGTAGCTAGAACAGTGCGGCACGCCTGTAAACTGCCTCCTCCTTGGCCTATAAAAGGAGGGGCAGTCCCCTGGCCGCAGGGGGACGCAAGACGCAAGACGCAAGAAAAACGAAAAAGAGCACTGACTTACACGCCTTCCGCCTTCACCACGATATTGGCACTCGCCTCAATCAAAACCTCAGGGACCTGGAGGCCCAGCCTCCTCTCCCGCCCCGCTTGTAGCTCCCCTCTGCAAGCACCACGGTGCAACGCAATACAGTGCCTCGAGCACACCACTGCTGGACGTACGGCCCCGGCCGGAACCAGGATAAACTTGTGTCCCCTGTGTTGTCGTTGGCACCGACCATCGAGAAGCTGATCACAGCGTAATTTACTAGTTAGTGTCGGGACTACTTTCCGCACCGACAGTTGGCGCGCCAGGTAGGGGACTCTCGCGCTGTGATCGACCCCTCACCAGCATTCTCGATGGTGATTCGTACCGAGATGACGTCCCAGAGGTACGCCATGGGCAGCTCGGACCCTCTCCCCGCTGGATTCGAAATCCGGTTTGGGAGCCTGAACTTTCAGGCTACAGGGAACGGCTACCTCATGCGCCTCACCAACTTCGACGAGCTCCACCCGTGGCGGTCGACTGGGCCGGGCCCAATGCCCGTCACGCCTGCTACTGACGCTCCGGCACCCACCCGGGTGGCTGCCGCGAGCGCCTCGACGCCCCGACGCCGCAAACGCCCCGGTCAGCGCTCGCGCCAGGCGCGCACGGAGCGACGCCGGGCAACACGCGAGGCGGCCCGGAACGACGCGCCCCCGCCAAGCAGCACGGTGGCGCACCCTGCGGGGGAGCACGTGGCCGCGGGGCCGCAGTTTCCCCACGGGATGCGCAACCCTGCTGCGGCGTACGCCTCATCCGTCAGCACCGATATGGCCGCGTACGAGGATCTCCCGGGCCATCACTTGCTGTCAATCCGGAACCTCATCGCCACCACCAACGGCGAGTCGTACCACGGCTCGCCCAGCGAACTGCCGCCCTCAACTTCGCATGGCTACGCAGAGTGGGACTTCTCCGGCGTACCGGACCCTGTGGTCTTCCGGCGATTCCTTGATGCCGCGGACTACTGGTTCGGTTGCTCCGACGACTCCAGCGAGGGGAGTTATGACCCCTCGCGCGAGTGCTTCGTTGTCATCGCCAACGAGCAAGACGGCGCAAACGGAGCGGGCGACGGGAACGCGACCCAGCATCCGGAGCCGAACCCGCCACCGGCCCCACCAGCGGGCAATGCGGACATCAATGCGCAGCTGGCCCAGGCACGCGAACTCGAGGCGAAGCTCGCGGAGGAGTACCGGCAGGTGCGGCTCCTGCGTGCAACTATCGCAGGGGAAGCCTCGGCGCGCGGCGAACGCGCCCGAGACGCCGGGAAGCAAGCCTGCGAGCGCATCAATGCCAACTTCAACGTGGACGACCCACACACGCCACTTCGTGCCAGCCAAAAACTCATCGCGGCGGCAACACTTCTTCGGGCCATGCCCGAACCATCGACACCCGAAGCACGTAACCTGCGCCGCGAGGCGCAGACTCTCATTGAGCAAGCGGCCGTGCAGCAGGCCGAGAGCTCCGCATCCCGCATGCGCAACCAGTCCAGCGCGCGGGGCGACGGTGACGCGAAGGACCAGGAGGCATCCGTCCACGCGGACGGCGCGGCGGAGCAGCCGCCAAACCAGGGCAAGACGCCTGTCAAGGTGCGGATCCTTGACACGCGCGGCGAGGCCCACGACGGAGACGCCCGCAACGTCCTGAACGCCAAGCGAAAGGGCGACGCGGAGGCGCGAGCGGCGGCAGGCTACCACCCTCGACGAGGTGGTCGCTACGACAGCCGAGAGGACCACTCGCCAACGCCGGAACCCCCGGGAACCCGAGTGTTCAGTCGGGAAATCCGTGCGGCGAGTTTCCCCCAGCGTTTCCGCCAGCCCACCACCATCGACAAATACACGGGGGAGACGGACCCTCGTGTGTGGCTCAACGACTACCGTCTGGCTTGTCAGCTGGGCGGAGCCACCACCGATGCGGTGATCATCCGCAATCTGCCGCTGCACATTGCGGACTCGGCCAGAACATGGCTCGAGCACCTACCGCCCAGCCAGATCCACAGCTGGGATGACTTAGTGCGCACGTTCGTGGGGAACTTCCAGGGCACATATGTGCGCCCTGGGAACTCCTGGGACCTACGAGCGTGCGCCCAGAAGCCCGGCGAGTCGCTCCGGGACTTCATACGGCGCTTTTCAAAGCGCTGTACTGAGCTCCCGAGCGTTGCTCAGTCCGAGATCGTGCACGCCTTCCTTGAAGGCACGACCTGTCGGGACCTCGTGCGCGAGCTCGGGAGGAGCCCGCCGGTCGACTCCAACGAGCTGTTCGACATCGCTACCAGCTTCGCCTCCGGAGAGGAGGCAGTGGGTGCCATTTTCGACGGCAAGAAGGGCAAGCGCGCGGACGACGCGCCCGCGGAGGGCAGCAAGTCCAAGGAGCCCCAGCACAAGCACAAGCGGGGCAAGAAGGGCAAGAAGCCGCGCCACGAGACGCGCGTGCAGGGGCACGACAACGGCGGGGACGAGGCCCTCGCAGTTGACCCGGCTCGAAAGGGCCCTCGAGGAGCCCCTCGAGGCCCCGGCGTATTCGACGATATGTTGAAGAAGCCCTGCCCGTACCACAGGACCCCAGTCAACCACACACTTGAGCAGTGCGACATGCTCAAGAAGTACTACCGCCGCGTCGCCGCGAAGGAGGACGAGGCCAAGAAGGACGGGGGCGGCGGAGACGCTGACGGCTTCCCTGCGGTGGAGAACGTCTTCTTCATCTTCGGGGGACCGACGGTGGACATGTCCACCAATCGGCGCAAGCGAGAGCAGCACGAGGTCCTCGCCGCGGAGAGGGCACCTCCTTCCTTCCTCGATTGGTCGGAGGACGCCATCACCTTCAGCCGCGAGGACCACCCGAACCGCATCCCCAACCCGGGCCAGTACCCGTTGGTCGTCGATCCCATCATCGGCAACGCGCGGTTTTCCAAGGTGCTGATGGACGGCGGCAGCAGCCTCAACATCCTCTACGCCCACACCCTACGACTGATGGGGATTGGGTTGGACCAGCTGCGGCCCAGCACGTCGCCGTTCCATGGCGTCGCGCCAGGCAAGCGCGTCCAACCCCTCGGGCAGATCGACCTACCAGTCTGATTCGGCACACCGGACAACTTCCGCAAGGAAGTCCTCTCCTTTGAGGTAGTGGGGTTCCGGGGCGCGTACCACGCCATCCTTGGCCGTCCGTGCTATGCCAAGTTCATGGCAGTCCCGAACTACACTTACCTCAAGATGAAGATGCCGGGGCCAAAAGGCGTAATCACCGTGGGCTCGTCGATCGAGCACGCATTCGACTGTGACGTCGAGTGCGTCGAGCACGCTGAGGCCCTGGCGCTCGACGAAACGTTTGTCGCGGACATGGAGAAGCTGGCCAACGAGGGCCCCGACTCCTCCGCCAAGCACGCGGGCAGTTTCGAGGCTGCCGAACAAACGAAGGAGGTGCCCCTCGACCCTGCAGCCCCCGAGGGCAAGGTGTTGAGGGTCAGTTCCACCCTCGACCCGAAATAGGAAGTGGTGCTCGTCGGCTTTCTCCGCGCCAACGCCGATATCTTCGCGTGGAGCCCCTCGGATATGCCAGGCATCCCGAGGGAGGTCGCCGAGCACTCCCTTGATATCCTACCTCACTCCCGAGCCGTGCAACAACGGCTGCGCCGCTTTGACGAAGAGCGGCGCCGGGCGATCGGAGTGGAGCTGCGGAAGCTCCTCGAGGCCGGGTTCATCAAGGAAGTTTTTCACCCTACGTGGCTAGCTAATCCTGTACTAGTTAAGAAGAAGAATGGGAAGTGGCGGATGTGTGTAGATTACACTAGTTTGAATAAAGCATGTCCCAAAGTTCCTTTTCCTTTGCCACGAATCGATCAAATCGTTGACTCAACTGCAGGGTGTGAACTATTGTGTTTCCTCGATGCCTATTCCGGGTACCACCAAATAAAGATGAAGGAGTCCGACCAGCTTGCGACTTCGTTCATCACGCCGTTCGGAATGTTCTGCTACGTAACGATGCCGTTTGGCCTTCGAAACGCGGGCGCTACATACCAGCGATGTATGCAGCACGTTTTCGGAGACCACATCGGGCGAACCGTTGAGGCTTACGTAGACGACATAGTCGTGAAAACCAGGAAGGCGGACGACCTGGTTAGCGACCTGCGCGTGGCATTCGATTGCCTGCGAGCCAACGGGGTGAAGCTGAACCCCGAGAAGTGCGTCTTCGGAGTGCCGCGGGGCATGCTGCTGGGATACATAGTTTCCCAGCGGGGCATCGAGTCCAACCCCGAGAAGGTCGCGGCCCTCGAACGGATGGGCGCGATTCGAGACCTCAAGGGGGTCCAGAAGGTGTTGGGGTGCCTTGCCGCCTTGAGCCGCTTCATCTCGCGGCTCGGCGAGAAGGGATTACCCCTCTACCGACTCCTGAAGAAACACGAGCGCTTCTCCTGGACCGTCGAGGCCCAGGAGGCGCTTGACAAACTCAAGGCGACGCTCGCCCACGCGCCAATCTTAACGCCGCCCCAGAACCACGAGCCTCTGTACCTCTACGTCGCCGCGACCACTCAGGTGGTCAGCGCCGTCATCGTGGTGGAGCGTACAGAGGAGGGGCACGCCCTGCCAGTCCAGAGGCCTGTGTACTACATCAGCGAAGTGCTATCCGAGACCAAGGCACGGTACCCACAGATCCAGAAGCTGCTCTACGCAGTAGTGCTCGCGCGGCGCAAGCTCCGGCACTACTTCGAGGCACACCCGGTCACGGTGGTCTCCTCGTTCCCGTTGGGTGAGATCATCCGCAACCCGGACGCGACGGGAAGAATCGCCAAGTGGTCTGTGGAATTGATGGGCGAGACGCTCGCCTATGCGCCGCGCAAGGCAATCAAGTCCCAAATCCTGGCGGATTTCGTCGCCGAATGGACGGACACACAACTGCCGCCGCCGCAAATCCAGGCCGAATGCTGGACCCTCTACTTCGACGGGTCGGTGATGAAAACAGGGGCAGGCGCGGGCCTGCTCTTCATCTCACCCCTCGGGGAGCACATGAGATACGCGGTACGCCTGCATTTCCCCGCGTCGAACAACATGGCGGAGTACGAGGCCCTTCTTTGCGGCCTCCGAATCGCCATCGAGACAGGCATCAAATGCCTCGACGTCAGGGGGGACTCGCAGCTCGTGATTGACCAAGTAATGAAGAATGCGAGTTGTCACGACAACAAAATGGAGGCCTACTGCAACGCCGTACGAGCTCTCGAAGACAAGTTCTACGGCCTCGAGCTTAACCACGTACCCCGCAGGTACAACGAGGAGGCGGACGAACTCGCGAAAATCGCGTCGGGGCGAATCACCGTCCCCCCGAACGTTTTTGCACGAGACGTCGCCAGGCCGACCGTCAACCTCGAATCGACACCCTCGAGTCAAGAGGAACCCTCGGGGGCTCCCTCGAACCCAGCGGGCGCGGAACCCATGAATGAAGACCCCACGAATGAGGCGTTTGTGCTCTCCTTGCTCGAGGGCTACGGTGCGGCCGAGGCCATGGACACGGAGCCAGCCCCCCGCGCGGAGGACTGGCGGGCCAAGTACCTCGCCTGGATGGAGCAAGGGGAGCTTCCCTCGGATCGGTCCGAGGCCAGACGCATCGCCAGGAAGGCCAAGTCGTTCACCCTCGTCGACGGCGAGCTGTACAAGCGCGCTGCGTCAGGCGTCCTGCAGCGGTGCATACCCATCCCCCAGGGGCGCGAGCTCCTTCGGGACATCCACGCGGGCGTGTGTGGCCACCACGCGGCGCCACGCACCCTCGTGGGCAACGCGTTTCGCCAGGGCTTCTATTGGCCTACCGCGGTCGCTGATGCCAGCGAGATCGTGCGCACCTGCGAAGGGTGCCAGTTTTACGCCCGCAAGACCAATCTCCCGGCGCATGCCCTCCAGACGATCCCCATCACGTGGCCTTTTGCCGTGTGGGGGCTGGACATTGTCGGGCCCCTATGAAGGGCGCCCGGGGGCTACACGCACCTGCTAGTCGGCATTGACAAGTTCTCCAAGTGGGTCGAAACGCGCCCAATCACGAATCTCAGGGCAGAGCAGGCCGTAATATTCTTCACCGACATCATCCACCGGTTTGGGGTGCCTAACTCCATCATCACCGACAACGGACCCCAGTTCACCGGCAGGAAGTTCCTGGAATTCTGCGACAAGCACCACATCCGCGTGGACTGGGCGGCCGTCGCGCACCCACAGACCAATGGTCAAGTGGAGCGGGCCAACGGCATGATCCTACAAGGCCTCAAGCCCAGGATTTTCGACAGACTGAACAAGTCTGGCCGGAAATGGCTCCAGGAGCTGCCGGCGGTCGTATGGAGCCTCAGAACCACTCCGAGCAGGGCCACGGGATTCACCCCGTTCTTCCTCGTCTATGGCGCGGAGGCCGTCCTCCCCACGGATCTGGAATACGGGTCGCCCAGAGTCAAGAGCTACGACGAGGGCGCCAACCAGCGAGCCCGCGAGGACTCACTGGATCAGTTGGACGAAGCCCGCACTGTGGCCTTGATGCATTCAGCAAGATACCAGCAGGCTCTGAGGCGGCACCAGGCCCGGAAGATACGACGCCGAGACTTCGACGAAGGGGACCTAGTCCTAAGGCTGCGCCAAGATAATCGAGGCCGCCACAAGCTATCGCCCCCATGGGAGGGACCCTACATCGTTGTCAAAGTGCTCAAGCCCGGCACCTACAAGCTGGCCAACGAGGACGGCGAGGAACTCACCAACGCTTGGAACATCCAACAGCTACGTCGCTTCTACCCTTAGAAAGAATTTCCAAGTTTTTCTTGTCATTACATACCCAACACCCTAGTTGGTTGTAATTTCCATCAAATTAATAAAGCTGAAGGGCGACCTGGTTTTCTCCCGAAAACCAAATCCCCCTCGGGGGCTACTGCGGGGGCGTCCCCCCCAAAAAATGGTCCCATTTTTTCGCAAAATTCGCCGCAAATGTGCTAAGTATGCCTCGACCCAAACTTTGGGTGAACCCACGCGGGACGCGAGTGGCCAAAGGGCGAAGACGCGCGAGTCGGGGATAGCCCACGCCTCCGGCAGGATACGGCCCTTCCCCCTCGCCACTTTGCCTATGAGCTACCCGTGCGAACGAAAACCTTCCCAGCCAAGGTTCGCCTAAGAAAGCGGGGAGGCAGAACAACACAATTGCCGAAATAAATAACGAGTTTTTCAACTTACAAACATTGAAGTGTTTTAAACAGCGAATGTTTATTACAACAGCCGCGCAGCTCGAATTCTAACATCAAAAACATAAAGGGCACAAACGCCCAATGGTCTTCAGGCTTGGGGGCCGCCAGCCGGGGGAGCGTCCGGGAAGAGGAAGTCCATGAAGTCCTCGGCGAGGATGTCGGCGGCAGGAGCAGCGAGCGCATCCGCACGGTTCATCGCCACCTCGTCGTCGACGCCAACGGGAACGACGTAGCCCGTGGAAACGGCCTCGAGGTCGACCTGGTAGTGGGAAGCCACCACGCCAAGAGCTTTCTGAACTCCCAGGTAAAGGGCGCGGCGCACGCGCTGGGTAACATGCCTGCCGAGGGCGCGGAGGCGACTCGCCATCGAGCTCCCAGCCTGCACTTCGCCCTCTTCGACCACCTGGCACGCCTCGAGGGCGGCAGCCCGCAGCTCCTCCAGCTCCTGCTGTGAGGAGTTGTAGGCCGCCTGGAGGGACTCTGCCTGGGTCGTCGAGTTCCCAAGAGCGTTCCGCAGGCCTGAAACCCGTGAACGAAAAACAAAAATCGGGAGCGGATCCCAAGCGAACCAAATCGACACGCAAAATGCGAAGAGAGGCGACTCACCTTCAACCTGTTTCTTCTCCGTATCGAGGGCCTTGCGCGCGACTTCGGCCTCCTGCTGCAGGCTAAGGACCGTAGCTTCCTGCTCCACGACAGCCTGGCGCAGGTCCTCGTAGGAGACGCTGAGCTGGTTCAGCTCCCCATCGAGCCGCGAGACTTCTTCGTCCCGTTGCTTGAGGGTTGCCTGCGCCCCCTCGAGTGCGGCACACTCCTGCTGAAGGCGGCCCTGGGCCTCTTCTCGTGCCAGGCGCTCGCGCTCGAGGGCGGCCCGAGCCTCAGCGAGGGCGGTTCGCTCCTGCTGGAGCTGAACGTCCGCCTGTTGGCGCGCGTCCCGCTCCCGCTGAAGCCGCTCCCCCGTCGAGGCAAGGGAGGCGGCCTGGTCCGCCAGGCTGGCCCTCAGCTGCTCGGCCTCCTTGGCCCTTTCCTCGGCCTGGCTCTGCCAAGACCGTGCTCCCTCGAGGGTTGCACGGTCCTGTTCGAGCTGGGCGCGAATCGAGGCCACCTCCGTCTCCCACTCTGCCGCCACGGTCTGCATCGCGGCTGCGTCCTCGCGCGCCTTCCGCAGCGCCTCGTCCCGCTCCAGGAGCGCTGTCCGCACCTTCGCGACCGCAGAGACACCTTCCGCAGCCTGGGCGTCCTGCTCCAGGAGCTCGTCCCGCACTGCCTGAAGCCGGTACTCCAGCCACCCGTTGTCAGTCCGCAGGGCCTCGACAAGGGCGTCAAGAGCGTCGTATTGGTCCCGGTACCAGTTGCGCTCGGAGCTCAGCCGGTCGAGGCGGCCGTACTTCTCCCGGGCTCGACCCTCCAATTCCTGCCACCGGCAGACAAGGCGGAAGAGAGTTTGAGTCGGAAAAAGCGCGAACGCGGGAGAGACGAGGGGGGAAGAAACTCCAAAATCCAACAGAAGAGACGCGTACCTGGAAAATCCGCCACGCAGGACCCCCGTGGATCCGCAGCGCCTCGTCCAGCGCGTTGTTGAGCGAGGCGCCGTGGTCGCGGAACTCTTGCCACAACACCTGCTCGGCCAGGGCCTCGAGGCAGAGGGCCGACGGCGCGCTGGCTTGCTCCCGCTCCCGCTCCACACGCGCCACGGTGCCATCGGGGGCAGGAGGGTTGGCACGAGACGACGAGGCCTCGGCGCCATGCGCCGAGGGCTGCGGCATCACGCAGCCATCCTCCCGCATCACTAACACCCCCGCCGCGGGCTCGGGGGCTGGCGCGGGCCAGTTCTCCCATTGGCCCCATCCAGGCGGCGGCGCGTCGTCGTCATGGATCTCCACCACGGCCGCCTGACCACCCGCCGCCGGCACAGGCAGAGGCCGGACCGTCGGCGCGGCGGTTGCCGCTGTCGTAGCCGCCGCCGCGGCCGTCGCCTCCTGCTGCGGCTCCGTGGCCACGGCCGCGCTGCGCGGTGGCTCGCCCGTCATCGCCGCGCTATCGGCCGCCCGTGGCGCCCTCGACGAGCGCCGCCTCGTGGGTACGGACGCATCCGACCTGAGCGCTTTAGCAGGCGCGAGGGCGGGAACGGTCGGCGCCACCCTGCGAACACGGAGACAAACAACTGAGCTCCAGCCCCTCGAAACCGGAACGTCTGGAGGAGCGACTGCTTACCTCAAGGTGGAGAAACCTCGCTTCCTCTTCCTCGAGGGTTCAGCGGGCGCTGCTGTGGCGCTCGTCGTCGCCACCACGGCGCTCCCAGACGCTTCCGCGGCACGCGCTGGCGCTTCCGCAACGCGCGCCGCCTCGTCCACGGACCGCCCGGCGGCGGGCGCTTCCGCGCCCACCACGGGCGCCTGCTCCTCTGCCGCCTCTGCGGCTCTCGGTGCGGGGGTCGAGGGATTCCACCTCTCGGGGGAGGGGCGCCGCCCCCCGTCGCTTCCCTCTTCTTCCTCCTCTCCCGACGACGAGTTCCCCGGAGTCGCCGGGGAAGAGAGTCCCTGCTGCTCGCGCAGCCGATACTCCTCGTCCCGCTGCTCCCGACGCTCCCACCGCCGGATTCTCTTCTCCTTCCTGCGCGCCGCCCGCTCCTGCTCCCGCCGCTGCGTGGCACGGGCAACCGCTCGAGCTCGGGGCGTGGGCGGGTCGGACCGCGAGGCATCCACGGTCACCCTCTGCTAAAAGGCGACTGTCAAAACCATGCTGGTACGTTGCAAGGGAACAAGAAAGGGAGGAAGGCCTACTCACCGCCGGGGCGTCGGGGAGCATAACGAACGACCAGAGGTCGTCGTTGCTGTGTCGGCCGGCCTTGAGGCTGATGGCGCGCCTCGCCCTCGTGGCCGCGTATTCCCGAGCGAGGCGCTCGTTCAAGAACCGCGAGCACGCCAACGACGTAGGGTTGGCCGCCTCGCTCATCTCGTAAATACGGAGCTCCCTCTCCATGAGGGGAACGATTCGCCGGTGGTGGAGGTTCGCGAGGACCGAAGCCGCCCCCAACCCGGCATCCGCCAGGCTCTTCAACGCGGTTAGGAGCGAATCCAACCGCGCCTGGTGCGAAGAAGGGGACATGCCGTGGTGCCAGGAGTCGGCCTTCTCCTTCAGCACCTTGCCGGTGTAGGGGGGAAGGCCGGCGCCGTCGTTGCGGAGGTAGAACCACCCCCGCTCCCATTCCGCGTTGTTGGATGTCATCGTGCAGGGGATGTATAACTCCTTGCGCGAATCCCGCAACGAGACCGACAGGCCGCCGGCGCGCACCGCCCGGCGCACCCGTGCCTCGGGCGTAGCGAGCGTGTGCAGCTCCGCGCGGAAGAGGTGGACCCAGAGATCCCAGATCACCGGGATCCCCAGGAATCCCTCGCAGACGCCAACGAAGGTGGCCGCCTGCGAAATCGCATTGGGGGCGAAGTTGTGCAGCTCCACCCCGTAGTGGTGGCACAGTCCGCGCATGAAGCGGCTCGCCGGCGCGGCGAAGCCGCGCTCATGGTGCCGGATGAAGCTGACGACGTAGCCGTACGGCGGGTTAGGCTCCCGGTCCGTCGCCGGCGGAACGATCCACGCCGGGGTCTGCCCCTCCACGTTCGGCGCCAGCTGGCCGCTGTTCACGAGCTCGCTCAGGGCGAGCTTCGTCACCGTCGAGCGACTCCACGGCAGCGGATCCAGCACCGTGATCGGCTGGGGGGGAGCCATTGCGGTTGATGGCGGCGCACGAAGACGAAGCTAGCGGCGGGCGAAACGAAAGGGCGCGCAGCCGAGAAGCGAAGGCAAGGAGCCAAGGGCGGCGGCGCTAAGTAACGAGGTAAGGAGCTTCCGCCTCCCTCTACTTGGATTTATAGATCTAAGGGAGCCACGCTCCCCAAACCGCGCGTCGCGCGCATTAACTGCAGGCGGCTGCATCTACCACTGACAAGCGGGGCCCACCGCACCGAAACAGCCGGCCGCGCGCGCACGCGCGATCATTACGGCGCGACAACCGAAGAGCCGCAGCGGCCCGTCACGTCCGCCCCCCCCACGTCGCCCACTACGCGCGCGGCCGCGACGCCTGAAAAGGCGCGCCCGCGACGCACGACTTAAGCCACAACTGTGGGCATTTAAACGGCCTGGTCCCTTACTACGTAAGCGTGACCCTCGCACGGCCCGAGCCCAGTGCTCGAAAAACCAGACCCTCGAAGGGTGCGATTACTGACCAGTGGCCTCGAGACCCGCTCGGTGAAAGCGGGCGCCACAGGTGCCCTCGATTCTAGAGGATTACTGATCAGCAAACCGGGGGTCGACTCGACCGCGAACCCCCGAATCCTGCAGATGCAATCGAGACGGGGGCACTTAGCTGCCACCCCGCAACGGCCCTACTAATCAGGGGTTCGAAGCCTGACCCTCGAAGGGTCCGAACAGGCGCCCCAGATCAACAGAGTCAGGGACGACGAGGGCGCGCGCATTCGAGACTGTCCTCGAGCTCACCAGCTCGAGGGCGCCCCACATGTCGTATTCAAGAGCCAACGAGGGCAGCTAGTCGAGGGATCCCATCGAGGGAGAGCTTCCGCGCCCTCGGTCCCCAGCGAACGGGACCGAGCCCTGAGTAGCAAACCCACGTAAGCACTTTCATGGACGAGTCTCCGGACCACGAGCCAACCCTTATCGAACGGGGCATGGGCGTCCACTTGAATCACCCGATAACAGCTCGAAGAGGAACCCGCAATTCGCGACCCGCTCGATGGGAGTTGTGGACACCTCACCCCCCGTCCCGCGGAGGGACGGCGAGGGAACGTACAAACAAGTCGGAGAGCCCGCCCCGATCGCCTCGAACGGGCCCAGGCTCGGGGGCTCGACGCGTGGCTACACCTCCTGGATATGCACCGAACGCACGCGAACGTCGGCACATGCGTACGGCACCGCCGAGGCCGGCTGAAACACCGCCGAGGCCGGCTGAAATAAACGCCTCGCACAATGACGACGCTGCGAAAAAACCTTGAAGGAGTACACACACTCCTCCAAGGCTTCGGGGGCTAGACCCGCGGGTCCGCTAGCGCGCCCCCACGGAATAGCACAGCAATCAGGAGGGAAGAAGGTCCCATCAGCAAGCGTCAGCATCTGCGGGATCCTAACAGATACACCCGCAGATGCTCGGGGGCTACTGTCGGGGACAGCCGTAGGGGTCCCCTAAAAAACCGGGGGAAACCCATTCACTTTCGCAAAAACTAAAACACAAACGAATTCACAAACCTAAAACGCGCTCAAGATGGTCACGGCCCAGCGGCCGGGCCCACAGCCCTAGTGGCCCCAGCGGCCCACCAGAGCAGTCGGCCCAGCCACCCCCGGGCGAAACTCCGCTTCGCTCGAGGGGCGCAGCGCCACGCTAACGAGACCCCGCCTCGCTCGAGGGTCGGTCGCCCCACCCCTCGGGTGAGACTCCGCCTCGCTCGAGGGTCGGTCGCCCCCTCGGAGGGGATTCCGCCTCGCTCGAGGCCCTCACGGGCTCGCCGCCCCCGCACCTGCTCCCCCGACAAGGGCGTTCAGTGTTCTAACACTTGCAGGCGCCCGGGTCAAAGACGAATCCGCGCCATGCCGTCCCTCTGACACGCCCGGGAATCATATCCCGGCGCTGTTCTGCCAACTCTCCCGATGAGGCCATCCCCACCACTGTGCGGCAAGGCCAGTGTCAGCTCCGCGACACTGCGCCACCCACTCTCGTACGGCCAACGCGCCGCACCCTCGAAAGAGGACGGCAGAGCCCTCGAAACGGGGACGGACGCCTGCTCCGCGCCACACCATGACGCCGGACCAGTGAGGCGCGTCACCTCCGTCACCGTCGGTCCTGCGCGGCCATCCCCGCCATCACGACGTCATTCCGGGCACTGCTGCGCCATCCCTGACGCTGTGGGAATGCGGGGCGACAAGACACCGCCACGACCGCGGCTGTGCCCCTTGCGACCTCCCGTCAGCCGCACCCTCGAGTCAGCGTACGGACGACGACCACACGGAAAGTTCCTACGACGCCACCCTCGAAGCCGCTCCTGGACGGATACAGGGCACGTCACGACGCTCCGCCAGAAGCAAGATTCGCCAGGACGGCCGTCCACTCCGTTGCACTGTCCGCCATGCCATCACACGTAGCTAGAACAGTGCGGCACGCCTGTAAACTGCCTCCTCCTTGGCCTATAAAAGGAGGGGCAGTCCCCTGGCCGCAGGGGGACGCAAGACGCAAGAAAAACGAAAAAGAGCACTGACTTACACGCCTTCCGCCTTCACCACGATATTGGCACTCGCCTCAATCAAAACCTCAGGGACCTGGAGGCCCAGCCTCCTCTCCCGCCCCGCTTGTAGCTCCCCTCTGCAAGCACCACGGTGCAACGCAATACAGTGCCTCGAGCACACCACTGCTGGACGTACGGCCCCGGCCGGAACCAGGATAAACTTGTGTCCCCTGTATTGTCGTTGGCACCGACCATCGAGAAGCTGATCACAGCGTAATTTACTAGTTAGTGTCGGGACTACTTTCCGCACCGACAAGTCGGGACTACTTTCCGCACCGACAAGTTTAGTCAGGTTTTGGTATTCTCATGTGTCGAGGTCATGTTGCATGATTGTTAGCGTATTCAAATGAAGCTTATTAACGATTCCGCACGAGGATTTGATTTTTTTGGTACTATAGTGTATGTTTTAGATGTCCACACCCTCACTAATTAATCAGGCTCACCCGGAGCTGTATTAGTAATGTGAAACGATGTAATTATCAGTTTAGTAAACCTATTTAGGTGGACCACTTTTAGTAACAAAAAAGTTAACTCACAACCTAACAAACAGTTAGTACAACCCAAAGAGTTAATTTGATTGTTGATTTATTCAATTTTCACGCATGCCAATTATTTTTTTTATGGTAGATGTACTAATTTTATCCACACGAGGTTGCAATTATCATTGTCCTTTATAATTTTAGAGCTAGTACTGTATGTGTTCATTTGTTTTGGTGGATGTAATGAGCACCGACGGGCAGGTGAGGGCTAGGGCGTGACCCAGGTCGTAGCAGGCAGACGAGATCTCTGTGATCTTTTGACCTTGTACGGTACATGTAGGAGGACCCCCGCCGCGCTGGCCGTCTTTGCGTTGAGGTGACAGTGCAGGGCAGGCATGACGCATTGAGTAGTGGCGTGCACCTGTTGCAGGCGGCGTCAGTGGCGAGGCATGTGCACTTGTGCACAAGCATTTCCGTGTCTAGGAATTATGGTTCATCTAATATGGTTCATGATAGTAGATCAGTAAAATATAAGCGTGATGGCACTATCATATCCGGAGTCTCATAGCGTACGATTCGCAAAACAATTTTTTTGGAAAAAATTCGCAAAACAAGTTACATGCTTTTCTTCCGGGATAAGGCTGAATCCAACAGCGTGATGCAAACTTATAAATGGCTCTTCCCCGACACTATGCATCACCAAAACAACCTCTAATAGAGGAGGCAAACGGAGGGTATTTTGCATTGTGAGGAGAGAGGAGAGGTAAAAATGGATTCCCTCTCTCCTCGATTGCATTTCGCGAGCACTGGGAAGGAGGCGGAGCAGCCGTGCGGAAGAGGAGGTGCTGGAGGCGCGGGAAGGAGGCGGAGCAAACCTGGCCCGCACGACGACGCGAGCAGGAGGCCGGGCTGCGAATCCATGGCGTCGCCGCCGTCGAGCTCCTCCGGGGCGGCAACGGGCAAGGCGGCAACGGGCTGGGCGGCTAATCCATGGCATCTTCGAGTCGATTCGAGCACCTCCGGGCCGATTCGAGCATCTTCTCCGTCGATTCGAGCAGCTCGGGGAGGGAGGGGCGGAGGGCGGAGCTCCGGTGGTTGGAGGAGAGCACCGAGGCCGCCTTCACCCGCCGCGGAGCTGCCCCGCGCCCCGCGCCGCGGAGCTCCGGCGGTCGGAGGAGAGCACCGAGGCCGCCCTCTCCCGCCGGGAGTCGAGCTCCGCCGCCGCCGCCGAGTCGATTGGAGCTCTGCCGCCTCCCACGACGACTTCGATGACTCGGCCCCGCAGCCCGAATCCCCCGTCGCCAGGTTCGGCAGGCGGATCTTGGGCGCCGACGAGCGCTTCAACATGCTCAACCGCTCAAGGATGTCATCGAGAAGCTGCAAGCCGTCCCCGCCAACTCCCCGGTGCTGATGCAGACAGCGACGCCCCATGGGACGGGCTCCGGTGACCCGATGAATGCGTTTGCCACTCCACTGTTGGAGACTAGATATTTTGCATTGCAGCTACAGTTACTGTACACGAGGCAAACTTCCCTGTGCCTCTCCAATTTTGCCTTCTATTGTTGAGCTTAGTCTAAGTACACTTAGTAAGTACGTAGGAGGCATCCCCCAAATCCATTTGTTAACCAGCGTTATGTTTTTGTATGAAAAATAAATGTCATTTATTTAGTTGGGGGGCACTTAAGCACAATCACTTCCTTCTCCTTCTTGGACTAGTTTCGGTGGGGTGGATGGAACCACGCGGTGTTATAAATGCGGCCAGTTTTTCGCCGGCTTGAGCCTCTTCCCTAGTTTGCCGTCATCCACCAAGGCGGCAGATAGATCACAATCTCCTTTCTTCGATCTTAGCAGCGTGCTATAGGAAAGCAGGAGTCCTTGCATCTTGTAGCTTACTTCGTTCCCATGGCATCCGCTTCTGGATCTAGATCGTCCATGGCCGCTGCCGGCGGCCGGATCGGGGCCGAGCTTCCGTTGATTGAGTGCACGCACTGTGGGCTTCACACCGTGAAGAAGCGAGTCGTCAGGACAAACGAACACGCCAATAAGGGTAGGGTGTTCTTCGTGTGCCCCGGGCGCCAGGTTTGTTCTTCAGTTTCCTCTTCCCATTCCAAATTATTACCGCTGAGTTGAATGTCATTTCTTATATCGATCGCCCTTGCTTTGCACGTTCTAGATGAATGGTGGTGGATGTGATTTCTGGTATTGGGAGGAAGAGTATGTCGACATCGTGCGTGGTCTGCAAGTTAGTGACGGTCGGCAGTCGTCACAGACAGTTGGGTCGGCTCTTGGGCGCCCTGATGGAGGCAATCGTGCCGCCCGTGCGAATCAGGATGAAGCATTGATCGTAGCCAAGGACATAACTCGTTCAATTAGTCATTTGACTGGTTTACTTGTGGCTTTGATTGTACTGGAGGGTCTTCGTTTCATTGTTGATTTGTATGTAGCTCGTCGCTTGTATCTGTTCGTTGGCACCTGGGCTTGCATCGACGTTCATCAGGTAGACGACGCAGCGACCGTGGTGCGCTGAACTGGAGGCGGAGGCTGGATATCATACGCGGGATCGCACAAGGTGTCACGTATCTCCACGAGGGATGCGGGGAGAGCGTCGTTCACCGAGACCTCAAGCCTTCCAACGTGCTGCTGGATGAGAACTGGAGACCCAAGATAGCGGACTTCAACACGGAGAAGCTGTTCGTCCCTAACGCAGAGTCTGGACAAACTCTCGTCTACACGGCTTGGACAGCAGAATGAGTGGAGGGGTGAGGACGGCGAGCTCCCGGAGGTGGCGACGGCTCACCCTCGCCTTTCGCCCGGGCTCGCCTTCGGCGGCGGAGGTGGAGTCTCGTGCGCTGTGGGGGGAGGCGTCCATCTCACCGGCGTCAGGGAGGAGCGCGTGTTCGCCGACGTCTCCGGCGAAGGTGGGGGGTGGTCGGTGGCGTCCGCACTCCGCCCACGGCTACATCTCGCAGTCGAAGTCGCGGGTGGCTTGGGCGGAAGGTGGATCTCGGTTCTGGGCTCTTTCCTCAGGAGAGAGCTCGGACGGGGAGGTCGACGACAACGTGCGGTCAAGGTCCGCATCGGAAGATGAAGCAGACGGTAAGTTTTTCAGAGATGCGGTCAGAGTAGGCTTCTCGGTGCATGAGATCCAGAGGGCTGAGGCTTTAGCCGGAGATGTGGTGTCTCCGGAATTCACCTCGGTTGATTGCGGCGCTGGGCATCCGAGGAAGCCACGGACGCTAAGTCGTCGGGTGGTTGATGCTGTGGATGCTCGCAAGTCAGCTAGAACTAAAGGCTGGAAGGGCCCCTTACTGCCGGCGAGGTCCTCCCCATCGATGTCACTAGGTGATATCTGAGTAAAGGATTGTCGGTCAGGGGCGGGGAGGGAACGCTCGACCCCGAGATGGTGTTTGTCTGAGCTTGACAGTTCCTTGGATGTGCGGGTGACCGGAGGTTCGCCGACGCCAGAAGAGACGAAGAGATCCGATTCAGATCCAGCGAGGTTTTTCGAATTTCAAACTCGTGTGCCGGTTCAGCTGTCTGGGCCACGTTCGTGGGCCGGCTTTGCTGCTAGCAGGACCCAGGCGAGTTTTAAGCCCACGGAAGGTTTAGGTTCTCTCTTTATGAGGGCAGGGCATCCAGTCAACTTCCCTGGAGCGCGTCCGTCCGGTTGCCTGTCGCCTGGGTTCTCGAACTCCTCGCGCGAGGGGGCGGTGGCGACTATGGCGGGTCGACAGAGAGAGGAGGCTAGATTCCACGGCAATGGAGAGCGATTCGTGAGGGATCGTCGCCATGGAGAGGGGGAGCAGCCTCGACCTTGGAATGGTGCCCGGCCCCTGAACTCTGGTGCTCAGAGGGAGGGGAAGTTCGAGGCGGGAGGTCAGCAAGGGGAAAGGTTTGTTCCGCGAGGCCGCGGACGTTTTCTTGGTGGAGCCATGGGTGGCGGCAGGGGTAGAGGCGGGCCTCATGGCCGTGGCGGGCTTCAGAGAAACCGCGCATCTGGTGATGTGCCCCCGTCGAGAGTGACGGCGGACAGGGTTCAGGAACCTGAGAAGAAGCAGCAGGAGTTTGGTAGAGAGGGGGATTCAGAGATGGTTGATGCTGAAGAGGCTGATGGCGGCGGTGTGTGGGAGGTGAAGATGGGAAATAGGTGCTCCAGATGCAGTAAGAAAGGCCACGCTGCGGCTACCTGCAATGCTGAAATCTACTGCGTGATTTGTGATAAGCACAATGATCACGTTAATTTCAAGTGTCCTGTATTGAAGATGCCTCGGCCGGTCGCCCATGCAGTTGGCTATGCCGTCCATGGCCTCGGCTTCTATCACATCCAGCGCCCTCCTTTGAGTAGAGCCAAGAAGGACTCCAAGCAGGCACTTATTACTGTGGAAGGCGGGCAGCTCACCAAGGAACAGGTTCAGGCACAGCTAGAGAGGATTTTCCCGGGCAAATGGATTTGGGAGTTGGTTGATCATGAGGAGAATGCGTTTATCACCAAATTTCCCTCCAAGATCGAGCTGCAGCGGGCAATGGCATTTGGCGGCGCTGATGCCAAAGGTGAAGGTGTTGCTCCGGGTATCAGAATTAAATTTGCAAGATGGCAGGAGAAGGAGTTGGGTTTCCTGTTACCAAGAGTTTGGGTTCGTGTTTCAGGTTTGAGAAAGGAGTTGTGCGAATTCTTGGAGTTATGGGCTGTTGGGTCTATGTTGGGATCCACCCAGACTGTGGATATGGAAACCACGCGAAAAAATGATTTTGGTCGTGTACAAGTGGCTGTTCTGAACCCGGCGCTGATTCCAGCGTGTTTGGATGTGGTCATTGGAGATCACTACTTTGATTTGGAGTTTGAAGTGGAGAGGATCGGTTTGGATGAGAATGGGGAAGAAAGTGTTGTTGACTGGACTGGTGATGGAGAGGGAGAAGGGGAACGGGAAGGAACGCTGGAGGGGGACAATGAGCCGAACCCCAAGCGACCTAGAAGGGACAGCAGGTCCGAGCAGGTTGTGCAGGGGCCTTCGGATGCAGCACCTCGAGAAGTGTTAAGCAATTGGCAGGAGCAGGTGAAAGACATGAATGAGGAGGAGTTCAAGGTGTTCCTGACAGAGAAAGCGAAGGAGATTTTGAATGTGGCTGCAGATAGAGTGTTTGATGAGATTGCAGACAGGGTAATGCAGGAAAAAGATGATGAGGAGATGGGGGATCAGGGAGCAGGAGGGCAGCTAAAGCTTTCCAAGGGCAAGGGTGCTGATGCTATCATGTTGTCGGACAAGGAGCAGTTCAAGGGTGCAGAAATGTCGAAGGGGGCCATGGAGTTGGAGAGGGCAGCGGGAATTCCAGAGGCCTCGATGGCTAGTGTGCGCTCCAGCCCAAGGCTTGCGCGATCTAAAGATATGCACATCCTTGCCAAGGCTGAGGGAAGGGCGGCTAGGAGGAACCTGGAGCTTGACGGAGGTATGCCTGAATCTGATTCTTTTTCGCTTGAACAATATAGTGTGGTTGTCAATCGCTTTCATCAATTAGGAATTGACTTAGGCTCTTGTGAGGAGGAGAGATCTTTCATTCTAGATAATTTGTGGTCCGTAGAAAATTTTAGTGGGGAAGAATGTACTGATAGTACAGATTATGTTTCGGTCATAAGTGATAGTGACGAGGAAGATATTACTGCTCTGGAGGCTAATGCCTTAAAGAGCTTATGTGGGGAGCTAATGGAGGAAATTTTTGATGAGAACAATTTTCCTTTAAGTTGTGAGCTTAATGGCTCAGTCCAAAAGCATAAATCGCATGCTAAGTCATGTCTGAAAAAGACCTGTAAGGTCAAAATTAACAGAAACCATATCAAGTCTAAATGAAGGGGATTTTTTGGAATAGCAGAGGTCTTAGTGACTTGGCTAAATCGAAATTTCTCGCTGATGCTTCCGTTGAGCAGCGCTTAGACTTTATTGCTCTAATGGAAACAGGTAAAAAGGATTTCTCCCAAAAAAACACTAGATAATTTTAGTGGAGGGAGGAATTTTTTGTGGCACTGGACGGAACCACATGGTAGGTCGGGGGGGATCCTTATGGGAGTTAACCTTGACTGTTTTGACATAGGAAGTATAGAGGAAGGGGATTTCTTTGTTAAGTTCCGTCTTAGAAATAAAGTTGATGGCTTCAAGTGGGTCCTTGTGGCCGTGTATGGGGCTGCACAGCCAGAGTTTAAGGAGGCTTTTTTGGCTGAGCTGGTTTAGGCGTGCAGCAAGGAGAATCTTCCCCTTTGTGTAGGGGGGATTTTAATATTATCCGTAGTGCGGCTGAAAAGAATAATGATAAATTTGAGGGAAGGTGGCCTTTTCTGTTTAATGATATTATTGATGGTTTGGATTTAAGGGAAATCGAAATGTCAGGAAGGAAATTTACGTGGGCAAATTCATTACGGGTTCCAACTTATGAGAAGTTAGATAGGGTCCTTGTGAGTGTGGAGTGGGAACAAAAGTTCCCTTTGGCGACTGTTGTTGCTTTGAGTAGGGAGATTTCAGACCACACGCCTTTGCTTTTGGACTGTGGGCAGAAAACTAATGCTAAAAATCAGCCACAATTTAAATTTGAGCTGGGCTGGCTTCTTCGCGATGGCTTCTTTGATGAAGTCACTGAGGTTTGGCGCAAAGAGAAAAGAGGGGCTACGCCCATGCAAAAATGGCAAAACAAGATCAGGAGACTTAGGCAATTTTTGAGAGGTTGGGCAAAGAACATGGCAGGTGCTTACCAAAAAGAAAAACAGGAGCTGTTAAGGAAAGCTGGGGAGCTTGACAAAAAGGCCGAAACTGAGCTGCTAAGTCAGCAGGAGAACGACCTTAAACAATGTGTCAAGGATAGATTATCTCAGCTCTTAAGGGAGGAAGAACTGAAGTGGTTCCAAAGAGCCAAAACAAAGGATCTCTTGCTGGGAGACAATAATACAAAATACTTCCAGCTAGTTGCAAATGGTAAAAGACGTAAAACTAGGATTTTCCGTCTAGAGCAAGAGGAGGGTATTATAGAGGGGGACGAAAAATCTGAAAAGGTACATCACGAAGTACTATAAAGGGCTGTTTGGACGCCCAGAGAGTAATAACTTCTCTCTTGTGGAGTCCACGAGGGAGGACATTCCTCAGGTTTCCGTGGAGGAGAACGAGGCCCTCTCCACTGCTTTTTTGGAAAAAGAAGTGAGGGAGGCTGTCTTTCAGATGAAACACAATAAGGCGCCTGGACCGGATGGATTCCCAGCCGAGTTTTACCAGGTCTTTTGGAGTCTCATCAAGGATGACTTAATGGCCATGTTTGACGAGTTCCATAAAGGTGACCTTCCTTTGTTCAGTCTGAATTTTGGTATAATTTCTCTTATCCCAAAACAGCAAGAAGTTAAGAAAATTCAGCAATATCGTCCTATTTGCATGCTGAATGTCAGCTTCAAAATTTTCACGAAAGTTATTGCTAATAGGCTGTCGAGGGTGGCTAGCAGGTTGATTCGATCGTCTCAAACGGCGTTCATTCCGGGGAGGTACATCCTAGAGGGTGTAGTTATCCTGCATGAGACGATTCACGAGATGCATAGGAAGAAACAAAGTGGGCTCATTCTCAAGCTAGACTTCGAGAAAGCCTACGATAAGGTCAAATGGCCGTTTATCCAACAAGTTCTTAGAATGAAAGGGTTTTCAGAAAAATGGTGTAATTGGATCGATCAAATTGTGTCGGGGGGAAGTGTGAGTGTTAAGGTTAATGATGATTTGGGACACTTTTTTCAGACAAAGAAAGGTTTGCGTCAGGGGGATCCTTTGTCCCCTTTGCTCTTTAATATCGCTGTCGACATGTTAGCTGTCTTGATCGGTCGATCAGTAAACCACGACCACTTCAGAGGTGTAGTGCCTCACTTGGTGGACAGAGGACTGTCGATCCTGCAGTATGCTGATGATACAATCCTCTTTGTGGAGGATGACATGGAGCAAGCCAAGAATTTGAAGTCTGTTATGTGTGCCTTTGAAAAGCTGTCTGGGCTTAAAATTAATTTTCATAAGAGTGAGTTGTTCCTCTTTGGGGAGGCAAAACAGAGGGAGAGTGAATACGTAGCCTTGTTTGGGTGTCAGGAGGGAGTGATGCCTTTCAAGTACCTTGGTATCCCGATGGCCCCTCGCAAGATCGCTAATAGTGATTGGAGGGTGATCGAGGACAGGTTCCAAAAGAAGCTTTCCAGTTGGAAAGGAAAGGTACTTTCGACGGGGGGAAGGCTAGTGCTAATTAATTCAGTTCTGTCGAGTCTCCCCATGTATATGTTGTCTTTCTTTAGGATACCTAAGGAAGTGCGTAAGAAACTGGATTATTTTAGGTCCCGTTTCTTTTGGCAATGCGATGACTACAAAAAGAAGTATAGACTCGCAAAGTGGTGTATTGTTTGCAAACCCAAATGTGTGAGGGTTTAGGAATTATTGATTTAGATGAACAAAACAAGTGCTTTCTAAGTAAGTGGTTGTTCAAGTTGTTCAATGAGGATGGTTTGTAGCAGGATATCCTGAGAAAGAAATATTTAAAGAATCAAACCTTGACGCAAGTTCAAAAGAAAAGTGGGGACTCACATTTTTGGGCTGGTTTGATGGATGTGAAGGAACAATTTTTGGCTAGAGGAAGACTTGTTGTCCACGATGGCTCCCAAACTAGGTTTTGGGAGGATTTGTGGATTGGCAATGAAAGGTTGATGGACGATTTCCCATCATTATACAACATAGTTAGAAAGAGGGGGGCTACGGTAGCAGAAGTGTTTAGCTCGACTCCTCTGAATGTTTCCTGCAGACGCGCTCTTGTGGGTGAAAACTTGTTGAAGTGGCGGGAACTGGTGCTAAGGGTGTTACATGTGGAGTTGGGGGAAGAACGAGATGTTTTTGTGTGGATAGTGGGCAAATTTTTTTCAGTCAAATCAATGTATAACAGCATTATGAGGGGGGTGGGAATCCCCTCGAAGTGCAGATCATGGAAAATACCACTAAAAATAAAAATTTTCATGTGGTACTTAAAGCAAGGTGTGATCCTGACAAAGGACAATCTTGCTAAAAGGAAATGGAAGGGAAGCACTAGGTGCAGCTTCTGCGATGTGAATGAAACCATTCAACACTTGTTTTTTGATTGCCATATGGCAAGGATGGTGTGGGGGGTTGTGAGTATGACTTTTGGTTTTAGTCCACCTGTGAGTGTTGCCCATCTTTTTGGGACTTGGTTTAAGATTTTTCCCTCCAATAAGAGAAACTTAGTGCTGACTGGTGCTGCCGCTTTGTGTTGGGCACTGTGATTGTGTAGGAATGATGTGGTCTTTAATGGATCAAAGCCTAAATATTGTTTGCAGGTCATTTTCAGAGCGACGTACTGGATAAGGACTTGGTCCCTTTTGTCTAAAGAAGAGGAGAGAAGCATTTTGAAGGATGGTTGCAAGAGAATTGAGATCACAAGCTTGGAATTTGGCAGCAATGCGGGGTGGAATGTATTGAGGCGTATCCAGTGCTAGTTTTCTGGTTTAGCTTGTTTGCTTGGTGTTGACCCTTTAGGGGCTTTGTTCCCGCCTGTTGCATCAGGCTTCTTTGTTTTTCCTAAATGTTGTGCGGTTAGCAGTAGCAGCATACGTTGTTGTGGGGTTCTTCTTTTATGGTTGTAAGCTATCAAACTTTAGTTGCTGAGACCGGAATTAATCCATTTTCTAAAAAATGTAGCTCGTCGCTAGGGTGTAGTCACTGATTGTGAGGCCACAAAAGCTTTTGTAAAGCTACTAATCTCATCTGCGATAATAAAAATTAAATCCAGGCAGTTCGGTAGGTTCTTAATTCACACTAGTTGTGAGTGGATGCCTGTATTTAATTTTTGGTTATGTCTTCAATATCAGATTTCCCTTGATCGGTGGTCCAAACGTGCACGTCTCACTATCTTGCTCAACAATTTTCGTAGTAACCTGTGTTTGACAAAGTTGGTCATCGAATGTCGGTTGCAAGCTAGACTTGTGGTTCAAGCATCAGCATTTGTGCCCCTTCATGTAACCCGTGGCCTTTGTTTCGTGCTGGCATGTGCTCGTTGGTTGTTTTATCCACTACGCTTTCCAACAACCTATATTCTTCAATCTCGTTTTCATATCATCAATCGTGCAAACTGCTTTCGACTTCCTATTCATTTTGGGTTGTGATTAGTTCAATTCAAGTCATTGACTCTTCTAGGATGGGTTTTTTTTAATCTGATGTGAATGCTAGTTTCCTGGCGAAGATTGTTCGTGGCATGGGAGTTAGGCAGCGGCAGCTTGCGCAGCAGATAGGATTTGGTTTCCTACAGGAAATTCCTCTGGAATATAGGCTTGCCAAAGCTGTGTCAGCGTGGCTTTTGTCTAATCTTAACCCATGCACTAGTATTCTATTCGAGGGCTCTTTTTTGCAAACTAAGTTAGATTCAAACGTAGTTCGATTGGATATTGGTTTATCTAGTGGTACTAGGAATGTTCGAGCCTCGGCTGGGGTTCAGTATAAGCTGATTAGGGATGAATTAGCCAGGGTGTTGTCGCATGGTTATCCAAAAGCCACCCTCTCTTTGAATAGGGCTAGGAAGGTTCTTGTTGATTGGCATGCAGCCCCTTTAATGGAAAAAGATGTGGAGGCATCATTTTTGGTTGCTTTGGTACTCATGGTCGTTGTGTCATATCTTGCACCTATTTGTGGTGCTCGGAGCAAACAAATCACAGATGCTGTTGTTGGTGCTGCCATCAATTTCACTCGACTGGAAGAATACGATTGGCCTGGATACGTTGTCCAAGTTTTATTGGATGCCACTAGGCAAATTCGTAGTTCTAGCAGTGTTCATTCACAGAATAGTCGAATTGAGTTATCTGGCTGCACTTCCGTATTGATGGTACTTGGATTGTTTGTTTACTTTTTCGGTTGGCCTAATTATATTTTGCTGCTTAATAAGTTCCCGTTTTTTAGGTCATTCTATGTTCGAAATTTGCCATAGAGGGTTGCACCATCATGTCCAGCAATATTCATTTTTTACGCAACATTAATGCTAAGAAACTCAAAGAGATGGAGGACAATATTGTGTTCCGTTGCTTGTGTCGACACTCGTCAACTGCTATTCAGGTGGTAATCTGTCTAGGTGCACGCATTAGCGTCATACGTTCTATAAATTCGGTTCCTTTTTAACTATAGCCTTAATTCTTTTTTTTTTAGATTACACAGTACAACGCAGACGCTCACAACACGCACGCACACTCACCCCTATGAATACACGTACGCAAACCCTACCCCTATGAGCACCTCCGAAGGACTGAGCACGGGCAAATCTGGAGATTCTCGAAGTCACCACTGGCGCCTCGTCGTCGACGGGAACGTCGCTTACCACTTAATGCATAACGCCGGAAAATCCCGGAATAAATCTAGGAAAAGGTGCGAGCACCAGGATTTGAACTCTGGTGGGTAGCGTCCCACTGGACCGTCCTACCATTAGACTACAAGCCCAGTCGCAACTATAGCCTTAATTCAACCTCCAAACAATGTTGTTGTTGTGTTGCTTGAGCTTTTCATTAGCAATCTACTCTTGTTCTTTGTGTATACTTATTGTTCTTCATCCGAATCAAATTTGGTTTACGGATTCTAGATTTGTAATCTTACCAGGAAACACCTGCTTGCCTCCAGCCGCAAGGTTACTCTGATACGGTGCCCAAATCATGTTCGGATTCAGCAGGTACTCCAAGTTCTTTCCATGTTCTGTACATTTGTGTGTGACACATTGGGATCCCTTTTATTATACTTGTGTAGTGAATTTCGATTATTGGTAGTGAGGAATCGTTTTTGTTTAATGTGTGTCAATATTTTTTTTTGCGAGGATAATGTGTGTCAATATTTCGTAATATGAAATTCACTTTTTTATTATTTGCAGACCATGATGACGATGTTGATTCCCATGATCGCAAACGTGCTTTATTCTCTAAATCTACAGAGTTGGTCTTGCTTTCTTCATCATCTCACCACGTTTCTTGCAATCGCTCTTCTGTGGGGCTTGCGCCTACAGGTGTGAATTTAATTACAAATCACGTTCATTACTTCCATACAGTTTCCACGTACGATTTTTTGTTTGTTGACATTACCGTTGCCTGTTGTATTTACAAAATGCCATGACATCATGTAGGTGATGATGGTGTAATGGAATTCGTGGATCCCAAATATTCTAGGCGTGGTAAATCTGTCGATGTGGTTACTTTATCCTCGCCGGCTGAGCACGTGTCATGCAACAAGGCTATTCCGGGTCACGTGGCTAGTGGTACGATTTGTTTGTCAAGTACATGCTGATCTGTATTCGAAATTATATATTATAATGCAGTAAAGTCATCTATCATGCTTTTTTTTCATGTTGGGCCTGGTTTAGATGCCAAATTTTTTGTCAAAAATTTGCTACTTTTTCAACTCTCTCTCCATCACATCACATTAAATACACCAAAAGACATATGTTCGGAGTAGTAAATGTAGGTAAAAAAAATTACTACATCACGAGCCGAATCTTTTGAGCCTAATTACCTCATGTTAGGATAATATTTACCACAAACAAACGAAACGTGCTACAGAAGTGCTACAGGAGTTAGAACAGTTACTTTTGCTAGTTTTTTGTCAACTAAACAAGACCTTGTTAGGATTCAATTTCGATTTGACCCCACCGCTTGATGGTTGCAATGGTCGTTTTCGTGGAGATCGATCTAGTAAGCATGTTAATTTTAAATTAAATCTAAGGAATTGTTCGTATTCAGTTGTCGTCGTATTCTACTGTACTGCTACTAATCTAAGGTCAATTTTCGTCAACCAAGAGCACTTGTTACACTTTGATTTGAGATTTGATTTATAACTAACCCGCCACTAGGCACACTAATGATGTAACAAGTTCGCACTTGTAAGTGGTTTTTTAGAGTGTGTTGTTTACGCAGGAATTAGGTACCTAAATGAGGACTTCCGGGTGGAGTTCATCTAGCACTTTGTGAGAAGATCACGAAACCCGACACAAGTCAAGACACGAAGTGAACATGACTCCAAATGACCCGAGGACCAAAGCATGAAGCCGTGAAACTCCGAGAACCTAAACAGAAGATGCGGGAGTTCATGCGACAAGACCCCTTATCTTGATCGCGGGAAAAATGACGTCTAAAGCCCATATGCAAAGATGCAAAATGTCAAAATTGCAAGAAAAGCCGCGTGAAGGATGACGGGCCTGAAGTGGGCCAGAGGGCCCAGGCCCTTGAGACTTGGAGATTTACCCACGAGATCAACTCAGCCCAAGACATATTCGCGCAGCCCAGAACAGCATAATCTTTCGGTGTAGATTCGGAGACTTAAACGGCCTCTAATGGCAAAAATTTGAATACCAAAGTTGTGGGTCTCGACGAGAGCTTCGATTTGGACATATGAAAGGCCCAATTCGGGTCAAGGAGCTAGGAGATATGACCCCCGAAATACCTGCTGCGCAGCTAAGTCCGAAATCAGACAGATTATCTTCCGAGGCCGTTTTTGGGATCTTATCTTCGTTTCCAAAGAAAGCAATGAATACCAAAGTTGGAGATAATTTCGTAGCATACAATCTAGACACCGAATTTGCACTATTTGGAGTCCGTACGTGGGAAATATGGTGCCGGAAAGGAAGGGCTGCGAATCAGGAAAATCTGGGCGAGGCTGATTTTATGGAAACCAAGTTTGCTTAACTCCTAAGCAAGATCTCGTGCAAGGAAAGGGGGAGCACGCCCCAAGGCTCCCCAAGGGTATAAATACAACCCCTTGGACGTCCAAGGGAGGGGTGGAATCCAATCCATTCATCAGAACTCGGCGAAACCTAGAAGTGAGCACCGGAGGGAGACGACGGCGGCGGAGTCCTCGAAGTTGTCTAGGGGATGGCCTAGGCCAACCCTAGCCGCCATGGCCGCCCTGTGTGGTTGTGCCATGGTGGAGTTCCGGAGCAAGTTGAGATCATCAATGGTATGTACTCGGTGGTGGTGACCCAAACACATCTACTATTATGTGAGTAATTGTAATCTTGTTTTCCGATCTTTAAGCGATTCCATGTCTCCGTCTTTACTTTCTACCTTTCATGAATATGTTTGATCCTTAGTCTAATCCTAGGTTAGACTACATAGCATGCTTTATGTAATCATAGTGATTAGATCTAGTATGTCGACCCTTCATGGTTTGTAGGCTTGTCCATGTTTGGGCACGCCCGTGGATCCCCCGCTTCATTAAGGGAGCATCGTGACAGGGTGATTTCCCCCGAATGAGCGGATGTCTTCGGGAGGTAGGCCGGAGGTAGGAGTTTAATGATGCTTTTAGATGAGATGCTTGGTTGTTGCTCATTTGCCGGAACTACAACTAGAAGGCGATAGGGTTAGTCGTCCCCTTGGTGGCGCTTTACCTCGCCTATGTTCATGTATGTGATCAACCTTGAGCTATCATACACGTATCTCTTAAAGGTTACCTTATATGCAATGTACACTTCATGTTAGGTTAGTTCGATAGATCAGGTAGAGATCCTTAGCGGTTTGCTTCCGATCCTTGGATTGACAAACCTTGGGGGACCCTCCTTGGTGAAAAAGGCACCAAGTCACCCGTAGGCTTGCGGTGAACTTCAACACGGTTTTGAACCGTCAACAGACGTCTATCATGGGATAATCATTTTATATTTTTTATAATCGCAGGAACTCTTCGATTGTTATGGACGCCGTGCGTAAGGACCTTGTGTAAGCATCGATCCATCTCTTCCACTTTACACCGCTACAGTTAACTTAACATACTGTGTTTTTATTTGCATTTTTATCAGTGTCCACAACTACTACGAGATTTGCGGAACTATTAGCATGGAGGGAGGCATCCTCAGATTGGCTGTCCTCAGTTTCATGTGAGACATCACATTAGTCTGTAATGGTTTTACTCCTACGACCCGGGTTCTTATCTTCCATTGCTTCTCTAAGTTATTTTATATGCCTAATTTTCTCAAATGTGTAGTACTTTCTATATCGCAGCAAAGTAGTGAACTACAATCGGATTACAAAGCACATGATGTCCGCTGTGATGCAGCATGCGCTGCTCCAGGACCAGGCCACCATGAAGGGTACGGCCGTTGACGCGCAGGCAGGAACATCATCGAGTCTGACCATGGATCTTGACAAGGAAGCCTTGATTTGGATTCTCGCAGACGATGCGATTAAGTACGAAATCTTTCTATCTACTTCCCTTTTCCCGTTGGCTCCGAAATGTGCCTATTTGCTTGTGTTTGTGCCATTGAGTAACTAAACTATATGTCAACTATAGGGACTCCGAGTCTGGTGCTTCATTTCGTTTCTTGGTCGATAAGATGCATACTGAGGAAGCCGTTGTTAAGTATGTATCCACATGTCTACTTTTGCTATAGTTGAGTCTATTTCATTCAATTTTACCGTTATACTTGATTTCCCTGACATTAATACTCCAAATACCAGGAGGATTATTGACGAACTCATATCAGAAGGTTCTATATACAACACTATTGACGAGGAACACTACAAGTTGTGCCTCGACTCAACATAGACCGTTATCTTGTATTATGACAATGTACTTTTCTTTTTATCAGAATTATATATGTGTGTCTGCTCATTGTGTGGGTAGTACCACATATTTGTATCTTACCAAGTAAGTTTCTAGGATCTTGTATGCTTATCAAGCTAAATAATTATGTATGGATTGTTTCGTATGAAGGATCAACTAAAGTGCAATTATGTATGCAAGTATAATTATGTATAGTTCTTCGATACATGCCTGCACAAGTTATATAGTGTGGCCAGGCATGTTACTTATATAGACCTGTAATGTTTAGTTATGTACGAATAACTATTAGAACATCATACTTTTCCTTGCCTACTAAAAAATGTTACCAAGTACAGTACAACAGGCAGGACAATGGCTCATCTAAGTATTGCGTGCAAAGCAAAATACATAGGCATTTAGTTGTTCTACTACCAAGGAATAATTATTATCTACCTCAATGGTAGCTGTGCTATTCTAGAGGTTGTTATTATTCCAATTTAAACTGAAGTTTACAACAACATGGGAACTGAAATTGATTGTTCGTCTATGTCTGCTACTGTGATGGTACAACTACCAGCGAACTTTTTATGTACGACATCTATATTGTCAATACATTTAACCTTACAATATTGATCATTAAATAGTTCTTTGGCTGATTTTTGCGCACCTAAATGTCCACTTCCTGGTATCACTGTAGTTCTGGAGGCACCTTCCCCTGGTTGTCCTTCAATTTAGATATTTCTATTAGAATCATTGCAGCCTTGAAGTCGATGTCCTCATGATATTTTCACATGTATGTTTAAAGTCGTCAGCTTTCAGAATCATAGTTCGAATTAAGTTTCCTCTAATTTGTATTTATTTATGGATGTTTAGCTTCTGGTGTCCGCATTAATAAGACGTATTTATGATACACCCAAGAAGCTCATCTGTGGTGGGGGTGGTGGGGGATGGGGTGGGTGGGGGGTTTTGTTTATACCTCACTGAAATTTGTGACTATTTCTCCACCTCTGTACCGATGGCAGAAATCTACGCACACAACTCCAGACCGGTTCATCCTGACCATGAAATTTGTTTGTGACAACAGGTCAGAAAACTGACTGATATGTTTCACTTGAGTAGTACAATGTTCGGTTAACAAATTTCGTAAAGTTCACCTAATATAATGTTGCTCTGATCTGCAATTCAATTTATTTAAATATACGTACCTTTTATGTAGATCTGCATGTGTTTCCAATAGTTCAGTTGTTGCGTTCGTGAAAGCATGTTTCCACTCTACAAAGTACATATTAGCTACTGTAGCCATTGTTGTTTTCAGCTTTGTCGTTATCAGCTGGTGGCATGTTGAAGCTGAGGTTCTGTCCGCCTTGCTTGTCATTGGATCGAAAATCTTTATTTTATTTGAATTCATGTTCCATGCATAGCAGACCCATCTGTGTTCCACAATAGCTGGGAAGAAAATCTGTTTTGTTTGTGCACAAGTAGTTAGTATTGAATTATATTACCCAACCATTTTTTGTGTTTACAATTTATGCCAATAGCATTTTACCAGTTTACATGCACGGATGTTGTACTTGATGTGCTCCCCAACGAATTGGCCTTTTATCCATGGATGATCAGGCTTGAACCAACCTGCTAGTACTGAACCCTGTTGGCAAGGCAATGTGATTGTCAGCACCTAGACCCATAATCATGAATGCTCTTCAGAGGTATTGGACACATGGTGCATGCTTTACTAATTAATGATTGTGCAAACTTTAGCGGATATGCTCACCAGGAAGTCGGATTCTATGTAGTGCCTCCATTGTTTCGTTGAAATTTCCATGTACTTCTTGTCCTCGCATTCTTTTAGTCTTCGCAGAACAACATCGAATAAGTCCATCTCCATTTCTGACCAGCCCAGGATTTGGTCTCGAAGTGAAATTCTGAGTACCTCTATATATTTTGGAATATGATGCGCTATCCATGGCTCCCTATAAACGCCATTGTTATGTTAACATCTCTTAACAAATTATTTTTTTATGATATGTAAGATTACAAATCCTAGTATAGCAATAGTTCATACAATTATCCGCAAGAAAAATAGATGTACCTTGAGGTGCATTCCGTATTCGAGTTTGTTTTCAGGAAGTTCCATATCTTTGCTGTCCTCATTGCTGCCTTTTCGATCTGCATGTCAATGTCCCAAGGTGTTGATGTCCCTCTGCTCTCATCTTGGTCGTGTCCTCTTGCTTTGTCATTTACCATTGTTACACCACTCATTCCTGAGCCCCCTGCACCATGCAATTCCTTTTCAACTCTGCCGCACAAATAGTACTTTGACATTGATGTTATCGCCACTGTTGTCATCCTTTCATAGTTTGATTCGAATACTTGAGCTTCCATGGTCCTGGTTTTCTCCCAACAACCCCCAAGTTTTTCCAGGTATCTGCAATTGCATCTGCACCTGTACATCTCCCCGCACTGCGTCGTCATGTTCTCTTGTAGTACACTCCCACTCACATCTGCTCCTTCACCGCATGATGCTGATGGCATTATGTCTCCACAGACGCCTGCACGAGAGCATTTGAGTTTAACCACTTTTCTTCATTACCTTGCTGTACGTATCATTTGTTTTATATTAATGCCATGAGTGTTACGAATTTGTTACCACCCACCTGTACCATGCAGCTCTAAGCACTCGGTCCCGTTACGATATCTGTATCCTTTTCGGTACGTTGCACAATCCGTACTATTGTTGACACGATCCACCGGAGATTCACCGGCTTATTCCTCTCGATGTTGTCATCCAGCTCAGTTATCACTTGGAACAGAGGCCCTGCTGCCTGTTTCAAACAGATTTAGTAGTCAGCCTAGTACCACTTTTTCGGTATGCTGGCAGAATTAATTTTTCTCATTGGACTGTAAGGATTCAGTTAAGCTTCAACATATTTTTACGTACTATTTCTATTAATATGTACACACACACACACACACACACACATTCTGTGTTTTGGCGGTTACCTCTAGTGGGACATGCAGTGCAATTGCTAGTGCTATAGTTGTGTCCCAAAGGTCCATCGACTTTGACTCCATCCTTGTTGTCGCTGGCGTGCTCGTTTTTGCAGACCATGTGTAGCAGCTCTCCGTTGAGGATCGTATCTGGAATCATATCCCGTGCAACAATTTTGGGTTATGCAAAAGTTCTTATTCATCAAGTACATCCACCGTGGAAACCAACGCTCACCTTTGATCTACCAAACGTGTTTTCGACACTAGGTCTGGAACCAGGAACATCGTCTGTTCTTATCATGTACTTAATCTTCTCTGCGTCGAAGCTCCTTATGCGCGGGAAAATGTTATGCTCCATCTTCAAAACCCCTAACTCCAGGCTGTCCAAATAAAATATCTGCGGCACCAACAAATTGAGATTGCTAACTATAACTTTTGTGTCAGTACACAAATAACTTGTAATATGATGCACTGCACTCCTAAACACTCACATGAAAGAAAAGGTTGCAACCTGTTACTGTAGGAGATTTGGTTCCTGCATCGATATCCGACTTTAGTTTCACCACTCCATCCATTAGTTTCTCCAGCACATACTCGCTCCAGCCGTATGTCCCGATTGTTGCTGGATCTTTCAAAACGTTCCAGTAGTCCACCGAAACATAATCGAATTTCGCCCCCGGCGACAGTAGTGTTGAGATGAGGTAGACCACGAAAGCTGTCTTGAACGAATCTACTTCCTTTTCCGACATTGGATTTGCATATTCTCGCTCCACTATTTCTTTTGCACATCTGATGCTTCGTTGGTTGTTATTGTGGATATCCAGGAGTTCTGTTGCCACTTTTCTTATAGTAGTCTTGTTCAGCATTCCTAATGCCGATATCCTTGCACCCCCCCTGCTGGGATGCCCAGCACCTTGTGCCCGTCTTGTTTGGTAATCTCCAAATTCTGTCCATCACCTGCTTCTATTGTTCTTGACATTGCATCCACTCGTCTTAATAGCCATATGGTGAACCTCTTGTTCATTTGTTTAATTGGAGGGAAATGAAGCATTCCCTCGAATCCCATTGACTTCACTATACTTTTTTTTCCTCTCCTAGGGACGATATTGTATCATACACACCACCGATTGAACTCCTTGTTGATACTGATCTTTGTTCGGATGCCTCATTGCTGAATGTTACATCCTCATCTACCCTATTGGGTACTAGGTCACAATGTTCATTATTCACCTGGAAGGTACAATAAATGAACATATTAGCTTGCCATATATGTTTCTACTATGAGAAAATACAGTCTTAAGATGCCGGGGGTAGATTTATTTTTATTGATTGTGTTTTTAATATTAGATCGAAACAGCAATTCTCATACAATGTACTAAATCTTTGTATAATATAAATGGCAATTTCACAGAGTACTGAAGCAACTTATCCAGAGCTAGTGAAACTCATGATTGTTAGGACATCGGCACCATTGTATTTCTGTGATGGTAAGAGCATTTTCACAAAGATTTTGTAGATATTAGACCCAAAACAGCCAGACGCTCCTCTATTGCAGACAGCTGCTCAATTGATTCCACTAATCCCACTAGATAGTTTCACCAGTTAACCCCATTAAGCATTATGCAACCATTTCTACTTTGCGCAAGATCTGAAACTATTGGAGACACCTACATCATTAATTCCACTAATTTCACCCAGACGCTCCTCTATTGCAGACAGCTGCTCAATTGATTCCACTAATCCCACTGGATAGTTTCACCAATCAACCCCATTACGCAGCATTATGCAACTATTTCTACTTGCGCAAGATCTGAAACTATTGGAGCCACCTACATCATTAATTCCACTAATTTCACCGTAGAGTACAAGCAATCAATCGGGGATATGTAATCAATCCCATCAGCTAACATTCTGCAACCTTTTCTATTTTGCGCAAGGTCTCAGGCCATGTCATCATTCCCACAGCTTTTTTCGTCAATCGAGCCACCTACATATCTAACGCCACATATTGATACAACTATTTGGGTGCGGATTACCTCGATCGGTGTTCGATTTGCTCGATGTAAGTTTTCCGGATCTGGGCGTCTCCTCCTCTTCCGCCGAACCCGTTGGGATTCAGCGGCCCCCGGTATATTCTCTCGATGCAATCCTTCTCCCATTTCGTTTGGTTCTCGATCTCCCTCTCGCCTCACTTGTATCATTCTCTATTATCTGCTTCATGCACGAAGGATTTGTTGCACTCTGTTTTCCGGCATGGTTCGTTGCCCTGGCGGATGAGCAGAGCAGTCTGTCCTGCTCGATGGGGCGGCCAGTGGGGTTAGGTTCGCGTGGTGGCCCACGCACGAGCAACCAGTTAATGCATCCACCCACCCCAACGTTTGAACGCTCCGTTACTCGTTTGTGGCTAATTTGGCATGTAATGTAGGCACGTCATCCGCTCGTTGCTGATCACTCGTCCTCGCTGGTATTTTGTGCGAATCTCCGCGTCCACCTGTACGGCGTCTTTTTGGGGTGGTAGATGTTAGCCACGTTAGGAAATCCGCGTTGGCCGGTGAGCGGGATCGCTAGATGGCAAGAAGCATCAGTTGGAGTACGAGGTACTAGCTCGGACTCGTATCGGATCGGATCAGCCAGCCACAAAAAAATGCCGTCGTGTGCACAGCCTGCACCCGCCGCCGCCGGCCACCGAGCAATCTGGGCTGTGAAGCCGAATTGGGTCTCCGAAATCAAAGCGCTCGTCAACGCGCTCAGGGTGGGACTCGAGGTCGAAATCGAGCGCCGGCGAGGTGCGGGGCGGCGGGGGGCATCGCGGAGCGAGGCATTCGTCGACAGCCCAACGTTTCGTTCGTCGGCCAGCCGACGGCCGCCGTGGAGAACAGGTCATTGGAGCCTCTGTTGACCTCGATCTGGACCGCCCGACCTAGATCGAATGGCTGCCCGTATCAGCTTAAACTGTGGTCAAATTTTATAGTTTGCAAAAGACCTCCTAAAGCGGATCGTGATTATTAACGATCCAACTATTTTCACTTCACCCCTATATTGGATCGCGACCGTTAATCTTGATCTGAATATTTTCATAAAGACCCCTCTGGTACCCTGCCCGGTGCCCGCCTCCCTCGCTCTTTCGCACGGCGCCCCCGGCGACGGCGACGGCGACACCTATCTCTTTCTCGCGCATGGATTCCCGATCCTACTCCTCTCTCTCTCTCTCCCCCTGATTCCGCGGCGGTCCCCGCCTTCACTTCCGCCTCCAAATCGAAGATGAGGTCAAAAACGACGAAGAGTAGCAGCAGGAAAAAAATGATGGGGAACTGGACTGAAGCGGATCGGACTGGCCGCGCGCCGCCGGGGTACGCGGCCTTACCGTTGCCGCCGAGGAGCGAAGAGAGGTTTCATGTCGCGGGACTCTTCCACGGTCACGTCGGAAGCCGAATTGCGGAGGCCGTGCCGGACATCGACGGTTACTCTTGTGGCCTCCGGCAAATCGAAAGTTGTACTGACTACTGAGTACTGATAGTGGTAAACCGGGGCTTCAGAGAACTAGAATGCGATCCAAATTCACGCGACATCTTGTGTTTTATCGAAATTCCAATGATTTTTCCACAAACCTTTAGCTGCTTCTTAATTTGATCTTCCGTTTGCAGAGATGGTGTGCCGTCAGCATTGATGCAAGTGAAGTGGTCGATGGAGTGGCTTTTGTCCTTGCTTGCGAGAAGGAACTCTAGAATCAGGTAAGGTAATTTCGTTCTTCTGGTGATGGTTGCATGAAGCCATGGAGGATTAGCATTGGACAATGGTGATATATTTTTTTTAGAACCGACAATGGTGAATTTGTGACTGTGGCAGAGCACTGAAATTGACATGTGGGCTTGCAGGGAAATGGAAACGATGAAAGGCATATAAGCTAGTATTGGATTAACTAGAATAAGATGGCAATCCTAAAAAAACTAGAATAAGATGGCAGGGTATGTATTCTGAGGGGCCCATGTATCCAGATATCATATAATTGAAAAGAATGTACTGTCTGAGCTCTGAAATCTGAACTATAGACTGACAAACAAAGTTAGGATTCAGACAAATGTTCTAAAAAGAAAGACAAGCAAAATGGAAATCACATAACGGGATTTTCTTTGAAGCAGAAAAGTAAACTGCCTGAAAGACACTGGCCAGATTCTGGGATGGCCTCAAGTCTTGAGCGGCAAAAAAAAAAAAGAATAATTAGATTAACGTAACAGAAAAACCAGGCTTGCTCACCTCACCCAAGGAACTACTTGGTTACTCCTATCATCAGAATCACCTGTACAAAAGCCTGAAAGCAAATGTTCGATAAAGAAAAGGCTGAAAGCAAACAAAAGAACTACAATAGAAGAGACTACAGAACATTGTCATTGTCTATGCACACAAGCAAAAAACAACTATCCCTCCATCTTTGTGCTTGCTATTTACATCTGGGACCATGAGGTAACCTGCCTATGAACTGCTGGTAAGATGCCATGGCATTCCCATTTGCCACCGGCAATCTGGACTGCTCCTCTGGGTTCACCTTCACCTCACCTCTTGGCACCAGAAGACCTGTGCAACCCTGCATTGTTGGCGGGTGACCAGGTATAAGTGGTGGCATGAAGGTCCCCAGAGATGGTACTGGTACCGCCATGCCAGGTGGGAGCAATCCGAAGGAGAAACCGCCTGAAGCTGCATTGAGTTGTGGTGGGAGACCAAGTGAGCCATAGACAGCAGCAGCGCTCAACCGCGGGATGCTGGGTTGTGCTGGTTTGTTACCCTGTGGCGCAGCATTGGAACCAGAGTTCGGATGCCCACTACTGTTTCTGGCAGCTGGAACTTCATGGTTGTGCTTGCCCTCATACGTCGTGATCACAGACTTGAGATCATTCGAAGCTCTCTCCACATGCTTGCGCACCGTGCAGCCTGAATAAGTGCATTTGTAGTAGCTCCTGCAGACATATAAAAGGGCTTTCATTGTTAAGAAGCTAAAGGGCTTTTCGTTGTTAATGGTTAACTATTGAGAAGCTAAATTTCCATTTAAAATGTTTTTTTTCCTTTGAAGCATTAAGATCTCCAATAGGTTTCCTACTAAACTATGGAAGAGATGGAAATGACACTACAAAGCTGACCTTGGGTTTGGATTTCCTATGACAACTTTCTGCCCATACTTGCGCCAGCGGTAGCCATCATCAAGGATGTCAACCTCACTTTTGGTCTGCACAACAATCCTAGGCTCCCGTACAGCTCTTGATGCCATAGCTGCCATGTCAAGGGCATTGGTGGTAGTGTTTGCAGCAGCGGAAACCTCTATCTTCCTGAAAGAAATTCAAAGGAACACATTAGAATTGGTTTAACAGGATGGTATGTTCGTATAATATAGTTGGTCACAAGACAACCTTCTTTTAGATCCAGTCTCATCTTCATCACTGCGATTGGTCGAGGGAATGCTACCATGTGTTGCCCTCTCATCTTTTTCAATGGAGGAGAGTGTAGACGAGACATCTACTGCTTCTTGGGACTCCATAACACATGTATCAGCTATCTCTGTTGTGGTAAGAGAACCAGACATATTTCTTTCAAGAACTCCACTATGCACATCTGGGAAGTGGTCATTTGGAGCCATTGCTTGTGAGGTTTCTGTGTTATGAGTAGGCTTTGAATCAAAGTTCTCTGAGCCATCAGCTTGCAAATCATTGACGTGGGACAACGGGACACTTGGCCGTCGGTTGGGAGGCGGCAAAGGGTGACTGTGAGAACCTTTGTAGACTATCTCCGTTATATGACCCTCTTGAGAACGCTCCACCTTTTTCTTGACAGGGCAATTTGGGTGAGTGCATCTGTAGTAGCTCCTTGGGTGCTCACTGTTCTTCACTTGCTTTTGTCCATATTTTCTCCAGTTATATCCATCCTCAGCAGGTGCGATAACTGGAACTGAAGAATCTTCTTCACTTTGATTTTCCTCACTCTCTTCTTGTTCATCATCAGGGGAATGATGGTCATTATCTAACATGGAATCACATGTTCTAGGTTTAACAAGATTTTCCTCAGTTTCATCCTTGGTTGCAGTTGTGTTAGCCTGAAGACTTAACTCCTGACTACCATTTGCTAAGGACTGATTTTGGTGAACAGCGCTCAAACCCTGGAAAGTGCAAACTTCGTCAGGCCAATGTGTTACGATCTGGCAGACGTGTTTGTGCACGTCAAATTTACAAAGACAAGAAAAGAAATGCAATAGTAAGGAACCATAATGGCAGAAAGTAGGTGATGGGTTAACAATATTTCAGCAAACATACATTGTCCACAGTTGAAAACCTTGGGGGCTTATACTTCAAAATGGACTGGAAGGAAAATGCACAATCATCGTGAGAGTGATCTTCAGCCTCCTTGGGAGCCGAGGATATTGACTTGAAGTTACTAGGCATTAGAAATGGCAACTTGCCAGTCGTAGGAGAAGGTTGCGCCTGCAGAGATAATAAATAAAATTTCAGGTTAACATCACAAAACAGTATAATGAAAGTAGGAAAGAGTGAACCATCTTCTCTATTTTAGCCTTTTCTTTTAAATTGTCACTTTTGCATTAAGAATCTCAAAAGTCATAAAAAGAATAATGCCCTCCAGGCTTAGAGAGTAGTCTAAAGAATATTTGACACAAAAAAGAAAATAGGTCCTACATGTTCCAATTTGTATCTGACTTCAACAAGAGCAACAATCATCTCAATAGGCATTACATATAGATACTTACAATGTCATTGGGTAGAAAAATTGGTGACTCGAGAAGCTCCCTTGGACTCACACCAGGTGGTATTGTCACAGGCGACCGGATTGCCGCAGAAGAACTGACACGAGATGTGTCAATTTTCAGGACACCAAAACCGGCCCTTGCAGCCATCCTCTCTGCAAGACCTCCATGTACGGTTGATTTTTGATTTGCGCTAAAAAGGTTTGGTTCAAGCTGCAGGGGGGCTTTTGTATCTTGAACTGTTTCTTCAACACTCGAATCAACTAAAATTTTGCTCTTCTCAATTGCATCCAGTGGTTTGCTGCTGCCATTGTCACTGAAGATGCTGGAGAATGGGCAAGAGCTGAATTCTTCGTTCATGAAGCTTGACATCAGTGTTCTTGGGCTGGGTGAAGTAAGCATCCAATCTTCCATCAACGCTCTGCTGTTGTCGGTCCCGGCCATGCTGGTGATAATTCTAACTCTGACTGAAACTTTTAAAGCAAACCATTATTTTAGTTGAAACACTGAACAATGTTGTTAATAAAATCAAACAGGTGAAGTGTTCTTATCAGCTGCACAAAGGAAAAGCAGATTGTCACACATGGAACATGATAACATAGCTGGAAATAGAAACAGAATTGACTAAAGATCAAAGCACTCATTTAACATATAAACACATGACATCAGGATATGGACAGGTACAGATGAATGAGGAAATAGGGCAACATTGCAGAAAGATACTTAACAACAACAGTAAAGACACAATGGAAATAGAGCATTTCACTGCTTAACCTAGGAGATCATACATATAAGAAGATATATGATTCATACTCACCAAATTACAGAGTGCATACAAACACGCTAAAGAGCAGATGTACATGTATACTACCTCCGTTTTTAAATATATGACGTTTAGGAATTTTCTTGTCCTAAACGTCATATATTTAAAAACGGAGGGAGTATTTTTTTTTATGCCTAGTAAACGAATCCATAGTCCTATGTGCAAGCAAATTACAGCCAAACGAGCTGAACTTGACCCAAACATCTGAACTGAATCAAGCCAAGACTGAAACTACAGTCTGATGAGATGGATAGACTCAAGCAGCCAACTGACCACTATTGTCGAATCACATGCCATGCCTTGAATTCCGGCAGCACAAAACTCATGAAAAAAAAACATCACGAATTTGAAGGCAATAAGGAATTCAAATAGCACCTGAAGTCTGAAGCGGCCGGAGCGGTCGGCAGCAGCGACTGCGCTGCCTCCTTCAGAAAGCAAAGACGCCTTTCTATGGGCGCCTGGAGGATGCGCAAATGGGCTGCGGCAGAGACAAGTTGGTCAGATCGTGCGCCCGTGGGGATAAGAACAACAGAGCCTCTGAGTGTGGACAAAAATCTGTGTCTTTCTACGCCTTTTCTCCCCTTGGCCTCACGTTATTCACTCTCACAAGAACAAGAACCTATCAAATACGGCAGCAAAAACCTTGCAGGCTGCAGTGGAAAACAGGATTCTTGCTCCACGAAGAAGAATCTGTTCCTAGACGACTGAATTGGATTCACCTCTCTCTCCCTCTCTCTAGTTCCTTGATATTTTTGCGAGGAGGTGGAGGAGGGAGAGAACTCAGAGAAGGGCGGTTGGCCGAGAGGAGAGGGAGGCGAAGGGAGCGGCGGCAGAGAAGCTGGAGGCGATTCGCTGCAGTTGCGGGCGATAGGCGGCTCTCCTTCTAATTTTGAGCACCGAGTTGCAGAGGTGTCGCCTTCCCCGCTCACTTTTCCCCATCTTTTATGGCAGCAGTTGCTCTTTAACCGCATGACGGTTTTGCCTTTAACCATTTTTACATGCGTCATTATCTACACTATCGCCCTCATCCGTATGACCCTCCTTTTTTTACTGCAAAAGGAAATCATGGTGCTTTTCTAGATCATTGGTACTGCACTTTGCACTAGAATAGTTACACAGCACAAATTCAGCATCCACTACCATCACATATATTTTTAGGGGATTAAATCGTGTTAAAAACAAAGACCATGTCGTGCCAAGTTGGACATGTATAATTCACGAGCATTTTTCCTGCTCGAAGGATCTTCGTACAGATCAAAGAGGTCAGAGATGCCGCGAGCTTGCAAGTTGCGGACAGCACCCGGCAGTCACTCCTTGGGCTCTAGCAGCAAGTGGTGCCGTACTGAACACACTGACAGAGTGGTGAGGTTCATCTTCTCCTCTCCCATGGCAGCTGGAGATCTCCTCGGACAGACCAGCGGTTTTGGCAGCATGCAAGTGCATCGCGGGCACCTGTAGTTCGTGATCCATGCCCGGATGCACCATGCGATGGTCCAATGGATGCTTTCAGCTGACTCGCCACAGGTCCCATCTCCCGTGTAAAAAACAAGCAGCACAGCTGCCAACTGCCATGAACAGGACTACAGAAGGCAGAAGCATCTGAATTCCGAATCAGTGAACTAGAACTGGGTGATTTGTGCACTGTTTCCATGAATCAGTGAACAGCGGCAGCAGCTGTGAATTACTCACTGTCACTGAACTTTCTGAGTGTCTGCATATAAGAAGGCAAGAGCATTATGGATTTGTGATCTGTGGAACGAATACTCCTCGTCTTGTTATGCTATTAGTAGAACCATTATAAGGTCAAGACAAAGTTGGTTACTGAGTTACAAATTTGAGCAGATTAACAATGGAGCACGCGATCATCTTACCTGATTATCGTCTCGCAAAGATCAACCAGTAGCGCCAATTATTTACTCAGTAAACCATGTTACTGAACTGTAAGACAATTTTCAGTTCCATAACAGTTAGCACTTCCCGAGTGAATAAAAAAGAACAGAGATTTAGAACCTCGGAGCGAGTCCATAAATAGCATCATCATCAGTTTATCATTCCACTCCCCTGATCTTTCCTTAGGAAAGTCTCATTATAAAAGGAGTTATCTCCTAATAATCTCCATTCGTGTAATGATGGAGTACTACACGGTTAGCATCCAACAAAGGCCAAAACTGAGAGCTTTATCTGTGGCAAACAGCTAGCTCTGTCCAGTGTCCAGCTACTTGATCAATTGAGGCTGAGCTCTTGTTTTATGTTTTCTTTTCCCTTATCTCTTGGCTTTTTACGTACGTGGCATCGGATCCTTGCGTATCTGGCTGGCAAAATATGTCACTAACGGCATATTTGGCATGCATAATCTGGAGGACAAGGAGTAGCCAATAATGCAGAGAGCGTGTGGGACATGGTTTGCAAACGGGAGAGCCTGGTTCGAAAGCAAATGAACAAGTCTCGATTACTTTTTAAATCGTGGCTATTATTTATTTATTTATTGAAATGGACATTCTTTATTTTTCCATTGCAAAGTTTTGTCCAATCATTACTCCATTTGCACGCCCGTTCACGAAAACTCTCGGCTACGACTAGCAGACCCCCTATTCTACTTTCAACTCGAAAAGTAGAGGTCGAAGGCAAAAAGAATGCACTCCAGTAGGGTCCTTTTCGGGCACCAATTCTGAAAGGCACTCAAATCCCCCCTCCAGTCCCTTTTCCTGCGGGGCGAGAGAGAAGGCCCCAGCTCCCCCGCGCGGCGGCGCCTTAGCCGGAGCTCGCACTCTCCTGCGCCCAGTCAGAGCTCGTGTTGCTGTAGCAAAGGAGGGGCGGTCGCGACAGTATAGGAGGGTGGGGGAGAAGAAGAGAGGAGCACGGGAGAAAGAATGGAGGCCGGTGGGGAAGATGAGGTGGGATTTATTTGGTCACTGACATGTTGGTCCCGCCTGTCATACTAAAAATAGAGACCGAGAAGAAAGGGCTGTTGCTGAAGTTGAGCAAAAAAAAATGAAGCCCTCAAAAGTTGGGGGAGCTCCTACTCAGCAAAGTAGGGACCCAAAATAGGGATTATTGCTGGAGTTGCTCTAAGCCCATATATGTTCGTACCAAGAATCTTTTTTAAAATATATTTTTATTTACATGATTTTCAAAAATAAATACCGGATCAAAAAATTATCAAAACTAGTCTCCAACCGTCATTTAAAAGGGCGGTTGGGTCCAACCGCCACTACAAACAGCGGTTAGGGCACAACCGCCGTTTCAAATGGCGGTTGTTACAATATCCTCGCTGCGGGTACTGTAGTGGTTCCGGTCGTTGTTTCAAATGGTGGTAGAGATAACGTCTCTTCAAAAAAATTATAATTTTTTTGTATGAACTCAGATGGAGATAAAATTTATATGAAAATTGTAGCTTTCGACGAGATCTATAACTTTGTAGTTCAAACTTTTTCAATTGAAGTCATCTTCGGACTCAAATAATCGATATACTATCGTCGTTCCCAACGGCGGTAGGGACATTCTCTCTTCAAAAAATCAAAACTTTTTTGTATGAACTCGGATGTTGATAAAATTTATGTGACCATTGTAGCTTTCGACGAGATCTACAACTTTGTAGTTCAAACTTTTTCAATTGAAGTCATCTTCAGACTCAAATAATCGATATACTATCGCCGTTCCTAGCGGCGGTAGGGACATTCTCTCTTCAAAAAATCATAAATTTTTTGTATGAACTCGAATGGAGATAAAATTTATATGAACATTGTAGCCCTCGACGAGATTTGCAACTTTGTAGTCCAAACTGTTTTCATTTGAAGTCATCTTCAGACTCAAAAAATCGATATACTATCCGAAAGTTATATTTTTCATAAATTTTATCTCCATCCGAGTTCATACAAAAAGTTATGATTTTTTGAAGAGAGACTGTCCCTACCGCCATTGGGAACGGCGACTAGGGATGGCAACGGGTATATACCCATCGGGTATGACCTCCCCATACCCACACCCACGATAGTCAAAACACCCCACCATCCATACTCATCACCCACCACGAGTCTCAAATTCCCCCACACCCACCACCCATCGGGTAGCGGGTACCTAGCGGGTGACCCATACCCGCTTCACTATAATTGTAGTTAATGTAATAAAATATGTAATTAATTGTGCAAGCAACACCAAATCGTCATTTTATCAATAATGTTAGTTGTACGATAACAATGTAAGGTAACAATACTAATTTTAACTATATCGCACGCAAATGGAGTCTCTCATCTCTTAAACTATATGCTATATACTAGCAATAATACATAATATTATATGTAAATGAACCCCTAACGGGTAGCGGGTATGGGGGACGCAAGAACGTACCCACGCCCATCATACCCAACAGGGGAAGAAATCACCCACTAAGTCACCCGTCGGGAGAGAAATCCCCATATACCCACACCCTAATAGGGTTTTTACCCGCGGGTAAACGGGTGGCGGGTACCCATTGACATCCCTAACGGCGACTGCAACTGCTATTGTAGCAACCGCCAGTTGAAACGGCGGTTAGACCCTAACCGTCGTTTCCAGTCGCGGTTAGACTCAACTGCCTTTTTAAACGGTTGGAAGGTAGTTTTGAAATTTTTTGAATATGGTATTTATTTTTGAAAAATCGTAAAAAAATATATTAAAAAAATTATCGTACTAGATTGATGGGCCTAGGCCAACTCAAGGCCCACCCACATAAGGCCCCAGGTAGGGTATCAGCAGACGACTATCATCCATCATCAGCCTAGCCTAACAGCCCAGCAATTTCAGCCTTCTGGTTGTGTGCGTGGGCTCTCGCCCACCGTTCGCGAGTCCGCTGGACCGAGCGGGGTGCGTCGCGCTTCCACGCAGCTCCGCCGCCGCCGCCGCGCGCCCCCTTCCCCTTCTCCCTCACCTCACCTCGCCGCCCCCACGGACCACGCCAATGGCCGCCGCCGCCTCCCCGCCCTAGACTCGCGTCGCCGCTCCACTGCCCGGGATCGAGCGAGACCAGATGCTCTCCCTGGGCGCCATCCGCAAGCTCTGCGCCGCCTTCGACGCCGTCGCGCTCACCGTCATCGCCGCGGGGCTCTCTCGGCAGCCCTCTGGACGCCACCCATTCTCCTCCGCGCACGCGCACTCCCCGTATCCTGCAGACTTCCCCACCATCGCCGCCTGCCGCGCCGCAGTCTCCGCCTCCAAGGGCAGCAGCAGCAGCCGCCGCGAGCCGTCCCCCTCCCCGTCCTCCTCATCCGCCGCCGCAGCCAAGGCGGAGGAGCAGCCGGTGCTGGTCAGGATCAAGCACGAGCGGGACCCGGAGCGGCTGTACGAGCTGTTCAGGGCCAATGCGCACAACCGCCTGCTGGTGGAGAACCGCTTCGCGTTCGAGGACACGGTGGCGCGCCTGGCAGGTGCTCGTCGGAATGATCTCGTGGAAGAGATCCTTGAGCAGCACAAGGCGCTGCCTCAGGGGAGGCGCGAAGGGTTCGTGGTCAGGATCATCGGCCTCTACGGGAAGGCCGGGATGCCGGACCACGCTCTGCGAACATTCCAGGAGATGGGGATGTATGGATGCCCTCGCACAGCCAAGTCCCTCAATGCCGCCATGAAGGTTCTGATACGAGCACGGCTCTTTGATGAGGCCCTGCGGCTGTTTGAGGAGGGATCAGAGAAGTATGGCGTTGAGCTGGATGACATCTCGTATAACACGGTGGTGAAGATGTTTTGCGACATGGGGGACTTGCGTGCAGCTTACCGGGCTATGCAGATGATGGAGGAGGCAGGCGTGCGACCAGATGTCATCACGTACACAACGCTCATGGCTGCGTTTTATAAGTGCGGCCAGCGTGAGGTTGGGGATGGTTTGTGGAACCTCATGAGGCTGAGGGGTTGCAACCCAACACTTGCTAGCTATAATGTGAGGATCCAATTCCTGATTAACAGGAGAAGGGGCTGGCAGGCAAATGATTTGGTGCGGAAAATGTATGCAGCAGGGATCAAACCAGATGAGATCACATACAATCTAATTATCAAGGGTTTCTTCATGATGGGTGAGCATGACATGGCCACAACAGTGTTTGGTGCTATGCATGGGAGAGGATGCAAACCAAACAGTAAGGTTTACCAGACAATGGTCCATTACCTCTGTGAGAAAAAGGACTTTGACTTGGCATTCAGGTTTTGCAAGGATAGCATGGAGAAGAACTGGTTTCCCAGTGTTGATACTATTAACCAGTTGTTGAAAGGCCTCATGGCAATCTCAAAGGATAGGAATGCGAGAGAGATAATGAAGTTGGTTACTGGGAGAAAACCTTCGTATTCAGACGATGACATGATGGTCTTCAAAGACATTGTCTCATGGAAAGGCTGGGAGATAAGTTGATGATTGGATTGGAAATTTAGCTGTAAATCCACCACATGTAACTGTAAGGCTGTTTTTGACATTCTTTTATCACTTTGTTTTCACAGTCAAGTTGAAAGGGGTTTTGAATAATGAATCATCCTTTCAGACTCCTCAGATAGCAATTGTGTTCTGCTTAAAGAACTTGTTGTAAGTTATAGAGAGCCTTTACCTCTAGCAGAAATATAATGGATGGCCAAGACTTTAAGAGCTGAAGATTATGTACTATACTTTTCATTAGCTAATGTTTTGAAATTTCATAAAAAGGTTGTGTTCAGAATAATTGAACATATCTACATAAGAACATTTCAAAATACAGTTCTGCTGAATGTTGATGAAGTAATATGTGTAATGTACCAAACTGTTCTCGGAAAACCTGATCGTGTTGTCCTAAAAGAAGACAATTTTACTATGCCTCAATTTTTTCCTACCCAAAAATAGATGATTCTTTTGACGTTTTTGAAAAGATATATGATGTAAACAAAATCATTTGTTTTTTTTTGTATGAGCCATATGATAGTTACAATAGTTGTCAAATTCGTCTTTCATGTTTTCTGTTAAAAATATCAAGTTTCTTGACATCACTATTTGAATTTGTCACTGATCTTGCCAGCTTTCGGTTACCAGAGTTACCACTCATCACTGACTGACACCGACTAAAAAATAGCTAACATGGCATACTACTATGATGCATTCACCTGGTCAATGCATCAGTTCAGATTTGTTATTAATGTCTGTTGCTAAAAGTAAAACATATTAATGTTACTAGGATAATTCATTATAGTTCTTAGAATTGTGAAGTTTTTGGTATGCGGAACGATGTGGTTCTTAACATGGTTGAAATGCCAGTGAATAGCTTCTACCTATAAGCCTTAACATGTGCAATTGTACATTACTTTTCTGATTATTTTCATGGATTAGAATATGACTTAACACTTACCGTTCAGTCATCACCACTTTGAAATCCACATGTATATTTTATCACGTTTCTGCCAATACGGGATCAGCTCTTTTACCTCCTAGCCATTTAGCTTTAAGATTTACTATCTGCTACATTACTAGATTGTTTTTAGAAGGCATCTCATGAGTAATCTCAGCCTCTCCGGATAGAATCCTGCATTCTGCTGAAATGTGAAATACCATTATTCACAAACAAAAAGTGAAATACCATTGAATAACTGAAAGTAAAAAAGAAAAAGAGATAAACTTAGGTTATCTATACGAAACCCTAGTCTTAAAAGATCACAGTAGTGCTTGTCTGAAAATCCCACACTTCTTTGAAACAAACTATGAGATACATGGATCCTAGAAATTCTGTTATAACAAGCTGATTAATATGCAGTTTATAAGACCCTTGGGTTCTTCTTTCTTTGCAGCTTGCAGTCAGCTGACAGCCTGACAGTATTTGACATGCTTGACTCAAGCATATCTGCATATGACAAGATCAAGCAACATTGACATCAGAATTCAGAATGACTGGATGTGCTGAGGTAGGAAAAAAATGGTCATTAGCAAATAGCAATTTAGTCGACTTGAGATACACAACTCAAATGGATACCATAAGTCCACAACAAACATGTCGTATTTAATCATTTACATTGATGGGTCAGCATTTAGTCAACTATACGCAGGCAGTGAAATGCCAATGATGCTCTAGTGTCCTCTGTGTGATGTCCTCTGTATCTTTATTTTCACTGCATGAAAATTTCTCGGTTCACCGAAGCACACTTCTTCACAGAAAAGAGAGCTGGTTTCATCCTTCTAACTCTTCATTGGCAATTGATCTTCAACTGCCCATTTAAAGTACAACAGCACATATCAATTTGCAGTGTAACATTTTTGCTCTCGAAGGTTGAGTTATCCTTCCCTCTTTTCTGCAGGCAGACATTCGGAAAACCCTATCTATTCTGTAATTCTGTTGTATGGAAGGCTTGAAGGAAAGAACGCCTATGGAATGGATCGATCATGGGAAAGCAAGCACCTGCTGTAGATTTCTGTATGCAACAACCATGTAGCATAGCCGTATACTGCTAGCTCTGTAGTGTGTCAGTAGTGTATCACCGTTTACTGCTAAGCTCTGAGACAGTGTAGTTGTATATCATCCCGCTGGACCGGTAAATTTCCAGTATCACTCTGTAGGCTTTCTTGTTTGCGTGTGTTCTGAAATAAAATTGCATTATCAGTTTCTATTGATTTGTTGCCATTTCCTCTTGCATGCTTGATTACATTGGCATTGTATAATTTGCTATATATCATATGACAAGTAAAATGTGGTGAATGATGAGTGCCAAGAGATGTTTTGATAACAGATATACATTCACTTCGTTCCAGTGCAGTTTTTTTTATTATTGCTATTGCATGTAATCAATCTATTTTACTCCTTTTTACAAAGAAAAGATGGCATCCACTATTCCGCTTACACCAGCAGGCATAAATATATACTCACTTCTGTCATAAATAATTGATTCACACATACAAATACTATCTATGGAGAAAAACACCTTCTATATACTCCTGTCATAAAATAATTGATGTTTTGGATATGGACGGATCTTTAAAACACAACTTCAACTAATACTTATATTTCTTATGAAAATGTTTTTTTGGAGGGCTTTCTTATGAAAATGTTTATGAAACATTAAAGTATACAAGATGAAATTAATTTTTATATAAATCTACTCATCATTTTCAAATATCCAAACTCAACCAAAAGAAGTGAACACAGTTTATAATGATTGACTTGGGCAGCCACAAATTGGTTCTAGTTCTAGTTATATTCCCAAGCTGGCGATTCCTGTTGAATCTCCCGTCGCATGATTCCCGGACCCATCATTCCCTCTCCTGAATCCCGAACATATGGCCCGCATGTCAGAATCCATTGTCTTTGTGGGCTCCAGATGTCGGTGGCACATCCTGGAATATTCTCTCCACAAATCCGCAATTCTCCAATCCAGAGTCCACAGTCCAGACTCCAGACCCCGAACGAAAGCAAAACGGGGACGAGCACCGAGCACGCCACGCCATGGAGAAAAAACCTCGAGCCGCCGCCGGCGACGGAGGCGGCAGCCGCGGCGAGGCCTCCAGAAGCTCTGAAGGTGGAGATCTGGTCGAAAGGCTCCCCGAGGCGCTCCTGGTGGAGGTGCTCGGCCGGCTCGAGGTCGACGACGCCTGCTCCGCCGCCGCGTCCTGCCGGGCGCTCCGCGGCGCCGCATCCGCCGCCATCTCCGCCATCACGACCATCGATCTCTCTGTGAGTCTCCCCTTCCGTTCCCCGCCCTCCGCTCCGCCGTACTGTCACTAACGGTTTCCCCTAAACGCTGGGGTTTGCTCGCTCTCTATTGCAGGCGTTTGCTCCGTCGAACGCGATTCTGAGCAGGATTCTTGCGGGGAACGGTGCGGTCCGCAGCCTCACCGTCAATTGCAGCCTCCTCGATGACTCCGCGGCCTCTGTCATCGCGAAGGGTAGCCTCCGGGAGCTCTCGCTTCTGAAGTGCTCGTTCACCATGAGCTTCTTTATGGCTATTGGTGAGAGATGCAGCAATTTAAGGTATGGTTCTTCAGCATTGGCTTGTTTATGCATTATTACCATGTGCATGTGAATGCACTTCTTCAAAAGTTTGGATCAGGAACAATGCGCATTTCAGTTTATTCTCGTTATTGAAGACTAGAAGTTATGATTGGAATTTCGAGCCATTTCTTTTCAAGTCATAGTGTTCTTGAGACATTTCAAGCGAAATCTGAGCATGCTTATTTAAATTCAGATCATTAAAGCTGGAGATGGCAGTTGCCCCAGAAGTATTGTATCCTCGTTACTCTGGATTTGGTACTTGCCTAGCACGTATCTACGCACGTTGTGGTTACTTGGAGGTGAGAGATATTTGTCTTTGATTATGATGCTCTTTTTCACTTAAAAACATGGCCATTCGTGCTGATATCACATATCTGAAAATTTATTTGGTTTCAGTATGTTTCAGGGGCAAAGCATAGAGTAGATTGCATAATATTAACCGTAGTCTTGCAATAATGATATTGAGTATTGAAAGAAGTTTGTTTGCTGGGTCTAAAATATCTTAATTTTTCAATCTTTTGATACAGACTCTTTGGGTGAAGTTCCCTCTGCTAGATCCGCTCACTGCTGATTATGAGAATGGGATGCCTTTTATACCTAGTACCGTCAAGGAATTGTTGCTGCAACCTGTGTCTCATTTGCGGGCAAAGACAGTCTTCACTAAAACCACATCTCTGAAAAAACACATCACTGACAGTTTGGGATCACTATCTTTAGTTCTTGACACAATAACGGATGAGCTTGTTATCTTGATCACCAGTAATGTCCATAACTTAGTTGAGCTCTGCCTGGAAGATGAACCTGTTACCCAACCAAATTTGCCTGAAGATTTGACCAATATTGGCCTTCAAGCTCTTGGCTTGTGCCACAACTTGAGACATTTATCGCTGACACGTCGTTACTGTGATTTCAGATGTGTAAATGACTTTGGGATACTGATGCTTGCTGATGGATGCAAGCAACTCAGAACCATTAGATTTTGTGGCTTTTCTAAAGTAAGCGATGCAGGGTATGCAGCCCTTCTCCATTCTGGCAAGGACCTGAATAAATTTGAGGTCAGTAATGGCTCCTGCTTGTCAGACTTGGCATGCCTGGATCTTGATAAGGCAGCTCCGAATATTACAGAAGTGAGATTGCTTAATTGTGCTCTTCTAACTAGTGATACAGCCATATCTCTCGCACCCTGCACTAACTTAAAGGTTCTTGATCTATCGGGTTGCAAGAGCATTGCAGACTCTGGCTTGGTTTCCATCTCACAGCTTTCGAGGCTAACTCTACTGGACCTTGCTGGAGCTGACATCACTGATGCTGGTTTATCAGCACTTGGGAATGGGAGGTGTGTGATATCTTCTTTGTGCTTGAGAGGGTGCAGAAGGATTGGCAGCAATGGAATAGCTTCACTGTTGTGCGGTACTGGCACCATCAACAAAACTTTAGTGTCGCTTGACATTGGGAATGTGCCAAGGATATCATGTCGAGCTGTGATAGTGATCGTCAAGAACTGTGAGCAGCTAAGCAGCCTGTGTCTGCGGAACTGCCTCCTCATAACCGATTCATCTCTTGAGGTGCTAGGTTCGATGGGTCGTGACTCCAGTAGATGTCCCCTGAGAATGCTTGATCTCGCTTACTGCAGTAAGTTGTCTCGTAACTTCCTGAAACTCTTTGAGCCACCATTGTTTCGAGGCCTGCGGTGGCTTGGCGTCGGGAAGAATGTGGTCCAACGTCGTGGCTGCAGTCCAACTGTTGTAGAGCTTCTGGAGCAGAAGCCAGGATTGACTATATGTGGCAGTGCGTGTGACATGGGCTGCAGGAACAAGTGCCATCCTGATATTCGTTTTCTTCAGTAGATGTGTTATTGCCATTCGAGTTGATGTTGTAATGTTCTGTTCATTCTGTAACAAAACTAATGAAGGATTAACCTGTGGCAAAGTGGGCTGCAGGAACAAGTGTCATCCTGATATTCATTTTTTGTAGATGTGGTGTTAGTCACTCTAGTTGATGTTTCAATGTTTGAACAGAACTGAACCAGTGGTTAGTCACTCTAGTTGATGTTTCAATGTTTGAACAGAGCTGAACTAGTATGTGGTCTGTTGTTGCTTGCGATGAAGAATTGCTATGAACAACTACTTATGTGTACTTTCTAACACCTGTGTGCTTTCGAAGTTTCGTTTGTGTGATTGTTTGCTATGAAGAACCATGCATCACGAACCATTTGTATACTTTCCAAGTTTCGTTTGTGTGATTGTTTGCTGTGATGAACCATTCATTGCGTACTTTTTTGAGCCATTTGTATACTTTCCAAGTTTCGTTTATGTGATTGTTTGCTATGAAGAACCATTCATTGCGTACTTTTTTTAGGTCATTTTCAATAGCAGCCGGCTGGTTGCAACAAAACCTCATGTCTCAAAGACTGAACATTCAGATGTAACCTAAAACGTCACAAGATCACTATGATCCTATGGATAATAACGGATAAGTTCATTGGATCACGTCAAGCTCCGTGCTGCCATGTGCCCATACTCCATTACTCATCAATCATAGAAACTACTTTGACAAAGCAACATGCTAACAGGACGGCAAGAAATGGCTTCGAGTTTTGCTAAGCATAGTAAAATTGCAATCCACCATCAATATCCACTTGCCAGCCAAATAATAAAGTAACTAAGGGGAGAACGAACTTTACAGACCAAACTTCAGCGCAAAGGGGATTTGGCACGGAATTGACCAAATCATCATTTTTGCTTAGATAGTTTTAAGTAACTCAAGAGCTGCCGTATATAGCCCATAGCGCATAATAGATATTGCATGCAAAAAAATTGCCTCGGGATACAAGAAGCTATTTCCAAAAAAATCTCCACATATGAGAGCAGCAGCAGGATCATTGCAGGTGAACTACATGAAAGCACCTCGCCCTCCTCTCCTGGTTGCAGGTCTCTCATAGCTTGTGTTGATCTTCTCAACCAGCTCGTTCATTGTGCTGCAAATAAAAAAAAAGATGAAATCAACATAGGTGAAAATTACAAGCAAAGGATGATCTAGGGTATAGAAGAATTAAGGTATTAACAAAGGAACTTCATCTGGTAAAGAAGTGACTACATACCTTGAACAGTTAGTGAACATAGCAAGGTAAGTCATTAGGAGAGTGTCGTTGTATTCCTGGAAAGAATTAATTATATCAGCAAAATTAAACATACAGTGTTAGATATGACAAAATTAAAGATAATTGATTTCACAAGCAAGGATAGCTGGATTCACTATTTTAAATAATGGTATTCATGAAGAATTGTGTCTCTCCATATAGAAAGAGAAAGGACTTTTATGTAGGAATAATTGGATCCATACCATTGAAAGATCCAAAAGTTAGATATATACCATTGACCCCACATGTCATCTATGCTGCACGGATACGGATACGTGTATCGGTATCCGATACGTATCCGATACGGGATACGCCAATTTCCCCAAAAACCCGATACGCGGATACGTTTAGTATTTAAAAAATAAAATAATAATAATAATAATAATGCATGTCTAAATTAAAACCGATAACAATAAAATGTCACAGTTAACTACTTAAGTATACTATTATTACAAAACAACATGTCTCAAATATAGAGTCTCAGATTTAGGAAACTAATAGAGTAATAGAAGGCATTCAGGCTTGCAATTCATGCAGCAGCAAGTTCCTCATTTGTCGAGTTGTCATCCACAACATCATCAGGCTGCTCAGCATCCACACCAAAAGTCACAGCTTGTAATTCAGGTTCATCAAGGGACAGGTCAGCCACTTCAAGAATGCCAATACCACCAAGTGAATCAAAAGAATCCCCTCCTACATCCCACATCCTTGTCTCTCCTGTCTTGTACGCGTCAGTTCTTCTAGATAGATGCCTAAGATTTGTGTGCACAAAGACTAGATCTTCAGCACGCTCTGGAGTTAAGGCATTTCTCTGAAGACTATGGACAAAGCTATAAGTGCTCCAGTTTCTTTCACAGCAAGAAGACGAGGCTGGTCGGCTAAGCAATTTCATGGCCAAACTCATCAACAAGGGAGCAGATTGTCCATGATTTGTCCACCAAGTCATAGGGGAAACAGCCCATCTATCATGGATTGAGTCTGGATCATTAAATTCATCTGAACAGCTAGAGAACCTTGCATACTCTACTGTAACATTAGGACATTTACTTATTCCTCTTCCCGTGATCTGCAGCAAATGAGCTTCAACTCTACTGTAACTACTCAGTTTTTCCATTGGACAGTACTTGCATCTCCACATAGTATTTCCTCCACCAGCTCTTGGTCTCTGCAAAACGGTGACATGATCCCAAAGTGGAGCCTTGATGTTTGTTGCCTCTGTAGCTGCAGATCCTACGCTATTACTTGCACTAGCACCACTCAAATTGGAAGACGCCATCTACTGCATATGCAAACAAGCAACAAGAACTCACTAACTCTGCTGAAATAGAACAGATCGAGAATGGGGAGAGGAAGACGAAGTGGGGAGCAAAGAAATCGAGCAGCAACCTGCTACAAACTCAAGAAGAAGAGATCGAGAATGGGGAAGGGGATTTACTCACCGGAAGAGCTGGATCCACGTCGCAGGGGCGCGGAAACTCCACGGGTGAGCAGGGACGGTCCTCGGCGCCGGCGAGCAGGGACGGGTGCTCGTCGCCGGCAAGCGGAGGCTTGTCGCCGGTGGCCGGCGGGCGGCAGGCGGACGTCCCGGCGGAGCGGATGTCGCGGCGGGCGGGCGGCGGGCGTGCAGGAATGCGCGGAGAGCCAGCTCGCGGCTAGGGCGATGGGATATGCGAGGTTTGTTGGGCTGTTGTTGGGTTGGGCCGTATCCGGTAAGGCTGATACGCCGTGTCCATGATTTGGATACGTATCAGCTCGCGTATCAGTTTTTTTCGAAAATAATAAAAATCGGATACTCCTCGGATACGTATCCAACGCGTATCGGACGCGTATCCGTATCCGATACGTATCGGATACGCGATACGCGTGTTCCACCAAGTATCCGTGCAACGTAGCATGTCATTGACTCATGTGAACCCCACATGTCATTGACTTGTAATGGTATATATCTAACTTTGGTATCTTTTATGTAAGGTGAGTACTACTAAACTTAGCATACCATTAAGAAGTCATCTTGGAATTTCTGTGACTCCATAGCCGGTAGCCTTCTTACGAGGCTTGAGACTTGTCTAAGCAGCGAATTGTCCACTGGAATCTCACCTAAAAACACAAGAAAAGGATTTCAGATGAATTAGTGCCAAAGTGGGCCATTAATAAATTTGGGCAATTAAAGTTCTGAAGGATTAGGTTGAATGACAGAAGGAAACATGAGAAAGACTAAAACAATGTTTCGGTGGTGAAAGATAAATAACCGTAGCACTTTATACACGTACAAACCTTTTTGCATGGCAACAAGATACTGATGAATAACACGGACCCTGCTATTGAGCATCTTGATGGCACTGTGTATTCCTGTAAGATGTGCAGCCACTGCATAAAGGATGAATCAGTATAATTCTGTCCAGAAACATATACCTTGGGTAGTATGACTCAAAAGGTTAAAAGACACTCGAGTTGCCCCTAGTTGTCTCAAGGCATGGGATCAAAAGAAGAATCCTTACACTGAGTTGCCGCTGAGCCGCCATCAGATGGTTTGAGATGGGCAACATGGTCAACAGAGATCCTCTCGGCTTCCACAGTCTTTGATCAAGCAAACTAGTAGTGTTAAAAATACAGAACAAATTTGTAGCTAAACAAACACAAGGGGAAAGCACACACCTCAATTGTATAGTTTGATCTGACAAAGATGAGCTGAGGACTTCCATCAATGACATGCAACTCTTGAAATTACAGAAAATAAAAAAGGAATTAGCATCCAAATGAAAATTGTGCATTTTAAAAACTTAAGTGATTTAAGTATTAGAAGAGTTATACAGCTATCCATGTTATACTAGTACGGTAGTACTTAAATGACTAATGTAGAAAAATATTGGCACCTGGGAAAGGAACTTTAGGCTCACTGGATATCAAACAAATAAACGACCATTTTTTACAAAAAAGGAAAAGGCAATGTGCCATAATGACAAGGTAGAAAGAAAATCTAATTTATGTTTACATCATCATCTCACTTCATAAATAATCTTTGCTGCTCTAAACTATGAAAGAGCAATACATTAACTGGGATATCAGGGTGACTTGGCGATCTAAAATGCTCAGATTTGGAATTACATGCATGCATAACTGAAGTGAACCGAAAATCAAGTGCCAAGCCGCCAATAGTAATGGATTCAGGGTCAGGAGAAGAAAGTTGCAATACATTCAATGGTTCCAAACTTGAGATTATATTAGCTTACCACTCTCATAGATAGTCACAGGGAGGTCCTTCTGGGAGAGGTTGATTGCAGGATTTAATAGAAGATAAACGGGGCTTTCATTAACGTCCATCAACTGGATAACACGTGTCAAAAAAGGTTATGCGGAGGCAACTGAAATATATCCATCACAGATCAAACAAATATCTTGCTGACAAGCAATTCCTCCACTACACTCAAAAGTCAAAATCAAAGATCCACCATTCATTCATCCATACAAACTAAGGTGATGTTCTACAGCGGTAAGTAATATATATATTTGCTGGCACGAGATAACAATACATATTTTTTGCAAGTGGGAAACTTAGGATTAAGGAAATTCATTTGAGAATTTCCTTAGATAATTATACCTTGTAGTTAGGCTTTGAAATGTAAGTAAGGCGACATTTTCGGTTGTTAATTTGCAGCAGTATATATTTTTTATTTTAAACGAGACTTTAAGAGCAGCTTATTAGAAGCATAAATGGGTTACATTATTTGGTTATCTGTAATAGTTACTAGACATCTGCTTCATCACCAATTACAACACTGCAGTGATAGAATTCCCACATTCCACAAGCTAGTCAGTTCCTTCTCTTGTTTTAATAGTAGGAACGTGAAAATAGGTCTACTGCATAACAACAAAATCCCCTAGGTGCTACCCACCCCTAGCAATAACAAATATACTAACTGTAAATTACATCTGAAACCGACACTTCTTCATAACAAGAGCAAACACTAATGCCCAAGCACAATGTTGCAGCCTCTTAGATAGTCAGATTAAGCACTTCAAACCAAAAAAAATGTTCTAACAACTCACGGCTTTGTGGATTTGCATGTCAGTGTCCTGCACATCACTTCCAGTGGAGTACCAGCCCAGCACGTAGAAGTCGGGGAACACCTTCTTATCTGCACATCCACAACCATAACAAGCACTCATCAGACGATCCAACAAACCCTAGCATTCCCTAGAATTCCAAGAGTCATCAAACCCTAAAGAATCCCTAGATTTGAGTGCGAGCTTACAGAGCTCCTGCTTCTTCTCGAGGAAGGCGCGGTCGAGGGTGCCGGAGACGGGGTCGAGCACGAGCTCGAAGCTGTTGAAGATCTCCACCGTCCGGCCGCGCTGCACCCCGATCACGCACCCAAACACCCTCGGCGGCTGCCCCGCCGCCGCCCCGGACGAGGAGGAGCTGTCCCCGGAGCAGGCGGCCTGGGCCTTGACGCGGGTGTGGTGGTCCGAGACGTTCACGATGACGAGGGGGTGGAGCTTGAAGGTGAGGCCGCTGCTGGAGGAGGCGGCGGACGCGGGGGCGGGCGCCTGGCCGTCGGCCGTGGTGGGGTCGGAGGGCGCCGACATCGTCGGAGCCGGGGGAGGGAGAGGAGGGAAGGCGTGACCTAGGTAGCGCCGGCGGGGATTGCGACGGCGACGGGCAGGATGCGAGGTGGAGTTGGGGGTTTTGCGCTGTGGGCGTGGTGGCTTTTGGCGTGCTTAGGTTTTGGGCCTGCGTAGCGTGATGGGCCGAGACGGTTTCTCGTGTTGGGCTGGAGAGGTTGTTCGGCTCTGTGGGCTGGGCTGGAGAGGTTGTTGGGCTTTGTGTTCTGGGCTGGAGCATGGTGGGAGTCCTCAGATGAGCTGGTTGTACTCGACGCTGAGGCTGCAACTCCGGCGCGGCTTTAATCATGTACCACTGCTTCAGTTAATAAAAGTGGTGGTGTGCTAAAAAAAAATACAACTCCGGCGGCTCCGCTCCTCCGTCGACGCGCCGGCGGCTGGTTTCCACCGCCGCCATCCCTCTGACGTCTCTGCAGTGTCTCCGCCTCATTTTAAATCTTGTGCACCTTAGTTCATTTGAATTAGTAAAATTGGTCAAGATTTTGAATTGATGGTTAAAATTTAAAATGACCAACACTTTGGTTTGACAACTTTGGTCTTCAACCAATCAAGTCCCGAGTACCGACCCCCAAATTCGGCTCCGCCTCCATACTGACATGGAGTCTTTGGGCACTGAGCAGTGAGCAAGTTAGCAGCGTGCAACGACAGCTGGACAAGGAGGCTGTCAACAGCTCGGCTCGGCAGGCCAGCGAGGAGGGGAAGGGGTATAGGCCGGCGAGTTGACCCGCGACGGTCAGCGACGTGATGCCTTCCCAACGCCACCGTCACCATTGTGAATTCTGCAAAGGTGAGGTCTCATCTACCTTAAGAGCAACACGCGCAGCAGTAGCTCAAATTAGCATATGTTTTGGAGTAAAGAAGCCAAGATGCTTCCTTGAAAGCTTATTCCAAGTTTCTAACACAACGAAAACTCAAATATGATGATTTTGTAGTGCTTCATAATTACTCAAACCAAGTACCTCCCCGTCCCAAACTATATATCATTTTGTTTTTTCTAAAATAGTAGGTGTTTGTATGCATCTAAATATAGTGTTAAAGAAAAGCCATCAAGTTAGCTAAAAAGGGAGGCTTTAAGTTAACTTAAAAATATGTTTTCTAGGCCAGTGAATATGTTTTCTGAGTAAATTTGCGTAATTTCAATATTTAGATCATTTGCAATTTAGATTTATAGTAAACTTTTATGCATTTTCAGTTGAGAAGTTCAACAGGCCTAACTTATATGAAATGCCAAAAAAGAACTCGACACATAAATTTCCGGTTCATAATGTAAAAGAGCTAGGCACGATGGACACCTAGGCATAAGTTTTTTTAAAAAGTAAAAAAAAAAGCTGAAACACCTCTTGCTTTTCTTCTATGTACAAGTACAAGAATGTCTAGCTAAAACCCTCGGAACGCCACAACTAAACCAATGACGTAGTACATGATTCATGAACACTTACCGCTACTACGATAATAATGATCAAAAGTTTGCAAAAATAGCATTTGTGTGTCCACCCATGCTTAAGCTTGGGCGGCAGGCTCTCTTTCTTTTGTTCAATCTGTCCAACAAATTCTAGCCTCTAGCTCAAAAAAAAGAGTATGTTCGGGATTTTAAAACAAGGGAAAATTGGTCCTGTACCACTGAAAGATCGCCCGCCCCGTAAAATACCACTGAAAGATGACCGCCCCGTAAAATACCACTGAAAGGTGCGAACGTTACCGAAAATTAGGACTCTGTTACAATTTATCACGGGAAACTTTGATTTGGCTCGTTTCAGCACAAAACACGGATATGAAATGACCATGGTACCCTTGGCTGAGAACCCACCCAAAATTCCCCACGAACTCCTCCCTCTCGGTCTTCTCCTCGCGGGCGAACAACGCCCCTCCTCCGGCCCTCCCTGCTACTGCGCCCCTCCTCCGGGCCTCCCTGCGATGGCGCCCCTCCTCCGGCCCTCCCTGCGACGGCGCCCTCCTGCGCCGCTGCCCCTCCCACCGGCGGGACCCCAGGCGCCAGGAGGGCACCCCTTGGGGCCGGGCGCAGGGAGCAGGGCTACGGGGTGCCTTGGCCGGCCCCCGGGGAGCAGGAAGCCGCTCGTGACCCTCCGCCGTCCGTCCTGGCATCCATCCCGGCCTCCACAGATGGATGCACTCCATATTCCCCCAGAGTAAGATTCTTGGGATTCTTAACCCTAGCTCGCTATGTATCTGTTACTGCATGTAGTTGTGTTGTGAAATTAGTTGAAAGAGATGCTCTTTTGGGTCAATGTGTTATGCGATTGAGAGTAGTCAGTATGATTGAACTAGAATTGCAACAAATAAGTCAGATGGGTTGGCAGTGTTGTTAATTTCGCACTGCTACTATTTCAGGATTGATGAAAACAATGCTTGTAGACTAGTGATTGATGTCACCTCCTTCTCCAGTATTGAGGATGGCAGATCTGTATACCATAAGGGGAGAAAATTGGAGTGGTGGGTAGATTCAGAGGAGTACTCCATCATTGACATGGAGAAAGATGTTTCCAAACACTTCAGTTGGGCCACAAATCAAGAGGCAAATTTTTTGTTTATAAATCAGAATGGTGTAACAATGCGACTTGCTACTGATCAAGAGCTTTTAACCTTGTTGTGGGCTTCGAAAATTGTGAAGTTCATCATGACTGTTGGTAGAGGTGTCCATGGGACTCAAATGGTGGATGAGTTGCAGATTCAAGTCACGGGGAATGAGCTGCAAGTTGATGGCAGCAATGAGAGGGACTCCTACCATGTCCCATCTAGAGTTTTAGTTGCAGAATATGAAGACCAAGAATGGGCAGATGAGCCAGAACTGGGGGTTATAGCAGCTAGCCCTTCTAGAGTGGAGGAGGAGGAGGAGCACTATATGGAGCCTGGTTTTGACCTGGAGGGAGATGATCCAATTGGAGCAGATGAAGAGTGGAGGTATTTTAAGCAGCAACATAAGGAAAAGAGGACAGTGGAGAATAAAAGAGTGCAGAAGCTATATGAAGGTAATGATCCAGAGGCTGTACCAAGTGATGAAGCCACTATGATTTGAGAGGCATATGTTGCACATACTACATATGACAGAGATAACCCTGAGGTGAAGACAGGATCCACATTTGTTGACAAGAATGCATTCAAATTGGTTATCAAGCAATATGCAATTAAAAGAGAGTTTCAGACATTTGTGGAACATAGTGACAAAGAAAGATACAGAGCAAGATGTGCAGATCCAACTTGTGAATAGAGGGTTCATGCAAAGAAACTTTGTGGCTGCCCTACTTTCATGGTATTTTTTCATTTTTTAGAATGTGTATTTACTAATCATGTGTATTTACTTTTTATGTGTCTTTATTTTTCATGTGTCTTTACTAATCATGTGTCTTTACTGTTCAGATTGTCTCCATACCTTGGAGTGGACTCCACTCACCTTACGGGCAAATACAATGGACAACTAGCTTCAGCAACAGCAATTGATGGCCATAATTGGATGTATCCAGTAGCATATGGAATTTTTTACAAGGAGACAAAAGCTGATTGGGGTTGGTTCTTGAAACAATTGAAGAGAGCAATCGGGACTCCGCATGGATTGGCAATTCACACTGATGCTTGCAAAGGCTTAGAGACAGCAGTCCATAAAGTTTTTGGAGGTGCAGTAGAGCACAGAGAGTGTTTTAGACACCTAATGCAGAATTTTAGGAAACAATTTGAAGGAGATGTAATGAAGTACATGTGGCCTTGTGCTTGGGCATGTACCATGCGGAGGCATAAGTGGCTTTGGGATAGGATTACTGAAAGTTGTCCAGAAGCAATTCCTTACTTGCAAAAAAATCACAAACAAATCTGGTCGAGAGCTAATTTTTCAGGAGAGTGCAAGGTTGACTATGTCAATAACAATATATCAGAGTGCTTCAACAACTGGATTAAGGAGTGCAAAGGTTTGCATGTGGATTCCCTTATGGACACAATTAGAGACATGATAATGGAAAAGATAGCCATGAGGCAGGTCATAGCTCAGAAACTTGAAGGGTCAATTCTTCCTAGTGTTATCAATGAACTGAAGATGAAGAGTAGAAATTTGAAGTACACGATCAAGGGGAGTGGTGGACTTAAGGTAGAGGTGTCTGGATTGACAAAGGACAACTATCTTTGGAGGCATGCAGTAGACCTTGAATTGAAGACATGCTCATGTGGTCAATAGCAAATTTCTGGTAAACCTTGCACCCATGCCATATGTCTCATAGGTTCATTGAGACAGCTGAAACTTGAGGACTATGTTCATGATTACTACTCACTTGAGCGTTTCAAGGCTACTTATCAATTTGTGGTAAACCCTATGGTTGACAAGGCACAATGGCCTGTGGTTGATCCTGGGTTTGATATGTTGCCTCCAAAGCTAGAGAGGGCTGCAGGGAGACCAAGAGTGAAGAGGATCAAGGCTAGAGGCGAGTCAGGGACAAGAGGACCTTACCAATGTAAAAGATGCTTCCAATTTGGGCATATTGAGAAGGGATGCTCTGAGCCACCTACTGAACTTGGTGCTGAATTACCACCTTCATTTGCTGCCAAATCAAAGTGAGTTGAAATTCTTGCTGTCCTTTTTTTCATTGCCCTTTGCCTTACATAATAATTTGATAACATTGTTGTTATATGTAGAAAAAGGAAAGGAGAAGCTGGAACTTCAAAACAGCCTGCTCCTAAAAAGTCCAAGAAGGGTGCAGCAGCAAGCACATCTACTCCTTGGTCCCTCAACCACCTGGAATAGCTAGCACCTCTACTTCCATAGTAGTTGAAGCACCAGTTAGTCCGGGACCAACAACAAGACGCATGGCAGCTTCTGTCTCCACTCTCACAAACTCACCAAGCACACCAGTGAGTCCGGGACCTACAACTAGAAGAATGGCTGCACAATTGGACATATCACCGGGAGGCATTGCTAGGAGGGTCATCATCAAGTAGGCTAGTGTTGACTGTATGTGTTGGATGCCAGATCCTGAATGTTTGCATTGACCACTATTTTGGCCATGTGTTGGCTGTTTGTGTTGGATGGGCATGTGGCTGCATGATATGTATGACAATATGTAGGGTGTTGAACCTGTTCTGTTGAACAATATTTAGTGCATGTGTTGAACCAGAATATTTCTTCCTTGTGTTAGTTCATATTTTGCTCATATGTTGACATGGATTGCCTTCAAATGGTCTCAGTTGAGGTGCTGCTGGTGATTCTTATGTTTTCAGTTGCCTGGTAACAGTTTAGGGGTATTTTTGTTCGAGTTAATAGAGTAGCTGCTGAAATTTAACAGAATGATATTTTCAGTTCGGGTTTGCACCTTTCAGTGGTATTTTACGGGGCGGGCGATCTTTCAGTGGCACAGGACCAATTTTCCCTTAAAACAACTTGTGTTGATTTGCCGACTTGTTGTTAGAGAAAATACTACGCAATAAGCACAAACACTGCGCAAAAAGCAGAGAAGCCGAACGGACTATATGCTCTGTAAAAATATGGAGTATTATCAAAGAACCAATCATGTATATGAGTTATCGGAAATTTTTCTATGACTCATGTGAGAACATGACAAATCTTACTTAGGTCCTGTTCTTTTGCTTAGAAAGGAACAGTGAAAAACACTAATCACTCGTCACATCCATCATACATTCTCTCACAAAAAACACTATTCCGACACTATTCATTTGCAACTTTACTATTCTTTTCAACCAAAAGAACGGCCCTTAGCGGGAAGGAAATTTCATGCAAACTTTTCACACTTCGAAAAGCAAAAAAGAAAAAAGAAAAAAAATTCCTCAACTAACCGCGAAACTTAAAAGACGGAAAAAAATGTGATCACAACTACCCATATACGCAGGCCAATCTCTCACGTGTCCGGTGCGGTATCTTGGCCTTATCGGATCTTACAGCTTCCTGCCCTCCACACCCGCAAACCCACCGCCGCACGGCGACTCCCCCTCACCTCACCCGCCGCTCCTCTTCTCTCACCTCGAGGCGGTCGCCGCTCGTCGCCGGCGACGACCGAAGCGGGGCGCCCGTAGCGTCGGCGAGCGCGCCTGTCCGTCGGCGGAGGGGGCGGCCGAGATGGCGATGCGGCACCTCGTCACGGGCCAGAACAGCTGCGCCCCGGACGGCGCCTCGTCGTCCAACCCCCTCAACGCCTTCGCCAACGCCGTCCTCGGCCAGTCCTCCAAGACGCAGGTGGGCGTCCTTAGCCTTAGCTCAGCGGGAGTAGTCTGGAGCTCGGGGGCTTAGTTGACGCCGCGGTGATGGTCTCAGTCTTGGATCAGCCAACCGTGCCGCTCGGGTTGGATGATTTGTTATGGGCTGAGCAATCGTGTCGGAAGAGAAATCAATCCTGTTATTTTAAGTTGTTGGTAATTCGACCATTCCGTTATGTTTAGGCTGGTATATCATGTCACATGTGTTATTTGTGCGGTAATTATGTGAGCTCCAATTTGCTAGTATATCACCGCACTAGTCTACTAGATGTTCCTGATTCTGAGTAGAATTACTGATCTCTGCGTTCCACTGTCACTTGGCTCCGATTGAGTTGTGAATTTGTTTAGCTGGAACTGAAATTGCCAGTAACTGTACACCTCAGTCAAGATCATGTATCAAATATGAGGTAGTTCTTTTCTGTTGCCAAAGAGGAGCAGGATGAAACAGCTCATTTTGCTTCAGTTGATAGGATACTCAATTTTCCAATTTAAGTACTCAGTAAGAAATCTAAGTGAGAATTTCTGATTGACTTACTTATCGTACCGTGTTTCTGTGATATAAATAAGAGTGGATCTGTAATATTATGCTGTGGTTAACCTCCAAATGCATTAATTAATATGTTACAGTCAACATCAACACAACTCTCTCCATAAAACACCCTTTTCCTTTTATTTGTGCAGTCAATAAAGGAACTTCCTGGCTCAGCCAGTGTTCCATCTACATCTGGTTTTGGCACAGCTGCTCCCTTGTCAACCATCCCAGGTTCAGAGAATGAGTTCAAACAAGATCAACGACCCCTTGCACGGGTAAGGGTTATTCTGAATGCTGCCCTTTTATTCCCTTTACATGCAATCCTAAGTCCTAACTGCAACTGAGAACTTGTAGGGTGCCGACTTCATTCGTGGAGGTCCTGCTAATGATTGGATTGAATCTTTTCGCCCTCCTGGGGTTCCTGGAGTTGGAGGAGCAGAATCACAATTTGCAGAATTTGACCAAATCTATAACAATACAGGGACAACCATTGGACCGCCCTTGGATGGTAAATGTATAGATTTTAGTCTTTCTTTTTACTGGTTGTTTGTCTGTGTGTGTTGCACAAATACATATCTGCTCTTATTTATTACACAAATACTCTCAGCTTGTTGAATACAGCTTAATAATTATTATTGTGTCAGCCCCCTCAGTTGAGGAAGACCTGTGTTTCTCCCTCTCTGAGGGGGTGGGGAGTCTGGGATATCTCAGTAGCAAAAACTGTAACGTAGGGCGTACTGATCTGCTGAACTCTGTAATTTCGTTGCCTTGGTAATGAAATTCGGGCATGGCCCTTAGTGGACAAAATTATTATTGTGATTATTACTGCTCTTATATATTACAATCCTTGCTTTTGTGTGGCCCTGAATGTTTCACATCTGGCATACTTCCAACCCAACTTGCTTGAGATAAAAGGTTTGGTTGTATCGACAGTAGGCACTAGATCCCACTTTAATATGTAGTGCTTGCATACTATGGAATAGTTAAAATTTTAAATGCCTTGGTTCTTGACTTTTTGTTATGCATATTGTGTTTGATTGTGAGTTTTGAAGTTTAATATATTGAAAAAAAGCCTTTGATAAATAGATGCGTTGTTCTTCTAACATACTATATGAAAATGGGGAGTTTACCTCCGGCTTAGTATTTTCCTAGTTTTCAATGATACCAAAATACAACACTATAGTGATTCTCACATAATTCATTTCAGGTCCACCACAAAGAGTGTTGTCTGGTGTCTTGCATTCTTTTCTTGCAAGTGGCAGAGCTGGTGTGCCGTTTCAACCTGTTCCAGTACCAGCTCTTGGTTTATCTGAAAGTGACAAACAATGCATACGTGATCGTAGCTGCATAATGGCACGGCATATTTTGGCTGACCAACCAGAAGAATATATACAGGCTCAGGTTAACTTATAATTTCTAAACTCTCCGGATCTGAAAAATTACCTAGGACCATATGTGGTTTGATCAAAATATTGCTGCTTTCTGTTCGCTTGTTTAGCTAGAATTGCACAGTACCTTCAGTTTTGCATGTACCTTCTAAGTTCAGTATTTCTCTTATTGTTGGTGATCTTACTTTTTTATGTGTGTCAGGTCAATACCTTGTTGCATTCACTTGATATTGACAACCGTATGAGAGGCCCTATGCATGGACAATACCCAGATCTGGAGCAGTATTGGAATCAGTCCCAAAGTTCTGTGGGACCTGCTTCAATGCATAATGCTGCAGATAAATGGATTACCGAGTTTGGCAATCAAAATAATAACCCAGAAAGTTGGGCAAATTCTTTCGAGCAGCAATATGGCCCAAATGGTTGGGCCTCTGAGTTTGAACAGGTCAGAGTCTTCAGCATGCTTTTTTAGGATATCTGCAATATTGATTCTGGAAGTTGCTTTGTTGTTGAACTAGTTATCCTAGAAATAGACAGGATGTGGAGTTGATATGGATTTATCTTCTCAGCTCCTTTTTGCCCTCAATTCAATTCTATGTCCAATTTGGATGCTTAAAATTGCTTTACCTTCTTGCAATGCCCTTGTGCCTGACATGCTCAATTTTTATTTAGTACCTGTGATTTAAATTCTCATCTTTTTTTCCTATTGTTGCAGCATCAGTCTCAGATGGCCGTGGGTCAGATGGGAGGAGCGAACATGGCTAGCCTCGCTGCTATGGAGCAATCCCGTATGCTTGCACAAACATTAGCAAGTAATAATGACCCAAAGTTTCAGGTATAAATGATGACCTGATCACTGTATATAACTCTGTTTTATATGTGCTGTGCACTATGATTTGCTAGATAAGTAGTATCTACCTCATTTTCCAACTTGAGTTGAATTTTGATTGAAGCAACTCGTCCTAGTTTGCTCTGTTTGTTCTGATTAGTATCTCTGTACACAATTGGTTGGCTGGATGTGATGCATTAATAATTAAAATCCATTTGGTGTACATATGCTGTTGATCTATCATTTTGCTACATGTAAAAGCAGATCATTTTTAGCATTAAATATGCACATTCCATCGGAGTGTTTTCCCTATTACTTCTGGTGAACTTGTGAGTGGTGTAGGGACTTATTGCATTATAATCTTAGATAACTTTAACAGGATGACACATGAGCCATCAGCTATGAATCACCGATACTTCGCTGACCTTGTCGTACCCATATCCGATACTTTCTCCATTCCAAATTGTAGGTTGTTTTGGCTTTTCTACATTCATAGATATTATTATGCATGTAGACATACACTGTATCTAAGTGCATAGCAAAAACTATTCACCTAGAAAAGCCAAAATGGCCTGCAATTTGGAACGGAGGGAGTACTTGCTTATCTGATACTTCAATACGTTAATACTTGGATACTCTCTCTGTATCAGCGCTGGGTTGTTTTCCAAATCGTGTATGGCTGTACAGGTATCACTGTATTGGTGATACATAGGCCATCAGTTTGGAAATTATTACCATATTCTTTTGCGTGCCACTTTTTGAAAAGTTCTTTGCATACTTTGGATTTCTTTATAGTTTTTTTTACCGTAAAACTGGGGAGTTCCCTCACAGCATTTCGTTGCATTTCATCTAAATATAATCTTGCTTTCAAGATTGACCGAGTGGGGGACCTTGTTGGATATGCAGAGAGGGAATAGTGCGCTTTTGCATTGACTGTTCACTATTACTTGTCGTATCTGAACCATTGTTGTTCAGTATTGACTTGAGATTTTCCTAGACCGTGTGTCAAACAACAATATGTTTAGCAGTCTTATATTAAGTTTATAGGGTCATTTGGATCATCCTGTTGTAAGGGCCTGACAATATCCTCTTTTTTCTCATTTTGGGAAGAATTCTAAGTTCTTCCAGTTTATTTCAAAGATGAGCCGTGGTGAACTTATTATAGAAGATAATCAAGTAAAACAAGGTTCAGCATCCCAATCCAATGGCTGGGCTGATGAATTTCAAACACAGTACAATGCTAATGCAAACTCATGGGCGGATCAGTTTGCACATGAAGAGGTAATAACAGAGAGATGGGTGTACAGCATGCTTAATGGAGATTTAATTTTCCATGGTCAAAGTAAATTTTTTGATAATCACTGGTGCATCATGGCGCTTTATAACATGCTTTTTTTTTTTTGCCTATGAGCATGTGTGAAACCAGAAGTCTTCCGGATGTGTTTGTTAAGTAGATTTGCAGAACTGCTGAAGCTTTGGATTAGATATCTCCCAAACCCATGGTGGCTGCATTTTCTCTATAGGACCTACTTCCATATGATGAAATGATCGTCCTTTAGCATTCTTGGTGTTGGCAGCATCACATCTTTTGTTTCATTCGCACTTGTACCAGCTGTGGTCTGATTATATTTTTCTCTATTCTTTATCCTGCAGCTTTCGCAAGGGGCGGATAAGTGGGCTAGTGAATTCTCTAGTCAACATAATCAGGGCGCTCTAAATGAGAGCTGGGTTGACGAGTTTTCAAAATTAAATGTCACTGATGAATGGGCAGAAGAATTTAGTGGTGGTTTTGGCGAAAGCTCTGCCGATCCATGGGCAGATGAGTAAGTACAAGTCTCTTGTGCCTCTGTACATTTGCTTTGTCATGGGAATAGCATTCAGTTTGAGTCGACAGCAAATGCTTCTTTCTTGGTGTGTTGTCAGACCTATCAATCAGATACTGAAATAACTTTGGGACTTCTATTCAAATATCCCATTTAGTTTGGCAAATTATTAATATAATTGTCTAATTAGTTTATATACTGTGTGAATTATGTTGTGTTTTAGAGGAGACCGTTTCATATAGCTGTTACATTATGGTATCATACCACTAAGTGTTATCATGCTTTGTTTCTAGGTTCCAAGAACACTTGTCATCTTTCAAACAGAGCTCAGGTGCTTCTCGAGGGGTTTATGTTTTTTCTGAGATGAACCCGTATGTTGGTCACCCTAATCCAATGCAAGAAGGACAGGAGCTCTTCCGCAAGGGCCTCTTAAGTGAAGCTGTTCTTGCTTTAGAGGCTGAAGTTTTGAAGAATCCTGATAACGCTGAAGGTTGGAGGTTGCTAGGAGTAACACATGCAGAAAATGATGATGACCAACAGGTGATGTGTCTCCCTTTAATGTTTAGATTCTTTTATGTGTCAAATATGACTGTATCGAAAATCAAAAGGCATGGGCGCTTACTTTTTCTCAGTATGTAGGACAACATGTATACTGCATTTTTGTGTGTGAGTTGTGTTCATTATTTTTTTTTTAGAAAACGCAGGAGAACTGCGTTTCATTGTATTAGAGAGAAAAAAAGAGGGCCCCCCTACAAAGCCTATCTCTCATACGGGGGAATATGAGAGCAGGTTACAACAAAAGTGGGTTAAGAACCGAGCAGAACACTAAGGACCTGACCAACAAAACCTCTCTCTCGAGCCTCAGAGAGCTCCAGCAAGACCTAGACCCTGCAGCCTTTTGGCGCCGGCCATACACCAAAGACTATGTTCCTCCTTCAGATCCTTCATGATGGTGGTGACTGAGGAAGTTGTCCCATCGAAGACACAGGCATTCCGGTGTTTCCAGATAACCCAAGCACAAAGAATGATAAGCGAATTAACTCCTTTCTTATATTTCTTTTTGACATGCTTCAGTACTCTACGCCACCAACCAGCAAAGCTCTCTGTCTGCTGCCCAAGAACAAATTCACCAAGGTTCAACAGGGATAGGATATTAAACAAAATCTGCCTTGTCACCACACATGTGACTAGTAGGTGTTGAATTGTTTCATCTTCTTGATCACATTAAGGGGCAAAGTTCTGGATGGGGCAGCCCCCTCTTCTCAAGTTTGTCGGCGGTCCAGCACCTATTGCGGAGAGCGAGCCAAAGGAAGAGCTTACATTTATTTGGGGCCCAAGACTTCCACAATCTTTTCCATGGAAAAAAGCACGGTAGGCAGACTTAGCAGTATAGCATCCTCCAGCTTCTAGCCTCCAGATGTGTTTGTCCTCCTCCTCATTCAACACAATGTCCTGTAAGCAGTCCCAAAGGTGCAAGAATTCCCTTATACCGATCCAGGACAAGCCTCCTTGAATAACCGAAACCCATCTGTTATTGTTTAAAGCTTCAGCTACAGTTTGCCTTTTGCGGATTCTAGGAGGCACACTAGCAAAGACCAGCGGCGCAAGAGATTCCACCGAGCAACCCAAGATCCATTTGTCAGTCCAAAATAAAGTGGAATTGCCATTTCCTAATTCCGTGTGTACAGCCATAGCAACCAAGGCCAGCGAATTGGGATGCGAAGGGAGTTCCAGATCTGTCCAGGGGCGGTCGGTACGACTCTTCTTTTGCCACTGCCATCTAGCTTGCAGAGCCCATGCCATAATTTCCAGGTTAAGAATGCCGAGCCCACCAAGATCCAAAGGCCGTGTAACCTTTTCCCAAGCAACAAGACAGCACCCTCCATTAGCTTGTTCCTTTCCTTTCCAGAGGAACCCCCTTCTGATTTTGTCAATTGCTTTAATGAACCACTTGGGGACATTCACAGCGATGAGGAGGTGGATTGGTACAGCAGAAAGAACAAACCGTTGTGTTCATTATGAGTTTTGAATAGATCGATTTCGAAGAGTTGTTTAACCAAATATGAGAGGTAAAAAGCATTAGTTGGGTGGCTGAACTTGATTGCATGTAGCTGTCCTGTATGCATTATACAAATTGTCATGAGGGATAGTGTGAACCATGCTCCATTGCAATTTCTGTATACCTATCGGGAAAAATGCACTTTTGTTAGTCTTCGGCACAATAAAATATGATGTTATGATCTAGGGGTTCCATGCTTCTCCTTTCCATTACGATGACTTTTGTTTCTATTATTGCTTTGAATTCAGGCCATTGCAGCAATGATGCGGGCGCAGGAAGCTAATCCGACAAACCTTGAAGTTCTTCTCGCTCTTGGTGTTAGTCACACAAATGGTTAGTGCCTGGAATTGTGAGAGCAATTTAATGTCCTCAATGTGCTCCTGTCTCTCTTGAACATAATTTACTGACAGAAGTTGTGATTGGAAGTAATCTTATTTCCACACTGATGCAAAGCTATTTCACCAGGAACGGTGAACAACTAAACACACCTCATTGAACTTATTCATGTTGGAGGGAAAACATATCTTTTTTCTTTTGTAATTTCAAAGAAAATAAAAACCTTTCCTTGCTCCTCTAAGCTTCATGGCCAATAATGGAATGCTTTGCTAATAGCATTTTTATTATTTAAAATATTTTAATTTAGTTCAAGTAGGAAATTAATCAAAACAGTGAACTATATGATATCTTGAAAGGGTTTAATCCTTCTGCACAATTTCTGCAGAATTGGAGCAGGGAGAAGCATTAAGATTTCTTTATAGGTGGCTTCAGAAGCATCCAAAATATGGGGGCCTTGCCCTTCCACAGTCTACTGATTCACCTTATGGTCCAGATGTAAGTGCATGCTATGTGCTTTTAGTGTGGATGTTTCAGTTTTGTATAGTAACTCATTGAACTATGACAACTTCAGATTTCTGATGGGTATCCTGTATGCATGATTAGATGTTTTTAGTGTAGTCATATACTTTTGTCCATTCTAATGTGTTTTGATATATTTATTTCTCAAAATATTTTCATTCTGACGTACTAAATGCTTACATCTCAGGTTGTTAGATTGTTTAATGAAGCAGCTCAGATGTCACCTGAAGATGCCGATGTACATATAGTTCTGGGAGTCTTATACAACCTATCAAGAGAGTATGATAAAGCTATAGCTTCATTTAAGACAGCACTACAGCTCAAACCTCAGGACTATTCACTCTGGAACAAGCTTGGTGCAACCCAAGCAAACAGTGTCCAGAGTGCTGATGCAATATTGGCATATCAGAAGGTAATTAGTGACGATATGTTTTAAATTTCAACTTTGGTCATTCTTCCCAGTCGATGACCCAACTTTGTTTCTATCATATTTTATTATGCTTATTAAATGCCACTTATCCTGTCCTTTGTTGGTCTTTGGCTATTCCTTTTGGTGGAATATTTCTGACTACTATATCTGTGTTAGATGCAAAACTAGCATGTAAAACTGTATGGTTGTTGTCTACTTGTCTTAACATAAATTCCTAAATAATGCATGTGGGTCCTGTTGGACTTGTTGAAACTTGGAAGTGAGTATTATATATAGACTGACACAGACATGGAAGAAGTGGTTTCATGTGTCAACTTTAGTGGGCAAATTCATGTTACAATGTAAGATTTGTTTGGCCAAATTCTTTAAAGACATCTCATCAGTTTGATTAACATAACATTTTTTGTATTATCTCCTCCATCTATGGCTGATATAAATAAATAGTTGTAATTCAAACTTATCTCTGGCTTATCCAATGTAGATAATATTGCGGCATCCTGGTACAATAACCTTTGTTTATGCATTCGAAACACAACTAATCACAATATGTTGCTTATTGGTTTCAGGCTCTAGACTTGAAACCGAACTATGTCCGTGCATGGGCTAATATGGGAATCAGCTATGCCAACCAGGTAATTTTTCTCAAGTACTGTACGGACACATTTTATGCTTGATCGTGTTGTCGACTGTAAATCACATTCTTTAATACTACCTTGTGTGAAATAAGAGGCCACATTTTGACTTTGCGTACCTTATCCAACATGCAACCATGATGGAACTTCTTTTTCTTTTTGTTATTTTTGCGAACTGTTGTAACTTTTGCATTTCAACAGACAACCTGGTAACCCATATTAATGCAGTTTTTTTATATGTTGCTTTTGCAGGGTTTGTATGAAGATTCCATTCGGTACTATGTAAGGGCAGTTGCCATGAATCCGAAAGCTGACAATGCCTGGCAGTACTTGAGGATTTCTCTTGGGTATGTCATGAACATTTGCTGTTCCTACATGCGAACCTCACGAGTCACAATAAGCAATACTGATTTTTACTAACTAATCATGTGCTGTTCCATTTTAAATCAGCAATGCGTCACGAGCGGACATGATTGCTGCATGTGATGCCCGCAACCTCGACGCTCTTCAGAAAGAGTTCCCTCTGTGAGTCTTGGGACAGTAGCTGTTGAGCAGATCCTCATCCAGGAAGGAAAGCAGCAAACTTGCAATACGCACGCTGTTATTGGCTGCGCTCATGGAAATGGAACTGGAATCCAATAGCCTTTTGTTTTTCTGATTCTTGTTTGATGTATGTTGATTCTTCTATTTAACAAGCAAGTGGGGATGTATAGGAAGTGGGAACAACACCGAATTGTAGATGTTAAATACCATGGCAATTGGCAATGGTGGCAAAGGGAGGACAATATTTGTAGTTACACATTTACAGGATGAACGGCAGGAATAAAAAGAATGGTGAAATAAAAAATGCTTTTTATCTCGAGGGTGGCACCTCTGCTTGTTCATTGATATAATGGAAATATATCTCCTTTATTCTTATCTGATACCTGGTAGCCGTGACTGGAATATATCTCCACCTCGTATACATCTTCAGAGGCCCAGAATTTTGTCAAATGAAAAAAAAATGACCTCCGGGCTTTTCTGAGCTTTGTTTGCTGGGAGGTACACGCCGTTCGCCTGCGCCCCGTCCAAGACCACCAGCAGCTTTTCTGAGCTTTGTTTGCTGGGAGGTTACACGCCGTTCGCCTGCGCCCCGTCGAAGACAGCCTGAGCCAGCGCGACAAAATCGCGACGGGTGACTTCATAAAAACATACGTACATACTACATGCCTACTGTACTCGCTTTCGTTTCGGTGCCGGGGCCGCTTCAACCGACAACCGAAACGTACTCGTCCAGCAGGCTCTTGTATTGCTCCCGCGCCTTCTCAATCTCGACCCGCAGATTCTGTTCCTATTGAGCACAAGCAGATCAAGGGTTCAGTCAGCACGGTGTAATAATCAGGTCGGATGCAGTGTTCTGTGATAATGATCATGACAACTATTCTATCAAAAAAAGATCATGACAACTAACCACACAGGATGGTGTGGTCAGAGAGATTTTACCTTGGCCAGCAGCTCCTTCTCCGCCATCTCGAAATGCGAGCACCTACACATAATGCGAAACAATGCTGTTACACGCTTTGCCCAAAATCATTGTATGATGAAAACGGAAGCGGAGGATTGCTGCTGGACTCACTCTTCACGGAGCATCCGATTCTCCAGCTTCAAGAAGGAAATTTCCTTGAGGTCTCGCTCTCCCATGTGTTGGCATGCCTGTGCCATCCAGAGGCCATAGTTTTCAATACAATGTGCATTCCGTAGTTGCATTGATTAAGGCGAAAAGAGTGCATAAACATGATAGCATGGATGAGCAGCAAGATCCTGTTTGTACTGACCTGATCATCAGCGGAGCTGCTGCCAGCCAAATCATGTGTGGCCTGCTTTTTAGACGTAGCCGTCGGAGCTTCATCGTCATTCTTCCTTTTTCTTGTCTCCACAAAATCAGTGCCAGGAGCGACGAAAGATGAGGTTGTCTGGTTGACTTGCGCGGTCTGTGTAACTGACGGGGACTGACCAGTAGGTGTGCTTGGTGCAGCACCCTCTGTTCCAGCAGGTGCTGCACGGGAACTAGCCGGCACAACAGCAATTGGAATTGCATTCAGGTAGGTGATGTCAGATCTCAAGGGTGGCACCAAAACCACAGGAGCAGGTGCACTCCCCTCTGATGGCTTGGCAGGACCATACGCTATTGGTAGCATTGCTGAAGGAGCACGAGGAGTTGGAGCCGCACGCACACGTGGTGGTTTCACGTATCCAATCTTGTGACAATAAATATCCCTGAGGAAGAATCGAAACATTGCATGGTGATCAATGGCTGAGCAAAAAGCCTTGGTGCATGGTACATTTGGGAGGAACTATCATGCAAGGAAACAGAATCTGGACCTTACCAGTATTCATTAGTCATCTCTTTCAATCGGTTCATCAGCCTCTGAAACAGCTGCGACTTCTCAAAGTCCTGTTTGTTATGAGTGGGCTTGATGAAGTCCGCCTCCAGTACCCCAGCGACGCTTCTACCCTTACTGCCCGCAGAACTCAGAACTCGATGAAACGGCTGCAATAGATATATTTATTTTGGGGGGAAAAGGTCAGATATAGATGTGAGTGAATCATATTTTTGTCTTTGAATCCTCAAACAAAGTGAATGAATGCAAGGGACCAGAAACTCACCAAAATAAGGCGATTCTTATGATAGATATTAAATCCGTGCACACTAATAGTTGGAGCGCCATCTAAGAATCCAATGGTTGTAAGCACCTCTGCCTGAATCAATCAAGGAAAGTGCAAAAACGAGAAATGAGAACAAGTGTCTTGAAACTCCATGGTTGTTCCTATGGTAAGAGTAAGGGAGCACGCAATGTGGAGCAGCTAACAGAAGATTGTTCTTGTTGAGAAGACAAACCTCTTGTCTTCCGCAAATTTGGGGTTTATAACTGATGCATTCAGGATATATTATATCAGCAGCAATGCTGTGACGCTTAACTTCTTGCCCTCGAAGTACGATCCTGAAGTAATCAGGTAGTTGCAGATACAAGACAGAAACGTAGACCTGCAGGATGATATGTCAGCAACCAACTCACGAATATTGTGCATGAGTTGCAAACTGTATGACACTCACCCTAAGAGAATAGCGCAGTCGATTAGCCAAATGATTTTCATTAGCCCTTTTAACAGCAGTACTAAATTCTTCTGGATTTGGCGCACCACTTATAATAATATCCTGAAATGCAAACAAACAGAAAAACTTTGATGATCAGTTCAACGTAGAACACCAAAAAAACTGTAAGAAAGCACTCTGACAATGTGACAATTTGAAAGAAAATAAAATCTTTCTTTTCTAATTAAAAGAATCTACAAGACAAAGCAAGATTTAAAAGGTTAATATTAGATTAATGGTAACAGTTCAGATAGAAAGCAACTACAAATTCAGAGTTAAGAATGTTGCTTTAGTAAGAAGCAGTAATCATACTGATTCATTCAAGTTATATATTTGATGGTTACCTCAGGGTTTGTGTCGAAGTCAAGCTCCAAATTACCGTCATCATTGGACCACAAATTGAACACTATAATCTTGGTGCCATGTGGACCGATGTCTTTGAACTGTTCATCAACCACAGATTAAAACAACCATTAGCATTTTGAACTGTCTTTTAGCGATATTACTGAAACTAGATGGGGTTCTGCTAGCTCCAACTTAGTTTTGGAAGGTCTAAGTTAATCAACTTAGCAACGTAATGCTTTCTTAGTAAATCAAATATTATCTCTAGACTTGAAATGGATGGCATACATTTTGCATCAGCTCTTCTTCTGTTGCAAAAGGGGACCATTTCAACAACACTGCCAAATTTGAGGAAAACTGCTCTGAACCATGTCGCTCTAATCGTGTAGTTTGCCCTCTTAATAGATTGCATTTGTAATCCACCTAAAAAAAGATAATGAACAATTAGAAATAAAGAAAGTGGTGCACACACACGCACGCGCACACACACACAGAGGACAGAACATACCACAGGAACTATAACATCTGTCTGGCCAGTCTCCACCAAGAAAGTGTAGGAGAGGAGACCAATGGATTGTGTAGGCCCACTGAAACCAACAAGTAATGTGTCATTATTTCAATTGAGAAAGAAAAGTAATTCACAGAAAGAAAGACATATAAGTGTGTTTGTACCCGCTCTTTGTGCAGCGGCTGAAAACAATAACATCTGCCCCGAGCCGCATTGTGCTAGTCTTGAATCCATTTCCATCTGATCAGAGTGGTAAATGCCAAGTGTTAAACAGTGGATTTTTGGGAGATGACTAGGTGATTATAAAGCAAAGTTAGGAAGCAATACATTGGCCAATCGAGGATCCTGATTGTTTCTCTGAAAATCCAAAGCTCATGCAACGTCTCAAGGAATCAGGATCCATGCCTCCACCATCATCTATGTAGTAATCAGAAAATATGCACTCTGTTAGTTTCAAATTAAAGACATGGCATGCATACCTAGATTTTCAAACACAGTTCCATTATAACTCATGCAAATTCCATAAAAAGGATCAGAGACTTTACAAGTTTGTGTTTTAGGTCCTTATTATCCAGATCAAATATCAGTTCAAAATGTTGTTAGGTTAAGTGAAGGAAACAAAAGTAATATGATAGTAATCGGTACCTTGAACTAGTAAAGCTGGTGATCCGTTCCGGTTGTCGATGACTTTGTCCACCAATATTCTTGTAGCACCACCAGTTTCTATCTGTTGACAAAATACAATCAAATCACATATTCCACCCTGAATAATCAAAGCATGCCACTGAACAAAATGAAGCTGTTTAATTACCTCATCAACCGCATTGTCCAACAACTCCGCCATGGCTGAAACAAGGCAAATGAAGCATAAAGACACAATTGCAACGGTAACATTGTAGTCTGGAAAAAAAAATTGCACACAAAAGCTTACCTCCAAACGGCCATTTGTGCGAAGTCGCGTTGGAGTGTAGAAATTCAGGGTGGACGCACATGCGATTCTGCACAGCTGCAACGGAGCAAGGTGGACAGCATAAAGTGTTAGAGGCACATTTCGTTCAAAAAGAGTGTTAGAGGCACACTACCAAGAACTAAAAATTTTGCACGAAACACATTGCGCCGTCGTACGTACTCTGAGGCTGCCGCGCAGAGCTCCCGGCGCCCGCGTCATAATCGCCGGCGCCCCAAAACTTCCTGCTTAACCGTGGTGCGGGGCAAGGACGGCGAGCCGATGTGCCCTCGAGTGCCTCATCAGCATTGTTGGTCTGATAGCCGGTGCCACCCGACAGCTCTGAAGCGGCCCGGTTGAGGACACACACCGCTTGCGCCTGCGTTTGCGGTGGCAACGACGTCGCCTGAGAGGTGCTGGGCCCGTGGAGGCCCCGCTGGATTGGGGTGGCGGTGATCGGGGACAAGAAGGGCTTGATGTCCAGCTGCTCGTCCATGGTGTCGTTCGTCGTCACGTTGGTGCGGCGGTTGCTGTTCATGACATGACAAAGCAGAGGGAACGGTTAGTGGGGGTCGATGGTATCGAGAATGTCATTTTCTCTCAACAAAATGAACATGTTTTCATGTATAATGTTTGTTTGCAAAAGAATGTTTTCATGTAATCAACTTAGTGTTTCTACTTTAACATTTTATCTAAAAATTTTGTTTAAGAAATCCCGCAGCAACGCACGGGGTATCACCTAGTTGGAAAATATTTATTGGAAGATTGTTGGTTGGATTAGATTAAGATCCATCTCATCTATACATCAAGAAATTTGGGCTAAAAAAAAGTTAAAGTGTGTCAAGTTCTATCCAAAGAATTAGTATATACTAGCTACGGGTGTCCCCATTTAAACTACCCCACTACCCGTATCCAATGAGAATTTGGGACGAGAAATTAATAAGGATTAATCTACCCCACTGCTAGAGCTACTCAATTCTCATAATCGCTGCAACTGTAAGCGTGCACTGTGCACGGGAGGAGACTAACAGGTGCGGCGACTCTGAGATGAAAACGTTTGATATGTGTTTGTTGCTCATGTGAGATGAATCTACATGAAAAGATGGTTTGGGGAATGAGAAGACAGATAGAATCTGTTTCTTAAAAAAGATAAAAGAACAGAGAAGAAATAATCTCTGAAGAAGGATCACATCCAGATCATATGTATCTCGAAACATACCTTTGGAATTGCAATTCAATCTTGATCTTTTCCCTTGTTGCCTTCCAGCTGCAGGTTGATATGGATCAGATCAAGCACCTCCAAGGCTTTGAAGTGTTCTTGATGTGATCAGATCTTTTCCCTTGTTGCCTTCCAACTGCAGGCCTCACTTTTGATATGGATCAGATCAAGCAGCCCCAAGGTTTGATATGATAAGATCAAGCCCCTTCAAAAACGATTTTTTTTGGCACTTGATCACCTTGATGACAATGGCAAAACCCTAGCACCTGCAGACCTTTGATTATGGGGAGGGAAAGGGTCTCCTGGGATCCAACCTTGCATATTTATAGGTCATGAAACCACCCATAGATTTGTTGTTTTTTTTCTAATAGGGAAACTACCTCTAGATCTGTTGGGCCAATCAGAATCCTATACCAACTAGAATTAGTTAGTATCCTGAAGTCTAAAGAAGGAAAGTTTATCTTCAAGAAAGGATCTGATGGGCCAAGCAGAGTCCAAGTCCAACACATGATGAAACAACCTTGAGCAGGTAGTTTCTTGATATGGCCCTTTTTTGTTTGGATCTGATGTCAACCATACCATATATATCCCTCTCCCTGGCAAGTGAATTTCACAAACGTGCAGTGCAAGGACACATATTGGATCTGATGTCAACCATACCATATATATATCCCTCTCCCTGGCAAGCTGCCGCCAGCCAACAGCGAGAATTGACAGTTCAGGGTCAACATCCCCCGCGTCGCTCCCGCAGGCGGATCGGGGGAGTCCTCGCCGCGCAGCCGCCGGGCTCCCTCCCTCCTCCCCCCTCCTCCTCGCCGTCGCCCGAGCTGGGGGCCGGAAGCCCGGCACCAGCAATGTGGGCGGCGGCGAGACATCTCGGCCTGGAGGCTGGCGCGCCGTGCGGGCGGTGCCCTTCCCCGGCGGACCCAGGTACTCCGTCTCCCGTCTCCGGTGATCCGTCGACCGGATCCAAGGTCGGCGGATCCCGCGCCCCTGGAGCCGAGGCCTGCGCGGCGGCGTGCCGGCGATAGCCTGGTCGCGTGAGCGGATTACGTTGTAACGTATTTGGAGATGGGCGTGTTTGCAGCCAAGCAGCTTCAGATTAAAAAAAAAACTCTCCATTTTTTTCATGCCAAACACCTCAGCTCCGAAAACTTCAAATCACCAAAAACATGATCTAGCTCCCAACTCCACCGAATTCATGGAGTAACTCAAGAGATACCCTGCAAAGGCTGGTTTCGTACTCACTCGTGGAGTTGGGCGGAAATTACCCACCTTTGACACCCATTACACAACTTACCGGTTCAATTCTATTTTTCCTGATACTCCTCGCGTCGCCTCCCTCCCGTCGCGACGCCTCCCCTTCCTCGCGCGGAATGCAGCGCCGCCGCCTCCTCTTCCCGTTTCCGCCGGAGGAGGTCAGAAGATCGACGGGATGTCCCGTCTGCCGCCTCCTCTCCCTCCTCCCAATCCTTCTTCGCGCCGCATTGGACTTTCTCGTCTAGGTTCTGGAACCCTAGCAGACGGCATGGGTGGCGCGGCCGGCCAGGTCGCGGCCGGCCTTGGCGCGGCCACCAGCCTGGGCGCGGCCGGCCTGGGCAGGAGCGCGGCCGGCTTGGGCAGGGGCGCGGCCGGCCTGGGTAGGAGCGCGACCGGCTTTGGCAGGGGCAGAACAAGGGGTGAGAGGTATCTAGCTCCATACAAGGGTGAGTGGTATCATATGCCTGAGTGGCATAGAGGTATGGAACCTAGAACCCCGAAAGAAAAATTCAATCGCAAACATTTATCTATTCGTAACGTGATTGGGAGATCTTTTGGGTTATTGAAAATGAAGCGGGAAATTCTATACAGAATAAAAAAATACCCCATGTGGAAGCAAAAAATGATAGTTGTCGCTTGTATGGTCCTCCATAATTTCATTCGTGAGCATAACAGTGAGGATGCGGACTTTGCTCAGTTTGATCGTGATCCTAATTTTATGCCTACTATACCGGAACGTTATAAACGAGATGTCGTTCCAGCAAATGCGTCAGATACATCTACTCCGGAAGCGAGTGTGACTTGCATGGATATTTTTCGGAATGAACTTGCCACATCTTTCGCTCTTAGTTGGAACTAGCTTGTAATCGAAATTTGTACTTTTATATTTTTTAAGCGTTTGAACCATTTGTGTGCGTCAACTTTTATATGCATGTGGACAATTTTTAGTTCTTATTTGATTGGATATTTTTGTTGATCAAAAGCATGACTTGTTTGTTTGATAATACAAAGAAAAAAAACAACGCCATGCAATTCTCTGTGTGTACACGAATAGCAAAAAAAAAAAAAACAACGCCATGCAATTATCTGTGTTGTGTACACGAATGGCAAAATAAAAAAAAAAGACCAACGCATATGCACGTCAACGCCATGCACGCCGTGCAGCATATAAGAAAAAAAGCCTACACGTTATGGGTAAAAGAGAGCAATCCATTCAAACTCTCATTTTTCAGAGTTGGAGTTGTTATCTCTGCAAAACACATCTCTTCAACTCTAAAGTGAGAGTCCAGCTTCACGGTGGAGCTGCAAATTGGTAGAGCAGCAACTCCAGAGTTGATTTGGCTGAGCCGGAGCCCTGCCAAACACGCTCTTAACGTATATGATCTTGGAGAGGTTTTAACATATGCATAAACTTTAACCACGTGATAACTCCATCAGAATTTCTAGTTTGTTTGTTTTTTGAAAATATGGACAGGATCACTACCATATCATTTAAAAAGAAAAAGTAATTGTACATCACGTGCCGAAGCGAATGCCATCACACACAAACAACGCATCCAAGAAGACTCTACACCACCACAACCTGAGGGGAGAACCAAAGAAGTCGCCGCAACCCGCGCTGTCGTCGCCAACGCTGTGCCACAGCCAAAGTCGCAACCAGCTGCAAGCACAAGTGGCTCCTGAACTCCTCCACCGTGAGCTATCACCAACAAGCTGCACACACATGGTCGTCGATCTCCCTGCTCCGACGTTGCATCGGCATAACACTCCCGTCGCAGCACCAATGTAGACCACCGATCCTGACCACTCTGCGTGGGGATCTCGCCTCACCCACCGCCTCACATTCCTCTGCCAAGGACTCGGATATCTGAAATTGCTAAGAAATCAACACCTCCGCCCAACCATCACCTAGATCACAACTGTACCAAGCGCACCAACCCGAGGCTACACCCCCTGGGCCCTCCGCACCTCCCTGCCAACACGGACCAAACGCACCACCACAGCCACAACACACCAAGCAACACCACCAACCGACCACCACCACTGCGATAGGCCGAGATGGGTCTCCAGATGCGGCGCCTCTAAGAAAGGCACGACACCACACCAGTGGAGTCGTCACCGCACGTCCATAGGGGACTGAGTTTTCACCCTGAGACCCCCGCGCTGCAAGGATATTGTAACCCTCAATGATGCTCTCAGCGGGGAGAACGACGTCCCAAGAGCGGTGACAATGGGACTGCCACCATTGTCACCGAACAGTGAAGGCTTATGCCCGGAACACACCATGCCTGCCGCACAATCTCGACCAAGACAACAGCCCACTCCCCACCGCAACCACAACACCTCAGCTAGGAGAAGCTTGACACAGCCCGAGGCACCACCACGACACCACCACCGGCACCTGACAGCCACCCGACCCCACCACCGAAGCGGCGCCGGACCAGCAACTCTGTCGATTAGAAGGGGAGGAGCACCACCACCTTATTGAACCACATGTTGCCCGCGCGCCGGACGCCGCCGGACCCCACCATTTCCAGGCCACAAGGCCCGAGTCAGGCAGGAACCAGAGGGCCCCGGCCGCAGCCGGCGCCAACGTCGTGGCCAGCCGGACGCCCGGACGCCACAACACCAATCACAGCCGTCGTCGGCTGCCACCACACCCCTACGCGCCCCCGCACCAGTCTCCGCCACCGCCACCACATCGCCGCCGCCGAGGCCATCCGTCTCCATCAACGGCGATGACCGCCGCCCCGCCACGCACAATCGCGCACCCACCAGATCCGGTCGAGGCGGCACCAGATCTGGAGGTCTGACCCTCCGCCGCCGTCATAGCCGCTGGTGAGAGGTGCTCTAGCCGACCGGACGGTCGCGCCCGCTGTAGCGGGAGGGGTGGAGGAGCCCGCCGTCGCCTTCATCGCGGCCGCGCAGGTTGCCGACAGACCGCTCCGGCAGCGGCACGACTGGGAGAGGCGGGGAGAAGGACGCAGGCAGCGGCTAGGGTTGGGAGCCTGCTCGGTCGACCGCATGGGGTGGGGGCGACGCGAGCGGGACAAAGTGGGATTATGTGTTGGGTTTTGGAATTTCTATAGTTTCATATACCGAAAACAAAATGAAACCTGTAGCGAGATTGTATACGGCATTGCGCATTTTTTTTCTATTCAAAACAACACAATATTGTCGTACATAACGCTCAAAATTGTTCAGGTACAATACTGAGTGCAGATGTGTCAAGCAACAGCAACAATACAGCGCAACGATTTACCGCCTGAACGCATTGCCCTCAGCATCACGGCCACCCTGCGAGTAAAAAGCACGTCGCCTGATGCTCTCTTCGATCGTGGCGCTGCCACCCTTGTCCGTTCCAAATATGCTCTTCTTTTCCTCTTCCAAGAAGTTCTTTCCTTTGAACTGGTTGGTGCTCACAGTTGCAGCTTCTTTGGCATCGTCATCTGCAGCTTTCTTCAGCCTCTTCCATCTCTGCTCCTCATGGACCTCAGCGTCAGCCTGCATCTGGCGCAGCCGAGCCAACCTTTCCTCTTCAGACATATGGTGGACGCCACCCCGTCGACGGTTGATCGGAGGACCATTGTTTCTGCCACGTTCATTTTCTTGCCTTGTCTGCTCTCCTGAGCCTTGTTCAGCTCGCGAACGGTGTTCAGAATTGTAATTTCCAGTTTTGTTCCCATCCTCCATTCTTTTGGGCCTAGGGTCTGGACCGTCATACTTTGAGTACGCACGATGGTGGTCTGGTGGTGAATGCTGTCTCCTCTTCCGATCATCAGCATCCAAGCGATCATATCGTGGACGATCATCATGCCATCTTCCCCTAGGTTCCTCATCATCCTGCCGTCTTCTCCTTGGTTCCAAATCTTCCTGCCTTCTTCTTGGTTCATCGTCAATTTGCCGCCTTCTCCTAGGTTCATCACCATCATGCCGTCTCCTAGGTTCATCCTCATCATGACGCTTTCTCCTTGGTTCATCATCATCATTCCGTCTTCTCCTTGGTTCATCATCATCATGCCGTCTTCTCCTTGGCTCATCATCTTCTGACACATCCTGCCGTCTTCTCTGTGGTTCATCATTGTCTGAATCTGATGAATCTTGTCTGCGGTGTTTCTTATGCCTGGACCTTTCCTCTTCCTTCTTACGGTCAGGGGAAGAATGAACCCTATTCCTTCTCTCATTCTTGCTATCACTTATTTCATCTAAATCTGAATCCTCATCTGAGTGATGCCTCTTACTCTTTGACTTATGGTGGCGATGCTTCTTGTGTTTTTTCTTCTCTTTCTTCTCTTCTTTTTGCTTCTTCTCAGATTCAACCTGTACACAAGAGCAAGATTGTGTCAGGGAGTAAGAATGGATATTGAGCTTTACTAAAGGACATTTCCTAAAACAAAATTTAGCCTAACCACAAAAAACACTGTTTGAATAACTGAACTTATTTTCACAAAAATCAGAAAATTCACCCTTTTTCTAATAAAAGCAATTAATTGCAGTTTTTTTTTGATGTTTTGGGTATTCACCTTTGTCTCCGGGACAAAAAAAAACATAGCATTTTCCACCCTTATATTCAACAAATGGACTGTCAACCAAGATGTTGCTACAGTTGTTTAACATCATGATCCCAAACCAACAATTAGAAACCATACAATATTGTTCCCAAACTTACAGATTTCTTTATCTCGGCCATCTTGATTGGATTGTTTTTAATCCTCGCAATTGCATCCCGCTCCCGCTGCCTTATTAGGAGTAGAGGATCAGAGTGGAGTTTTCTCCATGTATCGTTTGCAGATTGAGGTTTATCCTCAACAAATAAAGCTCCTGGCGTTGCTGCCTGAATCATGCAAATGAAAAAAAAAGTGTCATAAAACATTTTTACCATGATAATTTTCAGAATTAGGATATCAAGGTAAATATCAAGTTTAAACAAGAAACTTAGTGAAAAATCCAAGCCATGTTGCTTCTCAACACAAAGAACTGCTGTTAGAATGCAAGTTTAGTGTACACAATTTAGTTTTATTTTCAGGGACTACTAGGAGACCATTTCTGTGGACATGCTTTTTAAAAGAAATGATATATGCAAGGAAACCATTACTATGAACTGCATATAAAGGATCAACACATTCTCTAATATTTTCTTAAAGACTAAATAGTACTGATGCAAAAAATAAATCATTTTGTGTGGTGACATGTGCCGTATCAAGATATAAGGTAGCAACATTCTATCATGACAACCTCCCAGCATCAATAATCAAGGCAACACTCTAATTTATCTTGGCATTTTTTACTTGATAGCCTTTGTACCTTAGTACATCACCCCTGCCACTACATAATCAACAATAGAACTTTTTTCAATTGATTCCCAGCTTTGAATTACACTCAATACATTAACAGCTCAGCTGATTGTCATGCCCCAAAGGAACTACAATAAAACAGGATGTAAGAAGCACAAGCAGGCGTAAGTACCTTAGAAGAATCAGCCGCACTAGCTTGCGCAGAAGAAGAGGCCCCTGGTGCAGATTGTTGCAGCGCTTGGAACCCTTCGGAGCTCTTGCCGACGGCCAACCCCGACTCGTAGAGGAAATCCAACCTCTCCTGCGCCCTGTAGCAAACATCACGCAATTAGAACACCAGATGAAGCCAAACATACCAGAAATGGCACCACCCAATCCGCAGCTATCGAATCGAAGCGAAACCCTAGCCGGACGACTACCCGCTCAGATCCAATCGAAAGAAGATTAAAAAGGAGAAGGAAAACTTACGGCCTGAGGCCGGCGCGCTCCTGCATGGCCCGGAACTCGGCCTTCTCCCTCTCGGCGGCGACCTGCTTCTTGAGCTCCTCCGTCTTGCGCTTCTCCGCCTCCTCCGCCTGCTCCGCCTTCCATACCCGCTCGATGTTGCGGAGGGACCCCGTGTGCCATCCCTTCTTGTTAAGGAACTTGAGCGCCATGGCTGAAGCCCGCCGTCCGGCCTCGCAACCCCTAACCCTAGCGGCGGCCTGGCGCGGCCCCCCTCTTCTTCTCCCTCACCTCGAGCCTGGCGCGGTCCGCTGCGAGCCTACGAGATGGGGCAGACGACGAGAGAGAGAGAGAGAGGTGGGATCGGGAGGTAGCCGCCGCCTCGGGCACGAAGTTGCCTTTTGTTGGGGCGTTTGAGTGGGCCCGGTCCGCCACCTCAGCCGCGGACTAGCTAGAGAGGAGTACGCTTTCCGCGAAGGAAAGCGAAGCCGAGGGGGCCGGTGTGTGGTTGGATCGGGCCATATTTTTACTTATGGGCCTATTCTGTAAATGGGCTTTTATCAGGCAACATTTTACGCTAAAGCCCATTGTTTTTTTGTGATACATACTGACAGCTACTTTGAGCAGTTTGCTTGCTACAGAATTCAGAGAAGATGATACAGCAAGCAAGAATACAAGATTGTTACAACAAAACGACGGCTCGAACAAAATCATTTCGATCGGTGGGTTCACAGGTGAAGTCCAAGCCAAAGAAGGTGAACAAAAATTCATGACCTAATATAACACATACAGTACTGAATGTCTGAATCCGTCTTTGTTTGCATACAGTCACGGACAGCAGGCGAGCAACCATCCAAACGTCAGGAGGTATCGCATGATTTACAAAAAAAGAAGCTTCTTACAGAACAAAAAACTTTCTTATGCACAAACGAAGCAAAGAAGCCCAAGCATGGAACACCTCCTGGCAAAGCACAAGTATAATCTGGAATGTACACGCCTGCCGGTCAAAACAATCTGGGGAAGCCTAAAAATCAGCTAGAACAAATCCCAGAGACCGAAGAATTTTACATGGCCTGATTGAAATGCCCACGCTGGTTTGAAATGTGCTTCTCTGCAAGCACTCAAACCTGAATTCAGTTAAGAATTCTAGGGAGTCTCCTTGCTGTTTACCGCCGCTTCCTCCAGCTGGCCGATCGCTTATCGCCTGACAGTTTTCTAGGGAGGTTCAGGAGGGAATTCACCCGGGTCACACCTTCAAGTGCGGACCATTCCTCTTCCTCGTTTGTTGATATGCAATCTGCAAGGCTGCGAGCTGACCCACACCTTTCGGGCTCCTTCAGGACGGGAGGTTCGTCAACAGGTACAATCTCATCAACCTCCCGTAATGTGTTGGAGTGTTGCAATGTGGCTGTGGTGATGTGCTCTTCACTGGATATATGCACATTTGCATCTGCAATGTCTCCATCAACATCAGCACTGGCATCTGGTGTTGAAACCTCTTGCCCAGTTGTTTCTGGGGTCTCCTCCTTGGGTTCGCTCTCCTGAACAGAGTCAGTTGACTTCTCATGATCCAAGAATAAGCAGACAACAGCACAGTCATCACTCTTGGATGTCGGGAACTTCAATCTCCAAGATCTGACTGCGCAGTCAACGAGAGCTCTGGCTGCTGTTGCCCGAGATGGTGCTGATGCTACAATATCAACAGCCTCCTTGTTTGAGAGGACATCCCAAACCTACAAGCATTGAACTTTTCAAATATAAGAAAGTTGATGCAGTTGAAGGTTGTTAAACCTTTCTGTGCAAAGGTGCTAAAAACATAACTACTCCGAGCAGGGCTTGGAAAATCATGATATAATGCATTGGCAAGTGAATTTCTAGATCAAAACACCATTTTAAGTAAGAATGGTAGTTGATTAAACATACCCCATCAGTGGCCAATATTATAAATTCATCCTTCTCAGAAAGACGGCGATATGATATCTCAGGAACAGATATTAAGCCATAATCTTTAAGGCAGAAGTCTCCAAAAGCTCTTGCCATCGCCAATCCAGGAGAGTCATTATTTGGCAACCATACTCTAGCAACATCTGGCTCATCCTGAAGAGCAAAAACTCTTCCTTTACATTGGTGAATCCTTGCAGCTTCCCCTAAAGAACATGAAATGAAGATTAAATATTTACATCATAGTTCAATCCAAGGCACCTTAAGGACAGAAAGAAAAGAAAGATCCCATATGCAAATTAAGACAGGCTTAAGTTTGAAAGCCGTGGGCATTTATACCCAAAGAAATGATCAAAGTAATGAATGAACATACTGGGAAGGTTAGGCTTCAAATCAACAGTGAGTTGCACAGCAGTTAGATTGTTGGAGGCATCTCTTGTCCCCATTATTGCTCTCGAGTCCCCAAGATTTCCAATTACAAGGTCCAATCCCTAACAAAAAAAAAATATCCGAATTCAGAAATTTAAGTCTTATTTTCACAACTTCTCTCAAAAGCTTCAGTATCTGCAAACACCAGGCAAGTTTAAAAGTATACGTCACCTGTTTGACCAATGTTACTGCTGTAGATCCACTGCAGAAACAATCAACCGTGGGATGCAGCTTGAGTTCCTTGTCCATCAATTTGAAAGCTTTAAGGTAAGATTGCTTAAGGGGAAGAAACATCTCAGGAAGCTTTTCACTCTCATCACCATTAATGGATTCACCCCATTCATCATCAACAACAGAACCTGTTTCTTCAGAATTGATACTTCCAGATATGCTTCCATTTTGATGAGGACTAGAGGCCCCATTAGCACTGGTTTGCCATTGCGTGCGCAGCTTGACAGGAAGTGAATCTCTCACTTTTTTGGCAACAAAATGACCGTAAGGTCCATGGCCATCAAACACACCACAGAAGATACTATCACTTGAACTAAAACTCTGCAGTGACAAGAAAAAAAAGATCATACATTAGTATTTAGTGCACCATAGGCTGATATTTTTCGTTGCGTGTCTCCAGAAATCCCATCAGGTAGTAATGTCTCTAATTTTCTAAACAAGCAGTTATGCATTCTACTGTTCAGCGAAAAGTCTGATGAGGAGATAGGATGATTGAACCAGGTTTCAATTCAACAAACTGTGTTGGTTACATCTTATTTGTCCATTAGTCTTGCGGTACTAACAAAGAAAATGTTAATAAAGAATACTATGAGCCTAGTTAGTAGCTAGGCAAGGAAAAGGAAAAAAGAACTATCATCTGGACACACAATCATCAAATGGAATAGAGCTAGCAAACTTAGAGAATTATAACATGCAAGAATATAGACTGAGAAGGCCCATTTCACAGCAACTTAGACTTAGACCCTTAAAGAAACAGCAATTTAGACCACCATCTTTATATTGCTGCACTGACATTAAGAAAAAAGTCCTATCAGAAATCATCAAATAGCTCATGCAACACTGTGGTGCATTCACAGTGAAATGAACAAAGATGAATAGAAAGTATGTGGACTCCGGTATATAATGGACATTAAAAATAAAACAAAATATGAGAAAATATTATCGAAGAGTAAAACAAAAACCTCAAGATGGAACCAAAAGCCCATAATTTGATTCCAAGTTTTAAAAAATAAAATGTTTGTAAACGAAGTACCTCACCCTAAATAATTAGGTACTATGTACCTTTCTAGCCTTGAATATTAGCAATCAATAGCACTGTTCTGAGAATCTATAGGCATGAAGTCTTTTTATTGTCCTCTGAAGAACATGATCCTCAATGTAGCTTAGGAAGTGACTGCCTTTACTTTTTTGACTTGCTAAACTAATGCATACAGATATTCTTAAATACCTACAAGACAGCAACCTATGTACACTTAGCTAGGTCTAAAAATAGTGAGAGATCATCCATAAAGCACACTTCATTCTCTCCCTCTGCTAAACTTCACTTATGAGATAAGGATCGCCAACAACCTATTGTGTATAGCAGTTACTTGTTCATGAAACTAAAGAACAATTCGTGAATCGATTATGATGGGTCATAAATTGAATAAGACAGCTATTACTAGGACCAACCAATCACCTAACAGCACATTATACCATTCTTTGAACGAAAAGAGATCAAAACAAAGAAATGTAGAAAAGGTTGCCAAAGTATCACAGGAAAGAATCTCGCCTGAAGTCCTGAACTACAAGCATGGATTATAACCAAAAGCAACACGAGAAATGAGCGATGCTTTTATAATCTCAACCAACTCATGCCCCATCTATCAAAAAAAAAAAAAGAGAAATCATCGGACAAAATTATGCTGGCACTTTCCAGTTCCACTCTGAAAACTTCTCACTTTCAGATTAATAAAGCTCGAATAATCTACAGCACAGCACCGCATTTCGAATCAAACCATCCTGTGGAGTAAGAGAGCTGCCAACCAAATCCAATCCATAAAGAAAAGCACCCATTCCAGCTTCAACTACAAATCCGAATCTATCTTTGCAAGGAACACCTCTGAGAGCGTATTCTCCATCGTAAAGCTAAACCCTCTTAACTTCAAAAATCACAAATCTTTAATCCACAGACGCTTCTCCCATCGAATCAGAACAAAACCCAAAATCAAAATATGCCCCTAACCAAAATCCAACCAAGCCATTACCACCAAGGCACCAACAGCTAAGAAACAACTCGGATTTTGGACGAGTGAACGCAATCATTTCAACGCTCTAAACCATGCGGAAAAGGGACAAAAGGGCGGCTGTTTCGGGACCAAGATCGCACACGGACCGAACACCGCCCACTGATCAGGGCTCAGAACCCACCGGCCACCGGACTGAATCACCAGGCAAGAAGCGGCGGCTACGAGCTCACCTCCCACACGACCATGGCGTCCTGGTTCGTGCCCTTCCGCCCCTGCTGCGTGTGGAGGCACGCCACCGCGCTCGCGCCGTTGCCGAACATCCTCCCGGAGACCCGCGCGAGCTCGTCCTCCGTCATCTCTCCCCCGCCCCCGGGCACCTTCTTGCCGCCGCTGGAGAAGGTGCCGCCGCCGGCCACGCCCTCCCGGCTCCCGCGGCGCCTCTTCCGCCACGCCGGCCCGTCGCCGGCGGCGGGGGCCTCGGAGGAGAGGCAGGAGCCCATGGCGGCCAATGGGAGGGAGGCAACAGGGAGGAGCACAGGGTGGGAGTGGTAACTGCTGACTGTTGTGTGTCGCTGCAAACTGTGGGGTGGCTGTAGGGTTTTGATGCTTTGTGCGCGTTGAGCCTTTTGTATCATCTGGATTGTATGGTCTTCTTGCTTGGAGGTTTGTGCTAAACAAATGTTAATTTAATTTTTTTAATTAGGGCTTGGTTGGGTGTTGGTTTAATTGATTATCATGATGCCCTCCTTATGGGTGATGGAATCCTATGATGGGGAAATGGGAAAAATTTTACTCCAAGATAAGGTCAATTTGAAGATACAATGCTTTGCCACGTGGGATAATGTCAGTCTCATAAAAGATATGTTTTAAATTACAATTACTGATTAAAATGTTGTTTTTTTACTTTTGATGAATTTATGTTTACTTTGGAATTGTGAACACTTAATATTGGGCTTTTGCATACGATTTTAATTTTGAACTGTATGGTTCATTCAAAATAAATGTATAGTTTGGCTTTTACATGTTTGAATAGCACCATGATTTTAAAAATGCAAAAAGATATTGACCAGGAAACCAAATATTGTGACATTAAGGTAGGGCAGCACAACAAGCATGCATGTGCCCTCTGTCGTCTTAAAACACGCACAGATGGGTACAGCCGTACAAAAATGGATCTTTTCTTTTTTGTATTTGCAAGTGTCAAAGAATCTTATTAAAACCTGAGATGGATACTTGTTTAACAATCAGATCCATTTGATAACACTAATCCAACCTGCCACATGATGAATTTATTGGATCTTGGCAGCTGTATTGCTGATGCAGTTCTAAATTGTGTTTACATGAGAAATTATAGGAACAATGCAATATAAATAATAAAGATTAATTTAAAACATATTATAATATAACCCAAAAAAGTATTGTCATTTCTTAATAATGTTTCAACATTTTACTAACTACTACCAAAATTCATTAAAAGATTTTGGTATTCGGCACCTACCAGAAGTAGTGCCAATCCAACCCACTCATCTTTTCAGACCACTTTTGACATGAGAGAAACTTTTTGGTGCATCTCCTCTTTGGATTCTAGATTGAGATTTTTCGACTATACACATATAGTATACTCTTTGGCATAGCCTTTTTGTCTGCAACAGCCAACAGGGACAAGTGATTACCTTATGGGTCTCAATTTGTCCTCATCAGCACAAGTGCATGCAATAGATTACTCATAGTCATAGTGCTCCTCCAAATCATTGTTTATCATCTCGCTGAGCAGTGAGCATCACATTACTGTTCACTAATCTGCATTACATGGACAGTGATGGCAGAGATGACAACACTTATCTCGAAAGCAACACACTTGTATAGATCACCTAAAAAAACACAGTTGTGTATATCCATGAATGTTTTTGTACACTGAAACTGAAGCCAAGTCAAAGCACCGGTGAGATGTGTAATTTAAAAGTCAGAAAAGCTAGGGTGTTGAATGGATCTGTGGGCGTGTAGTCCAGATCAAGTCGAGCTCAATTTTTTTTTCAGACCTGGACTGTCAAACTTTGGAATATTAAGTGGCGGTAGTTGAGTTGACTTGGCCACTCAAACCGCATGCAGTAGGGCAATTGCGTTGACAAGTGCACTCCAAGCTTTTAAGTTAAACCACACAAACAGAGTACTAGTAGATTTCTTGTGGTTGGCCAAGAAGATCTCGATCTCCCGATTTGCCTAACTCGGTCTCCAAAACGGCAGTTCCCTTCTAGGGAAGCCTATCAAGAACTCTGGATGTTGCCAACACCATGTTTGGGAAATACTAGGAATTTACCATCCAAAAATGAGTAGCTCAATGACCTACGGACTACGGTCGCTGTAAGTCCAATAATTTTATACGCGTAGCGCGTAGGCCGTGTTCACGGAACGTCCCGTCACATCCCATATCCCCCGGATCAACCTGAGCGGATCTTGCCGTTGCTGGCTGCTGCAGGCGCCGCCGCCACCGCACAGCTCGCGTCGCATGTCGAGCAGCATGTGGCCGGCAACGTGCAGCAGGCAGAGAGAGAGAGAGAGATCGAGAAGGGACGCAGGGTTGGGGGATCCTCCTCCGAAACCGTGGCTCCACGGTGGCAATTAAGCGGCGGCGGCACGGCGGGGGCGTTAATAATGCCGGCGAGGCCCTGCTGTCCCGGATTGTCCGTGCCCGCGGCCGCTTCTCACCTCACCGTCACCGGCCGGTGGATGGATCCGCGTTGCCATCCCTTCATCTCCCGACCCCTGCCTGCCGCCGCGCTGTCCGCTGTGCACATGAATGTTCGGCAGCCAACTGTGCAGAGGTCCCCGTCCAGGGGGAGAGGGATGGAAGGGAGCGCAATTAGTTGCGGTGGTGGATGGCCGGCCGGCCGGGGACGCTTCACCTCCGGCAGTAATGCCGGCCGTGTGGTGGTCACTGTTCGGTGCGTGCAGAGCAGGGCAGGGCAGGGCATGCAGGCCATCGCTGCGATTCCGCTTCAAGGTCCTATTCTTCAATTTTCCTTTTTTTTTCTAGCTGCTTCGATGTTCATGGTGGATGTCTGGATGACATCATCATCCCGATGGTCACTCACTCACTCGTGTCAAGTCAGGCCGATGCAGATGAGATGACCGATCGCTAAACAAAAGACACGTGTGTGCTTCGCACAGGTCAACTACCCCCGGCACGTCAGACGTGGGCACATCCGGGGCCAAGAACACCGAGCTGCCTGTGCCTGGCCTGACCATCAGGGAATCGCTTGCTGCGTTTCCAAGCCACTCTCACTGCCAAAAAGGATTCCGCCACGGATCGATCTGGCTGCTCGTCGTCGTCATCTGGGATCGGGAGCGAGGAGCTCAGCTCATATGACAAGGCAGCCACCGAACCCACCGAACCCATGAGCCCTTGCAGTTAATGGAGGCGGCCGGCGGGGCTCGCCGCCCGCGGCCCACCCGCACGTCACCGGCGCCGATCGAGGCGGCGGGCGATCGCGGTGGCTTCACGTACTCCCTCCCCACTGAATTCGGCCGGCGGCGGATGGCGAGTGGTGAGTGGTGACGCGACGCGATCGAGTAACTCAACCACCCCAACACGCCGGGCATTGGCAAAATCTTCAACTTCAAGCGCGAATTACTACAGAATGGCGACGTTGTGGGTGGCTCTTGCGTGCGCAGGCTGCAATTCTGTTTTTTGCGTGTGGTTGATGCTCGCAAGCATTCATCTTGAGATCGATCTGCCTGCCATTTTCGACGGATTCGGGACGGTCTTTGCCATTTGGGGTGTCATTTTTACTACACCAGATCGTACTTTTTTTTTCTTTCTCATGCTATCATATCGATGTGTACCGTAGCAATCATGCTAGTTTGCAAACAGTTGCATCAACACACTGATGAAATGTCGGATTTGCATGAAGGAACGAACACTGGTAACACTATGATTCAGTGCCAAAAGGTGCCCATTATTGAGGAGACAAAAGTTCAGATAACCATGAAGAAATTCTCATCGTTATGCAACGCATGGTGATTTTGTTCTTGATCATGAGTGGTACTGATGAAAAGAAGAAAGAAACGGTGAGCAAATCAAGGCGGACAGACATGCTGCGGTTAGGTCACACTACATACATCCTACTGTACTATGTATTTGGTGGGCACCACACTAGCACGCGTGAATGAATTCCGTGGCTCCCCTTTTCTGCATTTCTTCTCTTCGCTTCACACAACCTGTCGTCATGCTTCTGAACGTTTTGTAGCTTTTCGTTGCGTTCCATTTTAACAGAGATTTGTTTTTGGAGTCTTCTGGTGTCATTTGTGGATGAGGATTGAGGAGAAAGTGAGAGCTGCCAAATCGGGTGAGTTCATATTTTGTGGAAAAGTGGTGAGGAGCTTTTCGGATCTTTTTTGTTTGACTTGCTTGTGTGCACGGACAGTGGGATATGTTGTGGCAAGCTATTGAGATGTTGTATATGGTGTCTTTTTGAGCCCTTTTTGCCAATGCTATTCAGTGGTAAGCAACACCCTAGATTTTTTTTTAACCAGCAACACACTCAATTTAGGACAAAACGTGGTAGGAAATATTACGATTTATGTTGAAACCTAGCATGTGACTTCTGACTTATTAGCTCAACAAATGACCAATTTAACATTCGTGTCTGTTGATTGATATTTGGATTTCGCCGTAATATTATATGATTTGTATTATGTTTTCTAAAATATTATACGGGAGAAACATCACAAACAAATAATACGGTATTCCAAAGAGGATGATACAGAATCTCTATGTTCATTTGAACTTGTTAATAGTAACATACATGGCGTACGGATCACTTTGCAGATGATTAGTTGGTGTTTTCCCCCCAACTTGTCAACAGAAGACTTGGAGAATATCTAGTGGGTTGGCTTGCGTCAAGGTCAATTCCTCATACCTAGTTGTACGGTACACTCCATTAACATTTCCAAGTTCAAAAGTTCCTTTCATTGTCAAAGACTCCGGACTAAAATGCATGCTTAACATCTGCTTACATTTCAACCACCTTGCTAAAGAAGCAAAAGAGAAACTATATAGTCATAAATGGAGGAAAGGTGAGACACAAACCATTAAACAAAGAGGAAAGGGATATCATCCACAGTGTTACATAACTGTACAGATGACAAAGCGGGGTATAGATAAGGATGGTAATGGATCATGACCCTCATTCATTTTTCACAATCCAACTCAATCTTAATTATTTTTAGCTCAAAATTGTATAGCATCATGGCATGGTCCTTATTGAGACCGATCCAACTCAATGCGTTATATTTTCAAAAACTTTTACAGGTTTTCTCATGTTAAAAACAAACAAGTCCTTTTTAGTGACCTATATAACGTTTGATGAGAATTTTGAAAGAGAATGGCACAAAATAAAATATCTAAGTTCATTTGCATTTGTTAATAGTAATATACATGCCGCACTGATTACATTGTAGATGATAAGTTTATGGGTGTGTTTAGAAGCCAAAATTTTGGCCAAAAACATCCCACCATCTATCACATCTCATCACATCATCTCTCACTGTTCATCTGACGCTACAGGGTATTTCATACCAATTTTGCAAAATTGGTGCAACACTTTGGCATCTAAACACACCCTATGTTTCTCCTACTTCTGCAACGAAAGGCTTGAAAGAATAAACCTACTGATTTGACTTGCTTGAAAGACAATTCCTCCTTGGTCCTTGCTGAATGTACGGTGCAAGTCCATTGACGATTCCAAGCCCAAAAGCTACTTTTATTGTCAAAAACTCCAGGGCTCCTTACATCTCATCAAATTTCAATAACCAACCAAAGAAACATAAGAAAAATTAGAGATGCCGACCTTCGATGGGACGGTACGCCATGTGGCGTGAATGACCTGGTGACTAGTGATATCGCTAAGTCCTTAAGTTAATGGAATATATGTTCCGTTCAAAAAAAAACATAAGAAAAACTAAAAGTTATAAGTAGATGTAGGAAAGCTGGAATGGATCAATCGTTGGTTGCAACTTATACAATTCATACGACACCACTCTCTCATATTGTAAAAGTGTGCTGTTTTAGGATGCATGTAATTAGCATGTTTAGGCAACAAAAAAAGCTTCAATATACTTGGTGAACTTTTGAAAAATACTATATCTATATCTTGCGTTGAAAATTATATTTTATAACATTACAATTTTGTTATATTCTTCCTAATTCCTTTTTTTAAAACATATTACATTCTTCATATATTTGGTATCTTTCATACACTAAAGAGAGGATAGCTAACATGCTCATATTTTCAAACGATTTTCCATTCCTTGAACTTTCTGAAAATATATTTCGATTTTTTATAAACTTACAACTTTGCTACATGTTGCGTATGTTAGTGACACACTCTTTGCCACTAAGGGGCAGAATAGTGCTGGCTTGATCCTCAGTCCTCACATGCCACTCATGTCGGCACTACTCCCAGAGTCGTCTACTCCGCTTGCAGCAAATTGAAAAGAAATCCTTGTGGTCGGCGTACAACCGCAAGGAATCACCACAAAACGAATGCAAGAACAAGAATCGTTCCCAAGGACCGAATTGCACGATAGATTGAGAGAAAAAGGCAGCCGAAAAGAGACTAAAAGCGGCCGCTACACTTGCCGGCGACGCATCCGCTGCTGCCTGCGGCCGCGCTACAGCGGCAGGAGGCCAGGCGGCACCACCACTAATCCCTGGGCTTTTCGCCGTGCGCCCCGCGTGGTTCTCGCGGCCGTGGAAGGTAAGCCAGCCGGACACTCGCAGGACAAAATGGGAAGCAAAGAAAATGAAAGAACCGCGACGCAAAGCAAAGGCAGCAGCAGCAGCGGCAGCGCAGGCGCAACAGCGCGGCGGCACAGTAGCGCGAGGGGACGGGGCGGCACGGCACCCCCCCATCCCACCTCCTCCCTCACCACTCCCACCCCGTCGTTCCATTCCCCAAACCCTTCCCTTCCCTCGCGTCGACGCCGGCCGGCCGGCGGCTCCGATCCGATCCCCGCGGCGCGCGTACGCACGGTGAGCGTTCCTCCCATCCCCACTCGTCGATCGTCCGGGTTCTTGGTGGCTGGGGATGGTGGCGGGCTTGAGTTCTTTGGGGGGCAGTAGTCGGCGCTCTTGGGGCTCTGCTCGTTCCGGAATTGCGGTTGCGGCTGGCGATTTGGCGGTTGTTCGGCGGATTGATGGCTTCGTCGTGTGAGGGCTCGGCGATTCTTGGTTTTCTTTACCCCCCTCTTTGAGGAACTGGCCTGTCTGCTTGTGTGATTTCCATGGTTTACGCACGAGATTGTAGAGGAAATTCGGCGACTTTTGCTCGACCCTGAGAATTCGCGTAGAATGGTTAGAGTTGCTGTTTCAACTGTTGACTTGTTTGAGTGCTAGGAGATCGTTGATCAAACTTGATGTCCTTATTACTCTGTGTTGCTTTAGTGATGCTGCTACTCACTAGAGGAACCATCTGTGTACAATTAGTTCAGCGACTAAATAAAATGGGAAGTGGTGCTTACAACTAGAAAGAATCTTAATGCTGCCGTGCCTTCAGTATCACTTATACTTTCGATCGTTTTGGTTCTGATGAAATGCATTTTGTGTTGTTAACCACTGCAACAATGCACCATTCCATGAAATGTGTTTCTGGGACATTGTCGAGTAAAAGTGCTTAAATGCCTCTGTTCATTCCCCCATTTTCAGGAATCATCTATCTGATGAAGTGGCGTTTTGCTCGAAATTCAGTTGAATATCATCTACTTTGATATCTCCTATCCAATTGGAGTATTGGGCCGTCTTTTTTGGCCAATGGGGATTGTCAAGGTAGCTAGTGGTGAGCCTGCAGCGAAGAGTGGTTACAGCTGTGGAGATGAGGACTTTACACGAGATGAAAGAATGCTGCTTCAGAGCTTCCCAGTTCATGAACCTGATGACTCTGAACTTGCAGAGGTGGACTGTGAGCTTGCAGTGTCAAGAGGTCAGATGTGCAATGTGCCTTATGAGCTTTATGATCTGCCTGACTTGATGGATGTTCTTTCCTTGGAAACATGGAATTTATGCCTGACAGAAGATGATAGATTCTGTCTAGCAGCTTCCCTCCCAGACATGGAACAACATGACTTCGTTACAACAATGAAAGAGCTGTTTAACGGTGATGCTATGTTCTTTGGAAGTCCACTAAGAAGCTTTTTCCTTAGATTGAAGGGTGGGCTCTATTCACCACAAGTTTCTCAGGCAAGAGAGTTACTGATGACATTTCAAAAACGAAGACATTACCATTTTCTGAAGATGTACCATGATGGTATGGTTGGTAAATTTGCATCTGTGGCCAAGGTGTTGAGATGTTCTGATCCAAGTACTAGTCTTAGAGCGAAGGTTCCCATCTCGCAAAACTGGGCATATGAGAAGAGTTTGTCGTGTGTTGGTCTTAGCACTTCCACTTTACCAACTACTATCAAAGATGAAACCGCCACTGTTTTGCCAATGAAGCGAGCCAAACTTATGGATGTGTCATCAACCACTCATTGTTCAACCCGACATAACGAAACAGACCTTGCAGCCAAATCAGCAGAAATGAACTCATTGGAAAGTCCAATCTTCCATCCTCCCAGTCAGCCCAGGCAAAATTGTAGCAAAGTACCAAAAGGTGTGCTGAAAATAAGGACTGGTTGTGCCTCTCTCATTGATGGAAGTAAAGGGTTGCATCACAGACCTGGACTAATTCTAGTTGATCAGTTAGGAATGCAGAGCTCTAGCTTTTGCTCTCCACCTCATGCTTTTGCACATGATGTACATGGTTTTGCTGAGAATTCATCTTCTCACATCAACGCAGTCAGTGGTACGTCTGCTAGTCCACAACCAATTCCCTTGCAATGGCAGGGTACAATGGAAACTTATGCACCGATGAGCAAAAGCCCACCTGGAGTCCAAATGACAGTGCCAGAGGAGCATAATGCAGTTTACCCTTCCATGATGCTGAGAGACTTCTATCAGCCAGCAGCTAACCTTAGGTTAACATGTGTCAATGACGTGTATGACAACAGAGAACGTGCCCACATGAAAGACTTTTTGAAGAACTTTGGTCATCAGAACAATATAGTCCATCAAAGTTCTGATCCATTTGCAAGAGCTAGTGATGGTCATCAAATGAGTGGATACAAGACAAAACACAGTTCAAAAAATTCTGAAAGTATTTCAGAGATGTTGAACCTCGGCACAAGGATGTACCCACCTCAGAATAACTTTCCAGAGCAACTGGAAACAGTGAGCAATTACCATGATGGCATGAAGCTGGAGGCACCTCCTGCCAAGCCTGTTACTGAAGTTGGAGAAGCTCGACAATTTGCTTACACCTACTCAAGGAGAAAGCCGCACAAGAGGTCAACTATGGTGGAAGATGCAGTGACCAACACAAAAGCGAAGGCAATCAAACTCTGAAGCTCGGCAATTGCAAACATTCAGAGCTGAACATAACTGGAGATAGAATTTAGCATCCATCTAACATCGTAAAGCATGATTTTTTGCTGTTCTCCTGTGACATTGATTGGACTGAAGTCTTCTATAACTGAACTGCTGAAGTATACAAATCAGCCGTATCTTTCTCCTATGTTCAGGGGGATTTTTGCCTGCTACAGTCATATTCAGGATAGTTGTTTCTTGATGAGCTGAATTGTTTCTTCTGCTACAGTCATGTCCTGATTTTTTTTGTCATTATATTTGCATTGTAGCATATCCTAGTAGAGAACTAGGTACTACAGATTTATGGGACAAGAAAACTGCTTAGGAATGCAAGTTTGACTAAATTCCTTGTATGCATTGGGAAATGAAACTCGTGCTCTATGCCATTAGAAATTAAGATTTGAGCTCTATGCCATTAGTTGTATATTTTGATAGAGTACATCAAAAAATGCAACAAATGGCATAGAGCACATAAAAAAAATACAACCAATGGTATAGAGGTTTATGTCCTAATTTCCAATGGTATAGAGCACATAAGTTGTATTTCCCAATGGTATACAAGAAATTTTCTCTTTATTTTGTGTCATTGGGTCGACTCAAAATTTGCTAAAAGCCTAAAATTTACTAAAATGACATGCCAATGTGATTGTTTTTTTTTTGGAAAATAAAACGTGATTATCTGGCCACCATTAGGTACTCACTTCCTAATTCTGGCATACCTGGTCTTGGCTGACAACCTAACACCGACTTCTTTTTGGCTCGTTTCAGCTCACAATTTCAAACTTAAAATTGAATTCGATTTACCACTGACCATTTAAATTCGATAGTGCTCTTCGATTCCCATTCAATAAATTGTTTATAATATACTGTAATATCGTATCAACCAAAGGGTCATCAGGGCTGTAATATCGTATCATCTAGTGGTTCTGTACGTACCGTGATCTCACCCGTCTGATGCCCATCGTACGGCTCAAACTTGGGAGAAGCTTCAAAAATATTCGAACGAACACTCCCCGTCCTCTACCAAAAGGGGAAATGGCGGCGCCACCTCGCCACCTCCCGGTCCTCCTAGGCCGCCTCCTCGTCGCCGGCGAGATCCGCCGGAGCCCAGATCACCTCAGCCGCGTCATACCCCTCCTTCCTTCGCACCCCCACCTCGCTGCCGCCCTCCCCAGCCTCTACTTCGCAAATTTCCCCTCCTCTGCCACCTTCCTCCAGAACCTGCTCATCCGCGCCTCCGCCGCGTCCCACTCCCCGCGCCTCTCCTTCGCCGCGTTCTCCTCCCTCCTCCGGTCGGGCTTCCTCCCCGACCACTTCACCTTCCCTCCGCTGATCAAGTCTGCCTCCAGGTTTCCCTCCTTCCCGCGCACGGGTGCGCAGGTCCACGCCCAGGCTGCCCGGCGCGGGTTCCTGGCCGACATCTACGTTGTCAATTCGCTCCTCGCGATGTACGCGGCGTTCCGCGACACGGCGTCGATGTGGGCCGTGTTCGACTCATGCGCGGAGGTCGTCGACGTGGTGTCTTGGAACACGGTGATTGGTGGCTACGTGAAGTGCGGGGAGATTGGGAATGCCAGACGTGTGTTCGACAAAATGCCTCAGAGGAATGGGGTGTCCTGGAGTGCGATGGTGGGAGCGTATGCGGGTGCTGGGGAGCTGGATGTTGCCAGGGAGATGTTTGATCGGATGCCTGCCATTGGGAGGAACGTTGTCACATGGAACTCGATGGTGACAGGGTTTGCGAGACATGGGCTGCTGCCATTGGCGAGGAAGATGTTTGATGAGATGCCAGTCAGGAATTTGGTGTCATGGAATGCAATGATCAGGGGATACACGATGAATGGCGATATGGATGGTGCAAGGGGGCTGTTTGATGTGATGCCAGAGAAGGATGTGATTTCTTGGACATGCATGATTTCTGGGTACGCACAGGCTGAACGTTATGCAGAAACCCTTGAGCTATTCAGGTTAATGCAGAGCAAGAGCAGTATCCGGCCTAATGAGGTGACCATGGTGAGTGTGCTCTCGGCATGCGCACATTTGACAGCTCTAGAGGAAGGGAGGTGGGCTCACACCTTCATCGGCAAGCACAAAATGGTGCTGGACAATGAGTTCAATCTTGGTGCTGCTCTCATAGACATGTATTCCAAGTGTGGGAGAACAGATATGGCTGTAAAAATTTTCTACTCCCTGGATCAGAAGAATGTCTCTGCCTGGAATGCACTCATCACGGGGCTGGCGGTAAATGGTGATGCTTCCCAATGCATTCATGTGTTTGAGCAGATGAAGAGGTCAGGAGAAAAGCCGAATGACATAACATTCGTTAGTGTGCTGACTGCTTGCGCCCATGCTGGTCTGGTCGATGAGGGTCGGCAGTGCTTTCAGAGCATGGTATCTGCTTTTGAGGTGCAGCCCGAGCTCAAACACTATGGCTGCATGGTTGATTTGTTGGGCCGTGCAGGGCTTCTCGATGAGGCGGAGGAGCTGATTCGGAGCATGCCAATGGCCCCGGATGTCAAGGTTTTGGGTGCGCTACTAGGTGCAAGTCGAATGCATAAGAGATTTGATGTGGCTGAAAGAGTACAGCGTGGGATCCTCAGTCTTGATACAAAGCAGCCTGGCTGCCATGTTCTGGTGTCCGACATTTACGCTGCCGCTGGAAAATGGGCTGATGCTCTAGAGGCGAGGGGTTTTCTGCAGAGGCATAATATTAGAAAGTTGCCGGCATCATCCAGCTCAATGCAATAGGTTTGAAGGGGCTTTAGCATTTTAGATTAGATTGCATTCTTTACCAGCCAATATAGAGGTTATGTACAACCCCAGCAAGCAATCAGTTTTCGCGTGCATATAAACTTAGCGAAAGGCAGAGATAGAATCATAGAGCTAACTTTTATCCTTATGGCTGTATATTGTCCTCTATGATGTCTGTTTCACTTCAGTCTGATGACAAGATCACTGCTGCTCTATGTGCATCGTTTTCATATCTCAGATGCCCACCTGGTTGTTCTGCTTACTCGAGGGAATTTCAGCCGTAATGTTTCCAAGATATGCATCACAGTTAAATCATGTGTAATGTTTCCAAATTTCAGCTGATGGGCCGCATGTTTCTTGGAGAAAATCAGCAAAGGGTGCTTAGACGTTTAAAAAAAAATGGACTAAACGTGTTTGCAATTGTAAGTATACACTAAACATACACATATATAGAACTTAAAGGGTCAACTTTTCCTTCATAAAATACACTAAACATCAATCAAAATGCTACATTTGAGTAAATTCATGGATAGAGCATCAACTGAATCAACTCCTATTTTCTTCAGTTTCTCAGCCATATACATTTGAGTAAAACTATTAGATATGCATTCCAGAGAATATGTGCAGCCATATGTAGAGTACTCTATTCATATGGCTAAGTTTGCTTCGTGCCTTCGTCGTCACAGTATATGCGCTACAGCTCTAATTATCGTAACTAAGTACTCCCCATTTTTTCAATGTAAGTACTTACTTAAAATAGCTAATTTTGTTGCATCACTACTGGTACCACCTCTTTCAATTTAAATCAACTGTTAAAACTAATGCAGTGTGAGGAAATTAAAACAGATAATTTGAGTGTAAGTAAAAAAATGACAACCAAACAAAAACATAAAGGGAAACAAGAAACAGAAATTAGCAGCAGGCTGATAATAACACTATTATACCACCGACAATTAACGTAGGCAGTTGGATAATCCACCACAGCATCTAGCCCCACGTACTGCAGGCTAGAAAAAGTAACGCCACAAAGTAAACCGACAACTTAAGTTCCAGGGATAACACGAACAGCTAAGCTAACACGACTCAAAAGCCAACAACTTAGTCGACCTCCTCCATCTTGCTCTCGCCGGCATCGTCCTCAAGAGGGGGCATGTCAGTCTCAGCCTCAGCGGTCTCATCCTCGTCAATGCTGAGGCCCAGCTTGAGCATGCGGTGGATGCGGCTGCCGAAGGTGTTGGGGTCGTCAAGGCTGAAGCCAGAGGTGAGGAGCGCAGTCTCAAACAGCAGCATGACAAGATCCTTGACAGACTTGTCGTTCTTGTCAGCCTCAGCACGCTTGCGGAGCTCCTCCATGATGGCATTCTCAGGGTTGATTTCCATTGTCTTCTTGGAGGACATGTATCCAGACATGCTGGAGTCCCTCAACGCTTGAGCCTTCATGATCCTCTCCATGTTAGCAGTCCAGCCATACTCGCCAGTGACCAGACAGCAGGGGGAGTCCACCACACGGTCAGAGACCACAACCTTCTCAACCTTGTCACCCAGCACCTCCTTGATCACCTTGCAGAGGCCCTCGAACTTCTCCTTGAGCTCCTCCTTCCTCTTCTTCTCGTCCTCGCTCTCATCAAGCTTCAGGCCCTCCTTGGTGGCAGATACAAGCTTCTTGCCTTCAAACTCCTTAAGCTGGCCAATGGCATACTCATCAATGGCATCAACCATGTATAGGACCTCATAGCCCTTCTTCTTCAGCTTCTCAAGGAAGGGAGAGTTCTCCACAGCCTTCTTGCTCTCACCAGTGATGTAGTAGATGTCGTTCTGGCCCTCCTTCATCCTCGTCACATAGTCCTTGAGGCTAGTCAGCTCATCACCGCTCTTGGTGGAGTGGTACCTCAGGAGCTCAGCGATCTTGTTCCTGTTCTGGGAATCCTCATGGATGCCAAGCTTGAGGTTTTTGCAGAAGGCCTCATAGAATTTGTTGTAGTCCTCCTTGTTCTCAGCAATCTCGAAGAAGAGCTCAATGCACTTCTTGACCAGGTTCTTGCGGATGACCTTGAGGATCTTGTTCTGCTGGAGGGTCTCACGGGAGATGTTGAGGGGAAGGTCCTCAGAGTCAACAATGCCCTTGACAAAGCTCAGCCACTCTGGGATCAGCTCCTCACAGTTGTCCATGATGAAGACACGGCGCACATAGAGCTTGATGTTGTTCTGCTTCTTCCTGGTGTCAAAGAGGTCAAAGGGGGCCCTCTTGGGTACAAAGAGGACAGCCTTGAACTCAAGCTGACCCTCAACAGAGAAGTGCTTCACAGCAAGATGCTCCTCCCAGTCGTTGGTCAAGCTCTTGTAGAAAGCAGCGTACTCTTCCTTGGTGATCTCCTCAGGCTTCCTCATCCAGATAGGCTTCTGCTTGTTCACCAATTGCCACTCATGAGAAACCTCCTTGATTTTCTTCTTTTTCTTCTCTTTCTCTTCCTTTTCCTCATCAACATCCTCAACCTTGCCCTCTTCGTCTTTCTTATCTTCCTCATCTTCATCATCAGAAATTTCCTTCTCTGTGGTCTTCTCAGTCCAGAGAGAGATGGGGTAGCTGATGAACTCAGAGTGCTTCTTGATCAGATCCTTGAGGCGTCGCTCCTCAAGATACTCCAACTGCAGAAAATACAGGATTACTTTCAGGTACTTAGAACTTCAGAAACTCCTAAATATTCAGTACAACAGCAAACTTAATAAATTAATTATCTCTGTGCCTCAACATGTTGCATCTGTATAGGTTATATAAATTCCAGATTTTAAGGTCCACTATAATTAAAGATTAGCATAACAAAAAAAAACACATGTTTATCTGAAGCGTTCGAAGAGCAGTCATTCCAGAAAAAGAAACATGATTAAAAAAAGAGCAAAACACATGTTTATCTCAAGTATTCAAAGAGCACGGTCATTCCTAAAAAACTAGCAAGCTACATTGTTCCTACCAATCTGGGAAACGTTATACAACAGATATATCTCAAATGATCTTACAGAGCGAATAAACTTCCTAACTTCATCCACATTTAACTCAGTTAAGAAACCAAACAAATCAGAGTGGTGTGCTTTCAATTGAGCGTACAACCAGATCTTCACCACAAACTAACATAGCATAATTGAACCATTCGAATTCAACGAGCTACAGTCATAAAGCCATCATCACTACCTAAATAGTAGTGTAAAACAACTAGCTATGGCAGCATCAAGAACAATACATTAATTTACTGCTATACCTGATCATCCTTGAGGTAGAGGGTCATCTTGGTACCCCTGCCAAGGGGCTCCCCAGAGGTATCACGTGTGACAGTGAAGGAGCCACCAGCCTGAGACTCCCACACGTACTGCTCATCGTCATTGTGCTTGGTGGTCACAACAACTCTCTCAGCAACAAGGTAGGCAGAGTAGAAACCAACACCAAACTGACCAATCATAGACACATCAGCACCAGCAGCCAGAGCCTCCATGAACTCCTTTGTGCCTGACCGTGCAATAGTACCAAGGTTGTTCACAAGATCTGACTTGGTCATACCAATACCACTGTCAATGATGGTCAGAGTGTTGGAGGCCTTGTCAGGAACAATGTGGATGAACAGCTCCGGCTGCGCATCCAGCTTGCTTTTGTCAGTCAAGCTCTCAAACCTGATCTTGTCCAAGGCCTGTCAAAACACACAAAAATACAAGTTCAGGGTTTGATTTTATCATTCAGTATATTTGGTATATAGAAAGTGCACAGAAAGCAACTAAATGAAACATGTGTATCAGGAGGTTATACTGACAGAATAGGGTGACCAGTTATTTAGGTAAGCACCACACTACACATTATTAACCGCTACACAACCAATTTAACCATGTAGTCGTTGAAGCACCTACTACTACAAAGCCTTCTACCTTCCCAGCATAAACCAACGCTTTTAATCCAGCTAGTTTATCAAGACCAATCATGCTTTCATTTATACATTCTAGATTAGCACTGCAATAATCACGATTTAATGCATCAGCACAATCAACTTAAACATGTAGCTGTTAATCACGTACTAAACTAAACCAGCATAGCAAATACTACATTTATCTAGGATCAATAACTCTTTCAAAGTAGGGTATCAGACCGTTCATAAACCTTGCCACAGACACAACTGAGATCCGACAAAAATCGTGAGCTATATTTGCGACTTCAGAAGTGATATGCCATGGATTTAAGCTGAATAGTCAGCGACGAACTAGTACCAAACCCTACATAACCCCCTAATCATCATCATAACCGAAGCACGACGCGGAACCCACAATCAATTGAATCGACACTACGGTCTGGCGCGCAGATCTAGAACCGCAAACAGAAGAGCACGGGCGGATGGGGGGACTTACATCGGAGGAGTTGGAGATGAGCTCCCTGAGGAAGATCTCCTTGTTGGAGTAGAAGGTGTTGATGATGAGGGAGAGCAGCTGGTTGATCTCCGCCTGGAAGGCGAACGTCTCCGTCTCCGAGGCCATGGCGAGACCTTCCTCCCGAACGCGAGGAGAGAGGGCGGCTGTGCTAGCGAGGAAGCGACGAGGAGGTCTCAGCGACGAGGGTTTGAGGGGAATCGCGGGAGCGTGGGATGAGATGGGCAGGCCTTTGGGGGTGGTGGGGATTTATCAGGGGAGAGGACAGAGGAGAGGAGAGGGTTCTCGAATGTTCTCCAAGAGACTCGAAGGCGTGCGGGCGCGGGGGTTTGGTTGACTGACCGGGCCCGAAGTCTTCCCGGGCCGGCCGTTGTGGTCCCTGGCCCACGAGTCAGTGGGAGTTGTCTTTGTTTTTTCAGAATTGGAAGGTTCTAGAGCGAGGGGGGGTTAAGAGCATGATTACCTTATGATCTACGAGCTCGTGTATTGCTTGCTATAACCAGTTAACCACCGTACGCTCGAAAGATTTTTGTTTCTGTTTCGAGTCGTATAAGTTGTGCACGAACTTGTACTGTTTTTTCTACAAAATTCCCTTTTTGAAATCGGCGTGTTTTCAGCTAGGGAAAACTATGCGTTTCAAAGGGGTGCGTGCTCTAATCGCGTGACTTGTGGTGATCGTAATAATTTTCAAAATTTCAAAATCCGTGGGATTTTTCCTCCCTTTTCGCAGCGGAGGCTTCTTGAACTTGCAACTTGCAGGCATAAACCAAGTTTGTCATGCATCATTCTTAGCTCTCAGCTCTCAGCAGTTGTTCAAAATACATACAAGGTATCATCTGGGAGAAGGAAAAAGATTGTACAAGGGTAAACTGATTTCGCGACAAATTACAATCCAGCGTGTTTAGCTCGATGCTGACAGACAAAAAAAAAAGGGGAAAGCGAAAGAATGATCCTTCGCTTCGCGGTGCGAACCGAATCGGTACCCCTGGTCCCTGGACCTGGAGGACCAGCGGCCTGTTCGCTTGGCTGGTTGCTGGTGGCTGGTGTTAGTTTGTTCTGAGAGAAAAGTACTGCTGGCTGGTTGCTGGTGGCTGGTTTTTTCTGAGAGAAAAGTACTGCTGGCTGGTAGGCTGATAAGCCAAACGAACAGCCAGCAGGCGGAACAACCAATGCTGAAAGGGAACTGAGATAGTAGGTACACGATGCCAAAGGCTTGATTCTGATCGTAACATGAATTTCGATTGCATGTGTGTTACAGAAAAAAAGAACTGCAATCGGTAAACGGTAATATGTGTGACTTGTCACGTGCACTCCTATTGTTTACATGTGGATGAGTGGATCAAATCTCATCTGATCCAATGGAAAAACGAAGTGCTCCATTGCTAGCAGATGTACTGGTGCAGTATGATAGTGATACAGTGGAAAGTGTGAAATTGTTAAGCATTTCTGTCCAGCCGATTATACACGGTTCTCCAAGTCTTGCAACTCCCCAGGTACCTATATATGGTGCTTCATCTGCTTCGGATTTGGAGGCGCAGGCGCATGCAGTCTCAATCACTCGATTCGCTCACTCGATTCGCGGGAAGTAATGAAGCTATCAATAAACTATGGGACGATGGATCAACGAGTGAAATTGCTATGACTCTGATCCTCGTCATTGCTATCGCCATTCTGAGATGTAAAAAAACGTAGTGTAGTTTCTGTCCAATGCGGTGGACGGGGTGCAGCAGGGACACATAAGAGGGGAGGGAAAAAAAAGGTGATCTGTAGTTTTGATATGGGTAACGATGATCTAGCAGAGCATGTATCCACAACTTTGGAAATCTTCACCTCAAAAAAAAAAAACTTTGGAAATCTTACTCACAGGAACAAAAGTGATTCTATTCTGATGACAATTACCTTTGGATCTCTGTGTTCCAGTTGGAACCTGCTTGCAGTGGCACTACTGTTTACGCTTTTTCTGGTCGAACACACGAGTGCGCTAGTTCACGCAGACGTCGAAAATCAACTCGTCGAAGCACTCGGCACGGGCTGGTCAGACCGCCTAGGGGACGCAGTCAGACCGCCTTGGACAGTCACGTCGCCGAAAATCTAAGTTCATCGCTTCGGGAGGGACCCCGCCGGGAGAAACGCACCTAGGGTTGTCCTGAGATCGGCAAGGCCGCAAGGCCACTCAGAACTTCCTCAAATGCCATGGAGACGAAGGAGGAGAGCAAAGGGGTTGGAAAAACTAGGGTTTGGAGAAAATAAAGTGTAAATTGATAATTCGATTGGATTCCCCTCTCAATCGGCCACGCCCCTTTATATTTATAGGGGGGAGGTCTTGCCCTGCAAGGAACTCTTTACAACTCGGGAATAGCTAAAAATCCTTAATTCGGGTCGGACTCGGGGAGACCCGGTCAGACCGCCTGGGGGAGGCGGTCAGACCGCCTGGCGGCCTTTGTGCCGGACCGGCTACAGGGCACGCGGTCAGACCGCCTTAGCCACCCGGTCTGACCGCCTGACCCAGCCTGATTCGGCTTTTGCCGATTTTGAGTGTCAACATATGCCTTCTGTTTTTTAGTAAAGCTTGCTTGCTAAAAAAATAAATCTAAGGACGATGTGACACTTCATCAGCCATTTTTTGAACTTAGGGCGATTCTTACTTAGAAATCAGCCATATCACCTTCAAGCGTCTTGCCATACACTTGGGTAAAACTTCTTCAAGTATCTTCCATTAAGAGCCCGAGGTAGTTGTTGTCCTTGCAAAGTTTCCACCATATAAGAATTCCAGCAAATTCTCACAATCCTATATGGTCCTTCCCAACTTGGAGACCACTTGCCGAACTTGTTACTCTTAGATCCTATAGGTAAAATAGTCTTCCAAATCAAATCACCTACCTAAGAAGACTTGTCTTTTACCTTCTTGTTGTATGCTCTAGCAACTCGTCTCTTGTCTTTCTCAATTGCTTCTAAAGCCTCCAACCGCTTATCAGCCACTTCATCAACATTGTCCATCATCAAAGCATAATATGTATCAAAATCAAGATCATTTTGCTTTGCAAGTCTATATGCGCCTAGATTCACCTCAACGGGTAAAACGGCCTCTTGACCATACACAAGCTCATATGGAGTAACTTTAGTAGCACCATGTCTAGAAATACGATGAGCCCATAAAGCTTCAGATAATACCTCATGCCATCTCCTAGGATTATCTTCTATCTTCTTCTTAATGAGCTTAATCAAAGTTTTGTTGCTAGACTCGGCTTGACCATTAGCTTGAGCATAATATGAGGACGAATTGAGCAACTTAATACCATAGGAATTGACAAAATCACGCACCTCTTTAGCAATAAATGAAGTTTCTTGATCCGTAGTCAAAGTTTGTGGAATGCCAAATCTATAAATAATATGCTCCGTAATAAACTCAATTACCTCCCGATGTGTCATATTCTTGAGAGATATAGCTTCAGTCCACTTGGTAAAATAATCAGTAACCATGATCACAAAACAATGCTCTTTCGACGAAGGTGGATGAATCTTGCCAACAAAGTCCAAACCCCATCCTCTTAAAGGCCAAGGCTTTATAATCGGATGCATTAATGCAGCAGGCACCAACTGAATATCCCCATGCTCTTGACACTCTTTTCATCCTTTGTAGTACCGAAAACAATCAGCTATCATAGTAGGCCAATAAAAACAAGCTCTCCTGAGAAGTCACTTCATCTTAGGAGCCGATTGATGAGTACCACAAATCCCTTCATGAACTTCCCCCATAGCTAGCCTTGCTTGATCAGGACCTAAACACTTTAAAAGCAAATTATCTGCGGTCCGACGATACAACTCACCATCATCTAAAACAAACTTCAAAGCCCATCGTCGGACTTTTCGGTCACTTGTACCTTTAGGATCCTGCAAATATATAATCGAAGGCTTTCTCCAATCATCCACTTCGTCCTCAACAGTTTTGGAAGAAATAATGGCTGAAGTGATTTGTTCCTCTTCAGGGCGGTCAGACCGGGTAGGGCGGTCTAACCGGGTGGAGGATGCGGTCTGACTGCCTCCTCTAGGGCATAACCCTCGGCTTTGCTAAACATCGGTTTTCGTTCTTGAAAATTTCTTTTCTGAACATCATAACCAGATGCTTGCTGAGCCAGAGCATTTGCCCTTAGATTCTCTTCCCATGGCACATGATTAATCACAAATTCATCCATACAAGATATGATGTCTAAGCATTTATCAAGATAAGTATTTAAAGCACCATCTAAAAATTGACATACCTTAGACACTTGCTGTACCACTAACAAGGAATCACCATATGCTTCTACATGTTTTACACCCATATCATGTAAAATTTGCAAACCAAACAAGAGAGCTTCATATTCGGTTTGATTCTTAGTGCAATCTTGATCCAATCGGTTAAGAGCTTCAAAAACAGCCTCATTGGGTGAAATAATAATAACTCCAACACCACAACCACTTCTACAAACCGATCCATCAAAATGCAACTTCCATGGAGTAAAAGTTAAATAACCGGCATCTAAATTAGGTTGCTCATTAATTCTATGTTCTAGAATAAAGTCGGTCACAATTTGACCTCTCATTGATTTGATTGGTTCACAATGTAAATCATATTCAACAAGAGCATAAGCCCATTTGCCGACTCTACCACTTAGAATAGGTTTTTGGAACATATATTTAATTATGTCGGTTTGACAAGCCACATAGCAAGTGCTTGATAATAAATAATGCCTTAACTTGGTACGAGCATAATATAAAGATAAACATAATTTTTCAATAAAAGTGTACCTCGTTTTGGTGTCCAATAATCTCCTGCTTTCATAAGCAACAACATACTCCTTGCCATCGGTCTCTTGAGTCAAAACAGCCCCAATAACACTTTCCTCAGCCGCCACATATAGTCTAAAAGGAACACCACTCTTGGGTGCTTGAAGGACAGGCGGCATAGTCAAATAATTCTTGATCTCATCAAAAGCCTCTTGCTGTTTTGCCCCCCAAGTAAATTCTGATCCAGCTTTCAACCGAAGTAAAGGAGTAAAAGCATTCACCTTCCCAGACAAGTTACAAATGAATCGCCTCAAATAATTTACCTTGCCCAAGAACTTTTGCAAATCCTTCTTACAAGTAGGAGCTTGAACTTTTTTAATTGACTCAATCTTTTTAGGATCAATCTCCACACCTTTCTCATGCACAATAAAGCCCAAAAACTTGCCAGCCGACACACCAAAGACACATTTGAGTGGATTCATCTTTAAATTATATCGACACATTTTTTCAAATGCTAGTCTTAAATCGACTAAATGGGAATTTAAACCAGCCGACTTGACAATAATATCATCGATATAGACTTCTACTATTATACCAAGCAAGTCATGAAAAATTAAATTCATAGTCCTTTGATAAGTAGCACCAGCATTTTTCAAACCAAAAGTCATGACTACCCACTCAAACAAGCCTACAAATCCTGGACATATGAAAGCCGTTTTGGAGATATCCTCTTCGGCCATAAAGATTTGATTATACCCAGCATTACCATCAAGAAAACTAAGAATCTTATGTCCAGATGCAGAATTAACAAGAAAGTCGGCTATAGGCATAGGATATTCATCTTTAGGAGTAGCTTTATTAAGATCTCTAAAGTCTATGCAAACACGAAGCTTTTTAGTTCCTTTTTTCTCAACAGGCACAATATTAGAGATCCAATCAGCATATCGACAAGGCCTTATAAAATTAGCAACAAGCAACCGATTGATTTCTTCTTTCACTCGGTCATATATATCAGGATTAAAATTCCTACAAGGTTGCTTATAAGGCTTAAAACCAGGTTTAATAGGTAAATTATGCTCAACTAAATCATGACTTAAACTAGGCATTTCAGTGTAATTCCATGCAAAGCAGTCGACATACTCTTTCAATAACTTTATTAATTCTGATTTAAAGACAGGATCAAGATTCTTGTTTACAAATGTCGGCCTAGGTATAGTGCCATCACCAATGTCTACCTCCTCAAGAGGATCAGCCGACGTAAACCCTTGTCCTAACTTCCCTAGATCATCCAAATCGTCAATGGCTTCACACGTATCGTTCTTATGCGCCCGATAGTGATCAATCCTTTGCTGCAACCACTCTTTAGTTGAACTCATTGATTCACATGAAGTGGTTTAGCCGATTTTCGATCGGCTTTATGACAGCAGGGATGAAACCATCCTTGGAATAGCTTACAAACTCATAATCAGTTAAATCTAAGCCAGATAGACATTTTACATCATCATGCACATTTATAGAATGACTATCAGCTACAGCTACACAAGCAGAATTATCTCCATGCACAACTTCTACCTCATCGCCTACCCATTGCATTAAAAACTGATGCAAAGTATAAGGCACACATCTATTTGCATGAATCCAATCATGACCAAGGATTAAGCTGAAGTTACCTTGTGTCTCAGCGACGAAGAAGGCCGTAGCTAGCGTCTTGCTTCCAATGGTGAGCTCCATGGAGATAACTCATTTGGCACCTATCGGCTCATCTCCTCCCACACCGCTGACGGTCATGTTGGTCTTGACCAATTCATCATCTGAACCTCCAAGCTTCTTGAACAGAGAATACGACATCAGGTTGACAATCGCACCTCCATCCACCAACATCCGAGAGATAGGCTTCCCATTGATGTGACCTCTCATGTACAATGCCTTCAGATGATTATCAGTGTCTTTAGGCTTCTGGAATACAGCATCCTTTGGCCCAAAATCAAGATGAGCGAAGTCCTCCTCTGAAGATGCAGAGCCATCCACGAATAAATGAACCACATTAATGTCAAGGTTCATGCGCTCTGGAGAAGAACTGTAATCAACGAGCTGCTCGTCGTCTTCTGATGCAGGCACCGACGACAACCCATCATTGCAAACCATGGAAGCCAAAAAAGCGAAACCGGGCGGCGTCTCTGGAGAACCCGGTCTGACCGCCTCCAGGGCCAGTCTGACCGCGGGGGCCGGTCTGACCGCCTGGTCAGTCGGTCTGACCGCCCCTGTTGGCGGCTGAACTGCCTCATGCGGTCTGACCGCATCCTCCGGCGGTTTGACCGCCTCGGTCTGTGACGCAGTTTTAGCTCTCCACTCTTTGAAAGGATCTTGATGTCGCCTAGAGGGAGGGGGGTGAATAGGTGCAACCTGAAAATCACCACTTTAAAACAACTTTGTCAGCAAAGTCCGGATACTCCGGAGAAATGTTCGGAGTTTCTGGAAAGTCCGGAGATTCTGGAGTAATCTCCAGATACTCTGGACAAGCGTCTGCACAACGGAATATGCACACTACCCACCGGTTTTGTAAATCCGGTGCCACCGGATTTAGCTGGCAGTGTTTCCCCTCTTTCCTCCTTCTTGTTTTCTTGTTTGAAATCAACTCAAACTGGGGGAGTAGCACAGAGTGAAGTTCTTGGTCCAATATTCAATGCCTGCACTTCACAAACACTAACACCCGAGTAGATCCACAAATACTAAGAGCAAGCAAGCTAGGAAGGTAAATGTAAGGTAACCAACAAGAGACTCTGAGATTTGTTTTACCGAAGTTCAGATTCACCACCGTGTGAATCCTAGTCTCCGTTGGGTGCTTCTCCTACCGAAGCCGGGTTGCATTCAACCCTTTTCTCGATCCACTAAATTGCTTCTTCCCTTTCGGAGGTGAAGCGAGACCTTCACAAACTGTCCCACAGCTCACCACACCTTGGGAGCTTGTGGGCGATGCCTAGCCGTCTAGGAGGATTGACCTCCAAGAGTAACAAACACCACGAAGATCTCTTGCTATGAACTCAAGTGCTCAAGGATGGATTAGCTCAACTTTCACTCAATCTTTCAATCCCTCACCCAAATCTCTTCTCTTCTCAAATCTCTTGCAAAACTAGAGATGGGAGGGCTTAAAAGGGCTGTGGAGATGTGTTTTTCAAGTGGGGAACCAGCAACCACAAATGGGAGAGGGTGAGGGGTATTTATACCCATCATTCAAAAACTAGCTGTTGGCTGTTAAGACCCGGAGTCTCCGGAAAAACCCCCGGATACTCCGAAATCCCCAAAACTAGCCGTTAGGTTCAAAAGTTCCGGATATTCCGGACATTTTTCCGGAGTCTCTGGAAAACCCGGAGTCTCCGGGAAATTTCCCGGAATGTCCGGAGCTTCACTGGACAGCATAGGTCACCTTGGAGAAAAAGCCATAACTTTTTACTCCGGACTCCGAATTCGATGATCTTGGACTCTATGGAAAGCTTATTCAGAGGAGCATCCATTCCAACTGAAAACAAGCTCCAAAACCACCAGGGGCAAGTGTTGAGGTAAGTGTTTCTCTCATGATAGCACTTGGGAGGTTAGGTTTGAGCACCGAGACATAAGCAAAGCTATTTTCGTTGCATCCCTCTTGATAGTACGGCATACCTATACTCAAGATTAAATATAAATGCAATATTAGAACTCTTGAGATTTATCTTCATGAATAGCCATACTTGGTCAATATATCCACTTGAGAGATCCATCCAACAATGTCTCATTGAATTGAGCACTTCACCCTTGAGCTAGTGACTTGGATCAATATTCAGCATATATGAATGAAATCCACTTCTAGATGCCAAGTCACCCTTCACATGATCCAAACAATGTTTGATGCATCCTCATTGCTTCACTTGATTAGGCTCGACTTGATACCTCGAAATTCTCCAAGCTATAGCCACTTCACCCTAGCCAAGCACATGGTCCAAGTCACTACTTGGCCAACCTTAGCTTTGTACCTCGTTGCTAATCCCTTGCTTGATTTCTTCATCCATTCGATGCCAATTTGAGTTTAGCTTTGATTCAACATTAAGAGTGAAATCCAATTGAGATCATGTCCTTTTTGATTCTATAGTCCCATTTGATCATAACAAGCCTTCCAATTTATTTAGAGACCATCCAATATTCCAATATCGCTATGTCTCTTTCTTCACCTTCATTGGCTTGTTTATATGTCAATTATACCACAGGGGATCACACATAATATAGATCAAGACATTTAATCTTATATAAAGCCATTTCACAATGTGAGGCAATAACTCATTCCTCAACTTATCTTTTACAACAATGACTTGTCTTCACATATAGATGTTCAATGTCATACATCATGCTTTGTTATTTATATGTGACAACCTGCTCACATGCTTAACAAAAACATTAGATCTTTAATCTAGTTGTCAATCAATACACCAAAACCCACTTAGGGCCTAGATGTCTTTCAATCTCCCCCTTTTTGGTGATTGATGACAACCTCGATTAAAGCTTACAAGATATGTATAATAAAGCTTAAAAACAGCAGATTTAGGTTGAGCTCCCCCTTAATATGTGCTATGAATGGAATTCATAATATTTGGCCTTAAATGCCATTTTGCACATTTTCAAGAAAACATGGAGCCCCCCCTAAATCTCAGTAGCAGTGGGGTGCAAAACAAGTGTGTGACCAAATAAACCGTGATGCATGCACAAGATAAGCATTTCAACAAATAAAAACAGAGAATGGCAGTGCTGTCTGGCCAAACCCGGTGCCACCGAGTAGCCAAACTCGGTGCTACCGGTTTTGACCAGGCAGCCCTTTCAAAAAGCAATACATCACCCAAAAATTCACACTAAGATGCATATGAGTCTTAATAAGCATAAATAAGGTTCAACACACATTAAAGCACACAAGCAATTGTTCTCAAGTACAACTGAAGTTAAAGAGAATTTTATTACATGGGCCTGTTGCATCCAACAGCCAGAACCGGTCCCACCAGTTTTGGAAACTTGGTGCCACCGAGTTTGCCAGCAGAACTAGCACAGAGCAGCCACTTCAGAAAACCGGTGCCACTGAGATCTGAATCCGGTCCCACTGGTTTTGTGTAGACAGAGCAGATGCAGAACAGACAGCTGAGCTTTGAATCGACAAATCTCTCCCCCTTTGTCATCTATCACCCATAAAAGGTCTGGGGAGTTCTCTGACAGCAGCTAGTCCTCCTCTTCATCATCTTCCCTTTGATCTTGGCTTGGTGGCACAAATGAGGGTGGGTTATGAGGAGGTGGAGGAGTTGGAAACATTCCCGCATATGGATTAACTGAGCCAAATAAACCACCATAGAGGTAACCTCCACCAGAGCTAGACCCTCCCGGTGCATTAGGATCCACCAGAGGCATAGTAGAGGATGTGCCTTGACCTTGTGATCCCATGGAAGGTGCCTCTGAATATGAAGTTCGAGCACTATACATTCCTCCAAAGGTTGGGTTGTAGTATGAGTTTCCATAAGCTCTATCCCAATAATCTTTATTAGTAGCTGGATCAACTTGTTGGGACTTTTCCCATATTCTTTCAAAGGTCTCCGGTTCACTATTTTCATCATCGGAAGGTGCACTTGGAATGGGAGGCCTATTTGTGGGAGAGGGATTTTCATACATTTGCCTTATCAACCTTGAATCCCTCTTCCTTCTCTGTCTATCCTTGTGAGCAACATCATTTGCATTCATGCAAGCACCACACATGAAGTTGAATAATTTTCTGAGGGGAGAGGGAGGCTTTTGCACATCTTGCCTACCACGTCCACGACCTCTACCATATGAGGGCCTTGCTGCCCTAGAAGGAGCAGCAGCTGTAGCAGGCCCCTCAGAGGCTCCTTGGCCTTCAACATTCTGCCCTTGGCTTCCCGAGCCAACTAGAGTTGTGTCCTCAATGTTGTTCTTCAAGTGAAAGGTTTTGTGCTCATGATCATATTCAAACTTGAAGTTGGTAATGGCCTCAATGGCATGCATGAGATAAGGAGCATATCCACAACTCTTTTGTGGAGAAGAGGCTATGGTTTTCATTTCTTCCCAAAGGTAGTCCACCACACTAAATTCTTCCTCACTAGGATCCATAAATTTCAGCAAGTCTCTCCCATAGTGTGATACATTTGATTGATCCCTTCCCTAGGAGCAAGTGTCTTTCTAAACATACGGTGAAGATATGCATAAAAGGGTATCATTCCTTTAACACAACCATAGTTCCATTCTCTTCCCGAAATATACATGAATTTCATTTCCTCCTTGTCCATGTAGTGAGCCATATGAATCTTCACTCTAGATTTGTCTTCCTCACCAAATCCAAGTAGAGAGGCAAATTGGGTATAGGACATACCAAACCACTTTCCCTCTGTCATCCAATGCACAATACTCTCATCATTTCTGGAAGTGAAGTAACACGTGGCATAGAATTGTGCAATCACTTCATTGTTCCATGACTTTCTGAAACCCATGATCTCAAAGATATTTTTTCTCTTGCACTCATGAATAATTTCAGCAATTCTAGGGTCTTGTAAGTTGGTCAAGAACTTCCAATCAATATACTCTGAGTGAGCTATGGGATAGTCCTTTTTGAGTATAGCACTTGCATAATAGTCTTGATGAAATTTGGTGCCAAACCGGTAGTCCAAATTTCGCCCACCCACCTCTATGGGATCTCTCTCTCTCTCTTTTCTTGCCTTCTCTATCATGCCCCTTGCCTTGTAGTTGACCACATTTCGATGCTCGGGATCAAATGGTGGCCTTGTTCTGATGTTGAAGTAGGTCTCTTCATCACTGTTAGGTATCTGAGGTCCAATGACTGAAATAAAAACGGCCTCATCACTGTCATCATCCCCGGTGCCCTGACTGTGCTCATGGCTAGCTGTGCGGATATTTTTGCCCTTTCTCTTGCACTGAACTACTACTGTAGGAGAGTCTGGAGGAGTGGGTTCCTTCTTATTCTATTTCTCTGCCCTTTATATCCATTTTCACACAGCCCTTGTACACAGATATGGATTTTGACAGAATTTGATGAATTTTGAGAAATCCAAAGTTTGCAAGCCCTTGAGATAAGAATGAGTAGCTTCCTTTGAACTTGAGAGAGTCATGTCATTTATGGTTAGCCAGCAGACAAACATGAGTAACAATAACCATAAATAACAAGACATAATCTAAAAAGATCAAGACCCATAAATTTTGCAAAAAGCACACCACCTACACATGCTAGTGAATTTTGAAAATCTATTCTAGGTCACCAAGAGTATGCAAAGGTCACTAGCTGAAATAAGTCTTAGCATTTTAGCTCATGCCTCTACTAAAAATTCAGCCACGGTTAGAAAAACAAAATTTCCAACAATAAATTTGTGAGGCATCAACTACATATCCAAAACTTATTACTATCACCATGAAACAAATCCAAGGTGACACTAGGCATCTTTGCACACCAAAACTCACACTAGCAAGAATAAGGCCTAGATGCTTGAAATAATTGCTTGAATTTAGAGTTGCATACCTTGGCCTCTATTACAAAGAATTTTCTCATAGAGGAACTCACAAGAGAGCTTGCACCCATTTTGGTCTTTTAATAAGGTTACCTTGTCACTCTTGATAAGATGAAGCCATATGAAAGATGAGCTGGAGCTCTCTTTTGATATTTTCATCTTCATCTTAGTCAATTTTAGATATGCAATACCCATGATAGAACCAACACTCTTGCCATAAGATATATTCAAGTGTAGAGATTATGGATATATAAATGAAGCACCTCATACTTGAACTACACACATGAAGCCTTGCAAGTGGTGTTAGTACCAAGAGACACAAACTGTGAAGTGAGCTCCCCCTAAATAGGTGCATCAAGTATTTGAATCTTGAGAAATGCACTTTTGGCTCAATTAAAGCACAAGGGTAGCACACTCCACATTTTGGTCCAAACATATGAGCAAATAAGCATTGATGAATATGATCAAGAAAAGCTCACAAATAATTCTGGGTTAGGACCAAGAGAATATTTGAATTATTTTCTTCTCCTTTCCTGCTGATCCTGACAAACTCGGTGGCACCGAGTTCATAAATCCGGTGCCACCGGATTCTCCCAAAGTCCTGTACCCTTACATTTCCTAGAGATGCACATGATCCTTTTTCTTGATCCTTTATTTTATTCTTGCTCATATCTATGCTCCTGCATGCAATAACCGCTCAATGCTTCTAGATGAAGCGGTTAATAGCATCGAATGGTATTTGACATAATTTTGTTGGAGAGAGCATAAGTAGCTTGTCCAACTCATATGTTTAACTTGCATAAGAGCATGATTCACATATGAGAATGAATAGCTACAGAAAGAGGTACTTATCATGAGAGTTGCATTGGATGAATATTCTTCTACTTATTTCACTTGGTTCTTTTCTAAAAATGAGTCATAAACTTCTCTTGAGATATAGATGAATGGAGATAAATATCTTCTCAAGTGAACCAAGCTTCCAATGCTCTCCAAGTACCTGCAAAGTCCTTTTAGATATGTTTTGGTACCCAACGTGCATTGGGTCCTAAGAAGTTAGTGATCATGGACTTTGGTACCCAAATGGCCTTTGTGCCTCTTCTTTGTGATACAACCACTCTCGGGGCACATTGGTCATTTGAATTCATCCTAATCAATTTATTTTCATTGTGAACATGAATAGGCTTAGGATTTTTACCCATGGGACAATCTTTACCAAAATGTCCCTTTTGACGACAAGTGTAGCAAATCTTGTGCTTGATGTTGCTAGTCTTCTTCACACTTGTCTGGGAGCCATTCTTCTCCTTGTATTTAGCTTGAGCCTTCAGAAATCCCTTGTTGAGCTTCTCTTGAGGTTTCTCAGTGGAAACCGGTTCCACCGGTTTGGCAAATCTGGTGCCACCGGTTTTCCCTGAGGAAACCTTTGACCGGTTGATACAAGCCTCAATCTTGTGCCCTTTCTCATGACAACCAAAGCATTTTCTCTGAGCAATACTTCTTTGCCTCTTTGACTGATTTGGAATGTCTTCTTGCTTGAATGAGCACATGGATGCATAATGTCCCATGTGTGAGCACTTGTAGCACTTGATGTGATCTAACTTCATCTTGTCCTCAATCTTGTGATCGTTGATCTTGTGGCTTTGTTGAGAGATTGATCTAGTGACGATTATCCTCTTCTCAAGCTTCTTCACCATGGGCTCACGGTTATCTTGAGAAGGTTGCAATTTTTCTTTTCCCTTCAACTTAGCCACCTCTTTCTTGAGTCTTTCGACTTCATGCATAAGATCATCATTTTCTTGAGCAATGGAGTCATCACAAGATTCTGCAATCACACAATCATACCAAGAGGGTTTGCCTTTTGGGCCACATAGGTTAGCACAAGATATATCATTTTCAACTTGAGTACATGTGCTAGTTGTGCAATGAGGTGTATAAGATTTAACTGAGTTTACCAAAACCTCATTTGCCACTTCTAGTGAAGTGTGTGATTCTACAAGCCTCTCATGAGAATATTCAAGTTCTATGTGAGTGCCTTGTAGTTTCACAAATTTGCAAGTGATTTCCTCAAGTTGATCCTTGAGAGCTTGATTCTCCTTTTCTAGGGATGTTGCACAAGATAGAGAGTTAGTAGCACAAACATATGCCTTAGTGATATCCTCCTTGCATTTGCTAGACAAGACATCATTTCACTCCTTAAGCTTCTTCAATTCTTCTTCAAAGGAGTCTCGATACGCTTGTTGTCTTGTGAGCTCATCTTCTTGCCTTCTTACTCTCTTGATGAGCTCCAGAACATTCTTCTTATCTTTCTTGGTCATCTTGTCGAGCTCAAAGTCAAATTGCTCAATTTGGCTTCCTTTCTTCTTTTTACCTTTAGTCACTTGAGACTTGGCATTATTAGTACATAGAAAGGAAGTAGTAGGAGCTGTATATACCTCATTGGGTTGATGAGGTGTTGCATTGATGCTCGATGAAGTGCTGCAACTCTGCTCACTGCCCAACCCGGTGCCACCGGTTTTCAAACCTGGTGCCACCGAGTTTGGTTGGTCAGTGACAGTGGCATTGATGTTGTTGCTCTTTTGTTGCACGGTTGAAGTCACTGGAGGAAGAATGCAAGATGTTGATGTTGAGCACTCCTCTAGTGACTCCTCCTCTTCTTCTTTATCATCTTCATCATTGGCACTTGTATACATTTCTTTGAGTGCCACCCAAATGAGATGTGCATCATCACAAATGTCCTCGTGGTTGAAGATGAATTCTTGAATTACCTTGCTCACATTATTGTACACGAGGTTAATAATGGAGAAATTGCGAAGCACACAATCCTTTTCCTCTTTTGATAGATTGGACGAGTCCTCACTATCAAAGTCATCGGGAAGGATGCTAGCAACCACAACTCGCTCAAATGAAGGACCCCAAGCATTTAATACATGAAGAACGTGAGCGGACCAAGAAGAGTAGTTTGAGCCATCAAACCGAAGAGGCTCAAACGATACCTCACAAATAGTCGACATCCTTTTTAACTCCAAGCGGTTAAGCGAATCAGAGCACCAGGCTCTGATACCAATTGAAAGGATCTTGTTGTCGCCTAGAGGGGGGGTGAATAGGCGCAACCTGAAAATCACCACTTTAAAACAACTTTGTCAGCAAAGTCTGGATACTCCGGAGAAATGTCCGGAGTTTCTGGAAAGTCCGGAGATTCTGGAGAAATCTCCGGATACTCTGGACAAGCGTCTGCGCAGCAGAATATGCACACTACCCAAAATCGGTGCTACCGGTTTTGCAAATCCAGTGCCACCGAATTTAGCTGGCAGTGTTTCCCCTCTTTCCTCCTTCTTGTGTTCTTGTTTGAAATCAACTCAAACTGGGGGAGTAGCACAGAGTGAAGTTCTTGGTCCAATATTCAATGCCTGCACTTCACAAACACTAACACCCGAGTAGATCCACAAATACTAAGAGCAAGCAAGCTAGGAAGGTAAATGTAAGGTAACCAACAAGAGACTCTGAGATTTGTTTTACCAAAGTTCAGATTCACCACCGTGTGAATCCTAGTCTTCGTTGGGTGCTTCTCCTACTGAAGCCGGGTTGCATTCAACCCTTTTCCCGATCCACTAAATTGCTTCTTCCCTTTCGGAGGTGAAGCGAGACCTTCACAAACTGTCCCACAGCTCACCACACCTTGGGAGCTTGTGGGTGACGCCTAGCCGTCTAGGAGGGTTGACCTCCAAGAGTAACAAACACCACGAAGATCTCTTTCTATAAACTCAAGTGCTCAAGGATGGATTAGGTCAACTTTCACTCAATCTTTTAATCCCTCACCCAAATCTCTTCTCTTCTCAAATCTCTTGCAAAACTAGAGATGGGAGGGCTTGAAAGGGCTGTGGAGATGTGTTTTTCAAGTGGGGAACCAGCAGCCACAAATGGGAGAGGGTGAGGGGTATTTATACCCATCATTCAAAAACTAGCTGTTGGCTGTTAAGACCCGGAGTCTCCGGAAAACCCCCCGGATACTCCGAAATCCCCAAAACTAGCCATTAGGTTCAAAAGTTCTAGATATTCTGGACATTTTTCCGGAGTCTCTGGAAAACCCGGAGTCTCCGGGAAATTTCCCGGAATGTCCGAAGCTTCACTGGACAGCATAGGTCACCTTGGAGAAAAAGCCATAGCTTTTTACTCCGGACTCCGAATTCGATGATCTTGGACTCTATGGAAAGCTTATTCAGAGGAGCATCCATTCCAACTGAAAACAGGCTCCAAAACCACCAGGGGCAAGAGTTGAGGTATGTGTTTCTCTCATGATAGCACTTGGGAGGTTAGGTTTGAGCACCGAGACATAAGCAAAGCTATCCACGTTGCATGCCTCTTGATAGTACGACATACCTATACTTAAGATTAAATATAAATGCAATATTAGAACTCTTGAGATTTATCTTCGTGAATGGCCATACTTGGTCAATATATCCACTTGAGAGATCCATCCAACAATGTCTCATTGAATTGAGCACTTCACCCTTGAGCTAGTGACTTGGATCAATATTCAGCATATATGAATGAAATCCACTTCTAGATGCCAAGTCACCCTTCACATGATCCAAACAATGTTTGATGCATCCTCATTGCTTCACTTGATTAGGCTCGACTTGATACCTCGAAATTCTCTAAGCTATAGCCACTTCACCCTAGCCAAGCACATGGTCCAAGTCACTACTTGGCCAACCTTAGCTTTGTACCTCGTTCCTAATCCCTTGCTTGATTTCTTCATCCATTCGATGCCAATTTGAGTTTAGTTTTGATTCAACATTAAGAGTGAAATCCAATTGAGATCATGCCCTTTTTGATTCTATAGTCCCATTTGATCATAACAAGCCTTCCAATTTATTTAGAGACCATCCAATATTCCAATATCGCTATGTCTCTTTCTTCACCTTCATTGGCTTGTTTATATGTCAATTATACCACAGGGGATCACACATAATATAGATCAAGACATTTAATCTTATATAAAGCCATTTCACAATGTGAGGCAATAACTCATTCCTCAACTTATCTTTTACAACAATGGCTTGTCTTCACATATAGATGTTCAATGTCATACATCATGCTTTGTTATTTATATGTGACAACCTGCTCACATGCTTAACAAAAGCATTAGATCTTTAATCTAATTGTCAATTAATACACCAAAACCCACTTAGGGCCTAGATGTCTTTCACTCTTTCCCTTGTGGCACCATGGGTCTGTAGTTGTTAAACATCTCATCTCTCTTTGGCTCCATCTCCTTTTCTTTCTTCTCCCGGAACCTCAGTCTTTGAAGCTTCCTCCTTTGAGTATGAGTCAATCCGGGAGGACACCATCTTGGCAAGAAGTTATTGGAGTTGGAACCACTCCCACTGGCCTTATGATCATTAGCAGCACATCCTTTCTGAGTAGGTGTCATAACCTGATCGCTTAGCACAATCAGTCTTTTGCCACTTTTCTAAATAGGAACATCCATTGTCCCAATCTGTATGATGTCTTGGCCAGTAGTCCTCTCTGGATCAATATCCATCTTCTGAACCTCCTTCTCTCTGATCTTGAGCTTGTAAACCTGTCGTGGAGGAGATTGAATATTTTTCTAGGCAGGGCGGTCTGACCGTGTGTAGGGGCGGTCTGACCGCGTTGGCCTACTGGGCAGTCTGACCGTGTTGGCCTGCTGATGCTGCCCTGACCAACGTGGAGCCCAACGATCTTGCGTAAGTCGTGAAATCCGATCCAGTGCTGGTCTTCTTGGCCCTCCCCATACAGGATGGAAGGACTGCTGATAAGGCACCCACATCACTCCATTGTCATCATAAACCGGGCGAGTTTGATTTGAAGTCGTCCATTGTGGAGTCAAATGTTGCCCCTGCTGTGATGATTCACCTCTGAATCTTGTAGCTGCTTTTGGAGGCGACGACGACCTCTCTTGATGTGGAGGTGATCTCATCCTTTTTTTAATGGCTGATCACTTGTAACGGCCTTTTGTTTAGAGTACTTGTCAAATAGCATATCAAATGTGACCTTTGACTTTGAAATACTCCCCTGATTTTTAGCAATATTAAGCTTCCAGTTTCCAATCTCCGACCGCTTCGGAATAAGCATTTTTGGCCGACCATGGGGAGGGGCGGTCTGACCGCCCTGGGGCACTGGTCTAACCACCCTGGGCTAACCAGGCTCGATTGTTTTTTGACCAGATGACGTGGATGATCCTTGCCCCCCATGTCCAGAAGCTTTGATAGTGATCTTGAATGTCTCTCTGCCATCAAGGGTCTTTTCACATGAAACTTCTCTTACCAACTCTTTTCCCCTCAAGTCGGGCTTAGCTTCCCCGACTACCATGTTCTTGCCTTTAGTTGCTTCGACTTGGTGTGGCCGAATCAACACTTTAGGTTGCTGCAGATCCATGGTATTGATAGGAAAAGGCTGCTTGTCCACTTGCATCTCATGAAGCATCAAACGACCTTCTTTTATGGCCGATTGAATCTGATGACGAAACACATTACAATCGTTAGTAGCATGAGAATAAGAGTTATGAAACTTGCAATATGCATGTCGTTTAATTTCATCAAGTGGAGGCATGGTACGAGAAATTTTAATGTTTCCAAGTTTAAGTAATTCATCAAAAATACGATCACAATTAGAAACATCAAAGGTAAATTTCAATTCTTCTTGCCGACCTTTAGTAGCCGGCTTAAGTGATGCACAAGAACTAGGTTTAGCCTTAGAAGACCACACAAATTCAGCAACATAAACTTCACCCTCGTCGTTCGAGCTATCAGAATCATATTCAACCAAATGCATGTTAGACCGACAAGGTTTATAGTTTTCTTTTTCTTTATTCAATTTTAATTCTTGTGCCATACCTCTTACAAGAATAGTAGCAAGAGAATAAAATTCTACACCTTCTAACCTTTCTCTAAGAGCAGATCTTAAACCTTTAGCAGCAAGGTCAGCAAGGTCAGAATCAGAAAGTGCAAGATTAAAACAACGGTTTTTAACTTCTTTAAAGCGCTTAAGATAATCAGATACTGACTCATCTTTGCCTTGTCTAACAGATGTTAAATCTATTAATTTTAATTGATAGCTCCCACTAAAGAAGTGATCATGAAACTTTTGTTCTAATTGATCCCATGAATCAATATAATTAGGAGCTAATGAAGAAAACCAAGCAAAAGCGGTACCAGTCAATGATAAGAAAAACAAGCGCACTTTCAAAGAATTATAAGTACCAGTTTCACCTAGTTGAGTAGTATATTGACTAATATGTTCCCAGGTTGTGCGGTTATCATCACCACTAAATTTAACAAAAATCAGGCATACGCCAACCAGGGGGAAAATTTACATAATCAAACTCGGCTCTATAGGGTTTTTGATAAAGCTTAGAATTACCAAAGTCAATGCCGAGTTCATTTTTCATCATATTAGCTACTTCCTCTTTAAATTGAGCAAATTCATTCCTAGCAGCTAATTGAGATTGCATTGGAGCTAATGCACTAAATCTACTCACATGGGGTTGATTAGGATTTTGAACACGATGCATGTCGGAGAACACATCATTAGGCACACCATAAGATGAAGCAACATTAGGTATAGGTGGTGATGTGTGAGCAATAGTACTGAATGCATAAGGTGCAATGCCAACATTATTACGCCCAAGAATCTGAGTATTAGGCGCAACCGACAAAGGCATCGGCTGTTCTGGCTGCAACACCATCTGGCCGGACTGGGCGGTTAGACCGCCTACGGGGGGCGGTCTGACCGGGGTCGGCTGGGTGAATGGTGTTTGCTCAGGATAAAACCCTACCGGCATACCGTACATAAATGTATCACCTGAAGAATTAGGTGCTGCCGACATGGTTTGGTGCAAAACCCCATGTGTATCAACTTGAGGGATTGAATCATCAGTAATATCAGAACTAACACGTTTACCCTCTACTTTTTCAAGGCGAGTAATAACACTAGCCACTAAATTATTCTGATCACTAAACGCATGATCAAACTTTTCAGATATAGAAGATAACTGCGTAACTAGATCAGGTGGAGTTTGGCTTACAGTGGGTATTACCTCAACCTTGTTGTTGTTTAGCTTGAATGAAGGCATCTCAAAGTCTTGAGCTAAGGTCACCTTGCCTGCACGATCTTTCTTGGCGCCAGAGAGAAACTACTTCTTGATGTACTCTTGAAGCTCCGTGTACTTCCTCTGGTCCTCTTCGCTGAGTTCTTTGATGTTCACCATGATGAGGTTCTTGGGATCGAGTTCACAACGCGCTCCCATACAACGATTGACAAAACGGTTGTAAAAACCAGATCTGTCCCCAACGGAGTCACTAAAAGTGTGTTTACGCTTTTTCTGGTCGAACACACAAGTGCGCTAGTTCGCGCGGACGTCGAAAATCAACCCGTCGAAGCACCTGGCACGGGCTGGTCAGACCGCCTAGGGGACGCGGTCAGACCGCCTTGGACAGGCACGTTGCCGAAAACCTAAGTTCGTCGCTCCGGGAGGGACCCCGTCGGGAGAAACGTGCCTAGGGTTGTCCTGAGATCGGCAAGGCCACTCAGAACTTCCTCAAACGCCGTGGAGACGAAGGAGGAGAGCAAAGGGGTTGGAAAAGCTAGGGTTTGGAGAAAATAAAGTGTAAATTGATAATTCGATTGGATTCCCCTCTCAATCGGCCACACCCCTTTATATTTATAGGGGGAGGTCTTGCCCTGCAAGGAACTCTTTACAACTCGGGAATAGCTAAAAATCCCTAATTCGGGTCGGACTCGGGGAGACCCGGTCAGACCGCCTGGGGGAGGCGGTCAGACCGCCTGGCGGCCTTTGTGCCGGACCGGCTACAGGGCACACAGTCAGACCGCCTTAGCCACCCGGTCTGACCACCTGACCCAACCTGATTCGGCTTTTGCCAATTTTGAGTGTCAACAACTACCAACCTCGCCATGTAGTTCAATATTGCCAACATTCTTGCCATCAGAACTGCCCTGCTCCTGCAGTCAACAACTCAGAGATCATTACCAGTCATATTTATGAGCTAAACTATGTGCCTCAAACAGTCAAACATAGTGCAAACAAAACAGCCCAAAATGTTGAGGACCACCTCATCTCATCAGTCATATAAATTTTATAACAGCAAAAAATAAGTCAAAAAATGTAAGTGCATTGTACTATCCGAAACCAACAATAGTTTACTGATGAAATTTATGGAAGATCGAAGAGAAACCTAATTATGTCAGCATTCATCATAATATACAAATTATATTGTTCGATAAAGAAAATAGAAATTATTGAAACTAAGGTGGTGTTGGTAAAAGCTATATTATCCTGTTGTTTTTAACAATATGATGTTTAGGACAAGCTAATTAGTTCATTCCACTATGATAGGCAGAGTTACCATATGTCCTACTTGTTATAAGAAATCACCTCAAACTGTGGATGATGATCATAATATTCCCCATCAGGCGTTGTGCTTGTTGAGCCTCCAATCAGAAGTACATGGATTAATAAGCAAGATATACCCTATTTGGAAGGGATTACAGTAGCAGCACCATCAGTAGAGCCAACATAATTCCCTAGTTCCTGCACTGATTTTTTCAGTAGTCGGTAAGCCTCCAAAGTACTTCTAAGACATATCTTATAGTGCAGTTTGATATGTTGCTGATAGAGCAACTATAGATATGGTAACAGTCAGAGAAGTCTGGCCATGGCCCTCAGTAAGATCATGTCACACCCGATTTTTTTGAAGAAAACCAAGTGATAGCTATATGTATGCCAGGATCTAATTTCATATATATAGTGACATCATAGTGAATAACAAAAACAATATCACGTAAAGAAAGAGGGATTATCAGAGATTTACAGTAGAATCCTTAGAAGCAAAGGCTCCAACTTCATAGGCAATCGACTGGGGGTTGCGTACGCCTAGCACCATCTTCTGAACTTCATACACCTTCTTCTTCTTCTTCTGAGCAGCGGTTAGCAAGGGTGAGTACACTTATGGTTAGTACTCAGCAAGGCCACAAAAATTAACCAGAAAGCAAATTAAAGTCCATCTTTAAGTATATTAATCATGTGAGGGTACAGGCCGCTCTTGACCGTGAGCACAGCTGTTATAATAGTTTTACACTCTGCAGAGGTTGTACACTTTCACCACAAGTCGCGTAAAAGTTCCGAAGAACTTTGAACCCAACCATGCTGTGCAAAAGTAGGCACAATACCACACTTCCGAGGTATGGTTGCATAGGGACGCTACGAGGCTTTTACAAAGAGTCCTCCTATGTGTATTAGTCCATAGTAGCACGTCCTAGATGCTATCTTTCGTACCCTCCTTCTACCCTCGGACCAGGTTAGCCTAGAAGAGCACTTCCGTTCCAATACCTGTCCAGAGTAGAAGAGTCATAAAAGCATTCCTCCGTACCCCAAGCTACCATGACTAATAGCCACACAAGACTTCCCTAATTAATTAGCCAAGACAGAGCCATATGTCTTGTGGTTGTACTATTTTCCTGGGTGGTTCTCCATGTTCCAATTAATTCACAGTATTCTTATTTAAAGTATAGGTAGAAGGATGGTTGGGTCACTTGCCTTTCTCAACAAAAAGCTACTCTTGCTCTTCTGCTCTTGCTCACTTGAAACTCTTGATCTTCAAGACTTTTGATCAGCAGCTCGATCTTCTACTCGAAGCAAACATCGGGCACAACATATGCAAAGCAGACAACAAGAACAACTAAGAACAATACACCAATCAAGAGAGGCTTTAAAAGAGAGCAGAGTTTGGTTCTAGGATCGCGAACGCAAAAACACTCGGAACTATCGAGAGATTTGGATTATATCACACAAGGCTATGTGCTTGGCATATTTTAATTCAATAAAGATGTGCATAGGTTATTTCAGAGAAATACCCTATTTAGAATTAATCCAATTATTTTTATATAAAAGGCGATGTAAACTTAGTCTAATTTTATTTATAAATATTTAAGTATGATTTATGCAAATTAAACATTTAATTTTAGAAAGAGGCATGTAAAGCAACTAAACGTGTATCTTTATATTTCGAGTTGAACTAATCAAAATATAATTCAAAAACACATTTATGTTCATATTAATCAAATTAACATTTAATTAAGAAAACTCAGGATATAGCCTATGTTGCTTTTATTTAGAAAGCAAATTGCATAATCATTAATCAATTTAAGTTTGATTATAAAAACCGAGGTATATCTCTAATTAACTTTTAATTGAAAGAAATATTTAATTAAGTATTAATCATATTAAGTTTCTTATGAAAACACGTGTTGAACTCTAATTAGATTTTATTTAGGAAAGCATATTTTAATAGTGATTAACCAAGTTAATATAAATTTTAATTTTAAAAACATGCATGATGGAAAACATCACTTCTAACGTGTACTTTATGTTGTTATGAAGCTAACGCAACTTGAAACGATCGAAACGGAGCTAAAACGTGGAAACTAGGGGCTAAACAGGGTTGCAAGGACCTAAACGTTGTTAACTATAGATCTCAGGGGCTGACCGAAAAGATTTACAAGACACTATAAATAGTGCTCGCAAAAAGACCAAAGAACAGGGGGCTACCAGGAAAGAGCAACGGTGGGATTTATGTGTAAAAGGTGGGATATTCGTAGGGGGTTATGGGAAAAAATTGCAAGACACAAGCTACAGAACTTTGGTTTGAGGATTTCATGGGGACCTAAAGGCAAAACTACCTTACTTTATCTTCACGGGGGATCCCTCTTCACGATGGTCTCCAGAACGCCATGGCCGGCGGACATAAGCTCCTGGGCGGCCGAAACTGATGGCGCTCCGGGGTGGATGGACTACGGGCGAGACTGGAAAAAAGGAGAGGAGGTCAAGGGGAGCCTGCGGAGGTGCTCACCAGTGGAAGGGAGAGGCGGATGCAGTCGGGATTTGAGGCACGACAGACAGAGGAGATGGCAACCAGCGAGTCTGGTTGTTGCAATCGCCGGCCACCTGGGCAGCTAGGGCTTCGATGGCGTGGTTCTTTGGAGTGAGGAGATCGAGGAGACCCCGGGGAGGTGCTTACCAAGGACGAAGACGGATTGGAGCGGCTGGAGTTGAAGCTGCGCAGACGAGACGCGGCTGTCTCGGGTCCCCGTGATCAGTGATGTTCCGGCGACAAGCGAACGATGACGAGCAGCGGCGGACGCTCGGCTTGACGACGTGGAGGTCCTGGTGGTGTTGGCTTGCTCCGGGGTTCGACGGCGAAACGGGCAGCCAAGCTCCGGCGGCAGCCGACTCTGTTCCAGGCAGGGTGACACTGCGCACAGAGGGGAGGGCACAAGGCGAGGAGAGGTAGAGTGAGAGGAGGTGCAGGTAGACTGGAGCTCGGGCTTGCCTTTTATAGGACAGAGACGGAAGAGGTGGAGCCGGCACCGACGGTGGTGGAGCTCGATGGTGGCCATTAATGGCGTATTTTTTAGAGTTCTAGGGCCGAGCCCCCACCTTACTTAAAAGACAGAAAGATCATTCGTTTTTACAGCACTGTTATCGATTACATGAGCGTCAGCACCCTGACACACCACAAGCTTAACAGCAACACGAACAAGCAAATTTGAACAGCCGGGAGACAGAGCAATGGAGAAACAGTCGTGTGAGCTCCAATGCTGGCTTCAAGCTCTTTCCTGCCGCAGCGCCTCCTCCATATCCCTCAGCTGGATCTCCCAAAGCTTCATGCGCAGAGGTCTTTCTGCCGTCAGTACATCATCAGCCTCTCTGGACATCTTGCTGTACGCGAGATCTCTTTTGTCAGAGCTGTCAAGCCCTCTTTCTTCTCGGCTGGACACAAGATTAGCCAATTTTGTGCCAGCCCAACTACCCTCATCAGCAAGTACTCCATGCTTATCCAAGCCCCATTCTGAAAACACAGAATATTCCTTAGTTTCCAAGTTGCCCAAAGGGCAGCGGCACTGATAATATTAACATTAGTGAATCTCTTATCACTGAGCCAACAGACACCAATGTTATGAATTGAGCAGCCTAATCTACGGCCAACAACAACAGAGATTCTTTCCCACATAAGCTTCACTACTACACAGTCAAAGAACAAGTGTTGGCAGGTTTCAATTTCTTCACAAAATAGACAAGTTTTATCCCTAACATTTCGTCTCTTGGCTAGATTGTCCCTAGTCAACACTTTATTATTTATCAACAACCACAAAAAGAATTGCACTCTCGGAGGGATCTTCAGACCCCAAACACTAGGAGAATGAACCGGAATCACACCCCTAAAGTTGATGATCTTATACAGCGACTGAGACGAGTAAATGCCATTAGATGAGAATTTCCAAATCATGGCATCCTCCTCGCTGCTAAAAGAGATAGTGGAGGCTAATTGCACTACTTCCAGCCACAGTCTCCCTAGTTTGGCATTCACTGTCCTTCTAAAAGTACATTTCAAGTTACGGCCATCCCACAGATCCGCTACCGTCCCTGACTTCTCATTCACTATTATATACAAGTCCCAAAACTGAACTGCCAGGCTAGATTGACCCAGCCAGTTGTCCTCCCAGAACCTAACTCTTTTTCCATTACCTATCCGCCATCTATATCCTAGCTTGGCTGCTTTAGCTGCCCAAGCAAGGCTCTTAAAGAATTGGGAGCCATTTGCATCTTTAATGCAGAGAATATTTGGCTTTCTAGTGTTATATTTGAAATCTAACATCTCTTTCCAGAGACCACCCTCACACTGCTGATATCTCCGAAACCAGGAAGCTAACAAGCAAATGTTCAAATCCCTAATGTTGGGAACCCCCAAGCCTCCATAGTCTTTAAGCATACAAATACTATCCCAATTAGACAGATGGTATTTATGTTTCCCTTCAGAGTCATTCCAAAGATAGTTAGCTAAGTGGGAGTTTAAGGACTTGATCGCCCATTTGGGGAATTTAATAAAGGAAAGGAGATACACTGGGATACTTGCTAAGCAAGTTTGGATAAGAGTGACTTTAGCTGCATGGGAGAGAAGCCTCCCTCTCCAGCTTTCCATCCTCTTAAGGATCTTATCAACCAGAGGCTGAATATCATCTCTTCTCAGTTTGTCATAATGCAGAGGGACCCCTAGGTATTTAAGGGGTAGAGCACCCATAGGGCAACCAAGGATGTGTGCAGCCTTCTGCACCTGGTCTGTAGCTAGGTTGCAGGGGATAATTTCACTCTTATGGAAGTTAATTCTCATTCCAGAAAGCTTTTCAAACCAAATTAAGCTACACTTAAGATTTTTCAGGTTTTGCTCACTGGGGTCCGCAAACACAATGGTGTCATCTGCATATTACAAGGACACTATACCACCTTCCCTAAAGTTAGACAAGAGCCCTTTGATCAGGCTTTTTCCGGTGGCTTTCCTCCACATCTTAGTTAGAACATCCCCAACTAAGTTGAAGAGGAGAGGAGAGATGGGATCCCCCTGTCTCAGACCTTTCCCAGGTTTAAAGGAGGAGCTTTCCTCCCCATTCACATTGACCCCCACAGATCCACCTTTAACTAGGCACTCTATCCATCCTATCCACTTCTTGCTAAAGCCTCTAGAGCTAAGGACTTCGAAGAGGAAGTCTCAATTCACTCTATCGTAAGCTTTTTCGTAATCAAGCTTAATGATCAAACCTTGCTCTTTATTCTTGTGAAGGCTATGCACTAGCTCATGTGCCACCACCACACTTTCTAGGATGTACCTACCTTTAATGAAGGCACTCTGGTTGGTGGAGATCAACCTGTGGGAGACCCTTCCCAGCCTGCTAGTCAGGATTTTAGAAAAGATCTTAAAGCTACAGTTAATGAGGCTTATAGGCCTAAAAAGTTTCATCTCTCTAGCTTCCTCCACTTTGGGGATTAGTGTTAGCATAGCACAATTTAATCTATAAAGGTCAAGGTTTCCTCTATGGAACTCTTCCATAAGGCTAACCAAGTCCTCTTTCAAGACATCCCAGAACTTCTGATAAAAGAGGAAAGGTAACCCATCAGGCCCTGGGGCTCTTTCAGCATAACTGTCAAACACAGCTTCCTTGATCTCAGCCTCTGTGAAGGGAGCATCAAGGAGGATATTTTCCTCTTCAGTTACTAGGTCTACTTCATCCCAAAAATCACTACTGAGAGTGATATCCTCTCTCTTCTCAACCTCAAAAAGCTCTTTGTAAAAGCCTACTGCTATCCTAATCATGCCTGCTTGATCCTCAACTAAGCCATCAGGGCCCATCAAACTATAGATCATTTTTTTCTACTCCTTTGGTTTGCCACTACTTGGAAATATGTTGTATTCCTGTCTCCTTCTAAAATGTCTCTATCCCTGGATCTCTGTCTAATTTTAATCTCCTCTAGGGCCCAAATTCTGCTCAACTCATCAGCTATGTCCTTCAGCTTTTTAAGGTCCTGAGCAGATAGCCCTACCCTCTCAGCCTCCCCATCTAATCTATTGTACTCCTCTGCTAGGGCAGCCTTGGTTTTATTCATGGCGGCTACTTCATTTGCTGCCCAGCCTCTAACCATCCTTCTCAAATTTCTCACTTTAGATTGCCATCTATCTAAAGGATTCTGGCTATTAATAGGTCCACTCCAAGCTTTAACTACTATCTCCTTGAAGTTATCTTTCTCCAACCACCATTTTTCAAACCTAAACTTTTTCTTTCCATAATGGACATTATCCCCAGCATTCAGTAGGAGAGGATTGTGGTCACTAGGTGGTCTATCTAGAGCTTTCACTCTAGCCAGAGGGAAAGCAGCTTCCCACTCAGTGGTTACAAAAATTCTGTGTATCTTGGCCATCACTAGGTTGTCCTGGTTATTTGTCCAGGTATATTTTTTGTTGGGAGGGTCTAGTTCCACTAGGCCCCAAACACCAACCCAATCATTAAAGGCATCAGCCCACTTGTGGTTTATAACACCATTACTCTTATTAGAGCTAAATCTAACCAAATTAAAATCCCTCCCTATCAGGATGGGGCCTTTCCAGGCAGCCATGACACTATGCAGTTCATCTATAAAAGCCTGCTTGCCATCCTCATACGGAGAGCCATAAACTACAATTAGTTTCCAGCTGAAACCAATTTTCTTGTCTAGCAGCATCACACCAATGGAAAACCTCAAAGTATGAACTAGAGTGGCTACAAACATATCTGAGTTCACACCTACTAGGATCCCTCCTGCTGTTCCTTTAGCAGGCTGGGACAACCAACTAAAAGGAGTATTGCCTGTTAGAGACCTAAGAAAGCCAGGAGAAAAACTTTCCTTTTTTGTTTCCATAATGCCTACAAAACTAACATGATTGTCTTTGATCCTACTAACCAAAGCAGGGGTCCTTCCTGTTGTTCCCAAGCCTCTGATGTTCCAGAAAAGACCTATCATTTTGATTTTCCTTTATTCCTAGTGACTATTCTACCTATGCTAACATTTTTCTCCACTCTAGATTTGATAGCCTCAAAACTATTGTTGCCTTCTAACTCATTCCTATTTTCAGCATTTTCCTCAGCAGAGCCCTGCTTTCCTGTCATACTAGTATCACCCTCCCTACACTCTCCTGGGGAACAGCAACTAAGCTTACAAGTCTTACTGTAACACTTATCTCTCTATTCCTCTATCTCTTCTAGTTTTTTCAGCAAGTCATAACTAACAAGATTTCCATCGTTAGAGACAATACCTAAAATAGAAGCAGTTTTTCCTAGCTCTTCAACAGAAACATGACTACATATGTGTTTTGTTTTACCTTTTAGGGGTGCTTCATTCCACTTCCTCTTGAGTTCATGGGCTTTCTCCAGCACAGTCTTCCCATCTTCCACAAGCCTTTTACTTCTTCTCTCTACTACTACAGGCCCCCATTCCTTTTTCTTCTCTTTCTTGTTGGTAGGTTTTGGTCCTTCCTCAGTGTCATTTCCAGTATCTTCGGAGTGCTACTTTTCATTGTGTCACCCCCTGCATCACCATCTGCTGTTTGCATTCCTTCATTTCTTCCTTTGTTGTTGCTGTATAGACCCATTCTTCAGGCAGTGGTAGCATTTCCTCTCCCTCTTTTCCTCCTTTCGTCATTTGTATTCCTTCTTCATTTTCAGTATCTTTGGGCTGCTGCTCTTCATTGTGTTCACCCTGTATCACCATCTGCTGCTTGCATTCCTCCATCTCTTCTTGGGTTGTGTCTGTATAAACTCATTCTTCAAGCAGTGGTAGCATTTCCTCTCCTTCCTCTCCTCCCTTCTCTATTTGTACTTCTTCTTCATCAGGGTCACACAGTTCCAGAGCCTGTAGGAGGCTGACACAATCTGGATAGCTACACTCTCCCTTCAGGCGCCCTTGCTCTCCCAATTCATTAATCAGGAAGAGAGCTCTCCTCACAGAACTGGTCCTGTGGCCTGTTTCCTGCTTTGAGGTGGGTGTCTTCTCCTTGCCTCCACCTGCAGTCTTGTCTTTATCTTGGCTGTTGTTAGCAGAGGTTTCCTTTCCAGTCCCCCCACTATCTTTTGTCTTATCTCCCCTTCCCTCAGGTAGATCATCCTCATCTCCACTTTCGTCTCCTGTTCCTCCCTCTTCATTTGGGGTTTCTGTCTCAGTTTCAGCAAACTCCACTTTGAAGTGAATCAAGAATAGGTGATCATCCATTTCCATCACTGTATTATCAGGGATCATTTTTGGGTCTTTGCAACTAATCTTGACTCTAATCACACTAAAAAAGCTAGTAAACAGGGTTTGCCAATCTACTTCACACAGTTTTCCCAGGCTAGAAGCAATTTCCTTGATAGTTACCCAATCAATCCACTTGGGTGGCACCCCTTTTATCTGCACCCAAACCTCTCTCAGTTGACCAACAGGTTCGATATCTCCATTCCATACTCTCAAGGAAGCCATGACTTCATCATTCTTTAGATAGAAGAAAGTAGCTTTGCCCAACACCTTACTTTCCACTTTGATGTGTGGGGGAAACTTAACTAGATATCTGTACTCATCCATTTTCATCAACTTCCACTGCCATCCTCTGTCAATCTGAGATTTCAAGGTTTTCATTATCTCATCCTCACTGAGCTCACCCTCTTCAACAGTGAATACCCCAAAATTGTCAAAGCCTGTCCAATGTCTGAATCTTCCTGTTCTAGCAGCGACATCAACATGGTAGAATCCCAAGCCTTTATTGGCACTCCCATAGTACTGCACCGCTTGTTGTGGTTTCCTCCATTCTGGACGGACATCAGCTATGTGATCCTTGCTGTAGCAAATGAAGCAGACTCTTGGTTTGTTGCACGCACTGCTATAGTGCCCAGTTTCCCCACATTTGAAACAGATTACTTGTGGGAACCTATCTCCTGCTCCTGCTTTGGCACCTTCCTCCCCCTTTTTTCCATGGATCTCTTCCTTCGGCAAGCTGTCACCCAAGTCATCTTCTCCCTTTTGTTGCTCCTTGTCCTCATCATCAAGTCGCTCATGCTCTCTGATCCTGGATCTCTGTGGGAAAGGTTGCTGCTGTTGCAGCCTCCCTCGACCCCCTTGGAACTGACCTCGTGGACGTGGCCCTTGCTGCTGTTGGGGGTAGCGCTGGTCAAAATCATGCGGGTGGTGAGGGTGAGGCATCACCTGGTGTGGAGGTGGGGGGTGGGGATGATTGGGGAAGAAGCCGTATGGTGGTGGCGGCTGGTAGAACTGCGGGGGTGGTGGATACGGTGGTGGATACTCACCCCATCCACCCCAGTCGCCCTCCGGACTTCTCGCCCGTTGCCCACACCCCCCGCGGCCTCTCCCCGCCATGGATTTGAGAGCTTGCAGGAAGCTTTTCCTCTCCCCCTTCCCCCAAATCTTCTCCGCAAAATCAAGCTTCACGGGTTCCTTGATCCAGACATCTTTATCTCCCGGCGGGTAGCAATCGTCGACTGTAAAGGATGAATTTCTCCACTTCTCCCTCTCGATCCAGGCTAGGTTTGCTCCCTTTCCTTCTCCTGGACAAACCCTAGTTCCTCTCGCGGGTGGATGCGGCTTCGAATTGGGGACGAACCAGAGTTGGCCGTAGAATTCCTGAATTGCCCCCTCCTCATCCGATGGATCCGGGTTCTGGAGCTCCACGCCCGCTCCCTTCGGGTCGTGGGTTCGCGCCCTTCTCGAACCTGCTCCTGCCACCTACCGTCTCCTGGGGTTGCCACGCCATGGTTCCAGCCTGGCGTGGGGTCCTGCGGTCAGGTCCCGTGGGGGTGTATCCTCTCCCCTCCACGGGCTCGAGGCCTGCCAGATCTCCGGCCAACTCCGGCGGGGAGGTTGTCGCGCCGGTGTCGTCGGCGGGAGCACCCTCATGTCGCCGGTTCCAGAACGGGTCTTACCTTTTCCCTCGTTTGTACATTGTTCTTATCGTTTTCCCTCGTTTCCCCATTAATGGCGTATGAAGGTGGAGGCAGCCGTTTATGCAAAGGGAGTGAAGAGGTGACAGTTTCGCGAAGCTGAAGCAGAGGGGGCGCGGCGGTGCTCCACCGAGCCTCGAAGGCGGCGCACAAAGGAGTGGAAGTCGTGCAGGTGTGTGTGTGTGTGTGGGCCTGTGGGGGGGGGGGTAACGGCCAGAGTGCGGCTGCGGCGCGCGCCAGCGTGGGAGCGGGACGGCGAGCAGGTACGGCTAGGGAGGCGGACAGGCGCGCGGGAGCCGAGCAGCTCAAGCGCGGCGGGCGCAGCACATGGGCGCGGGTGGGTGGCACACTGCCATGGGAAGGTGGCCTGCTAGAGGTAGGAGAAAGGGCTGACATGTGGGGCCCGTCCGTCAGTGGGTAAGAGAGGGAGGGAGAGGAGGTGGGCTGGTAATGGGCCAAACTGGGCCGTGTGGTGGAGCTGGGCTTCCAGAAAAGAGAGAAGGGAGAGGTTGGCTGGTTAGGCCGAAAGAGAGGAGGAGCCGGGTTGGGCTAAAAAAAAGGAAGGGAGGAAAAGTTTAGGGTGGTTTTAGAAATTTGATCTTTTCATGATTTTGAAAACTACAAACATCAACCAAAACCCATGCAAACAAAATATGAATGCAGCACACATATATATTCATTTTATTTGATTTATAAAAACAATCAATTATTTTCCTATTCTAAATTTCCTGTAAAAAGAATAAATGTTGGAAAAATTTTAAAAATTATGAGAAATCGTTGTTTAATAATTCTTCCTAATAACATCCTGAAATCGAAAAATTTCAGGGTGTTATAGATCATGAACTGACTGAAGAGCAATTGCAAAATCCATTGCCCCTCTAGGTAGGCGCTATAAGGAGATAACAACAGAAATATTATACTTATTAGTGAGCATTCTTGTCAGCCTGATTACCACGCTACCAGAGTGATAGTTGGTGTTGCTTGGATAATTTCCAATGGGGGTTACCGTACCATATTTAGCAAGCAGGCACATGAGAAAACATTTGCAGCCCTTCAAAATGAATGAAAATGAGAAAAGTTGCAGAGTAACTTGAGTAAACAATACAAACGTATCTCCTTATAACACCTACCTAGAAGGCTAGAAGTGCTAAGCTCATAAAGCTATCTTATTAAGTTCTACAGACCATGCTGATTTTATTGCAGATTGCAAAGTCCACTGGGTTTTTTATGAGAGTGGTGCTGTCAGAAGGATGTATTGGATATCTCAGGTGTTTGAATTGTTAGGTTGCTATTCCTGTTCTAGCTTATGAGTTTTTTTTTAATAAGCTTAAACCCCTCAAACGTCTCAATCAATCAATAGGAACTGATCAAGGCCCATTGAAAACATACCTCGCAACCACTATGAAGATCTTCATCAGTCAACCATAACAAACGGTAAGGGAAAAGCAATACTCTATCACATAGGAAGGATTTATATGTACATTGTAAGGTATCTTGTTTTGAAACATGACGCGCAGTGCAAAGCAGCATCGAAAAAAAAAGTGAAGGATAGACTGAGAAATGTATAAACCAATGTGGGACCAGCTTTGACGCTCCATTAGTCCATTGCAACATCAAATCCCATGTAAATGAACCTATGTAATGCTTATACATTAATTTAAATGCTTATCAAAAGTTCAAAACAAAAACACATTCTCTCTAATACGCAGGAGAGATGCATAATGTCTCTTTAAAAAAGAAAGATAAAAACAAATATGCATCCAAGTGTTAATTTACACAAAAGTTTCTGCTGAAAGCAGACGGAAAAAGGCAGCAACAAATCACTGGGAATCTTGTGACAAGTTTGAAAATGATTATCTCTTCATCACCTGAAATGAAAGTTCCGTTATCTTGCAATCAACTTCAGATAAAATGTTGAAAAATGAATCCATGAGACCAAAGCCTTCAGCTAGCATGTACTACCTGAAAACAAATAGTCAACTAATCCTACATTCCTCAAAGGCAAACAGACAATGATTCAAGATGCACTTACGAGAAGTAAGGGAATAGAACAAACAGAAACAGGCAGCTTTCCACAGATTTTATTATGTAGGCTGAATAAAATATAAAATCAGATGAGGAGGGAAGCGCTGGCCTCGGGGATGCAGTTTTAAAACCTCCGGCGCAGGAAGTGGCCGTGGCCGAGCACGAACGCCAGCACCGGCATCGATATCCCCAGCAGGATCCCCACCACCGCCGCCTGCTCCTCCATCACCGACCCGGCCGCCGCCGCTGCCATACCTCCTCCTCGTCGTTTCCGCACCCCGCACGCGCACAAAACTTCGCACACTTCGTAAATTTAAAAAAACTAGTATTGTGCTCGTGCGTTGCTACGGGTTTTAAAATTTTTTGATATAGAAAATATGATATTGATATTTCAACACCATATTTTTTATGACTCATTATCAACTTTTACATAATAAATGCCAAAATAATCACGGCACATAGTGTTAAAAATTTCTTGACTCCCGTAGCAATTGTCGTATACACGCATACATACATAGTGACAGCAAAGTCGTGGCGTGCCACATTGCATAGTCACCTCTGAGATGTAGTGGACGACATAAGGTTCCAGACCTTCTAGTTATTAGTTTTTTAATAACTTTTTACATCCACATTTACAAAAGTTAGATTAGATACTAATACTCGTCATGGAAATTTAGGAAAAAAGCATTGGCCTGCATAAGTCAATGCATGATGAGTGTAATAAAATTTATGTGGAACAGAATGTTCCTCTATTGCTAAGATGTTCTGAAGGGAAAAAAAGATATGACGCAATGTTTGTCTATTGCATAAAATTGCTCTATTTGCATATGGAAATAGTGATTAGTTGCAAATGTAAAATCAAAATTGATGCGATTCATACATTTTCCTTCCACCTGTCCCGAATGAAGGCAATGACACAGCAGGGAGCAACAATTCTTTTAACAATTCATCAAACATGTTACAAATTTGACTTTTAGGGAAACAATTACAAATAGCAATAACAAGTAGGAGGATGTAAGGAATCGGATGCTCGTAGCCTAAGAGGGGGAGGGGGTGAATTAGGTAACTTAAAAACTTAACCTATGGTTTATCACTATTTGCATCAAAAATAAACTAGAACATACTATCTAGATGTGCAACTAGGTTGTTCTAGTGTGAACTCCCATCCCAAAACAAGTTTTGCAACCTATAGCCAATCCTACCAAGATACTACTTCAGGAAAGTAAAGGCAAACAAGGATGGCAAGAATGTAATGCGGAAACGTAAAGGGGGATGAGAGGAAGCAAACTCTTGACACGCAATTTATCTCGTGGTATCGGTAGGCGCTAAGCCACCCCTAGTCCACGTTGTTGAAGCACTCTACACAAGAGTATTGCTTCCCGGTCACCAAGTCTCTCCCAAGAGCATCACTTGACTTGCCACTAAGGTTCGCCACGAAGGCACTCGCCAAGCTCCCTTGGTCACCTTGATGCCGCCTCCACTAAGGAGCTTCTCCACCAAGGGAAGGGGTCTCCACGTCCCCCGCACAAAGTGTCCTCGCCGCTCCACACCAAGCCGGAGGGTCGAAGACGTTTGCCGGAGAGCCACCTAGGCTCCAAGGCTTCCGGCGCACCTCGTACAACATGATTCACTCGAGAATCATCTCACAAGGTAGGCACACCTTGCACTTACTTAGCTCTAAGCTAGACCTAACACTAAGCACACACACCAAGCATGTGCAAGTCTATAGATGAGCAATTTAGCACTTGGATGGCTTGGATATGATCTCCTATGAGTCTTGAACTCCTCTGCACTTCCACACACTCCAGCAACTCCAAATGGGTGAGTAGAGGGGGTATAAATAACCCAAGGCGTCCAAAGAGCTATTGGCTAAAAGCTACAGAAATTCATACCACCGGATGAACCGATGCTAATGAATTCCAGGGCAGCAGTTCATCCGGTGCCCCTCCACGTCACATATCCGTTAAGATCCTCTGACACAATTGCTCCGACGCTTGCACCGACAGCTTCCTTCTCCTACCGTCAGTTCATCCGGTGCTAAAGGATTCCATGCCAGAAACCTTACTGTTAGCTTCTTCGCAGCCATCGGATGAACCGTCGCTCAAAACCTTATACCATCGGTTCATCCAGTGCTGAAGGACTTTGCGCCCGAACGTCTTTGTTAGCAAATACACGATCGCCGGATGAACTGTCGCTACACCATCGGTTCATCCGGTGCTGAAGATTCCTGCTTGCTTGGTCTCTTGATTCATCCGGCGCAACTAGAAATGGGGGCGTCGGATGATCCGGTGATCTTCATGTTGTCTTGAGTCTTTACGTAGTGTACCACTTCATCCGGTGATTGCACCGACGCCGCTTCCAAGGGTACTGTCGGTTCATCCGACGGTGGCATTCCTTTTCTTTTTCTTCCGCGGTTTTGACCCTTGAAAAATATACTATCTTCTCATTTTTGGCATATGGTATTTTTGCATCCTTGGGACCTCGAAGTGTCTACAAAGACATGCTAGACAGTATGGTTAGTCCCATTGATCATGTTGTCATTAATCACCAAAATTAAGCTTTCCCCCTTTTTGGTGATTTATGACAACACAATCAAAGCAAGCATAAATTTGCAAAAATTGACAAAATTTGAACTACTTACACTTGCTTGGATGTTTACCATCATCCAACTCCCCCTAGATGTGTTCTCCCTCTTTTATGATCTTCTCTTTACATGTAGCTTGCTACTTCCCCCTTGGAAACATTGGCTTGCTTTGGCTCCAAATTCTCCCCCTTTGGAATAAAATCTCCGAAAAGTGTTCAAAACAAGGAGTCTCCAAAGGAAATTTAGCAAGTCCTAGCAATCATAGCTCAAAGAGAAATGTTAAATACAAGGAAGAAAGCCGCATGAACCATGATCCATATGTCTGATATCAATGAAGATACCACATGTGCGAATAACTAAGGTGGATCACAAGCTCATGAGACTAGCATGATACAAACTAAGCTCCCCCTAAGTGTGTGCACAAAATGATAGTGTGAAAATCAAGTGCACAACTACAAATATTTGTAAGATAAGGAAGCTTAGAGCATATCATGCAAGGAGGTAGCTTAAAAGACAAGAGATAAGACAAGAGAGTTCTTGTAACATTACCACTTGTAGATTTTGAGCATTGCATACCTCCGGGGGAGATTTTCCTCTCTACCTTGTTGGCACCACATTGAGATAAGCTACTTGAAAATGATATCACTTGGAGATGACACCACTTTGAAAGAAGCTTGCAAAGAAGACACTTGGAGTACCACAAGGATTAGGAATGTATGAGATCATTGCCTTTGAACTTATATAGAGACATAAGCTCGCAAGGACATGACTCAATAGCATGAAACTCATATTGCTATATTCACTCTCTTAGAGATGTTAGATCACATTTAGAGTGAAATAGCATTCTCTTAGAATGAAGTACCGCACCGGCACGCGTCACCAAGAGACTACACAAGATAAGCTTGAAATGATGTTAGTCTCACAAACAAACCATAGGATGAGCTCCCCCTGAATGTGTGCATTTAGTGTTTGAATCACCAACCAAATATATGCACATTGTTTATGACAACAACGAGGGAAGCTAACCCTATAGCTTGCTCATGATGCAAAGAGATATATATGAAAACATGCATCATGAAAGAAACAAGTGTAGCTTTCCTACACACTAATCAACCCATGTAGGTTGCTCATGGGTTAGCACATGACACAAGCAACCTACCATATGTAAACAACTAGGCATAGCAACAAATGCAACCTAAACAAGGCAATGGAGATACAATGATACATGAGATGAGTTCTAGTTTCCATTACCTTAACCGGGGAGCTTAGGCAACACATGTACAATCTTGCAAGCTTGGCTTCTAGACTTGAATCTTCACTTCTTCTTTGTGCCAAGCCTCCCAAGTCCCCGAATCATATGGCCTTCACGTGGCCTTAGGAACCCAAACCATTTGAGGCCCCTTCATGTTGGTGATGACTTCCTTAGGCACCCAAATGGGTTGGTTCCAACCCCACTCCTTCATCTTTCCAACCTTGTGTGCAACCACCTTGCCATTAGCCTTCTTCTTGATGACATAGGAGTTGCTCTTGATCTTGTTCTTGCGGTTGGGCTTAGTGTAGATGAGAGAGCTCTTGATGGTGGTTTTCTTCTTCTTCTTCTTCTCACCCTTGTCCATCTTCTTGACGAATTGAGGGCATTTGTAGAACTTGTGCCCTTCTTCATGACACTTGTAGCAAGTCACGGTTGATCCCTTCTCAAGCTTCTTCACCATGTCATCACGATTATCTTGAGGAGGTTGGACGTTGCTCTTCATGTCTTGAGAGGCTTCTACTTGTTCCTCATTGTTCTTGCCCTTGCCCATCAAGCTAACCAACCTCTCTCGGAGCCATTTCACTTCTTGCTTGAGCTCATCATTCTTCATGCTTAAAATCTTAACATTCTCATTGCAAGATGGTGATCAAGATTCATCAATTAAATCAATGCAAGAAGTTGAAGCATCTACCTTGGAGATAGGAATTGCACAAGGGATAGATGATTCATCAAGCTCAAAGGAATCACTAGTTTTAATCTCAATGCTCTCTAGCTTAGATTTTAGCTCTTCATTCTCCTCGCTAAGCAATTTGAATTTGCACAACAAATGTTCATAATTTGTAGCAAGGGTAGCACTAAGATCATTGAGAGTATTAAGTTCTTTAATTTCTTTAGCTTGTTTTTCTAGCATTCCTTTTTGCTCATTTATTAGCTCAACAAGATCATCAATTGAAGTGGCATCAGATTCATCATCACTCACATTGCTTTCCATACCTTGGGCCATAAGTGTAACATCCCTGATGTTTAAGTAACAGTGATCACCCTCATTAACAAGGCTAAGTATGGTGCTTGACATAATTGACTTGGTCAACTTTCTAACCCTAAGTCAAAACCCTCAAAGCTAAGGTCAAAACCCTAGATCTCTATACTCTTCTTTGATAATCTAGCGCGTTCTCCGATTTTCATATAACAACTTCAAAATCGGCCAATATGAAAGTTGTTCATCTTTGCACGGGACACATTTCCTTCAATTGACGGCATTTCAAATTCGAAGTGGAAAAGCCTCTAAAAGTGGGTCAAAGTTCAGAGCTGCATGTTGACCTAGCCGAGAAAAACAGCAAATTCAAGCCGTTTTTGTTCAAAATCCGTGAAGAATTTCATGGGTCGGCCTTTACAAAAGATGAAGCTAGTTAGCTGGTCTACAAGTTTTGTATTTGGCGAATTTTCGGTACAGTTCAAAATTTTGAAGCTACGGGCGGTCAAACCGGCCCTGACTGAAACATTTGCGCGCCAGGACGCCAACGCGCTCTAGAGTGTGAGTGCACGCATCGCACCGCGCCGGCGTCACCCGCTCCGACGTCTGTGCCCGCCGTCCGTGCGCTGTGCGTGGGCCCCGCATGTGCCGTCACATCCGTCGCGTCTAGGTGCACCTCCCCAGGGTAGGGCCGGCCCCGTGGCGCGCCAGGTGGCACGACGCCGCGCCGCACCCGCCCGGTCGCGCCGCGCCCGCGCGCGTAGTGCGCGCGCCTCGTACCGTGCTGGGGCGCTGCTTGCGCGCGCCTTGTCTCCGCCCATGCGCACGCGTGCGAGAGGCTAGGGTCCCCGCGCCGTTTCCCACCGCACCGCTGCTTATAAAAGGCAGCGCCTCGCCGTGCTTCGCCGCCGCCCCACCTCGCTCTGCCGCCACCATTGAACCCCGCCGTGGAGCTCCCCCGTCCCGACCTCCTCAAGCCCGTCTAAGCATTCCAGCACCGCCACACCATCCCACTGGTAATTCCCGTGCCACACGTTTGTGAGCCCCGCCGCCCTGCTCGCTGGAGCTGCCCGTGCAGCGGCCGCCGTCGCGCCTCGTCGCGGAACTCCCTCACCAGCCCTTCCCCGACCCGCGCTCCGGCCGTAGACCGAGCCTAGGTGAGCACCGCAGCACCCCCGGCCACTTCCCCGGCCAGCTCCGGCCGCCGGTGCCCGTGCAAAGGACCACATTGCGAGGTTTCTTTTCTTCCCAGGGGCTAAAAAGAAAAAGCAGGGGCTTCTGTGTAAAACCAAGGGCATGTCTGTGAAAAAGAAATAAGTCCAGGGATCCATTGGCTAAACAGGATCTTCCCCTTTTGAATTAAATGGCTGAATCTTGTAAATTCGAGATCAATTCACAAAAAAAAATCATAAAAATACAAACTCAACTGTTCTGGAATCCTTGTGAAGAACACTAACTTTTCTACAAAGGAAGTTTTCAAATTTCTGTGTAGATTTTGAATAATTTTGAATTTACCAGTTTAAGTAGATCTGAAATAATTCAAATTCTATGCATGATCTGAAGCTGAATTTTGGATATGTTGTTTGGCATGTCATGTTGGTCTTCTGGTTCAATTTTGGTACAAAGTTATTAAGTAGATTTTCAGTTATGAATTAAAGTTTGTGTTCAGCATTGTTCCTGTTTCTGATTTATGTAAATTAATCTGTTAATCTTTTGGATCCAATCTTTTTGCTATGATCCTGTTTCATGGTTTTGCACCCATGATAAATAGTAGAGATGTTTTTATCATGTTTTATAGGGTCAAGTAATTTTAGCACAAATTTACCCTTCCTTCATAAATTTAAATTAATTTAAATTTTCTTTGCTGAGTAAGTGCATATCTCTTCATGATTAGGTGTTTTGAATCTCTACATGAATTTATAGCTCAATAGGTGGAATATTTATTTTTGTATGATTTATTCTTGTTTTTAATGGATGAATCTAGTTGTATTTTTCATGCTAGATAAATAGCTTGGATTGATCTAAATTTTTGGCAGTAGCTCATGTGTAGTATGATATGCCTCTCTGCCAAGTTTCATGGTCTTCTTGTTTGTAGTGCTTCCTGAATGAATTTTCGAAGTAAATCAAGTTTAATCTTTGAATTAAAAGAAAAATAGAAATCACCCTTGTTCCCTTTCAAATCTTTTGGATGAGCCTCACCAAATCATCACCATGAACAACACCCATAATTTGGTGAAGAAAAGTTATTTAATTAATCTAGATGTGCACACAATCACCATCAAATAAGAAGTTATATCACGCACGCATACCCCTTTCTTTGATAGGAAGAGTATGCTGGATATATCTTTATCCAGGTGAATGTGGTCACTCATGCACCCCATGTTTACCCTTCAATGCTAAACTATGTTCTCACTCCCCAGTTATAAATACATGAAGTTAATGCATATGCATGTCGTGTAGAACTTCCGGACGGAAACTACGAGTTGGTGCCGGAATCCGAGGGAGATCTTGCGGAAGGAGAAGTGAACGTGGTGGAAGTGCAGCAAGACCCGAACCAAAGTTCAGAAGTTTTCTCCACTGACTTTGCTAGTGAAGGCAAGCCCCGGAGCATAACCCAGTTTTATAACTCTTACATTTATGATATGCAATGTTTGTGCATTTACGTTTCAGGAGTTGATTTGAAACCCTAGATGCATGATCATAGGTTCCTATGCTCGAATACTAGCATGATAGGTCGCTAGTGGCCATGTTCTAAGGACACGGTAAAAGTTGAGTGATGTTCGTCACTCGCGAGCTATAGGTCTCTTATGTTGGAATCATAAGATTTTGATAAATGGATATGCTCATGTGGTAAGAGCATGGGACCGGCTCCGGCCAGTAGGTCTGTGGTTAAGCGTTTGAACGTACTAAACATTTGCCGAGAATGGGACCGGTAAGCCTATTACCTTCTTGATCCGGTAAGGGATCTATAACCACTAATCTTGAGAAGAGTCCCCTCTGCCTGCAGCAGAGTGGTGCATGTGTGAAGCTGGGCGGCGTGTGTCTCCGTGGCCAGTATGCCATGTACCAAAGACTGTAGAAATGGATCCTGAGTCGAGGACGGTTGGGAACCGCCTGGTTGGTGCACACCCTACCCCCTGTTGGTTTCTAGTTGGATTATTTTTGGGGTGTGTATTCTTCTTTATGTTTGGGTTTCCCTTGCAAGGTTATGAATCGATCGATCGTCAGCCTCTCACCGTTACCCGAGATTGCTTAACCATACACTCTATGTCCCGTAATGATGGAATTGAGATTCAATTTGGTCATATGCTTAATTGTTTGCACAACTTATGTTTGCAAATGTTGCTCACTTAGTAATGGATAATCATCTAGAACTTTGAGCTAAAATTTGAAAGTAAGGACATACTCTTTGTTGCTTTTCAGCAAAACAACCCACTAGCCAAAGAGCTTTGCATGTCTAGAGAGTTGGTGATTTTCCATCACCCGCCGGTTAAGTCTTGCTGAGTATTAGTATACTCAGCCTTGCTTTTGATGTTGTTTTCAGGTGATGTGAATGATGATGGTTTCCCGTGGCCTGGTTCTCTCCCACCCGGTTGGGAAGTGGAGTGGGAGGATGACAGTGCTTAGTGACGTCATGGATGGCCTCCTATGACGTTACTTATGACGTTTAGTATTTTATTTCTGCTGTGTTTTGAACTCTGAACTATTTACCTTATGCAAAGGACTTGGTTTGTAATATTTAAAACCTTATAGAGCTTGATGTAATAATTTGTGAAATGTTTATCTCTGGACTCGCCGTCGTGTGAGTTTTAATGTACAATTCTTCGATCCTGGTTAAAGTGATTCACCGGGCTTGACCCGGCAGAGGCGACAAGTTACTTCTGTATTATTGCTTAATGACCAAAGGGAGTGGTTTAGGCAATAATATAGAATTAATTTGGCCGGTTCTGTCACAATAAGGCACATGTGTGATGATGATAGGGGACCTTGCATGAAGCGGGTGGTGAAGTTCTTGCTTGATTCATCACTTGAGCTACAAGAACTTGATTCTCCACCACTTATCCACTCACGGACGGCGGTGAGTGCTTCTTGCTTCGGCTTCCCTTCCTTGACCATCTTCTTCTTGGGCTTGCGCTAGATCTTGGTGAACTTGATATGTTGATGATGACGCCCTTCTCTCAAGTGGATGTTATAGCCGTACATGTTGACTTTCTTCACATACTTGAAGATCTTCTTCACGTACATGGCAACCATCGACTCGACCTCTTCATCACTTGAGGATCCTTCATCATCACCATCATCATCTTCACTTGAGCTTCCATGAATCGCCATCCTTCTCAACTTCTTCTCTTGTTGGCTTGAGAGAGCATGGCTTGCGGTTGGAGAAGATGGTTCTTGGGGTGTTGCCTTGAGCTCAACTTTTGGTTCTTCCTTGGTCTTGAGCTCATCCTTGGAAGCTTTCTTGAACTTGGGCACGACTTGAAATTCATGTGCCATGATCTTACTCAAGATTTGAGAAGGCTTCAACTCTTCAAACTTCTTCTCATAGATGATAGCGTTCACCAAGTCATAATCGGGCTTTCGGAGACTTTGAAGGATCTTGCGGTTCATGTTCATGTCCGTGATGTTCTTCACACCTAAAGCATTAATCTCATTGACAAGAACATTTAGGCGTGAGTACATAGATTCGGCATTTTCATTTTCAAGTTGCTTAAAGCTATTGAATTCCTCAAGGAGACAACCGTAGCGTTCATTAGCTACTTCTTTTGAACCCTCATTTTGTTCCTTGATGGTATTCCATAGCACATGAGCATTTTCACTAGTAAAAACTCTATTGAAAACACATACATCTAGAGAGGATAAAATGATACTCTTTGCAATAACATCAAATTGCTTCTCCTTCCTAGTACCATTTCTGACACCCTCATCGGTGACCCTCCAAACATCAAGATCCTTAGCTTGTAAATAAGCTTCCATGAGGACCTTCCAACGAGAGTAGCCCGTGCCATCGAAATGTGGAGCCAAACATAAGGTATCCACCTCTTTCATCCTCTAAAGAGCAACTCAATAGGCGGTGAAGCCTAACCGATCCAATGAGCCGGTTTTCACAAATTGCCAATCGAATTGGCGTATCCTTGTGAAGGAAGTGAGTCCCGGCTCTTATACCACTTGTAAGGAATCGGATGCTCATAGCCTAAGAGGGAGAGGGGGTGAATTAGGCAACTTAAAAACTTAACCTATGGCTTATCACTATTTGCATCAAACATAAACTAGAACATACTATCTAGATGTGCAACTAGGTTGTTCTAGTGTGAAACTCCCATCCCAAAACAAGTTTTCCAACCTATAGCCAATCCTAGCAAGATACTACTCTAGGAAAGTAAAGGCAAACAAGGATTGCAAGAATGTAATGTGGAAACGTAAAGGGGGATGAGAGGAAGCAAACTCTTGACACACAATTTATCCCGTGGTATCGGTAGGCACTAAGCCACCCCTAGTCCACGTTATTGAAGCACTCTACACAAGAGTATCGCTTCCCGGTCACCAAGTCTCTCCCAAAAGCACCACTTGACTTGCCACTAAGGCTCGCCACGAAGGCACTCGCCAAGCTCCCTTGGTCACCTTGATGCCGCCTCCACTAAGGAGCTTCTCCACCAAGGGAAGGGGGTCTCCATGTCCCCCGCACAAAGTGTCCTCGCCGCTCCACACCAAGCCGGAGGGTTGAAGACGTTTGCCAGAGAGCCACCTAGGCTCCAAGACTTCCGGCGCACCTCGTACAACTTGATTCACTCGAGAATCATCTCACAAGGTAGGCACACCTTGCACTCACTTAGCTCTAAGCTAGACCTAACACTAAGCACACACACCAAGCATGTGCAAGTCTATAGATGGGCAATTTAGCACTTGGATGGCTTGGATATGATCTCCTATGAGTCTTGAACTCCTCTGCACATCCACACACTCCAGCAACTCCAAATGGGTGAGTAGAGGGGGTATAAATAGCCCAAGGTGTCCAAAGAGCCGTTGGCTAAAAGCTGCAGAAATTCAGACCACCGGATGAACCGATGCTAATGAATTCCAGGGCAGCGGTTCATCCGGTGCCCCTCCACATCACATATCCGTTAAGATCCTCTGACACAATTGCTCCGACGCTTGCACCGACGACTTCCTTCTCCTACCGTCGGTTCATCCGGTGCTAAAGGATTCCATGCCAGAAACCTTACTGTTAGCTTCTTCGCAGCTATCGGATGAACCGTCGCTCAAATCCTTATACCATCGGTTCATCCGGTGCTGAAGGACTTTGCGCCCGAACGTCTCTGTTAGCAAATACACGGTCGCCGGATGAACTGTCGCTACACCATCGGTTCATCCGGTGCTGAAGATTCCTGCTTGCTTGGTCTCTTGATTCATCCGGCGCAACTAGAAATGGGGACGTCGGATGATCCGGTGATCTTCATGTTGTCTTGAGTCTTTACGTAGTGTACCACTTCATTCGGTGATTGCACCGATGCCGCTTCCAAGGGTACCGTCGGTTCATCCGACGGTGGCATTCATTTTCTTTTTCTTCCGCGGTTTTGACTCTTGAAAAATATACTATCTTCTCATTTTGGCATATGGTATTTTTGCATCCTTGGGACCTAGAAGTGTCTACAAAGACATGCTAGACAATATGGTTAGTCCCATTGATCATGTTGTCATTAATCACCAAAATTAAGCTTTGAACAAATGGCATATGAGGTCATGTTCGCTACAGAGGATTTGAAGGATGAACAGCTTGACCTGACTAATGAGGAGGCAAAACACATGATCTATACAAGTTACATATTTATCCTAGCAGGAACCAGGAAGTCCATCTCCACTGCAACTCCAAAGGGCAGTGTCCATCTGGCATGCAAAGGAGACTACATGCATACCATGATCCAATAGTGCCTCCATTAGCTGCATGGTTTGATAGTGCAAACTGGTATGTAGGTTTCATCAGTATTCACTTCCTTCATACCTTTACCTGGTAGGAACAATATTGATAAGCAAAACGAACAGTGTTTACAGAAGAAATGAAGCAAAAGCACAGGGCATATGTCACAAGCATATAGATGAACCACAATCTTTTTCAGGTACAATCTTTTGTAATAATAAAACTTTGGATCACTCAGAAAAAATATATTGTGACCTTGACCGGGTTATATATGGAATATTTCAGTCATCCTAGCCACTTTTTCACAAGAAGAGGGGACAATCCAAGCTGGGTCAATTTAACTTCTCTAATGTGATGCAGACTGACTCAGATGCAAGGGTGTTGTACAGAACCACTATGCTACATTGGCTGAACCAAAAAGGATAAAAGAAAGAAATGAAATTTCCTATGTTAAATTGAAGAACACATGTAAGAGACCAATATATCTATATACTGGTTAAATTCAAAGACATGTATTCTACTTTTTAACAGCTACATATCTTTATACTGGTTAGTTTCTAACAGCTCAGATTGTTACAGCAAGCAGACATTTGAGATAAGTATTCAGAACCAAGTTCGTCACTTTCAAAAATATGAAAACCCACCAACAATATCAAAGGGGCTTACAGTAGCACAAGAAAGACAACTCTTCACTAATCAATAATGAAAAATGCTATGTAGTCAGCAGGAAATTATCAGATATATGTACTACTTTCAATCTATAAGGATAATAAAAAAAGAAAATGAACATTTGGATAACAATATGTAGTAAGAGAAGTCAGTAAAAGCTTTAAAGGAGCAATTTCATCAAACAGAAAAACAATGAAAACATATGACAAGTAATGATAAATGCAGCATTTGATGCTATCACGAATAATATTTACAGTAAAAGTAATCCTAACCTTGTATATTAATAAAACAATGAATAATATTTACCATAAAAGCAATCCTAACCTTGTATATTTAAACCAATAGTGATCTAACCATTTGGGTCAAGCGAGAACCAATATATCAAAGTATCCCACATTGGAGAATCTTTAGCACAGCTATACGCAAGCTTTCAAGCTTATCTGTTTTGATGCCAGCATTCCCTGCGAGCATCTTAATCCAAATACAGGGGTGAGTAAAGAATTGCATCTGTGAGATATACACCTGCAGAATCAGCATTTCATCACCACCGGTCCTTACAAAAAGGAAATAAAATTAGCGACATAATTCAACCTTTGATCCTCCAGACTTGACAAACATTGTAGCATGCAACTAACAAGTTCTGGCAGATGAGTTCGAAGGGCAAGACCAACACCCTAAAGACATTAAGATATCATAAGCTAAGGATATCCTCTTTAGTTGATTATTAATTTCGTAATGGTAGCTATATGAGTAAAATACTGAGTCTATATTCCTCATTATTTATCTATTTATTTCTCTCTTAATTTTTTCCAACAAAATAATAAAGGGAGCACCAGAGACAGTTGCATTGCCATGGCTAAATGAAAGATTGAGTGAAGAAATAGATGTCATACCTGGAGGCAGAAGCTGCTGGAAGGGGATGACATCACAACTAGCATAGTCGACAGAATCTGCATGAATCCAACACGATATTGCTCAGCGATAGATAGGAACCTTTAAGTAAGAAGCTGGATGCCGCCGCCGGCGCCACTGCAGCTGATGCCTCGCCACCGTCAACGCCCCCTGCAAGTTCATGGAGGCAGCGTCGAGGTGGCAGCGATGACAATGTAGCACTGCCGCCACTGAGGAAACTGGGGCGTTGGGGCAGGGGGCGGCGGTGCGGTAGGGGCAGGGATGGGTCCAGCGCCGAGCCGCCGACCGTCCCCCTCGATTTGAGAGCGCATCCTCCGTCCCCGATCTGAGAGCGGCGTGCAGAGAGGGAGGCGAGGGCGGCTCGGTGGGGGAGGCGTGCGGAGAGAGACGCACAGAGGGGGGGGACCACTTCATTCTTTTTAGAGTACTAGGATCGTGCCCGTACATTGCTACAGGCAGCTAACTATTATGCACAGAAATAAAATCTTTATAAATAAAATACTAATGCATCAAGGCAGTGTTCGGCAGGCCTTTTATTTGGCTGGGCTGGTGCTGAAGCCAAATCAGCCGATGGCTGCAACCTGAAGACAAATCAGTCGGCGAGTGAGGGAGGGAGAGGGCGGGGCGACCGAGTGACCGATGGCCTGCTTCTAGGCCTGCCGAACGCCTGCTAAATGAGCTGCCGAACGGCTGGAGAATCAGCCCAGTCCAGACAAGCCAGCCCAACGACAAATATGGCCTGCCGAACGGTGCCCAAACCATTTCGGCTGTATTAAAAGGAAACGTATATTGCACACGCATTCTAACAGCTAACAATGTTCAGCATCATGAGCATAAAGAATAATGCAAGGTGTTTTCAATTTTGTTGGACATGATATACCTAGAGTGTATAAACTTTCAGTATATAATAAACTAGTGCAAAAATATAGCATAAGTTCACTGATCTCCCCCATCACCAGACCCAGATGCTCCTTGTTCTGTGTCAGCACATTGTTGATGGCATATGTTCCATCTCCTGATGCAGTAGTCCGCAAATAAGACGACACAGGATTCATCAGCGAGGTTGTGCTCCGCGTCAGTCCAGGCGCATATTGGCGAGCTTCTCCGGCCATGAGGAAAAGGGTAGTGCATCAAGCTTCTAACCATTGTGTCTGCAATTGGTATTCAGTCACCAGAAAAGCCATTTAAAAAGTTGAACCTTTCTGCTTCCATTAGACTTCATCATTTTGTAAAAAAAAATGTGACAAATCCTGTCAGAAAAGTGGGTAGTGTTGAATAATCACTTAAGTAAGAACAAAACTTCTTTGGTTAAATTCAAAGTATTTAAATAAAATCATAGGATAAGTCGGGCCTGCGAGATCAAGGGCAAACATGCAGATCAGAGGACAATTACCAGATCAATTCTGTCGTCCTCAATTACTGACTGAGCAGACCAGTTGAAAAAGATAATTAGCTACTCAAATCATTAGCCAAGGCAACCGTGCACGATTAAATAAAGTAAACTATAGTCATCTAGCATAAAAGTGACATTTCACAAGAACAACAAAGCAAAGCTGCTAGCCTACACCCATCTGAATCAAAACAATAACCTGAACCTAAGAACATAAGTTGCAAGTAGACCTGAATGCTGAATGACGCTACACAATATTATGAAGAAAACTTAAAGAGAAGATGAATACAACTCAAGTAGGAAAACTAACCTGGTTCGGAGACTGTGGCTCCGGTGCGGTAGGCAGAACGTGGGGGTTCCATTTCTGCAGTTTGCTGCTGGCAGTTTCGATGTTCTGGACAATTACTTGATCCTATGATTTTTGCAAGAAAAAACTATCGATGCAGACCAGATGAAGACTTGAAGCAGAGACAGATTTCGAACAAATGAACACATAATTCAGATCAGTGAGAAGCTCCCAACACATACACATCTCTGCCTACAATTGTTCATGGAAAATTAATTTAAAATGCACAAACAGAGTACATGACAAGTCCAAAAAAAGGTGATGCAAAGGAAAATGACAGTAGAGAAGAATGAATAGAGGCATGCATAATAATGGACAATACGTTCTACCAAGACATTAGATGAACTAATACATGATTTTTTAATGCCTTTCTACAGAGACAAACATGAACAAATGTTCTAGAAGGATTCAATCAATATGCAAAATGATTGATTCCTCTATTAGTGTCTTACTTTTCAGGTGCTGTTGAAAAAAGGCCATCTAGTTCAGTAGGTAGTATAAATGAGCATCCTGGATATACATAAATAAATAGTTATCTAATGTTCAAATCAGATATATTTTTAACCAAAATATTAAAATGCAAATAATAGTGAGTCCTCAAATTTTACATTACCAATGTCAAACACATTGAATATCCTATCCCTCAAGAAACTAGCCACTTCACATGTCACCATTGTCTCCAATGGGACCTTTCATCAACATAATTCTTCTTTACACCATGCCGGAGCTTGTGCTGAAGCTTCTGCCTTTTCTTGACAGACAGAAGGAAATTCAATGCCTGTATTTTCATCCCTTTCATCTCTGGAAATGTATTGAGATTAATGCATGCACTTTCTTCCCATTCAACAGCCACCTCATCAGCAAGATCTATCTCCATGACCTCTTTGTGCCTTGATAATTTGGTAACAGTAGTGTCAGCAAAGCATATCAACCAGAATGCAAGATTGCATGGTACAACAATGAAAAGAGTAAAATAGCAATATCTTCTCACTACTATTTACCTTTGAGTATCGCTTGCGCAGCAGCCACCACGTCTAACCCTTTTTCAAGGAGGTCATGGACAGAAGTATACATCCTAAAGCCTTGGTGATGTGGGATATTATCCCTGTTGGCATCTTTCCCTTCTCCTTTCTGATGGCAAGACAGCAGGACAAACAAGAATAAGAAATCTAGATTCCCCTCCATAACAATTGAATGGAGAACCACCACTCAATCATCTATGCACGCTTACCTGCAGAAGCTGTAGTTACAGATGCCCATGCACTTGAGGCGGATCAAGTCTTCCTCCTCCACCACCTCCTCAGCATTCTCTTCATACCTACAGAAGAAGCTGGACCAGCCTAAACATGAGAAAGAAGAAAGAAATTGCCTATTGAGGAGGCAGTTGCACCTGTATTTAATTGGGCACATGCCCTTCTTATTGACCTGCTTGCACCTGCATACTTCTACATAGATCAAAGTTAGCTCAAGCTTACTTTAATACTGTCACATTATTTTTGACACACTATCAGACCATGCATATTTTTCATTTTTCACAATCAATGAGTAGTACTGGAAATTGCAAGCAGTCACTAAATGAACAGTCACTTGCTAGATATGAAATACCTTTGTTTGGTAAATATTGGCCTTACTCTACTTCCTCTTGGCTTTACAAGTCCATTGAAATCCAATAAATGGCCTAAAGACTAAGGCACATACATAATCACCAGTACTTACCATAACATGTACCCATTTATCAATGCTCAACCCCACGGATTGTAGCTCCATATAGAAGTTAGTACTGCCAATTTCATCTGATTATCAGAGCATCAGAGATATGTAAGAAGTGGATAAAGACTAAGTGGATTATTTGTCATTACTGTAGTAGCAGCGTAAGTTTAGGGATAAAGAATTTGAACTTACAATGCACATTTGATAAAGAACACATGACATTGGCATAACCACAAACAGGTTTCATGAGATCCTATGGGGAGACAGGGGTGGGAACTATTAGGAATTAGTCGTGGCATGATTGTGGATGGGGGATCTGGGAAAATCACTTGGCTGAATGCAGAAGTACGTCTGCAATTGAGCACCCACTGCAAAGCACCAAAATTTTTTTTGCATCTAATATCTACTAAATCGGATTAGGGGGATCGCTTGCCTGTTTCTTTTGAATGGAACCAAACAATCTCCACCTGCATAGAAGAGAGGAGAGAATAATAGGGGCAAGACGGCTTTGTGCTTGTGGGAGTGTGGTATAGGGGATCGTTGGGTCGTGTACTCACGAGTGTAGGCGGGTCCTGGAGTGCCCGTCAAGGGCGCTAGCGCATACCCCGGGGTGATCCTTTCAATACAAAAACTTCTCAAGTTGACCCGTATGGGTGATGCTGCGAGGACGGGGAAACCTGTTTCGTTCCATCGTCGCATCGAGGCTGTCCTCTCTCGCAGATGGCGTCGCGGTGTTCGTGGCGGTGTTCACGGTGGGGTAGGCGCTGGAGTCGACGGTGGCATCCATGGGCGATAGTGCCCTCGAACTCGAAGTACACCAGAGACGGCTGCAGCGACGTCCATGGGCAATGGGGGCGACCGACGGCGGCGCGGCGGACGACGCACCTCAGACGACCGAGGGCGTCGCAGAGGAGACGCGCTGCCGGGCCCTCCGCAGGGCCGCCATGCGCCCTCCCGGGGCGGAGGAGGCGACGAAGATGTGGATTGGGGAGGCGGCGACAGAATCGAGGTCTAAGGTGGGTCGAGGTGACGGGGCGCAGCTGCGTAGAGTTGAGGGGCGGCGCGGCCTGAATCGGCGACACAGACGATGGGCAGCGGTAGCGAGGGACGCGAGGGGTGAAGGCGCGGTGCTCAAGCTGTTGACGAAGGGGAGCAGTGCCAAAGCTGGGGGTGGAGGGCAGCGGCACGGCGATGTCCGAACTCCTGGGCGGAGGGAGCAGTACGACGGCGCTCGAGTCGGTGGTGGAGGGATGGCGCGACAGAGGACTGGCGGACCCGAGGTCGCGGGTGGTGGGGAGCGGTGTGGTGGCGCCCGAACTCCTACGCGGACGGAGCAGCACGACGGCGCTCGATTTGGCGACGGAGGGACGACTCAATGTAGGAACGGCAGACCCGGGCTCGAGGAAGCCGGAGAGCGGCGCGCCGGCATCCGACTGGTGGTTGGAGGGGCGGCGTGACCAGGCGACGGCGGAGGGAGAGGGAGGCCGCCGACAGATTGAGAAAGAGGGTAGTAGGGTTTCGTGAGATGAAAAAAGATTGAAGGGGATGTCAGTGCATGGGCCCGTGGGAGCGGCTGACCCAGGGTAAAAATGGAACGCGCGCGAGAGAAAGACGTACCAAATTTTGATCTTACAGAAAACTCGTTAGGGATGGCAGTCGGACCCATGGGTGCGGGTGCCCACAGGTTTCACACCCAATGGGTGCGGGCGCGGGTGCAAAATTTCACCCATGGGTCTACACCCAACCCGACCCGTATTAAGTGGGTGTGGGTGCGGGTGTAGATTTTAACCCGTGGGTGACCCATGGGGTCCGAAATAATAATTTATTTATTTATTTAATAGATACTAAACCTATTTGATAGATTTATGATGATTGATGTTGTAATCTATACCTTGTATTTTTAATCTTAAGGTTAGGTTTAAATCTTTATTCTATATTTGCTTATGTGATGTATTGAGTATGATGACTAATTTACTTTCTCGCTGGAACTATGAACATTTATGTGACATTATGTGACTATAAGTTGGAAGTTTGGCTTGTTAGAATTATCTATTTGTGACTTTCATGATTTTATTCTATTATATTACTTGATATAATGTCATCATATTTATATATGTCATAAATGTGATGGACCCAGTGGGTGCCCGACACCCAGCGGGTGCCCAGCGGGTGCGGGTGTGGGTGTGAAATCTCACCCATGGGTGTGATAATGGGTGGGTATAGCTAAATGTGATGGGTGTCATAATGGGTGGGTTCTGCTCCACCCGCATCCGACCATACCCATTGCCATCCCTAAAACTCGTGCTCCGAAATTGCACAAACATAAGAAGAAGGCGCCCTTCGGGGTAGTCGTAGGCGTAAACCGCTGTCCGTCTCCGTCTCCGTCAGGCATGACGCAATCGACGGAACGCGAAACGGCGTTCTTATAAAAACCAGCCCCACTCGTCACGCCTCGACAGTCCGTCAACTCGTCACCGCGCGGGTAGCCAACCTCCGCCGTCGACGGCTCGACGCCGCCGCGTTCTCGAACGTTCCGGTCGCCTCCAAATATCCGGCCTCCAAGGCCGGCGGCTCCGACGCGGCCAATCGAACTCCCCCGCGCATCTGGAAGCGATCCGACCTGGTTTCCCCCTTCATCCACCAGCGCTGATTCACGCGCGCTCGACGACGGGAAGCGTCTGCTTAGGTGCGTCTTGGTTCCTCAATCGTTTCCTCCCGCAAATTCCCTTGCTCTTTGTTCGTTTGGTTTAATCGGATCAGCGGTAGTATATGTGGCTCAAATTGGCCCTGATGGTTGTTCCTGGGAGGTGAATCTCGCCATTTCGGTCGAATTGGGTGACTAGCTTTGGGCAATAATTATTTTGGGGGAGGTTTGGGCAACAATTTGGCTCGAGGGATTAGTGAAGACGGCGCTTCCCTATTGTGACGAAAAGGTGGATTATGCTGTCAAATTGTTTGTGGCCCCCCGTACTGTGATTCCAAGGTAGATTAGGTTTTGTTGTTGCTGTGCACCCTATCAGCAGTGGCAATCGCCCCTCTGTTGGATCGGTGAAGGCTTGATGAATTCACAAACTCCTCGTTTTGCTAGTGACAAAATGTGTGAAGTTGGATTGCTAAAAAAAACGTCGATGAGGCGGAGAGACGTCCCCCTGATTTTGTTTTAAGAAGATTTGACGCAACTCAGAACCTGAATATCTGGATTACTCATCTTGGTTCATGATTGAGCCCATGCTGTTTATTTGATTCTCTTGAGATTTCGAGCTTTCTTTCATGCTTAAGTCTCTAGCTTCCTTGTCATAACTTGATAATTAGCATTACCATATTATTTTGGATAATTTTTGAAATTGATAGCATGAGGTGGTCTTGTATCAGGAACAAGATGGAAGAGAGTAGAATAGCTCGAATTTCAGTCACCTGGAGGGGCAGACAGCTTGATGTGGATGCAGATCCAAGCTGTACTGTGAAAGAATTTGGGCAGCTGCTGCAGGATTTGACTAGTGTTAAACCAGAGACATTGAAGCTCATTGTACCACAATCTACTAACAAAGGTTCCAAGTTAATCACACCATTTTCGGATCCTCATTCAAGCTTGTCACTGAATGAAGCAGCTATCAGTGAGGTAAGATGTGGTTAGAATGCAACATTTCACCCATTCATTGTCATGTGGCTTGCTAGTGGATATTGTAATGGCAGCTGGCCATTGATGATGAACTTTTAACTGAACTTTTGTCTTGTTACAGGGAAAACCTATCAGAATGATGGGTGTTTTTGATGATGAAATCGAGGAAGTATCTGACAATGGCAAAAGGCCAGATCCACGTATAATTGGATTTGATGAGGAAGAACAGCGGCTTCGGCAACGGTCATCAGGCAGGCCACAGATTTCACTCAAACTTCCTCAGGGACAATATATCTTCTGTGATTTTCGTACGCTTCACTTACCTGGGATTGAGGTTAGTCAACCCACTCCTCCACCTGCTCTGAAGGCTACAAGAAATAGATCCCTTCAATAATAATAATCACCAAAACATACTCCAGATGTTCCAGTGTTCCTTTACGGTGCCCTGCTTGAATTATGCACACTCTTCCCCTCAATCAGTTCATCTGAGCAGAATGCATTTTTTGTGTCGGCTAATGGTTTGGGGAGCTACATCAGTGTGTTTTTGTGTGCTGAAAGCTCAGCCTAGGACCACTTGCAAAGACTGAAAGCTAAACACAAAATTGTGCTAATTGTTCTAGTGTCCAATATAGAATAATGTTGGTTCTAAAACCTTTTCCATTTCACACCACTATCTCTCTTGGGCATGCTAGTAGAAGAGTACACATCTCTAATATGTATGATCCTAGATGTGCAATCAGTCAGTTCTGACTTAAGCTGTTGTAACCGTTTAATTTCTTTTTCTCTGCCAGCTGCATCCTCCACCTTCAGAAGCCCTGAAAAGAATGCACATGCTTGCATGTGATCCTGGTATAATTGCAATTATGAACAAGGTAATGATCTTCAAGAAGTAAATTCTATCTCTTAATGAACTTTCATCCTTTTCTAACTTTGCTGTTGATGTTTTCAGCATAAATGGCGAGTTGGAATCATGACCGAAATGGCTCCTGTTGGATATGTAGGTGTCAGTCCGAAATGCATTTTAGGCTTCAATAAGGTGAACATAAGCCATTACAATATGTATATATTGTACAAAAAATAGTAAGGCATTAGTTTCCAAAAATATACCTGTCTTATTAATTATTATTCATGCATGCAGAACATGGGAGAGGAGATATCTCTTCGCTTACGAACTGATGACTTGAAGGGATTCAGGAAGTATGAAAGTATCAAGAAGACTCTACTTCATGAACTTGTATGTAATTTTTTTGCTTCGCTAAAGTCTAAAGATCTCCTTATGATTTTGTAAGTTTACTGTATTTGGATCTTATGTTTTTTTTTTCAATTCCAGGCACATATGGTGCACTCTGAGCATGATGCAAACTTTTTTGCTCTTAATAAGCAGGTAAAATTTCCTAGATGCTCCCAAAATGTTCGGTTGCCATCTCTTTACAGGCCATTTAATTCAATCTTAAGTCCACGTTTAATTTTTGGCAGTTGAATGAGGAGGCTGCTTCCTTGGACTGGACAAAGTCTACAGGTCATATGCTGAGTGGTCGCAAAATCTTTGATTCTTATGAAGATGAATTTGTTCTGGAATCAGGGATAGCTGCTGCTGGTCACAGGCTTGGGGGAGAGTCAAGTTCACTGGCTAATGCTCGTGCATTGTCAGGGGCTGCTGCTTATCAACGTTTCTTGGATGCATCTGCAAAGGAGTATAATGTATCAGGCAGTGAAATTAAATATAGTCCAGATGTTGTTCCTCAAGATTTTATTCTGGAAACTGTGAAGGCAGTAGAACCAGATCCAGACGATGCTATGCATGTTGATTTAGCAATTGTGACATCAGGGTCTGTGGAATCTAGGTTGTTGGCAGAACATCATACTATTGGCTACTCTGAGCCTGATCCTAATGATGTTTGCAAGCAAAATTCTGTTGGTTGCCTAGAACCTGATCCTGATGACTCCTCAAATGTTAATATTCTGAACCAGGAGCTGAGGTTTGATGGAAGACAGCATAGCGAACCTGATCCTGATGATGGTACAAATGAATTTGTTCTGGAATCTGGAAACAAGATGGAAGTGGATAGTGAACTGACAAACAACATCACAGTTTTGAAGTCTGAACCTGACCCTGACGATTCATCAAATACCATGTTGGTCATTGATGGGAAGCAGGGTGGAGAACCTGATCCTGATGATACTGCTTGTATAGTTGTTTCAGAATCTGGAGATGAGACAGGAGTTATAACAGCTCAGCATAGGAGCTCTACCGTTTCGAAGTTGGAACCTGATCCTGACGATTGTATTGGTGATTTAAAAAGCAACGAGCTGCAAATAATTGAAGAACCAGTGGCAGCACTCTGCGCTCGTCTCCAGAAGTCCATTGAAATGCTCCGGATGCAAGCAACACCTGCAGAGGCAGACTCTGCTATTCAAACACTCTTTAAGATTATCAAGAATGTGATAGAGCACCCAAATGATATTAAGTATAAGAGATTGCGTAAGGTATAGTTGGTTGTTCTCATTTCTCATTGTTCTTGCAAACTGTCATGTATCATTCGTATATTCTTGCAAACTTTTGATGAATTTTCCTCGTTTGTCACATTTGCAGTCCAATCCACATTTCCAAAGGAGTGTAGCGAACTATAAAGGTATTACCGTTAGATCCACCAGTTGCCACTGCTTTCTAGAGTCTTGAATTGTATTACATACTGATTGTTTAGTCTCTTTTTACTCCAAAACCAGCTGCCATGGAGGTTCTTGAATTGATCGGCTTCTGCGAGGATGTCGTCTCAGATGAGATTGGGCGTGCAGAGACTTACCTGGTATTGAAAAGGAACGATCCTGGATTGCTATGGTTGGCAAAGTCCTCTCTTGAAATCACTCTGGCTTGATAAAAGTCTATATACACTCCATGGTTGCTATTTTCTTTTGTGGATATACTGGGCAAGAGAACTAGGTATTGTTATCATGTACTGTTTTCTTGTATAGGCACTGTTGTATACTAGTATATGAACACACAAGAATAGATACCTGTATATGAACACACAAGAATATAATGTCGATTGCAACTTTTAACTTTCTGCTTTGTTTTGACTGGATGGCTTGCACGTACTCCCATGTGATGTACTGATGAAGCCTAACCACACTCCATCTCTTCAAGGTTCCGAGATTGAGATTGAGGATTTCATTGTACATGCGGCTTTGAATTGCCAGGTCATGCTGCAATAAAGAATAGTCAGGAGGAGCAATCTTTTCAATGTGACTGAGCTTCTTATACCTCCATCTCTTCTCCTTTTGATATGCAAACACTAGCTACTAATGATGCATTTATTATCAAGTTTCTAGTTGCCTCTTGCTGTCTTGCAACACTTCAACATGCGTATTTCTTTGAGAGGGATAGAAGAAAGGAATGGTGCAAATGTTAGCCATTCTTAGAGAGCCTTCTCGAACAACAAAGACCCGTCGGTCTTCCTCCATTTTGATTTTTAGTTTCCTCCATTTAAATACTGGGTTTGGGTCCTCGGATGATTTGAAGCAACCAAGGTTGCTGCTTCTTTTCATCGCCCTTTCCAGTTTGTTTTAAAATCTTGAGGAAGACAGGCTGGCAGCCCATCGTCTCGGCAATCTGCGTCTCTTCCCGTCCGCAGACTGGTTGACGTTGCCTACATTTGGACCATCCTGGATTCCTGGCATCCCGCCTGAACCATAGGATTCTGAGAAAATGCGTAACAGCCTAACAGGAGAAATGGGCAGCCGACAAAATGTTATATTAAAATCAGTGTTGTATTGTCACCTTGCAGAGATAGAACCTTTGAATTTCTACGTCTGATACAGAAGCATACCTTTTTGTGCCAGTACTACGAAGGATATGCAAGTACTACGAAGGATATGCAAACTGTGCTATACTGCAGCACAATCAGTAGCACTGCATCAGGATAACTGACACTGTGTGCTGCCTGGAGCTTCTGTTAATTCTTTTTTCAAAGAAGGTGATGACAGGTGGCTACTTGTAGTCACGAAAATGCTCGTGCAAAACCCAGAAAATCACGTCAGAATATACATACGAACATCCCAACCAATTTAATTGTTGGCAGAATCGAACTCCGGGCACCAAACACGAGAAGCAAATTGCTTTAACAATTGGTTAGGAGAAAGCCGGTTCTTGCAGTAAACTCAATAGTGAATTGTTAACACAGATTACAAGTTTCTTGAAAGACGAAAAATATACAACTGAAACTCTGAAAGGCCAAATATTTCTAGAATATTGGAAAGGAAACAATAGGGACATCTGGTCCTGTTTGTCTCTGCTTATCTGGGCAAGTCTGATAAGCCTCCTATCTGGAGAATATGTTGTCTGTATAAGCTGGGTGTTTGGCAATTATAATTTCTTTCCATATATTCTCTATCCTAACTAGTAAAATGTCTGAAATACCCTTGAGGTGGCTGATAGCTAAAATGTCCCAAGTAGTAGAGCGTCGTGCATGCTGGAACAGGATTTCATCGAGGATACCTCGCAGACATTATCATTTCCTCTTCCATGCTGTATTGTCTGCTTGTCTCGGCAGCAAGTCCTTCAATAATTGACATGTAACGAGCTGCAGTTTGATCCCTATCATTCTTCCTTGACGTAGTATCATGATGGGCATGTTTCTTTGCAATAACTCTCGAGTTTTCAAGTGTCATCTCAACTTCCCTCGATGTTGGGCGATCTTCTCCATTCAATTTTGTGCACTTTGCCGCTAATGTGGCAACTTCATGAACTTGTTCACCCTCCTCCTCCAGTATCTGAGGGTCTATTATGTCAGCCAGGTTTCCTTCGGTAAGTAATGATGCAAAATGTGAAACAAGACCATCGCCGTCATCAGATCGGTAGACAAATGGTTTTTTTCTAGTAAGCAATTCTATAAGAAGGACACCGAAACTAAAAACATCACTCTTTTCTGTTAATCGGCCTGTATAGTAGTACATGGGATCTAAGTAACCAATGGTTCCCTAGATAGCTGTAGTCACTCCGGTTTGATCAATCGTGATATACTTTGAAGCACCAAAGTCTGATACCTTTGCTGTTAAATTATCATCAAGAAGTATGTTAGATGACTTGATATCTCTATGGAGTATTGGAGTTGATGCAGCTGAATGTAGATAGGCAACTGCTTTAGAAATTTCAAGGGCAATCCTTAATCGGTCATCCCATGATATTGATACCGGTCCTTCAACATGAAGATGTTGGGCGAGAGTACCATTTGATATAAACTCGTACACCAATAGTGGAACTTCTGTCTCAAGGCAACATCCAAGAAGCTTGACAATATTTCTATGATTGATTTGGGAAAGAATTGCAACCTCATTTATGAAATCATCAATTTCTCTTTGTACTACAATCTTTGATTTCTTTATGGCCACAACTTGTAGATCTAAAAGTCCTTTATACACAACACCATGCCCTCCACCACCAATCTCATGAGATGCATCAAATTTATTCGTGGCATGCTCTAGCTCTCATAAGGTAATGATCATCCTTCCACCAATATCTGATCGTTGTGATATCAGTTGCTGGAGTAGCAGCCCATGATTTTGCTTGAAAAATCTTTCTTTCATTTTTTTGAGCTTACGCCGCTTGATTTTGCGGGTTACCACGGGTGTACCAATGGCCAAAAGCAAGAAACTTGTGCCGCCCCCGACTAGTAGGCCAATTTTTAAATCTGAAGCATATAAAACAAGAACCAAATATAACAGTTATTATGTAGTTCAAAATAAGAAAATATTACCAAGTGAATGATATCAAATACATTCAAAGGATATACACCGCCATATAGTATATATGATGGTCATATAAGCGCATAAATCAGATTAATAGATGTTATAGCTTGTCACCTGAGGAGGAGGAGCTCTTTATCGCAATACAGCCCCTGTTTGCGAAGGGGTCCCAGTAGGTTCCTTTTTTGCATTGGCAATGGAAAGTTCCAATCTGATTTGTGCAAATCCCGTTGCATCGGTAGATACCCGGATGTGCACACTCGTTAATGTCTATGATACAGCATATTAAAAAAATATGAAGAAACTATATATATGTGTGTGTGCGCGCGCGCTGCAAAGCTAAGCGAGCTAGAAAAATGCTCATAATAAAGGATTCTTTGAGCTCCACCAGTTAACGAGAAAAATCTACATATAGTGTTGTAACCAAATTATTTGGCACATTTTACAGTTTATGCCAAATGACATGACATAAACCTTCACGGGCCTGTTTGGTAATTAGAAGCTGAATTAAAGTAGTACTCCCTACGTTTCAAATTACTATTTGTTTTGACTTTTCTACTGGACATAGCACCGGCCAAATTGATTTCAACCTTATTGAATGAGTAGGACAGATTGGCCGGCGGGGTGGTGATTTTGGGCGCTGCAGGCTTAGTTTGGGCCTGGCTATAGAATAAGTAATTCTATAGCCGGCTATAGAGTAGTAAGTCTCTCTATATATCTAGTATAGAGTAGTAAGGGTCCGTTCTTTTGAGTGAAAAGAAATAGTGAAGTTGCAAATGAATAGTATTGGAATAATGTTTCTTGTAAAAGTAGATGTGATGGATGTGATAGGTAAATATTGTTTTTCACTGTTCCTTTTCAACCAAAAGAACAGGGCCTAAGTTTCTCTCTATATAGAGTAGTCTCTCTCTATATAGAGTAGTAAGTCTCTATATATAGAGTAGTAAGTCTCTCTCTGTATATCTAGTATGTGCATATTAAATATTGTATCTATGTATCTAGAATAGTCAAAATGATAGTAATTTGGTACGGAGGGAGTAGTTGATTTGGTTTGGCTAGTTAATGGCTAAATAGGCTCAATGGTCATGTGCGACGACTCTGCATGGGCAAGTTATGCTGTTTCCGTGTAAAATTTTTAACAAACTTGTGATGAACAATCTGATATGTGTTCTGGCATGGTACCTTGGCATCCATTTGGTATATAAGCATTGCCGCTGAAGCCAGGTGGGCACTTGCATCGGTATCCTCCTATCACGTTGATGCAGACGCCATAGCACGAGTAAAGATCTGGAAATCTGCATTCGTCGATATCTGAAGCAACCGCAAGTCAGCAACCTACTTAATAATCTGCAGGTTGGGAACAGAAAAGCAAAACAAAGTAATATGAAACAGAAGCAGTAGTTCATTACCGACACATCCATCGGTAACGTAAGGGTTGCCTTGGTACCCAACAGCGCACCGGCAGACATGCCCTGCCTCTTCATCGAAGCTGTCGAGGCGGGTCAGCGTTCTGTTCTCGCAAAAGCTATTGCTGCTGCGGCACGCAGGCGACGACGCGTTGCCGTGGCACGTCGTGTGGTTAATCCTCCAGTTGAGCACCGCAGGGAGCGTCGTCAACATCGTCGCGTTAACAAGCAGGTCGGGGTCAGTGCTGAGCTCGTCCTCCACTACATACAGCCTGGTGAAACCGAAGCTTGGCGTTACGTTCATCTGGAAAGCCTGGAACCCGTAGGAGCTTCCTTCCACTAGGACCTTGGCCTGGCAGCAGAAGGCGCCGGAGCAGTCCGTGGAGGCGAGCTTGACGCCCGTGGACAGCTGGTTGCAGAACGTGGAGCAGCTGCTCACTGTTTGGTTGTGATCTCCCAGGAGGACGGCTCGGACATCGCACCCAATTGCCATCAGCCTGTTGCTCATCGGGGCCAGAGTGTAAGGCCCGCCCTCCCCGGGAGCGCCGTTCCATGTGCCATTTGCGGCGGCCGTGACGCCGGTGGTGGGAGTACCTGCAGGACTATCAGAGAAGTCGACGTAGCTGCCGTTGATGCGTACCGTGCCGTTTGCGATGGAGATCTCGAGCACCTGCACGGTGCCGTCGCCGAGGAACAGCCTGTGCGGCCGGCGGGCGGAGCGGTCGTCGCAGGTCAGGTTGAAGCCGGGCTCCAGGTAGCAGCCGGGCTCCACGCCGAACGGGTACGGGATGCTGATGTCGCCGCACCTCCGGGTGCACCCGTCCGGCGGTGCTACGACCTCCGCCGCCGCTGCGGCCAGTGCCAACAACCCTGGCGGCGACAGCAGCGCTGCGGCCACAGCCGCCGCCGCTACTACCGCGAATACCGCTGCTGTCCTGCTCATCGCCGACCGACCGCCCTCGTCTCCACGCATGAGCGGCGCGACCATGCACTACTGTTGCTAGTAGCCTCTCGCTCTAGCTCCACAAGCTTTCTGGATGGTGATGGTATTATTAAGCTAAACCACAGCTGCTTGCGAGGAAAATGGCTGCAGCGATAGTCACGTGTGGCCGCGTGACTGGATTTGGGACAGCAGAACAGGATCCTATATACGCCCCATGAGTTAGGCTCTGATCCAGTACATATATATAATTGAGGTGTAAAATTATGTGTGTTCTGTCACTTAGCTTAGTGCATCACGCTGCCAGCACCAGCGCATGCACTCGAGGCCGACTGCCGAGCATGTGTAGATTCCGCTGCGTAGTGGTTGTTAAAAGACATGCCTAGCTTTTTCACTTTTTCCCAGCTTTTGGCCCAATGCAAGCCCAACACGTTTACGCGCGCATAGTTTAATTTGGTCTGTATGATCACAGACACACACCGAAGCAAACGCCAACACACACCGAAGCAAAAACCAGAACGGCAGAACCACATGCAAAACTTCCCACACTTGAGAGGACACGTTAATTAATGGTAGAGATTAAGTTATATATTCCTCGGCTAGGGATGGTAATGGGTCGGACTCGGATTGATGTTGTGTCACGGCACCCAAACCTAAAACCCAAATCCAACCCAAAAACCAGTTCGGATGAAAATTCAGATTCAAACCCAAATCCGCAGATATCCAAAACCCAATGGATAATCCACGGATAATAGCATAACATATTCAAATTTGAGATCCCCTAATACAAAATCAGCATCCACAATTTTGATTATTACAAAACAAAATTACAAGAACACACTACAAGTTTAATATAAGTGGAAAATACCACAAATCAACATCCATAGTACTTCAAACGAATAATATTGGACAATTTTCAGTTGTTTGTAGCTTGTTAACCAGGAGTCGACATTGCTTGCAGCTTGCTTCCTAAAAAAAGCTCGAGTGGTCGAGGCGGATTGTAATCCTGTTGCTCCTTAATAAAGCTCTTGTGATTGTCTAAAAAAGCAAAAAGACAACCACTTAGACTGTGAATGAAATTCGAAATCCAGGGAAGGGGATGGGGATGTGTTGTCGTACTTGCTGCAGCCAGGGACGGGGGAAGAGCTGCGGCCTGCGGGCGCAGGGTGCCGGCGTGACCGCATAATGCACTGATGCGGCATGCGGTGGCGCAATGCGGGCACAGGGTGCAACGCAGGGGCGCAACGGCGGGGACGGGGTGGGATTTTAGAGTTATATAGGTAGCATTTCCTAGGTGAGCTTATTGGGCTCAAATATTTGGAGCTCCAATGGATATCCGTGGGCGAAATTTAGAATCCGCTCCAAACCCGCAATGTTGCGGATATCCAAATCTGCGAACTCATGGGCGAAAATCTAAACAAAATCCGCAACCCACAAACCCAAAATCTGCGGATATCCACTCCGAACCTGATCCACTGCCATCCCTACCCTTGTCCGGGTCGTGCTTGCAGTTATTGAATTCCAAACAGATCGTCCGGCCCTACTCCGATCTGGCCCGGCACTATGCAGGCCCGATAACTTTTTCGTACCGGGTCGTGTCGGGCGCTGTGCTGGACTGCAGGCCCCATGACCTGTTTTTCAGGCCGGGTCGACACGACAGCGATGTCAGCCCGTTGGGCCACGACCCGGCCCTACACTATCGACCTACGACAGAGGCGGGGCGCCGCGACACAAGCCGACACGGCCAGAGCAGAGGCGGAGGCCGGCGCGGTCGGCATAGGCTGATGAGGACATCCTCCACCATTACCTGTTGGTAAAGACGCAACATGGGTTGTAGCCCAATTGTAGTTGGGCGGCGACCGTGTGAGCCTCATAATCCCACCTTGCTTAGCTTTGGAGGAGGAAGGCACCTTAAAAGGGAGAGCCACCCTTCCCCCATTAGACTAGTCTTTTGGGGTGATTGGGCCTGTCCCCGAGGGGTGTGCCGAAGCGTAGTGCTAAGATTGCAAAGTATGGTGCTAAGATTGCCGAGGCGCAACAAGAGACCCTAATGGCGGTGTAGCCAGATCGGTGTGTCGGGTTTTCCATCCAACCCCACCTGGGCCGGACATCATTTGGTATTAGAGTTGGGTCGGTGTGTCGGGCTTTTCATCCAACTCCATCTAGGCTGGACTCATCATTTGGTATCAGAGCTGAGCTCTTCTTAAGAAGGGGAGAATGATGAGGACATCTTCCACTATTACCCGGAAGTCACCTTAAAAGGGAGAGCAATCCTTCCCCTATCAGACTAGTCTTTTGGGGCGATTGGGTCTTTCCTCGAGGGGTGCGCCGGAGTGCGGTGCTAAGATTGCAGAGGAGCATGGTGCTAAGATTGCAGAGGAGCATGGTGCTAAGATTGCAGAGGAACATAGTGCTAAGATTGCCGAGGCGCAACAAGAGGCCAGTGCAGTGCTAAGATTGCCAAGGCGCAACAACAAGCCCTAGTGGCGTTGTAGCTGGATTGGTGTGTCGAAATTCGGCTGCCGGTGGTAAGATTGCGGGATTCAGGGAATCCAGATCAGTGTGTCGGGCTTTCCATCCAACCCCACCTGGGACGAACTCATCAGAGGGTGTGATGTGGAGGTCGGCACAGGCCGGGATGCGGAGGCCGGCACGGTCGGAGCAGAGGTCGTGATGCTAAGGCCGGCACGACCGGAGCAGAGGCGACACAGGTCAGGATGCGGAGGTTGGTTCGGCCGGAGCAGAGGCGGCGCAGGCTGGCGCCACACGATGGGCGGAGGCTGGAGGGAGGAGTAGGAAGAGAGGGCACAGAGGCTGGATCGGGAGGATGGGCATGATCGGAGGGGGGGCGACGGGATCGGGAGGAGGGGCTGGAGGACGGAAGGGGTGGCTCGAGCTAGAAACTGGGGAAGAAAAATTAGGGTTACGTATTTATATGAGATGAAAAATTTGTTATCGAGCTGACTATCGGGCCGTGTCTTGGGCCAACACTATGGGCCGGAGTGACGGCCCAAGCACTATTGACTTATCGTGCTGGGCCAGCACGAGGCACTATGGATCGCGGAAATCCTATATATCTTTCGGAAGTTAGTTTCTTATAAAACTATAACCCACTACTAGCCCAATAATAGCCCACTTAGCCCACTAAATGCTAACTCTAGCCCTTCTTCCACCTCCTTCCACCCCTACGCGCCGTCGCCACCCGCCGCCGTCGCCATGGCCTGCGGCCCCCGCGCGCGCCCGCCGCCATGGTCGGGCTCCCCGCGCCCTCGCCGGCCTTCCCCGCCGCCTCCCGGCGGGTGCCGCCGCGGCCCGCCGTGCCGCTCGTGCTGCCGGCGGGCGCACTACCGCGAGCCTCCGCAGCCGTCCCGCGCGCCACTGCCGCCGCCGGAGAAGAACCCCAAAAATGTTGGTCTTTAACTCAAAAAATGTTGCAACATTTTTTGTGAAATGTTGACGAAAAATGTTGTAACATTTCTGGAAAATGTTACAACATTTTTTATTTAATAACCATATGTTTCGGTAAGTTGGAACTAATAACTAGCAATTTTAGATGAGCTTTAGTGAGCTGAAAGTTTCAACTCTTATCTACCTTCCGGTAGCCATATAAGCCCTCCTATCGATCGCGTCTAGTGCCGGGGGGCTAGGACCGTGCTTTTTAAATTCGTGCCTTGTGCCGCTCATCAGACCTGACCCATTTAGAATTCTATACTTGCAGTTCCGTCGTCATCGTCCATCAGGCAAAACCATTTTTTAGTTTCTCAGATCGCATGTAGCCAGATGATAATGGCGATGATTCTACACTGGGCTTCCGACATTACTGATCCTTCTATTTAAGCACTGCTCAAGTGTTCATATCTCCGTGCCTCAGGTCGTCGCTATTGGGCAAGCTTTCAAACCAAAACCAGTAATAAAATATATCCCAATTCATGAATCATGTGGCTGGATTATTGTTAACAAAAAAATCTCCACCCAACGTACAGTACTTTACAGCTACCGACAGGCAACGCCTAACCCCGGCCCCCTGAACAATATTGTAACTGCAAAAGCAAGTTTAAATTACAACGCCTACCGACAGGCATCACGCAGCCACCTGCAGATAACACTCGATCTGGTCACGGGGGAATATCGATCGATGCAGCAGGGTATATATCGCGGGCGTTGCACGACGACGTGCGCGCTTAACTTAAGCCCAGCTTTTGGCCCACACACTAGCTATCAAGGAGCACGCGTGTGATTTTATATGATGGAGCCTAATAATAACTAGGGGGTTGGGAACGATGCCAGTGGCAGTGGGTACCCGCTGCCCACATCCAAATCCGTACCCATGCTGTTTGGGGGAACTTGATCCTCTAACATTCAACCTCTGTCATTGAGTCACAGACATGCGGGACCCACTGCTCTTCGGCCTACATGGCGGTCACTCAATGGCAGAGGGGACAATGTTAGAGGATCTCATTCCGTTTGGGGAGGGTATGGATTACCCATTTGTTGGTGGGTACAGGTAGGATAAATGGAGGGTATTACCCATTAATCCATACACCTGTTTTTAATTAAAACACCATCGTCATCTCTGTTCTTTATTGTTTGTTCGACGTTCGCACCCCGCGTCTAAGGATGGATTCGGATCGGATATCTATGGAATCGAATCCGAATGTCACTATTTACCACAATTTAAATCGAATTCGAATACGAATACGAATCTTTTCGAATACGAATGCAAAACGAATAATTCGAATTCGCATTCGGATATTTACTCAGGTCAACTCGAAATTGATATTTTAAAATTTAGGTAAGACCAATAAGGCAATAAGATAGCGCTAAGTACATAGAAAATAGTGTACCAAATCCAGTTTAAAACAAAGCTTACAATACCAAATTAAAGTGAAAAAAGCCAAACAACTCTAAAAATCGATGATTTTATAATTGGTAAAAAATTATGATTAAGACAACTTATCAAAAATATATATTTATTAATAAAAATTTAAGTAATTCAGTATATCAAAATAAATATAAAAATAAATATTTTTCATAGATATATAATTTAAAATTAAAATAAGTGCATTCATACATATAAATTATTTCTTTAAACATAATATATTATATTTTAAAATAACATGAATAGACATATAGTAATAATATTAGACTAAAATAATTTTTATTTCATATTTTTTAAATATTTTAGATGATGTACATCATTTTTAGGTAACAATATTAAAATTAACATCATTTTGAATTACTAATTAGTCATCAAAATTAAGTTTTAGAAGTTTTCATGAGTACTTTGTTCTACACGGATACCGGATAGTGTCGGATAGTCCACATTCATGTCGAATACGAATATGGAACCGGATAGAGAAAAAATTAGAAATCGAATACAAATACATCCATCTAACATTCATATTAAAAACGAATACGAATACGAATATCCATATTATAATTCGCATCGAATACGGATTCGGATAATTCGGATATCCAGACATCCGAATCCATCCCTACCCGCGTCGCCCTCGGCCAGCTGCTGCACCAGCGCGTCGAGGCCACAGAGGAAGTAGTCGCCCAACGCAACGCCATGCACTATGGTCTACGGGAAAACGTCACTTTACTGTGTACCAGAAAGTTTGCCGTACGTAAAATATTAGACGCATGACAAAGAGTTTCTTTACCATGCGTTTTTTATAAAGCGCACGGTAAAGAAAAAATGCACTCTTTGTTTGTCGTGCATTTTATTTCAGCGTACGACAAACAACGAGTTTGCCGTGTGCTTTTTTGGGACGCACGACAAACGCATGAGTTTGCCGTGCGTTTTTTTACGCGCACGCCAAACTATTTTTTCCAATGTCTGTTACCATCCGTTAGCACCGAGGGGGGAAATGATTTTCTTTATCCTCTTTGCCGTGCGTCGAGGATCCCTGGCGCACAGCAAAGTAGGTGTTTGCCGTGCGCCGAGGACTCCTGGCGCACGACAAAGTTTTTTTTTCCGTTTATATCCTCCTAAGTCCTAAATCCAATTGCCCCTAAAAAATTCTCCTCACCTTGAAATTTTTTCTACTATATACATACAATATGTGATACTTCATGGTAAAATTTGGAAGATTTTTGTGTTTATTTGCTATATTTAACTAATTAATTGCATTTCAAGTAATTTTTTTTACAAAGTCAAATTTGAACTACAAGTGATTCAAATAATAGAATAAAATGAGTGAAATATATTCATGTTATTTAGTCCAATTTAAGACCTTTCCCATGAAATCACAAGAAATTCCAAACATCTTGATCAAGAAACACGACCATGATCGTGTGTGCAAATGATTTACAAATTCTAAAAATTGCAAATGAAGTTTGAAAATTATGAGATTTGTCTATATACCATGATATCATGCGTGAAGATTGTGGTAAAAATTTGAATGAGTTTTGAACATTTTGTCATGTATGATGCTTACAAATCAAAACATCTCCGTATAACTTTCATAAAGTTGAGAAGGATGCGGTTAGGTTTGAAGTGAAAGTGATGATTAAATTTGAATTTGAATTCAAAATGTTTTCTATAGGCTACACAACATAAGTTGTTTCATGTAAAATTTTGGTGCTTTTTTGAAGTCATTTGATAATTTCGGTGTTTTTCTATTTAAAATTTGAATTTTATTAAAAAGCTTTTGCCATACGTTTTTACTTCGGTGAACGATAAAGAGGAGCCTTTGTTAAAAACATACGACAAAGAGGTGTGTTTGCCATGCGTTTTTAGTTTGGCGCATGACAGAGTTTTTTTTCCATATATACATCCTTCTAAATCCCAAATTCAATTGCCTCTCAAAACAGATTCTCCTCATTTTGAAATTTTTTCTACTATATACATACAACATGTGATACTTCATGGTAAATTTAGGAAGATTTTTATATTCATTTGCTATATTTAACTAATTAATTACATTTCAAGCAATTTTTTGAAAAAAAGTCAAATTTGATCTACAAGTGATTCAAATAATAGAATAAAATGAGTGAAAAAATATATTCATGTTATTTAGCCTAATTTAAGACCTTTTTCATGAAATCACAAGAAATTTCAAACATCTTGATCAAGAAACACGACTATGATCGTGTGTCCAAATGATTTACAAATTCTAAAAATTACAAATAAAGTTTGAAAATTATGAGATTTGTCTAATACAATGATATCATGTGTGAAGGATGTGGTAAAAATTTGAATGAGTTTTGAATAATTTGTCATGTATGATGCTTACAAATCGAAACATCTCTGTATAACTTTCATAGAGTTGAGAAGGATGCGGTTAGGTTTGAAGTGAAAGTGACGATCAAATTTGAATTTGAATTCAAAATTTTTTCTATAGGTAATAGACAACATAAGTTGTTTCATGTAAAATTTTGGTGTTTTTTGAAGCTATTTGATAATTTTGGTGTTTTTCTATTTAAAATTTAGATTTCATTAAAAAAAGCTTTTGTTGTGCTTTTTGTTAAACACGCACAGCAAAGAGGTGTGTTTGTCGTGCGTTTTTAGTTTGGCGCATGACAAAGTTTTTTTCCACATATATGTCCTTCTAAATCCCAAATCCAATTGCTCCTCAAAAAAAATTCTCCTCGCTTTAAAATTTTTTCTACTCTATACATACAACATGTGATACTTCATAGTAAAATTTGGTATTTTTTGAAACTATTTGTTAATTTGAATATATCAAGTACAATTACAAAATTTTCATTGATGTAAAAAAGTTTGATGTGCGTTTTTTTTGCCGCACGACAAACACATCCTTCTTCATTATGGGTCGTCGATCTCGAGATCCGATGGCCCATATGCGTCTACATCTGGTATGAAGAAGTCCCACTCCTCTCCCAACCCTAACTCCCTCCCATCCCCATCTCGCAGTCGTGCGCCGCCGCAACTGTGCGTCGTGCATCGTGTGCCGCCGCCTCTCCCCCCAGTCGCACGTGCCGCCTCTCCCCGCAACCGCGCGCGCCGATCCGGTGGAGGCCCGAGATCTCGGCGGCCCAAGCTCCAGGCGGCCTCCCTCCTCTCCGGCACATCCACTCGGCGGTGGCGCAGATCTGGCGGCGGGAGCAGATCCGGTGAGGCCCGAGCTCCCGACGGCAGGCGCGGGAGGCCTGAGCTCCCGGCGGCCTCCCTCCACTTCATCACCGCCGTCGACCCCCTATCCTCCCTCCCTGGCACGGCCTCTCCTCGGAGTGGGAGCTCGCAACGGCGGCGGAGGCCCGAGCTCCCACGGCGGATCTCCCTCCCTGCCCCCCACCGCCGGAGCTACTCTTTCTCTCTCTCAAATCCCGCCGGCGAGCTCCCTCCCTCTCCCTGTTTTTTCTACAGGTCGTGATGACAACAACGGCGGCGTGGTGGTGGTGGTTGTGGCACTGGCGGCGCTCGTCCTTCCCTGCGGCGACCTTCTCCAAGGTGGCGGGCCTCGAGGCGTGGACATCTCTCTCCCTCTCCATGGTGGTAGCGGCGGTGTTGGTGACAGCAGCGACCTCCTTCCCCGGCGCGGCCTCCTTCCCCGGCACGACAGCGCTCCTCCCTGACGCGGTAGATGTGGTGGTGGCGGCAGGAGCAGAGGCGGCCTGGCTGGCGGCGGGAGCAGCGGCAGATGTTTCTTTTCTTTTTCGGTTTTGTTTGCCGTGTGTCGACGCACGACAATGAATTTGCATTTGCCGAGCGCGAACACACGGGGACCTATTCTCCGCGGCGTCACCTCCGTCTGTTTTCCTCCGTCACCTTTTTTTCGCCGTGCGCTGGGAAAAAACACATGACAAACTTGTCTGCCATGCGTCCGAGAAACAACGCACAACAATGTCTTGTTTGCCGAGCAAATTACTACCGAGCGGGCTTTGCCGTGCGCCGGGCCAAAAAATGCACAACAAAGCTTTTGTCATGCTTGCTTTGACCTTTGCCGTGTGTTTCTAGCGCACGGCAAAGCCGCATCCTCCGGTAGTGATGCTCGGCGGCACCGCCGATGAAGTGCGTCAGCTTGGTCTTCCTCGATGGCGACGCCGGCAGCTGCTTCTAGGCACTGCAGTTGGCGCTCCCGAACCTCGTGCAGCAGTCGCAGGAATGCGGAAACGCATCACCGGTGCCGCGTCAACTTGTGCTTCTCCCAGTCGTGGATGTTGTCGGTGGCGACCGCCTCTAGGCGCTGCAGCTGGCGCTCCTGGCCTGGACCTCGTGCAGGAGCCGCGGGAACACGGAGACGCGTCGCCAATACCACGTCGCCGCCAGGCTCCAGGTGGCGTCGGCTGCGACGGCCGAGCTGCGGCGGCGGCGGTGGGTAGAGCTGTCGCCCGAGCTGAGGATGGCGTGCGCCGAGATAGAGCTAGGGTGAGGCAGTGGTAGACCACTAGCTACCGAAGGTAAGCAACAGAGATAGAAGAACTGAAGAACCTAGAGCAGCTTCACCTGTTGTCGACGATGAACTCTGCTGCTGAGACGTCACAGCGTTGGATTATCCATACCCGTTGGACATTATCCACTTGTTTTGGGTACGGGTAATTTGGGGATGGGTAATTTGTGGGCACGGGGATGTGTTACCCATCTACTACCCAACGACAACGTTAGGGTTGGGGCGAATTTGCTTGTAGTCCAATGGTAGGACGGTCTAGTGGTATGCTACCCATTAGAGTTCAAATCCTGGTGCTCGCACATTTTTCTGGGGTTTTCTCAGGATTTATCAGCGTTATGCGTTAAGTGGTAAGCGACATTCCTGTCGGCAACGAGGCGCGAATGCTGACTTTGGGAATCTCCAAATCTGTCAGGTGCTCAGTCCTTCGGAGGTACTCATGGAGGTAGGGTTTGCGCATATGTGTTCATAGAGATGAGTGTGCGTGTGCGTCTGCGGTGCCCTATGTTATTCTAATTAAAAAAACTGAGCAGGTGGGGGGGGGGGGGGCGTAGGTATCACATCCGGGATTGTGATCAGATATTGGTAGATGAGGCAAACTGTCGATTGTGTTGTAAGCTTGTAACACCAATTAATTAGTACTACTATAAATATCGGAGTATATACGGTTAATTTGGATCTTGTACGGCAAATACATATTCTTCCCTAACATACATAATAATCTTAGAATTTTTCTAGTGAATCAAAATATATGGAGTACAATATAAGCAAAGCGGCTCCTCAATATTGAGAAGAGTAACTTTTTTTTGCCGCGCTCTAGAAACTGATATTAACACAGTGAGCATAACTTGCGAACAACAAGATTACCTCTTCCATAATGTTGCCTGCTTGTTTCTATGGCAAGTGCGTCCGATCCTTCAAACAGCGTACTCTGGTGGGCACACAATTTTTTTTAACTTTCAAGTATTCAAGTGCCATCTCAACTTCTCTCATAGTAGGCCGGTCATCTCCGTTCAACTTTGTACACATTGCTGCTAGTTCGGCTACCTCATGGATTTGCCCATCCTCCTCTCCCATGATTTGGGGATCTATTATCTCAACAAGGTTGCCTTCAGCAAGTAGCGATGCAAAATGTGAAACAATGCCCTCACCATCACTTGATCGGTAGGAAGATGGTTTCTTTCTAGTAATCAGCTCTACAAGAAGAACACCAAAACTATAAACATCACTCTTGTGGGTTAGTCTTCCTTGGTAATAATACATGGGGTCTAAGTAACCAATGGTCCCTTGGACAGCTGTAGTTACTCCATTTTGATCAATTGGGATATACTTTGAAGCTCCAAAGTCTGATACCTTTGCTGTTAAATTATCATCTAGCAGTATGTTGGATGACTTGATATCTCTGTGGAGTATTGGTGTTGAAGCAGCTGAATGTAGATAGGCTAGAGCTTTAGAAATTTCAGGAGCAATCCTAAATCGGTCATCCCATATTAGTGAAATCTGTCCTTTGACATGAAGATGGTTCTCAAGAGTACCATTTGATATGAACTCATATACCAATAGAGGAACTTCTGTCTCGAGACAACATCCTATAAGCTTGACGACATTCCTATGGTTGATTTGCGAAAGTATAACCACCTCATTTATAAACTCATCGATTTCTTTTTGTACAATGATCCTTGATTTCTTGCCACCAGCGGGCACACGGCGGTGCAGGAGCCGAGCAGGTGGTCGTGCCTGCCCCCACGGACGTCGGCCCGGACGCCGCAGCCCAGCACGGCTACACTGCTGGTTCCCTCCGACAGGAAGTAGGGCCCGTCCCGTGGGAGGCCGGCGCCCCACGTTCCACTCGCGGTGAGGCCGCCGTTGTGGTGGTGGTGGTGGGTGAACACCACGCGGCTGCTGTTGACGCGGACCGTGGCGTTCGGCACGGAGATCGCGAGCACCTGCACGGTGCCGTCGCCGATGAACAGCTTGGGCGGCAGGTGGTGGGAGCGGTCGTCGCAGGTGAGGTTGAAGCCGTCCTCGACGTAGCAGCCGGGCTCGATGCCGAACGGGTACGGGATTTCGATGTCGCCGCAGATCCTGGTGCAGGTCGTACTACTCCCCGGGGCGGCGGTGCCTGCTGCGGCGGCGGCGGCGCTTAATGGCGGCGACGGTAGCAGCAGCAGCACCGACGCAGCCGCCGTGAGTAGCCCTGCTCTCAGGCTTGCGGCTACCCTCGTCGTCGGCTCCATGCGAGCAACCGTAAGTCCGCCACAGTGCGTTGTACACGGTGTTGGTGTCGGTGTCGGTGTCGGTGTCGGCGTCGGTGATGGTCTTATTTGTTCCTCTCCTAGCTTTTGCGCTAAGCACCGGGAATCTTCCTTCGTCTGCCGGGTGTCTGCCGGGTGAAAATTAGAAACACGACGAAATAGGTTGATGGAATCCCATTGAAAACACGTGCAAATGTGAGTTTAGAACTTAATAAACAAAGTAAAGTGGCTTTTGTATCACGCGGCCGGGCATTAGATGAAGTCTAGCTAGCTAGCTTTCGGTCCGGAGGAGGAAAGACCGGCGAGTGAGTTCTATAGTAGTAACACACTCTAACCACCACGACGACCACGCTTAGTTTATAGTTCGTAAAGTCGCGTAAAGTTCCAACAAGTTAGGCCAAGTGTCTACCTATTATTCATGCATGGAACATGGAAGCATCAAGGAAACCAGTTCATGAACTTGGGCGTATTTTTGGGCTCACTAAAGATTTCATTATAGTTTTCGTTCAGTTTTTCATAATTAACTGAGTATGTATGATTTAGACTCATTTCTCTTAATATGAGACACCTTCTTCTTATATGACATGACAGTGCTCCTATTTTTAATTTAAAAAAAATAAAAAAGTTTTCGTTCAACGTATTCTAGTATTTGGCTCTTAAGAGCATACACACTGTCCAGAAATGTAAGACATCTATAACAATTATATAGGTGAGACCCACTACAAGTCATTGATAGTTTTCTCTCAACATGCAAGCATTCTATGTCACGACCCACTATACGCTATGTCACCATTCACTACACGTCATGTCATCATCCATGAAACCATCTATTTATGTCTTCAAATGATTTTCTGTGACTAATAGCATGTATTTGTGAGTAGCACAACACAAAATTCTCGCAGTTGAAATACATCTAGGATCAATCATTTAAGAATGGTTCACTCTCAACAAAATAACATGCTTTCATATATAATGTTGTTTACAAATGAATATTGTCATGTAATCACTGGGAGACATGGGTACTCATGGGTCCCCACCGGCCAGGGTCCTAGGGGGCCCTGACCTTCTAGAAGACCCACCGACCTGCCGAGTGGGCCCGACGACCTTATCCACAACGCCGACGACCCTGGGCGACCTGATCAAGATCCCGGAAGATTCGCTGAACTTGGCGTGCAAGCCAAGGCACCAGGACGTAGCGCGCCGCCGCCTGTAGACTCCGAGTATCACGGGATACTCCTTGTAATCCGGGAGATAAACTTCCCGCAATTGTAACCGACCCGGACATGTGTCCACCGACCTTATATGGAAACCCTAGCCCGTCCTCCCCATATAAGACGGCCTAGGGCTCCATGGAAGGGGGGTCTCAACTCATCCTCGCATAATCCACCACAACTGGACGTAGGGTTTTACTCTCCGGAGACCTGAACCAGTATAAACCCCCTTGTCTCCTTGTTTTCGCCGCCATACTTGCCTAGTTCCGAGTTCACCACATGGACTACCACGTACGCTCTTAGGTCCCGGTCCTCCATTAACCTGCAAACCTCTAGGGTAACCCCCTAGCGGATATGTCCAGGTCTCATCCCCTGACAGTTGGCGCGCCAGGTAGGGGAGATCGGGAGCTCGCTGTGCAGCATGGTGGCCGGACCTAGCGTCATCTTCGGCGACGGCACGAAGAACTCCCTCGACGGCGACCTCCTCGCCGCCGCCCTCCGATCTAATCGTGAGGTCGACGTCTTCGTTCTACGGATGGCGCGCTAGAAATTTTTTCGCGACCCACCCACCTGAGCCCTTCAATCGCTTCATCGCCGTCGAGCTATTTCTCCAATTCGGCGAGATGCGGTCCGCTCACATGCAGACCTCGTAGGTCGATCCGGCAATATGGCGGTATCTACGTGCCGTCGTCTCTGCACTGTATGCCGGCCTCCGGACGCGTGCAGGTCTCGTCGCGGCAATACGCAACAACGACGTGTTCTAAATTCTGAAGCACCGATGTCCTGGACATCTTGAAGCCTGACGTACACGGTACACGTCAAGGACCAGCCTCGCCGGCTTGCCGTGGCAACCATCTACGCCAAGCTGCTGACCTGCTACACCATTACACCGCCGACCTTCTTGGCGCCTCAACAATTTGGCACGAGTCCGGCTTGTGTCGCCGACCTTCACGACAGCTCGACATCATCCTTCCCAAGGCTCCGAGAGCATGAAGGCGTGGTCGCATAGATGCAATCTTACGTCGTCGACGTGTCGTGTTGGGCTCCGGGCGGCCTCCACGCGGGTGACGGTGCATGTGCGTATCGGTGCAGGGCTCTGGCCGCACACCGTGTACGTGCATGTAGGCATGGTGGGACTTGCCCAGACGAAACAGTCGATTTTCGTCACGCCACGACTCCGGGAATCGATCTACGTACACGTCAACAATGAAGACAGTGCCGACTCCATGTCCGTCACATACGGCGAAAAAAAATCCATCTGCAAGATGGATACGTAACAGGGAAGATTTTCCTTTTTCTTCCTATCCGATTTCAATTGCTCCTTTGTTTGATCGGTCAAGCAAGGATTAATTCTGATCCATTATTTTTTCTTACGAGCTGCATGCATCGGTCATCCATGTTGACCAACTCCACGACGGATCGCCTGGGGTCCATGCGTGTCCGGTAGCAGCATCGCTCGGCCGTACTGCGAACCCATCGGTGCTCCTACGGTGAGCGTCACCGACCTTCTCGACAGCTCGGCCCGAGTCTAGCTCGCATTGCCGACTCTCCAACGGCGCTTTGCCGACCCCTCGGCGTCTCGAGCACGGCATGCCTGCGCGACTTCAGCTGGCCCCGCCGACCTCTCACATCTCGACACCTCGGCAGCTCCAGCTCGTCTTGGCGACCTACTGCGTCAACGTTCACGGTACTACCGACCATCGACAGATTCATCATGTACGTCATCATTGACGACGTGATTCGGCAACTCGGCGAGATTCAGTTCACCATGGGCTGACCTCCGGGTGCGGTGCCCTAGTTACAACTCGGTGTCGTCGACACGTATCGTCCTGGCCCCGGCCGGTGGTTTGCTCTCCTGAGCACGTGCGCCTCGGACTCACGGCGACGCAAATACGTGCGTCGGCGCTGGGCTCTGGCCACGCACCGTGTGCATGCACGCAAGCCTGGACTTGGCGAGCTACGTACGGATCAGGTCTCTTGGGCTTGTGTACATCCACTACAGCAAAAAGACAAAACAGTGCCTAGACTCCATGTCCATGACGTGAGGCACGGAGAAAATCCATCTACGGAAACTCGCACATACAGGGAATATTACTTTCCTTATTCTATTTTTTCCTTTCCGTAATACAATATCTTCTTTTGATTTATTTTGGTCAACCGGTCAAATTGATTCTAATCTATTATTTCTTTATTGATGGTGCATGCGTAGCTGTTTTACGGTGCAATATGGAGTTGCCATGACCCGGATCCGAGCTCCGTGATCAAGCAGGTACCGACCTGACAGCATTGAAGATTGATACGGCACCACTGCCGCACCACGTGCCGCTGCTCCTGTAGCAGTCGCGTCGTGACCACCCGGAGTTCGTTCTCAACACGTCGTCGACCTCGTCGGCTACCTCGAGGATGGCACGGCTCCGGCGTGTGTTACCGACCTCCGACGGTTCCTGCGGCTAGCACCATCGACCTCTTCGGCGTCTCTAGCACGGCGACCACGCCTACTCCGACTCTCAGCACGGCGACCGCGACTACGTCGACTCGGCAAGCTAAGTGTTATTTTTTATTAATATATTTTACGGCTTCAATTTTCTTTCACCAACCTCCTTTACATGCTTTTTCCTACTTTATTTTCTCTCCCCCTTCGACACACTAGGGGCTTGGTATAGCCGACTTCGATACGCTCGGGGGCTTGGCAATGCCAATCTAAGGGTCGTCAGACCTGAGGGATTTTGAATTTAATTCTGTGTGTTCTCCCTTTAAATGCCTCTTACTCGCTATGCGCATTCTTAAGTCGTGTGGTTGCGAGACCTTGGGTCCAAGGTCCCCCTCCGCGCGCCGGCTGCACCTAAACCTCCACGCTGAGCCGTGCAGTCGGTAAGCCGTTCCTCCACTGAGTTGGGTTAGCGGAGGGGATACGTTTTGCAGCTTCATAGTCTTTGAGTTCGCATAATTTGTGCCCGACACGATAAGGGGAACACTTTCTCAAACAAAACAACATGCATATGTCTAGCTCGGGCTACGATTTCGTTATACTTTTGACAGATTGATACACCGACCTAGCGTTTATCTTCTTTTACAGGTCCAACTCTACGATGACCTGGTGTGTCTCTCGTTGCCTAGGGGACCTCTCTGGCTCCCGCCGGGAGGCGACTTGGCGCTTCCACACTCGGCGGCTCCGTCGTCGACCACTCCAGGTCACCAGACCTCCCGGCGGCTCCGTCGTCGCCTACTTCAGGTCGCCAGACCTCCCGGCGTCTCCGTCGTCGTCCACTTCAGGTCGTCAGACCTCCCGGCGTCTCCGTCGTCGCTAACTTCAGGTCGCCAGACCTCCCGGTGTCTCCGTCGTCGCCCACTTCAGGTCGCCAGACCTCCCGGCGTCTCCGTCGTCGCCTACTGCAGGTCGCCTGACCTCCCGGCGTCTCCGTGGTCGCCCACTTTAGGTCGCCAGACCTCCCGGCGTCTCCGTCGTCGCCCACTTCAGGTCGCCAGACCTCCCGGCGTCTCCGTCGTCGCATACTTCAGGCCGCCAGACCTCCTCACGGCTCCGTCGTCGTCCACTTAAGGTCGCCAGACCTCCCGGCGTCTCCGTCGTCATGCCCTACTTCAAGCCCCTATACCACAATTTTCTTTAAGGTCTCTCGATCTTCGACGACCTCCGAGTTCATTACATCCTTCGATAAGGTCAACGAAAAGCGCCACTGCTTGATAGGTCGCCTCAGCCTTCAATGGCGAGTTCACACCCCGGCTCCTAGGTCCTGCTACCTACTGGATTGCCTTAGCCTTTACGGCTGGTTTATACCAACGGCCCCGTGCTTAATGGCTCTACTGCCCGTTGGCGACCTCCTGGTCATGTAGCACCTCCCTGAGGTCGCTAAGGCCCTGCTGCCTTCTAGGTCGTCCAGACCTAGATTTTTCAGGTTGACTGCCTGTGTTGTGTCACTGCACAACGGTCGTGTCAATTCAGGTCGACACGGGCTCCCCATCTCTACTTAAGACCTCCCGAAGGTCGGCGTGCTATCACAGCCCCGCTGGGACCTTGGTAGCCATACCATTGTTACCCAGGCACCCCTCCCACTATTTGCAAAGTGACATTTGTCATATAAATGCGTATTTACAGCTTCAAAAGCTACAAGGAGTTTGGCCCTTGGCCAATTACAAGATACAAAGATATTAAAAGTCCTGAATTACCTTCCAAAGTGCTTACGACACAATCTACACTAATAAGGCGCGTCGCAAGGTTTCTCCTAGCTTCAGGACCTACTTGAAGACCTCTACAGCCACTCTCGAGGCAGCTGCCACACAGCCACCTCTACTCGAGCTCCAGCAGGTTTCCTGTGGTACCCAGCATTAAGTCTGAGCTTAACCACAAGATTCCAAGTGGGACGAGCTTCAACACCAGCCTCGCCGGGAGGAGCGTTGTGTTCACCAGCATCACATCCGGCCTGAGAGTGTCAGGACCGACGATGCATCTGCTGCTTCATACTCCGCCTGGGTTCCTCAGCGGGACCGGGAGAAGAGGCCGATAGAGTTCTTCGAGCTTCGCAAGCATTCTTCTACCTTCAAGCCTGAACTACATTGACTTTGTGTTCTGGTGGGCGGACATAAGTCCCTAGCATGGAAATATTACTACATGGATTCGCCATGGTTCACCTTTGAAGATTGGACGGTTTGCTTCAAGGTATGGGTGCCTATTTATACTCCCAGTACCTGCCATTTGGTCTTATCCGCAAGCCAGCTTGCGTGGCGTCTTCATCCTCAAGATCACTATACCCTCATGAGGCACGAGGTCACTGTTCGCCCGTGGGAGTCATTGACGCGCATTTCCCCTACCTGACCGCACTCTGGCACATTTTTGTCTCTTGCGGGTGACAGCGGCGTGTGCTTCGTCTGGAGGTCGGTCCGTGACCATACAGTGCACTCGTGATTCTGGCCGTGTCAGCTCTGACGACTGATGACCTCTGCAAGATTCTGGAGCTTTTGTCCCATCGGATTGGTTTCACAGAGCACAGTCCTGTTCCCTAAGCAGAAGGTCGTAGGTTTGGCTATTTATTTCTTCTTCTTCTTCGGAGCATCAAACCGACCATTCTGGTCGATTTACTACTCAGGGGCTACTACACTAGTGCGTCTTGCGACGCCCTATTTTCTTCAGGTCGCCTCGACCTAATGGAAGCCTGCTTCCATCACATCTCCGCTCGCCTACCCTCGGTAGGCATGGCGACCTTCCCAAAGGTCGCGGCAGTTACTTCATCACACCTGATCCAGGTCAGGTCGACAGTTCTTCAAGATCTACGTCTCGTCTTCACTTCGACCTTATGGTCCTTCGACCCAGAAGCCCGACGTTCGACTTCGTGCGCGCATCAGAGGGGTTTTTCTTTTTTGGATACCCGTGCACCCTTCACAACCTCGACGGTGCCGCACCTTCGCTATTCTTCGACACAACCTCGCCTCGGCCGCTACGCCTACACGTCGATCAGGGGCTTGAGAGACATGGGTACCCATGGGTCCCCACCGGCCAGGGTCCTAGGGGCCCCTGACAAGTGGACCCGACCTTCTAGAAGACCCGCCGACCTGCCGAGTGGGCCCGACGACCTTATCCTCAACGCCGACGACCCTGGGCGACCTGATCAAGATCCCGGAAGATCCGCTGAACTTGGCGTGCAAGCCAAGGCACCAGGACGTAGCGCGCCGCCGCCTGTAGACTCCGAGTATCACGGGATACTCCTTGTAATCCGGGAGATAAGCTTCCCGCAATTGTAACCGACCCGGACATGGGTCCACCGACCTTGTATGGAAACCCTAGCCCGTCCTCCCCATATAAGGCGGCCTAGGGCTCCATGCAAGGGGGGATCTCAACTCATCCTCGCATAATCCATCACAACTGGACGTAGGTTTTTACTCTCCGGAGGCCTGAACCAGTATAAACCCCCTTGTCTCCTTATTTTCGCCGCCATACTCGCCTAGTTCCGAGTTCACCACGTGGATTACCACCTACGCTCTTAGGTCCCGGTCCTCCATTAACCTGCAAACCTCTAGGGTAACCCCCTAGCGGATCTGTCCAGGTCTCACCCCCTGACAATCACTTTGGTGTTTCTACTTTTACATTTCACCTTAAATTTTTTTTAAAAAATTTCCGCAGCAACGCACGGGGTATCACCTAGTTACTCTAGACATTTCAGGAAAATTAGAGAGACTGGTAAAAGAAGCATGTGACCCTAAGTTATGACGTGGGAGTTGCATTATTTGGTTGTGTTTAATTACTTGTTTTGTTGTTTTGGAAGTGTCCACATTTTGGCTAAAACAAGTTGAACATTTTGGATATATTACTTGTTGATTTTTTCATATCAAATGTTGAAATGGCTTATTCAAAATATTGAATTAGTTTCATGAATGGTTGAAACGTGTTTTATACAAGTTTCTACGTACAGTTAAAGGGGAAAATGAGGGTAGTTATACATTTGGCGCTATTTATATAGTACTAGTATATGGATTAGTAGGAAAATAATGAAACACTTTTTTTAGAAAAAAAAAAGAGAAACACTTAGCATGTGATCTGTGTTCCACAGCTTATTGGGCTCTCTCGTATTTCTGTTCTTGGGCTGTTCGTATTTCTGTTTTCGGGCTGTTGCTGATTTTAGGATGAAGCGCACACGCCGTCAGGGTCGGCCGACCGCTACCGCCTCGCTGGCGCCGGGGGCGCTACCCGTCGAAGACATCCACCGGCGCCTCACCTCGCCGTATCCGGAAATGGAATATCACCCTCTGAAATTCTGGTTCCGCCACTACTGACGCCGGGCCCCATCCCGGCCGTGGAGGCGCCGGCTCCTCCCGTCGATCCGACCAAGTCGCGTTGGGGCACGGACATCGAGGTCTACTCCCGCAAGTACCGCCGTAAAACCCCTAAACCTCCTCCTCCAGAACTAGGCCCCGTCCCGTCCCCTCTCCAGCTCCCCCCCACCCCTACCCCCACACCAGCCCCTGCCCCTGCCCCTGCCCCCGCACCCGCCCCTAACCCTAATCCCCTTTCCGAAAGTCTATCCTCGATTCGCGCTCCATCTGCCGCGCGGAGATCGAGGGCGCTGCGGCGCGGCCCAATCCGGTCTCGGCTGCCTTGACTCACGCCCCAGGGCCACATAGGGAACGACGTGCCCCCTCCGGGTACCCCTCGTCGGGGCAGGTCCGGGACGGCAGCGGTGTCGTCCCCAATGGCCACAGTATCGACCGGGTGGCCCTTGCAGCTGAGAAGGCAGAGAAGGAACATAAGCGCAGGTTGAGGAGTGAGCTGCAGTGGTGGCGGCTGGCGGGGGAGCTCGACCAGGTGCGGCTGCTATCCGAGTGCCTTAAGGATGCCGCCGAGGCCCGGATACAACAGGATGTTTTCACACCCACGCTTTTGCCCGTGGTGGTGGTACCGCGGTAGCAGGTGGTGGACGTTGGGTATGTGCAGTCACAATTCTCAGCTGGTGATATGTTGACGCCCTTGTCGGCACAGCTCACTGCTGCGGTTCCACCTGTTCACACTCTGCTGCGCAGGCCACTAACCGTTTCAGTAGTTCATAATGAAGCCTTTGAGAAGGAGAAATGGACGCCTAAGGCTAATCAATTACACCAAAAGTCTGAGTTTTTGCTTGCCAAGGATAGAATCCCACCCTGAGATTCACATGGGTGCAAGAAATCTGTTGACACTCAAACTTGGCACGAGGCCGACCAGGCAGGACAGACCGGTCTGACCGGTGCCCTAAGGCGGTCTGACCGGTCCTGGTCGCTGTAGACGGTCCGGCAAGCCACACCGGTCAGACCGGTTTACCGCCCCCGCGTCTGAACCAAATCAAAGAGTCCTGATAGAATTAGACTTGTAAAAGAACTTCCTTGCGGGGTAAGATCTTCCCACCCTATAAATATAAACGGCCACGGCCGATTGAAGTTCATCATCCAATCGATCAATTCAATTTACCTGTATTTGTCTCGTATTTACTTTTATCTCTTTCTAGCTTTTCCAATCTACTACTTGATGTTTTTCCTTCGTCTCCGTGACGTCTGAAGGCGTTCTAGGTGGCTTTGCCGAACCTAGAGCAACCCTGCGTGCACCACCCCGACGGGATCCTGCCCGGGCGACGTTCGGAGGTCTACCGTCGGAATCTCGCCGGCGATCGGTCTGACTGGTCACCCACACCGGTCTGACCGGTGTCGACGCAGAGGCGCTACGACAGCTGTCCTTGCGTGCTTGTTGACCCCAAAAAGGTGTCAACAAATTGGTGACTCCACTGGGGAAGAAGATCTGTCTATTTTAACCGTTCTATCTAACTCCGGCACAATGAGCTCGAGGACTGAACTTGATCAAGACAACGTCATCGGCGTTGATGATGTGGATCTCTCGCCTGAAGATCGTCAAGCCATGGAGGACTTCATGAAGAAACAAGCTGAACAAGATCGTTTGGTTATAGAAGGTCTCATGAAGGAGGAGGTTGAGCGAGATCGACTTCACTACTTGTCGCACTTCAAGAAGAATCGTGAAGGCAAGGTGAAGAAGGTTAAGGAGATCACCGACGCTCCACCACCTGAGGTACCGACCAATGTGAGCACGTCATCATCTTCATCCTCTTTTGTTACTACCAATGATCTTACTACTGTTATGGTTAATTTTTGTTTAGCAATGATTGAAAATATGCAAAACATGGTAGATAAGAGTCTTGGTAAATGTGTAGAGGAAGGTAGTGATGATGCATCTATTCCTAAAACCGTGTCACCTCAGATCCCATCTGCTAGTACATCGGCTCCACCCATATTTAGTCCTCACTATGGTATGTCGTTGAACTATTTTGCAGGACAAACAACGACACCACCGTCTGGTCAGTACAGACCGGTCAGACCGATGGGTCTAACCGGTCAGACCAGTGTTGGCACCGTGGTGCTATACCCCTCTTTTCCGGAGCCTTTAGTTACTGTACCTCCTGCTCAGGCTGCCTCTGGCCGATTTGGTGATACTACAATAGCTCATGGTGTTCCGTTTATGGTTCCTTTTAGAACGGGCACTGGGTATGGTTTTATTCCTAATACACAATCTAATAGCCGTTTGGAGCACAATCCCCCAAACCCATCTACACAAGCTAATGTGTTGCAATCGAACGCTTTAACTACGCCAATGCCAACCACTATACAAGAAGTCATCGATAGGTTTAATGCTAATCTTGCTAAACAAATGAGAGATGACTATGGGATAGAAGTAAAGTATAAAAATTCTTCATATCAAAAGCCGTATCCTGCTAGCTTTGATTCGGTTCTTATCCTGTTGGTTGGCTTTGTCCTGAATTCATAAAGTTTAATAGGGATGATAGCAAAACTACTTGGGAGCATGTTAGTCAATATCTTGCTCAATTAGGAGAAGCTAGTGCCATAGAAGAAATAAAAATGCGTCTATTTTCTTTATCTTTAACTGGCAATGCTTTTTCATGGTTTGCTTCATTACCTGTTAACTCTATTCACACTTGGCAACAACTAGAGCAAAAATTTCTTGATCACTTTTATAGTGGAGATAATGAGTTAAGGTTGAGTCATTTAACATCGGTTAGGCAAAAACATGATGAACCTGTTACTAATTATATTAGAAGATTTAGAGAAACAAAAAACTGTTGTTATATTCTTGTTATCTCCGAGAGGGATCTTGCTGAATTAGCTTTTAATGGTTTACGATCCCATATTAGAGAAAAACTAGATGGTCATGAATTTGCTAATGTTGCCCAAGTTTTGACAAGAGCTTTAGCTCAAGAAAGCCGAAGCAAAGATACTCGGTTCAAGTCTGATCGTCCTAATATGCATATGCTAGATTATGAGTCCTCGGACGATGAGAGTAAAGAGGTGTGTGCTGCTAAATTTACATGGTCACCTAATGATAAAGCAGACACTTGTCCTTCTATAAAGCCGTCTCATAAGAGTCGGGAGGAGATGAAATTTACTTTTGATGTGGCTAAGTGTGATAAAATATTTGATGAATTGCTTAAGTCAGGCAAAATTAAAATAACTCACACTATACCACCTCTTGATCAATTAAAAAGACGTGCATATTGTAAATTTCATCATTCTTTTTCTAATGCTACCAATGATTGTAATACTTTTCGTCGGCAAATACAATCGACCATTAATGAAGGTCGTTTAAAATTCCATGAGATGCAAGTCGACGAAAATCCTTTTCCTACCAATGCCTTTGTGAATATTCTTGAGTTATCAAATCCTAAGGTGCTTATTCGATCGGATCAAGCTGAAAAGGCAAAGGGAAAGAACGTGATCATTGGAGAGCAAAGCCCTGACGAGAAGGTGCTTCTGGAGGAGATCCCCAAGGCTTCGGCGAAGACTTCAATGCTTGTGGGGCAAGACAAGACAGAGAAGACCGGCAAAGCTTCGACAGAGTCTGGCCGGTGCGCAGGCCGGTCTGACCGGTGCTTCGACCGGTTTGACCGGTGTACCAGACCGGTCTGACCGGTGTCTCCAGAAGGCTTTAAGATGCTCCAAGCCCAAGGAAAGAGCAAGGCCGAGTTTTGACGAACTCCTGGCCAAGTATAAGAGGAAGAGAGCTGCTAGGAATCAAAGGAATCTGTCGAATGGTGTAAAGGGTGTAAAAGCACTAGCAAGACATGAAGGTATGAATCACCAACAAGGTAAACCTGCACCTGCACCATATCCTTTTGTTGGATCAGTTATGCCATGTTCTTGGTATTATCCTTGTTATTATTCACCTGCTGATTATAGTAGTATGTACATGAAACCATATATGATTTAATATCCTATTGCATATCCAAGTGGTGCATTGCAGAGACCGGTTGCTTGTAGTAGTAATCTGGTTCAAGGTAATGTATGTACTAATATTAAGGCAAGTGAAGATAACGATAAACAAAATTCTAAAGGTATGCAGCCGAGGTGGTGTCCCTCAGGCTTATCCAACACTCAAAAGAGGAGACTGCAAAAATTGCATAAGCGAGGAGCATTGGAACAACCAACTGAAGAGAGACCAGCTAAGTCAACACGGACCCGAAAGGGGTGGAGGCCAAAGCAGGCGTCAACCTCGACTTGAGCAAACATGTATACAACCGGTGTTTGATAGACATCGTCCTAAGTATTTTTTAGTTTAGAAAAGTATTTTTTGGCACGTATAATTTGCCAAAAAACAGGGGGCATATGTTGACACTCAAAATTGGCACGAGGCCGACCAGGCAGGATAGACCGATCTGACCGATCTGGCCGGTCCTGGCCGCTGTAGCCGGTCCGGCAAGCCACACCGGTCAGACCGATGTCCCTGACCGGTCTGACCGGTGCCCCCGCGTCCGAACCAAATCAAGGAGTCCTGATAGAATTAGACTTCGAAAAGGACTTCCTTGCAGGGCAAGACCTCCCCACCCTATAAATATAAAGGGCCACAACCGATTGAGGTTCATCATCCAATCGATCAATTAAATTTACCTTTATTTGTCTCGTATTTACTTTTATCTCTTCCTATCTTTTCCAATCTACTACTTTTTGTTCTTCCTTCATCTCCGCGACGTCTGAAGGTGTTCTAGGTGGCCTTGCCGACCCTAGAGTAACCTTGCGTGCACCACCCCGACGAGATCTTGCCCGGGCGACATTCGAAGGTCTGCCGCCGGAATCTCACCGGCGACCGGTCTGACCAGTCACCCACACCGGTCTGACCGGTGTCGACGCAGAGGCGCTACGACAGCTGCCCTTGCGTGCTTGTTGCCCCCGAAAAGGTGCCAACAAAATCCAAGCACCACAAGAAGAAACACATGTCTCTAGGATCCCGTGGCGCATACTTTGAGGCTGAGCGGAGGTTATACTCTGATGCATTCAAGAAGTCCTCTTCTCTTCTGAGTTCTGAGCCGGCTAATGAAGCACAAGTTTGGGTGGGTGTTCAACAACCCTGTCGATCCAGTTGCACTTGGTTTGCATGACTATTTTTCAATTATTAAGCACCCAATGGATCTTTGCACGATAAGGGTGCGGCTCAGCCAGAGGCAGTACAGGAACCCAAAAGGAGTTTGCTGATGATGTGCGGCTCACTTTCCATAATGCAATGACATATAACCCGAGGGAACAGGATGTGCACTTCATGTCAAAGCAGTTGTTAGAAATCTTTGAGGCACAGTGGCATGAGATTGAGGCTGAGGTTAACTATCTCGCATCTTGTCTTCCATTGCCAAAGAAGTTTCCACCACCACCGATTGACTTGCGCTACCTAGAGAGGTTGGATTCCATATGGCGTTGGACTCTTCAAGGCCAATCAGTCATACTCCCACTTATAGCCAGACTCCATCGATGAAGCAACCAAGGGCAAAAGATCCAAATAAGAGGGACATGACAATGGATGAGAAGCGTAAGCTTAGCGAGAACCTCCAGAATTTGCCCCTGGAGAAGCTTGATGCTGTTGTATAAGTCATTAAGAACAAGAATCTATCAGTTAGGCAGCATAAGGATGAGATTGAGGTTGAAATTGATAGCATGTATGCTGAGACACTCTGGGAGCCTGACGAGTTTGTAGCTAACTACAAGAAGAACCTTAGCAAGCAAAACAGAAAGGCCGAGTGTGCAATGCTTGCCATACAAGATGCAGAATTGCGTGCACACCACTTTGTACAACAATCACAACCGGTACGAGCACTCTGTCATTCATTTTTATCAATAATACTATTGTTTTAAGCAGAACTATTATCAATACTGAAAACTATTGTTTCATGTTTTGCAGACTCAATTCACCTAAGAACCTAATGTTGGTGAAAAATCTCCAAAGCAAATTAAGAAAGGTTAGCTCTATTTTCTACTTTTATCTTAAAAACACATTACAAGAGAACAATTTTGTTTTGTTGCAAACATATTCTATTGCAGGCGAGCAATAGGCAACATCCGCACCAGAGCAAAATGATGAGAATAGACAAAACACGAGTAGTTCAAGCATTTCAAGCAGCTCCAGCAGTGATCCATGATCATCTTCTAGTGGTAATACTATAGTGAACATGGCCCCAAATGTTCGAGTATGATTTTGGTGATTCATGACAACATGATCTATGTGACTAACCTTGTTGTTGAGCATGTCTTTGTAGACACTTCTAAGTCCCATGGATGCAACCACAATCAAAGTTAACATACGATGAGCAAGTTAACATATCATGAGTAAAGCATAGCAAAAACAATCCAGAGTTAGTATATATTTTGAAGGTCTAAATGGTGGTATGTTAACTACAAGTGATGGCAAGTTCAAAAGGAGGAAAAGAGAAGAAAAAGAGATCGACCGTCGGATGAACCGACAGTACCTAGAAGAAGCAGTGGTGCAAGTGCCGGAGCAATTGGTACACTGCAGGAAAGGCTTAGTCAACATGGACCATCAAATGAACCGATGACCTATTTTCTACATGCACCGGATCAATTTCTGCAGGCCAGACGCGAAGAAACAGACCGTTGGATGAACCGATGGTGCACAGGAGCAATTTTGTCAGAGGCGTCGGTGCAAGCATAATTCTAATATTTCAAGACATAAAGGTTTTGGCGTGGGAGTCTTTAGCATCAGATGAACCGATGGTGCGTCGGTGGAAGCATCGGACGAATTTTGTCAGCAGAATCGCAACGGCTAAGTGACGTGGAGGGGCACCGGATGAAATGGTGCTATGGGAAAATGACCATCGGTTCATCCGATGGTATGTTTTCAACAGCTTTTAGCCAACAGCTAGTTTGATGCCTTAGGCTATTTATACCCCTTCCACCCCACCATTTGAGTAGGCTAGAGTGTGCTGGAGTGAGCTGAAGTCCAGAGGAGGGCAAGACACATTGAAAATCACATCCATGCCATACTAGTGCTTAAGTGAAGATCCAAAGGCTTTGCACATGCTTGGTGTGTGTGCGTAGCGCTAGGTTTAGCTTAGAGCTGAGTGAGTGCAAGGTGTGCCTGCGTTGTGAGGTGATTCTTGAGTGGATCAAGCTGTACAAGGTGCACCGGAAGCCTTGGAGCCTAAGTGTCTCTCCGGCAAATGTCTTCGACCCTCCGGCTTGGTGTGGAGCGGCGAGGACACTTTGTGTGCGGGGGACGTGGAGACCCCTCCCTTGGTGGAGAAGCTCCTTAGTGGAGGCGGCATCAAGATGACCAAGGGAGCTTGGCTAGTGCCTTCATGGCGAGCCTTTCACTATGTGAAAACCTCAAATAGGTCACGCAGCATTTGTAACGGGCCCTTAACACCCGTTACATGGACCCCATCTGTAACGGTTGTTGTTTGGTGCCCGTTACGCATAAGCGCGGCAGGCTCGACCCCAACCTTGCCCTGACCTCGCCACCACAACGCCCGTTACCAATGAGGACTTCTGGTAACGGACTTCTTAAACACCCGTTACATGTTTTCTTTGTAACGGACGTTAGCATATGTCCGTTACCGATGACTTTCCTATTGGAGACGCGTGGTTTTTAGGACGCGTCTCATTTTATGATGACCCAATTGGCGACGCTTGTTTGGACCTAGCATATCCTTTGTTTTCTCACAATAGAGATGCGTCTTGTTATTACACGTCGTTGTCTTTTCGTTCCGACCACTCTGCTATCTTCGACAAAACTACACTCGCTCTCTCTCTTCTCTAAGGGCCCCACTCGCTCTCTCCCCGCCGTTGCAGCAGCAGCATTTTCGCACGCTCTCTGAAGGCCCCACTCGCTGCGCGCGCGCTCTCTGAAGGCCCCACTCGCTGCGCGCGCTCTCTCATCAGAAAGTCGGTGCTGCAGCAGGCCGGCCGGCCGCGTGCGTGACAGCGTAAGGTGCCGGCAGACGTCGACCGCGGCGCGGCATCCCTCCGCGCCGTACGTCACCATACGTCCTCCAAAGCAGCAGCTTATCCTCATCCTCGGGCTCGGCGTCGTCCTCCGCACCGTCACCGTCACCGTCCTCCGTGCCGTCACCGCGGCCGCGACACCTCGTCCTCCTCCTCGGAAGCGCTCGCCTCGTAGACAGTCCTCGTCAAGGTGGAAATTGCCCCCTTTTATTGAACTTCGCTGTCCTAATCCTCGTTGTCATCGGTTTTGGTGATGCATTATGCTCATTTGATGTATGAAAATTGCAGATGGCTGCTGCTGCTCAGGCTTGGATGTACAGTAGTAAGTGCCGAGATTGGGCCAGTTTCTTAAGGGGGGTCAATGGTTTTCTAGATCAAGCAGAGGCAGATATGAAAAACCGTGGTGTTCAGGCAATGCTTTGCCCCTGTATAGATTGTTTGAACCAGAAGAAGTTCGGACAATGGGATAACATTTTTCATCATTTGATCACACGTGGTTTCAAAGAAAATTACACGTGTTGGAATAAACATGGTGAGGAAGGGCTTAATGAAGTCGAAGCAGGATGCCTAAATGAAGGTGAAGTGCGACACCATGCTACGGGCCTTAATAATGAAGGGGCAGCGCTATGCCATGATGAAGAGCTTGATGAAGGTGGAGTTTTTGATGAGGAAAATGAACCATTCCCACCAATTGTGATGAGGCCTGAGGATATCACTGATCAAGAAGTTACGGGCTTCAATGATGGTGAGTTGTTGCAACGTGTGCACAATGTTGATCAAATATTGCGGGATGTTGAGTTTCAACGAGTGTATACAGCTTCTGAATTAGCGAGGCTGAAGCAGTTCGTTGAAGATTCAAAGAAACCCCTCTACCTTGGTTGCAAGAAGTACTCTCGCCTTTCTGGTGATCTAAAACTTATGCAGCTTAAGGCAGATCATGGTTGGAGCAACAAAAGTTTCAAACAACTATTGGATCTCCTTAAGGACATGCTACCCGAGGGAAACCAAATAGCCGAGTCTGTCTATGAGGCGAAGAAGATAATTTGTCCTATGGGAATAGAGGTTGAAAAAATTCATGCTTGCAAGAACAGTTGTGTATTGTTCTGTGGAGATTATGCAGACCTTGACAAGTGCCCCAAGTGTGGGTTCGATCGGTACAAGAGGAAAAAAGATGGTGGTGATGATAACAATGTTGATGATGATGAGAACGAGCCCGTGGAGATCACAGGCAAGAAGAAGAAGAAGAAGAAGAAGAAGAAGAAGGTTAAAGGGGCTCCTGTGAGGGTAGCAAGGTATTTTTGCATCATTCCTCGGCTGAGAAGATGGTTCACCACACGAAAGGAGGCCCAACTCTTGCGTTGGCATAAGACACGAACGAAGGAAGTTGGCAAGATTAAGCACCCAGCAGATGGCCAACAATGGCAAAACATTGATTCCCACTTTGAGTAATTTGCCGGTGAAAGCAGGAACATTCGGTTCGCTATGAGCACAGATGGCATGAACCTATTCGGTAACCAGAGCTCAACACATAGCACCTGGCCTGTCGTGCTGTCAATGTACAACCTTCCACCCTGGCTATGCAAGAAACGGAAATACATGATGCTGACAATATTGGTCTCCGGGCCAAAGCAACCTGGCGACCGTATTGATGTCTACTTGAGGCCACTAGTTGATGACTTGAAGATACTTTGGAAGCCTGGTGTGAAGGAGGTTTGGGATGAGTTCGGCCGTGAGGAGTTCACATTGCACGCCATGTTGTTCACCACCATCAACGACAACCCGGCTCATCGCAACCTTTCTGGCCAGAGTAAAAGGAAAGGTGCAGCTTGCCCACACTGCTTGGAAGAAACTTGTGCAGTGTGACTAAGAAATTCAAAGAAATTCTCATTTATGGGGCACCGTCGTTTCCTCAGCAAGAAACATGCCTACCGGGACATGGATTGTCAGTTTAATGGGGGAAAAGGAGAATCGATAGGCGCCAATGCATGTGACTGGAGATCTGCTCCACTTGCAAGTCAAGGATGTCGAAACTATCGAGGAGTTACCCAAATTGTCTGAAAAGAAACTTCGCAAAAGAAAGAAGCGAGATGGTGAAGAAGAAGAAGAAGATGGCCGAGGAATGTGGAACAAGAAATCAATTCTATGGGAGCTAGAGTATTGGCCGCTTTTGGATGTGCGTCATTCGATTGACAACATGCACGTCAAGAATAATGTGTGTGAAGCTACTTTGGGAACATTGCTACAACAGAAGTCGAAAGGAAAAGATCATAAAAATGCAAGGGAGGATCTTAAAGAAATGGGCATTAGGCCGGAGCTCTATGCAGAAGAAACAGACACGGGGATGGACCTTCCCGTTGCTGCAACCACCTTGTCAAAGGCAGAGAGAAAAGAATTCTGTGAGTTTTTGCATGGTTTGAAAGTACCTTCAGGCTACTCATCGAACTTCAAGAGGCTAGTGTCGGTGAAGGACATGAAAATGAATTTCAACTTGATGAAATCTCATGATTGCCATGTGTTGATGACATCTATTCTTCCTATTGTACTAAGAGGTACCAAGACCAAACTGGTTCGCGACGCGGTCATGAGCTTGTGTTTATTCTTCAATGAAATAGAACAGAAGGTGATTGATGAGGAAAAACTATTGGACTTAGAGAGGAGGCATTTCGAGACCCTATGCCTGCTTGAAGCTACCTTCCCACCATCATTCTTTGATCTCATGCTGCATCTAACAACACACCTCGCGAGGGAGATCTGGTACCTTGGCCCATCTTACCTTCATCAGATGTTTCCATATGAGAGGTACTTTGGATTCCTCAAATCATTGGTACATAACAGGTCATTTCCGGAGGGAGCCATTATTCGTGGCTATGAGACCATCGAAGCAGTGGAGTGGGCCATGGGTTATATGGACCCCCAAAACCCCATTGGTGTGCCTCGTTCACGGCATGAAGGTAGGCTTTCAGGTGTTGGGACCCTAGGGAAAAGGTCAATCACTCCGCACCCAGAGGACTTCAGGAAGGCTCATTTCACCTTGATAGAACAGAGCGTAGAGGTTACACCATTTGGCAATGAGCACAAGCAACAACTACGTGAACAAAACCCTGGCTGTACTAAGGATTGGGTTGCAAAGGGGCACATGCAATGCTTCAACAGGTGGCTCCGAGATTATGTCCAGCAGAGTGGCAGCGCTGCTATAACCGACGTTCTAAGAAAACTAGCAGTAGGGCCATTATTCACTGTTATAACATATCAAGCAATGGATATCAATGGATACACGTTCTACACCATGGCCCAGGATGCCAAGAGCGTCTATCAAAATAGTGGTGTGCGTGTACGGGCCGTCGACAATAAGAAGAACACAGCCACATATTATGGTCAAATAGAGGAAATTTGGGAGCTTGATTATGTAGGATTCAAGGTAGCCTTGTTTTGGTGTAGATGGGTCACCAATGCGAAGAGAGCTATGATCAAGGACAAATTCATTGCTGCTGAAGTTGGACAAAGAAGCAGTTGAAGGAATTTAGTCTCTGCTTTGATATATAAGCATATTGCTTCACCCTGTCAAAATGGTTAGCACCTATCCCCAACCTGTATGCTAATATCAACTATTTTCCCTGTCAGAGAATAAGAATTTATCTTATTTTGTTTAGGTTTTCAGTCTAGCTTATGTTGCTCTACTGACTACCTGACATATCATCTATGCAGTCTCCCACAACACCAAACTCCTCTACCTCCAGTGCACCATCACATCCCATCGACGGTGAACCTTGTTCACAGCCTATCGACGGTGATCCTTCTTCACAGGGTCACTCAGCACATACTACTGCGAGTAGTACTCGATCCCGCGGGTCAAGGACACAAACCAAATGGCCAGAAGACAAGTTGACCGCAACTGGACTTGATAACAATTATTGGCCTACCCCAGATGCTGCGAGGGATAGATTTGTATTGGTCTGTGGCCTCATTGCTCGAGAGAGGGTGTCAATCAACAGGGCAGTTGAAGATCTCTCACCAATTGAGAAGGAAGAGCTATTCATAGTTTTAGAGGAAAAGCTAGATTACCCAGCAAATCTAGCTGAATCTGTTCGCAAGAAGGCAGTTAAGGCAGCTATGTCAGAGATTGCAACCTTGCAACGGCAGTTCAAGACCCATTTAAGAAAAAATATGTGAGCCAAGAGGAGACTCCCTTTGTGAAGCATGCCTTTTTGCAGCCAGAAGACTGGACCGTGTTTGTGCAGGAAACCAATTCTCCTAGATTTCAGCGATTGAGACAGGGGATGAAAGAAAAGAGAGCATTGCATGATAAGCCACACAGGACGGGCAGAAAAGGTTATGTTCGTAAAAGGAAAGAGTGGGAGGAGGAGGATGCAAAGCTAGCTGAAGAAGGAAAACAGAACCCTTGGCACCAATTTCGTGGACGTTCGAGGCCTTATCTGCGGGCAAGAGTAGGGAAGAGGAAGACCCCTAGTGAAGGAAGCGGGGACATAACATTCAGTAACCCTGCGGTGGTGGGGGTAGCAACTAGGGTGAAAACACTTGCAGCTCAGGCTAGCGATGGTTCTTTCGGGGTTAGGGAGAATGATATCCTTACCGCAGCACTTGAGACTCCAGAGCATCGAGGTCGGGTCCGAGGCGTGTCTAGTTCACTTGGCTGGGGTAAAGGGTTTGGTGAAGAGTTTGCTGGAATGTACAAGAAGAAGAGGAACAAGAAGGCTGGACCGCAGATGGAAGACCTAGTTGGTGAAGCAGTCACCAGAATTGTCTCCATTCTAGCAGAATCAGGCTTTGATATACCGAAAAATGTACTTCATCCTCCCCAATCACCACCTGTCAGTAGCAGCGAGGAAGAAGATGTGCATGGCCTCGAGGAAGAAGATGTGCATGGCAGTGAGGAAGAAGAAGCACGTGGCAGAGAGGAAAACCATTGGCATGTCAGCGAGGACGAAGGTAGTCAACAACACATTGATAGTCGATCACCTATGCTGGACACAATAGATAAGCTGACAGAGCCAACCAAGTGCAGCCTTTTGGATGGCTCCGGGAATAAAGTAGAGCTCGCACTAGCCACTGTCTTTCCATTGCAAAAGACTCTCCATACAGTACCGGTGCAGGATGGGTATGCTGTGGTGCAACCTAGTTATGTGTGGGGCAATACGGGTCACTACCCTCTGCCTGTACCAATTGGGGGGGATGAAGTAACAACCCTAGCTGAGGCTCTCTGTCTAAGGATCCAATGGTCAAAGAATAAGATCCATGTACCACCCATTACAAGAAATACCAACCCTGCTCCGACATTAGGTAGTAGGGGTACAACATCAGATGGAGGTACTACAGCTCAGCGTCAGCAAGAGAAAGCTCAGCAGCAGTAGATCAGCAAAAATACGCAGCAGGAGCATCGACAACAGCAGGAGGAGGACAGGCAATCTCCGCCTAAGAAGCAGCAGCAGATCAGCAAAACTACACAACAGGAGGAGCATCGACAACGACAGCAGGAGGAGGACAGGCAATCTCCGCCTAAGAAGCAGCAGCAGATCAGCAAAACTACGCAGTAGGAGCATCGACAATAGCAGGAGGAGGACAGGCAATCTCCGCCTAAGCAGCAGCAGTGACAGGCGGAGGACAGGCAATCTCCGCCTGAGCAGCAACCACCGCAGAAGAAGGAGGCTAGGAAACCTCTGCCTAGAGATGAGCTTCTTAACTGTTTTTGGACAAAACAGGATCCAAAATACAAGCTTGCTGTGCCTATGTTGTCAGAAGAGGACTTACAGGCTGTTGGACCGAATTGTGCCAGGTTGCATGCTTACGCCATGGAACACAGTAAGGATAAACTAGGTTTTCCAGCAAAGTTGCCTGAAGACTCCTTTCATGTTGCTGGTGATTTAATGTTAAACATTGCATTCAGTCACGTGTATGACCTTATAACCCTGGTTGCTCTGGATGAGACCTTCTTGAGGTTGTGGACATTGTAAGTACCTTAAAACCAAAATAGATATTTAATTAATTTTGACCACAAAGTTCATGAATGCTAACATTTGGATTTTTTGTAGGAAAATGATGGACAAGACAGCGGAGATGAAGATCAGTGTTGGGTTTTTGGATCCATAGGTTCTCACGACCACAAAGATTGATAAGGAGTCTACCCTTGTAATAAAAGCATTGAGAAATGCAATGACGAATGACTACGTGGTGGGTGCCTTCTGCACCGGTGGCCACTATGTAACACTGATCATCTGTATGAAGTTCAAAGAGGTTTGGTATCTAGATTTTGCAAAACATCATCCCACACGAAAGTTCGAAGACCTCCGAGCGCTTGTGCAATGGTCCATACCTTGTAGGTTTTGTTCACAAAATTCAATCTCTTAGTGTTTCTAATCGGTATTGCTGATCATGCAGGGCCTCTGAAAAATACCTGCCCAAAGGACGAAGTGATGAAAGGAAAGAAGAAAAAGCTAAAATCCAATCTGACATTCAAGCACAAGCCAAATACCACTGTAAGACCCAGGTTTTTTTATGGTCCCTTCATACCAATTTGGTACTGCATTAACTTGTCATTTTGGTACCTCGATGCGCAGTGTGCTCAGCAGCCATCGAGATCCTTTTTGCATGGATTCCATGTGGCATTCAATATGTTCAAACTACTCGAAGACATACCTCACATCAAGAAGGCTGCTGTAAGTAGATAATGCTCTCACCCTTGTCTCTGCTCATATTCTCCTATATTCTCCATTTGATTTTAGAAACTGATTTGTACTTGTATTCTCATAATTATTTTATTTTGCAGGATTTCAAACCTGCCCTAAATGTTTCTACAGAAGATTTAAAGCCGGTCCGGGAGATGCTGTGCGAGTACATTGTTAAGGAGATCCTCGATCGAAACGGCAACCTCTATAATGGTGCACCGTGAGTTCATTGTACTGCCTGACAAACTTGAAACTTGCTGCATTCAGGCTAGTTTAGTACTGCCTGAGAAACCTGCTTGGCTGGGGTCAGATGTTGCCTGGTTTAGGCAGTTTTCTCAGGACTCCATCCAAACAAAGCACCGATGACGAACTTGAAACTTTAGCATGCATGTCGATCTGATGAGGAACTTGATGTGATCTCGCATTGTGTATATATATGTGATCTTGCTTGTGTATATATGTGATGAGAATGTGTTTGTGATGTCTCCTTGCATTGCTGTGGTGGCTGCCAAATCCTGGCTGTTTCCAGGATGCAGCCCCTGATCTGGTGGCTGCCAAATCCTGGCTGGTTCCGGGATGCAGCCAGAAAACAGACAGGTTACTGTAGGTGCCCTACGTATCGGTCACGGGCGTTAAGTAAGGCACGTTACAAAAAATGATCTGTGAGTAACGGGCTTCACTTGGAACGCCCATTACAAGTATGACAAAACTGTAACGGGCCGCATAAAGGTCCGTTACTAATACTGACCGGTGGGCCCTAGAAGTTGATGCGTTCGTCGATACAGAGTGGACACGCGTCCAGAGCACGCGTCTCCTTTCATCCCGACAGAGGAGACACACGTACAAAAAATGCGTCTCCTTTCGTGGAGATGCGTGTCCGCAGCAAACGTCTCTAATATTGAGTTCATGTAACGGGCTCGGTTTCTGTACCCGTTACCAAAGGTCCATGTGGGCCCAGAGAAACAGACATTTCAGGTGACCGGTAACTAGTTTCAGTAACGGTCTTTGTTAGACACCCGTTACTAATACGTGTTATGAGTAACGGGCTCAGTGTCTGCGCCCGTTACCAAAGGCTCCGGTGGGCCCGGAGAAACAGTCATTTCAGGTGACCGGTAAGTAGTTGTGGTAACGGTCTTTGTTCGACGCCCGTTACAATTATGTGTCATCAGTAACGGGCATCGGCCTATTACCTTTGTTGGCTTATCTGTAACGCTTGATAGGTAACGGGCGTTTTGCCCGTTACCAAGAGTCATCCGCACCCGTTACCAATGTCTGTTTTTCACGTAGTGTTTGTGGCTAGTCAAGTGGTGCTCTTGGGAGAGACTTGGTGACCGGGAAGCAATACTCTTGTGTGGAGTGCTTCAACAACATGAACTAGAGGTGTCTTAGTGCCTACCGATACCACGGGATAAATCGTTTGTCAAGAGTTTGCTTCCTCTCATCCCTCTTTACATTTCTGCTTTACATTCTTGCAATCCTTGCTTGCCTTTACTTTCCTAGAGTAGTATCTTGCTAGGATTGACTATAGGTTGCAAAACTTGTTTTGGATGAGGGTTTCACACTAGATCAACCATAGATTGAACATCTAGATAGAAATGATCTAGTTTACTTTATGCAAGTTAGTGAAAACCATAGGTTAAGGTTTTAAGTTGCCTAATTCACCCCCTCCCCCTCTTAGGCTACGAGCATCCGATTCCTTACAAATACTTCCCTCAACTTCCCTTGCATAGCATTAAGCTCATAACTGCTGCATGAAGGTGTTTGCATTAGTAGTAATTATATGTACAGACATAGCCTGATCACTTGCCATTCATGTGGCAGACTCAGATAGTGATAGCTCCTCTTCAGATGGATCTGATGCTGGCAAATCTTCTTGAGGTATAAGCTAAGTTATGAAGATTTTGTGCTGTTACTGTTGTACGTATTTACCTTTGATGCAGTACTCTTGTTGCAATTAATATTGAAAGAGGCAGGAAGTATTTGTACTATGTTGTGTGGGAACTCCTAGAGTCCTAGATGCTATGCTTTGGAATTTTTTACACTTGGAGACCCCATGCTGGATACATCATCTTTGCAATAACTAGCATGTGTGTTGCAATATTTATGGTTAACTGCCATGTTTCACTTTTACGAGTGCTTGTACACACTTGCCTACCTAACTATTTGGTTAAGTAACCGGAGGGCTAATTTGTTGTGTACCACTAAGTGTGACGTCAAACCTGATGACAATATTATGAAATTAGACCCATAATAGAAAGAATCATGTGGTGTGAAGAAGATAAAAAAAAATCGTGACACAACCCTTGGTGTCCTAAAACTTCATGACTTTGTCCTTTGTCTTTCTCTTACTAGGTGCTTGTATGCATATATGACTCTGGGAATTTTGTAAATAGCAAGGATACTTCCTTCCCAAAATGAACTAACTCATTTTGGTTTCCACCTGGTTCAGGAAAAATTCCTAAAAAGACAATTTATGTTTGCTAGTTTTTCTGGAAGTTGGTTTCTTTAATTGTTATTAAACCTCTATATTAGGTGGTGGTGACCTGTATTTTCATGACCGAGCAATGTAATAGGAGACTGTTTCAGACACCTCATTTTCTTTTACATGTGCCCGTTTTGTTGACATGAGTACATGACAAGCCTTGTACAACATGAAAGCAAAAGCTTTAGCGTGAGTGATGAATGATATCCTTTGGTTATAAGGCATTGCCCATAATTCTTGGGTTCCACTAGTTTGAAGACAATGCTTGATGTCTTCTGTTGATAAGACTAGCACAGAAGCTGTGGAATGTTTTGTGGTCATAGTCCGTGGTTGTTCTCTTATCAGTTGACACAATGACACTATTAAGTACTATTGTGGCCATGGTAGCAGATGCATGCCCCCCCCCCTCCCCAGATGGATGCCTCATTGGCAATCTGTTGTATTTAGGGCAGCATTGTCGCACCACCTGGTGTCAACCATTGCTGTTTTGCATAGTTTCCCTGTTCTACCTGCTGTCAGCAAAGCTTCGCTCTGTTGCTGTTATCATTCCTACTAGAATACAACCATGGATTCCACGCTGTCCTGTATAGTGTATTGCAGGCTTAGCTTCAAAACTTTGTATTAACATCAAGAACAAGAGCCTCATCCACAGATCAGTGTAGAGAGAATTACCAGGATGACATCAGAAAAAATATTGGTTATCTATTTGACATCCAATTTTAGAAACTTTCCTATATGTTCACATTCTCATTTTCAGTTTCCTATTTGACACTTCCGTCGGTGTCTTCCGTTTCATCCGTTAACTGTGCACGTGTGGTGAAGGAAAAGTACCAGAACACCCCTGCTCTCAATCACGTGAGGCGAAGGATTAGAAGGGCGCAAGCGGCCGCTGCGTTTTTCGTAAAAAAAAACAAAACCAACCATCGGGTGGTATGGCGACGAACGGCGATTCCCCAGCCTCGGACAGCACGGACGGCACGGCCGTGGAGGAGAAGGGCACCGCGGCCCCGTCGGCACCCCGCGCGGCCGCGGAGGAGAGCGGCGCGCGCCCCACGGCATCACGCGCGCCCGCGGCAGCTTGGTCGGCGCCCCGCGCGGCCCCCACGGCATAACGCGTGCCCGCGGCGGCTCCGTAGTCGACGGCTCGGTCGTCGCCCCGCGCGGTCCCAGCGGTGCCTCTTGCGGCCGCTTGGGCCTCTTCACCGGCTTGCTGCCCCGGCCGTCAAGCTGAGGTGGAGGAGCAAAGGCCAACAGCTGGCACACCGCCCCTCCCGCCGTTGATCTCGCCCACCGGATGCCGGCACCGTCGGCCAATCTTGCCCGGCGCGTGCTCCCTCCCTCCGTCCCTCTCCCCCTGTCAATCTCACCTGGCGTGCTCCCTCCCTCCGTCCCTCTCCTCCAGTCAATCTCACCTGACCATGGCGCTGGTCAACAGAACCAAGGGCACACGGGTCATTTTGCAGTAGAGTTAACGGTGCTAGACACTCAAATGGATGGGACTATGGGAGTGTCAAATAGGAAACTGAATATGGAGATGTGAACATATAGGAAAGTTTCTGAGATTAGATGTCAAATAGATAACTAACATTTTTTCCGGTGTCATCCTGGTAATTCTCTCATCAGTGTAACCCCCTATCCATAACCCTGGCTGTAGGCACGAAACTACTGACTGTTAGTATATTAGATGAATGTACATAAATGCATGCAATCAGCTGCATCATTGGACGTTCCCTTATTCAAGAGAAGCCTCCAGTGGCTCACTGGCTTTATTTATTTGAGATACCTGATATCGCGCTGAGTTGGAATTACTTTAGAAATTCTCCATATGCTTTTATGGTACTTAATCTATTTTTAGGATGGGATCATAGTATACCTTGCTGGATGGGTGAATGACATTGCGAGACATTTTCATTTTTACTGTGTAACAAAAACTTGGTTTGTTTTTGTAAAAGAAATACTTCAGAAGTGAAAGTCGGGGCCTAATTTAGTTGTTGTAAGGACTTTCTCTTGGCATATTGACGGTTGACTATTCTTTGTTTGAATTTGGGACATCTGTAGGAGAGGTTCTTCGTGTTTGCAGGAAATGCATCACAATTTGCATTAAGCAAACTTTAACAAAAATGGACCTTTCACATCCCTTCTTTTTTTATGAGATATACACACTTTGTGATGCCAGAGCCTGTTTTCTGAGGATGTCTCCTAAGGTTCTTTTTTATATTACATTGACTTCTCCAAAACAATCTCTTCCTAATTTCTGGATTTGCCTTTGTGCTGCCATAGTCTCAAAATCCTACTGCAGTTGACATGTTCCTCTTAAGTAGTTAGTAATTATATTCCAAGCGTAACTAGGGGCGGTAAAGGACCATCTAATTTAGCCTAGCAAATTTAAGGATCGGGCTCTACAAGGACCGGGCCATAATCCTATACAATTTTGAGCAAAAAAGTAGGGCTTTGTTGGATTGTGAAGAATGAATTAGGGCCATGATCCATTACCACCCCTAAGCGTAACACATCACATCAATCACAAACACATCTAGTATTACAAATTAACCTGGATGATATCTAGTGTCAAATAAGATTTTGAATAATGTCACAAACTGGTATAATGTTACACCTGCCAGCTCTTTGGATCTCAAGTTTCATCATTATGATCTGAATAAGATTTATGTTTACATGGATAGCTTGTGAGTTATGGAGATGGTATAAGCAGTTTTATTTAGAAGCATATTTAGATGTTTGTGTAGTTGTTGTCATCATTTTGTACATAGTGTAAAAGAAAATCATAAGGTTATTATCGTCATAAGCCATTTGAGGTTTTTGAGATAGCCTTGATCCCATGCAGGTATGGCAACTGTTGTCTATCATAAACCTGAGAAAGGGCTTGCACACCTAAACAATTGAGCTCTTTTTCGGTACACAATACCACTCTTTGGTAGTACGGTGGTATTGTCAGTTTTTTGCTATGGGTAAAATGGTAATTTGGTGAATGAATATTATTTGGAAAAAACATACCGCTGACGAGTACAATAAAAACATACCGCGTACAATACCTAAATCATTTCATATATTACAACAAAAATATTTTCCATTTCCAATAATACCCATATGCTACCAATACCACCTATGAATACCACCCGTACCACACAAAAAAAACCGGTGGTACATAATTAATCTCAACCGTCCGATCCTTACAAATAGATCCTTTCCTATTACATACGAGTCCTTTTAAAGTGGTGGTACAATGTGGTATTGTGTACCGAAAAAGACCTCAAACAATTAGTCTCTTCGTGTCCCCAGAGGTGGACTAGAAATACAGATGTTTGCAGAGCCAATTCTGTAATGGAACAAAGTTCATCGTGTCCTTTTCTTGTTCATCTTAGAGAGTGGATGACTAATGTTTATGGACTGCCTCTTCCCCACTTGTTTTATTGAGCTCTCTTGCAACCGTTTCTACTATTTTCCTGAGGCCATTCATGTTGCAATGTGGGTGACCTTGTTTCCATTCGCAGGTTCAGAGGTTGCTCGAGCAGACAGTAACTCTCTAATTGTGTTTGACATGACATTGACTCCGAAAGATTGTACATGTTTAGGAAAACCCCCTGTAGTTGAAGTAGCTTTGTATGTGGATTCACCTGCTGAAGGCAGAAACTTGTAGGTTCCGGGGTATACCGCCTAATAAGACTGGGCTTGTTGCTGACACCCCTTGTCTTTGTACACCGTTTGTACATTAGTGGCAGCTTAATTTTGTTTAGCTGTGTTGGTTGAAGTATGTAAGGATTAAGGAAGGTGATTACTGTGCTCTGCAGAATAGCTGGTAATGTTCAGCTCCAAGTCGGTTTGATTGACGATGCCATGAATTCGGTTTCTTGGTCCTGATGGAGTTTGTTGTTGCACCTGATGTTAGTTAGCATCATGATCCAGTTTATTGTTCCGGATTGTTTGCTTGGAAAATGATAAGTGATGATGGTTGACCTTTTCGGGTGGGTAGCACAGAGACTCTGTGTGTAATGAAATATATCTAGAGGTTGGGCTGCTCTGCTGCTGCAACTGCAAACATGGTAGGTGATTGCGGCCCCGATTGCTGCTACTAATGGTTTGCCTTGCAGGTACGGGGGACAGCGGCCCTGGCAACTCAGCCCCCATGTTGGCTGCTCTCTGGCAAACGCCTGCCGCTGGGGGCTTATCCTCTGTTTTCGGGGAGGAAGAATCTGTCGGTCGTCCAGGCAATGCATGGGTGGGCTGGCAAACTTGTCATCGAGGCAACTTGAAACATGCATTTCTTCTTTCAATTGCAATTTGTATTTGTCAGGTCAGGCCCAACTAAATCTCAGCAGCATCGAAACTATAGTAATAGTTTGCATCATTACATACCGCACAAACAAGCCTAGAGAAAACATTTGAGTTGTATTATGTCGAGAATACATAGACACATCAACTATTCTGCTTTTAACTTTGCAGCATTTTACAACAAACCGTGAAAAAAATTATAATATGAAAAAACTATGTTCCTTGAAAACCACACACAATACTGTTGTATAACAAAATTCATGAAGGGGATCCCGCGGGATCAACAATCATGCAAATGCAATCTACTGAAAGATTTATGCACGAAGGAAGTTTGTCATTGTACATGAGTGCAGGGTTCATCGGGGGTAGGTTGCTGACAACAATATCTCCTCTTCCATTGTGTATTGCCTGCTTTCTTCGCTACCATTCACCTCTTCCATAGTGTATTCCCTACCTTCTTCAATACTAACCAGCTCAATTGATGTGTAGGGAACCGGAGTTTCATCCTCATCAGGCCTTCTTGTTGTTGTAGTACATGGAATTTGCTTCTTCTTAACCAATATGCTTTCGAGTGATGTCTCTACTTCTCTCATTGTAGGACGGTCTTCTCCCCTCAATTTAGTACACATTGCTGCTATTGTAGCTACTTCTTGAACTTCTCCATCTTCCTCTTCCATGACTTGACAATCTACAATGCCAGCAAGGTTACTTATTGCGAGTAGCTTTCTGAAATGTGAAACAAGGATGTCACCATGCTCGGACCGATAGACGAATGGTTTCTTTCTAGTTAGCAATTCGATAAGAAGAACACCAAAACTAAAGACATCACTCTTGTCTGTTAGTCGACCTGTGTAATAGTACATGGGGTCTAGGTAACCCTGTGTTCCTTGAACTTCTGTAGTTACCCCCGTCTGATCAATTTGGATGTATCTTGAAGTTCCAAAGTCAGATACTTTAGCTGTTAAACTATCGTCAAGAAGTATGTTGGTGGACTTAATATCTCTGTGGAATATAGGCATCGAAGCAGCTGAATGAAGGTAGGATAGAGCTCTAGCAACTTCCAATGCAATCCTTATTCGGTCAACCCATGGTAGTGATGGTCCTTCAACATGGAGATGTTGGTAGAGGGTTCCATTTGAGATAAACTCGTAAACTAGCAGTGGAACTTCGGTTTCGAGGCAACATCCTAATAGCTTCACCACATTTCTATGATTCACTTGAGAGAGGACAGCAACTTCATTAATGAATTCGTCTATTTCTCTTTGTACTAAAATCTTTGATTTCTTGATTGCCACGACCTTCAGATCTACCATTCCTTTGAACACCACACCATGCCCCCCTCCACCAATCACACGTGATCTATCAAAGTTGTTGGTAGCCTTCTCTATTTCTCTTAAGGTAATAATCATCCTTTCTCCAATGTCTGCATTGTGTGATACTAGCTGCTGCAATAACAACCCATGATTTTGATCAAAAAATTTCTCTCATCTTTTTCTCCTTCTGCAGCTTGATGCCACGTATCATGAATGGAGCACCTAGTGCTAGCAAAAGACTTATTCCACCACCTACGCCTAGCCCAATGCCTAAACCTGAGAAGAGAAAATGGACGGGCTAAATGAATGAGCCGGAATCATGACAAAGAAGTTTTACGGTGTTTGTGCTGTTTTCATATTAAAAAAGGAATACAGTACTACTCCGATGATAGTGATATGAAAAGGACGTTAATATAGGTGTGGGCATAAATGGCTTGTTACCTGTGAACGAATTCTTCTTTGCTATTGTAACACATCCATCTTTTATGTAAGGATTTCCATAGGTTGCATTACTAGGACATTGACATCGAAAAGTTCCATTTGAATTTTGGCAGGTTCCATAGCAACCATGTACTTGAGGGTTCTCACACTCGTCTATGTCTGGAAAATACACATGCACAACAAGGCAAGCGTTAATTAACTCATCAGTATATATTGGGAAGAACTTCACCGCATTCAGAATATTGGTATAATAATGTGATGCCATATTTACTTAGGGATAAAACTAAATGAGGCTAGTAGGTGATATATATATATATATATAATGGCATGGTGGCACATACATAAGCTTAATAATGTGTATTGCTAATATGGAAAACGTACAATTACTCCCCATCAAGTATGACCAAAGTTTGAATAACCTCCTAAATTAATGTTTATTCAACCTACCCCTTAATATAATTTTTACCTTTCTCTCTCACTGAAATTTTAATTTAAAATTTTGCAGGATGGTAGTGGGAATCACAACATATGCCAAAAATATTTATGAGTTTTTGTCACTATTTTATACTATTTTGTATCTAGGATTTATCTATTATTAAATGCCCTACATATAAAAATAATGATGAAAAAACCATATGTTATAATGTTCATTATCATCCCGCAAAATTTTGAACTATAGACTCCACTTGTGGGTGGACGAAGAAAAAAGTAAATCTTATTAAGTGGTAAATTGGACACATTTAGGGTTCAGTTCAGACATGGCCGTATATACTTAGCGGAGTGATATGGACATTCTCCTACTGGCATTAATAAGGCGTAATCACGAATCTGAATTGCACCGTGATGATACCTATGCATCCATTTGGGACAGAAGCGTTGCCCTTGTAGCCAGTAGGACACAGGCAGGAAAAACTTCCCTCCGTATTCTTGCAGTCACCATAACAATTGTTGGTCTCTGAAGAACTGCACTCATCTATATCTAAACAAGCACATGCGTGTGGAAGTTAATTAATTTATTGGGAATTTGAGCTCAAGGTCATATATGAAAGAAGATTACTGATCTTAACATATCATTCTATTTCTGTACATACCTTGGCATCCACCATCGATGTAAGGATTGCCTTGGTAGCCATCAGAGCACTGGCACATGTACCCACGGGTACCCACAAAAATCGACGTCTCTAGGCAGGAGCTGTGGTTACTACGGCATTCAGGAGCCGACATATTATTCGTAGGACACGACGAGTTAATGGCTATCGTCCAGCTTAGCGTGGCCGGCACTCGAGGAGGCATGCCTTCACTTTGGTTGTAACTAAAATCCCGGTCAACTATGTAGACCGCCGAACTGGGCCCAGTATCGGGTGATCCGTCAAGCAGGTTGCGCATCTGGATGTTGTAGAACGAGTAGCCAAAATTGATGTTTGCCTTACAACATCTAATGCCTGCGCAGCTACCATCCCCCACCAGAACACCATTCTGGGGTTCCAAATTCGGACAGATAGCAGTGCAAGAAGCGATGAGTTTGTTCTCATCTCCCCCACGGAGGTCAACCTGGATGTTGCAGCCTATTGCCTGTAGCATATTGTACCACTCGGACAGGGCGAAGTTCGGGCCGCGCTGTGGGAGGCCGCCAAGCCCCCAAGTTTTGTTCACGGTGCGTCCTGCTGATCCATTGCCACCATCACTAGTGAAGTTCAAATTGCTGCTGTTGATACGCACCGTGTTGTTGGGAATGGAGATCTCGAGCACGGGCACGGGCACGGTGCCGTCGCCGAGGAACAGCTTGGGCGGCTGGTAGGAGCGGTCGCAGGTGAGGTTGAAGCCGGCGGCGTGGTAGCTGCCGGCCTCGACGCCGAACGGGTAGGGGATGCTGATGCTGCCGCAGTTTCTGGTGCAGTTTGTAATCCCCGGGCCGGTGGCTGCCGCAGCTGCTGGTGCTGCGCCGCCGCCCGGTGGTAGAAAAAGCAGCGTGGCAGCTACCGCAGCGAACGCCGCCATGGCTGTCCTTGTAAACGTTCTCCAGATGTGTTATGTGTGTATACAACCAACGAACGAAGCACACGCTTTCTTACTTTTTTATTTGGTCATTTGGAAATATGCCATTATAATTTTCACAGGTTGGAAATATGCCATCGGTGTGTCACTGACAGGTGGGTGCCACCACAGTCACTGACATGTGGGTCAGGATGGCATATCTCCAATTTAGCAAAATTATAATGGTATAGTTCCAATTTTCCCTTTTATTTGAGGGGAAGCACGTACGCCCCTTAGACCATCCACACTCGTGGTACTTCAAAACCTCCTTCAAAACAGAATATTCCGTCCTCGTCATTTAGATTCTCTCCTTCATATCCATCTCTCCCGCATCCATCTTCCTTCATATCCCTCCTTCATCTCAACAACTGGGCCCACTTTTTCTTTCCCCTTCCTCTCCCCTCCCCCTCCCCACCCATTCCGCCGGCACTCCCTCCCCTGTTCCCAGCCTCCCACCGTGAACGGCCGGTGCGCGGAGCTCCAAGGGCCAGTGCGCGGAGCTCCATGGGCCGACGCGGATCTCCTCGCTGGGAGGCTGCTGCGCGGGGGCCGGCGCGGAGCTCCTCGCCGGGAGGCGGCCCCTCGAGCTCGTCGCGGGAGGAGGCCGGCGAGCTCGTGGCGGACACAGCTCCTCGAGCTCGTGCCTGGAGATCCAACCGCGCCGGCGACCGTCGGCGGATGGAGGAGCAGCCCGGCGGCGGGCTCGAGTGGGTGCGTCGGCGGGGCTTCTCCTGCCCTACTCCCTCCGCGGCCGGAGGCGGGGCTGCGGCGCTCCCCTGCTCGCCGACTGCTCGAGCTCCGCCCCCGCGCTCGCCTCGGCACAGCTCGTCGGTGTGCGGAGCAGAGGTGCGGCCTTGAGCGGCGGGAGGAGCTTCGGCGCTCGAGTGGGGGCGCGATGCGAGGCGAGGGTGATCCTCGGGCGCGCCGCCCTCTCCCCAGGCCGGCGGTTGTCAGATTCGGGCGCCCCAGGGGATCTCCGGCGATGGCTCCCCCTCCTCTGCTGACGGTGAGTGTGAGGGTTCCTCGTCTCCGCCTCCGGTGGCGGCAGAATCAGGGCGGCGGCGCTGCTCCTTGGGCGAAGGAGGAGTCGCGCGCGGCGGCGCACCTCGCGGTGTCCCTGGGGAGGAGGCGCCGAGCTCCATGCTACAGAGGCGCCGAGCTCCGTGGTGGCTGGCCTCCCTCTGCGGCGGCGGTGGACGAGGCACAGCGAGATCCAGGTGCGGCGGCTCCCTCCTGACCTCCAGTCCTCCTCGGCAGCTCGAGGGGCAGCGGCCGACACGGCAGGAGTGGCGCTGCGAGGAGCTGCTGCGACGACTCCGAGCACGGGCGCGCGGTAGTTGGGGACGGTGGCACCAGGACGTGTGGTGGGCCGGCGGAGGCTAAAGGAGTCTCCTGGATCCCTCTGGATCCAGAGGAAGTGGAGGCCAACGCCATTTTGGCGACGGTTTTGCAGTGCCCCGCTGCGGGCACCTTCTCCTTCAAAGGACGATGCTACAGGGATGGCGTGGGGGTTTCCCGTCTCCAGTGCGGTTGGTCTTAACCTCAGGTGTGGCGCGGCGCCATCGGAGCAGTTTCGTGTGGGCCCTGATAACATATGCTGGAATCAAATGAACAAATGGGCAGGGCGGAAATGGAGAATTGAGGTGTTCAATGAGGACAGGACAGTACGTGATGTGACCAGGTGAACTGTCAGTCGCATGGTGTCGCTACCACTAGCTAGCTTGCGTAGGCACGCGGGCGACGACATTTGACAGAACGTTTCCACCGGCGCGAGGTCTTGAGGACCAATACAGCGGCAGTGGCACACTTTTCTCTGGGGATGTAGATAGAATTGATTAGCAAACGAATGGTGCAGCTTGCTTAATTTTAGCTGTATCTAACGAAGAAGCTAGGTGGAAACCGGCCGGAGGCGTATCTAGATTGTTATCCTGCTCCACAAATGGACTTAAGTGAACTGGTCAAAGTCACGGTCACGGTGTACATGGACAAGTAAAATGCATTGTCGGTTCATAGAATGTGGCTGAGATGTCATCTAGATCTTCAAACTTACAAAATGAATATCTGGATCTCACATGAATTGATTAGTAAGTTTAGGAATATAGATGTGCATTTTGGAAATTTGAAAACTCAAATTTATGAATCAGTTGTGCATTTTACTCCCAAAATTACGCAAGCACCACAAATCCAACCAAGCTACTTGCCCACTCCATCAACAATAAACACGACACTTATGTAAGTTTCAATGACAGTTATCTAGACTAGAAATTATGTAACTGTACCAGAGATGAAACTTCTTAATTACATGTGATGAAACTCATCATTCTCTCACCAGTGATGTGATCACTACTAGAAATCCAGTCTTTCGTCTTTTGCATCAGTACCGGGTATTTTGCCCCCGGTACTGATGTTCACATCTATACCGGGTAGGAATCGAGAGCCCCGACGAGCCCTCTGTCACACACATCAGTACCGGACCATGGTTGGCGCCGGTACTGATATAACACATCAGTACCGGGCGGAGGCCAGCCCCGGTACTGATGTGGAGTAGGATATATTAATACCGGGTGTATCCAACACCCGACACTTAAAAAAGGCACATTAGTACCGGGTCCAAGGAAACCCTGGTACTAAATGCACTCCACCACTGCCAACGCCGCGCCGCACGCCCGTTCCGTGCCTTAGAAAAATATATCGGCAAGCGCATCAGGCGCCGAGCCGTTCAACGCCGTCCGCGTCTCACGTCCCGCCCCCCACACGCGGCACCCCCGGTGGTCCCCACGCGCGGCCCCTCCTATCTCTAACTCCCCTTGCCAGGCAACAGCCATCCTCATCCATTCATTCCTCCTATCTCTAACTCCTCTTTCTTCTCTCTCTGATCAAGGCGCAGGAGGCGCGGCGCGGAGGAGCGGAAGGCGCGCGGCGCGGAGGAGCGGAAGGCGCGCGGTGCGGCGGAGCGGGAGGCGCGGAGCGGGCGCGGCCGGCCGGGCCTCGCGGCGCGCCAGCGTGGAGGCGCGCGACGCGGCGGCGTGCGGGCACGGCGTGGAGCGGGAGGCGCGGCGACGGAGCAGAGCAAGCGCGGCCGGGCCTCGCGGCGCGCCGGCCTAAGCGGCAGAAGGCAGACCGATTTTTGCTGTAACTTGTGAAGGTAGGCCGGTTTTCTTATTTTTGCTGTTGAATCGAACTCGATTTGCTGTAACTTGTGAACTCCATATGTTGTAATTTGTGAATCTTGTGGACTCAATGATGTAAGTTGATGGTTTTTGTTGGGGCATTCACTTGTGTGAATCTTGTTGTTTCAATGGCTGGAGAAGGAGGGAAGAAATAAAAGGTTAGAGAAGAACAGGAAAGAGAAGGAAGAAAAGGGAAAGGGAAAGAAAAAAAAGAAAAAAAATGGGGAGGCGGGACGGTAACGGACGGCGTCGGAGCAAACATTAGTACCGGCTCCAGTTTCCACCCGGTACTCTTTCACATTAGTACCGGGTGGAAAGAAGGCGGTACTAATGTGAGATCCACATTAGTGCCGCCTTAGCTGTACCGGGTGGCCACCCGGCACTAATGTGGGTTGCCACCCGGTACAGATGTTTGGTTTTCTAGTAGTGGATGTGATATGAAAATTAATACTCATGAAACTCTCCGCTCACACATAAACTAGCCCTACTCGGTAACATATGTAAGGTGTGAACATATCACGTGCAAACCAACGTCTCCATGAAAACCCATGCAAACCACAACAAAAAAGTCGTCTAAATTTATAAGAAAAGTCACACATGTAGATGATATGATGATACATAACCTTGTAAAATATCTTGCCCAATCTCGACTTCATTTGTGAGATATAAAAATAAGAAATTTCTCACAAATCATCTGGACACCTTTCTGACTTGAAATTTGTTATATCTCACAAACGAAGTCGAGTTTGGATAAGATATTTTACAAAGTTGTGTATCATAATATCGTCTACATGTATGATTTTTTGGTGAATTTAGATGACATTTTCACGGGGACGTTGGTTTGCACCTGATACGTTGCCAATAAATAAACAACATATTTTGTGCAAGAACCAGATGTGTGCACTAACTGCTCCGATGTTAGTGATTTGTGCACTACAGTTAGACTGACTCCAACAAGATAACGTAAAATGAGATAGGCATTCAGGAGTTTGCATCGCGCACGCAAAATTGCCGGTCTCCAATAGCGTAGAAGAAAAATACATCCTCTCCCACTCTCCTTCCGCTGCCCCTTCCCTCCCCTCCAGCTACCACCAGTGCCGCCCCCTCCCCTCCTATTCCGCCATGAGCCCTTCCCTCCCCTCCATCTGGCGCCGGCACCACCCCCTCCCCTCCTCCCACTGGTAGCCATGTCCGCACGTCCAACACAGAGGTAGAGAAGTTGGGGGTGGGGTCGACGAGGAGGCGTGTCGCAGTGGTGGGCTCTAGGAGGTGCTGGCCGTGAACGTGGATGACGTGTAGGGGTGGCGGCGGTAGATTCCTCCTCCCTGGTGGCAGCGGGATCGAAGCTCACGTGCTCGCGTCGGTCGCCACAAGGAGCTCTACCATGGTCGATTCAAGCTCCGCTGGTGACGAGAATCGACTTCTGCCGCCGCCGATTTAACTCCGCAGGCGCCGATTCAAGCTCCACTAGCACCAATTCGAGTTTCACCATCATTGATTCGACTTGTGGGAGGTGGTCGTGCTCGCCAGCAGGAGGTGGCCACGCCTGGGGAAGAAGTTCGACGATGGGAGGGCAACAACCGCCTAATCTCGGTGCTGCAGTGCACTCGACTCCCACCAGCATTTCTCCTCCGCGCAGCACCGTGCTCGCCTCACGCCACTGCCGCCACTCGCCAAATGCATTCGAGGAGAGAGACATGTATTTTTACATCTCCTCGGAGACTAACTGCATCGGGCTTTTGCCTCTTCTGTTGGAGAGAGATTTTGCGATATACAGTGCCAACTCGAGATGCAAAATTGCATTTTCCTATCCTGATGGGGTCAGCCTTAGTCACATGGAACTTGTCTCTAATGTGTGCACCACAATTTGTCATTGTACATGCATGATTGCAGAGGTTCGTCGAGGGACCAGACTCTGGCCTCTGCGGCACCAGACCGCCGCCGCTTGGATCTTAGTGAAGAAGAAAAATTAGAGATGAGGATGAAGAGATAGAACGAATGGGTGGGTGGGAGATGAGGCCGGAGAGACATAGAGATAAGGCAGGGGTGGGTGGGAGATGGGTCGTCGCGCGACAGAAAAAAAAAGAAAGGCATATGCGCGTGGGTGAATTAGTACCGGGGCTTCCCTCCACCCGGTACCAAAGAGGGTCTGACTCTTTAGTACAGGCTAGTAATACCACCCCGTACTAAAGAGTGGCCTTTAGTACTAGGTCTCGCCCCCACCCGGTACTAAAAGGGTATCACGGAGGCATTGCGGGGTCCAACCTTCCCACGCGATACTAATTCCCCCTTTAATACCGGGTGCAAAGGTAACCGGTACTATGGGCCGGGATCGAAAGTTGATTCTCTAGCTAGTAGTGAGGGTAGCTTGCTAACAACAATATCTCTTCTTCCATTGTGCACTGTCTGCTTGCTTCACTAACATTCATCTCTTCTAGGGACAGAGGCAGCCGGTGGGGCGGGGTGGGCTCGAGCCCTCCTACCGCTGTGCGCTCCATTGAAAAGAAGAGGGAACACTACAAGAAAATCGTTCACTAGTGGCGCAACTACATTTTAGCGTCATTGATTTATGACGTTCCTGGCTGATCTCGTCATAATATTTCACTTTCGAGTAAATTTAGTGACAAAAAAACTTTCATCATAACGGTTGCTACTGTAGCCGAGCATTTCCTGTTCCATGCTTGTTTTGTGATGCCATAAGCTCCACAATAGTGTCATAAACCCATTTTGGTCCCACATGTAAACATTATTTTAAAAATAGAGTGTTCCAAGTCATCATAAAATTCAGTAGGATCCCACATGTAAGTATTCTTTCGAAAATAGAGTGTTCCAAGATGTCATAAAATTTTCCAGGGTCCCACATGTAAGCATTTTCGCCAGGTCAGCGGAGGCCAGGTCACGAACATGTAAGCATTTTTGCGAGGTCAGCAGAGGCCAGGTCACAAAATGTTGCAAAAACAATTTGTCATGGCATGGGTTCGAACCAGAGACCTGGAGGAACAAGACTGTCACCACTTCTTGGTTGTATGAGTTTTATGGGAAACTCAGCTAATAGTTCATGCGAATTCTTTACTGTGACTAGGTCCCGCATGTAAGTTTCAGGTGAGTCTATAATTACGTATCGAATGGCTGCCGAGACACTTCACTCAAACTTCGCAAAGACTTTCGACTTCCGCTACGCGGATCTGCAATGGCTTGTGGTAGGAATGGCGGATCCTACCGGTGAGGGGAAAATGGTTGCACCGCCACCTCCCAGCAACAAGAGGATAAGATAGCATGACAAGGTGGGTCCTCTGGTTTGAGCTGCTGTATTTTCCCCTATCTTCCTAGGGTTGGGGATATCTAGATTTGGGGATCTAGAGGATTGATGAGCATATATGGTAGATTCAGATTTCATTATCGTACCTTTAGATTTGCACTTCGATTGGTGTTAGAAGTTGATAGACTGTAGACAATTCATGTTAGATTCAGTTAGTTTTCAATTTGCATCATCTTATGGTAGGTTTTGTATTTTAGTAGCTTCTGGATGTGCTTCAAACCACTCATTTTATGGATTTTTGTCGAGGTGCACAATTGATAGAATTGATAGGTCCTTGTATTTTGAATTTGCATCATTTTACGGATTGGTAGATTGAAGATACTATTTCAGAGCTGCAAACCGTGAAGGGACATTTGGAATCTGCCATGATTGTTAGCGTTTGCATAATTCATAGGTGTTAGATTCAGTTAGTTTCCGACTTGCATCGTTTGATGGATCGGTAGGTTCAGTTAGGACAACCATGCCCTTGCTGAGTTTATGTAGGTAGCAAACAACCAGGTTCTGTGGTGTTTGGTGGTTGTTTTACTGTACTCATACAATTGGGTTGAAGGGATTCAACTTTTTTTATAGACTAAGATGAGTTCATTTTTCAGATCGAGATGAGTTTTCTCCAAGGATGAGTTTATTTCTCCAAGAACATCTTAATGTTATTTTAGATGATCTGGATGTCTCGTCCCGGGAGAGGACTCGTTAGGATCTCTAGGGAAATTGAAAACATAATATCTTGGTTAACTATGAAAGAGAAAGAGCTTCAGTACTCACCTAAGAACAGGGAGACTAAGGGCAGAGATGACTCTGAAAGACATAGACATTAGAATAAATGCGTCAATGCATGGGTAGAGCATTGAGTTTGTTTGGCTAGTCTTTTCTTTTAAATGTTCGAGAAGTTCATTGTCAGTTGGACTGAAACGGGTACCTTGCCTATTGGTACCCGTTTCAGTCCAACTGACAATGAACTTCTTAAACATTTAAAAGAAAAGACTGACCAAACAAAGTCAATGCCCTACAATTCATTGACATGTTTGTTCCAATGTCTTTGGCATTCAGAACCAGCTCTGCCCTTAGTTTTCTTGTTCATAGGTGAGTACTGAACCTCTTTCTCTTTAGTAGCTAATTGAGATGTTAAGTTTTCAATCTCCTTGGAGATCCTGACGAGCCCTCTTCCTGGGATGAGACATCCAGCTCTTCTGAAAGAACTTTAAGAAATTCAAGAGAGACCCGCAAGACCAAAATTCACGGCATGAGATGCAGAAGGTGAAGGAACAGCTGCAGGAGGCCAAACATGAGATGGAGAAGTTCCAGCAATCGTTATGATTATGAATGGGTAGTTATGATTGTTATGAAACTTGTATCATGCTTGTATTTTGGTGTTTGCTACCGTATCATCTTATGATGTTTGCTACTTGTTGGTGGACTAGTTGTGTGAACTTTGTGGTGATGAGTTGCTATGAGATGCCATCTTATTATGCCAATTTGATTTAATCTATTCCAAATTGATTCGAGCATACTTACCATTCGGAATTCATACGCATTGCATAACTGTGGAATGAGGCAAAAAAGAAGGTAGAGGGAGAACAATGGAGGTATCGTGATAATAGGTAGAGAAGGGGGAGGTTATGACCGAGGAAAGTCCGGTCTGTTGATGTTTCGCAAGGAGGACCTTCCTAGTGATAAAAAGGGAGGAAAAGCTAAGGTGTTGTTTATTTGGATTGATCCTGAATCAGATGGTCCGATCTTTTGATGTTTTGCAGGAAGGACCTTCCTGAGTAACAATTGTGTAACTGCTTGTCCAAGTGCCGCCTATTCCACATTGCCGGCTACCGCGCACTCGGTAACTGGACACATCAAACCCAACAACAGCATGGAGCGGTTCTGGTAAGTTGGCGGGAGGAAAGCCCACGCTGCAGCCAAAAAAAGTTTTCCTACAGACAAGTGTATATATATCATTTTTCTTGACGACATGACATATACTACTGCAACTCGGCAAGAGACTCGCTGGCACCACACTCCTGTTCCTTGTGGCAAAGACTAGAGCTAACGTCGGTGCTTAGATTTGCTCATGCCCATGGCAGGAATGGCGAATTGTAGCGGCCCTAGCGGCGAATGGAGGAGCAGGACTCACTCTGGTTAGGTCAGTCCTCTGTTTTGCCATGCTACTTTGACCTGTCATACTAGGTAAGGAGAATTCTGGATTTGGGGATCTGGGTTAACAGACTATATTCATGTATTTTAAAGGTGTTTGGAGTAGACTCCGATAGCCCCAGATCATCGACACCTGGTCCTCATGAAGTTATCGTTCTAGATCCTAATGAAAATGAGTGCAAAGACGGGTTGCCTTTCCATCTGAGGTATGACTGGACAGGTGCCAACCCTGGGCGTCGGTATGTATGCTGCTGCGAGATAAACGATAACTTATTTCACTTCTAATAAATGTTGCTTCTGCGTTTGATGTTAGTGTGGTAATCGCTAATTATATGAACGAAATCGGTGACTGTAGATTGATGGCATGAAGTGCACGTCGTTTAGGTGGATAGAATCTGAATGGGATATTAGGATTCTAAAAGTTCTAGAGAAACTGATGGAAATGAAGGGAAAAGCATAAGAGTGTTGAGGGCTGTTAAGTATCATTTTTATGACCGTCAACTCCTGCATTTTGGAACATGCAAGGTACATCCACACTAAAATAGGAGCTTAAACTAATACTTTCCACTAGTGTCGGTGTCTATTCAATTGCAGGTATTTAGCATAGGAAATGGGAGGAATCCATGCATATGTGATCCACTCCAATCCAAGCCACTCAGGTTCTGGCCAATGAGGGACTACCACATGGATTCCCCTGGATCAATGATGTCACCAATCCACGTGAAACACTTTCGACGAATCATACGCTGCCACATCAGCATCACATGGATCCATGGGCCCACTTGCTACCCAAACCACCAGCAAACTTGGCATGCACGGGGGAGAGGTCATGGGGCCCACATAGCAGCCTCCTGGAGAAAGCACAGGGTGCCACGTGGACCCCTAGGATCGGCCGACCATAGGATCGGCCGAACCGACCTTTGGTCGGTTGATCCTGGACTTCCATGTGTCCCTCCCTGATTGGTCCCTTGCTGCAATCCAGGGTGTTTTGGTGACATTTAAGCCTCGGAGCAAGCCACCCCCTTGCCTATAAATAGAAGGGGAGGGGCCTAATTTCCAACACACTTTCAAGCTCTCTAGCCTTCACCTTCTCTCTTGTGTAGCTCTCTCCCTCTCTCTAGTTCTGCCCATGTGAGGTGGTTCTCACCTCTATGTGGTGGAGTAGGGCTGAGGTGAGATCTAGACTAGGATTAGTTGATAGATAGAGTAGGAGGGAGGAGTAAGTTGATGTCCTCGTGGATGTTTTGTTCTTCAATTAGATCAAAGTGAGTATTCGACATTTCTTATTTAGTCTATAGTGGACTTCATGCATGAATGATATGTTCTTGTGTTTTTGGCTCGTTCATAATTTAGAAGCTTGTGTTCTTCGTAGCACAGGGCTTCGATCCTTTAGAGCTAGATCACTAGTTCAAGTATTTGTTTGCATGTTTAGGTCCTGTGTAGTTGAGTAAGAGTGTTGTATCTCATTCGCATCCAAACCTTTCTGTTGCTCCGTAACTCGATGACGAGCATGTTCTGAACCGTACCTTTCCAAGTTCATAGTTCCGTATTTATACGGGGTGCTATAGTGTAGTTAGTGGGTCGACAGATGTAACCGCGCTATAGTAGTAATTGGTAGTGTAGACCTGGTGTCTAGACTCTGGTTATCCTACGGATACTACGTGCATTCGCGTAACGATAGAGGTAGGTTGTAGTGGTGACAGCCTGTTGGACCCTTTGAAATCCTCCGCGCCCGTGTACCGAGTAGGGCCCCCAGGCCGGGATACACCTAGACCTTTAAAAGCTAGGGTGTGTCAGCGCCCCACGGAGAGGACTATCAGCGGTCGTTTCCATCTCGAGAGTTAAGTCCCCCTAGAGAGTGCTTCTCATCTTCTACCAACCACATTTTAGCATCATTGATTTATGACGAAGCTGAATCGAACTCGCTTCTCAGGGGAGTGCTTTTGTTTTCATTTTTGTGCTGCTTATTTGAGAAGTACTTTTCCCTGCTGCTATATCAATCAGGGCTAGCATTCTTGAGCTAAATTATTAACTTGAGCATGTCTGTGGAAGCGTGGAAGCAATGATTGATGTGTAGCTGTTCATAGTGTGACTTCTTGAGGAACGCATAGTGACTCATGTGAGATGAAATATATTCAGAGGTTGGGCTGCTCTGCTGCTGCAACTGCAAACATGGCAGGTGATTGCGCCCCCGATTGCCGCTACTGATGGTTTGTCTTGCAGGGACGACTGGACTAGGGATAGCGGCCCCGGCAACTCAGCCCACATGTTGGCTGCTCCTCTATGGCAAACGCCTGCCACTGGTTGGGGGCTTATCCTCTGTTTTGGGAGAGAAAAGTCTGCCGAATCTCCAGGCAATGCAAGAGTGGGCAGGCAAACTTGTCATCCAGGCAACCTGCATTTCTTTTTCAATTGCAATTTGTATTTGTCAGGTCAGGCTTAACTAAATTTCAGCAGTGTCCAAACTATAGTATTAGTTTGCATCATTACATGCACAAACAAGCCTAGAGAAAGCAATTGAGTTGTGTTATGTCGATAATACATGCACATCAACTATATATTCTGCTTTAACTTTGCACCGCTTACAACAAAACCCTGAAGCAAATTACATTACGAAAACATTATGTTCCTTACAAACTACACACAATACTACTGTTTTATAATATCCATGAAAGGAATTCTGCAGAATCAACAATCGTGCAAATGCAATCTACCGAAAGATGTACATGTACGAAACATTTTAGAAGCTCAAAGGAAATTTGTCATTCTACATGACTGCAATGGTTCATCGGGGGTAGCTTGCTGAGAACAATATCTCCTCTTCCATTGTGTATTGCCTGCTTGCTTCGCTAGCATTCACCTCCTCCGTAGTGTACTCTCTGCCTTCTTCAACAGTAACTAGTTCAAGTGACGTGTAGCTAACCGGAGTTTCATCCTCATCATACCTTCTTGTTGTTGTAATACATGGAATTTGCTTCTTGTTCACCAGTATGCTTTCGAGTGTTGTCTCTACTTCTCTCATTGTAGGCCGCTCTTCTCCCCTCAATTTAGTACACATTTCTGCTAGCGCAGCTACGTTTCGGACTTCCCCATCTTCGTCTTCCATGACTTGAGCATCTATAATGTCAGCAAGGTTACCTAGTGCAAGGAACTTCCGAAAATGTGAAACAAGGTTGTCACCACGTTCGGAACGATAGACATATGGCTTCTTTCTAGTTAGCAATTCGATAAGAAGAACACCAAAACTAAAGACATCGCTCTTGTCCGTTAGTCGACCTGTGTAATAGTACATGGGATCTAGGTAACCCTTTGTTCCTTGAACCTCTGTAGTTACTCCAGTCTGATCAATTGGGATGTATCTTGAAGTTCCAAAGTCGGATACTTTTGCTGTTAAATTGTCATCAAGAAGTATGTTTGTGGACTTAATATCTCTATGAAATACTGGCATTGAAGCAGCTGAATGTAAGTAGGATAGAGATCTAGCAACTTCCAATGCAATCCTTATCCGGTCAACCCATGGTAGTGATATTGGCCCATCAACATGGAGATGTTTGTAAAGGGTTCCATTTGAGATGAACTCATAAACTAGAAGTGGGACTTCTGTCTCGAGGCAACATCCTAATAGTTTCACCACATTTCTATGGTTGACCTGAGAAAGAATAGCAACTTCATTTATGAATTCATCAATTTCTCTTTGTACTAAAATCCTTGATTTCTTGATTGCCACAACCTTTAGATCTATAATTCCTTTGAATACAACGCCATGCCCCCCTCCACCAATCACACGTGCTCTATCAAAATTGTTTGTAGCCTTCTCTAGCTCCCTTAAGGTAATAAGCATCCTTTCTCCAATGTCCGCATTGTGTGATATTAGCTGCTGCAATAATAACCCATGATTTTGATTGAAAAATTTCTCTCTCATATTTTTCGCCTTGTGCAGCTTGATTTTACGTATTATGAAGGGAACCCCTAGCGCTAGTAAAAAGCTTAATCCACCACCTACTCCAAGCCCGATGCTTAAACCTGAGAAGAGAAAAATATAATGGATGGGCTAAATGAGTGAGTTGGAATCATGTTCAAAACGGAGGACATGTAATGTTCCGATGATAGTAATATGAAAAACATGGTATAATAGGTGGGCACCCATATTGTGCTTTGTCACCTGTGAAAGAGTTCTTCTTTGTTATTGCAACACACCCATCTTTCATGAAAGGATTTCCGTAGGTTCCATTAGGGCATTGGCATCGAAAAGTTCCCAGCAAATTTCGGCATATTCCATAGCAACTGTATGCCTCCGGAGTCCGACACTCGTTTATGTCTGGAAAATATACATGTACAACATAGCAAAAACGTTAACACGAACTATACACTGGAAAGAAAACCATCATACCATTCGATAAACATTGATAATAATGTAATGGCGTGTTTGCCAAGGGACAAACCTAAATTAGGCATGATCGATGAGCATGCTAAATACTCCATCTCTCCAGTCAAGCTATTATAAAATTCATTACATTTATACAAAAGAATAAAAACAAAAGATATTTATGAAATCAAATGGGTATAATTAGATTCATTATTAAGTATGTTCTTATTATAGTTTACTTCTTTGATGTCATAGATGTGTTTTGATGATCAAAATTAGCACGGCTGAACGAACCGATCTGCAGATTAGGTTAACTAACTTAATCAAAAATGAAAACTGGACTTCACCACTATGGGTAGCTTTCATCGAGACAATTGGAATGCATACATATAATGTCTGATTTGGAGTTCAAATGAGATATTACTATCAAGGTGTGATCGTCAATCTGAGTTGCATTTTGATACCTTTGCATCCATCTGGGCGAGAAGCGTTGCCCTTGTAGCCATCAGGGCAGAGGCAAATATAACTTCCCGGAATATTCTTGCAGACGCCGTAGCAAGGGTAGCTCTCTGAAGAACTGCACTCGTCTATATCTAATAAACAAACATATTATTAATTAAAAACTTAAGCTTGCAGACCCATGTAGCTCAATGCAAGGATATTTATGAAGTGAAGTTACTCGGTCTTATACCTTGGCATCCATCGACGATGTAGGGGTTTCCTTGGTAGCCATCAGTGCACTGGCACGTGTACCCATTACCCAGGAAAGTCAATGTGTTTAGGCAAGAGCTGTTGGTACTGAGGCATTCAGGAGCGGACACATTTGTAGGACACGACAGATTACTAGATATTAACCAGCTTAGCGTGGCCGGCACAGCTTCAGGCGGCATGTCTTCAATTTGTTCAATTTGGTTGGTATAATTAAAATTCTGATCAACAATGTACACCGAACCTAAGTTATCTGGACTGAATGATGATGATGATGGAGAAAGTTTGTGGATCTGAATGTTATAGAAAGAGTAGCCAAGATCAATGTTCGCCTGACAACACCTAATGCCGGCACAGCTACCATCCCCAACAAGAGTAGGGCCTCCGGCGCCGTAATTCGGACAGATCGCAGTGCAAGAAGCGATCAATTGATCAGAACCTCCCCCCAGGACGTCGACCCGGACGTTGCAGCTTTCCGCACGTAGCATGTTGCGATAGGCGTACTGATCCGACAGGAAGAACGGCCCGCCCCGTGGGAGGCCAACCCCCCATGTTCTATTCACGGTGGCGGTGGTGCGTCGTCGTCCATCACTGACATCGTCGTCGGCGGCGGCACCGAAGGTCACACGGCTGCTGTTGATGCGCACCGTGGCGTTAGGAACGGAGATGTCGAGCACCGGCACGGTGCCGTCGCCGAGGAACAGCTTGGGCGGATGGAAGGAGCGGTCGTCGCAGGTGAGGTTGAAGCCGGCGGCGTGGTAGCAGCCGGGCTCGATGCCGAACGGGTACGGGATGCTGATGTTGCCGCAGCTCCTGGTGCAGTTTGTAATCCCCGCCCCCGTGGCTGCCGCTGGTGCTGCGCCGCCGAACGGCGGTGGCATCGGCAGCAGTGTGGCAACTACCGCGGCGAAAGCTACGGCGACCCTCCTACCATCTACCTTCTGCATTTTGTGCGTACGTGTATGTGCAGTGCTATGCGATGATAGCGCAATATGCTCTCGTTCTTTTGGGTAAGGGAAGCACTTGCAACCGTGTTATATACATGGTATACATACATATACATAATGCACGTGCACTGTACGTCGATGCAAAATTATTCGCGGTGACGACTTGACTCAGATGACAGATCCTCACAAGTCATGTGTTTCTGGCATTTTTCCAGTTCCATCCCCTGGTGGCCTGGTACAAGCTGTGACTAGCTTTTTGACAACATAGATCTTGTGAATTTCGGGGCACATCACCGTCGTTTGCTAGTCAGTAGTCCACCCCACTCCAAGAGGGAAAAGTGCCACTAGCCCACTACTGCGCTCGCGTGCTCTCCTCCGTGAAGACCTCGCTCGATCGTCACACCCGCACCGAACCTATCAACGACGAGAGCAATGGAGAATTGAGACCACCCCGTGAGTATATATATATGGTCAGATAGGTTAGGCCTGCTGGGCAGCTTGAGACCTAGCTCTAAAAAGCCTGGCTCTAACACGGCTCGTCACGAGACGAGAGTACGTAATAAATAGTGCCCGAGCTGACCTAACACTATGGCTTGGGCCACAACCTTCATGCTGGGATAGCTCGAGCACGACACAATTAGTGGGCTAGCACGAAGCTAGCCTGTTAAACCCCAGCCATTCATTCCTCCACCCCCACATACCAGTTGTTGTCATGCTCTGGAGCTGCCTCATCCACTCCATGGGTCCCTCTATCTCGCAATATCTCCCCACACCCCCCCTCTCCACCTTAATAAACCTCCACCCCGACCATTCCTCCCTCTTTCTCCTTTAGCCAGAAGCCGCACCTGCCGCCATTGGTGGGGGTCGCGCTCAGTGCTGCTACCGTGGGGGCACGACAAGAAGCAACATCGGCTGTTGCCACCAGGATGGTTGGCCGCCCTCCGAGGCTCATTGAGACCACAGTTGGGAGTCCTGTTGGGCTGCTGCCTGTCGTCACCGCTGGGAGGCGCATCGATCGCCTCCACCAGACCTCTCCCCCCTTTGCTCCGCCTTTGATCAGGATTTACACCACCGTGAGGGCATGGGACGCACACCGTTGTTTGTCCTTCCGTCCTCTCCATGTGCTACACCCAAGGGGAGGAGCTAGCCATAGCACAATGGGCCAGTTGGACCATCGTCAGTTAGCACTAAAAAATGTCATAGTGTCGGCCTGAGCTGATAGTTCAGCACGGTGGTCTGACCCGGCTCGACACGGCTAGACCCATTGAGCCAGTTACTGTCGAGCCAAGTTAGGTCGGGCCAAATCGAGCTAGTGTCGGATGGCCCATCTGGCCATTTATACCATGCGGAAATCTTATATATCTTCCGGAAGGTAGGAAGAGGTTGAAACTTTCAATAATTGAGATTTGTGCGAACGTTTCCAATAATTAGATCTTCACTCTAAAAACCCTAGCTTCCACCTCGACCTCGCGCCCTGCTCCGCCGCTCGACCCCACCGCCGGCCGGTCCTCCTACACTGCGCAGCCCCGACCCCGCCTCTGGCATGCCCTCTTTAACATCCCGGATTTTAGGACATCTAACTTACCTACATTTTCTAACTTTTTCTACAACAATAACATGATCCTCTTTTCCCTGGAATATTCAAATCTATTTTCTTTTTATGCAGTGAATCGGATATATGTGTTGCATATGATTGCTCTTTTAGAAATCTCCTCTTTCAATCGTAAGGTCCTTCTCTTAGTGTTCATCACACACACGATTAGGATCTTTTCCCGTTCAAACCTACCCTTCAAATTTCCCCAAATTTAAACCCATTTCAAATTTGGATCTCAAACTCCTTCTCAATTAAATGGCAAACCTGTTGCTTGCCATTTGGGCCACCTCCTTCCTTTATTCATTATCACGGCCCAGCCAGCCAACCACCATCTCCTCTTGGTCCAGCTGGCCTGGCCCGCACGCGCTCGCAACCTAGCTCTCTGCCTCCCACCTGCGGCCCAGCTCGCATACACACCCGCCAGCCCACCACAGCACTGCCGCCAGTCCAGCTCGCCACCGCCTGCGGCCCACACGCGCGGCCCAGTTCGCCTCCACCATCCGCGCAGGCCAGCCTGCACACACACAACCTTGCGGCCCACCGCACCGCCAGCCCAGCGCCCCACTCCGCCAGCCTAGCACAAGAAATTTTTTATATTACTTTTTCTGATTTTTCGAAAATATAGGACCGTCTGATAATTTATCAAAACTAGACTACAGCCGTCGTAGGCCACGGCGACCGCCGTGCGCTACGGCGGTTGCAGGCATGGTGACACTGACTGCCGTAGCATAGGGCGGTTAGCCAAACCGCCATGTGCTACGGTAGTTTGCTAGCAACCTCCTGGTGGGTGCAGGAGGCGGGGGCGGCATGCAGCGGACATGTAGCTGTCGTGGGCCGCGGCGGTTGACCCACCCAACCGCCATGGCAGATGGCGGTTATTTTTTTAAAATTTAGATGATCTGATACATATTTTTCGTGAACACACAAATTTGCAATGGCATATACGACACGACTACTGAGCTAGCATGCGATGTTTGCTTATGGTTTAGGGTTTAGGATGATGCTCGATATTCCTTAAGGGCTCGTATGGTCTATTCAAGGCTTGGGATAGGTTAAGATGACCTAAAGATATTTCTAGAAATTTCCTTAGGGTTTCTAGAGCTAAGATATGCGATACGCGTATTCCCGGGTGCACTAACAGAGGTTTTTCCATTTACCCGGGGATGGGCAAAAATGGAAAAGTAATTTAGAAAGGTCAACTATGGAAACAAATGGCATGGCTAGGTTTAGAATAATTCCTAATATTTTTAGGAATTTTCTTAGAATTTTTGGAAGTGGCTAAGTGCTCTAACTAGAAATATGTGTGCACTAAACGTGTGGATTTAGCAAGAACATAGGGGCTGACGCAGGTGGGCGTGAGCGTCAGTGCACTGTGCCATGGACCGGGGCGTGGCTGGTGAGGGCGGTCCACGTGAACCAGGCGCACGGGGTGAAGGTGGGGCTGACGCGGTCGTCGCGTGCCTTACGCGTGCGACTGACACGCGGGCCCCGTGCTGGCGTGGCTGCCACGCGGGCGTGAAACTTAGCGGGGTGAAGGTTGGAGCCTGCAGCTATCGTGGCGTACGGCGGTTCATCTAGCCATCACCATACCCTACAGTGGTTTGTCGGTCAACCGCCAAGGGGACGGCGGCTAGGCTTGCCTCCGTTAGTCCCCGAGGCGGCTGTCCCAGCCGCTGTAGCGCACGGCGGCTGGCTTTGCAACCGACGTGTGCTACAGCAGCCGCCGTGGTCTACGACGGCTGTAGTCTCGTTTTGGTAAATTCTCAGATAGTCGTATATTTTCGCGAAATCAGAAAAAATGGTATAAAAAAATTCCTAGCGCGGCCTGCTTGCTCGCCTCGCACGCACACGCCAGCGCCGCCGCGTCAGCGCCGCCGCCGACGCAACACTGCCACCGCACGCCATAGCGTCGTCCCGCCGCACTGCCCGCCGCAACACGCGCCGCAATCCCCTTCCCTCACCGACGCGCGCGCACGCGCGACGCCGCAAGCCACTGCAATCCCGCCGGCGCCATTAATGCCCGGCCAGGAGCTGTCCCGGCGAGCCTATCCCCTCCGCGCTGGCCGTCCCTATCCTCCTGGAGCTTCCTTGGCCACGAAGCAAGGCCCCGGAGCTCCCTGTCCGCCTATAAATAGAGGGCCCCCTGCCGGAGCTCCTCATACCACGGCCGGGACCCGGGAGCTCCTTCTGCCTCCCAAGGTCGCCCCTCTCTCCCTCCCCTTCTTCCCCAACTAGGCCCTAGAATCGGTCGCCCTCTCTCCACCGATCACAACTGTCACACCTAGTTTTGGAAGCAAAACCAGATACTAAATTTACATGTGTCCAGGATCAAGTTTACACATGCAAACGACATAGTAAAGTACCAAAACGCAATGTCATAGTGTATTATTATTACAGACCGAAAGTCTTTTATTCTAACACTTGAAACGAGTAGCTAACAGCGGAAAAGTAAACACGGACGTCCTCCACAGGCAGTCGACTGGGGAACGCACGCCTAGAACTCATCGAAGTCTTCTGGATAGTCTTCAAATCTTCCGTCTGAGCAGTAGTCCGGGTAGTGTAGTTGCAAGATAAAAATAAACAAGCATGAGCACATGTCGTACTCAACAAGAGAATAGAACTAATACAACATCTCCAGCAGAGCGGAGGGAGGGGAGCTCTACCAGACTTTTGGATGACGGACCGCGGGGTATAGCTAGGCTGTGCGACGCTGAGCTGAGCGGCGGAGACCAAGGAGCGGCAGCGGACTTCGCCTGCTGGGCTACAAACGATGCTGGGCTGAAAAGAGAGAAAGGGAGGGGGAGGAAAAAGAAAAGCTTTTATTGTTTTTCAAAAGGGGGTCAAACAAATGAATTCAAATACAAATTTGAATTCAAACAACCAAAATAAATGCACCACCATGAATGCAACAAACACCAAGCCATTTATTTAATTTAGAAAAAACAAATAATATTTTCTTTTCTTTTCTATAGTGTATTCCCTGTAAATAAAATAAATGTTGGGAAAAAATTTAAAATTAAGAGAAAATTGTTGTTTAATTTTTCTTCCTATTCACATTCAGAAATTTAAGAATTTCAGGGTATGACAGCAACCATGCTCCTAGCTTGGGCTCTGGCTGGTGTCCAGAGCGCCAGGATCCATCCATGAGCTCAAGGAGTTCATGGGCTTCTCCCACGGCGTCCGGTGAGAAAGGAGGAAGAAGCCAGGGGTTCCCTGTCCTTATGACAGGTGGGCCCTACGCACAAGAGATACGCACGGGAGTCCCCTCCTCTTTGGTTTTTCCACTTGAAATTGTGCACCCACTAAACGTACACGAAAGTTTAGTTCTAGTCCTTAGCCACTTCCAAAAATTCCCAAAAATACTACAAAATATTCTAAGCTTATTAACATAGTCATCTTGCCCAGATTCCGCCTTAAGAGCCGAAGTGGATCTGCCGAGTAGCTCTGACATTTCTTTCGCCTGATCTTGTGCCGGATCCATCTGTCATTATGTGTGCCGCACGGCACCGAGACAAGTGGTGTATGTTGTACAAGTTCTCTGGCATCTAGTAGTAAATTCCCCTTTAAGGATTTGTGATGTCGCGCCACTCCACCTACTCGTCGTGTCCTTTCTAGTAGGGCAGGGATAGGTTGAAGTCGAGTTGTCGTGGCGACATCTAGCCACCCTACCCGTGTAGTACCAGCATATAGACATGTTGTGCTTCGCCCCAGCCTTTGCTGCTAAACCCATCTCTGCACAAGTTCAACCCTAGGTTCCGCCCGATTTTAGAATCCACATACATCGCATATCTGTTATGCTGCCCGAGTCTTAGGTCCGCTTACACCACCCTACCCAAGTTTTAGGTTCACATCCGCCACATAGCTGTTATGCCGTCTGACTGAAACCTTAGGTCTCAGTCCCCACGTAGTCGTTGTACTGCCCGCACCAAGACCACATATCGTCAGGCATAAACATTATGCTACCCGACGAAAACCTTAGGCACTAACCCCTCTAGCCGTTATGCCGCTCTATAGAAACCCTAGATATAAACCCCCCTTAGTCGTTATGCCGCCCGACCACCACCTCATTTCCATCCACACCTAGTCGTTATGCTGTCCGTTGGAAACCCCACGGTTTCCCTCTTCTCCGCTCGGGGCTTCACCTATCAAGTTAACCCCGACACACTCTTCTTCTCTCAGTCCATAGGAGTTGACTGATGTATTATTTTATTGATTGTTTTTGTTATTATTATTTTATTCGTATAAAGAGGGTAGACGACTGAGATTCTGCCCGAAGTCAAGGATCCGGAAGGGTGAGAAGCCCAGGACCCTGGTCATCCAGGAATCGTTAAGGATCTATAATGTGAAGGCAAGTCCTAGCACCACCCCTTGATCATACTTTTTCCACTGTTTTATAATTAGGATAAAATATGCTAATATAGTAACTTGACTTGCATTTTTGTCAAGGACCTGATGATCCCGATCTCGACTTTGTCGATGACCGAGCATCATCCTTAGATTTATTATTCATAATTATTCGTGAATGGAACTCTGGTGATAGGAAGAGATAGAGAGAGTAATAAAATGAACGCACTAAAGTGATAGACTCCATAAGGACAGACTTGGGAGTATGGGGGCAGCCTTGGTGGAGGATCCTGTCCATGCTTACTCCGATCGTATAAGGTTCGGTTCGTGGGAAAGTCTTTCCAGTGAATAGTATGATGATACGTAGCAAAAAAGGTACAACCTCTCGGGAGTGCCTATTTATGTGTGGTCCTGAATCGCACCCCACTACTGAACCTAGTAAATCACCCCAAGGGGCCACTGTGGGCAACGGATATGCTGGAGCAGGACCTTCATAGAGTCTCAGGTCTGGCCGGTACGGGTCATTGTGAGATGACGTCGAGAGTGGCGCGGTGGTATTGAGAGTGGCGCGGTGGTATTGTATACCACATTTTTATTGATGCATCGTTCCCGGGAGAGAAACCCATACGTGGGTAATGACCCTTGCTTAGGCCCCAGTGTAGACGTGGGTGGAGCTAGTGAATGTTGTCTAGGATCGGATGATAGTGTAGTCCAAGAATAGATGCCGGTGGGCATGGTTCTCGCAGCCAGTACCGCCTCTGCAGAGGTATGGGCTGGTCAGACGTATGGGTACAGTGTACGCCTCTACGCAGAGTATAATCTATTCGAATAGCTGTGGTTCTCGGTTAAGAACACTCATGGTCAAAGCTCATGTCGATTAATCAACATACATACTTGTGAGATTGGTGAGATAGGGCTGTGGCCTTTAGAGAGAGTGATGAGGCGGAATGACGGCTCAGAGGACACTGGTGGTCTCTGAGTTTATTAAAACTTGGGAACTGGTAGGGGAGGATTCGTGTTCCCCCTCGAGGGCCAACTTACATATTTATACCTGCTTTACTTTGAGTATTTCCAGCACTACCTTACTTGCATTTAGTTACTATTATTATAATCAGACCTGCCTCCTTTTCTTGAAACCTTGCATATAGTTATAGAATATAATTTATAAGCTAGGATTTTTTGAGTACATTGATGTGTACTCAACCTTGCCTTACATATGTACAGGTAGTCTTCGCGGGTTCCAGGTGTTGTAGACCATCTAGCTAGTGGATGGGCACATGTGCTTCCCTTCGCTGCGTTTGAGGTATTTCTTTGGATTATACCCATCTTATTGCTCTATATACTTAACTCTGACAAGAACTGTGCTAAGCTACCCGATCCAGGAATTAGCACAGGTACTTAGCGGGACTCCCGAGGGAGGTACCCCACACCCTCCCGCACCATCACCGGCCTCCCGCGCTTCATCTGCGCTGCCGGCCGCCGTCGCGTGCTCCTCTACGGCCCCACATTGTGTGCTAGCAAGCAGTCACAGCCCCGATATAACTCCCTCTCCTGCGCCCCACGCACCACTGCGGCCGACGCCCATGCCGCCCTGCGCGCCGCCGTGGTTTGGCCGGCCGGCATACCACCTCCGGCAGACAGATTTCGGTGCTCGCGGGCCGCCGGAGTTTGGGAAAATGTAAAAAAAAATGTTGATTTTTTCCAAAAAAATGTTGAAACATTTTCAAAAAAAATGTTGATCAACATTTTCATAAAAAATGTTGGTGAAAACATTTTGGAAAAATGTTGGATCCAACGTTTTCTCTAACAAAATGTTGATGCAACTCTTTCCATAAAAATGTTGGTTAGTTCAACTTTCTGTGAAAAATTTTAGTTCAACTTTTTGTTTGAAAAATATTGTAACATTTTTAAAAATATTGTAATATTTTTTAATTAATAATATGAGGTGGAATAGTGGGAAAATATTAGCCAACAGTTTTAGATAGGTTTTGGTGGGCTTTAAGTTTCAACTCTTATCCACCTTCCAGTAGCCATATAGGAGTTAGGGGACTCCTTGCTGTGCGTGTATGCTAAACCTTGCTCTATTCCGTTCTGGCCGTAGAGTAGTCGGCTTCCTCTAACGGCAAATAAATTCCTTCATTGCCAATAAAGTTCATAGTGTATTTTCGGCTTCCATCATTATGGTCTTGTTTAGTTTGCAAAGTGTCACTCAAGTTTTTGGTTGTTAATTAGGAGAACTAAACATGATCTAGTTATAAAAAATTACATAGACAGACTACAATTTGTGAGACCAATCTATTAAACCTAATTAATCCATCATTAGCACATGTTTACTGTAGCACAACACATTGTTTAATTATGACCTCATTAGACTTAATAGATTCATCTCGCGAATTAATCCACGAGTTATGAAATTGTAGCGAACATGGCCATCTGAGTCATTTGTTTGAGTATGATTTTGGTGATTCATGGTAACATGAGCAGTGATACCAATCAAAGTGTTTGAGCATGTCTTTGTAGACACTCTAGGTCTCATGGATGCAATCACAATCAAAGCCAAAGATACAAAGAGAAGAAAAAGAACTGCTAACGCCCTACTTTCTAGTTGCGTCGGGCTAATTTCTATGTGCTCAAGCTAGAAGCTGAGTCTGAGTTGACACCGTCGTATCAACCGACGGTTCTCCGAAGAGGCAATGGTGCAAGCATCGGATCAATTTCTGCAAGTAAGGCGCGGAGAAGTAAAGCAACGGATCAACCGATGGCTAGCGGTGCAAGCATTAGATCAATCATTGGTAGAAGCATATTTTTGTCAGCAGATCCAACGGCTATGTGACAAAGTCAGAGGCATTAGATGAACTAACGCTCCATTGGTGCAAGCGTCAGATGAATGACGTTAGCAAAATTAGGGTAAGGTTGCAACAACTAAGTAATGTGGAAGGGCACCGGATTAACCAATGCTATGAAAAATGCACTATCGGTTGATCCGATGGTATTCGTTAGCCAACGGCTATATGGATGCCTTGGGCTATTTATATCTCTTCCACTCAGCCATTTGAGGTTGCTGGAGTCTGCCGAAGTCCAGAGGAGTGCAAGAGACATTGAGATCACTGCACATCCATATCATCATAGTGCTTAAGTGTTCACCCGAAAGCTTTGCACTTGCTTAATTAGGGATTGTGTTTAGCAAGCATAGGCTTAGAGATTAGTGTATGCAAGGTGTGTCAACCTTGTCGGTGATTCTAGAGTGGATAAAAGTGTACAAGGTGTACCAGAGCCTTGGGGCCTTAGTGTCTCTCTAGCAAGTCTTCGACCCTCTGGCTTGGTGCTGGAGTGGTGTTGACGTTGTGCGCAGAGGACGTGGAGACCATCTCCATTGGTGCAGAAGCTCTTTAGTGGAGACGGTATCAAGGTGACCAAGAGGCTTGGTGACCGAGAAGCAATACTCTTGTGTGGAGTGCTTCAACAACATGGACTAGAGGTGGCTTAGTGCCTACCGATACCACGGGATAAATCGTGTGTCAAGAGTTTACTTCCTCTTATCCCTCTTTATGTTTCCACATTTCATACTTGCAATCTTTACTTACCTTTACTTTTACTTTTGTAGAGTAGTATCTTGTTAGGATTGACTATAGGTTGCAAAACTTATTTTGGGATGAGGGTTTCACACTATCAACCGTAAGAAATAATCTAGTTTACTTTTATGCAAAGTAGTGGAAGCCATATATTCAAGTTTTAAGTTGTCTAATTCACCTCCTTTCCCTCTTAGGCTACAAGCACTGATTGATTCCTTACAGGAATGAGCCCTGACATTAATATATGTTTAATACCCCTAGTTAACTTTTTTCCTCAGAATATTGAGGGCAATTGCATATCTTTTTATTAATAGAAGGGAAAAGAACCACATACAGAAACATAAACACACACATCCACACACTACAGAGAATAATCATCTATTATTGAGAGGAAAGATATGACCAAAGATCCTGTACCCAACATGTCAAGCTGTGCGCCAGGCAGTCCCCTAGCACTAACCATACACCATTGAAAGCCCCTTATTAGCATATTTCATTAAAAAATGTTGGGTTTGGATTGATGGTTTTTTTTTTGTTTTTGTTTTTGGCTGCGTCGTCAGGGGAAGCTCCTGCACTTCATTTATCAAGTTGCAGATTATGTCCCTCAAGTCGCACTCTGAGCAGCTGCACATCAATCATTGCCTCTCCACAGACATGCTCAAGTTAATAATTCTCAGCTGCATTACTTTAAGAATGCTTAGGCCCTGATTGATAGAGCAGCAGGTAAAAGTACTTCTCAAATAAGCAGCATAAAAATGAAAACAAAAGCACCTCCCTGAGAAGCGAGTTCGATCCAGCTTCTGGATGTGTTTTAATTAGTACAAATAGGAGCGGTGTGGAGAAGCGTCTCTAGAAAAAGCTGCAAAAGAACATAACGTTTGACTGCTAGTTTTAGCTTAATTTAACTACAAGCAGAATTTAAACAACTCTCGACTTTAATTCCGTGATACAAGTTACAACAAACTGGAAAAACAAAATAATAACATTTGAAGTTCAATTGACAAATACTAAGCACATCATGACTTTGTTCTTATTAATCACTTAGAAGACAGTAAAGGAAGGTCATCGTTGTTCTGGATTATACAAGTTCATCGAGGGTAGCGTGCCGATAACAATATTTCCTCTTCCATAGTGTATTGTCTGCTTGCTTGATTGGCTATCTGTCCAGTTGGCATGTAAGGAACCCAAGTTTCATCCTCAACAGCCCTTGGTGCTGTAATGCATGAAGCATGCTGCTTTTTAGCTACTAAGGTTTCGAGTGTCATCTCCACTTCTCTCATTGTAGGTCGGTCGTCTCCACTCAGTTTCGTACACGCTGCTGCTAGTGTAGCTACTTCTTGCACTTCTCCATCTTCCTCTTCTATGACTTGAGAATCTATTATGCTAAACAGGTTGCCTTGTACTAGCAGCTTTACGAAATGTGAAACAAGACTATCATCATCTACACTGGACCGGTAAAGAAATGGTTGCTTCCTAGTAAGAAGTTCTATAAGAAGAATGCCAAAACTGAAGACATCACTCTTATCTGTCAGCCTGCCTGTATAATAGTACATAGGATCTAAGTAACCAATTGTTCCTTGAACAGCTGTAGTTATTCCTGTTTGATCAATCGGGATGTACTTTGAAGCTCCAAAATCGGATACCTTTGCTGTTAAACTATCATCAAGAAGTATGTTGGACTTAATATCTCTATGAAATATTGGCATTGAAGCGGCTGTATGTAGATAGGATAAAGCTCTAGCAATTTCGAGCATAACTCTTAACCGGCCAACCCATGGCAGTGATATTGGACCTTCAACATGAAGATGCTGATGAAGAGTTCCATTTGAGATGAACTCATAAATCAACAATGGAACTTCTGTCTCATGGCAACATCCTAATACACTACTACACAAAACATTTGTAGGAGCGAGACCTTTTTTTTAGGAGCGGGCGAATTTGCCGTCCGATCAAAGAAATCCGTGTGACACTGTAGTAACTAAATCCGCACCTACAAATCATTTTTTGGAGCGGGTGATGGGGTCATCCGCACCCAAAAATAATTTTTAGGTGCGGATGACCCCATCACCCGCTCCTGGAAATATACTCATTTCTAGGAGCGGGTGATGGCGTCACCCGCACCTAAAAATGATTTTTAGGAGCGGGTGATGGTGTCACCCGCTCCTAGAAATGGTCTCGTAACAAAAAAATTCATAACTTTTCCATATGATCTCGGATGAAGACAAATTTTATATGGAAATTGTATAGCTCGACGAGACCTAAATTTTTGTAGTTGAAAACTTTTTCATTTGAGATTGTTTAAAATTTCAAAATATCCATTTAAGTTCTATGATATGTTCACAAAATATATATCTCTTATATAGTTTAATGGAACTATATGAGAGGCATATAAGATTTGTGAAGAATGTGACTAACACTATACCGCATGAGCAAACCCTCAAAATAAAAGTTGTACATATTGAGAAGTTATGAAACTTTGTAGTTGAAAGTTTTTTAATTTGAATTACTTTTGTCAACGAAAAGTACCTTTGAATTTTTGAAATTTGAAAATTTGAAATTTTCAAACGACCTCAAATGGAGAAACATTCAAAATAAAAGTTGTAGATCTTGAGAAGTTATGAAACTTTGTAGTTTACAACTTTTTTATTTGAAATCATATAGATCAAGAAAGTTCCCCTCAAATTTGAATCTCTGAAATTTGAAATTCAAAATTTGTAAATGACCTCGAATGGAAAAACTCTCAACATGAAAGTTATAGATCTTCGAAAGTTATGAAACTTTGTAGTTGACAACTTTTCATTTGAATATGTTTGAAGTCTCAAAAAAGCAATTTACACTCGGCGTAGTATAATATGAGTAGAATGAAAACGGGATAGGGATGCATATGAGTGTGTGGTCCAGTGGTAAGGGAGGCTTCGCGCGAACCCGGAGGTCGCGGGTTCGAACCCCATGAAGCGCGTAGCGTCGCGACTTTGCGCGAAAAATGCGGTGACTTGTAACTTGATGGCTTGGGGCGGCGGGTGGCTGGCCAGTGGGTCCTCCCCTAAAAATAAAATTTTTTTGCTATTTATTTCGATCGTTTTAACGCAGTTTTCAAACTTTCTTTTTAATCGATTTCTAGGTGCGGACCACCCCGTCACCCGCACCTAGAAATCGATTTCTAGGTGCGGACTACGGCGTCACCCGCACCTGGAAATGCGTTTCCAGGTGCGGGTCGATTACCCGCTCCTAGAAATCGCTATTTCTAAAAGCGACAGCTAGGAGCGGGTTTGACGCCCGCACCTAGAAATGCAATTCCGCCCGGTGCTAAAAACGTTTTGTGTAGTAGTGATAGCTTCACCACATTTCTATGGTTCACTTGAGAAAGAACAGCAACTTCATTAATGAATTCGCCTATTTCCTTCTGCACCACAATCCTTGATTTCTTGATTGCCACGACTTGTAGGTCTATAATGCCTTTGAACACAATACCATGCCCTCCTCCACCAATCACACGTGCTCTATCGAAATTGTTGGTAGCCTTCTCTAGCTCCCTTAATGTAATGATCATCCGTTGTCCAATATCGGCATTATGTGATAGCAACTTCATTAATGAATTCGCCTATTTCCTTCTGCACCACAATCCTTGATTTCTTGATTGCCACGACTTGTAGGTCTATAATGCCTTTGAACACAATACCATGCCCTCCTCCACCAATCACACGTGCTCTATCGAAATTGTTGGTAGCCTTCTCTAGCTCTCTTAATGTAATGATCATCCGTTGTCCAATATCGGCATTATGTGATATTAGTTGCTGCAATCCATGATTTTGTTTGAAACATTTCTCTCTCAACCTTTTCACCTTTTGTAGCTTTATTTTACGTGTAATGATGAGAGCACCAAGTGCTAGCAGAAGACTTGTTCCGCCGCCTACTCCTAGCCCAATACTTATACCTGAAAAAAGAGAAAATTGATGGGCTAAATTCTTGAGTTGGAATCACCACAAATAAGCATGGTTTCATCTACAAAGGAGTACGTGCAGTACTGCGATAACGACATTATGTAAAATAAAGTAATAGGCGGGTATAGTAGCTTTTCACCTGTGAATGAATTCTTCCTATTTATTATAATGCACCCATCTTTTGTGTGAGGACTTCCGTAGGTTCCATTAGGACATTGGCATTGAAAACCTCCATGCGAATTTTGGCAGGTTCCGTAGCACGAATAAGCTTCTGGGTTGTCGCACTCGTTTATGTCTAGAAAATACATGCACAAGAACAACATAGCAGACATATGCATGTTAACACATTTATATTTTGGAAGAAAAACGCACCATTCTAGTGTCTGTAAGCATTAGTAATTCAATATCATGTTTTCTGAGGGATAGAACTATAATTGAGGCTAGATTTTTTTTAGACTAAGGATTAAAATCCGGCCTCTATATCCACGAGTGGATATATACGGCCAAAGGTTACAAGATAAGAGTTCTTAGACTCTAAACCTCACATCGAGGAAAACAAACAAACAAAAGCTCTGAGACAAAGGCAAAACAACTAAGTTTCTTTCTTCTTCTCCATCCACGCTTCAACGCTCGCATAGCAATTCCGCCACAAGTGAAGAAGGTCCACATGACTTTCAAGGTGACGCCTCCAAGAAGGATACGACGTCGAAGCCGCCGTCGCCACCCCTCCGTTGAGCCGGAAAAGGTTTTCACCTAGAAAATCATTGACCTAGCAGGAAGCATCCCAACAAACAACTCCAAGGAGGCTCACGAAGACGCCGTTGTTGCTGACACCGACACCACGACCGGGTTAGGCTTTCGCTCGAAGCTCCTGCACAAAACACCATAGCAGCATGTACCGAAGGAAGACCAAAATGCCATACAGCATCGGGCAGTCCCTTGTGAGGAAGAAGGACGCCCACAGCTGAAAGCTGACCCGGCGACCAAGACCAAGTTGAACCACAACGCTGGATGGCCGCCGGTAGCGTGAGGGCAAGCACTTAGGCTCCCCTCGACCAGACCAACGACAAACGCTGAGCCTGATGCGTGGCCGGCGCCGCCGGCCCCAAGACAGAGGAAACAGAGTGGAGGAAGACCAAGCGGAACATGTCGGGGTCACAGATCTGAGCCGCAACCAACCAGCCGCCCGCCGTCGATGCCCCCTTTTACCGCTGCCGCCATGAGATACCTCTTTCAGATCCAACCGTTGAGGGGCCAGGGCCGGCCATGGTCGATCGGGAACGATGCGTCGCCACACCATCCACGCGCTGCTCCTCCGCAGCACGCAGCGCCTCCGGCCGTCGGCCCCCACACGGGGAGCCGCCATGGCTGTCGGGCCCCTGCACGGGGAGCAGCCATGGCCGCCGAGCATTGACCCCCGCCCAGGACCATCGCTCGCGGCCAGATCCAAGCACGAGAGCCCCGCCGCCGCCGTCCTAGGGGCCGGCCGGACTTCCAGCGTACCCCTCTGACGACGGCGAGGGTGGGAGGAGGTGGAAAGAAGGGGCGGCGACGACTAGGGTTTGAGTGCCACCCGACCTGCCTGGAGCGGAGGCGACGCGAGGGCCCAGAGTCTTCCGCTTTGGATTCCATAATTGAGGCTAGATAGATTAATATGATAAATATCTCCATAGTGTGGCTAAGCCAAGAACATTGTGACACGCACACACTATATATTTGTCATTATTATATTATAGTACTACTAGAGGTCTTTTTCGGTACACAATACCACCATGTACCACCACTTTAAAAGGACTCGTATGTAATAGGAAATGATCTATTTGTAAGGATTGGACGGTTGAGATTAATTCTGTACCACCGGTTTTTTTATGTGGTGCGGGTGGTATTCATAGGTGGTATTGGTACCATATGAGTATTATTGGAAATGGAAAATATTTTTGTTATAATATATGAAATTAGATATATGAAATGATTTAGGTATTGTACGCGGTATGTTTTTATTGTACTCTTCGGCGGTATGTTTTTTTCCAAATAATATTCATTCACCAAATTATCATTTTACCCACAGCAAAAAACCGACAATACCACCGTACTACCAAAGAGTGGTATTGTGTACCGAAAAAGACCTCTACTAGTAAGATTGCAATCATCAATCTGCTGAGACAGCTGATGAGTCGCATTTGTGATACCTTGGCATCCATTTGGAACCGAAGCATTGCCCTTTGTAGCCAGCAGGGCACAGGCAAGTGTAACTTCCCAGCGTATTCTTGCAGACGCCGTAGCAAGGGTAGCTCTCTGAAGAACTACACTCATCGATGTCTAATAAACAAGCACACACATGGACATTAAATAGGAATTTAAGTTAAGATTGCAGATCCATGTAATTCAAGGGTATATAAAATATACATATATAAGAAATGAAAGCACTTTACTACTCTTACTGCTATACATATACCTTGGCATCCATCGGCCATATATGTAAGGATTGCCTTGGTAGCCATCAGAGCACCGAGCAGTTGCAGGTGTACCCACTACCGGTACCCATCAAAGCGTCCGATGTGTATTCTAGGCAATAGCTGTGGGTACTGCGGCATTCCGGAGCGGATACATTTGTAGTTGCAGGACACGACGAATTAGCTATCATCCAGCTTAGCGTGATCCGCACCCGGTTCATCAGGAGTCATGTATTCATCATGGTTATCAGTATAATTATAATAATCTAGATTTTCTATGTCCACCGAAGCATCATCCATGATTTGTGCACTAAGCCTACGGACTTGGATGTTGTAGAAAGAGTAGCCTATATCGATGGTGTAGAAAGAGTAGCTGATGACAACAGAGTTAACACCATCGTTATTTGTCGGACTGACAGCAGTGCAAGAAGCGATCGCTCCATTATTGTCTCCAATCGGGTAGCTGCAGCTAAACCCCTGTATCATATTGTAGTTGTACTTGTACGCGTCCGCCAGCATGAAGTACGGGTACGGCCCGCGCTGTGGGAGGGCAACCCTCCGTGTCTTGTTCGCGGTGAGATTGTCACTGTAATTAGTAAACGTCATACCGATGCTGATACGCACCGTGGAGTCTGGAATGGAGATCTCGAGCACTTGCAACCCGTCGCCGAGGAACAGCTGGGGCGGGTGCCGGCGGTGGCCGTGGTTGCAGGTGAGGTTGAAGCCGGCGGCGTGGTAGCAGCCGGGCTCCACGCCAAATGGGTAGGGGATGCTGATGTTGCCGCAGCTCCTGGTGCAGCTGCTCCTCCCCACCACCAGGCCGGCGGCCGCCGCGGCGCCCCACGGCAGGAGGAGCACGGCAACCACGGCACAGAACGCTGCAACTCGCCTGCTTTCTACCCGTTCCATATGAGCACGGCCAAATGCAGTGGCTTTTCTGTGTTTGCTTGGGGAAAGCAAGCCCTACTGCTCGTCTCCTCATCCCATGGATATACGCGCACACAACGTTTACCTGCTGAAATATTTCCTGATGAAACTAGTGGTCACAGTGCACAGACCACCTCACGCGGTGACTTTGCCCCCGGTGACTTTGACTACATTGATCTTGTGAAGTTCGGGGCACATCATCACCGTCGTTTGCTAGTCATTAGTCCACTCCACTCCACTCCAAGAAAGGGCAAAGTGTGCCACTACTGCACCCGCGTGCTCTCTTCCGTGAAAACCACGCTCTCGGCCGTTGCTCCCGCACCGAACCTATCAACGACGAGAGAAATCGAGCGAGAATCGACCAACCCCATGAGTATAGATATAGATGGCTAGATAGGTCCGCTGGGCGGCCTCAGACCCGGCCCTAAAAAGCCTGGCTCGGTACGAGGGCAACAGTACCCGGGCTCTGGCACAGAGGTTTTCTTCGGTACATAATACGACCTGTACGACCAGTTGGAAAAGGATTCGTATGTAACAGAAAAGGACTTATATGTAAGGATCTGACAGTTGAGATTAATTCTATACGACCGGTTTTTTAGCTGTCGTACGGTAGTATTCAAAAGTCGTACTGGTAGTTAAAGGGTATTATCGGAAATGTAAAATGTCATTTTTGTAATATATAAAAACGGAGGGAGGAGGAGCGCACGGGTGGATCGAGTGGGTAGCGGAGATTTTTTTTCTAAAACATATATCAATCAAATTACCATTTTACCCTTAGAGAAAAAACCGAAGAAACCGACAATACGACCGTACGACTGTTGTGACGTATTGTGTACCGAAGAAAACCTCCTGGCATATATATAGCATTATGCACTCTGCTGCTGAGCAGAGGGGCTCCAACCTTAGCACGCTAGCCTAGTTCAAGCACGACACAATTAGTGGACCGGCTAAACACCTCAGCTATTCTCCACCCACTCCCACGTACCAGTTGTACCACATCCATCTGAGTTCCCAAACCACCTCATCCATTGCTTGGCTCCTTCTGTAGCTCTACTGCCCCTCCCTCCTCCTCCTTATTCAGCTAGAAGTCGCACCTACCATCGTTGTTGGGGCCCGCGCTCACTGCTGCTGCTGTGGGGGTATGACAAGAAGGAACACCGACCGCTACCACCAGAATGGCTGGTCACCCTCCGCGCCTCGTCGAGGCCACTACCAGGAGTCCCACTGGGCTACCGCCTGTTGTTGCCGTTGGGAGCGAAATCGGCGGTGGCCGTTGCTGGGTCTCTGCACACCCCCTCCCTCTCCTCAACTCTTCCACCGGCGAGGATCTACACCACCGTGAGGGCACGTGGCACACACCGTCGTTCGTCCTTCCCACCTCTCCATGTGTTCTGGCCAAAGGTCCTCTAGCATACTTGGTTAGAGGGGGCTGAGGTATGGTCGCAACCAGGAGACCCGTGTTCGATTCCTCGTTGGAGCGAATTTACAGGACTGGTTAAAAAAATCCCTTTACCGGTGAAGCCGGGGTTCGGAGATTTTCTAAGCCGGGATTAGGTTCCTTTCTCTTAATGAAAATCGTGAGGCGGTCTTAACACCCCTCCCCCCGGGCTTAGTTCTTCCATGTGCTCCGCCCAGGGGGATGGCCGGCCATAGCACAATGGGAGCCGGGCCACCATGCTGGCCTGATCGGCACTAAAAAAAGCCATAGTGCCGAGCCTGGACTAATAGTTTGACACGATGGTCCGGCCTAGCCTGGCACGAGTAGGTCATCAGGTTGGTTAGTGTCGGGCCAAGTCGGGCTGGGCCAAATCGGGCCAGTGTCGGGTGGCCCACCCATGATTCTGTCCTAATCGTAAAGTAGTCAGCTTCCTTTAAAAAAGGTTCTGGTACAACAAATTCTTTCATTGCCAATAAAAAAGTTCATAGTGTAGTGTTCCGCTTCCTTATATTGGCCGGTGACATGTATCGTTTCCTAGTTATCTTTATGATATCTCTTTAGTATTATATTATATGAAACTATTTTCTTCTGAATTATTATATATTTAAATGTCACATCCACCACTTTATTGTACAGACCGATTTTCTCTACAGATAGGACCAAATAAAAAAATTAATAAAAGTGGCTACATAATGATAGAAAAGTTATTCGATGTAGTTTTTTTGTCAGGTCCTACGATCTCTTTGTTTGCAATTGTCCACTAGTTCTTTCTGCAACTCTCAGCTTGGTCCAAGGTGAGGTGTTGCCTGATGTATCTGGATCATCTTTTTCCTCTTAATAGAAAGATGTGCAGCTCTTCTGCGTGTTCCAGAAAAAAAAGTTACTTGATGACTAAAATTTCTCTCTTATAATTTATAAAGTGCAATTTTTGTATGAAAGTTTGCATACCATAGGAGGGCTTAGGGCAACTCCAGCCGATCCCTTAAGTGCACTCCTACCTTATCTATAAGGGTCCAAACGCTAAAAATAGCTCCAACCGAGGCCTCATTCGGCCCCCGACAGATAAGACCGCCTCATCCCCGCCCCTCGGACTCTCACTTGTAGGAGCTCCCGCTCTGAGCCCTCATCCGGTGACGGCGCCAACGGCCGGCCCTCCCGCGCCTCTACGGAGCTTTCCCCACGCCGCGCAGGACGGCTTCCCCGTGCAAGGTATGTCTATTTCTCATCTCGGGTGGCGATGCAGTCTACGGAAGGGAGGGGAAAGGTACCTGTAGATCCGGCGGTGGCCATGGGGCCGGCGGCGGCGAAGGCCCGTCCCGGGCGGCCGGTTCTGCGCTGCTTGCTGCTCGCGGTCGGTGGGGGCTGGAGCCGCGCCTGCCTGCTGCTCGCGGCCGTGCGCTGCCTGCTGCTCACGGCAGTCGCACTCGATGGGGCACCGCAGCCGCGCCAGATGGGGCCGGCGGCGGCATCCGCCGTGTAGCCCGAGGGGGCCTGCAGCCACCCCGTAGCTGCGCACCGCGGCCTTGCCGCTACTGCTGCACGAGGATTCACGTGACTGCTTGCCTGCTCTGCTTTGTTTTTTTTTTGAAATGCTGCTCTGCTTTGTTTAGACTATCATTGCGGATTTTCCCCCCCTGCTGAACACTGTGGAGATTTCCCCCCCTGCTGGCAGTACACAATGCAACTGCAGATATAGAAGATAGAATTGTCCAATTACATTTTGTTTAGTCTACGTAATAGGATTGTGCTGCTATTTAATTCTTCTTATTCATACTGAAATGCAGGAGACAGGAAGCTATATTTGAAATGAACAGACTGTCTCGCTTAGACTCGTCATCCTCATCAGATGATGATGATGATGAGTCTGAACTCCTCCTTGGCGCACTACATCAAGCTCATACTCAATACCTGGCTATGCATACTCCAAAATTGGGGGGGGGGGGCTCTGTACCTGGTCGTCAGTATATTCATCGTGATAGAGAAGCTGGGGATTGAAGGTTGCACAATGATTATTTTTCTGAAGCTCCAACATATGACGCTTCTTTCTTTCAGCGCAGATTTTATGGATCAATATTTTCATATTGCTGAAAGTACTATCATAGAGAGTCTTAGAAGGCTAGTAAAAGCTATTATTGAAGTGTTTGGGGATGAGTACTTGAGAGCCCCAAATGAGCAAGACACAGCTAGATTGCTTGCAAGTGGAGATCGTAGGGGATTTCGTGGACTGCTTGGGAGTCTAGATTGCATGCATTGGAGATGAGCGGAATGAAGATGAAGATGAAGATGTTGACATCCACTACGACGGTGTTGACACCGTTTTTTGGCACATGTCAAGATCGGCGTCAAAAGGAGGCAGAAGGACCAGTACAACACAGAGGAGCGTCCGCCGATAGAAATTGAGAAAGAAATAGTAAAATAAAGAGGAGAAGTATTATGGCATGGCTATGCATGAGGCAATTAGCTAGGTAAAACATGGTGTGTGACGCGAGGGGATTGATGACATATGATGGAAATAATATTAGAGGAAGATTGGAGGCCGGACAGATTAACCAGCGTGTGCTTATGAGAGTAAATAAATGAAGGAAACCATGCAGGCAAGAGCAATCGGAAGCAGAGGAAAATCGGCCAGCAGTAACGATCGGCCAGGCAAAGAAAGCCAACTGGGATGACGTGAGTACATGCAGGTGCAAAGCACGTACAAGGTGGCTGGAGTATAATTAATAAATAAAGGAAGGGTTAGCACTTCCTGTAGGATAGCTAAAAATGTGATTGGAATAAATAAAGAAGAAGCAATCGGCAAGGGAAAAATCGACAGGAGAGAGACTGAAGATCGGCAAGCCTGCACAATCGGCTGGCAAGGGCAGAGAAGAAGCTTACACGCTCGAGCAAAGGAAATTAAAATAAAGAAAGGCAAGGGTGACGGATCGGCGTACGAACAGGTCCAAGGTTATAAAGAATAAAATAAGAGCAAGTTGCCACATGGGAAGAGAAGCAAGTTAAACTCGTACGCACATCCTGATGGCCGGCGGATCAAAGAAGAAGATTAATTAGCAAGGACTCTACAAAGAAAGGGAACTAGAGTCCATATATCTTAGTATTTCTTTTTATCTAGGTATCTTGTATTACAGAAGTCTTGTGCGAGTTTAAGTCCTAGTTAGTCAAGAGTTTGCTTTCTTTTGCGTGAATTGCACGCCAAATCCTAGGTCCAGCAGCCCTATAAATATAAAGGGTATGCGTTCATTGTAAATCATCACACGATCAATATCAAAACCGCCTCCGGGCACCCCTTTACCAATTACTGCATCTACTTTATCGCATCTACTTTATCGCATCTACTTTTCGGCGACTTCGCCTTCGTACCTTTTTCTCTTTCACGAGTTCTCGCAAACTCGTCGGGCTGCATCGCTTCGATCTCCGACTTGCTGGTGAGTTCCTCTTTACCGAGTAATTTCTAGGCTTTAACCACCGGGCGCATCGCTGTGGTTTCGTCTAGATTTATTCACAATTTATCGATATCAGCTAGATTAGCAAGTTTTATCTTAATTCTTGTTGTTCTAGCTTTTATCATCAATTATCCAGCTTGAGACTGCTTCCTGTCGGCTCACATTATTATCATATAGCCGGCTAGATCTGTTTCAAGTGTTGCTCACGTAGCTCTGCTTAAGTTGCTTCTGGTAGCTTACGCTCTGCCTACGTCATCATATCGGCTGATCTAGCCGATCTGCTCTGCCCCGTATCGGCTACCTAGCTGTTACGATTTTTATCAAAAGGCCATCGGCTCTCCAGCCGATTTTCCATTGTCAATCAACAGGTCAGATTGGCTGGCACGCCTCGCTACAGACCGGGGAGTCACGTGTGCTGCGCGCGGAGGTGACGTCCTATTTTCGCGTCAACACACTTTTGGCACGCCTGGTGGGACCGAATATTAAATCCATATTATATCGTCTGGTGAGACCTGAAGACATTATCCTCAACGAATCTAGAGTGGCTCGAGGAGTACATCACCATGGACAGTCAATCTGGAATATTGGCGGATATTATAAGCAATGCCATAAAAAGCGCAATCTCTGAGTTTGCTCAACAACAAAGGTATGAGAAAACATATTATCAACAGCCGATAACATCGGCTAGTACTGCATTTTCTTACGGTCCAATTCAGCAGCAAAGTTATGAAGAATCAACATGCATGTATCCTGGAGCGTCAAATTATGCAACGGCGAGCATGAGTACAACTGATGAATCAGCTTATGATGATTATTTAATTTCGCCATGCTCATATCAGGATAATTTCTATTAGCCGATGAAAGTTTCTCAGACTGCACCAGTTCCCTCCAGCTCATTACCGCTGCCACAAGTGGATTTCTTTCGCGCTCTTGGATACACGCCACAGCCGCTGGCACATGAGGATTTGTTCAGCATTCTTGGATATACGCCTGCGGACACTACTCAAATTCAAGGAACGACAGGCTGTCAAAGTGGTGTTCTGGAATCACGGTTTATTCCCCAAAGTTCACAGCAGAGATGGGTTCAAGAATCGGCTCCTCCGCCGATAGCTTTCCAACCACATGTGCAAGCTCATCAACCAATGGTTCAGCAAGCTGGTTGGCCGATGGTGCAAGAATTACAACAAACAATTCCTGTAGTTCAGCCTCAAAAGCCAGAAATTTATCGGCCACAAGCTATAGATGGACAGGTGACGGTTCAACAATCACCGCCGATAGTTCAGCAAACTCGGCCCGGGGGCTGCAACATTCCCAGATATCAGCTCAGTCACAAAGTACAGAAGATTATCAGTCACAAGAATCGGCTTTACAGCAAGGAATATTGAGTACACAGCCGATTGCTTATCAATTGCCCCCTATGTCAACAAAACTGCAGCTAGAAAACAGTCAGCCAGTTCAAAAGGAGCTTGTGCAGCCGGTAAAAATTCACAAAGACCAAGGGAGCTGTCAACTAGAAGATGAGAAAATTCAGTCACAGTTTGCTCCTCAGGAATCACAGTCGCTGGCTTGTCAGTATGTTGGGGTGCCATCGCAACTGGTGATGGACCTGCCTGACCAATTGGTTACTGAGCAAGTGGAGGTTGGATTTGAAGAGCATATCCAGACAGAAAAAATTAATGGTCATGAAGCACAGGACTTAGTTGATGAGTTTCAGGTTGGAGATCAATATGGAGGAAAGTACAGTTCTGAAGAAACTCACAAAGAAGAAGTCATAGCCAATTACAAAATTAGAGAAAAGAAAACTGACGAGAACAGAAATAATGCTTCCTATGGATCAACACTTGACATCTACGGAACTTGCAAGAGATCCGGACCAATAGAATTAGCTATGCTTGATGACCATATGATCAATATTTTATTCCAGCCATTAAAAGAAGTAGAGGTGGTCAACGGAAGTGTAAAAATTGCAAAAGCAGAGCAAACAACGGTTCCTTTGAGTGTTTATTGCTCGCAGCCAAAAAATATTACCCAGGAGTATCAGTCATTCGGAATTGAATTTCCATGGGAGCCGGGTGATCAAAAGCCAAAAATAATTGCACAAAAGTGTCGGCTACTTGGAGTTTATTTTCCATGGGAGTCAGGTGACCAAGGACAGAAGATTATTGCTTTGAAGCATTAGCCACTTGGAAATTATTTTCCGTGGGATCCAGGAGGACAAGAGTTGTGTACGAAACTTTAAAGCTGATGTCTGTAATCGGCTAGATGATGGGACACATGTCATTTGATCCTGTCATTACGTTGCCTCGTGATGGAAAGCCAAAAGGACATATATTTTGGCTACATGTTGTTCTATCATATTATCTCAGATTATTTATTGATAAAAACCGGCACTTGCAAAAAAGAGATATATTGGCTGCTTTATTTAAAATATGACCGATGGAAGCAGAGGTTGGCCGATAGAAGAGCAACAGAGTCAGTCAATGGAGCACTACCGCCCTTCGTTGACCTTGCCAAAAAGCTCGACACCGACGATCTCACCGAAGACTTCATCAACGACTACAACAACTGTTAGCGAATGGATCTGCATCATCTCGTCATCAAGCAGGCATGTCTACGACAATGCCTAACGCCCTACGCGGTATGTATCTACTGATAACTGCCCTACGCGGCAAGTGGAGTAGATCAACTGGCACCAAAACAAATGTAAGTGCGTGTGTTAGATGGAGAATTATTCTTGGCCTATCCTTCTCCTTCAGATGAATTATTTGGCCGATGAAACAGAAGATTTGTCAGTATAATCAATATGATCTTAACCAAGCGAGCTTCATCTTGACTGACGTGTCATCGGCAAAGACACATGCATGCCGCATATACATGCTGGCACGCACGAGATATATCAGCTGCTTTATTCAAATAATAGCTGATGGAGTGACAGAAGAAGAGTCAACCAGATTAAATGCTATGGGATTGAAGGAAACATTAAATTTCTTGATGGACAAGAAGGTGTGCATTTGATTTATTTGGGTGACAAACGGATAGGAGATATACAAATAAAAATAGTATTGTTTTTGTATTTGCAAGAACAATCTATGGAAGGATAGCCGATTAAATTTTTACTATCGGCCACTCAATACTAGATGAGCCGATAAGACGTGACCAGTTTAACATCGGCAAGAGGTGATAAAAATCGGTTGTCTACTTCATCAGCTCGCTTCGCATTTCATTGCAAAGAGCCAAATAAAGCATAAAAGTTCATATGGAATGCTGGATTAGAGATGTAAAACGTTGGGTCGATTTCAGACCACCGTAGTTCTGACAGAATCTGAGAAGCAAATACAAAGAGAAGACCAACGCATGTGCCACATCTCAAGCTCTGTTCCGGACCCCTCCATCGGCTACATGCTCTGTTATCATACTAGGTGGCTAATGCAATGGAGATGATTGAATGGTCAAGATGAAACGTCAGAACCAACAAAGGAATATCAATATTCAAGGATAGCAACGTTGCTGCCAGCAGTTGTCGTGCCAGGATGACAATTATCGCGAATTGCTTGGAGCTGATAAAAGATGATCTTTGGAAATCATGAAATAAAATAATTCAGCTGTGTATATGGAGCTGGTAGTCAGAAAAGATAGAAGCCTCCAGTATATACATACAGTTTGTTTGGGCCAATAAATACAAAACCAAGGAAGAGGTGGTGGGCCCAGCACGTCACGCATGAAGAAAAATCGGCAATCTAATAGCCGAGGGAAATAATAAAAGAAGAGCCGATGAACCAATTTTCAGTTACGGTCAGAGGATGCCTGCATCAGCTGATGGGTCATATTTGCTACAGTGCCTAGTCACGCTAGACCAATGAAGCTTACCAGCCGATGCATTATTAAATAAGTGGCTCTGCACTTCGTTGGTTACTGATGTGCACAAGCATCATTTCGTTTGTGCTTGGACGATGAAGTGCTCCAAAACATTTATCATAGATTGTGCTAGCATATTATGACAGTGCGAAACAGGCATAGTGCAGCCACTGGCAAGTGGCAACGCAGCAACCTCGAGGGAAAAGACTCAAGTTCAATCATTGAAAACTACGAGAATAGACAGCTGATAGAATAATCCTTGAATCGGCTATTATTCAGCTCATCGGCAAAAATACTCGCTGCTATTAGTTGCATGGATCAAGTACGAAAGAAATGAGGAAGCTCATCAAAAGAAATGAGGAAGCTCGTCAAAAGCAATTAGTCAATGGAGGAGCAATGTGTACCGGGGAGCCTATAATATCTATTAACCCATGAGAGCTCTGTTGGTAATCGTGCAGGAAAAATTAAAACAGAGGAGTAATATATCTTCACGGGATTTCTGTACTTTACCAATCGCCGGTTTATATATGACAAAAGGTTCAGTATACCCCTTGGCTGACAAAGAAAGAGCTTAAGCAGGATGGAGAGGTAACTGGTCTATTTTTCGGTTACTAATGAATAGCTGATGGAAGTGGCAGAAGTTAGAGCAACTATTAACTGATAAAGATATTGATGGAATTAAACACCCAAGCTGAGTTTGATATGAATTGGACGTCAGCTACCAATGGCTTGCAATCAGCTAGGCCGATGGAGATACGGAGAGTCCTAATCAGCCCTGGAAGAAATAATCAAATACTCTTATCAGGTTCATCATCAGCTGAAAGGTGTATTGGGTGAAACATACACATAAGCCGATAGGAGAAGGGTACATGCTCTCTTTCGGCTAGTATGTCATGCTCAGCATCGATATCGTGCTGTTCGTCCTGTTCGTACTCATGATTATACTAGAGCCAGGAGTACGCCGCGAACGCCTATATGATGTCAAAACTGCAACCAAAGTCTGCAAGGAGTTGAGTAGTAACTAATACATCCGATCAAATATAGAAGTGGTTGCCAGAGAATTATTATTGGTGCAACTCTTCATCCAAGGAAATCAGCAGTCCAATAGCAGGTGGGAAGCAAATCGGTTGATCAATAGCCAATGTATTTTGGACGACCGATAGAGTTATTATTCAAAAGAGAGAGGATTCAATACAAGATTATTTAAAGGGAAGTCTCTAGTAGCTGGCCTTTCAATGTTCAAATTTATTATTCCATGGGTACTTATGAAGCTGCATATTCAAGTTGGCAATGGACATGACTGAACAACATGAGCATTGGCAGAGAGGTCGGCTAGTACAGCTACAAGTAACTTCTTGATTTGAGAGTTTGAAGAGGCCGATTGCTTGTGAGGCGAAGGTAGGATATTTAATCAAGCCACATCAAGCTGAACCAATAATCATATCAGGATTAGTAGCTATTAAAACATCAGAGGTGACTGCATGCATCATTTGATTGGAAGTTGAGATAATTAGAGCTGATGGACGTAAAATCACATAAGTGCATTAGCTGGAGTAGAGTCAAGTATCGGCTGGCTAGATTTGCCTTGTTGCTCCGCATCATTATTTCATAATAAAATCAGAGCAGAGCAAGAAGTCGGTTGATGATAGAAAACTATGCCACAAAAATAGCTGATATTTTAGTATCGGATCAAGCATACTTCGCCTCAGGATAATTTTGGCGATTTCAATAACTGAAGATACTACAGAAATGGCGCAGCCTACAGGACAACACTTAATATGCAACGATAATCCACATCCTCATTATGGCGCGGCTACAAGATTGAAGTTCAATACAAGATTGATGCACGTGTGTGATGGGTCCAATCCAATTTCAGATAATGGCTCTTGTTCAAAGTGCATGGCAAAGCCGAGTTACATGCTCTGGCTCAAGTGCTCAGAGAAGTCGACGCTGATAGAACTGACAACAAGGTTATACGGCTGATGGTCACTGTTAGGGATGGTAACAAGACAAAGGAGCTGAGTGCACCAGCCCATGGTCGATTCAACTAAGGAGATCCATCACACACAAATTTATTTTATCGGCTACTTGTCACATACATGTGTGCCATACACATGCATGCATAAAAATTCAGAAGAATACATGGCTGCTGGTTTCTCTATTGGTGCATGCTGGATAGCCAACGAGGAGGATGAAATAAAGGTGTGGGCCGATTTAATAACTGAGCCTATTCAAGGCACCAAGAGAATCTCATGGCATGGAGTCGTTAGCCGGAGAGGCCGCCAAAGGTTGAAGCTCACCTGAAATAAAGGGGCCACCGTTATGCTATCGGATCACGCTGGAATAAATTGATGCTAGTGATTTTTTTTTCGTCGAGATGGAAGACTGGCACTAGAACGATTGCAAGACCGCGTGGCCGATATGACGGTGACACCATTTACAATGACTCAAATACACCGATGCCCGGAATCTCTTCCTGGAAAAGTCCGTCTCGGCAGGTCATTACTCCACAATTATATGACTGCGGCGTTGAGCTACAACTGCCAGTATGTGGCACTGCCTAGCCGATTCAAGAAATCTGGTTCCAGACTAAGGACAGACACCATGGTTCCAAAAGCTTAGGATGTCATAGCTCTGTGGCTGACTAACCAACAGTGACCAATGCCTTATTTCTCTAGAAGGATTTGGTGACAAAAGTAATATTGAAGAAGACCAGAACCCTCCAGCATACAAGCAAGCAAGGAGATTCATAAAGCCATGCATGTACGTATGTTTGCTATCTGGAGATAATCAAGAGTTTGAAGGACAGCCAATAGAGATGTTACAAAAGCTGGGCAGCGACATAGACTTTTCAGCTCCTACAAAGTCTAGTGTGTCAGAGACACGAAAGAGGAAGCCGATGAGATTGGTAAGAAATAATCAATCGGCTCGACACTTACTGTTAGCAGCTCATACAAAAAGGGACGTGCTGCAGGAAGATTTATCGAAAGAAAAAAGTTCTGACCACTAATGGATATTCAATCATCAACTACCATGCATTCAACAGATCAATGATAAGTTGTTATGCTAATGACAAGGTTGATACTGATCTTCATCACGAAGATGCGAAAGGAGCAAAGATGGCTTGGACAATGATGCAGGTCAGTAACAGTTGAGGATTCATGTCGATGGTTGGGAGTTTAGAGCTGAAAGTCTGTCGATGGAAGACAGTGATCATGATGGGAATCAGCGGCTCTTAGAATATTTGTGGAAGATTGCGTGTATTGGTTATTCACTTGAGGAGGCTAATAAATACCAGACGACCAGTGCATGCATTAACTGATCAATTTTTTGGGTTCTAGTAGAAACAATTTGCATGCTGAGCATGGGAGCCGATGGTTCAGGGTTTTGAACTGAGAATTCGCCCGTGAAGCTAGTAGCTGGTACTTCATTCTTCCAAATGCACAAAAGCTACTTGCATGCATACGAGGGGATGAAGAAAAGGCTGATGAAGGGTTCCATCATGAGAACAATGGGGATCATAAGACATTACTGTAAAATTGACGGAACAGAGGAACGACAATGCCGAGCTCAATCAAGACTTGAAGAGGAGATACGTAAGAGCAGAGTTATCTTAATTCTTCTTATTTGCCAATATATTATGATGGATATCGGCTATGAAGGGGCACCGTCGGAAAGTTTGGAGTATTAAATTCACGGAGCACTATGCATAAGATAGAGGTTCTGGATTTACAGAATTTCGAAGCATGAATTCTTCATACTCCGAAACTGGGGGGCTTGTGTTGACACCGTTTTTTGGCACATGTCAAGATCGGCGTCAAAAGGAGGCAGAAGGACCAGTACAACACAGAGGAGCGTCCGCCGATAGAAATTGAGAAAGAAATAGTAAAATAAAGAGGAGAAGAATTATGGCATGGCTATGCATGAGGCAATCAGCTAGGTAAAACATGATGTGTGACGCGAGGGGATTGATGGCATATGATGGAAATAATATTAGAGGAAGATTGGAGGCCGGACAGATTAACCAACGTGTGCTTATGAGAGTAATTAAATGAAGGAAACCATGCAGGCAAGAGCAATCGGAAGCAGAGGAAAATCGGCCAGCAGTAACGATCAGCCAGGCAAAGAAAGCCAACTGGGATGACGTGAGTACATGCAGGTGCAAAGCACGTACAAGGTGGCCGGAGTATAATTAATAAATAAAGGAAGGGTTAGCACTTTCTGTACGGCAGCTAAAAATGTGATTGGAATAAATAAAGAAGAAGCAATCGGCAAGGGAAAAATCGACAGGAGAGAGAGACCGAAGGTCGGCAAGCCTGGACAATCGGCTGGCAAGGGCAGAGAAGAAGCTTACACGCTCGAGCAAAGGAAATTAAAATAAAGAAAGGCAAGGGTGACGGATCGGCGTACGAACAGGTCCAAGGTTATAAAGAATAAAATAAGAGCAAGTTGCCACATGGGAAGAGAAGCAAGTTAAACTCGTACGCACATCCTGATGGCCGGCGGATCAAAGAAGAAGATTAATTAGCAAGGACTCTACAAAGAAAGGGAACTAGAGTCCATATATCTTAGTATTTCCTTTTATCTAGGTATCTTGTATTACAGAAGTCTTGTGCGAGTTTAAGTCCTAGTTAGTCAAGAGTTTGCTTTCTTTTGCGTGAATTGCACGCCAAATCCTAGGTCCAGCAGCCCTATAAATATAAAGGGTATGCGTTCATTGTAAATCATCACACGGTTAATATCAAAACCGCCTCCGGGCACCCCTTTACCAATTACTGCATCTACTTTATCGCATCTACTTTTCGGCGACTTCGCCTTCGTACCTTTTTCTCTTTCACGAGTTCTCGCAAACTCGTCGGGCTGCATCGCTTCGATCTCCGACTTGCTGGTGTGTTCCGCTTTACCGAGTAATTTCTAGGTTTTAACCACCGGGCGCATCGCTGTGGTTTCGTCTAGATTTATTCACAATTTGTCGATATCAGCTAGATTAGCAAGTTTTATCTTAATTCTTGTTGTTCTAGCTTTTATCATCAATTATCCAGCTTGAGACTGCTTCCTGTCGGCTCACATTATTATCATATAGCCGGCTAGATCTGTTTCAAGTGTTGCTCACGTAGCTCTGCTTAAGTTGCTTCTGGTAGCTTACGCTCTGCCTACATCATCATATCGGCTGATCTAGCCGATCTGCTCTGCCCCGTATCGGCTACCTAGGTGTTACGATTTTTATCAAAAGGCCATCGGCTCTCCAGCCGATTTTCCATTGTCAATCAACAAGTCAGATTGGCTGGCACGCCTCGCTATAGACCGGGGAGTCACGTGTGCTGCACGCGGAGGTGACGTCCTATTTTCGCGTCAATAGACGGGGTCGGTGAACTTGTAAGAACTACGCCACCTGAACAGCGCAACCGTACCCATGAGTTCCATGATTTCATTCAAGCTCATCGTGATATTAGAAATAAAGAAACTCATTGCCAACTTCAGGAAGATCTAATGGAGCACCTCTGGCAACATCATGCAGATTTATATTGATTATGTACTACGTATGAACTACTCCTTCCTATGCATGAACTATTTGTCTTCATTTGTGGTCTGTAGATGGACAATTTGTATTATTTTTTTATGGACGAAACAATTTGTATTATTTATTTTGTGTGCGAAACAATTTGTATTATTTGTGGTATGTATTTGGACTATTTGTGGTATTTTGTGTTCATTATATTGGCTATGCATGAAGTAGATTGTTAGTTACATGATATGAATAAAGAAAGAAATGAATAAGATATAAAGAGGTATATGAGAGTTGGGTTGGAGTTGGAAGCAAAGTAGGACCCTTAAAACTAGATGAGAGGCCCTCATATGGCTAGATAGGGGTTCAAATATAAGAGGTCGGTTGGAGTTGCCCTTATGCCCCCTCAACCCCCCACCGTAGCGCCACCTGAATGTAATTGAAACCTTATCGTCTATAGTAGACAGCTATTGCTATAGACAGCTATTGCTATTGCTGCTGATTCTAAGACCCCTATATCTTTCTTCTGCATGATTTTTCTTTGAATAAATTCTGATCCATAACCTGTGAGTCTATTATGTCAACCAGTTTGCCTTCTATGTTTGAGTGGTATGTGTTACACACTATAACACTACAAGGGAAAGCGGCTTCTGTACCGGGTGGCAACCCACATTAGTGCCGGGTGGCCACCCGGTATAGCTAAGGCGGCACTAATGTGGGCAGCCACATTAGTGTCGGGTCGTGTGACCCGGTACTAATGTGGCCGCCTACATTAGTACCGAGTGGGGATAAAGCCCGGTACTAATGTGTGGTGTCGTCCGTCGATCATTCCGTCACCGTCTCATCTCTGTCCCCATTCTTTTTTTACCTTTTTCTTTTTTCTTTTTTCTTTTCTTTTCTTTTCTTTTCTTTTCCTTTTCCTTTTCCTTGCCTTTCTCCAGATCTTGCCCAAGAATCACAATCACAACCGATTTCTCCAAGAATCACAATCGCAAACAATCACATGAATATATTCACTATAATTTACAATCACACATTTCACAGGAATAAGAAGATTTACACTCACATTTGACAATAATAAGAGCAAAAATCGAAGTTCACACATCATGAGATGAACACAGAAATCACAAATAGCAAGAACACAAACATGGAAAACAGATCGAGCGCTTGCTTGCCGTCACACTCGTGCTCCTGCACCAATCCGCCGTGGCCGCGCGCCCACACCCGCTGTCGAGGACGGCCGCGCTCCCGCGCCCTCGCCGCCAGACAGGGTCGTGCAGCGCCTACGGCCACCGCCGTGGACGGCAGCGTCCACACGCTGGCAGTGGCCCACGCGCCACGCCGGACGGCCGCGCCCCCACGCAGGACCGCGTCCCCCGCACCGGTGGTGGCCCGCGCCCCACGCCAGACGGTCGCGCGCGCACCGCCAGCCAGGGCAGCGCAGTGCCCTGCGGCCACCGCCGGGGACGGCCGCGTCCCCCGCGCGGGCGGCGGCCCGCGCCTTGCACCGGAGGGCCGCGTCCCCCGTGGTCGGCGGCGACCCTCGCCCCACGCCGGTGCCTGTGCCCGCCGCGCCGCCGGGGAGCACCTGAAATCGAGAGAGAAGATCGATGTGAGAGAGTGCAGGGGATGAGAAGATAAGAAACAAGAGATGAGGGAAGGACGCGGATGAGAAGCAGCCTGAAATAAATAAAGGGGATAGAGAAGATGAGAGAAGGATGCAGAGGCGGTGGATATTTTTATGAAGGGACGGAGGAGAGACGGCGCGCGCTGGGAGGAGCATTAGTACCGGGGTTCTTTTTGCCCCGGTACTAATGTGTCCACATTAATACCGGGGCTAGTTCCCACCCAGTACTAATGTGGTTTGGCCACATTAGTACCAGGTGGGAACTAGCCCCGGTATTAATGCGGACACATTAGTACCGGGGCTAGTCCCCACCCGGTACTAATGTGTCCTCACGAGGGCACGTCGGGGTCCTTGTTCCTCACCCGGTACTAATGTCCACATTAATACCGGGTGGCAAAATACCTGGTACTGATGTCCAGGACGGAAGGTTGGTTTTCTAGTAGTGTAATGAACAAATGTCTATATGTGTTAGGGATGCAACAAAGTGGGTATCCAATAATGTTTTCGGGATAATTACGATGACATGGCGTTGTAGTTTATTTCTCCTCCCAAATTATTTTATTTATACAGAATGTCATTCAAGTTCATTTTATCAACTTTGTAGATCGACCCCTAATGATTCAAAACATTTATAACTTACATCCTACCATGAGCCCTTTTCCATTGATCCTTGCTAAAAGGAGCTCTTTTCCGGTGCCTTATTGTAAGGAATCGGATGCTCGTAGCTTAAGAGGGGGAGAAGGTGAATTAGGCAACTTAAAATCTTAACCTATGATTTCCACTATTTGCATAAGGTAATCTAGATCATTTCTATCTAGATGTGCAATCTAAGGTTGATCTATTGTGAAACCCTCATCCCAAAATAAGTTTTGTATCCTATAGCCAATCCTAGCAAGATACTACTCTAGAAAAGTAAAAACAAGGAAGGATTGCAAGAATGTAAAGCGGAAACGTAAAGATGGATGAGAGAAAGCAAAGACAAGCAATTTATCCCATGGTATCGGTAGTCGGTTCATTCGGTGCTACTAGTCGTTGCCTTCCACCTCAGACTCCTACTGACACAATTCATCCGGTGCTTCATCCGACGGTGCATCAGTTCATCTGGTGCTGAAGACTCCGCGGTCAAAACCTCTCTGTCTTGATTTCATAAATCATCGGATAGACCGACGGTGCCCACCAATGGACCGTCAGTTCATCCGGTGCTACAGGTTCCCAAACCATAACCTATCTGTCTTCAATCAAACAATCCATCGGTAGACCAATGGTACCCATCAATGGACCGTCGGTTCATCCGATGCCTCTGTCTCCTCTGTTTTGTCTATGGTATTCATCCGGTGCATGCAGAAAATGGATCGTCGGTACATCTGATAGTGCCTGTTAACCTGAGACATCACGCAGTGTACCAAATCATCTGACGCTTGCACCGACGGTGCTCCCTAGGCACCGTCGGTTCATCCGACAATGTCTTTTTCTTCTATTTTTTCTCTTTTTGAACTTGCCATCACTTAACTTAACATATCACCATTTAGACCTTCATACTAACTCTGGATTTTTTTGCTATGCTTTACTCATGGTATGTTATCTCTTGCTCATGGTATGTTAACTTTGATTGTGGTTGCATCCATAGAACTTAGAAATGTCTACAAAGACATGCTTAACAACAAGGCTAATCCCATAGATCATGTTGTCATGAATCACCAAAATCATACTCGAATATTTGGCAACAAAGCCATGTTCGCTACACTTATACCATCAATGAGTGGTATGAGTTATAGAGAACTTCTAACCATTCATTAACAAGGTTAATTAAGTAATTATATCTATAATTATTAATTATCTCGTTTTTCGTCTCACCCCTCAAATTTTCTGTGCACCGTGCCTGGTGACTTGGCGGCTCCATCCCCAACCACATCCCCGGCGGCGGCAGAGGCTGATCCCCGTTCTCCCTCGTGCGCCTCCATTTTGATCTCCCCGGCGCTCCTATCCGTGCGCATTCCCTCCTCTGCCTGCTCCATCTCGATCTAGGCCTCCAGGCCGGCTGCCTCCTTCCCGTGCCACCCCTGCCCGACAAATGCTCTGAGCATCTCCCCATCCCGGCCCCCTCCTCCCCGTGATTGTCCACCACCCCAGGCGGAACGCCGCTGCTCCCCTTGCCGGTGGCTGTGTGTTGCTGTGGTGGGGGCGCATGGCAGAGTAGAGACAAAGAGCATCATTGCTCATGTCAGTAAGCCTCAGATTTCATCAATTGATTAAACTGTAGTGATGTTGATGACATTTGTGATCGAATTTATTCTGAGAATAATTATGGTTGTATTACATGTAAGAAATTAGCCTTCTGCGGCGACGAGCCGCCTGCTAATCTCCATGCAGCGGAATGACGATTGGATCTACCGAGACGAACTTGCACGATCACAGACGACAACAGAGACACAATCTTTGTTAACGAGGTTCAACCGAAGCCTACATCTGTAACATCCCTGATGTTACTTAAGTTAAGTACTTCAATTAGTCATGATAATCAAAAATAATTAGTTCCTAAGCATGTTTAACATGATGGTGATCAATTTTGCAAATAAGACCTTGGTCAAAATCTCAAAATTTGGTTAAACCCGTAAGTACTCCTCAAGGCTGAAATGATTTTCTTGCGCGTTCTTCAAATTTCACTATAGAACTTCAAAATCTGCCAATATAAAAGTTTTTCCTTGTTTCTGGGAACACATTTTTTATAATTGGCGGACATTCAAATTTTGAGTGTAAAGGTGCCAAAAACAGGATTGAACTCACTGTGAACAGTGTTTCAGGCCGAGAAAACCTGCAGGTTCGTCGTGTTTTTCCCGTCAAACCAAACATCAAAACATAGGTCGCCCTTTGTGAAAGTTGTAGAGCTATAGTCCCTCTACAACTTCTATTTTTGGATATTTTCAACTTAGTAGGTACTTTTTGGAGTTTAGCATTTTCGAATCTAGGTAAACGGAATAAAAATCGGACACCGTCGTGCTGTCGCCGCGCCCAGCGCGCGCGTGTTCAGCCGTGCCTGCCACACGTCAGGGCCCCGTCCTCCAGCGTACGGAGGGCTTCGGCTCGTCTGCTGTGGACCCGCGCACGCCCTAGGTAGCTCCTCTCTCCTGCATGCCATACGTCGCGTCCAGGGGGGACATCCGCGGCCTGGAACGGGCCCAGCCGGCCACGACACGCACCGCAGCACGCCGTGCCGCATGCGCACGCGCGCATGCAGCGGGCCAGCTGGCCGTGCCGCGCGTTAAGGACCCCAGGGCCGCGTCCTCGTCTTGCTCGTGCGGCGTCTCGCGCGAAAACGCAGCCGCAAGAGCCGTGCCGCTCGTCGTGCTCGTCGCGCCAAAGCAGAGCGTGCCGCCATCGCCATAGCCACGCCGCCGCCGAGCTCCCTCCCCCACTCCTCACCACCCAGCCTCGAACACATCAAAGCCGCCCCACGGCTCCACTTCACCTTCCCCGGCCACCAGCTCGCCTCCACGACGAGCACGCTTGCCGAAGCAGAGGCAGAGGCGGCCTCAGATCCACCGGGCCGCCGTTCTCTATCGCTGGAGCACCTCCCGACCTCCGGACCGTCTCAAATTGAACCCTAGGTGAGCTTCCATCACTCCCCCGCACTTTCCCCGGTCAATCTCGCCGCCGGCTCGCCGGATTTTGGACCTCACCGCCGGTCGGTGCGCCCAGGGACTGCATTGCAGAACCTGAGGTCTTTCCAGGGTCCTAGATGCAAGAACCAGGGACCTGGTTGTAATAAGGTTCTTTAGAGTTTCGGCTGCAACTTCGAAAAATCATTAAAAATCGTAGAAAAATCAGAAAAATGCAAATCTATTTTTGTTGGTTTCCTTGTGATGAGGTCTACCTTTTATAGAAAGGGTGTATAGGGTTTTTCTGTGTAGTTGTAAAATGAAAATTCAAACTCAGTTTAAGGTACTTTTATTGTAGTTCAAAATGTACTTGCGCAATGGAGATGAAATTTGGATATGTTATTATTTATACCATGATTAGATTTGTGACAAAATTTGACATATGTTTGATGTGTAGATTTATAGTTATGATTTTTGTAAGCTTTATGTTAGTTTAAGCTTGATGCTTTTTATAGTCCCCTCAAGAAATGTTTTCTTTAAGCACCAATGCACCCCATGTCTTTGTCATGATGAATAGCATCTCTAGAAAAATAATTATGATTTTAGGACTTGGTTTGAATGCTGTTTTGTATTTAACTTTGTGTAGGATGTTAAATTGATAAACTGAAAAAGATGATAGATCTGCTCTTGTAATTTGGTCAGTAGCTTAAATTTGACACGAATGACCTGTAGGAAAAATTTGAGGTGTAGGATTTAATGAAGTTAAGCTAGGCTAAAATTTGTCTTTTTCACATAAATTAATTTATATAAGATCTGAGGCTAATTTTTGGTATTTAAGCTTGAATTAGTCATATTCTGCTGTGTGAAAAATTTTAGACTAGTTGGAGTTATATTTTAATTAATATGAATTATGAATGAATGGCTAGCTAAGAATTGAATAAAAAGGTTTATATTTATTATTTAAGATCAATTAAAGTTTTTATGTTTAGTTTCTGTTGGAATCATTTTTAAACACACCCCATACTGTTTGGTGAAGTTTAGTAAGTTAATTTGCTTAAATGTGCACACAATCACCATCAAAGACAAGTTCAGTCCACCCTCACACCACACCCATACTTTTTTGTGAGAATTAATAATTCTTTAGATGAATGTGACCAACAAAAGTTGGTTTGGTGGTAATTCTCCCACCCTCATCACAACCTAATGCATATGCATATATACGTGTAGATTTACCGAACGGTACATACACGCTCACCCAGGAGGGAGACGGGACGGTAGATGGTGAAGTGAAAGAGTTGGGTGTTCACCAAGACCTGGACCAAAGTCCAGAAGAGCCAAAGGTTGTTGCTAACTTAGAGGAAGGCAAGCCCCGGAGTGCATATAACCTTTTTGGGATAAACTCATATATTTTACTTTTCAGTATTTATGTTTTGTTTTTGTGCATTTAAGTTTCAGGAGTTGAATTGAAACCTAGATGCATGATCCTTAGGTTCCTATGCTCTTATACTAGTATGTTAGGACGATAGTGCCATGCTTTAAGGACACGGTACAAGTCGTGTAATGACTCATTGCTCGCGAGATATAGGATGCTTATGTTGGAATCATAAGTTGGTTAAATTGACTCGCTCATGTGGTAAGAGCAATGGGTTCGGTCTCGACCAAGTAGCATGGTGCTGGTTTAAGCTATTGAACGTACCAAGTGCTTGTCGGGAATGGGACTGGTAAGCCTAGTACCTAATGAACCAGTACGAGGACTTTATCGCTACTACTCTTGAGATGCGTCTCCCGGTTCGCTACCGGTAGTGCAAGTGTGAGTCTGGACGTGCCGTGTGAGGGCATTCCAGTAACCTTGTACTTAGGACTGTGGCATCTGTCCCTAATCTGGGGAATGACGGGAACCGCCTGGTCGAGGTAGACCCCGTATTCGCTTTTATTTGATTTCTTGGGGTCTACCTTCTTCCGTGTATCTTGGGTTGACCTTGCAAGGATATAAATCGATCGATCGTCGGTCACTCGTTGTTATCTGAGTCGGCTTGACCACTGGCTACCCCATATTTATTTATGGATCATTTCGATTAATATTGTTGCCTGATTAATGTTATTTACACAAACATGCTTGCTTAGATAGGTGCTTATCTAGAATGATTAACATACTAGAACTTGAGCAAAAAATTGGAAATTAAGGATCACCTCTTAGTTGCTTTTGGCAAAACAAATCCACCAGCCAAAAAGCTTTGCATGTCTAGTTGTACTTTTCTTTTTGTCGGGTCAGTCTTGCTGAGTATTAGCATACTCAGTCTTGCTTAATTTGTGGTTTTCAGGTAATCCCATCTGGCCTGGATCTATTCCAGATGGCTGGGAACTTGAGTGGGAGCAGGGTGACGAAGAGTGATACTCTATGGATGGCCTCCCATGTGTATCTTCCACTAGTTTTTATTTCCGCTGTTAAACTCTGAAACACTTTACTTTCATGTATCAAAACCTGGTTTGTAATAATTGTGAACCTATGGTCTTTTATGTAATATCGAACTTGTACTCTGGTCCCGCCTTCGTGTGGGCTTTGCGCATATCAGCGATCCTGTTGTAGTGATTTACCGGGCATGACCCGGCAGAGGCGACAAAATAACTCTTGGTTATCGCTTATTAGCCAAGTGGACCAACTTAGGTGATAATCCGGAATTATTTTGGGCGGTTCTGTCACAACATCCCCGGGGCATGACTGCTGGCGCTCCTCCCCAATACCGCAACACCGGCTGCTTTAGGATCCCAGCATCGTACCGCCTTCCCCCTGCGAGCCTGTCATCATGGTTACAACAGCAGCCCCCTCTCATATTTATGAGGAGGCTTGGGATACAGAGTATGACACGGACTCTACCCTATATTGCTAATACAACTCAAGTCCCATCATAACCGGACTATAAAAATATTCGACACAATATCTAACAAACTCCACCTTGGCAAATATTCCGCCATCTTGAAGCCGTCTTGCGCGAACCTCCATGTACACCAGACATGAGCTATCACCTTGCCGCTCTATCAAGAGCTGCCCGAAATACACTGCTATCTCTGCAATTCTCGACTCCATGACTCCACCTGCAACTATGCACCCTTCTCTTCTATCACCACAATCTCTTCCAAGCAAAATCAGATTCATCTCCAGCTGTTAACGGTTCAATAACACGCCAAGGTTCACTGCAAGCTTACAGATCACGTAGTTCCTTTTTCCCTCGAGTATCACTCAAGGTATCGAATCCGTGGAACACGTGCAATGCAAGACTCAATCTAATAACCGAAAAACACTTGCATCTTGAAGAAGTTTCGATTACATCTAATCTACTAAGATCATGAGAGGTAGCAAGAGAGAGCATTGAGGTAACCGATCTAGAGGGGTCTACATTGTGCTTATGTTGTAGTTCCGAGCAAGATAGAAGAGAGCAAAATGAATCTCATTAAAAGCGACTTTAAACCTTGACCTTCGGTCAAACCCCCTAAGTCGCCCCGCCGTACTCGATGTCAACATCCTGCCACAATGTTCCCCTTTCTTCGCGGTCGAATCTTAGAGCACACTCACAAGGAGTGCGTTGAACTACTTGGTAGATCGGGTATGCACCTCTAGCCACCGCAGCTACAAGAACATCCCATGGAATCTATCTCAAGAATAGATTGAGGAAGAAAACACCCAAGCAAGAACAAGAATCATAAACAAAGGTACTCGATCGCTAGAAATCGGATCTATTAAAACTCCATCATAAGTGTATACATGAATAAGATCCAACCGGGATCCTACCTTGATCTTGATTCAAGCCTCTGGAACTCTGACGTGGTCTTCCTTTCAAGGTTCCCACACCGGCTAGGTAAACCCTAGACGACTAGCACGACCCTCCTCTCCGAGATGGTGTCCCTCAAGCTCCTCTGCTCCTCGGCGGCGAATGACGAATGGCTTGATGGTTGGCACTTTGCACGGGGACTGTAAATAGCCCGAATGGGTGCTAGGTCAAAGGGGGTGGCGAACCGACCCGAAAAGGGGCCAGGCTGGCCGACCCGGGTTGACCGGCCTAGGTGCTCCTCGGCCCGGTTCGCCCCCGGTTTTCTTCCCGAAGCTTCTCGCGTCTTCCTGAGTTTTTGCCGAACTGCATGTGGGTCCTTGACGTCATTTTCCTTGCGGTTTAGATAAGGGTGCTTTGCGCATGAACTCCCGTATCTTCCGTCTAGGTCCTCGATATTTCTTGGCTTCACGCTTTAGTCCTTGGTTCATTTGGAGTCATGTTCATCTTGTGTCTTGACTTGTACCGGGCTCCATGATCTTCTCGTAAAACCCTTGATGAACTTTACTCGGAAGTCCTCATTTAGGCTCTTGATTCCTGTGTAAACAATAAACTCCAGAAATCATGCGCGAGTGCGAACTTAACATATAATGGGGTTAGGATCGTTAGTGTGAATATCAAATCAATACCAACATAGAAGGTAAACTCATGGCTAGGTTGACGGAAATCGACCGCCAACATACCCTCATGCTTAAACCTTGCTCATCCTCGAGTAAGCCTTCAATGGATATCAGAGTTGCCCTTTGATGTTCATACCCTACACTTGATCATACATGAGAAAACATAATGCTCTCTAGATTTATATTCATTAAAGTTCCATAATGTACTAAGTTTTATCTTTATGGAGGGTAGATGTCATTCAAGCTCTTTCCACAAGTACTTGATCATGCTCTCAAATTTTTAAATAAATCTCAGAAATTTTGAAAATAAAGAATGAGATAAAGAGAAAAATTGTTTTACCAAGATAAAAAATAACCATCTTGCATCTTGCTCATGTACTCTCATCTCATCTTTGTCTCTCAAGCCTACTTGTTCTACTCTTTTCCTCTCTCAAAGTATATAGTGGAAGGCTTTATATGGAGCTATAGGATAGTTTAGTCCTACCAAGATATTATAGTTGAGATATTATCAAAACAAGACTAGCTTCTCATGGTCTTACCGAGACTCGTCAAAAAGGTCATTGGAGAAATAATGTTATCAAGGAGGGGGGAGAGATGAACACACACTTTTAGATAGGTGAACATGTGCAAAAGGCAAAGAGTGATCCCGAGGCACAAATGAAGTCCTCGTTATCGGATTGCACATGGTTGGAAAGATGAGTATGGGTCTTGATCTTGAATCCTCTTGAAAACTCAAAAAGCACTAAACATAGCTAGAGAACCGGGGAGCTTTATTATTATTTTTCTTTCCTCATCATACTTTTTGTTCTTTATCATTTTTTCATCATTTTTTCTTTCATCATACTTTTTCTCTTTTTTTATTTGCTCCCCTTGAACTCTAGACTATACTAGCACTTCCTTGACAATCCCCCCATGCTTAGACGTTTGCTCGTCCTCGGGCAAAAGAGGTGATAAATATGCCAAGGTGGAAATTGAAGCTTTCATATTTTCTTAGAGAGAGATACTCGAAAATCTTCTAGGGATCTTTTTGGAAGTCTCCCAAAGTCTTGCTCACTTGATGCACCTTCCTTGTAATCTTTCTCGAAGTATTCATCCATACTCATATATTGGGTTGTGGTCAAGGAGGTGAACACAAAAAAAGATATTTCTGGGTTTTGGTTGGATATCCGGCGAGGTTTGCGAAATTCCCAGTGTGGTAACTCACAATGCACGGATAAAAGAGGCTAGCATAAAGAACGATACGCAAAAACAGAATGACTAGCTTCTTAGTCTCAGGCTAGAGAAATCAGGCCTTGAATTAATGTACCTAAAAATAAATCTTATATATACTAATGTTTTGCACTCAAGTAAATTTAGGCTTTGGATAGGTAGAGCAAAATGCAAGCGATGCTTGTGACAAGGTTAGCATAACTTTTTAAGAACAAAAAGGTTCTTTGATTCATTCAAAATTGAGAGCAACGAAAAAGAACTATGGGACTTAAGTTATCATAACCTCCACACAAGATTAGGCTAGCATTTAAATAAATTTCAGATTCATGTTAAAAGTGAGCACTAGCTTAAACATGCATAAATCAAGCATAAGATTGAGCAAAGCAGCAACGATCATCATATATCAACATGGTACAATTTTCCATCCATATTAAATATCATAAAAACGGTGTTGAAACTTATTCATGGTGATGGAAAACAAAACTACTACTACCACACACATGCTGAAATTAAAAAACAAGAAAATACTATGCATACATAAACGCACACAAGATGAAAAATAAAGAAAAGGAAAAGGAAAAAATCAAACCACACTTAAAAAGCTTCATCCCTTCCTTCTTTCTTCACTCCTCATCCGATTACTCTTGCTCCGTCGGTTGACTTTCGTTGAATCCTTGCTCATAATATGTTTGCATGGCCCCTCCGTGAAATTGATCCAGTGGCACAATTTGAAGGCGTCCTAGTTGATGGGCGATCCCCGCCGTTCCTTCTTGCCAATGGTCGACATGGCTCCGGATCCTCTCGACGTCTTGTGTGTTTCTTTGCATATACACCCCAATGATGGCTGCACTTTGTTGGGGCTGGGTCATGCTTGCATAAGGTGTCACAAATGCTTCATTTGGCACAACAAAAGTTGGTGGACAATATGTTGGAGGAGGTGGCGGCATGGCTGCACCACTCCCCCATGCTTGCATTGGCACACTTCCGTAGTAGGGTGGCGGCATAGGAATCCCTCCATATGGTTGATGATATGCAGCCCCTCCTTGATCTTGGGCTGCGGAAGATGATCCCTCTTCTATAATTCTTCCTCTTTTGTTCTTCTTGGCTGACACAAGAATTCCTTCTTCTAACCAATTATCTCTCCCTTCAATAAATAATTTCAGCCTCATATTTGGGAGAGGAACGTTGACTTTTGCCACCTTGTACCCTATCTTTTCATCTACACTAATGTATTTTCCTTGCTTCATGTAATCAATCCCAAGTGAATTCCCCGCAAGTAGGAATTTTGGGTTCCTTGAAATTCCCGACTTCACAGAAATTGCTATCATAGAGAGATAGCATCCCGAACCAATATGTCCAGTCCCTGAAGTTGCCTCACAACACCACCGATTGATCATGATATATGACGGGTCAATGGCTTGCCTTGCAATCAATGCCGAATAAAGCCAATTAAGTTCCATGTCGGTGATCTTGGACTCTCTCATTCTTCCCAAAATCCTTTTGCTCATCCAAGAATGAAATATCCGGATGATGGGATTCCTGATGCTATTTCTTTGCCGGTTATCTTCTCCCGAAATCATACTCCAAAATCCTTCCAATATACTCTCATTAACATCCACTTGCTCCGAGGCTTCCCTCTTGAAACCGAGCAACTCTCTAATTTGCTCATCACCCTTGAGTCGAAATAAGAGGGATGGCACCCCTTTATTAATAACCGGTGCCATCGTCATGAGAATTTCCATGGCAAGCTCCGTAAGAAAACTCACCCCTACTCCATCAGAAAATTGCCCCCAACAAAGGTGGTTCATCATTTGATAGATATCAGGAAGAAATCCCAACACTTGGAGGGCATCATCGTCGAAGTCAATGTTGGGCACAATCCTCTTCTCTAGGCGACCAAGCCTCTCCTCCTCCTCCTCTGTCATCATGAAACATCCATACTTGCAACGTCGCGGAGTGTATGGTGGTGGAGCGGATGAACGAGTCGAGCGACGAGGTTGGACGGGTGGCTCCTCTGTGCGCCCTTGCGGTTTGGTGTACCGCATGGATGAGCTTCGCGTGTCTCTTCTACCACTAAGGAGCATGGTGTCGCTCCTTGATGGTGCCACGTCCTCTTCCATACTTTGTGGCGACTCGGAGATCGAGTGCCTCCGCAAAGAACTTGTTGATGGCGGCATCGACGATGATGATTGTGTCTTCCTCCCAAGGACCTTGCTAAAAGCCTTCCTCATTTTGTTGTTGCTGCACAAAGTCATAAACGAACTCTCCCGGGGGGTTTCTTACCGGTAGAAATACACACAAAAGAAGTATATGGAAGAGCAAGAATTGTGACAAATTTTTCTGAATTTTTGGACTCAAGATTGGAGAATGAATTTTTCGAAGGTGCTTCTGGAGGTTTTGGGCTAGGAGCTCAAGAACATGAACTAGCAATGGAGCAAATGACTTATCTGAGGAAGACGAGCGCCGAGGGGCCAAGAAATAGGTCAGGCCGGCCGGCCTGGGCCGACCGGTGTAGGCTCCTGCCCCTCTATTTTGGCTTTGCTTTCTCCCACTTGTTGCTTGATGCATCATGGTGTTGTGTACTCGTGCTCCACGCCGTCCACCGTCCAATTCCTCTCAGCCACTCCTTTTTCTTGCATGATGAAGTCCTTCATCTTGATCATTTACTTTGTGTCACTTCCATACTTCCTTGCCTCCCATGCTTTCATTCATATCCTGCAAAAATCAAGTCTTGCTGCCCCCATGCTTGTCCTTGCATGTGCTCAAGCCTCAAGATGCCTCAATGATGAAGCCTTCCCGTGATGCATCATGGAGCATTAGAAGTTCAATTAAGCTCAAAACCTTCCCTTGATCATGTTTAGATGCTAATTACTCCTCTAATTTCGAAAATTAAAAATTAACTCAGAGATATCAATGAGTTCAAATGTATTCTTAGAGGAGTTTTTAGGCATCAAAAACATTTGTAAGTCGAAATTTTCCGACTACATTGATTTTGGTTACACCGGGATCACTTGCTCTCATTAATTGATAGCGAGCTCCTCCAGCTTGACCGTGGGGGTATGGGTTTAGGTTCTAATTTTGGCCAAACATGAGAGAGATGTTTTGAATAAACAAAAATAAATGGGGTTTGGAAAAATTCTAACTCTAGAGAAACCGGTGGATATCAAGTTGAATAAAACCAAAAATCGATTTTCCTAGGTTCACGCGAGTCCTACCATGCGTCAAAAGTTAAAAATCATTAAGGAACAACACGGGGCTCTACTCGTGTGTTTTTATGATGTAAAACAAACCAACCTTGTCATCATGAAGAGGATGAAAGGTGTGGGTAGGTTCTGAATTTTTGGTGTTGGTTTCTCGATAAGAGGCAAATAAATCGTAGGATGGCTCATGTCATAGGTTTAAGGTCAAATAAAATCCAAATGAAACATCCAAAAAAATTAAATGTCTCAAAAATAAGTTCAACCACTTAAGAGTTTATACCATGTCTTGCGTAGCAAATTCTAAGACCAACTTCCTTGAAATCGGAAATAATCCGGGTTGTCCTCCCAGTAGCTTTATTCTTCATCGGGTTGTCCTCCCGGTAGCTTATTCTTGACTCGACGAACGGGTTGCCTCCTGCCTAGCGCTTCATTTATAGTCCATGGCTAGACTTCTTCTCTTCTTCACTTTGGATCAACGCTCTTTGCGGGCATTGCAATCTTGGGTACCCACTTCCGCACCATCTTGGGCGCGGGCTTATTCTCCGGCTTAGTCATCTTTTTGGTCTTCACAGGCAGCTTTTGTTCTTTGGTCTTGACGGATGCAACGTCTTCTTTGATCACCTTCGCTTCCTTCTTCTTGGGCTCTTCCTTCTTCTTTGGCTCTTCCTTGCTAAAGCGACGATGAGGTGGAACATATTTGACATTGATCATGTTGCATACCTCGAAACATGGACGAAACTTGAATATGCTCCTTGTGCCATTGACGTCGAACTTGATCTCTCCCTTGCCAACGTCGATCGTTGCTCCGACGGTCTTGAGGAAAGGCCTCCCTAGGATGAGAGGCAGCTTCTCCCTTTCTCCCATCTCGAGCACCATGAAATCAACGGGGATGAAGTGATCTCCAACTTTCACAGGCACATCTTCGGCGATTCCCACAGGATAGTGAATAGAGTTGTCGCCCAACTCTAAGCACATACTCGTAGGCTCTAGTGGTAGGCGTAGCTTCTCGAACACATCTCTTGGCATGACACTCACACTTGCTCCAAGGTCGCATAATGCCTTCTCGAACGTGAATGAGCCAATCGAACATGGGATGGTCGGACATCCGAGGTCTCTTTGCTTCTCGGGCCCTTGATTTGCAATGGCGGCACTACATTGTTCAGACATCTTGACGTGATCCGCCCCAAGTGTTGCCATCTCATACTTGTTCGCAAGTATGTCTTTGAAGTAGCGAGAATATGTAGGAACTTGGAGAGCATCCAATAGCGGCATGTTGATGCTTAACCTGAGCACCACTTCCACAAATTTTGCAAAATGACTATCAACTTTACCTCGAAAGTAGTGTGTCTTTAGTGTAGGCATCTTCGTGTCATCACTTGGCATTTCGAATTCCGGCTCTTTGGTAGCAACCTCTGGAATAGTAGTCACCTTCTCCTTAGTGTGATCTTCCGCTTCGACGGTTGACTTAGGCTTCCTTGCACCGGCTGGAAGTTCGGGATCCTCCGTCTCCTTTCCCGAGCAAGTTTGAATAGCCTTCACCGTCTCGGGACCTTGGGGCTGCCCCGGCAATCTTCCTTCATTAGCAGTTAGGCACTCGGCATGTTGTCCCACTTGCGTCTCCAATATCTTCATCATGTTGAGCACTTGATGGTTGGAGCTCCCGACCTTCGTCACCTTGCCATCGATGTTCTCCAATATTTTATCCATAGTCTTGAACTTAGTGACGGTGTCCTTGTTGATCTTTGCTTGCTCGTCCATGAAATTCTTCAATTGTATATGAAGAGGCACCATATTTTGAATAGACGAACTTGCATTAAATTGAGGTCTACCTTGCCCGTAGCGGAAGTTTGACAAATCTCCTTTCCTCATGTAGTCGAGCACCTTTGCTTCCTCCGGACAATCTTTTTGGACATGGTCGTACTCCCCACACTCTTCACACGTGGATCTTGCATCGGTGGCCTTTAAGTCTTGGGCTACTTTCTTTTCTAGCTCCATCTTTTCCAGCCTCCTCATGAGTGAGTCAATCTTTCCTTCTAGAAGTTCCTCCTTTTCAACCTGCAAAACACCTTTAACATTGCCCGTGGGTTGAACCGAAAGTAAGCGTCCGGATGACACCCATGTATCATTATCCTGCAACCTTCTTGAAAAGAGTGAATGCCTCCGTCGGAGTGAGCCCAATAATAGATCCTCCCGCCGATGCGTCAATTACGGTCCTCGATGCTAAATTGAGACCTTGATAGAACTTTTGAACGAGGTCCTCCTTCGGGAACTTGTGATGTGGCACGGCTCGGGTGTACTCGTTGAAACGCTCAAAAGCTTCTGCGATAGTCTCCTTTGGATATTGAGCAAATGTAGCAATCTTATTACGCAAGTTTTGAGTCTTACCCGGCGAATAATACTCCTTCATGAAAGCTCTCATCCATGCTTCCCAATTTTGCACCGTCTACACCGGTAGAGTGTAGAACCATTGCAAAGCTTTTCCGAGTAGTGAGAACAGAAAAAGCCTCGCCTTCAATTAATTTTGATCCAGCACTTCCATCGTGAATGTCTGACAAAGTTGAATGAAGCTTGAATGTGAAGGTTAGGATCCTCTTTACCGGTGAAAGGTGTATGTTGCACCATGAGGATGGTTGAAGTCTTGATCTCGAACGGTCTTCCGATGTCGGCTAGGTTGAGGATGGGAAGATCAACGAGCTTCAGGATGCAAAGTTCCCCAATCTTCCTCTCTTGTGCCATTGGTGGCGGTTGAGGTTGATCTCTCCTCGGACTTGGAGGTGGTGATTCCTTCTTCAGACTTGTAGGTGATGATTTCTTTGGAGATCCCGACGATCCTTTGGCTCCAGCTTTTGGATCTACAATCTCCAGCTTCCTAGTTCGTGCTTCGTGTATCCTTTGCCTGTAAATTTTTTCTGGATCATCCACAAAATTTTTCGGTTTGTTGGAGAGGTAGCCGTCCATCTCCTGTTAGGGTTAGCGATAAACAAAATATACAAAAGATCTAAAAAGAGAAAACTATAAAAAGGGTTAGTCAAAAACTAGATTAGATTGGTTTTTGAGGATGATCAATGTTTAATAGGTGCAAAAGAAAATAAAAAAGAAAACTGAAAATACTTACAAACGAGATACTAGATTGGATCTTGATTACTTGTTCCCCAGCAACGGTGCCAGAAAAAGGGCTTTTTGATGGTTCAATAACGCGCCAAGGTTCACCGCAAGCTTACGGATCATGTAATACCTTTTTCCCTCGAGTATCACCCAAGGTATCGAATCCGTGGAACATGTGCAACGCAAGACTCAATCTAATAACCGAAAAACACTTGCATCTTGAAGAAGTTTCGAATACATCCAATCTACTAAGATCATGAGAGGTAGCAAGAGAGAGCATCGAGGTAACCGATCTAGAGGGGTCTAGATCATGCTTATGTTGTACTTCCGAGCAAGATAGAAGAGAGCAAAACGAATCTCATTAAAAGCGTCTGTAAACCTTGACCTTCGGTCAAACCCCCTAAGTCGCCCCGCCGTACTCGGTGTCAACATCCTGTCACGATGTTTCCCTTTCTTCGCGGTCGAATCTTAGAGCACACTCACAAGGAGTGCATTGAACTACTTGGTAGATCGGGTATGCACCTCTAGCCACCGCGGCTACAAGAACATCCCATGCAATCTATCTCGAGAATAGATTGAGGAAGAAAACACTCAAGCAAGAACAACAATCATAAACAAAGGTACTCGATCGCTAGAAATCAGATCCATTAAAACACCATCATAAGTGTATACATGAATAAGATCCAACCGGGATCCTACCTTGATCTTGATTCAAGCCTCCGGAACTCTGACGTGGTCTTCCTTGCAAGGTTTCCACACAGGCTAGATAAACCCTAGATGACTAGCACGACCCTCCTCTCCGAGATGGTGTCCCTCAAGCTCCTCTGCTCCTCGGCGGCGAATGACGAATGGCTTGATGGTTGGCACTTTGCACGAGGACTATAAATAGCCCAAATGGGTGCTAGCTCAAAGGGGGTGGTGAACCGACCCGAAAAGGGGCCAGGCCGGCCGGCCCTGGTGCTCCTTGGCCCGGTTCGCCCCTGGTTTTCTTCCTGATGTTTCTCGCGTCTTCCTGAGTTTTTGCCGAGCTGCATGTGGGTCCTTGATGTCATTTTCCTTGCGGTTTAGATAAGGGTGCTTTGCGCATGAACTCCCGCATCTTCCGTCTAGGTCCTCGATACTTCTCGGCTTCACGCTTTAGTCCTTGGTTCATTTGGAGTCATGTTCATCTTGTGTCTTGACTTGTACCGAGCTTTATGATCTTCTCATAAAACCCTTGATGAACTTTACCCAGAAGTCCTCATTTAGGCTCTTGATTCCTGTGTAAACAATAAAATCCAAAAATCATGCGCGAGTGCGAACTTAACATATAATGGGGGTTAGGATCGTTAGTGTGAATATCAAATCAATACCAACATAGAAGGTAAACTCATGGCTAGGTTGACGGAAATCGACCGCCAACACCAGCTAAACAGCTACTGAATCTAACACCATGCTCTATCAGACTGCACCCACGATACTGAGAACTTCACAATCGCCACTGAGTCACATATTAGAATTACGACCTTAGAATTGCCCTTCCATTAACGCTGTAATACTACGCCAGACGTCTTACACCATAGTCTCCTGCAGCCTTGTCCAACCAGATTACTCCAGTTGCAAGTACAGACATCACAGTCTATACTTCCTTCCAGTTCAACCCTTGAAGCTTCTTCGTGCCCATCGATCCACGCTCACTACAAGGATTTCGGTCTAATGCAACGCCGAGAAAGTGTTGCAAAAGACCCAAAAATGGTAGCAATAATACTTTTGCTACCATTTTTTTTGGTTAAATGTCATTGCACTTGTAACTGTAGCAATAGCATAATGCAACAGGTTACATTTTAGTTGCGACACACAACCCCTCTATTGCAACACTTTTGATGCTTTTGCAACACATGTTGAGCGTTGTAACAGAACCAATTGCAACCACTACGGGTGTAGCAATAGTATCAATTGCAACGAACTAGGCGTTGCTAGCGATACATATTGCGACACGCTGGTCGTGTAGCAACACTATACAATCGCAACGCAACACGGGTGTTGCAAGAGTGGTTATTGCTACGCGGAGAAAGCATTGCAATAGAGCTTCTCTATTACCACGTCACCTAAATGGTTGCTATAGGTGGCTTAGGTTATTGCAACATCTCTTTAGGTTGGTTGCTACAGAGAGGTCCTCTATTACCACATTTATGAATGGTTGCTGTAGATAGCATAAGCTATTGCCACGTTACTTAGGTTAGTTGCTACAGATAGGTCATCTATTGCCACGTTACTAACTGGTTGCTATAGGTAGATTGCTCTATTGCCACCATCACCTTGTTTGTAGTTGCAAGAGATAGTTTCTCTTTTTTTAGCTTAAATCAATAATCACAAAACCATAAATACATAATGAATGAAGCATCGATATCCATTAAAATGAAATATAATTTGTTCGTACAAATCTTTAATGAAACACACCCAATGAATCTAATCTTTAATGGAACACACCCAATGTATCCAGCGTACAGTTTGAACTCATTCGAATTATGTGACCTATGTCTACTGCAGCAGCAAAGATTGCCTTCATGTTCACCATCGTCCACCATTCGCATGCTCCTCCTCAAACTCAAACTTCCTCCTGAAAAAATTATTGACATGCTTTAGTAAAACTATAATTGTAATATAATATTTTGGCAAACAACATTATTTCAAATTCAAATATGTTAGAAGACATGCAAAATCTAAAAGCAATCATGTAAAATCTATATCTCCTAAACCATTAGTACTTGTTTAAATTTTTTGGGCAAAACAGCTAAGAATTACTTACTATTAGCACTCACCAAGACGATAATGTACTAGATTATGAAAACACAATTTTTTTTTGTTCTTGTCTACAACTGGAATGTGATAAGTTGCTGTTCAACTAGAAGACCTGACCATGGCAGCCGGCGACAGCAAAAAAACACCTTAACTTGGCTGCCAGCAACCGCCAAGAAAACATTGCAAGATCAAGCTAAGGGTCTATCAGTTCATGTGCTTTCCTATCATTCAGACTGCAACAATGAGAGTCAGCTTTAATTTCTGTGTCTCCTCGACCTAACAGATATTAACACTTTAATTTAGAAACAGATCTTAGCACATCCTTAGAGTAAGAATGTTGATAACTAAGTTGTTCTTCGCAATTACAGTGGTGGCTACTAGCTGGTTCCTGCTAATTGGTTCAAAGTGAGAAAATTTTACTCTAAATGACAGGAAGAGAGTCAACTTTAATTTCTGTGTCTCCTCGACCTAACAGATATTAACACTTTAATTTAGAAACAGATCTTAGCACATCCTAGAGTAAGAATGCTGATAACTAAGTTGTTCTTCGCAATTACAGTGGCGGAGTACTAGTTGGTTCCTGCTAATTGGTTCAAAGTGAGAAAAATTTACTATAAATGACAGGAAGGCAAACACTATATACAGGGTATCTTGATGCAAAATGAAGTAGACCAGAAATAGGAAAAATTTGTATGGTGAAAGCAAAATTTCTGAATGAAAACATGCAATTCTGAAGAAAAGTAGATGATACGAAACAACATATTTTTTCGTACCATATACGAGTACAAGTATTCTTCAGGTTATTCCTGCTACATAATTTTCTTTCCTGCTTATTGTAAACAACAAATCAATGACTAAGAGCACTAGGGACTATTTCTTTCCTTTTACTGCAACAAAAAAGAAACCTCTATGCTAAAAATGGTGGATAACAACAATACTATATTTCATATACAATTAGAGATACTTTGTTGTCAGGTACCAAAAATACCCATTTCTATAATGTTCAATATGGAAAACAATTATAAAGGTCGATACAAAAAAAACTAGTAAGATACTTAGGTGTTGGCACATTAAAAAAAGGGTTATGCAGATTTTATAAAAATTAATTAGAAGATAAAATAAGATTACCCTCCATCTAAAGCCTAAACTAGATGAATTGATTATAAGCTCTTGACTATGCGTATGGACAGAATGAAACATTGACAAAATAGAAAAGTTTATTGAAATACATGAGTATTTCGGGGGAAAAACAAGTATTTTTCGCTTTGCCGAGCGAGATAGATGTGAGAAAAGCCTGCAATAGTGCCTAGTTTTGCCCTATGTTACCCCGATACGCCAAGGAGGGGGCGTATCACGTATCGGATACGTATCCGATACGGATACACGTCAGATACGCGGTGGATACGTATCCATGAAGTATCGGCAAAAAAATAAATAAAACAAATTCCGATACGTGGACTGATACGTATCCAAGCCGTTTGGTCTCCGGCGATACGGTCTATCCCACATGCACTGAGTGGCTGCTCGTCGCCTCGTCAGCCACGCGCCAGGCAAAGGTCCGCTGCTACTGCTGCTGCTTGCGAGAGAGGAAGAGGGAGGGTGGATCCACTTCTGGGAACCCGCTGCAAGGCCCTCGCCGCTGCCGGTCCACGCGAATCTGCCGCCGCCGCTGCTAGTCCACGCGAATCCGCCGCCGCCGCTGCTGTTGCTTGCGCGCCAGATGAAGGGGAGGGAGCCTTGGATCCGCCGAGCCGCGCCCGAGCTGCCCATGCGCCTGCTCCGCCGCGTCACCGCCCGCGCGCCGGCTCCGCCGCGCACAAGAGATGCACCCAAGTGTTGTGTGCAGCTGGGTGGGAGGCGAAGGGGATAAGGTGTGCGTGCTTGGGTGGGAGGCAGTGTCGGGCTGGGCCTTTTTATGGGCTTTTCTCCGACTTTAGGTCCACAAGTCTCCTATTTTTTTTCTTTTACTTAAGGTAATTGAAGATAATATATATGTATATATGTAAAAATACTAAATTAAAACGACTACATTATTACTATTTTATTTTATTTTTTAAATAGTAAACGTATCCGCGTATCGGGTTATTTTGAAAATTGCCGTATCCGCGTATCTGTATCCTTCCGATACCGATACACGTATCCGTATCCGTGCAACATAGGTTTTGCCCAACCTTGAGTACATATGGGAGAAAAATGAAGCTGAGAGAATAAAAAGTTTATTGAAAAAACAGTTTTGTGTGTGGAAAAAACACAAGTACTCCTCTGACCTGATAAATGATTTGGAGAAGGTAACCCCTAGACCCAGGAATCTCTCTAGTGCCAATCATGTTCATCAAATCTTGATTTAGGAACAGAGCCACAAACAATTTAGGTGGTGCAAAGCTCAATCTCAGATGTCAGGGTGGCAACATTCTTGTCGTCGAACCTGCTGCAGCTGTAGATGGACATTACTGTGCCAAGCTGAAACAATTCAGCAACCAAATTATTTTCAGGTCCTATCATCTACCACAAAGGGATGTGAGAGTATGCACTTAAAAAAAACACTTTAAAGAGTAAATTTATTGCATCACTTAACCATGTAAAAAGAAGAAGAAACAAACCAGTGAACTAGTGAACTAGTCCAGTTCACTTGTAACAATGGAGTTGTTACTAAAAACAGACATCATAGACAGATATAGATGTGCAACATAAGAAATTTTAGGTTTGTATATGTTCATAAAGAGAAAAATGTACCTGAATTGGAAAAAAGAATCTAGTGCCAGAAAATCAGAAAATATATGCGCCCCCAAAAGATTCCAGAAAAAAATTATGTAGTGTAGAATCAGAATTTGCATGTGCATAATCAGAATTCCCACCCACCAAATGTTTGGAAAACCAAACACACACAATGGTAAGAGACATGATGTACAGCTATGTTGCACGGATACGGATACGTGTATCGGTATCGGAAGGATACGGATACGCGGATACGGCAATTTTCAAAATAACCCGATACGCGGATATGTTTACTATTTAAAAAATAAAATAAAATAGTAATAATGTAGTCGTTTTAATTTAGTATTTTTACATATATACATATATATTATCTTCAATTACCTTAAGTAAAAGAAAAAAATAGGAGACTTGTGGACCTAAAGTCGGAGAAAAGCCCATAAAAAGGCCCAGCCCGACACTGCCTCCCACCCAAGCACGCACACCTTATCCCCTTCGCCTCCCACCCAGCCGCACACAACACTTGGGCGCATCTCTTGTGCGCGGCGGAGCCGGCGCGCAGGCGGCGACGTGGCGGAGCAGGCGCGCGGGCGGCTCGGGCGCGGCTCGGCGGATCCAAGGCTCTCTCCCCTTCATCTGGCGCGCAAGCAACAGCAGCGGCGGTGGCGGATTCGCGTGGACCAGCAGCGGCAGCGGCAGATTCGCGTGGACCGGCAGCGGCGAGGGCCTTGCAGCGGGTTCCCAGAGGTGGATCCACCCTCCCTCTTCCTCTCTCGCAAGCAGCAGCGGACCTTTGCCTGGCGCGTGGCTGACGAGGCGACGAGCAGCCACTCAGTGCATGTGGGATAGACCGTATCGCCGGAGACCAAACGGCTTGGATACGTATCAGTCCACGTATCGGAATTTGTTTTATTTATTTTTTTGCTGATACTCCATGGATACGTATCCACCGCGTATCTGACATGTATCCGTATCGGATACGTATTTGATACGTGATACGCCCCCTCCTTGGCGTATCGGGGTAACATAGATGTACGGTACTAGAGAAAATAATCTCTTCAATTTTACAGTTGAGGAAACAATTCTCACTTTTATCAAATATAGCATATACTTAGAAAAAGGGAATTTTGAACAAATCCCTTAAAAGAAATAGGGATTTAGATCAAAATCATAGGAGTGCTAGAAAGTGTAGAATCTATATCCTACTTGCTACAATTTCAAAACAGGATATGGAAAAATGGCACAATAATAGTGGTGACAGAAAAAATGCATGGAGAATGAGAGCTTTTGTTGGCACTAGGCTAAAAGCAAAGTGGAGATGCAAATTGTAACAATTTTATTATGCTAAAAGATAGTCTTAAAGTGAAAACTAGCAACTACTACTCTCTCTCTCACCCACACACAGCTGCATGCGCACATAGACACATTTACTTGTCACTTAATTAATGGTACTTGATTAATTATAGACTAGCAGCCCACTATAGGAACAGATGAATAGATGTCTATCACACACACAGACACAATCTTTTGCAACTACAATCCAAACAAACAAAACAAGGGGCGACACACAAAATAAACTTGTGGGAATGACAATGTCCTGAAAAAAACAGGTTAGTTGCACTGCTATGAAAAATAAGATATGAAATTAAGATTCAAGAAGGCCCTCATACAGATATGCAGAGAGCAACAGAGATGGCAGGATGTATAGGTACACATGAAAGAAACATATTTCCTTTAGATTCTACAGAAATAAAACATGTAGCTGAAATGCAGCAGTGGGCAGTATAGAATGAGTTTGCGCACAATTTGAAAATGCATGTACCTGGAATCGAGAAGATAGAAAGGGAAAGATCTCGCCAATGACAGTGTCCGGAGGAACAATAGGAGAATACAAAAAACAAACTGCAATCTGCTTAAAACATCAAGGCCCAGAGATTAATTGCTTTTATTTCAGACTGCAGAAATGTGCATATAACTTTAAAAAAGATTGGTAGTACAATCATAGCGTCATCTGAACCATAGTCAAACAAAAATTAGTTATCTACTGTAAATTTGCACAACCTACATGAAAACTTTAGTACAGATGGAGCAGGAGGTCACAATAGTCACATCGGCAAACATATGTGCTCCTAAAGCATGAGTACTGAGCTAGCCTTCTTTCCTCCATCAATCAAAATAACTAAATCGAAATACTGATATGATGGATAATTGTGATTACATGAAAGTTGATATGATAATAATTTACACAAAGATTTCATAAAATTGATACTCAGATTTCCAAATTTTGAAAAATAACAAGCAGTGCCCCGCTGCTGTTTGTCCTGGATAATTTTTACACGGATTTTAAACATAATTTTTTGAAAAAAGATACCGCATAAGTAATAGTGTAAGAAGGATATGCAAATTATGTATAAAGCCTGTGCTATTTTTCTCATGTATAAAGTTGAAATTCTCATGTCCAAAAAATGATGGATATGCAAATCTGAACTGCAGTGTCAGGAAGTGAACTATTTACAACTTGGCAGATTTGTACACTTAAAACAGCAGAAGCAGGTTGTTTGTATTCAGGTATGCTACTGGGATCAACTGTCCGGACCTCACCAGGCTTAAAAAATAAGCTGCTATGCATGCAGAAGTAGCACCAACTGTTAAGATATGTTTCCATTCCAATTAGAAACAGTGCCAAAGATTGTTGATTGTAGCAACTAGAAATCAAAAGGAAAATTGTCCTACCCATGTTTTGCCTAAGGCTAAGTTAACTTTCGTAACCAAGCCCAAAGAGGAGTGCACTGATTTCCCAATTACTAGTGTTAAATCTTGCAAAGTAAAGATGAACTCAGAGTACAGAAGGAAGTTTAATAATTTTAACCTAGCCCAATCAATCCAACTTGAAGACTCGACAAGTTGTCAGAATCTGGAGAAACGATGGCCCCTGGGTCTCTAGTATTGACATGAGCAGTGTCACCAAAACAAGTACGTCGGCTACACTCTCATTAGGTGTACCATCACTGATAGGAGGCGACTTCATGTCTGGTGAAATGCTATCTGACGAATACACCTAATGCAGCCTTCATACCAAGAAAAACATAGTTCAATCAGTTAAGCCATTTTGTTGGAGCGGCTAAGAAATAGAAAAGTGTGAATCCTTTATTCTGGATATTCATCAAGCCATATCAATCAAAGTAAAACTAATCGAACACAAACTATAGATACAGCGACGAACCCGAAACGACGAAAAGACCGCTCAGTTGCTTAGTTGATCCCCACCGTCTATTGTGGATCTAATGGTTCAGACAAAAGTGATTGAGAGAAAACTAAAAATCAAGCATTTGATACCTAACAAATCTATTCCTTTATGCACCTATTTTGTTTGATTCGGTCAGGTTAGTTAGAGTCTGGTTCGACTTGTATTTGTGGCTGGACCTGTCAGGGTCTGTTTTGGCGTGAGATTGGCCTGCGAGCCATTTTAACCAGCGCTCCGCCCTTGTATTAGTTTAGATTGGATTTTATCTTGTAAACCAATTCTTATTCAATCTTTGCTGATACTGATTATTGAGGGATATATTTGAGTTCTATATTCCTACGGTGGTGATCATTTAATTAGTACTGCTATCTTATTTGGTCCTATACGGCTCTACGTGAGGGCTTGCTTCTTGTGATTGGTTGGGAAGAAATACTAATTTATATTACTCGTGAGACATACTGCTGGTCGGATTTACCAGTTAGTGGTGGCGATTTGATTTGTGTGGCCCCGTGCTATATTTCAAGTAGACAATCGTTGCCCATATCACTTGGTCCTTTTACTTACGGAGAGCAATACTGCTGGCAGTGCATCAGTTTTTGGCATGATTATTTATTTCTGAAAATAAATACTTACTGAAAGTATTTGCTTCTAGTACTGTGAAAGATTGGGGCAATAATTCTTGGACATCATAGCCGTGTCCTTATCAGGAGCTCTATTGGGCCAAATGAGGGAGTGGGTTCCTCTGAATTTTCACAACCACCTCGATCATATCTGACGGCAAGGGCTCTTATACGTATTCCCTTCAGACTAGTAGGCTCCTCCTCAACGGGAATTGGAAAGCACTGCGACAGATAATAGGTTGGTGCCTGACACAGTTTTTTTGCAAATTAGAGTTTCAAAAAATATATGTAATTTCCAAATAATTGCCCAAATCAAATTTAAGCTTTGTTTAGTTTCAAAAAATTTTCTGTCCACCTTTGACATCGAAACTATGGACACTAATTAGAAGTATTAAACAAAATTCATTTCATAACCTTAGGCCCAAATAGCGAGACGAATCTAACAAATCTAATTATGACATGATTAGACAACATTTTGCTACAGTAAATAATCTCTAATAATGATAGATTAATTAGGCTTGATAAATTCATCTCACGAGATTTTCCATCCAACTATGTAATTAGTATATGTTTAATACTCATAATAGGCCTTGTTTTAGTTGCCCAAAAATTTCTACCAAAATTTTTTGGCAACTAAACAAGATCTTAGACTGAATTTTGGCATTCCTTACGACGAGATCTATAAAAATAAGATCACACTTGTCTATATTTTAAATCAAATTATTTTTGCATGTGCTTCAAAATGATGGTTGGTTGAAAAAGAAAAATTATTGTCGCAATCAATTTGTTGTGTGAATCTATGGAATTTTCTAATCAAGTTTTGCTATTACTGTAATTATTTATTGAATTACTAAGGAATAAATGTGAAAATATCATAAAATGGCTAGAAAAATCTAAAAAGTTACGTAGGCACATAATTTTGGTGTATGAGCGTCACATAAAAAATTCAAGTGATTTCGATAAAGAGTTGCTAAATATCCTTCACAAAGACATATATGGCTCACATAGTCCTATGTAGCTAAGTGAGATATGTTCCTAGTTGTGAAAGATGTATAATTTCATTTTGTCGAAATTATTTAAAACTTTTATGGGACGATTATGGAGCAAAAATATGTCATTGTCTAAATCTATTCTGATCAAGTTTTGATATTACTGTAATTATTTATTGAATTACTAAGGAATAAATGTGAAAATATCATAAAATGGCTAGAAAAATCTAAAAAGTTATGTAGCCATATGATTTTGGTGTATGAGCATCACATAAAAAATTCAAGTGATTTCGATAAAGAGTTACTGAATATCCCTCACAAAGACATATATGGCTCGCATAGTCCTATGTAGCTAAGTGAGATATGTTCCTAGTTGTGAAAGATGTATAGTATCACTTTATTGAAATCGTTTGAAACTTTTATGGGATGGTTATGGAGTCAAAATATGTCTTTGTGTGAATCTATGGAATTTGCTGATCAAGTTTTGTTATTATTGTAATTGTTTATTGAATTACTAAGGAATAAATGTGAAAATATCATAATGTGGCTAGAAAAATCTAAAAAGTTACGTAGCCACATGATTTTGGTGTATGAGCGTCACATAAAAAATTCAAGTGATTTCGATAAAGAGTTGCTGAATATCCCTCACAAAGACATATATGGCTCACATAGTCTTATGTAGCTAAGTGAGATATGTTCCTAGTTGTGAAAGATGTATAGTTTCACTTTGTCGAAAACGTTTAAAACTTTTATGGGATAGTTATGGAGCCAAAATATGTCGTTGTGTGAATCTATGGAATTTTCTGATCAAGTTTTGCTAGTACTGTAATTATTTATTGAATTACAAAGGAATAAATGTGAAAATATCATAATGTGGCTAGAAAAATCTAAAAAGTTACGTAGCCACGTGATTTTGGTGTATGAGCGTCACATAAAAAATTCAAGTGATTTCGATAAAGAGTTGCTGAATATCCCTCACAAAGACATATATGGCTCACATAGTCCTATGTAGCTAAGTGAGATATGTTTCTAGTTGTGAAAGATGTATAGTTTCACTTTATCGAAATCGTTTAAAACTTTTATGGGATGATTATGGAGCCAAAGTATGTCGTTGTGTGAATCTATTGAATTTTCTGATCAAGTTTTGCTATTACTGTAATTATTTATTGAATTACTAAGGAATAAATGTGAAAATATCATAATGTGGCTAGAAAAATCTAAAAAGTTACGTAGTCACATGATTTTGGTGTATGAGCGTCACATAAAAATTCAAGTGATTGCGATAAAGAATTGTTGAATATCACTCACAAAGACATATATAGCTCACATAGTCCTATGTAGCTAAGTGAGATATGTTCCTAGTTGTGAAAGATGTATAGTATCACTTTGTCGAGATCGTTTGAAACTTTTATGAGATGGTTATGGAGCCAAAATGTGTTGTATAGCCACATATTTTTTCAAGTTTATTTAAAAAAATTTATTACAGTTCGATTAATATAAAAAATAAAACACTCTAATACAACATAAACTAATGCTTATTCTAGTGGTTTGCACACGTCATTTTTTTTCCAAAGGTCTCAGGTTCGATCCCCAAGCAGATATTTTTTGCGAATTAAATTCCTGGCATTGTGTCTATTGCAACCATTTGAGACCTATTGCAACACTTTTTCAGTGTTGCATTAGACAAAAAACAAAATCTATTGATCCAGGAACGATAGGTCATTTTCCCACCTATTCAAACTTCTTTTATCCAAATTTAAAAAATATATGTAAGTTTCAAATCATTTCGGCTGCGGTCGGGGTGTGGCTGGGCACAGCTGGGGCGTGGCCGGCCGTGGCCAGGGTGCGGCCGGCCGTTGCCAGGGTGCAACCAGCTGGGCGCAGCAGCAGTGTGGCCGGTCGTGGCCAAGGTGTAGCTGGTCGTTGCCAGGGTGTGGCTAGGGTGCGGTCGGTCGCGACCACGGTGTAGCCGGCTTGGCGCAGCGGGGGCGTGGCCGGCCGTGGCCAGGGTGCGGTCGGCTGCAGCCAGGGTGCGGTCGGCCGCTTCCAGGGTGCGGCCGGCTGGGCGTGGCCGGCTGTGGCAATGCAGGGCAGACTAGCAGGTAGCGGAGGGTCTCTAGTTGCGATTATGCCAGCACGTCTCTTCTTTTTTGGATTTTTTTGCGTCCTCAAGGTGGGACCGCATCACCACGTCCTCAAGTTGGGACCGGGTGACATGACAAGTTAAAGTTATTTTGGTTTCCTGGCATTGTATCTATTGCAACCATTTTAGGCCTATTGCGACACTTTTCCGGTGTTGCATAGGCAAAAAACAATAATAATTTTAGAAAACTTTACTTTGTTTTTGAAATAACTAACTAATAGAACCCTGTAAAGTAACTATTCTATTTTAATATCTATAAGTTACTATAAGCTGACCACATAGAAACATGAAAAAATCTTGAACGATGCTAGCTAACACAAACATTGTAATGGTGTAGTGGTAAGTTATATACTAGTGTAGTATTGAGGTCCTTGGTTCAATTCCATATCATGGCGCTTTTTTATTTTTTTTCTATTTTGTCACGAATGACAGATTGTGTTCCTACCAATTCAAACTTCTTTCTTAAAATTAATAATTAGAATAAAATCTCAATTCAAAATTAGCCAAGTTCTATTTTTGACTATGAATTGTATTTTTTCATAGTATATCATACACGCTACAAGGCCCAATCCAAATCAGACTCGCCTCTCAATTGTTGCAACACTCAAAGTATATATTGCAACAAAAATTAAGCATTGCACTTGAACACAATTTTCGCTTCGAAGTCGAAGATCTCGTTGCAATAAAATTTAGCATTTGCAACAATATCAAAGTATATTGCAACTGTCAACAAAGGTTGCAATTGAACCTCACTTTTGCTTCGCCTCCAAGAGTTCTCGTTGCATTAAGCATCAATAATTTGCAACGCTTGTGAAATTTTATGCAACACCAAACAATCGTAGCAATAGTCACAACCAAATGCAACAAACGTAAATGTGGTTGCAATACTACCACTCAATTGCAACCAAAATTAATTCTAATGCAACCATTTTGCACATTGCAATATCGTCCACCAATCGCAACAGAGCTTTGCAACATCTTGAAAACCGTTGTATTAAAGCCATGTATCGCTACCATTTTTTAGAATGGTTGTAATACAGCCATCTATAGTAACCAAATTTTCTTCGTTGCAATTCATCGGTGTTGCATGTGACCCAAATCCTTGTAGTGGCTTCAGAACCCTGCACGTGCTACTCAAATTGATTTGCGTCTTTGCTAATTTGGAAGCACGCAAACTCATCCCATGCACACCTGCATCCTGAGCTCGCACCACGTGTCGCCACGCCACAGAAAACGACAACCCCATCAGCCGCGACGCTCTTATGTCGTCATCGCTGATCCTGTCGTCGCCTCTGACCACGGTCTGACTAGCCTATTGCCGCCAGTCTCTCTGCCATGCACCATAGTATATTCACCCTACAAGTGAATTGTCCGCCAGCATACTGAACTGTCCGCTATGTGCCTCGCGAACTGTTCGGCCCAGTCTATCCATAACAGGTAGACCCCAGTGAGCCGCTCCACCTCGACCCTGTCAGCCTGCCACTAACTCCGTCGCTCCTGAGCACTCACTAAACCGCCATCGAACTCCTATCAGTTGCCATTAGAGCTGGATATCGAGCCAGGCTGGGCACGTTATGGCTCGACTCATTATAGCTCGGCTTGTTTTAGCTCGTTATCTTGGCGAGCTAGAAACCCAGCTCGACTCGGCTCGTTAAGAAGCTCGAGCTGGCTCGTTAAGCTCGCGAGCCAGCTCGTTAATGGTTATAAATTCAAAAAATCATAGTTAAGAGGTAAGTATGGAATCAACAAATGCAACATGTTTACAAGCCAACAAATAATGAAACCAAGTAGTCAACAAACAATCTAGTACTCCAAGTTATTGGGCTATGATCTGGAGTTGGACCTATTGGGCCGTTTGCTGGCTGCTTGGTGGCTACTGCAACCCTGGCTCGTTAGGGCTCGCGAGCGGCTCGCGAGCCAGCTCGAGTTCGTCTCGTTATCGTAGTGAGCTAAAACCTGAGCTCAGCTCGTTACAAATTTACTAACGAGCTGAGCCGAGCCGAGCCGAGCCACTAACGATCGAGTTCGAGCGAGCTAACGAGTTTCAAGCTTTTCGTCCAGCCCTAGTCGCCATGTGCACCACGACTGAACACCATCGATAGCATCTGCTCGTTGCCAACGAGCCCGCAACACCCGACATGAGGTCTGGTCTGCCAACCGCTACCTGTCCTCATCACCTGTTGCAATCTTCATCAGCTTTATGCGACATCCTGTCGTGCCTTGTAGCTCTGTTGTGCATACAACCATGCTACACTCCACACAACATACCCTGCCACCATAAGTTGATCCAACAGATTTGGCTCGCTGTTGGTATTTCTTAACGTCACCACTAGTTGCGCACCTAGCGTGAGCGTAAGATCCACCTAGGTATACCGATGGGTATGAAAGAATCCGCAAGCGCACGGAAATACCGCTGTAGCACTTCCCCAAAGGAGTATTTCAAAGGGTATCGAATCCAAGGAACGATGTGTACTACCTTCTATCCTAGACTGGTGATCCAAGGACACAACTCTATAGGATGAGATGAAGATAGAAAGGATCTTGCTGGTAGCGTGAGAGTTGAGAACAGCCTCTCGATTAGGGACTTCTCGTTTCGGACACCGGTCCCTCCTGACTATAACAGTTGGTTCACGGCAAATGGTTGCCTACACGCTGTATCCGGACGTGGGGGATTTCAGAGGGTCCAACAGTTGTCACTACCGCGGTCTACCCCAAGACAAACCGTGGGATACAGGGCAAACGAAGGATAACCCGAAGTCTAGACACCACGTCTACACCATCGATTACTACTATAGCACGGTTACGTCTGTCGACCCGTAACAACACTATAGCACTCCGTACGAAGACGGAGCGACGAACCCACGAGAGAGAGACCCGAACTCACTCAGATATACGCTATCCTATGCAAGGGATCATGGATGAACTTGATCTAGATTAGGATAAAGGAGCATCCACTAACTTTGGTCAGACTAGCAGGCATACAAATATGATACAAACTTAAGTGTTTATGACAAAAGATCAAGGGTCGTGTTCGTGAAGAACACGAGCCTCTAACTTATGAACAAACGCAAAAGTATGAAAAACTCGATCGTCAACTAGATCGAGGATGCGTGTTCGTGAAGAACACGAGCCTCTAAATGATGAACGAACGAAGAACACAAGAACACAGTATGAATGCCACTTTAGTCTAACTGAGAATGTCGAAATACTCACTTTATTCTAAATGAAGAACAGAAGCATCCGTAGAGGATCGTTCTTGAGGAAATGTGCCAAACACCATGGCACAACCCCAAGACACCACCCCACCTTCCTTCTAATCTCTAAAGCACTAGCAAGCCAGCACTAATCCTATGCAAGAGCTCTCCTCTCCTAATGAGAGAAGCCAAAAGGCAAAAGTGAAAAAGGAGGAGGAGAAGTGTGTGTCCTATTCTCTACCCCCTCTCCTTCTATTTATAGGCCTGAGCACCGGCGTGGAAGCACCCCAAACACCCCGAGAATGAAGTAAGGAGCCAACCAGGAACCACCACGTGGAAGGCCAGGATTGGGCGCCACAAGGTCGGTTCGGCCGACCTGTGGGGTCGGCCGACCCCTTGTGGGCCCCACCTCCCTTGTGTTTTCTCCTGGTGTCTGATGTGTGGGTCCTTATGGCGGTTCCAGGTGTCCACGTGGTTTGGAGGCGGTTTAGGCGCTCTGGTGGGCCATGGGATCCATATGATATACGCGTGGCGACTTCTGATTCGCCGAGACTTTCTCTCTTGGATTGGTGACATCATGGATCCAGGGGTGCTTGCATGGCAGCCCCTCATTGGCTGAGCCTGGATTGCTTGGATTGGTGAGGTGGATGGATAAAGTGTGCTTTTGCTTCCTCTCTTGTGCTTATTGCCTGCATTTGAATATACACCGCAACTTTGTGGAAATTGTCAGTATAAGGCCCTAATCTAATGTGAATGTATATTTCTTATGTCAAAATGCAGACGTTGACGGCCACAAATATGGTACTTAACAGCCGTCAACACTTGCCAATCACCAGATTGTCTACCTCTTGTTGTAGACTTTCTCCTTGAGTTCTTCACCGAACTCACGTGTCAACATAAATACGTCCCGAACGAAACTGTACCATTGCATGCTTGGACCACTTCGGATCTCAATATTTGTCGAGCACCCACACGTATCTTGCACGTACTCATGCTGGTTTCTTAGGCTTCCATGACTTCACATAAAAAAGGAAAATAAAGAACACCGAAGTGCACACGAGACAGATCCAACACGTATTAGCTTCTGCAAGCATGTGTTCTGCCAGCCTCTCACGTCCACGAAGTTCCTTTCTTTATTTCCTTTCCTGGCCCGTGAAACCACCTCAAGCCCAACTTTACTCGATGCAAAAATCCTCGTGTCCGAGACAAACACCACTGGGGACGCACGCTACCGGAGCCTCCACCGAATCCGACTTCCGTCGCCCACGCGCTTGACTGCCCTACATCGACGTCGTAGCAGACAGCTGCCTCTGCCCGGCCGATCCATGCGCGCGACCACGCAACTAAGCGCACCTCCCAGCTACTTTTCTATCGATTCGGATGTTGCCTACTCTAGCCATCTCCGTGTTTGAATACTCAGTGTCCGACCAAGATCCGACTGCCAACGCTTAGGACTCTCGCCAAACCACCCGCGACGTACTCCTCTGTTCTGAAGTTGATGACACCACCGACTAGAAAGTCTAGCCATCGCCGACGTTCACGTCGACCTGCTGTGACCGCACATCCCGGTCACAACCATGATCCACCTTGCGCCAATTCGTACACCACACCGACCGCACGTTGCACGACGCCTTGTAGATGCATAACTCTCGAATCTCCAGGTGATTTTCTGCAATGCCTCTAGATCCAATCCAAACCATAGCTCTTGATACCAATTGTAAGAAATTAGCCTTCCGCGGGGATGAGCTGCCTGCTAATCTCCACGCAGCAGAACGACGATTGGATCTACCGATACGAACTTGCACGATCGCAGACGACAACGGAGACACGATCTTTGTTAACGAGATTCAGTCGAAGCCTACATCCCCGGAGCATGACTACGGGCATTCCTCCCCAATACAGCAACACCGGCTGCTTTAGGATCCCAGCATCGTGCTGTCTTCCCCCTCGAGCATGTCGCTATGTCGTCATGGTTACAACAGCAGCCGCCTCTCATATTTATGAGGAGGCTCGGGTTACAGAGTATGACACGGACTCTACCCTATACTGCTAATACAACTCAAGTCTCATCATAACCGGATTGTACAAATATTCGACACAATATCTAACAAATATTGTTGAGTTTAGTCCCACATCGGGAATTGATGAGGGAGGAGCACAACATATAGGTGAGGGCAGTCCTCACCCAAAAGGCTAGTTTTTTGGGTTGAGTTAGGCCCAGAGTCTTGTTGTTGTGGGCTCCGATGGACCTAGGCCTAGTGGGGCGCCGGCTCGTGGGTATAGCGGGCCGGGCCGGATTCGGCTACGCCACTCTAACAAGTGGTATCAGAGCCGAAGGTCGGAAAAACCTGGGAAAACATCTCCGGGGTCACATGGTGATGGGAGAGCCCGTGAACCTCTCCGGAGGGTCACACGGATGGTTGTGACTGGAGAGTTGTCTTCGGGGGATCACACGGATGGTTGTGATGGAAGAGTTGGGCCCAATGTGTGACGGGGGAGATTGTTAGGTTTAGTCCCACATCGGGAATTGATGGGGGAGGAGCACAACATATAGGTGGGGCAGTCCTCACCCAAAAGGCTAGTCTTTTGGGTTGAGTTAAGCCCAGAGTCTTGTTGTTGTGAGCTCCGGTGGACCTAGGCCTGGTGCGGCGCTGGCTCGTGAGTATAGCGGGCCAGGCCGGATTCCGTTGCGCCACTCTAACATTACAAACAGTTTACTTGCGACTGAATGTGAGGTTAAAATTATTTTGCGTTCAGGCACATATATGAAGTTTCTATTCAAACCGGGTGGAAGGCTTTTAGCAGCCAGTAGTGTTTGGTAGCCTAATTAAAAATTCTGTACAAGACAAATGAAGCATTTGTGAATTGTGATTATTGTCCTAGTGTAAGCGAGGCAATTATAAACGTGGCAAGCTTTGCGATGCAATGCATTCTATGAGGTGGAACTTGAGAACCATTGTTTATTGTTACAAGTTATATATTGAAATGTCTTGTAATGTATGTGATTTTATTATTTATTTCTTCCCTGGCCTTCAAACGTATGTATGCTTTACGTATTTTATTTCAAAGCCTAATAAAAATGTCGTCATATACTTGACTCACTTAAACTTTTTCATGATGATCAGCTGCTGTCAGGAGCAACCTAGATATGCTGTCAAGAGGCTGGAGGTATACATACAGGAGGGCAGCATGGCCGTGTTTGGAAGGGGAGAGAAAAAATTTACCAGGGAAAAAAGTTACGTGTTTGGAAGGAAAAGTGCACCCAAAGTCAACAAAATGCTAAATGCACTCAACAAGTTGTACACACAATCAAATTTGCTAGGTGCACACCATGTACAGACTTGAACTTCACACACATTATTCAACCCTTTTGCAATGAAAACAATAACAAATTGTACTCAACAAATATTGTCCTAAAACATATATTGTCACAAACAAAATTGGTTTATTATGGTCCAACAAATCAACAAATTATCACAAACACATTATTGGAATTCGACCAGCATCAATCACCAAGCAAATAAGTACAATAAAATTCGGCCTACACACAACTCCCACAAAGCAACCAAGCACAATATTTCTCAACACCTTCTCTGTGCTGAATAATATGCATGTGCAATTTCATCTCGGACAGCATTCATGTTTATGTCATCATCAACTTCATCGGCTTCAAGGGGCTCGTCGTCGTCGTCATCATCGGCCCGAGCGAACCTTGGCAAACGTCGGAAAGCCGCATCGACATAGAAGTCGATGTCGTCATCATCATGGTCCAAAATGAAATTATGCAGCCCACAATATGCAAGAATTATTTCGCTTTGGGTCTCCTCCGGATAGCTTGGAACAGCCAACAAAATTCTCCACTTCATCTTTAAAATCCCAAAAGTCTGCTCTATGATAGACCTAAGAGAAGAATGAGCTTTATTAAAAACCTCTTTTTCACCAGAAGGTTGGGGTCCATGTCACCACGCCTGTTGATGGTACTTATACCCCTTGTAGGGTGACAGATACCCCGGACGGTTCGGATACCCCGCATCCACCAAATAAAACTTCCCTGCATGTATATTGCACCCATCAGGAATAGAATTAAGTTTACACATAAGTTGCACATTTGGAAAAAAATCAGTAACAACCCTTTCTACACAATGCAGTACACAATGATGAAGAACAAAGTCATTCTATGCTGCAATCATATACTATATTCCTCTATATGGGCAGCTGCATTTCAATATATAGTATATATGGCCAGCTACATACAAGTTGTACTTAGACTTACCATAAGCAGTGCTACTAGTAATACTTTGTGGATGGCCAGCAACACAACGTATTTAAATCAGATTATTAGCTTCATCATAAGGAAAAGTTTGCAGCATACAAATTTATTTTTACCTGCGGGTGGATGGGGGAAATGTGACTCATACTTCATAATGGCCTCCTGCAGGACGGTCCAATCATGTGCTGACCCAGGAACCCCCGTAGCAACAAATGTGAAGCACCGATCGAAGTCACAGATGCCCAGTACATTTTGAGTTTTGTCACTCTTCCTATTTATATAGTTCCCCACTCTCTCAAATGGTACCACAACTTTCACATGTGTACCATCTAGTGCCCCGATTGCATTGTTGAAGAAAGGTGCGGACCTATGGTTGGCGACCTTCGGGTGGACAGACCGAAATGTTGGGTCCTTGGGTCCAATTATATCTTTGGCTAGCTTGACCACACACGCTAAGACATGGTGGAACTTACGGCTCACTGTCTCCATGGACCTCTCAAACCTATACTCTACTTGACGAACGGCTTGTGGAGGGCCCACCATATACAAGAACAGTCCTAGAGACTCTCTGGAACTCGTCTTTGAAGTTGACTCCAACCCATATTTCTGAACCAACTCTTGGTGTAACATCTCAAAGACATGGGCATGCATCCTAAACATGTTGTAGCAATGTGTTGGATGACGCAATGTCCTCTCAATCCATTCAATTCCTGACTCCACAACTACCCTTTTAGTTGGCATGGAGAGAGAGTCCTCGTACATACCTAGAAGGATGGCTTTCTTCAACAGTTTAGTTGTCATCTTCAAACACTCCCACACAACCTTCATGCCCTTGAACACAGGACTTTCTTTGCCAAACAATTTTTCCCACTCCTTGTAAACCTCTTCATCATCTTCACTACTTGAGTCGTCATCACTTGGCCATATTAAATCACCTTCCGAACTGATGCCCTCCTCTTCGGAGCCCAAGCTGTCCACATTGCCTTCGTCCGGTTGCACGGCTTCAGTGTTTCCAACCAGTCTAGCATTGTCCCCGCTACTGGAAGCCTGCAACAAAATGTGAACCATAAGGTCAAAAATAAATTGACGAACAAAATTACAATGAAGAAAACAGTATGAACAAAATGTGAAGCATATGGTCAAAAATAAATTGACGAAAAAAATTACAGAACAGATCATAGTTGGAAAACAAGGTATCATGCATACACATAAGACAACAAGGTCCTTGCCAAATAATAAGTAGGTCTCAACATAACATAAATGGGTCTGCCTTAACATCCTAAGTGGCAACACAACATGACTAAATATTAATACATCCTCAATTCATAACTACTAGCGGTAATGGCGCTGCTGCAATGGTCACTACATGCCTAGGTCAAACTACATCCTCAATTCATAACTACTAGCGGTCCTGGAAGGCTCTCTGGATCCACCCCAATCTAGCTTCATTTGTGTCACATGATAGGAACGCTGTTACGTTCGCCTCGTCCCTCAAATGCTTAGTAATGAAGTAGTACAACTTGCTTCCGGTGTCAATCCCAACATCTTTTGCCAAATCCAAACAGTGCTTATACGTTTGTAGCTCCTCTTGTTTACACTGCTGTTCTGCAGACGCTAAATTTGTCAGTGTCTTTGCAAGGTGGTCTTGATTTGAATTGATCCGGCCAATTAGCGAATTATACAGATTTTTCTTCCTTTTGGGATTAATGCTGCCTGAAGGTGACATTGGTGCTTGTTCCATCTTCAGAGGGCTGTCAGCAGTTGATTTTGTACCACCCATGCTTCCCCTCTTGCGACTACCAGATGTGGTAGTGCGAGAAATGGTGACATTCGCTGGTGTGTCCTGCGACTCCAAGTATTCGGTGCTTCGATCGGGCACCGATGCCACCATTGCGGAGAAGTCTATGGGGGGCGCATCCTTGAACATGTCATGAAGCATCCCAAGCCAACAGGGCTCTTCCCTCTTCAAGCGCTCAATCTCAGTTAGACCATGTTCATGACATAAGGTCAACAATTAGTCACCATGAGTACAAATGAAATACAATAAAATGTAGGAAGCACAATACGACACAGGCCATGCATGAGCAAACCTTTTTCAATTCGTCCCAAACATGTTTTGATGCCTTGTACCCGCCTCCTTCTTTTCGGCCAACCCCTGAGCGACTTTGCAGGTTTTTCAATTTGTTGTGCCACTTCCTGAGCGTGGTGCACCTATGTTTCAGCTGATCCTTATTACGTGACCACCCAGTGCGTTGTGCGAATCCCTGGACCATGTTGTTCCACCCAATGGTATTCATTTTACCCCCCGGACAGTTCCCTTTATGCTTTTCTTCCATCCACAGCTGACATAATGTTTGCGTTCACGAATCGGTCCATTTTGCTCTAATCGCACCCTACTCAGACAACACATGAATAACAAATGCGCACGTAAGCATGCATAAACAAATGGCAAACATAGTGCAAAGTAACCTGGTATGCATAAACAAATATAGTGTGGTCCGAGGACAAATGCATGTCCAACAAGCAGATGCAGCAAATATTAAACACAAATATTAACAGCTAAATCTTATCCATTTGGGTTTTCAGTCGACTGCTCTTAAATATCTTCTAATTTAACATCACCAGGCAATATGAATGGTACGGTAGGTCGTAGGTGATTTCCTGGCAGGTTATTTATGTGAAGCACGAATTATGCAATGTATCCTACGAGTTACAATCTGAATTTTGCAACTGCAACAGAAATGACAAGTGCAATCGCATTTCAAGGGTGTAGGTGCCTCACCGTGGACATGTCATCCTCGCCACCACCACCGGAGCCTGTTGAGTTGTCCTGGCTGGAAACAGCATGAACGGGGGACGCAGCCTGCAGATGGGATTGGCTTCGGGTCGTCGGACGGCCTGGTACAGCGGAAGACATTTCCTCCTCGCCCATCGACACGGGCTGCCATGTGGGGGGCGGTGGCAAGTCCACACGGCCAGGATGGCTGCTGCCCTCTCCATATGATCCTGCAAGGTATTATTTGCACAATAGGATGTTACGATTATTTGCAAGGTATTATTTGCAAAACTAGTGAAAACCAATGGAGGCAACTCACGTAGACGGGCAGCAGTGCAGGCATGTGAATCAGCCTAAGGGATGGGTAGGGGCCTGCTTGGAAGGCTGACAGGGACGAGATCGAATGCCTTGCGGGGCCAGGCATGGGGAGTATGCCGGAGTGCTGCGGCAATTGGAAGTGACCCGATGGTATGCCGTAACCAGAGTAGCCTTGCACTGATGCAGCCATGCCTCCGTGTGTCGTTGCTGAGCTGGAGGTTCCGAAGTAGCCTTGCACTGATCCGGCCATGCCTCCGTGTGTCGCTGCTGCACTGGAGGTTCTGAAGTAGCCTTGCACTGATCCGGCCATGGCTCCGTGTCCCGCCGATGCGCTGGAGGTTCCTAAGAAGTCGTGCATGCCAAAGCCGGGTAACCCATGAGCCGGCGCTTGGCTGCCACTGGCGTGCAGGGGTGGGGTGGGAAACTGCGACGGCGGCGGGTACTGACCGGTGGAGAACACGGTGTCCGGCTGAGAGTACCGACGGAAGGGCTCATCGCCACCTTCGGACATGGTGCGGCGACCACCAATCTGTGGTGGGGCCGGAGGGACGGCGGCAAAAGGGGAAGGACGAAAGCACGAGCGTGATGCTGGCGGCGGATAAGACGAGGATGGGGGCGGAAGTGGACACTGCCAAGCGGAAAGGGGACCAGAACGGAGGAGGCGGGTCGATGGCGGTGCGGACCGGGCCCGATAGAGGAGGGGGAAGGAAGGGACGCGGCCGGCTCACCGGACGGACGAACGACGGCGCGGCGGATGGAGGCCTCCCTGAGGTTGTGGACTGGGGCCGAAGAGCTGCGCCAGATGCTCCCGGTGCCGCGATCGCGCCGCCCAACAACACGTCGCCGGTGAGGTCCGAAGCTCCAGGACGTGCGATGCGCGCACTCCCGATCTGCACGTCGCGACAAGAGGCGGCCTGAAACGGACCAGATCTGCGGTGGGCGGCGGGGGAATAGGGGGGTCGCGGGCGTGAATGGCTGCCGGAGCTACGGAAGGGGGGCGGCGGTGCGGCGGATTTGGGGGCAGCGGCGGTGGGCACGGGGCATCCGCGAGGGAGAAAGAGGACGACGCGGTGGGCGCATCGTTTCACCTGGGGACGGTCACGGGGGACGCTTAACGCGCTCGCCCGTGGGCCGCACCCGTGGCCCCCCGCTAGGGCCCACCACGTGCACTTTTTTCTTCCAAACACGTGAAATTTTTTCCATCGACAGTTTTTTTTCCTCCCCTTCCAAACATTGCCCATGAAGGAATATAAGATTCTTGTTTACAAATTGCAGTCTGACAACAAACTAGGCTAGTGTGTCCGTGACATTGGTTTAAAAAAGGCTTGTGCTCTGTGTAACATATGTAATGAGATCATTTTATGAATCCTCTGTTTCAGTCATAGATCAAAAATCTATTTTCAGACTTCCATTTGGTAGACTGTAGCATACTACTCCCTCCGTCCCAAAAAGAATGACGTTTTAGGATTCAAAATTTGTCCTAAAAAGCATGTCGTTTTACTTAATTTGGCATGTCTGCATGTGCATGCGGGCATGCAAACAATCAATTAGCACTAAATATGGCAAATAAACAGGGGCAATCGAGGTCATTTCACTTCCTTAATAATATGTCCTAAAATTTCTAGAATGACATTCTTTTTGGGACAGAGGGAATATGCCACTGCTTATCCAACCATACTCTATTAACCTGCATCACAACTGTAACCCGATGTGGGATCCACCCTTATATATACCTTGAATAAGTATATCCGGGTGCCCGGTTGCCAATAATACCATTCCCTGGATCAGCTGATTGTACCGGCACTTAACAAGAAGTATCAGGTCCATATTTCGTAAGGCAACAAGACATTATTTTAAAGGAGTTTGAGGGTAAGAGAAGAATTCTACCAAGAAGTGAAACCTCAAACTTGCAGCGGACATCTACGTAGCAGAACCATAACCTCAGGTAGCTTGTCCGGAAACGGGTCGGGCAGACCCTCCCCTGCAACGAAGCTCGTCCTCTCTTTCTTCTGAATAGAAGGGACAGGGAAGCAAGAGTGAGCACCTAAAATAGGTACTCAGCAAATCCTAATGAATAGAAAATTAACCTAAATCTATATGCTAGATTGCTAATGGAAAGGATACAGGTCTTGATATTTATAAAAGTAAAATAATGCAAATGAAGTAGTATTTCAGAGAAAGTACAGAAAGTAAAGCCGGTATATTAAGTAGGTTGGTCCTGGAGGGGGAACACGTAGCCTCCCCTACCAGTCCCCAAGTTTTATTAAACTCAGCGACCGTCAGGGTCCACTGAGTCGGCATCCGCCGTATCACTTTCTAAGGGCCACAACCCTATCTCACTAGAATCATTCCCACCCAAAATGTATCTAATCAGCGGGAGCTTTTACCAAGAGTGCTCATAACCGAGAGCCACGGCTATTCGAATAGATCAAACTCTGTACAAAGACGTACACTGTACTCATACGTCTGACCAGCCCATGCCATGGCCATGGCGGTACTGGCCACATGAACCATACCCACCGGTGTCTCCGTGTGGATTACATTATCGTCCACCCATAGGCAACATTCCCTAGCTCCATCCACGCCTACGCTAGGACCTAAGTAGGGGTCACACCACCACCACCCGCCTCGCGGGTCCAGTTTCCCCGGGGAGATTGCATATTCAATAAAATGTGGCACACGTACCACCGCATCACCAAGACGCCAAAACATTCCCGGTGACCCGTAACGGCCGGACCTGGGACTATGCGAAGGTCCTGCTCCAGCGTATTCGTTGCCCACCACGGCCCTTGGGATGGTTTACTAGGTTCAGTAGTGGGGTGCGATCCAAGGCCGCACATGAACAGGCATTCCCGACAGGCTATGCCTTTTTGGCTACGTATGGTCGTACTAAACACTGGAAAGACTTTCCCGTGAACCGATCCTTATATGACCAGAGTAAGCATGGACAGGATCCTCCTCCGAGGCTGCCCCCATACTCCCATGTCCATCCTTAAGGAGTCTAACTCTCTTAAGTGGGTTCATTTTATTATCCCCAATCTATCTCTTCCTATCATCTGAGATCCTTTCATGAATAGTTGTGAACAAGTAAACTAGGATAATGCTCGATCATCGACTGAATCGAGATCGGGACCATCATATCCTTAAAGCAGAATGCCTGTTCATTTATTATCTGGGTTCGTTTTAAAAAAAATAGTGGACAAGGTATGATCAAAGGGGTGTTGCTGGGACTTGCCTTAATCCAAAGAGGGAGAAAAACTATAGAGTTGTCTTGATCTTGCTTGTCTTGGTCTTGATCGTCTTCCGCGTCTTGCTTGATCTTCCGGTGATTCTCACCCGATCTATAGTAACGTAGTTATACGCGTAAATATAAATCAAACATCAATCATAGCAACCATCAAACATATGTTAGAGAGATGAGATCGTGATCCAAGAATCTAGGGTGTGATCTTAGGATCGAAGGTGATGAACGTGTTAAGAGACGATCGAACCGGTCACATGAAATATGGACCCGACGATAAAGAAAAAGATGTTTAAAAGAAAACTAGGGCTAAAAATGGGGAATTTCCTGTGCCTAAGATAGAATTTGGCTTCTATAGGCTTCTAATATTTTTAGGAATTTTGGTGGAATTTTTGGGGGCTAAGGATATAGAAAGGGGAATTTTGGTGTACACTAAATGAGCCTTTCTATAGGTTGAAAAAGAGCAAAAAGAAATCTAATATCTAGAAATGTGCCAAAATGAATTGGACAGCACTTCTAGGGTTTTTAGGGCCTCTAAGATTTATGGTAATTTTTTGGGAATTTTTGGAAATTTGTAAGGTAGCTAACTAAGCTTTTGTGTGCACTGGCTCGGGTGAATCTAGCAAAAGGGGCGTGGCTGTGCGACTGACTAATGGGGCCGGGGGCTGACGCGGCGGGACGCTGGCATGGCTGACGTGGGCATCCACGTGGGCTGCCAAGCGGTGCGCCGGGCCGGCATGGCGTGCACGCGTGGCACGTGTGTGCCTGTGGTCCACAAGGACCAGGTGCACGTGTTGAAGAAGAGGGATGAGGACGGCGGGGTGCTGACAGTGTCGTGGCTGGGCCCGCTCGCAAGTGGAAGGAGGTGGGACGGCGTCAGCGGCTGGCGACGGCGACGGGCGGCACCGCCCTAGATCAGAGTGAGCGCAGCGGCGCGAGCAGGGGACTCGCCAGAGTCCTCGTCGCCGGCGGCTACAGGGGGCTACTAGTGACGGCAAGCGGCTCTATGGACTCAGGGGGAACACGGCGGAGATAGAGGTGGTGCATGTGGTCGTTGGGGGTGGCTGGCGGTGGTGCAGCGGCTCGCCGGAGAAGCGGCGACACTCGGTGGCAAGGGGAAGCGAGGCTGGGAGGGTTCTGATGCTCGTGTGTGCAGATGTGCGTGCGTGCGGACGAGTTGTGAGGGGAGAGGGACGGCGAACTAGGCCGGTGATGGCCGGAGCACGGCCGGAGGCTCGCCGGTGCGGCGGCGGCGCGACCTACATGCGACGGTGGAGCTAGGAGGGGAGAGAGTGAGGAGGAATGGCGCAGGCAGCATAACGGCCGTACCTGAAGGAGTTTAACACGACGGCGTGCTCAATTCCGGTAGCACAACAGCCGGAATCGAGTTTCGCCGGTGATGGCAGGCGGCGGAGGAGAGAGTGTGGTGGTCGGCTATCTAAGGTTCTAGGGCGAAAAATTAGTTGTGGTGGAGCAAGGTCTTGGTAGCCAGGAGCTCGTCGGAATATCCCTTGGCCTTGGCCAGGGCTACCTCCGACGAGGGAGGAGCGGCGGCGTGGTGTTCCTGCCGGCGGAGCAGAGCTTCGCCGGGAGGGAAAGGAGAGGTTGTGGTGCTGTGGGTGGGGGTGTGTGGAGCTCGGTGAGGCTCCTGGTGCTATTTATAGGCCGGGAGAAGGAGGGAAGCTTGGCTGTGGTGCGGCGGCGGCCATGGCGACGTCACCGGTGTTCGGCGGATAAGGCCGTGGAGAGGGGAGGTGGCAGGGATGCAGGCGGAGCGGGCGCACGCGGTGCAGGAGTTTGCCGAGCGTGTGTCAGGCGCCTGGCGCTGCTGTAGGAGGGGAAACGGCATGCGGCGGAGCTTTACGGCGCGGCGCAGCGCTGCGCCGGTGATCTTGGCACAACGGAGGGGAGGATCGGGCAGTGATGCCATCGGCGGCGCTTTGGAGCTCGCCTGCAGCTGTCGATCGTGGCGCGATGTGTGTGCGTGGATGAGGGGCCGGGGAGGTGTTCAAGTGGCACGGGGAGGTCGGCCTAGTGCTGGGGATTACGGCGCTTGCCTCGGCTGGATAAGGGAGGTACCGGGGGAGGAGATCAGGTGAGGGTACGGCCGCCGTGGTGTTCGGGCGTGGTGCGGTGCTGCGGCGATGTGCGACGCTGGGGCCCGGCGGGGTACCCTGAGGGTCAAAAGCTGCGGCGGTGAAGCAGGTGAATGCGGTGCGCGCGCGAGCAAGGAGGCAGAGGAAGGGAAAGGTGCGGGAGGTGGCGGCGGTGTCGCGGCGAAGGGGAGCAGAGGGGGATGGGCGGGAGGTTGACGACGTGACGTCGTGCTGACGTTGGCGGCGCGGGGGTGAGGCGGGCCACTGCTGGGCTGGGCTGTCTGCGAGGAGCGAGGAGGGTGGTGGGCTGTGCTGAGGAAAGAAATAGGAGGGGGTGCGACGGACTTTGGCGATGGGTTGAGTGAGGTTTGGCCCATGTAGAGTTTGAAATGATTTTCTATTTGTTTGAGCTATGATTTGAATTTGGATTTCAAATTTGAATAGACCAAGGTGTGTAGGTGTTCTAGAAAATCCTTAGGGAAAGTTAGAGAAGAATTTTGGGATGAGAAAAGATGTTAGCCACTCAAAAAATGCATATGTGGCCTAGGGTTAAATTTAAGGGATGCATTTGTAAATAAAGAAAATGCAGAGACTTTTATGTGAACTTGCTATATGTTTTTTGAAAAAAAATTAAGAGGCTATTTTTAAGGGGTTTGAAAAACCGAGATGTGACACCCGAGATGTCCCTATTTGCAGGGGCGAATCCAACGTGGGGCCCCTACCCTCATGGATTCCATGGAAGACAACCCCCCCCCCCACCCACCCACCCACCAAGCCCTTCCTACAAATTTCAGCCATAGGTGAAGAGAAAGAAGAAGAAAAAAAGAAGTGAGAGGAGGAGGAAGAAGAAGATGAGCTCCCTATACTTAGATCCTGGATCCGTCAGTGCCTATCTGAATTCCTTTTTAGTACTATATCACAAGTTCACAAATCACAACAGGTCCAATAAGTTGGGAGCATTCCACTGCAACCATCTGATTGTTCAGATGCTCGTATTTCACCTCACACACTCATCCCAAATGCTTGAAGAAAACAGGCTCAAATCATCAATGATAATTCACAGCAGAGAGCGAACATGAGTGCACAGATTTATAATGAGAGAAAAGATCTTTTTTCGGTTCACAAGATGAAAATTATGATAGACGATTAATTTACAGTAGTCAACAGATAGCAAGATGAAAATTAGATCGAAGGGGACATCGTTGTGGCGCTTGTCGTTGTCCTGCGCCACCGCACTGTGGTACATAGCCGGAATGACGCCCGCGACTGGTATGAGATTGAGACCCCGTGGATGAGGAACGAGGGGACGGCCGCCCCTCATGCTCGAAGAAGCCGCCGAAGAGCACGAATCCGCAGCCACGTGAATTGGGTGAGGTGAATGGGAGAGGATGACACGTTCGCATCCCCAGTTGCCGCCATGACCCGCCGCTCCCACGGACCAGCCTAGATCTGGCTTCTCCGATGCGCAGATCTGCCCGCACGGGAGAAGTTGCACTCCTCGTCTTCCTGCCGGTGGCCGCTGCTCGCGCGGGCCCAGGAGCCGCCGCTGACTCCGCGTGCCCCTGCCCTGTAGCTCGCACGGGCTTGCCCTCCCTGCCGGTGGCCGCTGCTCGCGCGGGCCCAGGAGCAGCCGTCGACTCCGCGCGCACCCCTGCCCTGCAGTTCTCGCGGGCCCGCTCCCCGCCGGTTGTCGCTGCTTGCACGGACCCTAGGAGCAGCCGCCGTCCGTTGGACGGCCCACCGTCGCCGACCAGACGAACATATTATGTTGCGAGAGGAAAGAGAGGAGAGTGAGAGACAGTGAGAAACCGCAGAGAATATGTTGATGTCCAAATGAATCACGTCTGATTAAAATTTTTGATTATAATAAGTGAGATTTCAATTTACAGATTATATGAGGTTCTAATTGTAAAAGTAATTATTTTTTCTTCATAATACCTTTATACCACTTATACTGCTCATACATACCACTTCATACTACTGATGAGTTTTACGTAGTATATAATTAATTTGAGCAGTTAGATGTCTTTATACTTTTTTAATAATAATATAGTTTAGTATAAAACATCAGAAAGGAGCTCTGCTAAAAGACGTTCTATTGCCGACTATCCACTCTAGTGTGGCCGGGAGCACTTCAGGGTATAGTAGAGGCACGTGTTCATGCCGCTGGCCGGCAAGCGCGGAACTGCCTGCCCCCCTCTCCGCGAACTAGTAGCTCTTCTCGCCGTCGGTTTTGGGCACATCGACGACAAGAAACAGCTTAAGACTATCTCGAGCAGTTTTTCTCATCTGCATTGCGCTTGAGGGAAGGAAAGAGAAGGAACCTGCCTTCAAACAAAGCAGGTCTTTCAGCAGCATCCGCATCCCTTCCTTCATCTCAACGACTTCTCGCGCCTCCCTCCTCCCTGGCGCCGCGCATGCCTCCCTCTTCGCGGCAGCAGCAGGAGAAGGCGTCACCGTCCCGTCTTCGTGGCAACGGTAGCAGCAGGAGGAGAAGGCGGCGTCGTCCGACTCGAGCTTCACCGTTGGCTGCACCAGACTAACTCGAGCTCCGCCGCCGTCTGCACGGAATCGCCGAAGAAGGGGCCACCACTCGCCGGATCCGGGGTGGAGGAGGCGAGGCCACGAGAGAGGAGCGTCGCCGTCCCCGTCGACCTCCTCACGGGTCTCCGCCTCCGGATCTGCGCCACCTCCGGATCTGCGCTGCCTCCGCCTCCGTGCCGGCCTCCGCGCTTGCTCCGCCTGCGCGACGACCTACGCGTATGCTCCGCCTTCGCGCCGGCCTCCGCGCTGCTCCGCCTCTGTGACGACCTCTGGATGTGGGCCGCCTCCGCACCGGCCTCCGCGTTGCCCCCTGTCGGTGGTGCGAAGGAGACGGAAGGAGGTGCGAGACGACAAGGAGAGCGGGCGACGGATGCGAGGGAGGGAGGTGAGAGACAGTGGCGGTTGGAATGAGGTAAGGAGAGAGAAATCCCGAGGATGGGTATGAGAGGGTGGTAACCTCATTTTGCAGATGGGGTTGAAGGTACTGCTAGACACGCTACAGTGCCGAGTTGCTCTTTCATTTTGCAGTTGAGGGGAAGGATGGGAGTACTACTGGAGATAGTCTAATCCTCCTCTACTACGGAACTTCTTCTGATATGAAAAGGTCCTCTGTCATTCTCCCCCTTTCTCTCTCTGATTCCTTTCTCCCCCACGCAAGACTTCACAAATGGCGACAGGCCACCTGCTTCTGCCGCGTTGATGCCGCCAAGCTCTGGTTTGGACTTTGAACGAATAGGTCTCAGAACTTTTGACCCGGCCACATGTTGAGTTGGTCAGTGGTAATTTTCTCTTAGCACAAATCAGCACCAGTCACCAGCCATCCGAACACGGTGAATAGCATCAAAAACCGTCCGCATTGCATTCGCTCTGACAGTCTGACTCACACCGTACCATAGCAGGACAAACAGGTGTAGAAGACAATTCAATTGCATTGGAAGAATCAGTTGTCCAATACTCTCTGCTTCAAAACCCTATGTAGTGACTAGTGAATGGTTTCTTCAGTCAGCAATTCTACAAGAACACCAAATCTGAAGACGTCACTCCTAACTGTTGCTGACCAATATAATGATACATAGGGTCTAAATAACCCAATGTTCCCTGAACAACAGTAGTTACTCCTGTTTTTATCAAGACTGGAATACAAGTTACATTAATAAAAAGCACTAAGCATAACCACTGCTCACTTTATAATATTATTTATTCAGGGACAACACAAAAGAAGAGACTGTAAAGGAAAAACTGCCGAAAGATGAACAGAAGAATTTAGAAGATAACAAAGGAAAAGCGGCGTTTCTATGGGCTTCCTTGCCGTATATACGAAGCAACATTGTTCATCACAACAGAAGATCATCTACCTTCCTGACAGCAGTGTTTCCTCTTCCACAGTGTATTGTCTACTTCCTTCAGTAGAAACTTGTTCAGTTGACATCCAATGAGTCATAGTTTCAACGTCACGATGTTTGCTTGATGTTGCATTATATGGATCCTGTTTCTTCTTATTAATAACTTGTAAATTCTCAAGTGTCATCTCTACTTCCCTCATTGTAGGCCGGTCTTCTCCCTTCAGTTTAGTACACATCACTGCTAGTGTGGCTACTTCTTGTACTTCTCCATCTTCTTCCTCCATAACTTGAGGATCTAATATATCGAACAGTTTGCCTTTTGTGAATAGTGAGCCAAAATATGAAATGATGCTATCGCCACCATCCGATCGATAACCAAATGGTTTCTTCCTAGTAAGCAATTCTATAAGAAGAACACCGTAGCTGAAGACATCACTCTTGTCTGTTAGTCGTCCTGTGTAATAGTACATCGGGTCCAAGTAACCAATTGTACCTTGAATCGCTGTAGTTACACCTGTTTGATCAATTGGGATGTATCTTGAAGCTCCAAAGTCTGATACCTTCGCAGTTAAAGTGTCATCAAGAAGTATATTCGAGGACTTAATATCTCTATGAAATATTGGCATTGAGGCAGCTGAATGTAGATAGGACAGCGCTCTAGCAACTTCCAATGCAATCCTTATCCTGTCAGCCCATCTTAGTGATATCGGTCCTTCAGCATGAAGATGATGATAAAGAGTTCCATTTGAGATGAACTCATAAACTAGAAGTGGAACCTCTGTCTCAAGGCAACATCCTAAAAGCTTCACTACATTTCTGTGGTTCACTTGAGAAAGAACAGCAACTTCATTTATGAATTCATCAATTTCCCTTTGCACCACAATCTTTGATTTCTTGATTGCCACGACATGCAGATCCAGGATTCCTTTGAACACAACACCATGCCCTCCACCACCAACTACGCGAGATCTATCAAAATTATCTGTAGCTTTCTCCAGCTCCCTTAATGTAATTATCATCCTTTCGCCAATATCTGCCTTATGTGTTAGCAATTGCTGCAATAGTAAGCCATGATTTTGGTTGAAATATTTCTCTTTCATCTTCTTCACCTTCCTCTCCTTGACTTTTCGAATTATAAAGGGAGCACCAAATGCTAGAAGCAAAAGACTTGTGCCACCAGAGACTCCTAGCCCGATGCCTAAACCTGAAACTGAAAAAATGGAACTTTTTGTTTGTCAAATTATTTCTTTCATGCTAGCGACCAGATGGAGTGGGAATTGAAGGAATTAGTCATAGGTTCACAAAGTGGATTAGTCACCTGCAGATGAGTTCTTGCTTGCAACACACCCCCATTTTCTTGAAGAATTTCCTTGTGTTCCAATAGGACATTGGCAGAGGAAAGTTCCAGGCAAGTTTAAGCAGTCGCCATAGCACGAGTGGGCTTCCTTGTTCAGACACTCGTCTACGTCTGTAACAATAGATATAAAACAATCATTGATGCGAACATACCGTGTACATTTAGCTGGAAGCAAAGTAACAAAACAAGAATTATATACTAGTTGCAGAGGTATTGTAAAGAGTAAGACCGTATGAATCTGGTTTGCATTCTTGTACATACCTTGGCATCCATTTGGAACGGAAGCATTTCCATAGTAGCCAGGACGGCACCAGCAACTGAAACTCCCATTGTAATTCTCGCATTGGCCATAACATGGGTATATGTCTGGTGAACGGCATTCGTCGATATCTAGGTACGCACAAAGACATTGATTTGATTAGGAGGGGATGTTAAGTACTCTAGCTCGATCTGTACTTTGCAGATTCAATTTCATGTTATCATGTATAGAGAAATAGAGATATTATATGCATGGTGCTACTCTCTCCATTCGAAATTATAATTTGTTTGATTTTTTAATCTCAACTTTGATCACTCATCTTATTAAAAAATTATATGCAAAACATCTTTTTTTGTGAATTGCTTTGTTAATAAAAGTTCTTCAAACATTATTTAAATTTGATTATATGAGTACACATTTTTTTAATAAGACGACCGGTAAATTTTAGAGTAAAAAAAGTCAAACAAATTATAATTTGAAAGAGATGGAGTTGTATAGTACCTCGGCATCCGTCGTGGACGTAAGGGTTGCCTTCATAACCATCGTCGCAGCGGCACCGACGCCCACGACTGCCAATATTGTACTGTGCTTCCAATCAAGAGCTGTGGCCGCTGCGGCATTCCTCGACGGTGGTGTCGTTTCTATACACAGAGCCGCATCCTGCGTTGCTGGTCACCCAATCTAGCGTGGCCGGGAGCGCTTCAGGGAAGCGGCCATAAACAACGCTACTCATCTCGTCCGTGTAGCTGAAACCCTGGTCGACCAAGTACACGGAGCTTGTAAGAGCATAGACTGACCCGTTGAGCTTGTTGATCTGGATTTCGTAGAAATCGTAGCCCAGAACGATGTCCGCCTGGCAGCAGCCGACGCCCGAGCAGGCGCTGCGGCTCCTTTTCTCGACGACGATCCGCCGGTCGGCGTCGAGCGGGCAGACAGCGGCGCAAGAGGCGATCAAGCTGCCTTCGACCCCGCCGCGGAGCTCGACCTGGGCGCCGCAGCCGACCAGCGCCACGCTGCTCCGTGACTCCGACAGGAAGAACGGCCCGCCCCGTGGAAGGCCCACGCCCCATGGCCCGCTCGCGGTGCTCACCCCCACGTTGACCGTGTAAATCAACTGGCTGCTGTTGATGCGCACCGTGCCGTCGGGGACGGAGATCTCCAGCACCCGCACGGTGCCGTCGCCGAGGAACAGCTGCGGCGGCTGGTAGGAGCGGTTGCAGGTGAGGTTGAACCAGGCGGCGTGGTAGCACCCGGGCTCCACGCCGAATGGGTACGGGATGTCAATGTCGCCGCAGTTCCTGGTGCAGTTACTCCCAGCAGGCCCGGTGGCGGCCACGGCAGCTGGTGCCGCGCCGGCGAACAGCAGCAGCGAGCCAACGACGACGGCAGCCAAAGCTATAAATCTTCTGTAAAAGCAGTGAGCTAAAGCTAGCCCCATGGAAGCACGGGCCGTTTGGCGCTGTTGGCGGCTTGGCTCAGGAGCGTGAACCCTCTGCTGCCCTGCAGAGGGCAGAGCAGCACAACTGCACTAGGGACGGTTTGATACAAGCAGTGACGATTTGGGGATCGGGTAATGAGGCAGAGACCAGAATAACAATGCACCTACCTACCAAATTTGCTAAAAAAAATTAGGCAGAGATCAGAGAGATGGAGTAGTAAAAGCCAGCAAGGTAGCAAGTGGTGGTGGGTGTGGGGACTGGGGGACGATTGGTCTTTGGGTTGTTGGTTTTTTTTTATAAACAGTCTCATTGCCCTTCAGTAATGGTTACATATTTGGTGCAAAACAATGTCTCTATACAACCTTTCAAATTTCTAATTTGAGTCACATGATGTTGATCCAAGAGGTGCATAATGAAGAAGGTGAGAGACGAGATTTACAAAAATGTGATACGCTCTGTTCGTCTGGCTTATCTACCATCAGCCAGCGGTACTTTTCTCTCAGAACAAATCAGCCACCAGCTACCAGCCAACAGTACTTTTCTCTCAGAATAAATCAGCACCAGCCAACAGTCGTCAGCCAGACGAACACGACGCGAGTAGCTAAGTGCCGCGCCGGCGAAGGGCGGGTGCAGCAGCAGCAGCGAGCTAATTACGGCGGCAGCCAAAGCTATAAATCCTCTACTACCTGCCTTCTTCATGTGTGCGTGCACAGTCATGGAGCCTTTCGCCGTACAGCAAATACTCCTTCCAGTTTGATAAAAAATCGTTTTTGATAAAATTCGGGTCAAACATTGAGAATATAAATGATGAATAACTTTTAAGTTATTGAGTTTATAAATGTGAAAAATCGTATCAATAGATTTGTTTTGAAAATTATTTTCATAAAAATATACATATATAACTTTTTAATAAATGTTTTCTTAAAAAAAGCGAAGTCAAGTTGTGTTTTGGAGACGTGTCGCTGTTCTAAACGACTTCTTTTACAACCAGAGGGAGTATATCTCGTCCGGTCAAGAACACAGACTTACTACACTGCTTACCTCCGTGAAAGCATGGGCAGTATGGCTCTGTTGTCGATCGATGGATCGGCTTGGCTCAGGAGCGTTAATCTTCTGACCGCAGAGCAGCACACAACTGCACTAGGGAAGGCTTGATGCAAGCGAAGCAGTGTGACGATTTTGGGAATTGGGAGCTAGTATTAAGCTAGTCTTAGTGCAAGTTTCATTGCACAATTACCTAGATTGAAAAACTAAGTAACTGTGTCAGTAGAGTTTCATAATGATGAAACTTCTCTCACATTTTATGAAGCTCTGTCATTCTCTCTCATTTTCACATCAGCAAAATTTAATACATGAAACTCTCTCGTGAAACTCCATTAAGACTGGTCTTATGAGGCTAAAGATCGACAAGCAAGAGAGATTAGTAGATGCGGGCAAATGTAGTGGTGGTGGGTGGGTGTGGCCGTGTGGAGATCTGCATATGGGGTCATGGGGACATGAGCATCTTCAGTTTTTCAAATTGGGTTACCATTTTTTATTTTTTTAGAAAATCGTAAAAAAACATACCTCTAACAGCTTTGCATAATACTTAGCAAATTTTGGCAACTTAAGAAAAAGAGGTCCTCAACACGCAAATATACACGCGCCTACTTCACTTGGTATTGGTGTTCTTCCGTGCGCGAAACCAGAGGTGGAAGAGTGGAAAAAAGAAATAAAGAATAAAAAGGCTCCTGATGCAAATGTAAGAGAGAAAAAAATAGCTTAGCAAGTTAGAAATAATACATTTTTGAAGATGTATTTTTTTAGCTTGGCAAATCTTTTAAGAGTTGGCAAATTATAAGATTTGCCAAGTTAAAAATAGCAAATTCTTGAAGATGCTCGGTTGAGAAATCATCTTCATTTTTTTTTCCAAAGATGGACACAGAAACTATATCAAAATCCAGGTCTTCTCACACTTGGTGTTAGGTCGAGAAATCATCTTCTTCATTTTTTCTAAAGATGGAGATAGAAACTATATCAAAATCCATGTCTTCTCCTCCATGAGTAACCCCGGCCCGGTTCTGTTAATCATGGCGGCTCCTGCCCCGTTTTTGCAGTTTTCCATTCGCAATTGGGTCTCAGAGGAGACCTCGTGAGGCGGGCGACTGGTCATCAAGCTGTACGCGGCCGGGTGCCTCCCTCCCGTCACCAGCTCCCTTTGCGGGCCTTGCGGCGACGATTGGTCAAAGATGCACGCGGCGAGGACTGCGACTCTGCAACCAAGTCCTTCGGATGACAGCGAGCCGCACAGTTGCATCAGCGGACAGTCGTGAAGGCTGGGCTGTGCAACTTCAAACGTGTCAGATGGCTGCACCCCAATTTCATCTTCTGAATCTTCCCCTTTATGCTAATACCACCCCCACACCCTTTATACAGAACGACCTTGGTACCATCCAGTACTCGCAGCAGTTCGAAGGAGAAGGTGATGCGAGCGCAGAGAACATTCCGTCAGCAAACTCTCCGTAGTCTAAACTGTTGTGTTTGGATTTCTGAATGATTCTTGCTGCTTGAATTCATCCACGCCATTCTAAATTTGTTGTTAGTCCTAAGAACGATGGCCAGGCGTGGCACGTCGTCGTCAAGGCAAGCTCCTGCTGCATTTCATTTACCAAGTTGCAGATTGCGTTCTTCAATGTTGACATTTCAGTGGCAGACTATTGTAAGCCGTGTTTAGATAAGTTTTAAAATTTTTTCAACCCCTTTTGACCACTAATTAAAGGTATTAAATAAAGCAGTTTATAAAACTACTTCCACACCTCAATGTAAATTTCTGAGAGCAATCTAATGAGGGCTTTGACCACACGATTAGAAGATGATTACTGTAGCATTACTGTAGCAAATCATTAAGCTAATTATACTATTAGATTCATCATGCAAAGTTGCACTCATATGTGAAAAGGTTTTGCAAATAAACTTCATTTAGTACTTCATGCATGCGAGATTCCCTTTTCTGAAAATTTTTTGCAACTCATCTAAACAGGATCTAAATCGCACTCTGCACAGCTGCACCTGCACATCCATTCATTACCTCGATCAAGAATGCTTAGTCTCACGTCCAATAATCTCTGCTTTTTAACTCCTTGATACAGGGTTACACAGCAACATGGAAAAACAGACTAACATTTGAAGTTCAGTTGACAAATACTAAGCACTATTATAAAATGATGACAAGTAATCGACGAAAGTAAGGAAATCAAACCGCAAGGGACACAAGATTTTAACGTGGAAAACCCTCCCAACACGAGAGGGAAAAACCACGGGCGCCAGCGAGTAAGAATTTCACTATGATCGGAGTCCGGTTACAAACGCCAACGGCGGCGGCTTACAAGAAGACGAGAGAATCAATCTCCAATGGAAAAACCCTACGGGGTTATATGACTCGTACCGCTTCGCTCCGGCCCAAGCCTCCGGTGACGGGCCTCCGCTCCGCTCCGTCAGAAGTAGACGACCTTCTCTCTTGACATAATTTGGATCATCATTCAACAAACTCCACCTTGAGACAAATTCCTTCTTGTAGCATAAATCAGAAAAACCTTCATCCTGAACACAATAAAAAATAAACAATATACTGCTAGCGCCAAACAGCTCCTTAGGCTAATCCATTATACCAACTAAACTTGAGCAAAGCTCAAACTTAGCAACAGGAACTGACTTTGTCAACATATCATACCTTCAGCTTACCATTTTCGATCTCATCTCGAACATAATGGTACTTGATCTCAATGTGCTTTGTTCTCTCATGGAACATCTGATCTTTTGTAAGATATATAGCACTCTGAGAATCAGAAAACAGGTTAATGCAAGAATTAACTCCACAAAGCACAACAAATAATCCTTTCAACCAAATCAACTATTTGCATGCTTCAGCAATAGCCATGTATTCAGCTTCAGTAGTAGACAAAGCAACAACAGGCTGCAAGACAGCCTTCCAACTCACAGCACAACTGCCAATAGTAAAGATATAACCTGTGAGTAATCTTCGCCTGTCCAAATCACCAGCATAATCTGAATCCACATATCCAATAAGTCCCTTATCTGTCCTGCCAAACTTCAAATAATGATCTGCTGTCCCTCTGAGATACCTGAAAAACCACTGAACTGCCCTCCAGTGTTCTTTACCAGGATTAGACATATATCTGCTAACCAAACTCGCAACATAAGATAAATCCGGACGAGAGCAAACCATAGCATACATCAAAGAACCAACAGCACTACAGTACGGAACTTTTGACATGCACTCAATATCCTCATCTGACTTAGCACACTGCTCATCTGACAATTTAAAATGAGGTGCAATAGTAGTACTAACAGGCTTTGCATCATGCATGTTGAAAGGGTCAAGAACTTTCTTGATGTAACATTGCTGACTAAGAAATAACAAACCAGATTTTCTGTCTCTACTAATTTCCATACCTAGAATTTTCTTAGCAGCACCAAGGTCCTTCATGTCGAACTCACTACTCAACAATTTCTTCAACGTAGTGATCTCTTTCCTACTCTTGGCAGCAATCAACATATCATCGACATTTAACAGTAAGTATATAGGTGATCCATTAACATGCTTGATGTAAACACAACTATCATAATTTGATCTCTTAAAACCATGCTTCAACATAAATGAATCAAACCTTTTATACCACTGTCGAGGAGACTGTTTCAAACCATACAAGGATCTCTTCAACTTACAGACATAATCCTCCTTGCCATGTACAACGAAACCTTCAGGCTAGTCTATGTAAATCTCCTCCTCAAGCTCTTCACGTAAAAATGCAGTTTTCACATCTAACTGCTCAAGCTCAAAATCATGTGAAGCAACAATTCTAAAGAATGTGCGAATTGAGCTATGCTTTACAACTGGAGAGAACACATCATTATAATCGACACCAGGAATCTGACTGAAACCTCTAGCAACTAACCTTCCCTTGAACTTTAGAGGCTCGCTAGGAGATAAACCCTCCTTTCTCTTGTAGATCCACTTGCAGCGAACAGGCTTCTTTCCCTTAGGCAAGGGAACAACATCCCAAGTGCAATTCTTCTAGAGAGACTGCATCTCATCCTGCATAGCTGCAATCCACTTCTCACGATCTCCACAAGCAATGACTTCAGTATATGTTGCAGGCTCATAACTGCTATCAACCTGTTCAGCACAACTCAAAACATAATAAGTCATATTACACTCCTCAATAAGACGTCGTGGTCGTCCACAACCCCTCTTAGACTTGCGAACAACAATGGGTAAATCCTCCTCTGCCTGCAAAACAGGAGGTGAGTACTGAACATCATCATGAGCCTCATCATCAACAACTTCATTTTCCTGATCATCCACAGACGGCTCCACCTGCTCGCCTGTATCATCATTCACATGTTGCTGCATATGCACACCTTCCTTATCATCCACATGCTCCACCTGCACGCTCGTATGCTGTAGCTCTTTATCAAAATTATCTGGAACACGATCTGAGGACAAGCTGTCATTAAACATCACAGATTCATTGGAAACAACACTCCTGCTCATCAGTCATGCTGCTCATTAAAGTCTTTTCTATTTCGGGATTCCACAACTTATATCCTTTAACTCCCGAACCATAACAAAGAAGAAGACATTTAATAGCTCTAGGCTCTAATTTTCCATTATCAACATGAGCATAAGCAGTGCAGCCAAAAACTTTCAACTGTGAATAATCAGCGGGTGTGTCAGACCATACCTCAATGGGTGTTTTTCTTATTCAATGGGATAGAAGGCGACCTGTTTATCAAGTAGCATGCGGTGTTAGCAGCTTCAGCCCAAAAATGCTTGCTCATCTGTGCGTTGGACAACATGCAACGAGCCTTCGAGATGATGGTCCTGTTCATGCGCTCAGCTACACCGTTTTGCTGCGGAGTATATGGTATGGTGTGGTGCCTGACAATACCTTCCTACCTGCAAAAATCATTAAATGCAGCAGAACAAAATTCTCCACCATTATCAGTACGAAGCACCTTCACCTTCCTATCAGTTTGCCTTTCTATCATCACTTTCCAATCTTTAAATGCAGCAAATGTATCATCTTTATGTTTCATAAAGTAAGGCCATACTTTTCTAGAGTAGTCATCAATAATAGTAAGTATGTAACGAGCACCACCATAAGAAGGCTTACGAGAAGGACCTCATAAGTTAGCATGTACATAATCGAGAGTACCTTTGGTGGTATGAACAACGGTATTGAAGTTTACCCTTTTATGCTTCCCGAAGATACAATGCTCATAGAACATCTTGCTACTCAAAGTACACCATCCAGTAGGTTTCTCCTCACCAATTCTGCCATACCAAGTTCACTCATATGTCCAAGACGCATATGCCAAAGGTTAGTGTCACTAGGTTCAGCATTAGTAACAGCAGCAGCAGCGGAAACAGAACCATGTAAAGTACTACATCGTAGGACATATAACTTTGCAAAATTCATATCACCTACCAAACAAACAAGAGAGCCTTTTGATACCTTTAATACTCCACCAGAACCGGAGTATTTAAAACCTTCTGCATCAAGCGTGCTGAGAGAAATCAGATTTCTTCTCATCCCTGGTATGTATCTCACGTTCTGCAGCGTGCGTGTCATGCCATCATGAGCCTTGATCTAAACTGAGCCGATCCCATCAATGTAGCACGGGTTATCGTCTCCCATACGCACAACATCTCCTTTTTGCACAGGCTTAAAGGAACTAAACCAATCTTTGTTAATGCAGATATGAAAAGAGTATGCAGAATCAAGTATCCACTCTTCATGACCAGAAACACAACCAGCAAGAACTACAAGGCAATCTCCAGTATCAGAACTAGCACCAGAGACAATAGATGCCTTACCATCATGATAATTTTTCATTTTCTCCTTGTTCTTTAGCTTCAAACAATCCTCAATCTAATGAGTTTTGCCCTTACATGAATCTTTGCATGTATGTGCTAGGCTTCATGGGTTGTTACGGTAACCCGAAGGATACCAACGAAGCACGAGAGGACCTGAAAGAATTTCATAAGATTCCCAAAGTTCCGCGGGAGGGTGATGATGAAACTGATCCGGAAGAGGATGATGATGATGTTGATTACTTTGGTCCTGCTAGTTACACTCTCACCAAGAAAGAGAAGGAAAGCGTGTTTGATTGCCTGAACAGTATTAAGGTTCCGTCTGGCTACTCGTCGAATTTAAAAGGGATCATAAATATGAAAGAGAAGAAGTTCACAAATCTAAAGGCCCACGACTGTCACATGTTGATGACACAGTTGCTTCCAATTGCGTTGAGGGGTGTTCTATCAGAGAATGTACGATGACTGGTCGTAAAGCTTTGTGCATTTCTCAATGCAATTTCACAGAAGGCAATCGATCCAGCCAAGCTAGGAAAGCTACAGAATGATGCGGTTCAATGTCTTGTCGGCTTTGAGTTGGCATTTCCACCTTCCTTTCTCGATGTTATGACGCACCTCCTGGCACACCTTGTGAAAGAAATTACTATTCTCGGTCCAGTATACCTTCACAACATGTGGCCTTTTGAGAGGTTCATGTCGATCCTCAAGAAATATGTTCTTAACCGTGCCCGTCCGGAAGGAAGCATTGCTAAGGGATATGGAACTGAGGAGGTCATTGAGTTTTGTGTTGATTTTGTCGATAGAATTGACTCGATTGGGCTTCCAGTAGCACGACACGAGGGGAGGCTACAGGGAAAGGGTACCATCGGAAGGAAATCAAGTTTGAGCAATAATACTGATTTGTTCCATAAAGCACACCTAACAGTCCTGCAACAATCATCATTGGTGACTCCGTATAGGACGGAACACGAGCAGATTATTGCTTCTCAAAATCCAACCAAATCCCCAGTCTAGATTGCACGCCGTCACTTGGAAACATTTCCCTCATGGTTGAGTGAACAACTCATCGGAAACTCAACGATTCATCCACAACTAGCTTTGTTAGCCAGGGAACATTGTAGCACAATTACAAGATTTCAAGCTTACGATATGAATGGTTACAATTTTTACACGAGAGCTCAAGATCGCAAAAGCACAAACCAAAATAGTGGTGTCCGTATGGACGTCATCGGAAAAGATGGGGGCAAGACCTGCTATTATGGTATCATAGAAGAGATATGGGAGCTTGAGTACGGAGCGATGAACGTCCCTCTGTTTTTTTGCCAATGGGTAAACCTGAATGGCGTAAAGAAAGATGAATATGGAATGACAATAGTGGAGCTTACCAAGATTGGGTTCAAAGATGATCCATTCGTGCTTGCCAAAGATGTGCATCATGTTTTCTATGTCAAGGATATGACTAGCATACCGAAGAATAAAAATCCCCAAGAAGCAGGACCACAAGAGGCAAAGCGTCACATAGTTCTTCTGGGTAAAAGAGTAATCGTGGGAGTCGAGGACAAAACAGATCAATCCGATGATTATGATCAGTTTGATGGCATGCCTCCATTCGCTATCGAAGTTTACCCAAGCATATTGCTTGGACGTGAAGAGACACCATACTTACGTGCTTAAGATTATTGTCGTAATGTAATGATTATTGATCAAATCAATTGTGTAATGCTTGAAGGACCGAATAGGGCGACCAGAGAGGGGGGAGTGAATGGGAGCCGATAAAAATTCTTCGGAAAGAATTCGGCCAAGACCCCACTCAAATCCGAGCACACACGAAAGATGAATCGAATCAAACACCAATCGCCAAGACAACAAGGTTGTGGATCAACCACAAGTCTTAGGAACGATTCCTTGAAGCACACGCGGAAGCACAAGAGAGGAATCAAAGGAACCGATCAACTCGAGCTAGTTTCTGCGTCCAGGACGGACGGTCCGCCAGGCTGCCGCGGACGGTCCGCCAGGCTGCCGCGGACGGTCTGCCAGGTAGTCGCGGATGGTCCGACGGGCAGGCGCGGACGGTCCGAATTAGACACAGGAGCTAACAGAGAGTTTGGGAGAAAATCCTCTTCATGCGGACGGCCCAACTGAGCACCGCGGACGGTCCACCAAATCACTGGACACTCCAGACAAAAGGACGCCACACCCCAGACACAAAACCGGCCAACGCGGATAGTCCGCCAGGACCTTGCGGACGGTCCGCGAACCGTCTGCAAAACAAAAGGCTGGAGCCAAAAGATCGAAACGAACCACGCGAAGAACAACCGAAGAACACGAAGAACAGCTGCGCTGTTTATGCCTCGCGGACAGTCCGCACGGGACACGCGGACAGTCCACCGGGCTCGAACAGAGCAGAAAAACGCCCGACCTCGAGAGTCAACTCCACCTTTCCATCACCGGATCTCCCAAATGGTTGAAGCTCTTGAGACAAGATTTTAGGGAGATGAAAAGCGTCACACAAGGATGCTATGCCCCAAAAATCTCGACTCCTAAGCCACTAAATCACCGGGAATCGCGGATCAACCGAACCACCACCAAGAACTCGGGCACCAACCAAAAACGCACGAATCGAAGGCTCTTCACAGCGTTTGAGGGGTCAAGATCACACACAAACATGCGCAAGGCATCCACCCATGATCTCCTCAAAGAAATCCGTGAAGAAACGCCCCCAAAATCACGAATCGAGCGAAGAACGAAACTCCCCAAAAATAGTCCCAAAAATGACACGAAAATCACAGAGGATTAGAAGATCACCGGGACGCCGAATGCTTCGATACATCTAGAGGTCAGATTCTGTACAAGAATCTAGCCTAAGGAATCTAGAGAGAAAAGAAGCAATTCAGAGAAATCTACCGGGGGAGAAAGCCCTAGAGTCCAAGAGAGAGAGATGCCATCCACCTCTCCGCTATTTATACAAAGTCCATCGGAGGGAGGTAAATGACCACGCTGCCCCTACTGCTTGAAATGAAGATACAACCCCTCAGGGGCATTTTGGTCAAGTCTTCATCGAGCGGACACGCTTCCACCGCGGCCTTGCTTAGCTTCGACGCAAGCCCCGCGATCACGCCACGTGCCCCCCGCCTCGAAGCTTCCCGAAGCTCCCGGATCACCATCTCCGTCACCTCGGGCCTCCGGGCTTGGTTTTGCGGCCCAAACCAAGAAACCGTCCACCAGATGGTTTTGTGGGCAAACCACCAAACCCCGCGTGCAAGCTTCGGGCTTCATCCGCTACCTTGCACCGGCCCATGTTCACGACTTCAGCCCGCCAGTCTTGCACCGAACGGCTCGCACTTGACCCCATCGGCCACCGGGTCCATCGAACCAAGCCTACTTGCCACTCCATCACCCGGAGGCCGCCACGGCTAAGGCCTTTCGCACTTGTTCTTCACCTGCACTGACACGAGTCAAGCCGCAACCTGTACCTGCACACTTAGCCAAGCATCAGTCCACACAACGTTGTCAATCACTCATCACTAAGGAGCGACCCTCCACTGGTCTTCGGACACCCCTGGTCCTCAATCTCCCCCTTGATGAGTACATTGACAACATCCATAGTAACCATGATAGAGAAAAAGAAAAGAAACCAACCACGAACACAAACCTCCAAAGCAAGTGATCCATAGCCAAAGAACAAGCGAAAACAAGATCACTTGCCAACCAAGTCTCGACCCCCTAAGACAAGGGCAACGGCTCGACCCAGCCGAGACAAAACAAAGCTCACAAGGAGCACACCATAAAGCACAAAACTCAGGAAAATCAAAGGAGCTCCCCCTGCACATATGCAAACTCCCCCTGAGCAAATGCAACCTCTTCTTCTCAAATTTTTCTCCTCACATGCCACATCTCACAAAATCTCACAAATGCATACCAATTTTCCACAAAAACTTCCAATGCATGAAAAATCTCCCAAATTCTCCCCTTATCATGCAAAACTCTCCCCCTTGTTGACAATGCATGAATCAAGGTATATGAAACTCTTCCCCTTGTTTTCATGAAAAATGCATGTCAAAGCATATATACAATCTACCAAGCTTCTCAAATATACAAGGAGCACAAGAAAATGCTACAAATGAGACATAGAGCAAACAAAGTAGGCATGGTGTATCTAGCACATTGCCATCAAGAAGGTAGAGACATATAATCATGTGACATGGCCAAAAGCAATTTTAAGCAATTTTCACAAAGAAATAGACATCTCATGAGCAAGATTCTCTCTATACCAAATTGAACATAAATACACTAGATCATCCAAAGTTTATGCAAGATCACAAATTCTCATCACAAGATCATTATAAACACCCACAAGCTACTCAAGTTATGTTAAAGCCACCGAGCCATGTGTCTACTTCTTAAAATGAGACTTCTCATGGTAGACAAGCATGCTACGGTTTAGCACCCAAAATATGAATATCAAACCATAAAAACATGATTAGGAGCTCATTTTTCAAGCATAATGCAATTCATACACCAATTTCATTTTCAAGTTTAAACATGGTACATGAAGTGCCTTTGCGGCAAAAAGAAGCTTATGCTCCTCCCCAAGCAAGCAAAAGGGCTAAACATTTACAATGACAAAAAGGTCTTTGACCCCAAGCAAAGAGAATATGATCCTCAAGCACAAACTAAGCATGATATAAGTATTTAAGCACAAATTGAGCATAGACAAGCATCTACTCATGAGAGAGGCAGTTTTATCATTTTCACAACCAAAATGCTATCTCATCATACATATATGGCAAAACCAACAAGAGCATAGCATTCACATCCACAAGCTACCAATCATGCACATATCTCATACATAGCACATCAATGATCAATGTATATAAGAGAAGCTCAATCCTAGCTCAACTGATCCAAAGATGGCTATCCTACCAGGTTTTTGTACATAAAGTAAAATGCATGACAGAAATGCAACAAAATGAACATATGACACATATATACATGAGAAGCTCCAAGACCCAAGCTAGAAAGGAAAGCACACCCCAAGCTCACCCCGCAAGCAAGTGAAAGTGACTTGGTCAAGCGGTTTGGTGAAAATGTCAGCTAGCTGGTCTTGGGTAGGAACATAGGACAAAGAAATATTTCCCTTTTCCACATTATCTCTCAGGAAGTGGTACCTCACTTCTATGTGTTTCGTTTTGGAGTGGAGGACAGGATTATTGGCTACGCTTATGGCACTGGTGCTATCACAGAACAGTGGAACCTGGGAGCACTCCTCTCCAAAATCACTCATGGTATATGTCATCCAAAGCAGCTGGGAACAACAACTAGCAGCAGCTACATACTCAGCCTCGGTGGTGGACTGGGCTACACTCGATTACTTGCGAGATGACCAAGAGACCAAAGAAGAACCAAGGAACTGACAACACCCAGAAGTGGACTTGCGGTCCAATCGACACCCAGCGAAATTCGCATCAGAAAAACCATGAAGCCTGAGTGTCGAGGAGGCAGAGTACCAAAGACCAAACTCAGAAGTGTAGTTCAAGTATCTGAAGATCCGCTTGACGGCCTGCCGATGTGAAGTCCTCGGTGAAGCCTGAAAACGAGCGCACAGACACACGCTGAACTGTATGTCTGGCCTCGTCGCCGTCAAGTAGAGGAGGGAGCCGATCATGCTCCGGTACTCCTTCTAGTCCACTGGTTCGCCGTCCTCGTCCGCGTCCAAAGCCGTAATCGTACTCATCGGTGTAGTCAGCGGCTTGGAGTCGTTCATGCCAAACTTCTTCACCATGTCCCTGGTGTACTTCGCCTGATGTACAAAGGTCCCGTCCTTGCACTGCTTGATCTGGAGACCCAAGAAAAACAATGATGGTCGTCGGTGGGTGATCCACTTGTACTCGTCGAGGAGCCTCTCGCCTGGACACAACCTCCCCCTCAGCAGCAGCCTCCACTCGAACAGCCTCAGTCGTAGTGGGTGTAGGGGATGGTCCGTCCTCGATCGTCGTCGTAGTAGTGGAAGCAACACGTACACGATCAGCCGCTGGAGCATCACCACCATCATCGTCGTCGTCTCCATCTCCGTCCTTCTCATCCTCAAAGATCCTCGCCCTAATCTCCTCGTCACCTGCACACTCAAAAGCAGAAGAGCTACATGGCCGTGTCTCGTCGAAGGTAACCTCGCAAGTCTCCATGATTCAGTTAGTGTCAAGGTTGAGCACACGATATGCTCTAGAATGAATCGCATAACCAAGGAAAATCCCATCCGAACATCGAGCCTCAAACTTATCCAACCTGCCCTTCTTCAGAAAGAAACACTTGCGACCAAAGGCTCTAAAGTGACTCACCTTGGGTTGCTGGCCGTGCATCAGCTCATAAGAGGTCTTCTTCTTAAAGGCACGAAGGAAGATGCAATTTGAGACATAGCAAGCGGTATTGACCGCCTCGGCCCAGAAACGCCTAGGAGTCCTATGCTCATCGAGCATCGTCCTAGCCATCTCACAAAGGGTCCGGTTCTTCCTCTCCACTACGCCATTCTGGCAAGCGACGTATAGAGAAGAGTACTGATGATCGAGACCAAGATCACTGCAAAAGGCATCAAAATGAGAGTTCTTGAACTCTGTGCCATTGTCACTGCGTATAGCTCGAATGGCATCACCATGTCTCTCATTCCTCAACCTGAAGATCAAGTCTCGAACAAAGCCAAATGTCTCATTCTTATCCTCCAAAAAGAAAACCCAAGAGTACCTCGAAAAGTCATCAACAACCACAAGAACATACCACTTCCCACCAGCAGAGCGAACATGAGCTGGCCCAACCAAATCCATGTGCAACAGCTCACAAGGTCGCTCGGTCATGACAGAAGTCAGAAGGGCGTGAGAAGCGGCAACCATCTTTCTATGCCGACAAGAAGCACAAACCAAACCCTTCTCGAATTTCAACTTAGGCAATCCTCGGACAAGATCAAGACCACTCAAGCGGGAAAGCAACTCAAAGCTCAAGTGTCTCAATATCCTATGCCATTTCCAAAGCTCAGCCGAAACGCCAGCAACAAAGCATCGAGGAGGACCAACAGACTGGGAAAAATCAGCATGAAAGATTTGACCCTCGGGGACGATCGTACAGACAAGATCACCTCAAGAATCAAGCACACGAGAAGCACCCGACTTGAAACGAACCTCAAAACCTTCGTCAAGTAATTGAGATACTGACAACAGGTTAAAACCAAGTGACTTGACCAGGGCCACACTTCTTAAGGTCACCTTGCTACTCACCTTCACCATACCTTCAGCAAGCACTCGTCCTCTCCCATTGTCCCCGAAAGTGATGTACTCCCTCGTACTCACCGGGGTGAGGCTGGAGAACCACCCACGATCTCCGGTCATGTGTCTTGAGCAACCGGAGTCGATCAACCAAAAGTTCTCCAAGCCTCCCACCTTCAATCAAAAACGAGGACGAGAATGAGCAAGCAACTCAACACTGGGGTTAGTACCAAAAGAGTTAAACCAGTGCTAAGCCATTTGCTCAAAAGAAGGGTTAGCAAAATCCATCCTCCCAAAACCTCTAGGCGGAACCCTCTCACGCCTACCACCAAAGGACCTGTCACGTCTCACTGGAGGAGTACGCGCACCACGAGGGGGAAAACGTGGCCCGTAGTCTATCTGAGACCCAAAGCTCCGATCGTGCCTCCCAAACTCGTAACGGTCACGAGAAGGAGCACGTCGAGCCAACTCACCACACCCAAACCCAAAACGCCTGTCTCTCTGAGGGAACACACCTCCACCTCCACCTCCACGAGTGGGAACTGTACGCACATATACCTCACCCCTAGGTAGAGGCCCTCTACGAGGCTCAGGCACACCACGAGTAAGGTGGTACCCGTCCTTGTTTGCCATCTCCCTAGCAAACCTCTCATCCCTCTTCCTCCGGAAACAGAACTCATCCTTATGCCCATCCCTCCCACAATACTCACAATGGAAGCGGATTGGCACTGGCTTAGGCGGTGGCTTCTCTATGGGCTTCTCAACACCTTTCTCTCCTGACTTCCGCTCAAAGACATTACCCAGGTTGCTCACAAACTTGATGAGTTTCTGGTAATTCTCTGTTTTCTGGGGGAAAACTGGTGGGTCTGGAGTTGTATCAAGCTTGTTTCTCAAGTGGTTTGGCTTGGGTGCATATTTGTTCATGGGTATGGTGTGTGGTTGAGTAGGGATCTCTCCAATTTTCTCTTCTCCCTCACCACTCTTCTCACCACACTTCTCAGCCCCCAACGCCTGACCATCAAACCGTTTGAACTGAGCCAACATCAAACTCAATTGTGGCTCCTGCCCAGACAACCAACTCATCAATTTCCTAAGCTCATCATTTTCATCCTGCAGACGATCAACATAGTGTGCAAGTTCCATGTTTTTCAAAGCATGCATTTCACAGGTTGAACATGATGTATGAAGAGGAGCTTTCAATGCCGCCTCAAGAGAAACAATCCTAGTGTGAGATTCATCTAGCCTAGCATGCAAGATAGAACATGAAGTACAAGCTCCTAACAAAGCTGGCCTAGACTTCAATTCATCACACTCAATCCTAACCACATCTAGTTCCTCCAAAGTAGAGGCATGCTTCTCCTTGAGAGCAGTTAAATCAGCAAGAAAAACTGAGCAGTCACCACAATCAATCTCATCAGACACCACAGGAGCAGATTTCAAAGCAGCTATCTCATTTCGAGCATCCACAAGCAAGGATTCAAGTTCAGCTACCTTGTCCTTAGCATCACCCAACAAAGACCTAAATTCCCTCTTCTCCTTGTTGGTCTTTCTAAGCACATCATCACGGTTGTCAAGCAACTCATTCAGCCTAGCATTCTCCTCTAGCAAGAAGTTGGGATCTTGTCGTACATCTTCATCGAAGTCGGATTTCGAATCCGAGCTGTGCTTCCCACCCTTATTGGAGTGCTCCATGCCGCAAAAGCCTCCTTGCGTGACGAAGCTCAGGCCGGTGAAGTTCTTTCCCGTGTGCCGCTTGTCCTTGCGCTTCTCTTGTTCTTCCTCGCTGCTCGAGTTGGAGGAAGCATCGCTTGATGTCGAGTCGATGTCGCTCGCTCCGGCCACCATCGCTCGAGCGGTCTTCCTCTTGTGGCTGCCACTCTTCTTGTGCCTTCTCTCGCCCTTGTCCTTGTGCTTGTCCTTGTAGTCGTTCCGGGAGCGGTGCTTGTTGTAGTCGTGCTTGGGCTTGCCCTTGTAGTCGTTCTTGATCTCCATGGCTTCAGGGCATTCGGCGATGAAGTGCCCGTGCTTCCCGCACCTATATCACATCCTCGAGCTCCGCCTTGCATTCTTGCAGTTCTCGTACATCCGCCCAAACCTCTTGCTCAACAAGGCGAGATCATCCTCGCTCAGCACCTCAAAGTCCTCATCTGGCAAGGACACAAGACAAGACAAAGAAAAGCCAACAGAGTTAGCGTTAGTCCTCGATCCTGAGACGAGAGCCAAACTATGAGGATCTCGAGTGACCTCCCAGATGAGAGTTCCCTTCCCTCGCAAAAACGCGCCCATGCGCCTCTCCCACATCGGGTAATTCTTGCCATCAAAGTGCGGAGGACCCGACCCCTTGCCGTAATCACCCATCTTTGGATCTTAGACTGGTTAGAATCAAGAAGATCCGTAACCAGCTCTGATACCAATTGAAGGACCGAATTGGGCGACCAGAGAGGGGGGAGTGAATGGGAGCCGATAAAAATTCTTCGGAAAGAAATCGGCCAAGACCCCACTCAAATCCGAGCACAGACGAAAGATGAATCGAATCAAACACCAATCGCCAAGACAACAAGGTTATGGATCAACCACAAGTCTTAGGAACGATTCCTTGAAGCACACGCGGAAGCACAAGAGAGGAATCAAAGGAACCGATCAACTCGAGCTAGTTTCTCCGTCCAGGATGGACGGTCCGCCAGGCTGCCGCGGACGGTCCGCCAGGTAGCCGCGGACAGTCCGACGAGCAGGCGCGGACGGTCCGACGGGCAGGCGCGGACAGTCCGAAATAGACACAGGAGCTAACAGAGAGTTCGGGAGAAAATCCTCTTCACGCGGACAGTCCGACTGAGCACCGCGGACGGTCCGCCAAATCACTGGACACCCCAGACAAAAGGACGCCACACCCCAGACACAAAACCGGCCAACACGGACAGTCCGCCAGGACCTTGCGGACGGTCCGCGAACCGTCTGCAAAACAAAAGGCTGGAGCCAAAAGATCGAAAGGAACCACGTGAAGAACAACTGACACGAAGAATAGCTGCGCTGTTTATGCCTCGCGGACAGTCCGCACGGGACACGCGGACAGTCCGCCGGGCTTGAACAGAGCAGAAAAATGCCCGACCTCGAGAGTCAACTCCACCTTTCCATCACCAGATCTCCCAAACGGTTGAAGCTCTTGAGACTAGATTTTAGGGAGATGAAAAGCTCTTCGGACACACCTGGTCCTCAATGCTAGTGTGATCAACTCTTTTATTGGTCTCCAACAAGTTAACGATTCTGAAGTCCATGCACTTTGCAGTGTTGTATCAGTCTCAAAATTTTTATGAAGCTTGAATATGTCATGTGAGATTGACCCACCAAGTTTGAGATTTTTCTGAATTAGTTTAGTATTTCTTTCGGTTTAATTGAATTTCTGTGCGACATCACCTAGAAATTAAAAGTTGAGCTGAGAGCACCCCTGAAACGATCCGGAATGGTGCCAAACTTGGCCACAAGTTCTCTTGTGCTTTAGGAGTCTAATTTATCTGGAAGGCGAATCATAATTCTTGAGTTATTGATGTGTAATTCACAATATTCTAGCTCCTTTAGCACGAAGAAAAAACCTAAAATACATTTAATCATCAGAAAAATCTAAGATTTTGCGTGAGCTAATATTTTGAGTGTAAATGACAACCAAAAAAATTTCAGACCATTTCGACATAGATGGAGTACACGTGCTTCACAAAGCTATATGGAACCTTTCATCGAACCATGTCTATACCACTTATGTCTTAACGATTCTGAAGTCCATGCACTTTGCAGTGTTGTATCGGTCTCAAAATTTTTATGAAGCTGGAATATGTCATGTGAGATTGACCCACCAAGTTTGAGATTTTTCTGAATTAATTTACTATTTTTTTCGGTTTAATTGAATTTTAGTGGGAATGCACATCAATGTTGCAAATGAAAATTGAAAGTGAATGTTTACAACTCTAAAATATAATTTTGCATAGCAAAGTACAGTTTATTATATTTTAACTAAATATAATTTTGCATAATTGAAATAGTAAAAGTTACTATATTTTCTTTGATTTCAAAGAGATAGAATGTGAAAATGAGAAAAGAAATGGGAGGGGAAAAACAGTTCCCACCGAAAATTACACTTTAGTCCTGGGTGGTGTTACGACCCTAGACTAAAGGGGGTCTTTAGTCTCTGGTGGTAACACCACCAGGGACAAAAGGTCGAAATTTTTGCCCTTGGGCCCTCCCGCGTGAAAGGGGCATTTAGTCCCGGGTGGAGATACGACCCGAGACAAAAGGGGGGCCTTTTGTGTCGGGTCGTATCTCCAATCGGGACTAAAGGTTCTTTGCTCCCGGGTCTGTTTACGACCCGAGACTAAAGAGGGGGGGATATATATCCCACGGATCCACCCCTCTTCTTCCCCAACTCCTCCACTTCATCACGTCGGCCGTCGTCGTCCCCCTCCGTCGCCCCTGCCTCCGTCGTCGTCGCAGGTCGCACCCCGCCGTCGTCGACCCTGTCGCACCCCGCCGTCGTCGACCCCGTCGCACCCCGCCGTCCCTGCCCGCGCCCGGCCGTCGACACGTCCCCGCGCCCTCCGCCGCCGGAGCTCCCGGCCGCCGTGGATTTCTGTCGTCCGCACGCCGTCCGTCGACCCCGCCCGCGCCCGGCCGTCGTCCCCACGCCCGTCCATGTCTCCGCTGCGCCCGGGTGTCGCTCGCCGCCGCTCCCGTCCGCCGTCGCCCCCGCTCCGCCGCCGCCGCTCCCGGCCGCCCGTCGACCCCGCTCCGCCGCGCCCGGGCGCCGTCTCCGCACCGACCCCCACGCCCGACCGCCGTCTCCGCCGCGCCCGGCCGTCGCCCGCCGCCGCTCCCGGCCGCCGACGTCGCCCCCCTGAGGCCGCCGTCGCTCCCGGCCGGTGAGGGCATCTGCTGACGTCAGCCCCTGATGGCCGACGTCAGTAATTTTTTTAATGTTTTCAATTAATTTATTTATGTATTTAGATTAGAATTAGAGATTTAGAAATGAATTTAGATTTTAGAATTGAATTTAGAGATTTTAGAATTGAATTTAGAGATTTTAGAATTGAATTTAGAGATTTAGATTTGAATTTAGAGATTTAGATTTGAATTTAATTTGTGTTTTTAGATGAAATGTATTTAGAGATGAAATATGTATTTAGAGATATTAATTTTTTCGCTCGCCCGACAATTAGGTAGTATCGCTCGACACGCTCGATTCTTTCCCGACTCGCTCGACCCCGCCTGACACTTAGGTTTTCTCGCTCGACTCCCACCCGACTCACTCAACTCCCGCCCGACACGCTCCACTCCAGCCCGACACGCTCCACTCCAGCCCGACACGCTCCACTCCCGCCCGACTCGCTCGACTCCCGCCCGACTAGCTCGACCCCGCTCGACACTTAGGTTTTCTCGCCCGACTCGCTCGACTCCCGCCCGACACTTAGGTAGTCTCGCTCGACTCCCGCCCGACACTTAGGTAGTCTCGCTCGACTCCCGCCCGACTCGCTCGACTCCCGCCCGACACTTAGGTAGTTTCGCTCGACTCTCGCCCGACACTTAGAAATCATTTATGTATTCAGAAAATCATTTATGTGCTCAGAAAATTATTTATGTATTTAGAAATTCATTTATGTATTCAGAAAATCATTTATGTGCTCAGAAATTCATTTATGTATTCAGAAAATCATTTATGTATTCAGAAAATCATTTATGTGTTCAGAAATTTATTTATGTATTCAGAAATTCATTTATGTGCTCAGAAATTCATTTATGTTTTCAGAAATTTCTAGTTGTGGATAACAATGAGGACGAGGAGCGGCTGATGGAGAGCCTTATTGCTGGGGGTCCAAATACCGTGGTCCCGACCTTCACCGAGGAGGAGCGTAGCCAGGCGGACGCGTTCCTCAACATAACCGCGGACATCGACACCCGCACCGCGGACATCGACACCCGCGCCGAGGACAATAATGAAGACCTTTTCGTAGTTAATGCAGAAGGTTCCAACGAGGTATATATATCATGCATTAACAAATCCATAAATGCATTAACAACGAGGTATATATATCATTCTGGAACCCCGTGTGAATAACAAATCCGCAACTTGTAGGCTTCAACCTCGACAAGCAAAAAGACTAAGAGAGGCCGTATAAAAGTAATCGTTGATCATGACGTGAAGTTTCATATCATTGAAGTCAACGAGCTTGGCCAGCCATGGGAACCAAAGAAGGTCAGGGACAAGTTTGTGTCCCAATGCGGTGCTATTGTGAGGGACAACGTGCCCATATCATATAGAGAATGAAAGGGAAAGGAAGATAATCCATGGGTGGTTCCCGATTCAGTTAAGAATATGTTATGGGATGATATCCTAAAACACTTCACACTTCCACCGGGCGTGAACGCAAACCTTGTGAAGCAGTGGACTCTCACGAAGATGGCAACTCAATTGCAGAGTTTCAAGAAGCAGCTGCACAAAGATTATATCAAGAAGAATCGAACTCCAAATTTTGATGATTATCCCAAGCTAAAGGATCACTGGCAGTCCTTTGTGGATTACAAGAATAGTGAAGAATTCGCCAACAAGAGCGCACGAGCTCAGAAAAGTGCCAGTAAGAAGACGGATTACAACCATCATCTTGGTCGAGGTGGTCACGCGGTTGCAGCACCCAAGTGGCGGAAGATTGAACAAGACCTCCTCAAAAAAGGTATCGTACCAGCGGTCTTTGACTGGGAAGAACGATCGAAGAATTGGTATTATGCCCGCGGTGGAAGATTGAACCCTGATGATGGTTCTCTCGAATTCCCACCCACGTTACGGGAGGCGGCACATGAGATAATAAAAAAGAATGAAGACATCAAAGCGGGCAGATTGGTTCCTGACAGAGACATGGATGAGCTCACTTTGACGCTCAGGAATCCGGAACACCCAGGACGTTGCAGGGGCTATGGGGTAGTCCCGTGGAAGTTTGCTTTCAAGGGAAGCGCCGACACCTACAAAAGCCGCAAAAGAAGAAGGGAGCGTGATGAGGGGTGGTGGCGTGAAATGATGGAGCAGAGACTTAAAGAACAAGAAGAACGTATGAATGCAAAGATTGAACGACGAGTGGCCGCCGCGGTAGGTCAGATCACCCCTGCCGGAGCACTGCCCCAAGCACCGGTGGATCCCGTCATTAGCCCTTCCGCTCGCAAAAGCAGCTGTGCTTCCACAGAGTTCCCCGAAGAACAAAGGGCCACAAACCAAGAAGATGTTCAAGTAGAGGACAACGAACGGTACCATGTGGATGAACTCTGTCAGCGCACCGCATGTGAGCTGCACAAGCCGATCGGCAACATCACAATGAAGGTATAAACCTGATTATACGTGCAATTATCTCAACCTTTGATGCATGTCTCAGGCATTTAATAACTTCATCATTTCTCTACATATATATAGGTGGCGTACGGAATGGCTTTAGCATATCTCCCAGGACGTACAAGCCACGGCATGCAGATTCCAACTGGCTACACCTCAGTTGGTTTGGATTAGATTGCTGACCCAAAGTTTAACGACATAGAGCTAGACTTCGAAGGAGGTGACGAGGAAAGGACACTCCACGATGTGCTTCACAGTATCATATTGTGGCCCAAACGTTACATCATAATACCTAACATGCCGCCACCGATCCCTCCGAGTGTTGCCGAGCAGCAGCCACTATCTCTCGGGCCGTCAACGATCCCTCCGAATGTTGCCGAGCAGCAGCCACCATCTCCTGGGCCGTCACCGGGACTGTCGTCGCCGAATGATTGGAGCTCACCGTCTCCACAACGAGGGAATTCTCCTGCCGCGAGCGATGACGATGACCTCCATCGTCAGCAATCACCACCAAAGCAGCCTTCACCAAAGCCTGCCGAGAGGCGGTCCCGATCAAAATCTACCGCGTCTATGCCCGTGCCAAATCCGGATCCCCCGACGAAGAAAGGGAAAAAGCTGCTTGTTAAAAGGAAGCTACCATATGACATGACAGCATCAGAAAATGAGGTGGAGTGTGATAAGCAACTCAAGGCGTGGATTGAAGGGAATAAAGAGGCTGCTAAACAGACACTGCTCGCAGAAAAGGAAGCAGAAAAGAATAAAGGTCGTCCGCAGAAACTCAAAGCTTTCATAGAGAAGAAGGAAGCAGAAAAGAAAATAATAAAACCCCTGAAAAGTGATTATGACCGGTCGCTGCACAAGTCCCTAAAGAAGAAGAGACAAGGAGGGTCACCAAATAGTTACATCGACCAAGTACCGGGGTCGACGATGCCACAGAATTATAGGAAGAAGAAGAAGGCAACACAAGCGTCGACGTCGACGAAAGAGCCTTCAATGAAGAAGGCAACACAAATGTCGACGTCGGCGAAAGAGCCTTCAACGAAGAAGGCAACACAAACGTCGACGTCAGCGAAAGAGCCTTCAACGAAGAAGGCAACACAAGCGTCGACGTCGGGAGTACAGACTTACGTCGCCTCCGACCTCTCTGCAACTGAACGAGCTCTTGCACTTATGGACACAGAACAAGTAGCGCATGTCATTCAAATGCAAGAAGCAACAGGGCTCCCACTAGAATATGTTCTCGGCCACGAATCACCTCCTCGGGACAAAAACTTCGTACCTAGATGGCACTACAAGCATGGGAAATCTTTTGTCAGGCCTGAGTTGGTGAAGAAACTCCCTACTCAGATGCGCAGATTGCATGACTTCTACGTGAAGACGTCTAAGGCGGGCCTGGATATGATTGGCATGCTTGTTAAACCGGGAGATTTTGCTGGTGAAGGCGAGAAGTTGGTCTGGCTGCGATTCTAGGATATTTATGAAATTTACCATCTTGACTCCTTGAATACCGATCTTGTCATGGCCTGGTGCCTGTAAGTGACGGTGCAATACATACCCTAATTAACAAATTAATGCATACTCTAATTATTAACTTTGTCTTTCATTTTCTGTAGCCTGGAAATGCATAACATGCGGAAGAATGGTTACCAACGAATAGGTTTCATGGACCCATCTTTAGTTAATCAAGATCAAGTAAAGCTCCAACCACAAACAACATTCAAAACAATCCTAAGGACCTTGTGTAATTTGCATTACAAGGATTTGATACTTCTACCTTACAACTTCGAGTAAGTGTGATTACCATCTTAATTACTAAGGGTTCGCATTTCTAATTTTCTTAGTTAACATTATTTAGTTCTAATCTTTTGAGCTTCCATGTATATACAGTTTCCACTGGATTCTTCTCATAATTGATGTCAACAGAAGCAACGTCCTTGTCTTTGATTCGTTGAGAAGAGATCCGAACAAATACTTGGACCTTCAAGATATGTTTCAAGAGTAATAATTCTATCCAATATGTTCCCTTTTATGCAATAGTGTGCTTTTACTAACACTATCTAGCTCTAACTTTCATTATTTTCTGCCAGAGCTTCGGAAAAATTCATCCAAGTCAACCCTGGAACATGGAGACCTAGAATAAACTTCTCTACAAATTTTCCGGTACGTAAACCAAATAACAACTTTAGCTTGGGCAAATTAAAAATGTATAACACTAATTTTTCATAATTATCTTCTTCAATTTAGTGTATGAGACAGGAACCAGGGACACATTTATGTGCATACTATGTGTGTGAGTTCATCCACAATTTCTGCGAGGCAGACCCGTCATATTATATTGTAAGTATTATTTTAAACCAATTAATAATACATTTTTTCTAACCGCTTATATATTTAATTCTTGTGTGTAATATATTAACTTATTTGCACATTACAGAACAATATGATTAGAGACGCAATCATTGAGAAGGACCGACTCTTGGTGATTCAAGAAAGTCTCTGCGGATTCATGATGGACCAGGTGATTAATCCACAAGGCAGAAATCACTATGACGGTCATCCAATTCATAAAGTTTAATTAGCACCTCCGGTGGAACTTTAGACTAGAATTAGAATGAAACGGTATTTTGATGTATATATATACTACTTTCAGAAAATACTATCTATGCTTTCGATGTAATATAATGTGTGTATATATTTATTTATAAGTTTATTCTCTTGATATAGTACGTATAGTAGACACGTATAATTAGTGCAAACATTTATACGTACACGTAAATTACACCCATATACGTGAGAATATACGGGTATAACATTATTAGATCAATCGGAATTGAAACAAAAAAATACCACCCGGGACTAAAGGGGTGGCGCACAGGCGCTGGTGTGCCCTCCCCTTTTGTCCCGGACGGGACTACCACCCGGGACTAAAGGGGTGGCGCACAGGCGCTGGTGTGCCCTCCCTTTTTGTCCCGTGCGGTGCTACCACCCGGGAATAAAGGCCACCCTTTATTCCCGGTTGCCCACCCGGTGACAAAGGGGGGGCCTTTTGTCTCTCCCTTTTCATCCCGGGTGGGCTTTAGAGACTTAAAGCCTTTACCAACCGGGACGGAAGGGTGTTTTTCCACCAGTGATCCCCTAGTTCCACCCACGTCTACACTGGGGCCTAAGTAGGGGCCATTACCCACACATGGGTTTCTCTCCAGGAACGACACATCAAATAAAATGTGGTGTACAATGCCACCGCGCCACTCTCGATGCCATCTCACAATGACTCGTACCGGTCGGACCTGGGACCCTACGAAGGTCCTGCTCCAGTGCATTCATTGCCCACCATGGCCCCTTGGGTGGTTTACTAGGTTTAGTGGTGGGGTGTGGATCAAGTCCTCACATAAGCAGGCGCTCCTGAAGGCTGCACCTTTTTGGCCCATGCGGCTGTACTTGACACTAGAAAGACTTTCCTATGAGCCTGTCCTTACACGACCGGAGCAAACTGCGGATAGGATCCCCTCGCAGGGCTACCGACTTACTCACTGGTCCTTTCTCTGACCCTGTCTGGTTGCTAGACTCACTCTAGTCAAATTATGCAATTCTTGAAGAGAAACTACCCTATCTCTATTCCTTATAGTGTGACTCTTCTAGTATAATCTATGAAATGTAGAGCTGGTAGTATTTAAGACGGAAAGCATGAAAGTAAGGCGAGAAGATATCTGTATGGTAGAAGTCAAGGTAATATTGTGGGACTTGCCTCTTTCCTAAGTGGGGAGAACTATAGAGTTGTCTTGATCTTCTTCATTGTGATCTTGGATGCTCCTTGGTCGTCGCTTGACCTTCTGACGTTGTAACTCATTCTATAGTAACGTAGTTATACGTAAATATAAACAATGAAGCAATCATGGCAATTCATCAAACATAGTTAGAGGGACGGAATTGTGTTCTAACGGGCTAGGGCGAGGTCCTAGACTCTAACGTAGCGAACGTGATGTGGCACGACCTAATCGGTCACATAAAATATGGACCTTCCTATTAAGAAAGAGGGTGCCTAATTATTCTAGGGTTAGAGAATGGGAGATTTCATGTACCTAAGATATGGTTGGGCTTCTATTGGCTCCTAGTATTTTTGGGGTTTTTATGGGGATTTTTGAGGCTATTGATTGGATATGGTGGATTTTGGGGTACACTATTGGGACTTTCCTATTGGCTGAAAAGGTCAAAATACAATTCTATACTTAGAAATGTGCCAAGGTAATTTGGACAACATTTCTAGGCTTCTTAGGTCATCTAGTATTTTTGGTAAAATTTGGGGAATTTTTGGAAGTCTCTAACATGGTGAACTAGGTGTTGGTGTGCACTGAGCTGTGTGGACATAGCAAAAACGACGCGGGTGTGTGGCTGACAGGCGAGCTAGGGGCTGACGCGGTGTGGGGTTGGTGTGGAGCTGACGTGGGTGTCCACGTGGTGAACCAGACCCTCACGTGGTGCATGCGTGTGCCTGTGGTCCTCATGAACCGGGTGCAGGGAGGCGAGAGGGTAGCGGCGCCACCCAGGTTTGGGCGCCGGATCCGCCATGGGTAGACAAGCAGCTCGCCGGAGCTGGCTGTGCCGGGCGCTACAGCCTTCTACCCGGGGTGAAAGTTCGTCGTGGGGCTACTATGCGATAGGGCGAACCTAGGGAGGATGGCTGGACCGGCGGGGGTGACCTGCAGTGATGTGCGAGCTCGCCAGGGTGGACCGATGGCGTGGCCGCGCAGGGAAACAAGTCTAGGGAAGGTCTCGTGCCTATGTGAAGGGGTGTGCACGTGCGCAGCGGTTTGGTGAGTGCGACTACGCACTTGGGCAGCATAACAGCTTGCCGGAGGCTAGCCGGGGGCGGGCACGAGATAGCTGGAGTGGCCACAACGGTGCGGGAAGGTGAAGGACAGGATTGGCGCCTAGAGAGGAGGGAGTTAATGGGAGCCGATAAAAAATTCATTCCAAGAAGAACCTCGGCCTATACCCCAATTTCACTTCCGAGCAATCCCACACACACCTTGCCAAGATCACGTAGCCACTGGCAGTGCTACTGATCCTAGGAGCAAGTATCTCCACCCTAACACACAACCGAAAACCGCAGCAGAAAATTTGTGCCGCCTGCTGTCTGTGCTACACCGGTCAGGCCGGTGAGGAGCACCGGTCAGACCGATGGCACTGGTCAGGCCGGTCAGCTGCACCGATCAGGCTGGTGTGCACAGCAACACACACAAAAACGTTCCAGAGAGCCTCAACGTGATCTCTAGGCCTTGGAACCAAAACCACCTCAAACCAAAAAACCACCAGCGACAAGAAGCTACTCCAACCTAACCAAGAAGGGTAAAACCAAGGAGAAACTCACCAAGAATTGACCCTGGGAAACTGTTGGTGGTCGATTTCCGTCAACCTAGACACTTGTTTACCTTCTATGTTGGTATTAATTTGATATTCACACTAACGATCCTAACCCCCATTATATGTTAAGTTCGCACTCGCGCATGGTTTTTGGAGTTTATTGTTTACACAGGAATCAAGAGCCTAAATGAGGACTTCCGGGTAAAGTTCATCAAGGGTTTTATGAGAAGATCATGGACCCCGGTACAAGTCAAGATACAAGATGAACATGACTTCAAATGAACCAAGGACTAAAGCGAGAAGACGAGAAGTATCGAGGACCTAGACGGAAGATGTGAGAGTTCATATGCCAAGCACCCTTATCTAAACCGCGAGGAAAATGATGTCAAGGACCCACATGCAACTCGGCAAAAACTCAAGAAGTCACGAGAAGCTTCACGACGAAAACCGGGGGTGAACCGGGCCGAAAAGGCCCTGGGCCGGTCGGCCTGGCCCGTTTTCGTGCTGGTTCGCCACCCCCTTTGACCTAGATGATCCTCGGGCTATTTATAGTCCCCGTGCGAAGTTGCAACTATCAAGCCATTCGTCATTCGCCGCCGAGGAGTAGGGGAGCTTGAGGGACACCACCCCGGAGAGGAGGGTCGTGTTAGTCGTCTAGGGTTTACCTAGCCGGCGTGGGAACCTTGCAAGGAAGACCACGTCGAAGTTCCGGAGGCGTGAATCAAGATCAAGGTAGGATCCCGGTTGGATCTTATTCATGTATACACTTTTGATGGAGTTTTATTGGATCCGATTCCTAGTGATCAAGTACCTTTGTTTATGATTCTTGTTCTTGCTTTGGTGTTTTCTTCCTCAATCTATTCTCGAGATAGATTGCATGGGATGTTCTTGTAGTCGCGGTGGCTGGAGGTGCATACCCGATCTACCAAGTAGTTCAACGCACTCCTTACGAGTGTGCTCTAAGATTCGACCGTGAAGAAAGGGGAACATCGTGACAGGATGTTGACACCGAGTACGGCGGGGCGACTTAGGGGGTTTGACCGAAGGTCAAGGTTTAAAGACGCTTTCAATGAGATTCGTTTTGCTCTTTCTTCTATCTTGCTCGGAATTACGACATAAACACGATCTAGATCCCTCTAGATCGGTACCTCAATGCTTTCTTGTCGAGGACGGTCATTAGGGGTCCCCTAACCAAGGTGATAATCACCCTCGTTAAACGCAATCCGCCCAAGGACTATTCCCCACGCCCCGGTCACGGGACATCACGGGCCCACGGCCTGCTACGGCCCGACAGCAGCTATACCGAGAAAGCCCGCATGACCGCCTCGCTCGGGGTCTCCGGCCCCTCGAGCAGGTTTCCGCCTCGCTCGAGGGCTCCGGCCCCTCGGGCAGGTTTTCGCCTCGCTCGGGGGCTCCGTTCCCCCGAGCGGGTTTCCACCTCGCTCGAGGGGTTCGGCCCCCCTCGAGCGGGCAGCCGTCTCCACTCGACCTGGCAGCGGCATTTAATGCCCGGCCCCACGGCGGGACGGTAAAGTCAAGGGTGAATCTCCCCTCACGCCGCGTGACTGACGATGTCAGGCCGCCTGACACCACCACAGTGCGGCCTAACCCGCCACTGTGCAGCCATCCCTGGCCCTGTGCGGGTGCTGCGCGGCACTGTGCGGACAGGCAGGTATCATTCCACGACACTGTGCCACCTGCTCCCGTCCTTCCCCGTGGCGAGACCCTCGAATAGGTATGGGGACACCCTCAAAATGTGTACGGGCGGTAAGCCGGTGCGCACTTCGGTTGATACCGCCGTACGAGCGGCGTGCGCCGCGTCTTCTCCGCCAACTCCCGCACCGCGCGGCCATCCCGGACGTTGTGCGGCCATCCCTGGCGCTATGCCACCATCCCTGCCACTATGCGGCAGGTCGTGCAGCACTCTGCGGACAGAACGGCGACGCGCCGCGGCCCCGCACCACCAACTCTGGTCCTTTCCCCGGCGGCCAGGCCCTCGATTCAGCTAGGGTAGGCCCTCGAAGTGAAGGCAGGACAGGCCACAGTAACCACCACGCCGCCCGCGGAAGCCGGAGGGCGCTACCAACTCGCGCCAGGAACCATGACGTGCGGGGACAAGACCATCGGCGCCATACCCGTTAGTACACTGCCACTGTGCTGGCTGCTGAGCAGCATCATTATAACTGCCCTCCCTTGGCCTATAAAAGGGAGAGGCAGAGCCCCCTGCGCGGGGACGACTCTCATTCACTCGCACTAGCACACCCACGTTCCAGATATTGGCACTCGCCTCAATCACCTTAGTAGGGACTTGGGGGAATTTCCTCCTCTCCCGCCTTGCTTGTAGTTCCCCTCTACAGGCACCACCGGTGCAAGCTAATATAGTGCGCAAGCACACCCTGCTGGACGTACGGCCGCGTGGCCGGAACCAAGATAAACCCCGTGCATCCTTAGCTTAGCACCGCCCATCGAGAAGCAGATCCCAGCGCAAATCACTAGTTGGTGCCGGTACTAAGCCGGACACCGACAATTGGCGCACCAAGTAGGGGTGCGCTGTGATTATCCACCCACTTTCTCGATGGTGATCGTCACCGAGCACACGTCAGAAAGGCCCGCTTGGGGCGAATTCGACTCGTTCCCGGCTGGATTCGAGATCTGGTTCGGGAGCATCCACTACCAGGCGACTGGTAACGGCTACCACATGCGCATCCTCAATAGGGACGAGCTCAAGGCGGCGCCGCCCGGAACGTCGACCGCCCCGATGCCAGCAGTGTTTCCACCGCCACCTCGATGCCGCAAGCATTCGGGGAAGTGCTCACGTTGAGCACACACGGCGCGACGCCAAGCGGCGGACGCTGGCTCCCCCCAGGAGGTCGAAGCCGGCGAGCTCCCACCTGTCGGGGCAGGGCAGGGCGACGCACCTCCACCGGTGAACTCCACAGCGCACCCCGCGGAGGGGATCACGGCTGCGCAGCCATGATTCCCCCACGGAATGCGCCGCGCCACTATGGCGTACTCTTCGTCGGCCGGCACCAACCTGGCCGCATACGAGGACCTTCCGGACCACCACTTCATGTCCATCCGGAACCTCATCGCCACCTCGCCCGACGAATCCTACCGCGACACCGACGGCGTGGAGTACAGATACAGGCGCGGGGTGCCGGAGTGGGACTACTCCGGACTATGGGACCCCGACGCTTTCAGGCGGTTCCAGGCCGCAGCGGATTACTGCTTCACCTGCTCCGACGACTCCAGCGAGGGGGATTATGATCCCACCCGCGAATGCTTCGTCGTCGTCCTCGGTGAAGGCAAAGACGAGGGAGGCAGAGCGGGCGATGCAGCGGTCCGCAACAACGTGGTAGTAACCCCACCGGTGGGGGCGACACCACCGCCACCTGACGCGGCGCGTGCTGCGCAGATGGCCCAACTTCGCGAGCTGGAGGCGAAGCTGAACGCAGAGCGCGAGCAGCTGCGGCAGCTGAAGGCCATGCTCGAAAAAGACAGGGCCGGCCCCTCGATACCGGGTGCGCGCGCTGCGGGACGCGTGGCCCGCGAGCGCATCAACGCCGACGCCGACGTGGACTAGATGCCAAACCTAGCGAGGGCCAGCCAGAAGCTCGTGGCTGCGGCGACTTTGATTCGGGCCATGCCCGAGCCATCGACGCCCGAGGGACATAACCTGCACCACGAGGCACAGGCCCTCATCGAGCAGGCTGCGGTGCAGCAGGCCAAAAGCTCCACGTCTCGCATGCATCATCAGTGCGCCACAAAGGCTGGTGGGGACGGCCGGGACCAGGAGGCGTTGGTCCACGCCCCTCACCGAGCACCTACCATCCACGAAGGCAACCAGAGGACCCCTGCCAAAGATCGGATCCGGGATACGCGCGGCGCGCCCAACAATGGCGACGCCCGCAACATCCTGAACAAGAAGAGGCAGGACGCCACTCCGTCGCACGGCTACAACCCACGGTGCGGTGGGTGGTACGACAGCCGGGAGGACAAGAGCCCGTCGCCGGAGCCGCCGAGCACGCTGTGTTCGGTCGAGCGATCCGCACGGCCTCGATTCCCCAGCACTTCCGCCAGCCGACAACCATGAACAAGTACTCGGGGGAGACGGACCCCCGGGTGTGGCTCAACGACTACCGCGTGGCGTGCCAGCTGGGCGGCGCCACAGACGACACCATGATCATCCGCAACCTACCGCTGCACTTGGCAGACTCCGCGCAGACATGGCTCGAGCACCTGCCCGCGAACTAGATCCACGACTGGGACGACCTGGTCAGGACGTTCGTGGGCAACTTCCAGGGCACGTACGTGCACCCCGGGAACTCTTGGGACCTCCGAGGCTGCTCCCAGAAGGCTGGTGAGTCCTTGAGGGATTTCATCCACCGCTTGTCCAAGCGCTGCACCGAGCTTCCGAGCGTCGGTGAGTTCGAGGTCGTGCACGCCTTCTTGGAGGCACGACTTGCCGGGACCTCATGCGTGAGTTGGGGCGGAAGCCCCCCACCAGCATCAACGAGTTGTTCGACATCGCCACCAGCTACGCTTCCGGGAAGGAGGCAGTGGGGGCGATATTCGATGGCAAAAAAGGCAAGCGGGCCGAGGATGCTCCCGCGGAGGGCAGCAAGCCCAAGGAGCCCTCAAAGAAGCAGAAGCAGGGCAAGAAGGGCAAGAAGCCCATGGAACAAGATGAGAGCGCCGAAGAGGTCAACGCGATCGACATCGCCAACAATGGGGCTCGAGGTCCCCCTCGAGGCAGGGTCTTCGACGACATGCTGAAGAAGCCCTACCCGTACCACAAGACCCCTGTCGCTCACACCCTCGAGCAGTGCGACATGCTCAAGAAATACTACAGCCACGTCACCGCGAAGGAGGACAATGCTAAGAAGGACGCGGGCGATAGGGGCAAGGATGGCTTCCCGGAGGTGGAGAATGTGTCCTTCATCTTCGGGGAGCCCACCGTTGATATGACATCGCGACAGCGCAGGCGTGAACGTCAAGAGGTCTACTCCGTTCACCCGGCTATGCTGTCGTACCTCGACTGGTCGGAGGAGACGGTCTCCTTTGGCCGTGAAGACCACCCGGATCACATCCCTAATCCGGGACAATACCCGCTTGTTGTCGACCCCATCATCGGCAACACACGGTTCTCCAAGGTGTTGATGGACGGAGGAAGCAGCCTCAACATCATGTACTCCTCCACCCTGGAGCTCATGGGGATCAGGTTGGACAAACTGCGGCCCAGCAAGTCGCCGTTCCACGGTGTTGCGCCGGGCAAGCGAGTCCATCCTCTCGGGCAGATCGACCTGCCTGTCTGCTTCGGCACACCGAGCAACTTCTGCAAGGAGGTCCTCACCTTCGAGGTGGTGGGGTTTCGGGGAGCGTACCACGCCATCCTTGGTCGGCCCTACTACGCCAAGTTCATGGCGGTCCCGAACTACACTTACCTGAAGCTCAAGATGCCGGGGCCCAAAGGCGTCATCACGGTGGGCCCATCGTTCGAGCACGCGTTCGAGTGCGACATCGAGTGCGTTGAGCGCGCCGAGGCGCTTGCGCACGACGAGGCCCTCGTGGCGGACCTGGAGAAGTTGGCCAACGAGGCCCTCGACTCCACCAACAAGTACGCCGGCAGCTTTGAGGCTGCGGAGCACACCAAAGCTGTACCCCTCGACCCCAGTGCCCCCGAGGACAAGGTGCTGAGGGTCAGCTCCACCCTCGACCCGAAATAGGAAGTGGTGCTCGTCGACTTTCTCCGCGCCAACACTGACATCTTTGCGTGGAGTCCGAGGGAGGTCGCCGAGCACTCACTTGATATCCTGCCAAACTCCAAGCCGGTATCTCAGCGTCTGCGACGATTTGACGGGGAGAAACGCTGGTCAATTGGAGAGGAGCTGCGCACGCTCTTGGAGGCCGGATTCATCAAGGAGGTATTTCATCTAGTGTGGCTAGCTAATCCTATACTAGTCGAGAAAAAGAATGGGAAGTGGCGGATGTGCATAGATTATACCGGTTTAAATAAAGCATGTCCCAAATTTCCTTTTCCTTTGCCACGGATTGATCAAATAGTTGATTTCACCGCGGGGTGTGAGTTGCTATGCTTCCTTGATGCGTATTTCGGTTACCACCAAATCAAGATGAAGGAGTCCGACCAGCTCGCGACCTCTTTTATCACGCCGTTTGGCATGTTTTGCTACGTGACGATGCCATTTGGTCTCCGAAACGCCGGGGCGACATACCAGCGATGTATGCTCCGAGCGACCTAGTGAATGATTTACGCATTGAGGCATATGTCGACGATATCGTAGTGAAATCCAGGAAGGCGGACGACCTGGTGAACGATTTACGCGTTGTGTTTGATCGCCTCCGAGCGAACGGGGTTAAGCTAAACCCCGAAAAATGCGTCTTCGGGGTGCCGCGTGGCATGCTCTTGGGTTACATTGTGTCCCAGCGAGGCATAGAGCCCAACCTGGAGAAAGTGTTGGCCCTCGAACGGATGGGGCCGATACGCGATCTGAAGGGAGTACAGAGAGTCCTGGGCTGCCTCGCGGCTCTGAGTCGCTTCATCTCACATCTAGGTAAGAAGGGCTTACCCCTGTACCGACTTCTGCGAAAGAGCGAGCGTTTCTCCTGGACCGCCGAGGCCCAGGAGGCCCTCGACAAGCTAAAGGCAACACTTCCCCACGCTCTGATACTGACCCCGCCCTAGGAAGGCGAACCCCTATATCTCTACATCACCGCCACGACCCAAGTGGTCAGCGCGGTCATCGTAGTAGAAAGAACGGAGGAGGGCCACGCCCTGCCTGTCCAGAGGCCGGTCTACTACGTCAGCGAAGTGTTGTCGGACACCAAGGCGTGATACCCCCAGATCCAGAAGCTACTCTATGCGGTGGTGCTCGCGTGGCGCAAGCTGCGGCACTACTTCGAGGCCTATCCTGTCACCGTGGTATCTTCTTTTCCTTTGGGGGAGATTGTCCACAATCAGGACGTCTCGGGCAGGATAGCAAAGTGGTCTATGGAGCTCATGGGTGAAGCCCTCACCTACGCACCACGAAAGGCAATCAAATCGCAGATCTTGGTGGATTTCATAGCTGAGTGGACCGACATTCAGCTGCCCACCCCTCAGATCCAAGCTGAGTGCTGGACCATGTACTTTGATGGTTCGATAATGAAAACGGGCGCAGGCGCGGGCCTGCTCTACGTTTCGCCCCTTGGAGAGCACATGCGGTACCTGGTGCGCTTGCACTTCCCCACGTCAAACAACATGGCGGAGTACGAGGCCCTTCTCAGCGGCCTACGCATCGCCATCGAGCTCGGCATCAAGCGTCCTGACATCCGGGGGGATTCTCAGCTGGTCATCGACCAGGTAATGAAGAACGCAAGCTGCCACAACGAGGAGATGGAGGCGTACTGCGCCGCGGTGCGCAAACTCGAGGACAAGTTCTTTGGCTTCGAGCTCAATCACATCACGCGTAAGTACAATGAGGAGGCGGACGAGCTGGCCAAGATTGCTTCGGGGCGGATCGCCGTTCCCCTGAATGTTTTTGCTCGCGACCTCACCAAGCCCTCTGTCGACCTCGGCAAACCCGCTGAAGCTTCCGGAAAGGCCTCGGGGGCTAGCCCCTTGAAGGTCATGGGCGCCGAGCCCATGGACAAGGACCCCTCGAGCGAGGAACTCGAGACCTCAAACCTCGAAGGGTCCCAAGCGGACGAGGCCGAGGCGATGGAGATCGACGACCTCCCGCCCCCTCCGCGGGACTGGCGCGACGAGTACCTCGCCTGGTTAGACCGGGGGGAGCTGCCCCTGGATCGGACCGAGGCGAGGTGTATCGCCAGGAAGGCCAAGTCCTTCGTCGTCATCGACGGCGAGCTGTACAAGCAGAGCGCCTCAGGGATCATGCAGCGGTGCATCTCCATCCCTGAGGGTCGGGAGTTGATTCAGGACGTCCACGCAGGCGAGTGCGGCCACCACGCCGCTCCGCGCACCGTCGTGGGCAAGGCGTTTCGCCAGCGCTTTTACTGGACGACGGTGGTCGCCGACACCAATGAGATCATATGCACCTGCGAAGGGTGCCAATACTACGCGCGCAAGACTCACCTCCCGGCTCACGCACTGCAAACCATCCCCATCACATGGCCATTTGCCGTGTGGGGACTGGACATGGTCGGGCCCTTGCGAAAGGCGCCTGGGGGCTTCACCCACATACTGGTGGCCATCGACAAGTTCTCGAAGTAGATCGAGGTCCGCCCCATCAGCAGCCTCAGGCCCGAACAGGCCGTGCTGTTCTTCACGGACATCGTGCACCGCTTCGGGGTACCCAATTCCATCATAATGGACAACGGCACCTAATTCACTGGCAAGAAGTTCCTAGAGTTCTGCGACAGCTACCACATCCGCGTGGATTGGTCAGCCGTGGCGCATCTGTAGACCAACGGCCAGGTAGAATGTGCCAACGGCATGATTTTAAAAGGCCTGAAGCCAAGGATCTTCAATAAGCTCAATCAGTTTGGCCGGAAGTGGATCCAAGAGCTGCCATCGGTTGTCTAGAGCCTCAGGAACACCCCAAGCAGGGCCACGGGCCTCACTCCATTCTTCCTGGTCTATGGCGCAGAGGCCGTCCTCCCCACGGATCTGGACTACAGGTCCCCGAGGGTCAAAGCCTACCTGGAGGGGCAGAACCAGCAAGATCGCGAAGACACGCTGGACTGCATTGACGAGGCCCGCGACGTGGCGGCCCTACACTCTGAAAAGTAACAACAATCCCTACAACGTTACCACGCGAACAAGGTCCGGCCTCGAGACCTCAACAAGGGGGATTTGGTACTCCGACTTCGACAAAAGAACGAGGGCCGCCACAAGCTCACGCCACCATGGGAAGGGCCGTATGAGAGCCATGTGTGGTTCGAGGACCGGTGGATGGTCGCTTCCTGGTGTGATGAGTGATTGACAACGTGGTGTGGACTGATTCTTGGCTAAGTATTGCAGGTGCAGGTTGCGGCTTGACTGGTGTTGGTGCAGGTGAAGAACAAGCGCGAAAGGTCGTTGCCGATGAGGCCTCCAGGTGTGGAGAAGACAAGTAGGCTTGGTTCGAGGGACCCGGTGGCTAGCGGGGTCAAGTGCGGGCCTCATGGTGGCAAGAACGACAAGATGAAGTCACGGACGGTTTCTTGGTTGAGCATCAAAACCAAGGTCGATCCGGGACTACGTGGGAGCCGAGTCATGAGTGGTGATTGGCGGAGGCTACACCGAGTTCGCGGGGTTTCCGGTGGTTCACCAGAAAACCACTGGGTTCCTTGGTTGATCCACAAAGCCAAGACCGAAGAACCGAAGACGGAGGTGCAGCAGCATCGGACCGGTCTGACCGGTGGGTCTGACCGGTCTGACCGGTGGGTACCGGTCTGACCGGTGAGGAGCACCGGTCTGACCGGTGTGCGATGACGCATTCCGGAATCTTCGAAGCGGAGGACACACGTCGGGATCGCAAGGCTTGCATCGAGGCTAAGCAAGTTTGCGGTCGCTGGGCATCCGTCCGATGGTGCGAAGACAAAGACTTCCAAATTCACCCTTGAGGGGCATGTATCCCTAGTTAGCTAGTAAGGGTATTTTAGTCTTTCGGTTGCCTCCATATAACCCAAAGGGTGAGAGGATGGCAGCCATCCCTTGGAACCCTAGCTCATTTTGTTTTGCTATTTTCCTCTTCCATTTTCCTTTGGAATTTCTAGGACTAGCTTGAGAGCTTCATGATGAGATCTTGTGAGAGAGAAGGATGATCGGGCGGCAAGCTAGACCTTGTATGAACCTCTTTGGTATGTATAGATGATTCGGCGTGGTTCCTCAAGGCTTAGATGTGTCTTTCCCGTTTCTCCTTTTTTGTGATTTTCGGAGGCTTTTCTTGGCGAATTTCTTGTGGCGGTTTTGAGACCTTTCTCTTTGGGATTTGGTGGGGGATGTATGCATGAACCCCTCGTGGTTCTTTTCCCTTTGATTCCCCTCCTAAATCCGTGAGTAAAGGGGCTCAATTTTGGGGTTTTTGTGGTTCTAGGGTTCGTGGTGTTCTTGGCGGAAATCCTTCGATTCCTCTTGATTCAACGAGTTTCGGTGGTCCAAATCTTGGCTATGGAGTGCCCATGAGGTATTCCTACTACCCCCAAAGTCTTGTGCGAATCCGTGGAGCCAATCGGGAGATCGGGAGTTGGATTTGGGGGAGTTGACCCGCGGGCGCTGTTCATCCCGAGCTACCCAGGCGTGACCGGTCTGACCGGTGGTCTTGACCGGTCTGACCGGTGTGAGCCCCTCGTGGGTTTTGTCTCGGGGAACTACTGTGTTCGTGTAGTTTTGTCCCGTGGTCCTGCTGATCAGTTTTTGGTCAGTTTGGAGTTGTCTTGCTAGGCTTTGTGAGGAGTTTTTCCTTCGTGGCAGGTTGTTCTTTGGTGGTAGTTTTTGTTCCAGGGCCTAGAGGAGTCGCTGAGGCTTCCTGGAACTTTGTTGTGCATCTGCGGTTCGCCACCGGCCTGACCGGCAGAGTCCACCGGTTTGACCGGTGCCATCGGTCTGACCGGCAAGAGCCATCGGTCTGACTGGTGTGGCACAGACAGCAGGCTGCTCAGTTTTTCGCTGTGCGTTTGGGGTGTTTGGTTCGGTTGGTTGAGTTGTTGGTTCCTAGGACCAGTAGCACTCCAGTGCCTACGTGGTCTTGGCCAACTTGGGTAGTTGAGTCGGAGACGTGTGTTGGAAGCCGTGTTCATCTTGTTGGAGTCTCTATCTCCTTCGAGAAGAATTTTTATCGGCTCCCATTCACTCCCCCCCCTCTCTGGTTCGCCGTTTCGATCCTTCAAGTGGTATCAAAGCCGGTTACGGATCTTCGGATTCTAACCAGTCTAAGATCCAAGGATGGCGTACCAGGAACGGGGTTCGGGTCCTCCACACTTCGATGGCAAAAACTACCAGATGTGGCAGAGGCGGATGGCGGCGTTCCTCCGCGGAAAGGGTCAGATCCTTTGGGACATTACGGTGAACACAACTTATGTTCATCCGATTAACTTCCTTGCTCCAGGATCGAGGGATATGTTCGACGCCAACAACAAGGCGGTCGACTACTTGTTTCGTGCTCTGTGTCAGTCCGAATTCGATCGGGTTCAGACAGAGGACTTAGCTTGTAGGATTTGGGAGCAGTTGAAGGATGCACATGCTGGGAATGCTCAGGTTCAGGCTCGGATGTACGCGACTTACCGGAGAGAGTACGAGAACTTCACTCATCTCCCCAGCGAATCCGTCGATGCCCTTTTCCAGCGATTTACGGTAGTTGTGAACAACATGAGAGCCAATGTGGCCATGCTCCCATACGATGATCATGATAGAGCCGTGAAGCTCTTGCACTCGTTGGATCGTACCGTATGGGATGGGAAGGTTGAGGCTATCCTTGAGTCCGAGAAGTATGACACCTTGACCGTGAACGAGCTGTTCTCGAAGCTCAAGTCGGCTGAGTTGGACTGTGGTATGACAGCCAAGATCGAGAGCCCGACTGATTCTCATAGTCTTGCTCTCGTTGGTGGCAAAGGAGCTAAGTCTAACGCTAACTCATCCTCCAGGATGTACTCTCTGTCTTCTTTGATGTCTTTGCCAGACGAGGAGTTCGACGTGCTTGGAGAGGACGAGCTGGCGTTGCCGACCAGGCGGTTCGAGAGGCTGCACGAGAACCGGGTGAACACGAGGAGGACAGCACGGACGTGTTTTCAGTGCGGCAAGCCAGGACACTTCGTCGCCGACTGCCCGGAGAAGACGGAGACCAAGGACGGCTACAAGGACGGCTACAGGCACCGGTCGAGCAAGGATGGCAAGTACCGATCGAGGCGTGATCACAAGCACAAGAACAAGCACAAGGACGAGCGACGGTCGAGGAAGAAGGACGGCCGCGGCAGGAAGGCCCGAGCGATGGTCGGAGCGAGCGACGTCAATTCCAGCTTCGCCTACTCTTCCTCGAGCTCGAGTAGCAGTGAAGACGAAGGTAATCGGCGCAAGAACAAGAAGTCATCCAGGAACTTGAGCGGGCTGAGTTGCTTCGCACGAGATGGCTTCTGCGGCATGGCTCATAGCTCCGGCAGCAAGAAGAGTCACCAGAGCGACTCGGACTCCAACTCTGAGGACGAGGTACGTGACGAGCTTCCCTTCTTGCGTGAGGAGAACGAGCGTCTTGGCAAGTTGCTTGATAATCGTGATGACATGCTTAGAGAGGCTAAGAAGATGAGGAAAGAGCTTAGGGCCTTACTAGAAGATGCTAGGAACCGTGTGGCTGAGCTAGAAACCCAGAACCTAGATGCTAAGCTTGAGATTGATTCGCTTAAGGCTTCTCCTGTGGTTTCTGATGATGTTGATTGTGTTGATTGCTCTGTGTACCTAGCTAATCTTACTAGTCTCAAGGATAAGCATGCTTCCACTTGTGATGAACTAGATATGCTTAGGGTTGAAGTGGCTGAGCTTAAGTCTAGACCTGCTTTGCTAGGTGCCTACACTTCTTGCCCTGTTTTGCATGGAAAGATTGATGAGATGCATGCTTACACTGTTTCGCTTGAGGCTAAGTTGAAAGAGCCTATTCCCACTTCTTGCTCTACTTGTGAATTGTATGTGGTTAAGAATTTGGAGCTTGCGCATTATGTTGATCGCTTGCAGGATGAGAATGATGAGCTCAGGAAATGTATGAGTTGGTTGTCGGGTCAGGAGCCTCAGCTTGGTATCATGATAGCGGCTTTCAAACGCTATGATGGTCAGGCATTTGGGGCTGACAAGCTTGGAGAGAATAGTGGTGAGGGAGTTGAGAGAGTTGGAGAGATCCCTATCCCACCACTAAACAGACACAAGAACAAGTTTGAGCCCAAGCCTAACCATCTCAGAAACAAACTTGACACTACTCCAGATCCACCCATATTCCCTCACCCAACAAATGATTTCCAAATACCCGTGAAGTTTGTGAGCCCAAAGGGAGGTGAGGAAGGAGAGAAGAAGGGTGAGAAGCTGAGGGAGCAGCCACAACCCAAGCCTAAGCCTAAGCCACAGCCCATGAAGTTCCATTGTGGGTATTGTGGGAGAGATGGTCACAAGGATGAGTTTTGCTTCAAAAGGAAGCGTGAGGAGAGAATGGCTAGAGAGTGGGCTAACAAGGACAGGTACCACCCCTCTAATGGTGTACCTGAGCCTCGTATGCAGATGCCCAGGGCCAAGGTGATTGTGAGGACGGTTCCTGCTTGGGGAGACCGGAAGGCAGCAGGTGGTGCTGCTGGCCGAGCTACACCGGTCAGACCGGTGCGCTACACCGGTCAGACCAGTGCAGGTCTGGACAGACAGCGGTCTGGTTTTCGTGCTCGTGAGGATGCTCGGTTTGGTTCTGGTGGTCGTGGTTCTGGTGGTTGGTCTGGAGAGTTTGCAGGTAGTCAGTTTGCTAGGCGTTCTCCACCTCGTGCTCAATACGGGGGTGAGAGGAGTCGTAGCTTTGAGATGGAGAGGAGAAACGGTCCACAGTCTTCGTTTTGTGGCTTTCGTTCTCCTCCAGTTAGAGAGGGTTGGTTCCCTCGTAGTGGTTACCGTGGTGATGTTCGTTGTGGTAGCTTTGATAGGCGTGATGATATGGTTTGTGCTAACCCCACTTTGGAGCAAATGGCTCGGCACTGGTTTTACTCTTTTGGTACTAACCCTAGTGCTGTGTCGTTTGTTCACTCACGTGCTCACTTTTGAATTTCAGGTGGGAGACTTGAGGAATGTTTGGTTGATTGACTCCGGTTGCTCGAGGCATATGACCGGGGACAAGGGGTGGTTCTCAAGTCTCGTCCCGGTGGTGTCCAGGACATACATCACCTTTGGGGACAATGGGCGAGGGCGTGTGCTATCAGAAGGTGAGATCAAGGTAAGTGACAAGGTCACTCTCAGGCGTGTTGCTCTTGTTCAATCGCTGGGGTTCAATTTGCTTTCCGTGTCCCAGTTGTTGGATGAGGGCTTTGAGGTGTTGTTTCGGCCTGGTGGTTCTCTGATTTTAGATTCTCGAGGGGACCTTGTTTGCATGGTCGTTCCCGAGGGTCAAGTGTTCCGAGCTGATTTCTCTCAGTCTTCTGGTGTGGAGCGTTGCTTTTTGGCTGGTTCTTCGAGTGAGTTGTGGAAGTGGCATAGGAAGTTGGGTCACTTGAGCTTTGACCTTTTGTCTCGCTTGAGTAAACTCAATTTGGTCCGAGGATTGCCACGGTTGAGGTTTGAGAAAGAGTTGGTTTGTGCCGTGTAGGCATGCCAAGATGGTAGCCTCTTCTCACCCGCCTCTCACCGATGTGATGACTGAGCGTCCATGCGAGCTGCTCCATATGGACCTTGTTGGCCCAGCTCGTGTGCGATCTACGGGTGGGAAGTGGTATGTCCTTGTTGTGGTGGACGACTACTCTCGGTATGAGTAGGTGTTCTTTCTTGAGGAGAAAGGGGAGACGTTTGGTTTTGTTCGAGATCTTGTCTTGAGGTTAAGAAACGAGAGGCACGGAGATGCCATACGAGCGATCCGTAGTGATAATGGCTCGGAATTCAAAAACTCTCGCTTCGAAACCTTGTGCCATGACTTGGGTCTTGAACACCAGTTTTCGAGTCCGTATACGCCTCCCCAGAATGGCGTGGTGGAAAGGAAAAACAGGACCTTGTGCGAGATGGCTCGGACGATGCTCGACGAGCATAGGACTCCGAGAAGGTTCTGGGCTGAGGCGGTCAATATCACGTGCTATGTGTCGAACAAGATCTACCTCAGGGTACACAAGAAGAAAACCTGTTACGAGTTGATGCACGGTCGCACACCCAAGGTGAGTCACTTCCATGTCTTTGGTTGTAAATGCTTCATTCTGAAGAAAGGGAAGAAGTTGGACAAGTTTGAGGCTAGGTCTGTCGATGGCATTTTCTTTGGTTACGCATCTCATTCTAGAGCATTTCGTGTGCTCAATCTTGAAACTAACCAAATTGTGGAGACTTAGGAGGTAACCTTCGACGAGACACAGCCACGTAGTCAGCTTGTTTTTGAGTGTGCAGGTGACGACGAACTTGGCGAGGAGATCTTTCAGGAGGAGGAGCATGAACATGGAGAGGATGAAGATGGCGGTGTGGTGCCCGCGGCTGAACATGTACCTACTGCTTTGACGACGATCGAGAATGGGCCCTCTCCCACACCTACAACGACAAATCCAGATCAAGGCGAAGCTGCTGTTGAGGGGGAGGTAGCATCAAGGCGAGAACCTCCCCGGTGAGTGCAAGTGGATCACCCAGCTTCGAGAATCATCGGCGACATGAATGAACGTACTGCATGGTCGAGGGTTCGGAACAATTCTCATTTCGCTCATGCTGCTTTTGTTGCCACCTTTGAGCCCAAGGACATTGGACACGCGCTATCTGATCACAATTGGGTTAACTCGATGCATGAGGAGTTGGAGAATTTTGAGAGGAACCAAGTTTGGGAATTGGTTGACCCTCCCCCAGGGTGTAAGCCGATTGGGACAAAATGGGTGTGGAAGAACAAAGAGGGAGAGAAAGGAGAAGTGGTGAGGAACAAGTCAAGACTTGTTGCTCAGGGGTACTCACAGAAAGAAGGGATCGACTACGAGGAGACCTTTGCTCCTGTAGCTCGTTTGGAGGCGATCAGGATCCTTCTAGCCTTTTCCGTGGCTAAAGGATTCAAGTTGTACCAGATGGATGTCAAGAGTGCTTTCCTAAATGGTGTTTTGGAGGAAGTAGTGTATGTGAGGCAACCACCGGGGTTTGAGAGTGAGAAGTACCCCCACCGGGTGTACAAGTTGAGGAAGGCGCTGTATGGGTTGAAGCAGGCGCCTAGAGCTTGGTACGGTAGGTTGAGGGGGTTCCTGTTTGAGAGAGGGTTTGAGATGGGGAAGGTCGATCAGACTTTGTTTCTCCTCAGGCAAGGCAGAGATATCCTGATTGTGCAGGTATACGTGGATGATATTGTCTTTGGTGGCTCATCTAACTCTCTTGTTGCAAGGTTTGCAGAAGACATGAGCAGGGAATTTGAGATGAGCATGATGGGTGAGTTGCAGTTCTTCCTCGGGCTACAAATCAAGCAATCAAAGGAAGGAACATTTGTGCACCAAGCTAAGTACACCAAGGACATTGTGAGGAAATTCAAGATGGAGGACTCCAAGGCCATGGCGACGCCTATGACTACGACTACAGCTCTTGATGCGGACGAGGAAGGTGAACACGTGGACCAGAAGGAGTACCGGAGCATGATCGGGTCACTCCTCTACTTGACGGCGACGAGGCCGGACATCCAATTCTCGGTATATCTGTGCGCTCGTTTTCAAGCGTCTCCGAGGACTTCGCATCGGCAAGCAGTGAAGCACATATTCAGGTATTTGCGACATACTCCCGACTTTGGCCTTTGGTACTCCGCGTCTTCTTCTTTGGCTCTTCATGGATTTTCGGACACGGATTTTGCCGGGTGTCAGTTGGATGTGAAGTCCACTTCCGGTACTTGCCAGTTCTTGGGTTCCTCTTTGGTGTCTTGGTCTTCCCGCAAACAGTCGAGTGTTGCTCAATCCACTACCGAGGCAGAATATGTGGCCGCAGCTAGTTGTTGTTCTCAGCTCCTTTGGATCACATACACCATGAGCGACTTTGGTGAGGAGTATACCCATGTCCCACTTCAATGTGATAGCACAAGTGCCATAAGCGTTGCAAAGAACCCAGTGCTCCACTCCAAAACCAAGCACATAGAAGTGAGGTATCATTTTCTGAGAGACAACGTAGAGAAAGGAAAAATCTCTTTGATCCATGTACCCACACATGACCAGCTAGCCGATATTTTCACCAAACCCCTAGATCAAGCAACTTTCACTCATTTGCGGGGGGAGCTTGGTGTTTGTTTGATTTCTTGAGTTGGGTGTGTGGGAGCTTCCTTTGTAGCATATGTATAGCTTTCCTTTGTGCATTTCTTGCATTTGCATTGCATTTGTATCATGATGTATAGTCATCTTTCTATGATAGCTTGCATGCATTTTGTGTAATATGCATTGTGTAGGAAAGCTTCTCCTATATACATTGTTCACCATGGTATGCTATATATGATCTTGTGGGCTAGTTTGGTATGATATGACTTAGTGTGGCTTAGCTCTTGATGATCTTGGTTTATATCCATGGTTGATGGCTATGTTTTTCAAAAATCTCATATGTATGCTCTCTTGTGAGTAAATGCCTTTATATGATCTTGACATATTTTTGTGGCTTGGTTATGCTTAATTTGTGGTTGGATAGCTTATTTTGATCATATGGGGCCAAAGGCTCATTTGCCATCATGAATGTTTAGCCCCCATGCTTCATTTTGTGGAGGGGCATAAGTTCCTTTTTGTCGCAAAGACATTTCATGTACCAATGTTAAATCTGAAAATGAAATGTAAATTGCTTGGAAAATGTGCTCCCATGTCATATGTGCTTAATTTACTTGCTTTTGGGTGCTAAACCGTTGCATGTTGCTTACCAATGAGAAGTCTCATACATAAAAGTAAGCACATGGCTCGGTATGCTTTGACATGACATGCAGTGCTTATGGGTGTTTATGATGGTCTTATGCTTAGAATGGTTGTCCTAGCATGAAGTTTGTGTGGCTTTGCTATTTTTATATGTTTTGATCATGTTTAGGACTTTGCTCATGAGAGGGATTTTTTTCGTAAAAATGCTCAATTCTATCTTAGCTTCGTCCAATGGCTGTGAAACTTGGTGATCTTGTAGTTTTTGTCCATACGAAGCTATCGAGTATCTAACTTGCTCATTTGGAGGTGTATAGCATGCTATGTTGAATTTTGTCTATTTGAGAAGCTCTAGGTTGCATTTTTTGCATTTTTGGCTTGATTCATACATTGTCAACAAGGGGGAGAAGTTTGAGCATGTTTTGGTCTACTGAATGCATTTGGAGAGTTTTCAGGTGGTTTCGAGCCATTTTTGGGCTCTGTTGTACACCGGTCTGACCAGTCAGAGTGCTGGTTCTGTTCATATGTTGGGCACCGGTCTGACCGGTGGTGTTGGCCGGTCGGACCGGTCAGAGCGGAGCTAATGCAGCTGCTCTGTTTCGTCAAGTGGTTTGCATGCATTCGTCCAGGGGGAGTTACATTGGTTCAGGGGGAGCTCTTTGTGGTTTTCGAGCTTTGGTTTGATGGTTTGTGCTCTTTGCTTGAGCATGTTTTGTCTCGGATGTGTCGAGCCCTTGCCTAAGGGGTCCGAGACTTGTCTTCTTCAAGTGATCTTGCTGTTTGCCTTTTCTTTGGCTTTCGATCGCTTGTTGGAGTTTCTTTTAGTCATTTCTTTTCCTTTTCTCTTGGTTACCAAAACGTGTGTGTTGTCAATGCACTCATCAAGGGGGAGATTGAGAGCCATGTGTGGTTCGAGGACCGGTGGATGGTCGCTTCCTGGTGTGATGAGTGATTGACAACGTGGTGTGGACTGATTCTTGGCTAAGTATTACAGGTGCAGGTTGCGGCTTGACTGGTGTTGGTGCAGGTGAAGAACAAGCGCGAAAGGTCGTTGCCGGTGAGGCCTGCAGGTGTGGAGAAGACAAGTAGGCCTGGTTCGAGGGACCCGGTGGCCAGCGGGGTCAAGTGCGGGCCGCATGGTGGCAAGAACGGCAAGATGAAGTCACGGACGATTTCTTGGTTGAGCCTCAAAACCAAGGTCGAGCCGGGACTACGTGGGAGCCGAGTCATGAGTGGTGATTGGCGGAGGCTACACCGAGTTCGCGGGGTTTCCGGTGGTTCGCCAAAAAACCACTGGGTTCCTTGGTTGATCCACAAAGCCAAGACCGAAGAACCGAAGACGGAGGTGCAGCAGCATCAGACCGGTCTGACCGGTGGGTCTGACCGGTCTGACCGGTGAGGAGCACCGGTCTGACCGTTGTGCGACGACGTAGTCCGGAATCTTCGAAGCGGAGGACACGTGTTGGGATCGCAAGACTTGCGTCGAGGCTAAGCAAGTTTGCGGTCGCTGGGCATCCGTCCGATGGTGCGAAGACAAAGACTTCCAAATTCACCCTTGAGGGGTATGTATCCCTAGTTAGCTAGTAAGGGTATTTTAGTCTTTCGGTTGCCTCCATATAACCCAAGGGGTGAGAGGATGGCAGCCATCCCTTGGAACCCTAGCTCATTTTGTTTTGCTATTTTCCTCTTCCATTTTCCTTTGGAATTTCTAGGACTAGCTTGAGAGGTTCATGGTGAGATCTTGTCAGAGGGAAGGATGATCGGGCGGCAAGCTAGACCTTGTATGACCTTCTTTGGTATGTATAGATGATTCGGCGTGGTTCCTCAAGGCTTGGATGTGTCTTTCCCGTTTCTCCTTTTTGGTGATTTTCGGAGGCTTTTCTTGGCGAATTTCTTGTGGCGGTTTTGAGACCTTTCTCTTTGGGATTTGGTGGGGGATGTATGCATGAACCCCTCGTGGTTCTTTTCCCTTTGATTCCCCTCCTAAATCCGTGAGTAAAGGGGCTCAATTTTGGGGTTTTCGTGGTTCTAGGGTTCATGGTGTTCTTGGCGGAAATCCTTCGATTCCTCTTGATTCAACGAGTTTCGGTGGACCAAATCTTGGCTATGGAGTGCCCATGAGGTGTTCCTATTATCCCCAAAGTCTTGTACGAATCCGTGGAGCGAATCGGGAGATCGGGAGTTGGATTTGGGGGAGTTGACCCGCGGGCGCTGTTCATCCCGAGCTACCCAGGTGTGACCGGTCTGACCGGTGCTCTTGACCGGTCTGACCGGTGCGAGCCCCTGGTGGGTTTTCTCTCGGGGAACTGCTGTGTTCGTGTAGTTTTGTCCCGTGGTCCTGCTGATCAGTTCTTGGTCAGTTTGGAGTTGTCTTGCTAGGCTTTGTGAGGGGTTTTCCTTCTTGACAGGTTGTTCTTTGCTGGTGGTTTTTGTTCCAGGGCCTAGAGGAGTCGCTGAGGCTTCCTGGAACTTTGCTGTGCATCTGCTGTTCGCCACCGACCTGACCGGCAGAGTCCACCGGTCTGACCGGTGCCATCGGTCTGACCGGCAGGAGCCATCGGTCTGACCGGTGTGGCACAGACAGCAGGCTGCTCAGTTTTCCGCTGTGCGTTTGGGGTGTTTGGTTCGGTTGGTTGAGTTGTTGGTTCCTAGGACCAGTAGCACTCCAGTGGCTACGTGGTCTTGGCCAACTTGGGTAGTTGTGTCGAAGACGTGTGTTGGAAGCCGTGTTCATCTTGTTGGAGTCTCTGTCTCCTTCGAGAAGAATTTTTATCGGCACCCAGTCACTCCCCCCCTCTCTGGTTCGCCGTTTCGGTCCTTCACCGTATATCGTCGCCGAGGTCCTCAAGCCTGGCACATACAAGCTCGCAAACGTGAAGGGCGAAATCTTTGCCAACGCTTGGAACATCCAACAGCTACGTCGCTTTTACCCTTAAAATTCCAAGTTGTTTTGTACATATCCGGCTCCCAAGTCGGTTGTATATACTCTAAGGTTGTGAATAAAGACAAGGGAGACTTGGCTTTCCCCTGAAAACCAAGTCCCCCTCGGGGGCTACTATGGGGGGCACCCCCCCTAAACGGTCCCATTTTTTTTGCAAAAACCTTTTCTCCTGAAAATGCTAAGTGTGTCGTGCCTCGGAAGCTGAGGCAGATAGAAGCAGGGCGCGAGTAGCTAAGAGGTAAAGCCGGACGAGTCCGGGACTGCCTACGCCTCCAGCAGGATACGGCTTCCCTCTCTCACCACTTCACCTTCAGGTTACTTGTGAAAATGATCGATCGATCCCAGCTGAAATCTGCCTAAGTTACGAGAAAGACGCAACGGCATACATAAAACAAGTCACATTAAGTTACAAAAGATGATTTGTTTACACGAGCCGCCCAGCTCGAATCCTGGCCACGACCTAAGGGCTTCTGCACCTGGCTACTTTCAGGGCTCGAGGGGCCTGCAGGGGCAGCGTTCGGGAAGAGGTCTTCCTCGAACGCGTCAGTGAGATCGGTGGCGGCATCGACAGCAGCAGTGTCGGCCTGGTCCATGGCATCCTGTGCCCCATCATCGTCAAGGCCATCCGCGACGATGTACCCTGTGGCCAACGCCGCAAAATCGACGATGTAGTGCGTCGACACCACGCCGAGGGTCTTCTGAACGCCGAGACGGAGAGAGCCCTTCACGCGCTCGACGACGCGGCCGCTCAAAGCCTGAAGGCGACTCGCCAGCGAGCTCCCCTACAAGCCAGTACCCTCGTCGATGTTCTGGCACGCTTCGAGGGCCGCCTACTCCAGGATCTCGAACTCTTGCTGGGACGAGGTGTAGGCCGCCTGGAGCGCTTCCGCCTGAGTCGCAGACTCCCCCAGAGCTTTCCGCAGTCCTGGGGCAAGAAAAGGTGAGTCAAGAGTGAATCTCGACGAGCTTGAAGAACAAATAAAGGCCCGGGGGCTACAACCTACCCTCGACCTGTTTCTTCTCTGCCTCGAGCTTTGTACGCGCGGCACTAGCCTCTTGCCGTAGCTGCAGGATCGAGACGTCGTTCTCCCCAGCGGCGGTCCTCAGGGCCTCGACGGTAATGCCCTCCTGAACCAATGCCCTGACGAGCCGCTCGGCTTCCGCCTCCCGAAGCTGGAGCGTGGTCCTGGCCTCCTCAAGGGTGGTGCACTCCTGCTGGAGCTGGGACTGCGCCTCCTCCCGCGCCGCGCGCTCATGCTGAAGGGTGGACCTGGCATCCTCAAGCGTCGCGCGCTCTTTTTGGAGCTAGGTCTGTGCCTCCTCGCGAGCGGTGCGCTCCTGCTGAAGCCGACCCTCTACCCCGGTGAGCGCCTCGGCCTTCTCCTGCAGAGCAGCGCCCAGATTCTCGACCTCCTGGGTCTTCTGCTCGGCCTGGGTCTGCCAGGACCTCGCCCCCTCGAGGGTTGCGCGGTCCTGCTGGAGTTGGGTTTGCGCCTCGGTGAGGGCCGTCTCCTTCCGTGACAGCGCGCCCTGGACTTCGGCGAGCGCCTCACGCGCCTTCCGCAGCTCCTCACCCGCCACCGTCAGTGCCTCCTCCTTCCCCTGGAGCGCGGCCTTCACCTCCTCGACCTCCTTGGCCTTCTGCGCCGCCACAGACCGCTGGTCGTTGCGTGCATCCTCCATGCGGATGAGGTTGTACTCAAGCCAACCGTTGTCCGTCCGCAGGGCCTCCACCATCGCGTCCAGGCCTTCGTACTGCGTCCGGTACCAGTCGAGGTCGGAGTTCAGCTCAGCAATGCGAGCGAACCTCTCGCCCGCCTGGCCCCGTAGCTCCTGCGGATGATGAAGGGAGAATAAAGAACAAAAATCAAACGAAAGATACACGAACAAGGGAAAGAGAGAACGAGCGGAATTCGAATAAGTGTGCTCACCTGAAAGACCTGGAGTGATCTGCCCCCGTGGATGTGGAGCGCATCGGCCAGGGCAGTCTGAAGGGAGGCGCCAAGGGCGCTGAACTCCTGCCACAGCTCCCTCTCCGACCTCGCCTCCTCCACCAGGCCCCGCGGCACAACGGGAAGACGGAGCCTCTGCTCCCACTGCGGCACGCTGGCGCCAGATGTCGGGGCCGTGACGCCGGACGTCGACGCCCCAGCACCGGTCGTTGGCGCCTGCGGCATCACGCAACCGTTGGACCGCATTACCAGCACCTCGGGCGCAGGCCTAGGGGCTGGCGTAGCCTCCACCACCACCCGACCCCCACCGCGGGTCGAATCACCATCAGCAGGAGTCCCGGCCGTTCCGCGACCCTCTGCTCCCCGACCCGCGGCACGGGCCTGCTCTCGGCCCTGCTGGGTACGACGGGTCACCGCCGCCCGTAGGGCATCCGCCGCCGCCTCCTCTCACCGTTGCGGCCCCGTGGCCGCGGCCACGACTTGCGACGCCTCGCCCGTCGCTGCCGTACCTGCCGTCGCTCGTAACGTCCTCGCCGAGTGAGGCCTCATCGTGTGCAGTGCGTCTGGCGCTCCCACCTTGAGCGCCTTGACAGGCGCAAGGCCGGGGACAGCGGGCACCGTCCTGGCAACAAAAGGGAGGAAAAATTGGCAACCCAATGGTATCAAGAACACGGAGAGCAAATTGCGACTAACCTTATGCCGGAGATATGCCACTTGCGCTTCCTCGAGGGCTCTGGGGGCACCACCCCAGACCCGGCCGGCACCTCTGACGACGCTCCCTCATCGAGGGGCACCGTATCTGGCCCTCGAGCGGACTCCGCGAGGACCTCCTCGTTCCCCGGCGATGGGGGCGGCGCGGCCTCCCACCTATCGGAGATGGTCCGCTCCCCCTCGCTCTCCTCCTCGTTCGAAGACGTGTTCACCGGCTTCGGCGGGGAGGGGGGGGGGAGAGACCTTGCTGCTCCCGCACCAGGTACTCCTTGTTGTACCTGTTGAGGTGCTCCTGCCTCCTTATCCTCTTCTCCTTCGCCTGATCCGCCAGGCCCTTCTCCCTTTGCTGCCTGGCACGATTGGCGGCGTGCGACCTGGGCGTCGGCGAATCTGAGGTGGGGATGTTGACGTGCACCCCCTGTCACCAGCAACCGTGATTAGATCGAACACGGGGATAAAACAGGTAAAAGCAAGGAGTCGAATCTCACCAGGTCGGCGTCCGGGAGCATCGCAAACGACCACAGGTCGTCGTCGTTGTGCGGCACCACCTTGAGGTTCACCGTGCGCCTCGCCCTTGTGGCTGCGTACACCTGGGGGAGCGGCTCCTCCAGCAACCGCGAGCGCGCCAGGGCCGTGGGGTCGGCGTCGCTCTTCATCTCAAAGATGAGAAGTTCCCTCTCCATGAGAGGGATCACCTGCCGGAAGTGGAAGTTAGCGATGACGGCCGCCACAGTCAGCCCGGCGTTCGCCAACTGGCACAGGGCGTCGGTGAGGGGCTCGAGCCTCACCTGCCTCGACGTGGGCGACACCCCATGCGCCCAAGACACTGGCCTCTCCTTCACCACCTTCCCGGTGTATGGCGGGAGCCCGGCGCCGTCATTGCACAGGTAAAACCAACCCTTCTCCCAGTCGGTGTTGTTCGTCGTCATCATGCAAAGCAGGTACAACTCCTTCCGGGAGTCGCACGCTGCAAATGTAAGGCTGCCGGTGCGTACGTCCCGGCGCGTCCTCCTCTCCCCGGCGGCAAGCGTGTGGAGCTCACCTCGGAAAAGGTGGATCCACAGGTCCCAGTGCGCCGGGATTCCTAGGAACCCCTCACAGACGGCGACGAAGGAAGCCGCCTGCGAAATGGCGTTGGGGGCGAAGTTGTGAAGCTCCACCCCGTAGTGGTGGCACAAATGTAGCCCGGCGGCGGGGACGATTCCCGGTGCGATGCCGGCGGGATGATCCACGCCGGGTTCGTCTCGTCACCAGCCGGCGCCAGCTGACCGCCGGCGACTAGCCCCTCCATGGATTGCAGGTCCGCCGACGACTAGGGCCACGGGTGAGCGTCCAGCACTCGAACCGCAGACATGGCGGGAGCGGCGGGGATGGGGAGAGACGAAGTGGAGCGGCGGAGCGCGAGCGAGTCCGGAAGCGGCGGAGTGCGCGGCGATGAGGAAGGCGAAGAGCAAGGGGTGGATGCGAATGGCGAAGGTAACAAGCTCCCCCGCGCCCCCCGCTTTTATACAGTAGGAAAGGGCGGAGCGCCCGGAAGCACGGCGGACAGCGGCAGTTAATGCGGTGGGTGCCGCCCGTCACCGACAGCAGGGCCCCACCGCCCCGAAACCACCGCACGCACGCGCGTACGCCATAATTACCACACGGTAATCCAAGGGACGCCGTGTCCCGTCTTATTGCCGTCACACATCACCCACATCGCGTTGCCTGAAAAGACGCGCCCACCTCGCCAGCCCCATGCCACGTCAGCCACGACCGGATGGGCGCGGCAGCCAACCATCCTGCGGACGAATTTCGAACGCCGGGGGATTCCTTTTTGTATAAGGAAAGCCCCAGGTAACCTCGAGCCGGGGACTCGAGGCCCAATCCCTCGAAAGGACACAACAGGCACCTCGATCCAGAGCGGTCAAGGCCACGAGGCCACGACCTATCAAGCACATCCTCGAGAATGAGCTCGAGGGAGCCCCGGGCTCAGGCCCTCGAAACACTACTGATCAGCGGCTCGAGGTCCGGCCCGCGGAAGGCACGACGGGCGCCGCAGATGCCCCTCGACTTAGGGATCTACTGATTCAGTGGTTCAGAGCTCGGTTCGGCGACGGATCGATGAGCGCCACAGATCTGCCAAGACGGGAGCACCCGATGCCCCCCGCAAATGCCCTACTGATCAGAGGTATGGGGCCTGACCCTCGACGGGTTCGAACAGGCGCCTCAGATCGACAGAGTCAAGAACGATCGGGGCGTGCGTGACCGAGCCTATCCCCGAACGCGAAGTTCGGGGGCGCCCTACATATCGTGTTCAAGGCCAAGATGGAGGCAACCAATCGAGGGATCCTATTGAGGGAGTGCTTCCGCGCCCTCGGCCCCTATCGAACGGGACCGAGCCCTGCTTGGCAAACCTTTGCAAGCGCTTACATGGACGTGTCTCCGGACCATGACCGACCCCTATCGAACGGGGCACGGACGCCCACTTGAACTATCCGTTAACTGCTGACCGAGGCAACCGTTGCTCGTCGCCCGCTCGAGGGTAGCACGGTTTGCCTCACCCCTCTACCCTGTGGAAGGGCAACGAGGGTCGTAATAAAGCCGAGAGTCTTCATCTGATCGTCCCTAATTGGGCCAGGGCTCGGGGGCTCCTCGCACTACGACCACCCCAGTGATCGCCGCATCAACCTACCCAGGGTTACGCCCTCGAAGGCTGTCAGCCTGCCCGAATGTCTCGGGCCAACACGATGCCTCCCCACCTGCGTAGATTGCCGATGCCGGCTGAAATATCACCGAAGCCGGCTGAAACAAATGCAAGGCGAGCCACGTCACCCAACGTATCTAACCCCTGCACATGTGCGCACACTCTTGCAGGGCTTCGGGGGCTTACACCCGCGGGTGCGCTAGCGCGCCCCCACAGGAAACATGCACAATCAAAGGGGACAAGACCCACGCATAGCACCCGAGAGCGACATCCTTTGCCGGAGCGGTCCCCTTTCCAGCAAAGGCTCAGGGGCTACTGTCGGGGACGGTCATTAGGGGTCCCCTAACCAAGGGGATAATCACCCTCGTTAAACGCAATCCGCCCAAGGACTATTCCCTGCGCCCCGGTCACGGGACATCACGGGCCCACGGCCTGCTACGGCCCGGCAGCAGCTATACCGAGAAAGCCCGCATGACTGCCTCGCTCGGGGGCTCCGGCTCCTAGAGCAGGTTTCCGCCTCGCTCGAGGGCTCCGGCTCCTCGGGCAGGTTTCCGCCTCACTCTGGGGCTCCGTTCCCCCGAGCGGGTTTCCGCCTTGCCTGAGGGGTTCGGCCCCCCTCGAGTGGGCAGCCGTCTCCACTCGACCTGGCAGCGGCATTTAATGCCCGGCCCCACGGCGGGACGCTAAAGTCAAGGGTGAATCTCCCCCCACGCCGCGTGACTGACGAAGTCAGGCCGCCTGACACCACCACAGTGCGGCCTAACCCGCCACTGTGCAGCCATCCCTGGCCCTGTGCGGGTGCTGCGCGGCCCTGTGCGGACAGGCAGGTGTCATTCCACGACACTGTGCCACCTGCTCTCGTCCTTCCCCGCGGCGAGACCCTCGAATAGGTATGGGGACACCCTCGAAATGTGTACGGGCGATAAGCCGGCGCGCACTTCGGTTGATACCGCCGTACGAGAGGCGTGCGCCGCGTCGTCTCCGCCAACTCCCGCGCCGCGCGGCCATCCCGGACGCTGTGCGGCCATCCCCGGCACTATGCCGCCATCCCTGCCACTGTGCGGCAGGTCGTGCAGCGCTGTGCGGACAGACCGGCGACGCGCCGCGGCCCTGCACCACCAACTCCGGTCCTTTCCCCGGCGGCCAGGCCCTCGATTCAGCAGGGTAGGCCCTCGAAGTGAAGGTAGGACAGGCCACAGTAACCACCACACCGCCCGCGGAAGCCGGAGGGCGCTACCAACTCGCGCCAGGAACCATGACGTGCGGGGACAAGACCGTTGGCGCCATACCTGTTAGTACACTTCCACTGTGCCGGCTGCTGAGCAGCATCATTGTAACTGCCCTCCCTTGGCCTATAAAAGGGAGAGGCAGAGCCCCCTGCGCGGGGACGACTCTCATTCACTCGCACTAGCACACCCACGTTCCAGATATTGGCACTCACCTCAATCACCTTAGTAGGGACTTGGGGGAATTTCCTCCTCTCCCGCCTTGCTTGTAGTTCCCCTCTACAGGCACCACCGGTGCAAGCTAATATAGTGCGCAAGCACACCCTGCTAGACGTACGGCCGCGTGACCGGAACTAGGATAAACCCCGTGCATCCTTAGCTTAGCACCGCCCATCGAGAAGCAGATCCCAGCGCAAATCACTAGTTGGTGCCGGTACTAATCTGGACACCGACATTTCTCTTGCTACCTCTAATGATCTTAGTAGATTAGATGCATTCGAAACTTCTTCAAGATGCAAGTGCTTTTCGGTTATTAGATTGAGTCTTGCGTTACACACTGTTCCACAGATTCGATACCTTGGGTGATACTCGAGGGAAAAAGGTACTACATGATCCGTAAGCTTGCGGTGAACCTTGGCGCGTTATTGAACCGTCAACAAGCCCTTTTTCTGGCGTTGTTGCCGGGGAACAAGTAATCAATATCCAATCTAGTATCTCATTTGTAAGTATTTTCAGTTTCTTTTTTATTTTCTTTTGCATCTATTAAACTTTGATCATCCTCAAAAACCAATCAAATCTAGTTTTTGACTAACCCTTTTTATAGTTTTCTTTTCTTTTTAGATCTTTTGTATATTTTGTTTATCGCTAACCCGAACAGGAGATGGACGGCTACCTCTCCAACAAACCGAAAAATTTTGTGGATGATCCAGAAAAACTTTACAGGCAAAGGATACGCGAAGCACGATCTAGGAAGCTAGAGATTGTAGATCCAAAAGCCAGAGCCGAAGGATCGTCAGGATCTCCAAAGGAATCATCACCTACAAGTCCGAAGAAGGAATCACTACCTCCGAGTCCGAGGAGAGATCAACCTCAACTGCCACCAATGGCACAAGAGAGGAAGATTGGGGAGCTTTGCATCCCGGAGCTTGTTGATCTCCCCATCCTCAACCTAGCCAACATCGGAAGACCGTTTGAGATCAAGACTTCAACCATCCGCATGGTGCAACATACACCTTTCACCGATAAAGGGGATCCTAACCTTTACATCCAAGCATTCATTCAACTTTGTCAGACATTCACGATGGAAGGGCTGGATCAAAATCAGTTGAGGGCAAGACATTTTCCGTTCTCACTTCTCGAAAAAGCCTTGCAATGGTTCTATACTCTACCGGTGGAGACGGTGCAAAATTGGGAAGCATTGATGAGAGCTTTCATGAAGGAGTACTATTCGTCGGGTAAGACTCAAAGCGTGCATAATAAGATTGCCACATTTGCTCAATATCCTACGGAGACTATCGCAGAAGCTTTCAAGCGTTTCAATGAGTACACTCGAGTCGTTCCACATCACAAGTTCCCAAAGGAGGACCTTGTTCAAAATTTCTATCAAGGTCTCAATCTAGCATCGAGGACCGTAATTGACGCATCAGCGGGAGGATCTACCATTGAGCTCACTCCGATAGAGGCATTCACTCTTTTCAAGAAGGTTGCGGACAAAGATACATGGGTGTCATCCGGACGCTTACTTCCGGTCCAACCCACGAGCAATGTTAAAGGTATTTTGCAGGTTGAAAAGGAGTAACTTCTAGAAGGAAAGATTGACTCACTCATGAGGAGGTTGGAGAAGATGGAGCTAGAAAAGAGAGCTGCCCAAGACTTAAAGGCCGCCGAAGCAAGATCCACGTGTGAAGAATGTGGGGAGTACGGCCATGTCCAAAAAGATTGTCCGGAGGAAGCAAAGGTACTCGACTACACGAGGAAAGGAAATTTGCCGAACTTCCGCTATGGGCAAGGTAGACCTCAATTTAATGCAAGTTCGTCTATTCAAAATACGGTGCCTCTTCGTATACAATTGAAGGACTTCATGGACGAGCATGCAAAGATCAACAAGGACACCGTCAGTAAGTTCAAGACTATGGATAAAATCATGGAGAACATCGATGGCAAGGTGACGGAGGTCGGGAGCTCCAACCATCAAGTGCTCAACATGATGAAGATGTTAGAATCACAAGTGGGACAACTTGCCGGGCGCCTAACCGCTAATGAAGGAATATTGCCGGGGCAGCCCCAAGGTCCCGAGACGGTGAAGGCTATTCAAACTCGCTCAGTAAAGTGTTGGTGTTTCCTAGCGCCATCACTTTAAGAACAGATCTGGAATCCATCCTTAGTGACCACACCAAGAAACACCTTGTAGGCACTTCTTAACGTCACAACTAACGACGCCGAGTTAGCGTGAACATGAAGACTTGCCAAAGGTTAATATAAATGATCATGAACGAATCCACAAGCGCACAGATAAACCATTGTAGTATTTCCCCAAGGAAGGAGAATATTCCAAGGGTATCGTATCCGTGGAAGGCAATGGCGGATATCATAGACTTATGCTTTTGCTCTGAATGTAAACTAAGAGATAGATATAGGAAATAACAAACTCGAAGGCAGGGGTAAGATAAAAGATACTATAAAGGGTAGTGTGACACACACACACACTCAGATCTACCTCTACTCTAGCACACTACGGCTTAGGGGGAACATACGAGTTAGCTCTAGGTTCTAATGTACTAAACATACAAAGCTAGAAGATATAGGAGATAGGCATGAGTATTGCATGAGAGGGTAAGGTTCAGCACCCAGGTACAAACGGGGAGCTAGCCCGCGACGACCATCACTCTGCGAAACTAAACTTTAGACTCCTACAGCAGGTACCCCAGCGCGGAGGGTTGCAAAGGATCCAACAGCTGTCACCACTGCGGACCTACCTCTATCGTTACGGAGGGTATGCTCATAACTAACGTAGCCAGACAACCCAGACACCATGCCTGCGTTGCTGCTAGACTTCACCCTGCCCGGGCTATTGTGATCCAGGGTGAGATCCACCAGAAGACTGGTCAACTTAGACCAAGTACCGTAGCTTGAACACAAACCTCATGCAACACTCTCATGCCATCTAACAAGATCAACTAAGGCTAGACATACGAACGGATACGAACTCTCTTATGTCTAGTCAACAAGATCAAAGGGTCGTGTTCGTGAAGAACACGAGCCTCTAACTTATGAACAAACACATAAGGAATGAGTTTATCACCCTTCAAGTGGATCAAAAGGTAGTGTTCATGAAGAACACAAGCCTCTAAATGATGAACAAAGGATGAACTCAAGAACATATCAATCATCTGATCTGCCATGACTTTATCTGAAATAGCTGAATAACTGAAGTAGATCAAAGTCATACAATGAAATAAAGATAAAAGAGAACTCATACCTAGAGTCCAAAGAAGACTTGGAACCTGAATAAGAGCTACTCTAGCCTACCCCCTAGCCTTGGAAACTAAAAGTGAGAGGAGAATGAGAGAGTGGTGTGTGAGAAATGGGAGCCCCTCCCCTTCTATTTATAGGCAAGGAGGAGGCTTGCTTCGGGGCTCAAACTCCACCAAAACACCCGGGAGTGAGGCAAGTGACCAATGAGCAACCAACACGTGGAAGGCCAGGATCAGAGGCCACTAAGGCGGTTCGGCCGATCCTAGGATCGGCTGGCCCCCTAGGGTGGCCCCTGGCCTGTGCTTTCTCTGGGTGGCTGCCGTGTGGGCCCTTTGATCCTCCCCCGGTGCATGGCTTGATTTGGTATCCGAGGTGGGCCCCTTGATCCATGTGAAGTCCATGTGGCACTCTCTGATTCATCGGTGAGTGCCTCCCTTGGATCAGTGACGTGGAATGCCATGTGTTTCCTTGGTGGCAGCCACCTCCTCAGCTGAGTTGGCATGGTTTCTCCATAGAAGGTGGGTTTTCATCTCTTTTAAGGGGTATTTCACCTACATACAAATAATCTCCAATGACAAGTGGAACTACATTATTCAAACCAAAATGCAAGTAAATAATGCATATGCCTCTATTTATGTGAGAATATTGAGGGCTGAAAGTAGTACTTAACAGCCGTCAACAAACTCCCCCTAGCTAACCTCTTGCTCGTCTCGAAGCAAGACATTAGAGACTTAGGTTGGTTGATCAGGAGTTGCTACAATGTTGTATTCTCAACTTATGGCAAACATACAGCAAGGTACTTTACCAAGAGTTGAACAAGTTGGCAATGTTCTTACCTTTTACCTAATGACGTGGGACATATAGCTTCATCTGCCTTAGGCGGTTGAGAGACAGAATGGTTATATAGCATGTGCATAATCACTCATACCTTGATCAACTATTAATCTGGAGGTTTTGCAAATTTTTCAAAAGAAAATTAGAGTTCCTCAAATGATACTCTCGGATCGCTCAAAGGTGTATGGTTCCTCACCAAGGCATTGATGTTGCCTTTCTTCACATCCTACTCCTAATAGGCTTATGTGGAGCTGTAGGTAGGGAAGAAATATGGTATACTTGTCTCTCATGTTTTGCTAAGTCAAAGACCAGATCCTTGGAAGAAACAAACATACATCCTGATCAAGATGTGCATATGTGTGTGATAGATATGAGCATGACAAGGTGGATACTAGGCCCAGAAATGGATGCTAGATATTACCATGCTTTATATGAGGAAATGAGGGATTGATGGTAAGGTGGACACTAACCCCGGAGTAGGTACTAGTTATTTCCATCTATATGGTGGAACTCTTTCTCTTGCACATATCAATCCCTTTTTCTCCTTTTTGAAATTTTTTTCGAGACTTCGGCTAGCTCTCTTTATTTTATTTTTGCCATGCTTTTGAGCATGCTTTTCTTTTTCTCTCTTTTTTTAGCTAGCCCTTTGTCTCTATTGGAGATATTTGGAGAGGGATGAATGATACAAAGATACATAGAGTTTTGTTTTGTGGAAGAATGCATGAGCAATATGGAGCAAATGATGAATGCTAACTTCCAGTGTAGAAGTTTAACATGAACGTGTACGTGATCTTGATCAGGGGAGTATGAGTTCTAACAAGGGTCACAACAATTTGACAAAGCTCAATGAGAGAACAAGCTGCATATGTGGAGGCTAAGAGCTAGAATCTACATATGGCCTTGGACAGGAAATGCTCATCATTGAGGAACTCATCATGTTTTGATTTTTCAAAAAGAAAAACTCCGGATGTCAAGCATCACTAAGCACAAGATCATAGCACTCTATTATACCATATCATGTCTCACAACAACTTAGGCAAGGATCATGCTTTTTGCTACAAACTCAAGCTAAGGTTTGAACATACAAGCCAACAAACTCAAAACTTAGGTAGGATACAATGTTGTAAGCAAGACATACGAGAAGAATAAACAGAGCAACTATTCATCATTTCAACCATAGAGGCAAAGCATTCTTACTATGCATATCAAAGCAAACTAAGCAAACGACGATGATGAAAGCAAATAAATCTTTTTGGTCTTTTTATTTTTGCAAATTTTTTGGGTTTTCATTTATAAGATATTCTGAAAACAAAGGAAGATGCAAGTTACCTCAGGATGAGGGTCCTCCCCTAAGCTAGCTTCAGGCTCACTGCGGAGGAGGGTAGAAGAAACCCTGACTCGCGTAGTAAGCCTCTGCTCCTCCATGTGTCGCTTTTGAGCCTGCTGCATGGCTTCTATCCTCTCACCAGCCTGACGCTGCCACGCGGAGGTAGACTCGACGTGGGTGTTCAGCGTCTCCTCCAATCCCGTGACCTGTACGGTGAGCTCTCCCATCTGCTGTGCGAGCTGAGCATCGCGGCAGAGGCTGAGGAGTGCCGCCGGAAGGACGAAGATGGAGGTGGACCGCCGGAGCTGGAACTAGCGGGTGTAGCCCACTGAGCGCCGCTCGCACTCGCCCAAGCCATGCCACTTGCACTCGAATGGTAGGTGGGCTGATCCCAACCAGATGCATATCCAGGGGTAACCCCGAACATGTACCCCGCAGGGGCCTCTCCTGCCACCGGTGGTGTAGCAGGCTGTGGTGGTGGCTGTGACTGCTGCTGCTACATGTGTGCTCTCTTTGACGCGCTTCTGGTGGACCTGCCTGAAACACTAGCACGACGGCTTTCCTCTTGTGTAACAAGGGGAATGGTTAGTGACTCCGAGCTATACAATTCGAAACCCCGGGTTAGGTAACGGGATTTGATTTGTAGGACCCGGAAAGAAGAAAGTCAAAGAATCATCCGGGCCTTTCTTAAGTATATGCCCTTGGATCAAGTATGCCTCATCAATGAGAACTCGGGGTGCCCCGATGAAGGGTACGGGATTCTCGCTAAGAACCCCGAGTCTGAGAGCAATACGAGTCACCAAAGACGTACACTCAATAGGACCTATCATCTTGAAATTCATTAACCACTGCCGAATCATAGCTTTAACGGGAGAGACCTTGATCTGGTTAACAGCGACGTATAATCGCATCATCTCATCGCTGCGCACGGGCCAAACATCCTCTCATGGAAAGAGAGTAATGGCGAGCCACTTGTGCCACAAACAGAGAGTGGGATGCAGAATATCATTGCACCGAGGTACAAATTTGCCATTGTAAACAAGACCAGAGATGTCTGCCCAGAAAGAGTCTCGAACAAAACCCTCACAAGCCCTTTTCAAAGAAACAGCACAACAAGGACTAAAACCAAGAAGATGACTAAGTTCCTTCCAAGAAACACGATAATCGGTCCCAAAAAGACGAAACTGAATGCCATCCTGAATCTCGGAAAGAGAGCAAAGAAACTGGATGGTGAGGGGCCGAGAGCCAAGCTCTGTAACCGACGCAAACTCCTCCCAACCAAGAGCATGCCAAATAGAAGCGAACTTGAGATTCATACCTGTTTTCTCCATGAGGGCCGGGTCGAAGTCCCGGGTGTGGGCGAAGACTCGGTCCTTCAAGAGAGAATAGGCTTGCTCCTCTCGAGCGCCCCGCAAGCTGAGGTAGGGGGTGTCGTTGACGACCTCCTCCGCGGCTTGTGGCTCGGCTTGCTCTTCCTGCTCTTCTTCATAATCCATCGTCGATGGGCTTGGCCTCGGCTCGGCGGGGGAGGATGAACTCGCGCTTGCCCGCGAACGGGAGCGTGTCACCCTCCGGAGAGTGTTCGCCGCCCAATTCATGCTAGCACAACAACAAGGGACAACAAGAGCAACTCAGTGATGGATTAGTAAAATCGAATGAAATTCTTACCGAGCTTGCTCCACCAATAGCAATACTTCTCAGCAACACAATAGAGAGAACACTTGATGATCCAATCTTGAGCAAGAAATCCAAGAAAACCAAGAGAGCAAAGAGTAGAGAGGGGAGTGTGAGTGAATTGGTGAAGAACACCCCCTCTCGGATCCAATTTATAGAGCAAGGGGGCAGCACACCGCGGACTAGCCATTGCACAACGGCTAGGAGCCGTTGGCCAAAGCTGGGCCCACATGACCGTTGCCAGGGTTCGGCCGAACCCTGGTTCGGCCAGGCTGGTTGTGGGCCCGGGGCTGGCCCCCTTTGGCAGGCATGCCACCAACGACTATATAGAGATATATCCAGGTGCACCGGCCAAAGTTTGCTCCAGAAATTGCCCAAATGATTTTTCTATGGTTTTCAAACTCAGAAATTATTTTCAGAAATTTTATTTGGAAAAGGGAAAAGGGCTAGATAAATCTAGCATGCAGATGCAAGGTTTTGGAAAACCAAATATGCAATTTTGGAAAGGGAAATATGAGATAAGTACCAGCTTTAACCTTTTTGGTAGAAAAGACCCATCATTTTTAGTCAGACGAGTTGGACTCTTCTCAGTGATCAATTCCACTCAGCACCCCACTCCTGAGAAGTAAAGGGTGGTGCCTTCTCAATCTTCCGCCATTCTTTCTGAATTTTCTTTTGCCTCTTTGACGGAGATTTCTTCTTTGGGGGTGAAGGCTCCGTCCTTCCCCCAAGCTGCTCAACACTATCCTGCACCAAATAGCACTGCTCCTCTTTGTCCTGAAACTTGAACTTCAAGTTCCTCTTCCCAATGCGAAAACGGATTATTCCGGATCCCACATTGATTCTAGCTCGGACATCACTGAGAAATGGTCGGCCGAGGATGAGCGGCATTCCTCCCTCGTCATCCATATCAAGGACCACTAGTAGAGATGTTGTCATCAATGACGTCCCCGTATCGTCACTGAAGACGCCAGAATGGTCACAAATGTTGATTTGTGATGTTTTTGTGACGATTTTGATTTGGTCACTATGGTCGCGTCATATTTGTCCATCGGTGACGAAATGAATATTTTCGTCACAGATGTGTGTCCAATCTGTGACGAATTATATGTCGTCATGGAACTGAATTCAATCTATGACGAAAGCCATTGGTCATGGATGAAACCCCATTTCGTCACAATCGCCCGTGTGCCTGGTGTGTTGACGGCACCGTTAACGGCGTCTATTTTTTTGTGACGATCTAGTTTGGTCATGGATGTTCTTTTGTTTTGGTCATAACCCGCCGTTTGGAAGCTCGTCGACGGCGTATGCCACGCTAGCAGCTGACGTCATCATTGACATGGCAGTGACGTCATCAGTGATGTGACAGCTGACGTCATCATTTTGGCATCGTCATAGAATACATGTTTAAATCATCACATAGTAATATTTGCCATCGTCACACTTTGAAGTAATATGGTCACAGATTTGCCATAAATATGGTCACAGATTGGTCATCACTTTGGTCACAGACTTAACATCAATTTGGTCACAGGTTTGACAACACTTTGGTCACGAATTTACCATCACTATGATCACAGATGTAATTACAAATTCGCCATAAAAACAATTATATATCACTATCCATACATTTAGATCACTATCCAGCAGCACATACACTCAGATCACTATCCATACACACTCAGATCACTATCCAACAGCACATACACTCAGATCACTTGTCTTTTCTCTTGCTCCTGTCCTCTTTGGAACATCCCCATTGAATTCCTCCTGTTGACAAACATCAACACAGAATTAAAACTATGCAAAGCTATATTTGTGAAAGACATGAGAAATAGTTCATAAGCTATAATTAAAACTAGGCAAGGATAGTAGCCTGAGTTTCCTTGCTTCTTGTTTGCTTCTTTCATCAAGCAGATCTTTTCAGCTTGCACATATAGCCACTTCCATTCTTATTTCTGCAGAAACATGAACATGACAGGTGTTAGAAATAGGCGTAATATCTTCTCAAATGAACATCAATTTATGAATTTTTTTGCTCAACAAACCAGTAGAAGGAAAGGACGTTGGAGCAATATAACACAAGCAACAGTCACAAAATTTTATCATGCCAATCCACCTAAGTTGCTGCCCCAACTACTCCACTGCCAGCTCGCGAATGATGATCCTCTCGAACCATAATATCTTACTGCACATAGAAAAACTTATCTAATCAGCACAGAAACTAATCAATACAAGACATACTTTTTTCTGGGCAACAATACAAGATATCCTAGGACCCTGAGAACATGCTTAACCTGTTGTGGTGGGGGCTGCTGTGGTGGTTGCTGCTGGTAATTTCCATACCCAGGATATGCTGTATAAGCAAACATGGCAGGATCTTGAGGAGGCCGGGCATAACCATATGGATCATATCCTTGGGGATAAGCATAGTAGCCGCTGCTCCATTGGTTCTGCTCTTGCTGAGGCTGGAACAAAAAACCAGCAAAGGGCATCTGAGTCTAATTCACCAAGTTAAAGGCATGCTAATTAGATACGAAAGATACCTGTTTGTTTGCAGGGCTACGACCCCATGAGAGCCTTACGCTCTGGCCTCCTAACTGAGTTCCATTTAGCACCCTTATGGCCTCCTCAGCCGACGCCCTGAACAAAAAGATTTTTTTAATCAAGAGAAAATCCATTTAGGAGTGTCTGATTCAGAATATTACGCAGCATTTCCACTTTAAATTTCCAATCCTTTTCCACACGGTTTACATTTTACAAAATACACTCCTCAGGTAATGTGAAATTAACTATATCCAATTGGATGTCTTCTTTGGCACTAAATATTAGCAGACAAAGGTTTGAGGTCTGTAAATTGGCTGCATAGTGTAATAAAGCAAAAGATAATGAGGCTATCCAATAACAGCACAAAAAATACTCCTGTTAGAATATTGGACAAATCCGCATCGCTTTCCTGCAGGTATTTTGACATAGAGAAGCTCTCCATACGGACTGAAGGTTTGCCTCAGAAGCTCATCAGTCACACTCGGGTCAAGACCACCAACAAATACCTGCAAGCAATGAAACATACCTAAAAAATAAACACCCATTCACGGTTCAGCTTGGAAAGGCAAAACTTATTTATTGTGTACTCACAGTAGTATTGCTTGGATCATTATCAGAATCAGTTGCTTGGGTATTCGGGTATGTAGCTGCAGAAAAATTGAAGAGGAGTCAGCCAATTTACATTTTGGCTATATTAGTAGATTTCTAAGTAAGTCATGAATATGCAAAGTGTTATCTAGTGATCTATAAACATTTTAGAATTCAAGTTTCTAACAATCAATCATGTGCAAAAATGCCACATGTCAACATGGTTATCAGATCATAAACAGATAACAAAAAGTAATCAACAAAATAGTAGTTGTACAATGTTGTTTCTCTAGCGTACGGTACACCCTATACTTGACTGTGCTAGCATGAAGGAGAAGATGTTATACTGTTCATATCTCAAAACGCATAAATGGAGGTGCCTTAATAGATAATTAGATATGTTTTACTGATTATTTCTTCCAGTACAAAGTCTGTTAAACAAAATGCTATGAACAAATTAGAGACTGGAGAAAGGCACTAAAGATGTGGTGCAAGCACCAAAAGTGGAGTTGATAATGGTTTCAACAGTGTGATGGACGCGACTATGTTATTTTGTTTGTGACAATAACTTATGAAACTTAGGACCAGGGGTACATCTGGGGATGTTTGTTTAACTGATTTATCATGGTTCAAAGGAGAATTTAAGAAGTGAGCACAACTATTTTCATGGCCATCCATACTTAAGGAGAAATTAAGAAGCATGTTTTATCTACCACAAACCATACAATAAGAAGAGAAAATATTTATATTCCCTTGACAGAGTAAAAAATGTCCAAGCTATAGAAGCAAGCTTGCGTACCACTAGATGGCTGTTGTTGTCCACTGGTATTCTTCTTGTTGGATGCTGGTCCAGCTGCAAGTGTAAGCTGCATCAGGAAAAGCTTCAGGTTACAGAAGTTCGGCTATATTTTCCCTTCCGTAGTTCGGCTATATTTTCCTCTCCCTTTTCCCCTCAATATTTTACTGTTGCTTTGAAATAACCATACTTGAGATCATTTAATTAGCTGCCGCACAACCACCTTGAGTTGTCTTCTCAGAAAAAAAAACCACCTTGAGATATCGCACGCATGACGCATTTTCTTTTGGTTTTGTTTTTCGCTTTAATTTTTCTTTTTTTATTTTCTTTTTTTCACCTCGAAAGATGTATAGTACCAGTTTGTTAAAATCATTTGAAAATTTTATGGGATGATTGCAGAGCTAAAATATATTGTTTTGTATATTTGTTCAATTGTTTTACCAAGTTTACCCATTACTGTAATTATTTGTTGATTTAATAAAATATAATTGTTAAAATCATCTAATCTAGCTTAACAAATCCGAAAAATTGCATGGGCTCCTCCTTTTGGTGTATTATGTTGACAAAAAAGTTTCAATTGATTGTGATAAAATGGTGATGCACATCCCCACGAAACCATACATGTCTCACACATACCCTTGTCACTTAGGGAGAGATGTTCATCCTTGTGTGGATGTATAGTACCAGTTTCTCAAAATCATTTCAAATTTTTTTGGATACTTATGAATCCAAACTATGATGTTGTGTGAAGGTTTGGAATTTTCAGACAAAGTTTGCCTATTATTGTAATTATTTATTGATTTAATAAAGAATAATTGTTAAAATCATCTAATCTAGCTTAAAAAATCCGAAAAATTGCATGGGCTCCTCCTTTTGGTGTATTATGTTGACAAAAAAGTTTCAATTGATTCTGATAAAGTGGTGATGCACATCCCCACGAAACCATAAATGTCTCACACATGTCCTTTCACTTAGCGAGAGACGTTCATCCTTGTGTGGCTGTATAGTACTAGTTTCTCAAAATCATTTCAAATTTTTTTGGGATGCTTATGGATATAAACTATGATGTTGTGTGAAGGTTTGGAATTTTCAGACCAAGTTTGCCTATTATTGTAATTATTTGTTGATTTAATGAAGAATAAATGTTAAAATCATCTAGCCTTGCTTAAAAAAATCTGAAAACTTGCATGAGCTCCTCCTTTTGGTGTATTATGTTGTCAAAAAATTTTCAAGTGATTCTGATAAAATGACGATGCACATCCCCACTAAAGCATACATGTCTCACATATGTCATTGTCACTTAGCGAGAGATGTTCATCCCTATGTGGGATGTATAGTGTTAGTTGCTCGAAATCATTTGAAACTTTTTTGGGATGCTTATGGATCCAAACTATGTTATTGTATGAAGTTTTGAAATTTTCAGACCAAATTTGCATATTATTATAATTATTTGTTGATTTAATAAAGAATAAATGTTAAAATCATCTAATCTTGTTTAAAAAATCTGAAAACTTGCATGAGCTCCTCCTTTTGTTGTATTATGTTGTCAAAAAAGTTTCAAGTGATTCTGAGAAAATAGTGATGCACATCCCCACTAAACCATACATGTCACACACATGCCCTTGTCACACACATGCACATACCCACTAAACCAGTTTCTCCAAAGCATTAGTAAATTTTTCTGAGAAACAATTTCTATTGATTCTGAGAAAAAAGTGCATAAAAAGAATATAAAATAGGGAAAGCGAAAAGACATAAATGTTTGTAAAACAAAAAAATGGCTCCATTTGGGTTTGAACCCGGGAGCTGTGAGTTAAACTCCAAGTGTGTTACCACTACGCTAGTTAGATGTTTCCGTTAGCTGTCGATGCATAGTTCTTTTAATCCTTTCATAGTATACTGCCGTTGTTCTGTCCATTGGCACCACTCTCGTCGCATCGTCGCTGCTTTGCCACGCCCGACGCCTCCTGTGCTCTCGCTGTCGCATTTCTACCAAGCTAGATGCTAGGTCTGCCCTCGTCGCGCGTGAACCAGCGTTGCTCTGCCTTTGTGACGAGTCAAGGCGATGACCTGCGACTGCAACGCCGCCACCACGTCAATGGGGAATGCTCGACGCTTCCTCTGCCCTCGCCACCGCATCGTTAGATCATTGGTGATCGGGGTCTATGTTCATAGATCATATGGGTCCACCCATAATGTCTGATCATACAGTTAAGGGACCCACAATTTATTATTCAACTTATAAATAGAAAAACATCATTCCTTCAACATGAAAACTCACATAGTGCAGTGGTAGCGCTCCTACCTGTGCGCCACCAGGTCGCGGGTTCAACGCTCCATGGGAGTAGTCTTTTTGCCAAATACAATTTAACACTAGTGGTTTGCGCAATGTCGTCCGGGGGGACCCTTAGGTGGGCTTCAAAATTTCCACGTCGAGCTGTGTCTCTCTTTGCAAAAAACATTTGAACGTCAGGCGACCCAAGCTGCTTTCGAGCCGGAGCTGTGGCCCATTGTGCAAAAAAAGGTGGAGCGGGCCGACTGGGGAAGGCCCAACCTTGTGCAAAAAAAGGTGGAGCGGGCCGCTTGTCCCAAGTCTCAACCTACTGTCGAGCCAGAGCTGTGGCCCACTATGCATGCCGTCAATTAGTACACGTTATCTATGACGATTACTAAAACTGATTTGTGACCAATTTGCTCACGCATGGCACGCCGTCAAGTGGTACACGTGGGGGGAAACTAGACACATTATCTATGACGAGTACTAAAACTGATCTGTGACCAATTTGTTTCGTCATTAGGTGTGCCTAACAAGGCAAATAAACTATGACGATGTCAAATCTAATCGGTGACGATTATGTTTCATCACAATACGAAAACATAATCTATGACGATTTCCTTTTAGTGTTTTGTGACGATATTTTTATTTTCGTCATTAATGATCACGGCAAAACTTCGTCACTTGTAACTTATGACGAATATGAAAATTAGGTCATAGAAAGATAGTCTTTTGTGACGAAAGTATCCATCGTCACAAGCAAAAGGTCATGGATAAGCATATTTCTACTAGTGACCACGAAATCTGCGAAGACATAAGAGTTCTTGACCTTAACCAATATGCTCTCAACAATTCCTTCTGGATATCGTATCGTTGAATCGGCGAGTTGGATAGTCCGTGCTGTTGGAGAGAGAGCTGGATATCCCAGTTGCTCGAACATGGCCTTGGACATGAGATTGACACTTGCACCAAGGTCACAAAGGGCATGCTTGATCGTCTTGTAATAGATTGTGCAGGTGATACTTGGGTAGCCTGGATCTTTCTTGTGCACAATTGCTGATTCCTCCCATGAATCTAGAATTTGTTGTATGGGCTTTCCTGCATGGTTAGAAGCACGTGTCTTCCTAGGTGGCTTACCCCACCTAGTTGACACTACACTAACATTTTCACAAGAGGATACGGGTTGCCCCGGGATACTCCCGTTATCAGCAGATGGAACCAAAGCAGCCAGCAGAGCCAACTGGGTTTCTAACATTTTGTTAAAACTCAGCTGGCTCTTCTGAGCAAAAGAAAAACTATCAAGCTTAACGTTGAGACTTTCCAAAGTTTTACCAAGGGAAGCTAGCTTTTTGTTAACACCTTCATTAATCTTAGCTTGCCCAAAAACAAGATCTATCAAGGAAGGTTGGTTGGGGTTGTAAGAATTACCTTGGTTACCTCCTTGATAATAAGGGCGTTGTTGATTCCACGATTGGCCTCCTTGTTGAGGTGGACGATAACCATTGTTGTTGCCATTCATGTACATCACTTCCTCCTGAGTCTCCGGACAATAATTTCCTGAGTGCCCAGTGTTGCCACAGACTTCACAAGTCATATGAGAATCCATAGGCAGAGTAGTGGTGGCCATGGCAGCCTTCTCGCTGGTGTAGTCATCCAATCTCTTCATAAGAAGATCCAACTTGGCAGTAATCATGTCTGCTTCCTTGACAGTATGAATACCCCTCGGTCGTGGTTGGAGTCGTTCATCAATCCACCCTTGGTTGGAAACCATCTTCTCAATGTGTAATTTAGCATTATCAACTGTGAGTGAGAAGAATGCTCCCTGAGCAGCAGCATCAATATGGCCTCGGGCTATCGGAGTCAACCCATCCGACAACCCATTATAAAAGCTTTGAAGAATGAGCCAATCCTCCATCCCATGGTGAGGACAGGCCAGGACATACTCCTGAAGCCTCTCCCAAGCCTCGGGAATAGATTCACTTGCTGCTTACTGAAAACCAGAAATTCTTCCACGAAGAGCATTGGTTTTACCCAATGGGAAGAACTTCTTGAGAAATACCTCTGAACACTTACCCCAAGTGTTAATAGCATCACGATTCACATAGAACCATTGCTTGGCTTTCCCCAGGAGAGAGAATGGAAGCAGCCGTAGATGAACATCATCCATATTTGCACCCCTGATGATGAAAGTGCTGCACAGCTCTAGGAATTGCTGCAATGAGCATTAGCATCCTCATTTGGCATGCCACAGAATGGGCTAGCCTATACCATCATGATTAGACCCGTCTTGATCTCAAAATTTTCAGTCCCCATTGCCACCTCAGGGCCTTGCAACACCTGGTCAGCGGTAGGAGCTGAGTACTCACGAAGTGTCTTCTGGGCCATAGCGTTTGACGTGGATGGTACAAAGGAAGCTGGCTCGCCTTCCGGACGAGTACGACGAGGTGAGTCGAAATGAATTCGAGCTTTCCTCACAAGTGACACGGGATCTTCAGTGAAATTCTCTGGTAAGTCGAAACCAGTCATACACTACCTGTCTTTATCATCCAAAGATAAAAGAAGACAATCAAGGTTAGCCTGCATTGAGAGTTGTCCTAACCTACTCAGAGTTTATAAACAGATGCAAAGCATAGTCATCATAATCCTGTGCCTTCCCCGGCAACGACACCAGAAATGCTTGTTGGCGTTTCCTAGTGCCGTCACTTTAAGAACAGATCTGGAATCCATCCTTAGTGACCACACCAAGAAACACCTTGTAGGCACTTCTTAACGTCACAACTAACAACGCCGAGTTAGCGTGAACATCAAGACTTACCAAAGGTTAATCTAAACGATCATGAACGAATCCGCAAGCGCACAGATAAACCATTGTAGCATTTCCCTAAGGAAGGAGAATATTCCAAGGGTATCGTCTCCGTGGAAGGCAATGGCGGATATCATAGACTTATGCTTTTGCTCTGAATGTAAACTAAGAGATAGATATAGGAAACAACAAACTCGAAGGCAGGGGTAAGATAAAAGATACTATAAAGGGTAGTGTGGCACACACACTCAGATCTACCTCTACTCTAGCACACTACGGCTTAGGGGGAACATACGAGTTAGCTCTAGGTTCTAATGTACTAAACATACAAAGCTAGAAGATATAGGAGATAGGCATGAGTATTGCATGAGTGGGTAAGGTTCAGCACCCAGGTACAAACGGGGAGCTAGCCCGCGACGACCAGCACTCTGCGAAACTAGACTTTAGACTCCTACAGCAGGTACCCCAGCGCGGAGGGTTGCAAAGGATCCAACAGCTGTCACCACTGCGGACCTACCTCTATCGTTACAGAGGGTATGCTCATAACTAACGTAGCCAAACAACCCAGGCACCATGCCTGCGTTTCTGCTAGACTTCACCCGGTCCGGGCTATTGTGACCCAGGGTGAGATCCACCAGAAGACTGGTCAACTTAGACCGAGTACCGTAGCTTGAACACAAACCTCATGCAACACTCTCATGCCATCTAACAAGATCAACTAAGGCTAGACATACGAACGGATACGAACTCTCTCATGTCTAGTCAACAAGATCAAAGGGTCGTGTTCGTGAAGAACACGAGCCTCTAACTTATGAACAAACACATAAGGAATGAGTTTATCACCCTTCAAGTGGATCAAAAGGTAGTGTTCATGAAGAACACAAGCCTCTAAATGATGAACAAAGGATGAACTCAAGAACATATCAAGCATATGATCTACCATGACTTTATATGAAATAGCTGAATAACTGAAGTAGATCAAAGTCATACAATGAAATAAAGATAAAAGAGAACTCATACCTAGACTCCAAAGAAGACTTGGAACCTGAATAAGAGCTACTCTAGCCTACCCCCTAGCCTTGGAAACTAAAAGTGAGAGGAGAATGAGAGAGTGGTGTGTGAGAAATGGGAGCCCCTCCCCTTCTATTTATAGGCAAGGAGGAGGCTTGCTTCGGGGCTCAAACTCCACCAAAACACCCGGGAGTGAGGCAAGTGACCAATGAGCAACCAACACATGGAAGGCCAGGATCAGAGGCCACTAAGGCGGTTCAGCCGATCCTAGGATCGGCCGGGCTCCTAGGGTGGCCCCGTGGCCTGTGCTTTCTCTGGGTGACTGCCCTGTGGGCCCTTTGATCCTCCCCCGGTGCATGGCTTGATTTGGTATCCGAGGTGGGCCCCTTGATCCATGTGAAGTTCATGTGGCGCTCTCTGATTCGTCGGTGAGTGCCTCCCTTGGATCAGTGACGTGGAATGCCATGTGTGTCCTTGGTGGCAGCCACCTCCTTAGCTGAGTTGACATGGTTTCTCCATAGAAGGTGGGTTTCCATCTCTTTTAAGGGGTATTTCACCTACATACAAATAATCTCCAAGGACAAGTGGAACTACATTATTCAAACCAAAATGCAAGTAAATAATGCATATGCCTCCATTTATGTGAGAATATTGAGGGCTGAAAGTAGTACTTAACAGCCGTCAACTGAAAGGAGACGGAGGATCCCGAACTTCCAACCAGAGCAAGGAAGCCTAAGCCAACCGTCGAAGCGAAAGATAACACTAAGGAGAAGGTGACTACTATTCCGGAGATTACTACCGAAGAGCCGGAATTCGAAATGCCAAGTGATGACACGAAGATGCCTACACTAAAGACACGCTACTTTCGAGGTAAAGTTGATAGTCATTTTGAAAAGTTTGTGGTAGTGGTGCGTAGTTTAAGCATCAACATGCCGCTATTGGATGCTCTCCAAGTCCCTACATATTCTCGCTACCTCAAAGACATACTTGCGAGCAAGTATGAGATGGCAACAGTTGGGGTGGACCATGTCAAGATGTCCGAACAATGTAGTGCCGCCATCGCAAATCAAGGGCCTGAGAAGCAAAGAGACCCTGGATGTCCGACCATCCCATGTTCTATTGGCTCATTCACATTCGAGAAGGCATTATGCGACCTTGGAGCAAGTGTGAGTGTCATGCCAAGAGATGTGTTCGAGAAGCTACGCCTACCACTTGAGCCTACGGGTATGTGCTTAGAGTTGGGCGACAACTCTATTCGCTATCCCATGGGAATCGCCGAAGATGTGCCCGTGAAAGTTGGAGATCACTTCATCCCCGTTGATTTCGTGGTACTTGAGATGGGAGAAAGGGAGAAGCCTCCCCTCATCCTAGGGAGGCCCTTCCTCAAGACCGTCGGGGCAATGATCGACGTTGGCAAGGGAGAGATCAAGTTCGACGTCAATGGCACACGAAGCATATTCAAGTTTCGTCCACGTTTCAAGGTATGCAACATAATCAATGCTAAATATGTTCCACCTCATTGTCATTTTAGCAAGGAAGAGCCAAAGAAGAAGGAGGAGCCCAAGAAGAAAGAAGCGAAGGTGATCAAAGAAGTCGTTGCATCCGTCAAGACCAAAGAACAAAAGCCGCCTGTGAAGACCAAAAAGATGACTAAGCCGGAGAATAAGCCCGTGCCCAAGATGGTGCGGAAGTGGGTACCCAAGATTGCAACGCCCGCGAAGAGTGTTGATCCGAAGTGAAGAAGAGAAGAAGTCTAGCCATGGACTATAAACGAAGCGCTAGGCGGGAGGCAACCCGTTCGTCGAGTCAAGAATAAGCTACCGGGAGGACAACCCGATGAAGAATAAAGCTGCCGGGAGGGCAACCCGGATTATTTCTGATTTGAAGTAAGTTGGTCTTAGAATTTGCTACGCAAGACTTGGTATAAACTCTTAAGTGGTTGAACTTATTTTTGAGACATTTATTTTGCTCAGATGTTTCATTTGGATTTTATTTGACCATAAACCTATGACATGAGCCATCCTACGATTTATTTGCCTCTTATCGAGAAACCAACTCCAAAAATTCAGAACCTACCCACACCTTTCATCTTCTTCATGATGACAAGGTTGGTTTGTTTTACATCATAAAAACACACGAGTAGGGCCCAGTGTTGTTCCTTAATAATTTTTAATCTTTGACGCATGCTAGGACTCGCGTGAACCTAGGAAAATCGATTTTTGGTTTCATTCAACTTGATATCTACCGGTTTCTCTAGAGTTAGAATTTTTCCAAGCCCCATTTATTTTTGTTTATTCAAAACATCTCTCTCATGTTTGGCCAAAATTAGAACCTAAACCCATACCCCCATGGTCAAGCCGGAGGAGCTCGCTATCAATTAATGAAAGCAAGTGATCCTGGTGTAACCAAAATCAATGTAGTCGGAAAGTTTCGACTTACAAATGTTTTTTATGCCTAAAATTCCTCTAAAAATACATTTGAACTCATTGATATCTCTGAGTTATTTTTTAATTTTCGAAATTAGAGGAGTAATTAGCATCTAAATATGATCAAAGGAAGGATTTGAGCATAATTGAACTTCTAATGCTCCATGATGCATCACGGGAAGGCTTCATCATTGAGGCATCTTGAGCACATGCAAGGATAAGCATGGGGGGCAGCAAGGTTTGATTTTTTGCAGGATGTAGATGAGAGCATGGGAGGCAAGGAAGCATGGAAGTGACACAAGTAAAGGTCAATATGGAGGACTTCATCATGCAAGAAGAAGGAGTGGCTGAGAAGAATTGGACGGCGGAAGGTGTGGAGCACGAGTACACAACAACATGATCAATCAAGCAACAAGTGGGAGAAAGAAGAGCCAAAAAAGAGGGGCAGGGGCCCTAGGCCGGTCGGCCCAGGCCGGCCGGCCTGGCCTATTTCTTGGCCCCCTGGCGTTCATCTTCACCAGGTGAGTCATTTGCTTCATTGCTAGTTCATGTTCTTGAGCTCCCACTCCAGAACCTCCAGAAACACCTCCGAAAAATTCATTCTCCATTCTTGAGCCCAAAAATTCAGAAAATACGTCACAATTCTTGCCCTTCTATATGCTTCTTTTGTGTGTATTTCTACCAGCAAGAAACCCCTGGGAGAGTTCGTTTGTGATTTGTGCAGCAACAACAAAATGAGGAAGGCTTTTAGCAAGGCCCTTGGAAGGAAGGCACAATCGTCATTGTCGAAGCCGGCATCAACAAGTTCTTCGCAGAGGCACTCAATCTCTGAGTCGCCGCGAAGCATGGAAGAGGACGTGGCGCCATCAAGGAGTGACACCATGCTCCTTAGTGGAAGAAGAGACACGCGAAGATCGTCCATGCGGTACACCGAACCACAAGGGCGCACGAAGGAGCCACACGTCCAACCTCGTCGCTCAACTCGCTCATCCGCTCCACCACCGTACACTCCGCGACGTTGCAAGTATGGATTTCTCATGATGACGGAGGAGGAGGAGGAGAAGCTTGGTCGCCTAGAGAAGAGGATTGTGCCCAATGTTGACTTTGATGATGATGCCCTCCAAGTGTTGGGATTTGCCCCGGATATTTATCAAATGATGCACCACCTTGGATGGGAGCAGTTCTCCGATGGAGTAGGAGTGAATTTTCATTTGGAGCTTGCCATGGAAATTCTCATGACCATGGCACCGGTTATTAATGAAGGGATGCCATCCCTCTCATTTTGATTGAAGGATGATGAGCAAATAATTCCTTATGAGCAAATTAGAGAGTTGCTCGGTTTTCAGAGGGAAGCCCCGGAGCAAGTTAATGCTAATGAAAGTGTGTTGGAAGGATTTTGGAGCATGATTTCAGAGGAAGATAACCGGCAAAGAAATAGCATCCGGAATCCCATCATCTGGATATTTCATTCTTGGATGAGCAAGAGGATTTTGGGAAGAATGAGGGAGTCCAAGGTCACCGATATGGAAATTAATTGGCTTTATTCGGCGTTGATTGCAAGACAAGCCATTGATCCGTCATATATCATGATCAATCGGTGGTGTTGTGAGGCAATATCGGGGAGTGGACAAATTGGTTCGGGATGCTATCTCTCTATGATAGCAATTTCTGTGAAGCCGGGTATTACAAGAAATCCAAAATTCATCCTTGCAGGAAATTCACTTGGAATTGATTATATGAAGCAAGGAAAATATATTAGTGGAGATGAGAAGAGAGGGTACAAGGTGGCAAAAGTCAATGTTCCTCTCCCCAACATGAAGCTGAAATTATTTATTGAAGGGAGAGAGAATTGGTTAGAAGAAGGAACTCTCGTACCGGCCAAGAAGAACAAGAGGGGAAGAATCGTAGAAGAAGGTTCATCCTCCGCAGCCCAAGAGCAAGGAGGAGCGGCCTACCATCAACCCTATGGCGGAATTCCTATGCCACCACCCCACTACGGAAGTGTGCAAATGCAAGCATTTTGTAGTAGCATACACTTCAATTGAGACAACATTACTTAGCCTATGGTTCTGAACATTGGACTAATTCCCTTTGTATGCAATGCGTGAAAGATCTATTTAACTTTTTGCTCTATAGCAACTCATGTTAGATCAATTTAATTTATTTTTCTTCCAATGAGTTGATGCAACAACTGAAACATATGTTTGCTACTAGATATTATGAATATTTTCTGCTCAGTAAAGTTACTGAATATCAACTGCAGTGTGTTTGTTTTCGGCCGTATTGGTTCTAGTATCATGTTTTGAAGAATAATGTAAGTTTGCTGGTTAATACCCCCAATTAGTGTGAACTTGTGATGGATTGAATGCTTGATGGATGTAATTAGTACCTTTGGATGTAAACCACATTATATATCTGTCGGTTGATGTTATTATCAATTTTTTAGCAGAATGCACTTTCTTGGCGGTTGGCAGCAAAGGAAATGTATTTACATTGGCTGTTGAGGGCCCCCCAGTAAATAACTTTTCTTGACGGTTGTCGACAGCCAATGAATATTGCTTACTTGGCGGTTGTCGACAGACAAGGAAAGTGGTTTGCTTGGTGGTAGGGATATTTTCTTGACAAGTTGAAAGTTTTAACACCATCGTAGTTATCTTGGCGACAAAACAGCAAAGGAAACAAATCTTGGCAGCTGGATGCCAAGAATGTCGTTTTCCTTGGCTCTCTATACTTGGCGGGCTGTTGTCAAGGACAATTACCTTGGCGATATTTCTATATTTCTTGGTGGTTTTCGGGCGCCAAGGCAATTCGAGATTCTGGTAGTGGTAGCCTTTTGCTACCACCCTCCAATATGGCACTATGTAACCTTCTTATGAGATGGGATGTCATGCAAGAATGGGACTAAATTTATGCAAAATCAACAACACACTAAATTTATTTGCAGATAGATTGACAGGATAACATTGAAAAAAAGATGAGATAACATTTTGCACTACTCTTCTTTGCTTTGAGGTCTGAACTTCTTTCTCCTTACAATTTACAACAAAGTGAAATGCAAAGTGGTGAGAGCATTTCACGTCAACCAATAAACACTAAGCATAAGAACTAGTGTTCATATGCCTAGGACTAGTGAAATAATCATGACCCAACAAATCTGTATGTTGGCTAGCTAGCACGAAATGAATACTATAGCAAGCCTCATTATTTATGATTGATTGAACGAATGCATCTGCAGAAAGATTACATAACCAGTTACTAGGATAATGAAAGAAGTGGCAAGTAACCATGTATGCATGTGCTACTACCAACGCTTGGCGGCTAATTATCTGCTTGCCATGCATCATTCTTCATGTCTCAAAAAAATTGGAGATGGCTTGATGACAATAAGATTTCCATTTTCATGGTGTATTGCATGCTTGCTTCCTTAGTGACATGTTCAATTGAATGTAATATGTGCTTGGTAGAACACTAGAAATGAGTACCAGTTGTTAAGACCATCAAAGTTCATCGTGGAAAACTTGCTGAAAACAATATTTCCTCTTCCATAGTATATTGTCGGCTTGCTTCATTATTAGCCCATTCAGTTGGCATGTAGTGAGCCATAGTTTCATCATTATTTCTCCTTGATGTTGTAATACGAGCGACCTGCTTCTTCTTTACAAGAAAATTTTCGAGTGCCATCTCCACTTCCCTCATTGTAGGCCTGTCTTCTCCCCTCAATTTAATACACATTGCTGCTAGTGTAGCAACTTCTTGGATTTCTCCCTCTTCCTCTTCCATGACTTGTTGATCTAATATGGAAATCAGGTTACCAATTGCAAGCAACTTTATGAAATGTGAAACAAGGTTATCACCATGTTCGGACCGATAGGCGAATGGTTGCTTTCTAGTTAGCAATTCGATAAGAAGAACACCAAAACTAAAAACATCACTCTTGTCCGTTAGTCGACCTGTGTAATAGTACAAGGGATCTAGGTAACCCCTTGTTCCTTGAACCTCTGTAGTTACTTCGGTTTGGTCAATTGGGATGTATCTTGAAGTTCCAAAGTCAGATACTTTTGCTGTTAAACTATCATCAAGAAGTATGTTAGTAGATTTAATATCTCTATGTAATATAGGCATTGAAGCAGCTGAATGTAGTTAGGATAGAGCTCTAGCAACTTCCTGTGCAATCCTTATCCGGTCAACCCATGGTAGTGATATTGGTCCTTCAATATGGAGATGCTCGTAAAGGGTTCCATTTGAGATGAACTCATAAACTAAAAGTGGGACTTCTGTCTCGAGGCAACATCCTAACAGCTTCACCACATTTCTATGATTCACTTGAGAAAGAATAGCAACTTCATTTATAAATTCACTGATTTCTCTTTGTACTAAAATCCTTGGTTTCTTGATTGCCACGACCTTTAGATCTATAAGCCCTTTGAACACAACACCATGCCCCCCTTCACCAATCACACGTGCTCTATCAAAGTTGTTTGTAGCCTTCTCAATTTCCTTTAAGGTAATAATCATCCTTTCTCCAATGCCCGCATAATGTGATATTAGTTGTTGCAATAGTAACCCATGATTTTGATTGAAAAACTTCTTTCTCATCTTTTTTGCCTTTTGCAGCTTGATTATACGTGTTAATGGAACACCTAATGCAAGAAATAAAATACTTGTGCCGCCGCCGACTCCAAACCCAATGCTTAAACCTGAAACAAGTAATTGCGAACAAAGATCCTTTGTTTAGTTTGAGTGAGAGTAGGATGAGTAAGATTATTTGGTTTATAGATGGTTAGAATAAGTTTTATATTTTCTAGAAGTATTTTTGAACTTGTGAATTATACAATCACCAAAAATAATATGGTAACATGTGCACACAATAGTTGACAACCTGTGAAAGATTTTTTGATGGAAATGCACCCCCCATATGTGAAGGGGTTCCCGTAAGTTCCGCTGGGACACTCGCAATGAAAACTTCCATCATAATTTTGGCACCTTCCGTAGCATGAGTAGGCTTCCGGATGCTCACACTCATTGATGTCTAGAAAGAAAAAAGTTTTCCAAAAATCATTAAACACAAGGAAAAGTGTATTTTCATCCCTCGAGTGTTGCAAAAGTATGACATTCATCCTTCACATTTTATTTGGTGCAAATCAACCCCTTAACTATCTGAACATGTGATTCTCATCTTACTTTAACAATAATTTAGTATCATATAACAGCACTTTAGGCCATGTAATCATCTTGCTAATTACTGCTTAGTCACATTTTTTTAGTCAATCTCTATAATAATTGAGTGTAAATCAGTTTTATTAAATTTTTAGGTAAAATATAGAGTATCCAATTTAGAGAATTTACTAAAACTTTATATTTTCGACTTAGCATATTGCATCTCTAGGTAGTGATTACTGATTGATCAAATGATTATTGATTATTTGGCACAAATCGTTAGTAGATTTCACGAAACCATTGTTAAACTATAAGATGAGATGATAAATGCACCAAATTAATTAGTTAAAGAACTAATTTGCACCATATGAAACATGAGAGATGAATATCACACTATTGCAATACTTGAGGGATGAAAAATACAATCAGGTGATGTAAATAGAGCAAAAGTAGTGCAAAGTTTTCCGATTTGAATCATGTACCTGTGCATCCATTTGGGATGGAAGCATTGCCTGTATAGCCACTGGTGCAGTTGCAAATAAAACTTCCTGGTGTATTCTTGCAATCACCGTAGCAAGCATAGATGTTTGGCAATTTGCATTCATCGATATCTAAACAAACACATGGAGACATCAAATTATAATATAAGGGTCCCAAGATTCATGAAGATAAGAATATAACGGGAAAAAACCTAGTTCGTTCATGGGCTATATTAGAGTACCTTTGCATCCATCAGGAACATAAGGATTTCCTTCATAACCCTCAGAGCATTGACACACATACCCACCATGGACCCTGGCAAAGGAGTTTTCGCAATAGCTGTGGGCACTACGACATTAGGGCGCAGTATTTCCTGGACACGTCGAATTACCAATTGTCCAGTCTAGTGTGGCCGGAAGCGATTTGGGTCGACCTTCCCCCCTTATCATGCCCATGCTGAAATCGAAACTCTGGTCAGCTATGAAGGCAATGGGATCAGAGCCAACTAGTACGTCGTGGTCAGCAAGCCACTTCATCTGGATGGTGTAGAACGGCCACGGGTAGTCGAGGACGATGCTTGCCTGACAGCAGCCATGGCCCGTGCAGCTACCAATTCCCTTGGTAAAGTTCTCAGGGCTTGTTGACGGGCATATAGCGGTGCAAGAACTGAGCAAGCTGTTATTCCCACCAAGGACACTAACCTGGATGTTGCACCCTACGACCTTCAACATGTCTGCCGACTCGGGCAAGAAGTACGGGCCTCTCTTTGGAAGCCCGAGCCCCCATCTCACGTTGGTGGTGCTGCGGCCACTGCCATCACGATTCAGCTGCACGCCGGTAAGGTTGATGCGCACCGTGCTGTGTTCAACAGAGATTTCCAGCACTTGCACGGTGCCGTCGCCGAGGAACAGCTCCGGCGGGCCGTGCCGACGGGAGCCGCCGTTCCTGCATGTGAGGTTGAAGCCGGGACCATGGTAGCAGCCGGGCTCGATGCCGAACGGGTACGGGATGCTGATGTTGTCGCAGCTCCTCGTGCAGGAACTACTGCTCTCTGGCCCGGTGACTGCCGCGCCACCGAACGGCGGCGGCAGCAGCAGCGCGGCAATGACGGCGGCCAACGCCGTGGTAGCTCCTGCTGCTCTACTTCTTCCTGCCTTTTCCATTGTGTGCATGCGCGCCATAATGCGTAGCCTTTTGCTACCACCCTCCAATATGTAACCTTCTGATGAGAGGGGACCTCATACGAATACAAAATACGTACTATTGAAACATTGCTAGGAGTAGGACGTCCAGAATTAAAAACAAATTGGACGCTCCAGAATATGTTTCAATAGTTTTGATCTTCGATGTTGCATCTATTATTTCCGCATGTTTCACAATGAATGTTGAATAAAACATAATATTATGATGAAAATTTTCTATCCTAAAATCAAATGACTTAAGTAATTCTTCATATATTTTTTCATTAATGTTGCACCTATAGATCTTCGATATTTCAGACACTTTATTTCGATGTTACAATAAAGTGTGATGTCCACACGCTAGTAGCGCCCTACTCCCTCCGTCCCGTGAAGAGTGCAATTCTAATTTTTTTAGAACAGATTAGTGATGTTATGAAAAAACTCTAATACTCTCATTTGTTGGTCAAATGTATTAAGTTTTTGACATGCAAATTAGATATGATCACTTAATTAGAAAGATAATTAGATCTATTTTTTTAGAATTGCACTCTTTGTGATTTTTTTTCAAAATTTAAGAACTTAAGATTGCAGTTTTTATGCGATGGAGGGAGTACAAAATAACAGTACATGCGTTAAACTTTATAAGGTTGTTAGTTGTTACCCAATGGGAGTTGCCGACAGTGATCTGAATTTTTCTTCGTCGTTCCTTATATAAAATCGATAGAGAATCTTCACACGGTGACTTCAACCGTATTTCTATTTTGAACTGGAAGGCTCGACCTCTGCTTGAGACATGTATTAGGAAGGCATTAGGCTTGTCTGTGTACGAGGGCTAATTTTCTTAACAGCTCTTCCAAGTTCCAACCATGGAGGTAGTCCCCTCACCTCACGCTCGGTGTGAGATGACTGTCATTGATTCATGGTGTTTAGGTACATAATCTCAGTTAGCTCTTCCCATCATGACGTACGAGACAGCAGTAGCATTACTTAAAACTGATTTGTTGTGCTACGTGCTTCAATCACTACCTCTGCCAATCATGAGCACAACAGGCAATTGACTTCTACACACTCTGACTTGACTCTGAGTCTGTGACAGCAGGCCTAAGCATTTTTTATTTCCAAAACAAGCAGGTAATACCGAACGCGTTAACGTTGACAGCCGTATCAGACAAATTTCAATTGCTCCTGTAAGGCCTTTGCTATGTGAAAGGATGCTAGAATTTTTAAACTACAACATTGTTTTAGCCCACTGTGCAATTAGCTCAAAATACCACTAACAAACATTTGGCCCAGCTATATATATCCTCCAAAAAATAACTTTTTCGCCATTTCTTAGCATGCAAAAATTTGGCGTTATATTTAAGTTAATATTTTCCCCACAATCTATCATCTTTATCGCAATATGTCGGCAAGATCTCCCATGAAGTAGCTCTGCTCGCTGTCAGTTTTGGGCATGACGACAGGAATCAGGTTGGAAGAGGAAACTACTCATCAGTCATCACAATGCTCTGACCTTCCTCAATGTTGATTTTCATTTTCTTCTTATAGAAGTATTCGATTTGGGATGTTGGGCGATAAAGTAACTGATTCTACTGATTGTGTTCAGGTCTCCAATCTGCTCCAAGTTCTGAGAAAAAGATGGACATGTGAACTATAGACAGTCCCTCTTCTTTTCTCCATTTTAGCTTATATATGCTCGTGCATCATTTCATTGTCAAAACTTTACAATGATGCCTGCACAAACATGTCTGCACAGAACAATTGTTATGCTACATTATCTCAAGAATACAGAGACAAAACCAATACTCTGCTTTGAACAGAAAACAGAATAGGATAACATCTCAGGTTCAGTCAACATACTCTGTTTCTTTTAAAAAAAAGTTAACTGACTGTGCACAGGAACTATAGGCTTTACACATTACTAATGAATGGAAATATGCAGAACCAAATTCCAAACTATCGTATTTCATTAAAGATCTACACAATAATTTGGACGAGAATAAAGTAAGTGATGCTCCTTCATTGCCTTGTTGTGTGCCCAAATATTAGAAATGAGCATATGAAGTGTTGTTCAGCAATGTAAATAGTTCACCGGGGATAGCTTGCTGATAACAATATTTCTTCTTCCATTGTGTAGTGTCTGCTTGCCTCCTTAGTGTCTCTATCAGTTGCCGTGTAAAGAGACGTAGTTTGATCCCCGTTAATTCTCATTTGTGGTCCATTACATGAGACCTGCCTCTTCTTAATTAGAAAGTTTTCAAGGGTCATCTCGACTTCCCTCATTGTAGGCCCGTATTCTCCCTTCAGATTTGTACACATCGCTGCTAGTCTTGCCACTTCATGGATTTCTCCATCTTCCTCCTCCATCACTTGAGGATCTATTATGTCAACCACTTTGCCTTTTGCGAGTAGCGAGACAAAATGTGAAACAAGACTGTCATCATTAACAGACCGATATGCATATGGCTTCTTTCGAGTAAGTAGTTCTACGAGAAGAACACCAAAACTGAAGACATCACTCTTATCCGTTAGTCACCCCGTGTAATAGTACATTGGATCCAAGTAACCCATCGTTCCTTGAACTGCTGTGGTCACTCCCGTTTGATCAGTCGGGATATATCCGGAAGCTCCAAAGTCTGATACCTTTGCGGTTAAAGCATCATCAAGACGTATCTTGGATGACTTAATATCTCTATGAAATATTAACATTGATGCAGATGAATGTAAATAGGATAGGGCTTTGGCAATTTCTGTTGCTATCCTCATTCGAAGATCCCATGAGAGTGATACTGGTCCTTCAACATGAAGGTGATGACAAAGGGTTCCATTTGAAATAAACTCATAAACCAGCAATGGGACTTCTGTCTCAAGGCAACATCCTAAGAGTTTCACCACATTTCTATGGTTTACTTGAGAAAGAACTGCCACTTCGTTTATGAACTCATTGATCTCTCTTTGAACTACTATCTTTGATTTCTTGATTGCCACAACATACAGATCTAGAATTCCTTTAAACACAACACCATGCCCTCCACCACCAATGACGCGGGCGCTATCAAAATTGTTTGTCACCTTCTCTATATCCTTTAAGGTAATTATCATCCTTTCACCAATGTTTGTGTTGCGTGATATCAATTGCTGCAATAGTAAACCATGATTTTCCTTGAAAATTTTATGTCTAATCTTCTGCACCCTCTTTTGTTTAATTTTACGCAATATGAAGGGACCACCAAGCGCTAAAAGCAAAAGACTTGTACTGCCACCTACTCCTAACCCAATGCTTAAACCTAACAATTGCCAAAAAGCATTCATGACTTGGAATTCATCTTTCCTATGAAACAATTATACATACGAGAGAAATATTTAATTTTCAAATGATTACGACTAAGCTTTAAAAAGATCAGAGTAAATGTGGTGGAGATACTGAAAGTAGAGGCATGTTACCTTGGAGGGATTTATTGATTGTAATGCATCCACCTTTTCTGAAAGGAACTCCGTAGGTTCCATAGACAAATAAAACTTCCAGGAAAATTTTGGTACAGTCCATAGCACGAGTGCGCTTCTGGGTGCTCACACTCGTCAATGTCTGCAAAAGTACATGTGAAACAAATTAAGCAACTGCATGAACAGTACACGTTTGTTGAAATGAAGTCATGACAGTCACTACACAGTGGTACTATGGTACCGGAATATATTGAGAAATGGGGTAAATAAAAGCATAAATGAAAGCTAAGTAGTTGTGCGCGCGCTTGACCTGCTACTTAGTACTTAAAGCTGTAAACTTTTTGATTTGTGTTGCTTACCTTTGCATCCGTTTGGAATGGAAGCGTTGCCCTTATAGCCAATAGGGCACTGGCATATAAAACTTCCTGGTGTATTCTTGCAATCACCGTAGCAAACATAAACATCCGGAGATTTGCATTCATCAATGTCTAAACAATATAATCACAAGGGTACTATATTAATTGGAGCAGGAAAGGCTGTTTGCACATTGATTCTTGAAGAGAGAGGGAAAAGAACAAGTGGATTAAGACTACCCACACCGGGGTATGGGATCGCCGCGCTATCCTTTCCACGTAGGATTTTCCAGGAAAGAGGAGCTGCAGCAGCTCACGGGAAACACCACGTGATTTTCCCATCGGCCCCCGGCTCCGCCAGATCTAGAGTTTTCCCAGGAGCACACTAGCGCAAACGTGGCGTGGGGGCCGCGCAGCCCAACACCTCCCGCTCGCCCTCGGAATCCTCCACCCCGCCGCTGTTGCTCGACGTCGGAGAGGAGGAGAGGGATGGCCGCCAGAGGGGAGGGAGAGGAGGAGAGGGAGGAGGCCGCTGCCGTCCTTCCTCCGTCGGAGGGGAGCGGCCGCCGTGGAGGGAGGCAGGGCACTGCTCCTCTGTGCCGCCGCTGCCTGGTGGCTGCACTGGCGCATTCTGGAGCTCCGCGCCGCCGCTGCAACCCCACGCCGTTGCATCCTGGAGCCTGCGCCGCCATCACCGAGGGAAGGAGGGAGGTGCTCGTCGTCGTCCTCGTCGCGGAGCACGGCTCGGACAGGGGAGCTCCGGATCCGCCGGAGCAACTCGCTGCGTCGGGAGGGAGGCGACTAGTGTTCCGCCCGCCACCGCGCCCCTGCTCCGCGCGCGGAGGGGATGGCCAGCCGTAGGGAGCTGCAGGGCCACCGCGCCCCTACTCCGCCGCCGCGAGAAGCTGCAGGGGCGCCGCGCCAGCAAGGAAGGGGCAGGGAGGAGGGGCGCCGATAGCCGGCACAAGGAGGGAGGCGGGGCGGGCCATTGGCGCGCGCGGCCGGCTCGGGGCAGGGGTGCCGGCGGAGGATGCGAGGAGGGAGGGGCCGCCGCGCACCGAAGGAGCTCGATCCCGTAGGCCTCCGGCTCCGCGGGGCTCGCTGGCTCGGCCGCCAGCAAGGAAGAGGGAGGGAGGTGGGGCGCGCCGCCGGCCGGTGGAGGGAGCGAGGCTGGGGGCACGGGGTGTCGGGCGGAGGATGCGAGGGGAGAAAAAGAAAAGGGGGTGGGTGTGGGGGGGGAGACGAGGTGAGAGAGTGACATGTGGGTACCGGTGCGGGTAGTTGGGATGAAGGAGAGATATGAAGGATGATGGAAGCGAGAGAAGTGAATATAAAGAAAAGAATATCGCTGACAAGGCAGAAATATTCTGTTTTGAAGAAGAATATGAAAGATGACAAGTGTAGATGGTCTAACCACTGTACCTTGCATCCATCTGGAACATAGGGATTGCCTTGATAACCATCAGAACATTTGCATCGATACCAACTGCTATGGTTACTGCGACATTCAACGGCGAAGGTATTTGTAGGACACGTCAAATTATTAACAATTATCCATTTTAGCGTGGCAGGGAGTGCTTTTAGTAATCATGCCGAAAGTGTAATTACAACTATGATCAACTATTCAACTATGAGGTGATTGACAGACTGCATAAGCCCCTGTCTAGGCTCATGGAGTGTAGCTTATCCATATTTGATAGTCTGAATAAGGAGTTAGCCAGGCTTCAGCTGTGCAAAAGCGTAGGCCCAACCTGCATAGCTGGAAACGCCCATCAAGCTCGTTTCCACTTGTGCAGCCTGGGCTAGCGCTCCACTGGGCCAACTTGCTCGTTCCGCTCACCTCCTCAGATGCGCGCAAGCAGAGGTGAATGGCTCGAGCGGTGGAGGTGCTCAGGCGGCTGCTCTCGCTCCCACCCTCGCTCTTGCCCTCCACTGCCGCCGCATCTCGGGGATTTTCTTGAGGCGGTGAAGGACGAGCGGGGATTTGCTTGAGGCCGGTCCGACAGGCGACAGCAACAGCTTGAGGCCCGTCGGTGGACGAGCGGCTCGGGAGAAGATGAGGGAGACGAAAGGTGGGCATGTGCCGTCACGGTCGTCGATGGGAGAGCAAGGAAGAAGATGGGGGAGACAAAGGAAGGGGGTGGTGAGAACACATGGGCTGGGAAAGTGGTGAGCCCACTCAACTTATACAGCCTACCAAACACCACGTGATAGACTCCAAATATGCAGCTCACCTTTTTGTGCAGTCAACCAATCACGGGTCGAAATGGTGAGACAAGCCTGACTTGGGCTGTCCATGAGCTTACGTTAGCCAGACTTAATCCTATGTAGGCTGCCAATCACCCCTATGTACATAAATTGAACGAAGGGTTGTCGTTGTGACTTTATCAAGCTTGTTGATCTCTATTTTGTAGAAAGAGTAGCCTACAACGATGATAGACTGACAGCAGCTGATGCCGCACAATTACCATTTGATTCAAGGAATAATTGGATCATACCATCGAATAACATTGTACGGAATATCAATGTTGAACCTCGTAAATGGGCATAAAAAGCAGTGCAAGAACTGACCACGCTGTTGTTGTACGGGTCTCCGCCAAAAAATTGTTGGGCCCATTTGGAACAAAGGATTGGTGGAGGAATTTTGTAGGATTTAGTTCCTATAAGAATTTTTCCTATGTGTCACTTTGGAACAAAGGATTGGACATCCAAGAATCCTATGAAATTCCTATGGAATGCCTCAATCCTAAAGAATTTTGGAGGATATCTAACATGAGGTCTAACCTCTTGGAAAATTCCCTATGTGTCTATATCTCTCCTCAAATTTCTATGTTGTACCCAAACACTCCATAGGAAACTTTCCTATATTATAGATTCCATAGGATTGTAGTTAGCAACCAACTTAATTCCTACATTTTTCTTATTGCTATGTTTTGAAAATCCTACGTTCCAAAGGAGCCCGTAACCTGCGTGTTGCATCCTAGCACCAGGAGACTGTTTATCGTCCTCGACAGGAAGAACGGGCCGTTCTCAGGGAGGCCGCTCCCCCATGTCCCGTTGGTGGTGCGGCCATTATCGCTGGCCTCGCCGTAGGGGTAGGGGATGCTGATGTTGCCGCAGCTCCTGGTGCAGCTACTCCCAACCATGCCAGTCGCTGCCGCCGCCGCAACCAATGCTGCGACCCTGAATGCCAGCAGCAGCAGCAGCGAGGGAAACTACGGCAGCACCCACCATTTTTACTCCACGGCTCTGCTTCCTGTACATAGCCGTTAAATGCATCGATAAAATTAAGCATAGTATGTGTTACACCGTTTAGTCGTTTGCCGAATGGAACCTGGCTGCATGGCGAGTTAGGGCCTCTTGGTAGGCCTCCACGAGCGGCTTCAAAACCGACTCCGGTCGGAGTCCCACCAAACGACCGTGGGGCGTAGCAGCTCCGCGCTCGGGCTCCAGAGAGCCAGAGCCGTTTTGCAGTAGGAGCCAGCGGAGTCACAAAAGAGCAGCTCTGCCGCTCCAGCTCCGGCTCAGCCTCGCGGGAGCCCTCCCAAAGAGGTCTTTACTCTAATCTATGACGTTTAGGACAAGAAAATTACTTCAAAATGAACTAATTTTTTTTGTCATAAATGTCATATATTTAAGAACAGAGGTAGTACTATTTTCGATTTTCGGTGACTTAGTCGTGATTCTGTTCTGCTCAACTTGCCACTCGGAGCTCTATATATAGCGCAGCAAACAAAATACAGGCAGGACACATCACACATATAACCTGATCTGTGTTGCTATCGTATATTTTTAGATAGCTCCTCCATCAATTATATTAATTAATCATGAAGATATATTATAGGCACATGATAGGCTGGTCATACACCGAATTGACTGCTGTTGACCGATTCAATTCAACTGTGCCTAGACATCAATTTGCATAAGCAGTCTACGCATAACTATGCTGAATCATTCCATCCTAAAGCATGGCACATATGTTAGGAGTTTTCGTTCGACCTTGTTTTTTTTTTTGTTTTGAAACGAGCCAGCAGGTGGACGGCTGCTATATATTTTTTAGAATTACACACCAGCAGGAGGACGGCTGTTTTCGTTCGACCTTGTTTTTTTTAAACGAGCCAGAAGGAGGACGGCTGGTATATATTTTTTTAGAATTATACAGTATAATACAGAGGCTCACTATGCAAATCCTACCCCTCTGAGCACCTGGACTGAGCACCCGGCAGAGACAACGAATGCCGCTTACCACTTAACGCATAACGCCGGTAAATCTTGAGAAAATCTCATGAAAAGGTACGAGCATAAGGATTTGAACTCTGGTAGGTAGTGTCCGACTGGACCATCTTACCATTGGACTACAAGCCAAATCGCGACGGCTGCTATATTCATACAGAGGAAAAGCTCCGACGGGCACGGACCAAAGGGAGGACCGTACAAGGGGGAAAAAGGAGATGACCGTAAGGCCCGGAGGACCGGCGCAAAACTCACGCGCCGGGACAAAGATAAAAGAGTGTTTAGGACTTCGTTCGGCAGGTTCTTGACATATTTGTTCGGCAGATTCTTTCTGAGAGAGAAGTACTACGTGTTGATTTGTTCGGCAGATTTGTTATGAGAGAAAAGTACTGCGCAACAAGCCGAAATTAGACAAGCCGAACGGAGTCTAGTTCCCTAAAATTTCTCAAAATTTTCGCATTGCAGACCGTGCCATCTCTCACAGAATATGTTTTCTAATGCAAAAAATTCACCACTTTCACCAAAAGTTTCACCAACTTTGGCTGATCAGATTGCTTCAGATCTCCCAAGCAGAAACCCAAAGGTGCTTTGCCCCGCTGCTATCCAACTCGAACCTTGATCCTTTATATTGGAGACTATTTGGTTGAAGATTCGTTCCTTTTGATCAAAGGTCCTTTATTTCTCTCACACTATATCTCCCAGAGGATGAGAATTATGAAGCTGCGCATTCCTTTTCTGTCAATCGCCGGACAGTTCGCTAACCTTGTTCACCACTGGCGGATGGAATCGCACTGGGTCCAACATGTTGGGAGAAGGCTCCCGTTGCCCGTCCAAGCACTCATCTTCGCCCAAATCCTTTTTGTTACAGTACAGTCGGCAAAGAGTGTAAGTTTCCTGTGTTGCATGGCCCGGTTCGCATTGTGCACTATGAGGCTGTCCTCCCCTTTCTAATCTGTCTGATGTCCATATCCTGTCCTGAATTGCCAGCTAGCTAAAGAATTTGCATTTCGGCAGCACCCAAACTCTACAAGTGACAAAGATACATTTGTAGCTTTGAATCAAAAGTTTTTGTATTAATAAATACAAAATTTTACTTGTCATTTATGATAGGCATTAATTTTATAAAGTACTTCATATCACACTCGAATTATTAAGCATTTTTAAATGATTTTTAAAAGATTTTGGTGCCACAAAAATTCAAATAACCTTTAAAAGTAGCACAATTTGGTGAAATTTAGTTTTAAGATGTTAAATACTATATATTTCTATTATCCAAAATGGATCGTCTCCATTTGTTATATCGCTAAAACAATCATAAATTTTGGAGGTGATTTGAATATCATTTTGGTCAAGGAAAGAGGGAGGGCGAATTCAAGTCAATGTGGAAGTTGAAAATTTTGAGGGCCAAATAAGAAAGAGTTATTTTGACGGTGTCATACAGATAACTAGGGGAACCTCACCCGCGCGTTGCTGCGAGAATTAAGAAAATGCAATGAACATCCCGCGCGTTGCCGCAGGACATCAGATGTTATAGGAAAACATCTGCATAGAATAGGAAGATATGTGAAAAATATTTAAAATGATATTTTTTATTTTATATAAATTCCTAATTTTAGGTAGTACTTCTTCCGTCACATATTATGTGCATGTTTATGGTTTTTAAAAAAATCAAAATAAAATGTCTCTATGTGACATGTAAAGCTGCTGTACACTGCCTGACAATTCTCCTCCACACGTTTATCCCCACTAAGCGCATACCAAAAAAAAAGGAAAAAAAAAAGAAAATATCCCAACCGAGAGAGTCTCCCGTTCAGAATTCCCCACCTCACGCCTCCCACCTTCGGTCGTTTCATCCGGCGAGGGTGAGGCCGCCTCGGCCGCAGGTGCGAGCAGAGCTCCGCCGGGAGGGTCGCGGTCGCAAGACCTGGTTCCGCACACCATGGTTGCCGCTAGGCACGGGCTCCGCCGGCTCTGGGCGCCGCAGGTCGCCGTCGCGGCCTTTGCTGCATGCCGTGAACGACGCCGTCGCGGCGCCGAGAACACGAGCTCCGGCACGGCCGCGAACTGACGCGGGCACGACGGAGCCGCGCCGCGCAGCCGAGCAGAGCTCCGCCGGGCGGGTCACAGCAAGCGGCGATTAGCACTGGCACCGCGGCGGCTCCGATTTGGTGCCCAGCCACAGCTGTCGCAGCGTGGTCCATCAAGAGCCGTCGGCTTCCCCCGGGCACGCAGGTCACCTCCTCGTCCCCTGCTCCTTGCTGAATCGGATCACGGGGCACCTTCCATTGCTTTGGAGGTGCCTGTTGCTCTGTTTTACCTGACTATATAGGATTGTGGAGCAGTGACTCGTCGAGTCCCATCATGGAGAGTGGAGACCTTTGGCATCCTGTAATTGAATCGCGAAGGTGGATAATAATAGCACAATGCCGATTCATCTGATCAATTAAGGGGAAGAGGCCGAGGAACAGAAGAGTTGGATGAGCAGCTTTGACGGTGAAGGGGGAGGGATACGCGTGCGGCCCTGACCAACGGGGACGAAACTGTGGGAACCGGTCGGGGAAAAGTCCACGCCCACGACGCGCTGGCAACCAATCAGATTTCTGAGAACTCCTCAAGGAGGACTAGTGGGGAGCTCCTATATAGGAGTTATAGATTCTCTCTAATGTTAAAGCTGATGTTAAAGATGTACAATTGTCGGTGTTGCGGTAATGTAAGCTTTTTTTTAATTACATAGTATAACGTAGACATCCTTAAGCACGCACATTCACCCATATGAACACACACGCACAAACCCTACCACTAGAAGTATCCTCGGAAATTGGGCCAGCATATTCTTGAGATTGACGAGTTCACCATAGACATCTCGTTGTCGACGGGAACATCACATACCACTGAAAGCACAACGTCGTTAAATCCTTAGAGATTTGCTCCCACGAGGCCCTTTCACAACCGGAGGCTTTGTTCTGAGGGGATGATTGCTTAGATGGTAGTCATTCTGTTAGAGGGTTTAGTTACCTTATCAGAACAAATTGTTTCGAACTTCATTTGCACGAGGTCTGATGTTTGAGCGCTCTCCTAGCGCTCCGGGCGACCCGAGCGACCGTGCCGTCGGCGCCACCCCTGTCGCCGAGAAGACGACCGCTGCCATCCCACCACACCCCGCTGAGCTCGCCGCCGCGGTGTACCCGCGGCTCTCAACCCCCTCCCCCCACTCCTTCCTGCTCCTCCTCCCTGAGCGCCCGCCTTCACGCTTTGGGAGCAACGGTGCCGCTTCCATGTCGGGCTCGCAGGAAGAGGCGGAGGACAAGGCGCCACGGCCGGTGCAGCGGCTGAACACCAAGACGTCCCAGATTTCTAGCCTGAGGAATCCGGATTCGACCGTCTCCTCTGCAGGGCGTAGGCCTACGCCTCCGCTGACGCACCCCTACTTTGTCCCAGGTGTGTCCTTTTGCAACTCGGCTCTCCTTCACCAGTATATCATGGCGATCGTTCACGGTCGATTTCTGTCAACTAAAAGCACTTATTACACTTTGGTTTGAGCTTTGAATTATAACCAACCCGTCACTAGGCATACTAATGATGTAACAAGTTCGCACTTGCATGTGGATTTTGGAGTATGTTGTTTATGCAGGATTTAAGTACTTAAAGGAGCACTTTCGGGCAAAGTTCATCAAACACTTTATGAGAAGATCACGAAGCCCGGTACAAGTCAAGACACGAAGTGGACATGACTCCAAATGACCCAAAGACCGAAGCATGAAGCCGTGAAACTCTGAGGATCTGAACAGAAGGTGCGGGAGTTCGCGCACCAAGTACCCTTATCTAAACCGCCGGGAAAACGACGTCAAGGACCCACATGAAGTTCGGCAAATATTCAAGAAGACACGAGAAGCGTCGGGGAGCGAGCCAGGGCCGAAACAGGCACCCCCTTTTTGGCTCGGTTCGGCACCCCCTTTGACCTACCGCCTCTTCGGTCTATTTATAGCTCCGGTCTCCGACGACCGCCGCATCCATTCATCAGAGAGCCGTCGAATCGAGGAATACACACTGAAGGAAGCCGTCGCCGCCGCGAGTCGTCGACATTGCCTAGGAGATGGCTTAGGCTAGACCCTAGCCGCCATGGTTGGCCCTGCGTGGTGAAGCCATGGTGGAGTTCCGGACCCATGCCTTAGATTCATCAAGACACATGTACTTTTGACGGTGATATCAATCTAATCTTGTCTCTACTTTTGATCTACTTCGATGCATGCCTTCTTTCATTCATGTGTGTAGCTAGCATATGATCTTAGTAGGAATAGATCTAATCTATGTCTTGCGGATACATCGAAGTGGTGCACGGACTTACGAGTAGTCGTTCGGTGTTGATTACCTTCCGTAGTGATAGTACGATATAGGGAAAGCGTCGAACGAACGTGCATTGGATATCTCCTTATCATGGTATGCGCTTTTGGTTAGCTTATCGCTTTGGCCGGAGTTGCAACTAGGAGACGGTAGGCTTGTGCTACCTTTTGTTGTGTTACCTTTTGGCTATCGAATGTGATCCATGCATCCACTTATGTTTGTATGTTAAACCTTTTATGCAATCTATGCTTCAAGTAGGATTAGACCGGTTAGATGGAGAACCGTAGGTAGTTTTCTTCCGATCCACGGATTGATACCTTGGGTCACCCCCGAGTGAAAAAGGCCACACATGATCCGTATGCGACACGTGTTTCAAATGTCAACAGCGATCTTGGCGCGGTGGCTAGCCGCTGCAACGGCGGATTCTCGTTTCTGGGTCTGTTCCCCGCCGATGGCTTGCGCTCCTTCCTATCACGAAGTTCAGAATGCTCTCAACTTTTGCTTCTCTGTTCCCCTGTTCTGCTTTGAGGTTCTTGAACCCTCCCCGGGTGTCTTTGAATCGGTGGCTGCCTCCGGCAATGCGGCCCGGTTGATCATCACGCATGGTAGGTGCTGTCTGGGCGTACGAATCTTCTTCTCTTCCCTTCTCTGGCCTTGGCCATGAACGCTCGTGAGAGCGTTGCCAGAGCTCGCTGAGACGTCGCTGATGTCAGCGTCACACCACCCGAAATTTGAACTCCCGAGCGCACGTGTCGTGATGGCTCCGGCTATCCTAAATCTGGGCCTTCATCGGCCAAGACGGCCCAAAACCCCTCCGGCCTTTGGGCCCCCTCTCTTCCTTCAGCTGACCCCCATCGCGGCTGGCCTAAACTAGGAGAAATTGACATTGCTTCATGGGAGAGAGAAGTGTGCAGCGAGGCATGAATGCAGACGCCACCCCTTTTCCTGGCGAGCGGTCTCACTCCGCGTCGAATGAGCATCATGTCAAGTTGTAGGACACTCGGGATCCTGCTGCTCCCAACTCTCTGAGCCTCCCCGCTGACCAGGGGCGCGCCCACTCTCCTATCCACCTACAGGGTTTCGGTCCCCACAAAATCTCTGGGACGGCGGAAGCCAGGGATCCCGCGTGAAGCGGCAATCCGGGAGTGCATTGATCCTCCAGGGATGCACAGTTGACTTCTGTGCAATGTGTGTGTCTCAGTCCGCATGCGGGCGCCTGAATCCTACTGAAACCATTCCTGCCTCCCGCCCACGAACGGTGCACCCATACCTTGAAGCTCTTCTATCCTCTGCGCCCGTGCCTATAAAAACAGTCGATGGGAGCAAGCTTCGACATGCCCGTTCTCTACCTCCTCCACTCACTCAGTGCTTCAGGTGCCTCGCCTCTGACCACCTGGTTGCAGTGTGCCGGGAGCCAATGCACTGTCGGTAGTGTTTGCGCTATGGCCACCGACGGTCATCCTGCTCGATGGCGAGCCCGTACCCATGCTGGTTCGGGGCGTGTGGCTCTAGGCATTCATAGTCGCGGAGCGGTGCCTCATCGCCGCCGCGCTCCACCACGACATCGTAGGCCGTCTTGGTGCTCGCCTACTGTCGACAGACGGGTGGGCCGGGGAGTCTCGCCTCCCACCTCCCCAGTTTCTCGACAGCACTCCCGCTCTCACCCAGCTCGCCGGGAACACGGTGTTCCTACCGTTCGCTTCGCCAACGGTGCTCGTGTCGCCCCTTCCTCCGCTCCCCAGCACCTAGCTTGGTGTTCAACTACTCCATTCATCCCCCGCCATGCTGATCCCCCACCAGCTAACCTCGCGCGGGGCTGACTACGCTAAGGTCCACATGTCCTCCGTGGACATGGAGCCAAGCCGCCGCTTGGCCTACGCCTTCGTCGAGCCCGCCTGCGCTGATCCAGGGTTCTTCATCAGGCTTGCCCTTGAGCAACATGGTGGCAATCCCCTCTCCAGCTGGCTCCTTCTTCCCACGGCACCATGATGGTGGTGTTCGCCCACCCGTACTTTAGGGAGATGGTCGTGCGGAGGGGGCCGATCGAGGTGGACGGGTACACTCTGCGGCTGGTGCGTCACGAGGAGGCCGACTTCCGCATCATCATCACATACCGTCATCGCGTGGAGCTCGCCTCGACGAACTTCCTGCCGGAGCACTGGAACGAGTAGGGGATCAGGGAGGTGTTCCAGGCGTTCGGCCACGTTTGTTGTGTGGCTCAAAGCAGCTTGTGGGAGGTGACGGAGCAGCGTGGCTCTGGCATTGCGGACTACTCCATCGTCTGGGTGTTGGTACTTGTCACGAACTTGTGCAAGGTGAAGGACAAGTTGGTGGTGTCCAACCTTGGCGGCGTGCCGGGCGATGTCGTCGATGTCAGGCTAGTCGAGCACTGGCCTCATGTGCCGGGCACGCCCACTAAAGACGACCACCTGTTCTCCGACGGGTCGAGGGGCGGCTCGAGTGACGACGACAGCGACGGTGACGGCAACAACGACAACGACTACTCGCCGATCCGCTCGAGCGCAGGCATGTTCAGCAGGCTCTTCCCTCACACCCCTCTCACACGTTCCACTGCCAATAGTGGCCCTCCTTGCGGGGCCAACAACAGGTTGCTGAGTAGCATGCTGTATCCATCCGTGCCTTTGTGGTCTTTTGTTGCAGGTGCTTCGATGGCACTCTCCCGGGCGCTGTCTTTGGCTGGGGTGCCACGGGTGGTGATTCGGGATCTTGCGCCACTAGTGCGCCCGTGCACTCCCCTGCCGCCACCACCGCCTGTTCTTCAGCTCAATGATTCTAATGAGATCACCTCGACGCGCCGCTAGTCACGCTTGGCGATCCCCTCCCTGGACGATCTCCTCGAGGAGGAAGAGCATGAGGTCAGCATCCGGCACTGTCAGGTGGGCTGCAAGAGGGTTGCGGCGAGCGCCTCGAAGATCCTCAAGTGCCACTGATGAGGACATCACCAAGCTCCTGGACATGCACACACCATGACCTTCTCCAAGCTGTACTTCATCTCCGACTCAGCTACCACGTCTGGTTCGGAATCAACCTACACCTCTGCACGATTTCGGTGATATCTCCATCATACGACATCGGAACGAAGTGTATAAGGACTGTTGGAAAGGGGATGACGATGCCGTCGATTTGGTTCTGGTCCTAGCTCCAGAACGTTCATGGATCATACTGTGTGACCACGAAAAGGTGCTGCATCACCTATTTTGGGCCAACACGGCCTTGTATCGAGTCGGGCCTTCAGCCCAAGTTGTGGGCGCGCCGGAGACCCTAGCTCGCCCCGTTTAGGGTATAAACTCAGTAGCTGCCGCCGTTTAGTCTCGGGTTTTACTTTAGAGTTATCTGTCGTCGAACAGTCGCCGTTTTTGGTTTGTAAAACCACAACTTCGAGTGCTTAATCATTCATCTGCAGTCGTCACTATATTCTTGAGTGTTGCGTACTTTCGAGTTCTTGCTTGTGTTCTTCATTTCGCAGGCAGGGATTAGCCTTCGCAGCGAGGTCAACCGGATTGTGACACGATTGATAACCAGAGGAGTTGTGGTGCTAAGGTTGTAGGAGTTCGAGTAGCCAGATTGGTGTATCGCACTCCACGAAAATGAGTTATCCTTCTCCTGACGGAAGATCGGGCACCCCCATTCCCATCAGCCACCGTCTTGCCGCGGAGGAGGACCTGTACTACATCAACGCGACGACGAAGGCCACCCGCATCAAGGAGGCCCAGATGGACCTATCCAAAGCCTCTGACCGCATGAAGGCAGCCTTGGAGGCCTCTGAGGTGCAGCACCGCCCCCCACCGACTAGGATCTTCACTTCCAAACTTCGTTGCCTGGGGCAGGCGTGCGGCCTTTCTCACCTGTCAGAGGTGGAGGGTGATGATGTTGTTGGTTGATGGTGTGCTGTTTCAGCTATGTGTGTGCTCCGAGAAGGTTGTCACCTCTCATGGAGTTCTCTCTGTTGTCTGTAGGTTGTGTTGTTGCTTTACAAAGGGTGTTACTCATAAAAGCCTCTCTTCGTCTGTCTAAGGAGCTTTGTGAGTCGTTGTGGTTCGCGTCCTAGTTTAGCAGTGGCCGGCGTAACTTGTTCACTCACATGTTTGTAATTTCAACTGTGTTCAGTTCGTTCTGTTACACTTTTTGTGTCTCCCTCGCCCTTTCTCTTGCTCTGGTGTGCACTAGTTTCTTATGGTAGTGCAAACTCTCACCTTCCTCTCATGGAATGTCTATGGACTTGGACAGAACAAGCGTTGCGACGACATGCTCACTAAGCTCGTTACCCGCCGACCCTCCATTGTGGCTTGCAAGAAACTAAACTAACTAAGATCTCTCCGGCCAAGTGCAAAACTGAAGGACCGGATTGGCGACCAGAGAGAGAGGGAGTGAATGGGAGCCGATAAAAAATTCTTCCCAAGAAGAACCTTGGCCTATATCCCAATTTCACTTCCGAGCAATCCCGCGCACACCTTGCCAAGACCACGAAGCCACTGGAGGTGCTACTGATCCTAGGAGCAAGTATCTCAACCCAAACAAGCAACCAAAACACCACAGCGGAAAACTGTGCTGCCTGCTGCCTGTGTTACACCGGTCAGGCCGGTGAGGCGCACCGGTCAGACCGATGGGAATGGTCAGGCCGGTTGTTGGTATTTCTTAACGTCACCACTACAACGCCGGGATAGCGTGAGCGTGTAAGAATCACCCGGGTATAGTGATGGGTGCGAACAAATCAGCAAGCGCACAGATACACCATTGTAGCACTTCATCTCAGGAGTATTCCAGAGGGTATCGAATCCAAGGAACGGTATGGGGTACTCTACGAGTGACTATCCAAGGGCACACGGTCCCTGCTGAGGTAGGTGAGTGATGTGAAGTCTCCTGTAGGTTCTCGACTCTAGAGGGGAACAAGCTCGGATAAGATCTCGCTTCGGACACCGGCCCCTCCTGGCTATAACAGTTGGTTCACGGCAAATGGTTGCCTACACATTGTATCCGAACGTGGGGGATTTCAGAGGGTCCAACGGCTGTCACTACCGCAGCCTACCCCAAGACAAACCGTGGGATACAGGGCATTCGAAGGATAACCAGCAGTCTAGACACCACGTCTATACCACCGACTACTACTATAGCACGACTACGTCTGATGTCCCATAGAAACACTATAGCACTCCGTATAAATACGGAGCGACGAACCCGCGAGGTTGGGCTAGACCGTACTCGTCATTGAATCGATTCACGCAAGGAGATATGATTGATACTTGATCTAAATCAGATATGCATGAGCTTCACTATATTCTAATAGACAGGCAACCACACAAACAGAATGCAAACTTATGCGCTTATAACAGAAGATCAAGGGTCGTGTTCGTGAAGAACACGAGCCTCTAACTTATGAACGAACGCAAAAGTATGAATGTTGACGGTTGAAATTCACCATTTCCAACCCTCAATATTCTCACATTGTTGGGTATTTTAGCGTCACACGAAATAAATCCGCAAGCGCACGGATACCGTTGTAGCTTTCACCTCGGAGTATTCCAAGGGTATCGAATCCAAGGGAACAGTGTGCACTAACTTCGTACTAGTCAGTCCAAGGACACACCCAGATAAAAGGCAAGGATAGAGACGATTCCTAAAGATAGCACTATAGATGAGATTAAAGGTCGATCTCTAGATAGAACTTGGCTTAGGGTACCAATAGCCCTGACTTAATAGGCGACCCCGGCACGCGGATCTATGTGGAACGGAGCTCTGACTATATCTAGCTGCGGAGGATCAACGAGGGCCAGACGGGCTGTCACCACCACCTGGGCTGCCTCTACCTAACCTTGGGATAAGCCGAACGAATGATAACCAGTAGCGTGACACCACGTCTACGCTGTGGTTACTGCCATAGCCAACGGACTACGGCACTCTGTACTTATAGAACTACGACCAAGAAAGAGAACTGATCTCACTCACTATAGGTACTACTAGCTTATACTAAAGGCATACAGGAGAGCACTCAACCCCGTACTATGCTTCCAAGGTATACGAACGACTTGCAGCAGACGAACGCATAAACTCAGGATCTACGCACTAGCAGAGGAAAAAGTCTACTCATGCAACCTAGCATAAACTATTAGAAAGGAATCACGAACACACTTTATTCTAATCAGAGCATGCAAGCATATCCACTTTATTCTGAATGACGAACATGCATACAAACAGGATACAAACTCATGCACCTAATCAACTAGATCAAGGGAGCGTGTTCGTGAAGAACACGTGCCTCTGAATGATGAACAGGCGAAGAACACAAGAACATATCACCTATGCATGAATGCTACTTTAGTCTAAATAGGAAATGCGGAAATACTTACTTTACTCTAATTGAAGAACAAGCATCCATAGAGATACAACTCTCTCACACTCCTACTCTCTAATCTACCAAGGAGAGGCCTCTCCTTTGAAGGGAAGCTCTCATCCTTGGGTGAAGTGGTGTGTCCCTATTCTTACCCCCTTCCCTTCTATTTATAGGCCCGGGTCACCGCGTGAGAACACCCCAAGCACCATGGGAATGCCCTTAGGATCCAATGGGGAGACGACACGTGGAGGATGGGCGCGAACCGCCTTAAGGTGGGGTCGGCCGACCGGGTCGGCTCCGATCGCGCCGCCTTTCGTCTGGGTGACTGCCAAGTGGGTCCTCAAGGCGGTTCCCGGTGTATGGGTTGGTTGGAGGCGGTTTGCTCGGGTTGTGGGCCCTCGAATCCTTGTGCTGAACACATGGCGGCGTCTGATTCGTCGGGAAGTGCTTCTCTTGGATTGATGAGGTGTCATGGACACATGGCATCCTGTGTGCCAGCACGTCGCTACGTGGCCTGGTGTGGGTCCCACCGGGCCCACATATCAAGATGGTGATCTTGTCTTGTGCATATCTCTTTCATCCGGACTCAGAAGTAGACATATGATATATCCATTTTGATCGTCTCGACGAGCCCGTCGCAATGGTGCAGTCCAAATTGGCATTTGAAGTTGTTATGTATGATGTCCTATATAAGCCATTGGATCACTTGCTCTCAATTGTCTCATTTATCACGTATTCTGGTGCATCCTGCAACAAAAGCTAGAAACACCAACACTTGTGGAACTTGTCAGTATAAAGCCCTATTCTAGTGTTGATGATCACTTTTCATTCATTTTTATGCAGGAGTTGACGGCATAAAAGTAGCACTTAACAGTCGTCAACAACACCCCCACACTTGACCTTTGCTCGTCCCGAGTAAAGGGAAACAGATCAAGGTGAGACATGATATCCAAAGGTTTAAGCGAGCATAAGAGATATTCCAAACCATACCTTATACTTGTGAACTCTATGGAGTGTCTATCATGCCATATTGGGTAGTTGAGGAATGGAACGGTCATGAATCAAATCACTCCTGCTCATCATGTTAAGTAACTTGGGGTTTTGCAATAAATTTTCAAAACAAACCTTGCTTAGCTCCTCATTTGATTCTCTCAGATCGCTCATTGTGTATATGTCCTCACCAAGGCATTAGATTTGCCTTTCTTTCATCCTACTTCTAATGATGGCTATATGTGGAGCTCAGGGTAGGACAAAAGATAAAGCATACTTGCATCACATCTATTGCAAAGTCAAAAACCGGATCCAAAGAGAAAATCAAATCATACAATCATATCAAGATGTGCACAGGTATGGATATGATGGATATGGTAAGGTGGATACTAGGCCCGGAATGGGTGCAAGTTATTACCATCAAATTTTGGAACTCCATTTTGCATGATTCCATCTCTCTCCCTTTTCTTCTTTCTTTTGAACATGGGCTATCTCTTTTTTTTGAGCATTTTTTGACTCATGCCTTGAGCATGGTTTTTTTTTCTTTTTTTTTAGCCCATGTCTCTTTTTTCAAAAATACTTTTGGAGAGAAAGGTCACACCACACACGAAACTTTATTTTATGAAGTGGATGGATGATACAATGCTAACTTCCAGTGTAGAAGCATAGCAAGGGGATATGGAGTGCACATGGATCTTGATCATGAAAGCATGAAAAGAATTCTCACGAGGGTCACAACAATTTGACAAAGCTCAATACAATAACAAGCAGCATATGAGTCTAAGGTTTTCAAGATAACTCATCATATGACTTTGGTAGGACTTTGGCATATCAAAGAGGAGCTTTGCAAAGGGTTTTCAAGTTTTCAAATAAAATTCCCAAGCACTCGAACATTCAGAGAGAAGATCAAATCATCAAACCATATCACAAACATCAACTACTTAGATGAGCATGAGTTCCCTAATGATATTTGTTCACAAGCATCAAGATAATAAGTATGGAATAAAACATATGCAAGCCAACCATAGGAAACATGTAGAGCAAGCAGAGCACAAATTGCTAAGTTTGATTTAAAAGATATGAATTGAAATTCAATCAAACTCATGGATCAGGGAGAACAGAAAGTGAGATAATGCTGCACATACCATCGCTCTTGAAGGATATAGGGATTAAGGAGAACCAGTGGTGATTCGGCTGACCCATAGGGGCAGCCGGCTCACTCTAGTTTACCTTGTCCCTTGTCATGAAAGCGCAGTCGATGTTGTGCAACGCCTGTGTGGGAGATCTCAAGTGTGTATGTCGATGATAAGCTTGGGAGATCTCCCCCACACTTGTTCATGTATCTGGTGCTATCTTCAAACAAAGGAAAAACAAAAGATGGACTCTTCTGGTTCGAGAACCAGTGAGCCTTTATTCAAATTCAAATATTTTTTTGTTTTTTATATTCACCATGAGATACCTCAAACAAGGCCGAGATGCCTTGGCTTACCTTCCCATTTGAATCAAGCTCGATGACTTACCCCATTTGAATTCAAAATTCCTGCAAGGGTTAGTCTGCATATACAACCAATATCCATGCATGCATTCACTATAAGGTTCATCAATCAAACTCGACACCATGTCTTGTTTGATTGAAGAAGATGGTTTTAACCTAAGCACCATGCTTAATTTAAAACAACCTATGAATGCACATGGCTAAACATGCACTCAAACCAAAGCATAACAAACATAGATAAAGGAAGCATGAAAGCAAGATCAAGCTATTTCCAAAGGGATATAAACATGAGCATAAGATGGTGAACATCGGGCAACCTCCCGAAAGGGCTTTGTTTAAAGTCAAAAGCAGGACGTACCTAGCTAGTTGGGCAAGATGCAAGAGCTAACATCATCTCCAAACAAGGATAAGATTTTGTGTGAGGGGAACTTTACTCAGGATACTCACATACCTCCCCCACACTTGAAGTTTGCATTTCTAGGCAACAAAACTCAAGTGTGTGGAGATCAAGCTTCCTTTTGTAATGTTCCTTCACCAAAAACTTACCAAAGTGTTGAGGTGATGCAGCTCACATGTTCTTAGGTGCTACCTGTCTGTCATTCTTTATAATCTTCACCTAAAAGGGTTAGGACCAAAAATACCCGAAGGACAACCTATACTAAAAACATGCTCTTGCTTTTTATTTGAAAAGGGAAATAAAACAAACCTAATCCAGGCTATCTCCTGGTAGTGCTTTGTTTATGGTCATAAGCTCGACCTAGGAACTTCTTCTTGCAGCTATCATTGGTGATGTCATTCCCGTCTCACCACCAATTGTTAATGTATCATGGAAGCTTCAGCTGCAAGGTTAGTGCCATAGTGCATACACGAAATCTGCAATACTTATGGTAAACATATGCATCTACAACCAACCTTCTAAACTTTTTACATGAGAGGACCATAAGGCGGTTGTAGCCCTTGAGCATGCTCCGTGCACTGAGCATAGCTGACCCGGGAGAAGGATGAGGCAAGCATGGTTCCTGAGGTATATCAAGAGTGAAACTACCATGCTTGTCAATGGAATCCTTTTCTCCGGACTCCAGAGTCGGCGCCTCATATGTTTTCATGGCCCATGAATTCTCCAGCTCAAGAGATTCATCACGGAAGCTCGATGTTGATTCTCGATCAAGGTCGAGAGCAACATAGTATGGGCCAGTGGGAAGAGGCTCAAACTTAGTCGAGAGTGATGATGATCGTTCGTCTTCACAAAGGTGAAGAGGGTCTTCCGAGTCGTACTCCTAAGGAGTAGAGAATTCTACACCCTCAATGAGAACAGCCTCGGACAATGCAAACGGAGATACATGCATCGTCTCCTCAAGCGAGTCTTGCTTGGGAAGAGGCTTTGCCATAGAACTTTCTGAAAACAAGGGAGTGGTGGCAGAAGCGGCTTCCCTAAGCTTTTCATCTAGGCTCCCTCGAGATGTATCAAGAAGTTTTTCTGTAGGGGAGCCTAGGAGGAGATCAAGATCGAGGACATCAAAGATGTAGAAGTCTAGATTAACCTTGATCTTGTATACTAAGAGCGGCACAGCACATGAAACCCCCCGACACTCAAGAATGTGTCCAGAGGGACAACTCTTGAGGAGCTTGTCGGATGATCTTAGCGTAACATTGCCCAAAAGAGTGTACGCTAGGTGCCATGGCATGACATTAACCTCCATAGAGTGTTTAGATGGGCTTCTACGATAATCCCTTTTATGGAACAAGAAATGATCGTAGAGGGTGAACTAATCCAAAGTGCTTCAGAAAAGTGTCCCACTCCATTCAACCACTTCTTCTCCATAGCCTCCATGATAGATGTCTCGTTTGGAGGATCGGGAGGCAAAGGAGATACCGTAGGCCTAGAGGAAGGTTCTGTCAAAGGATTTGTGGATGGCTGGATTTGGACAGAAGAGGGCTCCTTCCCTTGTTGGGCATCTAAGCGATTCGAGGTGCTTTTGGGATTTTCAGAAGGGTCATCCTCGAATTGATAGAGGAACTTCGGAGGTTGAATTTCTTCTTTCTCCATGGTTCCTGGTTCAGGTGAGGGTTCCATGGCTGAATATGAGGATGTGGAAGGTGATGGATCGGATTCAGCCGCTAGAAGATCCTCATGGCTTGACTCAGATTCCTCTCGGTAGGATCTGGGATTGACTTCGAAGTAGGAATCTAGGAAACTCCAACCTTCAGCTGGTTCCCTCTCAAGAAATGGCTTTCCGAAGTCAATACGACAGACAGACCGACCATCATAAAAATTGCAAAGCAACTGAGAGTCAGGTATCGACAAGGGCGGTCCATAATACACTAAGCGTGTAAATCTAGCCCAGGCCATGTCTATCGTTTCCTTCTCTTTTCGTTGAAAACAATGGATATCTTCCCGTAAACCAGCAACACGAGATGGAGGAAAGAACTCAAGACAAAACTTGTCCCTAAGCTCTCCCCAACTATCGTTCGCGCTACCTACAGTATATGTGTACCATTGCTCCGCCTTCCTATTGACATTTCTAAACGTCGATCACTTAAGAACAGATTGGAAATCCATCCTTAGCGTCAGCGCTAGAAATGCTTGTTGGCATTTCCGAATGTCACAACTAATGGCGCAGTTAGCGTGAACATCGAGACTTGCCATAGGTTAATCTAAACGATCATGAACGAATCCGCAAGCGCACAGATAAACCATTGTAGCATTTCCCCAAGGAAAGAGAGTATTCCAAGGGCATCGAATCCAAGGAAGGCAATGGCGGATATCTTAGACTTATGCTTTTGCTCTGAATGTAAACCAAGAGATAGATATAGGGAAAACACACTCAAAGGCAGGGGTAAGATAAAAGATAATAGGGGTAGTGTGACACACACACCTCAAATCTACCTCTACTCTAGCACACTATGGCTTAGGGGGAACATACGAGTTAGCTCTAGGTTCTAATGTACTAAACATACAAAGCTAGAAGATACAAGAGATAGGCATGAGTATTGCATGAGGGAAACATGGTTCAGCACCTAGGTACAAACGGGGAGCTAGCCCGCAACGACCAGCACTCTGCGAAACTAAACTTTAGACTCCTATAGCAGGTACCCCAACACGGAGGTTGCCCTAGGATCCAACAGGGCTGTCACCACCTGAGGACCGACCTCTCGTTACGGGGGGTATGCTCATAACTATCGTAGCCAGACAACCCAGGCACCATGCCTACGTTGCTGCTAGACTTCACCCGGCCCGGGCTATTGTGACCCAGGGTGAGAGCCACCAGAAGACTGGTCAACTAGACCGAGTACCGTAGCTTGAACACAGACCCCATGCAACACTCTCATGCTATCTAACAAGATCAACTAAGGCTAGACATACGAACAGATATGAACTCTCTTATCTCTAATCAACAAGATCAAAGGGTCGTGTTCGTGAAGAACACGAGCCTCTAACTTATGAACAAACACATAAGGAAGGAGTTTATCATCCTTCAAGTGGATCAAAAGGTAGTGCTTACGAAGAACACGAGCCTCTAAATGATGAACAGAAGATGAACTCAAGAACACATCAAGAATATGATCTACCATGACTTTATATGAAATAGCTGAATAACTGAAGTAGATCAAAGTCATACAAAGAAATAAAGATAAAAGAGAACTCATACCTAAACTTCCAAGAGGACTTGGAACCTGAAGAAGAGCTACTCTAGCCTACCCCCTAGCCTTGGAAACTAAAAGTGAGAGGAGAATGAGAGAGTGGTGTGTGAGAAATGGGAGCCCCTCCCCTCCTATTTATAGAGGAGGACAAGGCTTGCTCGGACGCCCAAATGGCCCCTAAACACCCGGGACTGCAGCAAGTGACCAATGAGGAGCAACCACGTGTAGGGGCCAGATGGGCGCCCCCTAGGTCGGTTCGGCCGATCCTAGGTTCGGCCGACCCCCTAGGGTGGCCCCACCTGGTGTGCTTCCTCTAGGTGGCTGCCCTGTGGGCCCTCTGATCCATCCCCGGTGCATGGCTTGATTTGGTATCCGAGGTGGGCCCTTTGATCCATGTGAAGTCCATGTGGCGTCCTCTGATTCGTCGGTGAGTGCCTCCCCTGGATCGATGACGTGTCTTGCCATGTTTCCTTTGGTGGCAGCCACCTCCTCAGCTGAGTTGGCATGGTTTCTTCATAGGAGTGGAGTTTCCATCTCTTTTAAGGGGTAAATCACCTACATACAAATAATCTCCAAGGACAAGTGGAACTACATTATTCAAACCTAAATGGTAGTAAATAATGCATATGCCTCCATTTATGTGAGAATATTGAGGGTTGGAAATGGTGAATTTCCACCGTCAACAAACTCCCCCAAGCTAACCTCTTTCTCGTCTCGAAGCAAGACATTAGAGACTTAGGTTGGTTGATTAGGAGTTGCTACAATGTTGTATTCTCAACTTATGGCAAACATACAGCAAAGTACTCTACCAAGAGTTGAACAAGTTGGCAATGTTCTTACCTTTCGCCTGATACGTGGGACATATAGCTTCACCTGCCTTGGGCAGTTGAGAGACAGAATGGTTATATAGAGAACGCATAATCACTCATACCTTGATCAGCTTAGCAATCCAGAGGTTTTGCAAAATTTTCAAAAGAAAAATCAGACTTCGTCAAATGATACTCTCAGATCGCTCAAAGGTGTATGATTCCTCACCAAGGCATCAATGTTGCCTTTCTTCACATCGTACTCCTAATAGGCTTTATGTGGAGCTGTAGGTAGGGAAGATGTGGCATACTTGTCTCTCATGTTTTGCTAAGTCAAAAACCGGATCCTTGGAAGAAACAAACATACATCCTGATCAAGATGTGCATATGTGTGTGAGGGATATGAGCATGACAAGGTGGATACTAGGCCCGGAAATGGGTGCTAGATATTGCTATGTTTTATAATGAGGGATTGATGGTAAGGTGGACACTAGCCTCGGAGTAGGTACTAGTTATTACCATCTATATGGTGGAACTCTTTTTCTTGCACATATCAATCCCTTTTTCTCCTTTAAAATTTTTCCGAGACTTGGGCTAGCTCTCTTTATTTATTTTTGCCATGCTTTTGAGCATGCTTTTCTCTCTTTTTTTTAGCTAGCCCTTTGTCTCTATTGGAGATATTTGGAGAGGGATGAATGATGCAAAGATACATAGAGTTTTATTTGCGAAAGAATGCATAAGCAGTATGGAGTAAATGATGAATGCTTAACTTCCAGTGTAGAAGTTTAGCATGAACATGTACGTGATCTTGATCAGGGGAGTATGAGTTCTAACAAGGGTCACAACAATTTGACAAAGCTCAATGAGAGAACAAGCTGCATATGTGGAGGCTAAGAACTAGAATCTACATATGGCCTTGGATGGGAAATTCTCATCATTGAGGAACTCATCATGTTTTGTTTTTTTTTTCAAAAAGGAAAACTCTGGATGTCAAGCATCACTAAGCACAAGATCATAGCACTCTATTCTACCATATCATGTCTCACAACAACTTAGGCAAGGATCATGCTTTTTGCTACCCACAGTTTTCAAGCTAAGGTTTGAACATACAAGCCAACAAACTCAAACTTAGGTAGGATACAAAGTTGTAAGCAGGACATACGAGGAGAATAAACAGAGCAACTATTCATCATTTCAACCATAGAGGCAAAGCATTCTTACTAAGCATATCAAACCAAACTAAGCAAATGATGAAAGCAAATAAATATTTTTGGTCTTTTTATTTTGCAGATTTTTTTGGATTTTCATTTATAGGATATTCTAAAAATGCAGGAAGATACAAGTTACCTCAGGATGGGGGTCCTCCCCCAAGCTAGCTTCAGGCTCACTGCGGAGGAGGGTAGAAGAAACCCTGACTCGCGTAGTAAGCCCTCTGCGCATCCATGTACTGCCGCTGATCTTGCTGCATGGCTGCTATCCTCTCACCAGCCTGACGCTGCCACACAGAGGTAGACTCGACGTGGGTGTTCAGTGTCTCCTCCAATCCCGTGACCTGGACGGTGAGCTCTCCCATCTGCTGTGCGAGCTGAGCATCGCGTGCAGAGGCTGAAGAGTGTCGCCGGAAGGACGAAGACGGAGGTAGACCACCGGAGCTGGAACTAGCGGGTGTGGCCCACTGAGCTCTGCTCGCGTCCGCCCAAGCCGTGCCACTCGCACTCGGCTGGTAGGTGGGCTGGTCCCAACCCGGTGCATATCCAGGGGTAACCCCGGACATGTTCCCCGCAGGGGCCCCTCTTGCCACCGGTGGTGTAACAGGCTGTGGTGGTGGTGTCGGCTGTGACTGCTGCTGCTACTGCTGCATGTGTGCTCTCTTTGCCGCGCTCCTGGTGGACCTGCCCGAAACACTAGCACGACGGCTTTCCTCTTGTGTAACAAGGGGAATGGTTAGTGACTTCGAGTTATACAATCCAAACCCTGGGTTAGGTAACGGGATTTGGTTTGCATAGCCCGGAAAGAAGAAAGTCAAAGAATCATTTGGGCCCCTCTTGAGTATATGCCCCTGGATCAAGTATGCCTCATCAATGAGAACTCGGGGCGTCCCGATGAAGGGTACGGGATTCCCACTAAGAACCCCGAGTCTGAGAGCAATACGAGTCACCAAAGCCGTACACTCAATAGGACCTATCATCTTGAAATTCGTCATGCACTGCCGAATCATTGCTTTATCAGGAGAGACCTTGATCTGGTTGACAGCGGCGTATAATAGCATCATCTCATCGCTGCGCACGGGCCGAACATCCTCTCGTGGAAAGAGAGTAATGGCGAGCCACTTGTGCCATAGGCGGAGAGTGGGATGCACAATATCGTTGCACCGAGGTACAAACTTGCCACTGTAAACAAGACCAGAGATATCTGCCCAGAAAGATTCCCGAACATAACCCTCACAAGCTCGCTACAAAGAGACAGCACAACGAGGACTAAAACCAAGAAGACGACTAAGATCCTTCCAAGAAAGACAATAATCGGTCCCGAAAAGACGAAACTCAACGCCATCCGGGGTCTCAGTAAGAGAGCAAAGAAACTAGATGGTGAGGGGCCGAGAGCCAAGCTCTGTAACCGGCGCAAACTCCTCCCAACCAAGAGCATGCCAGATGGAAGCGAACTCGAGATTCATACCTGTCTTCTCCATGAGAGTCGGGTCGAAGTCCCTGGTGTGGCCGAAGACTCGGTCCTTCTGGAGAGCATAGGCCTGCTCCTCTCGAGTGCCCCGCAAGCTGAGGTAGGGGGTGTCGTCGACGACCTCCTCCACGGCTTGTGGCTCGGCTTGCTCTTCTTGCTCTTCTTCATAATCCATCGTTGACGGGCTCGGCGTCAGCTCGGTGGGGGTGGATGCACTCGTGCTTGCCCGCGAACAGGAGCGTGAGCGTGTCACCCTCCGGAGAGTGTTTGCCGCCCAATTCATGCTAGCACAACAACAACAAGAGCAACTCGGTGATGGGTTAGTAAAATCGAATGAAGTTCTTATCGAGTTTGCTCCACCAACAACAATATTTTCAGCAACACACTAGAGAGACCACTTGATGATCCAATCTTGAGCAAGAAATCTAAGAAAACCAAGAGAGCAAGGAGTAGAGAGGGGAGTGTGAATGAAATGAGTTGCATGGGTGAAGAACACCCCCTCTCGGGTCCAATTTATACAGCAAAGGGGCAGCACACCACGGGATAGCCATTGGGCAACGACTAGGAGCCATTGGCCAAAGCTGGGCCCACATGACCGTTACCAGGGTTCGGCCGAACCCTAGTTCGGCCGGCCTAGTGGTGGGCCCGGTGCTGGCCCCCTTTGGCAGGTGTGCCACCAACAGCTATATGAAGATATGCCAAGGTGCACCGACCAAAGTTTACTCCAGAAATTGCCCAAATGAATTTTCTATGGTTTTCAAACTCAGAAATTATTTTCAGAAATTTTATTTGGAAAAGGGAAAAGGGCTAGATAAATCTAGCATGCAAATGCAGAGTTTTGGAAAATCAAATATGCAATTTTGGAAATAGAATTTTGGAAAGGGAAATATGAGATAAATACCAGCTTTAACCTTTTTGGTAGAAAGGACCCATTATTTTTAGTCCGACGAGTTGGACTCTTCTCAGTGATCAGTTCCATTCAGCACCCCACTCCTGAGAAGTAGAGGTTGGTGCCATCTCAATCTTCCGTCATTCTTTCCGAATTTTCCTTAACCTCTTTGACGGAGATTTCTTCCTTGGGGGTGAAGGCTCCGTCCTTCCCCCAAGCTGCTCAACACTATCTTGCACCAAATAGCATTGCTCTTCCTTGTCCTGAAACTTGAACTTCAAGTTCCTCTCCCCAATGCGGAAACGGATGATACCGGAACCCACATTGATTCTAGCTCGGACATCACTGAGAAATGGTCGCCCAAGGATGAGCGGCATTCCTCCCTCGTCATCCATGTCAAGGACCACGAAATCCGCGAAGACATAAGAGCTCTTGACCTTAACCAATAAACTCTCGGCAATTCCTTCTGGGTATCGGATCGTTGAATCAGCGAGTTGGATAGTCCGTGCTGTTGGAGAGAGAGCTGGATATCCCAGTTGCTCGAACATGGCCTTGGACATGAGATTAACACTCGCACCAAGGTCACAAAGAGCATGCCTGATCTTCTTGTAATAGATTGTGCACGTGATAGTTGGGTAGCCTGGATCTTTCTTGTGCACCACGGCTGATTCCTCCCAGGGATCAAGAATTTGTTGAATGGGCTTTCCTGCATAGTCAGAGGCACGTGTCTTCCTAGGTGGCTTACCCCACCTGGTTGACACTACACTAACATTTTCACAAGAGGATACGGGTTGCCCCGGGATCCTCCCGTTATCAGGAGATGGAACCAAAGCAGCCAGTTGAGCCAACTGGGTTTCTAACATTTTGTTGAAACTCAGCTGACTCTTCTGGGTAGAAGAAAAACTATCAAGCTTAACATTGAGGCTTTCCACAGTTTTATCAAGGGCAGCTAGCTTCTTGTTAATACCTTCATTAATCTTAGCTTGCCCAAAAACAAGATCCCTCAAGGAAGGTTGGTTAGGATTGTAAGAATTACCTTGGTTACCTCCTTGATAGTAAGGGCGTTGTTGATTCCACGATTGGCCTCCTTGTTGAGATGGACGATAACCATTGTTATTGCCATTCATGTACATCACTTCCTCCTGAGTCTCTGGACAATAGTTGCCTGAGTGCCCAGTGTTGCCATAGACTTCACAGGTCATGTGAGAGTCCATAGGCAAAGAAGTAGTGGCCATGGCAGCCTTCTCGCTGGTGTAGTCATCCAATCTCTTCATAAGAAGATCCATCTTGGCAGTAATCATGTCTGCTTCCTTGACAGTATGAGTACCCCTCGGTCGTGGTTGGAGTCTTTCATCACTCCACCCTTGGTTGGAGACCATCTTCTCCATGAGTAATTTAGCATTATCAACAGTGAGTGAGAAGAATGCTCCTTGAGCAGCAGCATCAATATGGCCTCGGGCTGTCGGAGTCAACCCATTATAGAAACTTTGAAGAATGAGCCAATCTTCCATCCCATGATGAGGACAGGCCAGGACATACTCCTGAAGCCTCTCCCAAGCCTCTGGGATAGATTCACTTGCTGCTTGCTGAAAACCAGAAATCCTTCCACGAAGAGCATTGGTTTTACCCAATGGGAAGAACTTCTTGAGAAATGCCTGTGAACACTTGCTCCAAGTGTCAATAGATTTCCGGTTTGCGTAGAACCATTGCTTAGCCTTTCCCAAGAGGGAGAATGGAAATAACCGTAAACGAATAGCATCCATATTTGCACCCCTGATGACTAAAGTGCTGCACAGCTCTAGGAATTGCTGCAGATGAGCATTGGCATCCTCATTTGGCTTGCCACAGAATGGGCTAGCCTGTACCATCATGATTAAACCCGTCTTGATCTCGAAATTTTCAATCCCCATTGCCACCTCAGGGCCTTGCAACACCTGGTCAGTAGAAGGAGCTGAGTACTCATGAAGTGTCTTCTGGGCCATAGCGTTGGACGTGGATGGTACTAAGGAAGCTGGTTCGCCCTCTGGACGAGTACGACGAGGTGAGCCGAAATGAATTCGAGCTTTCCTCACAAGTGACTCGGGATCTTCAGTAAAATTCCCCGGTAGATCTTCATTATCCAAAGATAAAAGAAGACAATCAAGGTTAGCCTGCATTGAGGGTTGTCCTAACCTACTCAGAGTTTATAAACAGATGCAAAGCATAGTCATGATAATCCTGTGCCTTCCCCGGCAACGGCGCCAGAAATACTTGTTGACATTTCTAAACGTCGATCACTTAAGAACAGATTGGAAATCCATCCTTAGCGTCAGTGCTAGAAATGCTTGTTGGCATTAACCAATGTCACAACTAATGGCGCAATTAGCGTGAACATCGAGACTTGCCATATGTTAATCTAAACGATCATGAACGAATCCGCAAGCACACAGATAAACCATTGTAGCATTTCCCCAAGGAAAGAGAGTATTCCAAGGGTATCGAATCCAAGGAAGGCAATGGCGGGTATCTTAGACTTATGCTTTTTCTCTGAATGTAAACCAAGAGATAGATATAGGGAAAACACACTCAAAGGCAGGGGTAAGATAAAAGATAATAGGGGTAGTGTGACACACACACCTCAAATCTACCTCAACTCTAGCACACTACGGCTTAAGGGGAACATACGAGTTAGCTCTAGGTTCTAATGTACTAAACATACAAAGCTAGAAGATACAAGAGATAGGTATGAGGATTGCATGAGGGAAACATGGTTCAGCACCCAGGTACAAATGGGGAGCTAGCCCGCAATGACCAGCACTCTACAAAACTAGACTTTAGACTCCTACAGCAGGTACCCCAACGCGGAGGTTGCCCTAGGATCCAACAGGGCTGTCACCACCTGAGGACCGACCTCTCGTTACGGGGGGTATGCTCATAACTATCATAGCCAGACAACCCAGGCACCATGTCTACGTTGCTGCTAGACTTCACCCGGCCCGGGCTATTGTGACCCAGGGTGAGAGCCACAAGAAGACTGGTCAACTAGACTGAGTACTGTAGCTTGAACACAGACCCCATGCAACACTCTCATGCTATCTAACAAGATCAACTAAGGCTAGACATACGAACAGATATGAACTCTCTTATGTCTAATCAACAAGATCAAAGGGTCGTGTTCGTGAAGAACACGAGCCTCTAACTTATGAACAAACACATAAGGATGGAGTTTATCATCCTTCAAGTGGATCAAAAGGTAGTGCTCACGAAGAACACGAGCCTCTAAATGATGAACAGAGGATGAACTCAAGAACACATCAAGAATATGATCTACCATGACTTTATATGAAATAGCTGAATAACTGAAGTAGATCAAAGTCATACAAAGAAATAAAGATAAAAGAGAACTCATACCTAAACTTCCAAGAGGACTTGGAACCTGAAGAAGAGCTACTCTAGCCTACCCCCTAGCCTTGGAAACTAAAAGTGAGAGGAGAATGAGAGAGTGGTGTGTGACAAATGGGAGCCCCTCCCCTCCTATTTATAGAGGAGGACAAGGCTTGCTCGGACGCCCAAATGGCCCATAAACACCCGGGACTGCAGCAAGTGACCAATGAGGAGCAACCACGTGTAGGGGCCAGATGGGCGCCCCCTAGGTCGGTTCGGCCGATCCTAGGTTCGGCCGACCCCCTAGGGTGGCCCCACCTGGTGTGCTTCCTCTAGGTGGCTGCACTGTGGGCCCTCTGATCCATCCCCGGTGCATGGCTTGTTTTGGTACCCGAGGTGGGCCCTTTGATCCATGTGAAGTCCATGTGGCGTCCTCTGATTCGTCGGTGAGTGCCTCCCCATGATCGATGATGTGTCTTGCCATGTTTCCTTTGGTGCCAGCCACCTCCTCAGCTGAGTTGGCATGGTTTCTTCATAGGAGTGGAGTTTTCATCTCTTTTAAGGGGTAAATCACCTACATACAAATAATCTCCAAGGACAAGTGGAACTACATTATTCAAACCTAAATGCTAGTAAATAATGCATATGCCTCCATTTATGTGAGAATATTGAGGGTTGGAAATGGTGAATTTCCACCGTCAACACTTCCCTACAAGAGAGTACGGAAACAACTTCCACTTGAAGGTATCCAACGTCATACCCATATTGTAGATAAGAGAACACAAGTTCTCGAAGTCACGAAGATGGTCATATGGGTTTTCGCTCGATAGACCAGAGAAGATAGTGTACCGAACGACATCGATAGTCGCAGGGAGAGGCTCACAGCCAGATGTGAGAAAAAGGCGCACCGAAGGTGGTGGCTCTGGGAGCTCTTCCCTGGGGGTAGTGATTCTTTTACAGGAAAGCTTCACCATGGGTAGCGGGGGTAAAGGTAGAAGGAAAGAAACAAAAAGGATATCTGATGGGTAACGGGGGGTGAAGGTAGAAGAAAACGAAAATGATAAATACGAGGACCACTAGGTTCGAAGATAGATACATCAACCATTCCCCGGCAACGGCACCAGAAAGCTTGTTGGGTATTTTAGCGTCACACGAAATAAATCCGCAAGCGCACGGATACCGTTGTAGCTTTCACCTCGGAGTATTCCAAGGGTGTCGAATCGAAGGGAACAGTGTGCACTAACTTTGTACTAGTCAGTCCAAGGACACACCCAGATAAAAGGCAAGGATAGAGACGATTCCTAAAGATAGCACTATAGATGAGATTAAAGGTCGATCTCTAGATAGAACTTGGCTTAGGGTACCGATAGCCCTGACTTAACAGGCGACTCCGGCACGCGGATCTATGTGGAACGGAGCTCTGACTATATCTAGCTGCGGAGGATCAATGAGGGCCAGACGGGCTGTCTCCACCACCTGGGCTGCCTCTTCTTTCTTTTGAACATGGGCTATCTCTTCTTTTTTTGAGCATTTTTTGACTCATGCCTTGAGCATAGTTTTTTTTTCTTTTTTTTAGCCCATGTCTCTTTTTTCAAAAATACTTTTGGAGAGAGAGGTCACACCACACGCGGAGCTTTATTTTATGAAATGGATGGATGATAGAATGCTAACTTCCAGTGTAGAAGTATAGCAAGGGGATATGGAGTGCACATGGATCTTGATCATGAAAGCATGAAAAGAATTCTCACGAGGGTCACAACAATTTGACAAAGCTCAATACAATAACAAGCAGCATATGAGTCTAAGGTTTTCAAGATAACTCATCATATGGCTTTGGTAGGACTTTGGCATATCAAAGAGGAGCTTTGCAAAGGGTTTTCAAGTTTTCAAATAAAATTCCCAAGCACTCGAACATTCAGAGAGAAGATCAAATCATCAAACCATATCACAAACATCAACTACTTAGATGAGCATGAGTTCCCTAATGATATTTGTTCACAAGCATCAAGATAATAAGTATGGAATAAAACATATGCAAGCCAACCATAGGAAACATGTAGAGCAAGCAGAGCACAAATTGCTAAGTTTGATTTAAAAGATATGAATTGAAATTCAATCAAACTCATGGATCAGGGAGAACAGAAAGTGAGATAATGCTGCACATACCATCGCCTTTGAAGGATATAGGGATTAAGGAGAACCAGTGGTGATTCAGCTGACCCATAGGGGCAGCCGGCTCACTCTAGTTTACCTTGTCCCTTGTCATGAAAGCGCAGTCGATGTTGTGCAACGCCTGTGTGGGAGATCTCAAGTGTGTATGTCGATGATAAGCTTGGGAGATCTCCCCCACACTTGTTCATGTACCTGGTGCTGTCTTCAAACAAAGGAAAAACAAAAGATGGACTCTTCTGGTTCGAGAACCAATGAGCCTTTATTCAAATTCAAATATTTTTTTTGTTTTTTATATTCACCATGAGATACCTCAAACAAGGCCAAGATGCCTTGGTTTACCTTCCCATTTGAATCAAGCTCGATGACTTACCCCATTTGAATTCAAAATTCCTGCAAGGGTTAGTCTGCATATACAACCAATATCCATGCATGCATTCACTATAAGGTTCATTAATCAAACTCGACACCATGTCTTGTTTGATTGAAGAAGATGGTTTTAACCTAAGCACCATGCTTAATTTAAAACAACCTATGAATGCACATGGCTAAACATGCACTCAAACCAAAGCATAACAAACATAGATAAAGGAAGCATGAAATCAAGATCAAGCTATTTCCAAAGGGATATAAACATGAGCATAAGATGGTGAACATCGGGCAACCTCCCGAAAGGGCTTGAATTATTTACCGAAAGGGATATTCACCATTTCCAACCCTCAATATTCTCACATAAATGGAGGCATATGCTTTATTTACTAGCATTTTGGTTTGAATAATGTAGTTCCAATTGTCCTTGGAGATTATTTACATGTAGGTGATTTATCCCTTAAAAGAGATGGAAACTCACCTTCTATGAAGAAACCATGCCACCTTTGCTGAGGAGGTGGCTGCCACCAAGGGAAACATGGCAATCCACGTCATCGATCCAGGGGAGGCACTCACCGACGAATCAGAGGACGCCACATGGACTTCACATGGATCAAAGGGCCCACCTCAGATACCAAATCAAGCCATGCACCGGGGGAGGATCAGAGGGCCCACAGGGCAGCCACCCAGAGGAAGCACACCAGGTGGGGCCGCCCTAGGGGGCCGGCTGATCCTAGGATCGGCCGAACTGCCTTAGTGGCGCCCCATCTGGCTCCTCCACGTGGTAGCTCCCCATTGGTCCATTGCCTCACTCCCGGGTGTTTTGGAGCACTTTGAGCCTCCGAGCAAGCCTGGTCCTTGCCTATAAATAGAAGGGGAGGGGCTCCCATTTCTCACACACCACTCTCTCATTCTCCTCTCACTTTTAGTTTCCAAGGCTAGAGGGTAGGCTAGAGTAGCTCTTATTCAGGTTCCAAGTCCTCTTGGAAGTCTAGTTATGAGTTCTCTTTTATCTTTATTTCTTTGTATGACTTTGATCTACTTCAGTTATTCAGCTATTTCATATAAAGTCATGGTAGATCATATGTTTGATATGTTCTTGAGTTCATCCTCTGTTCATCATTTAGAGGCTTGTGTTCTTCGTGAACACTACCTTTTGATCCACTTGAAGGGTGATAAACTCCTTCCTTATGTGTTTGTTCATAAGTTAGAGGCTCGTGTTCTTCACGAACACGACCCTTTGATCTTATTGATTAGACATAAGAGAGTTCATATCTGTTTGTATGTCTAGCCTTAGTTGATCTTGTTAGATGGCATGAGAGTGTTGCATGAGGTCCGGTTCAAGCTACGGTACTCGGTCTAGTTGTCCAGTCTTCTGGTGGCTCTCACCCTGGGTCACAATAGCCCGGGCCGGGTGGAGTCTAGCAGCAACGTAGGCATGGTTCCTGGGTTGTCTGGCTACGATAGTTATGAGCATACCCCCCGTAACAATAGAGGTCGGTCCTCAGGTGGTGACAGCCCTGTTGGATCCTTGGGCAACCTCCGCGCTGGGGTACCTGCTGTAGGAGTACTCATGCCCATCTCTTGTATCTTCTAGCTTTGTATGTTTAGTACATTAGAACCTAGAGCAAACTCGTATGTTCCCCCTAAGCCGTAGTGTGCTAGAGTAGAGGTAGATCTGAGTGTGTGTGTCACACTACCCCGTATATCTTTTACCGTACCCCTATTTTGAGTGTGTTGTTCCCTATATCTATCTCTTGGTTTACATTCAGAGCAAAAGCATAAGTCTAAGATATCCGCCATTGCCTTCCACAGATTCGATACCCTTGGAATACTCTCCTTCCTTAGGGAAATGCTACAATGATTTATCTGTGCGCTTGCGGATTCGTTCATGATCGTTTAGATTAACCTATGGCAAGTCTCGATGTTCACGCTAACCGCGCCATTAGTTGTGACATTGAGAGATGCCTAAAAAGCATTTCTAGCGCTGACGCTAAGGATGGATCCCAAATCTGTTCTTAAGTGATCGACGTTATGAAATGTCAACAAGCATTTCTGGCGCCGTTGCCGGGGGAGGCATAGGATTATCATGACTATGCTTTGCATCTGTATATAAACTCTGAGTAGGTTAGGACAACTCTCAATGCAGGCTAACCTTGATTGTCTTCTTTTATCTTTGGATGATGAAGACAGGTAGTGTATGACTGATTTCGACCTACCAGGGAATTTTACTGAAGATCCCGAGTCACTTGTGAGGAAAGCTCGAATTCATTTCTGCTCACCTCGTCGTACTCGTCCGGAGGGCGAACCAGCTTCGTTTGTACCATCCACATCCAACACTATGGCCCAGAAGACACTTCGTGAGTACTCAACTCCTTTCGCTGATCAGGTGCTGCAAGGCCCTGAGGTGGCAATGGGGACTAAAAATTTTGAGATCAAGACGAGTCTAATCATGATGGTACAGGCTAGCCTATTCTGTGGCAAGCCAAATGAGGATGCCAATGCTCATCTGCAGCAATTCCTAGAGCTATGCAGCACTTTCGTCATCAGGGGTGCAAATATGGATGTTGTTCGTCTACGGCTGTTTCCATTCTCCCTCCTGGGAAAGCTAAGCAATGGTTCTATGCGAATCGTGAAGCTATTAACACTTGGAGTAAGTGTTCAGAGGCATTTCTCAAGAAGTTCTTCCCATTGGGTAAAACCAATGCTCTTCGTGGAAGGATTTTTGGTTTTCATCAAGCAGCAAGTGAATCTATTCCAGAGGCTTGGGAAAGGCTTCAGGAGTATGTCCTGGCCTGTCCTCACCATCGGATGGAAGATTGGCTTATTCTTCAAAGCTTCTATAATGGGTTGACTCCGACAGCCCGAGGCCATATTGATGCTGCTGCTCAAGGAGCATTCTTCTCACTCACTGTTGATGATGCTAAATTACTCATTGAGAAGATGGTCTCCAACCAAGGGTGGAGTGATGAAAGACTCCAACCACGACCAAGGGGTACTCACACTGTCAAGGAAGCAGACATGATTACTGCCAAGATGGATCTTCTTATGAAAAGATTGGATGACTACACCAGTGAGAAGGCTGCCATGGCCACCACTACTCTGCCTATGGACTCTCACATGACTTGTGAAGTCTGTGGCAACACTGGGCACTCAGGCAACTACTGTGCATAAACTCAGGAGGAAGTGATGTACATGAATGGCAACAACAACGGTTATCGTCCACCTCAACAAGGAGGCCAATCGTGGAATCAACAACGCCCTTATTATCAAGGAGGTAACCAAGGTAATTTGTACAATCCCAACCAACCCTCCTTGAGAGATCTTGTTTTGGGCAAGCTAAGATTAATGAAGGTATTAACAAGAAGCTAGCTGCCCTTGATAAAACTGTGGAAAGCCTCAACGTTAAGCTTGATAGTTTTTCTTCTGCTCAGAAGAGTCAGCTAAGTTTCAACAAAATGTTAGAAACTCAGTTGGCCCAACTGGCTGCTTCTGTTCCCTCTGTTGAAAATGCAAATGCGGTAACCACGAGAGGAGGTAAATCCACTCGGGATCCACCGTATCCTAACCATGCAGGGACAGATAAGAAAGGCATAACAGAAATTGAGAATATCCATGAGGATTCATCCGACTCGGAAGAATTCCCCTAGGTAAGGAAGGTACCACCAATAGATAAAGCACTGATAGGAGTGACGGCGCATCCGGGTTTCGTAGAAGCCAATGTGATGCCGTTCCCTCAAAAGAGCAGGAAGGCAACAATAGATGAACAGTTTAATCGCTTCGTAGACATGATTCAGAAGGTCTATATCAATGTCCCATTGCTTGAGGCAACACGCGTACCCACTTACGCATGTTATCTCAAGGACATCCTAACCAAGAAGCGAGCTCTTCCCACAACCGAAGTGGTACGACTCACGGAGGAGTGCAGTGCTGCTATTCTCAACCGCCTCCCTGAGAAGAAGAAGGATCCAGGGTGTCCCACAATCACTTGTATGATTGGGACCCAACGTTTCGACCATGCTCTCTGTGACCTAGGGGCCAGCGTCAGCGTCATGCCTAAGGTAGTCTTTGATCAACTTAACTACACGAGTCTTTCTCCAACCACTTTGCAGCTGCAGCTGGCCGATTCTTCAGTCCGATACCCAGCGGGGATAGCTGAGGACATTCAAGTGAATGTTCGAGATTGCTTTATTCCCGTTGACTTTGTGGTGCTGGACATGGAGATTGCCAAGGAGGTGCCGCTCATACTTGGGCGACCATTTCTGAGTACAGCTGATGCACAAATTGATGTGGGGGCTGGTGTGATCCGTCTCTACATCAATGGCAAAGAGGAGAGGTTCGAGTTTCGTCCAAGAAAAGAACAGTGCTCGATGATCAAGGGTTTACCAACTTCCGACACCCCGGCACGAGAGGTCGAAGTGCCACCACGACAAGTGGACAACCGCATTGCATTCATGAAGAATTTTTGGAAGGAAGAACGCCAACTCATGGGCACGGGATAGAAACAGTATTGGAAGTCTCTGTCCCAGTCCAAGAGACCACCTCCTATGCATCACAACCCACACAACACTCAAAAGATGTGGCAGAGGGTGAGTAGGAAGCTGACTTCTCGTCCAAAGGAAACGGCTGCCCCACTGCCCAAGTGAGAACTTCGGAACCAAGTCTAGCTCTAAAGACTTAAAATAATGAGCTCTGCACCGACAGGTAAGTTCGGTAAGTTATCCTCATTTTCCATTACAATAAAATTCTGGTTAAGGAAAAGCAATCTACCTCTGCTTTGTGTTTTCTGCATTCCTGCTGGAGCAAGCTCAGGGGTAATGTCCATCCGGACATTCCTTGAGCTTGTACCGTGGTACTAACTTGTCACAGCCACCACCACCACAGCCACAGCCTGCTACGCCACCAGTGGCAGGAGGGGCCCCTGCGGGGTATATGTTCAGGGTTACCCCTGGGTATACACCTGGCTGGGATCAGCCCACCTACCAGCTGAGTGCGAGTGGCACGGCTTGGGCGGGTGCGAGCAGTACTCAGTGGGCTACACCCGCTAGTTCCAGCTTCGGTGGTCCACCTCCGTCTTCGTCCTTCCGGCGGCACTCCTCAGCCTCTGCACGCGATGCTCAGATCGCGCAGCAGATGGGAGAGCTCACCGTCCAGGTCATGGGATTGGAGGAGACGCTGAACACCCACGTCGAGTCTACCTCAGCGTGGCAGCGTCAGGCTGGTGAGAGGATAGCAGCCATGCAGCAGGATCAGCAGCGATACATGGAGGCGCAGAGGGCTTACTACGCGAGTCAGGGTTTCTTCTACCCTCCTCTGCAGTGAGCCTGAAGCTAGCTTGGGGGAGGACCCCCATCCTGAGGTAACTTGTATCTTCCTTTGTTTTCAGAATACCTTATAAATGAAAATCCAAAAAAATCTACAAAAATAAAAAGACCAAAAATATTTATTTCCTTTCATCATCATTTGCTTAGTTTGCTTTGATATGCTTAGTAAGAATGCTTTGCCTCTATGGTTGAAATGATGAATAGTTGCTCTGTTTATTCTCCTTATATGTCTTGCTTACAACTTTGTATCCTACCTAAGTTTTGAGTTTGTTGGCTTGTATGTTCAAACCTTAGCTTGAAAAACTGTGGGTAGCAAAAAGCATGATCCTTGCCTAGGTTGTTGTGAGACATGATATGGTAGAATAGAGTGTTATGATCTTGTGCTTAGTGACGCTTGACATCTGGAGTTTTCCTTTTTGAAAAATCAAAACATGATGAGTTCCTCAATTATGAGAATTTCCCATCCAAGGCCATATGTAGATTCTAGTTCTTAGCCTCCACATATGCAGCTTGTTCTCTCATTGAGCTTTGTCAAATTGTTGTGACCCTTGTTAGAACTCATACTCCCCTGATCAAGATCACGTACACGTTCATGCTAAAACTTCTACACTGGAAGTTAGCATTCATCATTTGCTCCATATTGCTTATGCATTCCTCCATAAATAAAACTCTATGTATCTTTGCATCATTCATCCCTCTCCAAATATCTCCAATAGAGACAAAGGGCTAGCTAAAAAAAAGCATGCTCAAAAGCATGGCAAAAATAAATAAAGAGAGCTAGCCCAAGTCTCGGAAATTTCAAAAGGAGAAAAAGGGATTGATATGTGCAAGAGAAAGAGTTCCACCATGTAGATGGTAATAACTAGTACCTACTCCGGGGCTAGTGTCCACCTTACCATCAATCCCTCATTCCCTCACATAAAGCATGGTAATATCTAGCACCCATTTCCAGGCCTAGTATCCACCTTGCCATGCTCGTATCCGTCACACACATATGCACATCTTGATCAGGATGTATGTTTGTTTCTTTCAAGGATCCGGTTTTTGACTTAGCAAAACATGAGAGACAAGTATGCCACATCTTCCCTACCTACAGCTCCACATACAGCCTATTAGGAGTAGGATGTGAAGAAAGGCAACATTGATGCCTTGGTGAGGAACCATACACTTTTGAGTGATCCGAGAGTATCATTTGAGGAACTCTGATTTTCTTTTGGAAAATTTTGCAAAACCTCCGGATTGATAAGCTGATCAAGGTATGAGTGATTATGTACATGCTATATAACCATTTTGTCTCTCAACCGCCCAAGGCAGGTGAAGCTATATGCCCCACGTATTAGGTGAAAGGTAAGAGCATTGCCAACTTGTTCAACTCTTGGTAGAATACTTTGCTGTATGTTTGCCATAAGTTGAGAATACAACATTGTAGCAACTCCTAATCAACCAACCTAAGTCTCTAATGTCTTGCTTCGAGACAAGCAAGAGGTTAGCTTGGGGGAGTTTGTTGACGGTTGAAATTCACCATTTCCAACCCTCAATATTCTCACATAAATAGAGGCATATGCATTATTTACTAGCATTTTGGTTTGAATAATGTAGTTCCACTTGTCCTTGGAGATTATTTGTATGTAGGTGATTTACCCCTTAAAAGAGATGGAAACTCACCTTCAATGAAGAAACCATGCCAACTCAGCTGAGGAGGTGGCTGCCACCAAGGGAAACATGGCAATCCACGTCATCGATCCAGGGGAGGCACTCACCGACGAATCAGAGGACGCCACTTGGACTTCACATGGATCAAAGGGCCCATATCGGATACCAAATCAAGCCATGCACCGGGGATGGATCAGAGGGCCCACAGGGCAGCCAACCAGAGGAAGGCCACCTGGTGGGGCCACCCTAGGGGGCCGGTCGATCCTAGGATCGGCCGAACCGCCTTTGGAGGTACCATCCTGGCCCTCCACGTGGCAGCCCCCTATTGGTCCATTGCCTCACTCCCGGGTGTTTAGGGGTCATTTGGTTCTCCGAGCAATCCTTGTCCTTGCCTATAAATAGAAGGGGAGGGGCTCCCATTTCTCACACACCACTCTCTCATTCTCCTCTCACTTTTAGTTTCCAAGGCTAGGGGGTAGGCTAGAGTAGTTCTCATTCAGGTTCCAAGTCCTCTTGGAAGTTTAGGTATGAGTTCGCTTTTATCTTTATTTCTTTGTATGACTTTGATCTACTTCAGTTATTCAGCTATTTCATATAAAGTCAAGGTAGATCATATGTTTGATATGTTCTTGAGTTCATCATTTAGAGGCTTGTGTTCTTCGTGAACACTACCTTTTGATCCACTTGAAGGGTGATAAACTCCTTCCTTATGTGTTTTTTCATAAGTTAGAGGCTCGTGTTCTTCATGAACACGACCCTTTGATCTTATTGATTAGACATAAGAGAGTTCATATCTGTTTGTATGTCTAGCCTTAGTTGATCTTGTTAGATGGCATGAGAGTGTTGCATGAGGTCTGTGTTCAAGCTACGGTACTCGGTCTAGTTGACTAGTCTTCTAGTGGCTCTCACCCTAGGTCACAATAGCCCGGGCCGGGTGGAGTCTAGCAGCAACGTAGGCATGGTGCCTGGGTTGTCTGGATACGATAGTTATGAGCATACCCCCCGTAATGATAGAGGTCGGTCCTCAGGTGGTGACAGCCCTGTTGGATCCTTGGGCAACCTCCGCACTGGGGTACCTGCTGTAGGAGTCTAAAGTCTAGTTTCGCAGAGTGCGGGTCATCGCGGGCTAGCTCCCCGTTTGTACCTGGGTGCTGAACCTTATCTCTCTCATGCAATACTCATGCCCATCTCTTGTATCTTCTAGCTTTGTATGTTTAGTACATTAGAACCTAGAGCTAACTCGTATGTTCCCCCTAAGCCGTAGTGTGCTAGAGTAGAGGTAGATCTGAGTGTGTGTGTCACACTACCCCGTATATCTTTTATCTTACCCCTGTTTTGAGTGTGTTGTTCCCTATATCTATCTCTTGGTTTACATTCAGAGCAAAAGCATAAGTCTAAGATATCCGCCATTGCCTTCCACAGATTCGATACCCTTGGAATACTCTCCTTCCTTAGGGAAATGCTACAATGGTTTATCTGTGCGCTTGCAGATTTGTTCATGATCGTTTAGATTAACCTATGGCAAGTCTCGATGTTCACGCTAACCGCGCCATTAGTTGTGACATTGAGAGATGTCTAAAAAGCATTTCTAGCGCTGACGCTAAGGATGGATCCCAAATCTGTTCTTAAGTGATCAACGTTATGAAATGTCAACATGAATAACCCGCTCGTCAACTAGATCGAGGAAGCACGTTCATGAAGAACGCGAGCCATGATGAACGAACGAGGAACTCAAGAACAATTCACCCATGCATGAGAGCCACTTTAGTCTAATTGGAAAATACTGAAATACTCACTTTAGTCTAAATGAAGAACATCATCGCTCACGAGGTACAAGGGGACGATGGATGATGAACGGATCATCACCACCTCACCTCTACTCATCCACACACTCCTCTCTACCTAGCACCACCTAGTCTAGATCCTCCACACACACACACTCATGGTGGGATGAGGTTTCACCTGCACTAAGAGAGAATGAGAGGGGGAGAAAGAGGCAAAGGTGAGAAGATGCTTCAAGAGTGCTCATCCTCTTCTTACCCCCCTCCTCTCCTATTTATAGGCTTGAGCAACCGGCGTGAGAGCACCCAAACACCCCGGAAATGGCTTCTAGGACCAATGGGCGAGCACCACGTGGAAGGCCCTGAGTGGGCGCCTCAAGGTCGGTTCGGCCGACCCCATGGGTCGGTCGACCACCTGTGGGCCCCACTTGGGGTGTGTTTCCTCCTGGTGGCTGTTCTGTGGGTCCTGAGTTCGGTTCCCTGTGTCCACGTGGTTTGGAGGCAGTTTAGGCGCTCTGGTGGGCCATGGGATCCATGTGATGCCTGCGTGGCGACTTCTGATTCGCTGAGGCCTCCTCCCTTGGATTGGTGACGTCATGGATCCAGGGGATGCTTGCATCAGCCCCTCATTGGCTGAGCCTGAGTTGCTAGGATCATGAGGGTGTCTTTTCTCTCCATTTCTTATGCTAAACACCTGCATTCAAATTAGCATGACCACTTGTGGAAATTGTTAGTTTAAACTCCTATTCTAATGTGGATGCATAGTTCTTATGATAAAATGCTGGGATTGACGGCCTTAAATTAGGTACTTAACAGCCGTCAACACCGGTGAGCTGCACCGGTTAGGCCGGTGTGCACAACAACATGCATAGAAACGTTCTAGAGAGCCTCAACGAGATCTCTAGGCCCTAGAACAAACACCAGCTCAAACCGAGAAACCACCAGCTACAAGAAGCTACTCCAACCTAGCCAAGAAGGGGCAAACCAAGGAGAAAATCACCAAGAATAGAGCCTAGGAAACTACAAGAACTTCTCCACTGAACCACCAGTTCCCCCGAGCAAAAAGCCCACAAAGACTTGCACCGGTCAGACTGATGAGATGCACCGGTCAGACCGGTCAAGTCTGGGCAGCTCGAGAAGAACACCACCCGCGGGTCAACTCCTTGATTCCCTTCACCCGATTTCCCGATTCACTCCACGGATTGCAACAAAACTTTGGGGATAGCTGGGTCACCTCATGGATGACCTCTCCACCAAAGGATATCCACCGAAACCCATCCAATCAAGAGGAATCGCAAATCGAAGGTCTCTAGGCCAAGAACTCGAAGGATTCCGAAAAACCCCAAAATCAAAGGCCTTTCCACGGATTTGGAGGGGACAAATCACCAAGAAAAGAGGTACAACATCCTCATCAGTGAATCCAGCAACAAATCCTGTGGGAAAACACCCCCAAAATCTTTCCACGAAAATCCCCAAAAAGAGCTCCGAAAATAACCAAAAGGGAAAATGTCGGGAGACAAAGAGAGACTAGATGAACCATGCCGAAGCTTCGATACATGCCATGAAAGATTCATACAAGGTCTAGCAAGCCGCTCGAACATCCAACCCTCTCACAAGATCTCTCATGAAGCTCTCAAGCTAGGCCTAGGAAAACAAAAGAGGAAAGCAAATGAACTAGGGTTCCAAGAGGTGGTTGTCATCTCCCTCACAAGTGAGTATATATGGAGTGCGCCGAATGACCAAACTACCCCTACTTACTTAACTTAGGATACACGCCCACCAAGGGCACTTTGGGAACTTTGGTCGATATCTCCATCGGACGGACGCCCGCCAGCCGCAATCCGCTTCAACTCCACGCAAGCCTCACGATCGCGCCGCGTGTCCTCCGCTTCGAAGCTTCGAGACGCCCACGGGACCCACCGGTGAGACCGGTATCCCCACCAGTCATACCGGTCAGCACCGGTCAGGCCCACCGGTCAGACCAATCCGGTGCAGAACCGCCGTGCTCCGAACTCCGGTCTTGACTTTTTGGCTCAGCCAAGTAACCCAGTGGTTTTGTGGCCAAACCACTGCAAACCCCGCGTGCAAGCTTCAGTCGTCAGCTGCTACCTTGCACCGGCTCCATCCCTCTCGACGTCGTCTTGCTCTTCTTGCCAGCGTACGGCTTGCACTTGATCTTGTCGGCCACCAGGTACCTCGATCGAAGCCTACTTGTCTCTCCGCTCCTGGGAGGTCACACAGGCATGGACCTTTCGCACTTGATCTTCACCTGCACCACGCGAATCAAGCCGCAACCTGCACTTGAAATACTAGGCCAAGAGTCTAGTCCACACAACGTTGTCAATCACTCATCACTAAGGAGCGACCATCCACCGATCCTCGGACCACACAGGTCCTCAATCTCCCCCTTGATGAGTGCATTGACAACACCCACACATAGTAACCATCAAAGGAAGGAAAAGAAAAAGAAACAAACACAAACCAAACAAGTGATCCAAAAACCAAACAAAACAAACCCTGATCACTTGAAGCCAAAGTCTCAGTCCCCTAAGGCAAGGGTAATGGCTCAACACAACCAAGACAAAATCCAAAACTCTCGAAGAGAAAACCACCAAAACAAGAAACTCAGGCGACACAAGGAGCTCCCCCTGAACAAATGCAGGCTCCCCGTGAGCAAATGCACACTCCCCCTAAACATATGCATGCAATGTGTGCCATGCAAAAACAGAGCTGCTCAGCTCTGGCCATCACTGGTCAGACCGGTACCCTCCACCGGTCAGGCCGATGGGCAATAATCTCCAACACAATCTACCCCATCGGCCAGACCTGTGTCACACACCGGTCAGGCCGGTGCACAACAGAGCCCAGAAAAAGATCGAAACCGTCTGAAAACTTTCTAAATGCATCCATAACCACTTTTCCTTCAAAAATTTCTCCCCCTTGTTGAAAATGCATGAATCAAGGCATTTCTACAAAAATTTCAACCTAGAGCTTCTCAAATAAACAATGAGCACCACAAAATGCTTCAAGTGAGCAAATGAGCAAGGAAGACATTCCAAAGATTTGTATGAGCATTGCCATCAAGATAGTAAGGCTATATGAGCATATGAGCAAGCCATGATCAAAGTACACAATTTTGCGAAAAAATTTTCCCCCTCATGAGCTAAAGACCAAGACATGAGCAAAGCATACCAAAGTGAATTTGAATCACACAAACTTCATGCTAGGTCACATATCCTCAACACAAGATCATTACAAACACCCATAAGCATCTCAGGTCATGTTAAAGCCACCGAGCCATGTGTCTACTTCTTAAAATGAGACTTCTCATGGTAGATATCATGCAACGGTTTAACACGCATATGAAATCAGATTTGAACCATTTATGACATGGAACAAATGAGAGCACAACTTCAAGCAAAGCATTTCATACCAATTTAATTTTTCACATTTAAGCATAAAATGGTACATGAAGTGCCTTTGCGGCAAAAAGAAGCTTATGCTCCCCCACAAGGTAACACATGGGCTAAACATTCATAATGACAAATGGTTCTTTGACCCCAAGTGAGAATCACATGATATCCAACCATGAATTAAGCATGACATAAACCACCAAAGCACACTAAGATCATGCAAAGCCTTAAACTCACAAGAGAGAGCCTATCTAGCATTTTCCAAACATTAGCCACCTCATCACGCAAATATAGCAAAACTATCAAGAGCATAGCTATCCATCATCAAGTCATATCAAACATGCTCACAGGCTCACAACTAGCATATCATAGCAATCAATGTATATAGGAGAAGCTCATCCTACCAAATGATACAAATGCAAAAACAACCTAAGATACAAAGATGACTATACACCATGATACAAATGCAATGCCATGCAACAAAGTAAATATGGTACATATGGTACAAAGGAGCTCCCACCACCAACTCAAGAAAGCAAACACACACCGAGCTCACCCCGCAAGCGGGTGAAAGTGTGGTCAAGTGGTTTGGTAAAGATATCGCCTAGTTGGTTTTGGGTGGGCACATAGATCAAAGCAATTTTTCCCTTCTCCACATTATCTCTCAAGAAGTGGTAGCTCACCTCTATATGCTTGGTTTTGGAGTGGAGAACTGGGTTCTTGGCTACACTTATGGCACTAGTGCTATCACAATAGAGTGGGACATTAGAACACTTGTGGGGGATATACCCCCGGGGTGCCGCACGGAAGGGCCCCACGGCGTATCTGCGAGGACGATGTGGGCCCAACAGGGCGGCACTGGTGCGGGCGCATGGATCGGTGACAAGCTGGTGCCTGAAGAGATATACTCTCATAGATAAATACTAGTTGGTTAGGAAAGATATTACTTGTGATCAAAGGGAGATCTTGTATAACCGACTAGGATAGATCCCATGCGATCTGTAACCCTACCCCCATGCCTATATAAGGGTGGCAGGGACCCCCTCAAAACAAGTTCAATCAGATTCCCATTCGCGGAACCATAATACAACCACCAACGCAGGATGTAGGGTATTACGCATCTCGCGGCCCGAACCTAGATAAACCCCCGTGTCCTTCGTTCAGCATCTAGCTTCAGTCTCGGCGATCCCCTCCATACAATCTACCACCATAGCCTACCCCGTGGTGGACTCCCAACACCATTGTACCGACAGTTGGCGCGCCAGGTAGGGGCTTCGCTGAAGATAATTAGCAAGCTTGATGGCCGCAGTCAAGATCCTAGCTAGCTGCCTCGCCCTCGCCGCGTTGGGAGCGGGAATTCCTTTCAGGAGCGTCGGTCCCGACTCCACCACCGACGAGCAGGTGGCCAGCTATGTGACTCCACCTCAGGGTCACATCTACGTCGGGGAGATCCCTTCCATCATCTTCGACACTGCGATCACCGCGGAAAAGACCTCCAGAGCGGATTCCACGTCACCCGCAGGCAACTCACCGGCTCCCAGATCCAATCTAGAGAAGCCCCGGGCCTGCTGAGTCCTTTTCGGCACGCCATCACTAGCCTAGAGGCCTAGCCTCCCGGTGAAAGACCTTGAGGTTGCAGGATCAGTAGATCCTCCCAAAGGCGATCTGGTCCAATCTAAGGATCGGATCATCGGCAACATGGCCGACACCATCGCGATCTACGAGGCCACTCTAGATGCCTCGCAGGCCAAGCGCTTCCCCCATGGGTTGAAGTGCACTGCCACCTCCGCCTCGGAGATGGCGAGAAAAACCCTTGGCGCGGTGTCTTCACCCCGATCGGTCGAATACCACTCGGATGAGGACGCGTCGCGCTTCGTGTCGATGGTTATCACCCTGTTAGCGTTTCTTAACGTGACCGCTAGGCGCCGTGGTAGCGTGAGCGTGTAAGAGACTCCCGGGTACACTGACGAGTGCGAACGAATCCGCAAGCGCACGAATACACCGTTGTAGCACTTCCCCTCGGAGAATGAGTATTCCCAAAGGGTATCGTTCCAAGGACGGGAGAGTAACCGGACGAAGGTCTACCCAAGGACACCTAGCTATACTGAGATAGGTAGGATGAGAGAAGTACTTTCTTGAGGAGCTTAACTCTCGAGATGGATCTGTCCGCTATTAGTCCTCCCCGTGGGGTGCCAACCCATCCTAACTTTTTAGGGCTAGGCCAATGTTCTGGCAACGGGGCCCTACTCGGTACACAGACGCAGAGGGTTTCAAAGGGTCCAACAGGCTGTCACCACTGCGGCCTACCTCTATCATTACGCGAATGCACTTGGTATTCGTAGGATAACCAGAGTCCAAACACCACGTCTACACTCCCGATAACTACTATAGCACGGTTACGTCTGGTGACCCGCTAACAACACTATAGCAACCCGTATAAATACTAGAGAGAGAACGGCTCAGATCATTCTAGTCATCAAGTTACGGAGCAACAAGAAAGGTTTGGATGCGAACGAGATACAACAAACTTACTCAGGTAAACAGGATCAAAGCATGCAAACAGACACTTGAACTGAGGAACTGGCTCTAAAGGATCGAAGCCTTGTGTCATGAAGAACACAAGCCTCTAAACTATGAACGAGCCAAGAACACAAGAACGTATCATTCATGCATGATGTCCACTATAGTCTAAATAAGAAATGTCGAATACTCACTTTGATCTAAATGAAGAACAATGCACCCATGAGGACATCAACTCACTCCTCACTCCTACTCTATCTATCAACTAATCCTAGTCTAGATCTCTACTCAATCCCATTCTACCACATGGAGGTGAGAATCACCTCACATGGGCTGAATTAGAGAGAGGGAGAGAGAGCTACACAAGAGAGAAGTGGAGACTTGAGAGCTTGGAAGTGTGTGAGAAATGAGGCCCCTCCCCTTCTATTTATAGGCAAGGGGGTGGCTTGCTTCGAGGCTCAAAGTGCTCTGAAACACCCTGGGATGCAGCCAAGGACCAATGGGAAGATGACACGTGGAAGGTGAGAATCAACCGACCCTAGGTCGGTTCGGCCGATCCTAAGGACGGCCGAAACCCTCGGGTGGCCATCTGGCCTGTGCTTCCTCTGAGTGACTTCCATGTGGGCCCTGATGCTTATCCCCCGTGCATGCCAAGTTTCCTAGTGATTTGGTTAGCAAAGTGGGCCCATGGATCCATGTGATGCTGACGTGGTAGCGTGTGATTCGTTGAAAGCTCTTCACATGGATTGGTGACATCATGGATCCAGGGGAATCCATGTGGCGCCCCTCATTGGCCATAACCTAAGTGCCTTAGATTGGAGTGGAATAAATGTGTATGGATTCTTCCCATTTCTTATGCTAAATACCTGCATTCGAATAGACATCGACACTGGTGGAAAGGATTAGTTTAAGCCCCTATTCTAGTGTGGATGTGCATTTCATGTTCCAATTTGCAAGAGTTGACGGCCATGAAAATGGTACTTAACAGCCATCAACAGCACCCCCACACTTGACCTTTGCTCGTCCTGAGTGAAGGGGAAACAAAGCCAAGTGGGTCATGATTACCAAAAAGTTAAGACAAACATAAGAGATATTCCAAGTCATACCTTGCTCCTGTGAACCTTTGTGGATTGGCTATCGTGTCTCCTTGGGTGATTGAAGAGTAGAACTGTTGTGAATCAAGTCACCTATGCACCTGATGATAAACACCTTGGGGTTTTGCAAAGTTTTTCATAAACAAATCTCTTGACAGCTTCCTCATTTGATTCTCTCAGATCACTCAATGTGTATATGTCTTCGCTAAGGCATTAGCTTGCTTTTCTTCACCCTACTTCTAATGGTGGCTATATGTGGAGCTCAGGGTAGGATAAAGGGTAAAGCACATTTGTATCAAATATATTGCAAAGTCAAAAACTGGATCCAATAGAGAAAATCAAATCATACAATCAGATCAAGATGTGCACTGGTATGGATATGGTGAGTATGGTAAGGTGGATACTAGGCCCAGAATGGGTGCTAGATATTACCATACATATATGATGAAAACTGTGGTGATGGTAAGGTGGACACTAGCCCCGGAGTAGGTACTAGTTATTGCCATCTGAAATGCGGAAAATGTTAACTCATTTGCATGAGTGTTGGCGGTCGATTTCCGTCAACCTAGCCACTTATTTACCTTCCATGTTGGTATTAATTTGATATTCACACTAACGATCCTAACCCCCATTATATGATCAGTTCACACTCGCGCATGGTTTTTGGAGTTTATTGTTTACACGGGAATCAAGAGCCTAAATGAGGACTTCCGGGTAAAGTTCATCAAGGGTTTTACAAGGTGATCATGGACCCCGGGACAAGTCAAGATACAAGATGAACATAACTCCAAATGAACCAAGGACTAAAGTGTGAAGCCGACAAGTACTGAGGACCTAGACGAAAGATGCGAGAGTTCATACACAAAGCACCCTTATCTAAACCGCGAGGAAAATGACGTCAAGGACCCACATGCAACTCGGCAAAAACTCAAGAAGTCACGAGAAGCTTCATGAAGAAAACCGGGGACGAACCGAGCCGAAAAGGCCCTGGGCCACCTGGCCCATTTTCGTGCCGGTTCGCCGCCCCCTTTGACCTAGATGATCCTCGGGCTATTTATAGTCCTCGTGCGAAGTTGCAACTATCAAGCCATTTGTCATTCGCCGCCGTGGAGCAGAGGAGCTTGAGGGACACCACCCGGAGAGGAGGGTTGTGTTAGTCGTCTAGGGTTTACCTAGCCGGCGTGGGAACCTTGGAAGGAAGACCACGTCGGAGTTCCGGAGGCATGAATCAAGATCAAGGTAGGATCCCGGTTGGATCTTATTCATGTATACACTTTTGATGGAGTTTTAATGGATCTGATTCCTAGCGATCGAGTACCTTTGTTTATGATTCTTGTTCTTGCTTGGGTGTTTTCTTCCTCAATCTATTCTCGAGATAGATTGCATGGGATGTTCTTGTAGCCGCGGTGGCTAGAGGTGCATACCCGATCTACCAAGTAGTTCAACGCAGTCCTTGCGAGTGTGCTCTAAGATTCGACCGCGAAGAAAGGGGAACATCGTGACAGGATGTTGACACCGAGTACGGCGGGGCGACTTAGGGGGTTTGGCCGAAGGTCAAGGTTTAAAGACGCTTTCAATGAGATTCATTTTGCTCTCTCTTCTATCTTGCTCAGAATTACGACATAAACACGATCTAGATCCCTCTAGATCGGTACCTCAATGCTTTCTCTTGCTACCTCTAATGATCTTAGTAGATTAGAAGCATTCGAAACTTCTCCAAGATGCAAGTGCTTTTCGGTTGTTAGATTGAGTCTTGCGTTACACACTGTTCTATGGATTTGATACCTTGGGTGATACTCGAGGGAAAAAGGTACTACATGATCCGTAAGCTTGCGGTGAACCTTGGCGCGTTATTGAACCGTCAACAAGCCCTTTTTCTGGCGTCGTTACCGGGGAACCAGTAATCAAGATCCAATCTAGTATCTCGTTTGTAAATATTTTCAATTTTCTTTTTTATTTTCTTTTGCATCTATTAAACTTTGATCATCCTCAAAAACCAATCTAATCTAGTTTTTGACTAACCCTTTTCATAGTTCTCTTTTCTTTTTAGATCTTTTGTATATTTTGTTTATCGCTAACCCTAACAGGAGATGGACGGCCACCTCTCCAACAAATCGAAAAATTTTGTGGATGATCCAGAAAAACTTTACAGACAAAGGATACGCAAAGCACGATCTAGGAAGCTGGAGATTGTAGATCCAAAAGTCGGAGCCGAAGGATCATCGGGATCTCCAAAGGAATCATCACCTACAAGTCCGAAGAAGGAATCACCACCTCCAAGTCCAAGGAGAGATCAACCTCAACCGTCACCAATGGCACAAGAGAGAAAGATTGGGGAGCTTTGCATCCTGAAGCTTGTCGATCTTCCCATCCTCAACCTAGCCGACATCGGAAGACCGTTTGAGATCAAGACTTCAACCATCCGCATGGTGCAACATACACCTTTCACCGGTAAAGAGGATCCTAACCTTCACATCCAAGCATTCATTCAACTTTGTTAGACATTCACGATGGAAGGGCTGGATCAAATCAATTGAGGGCAAGACTTTTTCTGTTCTCACTTCTCAGAAAAGCCTTGCAATGGTTCTACACTCTACCGGTGGAGACGGTGCAAAATTGGGAAGCATTGATGAAGGAGTACTATTCGCCGGGTAAGACTCAAAGCTTGCGTAATAAGATTGCTACATTTGCTCAATATCCTACGGAGACTATCACGGAAGCTTTCGAGCGTTTCAATGAGTACACCCGAGCCGTGCCATATCACAAGTTCCCGAAGGAGGACCTTGTTCAAAAGTTCTATCAAGGTCTCAATCTAGCATCGAGGGCCGTAATTGACGCAACGGCGGGAGGATCTATTATTGAGCTCACTTCGACGGAGGCATTCAATATTTTCAAGAAGGTTGCGGATAATGTTACTTGGGCATCATCGGGATGTTTACTTCCGGTTCAACCCACGGGCAATGTTAAAGGTGTTTTGCAGGTTGAAAAGGAGGAACTTTTAGAAGGAAAGATTGACTCACTCATGAGGAGGTTGGAAAAGATGGAGCTAGAAAAGAAAGCCGCTCAAGACTTAAAGGCCGCTGAAGCAAGATCCACGTGTGAAGAGTGTGGGGAGTACGGCCATGTCTAAAAAGATTGTCCGGAGGAAGCAAAGGTGCTCAACTACATGAGGAAAGGAGATTTGTCGAACTTCCGCTACGGGCAAGGTAGACCTAAATTTAATGCAAGTTCGTCTATTCAAAATACGGTGCCTCTTCGTATACAATTGAAGGACTTCATGGACGAGCAAGCAAAAATTAACAAGGACACCGTCACTAAGTTCAAGACTATGGATAAAATATTGGAGAACATCGATGGCAAGGTGACGGAGGTCGGGAGCTCCAACCATCAAGTACTCAACATAATGAAGATATTGGAGACGCAAGTGGGACAACTTGCCGGGCGCCTAACTGCTAATGAAGGAAGATTGCCAGGGCAGCCCCAAGGTCCCGAGATGGCGAAGGCTATTCAAACTCATTCGGGAAAGGAGATGGAGGATCCCGAACTTTCAGCCGGAGCAAGGAAGCCTAAGCCAACCATTGAAGCGGAAGATCACACTAAGGAGAAGGTGACTACTATTCCGGAGATTGCTACCGAAGAGCCAGAATTCGAAATGACAAGTGATGACATGAAGATGCCTACATTAAAGACACGCTACTTTCGAGGTAAAGTTGATAGTCATTTTGAAAAGTTTGTGGAAGTGGTGCGCAGGTTAAGCATCAACATGCCGCTATTGGACGCTCTCCAAGTTCCTACATATTCTCTCTACTTCAAAGACATACTTGCGAACAAGTATGAGATGGCAACACTTGGGGCGGACCATGTCAAGATGTCCGAACAATGTAGTGCCGCCATCGCAAATCAAGGGCCAGAGAAACAAAGAGACCCTGGATGTCCGACCATCCCATGTTCTATTGGCTCATTCACGTTCGAGAAGGCATTATGCGACCTTGGAGCAAGCGTGAGTGTGATGCCAAGAGATGTGTTCGAGAAGCTATGCTTACCACTTGAGCCTATAGGTATGTGCTTGGAGTTGGGTGACAACTCAATTCGCTACCCCGTGGGAATCGCCGAAGATGTGCCCGTGAAGGTTGGAGATCACTTCATCCCCGTCGATTTCGTGGTACTTGAGATGGGAGAAAGGGAGAAGCCACCCCTAATCCTAGGGAGGCCCTTCCTCAAGACCGTCGGGGCAACGATCAACATTGGCAAGGGGAGATTAAGTTCGACGCCAATGGCACACGAAGCATATTCAAGTTTCGTCCACGTTTCGAGGTATGCAACATGATCAATGCTAAATATGTTCCACCTCATCGTCGCTTTAGCAAGGAAGAGCCAAAGAAGAAGGAGGAGCCCAAGAAGAAGGAAGCGAAGGTGATCAAGGAAGTCATTGCATCCGTTAAGACCAAAGAACAAAAGTCGCCTGTGAAGACCAAAAAGATGACTAGGCCGGAGAATAAGCCCGTGCCCAAGATGGTGCGGAAGTGGGTACCCAAGATTGCAACGCCCGCAAAGAGTGTTGATCCGAAGTGAGGAAGAGAAGAAGTCTAGCCATGGACTATAAACGAAGCGCTAGGCGGGAGGCAACCCATTCGTCGAGTCAAAATAAGCTACCGGGAGGACAACCCGATGAAGAATAAAGCTGCCGGGAGGGCAACCCGGATTATTTCCAATTTTCAAGTAAGTTGGTCTTAGAATTTGCTACACAAGACTTGGTATAAATTCTTAAGTGGTTGAACTTATTTTTGAGACATTTATTTTGCTTGGATGTTTCATTTGGATTTTATTTGACATAAACCTATGACATGAGCCATCCTACGATTTATTTGCCTCTTTTCGAGAAATCTACACCAAAAATTCAGAACCTACCCACACCTTTCATCCTCTTCATGATGACAAGGTTGGTTTCTTATACATCATAAAAACACACGAGTAGAGCCCAACGTTGTTCCTTAATGATTTTTAATCTTCGACGCATGGTAGGACTCGCGTGAACCTAGGAAAATCGATTTTTGGTTTCATTCAACTTGATATCCACCGGTTTCTCTAGAGTTAGAATTTTTCCAAGCCCCATTTATTTATGTTTATTCAAAACATCTCTCTCATGTTTGGCCAAAATTAGAACCTAAACCCATGCCCCCACGGTCAAACCGGAGGAGCTCGCTATCAATTAATGAAAGCAAGTGATCCCGGTGTAACCAAAATCAATGTAGTCAGAAAATTTCGACTTACAAATGTTTTTGATGCCTAAAAACTCCTCTAAAAATATATTTGAACTCATTGATATCTCTGAGTTAATTTTTAATTTTTGAAATTATAGGAGTAATTAGCATCTAAACATGATCAAGGGAAGGTTTTGAGCTTAATTGAACTTCTAGTGCTCCATGATGCATCACGGGAAGGCTTCATCATTAAGCCATCTTGAGCACATGCAAGGACAAGCATGGGGGGCAGCAAACTTCATTTTTTGCTTGTTGGACCCTTTGTAACCCTCTGCGCCTGCATACCGAGTTGGGCCCCGTTGCCAGTACATTGGCCTCTCCCTAAAAAGTTAGGATGGGCTGGCGCCCCACGGGGAGGACTAATAGCGGACAGATCCGTCTCGAGAGCTAAGTCCCTTAAGAAAGTGCTTCTCATATCCCTACCTACCCTAGTGGAAGCTAGTGTCCTTGGATACACTCTCTCTGGTTATTCTCCGTCCTAGGAACGAAACCCGACGGGAATACTCATTCTCCTAGGGAGAAGTGCTACAATAGTGTATCCGTGCGCTTGCGGATTCGTTCACACTCGTCAGTGTACCCTGGAGTCTCTTACATGCTCACGCTAGTGCGCTAGTGGTGGTGACGTTAAGAAACGCCAACAAGCATTTCCGGCGCCGTTGTCGGGGACGGCTGTTGTTAACCTTCGAGCCCGTCTATCCTCGTATTTATCTTTTTTCCTTTTTTCTTCTACCTTCACCCCCGTTACGCTTTTTTGAGATATCCCTTTTGTTTTCTTTACTTCTACCTCTACCCCTGCTACCCATGGAAGGTTATCCTTGTAAACACCTTCCGCCTTCGAGGAGTAAACCCTCAGAGCCATCTTCGTCAAGACTCATTCTTACATCTGGCTGTTGGCTTCACCCCTCTCTCATGAAGCTAATTCAGGACCTATCCTTCTCGGGGTTAAGTCATGAGAACCCCTTTAATCATGTGAGAGACTACAAGCATCTGATTGAAACTCGGGGTAAAACCGGAGAATCACCGGATGCTCGGAAAAGAGAGTTTTTCCCGCTAACCCTCTCCGGGAAAGCACGGGATGGGCACCATTGTTTTGGTAGGGATTACCTTACTTGGGAAAGGTTGAGAGCGGATTTCTGCTCCGAATTCTTCCCGATATGACGTGTCATCTCGCTAAGAACCAAGATTCTCTGTTTCAAGCAATGTGAGGAGGAATCACTAGGAATGGCATGGAATCGTTTCGCCTCCGCGGTGGAAGATTGTCCAGTCCTCTACATTCCCGATTGGATGTTGCTCCAGCACTTCTGGTTGGGATTATGGAAGGATGATGCCATGAGGCTTAATGCTCTCTCCAGAGGATCCTTTGTGCACCTAGATGCTATCAAGGGAAAAGAGATCGTGGAGAATCTCCGGGATTTCAGCTCCCCTTGCATCCCGGTCAATGAGGCACCCACCAATGGAAATGTTGAGCCACCTAGATCCATCATCAGCCAAGTCCGAGATTTCATATCTACTATTTCTGAGCTCTGGCTGAAGATGTCATTCCTAAATAGCAGGAGTCTAAGGGAAAGATTTCGTGACGCGAGATCTACCCTTGGGTTCCCCTCTCGTGCATCTTCTTAGACCCTCTCCCTCGAGACTTTGTCTCGAGGGAGGACGGAGAGAGTAGTGCGGAAAGAACGATTATTCCCGGCCAGGATGACTTGCTCGATCCTCACTACTATCCCCTAAGGAGGGTATGAGAGGCTTATCGTGTTTCTACGTTAAGGTTTGAGCTGAAGTGCCTTGCACTAAAGTTTCGTATAAACCAAGACATCGGTCTCTGCTTCATAGTCCATTGGATTCATTCATCAGACCGAAGGAGCACGATCATTTACCGATCGATTGGAGTATAGTCACTTCTTATCTTAAGCCCATCGATCGATGTTGATCAGTCAAGAGAAGCTTAAACTTCGTATCTTATGCTTGACTTGATCGATGCCCAATGGGAGTTACACTTTCCAGCTTATCCATAATCTCCCGTTGGAAGCTTAGGTCAGACCTCAGGATGATTCCATCATTCCGATGAGAACATCGGACCCTCTACCTAAGGCAAGAGCGAGTTAAATCTCGTTCTTCATCTGAACTCTAGTTTCTGATCGTACACCGGCCTTTGGAGCCCATGCTCTATCCTCTTTGAAGGCCGAGTGTCTTTCTGAGCTTGAGTTCACTCAGAGATCGGTACCTGTTGTGGGAGCACTAGCCTCAGTGCTCGATCTTTTCATCTCCGAGTTCCGCGACCCTAGTGCTATAGATCTCGAGTCCCGTGACCACCTCAGGGATGCCTCGGCCCCCCTGGGATGATCATGCTTGCTTTCAGCTTCAATATATCTTTTTGGCCTCGAGTTTGTATATGCGCTAACCTTGCAGATCAGAGCTTATCATCACATCAAATTATCTGCAAGGGAGGTGGTCATGAGTTGAGATAGGAGATCGCAAGACACCCGCACCCTGAGTACTCTTGGGACTCATCTTGTTTCCCCAAGAAGAATTATCCTTCGGGTACCTTGTGGACATTGATTATGCAGGAGAAAGAACTTGCCAAGATAAAAAGGAGTAAGCAAAGGACCACAAGGCAACACCATCGTGGCGACACGGTGAACGCTTCATGATCCCCATCAGAAGTTCCTACACTTTTGACAGACCAGGTATGTTGTCAAAGTGAGCTCCCCCAGATTTTCTATGGTTATATTATGGCTTGGCCAAGGTTGTTATATAGTAGAGGTTGATTATTCAACCTCAACCTTATCCTAGCCTTAAGCCTAAGCCAACCTTTCCATCTCGGGGAATCCACCTGGGCCATTGGTCCTGAGACCTGCTGGAGCGCACACGAGAAGGGGGAAGGCCAGAGGGGCCCACCTAGGGTCGGTCGAAACCCTGGTGATGCCGTCTCCCTTCTTCTTTCGCGTGTGCATCTCGTTCTCCTCCAGAAACCTTCTCCCTGCCGCCCGATGAGTTTTCACGTCGCAAGAATCCATCTCCTCCACCTCACCATCCTCAGCTCACCAGCGCATCCATGGCTAGCCACGGTTTTGCTCGGCTCCTTAGGACGGCTTCACCCCTCACTTCAGGGGGGGAGCTCCTCCCGTCTCGTCGACCTGGATGAGGCGATGGGATCGCCGGAGGCCATGACTTCCGAGAGAGGCAGGAGTGTAGAGAGCACTCGAAGGGTGCGCACCGACTCCTTGGTGCAGTCATCCCGGCGAGGCTCTTCTTCCCCGCCTTCTTTCCCGGTCAGGATGGCCACCATGGGAAACAAGACCGCTGCATGCAAGCGTGTCTTGTTCGACGATCCTCCTGGGCCACCCCTGAAGCCAGGAGAGCACTACATTGGCTCCGACTTCAACAGTTACGGAGAGGCTTTCTGTCACACGTATGAGCAGGACGTGTGGGATGAGTTCCCACTCTCACAGACCCGCTGCAAGATCTTCGGAGTGAAGACCGCCACTGGAGGCTATGGTACACCCCACCATAAGCCGCCGCAGTGGGAGCGAGATATCATCAGGATCCTCACCGAGATCCAGAGCAATGGCGCCAAGAAGACCCCTGCTTTAGCAAAACTGGCAAACAAGTTAGCTGATCTGTTCGTAGAGCATGAGAAGCTAGTTGAAGGGCTGGCTAAGCAGAGGGACGAGTACCGTGAGCTCAAGCATGAGTATCGCCAGCTAGAGGAGGACATGACCCAGAAGCTGCAGAGGTTGGTAGTTGCTGAGGGAAAGGAGCAGATCCTTTCCAAGTAGTGGGGATTAACCCCAACTTTAGTTTATTAGGCGCTAGTCTAGGTCTAGGTTTATTTCCCTTTTATTTCATTTATTTATTTCCATGTGTGTAAGCGCCTAATCATTTTATTTCTAGAACATTTGGATTTGAATAAAGTGGCTCACCGGTCATGTAACCCAGTTTAGCCACCCTTGTGTCATTACTTTGGTCTTTTGATTTAGAGGACATTTAGGTTCGAGACAGTGTGGGGGAAGAGCCGTGACTCTCCCAATGCAGGCACGACGTTTTCGCACGTACCCACTGTGAGCACTTCGCGCTAGCCGATCAATCACCTACAGAGAACTTGACCGGGACCCGCACGAGTTCACTCCTGTGGAGAGCCTCTCACGGTTCAACTCCCATGCATAGCGCCGGTTTGCATCTCAACAACTCACTCTCTTTCATTCCTGAGTTTTATAAGCTATATCTGTCTATCTCTAAACTAAAACTCGAATGATGATGCTAAAATATCACTCAGCTTGCTTGATTCCTGAGTAGACTCACATATATTTTATTCCTTGTTATCTACCTGATGCTTGTGAACCATAACCTTCTTAAGGACAAGCATGTTCACCTAAGTAATTGACGAGTATGATATTGCTGGATGATATGATCTGTTGCTCTGATGACTAACTCTCTTGGGTTATTTATTTGAAAAACTCAAAACCTCTTGGAAAAGGCTCCTCTTTGATATTCCTCTGTCCCATTAGAGTCATATGATCTTCGTAGTTTAAAACCTTAGACTCACATGCTGCTTGTTATTGCATTGAGCCTTGTCAAATTCTGTGACCCTTGTGAGAATTCTTTTCATTACTTTCATGATCAAGATTCATGTGCACCCTACCTATTTCCACTTGCTATGCTTCTACACTGGAAGTTAGCATTGTATCATTCATCCATTCCATAAAAATAAAAGCTCCGTATGAGGTGTGACCTCTCTCTCTAAAAAATCCTTCAAAAAGAGACATGGGCTATTAAAAAAAGACACATGCTCAAAGCATGTTGATGAAAAAAAAGAAAAAAAAGAGAGAAAGAGAAAGAAAGGATAGCCCATGTCCAAAATAAAGGAGGAAAAAAAGAGAGAGATGGTCATGCAAAAAGGAGCTCCATAATCTTGATGGTAATAACTAGTGTCCAATCCGGGGTTAGTGTCCACCTTACCATCAACCCATAGTTCTCATCATATATGTATGGTAATATCTAGCACTCATTCCGGGCCTAGTATCCACCTTACCATACTCACCATAGCTATACCGGTGCACATCTTGATCTGATGGTATGATTTGATTTTCTCCGTGGATCCAGTTTTTGACTTTGTGATATATGTGATGCAAGTATGCTTTCTCTTTATCCTACCCTGAGCTCCACATATAGCCATCATTAGAAGTAGGATGAAGAAAGGCAAATGCCTTAGTGAGGACGTATACACATTGAGTGATCTGAGAGAATCAAATGAGGAAACCACCAAGAGTTTTGCTTATGAAAAACTTGCAAAACCCCAAGGTGTTTATCATCAGGTGCATAAGTGACTTGATTCACAGCTGTTCTACTTTTCAATCACCCAGGGAGACATGATAGCCACTCCACAAAGGTTCACAAGAGCAAGGTATGACTTGGAATATCTCTTATGTTTGTCTTACTCTTTGGTATTCATGACCCACTTGGCTTTGTTTCCCCTTCACTCGGGACGAGCAAAGGTCAAGTGTGGGGGTGTTGTTGACGGCTGTTAAGTGCCATTTTTATGGCCGTCAACTCCTGCAAATTGGAGCATGAATTGCACATCCACACTAGAATAGGAGCTTAAACTAATACTTTCCACCAGTGTCGATGCCTATTCGAATGCAGGTATTTAGCATAAGAAATGAGAGGAATCCATGCACATTTACTCCACTCCAATCCAAGGCACTCAAATGCTGGCCAACCAGGGGCTGCCACATGGATTCTCCTGGATCCATGATGTCACCAATCCATGTGAAGAACTCTCAATGAATCATACGCTACCACGTCAGCATCACATGGATCCATGGGCTCACTTTGCCAACTAAACCGCCAGGAAACGTGCCATTCACAGAGGAGGGGCACTAGGGCCCACATGGAAGCGAGCCAGAGAAAGCACAAGCCAGAAGGCCGCCCGGGAGCTTCGGCCGACCCTAGGATCAGCTAAACCGACCTAGGGTCGGTTGATCTCCCCCTCCACGTGTTGCTCGCCCATTGGTCCTTGGCTGCATCCCGGGGTGTTTTGGAGCACTTGGAGCCCTGGAGCAAGCCACTCCCTTGTCTATAAATAGAGGGGGAGGGGCCTCATTTCACACACACCACCAAGCTCTCAAGTTCCACTTCTCTCTTGTGTAGCTCTCTCTCCCTCTCTCAAATTCTGCCCATGTGAGGTGATTCTCACCTCTATGTGGTAGGATGGTGTTGAGGAGAGATCTAGACTAGGATTAGTTGAGAGGTAGAGTAGGGGTGAGGAGTGAGTTGATGTCGTCGTGGATGCTCATTCTTCATTTAGATCAAAGTGAGTATTTCAGCATTTCTTATTTAGACTATAGTGGACATCATGCATGCTTGATTTGTTCTTGTGTTCTTAGCTCGTTCATAAGTTAGAGGCTTGTGTTCTTCGTGACACAAGGCTTCGATCCTTTAGAGCTAGCTCAGTAGTTCATATACATGTTCGCATGCTCAGATCATGTTTAGCTAAGTAAGTCTATTGTATCTCGTTTGTTTGCATCCATAGCTTCCTTTCTGCTCCGTAGCTTGATGAATAGTATGATTTGATTCCGTTCCCTCTCTAGTTCGTGGTTCCGTATTTATACGGGTTGCTATAGTGTTGTTAGCGGGTCGATAGACGTAACCGCACTATAGTAGTTATCTGGGGCATAGACGTGGTGTCTGGGCTCTGGTTATCCGGCGAAGACCACGTGCGTTCGCATAACGATAGAGGTAGGCCGCAGTGGTGACAGCATGTTGGACCCTTTGTAACCCTCTGCGCCTGCGTACCGAGTTGGGCCCCATTGCCAGTACATTGGCCTCTCCCTAAAAAGTTAGGATGGGCTGGCGCCTCACGGGGAGGACTAATAGCGGACAGATCCGTCTCGAGAGCTAAGTCCCTTAAGAAAGTGCTTCTCATATCCCTACCTACCCCAGCGGAAGCTGGTGTCCTTGGATAGACTCTCTCTGGTTACTCTCCATCCTAGGAGCGAAACCCGACGGGAATACTCATTCTCCTAGGGAGAAGTGCTACAACGGTGTATCCGTGCGCTTGCGGATTCGTCCGCACTCATCAGTGTACCCGGGAGTCTCTTACACGCTCACGCTAGTGCGCCAGTGGTGGTGACGTTAAGAAACGCCAACACCAGGTACGGGCATCTTCATTTCCGCGGGCTTCGACAACTTGCTCAAGGCGACATGGTGTGGGGGCTGCCGCGGATCAACCACGTCGATCAAGTCTGCGACAGCTGCCTCGCTGGCAAGCAGCGGCGACAACCGTTCCCGAGCAAGGCAAAGTAAAGCGCAGGCCAGAACTGGAGTTGGTTCACGGGGACATCTGCGGTCCCGTGACGTCGACGACGTAAAGCGGGAACAAGCTGTTCTTGCTGCTCGTCGACGACCTCAGCCGCTATATGTGGGTGGTGCTCCTGAAGACGAAGGATCAAGCTACGGTGGCGATCATGGCGTTCCAGAAGCGCGTGGAGGCAGAAGCTGGGAGGAGGCTCGGTACTCTGCGCACGGACCGCGGTGGGGAATTCACCGCACGCGCATTCAGCGAGTACTACAGCGAGCAAGGTGTGCAGTGACACCTCACTGCTCCCTACTCCCCTCAGCAGAACGGGGTGGTGGAGAGAAGAAACCAGATGGTGATAGGCGCGGTGCGCAGCATGATGAAGGCCATGTCCATGCCCGGCTGGTTCTGGGGGGAAGCAGTGAACACGGCAGTGTTTGTGCTCAACAGAGCTTCGACACAGAGCGTGGTGGGAAAGACTCGTACGAGGTATGGTTCAGCTCCAAGCCCCCGATACATTTCTTCTATACATTTGGCTGCATCGCGCACATCAAGAACACCAGCACGCACCCCGCCAAGCTCGACGACAGAAGCGTGTCGCTGGTGTTCATCAGGTACGAGGCCGGCTCGAATGCCTACCGCTTCTATAACCTCGTCACGCGGCGCATCCTGATCACCAGGGACGCTGTGCTCGAATAACACCGTGCCTGGGATTGGAGTGATGAGAAAGGAGTCGGGCCAAACGACGACGCCGAGCCATTCTAGTTCGAGTGGATCTCGGTGGATCCTAGAGCAGGCGGCTCTGGGCACGTAGCGCCGACGACGACGGGTACGCCTACATCGAGCAGCAGAGTAATGCCCACGTGTGGGTCTGAGCCCAGCACACCGTCTACACCAGCGACACCCAAGAGCGAGCGGGGGGACGCAACGCCGCAGTAGATCGAGTACGCATCACCACCACCTGAAGCAGAGCTAGATGCTGATCAAGAAGAAGACGCTCCTCTCCGGTTCAGAACACTGGAGAACATCTTGGGGGACTCCATGTTCCCAGGTATGGCAACCCGCTCTGATCTCGCACTACTACTTGCTGTTGGGGATGAACCTGTGTCTGCTGAAGAAGCCAAAGGCATCAAGGAATGGCGAGCAACAATGCTGGAGGAGATGGCATCCATCGAGGAGAACCATACATGATCCCTGGTGGAGCTGCCAAAAGGACACCGTGCTATAGGTCTGAAATGGGTGTTCAAGATCAAGAAGAATGAACATGGAGAGGTGGTGAAGCACAAAGCTCGTCTGGTGGCAAAAGGATATGTGCAGCGGCAAGGCATTGACTATGAAGAGGTTTTGCACCTATAGACAGAATGGAGTCAGTGTGGGTGATCCTGGCAGTGGCAGCACATCAGGGATGGGATGTGCATCATATGGATGTCAAGTCTGCATTCCTGAATGGGGATTTGTCTGAAGAAGTGTATGTGGTTCAGCCACCAGGTTTCACTGCAGCTAGACATGAAGCAAAGGTGTTGAAGCTGCACAAGGCATTGTATGGCCTTAAGCAGGCTCCAAGGGCATGGAATGCCAAACTTGATCATAGTCTTGGACAGCTGGGGTTTGTGAGAAGTAGCTGTGAGCATGGGCTTTATACCAGAGGTGCAAGCAAGGCAAGGTTGGTGGTGGGGATCTATGTAGATGACCTCATCATCACAGGTCAAGACTCTGAAGAGATCAGTGTTTTCAAAGCTGAGATGAAGGAAATGTTCAAGATGAGTGACTTGGGAAGTCTGTCATACTACCTGGGGATTGAAGTGAAGCAGAGCCCAGGGAGGATTGAGCTAGGACAGAGCTCATATGCAAAGAAACTGTTGGAGAGAGCAGGAATGGGAACCTGCAATCCATGTGCTGTACCAATGGAGAATAGGCTGAAATTGTCCAAGAACAGCAGCTCACCATCAGTTGATGCAACTCTGTACAGAAGCTTGATTGGCTGCTTAAAGTACTTGATTCACACAAGGCCTGATCTGTCCTTTGCAGTAGGTTATTTACGCAGGTTCATGGAGGAGCCAAAGCAAGAATACATGGCAGCAATGAAGCACTTGCTGAGATATGTTGCTGGTCCACTTGATTTTGGATTGTATTACAAGAGCAACCATGCTGATCTGAATCTGATAGGTTACATTGATAGTGATATGGCTGGGGACATTGATGATCGCAAGAGCACATCTGGGGTGATATTCTTTCTAGGTGGGAATCCTGTAACTTGGTTCTCACAGAAGCAGAAGGTGGTTGCTCTGGCATCATGTGAAGCCGAGTACATTGCTGGAGCAGGAGCTGCCTGTCAGGCGGTTTGGCTGCGGAGGCTGATCAGAGATGTTCTAGATGTTGAGATCACATCACCTCTGATCAAGATGGACAATATGTCAGTGATGGCATTGAGCAAGAACCCGGCGCTGCATGACAGAAGCAAGCACATCGACACCAAATTTTATTTCATCAGAGAATGTGTTGAGAAGGGGGAAATTGCTCTGGAATTTGCAAGTACACAAGATCAGCTTGTAGATGTCTTCACCAAGTCATTGGGGAAGGCCAAGTTTCAGAAACTTTGTCGACGCATCGGCGTGACAGACCTACAGCAGCACCAGACTTAGGAGGAGATTGTTAGTAACTCAGGTGCTGCATTAGCTTGTTTTGGATTCATGTTTGTTACAAATAAGGTGTTCCATGGGCGGCTTGTGCCCTGGCACGTAGGTGGGTTCAAGTGCGAGATTTGCTCGCACGGGAACGCGTCATAGGCACGCCCGCGTCATGCGTGTGCTCTGGAGCTGTGGGATGGCGCAGTTCGTTCAGGGGTGTGGCGCTCTTCGCGGGCGTCGTGGTCTCGTGGCCGTTGGCCACGATCTTGTATTTTCCCTTTATATGCTTCAATCAAAGATAAAAACGCGGTTGTTGTTTTGCCGCACAAAGGTTCCTGTGTTCCAGTGTGTTTTCGCGTTGAGTTCTTGAGCCCCGGGTGCTTCTTCCCCAGCTCCAGCGTGAGTTGGCCGGAACATATCATATTCTCCTTCTGTGACAGAGCTCGGGCGGTCTGGGACAGGTTGGGTGGTCTCTCCCCGACACCAGAGGAATTTCGTAGACCTTGGATCTTTGCAAAGGAGCTGCAATTACCCAAGGAGGTTCACATAGACGTCGTGCTGCTGATTCTGTGGCACTTTTGGAAAGCGCGAAATGCTGTGATTTTCAATCAGCTGTCGTCTACTGCTCTTGAGGTGCTGCGAAAGGTAACTGCAGATATGGAAGCTTGGCGCTGCATATACAGGAAAACTGGACAACAATTTTCAATTTTTCTCTCCAGAATGTAAACACATGTTTGTTTTCACACTCTTTTGTACTTCTCCTCTCCGCCTGGTATGGCAGGTGATCTTATGTATTGTGGCACTGTTTGGATCAGTGAAAATGAGTAGGTGGGGAACTACCCCCAACCAAATTGTTCGCAAAAAACTTGGTTTGCACTGCTATTGTAAGTTGGCGATCCCGGCCATAAATTTGGTAATATATATAAAGCAGGTTCGGAGGCCTTTGATTTAAAAATAAGGGTACATCAAAAGGCCCACTGCTTATGGGTAATCAGACAAACATAAATAAATTACTGCACAACGGTATGTTCTGTAAAAAGCAAATCCAATCCAGAGGGGAAATCAGTTCCTAATCCAAAGTGAATAATCTGCTCGAGATTCAATGAGATGGCCACATAACACAGGCGGCTGCGGGAGTCACGACTCAGGACGCTGATGCCCACGGCCACGGATGGAATGGATGGATGCCACACCGTTCAGCGTGCCCACAGGACTGCAGCTACTACTCATTACCGTCAATGATCTTTGACTTGGCACTCCTAGAAAATGCATCCACCGAGACAGACACAGCCAGGCTGCCTGTGTATTTCACTGTGGATCATTGGTATTCCTCCTTCGTACCTGTCGTACGTGTTTGTATGTATCACCAAAAAATTGAGCAGAATGAGAGGAGATTATTAAGCATTATACGTACACATGACACGACGATAATTGATGATATAATATATAAATTACCTGAATCTTTGAATACTACCCGCTGAAGAACCACCCTTGTCATCATTGTTGTCCTGAACTGAAGATTCGAATGCCATGATTTGGACAACAGGGCAATTGATACGACCACCGAGCTCGTCTGGTGACAAGGACTCATACAACTTTTTGCTGCAGAACAAGATGAGACGTCTTGCCGTTATACCCTTCTTCATTAGGTATCCCGGAAGCGTATCCATGGCGGCGTCCTCCACCATAAGGACGTCGAGTACCGGGGTACTACCTTCAAACACCTCCAGTTTTGGGCAACGGACTATTCTGATCTTTTGCGATGAAAAGAAACCACTGATGCTCTTGAGCTTGGGGCAGTCGACCAGGAGGAGTTCCACGAACGAGGGGAAGTTTTCGACAGATGTAAGGTTCACAAGGCCATGGAGGTACAATGTTTTCAGGGCTAGCCTCTTGCTGCTAGCGAGCCCGGGGGGCAAATGGTGCAGTTTGCAGTCTCTGATTTGGAGAATCTCCAGGGAAGGCATGGCCATCGCTGCTGCTGCAGCTTCTTCTTTCACATCCTCCCACTGCCACTCCTCCCACTCGGACAAGCTGTAGAAACATAGGTTCCGCAGCCTAGGGAATGGCACCAATCTGTTGCCGGTGTGCTGCTGAAACTCGGGCCCAACACACTTGATGGCAGAAGCAGAGCGGATGACAAGAGCCTCCAAGCTAGCGAGCTGGCACAAACCATCAGGGAGTTGAGTGCAAAATGGCAAGCCAGCCAGATTTAAGTTTGCCAAGCTATGAAGGTCTACTGCCCCATCCATACACATCCATCTTGGTGGCCGGCGGCCGATGTAGGAAGAGATACACAGATCTTTCAGATGGCATGGTGGGCGGAGCTGATCGAAAACCTCCTCCACCCGTTGGCAATCAGATGGCTGCCACACCACCTCATCAACACCAGCCGCAGGTTCCATCTCTAGCATGCTGTTACCCACTAGCAATGATAGGGTGCTAAGCTGCTCCTTTTCATGGAGCTTGGCCGCTGCAGCCAACGAAGCCTCTGGCACGGCTTCCAGACCTTGTAATGCGAGAGTCCTGAGATGGGAAAGAGTTCCTAGCTCTTGTAAGCTACACCACCCCCCATTCATTTGCACCGGGAACAATTCCAGTCTCTTCAAATTTTCCAGCCCACCCAACCCCCTAGGCACGTTGAATTTTGTATCCACCAAGCCAAGATACCCTAGGCGCTCTAGCTTCAGGATGCTGCTAGGAAGATGCCCAGCAAAGTTAGCACATTTATAAAGCATAATGTGCTGTAGAAACCTCAACTTATCTATGTCATCTGGAAGCCTAGATATATCAGTGCCAAGCAAGAAAAGGGATCTTAGGTGCTTCAGCTTAGATAGCGACTCAACAAACCTATCCAACTCAGAATGCACGACAAGCAGAGCTCGTAGACTGGGAAACATACTCAAGGAGGAATCTGTTATAACCCCTGGGCCTATGGGCCGTGTATCGAGGAAATGGGCCTGCGTGCCGCAACGGGCTGGAAGCCCATGTAAGTGCCGTTCGGCCGGTGGGCCGCAACAACACTATGTAGTGCGTGAAGCACACTAGGGAGGGCAACAATGAACAACATAACAAACTCTATCTCACTATCTTCTCCTTCTTCCTCCCCAAGACGCTGCCGCGGCGACGCAACTCCGACCGACGACCCGCCGGTGCGACGCCGCGAGGTCTAGGTCCATCACATCTGGTATCAGAGCCGTTCGCCGGCACCTCGCCGCGCGTCGATCTGTACCCTTACCGCAGCTACAGAAACCCTACCTTCCGCCACCACCGCCGCCAACCCCACCGCCGTCCACGTTTCACGCCCTGGCACCTCCACCCAACACCCGCCTCCACCCACAAAACCCATCCACCTCAGCCGAAACACCACCACCATCACCACCGCCGCCCCAACCCACCTTCCCCCAAACAGCACAACCTCCGCCAGGCTCACCGCCGTTCGCCCTCGAGCTAGCGCGCGTTGTAGCTGAAGCCAACAATCGCCCCAAACGAGATCCCAAACCCAAACGCCCAACCCTAACCTACCGGATGGCAACAGTGGAGGACCAGATCAAACAACTGGCGGCCGACATCAAGACCATCGGCGTCGAGCAAGTGAAGAGCTCGCTGCACCTCAAGGAGTTGGTGGAGTGGAAGAACACCGCCGGGAGAACGGCTACCGAATTGCAAGCCTCAATTGACAATCCCACATCGCGCATTCAGGCGTTGGAAGCCAACGTCCTCAAGGCTCTGCCTAAGATCCCGACGCGCGAGGAAGAGGGATGGGCCAAGAACCACGGCGTACAACAAGATCACCAGGGTGTCGATTCGCAGGGTAAATCCCTCAATTCCACCCTGGTCACGGGTGAGAACACTAACCTGAAATCCCCATTTACTTCTGACCTTCCTGAGTCTAGCACTAGGAAAGCACACTTTGGTAGCGTGTTCACAACTGTAGATCATGAGTATGACAATAGGAAGCAGTCCTCACAACCCCACTATCCCAGAGAGTACAAATTACCCAAGCTAAATTTCCCTGTGTTCACGGGTGAGCATCCACGAGTGTGGCGAGACAAGTGTGAGAAGTATTTCACCATGTTCCAAATTCCAGTCCATCTGTGGGCTCCCTATGCTACCATCAACTTCAAATCCAATGCTGAGTTGTGGCTCCAGACATATGAAGCCCAGCATGCCATAGCTAGCTAGCCTGAGCTGTGCATAGCTGTAGAGCAAAAATTTGGTAGGGACTTGTATCAGAACTACATGAAGGATTTGCTATCCATTAGGCAAACCAATGATGTGCTAGAATATGCTAATAGGTTTGAACAAGCTAGGCACAGAGTTTTAGTGCACAACAAAGAATTAGATGAAGTGTTCTTTGTGCAAAAGTTCTTAGATGGCCTGAATTACAACATTGGTAATGCATTACAATTGCACAAACCTCGAACAGTTGATGCTGCGTTATCTCTCGCAATCATGCAGGAACAATTGTTGGAAGCTGCATCCCAGCGGTATTCTGGCAAACCAAGAGAAGCAAGAAGTGCAAGCAGACCACAAGCATCACTAGACAAGGCAGTGCAAGCCTCAGGGGTGTTGGGGTCCGCACCAGCACCAGTCAAACCTCACTGGGATGAGAAGGTGCTAGCCTTACGAGCAGCAAGGCACGCAAAAGGGTTGTGCATGAAATGCGGGGACACATACTCTCCTCAGCACAGATGCCCAAAACAGATCCCTCTACAGGTCCTAGAGGAATATCTAGAGATGATGGATCTTAACACATGTGGTGAGGCAGAAGGGACTGCAGCCCAAGACACAGACAATGATGAGGAGATCTTGACTCTGTCTTATGCAGCTGTTGAAGGAGTGCAAGGAAGAAAAACTATCAGGCTGCAAGGGTTGATCCAAGGCCAGGACATCCTCATACTGGTAGACTCAGGCAGTTCCAGCACATTCATCAGAGAACGATTGGTACAGGACTTGCAACTAACAACATCAGCCATTCCTCCTGCAAAAGTGATAGTGGCTGATGGAGGCCAAATGACTTGTGACAGTATGGTGGCAGGACTAAAATGGTGGACCCAAGGATACACATTTGTGTCCAATGCAAAGGTGCTCCCAATCAAATGTTATGACATGATTTTGGGAGGTGACTAGCTGGAGGAGCACAGCCCAATGTGGGTTGACTGGAAGCGCAAGAACATCCGCTTCAACTATCAGGGGTCCCGCATCAGACTGTGGGGCATCACAGACTGCACTTCCCAATGTCTGAAGCTAAAAGCTAAGAAGCTCAAAGGGCTGCTACGTAAAGGGGGCATAGCTCATATGGTCCAAATCAACAATGTCTGTGCAACATCCACAAAGGCACCAATCCCTGCAGAGATTCAAGAGCTGCTCCAGGAGCATGAATCCTTGTTTGCCAAGCCAACTGAGCTGCCACCACAGAGGGAGTTTGACCACCACATTCCATTGCTGCCAGGTGTGAAGTCAGTCAACATCAAACCTTATAGGTACAATCCTACACAAAAGGATGAGATTGAGAGACAAGAAAAGGAGATGTTACTTAAGGGGGTCATCAAGCCCAGCACAAGCCCCTTTGCTTCTCCTGTCCTATTGGTGAAGAAAAAGGATGGAACCTGGAGGTTCTGCATTGATTTCAGACAATTGAATGCTATAACAGTCAAAAACAAGTACCCTCTGCCCATTGTGGATGAATTGTTGGATGAATTGCATGGAGCAACCTGGTTCACCAAATTGGACATGAGCTCTGGCTATCATCAGATCAGACTATTACCTCAAGATGAGCATAAAACGGCCTTCAAGACACATCATGGCCACTGGGAGTTCAGGGTTATGCCCTTTGGCCTCACCAATGCACCAGCAACATTTCAAGCTGTGATGAACACCATCTTTGCTCCTATGCTGAGAAAAGGAGTGCTGGTGTTTGTGGATGACATCCTAGTATACAGCAAGACAAAGGAGGAGCACATTCAGCTACTGCAAAAAGTGTTGAACATCCTCAAGGAGCATCAAATGTACCTGAAGAAGTCTAAATGTTCTTTTGCTCAGACCAAGCTAGAGTATTTGGGGCATGTCATCAGTGGACAAGGGGTAGCAACAGACCCCACCAAAATTCAGGCTGTGGCAGAATGGCCATCACCAACAGATAGCAAGCAGCTCAGAGGATTCTTGGGTCTGTCTGGGTATTATAGAAAATTTATCAAGAACTATGGACTGATTAGTAGACCACTGACAGATCTGCTAAAGAAGAATGTGCAATTCATGTGGACCCCACAGGCTGAGGAATGCTTCCTCTCCCTAAAGACGGCTTTAGTATCTGCTCCTGTCCTGGCTTTACCCAATTTCTCTGAATCCTTCACAGTGGAAACAGATGCATGTGACAAGGGCATTGGGGTTGTTCTCATGCAAAAAGGTCATCCCATTGCTTATCTCAGTAAAGCTCTCAGTCCAAGGTCCCAAACTCTCTTAACATATGAGAAGGAATGTCTAGCAGTTATCCTTGCTGTGGACAAATGGAAGGCATATCTCCAACATAGAGAGTTCACAATCCTCACTGATCAAAAGAGCCTCATACATTTGGGTGATCAAAAGTTGATGGAGGGTGTTCAGCACAAGGCATTTGTGAAGTTGTTGGGTCTCCAATACAAATTGGCATACAAGAAAGGCAAGGACAATGGAGCTGCTGATGCCCTGTCCAGGAAAGTCACACATGAGGAAGTGCATGCTCTATCTGCTAGTGTGCCCAAGTGGCTGGAAATAGTGGTGGAAAGTTATCAACAGGACCCCTGCTGCAAGCAGCTACTCACTGAGCTCAGCTTAACTGGCAGTAATGACAGAGGCTACACCCTACAAGATGGCATTCTTAAGTATAAAGGCAGGATTTGGTTGGGCAACCGATCTGAAGCTCATGATGTTGTGTTACAAGCTCTTCATGCCAATGGGCTGGGAGGTCACAGTGGTATCCAAGCAACATATAGTAAAGTGAAAAATTTGTTTGCCTGGCCACACATGAAAAAGTTTGTGCAAGAGTATGTCTCCAAGTGTGAAGTCTGCCAGAAGGCCAAATCAGAGCATACCAAAACACCTGGGCTGCTCCAGCCATTACCTGTGCCCCAGCAAGCTTGGCAGATCATCAGCATGGATTTCATAGAGGGTTTACCCAAATCCAAGAGTTATGACACAATTCTGGTAGTCATTGACAAGTTCACCAAATATGGACACTTCATACCCATCAAACACCCATACACAGCTCTTTCTATAGCACAAGCATTCCATGACAACATCTATAAGTTGCATGGATTTCCAGACACTATCATATCTGATAGAGACAAGGTGTTCACTAGTGCACTGTGGAAGGAAATGTTTAAACTTGCTGAAACCACTCTGAACATGAGTTCTGCCTACCACCCTCAGACAGATGGGCAAATAGAGAGGCTCAATCAGTGTGTGGAAACATATCTCCGCTGTATGTCACAGGATTGCCCATCCAAGTGGGTGCATTGGTTATCCTTGGCTGAATACTGGTACAATACCACCAAACACACAGCTCATGGGAAAACTCCATTTGAAGTGCTCTATGGCTATCCTCCTCGCCACTTTGGTATTCAACCTGACACCCATTGTGCATCTGGTGATCTTGAGACATGGATGCAGGAAAGGGAGGCAATGACAGTGGTCATCAAGGAGAATTTGCTGCGAGTACAACAACGTATGAAGGCCCAAGCAGATAAGCACAGGCAGGAGAGGGAATTTGCAGTAGGTGATTGGGTCTACATGAAGCTGCAGCCATATGCCCAAATGACAGTGGACGGAAGGACCAACCATAAACTCAGTTACAAGTTCTTTGGGCCCTACTTGGTCTTACAAAGGATTGGTGCAGTAGCATACAAGTTACAGCTACCAGCAACAAGCAAGGTCCACCCAGTGGTGCACGTGTCACAACTGAAGAGAGCTCTCCCTTCTACTCAAAAAAAAAGAGAGCTCTCCCTCCTAACACTGAAACAAGCCCTGATGATGCTCTTAACTGTATATCATCTATCACTTCTCTTGTTCCTCAGCAGGTTCTAGCAACAAGGCTGATCAAGGTGGCCAACAAGGCTGTTGTGCATGGGCAGGTGCGTTGGAAGAACCTCCCGACCACCTGGACGACGTGGGAGAATCTACAGCTACTCCATGGTCAGTTCCCTGATCTATCTCTGAAGCATGACTGATGAATGAAGCACTGATCTTCTGGCATAAGCATCGAGGACGACTGCTTACTTAAGGTGGGAGGGATGTCATAACCCCTGGGCCTATGGGCCGTGTATCGAGGAAATGGGCCTGCGTGCCGCAACGGGCTGGAAGCCCATGTAAGTGGCGTTCGGCCGGTGGGCCGCAACAACACTATGTAGTGCGTGAAGCACACTGGGGAGGGCAACAATGAACAACATAACAAACCCTATCTCACTATCTTCTCCTTCTTCCTCCCCAAGACGCCGCCACGGCGACGCAACTCCGACCAACGACCCGCCGGTGCGACGCCGCGAGGTCTAGGTCCATCACAGAATCACTAGGCTCAAATCTGATCTTGCCATTGATCGACAATATTCTTAGTAACTCTTGCTTTCCTAAAATACTGCTCCACTCTGGTAGAACCATTGATGGTGACTCGGACTCGACTGAGTGTATAGATAGGCGTCGGAATTTTGATGAAGCAAGCTGGGGACTTATTTGACCAGCCCAAATGATCAAAGCTTCTTCTTTGGCAATATGCTGAGCAAAAGAGCGGACAATATTTTGCATCCTTCCATATGAAACATAGAAGGAATCTGTATAGAAAATTTCTATAAGATTCCTTGCTACAAGATCCTTGTGGTAAGCCATTCCTATGTCCTCCGTATCTTTCCATATAACTCCATCGTCTGGTGATACTCGAAGAAGTCCATCGCTCATCCACATCCCGATAACTATGTAATCTCCTAGACCATTGGGAAGGAGTGAATAGTAGAGAAAGCATTGCTTCAATTGGGGAGAGAAATCATCGTAGCTTAAGCGTAGTGCTTAGTTGAGATCATGGTGTGTTTTATCTGTGGACCATGCAGGAGCATCCAAAACCCCCCTCCAGTCATGCTCACTTTCGTTTTTGGCTTTTAGTAGCCCTCCTACCGCTTTAATGGCTAGGGGTAAACCATCACATTTTCCAACAATTCTCATCCCGATGTGTTCTAGGTGATCAAGATCACTCTCACTGCCGAAACCCTGCCAAGTGCCATCAAATTAGAACTAGTTATCATTAGAGCATGATGTCTTTTGATGCATGGAACGATGATTTACACAAATCCTGCCACATAATGCTACACCTCCATTCTCTTTATAAAAGATGTATTTTGGGTTTTTAATGAAGATATAACAAAGAGCATGTTAGATTAAAAAATGAGAGAGTCCCCTCAATGCCTCTGGAAATTATACCACTCCACTCATTACCATTGAAATTTTCACTTCCCTTCACTATCAATACACCAATTTTTCATTCCCTTCGCTACCATTGTCATCCATGTCTGTTAATTTTGGTCTCGCTAACGAGACGGACCCGCCACCTGACCAACCTTTTTCTCACTTTTTCAGTCCCCAAATTACCCCTCCCCTATGACAGGATGGTCCCACATGGAGCTGCATTCCTTCCCCATCCCCTCGACGCACCTACTATATTGCATGGAGGAGGGGTAGGGAGGCCGGCGGCGGCCGGGAAGAGAGGGGAAACAGAGAAGGAAGCGACAGGGACCAATTCCCGTCCTCACCTTGGGCAGAGACAGCGTAGGGAGGTGCCTCCTCAACGGCGGGAGAAGAGTGGTGACGGCGCAGTGGAGCAAGGGAGGGAGTAGAAGTTGGCTGGGGAGCTCGTGGCGGGGTGGAGATCGAAGGGGAGGAGGGCCTTTTAGAGGTCAGAGGAGAGGGGAAGCGAGCTAGAAGAAGGTAAGGGAGGGTATAATTGTCTTTTTCCCTGTAGATAATGCCATCATAACAGACAGTGGACGGAAATGGCAATCAAGGGAATGAAAAATTGATGTAGTGGCAGCAAAGGGAACATAAATGGCAATCAAGGGAATGAAAAATTGATATAGCGGCAGAGAAGCAAAATGAACTTTTTCAGTGGCAATGAGGGGTGGGGTATAATTTTTAGTGGCAGTGAGGGGATTCTCCATAAAAAAAATGGGGTGGGAAGCTGACCACATTATAACTGTTACTAATTAAAGGTTCCTTTCAAGCCTGGGGCCATTATATTAGTCCTGAATGACACAATCTAGAAAATGAGAGAACTACTATAAATTCTCACAAAAAAAGAAAGCATTACACCATCTATTTGGTTGTTCTAATCATAAGCGGTAGCAATACCCTGGACAATTTGACATATTTTCTACAAAACTAACTGCATCTTCCATTATAATTTAAATTTAGCCTAAAATACCATCAATACATGCTTTTAAATTGTTTAACCCTACCATTATAAAAAATATTAGCTCAAATTATCGTGAAAATATACTAAATTATACGTTTCTTTAACTTTATATATTAAAAACCCAAACTCTTAAGTTATCTGCATTCCAATTATGAAAAAATTGCATTGTTCCAAATTTTGGTTTGTCTATACTCTCTATTGTACACCAGTGTATTTTAAAACCCATAACAAATGTTAGACCATCGAATATTCATTAATTATTCCATACGACAGCATTCCTTCATTCTTCTCTACATGTGGTCTTCCTCTACCTCCGGCTTTCTTTTTTTTAATCCAAGGCACCCGAGGAATCCTTTGCAGAAATTGATAAATCATATAGTTATGATTTATAAGCAATTTCTTTGTATTTGGGCCTACCAACTTGGTATTTTCGTAGCTGGATCTACCAAACAAACAAAATATGATCTAGCATGTTTCTCTACCACTTCGAGACGTTGGGATTCTTGAAAGAGAAGAAGAGAATATGAGGATTCAAGTGCCATATCATTTGGAACACTAAAGAACTATGAAATACATGAAAGTATCAAATTTATATGAGAACTTTTAGAGTGTTTTTTTTTCTTTATGAGCCGTCCATCTAACGAAATCCAGCGGTGGAATTTATATTTAGAACCTGTCAGCCTTTCCTCTAAAGACCCAAATCCCATTACTAAATCTGGAACTCTATGACTAAAACCCCCAAATATAGAGAAATTGATAAATCATATAGTTATGATTTATAAGCAATTTCTTTGTATTTGGGCCTACCAACTTGGTATTTTGATAGCTGGATCGACCAAACAAACAAAATATGATCTAGCATGTTTCTCTACCACTTCGACACGTTGGGATTCTTGACAGAGAAGAAGAGAAATTGAGGATTCAAGTGTCAGATCATTTGGAACACTAAAGAACTATGAAATACATGAAAGCAGGGGCGGACAGGGGCCTAGGGTCACGGCCCTAGGCGTGGCCAAAATATCTTTCATAGCATTTTCAATTTTTCTTAGCCAATTATGTTTTATTTGAATTGGTTCTAGTCCTCAGCCCAACTTCGCTCGGCCCAGCAGCCAGCAACCCAGCGCTATCATCTCTCCCACTCTCCATTCTTTGGCCCAGTAACCAGCGGCCTAACGCCATCTCTCTCTCCCTCGCTCTTTCCCTGCCCCGACCCCGAGCCGCCCCCCAGCCCCGACTCCCCGAGCTCCCACCGCGCCGCCTAACCCTAGCGCCGCCGCTCGCCGCCTAACCCTAGCGCCCAGGACTGCTAGCGTCGCACCAGCGCGGCCAGGCTATGCGCCTGCGCACCTGTGTCGATGCCCACTGGGCGCCCCACCGCACATGCTGCCTGCTGGCTTGCTGCGATGCGCGCCTGCGCCGCCGGCTGGTCGGCCCGCTGCACCTGCGCCGCGGTCGCTGCTCGCCGGAGCCCGAAAGAAGATATACTTTGAATTGAGATATACTCGAAATCATGATGTTAGTTGCTTTTATGCGCTATCGTACCATATTACCGTTATATTGTCTTGTGGGAAGGTTTTGTAGTCTAGTCGCTTTGGCAAGTGGCCCTAGGCATCAAAATGATTTATGTCCGCCACTGCATGAAAGTATCAAATTTATATGAGAAATTTTAGAGTGCTTGTTTTTTTATAAGCCGTCCATCTGACGAAATCCAACAGTGGAATTTATATTTAGAATTAGACAAAGTGAAGGAAAGGAAATAATATACTCATTATTAGGAATTTTGCAGGGCAATCCTTACGAAAATTTCTTCTTGGATTTTAATCCTCTACTAATTAATAAAACTGTAATAAAGGAGGAGGATGAGTACCTGCGGCCGCAACTGCTTCTTGAGCAGGGACCAACCATCTTGGTCATCCAGTGGTGTGACATGGTGCTGATAGTTGGTGGCTCCCATGTGCTTGACGAGGTTTAGGTTTCTTGTGGTGACGATGACTCGGCTCCATGGTTTGTATCGTGCAGCCTCGACCAGCGGGCTTCGGAGCACGTTAGTCCAGGGCAGTTCAGACCAGATGTCATCCATCACGAGCACAAACTTGCCCGTCCAAGGCGACGATAGAGTTGTAGGATCGATGACCTATAGAAAGGGGTTGAATATAGGCTTTCTTCAAATTTCTAGAATAAGAAGTAAACCTTAACCTATATCTGTAGTGTTGCTCATCTAAAAAGGTTTCTTCCTACCAACTAAGCACACTAGCAACAAAGTTCCTTAGCAAGATTCACACTAACATGAAAAAGCACCCTAGTCAAGACATGCAACAAGCAAAGCAAACTAGAGAAAAACTAGAGCAAAGGAACTCAAGAGCTGAAAGTAAATTCGGAATTAAGTGCAAGAAGGTAGAAAGAGTGGACAAGAGACAACCGATTTTTTTCCCGTGGTATCGAGAAGTTGACGCTTCTCCCTAATCCACGTTGGAGCACTCACAAAGAGTTTTGCTCCCCCTCAAGCCACTTAGACTTGAGTGCTCACTAAGAGTATCCGTTCTCCATCTCCGGAATGGTGGGTCTCAATCCATTTACACCAAGAACTTCCCGGGGCTCCCACAATCTCCAAGAGCTCACCAAGAACCCTAATCACCGAGACCGTCTAGGAGCCGTCAAACTCCAAGAGTAACAAGCTCACAACCTTTCACTTAACCAATGCACTCAGCTATGCCATTGAAAGCACCTTAAAACTCTTGATCACCAAGAAAGAATCCCTCTTGGCTAGGAAGATGAAATCCAAATGATCAAAGCACTAACTCTCCTTCTCCTTGGCTGCAGTAATTCTTCAGAGTGGCAAAGGCAGCTCAAGAGACGCAGGGGGGTCCAATTTATAGGCCTAGCAAGGGAGGCTAGCCGTTAGAAAAGTTCTCTGAAAAGTAGTACCGTCGGATGAACCGACGGTTCCCCCTACGACAGCGTCGGTTCATCCGGTGTCTCTGAGTCTCCAAATATAGCCGTTGAACCCAAACGTTGTACCACTTCATCTGACACATGCACCGATGATACGTCGGTTTATCCGGTGCTGAAGCAACTTTTCTTAAAACGTCTCTGCGTAGAATAACCATAGGCGCCGGATGAACCACTGGTAAACTTCGTGAGCGTCGGTTCATCCGGTGCTGAAGCAAGTTCACTCGGTGCGTCTCTGTATGAAATATATGTGTGCGCCGGATGAACCGCTACTTGGACCGTTGCTTCATCCGGTGCTGAAGGCTCTTGACTTGAATCATCACTGTTACCAAACCCTAGGTCACCGGATGAACCGATGCTACTACTGATACACCGTCGGTTCATCCGGTGGTACTGATTTCTGCTGAAACTTCCACATCAATCATCTGGTGCATCTAGAAATGATGTCGTCGGATCATCCGACGGGCCCTTTTGCATTTCAACTCATCCAATTCAAACACCTTTGAGTTTTTCTTCAAGTCTTTTGCTTCTAATATGTTTCCATGAGTATCTTGAGCTGTTTAGTGACCAAGGAGCTTGATAATGCATGAATATAGCATAGCATTTGGCATGGTCAAGCTACTAAAGTGTGAACCCCTCTTAATGGTACGGTCAAACACTACAAACTAGCAAATCTAAGTGTCCTTCATCTCCTTGTGACACTTGGAACTAGAAATGTCCTTAGCCTTGTAGTCTTTGTCCATTGATCATCCGTAATTTCAAATTGAGGGGTCTCTTTTCACTTATCACTTATGACAATAACCCAAGAATAAATCCGCTACAAAACAAAAGTTAGTCGCAAATATATGGTTGTCATTTATCACCGAAACACACCCTTACCAAAGGTGCGGTGGGGCCTTGATGCTTACAATCTCCCCCCTTTTTGGTGATAGATGACAACACAAGAGATATACGAGAATTTTGAAATTAAAGTATAAACTCCACAACTAATGCATGAAAAAGATAAACACAAGCGCACATGCATTAATTAAACAAACACACAAGCATGAGTAGACATGTAAACCATCAACATACACAAGATCCAAATACATGTCTCATCATGAACTCCATAAAACAAACAAGGGGCACAAAAGCTCTCAAATCACACCCTCAAGCTCCCCCTATCTATCTCCCTCTTTGGCAACAAGCACCAAAAAGGGACCTAATCATGCTGAGGTGGAGGAGAAGTCGGCGGTGTCGAGGTAACAACCACTGAAGGCGTGACGTGGTACTCGGAGGTGTCACCGTCGTCGGACTCGAACCCCGACAGCTCTGAAGAACGCACTGGAGAAGAAGCTAGAGCGGTGTCGATGCCGGTAGAAGCAGGAAGGCCCTGAGAACTCACCCCGGCCATCTCGGACTCGATCTGCTGAGTGATCGTATGCAGTGTGGTATCCTCCTGATCGAGGCGCTCTGCCTGAGGAGTAGTCATCGTCGGCATAGGCGAGGTGAACCCCAAGGAAGGTCGTGCCGGTGTCTCAAAGAGCAGTGGACCTGTCGGTAAGGGAGACATCAGCTGAGTCGAAGGGGTCTGTGAGAACTACCCTGCCCTGAGCTGCTCAAGTAAGGTAGTCGTCTGTGGAGTCGAGAGCGGCTGAGTGGCAAACGTCCCTGACGGAAAGAGCGGTGAGGTTGAGATCGAGACTGTCGGGATCGGGAGGCTCACAACAGTGGCTGGAGGTAGAGAAGCTGCCGGCTCAGGCTGAAGAAGCTGCTAGGTAGGAAGAGTCGGAAGCTGCAGCCCCGTGTGCTGAAAGAGCTGACCCAAGCAGGTGGACATGAACGAGAACATCTGAGCGGTCATCATCTGCTGCTGCTGGATCTGCTGCCTCTGTGCCTCTTGCTGCTGGCGAATACTATCCAGGATGACCTGCTGAGCCTCCTGCTGCCACTGAAACTGTGCCTGCATCTGCCGTTGTATCTCCATAGTGGCCTTGGACTGATCGGCCAAGGACTGGATCACTGAGGTCAAGGAGTCGGGCTGAGTAACCTGAGAAGTGGAGATCGGTGGAATCGGCGACTCAGCCTCTCTCTGTCCTGGCAAACTGGAGCCCCCAGCCTCGTCGTCATGAGTACGACGAACACGGAAGACGGGCTGTGGCTCTGGCTCAAAGTCCTCATCCTCGCTCGAGTCCTCATCTGTGTCGGTGGCAAGGTACGCAGGTAGAGGCCCCTCAGCTAGAGCAAGAAGCTCGTCCTGACGTGCGGCCTCGTCCATAGCTGCCTCAGCTGCAGCACGAGCCTGGAGGTCCTCAACTGCTCGTCTCCGTCCCCTGGGTCCCTGCCTCCTGTCCCCTGGCATCAACGGCTGGTAAGTCTTGAACACGTACTTGGATCGCTCCAAAATTGAGATATACCGCTGAGACTCCAGCCGAGAGAGCATCCAACTGATCCAGTGAGCAAAGGGAAACTGACGGGTCATCCCCATACCATCCATAATCACGTCCTCGATCTCACTGAGTAGTATGTCCACGATATCGAACGACCGGTGAGTCATGATATAAAGAAGTAACCATTGCTAGACTCTGGTGATCGACTCAGCATTCCCCATCCTGAAGAGAAGGGACCTCCTGAGAGCGAAGTGAACCACGTAGGCCTCACGTGTCAACCTGTCAGGGGTCCGAGGGGTGCCGGGAAGGAACGGCTGCTGGAACAAGAAACTGATCTCCTCGTCGGAAGGAACTATAGGAGTGTGAGCATGACGAGGAGCCTCAAAGTCGGGGTAGGCCAGATAGTGAATCGAAGTGTCGTCGACCTGAACCCCAAGGAACTCTTCTATCCCCTCTCGAGTGAGTTTGAACTGCTGCCCCATAAACATGAATCTGATCGAGAGCCGGGCATCCTCAACGTAAATAGTGGCGTAGAACACTCTGACCCACTCTGGCACGTAACGTGGCCTCTCACTGACCAAAGCTGCAAGTCTTGGTAAGTAGTCAAAGTGTGGCAGGATCGGGACTCCAGCTGCTGCTGCTCTGAGCGCTGTCCACTGCAACATCCTATGCTGGATCAGCTGTGACCCCTTCCTAACATAGGAGGCATAGAAGCTCTCCTGAAGGATAGTCCAGAACCGGGGGTCACAATCCTCTCTGTGAGGAGGGAACCACTCGTCCTCCTCAACGAACCTCAACTTCCGGATCTTCAGACCAGAAAGGCTCCTCAGATCACGGAGATAGACCCCGAAGGCCTCTGCTCGCTGTGCACCAATCCGAATCTCAGGGCCCTCTCTACTGGTCCTGCTGCTCCTGCTCAACCTGCTGCTCTGCAGCTGTCCTCCTCTACCTCGGAGTCGGCTGAGGCTGAGTGTGTCCACCACGAGTCCGAGGACCGGTACGTGGTGCATAAGGAGGTGTCTCTGTCTGTCGGGTACCAGTACGGCCTGAACGCCGTAACGGCTGCTGCTCGTGGGGCTGCTCCCCCTGACCCTGTGCACTACTCCCAATCCGTATGCCTCTCTGTGGCTGACCCTGAGTGTCTGGTATACTCAACACACGCTCCCACTCCTTGTCGTGCTTGCTCTTCTTCTTCTTCGGCTCAAGAACTGCCTTGCCCTTCCTCTTGTCGCCTGCCATCTGTCAAAGAAAATGGTGGAAGATTATAGAATGGCGAGCGGAGAGTATATAAACGAGATAAATATCTATGGGTAAGGGGTCCTTAAGCAAAGCATATGAATAGATAGAGCCTATGCATGAATCCTAGGAGATGATCATGGCACATGATAAAAAGGTGAAGCCTAGGTATGTCCTTATGTGCAACAGGATGTGTGAAAGAGTGCATGGACAAGAATAAGTGCTACTGTGATGGACAGAGATGAATAGAGCAAGAACAGTAGCATAGAGATGCTCAAAACTATATGATGTAGCAAGATCTAGAGGATTTGAGCATCAAAAGTGAGAAAAGGAATGTATACTCTAAGCCAAGCTCAACATACTCAAGCAATCTGAAGAGAACAGAGCATGAACAGGATCACATAAGCCAGAACAGTGCTCAAACAGTAACAACAGAGCTCAAAATCATGAGATATAGCAGAATTTGGATGGATTTGAGCAACAACTAAGAACAAATGAGCAAAATGTAGGGCATGGATGAAGTATAGCTCATAAACAAAGCCTAAATTAACAGAATCACCATCGAATTCCCCAACAAAGCATGAACAGTATGAACTGAAGCGGGGGAAAAGATGGCGGCGCTCACCCCTGCTGAAGATGGTCGACGGGAGATGGCAGGGGAGCACTTGGGACGACCTTGCGCACCTCCAGACGTCGGCCGACGAGCTACGGCGTCGCCGGCTAGCCGGAAGCGGTGGCGGCGCTCGAAACCCTAGCTAGGGTTGCAGCGGGCCGCGCGTGAAATTCCACGCGGATGGGGCGGCTGCGCAGCGGCGGAGATGGTAGGTGGCGAGCGCTAGGGGCCGGTGGAGGTCGCAAGTGACATAGCCCGATCGGAGTTGGCCAGCGGCGATAGATATCGCGGTGAACGGGAGCGGCAGTACGACGAGATTCGAAATGGGGAAGAAGACGACCGTGAACCATTATGACATGTGGGGCCAACTTGCAGAGAAGCGCTGGATGAACCGACGGTAGAAAAGAGTGCAGCGTCGGTCGAATCGCCGGATGATATGGGTAGATCAGTGAAATGCATCACCGGATGAACCGATGGCCTTGTTTTTAGATTCGTCGGATGATTCTTGCGCGGGTCTGAATTTGCCTCAAAACTCAGTAGCACCGGATGAACCGCTGCTTCCACAGAGGTGAGCGTCGGTTCATCCGACGATAGGTAACAGAGGCGCGCTGAGCAAAATTCAAACTGACCCGGTCACCAGATGAACCGAAGCTGGAACCTACATAGCAGCGGTTCATCCGACGGTGACAAAAATAGAATGCTGAACTAAAGCTCATTTTTGATCCGACAAATGTCACACACAAGCCAACACAAGCACATTTTTGGATCAATCCTGAGTGACAACCTCACCCCTCAAGCACTCCTTTGCAAAATACAAGTATATACACCATAGATTCCCTAGAAGGGATAGACCTTATAAAATTTTAGAAAAATAGGCGAATAAGATCCAAAAAGGGAATGTATGAGTTATTGCATTTGAACTTAGAGATAGAAACTTTAATCTCGTTAGGACATAACTCAATAGGCATTAAGCACAATCATTTGTCTTATCACACTTTTGGAGTTGTTGATTTGCATTGAAAGCTAAGCAACTTTCTCATAGTGTGATTTTCCTTTGTGACACCTCTCACGCGATGCAATGCAAGAACAAATGCATGAAATTAAACATGAATGCATTCTATATGACAAGCAAAGATGCAAAGCGGAAAGATAAACTATCTTGCCAAGTTTGAGCCCTTGTTAAGCTTACTCATGGTGAGTCTTTCAACATGCCTTGAGCGAAACTTTGGAACCACCGGCTCAAGCAAGACCTATACTCACCACTATCTTAACAAGGTTAGACAAGCCCCTACATCATGTACATATGCAAATGCAAACTATATGACAAGCATCACATGATGTTAGACGCATCAAGCACATTCAATTCACTCCTTAGCCTACAAAAGGTGTTTTCATCAAGAGGCTTAGTGAATATATCCGCCAATTGCTCCTCGGAGCGAACACCACAAAGGAGAATATCACCTTTAACCACATGGTCTCGCAAGAAGTGATGGCGGATATCAATGTGCTTGGTGCGCGGATGTTGAACCAGGTTGTTAGCAATTTTTACGGTACTTTCATTGTCACAAAGGAGAGGAACCCTATCTAGAACCACACCATAATCCAAGAGGCTTTGCTTCATATAGAGGATTTGACCACAACAAGCCCCGGTGGAAATGTATTCCGCCTCCGTGGTGGATAAGGCCACGGAGTTTTGCTTCTTAGAGGACTAAGCAACCAAAGATCGACCTAGCAAATGGCACCCACCCGAAGTGCTCTTGCGGTCTACTCGACATCCGGCAAAATCCGAATCCGAATAACCCAAGAGCTCAAAACAAGCACCATGGGGGTACCACAAGCCAATGCTAGGTGTGTATTTTAAGTATCTAAGGATCCTTTTCAAAGCACTTAGGTGAGATTCTTTAGGGTTGGCTTGAAACCGAGCACACATGCAAACACTAAACATGATATCGGGCCTAGATGCGGTAAGGTAAAGAAGAGAGCCGATCATAGAACGGTAAAGCTTTTGGTCAACCGGTTTACCTCCCTCATCTAAGTCGAGATGTCCATTGGTAAGCATTGGTGTCTTGATTGGCTTGCAATCATCCATCTTGAACTTCTTGAGAATATCATTGGTGTACTTTTCTTGATGGATGAAAGTCCCTTCCTTCAATTGCTTGATTTGAAACCCAAGGAAGAAGTTGAGCTCCCCAATCATAGACATCTCGAATTCCCTAGTCATGAGATCACTAAAGTCCTTGCACACTTTGAGATTGGTAGAGCCAAAGATGATATCATCAACATAGATTTGACAAATGAAGAGCTCTCCGTTGATGATCTTGGTGAATAGAGTATTGTCCACTCTCCCAATCTTGAAGCCTTCCTTGATGAGAAAGTCCCGGAGCCTCTCATACCATGCCCTAGGAGCTTGCTTGAGTCCATACAAAGCCTTGATCAACCTATAGACATGGTTAGTATGTGTGATATCTTCAAAACTGGGAGGTTGCTCAACATAGACTTCTTCATTGATGAAGCCATTTAAGAAGGCACTCTTGACATCCATTTGGAACAATTTCATTTTGTGACAAGAAGCATAAGCAAGAAGGATACGGATTGCTTCAAGACGTGCAACCGGAGCAAAGGTCTCTCCATAGTCCAAGCCTTCTACTTGAGAGTAGCCCTTGGCGACAAGTCTTGCCTTGTTCTTCACCACAACTCCATGTTCATCTTGCTTGTTTCGGTAGACCCACTTGGTGCCAATCACGTTCTTGTTCTTGGGGCGCTCTACTAGGACCCAAACTTCATTTCTTGTGAAGTTGTTGAGCTCTTCTTGCATAGCCAAGATCCAATCCGGGTCCTCGAGAGCTTCCTCTATAGTAGTGGGTTCTACAAAAGAAACAAATGCATGATGTTTGCAAAAAGAAGCATATTGTTTGCGGTGAGTACGTGTACCACCCTTGGGATCACCCAAGACTAGATTGATGGGGTGGTTTGATGAAGTCCTTGTACGCCTCTCAAGTGTGGTAGAAGTTGGATCATCTTGAGGTTGCACTACTTTCGATTCTTCATCTTCTTGATCTTGGGTGTCTTGTGATGTAGGAGGTGGTCCATGTGAGGAAGATGGGCTTTCTTGTCTTGTGCGCCTTTGATGATCATCATTATCATCATCGAAAGAGGATGAGTCTTCATGGTTGTGGGAAGTAGAAGGTGCATCATCATCCTCTTTGGGCTTGATGTCCCCAATAGCCATCTTCTTCATTGCTTCTCGTAGAGATTCTTTTCCTACATCATCACAACAATAGCCATCTCCTTGGGAGCCATTAGATTCATCAAACTCCATATCACATGTTTCTTCAACAGCACGTGTAGTGTTGTTGAATACTCTATATGCCTTGGAGTTTGATACATAACCAAGAAACATGCCCTCATCTACCCTACTCTCAAACTTCCCTAGGTGCTTCCTCTTCTTGTAAATAAAACACTTACACCCAAAGACTCGGAAGTAGGAGATGTTGGGCTTCCTCCCAATGAGAAGCTCATAGGGTGTCTTCATTAATAGTCGGTGGAGATACACCCTATTTGAAGCATGACACGCCGTGTTGATAGCTTCCGCCCAAAATCTTTGAGAGATACCATAATCATCCAACATAGCTCTAGCCAATGTGATGAGAGTCTTGTTCTTCCTTTCTACCACACCATTTTGTTGTGGTGTGTAGGTTGAAGAGAATTCATGCTTGATGCCTAGCTCATCACAATACTCTTCCACATTAGTGTTCCGGAATTCCGATCCATTGTCACTCCGGATCTTCACAATAGATGACTCAAATGCATTTTGAGCCCTTTTGGCAAAGTTCTTGAAGATCCCAAACTTCTTGCTCTTGTCCTCCATAAAGAATATCCAAGTGTAGCGTGAGTAATCATCAACAATGACAAGATAATAGAGATTACCACCAAGACTCTTGTATGTAGTAGGGCCGAAGAGGTCCATGTGTAAGATCTCCAATGGTCTTGAGGTAGATACATAAGCCTTCATAGGATGATGACTTGCAACTTGCTTGCCGGCTTGACACGCTCCACACAACTTGTCCTTCTCAAATGTGACATCCTTCACACCAAGAACTAAACCCCTTTGAAAGCCTTCTTGAGTTGACTCATGCCTATATGTGCAATACGGCGATGCCATAGCCAACCCTTGGATGTCTTGGTGAATAGACAAGTAGTCAAGTTCGCTTCATGAGAGGAGAAGTCTACAAGATAGATGTTCCCATGGCGAAAACCTTTGAACACAACTTCATTAGATTTCTTGTTAGTAATGATAACTCCCTCATCATCAAACAAGCAAGATAAGCCAAGATCACAAAATTGAGCAATGGAAAGCAAGTTATAACTACAAGAGTCTACAAACAAAACATTGGAAATAGAGAGATCTTTTGCAATGGTTATGTCACCCAAACCGGAAACTCTTCCTTTAGAATTATCACCAAAGGTGACTTGCTCATGATTCCCCGCATCATCCACTAGAGAGGTGAACATTTTAACTTGGCCGGTCATGTGTTGAGTACATCCACTATCAAGAACCCAATGACTTCCCCCGGCCTTGTAGTTCACCTACACACAAAGAGATCAAGTTGAAGATTTAGGAACCCAAGCAAGTTTGGGTCCAATCACATGAGTTACTAAAGCTTTGGGAACCCAAATTTACCTAGGATGATTCACTTTAGCCTTGGTCCCTATGAACCTTGCCGCCACCTTGCCCTTGCTATTCTTCAACAACAAGAAATGGTTATTGTTGAACATGGAACGATAGTTCCAAGGTTATTTAGGGAATGGACGTGAAGGTATAAGACACTCCCTTGTGTGATGACCGGTGATCTTGCAATGTTGGCAATAAAACCCAACTTCCTTCACAAAGCACCCATAAAGTTCCTTTGACTTGCGAGTCTCTTTGATGGGTTGAGGGAAGGAGCCAAGTCCCCTAGAGCCATAATCTCTTGCATTGTGATAGAGGATCTCCTTATGCAATGCTTCACCCTTGGCCAAATTCTTCACACAAGATCTTAGGCTTCTTACTTCCTCTTCAAGTGCTTTCACCCTATCATGGTTAGTCTTGGAAGAGGAGGCAACATTCTCATCATTTAGCAAGATCTTAGGTTCTTCAATCAAATCATCACAAGAAGTAGAAGCATTTGTCTTAGTGATGTCTCTAGCAATTTCTTGCCCACTAGCACAAATAGCCTCATAAGCAAGCTCAATCTCTTGATACTTCATCTCTAAGACCACATGATCTTTCTTAAGCATCTTTTGACTTGACTCAAGAGACTTGTTAAGCACGGTTATATCATCATGTTTGACGATTAGCTCATTGTGCTTATCAAGTAACTTGTTGTGGTCATCTCTAAGTGACTTGTGAGACACTACCAAAGCTTCATGTTCTTTGCTAAGGTCATTGTGTTTCACAAGAAATTCATCATTGATAGCATAAGCTTCTCATGGGTTTCTTCAAGAGCCTTGAGCTTACTCTTTTGTTTCTTGATCATGTCGGTGTATTGATCTAGAAGACCCTTAAGAGCATGAGGTGAAAGTTCATTATCACTATCCAAGGAGTCACTATCTTCACTATCGCTCACCTTGGAGTGTTTAGCCATGAAGCACATGGGTGGTGGAGGAAGAGGAGGTTCTTCATCATCCATGATCACAAGACCGGCAAACTTCTTGTTCTTCTCATCTTCACTTCCGCTTGATTCACTTGAAGTTTTACCATCCGTGATCCACTCATTCTTCTTGTTGTAGGGCATGCTAGAAGACTTCTTCTTGTATGAGTCCTTCTTGGAGTGCTTGTCATCTTTCTCATTGTCATCATCATTCTCGTTCTTCTTGCTTGAGCTTGACACTCGCTTGTCAGGCTTGGGGCAATTATATGATAGATGATCATAGCTTCGGCAATTGTAGCACTTCCTCTTGCCACCTTCACCACTTCTTCTTGATGAGCGAAACTTGTTCTTCTTAGGATCATAGTTGTAGCCCTTCTTGCCAATCTTGGAGAGCAATTTGGTAGTCCGCCTCATGAGGAAAGCAAGTTCACCATCATCTTCATCACTTGAGTCACTCTTGTCTTCACTTTCACTTGAAGAGGGAGGAGGCATTGCTTTTGACTTTGACTTGGGCTTGGTCTTATCACTAGCCTTGAGTGCAAGATCCTTCTTGGAGCTTGATGTGGAAGAAGATGCTTCAATTTGGCCCATCAAGAACATCTCATGAGACCGAATCTTGTTCACAACTTTGGTGATGGTGAGAGTTTCGAAGTCCGTCTCAAAGATGAGTGCCTTGACGATGTTGTACTTGGGCTTGGGAAGCGTTTGAAGAATTTTCCGAATAATTTCCTGCTCGGACATGTTAGCAACATCGAGAGCATTGATATTTTGAATAATAACACCCATCCTAGAGTACATTTCCTCTACACCCTCATCATCCTTCATCTTGAACTCATTGAGCTCAACCTTAAGCAACTCATACTTCTCCTCATGGATTTTCTTGTTGCCTACATGGATTCTTTTGAGCTCCATCCAAACCTCATGAGCGGTCTCCAAAGAAAACATCCTATCAAACAAGTCCTCCTCAAGAGTCTCAAAGATAAAGTTTCTAGCACAATAGTTCCACTTGGTTTCACTTTCGGTGGGTTCAATTGGCATGGGATACATGGTAGTGATACATGCATCATGGTGTTGTGCTTGAAGAAAGCTAGCCATTCTATGCGCCCAAAAAGTGAACTGTTTCCCCGCCAACTTGGGAGGGCCATTACCACTCCCCTTGCCCATCTCTCTAGGCGGTTAAGCCACCAAAAAGAGAGCATAAGCTCTGATACCACTTGTAGGATCGATGGCCTATAGAAGGGGGTTGAATATGGGCCTTCTTCAAATTTCTAGAACAAGAAGTAAACCTTAACCTATATCTCTAGTGTTGCCCATCTAAAAAGGTTTCTTCCTACCAACTAAGCACACTAGCAACAAAGTTCCTTAGCAAGATTCACACTAACATGAAAAAGCACCCTAGTCAAGACATGCAACAAGCAAAGCAAACTAGAGAGAAACTAGAGCAAAGGAACTCAAGAGCTGAAAGTAAATGCGGAATTAAGTGCAAGAAGGTAGAAAGAGTGGACAAGAGACAACCGAATTTTTTCCCGTGGTATCGAGAAGTTGACGCTTCTCCCTAATCCACGTTGGAGCACTCACAAAGAGTTTTGCTCCCCCTCAAGCAACATAGAATTGAGTGCTCACTAAGAGTACCCGTTCTCCATCTCCGGAATGGTGGGTCTCAATCCATTTACACCAAGAACGTCTCGGAGCTCCCACAATCTCCAAGAGCTCACCAAGAACCCCCAATCACCGAGACCGTCTAGGAGCCGTCAAACTCCAAGAGTAACAAGCTCACAACCTTTCACTTGACCAATGCACTCAGCTATGCCATTGAAAGCACCTTGAAACTCTTGATCACCAAGAAAGAATCCCTCTTGGCTAGGAAGATGAAATCCAAATGATCAAAGCACTAACTCTCCTTCTCCTTGGTTGTAGTAGTTCTTCAGAGTGGCAAAGGCAGCTCAAGATACGCAGGGGGGTCCAATTTATAGACCTGGCAAGGGAGGCTAGCCGTTAGAAAAGTCCCCTGAAAAGTAGTACCGTCGGATGAACTGACGGTTCCCCCTACGACAGCGTCAGTTCATCCGGTGTCTCTGAGTCTCCAAATATAGCTGTTGAACCCAAACGCTGTACCACTTCATCTGACGCATGCACCGACGATGCGTCGGTTTATCCGGTGCTGAAGCAACTTTTCTCAAAACGTCTCTGCGTAGAATAACCATAGGCGCCGGATGAACCGCTGGTAAACTTCGTGAGCGTCGGTTCATCCGGTGCTGAAGCAAGTTCACTCGGTGCGTCTCTGTATGAAATATATGCGTGCGCCGGATGAACCGCTGCTTGGACCGTTGCTTCATCCGGTGCTGAAGGCTCTTGACTTGAATCATCACTATTACCAAACCCTAGGTCACCGGATGAACCGATGCTACTGCTGATACACCGTCGGTTCATCCGGCGGTGCTGATTTCTTCTGAAACTTCCACATCAATCATCCGGTGCATCTAGAAATGATGCCGTCGGATCATCCGACGGTCCCTTTTGCATTTCAACTCATCCAATTCAATCACCTTTGAGTTTTTCTTCAAGTCTTTTGCTTCCAATGTGTTTCCATGAGTATCTTGAGCTGTTTAGTGACCAAGGAGCTTGATAGTGCATGAATATGGCATAGCATTTGGCATGGTCAAGCTACTAAAGTGTGAACCCCTCTTAATAGTACGGTCAAACACTACAAACTAGCAAATCCAAGTGTCCTTCATCTCCTTGTGACACTTGGAACTAGAAATGTCCTTAGCCTTGTAGTCTTTGTCCATTGATCATCCATAATTTCAAATTGAGGGGTCTCTTTTCACTTATCACTTATGACAATAACCCAAGAATAAATCTGCTACAAACAAAGGTTAGTCACAAGTATATGGTTGTCATTTATCACCAAAACACACCCTTACCAAAGGTGCGGTGGGGCCTTGATGCTTACAAGAGTGTCAGCGAGCATCTTGGTGAGAACTTGCTTGTCCCCTCGAGTGTCCATTCCTGCCCAAGTCTGGGTGATGGCAGAGCTCAGGAGCTCGTTCTCCTCATACCTCTCAGTGACGCTCAGCCAGATCCTGGTACTGAACTTCATTTGGACTTCCCTGTCGTTGAAGATCATCTTGGCAAGGGTGCTCTTGCCCACGCCCCCCGTGCCGACAATCGACAACACTAGGATCGTCGTCGGCTCGTCGGCCAGCAACACATGCACAAAGGACTTCATGGCTTCCTGGATCTGGCTGCCGACGATGGCTGACTCATCGATCAATGACGTAGTCATACGGCTGTGGGCAGTGGCGTCGTTGGGCGTCATCTATACCAGGTAGGAGAAGAGCTTCAGGAACCCGAAGTTGGTCATCTCCTTGCTGATGCCGTCGAGCCTGGCGTTGAGCGCCTTGATGCATTTTCCCACGCTTCGAGCAAAGGAGGGGTTACGCAGGCAAAAGAGGAGTGGCTGAAGGCAGCTTGGCGCCTTCTTCTCCACGCTCGGCCAGAAGCCATCATCACGACCGCACCGGTGGCGCTCCTCGGCATCCAGCTGGCACAGGTCCAGGATGTCGGTGGCCTCGTACATGGCGCCCTTCACCTCGTTCACCCACCCCTGCATGATGGACTTGTCGATGCGCCTCCTCTCGGCGTCGGCCAGATATGCCTCCATCTTGCCCACCTTTTTGCCAAACCTCTGGATGTCGCCGGAGACGCCCAGCAGCATGCCTAGCTCATCTTCCGCCATGTCCTTGATCGTCTGGATCAGGTAGGGCGCCATAGCATCCAACACCACACCGCCATGGCTCCTCCTCTTAGTATTTGTTCCTATGTATTACAGAATTCGATCGTTACTTAATACTATTTATTATTATCACTTATTAGGCAGTACTACGTAACAAGGCAAATTTGTATGACCCACTCACATAGACATGATATGGATGGTTCATGGCTCCCGTAGAAAGTAGGGTTATTTAATTCCAGACCATTAATTACAATTTTTCAGAGTTGGAGAAACGTCATTACTATTCGTCTTATTAGAAAAACGCCACTACAATTCTCAAACTCTCACATCCTTGCCCTATTCTAGGTCCGGAGCGTACACAGGCCCAACCACAGATGATGTATTCCCATATCTCCCCAAAATGCCCCCGTTCATCCACGGCCGCGGGAGGACCGCCGCGGCCGTCGTTGCCCTGGCAGCTGGCGCTGGCTTCCTCCCTTGCACTCTTCTGCTCCTCCCGCTCCATCCACACCTGCTCCAGCAGCAGCCGCTCCCGCTGCATCGACTTCCGGTGTGAGAACGACAGGCAGTGGCGAGATCTAGTGGAGGAGATGAGAGACGAAGGCGGTGATGCAGCCAAGATTCGGGCACCTCTGCCTCCTCCTCCTCCCCGTCTGCCTCGCCATGTTCCTCCACAATTCAGAACCTCTGCTTCGTCTCGCCGGGGACACCGCGCCCGGTGTTGCTCCTCACCCCAGTGACTGTCGCCGAGGCACGTGCCTGCGTCGACTGCTGCCGGTGCCACGGGCTCACGCTCTGCGCCCGCAGTGACGGCCACGACTACGAGGACCTCTCCTACCCCTCGGTCTAGCTCCGCGCCGCGGGCGCCCGCCTTTTCGCGGTCGTCGACGTCACCACGCTCCTTGATGACCGTGTCGACGCAGCACGATGCGTGTCAGCCCCGGCACCATGCTTGGGTAACTCTACTACATTGTGGTGCATGAGAGCGGCGGATCCCTCGGTTCCCTGCCGGGATTTGCCTGATGGTCTGCATCGGGGGCCACCTGAGCGACGGCGGGGTTCGGGCCCATGATGCAGAAGCACAGCCTCGCCGCCGACGCTGAGGGGAGGCTCCTGGACCGGGCGATTATGGGTGAGGGCCTCTTCTGGGCGCTCCGTGTCAGTGGTGGGAGCTTCGGCGTCGTGGTCTCCTGGACCGTGCGCTTGGTCCTCGTGCCGCCTGTCGTGTCCGCCTTCACCGTCCGTGGCCGCTGTCTCCTCCGGTGCGGAGACTGATGGCAATCTGAATCCACTGTGCACCTCCTAACCACATGGCAGCGTGTGGCGCACGCGCTCCCCGACGACCTGTTCGTGAAGGCGGCGATCGAACCCAAGCACGACGCCGGCGACCAAGCCGCCGAGGTGCTCCTGGACCAGACCCTGCAGCCCAAGGACCACTACAAGGTGAAGATGGACTACCTGACCCTCCCCCGATCTGCCCCGACCGCGAGATCTGCGCCGCCACGGCCATGAACTCTGCGCCGTGCACCCAGGCCGCAAGCTCCGAGCGCCGGCCGCGAGCATCATTCACGAGCTCATAGCAGAGGAGTTGCAGTGACCGGTGAGCGCCGTTCACGAGCTCATAGCAGAGGATTTGCGGTGACCGGTGAGGGAAGATGAACGGGGGCATTTTGGGGAGATACGGGAATACGCCGTTTGCGGCTGGGTCTGTGTACACTCCAGACGTAAAATAGGGCAAGAATGTGGGAGTTTGAGAATTGTAGTGGCATTTTTCCAATAAGACAAATAGTACTGGTGTTTCTCCAACTCTGAGAAATTGTAATGGCCTGGAACCAAATAACCCTAGCAAGTACTATTTTAGCTACTCCCCCCTAGGGGTGGGCATTCGGTCTATTCGATCATTTCAGTTTGGTCTATTCGGTTTTTGGGAATTTCGGGTTTTGGAAAAGTGAGGACCGAAATTTTAAAAAGCATAATAGGAACTGAACACGAATAGACCGATTACTTCGGTTCGGTCTATTCGGTCCACCTCTCAAAACTCTATAGTAGAAATTCAAATTCCCAACTCATTTTAAGTCTATGGATTTAAGGACTACTCGACAGAAGCAAGTAACTAACAAGTTCGTGAAAAAATTAAAATAGTTTAAAACAGAAAGTTGTAGCATTGATAGTCTGAATCAAAATATGGAACCATAGAAACCGAAACCGAACTAAGAATTATAAAATTACCTAGGCCGAATCTGAACCCGGATAGACCGACAATTCGAGTAATTTGGGTTGGGTTGGGTTCCGTTTTCGGGTTCAAAGTGCCCACCCCTACTCCCCTACCCCCACACCCACCCACACAAGTAGAGAATCGACCTTTGGTTGAAGGCTTTAGTTCCGGTTGAAATTTGGAGCCCGGACTAAAGACTTTGCATCGACGTGACCGCGAGTGGCTGGAGTGCCCTGACCCTTTAGTCTTGGTTTGTAACACTAACCGAGACTAAAGGGGGGCCTTTAGTCTCGATTTGTAACACCAACCTAGACTAAATGGTCTCGGGGCTTTAGTCTGGGTTGGTGTTACCAACCGTGACAAAAGGGTGGCCTTTAGTCTGAGTTGGTGTTACGAACCAAGACTAAAGGGTCTCCCATGAGTTACTATAAGAGGATTGCATCCTCTACATAGTTAGATGTACTATGTAGGTGAGATGGTAAGGAAGGTACGTGCGAGGCTAAAGAGGTCGTGAGTTCGAATTCCCGCACCGTTGACGTGCATATTTTGTGTGAAAAAATCGCGTGACTTTGTGGCATGGGACGTGCGCATGTGTGGGAGCCTCCCCGAAATTTTCAGTATTTTTTGACGTTCTTGACCTGGGACTAGGGGGGTTGGCTCTCAACATTAGTCCCGGTTGGACTTGAGGTCCCGAAGGGCCTTTCCAACCGGGACTAAAGGCTGGTTCCCTACCAGTGCTAGGCGCTCCTCCCTCTCCTATTCATCCCCGAAGCAGCCCCTTGGCGGCACAGTCGGTCCCTTGATGGCCATGGCATTGGTGCCCCCCTGGCCACGACACAAGCACAGGCGGGCGCAGGAGCCCTTACCACTTTGTGATTTTTTTTTCGTTTGCAATTTTTCTGACTCCCCAATTTGTGAATCAAATCAAACCCAAGTGTTATGAATCGATCAAATTTGTGTGAATTGATTGGTTGTATGTTCTTCCTTGTGCACGCCGGTGGTCTCCACGCACTGCTCCGATGCCTCTTGCTACTGCGGGAACCTCTCCGCGCGCGGTGGACACTGGTTCATCATCGGAAGCTCCGTGCGCGTTGGAAGCTTCGCGTATCGGCGCAACCTCGGAAGCTTCACGGGGAGGATCATCGAGCGCTGCGTCTCGCCGGTGAGGGTTCGAAGTTTATTCGGTCGTCTCCTCCTCCAACCCCATTCGTTCGAGGTATCCGCATCACCCATGGCATCAATCCCCCGCGCATTCTAGTTGCTGGTCCGATTTTCGCGCGCTAGGGTTTCGAATCATCGTTGTTTTTTCCTCAACCGCATCCGTGTGTGTGTTTGTAGGTTCGCGGAGGCATCCTCAGAAGATCTGTGCGGTTGTGCTGCGTCATCATCATCAGTGTTTCCTCGGTTGCGTTCGTGCCCGTGATTTTCTAGGTATTTCCGACCCCAATCCAAATGGTGTGCATCAGTTACCCCGCTGTCCTGTGATTTTCGCTGTTGCAATTCTCTATTGGTTGTAATTATGATCAGCATTATGTGTTTGATTTCGGTGCTCTCAGTTGCAACCTAGGTGTGTACAGTGTTGCAAACGCATGGCAGATCTGTTTTTTGTGCTCCACTGTTGTAACGCAGATGTGCACAGAGTTGCAAATGCATGATTGTTTTTGTTGCAATCTGTTTTGTGATCTAGTTGTATAGAGTTATAATTATGTTTTTCCCTTCAGATTTGTTGTTGCAATTGGTCCATGACACAAGTTGCAACTCTTTTACCAGCGATGTTGCAACTGTATATTTTAACTTTCACTTATCCTAGTTTAACCTTCAGAAATTGTTTGGTTATTGGTTTAAAACTGATTGTTGGAACTGATCTAGTAGTAATTGTTTAGCAGTTTTGTTTTGCAACTGTTTTGTAGTGTATGTTGCATTGCTGGCATTGGTCCAGTAGTAATTAGTATAGAAGCTTGTTGCAAATTGGTAGCAGTACATGTTGCAATCTAGTGCAATGTGTTTTGTTTTTTCATTATTTGAATTCAATTTCACTCAGTGCTGGTAGTGGTCCAGTAGTAATTATTATAGCAATTTTTTGTTGCAATTGGGTTGTAGTCCATGTTGCAATCTGGTGTACTGTGTTTGTTTTTTTATTATCTGAATTCAATCTCATATACTGTTCTTGTTTTTGTTGTGTAGCGCGTGATGATTAGCATTTTTTGTGTTTTATGAGACCTGCATCATGTCATTGTGTTCTTATGTTTTTTTCATTCCTATTTTTTTTAGTTCTTTTCTTAGAATGGATCAAGAACAGAATGTCACAGGCGGGCAAGGTGGTGAGAGTATTCGCCGCTCAGCCCGTGTGCATAACCGTAAAGAAATTGACAGAAATGTACTGAAAGAGAAGAGGAAGAGGTTGAGGCTGAGAAAGCCCGGTTCCACGTCTCAAGCTGGAGGAAGTGATAATGATGACCAGGAGCAAGATCCAGATTTCCGTCCTAATGAAAATGTTCTTGGTGCTCCGGTTGGTGGCAATGTTGGGGATGCGGACATTGCTGATGGTGATGATGATAACGGCAAAACCAGGAACCTTGTTGTGCGGTGCTCACCGTCAATGTTCCTCAAGCTTCTGGGTGCGCTATCCGACGGCATGAAAGCTGATATCGTTGCCAAGGGTTTTGGCGGCCTGCTCAGTTCATGCCCAATTTCTTGTCCAGAAGATTGCTCAGCTGGCTGATGCGGAAGCTGAACCCAGAGACAATGTATCTAGAGATCGGGGGCGGGAAAAAGATCCCTGTGACTGAGCAGCATCTGGTGTTCTTTCATGTTACCAAATGCTGGCAGCGACCCGCCCTCCATTCCTGATGCAGAAGCTCGCAGCTTACTGAATGCTATTGGAGTTCAAATCTGTGGCGATGCTTACAGACCCAGATCCGGCATCAGTGTTTCTGTCATCATTTCCAAATTGATGGACGGCACTCTCACTGGGGAGCTTGGGCTGAGAGCATTTTTCATGGCCACATTCCAGTGTTTGCTTTTCTCCAACACTGCCAGTCATCTGAGGATTGATGATGTAAGGTACACGTTGGACATGGAGAACATGGCAAACAAAAACTGGTGCAAGGCAGTGGTTGACAGGCTGAGCGTCGCTGCTCGATCGTACAAGAAGGATTTTGCTGCGCCCATCAGCGGATGCGGCATCTTCCTAGCTGTAAGCCCCTGTTCCTAGTAGTAATTGCTTGCATTTACTGTTGCAACCATTATTTGGCACATATTGCAATTTGCTATCTTTTTTTCAATAATCAAGGTGCAATAACAGCTAAGTAGCAGTTGCAACCACACATCAACCATGTTGCAATCATAGGTAACAAGTAGTTGCAAGCAGTTTTAACGACACAGCATATCTGTTGCAATCACAGACATCCAACTATTGCAATCACAGCTAACCATCATTCATTTTTGTAACATCTGGCTCTGTGATTGTTTTTCTTTTTGTTTGTTGCAACTGGCCTTGACACAATTTTGCAATCATAGATAATAAGGAGTTGCAACCACACACATATATTTGTTGTGCAGTAGTTTTTGCAATCACAGCCAACAAGCAGTTGCAACCACACATCACATGTGTTGCAATCACACACATCCAACAGTTGCAATCAAACCTAACCATCATTCATTATCTTTTTAACATGTGTTTTGACAGTGTTATTGTTATTCTTTTTGTTTGTTGTAACTGGTTTTGACAGATGTTATAATTTTTATGTCAGAGATGTTATACGTCGACAACCTGTAGCATGATCTTGACACAAGCCCGTTCTCCATCCCTCGTTGTGCTTTCTTGGACTCGAAGATCATTGAGGCGATAGCTTCGTCAGATCTCAGAGGTGATGTGCCTGCTGGCACCATTGAGTACGGACACCTCAGGGTAAGTTTTTGCAAACCACATTTTGTAACTGTTGCAAATGCTAACGTACAATTTTTTGCAATTTGTTGTTTTATTTTATCATCCAACATTTTTTGTTGCTTTTCCTGCTGCTGAGAAGCAGTGTGGACACGTGCTACAGCGTCGGGCCCTCTGCTCTTGCAGTAGTACCCCCTAGTACCCCCCAGTACCAGCAGCAGCTGCCCCAGGAGCAGCTTCATCTGTTCTAGCAGCAGCAGCACCTGCCGCCGCCGGCACATCCGCTGGTGTGCCCGGCACATCCCATGATCCCGGCCAGGAGCTTCCTCACGACCTGAACTATGTCCCCAATTCATCTATCGATGTCCTCAGGTGCCGGAGGGATCGGAATTTTGGTTTCCTAAGTTGCCATGGCTGCCCTCCACTGTGATTCCTCGCCATCGCGCCGGTCACCTCGGGCCGGAATCGACTCACTGACCACTCCCGTGCAGCTCCCCCTCACTAGAACCCGCCGCCGCCAGCGAGCAACGGCGGCCAGTCAAAGGCTCAAAACAGGTCGGCCAGCCGTGCGCATTGAGAGCACAGAAGGAAAAATAAAAGAAGAATCGGGCCCCTTGGGCTACTGGCCTGTTGGGCTGGCGTAGCAAAAATAGTTTTTTTTCAATTTAATTTAATCCAAAACATGTGGTACATTCGTAGAAAGTTGATAAAAATGTGACACCAATTTTGTTAGACGTCAAAATACTAGATTAGGTAGAATAACCATTTTTCCCTTAGCATAAACATGAACCTAAATAATTGAGTTTAATGTGTGAAAATAATTCTCTTAGTTCTAAAATCATTCAAAATCGAGCAGTAGTGACTAGTAGTCACGTCCTTCAGTTGCAACTAGCACAATAGCTTAATTACAATCACACTAGATTGCAACTGGTGCTAATTGCAATCTGATCACTTATCAGATTGTAACAAGTTTCGGTTGCAACCAAAGCCATTGACTGATCGCAACCAAAGTGCTGGTTTAGTTCCCTACATCACGACCCAAAGTGTATCAGTGCATGTTAAGTACCCCTGTGGATCAAGCAAGACATACGATCAGCAAAAACAAAAGATAAATGCATGCACTTGTTCATCAGTTTAGCTAGCTACCACCGAAAAAGTGACTCTTCGCATGCTTGAGATCGAACCTGGCCCGTGATCAAGTGCGGTAGTAGCAACTGCTCCCGTGTAGAGGTAGTTGTCCCCTAACAAGGCCGTCCAGCTGCATGTCCTCACAACGCGCATAGGAGCCACTCATCACCGTCGACGCGCACGAGTTCAGCTAAGACTCGCCTCACACCGGCCGTCATTCCCACTCCATAATGCCTTACGCAGTGCTGGAGCACTAATCTAGTTACAACTAGATCAATTGCAACTTATGAAGACCTCTAATTGCAACGAGAAAAATATCACAATTACAACTAAGATAATTAGATACTTACATATGTCACTGCAATTGCAACTGGGCGCTAATCGAGTTAAGAACATGAGCAATTGCAATTAACCGGGTACTCCAATTGCAACATAGATAATAGCCTAGTTACAAATACACTAGAGTAAACATATATAATCAAGTTTAATGTATGAACATAATTATGTTAGTTCTAAATACATACAAAATAAGAGCAGTTAACAACTAGTCATATCATCCAATTGCAACTAGGACAATAACCTAATTACAATCATACTAGAGTGCTAATTGCAATTGGCGCCCTTGGTTGATTGCAACTAGAGCCAATTGCAATTGAGATCATTTACTGATTACAACCAATGCACTAGATCAATTGCAAATAGAGAAACTAGAGCCAATTTGCAAGAAGAGCATTTATCTGATTGCAACTAGTGCCAATTGCAACTAAAGTTGTTGACTGATTGCAACTAAAGTGCTGCTCAATTGCGACTTATCTGATTGCTTTTATTCGGTGTAGGTTAAAAGGAACCGGGTAAATCAAATTGCAACTTGTGCCATAGTACAGTTGCAACAATAACTCTAACCCGATTACTATCGTGTATATAGGCACAGTTGCAACGCAAATGAATGTGTGGGTTGTGCTCCGATAAAAAAGACATATTATACAATTGCAACTTGTGCCATGAACCGGTTGCAACAATAAATCTAAACTGATTACTACTATGTATATGGGCATAGTTGCAACACAAATGAATGTCTAGGTTGAGTAAATTTGAATATTTATTGTGTATATGGGGACATTTTGCAACTCAACAAGCACTCTAATTGCAACACGAGAAGCACTTCAATTGCAATTCCTCAAGCACTTCAGTTGCAACTCTAGACATGTAAATTTTTATAATTTTTGTCAGACGAATTGCAACTCAACAACGGTCAAGTTGCAACTCTAAACATACACTAGTTGCAACTACAAATATACACTGGTTGCAACTCGTCAAAAAAAGCACTTTAGTTGCAACAACGAAAAAAGATTCAGTTGCAACTTGTCAACAAAGCCAAGTGATTGCAACTTTTGATATTTTTAAAGAGCAAGTTGCAACTACGATTACTTCTGGTTACAACTCTAAAGATACACTAGTTGCAACTACAATATATACTGGTTGCAACTCGTCAAAAATAAAGCACTTCAGTTGCAACCACGAAAAAAATTTAGTTGCAACTCGTCAAGAAAGCCAAGTGATTGCAACTTTTTATATTTTTTTAAGTGTAAGTTGCAAGTACGATTACTTCCCAGTTACAACTCTAAATATACACTGGTTGCAACTCGTCAAGAAAACTAAGTGATTGCAAAATTTGATATTTTTAAAATACAAGTTGCAACTACCATTAATTCCCAGTTACAACTCTAAAGATACACTGGTTGCAACTGTAATGATACACTAGTTGCAACTCGTCAAGAAGCTAAAGTGGACATTTTTGCAACTCGGAGTGTACATCGATTGCAACTTGAACCACTGGCCAGTTGCAACTGAAGGGGTAGTACAGTATTAGGCGGAAGCACTCAGTATTTGCAACTCGGAGTGTGCAATGATTGCAACTCGAACCACTGTCGGGTTGCAACTGAAGGGGTAGTTTATTATCAGGCGGAAACACTCAGTATTTGCAACTCATAGTGTAAATTGATTGCAACTCGAGCCACTGTCAGGTTGCAACTGAAGGGGTAGTACAGTATCAGACGTGTATTCATTATTTGCAACTCGGAGTGTACATCGATTGCAACTCGAATCCCTGTCCGGTTGCAACTGAAGGGGATGTTCTAGTTACAATTGGAACAATAACCCAATTACAATTAAGATACTAAAATACATGTGAATGTGTGGACTAAGCTCTGATAAAAAAGTCAAAATAAATCAAACTACAACTTGTGCCATAGGCCAGTTGCAGCAATAAATCTAAGCCGATTACTACTGTGTATATGGGCACAGTTGCAACGCAAATGAATGTGTGGATTGAACTCTGATAAAAAAAGATAAATTATACCATTGCAATTTGTGCCATGGACCGGTTGCAACAATAAAACTAAACGGATTACTACTATATATATGGGCACAGTTGCAACGCAAATGTATGTGTGGGTTGAGCTCTGATAAAAAAGAAGCTATACAGTTGCAACTTATACCATGAACCGGTTGCAACAATAAATCTAAACCGATTACTACTGTATATATGGGCGCAGTTGCAACGCAAAGTGAATGTCTAGGTTGAGTTTCGATAATAATAAAAAAATCAAAGTGAACTGAATACCACTTGTGCAATGAGTCAGTCGCAACAATAAAATCTAAACCAATTTCGACTGCATATGGATACATTTCCAACCCACACATGGGTTGAATTTCGATAATAAAAAATGAAACGATTACCACTGATCTAGTTACAAGCATGACAATTGCAACCAATCGAGAACTCTAATTGCAACATGATAATAATGACAATAGTCCACTTACCACTAAAATAATAAAAACAATCAAATTACACTAAAAAGCTGGCCTACAGGGTTTTAGTTTGCATAAACATCTTATTATTCCTACGGTGGATGGAAAATGTAAACCACCTGAGTACCCACCCTGGTTGCAGTCATTTACCTCCTATCACTTTTTTTCCCTACCTACTGAACTCATCACTCGTCAGCATCGATCAAGGCATCAAGCTCTTCTCATAGTGATAGGGATACGGGTATCCTGTTCCTGTTCCTAATTTGGACCAGAAAAAAAAGCGTAGACAGAACCACCGTGCCCCACGCGCACACCACAACGCCGCCGCTGAGACACATCTGCCGCCCGCCCAGACCTCCGCATCATCATGGCCGTTCCCAACAACGCCATCAGCCATACCAGCAAGCAGCAATCACGTTGTGGAGCGGCGAGGACACTTTGTGCGGGGGACGTGGAGACCCCCTTCCCTTGGTGGAGAAGCTCCTTAGTGGAGGCGGCATCAAGGTGACCAAGGGAGCTTGGCGAGTGCCTTCGTGGCGAGCCTTTGTGGCAAGTCAAGTGGTGCTCTTGGGAGAGACTTGGTGACCGGGAAGTAATACTCTTGTGTAGAGTGCTTCAACAACGTGGACTAGGGGTGGCTTAGTGCCTACCGATACCACGGGATAAATCGCGTGTCAAGAGTTTGCTTCCTCTCATTCACTTTACGTTTCCGCATTACTTTCTTGCAATCCTTGTTTGCCTTTACTTTCCTAGAGTATTATCTTGCTGGGATTGGCTATAGGTTGCAAAACTTATTTTGGGATGGGAGTTTCACACTAGAACAACCTTAGATGCACATCTAGATAGTATGTTCTAGTTTATGTTTGATGCAAATAGTATTAAGCCATAGGCTAAGTTTTTAAGTTGCCTAATTCACCCCCTCCCCCTCTTAGGCTACGAGCATCCGATTTCTTACAGCACCGGATGAACCGATGGCCCTGAAAATCTAGCATCGGTTCATCCGACGCTACTCTTTTCAGTGGCTGTTAGGCAACGGCTCTTTGAATGCCTTGGGCTATTTATACCCCCTCCACTCACCCATTTGAGCTTGCTGGAGTGTGTGGAAGTGCAGAGGAGTCCAAGACACATAGAAGATCATATCCAAGCCATCTAAGTGCTAAATTGCTCATCCATAGACTTGCACATGGTTTGTGTGTGCTTAGTGTTAGGCTTAGCTTAGAGCTGAGTGAGTGCAAGGTGTGCCTACCTTGTGAGGTGATTCTCGAGTGGATCAAACTGTACGAGGTGCGTCGGAAGCCTTGGACCCTAGGTGGCTCTCCGGCAAACGTCTTCGACCCTCCGGCTTGGTGTGGAGCGGCAAGAACACTTTGTGCGGGGGACGTAGAGACCCCCTTCCCTTGGTGAAGAAGCTCATTAGTGGAGGCGGCATCATGGTGACCCTCCTTAGTGGTGATTCACACGTTGTTGAAGCACTCCACACAAGAGTATTGCTTCCCGGTCAACAACAACGTGGACTAGGGGTGCCTTAGTGCCTACTGATACCACGGGATAAATCGCGTGTCAAGAGTTTGTCTCCTCTCATCCCCTTTACATTTCCGCATTACTTTCTTACAATCCTTGCTTGCCTTTACTTTCCTAGAGTAGTATCATGCAAGGATTGACTATAGGTTGCAAAACTTGTTTTGGGATGGGAGTTTCACACTAGAACAACCTTAGTTGACATCTAGATAGTATGTTCTAGTTTATGTTTTGAGGAAATAGTGATAACCCTAGGCTTAAGGTTTTAAGTTGCCTAATTCACCCCCTCCCCCTCTTAGGTTACGAGCATCCGATTCCTTACAGGGCCTTTAGTACTCGATTATCTAACCTGTACAGCTAATCCGGCACTAATACAGTGACATTTAGTATCACGTAAAATAACCAGTACCCGAAATGATATGGACACAGGTAAAAGAAAACTTCACATTCGAAGGTGTAGATGAGCTTTCTAATGAGTTGATTTCACCCTACTTCCCTGTGATGCTCATGATGAAGGTAAGTCATCCAAGCTCCGGTTGCTGTTCAAACTTCAGACTTAGCATTCCAGCAGTCCCACTATGACTTAGTATGGTCTAACACTGCAATCTGTACCATGTGCCAGAACTGCACGAAGAAGCAGTATCACCCTGCTGAAGTCACGGACATCCTCGATTCAGCACTGTCGGGCTTGCAGCCGTGCAGCTCCCAGAACATTTCGATCTTTGGGGAGATCAAGATGTGTATGGGCATCATCAAGAACCAGATGCTTGCGTTGATATCCACTGCAAGTGTCTAGCTCCAGACCTGCTACTCCAGCGACTGAGCTTTATATTTCTGTCAACGCATGATTTACATAATCGTTTACAAGAAAAAAAACAAAAGCAACATTTCGGGTGTGTTCGGCTTGCTCTTTCAACAGTTTTCTTGTCTCACAGCAAATCTGCCGGCTCAGTCAGCACACATGATTTTCTTCTCAGAATAAATCTGCCTGCCAAATCAGCTAAAAGACCTGCCGAACGCAGCCTTCGTTTTCCCTCAAAATTAAAAGGGGACGAAAGAAGAACACACGGTTCTTTTTTCAGGTAAAAATAATGAATATCAGGGGCGTCATGCCCTAGAATTCTAGCAGAAAATATCAGTTCTATCACTAAACAGTCATCAAAAATGTGTTTTCAGTATAATTGTGCTGATCCCTAGGATGTAGCAAAACATCACCGACCATACCTTGCTGACAGCGTGATTTCCTCCTCCATGCTGTATTGTCTACTTGCTTCATTCGCAAGCCCTCGACCTGGCATGTAATGAGTTGTGATTTCAATTTCAACCCCATCACATTTTCCTGATGAAAATAGGGTATTTCGTGGAGCAGGCTTCTCTTAACTCGCAAGTTTTCAAGTGCCATCTCCACTTCTCTCATTGTGGGCCGGCCTTCTCCATCCAGTTCACTGCACGTTGCTGCTAGTGCAGCTACTTCTTGGACTTCACCATCTCCCTCTTCCATGACCTGTGGATCTACTATGTCAACCAAATCACCTTCTGCGAGTAGTGAGACAAAATGTGAAATGAGACTGTCACCACTGTCGGAGTTGTATGAGGATGGTTTCTTTCTAGTGAGCAATTCGACAAGAAGAACACCAAAGCTGAAAACATCACTCTTGTCTGTTAGCCGACCGGTATAATAGTACATGGGATCTAAATAACCAAATGTTCCTTGAATAGCTGTTCTTGTCTCATTAATTGGAACATACCTTGAAGCTCCAAAATCTGACACCTTTGCTGTTAAACTATCATCAAGCAATACATTGGAAGACTTAATATCTCTAGCAATTTCAACTGCAATCCTGGCTCTGTTTAGTTGGTTGGAAGATTTTGGAGAAAATTTTTGAGGTTCCCTTCCAAGGTCTATTAAGAGTATTAAATGTAGACTACTTACAAAATGAACTACACGAATGGACTAGAAATCGCGAGATGAATCCATTAAGTCTAATTAATCCGTCATTAGAGATTGGTTACTATAGCACAATGTTGTCTAATCATGTCATAATTAGGCTCATTAGATTCGTCTCGAAAATTAAGGTAGGGGTTGTAGAATGGATTTTGTCATTAATTCACATTTAATACTCCTAATTAGTGTCGGGAGATTGATGTGACGGATAGTTGGTGAAAAATTTTGGAACTAAACGGGGCCATTTGAAATTGGACCTTAAACATGAAGATGATGAGAAAGTGTTCCATTTGAAATGAACTCGTATACTAATAATGGAACTTCTGTCTCAAGGCAGCACCCCAGGAGCTTCACCACATTTCTACGGTTGATTTGAGAAAGAATTGCAACCTCATTTATGAATTGGTCGATTTCTCGTTGTACCACTATCTTTGATTTCTTGATGGCCACTACATGAAGGTCTAATATTCCTTTGTACACAACACCATGTCCTCCACCACCAACCTCACGAGATTTGTCAAAACTGTTTGTGGCCTTCTCCAGATCTGCTAAGGTAATAATCATCCTTTCACCAATATCTTCATTCCGTGATATTAACTGCTGCAATAGCAAACCATGATTTTGATTGAAAAATCTTTTTCTTTTCTTTTCTTTTTTTTTGCTTTTTGAGCCTTCTGTAGCTTGATCTTACGTAGTATAAAGGGGCCAACGAAAGCAAGAACCAATAAAATTGAGCCACAACTGACTAGCAAGCTTATGGTTAAACCTGAAAAAATGAAAAATAGTGTTACATATCAGTATATCACACCCCCATCACTCTAACTATCAGGAAGAGGATTAAATACTATTGAAGAATGCATTATGAGACAATTTCTAATTTATAAGTAGCAGACAAAATTAGTCCAACTGAAATTCCCATATATGAAGTTGGTGTACACAAACTCAGGTAATCCATGATGTGGTTGTCACCTTGAGAGGAATTCTTGATTTTGATGCATCCCCCTTCTGTGAAGGGATTCCCATAGTGTTGACACTCAAAATTGGCAGCTAAGCCAGATCAGGCTGGACCAGGCGGTCAGACCTGGTTACCAGGCGGTCTGACCGCGGTCCCTGTGGCCGGTCTGGCAACAGGAGGTCAGACCACGTCCCTAGGGCGGTTTGACCGCCCTGGTCAAAGTCCTCAAAAGGCAATTTGGACTTCACCATTGGATAGTTCTCATCAAGTATACCAAGATGCATATGTAGAACGTCCGATTCGGACTCCGGATGAGGGAGATATGGCTTCGAGAAGACCTGGACGCCGGACACGCGGTCTAACCGCCCCTGGGACCCGGTTAGACCGCCCTACCCTGCCAAATCCGAGTTAGGAGTTGTATTTTGACACAAGATTTGTATAAACCTCGACTCCTACTGGGGCAAGACCTCCCCACCCTATATTTATGAAGGGCCACGGCCGATTGAAAAAAACACAATCGAATCAATCCATTACCTTACTTTTTATCCTCAAACCCTAGCTTTACCAACCTCCATGCTGTTCCTCTACTGATCTCCACGGTCATAGATGACGTCCTAAGGCTCGCTGGTCGACCTAGGGCACGCCGGCGACGTCCTCACCCTGACGGGGTCCCTCCCGGGTAAGAGCTTCGACGGTCTTTGCTAGTTTGCTCGTAAACTAGTCGTTCTTCGTCACGTAAGTGCATTGGTTATCCTTTGCTGGTTTGCTCGTAAACCTAGCCGTCCTCCATCACGTAAGTGTGGTATTTATCTCCACGAACGACCATCTTGAGCCAAAACCCTAGGAGGCGGTCTAACCGCGTTGCTAGGGCGGTCTAACCGCCCTGTGCAGCTTTTTCAGCTCTTTGGTCTGTTTCGTGACCCGCACGCTCTAGTGCTCTCGTGTGTTGATCATAAAAAGCGTCAACACATTTTGGCGACTCCGCTGGGGAGGAAGATCAGGTTGCTCAAACCGTTCTATCGATCCCTAGCCTTTTAGTTAATTGAGCTATTATCTTGATTCGCCACTAAGTTGAATCGGGTCTTTCGAGACCGATTGCATCTATAATTATCACATTGCATCAGGCTGCTCAAGCCGTTTGCGTTGTGTTTTGTCTTGCTTGATACTACATATTGAAGATTTAAAAGTGAAGCAAGATATTGGTCATTGATTGCTTGGATTTTCGAGGATATCTGGATTTATCTCTATTACAAGATCTGAAGCATCAAGACTTATTATGGCGGGCTATCCATATACTTCGCATCAATTCATCTACAACGAGCCCAAGGTACAATTTGCAAATACATTACCTATGCCTAATGTTAATAGTTATTTTGCAAGTACCATGAATCCTTATGTTGATGTTGCTAGATATGATATTAGTAGGCATATTGCATCGGCTAGTACTTGTTCAGATGGTTTTAAATATGCAAATTATAATTCTGAATTAAATATGCAAAAGCCATTGTCCAATAATATGCATACTTTAAATTTTAATGATACTAGCAACATACAACATTACCCTCACACACCGGCTGTACAAAAAGTTCAAGAGTCGGTTAACATGTATCAAGGCCAAACTAACATGGTGAGTTCGGCCAATTCTTACGGAACACCACATGCTATTAATGCTACTAATTTTCAGCAAGGTGTTTCATCCATTTATTCATCGGCTGGAAATTTACAATGTGTGATTATACCACAAAACAAGCCGGTGAATGGGAAAGTTGGGTATGCTAATTCTAGCCATCCAGCCAGCTATTCTCAAACATCATGCACCACCAATCTCTATAATATTCAGCAAGGTAGAGATGAATTGGTTTTTAATTATTCAGAACGATTCAAAGAAGTAAAGAATCGATGCCTTAATTTACCTTTTTCCGATTCAGATCTAGCTTATCTTGCTTTTAGAGGTTTAAAATCATCCCTTAGAGATTGGTTGAGAGATATAAAATTTAATTCGCTTGATGAAGTGTTTGTGAAAGCTATGGCATATGAATTAAGAATAAAAGAACAAAACGAGAAAATTGGCCATGCTAATTTAAGCCATCTGGCCAGTTACTCTCAACCATCATATGCTTCACAAATCACTAATGGAGCGGAAGTTGCACCTACCTTCTCATCATCACTTGCAAATGCTAATAATCATGATTTTGCTCCAAATGTTTCTTATAACTCTAGCCAAATTAATGAAAATTCAGCAAGGATTGATGCACCTCTTGAGGTTGGTTCTAATGCTTGGTATGCTGAAATTGCTAGCATTAAAGCTGACATGGCTGCATTGATAAAAGGGAGATCTGATCTTCATAATCTTATTGCCTTATCACATGATAGTGACTATAAAAATGATTCAGGTTTGAGCATCAGTTCGGTTACTATGACAACTGAACCAAATAGTATACATTCTGAATCTGTTATGTCTAAAGAGTCAAGCTTAGCTGTAGAGGAGTATGTTAATCAAAAGAAAACAGCCATGCTTGATTTTTCTAAAGCCGAAGGTGTCGTGGACTTTTCTAGTGATTATCATATCATTGGACGACAAGTTCAGGCTGAAAAAATATCAGAAAATCAAATTGTTCAAAACCAAGACAAAGGAGGCGAGAAGGAAACATTGGCATGTCAAATCTCCAGCAAACCTGGAAGACCCAGTCTAACCGGCCCTATGACCCGGTCTAACCGGCCTGAACAAAGTGTGACGGTTGGCCGCCATCTGGAGGAGAAGTACGACATCATCCACATCAAGCTTCCTCGCCTCTCCAATTTACTTGATAAGGTATGCTTTACAAGTAATTCCCAATCAGATCATGCATTTTCAGTTAATTCTTCTCTTAGTAATTTAGTCATAAATAATTCTAAGAGATCGATTGAGGATGGTAATTTACTTGCTAATAGTACTATACCTTTAGATTCTATCAACAAATGCATTGTAAAAATTAAAATGACTGATCATAAAAATGCTTTGACATTTAAATTTTCTACATCATCATTGTCAAAGTTTTTCTCTTCATGGTGTGCTCATGGTTATTCTGGATTTAAAAGTAAGAAATCAAAACCGAGAGCCATTGTGAAATCCGATGATAATATAGTGATAAGCTCTAAAACATCGGATATGAGAAGTGTAAAGAAAGGTATAGCCGAATTGGTTGATGAGAAATCTGAACCATTCGTTTGCTTAGCCTTAAAACCTTCTCCACGAAAGCATCGGTTGGATAAGATAAAGTACACATTTGATTTAACTTTGTGTGATGATTTATTTGATATCTTGTTAGAGAATAATTTTATTGAACTCCCTGATCACAAAGTTAATTCATCACCTCTTGAGTTAGGAGATAGAAAATATTGCAAGTGGCATAATTCATTTGATCATAATACTAGTAATTGCAATATTTTTCGTCAATTTATACAATCGACCATTAATTCTGGACGATTGAAATTTTCACAAAAACAAGAGGACAACCAATTGGCTACAATTGGTTTTGATAGCAATGGATCATTAAATCGGTTAGCATCAGCCGATTTATCCAATGATTCAAATCTAATTGCCAAAGAGGAAGATTCAAAGTCCCCAAGTGATGAAGAGGGCATCGTCCATGACTTGCAAGATCAAGAAATTATGGAGGACGATGAGCCTAACAAAATCCCAGAAGTTACTGGGGGGCAAGTGGATTTTTCTCCATCAAACCAAGAACCTGTTGCTGCCACTGTGCTGGGACAGGCGGTTAGACCGCCCAGACAAGGAGGTCTAACCGGGTTGGACCAACAGGTCAGGCCGGCTTCCCAAGTCGGTCAAACCGGGTCAGGTCTGAAAGATAAAAAGATGTTAAGACCTGAACGCCCTGTAGCTAATGGAGGTAAAGACCATGCCAAGCACAATGGTAAGAAGCCGAAGCTCACCTTTGATGAACTTCTGGCTAAATATCAAAAAGATACTGAGGCCAAGCGTGCTAGTCGGTCGAATGATGCAAAATCTTCAAAATTACCTCCTAAACATAATCATGGGAACTGGAATTGGCAAAGAAAGAGTTTTCAATCAACAACACCATATTCTTCTTTTGAGCCATCAATGCCAGTTTCATATGCTCCATATCCCACTAGTGCTCATCCTTATTCATCATGGGGGTGGAGTGATTCATGGGCACATACTCCTTCATATTTCAGACCATATCATGTTGAGTATGCAGCTCCAAGGCGATCATCACGTGCAAGGCAGCCGTATGTTGAAAGTGACCGTTTTGAGTATAAAAATCGGTCCAGTGCTCAAAACAAGAAAAAGGTTGTCAAGCAAGTTTACCAAGTGAAAAGAGATGGTCGCAAAGATAAAAGTTCAGATCTGAATTCAGTTAATAAAAAGCCGATTAATGTGTTGAGCACTTCGGCTACTAATGGCAAAGAGAGGGAAAATTTAGTTGTTGATCTTCCAAGTGCCAAATCTGAGCAAAAGAAGTTGAAGAGGTCAAAAAACAAGGAAGGGGCACTGCTGTCCAAAAATGAAGCAAAGCCAAGCCATCCGCTTGGTTTATCAAATTGGCGGAAGAAGGAGTTCCAAAAGCTTAGTGCTCAAGAGCTGAGAAAGAAAGGCATGGCATGGGTTCCTAAAGGAAGCATTCAAGGCAAGGGTGATGATCAAGAAAAAGGTGTGGCACATTTTAGGGAGAAGAAGAGATATGAAAGACGGCCCTCAAAACTAAGGTTTGCACCAAATCATCAAAATTATTGGTCATTGCCTAACTCATTTACTTCACAAATGTCACATATGCCTATGTTTTGGAATTCATCTTTAAGTAGCTTGATTATCCATCATACTCTTATTTTGGTCCTTGGGTTCCACATGGATCATCTTTATATCATAGAGGGTCATCATCATATTGCTATGCATATTAATCAATAACAATAGCCGAAATATTTAGTTCTTAGAGACAATTTTGATTTCTGAATTTACATATCTCTACCCTTCTATTTCGGTTGTGCATACTTTTATGGATGGATTAATTATGAATGATATTGAATTATCGTTCTTGACAACATACATGGCCGATGAATTTCTTTAATCATCGTCCTAAAGCGATAGCTTCCCGATGGAGGTTTCTTATGACCTTTTTGGTGCCTTAAATGCTTGGGGGGCAAGGTATTAATAAAAGAATAATTTGCTACTATGGAGTTTCTATTTACTAGATCGGCTCAGAAAATTTCTCACGACATTGGTGATGTCTTTATTTCACCAAGTGATGGTGTTTTGAGACTTTTAGCCGTTTGGAGTATTTAGTCTCAATAAACAAGCCGAATATGAAAGTTTTCTGTTCAGGCTAAAATTTTGTGATCCATGATTGCAAAATCATACAGAGACATTGAGGTGATTTATTGCTGAAGGTGCACCGAGTATTTATCTTTGAATAAGTCACTATGTGTATTCTTGATAGATGTTTAGATGATCATCTCAATTTTATTGTGCATAATTTCTCTAAGCATCAAAATTCAGGATTGTCACTCTGCAATTGTAAACATCAGGTCACTATGTCCAAAAGACATTCTCATAAGAAGAGCCGATGTGTAGCAATGTCAGAGGGCACATCCTGGACAGGCCGGTCTGACCGCCATTGAGGCCGGTCTGACCGCGTGCAACCGGTCTGACCGCCATAGAAACCGGTTTGACCGGTATAGCTACGATTTTGGCTTTGAAGTTTAGACTTGAATAGGCCAAGATTTTTAGTGCTGAAGTTTATTGTCATATATTTACATAATTTAAGATACACCAAAAGACAAGCAAGAGGGGTTCAAGAATAATCTGGTCATTGCCAATTCTAAGGTAATTGTATCATATTCATCTTTTAGAGGCTGATTACTCACCTTACTTTGCTTATGGTTAAAATTGGATGCCATACTGAAATTTTCTATCCTTCTCTTTTGTCAAATTGAGAAGTGTTGCAATGACCAATTGATATAATAGTAATTTGGTCGCTTTAAGCATCCATAAAAACTTTCAAGTGTGAAATGAGTTTGAATTAATATTTCAATAACCCACAACCGAGCTAGTGTGTGCTCAGGTTTATCTCACACAGTATGCATAAGTTTAGCATTGTTCCTATGCAGTTTTGGAGCTGATAAGTATTTCTTAGTACGCAAGCTTTACTAAGAAACAGGGGGCATATGTTGACACTCAAAATTGGTAGCTAAGCCAGATCAGGCTGGACCAGGCGGTCAGACCTGGTTACCAGGCGGTCTGACCGCGGTCCCTGTGGCCGGTCTGGCAACAGGAGGTCAGACCGCGTCCCTAGGGCGGTTTGACCGCCCTGGTCAAAGTCCTCAAAAGGCAATTTGGACTTCACCATTGGATAGTTCTCGTCGAGTAGATCAAGATGCATATGTAGAACGTCCGATTCGGACTCCGGATGAGGGAGATATGGTTTCGAGAAGACCTGGACGCCAGACACGCGGTCTAACCGCCCCTGGGACCCGGTTAGACCGCCCTACCCTGCCAAATCCGAGTTAGGAGTTGTATTTTGACACAAGATTTATATAAACCTCGACTCCTACTGGGGCAAGACCTCCCCACCCTATATTTATGAAGGGCCATGGCCGATTGAAAAAAACACAATCGAATCAATCCATTACCTTACTTTTTATCCTCAAACCCTAGCTTTACCAACCTCCATGCTGTTTCTCTACTGATCTCCACGGTCATAGATGACGTCCTAAGGCTCGCTGGTCGACCTAGGGCACGCCGGCGACGTCCTCACCCTGACGGGGTCCCTCCCGGGCAAGAGCTTCGACGGTCTTTGCTAGTTTGCTCGTAAACTAGTCGTTCTTCGTCACGTAAGTGCGTTGGTTATCCTTTGCTGGTTTGCTCGTAAACCTAGCCGTCCTCCATCACGTAAGTGTGGTATTTATCTCCACGAACGACCATCTTGAGCCAAAACCCTAGGAGGCGGTCTAACCGCGTTGCTAGGGCGGTCTAACCGCCCTGTGCAGCTTTTTCAGCTCTTTGGTCTGTTTCGTGACCCGCACGCTCTAGTGCTCTCGTGTGTTGATCATAAAAAGCGTCAACACATAGGTTCCATGAGGGCACTGACAATGAAACGTTCCATGCATATTTATGCAGGTTACCATGGAGTGGAGCTCCCAACGTGCACACTCATTGATATCTAAACAAACAAAAATAAAAGATCATGAATTAAACTATTAGATTGGTAAACCTGTTTTATCTAAAAAAGAATTAGTAAACTAGTAACACCTACAGAAGACTTAAATATAACTATTAATATAAACTGCTATTACATCAATCTAATATCATTTAAACTTTGTACTGCAAGTGTAAGGAAATGAATCTAGATTGCTTTAACATGCATACCTTTGCACCCGTATTGTATGTATGTATGGGTCTGCAAACTCAAGTATTTGTATCTTGGAGTGTATAACGATTGCAACTCGAACCACCAAACAATTACAACCGAAGGAGAAGTGTACAGTATCAAAAGGGGATGAGTAGTGTACAGTACCAGACGGGCGGTTAAATGAAAAATACCACGAGGGTTCAAGTTGCAAATGACCTGTGGTTCGAGTTACATCGATATATTCTAAGAGATACAAAATACTGAGTTTGCAAAATTGCACTTAGTAGGTAGTTTGTACTACATATTTTCCCAGCTTAACTCTGTGTCCCAGGGTGCTCTGCAGCCCTTCTCTGTACTTTAATTTGCTTCTAATGTGCAATATATGTCCACTATCAAAAAAAAAGTACTACGATCCGGCCGGGGGAGGACTTTTGACTTTGTCGCGCAAATGCACCAGGACTGCAGGAGCTTGTTCTTGACTTCTTTTCCAACGAGACACACCACCCTTCTTGTTCATTTTGCCATCAAATAGCAGCACTAGGGACTACTCCCCCGTTTCAAATCATAAGTCGTTTGACTTTTTTAACAACAAATTTGACTGCTAGCCTTATTGTACAAATATAGTCAAATTTAAGTCACTTTCAAGAACTTCCATTAATAAAGCAAATCACAATAAAAAATATGATATTTTGCAGTCTTTTGAATAAGACTAGTGGTCAAATTTGAGAAAAAAAAGTCAAACAACCTACAATTTAAAACAGAGGGAGTAGATGATAGCACGGTGATAGTGGCAAAATTCTTAGGATTTGGGCAAATTAAATTCTTAGGATCCCAATGTGATCCATAATTCTACTAGGATTCTAGATCAATATTCCTCTTTTTTTTTTTTTTGCTTATTTCACCTGCCAATCCTGTATCTCACAGAGCCAACACGATGTAGAAAACTTAATATATCTTTAATTTTATGTAATCATAATTCCAGGTGTAGGATAAAGTAAAATTTGGTTTTCCTTGCCAAAAAGGTAGATGAGAGTCAATGAGTTCGTTCAGAACTTCAGAGAGAGAACCGTTTTAGTGGCAAAGGTAAAAACACTTTTTTTTAATAGTTCAATTGCATTGCCTTAAGCATACAGAGATTATCCACTGGTCTAAGGTTTCAACTCATTTATCCTTCTAACAATCGAGTACAAAAGGGGAGGACATTTCACGTTTAATTGATACACAATAACCATAGGAACTACTGGCTTTGTAGTGTTTATGCCTGGAATTATGCGAAATCAACACGCTAAATTTGTATGGAAGGTTCATTATTTATAACTAAACAAATGCATATGCAGAAAGATTACATAACTAATTTCTAGGATGATGAAGGACAAAGAACTAAGGATGTATCCATGTGCAACCGATGCTTGGCGGTTAATTATCTGCTTGCCATGCATCATTGTTCAGGCCTGAACAAAAATATCCTAGTTACCTTGATGACAATACGATTATTTCCAATTTCCTTGTGTATTGACTTCTTTTTTCCTTAGTGTACCCATTCACATGACATGCGCTTAGTAGAATGCTAGAAATGAGTACAAGTTGTTAAGACCAACAAAGTTCATCGTGGAAAACTTGCTGACAACAATATTTCTTCTTCCATAGTGTATTGCCGGCTTGCTTCGTTATTAGCCCGGTAATGAGCCATAATCTCATCCTCATCATCTCTCCTTGATGTTGTAATACTAATACATGCAACCTGCTTCTTCTTAAAAAGCAAATTCTCAAGTGCCATCTCCACTTCCCTCATTGTAGGCCTATCTTCTCCCTTCAATTTTGTACACATGGCTGCGAGTGTGGCTACTTCCTGGACTTCTTTACCATCATCCTCCCCAAATACTTGAGGATCTACTATGTCAACTAATTTGTCTTCTGCGAGAAGCGAGACAAAATGTGAAACAAGACTTCCGCCATCAACAGACTGGTAATCATTTGGTTTCTTTCGAGTAAGTAGTTCTACAAGGACAACACCAAAACTAAAAACATCACTCTTGTCAGTTAGTCGGCCTGTGTAATAGTACATTGGATCCAAGTAACCAAACGTTCCTTGAACTGCTGTAACCACCCCTGTCTGGTCAATCGGAATATATCTAGAAGCTCCAAAATCTGATACCTTTGCAGTTAAAGCATCATTAAGAAGTATATTGGAGGACTTGACATCTCTGTGAAATATTGGCATTGAAGCAGAGGAATGTAGATAGGATAGTGCTTTGGCAACTTCCATTGCAATCCTCATTCGGTCATCCCATGATAGTGATATCGGTCCTTCAACATGAAGATGGTTATAAAGGGTTCCATTAGAAATAAACTCATAAACTAGCAACGGGACTTCTGTCTCAAGGCAACATCCCAAGAGCTTCACCACATTTCTATGGTTCACCTGAGAAAGTACTGCAACTTCATTTATGAATTCATTGATTTCTCTTTGAACTACTATCTTTGATTTCTTGATTGCCACAACTTGCAGATCTAGAATCCCTTTAAACACGACTCCATGTCCTCCACCACCAACTATACGGGCTCTATCAAAATTATCTGTTGCCTTCTCTAGATCCCTCAAGGTAATTATCATCCTATGACCAATGTCCGTGTTGCGTGATATTAACTGCTGTAATAGTAAACCATGATTTTCCTTGAAAAATTTATGTCTCATTTTCTTCACCTTCTGTAGTTTGATTTTGCGAATTATGAAGGGACCACCAAGTGCTAGAAGCAAAAGACCTGTACCTCCTACTCCTAACCCAATGCTTAAACCTGAAAACAAAAAGGAGGTAATGACAGGACAATTCGTGACTTCGGAGCAAACAGAAATATTGGAGAGAACTTAATTAGTGAATGATGACAACTAAGCTTGACAAACTTCAGACTGAATGTAATTTTGTGATGACACAAATCATTAAAAAGAGGTAATAACTGCACGTGCTGGGGTATTACCTACGAAGGATTTCTTGATTGCAATACATCCACCTTTTGTGGAAGGATCTCCGTAGGTTCCATCATGACATAGACAACGAAAACTTCCGGGAGAATTTTGGCAGATTCCATAGCATGAGTGTGCTTCTGGACGCTCACACTCATCTATGTCTGCAACACGTACATGTAAAACAAACAAATCAAAACTATGAACAATACACATTTTGTTGAAATGAAATCACACCATTCAGTATGCAATGGTAGTACAGTGCTGGTGTTTGTTCAGAAAGAAAAAAGTATATAAATGAATTTAAACAGATTTAATTCCAGAACTAAATATATAGTGCATATATAGCATAGCTTTACTTGATCTTCAAATTACCAGTACGCTGTAAGAAAAACAATTTGATTATGTCGCCTACCTCTGCATCCATTTGGAACAGAAGCATTGCCGGAATAACCAGTACGGCACTGACACATGAAACTTCCTGGTGTGTTCTTGCAATCACCATAGCAAACATAAATGTCTGGAGATTTGCATTCATCGATATCTAAAGAAACACAGGAGATCAGTTGGAGTTATAAGAAAAGGAAGTTAGTTAAGAGTTATGAAGGTGTTTTCATGTTCTTGAAGAGAGAAAAAACTGAGTGACTATTACAGTACCTTGGCATCCATCTGGAACATAAGGATTGCCTTGATAACCATCAGAGCATTGACAACCATACCCACTACGGGAGCCTTGGCAACTGCTATGGTTACTGCGACATTCAGGAACAGACGTATTTGTTGGACACGTCGAATTCGTAGCAATTATCCAGTCTAGCGTGGCCGGGAGGGCTTTAGGACTGCGTCCTGGAGCAAAAACCATGTCGAGCCTGTATTCAAAACTACGGTCGACAATGTATATAGACTGAGCAAAGGGTAATCCGCCTTGAAGCCTGTTGATCTTAATGTTGTAGAAAGAGTAACTCAGAACGATGCTAGCCTGACAGCAGTTTATGCCGCCGGTGCAGTTTCTATCTGATGCCACAGTACCGACACGAACGCCAGGATTGGGCTCTGAAAACGGGCAGAAAGCAGTGCAAGAACTGACCAAGTTGTTGTCGTCTCCCCCCAGGATGGTCACCTGCGTGTTGCATCCGAGCACCAGGAGCCTGTTTATCGTCTCCGACAGGAAGTAGTGCCCGCTGCTTGGGAGGCCGCTCCCCCATGTCCCGTTCTTGGTGCGTCCGCCATCATCGTAAGGTAGAATCAAGCCGGTGCTGTTGATCCGCACCGTGTTGTCCTGGACGGAGATCTCGAGCACTTGCACCGTGCCCAGGAACAGCTGGGGCGAGCCCTGCCCGCCCACGTCGGACCTGCAGGTGAGGTTGAAGCCGCCGGCCGCATGGTAGCAGCCGGGCTCCACGCCGAACGGGTACGGGATGCTGATGTTGCCGCAGCTCCTGGTGCAGCTGCTGCCCGGGGTGGTGGCTGCCGCCGCCGGTGGTACCGCGGAGGCGAACGTGGGCAACAGCAGCGTTGCGATTGCAGCAGCTAATGCTACAACTCCCACACTGCTTCCTACCTTCTCCATGTGTGCGCAGTGTGTATGCAAGGAGACACTAGTCACTTTTATACCCAATGAGATTGGCAAAATAGAGAGTCTTCTTTCACTGGTCAAGAGGTCTTCAGTTCTTCCCTAACATCAAGATGTAAGTCCCTGATGGTGAGTGGTGACTTTTCATTTCTTGGAAATGGTCGCCAGGAGCTCTGCCGAACTTGTATAGCAGAGAAGATACACGGCGGTGACTTGACTTTGTGCTGAACTTGTAAAGCCTTCCATCGAGCACTCACGCGCCTACACCGGCCGGAAAAGTCCAACGCGCGTGGGGTCTCGCCTTAACGCGAGAGCCCTCCGAGATTGAAAAAAATCAGCCCATGTGAGAAACAAATTGATACTGAAAAACGAATGAGAATAGAAGGGGAAGAAAGTAACAACATAGCACCTCCGGCGATGGGCGGCTTCGGGTTCTGGATTCGGGGTTTGGGGTGGGGTTACCTGTCATCCCGTGCATAGAGGGAGCTCCGGGGAGGTCACCGCTCACCGGCCCGTTGTTGGAGGCGGGCGGCGGGCAGTGAGGCAAGGCGGCGATGGCGCCGCCGGCCGGGGCGGCAGGAGACAGCCGGCGGGCGGTGCAGGGGCAGGGACACCAAGGCGACATCCCCAGCGGAGGCGGGTTAGCGCGGCGGCGGGAGGCGGAACCAGCGGCGTTCCCGCTGCCGGAGACGGAGCAGGAGGGCGGGGCGGGGGATCTCGCCGGAGAAGAAAATGACGACGAGGTAGCAGGGCTCAGCGGTGAGGACGCTGGTGAGCCCAAATGGCTAAATCTCACCTTCTTCTGTTCTGTCGTCCAAACCGCCAGCGGAGAACAGAAGAAGGTGAGGACGCCGTGCTGGAAGCCGTTGACTCATTTGGACGGAGGGGAAGAGACAGGGGATCAGAGGGGGGTGGGGGAAGAAAGGGCGACCCTCGCTGGCGTTAGAGGCGACACCGGCGAGGCTGTCGGGGCAGAAACGTGGAGGAGGTAGGCGGAGGCCGTGCGTGCGTGGCCGTGGTCCATGGATGTGGACAGTGGTGGACGCCAGGGCGGCGGAGCGGTGCAGCGGGCCAGGGGCACAACAAGATCAAGAAGCCCAATATTGGGCGTCCCAAATAAAAATGTTAAGACAGAATTGAACCTGAGACAAGTTCCTTTACTATAAATCGAAAAGTTACGTGCTAATTTTCTATCACTGCTCCTGATGTACAATTAGCATACCTCCTAACTGAGTTATTCAGTTCAGGTACTGTTGTTTGTTGAGATAAATGGGATTACATAAAGTATAACCTCTCCAACACAAATAACTGACAATTTTCAAGAACTGAAGCTAAAGATACATCCCATTCGGCATTCGGAATGGATCTCTCCATCACTTCAACAGTTCCATCAAAATATGGGTGGGTTGTAGCAGTGTCACAACTACAGCTAGCTTGCTATCCATCCATTTATAAACGAATCACCGATCTGTAAACACTCACACAGCAACAATCAATTCCCTGTTTCTGATCCAATGTGATGCTGATGGCCTGATGCTATGCTAAATTATCACGATCAGGTGAAGTGCAAGATTCAGGCCAGTCAAATGCATCGTATCAAGAGAATGGCACACTGCACCTGCTCCTGCAACAAACAACAGTTCAAGGTTGCGAAACGGTGGTGATTCTGATGGCCAATTTCCCAATGAGTTGGTTTCATCCTGCGTGTCTATGATGCTCATGATACAGGTGAGTCATCCAAAGCTCTGCTTGCTGTTCAGACTTCAGACTAGCATTCCAGCACTTATGGTCTAAGGCTGCAATTTGTACCATGCGCCAGAACTGCACGGAGAAGCAGTATCACTGTTGGGGCGGCCGAAAACATCACATCTCAGCTCTGGTGTTTTTTGGAAGTTTGTCTAGCTCCAGCCTCTGTATCACAAGTCGGAAATTTCATGCAAAAGTTCGAGCTTCGCCCAAGTCCGATAGTTAAGGATTATGAATTGATGCACCAAAACTAACGTACCAAGGAGAAATCTTTGTCTGTAGGAAAAACCTAGGCTTTGGGACTTTCCCGTCTTGCGCTCATCATCGGCCTAGGCACCGCCCGGAACCCTCAGCTTCGGGGCGATGTTGTGCCCTGAGGGACCGCGATCACCAGAGTACCAGCTTCGGAAGGAAGCTACCGAAGCCGAAAACCCTCAGCTTCGGGAGGATAAGAAGAAAACAACATCAGGACGCGGAGCCCAGGGACTCCATGTTTTCTCCTGTTGGACTCAGTCAAAACTTCCTCAACATGCTAGTCACGTCTCCACTCCTCACGGCGCATTACCCACTCCGCTCTTCACGACGCTTTGCACGCTCCGCTCTTCGCGGCGAGTTACCCGCTCCGCATTTTACGTTACATATCGTGTTTGTACATAACTACCCTAGAATATGAAAAGGAAATATCACATGGCTAAATGGGAGGTTTTGGCTACACCAAAAAAGGCAGGAGGGGTTGGTTTCACTAACACTAGAGTGATGAATAAGTGCCTACTCTCTAAATGGATATATAATATAGAGAGAGGACAAGATACCTTATGTTGCAACTTACTTAGGAAGAAATATCTGGGGAAAGAGGGATTTTTAGTTATAAAAGCCATAATGGGTCACAGTTTTGGAAAGGTTTGATGACAGTTAGAGAGGAGGTGGCTAGAAGTCTGATTTACATTGTGGGCAATGGTATGAGAGTGAGATTCTGGCTGGATGTTTGGCTTGGATCCTGTCCTCTAAAAATTACTTTCCCAAAAATTTTTGACAACTGTAATCAAAAAGAAAAGTCAGTAGCTATAATTCTGAGAAATGGCTGCACAAACCTGACTTTCAGAAGGAATTTTGGTGAGATTGAGGAGGAGGAATGGAACACTCTTATAGACCTGCTAGAGGGTGTGGTTTTGACCCTAGAACCAGATTCTGTTAGATGGGCTTTAATGAAATCAGGAGAGTTTACAACTTCTTCTCTGTATAAGGAGCTAACTAACCCAGGTGTTCCCAACAGGTGGATGTTGAGCATCTGGGCTGCTAAATTACCTCTGAAAATCAAAATGCTTTTATGGCAGGTGTGTAATGATAAAATTCAATCGGCTGAGCAGCTTGCAAAGAAAAATTGGTCTGGCCCTACTGAATGTAAATTGTGTGGGAATTTGAAAACACTGAGCATATTTTTTTACAATGTGTTGTAGCTAAAATCTGCCGGTGCATTTCGAGAGATGCTCTAGATTGGTCAGATGTGCCTTCAGACTTAGAGGGTTTGCATGTCAAATTGGTTGAGGGATCCAACAGATTTAACAAATATTTTGTCTTCTTATTCGGCTGTCTTGCTTGGAGCCTTTGGCTTATTCGAAATGATTTAGTTTTCAACAATGTGGTGGTTACATCGCCTGATGTGGGCATTTTTCGAACAATTTCTTTTATGCAGAAATGGAGATTACTACTCAAGGAGCGGGATCGACTCTGGATGGATGTGATGATACACAAGCTAAAACTCCAACTATCTTCATTAAGATCTGAAGCCTGATCACTAGTTTTCTTTCTCTTTCTGTTCAAAACTGTGGTACTTGTGAGCTTTTGCTCTTCTTTTGTTTCTTTCTTTCGTAAGGTGTCTAGAGTGAGTTTAGAGAGGGAGAGTTTGCAAGTAGAAATCAATCATGTTCTAGTCAGAAAGAACTTGTAAAGTTCTGCACTTTGTGCTAAGTTGTAAACTGGTATCCCCAGTACTCTTTCTGCTTTTTAAGTAAAGCCGGGTCAGCAATGACCTTTTATCTAAAAAAACTACCCTAGAATATTCTTCTTAGATGCCAGGGTTATGAGGGGAAAATTAGAATGTAAATTAGGTCTTTTGGCACAATAAAAGGGACCCCCTCCCATTGTCAGGGGGACGGCTTTTGGAAAGTAGAAAAGTAACATATGGTGAAAGTTCTTGCCCTAATTTCGGTGATTCACTCGTGTGTGATCATTGTGGATTGATCTTCTTATGTTCTTAAGATCTGTTAGGGTTTTCGTTCCAAAAATCACCCTGCACCTACTGAAGTCGCGCACAACCTCAATTCAGCGTTGTCGGGCTTGCAGCCGTGCAGCTCCCAGAACATCCCGATCTTCGGGAGATCAAGATGTGTATGGGCATCATCAAGAACTAGATGCTGACGTTGATACCCACTGCAAGTGGCTAGCTCCACGCCTACTGCTCCAGCGAATGATTTTCTATTTCTGTCAACGAATGTTTTACATAAAAATTTACATGAAAAAAAACAACACTTCCTTTTTCCCTCAAAATTAAAAATGAGGGTGGGGGCATGCCCTAGAATTTTGAAAAAGAACATCAGTTCTATCACTAAACAGTCATCAGAAATGTGTTTTCAGTATAATTGTGCTGATCACTATTATGTAGCAAAATATCACCGACCATACCTTGCTGACAGCAAGATTTCCTCCTCCATGTTGTACTGTCTACTTGCTTCATTCACAACCACTCGACCTGGCATGTAACGAGTTGTGATTTCAATTTTATCCCTACTGCATCTCCCTCATGAATACATGGTATTTTGTGGAGCAGGCTTTTTCTTAACTCAGCAAGTTTTCAAGTGTCATCTCCACTTCTCTCATTGTGGGCCGGCCTTCTCCATCCAGTTTAGTGCACCTTGCTGCTAGTGCAGCTACTTCTTGGACTTCACCACCTCCCTCTTTCATGACCTGTGGATCTACTATGTCAACCAAATCACCTTCTGTGAGTAGTGAGGCAAAATGTGAAACGAGACTGTCACCAATGTAGGAGTTGTATGAGTGAAAGGATCTAGATGTCGACTAGAGGGGGTGAATAGTCGAAATTGAAAATCACAAACTTTAAACAGCTATCAGTTCAAAGTCCGGACTCTCCCAATATTTTTTCGGATACTCCGAGCTTTCCGGAGTATCTGGGAAAATGTCCGGATTCTCCGGGCTTTGTGAGAGACGACTAAATCAACAGAATTAAAACTTGCTCAAAAGTAAATCTGTGAATATAGGTTATGCACTGAGATGAGACAAGCCTGTTTCACCACCTAGAACCTGCAGGAACCTCACCACGGAGTAGATTGGCCACAAACCCTAGAAATGTGCTCAAAGGAATATCAAGTATACAACAAGAGCAACAAACACAAGGAGTTGTTACCGGAGTTCAAACTCACACCTTGAGCTCTACATCTCCATTGAGGAACCCACAAAGGGTGGACCTTTACACCTAGGTCACTTTCCTCTCCATAGCGACCACAAAGATTGAGCTGGAGTTACTCAATCACGGGGTAATACAAACTTCCTTGGGCAGCCACAAACCGAAGGATGCTCCAAGGCAACACCTAGCCGGCTAGGAGCTCAAAGCTCCAAGAGTAACAAACACGAAAGTTACCAACCAAGCGAAGAACGAGGTGCTCTAGAGATGGGAAATCAACTCATTAGCACTCTCCAAGCTCTTGCTCGCAATCCCTCCTTTAACCTCCAACAAATCTCGCCAAACCAAGGCCAAGGGGAGTAAAGAGGAGGAGTGAATGAGTTCTGAGTGTTGTAGGTCGAAATGAGCAAGAGAGAGGGAGTGGATAGGGTTGAGGGGTATAAATACCTTCTCACCTAGAAAAAGAGCCGTTGGAACTCTAAGACCCGGAGTATCCGGACTAGGTCCGGAGACTCCGGGAAATCCGGAGATTCCGGGGTGAACCCGGAGAGTCTGGCCTTCCAGAGTCAGCACCCAAAAGTTAACCCGGTGATCGTGTGGTGCAAAGGTGTCTCTCATAGTTTTTTGGTTACTCATCTAGAGCACCTTTTCAATTCTTGGAAGATACATTTCATGTCCCTCTTTATAGTACGGCATTCCTAGGACTCAAATTCAAAATATAAAATAATTAAGCCTTCATGGAATCCTTCTTTTAGCATCACTTTCTTTTTGTATAGCAATGAAACACTTTGATGCCATCATAAGATTTTAATACCTGCTCATATACTCAACATATCATTAGTAGCTTATTAGTGTGTCATTAAATCACCAAAACCCACTTAGGGGGCCAAGATACTCTTCAATCTTCCCCTTTTTGGTGATTGATGACAACACCTTTAAGCTTTATAAGAGAGATAAAACAAATTCAGTAAAGAGCTTGATCTATCTTGCAACACTCCCCCTAAATATGTGCATTTAGAGTTTTGAATCTCAATAGTGCTTTTAGCACCAAATTTTTGCACAATAGAGAAAAGTATGAGAGTATCACAAGATGATCAACAGTGGGGTGCTTGTGTGAGTGCAAACAAAGGATGTGAAATGCATATGACAGTTTATTCACTCAATAAAGATCAGATAAAGGTTGTTGTGTCAGAGTCTGGAGAGTCCGGGCAGATCCCGGAGAATCCGGAAAATCTGGAGTCTCCGGAGAAAAACCCGGAGTGTCCGGGACTTTGACACTCAGCAGAAAAACAGCTATCATGAAAATTTTCAAACTATCATAAGCATCCTTAGGAATTTAAATTCAACCTGGAATTCTAACACCACAAGCACACAATCAAATAGGTTCAAGCTCACATAGTCTCACACATAACAGAGTTATTACAAACCAAGAGTTCAAATCCACTAAGTCTCAAATCCAACAACTAAAAATAAAGATACTCACTCCCCCTTTGGCATCAAGCGCCAAAAAGGAAGTGTGAGAGGTAGTAGCAGCTGCAGGGACTTCACTCCGTGTCCTCCTCGTCATCACCCTCTTCTTCTTCTTCATCATCGTTGTTGTCTTCCTCCTCCTCATCCTCTTCTTCTTCTTGTTGTTGTTCTTCTTCTTCTCCTTGGGCAGCAGCCTCCGCAGCATCATGTGCATCCCACTCCGCAAATGGATCGTCAAAATCTGGTAGTTCATGGTAGGTGTCGGTGGGAAGTCCAAGATGGGACTTAATCTCAATGATGTCCCGGCGGTTTTCATTTGTTTCAGTGACAAATGCGCTTGCACATGGAGAATATGCTCTTGAATGCCCTTTTGACCATGGAGCCCTTGACCTTGCGAGTAGATCTAGAAGGTTGGCTTGAGCGAGGGAGAGGCTCACCATCATGGCGAGGGGCAGCACTAGAAGAACCGGCAAACCTCGTGCTCTTCTTCACAGGTTGCTTCTTATCTCTAGCACGAAGATGCCTAAGAGGCTCATGAGTGACATACTTTGTAAATTGGGTATTGGTGACCTTCTCTATCATATACATGATGTAAGGTGCATAGGGGAGGTGCTTCATTAGATCACACATAGCACGGTGAAACTCATTCCAAATGAAGTCAAATATACAAAACCCTTCTTCCTTGGGAGCCACATGGTTGAGGAGATTGACGGCAAAGTGCCTAAGAGCAGTGATATCTCCACTTTTAGGATCAATGGTGGCACAGAAAAACTGATTGAAGTAGTAGTAGTAAGGAATAAGATTATCATCTTTTCCCTCATGAGCTAGGATGGTGGAGGGGAACATATAGGGCATGTCCTTGGGCTTGTACTTCTCTTCATTGTGAATAGGAGTACATTCTTCATCCTTAGAACCAAGTCCAGGCAAATGGGAGAAAGTCATGTAGTTAATGGAGTACTTCTCTCCTTGGGTGGTCCATGTGATGGTGTTCTCATGAGCATCATAGTAGTAGGAGCAATGAAATTGAGCGAGAATCTCTCTATTCCATCCGTAGCGAAAACCCATGAGCTCATACAACCCAAGCTCCTTGCACCTATCAATGACTGCATCAAAGGTAGAGTTCCCAAGTTTCTTATTGTATGGCCAGTCAATGTACTTCATCATCACAATAGGAGTCTTGTTCTTTGCCTTCATCACTGGATTTCTTATCACTATCTGATAGAAGTCTCTATGGAAATCACACCAAAACATCGACTCAAGTCCCTTACTAGATGTATACATGTAAACATCCTCTTCCCTCTGCTCACGAACTGCAAGGGCGTTCCTTGAATAATTTCTTGCCATTTGCTGAGCAAAACCCTGAACTGCCCCGGGGTCCCTTAGATTGATAGGAGTGGTCACACCCTCACATTGGATGGAAAGGAGGCTGTGAGGTGGGGTGGAGTTCGGGGACAAATCTAGGAGTAGGGAGTAGGACGGTTCTTGGGAAGTGAATGGCGAGGCACAGGCATAGACTGAGAGATATAGGGAGCCTCACAGGGTTTTCTAGATGGTGGCTGTGCCAGACCCTTCCCGTGATGCCTAGGGGCAACTCTGTACTGCTCAGTGCCCCCTTCCTCATCTTCTTCCTCATCACCTCCCTGTTGCTCCTCTTCTTCCTCTGTCTCTGGCTCAGTGTACACTGGTGCACAAGCCCTAGTGGATCTCTTAGAGGAGCCAAGCTCCAAAGTCTCTTGCACCACCCCCAAGTTCTGGGGGTCATGCCTAGCCTTTGTCGTTCTTTGGGTGGCTAGCTCATCCTACTTGTACTTCTTCCTCATGATCTGGAGATAAACAACGAGTACATGAGAAGAGATCCATGGAAAATGTGTTCAACAAAGCAAACTGTGGTTTCAGCAGAGAACCCCGGAGTCTCGATCTTTGGTATTCTGCCTCCTCGACACTCACACTTCACGGATTCTCTGATGCTAACTTTGCTGGGTGTCGTGTGGAGCGCAAGTCTACCTCTAGTTCTTGTCAGTTTCTTGGTTCCTCTTTGATTTCTTGGTCTTCCCGTAAACTGTCGAGTGTAGCTCAATCTACCACAGAAGCCGAGTATGTTGCAACCGCTAGTTGTTGTTCCCGGCTGCTTTGGATTTCCTATACCATGAGAGACTTTGGTGAGGAGTGCACTCAGATCCCACTTCTTTGTGATAGCACCAGTGTCACAAGTGTTGCCAAAAACCCAGTGCTCCATTCCAGAACAAAACACATCGAAGTGAGGTACCACTTTCTGAGGGATAATGTTGAGAAGGGAACCATAGTGTTGAGCCATGTACCTACCCAAGACCAAAAACCCAACATATTCACAAAACCACTTGACCAAGCTACCTTTGCTTGTTTACGGAGAGAGCTTGGTGTGTGTTGTCCTTTTTGAGTTGGTCTTTGAGAGCTCACTTTGTAGCATATGTATCATACATGTTTATTTTCATAGAGTAGCCATCTTTGTATCTTGATGTATAGTTTTGCATCGTTGTAAGATATGTTTTGCATTGCATTTGTACCATATGCATTGGCTAGGAATGGCTTCTCCTATGTACATTGATCCCTATGATATGCTATGTTTGAGCTTGTGTATGTACTTGATTGATATTTGGGATGATAAGCTATGCTCTTGATAGTTTGGTTGTATATTCATGATGAGATAGCTTACTTTTGTCAAAAATACTAGATAAGCTCTCTCTTGTGAGTTTAAAGGCTTTGCATGATCTTAGTGTGCTTTGGTGGTTTATATCATACTTAATTCACGTTCGGATATCATATGTTTTTCATTTGGGGTCAAAGACTCATTTGTCATTATAAATGTTTAGCCCATGTGTTACCTTGTGGGGGAGCATAAGCTTCTTTTTGCCGCAAAGGCACTTCATGTACCATTTTGAGCTTGAATATGGAAAATGAAATTGGTATGAAATGCTTGTGCTTGAAGTTATGCTCTCACTTGTTTCATGTCATAAATGCTTTAAATCTGAATTTAATATGGGTGCTAAACCGTTGCATGTTGTCTACCATGAGAAGTCTCATTTTAAGAAGTAAACACATAGCTCGGTGGCTTTAACATGACATGAGAAACTTATGGGTGTTTGTAATGATCTTGTGTTGAGGATATGTGACCTAGCATGAAGTTTGTGTGATCTAGATTCACTTTGGCATGTTTTCCTCATGTTTAGGTCTTTGCTCATCAGAGGGAATTTTTTTGCAAAATTGCTAATTTTTACCATGGCTTGAACTTGTGTGTATGCAACTGAACATTCTTGATGGTTGTGCTATTTTGAACATTTGTCAACTCTAAGTAGTCTATTTGCTTGTTCCTAGCACATTTTATGGCTCTATGTCCATTTGAGAAGCCTTTAGTTGAAATTTTCGTAGAAATGCCTTGATTCATTCATTGTCAACAAGGGGGAGAAGTTTGGGCATGAAATGGCTTGCTACATACATATAGAGAGTTTTGGTGGAGTTTCGGACGAAAAATGGGCAGGTGTAAACTGTGGATATGGTCATCGGTCTGACCGGTGTGGGCACCGGTCTGACCGGTTGAACCAGGTGCACTATGGATATGGTCACCGGTCTGACCGGTGCCCACACCGATCTGACCGGTGTGAGCTGTGAGCTCGGTTGATCCAGGTAACTTGCATAGTTTGGTTCAGGGGGAGTTGCATTTGCTCAGGGGGAGCTGCATGTGTTCAGGGGGAGCTCCTCGTGTCGTTTGAGTTCTTACTTTGGTTGGTTTGCTCCGTGTGAGCTTTGCTTTGCTCTTTAAGAGCTTTGGTGGTTTTGTCTCGGTTGTGTTGAGCCGTTGCCCTTGCCTTAGGGGACCGAGATTTTGTATTGCAAGTGATCAGGGTTTGTGTTGTTCGGGTTTTGGATCACTTGTTTGGAGGTTTTTGTTTATCTTTTGTTTTTACTTTTCTTTATGTTATGATTATGTGGTGTGTTGTCAATGCACTCATCAAGGGAGAGATTGAGGACCAGAGTGTCCGATGGCTAGTGGTTGGCCACTCTCTAGTGATGAGTGATTGACAACGTTGTGTGGACTGACGTTGTGCTCTATCTTGTGGATGTAGGTTGCGGCTTGATGTGCGTTGGTGCAGGTGAAGAACAAGCGCGAAAGGTCTTAGCCTTGCGGGGCCTCCGAAGGACTGGAGGGACAAGTAGTCTTGGTTCGATGGACCCGGTGGCCAGACGGGATCAAGTGCGAGTCACATGGTGCGAGAAGAGCAAGTCGAAGTCAAATGATAGCGGGTTCGTTGGTTCATCCGAAAGCCAACATCAAGCCGGAGCGGACGTGGTGGCCAAGTCAAGGAGCTCGGCGTGGAGACTGCACCAAGTTCGCGGGGTTTGTAGTGGTTCACCAGAAAATCACTGGGTTCCTTGGTTGATCCACAAATCCAAGTCTGAGTGGTCGACGGTGTCAGTGTTTTGGTCACTGAGCCTACCAAGGGGGTACCCGAGGTAGTAGATTGTGCGGTGGAGGATCGCCAGACTTGGAACTCGAAGGTACGCGCGAGGACACGGGACACAGATTTATACAGGTCTGGGCCGCCGAAGTAGCGGACCCTACGTCCTGTTTGGAGTATCATGTATGGCGCCCTGCGCTTGGGTGTTCCCCGGAGGGGTTGGGGGATTCACCTTGAGGTGTTGGCATGTCCTCCTAGGACCCTACATCCTGTTTGGAGTATCCAAAGTCGACTTTTAAATTGCCGCACGGAGCAGACTTTAGAATGCGACTAGAGTAGTCGACTTTATGATGCGACTAGAGTAGTCGACTTAGAGATGCGACTTGAGTAAGTCGACTTTGTGCTGCGCGGAGCAGACTTTTAGAATGTGACTTGAGTAAGTCGACTTTGTGCTGCGCGGAGTAGACTTTAGAATGGGACTTGAGTAAGTCGACTTTGTGCCGCGCGGAGCGGACTTTGAGTACTTCGAGCCAAGAATGAAACCCGAAACACAAAGCTAAAAAGCCAAAAAAGCACGTTCCGGAAGGCAAAAGAGCGAATTAAAAAACAGAAAAAATGAATTGTTTTGCCTCGGAGCCGTTTGGAAAAAACACACATTGTACAGAGTTTACAATGTCTGGATACACTATTGAGTAATAGTGTGTTAAGTACCTCTGAGGCTATGAGCCTAGTGAGAGAGTACTCGCAAGGATGTTCCGAAGAACGTTAGCTTAATCACAACGAGTTGAACACCTTAGCTGTAGCAGCGTAAAAGAAGGCTTTGTTGTGAAATAAGCACATTGTACAGAGTTTACAATGTCTTAAGTACCTCTGAGGCTATGAGCCTAGTGAGAGAGTACTCGCAAGAATATTCCGAAGAACGAGTAAGACCGTAGGGGACAGTGTGGTAAACTCAATGTGTTGGAGTTCCACTGAGACCCTGCTATGAAGGGTGTTACTCTAGGTTGCAGCCCCTTGATTAAATATATGACACGGAGTCGTCTGGAGAGGGTTATCGTGACCCCCTACGAGTTGTCGCAGCCGAAGCCGCCTGGAGAGGATTGTCATGATCCCCTACGAGTAGTCGCAGTCGAAGCCGCCTGGAGAGAATGTAGCTCAAACCCAAAAGCTGCTTACAACTGAGTAGTCGCCTGGATCAGAAAACCGGATACAGCTAGGTAATCGCCTGGACCTGAGAATCACTTACAGCCTGGGATCGGCATAGAAGCAGGAACCCGGAGTAAGGATCAGATGGTAACAGTGAGGCCTTAGAGTATGGATCGGCACGATAACAGGGAGACCCAGGGTAAGTTGGGTAGAGCGAGAGTACTTAGATCCATGCGTTTCAGACCCATGGTACGAAGAGTGAAGACCGCATGCAGCTAGGTACCATCGTTGCCAGGACGCGAGGGCCACTTACAGCTAGGTTCCATCGAAGCTTACACACACAGTATGCCGCCGGAACGGGCGAAGGTGTGACCAGAGTCAACTTTAGATTGCCACGCGGAGTGGACTTTAAGAATGCGACTTGAGTAAGTTGACTTTGTGCCGCGCGGAGCGGACTTTGAGGTTGCGACTGAAGAAGTCGACTTTATGCCATTTAGAATGGACTTTGTAAATGCGATTTTAGAAATCGACTTTATGATGCGACTTGAGTAAGTCGACTTGTAGATGCGACTTGAGTAAGTCGACTTTAGATTGCCGCGCGGAGCGGACTTTAGAAGTTGCCTCCTTGGGAAAGCCCCCGAGTTGATAGATTGAGCTCGTGGTGACTTGTTGATATGTCCCAAGAGTAGTCGGCATAGTGTAGCTCTTGTAGAAAAATTCGTTGAAAAGCGTACACCAATAAGTAATCCTTGACGTGTTGTCCTGCATGCGTAAAACAAACCAAAGAAGAAGAAAAAAGTAATCATTTAAAATAAATGACTTACTGATACCGCAGGAGCGGTCTGGAGATGCGACCGAAATCGGCTTGTACCGCCGGAGCGGGTTTTGAATGAACTCGTGGACGAGTGTTGACGAAGTCGACTTAGTCAGAGGCGGGTCCGACTAGTTGTGGGGGGCGTAGAAATCGTTCTCGACTAGTTTTCTTGTAGAAACTAGCCGAGAAGAGTAGCCGAAGTAGTCCACGATGAGTTGGTGCGGCCGCGGGACGATGTCGCGGTGGCGCCCGGCGTTGTCGAGGTAGAACCGGTGCGGCAGCAGGACGATGTTGCGGGGCAGAGTGACCGGAGTGACCGGGCGCACGGTGAGAGCCAGTGCGACTGACCGACGAGAAGTCGAGTGGCTAGACGACGCGTCCAGATGCACGGCATAGGCGCAGTAGAGCCGGTGCAACTGGACGACGAGTAGTCGAGCTGCGAGACAGCACGTCCGGACATACGGCATAAGCGCAGTAGAGCCAGTGCGACCGGACGACGATGTATTTGTACTGAAGTAGTCGTATTCACATATGCATCAAGCGTCGATCCTGAAACCTGCTGATAGCCTCCTGTGTGCGAATAGCAATTTGCAGGAAATTGATTTTTCAACCTCACGTGGAGGGGCAGCCGGGAGACTTAATGCTTGCATGTGTTTAATTTGTCTTGGTGCTTCATGATTGGCTAGGTACGTGACGTCCTTGGAGGACAGGACGCACGCAAATTTGGCTGATCTTGATAGGCAGCTAAGACGTGGTGGGGTCTTTGATTCCGAGATGGAAAGTTTTTGCCTCGGTCTCGATGCTCCTGCTAGTAATTGCGATTTGCAACTGTACTTCCTCTGCTTTTTCTCGGGGTCAGCATCGTGTTGCGCTGATAAGCTTGCGAGGACGTGGGAGAAGCCGCACGGATCCGAGACGAAAAAGAATTTCGCCTCTGTTTTGGAGAACTGCACATTGCCTCAGACAGGACTAGACGTCGATTCCTGGTCGGATTTTGACGCTGACTGGTGCCGCAGTTTTGACTGTGATGTGCATTTGCGTCGATCTTTGCGGAGAATTTCGCCAAGACGGCGAGTTGTGCTCTGACGAAGAATTTCGCCTTGGGATCGAGTGCTTGACCGTCGCTTCCGCTGATGACGACCTGATGGCCGCTTAGAATGATTTTTTTGCTGATGATGTCCTTCGAATTCGTTGATGATCTTGACGATTCCCCTGCCTGACGCGCCAGCTGTTAGTGTTTTGGTCACTGAGCCTACCAAGGGGGTACCCGAGGTAGTAGATTGTGCGGTGGAGGATCGTTAGACCTGGAACTCGAAGGTACGCGCGAGGACACGGGACACAGATTTATACAGGTTCGGGCCGCCGAAGTAGAGGACCCTACGTCCTGTTTGGAGTATCATGTATGGCGCCCTGCGCTTGGGTGTTCCCCGGAGGGGTTAGGGGATTCCCCTTGAGGTGTTGGCCTGTCCTCCTAGGTACCCAGCCCTCCTTTATATAGTCCAGGGGACGGGTTCCTAGTCGGTTACAAGTTAGGAGTCCTAGTAGGATTACATGGTACGAGTCCTAGTACGATTACAAGGATTTATGGTATGAGTTCGTATTCTTCCATGTATGGGTACCCAGGGGTATATGGTCGACAGGCGGCTCAGCTCTGCGCGGGCCGGTCTGACCGGTGCACCAGACCGGCCTGACCGGTGCTACTTGTCTGACCGGTGGGGAGCACCGGCCTGACCAGTGGAGGCCGAGGAGCGTCGGGTGACTCGAAGCGAAGGACACACGTCGAGATCGCAGGCTTGGCGTCGAGGCTACGCAAAGTGCGGTTGCTGGGCGTCTGTTCGATGGAAAGGCTGTCAAGTTTCCAAATATGCCCTTCGAGGGGTTGTATCGCCTAGAGGGCATTCTAGTCATTTACCCCCACCGGAGGACCTCATATATAAACCGAGTGGAAGGGTTGTGGTGGCCATCTCTTGGGCTTTAGGGTTTTCATTTGCTCTAGATAATTTCTCTTTTTAGTTTCCTATTTTCTCTAGGACTAGCTTGAGAGCTTCATGAGAGATCTTGAGAGAGGAATGGATGCTAGGGAGGCAAGCTTGACCTTGTATGAATCTTTCCTTTGATGTATAGAAGGTTCGGCGTGGTTCCTCTAGCTCTTGTGGTGGTGATTCCCATTTTCCTTTTTGTGGATTTTCGAAGCCTTTTCTTGGTGATTTTCTCTTGGTGGATTTGAGGCCTTCCCTTGACAGATTTGGTGTGGGATGTATCCATGAGCCCCTTGTGGTTCTTTTCCATGTGATTCCCCCTCTAAATCTGTGGGTTTGGGTGCTCGATTTTGGGGGTTTTGTTTCGATTCTGGGAAAAGGTGTTCTTGGTGTTCATCCTCAGATTCCTATTGATTGAGTGCATCTTTGGGGCTGATCTCTTAGGCATGATGCGTTCATGAGGTGATACACCAATCCCCAAAGTTTTACTTCAATCCGTGGAGCGAATCAGGAGATTGAGGCATCAGAAGGTGGGAGTTGACTCGCGGGTGGAGTTCATCCCGAGCAGCCTAGGCGTGACAGGTTAGACCGGTGCACCCCACCGGTCAGACCGGTGCGGCCTGTTGTGGCTGTTTCTCGGGGAGTTCGTCTCCAGAGTGTCGATTGTGATCTTGGCTTGCTGTTGTTTCAGTCTCGTGCAGTTTTGGCCCTTGGGAGATCATTTTCTTGCAGTTAGGATTTCTTGAGCTAGACCGGTCAAACCGGTGGTGTGCATCAGTCAGACCGGTGCAGAAGCTTTCAGTGGGAAAATCTCCCTTGCTGTTGTTGGTTGTGCTGCTTGTTCGCAGAGTGCTTCTGGAACAAGTTTGGTTGTAGAGTGTTTTTGGTGTGCTCGAGCTTTGGAGAGTTTTTGTTTGCCTGGTTGTTTTCAGGATTTCTCTCTGTTGCTCCACATCCTAGAATCACCATCTAGGTTTGCTGGACAAGTTTGGGAGAATTCTGAGCAGGTTGCTCTGGACCGGTCTGACCGGTGCAAGCAGGTTGCTGCTCGAGTTGTGTTCCGCTGCGTGTTCGAGTAGCTTGGGTGTGTGGCTAGCTCCTAGGTCCAGTAGCACTCCAGTGTCTGCATGGATTTGACTAGCGTGGTGCTGAGGATGCCGGAGTTGCTTTTGGGACCATAGGCCGAGTTCGTCCCTTCAGAGAAGAATTTTTATCAGCTCCATTCACTCCCCCCTCTCTGGTCGCCATTCTAGTCCTTCAATTGGTATCAAAGCAGGATACGGATCATTGAGACCTTGACCAGTTGAGATCCAAAGATGGCGGACCATGGGAAGGGTTCGGGTCCTCCCCACTTCGATGGGAAGAACTACCAGATGTGGGAAGCCCGGATGGGCGCGTTCATGCCTAGAAAGGCTCAACTTATTTGGGATGTCACGGTTGACGAGAACTATGTCATACCGGAGACGTTCTTGTTGCCCGGGAGTAGGGATATGTTCGATGCCAACAACAAGTCCGTGGACTATCTCTATCGTGCTCTTTGTGCATCCGAGTTCAGTAGGGTGTATGGAGAGAAGTTGGCAAATCGGATATGGACTCAGCTGAGAAATGCCCATGGTGGTAATAGTCAGGTGAAGGCGCGTCGCTTTATGACCTACCGGAGAGAGTACGAGAACTTCACTCATCTCCCCAGAGAGTCTGTGGATGTCATGTTTGAGAGCTTCACGCTGATTGTGAACAACATGAGAGCCAACATCACCGAGCTTCCATACGATGATCATGATAGAGCTATCAAGCTCTTACACGCGTTGGATCTTGATGTATGGGGAGCGAAGGTTGAGGCTATTCAGGAGTACAGTGTGTATGAGACCCTGACGATGGACGAGTTATTATCCAAGCTCAAGTCATCCGAGGTGGACCGAGACCTGAGAGACAAGAAGGGCAAGGGTCCTGCTGATGATAGCCTTGCGCTTGTGACTGGACCGAGAACTAATTCTAATCAATCCTCTAGAATGTTCTCTCTGTCTGCTCTTGTGTCTTTGCCAGATGAGGAGTTCGAGGCTTTGGATGATGAGGATCTTGCTTTGCTGACCAAGCGGTTCGGGCGCCTGAACGAGAACAGGAAGAACTTCAGGAGGAACTCGGGGACGTTCTACAAGTGCGGGAAGCATGGACACTCCTCCGCCAAGTGTCCCGAGGGAGATGAGAACAAGATCAAGCACAAGAAACCCGAGTACAAGCAAGAGTACAAGCATCACCCGAGGAACGAGTACAAGAAGGCCGAGCACAAGCATCAATCCCGGAACCACTACTCCAAGCACAAGAGTCGGGACAAGTACAAGGGCAAGAAGAAGGGCGGCTACCACAAGAAGAAATCGAGAGCAATGGTAGCCGGTGCTCTCCTCCTGCTACACCACGTCAAGCTCGAGTAGTGAAGATGAAGACTGTGGGAGACACAAGAACAAGAAGCATTCAAGCAAGAACTTCACCGGGTTGAGCTTCATGGCGACGAGCGGATTCTACGACATGGCACACAGTTCAGGGAGCAAGAAGAGCGGCAAAGAGGACTCTGATTTCGACTCCGAGGATGAGGTATCACCACCTACCATTGACTCTTTGCTCGAGGAAAATGCCACTCTGAATGAATTACTTGATAATAGGGATAGTGTGCTTAGGGATGCTAAGAAAATGAGAAAAGAGCTTAGGGCCTCGCTTGAGGAAGCTAGGGAGAAAGTAGCTGAGTTAGAGGCTAGGCATTTGGATGACATGCTTGCTATTGATGCTTTGAAATATGCTCCTGTTGTTTCCGATGAAGTTGATTGCAGTGATTGTTCAGTTTTCTTGTCTGACTTGACTGCTCTGAAAGAGAAGCATGCTCTCACTGTTGACTGCTCTGAATTAGATGTTTCCGATGAAGTTGACTGCAGTAAATTTGCTTGGTGCATGCAAATCTTGCCCTGTGTTGCATGCTAAATTGGATGACTCACATGCTAGCATTGTTTCATTAGAGGTTGAGTCGAAAGCTCGTGTTCCTACTTTTTGTTCTACATGTGAAATGCATGCTTTGAAAAATATGGAACTTGCGTACTATGTTGATCGCTTGCAGGATGAGAATGATGAGCTGAGAAAGCTAATTAGTTGGTTGTCTGGGCATGAGCCACAATTGAGCTTAATGATGGCTGAGTTTAAGAGGTTTGACGGTCAGGCGTTGGGCTCTGACAAGGTTGGTGAGAGCTGTGGTGAGAAAGGAGAGAAAATTGGAGAGATTCCTATTCCACCACAAACTACCCCCATGAACAAATATGCTCCCAAGCCTAATCACCTAAGAAACAAGCTTGACACTACTCCTGATCCGCCCATTTCCCCCCACAAAACAGAAAACTACAAAAAAACCCATAAAGTTTGTGAGCAACGTGGGAAACATGTTTGAGGGGAAGGGTGAGAAGAAAGAGGAAGAGAAACCCGTTGAGAACCCATAGCCAAAGCCAAAACAGGTCCGATTCCACTGTGAGTATTGTGGCAAAGAAGGTCATGTTGGTGAGTTTTGCTACAAGAGGAAGAGGGATGAGAGGTTGGCGAAGGAGTGGGCTAACAAGGATAGGTACCACCACTCTCATGGTGTGCCTGAGCCTCGTATGCCACTACATAGGGGAGAGGCTGTGATAAGGTCTATACCAGCTTGGGGAAATCAGAGAGTTGCTGATCGGGACCGGGTTGCTACCGAGGGCCACCGGTCAGACCGGTCAGGGGCACCGGTCAGACCGGTGCACCCCAGAGAGGTGAGAGTTTTGGGTTTCGTGGCCGTGGCGTTGGTTCTGAAGCTCGTGGTACAGGTGGTAGACAGTTTGAGTCTGGTCGAGGGTTGTTTGCTGGACGTTCTCCATCTAATGGTCGATGTGAGGATGGGAGAGGTCGTCGCAGCTTTGAGTCTCAGAGGAGGTACGGGCCACGCTCTTCCTTTCATGGTGATTGTGCTCCTCCAGCGAGACGTGAGGTGGTTCAGTTTGGTAGGGGTCGTAGCTTTGATGGATATGGTAGGATGGATGTTGCTAACCCCTCTTTTGAGCAAATGACTCGACACTGGTTTGAATCTTTTTGTACTAACCACAGTGTTGAGTCATCTGCTCACTTCCGTCTCTGTTTTTGATGTGCAGGTGGGAGGCTTGAGAAATGTTTGGTTGTTGGACTCCGATTGTTCACGACACATGACCGGAGATAGGGGTGGTTCACAAGCCTCACCCCAGTGAGTACCAGGGAGTACATCACTTTTGGGGATAATGGTAAGGGATGAGTTCTTCGTGAAGGTAAGCAAAAAGGTGTCTCTGAGGCGTGTTGCTCTTGTCAAGTCGCTGGGGTTCAATTTGCTTTTTGTGTCTCAGCTACTTGATGAGGGGTTTGAGGTTCGGTTTAAGTTGGGTGCGTCTGAGGTGCTTGATTCTCGAGGTGACCGTGTTTGTATGGTTGTCCCTGAGGGTCAGATCTTTCGAGCTGATTTCTCTCAGTCCGATGGTCCTGCATGATGTTTGGTGGCTGGTTCTCCTGATCTATGGAAGTGGCATAGGCGGTTGGAACACTTGATATTTGATCTGCTTTCCCGCTTGAGTGGTCTTGATTTGGTCCGAGGATTGCCGAGGTTGAGGTTTGAGAAGGAGTTGGTTTGTGCGCCTTGTAGGCATGGTAAGATGGTCGTTGCTTCTCATCCACCCCTGACTGCTATCATGACAGAGCGTCCGATAGAGCTGTTGGATATGGACCTTGTTGGGCCAGCTCGAGTTCGCTCGGTGGGTGGGAAGTGGTATGTCCTGGTTGTGGTGGACGACTATTCTCGCTATGCTTGGGTGTTTTTCTTGGAGGATAAGAGTGAGACTTTTGGTTTTGTTCGAGACTTGATCGTGAGGTTGAAAAATGACAGGCATGGGAACACTATTAGAGCAATCCGTAGTGATAATAGCTCTGAGTTCAGGAACTCTCGTTTTTATGCCTTTTGTTGTGATCAACAAGATCATATGAATTAATTGGAACATGGAGAACCACCCAGGAAAAAAGTGCAACCACAGTCCATATGGCTCTGGCTTAGCCAATTAATTAGGTGTGTGGAATTATCTGACAGCCTTATCCGAAAGGAGCAGAGGGGGTCAGAGTTGAAGGGATATAGCCCGGTCCTCTTGGCCGCAGCCTTTGCTAAGGTACTGTCCACTAGGGAGGGTTATGGTCCGCTCTGCTACTGTAACTATGCAGGTTGTTGGTCTTCTGCATACCTTTGTAAAGGCTTCGTAGTGGACCCCTATCCACTCACCTCGGAAGTGTTTAAGGGTCTGATCAACCCGGGCAACATGGGGAACACGAGCTGTGGTGAAAGTGTACAACCTCTGCAGAGTTAAAACTGATCGATCAGCCGTGCTCACGGTCAAGAGCGGCCTGGACCCTCACATGATAAGTGAACTTGAAGAGGAAATTAAATCGTGGTTTTATATGGTTTTGAGATAATGTTTTCTAAATGCTTAATTTTTGGGATGGTATAAACATACACCTAGTAAATAGGTGCTTGCTAATAAAATTTGACCAACTTAAAAATGCTAACCGCTGCAAAACCTTAGCCTACCTTGATAGCCTTGCATTTTCCCCCACTTGCTGAGCTCCAACCATAAGTGTGCTCACCCTTGCTTACCGCTGTTCAGAGGAGAACACTAGGGAGGAGTACTTTAGCGACTACGATGAGTTCTGAGGCATGCGTTTCCCCCAGTCAGACGCCTGTGGATGTTGAAGACGGTGATGGATCGTCTTAGCTATCGATGATCGTGTAAAGACCTTTGTGTCTATCCATGAGTGTAATAAAAGTTAATAAACCTCTTTTGTACGTTTTGAGTATTGTATCTGATATTACACTCGTTATGTCTATCATATGTGTGACATTGTGATCCTGGCACACATATGAGATGCATTCGGTTTTCCTTGTAAAATCGGGTGTGACAGAGTGGTATCAGAGCTATGCTGACTGTAGGACGCAACCTTAGATAGAAATGGTCGAAATAAGGACTCACTTTGTAGAAAGCCATGTCAGCCCTTCAAAAATAAATCTTAATTCTACCTAAAAATCTATCTTATTTGTCCTTTGTTAAAATTGTACCCTTTTGTTTTATTCTGCTCTGAGTTCAGCTTTGTTCGATCAGATGGTTGGGATTCAGCCGTACGTCAACAGAAGCAACAGACTGGAGCTGCCCCCATTGGTTGAGCTAGTCAAGGAGGTTGCTACTGCTGAGTTGAACCAGACCCATGGGAAGCTGAAGGAGGCCTACTCCAAGATCGCGCAGTTGGAGGCCGAGCGTGACAGTAGAGAGCCACCAGAGCAGCCCGCGGAGATTCCTTGCGTTGCGGTGTCACCACCCCACAAGTGGCTCTGCTACGGCTCGTCCATCGCTACCACAGGTCTTCTTGAGTAGAATGCCTACCTTTTGAGTTATGATCGATAGATCCGTTCCTATGAAGACGTATGCGATGTAATAATGCTTGTTGGGTGAAAACATGTTTGATTTGGATCTTTGTTATGTTTGGAATGCTTTATGGAGTGATGGCCATAAGAGCATCAATAAAATAATTAAGTTAAAATTTAAATCTTTGCCCCCTTATCAATTTATCTTTATCAGTTCAACTTCTTATCTGAAGTACCTTTCCCTAACAATCAGATTGTAAACACCAGGTCAGGAGGAGGACAGGACGTTCCGCCTGTGATTCGTGCTCACATCATTAACCAGTGGAATCAAGTACCACCTGCACCACATAATCTAGTAATGGATCCTGCAATGCAGCAATTCCTAGCAGCCCAGACACAGTTGTTACAGACACTTACGGCTACTGTTCAAAACATGCAAGCTCAACAGAACCAGCCAGTACCTCAAGCACGTCCGCCACCTGCAAACAAACATAGAGAGTTTATGAGCCACCACCCACCCACTTACTCCCATTCAGTGGAACCCCTCGATGCTGATGATTGGCTTAAGACTATTTACAAGAAGCTAGATATAGTATAATGTAATGATCATGAGAAAGTCTTGTACGCTTCAGGATGCCTGGAGGGCGCAGCAGCTGATTGGTGGGATGCGTATACTATCGCACATGCTGCTCCTAACACCATTACCTTACAGGAGTTCCAGGAGGGTTTTCGTACACATCACATCCCAGCTGGTGTGATAAAGCTCAAGCAGAAGGAGTTTCTCGCTTTTAAGCAAGGCAACATGTCTGTCAGTGAGTACCGAGATAAGTTCACTCAGCTGTCTCGTTATGCTCCAGATGAAGTTGACATAGATCCAAAGAGGTAAGAACGTTTCTTGGATGGTCTCATAGGGCCACTTAACTACCAGCTCCAGAGTCACACTTTTCCTAACTTCCAGACTTTGCTAGACAAGGCCATAGGCTTGGAAAACAAACGTATGGAACTTGTTGAACGCAAGCGCAAGTTTCAGTCTCAGGGACAATCTAGCCGCAACACTCGGCCCCGTTTCCACTCATCACAAGGTTCTTAGTTCCATTCTGGTGAACAAGGCAGAAGTTATCAAGAGAATCAGTAGTTTCAGCGCTCGTTTCAGCAACTCGAAGATTTCAACCAAGTGACAGCACGTGCTCCAAATCCTCCTCAGAATCTCTCAGGTGCACCGGTGAGGAACAACACCCCAGTTCGACCTAGTGGTTGTTTCAACTGTGGAGAATTAGGACAATATGCCAGTATTTGCCCCCAGCGCAATATGCAGACACCTCAGAAAGGTAATGGTCAGAGGCCCGATGTCACACCCGTTTTTCCGAAGAAAACCGAATGCATCTCATATGTGTGCCACGATCAGAATTTCACACACATGATAGACATAATGAGTGTAATATCAGAAACAATGCTAAAAAACGTACAAGAAGAGGTTTATTAACTTTTATTACACTCATGGATAGACACGAAGGTCTTTACACGAACATCGATAGCTAAGACGATCCAGCACCGTCTTCAACTCCACAGGCATCTGACTGAGGGAAACACATGCCTCAGAACTCATCGTAGTCGCTGAAGTACTCCTCCCCAGTGTTCTCCTCTGAACAACAGGTAAGCAAGGGTGAGCACACTTATGGTTGGAGCTCAGCAAGTGGGGGGAAAATGCAAGGCTATCAAGGATAGGCTAAGGTTTTGCAGCGGTTAGCATTTTTAATGTTGGTCAAATTTTATTAGCAAGCACATATTTACTAGGTGTAAATTTATACCATCCCAAAAATTAAGCATTTATATAAAAAACATTATCTCAAAACCATATAAACCATGATTTAATTCCATCTTCAAGTTCACTTATCATGTGAGGGTACAGGCCGCTCTTGACCGTGAGCATGGCTGATCGATCAGTTTTAACTATGCAGAGGTTGTACACTTTCGCCACAGCTCGTGTTCCCCATGTTGCTCGGGTTGATCAGACCCTTAAACACTTCTTAGGTGAGTGGCTAGGGATCCACTACGAAGTCTTTACAAAGATATGCAGAAGAACAACAGCCTGCATAGTTACAGTAGCAGAGCAGACCATAACCCTCCCTAGTGGACAACACCTTAGCAAAGGTTGCGGCCAAGAGGACCGGGCTATACTCCTTCAACTCTGACCCCCTCTGCTCCTTTCGGATAAGGCTATCAGATAATTCCACACACCTAATTAATTGGCTAAGCCAGAGCCATATGGACTGTGGTTGCACTATTTTCTTGGGTGGTTCTCCATGTTCCAATTAATTCATATGATCTTGTTATTACTAAAGTTCACCAAATTTCTCATCATTCATCATTTTGTAAAGTTTCATTTCAACCATCCCAAGGTATAGCAACTAAGCATTTCTACCCAAAATATTTATTTTAAACGGGTTGTTCAAGGTAACAGGGATAAAATCTAGTCATGTCCTTAAAAGGTAATTCTCCCATCAAGTTATGCATAGCAATAATTAAATGTAAATTTTAGTTATTATGCAAGTTATGTGGGACAAAGTAGAATATGTAGGGGGAGGAAATCCACTTGCCTTCCTTTCCTAAAAACTGGGATTCTTCTTCTTCAAAAAGTTGTTCTTGATCTTCTTTCGGAAACTCAGCGCCAACTGGCACGATATCTACGAGCACATCAAAAATCATATAATAAATAAAAACAATACACCAAATATTATAAAAGACTGAACAAGCTTCTAAAACTAACAAGCACTAAGAGACGGTCGCAAGGACACCAAAAACGCCTAAAACGGACGAGAGACGCAAAAGATATGGCTTAAACAAGATTTAGGGGCTAGATTGTAAGAAAACTTGGCCTCCAGGGGCTTATCTGCAAGAAACCAGGGACCTAAACCTAATTACGTATATAAACCTAAGGTTTATAGCGTAAAAGGGCAAAGATGGACCTCAGGCTGAAAAACCTAAGAACCAAGGGGTCTAAACATAAGAAAACGGACCTGATTATAAGGATCTTCAAAGGTGGAAGGGCATCGTTGTGATATCAAAAAGTACAGGGTCCTTTTTGCAAAGTTGTGGCGGTCGGCTGGGGTTGACCGGTACAAAACGGTTTGACCTGGGCGGGGCCACGATCTGGGCCGCAGATCTTGCGACGGACGGCTGCGGGCGGCCACAAGCGGCGCGCGGCGGCGCTGGGTGGCGAACTCACCGGCGTCTGCTCGATCTCGGCCTCCCGTGCACGAAACTCAACGGGACAAGCACCTAGACGAAGCTGGGGAGCAAGAGAACTTACCCAGGGGCTTGGAACCGCGGGCAAGGCGACGAGGAGGGAGATCGAAGCGGCAGAGGAGCTCCGGCGGGCTTCCTTCGGGGCGGCGGCGCTACGCGAAGGAGGGGGAGAGGAGGAGCTCGGGTGGAGAGGTGTGGGAGGAGCAGGGGCTCGGTCCCTCATTTTATAGGGTGGAGAGAGGCAGGGGAAGGGCCGGCAAGGCGGTGCTCGGTGGTGGACTTCGGTGGCTGCCATGAATGGCCTGATGGAGCTCGGGTGGAGACGTTTCGGGAGAGGGAGAGGAAGGGCGCGGTGGTGTGAGTGCTCCACTGAGCTTTTACTGCGGCTCGGTGGAGGGGAGAGGGAAGGGTGAGGGGCGTCGGGGTGAGGCGGGCGGCGCACTTCCATGGGGAGGAAGGCGGCGGGAGGTTGAAGATGGACCCGACAGGTGGGGCCCGCCTATCGGCGACTGAGAGAGAGGGGGAGAGGCAGCTGGGCCGGCGGTGTTTGCTGGGACGAAAGAGAAGATGGGCCGCTGGAAAAGGAACAGAGAGAGAGAAAAAGAAGAGGCTGGCGGGAAACTGGGCCGCGAGAAAAAGAGGAAAAGAAGAAAAGGAAAGAGAGAGGGACCGGCTGCTGAGCTGAGCTGAAAGAGTAGAGAGAAAGAGGAAGAGGGAAGAGGTTTAGGGGTGGTTTTTGTACTTTTTTTCAACACACATCAAACAAAACAAATGCAAACCAAATTACGATGCACAAACACTTGAGTGATTCTAAATTATTTAAATATTATTTAATATTTAAAAAGCAAATTTATTTTGTCAAATTATTAAATTCTTAGAAAATAAAAAAATAATCATGTTGCTATCATTTTTAATGTGATGAATTTTTTAGGGTGTTACACTCGGACAACCATCGTCTCAAGTACGCACTGGGAATCCAAATTCTCAAGGTAACAGAGACCAACATAACTACATACGTGGTAGAGTGAACCATGTTCTACTCTTCCACAAAGTGAGCACTGAGCACGAGAGTAGGAGTACGAGCATTTCTTTCTTGGAAGATTAAAATTTGGATCCTCTCAACTCCGATCTAGTCAACTCTTAACGATTTCATGTTTAAAGCTAAATGTTTTGTTCCATTTGCAAGAACAGTAGGGACGAGAGACGACGCCTGCTCACAATGCTGAGGCTATTGTTACAGAAAAATGCCAAACCACGAGCAAGAAAAAATTGGAGCAAACAACGAAAGCTTACCAATCCGGCGGACAGCGGTGACGTATCCCGCCGCGCCTCAACAGACCGCTTACATCGCCCCCAACAGTCTGTCGCCTCCTTGCCGGATCGACGCCCCTTCTCGTCGGTTCCGCGGTGTAGCCATGTCGGTGTCCGGATTAGCACCAGCACCAACTAGTAATTTGCACTGAGATCAGCTTCTCGATGGTCGGCGCCAGGCTAATGAGACACGGGGTTTATCCTGGTTCCGGCCACGCGGCCGTACGTCCAGCAAGGTGTGCTTGCGCACTGTATTAGGTTGCACCGGTGGTGCCTGTAGAGGGGGGCTACAAGCAAGGCGGGAGATGAGGAAATTCCCCCAAGTCCCTACTAAGATGATTGAGGTGAGTGCCAATATCAGGAAACGGGTCGAAGTGCGGTGAGCGGGTGTGTATGGCGGATGAGTGTCGTGCCCGCGCAGGGGCCTCTGCCTCTCCCTTTTATAGGCCAAGGGAGGGCAGTAACAATGATGCTGCTTAGCAGCCAGCACAGTGGCTGCGTATTTGCAGGTATGGCGTCGGTGGTCTTGTCCCCGCACGTCTTAGTCCCTGGCGCGAGTTGGTGGCGCCCTCCGGCTTCTGCGGACGGCGTGGCGGCTCCTGTTGTCTGTCCGGCTCTGACTTCGAGGGGCCGCCCTTGCTGAATCGAGGGCCTGGCCGCCGGAGGAAGGACCGAAGTTGGTGGTGCAGGGCTGCGATATGTCACCGGCCTGTCTGCATAGTGCTACGCAGCTTGTCGCACAGTGATAGGGATGGCGGTACAGCACCGGGGATGGCGGTACAGCGCCCGGGATGGTCGTGTTACGCTGGAGTTGGCGGAGGAGACGCGGCGCAAGCCGCCCGTACGGCGGCGCCGGTCGAGGCGTACGCCGGCTCGTCGCCCGTACACCTTTCGAGGGTGCCCCCATGCCCGTTCGAGGGTCTCGCCGCAGGGGGAGGACGGGAGTAGGTAGCACAGTGCCGCGGAATGACGCCGGCCTGTCCGCACAGGGCTGCGCGGCGTCTGCACAGGGCCGGGGATGGCTGCACAGTGATGGGTTAGGCCGCGTAGTGGCGGTGTCAGGTGCTCTGACCGTGTCAGATGCGCGGCGTGGGAGGAGATCCACTCTTGACTTTGGCGTCCTGCCGCAGAGGCAGGCATTAAATACCGCTGTCGGGCGGAGCGGAGGGGCGGGGTGCCGTTTGTCGAGAGATGGCCTCGAGCGAGGCGGAGATTGCTGCTCGCTCAAGGGGGACGGATCCCTCGAGCGAGGCGGAGACCCGCTCGAGGGACCAGAACCCTCGAGCGAGGCGGAAACTCGCTCGAGGGGCAGAGACCCTCGAGCGAGGCGGAAACTCGCTCGGAGGTACCGAGACCCTCGGGCGAGGCGGACAAGCGGGCCTTCTTGATGAAGGTCGTTGCTGGGCCGCAGCAGGCCGTGGGCCCGTGGTGTCCCGCGATTGTTGGATCTGGGGATTAGCCCCAGAGCAATTTTCGTTTAACGGGGGTGATTATCCCTTAGTTAGGAGACCCCTAATGACCGTCCCCGACAAGCCACCTTCATTTTCCGCCGCAACGGAGCAACGAAGCACCATCGCTGACAGCGGCAGACAGAGACAGAGTAACTCGATCCGACCAAGCATCTCCGCACCCCAGACCTCCACACGCCGCGCGAGACCTTCCATGACATGACTCTCCAAGCCATCAAAGATGGAGTAGGAGGGTTAGGTACTGGTGGCCGGTGAGCGAGAGGAGAGGGAGCCGAAATCCAATCGCGGCGGCGACGCGGTCGTCGGTGTCGCCGAAGCAAAGCCGGGGAGGAACGCGGAGGATAGATAGCAGACGGGGGCAATTTTACAAATATCTGCTGAAACTTATTCCCTCCGTCCCGAATTAATAGTCACCACACAAAAATGGTGAACAAGGCACTTGACAAAAGATTCTGTTGCCTTGTACAACACTGACAGACGAAAGTGACTGGAGAGAAAATTGGTGTGACTCTGTTTAGTTCGCCAAAAGTTCCCCAAATTTTCACATCGCAGACCGTGCCACCTCTCACAGAACTCGTTTACCAATGCAAAAATTTCATCACTTTCACAAAAAATTTTACCAACTAAACGACGTCTCATCCCGCTGCAGAGCATGTCCCGCTTGCGAATTTCTTTTTCTTTTTTTAGGAAAGCTCAGCTCTTGTCATTGTGTGGACGGTATGAGGCCACCTGAGCATCTGGCAGCGAGGGGATAAAGTCAAGACAGTTTCAGGAATCGGTGATGCCATGCAACAGCTGCAGCAGGACTAGCGGCGACACTCTTCTCCAACGAGGGCACGTCATGTAGCTCATAAATCTTCACGTCGGATTCGTTCTGCCGTGGAAGAGAGATAGCAGCAAATTTTCAACACTAGCGTGGGAATAAGATCCCTGTTTAGAAGCCCAACTTCTCCCAAAATACACTATGCAAAAAGAAGATTCCCCATCACATCAAACATCACATCAAAAATGTCGGTACATGCATGGAGTACTAAATGTAGATGAAATCAAAAACTAATTACACAGTTTGGATGTACTTTGCAAGACGAATCTTTTGAGCCTAGTTAGGTCATGGTAGGATAATATTTATCACAAACAAACGAAAAGTGCTACAATACTTTTCAGTTCGGAACCGTGCTTTTCAACCCAAAATCTGTGCAAAATCTCCCAATTTTGCATCCTAATTTTGACTTCTAAACACACCAGTACTCCCGAATTCACGTGTCCCGATGCGTACATGGGCCAGTGCTCCTTCTCGCTCTTCCATGGCCAGACAGACTACAAGGACGAGGATAGAGAAAAAAACTGCTGACGCGTGGGTCCATTGGAACTTTGAATAATGTGCAAAAAGTTAGACCGATGAGAGCAGGTACAGCAACTGTTGCTGCAGCCGGACACGTCAGTTTTTGTGATGAGCTGGCGGAGAGAAGTAAAGAGAGAGAAGAGAGCTTGTCGATGCACGGCCTGTTCGCTTGGCTGGTTGCTGGTGGCTGGTGCTGGTTTGTTCTGAGAGAAAAGTACTACTGACTGGTTGCTGGTGGCTGATTTTTTCTGAGAGAAAAGTACTGCTGACTGGTGGCTGATAAGCCAGACGAACAAGGCGGCATGCAACGCCGAGTGCAGCACACGCTCCTAGGCAAAAGCTCAGCATCCGGACAACTTTTTACTGTGCAGTATAGCTTATACTGTGAGATGGTGATGAATGCATAGTGGGCCATACAAAATTAAAATAGCAATTTCAAAGAGACAAGCTAAGAGACTATTATTATACATATTGTCTACAATATGATGTGGCATTTTTATAGACAAGAGTTTGTCTCTATTATTGGTCTTGCTCTGAGTGAACTATCTCTTTTGCTGTTTAAAAATGATATGGAAGTGCCAAATAGATTTATGAGCTACCCAGTTAGCTCAATTGTTGGAGAGGGCCTAAGAGCAAGTATCATGGTGCTGAATCAGCAGGCGAAATAAACATCCGCGTCAGAAAACCCTAGGTGGATGAGAGAGAAACGTAGAGAGAGAATATGGCGGGCGCATTGCGAGTCGCTAGCCCAGAGCAGCAACCCCGCGAACGGCGTTACCTCTTGCCAATAAACGTTTGTGCATGCAAAAAGATAGTAATTAAATATTCAATGAATAGCTAGTTTTAATCGTCAACCCATAATACTAGAAGGTACTACTGCCGACGATTAAGAGCATGTTTTATGGTTTAGCCAGCAGCCGGCGGAATGTATGTGCCATGTCACTTACATCCAGCGGTAAAAGGGGCTAGTATAGTGGCTATAGGAGAAAGCGAGCGCTGGATGAAATATTTAATTAATTAGCATTGGTTTGGACTTCAAAGAAAAACGCATACTCCTCGAGCAAGGCTGCATGCGCTTGCGACGAGCGGGCGACGAAAGAATCGCCCGTGCTCTTCTCTCTCTTCCTTTCTCTTCCTTCCAGCCAGGATTTTTATGACATGGACAACCATTTAGCCTGCTGACTAGGATCCATAATACTTGCTCTAATGAGCTGGCCTTCGTGAATCGCCGACAGGAGCAATTCCATATGCCATGCTCTAATCTGGGAGAGATGTAGCTTCCACGACTCTTAATTCGGGACGGAGGGAGTATTAATTATCAGGATCCAAAATAGGGATTTGCAAACACATATCGATTGAAATAGGGAGCGTTATGTAAATATTTGGAGGCTATGAAAGAAATTGCGTTGCGGCAACGGCCTTTCATGAAAAAAAGTAGCATCCCCCGCTCTGACTCAGCCTTTCGCCGCTGCGGCGCGCCGGCGCCGCCCACCCTCGACTGCGAGGAACTCGCCGCGGTGCTCAGAGCGCACCCACTACCTACCCCGGATTCGACGCTTTGCATCGCCTCCGCAAGCCGGCTTCCTTCTCCGCGCTCGATCGACAACCCTGGACTCCACCCTGACGTACCGCCTCCGCGACCCAACTCCCAACTCATCCTCATTGCGTCTGGCCTCAAATCGGCATTACAGCTTGGCGTTCTTGTGCCTCGAACCGGAAGCCGCCAGCGCTGCACATTGCGAAAAGAAGAGCTCCGAAATTTGGTAGAGGTTTGGTGAATCTTTCTTCTAAAATTCGAGTTTACTTGTCCAGTTTTGTTTCCACTCATAATTTCCGGTTGCAGGTGAATGTTAGATTGCATGTCTGAACTTTTCAAGTTTCAGTAAGAAACTGCAAATGCTACCTCTGTTTATGGTGAACCATATGCAAATCAGAATGAGTTTTACGGATTTACACAACCCCAAAGTGTACACATTTACACAACAGAACGATTGAATGGAATGACACATTATATTCTCAGTAGAATTCTGTTTTCTTGTTGGCCGTTGTCAGCAATTCGGTATGCACATATACTGCCTCTTCAGCTTGGTGAGTATTTTGATTGTGAATGAGACTAAGAGACTCAACAACAGCAACAATATAGCCTTTCAGTCCCAAGCAAACTGGGGTAGGCTAATGTGACCAAGAGACTATCTAGTTTTTTCTTCATCCTAAACTTATCATCAAGGATTGCGTGCTGACAGCATGTTTTCCTCTTCCATGCTGAATTGTCGGCTTGTTTCCTCCCTGAAGAATCATGATCCGGTTGTCAAATATTATCCCACAATGTGATGCTGGTTACACCTCCACACTTCTGTATTATGCCTGCAGACTCTCCAGTCTCCAGCTCCTTCTCCCTTTGCCTCATTGTTGACTTCTCTTGTCATTTCAATCTGGTGCTCCTTGCTGCAAGCTCAGCAACTTCTTGGACCCATCCATCTTTCTCCTCTGTGACCTGTGGATCAATTATCCGAACCAGATTTCCTCCATTAGAAATTAGTGGAACTGTGCAACTGCAAAAAGGTTGCCATCATTACAAGTGAAAACAAATGGTTTCTTCCTCTATACTGAACTGGACGTGAACATGACGCCATGATCACTGTTGCAAGCTCGCTGATAACAAGATCTCTTCCTCTATACTGTACTGCCTACTGCTATAGTTGTCACCAACTCTGGCATCGCCTTCTTGACAAGTTTGGCCATTCAGGTCACCCATCTGTTCGTCCATCCCTGAAATGTAAATGTCTGAACTCTGCATTCCTTGAAGCCTCATCTCCACATACCGCATCGTCGGCCTGTCTTCTCCCTTCAACCTCAAGCACATTGCTGCTATGGTGGCCACTTGTTTGGGCTCTTCTTCTCCTTCTTCCATGATCTGCTCATCTAGTATCTGTAGCGAATATGGCCCCATATGCCATTAGTTCGAGTTTGATTTTGGTGATTCATGACAACATGATCAATGGGACTAACCATATTGTCTAGCATGTCCTTCTAGGCATTTATAAGTCCCATGGATGTAACCACAATTAAAGCCAAAATACCACATGCCAAATTCAGAAGATAGTCTATTTTTCAAGGTTATAAAACAATGGTAAGATGACTCCAAGAGGTGGCAAGTTGAACCAAAGTCAAAGACGCAAGAAAACAGGAAATGGCACCATCGGATGAACCGACGGTACCCTAGAGGCGATCGTCGGTGTACTTGGTACACTGCGCAGAAGGCCAACTGAATTGGCACCGTCGGATGAACCGACGGCCCACATTCTAGTTGCGTCGGACGAGTTGCAGAGCTGAAGCCGTGAAGACAGAAGCGCCGGATGAACCGACGGTCCTTTGGACCGAAACGTCGGTCTATCCGATGACCAAGTTTGAACAAGACAGAGACGCGCCAAGACGAACCCTTCAGCACCGGATGAACCGACGCCTTGGTTCAGAAGAAGCGTCGGTCTATCCGACGGTCTCGAAGAAGCTTACAGAGACGTTCTGGCGAGGAGTCCTTCAGCACCGGATGATCCGACGTAGCGTCGGTGCATAGCGTCGGAGCAGTTCTATCAGAGAACTTCAACGGCTACGTGACGTGGGAGGGGCACCGGATGAACCGATGCTCCTGGAAAGTAGGCGTCGGTTCATCCGACGGTCAACTTTTCAGTGAGCCGTTAGCCAACGGCTAGCTGAGTGCCTTGGGCTATTTATACCCCTCCACTCACCCATTTGAGGTTGCTGGATTGTGTGGAAGTGCAGAGGAGTTCAAGACACCTAGAAGATCATATCCAATCCATCCAAGTGCTTAATTGCTCATCCATAGACTTGCATATGCTTAGTGTATGTGCTTAGTGCTAGGCTTAGCTTAGAGCTGAGTGAGTGCAAGGTTGTGCCAACCTTGTGAGGTGATTCTTGAGTGAATCAAGGTGTACAAGGTTCGCCGGAAGCCTTGGGGCCTAAGTGGCTCACCGGCAATCGTCATCGACCCTCCGGCTTGGTGTGGAACGGCGAGGACACTTTGTGCGGGGGACGTGGAGACCCCTTCCTTGGTGGAGAAGCTCCTTAGTGGAGGCGGCATCAAGATGACCAAGGGAGCTTGGCAAGTGCCTAAGTGGCTAGCCTTTGTGGCGAGTCAAGTGGTGCTCTTGGGAGAGACTTGGTGACCGGGAAGCAATACTCTTGTGTGAGTGCTTCAACAACGTGGACTAGGGGTGGCTTAGTGCCTACCGATACCACGGGATAAATCGCGTGTCAAGAGTTTGCTTCCTCTCATCCCCTTTACGTTTCCGCATTTACTCTATTGAAATCTTTGCTTGCCTTTACTTTCCTAGAGTAGTATCATGCTAGGATTGGCTATAGGTTGCAAACCTTGTTTTGGGATGGGAGTTTCACACTAGAACAACCCTAGTTGCACATCTAGATAGTATGTTCTAGTTTATCTTTGTGTAAAAATAGTGAAGCCATAGGTTAAGGTTTTTAGTTTGCCTAATTCACCCCCTCCCCCTCTTAGGCTACGAGCATCCGATTCCTTACAGTATCTCACTAAGCTTATCTTGATTCAGTAACATGACAAAGTATGCCACTAAACTGACACCTTCAGGTGACAAGTACATACTTGGCTTCTTCCTCGTCAGTAGTTCAACAATCACAACACCATAGCTGTACACATCACTTTTGTCAGTCAATCGCCGTGTGCGGTAATACTCGGGATCCATGTATCCGTGTGTTCCTTGTACTCCAGTTGTCACTCCAGATTGATCGATTGCGATGCCTCTTGAGGCACCGAAGTCTGATACCTTTGCTGTTAATCGGTCATCAAGTAATATGTTGGATGTCTTGATGTCCCTGTGCACCACCGATGTCGAAGCGGCTGAGTGAAGATAAGCTAGAGAACAAGCAACTTCAAAGGCAATTCGTAGCCGGTCTTTCCATGGTAGTGATTTATGACAGCTTTCAACATGAAGGTGGGCATAAAGAGTTCCATTTGGAATGAACTCATAGACCAGCAATGGAACTTCTGTCTCGAGGCAACATCCGAAAAGCTTCACCACGTTTCTGTGGTTGATTTGGGAAAGGATTGCAACTTCGTTTATGAACTCATCAACCTCCTTTTGGATTACAACTATCGACTTCTTGATGGCGACAACATGCTGGTTTGACAATATGCCTTTGTAGACTGTGCCATGCCCTCCTCCACCCAAGATACGAGCCTCATCAAACATATTGGTTGCTTTTTCAAGCTCTTCCAAGCTAAAGATCATCTTTTCGGCGATGTCTTTATCCACTAGTTGTCGAAGAAGTAACCCATGGTTTTGCTTGAAGAAATGCTCCCTTTTCTGCCTAGCTCTACGAATCTTGAGCCTTTTGGTTCCAAAAATGGCTGAAAGAACCAGAAGCAAAAGGAACATACCAATGCCAAACCCCATAGCAAAATATACTCCTGCGCAAACATATGATCCTCTGATCTCAATCCTGAAAAAGCATATCATTGTTCAGTGGACTTCAGAAAGGTGACTCGATCAAACTTACCAGATCCAACATGTGTTCGAGGACCCTGGCACCCATCTGACACGTACGGGTTGCCGTCGTAGCCGTCGTTGCACCGGCAGACATAGCCGTAGGCGCTGCTCGTGGAGTCGAGGCACTCACTGTTCTTGCTGACACAGCCGAAGTCCGACCGCTTCGCCGCCGCCGCGCACGACGACTTGTTCAGCGTCCAGTCCAGGACGGCCGGGATCACCAGCCCGGCAGCGTTCCCGGAGGAGAGAAGCGACATCTTGACGTCGAACACGTTGTCCCTGTCGCGCCACCACTCCTGCTCCACCGTGAGCACGCTAGCACCGGGCGGGTACGGCACGTCGACGTCGCCGCACTTGCTCTCGCAGCCGGCCAAGGCGATGTTCGCCGCCGCTACCGCCGCCGTCGCGAGCTGCGCCAGCAGCAGCGGCACGACGGGGCTGTGCATCGCTCGTAGCACGCACATGGCTTCTGATCCTGAAATGGCAAGCGTGTGTGCAGTGGCATCTTATGGCGTGGGCACGACCGCGGCGCGCACCGTAGCTGGTAAACACTAGAAAGTACCTGGGCAGGACAGTTGGCCAATTCAAAGTCAACCTTGACGGCCTCTGGGACAAACAAAAAAGACGAAGCTAATGATAAGATAACCTTCATGTGTAAAAGAGATCTTCACGTGTATGCACACGTACTTCGACAGAAAACTTTTTTTTTAAAAAAAATCTGTCAAAATTCTGATCTTAAGATCGTGCTTGAAGAATTCTGTCGTCCTTCGCCTTATCTATCAGTAAGATTTCAAGTTCGACTGCTTTAAATTAATGACTGAAAATTAGCGCAGGTGGCGGACACCCGGCAAATAGAGAGCGAAGCAACGAGGGCGCATGTAACATCCTGGAACTTCTCCGAAATGTTAGCAATGCAAAAATGTGGATTTCAAAATTTCGATTTGAAATTGAGTGCTTGATTAAACTATAAGGTTGTCTTCTTTGATCCTTCCCTGATTTCCTAGATTTAATTTGAGCAAAATAATAAAATTTAGGAATTATAAAATGCTAGTGTGCGAACTTTGGAGTTTATTGGTTTTTGTTTGGATCTTATTTGAGTGGGATTCAAATTTGGATGCTAATTCAAAATTGAATCATAGTTAAATAGGAGTTAAGGTGTTAAGATATTAGGAAAGACCTTACACCAGTTTTGGGCCTTAACCTCGCCAGCTAAGTCCACCGGAACCCCTTCTTCTTTCACCGCCGGTCTGCCCAGTCTCGCGGACCATCTAGCCTTTCCGGCCCGCTTGGCCCGCCTACCACCTACCCCCTGCCTCGGTCGCTGACTAGGGGGTCCCGCAAGTCAGCCAGCCGACCCCCCTGTTCCCTTTTCTTCTTCCTGATGACGCCCGCGAGCCGTGCGTGGGGACGCCGCGGCCTCGCGCCCAGACCCCGCCCATGGCGCCGCCCTGCCGAGCTGGCGCACGCGGATGCCCTCCACGTACCCCAGGCGCCACATCCTCGCAGTTCCCCTAGAGCTGCGAACCCTAGCCGGCCGCCCTATAAAGACCCCCAAATCCGCCGGCCTCCCTGTTCCGCCGCCGCCCCCTTGGGGAACTGCTCCCCAATCCCAATCCGTCGCCTTCACCAAGCAATAGAGGAGGAGTTGGGGGAGAAGAAGAAGGGGAGGCGCTGGAAGTGGGGGAGAAGGCCGCCCGCGCCGCTGGAGCGCCCGCCGCCGTGCGGTCCTGAAGCCGAGGCTGACCGTGGGAGCGCCTTTGCGTGGACCGCGAAGCCGGAGCTGCTGCGTGAGGAGACCGCCGTGAAGCCGGACCACGCCGCACCGTACCCCTACCTCGAGCCGAACCGCGCCGCGCCGAGCCCTGTTCTGCTTCCTCTTCACCGCGCCGTTCCTCTGCTCCAAGCCGAACCGCCGCCGTACCCCTGTTCTGCATCCCGCTTCGCCAAGCCCTTCACCGCCGCCTCGTCGTCGCGTCCGGAACACCGGTGAGCACCACGAACCCCCCTGTCACCGTGCTGTGGACCCGGCCTTCGAGCCGTGGCTGGCCGAGCCTTGTGAGCTCGTGCGTTTGCCTTTAGCCCGCGCCGCGCCGCCGCGCGACCCGCCGACGACTGTGTGCTGGCCTTCGCGCCATGCCGGACGCTTTGCAGGTGCCGCTGCCATCGACGACGCGCGCGCTCCCTTGCTTGTTGCCCGAGCCGTATCCGTTTCGTTCCGGTGCCGTGTGCCGCTGAGCTTTGGCTCGCCGCTGCGTTTCGCTGCCGGCACACACACGCACCCGCACGCGCACACAACCGAGGGACCAAGGCCCAGCCTTTCTTGGCCATGCCCGTGCACCCGTCCGTGCTCACACGAACGCCCGCACGCACGCGCGCGAGAGAGCGAGCACGCCGGCGCCGATCCCCCAGTACTCGCCGTCGTGTCGCCCACCTCGTCGCGCACTGCTTTCCATCGCCCGCCGTCCTTGCTTTGGTGGAGGACAAGTCGAGGCCTTGCACTTGTCGGGCCAAAGTCCAGTTCTTCCTGGCCGAGCCTGTGCACGCACGCACACCCCGCGCACACGCACGTACCCGTGCACGCGCACTCACACGCACGTGAGTTCGTACGCCGTCGTCTGCGCATAGCCAGCGCCGCCGGGCCGTTCCTCGCCGTTCTCCTTTCGTGTCCTTTCCTCGTGTGCGCGCCGTCGGATTCGTGTCGTCGCCATGGCTGCGCCGCCGACGTTTTGCACGCGCACACAAACCTGCTCGCACACACGCGAACGCCCGCACCCGAGGGGCCGAGGCCGAGCGTTTTCCTGTCCAACCCGTGGCCGCACGCACGCACACGTGTCCGCCGAGCCCGTCTCGATCTGCCGCGACGCCGCCGCGCACCCCAGCGCGTCGGTCCACGCTCGCACGTCGTGCAGCCGAGGCCCAAGGCCACACCTTTGTGGCCGTCCTGCGCGTCGTGTCGCGCCACGTCTCGTCGCTGCTGTGCCAAGAACCCGGCCAAGACCACCCCTTTTCCTTGCCCAAACCGAACCCTAGGATCTCTTAGACCTCGTCGACCTGCTCCTTAGCCAGCCACTGGAGCACCTCGCCGCCGGCGAGCCCCTTTCCAGCCGCCGTTCCTCTGGAGCTTTTCATCGAACACCTTGGGCGCCACCCCCAAAAACCCAGTGGGGTTTAACCCCACACGCCTGCCTACACGCCGCCCGGCCCGCTTTGGATCGGCCGGATCCCATGCACCGAACCAACCCCGCCGCAGCCACACGCGCCTACACCGTAGCCCGCCACACCAGATCCCCCGGGATCTTTTGCGTCCAACCGATCATAGCTAGACCACACCGCCGCCTGCACCGCCCCTGGCCGCAGTGGATCCGGCCGGGATCCCGTGCGCCGGCCACTTGGGCTGCACAGTCAGCGGCCACTTGTGCAAGAGCTGGCTTATAGCCGCTTGCGTGGCAGCCACGTGGTCACCGAGAGCCGGCCTGCAGCCAGCCTAGAGCTAGCTTAAAGCCCTTTAGAGCTAACCCGTAGATAGCTTATAGTTAAGTGTATTGTGTATGCATATTTTAATTTCAGAAATCTATTTTGTCTTTGGAAAATCATAATAAATCCATTTCAACTCTAAAAATTATGAAACATTTTCCAAAGCTCTTCTAAAATTATAAACTCCGTGTTAGGCTAGTGTTCGCTCTCTTTTGGCTCTTAATTGTTGTTCATTTGGAGTTAATTGCAATAGGACCCGTCTTTATTGTATTTGCGCGTTAATAGGAGCAGCTGGAGCCGGAGAGCTGAGCTCGGAGATCGACTACACCGACGACTACGCCGTCGACGACTACTCGCACGCAGGTGTTCACGCCTGACTGATTCTGAAATTCCTAATAGGCATTGCTATGTAGAATGCTAGCGCTTTACTTTAAATGCATGTGGATGAACTTTGCACTGCCTTCTTTTATTACCCTGTCCTTGATTGCCCTACTACTACATATGTATATATAAGCGTGTATATACGCTGAGCTTCGCTATGCATGTGTTGGGATGGGAATAGTGGTTCTTGGCGTGAGTGGGGTAAAACCGGCAGGAGAAGGCGTTTTGGGTACTTTGGCGGGGGTGAGCTCGAAACAACCGATCTGGGATCGGGGATGGGGGTGCACTCCTCAGTGCATTCCCGCTTGTACAGTTTTCGGAGCACAGGTGTTGGGGTTTTACTGATGTTTGGAGGACATGAGCTCGCCCCGGTCTGAAACCGAGTGGACAGACCTTTTCACGGGACCTTTACGTACACACCACCTCGCCGAGAGTGGGGTTAGGGCCGAGTTGAGCTCGGCAAGTGCGAAACCATACCTGCCAGCAGTATAGAGGGTATCAGTGGGGGTGAGGTGCGAGTGAGACCACCTTCTCTCAGTGCGTCTCCCGTGTGGCCACACGGGGGCATTTCACAGTTCCGGTGCAATTCCCTTTGCGGAGGGGATCGCTTTGAGGGCCGGATGCAGGATGGGACCGTAACTACCGAGAGTTCGCACGGTAGGGTGGGCTCGGTTGGCTAATCACCGCCGGGTTCCATCCCCAGTTGGGTACAGGTGTACACGCTCTGCAGAGTTTAGATCTATACGTATAGCCGCGTCCTCGGTCATGGACATGTCCCCTGATAGCTTTGTTCTCATGTTTTGGGATTTCTACCTCCCCCTGTAGTTGAGAGTGTGGTGAGCCGTGGTTGCAGTCGGGGAGAGGAGAGTGGCTCCCTCTACCTCGCGGATCCGATTGCAATCATTGAGGTGCGAGGAGAGGAAGTTCTCGCATCGACCCTAGATGGAGATAGGATGTGGAGACGGGGCCCTGGGGTACCAGGTGTTTCCGAGCTGTGTTTGAGAGTATGGTTTGGGACTTATATGGAGATGTTTTCTATTTATACTTTGCTGCTGCAGCATAGGAAACCTGAGCTTCCACCTTGCTTCTTTTCTTACCCTTTAGAAGATAGGCCACTTAAAGCTGCATACAGTCGGTGACGTGAACCTATCCCACTCCTTGGGGATAGACTTTGGGTGTGCAGGGTACGAGTCTGACTACGACAACAACGCCGACGGATGGTACGACTGAGAGATGCGTCGCTGCGCTCAAGGATGCCTGTGGGCGTGAAGAATAAAAGATGGAGACCCTTCTGAAATGCTAGCTACCGCTGCGTAGAATTTCACTCTGATTCAGCCAGGAGGCTTGTAATGTTGTACTCCATTATGGACATGTAATAAATTACGTACTAATATTTGTGTGATGCGATGTATGGTTGTGATTTACCTTCTGTGATGAGATCTGTACGCGATAGCCACTGATCCCGGGACTATCGCAAAGGTGCAGGGACTCTGGTTTTCCTCACCGAAAATCCGGGGTGTTACAGGTGGTATCAGAGCCGTACTTGACCGTAGCGCGTATCCCTAGAAATGGCCGATAGTAAATAAGGATTCTAAACGTTCCCTTGCTTTATATAAACTCCTTGAATTATTTTATAAAAGCTTTCCCCCTTTGAAAAGTTTCTTTCTTACCTACGAGCTCAACCTTCTTTACGGGGACACGACCTTTTGGTCGAGCACTTGTCCGGAACACGATGAAGTGGAGAAGTGATGAAACACCATGTTAGGCACAACCTTTCGGAGATTTCTTAACGATACACTAGATCGTTGATGTGCTTGCGACCTCTAAGGCCTGAGTCAGCCTCGAGGGAGCTTATATGTGTATCTATCATGTTTGCTGAGTGTTTGGCTCTTAATGGAGTTAATCGTGTCTTAATGCATCTTCTCATTGAGTGATAGGTTATATAATTAGCAATATTTTCTTGCTGGTGTTTGACTCAATTGGTTGGTGAGTGACGTTGGCTAAAGTTTTTCCTTCCATAGTCGTGTTTTCCAGAAGGATGTCGATCCGACGGTCCAACCGTCTGCTGGCACGCTTTGAAGAAGCTGCCGAGGAAGAGGAAGCCCCACAGGGCCGTGGTCGTGATCGTGGTCGTGGTCGTGGTCGTGCCGCCGCTCGTGGACGCGGACGTGCACCCGCCCATGGCCGTGGACGCCCGCCGATCCGTGGAGGAGCTCGAGACCGGGGTGCCGGTGTGCCACTGCCGCCACCACCGCCCGAGGGCCCCGAAGCTGATGCCGAAGAGGAGGAAGCTGAGCCCGAACCGGAGCAAGACCAGCCTGAGCCAGAGCAGCCGCCACCGCCACCACCCAACTTGGTGGACGTGATGGCCCTGCAGACTCAGCTGATGCAGAGGATGGCAGAAGCCATGGAGCACCGAGGCAACGGTGGGAACCGCAATGCCCCGCCAGAGGAAGACCTCACGAAGAAGATCAAGAGGTTCATCCGCTTGAAGGCCCCCACCTTCAACTACTCAGATGAGCCGCTTGACGCCGACGACTGGCTGAGGGTGATCGAGACCAAGCTCGACCTCACCGTCTACACCGACGAGGAGTGCGTCGCCATCGCCGCGCACCAGCTGGAGGGTCCTGCCAAGTCTTGGTGGGATAACTATGCCGCCAGCCACCCGAACCCAGCTTTCATCACCTGGCTGGAGTTCTGCGAGGCGTTCCGCGAGCAGTACCTGCCCAGCGAGCTGATGGTCCAGAAGGCCCAAGAGTTCCGCACCATGACGCAGGGTGCGATGAGGGTGGAGGAGTACGAGCGCCACTTCATGAAAATGATGCGCTACAACACCGACCAGAAGAAGCAGTTCTGGTTCCTGCGAGGCCTTCACCACGGTCTTCGCCAGGGACTGAAGGCGAGCGAGCACAAGTCCCTGCGCCACCTGGTGAACCGAGCTATCGCACTGGAGGATGAAAGGAGGGGTCACGAAGACTGCATGAAGGACAAGAAGAGGATGGGAGATCGAGAGCACTTCGACCGATCGTATCAGAAGCCGAGGGATGGGCCAAGCAGCATGATGAGAGGGAGTTTCCGCTCGGGGTTTAACCAGCATGGAAGCAACTTCGGAGGAGGCAGCAGCCACTACTCAGGAGGAGGGAGCTTCAACTACCAGCAGCAAAATGGAGGATACAACCGTCCGCAGCCGAGCACTTCGAGACCCAGCACCGGAGAGTTCACCTCGACTTGCTTCGCCTGTGGCAAGCCTGGGCACAAGACCTTCCAGTGCCCCGACAAGAAGACCGCAGCTACGCCCGCCAAAGCGCCGACCCCATGAGGAGGACCTCCTCAGTCTACTCCTCAGCAATCTACGGGTTGTGGAAGGCTTACCCACCTGAAGGAAGGAAGGGCTACCGACGCTTCTGCCGCCGCGATCGGTGAGTTTTAAGTTGTGTTGCACCAGCTTTAGCTCTTTTCTATGCTAGAGCAGCTCGTTTCCTTTGTTTCCTCTTCTCTTTGAAAAATCGGGAGTCAGCTCTTAATCTCGAGGACGAGATTCTCGTGAGGGGGGGAGTTCTGTAACATCCTGGAACTTCTCCGAAATGTTAGCAATGCAAAAATGTGGATTTCAAAATTTTGATTTTAAATTGAGTGCTTGATTAAACTATACGGTTGTCTTCTTTGATCCTTCCCTGATTTCCTAGATTTAATTTAAGCAAAATAATAAAATTTAGGAATTATAAAATGCTAGTGTGCGAACTTTGGAGTTTATTGATTTTTGTTTGGATCTTATTTGAGTGGGATTCAAATTTGGATGCTAATTCAAAATTGAATCATAGTTAAATAGGAGTTAAGGTGTTAAGATATTAGGAAAGACCTTACACCAGTTTTGGGCCTTAACCTCGCCAGCTAAGTCCACCGGAACCCCTTATTCTTTCACCGCCGGTCTGCCCAGTCTCGCGGTCCATCTAGCCTTTCCGGCCCGCTTGGCCCGCCTACCACCTACCCCCTGCCTGGGTCGCTGACTAGGGGGTCCCGCAAGTCAGCCAGCCGATCCCCCCTGTTCCCTTTTCTTCTTCCTGATGACGCCCGCGAGCCGTGCGTGGGGACGCCGCGGCCTCGCGCCCTGACCCCGCCCATGGTGCCGCCCTGCCGAGCTGGCGCACGCGGATGCCCTCCACGTACCCCAGGCGCCACATCCTCGCCGTTCCCCTAGAGCTGCGAACCCTAGCCGGCCGCCCTATAAAGACCCCCAAATCCGCCGGCCTCCCTGTTCCGCCGCCGCCCCCTTGGGGAACTGCTCCCCAATCCCAATCCGTCGCCTTCACCAAGCAATAGAGGAGGAGTTGGGGGAGAAGAAGAAGGGGAGGCGCTGGAAGTGGGGGAGAAGGCCGCCCGCGCCGCTAGAGCGCCCGCCGCCGTGCGGTCCTGAAGCCGAGGCCGACCGTGGGAGCGCTTGTGCGTGGACCGCGAAGCCGGAGCTGCTGCGTGAGGAGACCGCCGTGAAGCCGGACCACGCCGCACCGTACCCCTGCCTCGAGCTGAACCGCGCCGCGCCGAGCCCTGTTCTGCTTCCTCTTCACCGCGCCGTTCCTCTGCTCCAAGCCGAACCGCCGCCGTACCCCTGTTCTGCATCCCGCTTCGCCAAGCCCTTCACCGCCGCCTCGTCGTCGCGTCCGGAACACCGGTGAGCACCACGAACCCCCCCGTCACCGTGATGTGGACCCGCCCTTCGAGCCGTGGCTGGCCGAGCCTTGTGAGCTCGTGCGTTTGCCTGTAGCCCGCGCCGCGCCGCCGCGCGACCCGCCGACGACTGTGTGCTGGCCTTCGCGCCATGCCGGACGCTTTGCAGGTGCCACTGCCATCGACGACGCGCGTGCTCCCTTGCTTGTTGCCCGAGCCGTATCCGTTTCGTTCCGGTGCCGTGTGCCGCTGAGCTTTGGCTCGCCGCTGCGTTTCGCTGCCGACACACACATGCACCCGCACGCGCACACAACCGAGGGACCAAGGCCCAGCCTTTCTTGGCCATGCCCGTGCACCCGTCCGTGCTCACACGAACGCCCGCACGCACACGCGCGAGAGAGCGAGCACACCGGCGCCGACCCCCCAGTACTCGCCGTCGTGTCGCCCACCTCGCCGCGCACTGCTTTCCATCGCCCGCCGTCCTTGCTTTGGTCGAGGACAAGTCGAGGCCTTGCACCCGTCGGGCCAAAGTCCTGTTCTTCCTGGCCGAGCCTGTGCACGCACGCACACCCCGCGCACACGCACGTACCCGTGCACGCGCACTCACACGCACGTGAGTTCGTACGCCGGTGTCTGCGCATAGCCAGCGCCGCCGGGCCGTTCCTCGCCGTTCTCCTTTCGTGTCCTTTCGTCGTGTGCGCGCCGTCGGATTCGTGTCGTCGCCATGGCTGCGCCGCCGATGTTTTGCACGCGCACACAAACCTACTCGCACGCACACGAACGCCCGCACCCGAGGGGCCGAGCCCGAGCGTTTTCCTGTCCAACCCGTGGCCGCACACACGCACGCGTGTCCGCCGAGCCCGTCTCGATCTGCCGCGACGCCGCCACGCACCCCAGCGCGTCGGTCCACGCTCGCACGTCGTGCAGCCGAGGCCCAAGGCCACACCTTTGTGGCCGTCCTGCGCGTCGTGTCGCGCCACGTCTCCTCGCTGCTGTGCCAAGAACCCGGCCAAGACCACCCCTTTTCCTTGCCCAAACCGAACCCTAGGATCTCCTAGACCTCGTCGACCTGCTCCTTAGCCAGCCACCGGAGCACCTCGCCGCCGGCAAGCCCCTTTCCAGCCGCCGTTCCTCTGGAGCTTTTCATCGAACACCTTGGGCGCCACCCCCAAAAACCCAGTGGGGTTTAACCCCACACGCCTGCCTACACGCCGCCCGGCCCGCTTTGGATCGGCCGGATCCCATGCACCGAACCAACCCCGCCGCAGCCACACGCGCCTACACCGTAGCCCGCCACACCAGATCCCCCGGGATCTTTTGCATCCAACCGATCATAGCTAGACCACACCGCCGCCTGCACCGCCCCTGGCCGCAGTGGATCCGGCCGGGATCCCGTGCGCCGGCCACTTGGGCTGCACTGTCAGCGGCCACTTGTGCAAGAGCTGGCTTATAGCCGCTTGCGTGGCAGCCACGTGGTCACCGAGAGCCGGCCTGCAGCCAGCCTAGAGCTAGCTTAAAGCCCTTTAGAGCTAACCCGTAGATAGCTTATAGTTAAGTGTATTGTGTATGCGTATTTTAATTTCAGAAATCTATTTTGTCTTTGGAAAATCATAATAAATCCATTTCAACTCTAAAAATTATGAAACATTTTCCAAAGCTCTTCTAAAATTATAAACTCTGTGTTAGGCTAGTGTTCGCTCTCTTTTGGCTCTTAATTGTTGTTCATTTGGAGTTAATTGTAATAGGATCCGTCTTTATTGTATTTGCGCGTTAATAGGAGCAGCTGGAGCCGGAGAGTTGAGCTCGGAGATCGACTACACCGACGACTACGCCGTCGACGACTACTCGCACGCAGGTGTTCACGCCCGACTAATTCTGAAATTCCTAATACGCATTGCTATGTAGAATGCTAGCGCTTTACTTTAAATGCATGTGGATGAACCTTGCACTGCCTTCTTTTATTACCCTGTCCTTGATTGCCCTACTACTACATATGTATATATAAGCGTGTATATACGCTGAGCTTCGCTATGCATGTGTTGGGATGGGAATAGTGGTTCTTGGCGTGAGTGGGGTAAAAACCGGCAGGAGAAGGCGTTTTGGGTACTTTGGCGGGGGTGAGCTCGAAACAACCGATCTGGGATCGGGGATGGGGGTGCACTCCTCAGTGCATTCCCGCTTGTACGGTTTTCGGAGCACAGGTGTTGGGGTTTTACTGACGTTTGGAGGACATGAGCTCGCCCCGGTCTGAAACCGAGTGGACAGACCTTTTCACGGGACCTTTACGTACACACCACCTCGCCGAGAGTGGGGTTAGGGCCGAGTTGAGCTCGGCAAGTGCGGAACCATACCTGCCAGCAGGATAGAGGGTATCAGTGGGGGAGAGGTGGGAGTGAGACCACCTTCTCTCAGTGCGTCTCCCGTGTGGCCACACGGAGGCATTTCACAGTTCCGGTGTAATTCCCTTTGCGGAGGGGATCACTTTGAGGGCCGGATGCAGGATGGGACCGTAACTTTCGAGAGTTCGCACGGTAGGGTGGGCTCGGTTGGCTGATCACCGCCGGGTTCCATCCCGAGTTGGGTACACGTGTACACGCTTTGCATAGTTTAGATCTATACGTATAGCCGCGTCCTCGGTCATGGACATGTCCCCTGATAGCTTTGTTCTCATGTTTTGGGATTTCTACCTCCCCCTATAGTCGAGAGTGTGGTGAGCCGTGGTTGCAGTCGGGAAGAGGAGAGTAGCTCCCTCTACCTCGCGGATCCGATTGCAATCATTGAGGTGCGAGGAGAGGAAGTTCTCGCATCGACCCTAGATGGAGATAGGATGTGGAGACGGGACCCTGGGGTACCAGGTGTTTCCGAGCTGTGTTTGAGAGTATGGTTTGGGAGTTATATGGAGATGTTTTCTATTTATACTTTGCTGCTGCAGCATAGGAAACCTGAGCTTCCACCTTGCTTCTTTTCTTACCCTTTAGAAGATAGGCCACTTAAAGCTGCATACAGTCGGTAACGTGAACCTATCCCACTCCTTGGGGATAGACTTTGGGTGTGCAGGGTACGAGTCTGACTACGACAACAACGCCGACGGATGGTACGACTGAGAGATGCGTCGCTGCGCTCAAGGATGCCTGTGGGCGTGAAGAATAAAAGATGGAGACCCTTCTGAAATGCTAGCTACCGCTGCGTAGAATTTCACTCTGATTCAGCCAGGAGGCTTGTAATGTTGTACTCCATTATGGATATGTAATAAATTACGTACTAATATTTGTGTGATGCGATGTATGGTTGTGATTTACCTTCTGTGATGAGATCTGTACGCGATAGTCACTGATCCCGGGACTATCGCAAAGGTACAAGGACTCAGGTTTTCCTCACCGAAAATCCGGGGTGTTACAGCGCAGCCGTCCAGCAGGTAAGTGTCTGAACATTTCTTGCATCTCAAATGCAACATGAAAGCTCTGGGAGGCCTCAACAAAACTGTTCGGTTGCTTGTTTGAAATTGAATTAACTTAGCAGCCGCACGGCCACTTGCCAATTCAAAGTCTACCAGCAGGTCACTGTTTTGTGCCTAGCGAGGTGTAACTGCTGAGAAAACTCTGTGAGCGTATAACTGAAGGATCTTTCCGTTGATGCATAGTTAACTACTTAACTCATGGGTTTGGTAGGCATACATCCTGAGAAAAACTTGAAATTTTCAGTCAGATTTCTGATCCTGCATGAAGAGCTAGTCTGTCATGCTTCACTTGCAAAGATTTCTGACCCAGCTGTCAGTTGAGTTTTAGGTTCGAGTTCGACGGCCCTACAGGCTACTAGCATGGGTGGTGGCGGCCCGGCAATGGGAAGCGAAGCGGTGGTTCAGGGAGGGCACCGCCATTCGCAAGCTTGGTTTGTTGGCTGTCTGAATATTTGTCGGATCTACAGTATCACTGACAACGACACCTGGTCCGTCGTTCAGAATGTCGTGGGAAGCACAAGAACATTACTGTTGGGATTCAAATGGATGAATTGACCAACGTCAGATCCTTAGTTCAAAACAGGGGAGGTAGAATAACCTAATGCTCATTCGCAGAAAAAGAAAAAAGAATAACCTAATGCTCATAAATTAAGCGACATGTATATGCTTATGTGGCTATCTTGAAAACTTCGATTTGAAACATGTACATGCTTTCGTACTTCTACATGTACAAAAGTGGATCATGGAATTAAACTTTCCAAGATATGAATAGCAATATTGTTGTTATTTTCCTTTGATCAAAACAATTTACATATCCGATAATTTGCTTTCCAAGTTCTGCAAACTGCCATTATATTATTTTTCTCACAACAAATGGAGAAGTTCTAATACTTCTACATGATAAGTTTCTGATGGTGCAAGCGGAATGAAAGCCAGAATAAAGTCTACTGACTGAGTGAGTAGTGGTACTAGCACTGCATCATATAGCCAACTAAGTACAAAAACAATATACTCTACTGTGATAATTTTGCTGTTGGATGGGAGTGTAGGGTGAGGATCAGCGCTCCAAGCTCGCAGAAAATAAGATCTCTTCCTCGATGCTGTACTGTCTACTGTAATGGATGTCGCCGGCATTGGCATTTCCTGCTTGAAATGTTAGGCCGTTCAGTACATTCACCTGATGCTCTTCAACCACTGAAATGTTAATCACTGAGCCCAGCAGCCCTTGAAGCCTCGTCTCCACGTTCCGCATAGTTGGCCTGTCTTCTCCCTTCATCCTCAAGCACATTGCTGCTATTTCTGCCACTTGTTTGCCCTCCTCTTCTCCTTCTTCGATGACCTGCTCATCCAGTATCTCATTGAGCTCACCTTGATTCAGTGAAGTGACAAAGTGTGCCACGAGGCCAACACCTTCAGGCGAAATGTACATAATTTTCTTTCTCGTTAGAAGTTCAACCAGCATGACACCATAGCTGTAAACATCACTTTTGTCGGTCAATCGCCTTGTGTAGTAGTACTCGGGATCCAAATAGCCGAATGTTCCTTGTATGCCGGTTGTCACTCCGGATTGATCGATTGCGATGCCTCTCGAGGCACCGAAGTCCGAAACCTTTGCTGTCAATCGATCATCGAGTAGTATGTTGGATGTCTTGATGTCCCTGTGCACCACTGATGTCGAAGCATCTGCGTGAAGATAGGCCAGAGAACTGGCAACTTCGGAGGCGATACGCAGTCGATCTTTCCATGATAGTGGTTTTTGAGGGTTGTCGACATGAAGGTGGTCGTAAAGTGACCCATTTGGAACGAACTCATAGACCAACAATGGAACTTCTGTCTCGAGACAACATCCGAAAAGCTTCACTACATTTCTGTGGTTGATTTGGGAAAGGATGGCAACTTCGTTTATGAATTCATCGATCTCTCTTTGAACTGCAAGTCTTGACACTTTAATGGCAACAACACGCTGGTTTGACAGTATTCCTTTGTACACCGTACCGTGCCCTCCACCTCCCAGGATGCGAGCCTCATCAAACTTATTCGTTGCCTGCTCAAGCTCTTCCAAGCTGAAGATCATCCTTTCGGCAATGTCTTTATCGACTAGTTGTCGAAGCAATAGCCCACGGTTTCGCTTGAAGAATCTCTCCCTCATTTTCCTGGCTTTACGAATCTTGAGTCTTTTTGTTGCAAAGATGGCAGCAAGAACCAGAAGCAAAACGAACATACCAATGCCAATCCCCATTGCAAGAAATACTCCTGGAAAAAGTGGGAAACATTTCACACTCAAATCTCAGTCTTGAAATTCTGATCGTCAAATAAAGGATTGGAGAAGGTGATCGGATCAAACTTACCAGCTGCAATACGCATTCGAGGGCCTTGGCACCCACCTGGCACGTAAGGGCTACCATTGTAGCCGTCGTTGCACCGGCACACGTAGCCGTAGGAGCTGCTCGTGGAGTTGACGCACTCGCTGTGTTTGCTGACGCAGCCATAGTCGGAGCCCCTCGCCACCGCCGCCGCACATGTCGAGTTGTTCAGCGTCCAGTCCAGAACGGCCGGGATCACGAAGCCGGTGGCGTTACCGGAGTTGAGAAGCGACAGCTTGACCGGAACCAGGTTGTCCCTGTCGCGCCACCACTCCTGCTCCACCACGAGCACGCTGGCGCCGGGCGCCACCCACGCCGGCCGCGCCGTGGCGTTCTGATCCAGCCAGGAGAACCGGACGTCGAAGGCCGTGACGGCGAGGCCCGTCGGGACGGGCACCTCGCAGCAGCCGGCCCCGTCGCAGGGCCCGTGCCGGAGCTTCCGCTTCGCGGCGCCCGGGCACGACGGCGCGCACGAGCCGAACGCGGTGGCGTCCCCTCGCGGCGCGACGGCGGCCTGGAAGCCGCAGCCGACGATGACGAGGCTGTTCCGCGCCGCGGAGAGCACGTACCGGCGGCGGAGGCCGCTGGCGGCGGGGAGCACGTCCACCGTCGCGGTTCCCGTGGTGCCGGCGGCGAAGGACCAGACCGCGCCGCGAAAGCGCACCGTGCTGTTCCGCAGCGACACGTCCAGCACCTCCGGCCCGCCGCCGCCGTCGGCACCCAGGAAGAGCTTCGGCGGCTGGTGCGCCCTGTCACAGGTGATCTTGAAGCCCGCCCGGTGGCAGCCATCGCTGGTGCCGAACGGGTACGGCACGTCCACGCCGCCGCACTTGCTCTCGCAGCCCGTCAAGGTGATGCCCGCCGTCGCTGCAGGCGACGGCGTGGTGGCGGCCGTCGCGAGCAGCAGCAGCAGCGTCACGGTGAGGCTACGCATCAGCATCTTACGTGCGCAGTACACTGCTCTGCTCGTCTGAAATTGCAACACGAGGTGACGCACGGTAGGTAAACCGTGTTCCTGACTCCCGGCGGAGAAACTTTTTGCTATTTTTTAAATTACACAGTATAACGCAGACGCTTACAATACGCACGCATACTCACTCCTATGAACACACGTACGCAAACACTACTCCTATGAGCACCTTCGAAAGACTAAGCACCGGCAGATCTGAAGATTTCCGAAGTCACCACTGGCGCCTCCTCGTTGAGAGGAACATCGCTTACCACTTAATGTATAACGCCGGAAAATCCTGAAATAAATTCAGAAAAAGGTGCGAGTACCAAGATTTGAATCCTGATGGGTAGCGTTCTACTAGACCGTCCTACCATTAGACTACAATCTCATTCGCAACTTTTTGCCAATTCAACAGGCAATTTTTAACCTTGAGAGGTTAAAGCAGGTGAGACCGTAACTCCGTGAGAAAGATTAAATTACAAGACTTACACTGCTGATGGCCTGCAGGTCAAATCGAAAAATGCTTGATTAAGTTGATTAATATGCGCATAAGTGCATGCGTAGAGATGTATGGGTAATTTTCCACTTAAATAACAAACAGACTTGGTGTGCAAGTAAAAGTTTTTGAAATTTTACATCCAACGTCTGACATCGGAAGTTGTTTGAGTTTGAATGTTAGTTTGTCGCTCCGGTTCCTTCCCTGCCTTTGCCCAATAGTCGAGTGAGTATTCAGGACAAAGTCCACCAACAGTTGGTACTTTGGGCCTAATTGGTTTGATGTCAAAATGTTGGTATGGCAAAATTTTAGCTACTATTTAGTTAGCAATCAAAAGCCAATGATCATCTAGCTTAGTTGGTTAGAGGGTCACACCGGTAGATCCAAATTTGATTTTTCATTGGAATAGATTTATAGAGTTGGTTTTAAAAATTTTCTCGTCGGGGTTTGGAGTTTTTCTAGACCAGAAGAAGGTTACTTCTTAATGAAAAACGTGGAGCTCTTCAGCTCACTGGGTTTTTTTTTTGGTTAGCAATCGGAACGTACCCCTACCTCTCATTTATCCTACCAAAATTTTGACAAGTTTTTGTCCAACTTTTAAGTTTGTGAAACTCTGGTGCACCAAAATTTTAACATCAAACCAATCAGCCCCCTTTGTTTGCCTTGAGAGTTGAGAGGTTAGCAGTTGAGGCCGGAGCTCCATGATGAGAAACGTAAATTACAGACTTATTACAGTTCTGATGGTCTGCAGATCAGCACGAAATGCCTAATTTACTCTGAACGATCTTTTTCACACGCGCAACTTGCACTTAAAAGACAAAACGGACTAGGTATGCATACGGTGACATAAGATTTTTGGAATTTGGTTCCAAACCCTGACAATGGTTGGTGTTTTACAATATGAGTATGTCCCTCAACTACTACTGATGCAGGGTTGTGGCTGTAGACACATTCCAAGCTAGACCCCTACTGTGCAGACGCACACAACAAATGGTTTTGAAGAAACTCTTTACTTCAGAATTCAGATGTTTTTTCTAATATTAGAAGTTTGTAACGATCGTTAGCTCATATAAAGATAAATTACATCCGTTATCATAAAAAAATTTCAAATTATCCGTGGATAGATTAAGTGTTGCCCCTTCAGTGGATGATTAAAAGTAGATATTTTTACACCACCATTTGGTGAAAATTGATATTTTTATCAATTTCTTACGTGAATATAATTTTGCACCTCGAAATAGAGAAATTTAGTTTTTTTTAATTTACTAAAATTTTGTGACGCAACAGGGAAAATTGATTTCTATCAATTCCACAAAGATATATTTTTGTAATTTTGTAGTATCGAGATTTATTCCTTTATAGTCTGTGCACCAAACATTATTATAGAAATAATAAAAAGATAGTTGTTTTGACTGCATAATACCGGAAGAAGGGAAAAGACTGCTATACTGTCAACTTCATTCTATGAAATTCCAATGGATATTTCTAAGAAATAGCACAGATGGGCAAATTTCACGACGGATAAAATACTCATTGAGGGAAAATATTAAGAGCTGCAAAACTAAAGGCATAACGGTCTTCTGTTCCTACTTAAGTGTGTAATACTAATCCATATAAAAAAAATATGATTTCGTGGTGTCCTAGGACCGTTAGCAGACATATGGGTGCCCCATTGGGAAACCCCTGTTTTATTAATGTTTGGAGACAAAATTGCCTTCCAGAATGGCATAAGTGAGTTGAAGGATGTATAGGTCATGTAGAGGTAGTGAGTAGTACAGCACAAGTAAAGAACTGAAGAAGTATAAAACAAAAATACAAGAGAAATTTGACAACGGAGCAGGATCTGTTGCCAATATCATCGCTCCAGGCTCGCTGACAGCAGGATCTCCTCCTCCATGCTGTATTGCCTACTGCTATACTTGTAACCGGCTTCACCCATGCCTCCTACACATGCTTGAATATGTTCAGTCAAGTGTTCTTCCACCCCAGAAAAATTAATATCCGAACCTTGAAGTCGTTGAAGTCTCATCTCCACATTCCGCATTGTCGGCCTGTTCTGTCCCTTCAACCTTAAGCACTTTGCTGCTATTTTGGCCACTTGTTTGGCCTCATCTTTTCCTTCTTCGGCAACCTGCTCATCTAGTATCTCACTGAGCTTATCTTGATTTAAAAGCATGATGAAGTGTGCCACTAGACTGACACCTTCAGGTGACATGTACACACTTGGCTTCTTTCTTGTTAGTAGTTCCACAAGGATGACGCCGTAGCTGTAGACATCACTTTTCTCCGTCAGACGTCCAGTGTAGAAATATTCAGGATCCAAATATCCATGCGTTCCTTTTATACCAGTTGTCACTACTGCTCGGTCGATAGAGATGCCTCTGGACGCACCAAAGTCCGAAATTTTTGCTACCAGTTGATCATCAAGTAATATGTTAGTTGTCTTGATATCCCTGTGCACCACAGAAGTGGCAGCAGCTGAATGGAGATAGGCCAGAGAACTAGCAACTTCAAAGGCGATCCGCAGTCGGCTTTTCCATACCAGTGGTTTTTGAGGCTCATCAACATGAAGGTGTGCATAAAGTGTTCCATTAGAAATGAACTCATAGACCAGCAATGGAACTTCTGTCTCAAGGCAACATCCAAACAACTTCACTACGTTTCTGTGGTTGATTTGAGACAGGATGGCGACTTCATTTATAAACTCGTCAATCTCCTTTTGGACTACTGCTCTTGACTTCTTAATGGCAACAACACGCTGATTTGACAATATGCCTTTGTAGACAGTGCCATGCCCTCCATCGCCCAGAACTAGAGCTACATCAAATTTATTTGTTGCCTCCTCTAGCTCTTCCAAACTGAAAATCATCTTGTCAGCAATATCTTTATCTACAAGTTGCCTGAGCAACAACCCATGGTTTTGCTTGAAGAAATACTCTCTCATTTTCTTTGCTTTACGAATATTAAGTCTTTTACTAGCAAAGATAGCGCCAAGACCCAGAAGCAGAAGGAACAAACCAATGCCAATTCCAAGAAAAACGCCTACATAAGCATATGGTACTCACATAAACTTTTTGAAATTGTAATTGTGTAATGGATTGGGAAGGTAATTGCATCCAATGATCCAACTTACCAGCTTTAAGTCGCTTTCGACGAGAGCCCTGACACCCATCCGGCACATAAGGGTTGCCGTCGTAGCCATCGTTGCACCGGCAGATGTAGCCATAGGTGCTGCTTGTGGAGTTGAGGCACTCGCTGTATTTGCTGACACAGCCAAACTCAGGGAGCGTCTCTGCCACCATGCATGACGACTGGCCTAATGCCCAGTCCAGAACGACTGGGATCACCAGCCCAGTCACATGCCCTGAGGAGAGAAGCCATATCTTTAACGTGATGTCCGGCGTTTCGCGCCACCACTCCTGCTCCACTGCGAGCACACTCACATTGGGTGTCGTCCACGGCGCCCGGGCTGTGGCGTTGGAGTCCAGCCACGAGAAGTGGATGCTCAATGACGTTAGGCCTGTTGGGATGACCGCCTCGCAGCAGCCGTTGCCTTCACACAGGTTGGGCTGCTGGTGCTTCTGCTGATTGTTGACGGTACAAGATGGCGCGCACGATGCGATCACAGTGTCCCCTTGCTGTTGCATCCGAGCAGAGGCCCGGAATCCGCAACCGACGATGACTAGGCTGTTCCGATCAGTGGAGAGCACATATGGCTCGAGGTTTGCAGGGATGATCTTGACCACCACGTCGCTCGTGTTGTTGGCAGCGAAGGACCAGATCATGGCCCGGACGCGCACTGTTCTGTTCCGGATGGAGATCCCCAGCACCTCCATGCCTGCTTCATCACCCCCAAGGAAGAGCTTGGGAGGGCTGTACGCGCGGTCGCAAATGACCTTGAAGCCTCGCCGGTGGCAGCCGTAGCTGGTGCCAAACGGGTAGGGAATGTCCACTTCGCCGCACTTTCTCTCACAGCCATCCAGGGTGATATTTGCCCCCAATGGCGTGGCAGCAGCTGCTGCGAGCTGTATTAGCAGCATCGGCATGACAAGGCTACGCATGGCATGTATGAAACTGTTCTGGAAATGGTAAGCAAGCAACTGTGCAATGCCAAGAGGAGTGTGAAAATGATAGTGTGATAATCACTTACGAGTAAGTGTCTCTGTGTGTATATATAGTACTAGTAGTCTAATACTCCCTACATTTTAAAACATAGGACATATTAACGATTGAAAAGGTCAAACTTACAAAATTTAATCATCAATGAATCAAATTATGGGCATATTTAATGTACAAAATGCATCTATAAAGATTTGCTTTGCATATCTGTATAAAATTTGAGTTCATGGCAATTAATGATATATCATAACTCAAATAAGAACAACGAGGTCAAAGTATACTTTTAAATGGCAAGAGCAGTAGGTAGTTTTGTTTATTGGAAATGGCAAGTGTCCAGTGAATCAGCGACTAGCATTTTTAAGAGGGCGTGGAGCTTCCAGCATACGCACTCTTAAGAAATGAAGTGGGCACTGGGTCCAAACCTGGGTTGGCATCAGGCTCAATGACCTACTCTACCAAATGAGCTAGACTCATTCCGTATAGCTCAGGCAGGTAGAAGTGGGTAGGAGGTTAGTAGGCAAGACCGTGTTTAACGTACATTATAGATGATGAAACAAGTGATTTAATCAGCTTGATGCTTAATTTACTGTTCGCATACCTGTAATGAGTGAATAAAGGGCCTGTGCAGTCTATGCTACAATTCTAGCAAGTTGTCAGAATGCTTGCTGATTCTTGTGTGATTTTGCTGTTATAGATCCACTTGAAGATAACTAGTATTACGCTGAAATTTATTAAAAGAATAAGCAATCCTGAAAAGTCACCGTTGGTATAGGTCTTTCCTGGTGATGTATATCATGGAATGGGTCTTCTTGAAGCTTTCAAGTGCTATCTTCATCTGCCTTGCTGAGTTGCAGTAGTGTAGCTCGCTTTTGTCCTTAAGCTAGTACGCATTGGTATTGGTCTTCCTCATCAAGATTTTATAGTCTTTCATCTATCACAACTAGGACCAAATATGGAAGACAGAATCAGATCACTTTGAAACTTTTTTTTTTTGAAAGAACAGCCGGCAGACTGCCGGTTTCACTTTGAAACTAGAAGATGAATAACTTATTTGTAAAAAAAAAAAGATTCCAAGAGAAGAATACCATAATTCCATAAGTCAGCTGACCTGTATAGTACACAAGATCTGCATAATCCATAATTCCTTGAATACTGCTAGCTATCACTTTTGTCTGATCAGCTGGAGAGCATCTGGAAGATTCAAAATCTGATACTGCTGGTAAGTCGCACTCTGAACTTCAGCTGAAAACGGGAGAGCATCCAACTGGAATGAACCAAGAAATGGTGCTGATGCTGCTAATGACTAACGTGGCTGTCTCACCTATTCTCCCCAAATGGCAACCACATGGTGCGTCGAGGTTGCAGAATAGGTGAGACCTTCCATGGCCCATGGGCGATGGGGACGCCAGTTCGTAGACATTTCGTCGAGCAGCTTGCGACCCGCCCGTCCCGGAACAGGCGGGCAGTAGCTTGATCGACACAAAACGCAGGTATGAAAGCTAGAGTCGCTTCCCTGCACCCCCTTGCTGGATCACCGGCATGGCAGCGCGCGCGGCAGCGGCGGTGGCGGCTACCACGCCATTGCCGGGGGAGAGGGGGTCCCGCACTCCCGCGGCCGCTTCACGGCGTGATCGATTCGTTCCCAACTTCCCATACCCAACCGGTCGTCGACCCTATACAACGGTCGGTTGACAACTAGATCCAGACCGCTCAATTTGATCGGACGGCTATCCGTACCTACTCTTCCGCAAAAGGACACCTCTGTCCAGCACACACACGGACACACCTCGCAGTTGGCTCTCGGTGCGGCGCGCCGCCGCCTCGTCGCCGACGGGCGGCGGCGGAGCTCCGGCGTGGCGGCGCCATCCGTCCTAGTACAAAGGTATGCCTGCGGGGCTGTAGACACCCGTTTAGATTTGTGAGTAGTTCACGCGTTCACGGACCCAAAAATTGTAGTTATTGCTGATAGCCGTACTTGGGTGAAATTTGTGAGCTGTTCTTGTACCTAGGTTAGTGCCTTAGCGGTGTGTGCATATTCTTTTTAGTTTAATGGTCTGATTTCCTCATGTACATGGGATTCCGGGGATATCTCTGAACGATGATTTTGTTGCTAGCGTTCCCCCTAGAATGGCAGGCATTTCTTAACCTACCAGGCGATACGCTACATTCTGGTTTCTAGCATTTCTTTATAGTATCCTGTGCTCATGTGCTAATTTAGTCCTGTTGTGGCGTGTTAGACCGTCTCCAGCAGGTGCCCCATCCCACCTCACTAGCGCAAAATGGGGAAGGGAGGGCCACTCTGCAAGCTCCAGCAGCTGCCGCAACGGCAGCTGCAAAATGCACGAAGCCTCCCGTGCGAGTGCAATCCTGGGATATTTCCCCCCTTTCTCTCTCCTTCTCCCAAACCAACCACTCCTTCCTGCTCCCTCCGTCGCCCCCACACGCGGCTGCCCGCCTCGGCCTCCACCCGCAGCCGCCCGCCTCCGCCTCCGCCTCCTCCAGGCCGGCGTGGCGTCCCTCCCCCGCCCCCACCACTTCGGATCTGCGTCTTGCCGACCTTCAGGGAGCCGCGCCGCCGGTGAGCGGAGGCGGATCCAGGGCCGGCGGAACTCCTCCCCTCGGAGCGCTCTGACGTCGAGCAGGGGCGGCCTCCTCTGCGACACCCTCCCTCCCGCCACCACGCCGCAAGCAACAGCCCACCTCCCGCAGGCCTCCTCCGCCTCCCCTTTTGCGGGCCCACCTCCTCCGCGGCAACAAGGGAGCTCCCCAGCAGCGCTGCGGAGGTAGAAGGGGAGGAGCAGGGCGGATCATCTTCCTTCCCGCGCGAGGACGACGAAGTTCGATTCAGGGGGCGAGGATGCAGATCCGTCGGCGGCGACCTAGCTCTCCCATCACCTGGCCTGGATCCGGCGAGTCAACCTCGGGGATTCCGGTCGGCGGCGCGGCGCCGCCGTTTCCCTCCGCTGGCCTTCTTCCTCCTGGCGCACGCGCGGAACAACTGGCTGGCCGCCACGACGTCGGAGCTCCCCCGCTAGCTGCTGGAGTGCGCGGCGGGTCCCCTTCCTCCACTCGGCGCGACGGCAGGTCCCCTTCCTCCACTCCGCGTGGCACGACTCCTCACCGAGACGACGGGTCCCCTTCCTCCTCCACTCGTGATAGAGTGCGGTGGCTCCTCGGCGCAGCAGCTCCCCTCGAGCGCGGGTGCCAACTGCGGGAGCAGGCTGCGCGAGAGGATGCGCATGCTGCTGGAGTGCCCTGCCATTTGCAGCATCGTTTTCTTCTCACTCCTTGCTGCCTAGAGGATGCAGATGCACATCCTTGTTGGAGACAGTCTTAGTAACAAACTCATGTGCTATTTTACTTATTTGTATGACTGAATCTCTACTGGAATGCTTGTAGCGAGATATAATGTTTAAAGAAAGATTAAAAAAAAGGTGTCCCCATTTACTACTTTCTACTCCTAAATCAGGAAGGGGAATTTGTCCATGCTTGAATTGCGTTTTGTTGAAACTTTTGGCAGAGATTTATACCATTTGTGTCCTGAATTCAACATATGGACACATCCTGAATCCTACAAGTTGTGTCCTCGTCTCTTGTGAATTTGTCTGGGATAAGTCCATATTTGCCAACCCCCTCTCTTAGGTTCTCAACTATCAATACCGTTCAATTTTGACCTCCAGAACTGTTTAGAGTGGTTTTTGCCTTTTTGGTGATGTGGAAATGGTTTTTACCGTGACATGGCATGCCCTTCCTCTTCAGCGGAGGAGTTCAGGGGCCCAAAATGGACTTGATCCTTTATTTTCTGTGTGTTACTCCGGTGGACGGTGGTCTATCTTTTTCTTTCCTTTCCCTATCTCTCTGCTTAGGCTTGTTTATAATTAACCTTTTGGACTTAAAGCCAACCGATGGAAAAACTTGGGGCACCCACTAATTATAATATGAACGACCAATGGAGGTGGTCTTCTATTCGCATTGCACATTCTGCCTGCCCATCCTTGTCATCAATGTCCCTTATCATACTGATAATCTGATATTCAAGTATATATTTGGTGCTTCAAATCTACTCTAACTCTGCAATCAAACAGAGTCAGCAGTTTGAGTGATCATGCTCTTGCTTTCTCCGAGAGCTACTGATTGATGTGCACAAATAGATTGATAAACAGTCTTAGCTTTCACTGCAATTGTGTTTTTTAGAGCTCAAAGTTAAAATGATTTTTTCATTGCATCAGTTTCTTTCTTGTCTTTGCCTCTTTGGTTATTTGTTTCTAGCTGCTTCCTGTTGGAATTTTATCTGGGCTTGGTCCATTTTAAATATAATTCAACTCTATGGTACATAATTTGTATGGGAATTTACTCAGCTTAAATAGTTAGATTTTTTTCAATTAATTTGAGAAGCTGATTAATTTGATAAGTGGAGGAAGAGCACGGCGTGCATGAGAGCAGACATGCATGTTTGAATGCTGGCAAATAACCGTCGCATGCATGCAAACATGTTTGAATGCTAGGCAAATAACCGTCACATGCATGCAAACGTCTTTGAATGCTAGGCAGCTAACCGACGCATACATGCAAACATGCTTGAATGTTGGGCAGCTAACGGACGCAGGCATGCATGCTTGAATGCTGGGCAGCGAGCGGACTCATGCATGCATGCAGACGACCGAGCATGCAGGCGGACGGACGGTTTTTCGTCTTGTGATCCACCATCTGTAAATGCTAAAACTCTTCGTTTGCCGGTGCTGGCTCTATAAAACGTAGAGTTCTCTGCTTCTTCCGGTGGATGAAATATAATACTCTCCAGAAACAAAACCACAAACTCTGCTGCTTCTCGGGTATCTCTGTCCGGTGCTCCTGCGCGCACGGGATCGTTGGAGGACAGGTGCCTCCGGAACCGACGCCGTTTGGGAACTCTGCTCGGGGTGTACGACGATTTGGTTTTTGGGGAGCACTCGCGTGACTGCCTGCATCGACGACGACGACGACACCGGACTGCCTGCATCGACGACGACGACGACACCGGACTGCCTGCAGTGACTTCTCTGCTACAACAACGACGACACCATGGGTGACAACACCGGACCTTCTAACGTTTCTGGAAATGCTGGGTATCTACTTCTGTCTCTCATCTTTATTTATGTGTTGTTCTTCCTATCTTTCTTGTCTGCTTCTTTTTTATCAACATACATGGAAATTGTTCTTTTCATAATGATTAATTTTATATATATCATCATATTTAAGCCGTCATTTATCTAAATTAAAATAATGTGGAAATTGCTTAATTTTCTAACACTTCCCTGCCTTTTAAAGGTTCATTGAATGGTAACAGTGTCCCTGAAGGCAACAAAATTATTATATCAGTCCCACTCAATCCGTCACCTAATGACATCACAAAAGTGTTATCTAGCCAAGAAATTCCGAAGTATCAGTCGTGACTTGTTTGCATAGACCAGGTCAGCAAAGACTTATGGGCATCATTTTCATAGACCACGTCTTTGAAGTCTATGTGGGGGCTTGTACATTTAGCATGAACTGGTACTCCACATTCACCAAGCCATATCAACTACTGTGCCTTTTTCCTTGTACCCTGCGCAACGATGTACACACTTGCCATAGCAACTCTTTACTTGTCACGGAAATACCAACACTGGTATCTTCACAAGGTATGGCAATACCTGGTTGCACCCCCATGTAAGCATACCTTACGTCATGAGGGATTCAAGCTCGTGTGCAACATGGGACAAGATCAGGAACTGCCCTGGATATCAGTGTCAATATAAAGTTTAGTAATAGGGTTCTGTACCTTGACACTCATTTCAACCGATCATTATGGTAGCAGAACTGGTCGCTCAACTTAGACGACGGTTCTATCACGTATCAGCAGCCAAAAATGTGTCTATTGAATGCCTAAAATGTCGACAGTTCTTGTCACTCTAATGATGTAACTTGCAGCACAGGCTGGGTACCATTGTGGTTTGAATACTACTCAAACTTATAGTGTCGACTGTAGGCGTGTCATTGCTTCACTAACTTAAGCAAAATAGCAATTCAGTGTGCCTTGTTCTTATCAACACCGTCTCTTCAGAATAAATACCGAGGTAGATAGACTGTCCCAATATCTTACCTGCTGGCCTGAACCTTATAACATTTGTTTATTGTGCTTTCTTGCATCTGTCTTGAAGTCTTGCCTCTTGATATACTGACCATGATCCCATTAGTTTGCCAATCGTCATTGGCATTGGATTCTAAGTTTTTGTTCCAATTAATTTCTTGTTTTGAAAGCACCAAGCAGTTCCATTATTTCAGATATGGTCATCTGGTGGGGTTATAAGGATTGAGATTATCAACATTCAACAAGAGAGTGCTTCTCAGTGCTTACCCCGCGTCGTCCTCCCAAGGGCGACCCGGGGGCGCCTCCCCCCCGCCGTCGAGCCCCCCGCCTGTGCCCCGGCCGCCGCCGCCACCTCCATCGGCGGCGGCGGCCCCCCTCCTCCCTTCCTCCTCCCTCAACCCCCTCTCCTCCCTTCCCCCCTTGTCCGCACCAGCTCCGCAGATCCCGGTCGCCATCCTTCTTCCTCCTCCTTCCTCCCTCGGCCGCGGCCGGTGCCGGCGGTTCTCCCGGCGTCCGCTCACCCCAGGACTGTGTCGCCCTCCCTCCCTCACCTCCCCTTCGTCCTCCCGTGGGGGCCCTGAAACCCTAGATCTGGGCGCGGCGGCGGCGGACCTCTCTGCGCCGTCGCCGTCCCCCTCCTCCCCCGGCCGCGGCCTGTGCCGGTCTCTCTCGGCGCCGGCGGCCACCTCCCTCCCTTTCTCTGCTCTGCTCGGCGTCCCCGTCCTGGCTCTGAGCCGCCGCCGTCTATCGCGTTCCGCATCACCGCCGCCCTCGGCGTCGGGATCTCCTCTCCCCCGCCGGTTCTTCCTCTTCGGGCTGCGCCTCTGGATGCCCGGTCCGACCCTGTCCTCCCTCCCTCCGAGGCCGGGCTGTCCCGTTGTTCCTTGGACGCCGCCGGCCCGGTGCGAGGAGGGGGCTGCCTGGCGGCTGTCTGGGGTGCCCCCTCCCTGCGCCGCCGCCGCAGGCCCGCGCCGCCGCGGTGGCCCTCCGCGTGCCGGCGGCGACGGAGGCGCTCGGTCCCTGCTCATCGTCGGCGCCTCCGCCCGGCCAGCAATGTCTGCTCCACTGCCGGGTCTCCCTCTGCGGCCTGCGCCTCTGGATGCCCGGCCCGGCCCTGTCCTCCCTCCCTCCGAGGTCGGGCTGTACCGGTGTTCCCTGGGCGCCACCGCACCGGTGCGTGGAAAGGTCGGCGCCTCCGCCCGGCCAGCGACACCGTCGTCGGGACGTCCATGCTCGCCATCGCGTTCCGTCGGCTCGGCAGCCGGGTCCGGTGCTTCGATCTCCTCCTCGCGGCGGTGCCGCTGGCGACGTCAGTTCTGCACTGGGTGCTGTCGGCTCCTCCTCCCCCCGGCCGGCTGCCCCCCTCCCCTGACCGGACGCCGCCTACGCTCTACTCGCCTTGGTGGCGATGGTGCCTTCCTGACTCCCTGCTGTGGTCCTCGCTCCGCCGGTGGGCCGCCGTGGAAGGGGCGTGCGCGGCCCGGCGTGGCGCCGTCTGGCTCCAGCGGCTGGCCCCCCTGCGCTCCGCGCGTCCCCCCGGCGGCGTTGGCAGACCCCCTCGCGCCGACGACTTCGTCCCGGCCCCGCCATCCTCCCTAGGGGTGACCTGGTGCTGGCGGCCGTCGGGGATGGCTGCTCCGAGCTGCAGCCCCCCCGGCCCCGGTGCTGCCTGCTGCTTGCTCTCCTTTGCCAACACCATGGTGCCCCGCTGTTCTTCCATCGCTCCGCCTTTCACCTCGTCTGCGGCGGGCGGCTCTGAAGGTTGGGTTTTGGAGGCCTTGGCGAAAGCCGGTACTGTCGACAGCGGTTACGCTCCACCGTAACTCACCCTGTTGGGGGCGCTGTTGCGGCCTCCATAATCCTTCGGTTGCCAGGCGAAAGCTTGGCCTGCTCCTTCGCGAGCGGGCGGACGATGGCGACGTTGTCGTCGTTCCCTTCTTGAAGGCGTCGTCCTGCTGGTCCCCTTTGCTTGGCCTCCGCCTGCTCCGAGATGTTGGTCTTGCGGTGATGTGCAGGTCCCTTTGGTGTTTCTCCTACGCAGGCTTCGTCGTCGTCTAGGTCGTTCTGTAGCTGCTTCCTGATGTGTAGTGGTGCTGGTGCGGAGCTTTCCCCTCGGATCTTGTTGTTGTTCTCTGTTGTACCTTTCCGTTCTCTCTCGCGCCTTAGGGGTTCTCCTAAGTGTCGTGTTTTGTAAAACTCTCCTCTCTTAATGAAAAACGTGCTCTGCACGTCTTAAAAAAAACATTCAACAAGAGAAGTTCAGTGTTATGAACATTTCTTTACTTCAAGTATTGACTAGTATCGGTCTATGAAATCACGTTTCTGGCCCCATGAGCTTTTTTCCCTATCCAATATAGTGACACTGCATCTATGAATTCTATGTTGGCACTAAACATCTGGCAAGTTATCATGCCTTTTCACGCTCCAAGAGTATCATGCGAAGTCAGGAGATGTGAAAACACCAAGAATGTTTGTCAGTTATCACTCTAGAATCTAGTTACTTGTGCAAAACGAGCGGTGTTAACAATAAGAATGCTTGGTCAATGAAGACACATTTCTTTTAATTTTCCTCCTAAAAGTTCCTTGATGGCAATGGGTATATCCCTATTTCTACAGAATTAGATAGCATCAAAAGTTTTGTGATTACAATCGTCATCACATCTCACCGTCTGTTGATTGGATTTCAGAGTTATTCAACCTTCAGAAAACTCCAACCATAATCTGGACTATTGCCTATTGGTACCCTTCATAGTTGGCTGCAATGACAACAACAACAGTAGCATCAAGTAACTATCCATCATTTACAAATCGCACTAGCCTAGATTCTAACTATGCAACATGTTTGTCCCTTTTTGACCCTCGCTATAATCACCGCGGCATGTCCAAGATCTTTTTTACTAACATAGTTTATACAGCAGGACCATCTTAGTTTCCAAGGCTTGTCATCCACATTCCTTGTGCATGCTCTCTAGTCTCTTGGGCATAGCCATATGCCCATATATCACATGTTGGCACACCCAAAGGAGGTGTTCATTCTCTTTTACAGTCCCAGTTCACCAATCCAAAAGATGTGCTATTTACAGTGCTGTTATTCTTGCCATCTCAAGGTGATCGTGGACAGGATGGTGCCGAGCTGCCTGCAGAGCCAAGGGCGCCGCGACAGCCTCGCGGCTGGAAGAGCTGAGGCCAGCAGGCAACTCACTCTGGAGGAGATCATGTACGCGCCTCTGAGCTGGGAGGTGGAGGAGACGCCGGCGCGGCGGAACTCGCCGAAGGTGTGCCCGGTGAACCTGGACGACTTCTCCGACGAGGACCGCTCCGAGGGCGGCTACTCGGCAGCGGCCGTCGACGAGAGCGTGTCCATCGTCAGCAGGGCGTCGGTGAGGAGCCAGCACGGCGTGTACCGGCGGGTGAGCTTCCGGTCGCCTGACGAGTCTGACGTGTTCATCATCCCTGCGAGAAGCGACTCCAATGAGGAGGATGACGATGATGATGAGTCGAGTGACGGTGAGCCCAGGAGGATGTGAACAGGCAGGGAATGGTGAGGACAGAATTCCAAGCTATTTCATTCACGCAGCAGACGGGTTACGGCGGGCTTCTGTTCGAACTAGAGAGAGTTGGAAGGGACCTCATGTTGTATAGAGTAGGTTTTACTACATCTTGCTTGTCGAATTTCATTGACCCTTTTTTTTAAAGCATCCGGCAAGAAGATTGATAGATAATTCAGATTTATTCCGACAGTTGTAATTTTCCGAAGAAGAAATACTCAGTCATCCATTATTAATATTTTTAATCATTAAAATGTGACTGTCGTGAAGAGAACATGTGCCAGATCGTTTGAGTTCATCCTCGGCAACTCCTACAGCAAGGCTATTTTTTCTCTTCATTTTTTTTTCTCTTCATTAAACTATCTAACCAGCTTGTCAAAAAGATTTCTCTGCCTACTAAGTTGCACATTCCAGTCGGCTATCTATTTTCTACTCTTCGAATTCCAACGGATAATCTCCATCAACTTCAACAACTTCAATAACCCTGTTTGGGCCGGCACGGCACGAAAATGGCCCATTTGCAAATCTGTATGTTATCCCTTTCTGATAGCATGCGTTATATGCATTATATAGTCTAATATAACTAATAGCATAGAAATAGATCACAAAATCTATCTTACATGTATGAAATTGTGTTATTCATCATTCATATCATAATAAAGTTGTATTCTCGTATGGTCAGAAGTAGTCACATCGCGAGGGTCGTGCTTGGGCCGGCACGGCACGGAGACGTGCCGCCGTGCCACGGGCCGTGCTTGGGCCTAGTAAAAAATTTATCGTGCGCGGTAGCAACATCATGGAATGCAGAAAAGTCGAGAGGTCACCATCTTCGAGGAGATCCACACCTCCGAGGCCAACACCTCTGGGGTCAACACCCCAACCAAGGAAAGAACACCAAAGCACTGGATCTCAACCGAGACACAACATCCCACTCTCATCTGCGATGTGGGGTCACCAACTCCTATCCCCACATCACAACGACACAAAGCTGGGCTCACACACACAGGGGAGAGAAAGCAGCACACAAAATACTAGCCAGGTGAGAGATCGAAAGGGCTGTCCATACCAGTGGACACGGACTATAGCTATAGGTTTAACACTCTGCAGAGGTTGTACAACTGGAACCGCTGGATAGGGCAGAATCGGATGCCTCCGATCCACATCCCTACCTAACGGCCGGAGACCTAGCAGTGGATAGCACTCTCCTACCTCTCCGAGCCTGACTCGTCCTGAACTGGGGCGCGAAACTTGCCAGTAGGGCCTCGAAGTTGTGAGACCATCCTCGGGGGAGCCGGGGCGACGTCTACTCGGGGGGTATAACCCGTCCCCCTCACACGATCACATCGATCCGCCTACAAGCTGAATGCCATCCACATACTAGTTCTCGGACCGAACCCCGCCCATGACAAGGCGAACAATTTGTAGGAAAATAGTCCAAAGATCAAGGTCACACAGTCGATCGTTCCTTAATTGCAAGAGCGAGCACTCACCAACTCCATCCGAACGACACGCCGCTAGGGCGGGAGGCCAGGTCGCATCTCCCCTAGACAAGCGTTCACAAGTAACCAAAGCGGCTCGCTCCCGTGGTAACACGTCAAGGATACACACTCACCCAAAACACACGTTAGAATACCGAGATATCCCAATCTCAGTCCAAACCAGAGATCCATCCATAACTAAGGGTAAAATATATGGATAGAAAGTACCGCGAACTAGCTAGGGGTCTGTAGCTAGTTCAAAAGTAGGAAGTTCAAGGTACATGATAATACAAATCAAGACATGGCTAAAAGATTGTCTATGCATTTCAAAAACATCTATAAATAATAATTAAGCACTAGCATCTAAAAGCATGCATGTGATCTATATGATCGGGAGTGACATGACACCTGGTTGGCGTCTGTAGTCCTGGTCTTGGTTGTAGTCGGGGTCGCACTCCTCCTCCGGCTCTTAGCTCGGGTCTGCTCAGCACGAGATACGAGACGCTAAATTACCGACAAGCATCTAAGCATAAATCTGATGAAACTCAATTTTAAAAGATCCAAACTATCTACATACAACACCGTCTCATTTTTACAAAAATAATGAAACTGGTTTCATATTTTTCGGAGTTATAAATAATTAGTTATGAATTTTCAAAGGTTAAAGGATTTATAAAATAATTATCAAATTCATTTATAAAACAGAAAAGAGTTTTTTATTTTTAAAATATAAGATGACATCAGCATGAGGTCAGCGTGATGTCAGTGTCACGGTTAGTGGGCCGTTATTGGGCCGAAATAAGCCCATTGGACTCAGCCCATCAGGGCCCAGTAGGCAAAGTCCATTGGTTCACCCTAAACTCGTGAAACGCGCGAAAAAGAAAGAAGGGTCGTCGTATGGGCCTTATTGGCCTAAGGCCCACGTGTTGGACGGCTTAGAGCTCAGGGCACCAAAAGTCTGGCGCTGGCCCCTGAACTCCACAGCCTAGTGCACGGGCACTCCGAGAACTTAGCTGGGGTTCGCCTGTGCCACTGGCGGTGGCGCGACGGCGGCGCAACGCATGGCGCGGCGCGACATGCGTCGCTCCGGTGACGACGACGGCGAAACAAGGGAAAGCAAGCGGTGTGGCGCATCGTGGCTAGCTAGGGTAGTTTCTCGGCGTGATCTGGGACCAAGGCGAGGCACACACGGCCCTCGGGCAAGGCAGCACGGCGGAGTGGCACGGCGAGGCGGAACTCACCGGCGTTGATGCAGCTGAACCGGTGCGCGTGTGGGTTCAAAGTTGGTGCTGGGGTTGCACGCGCATCTGGCCACAAGCAAGCGAGGGTGCGCGCGGGGTTAAAGCAGCGCGGCAGCACGCGCACGTGGATGCGCACAGCACGGGGGGTCCGTGACGCGCCACGGCGGCAACGGCGGTGAAGGCAGCGAGAGCGCGCGCACATGCACATCGGTAAATGGCACGAAGGTCGGGGTTCAACAGCTCAGCAGCAGAAGGCGACACGAAACGGCGAGGTCCGGCGCGGCGGCGGGGTGCGCCACGGCGGTGGGCTCGCGGAAAAGCATGACACGAAGGCCGGTCGGCGCATCGCAGGGGTGCGCTCCCACATCACAGGCAGTTCAAGGGGGAAAAGGAAGAAGCAAGGACGGCGGCCGCTCACATTGGGGCGATGGTGCAGTCGTGGCCGGCCTGGTGAAGACGAAGACGTGGCGAGACGAAGCGGTGGCGCGACGTCCTCCTCTGCTTCGGCTCCTGCTTGTCACGGGCGGCCTGCTCCTCAGCTCGAACAGCTCCCGGTCTTGGCAGCTTCGGCTTCAGCGCGACGGCGGCGACGCGCGCTCAGCTTTCCCCGCCTCCTTCTCCTCCCTTCTTCCACTTCTTCTCCTCCTTCTCCTCTCTACGGCGGAACAGGGGAAGGGGCAAAACCCCAAGGGTGATATGGCTTGTGGAAGGGGCTGGACCCCGGGTATACGGCTTGGTCAAGACAGCGCAGGGGCATAGGCGTCCAAGCCGTGCTCCAATTTGGTGGCCGCAGCGCGTTGGCCGATGTGGCCGCTCCCTAATGGCGGGGAGCTCCCCTGGTGGCGTGGCGGAGAGGGGCATAGGGGTCCTTCCCCCCTGGGATTTTCCCGGGTCGCTCGACCTGGCGTGCCTGCTGGCTCGGCGTCCGTGCCAGCCGGGTGGCGCGACCCATCGCGCGGAGCGCACGCGTGCGGGCGGCGGCGCAGCAAAGGGGGAAAAGTAGTGTGAAAGGGGTGACCGGCGAGACGAGGACGACGACCGGGCGTGGATCCCACTCATCAGTGCCTCATCGACGGCGTAAGCGGACGTGGGCTGTGCTGTGCCAGATTAGGTGGGCTGCGCAACAGGCCAAGGGGATCGGGCGAACGCGGGGTAAAGAAAGACGGGCTCTGGTAGACTTCTCAGGAGTTAGCAGCCCTTAGGTTAGTTTATAGTTTTGAAAATAGTTTGAACTTATTTATAAACTTTAGATTTGAATTTGAACTATTTGAAATTCAAAACACACTCAAATAAATCCAAATAAAATCCGGAAAATCCAAAATCACATATTTATACCATAATTTGAATTTATATTTTTATATTTGGTATTTAATTTATATAGAGTTTTGGGAGAGAGGCTAGCAAATGTTTCCAAAATTTGGTGGCACCCAACAAATAATAAAAAGTTTTAATTTTTTCAGAAATTTACACCATTCAAATTTACAGGATGTTACATTTTCCCACACCACCGGGAATCTCATCCTCGAGATTTAAGCTCCATCCTCTCCCTCGAACAAGTGAGGGAACTCTCTCCTGAGGTCGGCTTCCTTCTCCCACGTTGCTTCTCGCTCTGTATGGTGGCTCCATAGCACTTTGCAGTAGGGAATAGTGGTCCTTCTGGTTTCCTTAGTTGCCCTGTCCAAGATCTTTTCAGGGTACTCTGCATACTCTACGGTGTTTTGCAGGTCTAGTATCTCAATTGGAACTTGCTTTGCTTCCACTTCCTTCTCACTCTTCTTCAGTTGCGACACGTGGAACACGGGGTGCACAGCTGACATCTCCTCTGGTAGGGCGAGTCTGTAAGCGAGCTTCCCAACTCTTCGGGTGATCTGGTAAGGTCCCACGTACCTCGGGGCAAGCTTCCCTTTCAGTGCAAACCTCTTGGTTCCTCGCATTGGCGACACTTTCAAGTAGACGTAGTCTCCCACTTCAAACGACAAGTCCCTCCTATGACGGTCGGCGTAGCTCTTCTGACGGCTCTAGGCAATCTTTAAGTTGTCTCGATCTTTCTCCACTTTCTCCTCAGCCTCTTGTATAGCATCAGGTCCAAAGAGCATTGTTTCTCCTACTTCTGACCACATCAGGGGTGTCCTGCACTTTCTCTCGTAGAGTGCCTCGAAAGGTGACATCTTGAGACTTGCCTGAAAGCTGTTGTTGTAAGAGAACTCCGCATAGGCCAAACTTCTCTCCCAATCAGTACCGTAGGTCAAAGCACAAGCTCGTAAAAGGCAGCGAGAGCGCGCGCACGTGCACATCAGTAAATGGCACGAAGGTCGAGGTTCAACAGCTCGGCCGCACAAGGCGACAAGAGACGGCGAGGTCCGGCGCAGTGTGGGGGTGCGCCACGGCGGCGGGCTCGCGGAAAAGCACGACACGAATGCCGGCCGGCGCATCGCAGGGGTGCGCTCCCACATCACAGGCAGTTCAAGGGGGAAAGGGAAGAAGCAAGGACGGCGGCCGCTCACATTGGGGCGATGGTGGAGTCGTGGCCGGCCTGGTGAAGACGACGACATGGCGAGACGAAGCGGCGGCGTGGCGTCCTCCTCTGCTCCGGCTCCTGCTTGTCACGGGCGGCCTGCTCCTCAGCTCGAACAACTCCCAGTCTTGGCAGCTTCAGCTTCAGCGCGACGACGGTGACGTGCGCTCAGCTTTCCCCGCCTCCTTCTCCTCTCTTCTTCCACTTCTTCTCCTCCTTCTCCCTCTCTGCGGCGAAACAGGGGAAGGGGCAAAACCCCAAGGGCGATATGGCTTGTGGAAGGGGCTGGACCCCTGGTATAAGGCTCGGTCAAGACGACGCAGGGGCATAGGCGTCCAAGGCGCGCTCCAATTTGGTGGCCGCAGCGTGTTGGCCGATGTGGCCGCTCCCTAATGGCGGGGAGCTCCCCTGGTGGCGTGGCGGAGAGGGGCATAGGGGTTCTCTCCCCCTGGGATTTTCCTAGGTCGCTCAACCTAGCGCGCCTCCTGGCTCGGTGTCCGTGCCAGCCGGGTGGCGCGTCCCATTGTTGACGACTGTTAAGTACTACTTTCAGCCCTCAATATTCTCACATAAATGGAGGCATATGCATTAGTTACTTGCATTTTGGTTTGAATAATGTAGTTCCACTTGTCCTTGGAGATTATTTGTATGTAGGTGAAATACCCCTTAAAAGAGATGGAAACCCACCTTCTATGGAGAAACCATGCCAACTCAGCTGAGGAGGTGGCTGCCACCAAGGAAACACATGGCATTCCACGTCATTGATCCAAGGGAGGCACTCACCGACGAATTAGAGAGCGCCACATGGACTTCACATGGATCAAGGGGCCCACCTCGGATACCAAATCAAGCCGTGCACCGGGGGAGGATCAGAGGGCCCACTTGCAAGCCACCACGAGGAAGCACACCAGGTGGGGCCCTAGGATCGGCCGAACCGACCTAGTGGCGCCCCATCGTGGCCCTCCACATGGTGGTTGCTCATTGGTCCTTTGCCTCACTCCCGGGTGTTTTGGTGGAGTTTGAGCCCCGAAGCAAGCCTCCTTGCCTATAAATAGAAGGGGAGGGGCTCCCATTTCACACACACCACTCTCTCATTCTCCTCTCACTTTTAGTTTCCAAGGCTAGGGGGTAGGCTAGAGTAGCTCTTCTTCAGGTTCCAAGTCTTCTTTGGAGTCTAGGTATGAGTTCTCTTTTGTCTTTATTTCATTGTATGACTTTGATCTACTTCAGTTATTCAGCTATTTCATATAAAGTCATGGTAGATCATATGCTTAATATGTTCTTAAGTTCATCCTTTGTTCATCATTTAGAGGCTTGTGTTCTTCATGAACACTACCTTTTGATCCACTTGAAGGGTGATAAACTCATTCCTTATGTGTTTGTTCATAAGTTAGAGGCTTGACTAGACATAAGAGAGTTCGTATCCGTTCGTATGTCTAGCCTTAGTTGATCTTGTTAGATGGCATGAGAGTGTTGCATGAGGTTTGTGTTCAAACTACGGTACTCGGTCTAAGTTGACCAGTCTTCTGGTGGCTCTCACCCTGGGTCACAATAGCCCGGGCCGGGTGAAGTCTAGTAGCAACGCAGGCATGGTGCCTGGGTTGTGTGGCAACGTTAGTTATGAGCATACCCCCCATAATGATAGAGGTAGGTCCGTAGTGGTGGCAGCTGTTGGATCCTTTGGAACCCTCCGCGCTGGGGTACCTGCTGTAGGAGTCTAAAGTCTAGTTTCGCAGAGTGCTGGTCGTCGCGGGCTAGCTCCCCATTTATACCTGGGTGCTGAACCTTACCCTCTCATGCAATACTCATGCCTATCTCCTGTATTTTCTAGCTTTGTATGTTTAGTACATTAGAACCTAGAGCTAACTCGTATGTTCCCCCTAAGCCGTAGTGTGCTAGAGTAGAGGTAGATCTGAGTGTGCGTCACACTACCCTTTATATCTTTATCTTACCCCTGCCTTCGAGTTTGTTGTTTCCTATATCTCTCTCTTAGTTTACATTCAGTGCAAAAGCATAAGTCTATGATATCCGCCATTGCCTTCCACGGATACGATACCCTTGGAATATTCTCCTTCCTTGGGGAAATGCTACAATGGTTTATCTGTGCACTTGCGCATTCATTCATGATCGTTTAGATTTACCTTTGGCAAGTCTTGATGTTCACGCTAACTCGGCGTCGTTAGTTGTGACGTTAAGAAATGCCAACAGACATTTCTTGGTGTTGTCACTAAGGATGGATTCCAAATCTGTTCTTAAAGTGACGGCGCTAAGAAACTCCAACACCCATCGCGCGGCGCGCGCATGTGCGGGTGGCGGCGCAGCAAAGGGGGTAAAGCAGTGTGAAAGGGGTGACCGGCGAGACGAGGACGATGATCGGGTGTGGGTCCCACTCGTTAGTGCCTCATTGACGGCGGAAGCGGACGTGGGTTGTGCTGTGCCGGATTAGGTGGGCTGCGCAACAGGCCAAGGGGATCGGGCGAACGCGAGGTAAAGAAAGACGGGCTCTGGTAGACTTCTCAGGAGTTAGCAGGCCCTTAGGTTAGTTTATAGTTTTGAAAATAGTTTGAACTTATTTATAAACTTTAGATTTGAATTTGAACTATTTGAAATTCAAAACACACTCAAATAAATCCAAATAAAATCCAGAAAATCCAAATCACATATTTATACCATAATTTGAATTTATATTTTTATATTTGGTATTTAATTTATATAGAGTTTTGGGAGAGAGGCTAGCAAATGTTTCCAAAATTTGGTGGCACCCAACAAATAATAAAAAGTTTTAATTTTTTCAGAAATTTACACCATTCAAATTTACGAGATGTTACATTCTCCCACACCACCGGGAATCTCATCCTCGAGATTTAAGCTCCATCCTCTCCCTCGAACAAGTGAGGGAACTCTCTCCTGAGGTCGGCTTCCTTCTCCCACGTTGCTTCTCGCTCTGTATGGTGGCTCCATAGCACTTTGCAGTAGGGAATAGTGGTCCTTCTGGTTTCCTTAGTTGCCCTGTCCAAGATCTTTTCAGGGTACTCTGCATACTCCACAGTGTTTTGCAGGTCCAGTATCTCAATTGGAACTTGCTTTGCTTCCACTTCCTTCTCACTCTTCTTCAGTTGCGACACGTGGAACACGGGGTGCACAGCTGACATCTCCTCTGGTAGGGCGAGTCTGTAAGCGAGCTTCCCAACTCTTCGGGTGATCTGGTAAGGTCCCACGTACCTCGGGGGAAGCTTCCCTTTCACTGCAAACCTCTTGGTTTCTCTCATTGGCGACACTTTCAAGTAGACGTAGTCTCCCACTTCAAATGACAAGTCCCTCCTGTGACGGTCGGCGTAGCTCTTCTGACGGCTCTGGGCAATCTTTAAGTTGTCTCGATATTTCTCCACTTTCTCCTCAGCCCCTTGTATAGCATCAGGTCCAAAAAGCATTCTTTCTTCTACTTCTGACCACATCAGGGGTGTCCTGCACTTTCTCTCGTAGAGTGCCTCGAAAGGTGACATCTTGAGACTTGCCTGAAAGCTGTTGTTGTAAGAGAACTCCGCATAGGCCAAACTGCTCTCCCAATCAGTACCGTAGGTCAAAGCACAAGCTCTAAGCATATCCTCCAATACCTAGTTTACTCTCTCGGTCTGACCATCTGTCTGAGGGTGAAAGGCTGTACTGTAGCTAAGCGTAGTTCCCATTCTATCGTGAAAGCTTTGCCAAAACCTTGCTATGAACTGAGGTTCTCTGTCAGACACTATGCTCTTTGGTGCTCCGTGTAGCCTGAGTATGTGGTCCACGTACAAGTCTGCCAATTGGTCTATCGAGAACCGGGTCTTCACTGGCACAAAGTGAGCTACTTTAGTCAGTCGGTCCACTATGACCCAAACAGAGTCGTTGCCTTTCTGTGTTCGGGGTAGTCCCACCACGAAGTCCATGGAAATATCATCCCACTTCCACTCTGGTATATCCAATGGCTTAAGCAGTCCTGCTGGTCTCTGGTGCTCTATCTTTACCCTGCTGCAAGTGTCACAACAAGCCACATGGTACACTATGTCCTTCTTCATATCCTTCCACCAGAACCTCTTCTTCAAATCCTGGTACATCTTGGTGTTGCCCGGGTGAATGGAATACCTCGAGTCGTGAGTCTCTCTCAGGATTTGTCCTCGAAGTTCCTCGTCCTGCGGGACACAAATTCTTTTCTTCAACCACACCGTTCCTTGTTCATCGATTCGGTAGTCCTCTGCTTTCCCTTCTAACATCAGCTCTCGAATAGCTCCAACCTCTTTGCAAGTTTTCTATTCCTCCTGAATCTTTCCCTCCAGATCGTAGATCACTTGTAGGTCGTTGAGTTGCCCTCGCTCCACAATCTCAAGCTACAACTGCTCTAGCTCTTCGTGAAGGGCTGGCTGCTCCTGTCTTACCATCAAGTTGTTGCAATAGGACTTTCTGCTTAGTGCGTCTGCCATGACGTTTGCCTTGCCCGGGTGGTAGTGAATCTCCAGCTCGTAGTCTTTGATCAGCTCTATCCACCTCCTCTACCTCATGTTTAGCTCTGACTGTGTAATGAAGTACTTCAGGCTCTTGTGGTCGGTATACAGTTCACACTTGTTGCTGATCAAGTAGTGTCTCCAAATCTTAAGGGCGTGAACAACTGCCACTAGCTCCAAGTCGTGTGTAGGGTAGTTCTCTTTGTGCTTCTGAAGCTGCCTCGACGCATAAGCAGCAACCTTTCCTTCTTGCATCAGTACACAACCCAATCCTTGCTTCGAAGCGTCACAGTACACTACGAAATACTTCTTGATATCTGGCAGGGTGAGTATTGGAGCTGTCGTGAGTCTCTTCTTCAATTCTTGAAAACTCTTCTCGCAAGCATCTAACCACTCGAACTTCTTGTTGTTCTTCAACAGCTCTGTCATTGGCTTTGCTATCTTGGAGAAGTTTTCTATGAACCTCCTGTAGTAACCTACCAAACCAAGAAAGCTTCTGATATCTGTCACGGTGAGTGGCTGCTCCCACTTGGTAACTGCTTCCACTTTCGAAGGGTCGACTGAAACTCCCTCAGCTGACAACACGTGACCCAAGAAGGCAACTTCTTCCATCCAGAACTCACACTTGCTGAACTTTGCGTACAACTTCTGCTATCTAAGCCTTTCCATCACTATCCGAAGGTGTTCTTCATGCTCTTCAGCTATCTCGGAGAAGATTAGAATGTTGTTGATGAACACTACCACAAACTTGTCCAGCTCTTCCATGAAGACTTTGTTCATCATGTTCATGAAGTAGGCCAGGGCGTTGGTCAGGTCGAAAGAAACCACTACAAACTCGTACAGGCCGTACCGAGTAGTGAAAGCTGTCTTCGGAACATCCTGTTCTCGGATCTTCATCTGGTAGTATCCTGACCTCAAGTCAATCTTCGAAAAGAACTTGGCCTTCTACAGCCTGTCTAGCAAGTCGTCAATCCTGGGCAAAGGATACCTGTTCTTGATCGTCATAGAGTTGAGAGTCCTGTAGTCCACACACATCCTCTTGGTGCCATCCTTCTTATCCACAAACAGTACTGGTGAACCCCAAGGTGAGGCACTCGGCCTTATAAACCCTTGCTCTAGTAACTTCTTGAGCTGTTTCTTCAGTTCATCCAGTTCATCTGCGGACATCCTGTACAGGCTCTTGGCCACTGGTCCAGCTCCTGGCATAATCTCAATCACGAACTCAATGTCCCTATCTGGTGGTAACTCGGTCAACTCCTCTGGAAACACGTCGGGGTACTCCCTCACCACCGGGATTTCCTCCATACTCATTCCTTTCATGTTGCACAACATCAGGGTCGTCCTCTGGCTCTGCGGCTTGATCAACACTCTGGCTCCACTAGGGTGCTCCAATTGCACGTACACTGGGTTGCAATTCACCAAACCTTTGTGTTGTGCTAACCACTCCATTCCAAGTATCACATCGATCCCAATCGACTCCAAGACTATCAGGTCTGCCAAGAACAACTTCTTCTCGAACACCATGTTCACTCCTCTACACTCCAGAGTACTCCTCTTCTCTCCTAACGGAGAACTAGTTACTATAGGCCGTGGTCTGGGCTTAGTTGGTAATGACCTTTCCTTTACGAACTTGGTAGAGATATATGAAAACTGAGCACCGGTATCAAATCGAACAGTTGCCATAACTGAGTCAACTAAAAACTCATAGAGAGCCACGTCTGGTGCTGTGGCTGCGTCCTCCGCTGTCAGGTGGTTCAGCCTGCTTCGAGTGGGCGGTGGTGCGCTCTTCTGCTGGTTCTGCGGGGGCTGTCCTCCCTGAGCAGGTCCCTTCGCTGGAGTCTGGTACTGAGTATTCCTGTTCTGACCTCCCTACTGAAGCTTCTGGGGGAACACGTTGGACTTGTGGCCCAACTGTCGGTAGTGGTAGCAAGTGATCTGAGAGCTGTCGTAGGCTGGCAGCTGCTGCGGCCTGGGCTTCCACTGATTCGAACCTCCACTACCTCCGGCGTGACCTCTGCCCTGCTGAGAGTACTGAGTCTGCTGCTGCTGAGAGTAAGGGCACTGCCTCTGTGGTGGGTACTGCAGTGGACCTGACCTTTGTCTCTGGTGTGAACCTGGGTGTCCTACATGGTGAGCACGCTACCTCTTCTCACCTCGGACCTCCACGTAGTCCAGTCTCGACTTCTCCACAACCAAAGCCTTGCCCACCAGGGCGTGAACAGTAGCACAGTCGTGGGCGGCCAGGTGGCGCGCCATCACTCTGTGAAGTCCCTTCCGGTACTAGTACATCTTCTTCTTCTCTATGTTGGAGTTGTCTGGTGCGTACCTCATCAGCTCCTGAAAGCGGTTGGTGTACTCTTGCACTGACATCTGGCCCATCCTGAGGTTCCTGAACTCGTCTGCCTTCCTATCCATCACTACCTCCGGGATGTGGTACTCCATGAAAGCCTCCACAAACTCTGCCCACGTGATGTGGGTTGGGTCCTCGTTTGAGTCACATTAGCTGTCCCACCAAGCTCCTGCGGTGCCGATCAGCTGGTGCGCTGCAACTGCCACACACTCCTCCTCAGAAAAGTTTGTGAGCTCCAGCTTCTTCTCGATCTCCCTCAACCACTTGTCTGCTACAAGCGGGTCTGCTGAGTTGTCAAAGGTCGGTGGGCGCATCTTGGAGGAACCCTCCACTCTCTTCTGCAAGCTCTCTGGTTGGTCCCTGAAGTTCCTCCTGTTGTTGTTCTGAGCCACTGTGTTGGCGATCGTCTCCATCAGCTGGGTCTGAAGTGACCTCAGTGCTGCTAGGTTGGGTGGAGCTGGCTGTTCCTGGTTCGGCTCTAGCTCAGGTTCAGCATCCTCCTCTGGCTCTTCCTCCTCTGGGGCCTCTGGGTCAGGGTTCACTAGCACACGGCCTCCTCGACCTCCTCGCTCGCCTCGGTGTCCACCTCGGTGTCCGCCACGTGGGGCACGGCCTCCACAGCAGCCACAACCTCGACCACCTCTGGGGAGAGGGACGTCCTCCTGCTCAGCGTTCTCCCTGGCAGCCTCCTCAAAACATTGTAGGAGCCGTCCTGACCTCCTCACCCCCGACATCTATTCCAAGAATCGACATCGTGAGAAACGAGTTGTCAGAAATTAACTTTAAGGTACTAAAGCATATAAGGAGTATCTAGCTAACAACAAACAATTTTACACAAGCATTTAAGAAGCATGAACACCGAAAGAAATCAATAACTCCAATCACCATACAAAAGGTGTGTATCTCGAGGTCTACTCCACAACCTTCGGGATTACACAGAAGCATGAGGGCTACTACGCGATGCAAAAAGGTTGGTCAACTAAACAAGATCAACATGAAGAACTCTACTCTGACTGATCTCATCTGACTCTGCAGATCTCATGATCATCCCCTCAAGGTGCCTGCCTCGGATCTGTAAAGCTGGTGAGTAAGGTGGTGACACTGTCTTCGGGCTCGGTGGTACTGAGTAGAACGTGGGATCGTTCACTCCTGGGTAATCTGGGATCTCAATCTCTGGTAGGTTGAAGTAGTTTGCCAAGCTTCCCAAAGCTCTGTTCATCTCTGGGGTGTCTGTGCTACCTCTCGGGTATGGTGGCGGTGCTGGTAGCTAGGTCGGTGGTAACTCGAACGTCTCAGTCGTCAGCTTTGGTCTCTTCTGTGGTGGTACTAGCTCTGCAACCTCTCTGAATTCTGTCACCCTTCTCTGGTCCAAGTCTCTCCACGCTGAGCTGGTCCTGCTGGCAGTGTCCTGAGCCTCGTAGAGTCTACCTCCCAAGTGCCAAAGGTGGTTGTAGTTCTGAGTCAGCCTCTCCTCGAGTCCCCAAACTCTAGTCTGGTAGTCTGTGCAAGCGGCACCTAGTGACTCCACCAAGTTCTCCTTCTCACGGTCCGCGGTCACAAGGCGGACCGTCCATGGATCAAGGACGGACCATCCGAAATTGCCAACCGAACCACCAGAGATGAACCTACGACGAACACAGTCCTTGCGGACCGTCCGCCACCCCCTCACGGACCGTCCGCCAAAGAGCGAACAGAACCAGAAACGCAGCCCGCGAAGTCAACCCCAAATTCCAATCAATGGATCTCCTAAACCACTGGACAGATTGAGCCCAAATTTTGGGTAGATGAGAAGCGTCTCTAGTAGAAGCTATATCCAAAATCTTGGAGCCCCAAACCTATCCAAACAACCGTAATCGCAAATCTCGTGCGCTCAAAGCACAAACTCGAGTTCATCCAAACCTCACCAAATCGAGCCCGATTCCCGGCGTTTGAGGGGTCAAGATCATCCACAAAGAGGCACTCACCCATGATCCCCTCATAGAAATCCGGAAGGAAACGGCCTACAAATCGACGCACAAGGATCGAACCGAAAAGCTCCGAAAATAGCACAAAAACCAACTCGGGAATTTAGAAGGAGATAGAATTTGCTCGAGGAATTTGCACAAGATTTGAGGGACTAATTCACTCTAAATATTCATGCCATGTTGGATTACAAGCCACTCCAAGAATTGCAAATCTTGGATGGCAAAAAGCTCCAAACAAAGAGCCACACACTCTCCTCTCCCTCTCTCCCCAAGAGCACCCCAAAATGAAAGAGCACTCCCACCAACTAAGCCAAAGAGTTGGCTGAAAATTCAGCCCCCTCCTCCTATATATAGGCCCTCCGGAAAAGACCGAAGTGCCCCTACACTAGGAGATACAATACAAGCCCTCACAGGGGCATTTTGGTCAACACATGAAGTTCACCATCAGACGGCCGCGCATCCATCGGGCCTTCGCGTCCTCCCGACGCAAGCACCTCGATCATGCCGCGTGTCGCCCGCCTCGAAGCTTCCCGACGCTCCCGGATCCCCATCTCCGTCGCGTTGGGCCTTCGGACTTAGTTTTGAGGCCCAAACCAAGAAACCGTCCTCCGATGGTTTTGTGGCCAAACCACCAAACCCCGCCTACACGGCCCGGCCTCACCACGCCAAGCGTCGAGCCCGTCAAGCCTTTCACCTCTGGTGCCCGGACAGTTTACTCGGTCTTGCCTCGTTCCTTGACTTGTACGCCACCGATGCACCGGCTCTATGTCCACGACTTCGTCATGCTCTTCTTGCACCATGCGGCCCGCACTTGATCCCGTCGGCCACCGGGTCCCTCGAACCAAGCCTACTTGTCTCTTGTTCCACCTTGCTCTCAAGTTCCACTTTCTCTTGTGTAGCTCTCTCTCTCTCCAATTCTGCCCATGAGAGGTGATTCTCACCTCTTTGTGGTAGAATGGTGATGAGGAGAGATCTAGATTAGGATTAGTGTGAGGTAGAGGAGGGGTAAGGAGTGAGTTGATGTCCTCGTGGATGCTTGTTCTTCATTTAGATCAAAGTGAGTATTTCATCATTTTTTATTTAGACTATAGTGGACATCATGCGTGGTTGCTTTGTTCTTGTGTTCTTGGCTCGTTCATAAGTTAGAGGCTTGTGTTCTTCGTGACACAAGGCTTCGATCCTTTAGAGCTAGAACTATAGTTAATTTACTTGTTTAGCATGCTCTGATCCTGTTTAGTTAAGTAAGTTTGCTGTATCTCGTTCAGCTGCATCCATAGCTTTCTTTCTGCTCCCAGTTCAATGATATGATCTGATTCAGATCTTTCCCTTGTTCGTGGGACCGTATTTCTACGGTTGCTATAGTGTAGTTAGCAGGCTAGCATACGTTGCATTATAGTACTTATCTGGGGGTACAGACGTGGTGTCTGGGCCTTGGGTTTCCTACGGAGACCACGTACGATCGTAGCGTAGAGGTAGGCCGTAGTGGTGACAGCCTGTTGGACCCTTTGTCAACCCTCTTACGTCGCGTACCGAGTTGGGCTCGCAGGATAGCACCTCTGAGTGTTGTCGCCCCGCGGGGACGACTGAGATCTGACAGGAATACATCTTGAGAGCTAAGTCTCTTAAGGAAGTGCTTCTTGTATCCCGACCTATCCCAGCGAAAGCTGGTGTCCTTGGTTAGGCCCTCTCTGGTTACTCTCCGTCCTTGGAACGAAACCCGAAGGGAGTACTCATTCTCCTAGGGAGAAGTGCTACAGCGGTACAGCGGTGTATCCGTGCGCTTGCGGATTCGTTCGCACTCGTCAGTGTTCCCGAGAGTTTCTTACTTGTCTCGCGCTATAAAGGCGCCAGCGTTGAGGATAAGAAACGCCAACTAGCATTTCTGGCACCGTTGCCGGGGACGGCTGTTGTTAACCTTCGAGCCCGTCTATCCTCGTATTTATCTTTTTCTTTTTTTATTCTACCGTCACCCCCGTTACCCTTTTTGAAATATCCCTTTTTGTTTTCTTTCTACCTCTACCCCCACTACCCATGGAAGGTTATCCTTGTAAACACCTTCCGCCTTCGAGGAGTGAACCCTCAAAGCCATCTTCGTCAAGACCCACTCTTACATCTGGCTGTAGGATTCACCCCTCTCTCATGAAGCTAATTCAGGACCTATCCTTCTCGGGGTTAAGTCATGAGAACCCCTTTGATCATGTGAGAGACTACGAGCGTCTGATTGAAACTCAGGGTAAAACCGGACAATCACCAGATGCTCGGAAAAGAGAGTTTTTCCCGCTATCCCTCTCTGGGGAAGCTCGGGATTGGCACCGTTGTTTTGGTAGAGACTACCTTACTTGGGAAAGGTTGAGAGCAGCTTTTTGCTCCTGCTTCTTCCCGATACGACGTGTCATCTCATTAAGGGCAAAGATTCTTTGTTTCAAGCAATGTGAGGAGGAATCACTAGGAATGGCATGGAATCGTTTCGCCTCTGCGGTGGAAGATTGCCCAGTCCTCCGTATTCCCGATTGGATGTTGCTTCAGCACTTCTGGTTTGGATTGCGGAAGAATAATGCCATGAGACTTAATGCTCTCTCCGGAGGATCCTTCGTACACCTAGATGCTGTCAAGGGAAGAGAGATCCTAGATAATCTCCGAGATTTCAGCTCCCCTTGCATCCCGGTCAACGAGGTACCCACCAGAGTAAAAGTTGAGCCACCTAGATCCATCGTCAGCCGAGTCCGAGACTTCATATCCACTCTTTCTGAGCTCTGGCTGAAGATGTTATTCCTGAATAGCAGGAGTCTAAGGGAAAGATTTCGTGGCACGAGATCTACCCTTGGGTTCCCCTCTCGTGCATCTTCTTAGACCTTCTCCCCGAGACTTTGTCTCGTGGGAGAACGGAGAGAGTAGTTCGGAGAGAACGACCATTCCCAGCCAGGATGACTTGTTTGATCCTCACTACTATCCCCTGAGGAGGGTATGAGAGGCCCATCGTGTTTCTTCGTCGAGGTTTGAGCTAAAGTGCTTTGCACTGAAGTTTCGTATAAACCGAGACATCGGTCTCTGCTCTTTAATCCATTGGATCCTTCCATCAGACCGAAGGACCACGATCATTTACCGATCGAATGGAGTGCATTCATTTTTTATCTCAAGCACATCGATCGATGCCGATCAATCGGGAGAAGCTTGCACTTTGTATCCTATGCCTGATTTGATCGATGCCCAATGGGAGGTGCGCTTTTCAGTTTATTCATAATCCCCCATTGGAAGCTTAGGACAGACTTGGGAATGTTTTCATCACTTTGATGAGAACATCGAACCCTCCGCCTAAGGTAAGAGTGAGTGAAACTTGCTCTTCGTCTGAACTCTAGTTCTTGATCGTACACCGGCCTCTGGAAGTCCACGCTTTATCCTTTTGAGAGCCGAGTGTCCTTCCGAGCTTGAGTTCACTCGGAGATCGGTACCTATTGGTGAAGCACTAGCCTCAGTGCTCGATCTTTTCATCTCCGAGTTCCACGACCCCAGTGCTACGGTCCTCGAGTCCCATGACCACCTCAGGAAAGGCCTCAACCTCTCTGGGATGATCATGCTTGCTCTCAGCCTCGATATATCTTTTTGGGCTCGAGTTCGTATACGCACTGCCCTTGCAGAGCAGAGCTTATCGTCATATCAACATCATCTGCAAGGAAACGGTCATAATTGAGACAGGAGATCACAAGACACCCACACCCTGAGTACTCTTGGGATTCATCTCGTTTCCCCAGGACGAATTATCCTTCGGGTATCTTGTGGACCGTGGTCATGCAGGAGAAAGAAATTGCCAAGATTAAGAGGAGTAGCAAAAGGTCCACAGGAAGGCAGCACCATTGTGGTGACACGAACGCTTCATGACTACCGCCGGAAGTGCCTACACTTCTGACGAACCCAGTGTGTCGTCAAGGTGATTTCCCCCAGATTCTCTTTGGGTATATCGTGGCTTGGCCAAGGTTGGTATATAGTTGAGGATGAAATTTCAACCTCGACCTTATCTTAGCCTAAGGCCTAAGCCAAGCTTTCCATCTCAGGGAATCCACCTGGGCCGTCGATCCTGAGACCTGCTAGAGCCCACACGAGAAGGGGGAGGACCAGAGGGGCCCACAGGGGGCCGACCGAACCCTGGTTCGGCCGAAACCCTAGTGCCTCCTCTCCCCTTCTTTCGCGTGTGCATCTCATTCTCCCCCAGAACCCTTCTCTCTGCCGCCCGACGAGTTTTCGCATCGCGAAACCCATCTCCTCCACCTCAACTCCTCAGCTCATCTCCGCATTCATGGCCGGGAGGAGCGTTGTCCCTTTCGACGGCTCCACCTCGTCCACCGGCCCCGGGGCAGGAGGCAACCCCTCCATTGTTGCCGCCCCCGCTGCGGACCTCGCAATGGTGGCCAGTGTCCTGGATGTTCCGCCGCTCGCCACCATCCCGCCGAGCGGGAGGATTCCAGGCACACCGCCCTCACGGCGCTCCGCCTCGCCTGGGAAAAGGCACATGAGACGGGTGGCCAGCCCCTACGGCAGGCCGACCATGGCTCAGCTTCGCCCCAGGGGGTTGCCACTCGCTCCACCTAGCACACCTGGATCGTCGCTGGCTGGAGGGCAGACGAGCTCAGCACAGTCTGCTCCTTCACCATAGCCGCCGGTGACCATCAAGCCGGCGTTGCCCAAGGAGAAGGCTCCCGCAGGGTGCCGAGCTCCAGTTCTGCCAGAAGAGGAGGAAGACATTGGCCTGGACGACGGGTTGCCACCGCCGCCCTACACTAGGAGGTCTAGGGAGAGGACTCGGGCAACCGAGCAAGCCCCCAGGCTCTCCTCAGTGGCCAAGCTGACCCCGCTGATGAAGGAATTGAAGGCTAGCAACGAGAAGCTCAGGGCTGCTTACTCGGAGCAGAAGTTGGACCTGACCGAGCTCAGAGACGACATCCGTGACCTTCGCCGCGGTCTTTGTGCGAAGATGAGGAGGCTGTTCTCGGCCACAGGGCATGCAGCCCTCTATGATGCCGAGTAATGGGGATTAGCCCCATCTTTAGTTCATTAGGCGCTAGTCTAGGTCTAGGTTGATTTCTCTTTGTTTCCCTTTATTTCATTTATTTCTTTTGCATGTGTGTGTGTAAGCGCCTAATCATTTTGATTAAAACATTTTGGATTTGAATAAAGTGGCTCACCGGTCATGTAACCCGGTTTAGCCACCCTTTGTGTCGTTACTTTGGTCTTTTTGAATTCGAGGACATCTAGGTTCGAGATAGTGTGGGGGAAGAGCCACGACTCTCCCAACGCAAGCACGACGTTTTCGTACGTACCCACTGCGAGCACTCCGCGCTAGCCGATCGATCACCTACCGAGAACCTGAACGGGACCCGCATAAGTTCACTCCTGTGGAGAGCCTCTCACGGTTCATCTTCTATGCATAGCGCCGGTTTGGATCTCGACAACTCACTCTCTTTCATTCCTGAGTTTTATAAGCTATATCCTTCTATCTCTAAACTAAAACTCGAATGATGATGCTAAAGATCACCCAGCTCATTTGTACCTGAGTAGACTTACATATGTTTTATTCCTTGTTTTCTGCCTGATGCTTGTGAACTAAAATCTTCTTAAGGACAAGCATGTTCACCTAAGTAATTGATGAGTATGATATGGCTGGATGATATGATCTTTTGCTCTGATGACTAACTCTCTTGGGGAGTTTATTTTTGAAAACTCAAAACCTCTTGGAAAGGCTCCTCTTTGATATGCCTCCGTCCCATTAGAGCCTTATGATCTCTGTAGGTAAAAACCTTCGATTCATATGCTGCTTGTCATTACTTTGAGCTTTGTCAAATTCTGTGACCCTTGTGAGAATTCTTTTCATTACTTTCATGATCAAGATTTATGTGCACCCCACCTATTTCCCCCTTGCTATGCTTCTACCTTGGAAGTTAGCATTGTATCATCTATCTATTCCATAAAAGCAAAACTCCATATGTGGTGTGATATCTCTCTCCAGAAGTGTCCTTCAAAAAAGAGACATGGGCTAAAAAAATAAAAATAAAATAAATATATACATGCTCAAGGCATGATGAAAAAAAAGAAGAGAGAGAAAAATAGCCCATGTCCAAAATGAAGGAGGAATAGGGGAGAGATAGATCATGCAAAAAGGAGTTCCATATCATAGATGGTAATAACTAGTATCATTCCGGGGCTAGTGTCCACCTTACCATCAAACCACATTTCCACCATATATATGTATGGTAATATCTAGCACCCATTCCGGGCCTAGTATCCACCTTATCATACACACCATAGCCATACCGGTGCACATCTTGATCTGATGGTATGATTTGATTTTCTCTGTGGATCCAGTCTTTGACTTTGCAAAATATGTGATGCAAGTATGCTTTCTCTTTATCCTACCCTGAGCTCCACATATAGCCATCATTAGAAATAGGATGAAGAAAGGCAAAATGCCTTAGTGAGGACATATACACATTGAGCGATTTGAGAGAATCAAATGAGGAAGCCACCAAGAGTTTTGTTTATGAAAATCTCGCAAAACCCCCAAGGTGTTTATCATCAGGTGCATAAGTGACTTGATTCACAGCTGTTCTACTCTTCAATCACCCAAGGGAACATGATAGCCACTACACAGAGGTTCACAAGAGCAAGGTATGACTTGGAATATCTCTTATGTCTGTCTTACTTTTCGGTATTTATGACCCGCTTGGCTTTGTTTCCCCTTCACTCGGGACGAGCAAAGGTCAAGTGTGGGGGTGTTGTTGACGGTCAATATTTGCCATTTTCAAGGCCGTCAACTCCTGCGAATGTGAGCATGAATTGAACATCCACACTAGAATAGGTGCTTAAACTCATATTTTCCACCAGTGTCGATGTCTATTTGAATGCAGGTATTTAGCATAAGAAATGAGAGGAATTCATGCACTTTCACTCCACTCCAATCCAAGGCACTCAAATGCTGGCCAATCAGGGGCTGCCACATTGATTCTCCTAGATCCATGATGTCACCAATCCATGTGAAGAACTTTCGACGAATCACATGCTGCCACGTCAGCATCACATGGATCCATGGGCCCATATTACCAACTAAACCGCTAGGAAACGTGCCATGCACGGAGGAGAGGCATCAGGGCCCACATGGAAGCGAGCCAGAGGAAGCACGGGCCAGGAGGCCACCCGAGGGGGTCGGCCGACCCTAGGTTCGGCCGAACCGACCTAGGGTCGGTTCATCCTGGCCCTCCACATGTTGTCCCCCCATTGGCTCCCTGCTGCAGTCCCGGGCATTTAGGGGCACTTTGATCCCCGGAGCAAGCCTCCTCCTTGTCTATAAATAGGAGGGGAGGGGCTCCATTTCTCACACACCACCTAGCTCTCAAGTTCCACTTTCTCTTGTGTAGCTCTCTCTCCCTCTCTCCAATTCTGCCCATGAGAGGTGATTCTCACCTCTTTGTGGTAGAATGGTGATGAGGAGAGATCTAGATTAAGATTAGTGTGAGGTAGAGGAGGGGTAAGGAGTGAGTTGATGTCCTCGTGGATGCTTGTTCTTCATTTAGATCAAAGTGAGTATTTCAGCATTTCTTATTTAGACTATAGTGGACATCATGCGTGGTTGCTTTGTTCTTGTGTTCTTGGCTCGTTCATAAGTTAGAGGCTTGTGTTCTTCGTGACACAAGGCTTCGATCCTTTAGAGCTAGAACTATAGTTCATTTACTTGTTTAGCATGCTCTGATCCTGTTTAGTTAAGTAAGTTTGCTGTATCTCGTTCAGCTGCATCCATAGCTTCCTTTCTGCTCCCAGTTCAATGATATGATCTGATTCGAATCTTTCCCTTGTTCGTGGGACTGTATTTATACGGTTGCTATAGTGTAGTTAGCGGGCTAGCATACGCCGCACTATAGTACTTATCTGGGGTACAGACGTGGTGTCTGGGCCTTGGGTTTCCTACGGAGACCACGTACGATCGTAGCGTAGAGGTAGGCCGCAGTGGTGACAGCCTGTTGGACCCTTTGTCAACCCTCTTACGTCGCGTACCGAGTTGGGCTCGCAGGACAGCACCTCTGAGTGTTGTCGCCCTGCGGGGACGACTGAGATTTGACAGGAATACATCTTGAGAGCTAAGTCCCTTAAGGAAGTGCTTCTTGTATCCCGACCTATCCCAGCGAAAGCTGGTGTCCTTGGTTAGGCCCTCTCTGGTTACTCTCCGTCCTAGGAACGAAACCCGAAGGGAGTACAAATTCTCCTAGGGAGAAGTGCTACAACAGTGTATCCGTGCGCTTGCGGATTCGTTTGCACTCGTCAGTGTACCCGGGAGTTTCTTACTTGTCTCGCGCTATAAAGGCGCCAGCGTTGAGGATAAGAAACGCCAACAGAAGGCGCAAGGCTTGACTGCTGAGAGAGTAGCCTTCAGCTTCATGAAGCGACAGGTACAAACCCTTGATGCGGCGGGAGCATCTCGGGTTCGAGTACACTGGAGCTGATGATGGCTCGAGGCTGTCTTCAGAAGAGATCAGTGATGATCTTGTGATGGAGAGGCTGCAGAAGATCTTCAAGAATCTTCACGGAATTCCTGCAGCAGTCCAGGAATATAGTGCTGACAACCCTCCGCGTCTGGTAAGTCTCCAAGTACTAGCCCCCGAGTACTTATTGTAAGTAGTCAATGTTGGCGTTTCGTAGTGTCATCATCTTAAGAACAGATCTGGGACCCGTCCTTAGTGACAACACCAGGAAACGCCTTGTAGGCACCTCTCAATGTCACAACTAATGGCGCGGTTAGCGTGAACATCGAGACTTGCCAAAGGTTAATCTAAACGATCATGAACGAATCCGCAAGCGCACAGATAAACCATTATAGCATTTCCCCAAGGAAGGAGAGTATTCCAAGGGTATCGAATCCGTGGAAGGCAATGGCGGATGTCTTAGACTTATGCTTTTGCTCTGAATGTAAACCAAGAGATAGATATAGGGAACAACACACTCAAAGATAGGGGTAAGATAAAAGATATACAGGGTAGTGTGACACACAAACTCAAATCTACCTCTACTCTAGCACATTACAGCTTAGGGGGAACATATGAGTTAGCTCTAGGTTCTAATGTACTAAACATACAAAGCTAGAAGATGCAAGAGATGGGCATGAGTATTGCATGAGAAAGATAAGGTTCAGCACCTAGGTACAAACGGGGAGCTAGCCCGCGACGACCATCACTCTGCGAAACTAGACTTTAGACTCCTACAGCAGGTACCCCAGCGCGGAGGTTGCCCTAGGATCCAACAGGGCTGTCACCACCTGAGGACCGACCTCTCGTTACGGGGGGTATGCTCATAACTATCGTAGCCAGACAACCCAGGCACCATGCCTACGTTGCTGCTAGACTCCACCCGGCCCGGGCTATTGTGACCCAGGGTGAGAGCCACCAGAAGACTGATCAACTAGATCGAGTACCGTAGCTTGAACACAGACCTCATGCAACACTCTCATGCCATCTAACAAGATCGACTAAGGCTAGACATATGAACAAATATGAACTCTCTTATGTCTAATCAATAAGATCAAAGGGTCGTGTTCGTGAAGAGCACGAGCCTCTAACTTATGAACAAACACATAAGGAAGGAGTTTATCACCCTTCAAGTGGATCAAAAGGTAGTGTTCACGAAGAACACGAGCCTCTAAATGATGAACAGAGGATGAACTCAAGAACATATCAAGAATATGATCTACCATGACTTTATATGAAATAGCTGAATAACTGAAGTAGATCAAAGTCATACAAAGAAATAAAGATAAAAGAGAACTCATACCTAGACTTGCAAGAGGACTTGGAACCTGAATAAGAGCTACTCTAGCCTACCCCTAGCCTTGGAAACTAAAAGTGAGAGGAGAATGAGAGAGTGGTGTGTGAGAAATGGGAGCCCCTCCCCTTCTATTTATAGGCGAGGACAAGGCTTGCTCGGACACCCAAATGGCCCCTAAACACCCGGGAGTGATGGACCAATGAGCAACCAACACGTGGAGGGCCAGGATGGGGTGCCACTAAGGCGGTTCGGCCGATCCTAGGATCGGCCGACCCCCTAGGGTGGCCCCACCTGGTGTGCTTCCTTTGGTTGGCTACCTTGTGGGCCCTCTGATCCATCCCCGGTGCATGACTTGATTTGGTATCCGAGGTGGGCCCTTTGATCCATGTGAAGTCCATGTGGCGTCCTCTGATTCGTCAGTGAGTGCCTCCCCTGGATCGATGATGTGGATTGCCATGTTTCCCTTGGTGGCAGCCACCTCCTCAGCTGAGTTGGCATGGTTTCTTCATAGAAGTTGAGTTTCCATCTCTTTTAAGAGGTAAATCACCTACATACAAATAATCTCCAAAGACAAGTGCAACTACATTATTCAAACCTAAATGCTAGTGAAATATGCATATGCCTCCATTTATGTGAGAATATTGAGGGTTGGAAATGGTGAATTTCCACCATCAACAAACTCCCCCAAGCTAACCTCTTTCTCGTCTCGAAGCAAGACATTAGAGACTTAGGTTGGTTGATCAGGAGTTGCTACAATGTTGTATTCTCAACATATGGCAAACATACAGCAAAGTATTTTACCAAGAGTTGAACAAGTTGGCAATGTTCTTACCTTTCACCTGATACATGGGGCATATAGCTTCACCTGCCTTGGGTGGTTGAGAGACAGAATGGTTATATAGCATGTGCATGATTACTCATACCTTGATCAGCTTATCAATCCGGAGGTTTTGCAAATTTTTCAAAAGAAAATCAGAGTTCCTCAAATGATACTCTCAGATCGCTCAAAAAGTGTATGTGTTGGGTATTTTAGCACCACACGAAATAAATCCGCAAGCGCATAGATACCGTTGTAGCTTTCACCTCAGAGTATTCCAAGGGTATCGAATCCAAGGGAACAGTGTGCACTAACTTCGTACTAGTCAGTCCAAGGACACACCCAGACAAGAGGCAAGGATAGAGAGGATTCCTAAAGATAGCACTATAGATGAGATTAAAGGTCGATCTCTAGATAGAACTTGGCTTAGGGTACCGATAGCCCTGACTTAACAGGTGACTCCGGCATGCGGATCTATGTGGAACGAAGCTCTGACTATATCCAGCTGCGGAGGATCAACGAGGGCCAGACGGGCTGTCACCACCACCTAGACTGCCTCTACCTAACCTTGGGATAAGCCGAATGAATGATAACCGGTAGCGTGACACAATGTCTACGCTGTGGTTACTGCCGTAGCCAACGGACTACAGCACTCTGTACTTATAGAACTACGACCACGGAAGAGAACTGATCTCACTCACTATAGGTACTACTAGCTTATACTAAAGGCATACAGGAGAGCACTTGGCCCCGTACTATGCTTCCAACGTATACGAATGACTTGCAACAGACGAACACATAAACCCAGGATCTACGCACTAGCAGAGGAAAAAGACTACTCAAGCAACCAAGCATAAAGCTAGAAGGAAGGAATCACGAATGTCACTTTGGTCTAAATGGAACATGCAGGAATATCCACTATATTCTAATAGACGAACACACATACAAACGGATATGAGAACTATGAACTTGTGCCACAAGATCAAAGGGTTGTGTTCGCGAAGAACACAAGCCTCTAAATCAAGAACACACGAAGAACACAAGAACATATCACCTATGCATGAATGCTACTTTAGTCTAAATAGAAAAATACAAGAATACTCACTTTAGTCTAAATGAAGAACAGCAACATCGTAGAGGCACATGCCTCTCTCTCTCTCTCCCTCTCTACTCTAACACTAGCTAGGAGAGGAGCCTTGGATGGGTGGAGTGTTCTCATTTCCTACCCCCTCCCCTTCTATTTATAGGCAAGGGGGTGGCTTGCTCGGAGTGCCAAGTGACTCCAAAACACCCGGGAATGCCTTGAGCAACCAATGGAGAGCTTCCACGCGTCGGCTGCGGACGAGAGGGGCTCCGAGTGCTTCGGCCGAACTGGGGTTCGGCCGAAACCCAAGTCAGTTCGTTTCCACCGCCTTTCTTCCAGGTGACTGCCAGGTGGGCCCTCAGGTGTGTATGGGTATGTATGGAGTGTTTTTAGCTTGTTTCCGTGGGGATGTGGGCCCTTGAATCCGCGTACTGGCTCCTGATTGGTCGAAGGTGTGTTTCCTTGGATCGGTGATGTGTCGTGGACACATGGCATCCAACGTGGCAACACGTCGCCACGTGGTCTGGTGTGGGTCCCACCGGGCCCACATATCAAGATGGTGATCTTGTCTTGTGCATATCTATTTCATCCGGACTCAGAAGTAGACAAATGATATATCCATTTTGATTGTCTCGACGAGCCCGTCGCAATGGTGCAATCCAATTTGGCATTTGAGGTTGTTATGGATGATGCCCTATTGGTGCCATTGACTCACTTGCTCTCAAACACATCATTTCATGTGCATTTTGGTGCATCCTGCAACAAAAGCTAGAAACACCAACACTTGTGGAAATTGTCAGTATAAAGCCCTATTCTAGTGTTGATGTCTACTTTCTATTTATTTTATGCAGGAGTTGACGGCATAAAAGTAGCACTTAACAGCCGTCAACAACACCCCCACATTTGACCTTTGCTCGTTCTCGAGTGAAGGAGAAAGGATCAATGTGAGACATGATATCCAAAGGTTTAAGCGAGCATAAGAGATATTCCAAACCATACCTTGTACTTGTGAACTCTGTGGAGTGTCTATCATGCCATCTTGGGTAGTTGAGGAATGGAACGGTCATGAATCAAATCGCTCCTGCTCATCATGTTAAGTAACTTGGGGTTTTGCAATAAATTTTCAAAACAAACCTTGCTTAGCTCCTCATTTGATTCTCTCAGATCGCTCAATGTGTATATGTCCTCACCAAGGCATTAGATTGCCTTTCTTCATCCTACTTCTAATGATGGCTATATATGGAGCTCAGGGTAGGATAAAAGATAAAGCATACTTGCATCATATATATTGCAAAGTCAAAGACCGGATCTGAGGAGAAAAGCAATTCATACAATCAGATCAAGATGTGCACATGTATGGATATGATGGATATGGTAAGGTGGATACTAAGCTCGGAATGGGTGCTAGATATTACCATATATATGATGAATGTTGTGGTGATGGTAAGGTGGACACTAGGCCCGGAGCGGGTGCTAGTTATTACCATCAAATTTTGGAACTCCTTTTTGCATGTTCCATCTCTCTCCTTTTTCTTCTTTCTTTTAGACATGGGCTATCTCTCCTTTTTTTTCTTCCTTTTTTTTTCATGACCTGGGCATTTTTTTTTCACTCATGCTTTGGGCATGTTTTTTTTGCATAGCCCATATCCTTTTTCAAGAATACTTTTGGAGAGAGAGGTCACACTACACATGGAGCTTTATTTTGTGGAATGGATGAATGATACAATGCTAACTTCCAGTGTAGAAGTATAGCAAGGGGATATGGAGTGCACATGAATCTTGATCATGAAAGCATGAAAAGAATTCTCACAAGGGTCACAACAATTTGACAAAGCTCAATGCAATAACAAGCAGCATATGAGTCTAAGGTTTCCAAGATAACTCATCATATGGCTTTGGTAGGACTTTGGCATATCAAAGAGGAGCTTTGCAAAGGGTTTTCATATTTTTAAATAAAATTCCCAAGCACTCAAACATTCAGAGAGAAGATCATATCATCAAACCATATCACAAACGCCAACTACTTAGATGAGCATGAGTTCCCTAATGATATTTGTTCACAAGCATCAAGATAAGAAGTATGGAATAAAACATATGCAAGCCAACCACAGGAAACATGTAGAGCAAGTAGAGCATGATTCCATGAGTTGATTTAGTAGATAAGAATTAAAACTCATTCAAACTCATAAATCACAGAGAGTGAGATAATGTTGCACATACCATCGCTCCTGATGGATATAGGGATTAAGGAGAACCAGTGGTGACTCGGCTGACCCATAGGGGCAGCCGACTCACTCTAGTTTACCTTGTTCCTTGTCATGAAAGCGCAGTCGATGTTGTGCAACGCCTGTGTGGGAGGTCTCAAGTGTGTATGCCGATGATAAGCCTGGGAGATCTCCCCCACACTTGTTCATGTACCTGGTGCTGTCTTCAAACCAAAAGAGGAAAAACAAAAGAGGGACTCCACCGGTTCGAGAACCAGGAAGTCTTTATTCGAAAAGCAAACATTTTTTTTTGTTTTTTTACTCACCATGAACCGAGCTCAAACAAGGCTGACATGCCTCGGCTTACCTTCCCATTTGAAGCAAGCTCGATGACTTACCCCATTTGGATTTCGAAAATTCCTGCAAGGGTTAGTCCGCACATACAACCAATATCCATGCATGCATTAACTATAAGGTTCATCAATCAAACTCGACACCATGTCTTGTTTGATTGAAGAAGATGGTTTTAACCTAAGCACCATGCTTAATTTAAAACAACCTATGAATGCACATATCTAAACATGCACTCAAACCATAGTATTGCAAACATAGATAAAGGAAGCGTAAAAGTATCATCAAGCTATTTCCAAAAGGGACATAAACATGAGAATAAGATGGTGAACATCAGGCGACCTCCTGGAAGGGCTTTGTTTAAAGTCAAAAGTAGGACATACCTAACTGGGCAAGATGCAAGAGCTAACATCTTCTCCAAACCAGGATAAGATTTGGTATGAGAAGGACTTTACTTAGGATGCTCACATACCTCCCCCACACTTGAAGTTTGCATTGCTAGGCAACAAAACTCAAGTGTGCGGAGATCAAGCTTCCTTTAGTAAATGTTCTCTCACCAAAAACTTACCAAAGTGTTGTAGTTGATGTAGCTCACATGTTCTTAGGCATTAGCTGTCCACCGTTCTTCTCAATCTCCACCTGAAAGGTTAGCGACTAAAAATACCCGAGGGACAATCTCATCCTAAAAACATGCTCTTGCTTTTTATTTGAAAAGGGAAATAAAACAAACCTAATCCAGGCTATCTCCTGGTAGTGCTTTGTTTACGGTCATAAGCTCGACCATGGGAACTTCTTCTTGCAGCTATCATTGGTGATGTCATTCCCGTCTCACCACCAATTATTGATGTGTCATTGAAGCTTCAGCTGCAAGGTTAGTGCCACATGCATGTACAAAATCTGCAATGTTTATGGTAAACATATGCATCTACAACCAACCTTCTAAACTTTTTATAGGAAAGGACCATAAGGCGGTTGTAGCCCTCGTGCATGCTCCGTGCACTGAGCATAGCTGACCCTAGAGAAGGATGATGCAAGCATGGTTCCTGAGGTATATCAAGAGTGAAGCTACCATGCTTGTCAATGGAATCCTTTCCTTCGGACTCCAGAGTCGGTGCCTCATAGATTTCCATGGCCCATGATTTCTCCATCTCAAGAGATACATCGTGGAAGCTCAATGTTGATTCTTGATCAAGGTCTAGAACAACATAATGCGAGCCAGTGGGAAGAGGCTCAAACTCGATCGAGGGTGATGATGACCGTTCATCTTCACAAAGGTGAAGAGGGTCTTCCGAGTCGTACTCCTGAGGAGTAGAGAATTCTACACCCTCAACGAGAACGGCCTCGGACGATGCGAACGGAGATACATGCATCGTCTCCTCGAGCGAGTCTTGCTTGGGAAGAGGCTTTGCCATAGAACTTTCTGAAAACAAGGGAGTGGTGGCAGAAGCGGCTTCCCTAAGCTTTTCATCTAGGCTCCCTCGAGATGTATCGAGAAGTTTTTCTGCAGGGGAGCCTAGGAGGAGATCAAGATCGAGGACATCAAAGATGTGGAAGTCTAGATTAACCTTGATCTTGTCTACCAAGAGCGGCACAGCACATGAAACCCCCCGACACTCAAGAATGTGTCCAGAGGGACAACTCTTGAGGAGCTTGTCGGATGGTCTTAGCGTAACATTGCCCAAAAGAGTGTACGCTAGGTGCCATGGCATGACAATAACCTCCATAGTGGGGTTAAGATGGGCTTCTACGATAATCCCTTTTATGGAACAAGAAATGATCGTAGAGGGTGAACTAATCCAAAGTGCTTCGGAAAAGTGTCCCACTCCATTCAACCACTTCTTCTCCATGGCCTCCATGATAGATGTCTCATTTGGAGGATCGGGAGGCAAAGGAGGTACCGTAGGCCTAGGGGAAGGTTCTGTCAAAAGATTTCTAGCTGGCTGGATTTGGACAGAAGAGGGCGCCTTCCCTATTGGGTCATCTAAGAAATTTGAGGTGTTCTTGATATTTTCAGAAGGGTCATCCTCGAATTGATGAAGGAACTTTGGAGGTTAAATTTCTTCTTCCTCCATTGTTCCTGGTTCAGGTGAGGGTTCTATGGCTGAATAAGAGGATATGGAAGGTGATGGATCGGATTCAGCCACTAGAGGATCCTCATGGCTCGACTCAGATTGGCGGGGTTCGCTATGATTGGTGGGGAAGAAAGAGCTCACCATGAGGGAATCAAGGATCTCTCTTACTTCTCCTGGAGTTTTGCGAACAATCGAATCGCCGATGGTGTCGTCAAGATCTAAGGCAGCATCCGTGTCTAGACCCATGCAAAAGATGTATAATGATACATCATCGGGAATGGACCATATGTCTAGGTCAGAAGCCAAAAGTCGTAAGAACCTAGCCCATGCTGCACCTGTAGACTCCTTCTCTAATTGCTCGAACTTGAGAATGTCCATTGGGAGAGAAGCTATGCGATTGTACCATTGTTCCGTCCTCTTTGTGAGAGAGAATGAGTAACAAAAGTCATCGCGAAGTTCTTCCCAATTACCGTGCACACTCCCTACAGTGTGAATGTACCATTGTTCCGCTCTCCCCGTGAGAAAGAAAGGAAACAACTTCCACCTCACGGTTTTCTGTGTCATGCCTGGGATAACCAAGCATGAACACAGATCCTCGAATTCTTTCAAATGAATGTAGGGATCTTCATTGATCGCTCCAAAGAAGGGTCTATCCTGAACCATATCTATAAGGTCGGGGTTGAGTTCATGGTTGGATGAAGACGTTGATGGATCATTGAACTCGTAAGTTGAGGTGGAGAGGTCGTGAAAGGATGACCTCTCCATGGGTAATGGGGGTAAAGGTAGAACAAAGAAAAATGAAAAGATACGAGGACCACTAGGTACGAAGATAGATACAGCAACCGTTCCCTGGCAACGGCGCCAGAAAGCTTGTTGGGTATTTTAGCACCACACAAAATAAATCCGCAAGTGCACGGATACCGTTGTAGCTTTCACCTCAGAGTATTCCAAGGGTATCGAATCCAAGGGAACAGTGTGCACTAACTTCGTACTAGTCAGTCCAAGGACACACCCAGACAAGAGGCAATGATAGAGAGGATTCCTAAAGATAGCACTATAGATGAGATTAAAGGTCGATCTCTAGATAGAACTTGGCTTAGGGTACCGATAGCCCTGACTTAACAGGTGACTCCGGCACGCGGATCTATGTGGAACGGAGCTCTGACTATATCCAGCTGCGGAGGATCAACGAGGGCCAGACGGGCTGTCACCACCACCTGGACTGCCTCTACCTAACCTTGGGATAAGCCGAACGAATGATAATCGGTAGCGTGACACAATGTCTACACTGTGGTTACTGCCGTAGCCAACGGACTACAACACTCTGTACTTATAGAACTACGACCACGGAAGAGAACTGATCTCACTCACTATAGGTACTACTAGCTTATACTAAAGGCATACAGGAGAGCACTTGGCCCCGTACTATGCTTCCAACGTATACGAACGACTTGCAACAGACGAACGCATAAACCCAGGATCTACGCACTAGCAGAGGAAAAGGACTACTCAAGCAACCAAGCATAAAGCTAGAAGGAAGGAATCACGAATGTCACTTTGGTCTAAATGGAACATGCAGGGATATCCACTATATTCTAATAGACGAACACACATACAAACGTATATGAGAACTATGAACTTGTGCCACAAGATCAAAGGGTTGTGTTCGCGAAGAACACAAGCCTCTAAATCAAGAACACACGAAGAACACAAGAACATATCACCTATGCATGAATGCTACTTTAGTCTAAATAGAAAAATACAAGAATACTCACTTTAGTCTAAATGAAGAACAACAACATCGTAGAGGCACATGCCTCTCTCTCTCTCTCCCTCTCTACTCGAACACTAGTTAGGAGAGGAGCCTTGGATGGGTGGAGTGTGTCTCATTTCCTACCCCCTCCCCTTCTATTTATAGGCAAGGGGGTGGCTTGCTCGGAGTGCCAAGTGACTCCAAAACACTCGGGAATGCCTTGAGCAACCAATGGAGAGCTGCCACGCGTCGGCTGGGGACGAGAGGGGCTCCGAGTGCTTCGGCCGAACTGGGGTTCGGCCGAAACCCAAGTCAGTTCGTTTCCACCGCCTTTCTTCCAGGTGACTGCCAGGTGGGCCCTCAAGTGTGTATGGGTATGTATGCAGTGTTTTTAGCTTGTTTCCGTGGGTATGTGGGCCCTTTAATCCGCGTACTGGCTCCTGATTGGTCGAAGGTGTGTTTTCTTGGATCGGTGATGTGTCGTGGACACATGGCATCCAACGTGGCAACACGTCGCCACGTGGTCTGGTGTGGGTCCCACCGGGCCCACATATCGAGATGGTGATCTTGTCTTGTGCATATCTCTTTCATCCGGACTCAGAAGTAGACAAATGATATATCCATTTCGATCGTCTCGATGAGCCCGTCGCAATGGTGCAATCCAATTTGGCATTTGAGATTGTTATGGATGATGCCCTATTGGTGCCATTGACTCACTTGCTCTCAAACACATCATTTCATGTGCATTTTGGTGCATCCTGCAACAAAAGCTAGAAACACCAACACTTGTGGAAATTGTAAGTATAAAGCCCTATTCTAGTGTTGATGTCTACTTTCTATTTATTTTATGCAGGAGTTGACGGCATAAAAGTAGCACTTAACAGTCGTCAACAGTGTGGTTCCTCACCAAGGCAACAATTTTGCCTTTCTTCACAACCTACTCCTAATAGGCTGTATGTGGAGCTGTAGGTAGGGAAGATGTGGCATACTTGCCTCTCATGTTTTGCTAAGTCAAAGACCGGATCATTGGAAGAAATAAATATACATCCTGATCAAGATGTGCAAATGTGTGTGATGGATATGAACATGGCAAGGTGGATACTAGGCCCGGAAGTGGGTGCTAGATATTGCCATGCTTTTTATGAGGGATTGATGGTAAGGTGGACACTAGCCCCGGAGTAGGTACTAGTCATTACCATCTATATGGTGGAACTCTTTCTCTTGCACATATCAATCCCTTTTTTCTCCTTTTGAAACTTCCGAGACTTGGGCTAGCTCTCTTTATTTATTTTTGCCATGCTTTTGAGCATGCTTTTCTTCTTCTTTTTTTTAGCTAGCCCTTTGTCTCTATTGGAGAAATTTGGAGAGGGATGAATGATGCAAAGATGCATAGAGTTTTATTTATGGAGGAATGCATAAGCAATATGGAGCAAATGATGAATGCTAACTTCCAGTGTAGAAGTTTTAGCATGAACGTGTACGTGATCTTGATCAGGGGAGTATGAGTTCTAACAAGGGTCACAATAATTTGACAAAGCTCAATGAGAGAACAAGCTGCATATGTGGAGGCTAAGAACTAGAATCTACATATGGCCTTGGATAGGAAATTTCTCATCATTGAGAAACTCATCATGTTTTGATTTTTCAAAAAGGAAAACTCCTGATGTCAACCATCACTAAGCACAAGATCATAGCACTCTATTATACCATATCATGTCTCACAACAACTTAGGCAAGGATCATGCTTTTTTCTACCCACAGTTTTCACGCTAAGGTTTGAAAATACAAGCCAACGAACTCAAAACTTAGGTAGGATACAAAGTTGTAGGCAAGACATATGAGGAAAATAAACAGAGCAACTATTCATCATTTCAACCATAGAGGCAAAGCATTCTTACTAAGCATATCAAAGCAAACTAAGCAAACAATGATGATGGAAGCAAATAAATATTTTTGGTCTTTTTATTTTGCAGATTTCTTTGGATTTTCATTTATAAGATATTCTGAAAACGAAGGAAGATACAAGTTACCTCAGAATGGGGGTCCTCCCCCAAGCTAGCTTCAGGCTCACTGCGGAGGAGGGTAGAAGAAACCCTGACTCGCATAGTAAGCCCTCTGCGCCTCCATGTATTGCCGCTGATCTTGCTGCATGGCTACTATCCTCTCACCAGCCTGACGCTGCCACGCTGAGGTAGACCTGTGGACTGTACTAATCGAATGCCGCGGCCATGGAGGATTAAGATACTTCTCTACTACGTTGTACAAGGGTGTTGTACACCTTAACCTCCTGACAGATATTAAAGATCAGCTTAAATATGAATAGCGGGACTACATGTACTACATGAAGAGAAATAATAATGAAAATGATAGCAGATCAGCATCTCCTGTGGAAATTAAGACTAAAAAAGAAATAAGGGACTTGCATAATTATGTGGAGTCATCCAACGAGAAGATATTAAGGTTGGTACTATCAACAACTAATGTGGATGGAGAAAATGTCCTTGTTTCACCCCTGAAATGATAGAGGCGACATGTGCATAATGCTGATAGTGATGATGACCATGATGATGATGACGATGACGACTTAGATTGTGATGAATACAAAGAATGGCTTGTAGATTGCCCCGATGACTAGGGTACGTATGTTGCTTGTTCTACATTGTCCACATGTAGCCTTAACTGCACATTTTACTCACATACCAGTGATTCTAATTTGCAGGCCTATATGATGACTTCGGGGAGGAAACACAAAAGACGTACCAAAAATGGTTACAACATAAAGGGCTTTTGAAACGAATTCGTAAATACTTTTTCCTCATCGACTGTAGCTTATTTGTGATGAAAAGCTTGAACCTACTAATAAGTACAAGTGCTTTCCATTTTTTAGTGGCTTTTAATAAAGCTCAAGCTAAACCTACAGAAGTAGTTGTACTCCCACTTGATGAGAGCAATGACAGCAGCACAACACCGCAACCATCGAAAATGATGCCGCCATCACCGGAAATGATGCCGCCACCACCGGAAACGACGCTGCCACCACAACATCCATCACATGCTAGGAGAAAAAAGAAGATAAATGGTTATATAAGCTTCACACCTCCAGAAACTTCACTCTATATTGTTCATTGGTTTCTAAAACTGCTATTTGTTCAGTAGTAAATGTTATTTTCTCTGATGTGAATGCAAGTAGGTGGCAAAAAAGTTGGCCGTGGATCCCTGAAAGGGTTATCTTCATGTTCCAAGAGATCAAAATCTCACGGCGAAAAACTAAAAATTGAGTTCTCGGGAAAGTTGGGTGGTCCCCATGGAGGAAATAGACGTGCCTTTGTTGATGAGATTGTTTTACAGACAAGGATCAAGGCTCCACTAATAGGAGTTAGAGTTTGGAAAGATATTAGTCAAGATGTCAAGGAAGACATCGCAACACATATAATGGTATGTCACTATACATCGCATGCATCTCGTTAATGTTATATAGCAGATGCGTTCCCTCTATTTTCTTCGCACACAATTCTATGATTGCATCCAACCAAGAAGGATGGGTTTTTTAGGGCATTCAAGATCCAAAGAACAAGATTTGGAAGATTTCCCACCTACGCTACAAAGGTTGGCGAGGTGACTTGAGTGCTACATACAAGTCACACGACAGTTATGAGGAGAGAATGAAACACAAGCCTGAAGAGTTGAGCATTGTGGAGTGGCACTATTTGTGCCAGTACTTTGGAACTAAACGATTCAGGGTACATTTTTTCAACTTAATTTAAGAACAACATTACGAGTTATATAGAATATGAGTTCAAGCTTTCATTGCTTAACATAACTGTTTCATTCCTTGCAGAGAATGAGCGGCAAGAACTCTGGCAATCGCGGCAAAATGGTTACCAACCATGCGGGGGGTAGGGGTCGAAACCTTACTGTCAGTGGAGTTGGGAACAAGTAAAGTTGGGTTACAATATTCTCATCTTTCACTATCGGCATAAGACAATCATATATTAATGTCGTGCAATGGTGCAATCATAGCGAGATCCCAAAACTGGTGCTGAGCCATGCCAGTTGGAACTCTGGAGGGTTACTCACTCGAAGAAAGGAACATGGACATCTGAGATTGCTGAGAGTATTTATGTGAGTAGAAATTCGACCATAACCTTGCTTGCATATAACACTTGTTTAATTCTGCGCCAAACCATGGCCACAGTTTTCGATCTTACAATTCTTTCTTGTCCTCAGAATCGTACAACCAAGAAATTATCTCTGCTAGCAAATTCAGATGAAATGGATGAAGAAGAAACACCAAGTGTCACTTCTGAGGCTATTAGGGAAGAGCGATGATTCTAGGAAATATACAAGGAAACGACAAGAGTCAAATCCTCTATGTCATGTGGCCATGGTTACATGGCGAGTCGAATAAGCAACAAATATATTTGGGAGAGTGAGAGACATGGGTACCCATGGGTTCCCACCGGCCAGGGTCCCAGAGCCCCTATCAAGTGGACCCGACCTTCTAGAAGCCCCGCCGACCTGCAAAGTGGGCCCAACGACCTTATCCATGACTCCGACGACCCCGGGTGACCTGATCAAGATCCTAGAAGATCCGCCGAACTTGGCGTGCAAGCCAAGGCACTAGGATGTGGCGCGCCGCCGCCTGTAGCTCCGAGTATCACGGGATACTCCTTGTAATCCGGGAGATAAGCTTCCTGCAATTGTAACTGACCTAGACATGGGTCCACCGACCTTGAATGGAAGCCCTAGTCCGTCCTCCCCATATAAGGCGGCCAAGGACTCCATTCAAGGGGACATCTTCATCTTCATGCTCGCATAATCCACCACAACTGGACGTAGGGTTTTACTCTCCGGAGGCCTGAACCAGTCTAAACCCCCTTTGTCTCCCCGTGTTCATCGCCATACTCGCCTAGTTCTGAGTTCACCACGTGGACTACCACCTACGCTCTTAGGTCCCGATCCTCCATTAACCTGCAAACCTTTAGGGTAACCCCCTAGCGGATCTGTCCAGTCTCACCCCCTGATAGTTGGCGCACCAGGTAGGGGTGATCGAGAACTCGCCGTGCAGCATGGTGGCCCGATCTGGTGTCGTCTTTCCGGCGAGCATTGCGGCCATCCTCGCCAACCCCGTGGAGATCTGCTTTGGATCTTTCACGGCGACCTCTCCTGCTCCGGCAGCAGCAGCTTCTCCAGCGACCGCAGAGCAGGTCGTGACGGCGCCCGTCGCCACCCCCGTTTCCGATCTAGTATCGGAGACCCACCCACCCAGACCCTATGACCTCGTTCAGGGTATAGAGAACGTCATCGACATGATGAAGGAAACTCTGGAGATCTGCAAACGAGCCCAGCGCTCGGCGCAGACAGCGCTACGTCATGATGCGTTCCCCTTCGGCCTGAAGTCTGTGCCTGGCCTTCGTCTCAGCCATCTCTCCACGCCCTCCTAGATCCAATCTGGTCGTAGGCCATCTGGCGACCCACGGCCTGCACCTCACGCTCGGCGCGACCCTCTCGACGTGCCTTGCACCTATCACAAGGGTGCGAAGCACACCCTCCGCGGGTGCCGCCTGCGGAAGAAGATCGACCAAGAGCTCCCCTGCCGAGCCAAACGACCTACCCAGTCCCCGGACTGCGGAGAGTTCCAGAAGGTCCATGTTCGAGTCTCCCTAACGACTCAGACATCGTCTTCCGCCAAGTGCTCATGGTCTCCGAGAACGAGCCACCCCGTGTGGGCGCAACCAACTCCAAGGAAGTAGCCCGCATACAAGGCAACGCCCTGCATGCCCAGAGACGTGCGGAGGAACAACGCTGTGCGCCTCTTCCCTGCGCCCGGTATCTGCGCATGGAGTTCGAGGAAGCAGGGATCCCGACGTTCAACAGCCCTAAGGCCAACCTGGGTGCAGCCATCACACGACTCCAGCAAGCTCCGCTGATGCCTAAAGCCGAACAGGCCATCGCGTACCTCCGAGTCGCCAACGCCTTGGTGGAGGAAAAGAGCGCGGCCTCTAAGGCCACCACGTCTTCATCAACGCACCACTCACGCAGTTGATCTCATCGACCTCAGTGTTCCCACCTCTCCCCCGTTCAGGAAGAGGTCGCCCAGCACAACCCCAAGCAACCCGCCCAGCAGCCTGCTGCTACCGGTGACCTTTACGTCAACCTCGACGCCAATAGGCGCACTCGTGACGTGCGCGACTACGTCGACCAGCGCCACCGCGAGCGTGAGGAGCGAGAACTTTGCCACCGTGCGGAGTACGATCGCGAATACGGCCAACCTGGTGCCATCCACCGCATCATGGAGCGTGAGCTGCACGACCGCCACGACATCGAGAACAAGCGGCGTGCTCTCTACGACGCCGAGCATGGCGACCCAGGGCTTCTCCAGGGCAACCGGGATCGGAAGCTGTGCTCCCAGGTCATCATCCACTCTGCGCCTAGGGAAACTACTCCGGCCAGAACAACCGGTGACGACCTAGCTGTCACCGCCTTCCCAGCGCTGGCTCCCCGTCTCAGGACGGTGGACTACCTCGAGAACTTCAAGCCCAACATCAAGGAGTACGATGGGCGCTCGGATCCCAACATCTGGCTGTCAACCTACTACGTCGCCGTCAAGGCGGCCGGTGGCAGCTTCGACCACATGGCGGCCTACTTCCCGCTGGTCATGGGCAAGGCCCCCTCGCTATGGCTCAATAGGCTCGAGCCTGGCAGCATCAAGACCTGGGCTGACCTGTCCCAGGCCTTCACCTCCAACCTCCATGCGACCTGCGATCGACCTAGAAGCGCCTTCAACCTCGGGAGGGTCGTCATGAAGCCCAAGGAGCGGCTCCGCAACGACAACCACCGGTTCTTCGAGAACCGCAATGAGTGCGTTGGCGTCAGAGACGATCAGATCGTCGAAAGCTACAAGAAGGGCATCAAAGATCGCAAGCTCTTTGAGAAGATCCATGAATTTGGCGCCACCACCGTCAAGGAGCTGATGAACGTCGTCAACAAGTTGATGGACACAGAAGAGGCGCTGCAGAACTAGTTCGACGCCGACACCCCTGGCACATCCAGCGCCGCAGCGGACCCCATGTCCAAGCTCCGTAAGCGACCTTCCGAGGTCCTAGCGGCTAAAGGGCGGCGAGCTTCGACCTTCAACCAGGAGGAGTTCGACGCATTGCTCGACAGCCTCCGCGGGTTCCATGAGGGAGCCACCCAAACTCTCTGTGAGTGTTCCCAGTTCAAGAGGGTCTTCAGCACCCCCGTGGATCCCAAGCAACCGAGGAACGACAGTGGTTGCCGCGACAACCGCCGCTACAGCAACAGCTACCGCCGTGACGACCAGCGGGACCGGCGTGACGACCACGACAACCAGGATCCCCGCGACAACCGACGTGACGATCGCTGCGAGACCTCTCGCAGTGACCCACGTTCAGAAGACTGGTGAGCTTGCGACTGTACCTAGTTGTGATTGACTAAATATATATTTATGTCACTAATGTCTTGTCTGTCCTCTCATACAATGTGCAGACTCCCTCTGAAACCATCAACAACACAAATGAAGTAGCGCAGAGTAATGAAGTAGTGCGGAGTCAAGCAACGGTGGACAAGGTAATGATGACGTTTGGTTGTGATTGGCAAAATACAAATTTAACTCACTAATCGCTTGCATGCCCTCTTTTGCAATGTGCAGGCTACCACTGGAAACATCAATAATAATTCAAATGAAGTTGTACCTCCGAGGACAGTCCAAAATGTTCCCGCAGCACCAGTACTGCTGGATCTTGTAATAGCGAACCAGCTATTAACGACATTGAACAAGCTATCTAATCATGATGCATGGTGTGCATTGAATTACATCTAACATTGTTCCATTAATTAAGTTTATATTCACATTGATCCAACAAGCACTATGACAAAAGATAATGAAAATGTGACACCTAACATCACTGATAAAAGTGCCAACATTTTAAAGAAGTTGTTCAGTGACAGATGTAATAAGAGAGGTAATGCACCTTCTGCACTTCAAAGATTTATTCATCCACAAGTGCTACTGACGGAGTCTAAAACGCGATCAGGCAACAAGAATAGAGCACAAGAGGTACTAACTGGAATTGTCCTTTGAGGACCAGGTGTGTCCGAAGATCAGTGGAGGGTCGCTCCTTAGTGATGAGTGATTGACAACATTGTGTGGATTGATGCTTGGCTAAGTGTGTAGGTACAGGTTGCGGTTTGACTCGTGTCAGTACAGGTGAAGAACAAGCGTGAAAGGCCTTAGCCGTGGCGGCCTCTGAGTGATGGAAAGGCAAGTATGCTTGGTTCGATGGACCCGGTGGACGATGGGGTCAAGTGCGAGCTGTGCGGTGCAAGACTAGCGGGCTGAAGTCGTGAACATGGGCTGGTGCAAGGTAGCGGATCAAGGCCGAAGCTTGTACGCGGGGTTTGTTGGTTTGCCCACAAAACCATCGGTGGATGATTTCTTGGTTTGGGCCGCAAAATAAAGTCCGGAGGCCCGATGCGACGGAGACGTTGATCCGGGAGCTTCGGGAAGCTTCGAGGCGGGGGGGGCACGTGGCGTGATCGTAGGGCTTGCGTCGATGCTAAGCAAGGCCGCGGTGGAAGCGTGTCCGCTCGATGAAGACTTGACCAAAATGCCCCTGAGGGGTTGTATCTTCAATTCAAGTTGTAGGGGTAGCGTGGTCATTTGCCTCCTCCGGTGGACTTCGTATAAATAGCGGAGAGGTGGATGGCATCTAACTCTCTTGGACTCTAGGGTTTCCTCCCCCGGTAGATCGCTCTGGACTGCTTCTTTTCCTCTGCTTTCCTTAGGCTAGATTCTTGTATAGACTCTGACCTCTGGATGTATGGAAGCATTCGGCGTTGCGGTGATCTCCTAGCTCTTTGATTTTCGTGTCATTTTTGGGGCTATTTTTGGGGAGTTTCGTTCTTCTCTCGATTCGGAGATTTGAGGGCGTTTTCTCTCGGATTTCTTTGAGGAGATCATGGGTAGATGCCTTGCGCATCTTTGTGTGTGATCTTGACCCCTCAAACGCTAGGAAAAGCCTTTGATTTGTGAGTTTTTGGTCGAAGCCCGAGTTCTTAGTGGTGAGGTTCGTGTGATCCGCGATTCCCGGTGATTTAGGGAGTTAGAGGCTGAGATTTTTGGGGTATAGCTTCCTCTTGTGACGCTTCTCATCTCCCCCAAATCTTGTCTCAAGAGCTCTAGCCGTTTGGGAGATCTGGTGATGGATTTGGAGGGCTGACTTCGCGGGTCAGGCTGTTTCTGCTCTGTCCGCGCCTGGCGGACTATCCGCGGAACGTGTCCGGACTGTCCGCACGACTGCAGTTCCTCGCGTGTTCATTCGTGTTCGTGTGCGTTCGAGTTTCGATCCATTTCGCTCTTAGGGTTTTGTCGCTGGAGGTTTTGCCGACTGTCCGCGTGTGGTTCACGGACCGTCCTCGTGGGTCGGTTTTTGTCTGGGGTTGGTCTTGAGTTTCTCTGGGGTTTTCAGCGAGTCCGGCGGACTGTCCGCGTGCCCTGGTCGGACTGTCCGCGTGGAGTGGTGTTTCTCCCAGACCTTCTGTTAGTTCCTGAGTCTATTTCGGACCGTCCGCGCCTACCTGATGGACCGTCCGCCCTACCCTGGCGGACTGTCCGCGACAGCCAGGCGGACTGTCCGACCTAGACGCAGGAACTTGCCAAGTTTGTTCGGTTCCTTTGATTCTTCTCTTGTGCTTCCGCGTGTGCTTTGAGGAATTGTTCCTAAGACTTGTGGTTGATCCATAACCTTGTTGTCTTGGCGATTGACGTTTGATTCGATCCATCTTCCGTGTGTGACTCGGATTTGAGTGGGGCCTTGGCCGAGTTCTTTTCGAAGAATTTTTGTTGGCTCCCATTCACTCCCCCCTCTCTGGTCGCCTATTCGGTCCTTCATCCTTTCGTAATGCCATTAATATTTTCCACTTCCAATTCATATGTTGTTGCATATGCATTAAAAGACAAATTGGGTTCAGATGCTGAAATTCTCTAATTCGTTTACATTCAGGATGGCATGGAAGATGCTCCGGTGCTGAAAAGGAACTCAAGATTGGCCAACAGAGTCCTACCTACCAGCACCAAACCTAGCAATAAGAAACTTCCGCTCCAGCCTAGATGAAGATCATCAAGTGTAGGAATGATATCCAGATTGTAGCAATGCGTAAGAATAATATAGGTTCTTTGGTTGTGTGAACCTCTTCGTGTACATCAACGGCAATTAGTGTTGCAATTTGGTTCACGCATACGATGACGACCCATGGTTTGTTGCGTGACCCTCTTCATGTACAGTGATGGCAATTAGTGTTGCGATTTCGTTCAAGCATATGGCGACGGATACGAGTTCGATGTGATCTCCAACATTGCTATTGCAACAGCACATGTGTCATATTGCGACACAATGATTTGATCGTAATAGCGCTAGTTTGCAACATACCGAAGTGGTCCCAAATACCACTATCGCAATGACGAATTGCGTTGCAATAGCCGTATTGCAACGACACTGATCGTCGTGACTTGAACAGATTGCTACGCCAGGTGCTGTCGCAACACTTCTCTCTATAGCGACACCATTTTTGGGGGGTCGCAGAAACCTATTGCGACCGATAAAATTGCGACGCCCACCAACGGACTCAGTTGGTCGCTACACGTCCCATATTGCGACCAAAACACCCAATTTGCGACGGTTTCGAGGTGTTGCACTATGGCCCAAACATTGTAGTGGAACAATTCAACATGCTCAAAGCGTAGCGGAAGCCAACACAAAGCGAGGCACAAAAAGCTTGCACAAGAGATTTTGCACAACCATTATTAAGTACTCACACAGTAAGCATGCACAAGGTTAACTAAGAGATTCTCAATTAATCATGCAACCATTAGCAAGAGAAAACAGCTAACACAAGGAATTAAATGGAGCTCAGCTGCGCTAGTACAAGCATCGGCCTAGTAGAAAAGAGCTAGTGAAAATATCACTGAAAAGCTACAGGAAGCAATTATCAAAATAGCCAGATAAAATAGCTAAGAGCTGTACGCACACAAGAGCTCAAGTAAACAATTCACCAAGCTAAGCAATGATTAGCTTATCATTAACTACTGTGGTTTGAAAGTGATGGTGCCTTGAAACTGAATTATGGTGCTGAACTGAGCAAGCTTGAATGGGTTGCTTTGCTGCTGTTGCCCGCACGTAGCTCTGCACGCCAGGATCTGGCATGCTTGCGCTGCAGCGCTGACCGTTGCTCGCTGCTGGACGCCGGGATGCCTCGAGCACTTGCCCACGCGTGGCCGCTGGTGCCTGCTGCTCTCTCGCCTGGGTTGACCACTGGTCGCTGGTGCAGCTGCTGGGTGTGTGTAGCAGCGTGCAGCCTGGGGACGCTGGCCTGGCGCGCGTGCTGCGCGCGTGAGTGCCCCGCTGCCCCCAACACGCTCGGCTACTTCCCCTGCACAACAGAACAAAAACAAATGCAGACGAACTTCCAAACTTTGATTTGAAATTCCGCCCAAAATACTCCACGAATTGAAATGAAATTTGAGCAGTAGATGCACAACCTCAAGGGTTAATAGATCTGAGAAAATCTCTAATAAAGCTCAAGTATTCATCACGAAATTCGAAGTCAACCAAAATCCTACCAAAAAACCGGTTTTGAAAAAACTTGAAATTCAAGCCGATTCCGAGATGGACTTGAGTGGGGATCATATCGCAGTTGCTCACAAAGATCTTAGCAATAATTTCCTCAAAGAAAATGCCCTCGAAACGGCCTCAAATCCGACGAACGAAAATTCCTCCAAAAATACCTCCGAAAATGCAGAAAAATAAAAACGCACATGATTAAAGGATTTGACACAAGATTAACATAGAGAAATCACTATGAATCATGTAGCCATATCCAATTATAAGCCACTCACAAGAATCACAAATCTTGAATGGCAAAAAGCTCAAACAAAAAACCAACTCTCTCCTCTCTTCCTCTCACCAAGAGCACTCAAAATGAAGTAGTACTCCCACCCTATAATCCAAAGAGATGGCTGCCCAAATCAGCCACTCTTCCTATAAATAGAGCCCTCCGGACAAAAAGGTGAAGTGCCCCTATACTAGGAGTTACAACTCAAGCTCACATAGGCGCGTAATGGTCAATACATGAATGCACTCATCGAGCGGATATACATCCACCGAGCCTCGCGTCCTCCCGCGCAAGCACCTCGATCACGCCATGTGTCCCCCGCTTCGGAAGCTTGCCAGCACCTCTGGATACCTTCTCCGTTGCGCTGGGCCTTCGGGCTCGGTTTTGTGGCTCTACCGAGAAATCTGATGGTTTTGTGGGTAAACCACCGCAAACCTCGCGGACTAGACGCAACCTCCACGCCAAGCTTCTTCTTGACTTGGTCACCACGGTCACCCCGTCTCGATGTTGGTTTTGAGGCTCAACTAACAAACCATCGAGCTCGGCTTTGAGGAGCAACCGAGGAACCCGATGGTTTTTGTGGGTAAACCACTGAAAACCTCGTGCACAAGGCACCCGACCTCCACGCCAAGCATCGGGCACGCCAAGCCTTTCACCTCCAGCTCCCGGACGGTCTACTCAGTCTTGCCCCGTTCAATGACTCGGTCCTTGCCTTGCACCGACTCGGTGTTGGTTTTGTGGAGTAAACCAACAAATCTCGCGTACAAGCTTCGGTCGTCAGCTGCTACCTTGCACCGGCTAGGTGTTGGTTTTGTGGAGTAAGCCAACAAACTCCACGTACAACCTTCGGTTGTTAGCCTCTACCTTGCACCGGCTGGGTGTTGGTTTTGTGGAGTAAACCAACAAACTCTGCGTACAAGCTTTGGTCATTAGCCGCTACCTTGCACCGGCTCATTTTACACAACTTCGTCTAGCTCTTCTTGAACCATGTGGCCTGCACTTGATCTCGTGTCCACTGGGTCCCTCAAACCAAGCCTACTTGTCTCTCCATCACCTCGGAGGCCACTTTAGTTACAACCTTTCGCGCCTACTCTTCATCTGCAACAATGCAAACCAAACCGTAACTGACCTCCGTAATACTAGGCCAAGAGTCAGTCCCCATAATGTTGTCAACCACTCATCACGAGTGTATCGACAACACACCACTAAAATAATATAAGAAACACACACACAACACAACACACAAAGCCTCAAATCATCTAGTCAATCACTCATCACATACAAACCAAGACACATCTCAACTTTGTTTCTCACGATGGGGAGCCCTCGCTGAGGGCGCGGGCCCGACAACAGTTGCTGGTGCCTGAGGCGACCGACACACTGTTGACGTTTGATTATCGTTGCAAAGTTCGTTTGGACTTGCAAGCGGAAAAATCCCTCATCGTAGTTAAGGAACCCTTCTTCCCTTGAGTGGTGAACCTAAGGTATCGAATCCGTGGAACAATATGTAATGTAAAATCAATCTAATAACCGAAAAACACTTGCTTCTTTGAAAGGCTTCGAATTGCATCTAATCTACTAAGATCAAAAGAGGTAGCAAGAGAAAGCATTGAGGTACCGATCTAGAGAGGGGTCTAGATCGAGTTTATGTCGTCGTTCCGAGCAAGATAAAGAGAGAGTAAAACGAATCTCATTGAACGCTTCTTTAAATCGTGACCTTCGGTCAAACCCCCTAAGTCGCCCCGCCGTACTCAGTGTCAACATCCTGTCATGATGTTCCCCTTTCTATGCGGTCGAATCTTAGAGCACACCCGCAAGGAGTGCGTTGAACTACTTGGTAGATCGGGTATGTACCTCTAGCCACCGCGGCTACAAGAACATCCCATGCAATCTATCTCGAGAATAGATTGAGGAGGAAAACACCCAAGCAAGAACAAGAATTGCAAACGAAAGTACTTGATCGCTAAGAATGGGATCCATTAAAACTCCATCAAAAGTATGAATACATGAATAAGATCCAACCGTGATCCTACCTTGACCTTGATTCACACCTCCGGAACTCCGACGTGGTCTTCCTTGCAAGGATCCCACGCCGGCTAGGCAAACCCTAGACGACTAACTCGACCCTCCTCTCCGGGGTGGTGTCCCTCAAGCTCCTCTGCTCCTCAGCGGCGAATGACGAATTGCTTGATACGTGGCTCGAGGTACCGGGGCTATAAATAGCCCGAGGATCATCTAGGTCAAAGGGGGCGACGAACCGCCCCGGGGATGGGCCAGGCCGGTCGGCCTGGGCCGACCGGCCCAGGGCCTCCTCGGCCCGGTTCGTCCCCGGTTTTCTTCGTGAAGCTTCTCGCGACTTCCTGAGTTTTTGCCGAGATGCATGTGGGCCCTTGACGTCATTTTCCTCGCGGTTTAGATAAGGGGGCTTTGCGTATGAACTCCCGCATCTTCCGTCTAGGTTCTTCGCACTTCTCGGCTTCACGCTTTAGTCCTTGGCTTGTTTGGAGTCATGTTCATCTTGTATCTTGACTTGTCCCGGGGTCCATGATCACCTTGTAAATCCCTTGATGAACTTTACCCGGAAGTCCTCATTTAAGCTCTTGATTCCTGTGTAAACAACAAACTCCAAAAACCGTGCACGAGTGCAAACATAGCATATAATGGGGGTTAGGATCGTTAGTGTGAATATCAAATCAATACCAACATAGAAGGTAAACAAGTGGCTAGGTTGACGGAAATCGACCGCCAACATGCCCCCATGCTTAAACCTTGCTCGTCCTCGAGTAAGCCTTCTATGGATATCAGTGTTGCCCTTCAATGTTCAAAACCCTACACTTGATCATACATGAGAAAACATAATGCTCTCTAGTTTTATATTCATTAAAGTTCCATAATGTACTAACTTTTATCTTTATGGAGGGTAGATATCATTCAAGCTCTTTCCACAAGTACTTGATCAAGCTCTCAAACTTTTAAACAAATCTCAGAAATTTTGAAAAAAATAAAGAAATAAAGAATGAGATAAAGAGAAAAATTGCTTTACCAAGATCAAAAATAACCATCTTGCACTTTGCTCATGTACTCTCATCTCACTTGTTTCTCAAGCCTACTTGTTCTACTCCTTTCCTCTCTCAAAGTATATGGTGGAAAGCTTTATGTGGATCTATAGGAAAGTTTAGTCCTACCAAGATATTATAGTTGAGATATTATTAAAACAAGACTAGCTTCTCATGGACTTACCGAGACTCGTCAAAAAGGTCATTGGAAAAATAATGTTATCAAGGAGGGGGGAGAAATGAACACACACTTTTAGATAGGTGGACATGTGCAAATGGCAAAAAGTGATCCCAAGGCACAAATGAAGTCCTCGTTATCGGATTGCACATGGTTGGAAAGATGAGTATGGGTCTTGATCTTGAATCCTCTTGAAAACTCAAAAGCACTAAAGCATAGCTAGAGAACCGGGGAGCTTTATTATATATATTTTCTTTCTTTTTCTCATCATTCATTTTTTGTTCTTTTTCCTTCATCATGCTTTTTCTCTCCTTTTTTTTATTTATTTGCTCCCCTTGAACTCTGCTATACTAGCACTTCCTTGGCAACCCCCCCATGCTTAGACGTTTGCTCGTCCTCGGGCAAAGAGGTGATAAAAATGCCAAGGTGGGAATTGAAGCTCTCATTTTTTCTAAGAGAGAGACACTCAAAAAATCTTCTAGGGATCCTTTTGGAAGTTTCCCTTTCTCACTCAAAGTACTTTCCTTGTAATCTTCTCCATAATATTCATCCATACTCATATATTGGGTTGTGGTCAAGGAGGTGAACACAAAAAAGATATATTTGGGTTTTGGTTGGATATCCGGCGAGGTTTGTGAAATTCCCAATGTGGAAACTCACAATGCACGGATAGAAGAGGCTAGCATAAAGAACCATACACAAAAAACGGAATGAACAGCTTCTTAGTCTCGGGCCAGAGAAATCAGGCCTTGAATCAATGCACCCAAAAATAAATCTTGTATATACTAAGGTTTTGCACTCAAGTAAACTTAGGCTTTGGATGGGAAGAGCAAAATGCAAGCGGTACTTGTGACAAGGTTAGCATAACTTTTTGAGAATAAAAAGGTTCTTTGATTCATCCAAAGTTGAGAGCAACGAAAAGAACTATGGGACTTGAGTTATCATAACCTCCACACAAGATTAGGCTAGCATTTAATTTAAATTTCAGATTCATGTTAAAAGAGAGCACTAGCTTAAACATGCATAAAACAAGCATAAGATTGAGCAAAGCGGCAATCATCATCACATATCAACAGGTACAAATTTTCCATCCATATTAAGATCATAAAGCAACAGTGAAACTTATTCATGATGATGGATAACAAACTACTACTACCACACATGCTGAAATTAAATAAAAACAAGAAAATACTACGCAAACATAAACGCACACAAGATGAAAATAAAGAAAAGGAAAAGGAAAAATCAAACCACACTTAAAAACTCCGTCCCTTTCTTCCTTCTTCATTCTTCATCCGATTGTCCTTGCTCTGTTGGTTGGCTTTCATTGAATCCTTGCTCATAATATTGTTGCATGGCCCCTCCATGAAATTGATGAGGCGGCACAAGTTGAAGACGTCCCAATTGATGGGCGATTCCCGCCGTTCCTTCATGCCAATGGTTGACATGGCTTCGAATCCTCTCGACGTCTTGTTCGTTCCTTTGCATATATGCCCCAATAATGGCTGCACTTTATTGGGATTGGGGCATGCTTGCATAAGGTGCCACAAATGCTTCATTGGGCACAACAAAAGTTGGTGGAAAATATGTTGGAGGAGGTGGTGGCATGGCTGCACCACTCCCCCATGCTTGCATTGGCACACTTCCGTAGTGAGGTGGTGGCATAGGAATTCCGCCATAGGGTTGATGGTAGGCCGCTCCTCCTTGCTCTTGGGCTGCGGAAGATGAACCTTCTTCTATGATTCTTCCCCTCTTATTCTTCTTGGCCGGTACTAGAATTCCTTCTTCTAACCAATTCTCTCTCCCTTCAATAAATAATTTCAGCTTCATGTTAGGGAGAGGAACATTGACTTTCGCCACCTTGTACACTCTCTTCTCATCTCTACTAATATATTTCCCTTGCTTCATATAATCAATTCCAAGTGAATTTCCCGCAAGGATGAATTTTGGATTTCTTGTAATACCCGGCTTCCAGAAATTGCTATCATAGAGAGATAGCATCCCGAACCAATTTGTCCACTCCCCGATATTGCCTCACAACACCACCGATTGATCATAATATATGACGGATCAATGGCTTGCCTTGCAATCAACGCCGAATAAAGCCAATTAACTTCCATATCGGTAACTTTGGACTCTCTCATCCTTCCCAAAATCCTTTTGCTCATCCAAGAGTGAAATATCCGGATGATGGGATTCCGAATGCTATTTCTTTGTCGGTTTTCTTCCCCTGAAATCATGCTCCAAAATCCGAAACACACTTTCACTAGCATTTGCTTGCTCCGGGGCTTCCCTCTGAAAACCGAGCAACTCTCTAATTTGCTCATTAGAAACTATGTGCTCATCATCCTTCAATCGAAATGAGAGGGATGACACCCCTTCATTAATAACCGGTGCCATGGTCATGAGAATCTCCATGGCAAGCTCCAAATGAATGCTCACTCCTACTCCATCGGAAAATTGCCCCCATCCAAGGTTGTTCATCATTTGATAGATATCCGGGGCAAATCCCAATACTTGGAGAGCATCATCATCAAAGTCAACATTGGGCACAACCCTCTTCTCTAGGCGCCCAAGCCTCTCCCCCTCCTCCTCCGACATCATAAGAAATCCATACTTGCAACGTCGTGGAGTGTATGGTGGTGGAGCGGATGAACGAGTCGAACGACGAGGTGGAACGGGCGGCTCCTCCGTTCGCCCTTGCGGTTCGGTGTACTGCATAGACGAGCTTCGGGTGTTCCTTCCACTAAGGAGCATGGTGTCGCTCCTTGATGGCGCCACGTCTTCTTCCATACTTCGCGGCGACTCGGAGACCGAGTGCCTCCGCGAAGAACTTGTTGATGCCGGCCTTGATGATGATGATTGCGTCTTCCTCCCAAGAACCTTACCAAAGACCTTCTTCATCTTGTAGTTGCTGCACAAATCACAAACAAACTCTCCCGGGGGTTTCTCGTCGGTAGAAATACACACAAAAGAAGTATATGGAAGAGCAAAGTTTGTGATGCAATTCTCTGAATTTTTGGACTCAAAGAGAAGAACGAATTTTTCTGGAGAGTTTCTGGAGGTTCTGGACAGAGAGCTCAAGAACACGAACTAGTAAGCAAGCAAGAGACTCACCTGTGAAAGATGGAGGCAGGGGGTGCAAATATAGGGCAGGCCGACCGGCCTGGGCCGACCGGCCTGGGGTCCCTGCCCCCTGCCTCGGCTCTGGTTTTCTCCCACTTGTTGTTTGTCGCATCATGACCTTGTGTCCTCGTGCTCCACGCTGATCCACCGCCCAAACTCTCTCAGCCATTCCTTTTTCTTTTATGGTCAAGTCCTCATCTTTGATCATTTCCTTTGTGTCACTTCCATGCCTCCTTGCCTCCCATGTTATCATTTATAACCTGCAAAGATCAAAGCAATGCTGCCCCCCATGCTTGTCCCATGCATGCCAAAAGATTCTTGAATGATGGTGTGTTCCCGTGATGCATCATGGGTCATTAGAGGCTCAATTAAGTTCAAAACCTTCCCTTGATCATGTTTAGATGCTAATTACTTCTCTAATTTCGAAAATTAAAAATTAATTCAGAGATATCAATGAGTTCAAATGTATTTTTAAAGGAGTTTTTAGGCATCAAAAACATTTGTAAGTCGAAACTTTCCGACTACATTGATTTTGGTTACACCGGGATCACTTGCTTTCATTAATTGATAGCGAGCTCCTCCGGCTTGACCGTGGGGGTATGGGTTTAGGTTCTAATTTTGGCTAAATAAGAGAGGGATGTTTTGAATGAACAAAAATAAATGAGGCATGGAAAAATCTAATTCTAGAGAAACCAAGGTTCACGCGAGTCCTCGCATGCGTCAAAGATTAAAAATCAAAAAGGAACAACGCGGGGCTCTACTCGTGTGTTTTTATGAGGTAAAACAAACCAACCTTATCATCATGAGGAGGATGAAAGGTGTGGGTAGGTTCTGAAATTTTGGAGTTGGTTTCTCGGAAAGAGGCAAATAAATCGTAGGATGGCTCATTGAAGGACTGATTAGGCGAACCAGAGAGGGGGGGAGTGAATGGGAGCCGATAAAAATTCTTCTCGAAGGAGATGAGAACTCCAACAAGACGAACACGGCTTCCAAATCACGTCTCCGACCCAACTACCCAAGTTGGCCAAGACCACGCAGCCACTGGAGTGCTACTGGTCCTAGGAACCAACACTCAACCCTCCGAGCCAGAACTCACCAAAACACACAGCGGAAACTTGCACGGCTTGCTGCCTGTGCTACACCGGTCAGACCGATGACCTGCGCCGGTCAGACCGGTGACACCGGTCAGACCGGTGGACAGCGCCGGTCAGGCCGGTGGCTACAGCAGCCGCACAACAAACGTTCCAGGAAGCCTCAGTGACTCCTCTAGGCCCTGGAACAAAAACCACCTCCGAAACACAACCTGGAAGTAAGAAGAACCCCTCACAAAACCTAGCAAAACAACTCCAAACACGCCAAGAACTGACCAGCAGAACCACGGGACAAAACCACACGGACAAGGCTGTTCCCCGAGACAAAAACCCACCAAGGGCTAGCACCGGTCAGACCGGTCAAGAGCACCGGTCAGACCGGTCGCGCCTGGGCAGCTCGGGATGAACAGCGCCCGCGAGTCAACTCCCCCAAATCCAACTCCCGATCTCCCGATTCGCTCCACGGTTTTGCACAAGACTTTGGGGATAGTAGGAACACCTCATGGGTACTCCATAGCCAAGATTTGGTCCACCAAAACTTGTCAAATCAAGAGGAATCGAAGAAATCCCACCAAGAACGCCTCTAACCCTAGAGCCACGAAAACCCCAAAATCGAGCCCCTTTGCTCACGGATTTGGGAGGGGAATCAAAGGGAAAAGAACCACGAAGGGTTCATGCATACATCCCCCACCAAATCCCAAAGAGAAAGGCCTCGAAATCACTCCAAGAAAATCGCCAAGAAAGGGCTCCGAAAATCACCAAAAAGGAGAAACGGGAAAGACACAACCAAGCCTTGAGGAACCACGCCGAATCATCTATACATACCAAAGAGGTTCATACAAGGTCTAGCTTGCCGCCCGATCATCCTTCCCTCTCACAAGATCTCACCATGAAGCTCTCAAGCTAGTCCTACGAAAATCCTAAGAAAATAGGAAGGAAAATAGGAAAACCAAATGAGCTAGGGTTCCAAGAGATGGCTGCCATCCTCTCACCACTTGGGTTATATGGAGGCAACCGAAAGACGAAAATACCCTTACTAGCTAACTAGGGATACATGCCCCTCAAGGGCGAATTCGGAAATCTTTGTCTTCGCTCCATCGGACGGATGCCCAGCGACCGCAAACTTGCTTAGCCTCGACGCAAGCCTTGCGATCCCGACGCGTGTCCTCCGCTTCGAAGATTCCGGACTGCGTCGTCGCACACCGGTCAGACCAGTGCTCCTCACCGGTCAGACCGGTACCCACCGGTCAGACCGGTCTGGAGCTGCTGCACCTCCGTCTTCGGTTCTTCGGTCTTGGCTTTGTGGATCAACCAAGGAACCCAGTGGTTTTCTGGTGAACCACTGGAAACCCCGCGAACTCGGTGTAGCCTCCGCCAATCACCACTCATGACTCGGCTCCCACGTAGTCCCGGCTCGACCTTGGTTTTGAGGCTCAACCAAGAAACCGTCCATGACTTCATCTTGCCGTTCTTGCCACCATGCGGCCCGCACTTGACCCCGCTGGCCACCGGGTCCCTCGAACCAAGCCTACTTGTCTTCTCCACACCTGGAGGCCTCACCGGCAACGACCTTTCGCGCTTGTTCTTCACCTGCACCTGCGCCAGTCAAGCCGCAACCTGCACCTGCAATACTTAGCCAAGAATCAGTCCACACCACGTTGTCAATCACTCATCACACCAGGAAGCGACCATCCACCGGTCCTCGAACCACACCTGGCTCTCAATCTCCCCCTTGATGAGTGCATTGACAACACACACGTTTTGGTAACCAAGAGAAAAGGAAAAGAAAAGAAACGACTAAAAGAAACTCCAACAAGCGATCGAAAGCCAAAGAAAGGCAAAGAGCAAGATCACTTGAAGAAGACAAGTCTCGGACCCCTTAGGCAAGGGCAACGGCTCGACACATCCGAGACAAAACATGCTCAAGCAAAAAGCACAAACCAACAATCCAAAGCTCGAAAACCACAAAGAGCTCCCCCTGCACACATGCAAGCTCCCCCTGAACCAATGCAACTCCCCCTGGACGAATGCATGCGAGCCACTTCACGAAACAGAGCAGCTGCAACAGCTCAGCTCTGACCGGTCAGACCGGCCAACACCACCGGTCAGACCGGTGCTCAACATATGAACAGGACCAGCACTCTGACCGGTCAGACCGGTGACCTCAACCGGTCAGACCGGTGCACAACAGAGCCCAAAAATGGCTCGAAACCACCTGAAAACCTTCCAAATGCATTCAGTAGGCCAAAACATGCTCAAACTTCTCCCCCTTGTTGACAATGCATGAATCAAGCCAAAAATGCAAAAAATGCAACCTAGAGCTTCTCAAATAGACAAAATTCAACATAGGATGCTACACATGTCCAAATGAGCAAGTTAGATACTCTATAGCTTCGTAATGACATAAACTTCATGATCACCAAGTTTCACAACCATTGGGCGAAGCTAAGATAGAATTGAGCAATTTTGCGAAAAATCACCCTCTCATGAGCAAAGTCCTAAACATGAGCAAAACATGTCAAAATGGCAAAGCCACACAAACTTCATGCTAGGACAACCATTCTAAGCATAAGACCATCATAAACACCCACAAGCACCTCATGTCATGTCAAAGCCACCGAGCCATGTGCCTACTTCTATATATGAGACTTCTCATTGGTAGGCATCATGCAACGATTTAGCACCCAAAGCAAATTAAAATTAGCACATATGACATGGGAGCACATTTTTCAAGCAATTTACATTTCATTTTCAGATTTATAATTGGTACATGAAATGTCTTTGCGACAAAAAGGAACTTATGCCCCTCCACAAGATGAAGCATGGGGGCTAAACATTCATGATGGCAAATGAGCCTTTGGCCCCATATGATCAAAATAAGCTATCCAACCACAAATTAAGCATAGCCAAGCCACAAAAACATGTCAAGATCATGTAAAGGCATTTACTCACAAGAGAGCATATATATGAAATTTTTCAAAAACAAAGCCATCAACCATGGATATAGACCAAGATTATCAAGAGCTAAGCCAAACTAACCATAGCTTACCAAATTAGCTCACAAAGACATATATGTCATTCCATGGTGAACAATGTATATAGGAGAAGCCTTTCCTAAACAATGCATATGTTACAAAATGCATGCAACCTAAGATACAAAGATGCCTATACATCATGTTACATATGCCATGCCAAATGCAAGAAATGCACAAAGGAAAGCTATACATATGCTACAAAGGAGCTCCCACACACCAACTCAAGAAATCAAACAAACACCAAGCTCCCCCCGCAAACGAGTGAAAGTTGCTTGATCTAGGGGTTTGGTGAAAATATCGGCTAGTTGGTCATGTGTGGGTACATGGATCAAAGCTATCTTCCCTTTCTCTACGTTGTCTCTCAGAAAATGATACCTCACTTCTATGTGCTTGGTTTTGGAATGGAGCACTGGGTTCTTTGCAACGCTTATGGCACTGGTGCTATCACATTGAAGTGGGACATGGGTATACTCCTCACCAAAGTCACTCATGGTGTATGTGATCCAAAGGAGCTGAGAGCAACAACTAGCTGCGGCCACATACTCTGCCTCGGTAGTGGATTGAGCAACACTCGACTGTTTGCGGGAAGACCAAGACACCAAAGAAGAACCCAAGAACTGGCAAGTCCCAGAAGTGGACTTCCTATCCAACCGACACCCGGCAAAATCCGCGTCTGAAAAACCATGAAGCGCCAAAGAAGAAGACGCAGAGTACCAAAGGCCGAAGTCGGGAGTGTGTCGCAAATACCTGAAAATGCGCTTGACTGCTTGCCGATGCGAAGTCCTCGGAGACGCTTGAAAACGAGCGCACAGACACACCGAGAATTGAATGTCCGGCCTCGTCGCCGTCAAGTAGAGGAGTGACCCGATCATGCTCCGGTACTCCTTCTGGTCGACGTGTTCACCTTCCTCGTCCGCATCAAGAGCTGTAGTCGTACTCATAGGCGTCGCCATGGCCTTGGAGTCCTCCATCTTGAACTTCCTCACAATGTCCTTGGTGTACTTAGCTTGGTGCACAAATGTTCCTTCCTTTGATTGCTTGATTTGTAGCCCGAGGAAGAACTGCAACTCGCCCATCATGCTCATCTCAAATTCCCTGCTCATGTCTTCTGCAAACCTTGCAACAAGAGAGTTAGACGAGCCACCAAAGACAATATCATCCACGTATACCTGCACAATCAGGATATCTCTGCCCTGCCTGAGGAGAAACATGGTCTGATCGACCTTTCCCATCTCAAACCCTCTCTCAAACAGGAACCCCCTCAACCTACCATACCAAGCTCTAGGCGCCTGCTTCAATCCATACAGCGCCTTCCTCAACTTGTATACCCGGTGGGGGTACTTCTCACTCTCAAACCCCGGTGGTTGCCTCACAAACACCTCTTCCTCCAACACACCGTTCAGGAAAGCACTCTTCACATCCATCTGGTACAACTTGAACCCTTTAGCCACGGAAAAGGCTAGAAGGATCCTGATCGCCTCCAAACGAGCTACAGGAGCGAAAGTCTCCTCGTAGTCGATCCCCTCTTTCTGACTGTACCCCTGAGCAACAAGTCTCGACTTGTTCCTCACCACTTCTCCTTTCTCTCCCTCTTTATTTTTCCACACCCATTTTGTCCCAATCGGCTTACACCCCGGAGGAGGGTCAACCAACACCCAAACTTGGTTCCTCTCAAAATTCTCCAACTCCTCATGCATCAAATTAACCCAATTATGATCAGATAACGCGTGTCCAATGTCTTTGGGCTCAAAGGTGGCAACAAAAGCAGCATGAGCGAAATGAGAATTGTTCCGAACCCTCGACCGTGTAGTACGTTCATTCATGTCGCCGATGATTCTCGAAGCTGGGTGATCCACTTGCACTCGCCGGGGAGGTTCTCGCCTTGATGCTACCTCCCCCTCAACAGCAGCTTCGCCTTGATCTGGGTTTGTCGTTGAAGGTGTGGGAGAGGGTCCATTCTCGATCGTCGTCGAAGTAGTAGGTACATGTTCAGCCGCGGGCACCACACCGCCATCTTCATCATCTCCATGTTCATGCTCCTCCTCCTGAAAGATCTCCTCGCCAAGTTCGTCGTCACCTGCACACTCAAAAACAAGCGGACTCCGTGGCTGTGTCTCGTCGAAGGTTACCTCGCAAATCTCCACGATTTGGTTAGTTTCAAGATTGAGCACACGAAATGCTCTAGAATGAGATGCATAACCAAAGAAAATACCATCGACAGACCTAGCCTCGAACTTGTCCAACTTCTTCCCTTTCTTCAGAATGAAGCATTTACAACCAAAGACATGGAAGTGACTCACCTTGGGTGTGCGACCGTGCATCAACTCGTAACGGGTTTTCTTCTTGTGAACCCTGAGGTAGATCCTGTTCGACACATAGCACGCGGTATTGACCGCCTCAGCCCAGAACCTTCTCGGAGTCCTATGCTCGTCGAGCGTCGTCCGAGCCATCTCGCATAAGGTCCTGTTTTTCCTTTCCACCACGCCATTCTGGGGAGGCATATACGGACTCAAAAACTGATGTTCAAGACCCAAGTCATGGCAAAAGGTTTCGAAGCGAGAGTTTTTGAATTCCGAGCCATTGTCACTGCGGATCGCTCGTATGGCATCTCCGTGCCTCTCGTTTCTTAACCTCAAGACAAGATCTCGAACAAAACCAAACGTCTCCCCTTTCTCCTCAAGAAAGAACACCCACGCATACCGAGAGTAGTCGTCCACCACAACAAGGACATACCACTTCCCACCCGCAGATCGCACACGAGCTGGGCCAACAAGGTCCATATGGAGCAGCTCGCATGGACGCTCAGTCATCACATCGGTGAGAGGCGGGTGAGAAGAGGCTACCATCTTGGCATGCCTACACGGCGCACAAACCAACTCTTTCTCAAACCTCAACCGTGGCAATCCTCGGACCAAATTGAGTTTACTCAAGCGAGACAAAAGGTCAAAGCTCAAGTGACCCAACTTCCTATGCCACTTCCACAACTCACTCGAAGAACCAGCCAAGAAGCAACGCTCCACACCAGAAGATTGAGAAAAATCAGCTCGGAACACTTGACCCTCGGGAACGACCATGCAAACAAGATCCCCCCGAGAATCTAAAATCCGAGAACCACCAGGCCGAAACAACACCTCAAAACCCTCATCCAACAACTGGGACACAGAAAGCAAATTGTATCCAAGCGATTGAACAAGAGCAACACGCCTGAGAGTGATCTTGTCACTTACCTTAATCTCACCTTCTGACAGCACACGCCCTCGCCCATTGTCCCCAAAGGTGATGTACTTCTTTGTCACCACCGGGACGAGACTTGAGAACCACCCCTTGTCTCCGGTCATATGCCTCGAGCAACCGGAGTCAATCAACCAAATGTTCTTCAAGTCTCCCACCTGAAATTCAAAAGCGAGCACGTGAGTGAACAAACGACTCAGCACTGGGGTTAGTACCAAAAGAGTAAAACCAGTGCCGAGCCATTTGCTCCAAAGTGGGGTTAGCACAAACCAAATCATCACGCCTATCAAAGCTACCACCACGAACACCACCACGGTAACCACTACGAGGGAACCAACCCTCTCTAGCTGGAGGAGGACGAAAGCCACGAAAGGGAAACCGTGGATCGTTCCTCCTCTCCATCTCAAAGCTACGACTCCTCCCACCCCCGTATTGAGCACGAGGTGGAGAACGCCTAGCAAACTGACCACCTGCAAACTTTCCAGACCAACCACCAGAACCACGGCCTCCAGAACCAAACCGAGCATCCTCACGAGCACGAAACCCGACTCGCTGTCTGCCCAGACCTGCACCGGTATGACCGGTGTAGCTCGGCCAGCAGCACCTGCAGCCTTCCGGTCTCCCCAAGCCGGAACCGTCCTCACACTTGCCTTGGCCCTGGGCATCTGCATACGAGGCTCAGGTACACCATTAGAGGGGTGGTACCTGTCCTTGTTAGCCCACTCTCTAGCCATTCTCTCCTCACGCTTCCTCTTGAAGCAAAACTCATCCTTGTGACCATCTCTCCCACAATACCCACAATGGAACTTTATGGGCTGTGGCTTAGGCTTTGGCTTGGGTTGGGGCTGCCCACTCGGCTTCTCACCCTTCTTCTCTCCTTCCTCACCTCCCTTTGGGCTCACAAACTTCACCGGTTTCTGAAAATCATTTATTGGGTGAGGGAATATGGGTGGATCTGGAGTAGTGTCAAGTTTGTTTTTGAGATGGTTAGGCTTGGGCTCAAACTTGTTCTTGTATCTGTTTGGTGGTGGGATAGGAATCTCTCCAACTCTCTCAACTCCCTCACCACTGTTCTCTCCAAGCTTGTCAGCCCCAAGTGCCTGACCATCATAGCGTTTGAAAGCCGCTATCATGATACCAAGCTGAGGCTCCTGACCCGACAACCAGCTCATACATTTTCTCAGCTCATCATTCTCATCCTGCAAGCGATCAACATAATGTGCAAGCTCCAAATTCTTGACTGCATACAATTCACAAGTAGAGCAAGAAGTGGGAATAGGCTCTTTCAACTTAGCCTCAAGCGAAACAGTGTAAGCATGCATCTCATCAATCTTTCCATGCAAAACAGGGCAAGAAGTGCAAGCACCTAGCAAAGTAGGTCTAGACTTAAGCTCAGCCACTTCAACCCTAAGCATATCTAGTTCATCACAAGTAGAAGCATGCTTATCCTTAAGAGCAGTGAGATCAGCTAGGTACACAGAGCAATCACAGCAATCAATCTCATCAGAAACCACAGGAGAAGCCTTAAGCGAATCAATCTCAAGCTTAGCATCTAGGTTCTGGGTTTCTAGCTCAGCCACACGGTTCCTAGCATCTTCTAGTGAGGCCCTAAGCTCTTTCCTCATCTTCTTGGCCTCTCTAAGCATGTGATCGCGGTTATCAAGCAAGTCAACCAACTCATCATTCTCCTTGCGCAAAGAAGAGAGCTCATCACATACCTCATCCTCGGAGTCAGAGTCCGAGTCACTCTGGTGGCTCTTCTTGCTGCCGGAGCTACGGGCCATGCCGCAGAAGCCATCTCCCGCGAAGCAGCTCAACCCGCTCAAGTTCCTGGATGACTTCTTGTTCTTGCGCCAATCACCTTCATCTTCACTGCTACTCGAGCTCGAGGAAGAGTAGGCGGAGCTGGAGTCGACGTCGCTCGCTCCGACCATTGCTCGGGCCTTCCTGCCGCGGCCATCCTTCTTCCTCGACCGTCGCTCGTCCTTGTGCTTGTTCTTGTGCTTGTGATCGCGCCTCGATCGGTACTTGCCATCCTTGCTCGATCGGTGCCTGTAGCCGTCCTTGTAGCCGTCCTTGTTCTCCGTCTTCTCCGGGCAGTCGGCGACGAAGTGTCCTGGCTTGCCGCACTGAAAGCACGTCCGTGCTGTCCTCCTCATGTTCACCCGGTTCTCGTGCAGCCTCTCGAACCGCCTGGTCAGCAACGCCAGCTCGTCCTCTCCAAGCACGTCGAACTCCTCGTCTGGCAAAGACATCAAAGAAGACAGAGAGTACATCCTGGAGGATGCGTTAGCGTTAGACTTAGCTCCTTTGCCACTAACGAGAGCGAGACTATGAGAATCAGTCGGGCTCTCGATCTTGGCTGTCATACCACGGTCCAACTCAGCCGACTTGAGCTTCGAGAACAGCTCGTTCACCGTCAAGGTGTCATACTTCTCGGACTCAACAATAGCCTCAAACTTCCCGTCCCATACGGTACGATCCAACGAGTGCAAGAGCTTCACGGCTCTATCATGATCATTGTATGGGAGGACGTCCACATTGGCTCTCATGTTGTTCACAACGACCGTAAATCGCTGGAAAAGGGCATCGACGGACTCGCCGGGGAGATGAGTGAAGTTCTCGTACTCTCTCCGGTAAGTCACGTACATCCAAGCCTGAACCTGAGCATTCCCAGCATGAGCATCCTTCAACTGCTCCCAAATCCTACAAGCTAAGTCCTCTGTCTGAACCCGATCGAATTCAGGCTGACACAGAGCACGAAACAAGTAGTCGACAGCCTTGTTGTTGGCTTCGAACATATCCCTCGATCCTGGAGCAAGGAAGTTCATCGGATGAACATAAGCTGTGTTCACCGTGACATCCCAAAGGATCTGACCCTTTCCGCGGAGGAACGCCGCCATCCGCCTTTGCCACATCTGGTAGTTCTTCCCATCGAAGTGCGGAGGACCCGAACCCCGTTCCTGGTACGCCATCTTTGGATCTTAGACTGGTAAGAGTCAATAAAGACCCGAACCGGCTCTGATACCAATTGAAGGACCGATTAGGCGAACCAGAGAGGGGGGGAGTGAATGGGAGCCGATAAAAATTCTTCTCGAAGGAGATGAGAACTCCAACAAGACGAACACGGCTTCCAAATCACGTCTGCGACCCAACTACCCAAGTTGGCCAAGACCACGCAGCCACTGGAGTGCTACTGGTCCTAGGAACCAACACTCAACCCTCCGAGCCAGAACTCACCAAAACACACAGCGGAAACTTGCACAACTTGCTGCCTGTGCTACACCGGTCAGACCGATGACCTGCGCCGGTCAGACCGGTGACACCGGTCAGACCGGTGGACAGCGCCGGTCAGGCCGGTGGCTACAGCAGCCGCACAACAAACGTTCCAGGAAGCCTCAGTGACTCCTCTAGGCCCTGGAACAAAAACCACCTCCGAAACACAACCTGGAAGTAAGAAGAACCCCTCACAAAACCTAGCAAAACAACTCCAAACACGCCAAGAACTGACCAGCAGAACCACGGGACAAAACCACACGGACAAGGCTGTTCCCCGAGACAAAAACCCACCAAGGGCTAGCACCGGTCAGACCGGTCAAGAGCACCGGTCAGACCGGTCGCGCCTGGGCAGCTCGGGATGAACAGCGCCCGCGAGTCAACTCCCCCAAATCCAACTCCCGATCTCCCGATTCGCTCCACGGTTTTGCACAAGACTTTGGGGATAGTAGGAACACCTCATGGGTACTCCATAGCCAAGATTTGGTCCACCAAAACTTGTCAAATCAAGAGGAATCGAAGAAATCCCACCAAGAATGCCTCTAACCCTAGAGCCACGAAAACCCCAAAATCGAGCCCCTTTGCTCACGGATTTGGGAGGGGAATCAAAGGGAAAAGAACCACGAAGGGTTCATGCATACATCCCCCACCAAATCCCAAAGAGAAAGGCCTCGAAATCGCTCCAAGAAAATCGCCAAGAAAGGGCTCCGAAAATCACCAAAAAGGAGAAACGGGAAAGACACAACCAAGCCTTGAGGAACCACGCCGAATCATCTATACATACCAAAGAGGTTCATACAAGGTCTAGCTTGCCGCCCGATCATCCTTCCCTCTCACAAGATCTCACCATGAAGCTCTCAAGCTAGTCCTACGAAAATCCTAAGAAAATAGGAAGGAAAATAGGAAAACCAAATGAGCTAGGGTTCCAAGAGATGGCTGCCATCCTCTCACCACTTGGGTTATATGGAGGCAACCGAAAGACGAAAATACCCTTACTAGCTAACTAGGGATACATGCCCCTCAAGGGCGAATTCGGAAATCTTTGTCTTCGCTCCATCGGACGGATGCCCAGCGACCGCAAACTTGCTTAGCCTCGACGCAAGCCTTGCGATCCCGACGCGTGTCCTCCGCTTCGAAGATTCTGGACTGCGTCGTCACACACCGGTCAGACCGATGCTCCTCACCGGTCAGACCGGTACCCACCGGTCAGACCGGTCTGGAGCTGCTGCACCTCCGTCTTCGGTTCTTCGGTCTTGGCTTTGTGGATCAACCAAGGAACCCAGTGGTTTTCTGGTGAACCACTGGAAACCCCGCGAACTCGGTGTAGCCTCCGCCAATCACCACTCATGACTCGGCTCCCACGTAGTCCCGGCTCGACCTTGGTTTTGAGGCTCAACCAAGAAACCGTCCATGACTTCATCTTGCCGTTCTTGCCACCATGCGGCCCGCACTTGACCCCGCTGGCCACCGGGTCCCTCGAACCAAGCCTACTTGTCTTCTCCACACCTGGAGGCCTCACCGGCAATGACCTTTCGCGCTTGTTCTTCACCTGCACCTGCGCCAGTCAAGCCGCAACCTGCACCTGCAATACTTAGCCAAGAATCAGTCCACACCACATTGTCAATCACTCATCACACCAGGAAGCGACCATCCACCGGTCCTCGAACCACACCTGGCTCTCACTCATGTCAAAGGTTTATGTCAAATAAAATCCGAAACATCCGAGCAACTTAAATGTCTCAAAAATAAGTTCAACCACTTAAGAGTTTATAACAAGTCTTGCGTAGCAAATTCTAAGGCCAACTTACTTGAAAATCGGAAATAATCCGGGTTGCCCTCCTGGCAACTTTATTCTTCAACAGGTTGTCCTCCCGGTAGCTTATTCTTCACTCAACGAACAGGTTGCCTCCCGCCAAGCGCTTCGTTTATAGTCCATGGCTAGACTTCTTCTCTTCTTCACTTTGGATCAACGCTCTTTGCGGGCGTTGCAATCTTGGGTACCCACTTCCGCACCATCTTGGGCATGGGCTTATTCTTCGGCCTAGTCATCTTTTTGGTCTTCACAGGCAGCTTTTGTTCTTTGGTCTTGACGGATAAAACGACTTCTTTGATCACTTTCGCTTCCTTCATCTTAGGCTCCTCTTTCTTCTTTGGCTCTTCCTTTCTAAAGTGACGATGAGGTGGAACATATTTAACATTGATCATGTTGCATACCTCGAAACGTGGATGAAACTTGAATATGCTTCGTGTGCCATTGACGTTGAACTTAATCTCCCCCTTTCCAACGTCGATCGTCACCTCGACAGTCTTGAGGAAGGGCCTCCCTAAGATGAGGGGCGGCTTCTCCCTTTCTCCCATCTCAACTACCACAAAGTCGACGGGAATGAAGTGATCTCCAACTTTCACGGGCACATCTTCGGCAATTCCCACGGGATAGCGGATGGAGTTGTCGCCCAACTCCAAACACATACCCGTAGGCTCAAGTGGTAAGCGTAGCTTCTCGAACACATCTCTTGGCATGACACTCACGCTTGCTCCAAGGTCGCATAATGCCTTCTCGAACGTGAATGAGCCAATAGAACATGAGATAGTTGGACATCCAGGGTCTCTTTGCTTCTCGGGCCCTTGATTTGCGATGGCAGCACTACATTGTTCGGACATCTTGACATGGTCTGCTCCAAGTGTTGCCATCTCATACTTGTTTGCAAGTATGTCTTTGAAGTAGCGAGAATATGTAGGAACTTGGAGAGCGTCCAATAGCGGCATGTTGATGCTTAACCTGCGCACCACTTCCACAAATTTTTCAAAATGATTATCAATTTTACCTCGAAAGTAGCGTGTCTTTAGCGTTGTCATCTTCATGTCATCACTTGGCACTTCGAATTCCGGCTCTTCGGTAGCAATCTCCGGAATGGTAGTCACTTTCTCCTTAGTGTGATCATCCGCTTCAACGGTTGGCTTAGGCTTCCTTGCACCGGCTGGAAGTTCGGGGTCTTCAGTCTCCTTTCCCGACCAAGTTTGAATAGCCTTTGCCGTCTCGGGACCTTGGGGCTACCCCGGCAATCTTCCTTCACTAGCGGTTAAGCTCCCGGCAAGTTGTCCTACTTGCGTCTCCAATATCTTCATTATGTTGAGCACTTGTTGGTTGGAGCTCCCGACCTCCGTCACCTTGCCCTCAATATTCTCCAAGATTTTATCCATAGCCTTGAACTTAGTGACGGTGTCCTTATTGATCTTTGCTTCCTTGTCCATGAAATCCTTCAATTGTATACGAAGAGGCACCGAATTTTGAATAGACGAACTTGCATTAAATTGAGGTCTACCTTGCTCGTAGCGGAAGTTCGGCAAATCTCCTTTTCTCATGTAGTCAAGCACCTTTGCTTCCTCTGGACAATCTTTTTGGACATGGCCGTACTCCCCACATTCTTCACACGTGGATCTTGCTTCGGCGGCCTTCTTTTCTAGCTCCATCCTTTCCAATCTTCTCATGAGCGAGTCAATCTTCCCTTCTAGAAGATCTTCCTTTTCAACCTGCAATACACCTTTAACATTGCCTGTTGGTTGAACCGGAAGTAGACGTCCTGATGACGCCCATGTATCATTATCCGCAACCTTCTTGAAAAGAGTGAATACCTTCGTCGGAGTTAGCTCAATAATAGATCCTCCTGCCAATGCGTCAATTACGGTCCTTGATGCTAGATTGAGACCTTGGTAGAACTTTTGAATAAGGTCTTCCTTTGGGAACTTGTGATGTGGCACGGCTCGGGTGTACTCATTGAAACGCTCAAAAGCTTCCGCGATAGTCTCCGTAGGATATTGAGCAAAAGTAGCAATCTTATTACGCAAGCTTTGAGTCTTACCCGACGAATAGTACTCCTTCATGAAAGCTCTCATCATTGCTTCCCAATTTTGCACCGTCTCCACCGGTAGAGTATAGAACCATTGCAAAGCTTTTCCGAGAAGTGAGAATGGAAAAAGTCTTGCCCTCAATTGATTTTGATCCAGCCCTTCCATCGTGAATGTCTGAAAAAGTTGAATGAATGCTTGGATGTGAAGGTTAGGATACTCTTTACCAGTGAAAGGTGTATGTTGCACCATGCGGATGGTTGAAGTCTTGATCTCAAACGGCCTCCCGATGTCGGTTAGGTTGAGGATGGGTAAATCACCAAGCTCCAGGATGCAAAGCTCCCCGATCTTCCTCTCCTCTCCCATTGGTGGTGGTTGAGGTTGATCTCTCAGACTTGTAGGTAGTGATTCCTTCTTCGGACTTGTAGGTGGAGATTCCTTTGGAGTTTCCGATGTTCCTTCGTCTCCAGTGTTTGGATCTACAATCCCCAGCTTCCTAGATCGTGCTTCGCGTCTCCCTTGCCTGTAAAGTTTTTCTGGATCATCCACAAAATTTTTTGGTTTGTTGGAGAGGTGGCCGTCCATCTCCTGTTAGGGTTAGAGATAAACAAAATATACAAAAGATCTAAAAGAAAAGAAAACTATAAAAAGGGTTAGTCAAAAACTAGATTAGATTGGTTTTTGAGGATGATCGAAGTTTAGTAGATGCAAAAGAAAAATCAAAAAAGAAACTGAAAATACTTACAAATGAGATATTAGATTGGATCTTAATTACTTGTTCCCCGGCAACGGCACCAGAAAAAGGGGCTTGTTGACATTTGATTATCGTTGCAAAGTTCGTTTGGACTTGCAAGCGGATAAATCCCCCATCGTAGTTAAGGAACCCTTCTTCCCTTGAGTGGTGAATCCAAGGTATCGAATCCGTGGAACAATATGTAATGTAAAATCAATCTAATAACCGAAAAACTCTTGCTTCTTTGAAAGGCTTCGAATTGCATCTAATCTACTAAGATCAAAAGAGGTAGCAAGAGAAAGCATTGAGGTACCAATCTAGAGAGGGGTCTAGATCGATTTTATGTCGTCGTTCTGAGCAAGATAAAGAGAGTAAAACAAATCTCATTGAAAGCTTCTTTAAATCGTGACCTTCGGTCAAACCCCCTAAGTCGCCCTGTCGTACTTGGTGTCAACATCCTGTCACGATGTTCCCCTTTCTATGCGGTCAAATCTTAGAGCACACCCGCAAGGAGTGCATTGAACCACTTGGTAGATCGGGTATGTACCTCTAGCCACCGCGGCTACAAGAACATCCCATGCAATCTATCTCGAGAATAGATTGAGGAGGAAAACACCCAAGCAAGAACAAGAATTGCAAACGAAAGTACTTGATCGCTAAGAATCGGATCCATTAAAACTCCATCAAAAGTATGAATACATGAGTAAGATCCAACTGTGATCCTACCTTGACCTTGATTTACGCCTCCGGAACTCCAACGTGGTCTTCCTTGCAAGGTTCCCACGCCGGCTAGGCAAACCCTAGACGACTAACTCGACCCTCCTCTCCGGGGTGGTGTCCCTCAAGCTCCTCTGCTCCTCGGCGGCAAATGACGAATTGCTTGATACGTGGCTCGGGGTACCGGGGCTATAAATAGCCCGAGGATCATCTAGGTCAAAGGAGGCGACGAACCGCCCCGGGGATGGGCCAGGCCGGCCGGCCTAGGCTGACCGGCCCAGGGCCTCCTCGGCCCGGTTCGTCTCCGTTTTTCTTCGTGAAGCTCCTCGCGACTTCCTGAGTTTTTGCCGAGATGCATGTGGGCCCTTGACGTCATTTTCCTCGCGGTTTAGATAAGGGGGCTTTGCGTATGAACTCCCGCATCTTCCGTCTAGGTCCTCCGCACTTCTCGGCTTCACGCTTTAGTCCTTGGCTTGTTTGGAGTCATGTTCATCTTGTATCTTGACTTGTCCCGGGGTCCATGATCACCTTGTAAATCCCTTGATGAACTTTACCCGGAAGTCCTCATTTAAGCTCTTGATTCCTGTGTAAACAACAAACTCCAAAAACCGTGCACAAGTGCGAACATAGCATATAATGGGGGTTAGGATCGTTAGTGTGAATATCAAATCAATACCAACATAGAAGGTAAACAAGTGGCTAGGTTGACGGAAATCGACCGCCAACACACACGAAGGCTGGCGGGCGCATGGGGCTGCGAGCTGCGTCGCCCGGCCGGCGCGGCACCGCGAGTGCAAGCGCGACACCCCACTGCTCTCCCCAACGCGACGCGGAGCCCGGGGCCACGACAGCACGGAGGCCCGGGCCGCGGTGGCCTCGGAGAGGCAAGCATGTTCATGTGATTCGATTCTTGCAGTGATTTGTGTTCTTGCGATTTTGTTCTTGTGAAATTTGGGATGATGATTCTTGTGAGATTGAAATTGTTTGAGGTATATGTGTATGTGAAATTGTGAGATTGTGGTTGTGAGATCAAATGTATTAATGTGATTCTTGTAATATATATGCATGTTGATAAAATGTGTTGAGAGGTCGAGGTATATGTATTGGTTGTGAGACATTTTTTGTGAGATGTTATAGTGATTATGAGATGTATGTTCTTGTGATTGTGAGATGTATTGCGAGGGAGAGGGGCGCGACCATGGGGAAGGTGAGGCGTGCAGCTAGCGGCACGCGCTCGTTCCCGTCGAATCTCCCTCCAGCGGTGACCAACGACATCCGCGGCGACCTGGAGCTCGACGAAGGAGTGAAGGACGACACCCTCAAGCTCAGCGAGGGCGGGGCCGAGCGCGGCTGCTGGCGGCGAGTCCGAGCGTGGAGTGGACGAGGAGGGTGAGGCCGAGCGGACACGGCCAACGGTGCGCGCTATTCCGTGGTGGATCTCCCCATGATGGCGACTTCAAGCCCTCGTCCTCCTTTGAACCAAGGCCGTCACCATGGACGCGAGCAGGGAGGAAGGAGCTGGGCACGGCTAGTGGATACGCAGCCGGTGGCGGCGCAGCTGTCCCCGTTGGTGGGGAGATCCTCTCATGTCGCCTCCCTTGTTCGGCAGGGAAGAATAGGCCCTGGCGGATCTCCGTCGCAATGGCGCCCACGGCGGCGCCGCTCGGCGAGGGCAGGGATGAGCGCGAGGGGGCCTGGGAGAGGCAGACAGGTTCATGTGATTCGATTCTTGCAGTGATTTGTGTTCTTGCGATTTTGTTCTTGTGAAATTTGGTATGATGATTCTTGTGAGATTGAAATTGTGTGAGGTATATGTGTATGTGAAATTGTGAGATCAAATGTATTAATGTGATTCTTGTAATATATATGCATGTTGATAAAATGTGTTGTGAGGTCGAGGTATATGTATTGGTTGTGAGACATTTTTTTTGTGAGATGTTATTGTGATTATGAGATGTATGTTCTTGTGATTGTGAGATGTATGCTCTTTGAGAAGTGTTCTTATGGGATGCATGATGTTCTTGTGATTGTGAGATGAGAAAATGAGAGAAGAAAAAGAAAAGTAGACTAAAAGAAAAAGAGCTCTAACAGGGTGTGCAAATGAGTACCGGGTGGTGTTGACCATCGGTACTGAAGCGCCTTTAGTACCGGGTGAGCTATCCGGTACAAATGCCCTCCCCTTTAGTACTGACATGACAATACTGGTTCAATACCCGGTACTAAAGGAGGTTTGGAGCTGGTACAAAAAGTTTATTGTCTAGTAGTGAATTCCACCATTCCTCTAACTCCAAACCAACTCCAAACCAGCCACTGGCACTTGAACAAGCCCCTCGACCAATCAGCCACCAAGCACAACACTTGCTGCTTATACACACAGATGCGAAAAGCCGTCTCTTGTGCCTGATCACACAAAGCACACACCGGGTCACATTATTGTATGTATTTGACCATCAACTTGTCAGCCCTCAGAATTTTACTTTGAACTAACAGCCATGCAAACAGGCGATAAATTTTACTACTTTGAACTAACAGTGATGTCCCTTAATTTGTGTAATATTGTATGGAGACACAGGCCATGAAGGAAGAACGTGATACACGACGTAGCTAGCCTTTGGTTGCCGTGCAAGTGACAAGAAGAGGAGACAGATACCTGGACCACCCCATCCAGAGTAGTGACAGCATGCAGAAACATATAAAAACATGACATAGAGAGGCAGACCAATCAAGCAAGGAGACGTAGACCAATCAAGCATTCTGAATCACTATAAATAATATATATATAGCTTACACCGTATATACCATGAAAACACAAAGAAGACAGACGGATACATGGACCACACCATCAAGTAAGTAGTGACAGCATGCACAAGAATATCCAGAGGATGTTAACATGTCTCGAGTGATATGTTGAAATTTCTACTCCAGAAAACCCATGAGTAGTATATTATTGCCAGAAATATTTCTAACATGTCATAGAGAGGCTGATCAAGCAAGAAAGGAGAAGAGGGACAGATGTATGGATCGCAACAATCTGGATATACTTGGATGTCGAATCCATACATGATTAAGCCTCTTGCATTTGTCCATACTACAGAAACATGCCGAACCTATTTGTTTTTTTTTGAATTACACAGTAATACATCGTAGACACTCACAACGCACGCACTCATCCATATGAACACACGCGCGCAAACCCTACCCCTAGGAGCATCTTCGAAGACTGAGATGGCAAATCATCAAGATTGACGAAGTCACCATAGGCGCCTCGCTGTCGACGGGAACGTCGCCTACCACTGAAAGCACAAATGCTGTTAAATCCTGAGAAATTCACTCCCACGGGGAGTCGAACCCAGGACCTGAGGTGCTACCAGAGCTCCTGTAACCACTATGCTACATGCCCTTTACTTGTATACAAGTCATCTATATTTGGATGAGAACATGGATGACAGCTAGCAGGGCCGGGAGGGACGGATACATGGAAGGGACCATCAGGATTAATAATGACAATCTTCATTGCCATGCAATTCCTATCAACAATCATGGAATGACTAGCTAGCCCACGCTAAATAAGTATGGATGCTGTAAATCTACACTCTACTCGCAGATCGAGTCCCTGGCCTATAAATAGATGCCATGCTAGCTTGCTATGCTCACGACTAACCCCGTTGCATACGAGCACCGTACCTCTCCCTGGTCGAGACACAATCATAGTAGGACCAAGAACATGGCCATAGCCGGCGGTACGAAGAAGTCACTCCTTGCAGCTCTCTTTCTGTGTCTAGTTCTAGAGCAGATACAAGTGGAAGCTAAGACCTGCTGCCCATCCTACGTTGCAAGAAATGTCTTCAATGCCTGCCGTCTCGCTGGACCCCTTCAAGTGTGTATAACTCTTGCAGGCTGCAAAATTATCAGTGGGGACACATGTCTGCCCCCTTACAACTACCTCACCCTTGACCCGGACACTGGTAAATAAATTCATCTCACTATCTTTGTGTTTTGTGTCGTTAATTTAATTTCCATCTGCTGAAACGTATTGGTTTTTCCTCGAAGAGGATGTTAATAATGTGCTTAGATTCTGCAAGTTGGGGTGTGCCTCGTCTGCGTGCAACCACATGAACGCTGGTAAGTACGACCTTTTACTTCGACAGAGAAAACAATCAAATTAGAGGCAGCAAGAATCCTATAATCTAATGTGTATAATTCAAATCTAATATGTAATTCAACCTTTTTCTATATTATCAGCTCTGGGAAATGAAGAGGCGAACCAAGCCGTTGAGAGCTGCGACCAAGCATGCTCTCGCTTCTGCAACGACCACGTCGGCACTGCCACTGTGGTTGCTTAAGCAAATGCATCCGACTGGATCGTGTCGTCCTTGTGCTGAATAATTGGATATCACATCCAAGTAAAGCTTTCATTCCTATGTGTGTCCGTCACTTCATATTCCAATAAGGTCGGTGATCTTGATGCCACACACTCAGATGTACATGTGTTCATCTCCAGATACTACTATATGCTACCTGCCCTTTGTATATTGTTCACACTAACTGGGCATGATATCCCAGCCAGTGTGCCATATGTTTTGTGTTGTTTGTATCCTTCTTGTTCCAAAGGCTTATTATGATTTCTTATTATGATTTATCTTATACCGAGATGGTGCTTCGCATGCCTACTCTTGTATCACTACAAGAAAACCTCAAATAGGTCACGCAACATTGGTAATAGACTCACAAAGCCCGTTACAAACTATGTCAACGCTAACGGGCATTGGTTACGCCCATTACAAATAAGCCTAGCAGGTCATTTCCGACCTGACCACTGTAATATTAGTAACAGGCCACGTTTAATAGTAACGGACCACATTCGAAGCCCGTTACCTTATTTGGAGTCCGGACCCGAAATTTAACTTCAATCCAATTATGAATGCGCTCGCGTCCGCGACCACATCCCCTCCCGGCCTCCCCCCACCCCCGCATCCGCCCTCTCTCTCTCTCTCTCTCTCTCTCTCTCTCTCTCTCTCTCTCTTTCTCCCATCGCTCTCCCTTGTCCCGCTCTCCCTCCTTCCTCTATTCCGGCGCTCCGCCGCTCCACCGCTCCACCGCCACGCCCCTCGCGTCGCTCCCCTCTGCCTCCTCCGCTCTAGCCACGTCCTCACCGTCCCCTCACCTTCCATTCCCTCCCCGGCCGTCCTCCTCTTCACCGCGCGGGGGCCCGCGGGGCGCATCTAGGGTTTCGCCACGGCCCTCTCCCGCGCGTCGCCGGGGAGGAGGCCGTCTTGCGGCCGCCCGTAGCCACGCGCCCACATCCTCCCCACTCCCGTAGCACCCTCTCTCTCCACTCCCGAAGCCCCCTCACTCCCTCCACTTCCCTCCTCTGCAGCGTTGATTCACCGCCGTCATCGACGAGCTCAACCTTCTGCAGTAGCTAGGCGTCGACTCATCATCCCGTGGCGCAGATCGAGCACCGCCGGTCCTCGATCTGGTGTCTCCGGTCCTCTTCGGCCGGAGCAGCGGCTCCTCCTCCCCGGGTGCGAAGCAGAGGGAGCTCGAGCTCGCCTAGCTCTGTGTGTGGGCACAACGAGCAGAGGCGGCATTGCGAGGGGACGGCGAGCCCGTGGTCCTTCCTCCTCTCACTCCCTATCTCCCTAGGCAAGTTCTCTCATAACCCTAACCCTAGGCTCAATTCTTTCTTCATAGGCTTGTGCGAGGAGAAGCACGAGGACGCGAGGAGGAGGAGGAGCAGAGTTAGGAAAGAATATACAGTCGTGGTAAGTATGTTTCGTCTTGATGAAGACCAAGAATCCATACTGACAAAGATACATAATTCTGATTTACTTCTATACTTGTCTGAATCCATTACTGCAGGCTGATACTTTTTAGTATTGCTAATGTTCGATACATGTAATGTGGCCAACTTGGAATTTAGAACAAATGTGTGACCATCTTCTCTTTTTTTCTGGACAAAGAATCAGTGTGTGTGGGTTTAAATACAGTACCTCGAGGATGCATGATTTGCATGGTTTAACTAAGTGGCAGTTTGATTTAATTCATACACCTAGAAGGCATATCTGAATAAAATGATCGAAGTTATGTTGTTATGATTTTCAGTTTGTGTGCAAATGTTTCCCTGGTCAAGCAAAACATGAGAGCTTCCTAGCATCAATCGAATGCCAAATTGGGTCATAAGTTAAGGACAGCTCACATGTTAAGTTTCTATCTGATATTAAGATGTCTGCTTAAGCTGTAATTCTTCTTTACCAATTGTGTCCCTGCTAGGGATGATAAGATTGCTAATACTACCATAAAGTTCCATTACTGATAAGCAGATTGCTTTTAGGGATGATGGTCTACTTCTGGTTCTGTTCTGTGATTACGAATGCGCTCGCGTCCGCGTCCGCGACCACATCCCCTCCCGGCCTCCCCCCACCCCCGCATCCCCCCCGCTCTCTCTCTCTCTCTTTCTCCCATCGCTCTCCGTCCTTCCTCTGCTCCGGCGCTCCACCGCTCCACCGCCACGCCCCTCGCGTCGCTCCCCTCTGCCTCCTCCGCTCCAGCCACGTCCTCACCGTCCCCTCACCTTCCATTCCCTCCCCGGCCATCCCGCTCTCCACCGCGTGGGGGCCCGCGGGGCGCATCTAGGGTTTCGCCTCGGCCCTCTCGCGCACGTCGCCGGGGAGGACGCCGTCTCGCGGCTGCCCGCAGCCACGTGCCCACGTCCTCTCCACTCCCGCAGCACCCTCTCTCTCCACTCCCGGAGCCCCCTCACTCCCTCCCCTTCCCTCCTCTGCAGCGTTGATTCACCGCCGTCATCGACGAGCTCAACCTTCTGCAGCAGCTAGGCGTCGACTCATCATCCCCTGGCGCAGATCGAGCACCGCCGGTCCTCGATCTGGCGTCTCCGGTCCTCTCCGGCCAGAGCAGCGGCTTCTCCTCCGTGGGTGCGAAGCAGAGGGAGCTCGAGCTCTCCTAGATCTGTGTGTGGGCACAACGAGCAGAGGCGGCATTGCGAGGGGACGGCGAGCCCGTGGTCCTTCCTCCTCTCACTCCCTATCTCCCTAGGCAAGTTCTCTCATAACCCTAACCCTAGGCTCAATTCTTTCTTCATAGGCTTGTGCGAGGAGAAGCACGAGGACGCGAGGAGGAGGAGGAGGAGGAGGAGGAGGAGGAGGAGATTTAGGAAAGAATATACATTCGTGGTAAGTATGTTTCGTCTTGATGAAGACCAAGAATCCATACTGACAAAGATCCATAATTCTGATTTACTTCTATACTTGTCTGAATCCATTACTGCAGGCTGACACTTTTTAGTAGTGCTAATGTTCGATACATGTAATGTGGCCAACTTGGAATTTAGAACAAATGTGTGACCATCTTCTCTTTTTTTCTGGACAAAGAATCAGTGTGTGTGGGTTTAAATACAGTACCTCGAGGATGCATGATTTGCATGGTTTACCTAAGTGGCAGTTTGATTTAATTCATACACCTAGAAGGCATATCTGAATAAAATGATCAAAGTTATGTTGTTATGATTTTCAGTTTGTGTGCAAATGTTTCCCTGGTGAAGCAAAACATGAGAGCTTCCTAGCATCAATCGAATGCCAAATTGGGTCATAAGTTAAGGACAGCTCACATGTTAAGTTTCTATCTGATATTAAGATGTCTGCTTAAGCGGTAATTCTTCTTTACCAATTGTGTCCCTGCTAGGGATGATAAGATTGCTAATACTACCATAAAGTTCTATTACTGATAAGCAGATTGCTTTTAGGGATGATGGTATACTTCTGGTTATGTTCTGTGATCTGTAGCAACAAACGCTAGCATTTTACACTACTAGGGAAAGAGGCTTTCGTTCCACGGCAAAAATGACATTAGTACCAGTTTTTTTACCCACCGGTACTAATGTCAGAGAGAACCGGTACTAATGTCTCGTGCCAAAAAGGAGGCGGGCGGAGCCATCCCGTGGCAAACATTAGTACCGGCCCGTATTGAGCACCGGTACTAATGTCCCACATTACTGGTGCCCAATATGGGCCGGTACTAATGTGGGCGCGGGACATTAGTACCGGCCCGTATTAAGAGCCGGTACTAATGTGGCTACATTAGTACCGGCTCGTAATACGGCCCGGTACTAATGTCCAACGGCTATATCTCAGCTTCTTACTCCTCCAGCCCGAGCCCCCCCTTCTTTCTCCACTTCGAGCTCCTTCTTCTCCATGGCGCCCTAGAGGAGCTTTTGCCGGATTTGCGACCATTTCTCGACGATTTCACTCGTTGAAGTGGTCTAGAGGTTAGTTACTTCATCCTCCCTTGATTCATGCTTATTTTGTTGAGTTTCATTGGTTGAAATAGGAGTATTTTAGCACTTTAAAATGAACTAAGAATAGGGATTTTTTTCTATTTATTGTATTTTGTCTATGTTCTAATAGAATTGATTAAAATGGATGTGCCGTGTTAGTTGGATGAGATGTTCTATATGATGATACAAATTAATTTTTTTGCATTATTTTTTATAGAAATAAACATATTAAATGCTTTAGATGTACTTACTAAGAAAAACGACTAGAATATTAATATTAGAATTAGAGAAATAATTTATTAGTCAAAAAAATAGTTTGTAATATAGTTTTCTAATTATAAAAAATGTTTTCTCATTAGAAAAATGTTTTTCTCCTAAGAAAAACATTTTCTTAGGAAAAAAATAGTTTCTTTATTAGAAAAAAGTTTTCTTCAATACCATCAAAATGGTTTTTTCTCATTAGAAAATTAGGAAGAAGTTTATACTTGATGTGAAATATGGATTTAAGTAGTTTGAATTTGTGTTACATAGTCTTCCATTCATTATTTAAACACTAGTACCGAGTCAAAAATGGTTTTCTTATTACAATAGTTATTTCTTAGTTAGAAAAATAGTACCCTCAATAGAAAAATAGTTTTCTTCGTTAGAAAAAATGTTTGCTCATTAGAAAATTAGTAAAAAGTTTATATTTCATGTGGAATATGGATTTGAACAGATTGGATTTATGTAATATAATCACTTGCCTTCATTTAAACACTAGTACGTACTCATTAGAAAAATGGTTTCCTCAGTAATAATTTCTTAGTTAGAAAAAGAGTCACCTCATTAGAAAATTAGTTTTCTTCATTAGCAAAATTGTTTGCTACTTAGGAAATTAGTAAAAAGTTTATATTTCATGTGGAATATGGATTTGAACACTATGAATTAGTGTAACACATATAATCTTGAACTTGTTACATGATAATAATATATTTTGTTATATATTCTTTATTTGTAGATGGACCCGCAATGGATGTACAACGACAAGAGAATATCCAATGAATTCTTTAATGGGCTTCGTGGATTTCTAGAAGTAGCAGAATCGAACAAACCCCCGTCCGGTTTCATTATTTGTCCATGCAGAAAGTGCAGGAATTTGAAGGATTTCTCAACGACAAAGACTCTTCACGATCACCTATACAAATGGGGATTCATGCCAAACTATTTTGTTTGGACAAACCATGGGGAGAGAGGGGTTATAATGGAAGATGACGAAGAAGAAGACGACAATATTCCTGATTGGACTCAAGAAGGTGCCTTTGCAATGGGAGATGATCCAATGGGTGAGGATGATGTTGCAATAATTGCGGGAGAGCCTGAACAAGGAGAAGATGAGCCGCTTGATGATCTAGGTCAGGTGTTGCGAGAGCATAAGGAAGATTGCGAAAAGGTGAAGGAGGCAAAGAAGTTTGAGCGTATGTTAGAAGATCACAAGAAACCATTGTACCCAAATTGCAAAGAGGGGCACAAGAAGTTGGGTAGCACATTAGAAATGCTGCAATGGAAGGCTAAACATGGAGTTTCTGACAAGGGCTTTGATGAGTTAATGATGATCGTAAAGGACATGCTTCCAGAGGAGAACGAATTGCCGGAGTCAATGTACAAAGCTAAAAAGGTCGTTTGTCCTCTGGGTTTGGAGGTTCAAAAGATACATGCGTGCCCTAATGACTGTATCCTTTATCGAAGAAAAGAATATGAGAAATTGGAGGCTTGTCCTGTGTGCGGAGTGCAGCGTTATAAGATCCCACGAGATGACCCTTATGATGTTGAGGGGGAGAAGCAGAAGAAGAAGAAGAAGAAGAAAATCTCTGCTAAGGTAATGTGGTACTTTCCAGTGATACCACGGCTGAAGCGTTTATTCAGGTGCAAGGCTAATGCAAAGTTGATGCGTTGGCACAAAGAAGATCGTAAAGCAGATGACAAGATCAGACATCCTGCTGATGGGTCACAGTGGGGACTAATTGATAGAGAATTCCCTGATTTTGCAAAATACGCAAGGAACATTCGGTTTGGTTTAAGTACGGATGGATTCAATCCATTCGGTGAGTTCAGTAGCGGTCATAGCACTTGGCCTGTGACCTTATGCATATTCAACCTTCCGCCATGGCTGTGCATGAAAAAAAAGTTCATCATGATGCCAATAATCATCCAAGGCCCAAAGCAGCCAGGCAATGACATCGATGTTTATCTGAGACCGTTGGTTGAGGATCTTAAAACTTTATGGAAGAAAGAAGGTGTACCTGTGTGGGATGAGGACAAACAGGAGACCTTCAATCTACGAGCGTTGCTGTTTGTCACCATCAATGATTGGCCGACACTCGGTAATCTATCAGGACAAACAAACAAGGGATACCGAGCATGCACACACTGTTTAGATGATACTTGCAGTGTGTATCTAAAACACAGTAAAAAGATTGTGTATGTGGGCCATCGTCGATTTCTTCCTCCTAAGCACCCGTTAAGAGAAGAAGGAAAAAAGCATTTTGAAGGTGTTGGAGAAAAATGTAAGAAGCCAGTGCACCGTGATGGTAAACTTGTATTTTCTATGGTGAAAGATTTGAAGGTAGTGTTTGGGAAGGCTTCTGGTGCCAAATCTGTTCCAAACGACAAGGATGGACGTGCACCCATGTGGAAGAAGATGTCGATATTTTGGGAGCTTCCTTATTGGGAAATCCTTGAGGTTCGCAATGCAATTGATGTGATGCATGTGATGAAGAATTTTTACGTGAACTTTCTTGGCCACCTAGGTGTATACGGAAAGCCAAAAGATACAGTTGAAGCTCGTCGGGATCTTAAATTTATGAAACAGCGAAAAAGCCTGCATCCCGAAAAGAGAGATAAGGGAAATTGGTTGGCCCCTGCTAGTTACACCCTCAGCAAGGAAGAGAAGAAGATGTTGTTTGATTGTTTGAACAGTATCAAGGTCCCGACAGGCTACTCCTCAAATATACAACAAATAATAAATTACAAAGAGAAAAAATTCATAAATCTGAAGGCTCATGACTGCCACGTGTTGATGAAACAATTGTTGCCTGTTGCACTAAGGGGTATTCTACCAGAGAATATGAGATTGGCAGTCGTCAAGGTTTGTTCATTCCTCAACCAGATCTCTCAGAAGGCAATCCATCCAAAGAATCTAGTGCAGTTGCAGAAAGATGTCGTGCATTGCCTCGTCAGCTTTGAGATGATCTTTCCACCCTCTTTCTTTACTATCATGACCCACCTTCTAGTGCACCTAGTTGAAGAGATTTTTATCCTCGGGCCTGTGTATTTACACAACATGTTCCCTTTTGAGCGGTTGATGTCTAGTTACAAGAAGTATGTCTGTAATCATGCTCGTCCCGAAGGAAGCATCACAAAGGGATATCCTACAGAGGAGGTGATTGAGTTTTGTGTCGACTTTATTGATGAGCTTGCTCCGATTGGACTCCCTGTATCACGGCATGAGGGGAGACTCGGGGGAAAGGGCACACTAGGGAAGAAAACTCGGATGGATATGGATGAAACGTTATTTCGTACAGCACATTCCTTTGTCCTGCAACAATCATCCCTAGTGGCTCCATACAGGGAGGAGCACAAGTCCATTGTACGGGCCTCAAACAAAGGGAAGTCAGAGGCCTGGATTACATGTCATCACAATGATAATTTTGCATCATGGTTGCGGAGAAAACTTATGGGTGATAACAGTATTGGAGAGCAACTGCAATGGTTGGCTAGAAGTCCATCTATCTCAGTACTTACGTTCCAAGGATACGAGATAAACGGATACACATTCTACACGAGAGCCCAAGACCAAAAGAGCACAAACCAAAATAGCGGTGCCCGTGTAGATGTAATAGACAACAAAGGAAATGTACAAACATACTATGGTGTCATTGAAGAGATATGGGAATTGGACTATGGATCTTTAAAAATCCCGCTTTTTAAGTGTCAGTGGGTTAAAAACCCTACAGGAGGTATAACGACAGACAAATTTGGGATGACAATAGTGGATCTCAACAAGATTGGATACAAAGATGAACCGTTCGTCCTAGCGAATGATGTGACTCAAGTTTTCTATGTGAAAGACATGTCGAGCAAACCACCAATAATAAAGAAAGGTGATGATAAGGGTGTTGTTAATAATGAGCCAAAGCGTCACTTAGTTCTCCCGGGAAAAAGAAAAATTGTTGGAGTTGAGGACAAGACTGACATTTCAGAAGATTATGATCAATTTGATGGTCGTCCTCCATTTTCAGTAAAGATTGACCCAAGCATCCTGTTAGCCGAAGAGGACACTCCATACCTACGTCGTGATCACAACCAAGGGACATTCGTGAAGAGGAAGATTGTTAATGTTGCATTAGATGATGATGTATAATATGTTATATTAATTTGTGATCATGTACCAAAGTATTGTAATATTTTAATGAACTAGTATTTTGCTACTTTATTAACAAAACTTTCAATTATTTCACTTTTTTTAGCATTATCGGATATTAAATAATAAATTTACGTAAAAACATACATGAGCAAGACTAAATCATGATTTTTATATTAATTACACTGGATGTACTATTTAAGAAAGATTTTGTATGAAAAAAATAAATTTATTTCCGTTTGTTACAGTCAAGAACAAAAAAGACAATTTAGAAGATATTAGTAGGTTATTGATAAGGAAATTTTAATTTTGATTGTTAAATTTAGAATATCATAGTATCTATGTAAAGAAAATTAACTACACTTGTTCCACCATTTTATGCGTTGTATATTATTTTCCATAAATAAACTACAATATAGAAAATAAAAACAAAAAATAAAAGGGAAACAGTAGGCAACAAAATGAAGCACATTAGTACCGGTGCTAAACAGCACCGGTACTAATGTGCATCTCCATTTGGCGCGAAATGAAAAGCCACATTAGTACCGGAGCTCAACTAGCACCGGTACTAATGTGGACATTAGTACCGGGCCTAAACTAGCACCGGTACTAATGTCCACATTAGTACCGGTGCTAGTTGAGCACCAGTACTAATGTGGGTAGGTATAAGGCGGCGCCCCCTTCTTCCCCAACACTTAGCCAATTCCATGCCCACTCCCCTGCTCCTCGTCTCCGCGCCGGTGCCCCGCCGCCCCTCTGTTGGCATTTCTTAGCGTCGTCACTTTAAGAACAAATCTGGAATCCATCCTTAGTGGCAACACCAAGAAACGCCTTGTAGGCACCTCTTAACGTCACAACTAACGACGTCGAGTTAGCGTGAACATCAAGACTTGTCAAAAATCTAAACGATCATGAACGAATCCGCAAGGGCACAGATAAACCATTGTAGCATTTCCCCAAGGAAGGAGAATATTCCAAGGGTATCGTATCCGTGGAAGGCAATGGCAGATATCTTAGACTTATGCTTTTGCTCTGAATGTAAACTAAGAGATAGATATAGGAAACAACAAACTCAAAGGCAGGGGTAAGATAAAAGATATAAAGGGCTAGTGCGACACACACACTCAGATCTACCTCTACTCTAGCACACTACGGCTTAGGGGGAACATACGAGTTAGCTCTAGGTTCTAATGTACTAAACATACAAAGCTAGAAGATACAGGAGATAGGCATGAGTATTGCATGAGAGGGTAAGGTTCAGCACCCAGGTACAAACGGGAAGCTAGCCCGCAACGACCAGCACTCTGCGAAACTAGACTTTAGACTCCTACAGTAGGTACCCCAGCGCAGAGGGTTGCAAAGGATCCAACAACTGTAACCACTGCGGACCTACCTCTATCGTTACGGGGGGTATGCTAACTAACGTAGCCAGACAACCCAGGCACCATGCCTACGTTGCCGCTAGACTCCACCCGGCCCGGGCTATTGTGACCCAGGGTGAGAGCCACCAGAAGACTGGTCAACTTAGACCGAGTACCGTAGCTTGAACACAAACTTCATGCAACACTCTCATGCCATCTAACAAGATCAACTAAGGCTAGACATACGAACGGATATGAACTCTCTTATGTCTAGTCAATAAGACCAAAGGGTCGTGTTCGTGAAGAACACGACCCTCCAACTTATGAACAAACACATAAGGAATGAGTTTATCATCCTTCAAGTGGATCAAAAGGTAGTGTTCATGAAGAACACAAGCCTCTGAATGATGAACAAAGGATGAACTCAAGATCATATCAAGCATATGATCTACCATGACTTTATATGAAATAGCTGAATAACTGAAGTAGATCAAAGTCATACAATGAAATAAAGATAAAAGAGAACTCATACCTAGACTCCAAAGAAGACTTGGAACCTGAATAAGAGCTACTCTAGCCTAACCCCCTAGCCTTGGAAACTAAAACTGAGAGGAGAATGAGAGTGTGGTGTGTGGGAAATGGGAGCCCCTCCCTTCTATTTATAGGCAAGGACCAGGCTTGCTCGGAGGCTCAAAGTGCTCCAAAACACCCCAGGATGCAGCAAGTGACCAATGAGCAGCTGCCACGTGTAGGGACCAGATGGGCGCCCCCTAGGTCGGTTCGGCCGATCCTAGGGTCGGCCGGCCCCCTAGGGTGGCCCCACCTGGTGTGCTTCCTCTGGGTGGCTGCCCTGTGGGCCCTTTGATCCTTTCCCCGTGCATGCCAAGTTTCCTGATAAGTTGGAGCTCTGGTGGGCCCATGAATCCTTCTGAAGTCCATGTGTCACTCTCTGATTCATCGGTGAGTGCCTCCCTTGGATCAATAACGTGGAATGCCATGTGTTTCCTTTGTGGCAGCCACCTCCTCAGCTGAGTTGGCATGGTTTCTCCATACAAGGTGGGTTTCCATCTCTTTTAAGGGGTATTTCACCTACATACAAATAATCTCCAAGGACAAGTGGAACTACATTATTCAAACGAAAATGCAAGTAAATAATGCATATGCCTCCATTTATGTGAGAATATTGAGGGTCGGAAGTGGTACTTAACAGCCGTCAACAAACTCCCCCAAGCTAACCTCTTGCTCGTCCCGAAGCAAGACATTAGAGACTTAGGTTGGTTGATCAGTAGTTGCTATGATGTTGTACTCTCAACTTATGGCAAACATACAGCAAAGTATTCTACCAAGAGTTGAACAAGTTGGCAATGTTCTTACCTTTCACCTGATGATGTGGGGCATATAGCTTCACCTGCCTTAGGCGGTTGAGAGACAGAATGGTTATATAGCAAATGCGTAATCACTCATACCTTGATCAGCTATCAATCCAGAGGTTTTGCAAATTTTTCAAAAGAAAATCAGAGTTCCTCAAATGATACTCTCAGATCGCTCAAAGTGTATGGTTCCTCACCAAGGCATCAATGTTGCCTTTCTTCACATCCTACTCCTAATAGGCTTTATGTGGAGCTGTAGGTAGGGAAGAAATGTGGCATAATTGTCTCTCATATTTTGCTAAGTCAAAAACTGGATCCTTGGAAGAAACAAACATACATCCTAATCAAGATGTGCATAAGTGTGTGATGGATATGAGTATGGCAAGGTGGATACTAGGCCCGAAAATGGGTGCTAGATATTACCATGCTTTATATGAGGAAATGAGGGATTGATGGTAAGGTGGATAGTAGCCCCGGAGTAGGTACTAGTTATTACCATCTATATGGTGGAACTCTTTCTCTTGCACATATCAATCCCTTTCTCTCCTTTAGAAATTTTTTGAGACTTGGGCTAGCTCTCTTTATTTATTTTTGTCATGCTTTTGAGCATGCTTTTCTCTTTTTTTTAGCTAGCCCTTTGTCTCTATTGGAGATATTTGGAGAGGGATGAATGATGCAAAGATACATAGAGTTTTATTTATGGAAGAATGCATAAGCAAAATGGAACAAATGATGAATGCTAACTTCCAGTGTAGAAGTTTAGCATGAACGTGTACGTGATCTTGATCAGGGGAGTATGAGTTCTAGCAAGGTTCACAACAATTTGACAAAGCTCAATGAGAGAACAAGCTGCATATGTGGAGGCTAAGAACTAGAGTCTACATATGGCCTTGAATGGGAAATTCTTATCATTGAGGAACTCATCAGGTTTTGATTTTTCAAAAAGGAAAACTCCGGATGTCAAGCATCACTAAGCACAAGATCATAGCACTCTATTCTACCATATCATGTCTCACAACAACTTAGGCAAGGATCATGCTTTTTATTACCCACAGTTTTCAAGCTAAGGTTTGAACATACAAGCCAACAAACTCAAAACTTAGGTAGGATACAAAGTTGTAAGCAAGACATACGAGGAGAAATAAACAGAGCAACTATTCATCATTTCAACCATAGAGGCAAAGCATTCTTACTATGCATATCAAAGCAAACTAAGCAAACGATGATGATGAAAGCAAATAAATATTTTTGGTATTTTTATTTTTGCAGATTTTTTTGGGTTTTCATTTATAAGATATTCTGAAAACAAAGGAAGATACAAGTTACCTCAGGATGGGGGTCCTCCCCCAAGCTAGATTCAGGCTCACTGCGGAGGAGGGTAGAAGAAACCCTGACTCGCGTAGTAAGCCCTCTGCTCCTCCATGTATCGCTGCTGGTTCTGCTGCATGGCTTCGATCCTTTCACCAGCCTGACGCTGCCACGCTGAGGTAGACTCGACGTGGGTGTTCAGCGTCTCTTCCAGTCCTGTGACCTGGACAGTGAGCTCTCCCATCTGCTGCGCGAGCTGAGCATCGCGTGCAGAGGCTGAGGAGTGCCGCCGGAAGGACGAAGACGGAGGTGGACCATCGGAGCTAGAACTAGCGGGTGTGGCCCACTGAGCACTGCTCGCACTCGCCCAAGTCGTGCCAGTCACACTCAGGTGGTAGGTGGGCTGGTCCCAACCAGGTGCATATCCAGGGGTAACCCCGAACATGTACCCCGCAGGGGCCCCTCCTGCCACCGGTGGCGTAGCGGGCTGTGGTGGTGGTGGTTGTGACTACTGCTGCTGCTGCATGTGTGCTCTCTTTGCCGCGCTTCTGGTGGACCTGCCTAAAACACTAGCATGACGGCTTTCCTTATGTGTAACAAGGGGAATGGTTAGTGATTCCAAGCTATAGAATCCAAATCCCAGGTTAGCCAACGGGATTTGATTTGCATAACCTGGAAAGAAGAAAGTTAAAGAATCATCCGGGCCTTTCTTAAGTATATGCCCTTGGATCAAGTATGCCTCATCAATGAGAACTTGGGTGCCCTGATGAAGGGTACGGGATTCCCGCTAAGAACCCCGAGTCTGAGAGCAATACGAGTCACCAAAGACGTACACTCAATAGGACCTATCATCTTGAAATTCATCAACCACTGCCGAATCATAGCTTTAACGGGAGAGACCTTGATCTGGTTAACAGCGGTGTATAATAGTATCATCTCATCGCTGCGCACGGGCCGAACATCCTCTCGTGGAAAGAGAGTAATGGCGAGCCACTTGTGCCACAAACGGAGAGTGGGATGCATAATATCGTTGCACCGAGGTACAAACTTGCCACTGTAAACAAGACCAGAGATGTCTGCCTAGAAAGAGTCTCGAACAAAACCCTCACAAGCCTTCTTCAGAGAAACAGCACAACGAGGACTAAAACCAAGAAGACGACTAAGTTCCTTCCAAGAAACACGATAATCGGTCCCAAAAAGACGAAACTGAATGCCATCTTGAATCTCGGTAAGAGAGCAAAGAAATTGGATGGTGAGGGGCCGAGAGCCAAGCTCTGTAACTGGCGTAAACTCCTCCCAACCAAGAGCATGCCAAATGGAAGCGAACTCGAGATTCATACCTGTTTTCTCCATGAGAGCCGGGCCGATGTCCCGGGTGTGGGCGAAGACTCGGTCCTTTAGGAGAGCGTAGGCTTGCTCCTCTCGAGCACCCTGCAAGCTGAGGTAGGGGGTGTCGTCGATGACCTCCTCCGTGGATTGTGGCTCGGCTTGCTCCTCCTGCTCTTCTTCATAATCCATCGTCGATGGGCTTGGCGTTGGCTCGGCGGGGGTGGATGAACTCGCGCTTGCCCGCGAATGGGAGCGTGAGCGTGTCACCCTCCGGAGAGTGTTCGCCGCCCAATTCATGCTAGCATAACAACAAGAGACAACAAGAGCAACTTGGTGATGGATTAGTGAAATCGAATGAAATTCTTACCGAGCTTGCTCCACCAATAGCAATACTTTTAGCAACACAATAGAGAGAATACTTGATGACCCAATCTCAAGCAAGAAATACAACAAAACCAAGAGAGCAAGGAGTAGAGAGGGGAGTGTGAGTGAAATGAGTTGAATGGGTGAAGAACACCCCCTCTCCCCCTGCTATTTCTAGGCAAATGCGCCGGGCATCCAGACATAGCCGTTGGGCAATGGCTAGGAGCCGTTGGAGCAAGATGGGGCCCAGCAGCCGTTGGCTGCTTCGGCCGAACCTGAGGTCGGCCGACCCCAGGCTGGGCCCACCTGCCCTCTGCCCTGAGTGGCTCCCCAACGGCTAGCTGGGGGCTTGCCTGAGTGCCTCAGCCCAAAATCCCTCAAAAAAATTTTCAAATGATTTTTCTTGAATTTTCAAACTCAGAAATTATTTTCAGAAATTTTATTTGGAAAAGGGAAAAGGGCTAGATAAATCTAGCATGCAGATGCAAGGTTTTGAGAAATCAAAAATGCAATTTTGGAAATAAAATTTTGGAAAGGGAAATATGAGATAAGTACCAGCTTTAACCTTTTTGGTTGAAAGGACCCATCATTTTTAGTCTCACAAGTTGGACTCTTCTCAGTGATCAATTCCACTCAGCACCCCACTCCTGAGAAGTTGAGGGTGGTGCCATATCAATCTTCCGCCATTCCTTCTGAATTTTCTTTTACTTCTTTGACGGAATTTCTTCCTTGGGGGTAAAGGCTCCGTCCTTCCCCCAAGCTGCTCAACACTATCTTGCACCAAATAGCATTGCTCTTCTTTGTCCTGAAACTTGAACTTCAAGTTCCTCTTCCCAATGCGGAAGCAGATTATTCTGGACCCCACATTGATTCTAGACCGGACATCACTGAGAAATGGTCGCCCAAGGATGAGCGGCATTCCTCCCTTGTCATCCATATCAAGGACCACGAAATCCGCGAAGACATAAGAGTTCTTGATCTTAACCAATATGCTCTCAACAATTCCTTCTGGATATTGTATCATTGAATCGGCGAGTTGGATAGTCCGTGCTGTTGGAGAGAGAGCTGGATATCCCAGTTGCTCGAACATGCCCTTGGACATGAGATTAACACTTGCACCAAGGTCACAAAGGGCATGCCTGATTTTCTTGTAATAGATTGTGCAAGTAATAGTCGGGTAGCTTGGATCTTTCTTGTGCACAACTGCTGATTCCTCCCATGGATCTAGAATTTGCTGTATGGGCTTTCCTACATAGTTAGAAGCACGTGTCTTCCTAGGTGTCTTACCCCACCTAGTTGACACTACACTAACATTTTCACAGGAGGACACGGGTTGCCCCGGGATCCTCCCATTATCGGCAGATGGAAACAAAGCAGCTAGCTGAGCCAACTGGGTTTCTAACATTTTATTAAAACTTAGCTGGCTCTTCTGAGCAGAAGAAAAACTATCAAGCTTAACGTTGAGACTTTCCAAATTTTATCAAGGGCAGCCAACTTTTTGTTACACCTTCATTAATCTTAGCTTGCCCAAAAACAAGATCTCTCAAGAAAGGTTGGTTGGGATTGTAAGAATTACCTTGGTTACCTCCTTGATAATAAGGGTGTTGTTGATTCCACGTTTGGCCTCCTTGTTGAGGTGGACGATAACCACTGTTGTTGCCATTCATGTACATCACTTCCTCCTGAGTCTTCGGACAATAGTTGCCTGAGTGCCCAGTGTTGCCACAGACTTCACAAGTCATATGAGAATCCATAGGCAGAGTAGTGGTGGCCATGGCAGCCTTCTCGCTGGTGTAGTCATCCAATCTCTTTATAAGAAGATCCAACTTGCTAGTAATCATGTCTGCTTCCTTGACAGTATGAGTACCCCTCGGTCGTGGTTGGAGTCTTTCATCACTCCACCCTTGGTTGGAAACTATCTTCTCAATGAGTAATTTAGCATTATCAACTGTGAGTGAGAAGAATGCTCCCTGAGCAGCAGCATCAATATGGCCTCGGGCTGTCGGAGTCAACCCATTATAAAAGCTTTGAAGAATGAGCCAATCCTCCATCCCATGGTGAGGATAGGCCAGGACATACTCCTGAAGCCTTTCCCAAGCCTCTGTAATGGATTCACTTGCTGCTTGCTGAAAACCAGAAATTCTCCCACGAAGAGCATTGGTTTTACCCAACGGGAAGAACTTCTTGAGAAATGCCTCTGAACACTTACTCCAAGTGTTAATAGCATCACGATTTGCATAGAACCACTGCTTGGCTTTCCCCAGGAGAGAGTATGGAAACAGTCGTAGACGGACAGCATCCATATTTGCACTCCTGATGATGAAAGTGCTGCACAGCTCTAGGAATTGCTGTAAATGAGCATTCGCATCCTCATTTGGCTTGCCACAGAATGGGCTAGCCTGTACCATCGTAATTAGACCCGTCTTGATCTCAAAATTTTCAGTCCCCATTGCCACCTCAGGGCCTTGCAGCACCTGGTCAGCAGAAGAAGCTGAGTACTCACGAAGTGTCTTCTGGGCCATAGCATTTGACGTGGATGGTACAAAGGAAGCTGGATCGCCTTCCGGAAGAGTACGACAAGTTGAGTCGAAATGAATTCGAGCTCTCCACACAAGTGACTCGGGATCTTCAGTGAAATTCTCCGGTAAGTCGAAACCAGTCATACACTACCTATCTTCATCATCCAAAGATAAAAGAAGACAATCAAGGTTAGCCTGCATTGAGAGTTGTCCTAACCTACTCATAGCTTATAAACAGATGCAAAGCATAGTCATGATAATCCTGTGCCTTCTCCGGCAACAGCGCCAGAAATGCTTGTTGGCATTTCTTAGCGTCGTCACTTTAAGAACAAATCTGGAATCCATCCTTAGTGGCAACACCAAGAAACTCCTTGTAGGCACCTCTTAACGTCACAACTAACGACGCCGAGTTAGCGTGAACATCAAGACTAGCAAAAGGTTAATCTAAACGATCATGAACGAATCCACAAGCGCACAGATAAACTATTGTAGCATTTCCCCAAGGAAGGAGAATATTCCAAGGGTATCGTATCCGTGGAAGGCAATGGCGGATATCTTAGACTTATGCTTTTGCTCTGAATGTAAACTAAGAGATAGAAATAGGAAACAACAAACTCAAAGGCTGGGGTAAGATAAAAGATATAAAGGGCTAGTGCGACACACACACTCAGATCTACCTCTACTCTAGCACACTACGGCTTAGGGGGAACATACGAGTTAGCTCTAGGTTCTAATGTACTAAACATACAAAGCTAGAAGATACAGGAGATAGGCATGAGTATTGCATGAGAGGGTAAGGTTTAGCACCCAGGTACAAATGGGGAGCTAGCCCGCAACGACCAGCACTCTACGAAACTAGACTTTAGACTCCTACAGTAGGTACCCCAGCGCGGAGGGTTGCAAAGGATCCAACAACTGTCACCACTGCGGACCTACCTCTATCATTACGGGGGGTATGCTAACTAACATAGCCAGACAACCCAGGTACCATGCCTACGTTGCTGCTAGACTCCACCCGGCCCGGGCTATTGTGACCCAGGGTGAGAGCCACCAGAAGACTGGTCAACTTAGACCGAGTACCGTAGCTTGAACACAAACTTCATGCAACACTCTCATGCCATCTAACAAGATCAACTAAGGCTAGACATACGAACGGATATGAACTCTCTTATGTCTAGTCAATAAGACCAAAGGGTCGTGTTCGTGAAGAACACGACCCTCCAACTTATGAACAAACACATAAGGAATGAGTTTATCATCCTTCAAGTGGATCAAAAGGTAGTGTTCATGAAGAACACAAGCCTCTGAATGATGAACAAAGGATGAACTCAAGATCATATCAAGCATATGATCTACCATGACTTTATATGAAATAGCTGAATAACTGAAGTAGATCAAAGTCATACAATGAAATAAAGATAAAAGAGAACTCATACCTAGACTCCAAAGAAGACTTGGAACCTGAATTTGAGCTACTCTAGCCTACCCCCTAGCCTTGGAAACTAAAATTGAGAGGAGAATGAGAGAGTGGTGTGTGGGAAATGGGAGCCCCTCCCCTTCTATTTATAGGCAAGGACCAGGCTTGCTCGGAGGCTCAAAGTGCTCCAAAACACCCCGGGATGCAGCAAGTAAATAATGAGCAGCTGCCACGTGTAGGGACCAGATGGGCGCCCCCTAGGTCGGTTCGGCCGATCCTAGGATCAGCCGGCCCCCTAGGATGGCCCCACATGGTGTGCTTCCTCAGGGTGGCTGCCCTGTGGGCCCTTTGATCCTTCCCCCGTGCATGCCAAGTTTCCTGATAAGTTGGAGCTCTGGTGGGCCCATGAATCCTTCTGAAGTCCATGTGTCACTCTCTGATTCGTCGGTGAGTGCCTCCCTTGGATCAATGACGTGGAATGCCATGTGTTTCCTTGGTGGCAGCCACCTCCTCAGCTGAGTTGGCATGGTTTCTCCATAGAAGGTGGGTTTCCATCTCTTTTAAGGGGTATTTCACCTACATACAAATAATCTCCAAGGAGAAGTGGAACTACATTATTCAAACCAAAATGCAAGTAAATAATGCATATGCCTCTATTTATGTGAGAATATTGAGGGCTGAAAGTGGTACTTAACAGCCGTCAACACCCTCTCGTCTCCCTCGCCGGCGCCCCGCCACCTCTCGTCTCCGCCCCGCCGTCCGCCGTCGCCGCATCCCGTCTCCCTCGCCGTCCGCCGTCCCCCGCGCCACGCCGTCTCCCGCGCCGCGCCACCGCCGAACGTGTTGTCATCCCCGCCGGCCGACGTCGTCGGTCCCCGCGGCGTGCGTCGTCCCCCGGCTGTCGTCGTCCGGTCCCCGCCCCGCCGTCTGCCGTCGCCCGCCCTGTCCGCCGTCGCCGCTGCGCCGTCCGACGTCGCCGCCCCCGCCGCGCCGCCCCTCCTCTCGATCAGTACGCGGTCCCCGGCCGCGCCTCGCGCGCGCCGCTCCCGACCGGTTCGCGCGCCCACCGGCGCAAATTGGGGGCTGACGTCAGCCCCCCCTTTTTTTAGAATTTATATAGACTTAGAATTTATATTATTTAGAAATATAGATTTAGATTTGGAAACTTAGATTTAGAATTTATAGATTTAGAATTACAAATATAGTTTTTTATTTAGAATTTAGAATTCACAATTTAGAATTTAGAATTTTGGTGTAAATGTTATTTAGAATTTGATTTAGAATTCAATTTGGATGTTGATGTAAATGTTATTTAAATGTGGATGTAAATGCTATTTAAATTTTAATTGCACACGTTCGGCTCGACTCGCTCTCGAATCGCTCGAGCGAGTCGACTCGCTCGCTCCCGCCACGCTCCCGACCTCCCCCCCCCCGCCATGGTCCCGACTGCCCCGCCACGATCCCGACTCCCCCGCCCCTGTCCCGACGTCCCCGCCACGCTCCCGACCCCCCGCCACGCTCCCGGGCCCCCGCCACGCTCCCGACTCATACGCCACGGTCCCGACTCCCCCGCCACACTCCTGACTCCCCGCCACGCTCCCGACTCCCCCGCCACGCTCCCGATCCCCCGCCACACTCCCGACTCCCCCGCCACATTATTATTTTTTGTCCTCATATTAATTGTCTCATCATTGGAATAGTTTGTCCTCATATTATTTTTTGTTACATTATTTTAGTTACAATGGTGCGAACAGAAGAGGACCGAGAAGCGGAGCAAATGATCATGGATTTAATTGCTCGCAATACTATGAATGATGCACCGATTGAACAAGAACAGGATCACAGAGAGGCAGACAGCTACCTGAACATGTTTGCTGATGGCAACAAGAGGGAGCAACCAATTGCTCAAGGAAGCAATGATGGAGAACCATCAGAGGTATAATTAATAAAAACCAGTACCTCGTCATGATTTTCCAGGAACCTACTAATTATAGAAAATGAGTTAATAGTTCTTAAATTTTCAGGAGCCTGCATCGAGTAGCAAGAAGAAGCTGGGTGGGAAACACGGCCCAAAGAAGAAGCTAGAGGGGCGTTTCATCATCACGGAAGTATCTCCCGATGGGAGACCATTAGCTCCACATGAAAATGTTGTAAAGTTGATAAATCACATTGGGGCTCTTGTTCGGGACAACATCCCAATAAGCTTTCTCTTTTGGAAAGCGTCTGACGCACCTGACTTGCTACCCGAAGAAGGTGATCAAGCAGAAGCTGAGCACAAAGATCAAGATCAGGATGAAGAGCAACATGAAGAGAATGAACCCCCGGTACCAGTTCAGCCAGATGTTGTCCCGGTCACAGAGAAGAACATGATTTAGACCGAGGTGAAAGCACACTTCGCATTTCCAAATGACACAGATTTGAAAGATGTGCGCACTTGGGCCCTGCAGAAGGGTGCAATTGCCTTTCAGACGTACAAGAAGCGGCTGACCAAGGAGTTCATCAAGCAGGGGCTTACACCTGATTTTAAGAAGCCGGGATATGCCAAGTTAAGAGATCACTGGGATGCATTTGTGCAGGGCAAGCAATCGGAAGATGTCGTCAGGTTGATTGCAACCAACACAGCCAATGCACGTAGAAAGAAAGAATTCTATCATCTTGGCCCTGGAGGTTACGCGATGGCCCTGCCCAAATGGGATCGGATGGAGCAAGAGATAATGGCACGCGGAATCGTACCGGCAACTCTGGAGTGGCCTGACCGAGCGCGGAATTACTATTATGCATGTGGTGGCACGCTCAATCCCGAAGATGGATCATTAATACCGGGGGAGCAACTAAGACAGACAGCTGCAAGGCTTGTTGATTTGATCAGGGCTGCTGCCGAAGGAACATTCATAGCTGATTGAGAGAAGGACGAGCTTTCTGCTGCAATAGGCACTAAAGAACATGGTGGATGTTGCCGAGGCAAAGGTGTGATTCCATGGAAAATCGCATGGCATGAGCACATTGACTCGTATAAGAAGCGCAAAAGGAACAAGGACGAACAAGATAGGAAAATCAGACAATTGCAAGAGCGTGTAGAAATGACTGAGGCAAGAATGGAGGCCATCATTGACCAACGTGTGGCCCTTGCTCTTAACAAACAATCATCTCAGCAAGAGCCTATAGATGAAATGAGCCCGCCATCTACTAAGAGGAAAAGTAGTGTCACTTCAATGGATGCAGCACCAGCAAACACGGAAGCACCGGTCAAGGAAGCAGAAGCACCGGTTGCCTCACCAGAAGCACCCCAAGCCTTAGCAAAAGCAGCTGAGGTCTGCCACGAACGGTTCCCCGTGGATGACATCATAGCGAGGTTAGCGTGTGAGCTTCACGCTCAACTCAGAAACAAGATGTTACCAGTGGCTTATGGTGTTGCTAAGGTCCCGGAACCGGGGGAAACTTTCATGGGTGTGGAATTCAATAAATCATTTTACCATAAAGTTGCCGTCGACCGAGTGCTCCCCGGTTGGGAAGACCTCGAACTGGAGTTACCGGGACCTGATGGGGAAGAAGTGCTTGGAGATACCGTGCACAGTTGGGTATTGTAGGCCAAGGCTCACATAAAGATTACGGAACCGGTCAAGGAAGCAGAAACACCCCTAGCCTCACCAGAAGCACCTCTTCCTGATGCCTCATCTACACCCCCTGTGCATGAAGGTGAAGATCATCAGCTACCGTCTTCCCCAACAGGAAGCATGAGTCCTAGTTGAAAGGGACCCAAGCGAGAGTCCGCCCCCTCAGCATGATGAGTCTGTTAAGGGCAAGGGTACCAAATGACGAGCTACGCATCATCCTCCGCACCCTCCTCCAAAGAAGCAGATGAAGCCCAGGCAGAAGAAGCCTCAACCGAAATTATCTTACGAGAAGACTCAAGAGGAGCTAGATGCTTCAGTGCGGGCTGAGCTTGATAGACAAATATTCAAAGTGAAGAAGCCACCTGTTGAGAAACCAATTGACCGGGTGAAATTTCATCGCTTCATGAAAAAAATGGAGGAGAAACGAATAAATGCCCAGGCACCTCCTTTGAGTGACTATGACCGACAGGCACTCAAGATGGACAAACAGAAGAAGCTGGCGAATAAAGCTAAATCTACAATTCCACAACTAGGCACCCAGTCAAAGCAATCTGTCTCCCCCATGAAGGTGCTTTCTACGCTTGAGCAGCATATGCTCGTATTCAATAAGGATTCAGGTCTGACTCCTGGTCAAATCCGAGGGGACGAACCAATCCCAAAGCATGAAGAGGCAAATAGACCGAAGTATGAGTGGGGTAAACCTCTTGTGTGGCCGCAGTTGGTGCCGTTTCTTCCAACGAGAATGCATGAACTGCATGATTGGTACATGGCTGCGTCAGCCAGCGGTGTAACCTATGTGGAAATTACCATAGATGATCAACATTATTTCTGTGGCCGAGAAACTTCTGGTGTGGAATTTGACCAATTTTAGTACTTATTCAATCAAGATGCAATTGACTCAAGACTCATCGCTTGCTGGACTCTGTAAGTCTCAAAAACAATGATCTAGCCATTCTACCTTATCTTAACTTGTGTTTAATTTGAATTTAATTTCAATCATGCAGCTTTGAGATGCAGCGGGTGCAGGAGGAGAGGAGTAATGGACATCGGCTTCATGGATCCACTAATGATAAATCAGACTTGTGTCAGAAAATGGGAGCTGGCCACATTGGACTATATATATTTGTATCTAGAAAAACACCATGAGAAGGGTATCATACTTCTGCCATACAACTTCGGGTGAGCAACGTGTATCTCATCTATTTTAGCTTTTTCAAATGACATTGCATATATATTTCAGGAAACTAATACTTCTACACATATGCACAACTTCCACTGGATTCTTTTTGCATTCCGTCCGTCTCTAAGCAAGGTCTTCATCTTCGACTCTTTCAGGGCAACTACAGACAAAAGCGCATACCAAGATGTCGTAGAGATGATCAAACTTGCATGGACTCGCCTCTGTGTAGAGCACCCGGGAAAATACAAAGAGAACCTTTATTTCCACTATGATTTCCCTGTATGTGTATTCTGCTAGTCCGCATATCTCATGTCTTCCAATATAATTAAACATATTTCATAACCTTGTTTTCGCACATGTGCAGTGCTTGACACAACCTTCAGGTACCAATCTGTGCGGATACTATGTATGCGAGTTCATGCATACCTTTTCAAGCCTCGCAAGAGGTACCAACCTTGAAGACAGGGTGCGTCCGCTAAACTAAACGACACATGCATGTAGTTCTTATTTTTCCATGTTCTTTTTTGTACTAGTTCTTATTCTTTGTTCATATTCTTTTGTAGATTGATGACATCAAGGAGGGGCTCCTCGAGTCGAAAAGAATCCGGTTAATTCAAGAACAACTATGCGGATTTCTTCTAGATGAGGTGATTACGCCAGGTGGAGAATTCTATTCAGGCTTATCATCTGTTATTGTAACGGGGAAGTCCACGGAAGAAACATCGGGGAAGTCCACGACAAAAGCAACAGGGAAGTCGACGGAACAAGCAGAGTTGACTAAGCAGGGGAGCAAGAGAGGAAAAAGCTCTGCAAAGGACCAATCGTCAGGGAGCAAAAAAACTAATATTAAACCCTGCTACCTTTGATGTAATGTATTACATACACTAATATATATTTTTTGTATTTCTGTATGCACAATATTATATATGTTCTTGCATTGGATCAACTACCGGATTTGAGATAATACATGCATACGAATATATGTACTAGTATAATATTAGATATTATACTAATACATATATACGTATGCATGTATAGTATTATCTCAAATATTTTATATGGCACACGAATATACATTATATCGTATCAGGCATTAGGATTAGTATACGTAAATCAATAAAATACGATAGAATTAATAAAACAGAAAACAATAAAAAAAGAAAAAAGAAAAATAAAATTAGTACCGGTTGGCATCAAGAACCGGTACTAATGTGTCCCATGCCACGTCGCCGGGGGCGGGCACATTAGTACCGGCTCTCAATACCAGCCGGTACTAATGTCCCCATTAGTACCGGTTTCCAAAACCGGTACTAATGTGACTTCACATTAGTACCGATCGAACAATACCGGTTTGGAAACCGGTACTAAAGGGGGGTTATGGACCGGTACAAATGAGCGTTTCCCTAGCAATGTTATAGCAATGATTAGCCTGATCTGAATTACATTTTCATGAGATTTTTTATTATTTCTTTTATTTCTAATGAAAATATTTAATTACAGGGCCCATAGCTAATAATTTCATGACAGAAGTCATAATTTAAAAAATTAGCAGTTGCTTTTAGTGATGTTGTGTAATTTAGCTCAATGATTTTTTATGAATGAAGCAGCTCAAACTGAAGATTATTATTAGTGGCCGTATGTTGGGTTCTTTTTTGTTATGTGATTAACTCTATATGCCACGCATTTCTTTACAGGCTACTGAAAAAGTGTGCACCCAAAAGTTTAAAAGGTCACCTAGAACCTGCAGGATAACGCAAGCGCTGAATTTGATGAGCACATAGGCTGTGCCATGAGTGGGCTTATTGCTGATACCAGAACGCTTGTTGAGACCCAGGTACTTTCTTGAGTTATATACATACTTACATGTTCAGAGAGGTTTATCTGTTAATCTTTATCTGACTTGTATGTGTACTGATTCTCTCATATGGTTGTACATGAAGCCAGTTTATCTGAATGAAATTGAAAAGTACACATGCAAGTCAGAGCTCGGGCAGCAGTTTATCTGAGCCTCTCTATTTTTCTTTGGCCAATGATACCGTGTTTCGTCTTTTTACTGCCCAGATTATATGTGTTATGTGATTCTAGTACCACTGAAAACTAGATTGCCAACTGTTATGATCTGCTATCCTTGTTTGAAAATTAAGCAGACCAAGAACTCATGCTTGACGCCAAATCGTTTTAATGCTTAATCTTGTTAGAACAGTGCCTAATTTGTTTTCTCCACTTCACAGTGTTAGCCTGGGGTATCTGATCTTCTGGTGTCCCTGCTGTTCTGTATGAATTCATTTGCCATGTCTTTCACAAATATAGCTTTGCATAGTTATAATTTTGTGTCGATGTTTGTCAACAGGATGGATTCAAAGATGTTCCAAAGAGGATAGGAGCACGAGAAAAGACAAGTGATCTGAGTGTATGTGTTGTTGGATAATGATCTGAGTGTATGTGGATGTAAAAATATACTCTTATGTGTATGTATAAAATAAAAGAATAGGATGTATTTTGATTTCTTTTTTTTTTGTTTTTTTTAATTTCACATTGGTAACCGGCATTACCGTAATGCATGTTACCTATGACTACATCGGTAACGACCGTCGTTAATGCTCGTTACTGATATCTTATTATTGGTAACGAGCTTCATCATGACCCGTAACAATTAAACATGAACAAACAAAGGAAGTTCAGGTTGTACCCAAAGGCGGAGCGGGTGACAGAGTCACCTGATGCGTCGTTGTTCTCTAGAGTAGCCATACGACTAATTGTGGGAGAACCCTACTCGGAGTAGCCGTACAAAATCGATGCAGGCAGATGTACGCAGTGCAGATCTCGGACGGTCTTCTGGACGTAGCGGGAAGTAGTCGTACGGAAGGCCTCCAGGAAGTACACGAAGTAGTCGTACAGGTGGAGTGAGCAGTCGCATGAAGACGCTCCCCAAAAACATTATCGCGCATTAGCACCGTTCCCCATCAGCAAGGAGCTAGTCCCCCCGACATGCTAAGAAGAAAAATAGAAATGTCAGCACATACATGAATATTAGCACCGGTGTCCACCCACCACTCTGGTGAGAAACACACTGAAAGAACTGTAGGTAAGAAATTATCGTACCCCGATGTTCCTCCAGCCTCGCTAATGATCATGCTTGTTGTTTTGAGGCCTTTGCGATCCGGACACTTTGAAGCAAAGTGATCCGGACACTTCTTCTTCTTCTTGTACGGCCCGTCGGCTTGCTTAGCCTTGGGCGTGTTTTGTGAGGGCTTCTTCCTCTTTTTTGAGATTTGAGATTGCCCCTCTGCACAAAGTTTGCACTCGAGGGATCAGCTACTGCCTTTCCACTTGTGTCTTTTGCTCTCGCCTTCTCCTCAACATCAAGAGTCGCGACAAGGTCATCAAAAGTGATTGTTGAAAGTTCCTGGACTATATTCCAGCTTTCGTGTATTAGCCCTCCGGAGCAAATTGACAAACCAATCTTTATACCTTTCAGTTACAATTCAGAATTGGAAAGAAAATTCTAGCGAGTGACGTCTTCATCTCTTAAGCGACAAATTCCATCTTGGCATGTTTTATTCATCCTCCACCCTCGCACCCTATGAACATGAAGGGAAAAGACTTTTTCGGGAAATTTCACTCCCTGCAGTGTTATATAAACTTTTGTATTTTGATGATCCTCTACTGGTATGATGTCACTTTGCCTTATTTTGCTAAAAAGGGGAAAACTTTCACCTCTGAGGTTCACGTGAATTTAGGAAATGTTAGAAAACACCCTTTTACAAACTTCTCTTACCAAGGTTCTTAAAAGTTTGATTACAATATCCAAAACCTTCAAGATATATTCACTGAAACCAATTGTCCAAAAACTCGTCCAACACTAAGCCATTTTTGGGTCCGAACTGCAAACACATTTCCGGGTTATCGAAATACTTCCGTCCCAGATCCTCGGAAATGACGTCATCACCGTTTATGTTGAGTTTCAAGCGGTTATCAGAAAAACTCTGAGAATCTAGAAAGTTACGCATATCCAGCTTTTTTCTAAAACTTGTTTGTTGTTTCTTTCCGCAAGTCTCGACAAAATTCCAACCCAAAGCTGCTAGATATCTCATGTTACAAATTTTTCATCTTATATGGGCATCGAAAGAGATAAAAGATAGTTTTTGGACACTAAACTTCTTTTATTTTTCAAATAAACTTTTGTTTGTTTGCATGTGCAAGTCGTTCACAACTATTTAACCACTTGATAAAATGTTGATGTCTAAAACAAGCAATTATCCAGATAGTTATCTGATTTTTCAATTTTGTTAACAAAGTCTAAATTCAATGGTTCCATAAAAACTCCCGATCATTTTTGTACTCGAGGGTCATAAAACTTCATGTTTGTAAATCTTTCGTTTGTGTAAGCCTTGAGATAGGAACGGATGACATTTCAATCACCAAGTTGGAAAAACTCACCAGACTTTATAACTCTCTGGTTTTCCTAACCCTCAAGGGCGCTAAGTCCTGGAAGCACCGTATGTTCTGCCTCCTTTGCTGTTTTCAGGACTCGAGGGTGTGGAAAATAAAGATCCTCTTTGAATACAAGTCTGTGAAAGATGGAAACTTTCTAAACCAGTGGAGTCTCAAGGACGGTGAATTTTAGGAAATCCCGGAGCCTAAAAAAATCCTCCCCAGTTACGGATTTTTTGCCAGAAGCACTAGCTAACCTCCACGGGATCGGAAGCCTTGACTTAAATTTCTAAGACAAACACGAACCTCGAGGGCAACCAGACAAGAAAGATAATCACCTTCGATGGTTGCAATCCTTATATATGCATACCAAAAATCACTAAGCACAGATGGACCCTTTTTTTTCCTTGGTCGAAGGTGTCTAGAGACACCGAAATGCAACAAATGACATGAATCTGATCAGTCGTGCCCACAGTTAGAGAATATTTGTGTGCACTATATTGTTTCACTCCAATTAACTGATATCATCATCTTTGTTGACAGAATATCTATCTAACCTCTTGGTTTTAAGAACTATTGTCAAAATTCGCATTTTTGGCTACAACGGCTCAAGGGGCTCGCCTCAGGAATCTATATCAGCATCAACATCGGCTCAAGGGGTTCGCCCCAGGATTCTATATCAACAACGACATCACCTCAAAGGGCTCCCCCCCCCCCCCCGAAATATTGGTCGACCTCGACATCGTCATCTACCTCGATATCACCTAAATGGGCTTACACCAGGAATCTATGTCATCCTCGACATGGCCAACAACCTCGACATCGTCTTCATCAACCTCCAGTTTCGCACTCCATCGGCTTGAGGGGCTTCTCTCATGAACACCAGCCAAGAATGGCGGGGTGTATTGGTGAACCAATTCATCCTAGTTGCCTGATGCTCATGAGAGAAGGCTTGAAGATGTTGAAGCTACCTTCGGCATCGACTACATCAACTTTTGAAGCAATGTCTCTTGGTCGAAGCTCAGGAATGAAACCCCAAATCAAAACACATCATTCAAGACACTCAGAGGCATGGTATTTGGAGTTGGAACTTGAAAACCCAAGAATGTGCATACTCTTTTCTCCATACCCTTTTTCTCATTGGGTTTTGGGATGGAGATTTTAGTGAGGTGCACACAGGAAAGTTGTAAAGGACATTCCTTTATAACCGGGGCATGAATTGTAATTGGGCCTCTTTTAAACAAAGAGCAACTTTTAGGTCTTGTTGTATCGGCCAAGACCAAATAGTTGAGGGGCCACTGTTGGTGGTACACCTTAGTAATCCTAAGGCTAGGGACCCCCTTGTATAAAAGAGGCCCAAGAGAAGGATGAGTGGGCATATTTGTGGGGGTCGAGGACCTGGTTGTAATGCATATGGACTCAATTGTATGGTCAGGGACCTCGAGTGTAAATATTAGGGACCCAAATGTAATTTTCAGCCCCACCAATGGAAATAACATAAACAGCCACCTCCCTCCTTCCTATAAATAGGACCCCAAGGGGTGGAGGAGAGCGACTCTTGGCTTTTACATTCATTTGTCTCACTCTTCTATTTGTCTCATTTTCTTCTTCCTTTCTCTTTTTAAATCTGTTTGAGATTTCTGATCCCAACACAACAAAAGTACCAAATTTAGAAATGATACATTTATTTGACTCAAAGACTAACTTATATCCATCTCTACACAGTAGAGAACCGCTGACTAAGTTCTTCTTGATGGTGGGGACATGCTGCATGTTCATCAACTGCATGGTCTTTCCCGAAGTAAACTTCAGAGTGACCGTACCAACACCAAGAATACATGCATGAGCACTGTTCCCCGTCAGCAAGGAGCCAGTCCTCCCGACCTGATAAGAAGAAAATATAGAGATGTCAGCACATACATGAAAATTAGCACTAGTGTCCACCCACCACTCTGGTGAGAAACACACTGAAAGAACTGTAGGTAAGAAATTACCATACCCCAATGTTCCTCCAGCGTCAATAATGACCATGTTTGCTATTTTGGGACCTTTGCGATCTGGGCACTTTGAAGCAAAGTGATACGGACTACCACATGTATAGCAAGCGCCTGGTTTCTTCTTTTTCTTGGCCGGCCCGTCGGCTTGCTTAGCTGGGGCGGGTTTTGTGAGGGCTTCTTCCTCTTATTTTAAGGTTTGGGGTTGCCCCTCTGCACAAATTTTGCGCTCGAGGGACCAGCCACTACCTTTCCACGTGTGCCTTTTTCTCTCGCCTTCTCCTCAACATCAAGAGTTGCGACAAGGTCATCAAAAGCGAACACATGTCTCTTGTGCTTTAGAGTCATAGCAAAATCCCTCCAAGAGTGTGGTAACTTGGAGATGATAGCTCCGGTCACAAACTTGTAGGGCAACACACATGGATTCTCTTTGTTGTAGTCTTTGAGCTCTTTGACCAACGCTTGTACTTCATGAGCTTGTTCCACCAGAGGACGGTCTTTAACCATCCTGTAGTCTGGGAACTGTTCCATGGCGTACAGCTCACTGTCGGCGTCATAAACTCCATACTGAGACTCAAAAGCATCTTAGACCTCCTTCCCCATCTCGTAACAGAGATAGGTGTCGATCAGATTTTCAGCCAGAACGCTAATGATGGCACCCAGGAAAAGGCTATCAGCAGCCGCAAATGCCTCCGCCGAGACACCCTCAGGAGCAGTTCCGAAAATGACGTACATTACATTCATGGTTGTCAACCAAAAGGTAACCAAATCTTGCCACTTTTAAACTTGGAACCATCAAAAGCTTTTGGCTTGATAGAGTTTGCAAAGCTAGCTACCATCAACAATATAAGGTTTTTGGATTGTTAGATGATAGACGATAATTCAGTATATTTTAACTTCACAATTAAAAAGGTATTTTAGAAATACAATTATTGTGAGTGAAGCAAAGCATGTGCAAGTGTTCATGTTTAAACCACTATTAAACATAAACATGTTCATGATTAAATAACAATTAAACATGAACAAACAAAGGAAGTTCAGATTGTACCCAAAGGCGGGGCGAGTGACGGAGTCACCCGATACGATGTTGTTCTCTGGAGTAGCCATACGACTAATCGTGGGAGAACCTTAGTCGGAGTAGCCGTACAAAGTTGATGCAGGGCGATGTACGCAGTGCTGATTTCGGACGGTCTTCTGGATGTAGCGGGAAGTAGTCGTACGGAAGGCCTCCAGGAAGTAGACGAAGTAGTCGTATAGGTGGAGCGAGCAGTCGCGTGAAGATGCTCCCCAAAAACCTTATCGCCTGTCTATCCCGAGAAGGATCTCTGTGACGATCGAGGTTCCAGAGGCTCTGCTCTTGCCGGTACCGTGCGCGCGGTGTAGGCAATGTGAATGCAAAAGGGCACAGCAACAGAGAGGGAGAAGGGAGAGATCTCCTGAACAAGAGTATCTGAGCGTGATTGGGCGAGTTGAGGAGGAGGAGGGGTGCCTTATATAGGCGGGCAGGCACTGAGGGGGCGCCCAGATCCAAATCTGGGACGCGGTGGGATGAACCTGGACAGGTGCGCTTAAGGAAACCAAATCACTGTTGGAATATTTCGAGGATTATTCCCTTCAATGGCAAAAAGGTGCTCCCGCCCCACAACTCGTCACGGCCTCGGCCTGGTGAGGCGAGCGAGTGCGCGTCGCACGCCTTTCTCCTTTATTCAACTGCACAAGTAGTGTACACGTGATCTACCTCATAAGTCTAATAAAAGTCTCCTCAAATACCCGAACATTATTATTCACTTTTAATTTCCCTAACTTTAAAATAGTAGACTTCAATCCTTTAATTATTAAAATAAATAGCTTGGCTATTTATTCTAACAGACCACACGGCGTGCACAACGGGCTCGGCATCATCGCCAGCACCCAGCATCCTCCTAATCGTCTTCGCCACCGCCACTAGCGCTAGTCGCTAGCTCGCTGCAATTCAAGGACCTCGACAAGGAGAAGAAGAAGATCACCGTGCAGGTCACCCGGGGCGGGTACCGGCAGAAGCTCTCGATCTACGACCTCCTCGCCGGCGACATCGTCCACCTCTCTATCGGCGATCAGGTGCCTGCCGACGGGCTGTTCCTGTCCGGGTTCTCGCTTCTCATCATTTCATCAACGAGTCGAGCCTCACCGGCGAGAGCGAGCCCGTCGCCGTCAACACTGAGAACTCGTTCCTGCTGTCAGGGACCAAGGTGCAGGACGGCTCGTGAAAGATGCTCATCACCACTGTCAGCATGAGGACGCAGTGGGGCAAGCTCATGGCCACACCACAAATGTTCTCCTACCATCGGGCTTATGTACCTACGCCCGATGGTAGAAAATCCTCGTCGCACACCTCGATGGCCACACTCAGCGAGGACGGTGATGACGAGACGCCGCTGCAGGTCAAGCTCAACAGCATCGCCACTATCATCGGCATTCGGCAAGATCGGCCTCATCTTCGTTGTTGTCACATTCACCGTGCTCACCCAGGCCCTCTTCTGGCGCAAGTTATCCGAAGGCTCCTACTTCAACTGGACCGGCGATGACGCGATTATACAATTCCAAACAGGCCGCCCAGCCCTAGCCCTAAATGGCCTGTCCCTATGCGGCCCAGCCCTATCAGGCATGATGGCATTTTAGTGTTGTGTCGTGCCACCGTTCCTGAGAGGGCGTCGAAGCACGCCCTAAGGCCATTTTTTCGTGCCGTGCCGGCACTAAGCACGGCGGCAGCACGACAGGCACTAAGTGCCGTCCGCCGGGCTAGTGCCATGCCAGGCACGATTAGGAAGCCACCGCTCAAACAATTTCATACAATATCAGCAAGGAGAAAATCAAAAGACAAGAGCAAGACACAGAAATTTTCAAAAGTTTGAGCTGGTGCAATGGCTGCCTCATTAAAAACCTATCTAGGTAAAACTCACACCTCGTGAGAAACCCAAGATAGGGAAAAAGAGTACAGCCCAACTGAATCAAATAAAGTTGAATAGGTTCAAATATTACAAACCAAGTTCAAGTTCAGTTACATAAATTCCCTACTACTACTCTTCTCCTCTCCCTGCTACTAATTCTTCTCTTCTGGCACATCCAGATACAACTCCGAGTAGCATTCTTCTTCAAGTGACTTGTCCTCCACCTGTTGTTGAAGCCTAGCTTTTGCAGCCTCCTAATCCTTGACGCAGGTGAGGATCTCCACCATGTCCGGGCTCAATCGTCGCCGACGCTCCTCAAGGATCCTGCCAGTAGTACTAAAAACAGATTCTGAAGATACAGTAGAAACAGGCACAGTCAAAACATCTCTAGCAAAGATTGAAAGGACAGGATAAGAAAGTTTGTGTTCATGCCACCAGCTAATGATTTTGAACTTATTATCATCGTGAGAGATATTGTCACTGTCCAAGTAACACCCATAGAAGATCCAGCAGAAGAGAAGCACTAGTGCATGCTGCTTGCATCAAGGCTGAAGCACTAGTCCTTCTGGTCAGAGACAGAGTAGGGGTACAGAAAGAGTTACCAGATCCAGGAGTTGCAAACATGTCATCATCATCATCATCATCATCATCATCATCATCATCATCATCTGCAAAAATGTCATCCCAAGCACTACTTTTCTTACCATCAGTGGGTGCCTGTGGGCATGCTTTCCTCTTAACTGCACCAAACTTGTCATCATATCTCTTAAAAATGATATTAAGTTGAGCCCTTACCTTAGTTAAGTAAGATGAATAATCAACACCAAGCAACTTACCTAGCAAACTGAGAACCCTACCAAGACCTTTCAATTTACCTCTAGGATCCAGGATGAAAGCAAAAGAGTGAAGCATGGGAATGTCCTTCCAGTACTTCAAATAAACATCTTTCATGCGACTAACAACAGGCCTAAGCTTATCATCATTCTCATACTCCTTCAAGTGTTTGCAAATCAAAAGCATATGATGCAACATAAGTGGGGAAGTCGGATAGTAAACACCAGAAAGTGCAACAGTAGCAGAGTGAAACTTGTCAAGGAATTCAAACATACTCTGAGCAACTGTCCAATGATCATCTGTTAAAAGCACACACTCAAAGTTGTTGTTTATGAAGACAGAAAAATTATGCTTGTAAGGGAGCAAATGGTTAAGCATGAGATATGTAGAGTTCCACCTCACATCCATATCCAAACCAAATTTTCGAGGACGAACCTCAATAGCAACACAATACCTCTTAAAGTTTGCAATACGCTGGTTAGAAGAATTTAGAAAAGAAATAGCAGAGCGAATGTCATCAAGGTAGTGCTTGATCACATCCAAAGCACTTTTAACCATTAGGTTTATTATGTGACAAGCACAACGCTGATGCAAGAAAAGAGTCCCAACATAACCAGAAACTTTAGGTTGTAGAGAAGAAACTGTGGCAACAAAATCAGAATCAATGGCACCAACATAAGAAGAAAGTTTAGGAGCTAATGTTTGAATGGCTCTATTATTAGAAGAAGCATTGTGTTGGGGAATCGGTCTTTTTGGGCCACCCTTGAGCTGTCAGAGGGAACACAGTTTTTATACAAACCAGCTTTTCTCATGGAAGGTAAGCGAATGCATTTTTAGCAAAGACCAGTTTATTGGGAAAACGGAAGGGTTTTTTACCAAGCAAAGATCATGAGTCAGTTTCTTATCATATTCGTCATATTTTGATGAACTTCGGTTCCCATAAAAACGTTTTTCTTGCTGAACGAAGGAAAACGTCATTTTATCTAACACAGGTTCTGTCAGAAAGAAAGGGACAGAGTTCCTTTACTTGTGTTTTCAGGAAGTGAAGGTGATGAAAGGTATGGAATCAGCATGACCTTGCCTCGAGACCATGTTTTTGGTCAGGAAGCACTTCGATGCACAAGATCTCGCAGGAATATGAGGATTTCACCGAAGATGACATCACCACGAGTGATGATGACGTCGGCCCAAGCGAAGATGCAAGGAAGGAAGAAGAGGAGATCCTGAATTGAAGGAAAAGCTTGGATGTTGAATCAGTCAATGGCGTGATCAAGAAGATAAAAGGAGACGTGAGAAGCTTGACTACGCAAGAAGCAAGAAGCTAGTTCACGTAAGGGCATGTTTGTAATAAAAAGAATGTTTTCATGATTGCCATGGACAAATGTACCCCCAAATATTCTTTTAATATGCTTTGTGGTCAGGGGCATAATCGGTATGTGAAAGTGACCTCTGGGCACTATAAAAGGAGCCCCCCATGCCTCTGTGTAAAGGGATCGACTTTTTCAGAGATAAAGAGAGAGCTTTTGCAGAATCTTTTCAATTTATTGTCGGGAGTTTTTCAAATTTCCACATTGGCGCCCACCGTGTTCTTAGCTGTTGTTGACGGCTGTTAAGTACCTACTTTAGCCGTCAATATACTCATGAATAAAGGAGCATAAGGCATTTCTTACACGTATTTAGTTAAGAATAATATAGTTCCACTTGTCCTTGGAGATTATTTGATTGCAGGAAAATAAGCAGGAAAAGAGTGACAAACTCACCTTCTATGGTCCATGCCACATCACCTCATCCTAGGTGGGCTGCCAACAAGGATGCCATGCATGCACACCTGCCAACAAGGGAGCCATGCATGCATGCTATGCAAGCAATCCAAGTGAAGCAACCCCCGACAAATCAGAGCGTGACACATGGACGTCACATGGATCCATGGGCCCACAAAGGCATGCAAATCGCGCCAAACAGGGTGGACACTGGGAACCGACCTAAGGACCCACAGGACAGCCACCAGGAGAAAGCACAAGCCAGGGGGGCCCACCACGGGGTCGGCCGACCCCACAGGTCGGCCGAACCGACCCTGGCTCGGCCTGTCCTGTGCTTCCACGTGGTGCTTCCCTATTGGTCCTAGGCGCCATTCCCGGGGTGTTTGCATCCATTCCTCGCCGATGCCTGGGCCTATAAATAGAAGGAGAGGGGGCTCACTTATGAGACATCCACACTTGCAACACCTCTCTCACTTTTAGTCTCAAGGCTAGGAGGTAGGCTAGAGTAGTTCTAATTCAGGTTCCAAGTCTACTTTGGGATCTAGGTATGAGTTCTCTTGTATCTTATTTCATTTGTATGACTTTGATCTACTTCAGTTATTTATCTATTTCATATAAAGTTGTGTTAGTATACATGAGTGATTTGTTCATGTGTTCTTCATCTGTTCATCATTTAGAGGCTCCTGTTCTTGATGAACAAGGCCTTTCGATCCACTTGACGGGTGACTTTCACATGTTTCTGGTGTTTGTTCATAAGTTAGAGGCTCGTGTTCTTCGCGAACACGACCCTTTGATCCAGTTGAACAGACATAGGAAAATACGAATCCGTTTGTGTAGATAACCTGGTTTGATCTAATTAGATGACATGACTGCGTTGTATGAAGTCTGTGCTTAAGCTACGGTACTCGGTGTAATTGGCTGGTTTATCTGGTGGCTTGACCTGGGTCACAATAGCCTGGGCCGGTCAAGTCCGGCTAACAACGTAAGCGTGGTGCCTGGGTTGCGTAGTTGCCTTACTTATGAGTTTATCCCACGATTTGTCTTGGGGTAGGCCGCGGTAGTGACAGCCGTTGGTCCCTCTGAAATCCCCCACATTCAGATAAGCTGTAGGAGTCTAAAATATAACAACCGGAGTTGTGCGGAAGCAACACGGGAGGTTATCTCCCCGTGGTACCTGGGTGCTTAAGTCAATGTTCTTCAACGCTAGTGTATCTAACTCGTTCCTACCAGCTTTATGTGTATAGTACATAAGAACCTAGAACTAACTCGTATGTCGCCTCCTATGCCTAGGACCCTTTAGAGAGAGAGTGAGTGTGTGTGTGATCACACTACCCCCATTATCATATTTTACCCCTGCACTTGAGTGTCTGATTTATTTCCGTCTATGATCTATACTCATTGCAATAGAGTTGATCTTGTCATTCCGCCAATGCCTTCCTTAGATTCGATACCCTTTGGAATACTCCTTTGGGGAAATGCTACAATGGTACTTCCGTGCGCTTGCGGACTCCTGTAACATTAAGAATTACCAACCAGCATTTCTGGTGCTATTACCAGGATGGGTTCCAAACCTGTTCTTGGGTGATTGCGTTAAGAAATGTCAACAAGCATTTCTGGCGCTGTTGCCGAGGAAGGCTTAAGGATGACATAGCAACACTTTGCATATGTTTATAATCATGACAGGAATAAAACAGTTCTCAATGCAGGGTAACTTGGATTGTCTTCTTTGTCTATTGATGATGAAGACAGGTAGTGCATGACTGGTTTCGACTTACCGTCGAATTTTACTGAAGATCCTGAGTCACCCGTAAGGAAGGCACGAACTCATTTCGGCTCTCCTTTGCGTGAACGTTCGGAAGTCGATCCAGCTTCCTTTGTGCCATCCGCATCAACTTCCATGGCCAACCCTGTCGAGAAGACTCTCCGCGAGTACTCCGCTCCCTCTGCTGACCAGGTGCCGACAGGCCCTGTGATCAACACTGGGAATGGAAACTTCGAGATCAAGACTGGCTTAATTACGATGGTACATGCTAGCCCATTATGTGGCAAGCCTAATGAAGACGCGAGCGCCCACCTGCAGCAGTTCCTGGAACTATGCAGTACCTTCACTATACGAGGAGTGGAGGAAGATGCTATTCATCTGCGACTGTTTCCCTTCTCCCTCTTGGGAAAGGCGAAGCAGTGGTTCTATGCTAACCGTGCAGAGATTAACACTTGGGCAAAGTGCTCCGCAGCATTCCTCGCGAAGTTCTTTCCGTTGGGCAAAACCAATGTCCTTCGCGGGCGAATTTCAAGTTTCCAGCAAGCGGCAAATGAGACTATCCCAGAAGCTTGGGAGAGACTCCAGGAGTACATCCTGGCTTGTCCTCACCATGGGATGGACAACTGGCTTATTCATCAGAGTTTCTATAATGGGCTGACTCCGACAGCCCGAGGCCATATTGATGCTGCAGCTGGAGGGGCTTTCTTCTCTCTTACTATCACTGAAGCTACTACACTGATTGAGAAGATGGTTACCAATCAAGGGTGGAGTGATGATCGACTCCAGCCACGTCAAAGGGGTACACATACCGTCAAGGAAGCGGATATGTTGCACGCCAAGATGGACCTAATGATGAAGAGAATGGATGATCTAGCCAATGAGAAGGCCGCCATGGCCACCACTACTCAAGCTATGGATGCTCGCATGACTTGTGAAGTCTGTGGTAATACTGGGCATTCAGGGAATTACTGCCCTGCTACTCAGGAGGATGTGATATACATGAACGGCAACAACAACGATTATCGTCCACAAGGAGGTCAAACGTGGAATCAATCACGCCCTTATTATCAAGGAGGTAATCAAGGTAATTCTTTCAACCCAAACCAACCTTCCTTGAAAGATCTAGTCTTTGGGCAAGCTAAGATTAATGAAGGCTTTAATAAGAAAACAGCTGCCTATGATAAGGCTTTTGAGAGCCTTAATGTTAAAATTGATAGCCTTTCTTCTACTCTTAAAAACCAGTTGAGTTTTAATAAGATGATAGAAACCCAGTTGGCTCAATTAACAGTTTTGGTTCCCTCTACTGAAGACGGGAAGATTCCGGGGCAACCCGTATCTTCTTGTGAAAATGTTTGTGTAGTGTCCACCAGATGGGGTAAGCATTCTGGGCGGGCACAAACCACTGACTATGCAGGGAGACCTATACAGCAAATACTTGACCCATGGGAATCTTCAACAATCACACACAAGAAAGATCCTGGTTATCCGGCTATCACCTGCAAGATTTATTACCAGAAGATTAAGCATGCTCTCTGTGATCTTGGTGCAAGTGTTAACCTTATGTCCAAGGCCATGTTTGAACAATTGGGGTATCCAGCTCTAACTCCAACTGCGACGGCCATCCAACTTGCTGATGCATTGATCCGACATCCAGAGGGGATAGTAGAGAACTTATTAGTATTCATCCAAGGTTCATGCATCTTTGCGGATTTCGTGGTCCTTGATATGCAAGATGATGAGGCAATGCCTCTCATTCTTGGGAGACCGTTCCTGAGTGACGCCAACGCAAGGATCAATGTGGGAGCCGGAACGATCCGATTCCGCATTGGGAAGAGGAACTTGATGTTCCGATTTCAGGCAACAAAAGAGAAATGCTATACACTGCAGGGCAAAAATGAGCAATCAGGGGCATGGACGGAGCCACAGCCCCCGCGACTTCCCACCACTCCAACAAAGCCTAAGAAAACAAGAAGGGTGTGGCGGGAAATACAGAAGTCATCTCCATCAATTTCTCAGGAATGGGGTGACGAGTGGAATTGATCGCCGAGAAAGGTCTCGCTCTCAGACTTAAAAAGATGAGTCCTTTTTGCCAAAAGGTAAAATTGGTATTTATCTCATATTTCTTTTCCAAAAATTTATTTGATTTTTCCAAATGCATATTTGAATTTTTCCAACCTTGCATCTGCATGCTAGATTTTTTCTAGCAAATTTCCCTTTTCAAATAAAAATTCTTAAAAATAAATTCTTGAGTGGAAAGTCATAGAAAAAATTTTCGAGCAACATTTTGGGCGAATCTGGACCTAGACATCTGGGCAGGACGTCAGGTAGCCGTTAGAGAGCCGTTGCAAAAAGCTGGAAGTAGGCGGGCCCGGCAGGGGGTCGACCGACCCCAGGGGTCGGCCGACCCTGGCCAACGGTCAAGTGGGCCCCGCCTCTTCCAACAGCTCCTAGCCGTTGCCCTTGTCCTCTACCCCGGTGCCTGGCTCGGTTGCCTATAAATAGAAGGGGGGTTGAGGGGTTTCTTCACCCATTCACTCATTTCCATCACCCTCTCTCCCTCTTTGCTCTTGCTCTTTGGTTTTCTTGGATTTCTTGCTCAAGGTTGAAGTGTCAAGCACTCTCTCCAAATTGTCGCTGAATATTGAATATTGGTGGAGCAAGCTCGGTAAGGATTCCATTTCGATTTCACTAACCCATCACCGAGTTGCTCGTGTTATCCCATTGTTGTGCAAGATGAGTTGGATTGCCGGTGCGTACCGGAAGGTGACCCGCTCACGCCGTTCTAGAGACGGAGAGGGCTCGTCTCACCACTCCGGAGCTACACCAAGTCCAATGTCAACCGACCGTGAATAAGAGGAAAAGGAGGAGCTACCCACGCCACGAGCCGAAGGGGTGATCAACACCGATGCCGCCTTCCTCGACTTAAGGGACGACCGGGAGAGACAAGCCTATGCTCTCATCAAGGATCGAGTCTTCGCCAACACCAAGGAGTTTGACTCAGCCCTTCTCGAGAAAACAGGTATGGACTCTGAGTTCGATTCCATTTGGCATGCTCTTGGTTGGGAGAACTTTGTTCCGGTGTGGGAGATCGGTTCTAGGCCTCTCACCATTCAGTTCCTCTATACTCTTCGGGAGGATGAGTTCGGTATTATGTTTCGTTTCCATGGAACGTCGTATCGAGTCTCATGGATTGATCTTAGTCGTGCTCTCAGTTTTCATCGTCATTGTGCTATTTCTCTCGATCAAGCTTGCAGCGATTTTATTCGAGATAGTTTTTGGGAAGAGATTTCTGGTCGGCCTATCCGTGGCAAGTTAGCACCTCGGCGCAACGATATCACGCATCCCACTCTCCTACTGTGGCACAAGTGGCTCGCCATCACTCTCTTTCCAAGGGATGATGTTCGAACCGTGCGCACAGACGAGATGAGGATATTATATGCCGCGGTCAGACGGATCAAAATCGCCCCAGTGCAAGCTATGATCCGACAGTGGTTGACAAATTTTAGGATGACGGGTTCTATTGAGTGTACGTCTCTGATCACACGTATCATTTCGAGTCTTGGGATTACACAAGGGGCTAACGTTCCCTACATTGATTCTCCCCGGGCCATGATAGATGAGGCGTATCTGATTCAAGGACATACTCTTAAAAAGGGCCCGGATGATTCCTTGGTTTTCTTTTACCCTGGCCATGCAAACCAGATTCGGTTACCTAACCCGGATTTTCGTTTGTATGGCCAAGGGCCACTGACCGTTCCTCTTGAGGAACCTCGTCGTTCTAGTGTTTCTGGTGACAAGGTCACTAGGAGTGTAGTGAGGAGGGCAGCGACAGCACAGCAACCGCCACAGCCATCACCGCAGCCGTCACCACAGCCACAGCCTCAGCCTACACCACCGCTGTCTGGCGCATGGGCCTCAGCCGGGTACATGTTTGGAGTTACACCTGGATATGCCCCCGGTTGGGACCAACCCATGAGTCAGCCGGATGCGAGTAGCTCGACCTGGGCTAGTGCAGGGAGTGGCGAGTGGGTTCGGCCCGCCGGTGCTACCTACGGGGACTCGTCCTCATCGTCCGGGTTGCGCTCGTCATCTCATGGGGCTACCCTCACTCAGCAGATGAGCGAGCTCAACATCCGTGTCGGTACTATGGAGGAGACGATGCACCAGCAGGCTGAGTCCACTCGGGACTGGCAGCGTATGACGGGCGAGAGGATTCACACCATGGAGCAGAGACAGCTGCGACAGTTGGAGGAGCAGAGGGCTTACTACGCGTGGATGGGATACCACCCTCCACAGCAGTGAGCCTGAAGCTAGCTTGGGGGAGGACCCCCATTCTGAGGTAACTTGTATCTTCTATTATTTTCAGAACCCCATATGCTAAAAACACATAAAAATCTGAAAAAGTTAAAAAGACCAAAAATATTTATTTACTTTCTTAAATTAGTTTGTTTTCATATGCGCGGTAAGAGTGTTCTTATTCTGCATGGTTGAAATGATGAATAGTTTCTCTGTTTATTCCTCTTGTATGCCTTGTTTACAACTTAGTATCCTTTCCAAGTTTTGAGTTTGTTGGCTAGTATGATCGAACCTGAGCTTGAAAGTTGTGGGTAGCAAAAAGCATGATCTTTGCCTAAGTTGTTGCGAGGTATGATATGGTATAATAGAGTTGCTATGAGCTAGTACTAAGTGATGTTTGATATCCGGAGTTTTCTTTTGAAAAATGATAAAATGATAAGTTCCTCAATGATAAGAAATTCCTATCCAAGGCCATATGTAGATTTTAGCTTCTGTTAAACCTCCACATATGCTACCTGATTTCTTCATTGAGTCTTGTCGAATTGTTGTGACCCTCGGCGAGTAAACTTGTCATACTCCTATGATCAAGATCACGTACACACCACCATATGCGAAACTTCTACACTGGAAGTTAGCAACCATCATTTCATCCATCCCCCATTCATTCCACAAAATAAAGCTCCGCGCATGTTCCATGATTACTCTCTCTCCAAAAATATTCAGCAAGGACTATGGGCTATGTAAAAAAAGAGAAAGAATAAAGAGACATAGCCCAAGTCTCAAAAATTTCGAAAAGGGGGAGAGTAAAATCATAGGAGTTCATTATCCATCCACCATACACACACTTTTGCACATCTTGATCAGGGTGTATGACTTGTTCTCTAAGGATCTGGTTTTCGACTCGACAATACATGAGAAACAGGTATGCCACATGTTTTCCCTACCTACAGCTCCACATATTAGCTTATTAGGAGCAGGAAGTGAAAGAAGGCAAATCAATGTCTTGGTGAGGAATCATACACATTGAGCGATCCGAGAGTATCATTTGAGGAACTTTGATTTCTTTTTGAAAAAAATCTGCAAAACCTCCGGACTGATAACTGATCAAGGTACATGTGATTAGTAATCTTTATACAACCATTCTATCTTTCAACCGCCCAAGGCAGGTGAAGCTACACGCCCCATATCAATCGAGTGTAAGGTAAGATCAATGCCAATATCTTCAACTCTTGATAGAGTACCTAGCTGTATCTTGTCATACATTAGGAATACAACATCGTAGCAACTCCTGATCAACCAACCTAAGTCCTTACTCTCTTGCTCGGGACGAGCAAGAGGCTAGCTTGGGGGAGTTGTTGACAGCTGTTAAGTACCTACTTTAGCCGTCAATATACTCATGAATAAAGGAGCATAAGGCATTTCTTACACGTATTTAGTTAAGAATAATGTAGTTCCACTTGTCCTTGGAGATTATTTGATTGCAGGAAAAGAGTGACAAACTCACCTTCTATGGTCCATGCCACATCACCTCATCCTAGGTGGGCTGCCAACAAGGATGCCATGCATGCACACCTGCCAACAAGGGAGCCATGCATGCATGCCATGCAAGCAATCCAAGTGAAACAACCCCCGACGAATCAAAGTGTGACACGTAGACGTCACATGGATCCATGGGCCCACAAAGGCATGCAAATCGCGCCAAAACAGGGTGGACACCGAGAACCGACCTAAGAACCCACAGGACAGCCACCAGGAGAAAGCACAAGCCAGGGGGGCCGATCAGGGGGTCGACCGACCCCACAGGTCAGCCGAACCGACCCTGGCTCGGCCTGTCCTGTGCTTCCACGTGGTGCTTCCCTACTGGTCCTAGGCGCCATTCCCGGGGTGTTTGTATCCATTCCTCACCGGTGCCCGGGCCTATAAATAGAAGGAGAGGGGGCTCACTTATGAGACATCCACACTTGCAACACCTCTCTCACTTTTAGTCTCAAGGCTAGGAGGTAGGCTAGAGTAGTTCTAATTCAGGTTCCAAGTCTACTTTGGGATCTAGGTATGAGTTCTTTTGTATCTTGTTTCATTTGTATGACTTTGATCTACTTCAGTTATTTATCTATTTCATATAAAGTTGTGTTAGTATACATGAGTGATTTGTTCATGTGTTCTTCATCTGTTCATCATTTAGAGGCTCCTGTTCTTGATGAACAAGGCCTTTCGATCCACTTGACCGGTGACTTTCACATGTTTCCGATGTTTGTTCATAAATTAGAGGCTCGTGTTCTTCGCGAACACGACCCTTTGATCCAGTTGAATAGACATAGGAAAACACGAATCCGTTTGTGTACATAACCTGGTTTGGTCTAATTAGATGACATGACTGCGTTGTATGAAGTCTGTGCTTAAGCTACGGTAATCGGTGTAATTGGCTGGTTTATCTGGTGGCTTGACCTGGGTCACAATAGCCCGGGCCGGTCAAGTCCGGCTAATAACGTAAGCGTGGTGCTTGGGTTGCGTAGCTACCTTACTTATGAGTTTATCCCACGGTTTGTCTTGGGGTAGGCCGCGGTAGTGACAGCTGTTGGTCCCTCTGAAATCCCCCACGTTCGGATAAGCTGTAGGAGTCTAAAATATAACAACCGGAGTTATGCGGAAGCAACGCGGGAGGTTATCTCCCTGTGGTACCTGGGTGCTTAAGTCAATGTTCTTCAACGCTAGTGTATCTAACTTGTTCCTACCAGCTTTATGTGTATAGTACATAAGAACCTAGAACTAACTCGTATGTCGCCTCCTATGCCTAGGACCCTTTAGAGAGAGAGTGAGTGTGTGTGTGTGTGTGATCACACTACCCCCATTATCATATTTTACCCCTACACTTGAGTGTCTGATTTATTTCCGTCTATGATCTATACTCATTGCAATAGAGTTGATCTTGTCATTCCGCCAATGCCTTCCTTAGATTCGATACCCTTTGGAATACTCCTTTGGGGAAATGCTACTATGGTACTTCCGTGCGCTTGCGGACTCCTGTAACATTAATAATTACCAACCAGCATTTCTGGCGCTATTACCAGGATGGGTTCCAAACTTGTTCTTGGGTGATTGCGTTAAGAAATGTCAACAGCTGTTAGAAACCCACGATGGCACCACCTAAGAAAACCAAGAAACCCACGAACCAAGACTCTGAGAACGATGAAAACCAAGAGAACACAGAACAAGGTCTTATCATTCACTCCAAGGCCAACGCTGTGCAAGATCCAGAGCAAACCCAGGATTTTCAAGGAAATAGGAACGAGAAAGTCAAAGAACCAAGGGACATACCAGAAGGCAGTACTAGGAATGATGAAAGTGAAGTGGCAGATAAAGAGCTTGAGGTTGCATTAAAAGAAGTTTAGACTCTGAAAAGGCAGAAGGAAAAACTAGCTATGCAGCTCAAGGCAAAAAAGCAAGCCATGGAGAAAGTACAGAAATTGGAACAAGCAAAAAAAGAAATAGCTCAGTTACAAAGGGAGCTTGGTGACATGTTTGAGGCAGAAGATAATTCCCTTTGGCGAATCACGCCGGATCCGAACTCAGTAACCAAGAACCAGTCAATCAAAGAGAACCTCATATTTGCAGATAACATAGAACCAACAAACAACGGAATTACTCAATTCAATGACCTAAACTCTCCGCTCTATGTAGGCCTCCAAACAGCTCCTTGGCCATCAAAGTACAAACCAGTTTCACTCCCAAAGTTCAACAGTTTTGGCAATTCAAGACAATTTCTCATGAGCTGTGAAGCTGCAGTAGCCTCAGCAGGAGGAGATGTTGTGGCACTGGCAAAGTCCTTTATCATCGCATGTGAAGGACCAGTATTGAATTGGTATTCACTCTTGCATCCTCACTCAATATATAGCTGGTTGGACTTAAAGGCCAAATTCCTCCAAGTTTTTCAAACTTTTAACAACACAACAACGAAGTCAGTGTTGACGGCTGTTAAGTACTACTTTCAGCCATCAATATTCTCACATAAATGGAGGCATATACATTATTTACTTGCATTTTGGTTTGAATAATGTAGTTCCACTTGTCCTTGGAGATTATTTGTATGTAGGTGAAATAATCATGAAAAGAGATGGAAACCCACCTTCTATGGAAGAACCATGCCAACTCAGCTGAGGAGGTGGCTGCCACCAAGGAAACACGTGGCAATCCACATCACTGATCCAAGGGAGGCACTCACCGACGAATCAGAGAGCGACACATGGACTTCACATGGATCAAAGGGCCCACATAGGATTCCAAAATGAGGCATGCACGGGGGAGTGATCAAAGGGCCCACAGGGCAGCCACTCAGAGGAAGGACACCTCGAGAGAAGGGCCTAGGGGGCCGGCCGATCCTAGGATCGGCCGAAACGACCTAGTGGCCTCTCATCTCGTCCCTCCACGTGTTGCTTCCTCATTGGTCCATTGCCGCATCCCCGGGTGAATTGAGGAACTTTGAGCCCCGAAGCAAGCGTCCTCCTTGCCTATAAATAGAAGGGGAGGGACTCCATTTCTCACACACCGCTCTCTCCATTCTCCTCTCACTTCTAGTTTCCAAGGCTAGGGGGTAGGCTAGAGTAGCTCTTATTCAGGTTCCAAGTCTACTTTAGAGTCTAGGTATGAGTTCTCTTGTATCTCTATTTCTTTGTATGACTTTGATCTATTTCAGTTATTCAACTATTTCATATAAAGTAGTGGTAGATCATATGATTGATATGTTCTTGAGTTCATCTCTTGTTCATCATTTAGAGGCTCGTGTTCTTCGTGAACACTACCTTTTGATCCACTTGAAGGATGATTTACTCATTCCTTATGTGTTTGTTCATAAGTTAGAGGCTCGTGTTCTTCACGAACACGACCCTTTGATCTTGTTAACTAGACATAAGAGAGTTCGTATCTGTTCGTATGTCTAGCCCTAGTTTGATCTTGTTAGATGGCATGATAGTGTTGCATGAAGTTTGTGTTCAAGCTACGGTACTCGGTCTAAGTTGACCAGTCTTCTAGTGGCTCTCACCCTGGGTCACAATAGCCCGAGCCGAGTGGAGTCTAGCAGCAACGCAGGCATGGTGTCTGGGTTGTGTGGCTACGTTAGTTATGAGCATGCCCCCCGTAACGATTTAGGTAGGCCGCAGTGGTGACAGCTGTTGGACCCTTTGAAACCCTCCGCGCTGGGGTATTGCTGTAGGAGTCTAAAGAGTAGTTTCGCAGAGTGTTGGTCGTCGCGGGCTATCTCCCCGTTTGTACCTGGGTGCTAAACCTTACCCTTTCATGCAATGCTTTATGCTTATCTCTTGTATCTTCTAGCTTTGTATGTTTAGTACATTAGAACCTAGAGCTAACTCATATGTTCCCCCTATGCCGTAGTGTACTAGAGTAGAGGTAGATGAGAGTGTGTGTCACACTACCCTATCATATCATTTCTCTTACCCCTGTCTTTGAGTTGTTGTTTTCTATATATATCTCTTGGTTTACATTCAGTGCAAAAGCATAAGTCTATGATATCTGCCATTGCCTTCCATGGATACGATACCCTTGAAATATTCTCCTTCCTTGGGGAAATGCAACAATAGTTTATCTGTGCGCTTGCGGATTCGTTCATGATCGTTGGATTTACCTTTGGCAAGTCTTGATGTTCACGCTAACTCGGCGTCGTTAGTAGTGATGTTAAGAAATGCCAACAAGCATTTCTGGCGCTGTCGCTAAGGATGGATTCTAAATCTGTTCTTAAGTGATCGCGCTACGAAATGTCAACAGTCAGCGGATCTATACCAGTGCAAACAAACAGACAAGGAGCCACTGGCAGTGTTCATCAGAAGATTCATGCAATTGAAATCTCAGACCCCAGATGCTGATGACAAAACAAGAATCTCTGCTCTCATAAGCGGTTTAACACCAGGTCAAATAGCAGGCCATTTCTCCAGGCTAGAACCCCAAACTATGGAAGAACTATTTGATGAGTTGGAAAATATTGCAAATCCTACGAAGATCATAGAAGAAGAGTGGCAGAGAGAGCTCAACAAAAGCAATTTCAAAGGGGCAACAATTGGTCTGGACCCTCCCAACCTATCATGAATGTGCAAGATCACCCACCAAGCAACCAAACACAAGGCCAAAATTATCAAAACCAAAACAGTCAGCCAGACGGCTACTCCTCAAGAGCAAGAGGAAGGGGACGAGGCAGAGCGCCTCAGAAATTGCAAAACCATGACAATAGAGATCCACACTTTCGATGTGTGTATCACGGCAGGGGTCACAGCACAAAAGCATGCCCAGAAACCAAGAAAAAATTCCAAAGAATGCAAGATCAGCAATGAATGGCCGAAATAATAGCCGCGCAACCCAAGACAGTACAACACACCTTTTGGCAACAACAACCTTTTCCTCAAACCCAGCCTTTCATCCAACCACAACAAACAAACTGGCAACCTTCGCCACAGTTCTACCCGCAAACCCAAATTTCTCAACCACAAACTTCGCAACAATTTTTTCCACAACCCCATGCTACCCAAAGCCAAGCTTCGCAACAAATGTATCCTCAAACACAAGCCATCCAAGTTATCGAGCAAGCTCAACCACTCCAAATGAAAGAAATCCTACCACCACCACCAGCTCAAATCCCAAAAGTCGAAACAAACAATTCCCAAAACAGCACAAGAGCATTGCCTTCTTTTGGAATGATCATGCCCATAATAGGGGGTTCATCAATGGAATTCGATAACAAAAGACAAAGAAATGACTATTTCAGGCTAGTCAATACAATCATCAATGACGGTCCAGCTGCAAGACCAGAATGGGCAAAAGTTCTGATAACTTTCACCAAAGAAGATTTCAAGCTGAAATCAACAAGTCACAACGATGCAATGGTTATCGATGTAAACATCGCTGGTTGGATCCTGGGAAAAGTTTTGGTGGATAATGGAAGTTCAGCTGATATCATTTTCACCAGCACCTTTTAGCGAATGAACTTAGCTCATCATATGCTAACACCACTAGACAACCCGTTACTTGGTTTTGGAGGAAAACCAATAAAAGCCAATGGAAAGATCTCACTACCAGTTTCATTTGGGGACATGGACAATGCAAGAATAGAACATATCATATTTGATATTGTGGACATGTACTACCCATACAACGCAATCCTTGGAAGAGGATTCATTAACAAGTTTGACGCGGTATTCAGACAACTTTTTATGTGTATGAAGATTCCAGCTCCTAACAGCATAATCACAGTATATGGTGATCAAAATGAAGCCAGAAGAATTGAGAGAGGAAACACACCTGGCCAAAAAAATGTACACCACTTGTCAAACGAGGAGGAAAAAGAAAACCCTTACATAGAAGCCAAGAGAGACAAGGAGAAAGTCGAAATAAGTGCAGATGAAGAAACAAAGAAAGTCTTTTTAGATGGCATTCCAGACAGAGCAGTCATAATCGGGGCAAACCTCCATCCACAAGAAGAAGAAGAACTGATTTGCTTCCTGAACAATAATAAGGATGTCTTCGCTTGGTCAGCGAAAGACCTTCAGGGTGTCAATCGTGATATTATCGAACATGTCCTTGACACAGATGACAGAATCCATCTAAAAAAGCAAAGACTTAGAAAAATGTCAGAAGAAAAGGTGAAAGTTGTGGAGGCAGAAGTCCAGAGATTACAAGATGCAAAAGTCATCAGAGAAGTAATGTACCCACTATGGTTGGCCAATACTGTGACAGTTAAGAAGAAAAATGGAAGATGGAGGATGTGTGTAGATTTCACAGACCTAAATAAAGCATGTAAAAAAGACGATTACCACTGGAAAGAGTGGATAGAGTAGTAGATGACGCTGCAAACAACGAAATTCTATCCTTTCTTGACATGTTCTCTAGATATCACCAAGTCAGGGTAAGGAAAGAAGATGAGGAGAAAATGAGTTTCATAACACCTTTCGGAACTTACTGCTTCGTAAGAATGCCTGAGGGGTTGAGAAACGCAGGGTCTACCTTCTCAAGGATGATAGCAATTGTGTTGCACTCCCAACTTCGGAGAAACATCCTGCCATATGTTGATGACATAATCGTAAAAAGCATAAGAAGATGTGACCACATTAGAGACTTAGCTGAGACCTTCACAAACCTGAGAGCAGCAAACCTAAAGTTGAATCTGGAGAAATGTGTTTTGGTATTCAGAAAGGAAAAGTGTTGGGATGCCTTGTATCAACAAAAGGCATCGAGGCCAACCCTGATAAAATCAAAGCAATCGCAAGAGCCAACCTCAGTCAAGGATGTCCAGAAACTGATAGGAAGAGTGGCAGCACTGAACAGATTCATTCCCAAAGCTGTAGAAAAAATTTTACCATTTTTTCAAATACTCCGAAGTTCCAAAAACTTCCAATGGAGCGAAGCTCAAAGCCAAGCATTCCAAGATCTTAAGGAATACCTGTCAAATATGACAAAATTATGTCCAACAAAGCCAAGATCACCACTTCTCGTATATCTCTCTGCCTCCAACTCAGCTATAAGCGTTGTTCTCATTCAAGAGAAAGAAGAAGATGGGAAATTGAAGCAAGTCCCAGTCTACTTCGCTTCCAAAGCTCTCTCAGGATCAAAACTATTCTATTCAGAAATAGAGAAAATTGCATATGCAGTTGTTATGGTAGCAAGAAAACTCAGGCATTACTTCGAAGGACATCAAATTCAGGTTATCACGAATCAATCGTTGAATGATTTGTTCACAAAAAGACGCAACCAGAAGAATTGTGAAATGGGCTGCTGAACTATCTGGTTATGTGGTGGATTTTGAAAGAAGAAGTGTAATAAAATCTCAAGTTCTTGCGGATTTCGTAGTGGACTGGACATCACCAACAACAGAAAACAACAGCAATGAACAAGTGCCCTGGGTGATTTACTGTGATGGGGCATGGTGTGGTAAAGGAGTTGGAATTTTAGCAATAGTGACATCACCATCGAGCGTCAAAATAAGATATGCGGCAAGGCTAGAATTCCTAGATGAAGCCACATCCACTAACAACACCACAGAATACGAAGCTCTATTGCTAGCACTCAGAAAGATGAAAACTTTGGGCCAGCAACCTTTCATCATCAGATCCAACTCAAAAGTTGTCCAAGAACATGTGGAGAAGGAAAGCAAAGCAAGAAACCCAGAACTCATCAAATATCTGAACAAAGTCAGAGAAATGGAAAAATACTTCAAAGGTTACTCTGTGCAGCACATACCAAGGGCTGAAAATGATGAGGCAGACAAACTAGCCAAAGTAGCAGCACAAAAACAACCCTTACCACCAGACATCTTTTTTGAGATTATCACCTCTCCTTCAATAAAAGAAAAAGAAAAAAATGGTGAATATCATATAGCCTTTCGATTGGAGAGCTCAAATCATGGCATATATAAGAGATCATTATGAACCCACTGATGAAGTCGAATTAAACAGACTCAAGCAAAGGGCAAGGGACTATGTTGTAGTAGATGGAGAATTGTACAAGTCAGGAGTCTCTGAACCCTGGCTAAGATGTATCACGTCGGAGAAAGGGAAAGAACTTCTAGCAGAAATCCACAGTGGATATTGCGGAGTGCATATTGGCACAAGGGCGCTGGCAGGAAAAGCAATAAAGCAAGGATTGTTCTGGCCATTGATGGTTGTAGATGCCAAGAAATTAGTTCAAGAATGCGAAGCGTGTTACAAAACTGCGAAACAACAGAAAACACCTTCAATACCAATTCAGCTTATTTCACCATCATGGCCTTTGCAAAGATGGGGAATGGATTTGGTAGGGCCACTACCAACAGCACAAGGCAATTGTAAATTTGCAACGGTAGCTGTGGATTATTTCACCAAATGGATCGAAACAAAGCCTCTGGCGAATATCACTACATCAACAGTACAAAAATTCTTCTGGCAAAACATAATTTGCAGATTCAGAGTTCCAAGAGAACTCGCCGTGGATAATGGAAAGAAGTTTGATTGTTATACCTTCAAAGAGTTCTGCAAAACTATAGGCACGCATGTCAAATTTTCCTCGGTGTACCACCCTCAGTCAAATGGAGTGGTAGAGAGGGCAAATGTCATAATCTTCGTGGGTGTCAAAAAATGTTTATTTGACCAGAAGAAAGGCAAATGGGTGGATAAATTACCAAAAGTTATATGGTCTCACAACACAACCACTTCCAGAGCCACGGGTTTCTCACCTTTTTGCCTGCTATACGGGACCAAGGCTATGACTCCAGAAGAAATAAAAAATGAAAGCATAAGGGTTATCAAAAAAGTCGAAGAGTCCGAGAAAACTGAGAAAATAGAAAAAGACATGATTGAGCTGGATGTCCTTGAGGCCACTCAGAACCTGGAAAAATATCAGCAAGAAACAAGGAAATGGAAAGACAAGAACATTGTAAGGAAGGACATCAAGGTCGGAGACTTAGTTCTAAAAAGGAAAAAGGATTGGGAGAATCCCAAAAAAATTGCAAGAAGCTTGGGAAGGACCATACATTGTGAAATAAAGCAACAAGCCAGGATCTTTTCGCCTAACAGATGAGCTATGAGTAGAGCTGCCACATTCATGGAATGTTGACAGCTTACGAAGATACTACCCATGAAAAGAAGATAAAACCAAAGTTTAGTTAGGCTAAATTAAGAAAACTGTAAAAAAAACCTCGACCTGTGAATCTATAAACAGTGTCGAGGGGAAAAAGACGTTTATTTTTTTATCATTTTTTCTTTTACCTAAGGGACCGTACTCTTTTCCTTGCAAGGGGAACTCCGCTCTGGAGGCAAGGTTTTTAATGAGGCGGGTCTCATGTAAATTTTCTTTCTATCCTTAGTGAAAGAGAAGTTTCCCCTAAAAATCTTTTATTTTATAAAGTTCAAGTGACTACCCATAGAGTGACAAAAATGTGTGATTACCCAAGAAAATCATGAAGGCCTGATGCACGAAGGTTGCGGCCATATTCCCAAAATGTGTGATTACCCAAGAAAATCACGAAGGTGTGATGCAACGAAGGTTGCGGCCATATTCCCAAAATGTGTGATTACCCAAGAAAATCATGAAGGTCTGATGCAACGAAGGTTGCGGCCATATTCCCAAAATGTGTGATTACCCAAGAAAATCACGAAGGCCTGATGCAACGAAGGTTGCAGCCATATTCCCAAAATGTGTAATTACCCAAGAAAATCACAAGGGCCTGAGGCAATGGATGTTGCGGCCATATTCCCAAAAAGAGTGATTACGAAAGAAAATCACGAAGGCCTGAGGCAACGAAGGTTGCGGCCATATTCTTAATTTTGCTATTTATTATTATTATCGAAAGGTTCCTGGACTATATTCCAGCTTTTGTACATTAGTCTTCCAGAGCATATTGACTAACCAATTTTTGCACCTCTTTGTCGCAACCCAGAATCTGAAAGAAAAATTTTGTGCAGAAACAGGATTTACAAGGAAAGCGATGTGTGTTGAAAGCAACTAAGAGTTGCTATATCAACAGTGTTTTTCAACAAGAAACGGTAAGTCCACAAAACTCGAAGCAAGTTTTGTCGACTTATCCCTTTAATTCGTCAAAAGGTTTCAAGCAGCTCGCAAATTTAAAAAAGCAAGTATCAAGGCGATACGTTTCGTGCTCCAAAACGCAAGACAGGGGGGTGACGTTTTTTTTGCAAAAATGGTTTTCATTGCTTGTTTATCACACAAAATGCATCACTTTATTACAACAAGTCTGCACACACAACAAACAGCTCAAAATGTCTACAAAGGAAGCTCAAGTACATGCCCAGGCTTAGATCCTCGCTGCTCAGCAATATCACAAACATACGCGAAGTCATCTTCCGCGGTTAAGCGGCTAAGGGGCTCCGTTTTCACGGGATACATACTCTGATCATCCAATGATGAAATAGCGAAGTCATCTCGTGACATGAAAAACCAACCCAAAGAGAACTTGTGCATCGAAAAGTATTCACAGCAGAAAATCCAGAAATCTCTAAAGGAACATCCTGGGTTAGCTTCTTTGTACAAACGCCAAGATGCACCGCTGGCCATCACCCGTTCATGATACATTCGAAGTGGAAGAACATCCTGCGCATGCCATCCACCAAGGACCTGCGTAGGTTAAATTTCTTTCAGACATCTTACAATTAGATCAACAAGGCCCAAAGGTTTTTTCCTATCTACTTCTAATTTACAAATGTTGAAAAGCAAGGTTTTCTTCATTCCACCTGCGAAGATCCAGCAGCAGCTTCCTCACCATCTACGCCTTGAGTTTCCTCAGTAGCTTTAGCCTTCTCAGCTTCCTCTTCTTCCCTCATAGCCTAAAAAAATAAAAAGCAAAAATTTCTCTTAGAAATATGAAATTTTTTGAACAAAATAGCTATATGAACAAAATTTTCCGTAAGTCTGAGATTTGCTAGAAAGTCTCTACCTTAGCCAGTTTCAGCTGTGCATTCTTACGAGCAAGGTCTTGGCCGGGGGTCATCCAAAATTTTCTCACGAAACTTTTCTTTATCAAATCAACATCCTGGCTAGCTCGCATCGCAGCAACGCTAGAAGCATTCGGGTAAGAAGCAGTACTTGAAGCAAACTTCCCAAGATCTGCACAGTCCCTAGCCTCAAGGAGTTTCAATAGAGATTCAACGCTGAAGGCTGCAGCATAGTTGCTTATACCCGAGATCACATCTGGGAGTGAGTTAAATTCCTCCATCATCCACTCCATCACTGCTTCAATATCGTTCACAGGGGGAAAAAGATTAGGTCTGGCGCCAAATTCAGCAAGAACTGTTTCGTAAACTTCTAACAGTTGTTCGAAGTGCTCCCGAATGAACCTTGAGCTTTTCTTCAGCAAGGCTACACTATCAGAAAGATTTTTATCAACTTCCAGGATTCTCAAGTCTTTAACACTAAGGGCTTTGCCCAGCTCAGCATTCTGTTTCTTCAGATCGGCCATAGTATTGGCATCTTTTTTTACTGTGGCCCTCAGATTTTCAATAACTGTTGAATCATCAGTATTCTTCTGCTCCAACTTCTTTAAATCTGAAGAGGGACCACTCACAGTAATATCCAAATTTTCATTCTTCGATTTAAGAAGTTTGTTTTCCTCCAAAAGAAGGTCATAAGCTTTAAGAGCTTCTTTAGTGGCACACTTCGATTCAGCAAGATCTCTTTCTAAATTAAGATTACACCCAGAAACTTCAAGAAGATCTCTGTTACAATCACGAGCCTTCTCCATTGCAATCTTCCCAGCAATCACAGACTTATACCCGAGAGTCGTGCTTATCATGGCCAATTCCTCGGTAGGAAGTATGCGAAGGTTCTCTACAAAAACTGCAGTAAACAAAAAATAGGAGTTCCTTTCATAAGAGTTTCCAAGAAACAAAAAGAAAGGAGTACAGTATGGGCAGACTACTCACTTGTAAGATCAAAGAAGTTACAAATTTTTTCATCTTCTAGCAAAGCCGAGTCAGCAACTTCGGCGGCTTTCTTCTGCGCAAGATCAGCAACCTCTTTTTCAAAAGATTGAAGATCCTCAGCAAGCACCGACGGGGCCTTCACGGCTTCACCGCCTGTTTCACCCGCATTTTTTATAATCAGATTTTTAGAACGCCAAAGCATCCTAAAGTTAACTTCATCATCTTTCCCTATTCCCGGACCACCAACGAAAAGCAGCTTACCCTTCAGATCTGTCTTGAAAGCTTCGTTATAAGCTGAGACTTCAGGAAGAAGCCGTGAGCCACTAGCAAATTCATAATATCCCTCCACATAAGAGTTTTCTCCCATAGGCCTCCCACTCCGGTCCACAGTACTTTCCAGATCAGCACAAAACTTCGGAGAGGCGTCATCGACAGCAGTCTTACCTGGAGCATCACATGCCAAGATGTCCTTTGTCTTTTCAATAAGCTCTATATCTCCGGGATCAGGCAGCTCCGGCGCCACAGAAACCATAGCTTTCTCTGAAATTGGAAAATGTTTCATCAAAAATCTGAAAAACAAAAACAGGAAGACAAACCGAAGTTAAAAAAGAGAAAGACAAGGTTTCTTCACTAACCTGTCTCATCTTCGTCATCAGAAAAAACATCAACCACTCAAGCTTTCCTCGAGATTTTCTTCTTCAAAGAATTCTCAGCACCAAGCTGAGTCAACACTTGTGTTGCAGCCACTTCATCAGTTGAAACTTCCTTCCCTTGAGCACCAGAGGAGTCAGATAAATCTTTGTTCTTTGATAAAGAAGAAGTCTTCAAATTTTTATCTTTGGAGCTAATATTTTTTCTCTTCTTAAGAACTTCCAGAGCCTTCGTCCTTTCAGGCGCCATAGTGACAGCAGCATCAACCACCTTCACATCCTTGGCCTTATCAAGCGCGCCAGAGGAAACCTTTTCACCATCCTTTTTATCCTTGGATTTTTTCTGATGTTTCAAACTAGTTCCAACCTCTTCGGAGCCAGTTGCACCCGGTACTTAGAATTTTTGCTTAGGGCCAGCAGGCCGTGCGCGTGGAAGAGCAACACCTCCAAGTTCAGAAAAAACTATGTTCACTCGGTACTTGTGTTTTACAACTTTCTTGTAAGCCTCATACTCTTTCAAATCAAAAGGCCCAACAAGATCCATAGTCTTTCTCTCCACTTCGGCAACAAAAACTTCAAAGGTCTGACCAGGGGGAAGCTCTAATCTGAACTGAGGAAAGGGCACTGGGAAATCGTACCATGGGACTGTAAGGTAAATAATTTCTGTTGGAGCCCATCCATGGGAAAGAGGACAAATCTCAGCAGCCACATACTCCTCCACAATATCCCGTCCACCACACAGGCAACAAGCAAGTGACAATTTATCCACACTTTTCCTGAAATCTACATCCTTGGAATAAGGGGGACTATAGATAACATCAAGAGGGCCGATGTTACAAGAAAAGACGCATTTAGGAAGATTAGGATCCGAAGCTTTGACAACTGACATATCAATATAGAACCAATACTTCAGCCAGTCATCATCCCACTTATTCTTATAGCACTGAGAAAGCTCAATTCGGCAATCCTTTTTCATCTTCCGCCGAGTCTTGAAAGTGCAGCAGCCATATTGAGCATCAAAATTTTCACCACCAATCTTGACAATCTTCTTTTGATGATGAAGTTCAAACAATCTGACAAAGCAGTGAGAATTGATGACTCCATAAAAAGTTTTCTCAATCCAAAAATACTTCGAAAGAGCAACAATAGCATTGGGGGTAGGTTGATGAAGTTTTACTCCATAACGGTCAAGGATAACCAGCAAATTGCTATCGTAGGGAAATCTGAGCCCCGCAGTGAAAAAGGCCTTAAAGACAACAATTTCATTAGGGTGGGGTGCCGGAGTTTCCTCATTTTCGGGTTCTCTCCCCGCACCGCTGGGAAAATATCTTTGATCCTCGTAGAACATGATCAGATTCTTCGAAACCAAAGAGGAACCGAAGATAGTCGTTGGAGGAAAAAATCCAATTTCTACCAAATCATCAAGACTAGCGTCTACGCTAGACAAGTTCTCACCATCACTATCAGATTCATGAACATCCTTGATTTCCCCCTCCTCTGGGAATTTCAGAGTCACCAGAACCAGAAACCTCGGATTTTTCAAAAGTTGTTGGTGCTCAGCTGCTAACTCTTTGTCACTCTTCAAGACCATAGTTTGTTTCGTGCGAGCCATTCCAATTTGTGAAAAACGAGAGCAAAAAAAAGTTTTCTTAAAAACGAAGATAAGCAAGTTAAAGGAAAAAGCAAAATCAAAAGACGATTACCGTGGCTAGATCTCTCCGAACTTCGTTGAATAGGATCTCAGCAGGAAAAATAAGGCTTCAAACACGGGAGCTCCAAGAAAGAAAAAAAGTGCTTTGAAAGTGAAATGGTGAAAAACAATCACCATCCCTCCCCCTTTTATATAGGCGTCGAAGAGGCGGGAACAGAGATGCCTCGATCTTCGCAAGAAGCTCAAGGGATATCCAATCCCCTCGCGACGCGTGTCCCCTCCGACGATCAAGGGTGACATTTTTTGATGATTCTCCTTTTTCGCGGAATCTGATCGTCGAAGCCGACCCGTTTCCACGAGGGGCTACTGTTGGGGAATCGGTCTTTTTGGGCCACCCTTGAGCTGTCAGAGGAAACTGAGTTTTTATACAAACCAGCTTTTCTCACGGAAGGTAAGCGAATGTGTTTTTTAGCAAAAACCAGTTTATTGGGAAAACAAAAGGGTTTTTTACCAAGCGAAGATCATGAGTCAGTTTCTTATCATATTCGTCATATTTTGATGAACTTCGGTTCCCATGAAAAATGTTTTTCTTGTTGAACAAAGGAAAATGTCGTTTTATCTAACAGAGGTTCTGTCGGAAAGAAAGGGACGGAGTTTCTTTACTTGTGTTTTCAGGAAATGAAAGTGATGAAAGGTATGGAATCAGCATGACCTTGCCTCGAGACCATGTTTTTGGTCAGGAAGCACTTCGATGCACAAGATCTCGCAGGAATATGAGGATTTCACCGAAGATGATGTCACCACGAGTGATGATGACGTCGGCCCAAGCGAAGATGCAAGGAAGGAAGAAGAGGAGATCCTGAATTGAAGGAAAAGCTTCGATGTTGAATCAGTCAATGGCATGATCAAGAAGATAAAAGGAGACGTGAGAAACTTGACTACGCAAGAAGCAAGAAGCTAGTTCACGTAAGGGCATATTTGTAATAAAAAGGAGCCCTATGGTTCCGTGTAAAGGGATCGACTTTTTCAGAGATAAAGAGAGAGCTTTTGCAGAATCTTTTCACTTTATTGTCGGGAGTTTTTCAAATTCCCAACACATTGTCCAAAGTGACAGAAAAAACTTTAGCAGTTAAACCATATTCCTCTAAGACAGCATACACACTCAGCAATATTGTCACCAGGATGAGATTCATCTATCAGCCTAAACCCAATCACCCTCTTCTCCAATTGCCAATCAGGATTAACATAGTGAGCAACAACACTAAGGTAATCCTCCTTAGCATTACCAGACCAAATATTCGAAGTAAGAGAAACAGATGAAACACCAGCAAAAGATGCAATAAGGTTAGCACGCAAACCAGAATGGTACTTGATCAAATCTCTAGTTGTGGTTTGTGCAGAGACATGTGTAAATCTAGGGTTATGACAATCCCTTATATACTCCTCAAAAGTAGGATGTGCACCAACACAGATAGGAAGATCAGGTAGAGCAATCAAATGACATAAACCAGTACGAGCTCGTTCGGCACTATACTCCCAGTGACGAACACTACCATCAGAACTGAACGAAAGCAAAGACTGAGATAAATGATGGTTCTCCTTTCTCTTATCACAAGTCTTAAGATGTCGCAACAGATGGCCAGTACCAATAGCAGAACGACCAGCATATTGATGACCAAAATGAAGGTATTTGGCACCAGTTCTTACCTTCTTACTGTTGATGATGGAGAAGAGCTTCTCGAAGTCGAGCCAGGCTTCAGAGGTAGCGTTGCGCTTCCTCTTGCCGGTGTCAATGGCTACAGCAGTAGGATCACCGGCAACAGCGGCAGCACCATCACCGGCAACAACGCCAACGACACCATCACCGGCAACAGTGCCAGCAGCACCATCACCGGCAACAGCGCCAACAGCACCATCACCGGCGGCATCAACAACCTCGATAGGATCTGCACGAGAGCCAAGCAACTCTTGTGCATCTGCTTCGAGGTCACTCTCGCCATCTCCACGCAAGCCCGCCATACGGTAGTCATTGTTGATGGAGTGGCCATGGTCCTCATCGTTGCTCGACATCGCCGGAGCTCTGGTCCCTCAATGGATCCGGTGGCTGGCGACCTGCACCACAAACGGAGCAGAGCGGAGCAAAGAGTGAGAGACAGAGAGAGTGAGACAGAGAGTGAGAGACAGAGAGAGTGAGACAAGATCTGCTTACCTCCTGTGAATCCGGAGCACCAGAGCGGATCACTGGTTCCTCAACGGCATCGCGGTGGTCGGCAACCTACAGGAGATAGAAGAAGAAGTCAAGATTCGAGAAGAATAGAGGAGATGACGAGATCTAGGGTTAGGGTTAGAGGCCGGAGCTTATCTGCCAATCCGGAGAACCAGAGAAATGGCGACGTGAACAAGCGACGGAGGAGCGGCCGACGATGACCACGAACAGAGGCCGACTCGTAGATCTAGTGCCGGAGAGGGCAGGTGACGGGCGAGACCACGAGAGCAGAGAGAAAGGGAAAGACGGGGAGGAAGGAGGATGAGCCGTGCGGATCCAACGGCTGGAGGCCGAAGGGCCGCTCGTCGTCATCATCGCCGGAGAGGGCGACCGGCGATGCGGGTGAGGGGTAGACGAGAGGAGGAGACGGGATTGATGCGGTGGCAGATGCGAGATGTGACTCGGGGGCAATGCGGCGGATGAATGGGGCTAGGGTTTCTGCGGGGGGAGGGGCACCGCAGCTGTGGCTTATATAGCCCCTCTCCCAACGGCTCGATCCAACGGCCGGGGAGAGCAGCATCCAACGGTCGGGAGCGGGGGTGGGCTGTTGGCAGGCCGGGCCGCTTTCGTGCCTGAGGCCGGGCTGCCTTCGGGCCGCCCCCTATTGGGTTGTGCTTCCCAGGCACTAAAAGGCTGTCGGGCCGGGCCGGCACTAAGCACTATTGATCGTGCCTAGGACCGGGTTAGGGTCGTGCTTTTTAGGGTCGTGCCTCATGCCGCCAATCGTGTCCATTTGGAATTCTATAGACGCGATGGAGCTACTCGAGTTCTTCGCCATTGCCGTCACCATCGTCGTTGTCGCCGTCCCTGAGGGCCTGCCGGCTGCCGCTCGTCGTCACGCTCAGCCTCGCGTTCGCCGTGAAGAAGATGATGAACGACAAGGCCCTCGTCCGCCACCTCGCTTCCTGCGAGACCATGGGCTCCACCACCACCATCTGCAGCGACAAGACCGGCACGCTCACCACCAACCACATGACCATCGTCAAGGCCTGCGTCTGCGGCAAGGTCAAGGACGTTGGCAGCTCGTCGGCGGAGACCAAGACCTTGACCTCCGACCTGCCAAGCTCCGTCGTGGCGATGCTCCTGCAGTCCATCTTCAACAACACTGGCGGCGACATCGTCACGAACAAGGACGGCAAGCGCGAGATACTGGGCACGCCCACCGAGGCCGCCATCCTGGAGTTCGGGCTATCTCTCGGCGGCAGTGACTTCTCCACCGTTCGCAAGGCGAGCACCCTCATCAAGGTCAAGCCGTTCAACTCGACGAAGAAGAGGATGGGGGTGGTCATCCAGCTCCCCGGCGGCGCGCTAAGAGCTCACTGCAAGGGCGCGTCAGAGATCATCCTGGCATCGTGCACCAAGTAGTACATGGACGAGCACAACAACGTCGTCGAGCTCGACACCCGTGGATCACCTCAAGGCCACCATTGACAGCTTCGCAAACGAGGCGCTTCGCACGCTGTGCCTTGCCTACATCGACGTTGACGAGGGTTTCTCGGCAAATGATCAGATTCCGAGGATGGGTACACCTGCATTGGCATTGTGGGGATCAAGGACCCTGTCCGTCTCGGCGTGAAGGAATCGGTCGCCATCTGCAGATCAGCAGACGTCACCGTCAGGATGGTCACTGGTGACAACATCAACACGGCCAAGGCAATTGCGCGGGAATGCGGCATTTCGACTGAAGGTGGAGTAGCCATTGAAGGCCCGGACTTCAGAGTCAAAAGTGAAGAAGAATTACAAGATCTGATACCGAAAATATAGGTGAGTTGGTAGATGTATTACTTACCTTTGCCTACCATTTCTGAATTCACCTGTCAATGTGCTCCGATTTTCATGAGTCAGGTTATGGAAAGATCTTCACCACTTGACAAGCACACATTGGTCAAGCATCTTCGGACTACATTTGATGAAGTTGTCGCGGTGACTGGTGATGGCACAAATGATGCACCTGCACTTCATGAAGCCGATATCGGGCTTGCAATGGGCAGTGGCGTAGCCAGCCTAGGCACCTAGGGGGGCTCCTTCTTCTTCCCCTCCTCTTCCTCCTCCTTCCTCTTCCTTCTTCATTGCTTCTTCTCAAAAATGGAGGGGCTAAGGTGGGGCTCCTTGGGGAGTCCAGCGGTAGGGGGGGCTTCAGCTCCACCCGCCCCACCGCTGGCTCCGCCGCTGGCAATGGGCATTGCTGGAACAGAGGTGCTATTATATATATGCCATTTTCATAAATTAAATACTAGATTTTCATTTTACAGCTATGGCAAACATTAAGTTTATAGCAAACTAGCATGTAATTGTTTCAGCATGTTCTTTTTTTTTCTTTTTTTCTTTTTTCTTTTTTTTTTGCTATTCCTTGACACCAGTAACATTTATAACAATGAGTAATAAGGGATGAAAGTGGTACGGATATTATCCGTCCGACCGACCGACCGAAAGGGTCAGACACTCAAATGGTAAGATCGTATTCGAATCCGAACATTTAATATCCGTAACTATCCGTACCACATTAGTATCCGGAAATTCAAAGTTGAATTTCTATTATCCAAATATGATGAATATCACTATTCGAGAAAAAAATATATTGTCCGTATCCGTATTCGATCCGAGAATTCAGTCCGAGAAAGAAAAATTATATGTATCTGTATCCGCAGTATCCGTCTGTATCCGATCCGTTTTCATCCCTAAGTAATACTATGAGTTAGGCAGCTATAGTGTGACACCTTATCTTTATGTGAAGGTGCCAAAAGAGAGTGCTGATGTTATCATTCTTGATGACAATTTCTCCACTAGTCACTGTTGCTAAATGGGGTCGATCAGTGTACATCAATATTCAGAAGTTTGTGCAGTTTCAGCTGACAGTCAATGTGGTTGCACTCATTGTAAACTTCTCTTCAGCTTGCTTGATAGGTACTTTTTCGAACAGCTGATTTTTTTTACAATAAAATAATTTATGCTGCAATGCGAGTTCATCTATGATAGACATGCTGGAATGGTCCATTTATATTTGCAAAAAATATTTCGGTTAATCCAAACTTGTGTTTTTATACTAATATAGAAAATCTTTGAAATTCCTAATTTGTTTTTGTTCTGTTTCTCACTGTTCTTGTACTTCTGCTTCTTGATGAAGGGAGTGCTCCTCTTACTGCTGTGCAATTGCTCTGGGTCAACATGATCATGGACACACTAGGCGCATTGGCATTGGCCACAGAACATCCAAACAATGAGCTGATGAAGAGAACTCCGGTTGGGAGGAAAGGAAACTTCATCAGCAACATCATGTGGAGGAACATCATGGGACAGGCCATCTACCAATTCCTTGTGATCTGGTATCTGCAGGCTGAAGGGAAATGGCTGTTCGGAATCAAGGGTGACAACTCCGATCTAGTCTTCAACACAATCATCTTCAATTGCTTCGTATTCTGCCAGGTAATGTGGCGGAAGTGCATCTTGCATTTTTTTTTTACTTCTATTTTTGGCCAAATATATAAGCCCCCCTGAATTTACTTCGAAATTGTTGCTGGAATTATGGCATTAGTTTCCTTATGAATAACAAGGTTTCAGCAAAATACTAAGCTACAGTACCTGAGATTATTTGGTACAGAAAAAAAAATATAGGATTACTCCGCAGAATCCCTACTAAGAAAGGATGAAAGCATTAATTTGATACTTTCCACTGTCAAAAATGTATGATTAGTTGATTACTGTAAGTTTAAAATGTTCACAAATGCTGAGTAAGCAAAAAAATTAGCTTATCAAATATGCAAGAGAATAAGCAATTTTTTCTGAACTGTGCAGGTTTTCAATTAGATGAGCTCAAGGGAGATGGAGAGGATAAACGTCCTCGACAACAACGTGTTCGCCGCCGTCCTCGGCAGCACTGTCGTGTTCCAATACATATCATCCAGTGCCTCGGCAGCTTCGCCAGCACGACCCCTCTCACGTTCATGCAGTGAATCGCCTCCATCTTCGGCTTCATCGATCGGCATGCCGATCGCCGCCGCGGTGAGATGGTCCCGGTCGATTCCGTGTAGGAAACACCACAGCTAGCTCCTGTCAGAAAAAACTGAAGCCTGGCAATTTTGACCATTGCCATTTACACATCATAGCATTTGTTTTCCTCACCAACTACTCATCACATCAATTTTCGGACACTTAATATTAAATGTGGATTAATGACAAAACTCATTTCACAACCTCTACCTTAATTTTCGAAATAAATCTAAGGAGCCTAATTATGTCATGATTAGACAACGTCGTGCTACAATAAACAATCTCTAATTACTTAATGGATTCGTCTCGCGATTTCCAATCCATTCGTGTAATTAGTCTACGTTCAATACTGTTAATAAATCTTGAAAGGGAACCCCAAAAATTTCACCAAAAATTTCCGCCAGTCTCCTAAGGTCCCTTGATCCAAGCCTACTCGAGTACTTGTACGTGTTCACCCTTTGCCTCTCCCAGTCCATCAGCATGAACCTTTTGCTTGACCTTCACCTCACACCGTCGACCGCCATGTCACATTCATCACCTACACATATACGAGAACTGTTTTACACAAACACCACAACACAACACACTCAACAGTCAGCACAACACCTCCGGTTAGCCATTAGCATAACATGCACATATGAAATATTGATTCAACCGGTAAAACCTCAAATCATCCCGTCAATCTCTCATCGTATATAGACCAAAGCACATCTCAACTTGGTCAACTTGGTCTCTCATATATAGGTTCATATGTCGGATGTGGATAAAAAAGGAAAAAAAGATGGTAAAAGAGAGATAAACTCCGAACTGAACCAATCTAGTGCAAATGGAAATTAGAGAACCAGATCCCGTAACATACAAGAATTTTGCTTCCCAAACCAGAGAACTCAGATCAAGCAAAAATGAATCACTCGCAAAGTAGAGAATGAGAAGCGAAAACATCAGTACCAAAGACCATGCTTCTTACAGTACATAACTATTACAGTTGACAAACGGCAGTACATACAGACGGAGACTGGTAATTGCCCAAAACAAACAAAACCTGCAGAAAAACAGGGTGACCCGAACCAAACTTGATGTTCAGCAGTAAAAGCATTTTCCTGATGAGTACTGTTTTGTTTGCAGTTTCACCATCGCTGGTGATGCCACTAAAAAAACAGTTTGCTCAGTGAAAATGGATGCATGCTACCTTCTTAAGGTGGCTTACAAGGCTACAGAGTTCAGAACGAAAGCCCCACAAGTTGCCAAGGTAGCAGGCGCTATGAGTATGCGCGCACCATTTCAGCCCTGAGGTAAGCTGGACACTGAGGAGTAGGTAGGGCAACATTCTGGCAGCTGAGCATGTGAACGACCTCCAGCATGGCCGGCCGATTTGCAGGGTTCTCTTCCACACACAGCAGTGCTATCTGGATGCACCTTAGTATCTCCATCCTTTCGGGTTCATCACCTGGGGGTGAACGCGAATCGATAAACTTGATCAATCTTCCTGCTCTCCATAAGCGCCACGCCTGAAGGAACAGGGCAAAAAATGCCATCACAGATTGCCATATAGTGGTAGTTGCAGTCAAAGTTACTAAAGGTTCATTAGGATGGATGTTATCTTACAAATGGAGATTGTTTTTGAAATCTACTCACCCTCTTATTTAGAAATCCATGATCATCTTCAGATTCTCCACTTGCAAGTGAAAAGCATCTTTTTCCACTTATTATCTCAAGAAGCAATGCTCCAAAGCCATACACATCAGATTTGATTGAGAAAAGGCGTCTTTCCCGGCATTCTGGAGCAATGAAACCACTAAAATATGGAAAAATAATGTAAGCACTCAAAAAAAAAGGAAAAATAGAGTGACGTGGCTTCACAATCAGGATGCCCGTATCAATCTAATGCCATCTTACATTGAGCCCACTATGCGGTCGGCAAACTCTTGATCTACACCTGGATTAAACATCCTAGCCAAGCCAAAATCAGAAATCTTGGGCTTCATGTTGGTATCCAAGAGAATGTTGCTTGGCTTCAAATCTCCATGTATAATGTATATTCCACTGTGCTTATGAAGGTAAAGCAGTCCTTCAGCTATCCCTTTAATTATTTGTGATCGTGTAGGCCAACCCAGACACAATCTACTTCTTGCACCTATAGAATGCTGACACTAATGAGCTCATTAAATAAGAACTTTAAATTTGTCAACAAATTAAGAGGTGGGAGGGGTGATTTGCAAAGCTCATGGGTGGGAGGAGTAATTTGCAAAGGTGTTTTTGCAAATCACCCCTCCCACCTCTCCTGAGCGCACCCTTGAATCAACATCGTGTGGCTCAGATTGAAGTTTCCATAGTTTGCACGGAGAGGTTAGTTTCCACTAGATACGTTGTTGAGGAAGTAAGAAATAGTAAAACACATACCAGAGATGAAGGTATCAAGGCTTCCATTCAACATATATTCATACACCAAAATCCTCTCTCTACCCTGCATACAAGCTCCCAGAAGCTTAACTATACTGGTATGCTCAAGCTTTGTAAGAAAACAAATCTCATTTTGAAACTCTAGATCTTGGGCATCTAGTTGATTAGGTGAAGGTAATTCGAAACATCTTTTGACAGCAACCTCAACTCCGCCATCCAGTTGACCCTGCATGCGAAAATAATATTCAAATGATGATCAATACTTTTGCACAAACTGATTCTGGCACTTAATGAAACTTTGGATGTATGTAACTGACTTTAATATTTTCTAAAATTGCAATGTGATTTAATTTCGCACTCTTAGTTATGAATTTCCCATCTTTTTGGATGTTGGCACAACATGAATTACAATAAAAGATTATAGAAGGCACATGAATAGCAGCAGGATAGCATGTCTATAGTAAAACAAATATGACACTCTTTACTTTTCAAGTCAAAATATGACACTCAGCTGAGTTTAGTTCATTTTATAAACGTTCTCTGCAAACATGCACACCACCACACACACTTTTTGTTTGCCTGCCCCCTTTGGGCCTTAAGAATACAAGCGAGAACTGTACATTCGAACAATTACGTGCCACTTATGTAACTAATTTTCATTCTCATATATTAATAAAAGTTGGGAAATAAATTCTTCTGAAATTTTACTTATATTGTTTATATGCATCCCAATTACACATTTCAGATGATATATTTGATTTTTAAAAACACTGAATGCATTCTTGGGTGTTATTACTTTTACTGGGTGAAGTACCTTGTAAACACAGCCAAAGCTACCTTGCCCAATTTTATTTTCATCGGAGAAGTTGTTTGTAGCATCAATCAACAGGGATATATTTAACTTGAAGGACTCTGCGATGAAACAAGAACAATCTTTTAGACTCCCAAATCAATCTATTTGGACTCTGCTGTTATCCTCAAGCATACTCATGTAGTTCCTGACGACATTTTCACTGTACCTGCATATTGCAAGGAGCATTTTTTAACTTCGCCACATACTTCAGTTATGCCACTGCAACAGACAAAAAAAAAACAGTTCTGGAATGTAAACCAACAAAGAAAAAAAAAGAGCTATTCCGCAAACATGAAGTAGAAAACCATTCAACAGAACTTTTTTTTTCTCGAACAACGCAGGAGAACTGCACTCATTTCATTAAGGTAGAAAAAATACAAAGGTCAAGAGAGACCACAACAGGCGCCAAAAAGACGCCACTTACATTCAACAGAACTTCAGATGACATGTAGACAATAAGCTTCTTATGTGATAAATGTGAGAGAACATAGCTAAATCACTAAATAATCTCAAGACTCTCCATACCACTGAGGATGCAAACTACCATCAAAGCTTTCAATTCAAGAAAACCAGCATCTCACTGACAAATGCCGACACAAGATATCCTGGGTGCAAACTAATAGCAGATCACAAGCTACTGAACAGAGTTTAACTATGAATGAGGCCTAGCATTTATGTATGGTTGGCGTTCTTTACTGAAGTTTCCTAAATTTACACATAAGTTTTAGGTGAGGACATATGGTTGGCAAACATAACCTGATCTGTTATTACTATAGTGTAAAAGAATAGATTGGCATAACTAAAATCATTAAGAATGTAAAGAAACATAAATTAAAGAATGTTTTTGCTTCCTTATTGTTAAATTAACAAGAACTTTATTACCAGTAACATTTGTAGTTGAATTGACTACCTTGAAATGGAATTTGGTTCTAGAAATCTAGGTGTGAGTCATTCTTCAGTCATGTTCGTACCAATGCGCAGAAAATTAGATGTATGTTGTACCAAATAGATAAAGTCTTTCATGTATCTAACTGAACCTGATGTCACATGATGATTGACCTGTAAGCAATCTTGGTACCTCTCTTGCAGCCTGAAATAACATAATAGTTGTCCTGGCACTAAGAATCTGCTGACACAGACAAAATCAAGTCATACCAGACTACTACATGGTGCTTCCCTGGATGTTTACAACTCGAGAAAGGATTGACATGTAACCTAATGTGATCTGTCATATTTGTACAAATTTGCTAATTTTGAGGCTTTATCCTTATTAACAACCCATGCCCTTCATGGAACAGATTAATCATTCTACTTTATTTATTCAATAAGCATGACTAATGCAATTATCTAAAAAAATGACTTCATATATTACTAACTACTATACCTGCGAGTGTGGAGGCCTTATGATTTCTAGAATCTGATCCAGACGATCTGTGGTGTTGATGTGGCTGATGAGTGGAAAAACTTGGAGACACGAGTCGATCCTGTTCTGCAGAATACGGAACCGATCAGCCTGCTTCTTACCAGTGAAGAGGCGGTATACATAGTTGCTGTTTTGGCAGGATGCTACAAGCATGTACGCCTCACGAAGGATCTCTTCAAGCTCATTAAGCCCGTTCCTGATCTCTGGATGTTGCATCATCTCCAAAGTCTGTAGCTTTTTCAGCAGCTCACCAATTATTTGCACATGTTGGACAAGCTGTTGGCAGGTCTTCTTGTTATGCTGAACCGTCCGAGCTACCTCCACAATCATCAGGACAAGCTTCACTGCATCAACCCCTGCAAGCTTGGCGATGTCCATTATTTTCTGTCTGCTTGGCTGCTTGCTTCCCGAAATCACGCCAGACTGTTCCTGCTATAGATGTATCATCTTAGTAGAACAGGAGCAATCTGTGAGAAACAAACTCCGGTCTGATAGGTGGATGGATGGAACAAGTTCAGTAGGTAGATTGTAATGCACATCGTCCAATGGCAGGCTAGTCTTTTCAAAGACAGAGACACACAGAGTAAAGCTGTAAAGGTACGGGAGAGTGTTCATATTACACGCGTAGCAGTTGTCCACAAAGGGGTCATATAATTTACCTGGGCAAGACTTCCAAGTCCACGAGATGGTGACCCTTTTGGAACAATCCATGTAGTGGTCGGGGGAGTGGGTGTGACACTGTCCGCGAAAGTGAAGTTTCTTTTGTACTCATCCTGGTAGTCCAGTTGCGTTTATTTCTTACCTGCAATGCAACGCAGAAGGGAAGTGACCGAGTCTTTGAGCCTCTTACAAGTTGGATGGAACTCTCACCGACCTGAATTCAAAGGAAGCCCTTTTAGCCCGTGCTTTTTGCCGTGTGTCATTTCCTTTCTGAACCAAGGCTGTGTGACATTTCCACGAACACCTTGTGCTCACCATGCACGCTCGCACCAAGATGAACACCACACAACGGCAAAAAGAATGTAGGGAGTGTGGTTTGCACTTGCACAGGAGTCAGGTGGGAACCCTATCCCAAATTCGGCTGTTTATAGGTGAGAAGTGGTGAAACTTTTGCATTAAGTTACGTGCACAGAGAGAAAATGAATTAACACGGTTCTCTAGATGAGAAATTTTGGTGAAATTTTTGAAAGAAAAGAGGACCTGAGTTGTCGACACGGTTTGGGACGAGACCGAGCTCCGCGATCTCGAGGGGAGTCAACGCCTGACTGAGGGCGAGCTGGGGATCCGTTTGGGCGAGGAATCGCGACCACCTCGACCCTCCAGCGCGGTGCCGGTGTCAGCTTCGACGCTGGACATTCCGAGCACTTCCACGGATGACTTTTCCATGGTTCTGGAACGGCGAACCGCGTGGAGGGGCGACGGGCCAGGCGAGAGCTCAGCGGTATTGTGTGCATGCAGAGCGCTGACAACTTCCACATCGAATTGTTGTCAAAAAAAAAAAACTTCCACATCGAAAGCTTTAGGTGAGTCGCTGAAAATTTTTCATTGCTTGTGATCTAGAGGTTGAGCCAGGGTAACGGGCCTTTTGGTATTTGAATTTTCCTTTGGAACTCTGGAACTGTATATGGCTCGAGATGTTTACAACAACAATGAGTTCATTTGTTTACGATTCTACAACTTCATCAAGAACTTGCGCGCCTCTCAAGGTGTTGGGATCTTGATGTACTCCCTCTGTCCTAGTTTATTTTTATTTTTTTGAAAACCGTCCTAGTTTAAATGTCTTTTAGCATTAAAATATTCCAAAATAAACGTTTCATAGAAATGGGTTCTCAACTGTCCAACGTTTCATAGAAATGGGTTCAAAGAGATAAAATTTTTGCATTGGGTCGCGTGCGCAGAGAGAAGAAATGAACTAACACGGTTCTCTAGGTGAGAAATTTGGTGAAAATTTTGGAATCTTTGGGAACTAAACAGGGAAATAACATTACCTTCGTTTATGGTCTGTTCTGAACAATTTACTGAAAATCTGTGTTTCCTTCGACATCTCCAGGGTGACTAATTTTGGTCGATTCTCCAACAGTAGTCCCTCGTGGAAACGGGTCGACTCTGACGATCTGATTCCACGAAACAAAGAGAATCGTCCGGAAAAATGTCACCCTCGAGCGTCGGAGAAGACACGCGCCGTGAGAGAAATGGGTGACAATTGGTCTTTTTGCATTACCCGAGGCACCGTTTCAACCCCCCCCCCCTGCCGCCTATAAAAGAGGGGTGCGGTGAACCTTTTTTACCGTTCCTAGTTTTCTGAAAAGCTTGGATTTCTTTCAAAAGGCCGTTGTTGATTTATTCTTGATTTGGTGATTCTTGGAAGTTGTTGATCCTTCTGCGGAGGTAACAAAAAAAAATTTACGACTTTATACGCTTTGTTTTGTTGTTTCCTTCAGAGACTTTGGACAATCAAGTTCTTAGAGTTTTTGTTTTTATGAACAGATAGCTCGTGTCATGCAGACCATGAGGTTAAAGACTAAGGAAGAATTGGAGGCTGAGGGTTTGTCTCTAGTTTTTGAAAATCCCAAACTTTCTGAAACTAGTGATACTAAATCCCGTGAAGTGGGCGAAGTTGGGGGATCTATGGGATCTGACAGTGATGGGGAAAATCTCTCCAACGTCGATGCCGGTGTTGAGAACTTGGTGGATTCTTAAGCATCTCTTCCTCCGACGGTAGTTTTTGGCTCGTCTCTTGTGGACGATAATCTGATCAAATTTTATGAAGAACAAGAATATTTTCCTGCTGGTGCTGGCAGAGCACCAGTCGGAGAAAAAAATCCCACTCCTCACCCCAACAAAGTGGTGGTTTTCAAGGCTTTTTTCACTGCTGGACTTCGCTTTCCTTGTGATCTACATTTACCTGAGATCCTCACGTGATTGTTACTCTTTCCAAGTATTTCCGGATTGAGAAAACTTTTGATGGTGTCATGAGTCCTCACTGCTTCGTGAGGTTGTTTGACCTTCATTATCAGAAGAAGATTGTCCAGATTGATGGTGATAATCTTTACGAAGCTCAATATGGCTATTGTACTTTCAAGACTTGTCGCAAAACACAGAAGTGCAGTCGAGTCGAGCTTTCTCAATGTCATAAGAACAAGTGGGATGATGATTGGCTAAAATATTGGTTTTATGTTGATGTGTCAGTGGTCACCTCCTCAAGCTTTGGGATTCCTCATTGTTCTTTTCCCTCTGAAGTTACATCGGTGGAGGTTATTTATAGCCCTCCTTTTGTTAAGGATGCAGATTTTAAGAAGAGCGAGGAGAAATTTATGATGGCTTGCGCCATCTGCGGAGGTTGGGACATTGTTGAGGAGTATGTTGCGGCGGAAATTTGGCCATTGTCTCATGGATGGAAGCCAAAAAACATTATTTATCTCGACGTCTCCTGGTACCATGTTGCTGTCCTCTTTCCCCGCTTTGGGCTAAAACTTGCGAATGGCCAAACTTTTGAGATGTTTGTGGTCGATGTTGAGAGAAAAACTCTTGATGGTTGGCCCTGATCATCTGAAAGTTGTCAAGCATAAGCAGTGGGTGAATAGGGTCTTCTCAGAACTTGGTGGTACTGCCCCTACTCGTCCGAGGCCTGCGTGTCCTAAAAGGAAGATGCAACCACCCGGAGTGATTGGTTCGGAAGACGTTTGCGTCAACTCTAAACCTCAGAAGAAGACAAAGGTTGATAAGACCAAGGACAAAAAGGTTGGAGTGGAAACTTCTTTCGACGTCATATTGGTTCCAGAGAAAACTAAATCATTGGAAAACTTGAAGAAGAAGAAGAAACAAGATGCCTGTAAGGATAAAGAAAAAACTAAGGACTCCACTGTTGCTCCTATTGCCCGGGGCGAGAAACCTCTTGGAAAAGAAAAATTCAAAGGATGAAATCGCATGCACTGATGCACTCGCTAAACTTGGTGGTGCTAAGGTTTCAATGAAAAAGATCACTAAGAAGCTCCGCATGCTTAGCGTCTTTTCTGATGACGAAGAAGAACTGTGTGCCAAAGGTAAAAGAGTTTATGCTATTTATTCTTGATGAAGTCCGTCTTTTGTTTATTTGAGATGCTTTTTTTAGAAAAAACTTTGATTTTGGCTGAATTTTAGATGAAGACTTGAACAAGGCGGCGAGTGTGACAACTCTGCAAGAGGCTTGTGCCGGTGTTGATCCGGATGTCAAAGAAATAATTGTGCACGAGGTTCGCAAGGAGATTGGGGATAGCGAAGTTTCTCCTCAGTTTGCAACGAACTTGGAGCAAACTGTTGATAGGAGTGGATTGCCTCTTGAAGAGCCTCCTTTTGTGAAAGCTTATGTTGATGTTTCTAGCGGTTCAAATCTTCCTCCTGACGTTGAAGCTTACAACAAAGCTTTCAGAACCAACTTGAAGGGTAAGTTGCTTTTTGTTGGTGGTCCGGGGATTGGCAAGGACGACGATCCTATTAGTTTTGAAATGCTTTGGCGTTCGAGGAACTTGATCATTAAGAATGTAGGTGAAACAGACGGTGAGGCCTTGAAGATCCGGTCAAATCCCTCTGATGATTTGCAAACATTCGAGAAATTGAGTGCCGATGCCGCGCAGAAGAAGGCTGTGGAGCTAGCTGCCTCTGCGATGCCCAGAGATGAGAAATTTGAAAATTACTTTGATCCCACAGGTGAGAGCGAAAAAGAACTTCATGACTTCTTCAAACTTTGAGTAAACTTTGCTTTTTTTTACTGTGTCGGATCTCAAATATCATTCTTTCTTGTAGTTTTTGAAGAAAATCTTCACCGCTTGAACTCGGAGGACTTATCCATGATTAGTACAACCTTGGGCTTTAAAGTGGTTGTGGCTGGCAAAGTTAGCATGGAAAAGTCTCGTGAACGAGAACGATATGCCCTCGAGCTTGAAGGGTGTAACCTAAATCTTGAAAGAGACCGCGCGGATGCTAAGAAGGAAGTTGAGGACTTGGCCTGTGTCAATCAAGCCCTTTTAGCTGAAGTTGCTGAACTTAAATCAAGCAAGCAGAATATGGAGATTGCCTATGCTAGTCTCTCCGCAGACCACAAAAAGTTGCAGAAAAAAATAAAGATGACTCGGCTACCTTGGAGGGTCTGCGGGAGACAGTTGAAAAATATGCTAGCGTTATCTCAGAACTGAAAAAGCAAAACACAGAGCTTGCTAAGGCCATCAGCGAAAAAGATTTGAAAATCTTATCAGTTGAGGGGGAACTTGCTGAAAGAGTAAAAATGATGGAGAAGGGTGCTAGATCCATTAAACAACACATCGAGTCTTTGTTTGAAGAGTACAAAAATGCTCTCAGAGAATTTGGTGCTAGGCCCAATCCTTTCGCCTCCGCAGAGGATCCTAAAGCATTACTAGATTTTTTTTTTATAACAGACATATTATATTAATCAGCAGCAAGATACTGCTATGTGGGAAGAAGATCCCCACGGTACAAGATCAAGAGCATCCCTAAAAGGGCAGCTCGAGATATGAGAGGCATTGTGGCAGGAAACAGTTACTCCAGAGTTTACATTGGAATGTTGCCTGGCTTGAGAAGCTAGGACATGAGCTATGGTGTTTAAATTCCTAGCAATCTTGAAGACCCTATATGCACCTGCTTCCGTTGCATTCCTGAAAGTCTGTGTGTAAAACTTGGCATCCCATCTAGGAAGCTGCTCTTCATTATTAGAGTTGATGAAGGTGACGAGTTGCTGGTTGTCAGAGAGAAAGGTGGCTTCCTGATAATTGATCCTGCAAACTATGGTACCTGCAAGAGCTAGTGCTGCTGCCTCTGCCGTAAAGACAGAGGGAACAATTGTCAAGGTAGCTTTGACATAAACATTAAGGTTGTGTTGGATCCCTGTGTTGATGAAGAAGACACCTAGTCTTGCAATTCTATTCGTCACCAAATTAGTATCATGGGTAATAGATGCATCAGTATAAACCCTGAGACCTTGCAGCAAATTCGGCATAAAGATTCCGTAGAGAGGGGGTTGCATATGTTCAGCTACAAGAGTGACAGAGGAATTGTTAGTAATCTATGTAGTCGAAGCTAGATTAGGGTTAGCCTCCGGATCCTCAGGTTAAGTCGGTACTTGAGTGTTTGTTGTATTAAGGTAGGTTCTCTGTACATCATAGTTCTCCTGATTTTCATCCTGCAAAACCCTCACAAAAGTTTGATAATCTGCATTAGCTACATTGTGTACTTGCCAGGAAGTCCAATTTTTATTATTGAAGTGTTTATCATTCCTAGCTTTCCAGATATACCATAAGATATGTAGAGTTTGACTATTTGATCATCAGACGTCTGCGGAGTAATAATGGTAGCTAAGATCTGTTGAATACCATCATCTTCATGAGGAAGAGATGTGGTGATGATAGGGGGGTTAGCTGGTAAACCACACAGAACGAGGAAGGTCACATAAGAAAAAGAGGTGTGAATCATTTTCTATGGTATTACAGTATGAGCATACCTTGGGGACATTGTTTGAGAAAGTTCCAGCTCTCTTTCCTGTAGCTATTGCTCTCCTTATTAGTCGCCAAGCAAAAGTCTTGAGCAGAGGGGAACAATTTTTGTTCTTCCAAATTCGTTGGAGGATCTGCATTGCTTGGGGTGTAACACTTCTTGTTCCCTGCATAGGTAGTTGTAGCTGTAGGCCTGCATTAAGGAAAGTGAAAGCTTGCTTTGCAGTGCAAATCCCATTGTTAGCTGGCTCCCACACTAAAACATCATCTTCAGAAGAGGGAATGACTTCAATTTGAACAATGGATTGAGCAGTGTGAGTAGAGAAAATTTGATTAATTAAGTCAATATTCCAATCTTGAGAAAGATGATTTCATAGTTGATTAATGGTGAGAGGGAGAGGTTGTACAATGACAGGCAAATTAAGCTGAGAATGGATGTTACCCCAGACATCACACCATGGAGTGTTCCAGATGTTAGAGTTGCCCCTGTGGATGTGCACAATCGTATTAGCTGCGAGAATGTCCTTTACCTGCAAAATGGAAGACCAAAATATAGATTTTGGAGTGTTACTGGAAGCAGTCCAAAAGGATTTATGAGGGTAATATTTGGATTTGAGAACTGCTGAAAGATTTTCATCCTTGTTGGTGGCAATCCTCCAAGCTGCATTAAGGATGAGGCTTTTATTGACAATATGAATATCTCTGATAGCCAGACCACCATTATCTTTTGATTGACAAATGTCTTCCCAAGAAATAGGTGAACTAGCATTGTCTTCTTGAACACCTGCCCACCAGAATTTTCTAATAATAGCAGTAATTTGGTCAATGAATTTTTTAGATAAAAGAACAATAGATAAATAGTAAACCGGGATGGAAGCAAGGACCGAGTTGATGTACGTAAGTCTGCCTGCATGATTTAGCTTATTAGCTTTAATGGTAGTCAATTTAGCCCTAAATTTGTTAATGATAAAAGCATAAGCCCTAGATTGGATGCTGGAAGAGTTTGACTACGCTGCTGCCTTTTGTACTGAGAGCCTACTGAAATTGCTTGAAGCCCGTGACTGCGCTGATCTTGCCAAGTTTCATGTGCATGGGGCCACATTTCCTGAAGCTTCCAGCGTTTCTTCTCTTAGAGCGAGCGAGGATGTGGAGGTGATCAAGAAAAGTTTTGTTAAAAAAATTTGGATGGGTTCGGGTCAACAGTTTGCACGACAGATTGCTCAAGCCAAACTTGCAAAGGTATTCTATTTTTTTTCTTGCGAAAATGTTGTTTTCTGCAGCAAGTTTAAAATTGGTTTCTTGAATTTTATAAACTTGTTTTCTCACATTTGTAGGCTCTTGACGATGGAAATGACAAGAGTGACGCTGGTGCTGACGTCAATCTTGGTGAAGCACAGGTCACCGACTAGGCCTAGAAAACTTCAGAACTGTACATTGGAAGAAATCAGAAAATTTTGAACACTGATATTTGGCTTAGTTGTAAATCTAATTGTAAAGCTTAACTTGCATAGGTCCTTGATGGTGGGCCTGTGCAGGATGTGTTTCCAACGTGCATCTACTATGGTCAAATTGTTGCAAGTGGTGCGTCTTGGCGGTTGTATAAAGAGGCTGATCCAGGATGTTCTTTCCAAGATTTTTGGTTTTTCTGCTACGAATATTTTTCTATGTATAACTTTCCTTTGGGTCACTTCTTTGATGCACGAGACGATTTTGTGATTGCTATTAAGGAACGCAAGGAGCTGATTCCTGTGAAGACAAAGCCTCTGAGCCCCTTAGTCGTAGACGGTGGTTTTGCGTACGTTTGTGATATAGCCGAACAACGTGATTCGAAGCCTGGGCATGTACTGGAGCTCCCCTTGTAATTCATATAAATCTGTGATGAAATCAGAGAAATCTTGTGTTGTAAAAAACTGAGACATTGTGCATGCTAAAAAGGTAGAAAAGATGTTTTTGGAAAAAAATGTCACCCTCCCCGCCTTGCCTTTTATCATGCAAAATGTCTCTGTCATGACATCCTTGTACCTACAAAATCCCTTGTTGTATTTTGAATGATGACGTTTGTTAGTCAGGCGGAAAAACTAGATAAGTCGACAAAACTTGCTTCGAGTTTTGTGGACTTAATTTATTGGCTGATGCCGTAGTTGATATAGCAACCCTTGGTTGGTTCAACTTGCCTATGTTTGGGAATCGCTTTTTGCAACTTATTGTTGCCTTTGGATTTATGCGATCTTTGGGATTTGGCCACAACTTGTTGTTGCCTCTTGGCCCTTTGCGATTGAGGATCATTGCAACTCAAAGAATCATATGGGAAATTTTTTCCTTCATTCATGGTGAAAAGAAAATTTTACATAGAATCCGCCTCATTAAAAACCTTGCCTCCGATGTGGAGCCCTCTTAGCAAAGAAAAGAGTACGGTCCTTGATTCATGGTGAAAAGTAATTTGGCATGCCTCGCATTCCTTTACAAGTTTTTTGGCATCAAGATTCATAGTGGGCCAAAAGTATCCTTGTTTGATTGCTTTTCCTACAAATGCTCTTGTGCCTATAGTCGCTCCATAATATCCACTATGGGTCTCTTTCAACAACTCTTTACCCTTTTCTGATGTGATGCATCCTAGCCATCGCTCGGAAACCCCTGATTTGTACAATTCACCATCAACAATCACATATCCTCTTGCCCTTTGTCTAAGCCTGTTCAATTCTTGCTCATCATGAGGCTCGTAGTGGTCCCTGAGATACACCATAATTTGGGCTCTCCAATCACATGTTTCTGTGGCATTTACCAACTTTGCTTTCTGTTCTTTTGGTGATGGAGTCGTGATAATTTCAAAGAGAACATCTGGGGGAAGCGGTTGCTTTTGAGATGTTGCTTTGGCTAACTTGTCTGCCTCATCATTTTCTGCTCTTGGAATGTGTTGTACTGTATATCATTTGAAGTGTTTCTCTGTTTCTCTCACTTTTGCTACGTATTTGATTAGATTTGGGTTTTTTGCCTCACTTTCCTTCTCGACATGTTCTTGTACTACCTTGGAATCTGACTTGATAATGAAGTTTTACTGGCCAAGAGCTTTCATTTTTCTTAATGCCAGTAACAATGCTTCATACTCAGTCGTGTTTTTTGTTGAGGGGGCTTCATCAGGGAATTCTAGTCTTGCCGCATATCTTATTTTGACGCCTGATGGTGACGTCACTATTGCTGAAATCCCGTTGACGGTTCAAAAATGCGCCAAGATTCAGCGCAAACTTACAGATCATCGTAGTACCTTTTTCCCTTGAGGATGGACCCAAGGTATCGAACCGTGGATCGGAAGCAAACTACTTAGGATTTTCCATCTAATCTAATCGATCTAACCTAACATGACGCGTGGATTGCATATGAAGGTAAACCTAACATGTATAGGAGTTATATAGCAAGTAGGTTGATCTCATCCAAGAACTTAGACAAAACGATAACAAACACAAGCGAGAGTAACAAGGGCCTATCATATCCTAGTTGTAGCTCTAGCTAGATTGGCAAGCAAAACATGGTTCTCATTCAAAGCATCTTTAAACCTCCATCCTCCGGTCCGACTCCCGAAGACATCCACCTTACACGGAGCTACACCCTGTCACGATGCATCCTATCGGCACGGGTAGAGTCTAAGAGCATGAACATAAAGAACACATCATACTTGTAACATCCCAGAATTTTGAATGTTTTCCCAAGTGTAAATTTTCGCTAAAATTTAAAACTTTTTGTTTGAACTTGTGTGCTACCAAATTTTGAACCAAATTGCTAGCCACTCATCTCAAATTCCATATAATATAAAACCTTATAAAAATTATTTACAAATTATGGTGTAAATGTGAATTGGATTTTCTTGGATTTTATTTGAAGATCAATTCAGTGTTGTTTGACTTTGAAGGTAATTCAAATTCAAACTTATCTCCAAACTATATTTCAAAACCTAGTTAAACTCTAACAATTAACTTGGGCTACATCTCTGCCGGCAAAGTCCACTCGAGGTCCCTTCACTTTTCGCTAAGTCCAGAAACCATCCCAGCTCTAACAGACCAGCCCAGCTCCACGGCCCAACCGGCCCACCGCCACACCTCCTATCCTCCTCTATGATAGGTAGGGCCAACCAGTCATCCCCCTCCTCTTCTCCTCCTTTTCCCCTGCGTGCGACTCGCACACACCAGCCGCGCCAGCGCGCCCGATGGGACAGGGCGGCCGCGTTGGCCCGGACGTCGAGGCCCGCACGCAAACTTAGGCGTAGCCTCGTGACCTCCGCCCTGTGGGAAATCCCCTCCTTGCCCCTGCTTCGCGCCTAACCGCACCTAGCTGAGCACGGCCGAGCACCACGCTGCCCCACCTCTCCCTTTCCGCCAGTGTGAGGGCAAGCCCGGGATCTCACGTCGCCTGCTTTGACCACATGTATAGGACCCCGGTGCCGTGTGAAGGACCGATTAGGCGAACCAGAGAGGGGGGGAGTGAATGGGAGCCGATAAAAATTCTTCTCGAAGGAGATGAGAACTCCAACAAGACGAACACGGCTTCCAACTCACGTCTCCGACCCAACTACCCAAGTTGGCCAAGACCACGCAGCCACTGGAGTGCTACTGGTCCTAGGAACCAACACTCAACCTTCCGAGTCAAAACTCACCAAACCACAGCGGAAACTTGCACGGCTTGCTGCCTGAGCTACACCGGTCAGACCGATGACCTGCGCCGGTCAGACCGGTGACACCGGTCAGACCGGTGGACAGATCCGGTCAGGCCGGTGGCTACAGCAGCCGCACTGCAAACGTTCCAGGAATCCTCAGTGACTCCTCTAGGCCCTGGAACAAAAACCACCACGAAACACAACCTGTGAGGAAGAAGAACCCCTCACAAAACCTAGCAAACCAACTCCAAACACGCCAAGAACTGATCAGCAGGACCACGGGACAAAACCACACGGACAAGGCTGTTCCCCGAGACAAAAACCCACCAAGGGCTAGCACCGGTCAGACCGGTCAAGAGCACCGGTCAGACCGGTCGTGCCTGGGCAGCTCGGGATGAACAGCGCCCGCGAGTCAACTCCTCCAAATCCAACTCCCGATCTCCCGATCCGCTCCACGGTTTTGCACAAGACTTTGGGGATAGTAGGAACACCTCATGGGTACTCCATAGCCAAGATTTGGTCCACCAAAACTTGTCAAATCAAGAGGAATCGAAGAAATCCCACCAAGAACACCTCTAACCCTAGAGCCACGAAAACCCCAAAATCGAGCCCCTTTGCTCACGGATTTGGAAGGGGAATCAAAGAGAAAAGAACCACGAAGGATTCATGCATACATCCCCCACCAAATCCCAAAGAGAAAGGCCTCGAAATCGCTCCAAGAAAATCGCCAAGAAAGGGCTCCGAAAATCACCAAAAAGGAGAAACGGGAAAGACACATCCAAGCCTTGAGGAACCACGCCGAATCATCTATACATACCAAAGAGGTTCATACAAGGTCTAGCTTGCCGCCCGATCATCCTTCCCTCTCACAAGATCTCACCATGAAGCTCTCAAGCTGGTCCTACGAAAATCCTAAGAAAATAGGAAGGAAAATAGGAAAACCAAAATGAGCTGGGGTTCCAAGAGATGGCTGCCATCCTCTCACCACTTGGGTTATATGGAGGCAACCGAAAGACGAAAATACCCTTACTAGCTAACTAGGGATACATGCCCCTCGAGGGCGAAATTGGAAGTCTTTGTCTTCGCACCATCGGACGGATGCCCAGCGACCGCAAACTTGCTTAGCCTCGACGCAAGCCTTGCGATCCCGACGCGTGTCCTCCGCTTCGAAGATTCTGGACTGCGTCGTCGCACACCGGTCAGACCGGTGCTCCTCACCGGTCAGACCGGTACCCACCGTCAGACCGGTCAGACCCACCGGTCAGACCGGTCTGGAGCTGCTGCACCTCCATCTTCGGTTCTTCGGTCTTGGCTTTGTGGATCAACCAAGGAACCCAGTGGTTTCTTGGGCAGAGATCGGTCGAGCCAGCTGGGGACGGGGTGGACGGTATTTGAAATACCGTCCACCCTTGATCGCATCTTTCGTCCAATTTTCAATCGAAAATCGCGACGAAAAATTCCGAAACAAATCGCAGTGACAGAGGATGGAATGACGAAACAGCACACGAAATTTCAGTCTCATCCTCGACCTGTAGAGGGAGAAATTAAATCGAGAAAATCTAAGCCGGGGTGCCGTCCACCCCCGGTCTCGCATCTTCCGTCCAGTTTCTAGTCGAAATCGCAACAAAAAAACTGGAAAAAATCTCAGTGACTGAGTGTTAAATGGTTAGACAGCACACGAAATTTCAGACTCAACCTCGGTCTGTGGAGGGAGAAATTAAATCGAGAAAATCCAGGGTGGGGAGGACCAAAAAAACCAGTTCATCGTTGTAACCCCCCTAGGCCGCCGGAGACTCGCCGTCCACGTGAGCACACAAGAGTAGGAACCACGGAGGTCAGGGAGGAGCGGAGCCTCTTTACCCTTGTCCTGTTCTATTTCCGAAAAATGATAAGCATCCGTTACAAGTTTACCCAAGAGGGTTTTAACCACTGGACACCAGTGTCTACGAAATACGCCACTCAAAGTTTTAAAACATAGATTACAAAATACGTCTTCGCGACAGATAACTTCTTTGCTTGTTGTCTCCCTCCGTCACACACCCAGAGTCGTGACATCTCCCCGGGCTGGAAAATCTGCTTGTCCCCAAGCAATTGCATCTGGAAAGCGAGACTTGATGACATAGAAATCCTCCCAGGTGGCACACTCCGGCGCTAAATGCTTCCACTTGATCAACACTTAGTGACGCTGCAGCTCCTCCTTTCTTCACAAGACGCCTGTCTAGAATAGTTTCAGGAGTTACATCAGTAATATCCAACTGCAGATGTTTAGGGAGCTCAGTGAAGACTGGTGTATGATCAGGCACAAAACTCTTCAACTGAGAAACATGGAATGTGGGATGTATCTGAGCTGAGGTTGGCAAATCCAGTTTGTAAGCTGCCTGTCCAATACGGTCCAAGATAGTGTAAGGGCCAAAAATACTTCATAGCCAGCTTGGGAAAAAGCCTGTTCACCAAGGAAGATTGGGCATAAGGTTGCAATTTCAGGAGTACCTTATCACCCACTTGAAACTGAACTTCAGTTCTTTTCTTGTCAGCTGCACTTTTCATCTTGTTCTGTGCTTTGAGTAGTGTTCTTTCAGCATAGCCAACTGAACCTCTCTGTCACCAATGAACTCTGCTACCATAGGTGGAATTCCCTCTGGAATGGATGGGCTAACTCCCAGATCAGGATCATATCCATACAGCGCTTTAAACGGTGAACATCCCAGCGAAGAGTGATAGGAAGTGTTATACCACAATTCTGCCTGTCCCAGCCATGCACGCCATTGTTTAGGAGAATCACTTACTGCACAACGCAAATACATCTCCAGACACTGATTCACCCGCTCGGTTTGCCCGTCTGTTTGTGGATGATAGGCAGTACTATAAAGTAGTTTCACTCCTTGTGGCTTAAAAAGCTCTGTCAACACAGCACTGTGAACACTCTGTCTCTGTCAGACACCATAGTTTGTGGAATGCCATGCAACTTGATCACTCCATCATAGATCACTCGAGCTACTGAAAGTGCAGTGTAAGGATGTTTCAAGGGAAAGAAATGAGCATACTTGGTAAGCCGATCAACCACCACCAGAATGACACTGTAACCATCATTCTTGGGTAAGCCCTCCATGAAATCTAGAGACAAATCTTTCCACACTCCCATAGGAACAGGTAGAGGTTGTAGCAGACCTGATGATAACCTGCCTTCATATCCAGTTTAGTGAAATATTTGCTGCCAGCCAACTCCTCCAAGATTTCTTCCATGATTGGTATAGGAAATTTGTTCTTAATAGTTAAATAATTCAATCTTCAATAATCCACACAGAACCTCCTACTCCCATCCTTCTTCTGTATGAGCAACACAGGGGGTGCAAAGGGACTTGTACTGGGTATAATGAATCTAGCAGCTAACATTTCTTTCACCTGCCGTTCAATTTCATCTTTATGCTGAGGAGAATACCTGTAGGGCCTTGCATTCACTGGAACAGCTCCAGGTACTAAGGGAATGGAATGATCATAGAATCTTTCAGGTGGGAGTTTCTTAGGCTCCTGAAATACATCTGCATACTCCTCTAACACAGTATTTACAGCTTCTGACTTCTCATGTGCAGTTTCATCTGCTTCTTGAGTCAGAATCACCATTGCCCACACATCATTGCCCTTGTATGCTTTAACCAACTGTCACCAGTTCAGCTTTGGCAGTAATACCCTACAAGAAAATCTTTCTCCCATTATCTTGAAACTCCATGATTTTGTGAGCCCAGTGACATGTCATGGGACTGTGAGGCTTAAGCCAATCATAACCTAGAATGGCATCAAATGAATTTAGGTCCAGCACCCTCATATCTGTCTCTAGAGTAAAGCCACTACACCACCAAGACAAATTGGGCACCCATTTGTCTGAAATCAAGATATCTCCATTAGCAACTTTTACTTGTTTGGGAGTAGTAGGCATAGGCACTACCCCAATCCTCCTCAAGAACTGAGCATTGACAAAGCTATGGCTGCTACCACTGTCAATCAATGTGAGCATTACTTGATTCTTCACCAATACCCTAACTTTCAGTGCTTCCCCTTCATCAGTTCCAGAGATGGCATTAATGGAGAGATGGCAAAACTCTGATGTTAAGGCATCTTCCAAGTTCAATTGAGCTATTACCTCATCTGTTAATGGCATATCCAGATCATTTAACACCAGAGCATTCATTTGAGCTTTAGGTCTTTTTGTACACACCTCAGCATGAGCTAGAGTGTAAGGTTCAGCACAGTGAAAACACAATTTGTTAGCTCTTCTATAATTCATGACTTGTCTCTCTTTCCACAAGGGACTTGCTGTAGTGTTTGGTTTTGTATCTCCTTTATAACCAGCACCCTGATTTCTAGTAAAGCTCTAGTTCTTAGGACCCTTGGTCTTTGCTTTCTCCAATACTTTGTGTCTGTATTCTAGCCAATAAAATAGCTCTTTCCATAGTTTCAGGTACCAATGACTGAACTGTAGTTCTGATGTCCACAGATAATCCATTCACAAAAGTTGTCAGGAAGAACATTTCCCTCAGACCAGTATTCAACATAGTCAATTGGTATTGCAAATCTTCAAATGCTGAAACATATTCATCAATTGTGCCAGTTTGTTTCAATTCCATCAATTCCCCTAGAGTTGTTATGTATTCATTGGCTCCAAATTTATCCTCCACAGCCTTGATAAATTCTTCCCAGGTTCCCAAGCCATTCTTCAGTTTATACACCTGTAGCCATTTGTAAGAATTCCCATCCATGTGCATAGATGCAATCACATGCTTTGTATGCTCAGGTGTGTCCAGAATTTGAAAGTAATTCTCACACTTATCTTTCCAGATTCTTGGATTCTTACCATCAAACACTAGAAATGATAACTTGGGCACTTGTATCCTTGGTGGCTTGGAAAAATTGTTGTGAGACTTGTTAGGCCGATAACCAGCTCTTTGTGGATGAGGCCTCTCTGAGTTGTTCTGCCCCATACTGTGAAATGGATTTTTCCTCTTGAGATACCTCAGACGATGTTGGACTTTGAGGTTGCTTCTCATAGTGTCGAGCTTGGTTGATGGTCAGTTGCGCTACTGCTTGACCTGTGGCCTTGATCTGTTGTGACAATATCCGTTGGTCTTGCAGCATTTGTTCCACCACTTTAGTACTCATATTCACCTGCTCCTGCATCTTCTGCTGTTGAGAGTTGATATTCCCAACCTGAGTAAACAATACATCCAGATTGTCCATAACTTGTTCCCAATGAGCATCATCCTTTTTATCCCACTCTTCCATCTTGTTGAACAACAGAGTCGTCTGGATCGAGGGCTTAGGAGGAGCCGTGATGACTACACCTCAAGCTGAGCGAATTCAAGCGTGATTTGATACAACCTCCTACCTGAGGCACACACCGAATCACTCGAAGCCGAAGGAATACAGCAGTCACTCACCGAATCCTGAAGCACACGACGAGATGTCCGCCGTAGCGCCCGTATCCAGCACCAATTCACCTCCTGACCAAAGTAATACCCAAATCCGTGAACTCCACTGCTTCGGGCGAGACAGCTCAGGACGAATCCCTTGCCAGGTCGCTCTCCCGAAGAATTTCACCGCCGCCTGAGACCGGGGACTCAACCAAGGAATTTTACACGCAAACTTGTTGCGCAACCCGAGCTGATGTCGATCTCCCACCGTCGCCGCCGCGTCCAAATCCGGCTCGGCTTACGGAATTTTACACCCAGACACTGCCGGGAAACCCTCACCGTAGCACGAATCCGTCACAAACAAAGGGGAAAACTCGAGATCCAAATCGAAACCTGGTGGGATTTGACACGGGTGAGCCGCAACCACTTGCTAAGATAGTGACTGTTGCAACTGTCTCACCCGCAAATCGAATCGTGTGTACCGGAATTACAAGGAAATCGAGGAATATGTCCGGTTGTGCGCGGCACACACTCCGATTTCACTCGACCAAGCACGATTGCGACGATCGATCGACGGAATTTGTGTGTGAGCACAGCTGTGAGCGCCCCGAGAAACACTGAATCTGATACCACTTGTAACGCCCCTAGGCCGTCGGAGACTCGCCGTCGACGTGAGCACAAAAGAGTAGGAACCACGAAGGTCAGGGAGGAGCGGACACTACCGGATTCGCAGGCTTTGCCTAGAGCCCCGAGCTTTGCCGAGAGCCAAATAAAAAACTCTCGGCAAAGAATTCTTTGCCAAGAGCAATGTAAAAAGCTCTCGGCAAAGAAAAAAGCTCTCGGCAAAGAAAAAACTCTCGGCAAAGACTTTCTTTGCCGAGAGCATTTTTCTGGCTCTCGGCAAAGAAATAAAAAAACACTTTCTTCCCTCCAAACTTTTTCTATCCTCAACATACACTTATACAAATCTTATGCTAAAATTTGGCACAATTTTAAGTATGTTTGCTATATTTAACAATTTAACCTCTTTCTAGGTAATTTTTTCGTATATGTCCGATATGAACTACAAGTGCATGAAATCATAGAGTAAAGTTAGTGAAAAAATGATATTCATGTCCATGAGACATGTCTAAGACCATGTACATGAAATCAAGCTAAATTTATGACATTTGGTTATCTGATCATGATGAAGATCGTAAGCTAGAATAGTTTTAAAATTATATAAAATTCAAATGAAGTTTGAAAATCATGAAATTCGTCAAGTCCTCGTGATATCATATGTGGAGATTGTGGTAAGAAATTGAGAATGTTTGAACACTTGAACATGTACGTTGTTTAGAAACCGGAACATCTCACGAGAAGTTTATAAGAATTTGAACTAATATCACTAGGTTTGAAGTCTTCGAGAAATTCAAATTTGAGTTTGATTATAAAAACTTTTCCATAAGTAATATACAACATAACTGGTGTTATGTTAAGTTTTGGAGAATTGTTGCATCTTTTTGCTATTTTTAAAATTAATTTTGGTTAAAGTTTCCTCTGCCGAGAGCCAGACTCTCGGCAAAGAAATTCTTTGCCGAGAGTCGGATATTTCACTCTCGGCAAAACCAGCCCAAAAACGGCCCACCAGCCCACCTTAGCCACGAACCTCCCAGCCCACCCTCCCCCTCTCCCGTATATAACGGAGACGGATGCGCCCCTTCCCTAACCCTAGCCCACCGCGCAGTCCCCCTCCTGCCGCCGCTCGCGCGGCTCCCTTAACCCTAGCCCGCCGCACACTACCCCTCCCCCCTCCTCTCCCCCAACGCCGGCGCGCCCTCTCCACTGCCTCTCCTCCCCCCCCTCCACTCGCCCCTCACCGGCGGTGAGGAGTGGCGGCGGGGTGAGGTGCGGCGGCGGCGCATCTCGAGGGGCGGCGGGGTGAGGTGAGGCGACGCATCTCGTGTACACCGGCCGCCGTCGACTCCATGCCACGGGCGCCTTCCTCCACCTCAGCGGCCCAGCCTCCTCCTCCAAGCGCGGCGGCAACTACGGCGGCCGGTTCGACGGCGGCAACTACGGCGGCCGGTTCGACAGCGGCAACTACGGCGGCCGGATCCAGGTCATCTCTCCCTCCCTCTTTATCTCATCTATGGCGGCCGGATCCGGGTCCTCTCTCCCTCCCTCTCTCTCCCTCTCTCTCATGTCTCTGGTGCGGCGGCGACGGCTAGATCCGCGTGACTTATGGCGTGCTGTGGCGTGGCGGGGTGAGGTGCGGCGGCGATGGGTGGTGGTGGCGGCGGCGGCGGCGGGGGCCAGGGTTGCTGGCTGGGGGATTTTTTTTGTTCTGGAAAACACTCTTTGCCGAGAGCTAGGTGGGCTCTCGGCACATATCCGCCGAGAGGGGGCCCGTCGGCTCTCGGCAAAGAGCCCTTTGCCGGCCCAGATGCGCCGTGAGAGCTTTGCCGAGAGCATCCTCTCGGCAGAGCCTTCACCGAGAGGAAAAGGGCCTCTCCCGAGAGGATTGGGGCTCTCGGCAAAGCCCATGAATCCGGTAGTGGGAGCCCCTTTACCCTTGCCCTGTTCTATTTCCGAAAAGTGATAAGCATCCGTTACAAATTTATCCAAGTGGGTTTTAAGCACTGGACACCAGTGTCTACGAAATGCGCCACTCAAAGTTTAAAAACATAAATTACAAAATACGTCTTCGCGACAGATAACTTCTTCCCGTCGCACACCCAGGGTCTGACATCGTCCGCGCAGCCAAACCGCGAGACCAAAAAATCTGAGAAAAAATCAGCTCAACGGATAATCACGCCGTAAACCTCGCATCATGTCGCTGCTGTTCCTCGTCCAAGTCTATCCAACCTCGTCGAGCGAGATCGCACGCAGACAGCTCGCCCTCCATGGTCTCGAACTCGAACGCCAGAGACAAGGAGGCAACCGAGCTCACTCACACCGACGGGCCGTGGCGCGCGTGTGTCGCTGGCCGATCATGCCTGCCGGGCCCCGGCGGGGGGCGCATGTACAGCGGCAGACAGGCGGCGCCGGTCTGGGGGGTGGTTGTGGCCACGCCCTCCTGTCACGGGAATATTTTCTTTCCCGTCCCCTCCTCTCCCCCTCTTGCCGCTGGGGGGAGCCCGGAGTCCCGTCGCCATCAGGGACGACGTGCCTGCAGCCGCGGCGGCCGGCCGGGGATCTCTCTCTCTCTCCGGTCACGCGGTCGATCTGCAATTCTGCATGATTCGCGAGTCAAATGTTCGGCGGACCACCACGGCTGGCGCCTGGCGCGCCCCATCAATCATAGGCTCCCGCAACCGCTGCAATCAACAGAGCATATCCTTTCTTTTGCATCGAGTGTACGTATCTCGTTTAAAATTCATGTTTAAAACCTACGTATGCAAAATCATTGATGTGTAATTTCAAAAAAAAAATCATTGATGTGCCCGTGCCAGTCACATACTCACATTGTCACACTCCGTCTGCTACTGTGTAGAATCCCTGTGAAGACTGATGAAGAAATCGCTGTGCTTTCATGTTCGTGCATGCAGGCCGGCTTATCCATAACTACTCAGCACTGTCGGCCGAGCCTATCTTTCAGTCAAACGACTATTACCCGCTTGGGAAAGCTGCTGGCAATGGCATATGGCATGTGTAAAAGAGCTTTTTCCGCGCCTGCCCTCAAGGCTTTTTTTTCTCCCGCGCCAAACTGCACTGATCGTTCACTTCGTTGGCACTGCCCTCAAAGATGGTGAAAGAGCTATGGGAAGCCTTGGCTTTTCGTTCCTCGCCGCATGCAGCTGATGAAGTGCTGATGGAGACGGTGCCGTGGTGGAGGGCAGGAAGTCAATGTGGTCTCTGTTGCAAGCCATGATAACTTTTTGAGCTAAAGCTTGGACAAGATGCGTATACTTTGTGCTGCAAACTTGAAATCAATGATTGATCCCCCTTCTGTCAAAACTAACCCACCTAAATTTTACAAGACAGGCCAAGCAAGATGGTCAAAATTTGCACAAACGACACGTACTGAAACGGAGAATTTAAGATGTGATCGATTGGGACTGGTGAAATGCAAATGAAACACGTTGATAACCGACCAGTGTAGACGCTCCAAGGGTAAGAAGGTATTCAGGTCTCAAGTCTTCAAAGCCGCCCTTGCTACCGAGATTTTCCTGCGGCAGTGTCAGTATAGCGCAGCAGATCCCTGAACCTGAAGTCAAAGCCGGGGCAGCTAGCGCAAGAACACAGGCACGCATCGTAATCGGTTAAACAAAGCTGGTCGAGACGGCGACGCCATCGTTACGCCTTAATTACTAGTTAATGCCGATCCACGTTTCGTGCTGCATATGCTACGGGGTCTCTCTCTGCACTTTGTATATAGTTTCTCCTCGCAAGCTTGGTCGGGGGAGTGCGCGAATCCCGAGGACAGCTTGTACTGTGCTAGCTAGTACTACTCAGTTTGGTTGCTTAATAAAGTGTTCGTGTGATTTTAATATTTTTCTTGGGATTAAGTAGGAATTTAGTCTAATTAAGCTGATAGTATCTGTCTAGAAGACATTTCAGAATAAGCATATGTAGGTTGCTGAATTTGTTGAACAACCGAACTAAATTCATGTCCTTTATTGGGTTCTAGTACATTTATTTCTACAAAAAAAGCAATAATTAGTTGCTAGTAGTGGTATATGCTCAAAAGGAATATGTAGTTGCTGCATTTCAGAAGCCTATTTGCTGGTTCAAAACAAGTTCGCTTGAGTGCATTGAGCCAAAGAAGTTCTAATGAGTTGCATACAATTCCGGTAAGTTAAGTGAATTGACCGGTCAAAAAGATCCCTACATGGGGTAACAGGAAAAGGGAAGTATGAACAGTGTTGATGTCAACCTGTCACTGACAGGGATGTGATACAACATAAGAAGGCCAAAGAAATAGTCTATATGTACACGCACACATTATTATGTGGTTGTTAGGGCACAAACAAGTTTTAGGTGTATTAGTGTATACTGAATATATAGCTGTACGCCATCAACACATTCAAACACAAACAAGGAGAATATTGGCTAAAAAAGACCTCATACAAGCTACATGAATAATTCTAAAAACTGGCTCTCATCAGCAAATCACTGCTCAATCATAGCAGATATATCCATCCCCCCAACAGAATGCGAAGTGCAGGGATGGTCCATTGGACAAGACCGGAGAGTCTCAAGACTGCACGCAAAAAGGCACCTAAAAGACAAAAGGTACTTGCACATAATGTTTGCTCAATGATTCTTTGCAGGAACAAGTTGGCACTGCAAATATGTGTTCAGTACTGCTCTGTAGATAGATCTTGTTCTGCCCAAGAAATGCTTATTAGCACTGAAAAATGAATGCAGAATCAGGATTTGTATGCATATAGTAGGTGCAGTACACAGTTTAACTGCATTGCATCAGAAACTTAAACAAACAAGAATACAAGATAGACTAGGAAGAAGGAGAGGAGGCAGGGTTTAGTATTTCACAAGCTCATTGATCATCGCTCAAGAATATTTGCATCATCCAAAAAAAATGCATATAGCAAAAATTAGACTTAGCTTGTAAGATGTGTAACATTGGACTTGATTGAGCTCCACATATTGCTAAATCATGACTTTATACATACATATAGAGAATCCATAGGACTAGTTCGATCTCCAATGATCGATAATATTCTTGAAACAGTAACAATCCATAGAAAGAAGCTAAAGGAAAAACAAAAGCAGCAACAATCACCAAGGAGTGGAAAGCGAAGAAAACGACTCTGAATTGAGAAAAATGCCTGGCTTTCCCGCATGCCAAAATCCGTATCGTGAATCACGGCTTCTTCTTCGCCAGAACTCTCTCCTCAATCCGTCGAGCCACTGGTTCGCACGCCGAGCTCCATGGCTTCGCTCTGAAGAAGAACTGAGAAGGCGAGGAAGAAGAAGAGGTCACCGGAGCGACGGCCTCTCCTCCGGGACGGGGAGCGAGGAACGGCGGCGGCGTTGGAGAAGAGACGGCAGCAGGTCGCAGAAGATGGTGGCAGCATTGGCATCCTCCTCATCCTTCTTCTTCTTCTTCATGTCCTGGTGAGCTGCTGCTAACTCAGAAAGCACCAAGAAAGCGTGTGTGTTAGAGAGGGATAGAGAGGGAAGGGAAGGGAAGGTTTCTTTGCACTAGAGGCCAGTGCGCGGTAGATTATAATACTAGAGGTTTTTAAACACACACAACGTAGCAAGGGCTCACACCAGGATCTTCTGTGGGTGCATACATGTGGCACACCTGAACATTTACACGATCCACTTATTCAAAGATTTAAACTATCGTGAACAGAAGAGGCGAAGTCAGGAATTAAGGCAAGGAGGGGCTCTCACTACTTCTTCCTCCATGTCGGTAGTTTCGTCCTTTGCCTAACATCTAGGATCAATATATGGCCATGTTTGGATTAGGTAGAGATTATGAAAACCTGGTTAATTTGTGTGGGTTATGGTTATGGATGGTTAAAAGTTGGATTGTAAAAATTGGCTAGTAAAAAAATGGACTTTTTTTGGAGCCTTGGTTTGTAGGCTGATTGCGGATTATAGAAAGCTAATTTTAGTTCTGCCGATTTGTGTGAAAATGATACCGAGTCATTTTTTTATTGGATTGGAAGACTCGGCAGCTAGGGTTCAAAACCTGGGCGGGAGCACTCCGGCCAATGGCCTTTGCCAATGCACCGTGAGCCCCTTCGCCTAAACAAATTGCAACTTGTAACAAATTAATTTAAATGTTGAAAATAAATATTTATAATTTCAGAAATATTATTTTTTTGACGGTCAAGGGGGGGAGCATCCCCACCTGAATATTCATTAAAGGGCTTGTGGAAAGCCAAAAAACCTTACAGAGATGATGTAGCAAGAAAACTATAGGGATAAAGAGGAGATTACACTACCAAGGTACAACACACCACTCACGAAACAAAACAAGAACAAAGCATGACACATCAAGTTGATCACCGCCGATTGTTGATAAGCGCCACCATCAAAACACATACTTGCCGACTCTTTCATGACCCTTGCACCCAGTACCACCTCTCGTAGCTACGCCGCCCCGCTGCTACCCTCCATCTGAGGCGTAACAAGCGGAATGGGGACTAAAGATGGCAAGAGGTGCACGAGCCAAGCTTTCACCGGATACGACGACCTCCCTTTGAAGCTAATAGCGACACCTCCAGCATATCCGGGCTCCGTGTACCATCACCCAACGCCGCTCAAGGGGAGGAATCCTTGAAGGGGAATGATGGAAGCGGTGAATCACCACCCGGCAATTGATTTTCTGTCACCATCAACCAGGAGAGCGTCGCCGAAGCAGAGGCGCCGACGATAGAGACTTCCCAAACCATAGCCGCCACCAACCATCAGTGCTAGCCTCACCCCGCGAGGAGTAGTGAGGACGTAGAAGCACGCCTGGCAAGGGACAACACAGAGAACCAAGCAACAGACAATGCTAGAACAGAAAGAGTGACATCTCGTCAAAGCCTTCAGGAAGGATAGCGGCACCCAAGGGGCGTCGCCATTGACGGCACCGGCACAAAGGCCGAGCTAGGATTTCTCCTGACGGTCACACATCTGGACTAGCATTCCTGTCTGATTATCGAATCGCCTCGAAACAACACCTCCAAGGAGGAAGAACGGCACCAGACGGTGTCGTCGTTGTCGGCACTGGCACGAGACCAAGCTAGGATTTCTCCCGGCGATTCGTAACCATTTGCTGCAGCACAAGCACCGTGGAGCCCATACCTGACCACCGCGGGGGAGGACAAGGTGGAGACGACAGTTCGCACTGGCGCCAGGCCCGCCGAGTGGACCGGCAGGCGCTGGCGGCCGCATGCTCCGCCATCGCAGTGCACGCCGACACCGAGCAAGCCAACCGCCAGGCCCCGCTGTGCGGCGCCGCGCCACCGGCCGCAGGCCGACGAGCCATGGCCACCGTCGCGCACAGCTCCAGAAGCAAGGCCCAACGGCGCACAGCACCCGCTAGACAACCGAAGCCGTGCAGGGGAGCTGGGACCATGCCGTTGCTGCCAGGGGGGCTGCACGCCGGGGAGTCGCCCCAGCGAGACCCAGCCAGGGGGGACCAGATCCGGCCTCAAGAGCACCAGATCCGGCCGTGACTGGGCCAATCGGCCTTGGAGAGCACCGGTCAGTCCCCGTCACCGGCGGCGTTGACCAGCGAGCCGACCATGAGGACTCCAGACCCGCCTTGGGGGCGGATCCGCACTCGGGGATACCGGAACCCGACGCCGACGGCCTTGACATGGCTGCCCTCGAGCTCGTGGGGGCGCCACAGAGCTTGGGGAAGATGAAGAAAGGAGGGGGCAGGAGTCGAAGAAACGCCACGGCCGCCGGTTGTTCGGGGCCGCCGCCGCCGACTGGCAGGTGCGCCCGCGACGGCGGCCGTCGGAGTCGGGGGGTGCGGAGGGGGCTGGCGGCGGCGGGGCGGTCGCCGCCCGAGTCGCCCTGTGCGAGCGGCTCGGGAGATGAACCGAGCGGCTCCCACCCTTGACTCTGAGCTTTCATTTCAGAAATATTATCAAACCCGTCATGGTTCATTCATTGCATAAACAAAATTATTTGGCTCAAAAGTCAAATTTCCAGCTCTAATTGCATTCTCCCAGGACGGATTGGAAGACGTAGAGATGCAGAAGATCTATAAGTTCATAAAGAGGGATAAGGAAGAAGATTGTTCCCACAAGTAGCTAACCGAAGAACGAGCTCTAAGGCTTTGCCGCTTTGGTTTCATGATCAAAGAGATGGAAGTGGTCCAAAAGTAAAAACACGGCGCCTTTTTTCCACGCTCACACATGGCCCATTCTTCCATATCTTTCCTACACAGTGAAAGGAGGCATGAAGTCACGAAGTTCTCTTTTGCCGTTAGCAATTAGCAGCGGTGACTTGCCCTTCAAATATCTGTTAAGGGAAAGCCAGCGTTCATGGAACAATAGGCATGTGCTCTTGACCATGACATCCACCTTGCATGTGGGATCAGGCACTAGCCAGTAATTTTGGAAGAATAACATGTGTAAAACCCAGTCATTCTTGGGGGTGTCGCTTTTGAAGTCATAGGACCTGCTTCGCTCGTGGTGGTTTGGATTGATGGGTGTAGGTAGATTTGAAGCATGGCTGGAGAACAAGTTAGAAGCTTAGTCTTCTTTTTCTTTGTCGTACTGTTTGTCTTTTATTGTTTATTTCTTTGCCTCGGTGCGAGGTTTAGAGCCTAAACGCTCTGGTTTAATCTTTGGCCATGTATATCCACTTGTGGATATAGAGGTTGGATTTTAATCCTTAATTAAAAAAAACCCAGCCATTCTATTTTCCTCTGAAAGCACAACCTTGTTTCATAGATTTGCGCCGCAGTTTGAGTTTCTGAGCATGTCAAAGTTCTGAGAAAATACCATATCATCCTATTATTCTTTTGTACTACTTTTAAAAAACCATCTATGCTTCACAATCCAATAAAAGATAACATCAAAATTTTATGTTGATTAACTACCAATCACATGTATCTTATTGTAAAATAACATATTTATTAATAATTATTTATTTAAATATCTATCAAAATAAATATAAAAAGTGTTCATAAATAAATAAATATCATTTAATAATAATAATTAGACATTAATACATGTACTTAATTATTCAGTTAATAAAAAATGTAATTTATTTAATATTAATATGATTAGCCATATTAGAATTAATAAAAGTTTGTCATTATATAATCACTAGTAACATTATTGTTAATATAATTAGTCATTTGTCATATAGATAATTTGAATAGTTTAGATGGTTCAAATAAATATTTTATTAGAAATATTAAAATTAATATCATTTGTAATTAGTATTTACTATTTTGTAAATTTATTATGGATATCTGTATTCGTTTTTAATATTAAAATTAAAATTTAGAAATATTAAAATTAGTACATTAAAATTAGTAAATTTAGTATATTAAAATTAAATTTATTATGGATATCTGTATTCTGTAATTAGTATTTACTATTTAGAAATATTAAAATAGTATTTACTATTTAGTATATTTTTTAACATATACGAGTTTGGATTTTCAGACATCCGTATCCATCACTAATCCCGGCTATGCTTTTGACTTAATGTGACTATTCGGATTATGGAATAGCTGGGCTAACATTATCTAAAACAGTGCTAGCCACATATAGGAATCTATGGTGGTGTTGGTGACAAATGTAAATGGTAAAGCATTGTAAGGTCACGCGCAAGCGAAGGTTGAAGAGGTGGCAATGCTTCCATTCCATGTGACAAGAGAAGGGCAAAGAACTTTTGTATACAGGGTTGCCGTGGATCTTAATGTTACGATCAAACGATAAAAAAAAATTGGATACTTCTCTTCATTTAGGAGAGAAGACATTGTGCATCATTGAGAACACACGAGGTTGCAAAATTGCTCGAGATAGAAAGGATTCTCTGTCTTCAACAGCTAAGCTAGGTCCGCATTATCATGTTCACGCTCACTTGAAATAGCGTGGCAATTTGCAAGGGATTCCTGACTAAATCGAAAAGGAACACCAAGCATTTCAGACCTCCATTCCCCCCACCTACAAAAGGAAGAGGACAGCGGCAGCCCAAGGCAGAGTTATCAGGCCCCTGCCTGGTCCACCGTGCACCGCCGCACCCACCACGCGCGGCACAGGTGACACCGTGACAGGCCCGCCTATGGCCACGGGCGCTTTGACCCCCGACGCCAGGGGCCACCCGCCACTGCCTCGCCTGCCTCTGCGCCGCATCACGTGCAGCCCCCGTCCCCGCCGCATCACGTGCAGCCCCCCACGGGGCCTTGCGGTCATTTCGCTCGCCCGCCCGCCCGGCCAGCCACCGCCGATCGTCGCCGTCTCGGGTGGGTTCGCACGTGCGGGTCTTCCACGGCCGGAGCCGCCGGTCGGGCGTTCCCGGGACCGAGTCCCACACGACATCGGCCCGGCTCTTCCACCGATGGCGCCCCGCCCACCCAAAGCCCCGGGCGCGGCAGCTTCTGTTCCGACGCACGCGCCCATCCCCAGACCGGTGCCACCCAGCGTGCCGTTGGAGCAGCAAGCAACCAGTGGTCTCCGTGCCTCCGAGAGCCTGCCTGAGGTACGTACTCTAAACACAATGGACAACAGCACGGATTGCAGTGCAGGGGGATTGCCTTGTTCGCCATGTTGAAAAGGCACCCACCTGCACCCAAGGGTAACAGTTCAGATTCAAGATGTCGCACTCAGGTCTGCTTGTAAAACATGGAATTTCACGGGGATTTGTGCAGTACTATTTCGTACAGAACATTCCAAATCCAAATTCGCATAGCCTGAAAGGAATCCAAGCATTCCGAAGTTCAAGCAAGCTTAAACTTACGAAGAGCTCTGCCGTTAGGCGATTCTATTTGTCCTGCAGCATACTGACAGAAATACAGAATGTTCAGAATGCAAGTCGGAACATGGAAGAATCATGAACCATACAAGGATAACGGATTGTTGCCTTGTTGGTAAAGATAGAGCTGTCAACAAGAACTCATTCATTTTCTCATTTCTGCTGTCTCTGGCTCACAGCAATCTTGTCCACTGTAGGATGTTTTCCCAGACAGTCACCAATGACAACATCGGAACCAACCCTATCAGCCTAAGCAATGCAGAACCTCAGCATACTCTAAAGCCGGCCGTAGAACATAACTAGCTCAAACCTAAGATAAACTGAGGCACATTAGCAGCTATCACCTACACAACACAGCAACAATATCACCTACACAAAAGTGGGCTTCTTTTTTCTTTGGTAATCTAGTAATCATCATCTTCGATCCAACCATTTGATGGCCCTTGATGGACCGCCGATTGTCCCATGCCTTGGGATAGGAACTGACGAGAGGTGTTGCAACCTTGCCGAAAGCGCAGTCCGGGGAAGGTGTTTCTTGGTGGCAGAGTTCTAGCATTATGTCTGGCCGCAGGCCGTGACTGCAGACCACAGTGGGAGTCAACTTTGGGTGTCACCTCTGGAGGTGTAGTGTCTTCCGTCAGTTGATGCTGCGTGCCAGCTGCAGGCCTGTCCACCGGTGGTGCATCGCTCAGCTCTCCCTCCTCCAGGATTGGAGAGTCTTCCATCTTCCAATATTGAACTCCAGCTGAGTGTCCACCTGCCTGTGATGAATCTTCAAGCAAATGGTATGGACCAGCAGCTGATGTTACCTCGTCACAATCAGCAGCAGCAGCTGGTTCCTCTGCCAGTGCACTTACAACAGCATTACAGGCTTGGGAGTCAGTGTTTCCATGCTTTGAGATTGATGAAGCTTGATCTTCTCTTTCACAATCAGTTTCTGACAGAGATATGCTCATATCGTCACAATCAGCAGCCACAGCTGGTTCCTCTGCCAGTGCACTTCCAACAGCATTACAGGCTTGGGAGTTGGTGTCTCCATGCTTTGAGATTGATGAAGCTTGATCTTGTCTTTCACAATCAGTTTCTGACAGAGATATGCTCATATCAGATCTGACACCCATTTCTAGAAGATGTGCATAGATTGGATCACTCATTCCTGGGGTTTCATAGTTGCAAGGCTGACGTGATCGGCCATTGGTATCATTCCAGTAGTCCCCATCAGCAGCAGCAGCTGGTTCCTCTGCCAGTGCACTTCCAACAGCATTACAGGCTTGGGAGTTGGTGTCTCCATGCTTTGAGATTGATGAAGCTTGATCTTGTCTTTCACAATCAGTTTCTGACAGAGAAATGCTCATATTGGATCTGACACCCATTTCTAGAAGATGTGCATAGGTATCATTCCAGTAGTCCCCATCAGCAGCAGCAGCTGGTTCCTCTGCCAGTGCACTTCCAACAGCATTACAGGCTTGGGAGTCGGTGTCTCCATGCTTTGAGATTGATGAAGCCTGATCTTGTCTCTCACAATCAGTTTCTGACAGAGAAATGCTCATATTGGATCGGACACCCATTTCTAGAAGATGCGCATAGGTCGGATCACTCCTTCCTGGGGTTTCATAGTTGCAAGGCTGCCGTGATCGGCCATTGGTATCATTCCAGTAGTCCCCTAGTGAACTTGTTGGGTCATGGTATGTGTCAGATAACAGCTGCTCCAAAACAGAGGCGGCCCGGATGCCAGCACCTTCCACATCATCTGTTTCCACATGCCCTGCAGTTGGTACAGATGGACCATCAGCTACCTCCCTCTGACCAGAGAATGCACTTTTGCTGGGGAGGTGCCCCATTGATTTGGCGATCTCTGAATGCCTCTTAGCCCAATCACTACGGCTCCACAGAGAAAGCGGAGGAGGCGACATGTTCCATTGTTCCATCACCTTGTTCTCAGCATCAAGAGATCCGGGCAGATAGAATGACTACATAATGTGCCAACAGAAAGTGTCAGTTAACAATATAGCAGCATTATGAAGGTAAGATCTATCTAAATTCTCAAGGAGACTGCCCAGAAGTACCTTTCCCGAGAGCTGCTGCGAGTCCTGCCATATTAGCTCATATGGTGGGTATTTTTTGTCCAATCTATTCAACATCAAGCATTAAATGGTATTAGAGATCAATTGCCACAAAAAAATGCAGATATATAGTGAGAGAGGCCACCTTTCAGTTTCCTTGGGAACAATAAGTATTATAAGCTTTGGCTTGAAAGTGAGGGCCTTGTTGATGAACTGGTTTGCAAGAGAGGCTTTAAAACCAAAGGGAGGGTTTAACCCCATGATCTGTAGAGAACAACGCGTGTTGAGCATAAATAGCTGAGACACTGTCTCCAATGGGATGAGAGCAATTCATGAGTTACTGTGTTCATACCAATCGGCATCCTGTCGGCAATTCATCTGGTTGAACAGTCATCCAGTCTCGTCTCTCAAAACTAAAATCGTTCTGGAAAATTGAAGATAATGTTCTACATGTCAGCTGCGCTAGATCATTTTAACAGAGCAAGATTTGAAGAAGCAGCAAAAGCTATCAGGTTCTAATTGAGGCCTTCTCTAGTATGTACCTTAATCAAAACTTAAACATCAACATAGATCTGTTTGTTACTCCCTCCGTCCTTAAATATATGACGTCCTAAACGTCATATATTTAAGGACGGAGGTAGTATATATTAAAGACACTATTAAAAACAAAAAACTGGCCAACGCAAAAAATTGCAGGTGTACTACCTTTGGTTGAATGAGATCATAATTTTTGTAGAAGCAACTTTTTCCAGAACCTTCTAACTTTTCCTTCAATAACAAGCTAAAATCGTTTGAACCACAGCAAAAGTCAACAACCTGTAAAGAATGAGAATAGACGGCACTGTAAGGGTTATGACAAATGACATTTGTTATCTATTGTGATCAATTCTGCTGAACAGTAAATATTGAAAGCTCTTGTAAAAATAAACACAGGGATAAAATCAACAAGCCGCTTTCCTTGAGCATCAAAACCATTATCACAAAGATGAATTAAAGCAAGATATTCAAAGAACAGAAATATGCTATAATATCTGCAATGAAATAGAAGCATGGTGATTAAACTACATGTGGCCCATAAAGTTATTTGCAGTTTATTGTAGACTGAACTAAGATATAAAAATTGCAGCCTCCCGTAAAGTGAAGAACTGCCACCTATGACAATGTTTTCTCTTAAGTAATCTCTTCTTAATATATTGATACGCAGCTCTCCTGAGTGTTCGAGAAAAAAAATGTTTCTCTTAAGTATTGCTATTTTCCAACATTTTTCAGCTATATACTAGATTGCCATAGTCATCATTCTGCACCTAGACCTAGGAGTCAAAATTTATCATGGATAGAATATATCATGTGCAATAGCCTTTTCTTTGTCAGAGAATATTCCTTCATCAAATGAACTGAGCAAAATGTATTGCATATATCATGAAAAAAAATAAAAAAGGATCACAAGGCAGCACATAGCTTATACATTCATTAGAACCCAATCTCACACTATAACTAAACAAGGGCCAGCCAAATTTACATGATAAAATGAGAGAAGATATTTACCGTGTCACCACTTTGAATATACCACTGTAGCTTATCCACAATCTGCACACATTTACAGGAGTTGCTTTAATAGCACAAAAAGATACTGCATTCAAAAAAAGGAATTGAACTAGTGCATACATTAAAGTCAGTTCCAAAATGGTAAATAACTAGAAATCAGCCTGAAGTCTAAAAGCTATGTGTAAAATATACCAGTATTGTACAGCATTCTATATATATAACATTATAAATGGAACCACACCTAAGTTTTTTGGTCCTAAGGTTCCTGTTCCTCGCATCAAATTCTTCCCAGAGCTACTACAGAATAGTGGTTTTAGATAAGGATTATTTGATCCTAATACCACAATAGATTTTTGTTCAATTCTCGTATTCAAGGCACAGTATCCAAATGCAACAAAATGATGTACTGAAGACAAACATTTGATGTGGATTCCAATATTCCAATTGTGTACAAAGCATTGGCCTACATTAGAAAACACTATCATTTACATCAATGCTCTTAATCAATTTACAAAAACATGTTCTACTCCGCTGAATTTATGTTCAATTATAGCAAACAACATGTACTCAGAAAAAGAATGTTGTAATTATGTTCTAAAAATCGTTTTTGGAGTATGGATGCCAATGTGTCAGTCCAACCACATATCTACCTGTAAATGTTCATGATATAACGCTATCCCAAAATGGTAGTGTGATGCATTCCTTCCAAGAGAACAGAAGAAAAGATCGACAAGTACAACATAAAGATAATCATGTCTTGTTTTAAGCACTAATAGTTGCACCTACCAGCTGGAGTTTATCCAGTTTTGTGAAGTGGCGCCCATAAGATGTATAGCGCATCCCATGAAGAAACGGTGCCAGAAATATGTTCAGCTTGTTCTGTGGACAATAGCTCATGTTGTAATGGATATTAAACTTTAAAATTTACACAAAAAAAAAATGTCATGTTTCACCAGGCTTAACCACTCATTACACCTTTGCATGTCACTATACACAATAAAAAATAGTTTACGACTATCTAGTGTTGTAATCAGTTTATCTCAATGTTTCGGTAATAACCAAATAAGAACTACAACATGAGTACATTAATATCTGGATGCAATCAATTGATGTGTATTTGTAAAAGAACAGTGCAAAAACATATTTGCGTAAGAAAAACAGAGCAACCAGGAGGAAATTCCATCACTTCCTTAGTTCCTTGTACCTTCCACCTTGCAAGTTGAAAAAGATCACTAGGTGCGCAGACTGATTTTGCATCTTCTATGCATGCACCATTTTCCAGCATATGCAGAGCAGCTTTAACAGCCTGCACGAAAAACACATAAGAAACAACCAAAACTACGGCAGTTTTTCGGTTCTAAGTATAGCAGAGTACCTCAACAGATCTTTCCACCTTTCCCAGTGTAATGTTTTCGGCATTATGCAGATGTGGTGCATGTGTAGATGGTACCACTAGCTTTTTTTGTACATCCTCCATTGTAACAGCAGCTGACGTTTTTTGTGCAAACTCATATATTCTACAGAGAAGGGCAGTGTCAGTGGATGCAGATCATGGAAAGAAAAGGGGTACAGCAGTATTAAAGAAATCACAACTCAACAAATACTGGAACCACATAATGCCAACGGTTGCATTCACACAAAATATTTGATATGACAATTGGCACAGAAATAATCATAAACAGAATAAAAATGATGGTTACGATCTGAGAGCTCTGAGCATAGCTTTTCACACATTAAAGCTTCTTAAGCTTGTAATAAATGGCATTTCCACTTGTGTAATATGACAGTAGCACAGAGCAAATCTTAGGTTTTTTTTAATAACAATGAAACAAATAAACACAAATTACTAAGTATCTTAAAGCAAAAGAAACTGAGGACCCACTGTGCTAACAAACATAATTCATTGACTTCTCATAACCTCCAAAACATGCAAACGCTGAATTAACATAGTCATCAACAAAAGTATATACATAGTTGTTCTTGGAGTTTCTTTTTACAGTGATTCCAGTAATTCTGTGTGTGGAAAGTTTACATCATCAAAACTTTATTTCGTAGCTGAAGAAATGCATCTGAAGAATAAAGTTATCCTTTCAAGAGAATAAAAAGATCTGAGTGATAGAGAAAACGAAAACAAACAGCAGTAAACAGAGGGATAGCCTTACCTCATATCAGTGTATCTGTCAATCTCAGGGAATGAACTAAAAGGGAGCTTTGACATAACTACTGGTTTTTCCATAACTGCTGATCTATCTCCAGACACGCACACTTTCCTCCTTTTATTCATCAAATTGCTCGATGAAGAATGTTTCACCACACCATAAGATCTTTTAACACCAGACAACGGAACAGAAGGAAGATCATCAATACGCCGTATCTTCACTATCTTTTTGTTCATTCCATTTACATAACTGAGGGGTTTCTTGATAGAAGCAGGTTTCTTGATAGCAGCAGGTTTCTTGATATCAGTAGGTTTCTTTATAGCAGCAGGATCCTCAGGAAACTTGATGTGATTTCTTGCAGGGGTTCGAAGTTTTGGATTGATATCATGCTTCCTGGATAAATAAAGTCTAGTCAGAAACTAATTGGTTAATAATCAAATCAGCAGAGATAATTAACTGCAGAAAAAACATACAGGCAATATATTAAGATTCGATTGTTGGGAAGAAGATCTTCCCATGCCCTTTGGAAAACACATTGACCACTCTCAGTGATGTCCTCAAAGACAATGTTCCTGTGAATAGGTAAATATATATTGAGATGACTATACATGGAATGCAAACTTCTATGGAAAAGATGGACAATGAAAAATAAGTGTTTAATGCCTTGCCAAACATCTTCTATGATATGCCTTCGGGCACCGCCGACAAACAGCAAACTGCAGTTCTTTAACCTCTTTGTTTTCACCGTACTTGCAGATGTCACATTTGTGGAGCGGGCAGGCAAATTTTGATCCACTGGCTATCTTCGATGTATACTCAGTTGATTTGGCTTCATTTTCAGGGAAGAGTAACTGGGCAACACATTTAGCATGATAGAAGTAACCACAAGTTGCAGAAGCACATGGAAACACCTAAAAGAAATATGTTAAACAAAAAGCCTCAGAACCATTTGATGGTACAACAGAAAGGAGCACTAGTAATAAACAGCCAATTAGTCTATGAATGATTTTTCGCGAATGGGATTAACCTCAGGAGGATCAGTTTTAGCTGAACCCAAACACCCACAAGCAAAACATTGATATCTTTCTTGCTCACAATTCTTGCACATAAAAACTTTCATCGCCTGTAAATATGCATAATTAATCAAAGGATGCCCACAGCAGATTGGACGATATATTAAGTCAATAAAATTAACTTGTTCAATGTGAAAGGATCACGATAGGTACATTGAACTGCAGCCGGCTGTAGCCTAAGGTTGCACAACCGTCGCCTGAATCTTTAGTTGCATGAAACGACCTCAGACACCTGCCTTCACAGCTGCAAGAAATCATAGAAAAAGCCCACCTCATGAATCAGAAACAGTGAATAGACATTACAAGAGGATGTTATCTAACATGAAAAGATAATCAATGATGTTACATGAGTAGAATTTGGTGTGTGTTCTCTTCAAAAATTACAGCAGACGACTACCAACAGGATATTAATGTTGGACAAAAAGGTGAAAAGGTGAATCTATTGAGATCATATACAAACAATAAAGTTGTATTAGATAACAAAAAGAATGTAAACGAGTTTCGAACATAATCAAGAATTGTTAAGTGAATCATCAATTTTGTTAACTCACATGTGAAATAACTTTAAATGAGGCTGCGAAAAAAGTCCAAATTAACTACACTAAAGAGCTGAAAATTGCAGGTCAATGTATCTTATAATTGTGAAACTGCAATGGAATATAAGTGCAGCTGTAAAAAACAGAACTACAAAGCTAGATACCACTACATTCCCTTTTAATCAATTTTACACCCAGTCTGTTTTTTTACCATAATAACTAATGTGTGTATAAAATGTAAAGTAGTACTAGCAGTGATAAAAATCAGTCATGTATTGGATCATTCTGAGTGTTTTTCATACCCGCATATGTTGGATGTGAAGTTTAGGTTGAAAGTCGATAAAAAAAGAGAAGAGTGAACACGCACCTTGCAATTTCACCTCCATTATCACATAGGGCACAAACTAAATCAACATTGGAATAAGTCTCTTCATCAGCAAGCCCAGCCATATCCCAACAACTCAAAATTCTTGTATGTATTTTTTAATATTTACGAAACCTGTCAAGGCACCAAAATAGTACGCATTCAGCATCATTTTGAAATAAGCAAGTGCTCCTTTCACAACTCAGGTTCATGAACACAGGACAGTATGCATATAGATTTGTGACACTTATTCCTAGTTAAATCAGCACGAGGCAACAAAAGGATAAATAAGCCCTCGGGGAAATCACTTAAAATCCAAAATTGAAACACCGAAAGCACAAACTGTAACTAACACACAAAAAAATCATAGGAACATTCCAACACCCTGCAGCTCCTGAAGTCAAAATGCTGACAACATTAAAAGGCATAACAACTTGGGGTCAGTTTTGCATAAACTATTTACAGCAAAATTCAATTGAGACACTGGCATTATCAGGCCACCAAACAACCCATTTCTGCTCAAGGGGAATGAATAAACTCTAGGAAATTTACGACATCATAAAGCCTTCAGACTGATGGGATCTCCCAGTATCCAATTCCAAGCATAAATGCAGCCCCGGGTACATGGCCGTTAATACTACCCACGACCTAACGAGTAACGACCGATCATTACCTCAGAAATTTTCGGAAACAAAAACTGAAGACGGACAAACCCCACGCCCCCTCGGAAACGGCACACCCCTACTGTTCGAAGCAACTCAGGAGAGAACTAGTGAGAATCACATCGAGGAGACACTGGCAAAACGGCGGAGAAAGCCGGCGGTGGCTGCGACTCAATCAAATCAACCAGGGAAATCCACCACAACAGAGCCACCGCGCCCCGCGGCCGCCACTCCAAGTCCGCAGGCGGAGGCGCCGGTGAAGTCGGAGCCGTCGACAGGCGCCGGGTACCGCGGCAATCGATCGAGCTCCCCCAGCACCCGGGCACCCTCATCACACAAAACAAGCAAAATTCACAGCGCACGCGGAAATTTCTTTGAACTAAAACAAAGAGAAATCGCTTGCCACACGCGCGGTACTAGTAGTTCCTACGAACCGACCAAATCAAAACTCCAGACCAAAAAAAATTCCACCCACGGCATGCGCCAAAAACCCCACCCAAATCACCAGAAAACGCACCAAAAGGGCCGCAAAACGCAGGCATTCCCCACCGATTCGTCCCCGGAAGCGCCTCACCCCCACTGGAACAACCCGATCACCCAGCACCCAAACTTCGAAGCGAAACAAAAAAAAAATCCGAGAAAAAAATAGCCACAAAAATCATTTCGCCCCACAAAAGCCCCCGAACCCGCGAAAACCACCGCGGATTAAGCAAAACATTGCCCGCCGACTCCACCCCTAACGAACCAGGCGATCGCGCCCTGGGCGGGACGCGGAATCCGGACGGAGCACGCAGAACTGACCGCGGCGGGTTCGTCGAGGGCTCGTACCTCCACGGAGCCGTGCGATTTGAGCAGCCGCATGCCTAGCCTCGCGGGGAGGAGCCCATCGCCGGAGCTCTGATTCCTCGGGAGGCAAAACAAAAACCCCAACTCCGCCCAAAAACCCTTCCCCCGACTCCGCAGCCCGCGGCCACACAGCAGCTCTGCAGCAGAGGGAAGAAGCGTATGAGTCTAAAGCAAAGCCGACGTGTGGAGGGTCACGAACGATTTATGCTCGGCCCCCCTCCCCCTCCCACCACCCTCTCGAAACCTCACTCGCCGAAGCACCCCCACCTCACTGACACGCGGGCCCGACTATGCCTCCGGGCCCAAACGCAGTGACGCGCTGCGGGTTGGCGCCTGGTGCGCGTACGCAGTGAGCTCCTTGGGGAACCCACTTGTCATGCGACGTGGGGTGGTGGTTGGGTGCATGAACTCGCTGGTGCGCCTGGTGTTGTTGCTGCGCGCTCCTCCCTCCCTAGTCCCGAGGCCCGACTCCCGAGCAGCCGCCGCCTCCGGCCTCCGCGGCCGCGGCCGCGCCCGTCGTCCCTGCCCGCGCCGCGGCGCGTGATCGCCGGAGTTGATTGCCGGGGGGGCCGTCTGTACGAGATCTTTCGTCGCGATTCCGGCCGCCTGGCTCCTGACACGCGTGGCGTAACGGCGGTTTGGGGCGTGCGAGGGGGCAGGCAGGCAGGCGACCGTGCGTATCCATCCGATCCGATCGCACGGCGCAGGTTGGTGGTGGTGGGGGGTGGCACGTGAAATTTACCGCGGCGATTTTACCCTACCGTGTCCGGTTTTGGCCGTGCAAGCGGTGGGGGGGGCACTACTGGGTCTGGGGCAGCTCTGCTGCAGGCTTTTTTGATCTTCCAGGATTCCTTCCGTTTCGGAGAAAGGGACGAAGGAGCGAGACGAGGCCGGCCAAACGGAGAGCAAAACCGCTCCGGTTCCAAGTGGCCGTTGGGTTCGTGCGCCGCGGCATTCGGCAACGAGGCGATGCCGGTCGGATAAAAGTTTGGCACGGGCGCACAAGTGGGCAGGGGCGCTAGCCGCTCGCACGGCTCCGTTCAACGAGCTTTCTTTCTTCCTTCCTGTGTCAAGTGTCAAACCGAAGAGGGCAAGGCTAGTCTAAAAAGAGTAACGAAGGGAAGGCAACACACATTCTAAAAGGATTTGACAAGGAATTAGCATCCGATTTTAGTTCTTAAATTTCTCACCAACTACCCATCACATCAATCTCCGGACATTAATTAAGAGTATCAAATGTGGATTAATGACAAAACTCATTCCACAACCTCTACCTTAATTTTCGAGACGAATCTAACAAACCTAATTATGTCATGATTAGACAAAGTTGTGCTACAGTAACCAGTTTCTAATGACAGATTAATTAGACTTAATAAATTCGTCTCGCAATTTCTAATCCATTCGTGTAATTATTTTTTTAATTAGTCTACGTTTAATACTCCTAATAAACCTTGAAACAAGACCCAAAATTTTTACCCTCGCCAACTAAACAGGGCGGCCAGGCGTGGAGGCGCCTCGGAGCAGGGCTCCATTGCTCCACGGCGAGACTTTGGTGTTCCAACCTCCACATCCGTCATCTCAAATGTCTACTCCTAGGTCACTATGATATCACGTCATTCTTATATGGGTCCCACATTTAGGGACGTTAAACGAAGAAAAAAGAAGAGTGAAATCCACCGTAGGCACCTGAACTTGCAGCGTTGTGTCAAATAGGTTCATCAACTTAGAAACCAGACATCTAGCCCCTCGAACTTGCGATCCCGTTCACCCCAGGTCCAATCCGGTTTTGCATGACGGTTTTGCATAGGCACTGTAGCGATGCTGATGTCAGCGATGACATCAGCACTTCTTAATTTGCGAAATTGATATCTTTTTATTCGGAGCTCCAAATATTGCAAATAATATATCAAATTTGATCGTCTCGACGAGCTCTTTGCAATGGTGTACTTCGTTTTGTTATTTGAGATAATTTTATTTAGTGTAAAATTAAATATTTCTATAAAATAACATACCTAATGGGCATTGTTGTTTTAATGAAAAACGCGCAACGGTGTGGTCTAAAAAAAGTTACAGGACGAAGAAACTGTATGCTACAAAAGCTAAACGGCCAATGCGTAGCTTCAAAAAGAAAGAAAAGGAAGAAACGCGAGCCTTGGCTAGGGTTACCATTGGTGCGCCCGTCCTTTTTTTCTTGGGTACTACAGGAGTGGAAGCATGCATGCATGGGCACTGATCTGGCTGGACAGCATTGCGGTTGCGAGGAATTGAGGAAAGGCTCCTCGAGAGCTTGTCGCTGAGGGAGGAGCTAGCGTTGGAGAAAGTGCAGTGTCCGGCTAATCATGCCGTGCAGTATTCTAGATCCCGTGGAAGCCCTGCAGAATCGTGTGCAAAGATGCATGTTCCTGTTCTTGGGTTGTAGCCTTACGGGCTGGGTAGTCGTTTTATATAATAATATATCACTTATTTTATAGAAATATTTAATTTTACAATAAATAAAACTATCTCAAATAACAAAACGGAGTACACCAATGCAAAGAGCTCGTCGAGACGATCAAATTTGATATATTATTTACAATATTTGGAGCTCTGAATAAAAAATATCAATTTCGCAAATTAAGAAGTGCTGATGTCGTCGCAGACGTCAGCATCGCTACATTGCCCATGCAAAACCGTCATGCAAGCCATGCAAAACCGGGTTGGACCTGGGGTGAACGGGTTCGCAAGTTCGAGGGGCTAGATGTCTGGTTTCTAAGTTCATGGACCTATTTGACACAACGCTGCAAGTTCAGGTGCCCACGGTGCATTTCACTCAAAAAAGAATATGCCGCAAGATGTGAGGATTTGATGTGAAGATTAGTCTAATAAAAGAAAGAATGCATACGCTGTTTAGTTCGCCAAAACTTCCCAAAATTTTCGCATCGCAGACCGTATCACCACTCACAGAACACGTTTTCCGATGTAAAAATTTCATCACTTTCACCAAAAATTTCATCAACTAAACGCTGCCTAACACCATGTCTAACTTGGTGAGATCTCTTATTTATTTGTTCAACACCAAAGTGTTTTTTTTTCTTTCGCTCTCGACAGAGAGAGGGATTGGGCAACATGCTTGCTATACGAAGAATTGACTTTGTCATTTACGCAAGCTATATTTGGATCCATCGCGTAGCCCAAACTAGCGAAGTCAGGTTGCCTTTTGCTTTTGGATACTCGGTAGGCGAGGAACGAAAACCCAAATATGCATCCGATATTCCGATTCGATGGGCAACAACACGAGAAGTACCATCGTCCCATACTCGATAGAGCCTCCTTGACTCCGATTGACTCTACATCTGTTAGCCCCAGGATTTGCATAACTTTGTCAAGGCGATCACGATCACGAGGCGACGCGAGCAGGACACCGTTTCAAGATGTGCATGGGAATGGGATACACGGGTGATGAGGGCTGGGGCCCGGGCCCGGGGAGGCTGGTGGTGAATGGTGATGGCAGATGGCACTGATGGGTCCTCTCCCTTCGCGGCGAAGGCACGTGAAACTACCGCAGTAAATTTTACTATTTCTACTGTTTCCTTGTTTTCGGGGGGAAAATACTGTTTGTTTCAGCTTTGCCGCAGCCTTTTCCATCGGCCATCGCCAGCGATTCGGAGAGAGAGACGACAGGGCAGGGCCCGTCTGCACTCCGCAGTGAATTTTAGCTCCGATCCTGCAAAAAGACGTTTATCTCCCACTACCTAAAGCTCGTTCAATCGTACGGTACCGAGACGTATCTCCCACTACCTACAGCTCGTTCAATCGGACGGTACCGAGACGCTCGTTGTGTATGAAGATCATTCTGTCTTTAGTGGCTGAATACAACTTATTTTTTATGTAAGTTGTGTCAGACGATTTGACGTGAAGGTCTGCTACCCGCGTCCCTACATGTGCATGCTAGCCTTCCTCCTCTTGCCCCACGTGTGCATGCTAGTCCCAAAAGATTAATAAAAAAATAATCTCAATACTTACTCCCTCCGTCCCTAAATATAAGCATTCCAAGCATTCAAACTCAAGAAACAACCGAGAGAGGAAATGACCTCTATACCCCTCATTTTACACTACCCACCAACTCTTCACCTACTTACTAACCCCACCTACTCTTATCTTATATGTAGGAATGCTTATATTTTGACACAAATTTTGAATGCTACAAATGCTTATAAAGAGGGACGGAGGGAGTATCTCTCAATATGGTCATGTACTTCGCTAGTACCTTCCTATTGGCAAAGGTAGAAGTACCTCACTGTACAAAAGAGGTAGGAGTACTCGCTGTAGGCCCTGGTCGGTACCTCGCTGTTATCAAATGTACTCCTATGCCAATATCTAACTCTGTATAATAAAAAATACGCTCAACTTTCATCAACTCATCAACATCAAAGATGTATATCATATACATATGTATTGCAAGTATAACATATGTATAACCATGTATAATGAAGCATTTTAAGCTCGTTACCATCATCTAACAGTACGACGGAGTACACCAATCTTGATTGATCTTGTGGTTACAACAAAAGCTAAAATATGTATAAATCTCAAGTCTATTCTGTATAAGTTACAAGTTGTTAAGCCAAGAATATTTAGTATCATTGTTTTTTTTTGTCTCAACCAAGATGTGAAAGCATATGGCCATGTGTACCGGCTTATAGCCACTGTACAACAAATATATCATTATCCAAAAAAAACGATGGAACCAAGATGATGAATGAAAGAAGAAAAGAAGGAATGAAAAAGCAATATGAATATTCACCGAACGAGATACAAAATGACACAATAGAAATAGTAGAGTACAAAAAAAACAGAGAAATCAACATGGAAAAAGGAACATCAAGGTCTCAGTGTTGATCAAGGTCCTCGTTTCTTTTTTAGTTAGGCAAAAAAAAAAGGGAAAGTAAATATGAAAAATATACCAAAAGAAACAGGAAGAACAGAAAAGAAAGGTGGTGCACATCTTGCGAACAAAGGAAGGAAAAATGAAAAAAAAAACAGATACGGAGCACAAAATCAGGGAATGATTGAAGAAGCAAACAAAAGCAAAAGATGGACCAGAGCAGATTCGCGTCGCGCGCGCCGTTGACGACGACGACGCCAGCGGTGGCGGATCACGCGGTCAGTTGGCGGCGACGTTCTTGGCGGCAACGCAGACGGGGCAGGCATCAGCACGGGGCTCGCAGCCTTTGCACAGGCACAGGTGACGGCACGGTAGCAGCGGCACCGACGCCTCGACGCCGCCGCCGCCGGTAACAACGATGTGGCCGCGCACGCGCCAGCACCGTCCTCGGCCTCCACGAAGCAGCGGGACTCCGCGTCGTCCGCCGCGACGCCAGGGTCGGAGTCGCTGAAATCGTCCTCCACTAGTGGAGCCGGGACACCGGCACCAACGTCGCCGCGGAGGAGGGTGTCGAGCGCGGCGCGGAGCTCCGACGGGACGGCCTCGTTGCTGCGTGCCACGCCGCACCACGCCTGGCTCTCGGCGGCCGCCTGCCGGAGCCGCTCCTCCAGCTCCGCGGCGCGGCGGCGCCCGGCGTCCCGCTCGATCTACTCCACGCGGCCTCGGTCGTCTCCACGCCCTGGTATGGTCACCACTCACGGATTGACCGAATCTGGCACCGGCACCACCGGATCTCGTCCTGGCAGCTCCATCGCAGCTTGGACCGGGGGCTGTGAGCGGGGACGCTCGAGCTCCTCCCTTACCGCTCGACCGCCGGTGGATCTGGGCGGAAGGGGGCTGAGGACAGGCAACCGTAGAGCCGGATCTGAGCCTGTTGGCTTGGTACGCCGCCAGAAGCAGAACACCTGGCGAAGAAGGGGAAGGCGGCGGGCGAAAAGCCGCAGCACGACGCCGGTGCGCTCGCATGGCTGGGCTCGAGCCGCTGCCCGCCGGTGCCGCAATTGATGCTTCCGCGCCGGATCCGGTCCCAGCATCGCCGGATCCGGTCCCAACGTCACTGGATCTGGGCGGCCGCCGTCCCCAGGGCCCGCTCACCGTCGTCGACACCCGTGGAGGAGAGAGAGGGGAGCAGTGGGATGAGACATGAGAGAGGATGAGTTTCAAAGGATTTTGAATCTTAAGAGCACGGACGGTTGGACTTATTTACTCAGCATTTCAACTATACTCCGCACTCTGTAATTCTGTCACGGCGGCTCTGTCACGCCTGCTACTCGCACATATCTCGAAACACAACAGGTACATAAACCAACGGACAGGATAACTCCTGCTGCAACTACAGGGAGATCAAAATCTTCATCGGATCCGATCCTCTTGTTTCTCCGGTGGTTTTTTCACTGAGGCGATCAGGCACCCTGATCCGGTGATCCCATGGGCCATGACACTTGGCACGGGCGCGCACGGCGCGAATTATATATATATATATATATATATATATATATATATATATATATATATATATATATATTACTCTATAGGTGGCCACAGAATAGCCTATTCTACAGCCGAGCACATCCACCGCACCAGGCGACCGGTCCACTCCACCCCGCACAGCATTGCCCCAAACGGCTCGGCTCGTCGTCCGGCTCTGTCCAGGCAGCCAGAGCCATCCAGCAGCTCCTCAAATTGCGCATTTTTCCAATCGACAAATTAATTGCTTCCGCTCCCCTTCAGAAGCCTCCGAAATCTTCTATCACCTCGCATCGCCTGCTTCCGTCGCCGGCCGGTCGGAGGCGGTCCCATCCCAGCCCCGGCCGCGGCAGTGCCATGTGACCGCACCTGCTGGCTCCTCTCAGATGGAGCCTCCTCTCGTCAAGCCCTCGGGACTGTTCGCGGCACTATCGTAACGCAATCTGTTAGCGGCGGCGCAGGCGGCGTCCTCGCTAGCACACGTCCGCCTCCCGTCCTGTGTGCCGGCATACGAGCTTCTCATCCCGGCTCCAGGAGTTCAGGTACGATTGAAAGCTGATTTGTACGTGTTCATTTGATCTTGGTTAATTCATTCATAATTTATATTTTTTGAGTGCATATCGGAGCAGATGCTGCCTGCCTGCAATCGCCACTTGGTTCGCCCAAAATGTTTCTGTGGATGCCTCAAATCCGACCTCAAACTGGTTCCCCTGCGTCGTCTTCGCGGCGGCAAGCGTCGTTCCGCTCGCAGCATGCAGCAACTCGTCAATCAATCCCGTCCCAATGGAGGAGACAGGTTACTGAGGTGAGCAGGCGCACATAGCTCCATCCAGCCATCAACCTAAAGGTTCCTGATTCCCCTATTTTTATGTTTCTTGAATTCCTCTATAGATAATAGATCTAATGAGTGATTAGTCCATTGCACGGGGATTTGAAGTTCATGGGGTACCCATATTCCCTGAAACGTCAATGTTACCGTGTTCCAAAAATGTTGAATCATCAGGAGTCAGGTAGCTGTCAGTTTAGTGTTCATGGTTTGGTCTATTTTGTTATTAGTGTGTAACCAAAACTCAAGGAGCTACACCCTATTTATTCTAAAATGTCACTGTGGTTACTAAATACATTATTGTGGTAATTATCTGAAATTATCGTAAATCATATACAAGGGGCACAAATTCTAGTATTCATTTAAAAAATTATCATAAATCCTATACATAATCTAGTTATCACTTTCAAAATTAGCATAAATCAGATAGGCACAGATTATAGTAAATCATTTTAGAGAAAACTTTCATGAATAGATTCCTGGAAATCACAATTGGTAGAGATATTATGGTAAATGTATACTCTTGCGTTCTCACAGATATGGTAATTTGTTCTCAGTTAGTCAGTTCCCTAATTCATCTTAGGTTGTGTTTTTTAAATTCTGTCCACATGCGCACAAATTCCAATATTAAAAATTATGGTAAATTGGTCCTCATTTCTGAGTAACTTGATAAGCCATTTTGGTAAATGCCTTGGTAATAAACTAATGATCCAATCTGGTAATTTGATGATGCGATTGTGGTAACCCATTTACTGAAGACATTATATACTGGATACTAGTAAATTGGGACTCATTTTATATATAGTAACTTAATCACGCCATAGTGATAAATGCCTTTGTGATCTTACCGAGCCTATACATAGATCTTGATGTATATATGGTAGTTTTGTCTGACAATTTTTGTGGCCCATTAGTTTAACATCACTGCTTATAGATGAGTAATGTTAGTCTTCTTCAGCATTACCATATTGGGTGTCAAGAAAAAAAATGTTTTGTCCAGATCAGTAGCATCCAGTGACCTTTAAAAATTGTAAATACATCATATGATTTACTGGTATAATTAACTTTTCACCACAATTATGCATGCAGTGAGTGGCAGCCCATTTGCCCTGTCAGATTACCGTACTATTCGAAGTGGATTGGTCCATCCATAAGAGAGTGACAAATAGTTAAAATCTAGTTTAGTACTGTTTGTTTCTCTTTCAGGAGATGAAGCTCCCTTGTCAAATGCAGATGAGAATTCAATTTGACCACCAGCTTCTAGTAATCTGGAGATTATGATGCCACCGCGCAATCAGCATTATGTCCAGAAGTGTAGTAGAAGAATGCTCTGGCATGATGAGGGTGCAGTGGAGATGCTATCTGCCGAGGCATATGCCCATATTCTGATCAGCCCAATCAAAGTGACAATGATGACTGAATGTATGCAGCAACCATGCCTCAGTTTAGGTCATCCTGGGCTGTTCTTTACGCAACAAAATACACATGCTTTGATGGTCTTCAATCATGATATTTGGTGTCAAAGACCTTAACTGTCCTGTTTGTGGTACATTTTATTTGTTTGGTGTTGGCAGATAAATGTTTCTGGGTTATGTGTAAAAAAGACTCGATCATGCTTCATTCGTTAATCTCATTTTGTGGTTTTATGTCCTACTCGTTTCTCCATTGTGTTTAACCCACTACTGTATAAATTCTGGTACATATCTGAAGGCATTGTCGTAATCATGGTATATTGGATTATATATACCCGGCATTATTAATTATTGATGCAGAATATTGTCGCTAACTGAACTATGATGAATACTAGGTTTGTGATAATAGAAACAGAGCATAAAGCTGTGTAGTCATAAAAATCCCAATTTAAGTGCCATGACTAATTATAGTAATTTTTTCTAGATCGACTAATTATAGTAATTGATCACTATCTTATCTTGATGCTTAAGTTTGGTATAAGTATGGTAACAGAATGTGATAACAGAAACAGAATATCTTGAATTCTTGATGCCTAAGTATATGGTAACTATACAGGCCTAATCACTATCTCGAACCATTTGAATTATCGTAAACAGTTCATGGTATGTCAATCCCATCATGCAGTTATTTGGAACAACGGAATACAAAGGAGCCAAATTGCAGTAACTTCCGATTCTAATTAATTTTCTGACGTTAAATTGATCTCATCGGCTCATCGCTGTTGATTTGTTTTCTTAGAACATCATTAATTCACATTGTGGTAATCGTGTTCTTGTATTATCCCGACCTCGTGTCTGCAAATGCACTTTCTTGGAGTACACATGCATATTGACGTCATCACGTGTAATCCGTACAGCAGTTCTTGTATTCTCGTAAACCATTTACCATAGCACCCTCGCATGCACCTATGGACGGAAGGAAACGACTATTACGGGCATGATCCAGCGGCATTCTGGTGGTGATTAATGGCGGATGCAGACTGCAGGGCTCTGCCTCCCTTGGACGATTTGGCTAGTCGATCGGCTGCCGCACCTACAGGACAATAAAGACGCGTGGACCAGATCGCAGCAGTAAAGCCAATTAAATTGCTCTGCGCGGCTAGAGATGAAGGTTGATGCGCCACCTGTCCTGACCACAGAATAACTTATTCTGTGACCGGCCACAGAGTATACAATCCATATATATATATATATTAATTTGCAAAATTATATTACCGTTTTGAAATTTTACAAAATTATACCACCAACGTCGTGGGCCACGGCGGTTGCATTGCAACCGTCGTGGCGCACGGCGTTTTGGAGGGTGTTGACGGTGTTTGGGGTGACTCCACGGCGGTGAGACCTAACCGTCACGTGCCACGGCGGTTTGCCCTAGCCGCCGTGACCCACGGCGGTTAAGGTCATTTTTTTTACTTTATGAAAGGAAAAAAAGAAAATTAAGGAATATTGGTTTAATTATTGAGAACACAATCACGATAAGATCCAGTTCAAATATTACAGTACCATGATTCAAATGAAATAGTAGTTCAAATATTACAGCACTGCAGAAAAAACTACAACATCATACAAAATGACAAACAACAGTGCGAACAGCAGTGCCAGTGGACGAGGAAGGAACAAATAACATAATTAAATCATGAATCATAATTAATATAGTTAGAGATATAACTGCGGCGGAGGTAGGGGTGGGCGACGGCGGGCGCCGTCGCCTATAGGTGAGCTAGCCGCCGTGGGCCACGACGTTTAGGACCTACCGCCGTGGCCCACGGCGATAAGCTGCCGCGGGCCCACAGCCTCATCGGACCGTTGGCGGTACGCCCAACCGCCGTAGGCTACGGCGTTTAGGCTTCTTGCCGCCGTGGCCCATGGCGGTTGAGCTTATCCGCCGTGACCCACGGCGTTGGTGGTACAATTTTGTAAAATTTCAAAATGGTAGTATAATTTTGCAAATTGAAAAAAATATATAAATTTTTTTTCGCACGGCGCAGCTTCCACGGAGCACGGGCGCTGGGCCGCGGCGGCGCACGGCTCCGGAACACCCACGGGGCATCTCGGGTCTTGTCCAAACAGGCCCACTCGGGCTTTCTTCTTGACTTCTCTTGCTGCTGAGCAAAAGGGCAAATACACTTTAGACCGCGTTTAGTTGGTGAAAAGTGAGTGAATTTTTTGCATTAAATCACGTGTGTAGAGAGAAGAAATGAATTGATACTGTTCTTTAGGTGAGAATTTTGGTGAAAATTTGAGAAACTAAGGGTGTGTTTGGCACGGCTCCGACTCCGGCTGTGGCTGTACTGGTGGAGCGGATTCTGCGGTGGAGCTGAATCCGTTTTGGAAAAACGTTTAGCAAAACAGCTTCTCCTGACTGTGTGAGATGGATAAGATGGTGAAAAGTCCATAATACCCTTCTCTTTTTTTTGTTTTTTATTTTTTATTTCCTTCTTTTATTTTCTATTTTCATTTTCTTCTTTTTTTTTCTTTTTCCTTTTTTTCCTTCTCTACTTTTCTCCCTTCTCTTTTCTTTTTTCTTTTCCCTTTTTATTTTCCTTTTCTCTCTCCTATTATTTTTTCTTTTTTCCTCCCTTCTTATTCTTTTCCTCTTTCTCTTCCCTCTCACCACGCCCTTATACTCAACCACCACGCCGCATCTCCCCACCGGCGCCGCCCGCCTCCACCGCGCAGCGCCGCCTCCACCGCCTCCGCACCACCTCCACCCGCCTCCATCCGGCATCAAGCTCCACCCCCGCCTCCTCTGCTAGCTCCACCTCCGCCCGGGTTCCCAGCTCCACCAGCCAGTCCCGGAGGGCTGGAACGCCTTCGTTTACATCATCGACGGCGAGGGCGTCTTCGACCGGGAGAAGTCGGCGCCCGTGTCCGTGCACCACTGCATCGTCCTGGGCCCCGGCGACGGGATCCAGCTCTCCGCCGCGTCGTCGAGCTTCACGCCTCAGTTGCCGTCGAGCTCCGCATCTCCCTCTCACCCGGTTTCCCGCGCCCGCGTCGCCGCCGTCCTCCTGCGTCCACGCCGCCGCCAGCGGCGCGGTTGTTGAGATGCGTAAGGGGGGCGAGTGGCAATTTGGTGGTTATTACGTGGAAGTGCAGGGGTAATTTGGTGAGCGCACAGACGGAGTCGGGGGGAGCTGCCTTTTTTGGCTCCAGGTTGCGAAAAGTGCTTTAGAGAGCGTGATTTCAGGGGAGCTCTCGCGGTGGAGCTGTTTTTGTGTGCTCTTTGCACAGATTCAAGGAAAACGGCTCCCGGAGCTGTTGGTGAATCCACACCAAACGGACCCTAAACACCCTAAACAGAAATAGGAAAACAAGCACTTGGGTGGTTTTGCTTTTGGGCATGGCGGACAAGGAATGAACAAGGCGCAGGGGGGACAAACCGGAAATGCACGGGCGATCGCTGCCGACGAGCTACGGGGGCCAGCCAGTGTGCCGCACGAGCACACAATGCTATGGTGATCGAGCAAATGACGCGAAGACGGCAAGGTTATTTAGGGATCATGACAAGGCATGAGCACGGTGACAGGAAACGGATATTCAATTAGGCGGACCTCAGCCCGGGCGGAGGTGTACGGAGGGGTGTGATTGGTGTGGCATAGGATTCAAAAATAAGTGATTAGTTGTATTCAAACACTAATATCTTTTGAACACTAATATCACTTGATCATATTTTGTCACAAAAAAAATAACATATAATAATATTTCTTAAATGTTTGGTTTGCGGCGCATTCAACTATGTCAAATTTTGAGCATAACCAATTCATAAGAATGACGAAGTTCCAAAAAAATCATGAGAATGATGAAATCATATGTAAGTTATATTTGAATGGTAACCTTATCAAATCTTGTCAAATATATGGAATTTGCATATATTTTTTTACGAAATATGGTCAAGTGATATCTTGTTTTGTAGATTTAATTGAAAAAAAATATTAATATGCAATCAAATTTTAATATACGAAATAAGATATTACTTAACATATTTCGTCGCAAAATAAACATAGTAACTATGTTATTTTTATTTTTGTGACGAAACATGATCAAGTATGTTATTTTCATTTTTGTGACGAAACATAGTACCTCTGCTATTTTTATTTTTGTGACGAAATATAGTCAAGTGATATCTTGTTTCGTAGATTTAATTGCAAGGATCATTAATATGCAATCGGATTATAATTTGATCGAACCATTAGAAAGATATTAGTGTTTGAACACAATTAATCAACTTGTCTTGAATTTTGTACAACCAATCCTATTAAGCCACAAACACCACCGCCCTGGAACACCTCCTCCAAAACGACGTGTCCGACAGGAAAAGGTATCATGGAGTGCAGCAGTGCACACACACGGAGTAGCTTGGCAATTTCGCACAGTGGCAGCGCAAAGGCCTCTCGTGGAGGAGTACTGCTGTAGCCAAACAATGGCCCTGAATGGATCCATGTGTGGGCTTCCCAGCGCCGCCTCCCAACGCCGTCTTCGACCCGCGCCGGCGGCGAGGGCCTCCAGCCCCACCTCCCGCGCTTGCCTCCACACGCCGACGCCTCCCCAATCTCCCGCGTCGCCGCCTCCCCAATCCTCCAGCACCGCCACCGGGAAGATGGACGGAGAAGAAGGCTACAATTTTTTCTCCCAGGAGTCCGCCGCCGGCAACACATGGGCGTCCACTGCGAGCGGCCAAATGATCCAATGCCTAACCATGGTGATCCGTCGTGACCAAACGACGAACCTTTTGTTGAAGATGACGACATGAATGACTTCCGTGATGAACTTGCTAGTGCTTTGTTTTATTGAGCGTAAATGTGTATGAACTACAATTGGCGGGATTTGTATGAACATATTTGTTGAGACATTTATGTGCATGAACATATTTGACATATATGTGATGGATATATTTTATTGAGACATTTTTATGTGATGGAAATATTTTTCTCTTTGAGCTTCTTCAATTTGGGCGTGGCCACACGAAGGGCAACAAAGCCCCTATGCAGGCCAAATCACACATTTAGATCCTCAAATGATTGGAAAAGTAACATTAAATGCAAACAAACACAAGTATCCATTCATCTAAGGTGTTAGTTTATTTAGTGTTAGTTGGAGGTGTTAAAAACTACCACTGACACTAACACCTTGGATCCATTCGTGGCCAAAGCCGAAGAAGCCAATGTACTCCGTTGACGACAAAGATCATCTTTGGGCCAACGTCTTTTCTGGAAATGGAAATCCTGCACGGGCCAATGGCAAATACGCGGCCCAATGAAGTCGTGATAGTACGGCCCACCCAAGTCATAAGAATATAAACAGCCCAAGACAACAGACAACCTAGCGGCGACCGGCCCGTCCACCAACAGACAAACCGCCCAGCAGCAGAGCAAGCAAACCCCTCGCCGTGGCCCGTCATCGGAGAAGAAAAGGAGGCGAGGTCACGCCGCCGCCGGCGGGGGAACCCTGGAGCTGGAGGCCTGGACTTCACCCGCGCGCCGGCGGGCTAATCGCCTAATCCGAGGGCCTCCGTGATGATGGAAATAACCGGTTCCAAATAACCGCTTGCGATGATGGAAATGTACCTGTTCCTGCATTGCATGCTGTCCCTGCATTGCATGTTGTTCCTGCCAAGTCATCAGAATCCGTTCTCATGTGGGTGATGGCAACAGTTTTATCAAAGGAATCGAGTGCTGATTGCCAACTGCAGTGAGCTGTCGGCCCAAAATTTTACTAGCCAAAGTATGCTGTTAGCTGTTAATCGATTCAGTTCTGAAGGCCATCGCCTTGGCTTTCAGCATCATGAAACAAGCATGATAAGTATGTACCGCTCACTAGCTCTAGGCATTAGAAATACTTTCTGCATGCACGCATGTATCAACGGGGAGTAATCATAGAAGACATATTATGCAAACACTCAACAACTCAATCCTAACACAATGTCTACTATATGTCCAAAAGAATGAATCCAGAAAATCTATATGACATTAAACACGGGGAAGCTAAGCTGAACCCTGTGCTTCAACATGGTCAGGAACTTCGCGGTTCTCACCACAAGAGCATCAAGCCACCTGAGACAGCAAGGACCAAGTAATTGACGATGCTGACACCGACTTGGTATGACGAATTCTTCTCATCCGCCTTCGCCTTTGCGCTCGATGCTTTCCCTGAGGTTGGGCTGGGAGCGACATCAGAGGCCTTGGCGTCTGGTGCAGGAGCAGGGGCTGGAGCAAGCGGGGGGTCGCTCTTGAAGAGTTGCATTGGCAGGAGAACCTTGTTGACCTCATACACCGCAACCGGGCGGGTTGAATACACACTGCTGCTGATCTTCGGGTTGGACCACATCGACTTCACTTGGACGGTGCCCATGTCGTAAGTAATGTTCAGCGTGTACTGCGAGCCAGCGAAGGTGGTCACGGGGTTCAAGGTGCTCAGCTTGTTGAACTCAGCCAAGGAGTAGTACTTGGGGAACGCGTGGTATAGGATCAGGGACTTGAGCTGGTCCTGGGTGAGGTTGGCGAATGTAGTCTTCTTGAGTGCGGCGAATGCAGAATCCTTGGGAACAAAGATGGTGATGCCCTCTTTGGTTTTGTTTGCCTGGTTCTGAAAGGTTTCGATGACATTGGTCTTTTGCAGGTAGTCCAAGAAGGTGTGGAATGGGCCAGCCACACTGAGGAGGTCTGCGAGGTCCACATGGTGTGGCGCCGGCGCCGGTGCCGGGGAAGGTGGAAGGATTGTGGATGCTGGAGCAGGAGGACTGGCCTTCTGAGCAACTGCTGGTGAGGAGAGCACAATGGCTAGCATGGCCACGGTAAATATTCCGGCTTTGAATCCCATCATAAAATCTGATTGCCTTCACTTCACTGAATCAATTCCCTGGAGTCATGCAAGAACAGGGAAGGATTAGACACAGAATAGCTCATGATACTTTCTTTTCCTTTATAATCACGCTATAATCAAATAACTAAATTACCAGTTTTTCAGGTTTCGCAAATTCTAAACTGATTAGCTGCCAAAAAAAGAAACAATGATAGGGGTAGAGAAAGATAGCAAGTACTGAAGGTGCTAATCAGGCATGAAAGATCTAAATTGTGGTTCCAGTTCTGAAATTGCAGGATGATAACTTCATGGTCTTCAATTTTATGCAATTCTCACTTCTCAGTAATGTTCATACATGGAATGAATATTTAGCTTTGATTTTAAGGAGGGTGTGGTCTTGAGCTATAACCTCAACTTCCACAACAGATTTAGCACTACAAATCAATCAAAGATAAAGAACTCGGCTGACTAGTGGTGTTCAGATCCTCATGGTGCAGATTTGAGATCAGTAGGAGCGAGCACAATTGGAATAAATAATCGATACACCTTTCCCTATCACCAAGAAAGACAAATGCAGGTGCCCCCCAAAATAATACATCAAGGCTCGATCTGTCCGAATTGACCAGCATTATAGAACTGTCAGATGCCACCTACCAAATCAAAACTAACACATGAACGGAACAGTAATACTACAACTGCCTCCTGTAGATCTCGGCAGCACAAAAGAGCCTGAAATCTGAAGAAAGCCCCCTGAACTAAACACGGAGCTCTGTATCAAAACTTCTGAACATTTGCGTCAGCTTGAAGGAAACGGAACAGGGAACAGCAGGAAGATCTGTTCTTCCTCGGGTCGGGAACCTGAGGAACCAGATCCAAATGCAGCTGCACGGCGCAGTAGGTTACTAGCACAGCACACTGAACTCTAAGCGCCTCTAATTTAGCACAAAACCCTCCGAATTGCAGCACACGGAAGCCAAGAACATTGCAGCAGGGTTCGATTGCAGAGCCAGGGGCAGGTTGAGGAGGAGACTGACCTGAGCAGTGAGCAGAGCCGGAGCGGAGGAGTGAGGGCAGCAGCCGCCGGGCAGGACGAGGGAGAAATGGGTGGGGGTGGTGGGGGACGGGAGGAGGGAGTGTGTTATATAAAAGGTGGTGCGTGTGGGGATGGAGTAAAAGATAATGAGACCATGGGAAGGTTGCAGCTGGTGATGAGCAGATGAGGTGAGGAGGAAGAGGGTACAGAGGCTGAAGGTCCCCAGTGACTCACATGCCAGCTCTCAGTCTCATGCTTTCCTCAAGCCAAAAGAGGTGAGCACCAAAGTAAAGGGGGCCAGGTAGGAGCTAGCTGCCATTTGTGTCCTGTCTTGACTCTCTGTAAATCCTTTTGGTCATGATTAGTGGTGCTATTAGCATCCCTAAACTACAATGAGGCGGTGATAGCTTTGCAATGCTTGCAAGTAAGGATGCCTTTGGGCTTTTTTCAATCAAAGAGGCTTGAAAGTACTAGTAGAGATAATTCTTTCGAGGAATTTCCCAATGGTAATCACCTTTGCTTTAGTGCAAATAAACAAAAGTGCAAGAGCTGAGCTGGGATGGAATGTGGTGATCCAAGAAAAGGGAGGTGTGAAGTTCATGTGATGTACTGACAAAAGCACAACCAATGTGGGCTCTTTCGGCCTTTGTCAGGATTCCTCCTCCAGCTTTTTTCACAGCGTCACTATGCCCAACACTACCGACTCATTAGTTTTTTTAATAATTAATGCAGGATTATCGAAGATCTCCAAGGGACGATGTGACAAACACGCTGCTGTCTCTGCAGTTCCCATGGGAGCAGAAAGAAACTGCAGAAGCTTTTCGATGCTGTTCCAGTTCCAGTGATTGTGTGTTGCTCCGGAGAATTTTTCGACATGTGGAATGTCTGAACGGAAGCTTCGGTTTCTCAAGGCCCGCACATGTTTGGTGGCCACAGGTAACAGCCTCCTTTGATTCCCAGTGGTGTCGGCCGAGTTCATCATGCACGCAAAAATGTACTGATATTCACACATCATCACATGTTCTTTGTTTTCATCTCATTTTTTTAGAGGTTTTTTTTCGGTACACAATACCACTCTGTACCACCAGTTGAAAAAGACTCGTATATAATAGAAAAGGATCTATGTGTAAGAATCTGACAGTTGAGATTAATTCTGTACCACCGGTTTTTTTGTGTGGTATGGGTGGTATTCATAGGTGGTATGGGTAGTATACGGATATTATCGGAAATGCAAAGTGATATTGTTGTAATATATGAAATGAAATGTGCGTCACGAGTGACAGGGCGAATGGAGGGAGGAGGAAAATTTTTCCAAATAATATACATCAAGCAAATTATCATTTTACCCATAGTAAAAAACCGATAATATCACCGTACTAACGCTGAGTGGTATTGTGTACCGAAAAAGACTTTTTTTTGAGTGTCAAGTGCAAGTCGGTCTGAAACTCTGAATACGACCATCGCGCTTTTCTCTGAAACTGTTGCTTCCAATAATGGTACTCCATGAAATGGACCAAACAGGATCGAGAGGTGCAGCATGCCTGCCTGATGCGATTACGTGAGGTCGCTGCCAATGCGATGCGGGGATGGATGGAGACGGAGACGGCGACGCCTGCGGTGTCGGTGGGGGGCGAGAGAGAGGGAAAGACGACCCGTTCTTGCGGCTCAGCTCGTGTCAGTCCGGCGGCAACTGTCGTTAGCTTAATTGAGCACCTTCTCGAGGCAAATGCAGAATAATCAATGGCTGTCACGGTGGGTTGGTGAAGCAGTGGAGGACCTTAATCATGGGAGATTGGGAGCGGAGCTGTCAGGCTCGTTCAACTGGGGCCGGCGGGCACTCGAGCAGGATCATCCGATCGTGGTTTGCCAAGTACTCGTGCCGCTTTACATCCATGATCCAACACAGGTGCAGTGGAGCAGGATACTTAAAAACTCGGATATAGAGAAGATAGAAAAAAATACTGCGAGCTCAAAAAAAAAAAAAAAGAGAGTGAGAGAGAACTTTGCTCAAAAACTCTGCTGAATTGCTGCATACTGAACTTGCCCGTCAAATTTGGGTTACAGCTTGTGCACGAATCAGCAGAAACCTGAACTTGCAAGCACGCCCTGTTATTTTCTTCTTGGAGACTGCTGAACTTGTTCACGCATCGTTCAGTTAATCATCAGTTCTTGAACCTGCCACTTTGTTAGAAAGATGAATGAATGCTTCGTGTTCGCTTCAGTCCGAAGAAAACAATGTTAGTAGTACTGCTATAGTGGACTGCCATTACACTATTCCGGCTGCCATTAATAACACATGATAGCACCTTAGCACTCACTTTTTTTCATGGTAACTACTGGTACTCTCGAAATCTTGAACACCACACGAAAAAAAAAACTCTGGTTGCTGATCTTGTGGACCACTTCACTTCGTTTGAGCAGACCTAGGTTTCCGCGAAAAAAATTTTTACTAACGGTCTAACCTTGACCGTTACTCCTAACTAAGAGTAATAAATAAAGTTAATTTTTAAAACTACCTTCACAACCCTGAGTAAAATCGAGAGACGAATCTAATAAGGTCTTTACCCACATAATTAGAAGATGATTAATGTAGTAAATTATAAATTAATTATGCTTATTAGATTCATCGCGCAAAATTGCACTCATCTGCGAAAAGATTTTGCAAATAAATTTCATTACATTCCAAAAATTTCACCAACTATCCGTCACATCAATCTTCAGACTAATTAGGAGTATTAAATGTGGACTAATGACAAAACCTATTCCACAATCCCTACCTTAATTTTCGAGACGATTCTAACAAACCTAATTATGTTATGATTAGACAACGCCGTACTACAGTAACCAATCTCTAATGACAGATTAATTAGGCTTAATGGATTCGTCTCGAGATATCCAATCCATATGTGTAATTAGTTTTATAATTAATCTATATTTAATACTTCTAATGAACCTTGAAACGAACCACAGAAATTTCTCCAAAACTTTCACCAAACTAAACACACCAGCATCGAAGATTCCCTAAGGTAATTTTTTTTTTATCCTCTTCCAAACACGGCCCTTCTGTCCTCTTGCGCATGTGACCAACGAACGGACCTACGAACTGCTCAGGAGCAGGTTCACCGATTGGCCTTGCATTCCTGCAACGCGCTACAAACTGCACATTGATTTCGGTTGCGTTTCTGCCGGTGCTACGAAAACGTCACACTCTCCCACCAAATCAAATACCATAAGCTTCCGTCTGAAACCACTACTATCTTCTTTTTCTGAAAATTGAAAAACAAATCTTCAATAAGCGATCGCATCGTTTATTTTTATAGTGAGTCGCATGGATTTGGCAAGAGCCACAACAAAAGAAGCCATTCCGTGCATGTGGCGAGCGACCGAGCAGTGTGACCTGATTGATCCGCCAGCCCTCGCGCCGCGTCGGAGGAATATCGCCGTGGAGACTTCGCTTGCGAGCAATCATTGGCCGGTGACCGGAGAACCACCGGATCGGGGTCCGAAAACGAGCGCCCCGACCCCGCGAGCCCTCCGACGCGAGCGAGAAGCTGGGGGAGAAACTTGAAGGCCGCGCGCCGCCGACGAGAAGAGAACGAGAGGTGCCCGCGCGCTCGGGGAGGGTTTGCGGGCGGCGCGTCCCCGTCTCGAAGCCGATCCGAAGTGCATCCGTGAAAGCGAGGAGAAAGCAAGGTCCCGACCCAATAGCATAGGGTGTGTTTGGCAGCCGGTATAAGGTCTGGCCTGGCTAAGAGGTAGTCCAGGCCAGCCCAATTCAGGTTATCCCCACCAATTTCACCCGCGTTTCACAGCTCGCATTGGAACTTTTGATCCGATTAAATTGTGATTGGTAGCCTGCATATCTAGTTGGGCTGCACAACCTAGGTGACCTTACCACTACTCCCTCTTCTTCCTCCTCTCACCCCATCTGGGCGAGGTCCGCCAGGGGGCTCCACCACCGGCCGTGCGGGCAGGCTCTGCTGCGGAGGCCGCCGCCGGCCCTGCGACCGAGCTCCGCTGCGAGCTCCGCCGCCAGGCCGTGCGCGTGAGCTCCGCTGTGGGGGATGCCGGCGGCCGTGCGCGCGGCCCCCCAGATCCAGTCACGGCGGCTTTGGATGCGGTGGCGGCCGGAACCGACGGACGGAGGAGCGGCCGGAACCGGCGGACAGAGATGCAGAACCGTGCGCGGCGGGCAGCTCTCCACCTCCCATCTCTCACTTCCTCTCTTTCTTGCGCGCGGTGGCTGGCGCCCGCCAGAGCCGAGAAGGTCGTGGACGGCGGCGACGGCGAGCTGCTCTCCTTCCCGTGCCTCCCTCTCTGCTTGTTCCTCCCGCTTCGCCCTGCTCCACCTCGAGCTCTCCGCCGCCGGCCAGCTGTGCAGGCGAGCTCACGTGCACGGGGCTGCCGCCGCCGGCCAGAGTAGGGGTGAGCTTCGCCGCGCGGGGCCGCCGCTGCCGGCCGGAGTGGGGGGGTGAGCTCCGCCGCGCGGGGCCGGCGGCCGTTGGGTGAGCTCTGCGGTGATGGTGGTGGACGAAAAGAAGGTGAGGCGAAGCACCGGTCGTGGCTCTCGTAAGCCTGCATTGCTGGAAACGCTCCTTCGATCCGTTTCCAGGAATGCAGCTTGGGACTCCATTTTGCACAACCTAAACCTGCATAACACCCCTATGCAGCCTGCCAAACAGCAGTGCGCTGCATTCCAGAAGTCTAGATAGGCTTTATACAGACTGCCAAACACCCCCGTAATCTTCTTCTCTCTCGTGCAAGACATGCCTCTCGTTGCCGTCCTTGGTTGCCACGTCACGCTGCTTGTCATGGCGAAGGTTCCGGACGCCACGGCCGCCCACGACGGGCGTAGTAGCTTTGAGCAACGACCGGCACGGTACGGATCCGGTCATTTTGGGTACGAAGTGTGTTACGGGGGCGTACCTAGAATCAGACGCTGATTAGCTTGTTGCCGGCAAGGTTTAACGCCGGCCGGTGCCGTACTAGCTGCTGACGCGGTGAAATTAAAACCCGTTCGGCTGCAAAAACACGCGGGTGTCTGTGTGCTGATGCAGGCGCGGCCGCGGCACCACCCGGCGGGTCGCCGTCGACGTGTCGGCGACGGGGCGAGCGCCGCCGCTGCGCGTGCTGTCCTGCGGGCATGAACTGTGTGTGTGACGGCTTTGGCGAGGCGTGCACGGGGGCGAAACCAGCCGGTGGCGCGCGCCTGCCCGGTGATTTCCGCAGGAGGACGAGACGGACTGGATGGGTCCTACTCCTGGCGCTGGTGTCACCATCCGCACTCGTCATACTTCATATATCCTCCTAAAAACAGAATATTTCTTCCTGATCAGCAAGATTCTCTCCTCTATACAACTTTCTTCTGCACTCGTCATCCTTTATACTCCCTCCGTCCCAAAAAAAAGACGTTTTAGGATTCAAAATTTGTCCCAAAAAGAATGACGTTTTACTTAATTTGGCATGTGTGCATGTGCATGTAGCCATGCAACAATCAATTAGAACCTAATATGAAAAATAAATAGGGGCAATCGAGGTCATTTCACCTCCTTAATAATCTGTCCTAAAATTTCTAGAATGACATTCTTTTTGGGACGGAGGGAGTACTTCTCCTCAAAACCAACCAACTCGTGGTGGGACCCACCCGTCACTCACTCTTTCCTTTTTTTACCTCCATCGTCCTCTCTCCCTCCCCATTCCCCTCCCTCTCCCCACCGGCGCCTCTCCTCGCGCGCCCGTGCTCCTCGGTGGTGATCTCGCCAGCGGGGATTCCCTCTCCCTCCCTGCGCCGGCGGCAGGTCTGAGGAGGGCAAGACTCCTCGTGGCGGCCAAGGACGACGCGGCCCGCCTGCATCATCTCCCTCTCCCCCTCCGCGCGCCGTCTCGTTTTCCTCGCCGTCGAAGGCTCCTCGCGCCGCCTCGTCTTGCTCGCCGTCGATTCGGAGCGATGCGGCGGCGGGATCTTGGCCGCGGCCGTCACATCCAGCTCCCCTGCCGCGCGCGGGGGCCGTCGCGTTGGAGGCAAGCAGCGCCCCGACCTTCCCATCCTCCTCTCTCTTGCGGCCGGCGGTCAGCGGGAGGCAACGGCGGCCGCATGCGGGCCAGCCTCCCCCTTCCCCTGCTCTCTCCATGGCTTCGCGGCGGCGGGCGTCTGGCCGAGCTGCGGTGGCGTGCGGCGACGACGCCCGTGGCGACGGTGGAGAAGCAGAGGCAGCGGCAGCGGCTCCCGGCGCTCCCCGGACCTCCCTCCTCGCGCGGGCGCGGAGCAAAGGAGGCTGGACCCGGCGTGTCCGACGAGCCGTCCGACAGCAAACCTGGCCGGCGAGCCGTCCCTCTCTCCCACAGCATCCGAGGCGCGGCGCAACTTCACCCTCCCTCTCTCTCCCCCTTCCCGTTGCCGGCGCGGACGAACAACCACCGCGTGGGCCCCATGTCGCGTTGCATCCAGGAAGCTCGCTATCTACGCCAGGTATTCAGGAAACGGAATAGACCTGTAGGGTCGCGGAGGTGTTCCAGTAGACCGCTGCGGCGTTTTTCTCCTGAAAAGGACAAGGTGACAGGGGTAGCGGGAGCTGTCCAGGTTCCCAGTGCAGATAGTCTAGAGGCACAGGTGTACGGTGTGTACAGGTACTCCATGCACCATAGTACAAGCTAGCTCTAGCTGGCGCCCCTGGAAGTTTCTCCGGCCGTCGCCGCGCGCGCAGCTCGCCGCTGCTGCTAGCAGGCTGGGGGACGGTGGCGTGCTTGTCATCATCATCCACGGAGCCTGCGCGGCGCCATCACAAGTTCACGCGCGACTACGCGACAATAATACAGATCGTTGTCCGTATCTCTCTCTCGCCGATCGACGCCAAGGCCCACTCGCCCACTCTGTCTCTCTCTCTCTCTCGGCCGGCCGGACCTTTTGCCTTGTTGGGCTCGCTCAGCTTCGTTCGCCGCTCGCTTCCGCATGCAGTTCCGCGGGCCGAGCCGTGGGCCTCCACCGTTCATTTCCCATGGTCTGATCATTTACCATGCACTGGCCAAAATACTCCAGACTGAACACAGAGTGGAGAAAATGAAGATTGCAGCAACAGCTGAAACAACGACTTCAATAGAGAAAATGGATAATTATTAATTTGCACCTCTAGATACAGTGTGGAGCATAGTCATCTGTTGCAACAAGAGAGCATCAAGCCTAGAAAAAAAAGGCACCGAATGAGTGTCAGCACGGCCAAAATACAAACAAAAACCAATATTTATAAGTATATGTTCACAAATGAAAGAAAAACCAATGGTCAATTTGGTGATGTTGCATCAAAAACATCACAAAGTTACAGTTTATCCAAATTAAACAAGGTCTACAGGGCACAGAGCCAAATAGCAAGAATTGCACCAAAACCATATCAACCCTGAATAATGAGTAGCAACTAAAAATAAAACAGTTGCTTATATGAGATTTGAGAACAAATGACAGGAACACAAACAAAGTAAAACAATTGATTATACGAGAACAAGTGGCAGGAACACAAACTTACACCCATCCGCAGTTCTCGCTTCACCGTCCAAATAGGCCGTATGTCATCGTCAGAACAAAACATGATTCCTTTATTCCTACAAGAGATAAGGATTCACGTTAGCTTGTGGATTTGCAGGCAAGAAAAGTTATTTTTTTTCAGCGTTATCAATGTTTGTAGCATGTGGATCACGTCAAATCCTCAAAATAATCTTTGAAAGCTAAGCAAATAGTACAGGCAGGCAGATTTTGAGTAGTGCTCAACTTATTATTACCAGTATTTGGGTTCGCAGCAAGTAAAGATATGATGGATGAGTGTATGGGGGCTCGGTGGCGGTCTTCGGAAAATGTCTCCATCGGTGGCCGCAGTCCAGGTGCCTGTACCTAGGTCATATTGCTCAAGACGACCCGGACCTATTGAACCAGGATAGTCTAGTGGCAAGCTATGGAAGCAGATGATAGAGTTAGGCGAAACCGAAATTGAAGGAAAGCTCTGACTGCCCTTGTTAGGCGAGTTTGAGACACAGAGACTTCGTTCACTGATGAACAAGGTCTGGTCTCCGATGCTCGTTACGGGCTCAATCTTTCCGCTGACTAGGTCTGCAACTCTGTAGACTTCCAGCTTTGAAAGAGAAGAATCATTGTATGTAACTAGCAAGAGCTTTGAGCCACATTCGACGAAGTTTGGCGTGTAGAGAAATTTGTCCATGGGAAGTTCGGCGATCTTCTCCGGCAATGGAAGAGGACATGGCCCCTCACCGGCGTCCGGGCATGGTGGGTTAATCTGGTAGATGTACACCTTACGTATGGCAAGAGACGTGAGCTGCAATGCGTAGAGCTTGCCTTGGAATGACACGGGTCTGAGCATAGCAGGTTTCAGATTCCAGGTGGCGACGCGGTGCAGGAGGCGAAGCGCCAGCATGACGGTGACGGTCCCGGTGGAGCTGACAGCGACGGAGGTGCGGACTGCCGTGAGCGTGCAGCGCTTGTTTCGCTCGCCGTAGTAGTTGCCGGGTTCCATCTGTGGCAGGAGGGATGCCAGCGGCGGTAACTCGGCGACGTCGCCGGTGAAGGGGTGGAGTAGGCGGACGGCAGTGTCGCCGTCGCGGTGCAGGAGGAGGAGGCCGTCGACCGAGTCGAGGATGACGTGGTCGTCCAGGAGCGGGAGGTGGGCGCGGACGAAGGCGCCGGTGGAGAGGTTGAAGAAGCGGACGAAGCCGTGGAGGTCCGGGTGGCCGTGGCCCTCCGGCAGCATCATCCATCGGCGCGGGTGGAAGCGCGGGTCGAGGACGCCGCGGCCGCGGGGACGGGGGGCGCTCGCGCTCCAGTGGGAGCAGACGACGCGGAACCGCACGTAGTCATGCAGGTCGCCGGTGGCCAGCACCCGCAACCCGATCAGCTCCACCAGGTCGCCGGCCAGGGATGTCCAATCCGGGGACACATTGCCGGTGGCGTCGCTGCGCGTGAGGCGACGGAGCTTGCTGCGCGGCGTATTCATGAGCCCGGCCCGGCGGCGTTTGGGTGTGCGATCGACAAAACACGGCGGATTCGATCGACCCGGTTCGCGAAATTTTTTGCCGTCCGTTGGAGGGTGCGACACTAATGATTAGAGCAACTCCAGCAGATGTAGTAAATTTGATCCCCTATATGAAGCTATTAGGGGTGGAGTAAAAATATTTTCATCCCTAAAATACAATTTGCTCCAGCAGTTTCCCTATTCTCCTTCCCAACTCGTGGGCCCCACAATGCCACGTCAGCTTCTTCTTTCCTCCCAAAATCTTCCATCTTTGGAAGTTGACTGCAGGGCGATGGTGCGCGGCCGGTGTCGATCAGCTTGCCGGCGTCGCCGACCGGGTTCGGCGTCTCGAGGACGGATGCGGAGTTGCATCGGCACGGCGTCACGAACGCGCCGCCGCGGGTGGTGTTGCCGCCGTGACCCCCGGCGGCCGTGGCCGGCCTCGCGCAGCCTGACAAGGTGGTGTTCCGGTCCCAGCGGAGGGGCACGGCGACCCCAGCCAGAGCGCCTCTGCGGCGTCCTCGAAGTTGAGGAGCACGCCCTTGCACTCGCCGGCGGTGAGCGCGGCGTCGGCGGCCGGGAGCTGGAGCGGGAAGTGCTTCTCCGCGTGCTGCTTCGGGATCACCAGCCGGTTCAGCTTCCCCACGTCGCTCGGCGTCACCGTCTTGTCGAAGAGGTGCTCGCGCGCCGCGGCCGCGGAGGAGGCCACCGCAGCCGACAACGGGTCGTTCCTGGGCGGCGGCGAAGGCGCGCCTGTTCTGCGCGAGCTCCTCGAGGTAGGTGTGCTTGCGGAGCATGTCGATGACCTCGGCCTTGGACCGGGACGCGAGGAACCGGAGCTCCGCCGCGGCCTCCGGATCGGACTCGGCGAGCGGGCGGAAGTTGGTGACGGCGTCGCGGCCCCGGAACCGCTGCGCGGCGACGTCGTAGGCGCGCGCGGCCTCGGACTCGCCCGTGAACGTGCCGAGCCACACGCGCTGGTGGCGCTCGTAGATCTGCGCGCCCCACCGCCCGTTGGGCTGCGGCACCACGCCCTTGTACTTGGACGACGGCAGCTTCCCGCCGACCGCGCTACGGCCCACGCCGCCGCCGGAGTCCGCCTCCGCGCCGGGCTCCGCGGCGTCCATCACCGCGCTGCCCACGCGCTGCAGCGGCTTGCTGCTCGGCGCCGACGCCGGCGCCTGCTTCTTGCCGGTGGACGCGCCGCTGCTCGAGTCGTCCAAGAGGCAGCTCGTGGTGTCCATCCGATCACTACACCCACGCGGAAGAGAGGGATGTGTGTGCTTTGCCTAGCTTTGGGGAAGATTCAATTCAAGCTGTGGAAAATGGTGGGGGGAAGGACAAGGGAAAGATCGGCCAAGAAGCATCCGGATCTGTCGCAAGGCCCATGGGTGCGGGCACCACGGCCGCAAGCTGTTGGAGGGCCTCACGCTCCACCTGCACAGCGCCTCTGCGGATCTCGACTCCTTCCTGTCCATCGGCCTGAGCGATGTGGCTCGTCGAAGCATCGAAGCGGAGCTCGGCGTGTAGGGACGTCAGCGGTGTGGGCGGGCAGGGACGTCGCGGCGCGGGTCGGCGGTGTGGGCGCCGCCGGGGTGGAGGGAGGCAGCGCGGACAGGGTTGTTGGCCTGCGGGGTGGGCGCCGACGGCGTGGTCGGCGCCGGCGCGCCCGAGCGAGCCCCCGCTGCTTCGGCGCGCGGGTTCGGGGCAGCCGGCCGGTGGTGGTGGTGGTGGGGGAGGTGGAGGGGGAAAGGAAGAGAGAGGGCCGGGAGAGACTGCTGCTACAGTGCTACTGCTGGTATAGGGGGTGGAGGAGAGATCCCCTCTATAGAGGGGATGGAGAGGAGTTTTTAGTCCATGGAGAAAAAAAGGGAAGGCTATAGGGGATCTGCTGGAGAGGTTTCATCCCCTATATGACTATTTTTTTGCTATTGGGGAGAGGAAAGGGAAACTGCTGAAGTTGCTCTTAGAGGGGGGAAATTACATTGGTGAATCCATCCGGTAAAAAGGGAAATCCGAAGCGAACTCAAAAAAGAACTCAGAACAATATGTCCTCGGGACTCAAAAAAAGGTCCAGCGGCCGGACAGCCCCCCCCCCCCCCCCCGCCTTGTGTCTTTGCGTTTCCTCCGCTGACTTTTCCAGGCGGTGCTAAAAAAAGTGCTCCACTAGCCAACCATATTACAGCCAAACAGGTTCTGAATTTTTTGTCAGGCAGGTGTTGACGATCACGATGAAAACTCATGGTAAAAATAGATATTTGTAGTGAGTTTGAAGGTCAGCTCACGGAAAAATAGCTATTTGCCGTGAGCATAGATGCTGGCTCACGACAAAATAACTATTTGTTGTGAGCTTGGAGGTTGCTCACGGCAAAATTAAATTTTACTGTGTATTTTATTTCAGCTAACGGCAAAAACCTCTCTTCTCACCTCAAAATGTTTATAGTTTTTTCATACAACTTTTGATGAAGATAGACATTATATCACAATTATACATCCTGAAAATATCTACAACTTTTAGTAAGAAAGTTTTTCAATTTTTTTTAATTTAAATATGTTTTTCTTTTTTTTATTGAATATAGAAAGGACACTTGTGAAGCAACTCATAGTTATATTTATCTTCTATATTCTAAACTTTTTTACTCTCTACATACAACATGTGGTACTCCATGTTAAAATTTGGCATTTTGTATTTGTTTTCTATATTTAACTAATTAATTGCATTTCAAACAATTTTTGAGTCAAGTCAAATTTGAACTGCAAGTGATTCAAATATTAGAAGAAAATGAGTGAAAAAATGATATTCATGTTATTCAGGCAAATTTGAGACCTTAGCCATAAAATCAAAATAAATTTCGAACATCTTGTCAGGAAACACGATCAAAGATGCGCGTCCAAATGATTTTAAAATTCTAAAAAATGCAAATGAAGTCTAAAAATCATGAAATTTGTCAAATACCTCATGATATGATACAAGGAGGTTGTGGTAAAAAATTGAGTGAGTTTCGCACATTTTGTCACGCATGATGCTTAGAAACTGAAACATCTCCGAAGAAAGTTTGGAATAATTGGATCTATACCATTAAAAGATTGCAACTTTAGATATATACCATTGACCCCAGATGTCATTGACTCATGTGAACCCCACATGTCATTAAGATAGCAATGATATATATCTAAAGTTACAATCTTTTAATGGTACAGATCCAAATTTCCCAAGAAGTTTCATAGAGTTATGAAGGAGGAGGCTAAGTTTGTAGGCAAAGTGACGTTCAAATTGGAATTTGAATTCAAAATTCTTTCTACTCTTCACATACAATATGTGGTACTCCATATTAAAATTTGATACATTTTTACATTTATTTGATATATTTAGCTAATTAAATACACTTCAATCAATTTTTGAAAAAATCACTTTGCTGAGAGTCGGATTTTGGACTCACAGCAAAGCCAACCCATTAAACCGGCCCATCAGGCCCACGACCCTTCTTCCCGCAGAAACCCTAGACATATAAATTACCTGCATCCTCCCTCCCTCACCACCACCCCACCCGCACACTCCTGCCCTCGCCGCCCTCCTTACCTCTCCTCCTCCACCCTGCCCGTGCGCCGCCGCCTCCACCCTACCCCACCGCCTCCTCCCTCCTCCTCCACCGCCGCCTCCAATCTCCTCCACCGCGCGCCTCCCCTCCTCTCCTCTCCCCCGAGGCCGTCATCCCCCTCCTTTTCCTCCCCTTCCCCCATCCGCTCGCTCCTCACCGGCAAGTGAGGAGCAACATGGGGGTGAGGTGCAGCAGCGGGATCTATGAGGACAGTGACCACGCATCTCGAGGACAGTGACCACACATATCGAGGATGGCGGTGGCGGGATCTACCAGGACAATGACAGCGGGATCTACCAGGACGACGGCGGCCGGATCTACGAGGCACAACTTCCTTCTCCAGGCACGGCGGCACAACCTCCTCCTCCGGGCGCGTCCTTCTTCCCTGGGCGGAGCGGCCACGACCTCCTCTCCTCTGGTGCGGCGGGCACGACCTCCTCTCCTCTGGCGCAGTGGACACGGCCTCCTCTTCTCCGAGCGCGGCGGTCACGACCTCCTCTCCTCCTCACCGCCTTCCTCCTCGCCGGCACAATGCGAGCATCAAGATCTGGAGGGCCGGGGCTCCCTCTTCGCCGGCGGTGATGGCCTAGGGGTGGTGGTGGTGCTGGTGGCGGCGGCCGCGGTCGGTGCGGGAAGAGGGCGGGGCCGTGTGAAAGGATCTGGATGTCGACTAGAGGGGGGGTGAATAGGCGAATCTGCACACTTATAAAAAATTCAACCCGCTGTCAGCACCGAAACCGGTCAGACCGGTTTCCAAAACCGGTCAGACCGGTTTCCAAAACCGGTCAGACCGGTTTTACACAGACAGAACCAACAATATGTAAATCCCCTCTACGAGTTCTAGCACAAACCAAACTTGGTGTAGGACTTCCACAGATGTTTTCAAGAGTATCAATGAAGTCCCTGCACACAGCACATGCACACCAAAGTAGATCGAAGCGGAAGCACAAGGTATATGCTAGAGATAGAGATAAAACAATAAGCAAGATATATATGAAGTAAATGCACAAGAGACACAAAGATTTATCCCGTGGTTCAGCTCACCACTAAGGTTAGCCTACCTCCACGTTGTTGAGGTATCCACACAAGGATAGGCTCGCCACACAAGGCTTGCCCTTGACCTCGGTCTCAAGTCAAGAGAATGAACCCTTGAGATGAGAAGGTTTCCACTAGAATCACAGGGGTAATACAAACTTCTTGGAGCTTCCACAATCTCGGATTGGAGAGCTTCCAAGTGACTTCTAGCCGTCTAGGAGCAAGGCTCCAAGAGTAAAAGATGCTTCAAAGGATCTTCAACACAAATCAGCAGGTGCTCAAGTGTGGGATGCTCACTAGGCTTCTCAAAGCTCTCGAAAGCTCTCACACAAGTCACTCTCTCAACCCAACACAAGAATGGGGCACTAAAGGCTTGAATCTCACTTAGAGAGGTTGGGGAGAGCTTAGCTGGGGTTCAAGAAGGTATAGGAGGCGCAGGGAACCAGCAGCCCCTCAAAGAGGAGCTCATGGGTATAAATACCCATCCTCCCAAAAACTAGCCGTTAGTCTGTCAGACAAAACCGGTCAGACCGGTTTGCCAAACCGGTCAGACCTGTTTTCAAACCAACTAGCCGTTGGACAGTGTCAGTGCCCAAACCGGTCAGACCGGTTTGGGCCAGAGAGCTCTACTAAGGTTTGATCTCACGGGTTAATCTCTCATGGGTTCACTTGAGCACTTTTTGATGTTTGTTGTCCAACCAATGATTCATCCCTCTTGATAGTACGTCACCTAAACTCATGATAAAAGATAAACCTAATTATTCTATTTGAGTTTGAACCACCAAGGTATGCCGGTATTTGATCTTCAATGATTCGAGGGCTTCCAATGTTGTATACCAACTGAGCACATGTTATAGATATAAATAGATGCATGTACTTGAGCATATCCACCTTGAGCTAGTGACTTAGAATTCTTCCATAAAGTAGAGAGTCAACCACTTTGAATTCTAGAGCCACTCCAATTTATCAATCATGACACTAGATGCAATTTATCACTTTCCTCGGTAGGCTTGGATATGATACTTCGAAATCCTTGACGCTCTCAACTTCACCCTAGCCACTTGCTTATGGTCGCTATCCATAGCCTTTGCTTAGTTCCTCGTTTTAGCCATCTTGATCTCTTCATCACTTATCCTTGCCACTATTGAGTCAAGCCTTGCACCATAGAGAGAATTCCATTTGAGATGCCACTCAAATAATTGTCCTTTTGATTGATAACAAATATCCTTGCCTTGCAAGCTTCCATTTAGGTCCATTACAATAGAGGTAACCACATGACCTTTGTCAACGCTATATTTGAAGTCTTGCAACTAGCTTCTTTGTAAGAGTCAATATCTTTCACTTGATATAAAAATGAAATCCATTTGATATTATACTCGGTAAACTCATTTTATAGGTCATCAAGTTCCATCTTGTATTAATAGTGAAATCCCCTTGATGCCATCCACAACTTAACCTTTAGTTCTCCCATTTATCACAAGCTTCTCCTATCTTCACAATATGCTTTGCTTTGACATAGAGAGGCCAACCAAGTACCATATATAATCATGCCTCTATATTTGCTTTTCTTTAGCTTAGGATCACTTGTTGTATGTCTTATATAGACTCCAATGGGAAGAACACATTAACCAACTCATGACATTCATCTTTAGTAGTTTGCATACATTCTATGTATAATGCCATGATCCACCCTTGTCATTCTTTGCAATATGAGCCAAAAATATGATCTTACATATAAATATCATTTGTCAATAATTAACAACTTGCTCACATGCTTTACAAGAGTGTTAGTGATTTAATCAAGTTGTCACTCAACTCACCAAAACCCATTTAGGGCTTGATTGCACTTACAATCTCCCCCTTTTTGGTGATTGATGACAACCTTGATTAAAGCTTACAAAAGATATGTAAATAAAGCTTATAAAGACTAAGATTTAGGTAAAGCTCCCCCTCAATGTGTGCAATGAATGGAATTCATTAATTTGGCTTCAAAATGCCAATTTGCACATATTCAAGAAAAGCATGGAGCTCCCCCTAAATCTCAGCAAAGTGGGGTGCAAGAAGTGTGTGTGACAAGATAAAATAAATGTGTGATGCATATGACATGAGTTATCACAATCAAACGATGAAACACAAAGAGGTGTGTGCTGTCTGGTCCAAAACCGGTCAGACCGGTTTTGGAAACCGGTCAGACCGGTTTCACCCAGTCAGTACACAAAAACAGGGAAAACTCAAAAACAACTCATTCACAATATAAACATGCATCACAAACTAACATTAAGTCACTTAGAACATTTAGAGTACATTACACACATTGTAGCACACAATACAAGAGTTCTCAAGTCCAACACGTAGATAAGGTTCAACAGACGATTATTACAGATCCAAATCTCTCAACAAGTCTCTAAGATAAAAGATAACTGGATACATAGGAGCTTGGGAGTGCTCAGCACAAACCGGTCAGACCGGTTTGAGAAACCGGTCAGACCGGTTTCACCACCATAGCACAGACAGATAAGCTTTAATCATCTTTTCTTCTCCCCCTTTGTCATCCATCACTAAAAACTTGGAGAAGATGGGCTGCTGAGCATCACTGATCACCATACTTTGGAGGAGCACCACCATGCGGAGGAGGGTAAACTAAGAGAGAGGTTATAAGAAATGGAATTAAGAACTTGAGAAGAAATGGTAGATGCTAAAGTATAAGAATTTGAGACTCATCATACCATCGTCGTTGCCAAAGAGCGACTGATACGCTTGAGATACAAGATTTTGACCGCTAGTAGACGGACCCATAGGAGGAGGTGGAGGAGGAGGTACTTGATATCCATAGTGATGAGCATATTGTTGAAAGTAGCTTTCGGAACCCAGCTGTGCCACCATGCTATCCACTGAAGGGATCTCGGGCTCCTCCGTCTCGGGAGAGGGTGGAGATCTAGGAGGTTCAAAACCATGGTGATTGTGCAATAATTTGAGGGTGTCCTTCATTTGTTTCGTCTCTCTCCTAGACCTCTGCTGCTCGACCAATACATCCCTCTGGCTCCTACACATAGATGTGAAAAAGTTCAAAAGCTTGCGAATAGGAGAGGGAGGCTTGTCCCTAGGCTGACTACTGCTGCCAGCCCCAAACCGGTCAGGCCGGTTTTCCAAACCAGTCAGACCGGTTTGGTCCTGACCAGTGGCTGCTGCTGGCTGATGCTGCTCTTGCTGCTGTCCTTCTCCTTCCTCCATTTCTATTTCATCATATCTTCCAGGTGAGGGAGTCCTTATCCTCTTGGGTACCGGGACTTTGAAGGGCTCAAGCTTAGTATCCTTTAGAAACTTTCTTTTTGCCACCTTTTCAATGATATGCATGATATAAGGTGCATACCCACACAACCTCTGGGGGCTCTCGCTAATGGTCTTGATCTCCTCCCAAATGAAATCGCTCACTGAGAATGGAAGTCCGGGAGGCCTCATATGAACGAGCAAGTCCTTAGCATAGTTAGAGATGTCCGCCGGGTTTCCGCCCCTAGGTGTGAGTGTCAACCGGAACATGCGGTTAAGCATGCTATAGTACGAGTAAAGCCCCGCTGCATAACCCGCATTTGCTTGCTTGTTTCTTGGATACATGAATTTCATCGCGGAAGGCTCCATCGGACGAATACCACGGTGAATACAAGGAAGAGTCAAATCCGCCGGGCTAGCTCCAAGGAACCTAGCAAAGTGTGTGAAAGTGACACTGTATCTAGTCCCCTCGGTCATCCAATGCATCTTCCTTGTACTATCATTTTCCTCAAAAGCGACGGTGGCATAGAATTGTGCAATGACCTCTGTGTTCCAACTGTGCCTGAATCCCATCAGAGGCTTGATCCTCAAAGTAGTACAAACATCAATGATATCTCTGAAAATAGCATTGTTTGTCTTCTCCATGTAGCCCCAATCTATCCACCGAGCCTCTGCAATAATGCCCTTTTTCTTAGCTATGATGGCAGTGGAATAGTAGTCCTGCTGAAAGAAAGTGTGAAATCTGTAATCTATCCCACTAGCCATGTCCTTAGGCTCACCATAGGGCCACTCCCTTCTCTTCCGCCTAGCTGCCTCAGTCTTACCCATGCCAAGATAGTTCACTATGCGATGAGTGCCGGGATTGACTGGCCTCCTAATCTCAAGCATGACCTGCTCTTCTTCTTCATCTTCTTCTTCCTCAACTCCTCTTTCCCTTCCACCATAATCCTCTTCTTCATCATCATCATCATCTGCAGCTGGTCCTTTCCCATGCCATTCCATTCTATAGTTCTCATTACTCTCATCATCATCACTAGAAGTCTCATGCCCTTCTTCCACAATCTCGTCCACAACATTTGACTGAGATGCCCTAGACGTCCTAGGCCTCAAGACAGGGCCACTGGAGGCACCGGACGGCTCAAACGGATCGGGATTGCCTTCAGACTCATCAACCCTCTTTTTCTTCTTTGACCTTGTGTAGGTCCTCGAGAAGTCCGACATGTTATTCCTGACCACAAATAAGTGACAAAGTATATATAAGGTCCATAGGAATTGATTCGAGACTCGACGAGAATTGAATTCGAAGTTTTGGAAGAAAATCAGGGTTGCTGTCCTAATAAAACCGGTCAGACCGGTTTCAGAAACCGGTCAGACCGGTTTCGTCGGCTGAAACCCTAGATCATGGAATTCAAAATGTAGCCATCCAAATTGATTCAAAACTTAAAGATAGCTTCCTGGGCATACTAGTTGATGATTGCTCAAAGGAATCCGAGAGATATGCAAGGAGCTAAGAGATCGGGCAAAGAGAACCTTTGAATACCTTGAGAGGATGGGAGAAGATGAGTTGAGCCTCAAAAATGGTCTCCAAACCGGTCAAGCCGAAATTTAGCACCTCTAGCCCTTAATCTCCAAAGGGAAAACCTTCTCCTTGGTCCAAACTCAAGGACCCATGGTGGGAGAGTGAGAGAGTGAGAGGGAGCACGGGTAGGAAGGAGAGAACCACGGGCTAGGACTTGTGGGGATGAAAGAGGATGGATAGGGAATATTCCCCACGGGATACCCTTAAATGGGTGGACCCGGGGTAAAACCGGTCAGACCGGTTTCCCTTAGGAAACCTGCTGAAGCTAGAATTTGAGATATTAAAGCTTGATTTGAGAACTAATATGAGAGATAATTTCAAGATATGTCCAGATACTAGTTCCTTTTCTGAAAAACCTGAAGCTTCAACTCTTTATCCAAAAACCCCTTTTTCTCCGCGAGAGGTGAATAGAAGAAAAGATAAGATATTGAAAGAATTTTGCTTCTTTTCCCTTTAAGATAAATCTAGTGAGATAAAGAGATAAAGCAACGAACTTTGGTCACTAGATAATTCCCATAGAAGGATTTTTCCATTAAGGTCCAAAAGCTCCTTGATACTTCCAAGAAACTTAGAGAGAGATAGATATGGAGAATATGTTGGACTTAAGAAAATCTCACCATTTGTGACTAGCCATCAATCAAGCAAGGTTAACCATAGTCACAAGTGGGTTGATCGGGTCATAAAGACCAATAACCAAAATTTTCAAACTTCACACAAATCCTATCATGCTAGTTGAGTTTTTCAAAAATCTAACCTATGTCATACAAACATGTGGCTAAACAAGTTTTAGGATCATATTGGGATGTTTAACTCATGCCTCTCACATTATAACAAGCATTTGACATAAAGTCAATATAAAGGTAGGCATCAATTAAATATCCAATAGGCACACATGAGAGAACCTTGAATAGACCACATGCTAAGAGAATGCACACACTAGCATGAATAAATCCTAGATGATAAAGGTAGAAGAAGAGTGAGTGTGAACCATACCTTTGCCTCTAGCTTATCATATTTTCACATTGGTGAATTGTGTTTTTCCTTTTGACTTGTGCATTGCCATGTTAAGTCCAAGTTCTAGCTCTCATTTTGATACACCTTTTAATCACAACACGAGAGAGACACTTAAATAGCACAAGCACTAGTTTCAATCCTTAGTGACCTTTCGAGTTAGAGAGATAAGAGGTCTACTAAAATTGAAACCTCACAATATAGATCAAATTCCCTTTGTTTATGGAGCATATGAAATAATGTGAACGACTAGGGTCACATGCACCATTTTGGCAATTAAGTCCAACTCGAGGAATTTAAACTATATTGTGGTGAGTAGCTATGCTTAAGGTTAGTTTCATAATCCAATGAGAAAGATTAGGTCAATATTACCACATTGGATTCAAAAGATCATAGCATACTCCATGAAGAGAGACGAGCTCTCATCTTGAGACTACAAAAATTACTAGATGAAAGCATTAGTCTCAAAGACACAAATTGTAGAGTGATCTCCCCCTAAATAGGTGCATCATGAGTTTGAGTTGCATGAAACGAGCACTTAGTCAATTTAATGAACTAGGAGAGGTCACTTCACAATTTGGTCAAGGCACACAAGAAAAATAATTTACAAATATTGAAATTGTGCCAAGAATGCTTACCATCACCAAGATAGTGTTTGTCTGATGCTAAGCAAGAGCTAAGGATATATATTTGAATTTCTTGAGTTAATCTTGAAGTACATTACTTAGTCAGGCTGCACTGGACCAAAACCGGTCAGACCGGTTTGGCAAACCGGTCAGACTGGTTTTGCCAGTCAGTCCAACTGAAGCTTTTCTTCAAGACTCCATCAGCTCCCGATGCAGGTGTATCTTCATGTATCTTCAATTGCTGACAATCACCCTGATCCCAGAAGTTCTATAGGTCTGAATTCCAGATCCCAGAACCTCCGAAGAAATTCCCAGAGGTTGAGTTTCTGCAGCAATTCCCGGAACCTCCGGGGAATTTCCCGGAATCTCTGAGGTCTGCACTTCTAGAGAGACAGGAATGTTTGACCCTTGGAGTTGGTGTTGAAGCTTGGTAAATTCCTTCATCTTTTCTTATGCCTCAACTTGGTCTAACGTTACCTATGGCCAAACACTTGATTGACTTACAACTTCACTTCTTCTTTTAACCTGCACCATTTAAACCACTATGCTCTACTAGAGAGCGGTTACAAGCATCATATGGTAAGAGGAGCATATATGTACACCAAAATACTTAGTCAAGCCAAGTGCACAAAACCAAGGTCTTGAGCACAAGTATCCACTTAGGATCAATCGACTAAGATGAAAGATGAAGCTTATGTTACCGAGATGTCATTGGAATAGGAATAGAAAGTTTAGACTTGATGCTTGGCATTATTCTTGCTCATAGTCCTTCTCTTGAGTTTTGCCAAGCCTCCAATGCATCTCCATGCTCCTGCGATTCTCGCAAGCTCTTTTTGGTACCCAAACCTTGTTGGGTCCTTTAGGGTTAGTCACAAGAGATTTGGGAATCCAAATGGCTCTTATGCTAGTTTGAGGTGAACTAATCATTCTAGTAGCATAGATACCATTCTTGTCATCCCTAAGTCTAGAAAATGAATAATCGATGAGTTTTGACTTAGGAATGTTACCATTTGGACAACTATTACTCTCATGTCCCTTTGACCGACAAGTGTAGCAAATACGGCTTTTGATCTTGATTGCTGAAGCCTTGCTCTTGTTTTTGCTCACTTGTTGCTTCTTGGTCTTGTGGCTTGCTGTAGAAGCTTGATTGCGCTTGATATGCTCTTGAGGCACTGCAGTTGCCAAAACTGGTCTAACCGGTTTCCCAAACCGGTCAGACCGGTTTGGTGCAGACAGCACCCCAGTCACTTGTGGACAAGTCTCAATGAAGTGTCCATGTTGCTTGCATTTGTAGCATATCCTTCTCCTTAGCTTCCTTTGCCTTTTCTTGTTGTCTTTGAGCTGAGGAGAGCACATGGATGCATAGTGCTCCATCTTTGAGCACTTGAAGTATTGTATGTGATCAAGCTTCTTTTTCTTGATTTCTTGAGCCTTGTGATTATTTCCTTGCTTCTTCGGTTGGAGGGTTGAGCTAGCACGGTTTGAACCCTTCTCAAGCTTCTTCACCATGTTGTCACGGTTATCTTGAGAAGGTTGCACTTGACTCTTTCCCTTCAACTTACTCAAGTCTTCTTTAAGCTTTTCAACCTCTTGCATGAGTTGATCATTTTCTTTCGCAATGAGGTCATCACAAGTCTCTACAAATACATGCTCAATACTAGATTGGCTTGCTTGAGAACAACAAGGTTTAGTACAAGACAATTCAATATTGACATGTGAGCATGTGCATGTGTGTGAGAGAGGTTGAGTGGATGTTACCGATGAAAGCACAACCTCGTGAGCTACTTCTAGACAAGTATATGATTCTACAAGCTTGTCATGAGAGCACTCAAGCTCCTTGTGACATGCTTGTAACGTCACATGCTCGTTAGTGAGCTTTTCAAGCTTATCATTGAGCACCTTCTTTCCTTGCTCCAAAGATGCTACACATGTAGACAAGTTAGTAGCACAAGCAACTTTATTAAGCAAGACATCATATTTATTGACCAAGGTAGAGTGTGAGAGTTTGAAGGCTTCAAAGTTAAAGACTTTATGGTGTCAACTTGATCTTCAACTCTCTTTGCCATTTGATCTTCCTTGGTTTCCTTGCTCTTCTTGGGCATCAAGCACTTGTGATCATCAACACTGGGAGTTGAGGACCTAGAAACCGCCGATGCTTGTCTTGATTGCCTTCTTGAACACTTGTTACTCTTCATTGTGTTCATCCTGTGAAAACCGGTCATACCGGTTTTGGAAACCGGTTGGACCGGTTTCCCCACAGGGTCACCCGACTTGCTTTTCTTGCCTTGTTGATCCATGGGTGTGGTCACTAGAGGATCAGTGTATGCTTCTGAGGTAGAGCACTCTTCTAAGGATACTCTTGTCACTTGATCCTCACTAGTTGACGGCTTGTCATACTTAAATCTTCATTTTGGCTTTCGATTTCTCTTCTCTCATCATCCTTGGCCGAGATGTCATCATGAGCATATGAAGATGAGTGGTTTGCAGCTGTGGCTTCACTTTGCATGCTTGCTCTTTGATCTTGGTCTTTGCATTTGGGCATTTCATAAAGATCTTGAAAAATTTCCCAAATATCATGTGCATCAATTATGTCATCACAAATTAATTCCTGCACATCACAACTCAAGGTACTACGAATGTAGTTAGTAACTTGAGCGTTGAGTTGCCAACATTCTAACTCCTCTATAGATAAGCCCGACAAGTCAATGTTGTCTACTCTAGTGTGAGGAGGAAGAATACTAGCAACTACAACCTGCTCGGCATGTGGACCAAAGGTCCTAATTCCATTAAGTACATGAGCTGACCAAGAATCGTAGTTTGAGCCACCTAGAGTCAATGGCTCAAAAGATACCTCATATGTTGTCGACATCTTTTCTCCAAGCGGTTAAGCTCGAATCGGAGTTCCTTGCTCTGATACCAATTGAAAGGATCTGGATGTCGACTAGAGGGGGGGTGAATAGGCGAATCTGCACACTTATAAAAAATTCAACCCGCTGTCAGCACCGAAACCGGTCAGACCGGTTTCCAAAACCGGTCAGACCGGTTTTACACAGACAGAACCAACAATATGTAAATCCCCTCTACGAGTTCTAGCACAAACCAAACTTGGTGTAGGACTTCCACAGATGTTTTCAAGAGTATCAATGAAGTCCCTGCACACAGCACATGCACACCAAAGTAGATCGAAGCGGAAGCACAAGGTATATGCTAGAGATAGAGATAAAACAATAAGCAAGATATATATGAAGTAAATGCACAAGAGACACAAAGATTTATCCCGTGGTTCAGCTCACCACTAAGGTTAGCCTACCTCCACGTTGTTGAGGTATCCACACAAGGATAGGCTCGCCACACAAGGCTTGCCCTTGACCTCGGTCTCAAGTCAAGAGAATGAACCCTTGAGATGAGAAGGTTTCCACTAGAATCACAGGGGTAATACAAACTTCTTGGAGCTTCCACAATCTCGGATTGGAGAGCTTCCAAGTGACTTCTAGCCGTCTAGGAGCAAGGCTCCAAGAGTAAAAGATGCTTCAAAGGATCTTCAACACAAATCAGCAGGTGCTCAAGTGTGGGATGCTCACTAGGCTTCTCAAAGCTCTCGAAAGCTCTCACACAAGTCACTCTCTCAACCCAACATAAGAATGGGGCACTAAAGGCTTGAATCTCACTTAGAGAGGTTGGGGAGAGCTTAGCTGGGGTTCAAGAAGGTATAGGAGGCGCAGGGAACCAGCAGCCCCTCAAAGAGGAGCTCATGGGTATAAATACCCATCCTCCCAAAAACTAGCCGTTAGTCTGTCAGACAAAACCGGTCAGACCGATTTGCCAAACCGGTCAGACCGGTTTTCAAACCAACTAGCCGTTGGATGGTGTCAGTGCCCAAACCGGTCAGACCGGTTTGCCAAACCGGTCAGATCGGTTTGGGCCAGAGAGCTCTACTAAGGTTTGATCTCACGGGTTAGTCTCTCATGGGTTCACTTGAGCACTTTTTGATGTTTGTTGTCCAACCAATGATTCATCCCTCTTGATAGTACGTCACCTAAACTCACGATAAAAGATAAACCTAATTATTCTATTTGAGTTTGAACCACCAAGGTATGCCGGTATTTGATCTTCAATGATTCGAGGGCTTCCAATGTTGTATACCAACTGAGCACATGTTATAGATATAAATAGATGCATGTGCTTGAGCATATCCACCTTGAGCTAGTGACTTAGAATTCTTTCATAAAGTAGAGAGTCAACCACTTTGAATTCTAGAGCCACTCCAATTTATCAATCATGACACTAGATGCAATTTATCACTTTCCTCGGTAGGCTTGGATATGATACTTCGAAATCCTTGACGCTCTCAACTTCACCCTAGCCACTTGCTTATGGTCGCTATCCATAGCCTTTGCTTAGTTCCTCGTTTTAGCCATCTTGATCTCTTCATCACTTATCCTTGCCACTATTGAGTCAAGCCTTGCACCATAGAGAGAATTCCATTTGAGATGCCACTCAAATAATTGTCCTTTTGATTGATAACAAATATCCTTGCCTTGCAAGCTTCCATTTAGGTCCATTACAATAGAGGTAACCACATGACCTTTGTCAACGCTATATTTGAAGTCTTGCAACTAGCTTCTTTGTAAGAGTCAATATCTTTCACTTGATATAAAAATGAAATCCATTTGATATTATACTCGGTAAACTCATTTTATAGGTCATCAAGTTCCATCTTGTATTAATAGTGAAATCCCCTTGATGCCATCCACAACTTAACCTTTAGTTCTCCCATTTATCACAAGCTTCTCCTATCTTCACAATATGCTTTGCTTTGACATAGAGAGGCCAACCAAGTACCATATATAATCATGCCTCTATATTTGCTTTTCTTTAGCTTAGGATCACTTGTTGTATGTCTTATATAGACTCCAATGGGAAGAACACATTAACCAACTCATGACATTCATCTTTAGTAGTTTGCATACATTCTATGTATAATGCCATGATCCACCCTTGTCATTCTTTGTAATATGAGCCAAAAATATGATCTTACATATAAATATCATTTGTCAATAATTAACAACCTGCTCACATGCTTTACAAGAGTGTTAGTGATTTAATCAAGTTGTCACTCAACTCACCAAAACCCACTTAGGGCTTGATTGCACTTACACCGTGGCCATCTGGCGGAGCGGATGCGTCCTCCTCTTACTCTACGGTGAGATCTGCGGCGGTGGTACGGCGGTGGTGGCGACGGCCAGTGGTAGGCCTGGATTGTGGGATTTTTTTGTTTTTTTCTTGTCAAAAATTGTTTGCCGAGAGTCAAAGTATTTGCACCGCGCACCTTTACTGAGTGTACGACAGAAAGCTCTCGGTAAAAAGTTGTTTGCGGTGACTTTGTTTATCGTGAGCACTATGACGAGAGCGGCTCATGGCAAACATTTTGCCAAGAGGAATTCAGCTATTGCCGTGAGTATAGGGCTCACGACATTCTGGCCGTTTCCGGTAGTGACACCAATCTACAGCCTCTACTGCTACCTGCCAAATATGTGAGGAATATACCCAGCTGGTCTACATGCAAAAATTCTTAACTACTCTACCCATAAAAAGAAAATCTTAACTACTTCCTCCTCTTCAAATTGTTAATAGGTGTTTGTGCATCTACACATACACTTGCAAAAATGACTCTGCTAACGTCCTGACGTTTGATGGAAAGTTTTTGAAATTTTGGTGATTTGCCCCTACTTTGAAGTGCAATTGTGTTTTTACCCTCTGTCGATGTCCGGATTAGCTCCGGCACTAACTAGTGAATCACGCTGTGATTTGTCTCTCGATGGTCGGTGCGAATGCTAACACAAGGACACTGATTTATCCTGGTTCCGGCCACGGGGCCGTACGTCCAGCAGGGTGTGTGTGCGCATTGTATTATCTTTGCACCAGTGGTGCTCGTAGAGGGGGCTACAAGCAAGGCGGGAGAGGAGGCGAGCCCTCCAGGTCCCTGATCGCTAGGATGATTGAGACAAGTGCCAATATCATGGGTGAGTGGGAGTGCGAAGCGAGCGTGTGAGTTGTGCGAATGGATGATCACGTGCCCGCGGCTGGGCGTCTACCTCCTCCTTTTATAGGCAAAGGAGGGGCAGTTACAGGGGTGCCGCATAGTGGAATGTACAGTGTCCGCCTACTGGCGAGCATGGCGCCAGGGATTGTCGTCCTTGCGGATCCTTACTCCTGGCACAGTTTAATAGCGAGCTCCGGCTTCCGCGGTCGTCACGGCGGCTCCTGTGCTTGTCCGGGAGTGATTTCAAGGGTGTGTTCTTACTCGTTCGAGGGTTCCGCCATGGGGAAAAGGACGGGAGTTGGCGGCACAGGGCTATTGAATGACGCCAGCCTGTCTGCACAGGGCCGCGCGGCTCTTCGCACAACGACGGGGATGGCCGCACAGTGCCGGAGTTGATGGATAAGACATGGCCCACGTCGTCCGTACAACGGCGCCGGTCAGCGCGTGTGCCCGCTCATCGCTCGTACACCTTTCGAGGGTGCTCCCATACCCGTTCGAGGGTCTCGCCGTGGGAGGAGGACGGGAGCAGGCGGCACAGTACCACGGAGTGACGCTGGCCTGTCCGCATAGGGCCGCGCAGCGCTTGCACAGGGCCGGGGATAGCTGCATAATGACGGGTTCGGCCGCACAGTGACGTTGTGAGATGCGCAGACCTCCAGACCGTGTCAGCCGCGCGGCGTGGGAGGAGATTTGCTTTTGACTTTGGCATCCTGCGGTGGATCTGGGCATTGAATGCTCTTGTCAGGCAGAGTAGAGGGGCAGGACGCCGTTGATCGAGGGGTGGCCTCGAGCGAGGCGGAAACTTGCTCGAGGGGGCCGTGACCCTCGAGCGAGGCGGAAACTTGCTCGAGGGGGCCGTGACCCTCGAGCGAGACGGAGAAGGGGTGCGCGGGCAAGTGCCCTCGATGAGGAGGCTTGAGCGACTGTTGAGCCGTAGCAGGCCGTGGGCCTAGCGCGCGCCTTGTCCCTTTTTTGGGTCCACGGTGATTTGGTCGTATGTGATTTGCGTTTAACGAGGGTGATTATCCCCTTAGTTAGGGGACCCCTTATGACCATCCCCGACAGTAGCCCCCGAGCCTTTGCGGGAATGGGAACCAGTCCGGCAAAGGTTGGTGGTCCCGAGGCGATGTCATCAGGTGCTCTGTCTGAGATTTTCCCCTTTGAACATGCATGAATTTCCGTGGGGGGCGCGCTACCGCACCCGCGGGTGTAGCCCCCGAAGCCTTGCAGGAGTGTGTGCACTCGTGCAAGGTTTGTAAGCGTCGAGTGACGGGCTTATTTTGCGTTTGTTTCGGCTGGCTTCGGTGATATTCCAGCCGGTATCGGTGATCTACATGGGTGGAGCGACGTCGAGCTCATCCAAGATGTCCTTGGGTGGATTTGCTTATTCATTTGGGGGTTGACCCTCCACAGGTCCTCATGACTGCGTGGCATGTTCGGAGGTGGTGGTTGTGATGCGAGAAGCCCCCGAGCCCTGGCCCTTGTCAGGGACGATCAGGAAAAGTCTTCGACTTCGTGTTATGACCCTCGTCGTCCTTCCGCAGGGAGGGGGGGTGAGGCGATCCATGCTTCCCTCGAGCGGGCAAGGAGTCATGGATGTCTCGGTGAGCTGTTGACAGATAGTTCAAGTGGGGCGTCCATGCCCCGTTCGATAGGGGTCGGCTCGTGGTCCGGAGACATGTTCATGAGAGCGCTCACAAAGGTTTGCTAAGCAGGCCTCGGTCCCATTTGATACAGGCTGAGGGCGCGGAAGCACTCCCTCGATGGGATCCCTCGATTAGCTGCCTTTGTCTGGCCTTGAACACGACATGTGGGGCGCCCTCGAACTTCGCGTTCGGGAATAGGCTCGATCGCTCACGCCCTGGTCGTTCCTAACTCTGTTGATCTAAAGCGCCTGTTCAAACCCTCTGCGGGTCAGGCTTCGAACCCCTGATCAGTAGGGCCTCGCGGGGAGCGCCGTGCGTCCCCGTCTTTGTGCATCTGTGGTGCCTGTCGAGCCCTCGCCGGGCCAGACTTCGAACCACTGATCAGTAAGTCCTTGCTATGAGGTGCATCTGTGGCGCCCGTCGTAGCCTCAGTGGGCTTGGCCTCGAGCCACTGACCAGTAATAGTTTGGAGGGGCAACGCAGGATGCCCCTCGAACTCCGCGTTCGAGGTTAGGCTTGAGCGAGCGCGTCCTGGCCGTTCCTGGCTTCCTCGATCTGGGGCGCCCGTCGAACCCTTTCGAGGGGCCAGGCCTTGAACCCCTAATCAGTAGGATTCAAGGGGTCTTCCTTACTTGGGAAGGAACCCCTGGCGCTTGGTCTTCGGTCGTGGACCGACTCGTGGCCACGCGCGCACAGTCATGGCTAACGTGGCACGAAGTGGGCAAAGTGGGCGCACCTTTTTAGGCGAGGTGGCGTGGGCGGCGGGCAGCTTCGAAGTGACGTGCCACAGTGTTTCCTATTTTACCGTGCTGTAATAATTACCTCTGCGCATGCGCGTGTTGGTTTCGGGGCGGTGGGGCCCTGCTGTCAGCGACAGGCGGCACCCACCGCATTTACTGCGGTTGCCCGCCACGCCCTCGGGTATTCCGTCTCCCCCTACTCTATAAAATAGGAAGCGTGGGGAGGGGATTTTTTTACCTTTGCCATTCACAAACACCGCTCCCACTTTCTCCTTCCTCTACATCCACGAGCTTCGTCGCCCTAGATCTGTGCGCACGCGCCCGCCCCGCTTCCGTCTGGCTTCCACTCCCTTCCTCCCCAGCCATGGTTAGGATGGGAGATGCCGTGGCATGGAGCCCATCTTCGATGGACGAGCACACCCTGCAAGGGCTCGTCGTCGGTGGGCAGCTGTCGAGGATCGTCGATTCGGTGAGGCCGGAATGGATCGTGCCGTCGGCGGCGCATCGGGAGCCGAACTCGCCGCCAGGCTATGTCGTGAGCTTCGCGCACCTGCATGGGCGGGGATTCAACGCCCCCGTGAGCAAGTTCATGCGGGGCCTGTGCTACCACTACGGGGTGGTGCTCCACAACTTCGCTCCCAACACCATCTCGCAGGCGGCGACTTTCGTTGCCATCTGCGAGGGATTCCTAGGAATCGAGGCGCATTGGGACTTGTGGATTCATCTCTTCCGAGGTGAACTCCACACAGTCGCCAGTGGGGCGAAGGGGTTGTGCAGGCCCATTCGTACTAGCAGCCTCATGTTCGCGGTGCGCGAGACGAGGAAGCACCTGTACCTGCCTTGCACCATGACATCGAACAATGCAGACTGGGAGAAGGGTTGGTTCTACCTGCGCAACGACGGCGCCGAGCTCCCACCGTACATCGAGAAAGTGCTGGCGGAAAAGCCAGATGTATGGGTCCACGGAGTGTCCCCTCCAGCAAGGTAGAAGAAGCTGGAGCCTTTCACCGACACCTTGCGCACGTTGGTGGAGTCCGGGCTGACCGCGGCGGCCGTCATCATGGATTTCCACCGGTAGCGGGTGGTCCCGCTCATGGAGAGGGTGCTCCCCATCTTCGGGATGACGGAGGGCGCGGATCCCGCGGCCCTAGCGGGCTCGCGGATGTTGGAGGAGCCGCTCCCCTTGGTGTACGCGGCCGCGAGGGCGAAGTGCGCGGTGGACACTAGGAAGGTGGGGTGCAGTGACGACGACATGTGGACGTTCAAGATGCACCCTAAGGAGGGCTGTCTTCATTTGGTAAGAAATTGTCCGTCGATCTGTGTGCTTTGGTTTTATTTGCTGAGAAGGGCCACCGGCTTTAATCGTTGCCACGATGACAGTCATTAAGCCTCTCGGCCCACCCGTCAGATCCCCCGACACCCAATTCTCACGCTGCTCACCGTGCTGAGCAGCAGCGGCAGAAGGCGAAGGCAGACAGGGAGATGGTGAGGAGGAAGAGGAGGAAGGAGCAGCAGGAGGCGTACGAGGCGGAGTATCGGAGGCGGGAGGAGGAGGGTCTCTCCTCTCCGCTGCCCCCAGAACACACGCCGGATCCGGACGAGGATAGTAGCGACGAGGAGCGGACCATCTCGGAGGGAGAGGAGGAGCCCTCGTCCTCGACGTCGAAGGGCAAGGGGGCCCTTGTCGAGTTCGTGCCCTCGTCGGTGTAGGTTCGCGTCGCGCCCACCTCCACGGCGAATGCGACGTCTTTTGGTGAGGGCGCGTCGTCGAGGGGGCCGCCTGGTTCGGGGGGTGCGCCGCCCCCGAATCCCTCGAAGAAGCGCAAGCAACAGGCGTCCGCCTTGCGGTAAGACGTGCCTTGCTCTTTGTGTTCTTGATATTATTGATCATTTTGTTGATTTCCTTCTTCTCCTTCTGCCAGCCAGACGTCCGCCGTCCTCGAGCTCACGCCCACCAAGGTGCTCAAGGTGGGGGCGCAAGACGCGCTACGTGCGATGGGGCCCTGCTCGACAAGGGCGCCACGATCAGTGGTGGCGGCTGCGGTGACCCTTCGGGCCGCGATGGAGCATGAGGCCGAGTAGGGGAGGCAGCAGCTTCGCGCCGCCGGCATGGATGTTGGGGGCCGCTCGAGGGGTGCGGCCCCTGCTGATGGTGATTCGGTCCCTGTCGGCAGTCAGGAGGTGGAGGCGTCCGTACCAGGAACCGGACCCACGTCCGGGACGTTACTGGTGCGGCCTGATGGCCAGGTGGTGCTGCCGGCGCCGGTGGCCGGCACCAGAGTGGCACAAGGTGCCAGCGCGTCAACGTCGCGCCAGCCTAGGACCCCCGAAGGCTACAACGCATGGGACCTCAGGTTCGACCACCTCGGGGTCCCAAACAAGATAGTGGAGGATGCGGAGGCGGAGAGGGCCTTGTGCGGGAGTCCCACCAAATCGGTGTCTCCCTCCAAAACACCCTCGCTGACGCCTACAAGCTCCACACAAGCAAGGCGCTCGGGGTTTTCCGGGTAAGTGTGTTCGCATTTTCGTTATCTGATTTTCTTGGCATGTGTTTCACCCGGCCCTCTTCCCCTTTCGGCAGCAACTCCGGGAGCATGCGGGGGAGAAGGTCTCCTACATCACCGACCTGTGTGCCCTCGTTCACGGGCTCTAGGAGGCGAGCGACGAACTGGGCCCGGCGGGAACCGGGTTCCAATCCCAGGTGAAGGCGCTGCAGGCTAACCTTGGTTTGCGCATCAATGCTCTACTCCGTGCGGAGCAAGAGCGCGACGCTCAACGGACCGCGGCAGACCAGAAGGCCAAGGAGGTTGAGCAACTAGGTGTTGCAGGGGAAAGAGGAGGCACTAGCGGCGGTGAAGGAAGAGCTCCAGCAGGCACGCGACGCTTGCTGAGGTCCGGTCTCAACTCGTGCAGAAGGACTCGGCCCTGACCGAGGCGCAGGCTCAGCTCCAGCAGGATTGCGCGACCCTCGAAGGGGTGAAATCCTGGCAGGCCCAAGCCGAACAGAAGGCCCAGGAGGCTGAACGGCTGGGCACCGCTCTCCAGGAGAAGAGCGAGGCGCTTACAGCGGCCGAGAGCCAGCTTCAGCGGGAGCGCACGACGCGCGAGGAGGCACAGACCTAGCTCCAGCAGGAGCGCGCGACGCTCGAGGAGGCTAGATCCACGCTCCAGCAGCAGGACGCGGAGGTCGCGACGGCGGGCACTCAGCTCCAGATCTGGCAAATGGTAGTCGAGCTGCTTACCGGGGCTCTGGTGCGGGAGAGCTGCACCGTTGAGACCTTGCGGACCGCTGTCAAGGAGAACGACGCTTCGATTCTGCAGCTGCAGCAGGAGGCCAGTGCCGCACTTGCAGAGCTCGAGAGAGAGAGAGAGAGAGGGGGAGGGGGACGGACCGAGGGTAAGTTGTAACCCACGGCGCCCTCGATTGTTTCAGGTTCACCAAGATCCATCTTGATATTCCTTTTCGTGTTTCAGGGTTGCGGAAAGCTTTGGCGGAGTCATCAACACAGGCAGAGGCCCTCCAGGTTGCCTACACGAAGGCTCAGGAAGAGTTCGAGGTCCTGGAGGGTGCCACCCTCGACGTGTGCAAGGAGATTGAGGGGGTCGAGGGTTCATCGGGTAGCTCGCTGGCGAGCCGCCTGAGATCTTTGGGCGGTCGTGTTGTTGAGCGCTTGAAGGGCGCTCTTCGACTTGGTGTCCAGAAGACCCTGGGCGTGGTGTCGACCCACTACCTCATCGACTTTGATGCACTGACAACGGGCTACATCATCGCCGAGGGGCTTGATGACGACGGCACGGTTGCCGCCATCGATCAAGCTGATGCCGCCGCCGAAGCTCCTGCCATAGTGCTTGCTGACCTGTTCGAGGACGAGCTCTTCCCTGACGTAGACAGAGGCGAGGACGCCACCGCCCCGAGCCCCCGCGCGCCCTGAAAGAACTAGGCGTAGAAGCCTGTAGTTTGTAATTAGGATTTTGGCCAAGTGCCCCTTGTAACAAACAGCTTGGTGTTCGAATGTATGAACTTGTTTGTAGTTTGGTTTTATATGCTATCATGTTTTCCTCGCGTCTTAGAGAAATTTCGGTCGCATACAAGAGCAACTTAAGCATAGGGCAGTGAGGGGGATGCCGTATCCTCTCATAGGTGTAGGCGGTCCCGCGACTCGACCGACCCCAGCCTTAGTTTTTTCACGCCCTGCTTCTCTTTTCCTAAGCCTTCGAGGCATAACACATTAGCACTTTCGAAAGAAAATGTTTGCGAAAAATGGGACCTTTAGGGGGGTCACCCCCCATTGTAGCCCCCGAGGAGGACTTGGTTTTCTAAAGAAAGCTGAGTCTCCCTATTTTTATTCGTGACCTTGCTTTATTTACAACTGACGAGAAATCAGATATGTCCAAAACGACTTGGAAATTCATGGATAGAAGCGATGTAGCTGCTGAATATTCTAAGCGTTAGTGAAGACTTCGCCCTTCTCGTTCGCAAGCTTGTATGTGCCAGGCTTGAGGACTTCGGCGATGATGTATAGTCCCTCCCACGGAGGCGTGAGCTTGTGCCGGCCTTCATTCTTTTGCCGAAGCCTCAGCACCAGATCTCCCTTGTTGAGGTCTCGACGCCGAACCTTTTACACTTGGTATCGCTGGAGGTATTGTTGGTACTTTGCTGAGTGTAGGATCGCCACGTCTCGGGCCTCGTCAACGCAGTCTAGCGAGTCTTCGCAAGCTTGCTGGTTCTGCTCCTCTTGATAAGCCTTGACCCTCGGGGACCCGTAGTCCAAGTCCGTGGGGAGGACGGCCTCGGCGCCATAGACAAGGAAAAACAGGGTGAAACCTGTGGCTCTGCTCGGGGTGTTTCTGAGGCTCCAGACAACCGAGGGTAGCTCCTGGATCCACCATCGGCCAAACTGGTTCTGTTTGTTGAAGATTCTTGGTTTCAAACATTGTAAAATCATGCTGTTGGCACATTCTACTTGGCCGTTCGTCTGTGGGTGCACTACAGCTGACCAATCCACACGGATGTGGTGGCTGTCACAGAACTCCAAGATCTTTTTGCCTGTGAACTGGGTGCCGTTGTCAGTTATAATCAAGTTAGGTACCCCGAACCGGTGGATGATGTCCGTGAAGAACAGCACGGTCTGCTCGGACCTGAGGCTGCTGATGGGGCGGACCTCAATCCATTTGGAGAACTTGTCGATGGCCATCAACATGTGGGTGAAGCCCCCGAGCACCTTCTGTAGGGGCCCGACCATATCCAACCCACACACAACAAAGGGCCAGGTGATGGGGATGGTTTGGAGTGCGTGAGCTGGGAGATGGGTCTTGCAGGCGTAGAACTGGCACCCTTTGTAGGTGCGCACGACCTCATTAGCATCAGTGACCGCCGTGGGCCAGTAGAAGCGTTGGCAGATGTTGGTGTTTCTTAATGTCACCACTAGTTGTACACCAAGAGGGAACGTATAAGAGCAACCGGGAATACCGCAAGCGCACAGAAATACCGCTATAGCACTTCCCCAAGGAAGGAGAGTATTCCAAGGGTATCAAATCTAAGGAACGATGTGCACTGTCTTCTACTCTAGTATATATGGTCCAAGGACACCAAACCCCTGCTAAGGTTGAGAGGAAGATGGAAAGGATCCTGATAATAGCGTGCATAGTTGAGAACAACCTCTCGATTAGGAACTCTCGTTTCGGACACCGGTCCCTCCTGGCTATAACAGTTGGTTCATGGCAAATGGTTGCCTGCACGCTGTATCCGAACGTGGGGGATTTCAGAGGGTCCAACGGCTGTCACTACCGCGGCCTACCCCAAGACAAACCGTGGGATACAGGGCATTCGAAGGATAACCCGTAGTCTAGACACCACGTCTACACCACTGATTACTACTATAGCACGACTACGTCTGGCACCCCGTAGAAATACTATAGCACTCTGTATAAATATGAAGCGACGAACCCACGACGGAGAGACCCGAACTCACTCAGATATATGCTATCCTATGCAAGGAATCACGAATGAACTTGATCTAGATTAGGATATAGGAGCATCCACTTAACTCTGATTAAACTAGCAGGCATACAAACAGGATACAAACCTAGGTGTTTATAACAGAATATCAAGGGTCGTGTTCGTGAAGAACATGAGCCTCTAACTTATGAACAAACACGAAAGTATGAGAAACTTACTCGTCAACTAGATCGAGGAAGCGTGTTCGTGAAGAACACAGACCTCTAAATGATGAACGAACGAAGAACACAAGAACACAGTATGTATGACACTTTAGTCTAATTGAGAATGTCAAAATACTCACTTCATTCTAAATGAAGAACAGAAGCATCCATAGAGGGTCGTTCTTGAGGGAATGTGCCAAACACCATGGCACAACCCCAAGACACCACCTCACCTTCCTTCTAATCTCTAAAGCACTAGCAAGCCAGCACTAATCCTATGCAAAGAGCTCTCCTCTCCTAATGAGAGGAGCCAAAAGGCAAAAGTGAGAAGGAGGAGGAGAAGTGTGTGTCCTATTCTCTAACCCCTCCACTTCTATTTATAGGCCTGAGCACCGGCGTGGAGGCACCCCAAACACCCCGGGAATGAAGTCAGGAGCCAACCAGGGACCACCATGTGGAATGCCAGGATTGGGTGCCACAAGGTCGGTTCGGCCGACCTGTGGGGTCGGCCGACCCCTTGTGGGCCCCACCTGCCTTGTGTTTCCTCCTAGTGGCTGATATGTGGGCCCTTATGACGGTTCCCGGTGTATGGGTCGTTTTGAAGCAGTTTGCTCGGGTTGTGGGCCCTTGGATCCTTGTTCTGGACACGTGGCAGTGTCTGATTCGTCGAGCCTCTCTCCCTTGGATTGGTGACATCACCGATCCGTGGCATTTTGCATGGTAGCCCCTCATTGGCTGAGGTGGAGAGGCTTGGATTGATGAGATGGATGGATAAGGTGTGCTTTTACTCTATTTCTTGTGCTAATTGCCTGCATTCAAATATACATTGCCACTTGTGGAATTTGTCAGTATAAGCCCTATTCTACTGTGGATGTATATTTCTTGTGTCAAAATGCAGGAGTTGACGGTTATAAATATGGCACTTAACAGCTGTCAACAACTCCCCCACACTTGACCTTTGCTCGCCCCGAGTAAAGGGAGTAGATCAAGGAGGTACATGATATCCAAAGGTATGAAGCGAGCATAGGAGATATTCCAAACCATACCTTGTACCTGTGAACTCTGTGGAGTGTCTATCATGCCATCTTGGGTAGTTGAAGAATGGAATGGTCAGGAATCAAATCACTCCTGCTCATCATGTCAAGTAACTTGGGGTTTTACAATAAGTTTTCAAAAACAAACCTTGCTTTGCTCCTCATTTGATTCTCTCGGATCGCTCAGTGTATATATGTCCTCACCAAGGCATTAAACTGCCTTTATTCATCCTACTTCTAATAAAAACTTATGTGGAGCTCAGGGTAGGTATGAATGATAAGGAATACTTGTATCACATATATTGCAAAGTCAAAGACTGGATCCAAGAGAAAAGCAATTCATACAATCAGATCAAGATGTGCACGTGTATGGATATGATGGGTACGGTAAGGTGGATACTAAGCCCGGAGTGGGTCCTAGATATTACCATACATATATGATGAATGTTGGTTGATGGTAAGGTGGACACTAGCCCCAGAATAGGTACTAGTTATTACCATCTAAGTTACGGAACTCCTTTTTACGTGATTTTCTCCGCTCTCCTTTTTGAAATTTTCGAGATATGGGCTTTCTCTATTTTCTCTTTCTTTTTTTATATCATGCTTTTTGAGCATGTCTTTCTCTCTTTTTTTATATAGCCCAATCACTTTTTAGAGATATTTGGAGAGGGATAAATCATGGAACAATGCATGGAGCTTTATTTTCTGGAATGGATGAATGAGACAATGCTAACCTCCAGTGTAGAAGCATAGCAAGGGGAAAATGGTGGAGTGCACATGAATCTTGATCATGAAAGTAAAGAAAAGAATTCTCGCAAGGGTCACAAAATTTGACAAAGCTCAATGCAATGACAAGCAGTATATGAGTATAAGGTTTTCAACTAGTAGCATCATATGGCTTTGGTAGGACTGTGGCATATCAAAGAGGAGCTTTTCAAAGGGTTTTTAATTTTTTTAAAATAAAATTCCCAAGCACTCAAACATTAAGAGCGAGGATCATATCATCAAACCATATCGCAAACGCCAACTACTTGGATAAGCATGAGTTCCCTAATGATATTTGTTCACAAGCATCAAGATGATAAGCAAGGAATAAAACATATGCAAGCCAACCACAGGATTCATGTAGAGTAAGCAGAGCACCATTATTTGAGTTTGATTTACTGGATAAGAATTGAAGATCATTCAAACTCATAGGTAGAGAGTGAGATGAAGGGCGCACATACCATTGCTCCTGAAGGGTATGAGGAACAAGGAAGACTAGTGGTGATTCGGCTGACCAAAAGGCAGCCGGCTCACTCCAGTTTACCTTTCTCTTGTCATGAAGGTGTATTCGATGTTGTGCAGCGCCTGTGTGGGAGTTCTCTAGTGAAAATGTCAATGATGAGCTTGAGAGAACTCCCCCACACTGGTGGTTGAATCTGGTGCTGTTCTTCAAACGACAAATGAAAACAAAGGAGAGACTCTATTGGTTCGAGAACCATAGAGCCTTTATTCAAAAGCAAATATTTTTGTTGTTTTTATTCTATTTTATTGTCACCATGTCATTTGCTCGAAAGGGTTAGACCAAAATTACACTTCATACACAAAAGGGGATATACTTACCTTGGACCTTTGAGAGGTCATATGTACCACCTTTGTATGTTGTGCAACATGAATCTGACACCTCAACTTACCTTCCCATCTGGATTTAGCTCAACGACTTACCCGATCAAATTTGACAATCTTCTGCAGGGGTTAGTCAACATACATGCAACCAAAATCTATGAAAAATATAACTCTGATGTTCATCAATCAAAACTCGACGCCATGCCTTGTTTTGACTGAAGAAGACAAATTTTAACCTAAGCACCATGCTTAATTTAAAACGGTCTATGAATATATGCTGCAGCACACATTCAAACCAGAGCATATGAACAAAGATAAAGGAAGCATTTAAGCATGATCAAGCTATTTTTGAAAGGGACATAAGCATGAGCAAAGACGGTGAACCTCGAGCAACCTCCCGGAAGGGCTTTGTTTAATGTCAAAAGCAGGACTTTCCTAGCTAATCAGCAAGATGCAAGAGCTGACATCATCTCCACACCAGGGTAAGATTTGGTAGAGGAGGAACTTTACTCAGGATGCTCACATACCTCCCCCACACTTGAAGTTTGTATTGCTAGGAAACAAAACTCAAGTGTGTGGTGATCAAGCTTCCTTTTGTAAATGTTCCCTCACCAAAGCTTATCTAGGTGTTGCAGCTGATGTGGCTCACATGTTTGTAGGCATCATCTGTTCATCTTTCTTTTCAATCTCCACCTGGAAGGTTAGTGACCAAAAATACCCGAAGGACGACTTATCCCAAAAACATGTTCTTGCTTTTATTCGAAAGGGAAAAAACCTAAGCTAATCTAGGCTATCTCCTGGTAGTGCTTTGTTTATTCATTGGTCATAAGCTCGACCATGGGAACTTCGTCTTGCAGCTATCGTTGGTGGTGCCATTCCCGTCTCACCACCAATCCTTGATGTATCAGTGAAGCTTTAGCTACAAGGTTAGTGCCACAATGCACACACGAAATCTGATATGTTTATGATAGACATATGCATCCACAATCTGCCTTCTAAACATTCTGCAATGGAGGACTAGAAGGTGGTTGCAACCTTTGTATGTGCAAAGTGCACTCAGCATGGCCGGCTCTGGATAGGCATGATGCAGGTATGGTTCATGCGGTGTATCAAGAATGAAACTATCATGCTCGTCTGCGGAACCTTTGCCTATGAATTCTAGAGTCAACGCCTCACAAGGTTCCATGGCCCATGAGTTCTCTATCTCAAGAGATGCATCATGGAGGCAAAATGTTGACTCTCGATCACAATCGAAAGCAACATAATCCGAGCCAGCGGGAAGAGGCTGAAACTCGGTCGAGATAGATGATGTTCGTTCGCCTCCACAGAGGTGAAGAGAATCTCTCGAGTCATTCCCTTGAGGAGTAGAGAAGTCTACAACCTCAATCGGAACAGGCTCGGATGATGTGAATGGAGATACGTGCATTATCTTCTCGAACGGGTTTTGCTCGGGAAGAGGCTCTACCATGGAATGTTCATGACAAGAGATGGACGTGGTAGAAGCGGTTTCCCTAAGCTTTACATCTAGGGTTCCTTGAGATTTATCAAGAAGTTCACCCAATGGGAAACCCAGAAGAAGATCGAAATCCATGATGTCATAGATGCGAAAATCTAAGTACACCTCGATCTTGTCTATGATGATTGGCACGTCCCTAGCAATCCCTCGGTATGGGAAAATGTATTCTTTCCACCTAGGACTTCGGAAATAACTATCAGTCGGGGTGAGGGGCATGTCACCCACCAGAGTGTCCAAAAGGTACTCCGATATGATGCAAGCTCCAGCAGCAGGGTCATGAACAGCATCTACGGTGTTCCCCCTCATGGAGCAATGGATGGTCGTGGAAGTCGAGCTGACCCGAATTACTTTGGAAACAGGCTTTGATTTCTGAGGCGACCAATCCACTATTGTCCCATGATTCCAAACTTTATCGAGAACCTCATCAAAGTCCAATGATGCCGTAGGATTCTCGTGCTAAGAACGATCTGAGGTATTTATGATGTTCCGAGAAGGATCACCCTCAAATCGAGAAGAGAACTCCGAAGGTTGAATTTCTTCTCCCTTTGGTGTTCGTGGTTCGGGAGAAGGCTCTCTAGATGAATCATTGGATGTGCAAGGTGAAAGCTCAAATTCGTCTATTAAGAGATTCTCTTGGATCGACTCTGATTCTTGGTGGGGTTCGTTGTATCTGGTATGGGAAGAAGAGTCTTCTAAGAAGAATTCTAGGATCTCTCTTCTTTCCATTGGAGATTGATGTTCAAACAAACCTCCAACTAGATGGTCGAGTACAAATGCAGCCCCCATGTCTAAACTCTCGTAAAAGATGCACAATGATACATCATCGGGTATAGACAAGTCTGAGTTAAGCTCCAATAGGCGTGAGAACCTAGCCCAAGCTGCACCTATAGACTCACCCTCTAATTGGACAAACTCCCAGAATTCACACGGTAGCGAATCCAAGTGCTCAAAAGGGGAGAACGAGTAACAAAAGTCATCTTGTAGTTCTTCCCAATTGTCTACACTCTCTACCGTGCAGGTGTACCACTATTCCGCTCTGTCTACAAGAGAAAAAGGGAACAACTTCCACCTCAAAGTTTCCTGTGTCATACCTGGGATTACCAAGCATGAACATAGTTCTTCGAACTCCTTTAAATGATCGTGGGGATCATCACTGATGGCACCAGAGAAAAGTCGATTCCGAACCATGGCTATAAAGCCGGGACGAAGCTCGCAACTAGATGTAGAAGTTGATGGTTTCTCTAAGACGAACTCACCCCTAGGGGTAGAGATGATATTGCAGGAAAGCTTCTCCATGGGTAATAGGGGTTAAGATAGAACAAAAAGGAAAAAATAAAAGATACGAGGACCACTAGGTTCGAAAATAGATACAGCAACCGTTCCCCGGCAACGGTGCCAGAAATGCTTGTTGGCGTTTCTTAACGTCACCACTAGTTGTACACCTAGAGGGAACGTATAAGAGCAACCGGGTATACCGCAAGCGCACGGAAATACCGTTGTAGCACTTCCCCAAGGAAGGAGAGTATTCCAAGTGTATCGAATCCAAGGAACGATGTGCACTATCTTCTACTCTAGTATAGATGGTCCAAGGACACCAAACCCCTGCTAAGGTTGAGAGGAAGATGGAAATGATCCTTCTAATAGCGTGCAGTGTTGAGAACAACCTCTCGATTAGGAACTCTCGTTTCGAACACCGGTCCCTCCTGGCTATAACAGTTGGTTCACGGCAAATGGTTGCCTACACGCTGTATCTGAACGTGGGGGATTTCAAAGGGTCCAACAGCTGTCACTACCGCGGCCTACCCCAAGACAAACCGTGGGATACAGGGCATTCGAAGGATAACCCGTAGTCTAGACACCACGTCTACACCACCGATTACTACTATAGCACGGCTACGTCTGGCACCCTGTAGAAACACTATAGCACTCTGTATAAATACAAAGCGATGAACCCACGAGGGAGAGACCCGAACTCACTCAGGTATACGCTATCCTATGCAAGGAATCACAGATGAACTTGATCTAGATTAGGATATAGGAGCATCCACTTAACTCTGATTAAACTAGCAGGCATACAAACATGATACAAACCTAGGTGTTTATAACAGAAGATCAAGGGTCGTGTTCCTGAAGAACACGAGCATCTAACTTATGAACAAACACGAAAGTATGAGAAACTTGCTCGTCAACTAGATCGACGAAGCGTGTTCGTGAAGAACACGAGCCTCTAAATGATGAACGAACGAAGAACACAAGAACATAGTATGAATGCCACTTTAGTCTAATTGAGAATGTCAAAATACTCACTTTATTCTAAATGAAGAACAGAAGCATCCGTAGAGGGTCGTTCTTGAGGGAATGTGCCAAACACCATGGCACAACCCCAAGACACCACCTCACCTTCCTTCTAATCTCTAAAGCACTAGCAAGCCAGCACTAATCCTATGCAAAGAGCTCTGCTCTCCTAATGAGAGGAGCTAAAAGGCAAAAGTGAGAAGGAGGAGAAGAAGTGTGTCCTATTCTCTAACCCCTCCACTTCTATTTATAGGCCTGAGCACCAGCGTGGAGGCACCCTAAACACCCCGGGAATGAAGTCAGGAGCCAACCAGGGACCACCACGTGGAAGGCCAGGATTGGGCGCCACAAGGTCGGTTCGGCCGACCTGTGGGGTCGGCCGACCCCTTGTGGGCCCCACCTGCCTTGTGTTTTCTCCTGGTGGCTGATATGTGGGCCCTTATGACGGTTCCCGGTGTATGGGTCATTTCGCTCGGGTTGTGGGCCCTTGGATCCTTGTTCTGGACACGTGGTAGTGTCTGATTCGTCGAGCCTCTCTCCCTTGGATTGATGACATCATTGATTCGTGGCATTTTGCATGGCAACCCCTCATTGGCTGAGGTGGAGAGGCTTGGATTGATGAGATGGATGGATAAGGTGTGCGCTCTATTTCTTGTGCTAATTGCATGCATTCAAATATACATTGCCACTTGTGGAATTTGTCAGTATAAGCCCCTATTCTACTGTGGATGTATATTTCTTGTGTCAAAATGCAGGAGTTGACGGTTATAAATATGGCACTTAACATCCATCAACAGCAGAACGCCTTGCCCACGAGGGTGCGTGGCGCCGTGTGGTGATCGCATTCATCGGCGTGGACGTCTCGAATCAGCTCACGGCCCTCGGGAATGGAGATGCATCGCTGCAAAGTCCTCGAGGGGCTGCGCTTGTACAACTCCCCATCTATCACGACAAAGGACTTGGCCTTTCTGGCGATGCGCCTTGCCTCGGTACGATCCGGGGGCAGCTACCCCCGGTCGATCCAAGCGAGGTATTCGTCCCGCCAGTCCTGAGGGGATGGGGCCTCATCAATCTCCATCTCTTCGGCTTCATCCACCAGGAATCCTTCGTGGTCCGAGGCCTCGAGCTCCCCCTTCGAGGGGTCCTCGTCCATGGGCTCGATGCCCGCGGCCTTCGAGGGGCTAGCCCCCGAGGCCTTGCCAGGAGCCTTGGCTGGTTTGTTGAGATCGATGGAGGGTTCAGCGAGGTCGCGGGCGATGATGTTCGGGGGAATGATGATTCGCCCCGACACGATCTTGGCCAGCTCGTCCGCCTCTTTGTTGTACTTGCGCGCGACGTGGTTGAGCTCAAAGCCAAGAAACCCTTCTTCGAGCTTGCGCACCGCGTTGCAGTATGCCTCCATCTTCTCGTCGTGGCAGCTTGCGTCCTTCATCACTTGGTCGATGACCAACTGAGAATCTCCCCAGATGTCTAGGCGCTTGATGCCAAGCTCATTGGCGATGCGGAGGCCACTGAGAAGGGCCTCGTATTCCGCCATGATGTTGGACGCAGGGAAATGCAAGCACACCACGTAGCGCATATGTTCTCCGAGGGGCGAAACGAAGAGCAGGCCCGCACCTGCGCCCGTTTTCATCAGCGACCCATTGAAGTACATGGTCCAACATTTAGCCTGGATCTGGGGCGAGGGCCGCTAGGTGTCGGTCCACTCAGCGACGAAATCCGCCAAGACTTGCGATTTTATCGCCTTGCGTGGCACGTAGGTGAGAGTTTCACCCATGAGCTCTACTGACCACTTAGCTATCCTACCCGAGACGTCCTAATTGTGAACTATCTTTCTCAGGGGGAAATACGAAACCACGGTGACAGGATGGGCCTCGAAGTAGTGCCGTAGCTTGCGCCGTGCGAGCATTACTGTGTAGAGCAGCTTCTGGATCTGCAGATATCGCATCTTGGTTTCAGAAAACACCTCGCTGATGTAGTACACCGGCCTCTAAACTGGCAAGGCGTGGCCCTCCTCCGTTCTCTCCACGACAATGACCACGCTAACCACTTGGGTTGTTGCAGCTACGTAGAGATAGAGGGGTTCGCCGTCCTGGAGCGGTGTCAGTATCGGAGCGTGGGCGAGTGTTGCCTTTAGCTTGTTGAGGGCTTCCTGGGCCTCGGTGGTCTAGGAAAAGCACCCGTGCTTCTTCAGGAGCCAGTACAAGGGCCCTTCTCACCAAGACTTGAGATGAAGCGGCTCAGAGCCGCCAGACAGTCCAGGATCCTTTGTATCCCCTTTAGGTCTTGATTCGGCCCCATCCATTCGAGGCCCGAGACTTTCTCGGGGTTGGGCTCGATGCCTTGCTGGGAGACAATGAAACCCAAGAGCATGCCGCGCGACACCCCAAAGACGCACTTCTCGGGGTTTAATTTCACCCTATTTGCCCGGAGGCAATCGAACGCAGTGCGTAGGTCGTTCACCAGGTCGTCCGCCTTCTTGGATTTCACAACAATATCGTCGACGTATGCCTCAACGGTCCGCCCGATGTGATCCCCGAAAACGTGGAGCATACATCGCTGGTATGTCGCCCCGGTGTTTCGGAGACCAAATGGCATCGTCACGTAACGAAACATACCAAATGGCGTGATAAAAGAGGTCGTGAGCTGGTCGGACTCTTTCATCTTGATTTGGTGGTAACCGGAATAAGCATCAAGGAAACATGGCAATTCACATCCCGTAGTAGAATCTACTATTTGATCGATATGTGGCAAAGGAAAAGGAACTTTCAGACATCCTTTATTTAAACCAGTGTAATCTACACACATCTGCCATTTCTCATTCTTTTTCTTAACTAGTACAGGATTAGCTAGCCACTCGGGATGTAATATGTCCTTGATGAATCCGGCCTCTAAGAGCTTCCGCAGCTCCTCTCCGATTGCTCGGCGCTTCAACTCATCGAATCGTTGCAGACGTTGCGCCACCAGCTTGGAATTAGGCTGGATGTCAAGAGAGTGCTCGGCGACCTCCCTCGGAATGCCCGGCATGTCCGAGGGACTCCACGCGAAGATGTCGGCATTAGTGCGGAGAAAGTCGACGAGCACCAATTCCTATTTCAGGTCGAGGGTGGAACTGACCCTCAACGCCTTGCCTTCGGGGGCACTAGGGTCGAGGGGTACAACCTTGGTGTGCTCAGCAGCCTCGAAGCCGCCCGCGTGCTTGTTGGGGGAGTCGGGGACCTCTTTGGTCATCTTCTCCAGGTCTGCCATGAGGCCTCGTCATGCGCGAGCGCCTCGGTGCGCTCAACGCACTCGACGTCGCACTCGAAGGCGTGCTCGAATGACAGGCCCACCGTGATGACGCTGTTTGGCCCTGGCATCTTCAGCTTGAGGTAGGTGTAATTCGAGACTGCCATGAACTTGGCGTAGCACGGGCGCCCAAGGATGGTGTGTAATGCTCCCCGAAACCCCACCACCTCGAAGGTGAGGACTTCCTTGCAGAAGTTGCTCGGCGTGCCGAAGCAAACAGGCAGGTCGATCTGCCCGAGGGGTTGGACTCGCTTGCCCGGCGCAATGCCGTGGAACAGCGACTTGCTGGGACGTAGCTTGTCCAAGCCGATCCTCATGAACTCCAAGGTGGAGGAGTGCATGATGTTGAGGCTGCTGCCCCCGTCAATCAACACCTTGGAGAACCGGGTGTTGCCGATGATGGGATCGACAACAAGCGGGTATCGCCCCGGATTCGGTATGTGGTCCGGGTGGTCTTCACGGCTGAAGGAGATGGTCTCCTCCGACCAGTCGAGGTAGGACAACACGGCTAGGTGAATGGAGTAGACCTCTCGACGTTCACGCCTGTGTTGTCGGGACATCATGTCCACCGTTGGCCCCCCGATGATGAAGAAAATGTTCTCCACCTCCGGGAAACCGTCTTTGCCCGTGTCGCTCGCATCCTTCTTGGCATTGTCCTCCTTTGTGGCGACTCGGTTGTAGTACTTCTTGAGCATGTTGCACTGCTCGAGGGTGTGAGCGACCGGGGTCTTGTGGTACAGGCACAACTTCTTTAGCATGTCGTATAACACGCCGCCTTGAGGGGGGCCTCGAGCCCCCTTGTTGGCAGGGTCGACAGCGTGGACTTCGTTGGAGCCCTCACCTTGCTCCTGAGCCTTCTTGCCCTTCTTGCTCTACTTCTGCTTCTTCGCGGAGTCCTTGGGCTTGCTACCCCTCCGCGGGTGCGTCCTCCGCTTGTTTGCCCTTCTTGCTGTCGAAGATCACCCCAACTGCCTCTTCTCTAGAGGCGAAGCTGGTGGCAATGTCGAACAGCTCGTTCACACTGGCGTGAGGGTTCCGCCCCAACTCGCGCACCAGGTCCCAGCAAGTCATGCCTTCCAGGAAGGCGTGTACGACCTTGGATTCACTGACGCTCGGGAGCTCGGTGCAGCGCTTGGAGAAACAGTAGATGAAATCCCTCAGGGATTCGCCGGCCTTCTGGGAACAACCTCAAAGGTCCCAGGAGTTCTCAGGGTGTACGTACGTGCCCTGGAAGTTTCCCACAAACGTCTTGACAGGTCGTCCCAGTCGTGGATCTGGTTCGCAGGGAGGTGCTCGAGCCATGTTCTTGCGGAGTCCGTGAGGTGCAGAGGTAGGTTGCGGATGATCATGGCATCGTCGGTGGTGCCGCCCAGCTAACAGGTCAGACGGTAGTCATTGAGCCACACCCGGGGGTCTGTCTCTCCTGAGTACTTGGTCACGGTCGCAGGTTGCTGGAAGCGTGGGGGGATTGGGGCCGTGCGGATCGCCCGGCTGAACACACAGGTTCCCGGGGGCTCCGGCGTCAGGCTCTTATCCTCCTCGCTGTCATAGCAGCCACCACGTCATGGGTGGTAGCCGTGCGACGCTGCGGTGTCCTGCTTCTTCTTGTTCAGGATATTGCGGGCATCACCGTCGTCGGCTTTGCCACACGTGTCATGAATCCGTTCCTTCGCGGGCTTCTTTCGGTTGCCGTCGTGGACAGTGGGCGCCCTGTGCGGGGTGTGGACCGACGCCTCCTGGTTCCGGGCACCTCCACCAGTTCTCACGCTGGACTGGTGGCGCATGCGGAATGCGGAGCTCTCGGCCTGCTGCACTGCGACTTGCTCGATGAGAGGCTGCGCCTCGCGACGCAGGTTGCGTCCCTCGAGCATCGATGGTTTGGGCATGGCCCGAACCAAGGTTGCCGCAGCAACAAGCTTCTGGCTGGCTCTCGCCAGGTTCGGCGGGTCGTCCACATCAGCGTCAGCTTCAATGCGGGCACGAGCGATACGCCCCGCTCCTCTGGCGCATCCGCCATGTGATAAGGGCCCAACCCCGTCAAGCGTGGCTTGCAACTGCCGCACCTGTTGGTGCTCCGCCATGAGCTTTGCCTCCAGCTCCCGAACTTGGGCCAGCTGTGCAGCGAGCGCTGCGTTGTACGACGGCATTCCTGCCCGCCGGTTCACCACCGGGTTGTTGCGAGCCGCCGCATCGCCCGCTCTGTTCCCCCCGTCTTCGTTCTCCTCGATGGCGACAACAAAGCACTCGCGCGAGGGGTCGTAATTCCCCGCGCTGGAGTCATCAGAGCAGGTGAGGCAGTAGTCCGCCGCGGCCTGAAACCGCCTGTAGGCTTCGGGGTCCCGGAGTCCGGAGTAGTCCCACTCTGGGCCCCCGTGCCCATGCGTGTGCTCCTCACTATCGGAGTCGCGGTAAGACTCGCCGGGCGAGGTAGCAATGAGGTTCCAGATCGACATGAAGTGATGACCCGGGAGATCCTTGTACACAGCCAGGTCCGTGCTGACCGACGAGGAGTAGACCATAGATGAGTTGCGCATCCCGTGGGGAAATTGCGGCCGCGGCTTCCCTGATAGGACGCACCGTCGGGTTCGCTGGTGGAGGTGCGACTCCTTCCGCTGCGACGGTAGGCTGGAGCTCGCCAGCTTCGACCCGCTGGGGGGAGCCGGTGCGCGCAGCCCTGCGTCGCTCTGCGCGTGCTCGTCGCGAGCGCTGGCCTGAACACCTCCGGTGTCGGGGTGACTGTGGAGCTGGCACCGATGCTGGCACCGGAGCCTCCATGTTCGCGTCCCTTGAGAGGAGACGCATGACGTAGCCATTGCTTTGTCGCCTTGAACTCCAGGCTCCCAAACTGGATCACCAATCCAGCCAGGAGTGGATCGGAGGATCCCATAGCGTATCTCGATGACAACGACTCCGTGTGGATCACCATCGAAAGAGCTGGTGGATGATCACAGCACGTGCCCCCTACCTGGCACGCCAACTGTCGGTGTCCGGATTAGCTCCGGCACTAACTAGTGAATCACGCTGTGATTTGTCTCTCGATGGTCGGTGCGAATGCTAACACAGGTACACTGATTTATCCTTGTTCCGGCCACGGGGCCGTACGTCCAGCAGGGTGTGCATGCGCACTATATTATCTTTGCACCGGTGGTGCTCGTAGAGGGGGCGACAAGCAAGGCGGGAGAGGAGGCGAGCCCTCCAGGTCCCTGATCGCTAGGATGATTGAGACAAGTGCCAATATCATGGGTGAGTGGGAGTGCGAAGCGAGCGTGTGAGTTGTGCGAATGGATGATCGTGTGCCCACGGCTGGGCGTCTACCTCCTCCTTTTATAGGCAAAGGAGGGGCAGTTACAGGGGTGCCGCATAGTGGAATGTACAGTGTCCGCCTACTGGCGAGCATGGCGCCAGGGATTGTCGTCCTTGCGGATCCTTGCTCCTGGCACAGTTTAATAGCGAGCTCCGGCTTCCGCGGTCGTTGCGGCGGCTCATGTGCTTGTCCGGGAGTGATTTCAAGGGTGTGTTCTTACTCGTTCGAGGGTTCCGCCATGGGGAAAAGGACGGGAGTTGGCGGCACAGGGCCGTGGAATGACGCCAGCCTGTCTGCACAGGGCCGCGCGGCTCTTCGCACAACGACGGGGATGGCCGCACAACGCCGGAGTTGATGGATAAGACATGGCCCACGTCGTCCGTACAACGGCGCCGGTCAGCGCGTGTGCCCGCTCGCCGCCCGTACACCTTTTGAGGGTGCTCCCATACCCATTGGAGGGTCTCGCCGCGGGAGGAGGACAGGAGCAGGTGGCACAGTGCCACGGAGTGACGCCGGCTTATCTGCACAGGGCTGCGCAGCGCTTGCATAGGGCTGGGGATGGCCGCATAGTGACGGGTTCGGCCGCACAGTGACGTTGTCAGATGCGCAGACCTCCAGGCCGTGTCAGCCACGCGGCGTGGGAGGAGATTTGCTTTTGACTTTGGCGTCTCGCTGCAGATTTGGGCATTGAATGCTCTTATCAGGCGGAGCAGAGGGGCATGACGCTGTTGATCGAGCAGTGGCCTCGAGCGAGGTAGAAACTTGCTCGAGGGGGCCATGACCCTCGAGCGAGGCGGAGACTTGCTCGAGGGGGCCGTGACCCTCGAGCGAGGTGGAGAAGGGGTGCGCGGGCACCCTCGATGAGGAGGCTCGAGCGACTGTTGGGCCGTAGCAGGCCGTGGGCCTAGCGCGTGCCTTGTCCCCTTTTTGGGTCCACGGTGATTTGGTCGTATGTGATTTGCGTTTAACAAGGGTGATTATCCCCTTAGTTAGGGGACCCCTTATGATCGTCCCCGACACCCTCATTTTTCCAACTTTGTGATTTTGCCCTCAACTACGTTATTGTGATTTTGCCCCTAATCTTTGTGTATTTGCCCTTGTTTTGACCGTTGACTAGGGGCAAAATCGTATTGACTTGTGAGTAGTTGAGGGAAAAATTAAAAATTTGAAAAAACGAGAGCAAAATCATAATTACACTTCAAAACAGGGGCAAAAACATGAATGCCCCAAAGTTTTTCAACAGACGCTCTGATGGAACATTGAAAATTAACTAGTGCAATATCAATGATCACTATTTGCAGAACGGAAAATGATATGTAAAAATGGTTGTGTAGTTCGGGTGCAGGTTGCGGCTTGATTCGCGTGGTGCAGGTGAAGAACAAGTGCGAAAGGTCTATGTCTGTGTGACCTCCGAGGAGTGGAGAGACAAGTGGCTTCGTTCGAGGGACCGGTGGCCGACAGGATCATGTGCGAGCCGCATGCTAGCAAGAAGAGCAAGGCGATGTCGGGAAGATGGAGCCGGTGCAAGGTAGCAGCTAACAACTGAAATTTGCACGCGGGATTTGCAGTGGTTTAGCCACAAAACCACTGGGTTACTTGGCTGAGTCACAAAGCCAAGGCCGAAGACGCGACGGGACTTGATGGTCAGCCCAGGCCGGTCGGACCGCCTGGCCAGGGCGGTCTGACCGGGTGGGGCGGTCTGACCGCCCAGGAGGGATGGTATGACCGTGTGTGCCGTGGTTCGTCGGGAAGCTTCAAAGCAGAGGACACGCGCGCGTGATCGGAAGGCTTGCGTGGAGTTGAAGCGGACTTGCGGTCGACGAGCATCCGTCCGATGGGGATTCAACCAAGTTTTCCCAAAGTGCCATCGGTGGGTGTGTATCTTACTATTAAGTAGTAGGGGTAGTTTGGCCATTCAGCGTCCTTCATATATACTCACTTGAGTGGGAGATGGAAGCCAACTCTTGGAACTCTAATTCATTTGCTCTTTGCCTTTTTTCTTAGTTTTCCCATAGGCTAGCTTGAGAGCTTCATGGTTGATCTTGAGAGAGGAAAGGATGTTCGGGCGGCTTGTTAGACCTTGTATGGACCTTTCATGGCATGTATAGAGGATTCGGCGTGGTTCATATTGTGTCCTTTTGTCTCCCGACGTTTTTCTTTTTGGTGATTTTCAGAGCTTTTTCTTGGGATTTTCGTGGTGGATTGTTGGAGACATTTCTTGGTGGGTTTCTTGTTGGGTTGGGTATCACACATGAGGACCTTGTGCCTTTTTCTTGATGATTTTGCCCCAGCAAACCCTTGGGAAACCCTTTGATTTTTGGTGGTTTTCGTGGTTCCTCGAGTTCATGACATAGAGCCATTTGATTCGCGATTCCCTTTGATTGAGAGCATTTCGGTGGATATCCTTTGGTGGAGAGGTCGTCCAGGAGGTGACCCAGCTATCCCCGAAGTTTTGTTGCAATCCGTGGGGTGAATCGGAAGATCGGTTGATGGGAAGTTGAGGGTTGACCCGCGACCAGGTTTCTGGAGGCAGGCGGCCTAACCGCAGGGGGAAGGCGGTCTGACCGCCCCTAGGGTTTCGCCGAGAAAAGTTTGTGTAACACCCTAAAATTCCATCACTAAATTAATGTAAGCAACATGGTGCTTTAGATTTAATTTTCTAAGGAATACATAAATTATCAAATAAATTTGGCTTTAAAAATATTTAAATATCATTTGAATAATTTTAGAAGCAACAAGTGCTTGTGCATCATATTTTGGTTGCATAGTTTTTGTTTGTTTGTGTGGTTTTGAAAATCATAAAAAGGTTTTAAAAAACAAAACCCCAAACCTTCTCTTTCCCTCTCTCTTTCTCTCTTTTGGGCCCAACCCAGCCGGCCTCCCTTCTCTCTCACGCGGCCTAGCTCCACCCTTCCCCTCTCTTTTCCCGCAGCCCACCTCTCTTCCCCTCTCTTTCCGGCCCAAGCGCGTAGCAGGCCTCCGGCCTCTCTCTCTTCCTCTCTCGCGGTCCAACAAGCTCTGCGTGGCCCAACTTCCCCAGCCAGCCTCGCCCGGCCTATCCTTTTCCCCCGCGCTGGCCTGGTCAGCTCGTTCGGCCTGTTCAGCCCAACAACGCCGGCCCAGCTCCCACCTCTCTCTCTTCTCTCACTGACACCCCGGGCCCGCCCGTCAGCTTCGCCTCCCACCTCCGGCTCCTCCCCTGCTCGCAGCAGCCGCGGCCATTGGCCGTTTCCCCCGCGCCGTGCGCCCCTCCCCTCCTTCAATTCGCTCATCAATGCGTGGTGAAGCTCGGCCGCCACTCCTCCTTAACTCTCCCCTTCAGTTACCCTTAATCACAACCCCTCCCCCTTGATTGCCATCAAGACTGGCCGCCCCCATGGCCATTGAAGGCCATTGCACCCGGCCGTCGCTCCCTCTACCTCTCTCGGGCCTATAAAGGTCGAGCTAGAGCTCCCGCAACACCTCCTTTGCACTCAATCGAGCTCTCTCACCCTCTCTCGTACGCGCACGCACTGTCGCCTTGGGGTTGCTCCACCACCGAGCCATTGACGGCTGCCCGAGCTCCTCATCATCGGTGAAGTGGCACTGAACCTCTCCCTCTTTCTTTTCTTCGCGTGCGATGCTCACCCGAGCTTTCTTTGTCCCAGGATCGCTCTCGTCTGTCACCGAACCGTGAGCTTCGCCCATCATCTTCCCGCCCGAAGCTTCGCCGGCCACCGGAGCTGCCATCGTCGATCTCCCGCTCGGCCATCTCTTCGTCGCCTATGTTCTCCCCTGAGCTCCTCTGCATGGTGAGCAACATGCCCCTCCTCATTTTCCCTTGCGCTCTAGAGCCGTAGCACCAGCGCCTGCACACCGAAGTTGGCCGCACCCCCCTTCGATGCGCGCCGCCATAGTCGCCAGAGTCTCCTCCCTAACCTCCCAGTTAGCTTCACCTTGTTCCCAGCTCCGCGTAGGGCCAAACCGCGCTCCAAACTGTGGCCGGGAACTCGATTTCGATTCTCTCCAGCGAGCACTGCCGTCGTGCGCCGCCGTTCCCGGAGCGTCCACTGTCGCCCGTCCGCCCGCGGCTGCTGCCCGCCGTTGGATCTGGCGCGAATGGCCTGGATCTCACCCAACCGCGAGTCAACCCGGGGCATACTGGTCAACACAGGGCCGCCGCTGCCACTTTTGCTAAAGAGACCCCGAGCTTCTTTCTTTTCGCAAGCCGGTCCTTCCACCTATAAAGAACCTTACAATCAGGTCCTGTTTTTATCGTTTAGGCCCCTGAGATTTTTAGTTTTTACAGCCCGCAGTCCAGCCTTGCTCTTTTGCGTGATGAACCTTCGGTTTTTATGCGTAATTAGTTTTAGGTCCTCGGTTTCTTTTTAGTTTAGCCCCTGGAAGCCTAGTTTTTTTCGCAGAAAAGCCCCTGAATCTTGTTTTGGCCATATCTTTGTCGTTTTAGCTCCGTTTTAAGCGCTTTTGGTGTCCACGTGATCGTCTCAGCGAGCCCGTTAGTTTTAGCAGTGTGTTTAGAGTTTTTAGATATGTTTGGTGTATTGTTTTATTTATTGTATATTTTCCTATGTGCTCGTAGACATCGTGCCGGTTTCAAGTGACCAACCGGTTGGAGTGGATCAAGAGGAGTTGTTTGAGAAAGAAGAAGCTCAGTTTTTTGGCAAGCAAGGCAAGTGGTCTTCTCCCCCTGCATATTCCATTTTTGTCCTATATAATTGCATGATAATTAAGTTTACTTTTATTGATGCATTGCATAAATTTGATGGGACACCTTTTTAAGGACTTACCTAGACTTTTACCCATGATCCTTGGAACAACCCAGTTTAATAAATGTTTTTGGGTAGATAATGCTTAGTTGATATACCTTGGGATGGTTGAAATGAAACTTTACAAAATGATGAATGATGAGCAAGATGTTGATACTTTTGGTAATACAAGATCATATGATTTAATCGGAACATGGAGAACCACCCAAGAAAATAGTACAACCACAATCCATATGGCTCTGGCTTAGCCAATTAATTAGGTGTGTGAATGAACTGATGACCTTATCCGAAAGGAGCAGAGGGGGATCCGGGTTGTAGGGGTATAGCCCGGTCCTTTTGGGGTAGTAGCCTTTGCTAAGGTGCTGACCACTAGGGAGGGTTATGGTCCGCCCTGATCTGTAACTATGCGGGTTGTTGATCTTTTACATACCTTTGTAAAGGCTTCATAGCGTCCCTATGTAATCACACCTTGGAAGTGTGGTATGATGCTTGGCCAGCATCGCATGGTTGTGTTCAAAGTTCTTCAGAACTTTTACGTGAGCTGTGGATAAAGTGTACAACCTCTGCAGAGTGAAAACTGATCAATCAGCCGTGCTCACGGTCAAGAGCGGCTTGGACCCTCACATGATAATCAAACTTAAAAATGGAATTGAATCGTGGTTTTCATATGGTTTTGAGATGGTATGTTTTTCTAAATGCTTAAGTGGGTTAGTATGAACTTACATCTAGTAACTAGGGGCTTGCTAATAAAAATTTGACCAACATTAAAATGCTAACAGCTGCAAAGCCTTAGCCTATCCTTGATAGCCTTGCATTTTCCCCTACTTACTGAGCTCCAACCATAAGTGTGCTCACCCTTGCTTACCGCTGTTCAGAGGAGAACAACGGTGAGGAGTACTTCAGCGATTACGATGAGTTCTGAGGCATGCGTTCCCCCAGTCAAGTGCCTGTGGAAGCTGAAGACGGAGTTGCTTCGTCTAGTTATCGTTTGTTCGTCTTAAATACCTTCGAGTCTATCGTTTAGTTATCGTTTGTTCGTCTTAAAGACCTTCGAGTCTATCGTCTGAGTGTAATAAAGATAATATAATGGTTAAACCTTTGTACGATTTTAATATTATTTACGGATATTTCACACATGACGTCTATCATATGTGTGTAAACTTGATCCTGGCGCACATATGAGATGCATTTGGTTTCTCTTCAGAAATCAGATGTGACAGTTTGGTTTTCCAGGGTTTTCTTCTGAGAGCTTGTTCGCCTTGATCAGATGATTCTCCAGGTGAAATCTTGAGTTGTTTCGGGGTCGTGAGCTTCGTTTGGTGGTCGAGGATATTTCCTAGGCACAGGCGGTCTAACCGCCCCCTCTGTGTGGTCTAACCGCTCCTGCCACGCAGATCTACCTCGTGTTGTTTCCGCTGTGATTTGCACGTAGTTGTGTTGGTTGGAAGTGTGGTTTGTTCCTAGGATCAGTAGCACTCCAGTGGCTACGTGGTCTTGGCAAATTTGAGGATTGTGTGGAGGTAGTGTCTTTGAAATTTCAGCTGTGTTCATCTCGCTAGAGGAGTCATCTCTTTCGAGAAGAATTTTTATCGGCTCCCATTCACTCCCCTCCTCTCTGGTCGTCCAATCCGGTTCTTCAACATCTTCTTAATATCATTGTTTTAAAATTTTCATCCCCTCTATGCCATTGCTATCAAAAACTTAGTGACGACAATAGCATATAGAGGATGGAAATTAAAAATGATGGCACATAGAGGATGAAAAAACGTCCATCCGTTAGTGTTTTTTGGCGACAATGGCATAAAGAGGATGAAATACAGTTAAAACATTAGGATGTGCTAATTTTCAATAATACATAAAAAATGAGTTACATTTTTCAATAACATACAACCATACAGGGAATTTCCTCGCAAAACAATGCAGACCGGACGTTCGCTGGATCCAGGCTCGCTGCAGCCGCAGGTTTTCAGAGCAAGAGGTCAAAGAAAGCCAGAAAGGCATGGTCGCATGGAGGCACCAGCGGATCCATTGTTTTTGGGTTTTCGCCGTGCCAGCTCTCGCACCGACCCGCCCAACTTCATGCCGACACATCCTTCCACATTGTTTTTGCAAATGTGCCCGGCACCGACTCGGCATCTGCCGCGCGCATTCTCGATGTTGCACGGGCCAAACTGACGGAAACTTCGCGTCGTTCCCAAGCACACCGACGGCGACGGGCGCAAACACGCACGGCGCCCACGGCATATTACCGTTGCCGACGACGTCAGAACCCGTCGGCCCACCCCAACCGCCAACAGAAAACCGCCGGCCCGGCCGCCAGCCTATAAAAACTTGCCCGACCAACGCCACCAAGCCAAACCAAAGCCAAGCTTAGCAGTTAGTAGCTCACATTCCCACAACTCACACACACGACCTCCCGAGAACAGAAAAGAAACCGAAGATGAGCGTGGAGATCCTTGACGGGAGCACGGTCCGGAGCTTCGTGGAGGACGAGGGCGCCTTCAACTCCTCCGTGGACGGCCGGTTTGCCGCGCTGGACGCCGACCACGACGGCCTGCTCACGTACGCGGAGATCGCCGGCGAGCTCATGAGCCTCCGGGTGCTCGAGAAGCACTTCGGCGTGGACGAGACGGCTCCGGAGCCCGACGAGCTCGCGGCGCTCTACCGCGGCCTGTTCGCGCGGTTCGACAGGGACGGCAGCGGCGAGGTGGACCGGGACGAGTTCCGGGCGGAGATGAAGGAGGTGATGCTCGCCGTGGCCAACGGGCTTGGGTTCTTGCCTGTCCAAATGGTCGTCGAGGAGGGCAGCTTCCTCAAGATCGCCGTCGACAGGGAGCTCAGCCAGCTCGCCAAAGCTGCCTAAAAGCTCACAGTCACATGGTGGACTGATGGAACACTACGTACTTGCTTTGCTCGGACTAGAGTATAGACTACTAAATTTTGAACTGTCGCAATTGCAATTTTTACATCGAGTTACAGAGTGTTACTACGAAAATATGTAGTGTACTTCTTTATTTCATTATTAGCCAAAGATATCATACATGTAATTACAAGACTAATTAATTGAAAGAGAATTGCTCCGATTATTTCTACGGACTAAGTCACACATGTTCTATGGTTTTATTGTCTAATTTATAATAGCAAACAAGGATACTATGTTTAAACTTTAAAAGACATGGAGTATTTGACAAATATGGCACATAATTCCTTTTTCTAGAAGTACGGTCCATGCCAAATAAAATTGTATTTGATCTGTTCGTAGAGCATGAAAAGCTAGTTGAAGGGCTGACTAAGCAGAGGGATGAGTACTGTGAGCTCAAGTTTGAGTATTGCCAGCTGGAAGAGGACATGACCCAGAAGCTGCAGAGGCTGGCAGTTGCTGAGGGGAAGGAGCAGATCCTTTCCGAGTAGTGGGGATTAGCCCCAACTTTAGTTCATTAGACGCTAGTATAGGTCTAGGTTTATTTCCCTTTATTTCATTTATTTCCCTTCATGTGTGTAAGCGTCTAATCTTTTAGAACATTTTGAATTTGAATAAAGTGGCTCGCCGGTCATGTAACCCGGTCTAGCCACCCTTGTGTCGTTACTTTGGTCTTTTGTTTCAGAGGACATCTAGGTTCGAGACAGTGTGGGGGAGAGCCACGACTCTCCGAATGCAGGCACGACGTTTTTGCACGTACCTGCTGTGAGCACTCCGCGCTAGCCGATCGATCATCTACGAGAACCTGAACGGGACCCGCACGAGCTCGCTCCTGTGGAGAGCCTCTCACGGTTCAACTCCCATGCATAGCGCCGGTTTGCATCTCGACACTCACTCTTTCATTCCTGAGTTTATAAGCTATATCCGTCTATCTCTATAAATTAAAACTCGAATGTTGATGTTAAAGATCAGCTAGCCTGTTTGATACCTGAGTAGACTCACATATGTTTTATTCCTTGTTATCTACCTGATCCTTGTGAACCATAACCGTCTTAAGGACAAGCATGTTCACCTGAGTAATTGACAAGTATGATATGGCTGGATGATATGATCTGTTGCTCCTGATGACTAACTCTCGTGGGTTATTTATTTCGAAAAACTCAAAAACCTCTTGGAAAGACTCCTCTTTGATATACCACCGTCCTACTAGAGCCATATGATATTCATAGTTAAAAACTTTCTACTCATATGCTGCTTGTTATTGCATCGAGCTTTGTCAAAATTCTGTGACCTTTGTGAGAATTCTTTTCATTACTTTCATGATCAAGACTCATGTGCACCCCATCTATTCCCCTTGCTATGCTTCTACACTGGAAGTTAGTATTGTATCATCCATTTCATAAAAATAAAGCTTCATATGTGGTGTGACCTCTCTGTCTAAAAGTATCCTTCAAAAAGAGACATGAGCTATGAAAAAAAATGAAGACACATGCTTAAATCATGATGATGAAAAAAAGGGTAGCCCATGTCCAGAATAAAAGGAGAAAAAGGAGAGAGATGGTCATGCAAAAAGGAGTTTCATAATCCTGATGGTAATAACTAGTGTCCATTCCGGGGCTAGTGTCCACCTTACCATCAACCCATAGTTCTCATCATATATGTATGGTAATATTTAACACCCATTCTGGGCCTAGTATCCACCTTACCATACTCACTATAGTCATACCGGTGCACATCTTGATCTGATGGTATGATTTGATTTTCTTTGTGGATCCAGTTTTTGACTTTGCAATATATGTGATGCAAGTATGCCTTCTCTTTTATCCTACCCTGAGCTCCACATATAGCCATCATTAGAAGTAGGATGAAGAAATGTAATAATGCCTTGTTGAGAACATATACACATTGAGCGATCTGAGAGAATCAAATGAGGAAGCTACCAAGAGCTTTGTTTATGAAAAACTTGCAAAACCCCAAGGTGTTTATCATCAGGTGCATAAGTGACTTGATTCACAGCTGTTCTACTTTTCAATCACCCAAGGGGACATGATAGCCACTCCACAGAGGTTCACAGGAGCAAGGTATGACTTGGAATATCTCTTATGTTTGTCTTACTCTTTGGTATTCATGACCCACTTGGCTTTGTTTCCCCTTCACTCGGGACGAGCAAAGGTCAAGTGTGGGGGTGTTGTTGACGGCTGTTAAGTACCATTTTCATGGCCGTCAACTCCTGCAAATTGAAACATGAATTGCACATCCACACTAGAATAGGAGCTTAAACTAATACTTTCCACCAGTGTCGATGTCTATTCGAATGCAGGTATTGAGCATAGGAAATGAGAAGAATCCATGCACATTCACTCCACTTCAATCCAAGGCACTCAAGGGCTGGCCAATGAGGGGCTGCCACATGGATTCTCCTGGATCCATGATGTCACTAATCCATGTGAAGAGCTCTCGACGAATCACACGCTGCCACGTCAACATCACATGGATCCATTGGCCCACTTTGCTAACCAAACCGCTAGGAAACGTGCCATGCACGGAGGAGGAGCATCAGGGCCCACATGGAAGCGAGCCAGAGGAAGCACAAGCTGGGAGGCCAGCCGAGGGGGCCGGCTGACCCTAGGTTCGGCCGAACCGACCTAGGGTCGGTTCATCCTGGCCCTCCACGTGGCTCTCTCCCATTGGCTGTTGGCTGCATCCCGGGGTGTTTTGGAGCACTTAGCCCCGGAGCAAGCCACTCCCTTGCCTATAAATAGAGGGGGAGGGGCCTCATTTCACACACGCCACCAAGCTCTCAAGTTCCACTTCTCTCTTGTGTAGCTCTCTCTTCCTCTCCCTAATTCTGCCCATGTGAGGTGATTCTCTCCTCTATGTGGTAGAATGGTGTTGATAAGAGATCTAGACTAGGATTAGTTGAGAGGTAGAGTAGGAGTGAGGAGTGAGTTGATGTCCTCGTGGATGCTCGTTCTTCATTTAGACCAAAGTGAGTATTTCAGCATTTCTTATTTAGACTATAGTGGACATCATGCATGCTTGATTTGTTCTTGTGTTCTTAGCTCGTTCATAAGTTAGAGGCTTGTGTTCTTCGTGACACAAGGCTTCGATCCTTTAGAGCTAGTTCCTTAGTTCATATATCTGTTTGCATGCTCTGATCCTGTTTAGCTGAGTAAGTCTGTTGTATCTCCTTTGTTTGCATCCATAGCTTTCTTTCTGCTCCGTAGCTCAATGACTAGTATAATTTAATTCTGTTCTCTCTCTAGTTCATGGTTTCGTATTTATACGGGTTGCTATAGTGTTGTTAGCGGGTCTACAGACGTAACCGCGCTATAGTAGTTACCTGGGGTACAGACGTGGTGTCTGGGCTCTGGTTATCCTACGAAGACCAAGTGCGTTCGCGTAACGATAGAGGTAGGCCGCAGTAGTGACAGCCTGTTGGACCCTTCGAAACCCTCCGCGTCTGCGTACCGAGTTGGGCCCCGTTGCCAGTACATTGGCCTCTCCCTAAAAAGTTAGGATGGGCTGGTGCCCCACGGGGAGGACTAATAGTGGACAGATCCATCTTGAGAGTTAAGCCCCTTAAGGAAGTACTTCTCATATCCCTACCTATCCCAGCGGTAGCTGGTGTCCTTGGATAGATCCTCTCTGGTTACTCTCCGTCCTAGGAACGAAACCCGACGGGAATACTCATTCTCCGAGGAAGAAGTGCTGCAACGGTGTATCCGTACGCTTGCGGATTTGTTCGCACTCGTCAGTGTACTCGGGAGTCTCTTACACGCTCACGCTACCATGGCGCCTAGCGTTGAGGTTAAGAAACGCCAACAACCACAAACGATGTCTTAAGGGGCACTTGCCCCCTCCGCTCATATTTTGTGGTAGCATTCCTTCTTATCTGCTAATGGTAGGTTTTTTGTGTTTCAATATCACAGATGGTAGAATCTCCAATTGCTAGGTTTGTCATCTAATATTTCAAACCCTAACACTCTCCTTTTGTGTGTTAAAGAAAAAGGAACTAAACCTTGTGGAAGTAGCTAAATCTATAATAAATAAGTTAACAACCACTACATGACAACAAAACCTTATTTAAAAAAAATCAAAAAATTCAGGGTACCTTATTTACAAAGTAACTGCCCACAAAGGTAAAATGCACACAAATGTCAAATTAATACTTTTTAAATGTATTGAATTTCAAATAATATCATGTCATATGCGCTAAATATGGATGCTAAACCTAAGAAATGGTTTACATGAGCATCTTATATCGGGCAAAAGAAGGAAAAGCGGGAGGAGGAAATAATAACATCGAGGGCAAGAAAAGTAAGAGAAAACGCAAATGATAGAGGAAAATAATAACCGAACGTGTAGAACAAAAATGTTGTTTCGATATACACCATGAAAATCCATAAACAAGACCATTGTTGATCAAATTGTAATAAAACTAAATCAGTTCAACAAAATAAAAAATTACAAGAAAAATCGAAATGTAGCCAAGTAGAGATTGAAACTGATCTAATAGCTTGCCCACCGATTTTGCTTTTGACAAAGTTATCAACGTAGTGTTCCACTACCATCGGGAAAGAATGTCGTCGTTCGCCACATACATAACCACCGTGTTGAAAATCAATCCGCCGACCGACCGGCCGCAATGATGGCCCACCGATACAACGAGGAAACACGGGCCAAAATACTCCGCGTCGTTCCGACACCACGACGCAACGACGTCAAAACCCGCAGGCCAAACCCAACCCATCAGCAAAAACCGTCGGCCCAAACGCGCGGCTCCATCAACGCACTCGCTTACAAAAACGAACCGACTATTCTCAAAAAAAAAAAAAAAAACAAAAACGAACCGACTGATCGACCTTGCTTCTCACTCTCATCGAGCCATCATCGTCACTAACACGAGAACACATACAAGAGCAAGAGGGAGGACACAGAGAGAGGGTTCAGACATGAGCGTGGAGATCCTGGACGGGAGCACGGTCCGGAGCTTCGTGGAGGACGAGGGCGCCTTCAACTCCTCCGTGGACGGCCGGTTCGCCGCGCTGGACGCCGACCACGACGGCTTGCTCACGTACGCGGAGATGGCCGGGGAGCTCATGAGCCTCCGGGTGCTCGAGAAGCACTTCGGCGTGGACGAGGCAGCTCCGGAGCCCGACGAGCTCGCAGCGCTGTACCGCGGCCTGTTCGCGCGGTTCGACAGGGACGGCAGCGGCGAGGTGGACCGGGAGGAGTTCCGGGCAGGGGCGGGCCCACTTGGTATTCAATGGTATTCATTGAATACCAATTATTTTTGCAAAAAAACTGGATATATATAGTATATACATCATGTGTATTCAACTAAATGGAAAAATACAACAACTCAGGCCACTCTACAGCTCATTTCGCAAAAAAATTTACACCCTTTACTAAGTTCGAATACCAACACTCAAAATCCTGGGCCCGCCCCTGGTTCCGGGCGGAGATGAAGGAGGTGATGCTCGCCGTGGCCAACGGGCTTGGGTTCTTGCCTGTCCAAATGGTCGTCGAGGAGGGCAGCTTCCTCAAGATCGCCGTCGACAGGGAGCTCGGCCAGCTCGCCAAAGCTGCGTAAAGCTCACAACAGGTCACAGTCGCATGGACTGATGGAACACTACTTGCTTTGCTTGGACCAGAGTATAGAGTATTAAATTTTGAAGTGTCGCAATTGCAGTTTTTACAAGTTACAGAGTGTTACTACGAAAATATGTTCTAGTGTTCTACTCTTTATTTCATCATTACCCAACGATATCATACATGTAATTGCAAGACTAATTTATTGAAAGAGAATTGCTCCGATTATTTCAATAGACTAGTCACACATATGTTCTATATGGTTTTATTGTCATCTGATTTATAATAGCAAACTAGGTGTTGGCACCTTTTCGGGGCCAACAAGCACGCGGAGGAGCTCGCTGCAACACCTCTGCGTAGGCACCGGTAGGGCACCGGTCAGACCTGTGCGAGGCACCGGACAGACCTTTGCCGGAGTAAACCGGCGAAAAACCTATGAACGTCACCCGTGCAAGATCCCGTCGGGGCGGCGCACGTAGTGTTGCTCTAGGGTCGGTAAGGCCACCTAGAAGGTTAGAACGCCTTCAGACGTCACGGAGACGAAGGAAGAACAACAAGTAGTAGATTGAAAAAGCTTGGGAAGAGATAAAAGTAAAGACGAAACAATAAAATGTAGATGCATTTGATGGATTGTGATTCCTCCTCAATCGGTCGTGGCTCTTTATATTTATACGGTGGGGAGGTCTTACTCTGCAAGGAAATTCTTTTACAAGTGTAAAACTATCAGGACTCCTTGATTTAACTCGGTCTCAGAGAGCACCGGTCAGACCAGTGTGGCACACCGGTCAGACCGGTCACCCGACGTGCAGATATTGTACAAGTCATATCTCCCTCATCCGAAGTCCAAATCGGATGTTCTATATATGAATACTGATCTACTCGACGAGACCTATCCAATGGTGAAGTCCAAATTGCCTTTTGAGCAACATGACCACACTAGTCTGACCGGTTGTGTTCACCGGTCTGACCTGTGCGCTCAACTCTGCCAATTTCGGCTGTCAACATATGCCCCTGTTTTATGGAAAAGCTTGCGTGCCAGAAAACATCTACAATGATCAAAATTGGCTAAAGACGATGATTAATAATACATCGTCCATATATTGCTCCTAAGGGTGATAACAATTTTATCTGCCATGAACTTGCTCTCAACTTCAAGGAACTACTTGCTTCGGCCTCCATACCTGCTTAGTAGCTGCTGACCTTGTCGGTATCACCATTGCTTGTTTCTCCATTGATCCTTGCTTTCACATCCGTTGCAATTTCCTTTTTCATGTATGAGTTAAGCCTGAGGGACACCACCTCGGTTGTGAGTATTTTGGATCTTTCTTGTTGTCCTTATCACCCCCTTTAGCATCAATAGGTGCACTTTTGACCAGATTATTGTCAATAACAAATGGTCTTTGCATTGAACCATGACTTACATATGTTGGAAGATATTGAATCATATATGAGTGCATATGTAAATTAGCACAATCCAAAGGTGAATAATAGCAAGGATATGACCAGGACCATGGTGAGGTTGGTCCAGCATAAGAGTAAGGTGCAGCAACATGGTTTACTTGAGATTTGCAAGAACAAGGTGTATTTTGATATTTTGGCAAATTTTTTACCTTTACTTGACCGATCCCCTTGCTTTTGCTTAGCTTCTTTTTTCTTGTACTTGGCCAAAAGCTCCTCGAAGGTCGGCTTCACCTTTTTCTTGTGCTTAGAAACATCTCCACACCTTCTGGAGGCACCGGTCAAACCGGTCCGTGCACCGATCAGACCGGTCGACACATTGCCAACCTTTTGTGTCATACCTTGCCCCCAAGCATTGAAGTCTTCACTTAAACCTTGGGGATCTCCTCCAGTGGCACCTGTCAGTGTTTTAGACACCGAGCCTACGACGGAGTACCCGAAGTAGCAGATTGTACGGTGGGGCTCGCCGAGATCAGGAACACGATGGTGAGACACGGTGCACACAATTAGACAGGTTCGGGCCGTAATGTGCGTAATACCCTACGTCCTGTATGCTGCGGGGCTCTGTATTGATTGCCTATGTTTTGAGAGGGGTCCCTGCCTCGCCTTATATGCCACGGGAGGCAGGGTTACAAGTCGGATTGTTACAAGGGTACTATTCGAGTAGGACCCGGAGTAGCCTATACAGGGTATGGAAAGCTATCCTAGTCTTAGTACAAGTCCTTGTACGTCTTGTCTTGCCTTGTGGTCCACGGTACTAGCACCATGGCCCATTAGTCGAGTAGTCCAGGTGTACAGGAAACTTATCTCCCGGGTATGGCCCACATGTGTTGGTGGACCCAGGGATGCCCGGTCGACAAGCCCCCGAGTACTTTGTAGTTGAGTATGATGCTCCAAGTAGTCTTGAAGGTCTCCACGAGTAGTTCCCAAGCGTCCCCGAGTTCTACAAGCTTCAATCTTCAATAGCACTTGAATCATCACGAGGCTGAAAGGTACTCCAGCTAACTCTACGAGTAGTCTTGAAGTCTTCTCGAGTTGTTCCCAAGCGTCCCCGAGTACTTCCCTTGAAGGTCTTCAATAATACCCGCTTCTTTCTTGAAATCTTTGCATCAAAGATCCATATGGAAATGCGATTACTGAAATCGCATTCCATATGGAATGTAGCCCCCGAGCTTTAGGTTGAATCCAGGATTCAAGCTGAGGGTCAATCTTCTACTCTTTGATCTTGCTCCGAAAAATCCGCAGAAAATCCGAAGAAATAATATAGGAATGCGATTTACAAAAATCGCATCCTATATGAATGTAGCCCCCGAGCCTTAGTTCGAATTGACAATTCAAGTTGAGTGTCACACCTGATTTTCCAAAGAAAACAAAATGCATATCATATGTGCGCCAGGATCAAGTTTACACACATATGATAGACGTCATGAGTGAAATATCATTAAACAGCAATAAAACGTATAAGAGTTAAACCATTACATTATCTCTTTATTACACTCAGACGTTAGACTCGAAGGTCTTTAAAACGAACAAACGATAACTAGACGAAGCAACTCCGTCTTCAGCTTCCACAGGCACATGACTGGGGGCACGCAAGCCTCAGAACTCATCGTAGTCGCTGAAGTACTCTTCTCCAGTGTTCTCCTCTGAACAGCGGGTAAGCAAGGGTGAGCACACTTATGGTTGGAGCTCAGCAAGTGGGGGAAGATGCAAGGCTATCAAGGATAGGCTAAGGTTTTGCAGCAGTTAGCATTTTTAATGTTGGTCAAATTTTATTAGCAAGCACCTATTTACTAGGTGTAAGTTTATACCAACCCACTTAAGCATTTAGGAAAGCATCTCAAAACCACAAGAACCACGATTTAATTCCATCTTTATGTTTGATTATCATGTGAGGGTCCAGGCCGCTCTTGACCGTGAGCACGGCTGATCGATCAGTTTTAACTCTGCAGAGGTTGTACACTTTCACCACAGCCCGCGTAAAAGTTCCGAAGAACTTTGAACCCAACCATGCGATGCTGGCCAAGCATCATACCACACTTCCGAGGTGTGATTGCATAGGGACGCTACGAAGCCTTTACAAAGACATGCAAAAGCACCAACAACCCACGACAGTTACAGTTCAGGGCGGACCATAACCCTCCCTAGTGGACAGCACCTTAGCAAAGGCTGCGGCCAAGAGGACCGGGCTATACCCCTGCAACCCCGAGCCCCCTGTGTTCCTTTCGGATAAGGTCACCAGTACAATCGCACACCTAATTAATTGGCTAAGCCAGAGCCATATGGACTGTGGTTGCACTGTTTTCCTGGGTGGTTCTCCATGTTCCGATTAATTCATATGATCTTGTTATTAACCACATACATATATATAGCACCAAAGTTATCATGATCAACATTCATCATATTGCAAAAGATTCATTTGAACCATCCCAAGGTATAACAACTAAGCATTACTACCCAAAACATTTATTTAAAAGGGTTGTTCAAGGTAATAGGGATAAAATTCTAGTCATGTCCTTAAAAAGGTAATTTCCATCAAATTTATGCATAACAACATTTAAGTGTAAATATTAATTAACATGCAATTATCTAGGTCAAAGAGGAATATGCAGAGGGAGAAATCCACTTGTCTTCCTTGCTTAAACACTAGGGTTCTTCTTCTTCAAACACTTGCTCTTGATCCACTTCAACTGGCTGCTCACTTGAAACTGGCACGATGTCTACGAGCACATATAAAGACATTCAATAAACAAAATAATACACCAAGCATGAAAAGCTTAAAGAGAGAACAAGGTTTAGCTCTAGGAACACGAACTCAAAAACACTCGGAACTATCGGGAGCTTTGGATGATCACAAACAAGAGCTAGCTATGTACTAGGTATCTTTTAATTAAGTAAAATCATGTGCATAGGCTATTTCAGAGAAATACCCTATTTATAATTAAGCAAGTTATTCATGTTTAAAAGACGATGTAAACTTAGTCCAATTTTATTTATAAATATTCAAGTATGATTTATGCAAATTAAACATTTAATTTAAAAGAAGCATGTAAAAGCATCTAGACGTTCATCTTTATATTTCGAGTTGAACTAATCAAATTATAATTCAAAAACACATTTATGTTCATATTAATCAAATTAACATTTAATTAAGAAAACTCGAGATATACCTATGTTGCTTTTATTTAGAAAGCAAATTGCATAATCATTAATCAATTTAAGTTTGATTATGAAAACCAAGGTATACATCTAATTAGCTTTTAATTATAAGAAATATTTAACTAGTATTAATCATATTAACTTTCTTATGAAAACACGTGTTGAACTCTAATTAGATTTTAATTAGAAAAGCATATGTATATAAGGATTTAATCATATTTAATATTTAAATAAATTATAAAATAAAGAACATGTTCATCATTGGCACTAACACGTAGTTTGAGTTGATATGAACCTAACGCAACTTGAAACGGTGGAAACGGAGCTAAAACACAAAAGATACAGCCAAACCAAGGTTCTGAAACTGACGGGCTTGAAAAGACGGTCGCGTGGACACCAAGAACGCTTAAAACGGATAAAAGATGCAAAAGATATGGCTAAAACAAGGTTCAGGGGGCTTTTCTGTGAAGAAACAGGGCTTCCAGGGACCTAACTGCGAGAAACCAGGGGCTAAAACATGATTACACATATAAACAGAGGGGTTTATGTGTGAAAAGGACCTCTGGTGAAGGAATCTAAAGACTTCAGAGGCTAGATCATAAAAACATGGACTTATGTGTAAGGATTCTAACAGGTAGAAAGACCGGCTTGTGAAACTGAAAACTAGAGGGCCTCTTTTGCAAAAAGGCCACGAACAGCTCGGGTTGACCGTTACGGTCAAGGTTGACTCGGTCGACCGGGTGGATCTGAGCCGTTGATCGAAGCATGGACGGTCGGGGAAAAAAAGAAAGCTCAGGGGTCTATACGTAAAGAAAAGGACCTAAAAGAAAGGATATACACCGGTGGGAGGATATGGTTGTGATTTTGGAAAGGACAGGGGCATTTTTGCAAAGTGGCGGCGGCAACCCTGGGTTGACCGGTACCTGGTCCTTTTGACCGGGGCTGGGGCGCGATCTGCACCGTTGATCACAGATCAGACGGCGCACGTCGCCCGCATGCGAAGGAGCGGCAGCGGTGACGCCGGAGGCGGGCGGCGCACGGCGGCGCGCGGCGGCGGGGTCGCCGGAGTCGGCCGGAAAAGGGCTCCCGGCCACGGTTTTGCACATGGATTGCACCTACACGCTGCTGGGAAAATGGCGAAGCTAACCAAGGACTCGGAACGGTGGTTTGAGCGACGGCTGGAGCGTCTCGTCCAAGGGGGCGGACGGCGGTCGGCCGGCGAGTGGCGGCGCTAGCTACGTCTCGGGAAAAACGAAAAGGAGGCGGGGAACGGCTTGCTCACCACACGAAGACGAACCGGTGAGCGAACAGCGACGGGGAGGCGACGACGGAGGAGATCGACGCGGCAGCGGGATCCCGGCGGAAGAAGGGCAGGGAGCTCCTTGCGTCGCGCGGTTCGGTGGCGGGGTTCCTGTACAGGGTGCGGCTCGGGTGAGCGATGATCGTGAAGAAGAAGGAAGAAGAAAGATAGGGACCACTTCACCGACGGCGAGCTTCCACGGACGGCAAAGGCTCAGCGGTGGAGGTCGATCGGGCGGTGGCGCTGCGCGAAGGTGAGGAGAGGGGTGCAGGGCGTGCAAGGTGCGGGAAGAGAGGAAAAGGGCGAGGCAGGGCTCGAGCTCGGCTTTTAAAGAGAGGAGGAGGGAGAGGGAGCGGCGGCCGGGGCAATGGCCATCAATGGCCGTGGCGGGCCCCGGCGGTTTTGATTCGAAATCAAGGGAGGGAGAGTAACCGAAGGAGAATTGATGGGAGGGAGCGATTCAATGCTCCACCATGCTTTGATGAGGGGATTGAAGGCGGGGAGGGCTGGAGACGCGGGGGAAACTGCCGGCGGGATTGATGCGGGTGAAGCAGAGCAGAGGATGCGGCTGGAGGTGAGGGACGGGCCTGACGGGTGGGGTCGGCCTGTCGGTGACTGAAGAAGAGAGAGATGAGGGGGAGGTGGAGCTGGGCCGCGCGGTGAGAATGGGCCGCGGGCTGATGGGCTGCGGAGGAAGAAAAAGAGGCCGGTGGCCTGCTCGGCTTTGCGGGCTGGGAAGAAAAGAAGAAAGAAGAAGGTGGGCCGCGCTGGGCTGGAAAGAGAGAAGGGGAGGGAGAGGGGTTTTTTTCTCTTTTCTTTTTTTTCAAACCCTTTTTCAAACCTTTTCAACTTTTCAAACTAATTTTAAAAACCTTTAAAACTTCACACCAACACTCATAAACACCATGCATTGCAAACCATGATGCACAAACACTTATTGCTTCTATATTGTTTAAATTGATATTTAAATATTTAAAAGCCAAATTTATTTGATAATTTATTTAAAACCTTAAAAACAAAACTAAACACCATGTTGCTTACATTATTTTAGTGATGGAATTTTAGGGTGTTACATTGAGGGTCAATCAGAAGTCTTCGTCAAATAATCCCATAAAATCCTGAGAAAAACTGAAGGACACGTGGCACGGAGCCCCCGAGCCTTGAGTCGAGTACTTTCTCGAATTGAAGGATCCAATCTGACTGTAGAATAGTGCCCTGAATTTAGTGAACTGTAGTGAGTAAATTCCAATTCCATCAAGTAGTCGAGCCCCCGAGATGGAGCCGAGCAGGTCTTGAATTTAAGTTCTCTGACTTAGCCGAAAATTTTGCCTGTGTGAAACCAATCTGTTGAATACGAAGGGTCACCAGGTCGAACCGTTAGGGTTTTGGTTTTATAAATACCCGAAGGGGTATCCCTTAGGGTTTCACTACTTCCATTCGCCCTTAGATCTAGATAGAAAGCCCTAGCATCCGTAGCCACCGCAGAGTTCGAGCGTCCACGCTACCAAGTGCTTCCACCTCCACCCCCTCGCAGCCCTCCAGTCAATGCGAAAGAAGACCCTCGTGACAGGAAGGATGAAGCCTGCGCCGTCCAATGGACAGAAGAGGAAGTCCGGCTGTGGCAAAAATCAGATGCCGGAGCCCAAGTACAAGACCGTGGTAATCACGAAGCCACCAAGCCAGGCCATTTTTTGGAAGAAATCCAAGATGAGAGAAGATTATATCAAGGCCCTCGAAGCCGGCGGGTTGCTGCGCGAGAAGGCGATTGCTGGCTGGAGCTCTACCACTGGAGATGTGTGGCCAATGGAGAAGTGTCCAGATGAAATCCTGATGTTCGGTCACTTCGTCGAGCATGGGTTGACGCTGCCGTCATCAGATTTCTTCAGAGGCTTCCTCGACTTCTTCAAGTTGGAGCACGTACACCTGAACCCCAACAGTATCTTCCAGATTGCAGTGTACGTGCACTTCTGTGAAGCCTTTCTTGGAATCTGCCCGCACTGGGCTTTGTTTAGGAAGATATTCCGCCTGAAGCCACAGCCCAACGCCAACTTCCCCGTAGTAGTCGGTGGAGCCGGTCTCCAGATGCGCCAGAAGGCACAAGAGTTGTACTTTAAGTATGACTTGATCGATTCGAACCAAGACTGGAAGACCAAGTGGTTCTATATCGACAACGCCCCGCCTCAGCTGCCGAAGCCAAGTATGTTCGCGCCAGTGTATGACAGGCTCTGGAAGGACGAACCAACAATGCAAGAGTGCATTCAGATTCCGGAGTTGCTGGTGAAGATTGCGCAGAAGAAGGCGCAAGGCTTGGCAGTTGAAAGAGTAGCCTTCAGCTTCATGAAGTGACGGGTACAACCATTGATGCAGCGGGAGCATCTTGGGTACGAGTACACTGGAGCTGATGATGGCTTGAGGCTGTCTTCAGAAGAGATCAGTGATGATCTTGTGATGGAAAGACTGCAGAAGATCTTCAAGAATCTTCACAGAATTCCTGCAGCTGTCCAGGAGTATAGTGCTGACAACCCTCCGCGTCTGGTGAGTTTCCAAGAACTAGCCCCCGAGTACTTATTGAAAGTAGTCGTGTAACTAACATTTGCGCTATTTTCGCAGGAGGATGTCTTGAAGTTTGTGTCCAACCCTCCTCCTCGTCCCGAAGATCCACTACAAGCGCCAGAGGGAGAGCCAACAGGAGTGGAGACTCAAGCCCCCGAGAGTAGTCGATCTGCTCAAGGGGAAGAAGAAGAAGTCTTGGTGGAGGACGCCTCCTCAAGCGACGATGACGGCCAATCACTTCAATAGCGTTTTGAAGTTAAGGGCCGTTACGGTCGATCCCCAGTGGTCTCTCCACGGGAGCAATGAAGAGGCCAGCTTCATCTCTCGCAGATGATGTGACGCTGCCTCCGCAGAAGAAGAGAACCATGGTGGGGAAGCAAGCTGTGAAGAAGATCACAGGTCTCCCCTCCATTACAGTGAGTGTTTGAGAACTTAAGTAGTCAATAACATGTTGAGTACTTGCTCTCTGCTGTAATGCCTTGAATTTTAAATTGCGTAGGTTATTGAGAGTGCAACCAATGTACCCTCAAGTAGCCCAACAAGAACAACAGAACCCGAGGTGGTTCCAGCGTCGACCGTCGAGACGGTGGCGCGCGAGCAACAAGAAGCCGCGGTACCAGAAAGTGTGCCGCCGGTGGAAAGTGTGCCAGAGGTGCCGGCAGCGCCTTCATTTTTTGACATGCTGGGGCCAAAAGTCTCGGTGCCTCGAGCTGCTCTGTAAGTACCCAAGTACTCGAGTACTTATTGATATTGCTCACTTTGAATTTACTGACCAACTTGTTGATGCAGAAAATCCACTGATGTGAAGTGGGGAGCCTCTGGGAGTAATCTTGGCGGAGGAGATCAGCTTCCTCAAGAACAGCAAGACAATATGCTTCCAGAGCTTCAAGAAGTACCCGCTGAAGCTGATGCTGCACAGGCACTGCGCTTCCTCTGGAGCGATGTGGTCAAAGCAGCGGTGGAGGCAGCTTCCAAGCCTAGGGATCAGCAACCTGATGATATTGAAGCCATGGTGAATGAAGGCCTAGAGGTTGATCCAGACGCCGGACTGCGCCATGAAGAAATTCCAGTTGCTGAAGTCCCCATGCGTCAGATTGATGCACAGCTGGCGCTTGAAGACAACCCGGAGGACCGCATAGTGCCGCATGAGCCATCATTGAAGACCCGACACCTCTGCGCAGCGCTGCGAAGTACTCTGCGGCAAGCACAAGTACTCAATCCATGGCTGACGACTTGATGTCGTATGACGACTCATGCCTGGATGAGGACAACTTGCAAGCGCATGCCGAAATGTTCCGCAGCGTTGAGAAGCTCTTTGCGGTAAGTTGTAGTCTCTTGTAGAGTACTTTTTAGCCAAAGATATCTTGTCTCTGATGTTTAAGCTGGTTTTTGCCCTTGCAGGAAGTAGTCAAGCAGTCGAAACGCAAGACTCGCCTGCTCGAGCAACTTGCGGCGAACATCGAGGAAGTCGCGCAGCTTAGAGAACAGCTGAAGGAGCAAAAAGCCTTGTCTCTGAAGCTGCAGGAGAAACTTGATGGAAATGCCGCCGAGTACCACAACGAAATCCAGAAGCTGACGGCCCAGAAGGATGACGTTGTCGGTAAGAACAAGTCTCTGCGCCAGAAGAATAAAGGTAATCTTCCTTTCTGAATTCATCGTTGAGTACTTTTTCCATGCACACTGCCATCTAATAAGTAGTCTTGATCTTCTGCAGAGCTAACTGAAGAAGTTGATAAGTTCAAGAACAAGGCGCTAGACTGGCAGCTGGCTTATAATCGTGAAGAAGCAATACGCATGGATCTTGAAGCCGATTATAAGGTGCAGTGCTTCGAACTTGAGCGTGAGATGGAGATTCGCATTGCCGGTTGGAATGACTTGTTGACATGTATGCAGTCGCTTAAGTTCAAGATTGAAAAATCCGAAGGCCTACGCGCAGAATTGAAAGCCTTGACAGAAGCAGTCGAGCCAGTGACAAATCTCTTCAAGCCCAGGGTTGCTGGAGTTCAGCCTCGTCCACTTGTGGAGAGGTTGAAAGACACACCGAAGAAGATTCTGGAGTATGCTCCGAGGCTGGCTTGCACGATCCCAAATCAAGTCTTGAGCTTCATCAAGTCTTGCTACGCAGAAGCAGATCTCACGGTCATCATGAACGGACGATCTGGAGATTGCACTGATGACAGGCTCAATGAGTTGATGCAACAGACTTCTCCAATCGCGGAAGCAGTCTCCAAGTTCATTGATCTCCGATAGATGTACCTGTAGAGCAAAACACTAGGAAAAACAAGTGTAATCCCAAACAAGTGTTTATGTAATATAATTGAAAACTTGAGTAAGTCAATTATCTGGATCCCTTGTATGCTTGTGTGTGTGCCAAGTACTCGAGTGGATGATGAGTGTATGGCTGCAAAAAGAGATACGGTACACGAGTAGAAGTACTCAAGTGTAGATATGTTCCGAAGAACGTTAGCTTAATCACAACGAGTTGAACACCTTAGCTGTAGCAGCGTAAAAGAAGGCTTTGTTGTGACATAAACTAAGGGTAGTAACAAGTCGATATAGAGTAGCAACTTTTTACTAAACACATTGTACAGAGTGTACAATGTCTTAAGTACCTCTGAGGCTATGAGCCTAGTGAGAGAGTACTCGAAAAGAACTTATTCACAACGAGTTGAACACCTTAGCTGTAGCAGCATAAAAGAAGGCTTTGTTGTGAATAAGTAAAGGACAGTAATAAGTTGATATGTAAGATAACAACTTTATTACTGAACACATTGTACAGAGTTTACAATGTCTTAAGTACCTCTGAGGCTATGAGCCTAGTGAGAGAGTACTCACAAGGATGTTCCGAAGAACGAGTAAGACCATAGGGGACAGTGTGATGAACTCATCCTTGCTGTAGCAGCAACTTGTATGAGAGTTCCACTGAGACCCTACCTGAAGGGTGTTACTCTAGGCCGAAGCCTCTTATTAGAAATAGAGACATGGACAGCATGTGCCACTTATTGCTCTATACGACGTGGAGTCGTCTGGAGAGAGTTATCATGACTCCCTACGAGGTCGCAGAATGAGACTGCCTGGAGAGGATTATCTTGATCCCCTACGAGTGATCGCAGCTGAAGCCATGAGTAGATACAACCGAAACTGTCTGGAGAGGGTTGTTGGGACCCCCTACGAGTAGTGACAACCGTAGCTGTCTGTTGAGTGGATGCAACCGAAGCTGCCTGGAGAGAGTCATTGAGACCCCCTACGGGTAGAAGTGATAAAGCTGGTCGATGTTCCAAGAGTTGTCGACTTCTTCACCTTCAAGAGTTTGGAGATGATACGAGCCTGGACCGGTAACCTTTGCAATAGAGAAAGGACCTTCCCATGGCGAGTTGAGTTTGTGTAGCCTTGCCGTGTTCTGGATACGACGGAGGACTAAATCACCAACGTTGAAGGAGCGTTCCTTAATGTTGCGATCATGGTAGCGGCGAATCTTCTCAAGGTATCGAGCGGATTGAACAAGTGCGTTGCAGCGAGCTTCCTCTAGACTGTCGACATCTGTCTGTCTTGTTTCTTCTGCTACACCTTCTTCGTACTGATCAACCGTTGGAGAACGCCACATGACATTAGCAGGCAAGACGGCTTCAGAGCCATAGACCAGGAAATAGGGTGACTGCCCTGTGGGGGTAGTAGGTTGAGTGTGTAGCCCCCAGAGTGCATTAGGTAGTTCCTTGATCCACTTGTCACCCTTGGTATTTGCAGCATCGTACAATCGCTTTTTGAGAGCGTCAAGTACCATCCCATTAGCGCGTTCCACTTGGCCATTAGCGCGTGGATGAGCGACGGAGACGTACCGGACATCTATACCACTGTTCTCACAGTACTCCCAGAACTGGTGATTGTTAAAATTCAAACCCAGGTCTGTGATGATGCGATTAGGGAACCCATAGCGATGTACAATTTCATCCAAGAAGTCGAGGACTCTATCAGCCTTGGGGCAGGTAACAGGCTTGACCTCAATCCACTTGGTAAACTTGTCGATAGCCACCAGAACTCTGTTGAATCCCCCTGGCGCATTTGGGAGAGGACCAATAATATCCAGCCCCCAGCAAGTGAAAGACCAAGTTGGTGGAATTGTGATGAGTTTGTAGGCTGGAACGTGTTGTTGCTTGGTGAAGAATTGGCAGCCATGACACTTCTTGACTAGTTCCTCTACATCAGCAAGAGCTGTAGGCCAGTAGAAAGCACGTCTGAACACTTTTCCCACCAAGGTGCGGGAAGAAGCATGATTGCCACAGATTCCTTTGTGTGTCTCCTCCAAGATTTCTTTGCCTTCTTCGCGAGAAATGCACTTCATGAGTACATCAGAACTTGCGCCTCACTTGTAGAGTTGATCTCCGACTAAAGCATAAGCCTTGACGCGGCGTGAGATGCGCTCGGCTTCTGACTTGTCTTCAGGAATCAACTAATGCTTGATGTAGTCGATGAAAGGAGTTCTCCAGTCCACATCAATCATAAGCACTTCTCGATCAGGTTGAACTGAAGTAGTCGTAGGTGTAGATGATTGCTCCGGAATTGATGGTTTGTGGAGTTCATGGACAAAGATTCCAGCTGGCACTTGAGCTCGTGTAGACCCCAGCTTCGACAAGACATCCGCAGCAACATTGTTGTCGCGAATAACATGATGGAACTCGAGACCATGAAATTTGTTCTCAAGTCTGCGTACTTCCTGACAGTACGCATCCATGTTCTCAGCATTTCGATCCCAAGAATCGTTGACTTGATTGATGACCACCAAAGAATCACCATAAACAAGTATTCGTGTAATGCCAAGAGAGACTGCAAGGCGAAGGCCATGCAGTAGAGCTTCATATTCAGCTTCATTGTTTGAGACCTTCTAGAAGATCTGCAAAACATATTTGAGTTGCTCGCCCTTGGGGGAAATCAAAAGTACCCCGACACCAGCGCCTTCCAACTTGAGGGAACCGTCAAAGTACATGACCCAATGTTCTGGACGCTCAATTGGAGTTGGGACTTGATTTTCCCTCTACTCGGCCATGAAATCAACAAAGGCTTGAGACTTGATAGCAGTGCGAGACTTGAACTCGAGCGATAGAGCGCCAAGCTCTACAGCCCATTTAGAAATCCTTCCTATGGAATCCCGGTTGTGCAATATCTCGCCAAGCGGGTAGCTAGTGACCACAGAAATCCTGTACTCATCGAAGTAGTGGCGGAGCTTCTGTGAAGTAATCAGAACTGCATAGAGTAGCTTCTGTACCGGAGGGTAGCGAGCCTTGGATTCTGAAAGTACTTCACTGACGAAGTAAACCGGCCTCTGGACAGGGTAGCCATGGCCTTCCTCCTGCCGTTCAACGACAATAGCAGTGCTGACAACATTAGTAGTCGCAGCGATGTAGAGCAAGAGCTCTTCATTGGGCAGAGGAGCTGTAAGGACTGGAGGCTTGGATAAGAACTCCTTGAGCTGAGAAAGAGCTTGATCAGCTTCAGTTGTCCATGTAAACTTCTCCTGCCGCTTGAGTAACTTGAAGAAAGGTAGACCCCGTTCTCCAAGTCGCGAGATGAAGCGATTGAGTAACGCCATACAACCAGTAAGCTTCTGGACATCTTTGATAGTAGTCGGAGCTTGCATATTGGAGATGGCGGTAATCTTCTCGGGGTTTGCTTCGATGCCACGATGGCTGATGATGAACCCGAGTAGTTTTCCCGATGATTCACCAAAGACGCATTTATTAGGGTTGAGCTTCCATTGGTACTCCCGTAGCGAAGCAAAGGTTTCTTCAAGATCCGCGATGAGCATGTCTGGATCCCTAGTCTTTACAATGACGTCATCCACGTATGCCTCCACGTTCTTGTGAAGCTGCCTCTTGAAGCACACTTGGATAGCCCTTTGATAAGTAACACCAGCATTTTTCAACCCGAAGGACATTGTTGTGTAACAATAAGCACCAAACGGGGTGATGAATGCGGTCTTCTCTTGATCAGATTCCTTGATTGCAATTTGATGATATCCGGAGTAGCAATCCAGGAAACAGAGTAGAGCACAGCCCGTCGTAGAGTCAATGACTTCATCAATCCGTGGCAACCCGAAAGGATCCTTGGGGCAATACTTGTTGACATCAGTGTAGTCGACACACATCCTTCAATCATTAGAGTTCTTCTTTCTGACGAGCACAGGGTTAGCGAGCCATTGCGGGTGAAAAACTTCTCGGATGAAGCCAGCCGCGAGTAGTTTGGCAAGCTCTTTCTTGATAGCAGCCTTGCGGTCATCAGCAAAGCGACGAAGGTGTTGTCTCTTGGGGGTAGTGTTAGGATCGACGTTGAGTGAGTGCTCAATCAACCTCCTGGGCACACCTGGTATGTCAGATGGCTTCCACGCAAAGATATCACAGTTAGCCCGAAGGAAGTTGACGAGGGCATCTTCCTATTTAGGATCAAGCTGTGCACTGATCATGGTCGTCTTGCTACTGTCACCAGTACCAAGGTCAATGGCTTTGAGCAGGACATCACCAATCGGTGCAGGCTTGTTGTTGTTATCCGTCTTCTCAGGAACCTCTAGCTTGCTCGGAGCAAGCTTTTTAGCTGCAGCGAAGACTTCTATCATAGCATTGGGTACTTGAGTTGTCGAAGCAAGTTCTACAGCTTCAGTGTCGCAGTCATAAGAACGCTTCAAATCCCCTTGTAATGAAAGAACTTCTTTGGGGCTCGGCATCTTGAGTACAAGGTACACGTAGTGTGGAATAGCCATGAACTTGGCCAGAGCAGGTCTGCTGAGGATGGCATGGTAAGAAGTCTCGAAGTTGGCAACCTCGAACTTGATGTACTCGGTGCGATAATGATCCTTAGTCCCAAAGGTGACGGGTAGTACAACTGAACCCAAAGGAATAGTTGCGTTGCCCGGGATGATACCATAGAACGGCGAGTTGGTCTTGGTAAGCATATTGGTGATATCCAGGCCCATCTTCTTCAAGGTCTTGGCAAACAGGACATTGAGACCGCTGCCACCATCAATAAGAACCTTAGTGAGTCTGGAGCCTACCACCACTGGGTCCAGAATGAGAGGATATCATCCTGGCTCAGAGAAACTAGTCTATTGATCCACCCTTGAAAAGGTAATGGGGGGTTTCAGACCACTTTAGAAAAGTTGGAGCTGCTGGTTGGATGGACATAATCTCCCTGAGTGCAAGTTTCTGCATGCGCTTGGTTGGAATCCCACCAAATATGACATTGACAGTGTTGGAGGGGTGTTGAAACCTAGTGTCTTTGTCGGTATTAGCCTTCTTCCCCTTGTGTTTACAAAACCTTGGGTTTGGGTGTGTTGGCTCAGGTGTATTCTTCAGCGCACGATGAAGTTGGTAACACTACTCTGTAGTATGATCGCCCTCTGGATGCCATGGGTATTTCTGCTTGGTCAATGTTGCCTAGTGAGAATCATCTTCAGTCTTGGCAGTAGTTTCCATGGCTGCAACAGTGTTGTCGGGCTTGCGCTTGCGATTAGGATTGCTCGAGTAGTTATTACCCGTACGATAGCCCTGCTGTTGCTTGCCACTGTTGCTTCCACTAGCATTATTATTGTTGTTGTTGTTGTTCTGGTTGTTGCGAAGATGCTTGAACCGATTCCGAGCCTTGTCTTCCTCGTCCGCCCAATGTGTGATCATCTCCTTGAGCTTGGTGATGTTGGCTGGGCGAGCGTGACCGAAGTCTTGGAAAAGCCTATTGTCATAAAAACCATCCTGGAAGGTATCTATGACTTCTTTCTCGGTGACATCAACAACAGTAGCCCTTTTTTCGAAGAAGCGGCGCATGTACTCGCGAAGAGTCTCGCCTTGTTTTTGTTTGATCAGGGCCAGGTCCATCTGAGTACCATGACGTCCCAGAGAACCCGCGAAGTTGCTGGTGAAGCGTTGCTTGAGTTGTCCCCAGTTGTCGATGGAGCCGCGTTTGAGAGACTCAAACCACGTGAGGGGCTCTTGCTCCAGGACAAAAGGGAAATAGATACACTTGGTATCATCATTGCCTCCGGCATTAGTGATAGACAAAGCATAACAGCGCAACCACTGCCTTGGATCTTGCTTGCCATCATATTTAGAAATGCCATAGGGCTTAAATTTCTCCGGAAGAAGCAAAGCTTGAAGTCGAGCAGAGAAAGCAGGAAAAGAATCAGAGTCCGTTTCCTTTTGCTTCTCCCGTTCAGCATGTCTGGCGTTGATTGTTGTGCGAGCATCGTAGCGAGAGTCTCCCGACTTGCTAGTGACGCTGCCTTCACCACCTTTGCCCCTATTGCTAGCTTCCAGACGCGTGCGTTGAGGAGTGGGAGTGGTACGATGAGCACCTCCACTGCTACCATGGTGACTAGGAGTACTGGTGTTTTGACGTAGCATAGTGGAGGCTAGTTCAGCCAGCTTCGCGACTTCAGCACCCGCCCTGTCACGAGGCATAGAGCGACCAAGTAGATTGATCGCGTTAATAGCTTCCTCTGGAGTGCGATATTGACGAGTAGCTACCGCATCCAGAGCCTCTTGAAGATTACGAGTAGGTAGAGCTTCCGCGAGTTCTCGACGAAGGGTTGCACGATCAGCATTGCGTTGGTGACGTGCAGTCTTGGCCTCCGCAGTTTCATCAGCAGGAGCATTAGCAGAGAGTTCATCATCAGACACATCATCCGGAAAACGGTAATTGGCACGATGTCCTTGCGGAGTAGATGCATTAACGACGAAAACTTCCCGATAAGGTGAATGAGTACCCGTACTCTCAATAAGCTCAGTATCGGTGTTATAATCAACAAGTTTGGCACCTTCCTGGAAGGGTAAGTTGTCGAGACAAGCGATAAAGCGCTCCTGATCATCCAAGGTAAGATCAGTAGGCACATGCTCAGGCCAGTAGACGAATCTACCCTCAGGTGTCGATGTGAACCCCAATCCTTGAGCAGGGCTAGTCAGTTGTTGTACTTCAGTAGAATCCGAACCGTAGTCGAACTCGAACTCAAATGAATCCGAATCATAGTAGTCGAGGTTGATGTCCGAATTTGAAGAGTACTCGAGCACGATCTTCGATCCAGAGCACATGAGGCGCTTCAGCGCAGCTTGGTAAGCGGCACTGACATGGCGATGGCCGAAGAGAGGTGGTGCTGGGATGTTATCCAGGCTGAGTGCAATCTGTGAAGTTGAAAGGAGCAACTCAGGCTGAATAGGAGACAAAGTCGAGTTGTACTCGGACTCCGACTTGAGTTCTCTGAGTGGGTCAGAGATCGAAATTTTGCCAAAATTTTCGACGAGTTCTTCCATCGAAGCTTGTGTAAGCGTCGAGGACTTGAGCTTTGACTCCAGAGTTGATGCCAAGAACGCAAACCCAAGAGCCAAAGACGAAGGTGTCGCCTTGCTGGAAAGCGACGGTCGGCTTGATGAAGACGAGAGCCATCGAGTTCGCCAGCGGATCAACGACGAGAGACCCAACCTGGCGTGCCAGCTGTCAGTGTTTTAGACACCGAGCCTATGACGGGGTACCCGAAGTAGTAGATTGTGCGGTGGGGCTCGCCGAGATCAGGAACACGATGGTGAGACACGGGGTACACAATTAGACAGGTTCAGGCCGCAATGTGCGTAATACCCTACGTCATGTATGCTGCGTGGCTCTATATTGATTGCCTATGTTTTGAGAGGGGTCCCTGCCTCGCTTTATATGCCACAGGAGGCAGGGTTACAAGTCGGATTGTTACAAGGATACTATTCGAGTAGGACCCGGAGTAGCCTATACAGGGTATGGAAAGCTATCCTAGTCTTAGTACAAGTCCTTGTCCGTCTTGTCTTGCCTTGTGGTCCACGGTACTAGCACCATGGCCCACTAGTCGAGTAGTTCAGGTGTACAGGAAACTTATCTCCCAGGTATGGCCCACATGTGTTGGTGGGCCCAGGGATGCCCGGTCGACAACACCTTTTTGTCAGGCCTTTGCTCTCCAATGATCACATTCTTTCCCTTAGCCTTTTCAGCTTGATCCAGCCGAATGAGCACTTTAGGATTTGACAACTCAAGAACATTAACAAGGAAAGGATTTTCGTCGACTTGCATCTCTTGAAACACTAAACGACCTTCATTAATGGCCGATTGTATCTACCGACGAAAAGTATTGCAATCATTGGTACCATGAGAAAAAAGAATGATGAAATTTACAATATGCACGTCGTTTTAATTTATTAAGCGGTGGTATAGTGTGAGATATTTTGATTTTACTCAACTTAAGTAATTCATCAAATATTTTATCATACTTAGCCACATCAAAAGTAAATTTCATCTCATCACGACTCTTATGAGCCGGCTTTAGAGAAGCACAAGTGTTTGCTTTATCATTAGGTGACCATGTAAATTCAGCAGCACACACCTCTTTGCTCTCATCGTCCGATGATTCATAATATATCATATGCATATTAGGACGATCAGGTTTGATCTGAGTATCTTTGCTTCGGCTTTCTTGAGCTAAAGCTCTTGTCAAAACTTGAGCAATATTAGCAAATTCATGACCCTCTAGTTTTTCTCTAATATGAAATCGTAAACCATTAAAGGCTAGTTCAGTAGAATCCCTCTCGGAGATAATAAGACTATAACAACGGTTTTTCACTTCTCTAAACCTTCTAATATAATTAGTAACAGGTTCATCATGCTTTTGCCTAACTGATGTTAAATGACTTAATCTCAACTCATTATTTCTACTATAAAAGTGATCATAAAATTTTTGCTCTAATTGTTCCCAAGTATGAATAGAGTTAACAGGTAATGAAGCAAACCATGAAAAACATTGCCAGTTAAAGATAAAGAAAATAAACATACTTTTATTTCTTCTATGACACTACATTCTCCTAATTGAGCAAGATATTGACTAACATGCTCCCAAGTAGTTTTGCTATCATCCTCATTAAAATTCACAAATTCAGGACAACACCAACCAACGGGATAGGAAACCAAATCAAAACTAGAAGGATACGTCTTTTGATATGAAGAATTTTTATACTTTACTTCTATCCCATAGTCATCTCTCATTTGTTTAGCAAGATTAGCATTAAACATATCGATGACCTCTTGGATGGTGGTTGGCATTAGCGTATTTGAAGCGTTCGATTGCAACACATTAGGTTGTGTAGATGGGTTTGGGGGATTGTGTTTGTTGACATTTCTTAACGCAATCACCTAAGAATGGATTTAGAATCCATCCTTGCAATAGCGCAAGAAATGCTTGTTGGTGTTTCTTAACGTCGCTACTAAAGACGCCGAGTTAGAGCGAGCGTCAAGACTTGCCAAAGGTGAATCTAAGGATCGTGAACAAATCCACAAGATCACAAATAAACTATTGTAGCATTTCCCAAGGAAGTGAGTGTTCCAAGGGTATCATATCCGTGGAAGGCAATGGCGGATATCAAGACTTATGCTTTTGCATTGAATGTAAACCATGAGATAGAGATAGGAGACAACAACTCAAATATAGGGGTAAGATAAATGATAGGATAAGGGTAGTGTGACACACACTACGGCGTAAGGCGGACCGTACAGAGCTAGCTCTAGGTTCTAAGGTACTATACATACAAGAGTTAGATGATACAAGAGAGATGCACAATGCATTGCATGATTGGAGGTTTAGCACCCAGGTACAAACGAGGAGATAGACCGCAACGACCAGCACTCTGCGAAACTATCCTTTAGACTCCTACAGCAAATACCCCAGCGCGGAGGGTTTCAAAGGGTCCAACAATTATCACCACTATGACCTACCTCTATCGTTACGGGGGGCAAGCTCATAACTAACGAAGCTACACAACCTAGACACCATGCCTATGTTGCTGCTAGACTTCACCCGGCCCGGGCTGTTGTGACCTAGGGTGAAGCCACCAGATAACTGGCCAACTTAGACCGAGTACCATAGCTTAAACACAAATCTCATGCAACACAACAATGCTATCAATCTAGATCAAACAAGGGCTAGCCATACGAACGAATATGAACTCTCTTATGTCTAATCAACAAGATCAAAGTGTCGTGTTTGTGAAGAACACGAGCCTCTAACTTATGAACAAACACATAAGGAATGAGAAAATCATCCTTCGACTGGATCGAAAGGTAGTGTTCTTGAAGAACACAAGCCTCTAAATGATGAACAATGGATGAACTCAAGAACATATCAATCACATGAGTTACCATAACTTTATATGAAATAGCTGAATAACTAAAGTAGATCAAAGTCATACAAAGAAATAAAGATACACGAGAACTCATAGCTAGATCCCAAAGTAGACTTTGAAACTGAATAAGAGCTACTCTAGCCTACCCCCTAGCCTTCGAAACTAAAAGTGAGAGGAGAGTCAAGAGAGATGTGTGTGAGAAATAGGAGCCCCTCCCCTTCTATTTATAGGCAAGGTCCAGGCTTGCTCCGGGCACCAAATGTCACCACAACGCCCAGAATTACAACAATTGACCAATGAGTAACCACCACATGGAGGGCCACTATGGGGCGCCACTAGGTCGGTTCAGCCGATCCTAGGATCGGCCGACCATCTAGGGCGGCCCCACCTAGTGTGCTTCCTCGTGGTGGCTTGCAGGTGGGCCCTCTGAGCTTTCCCCGGTGCATGGCTTGTTTGGAATCCTAGGTGGGCCCATGAATCCATGTGATGTCCATGTGTCGCTCTCTGATTCGTCGGTGAGTGCCTCCCTTGGATCAGTGACGTGGATGCCACCTAGAATCAGTGTGGCAGCCACCTCCTCAGTTGAGTTGGCATGGATCATTCCATAGAAGGTAGGTTTCCATCTCTTTTCATGCTCATTTCACCTATATTCAAATAATCTCCAAGGACAAGTGGAACTACATTATTCATACCAAAATGCGAGTAATAAGTACATATGCCTCTATTTATGTGAGAATATTGACGGCTAAAAGTGGTACTTAACAACCATCAACAGTGTTGCAAACGACTATTAAATTGGGCATTAGGTGCATAACCATCAGTGTTTTCCTAGACGGTAAACGGTACCTAGTCGGTCGACCATCGTTTAGCATTTAATCTGTTTAAACGGCTGTTTAAACGGGGCTAAACGGCGTTTAAATGGGATAAATGGTGTTTAAACGGGCTAAACGGCATAGACGGTGGTCACCCGTTTAGAGTTTAGACGCCATTTAAACGGAGTTTAATCCCGTTTAGGAAAACACTGATAACCATATTCAGTGCCCATTCCAAAAGGAACCATAAATGAAATACCTTGAGCTACCAAAGTACTCTCACCAGATCGGCCAGAAGCGGCCTGAGCGGGAGGAATAGTAACTATAGGTTCCGGAGATGAGGGATACGACACCATAGCGCCAGGACCGGCCTGACCGGTCGAACCCAATGGTCTGACCGGTCTGTTCTGACCAGACGGCGGTGGTGGTGTTTGCCCCGCGAAATAATTTATCAGCATGCCATATTGAGGGTTAACCGTGTGTGTAGCCGATACATTAGTAGATGGGATCTGAGGTGACACAATTTTAGGAACAGATGCAATATCGCTACCCTCTTCTACACGTTTACCAAGATTCTTGTTCGACAAGATTTTGTGCATATATACAGAAATATTATTTGAAATATGCTCATACATGTATTACGGGAGAAGCAATCAACATTCACGTACAAATTTTAGAGTACGTGTATACACATACTCCTGCACTCTTGCCGCCGAAATACGTACACACGTATATGTATAAAAGGGCCACTACGCATGACACGTGAAGAAAATGCCTCGCACGGTTGGCATGTGCTCTTCGGTTTCAGATCACTAAGTCAAGATATTGGGCTGATTAGTGGAGGATTAGCACATTTTTTATTGTTTAAGATGGGCAGTCAAATCCCAAGCCGCACATATAGCTAGCGCTTAAAAGGAAAGTCAACATTTTCTCAAACAAAAAAACATTATGTGTTCTAACGATGCTTAGATTAACTCCTTCCCGAGTACATCAGCATATTTGGCATCAAGCTATAAAATCTTTTATCTGGTCGTTCAGTACTGAGACAATCAAGTGGTCACCACCAGATTGGTATTAGTGCGGCCCATCCCAGAGGGTTGCGCTAGACTTTCGAGCCTTTCATCTACTCGCAAAATACCGCAGCATGTAGGCGGTCGCCACCAGTTGATTGGCTTCAACCACCAGATGTGTTGTGCGGTTTATTCGCTTCGTATCTACGGGAGTAGTGCGACGCACCAGTGCGACTAGCGTCAAGCTGTGAAACCCTTCTTCCAGTCATGCTGGCACCGTGCAAGTCAACGATCACCACTGGATTGAAAAAAATCTCTCATCAAGCGGCACGACCCTCTCATCGTGTGCCTGAGATGACTGCATACTTCGTGCTGGCTAATGTTGCAACATTTGAGCAGCCCCGGTACAAGTCCACACATCACCCATGTTGACATGGTTCTCGAGGGTATGAACATTCGCCTCATTTCCATGTCAAATAGCTATTTTTGTTTTGTTTTGTTTTGTGTTTCTTTTCTCCTCTCCCCTTTCTATGGCACAGGTAGCATATCTGATATGCATAATCAACTATGAGCCCGGTCCCATTACGTGAGATGGCTCTGTTGCGTGCAGCACAGCGCAACAAAACCATTATTCGGCATCAAACCTGCAGCTCGAGGATGACAAGTTTCACAACTTGATCTCATCACGCCAGCGCGGGGTGACGACGACTGTCAGCTTCGTCCAGTTGACCCCCGGCCAGCACGAGTCGTATGTGCGGCCCTGATCTGACTAACTTGGGATGGAATCCGGCGTCCTCATGATTTTGCTCAGAGGAAGGTTGATATTATTAAGACTTGCATGCGCCAAGTATAAAGTTGGAAGAAAAAAAAAGAAAAGAAAGGAAGGCAGTCGGGATGGGCTTGCCCGATGGATAAAAAAATGTTCCTATTGCGGCCCATGATCCTGTTGCTAATACATACAGAGCACGTACATGCACATGCACAACTAATTGGTTCTCGGCCTATTCATCCTTCTTTCAAGTGGCTTTGGAAGTCAGCAGTTCAACACAAGCACAAAGTCTTTTTTTGGCTTCTTCTTCAGGACAGATTAAGTACCAGAGACATTCTTCATAGAAAGAATATGGTGTTGCCCTCCTATGCATGTGTGTTATGCCCCCTAGACTTGGAGGAAACCTTGGATCACTTGTTTTTGAGATGCCCCTTTGCTCAATCTTGTTGGGCTCTGTTCAATCTGATAATTCCTGCAGGCAACCCTTTCCAGGTGTGTACTTCTTTCAGAGACCAGCTCAACATCCCCTTCTTCATGGATGTAATAATCATCATGTCGTGGTGCATTTGGATGGAGAGAAACAATCTCATTTTCCAGGGAACACAACCTCAGCTTCACTCTGTCAGACATAGATTCAACTCTGAATTTGCTCTAGTTATTCTTAGAGCAAAGCCTGCAATGAAGCCCAATATGTCTACATGGCTGCAAGCCCTTGTGTAATTTTGTTGATTTTCTTTATTTCTTTTTTTGTTTCCTAAGCTTCCTTGTAACAAACTCTTGTTCTTCTTTTTTAATATAATCAGTAGGAGCACAAGCTCCTCCTGTTTCCTCAAAAAAAAAAAAAGGGAACACGAGCATGCATGCAGTAAAAAAAAAGCAGCAGAGCACATATATATATATATCACTAACGACGACTCCATTCCAATAATTGTTCAAAACAAATTGTGGCCTAACTTATGGATGCACAGGTAGTGCTCCGACCTGAATTCAATAAAATAAAAAACTCGATCTTGACGACTCAAACAAACTCTGACGATACAATCTCTGAAAACAAATAAATCTCCTCCCGGGCCGGATACTGCATGGCTTGGTACTATATATTGGACTAAACTCACGACTCCCTACCAGGAGTGGGCACAAAACCCGTTACTCGAAATGCCCGAACCCGAAATATCCAAACTCGTTTTACCCGAAATGCAGATCGGATAGTAATCCCTATTACCCGAATTTAATTTGGGTAATTCGGGTATGCACACCCGGTACCCGAATTACCCGCTCATCCTATGTTGTGTCGAGTTTTTTTTAGGAAACTATGTTGTGTCGAGTTGCAGACTTCAGGCTACCAAGCGTCCAAGCCAACTCCCACCCCGTGGCCCAACAAGGCTCATAAGGGCACTCACAGTGCAGACTCTACATAGAGTCTAAAAATATTTATTACCTCGAAGCTATCATAGACTTAGAGTCTAAATAAGACTTGGAGTCTTGGTTTTTCTCCCTCTTTCTTCCATAAATATACTACTACATAAGCACCACATCAGCAAAATACAATAAATATGAAGGTAATAAATAGACTTATACTCTATGGTAGAGTCTGGGTTGGAAGTGCCCTAAACCCTTCGACTCTTCACCTCCGAGCTGGGTCAGGTCAAAACCTAGCCGCCTCCACTCTTGCGGTTGCGGACTCAGAGATGCGGACACGGGCGTGGACGCATGTGGCGACGGTCGAAGACACGGCGCGGAGGCTCGAACACCGCGGATTCCATCGAGTACTCGTTGTCGACACCACCATCTCTCATTCGCCCACCTCTGCGCCAGCGTCTTGAAGATTGAAGGACGTCGTCGGGCACTGCGTGTCTTGAAGCCATCACTGTCCGGCAGACTGCCGTTCGGCCACCAGTCACTGCCGGCCGCCGCGCGTCAACCCTGCTCGTCGGATACTGGAAACCAGCACCAACGACTGGAAGATCGAAAGACGACCTGAAAACAAATACGAATTTTCGGGTATGTCGGGTATACCCGAACCCGAAATTGTGGGTAGTGCTTTTTTCAGGCTGCTACCAGGTAACAAATCTCATTACCCGAATTTCTCAAAACCCAAACTACCCGACCCAAACCCAAACGTCTAGGGCTACTCCCTACTGTGCTCGGTTGCCTCTCCATCAGGCTTCTTCTCTGAATATGCCATAATGATGGCAATATGAGCCCGCGGCTTGGCTTGGAGGCGCTTCTTCTCCTCACCAACATGTGCAGCGTGGCTCTTCATCTCATCACGAAGCTTCACGAGGCGACCTGTGCTATCATCTTGCAGCTCGACGTCCCTGTCAAAAGCCCCAATATTCTCCGCGGCAAGACACACCAGGCACCGCAACTCCTCTCCACGTTTCTGGGCGGCCTTCATTTTCTCTTCATACTCCATCATTTTGGTCTTGTACTCTGTGACCTTCAAGTCCTGCTTCTCCCTCGCGGAAGCAGCCTTGCGGTGATATTCTATTAGCTCGGCACGACTACTTTTGACAGACGCAAAGTCAGCATCCACTTCAGAGCATGCTTTCTCAAGGCGTTGTGGGTGGGTACATGCGTTCTCCACATCCTGGTTGAGGTTCGCTTCCTCGAAAGTGACCCCATTCTCGAGTCGTTGAGCCAGACTCCCAAACGAGTGATTAGCAGTTCCAAGTCAACAAGCAGTGGAGGAGTGTACATCTTCGACCAGTGAGTCAATAGAAGCTTTACCATCTCAAGCACCTTGGCCTTGTTGAACGGAGTCTCCTGCAGCAGGCGGTGGAGACGAGCCAGATCACTACCCACAATGGTGGCCAAACGTTCTTCCTCCAGAGTTCCCAGTGGGAGGACGAGGCTTGGGGGAGTCACTGGCTTATCTTCGACGGAGCGGACTGAACTGGCCATGAAGCGAGGGCCGTCTGAGACTAGCTGGGAGACGTAGGACGCAGTCTTCTCCCTCAGCTTGCGCATGCGCTCTAGGAGAGTGAGCTTTCCCGACCTCAGTAGGTTTTGAAGGCAGAATCACCAAGTCATCCTCCGGCACCTTGACTAGCTCGGGAGTTTGGAGCACATCTTTCCCCTTTAGCTTTCTCGACTGTTCTGCCAGCGACAGGTGATCGTCCTCTTTGCCTGCGCCATTGGAAGGTCTCATATAAGAAGAATAATGCGATCCTATTCATGCGAACAAGATAAAAGGGGGGGGGGTTGTTAGCTACCTGCTGGTTGCACCGTGGTCTCCTGATCTTTGGGAGTCGGATCGATAGGAGCAGATTTGGTACCCGAGATGGGCACTGAATCAGCGTTGGCGGGCAACGATGGGAACATGTTGGCAGGCAGCGGAGGGAAGTTCTTGAAATTCAGCCCAACGTGCACTACTAGAAAAACAACCATTAGTATCGGTTGAGAACTGCCATTAGTACCGGTTTTGGAACCAGTACTGGCCAGCCGGCACTAATGTGAAGCCCACATTAGTATTGGTTCGCTATACCCGGTACTAATGTGGGAGGCCCCCGAGCCGTCCGTCCGTCCCCTCCCCTCCCTCCCCTGTTTTCTTTTTCTTTTATTTTTCTTTTCTTCTTTACTTTCTTGTTCTTCTCTTTCCCTTTATTATCTTCTCAATTTCTCATACATCTCGAATGCATGCATCTCATCCAAATCACAAGATTCAAAGCACATTCACAAATTCACATCACATTAACAAATCACAAGATTCACAACACATTCACGAATTCACATACAAGTTCACAAAATTCACAAGTTTACAAAGCACATTCACGAATTCGTGCCTGCCCGCGGCTCTGGACGCCGGCCTGCCCATCACCGAGACTTCGCGGCTCCGGCCGCCAGCACTCGCACCCGCCGCCGGCCTCCCCTGGCTCGCCTCTGCGCAAAGAGAGAAGAGGGGAGATAAAGAGAGGAATCCACACAGTGAGAGGAGATGGAGAGAGAGATTGATCGATACCTACCATGCCCCGTCTTGGAGGTCGCCTCCGCTGCGCCCCGGATCCGGCCGGCCGCACCCCAGGCCTGCGCCTCCCCCGCGAGCTGGCCTCCGCGGCCACGGCCTCTGCCCCTGCCGAAAGGGCTGCGCGCCCGCGCTAGGGCCGGGAGGCCACCTCTCCCGCGCTGGGAGGTGCCGCATCGTCGGGAGGCCGGCGCGCCCCGAGCCGGTCGCCGCACCCCACCTAGCCGCCATGACCCGAGCCGGCGGCCTCACCCCCGCCTGACCGCCGTCCCTGCAGGGGGGGGGGGAGGGGAGGGGGAGGGTGAGATGAAGATAAGAAAAAGAGAGAAGGAGAGGGAGCAGGGGGATCGAGTGGATATTTTCTAAGTCCCGGATGGGGATCGAAGCGGAGGAGCAGGGTGACGCGTGCGAAGGCATTGGTACCGGGGGTTGTTTTGACCCGGTACCAATGTCCCACATTAGTACCGGGTTGTGTTGAGCCCTGGTACTAATGTGAACGACCCACATTAGTGCCGGGTGTTGGCTGCACCCGGTACTAATGTCGGTACTAATGTGCACATTAGTACCGGGGCAAAAAAAACTGGTACTAATGTGTTTTCTTCCCCAGGATCAAAGGTTGTTTTTCTAGTAGTAGTGGTACTACACGGTAAAGGATGGAGTGATTCATCTAAAAAAACAAAAGAAAACAAACTGGTGGTACTCACATCATCATCAGTCTCGTCGCTGCTGTAGGTTGCTCCGTCGAGATCCAACATCTCATCCAGATCAAGCTTTTCCTCATCGGCACGATCGCCTCCCGGCGGCACAACAGGATTGGTGCGACGAGTGTCGCTCAAGCTCGCGACTTTCGGAGGACTCGGAGACAGGGTATAAGACGAGAAGACGACCCGCGTCCCGGATCATAACGTGGCCGAGAAGACGACCCGCCGGATGATTTCGAGGCGCCAAGTAAAGGGCTTGGTAGAGAACTTCGTGAAGAACGCAAGACAGCCCCGCTAGAAGAACCACCGGCCTTGGCCTCGCCTTTAGAGATCCCATCAGCAAACTTGACCCTTTTGGCCTGCTGACCATCACCACGAGCAACAAGGGCGGCAGACTGTCCTGCGACACTGCGGCGTGACAATTTGGAACCCCAGTCGGCACCTTGGCTGCTCTCCCGGACCTGGCTGTTCTCCTGCTCTTCCTGGCGGCGAGCTCCATCGGCGTGACGCTTGTTCTCTCGGTGCTGCTGCACATCCCTGTTCTCACGGTGCTGCTGCACGTCCTTGACCTCGCGGCGCTCCGGCACGTCCTTGCTCTCGCGGCGCTCCGTTACGTCCTTGCTCTCGTGGCGTGAGGATCCGGACTTGCTAGGCGCCATGGGTGCTATAGCACGGTTAAACACAGTCCGGATGAATACGGATTACGGCTCGTCAAGAAATGAATCTGCTAATCTGCATATAAGTAAACAAAATACGAAGTAGCAATGAACACAAGTACCTTTACCGAGAAAATGGGCTCTTGCGGCACTTGGCGCTGGAATGAAGTCTGCGAGACGTTGACGCGGCCGGTGGTGTTTGTGCTCGATGACCCTGTATGGTGAGTATTTATAGTCTCGAAAGCATACAAGATTACGATGAAGTTTGTTGGTAGATGAAAACAAACAGCTGAGAGAAAAGCTGCGCCTATTGCGCAAGATATGAGCGCCACCGGTCATCTGGATATGGACGCGCTTTGCAAAGATTTTGTGGCGTTTGGAGTTAACAGTGTGCACGTATTGCCCCTGGAGAAGAAAAGTGTGCCGACGTATTCTAAGTGGCCAAAGTACAACACTCGTCAACATGTCGAAGTACCAAAATCCGGATCACCAAGTTGAGTTCGAGTTACTCTCGTACTCTAACTCTACTTGGTGAGGGGGCATTTGTTCGACAAGATTTTGTGCATATGTACAGAAATATTATTTGAAATATGCTCATGTATGTATTATGGGAGAAGCAATCAACATTCACGTACAAATTTTAGAGTACGTGTATACACATACTCCTGCACTTTTGCCGCCGAAATACGTACACACGTATATATATAAAAGGGTCACTATGCATGACACGTGAAGAAAATGCTTCGCACGGCTCGCATGTGCTCTTCGGTTTCAAATCACTAGCTAGTCAAGATATTGGGCTGATTAGTGGAGGATTAGCACATTTTTTATTGTTTAAGATGGACTAATATTTGGCGGCCTGAATGGCCCATGCAACAACCTCTGGACGTACGTGCTTGTCAGCTTGTGCCCATGCCAGAAGCTAGCTGCATACACAAAATTTGACAAGGCTCAAAGCAATAACAAGCAGCATATGTGTATAAGGTTTTCAACTATGAACATCATATGATTTTGGTAGGACGGTGGCATATCAAAGAGGAGCTTTTCCAAGAGGTTTTGTATTTTTCAGAAATAAATAACCCAAGAGAGCTTAGTCATCAGAGCAACAGATCATATCATCCAGCCATATCATACTCGTCAATTACTCAGGTGAACATGCTTGTCCTTAAGATGGTTATAGCTCACAAGCATCAGGTAGATAACGAGGAATAAAACATATGTGAGTCTACTCAGGCATCAAGCAACCTGGGTGATCTTAGCATAAACATTCGAGTTTTGATTTATAGAGATAGATAGTTATGGCTTATAAAACTCAGAAATGAGAGAGTGAGTTGTCAAGATGCAAACTGGCGCTATGCATAGAAGTTGAACCGTGAGAGGCTCTCCACAGGAGCAAGCTCGTGCGGGTCCCGTTCAGATTCTCTGTAGATGATCGATCGTCTAGCGCGGAGTGCTCATAGTGGGTACGTGCGAATACGTCGTGCCTGCATTGGGAGAGTCGTGACTCTCCCCCACACTGTCTCGAACCTAGATGTCCTTCTAAAACAAACGACCAATGTGATAACACAAATGTGGCTAGACCGGGTTACATGACCGGTGAGTCACTTTATTCAAATTCAAATGTTCTAGAATAAAATGATTAGGCGCTTACAACCATGAAGGGAAATAAATGAATGAAAGAGAAATTAATAAATAAAGGGAAACGACCTAGACCTAGACTAGCGCCTAATGGACTAAAATTGGGGCTAATCCCCACTACTCGGAAAGGATCTGCTCCTTCCCCTCAGCAACTGCCAACCTCTGCAGCTTCTGAGTCATGTCCTCCTCCAGCTGGCGATACTCAACCTTGAGCTCTCGGTACTCATCCCTCTGTCTGGCCAGCCCTTCAACTAGCTTTTCATGTTCTATGAACAAGTCAGCTAGTTTATGCACCAGCTTCTCCAGTGCAGGGGTCTTCTTAGCACCATTCCCTCGGATGTCAGCGAGGATCCTGATGATGTCTCGCTCCCACTGAGGCGGCTTGTGGTAGGGTGTACCATAGCCTCCAGTTGCAGTCTTCACTCCGAAAATCTTGCACCTAGTCTGCGGGAGTGGAAACTCATCCCACACGTCCTGCTCGTACGTGTGGCAGAAGGCCTCTTCGTAGCTGTTAAAGTCGGAGCCAACATAGCGCTATCCAGGCTTCAACGGTGGCCCAGGAGGATCATCAAACAAGACACGCTTGCATACAGCGGCCTTTCCTCCCATGGTGGTCGGCCGGGCCGGAAAGGAGGGCGGTGAGGAGAAGCTTCGACGAGACGACTGAACCGAGGAGTTGGTGCGTCCCCTTCGAGCGCTCTCCACACTCCTGCCCCTCTCGGTAGTCCTGGCCTCCGGTGATCCCATCTTCTCGTCCAGGTCGTCAAGGTTGATGGGGCGAGAGGAGCTCCCTGCTCCTGAGGCTAGGGCGAGGCTGCCTTACGAAGGCGAGCGAAACCGAAGTCGGCCATGGATGCACTGGGTTGAGGAAGGTGAGGTGGAGGAGATGGGTTCTGCGTGACGTGAAACTCGTCGCGCGGTAGGGAGAGGGTTTCTGGAGGAAGAAGAGATGCACACGCGAAAGAACAAGGGAGGCGGTGGCACCAGGGCTTCGGCCGAACCAGGGTTCGGCCGACCTTAGGTGGGCCCCTCTGATCCTCCCCTTTCGCGTGTGGGCTCAAGCAGGCCTCAAGGCCACAAGCCCAGGTGGATGCCCCGAGATGGAAAGATTGTCTTAGGCTAAGACTAGGATAAGATTGGGGTCGAATAATCAACCTCTACTTTATAATAACTTTTGGCTAAGCCACTAGTATAACCACAGATAATCTAGGGGAACTCACCTTGACAACATACCTGATCCATCACAAGTGTAGAAGCCACTGATGGGGATCATGGAGTGTTCACCATGTTGCCACGATGGTGTTGTCTTCTTGTGGTCCTTCGCCTTACTCCTTTTTATCTCTGATAATTTCTTTCCCCTGCATGGTTAGTGCTCACAAGATACCCGAAGGATAATTCTTCTTAGGGAAACAAAATAAATGAGTCCCAAGAATACTCAGAATGCGGGCGTCTCATGATCTCCTGTCTCAACTCATGGCCATCTTTCTTGCAGATAGTGTGATGTGATGATAAGATCTGATCTGCAAGGTTAGTGCATATACGAACACGAGCCCAAAGGATATCAAAGCTAAAAGCAAGCATGATCATCCCAGGAGGCTGAGGCAGCCCTGGGGTGGTCACAGGACTCGAGAGCTATTGCACTGGGGTAGCATAACTCGGAGATAAAAAGATCGAGCACTGAGGCTAGTGCTCTCACAACAGGAACTGATCTCCGAGCGAACTCAAGCTCAGAAAGACACTCAGCCTCAAAAGAGGGTAGAGCATAGGTTCCAATGGCCGGTGTACATTCAAGAACCAGAGTTCGGGTGAAGAACGAGATTTATCTCGCTCTTGCCTTAAGCAGAGGGTCGATGGTCTCATCAGAATGATGAAACATCCCGAGGTCTGGCCTAAGCTTCCAATGGGAGGCTATGATAAGCTGGGAAATGCAACTCCCATTGGGCATCGATCAAGTCAAGCATAAGGTATGGAGTTAAACTCTTCTTGACTGATCGGCATCAATCGATGGGCTTAAGATAAGAAGCGAATGCACTCCATTCGATCGGTAAATGATTGTGCTCCTTCGGTCTGATGAGTGAATCCAATGGATTATAAAGCAAAGACCGATGTCTTGATTTATACATAGCGTCAGTGCTAGGCACTTCAGCTCAAACCTCAACATAGGAACACGATAAGCCTCTCATACCTTCCGTAGGAGATGGTGATTAGGATCGAGCAAGTCATCCTGGCCAGGAATGATCGTTCTTTCCTAACCACTCTCTCCATCCTCCCATGAGACAAAGTCTCGGGGAGAAGGTCTAAGAAGATGCACAAGAGGGGAACCCAAGGGTAGATCTCGCGCCACAAAATCTTTCCCTTAGACTCCTGCTATTCAGGAATGACTCCTTCAGCCAGAGCTTAGAAAGAGTGGATATGAAATCTCGAGCTCGGCTGATGATGGATCTAGGTGACTCAATATTTCCTCTGGTGGGTACCTCGTTGACCGGGATGCAAGGGGGGCTGAAATCCTAGAGATTCTCCACGATCTCTTTTCCCTCAACTTGGTGGCGGTGCAATGGTAGCGGCCAAGTCATTGAATGGGGCAAGACTGAGTAGACCATCTTGGAGCCGGAGGTGAAAGGCTTGGTGGGCCTGATGCTTGGCGTGGTGAGGCTGTGCCTTGCACGCTGTTGACAGCTGTTAATTGCTACTTTTACACCGTCAATACCTACATAAAATAAATGTAAACAAGGCATACAAGAGAAATAAACAGAGCAACTATTCATCATTTCAACCATGGAGAATAAGAACACTCTTACCGCGCATACGAAAACGAACTAATTTAAGAAAGCAAATAAATATTTTTGGTCTTTTTAACTTTTTTCATATTTTTATGTGTTTTTAGCATATGGGGTTCTGAAAACAATAAAAGATACAAGTTACCTCAGAAAGGGGGTCCTCCCCCAAGCTAGCTTCAGGCTCACTGCTGCGGAGGGTGGTATCCCATCCACGCGTAGTAAGCTCTCTGCTCCTCCAACTGTCGCAGCTGTCTCTGCTCCATGGTGTGAATCCTCTCGCCTGTCATACGCTGCTAGTCCTGAGTGGACTCAGCCTGCTGGTGCATCGTCTCCTCCATGGTACCGACACGGATGTTGAGCTCGCTCATCTGCTGAGTGAGGCTGGCCCCACGAGATGACGAGCGCAACCCGGACGAAGAGGACGAGTCCCCGTAGGTAGCACCGGTGGGCCGAACCCACTCGCCACTCCCTGCACTAACCCAGGTCGAGCTACTCGCACTCGATTGACTCATGGGTTGGTCCTAACCGGGGGCATATCCGGGTGTAACTCCAGACATGTACCCGACCGAGGCCCATGCGCCAGACAGCGGTGGTGTAGGCTGCGGCTGTGGCTAAGGTGACGGATGTTGTGATGGCTGTGGCGGCGGATGTTGTGGCGGTTGCTGTGCTGTCGCTGCCCTCCTCGATGCACTCCTAGTGACCCTGTCTCCAGAAACACTAGAACGACGAGGTTCCTCAAGAGGAACGGTCAGTGGCCCTTGGCCGTACAAACGGAAATCCGGGTTAGGTAACCGAATCTGGTTTGCGTGGCCAGGGTAAAAGAAAACCAAGGAATCATCCGGGCCCTTTTTAAGAGTATGTCCTTGAATCAGATACGCCTCATCTATCATGGCCCGGGGAGAATCAATGTAGGGAACGTCAGCCCCTAGTGAAATCCCAAGACCCGAAATGATACGTGTGATCAGGGACGTACACTCAATAGATCCCGTCATCCTAAAATTTGTCAACCACTGCCGAATCATAGCTTGCACTGGGGCGATTCTGATTCGTCTGACCGCGGCGTATAATATCCTCATCTCGTCTATGCGCACGGTTCGAACATCATCCCTCGGAAAGAGAGTGATGGCGAGCCACTTGTGCCACAGTCGGAGAGTAGGATGTAAGATATCGTTGCACCTAGGTGCTAACTTGCCACAAACAGGCCGATCAGAAATCTCTTCCCAAAAACTATCTCGAATAAAATCACTGCAAGCTTGATCCAGAGAAATAGCACAACGACGATGAAAACCGAGAGCACAACTAAGATCATGCCATGAGACTCGATACGACGTTCCATGGAAACGAAACGTAATACCGGCCTTATCCTCCCAAAGAGTACAGAGGAACTGAATGGTGAGAGGCCTAGAACCGATCTCCCACACCGAAACAAAGTTCTCCCAACCAAGAGCATGCCAAATGGAATCGAACTCGGAGTCCATACCTGTTTTCTCGAGAAGGGCCGAGTCGAACTCCTTGGTGTTGGCGAAGACTCGATCCTTGATGAGAGCATAGGCCTGTCTCTCCCGGTCGTCCCTCAAGTCGATGAAGGCGGCATCGGTGTTGATCACCCCTTCGGCTCGTGGCGTGGGTAGCTCCTCCTCTTCCTCTTCTTCACGGTCGGTTGACATTGGACTTGGTGTAGTTCCGAAGTGGTGAGACGAGCCCTCTCCGTCTCTAGAACGGTGTGAGCGGGTCACCTTCCGGTACGCACCGGCAATCCAACTCATCTTGCACAATAATGGGACAACACGAGCAACTCGGTGATGGGTTAGTGAAATCGAAATGAAATCCTTACCGAGCTTGCTCCACCAATATTCAATATTCAGCGACAAATTGGAGAGAGTGCTTGACACTTCCACTTGAGCAAGAAATCCAAGAAAACCAAAGAGCAAGAGCAAAGAGGGAGAGAGGGTGATGGAAATGAATGAATGGGTGAAGAAACCCCTCAATCCCCCTTCAATTTATAGGCAACCGAGCCAGGCACCGGGGTAGAGGACATGGGCAACGGCTAGGAGCCGTTGGAAGAGGCGGGGCCCACTTGACCGTTGGCCTGGGTCGGCCGACCCCTGGGGTCGGTCGACCCCCTGCCGGGCCCGCCTGCTTCCAACTTTTTGCAACGGCTCTCTAACGGCTACCTGATGTCCTGCCCAGATGTCTAGGTCCAGATTCGCCCAAAATGTTGCTCGAAAAAATTATTCTTTGATTTTCCACTCAAGAAATTATTTTTAGAATTTTATTTGAAAAGGGAAATTGGCTAGAAAAATCTAGCATGCAGATGCAAGGTCGAAAAAATCAAATATGCATTTGGAAAAATCAAATAAAACTTTGGAAGGGAAATATGAGATAAATACCAATTTTACCTTTTGGCAAAAAGGACTCATCTTTTTAAGTCTGAGACCGAGACTTTTCTCGGCGATCAATTCCACTCGTCACCCCATTCTCGAGAAATTGATGGAGATGACTTCTGTATTTCCCGCCACACCCTTCTTGTTTTCTTAGGCTTTGTTGGAGTGGTGGGAAGTCGCGGGGGCTGTGGCTCCGTCCATGCCCCTGATTGCTCATTTTGGCCCTGCAGTGTATAGCATTTCTCTTTTGGTGTTTGAAATCAGAACATCAAGTTCCTCTTCCCAATGCGGAATCGGATCGTTCCGGCTCCCACATTGATCCTTGTGTTGGCGTCACTTAGGAACGGTCTCCCAAGAATGAGAGGCATTCCCTCATCATCTTGCATATCAAGGACCACGAAATCCGCAAAGATGCATGAACCTTGGACGAATACCAATAAATTTTCTACGATCCCCTCTGGATATCGGATCGATGCATCAGCAAGTTGGACGGCTGTCATAGTTGGAGTTAGAGCTGGATACCTCAATTGTTCAAACATGGTCTTGGACATAAGGTTAACACTTGCACCAAGGTCACAAAGAGCATGCTTAATCTTCTGATAGTATATCTTGCAGGTGATAGCCGGATAACCAGGATCTTTCTTGTGTGTGATTGTTGAAGATTCCCATGGGTCAAGTACCTGCTGTATAGGCTTCCCTGCATAGTCAGTGGTTTGTGCCCGCCTAGAATGTTTACCCCGTCTGGTGGACACTACACAAACATTTTCACAGGAGGACACGGGTTGCCCCGGAATCTTCCCATCTTCAGCAGAGGGAACCAAAGCAGCTAATTGAGCCAACTGGGTTTCTATCATCTTATTAAAGCTCAACTGGTTCTTAAGAGCAGACGAAAGGCTATCAATTTTAACATTAAGGCTCTCAAAAGCCTTATCATAGGCAACTGTTTTCTTATTAAAGCATTCATTAATTTTAGCTTGCCCAAAGACTAGATCTTTCGAGGAAGGTTGGTTTGGGTTGAAAGAATTACCTTGATTACCTCCTTGATAATAAGGGCGTGATTGATTCCACGTTTGACCTCCTTGTGGACGATAACTGTTGTTATTGCCGTTCATGTACATCACATCCTCCTGAGTAGTAGGGCAGTAATTCCATGAATGCCCAGTATTACCACAGACTTCGCAAGTCATGCGAGCATCCATAGCTTGAGTAGTGGTGGCCATGGCAGCCTTCTCATTGGCTAGATCATCCATTCTCTTCATCATTAGGTCCATCTTGGCGTGTAACATATCCGCTTCCTTGACGGTATGTGTACCCCTTTGACGTGGTTGGAGTCGATCATCACTCCACCCTTGATTGGTAACCATCTTCTCAATCAATGTAGTAGCTTCAGTGATAGTAAGAGAGAAGAAAGCCCTTCCAGCTGCAGCATCAATATGACCTCGGGCTGTCGGAGTCAGCCCATTATAGAAACTTTGAAGAATAAGCCAGTTGTCCATCCCATGATGAGGACAAGCCAGGATGTACTCTTGTAGTCTCTCCCAAGCTTCGAGGATAGTCTCATTTGCTGTCTGCTGGAAACTTGAAATTCGCCCCCGAAGGACATTGGTTTTGCCCAACAGAAAGAATTTCGCGAGGAATGCTGCGGAGCACTTTGCCCAAGTGTTAATCTCTGCACGGTTAGCATAAAGCCACTGCTTTGCCTTTCCCAAGAGGGAGAAGGGAAACAGTCGCAGACGAATAACATCTTCCTCCACTCCTCGTATAGTGAAGGTACTGCATAGTTCCAGGAACTGCTGCAGGTGGGCGCTCGCGTCTTCATTAGGCTTGCCACAGAATGGGCTAGCCTGTACCATCATAATTAAGCTAGTCTTGATCTTGAAGTTTCCATTCCCAGTGTTGATCACGGGGCCTGTCGGCACCTGGTCAGCAGAGGGAGCGGAATACTCACGAAGAGTCTTCTCGATAGGGTTGGCCATGGAAGTTGATGCGGATGGCACAAAGGAAGCTGGATCGACTTCCGAATGTTCACGAGAAGGAGAGCCGAAATGATTTCGTGCCTTCCTTACGAGTGACTCAGGATCTTCAGTAAAATTTGATGGCAAGTCGAAACCAGTCATGCACTACCTGTCTTCATCATCAATAGACAAAGAAGACAATCCAAGTTAGCCTGCATTGAGAACTGTTTTATTCCTGTCATGATTATAAATATATGCAAAGTGTTGATATGTCATCCTTAAGCCTTCCCCGGCAACAGCGCCAGAATTGCTTGTTGACATTTCTTAACGCAATCACCTAAGAACAGGTTTGGAACCCATCCTGGTAATAGCGCCAGAAATGTTGGTTGGTAAATCTTAACATTTACAGAGATCCGCAAGCACACGGAAGTACCATTGTAGCATTTCCCCAAAGGAGTATTCCAAAGGGTATCGAATCCAAGGAAGGCATTGGCGGAATTACAAGATCAACTCTATTGCGATGAGTATAGATCATAGACGGAAACAAACCAGACACTCAAGTGCAGGGGTAAAGATATGATAATGGGGGTAGTATGATCACACACACACTCACTCTCTCTCTAAAGGGTCCTAGGCATAGGAGGCGACACACGAGTTAGTTCTAGGTTCTAATGTACTATACACATAAAGCTGGAAAGAACGAGTTAGATACACTAGCGTTGAATTACATTGACTTGAGCACCCAGGTACCACGGGGAGATAACCTTCCGCGTTGCTTCTGCACAACTCTGGTTGTTATATTTTAGACTCCTACAGCTTATCCGAACGTGGGGGATTTCAGAGGACCAACAGCTGTCACTACCGTGGCCTACCCCAAGACAAACCGTGGGATAAACTCATAAGTAAGGTAGCTACGCAACCCAAGCACCATGCTTACGTTGTTAGCCGGACTTGACCGGCCCGGGCTATTGTGACCCAGGTCAAGCCACCAGATAAACCAGCCAATTACACCGAGTACCGTAGCTCAAGCACAGACTTCATACAACGCAATCATGTCATCTAATTAGATCAAACCAGGTTAAGTACACAGACGGATTTGTGTTTTCTTATGCCTGTTCAACTGGATCAAAGGGTCGTGTTCGTGAAGAACACGAGCCTCTAACTTATGAACAAACACCAGAAACATGTGAAAGTCACCCGTCAAGTGGATTGAAAGGCCTTGTTCATCAAGAACAGGAGCCTCTAAATGATGAACAGGTGAAGAACACATGAACAAATCACTCATGCATACTAACACAACTTTATATGAAATAGATAAATAACTGAAGTAGATCAAAGTCATACAAATAAAATAAGATACAAGACAACTCATACCTAGATCCCAAAGTAGACATGGAACCTGAATTAGAATTACTCTAGCCTACCTCCTAGCCTTGAGACTAAAAGTGAGAGAGGTGTTGCAAGTGTGGATATCTCATAAGTGGGCCCCCTCTCCTTCTATTTATAGGCCCGAGCACCGGTGAGGAATGGATGCAAACACCCCGGAAATGGCGCCTAGAACCAATAGGGAAGCACCACGTGGAAGCCCCTGAGTGGCGGCCACAAGGTCGGTTCGGCCGACCCCACCCCACTCAGTTCCCGGTGGCTGTCTTGTGGGTCCTTAGGTCGGTTCCCGGTGTCCACCCTGTTTTGGCGCGATTTGCATGTCTTTGTGGGCCCATGGATCCATGTGACGTCCACGTGTCACACTCTGATTCGTCGGTGGTTGCTTCACTTGGATTGCTTGCATGGCATGCATGCATGGCGCCCTGGTTGGCAGCTTTGCATGCATGGCATCCTTGTTGGCAGCCCACCTAGGATGAGGTGATGTGGTTGCTTCACTTGGATTGCTTGCATGGCATGCATGCATGGCGCCCTGGTTGGCAGCTTTGCATGCATGGCATCCTTGTTGGCAGCCCACCTAGGATGAGGTGATGTGGCATGGACCATAGAAGGTGAGTTTGCCACTCTTTTCCTGCTTATTTTCCTGCAATCAAATAATCTCCAAGGACAAGTGGAACTACATTATTCTTAACTAATATACGTGTAAGAAATGCCTTATGCTCCTTTATTCATGAGTATATTGACGGCTAAAGTAGGTACTTAACAGTCGTCAACAGTATGTAGGTGAAATAAGCATAAAAAGAGAAGGAAACCCACCTTTCTATGAGTAGTCCATGCCACCTCTGCTGAGGAGATGGCTGCCACCTAGGAAACATGTGGCATCTATGTCACTGATCCAAGGGAGGCACTCACCGACGAATCAGAGAGCGACACATGGACTTCACAAGGATCCATGGGCCTACCAGAGCTCCATCTTATCAGGAAACTTGGCATACATGGAGGAGTGACCAAAGGGCCCACCTGGAAGCCACCCTGAGGAAGCACACCTCGAGAGGAGGGCCGGGATGGTCAACCGATCCTAGGATCGGCCGAACCGACCTTGCCCCCTCTCATCTCAGCCTTCCACGTGTTGGTCACTCATTGGTCACTCGCTGCATCCTCGGGTGTTTTGAGGCCATTTGGTGCTCCGAGCAAGCCTGGTCCTTGCCTATAAATAGAAGGGGAGGGGCTCCCATTTCTCACACACCACTCTCTCCATTCTCCTCTCACTTTTAGTTTCGAAGGCTAGGGGTAGGCTTGAGTAGCTCTTATTCAGGTTCCAAGTCTACTTGGTAGTCTAGGTATGAGTTCTCTTGTATCTTTATTTCTATGTATGACTTTGATCTACTTCAGTTATTCAGCAAATTTCATATAAAGTTGTGGTAGATCATATGATTGATATGTTCTTGAGTTCATCCATTATTCATCATTTAGAGGCTCGTGTTCTTCATGAACACTACCTTTCGATCCAGTTGAAGGATGATTTACTCATTCCTTATGTGTTTGTTCATAAGTTAGAGGCTCGTGTTCTTCACGAACACGACCCTTTGATCTTGTTGACTAGACATAAGAGAGTTTGTATCCGTTCGTATGACTAGACCTAGTTTGATCTTGTTAGATAGCATGTTTGTGTTGCATGAAGTTTGTGTTTAAGCTACGGTACTCGGTCTAAGTTGACCAGTCTTCTGGTGGCTCTCACCCTGGGTCACAATAGCCCGGGCCGGGTGAAGTCTAGCAGCAATGCAGGCATGGTGCCTGGGTTGTGTGGCTACGTTAGTTATGAGCTTGCCCCCCGTAATGATTGAGGTAGGCCGTAGTGGTGACAGCTGTTGGACCCTTTGAAACCCTCTGCGTGGGGGTATTGTTGTAGGAGTCTAAAGGATAGTTTCGTAGAGTGCTGGTCGTCACGGGCTATCTCCCCGTTTGTACCTGGGTGATGAACCTTACCTTGCATGCAATGCTTTATGCTTATCTCTTGTATCATCTAACTCTGTATGTTTAGTACCATAGAACCTATTGCTAGCTTCGTATGTCCCCCCTAAGCCGTAGTGTGCTAGAGTAGAGGTAGATCTAAGTGTGTGTCACACTACCCTTATCATATCATTTATCTTACCCCTGTCTTTGAGCTATTGTCTTCTATATCTATCTCTTGGTTTACATTCAGTGCAAAAGCATAAGTCTTGATATCCGCCATTGCCTTCCACAGATACGATACCCTTGGAACACTCACTTCCCTGGGGAAATGCTACAATGGTTTATCTGTGCGCTTGCGGATTCGTTCATGATCATTAGATTTACCTCTGGCAAGTCTTGATGCTCACGCTAACTCGGCATCGTTAGTAGTGACGTTAAGAAACGCCAACACTCGTCAGTGTACCCAGGAGTTTCTTACACGCTCACGCTACCCCGGCGCCTAGTGGTGACATTAAGAAACGCCAACAAGCATTTCTAGCGCTGTTGCCGGGGAACGGTTGCTGCATCTATCTTCGAACCTAGTGGTCCTCGTATTTATCCTTTTCGTTTTCTTCTACCTTCACCCCCGTTACCCTTCGAGATACCTTTTTCGTTTTCTTTACTTCTACCTTTACCCTTGTTATCCATGGAAGGTTATCCTTGTAAACACCTTCCACCTTCGAGAAGTGAACCCTCAGAGCCATCTTTGTCTGAACCTACTCTTTCATCTGGCTGTCGGAGTCGCCCCTCTCTCATGAAGCTAATTCAGGATCTTTCCTTCTCGGGGTCAATTCATGAGAACCCCCTCGATCATGTGAGAGACTACGAGTGTCTGGTTGAAACTTCGGGTAAAATCAGAGAATCACCGGATGCTCAGAAAAGGGAAATTTTCCTGCTATACCTCTCTGGAAAAGCACGGGATTGGCACCGTTACTTTGGTAGAGACTACCTCACTTGGGAAAGTTTGAGAGCAGCTTTCTACTCCCGATTCTTCCCGATACAATGTGTCATCTCGTTGAGGATAAGATTCTCAGTCTCAAGCAAGTTGAGGAGGAATCCCTAGGAATGGCATGGACTTGTTTCACCTCCTCGGCGAAAGATTACCCAGTCCTCCACGCCCCCGATTGGAAGCTGCTTTAGCACTTCTGGTATGGGTTGCGGAACGACAAGCCATGTGGCTTAATGCTCTCTCTGGAGGTTCTTTTGTGCACTTGGACGTTGTCGAGGGACAGGAGATCGTGGAATACCTCCGGGATTTCTGCTCCCCTTGCATCCCGGGTCGATGAGGTGCCCGTCAGAAGAAATGTTGAGCCACCTAGATCCATCATCAGCCGAGCTAAGGCTTTAAGCTCCGGCTGAAGATATCATTCCTGAATAGCAGGAATCTAAGGGAAAGATTGCTTAGCGCAGAGTCTACCCTTGGGTTCCCCTTTCGTACCTCTTCTTAGACCTTCTCCCTGAGACTTTGCCTCGTGGGAGGATGGAGAGAGTAATTAGGAAAGAACGAATCATTTCCGGTCGGGATGACTTGTTCGGTTCTAGTTATGATCTCCTAGGGAAAGTACGATAGGCTTATCATGTTCCTACGTCTCGGTTCGAGCTGAAGTGCCTTGCACTAAAGTTACGTATGGGCTGAGGTATCGGTCTCTGCTCTATAATCCTTGAGGATTCATCTATCTGACCGAAGGAGCATGATCACATACCGATCAAATCGTGTGCATTCACTTATGATGCCAAGACCATCGATCGATGCCGATCAGTCAAGAGAAGCTTTACTTCTTATCTTATGCTTGACTTGATTGATGCCCAATGAGAGTTGATCTTTCTAGTTTATCCATAACCTCCCATTGGAAGCTTAGGCTAAACTTCGGGATGTTTCGTCTCTTTGACGAGAACATCGGTCCCTCTACCTAAGGGAAGGATGAGCAAAACCTCACCCTTCACCCGAACTCTAGCTCCTGAACGTACGCCGGCCATTTGAGTTTCTACTCTATCCTCTTTTAGGAGGCTGTGTGTTTTTCTAAGCTGAGTTCAGTCGGAGATCAGTTGCGAGAGCGCTAGCCTTAGTGCTCAACCTTCCATCTCCGAGGTCTACCATATGAGTGCTATAGCTTCTCGAGTCTCGTGATCACCCCAGGAGCTGTCTCAGCCTCCCTGGAATGATCATGTCTGCTTTCAACGTTGTCATCCTTTAGACTCGTGTTCGTATATATGGCACTGACCTTGCAGCTAGAGCTTCACTGATTCATCGATGATTGGTGGTGAGACGGGAAGGACACCACCAATGATGGCTGTAGGAGAAATCTCTCATGGTCGAGCTTATGACCTTAAATAAACAAAGCACTACCAGGAGATGGCCTGGATTAGCATAGGTTTTATTTCCCTTTTCAAATAAAAGCAAGAACATGTTCATAGGATAAGTTGTCCTTCGGGTATTTCTGGTCACTAACCTTTCAGGTGGAGATTGAAAAGAAAGATGGACAGGTGATGCCTACGAACATGTGAGCTACATCAGCTGCAACACCTAAATAAGCTTTGGTGAGGGAACATTTACAAAAGGAAGCTTGATCACCGCACACTTGAGTTTTGTTGCCTAGCAATGCAAACTTCAAGTGTGGGGGAGATATGTGAGCATCCTGAGTAAAGTTCCTCCTCTACTAAATCTTATCCTGGTGTGGAGATGATGTTAGCTCTTGCATCTTGCCCACTAGCTAGGTAAGTCCTGCTTTTGACATTAAACAAAGCCCTTCCGGGAGGTTGCCCGAGGTTCACCGTCTTATGCTCATGCTTTTGTTCCTTTTCGAAAGTAGCTTGGTCATGCTTTCATGCTTCCTTTATCTTTGTTCTTATGCTCTGGTTTGAATGTATATGCATGACATACGTTCATAGACTGTTTTAAATTAAGCATGGTGCTTAGGTTAAAATCTGTCTTCTTCAATCAAAAGAAGACATGTTAGGTTAAAATCTGTCTTCTTCAGTCAAAACAAGACATGCTAACGTACAAGTTAAGGTGAACGAACGGGAACAATGTGAACACAACTATCAAACATAGAGGAAACCTTAAGCTAGGATCTAGGAAAACTAAGCTGACAGAGATACTATCAAGATTGATTCTAGGAAAGACATATGTAGAAGATTAGGCATAAGAACAAAGCTGATTCATAAAGAGATAACCGAGATAGATTAGCTAGGAAACAACAAAGAAAACTAAGATAAGATAGCCATGAACTAGATGCCAATAAACATGATTCATGGAATAAGAATGGTAAGATTACTTGATAGGGAAACGAGCAGCACAAAACTACTCACTACAGATTAAGCTACTAGGTAGAACGAAAACTCTAAGGTAAGCTATGTGGCACTAAGGCACACAAACCATGTTTGGAAAAAGGTAGGCTTGATTAGATATACGAGGCACATGGTTTGATCTTGATCTAGAACCATAAAGGTTTAGAGCTTTAAAGAGACTAGATCATCAAAAGAGATACTGAGATAGATCGAGCTGACGGAGAACGTCTAACAAACGATTAGCATATATGAGAGAACAAGATTATGAGCTAGGTTCATTTTAATTAACAAACGATATGTAAAGGATATTTCATAAAGAAAATACCCTAAGTTGGAATTAATGCAATATTATATATTTTTTTGCAAAGACCGAAGTAAAGAACTAGTCAAGTTTTATTCATAAAGATTCCTTTACAGATTATACCAATTAAACATTTAACTTAGAAAAGGTATACTATATGAATCATCTAATCGTAACTTTATGATTCGAGTGGATCATATTATTATTGAAAACATCATGGTATTGGTATTAATCAAATTAATATTTATTTATAAAACTGGTGTAAAAGCCTAATCAACTTTTAATTAGAAAAGTCTATTTAAATATTAATCAGATTAACATTTGATTTATGAAAGACCGAGGTAAGAATCTAATTAGATTTTATTAACAAAAGCATGTAAAATAATTATTAATCAAATTAATATTAGTCATGAAAGTCGGTGTATAGCTCTATATTGCTTTTATTCATAAAAGGTGTGCATAACTAAGCTTTAATCAAAATTAATAACAAATTAATTTTCAGAAAACATGCATAAAGAAAACTCACCACTAACGTGTTCTTTATTTCATTATGAACCTAACGCAACTTGAACGGATTAAAACGGAGCTAAAACATGGATTTTATGAGCAAAACAAGATATAGGGCCCTAGATGTGATAACTATAGATTTCAAGGGCTCCCAGAGAAGATTCACAAGACTCTATAAACAGTGCTCGTGAAACTGATATAACCCAGAGTTAGATCTGTAAAAGGGGCTCGAGTTGGATCTGATTGAGAAGATCTACTAGATCTAGGGGCTCATCTGGAAAACATCCAAGAAACAAAACTAAACTAAAGATTAGATGGAATTGTAGGGGCCTAAGTGCAAAGCTGCACCTCCCTCTTCTTCTACCTCTGGCCATGGCGGACAGGGGCACTAGGCGTCGGCGATTGGGGTGCTCCGGCGGCGTGGGATCTCGGGCGGGATGCGCAGGAGATAGAGGAGGGGTAGGAGATCGTGATGGAGTGTTTCACCGGCGGTGGAGGGTCGTGGCGGTGGTCGAATTCCGGCGGCGGGAGGACGGCGGTGGTGAGCAGGGGCTGCCGGATTTTGTGGAGGCGACGGCGCTCCGGTGCTTCACCAGCGACGGGAAGGAGCTCCCTAGGCTCAGCTCATCGTCGCGGAGCTCTTGGCAGGGTCGGCTCTGCCCGGCAAGCGACGGAGGCGGCGTTCCGCGCGGTGGCCGGCGATGACACTCGGCTCGGGCAGCTGCTACCGGCGATGCAGAGGTGAGGTGGCGCGCCGCGAGGGCGGCGCTGGGGGCAGGGACGCGCGGGCTGCGCCTTGCCCTTTATAGGCGCGCACGCCAAGGCCAAGGGGCCTGGCGGCGGCGGCGCTGCGCCGGGCTGCACAGCAGCTCTGCTGCGTGCTTGGCCAGATGGGCCTGGCCGGGCCGGCTGGAGCGGGCTAGCGGCTTGGGCCGGAGCGGGTCGGTCCTTCGGGCTCAGCCCGGTAGAATAGGATTTTCTTTTTTTATTTTTTACGAAATTATTTCTTGTGTAAAGAAAAATCTAGGAAAAACTAGATAATTCATTTAAAGCACAGAAAATGCTCCAAAAATCCCAAAAATTCTAGGAAAAATCCTAGAGATACATTGGGACACGAACAATCCAAATAAAATATTTGGAGCTCATAAAAAAGATTTTAGAGCCTTGTAATAAATAGAATAAGCTCAGAGAAAATGAGAATAAATTTCAGAAAAAAATCCGGAAAATTCTCGGAAGGGTTTGGTCAGCACCTAAGCGTGTTTTTAAAACGTTTTGCACTCAAAAACACCAAGATGCATCGCATGAATGCAACACACATAATCATTTTATTTAATTTAGAAAATCAAACAATGTTTTTTTCTTATACTATATTTCCTGTAAAGAAAATAAATGTTGGATTTAAAAAAAATTATGAAAAAATTGTTATTTAATTATTCTCTCTATTCACATCCTGAAATTGGAAATTTCAGGGTGTGACATCTAACTGGCGTACCGCCGGTTTTAAACCTCTTCTCTTCTTAGGGCAGTGGTGGATGCCGTTCAGCGCTGCAGATGGTCTTAGGGCAGCAATCTGTAGGTCGCCAATCAATGCATCATGTAAATTAATGGCTGGTTGTAATTCTCACCCCGTCACCCCCTCTGTTGACGGCGCGAACTTGTTGTAATTCTTCTCCCTCTTAATGAAATACGTGCAAGGCACTGTCGCGAAAAATATTCTGTGACCGGGTCAACCCACGAACCAAACTGGCACTACGGTCCAGCCCAACCTCGCCCACGGCATTGCCCTCAGCTCGGCTCGTGAATTTTGCTGCCCACGCGAACTCGGCTCGGCTCGCTCCCATTCTTCCGACTCTGTCTCCAGTGCGCCCCCCAAATTGCACCAGGTGCCCGTTGACCATCACAAACCCCGAAGGCTTCAATCGTCGCGCCGTCGCCAGATGGGGCGCCGGAGACGATCCCATCTCGGCCACATCTCCATTCCTGATTCATCGTGCTCCCCTTGTGTTCGCGGATCTATTCGCGGAACTGCGTCACCACATTCTGCCGGAGGCGGACATTTGATCTTGGTTAATTCGTTCATAATTTAATATTTTTGAGTGCATATCAGAGCGGATGCTACCTGCCTTCAATCGCCACTTGGGACGCCCAAAAGTTTTATGTGAATGCCTCAAATCCGACCTCAAACTGGTTCCCCTGCGTCAGCTTCGCGGCGGCAAGCGTCGTCCCGGTCGCAGCGGCTCGTCAATCAATCCGATCCCAATGTGAGAAAACAGGTTACTGAGGTGAGCATGCGCACAAAGCTCCATCCAGCCATCAACCTAAAGGGTCGTGATTCCCCTATTCTATGTTTCTTGAATTCCTCTATAGATCTCATTAATGATTAGTCCATCGCACTGTGGTACCCATGTTTTCTGAAACGTCAATGTTACTGTGTTCCAAAAATCTGGTTGAATCATCAGGAGTCAGGTAGCTGTCAGTTTAGTGTTCATGGTTTTGGTCTATTTTGTTATTAGTGTGTAACCAAAACTCAAGGAGCTACACCCTATTTATTCTACAATGCCACTTTGGTTACTAAATACATTATTATGGTAATTATCTGAAATTATCGTAAATCATATACAAGGGGCACAGATTCTAGTATTCATTTTAAAAAATTATCATAAATCCTATATAAGGGGCACATAAGCTAGTTATAATTTTCAAAATTAGCATAAATCGGATAGGCACAGATTATAGTAAATCATTTTAGAGAAAACTTTCATGAATAGATTCCTGGAAATCACAATTGTTAGAGATATTATGGTAAATGTATACTCTTGCGTTCTCACAGATATGGTAATTTGTTCTCAGTTAGTCAGTTCCCTAATTTATCGTAGGTTGTGTTTTTTAAATTCTGTCCACATGCGCACAAATTCCAATATATAATTATGTGTATTAATATCTAAATTTATGTGATGTCTGTGTTTTCTCTCTGAAAAATATGTCTAATGGCATGATGAATATCGCATAGACTTGGCTGTTTTGGCTACTGTTATATCCCGTGTGATAATCAGTGTACATTTGACTTTTCTGAAAATATGTTTTATTTGGCTTTCTTTTTGGAAATTGTTCCTTGGCGCTCCTTTTCATGTGTTTACTTTGCCTATGATGATTTGAAATGTTTGCCCACAGATTTAGTTTTGCAATAAACAAATGGGTAACCTTGAATTTTGTGAGGTACTGGAACTATCTGTTTTAATGCTCTGTTCTTGTTTTTTTTGCTTATGTTTCTCATATCTGTCATCAAAACATGTGAAACGTCCATTCCCATGCTACCAAGCCTGGGATGGACGTGTCACATGCTTCTCGGGCTGATATGAAGTCCTTTCTCCTCCAAACCTATTGCGTTAGCTATCATGAATTTTCTTATGCTCCAAGTTCAAATGAAAAAGGCAAACTGTCTGAGGCAAATTTCTTCTTTTATATGTCCTTTTGTTATATTTTATTTTGCTAATGAATCATTTTCTCTAGAAGTCTGCTTAATCTTTCATATGAGGTTTTCCATCAGAAGTTTCCTCATATTTTTGTAGTTGCAAATCAACATTGATGATGTTGAACTTGTTTGGTACTGGAACTTTTTCAGCTATGATCTCTTCAAGGTAAGTTCATCCGCATATGATGTTATAAATTTTTGCCCAGTTTTTTGTACTTGGAAAACATTATGATGACCTTTGAACTTGTGAGGCACTGGAACCGTTCTTCTTCTTCTGCTTTGTGTGACTTTCAGTTTTTCCTTATTTGCCTCATGTCTGTCATCAAAATGTGGGAAACATCCATTCCCAAGCTATCAAGCATGGGATGGACATCTCCCACGCTTCCATGGCTGATGTGAACTTCTTTTTCACCAAATCATGCGGCATTTCCTATTATGAATTTTTCTTATGCTCCAAGTTCAAGGTCAAATGATAAGGCAAACTGTCTAAGCCTCTAAGGCAAATGCTACATCTAGATGAATTGTGTGCTATGTTTTTTGCTTGTCTGTGTGCTATGTTTTCCTATCTGATTAAGGTACTGAAATGTTTTCCTATGAATTTACTTTGCATTATGGCTATGATTATACAAATGTTTTGACTTGATTTCTAGTTGCAAAACTATCATAGGTTTCCTATGATGATGCAAAGCATTTTCATGACGCTGAACTTGTAAGGTACTGCAACTATTTTTATCAGTTGAGGTGCATCATCTTTTTCAAGGTAAGTTTCCTACGCCTATGATGGTATAAATGTTTGCCCAGTTTTTGTAGTTGGAAAAGAATCTGACGACCTTGAACTCGGGACGTAGTGAACTGTCATTGTTGGCCTGTGTTGCTTGTTTGCGCTTTTGTGTGACTGATAGCTTTTCCTTATTTGTCTCATGTTTGTCATCAAAACATGGGAAACGTCCGTTCACATGCTATCAAAGCCTGGGATGGACGTCTCCCATGCTTCCATGGCTGATGTGAACTCTTTTTTCACCAAATCATGTGGTGTTTCTTATTATGAATTTTTCTTATGCTCCAAGTTCAAGGTCAAATGATAAGGCAAACTGTCTGAGACAAACCATTCTTTCTAGATCAAATGTGTGCTATGTTTTTGCTTGTATGTGTGCTATCTTTGAGATAGGAATATGCTCACTTGCTGCACACTTCTCTGAAAATCTGAATTTTCTGATCATTATACATCACTTGATTTAGCTGGTAGCTAATATCGATTTAGTTATGTACTAAGTACAACTATAATTTGGTATTATTAGTCTAAAGTGGTTTGATGTAATTTATCCATACATCACATGTAAATTGTCCATCTCAACTATGTAAATTTTTATGATGCATATTAAAATCTGAAAATGTGGTGTATGTGTTTTTTCTCTGAAAATCTATGTAATGGCATGATGAAAATCACACAATTTTTGATTCTCTGATTTGTTTGATGAAGATGATCACACAGATTGGGCTTCTGTTATAATCTGTGTGATTTGATTTTTCTGAAAATCTGTGTTATTTTGTCTTCTTTGGAAATTTGTGTGATGGCTGCTCCAAAATCACACATATTTGTAGGCCAAAAACAAATTCGTGTGATTCTTGGCCCCAAATCACATGTGTGACAGGAGCCCTCAAAACACACGGGTGACAGATAGACAGTTCCTTCTAAAGATATGGAGTGTCAATATATCAATACAATGTTTATATATACTAATAGTGCATACAATTTGATTAACTGTTGGCCGCCAAAATTGATGAAGCTGACAGTTTTTTTAAAAAATCCTTTATATCTTACATTTTAAAAATAAGGAAATCCTTGGTTAGAAATCATATCACATACTGAACTTTAACGTCCATCCATTAGTTCTTTGCTCACAATTGCTTATACATTTTATTCAAAAGAAGCATATGCACAATGTCAAGTGCACATTTATATTTTTTATTGATAATTTTGTGGCCCAAGCCCAGCATGCGAAGCAGATGGATACAATCATACAAGTTTCCCTTTAGTTAAAGCTCTTCCGGCAAAGGCTGAAACTTGTGCTGCAGAACTGCTATGAAGTCTGAAGTGGTGTAGCCACCGATACTGACGGTTGACACGCAGTTCTGGTCCTCTGCACGGGTGATTCTCCGTGCGTTCCGTAACCTTGCCCTCATAGTAGCCCACCTACTTGAAAAGTAACCTTGATCACCAATTTCTGTGTAAGCCTGGTGCAGCCACATGCATTCGCCGTAGTAGGTGATTAGATTTGATTTTATTTACACACTACAGATTGCAGTTCATAATAAGCTGACAATGGGGAAGAAGGAGAGAGCGTACCGAGGTTACCGAGCTTGGTAGGTTGTCGAAGGGGATGTCCCAGGCGACCATGAAGTCTCGTTTCCGGCCATTGACGTCCTGGCCCCGGAAGACCCTGGCGCCCTCGCTGCCCTGCGCCTGGGCGGGCTGCTTGACGTGGAGGAAGGAGATCCACTGGCCGTTGTGGATGGTGCGCGGGGGCTGGGTGCTGTAGACGTACCCGTACCAGTCCTGCCGGTCCTCCAAGGTGACGTCGTTGCCGGTGGCGTTGTAGATCAGGACCAAGGTGCTCACCCCGTTGCCGTAGCGCTCCTTGCTCTTCCAGGCGAAGTCGAGGGCGTCCAGGTTCTTGGAGTCGGCGTGGATGAGCCTTGTGGCCTCCCGGGCCCGGTCCACCTGGGTTATCTCCCTCCCTCTGTACCTGGGCATCGCTCTCAGGGTTGCGTCCGTGATCGGCACCCCAAACAGATTCATGCTTCCTGCTCTACTAGTACTAAGTTTGTTTCTTCTAATTATCTCGCTCTTACCGGCCGCATGCGCCCAATGCCCTCTGGCTTCTTCGCACGTCAGTGGATGGAGTATATATAGCCAGTTGCAGCTAGGAGCGCAATTATATGTGGTAGTTGGCTACATGCCCCCAGCATTATATATATACATGTATGTAGGCATTGCAGGCATCTTCAAAGAGTGGCTACCAAAGCTCTAGGTGTCCAGCATTATATATATACATATTGGGCAGCTAGCGCAGGAGGGGAGATCGAGAGCAAGCCGAGATGGCGAATTGCTTTGGTGACGTGGTGGACAACTACATGTTGGATACTATGCCCAGGTACGTTGGCCTAAAGAAGACCCAGGAAGACCGAGCACGAGAGGCCGCGTTGCTTAGCCAGAATGATGGCAAGTTCGACAAGGCACAAAAGTACGTTTAGTATGTGTGTGTGTGTATCATGAATTTCTTCATGGGAACCTTCTCAATTTTACATCAAGTACGTATGTGCTACTTGCAGATATGTGGACGACCTCAAGACGTTCTTCGGCAACGGGGTGACGACGCTGTGCCTGGTCTACAACCAGACCGGCGGCACCCTGCGGTACGTGGACGACAGGGACTGGTTCGGCTACATCGGGACGACGCCGTACCCGACGGAGATCGGCAACGGCCAGTGGGCGTCCTTCCTCCACGTGAAGCGGACGGCCGCGTCGTCGGGCTCCATGGGGGGCGTCGTCTACCGCGGCAGGGACGGCAGCGGCCGCGAGCGCGACTTCATGCTCGGCTGGAGCGCGCCGTGGGGTGCCTTCTACCGGAACAAGGCCTACTGCGAGATCGGCAACGTCGGCTCCTTCCAGTCCAGGTGGGGTGACCTCTACAATCGAGTCAGCAACGCCAACTACCACTGGACAGCCAGGGAGACTAACTGCTCTATCGAGGCAGACATTGACAGGGGTACTTCGCCCTACTACAAAGCCTATATCAAGATCCCTTACCGTCCATAATTAAGCGGCGCCCGATCAGAGCTGCAGGGCCTTGGACAGGACCCTTATTTATCTTGTCAGTTTTTCTTGCATAAATTTCTCGTGCTGCCAGCTTAATTATATGATGAACGTACGAATAATGTGGTCTAGTTGCACACTATTGTACCAATCGTATTGGAGATGAAACAATAAAGGTAGAGTTTGTTAGTGTTTATCAGCAATTTATCTTCTTTCTTTATTGTTGAACACTACGTCCGAAATGATTTGTGCTTGCGCGTCCAAATTAATGTGTTGACGGGTGGGCACCGTTGGAGAAGGGGGTTTTAGTCCCAGTTGGTAAGAGCTTTAGGTACCTAAGGGACCAATTACCAACAGTGACATGGGGGGTGGGGGGGCACGCCAACGTAAAAAAAACACGCGCATGTCGCAAGACAAAAGTCACGCAAAATATGTGCGTGCACGGTGCGGGGATTTGAACTCATGGTCTCTAACCTCACGTGTGGCTTCCTTACCATCTCACCTACGAATCACATGTGATTGAGTAGAGGATGTAATCCTCCTATAGTAACTCGTGGGAGACCCTTTAGTCTCGGTTCGTAACACGAACCCAGACTAAAGGGTCTCGGGTCTTTAGTCTATGTTGGTGTTACGAACCGAGACTAACCCCCCCTCTTTTGTCTCGGTTGGTAACACTAACCTAGACTAAAGGCCCGAGACCCTTTAGTCTAGGTTCGTGTTACGAACCTAGACTAAAGACCCTCCCTTTAGTCTAGGTTGGTGTTACGAACCGAGACTAAAGGGTCGGAGCACTCCTGCTACTTGTGGCCACGTCGATGCAAAAGTTTTAGTCTAGGCTCCAAAATTCAACCGGGACTAAAGGGGTGAAACAAAGATCCATTCTCTACTAGTGGGGATTGACACCCGTACCCGGAGCCGATCGGCGAGCATCCGCCAGCAGAGATACCAATGTGCTGACAGGCGACCTAAGTGCTCGCCAGCGCATATGCACCCCATATGTGCTGGTGAGCGATGCTGCCCACAAAAGGGTGCAAATAGCTTCTTCTCCACCCAATTTTTCAGTTGGAGATTGCCCGAGAAGATCTTGGCGAAAGCTCAAAAACACCAAACCAAGGGGGAAGGTTTTCTTCTTGATTTCTTTGGTTTAAGTGGTTGTGTAAGGTGAGTTTGTGCCATCCCATTCTTCTTTTTTCAATTTATACCCCCACAATTATTTGTAGCTTTATTAGTAGCTAGGTTGTCATCTAGATCTAGATCTAGATCTAGATCTAGATCTAGACCTAGTATAGTTAGAAGAGAGAGGAGGGAAGACAGATAAAATGAGCTTGATTGTTTTTGTAAATAAAATTCTATAATCATATTATAACCACTACAAAGCTATGCTTGTCATTTTATTATAATATAGAATTGAGTTTGATTATATGTTTCCTACTTATTAAGTATTACATAGAATTGAGTTTGATTATATCGCTACTAGACTTCCCCGGTTTCCCTAGAGATCGAATTCCTAGGGAAATGGCCGAAAACAGTAGGGAAACAGTTTCTCTAGCGCGTTTTAGGGAAAGTTTCCTAGGGAGGAAGTCGACAGGAAATGGAACTTTGCCCTAGGAAGCAATCGGAAAACTGCAGGGGTTTCTTTTTAGGTGAGTTTGATTGAATTTAATATAGAATTGAGATTGATTGATTTCTTGTTATTAATTATTACATCCATTAATTTAATATAGAAATTGAGTGTCATTATTTTCCACCTACTCATTAATTATTGCATTTATAGCTTAATTTTATCTAATGTAATATAGAAATGGTTTTGGATAATATTTCTTCCAACCTTTTAAGTGTTACATCCATAGTTTTATTGAGTTTGAATAATTTAATATAGGATTCAGTTTGATCATGTTCCCTCCTACTAAACTATTAATTATTACATCCATAGCTTATTAAATTAGTTAATATAATATTGAATTGTTGCCATAAGTAGTTAAAGATGGAAGATAGGGCTAGTATGTAAGACATACAGAGACATTCAAACACACATTCATGTTATAGACGTATATCAAAGTTTGTCAAGGCAGCAAAAAGAAACACGTTCGTAGTATGTAGCTAAAGCAAATGTGTTGTCTGTGTTTTGACTACAACAACAATATTGTATTGGAGGATACTGATGTCATCCAGAGGCATTTGATAATCTCTATTCCAAATGGTTGATTATTAATAATGTGAATTATTTATTATGTCCAGTGAAATTCGTAATAATGTGAATTATTTGTTATTCAAGTTTGTTGTGTCATATTATGTGGTTGGAGATACATATTTAAAATTGATGGCTAAACGTTGGTGTGAAGTATAAACACTCAGAGCATTGTTCTAGTGCTTGGAAGTACCGAGTAGTACCAAGTAATACCTTGTACTGATATTTTTTCACCAGCTAATTTATTTGGATAGTACCAAGTACTTAATACCGGATCCACCAAACTGGTACTACCCTACTTGTACTACTTGGTACTACCACTGTTATATTCTATCGAATGGATGACTCATATTAATTACAAACATCATAAAATTTCCCAAACACTAAATAATTCATGATAAATAATATATTGAATGGTTGCCAAAAATAAATTGTGACGAGCGGTGTAAAGTCCCCGACAACACAGAAACCATCTATGTGCTGGAGGGTGGCTTGAGACACCGCTAGCATAGAACCGTTTGTACAGGAGGGAAAGCACCCGCCAACGCAAACGACATTTGTGCGTGCTCAAGATTGCTGAAGAGTGCAAAACTAATGTAACAAAAAGAGGGGTGCAGAACACACCAGCACAAACCCGGCATTGATGACACTACCCTAACTTGTTGCTGGAATCGCTGCTTATATCTAGCTAATAGTTCACCAGGTTTTCGTTTTCATTTCTTCGGCAAAATACCATATACTTATCTGATGCAGCCACTAATCCCTCACGCGACGTGATATCCCTCACACTCATATCCCTCACATCTCTTGTGCTGTGGTGCAGTGGCTAATAGTTCGTGCTCTAATGTCATGATAATTTCCGACACATTGGAGATCTTGAGATTATGAAACTACCACAGACACCTCACATTTTTTGTGGATAAAAGATAGCGGAATAAATTCAGCAAAATAGGAACATCAAGCATGATAAAATTCCTACCAGTGAGTTACGCCGTTGGTCCAATGGGCATAGATCTATCATCAATACTCATTATACATAAGAAGGAATGGGAGTTCTTTCTCAGCTAGAAAAAGAAAAGATGGGTTGGATCTTGATCTGTCATCTTGTGTTTGAGAAGCAATATGCAACTGTCAGACACTCATCTTCTGAGAATAGGGCAGGATATTGGACTGATATTTCTTTCTTAGGGACCCTACATACTATCCAGCCAAAAACGTCTGTTCCTGGTCCATCCCCTAAGGTTTGCACCATCATATACATATAGCGCTGCACTTAGTTTCTTTCAAGCCAGTGTACAAACTACTACTCACTCAGTTCCAAATTATAATTCGATTGAACTTTTTCACCTCAAGTTTGACCGTTCATCTTATTTAAAAAATTATACAAATATATTCAACTTTTAATCATTTTTTGAGAACTTTTATTAATTAAATCTCATAATTACAGAAGCTAGAATGAAGTGGTTATATCTATCCATGTGTCAGCCATCGGTGCTTTAGCTATTGAATCGAATTACATATGCTTGCGCAGATTGGGCGTGGACACGGGCATGTGCATTTAATTTGGTATTTCTTTTTCTGGTAAAGATTTTATGGCCACCGCTCACTCCAAATTAACTAAGGAGAACACATCCAACGGCAGAGATCCAACATCCTGGTCCCAGCTCAGCTGTCTCGATAATATGCAGCAGTCTGTTATTTGGCCCGTTATGATGTGTGGGATGGGCGTACACTAGTTAGGGCCACACGAAGATAAGGTATAATCATTCATCAGATCCATATGTGTCCATCCATTCTGCATATGGATATAAGCGTGATTCACGAGGTCATTGATCCATGACAATGACATCTACCTACTGCCTCCGTTCCAAATTATATGTCTTTTTGGGTTTTCCGGATTCATAAACATGATGCATGTTTATAAATCTAGAAAACCCAAAACGACCTATAATTTGGAATGGAGGGAGTAGAAAACAAGAACGCTTTCAAGTGGGTGCTTGGTGTCATATGATCAGCCATGAAAAAATTGAAGCCTGCATTTCAACAAAGGTTGTATCCAAAAAAGTGAATTTCACTGTGGGTCTATAAACTTTTTTCGAGATCTCATCTAGGTCATGTTAAGTTTTGAAAAGAGTTTGAATTTTGTTTGCTATTTCTAAATAAAATTTGGTGAAAATTCAATTTGCCGAGTGCGCGGCTCTAACTTGTTGCTGGAATCGCTGCTTATATCTAGCTAATAGTTCACCAGGTTTTCGTTTTCATTTCTTTGGCAAAATACCATATACTGATCTGATGCAACCACTCATCCCTCACGCGACGTGATATCCCTCACACTCGTATCCCTCACATCTCTTGTGCTGTGGTGCAGTGGCTAATAGTTCGTGCTCTAATGTCATGATAATTTCCGACACATTGGAGATCTTGAGATTATGAAACTACCACAGATACCTCACATTTTTTGTGGATAAAAGATAGGGGAATAAATTCAGCAAAATAGGAACATCAAGCATGATAAAATTCCTACCGGTGACTTACGCAGTTGGTCCAGTGGGCATAGATCTATCATCAATACTCATTATACATAAGAAGGAATGGGAGTTCTTTCTCAGCTAGAAAAAGAAAAGATGGGTTGGATCTTGATCTGTCATCTTGTGTTTGAGAAGCAATATGTAACTGTCAGACACTCATCTTCTGAGAATAGGGCAGGATATTGGACTGATATTTCTTTCTTAGGGACCCTACATACTATCCAGCCAAAAACGTCTGTTCCTGGTCCATCCCCTAAGGTTTGCACCATCATATACATATAGCGCTGCACTTAGGTTCTTTCAAGCCAGTGTACAAACTACTCGCTCAGTTCCAAATTATAATTCAATTAAACTTTTTCACCTCAAATTTGACCGTTCATCTTATTTAAAAAAATTATACAAATATAGTCCACTTTTAATCATTTTTGAAGAACTTTTATTAATTAAATATCATAATTACAGCAGCTAGAATGAAGTGGTTATATCTATCCATCTCTCAGCCATCGGTGCTTTAGCTATTGAATCGAATTACATATGCTTGCGCAGATTGGGCGTGGACACGGGCATGTGCATTTAATTTGGTATTTCTTTTTCTGGTAAAGATTTTATAGCCACCGCTCAATCCAAATTAACTAAGGAGAAACACACATCCAACGGCAGAGATCCAACATCCTGGTCCCAGCTCAGCTGTCTCGATAATATGCAGCAGTCTGTTATTTGGCCCGTTATGATGTGTGGGATGGACACTAGTTAGGGCCACACGAAGATAAGGTATAATCATTCAGCAGATCCATATGTGTCCATCCATTTCTGCATATGGATATAAGCGTGATTCACGAGGTCATTGATCCATGACAACGACATCTACCTACTGCCTCCGTTCCAAATTATATGTCGTTTTGGGTTTTCTAGATTCATAAACATGATGCATGTTTATGAATCTAGAAAACCCAAAACGACCTATAATTTGGAATGAAGGGAGTAGAAAACAAGAACGCTTTCAAGTGGGTGCTTGGTGTCATATGATCAGCCATGAAAAAATTGAAGCCTGCATTTCAACAAAGGTTGTATCCAAGAAAGTGAATTTCACTGAGGGTCTATCACTGGTGGAGCGGGAGCCTTTCCTACCGGTTGGGAAGGGGGATATCTCTCTAAGACCCAACCGGTACTAATCATTAGAGAGGAAAGGCCCCCCTTTGTTACCGGGTGGACAACCGGGACTAAAGAGTGCCTTTAGTCCCGGTTGGTATAACCAACCGAGACTAAAGGGGGCACGCCTGCGCACCCCTGCGCCTGAGCGCACACCCTTTAGTCTCGGGTGGTATAACCAACCGAGACTAAAGGGGGGTATGCCTGCGCCTGAGCGCACCCCCTTTAGTCTCGGGTGGTAATACCACCCGGGACTTAAGGGTCCCCGGTTATTTTTTTTTGTTTTTCATTTCCAATTGTTCTAATATTATTATACGTGTATATCAAGCGTATTTGTGTGTACTATACGTGTATGTATAAATGTTTGCACTAATTATACGTGTCTACTATACATATTATATCAAGAGAATAAACTTATAAATAAATATATTTACACACAATATATTACATCGAAAGTGGTGATAGTATTTTTTGAAACTAGTATATATACATCAAAATATTGTTTCATTCTAATTCTAGTCTCAAGTTCCACCGAAGGTGCTAATTAACATTTCTGAATTGGATGACCGTCATAATAATGTCTTCCCTTTGAGCTAATCACCTCATCCATCAAGAATACCACGAGACCTTCTTGAATCGCCAAGAGACGATCCTTCTCAATGATTGCGTCCCTAATCATAGAGTTTTGTAATGTGCGAATATGTTAATACATAACACCCAAGAATTAAATATATAAGCGGTTAGAAAATGATGTATTATTAATAGGTTTAGAATAATACTTACAGTATAATCTCCTGGGTCTGCAGTGCAGAAATTGTGGATGTACTCGCACACATAGTATGCACATAAATTGGTCCCTTGTTCCTGTCTCATACACTAAATTGGAGAAAACAATTATGAAATATTAGTGTTATTCCTTTTATAATTTGCCCAAGCTAAAGTTGTTTTTTGGTTTACGTACCAGAAAATCGGTATAGAATCTAACTTTAGGTTTCCATGGTACAGGGTTCATAAGAATGAATTTTTCCCAAGCTCTCGCGGACAATAATGAAAGTTAGAGCTAGTGTTAGTAAAAGCACATTGTTGCATAAAAGGAAACGTATTGGATAGAATTACTACTCTTGAAAGATATCTTGAAGGTCTTGGTATTTGTCAGGGTTTCTTTTCAACGAATCAAAGACCATGACGTTGCTCTTGTCGACTTCAATTATTAGAATCCAGTGGAAGCTGTATATACATGCATGCTGAAAAGATGAGAACTAAATAATAATAACTAGGATAACTAGAAATGCAAACCCTTAACAAGATGGTAATCGCACATACTCGAAGTTGTAAGGTAGTAGTATCAAATCCTTGAAATGCAGCCGATTCAAGGTCCTAAGGATTGTTGTGAATGCGACCTTTGGGCATTGCCTTACTTGGTCTTGACAAACTAATGATGGGTCCATGAAACCTATTCAGTGATAACCCTTCTTTCGCATCGTAGTAAGTTCCAGACTACAGAAAATGAAAGACAAAGTTAATTAGCGGATGCATTAATTTATTAATTAGCATATGAATTGCACCGTCACTTACAGGCACCAGGCAATGATAAGATCGATATTCAGGGAGTCAAGATGGTAAATTTCATAAATATCCTTGAATTCCAGCCAGACCAACTTCTCGCCTTCACCAGCAAAATCATCCGGTCTAATAAGCATGCCAATCATCTCCGGGCCCTCTTTAGATGTCTTCATGTAAAAGTCATGAAATCTGCGCATCTGAGTAGGCAGTTTCTTCACCAACTCTGGCCTGACAAGAGATTTTCCTGGCTGGAAGTGTCGTCTAGGTATGAAGTTTTTATCCCGAGGAGGTGATTACTGGCCGAGAACAGTTTCTATTGGGAGCCCTATTGCTTCTTGCATTTGAATGACTGCCGCTAATTGTTCTGTAGGCATAAGTGCAAGAGCTCGTTCAGGTGCAGTGAGGCCGGAGGGGACGTAAGTCTGTACTCCCGACGTCGATGCTTCTGTTGGCTTCTTTGTTGAAGGCTCTTTCGCCGACGTCGACGCTTGTGTTGGCTTCTTCTTCTTCCTATAATCCTGTGGCATCGTCGACCCCGGTACTTGGTCGATAACTATTTGGTGACCCTCCTCGTCTCTTCTTCTGTAGGGACTTCTGCAGGGAGCGGTCATAATCAGTTTTCAATTGTACCTATTTCTTTTCATTTTCCTTCCTCTGTATGAAAGCTCTGAGTTTCACCGGATCTACTTTCTTCTTTTCTTCCAGCCGCCGCTGTCTACCTTCCAAAGTTATTTTCTAAAAAAAATCCTTTACTTGTTTTTGGCACTCCGCCTCATTTTGAGATTCTGTCATGTCATATGGTAGCTTTCTTTTAATGGGTTGCTTTTTCCCTTTCTTCGTCGGGGGGTTCGGATTTGGCGGGGGCATAGACTTGGTAGATTGTGACCGGGACCTCTTGGGAGCCAGCTTTGTGGAAGATTGCTTTGGTGAAGGTTCCTTTGGTGGTGATTGATGACGAGGGAGGTTATCGTCATTATCGCTCGCACCAGCAGAATTCGCAGGTTGTGGAGACGGTGAGCGATGAGGACTCGGTGACGACCCAGGAGATGGTGGCTGCTGCTCGGCAACACTCACGGGTATCAGTGGCGGCATCTTAGGTATTATGATGTACCGTTTGGGCCACAATACGATACCATGAAGCGCATCCTGGAGTGTCCTTTCCCCGTCACCTCCTGGGATGTCTAGCTCTATGTTGTTAAATTGTGGGTCAACAACCTCCTCCACACCTACTGAGGCGTAGCCAGGTGGAATCTGCATGCCGTGGCTTGTACGTCCTAGGAGAAGTGCAAAAGCACTTCCGTACGCCACCTATATATATATATGTATGTATATATATATATATATATATATATATGATGAAGTTATTAAATGTCTGAGACATGCATCAAAGGTTGAGATAATAAATTGCATGTATTAATCATATTTATACCTTCAATGTGATGTTGCCGAACGGCGTGCAGCTCACATGCGGTGCACTGACAGAGTTCATCCACAGGGTACCGTTCATTGTCCTCCACTTGAACATCTTCAAGGATTGCCCTTTGTTCTTCGGGGGCCTCTGTGGAAGCACAACTACTTTTGCGAGCGGAAGGGCTAATGACGGGATCCACCGGTACTTGGGGCAGTGCTCCAGACTTGGCAATCTCAGCTACCACGACGGTCACTCGTCGTTCAATCTCTGCATTCATACGTTCTTCATGTTGTTTAAGTTTATCTTCCATCGTCTCGTGCCACTGCGCCAGTTCACGCTCTTTTCTTCTTTTGCGGCTTTTATAGGTGTCTTCGTATCCCTTGAAAGCAAACTTCCACGGTACAACCCCGTAGCCCCTGCAACGTCCTGGGTGTTCCGGATTCCCGAGCGCATAAGTTAGCTCATCATTCTCTCTGTCAACAATCAGTCGGCCCGCTTTGATATCTTCAACTTTTTTCATAATCTGAAGTGCCGCCTCCATAACGTGGGTGGGAATTCAAGGGAACCATCATCAGGGTTCAATCTTCCACCGCGGCCATAATACCAATTCTTCGATCGATCGCACCAGTCAAAGACCGCTGGTACCATACCTTTGTTGAGCAGCTCCTCTTCCATCTTCCGCCACCTGGGTATTGCAACCGCGTAACCACCTCGACCAAGACGATGGTTGTATTTCGTCTTCTTACTGGCACATTCCTTCGCTCGTGCGCTCTTCTTGGCGAAATCTTCAGAATTCGTGTAATCCACAAAGGACTGCTAGTGATCCTTGAGATTTGGATAATCATCCCAATTTGGAGTTTGATTCTTCTTGATATAATCTTTATGCAGCTGCTTCTTGAAACTCTGCAATTGAGTTGCCATCTTCTGGAGAGTCCACTGCTTCACGAAGTCTGGTTGGACGCCCGGTGGAAGTGTGAAGTGTGTTAGGATATCATTCCATAACATATTTTTTAGTGCATCCGGAACCACCCATGGATTATCTTCTTTTCCCTTCCATTCTCTATACTTGAGGGGCACGTTGTCCCTTACAAGAGCCCCGCATTGGGACATGTACTTGTCCCTGATCTTCTTTGGCTCCCATGGCTGGCCAAGCTCGTTGACTGCCATGATATGATACATCACGTCATCGCAGATTACTTTTGTACGCCCTCTCTTCGTCTTTTTGTGATCGAGCATGAAGCCTACAAGTAGGAGATTTGTTATTTATGCGGGGTTCGTCAAGAACGAATGCATCATGAACTTAATGCATGATATATATACCTCGGTGGAACCTTCTACATTAACCATGAGAAGGTCCTCATTGTTATCGTGCTCGGCTTGGGCGTTGGTTTGCTCGGCGTGGGTGTTGTCATGCTCGGCTTGGGCGTCAGCTTCCTCGGTTATGTTCAGGAACCCGTCCGCCTGGCTACGCTCCTCATCGGTGTAAGTTGGAAAATTGGTATTTTAACCGCCAACAATAAGGTTCTCCATAATCCGCTCATGGTCCTCATTGTTATCCATAACACGAATTTCTATGAATAAACAACAATTGCTCAGACTTTCTCTGAATTTCTATGAATAACATGATTTTCTACAAATTTCTATGAATAAACAACAATTGCTGAGAATTTCTATGAATAATATGATTTTCTACGAATTTCTATGAATAAACATGATTTTCTACAAATTTCTATGAATAAGCAACAATTGCTGAGAATTTCTATGAATAACATGATTTTCTACGAATTTCTATGAATAAACATGATTTTCTACGAATTTCTATGAATAAACAACAATTACTGAGAATTTCTATGAATAACATGATTTTCTACGAATTTCTACGAATTTCTATGAATAATATGATTTCTACGAATTTCTATGAATAAACATGATTTTCTACAAATTTCTATGAATAAACAACAATTACTGAGAATTTCTATGAATAAACAATAATTGCTGAGAATTTCTATGAATAAACAACAATTGCTGAGAATTTGTATGAATAACATGATTTTCTACAAATTTCTATGAATAAACAACAATTGCTGAGAATTTCTATGAATAACATGATTTTCTACGAATTTCTATGAATAAACAACAATTGCTAAGAATTTCTATGAAATCCGCGACGGCACCTACCGAAGCTGGCTGTAGGCGGCGCCGGCAGTGGTCGGAGGACGGCGGGGCGCAGTGGTCGGAGGACGGCGGGGCGGAGGGGTCGGAGGACGGTGTTGCACTAAAATAAAGTAATACACTAAATTAGATAACAAATAAAAAAATGCACTATAATGTACTAAATACATTAAACAATGTAATAAATTAATGGAATTTATGTCTATTAAAAAATTAAAAAAAACTTGCTGACGCAAGCCATCCATGGGCTTGCGTCAGCAAGAAACCCCCTCCCCTGCCACGGCCCGCGCGCCGAAGCAGAGGACGGCGGCGCCAGTGGCCGGCGCGGTGGGGGATTGGGGCCGATAGCTGCGGGGCATTGGGGGCTGGGAAGGCTGTCCGGCGTGGCGGGGGATTAGGGGCCGGGAAGGCCGTCGGGCGGCGGGGGAGACGTACGACGCGCGGCGACAGCGGCATAGGACGGATCGACGGCGCCGCTGGCCGGATCGACGGGGACGAAGAGTTCGGATGGCGATGGCGGGGGAGACTGACGACGATGACGCCGGAATCAAATGCGCAGTGGGTCGACAGATCGGAGGTGGCAGGGATGCCAGCGGCGTGCATCGGTCGAGGAGGCAGGGGCCGGCGCGGGAGGTCGAGAAGGGAGGGTGCGGCGCCGAGACGACGGCGTGGGACCGCCCGGCCGCAGAGACGACGACAACGACGGAGGAGGATGGGGGGCGGTCCGGGGTGGCGCGGTGGAGTGCCCCGTGCCGAGAGATGGCCTGCACGGGAGGTCGAGGAGGCAGCGGCGGCGCGGGAGGGCGCGGCGCCGACGTCGGGGGACCCGGCCGCGGAGATCGACGACGAGGACTGATCGGAGGAGGAGGGGGCGGGGTGGTGGAGTGACAAGTGTGGGGAGCAGGGGGAAGGGACGATATATATATATATACCCCCACCCTTTCTTCTCGGGTGGGATTACGAATCGAGACTAAAAGCATTTTAGTCTCGGGTAGCCTTACGACCCATGACAAAAGGGGGGGCTTTTGTCTCGGGTCGTTAGACCACCCGGGACTAAAGGCCCTTTTTGCGTGGGAGCCCCCCAATGGGGAAAAGTTCGCCCTTCAGTCCCAGGTGGTCTTACGACCCGAGACTAAAGGCCCCCTTTAGTCTCAGGTTGTAATATCACCCGAGACTAAAGGGTATTTTTGGGTGGGAAGTTAATTTTCCCCATTTGTTTCATCATTTTCTCATTCTTTCTCTTTAAAACTTTTAAAAAAATAGTCACATTCAATAATTCAGCCATGCAAAATTATATTTAGTTGAAATATAATAAACTCTACTTTGCTTTGCAAAATTATATTTTAGAGTTGTAAACATTCACTTTCAATTTTCATTTGCAACATTGATGTGCATTCGCACTAAAATTCAATTAAACCGCAAAAAATACTAAACCAATTCAGAAAAATCTCAAACTTGGTGCTTCATTCTCACATGACATATTCAAGCTTCATACAAAATTTGAAACCAATACAACACTGCAAAGTGCATGGACTTCAGAATCGCTAAGAACTTAAGTGTATAGACATGGTTCGGTGAAAGGTTCCATATAGCTTTGTGAAGCACGTGTACTCCATCTATGTCGAAATGGTCTGAAATTTTTTTGGTTGTCATTTACACCCAAAATATTAACTCACGCAAGATCTTAGATTTTTCTGATGACTAAATGTATTATAGGTTTTTTCTTCGTGCTAAAGGAGCTAAAATATTGTGAATTACACATCGATAACTCAAGAATTATGATTCGGCTTCCAGATAAATTGGACTCCTAAGGCACAAGAGACCTTGTGGCCAAGTTTGGCACCATTCCGGATCGTTTCAGGGGTGCTCTCAGCTCAACATTTAATTTCTAGGTGATGTCGCACGAAAATTCAATTAAACCGAAAAAAATACTAAACCAATTCAGAAAAATCTCAAACTTGGTGGTTCAATCTCACATGACATATTCAAGCTTCATACAAAATTTGAAACCAATACAACACTGCAAAGTGCATAGACTTCAGAATCGTTAACTTGTTGGAGACCAATAAAAGAGTTGGTCACATTAGCATTACACAATCGATTTGATCATTAATCATTACAGTACAACATCAATATCAAGCACGTAAGTACGGTGTCTCTTCATGTCCAAGCAATATGCTTGGTTCCACTTCGGCGTCGGACGGAGGCATGCCATCAAACTGATCATAATCATCGGACTGATCTGTTTTGTCCTCGACTCCCACGATTACTCTTTTACCCGGAAGAACTATGTGACGCTTTGGCTCCTGTGGTCCTTCTTGGGTATTTTTATTCTTCGGTATGCTAGTCATATCCTTGACATAAAAAATCTGATGCACATCTTTGGCAGGGACGAATGGATCGTCTTTGAACCCAATCTTGGTCAGGTCCACTATTGTCATTCCATATTCATCTTTCCTTACGCCAGTCAGTCTTACCCATTGGCAAAGAAATAGAGGGATGTTCAGTGCCCCGTACTCAAGCTCCCATATCTCTTCTATGATACCATAATAGGAGGTCTTGCACCCAGCATTGCCGATCACGTCCATACGGACACCACTATTTTGGTTCGTGCTTTTTCGATCTTGAGTTCTTGTGTAAAAACTATAACCATTTATATCATAAGCTTGAAATTTTACAATTGTGCTACAAGGCCCCCTAGCTAACAAAGCGAGTTGTGGATGAATCGTTGAGTTACCAACAGGTTGTTCACTCAACCATGAGGGAAATGTTTCCAAGTGACGACGTGTAATCCAGAGTTCGGATTTGGTTGGATTTTGAGAAGCAATAATCTGCTCGTGTCGCATCCAATAAGGAGTCACCATGGATGATTGTTGCAGAACAATTAGGTGTGCTTTATGGAACAAATCAGTATTATTACTCAAACTTGATTTCCTTCCGATGGTGCCCTTTCCCTGTAGCCTCCCCTCGTGTCGTGATACTAGAAGCCCAATCGAGTCAATTGAGTCGACAAAATCAACGCAAAACTCAACGACCTCCTCAGTTACATATCCCTTGGCAATGCTTCCTTCTGGACGGGCACGGTTAAGAACATATTTCTTGAGGATTAACATGAACCTCTCAAAAGGCCACATGTTGTGAAGGTATACTGGACCGAGAATAATAATTTCTTTCACAGGGTGTACCAGGAGGTGCGTCATAGCATCGAGGAAGGAAGGTGGAAATGCCAACTCAAAGCTGACAAGACATTGAACCGCATCATTCTGTAGCTTTTCTAGCTTGGCTGGATCGACTGCCTTCTGTGAAATTGCATTAAAAAATGCACAAACCTTTACGAGCAATAATCGTACATTCTCTGATAGAACACCCCTCAATGCAACTGGAAGAACCTGTGTCATCAACATGTGGCAGTCGTGGGCCTTTAGATTTGTGAACTTCTTGTCTTTCATATTTATGATCCCCTTTAAATTCGACGAGTAGCCAGACGGAACCTTCAAACTGTTCAGGCAATCAAACATGCTTTCCTTCTCTTTCTTGGTGAGAGTGTAACTAGCAGGACCTAAGTAATCATCATCATCATCCTCTTCTGGATCTTTTTCATCATCATCCTCTTGGCGGAACTTTCTCATTCTTATGAAAATCTTTCAGGTCCCGTCGTGCTTCCAATGTATCCTTCGAGTTACCGTAACAACCCATGAAACCTAACACATTCACGCAAAGATTCTTCGTAAGGTCCATCACGTCAATTGCTTGTCGGACCTCAAGGATTTGCCAATAAGGTAGCTCCCAAAATACAGATTTCTTCTTTCACATTGGTGCACGTCCGTTGGCGTCAGTTGGAACAGGTTCACTACCAGCACCCTTTCCAAAAACTACCCTTAGATCCTTTACCATCTCAAATACGGTGTCTCCATTATAATGGGGTGGCTTCGTACGATGATCAGCCTTCCCTCTCCAATGCATCCCTTTCTTCCTTAAGGGGTGATTAGTTGGAAGATAACAACGGTGACCCATATACACGACCTTCTTACAATTTTTGAGATGAATACCTTGTGTTTTATGTAAACAGTGCGTGCATGCCCGATATCTCTTGTTTGTCTGCCTTGAAAGGTTACCTAGAGCAGGCCAATCGTTGATGGTAACAAACAACAATGCTTGTAGGTTGAAGCTCTGTTGCTTATTCTCATCTCACACACGTACACCTTCCTTCTTCCATAGAAGTAATAGTTCATCGACCAATGGTCTTAGATACACATCAATGTCGCTGCTGGGTTGTTTTGGACGAGCATCGGCATCATAATGAACTTTCACTTCATGCACATCCAACCAGGAAGGTTGAACATGCATAGGGTCACAGGCCAAGTGTTATGACCACTGCTAAACTCGCTGAATGGATTGAAACCATTCGTACTTAAACCAAACCTTATGTTCCTTGGATCTTCATCAAACTCTTTGAATTCTCTATTAATCTTTCTCCACTGAGACCCATCAGCCGGATGTCTCAGCATGTTGTCTTCCTTATGTTCCTCTTTGTGCCATCTCATCATCTTAGCATTTGCTTTGTTCCTGAACAAACGCTTCAAACGTGGTATTATAGGAAAATACCACATAACCTTCGTCGGAACTCTATTCGTCTTGTCACGGTGTCCCTGGACATCACCACCAGGATCTTCATCTCGCCGAATCTTATAACGTAGCTCTTCGCACACAGGACAAGCATCCAAATTCTCGTAATCCTTGCCCCGATATAGGGTGTAATCATTAGGGCATGCATGGAACTTCTGTACCTCCAACCCAAGAGGGCACACAGTCTGTTTCGGTTCATATGTGGTGGACGATAATTCATTGTTCTCGGGAAGCTTGTCCTTCACAATTTTTAGCATCTCTTCAAATGCCTTATCCGACACACCATGTTTTGCCTTCCATTGCAGCATTTCTAGTGTAGTACCAAGCTTTTTGTGACCTGGCTTGCAATCTGGGTATAACGGTTTTCTGTGATCTTCTATCATACACTGCAAGTTTGCCTTTTTTCATTTTTGCAATCCCTATGTGCATCCAGAAGAACATGACCAAGATCATCAATAGGGTCGTCAGCATCTGCTGGTAACTCTTCTTCGTCAGCATCTTCCATCAAAGTATCTGCAAAAGCTTGCCCTGCGGCCCAATTCGGAATGTCCTCCTCCTCTTCTTCGTCGTCTTCCATCACAACCCCTCTTTCACCGTGCTTGGTCCAAACCACATAGTTCGGCATGAATCCGTATTTCAACAAGTGGAGGTGAAGTGTTCTCGAGTCACAGTAGTCTTTTTCGTTTCTGCAATCAGAGCATAGACAACAAATGAATCCCCTCACATTGTTGTTCGTTTTCGCCACTTTGAGAAAAGCATGCATGCCGGTAATGTACTTCTTTGACCGTCTATCGGCGTTGTACATCCATTGCCGGTTCATCTGCATCATATAAAGTGAAAAATATAACTGCAGCAGATTTTTGAGTATTTAATATCCATGTTAATTATACAACACTTCATTTTCTTAATTGTGGCATAACATTTAAGTATAAAAATTATACACTATCCCTAGGTCTCATTTTCTAATAAATAAATTAATAAATTCTATTTTCTCTAATAATAAATAAAGCTAGCTAAAAGTAAAATTTATATAAAAACAAAAAAAATACTTAGTACAAATGAATGAAGGAAGATAATCATAACAAATGAGAACTACTAATTACTAAATCTAAAGTATACTAAAAACCTCATCTCTTAGCTCTTAAATCAAAATTTCTATTTTCTTCTTCTCTAAATCATAAAACGAAATTTAATCACAACAAATGAATGAAGGATGAAGAATAATACCTCAGCAACACTTTGGAGGTGAGAAGTCTCCACAAATTGTTGACGAAAAATTTGGGCAGCACCTCCCTAGGCTTGAGGCGCCATGGGAGAGGAGCTAGCTCGAGCTCTCGGGTGAAGAATGGTCGGTAGGGAAGAAGAAAGGAGCAGGCGATTTTATATAGGACGGCCTTTTGTCCCGGTTGGTAAAACCAACCGAGACAAAAGGGTGCCTTTTGTCTCGGTTGGTTTTACCAACCGGGACAAAAGGGGTAGTGAAGGCCGCCCCCCCACCCTTTTGTATCGGTTTGGTTTACCACCTGGGACTAAAGGTCGGCCCCAATCATTGCGGCTGGGAGCCGTTGGAGGGCAGACCTTTAGTCCTGGGTGGGTTTCCCAACCGAGACTAAAGGGTCCCCCCCTGGAAAAAGTGTTTTGTTTTTATAGTTTAATAAATATTAAGGTCTCCAAAATTTATGATTCGGCTTCCAAAAAATTAGTCTCTGGCCTAACTTCATTACTTAAGGTCTTAACAAAAACCATAAAAAAGTTCATACATCAATACTTATTAAGGTCTTAACAAAGATAGAGGGGTGCATCCATGCATGACACATATTTCATACTCCATTTTTCTTCCTTAGATACTCCATATAGTTGAAGTCTCCGATCTTGAAGTCGAGAACTTCATCGAAATATACTAGAGAATGGATCAATGCACTCTCTATCGCTTCCAATTACGGTCACATGGACTTCCATAAATTTTAAACAGTGTCGAGGAAAACTGATATGGCATGAAAAATCAAAGATGAGCCTGATACTTCCAATCTCTTGTGTGTGTAGCATTTGAATCTGTGAAAGAAAATCCCACAACATCCATCACTTGCTCTAGAATTGCATGAAAGCTCTTTGCCGCAAAGGTTTGACCAAAGATATCCTACAGTTAAGAATAATGTTATTACGACGCATAAAAAATGCTAAATAAGAAGATTAAAATAAAATTAAATGATGCTCCATACCATGTCATGTTCATTTAGCCGACAAAGTGTCTCTGCGGTCGTGGTCACACTTTCTCCTTCCTTGAGTGACTTTATTAGAAAATAAGAGTAATCTGGCACAAAGTACTCATTAGCGTTTAGTTGTTGTAAGCATGCCTGCACGGCGGTCCATTCATAAGTCCTCTTAACCAGTGCAGGAGTACCCCACCCAACAATTGATACCATTTGGATGGATTCTGAAGACAGCGAGGAGCGAATTTGTCCTCGAACGGCTATGTCAAACGAGATTTTTAATTGTATGCAATTGTTTGGACCAACAATGGCGCATTGTGTAACAAGAAGGGTACCACTTAAATATTCAACAACATGTGCGAGCCACTGCAAATGATTGAGAACCTGCATTGTATGAAAAACATATTATTATCCGTGTGTAGTACGTAAACATCAAATTCATACAAGGAAAGAATATTACTATGTTGGGATGAGGTCCCTGGCTTCGATCACTAGTAGGTAAGTCAATCACACCATGGGTGAAGTGTATGCCTGGAGGACGAGCCAAAGGTGGTCGGTCATCAAAAACGATTCCACGACCGCCTCCACGGCGACCTCCACGGCGACCACCGCGACCAGAATAACTTGCCATAGTTATTCTGGACTACTCTGCAATATATATAAAACAATCCATTTGTATCAACTATTTTTAATTACTAATCCAGCTATAATTTCTACAAAAAAATTTATTCACAATTTCTACATAAAAAATATAATTCAATTAGGAACTACAGCCTCACCTCACCATAAATTTATTCTGTCTCAGTAACTACAGTCTCACCTCACCATCATATACACGCACCTCGCTCTCCCACTTACAGTTCTACATCACCAAGCTACAACCCTACATCTCCTACCTAGCTACAGCCCTACATCACCGAGCTGTCTCGTGTACAACAATAACGCGCCGGTGATGTAGTGCTGTAGCTAGCTAGGATGTAAGGCCATTGGTAGAGAACCAACTGGCTGTAAATAAAAAAAGGAAAATAAGATAATGCTTAAATTTATTCTATATAAAAACAAAATAAGACACTATCCCTAGGTCTTATTTTCTAATAACTAAAAAGATAAATTCTATTTTCTCTAATAATAAATAAAGCTATCTAAAATTTAAATTTATTCTATGTCTCATTCTACATAAAAAATAAAATTCAATTTTTTATATAAAAACAAAAAAAATTCTTAGTAAAAATGAATGAAGAAGATACAATGTTAGTAGCTATATAACTACTTGTTACTAAATCTAAAGTATATTAAAACCTCATCTCTTAGCTCCTCCAACCTAGAAATCAAAATTTCTATTTTCTCCATCTCTAAATCATAAAACGAAATTTAATCACAACAAATGAATGGAGGATGAAGAATCAAACCTTGGGCAGAGAAGAATCAAATAGAGGCTTGAGGAAAATTTTGGGCAGCACCTCCCTAGGCTTGAGGCACCATGGGAGAGGAGCTTGAGCTCTTGGGTGGTGAAGAATGGCTCGGGCAGAGGAGAATGAAGGAGGAGTTGGTGATTTTATAGAGGCAACCCCTTTTGTCCCGGTTGGTAAAACCACACGAGACTAAAGAGAACCCTTTTGTCTCGGGTGGTAAGCCCACTCGGGACAAAAGCTTTTGTCCCGGGTGGTGTTACCACCCGAGACAAAAGGGCACCCCTTTTGTCTTGGGTGGTAACACCACTCGGGACAAAAGGCCGGCACCAATAATTGCGGTCAGAGAGCCGTTGGAGGCTAGGCCTTTAGTCCCGAGTGGTTTTACCACCCGAGACTAAAGAGGGGGCGGCACAAACGGCCTTTAGAGGTCATGTCGCGCCAAACCCTTTTGTCTCGGCTCCAAAGTTCAACGGGGACAAAAGGGGTGGATAAAAGGTCGCCTCTCTACCAGTGTATGAACTTTTTTCGAGGTCTTATCTAGGTTCGCAAACTTACAAAGTGGTCATCCAGGTCCATAAACTTTTCTCGAGATCTCATCTAGGTCCGCAAACTAAATAAGCAGTCATCTATAGGTCCATGAACTTTTAAAGAACTGTCATCTAGGTCCATTAACTTTTAAAGAGCGGGTGTCTAGGTCCAAAGCGGTGGTGACGAGCCTCTTGGCGGCGGGAGGCATGGAGGTGGTGTTGCTTCGACAGTGGAGGAGCGGGTTGCACCGTGCCCCTGCTCGCGGCTACACGTGGCTCATCGCTAGCATCTTGGACTTAGATGACCACTCTTTAAAAGTTCATGAACCTAGATGACCCCTTATTTTGTTTGCGGACCTAGATGAGATCTCTAGAAAAGCTTATGAACCTAAATGTCGGGGTTCTCTACCGCCGGCAGTAAATTTGTATCGAATCGTGTGTCAGACCCAGATGGTTGGCACAGGAGACACGAGGGTTTATACTGGTTCAGGCCTCCTAAGAGTAATACCCTATGTCCAGTTTCGAGCGGTCGTGTTCTTATGCCAGGGAAGTTTTTAGTAGGGGTTACAAACTAGTCGGGAGAGGGTGTTGGAACCCAAGTCCTTGTGGGTGTTGCTCGAGCTACATGTGTGTGGTGAGCGAATATCCAGCCCCTAAAACAGTTGCCCTCCTCCCCCTTTTATAGACGCAAGGGTGAGGGGCAAAAAGGGGATACAAATATGTGCTACAATGCTACGGTATTGGGAGGTCTTTTCCCGTGTCGATGTCCGTCAGGAAGCATTGAAGGGCACTGAGCTGTAGTGGTGTTGGCGATTGCCGCATGTACGGGCGGCACTGTGTATTCTGAGTACTTGGCGCCTTCTCCGAGTCCTTCCTTAGATGACTCAGCTCTCTTGAGAGTTAATTAGGCCTGCCATGTTACGGCCTAAGTGTAGGTTGACGCCGCCTGTAGATGGTCATTGAGTACCTTCTCTGACGGGGTGGCGTGTCACAAAGGTTGGACGGGACGGCGCGTTGGAGGCTGTGTGGGTGCACAGTGCAACGTTACAGCTCCTGTCAGAACAAGCCGCCCTCGCGTCCTGCCAGCTGGGGTGTTTGCATAGTGTGGAGAACCAGAGCCTTGCGTGTCTTCACGGGGAAGTTTGAGCGTCGGGGCAGCACCATGTTCGTGTGGGGCCCCTGATCCCACGCTCTGACCTCCATGTGTGGGCCCCGCCTTAGTCGGAGATGAAAACTACTCGTGCGAACGAGTAGTCGGAGGTGAGGCGGAAAAGTACTCGTGCGAGGCGGAGAGTACTCGTGCGAGGCGGAGAGTACTTGTACGAGGCGGAAAGTTGTCATGGAACCGCCTACTAGTCGGAGATGAGATGTCTTGTTGATGAGGGTCTTGACGAAGATCTGCATCCCTCCTTGTCTTGGATCTTAGCCTTGACGCTGTCAATGGTGTCAGAAGACTCCATCCCAAGGGTGATTATCTTGTTGCTTATGGGGCAATAATCCAGGCCCTCGTCAGTAGCCCCCGAGCCCACTAGGGAGTTGTAGACTCGCTTGTGGGGTTTTAATATTGAAATGTTGTTGCCGTCTCGAAATCTCCGGTCAAGACGGTCGTGACCGCATCGGTGGTCGCGCCCGTCGTGGTGGTCGTGGCTGACGTGGCTGATATGACTGGTTGAGGGGACGGCACGCAGTTGATTCAGATTCGCGGGCCCACCAGGCATCGAACCGTCGCACAGGCATGCGCTAGTTACCCCGGGGAGTGCGCCCTCTGAGTGGGTGGCTTTCCGGCGTAGTGGGGCCAACATTTAAGTCCGGTGCCCAGCCTGCTCCTTATTAATCGTGCGCCGGTTGAGTTTCAAACTATTTGCTCCCTCAATCTTCGCCATAGCCAGCTCTACCCGCTCCTCTGCTTTTCGCATCTGTTGTGCCGCTGCCGCTTCTTCCACCCGCGCCGCGTCCCGGAGCTTGACGACACCATGTCAAACTGGACTCGTTCCAATGTCACCCGCGCGACTCTCCACCACCTCGTCACCACCGGGCAGCTGCCGGAGCCCACCATCATTGAGGAATGGAAGGTGCCGGGAGATGAGTCCGTCCCGCGTCCGCCACCGGGCTACGTCATCTCGTTCGTGGCGTTCCACGAGCGCGGATTCTCCGTCCCCGCCGGGCGGTTCATCCGCGTGGTGCTCTGGGAGTACAGGCTTCAACTCCAACACCTCAACCCGAAGAGCATCGAATAGATGGCGGCGTTCGAGGCGCTGTGCAAGGGGTACCTGGGAGTGGGAGCCCACTGGCACCTCTTCCGGTACTTCTTCAAGTTTGTCTGCTTGAAGGACGGCAGGATCCCGGCGATGATCGGGTGCGCCAACCTCCGGATGAAGCAGGGTAGGAGGGAGGAGTACATCCCCTTCTCGCTGACAAGCTCCAACAGTGGCTGGCACAAGGGTTGGGTCTACCTCAAGGACGACCCCGAGCACCCATTGCCGGAGTACACTGGTGCCTCAATCACCGATGTGCTGAAGAGTTGGAGCCACGGGCCCCCGGAGGCGGAGCAGACGAAGCTCCTCAAGGATTGCTGGGCGGTTTTGACCCGGCTCCCCAACACTGGGGTCGATTTGGCGGCCGTCATCGAACAGTACCACGCGTTGGGGATCGTCCCGCTCCGGCGGCGGCCCCTGCGCATCTGTCAGATGACGCCTGACAGGGCGCCCTTCGAAGGCACCGTGATGGCGCCCATGCCGCCCTCATTGGATGAGATCTAGCGCCGCGTCGGGCTGGCCATCAGGAAGGCGTCGTACACGTGGCCACCATCCCGGCTTCTGCCCATGCTCCCCCATGAGGGGACCAAGAAACATGTAAGTTTTCCCTTTCCGACTAGCCTTCCGACTAATTTTGGAGTTTCGGGTGACAGTGTCTTCTCGGAGCTTTTTGCCATCGTATCGATTCCTTTCCTTCTTCTTGTTCTTAGTTGAAGTCTGTGGACCCTACCCCTGCGAAGCCCTCCTCTCCCCCACGACGCGATACGGAGTTGCTCCAACACCACCGCGGAGAAGGGGAGGGCCGACCCCAAGGCCAGGCACAAGAAGGAGGAGATCGCGAATCGTGAGCGGAACGACCACCGCGCCAAGCGCCGGAAGCTGAAGGAGATTGCCATCTCCTCGGATGAGGACCCCTCATCGTCGTCGCCGTGGTCCGGTGATGAGAAGAGCACTAGCGTTGACTGGAGCACTCTGTCAACGCTGTATGCGTCGCCCCCTCCTCAGCGGCAGACCACGGAGGCCAGCTCGAGATGGCGGCCAGAGCCGACCGTCCGTGAGCAGGGGACGAGCTCCAGCTCGCACCCGAAACCTCGCCCCGCCCAAGAGGACCAGAGGGTGACCCGCTCCTGGGTGGGCCTCATCAGCCATCAACCTCCAAGGGAGAGGAGGGGTTCTCCGCGGTGGGATGACCCGTCTAGGCGGCCGGCGGACCGCGATTCGTCCTCCCACCTCCCTTCTGGCGACACATCACGGCGGGAGTCGCGCTCCCCAAAGAGGCGGTCGCCGTCCGAGGCGAGATCGACTCCGCCAATGTCTTCCCCTAGTGCGCCACAGGGGCAAAACACAAGTGCACCCTCGCGGTGCCTTCAATCCTTGATCATCCGGGGCGGCAGAGCCCCGTCCGTGCAGGTCCCCCTCGCCCCAGGTGGAGGTCGGAGACCATACTCCGACGCGGCAGCGGGCAAGAGGTCAGCCCCCGAGTCATCAGGTGACCAGGGGTCAGCCACTGAGTAATACCCTACGTCCAGTTTCGAGCGGTCGTATTCTTATGCCAGGGAAGTTTGTAGTAGGGGTTACAAACTAGTTGGGAGAGGGTGTTGGAACCCAAGTCCCTGTGGGTGTTGCTCGAGCTACGTGTGTATGGTGAGCGAATATCCAGCCCCTAAAATGGTTGCCCTCCTCCCCCTTTTATAGACGCAAGGGTGAGGGGCAAAAAGGGGATACAAATATGTGCTATAGTGCTACGGTATTGGGAGGTCTTTTCCCATGTCGATGTCCGTCAGGAAGCATTGAAGGGTGCTAAGCTGTAGTGGTGTTGGTGATTGCCGCGTGTGCGGGCGGCACTGTATATTCTGAGTACTTGGCGCCTTCTCCGAGTCCTTCCTTAGATGATTCCGCTCTCTTGAGAGTTAATTAGGCCTGCCACGTTACGGCCTAAGTGTAGGTTGGCACCACCTGTAGATGGTCATTGAGTACTTGCTCTAACGGGGTAGCGTGTCGCAAAGGTTGGACAGGACGCCATGTTGGAGGTTGTGCGGGCGCACAGTGCAACGTTATGACTCATGTCAGAACAAGCCGCCCTCGCGTCCTGCCAGCTGGGGTGTTTGCATGGTGTGGAGAACCGGAGCCTTGCGTGTCGTCACGGGGAAGTTTGAGCGTCGGGGCAGCACCACGTTCGTGTGGGGCCCCTGATCCCATGCTCCGACCTCCATGTGTGTGCCCCGCCTTAGTCGGAGACGGAAACTACTCGTGCGAACGAGTAGTCGGAGGCGAGGTAGAAAAGTACTCGTGAGAGGCGGAGAGTACTCGTGCGAGGTGGAGAGTACTCGTACAAGGCGGAAAGTTGTCATGGAACCGCCTACTAGTCGGAGATGAGATGTCTTGTTGATGAGGGTCTTGACGAAGATCTGCATCCCTCCTTGTCCTGGATCTTAGCCTTGACGCTGTCAATGGTGTCAGAAGACTCCATCCCAAGGGTGATTATCTTGTTGCTTAGGGGGCCCTAATCCAGGCCCTCGTCAGTAGCCACCGAGCCCACTAGGGAGTTGTAGACTCGCTTGTGGGGTTTTAATCTTGAAATGTTGTTGCCGTCTCGAAATCTCCAGTCAAGACGGTCGTGACTGCATCGGTGGTCGCGCCCGTCGTGGTGGTCGTGGCTGACGTGGCTGATATGACGGGTTGAGGGGACGGTGTGTAGTTGATTCAGATTCGCAGGCCCACCAGGCATCGAACCATCACGCAGGCGTACGCTAGGTACCCCGGGGAGCGCGCCATCTGAGTGGGTGGCTTTCCGGCGTAGTGGGGCCAACATTTAAGTTCGGTGCCCAGCCTGCTCCTTATTAACCGTGCGCCGGTTGAGTTTCAAACTATTTGCTCCCTCAATCTTCGCCATAGCCAGCGCTGCTCGCTCCTCTGGTTTTCGCATCCATTGTGCCGCTGCCGCTTCTTCCACCCGCGTCGCGTCGCGGAGCTTGATGACGCCATGTCGAACTGGACTCGTTCCAATGTCACCCGCGTGACTCTCCACCGCCTCGTCACCGCCGGGCAGCTGCCGGAGCCCACCGTCGCTGAGGAATGGAAGGTGCCAGGAGATTAGTCCGTCCCGCGTCTGCCACTGGGCTACGTCGTCTCGTTCGTGGCGTTCCACGAACGCGGATTCTCCGTCCCCGCCGGGCGGTTCATCCGCACGGTGCTCTGGGAGTACATGCTTCAACTCCAACACCTCAACCCGAACAGCATCCAACAGATGGGGCGTTCGAGGCACAGTTCGAGGGGTATCTGGGAGTGGGAGCCCACTGGCACTCTTCCGGTACTTCTTCAAGTTCGTCTGCTTGAAGGACGGTAGGATCCCGGCGATGATCGGGTGCGCCAATCTCCGGATGAAGCAGGGTAGAGGGAAGGTGTACATCCCCTTCTCGCTGACGAGCTCCAACAGCGGCTGGCACAAGGGTTGGTTCTACCTCAAGAACGACCCCGAGCACCCATTGCCGGAGTACACCGGTGCCTCAATCGCCGATGCGCCGAAAAGTTGGAGCCATGGGCCCCCGGAGGCGGAGCAGACGAAGCTACTCATGGATTGCTGGGCGGTTCTGACCCAGCTCCCCAACACTGGGGTCGATTTGGCGGCCGTCATTGGACAGTACCACGTGTTGGGTATCGTCCCGCTCCGGCGGTGGCCCCTGCGCATCTGTCAGATGACGCCTGACAGGGCGCCCTTCGAAGGCACCGTGATGGCGCCCATGCCGCCCTCATTGGATGAGATCCAGCGCCGTGTGGGGCTGGCCATCGGGAAGGCATCGTACACGTGGCCACCATCCCGGCTTCTGCCCATGCTCCCCCATGAGGGGACCAAGAAACATGGAAGTTTTTCCCCTTTCCGACTAGCCTTTCGACTAATTTTGGAGTTTCGGTTGACAGTGTCTTCTCGGAGCTTTTTGCCATCGTATCGATTCCTTTCCTTCTTCTTGTTCTTAGTTGAAGTCCGCGGACCCTACCCCTGCAAAGCCTCCTCTCCCCCATGACGCGATACAAAATTGCTCCAACACCACCGCGGAGATGGGGAGGGCCGACCGCAAGGCCAGGCACAAGAAGGAGGAGATCGCGAATCGTGAGCGGAACGACCACCGCGCCAAGTGCCGGAAGCTGAAGGAGATTGCCGTCTCCTCGGACGAGGACCCCTCGTCATCACCACCGTGGACCGGTGACGAGAAGAGCGCTAGAGTTGACTGGAGCGCTCTGTCAATGTTGTCTGCGTCACCCCCTCCTCAGCGGCAGACCACGGAGGCCAGCTCGAGATGGCGGCCAGAGCCGACCGTCCGTGAGCAGGGGACGAGCTCCAGCTCGCACCCGAAACCTCGCCCTGCCCAAGAGGACCAGAGGGTGACCCGCTCCCGGGTGGGCCTCGTCAGCCATCAACCTCCAAGGGAGAGGAGGGGTTCTCCGCGGCGGGATGACCCGTCCAGGCGGCCGGCGGACCGCGATTCGTCCTCCCACCGCCCTTCTGGCGACACATCGCGGCGGGAGTCGTGCTCCCCGAAGAGGCGGTCGCCATCCGAGGTGAGATCGACTCCGCCGACGTCTTCCCCGAGTGCGCCACAGGGGCAAAACACAAGTGCACCCCCGCAGTGCCTTCAATCCTTGATCATCCGGGACGGCGGAGCCCCGTCCGTGCATGTCCCCCTCACCCAGGTAGAGGTCAGAGACCATCCTCCAACGCGGCGGCAGGCAAGAGGTCAGCCCCCGAGTCGTCGGGTGACCAGGGGTCAGCCACTGAGTAATACCCTACGTCCAGTTTCGAGCGGTCGTGTTCTTATGCCAGGGAAGTTTGTAGTAGGGGTTACAAACTAGTCGGGAGAGGGTATTGGAACCCAAGTCCCTGTGGGTGTTGCTCGAGCTACGTGTGTTTGGTGAGCGAATATCCAGCCCCTAAAACGGTTTCCCTCCTCCCCCTTTTATAGACGCAAGGGTGAGGGGCAAAAAGGGAATACAAATATGTGCTACAGTGCTACGGTATTGGGAGGTCTTTTCCCATGTCGATGTCCGTCAGGAAGCATTGAAGGGCACTGAGCTGTAGTGGTATTGGCGATTGCCGCGTGTGCGGGCGGCACTGTATATTCCGAGTACTTGGCGCCTTCTCCGAGTCCTTCCTTAGATGACTTAGCTCTCTTGAGAGTTAATTAGGCCTGCCACGTTACAGCCTAAGTGTAAGTTGGCACCACCTGTAGATGGTCATTGAGTACCTGCTCTGACGGGGTGGCGTGTCGCAGAGGTTGGACGGGACGGCGTGTTGGAGGCTGTGCGGGCGCACAGTGCAACATTACGACTCATGTCAGAACAAGCCGACCTCGCGTCCTGCCAGCTGGGGTGTTTGCATGGCGTGGAGAACCGGAGCCTTGCGTGTCGTCACAGGGAAGTTTGAGCATCGGGGTAGCGCCATGTTCGTGTGGGGCCCCTGATCCCACGCTCCGACCTCCATGTGTGTGCCCCGGCTTAGTCGGAGATGGAAACTACTTGTGCGAACGAGTAGTCGGAGGCAAGGCAGAAAAGTACTCTTGAGAGGCGGAGAGTACTCGTGCGAGGTGGAGAGTACTCGTACGAGGCGGAAAGTTGTCATGGAACCGCCTACTAGTCGGAGATGAGATGTCTTGTTGATGAGGGTCTTGACAAAGATCTGTATCCCTCCTTATCCTGGATCTTAGCCTTGACGCTGTCAATGGTGTCAAAAGACTCCATCCCAAGGGTGATTATCTTGTTGCTTAGGGGGCCCTAATCCAGGCCCTCGTCAGTAGCCCCCGAGCCCACTAGGGAGTTGTAGACTCGCTTGTGGGGTTTTAATCATGAAATGTTGTTGCCGTCTCGAAATCTCCGGTCAAGACGGTCGTGACCGCATCAGTGGTCGCGCCCGTCGTGGTGGTCGTGGCTGACGTGGTTGATATGACGGGTTGAGGGGACGGCGCACAGTTGATTCAGATTCGCGGGCCCACCAGGCGTCGAACCGTCACGCAGGCGTGCGCTAGTTACCCCGGGGGGCGCGCCCTCTGAGTGGGCGGCTTTCCGGCATAGTGGGGCCAACATTTAAGTCTGGCACCCAGCCTGCTCCTTATTAACCGTGCACCGGTTGAGTTTCAAACTATTTGCTCCCTCAATCTTCACCAAAGCCAGCGCTGCCCGCTCCTCTGCTTTTCGCATTTGTTGCACCGCCGCCGCTTCTTCCACCCGCGCTGCGTCCCGGAGCTTGACGACGCCATGTTGAACTGGACTCGTTCCAACGTCACCCGCGCGACTCTCCACCGCCTCGTCGCCGCCGGGCAGCTGCCGGAGCCCACCGTCATTGAGGAATGGAAGGTGCCGGGAGATGAGTCCATCCCATGTTCGCCACCGGGCAACGTCGTCTCATTCGTGGCGTTCCACGAGCGTGGTTTCTCCGTCCCTGCCGGGCGGTTCATCCGCGCGGTGCTCTCGGAGTTCAGGCTTCAACTCCAACACCTCAACCCGAACAGCATCCAACAGATGGCGGTGTTCGAGGCGCTGTGCAAGGGGTACCTGGGAGTGGGAACCCACTGGCACATCTTCCGGTACTTCTTCAAGTTCGTCTGCTTGAAGGACGGCAGGATCCCGGCGACGATCGGGTGCGCCAACCTCCGGATGAAGCAGGATAGGGGGGCGGAGTACATCCCCTTCTCGCTGACGTGCTCCAACAGCGGCTGGCACAAGGGTTGGTTCTACCTCAAGAACGACCCCGAGCACCCATTACCAGAGTACACCGGCGCCTCAATCACCGAGGCGCCGAAGAGTTGGAGCCACAGGCCCCCGGAGGTGGAGCAGATGAAGCTGCTCAAGGATTGCTGGGCGGTTCTGACCCGGCTCCGCAACGCTAGGGTCGATTTGGCGGCCGTCATCGGACAGCACCATGCGTTGGGGATTGTCCCGCTTCGGCAGCGGCCCCTGTGCATCTGTCAGATGACGCCTGATAGGGCGTCCTTTGAAGGCACCGTGACGGCTGTTGGCATTTCTTAATCTCAACACTAGGCGCCGTGGTAGCGTGAGCGTGTAAGAAACTCCCGGGTACACTGACGAGTGCGAACGAATCCGCAACCGCACGGATACACCGCTGTAGCACTTCTCCCTAGGAGAATGAGTATTCCCTTCGGGTTTCGTTCCTAGGACGGAGAATAACCAGAGAGGGCCTATCCAAGGACACCAGCTTTCGCTGGGATAGGTCGGGATACAAGAAGCACTTCCTTAAGGGATTTAGCTTTCAAGATGTATTCCTGTCAGATCTCAGTCATCCCCACGGGGCGACAACACTCAGAGGTGCTGTCCCGCGAGACAAACTCGGTACGTGACGTAAGAGGGTTACAAAGGGTCCAACAGGCTGTCACCACTGCAGCCTACCTCTACGCTACGATCGTACGTGGTCTCCGTAGGAAACCCAAGGCCCAGACACCACGTATGTACCCCAGATAAGTACTATAGTGCGGCGTATGCTAGCCCGCTAACTACACTATAGCAACCGTATAAATACGGTCCCACGAACAAGGGAAAGGTCCGAATCAGATCATATCATTGAACTGGGAGTAGAAAGGAAGCTATGGATGCAGCTGAACGAGATACAACAAACTTACTTAACTAAACAGGATCAGAGCATGCTAAACAAGTAATTGAACTATGGTTCTAGCTCTAAAGGATCGAAGCCTTGTGTCACGAAGAACACAAGCCTCTAACTTATGAACAAGCCAAGAACACAAGAACAAAGCAACCACGCATGATGTCCACTATAGTCTAAATAAGAAATGCTGAAATACTCACTTTGATCTAAATGAGGAACAAGCATCCACGAGGACATCAACTCACTCCTTACCCCTCCTCTACCTCACACTAATCCTAATCTAGATCTCTCCTCATCACCAATCTACCACAAAGAGGTGAGAATCACCTCTCATGGGCAGAATTGGAGAGAGGGAGAGAGTGCTACACAAGAGAAAGTGGAACTTGAGAGCTAGGTGGTGTGTGAGAAATGGAGCCCCTCCCCTCCTATTGATAGACAAGGAGGAGGCTTGCTCCGGGGCTCAAAGTGCCCCTAAACGCCCGGGACTGCAGCAAGGAGCCAATGGGGGAGCAACACGTGGAGGGCCAGGATGAACCGACCCTAGGTCTGTTCGGCCGAACCTAGGGTCGGCTGACCCCCTAGGGCGGTCTCCTGGCCCGTGCTTCCTCTGGCTCACTTCCATGTGGGCCTTGATGCCTCTCCTCCGTGCATGGCACGTTTCCTGGCGGTTTAGTTGGTAATGTGGGCCCATGGATCCATGTGATGCTGACGTGGCAGCGTGTGATTCGTCAAAAGTTCTTCACATGGATTGGTGACATCATGGATCCAGGAGAATCCATGTGGCAGCCCCTGATTGGCCAGCATTTGAGTGCCTTGGATTGGAGTGGAGTGTAAGTGCATGAATTCCTCTCATTTCTTGTGCTAAATACCTGCATTCAAATAGACATCAACACTGGTGGAAAGTATGAGTTTAAGCACCTATTCTAGTGTGGATGTTCAATTCATGCTCAGATTTGTAGGAGTTGACGGCCTTGAAAATGGCAAATATTGACCGTCAACAACGGCGCCCGTGCCACCCTCATTGGATGAGATCCAGCGCTGTGTGGGGCTGGCCATCGGGACCCGGCTTCTGCCCATGCTCCCCCACGAGGGGACCAAGAAACATGTAAGTTTTTCCCCTTTCCGACAAGCCTTCCGACTAGTTTTGGAGTTTCGGTTGACAGTGTCTTCTCAGAGCTTTTTGCCATCGTATCGATTCCTTTCCTTCTTCTTGTTCTTAGTTGAAGTCCGTGGACCCTACCCCCGTGAAGCCTCCTCTCCCCCAGGACGCGATACGGAATCGCTCCAACGCCGCCGTAGAGAAGGTGAGGGCCGACCGCAAGGCCAGGCACAAGAAGGAGGAGATCGCGAAGCGTGAGCGGAACGACCACCGCGCCAAGTGCCGGAAGCTGAAGGAGATTGCCGTCTCCTCGGACGAGGACCCCTCGTTGTCGCCGTCGTGGACCGGCGACGAGAAGAGCGCTAGCATTGACTGGAGCGCTCTGTCAACGCCATCTGCGTCGTCCCCTCCTCAGCGGCAGACCACGGAGGCCAGCTCGAGACGGCGGCCAGAGCCGACCGTCCGTGAGCAGGGGACGAGCTCCAGCTCGCACCCGAAACCTCGCCCCACCCAAGAGGACCAGAGGGTGACCCGCTCCCGGGCGGGCCTCGTCAGCCATCAACCTCCAAGGGAGAGGAGGGGTTCTCCGCGGTGGGATGACACGTCCAGGCGGCCGACGGACCGCGATTCGTCCTCCCACCGCCCTTCTGGCGACACATCGCGGCGAGAGTCGCGCTCCTCGAAGAGGCGGTCGCCGTCCGAGGTGAGATCGACTCCGCCGACGTCTGCCCCGAGTGCGCCGCAGGGGCAAAACACGAGTTCACCCCCGCGGCGCCTTCGATCCTTGATCATCCGGGGCGGCAGAGCCCCGTCTGTGCAGGTCCTCCTCGCCCCAGGTGGAGTTCGGAGACCATCCCCCGACGCGGCGGCAGGAAAGAGGTCAGCCCCCGAGTCGTCGGGTGACCAGGGGTCAGCCACTGAGTCGGGCGTGGCTGCTAGGCCCATCAAGCGGGCCCGCATTGCTTCCTCCATGTACATACTGTCTCACTGTATCTTTTTATTTTGTTCTAGCTGTCCTTCGTTCGCCTTTCAATCTGCTTTTTTCGTGCCAGCTGCGCCAACACCGGCGCGCTCAGCATTGCGCCGCAGAAACGTGTGGTCCCGGTTGCGCGTGATGCTTCATCCGAGCCCCGCCCGGCGACCCCTCCGCCCGTGTCGACAACAGCGCATGCCAAGAGCGGGACTGCCGAGGCTGTCAAGGTCCTCAAGGCAGCGGCGCCTCCACTGGCGTCGGAGGTTGGTGGAGTGGTCAGGAGGCAAACAGCCCCCGAGGAGGTCGAGCCCCCGTCGGAGCCCACCGTCGATCGTGATGCTGGCGCATCGGCGGCTCCCGAGGCAGGCGTGCCTCAAGCGTCGCATGCCGGTGGAAGCGAGGCCGAGGTGCTGGCAGCTCCCGAGACGTCCGACCAGCCCCAGGAGGCCGCTGACCTTGAAAGACCCGGCCTCTCAGGCGATGACATTACCGCCTTCGGGGCCGAGCTGGAACGGTGCCTGTCGGGGCCGGAGGAGCCAGCGGCCAAGGCGACCGCGCTGTCCACCTCCGTGATTGCGGCCGCGGTCGAGATGGCCGGGGTCAGCCCCGAGAAGTTCACGACCAAGGTGGTGGAGGCGGAGCCGGACGCCGTCAAGCCCCCAACGTCCACCGCGAGTGAGGTGGCGCCTCCTGCAAGCCTGGCGGTGCCTGCTGCGAGCGATGCGGAGGTGGTGCTGGTCATGGACTCGCCCCGCCCAGACCTGTAGGTGCCCGCCGCTCCTGAAGGTGTGGTGGGCAGCGTGTCCCCGGATACGATCCGGGAAGTTGGGGAGAGCTCGGGAGCTCGCCTCTTCTCGGCCGCGGAGTCGCTGACGACACCATCGGAGGGGGGAGAGCACGTCTTCGACCTCGGGCGCTCCTCATGGACCAAGACCCACGAGGCTGAGCCGCACAACGACGAGGACGAAGAGGCCGCGGCCCGTCACCGCCTCGAATGGGGCTTAAGGTGGGCAGAATGAGCGGTCAATGAGCTCGTCCTCCCCGCCAAAATGGTGAGTTTGCCGAGCCTGATCTTGGTCTTATTTCTTTGTCCTTGCAGACGTCACCGTAGATAATATTCTACTCAGAACAGGTGCTCGCGAACTGCAGCGCCAAGAAGGCACACACCATCGAGGAGCTCCGAGCCGAGAAGTTCCAGCTGGAGATGCAGTTGGTGGCTGCCCGACTGGCTGCTGCAGGGGCGGTGGCAAACGAGGCGTCGACGAGGACCGCGCTCGAAGCCGCGGTAAAGTCCGCGGAGGACAGTGCAGTAGCTGCGCAGTCGGCCGCAGACGCCATCGCGACGGAGAGGTCGGTCCTTGAGGCGAAGCTTACTCAAGCGGAGGCAGCAGCCACGGAGCTGTGCACCGCCGCCACGACTGCCGCCGAGGCTGCCGAAGCCGCTTCCCAGGCCGCCACCCAGGAGAAGGCGACGCTCGAGAAGAAGGTGGCCGAGCTGGAGCAGGACCTGGTCCTCGCCGGGGTGGACCTCAGGACGGCCAACAAGCAGGTGGGTGACCTCACCACCAAGCTGCAGGAAGCTACCAACGAGGGGACCCGGCTCCGCGACGGCAATGCCAAGCTGGAGCAAGACCTTAAAGGTGAGCAACCGAACACTTTCAGTTTCCGTAGTGCTTTTTTCTTCGTGTTGCTTGTCGGTGATGCTGACTTGTCTTCTCGTGTCAGCAGGGCTTCGCGTGGCTCGCGCCACATTGGCCAAGAGGCTCGTGGAGGAAGCGGAAAAGGTCACCGCCGCTGAGCTCAAGATCCACGAGATGACTGGGGTGGCCAAGAACTTGTCGGACCAGCTCTCGAGTACAATCCTTTAGCTTTGTCCCTCCATTCTTTTGTTTGTGCTCCTCACAGCTAAACTCCAGCCCATTTTCCCCCTTCAGAAGTCAAGGCCGAGCTCCAGGAGTCCAGGAAGGCTCAGCGTGAGGCGGAGGTGATACGCCAGAAGGACCTTACGGACCACGGTAAATTCGGCCGGTTTGTCGAACGGATCTTGTCGGATCTTGGCGTTCCATCCGTCCAGATGCCTCCCCAGGCGCTTGCGGATCGAGTGGCGCTTCTCCCGGGCGTAGCCAAGGAGCGAGAGCTGGCGACGGCTCAGAAAGTGGTGCACCGGGTTCTTTCCATGTTCGACTCGCACTACAAAGGGTTGGACCGCAAGGCGTTGAGCGGCGGCTGGGCCCCCGGCTACTCAGACGATGAGTACGACAAGCTCGAGGAAGACTATGCCACCTTCACCCGCGCCATGGCTGATGCAGCGATAAAGGACCTGGACCTGATCCCAAAAGACACACCAGAAGTTGAAGACAACTCCAGGCCTTCTAGTTAGATGTATCAGTTTGTATCGTAGAAAACAAAGACAAACTTGTATGTGCATTGCCTCGAACAGTTTTCATTTTGTTTAAAATTGTCATTGCTGAAGCATTCCCCGAGCACTCGGGGACGACTGCGGAATGGAGTAGTGGTACTTAGAGACTCAGGCTGATCAAACTTTACTCTAGAGCCGCGGGGGCGTAGGAGTCGGAGAGCTCGATCAACCTAAGTTGCAAAGTGACGCCACGTGTTCGCAGCCCCCGAGCACTTAGGGAGGTTCAAAAGTGACTTGCGCATTTTTCGTCAAAGTCGTTTTGGGTCGGAGCCCGAGCGGTTACCCAAGCACTTTTTGAAAGAGGTCGGACGGTGATCTGCGGGCCTGGGCCGCGCTCGCAAGTCTTCGCACCGTAGCCGCGGGGGCGTGGGTGCTAGGATCTTTGAACGAGTGGTAGCGCCGAGACGCGCACAGATCGACATCGTTTTCTTTCGCAAGATGGGGCATTCCGCCAAAAAACCGTGCGCGCGTGCGATTGGTTACAACATGTTCATCGGAGAATTTTGTTTTAAAAACAGAAAAACAAAAGGAGGGCATCGTGCCCCGGGTAGCCCCCGAGAGGTGAGCATTTCTGTATGGGTGCAGGGACGCTCGCCGCTCAGCCTTAGAAAACGTTGATGCATACAGATAAGATGCCAACGCGAAAGCTTGCGAACTTATGAAATTATGAACAAAAGCATATGGCATTATTCATTGATCATAAGACAGAACGAGGAGTGTTACTCAAGGGTAAAAATGTCGTAGGTGTTCTATGTTCCATGTGTTGGAGATGACCCCGCCTTCCTCATACCGAAGCTTGAATGTCCCTGGTCGGAGCACTTGATCAACGATGAATGGCCCCTCCCATGGGGGCGTGAGCTTATGTCGATCCTTGTTGCTCTGAACTCGTCGGAGCACTAGGTCTCCGACCTGGAACTCACGGTTGCGCACGTTGCACTCGTGATAGCGTCGCAGAGCTTGCTGGTATCGAGCCGAATGTAGGAGTGCCACGTCGCGTGCTTCATCAAGCTGGTCGATAGCATCTTCGAGTGCGACCTGGTTCCCCTCTTCGGTATATGCTCGAATTCTTGGGCTGATGTAGTCGATGTCCGTCGGGAGGACAGCTTCCGACCCGTGCACCATAAAGAACGGCGTGAAGTCGGTGGCTCGACTAGGCGTGGTGCGCAGGCTCCAAAGGACGGATGGCAACTCAGCGACCCATCTTGCCCGAAACTTCTCGAGTCATTTGAAGATCCGAGGCTTCAATCCTTGCAGGACCATGCCATTGGCCCTCTCGACCTGCCAGTTGGTCCTTGGGTGTGTAACAGCGGCCCAGTCCACGCGGATGTTGTTGTCGTCGCAAAATCTGAGGAACTTCTTTCCTGTGAACTGTGTGCCGCTGTCGGTGATGATAGAGTTAGGGATCCCGAAGTGATAAATGATGTTGGTGAAGAATGCCACGGCTTCCTCGGAGCGAACCTTCACTATGGGTCGGGCTTCGATCCATTTGAAAAACTTGTCGACAGCCACGAGTAGGTGTGTGAAGCCCCCGGGTGCCTGCTTGAGTGGCCCGACCATGTCCAGCCCCCACACAGCGAAAGGCCAGGTGATGGGGATGGTCTGGAGTGCATGCGCCGGGAGGTGGGTTTGTCGAGCGTAGAACTGACACCCTTCGCAGCGTCGCACGATGTCTTTGGAGTCGGCCACAGCAGTTGGCCAGTAGAAACCTTGTCGGAATGCCTTTCCGACAAGGGTCCTTGGGTCGGCAGGATGTCCGCACGTGCTGGTGTGGATTTCTTGGAGCAGCTCTCTGCCTTGGTCCCTCAACACATAGCGCATGAGTATGTCTGCCGCGCCTCGCTTGTAGAGCTCGCCGTCGATGAGGACGAATGCGTTGGCTCGTCGCAAGATGCGGCGCACCTCTGTGTGGTCGAAAGGCAGCTTTCCCTGACTAGCCACTCGAGGATCGGGAACCGCCAGTCTGGATCTTCTAAGTTCGGCTCTTGTGGTTGATCGATCTCCATGACTTCCGGCACCTCTGACTCTTGTTGTTGTTTTTCATCGACCTGGACCGACGGTGCGTTCTGGTCGCTGTTGACGGCTAAAAAGTACCACTTTCAGCCCTCAATATTCTCACATAAATGGAGGCAATTGCATTATTTACTTGCATTTTGGTTTTAATAATGTAGTTCCACTTGTCCTTGGAGATTATTTGTATGTAGGTGATTTACCCCTTAAAAGAGATGGAAACCCACCTTATATGAAGAAACCATGCCAACTCAGCTGAGGAGGTGGCTGCCACCAAGGGAAACATGGCATTCCACGTCATCGATCCAGGGGAGGCACTCACCAACGAATCAGAGGACGCCACATGGACTTCACATGGATCAAAGGGCCCACCTCGGATACCAAATCAAGCCATGCACCGGGGGAGGATCAGAGGGCCCACAGGGCAGCCACCCAGAGGAAAACCACCCCGAGTGGGTGGCCTAGGGGGCCGGTCGATCCTAGGATCGGCCGAACCGCCGTAGTGCCGCCCCATCTCGTCCCTCCACGTGTCACTTGCTCATTGGTCACTTGCTGCATCCCCGGGTGTTTTGAGGCCATTTGGTGCTCCGAGCAAGCCCTGTCCCTGCCTATAAATAGAAGGGGAGGGGCTCCCATTTCCCACACACCACTCTCTCATTCTCCTCTCACTTTTAGTTTCCAAGGCTAGGGGGTAGGCTAGAGTAGCTCTTCTTCAGGTTCCAACACTTCTTTGGAGTCTAGGTATGAGTTCTCTTTTATCTTTATTTCATTGTATGACTTTGATCTACTTCAGTTATTTAGCTATTTCATATAAAGTCATGGTAGATCATATGCTTGATATGTTCTTGAGTTCATCCTTTATTCATCATTTAGAGGCTTGTGTTATTCATGAACACTACCTTTTGATCCACTTGAAGGGTGATAAACTCATTCCTTATGTGTTTGTTCATAAGTTAGAGCCTCGTGTTCTTCACGAACACGACCCTTTGATCTTATTGACTAGACATAAGAGAGTTCGTATCTGTTTGTATGTCTAGCCTTAGTTGATCTTGTTAGATGGCATGAGAGTGTTGCATGAAGTTTGTGTTCAAGCTACCGTACTCGGTCTAAGTTGACCAGTCTTCTGGTGGCTCTCACCCTGGGTCACAATAGCCCGGGCCGAGTGAAGTCTAGCAGCAACGTAGGCATGGTACCTGGGTTGTCTGGCTACGTTAGTTATGAGCATACCCCCCGTAACGATAGAGGTAGGTCCGTAGTGGTGACAGTTGTTGGATCCTTTGCAATCCTCCGCGCTGGGGTACCTGCTGTAGGAGTCTAAAGTCTAGTTTCACAGAGTGCTAGTCGTCGCGGGCTAGCTCCCCATTTGTACCTGGGTGCTGAACCTTACCCTCTCATGCAATACTCATGCCTATCTCCTGTATCTTCTAACTTTGTATGTTTAGTACATTAGAACCTAGAGCTAACTCGTATGTTCTCCCTAAGCCATAGTGTGCTAGAGTAGAGGTAGATCTGAGTGTGTGTGTGTCACACTACCCTTTATATCTTTTATCTTACCCATGCCTTTGAGTTTGTTGTTTCCTATATCTATCTCTTAGTTTACATTCAGAGCAAAAGCATAAGTCCAAGATATCCGCCATTGCCTTCCACGGATACGATACCCTTGAAATATTCTCCTTCCTTGGGGAAATGCTACAATGGTTTATCTGTGCGCTTGCGGATTCGTTCATGATCGTTTAGATTAACCTTTGGCAAGTCTTGATGATCATGCTAACCCGGCGTCATTAGTTGTGACATTAAGAGGTGCCTACAAGGTGTTTCTTGGTGTTGTCACTAAGGATGGATTCCAGATCTGTTCTTAAAGTGATGATGCTACGGAATGCCAACAAGCATTTCTGGCGCTGTTACCGGGGAAGGCACAGGATTATCATGACTATGTTTTGCATCTGTTTATAAACTCTGAGTAGGTTAGCTCAATGCAGGCTAACCTTGATTGTCTTCTTTTATCTTTGGATGATGAAGATAGGTAGTGTATGACTGGTTTCAACTTACCGGAGAATTTTACTAAAGATCCCGAGTCACTTGTGAGGAGAGCTCAAATTCATTTTGACTCACCTCGTCGTACTCGTCCGTAAGGCGATCCAGCTTCCTTTGTACCATCCACGTCAAACGCTATGGCCCAGAAGACACTTCGTGAGTACTCAGCTCCTTCTGCTGACCAGGTGCTGCAAGGCCCTGAGGTGGCAATGGGGACTGAAAATTTTGAGATCAAGATGGGTCTAATCACGATGGTACAGGCTAGCCCATTCTGTGGTAAGCCAATTGAGGATGCCAATGCTCATTTGCAGCAATTCCTAGAGTTGTGCAGCACTTTCATCATCAGGGGTGCAAATATGGATGTTGTCTGTCTAAGGTTGTTTCCATTCTCTCTCCTGGGGAAAGCCAAGCAATGGTTCTACGCGAATCGTGATGCTATTAACACTTGGAGTAAGTGTTCAGAGGCATTTCTCAAGAAGTTCTTCCCATTGGGTAAAACCAATGCTCTTCGTGGAAGTATTTCTGGTTTTCAGCAAGCAGCAAGTGAATCTATTCCAGAGGCTTGGGAGAGGCTTCAGGAGTATGTCCTGGCCTGTCCTCACCATGGGATGGAGGATTGGCTCATTCTTCAAAGCTTTTATAATGGGTTGACTCCGACAACCCGAGGCCATATTGATGCTGCTGCTCAAGGAGCATTCTTCTCACTCACTATTGATAATGCTAAATTACTCATTGAGAAGATGGTTTCCAACCAAGGGTGGAGTGATGAAAGACTCCAACCACGACCGAGGGGTACTCATACTGTCAAGGAAGCAAACATGATTACTGCCAAGTTGGATCTTCTTATGAAGAGATTGGATGACTACACCAGCGAGAAGGCTGCCATGGCCACCACTACTCTGCCTATGGATTCTCATATGACTTGTGAAGTCTGTGGCAACACTGGGCACTCAGAAAATTATTGTCCGGAGACCCAAGATGAAGTGATGTACATGAATGGCAACAACAATGGTTATCATCCACCTCAACAAGGGGGCCAATCATGGAATCAACAACACCCTTATTATCAAGGAGGTAACCAAGGTAATTCTTACAATCCCAACCAACCTTCCTTGAGAGATCTTGTTTTTGGGCAAGCTAAGATTAATGAAGGTGTTAACAAAAAGCTAGCTGCCCTGGATAAAATTTTGGAAAGTCTCAATGTTAAGCTTGAAAGTTTTTCTTCTGCCCAGAAGAGTCAGCTGAGTTTTAACAAGATGTTAGAAACCCAGTTGGCTCAGCTGGCTGCTTTGGTTCCATCTCCTGATAACGGGAGGATCCCGGGGCAACCCGTATCTTCTTGTGAAAATGTTAGTGTAGTGTCAACTAGGTGGGGTAAGCCACCTAGGAAGACACGTGCTCCTAACTATGCAGGAAAGCTCATACAACAAATTCTTGATCCATGGGAGGAATCAGCAGTTGTGCACAAGAAAGATCCAGGCTACCCGACTATTACTTGCACAATCTATTACAAGAAGATCAGGCATGCCCTTTGTGACCTTGGTGCAAGTGTTAATCTCATGTCCAAGGCCATGTTCGAGCAACTGGGATATCCAGCTCTCTCTCCAACAGCACGGACTATCCAACTCGCCGATTCAACGATACGATATCCAGAAGGAATTGTTGAGAGCATATTGGTTAAGGTCAAGAACTCATATGTCTTCGCGGATTTCGTGGTCCTTGATATGGATGACGAGGGAGGAATGCTGCTCATCCTTGGGCGACCATTTCTCAGTGATGTCCGAGCTAGAATCAATGTGCGGCCCGAAATAATCCGCTTCTGCATTGGGAAGAGGAACTTGAAGTCACTAGTGGAAATGTGAGTATCTATGACGATTTCCTAGTGACGTTCTGATTATTCGTCATGGATGTTGTCTATACCGTGACGAATTTTGTAACTTCGTCACAGATAACGAGTGACGGCGCCAAGCCACAAAAAATAATGACGAAACACTGTGAATGGTCACCAAACAACGAACCTGTTCGTCACAGATGAATCATTTCAGTTCTGCCTATGAGGAACAAATGACGAACGCGATAGAACGTCACAGAACAACAACGTAATCGTCACAAAAACAACTTGAAAAAATAACACGGGCCTAGTCCCCACAGGTGGGCCTAGTCGCACGTTGACGTGGCAGTCCACGTCAACATGGACCCCACCACTGCGGTCCCACGACGCAGTGGGACCACTGCCACATGGCACGTGGGCCCACCACCCCTGGTCCCGCTGGTCAGATTCGGTGGGCCACCGCAGGTGGGCCCCACCGCAACACCACGTGGCAGTCCACGTCAACCTGGACCCCACCACTGTGGTCCCACGACACAGTGGGTCCATTGCCACGTGGCACGTGGGCCCACCGCCCCTGGTCCCGCTGGTCAGATTCGGTGGGCCACCGCAGGTGGGCCCCACCGCAACACCACGTGGCAGTCCACGTCAACATGGAGCCCATGACCACGTGGCTTTACACGTCAACAAGGACCCCACCTGCGCTGTTGGGCCACTAGCTATTGGGCCGGCCTTCTTCGTTCTCCCTCTCAACCAGCCCAGGTGCTATGGGCCGGCCTTTTTTTAAGTAACCAGCCCAGGTAAACATTGGGCCGGCCTTTCTTACCACTGCACACGGAGACGACACGGCCTTCTTACCATTGGGTGGCCCAGGTTTTTATTCTGGCAAAAAATTGGTGCTTTCCTTAGGATTTGAACCGTAGACGGGACGACACCGGAGATGAGGTCTTACCACTGCACCACTCAATGTTATCTGTTAGAAGTGTACATATTTGTTTATTTGATATAACATGAATTCCCATGTTTAATAAACAAACAAACCGAAACAAACTCACTTCTGTCCAAGGCTTCCCCGGCGTGTGGAGGGAGGGGGGCGGAGTCGTCCCCGGCGGGCGGCTGCAGCAGCTGCATGGCGGCGTCACCGGCGGGAGGCTGCAGCTGCTGCGTGGCGGCGTCCCCGGCGGGCGGCCGGAGGCTGCTGCGTGGCGGCGTCCCCGACGGGCGGACGACGGAGGCTGTGTGGCGGCATCCTCGGCGAACGACGTCGGCAGTGCGGCGGTGTCCCCGCGGTGGCAAGGTGATGGCTCGGTCCCACGACGGCGTCCCCGCAGCATAGAGTTCAGGTATGGGCTGGGGATTCGCTTAGGATCTGTGGAATTTGATGTGATTTTTGCTAGATTTATCTAGATTCTAGCATGCTTTTGCTGAGGATTATGTATGGGCTGCAATTGGAGTGTTGTTTCTGCGTGCAATTGGTTCTTTCCCTTAGTAGTAACCCCTGCTGCTCTGATCCTAGAGTTCTCTGATCCTGATTTCAGTAGAATTTTCTGCGTGCAATTGGTTGTTTCCCTTAGTAGTAACCCCTGCTGCAATTCGCTAGTTTTCCTATTGAAATTCTACTGATTTCCGATGCTCTGTTAGAATACCAATTCATATTTTCACTAATGGGGGGAACTAGTTAGCAGACAGTTTGGACATTCATGTAAGGTAGCTTCACTAATGCATACTATTTATTTATATTGCTGTGTTCTGAATTTCCACATTTATGCCAAAACAGATGGATCGAAGTTGGGTTCATTTGAAACCATTCACACCTGCCTACATGGACGGAGTGGAAGAGTTCATGGAATTTGTTAGAGGAAAATACCATGAAGACAGCAAGATAAAATGTCCATGCCGCAGATGTGTTAATCAAGTTTTGCGGCATCAGCAAGAAGTGAATGACCATATACACATCTTTGGAATGTCGCCTGCTTACACTCATTGGATTCATCATGGGGAGTCTCTAGATGCTGAAATTATTGAGTCTAGAGAGGAGGAGGAGCAGCATGATAGATATGATTATGATGAAGGGATCAATTTGGGCGAGGATGACCAAGATGATGGCCGAGATGATGACCGAGATGATGATCACGGAGTCACAGAGATGCTAGCAGATTTGTACACATCATTAGAGGTAGATGGAAGTGTGGGGGACACACCCCCCGGGTCCCACACGGAGGGGCTTCATAACATGTATACGTATACGGAGATGGGCCCACCCGTGTGGAGATACGGCATGGCGTACGGATCAGGATGAGGCGGCGCCCGAGGAGATATCATCCCATGAATGAAGGCCGGTTAGTTAGGAAAGATATTACTTGAGCCCAAAGGCCAGATCTTGTAATCGGTTAGCTATAGATTCCCTGAGATCTGTAACCCTGCCCCCAGGCTATATAAGGGCGGCAGGGACCCCCCTCAGAAACAACTCCATCTGATTCCCAATCGTGGAACCATCAATACAACACACCGAGCACAGGACGTAGGGTATTACGCCTCCCGGCGGCCCGAACCTGGATAAACCCCTGTGTCATTTGTTCACCATCTAGCTCCAGTCTCGGCGATCCCCTCCACACAATCTACCACCATAGCCTACCCCGTGGTGGACTGCCGGTCCATTGCACCGACAGGAAGCAATCCAAGATTTTCCAAAGTTCTGGCCGATGCCAAGCGGCAACTGTGCCCAGGATCAGAGCACTCTAGATTCTCCTTTCTAGTGAGACTTCTTTATATCAAGTCTCGCTATCGAGTTAGCAGTACAGCGTTCAGTGCATTCATGAAGCTATTGTCCTAGGGATTCCCTCAGTGTGAATTTCCAAGTTCTTATGATGAGGCGAAGAAGTATCTTGGTGAACTTGGCCTTGCATATGAATCAATCCATGTGTGCAAGAACAACTGTGTGCTATTTCGAAAGTCTACGTTGTTTGACAAGGATTATTCCAAGCTAGAAGTGTGCCCAATTTGTGGTGAATCTAGATGGGAAGATGGGGATGGAAAAAGGCGGGTTCCTCATAAGGTCTTGAGGCACTTTCTACTTATAAAAAGGCTGAAGAGGATGTTTGCAATGAAACAAATAGCTGAGGAGAACCAATGGCACAAGAAGGTTAGGAGGCCAGTCAAGAATGTAATGAGCCATCCAGCTGCTGGGAGGGCTTGGAAGGATTTTGATGAGAAGTATAATGATTTTGCAAATGATCCGAGGAACTTGAGGCTTGCCTTAGCTACAGATGGTTTCAACCCATTTGGCAACATGAGCACTCAATATAGTATGTGGCCTGTGCTTGTTGCACCTCTGAACCTGCCGCCATGGGAATGTGTCAATCCAGCAAACTGCTTTATGTCTTTGCTCATCCCTGGTCCATCATGTCCTGGAAAAGATTTTGACTTGTATTTGGAGCCTCTAGTAGAAGAACTGCTTCAACTCTGGGGTGGAGTAAGCACTTATGATGTCGTGAGTGGTAAAAAGTTTGATCTACATGCCGCTGTGCTGTGGTGCATACACGATTATCCAGCGCTGAGCACCTTGTCGGGGCGAACCACCAAAGGCTATTATGCTTGTATCCACTATGACAAAAATCCTCTATCACGTGCACTGAGGGGCAAAATTGGGTACATTGGCCATCGCCGTTTTCTTCCAAAGGATCATGCTTGGCGGAGAAGCTTGGCTTTTGATGGCCACCCTGAAATGAGGGATGCATCGGGTCAGTTCAGTACTAAAGAGGTCCTTGAGCAGCTGGAGAAAGTGAAACATGTCAGGCCAGGAAAGCATCCAGCACCTCCACCCAGGAAGAGGAAGCGTGGGGAGGATAACGCCCCCAAAATTTTTAGTCGCAAAGCTTTGTTGTGGATGCTACCATATTGGAAAGATTTGTTGCTGCCATACAATCTTGATGTTATGCACATAGAAAAGAACATCTGTAAAACATCCTTGGCACATTACTAGAAATTCAAGGCAAGACCAAAGACACCGATAATGCAAGGTTGGATTTGCAAGATATGGGCATTAGACATAATCTGCACTTGCAACAGGATGGCAACTCAGTTGTGAAGCCAGAGGCTTTCTATGTATTGAACAAGGAAAATAAAGTTAAATTTTGCAAATGCCTCAAAGGTGTGAAGTTTCCATATGGGTTTGCAGCCAACCTAGGGAGATTCATAAGTGCAGATGGTACCAAGTTGCAGGGTCGGCTGAAAACACATTGTTGCCATGTACTACTGCAAAGGATCATACCTGCTGCCTTAAGAGGATTGGTAAGGAAAGATGTGTATGAAGTAATTGCAGAGCTCGGGAACTTCTTCAGAGAATTGTGTAGTAGAAATCTAAGGATAGATGTGGTGGAAAGATTAAAGCTCAAAATCCCACTAATCCTTTGCAAGCTTGAGAAAATATTCCCGCCAGCCTTTTTTGATGTCATGGTGCACCTGGCTGTGCATCTACCTGATCAGGCATTGCTTAGAGGGCCTGTTCAGTATGGATGGATGTACCCAATAGAGAGGAGATTGGGTACTTTGAAGAATTTTGTGAGGAACAGGGCTATGCCGGTAGGATCAATTGTGGAAGCCTATGCTGCAAGTGACACCTTGACATTTTGTTCGAGGTATATGCAGGATGTTGACACCAAGTTCAACCAGGATGTAGGTTATGGGCCATTAGTTAGTGACACCTCAGTTTTCATGCATGGTGTCAAAATCATAGGAGCTGACAGGAGACAATACATTGATGATGAGATGATGGATAAGCTAGTATGGTATGTTCTAAATAATTGTGAAGAAGTTGAGCCATATTTGGAGTAAGTATTGTTTTTATTTGCAAGATTATAATCTTCTGATTTTCAAGTGAAGATTTCCTTATTTTTGCTTTTTTTTGTGACAGCATATGCAGGGAAGAGTTATTGACAGAAGGGTCACATGATGTTGACAAAAGGCTTGAAAAGGCATTTCCTAGATGGTTTAGGAGCCATGTAAGTGTCCTGCACTATAGTCACCAACTGGCTTTATGTATGTTGTAATGTGAGTTATCTCATTGGTGGTAACCTTGTATTCATTGTTTGAACCCCAGATTGCGAAGAAGCGCAATGATCATCCAGAAGAGGTTACTGACGAATTGTTTGCTCTGTCTTGTGGTCCTGATCTTCGAGTGAGGTTTTCTGCATCTTGCATTGTCAATGGAGTCCGGTATAACACCGTGGACCGTGAGAAATACTTGCAGACTCAGAACAGTGGTGTATTGACTGAAGGTACTCATGATGATCAGGCCACTGATTTTTATGGAGTCCTTAAGGAGATTATTGAGTTACAGTACAATGTTAATCTACAATGCGATCGGACTGTGGTTCTCTTTAGATGTGATTGGTACAATCAGGCAAGAGGCAAGACCGTAGGCATCAGAGATGATGGACATTTCAAATCCATCAACATTCAGTCATTGTGGTACAAGTCTGACCCTTTCATTTTGGCAACTTAATCGACAAAGGTATTCTACATGGAAGACACAGCTTTGGGAAAGAATTGGCGAGTGGTGCAGAAATTTGAACATAGGAAGGTGTATAATGTTGCTGAAAAAAGTGACCTCGCTCATGATGTATACCAGGATGATCACTGTTCTACTACAGAGCATGAAGTGCAGCAAGGTGATGTTGATGGTGATGGTGCTGAGGCTGAGCCCATTAATCAGGGTGGAGGATCTACTAGATTTGAATGTAGTCTAGATGAACTTATAAGAAAGAGTAGGCAAGCCAACATTGTTGTAGATGAAAATGAGGAAGATGAAGATGACACTATAATGGAATATTTGAGTGATGGCAGCAATGAAAACGCTGAAGATGACATGTGCCAAGATGCTGACAGCGAGGATGATGATCTCTGAAACAGCTAGAACCAAAAAAAAGGTCAGCAACACTTCCAAAAAAGGATGATGGAATAATCTGAAGTAGCAGGACTTGTTGTAGCCTGAAATCAGTTATTTGTGTGCTTGAATTCTTATTTTGCTAGTGAGCTAGTCCTTGCTTGTCAAATCTTGTATTTATATTTATATATGTATCTACACAGATGTGTCAATTTCTGTTGTAATTTCTGATGTATATAATGTTTATTTTCCCTGGAATATAGTTGGTAACTAACATTATGATTAATGTTGCAGAACAAGAGGCAAGATGGATGCTTGGTGGTCACAGATTACTTGTTCCAGAGCTAGGAATGGCATATGTAGATCTGATAGATGCAAGTGGGTCTAGTATTATTCTGTAGCACAGATGATTTGAGTTTTTTGTATCTTGCATTGTATGAGACCAGCTTGTAAGATTGAATGTTAATGTTCGAAATGTTATGAGATGATGAGTTGAAATGTTAATGTTTGAAATGTTAAGAGATGATGAGTTGATGATGCCTTGTCTTGCAAAACTGTCTATGATGTACTAATTATTCAGCATATCTTGCTTTATTTTTTTCTTTTGAGAGAAACAACTTCTTCATTTGCCCATGCACATCAACTGCATATACTGTTGTGTGCTGGACAGACACTCTACTGCCAAGCTGCTGCCTGAATAATCCTGAGACCTCAGTTCTCAACCAAGCAGCAGCAGCTAGCAGCGAGCAATATTTCAGACATATATCAGAATGCTATCTGAACATCAGTACTGACACAAACACATAGCAACATTCCATTCACTAGAAAATTCAGACACAAAAATTTCAGATAAAGCAAATTTCATTCACCAGCTGAACCACAAGTAGTTAACCACTAAACATCAGTACTAGATTGCTAAAGATGTAGTTCACATCACTGCTCGAACCATCAACCATCCTTATTTACAGACACAAACAGCAAAGACCTGCAATCATGCGAGCCGATAACAAAATAAGCATCCAAAATAAGCTTCAGCTTCTAGCATGATGCAGCTACAAAATAAGCTTCCTGCTTCCATTTGCTTCCACCAAAGCACTACTTGTTGTTTTGTGCCTTCTTGGATGCAGCTTGGAGTGCATGAAAAAGCCTTTTCTTCCTTCCCTGCTCCCTCTTGAGCTCACCCTTGAGCCACTTGATATTCTCCTGTGACTGTGCCGCCGCCTCGCGCAACTCCCAGAAGGTCATCTGTTGGCATCAGATGATAGCATTAGTTCAATGTTGAGCACAGATGAGACTACAGTACAACATCAGTACAATGAGTAAATCATGATAGCATTTGTTCAATGTTGAGCAATGTTGAGCACAGAAAGAGGGCTAATGTTCACCTTCTTCTCCTTCCTCTTCAGCACCATCTCCTCCCCTGGCACCACCTCCTCACTGCTAGACTCGTCGCTGCCACTGCTAGAGGTCACCAATTCGATGGTTGTGTTCTTGGAGGTCAACAGCACCAGCTCCTTCCCTGTCACCACCTCCTTCCCCTTCTTCTTGCACTGCAGGACGCCGGAGCCGGAGCGGATCAGCCGGCGACGGCGCGCGATAGACTCAGGCGTACGGTCGGCGGCAGAGCGTACCTCCCGGCACGTGCTGGCTCTGAGTGCTCGCTCGGTGGCGGAGCGAGCCCGGCACGCGTTGGCCTCAGCCGCGCGGTCGACGGCAGAGGGGATCCCCCGGGGAGCGTTGGCCTCAGGCGCGCGGTGCGTGGCGGAGTGGATCTCCCGGTGACGGCTGGCCTCAGGCGCGCGGTGCGTGGCAGAGCAGATCTCCCGGCGACGGCTGGCCTCAGGTGCGGTGGTCGGCCGCGGAGCATCCCTCAATCTCAGATCGAGGACAAGATCACATCCGAGGAGCTGTCCGTCGGTGGAGCTCACGTCGGAGGAGCTCCCGTCGGTGGAGCTCCTGTCGATGGAGGGGGAAGCGAGGCGCGTCTTGCAGAAGCGGCCCTGCTCGTCAGGATATTGGCGATGGGCCGCGACAGAGTGATTGTAGCGACGCCGTGGCATACTCGCTGGAGGAAGGGGGCAGCCGGTGAGGAGGAGACACCAGTGAGGAAGAGAAGGGGGGTAGTGAGGAAGAGACTGGAGGAGACGCCGAGGAGGAGGACTGGAGGAGACGCCGAGGAGAGGAAATGATGCCACGGCTTTATGTCGACAGCCGCGTTCTAGTATAAGAGAATAATAGGATGCGCTCAATCGACATTACTTGAAGTAGCGCAGTGGTGAGACCGTTGTTTCCGATGCTGGTGACCAGGGTTCGAATCCTAGGTTGGTCACCACATTTTAAAAAAAATTCAAAAAAACTCGCCCCAAAAATTGGCCAGAGCCAGGACTCGAACCCGGGACCAATTGCTAAAGAGTGAGAAGTCCCACCACAGCGCCAAATGTAAGTTCGAGTACAAGTGTTGAAACTAATTTACTTCTACTATAATTATAAGGGCTACCAGGTGTCAGCACCCTATTGGCTCGGCTGTCTTGGAGGTAAAGAACACATGGATAGTTGGTATTTATTCTTTTAATCCAGAATTAAATTTTGTAACTAGTGTTTCTTCGTCACACATAATCCAAATTCGACGTTTTTGCTTCCTAATTTTTTCTAAAATCACGCTCTTTTCTTTAATGATGTTGTTTTGTACAGATTCTATTTTGCAGATTCTATTTATATCTTTTTATCTAGTTCCTCCTAAATATCGATTAGAAAATCATTTGTTTTGCACAAACATTACAAATGTAACTTCGTATTTTGCAATAATAAACTAAACACAAGCTTATGGTCAAGTTTGAAGTGCATATGAATTCAAAAATTTCGAAAAGTATGATACACTCCAATGTTCAAGTAACATTTCATGAAACTATGTTAGACATGTATACATTTCTAAACAACGTAGGTTCCATTGTTACCGAAATCATTTGAAATTTTTATGACAAGTTTATGGACCTAAATTATGTTACCACGTCAATTCGTAGAACCATCGGAGCATTTTATGATATTATTTGAATTATTATACTGTAAATTTGAGATGTAAGTTTGAATTATCCTTAATAAACTATTACCAAAATCATTTTTTCATTTGAATTATACCTAAGTTTGTAGATATTGATGAGTGATACAACTTTGGTATTCATTACTTCTTCATCTTAAATCATTCCGGGTTTCAAATCTCGTCTAAAATCGCCACTTTGAAAAACAATTCAAATTTTTAATTGTTCAAACTTCATCATAGCACAAATTACCAAAATCAACACACTATCTTGATAGAGCATGATTTTATAAAATTTTAGAAAAAAAAATCATCCAATTTGGAGTTAGTACGAGGCAGAAAAACTAGTTACAAGTTATACTCAAAGATTAAAAAGAGAAACCACACTTGTTCATCCCAGTTCATAGCAAGTGTTGTTTCTGTTTTTAATCTTCGAATAAAACTTGTAAACCATTTTTCTTCCTCATACGAACTCCAAATCGGTTGATTCTTTCTCCTAATTTTTTCTAAAATCAATTTCTACAAGTTCCGTTTTAGGTATTTCTCCATTCAAATATATTTCAAATATGGATTTGTTCAAACTCAAAAATCATACTATCCCAATCTCATTTCAAAACACTCACCGGACTGGGTCCACCTGTCAGTCCCTCTCGGCAGCGCGGGCATCTCCAAAACCGGGCCCACCTGTCAGTGAAATTCCCCGCGGGCGCAGAGCGCGGGCGCAGGACGAAATTCCAAAAACACCCCCCACCCACCCACCCACCCATCTGAAACACTCGCCTCTCCCTCTCGGCCTCTCCCTCTCCTCTCCCTCTCCCCCCTCTCCAAACCCTAGCCACCGCCGCGGGTGCCTCTTCGACGACACCCACGACGCCCCGCCCGGGTCCGCACCTCGACGACGAGGCACGACGCCCCGGCTGGGTCCGCACCTCGACGACGCACCGGCCGGGTCCGCACCTCGACGACGACGCACGACGCCCCGGCCGGGTCCGCACCTCGACGACGACGCACGACACCTCGGTCGTGTCCGCACCTCGACGACGCACGACGCCCCGGCCGGGTCCGCACCTCGACGACGCACGACGCCGCGGCCAGGTCTGCTTCCTCGCCGTTGCCACTGGGACTCAGATCTGCTACCTCATCTCGCCACCGGAACTGGAGTACTACGCCGACGACGACTCCAACCTGATCCCGCTACCACATCGACGAAGTATGGTAAAGACTCGACGCAGTGTTCTATCAGGTACGCCAAATCCCTACAACGCCGACGTGTGGATTCGTGTTTGGAGCTCGAGGTGACTACAATTTCTTTGCTCTAGTACATCTGTGATAAAGGATTAGGATTGAGACGTGTGGATTAGGGTTTGGAGCTCAAGGTGGATTAGGGTTTTGAGCTCGAGGTGGATTAGGGTTCGGATTTGAATGTGATTACCGTGTGCCACACTCTATTAACCTAGATGGTTTACTTTCTGGGAAATGGAGGATATATAATTGAGTGGAGTATTATAGGTGTGCTCTGACTAAATAAACTAATGGTTTACTTACTAGAAATATCACTGATATGTCACTAGGCCTACTCTTTGGTTGATTGACTGTTTATCTGCTGATACATATGTTATAGGGACTCTTGTTTACTTAGTACATATGTGATTGATATCTATAGCTCCTGATTTTATTTTGTTTAATATGATTGTCTAGCATCAAATTTGATAGATATGATTAGCAGCTACGGTTTGATATTAAGCTGATTATGATATTAAGCTGATTCTGTGAAAGTTCAATATGATTGTATCATGTTAAGCTGATATTAAGCTGATTAGATATGATTTTGTTCAATATGATTGTCCAGCATCAGATTCTGTGAAAGTTCATATTAAGCTGATTATGATGCTTTTTGTTATGATGGTTTCCCTTTTTAACTGATAATGGGTTGGGTAGACAACTTGCTGTTATGATGGTTTGCAAGAATATGTATCATGTAAATTATAGGATTTGTTAATACACAGAACTTTGCTTGTTAGGTGTCTATTAATCAGAGGTGTTATTAATTAGAATTTCCATCAATGCAACATCCTGACCTGCCCTATGTGATTTCGTGTGTAAGAAACTCCAACATGTGCTTACGAGAGGAAGCGGGCCAACAATATAGCAGAGATTAAGAGAAGGTTTGAAGAACTTGGTCTCCCATCAGATGTAAATTCATTTGGAAATGAACCAGCCCCTTCAAGGGGAATTAGGAAAGGGGTACGGGGTAGACGTGATAAAGATACAGATGATTCGGAGTATCTCCCTGAGGACCAGGTTCAGGGAGACACCGATGATGATGCAGAATTAGACGAGGAGCCTGTTCCCCTTACGGTCATTGAGGTACCAAGGGATGGGATGCACAGTTGCATTTTTACTACTATAGTAGCATTTCCTTATTTTTCACATGTTTTTCTCCTAATGCAGGCTCCTCATAGTAGACGTACAGAAGAAATGCTGCCGGGAGGTGCAAGATCAAGTAAGCGAGTGAGGACTAGTCCTCCAAATGAGAGACTTGCTGAAGATATACCAACTGACGAAGCAACACAAACTAAGAGAGCCAGGCAACGTACTTCAAATGAGAGACCTCATAGCGTCAACACAAGGTCCTCCACAAGGCAGCAGCCAACTGAAACAGTTGATCAAGTTCAGCAAGATTTGCCTTCTGTAGCTGAAGAAGACAATGGCCTGCACAGTCCAAGAGAGCACGAGTATGACTGGTCCTACGATGGAGATTATGACAATGATGGTCTTGGCGGAGAACATGAGGAGCACCGTGAGGGACAAGAAGATGAGCTCCATGAAGAACAGACGCAAACGGGTCATGAAGGTAAATGACATTTGCATTTAAATTCTGCAATTTAGTTCCACTACCAATATTTGAGGAGTACTAACATTCTGAACTTTTGTTATTTTGTAGAGCTTGCCCAAAGAGCTCCAAGAAGGCCTAGGCCACCAACAAGGGGTATCTTACTTGATAGGATGACGAGAGCGATGAAGAAGAAGCTGCCCATATCTGTTGCTGATGGGTTCAAAAGGCCACATGACCCTGTGCAATATGCGAAATTCACTTCGGAGGCTGGTGTCATTATTAGGGATTCCGTTCCTGTCCTAACCCATTGGAAACATTACAAACAAGATAAAAACCTGATCGATGGCTTTGTTGGACGGTTAAGTGTAAGTTCCTCTTATCCTCTATACTATGTACATATTACATTTAACTGTGAGGTTGATCATCTTCTACAACTAATGAATGATCTTAATCAATAATTTTCAGGGAAGGCTGGCCATTGACATGAATCAACAGCCAACTAAGGATGCTTGCTATAATGTTCTCCAGTCTACTATAAGGCAGAGGCGCTATAATTTGAAGAAAACCTACTTCACCGGCATCCCAATTGACCAGATCAGAACCACCTCTCTTGTACCATACATGAATGATGCACAGTGGAATGAACTGGTTCAGAAGTGGTCAGATCCAAAAAAACATGGTATGTTCTATCTGCTGAACTCCACAGTTAGCTATTGTTGCCATGTAAATCAAAGTGTGTACAGAAAATTGCTTCAGAAGTGTCTTTTTGTTTATCTAGCCTCCACCCTCCAATAGAATACACATGAAGCATGAATGCATGATTTGATTGAAGTAAATGTGTTACTGAGAAAGGATGTTAATTACAAATTGTTCTTTTGGAAAGATGTTAATTACTACGGAGTAGATGCTAAACTTTGATTTTTCTTGATGGGAAAGCCACACTAGCACATACTCCTATAGTATAGTCCTATGTGGAAGTGGTGTAGTAACATGAAGCCACCCTAATGGTTAGTTGATTGCTTTGATATTTTACCCTGTTCAAATAAAAGACATGTTTCTTCTTGCTGCTGTTCAGACATCATTTATCATTCTTGAGCTATTTTTTATTTATCTGGTAGGTCCCACAAGTGATGCTACATAAGTTTCTCATGCTGCAGCCCAGTAGGTCCAATAATTTTGATTTAATTATAATCTGTATCACTTGTTGTTGCAGCGAACAGCTGAAAAGAACAAGGGAAACCGTGCCAAAGTCATGTTTCACCAGGCGACGGGAGCTCGATCCTATGTTGCACATCTCCATGCATATGTAAGACGGCACTATTTTGTATAGTTTCTTCTTTACTCCACTGCTATGTGCCAAAGTCAACTAATTTGGACTATGTGCATGTCATGCCAAACAGAGGCAAAAGAAAATTGCTGCAGCACATGCAAATCAAGAAAATGCTACTGGAGAACAAGAAGCTGATGCTGTGGAGAACAAGAAGCTGCCACTGATGGAGAACAAGAAGCTGCTACTGATGGAGAGCTTGATGCGGTGGAGATCTTCAAACAATGTCATACCAGCCGCAAGAAAGGAATGACTGACATTGCAAAAGAAGCAATTGTAAGTCTAATATCACTATATATTTTCCCAGCATTTTCTATGTATCTCTTATTGAAACTGTCTTTGTGTTGAAACTGAGATGGCTTGAAATGTCCATAATTGTTTTCATTATGCTGGGTGGCTTGAGTCTAGAGTGTTTTCTAAATAGTTTGCAACTTTCACTATGGCCTTCTTGTGTGCATGCATGTATGACCATGAATTCTTGGTCTAGCTGTTCAATTTCTGCTAGTAGTGTTGTCGGCTTGTCTCTCAGCTGTCTGCTTGAGCTCTCTGAATCAGCGATCCAGTGGGTTACCAATGGTATTACCATAAGCTCTAGGAATATTACATAAATATTATTCTTGTTGTTTGCTTATTAGGAATAATATTCTTGTTATTCTGTGCATAAATTTGCTATCTCTATATCCTAGTTCTGTTGGCGCTACAATTTATCTAGTGTAATAATTGTTTGCTTAATAGGGAGTGTGATAGGTTACATGAATTAGTTTTTGTGTTCTTTCTGATCTCGAGAACCCTAGTCATATCTTTCACTTTTTCTAACATGATGAAAGTATTGTGTCTCTACTGCTACATACATTGAAGTAGTCAAATAGTATAATAAAAATGTCTCTTAAGTCGAGATTCTGAAATTTACCAAGTTTAACTAGGTTCTTGACAACTCTTTGGATTGTGGTAGGCTAACATGGAAGCTTTGAAGGATCAGCCTCCTGCTGAAGGCAGTGCACTATCAAGTGCACAGGTTGTCTCCGAGGTGCTCCCCAAGAATAGCAGTAATATCTTCTTGAAGAATATTGGTCTGCAGCCGACAAGCCCAACAAAAGCACTAACAGCGAAAGAAAAGGCACTGCAGGAACAACTCGCGGCTGAAAAGCAAGCTTCGGCTGTTCTCCAAGATGAAATGAATGTGTTGAAGCAGAATGCTCAGAACACAGAGGAAGCCCTTCAGAGGACCCAAACGGAGCTGCAAGAGTGCAAGAAGGCGATGGAGGAGAACAAGAAGGCGGTCGAGGAGAACAATCTGCGGCTTAAGCGTCTTCTGCAGTTCAACTGTGGTGGTAACTTACCTGGTTCATGTTGATCATCTTGAAAGCGTGCTGCTGTCTCTTGCTGGAACTTAGTCAAGTTGCTGCTACCTTTTGCCGTCTGTGAACTAAGTATGTGAACTGTTGAGTTGATGTCATGGTGAACTTGTGATGTGTGATGGTGAACAGCTTATGAACTTGTCTAAGTTATGTGGGTGAACAGCTTATGAACTTGTCTAAGTTATGTGTCCCGAATATGGTGCTTGGAGTGATATGAATGTAACTGTGAATTGTGTTGATCTGAATGGTGAACAGCTTATGAATATGGTGCATTGTAACTGTGAACTTGTGTTGCATCCAGAGAGGTGCAGTCACGAGTGAACATGTGTCCCAAACAAAAACGGCCACGTGGAGCCACCAGAAACGACCACGTGTCGTTACCCAAGGTACACACGTGGCACAACAGGAAGCAGACACGTGGACCAATCAGAAAACGATACGTGGACCAATAATATCATAACACGTGGACAAACCAGAGCATGACACGTTGTCCAATCAGAACGAGACACGTGGACCAACCAGATAACAACACATGGACCAATCATGCAGCGACACGTGGACCAACCAGATCATGACACGTGGACCAATCAGGTAACGACACGTGGACCAATCAGATATGGACACGTGGACCAATCAGGTAACGACACGTGGACCAACCAGATCATGACACGTGGACCAACCAGATCACGGCACGTGGACCAACCAGGTCATGCCACGTGGACCAACCAGACAACGACACGTGGACCAACCAGATCACGACACGTGGACCAATCAGGTAATGACACGTGGACCAACCAGATATGGACACGTGGACCAATCAGGTAACGACACGTGGACCAATCAGGTCATGACACGTGGACCAATCAGACAACGACACGTGGACCAACCAGATCATGACACGTGGACCAACCAGATCACGGCACGTGGACCAACCAGGTCATGACACGTGGACCAATAAGACAACGACTCGTGGACCAACCAGATCACGACACGTCATCTTCCGGGTGCACGTCACCACGTCAGCGTCCAGCGTGGAAAGATGCCACGTCAGCTGCCAGTGTGGCAACAAACACGTCAGCAGCCAGGGTGGCACCGAGCCACGTCAGATGCCAGCATGCACGGTGCCACGTGGCAGTCACTTCCATGACGAAATTAGTGACAATAGTCCTTAGTCATAGAAGACAAGCTGTTAGGTGACGAAAAACGTGTTCGTCACAGACAATGAGCAGTTCTGTGACGAAATTGACTGATTCGTCACGGTGCGTCAAATGTGACGTGTGTTATATGATGATTTCAGAATCATCATAAGTTCGTCACGGAAGGTTTTTAATGACGAATTTGGCTTGTTCCGTGACGAAAGTGTTTCGTCATTGATGTGAACTTCTGTACTAGTGAGTTCAAGTTTCAGGACAAAGAAGAGCAATGCTATTTGGTGCAAGATAGTGTTGAGTAGCTTGGGGGAAGGACGGAGCCATTACCCCCAAGGAAGAAATCTCCGTCAAAGAGGCAAAAGAAAATTCAGAAAGAATGGCGGAAGATTGTGATGGCACCACCCTCTACTTCTCAGGAGTGGGGTGCTGAGTGGAATTGATCGCTGGGAAGAGTCCAACTCGTCGGACTAAAAATGATGGGTCCTTTCTACCAAAAAGGTTAAAGCTGGTACTTATCTCATATTTCCCTTTCCAAAATTTTATTTCCAAAATTGCATATTTGATTTTCCCAAAACTTTGCATCTGCATGCTAGATTTATCTAGCCCTTTCCCCTTTTCCAAATAAAACTTCTGAAAATAATTTCTGAGTTTGAAAACCTTAGAAAATTCATTTGGGCAATTTCTGGAGTAAACTTTGGCCGGTGCACCTTGGTATACCTTCATATAGCCGTTGGTGGCACGCCTGCCAAAGGGGGCCAGCCCCGGTCCCATAGCTCGGCTGGCCGAACCAGGGTTCGGCCGAACCCTAGCAACGGTCATGTGGGCCCAGCCTCGGCCAACGGCTCCTAGCTGTTGTCCAACGGCTAGTCCGCGGTGTGCTGTCCCTTTGCTCTATAAATTGGACCCGAGAGGGGGTGTTCTTCACCCATTCACTCACACTCCCCTCTCTACTCCTTGCTCTCTTGGTTTTCTTGGATTTCTTGCTCGAGATTGGATCATCAAGTGTTCTCTCTATTGTGTTGCTGAAAGTATTGCTATTGGTGGAGCAAGCTCGGTAAGAACTTCATTCAATTTCACTAATCCATCACCGAGTTGCTCTTGTTGTCCCTTGTTGTTGTGCTAGCATGAATTGGGCGGTGAACACTCTCCGGAGGGTGACACGCTCACGCTCCCGTTTGTGGGCAAGCGCGAGTTCATCCACCCCCGCCGAGCCGACACCAAGCCCGTCGACGATGGATTATGAAGAAGAGCAAGAGGAGCAAACTGAGCCACAAGCCGTGAAGGAGGTCGTCGACGACACCCCCTACCTCAGCTTGCAGGGCGCTCGAGAGGAGCAAGCCTACGCTCTCCTAAAGGACCGAGTCTTCGCTCACATCCGAGACTTCGACCCGGCTCTCATGGAGAAAACAGGTATGAATCTCGAGTTCGCTTCCATTTGGCATGCTCTTGGTTGGGAGGAGTTTGCGCCGGTTACAGAGCTTGGCTCTCGGCCCCTCACCATCCAGTTTCTTTGCTCTCTTACCGAGATTCCAGATGGCATTCAGTTAGGTCTTTTTGGGACCGATGATCGTGTTTCTTGGAAGGAACTTAGTCGTCTTCTTGGTTTTAGTCCTCGTTGTGTTGTTTCTTTGAATCGGGCTTGCGAGGGTTTTGTTCGAGACTCTTTCTGGTCAGACATCTCTGGTCTTGTTTACAGTGGCAAGTTTGTACCTCGGTGCAACGATATTGTGCATCCCACTCTCCGTCTGTGGCACAAGTGGCTCGCCATTACTCTCTTCCCACGAGAGGATGTTCAGCCTGTGCGTAGCGATGAGATGATGCTATTATACGCCATTGTTAACCAGATCAAGGTCTCTCCCGTTAAAGCTATGATTCGACAATGGTTGATGAATTTCAAGAAGATAGGTCCTATTGAGTGTACATCTTTGGTGACTCGTATTGCTCTCAGACTCGGGGTTCTTAGCGGGAATTCCGTACCCTTCATCGGGACGCCCCGAGTTCTCATTGATGAGGCAAACTTGATCCAAGGGCATATACTTAAGAAAGGCCCAGATGATTCTTTGACTTTCTTCTTTCCGGGTTATGCAAATCAAATCTCGTTACCTAACCCGAGGTTTGGATTGTATAACTCGGAGTCACTAACCATTCCCCTTGTTACACAAGAGGAAAGCCGTCGTGTTAGTGTATCAGGCAGGTCCACCAGAAGCGCGGTGAAGAGAGCACACATGCAGCAGTAGCAGCAGTCACAGCCACCACCACCACCACAGCCTCAGCCACAGCCTGCTACGCCACCAGTGGCAAGAGGGGCCCCTGCAGGGTACATGTTCCGGGTTACCCCTGGATATGCACCTGGCTGGGATCAGCCCACCTACCGCCCGAGTGCGAGTGGCACGGCTTGGGTAGGTGCGAGTAGTGCTCAGTGGGCTACACCCGTTAGTTCCAGCTCCGGTGGTCCACCTCCATCTTCGTCCTTCCGGCGGCACTCCTCAGCCTCTGCACGCAATGCTCAACTTGCGCAACAGATGGGAGAGCTCACCATCCAGGTCACAGGATTAGAGGAGATGCTGAACACCCACGTCGTGTCTACCTCAGTGTGGCAGCGTCAGGCTGGTGAGAGGATAGCAGCCATGCAGTAGGATCAGCAGTGATACATGGAGGCGCAGAGGGCTTACTACGAGAGTCAGGGTTTCTTCTACCCTCCTCCGCAGTGAGCCTGAAGCTAGCTTGGGGGAGGACCCCCATCCTGAGGTAACTTGTATCTTCCTTTGTTTTCAGAATCTCTTATAAATGAAAATCCAAAAAAAATCTGCAAAAATAAAAAGACCAAAAATATTTATTTGCTTTCATCATCATTTGCTTAGTTTGCTTTGATATGCATAGTAAGAATGCTTTGCCTCTATGGTTGAAATGATGAATAGTTGCTCTGTTTATTCTCCTCGTATGTCTTGCTTACAACTTTGTATCCTACCTAAGTTTTGAGTTTGTTGGCTTGTATGTTCAAACCTTAGCTTGAAAACTGTGGGTGGCAAAAAGCATGATCCTTGCATAAGTTGTTGTGAGACATGATATGGTAGAATAGAGTGCTATGATCTTGTGCTTAGAGATGCTTGACATCCGAAGTTTTTTCTTTTTGAAAAATCAAAACATGATGAGTTCCTCAATGATGAGAATTTCTCATCCAAGGCCATATGTAGATTCTAGCTCTTAGCCTCCACATATGTAGCTTGTTCTCTCATTGAGCTTTGTCAAATTGTTGTGGCCCTTGTTAGAACTCATACTCCCCTGATCAAGATCACGTACACGTTCATGCTAAACTTCTACACTGGAAGTTAGCATTCATCATTTGCTCCATACTGCATATGCATTCTTCCACAAACAAAACTCTATGTATCTTTGTATCATTCATCCCTCTCCAAATATCTCCAATATAGACAAAGGGCTAGCTAAAAAAAGAAAAAGAAAAGCATGCTCAAAAGCATGGCAAAAATAAAATAAAGAGAGCTAGCCCAAGTCTCGAAAATTTCAAAAGGAGAAAAAGGGATTGATATATACAAGAGAAAGAGTTCCGCCATATAGATGGTAATAACTAGTACCTATTCCAGGGCAAGTGTCCACCTTACCATCTATTGGCATTTCAAAACGTCGATCACTTAAGAACAGATTTGGAATCCATCCTTAGCGTCAGCGTTAGAAATGCCATTAGGTAGCTCTCAATGTCACAACTAATGGCACCGGGTTAGCGTGAGCATCGAGATTTGCCAGAGGTTAATCTAAACGATCATGAACGAATCCGCAAGCGCACAGATAAACCATTGTAGCATTTCCCCAAGGAAGGAGAGTATTCCAAGGGTATCGAATCTGTGGAAGGAAATGGCGGATATCTTAGACTTATGCTTTTGCTCTGAATGTAAACCAAGAGATAGATATAGGGAACAACACACTCAAAACAGGGGTAAGATAAAAGATATACGGGGTAGTGTGACACACACACTCAGATCTACCTATACTCTAGCACACTACGGCTTAGGGGGAACATACGAGTTAGCTCTAGGTTCTAATGTACTAAACATACAAAGCTAGAAGATACAAGAGATGGGCATGAGTATTGCATGAGAGAGATAAGGTTCAGCACCCAGGTACAAACGGGGAGCTTGCCCACGACGACCAGCACTCTGCGAAACTAGACTTTAGACTCCTACAGCAGGTACCCCAGCGCGGAGGTTGCCCAAGGATCCAACAGGGCTGTCACCACCTGAGGACCGGCCTCTATCGTTACGGGGGGTATGCTCATAACTATCGTAGCAACACAACCCAGGCACCATGCCTACATTGCTGCTAGACTCCACCCGGCCCGGACTATTGTGACCCAGGGTGAGAGCCACCAGAAGACTGGTCAACTAGACCGAGTACCGTAGCTTGAACACAGACCTCATGCAACACTCTCATGCCATCTAACAAGATCAACTAAGGATAGACATACAAACAGATATGAACTCTCTTATGTCTAATCAATAAGATCAAAGGGTCATGTTCATGAAGAACACGAGCCTCTAACTTATGAACAAACACATAAGGAAGGAGTTTATCACCCTTCAAGTGGATCAAAAGGTAGTGTTCACGAAGAACACAAGCCTCTAAATGATGAACAGAGGATGAACTCAAGAACATATTAAACATATGATCTACCATGACTTTATATGAAATAGCTGAATAACTGAAGTAGATCAAAGTCATACAAAGAAATAAAGATAAAAGAGAACTCATACCTAGACTTCCAAGAGGACTTGGAACTTGAATAAGAGCTACTCTAGCCTACCCCCTAGCCTTGGAAACTAAAAGTGAGAGGAGAATGAGAGAGTGGTGTGTGAGAAATGGGAGCCCCTCCCCTTCTATTTATAGGCAAGGGCAAGGCTTGCTCGGACGCCCAAAGTGCCCCTAAACACCCGGGAGTGAGGCAATGGACCAATACGGGGCTACCACGTGGAGGGCCAGGACGGAACCCCCTAAGGCGGTTCGGCCGATCCTAGGATCGGCCGGCCCCCTAGGGTGGCCCCACCTGGTGGCCTTCCTCTGGTTGGCTGCCCTGTGGGCCCTCTGATCCATCCCCAGTGCATGGCTTGATTTGGTATCCGAGGTGGGCCCTTTGATCCATGTGAAGTCCATGTGGCGTCCTTTGATTCGTCGATGAGTGCCTCCCCTGGATCGATGACGTGGATTGCCATGTTTCCCTTGGTGGCAGCCACCTCCTCAGCTGAGTTGGCATGGTTTCTTCATAGAATGTGAGTTTCCATCTCTTTTAAGGGGTAAATCACCTACATACAAATAATCTCCAAGGACAAGTGGAACTACATTATTCAAACCTAAATGCTAGTAAATAATGCATATGCCTCCATTTATGTGAGAATATTGAGGGTTGGAAATGGTGAATTTCTATCGTCAACAAACTCCCCCAAGCTAACCTCTTGCTCGTCTCGAAGCAAGACATTAGAGACTTAGGTTGGATGATCAGGAGTTGCTACAATGTTGTATTCTCAACTTATGGCAAACATACAGCAAAGTATTCTACCAAGAGTTGAACAAGCTGGTAATGCTCTTACCTTTCACCTGATACATGGGGCATATAGCTTCACCTGCCTTGGGCGGTTGAGAGACAGACTGGTTATATAGCATGTACATAATCACTCATACCTTGATCAGTCTTATCAATCCGGAGGTTCTGCAAATTTTTCAAAAGAAAATCAGAGTTCCTCAAATGATACTCTCGGATCGCTCAAAAGTGTATGGTTCCTCACCAAGGCATCAATGTTGCCTTTCTTCACATCCTACTCCTAATAGGTTGTATGTGGAGCTGTAGGTAGGGAAGATGTGGCATACTTGTCTCTCATGTTTTGCTAAGTCAAAAACCGGATCCTTGGAAGAAACAAACATACATCCTGATCAAGATGTGCATATGTGTGTGATGGATACGAGCATGGCAAGGTGGATACTAGGCTCGATAATGGGTGCTAGATATTACCATGCTTTATATGAGGCAATGAGGGATTGATGGTAAGGTGGACACTAGCCCCGGAGTAGGTACTAGTTATTCCCATCTACATGGTGGAACTCTTTCTCTTGCACATATCAATCCCTTTTTCTCCTTTTGAAACTTTCGAGACTCGGGCTAGCTCTCTTTATTTATTTTTGCCATGCTTTTGAGCATGCTTTTCTTCTTTTTTTTAGCTAGCCCTTTGTCTCTATTAGAGATATTTGGAGAGGGATGAATGGTGCAAAGATACATAGAGTTTTATTTATGGAGGAATGCATAAGCAATATGGAGCAAATGATGAATGCAAACTTCTAGTGTAGAAGTTTTAGCATGAACGTGTATGTGATCTTGATCAGGGGAGTATGAGTTCTAACAAGGGTCACAACAATTTGACAAAGCTCAATGAGAGAACAAGCTACATATGTGGAGGCTAAGAACTAGAATCTACATATGGCCTTGGATGGGAAATTCTCATCATTGAGGAACTCATCATATTTTGATTTTTCAAAAAGGAAAACTCCGGATGTCAAGCATCACTCAGCACAAGATCATAGCACTCTATTCTACCATGTCATGTCTCACAACAACTTAGGCAAGGATCATGCTTTTTGCTACCCACAGTTTTCAAGCTAAGGTTTGAACATACAAGCCAACAAACTCAAGTCTTAGGTAGGATACAAAGTTGTAAGCAAGACATATGAGGAGAATAAACAGAGCAACTATTCATCATTTCAACCATAGAGGCAAAGCATTCTTACTAAGCATATCAAAGCAAACTAAGCAAACGATGATGTTGAAAGCAAATAAATATTTTTGGTCTTTTTATTTTTGCATATTTTTTTGGATTTTTATTTATAAGATATTCTGAAAACAAAGGAAGATACAAGTTACCTCAGGATGGGGGTCCTCCCCCAAGCTAGCTTCAGGCTCACTACGAAGGCGGGTAGAAGAAACCCTAACTCGCGTGGTAAGCCCTCTGCGCCTCTATGTATCGCCGCTGATCCTGCTGCATGGCTGCTATCCTCTCACCAGCCTGACGCTGCCACGCTGAGGTAGACTCGACGTGAGTGTTCAGCGTCTCCTCCAATCCCGTGACCTGGACGGCGAGCTCTCCCATCTGCTGCGCGAGCTGAGCATCGCGTGCAGAGGCTGAGGAGTGCCTCCGGAAGGACGAAGACAGAGGTGGACCACCAGAGCTGGAACTAGCAGGTGTGGCCCACTGAGTACTGCTCGCACCCGCCCAAGCTGTGCCACTCGCACTCGGGTGGTAGGTGGGCTGATCCCAGCTAGGTGTATACCCAGGGGTAACCCCGAACATATACCCCGCAGGGGCCCCTCCTGCCATCAGTGGCGTAGCAGGCTGTGGCTGAGGTGGTGGTGGTGGCTGTGACAAGTTAGTACCACGGTACAAGCTCAAGGAATGTCCGGATGGGCATTACTCCTGAGCTTGCTCCAGCAGGAATGCAGAAAACACAAAGCAGAGGTAGATTGCTTTTCCTTAACCAGAATTTTATTGTAATGGAAAATGAGGATAACTTACCAAACTTACCTGTCGGTGCAGAGCTCATTATTTTAAGTCCTTAGAGCTAGACTTGGTTCCAAAGTTCTCACCTGGGCAGTGGGGCAGCCGTTTCCTTCGGAGGAGAAGTCGGCTTCCTACTCACCCTCCACCACATCTTTTGAGTGTTGTGTGGGTTGTGATGTGTAGGAGGTGGTCTCTTGGAATGGGACAGAGACTTCCAATACTGTTTCTGTCCCGTGCCCATGAGTTGGCGTTCTTCCTTCCAAAAATTCTTCATGAATGCAATGAGGCTGTCCACTTGCCGTGGTGGCACTTCGACCTCTCGTGCCGGAGTGTCGGAAGTTGGTAAACCCTTGATCATCGAGCACTGTTCTTTTCTTGGATGAAACTCGAACCTCTCCTCTTTGCCATTGATGTAGAGACGGATCACACCAGCCCCACATCAATTTGTGCATCAGCTGTACTCAGAAATGGTCACCCAAGTATGAGCGGCACCTCCTTGGCGATCTCCATGTCCAGCACCACAAAGTCAACGGGAATAAAGAAATCTCGGACTTTCACTAGAATGTCCTCAGCTATCCCCGCTGGGTATCGGACTTAAGAATCGGCCGGCTGCAGTTGCAAAGTGGTTGGAGAAAGACTCATGTAGTTAAGTTGATCAAAGACTACCTTAGGCATGACGTTGACGCTGGCCCCTAGGTCACAGAGAGCATGGTCGAAACGTTGGGTCCCAATCATACAAGTGATTGTGGGACACCCTGGATCCTTCTTCTTCTCAGGGAGGCGGTTGAGAATGGCAGCACTGCACTCCTCCGTGAGTCGTACCACTTCGGTTGTGGGAAGAGCTCGCTTCTTGGTTAGGATGTCCTTGAGATACGTGCGTAAGTGGGTACGCGTATTGCCTCAAGCAATGGGACATTGATATAGACCTTCTAAATCATGTCCACGAAGCGATTGAACTGTTCATCTATTGTTGCCTTCCTGCTCTTTTGAGGGAACGGCATCACATTGGCTTCTACGAAACCCGGATGTGCCGTCACTCCTATAGGTGCTTTATCTGTTGGTGGCACCTTCCTTACCTGGGGGAATTCTTCCGAGTCGGATGAATACTCATGGATATTCTCAACTTCTGTTATGCCTTTCTTATCTGTCCCTGCATGGTTAGGATACGGTGGATCCCGAGTGGATTTACCTCCTCTCGTGGTTACCGCATTTGCATTTTCAACAGAGGGAACAGAAGCGGCTAGCTGGGCCAACTGAGTTTCTAACATTTTGTTGAAACTTAGCTGACTCTTCTGAGTAGAAGAAAAACTATCAAGCTTAACGTTGAGGCTTTTCACAGTTTTACCAAGGGCAGCTAGCTTCTTGTTAATACCTTCATTAATCTTAGCTTGCCCAAAAACAAGATCTCTCAAGGAAGGTTGGTTGGGATTGTAAGAATTACCTTGGTTACCTCCTTGATAATAAGGGCATTGTTGATTCCACGATTGGCCTCCTTGTTGAGGTGGACGATAACCGTTGTTGTTGCCATTCATGTACATCACTTCCTCCTGATTCTCCGGACAGTAGTTGCCTGAGTGCCCAGTGTTGCCACAGACTTCACAAGTCATGTGAGAGTCCATAGGCAAAGTAGTGGTGGCCATGGCAGCCTTCTCGCTGGTGTAGTCATCCAATCTTTTCATAAGAAGATCCATCTTGGCAGTAATCATGTCTGCTTCCTTGACAGTATGAGTACTCCTTGGTCGTGGTTGGAGTCTTTCATCACTCCACCCTTGGTTTGAGACCATCTTCTCAATGAGTAATTTAGCATCATCAACAGTGAGTGAGAAGAATGCTCCTTGAGCAGTAGCATCAATATGGCCTCGGGCTGTCAGAGTCAACCCATTATAAAAGCTTTGAAGAATAAGCCAATCTTCCATCCCATGGTGAGGACAGGCCAGGACATACTCCTGAAGCCTTTCCCAAGCCTCTAGAATAGATTCACTTGCTGCTTGCTGAAAACCAGAAATCCTTCCGCGAAGAGCATTGGTTTTACCCAATGGGAAGAACTTCTTGAGGAATGCCTCTGAACACTTACTACAAGTGTTAATAGCTTCACGATTCGCATAGAACCATTGCTTAGCTTTCCCCAGGAGGGAGAATGGAAACAGCCGTAGATGAAGAGCATCCATATTTGCACCCCTGATGACGAAAGTGCTGCATAGCTCTAGGAATTGCTGCAGATGAGCATTGGCATCCTCATTTGGCTTGCAACAGAATGGGCTAGCCTGTACCATCGTGATTAGACCCGTCTTGATCTCAAAATTTTCAGTCCCCATTGCCACCGCAGGGCCTTGCAGCACCTGGTCAGCGGAAGGAGCTGAGTACTCACGAAGTGTCTTCTGGGCTATAGCGTTGGACGTGGATGGTACAAAGGAAGCTGGTTCGCCCTCCGGACGAGTACGACGAGGTGAGCCGAAATGAATTCGAGCTTTCCTCACAAGTGACTCGGGATCTTCAGTAAAATTCCCCGGTAGGTCGAAACCAGTCATACACTACCTGTCTTCATCATCCAAAGATAAAAGAAGACAATCAAGGTTAGCCTGCATTGAGAGTTGTCCTAACCTACTCAGAGTTCATATACAGATGCAAAGCATAGTCATGATAATCCTGTGCCTTCCCCGGCAACAGCGCCAGAAATGCTTGTTGGCATTTCATAACGTCGATCAATTAAGAACAGATTTGGAATCCATCCTTAGCGTCAGCATTAGAAATGCCTTTAGGCAGCTCTCAATGTCACAACTAATGGCACCAGGTTAGCGTGAGCATCGAGACTTGCCAGAGGTTAATCTAAACAATCATGAACGAATCTGCAAGCGCACAGATAAACCATTGTAGCATTTCCCCAAGGAAGGAGAGTATTCCATGGGTATCGAATCCGTGGAAGGCAATGGCGGATATCTTAGACTTATGCTTTTGCTCTGAATGTAAACCAAGAGATAGATATAGGGAACAACACACTCAAAACAGGGGTAAGATAAAAGATATACGGGGTAGTGTGACACACACACACTCAGATCTACCTCTACTCTAGAACACTACGGCTTAGGGGGAACATACGAGTTAGCTCTAGGTTCTAATGTACTAAACATACAAAGCTAGAAGATACAAGAGATGGGCATGAGTATTGCATGAGAGAGATAAGGTTCAGCACCCAGGTACAAACGGGGAGCTAGCCCGCGATGACCAGCACTCTGTGAAACTAGACTTTAGACTCCTACAGCAGGTACCCCAGCACGGAGGTTGCCCAAGGATCCAACAGGGCTGTCACCACCTGAGGACCGACCTCTATCGTTACGGGGGGTATGCTCATAACTATCGTAGCCAGACAACCCAGGCACCATGCCTACATTGCTGCTAGACTCCACCCGGCCCGGGCTATTGTGACCCAAGGTGAGAGCCACCAGAAGACTGGTCAACTAGACTGAGTACTGTAGCTTGAACACAGACCTCATGCAACACTCTCATGCCATCTAACAAGATCAACTAAGGCTAGACATACAAACAGATATGAACTCTCTTATGTCTAATCAATAAGATCAAAGGGTCGTGTTCGTGAAGAACACGAGCCTCTAACTTATGAACAAACACATAAGGAAGGAGTTTATCACCCTTCAAGTGGATCAAAAGGTAGTGTTCACGAAGAACACAAGCCTCTAAATGAGGAACAGAGGATGAACTCAAGAACATATCAAACATATGATCTACCATGACTTTATATGAAATAGTTGAATAACTGAAGTAGATCAAAGTCATACAAAGAAATAAAGATAAAAGAGAACTCATACCTAGACTTCCAAGAGGACTTGGAACCTGAATAAGAGCTACTCTAGCCTACCCCCTAGCCTTGGAAACTAAAAGTGAGAGGAGAATGAGAGAGTGGTGTGTGAGAAATGGGAGCCCCTCCCCTTCTATTTATAGGCAAGGGCAAGGCTTGCTCGGACGCCCAAAGTGCCCCTAAACACCCGGGAGTGAGGCAATGGACCAATAGGGGGCTGCCACGTGGAGGGCCAGTATGGAACCCCCTAAGGCGGTTCGGCCGATCCTAGGATCAGCCGGCCCCCTAGGGTGGCCCCACCTGGTGGCCTTCCTCTGGTTGGCTGCCCTGTGGGCCCTCTGATCCATCCCCGGTGCATGGCTTGATTTGGTATCCGAGGTGGGCCCTTTGATCCATGTGAAGTCCATGTGACGTCCTCTGATTCGTCAGTTAGTGCCTCCCCTGGATCGATGACATGGATTGCCATGTTTCCCTTGGTGGCAGCCACCTCCTCAGCTGAGTTGGCATGGTTTCTTCATAGATGGTGAGTTTCCATCTCTTTTAAGGGGTAAATCACCTACATACAAATAATCTCCAAGGACAAGTGGAACTACATTATTCAAACCTAAATGCTAGTAAATAATGCATATGCCTCCTTTTATGTGAGAATATTGAGGGTTGGAAATGGTGAATTTCAACCGTAAACACCATCAATCCCTCATTCCCTCATATAAAGCATGGTAATATCTAGCACCCATTTCCGGGCCTAGTATCCACCTTGCCATGCTCATCACCATCACACACATATGCACATCTTGATCAGGATGTATGTTTGTTTCTTCCAAGGATCCGGTCTTTGACTTAGCAAAATATGAGAGACAAGTATGCCACATCTTCCCTACCTACAGCCCCACATAAAGCCTATTAGGAGTAGGATGTGAAGAAAGGCAGCATTGATGCCTTGGTGAGGAACCATACACTTTTGAGCGATCCGAGAGTATCATTTGAGGAACTCTGATTTTCTTTAGAAAATTTTGCAAAACCTCCAGATTGATAGCTGATCAAGGTATGAGTGATTATGCACATTCTATATAATCATTCTGTCTCTCAATCACCCAAGGCAAGTGAAGCTATATGCCCCACGTCATCAGGTGAAGGGTAAGAACATTGCCAACTTGTTCAACTCTTGGTAGAGTACTTTGCTGTATGTTTGCCATAAGTTGAGAATAAAACATTGTAGCAACTCCTGATCAACCAACCTAAGTCCTTAATGTCTTGCTTCGAGACGAGCAAGAGGTTAGCTTGGGGGAGTTTGTTGACGGCTAAAAAGTACCACTTTCAGCCCTCAATATTCTCACATAAATGGAGGCAATTGCATTATTTACTTGCATTTTAGTTTGAATAATGTAGTTCCACTTGTCCTTGGAGATTATTTGTATGTAGGTGATTTACCCCTCAAAAGAGATGGAAACCCACCTTCTATGAAGAAATCATGCCAACTCAGCTGAGGAGGTGGCTGCCACCAAGGGAAACATGGCATTCCACGTCATCGATCCAGGGGAGGCACTCACCGACGAATCAGAGGACGCCACATGGACTTCACATGGATCAAAGGGCCCACCTCGGATACCAAATCAAGCCATGCACCGGGGGAGGATCAGAGGGCCCACAGGGCAGCCACCTAGAGGAAAACCACCCCGAGTGGGGGGCCTAGGGGGCCGGCCGATCCTAGGATCGGTCGAACTGCCGTAGTGCCGCCCCATCTCGTCCCTCCACAAGTCACTTGCTCATTGGTCACTTGCTGCATCCCCGGGTGTTTTGAGGCCATTTGGTGCTCCGAGCAAACCTTGTCCCTGCCTATAAATAGAAGGGGAGGGGCTCCCATTTCCCACACACCACTCTCTCATTCTCCTCTCACTTTTAGTTTCCAAGGCTATGGGGTAGGCTAGAGTAGCTCTTCTTCAGGTTCCAAGTCTTCTTTAGAGTCTAGGTATGAGTTCTCTTTTATCTTTATTTCATTGTATGATTTTGATCTACTTCATTTATTCAGCTATTTCATATAAAGTCATGGTAGATCATATGCTCGATATGTTCTTGAGTTCATCCTTTGTTCATCATTTAGAGGCTTGTATTCTTCATGAACACTACCTTTTGATCCACTTGAAGGGTGATAAACTCATTCCTTATGTGTTTGTTCATAAGTTAGAGTCTCGTGTTCTTCATGAACACGACCCTTTGATCTTATTGACTAGACATAAGAGAGTTTGTATTTGTTTGTATGTCTAGCCTTAGTTGATCTTGTTAGATGGCATGAGAGTGTTGCATGAAGTTTGTGTTCAAGCTACGGTACTCGGTCTATGTTGACCAGTCTTCTGGTGGCTCTCACCCTGGGTCACAATAGCCCGGGCCGGGTGAAGTCTAGCAGCAACGTAGGCATGGTGCCTGGGTTGTCTGGCTATGTTAGTTATGAGCATACCCCCCGTAACGATAGAGGTAGGTCCGCAGTGGTGACAGCTGTTGGATCCTTTGCAACCCTCCGCGCTGGGGTACCTACTGTAGGAGTCTAAAGTCTAGTTTCGCAGAGTGCTGGTCGTCGCGGGCTAGCTCCCCGTTTGTACCTGGGTGCTGAACCTTACCCTCTCATGCAATACTCATGCCTATCTCCTGTATCTTCTAGCTTTGTATGTTTAGTACATTAGAACCTAGAGCTAACTCGTATGTTCCCCCTAAGTCGTAGTATGCTAGAGTAGAGGTAGATCTGAGTGTGTGTGTCACACTACCCTTTATATCTTTTATCTTACCCCTACCTTTGAGTTTGTTGTTTCCTATATCTATCTCTTAGTTTACATCAGAGCAAAAGCATAAGTCTAAGATATCCGCAATTGCCTTCCACAGATACGATACCCTTGGAATATTGTCCTTCCTTGAGGAAATACTACAATGGTTTATCTGTGCGCTTGTGGATTCGTTCATGATCGTTTAGATTAACCTTTGGCAAGTCTTGATGATCACGCTAACCCGACGTCGTTAGTGGTGACATTAAGAGGTGCCTACAAGGCGTTTCTTGGTGTTGTCACTAAGGATGGATTCCAGATCTGTTCTTAAAGTGACGACGCTACGGAATGCCAACAGTCGCTAGCAAACACACTGTGTGGTACAGGCTTGCGGCTCGATGCTGTCTTAGCGAGGATATCAGCAGCTTTATTGTAGTCGTGCAGCACGTGATGGAGCTCGAGCCCGTGAAATTTGTCTTCCAGCTGACGCGTGGTCCGACAATACGCCGCCATCTTCGGATCAATGCAATTTTTCTCTTTCATGACTTTATCTACGACAAGCTCTGAGTCTCCATGGATCTCGAGACGGCGGATGCCGAGCTCGATTGCGATACGAAGGCCGTTGATGAGTGCTTCATACTCGGCGACATTGTTGGAGGCAGGGAAGTACAGTCGAACCATGTACTCCATACGCACGCCTAGAGGCGAGATGAAGACAAGGCCTGCCCCTGCTCCTTCCTTCATGATGGAGCCATCGAAGTACATTGTCCATGTCTCGTGCTCGATCGGCGCCAGCGGAGTTTGAATTTCTGTCCATTTAGCGACAAAGTTCGCCAATACTTGCGATTTGATGGCACTACGTGGTGCATATGCTACATTTTTCCCCATCAACTCAAGGGCCCACTTGGCTATCCTTCCCTCAGCCTCAGGGTTCTAGATCACTTCTCCGAGTGGATACTTGGACACCACCGTGATGGGATGCATGTCGAAGTAGTGTCGAAGCTTGCGCTTGGTGATCAGGATAGCATATACTAGTTTCTGAATTTGTGAGTAACAGGTTTTTGAGTCGGAGAGTACCTCGCTTACGAAATAGACTGGCCGCTGCACCATGAGCGATCTTCTAGTCTCTTCTTGTTCGACCACCAGCGCAGCGCTCACCACTTGGGTTGTCACGGCCACGTATAAGAGCATCGATTCTTCTGGCGCCGGAGCTGTGAGTACCGGAGGACTCTTCAGGAGGTTCTTGAGCGAGTCGAGCACTTCCTGAGCCTCGGGCATCCATGTAAAGTGATCGGACTTCTTCATCAGGCGGTACAACGGCAAGCTGCGCTCTCCGAGTCGGGCGATGAAACGGCTGAGAGCCGCGAGGCAGCCTGTGACGCGTTGTACGCCTTTCAGATTCTGGATTGGTCCCATGTCAGTGACGGCCGAGATCTTCTCGGGATTAGCTTCAATGCCGCATTCTGACATGACAAAGCCGAGGAGCATGCCCCTCAGAACCCCGAAAATGCATTTCTCGAGATTAAGCTTCACCCCGTGTTCTCTCAGCTTCGCAAACACTTCCGTGAGGTTGGGGATCAAATCGCCTATTTTCTTTGACTTGACCACGATGTCATCGACGTACGCCTCGATTATCCATCCTATAATATCTCCAAAGACGCGTCACATGCATCTTTGGAACGTGGCGCCCACGTTTTTGAGCCCGAATGGCATCGAGTTATAACAATAAGCGCCAAACGGAGTGATGAAGGACGTCACGAGTTGATCCACTATGCACATCACAATCTGGTGGTACCCGGAGTACGCATCGAGAAAACAGAGGGTTTCACACCCCGCCGTTGAATCGACTACCTGATCTATGCGATGCAAAGGGAACAGGTCCTTGGGACATGCCTTGTTAAGGCTCGTGTAGTCAACACACATCCTCCATTTCTTATTCTTCTTCTTTACAAGTACAGGGTTAGCAAGCCACTCAGGGTGGAATACATCTTGAATGAACCCTGCACTAAGAAGTTTCTTGATCTCCCCGCCGATGGCCTTGCACTTGTTGTCGTTGAAGCGGCACAGGCGTTGCTTCACCGGTTTTGATCCCGGCTTGATATTCCATTTGTGCTCGGCAACCTCTCTTGGGATTCCCTTCATGTCGGAGGGTTTCCATGTGAACACATCGAGGTTCGCTTTGAGGAAGTCGACGAGCGCGCTTTCCTATTTAGGATCTAGCGCCGTCCCGATATAGAGCGTGCGGCCATCATCGGAGACAGCCGCATCCTTGACGTCCTTGGCGGGCTCGAAAGAGCAGGCCGCACGCTTGGACGACTCGGGGATGTCTGGGTCCTCGGAGGGAGGCTCGGCGTGGAGCCTCACGGACCGGATCAGCGTCTCAACGAAGTGAAAACACTCTGCATCGCATTCGTATGCGTGCTGGAACGTAGTCCCCACTATGATGACCCCCTTCGGACCGGGTATCTTCAGTTTGAGATACGTGTAGTTGGGCACGGCCATAAACTTTGCGTAGGCCGGCCTCCCGAGGATGGCGTGGTACATCCCCGAGAACCCACACCACTTCGAAGGTGAGGGTTTCTTTGCGGAAGTTCCGCAAAGTCCCAAACGTGACGGGCAGATCGATCTGCCCGATTGGGAGTGCCTCCGTCCCAGGGATGACCCCATGGAACGGTGTAGGCGATGGGCGCAGTCGGGACCGTGGAATGCCCATGCTGTCGAGCATCGACATGTACAAGATGTTGAGACCGCTTCCCCCATCCATCAGCACCTTGTGGACCCGCTTGGTCCCGAACAAAGGAGCCACCACGAGAGGGTAGCATCCTGGCTGCGGCACATGCTCGGGGTGGTCTGTACGGTCGAAAGTAATCAGAGTCTCCAACCACTTGAGGTACGACGGCATCGCGGGCTCGGTGTTGTAGACCTCACGCCGGATCAGCTTCTCTTGGCATCTTGCGGGTCGTGCCGGCGTCCCGCTAAAGATCATGTGTACGGCACCGTCCTCGCAGGGGTACGCAGCCCTTGCCTCATCATCGTCATTGTCGGGGAGAGGTGCGTCATTCTTCGGAGGATCCGTAGTCTTGGGCTTGAGCGTGTCGTTGACGTAGTTCTTCATTAGGCGGCAGTCTTTGAGCGCATGCTTGACGGGCATCTCGTGGTGGGTGCACGGCACCTCCAAGAGCCTCTCGAAATGGTCCTTCAGGGGTCTGTTTTGATTGTTCTTAGGTCGGGTGGCCTTGCGCTCGACTGCCGCGATGAGGTGGTCAGCCCGGCTACGCTTGTCGCTCTTCTTCTTCTTCTTGGACCGCGAGGAGAGCCCCTCGCCATCATCCATGACTTGTTTCCCCTTGCCCTGAGGGGTGTTCAAAGTTGCCGCAACCGCATCCTCCCTGTCGGCATGGTTGGTCGCGATGTCGAGAAGCTCCCGAGTGGTCCTCGGGGTCCTGCGCCCTAGCCGATGGATGAGGGTGGTGCAGGTAGTGCTGTTCCGAAACGCTGAAATGGCGTCGTTGTCGGTTGCACCAGGGAGCTCGGTGCACCGCTTGGAGAAGCGTCGGATGTAGTCTCGCAGGCTCTCACCCGGCTTCTGCTTGCAGTTCCGCAGCTCCCACTGCTTGCCGGGGCGGGCGTACGTGCCTTGAAAGTTGCTGATGAAGGTCTGACGTAGCTCCGCCCAGCTGTTGATCCTGCCGCGTGGCAGGTGTTCGAGCCAGGTTCGCGCGGAGTCGGCGAGATGGAGCGGTAAATTCTTGATGATGAAAAGATCATCCGTCACTCCTCCCACGTGACACGCGAGCCTATAGTCTTCCAACCAGACGCTAGGGTTGGTCTCCCCATCATACTTAGGGACTGTTGTCGGTGCCCGGAACCACGAGGGGAAACGCGCGTCGCCCACCTTCTGGCCGAAAGTGTGAGGTTCTTTCGGATCGGGCGTCAAGCTGCGGCCACGATCCTCCTCGCTGTCGTAGCGCCCGCCACGCCTCTGGCTGTACCGCCGGTGTGGGCGGTCCTCGTCGTGGTGGTCATGACTGTCGTCGTGATTGCTGTTGTAGCCGTACTCGTAGTCGTCAGCGCTAGCAGCTCAACAGCGAGCTCAGAGCGTGTCGCGAACATTACGGTGGGGTCCCAGGCACTGCTTGACCGTCGCCTCGCCTGCATCTTCACCACAGCTCTGATGCCTCGATGGAGGTGGGTCCTGGTGCCGTATGGACTGCGTCGCTCGCGCCACACGTGCCGAGTGTTGGCCCGACGCTGAGCTTTCCGCCTGTTGCGCGGCCGCCGTCTCAAGGAGGGTCTTGAGCTGCTGGCGGACCCTTTTCTCCTCAGGGGTGGCCGGCTCGGGGCAGCCACGTGGGAGCATGGCCGCGGCTGCGAGGTTCTACGACGCGTGCCTGAAGAGTGGCGCGTCGCCACCGTCGACGGCGGCGTCCTCGTTGATGTGTCGGTTCACGTCACGCGCACGTGCGCGAGCCTGCGGTGTCTGCTGCTCATCTTCTTGCTCGCAGCGTTGTTCACACCGCTGGTCATGCTGAGGGTTGCGTGGCCTCTCCTCCCCTCCGAGCGCTTGGTGGAGGTTTGCAAGCTCTTCGTCGAGCTGGCGCTTGGCCTCGGCGATCTGGTCGAGGCGTGCCCGACGCTGGGCGTCCGCGGTGCGATGGCGAGGTGCTTCTTCGCTATCCGTCGAGCTGCTAGCGCTCCGGACTTTGCAGATGTTGCACTCACGTGTGAAGTCCGGCAGAGGCGCCGGTGGCCCCCACCGTGCAACCACAGAGCCCGGGGTGGTGTAGGAAGCCCTCAACGTGTCCACGTAGGCCGTCATCGGGTCGTCCGGGAGGCCCTGCTGCCCGTGGGGGTACATGGTGTTGTACCGCTCCATGAACTCGCCCCAGGTCAGTGGCTCGGACCCGCTGGCTTGGAAGGCGAGGTCGGTGATGTAGTAGGCCGCGAGCCTAAAATGCTCCTGTGTTAGGTTCGGCCCCAACATGGCCATGATCGTCTCGCCGTGAAGCCACAGACGAAAGCGGCGCGCCCTACTGCCGCCGTCAAGGTGGTGGGGTGCGCGGGTCGGGTGAAGGTGTTCCCGACGACGGACTCCGCCGGCCCGGTGTAGATGAAGCCGAGGGAGCCGAACAGCATGGTGGCCCCAGGAGTCAGCGAAACTTCGCGGCACTCCATCCGGATCGCAGGTGAAGTTCGGCGAGACACATGATGTGCCCCTACCTGGCGCGCCAATTGTCGAGGTTCTCTACCGCCGGCAGTAAATTTGTATCGAATCGTGTGTCGGACCCGGATGGTTGGCACAGGAGACACGAGGGTTTATACTGGTTCGGGCCTCCTAAGAGCCCTACGTCCAGTTTTGAGCAGTCGTGTTCTTATGCTAGGGAAGTTTGTAGTCCCTGTCCCTGTGGGTGTTGCTCGAGCTACGTGTGTATGGTGAGCGAATATCCAGCCCCTAAAATGGTTGCCCTCCTCCCCCTTTTATAGACGCAAGGGTGAGGGGCAAAAAGAGGATACAAATATGTGCTAAAGTGCTACGGTATTGGGAGGTCTTTTCCCATGTCGATGTCCATCAGGAATCATTGAAGGGCGCTGAGCTGTAGTGGTGTTGGCGATTGCCGCGTGTGCGGGTGGCACTGTATATTCCGAGTACTTGGCGCCTTCTCCGAGTCCTTCCTTAGATGACTCAGCTCTCTTGAGAGTTAATTAGGCATGCCACGTTACAGCCTAAGTGTAGGTTGGCGCTGCCTGTAGATGGTCATTGAGTACCTGCTCTGACGGGGTGGTGTGTCGTAGAGGTTGGACGGGACGGTGTGTTGGAGGCTGTGCGGGCGCACAGTGCAGCGTTACGGCTCCTGTCAGAACAAACCGCCCTCGTGTCCTGCCAGCTGGGGTGTTTGCATGGCGTGGAGAACCGGAGCCTTGCGTGTCGTCACGGGGAAGTTTGAGCGTCAGGGCAGCGCCACGTTCATGTGGGGCCCCTCATCCCACGCTCCGACCTCCATGTGTGGGCTCCGCCTTAGTCGGAGACGGAAACTACTCGTGCGAATGAGTAGTCGGAGGCGAGGCGGAAAAGTACTCGTGCGAGACGGAGAGTACTCGTGCGAGGCGAAGAGTACTCATACGAGGCGGAAAGTTGTCGTGGAACCGCCTACTAGTCGGAGATGAGATGTCTTGTTGATGAGGGTCTTGACGAAGATCTGCATCCCTCCTTGTCTTGGATCTTAGCCTTGATGCTGTCAATGGTGTCAGAAGACTCCATCCCAAGGGTGATTATCTTGTTGCTTAGGGGGCCCTAATCCAGGCCCTCGTCACTAAATGACTGCTTTTTTAGTTTACAGACCTACTAGATGAGATCTCGAAAAAAGTTGATGGACCTATAGTGAAATTCACTCTATCCAAAAACTGAATAACAAGTGCAATATGGGAATGTAAATGGGTTGTACATGAATCACTACCGGAAACGGAGCCTCTACCGTGAGCCTCAGGCTTTGCCGAGAGCCAAGGCCGCCTGGGTGGTTGGCGAGTTTTGGGTGAGTCTTCCTAGCAATAATTTGTGTTTCTGAATAAATCGACTTAATTGGATTTTGCTCAAGTATTGACAACACTTTTATATGCAGGATTTCTACAGACGCATGCCGGGATATGAGCAGGCGCCGGCTGACAACGCCATGTTCATCTGTCGGAAGCTTGTGTCGGATATGATTTACAAGTCCCGCGTCTCGCAAAACATTGTCTGGAATGCTAAGCACAAAGTGAAAGCCACAAAATAGGAAGTCCGAAACCTGCGGCTCACTCCAGAACAATACATGGAGGTAAATATGCTCAATTCATTTTTCTTAAATTAAATTTGCTCAATTTGATGTTCTTGTACGGTATGCACTTGATGATGTGCAGGTGCCTCCGTGGTGGGTTGCCGACCGGCCTCGGGTTTGGAGAGCAATTGTGGACAAGTGGTTTGAGTCGGATTGGGAGGCAAAGCACCTCGAGCGCCGGTGGCGGTGTTTGAACATGGCAGGTCCAGCACACCACCAAGGCCCCGTTAACCTTCGCGAGTATGGTCGTAGATGGGTACGTTAATTTATTTCTTTATTCCAATTTGTTGTTATCTAACCCTCAGTTATTCTAACATCCACTCTGTTGTTTTCTTGCGGTCTCAGGCACATGAGAATCGGCCTTGCATTGAGCTCCAGGCATATGGCATGGCACACAAGGGCAAGGCGAGGTCCGACGTCACCTTCAACGTGGACGACCTTCCCGAGGCGTACAGCAACCCGACAATCCAGCCCCGCATCACAAAGTACGTCACGACAGCAAGGGAGGTTCGTGGGCCAGACTTCGATCCGGTGACAGAGCCTATTGATGGAGAAAGTGTCATCAGGAGTGGAGGCGGCAAGATGCATGGACGGTACTATGTTGGTGACGGTCTCCTTGTCCCGTCCTCTGTTCCGACGCTCTCGATGGTTCGATCTCGAGATAGGGGCACGAGCTCAGCCCCGCCCATACAACGGCGGCCCACCGTTACGGAGAGCTTGCACGAGCAGTTTCAGGTTATTTCTGTTCTCTGTGTCGTCCATTGACATTTACATATGTTTGTTTTGTATTCTAATGTTTGGATCAAATATTGTAAGCCCAGATTGCGGCAGAGAGGGCCGAGCGGGAGAGGCAGGTAGAAGAGGCACAGAGGCACGCCCAGGAGAACATGCGACAGATGCAAGAGGCCCACCAGAAACAGATGGAAGTGATACAAGAGGCCCACAATCCGCAGTATGCCTCCGTGCTTCAGTACATACAAACCCTTGGTCACGCGGTGGCGTCACAGGCACAAATCCCTCCACTACCGCAGGTGTACTTGCCTCTAGTCTCTCGACCGGCTACTATTTCTCCAGTGAGCTACTTTCGAACCCTGCTCTTTTTGTTTCTCGTAGCGACCTACAATGATATCATATAAATGCTCAAAACCTTGTACATTCATTTCTCATTGTGGTATACAACTTATAAATGTTAGCAAAACCTAGAATGACATAGAAATCGAAAATGACTTGTACAAATGCTCAATATCTTGTATTATCATACCTCACTTTAAATCCTACACAGAATCTATCAGCGGCATCAAATGATGGGCCTATGGGACACGACTGGTCACCGCTAGTTCAGTAGAGTCCTTGGGGCGGGATGCAGTGGGGCAAGTGGGTGCCGCCTGGCCCTCAGCAGTCACCTCACAGTTGGCCGGGGATGACACAGCCACAGGCGTCTGGGTGGGTGTCGTGGCCACAGCAGCCACCGATAGGGGGGGTCGGGTTCCCAGTCGCCGCATGATCAGCAGCCGAACGAGTGAGTTCGTGGACTTAGCAACTTTTATTTGCATTTGGACTTTTGTGACTTCCACTTCGTGACTTGCACTTGCATTTGAACTCGTTATTTGCATTTGTGGACTATGTGATGAATATTAGCTGACTGTGATGATTATAATATGTTTGTGATGAATATTAGCTGTTTGTGATGATTATAGTATACCTGCGATGAATATTAGCTGCATGTGATGATTATAATATGTCTGTGATGATTTCTGTGATTGTACGATTATTTTGAGGCTGCTGCTAAATTAAAAAAAGAATTTATTGGCTTTGCCGAGAGCTAAATCCCATGCTCTCGGCAAAGCCGCGTGATTGCCGAGAGCTAAATCCCATGCTCTCGGCAACACTACTAGGGAAACAGACTTCCATCCCAGGCAGTTTTTCACATTAGTACCGGTTATTTTGGCACCCGGTACTAATGTAAACAAAAACCGGTACTAATATATGGTGGGAAGGGAGAGTCCCGCCGCACCTTCGCGTGACCCACATTAGTACCGGTTCGTAATACGCACGTAATGTGCCACATTAGTACCAGTGCGTATTATGAACTGGTACTAATGTGAGTCCAGCACATTAGTACCAGGCCTAGACATAACCCGGTATAAAAAGGTTGGACATTAGTACCAGGTCAAAATAGCCCTGGTATTAATGCACGCACCGTCTGCGCCCTGAAACGGTGCCGCCTGCGCGCACCCCTGCCCCACGCGGCCAGTTTTTTTCGAAAAACTCACGCAGCCTGCCTTATCTGTTATCGATCTCCACCCACGTCTCATCCGCGGACTACTTCTCCTTTCTCACTTATCCTTTCTCTTCGATTCTCTAGATCTCTCAGCTCTCTCACTTCTTCTTTTCTCTTCGATTCGTGCAGATCCAGGCGGGTCGGCAGTGGCGCACGGGCGGAGACGCGCGGGCACGGCGGCACCGAGGCGCACGGGCGCGGCGGCGCCGAGGCACGCGGTGCACAGAGGTGGAGGCGAGCGGCGCACGGGTGGAGGCAGGCGGAGGCAGGCGCCGGCGCACGGGCGGCAGCCGGCCTCGAGCTCGACCTCGGCGGGAGCGGTGGCCGCCGGCGCAGCCGGCCTCAAGCTTGACCGCCGGCGGGAGCAGGGGTCACCGGTGGGTGTTCTGTGGTTGTAAAAATTTCTTGTGAATGTGGGATTCTGTGTTCTTGATTCTTGTGAATGGGATTGTGATTCTTAGATTGTGATTCTTGATTCTTGTGAATGTGAGAGTTCTGTGTTCTTGATTCTTGTGAATATGTTCTTGTGATTACGATTTGTGATTCTTAGACTGTTAGAGAAGATCTGTGAAATCGTTGTATGGTTTGAATACGTGAGAAAAGAAAGATGAAAGAAAGGGAGGAAAGAGAAGGTGGCAGAGGAAAACGGGCACAGATGGAGCGGCCACGGACGGAGGGGTGCGACGGAGCTAACGGACGGAGGAACATTAGTACCGGCTATCCAAACCGGTATTAATACCTCTCTCACATTAGTACCGACTGAAGAATACTAGTTTGGAAACCGGTACTAAAGGGGGTTCCCACCCGGTACAAAAACCTCTTTCCCCTGGTAGTGCAAAGCCGCGTGACGTGGCAGCCCTGACCGCTCTTTGCCGAGACCTATATCCCATGCTCTCGGCAAAGCCGCGTGACGTGGCGGCCCTGGATAGCTCTTTGCCGAGAGCACTGGACCCCGGCTCTCAGCAGAGATGCATTGTTTGTCGTGAGCACTAGGCCTGGGTTCTCGGCAAAACAGCTTCCTTTGCTGTGAGCACTGGGCCTCTGCTCTCGGCAAATCCTCTGGGCACCACACGTAACGGCGTGACCGGTGGGCGCCTGTGAGCGCCTGGGCCGAGGGCCAGGTGGGCCTCTCTGCACATATCTGCCGAGAGGGGGTCCACCGGCTCTCGGCAAAGCCCCCTTTGCCGGCCCAAATGCGCCGGGAGAACTTTGCCGAGAGTATCCTCTCGGCAAAACCTTCACCGTGAGGAAAAAGACCTTTCCCGAGAGGGTTTGGACTCTCGGCAAAGTCCCCGATTCCAGTAGTGAATGTCCAAGTCATATTACCGTTGGGTAAAAAAGAGTAGGAAAGGAAAGAATAGAGAAATGAGCAATCGACTGTTGACAATAAAAATTAGCAGATCTAGGTGAATCGATCTGAACCGGTCAGACTGATATATTTTCAAAAAAAATATCATTGTTTTTGAAATGTCATTATTTGGCAACCGCCTTCCAAGCCCATCATACCCATTTAATTGCGTGGGACTGTATGTGCATTTTCGAAAGAAACTCGAGGAAGCTGTAAATATTTTTGGACTCTTGGTCATTAATCCCCAGGCCTCCTTCCAATAAAAAATTATTTTGTAGGCATACTTTTTTTCAAGAACAAACAGAGGAGTCTCCATAAATATCCCAAGGTACTGTAGCAGCCCATCCAATCATAAAAATCAATTTCTTTCTTTTGACTCAAAAGGAACAGTGAAAAGCACTATATACATCACATTTATCACATCTTCTCTCATAAGAACAATATTCTAACACTATTCATTTGTAACTTCACTATTCCTTTTCACCCAAAAGAACGGGCCCTAAGGACGACTTTTGAGGTGAGGCTAAACTAAAAATTGGTTACGATTTTTAAGGACAACACACACACCACAAGTCGGGTCTAGAAATCCGGCAACACGCAACGTGGATTCTAAATAATTGAATTCTAAATAATTAAAGTTGGTCATTCTCCACGTGTTGCTGCAGGATTTGAAAGAGCTTTCTAATGAACTATATATGAATCATAATTTGTATGGATAAAGAATTGGAGGGAGATGATGTACATAGCTTGCATGTAAAGAGAAATCGATTCAATAACGTGACTAGCTTGCATGAAGAAGGGATTAGTAAAAGATGATGTGGATCGGATAACTTGCATGCAGAGAGAAATAGAGTTAACGATTCTTAGTGGATGCTTTTATCTAGGTTATATTGATTTTTGTATGTAGCCCACAAGAATCCACTCTCCTCTTATCTCTTTTCTCGTTTCCCTATGCTCTCATCTCATCATTATCTTTTTTATGTCCAATCCCTCTCTGTTTATCCTTTCCCTCCCCCTTATTACTCTCTTTCTCACTTGTACGGAGAGACCCAAATGCGCAAATTCAATGCTACACTATTTGTCTGATAATATAATGTGCCTGCATGTGGTGTACTTGTATTTGCGCAATTAGGACCGTGCCGGCATAAACTGAGGCTCTGTACGAAATTATAGTTAGACTTACTAGACTAGTGAAATAAAACAATAAAATATATAATATAATATAGTATATTAAATCATGTGGCGTCATATCTCTTAAATCATTTGACTGAATAGCTGGCCGTAGGATATTAGGAGGCTTCGACTGTTTTTTTTTTTTTTTGTTGTTGTTCTTGCTGCCTCGACGGTTGGGGTGCTCGGCCATTCAAATGCACTCTAACCCGTTACTCAGATGTGGTGCCGAAGGGATAAACAAACTGATCAACCGGTTGGGGAGATGAGGGCATAAGGTGCTGCGTCCGTGGTCTGCCTAGCATGATCTATCAGATGAAAGGAAAGAAGAAATGCATTAGGTTGCGAGCGAATCGGCAGGTTTCACGCAGTGGACTCCGGAGAAGAATCAAAGACACGAGCAATTTGCAGATAAAAATTAGCTTGTGGTGTTGTATTTTGCCGAGCTGATATGTTGCATGGTAAGCAAAGAAAAAAAATGAGGCCCTGGGAAAAATAGGGGCTCTGTTCTTGTGCACCGGTCGCACACCCATGTGCACGGGCCTGGCGCAATATGTTGTAGTTGATGCCAAAAACTATTATTCGCTCCTCGTCTTTCTTTTAGAGATGACACATAGCTTGTAATTGCACAAGGCAAGATGAATATTAATGTAAAAGATGTTGTAGTTGATGCCAAAAACTATTATTCGCTCCTTGCCTTTCCTTTTAGAGATGACACATACTCCCTCCATTTCAAATTCAAATTGTAGGTCGTTTGACTTTTTACACCAATTTTGATCACTCATCTTATTCAAAAAACTATGCAAAATATCACATTTTTATTGTGACTTGATTTATTAATAAAAATTCTTTAGGAATGATTTCACTTTTACTATGTTTTGCATAATTTTTTTGAATACGAGCGGTCAAATTTGAGATAAAAAAAGTCAAATGACCTAGAATCTGAAACGGATGGAGTAGCTTGTAATTGCACAAAGTAAAGACCAATCTTACTGTAAAAGATGTTGTAGTAGATGCCAAAATTTATTACTACTTGCTCTCCTGCCATTCTTTTAGAGTTGACACGTGATTAGTAATCAAGAAAGCGACGACCGTAGGTTTTACTCTTCATTCCATCAAAATATATATGTCTGTATACATGAACAGACATATGTAAAGATCATTTGCGTACAGTTTTTTACCTAAAACTTCTGTGTTATATGGTGCAAATCAATACTTTTACCGTAACTATATATCGGTTGAATGCTGGGATGCATGATTAACCGTTTTTTTCGGCCGTTGCTGGACGTCGAACCGGCTACACCGTCACGCACTTAGGGACTCGGACACCTGCGCGCTTTGCGCCCAGGAATCCGAAACGCTGGACCACCTGACGGTGGACTGTATCTTCTCCAGAGAGACCTGGCTTCTAGCTCTCAGACACATTCTCCTTGAGCTCCGCAACCGCTCCTTGAGCTCCGCCGCGGCGGCACGCAGCAATGCGACGCACCGCCGCTTGCGCCGCCCCAGCTCGGTGCTGAGGCCGGCGTGGAGGCCGTACGTGGGAGGGCGGGCGTATGGTGTCGGGACGTCCACGAGCTCGACGAGCTACAGCCTCCACGTGCTCCTCTGCGTCGGGAAGTCCGTCCGCTCCGCCCCCTTCTCCGTCGGAACGCAGCTCGGTGAGGCTAGCAAGGCGCCTGGCACGAGGACGCCTCCCCAACGTGGCGAAGCAGTGCAAGCACCCGGCGAGAGGGCCTCTCCGGCCACCCGGGCGTGCGGGGCATCCTCAGGCGGGCTCCTGGCAGCTGACACTCGGGGCCTCCCCAGCCGCCCTTGGAACCGGCCGCGCACGGCAGCTCCCGACGTTGACGGGGAGAGCTTCATTGGCGGCACGACGGGGCGCAGAGCTCGCCAGGGATGTTGCCGGTCACCCGCAGGTGTAGGGGACCCAGCTCGCGCGGACCCACAGTGGATCCAGCTCGCCGTGAGGAGCTGCATCGAGACGAGCGCCGCCGCCAGAGTTGCCTCGCTCGATTCGCTGCCTCCTTCGCGCTCCGGACGGGGCTGACCTCACCAGGAGCTTCGAGATGCCGACCTGCACCTCGTCGTGGCCATCTAGCCGCCGGAGCACCGCCAGGGGTTGGGAACCGAGCCGACCACCGTTCTCCGTCCGCCTCCGATTCCGGCCGGAGCGCCGCGTCCCCGCCACCGGTGAGCACCTCTACGAGACCCTCTCGACCTCCTCTTCCCAATCTGTGCCTTGGCCGACTTCGTAGCCGTCTGAGTTGATGCTGATTTGAATTGCCAGGACGTTCCACATGCCATTGAGTTGCGGGACAGGGAGACAGGAGGGAGGAGAGGAAAAAGAAAAGGAAATAAAAATAGTGGGACCCACGTTTTGGAAGGGGAGTAGAGGGCCTCCAGGAATGGAGGTTTGGAGGGGAAATTTGGTGGGGCCTCAAAAATTCAAGCCTATTTAGAGGCCCTGTTGGGTTATGTTTTTGTATCAAACCTCCAAATTTTGGAGTTATATAGAGACCACTGCTGGAGTTGCTCTTATTGTGTGCATAACACAGATTGATCCTTTTCGTAATAGCGGGTTATCATGCATTTGTAGGTGTTGACACATCAAAAATGTCAGCTGTGGTCGTTTTGATCTTTATGCAATAATGTCTCCAACTTATATTATTTTACCTATGGTTCTTGTACGTATACATATATTTAAAATATGGTATATTTCCATAAATATATTTGGAAACACAGAGCTTCCACATATATGAAACTTAAAATAGTCTGTGAAGTACACAGGCGCCCTTTGATACTGCATATAGTAGTCCGTATTCCACAAACAAGAGTAGAATTTAAAGTTTAAACTACACAAGCCACAATGAAGTGAACCATATATAGTGCGTCTATCCAATTGTGTCTGTAGTGTCTTGCAAGAGTAAAATTTGTAAGCTAGCTAAAATAAATTCACATCTCACGAACAAACCAGCAAATCCAGTTAAAATTATACAGTGAATTGAACCATATAATGCAAAACAATTAGTACATTAACTGGTTATATATATCCATCTCTCAGCCATTGGTGGTCTAGCTATTAAATTGAATTAAATTCTAGGCACATCACATGCTTGCACAGATTGGGCGTGGACACGGGCATGTGAACATCCTGGTCCCAGCTCAGCTGTCTCGATAATATGCAGCAGTCTGTTATTTGGCCCGTTATGATGTGTGGGATCGACACTAGTTAGGGCCACACGAAGATAAGGTATAATCATTCAGCAGATCCATATGTGTCCATCCATTTCTGTATATGGATATAAGCGTGATTCACGAGGTCATTGATCCATGACAATAACATCTACCTACTACCTCCGTTCCAAATTATGAATCTAGAAAACCCAAAACGACATATAATTTGGAACGGAGAGAGTAGAAAACAAGAACGCTTTCAAGTGGGTGCTTGGTGTCATATGATCAGCCATGAAAAAATTGAAGCCTGCATTTCAACAAAGGTTGTATCTAAAAAAGTGAATTTCACTGTGGGTCAATGAACTTTTTTCAAGATCTCATCTAGGTCCGCAAACTTAAAAAGTGGTCATCCAGGTCCGTAAACTTTTCTCGAGATCTCATCTAGGTCCGCAAACTAAATAAGCAGTCATCTATAAGTCCATGAACTTTTAAAGAATTGGAGGGAGATGATGTACATAGCTTGCATGTAGAGAGAAATCGATTCAATAACGTGACTAGCTTGCATGAACAAGAGATTAGTAAAAGATGATGTGGATCGGATAACTTGCATGTAGAGAGAAATAGAGTTAACGATTCTTAGTGGATGCTTTTATCTAGGTTATATTGATTTTTGCATGTAGCCCACAAGAATCCACTCTCCCCTTATCTCTTTTCTCGCTTCCCTATGCTGTCATCTCATCATTATCTTCTTTGTGTCCAATCCCTCTCTGTTTATCCTTAACCTCCCCCTTGTTACTCTCTTTCTCACTTGTACGGAGAGACCTAAATGCGTAAATTCAATGCTACAACTATTTGTCTGATACTAGTGGAAGTGCACGTGCGACACGCTCGTGATATAAAAAGAAAAAGAGGTAGCTATGGGTAGAGAGCTCTCACGATAAAAAAAAGTAGGAAGTGATTCCGCCCATCACCAGCGTTACTCGCCTATTGAGTTACGAACCAAATTATGTTACACAAGAGAAAGGTTAACTTCTCACGGAGCCCCCTCCGCGGGGGGTACGGTACGGCTCATATATCCTTGTTAGGGTTTTTTCATTGGAGATTGATTCTTGTAAGCCGCCGTCTTGGCGTTGTAACCTGACGGATGTTGCCGTAAACGGCCGTGTAGGCCGTTTACACGGCGTTTAAATGCTACTCAGTAGTCGACTGTGTTGGCCGTGTAGGCTGTTTAATCCGTTTAATCCCGTGTAATCCGCTTTTTGGCCCGTTTAATCAGCCGTATAGTCCGACTATTGCTAAACGAAGGGTGACCGACCGTGTACCGTGTAGCGTGTAGGGTAACATTCTGACACTCGACATAGTGAAGTTCTTGCTGGCTAGCGCCCATGTTATTTCTCTCTCGTGTTGGGAGGGTTTTCCACGCTAAATCTCGTACCTCCTTTGCGGTTTGATCTTTTATTTCGTTGATTATTCGTCATTGTTTATAACATCGCCAACATTATCTCCAACGCCAGCGAGATCCGCTCTCCTCTCCTCGTACCCCTCACCTTCCCAATCCCTCTTTCACCTTCTTCACCGCCAATCCCTCCCCCACCATCACCTCCACCACCGGCCACCGGGCACCCACTCCCACCGTTCCTAGCTAACAACTCCATGCTCTCCTCCACCGCCCGATCCTTCCCAACTGAACATATTGTACTGCCCGATGACCGAAACGTTTGTCGACTCAATTGATTAATAGGAAGTGACTGAGGCACTTCAAAAAGAAACACGTCCACACATGCTAATAGGACTGTGATTGACGCTTTAAGCAAAGGAAAGAAGGGATCCAGCCTCTTGTGACACGTACGGATCTAAAAATAAAATAAAAATAAATTTAACTAAAATCTATTATTATTTATGATATTAAATACATAAATACATATAAACGACATGGAAAGCTTCTATATTTGAGTGCTATATCAACCATGCTGCCTAATTAGCATGAGAGAAAACATATTGATGGGAGTACAATAACCAATGCTTCTCCTAGAATCAGTAATTGGCAAATGTGTACATTAGTAGAGCTCAAGAATCCCACTAAAAGGATGAGCCAATACCACATTACCACTATACCACAACAGTAAGGACTCCAAATGTAGTAATCCAAAAAAATCTTTTTTGTCAACAGTCGTAAGTCATAAAAGCTACTTAGTAATAAAAAAATAGTAGCCAAGAATTTTAAATAAACAAACTATGAAATGTGAATTATTACTAAAAAATAAAAAGAGCTAGCGAAAGCCACAGCAGCTAGCAAGTCAGCCTCAGAACCATGCATCAAAGGCTAATAAACCCATGTTTCTGGGGAAAAAAGGAGGAACACTTGAACCGGATTTTTTTGTGCCATGACTATGATTGTGCGACGGCAATCACTGTATCGGTATCATGTATGCTGATATATAAACAAACGAAGAAACACAAAACATAATAATGCAATTGTATGACATAAATCATATCTATATTTATGATTTCGGGAAAATACTCTAATTAATCTATCTAAGAGAATAATTAAAATGACGTTATAGTTCAGATGAATCAAATGAAGGTCTAACCATCAGGTACTTTGTTGATTCGGCGAACAGCAGCGGCTGCGATGTGGCACTGCGATCTTTGGGTATATGACGGGGAGGTAGTAGGGATGGAATGAAACTCTGCTATTGTCCTGTCACTATTATATGGGGCGATGTATGAAACAAAAAAGAAATGTTTTTCATTATATTGCAAACACATAATTGAGTCGTGAATATGGAAATCAATCCATCAAATCAATCAAACATACATGGAAAGCTTGATTAATGGTACCAACAAAAAACATGCCTTCCTAATAACAATCGTGGATGATTGGACGGAGGTGTTAAATAGGAAACACAAGGCTGATTGGACGGACGGAGGTGTCAAAAAGTGAATAAGAAATTAATCATGGCTGATTAAATGCACAATGTCAAAAATGAAACTATAAATTAATATTATAAATACCGTGATTGAGAGGCACAAAAACATTGAGATAAATTTAACTCCCACAAACCGCCTGTGGTTGGAGCTGGGTGTTTGTTTGGGAAATTCAAACAAACCACTTGTGTAGATGCGTAATGTTTTAGTAAACATGTTGGAACAAAAAAAAATTACAATAAGTACATTAGACAAACCTTACCGGACTTTTTGAGAGTCATGTTGGTTTCTTAGCTTTCAGCCTTTTTATGATGGTGACTTTCGCTTTCCTTCTTCTTTGCATTCAGCTCGGGTTTTTTTCTCTGTTGCTATGCTTGCATATTTGTCCACTGCATTTTATTTGTCACATATGTTCCCTCCGATCAAGCCTTCCATCAGCAAAACACCTTCAATTGGAGCCACAATAGAATTACAATGTGAGTACTAAGAAAAAAATAAAGTATAGTTATAATGAAATGCCACATTGTTGGCACCGTTAGCAGCATCAAGATATTGTCCTATATCCAACGGGGCTGACCCTGACATGGATATGGATGCTTGCCTCTTAATAAGTTCTCCGTTCCAAAACGATGTTTGGATGTGTCGGTATGTAACATCTCCAAGTGGAATATGATCATCCATCAAGAGGAAACAAAATTAGAGCTTGAAAAACTGAACATGTAACTTGTCAGCATCAAAAATTTAGAAATAAATAGTGGTAAAGAAATTGATGTAATTCAGAGACGGGCTGGAAAAAGCTAGCCTCATAGAAACAAATCATCTTTCTTCAGACACTATTCGTCTACTTGTCGTTGGTATTAATTTCATCATCCATCAATATTGCACCAACAAACAGACGAGAGATACTATCTAAAAGCTAGTGCCGTTCTAAATAAAAGATCGTAGACATGCAAAAACAAATATTGTATTTTATTGTTGTGACCTAAGCACCTGTCAGTTATGGAATGCTGTGTGTCACATGATCGATGATGTTGCTCTACCTTTTTTTCTCTGGTAGTCCTCCCTCCTTTTTGCATTTTTCTATGCCCTAACCGCTGCTGGAACATTTGCATAATTCTCCCATCTACGTTGCTTCTTACGTTCCTCCTCGGATATAAAATCATTACTTCCATCTTATGATGAAACAAAAATAAGCATCAATCATGTACGAGGAAATGAGGAATGAATTTAAACAACAACCACCACCAGCAGAATCAAGTTTTCTCTTGTTATTTCTCAGTGGACAACGAGATCTGGTGTTGGTAATATTCTTGAAGGGAACTCGTTTGCTCATTCTGCAAAAAGCATGTGTTGTGTTATGCATAAACTCATGAATCCAACAATGAATAGAAACGTGTGGTATAAAACAAACCTTTCAAGATCTTCACGTTCTCCACACAATTACACGATCAGTTCAAGATTAAATTTCACTGAATACAAACATGTGGTATGAAACAAAACCTTCGAAGAAACCAGCAGTACCAGTAATGATTTCACATGTAACAACAACATGAAGGATTGCGCATCTTGCAGCCACAATCAGAGCTAGGAGAAACCTGGAGGGATAGCAGTAGGTAGGCCATAGGGGAGTTGTCGCAAAGAGGAGCGCGACAGCCAAGAGCGGCGCGACCGCGCACCCCGTCATGACTGCAGCGATGGCGGAAGGGCACGCCTGCTGCAGCAATGGCGGAAGGGCACCCCGCCACGTCTGCAGCGACGGCGGAACGACGTCCCATAACGTTAGGCTGCCGCAGCTGTACGCCAGCGCCCGAGGAACAGAAAAAGAATTGGTGGTGATATGCTAGCGGAGGCTGGCGTCAAAACAATATGGTGGCACTACCATGAGTAGATTTATATGGACCTTGTGCGTCCAACATTTGTGTGACCAGCAAGAAAGGAAAGGAGTGATTTGCGTGAAAAGGATAGAATAAAGAGTTTCCATGTTTCCATGCGCAAGAAAGGAAACACGGCAAGAAAGGTAAGATTTTGAACGTCATTTCTTTTTGGAAACTCCTTTAACAACGACGTGGGACATCAAGTCAAGAAAGGAAAGATTTATGTGACCAGCAAGAAAGGAAAGGAGTGATTTGCGTGAACAGGAGAGAATGATGGGTTTCCATGTGTCGACCGGACATCCCTGGGCCCACCATCCATATGGGCCATGCCCGGGAGATAGGCCTGATAATTTGGACTACACGACTAGTGGGCCACGGTGCAAGACTACTGTGGGCCACAAGGCAAGACAAGACGGACAATGACTTGTACTAGATCAGGATAGCTTTCATTAACAATTATAGGCTACTCCTAGTCGTACTCAACTAGTACTCTTGTACTCAAACTGACTTGTATCCCTGCCTCCCGTGCAATATAAGGTGAGGCAGGGACCCCTCTCAGAACATACGCAATCAATCAAGAGCCACGCAGCATACAGAATGTAGGGTATTACGCATACTGCGGCCCGAACCTGTCTAATTGTGTGCCCCGTGTCTCACCATTGTGTTCCTGATCTTGGCGAGCCCCACCGCACAATCTACTACCTCAGGTACCCCTTGGTAGGCTCGGTGTCTAAAACACTGACAGCTGGCACGCCAGGTAGGGGATCTCGTCGCTGATCCGCTGGCGAACTCGATGGCTCCTGTCATCATCAAGCCAATCGTCGCATTCCAACAAGGCGACACCTACGTTTTCGGCTCCTGGGTCTGTGTTGCTGACGACGCTAGATCATTCCTGTGTTTCCTGACAACGACTCCGGAATTGAAGCTCAAGTACTTGACGCTTACGCAAGCTTTGATGGAAGATCTCGTCGAGAATTTCGGCGAGATTTCGCTTCTGACCCTGTCAAAGAGCTCGAGTCGGAGTCCGAGTACAACTCGACTTCGTCTCCAACTCGGTCTAAGCCGCTCGCCTTAGCTATCCAGCCCGTGCTCGGTTCGGATTGCCTCCCACCACCATCCCTCTTCGGACACCGCCACGTCAGCGCTGCTTACCAAGCCGCGTTGGCCATCCTCATGCGCCCCGGGACGAAGAGCGTACTCGAGTACTCCTCGGATGCGGAAGTCAACCTCGACTACTTCGACTCGGATTCATCTGAGTTCGAGTTCGACTACAGCTCGAATTCTACTGAAGTACAGCAACTGTCAGGCCCTACTCAAGGACTGGTGATCACCTCAACACCTAAGGGTACATTCATCTACTGGCCTGAGCATGTGCCTGTTGATCTCGCCTCGGACGATCCAAAGCACTTTGTCGCCTGCCTCGACAACTTGCCTTTTTAGGAAGGCACCAAGCTTGTTGACTATGACACCGACACTGAGCTCACTGAAAGCACGGGTACCTACTCGTCTTATCGAGAGGTTTTCGTCGTCGACGCTTCTACTCCGCAGGGGCACTGCACCAATTACCGCTTCTCGGGAGATGTCTCTGACGATGAACTCTCTGCCAATGCACCTCCCAACAAAACTGCGGAGGCCAAGACTGTGATGCGGTCTATGATCGTGCAACCCTCCGTCATGAACTCACGAAAGCTTCGCCTACCCGCAACCTACAAGAGGCTCTGGATGTGGTCGCTACTCGCCAGTATCATACTCCAGAGGAAGCTATCAACGCGATCAACTTGCTTGGTCGTGCTATGGCTCATGACCGGGCGGCTGCAGAAGTCGCAAAGCTGGCTGAACTAGCCTACACTATGCTACGTCAAGGAACCAGCACACCCAGTCACCATGGCAGCAGTGGGGGTGCCCATCGTGGTACTCATACTCCCAATCGCACCCGTCCGGAAGCTAGCAATAGAGGCAATGACAGCGACGACAGCGTCAACAGCAAGTCGGGCGACTCTTGCTATGATGCTCGCACGACAATCAACGCCAAGCGCGCGGAGCGTGAGAAGCAAAAGGGCATTGATTCTGATTCATTTCCTGCTTTCTCCGCTCGCCTCCAAGCTCTTTTCCTTCCGGAGAAATTCAAGCCCTATGGTATCTCAAAATATGATGGCAAGCAAGATCTAAGGCAGTGGTTGCGCTGCTATGCTCTGTCCATCTCCAATGTTGGGGGCAATGACGATACAAAATGCATTTACTTCCCTTTTTGTCTGGAGCAAGAGCCACTCACATGGTTCGAATCTCTCAAGAGAGGTTCCATCGACAACTAGGGACAACTCAAGCAACGCTTCACCAGCAATTTTGCTGGCTCTTTGGGCCATCATGGTACTCGTATGGACCTCGCGCTAATCAAGAAAAACAAGGTAAATCTCTTCGCGAGTACATGTGCCGCTTCTTCGAGAAAAGAGCCACGATTGTTGACGTCACCGAGAAAGAAGTCATAGACACCTTCCAGGACGGTTTCTATGATGACAAGCTATTCCAAGACTTCGGTCGCGCCCGTCCAGCCAACATCACCAAACTCAAGGAGATGATCACACACTGGACGGACGAGGAAGATAAAGCTCGAAACCGGTACAAGCATCTTCACAGCAATCAGAACAACAACAACAACAACAATAACAATGGTGGAAGCAACAGCAGGTCAACCGCGTGAGTAATAACTACTCGAGCATCCCAACCGCAAGCGCAAGCCTAAGAACACTGTTGCAGCCATGGAACCCACCACCAAAGCTGAAGACGATCCTAACTGGGTAAAACTGGCCAAGCAGAAGTGCCCGTGGCATCCGGAGAGTGATCACACTATAGAGCAGCGTTACCAACTTCGTCACGCCTTGAAGAACACGCCAGAACCAGAGCATCCAAATCCGAAGTACAGCAAGGGCAAGGGGAAGAAGGCTAACACATACAAAGACGCTGGGTTTCAAGACCCATCAAACACTATCAATGTCATCTCCAGTGGGATTCCAACAAAACGCGTCCAGAAACTAGCCCTCACAGAAATCATGTCTATTGAGCCGGCAGCCCCAACCTACCTGAAGTGGTCTGAGACTCCCATCAGCTTCTCGAGGGCGGACCAATGGACTAGTTTCTCTGAGCCAGGATGATATCCTCTCATCTTGGATCCAGTGGTGGCAGGTTCCAGACTAACCAAGCTACTCATCGACGGCGGCAGCGGTCTCAATGTCCTGTTCGCCAAGACCTTGAAGAAGATGGGCCTCGACATCACCAATATGCTGACCAAGACCAACTCGCCTTTCTACAACATCATCCCAGGCAATGCGGCTATCCCTCGCGGTTCAGTCGTACTACCCATTACCTTCGGGACCAAGGCACATTACCGCACCGAGTACATCAAGTTCGAGGTTGCTGACTTCGAGACTTCTTACCACGCCATCATCGGCAGACCTGCTCTGGCGAAATTCATGGCTATTCCACACTACGTGTACCTTGTACTCAAGATGCCGAGCCCCATAGGAGTACTCGCGCTGCGAGGGGACTGGAAGCGTTCCTACGACTATGACACAGAAGCTGTGGAACTTGCCTCCACGAATTAAGTTCCCAACACTATGATGGAAGTCTTCACTACAACCAAAAAGTTTGCCCAGAGCGAGCTAGAGGTTCCCGAGAAGACAGACGTCCACAACAAGCCTGCATGGACTAGAGATATCATGCTCAAAGCCGTGGACCTTGGTACCGGCGACAGCAGCAAGACGACCATGATCAGTGCACATCTCGACCCCAAATAGGAATACGCGCTCGTCAACTTCCTTCGGGCTAATTGCGACATCTTTGCCTGGAAGCCAGCTAACATGCCAGGTGTTCCCAGGAGGTTGATCAAGCACTCACTCAACATCGATCCTAACACTACCCCCAAGAGACAACACCTTCGTCGCTTCGCAGACGACCGCAGGGATGCTATCAAGAAAGAGCTCGCCAAACTACTCGCGGCTAGCTTCATCCGGGAAGATTTCCGTCCACAATGGCTTGCCAACCCTGTTCTCGTCAGAAAGAAGAACTCCAACGACTGGAGGATGTGTGTCGACTACACGGATCTCAACAAGCATTGCCCCAAGGATCCTTTCGGGTTGCCACGGATTGATCAGGTCATCGATTCCACGGCGGGTTGTGCTTTACTCTGTTTCCTCGACTACTACTCGAGTTATCACCAAATTGCAATCAAGGAATTGGATCAAGAAAAGACCGCATTCATCACCTAAGTTGACTTGGAACAATCTCTTGTAAAAGGGAACAGAAGATCCACAATCACCCAAGCATGCAACAACAATATTCAAAGGCAAAAAGCATGGGGAAGCAGTCTAATAATTTCATCTACAAATTTCTACAAACCCCAAATAAAATAACTTCGAACAAACTCTTGCGATGGGTACAGTAGATCCTCAATCACCCAAACATGAAAGAACATTAAAGAATGCCAAAGAGCATGGGGAAGCAATCTAATTGAATCGATCAATATAGGGAGGAGACCGCAGACCTGACGAATAGGAAGGGAAGAAGGTGTTGAATGCCATCTCGATTTAGAAGCCCGAACATGCGCCTTGAACACGATGTTCTTCACTACTGTTGCAAATCTGCGGCCGCCAGGGTGAGCCTCGGGGGAGCCGACGGAGCAACAGGTTTGAACCATCTTGCAGCTTCAAGGACGTTGCCAAGGAAGGCTGCCGCTCATAGTAGAGGAAGGCCGCCACTCATAGCAGAGGAAGCCGACCGCTCGTAACAGAGGAAGGCATCATTGGTAGCGAGGTTGCCCTTGCTGCTTCCGCCGCAGATCTACTAGGTCTCTTCGGTGATAGAGGAGAAGATCCCCTGATTTTGGAAAATTACCAAGAGGGAATTGGGAGGCCTGGTTTCCCTCTTTGTTTTATACATAACAGGGAGGACCAGGAGGAGGAGCGGGGAATTCAAAATTTCAAGTCCTACCTTTTTGCTCCAGAGCGGGAAATGAAAAACTTTGGAAACCGCCGCCAGAACTTTATCACTGACACGTTGGACGGCTTGGGTGTCGGACCCAAACGTCAGTGACCATACGTAGAGAGGCAAGTTGTTGACAGGGTTGTCCGCGCGACCGTGGATCATGGAATTGACAAGCACACATAGGATTATACTCTACTTCATATTCACATTCGACGGATGATCTGATTATTGCATTACAAATGTACTCACTGTAACAAATTAACATACCGTTTCAACTATTTATTACATGACTAAACACACTTAAATAAAACATATTCAGGATGGGCTACACTCCGAGTACTTGATGGCCCGTACGACGAGTACCCCATACCTGAGCACTTGGCAACCCGTACGACCAGTTTCTGTCAAGTCCAAGTACTTAGCGGCTAGCACAGGTAAGAACCACCTGCCTCCGAGTACTTGGCAGCTCATCCGACAAGTTTCCAAGTACGTAGCGGCTCATCCGACAAGTTTCCGCCACCTCCGTGGCTACTCATTCGCACGAGTAGTTTCCGCCTCGTCCAACTGCTCGCTCGCACGAGTAGTTTCCGCCCCCGACCGAGCCAGCCTTCGCGGGCGAAGCGAACCACAGGCGGGGCCCACTCCTGATGTGACGGGTCCTCCGCGCACACCTGCTCTCACGGCGCTACGTGCAACCCTCTCCATATCGGGCCGTACTAACAGAGGATGTCAGATGTCAAGAGGCATGGACGCCCATTGCGCCACGAACGACACAGTGTGAGCCGTCCCGTCCACACAGGAGCCCCACAGTGCCCCGGAATGACGCATACCAACTACGCTGACGGAAGCATGACACGAAGCTGACGGTCCACAGCCTCAAAACTACTCGGAGATGCGCCCAAGGGCCCCCCGACGTCAACTACTCGGAAACCACAAATCCGGGAAGCCCATACAGTCAACAACCACTCCTCTACAGTCCCTAGTTGACTCATCACGCCCGGACGGCCGCCCGATGTGGAGAAGGACACCCTACACTGTAATCTAATTTCCATTCCCGTTTTACCCTCTAGCGCTCTCTCTTGCGACTATAAAAGAGGGAGGAAGGGGTCACGTTCACAGACACGCTCATACTCTTTTCACCCACACGTACGCCCCCAGGCTACAAGAACCACTTTGCACTCACGCCAGGGACTTGGGCTCTGAGACCTCTCCCGACCAGTTTGTATCCCCTACTACGAACTTGAGCATAAAGAACACTCTCCTCAGACTGGACGTAAGGTATTACTCTCCGGAGGCCCGAACCAGTATACACCCTAGTGTCTCTTGTGCCACCGTGCGGATCCTGACACGAGATAGTATAAATTTACTTGCCGGCGGTGACAAACCCCGACAAACATGCTCCTCAGTATGTTCTGCACTTGCAATTTTTTCAGTCCGCTACTTCATCCTTGGAGAAAACTCATCTCGATCTGAAAAATAAACTCATATCAGTCTATAAAAAAACCTGAATCCCTTGAACCTAATTGTATGAGTATAGTAAAACAAGTCCACCAAACACCACAGAACCTGGTTGTTTGCTACCTACATAAACTCAGCAAGGGCATGGTTGTCCTAGCATACCATTCAGCATCAAGAGGCCCCGATCTGCCGCTACCAGTACCTTGAAGCACCTCCACAAGCTAGTAAAATACAATAACTTATCGATCCATCAAACGATGCAAATTGGAAACTAACTGAATCTAACACGATCTAGACATCATTCAATCTCTTCAATCTATCAATCCATAAAATGATGCAAATTGAAAATATAAGAACCTATCAATTGTGCACCTCCAGAAAAATCCATAAAACGAGTGGCTTGAAGCACATCCAGAAGCTACTAAAATACAAGAACCTATAGTAAGACGATGCAAATTGAAAACTAACTGAATCTAACACCTATGAATTGTCTATAGCCTATCAACTTCTAACACCAATTGAAGTGCAAATCTAAGGGTACGATGAAATCTGAATCTAACATATATGATCATCAATCCTCCAGATCCCTAAATCTCGATATCCCCAACCCTAGGAAGATAGGGGAACATATAGCGGCTCAAACCAGAGGACTGACCTCGCCGTGCTGTTTCATCCTCTCGTTTCTTAGATGTGGCGGCGCAACCATCTTCCCATCGCCGCTAGGATCCGCCATTTATGCCACGATTGTTGTTGATCTGTGTAGCAAAAGTCGAGAGTCTTTGCGAAGGTAGTGAAGCGTTTCACCTTCGAATTACTGATTTATATTAAAGACTCACCTGAAATTTACAGGTGGGACCTGATCAATGTAAAAAATTCCCCTTCGAGTGGTAACAGGTTCGACCCGCGGGAGGAGTACATTTTCTCCTTGTTTTACCACCATATTTATCTGCTTTAACTTACATGGGGCATGCAAAATAATATAAATACAAATAAACTAATATAAAAATCTTCTTGACTCAAATAACACAAACTGCATCATGTCTCAGTGGTAATACTGCCTTCTCCTTCAGAATCAAAGGTCGCGGGTTCGACTCCTGCTATTGACATTGTATCTTTTTAATTTTCTTCCTTTTTTATTAGACTGACTTGTGGAACCCTATTAAATTTTATGACGAGTTGAAACACTCTATTTTTAAACAAATACTTGCATGTGGGACCCTGCAAAATTTTATGATGACTTGGAACACTCTATTTTCGAAAGAATGCTTACGTGTGGGATTCTTCTGAATTTTATGACGACTTGGAAGACTCTATTTTTAAAATAATGCTTACATGTGGGACCAAAGTTGGTTTATGATGTTGTTGCGGAGCTTATGGCATCACAAAACAATCATGGAACAGGGAATGCTCGGCTACAGTAGCAACCATTATGACAAAAGTTTTTTTTGTCACTAAATTTGCTCGGAAGTGAAATTTAATGACAAGATCAACCAGGAACGTCATAAATCAATGACGCTAAAATATGATTGCGTCATTAGTCAACGTTTTTCTTGTAGTGTTAGACCAACTTATTCAGCCCTTCATCACAGAAGAAATTGATAATGTCATCTTGGAGCTTCCCAATGATAAGGCCCCTGGGCCTGATGGTTTTAACAGCTTATTCTTCAAGAAAGCATGGCACATTATCAGAGAAGATGTTTATAACATTTGCTTCGACTTTTTCAATCATCAGGTGGCCCTTAAGAGTGTAAATTATTCCTATATTACCCTCATTCCCAAGAAAGATAACCCAGAGACAATACTTGATTTCAGACCAATTTCGCTTCCGAATTCATCTCCCAAGGTTGTGTCCAAATTGCTTGCCAATAGGCTTCAATCTGTTGCTCTGGAGATTGTTCATTAGAACCAATATGGTTTTTATTAAAGGAAGAACAATCCATGATTGTCTTGGATGGGCTTTTGAATACCTTCATCAATTTCACCACTCTAGAAGGGAGATCATTATTCTGAACAAGATTTAGTACCGGAGGCAAAATAGTACTAGAGGCAAAATAGTTTGGTACTAACGCTAAAATTAGTACCTTGTTCTAAATTTGGGAGCCTCGAGAAGCCTTTTAACCAATCGATGTCATTAGTAATAGAGGCATATTAGTTCGGTAATAATGCCATGCGAGCATCCTGGGGGTTCGTAAAAAAATATTTATTTTTTGAGAACGAAATCGGACGATTTAATACCGATTGGATGACCCCACCATTCAGTACCGCCCAATGCAAGCTATACTGGTTCCAAAACGGGTGTCTAGCAGACAACTGTCATCGTTAAGGTCTGAAGGAGATTAGAATGCATGTAGAAAAGTGAAAGATGGATCACTACCACATAACGGGACGTTCTTGACGGCCCGAAACTATCAGGAGAGGCGGAAAAGCCATGAGGAATGTGTTTCTTGTCTATCCGAGCACAACCAATATATATTAGAACCCCTTTACCTGTCGGAGCACTGTCTAGAATCCACCAACAGGGGTAGTCGGAGTCTTTCCTAACTGTTTTACCGAAACAATAGGAATAAGTACGAGTTCCTGTTGGTTCTTTCAATAGCTACTAGGGATCCGACCTTTAATCCTGGGGCACAATATCGATTAAATTTGCACCCGGTACTAAAGGGGGCATTAGTACCGGGGCAAAAGATTGGACCCCGTGACGGACCTTGTGACACCCTTTAGTACTGGGTCGTGGCAATGTCTGGTACTAAAGGACCTCCTTTGCTACCGATTGGGCGCATCAGCTGGTACCAAAAGGTCAGACCCTCTTTACTACCGGGTAAAAACTACACCCGGTTCTAAAAGATGACCTTTTAGTACCAGATGAGCTTCTACCCGGTATTAAATCCCCTTCCTCTGATCTGTCTGTGTGCGCCCCGGCCCTCTACCTCAATCACTTAGAAATATCTTCACCCCGTCTTTCTTCCTCACATCTTATCTTATCTTCCTCTCTCACCTCTCTCGTTCTTCTTCTCCCGGGCAAAGGGAGTTGCGGCCAGCGGGAGTGCGTGGACATCCCGGCCAGTGCAGGGGACGTTGCCTCCCAGGCGCGTGGCCCTGCCGATACGAGGCAGGCACGAGGACCGGTGCAGGCACCGCTAGCGTGCATGGTTGTCCCGGCGCGAGGGACGCGGCCCTCCCGGTGCGGGCGCGGGCGTGGCAGCCATCGCAGGCGTGACAGCCGTCACGGGGCCAGGCACGAGTGGCCTTCCAGGCCATGAGGACGTGGGTGAGAAGCTCCGAGGATTTTTTTTTCCTTTTGATTCTTGTGATTTTTGTAAATGTGTGATAGTAGTTCTTATAAATGTGTGATAATGAATCTTGTGATTCTTGTAAACATGTGGCAGTGATACTTGTGAAATCTGTGATTCGTGTGCTTGTAATTTTTTGTTCGATTTTTGTGAATTTTTTATGCAAAGGAATCTGTGAATGATTCTTGAGAAGTAGGAGTTGGGGGGAGAGGGAAGCTAAAGCCGTTTTTTGATAACTTGTGATTTTAGAAGTGTATAATGAGATTGTTGTGTGAGATTGAGAATGGTGCTGATAAGGAACTGAGAAGAAAAAGAAAAAAGGGAGGAGAGAAGAAACGAGGCGGTCGGCAGGTGTAAATCAGTATTAGGTTGGGAGACTAACCGATACTAAGGGTCTTTTGGTTGAAATTTTTTTTAGCTGTGGCTTTTCAAAAGTCAAAAGCTCAACCAAAGGTTAAGCTGTCAACAAAAGCTACAGCCAAAATCAATTTTTTGCTAGTTCATTTCTAAAAACATGTGAGGAGTAGCTTTTTTTTACTGTAACTTTCACAAGTTGGAAGAAATTAGACTCTATTGTACCGGTTCGTTTGTTTTCCTTTCTTCCCCGGTCTCGACAACTCCCGTCCGCCTGCTGCCAAGGCCGTGCCGGAGCTCCTCTCCGACCGGCGGCGCACCACCTTCGCCTTACCCTAATCCCCAACCGCCGGCGGCGTGGCGCCCATCCTCCGCCTCTCCTACCTGCGCTGCCCCCTCCTCGTTCGTCCTGCTCGGCCTGGCCGGGGCACGCGGGAGCTTCACCACTGGACCTCGCCGAGGCCGCGGGAACTCCGCCGCTCGGCCGGGCCACGACGCGCGGGAGCTGCACCACCGGAGCGTGCAGGAGGTCCGCATCTCGACCTCGCTGGGGCTCCGCTCCACCTCCCTCGCGAGGTCCCCGACGAATCGACGACACGGCGAGGTACGCCGCGGGCGCGGGCGAGCTCCGCTCCACCTCCCTCGCGAGGTCCCCGACGTAACGTCCCCGTGCCAGCGGTCTCACCCCGTGGCTCCGCTCCAGTGCCGCAGCCGGCCCCCTTGTGACCGGTGCGTCATCCACGCGGCTCCGCTACGACGCCGCGCGGGCGCCTCGACTTCTCCGGCAGCACCCTCAAACGAGCTCCGGCGGCTCCCTCTCTCCCTCCGTCTTCAGCGTGGTGCGCGACGGGCATCCTGGCGGCTGCGCGAGCTGCGACCATCGTTTGCTGTCGAAGAAAGGAGGAGCCGCTGCTTCAAGTTGCAGATCTCAAAAGTGCACAAAAACACATCTCTTTTTTCCATGAAATTCGTCCAGACTAAACACCAATTCGTTCTGAGCCTTTAAGCAAAGTTGGAGCTGGTACAAACATCCACAAATGATATATAGAACTTTTGTTCCAAAGATCAATGGTTTGAGAGATAAAAAAAATTCTAAACTTTAGAGGAAAAACAGAATTCTAAACCATTAGAATCCTTCCGTCAGTTAACTAGAGTACTAGACAATGCTGAAACCATATAGAGTCTAACCTTGGATCTCTAATTTAAATATACAGACTTATTTTTCTATGCTCAAGAATATGTTAATCATACATTATAAGTCCATTTTTGAGAACTTGTTCAATGTATTCATGCAAAAATCCTCAACCCTTAACCGAAAGTTGACCATACATTTTGTTGAATAGTTAAAGATAATTAAGATTTCCTTTGGAAACGGATAATTTACATGTGAAATAGTGAACAAAATAATATTTTACAATCAATTTGAATATCAACATACCCTCGTCACTTCAGGGGTACTGTTGACATTTCTCAGCAAACGACAGCTTTTTCATAGCTCACAGCTGTTCTAACCAAACAGCTTTCAGCTTTTTCACAGCTTACAACTCACAGCTTCTTTTTCCACAGCTCACAGCTCACAGCAGCTTTTTTAACAGTCACAGCTCAACCAAACACACCCTAAAGGACCCCTTTACTACGGGTAAGGTACCCAGTACTAAAGGCTCTCTTTTAGTGTCGATTGCTCAATATCAGGTGGACAAACGGTACTAAAGGGAGGTTTGGACCCGGTACTGAAGGTGGGTTAGTAGTGTTTAGAATAACAAAACCGTCAAGAATGTCGCGTTTTCTTTTAGTGGGTGACTCATCTTTTCTTTCATGTACTACTGTGCTTCTTTTGTTTTAGAAGGTGCCTTAGAGAGTGTTGGCAAGCTTTAATCATCAGAAGCTACAACGTATTACTGTCTCTTAAGTTCTTGAACAATGTAAACTGGTGACCCCACCAAAAACCTTTGCTTTCTTATTAAAGCAAGGTCATAAATGGTCTTTTATCTAAAAATATAAGCCCGTAGTGATGCTAGTAGCATCGGTTCATAGTGTGAACCGGTTGAGCCGTTTGTCAAGTCCGGTTCTCGAACAGTAGTGTAAGCAGGCAGCACCGTGCATCCGTCTATAAATAGCTGGCGAGAGCATATATGCCTTGCTAAGCCGGCTATAATACTTCCACTAACTCAGTAGGAGAAAGCTTCTTTCGTGCCTTACAGGTTAGTATTACGAATCAAAATAAAAAATGCATCCCTTGTTTTATATATATATATATATATATATATAAATAATTAATCTCGACGATCAACATCATTAGCTAGTTTTATATACACAGTACATGATCTTCATTTTAATAAACGCAATAATACTTTTTACGAGATGTACGATGCAGGTTATCCATCGATGGATCTAGAACAAGGTGGAGCAGCAACGATGGCCGTGGATGTGGAGGCCAGCTCAGCTGCAATTCCAACCGAGAGCGAGAGCAGGAGCGCTACGGGCGGCGACCTGCTGATGCTAATGGAGAAGTCGCAGCTGCAGAGGCTGGCGCTGCTGCTCCGGAACAACGAGGAGCCCCTGATGCGGCGGGTGGTGGCGTCGGAGCAAGAGCGCGTGGAGTACCTGAGGACGGTGACCGACTCGTACGACCACTCGATGCAGCTGCTGGACGACTGCACGGCGCTCAGGGACGCGTACAGCGGCAGCGCGAGGAGCGGCGCCGCCCGGGACGTGCACGACTACGTCCTCTACGGCCTCAACCTCTGCATGCAGAACATCCGCAACAGCTGCATGCGTGTGGACGCCCTCGGCAAGCTGAGGGCGCACTACGACGCCCTCGCCGGGCACCTCGCCGACGCAGACGCCGACGCCGAGAGCCTGGCCGCCGAGGCTGCCGAGTACAAAGCTTCCATGTGGGAGTACAGCTACAAGCACCGGAGCGCCTCCGGCCGGGCGCTCTCCAGGGCCTACTCCCAGGTGCTGAAGATGGAGGGCGTCGGATTCCCCGAGCTGCTCCGGCGGCACCAGGTGAAGCTCGGCTACGGCAAGCTGGACTTCGAGGACCTGGGGGACACCGAGAAGCTCGATGTGTACAACAGCATCATCGACGAGTCGGGGCGCGCGCAGATACTGTTCCCTGTTGCCCGCGGCAAGGGCGAGGGCAAGAAAATCGCGGCGGCGACATGGAAGGAGGCCGCGAATGTGTTCATCACGGCAGCCGGCAACATGGTGTGGGACATATTCACCGCGGAACACCAGCTGGAAGCCGTCCTCCGCGGTAGCCTCAACGTGATGGCAGCGGTGGGTGCCTTCGCCGTGGAAGTCGCCGTCACCGCGGCGGTCACCAAGGCCGTGGCCAAGGCCGGCCTCGGGCTGTTCGCCACCTCGCTGGCCGGCTTCGTGGTGGGCGCCGTGGCCGGGCTTATCTTCGTCACCGTCAGCGGCCGCCTGATCGACCTCATCTTTGGGACCGGGGTGAAGGTACCTCAGGTGTCCGAGCTCAAGTTCCACACCGCCGTCATGCCGGATGGAATGGACTTGGCAAATGCGATTGCTCATTAGCCGACAGGATAAATGCTCGTCCAGTTCATCCTTCTTATTTGATACATCTGCCTAATTGAACGATCTGATGAGATCCAGAAATAAATCATACTGTAGTATGCTTCGTCGTCGGACATGTCCTGAAGGCCGGCCGGCGGATCTCATGCCCACCAAAAATAATAGTTTTGTACCTACTGTTTGGCTGTTGGAATCTGGAAATAAATATAGATTGACTGTTGCAGTTATGTCTTATTTGGTCTCTAAAACAAAATAGTCAGTTTATTGTTCCATCTATATATATTCGCTTATTGCTCAGTTGTTTGCACCGCGTAAAAATGTGATATGAAAATAAAAATTTCTCTTAAAAGTTAAAATTTTTGTCTGGTACTTGAAAAAAGAGTACTAATTAACTAAAGATAATTTAGCTCGTCGACAATGAAAGAAAAGTTTAAAATATTATTTCTGCAATATGGGAGAAACCATCTGACGGGATCCTAGATTAAGGGTGCCCTAAGATAACTGATAAAAGATGGCAAACCCCAACAAGATAAATCGATGTCTCGTCTAACCTATGGTCGATCTGGATCGAACCTCTCCGCTGCGCCCAACCACAAGAAGCTCGAGCGCTTAGACCATCCACATCGGCGCTTTTATCCGCCTCCTGGAGGAGGTGTATGGCGTTTTTCTGCCTGCAGCGGCGACGCCAAAAGCGACGGGGAAATGGCGTCGCCCCCCGCCTCCTCCAGATTTGGCGCGATGGAGGGCCAGCTCCAGGAGGCGACGGGCCCACCACACCCCCTCCCCCCACCACCACACACACACAACGACTTCGTGCGCGTCGAGCTGCTGCGCCGGGAGCCGCCGCCATGCTCCGTCGGCCCGAGCTCCACCCCGCGTCGCACGAGAAGGGGAGGGAGGAGGTCAGGAGGCGACAGCGAGGAGGCCCGCGCCACGCGCTGCCGGGGAGGACGCTCCGCCGCCGCTCCCTGCACCAGCTCTGGTCGCTGCCGTGGGGAAGGAGGGAGAGGGGATCTGCCCGGCCGTGGAGAGAGAGGGAGAGGGGATCCGCCTGCGCCGGCCATGGATGTAGCGGGCGCAGCTCTGCCGCGGGGACGAGGCCGCCTGCATCGCTCCGAGGACGGCGAGGGCCTCCATCTTCGAGGAGGACAGCGAGGGCACTGGGGAATCACGCGCCGATGAGCAGGGGAGAAGCTCGTGCACGCGCATCGGCGAGTAGGGGAGGAGCTCGCGCACGCGCACACGAGCAGGGGACGGGCCGGAAGAGGGTGCATGGAGGAGGTCCGCCCGCAAGCCGCCAGCTCGGAGGGAGGTGGGGCGCGCGGCGCCGGCCTACTCTGCGTCGCCGGATCCGGCCTCGCCGGGAAGGAGGGGTCGACAGTGAGAGGGAGGGAGGGAGGGAGGGAGAGAGAGAGGGAGTGAGGAGGGGCGCCTGTGCTCTGCCCGCTGCCGCTCCGACGAGGGAGGAGAGGCAGCTGGCGCCCGGGGAGAGAGAAGGAAGGGAAAGGTGGGTGGGGCGCGGGGGAGAGAGAGCGCCGGAGAGAGAGGAGTAGGGAGTGACATGTGGGTCCCGGTGTGGGTAGTTGGGATGAAGGGGAGATATAAAGGATGACGAGTGTGGAAGAAATGAATATAAAGGAAAGACTCCCGCTGACCAGGCAGGAATATTCCTTTTGAAGGAGGAGATAAAGGATGACGAGTGTGGCTGGTCTTACGCTTCGTCCAACTTCTCGTTTGCTACGGGGCCCGGCGTTGGCACGACAGTAATTTATATATTTTTTCTGATTTTGTAAAATTATATGATCATTTAGAAATTTATCAAATCAATACGACAATTGTCGTGGCCCACGGCAGTTTAAGTGCAACCACCATGGCACAGGGCGGTTGAGACTAACTGCCATAGGCCACGGCGGTTGCAATGAAACCGCCCTGGGCCACGGCGAATAGGATGCCTCCATGGCGGCTGCTGGGGACTCATGGCGGTTAGTCTCAACCGCCGTAGCGTACGGTAGTTAGAGCCAACCGCCGTGGCGTAGGGCGGTTGGCCTTAACCACCGTACACCACGGCAGTTGGCTCATTTAATTTTGTTTCACTTTATGTTTTTTTGGGTTTTCTACGTTGTTTGTTAGAATAAATACTTGCATGGTACAAAGAAATACTTGCTGCTAATAAAAAAAGCAAAGTGACATAATAGAAAAATAGTTCATACAGATAGTCATGATCACGAATAAGAGTGCTGCTGCCTAAACAATATCCAACCTAACCTAGCAACGCCTCTTCTTCTGCTACTGCCTGTCTGCTCGGGCTGCGGCCCACGTCTGGTCACGAGGGTACGTCAACTGGTCACGTGGGTGGATCTGCTGACGCCTAGCATCGTCAGCAGGCGGTGTCGTCATCGGCGCCGCCGCCGTCAACCCTGCAACCGGGTGGGACGACCCTGCACCTCCAGCCGCGACCTCCGGCCACCCTCCTGGAGACGGTTGCGTCCCTCCGCCCTCCTGTGTCCCCGTGGCTGGTGCGCCTGGTTGCTGCGACCCTCCATGCTCCTCCTGCGTCCCGGTGCCACCCAAGTAGTCGAAGTAGTCGAAGCTGAGATCGTCGTACACTCCCATCGGCTGCTCCTCTCCATCTAGGATCGAGTCAGGAGTGTCGCCGCGGCCGTAAGCTGGAACAAATAGTATTATTAAATCACGCATCGTATTTAAAAGAATGTTGTATTTGTATGTGGTTGGAGATAAAATTGTGGTCATTACCTGACTGAAGAGCAGCGGCAGTGGACGAGGAAGGAACATCTCCTGGTGCTGGTGCTGGTGCTCGTGCTGGTGCTGCTACTGGTGCTTGTGCTGCTGCTGCTGGCACAGTATGTGCAGGTCAAGGGAACAGGGAAGGACTTGGTCTCACTGGAGGATGCATCCTTCAGGGATGCACCGGAGGGTGCGGCACAAACGACGGAGCCGAGAAAGTGGCCGGGAAGGGTGGGTGTGACGAGGATGACAATGCCTGGTACGAACGACCAGTCGAGGCAGAGCTGGAGGACGACTAGGGGTAACATGGAAAAATAGGTAGAGTCATGTTACCGCCGTAGTTGACCGCAACAAGGAACCTTGTGCTGATGACGTGTATCGTCTCGTACGTCTACTCGTGGTCCTGGTATCCCATGGCGGGCAGCCTCCTCCTCGCGTCCCCTATAATATGCGAAAGCTCCGCAATCACGTCGTACTGCAAATGAAATTATTAGTAAATGTTATAATGTTTAGTAGTATAAAAAAATTTCGTTGCATCCACAAACTCACCGCCGAGTCGTAGTTCTGATACCGTCGCACCGGGTACGTGACAGAAGGAAGGATCCTCGCCACGTCCGGAACCGGTGCTGGTGGCTGCGGTGGAACGCACATCACGCGCGTCCGAGTCCTCGGGGTGTACCACTGGATGTACGCTTCCCACGCCCTGTCGTCGTGGGGTCGGTCCTCGGTGACGACGTTCTCCGGCGCGGCAGCGACAACCTAAGCATCTACGTACGGCTGGATCTTGTCAGCCCAAGCAGTCGTCGCTGAAACTCCCTTCCGAGACCACCTATCACAAATTAAACAGTCGCTGAAACTCCCTTCCGAGACCACCTATCACAAATTAAACACATTTGTCAGCGGCTCAATCTTCGTATGCGGAATTTAATTTAGAAATTGACCACAACTTACTTATGCACGTTGGGAGTAACAGTATGCGCAACAGGCACAGGCGACTCCCGGTAGAGGACAAACTGTCTCATCACCCTATGGACGGCGTACTCCCCCACGAAGATGTCGAACACCAAGGGTGTCTTCGTCTTCCAGTAGTGCTGGTCTCGGAAGCACAAAGACGAGAGGTCCTGTGGTGAGCGGGCCGTGATAGCCTCCTCTGTGTACGGCGTCCACCTAACGTCGTCGTTCGTGAGAGAGTCAAACTGACCGACAAAGTCCTTGTACGCCCTCTTCGTCTGGTCATGAGCGTACAAGGTCTGCGTACAAACGAAATGTGAACCCTACATGCGAATTGAGCAAACAAAATGTAGATGCAAATTGAAAGTCAAAGGTAAGTAATTACCGTCCGCAGGCACCACAGCGAACCCATAGTGAAATGGTCGGCGAGGTCGTAGCCCTCTGGCAGGTCGTCGTACGCCCTGAGGGAGACGACTGGCCGACCAACTGAAAAGCGCTCGTGGCACCAGAGTTGCAGAAGGAGAGGACAGCCAAGAAGGATCGGCTTCTCTGAACAACCCTTGGACACCCCTGTGCACAGTCCCCTATACGTGCCGGCAAGAACAACGGAGCCCCAACTCATCTGGGGGCCACGTCCAAGGGCGCGTCGGCGATCCTCCGAGCGTAGGGGATCAAGAACTTCGACACCGCGTCTCCCTGAGAACTGCAGAACATCACGAACCCAATCAGCCACAAGAGGTGTGCCTCCAGCAACCTATTGACTGTCTCGGGCTGGGCGTCATCTGCTAGGTAATCAGTCTGCACAAACAAAATCAAACATTCGTTACATTGTCTCCACAACTATAAAAATGAAGAAAAATATGAGGTCAAGGTACGTACGCTCAACTGGTGCAACCAGACCAAGGTTGGTCTGTGAGAGTTCACGAACGGCTGGTACGGCGCGGGGGTGCGATCGTTTCGAGGAACATTCGCGAACCGAGCGAGGAAGTCCTCACGCCAAGTTGTAGAGATGTCCACAGCCCCTATCACCTCGCCCTCACAAGGAAGGCCCATCAAGAGGGTCGTGTCCTGAAGAGTCAGCGTCAGCTCGCTGACGGTGAAGTGGAATATGTGTGTCTCGAGCCTCCAGTGGTCCAGAAGTGCGCAGAGCAGGGGGAAGTCGAACAGGAAGTGTGTCATGCGATCCTTCCAAGGAACCGCGGCCCGCAGCTTGTCCCCCTCGACTAACCGTGCTAGAGGCAGTAGTCCTGCAGCGCGTAGCTTGAAATAAATAAGGTTACTTTATTAGTACAAATATAAGTATAAAGGAAGATAAAATATATTAACAGAGCATCATTTCACGTACTTGGGAACCCAAAGGTCGTGTATCGGCATCAACATGCCCGTAGTGCGAGCACGTACATGTCCAAGATCCGCTCCGAGAACGGCAGAAAGGTACGAGCGGTGCTTAATGTCGACCTTAGCGTCCAACAGCTCTGGGCGCACGTACTCTGCTAGCGCCTGAGCCTGAGCCTCAGCCTGAGTCTGAGCCTGAGCCTGAGCCATAACTGCAGTTGCGTACAAAAATTTAGAGTAAAATAACAAATAAATATATTTCTAAATTTTGAGAACTAAGTAACTAATTTATACTAATTTCTAAATTTTCTAAAATAGATAAACTATTTTCTAGACTTTTTAAACTAAATAAACTATTTTTTTAATTTCCTAACCTGATAAAGCAATTTTCTAAATTTTCTAAACTAGATATTCTATTTTTTAAAACCAAATAAACTAATTTAAACTATTTTCAAAACTTTCTAAACCAAATAAACTAATTTTATAAATTATCTAAACCAAATAAACCAATTTTCCAAATTTTCTAAACCAAATAAAGTAATTTAAACTAATTTCTAAATTTTCTAAACCAGATAAACTAATATCTAAATATTTCAAAACAAATAAACTATTTTATAAACTTTCTAAACCAACTAAACTAATTTTCTAAATTTTCTATACCAAGTAAACTAATTTTCTAAACTAAGTAAACTAATTTTCTAAACCAGATAAACAAATTTAAACTAATTTCTAAATTTCCTAAACTAAATAAACTAATTTAAGCTATTTTCTAAACTTTCTAAACCAAATAAACTAATTTTCTAAATTATCTAAACCAAAGAAACTAATTTTCTAAATTTTCTATACCAAATAAACTAATTTAAACTGATTTCTAAATTTTCTAAACCAGATAAACTAATATCTAACTTTTCTAAACCAAATAAACTAATTTAAACTATTTTCTAAACTTTCTAAACCAAATAACTAATTTTCTAAACTTTCTAAACCAAATAAACTAGTTTTCTAAACCAAATAAACTAATCTTCTAAATTTTCTAAACCAAATAAATTTATTTAAACTAATTTTTAAATTTTCTAAACTAAAAAACTAATTTCTAAATATTTTAAACTAAATAAACTGATTTCTAAATTTTCTAAACTAAAAAATTAATTTCTAAATTATCTAAACTAGTTAAACTAATTCCTAAATTGTCTAAACTAATTAAACTATTTCTAAACTAAATAAATTAATTAAACTAATTAAAAAATAAAAAACTAACCTGAGGAGGGAGGGGGGACGGCGGCCGCTGTCGCCATTTATATAGGCAGGGCAGTCGCCGTCCGCCACAATGGTTGAGACCTACCTCCGTGGCCCACGGCAGTCGCAAAGCCAACCGCCATGGCCCACGGCAGTAGGTGCTCGCGGACTCACAACCAGGCCACGCGGCCACCCGACCGTTGGCTGTAAGCATACCACCGTGACCAGAGCGGTTGGCCTCTCTAACCGCCGTATACCACGACGGTTGGCACTAACCGACATGAGCTGCAGCTTTTGTCGTATAGATTTAATAAATTCCTAAATAATCATATAATTTTACAAAATAAAAAATATATAAAAAATTTCACGCAACGACCGTCCCAACATTTGGCCGAACCAACCCAACCCATCAGCAAAAAACCGTCGGCCCAAACGCGTCCCAACGGCTCCACGAACGCACTCGCCTAGAAAAACGAACCATCTCACTAGAAGAGCGGGGGCACAGAGAGAGGGTTTTTTTTTTTTTTTGGAAACGGGCACAGAGAGAGTTCAGACATGAGCGTGGAGATCCTTGACGAGAGTACGGTCCGGAGCTTCGTGGAGGACGAGGGCGCCTTCAACTCCTCCGTGGACAGCCGGTTCGCCGCGCTGGACGCCGACCACGACGGCCTGCTCACCTACGCGGAGATGGCCGGGGAGCTCATGAGCCTCCGGGTGCTCGAGAAGCACTTCGGCGTGGACGAGGCGGCTCCGGAGCACGACGAGCTCGCGGCGCTGTACCGCGGCCTGTTCGCGCGGTTCGACAGGGACGGCAGCGGCGAGGTGGACCGGGACGAGTTCCGGGCGGAGATGAAAGAGGTGATGCTCGCCGTGGCCAACGGGCTCGGCTTCCTCCCCGTGCAGATGGTCGTCGAGGAATGCAACTTCCTCAAGGTGGCCATCGACAGGGAGCTCGGCCAGCTCGCCAAAGCTGCCTAAAAGTTCAGAACAGGGCACAACAACAGCTACTTGCTTGGAGCTGGAGTTGATTGCTAGCTAAATTTTGATGTGCTTCATATTCATTACTACCATATTTTACATTGAGTTACAGCATTTTTCTACTTTATTGATGTAGTAGTGCTTGTTCTATAATGGGAAAAGTCCCTTCTATAATTACTTGAATACATAATTTTGGCAATGTAATTCGTAAGAACTGCTTGGGAAATGATATAATTCCGTTCGTTCTGCCCGTCGCCGGCCTTGATTTGCCTTGCCTTGTGTGACTGTCATATATGTCGGCGAGCAGAGCTCAGATCCTGGACGGGATCAGAGGCGTGGAATTCGACAGGTACGCCGCCGCCGCCGCCACGCCGCTGCCGAGCTTCACCGGGTAGCCCACGTCCTTGAGCACCATCTCCACCCCGCTCAGGCACCCCAGCAGTTGCAGCTGCAAAAGCAGAACAGTGAAATGTTATCTCACAGATTGCAGCAGGATCGATGTCTTTGGCAGCAGAACAGTGGAAGCATATTTATATACAAACCTCGTTGAGGTTGCCGAGGTGGCCGATCCTGAACACCTTGCCGGCGACCTTGTTGAGGCCGAGCCCGAGGCTGAGGTTGTACCGCTTCCAGGCGTGCTTGACGATCTCGCCGCTGTCGATGTACGGCGGCACGACGACGGCGGTGACCGTGTCGCTGAACCACTCCTCCGCCTGGGTGCAGTTCTTGAGCCCCCACGCCTCCACTGCCAGCCTGCAAAAATTCAAGATTGGCCGATGCCGAATTGCCGATCGATCGAGCAGCGTCTGGTCACGAGTTCACCCACCACACTTCTGCAGAGCAATGCAAGCAGAAGGCACAAGGGTACCTGGTGGCGGTGCCGAAGCGGTTGTGCCTCTTGAAGACGTTGTCGAGCCCTTCAAAGAAGAGGAGGTCGAGGGCGGCGCGCAGGCCGTAGAGGAGCTGGATGGAGGGCGTGTAGGGCCAGTAGGTGCCGAGGTTGTAGGCCTTGAGGTAGTCCTTCCAGTCGAAGAAGACGCGCAGGGACTTGGCCGTCTTGCTCGCCTCCAGCGCCTTCGGGCTGGCGCACACGATGCCAAGCCCCGTCGGCATCGACAGCGCCTTCTGCGACCCCGTCAGCGCCACGTCCACGCCCCACTCGTCCATGCGGAAGTCCAGCGCGCAGATGGACGACACGCCGTCCACCAGAAGCAGCGCCGGGTGCCGATACTTGTCTGCATATACATGTATATATGTATATATATTTATATATATGTGCGTTCGGGAGTGAAATGCGTTCATGGACGAAGACGACTGACCGAGGAGGTTGCGGACGGTGGCGAGGTTGTTGGTGACGCCGGTGGCGGTCTCGTTGTGGACGATGGAGATGGCCTTGATGGTGTGGGCCGTGTCCTGGTGGAGCTTGGCCTCGAGGACGTCGAGGTCGGCGCCACGGCCCCAGTCGCTCTCCACCACGTCCACGTTGAAGCCCAGGCGCTGCTGCTGGTCGATCCACAGCAGGCTGAACTGCCCGAGCAGGAACGACACGATGCGGTCGCCGGGGGACAGCGTGTTCGTCAGCGTGCTCTCCCACGCGCCCGTCCCTGAAAGCAACCGCCACGACGAGCGAGAGTGTGCTCAGCGCTCACAGGTTAGGATCGAGAGCCGCCATGTGCAGAGCAGAGGAACACACAGGCAGTGAAGCAGATGGAGAAGATTATGGCCGGTACCGGTGGTCGGGATGATGAAGGGGGTGCCGGTGGTGGTCTTGAAGATCTTCTTGACGTCCTCGAGGAGGTTCTTGGTGAGGACGGGCAAGGCCGGCGAGCGGTAGTCCTCGTTCTGGCGGTTCATGGCGCGGATGACGGGGTCCGGGATGTTCACGGGCCCCGGGACGAACAGGTGGTTCCGACCAGGGCCGTACACGTAATCCGCCATTTTTGCTGCACAGAATTAAGCAAAGAGCAAAGGTCAGTCAAACCAGCAGTAGAAATCGAAAGAAGTTGTTAATGGGCCTAAAAAGCGGAGGCCCGTTAGCTCTTGACTTCTTATGGCAATTGCCCATTAGCCATCCAAAAGCGGTTCATTCCCTTATATTGTACCCTGTTTGTTTCAGCTTCTCGAGCAATAAGTTGCAAAGCTGAAATAAACAGTTAGAATGGCTTCTGAAAGTTTTTTTTTAAGAATTAATGGCTTCTGAAAGTTGAAAAGCTAAATTTTGATAAAATGAACTAAAAGCTATAGAGCTGGATGAGAGGAGCTTTTTCTGATTTTTGTTATGCTGAGAAGATAGAAATTCATTACAAAAGCCAATAGCAAAATGTCAGCATAAAAAAGCTAGTTTTCCAACCAGAAGCCCAAAAGCATAGGCTCAAATGAAAGGGCAAACTGTTTTATTGCCGTGTGAACAAAAAAAACATGCTTTCATAATGTAATTGTGGTAGAAAAAAACTAATGTAAATAGTAAAAAATTGTAACATGGTATAAAGTGTTTCCTACCCATAAAGGCCATCTATTTTCTTCTGACTTGTGCTTACATGTGAAGCCCCCTTTAGCTAATTGATTGATCCTTGAATCACTTGCTCAAGGGCCAAAAGGCTTCAATATTGCCATGCTTTTTTTTAATGGAAAACCAGCAAGAGATAACTTGATCCTTCCTACTCACCACTCATGCAAAGGTTCATCGACTATAGGTTACTATCCCTGATCGATGCCTCGAGCTACGTCGGTCAACCACGCAAAGGCATGTCGACAATATTCAATTCAGAGATAACTTGGTTCAAGATAAAGACAAACATTCAGAGACAGACAGGCCAGCACGATCAACTCATGCTCCAAATATCTCTCCTGTGTTCATTCGTAATAAAACACAAATGTTCCGCAGATTCATGCTACTCTGCACGGCACCAGAATTTTCCAACAGAATTTTTGATCGGAGACGAAGACGAAGACGAGGGTGCGCGCGCGTACCTTGTGCTTGTTTGCCTGCTCCTCTGGGTGTGCAGCCACACAGACTGGAAGGGAGGGAGGAGAATGAGACTGGAAGAGAGGGGGGATAGAGAAGAGAATACGACGCCTATATAGGAGTCTCCAAGGCCCAAGGGACTGTGAGACGGTGCTTTCGTGGGCCCCATCCCGCGTGGCAGATAAGGCCATGGCGGGAGAGGCCCTCAGAGCTCCAGGCCCTCTCCATCTCCAGCGTCCGCGGATGACGCCGCAGCCGCTCGCTGCTGTCCAATTCATCAGTTCATCGATCCCATGTCCTCCTAACACTGGCACTCATGTTGATACGTGCAGAAGGTGCCGTATCCCTATCGGATTCGCCGTCGCGAGCAGCTGCTACCGCCTCCCGGCGGCCGTGCAGCTCGACCTTGCCGGTCTGGGCCTCGCCCGAAGCCGGCCGTCCCCATGGCCGCCGGCCAGTCTCGCTCGCGCGTCTGCTGCAAGAGCTGAGAGAGCAGAGGCAGAGGATGGAGAACAGACAGAGAGACAGTAGGAAGCGGTGGTAGTCAACAGAAGAATTTTCGAAGCTGAATCCCGCGAGATTACGCTAACCGTGCTCTCGCTTACGCAGGCGTTTACTGACATCCCCGAAGAGAAGTGAACGCTGCCAACTCCTTTTTTTTTACTGAAACTCCGCCGTCTGCCCCGACGACTGTTCTGAATTTTGCGTCGTCGAATGATGCAGAAAAATGCACGTCGTTTGTTCATCGGATCGCTGTCTGAGGTGGCACGGGTTAGCTCGGCTCCAGTAGGTGCCAATCCTCAGGCGACGGGCGCGGATGCGACCACGTCACCCTCGCCGCGGCACGTTATCCCCAGTTCCCCACCCGCTTGGGGCTCGCAAACGACAAGCGAATCTCTACTATAAAAAAATGAAAATAAGATAATATCTTAGTACATGAGTCTGTCCATCCCCCCCCCACCGATCTCATCAGAGTTATTAAAAGCCCCTCCCCTTTGCTCCCACGCCCGCACTTCACGGGAGAAATGGGACGCGTGGCGCGCAGCGCTCGCTCCCGCACTCCCGCTGATCATTTTGTAAAAAAACCCCTGAGGATTCAGAAATTGCAAAGAAACCCCCGCGGGCAAACCCTACCCTCTCTCGCCCCGCGTCGTGCTCCTTTCTCGCCCCGCACCGCCGCCCCGACCTCCCTTCCCCCCGCCGGCCTCCCCGAGTCGCCATTGCCCTCGCCCTCCCTGGCTCCCCACCCTACCGCGCCACCAACCCCCCGCCCCGCGCGCTCCCCTCCCGCTACTAAAGCCGAGCCGCACCCAGCACCACCTCCTCTGCCACCATGCTCCTCCCCCTCCTCAGATCCCACCCGCTCCTCCACCACGCCGCGCGCCTGTCCTCCGCGCGGCTGCACGGGGGTCGGCTTCGCCGCCGTCATCTGCTCCGGCTCTGCGGGCGGCGCATCCAGCTGCGGACGGGCGGAGCTCCGGATGCGGCGGGTCCACCTGCGGGCGGGCAGAGCTCCGGAGGAGGAGCCGAGGGGGAACTCCGGCAGCGTCGCGTGGAGATAGGGGCGGATGGAGCTCCGGCGGTGATGCCTCCCTTTCTGAAGGCCGCGAATCGACGGCGACAAGCACCAGCAGGCCACTCCCGCGGTGGATCTAGACGAGGACGCGCCCGCGCCCCTGCTCTTGTGGCGACGGGAGGAGCTCCTTGCGCCGGAGCTCTCCTGCTCGAGCAGTTGCGAGGCGGACCGAACAAGGCTGAGTTCCCCTCCTCCTCCCTCCGCAGATCCGGCAGCGGACGCCACCGGGGAGTTCTCCATGGCCGTGGTGCAGGCCAACCAGTTGCTCGAGGACCAGAGCCAGGTGGAGTCCGGATTACTCTCCTTGGCTGACCCCGGCCCGCAGGGCACCTTCGTCGGCGTCTATGATGGCCATGGCGGACATCCCGATTCATTAATGACCACCTCTTCAACCATCTCAGGAGTAAGGGCTCTCTATATGTGTGAAAGTCGCTGCTGCTGATTTCTTTTCTTTTTTCCCCTTCGTAGTTTTAGAGGCACTGATGATGATGCAATGATCTAATCCTATCTTTTGCTGTGTTGCTCTGATTATGGGTTGCATTTCTATGACTATTAGCATGATGACGATGCTGACTGTATGTCTCGGAAAAGTGCATTGGTACTTATTGTTTTCACCACAGAAATTATCATTGGTTCGATAGATCTGATTGGTAAACTTGCATACCATGATCAGAAATAGGATGGCAGTTGGAATTGTGTCAGGTTTGCTGCAAGGAATAAAATGACATCAACAGTGTTCCAGTGCCGCCTCGAGCCCATCCTCATCCTCATCGACTGTGTGTACGTACTGCCTTTTCTGGTGCTCCCTGATTAGTAATTATAGAGGTTGATTCATGGTCCGTCACGTAATGCAGTTTTCTTTCCCCATTTGTCTTATGTTCCTTTTCATTCACTGAGTGAGTTGTGAATCACATCTGGGTTACAATAATTGGTTGCTGCTTATAGGATGCTGTGCAAATGTAAAATGCATTGTTCTTTTTCTTTCACTGTACCTGCTATTCATTTACAACAGAGGAATGGTTGGGTTAGAGGCTTTCTGCTAAGATCTGTCATCCTATTATTGGCTATTGCGGTTTGATCTTTGATGTTCTAGGCTGTGGCACTGTTATTGAGTACTACCTGATGGAGAAATGAGAACGTTATTGAAAATGATGAGATGATAGGCAGAATGAGCTAAACCTACGCTTTGCTTAAAATTCTAATTACACATAGTTGTCTACTGATGCTCTTGACTTTCTTGCAGCACAAGAATGAGCCATTGCTCTTGCCTGCATGAATTGGAACCAATGTAATTGTAACTAACAGTACATGAGATCTTGACGTTTGATGACTGGAACCTACTATGGGATGACATATCGATCACTCAAAACTTCCAGGCTGGAAGCCTTCTTCACAGAGCAATCCAAGAAAGATGAGGACCTTTTCAAGGTGCCCATTCTTCCTGCCAAGCCCTACAAGGACAAAAGGGTCAGACCAGCTGATCATTTCTTTCTTTTTTGGCTTTCTCCCCGTATGATCAGTTTAGAATTATATGCTTTTGAGTTTAGCTAGCTGATTTGCATGGTAAATTCTTCCTAAAAAAATTCAGGACTGCTTGTTTATCTCTGCAATTTATTTGGTGGATAGCAGGATAGAACTCAGGTTTAGAATCACTTTAGACTTTACATGTGAAGCTTAATACTGAAACGATTTCAAACATGTAGGGAAAAGAAGAATAAGTAGGCAATGATGAAAATGCATTACCGAACATTTTGATCCGGTACCGATCATTCATGTCAAACTGGTTCCCCATAATGAGCAAAAAAAGTAGCAATTTACTGAAAATGTCTAGCCAAATCGACGATGTTGTCCAGCAAGATAATTATGATTAAGAATGTTTTCTAATCTTGGAGTGTTTGATCTCTTATTTTATGAAAGATATCTGCAGTGCATTTGTTGCTACCAAATTAGGACATATGCAGTGGATTCATTTCTACCTTACGTATACAATATCAGTAATTCATGGCTCGGCAGCTGGCTGTAGTCATTATAGGGTGCGTGTGATTGTATATAAATTCTTGCTGCCATTGCGCACGTGACATGGTACCGTCTTTTGATAAAGCAAATTAGTTGTCCATGTGATTGTAATCTGATACTTGAGAAATTGAGGACAAATGTCACCATTTCGATTAATGTTATGTAAGCTTATTTTTATTGTTTGCAAATTCATTTTTTATTGTCACATGGTGATAGGGCGCGCATCGTGTGCCGATTGTTCTGATGTTCAGTGGAACTGCAATGTTCAGTGCAATCGATTTGATTTGTGGTGTTGAGAAGGAAATAAAAAAATATGTTAACCAATTCAGAGAGTTTACTTTTTTTAAGAGGGACATTTGGTCTATGTTGTAATCAGTACTATTCATCTATCTATTCTTTTGTTGGTAGAAAAAGATGTTTTAGTTGGTAGAAAAAGATGTTTCAGTTGTTAGAACTGATTACTAAAAAAAAGGTTGGCAGGACTGCTTACTGTTGTATCAATAAAAAATTGCATCTTAGTTAACCATGGGCTTACTAAATATGCAGGTCAAGTAGTGGAAGCATCCATGACCAAATCTTTGGCAGATAAGAAGTGTGCAGTGAATAGTTGTGCTACTACTATTATTACAGATTAATAGACAGATGTACTTAAACTAATATTTTTTATGTTACAAAGACACTTTCTTTTTATTTAGCTATGTCCCATTCATTTGGATCTTCGCTGCTCACAGTTCACAATGCCACTATGCATCGAGTTGCTATCTTGCAGGTTCTAACCAACTGCATTGGAAATATTCTCTGATCCCATTAGTGATTAGTGTATAGTTCATATAGATTAATGCCAGCTGGCCCCCCTTGAGTATTTTTTATTCTTGCACTAACACTTAGGTTCTGTACTGCATGTAGGGAGATGGGAGCCGAGAGAAGGATCGATTTTGCTGTTGCGTCTAGGAATATGGGATTTGCTGCTGCGTTCAGGTATCAGTGGCTATGACTGAACTGTGAACTGTGAATATGCAATGTAATTGGTTTTCCAGTAGTTCTTTCGTTCAGCTAACTTGGAAACTAGAAATGACAACCTGTTCTTACAGTGAAAGAGCCTTCTGACAAGTTGCTTAATGCAACCAGCAAAGTTGATTGATATAATCTTTTTTTACTTGTATGTCATTGAAGGATCTAAATAATATGCACGAGTAATGTCTCCTTGTATATTTAATTTCCACATAATTAATTTCTTGATTTCCATGGATGTGGTAGGCATATGTCTAGACATGCATCATTTTTATATAAGCAGATCCCCATATATGCTGACCAATGGAGTTTATGTTGAATACTGAGATGTCAAATACTAAGTTGTGACAATACTTTTTTCTTTTCGATGGTAAACTATATCAGCCATTTAATGGATCATTTTTTTGTCTTTTATCCTACTGCAGATATTTCCACGAGAAGATTGGTTGATTGCATCACCTGGAGTCAAAGTTTTCACCATATGTTCAGAATTCTGTAAATGAATTGACTCATGAGAGTGTAAAGATACTTCGAAGGACAAACAAACTTAGTAGAGCAAGATTCATTAGAATTCAATCTTCTTAATGTGTTAGGAATACTTGGTGTTAGCTTGTGTACATATTGATGTGTTAGGAATACTTATTAGTTTTTTTTACCGTGTTAGGGAATTAGGAATGCATTGGTATTGATTTTTGTATGTATTTGAACAAATTTCCAGCTTCCTTAATTTGCTTGGTACTTAGCATGCTTATTAGTACTCCCTCCATCCATTTATCCAAGGCCTATTTTGAAATCTGAAAATTCTATTTATGCAAGGCCTATTTGTGTTTTTGCATTGGAAAACACTAAATCGTCGCTTTGGCATATATGCGAGTAATAAATTCCTCTCACATGCTTCTCCGAAGATTAATGAGGGGAGAGACTTTATTTCTTTTCCTTGGTCTTTGAGTCAAGTGCAAATGGGCCTTGGATAAATGGATGGAGGGAGTATTAGCATTCCAAGTTACCATCTTAGGTGTTTGTTAACTAGGAACTTTGATCATGATTTGCTTTCTATATTGGTGTTCTTATGATTGTGCGGACTCTTTTGATAGGGCGAGCATCGCGCGCCGATTGTTCTAGTAACCCTAACACCGTCGACCCCGTCGCCGCCGTCCGTCCCATACTCCCCACCTGCTCCCCATCCCCGTCGCTGCCGTCTGGCTCTGCGCCGCACCCTCCTCGGTCCCACCCTCCGCGTCCGCCTCCTCCTTCCGCCCGAAGCCCCGAACCCTAGCGCCGCACTTCCCTTCCCTGCTGCGCTCCCGTGCTCCCTACCGCTGTCGCCCGCCCGCCTCCTCTCACTATGGGTCTCCACTGCCACCGTCTCCCCACCCGGCCTCCCCTTCCCGCACTCCGCCATGCCTCTGCCGCCCTCCACCGCCCGTCCCCGCCGCCATCGCTCCCTACTCTCCGCCGCCCTGATCCAGATCCAGCACGGGGTAGTGGAACAGACCATGGTGGCCGCTCTCCTGCCCGAATAGCAAGTATGCCGCGGGCCGCCGCCGCCACCTCCCAGTACAACAGCCGCGCGGGGAACAACATCGGGCGAAGGTTGCGGCGGCGCGTGCCGGCGCCGAGGAGGCGTGGCCCAGGCGGCCGGGGTTCGCCACGGATGACTTCGAGCACCAAGTCCTCCGCTCGGACACGCGCTGGAGCTCCAGGTCCAGAACATCCTCATCCCTCCACCACCACGCTGTCGATCCCTTTCCTCCCGTTCTTCTCTCTCGCCGGTAAAAATGAATCACCTCGACGCTGCTCTACCTTCATCTCCCCAGCCTTTACAGCCCCATGATTTTTTTTTGCAGGGCGACGCCATTACGTATGCGGATGACGGGGATGGCGATGACGATGGGCCGACGAAGCCCCCACAACCTCCTGCCCCCTTCCTTGTGCCTCGCTGATGCCCCCCAAGCACTCCCGGCGAACCACCGGCGGACATGGCCAGGAGCGGCCAAATTGTTCTTAACCACCGGCGACACATGTACTGCTTCTCATCTACTCCGTTGTTCTGGTTGCTTTATGATTGGCATTGGTTGGGAAGTCAGAAACCAACTATGCATATCCTATTGCTGCATGTCTACTTACTTCGGTGCTGCCTGCTAAGTGTGGGAAAAAATGGCTGAACCAAATTGCTTGACCTCCTTGCCTGAAAACAAGTTTGGCTATCAGGAGATTGTTTTATTTTTTTATCATTTGCACTACCCAATCAGATCTTAGCTCAAAGTCTAAAGGAAATAAAGTTTTGAGAGGTAACTATCATGTAACTTGGTTATATATTCCATGGTTCCCTATGCTACCTGAAAACTATAGAAGATTATGTTTCTGCACGCCTACCTTTGCCTGTTGTTTTTATACTAAAACTGGGAAGGACTTGCAAGGCTTTTTAAAAAATTGGCTGGCCATCAAAGTTATGCTATCATCATAGTTACTCCTTTTAAAAGATGGACTTGCAAGGCTTTTTAAAATATTTTTGATGCTTACTATGAGATCATATATATGCATTGGAAGCAGCCAAAGCTTTTTGCTCCTGTTGCCTCTTTTACCACTCTATCAATTTGTAGTCTCAATTGTGTGCATCATCTGTTAAAGTAATAACTCAGCGGTTGGATGTGAGCATGTGACCGACAAACTAGAAACATATTGATTAGTCTTAATTGTGTGCATCATCTATCAATGATTTCAGGTCGTGCAAATCATTGGTTAGTATAGTAGGGTAACTAAATTAGCATATTGATTTGAATAAGCACAACACAGGTTGTTCGTAGGAGGGGCAAATGAGTTGGTACTCGAATTGGCTGGTCAATTTACAGTTAATGGTAAGCCTACTTCAGCTTACATCAGTTATATCTCATTCGATTTCTACAAGCCTATGTACTTCTGACTTGGGGAACAATAGGCAGAAAAATGTAGCCCTGAAAGAATGTAGTATATCTGAAATTATGTATGCATACAACCACACACCAGATTTAATATATGGAGAACTGGATTACGTGCTTCATGTGAACCATCTGTCAATTTATCCAGAGCATGCTAATAAGCTTTGTCATGAGAGCCTAATGATTTTCTGTTTTTAGAAAGGGGTAGTATTAGTCCTGAATGTGTTCTGCAAGTGACCATTGTATCATGTACCTTTCCTTATTTAGTTGTTTGCTTTCACAACAAGATTGTATGATTTCAGTTCTGAAAGCAAACTTTGTTTTTATTTCTGACATCTGCACATGAAGTTTTTAATTGATATTTTTCCTTCTTCCTATATGTTGATCCTCAGGTTTGCTCCAGTCAGGGTCCAATAGAAGGCTTATCCATTCAAAATTTCAGAGGTAAATAAAATATAATCTACCGCCTTATTTTAGAAATGAATTTTTCATATGATATGCAGCTCTCAATAGCACGTGTGCAGTTTTTTTTGGTTTAATGGACTCCGAAATTATTAGTAACAAATAAATAACTTCATAGATAGTAAGTATCTTATGAACCTCATGCTTCAACTTTTGCTCTGCCCTCAACAGTCAACCCCTGGATCCACTCTCATGCTCTCGAGTCGACAACCTTCAGCGGCACCAGCACCACGACACAATGCTCAGTTTGTTACTGCCTTCCATCTTTATCATGTATCTAAATTCCTCAATTTTATCTCTTTGTCATTTAAATACGTTTTGATTGCTTCGTGTACATGGGGGAAAAGCAATTCCAATATGTTATCTCTTTGGTGTTAAGCATAATTACAACCACCTGCTGGTTTGTACTTTGGAGGATCTTTAAATTTTGGTTAATGGTGAATTTGGCAAGCACCCATGTCTGAAACTGTATTAGCCACTTTGTTCTAAAAATATTCAAAATAACCAAAAATTTGTTGGTTTTCTTACAGGAGCGAAGGCTTGTAAATCGGTTTTCTGTTGCATATCTTTTGTTGCAAATCTGAAGTATAAAAGAAGCCCATTACAGCAGGAAAAATTGTAAAGTTTTCTTCCGTACATTGCTCATCTATTCAGAATGCCAATATGTTGATTATTTGATTAACTCAGTGTGCCTTTTTATCTGCAAGCATCTATTTTCCTTATATAGTTTGCTTAACTCTTTGTTCCATGCTTCAGTTTTGCTCTTGCAAGCTTATTAGTAACTCATGATGGACTGAAGTTCATCCCATGGCCACTCAGTTTATCAGGTTGTCAGGAAGATATATGATATTGATCACTACAGAGATTACCAGGGAGATTTGTTAGTAGGTAATGCATATTTTTCATGCCAATAATGATGTTTCTTTTTCATGCTTATAATTATGTTTGGAAGGATGACCATGCTAAGTAGTGATGAGTGCTTCAATTACTGGCTGCCAGCTTTATTATTTTGAGCTGCTTGTCAAATGGATTAATAAATATGCTGCTTAGTTTGGAGAACTGATCAAAATATGTTCCTTTGAGTAGACTTTGTTAGTACTTGGTATTGATCCTGGATCCTGCTGCCCATTAATTTCTAGACAAAATGCTAACCATATCTGCAGTCTCTCTAGAAATATCTTGGTTTGGAGTCCAAACATGATCAACCATACATGCATCACAAGTATGCATGCCAGAATAATTCTTCCATAGATTTATAGTTTATGAATCTGTACACCTCATCCTGTTCAGTCTGTCACTCGAACTTATTTTTTCCTCTCTGATTCAGATTTATTTATAGGTTGCACTCATGGATGCATTTGAAGGATGGTTTATCATCAGGTGCAGAGGCATGTTGGCGGGTTCAACAAGAGAATTGTTGACCTCCGTGACTATGGCATGGGGAGTGCTGGTTCCCCTAGATGCTGCATTGCAGGTAAGTCAGCTACTACCTCTACCTGCTCTCAAATTCCACACGCATGTTGTTTGAGTTAATGCCTAACACAAATGGGGGTGAGTGGTCTTGTGATTCAGATGCTTAAGATAATAGGATTCATGCCTATCGTGTAATCAATGTAGAATTTGGATCATTTGAGGCAGTTTGTTTTTCTTTTGGTGCATGTCTCAAGTATCTACTTGTACATATGTACTGTTTTTCTATTCTTTTTTCAGATATAAGAACTACTAATTGTCTTTTAGATATGGGCAAAAATATTAGAGCCTTTGCTTTGTGATTATATTCCGCGGTTGCATCTTACCAACACATAATGGACAATATTTTATTAATGAGTGCTCAGATGCCAAATGAACCATAAAATTAAAAATTGACCATTTTGGAATATATACTAAACTAATGACATTATTTTTTATTAAGGTGACATTTCTTTTCGGGAACTTTCCTCGCCTAATGTTTATTATGAGCTTGATTTTATATTTCCTACTAAGTAAGGGGCTTGTGATTGTGTTCTATCCATGCAATACTTGTAGGGGGCTTGTGATTGTGTTCTATCCATGCAATACTTGTAGAACCAATTTTGGTACTGGTATAGGATTATAGGAGAAACGAATAATTTTATATTGCAAATGTTATGGACAATTTCAATTAGTTGTACAATTTTCATAATAAACCTTAACTAATACTTGAGTAATGACGCCTCACTTGAGGCTTCTGTTACCTTTTATGAGTTAATTGTTGAATTGTTTCTTGCTTAAAGTTATATTGTACAGCCATGTACATAAGGAGTAAGTGGTAACATTAGGTCATTCGATGCATTGAAGTGAGATACATTTGAACTATTTCTTGCTTAAAGTTATCTTATTTAACATGGTATTTGATGCAGCTAGAAACTAGAATTGTATGTTAACTTGGGAGAGCATTGTTTTCCTTTTGAAAGAAAAAGTGCTGACTCAAGTTGCAGCATTTTATTGCGTAACTAATTCTTTTGGTTAAAAAGATCTCATCCCACGGTGATGTAGGACTCTTGCCATTTGAATTTTAAATCAACAATTGTAAATTGTAATATGAGCTTTCAGGACAAATGAGTCTGACAAATTTAGGCGTTGAACTATGACTTGCTGCCAGTAATTACTTAGGAAGATTTGTTTAATTCAACAACTATATTTTTGGATTAAATAATACTTATTCTATTTGTATGCTTATTTTCAAATATTATATCCTGTCGAAGCATGGACCATTGTCAAAGATATATGTAAAGATTGTGTTATATATTCAAGAAGGTTCTTAAGATGGTGTCAGACCCACCTTTATAGAAGTACAAAGTGGTTATTCTTGGTGAGTCTCATGAGAGAATATTGAGAGATTTGTTATTTGGGCATCTCAAGATCTTGAGAACAATCTCATAGGTGAGATGGAAATTCCCGTGCCAGAGAAAATCCGATGGAGTTTAATTTAATTTTCTGATTTGTTTGTTGTCTTTGTTTCATTGCTGCAGAATGATGGTCAGGGCATATGGGCATATGAAACGCTAATGGTCCTAAAAAATAGTGCATATGTATTTGCGGAGGTGGCTGATGAAGACATGAGTTACAAATAGTGTTGGCCAAGCTTGATGATAGTGGCCTTAAGTGTTGGTCCTCTATCTTATTTTCATTTGATGCATGTAACCTGTGAACCTTTTAACCACCGATAGCACTATTGTTGTGAAATGAACTATCACTCTTTATGTTGAGGTACTGAATATACTCATTGTTTCGTGTGGCATTTTGGCTATATAATTAAAGATATACTAACTCTCTATTTGGTCGTCAAAACACATTAGTTTTTGGTTGCTTGATTTGCATTGTTCCAAACCTTCAATTAGCCTACACGCGTGGAACAAATCTCTATTTATGATGGAAGCCTCATGGCAATGCATCCTTCGTGTTTACAATTGAAATTATATTCTATTTAGATGAATATCACTTGAAGCTTGTGTATGATATAAGCCTCATGGCAACACATCCTGTGTGTTTAATATTGAAATTTTATTCTATTTAGATGAGTATCACTTGATGCCTTTTGTGTTGATAGAAGTAAATGTACACAATGATGTTTGTTGCGTATAGGTGAAATCATTTTGCCCGTAGCAACGCACGGGTACTTTCCTAGTAATTAAACAAGTATATACTCCACCACGAGCAGCAAAATGATTTTTGAGCAGGCCTGAGAAAGAAAGATACAGCAGAACATAATTGAATTGAAACACGTTTTAAAAAAGAATTGAATTGAAAGGAGAAAAAAATGACGGGAAGGGGAAGGTAACAGCTAGTGCGGGTGAGGTAATAAAGTGGAGTGACAGCATGAGAGCGGAAGTGTCCAATGCTGGCCACTTTCTTGTCTGCTCCGCCGCAAACCTAATGGAGCAAAACATCCTGCCAAAAAAATCAGGCAAAATGTGTGCTACACGTTGGCTGTATCCATTGCAGTTTTTTTTTGTTTCTTGTACGAGACATTTTGTTTTTGAAAAGGAAATGTGCGAGGGGAGGGATGCCAAGTTGCTATTGATGTCAAGTTGAGACTAATTTTTCCTATTTTGCCAAAATTAGATAAATGTTAAACTAAGATAGCAAACTGTTTTTTTTTTGAGAAACCGGGTTGATTTCATTCATAGATTGAAAATTACATCAACACTTACAAAGACACCCCTCAAAGAAAAGGAAATTACAACGCAACCCTTGTAAGCACTTCCTCCCGGTCGGTCTCGTCGCCGGCGAACGGAGCATCCGGAAGCTTGAAACCGTTCACCTATCCGACGAAGATCCACAAGATTTGATTGCCGTGAGTAGCATATCGAAGATCGACATGCCATAGAAACGTTGAACGTCCGGCCGTACTGACCGCCAGGCCACACCTCGTCGAAAGACAGAGAACTGACGCTACCTCCCAGATCTCCGAAGCAACCAACGACGAGCCAACCCAACGGGACAAAGAACCACCTGAGAAGGTGGGAAGCAAAACCAACCCGATACAAGCTGGTAGAGATAATCTTCCCCCCGTTTTCAGCAAGTTTGTCCGTAAACACATGCCCAGCGGCGTGATGGATGGCATGGAATACCGAAGCCCAAGGAAGCACATGACCAAATCGGACGACAACACAAGAACAAAGATCAGGGAAACCCAAGCCGTCGCCAAAAAGCCAACAGAAGATACCAGGAGACTCCGTCCATCCATCGAACCCCACCGAGACACATGCACGAACAAACCCCGCAAAGAAGAACAGGAGGAAGCAAAGGCACCTCCATGGACCGTCGCGGACTGAAGAAGTTGCAGCTTTGCCGGCTCTGTCGCCGGATCCAACAGAACTCCCGCCTCCGGCTCCGCTCCAGAGGATCAAAATAGCCGGTGGCGTCTCCACCGGAAACCCTAACCCTAACCTAACTAAACCTAGTTTATTAGGAGAGGATATGTACACCGACCGTCGATCCGCCATCTCCCCTCCACCTCCGGCGCCGGAATGGCCGCCGGAGGCAAAGGGGAGGCGACGAGATCGACGCCGGGATCGGAATCACCTCGCGGTTGCCTGGATTTACTGTAGCAGGGGAAAAAGAGACGAAGGCTACGGTCCCCCGATCATAGATAGCAAACTGTTGGAGTTGCTCTTATTGTCCGGTTCAGTAAATTCAGCAGCTCGCATGTTTGGTTTTTGATTTCTTGGATTGTCACGTGGGCCAGCCCATCGGGCCAGGAGTAAAACTGGGCCAAAACTTGGATCAAGAAGGCGCCAAAGCGAATAAGCGATCCGGTCCGATATATGTTCTTGTCCAAAAGTTTGGGAGTAGCGCTAAAGTGTAGACTGATACGTGTACCGTATACGTTACGTATTTTTCACTACGAAATATAATGCGTGTACTACTGACGCCTACTATACCTTTGTAAATGCTGCCTTTGGTGGAGTAATCAGTGAATCATTGATGCAGTAGCACCGTTGGACCGTTTGGAACTTGGGTATAGACTAGCAGTTGTAGCACTGTACTAGCTGAGTACGGAGTAGCTGACCAGACCAGTAGTGGTCTAGTGGACAGGAGCCTCTGGCGATCGTGGCAAGGGGGCCCCGGCTCTGACCCGATGGGCAATTGGGCACGAGCACGACGACGGGGCTCCAGCAGCCGTCCAGGGAAGAACAAACATAGAAAAAGGCGCGAGATCTTAGCAGGCTCGATCCCCTCTGTTGGGCAACCGCGCACTACAGCCAATGGGTGGTGGTCGTCTCGCGACCTCGTCCTCGTCGTCGTCCACCACCGATCCGCCGAAGCGCCGCCGAGCACAGACTCCACGTCTCACCCACCCTTCCGCCCTGCTCCGGTTCGGTTCCTCCAGGTCTGGGCAGCTGGTTTTTTTCGATCGATCCCAAGTAAAATCCTTTTGGCGTGCCGCGACGACAAGAGCGCCGTGCCAATATGCCATGGGCGGCGGCGGGTTGGCGGAGAGCGTCGTGGATTCATTGGCGGTTCAATGATTGCGTCGAGCTGTCCGAGTCCGACGTCGTCCGGATTCCGGCGGAGGTGCCCTCGGGACGCGCGGGAAAGAGGTGGGAGAAACGACGAGAAAGCAAAAGGGCAGAGGCCGGGGTGTCAGGGCACACGCAGACGCAGCAGGCGGGCAAAGACCGTGGACCGAGAACGGGATCCCCCCGTGCCGCGCCCCCACTGTTCGTCTCGTCGGCACGCGGCACGAACATATGTCTTTTGGTGTATTTAATGTGATGTGAGGGAGAGAGAGTTGAAAAAGTAGCAAAATTTTTGTTAAATTTCAACCAACTAAACACCCCCTAAGAAAAAAAATAACCGCCGGGTCAAGCAGATCGCCGTCAGGCCGTCACCAAACTCCAGAGCCAGCCAGCATGCATGCATGTGTCAACTCACTGCCCGGCACGACGGGACGGGGATGATGGAGCTCACTGCCACTGCTGGCCCACGGGCCACGGCAGACCGGCACCTCGTCCGCATCGCATCGGATGCCCGCGCTGACATGTCTGCTGGCGGCACCGTGCAGTGATGTAAACCCGTCGGTCAGAGAGTTACGCCTGCAGCCACAGCCCACAGGCAGCAGCGCACACACCATGGCAGTGGGCAGTGGCAGTCTGGCAGAGACGAAAAGCGCCGCCCGCGCGTGCTCTGCTGCCCCCGGCTGTCAGAGGCTGGCTTGGCGCGGAGGTGGAGGCGTGCGGCGGCAGAGCAGGTGAGCGGCCAGCGCCAACCTCCAAGTGGCACGGCGCGCGGGGGCGTGTGCTCCTCGCCTCCCGGGAGTGGCTGGCGCGCGGGCCCGTGGGTGCGATGCGCGGGGAGGGTTGGGTCGTGTCGCGCAACAACCACGGTGGAGGGGCTACCGAGTCGGCGGTGTACGGTTGGTTTATCCAGCCAGACACCAGCCATCTGTCGACTCGGTGCCATTCTGCCGACCTTGGAGGGGCATTTAACGGCGGACAGTTTTTTCGGTTTGCGCATTGTTCGCTCCCTACATTGATGGATCTTTGTTAGGTTTTACAGTTATGGATGTGTTTAGATTCAGATGAATTGGCTGAATTGGGGAAGAATTGGTGTAAATACAGATGAATAGTGAGAGGTGATGTGATAGATGATGGGATGTTTTTTGCAAACTTTTGGAGATCTAAACACACCCTATGAAAAAATTGACATCGTACTGGAATTAGGAGTTTAGGACGATTTGATTATGCTTGGGGTCTTACTAGCTGTCCATCTTTAAATTAGCCATCTACTACTAAACAAACTTTCCAACCCTCAACTACGACATGATGTGGTCGTTTGATTTCTAGAATTAGACGTGTTTGGCTGATCATCTGATAGCCCATCGTGTATAAATGTATAATGCATTTCAATTCATTTAGACTTATAAAAGAACAAGCGTTGCGTCGAGTCCTAACTTAAAGGTGTGTTCCACATAAATTTCTAGAGGTTTGTAAGTTTAAGCGCGTATCTTGAACTTTCAAATTTACACCACTCGTATCATCCTGCTAAAAAAATCAATTTGTCTGATGCTTTTTTTTAAAGTCTGTGTAAATTTACACACACACACATTCAATACTCCATCTGTTTCATATTACTTGTCATTTTGACTTTTTTTAGATAAAATCATTTTGCTATGCACCTACATATATATTCATAACCAAAGAAATGTATCTAAAAAATCAAACGAAAAGTAATATGAAACGAAGGGAGTCTTACGTAATCTTTTGCATGGCAACTGTTTTCTTTGTGGCTATTGGGCAAGAGAACTAAACGTCACCTACGAGCCCTGCATCGTCCATTCGTCCTACTGTCTCTTCGAGATATCTAAGCTCAACTAAGCTCTCAAAGTGAAGCCTATACTCTTTCTAACTTTTATAAATTCAAACATCACCTAACTTTATCTACCGAAAGATTCATGTTCACTTTTCCAAAAATTGACAAGTGGTTACACACGAAACCTCATCCATTCCAACTTCCGCTTGTCGAGATTGTTTGTTCGGCTCAAAAAAGATGGGATCGAACGATGAATCGATCGCTCACCAAAAGGTCCACTCCTGTTTACTCTCTCACCCAAAAAAAAAAAAAAGTTCAAACACGTCCACCGAAACCCGATCTTGAAAATAGAAACAGACTGAGGGGCCCGACCGCAAAATCACTCCTCTTCTATCCCCATCCGGACCGGAACTGCAAGCCCAGCCAGCGGAGGAAGCCACAAAACCAAGGGCGAGGTGAGGAGTCCTGAACCACCGTGAGCCCCCCACCCCCGAAACCGAAACGCGCCTCCCCCGTCCCCCCCACCCATTTCAATTTTCAAAAGGGCGTGGAGGCGCCGCGCCGCCGCCTCCGCCGCCGCCGAAGAGGGTAGGAGAGGCCCCGCCCCCTCCCCCCTAGCCCCGATGTTGTCCGACCAGGAGCTGGCCCACTACGTGGAGTCCATCGTCCGCCAGACGGCTGCGCAGGGCGGCACCGGGATATCCGCGGACTCCGTGGTGCGGCAGCTCGGGGCGCAGCTCGGCGTCGACGTCTCCCCCAAGGCGCCGCTCATCCGCAGCGTCCTCGTCGCGCTCCTCGGCCCGGCTGCCGCCACCGTGCCCCACGACCCCGCCGCCTCGAGGAAGGATCCTTTCGACCCCGTGCCCGGCGGCGGGGGCGGTGGGCGAGGCCGCGGCGAGGCTCCCGCGCAGCTGCCCTTCTCCACCTCCGCCGCCGCCGCGGCGTCCTCGGCCTCCGCCCCCGCGCCCGCGCCGGCCGTTCCCCACTTCTTCCCGCAGCAGATGCAGTCCTACCTCTCCGCCTCGCAGCAGTACCAGCACCAGCAGCACCGCGCCGGGGCGCCCCCCTCGCCGTTCGACGCCGCCCCGTCGTGCCGCTACGGGCATCAGACGTTCCAGCAGGCGGACCAGGCGCAGCTGCAGAGGCTCGTCCAGCTCCAGCAGCAGCAGCAGCAACAGCATCAGCAGATGGCCGCGGCGGCGGCGGCGGCCGCGGCTGCTGCTGCTCAATCTGCTGCGGCAACTCAATCCGCTGCGGCAGCCACTCCGGGCGAGAGTCCCCGTGCGGCGGCGGCGCCCGCTGGCTCCAAGAAGGACAGGTGACAGTTCTCTTCATTTTCCCACTTCGGATTAGGGTTTGGAGGATCTCCGTCCTCGTGGGGTTTCATTTAGATGGAGTAGCTTCTACGCGACGCTAATCTCGTAAAATTTCTAGGATGTGAGTTTTGTTCCCTTTTCAGATTTGTTTGGTGGATTGAAGTGGGATTATAACTGTAAAAGCTTACATCTTTTTTTGGGTGGTCACAGTGTCTGTATCGTGGTACGGATTCGGGATTGATTGTTTCTGGTGGGCTGAAATATTTTTCTGGATAGGAGTGATTAGTGGGGTGGGGTGAAGTGCAAGGAACTTTGCTGTCAAGAGCTCCTGTTGGTTCATTTGAGGAATTTTGTGGTGCTATGTCTACTTGTACTAGACATTTAATGTCCATGGTTCCAACATTAGGGGCGGGAATTACATCTAGTGTACCTGTGAAAACATTTGAATGCTCCCGTAGTTGTGTCGTCCATTCATGCAGAATTTAAAGCCTCTGAGCTGATAGTAATGGATTTCATAATTCCCATCAAAATGTTTGCTTTTCAAGCAACCAGTTTCAAACAAAGAGGCTTATCCAAAACTGTCATTGTGCTTAGCAAATGAATTTGCACAGTGGGTTCTACGTTTAGGTATCTAGCTGGAACTAGAAAGGAGCCTTTCTGTTTGCTATGTCTAAAAACTTAAAAGGAATTTATGACACTTTACATGTACTGGAAAGTGGAACCATACTGCTTACTATGCAGCACACATCAAACTGTCTGCATGTGAGTATGTTCCTGATAAATCTTGAAGGGAACTTCCTTCCCTCGGATAATAGGAGATATCATTGTGTCCCCTGTTCTCAATTGTCAGCTGTCATTTGCTGGTAACTTACTGTCCTTGTTGTGTTAATGTAGCAGTGCTAGTGCTGGAGCAAAACGAAGAGGTGGCCCAGGAGGATTAAACAAAGTCTGCGGAGTGTCTCCAGAGCTGCAAGCTATCGTTGGTGAACCGACCATGGCTAGAACTGAGGTCTATCTCTGGCCCATTTTTCTAATACCTTGTATCCATGTTTACATTATGGCAGGAAACCTGACACTGCTGTTGATCAATGTAGATTGTTAAGCAGCTTTGGGCATACATTCGCAAGAACAATTTGCAGGATCCTAACAATAAGAGAAAGATCATATGCAATGATGAGCTCCGATTAGTTTTCGAGACTGATAGCACTGACATGTTCAAGATGAACAAGCTTTTGTCTAAGCATATACGTCCTCTTGAGACTACCAGTAAGTTTTTCTCCTGCCACACAGTAGCTTAATTGTCGCAAAATGATCAATGTTTTGTTTACCAAACATATTGTACAAATTCCTGCAGATGATTCGAAACGAGAATCAAAGAAATTGAAGTCAGAGGGTGGTGAACCTATTTCTCCCGTTTCTCCTGTTGAAACTGATGTTAAGCAGACACCCTTTGTCATTTCTGATGCCCTGGCCACCTTTTTGGGGACTGGAGAAAGAGAGATGCCCCATTCTGAGGCTGTTAAGCGTGTCTGGGACCACATTAAAAGCAATAATTTAGAGGTCAGTGGATGATTACTATCAGAACTGTTATGTGCTACTGTCCGTCTTTGAAATGTTGTGTGCAATATTAAACTTCTAGCAGGCGTTGCAAGTAATTTTGTCCAACCTGGAAAACTACTATGAAAGATGAAAGGAAATGTTCATCTCTACTATACCAGGATGTCATTCCAGAAAAGAGGGCATATATATTACTATGGAAAGTTAGATTGCTATCTCACTATGAAGAAAAAGTGGAACACAATGATATTAGTAACTGCATTATTCATTCTTTAGACTGATCTTGTCAATACCTGAGAACTTTTCTTATTCATGACAAATTTTCTTGGTTGGACTGTTGGACTCCTGCTTGATAAATATTGGTTTTTTATTAGGTAGATCCCTTGCATGCTATTTTCTTTCTTAGATATGGGTTTGGTTGGTGGCTTGGTGGTTGTTAGTTGACCAACTAGATGCATATGGCTGTCTCTATATACAAGTTGCTGATTGTATATATCCACATGCTTTTTAATTTGTACTTGAAGAACTGGTATATTGGGTCAGCATAATTTCATACTGTATTGCATCCCTTATGAAAATAATTAAGCATCATGCTAGTATGTGCATGTTGCTTGTGTATGCAATTTGGTTTATTGTCTATCCTTTTGACCAATGACAGGAGTGAAGCAAAAGCAAAGCGTGTTCCATATAAGCTCCTCTTTCGCTTTAGCGTTTTCATACGTAATTGACTAGTAATGATTTTGCCACCTAAAGCTTTATGAACAAGTGAATGACAAATCGGAACAAAAGCAATAGGTGAAATATATTATTGGCTACCCATATTCTGGAACCTCACTCTTGTCTGGGTGCGCCCTTCCTTCTACCCCCCCCCCCCCCCCACTCCATTCTGTTTCCTTTTTCATTTTGTTGTCAGAGACAAGCTGAGAACATTGAAAATGTGTGGTCTAGTCTGCTTACATATCTAGATGCAATGCATTTGTTAATGCTAGACATTTCTAGGAAGACGTGTGTTATAGTTGACTCATTTAATGGCGGAGCTTATCGTCCTGTGAGATTTTTTTTAAATTAGAGTTTACAATAAGAGTTTGCTTTTGCCTCAGTTCATATTTGCTGGTTCTCTTCCTTAGTACATTGTTTCAGTGTGATCTATTTTTTCTATATAAAAGCAGAATACAGATCCTTGTACAATCACTAGTGTCTGTGCAAAAGAAGAAACAGGTTGGTAGCCTAATTGGTTTTCTTTTCTTGTTTTGTTACAGGATCCAGAGAATTCCACGGTGATACTTTGTGACTCAAAGCTTAAACAACTCTTTGGATGTGAAAGTCTTACTGCTCATGGTGTCTCAGAGTTGGTTTCAGACCACCTTTTTAAGCAACCTACCAATATCTGACTGGTTAGTTATTTGACTCTCCTAAAATCCGATAGCATCCCTTATGTCTATGGGGCCCTGCCTAGTACTTGACTACTTGATGGAGAACATCGAGTTGCTTGCTTTCAAGTCCTAGTTTACCCATTTTAAATATGTTGCATTAGTAAAACAAGTCTATTGAAAGCATTCGAATTGGTACTGTAAAGTTTTGACTTGACAAAATTTAATCGATTTATTTCACTTTCCAGATTTCATGCATTATTAATTCCCTTGACTGCTGATCACTACCGATTCTTTTATTCTGCACCTTGGTATTAGCTCGTTTGCCTAATATTCTAATGCAGAAATTGGTGGTTGGTTTCACTTTTGGCTGCAGACAAAACGTCCTCTGGACTCTGGGCTAACATCCTGGTAGTAGGCACTGATGAAACGACAGAAATCTGCTGAAAGTGTTTGTTATCTATTTCTTATTGTTGGGCTGATTTACCTGTGAGAAATGGTGGCTAATCTCATCACAGTAACAATGAATGGGAGTTGTTACATAGTCTAGTCTGAACGTCTGATGCTCGCAAAAGGTCAGGCGTAGTAGAGTGTATCTGACTTTCTAGTTTGTTAAATAGAAAGCAGCGTCGGAGCGAAGCTAATGTACTTTGCCTGATGTAAATTCAGCTACCGTAGGTGCGTTTTCTGGTAAGAAGTTGCTTTCTCGTTTGCTACCTGAAAGCCTCTTACATCGCTAGTCAGTTGACTTGAGACACACCTGTACCCCCAAATTTTATGTTCCTGTAGGTGATACCTAACTTATACAGTTATCGAACGTTCATCATTTGATCTCCCCTGTTCATTCGTAATCCTGTATCACATCCATCTTGTGCATCAGCAGTAGTTGCAGTTTACATCCAACAACTGCTGCACAATGGTTGGCTATGCTCAGAATTTGGTGTTTCTGTTTCTGCGTGATGTGCTGATGGTTTACAAGAATCTCTGCTAGCTGTACAACGGTGGATAGCTGTATCTTGCTCTCCTGAGCCTACAAGTTCTTGAACAGGGCATAAAACAGTAACATGACCACCAGACCAATGATGATGCAGAAAATTATCGTGCTGGTCTTGTTCTCGTCAAAAACACCTTCAGGCAGGACCTTGTTCACAATAGTCAAAATCACCGCGTCCAAATTCTGCAGTCACGAAAGTGAAATCATTTGCTGTTAGCATTTTGCAAAAAAAAAAAGAAAGAAAGAAAGAAAAAGCAGAGAGAAATGAAAGTGAGTGCTATGTTGGTGGTAACTTTTGTTTCAGAAATCTGCTATCTGTTTGTTATGCTTGCCTGCTGGATGATCCCAAGAATCCTCTGGAGGAGTGGCACGCAGGTCTTGTTCACTTGGCTGCAACGATTGGAAAGCAACGAGATTCGATCAGTTCTTTTGATCTTTCAGCAACCCTAACCCCTAAAGCTAACTTTGTCCCCATGTGCAAAGAACTAGTTCCTAACGCAAACCATGGTTTTTACTGGGAGAATTGATGGTAAAATGCCAACAAATTTACCCAATGTCACAGTTTAAATTGTTACCTGATGAGCAGGAGGCCCCTGTAGACGTGCGTGGTGGAGACGTCCCAGGGCAGCTTCTGCCCCTTCCATTCTGCATAGCAAACGGTCCAGGTTCACTTCAGTTTCGTGGTCCATTGCTGAAAACTGTCAAACTGACGAAAATGTTTGGTTCAAGAGACAGTGAGTGACAGACCTAGAGACCATTTGACGCCCAGGTCGAAGCCGGCTTCGTCCGGCGTCGGCTTAAGCACGAACGACACGTGGTGCCGGACCATCAGCGCGTGGAGAAGCAGGAACATGTCCTGCCAGCAACGCCACGGGTCAGGGACTCAGAGTCACAGCTCAGGATGCAGGGTTTGCAGGCAAGGCAAGCGATGTCAGGTAAAATCGACGCAGCACGGAGGTGTTTGTTTTTTACCTTGCCCATCTGCGCGACATCGATGGACCGGAGGTCGCCGAGGAAGTACAGGCACTCGTCGCCGATGAGCTCCAGCAGCTCCCTGACGCTCCGGTTCTGGATGGCCGAGTTCAGCTTCACCATCCTCATCACCGTCCGGAGCCCGTCGCCGCCGCCTCCGCCGCTGCCGAACAGCCCTCTCGCACAGAACTCGCCGGCGTTTCTTCCTGCTCTGCCCGTCTTGACACGCCCCGGCCATCTGCTTCCTGGGCGGTCATGGTCGCCCGTCAGTCTCGGGCGATTTTGACGGTGTTGTTTCACCGATGGAAGAGGAGGAAGAAGAAGGCGCGGAAGAGTTGAATCCATCGAGATCGCAGGTTAAATCGGGAGCCAACCTCTGAATGTGGAATTGGATGGGATTGCAGTTGCAGGCGTCTTATACGTGATCGAATGGGTTTTGGAGTTTTGGTGAGGAGGCGATCCATGTCCAGGTCGCAAGGAAAGGATAGTATGCGATGAAAGAATAGCAGCCATGCAACGATACATGCCTCCGGGCTCCGGTATGTAACAAGCACACGGATGCAATGTTGGGTTGCCAAGGTAAGTAAAGGAAGGATGCTCCCCAAACGTGGCTTGGGTGGGAACGTGCTCTACAAGACTACAATCAGCTATGCCCTACTCTTGAAACCGTGGGTTGGGTTCAGCCTATGCATTTTTTTAAAAGATGGTTTGTTCGTTTCAAATTGTAAGTCTCCAAAATCTTAGCTAAATGACTCACCAAGTCAAATTTTGACTATTCAATACCAAAATAACACTTCAGCAGCCATTTAACCCGCCAAGTCATCCGGCTCTTCAAATTGGCATCCTCACAAGCCAGACTTGGCTAGCCAATCTTGCTAGCCAAACTGGCTTTCCAAGTGTGGAATGACGTGTGAGACACAGTGGGTCAATGCGTGGAGAGAGTTGAATGTAGCTGTTAAGATTTGTAGAGTGATAAATGAATAGTATGTTAGAGTGAGCTGCTCAATATGAAGTAAAATCTTTATGGAGAGACAAATAGAGAATAAAAAATGATCTCTACAGCTTTCTCCGTGAAGGGCTTCCTTATTTTTGATATAGTTGGCCAATTCGTTCCTTAAAAAAAGTTAAAAAATGGAGATTTTGTTGGAGATTTTGACGAAATTTAACAATAAAATACTATCATTTATAATAAAAATACTATTAAATTCTTCATCAAATATATATTCATATATAACTATGTGGCGTCACAAACCTTTATAATCCCCTCTGTAAATTAGGTAAAAAATGAAATGATTTTATTCTCAACAAAATTGAAATGATCCTACAATTTAGAATGGAGGGAGTTGTTGTGATTCAAATTTTACTTGCTTAAGCACAAATAAATATATATTACAAACTATAGAGGGAATGTGCCCCTCCCCAACTCAAAAAAGGTATAAATATAAAGACGGATGTTGTAGATTCATCTAGACTAACCTTTATGAACCTTCGCCATAGTCACTCTAGTCTGATTTGTATTCAAACACTTCAAAAGCACGTCCTTAGTTAGGCATGGGCATTCCGTTAACCGTTAACTGGGTTCAGTCAAATCGGTTATCAAGAATTTTGGTTATAGAGAAGTGGTAACTGTTGGCGGTCGATTTCCGTCAACCTAGAGCATTTATTACACTTTTGTTTGAGCTTGATTATTAAATTAACCCGTCACTAGGCACACTAATGATATAACAAGTTCAACTTTGTATGTGCATTTGGAAGTGTTGTGTTTTTGCAGAAAAACATGGACAAAAGGGACAGAGTCACAACAAGTTCAAAGGAGCAAATGAGGAATTCCGTTTGTGTTCAAATGCAAGGTGAAATCACTCCCAAAGGTGGCAATGACCAAGGTGCTACGACGGATCATCCCTGAGGACTGAGACGTAAAGATCAGACTTCATGCGAGAAGACCCCCTATCTTGATCGCGGGGATGACGATGCCAAAAAGCCACACATGAAGGGGCAAAAAGTCAAAATTGCAAGAGAAGCTCGCCCGCAAAAGATGGGCCTGAACCAGGCCAAAAAGACCCTAGGCCGGCCGGCCTAGGCCGACCGGCCGAGCCCTTTTTTGCGTCGGTTCGGGCTCCCCTTTGGACTAGGGTTTCCTCGGTGCATAAATAGTCTCTGCCTCCGACGGCCGCCGCATCCAATCATTCCATTAACGCCCATTCACCAGATAGCCGCCGCCGCAAGATGAGAGATAGAGTTAGATGAGTTCGTCGTAAGGATCAACGCCGGCAGAGGGAAGGAAGCAAGAGGAGGACTCCAAGCCGTCGGCCTAGGGGTGTTCCTAAGCCTCCTCGCCGCCATCTTCATCGACGACGTTCTCCGGAGTCTCCATCGCCCCTATGTGCTTCAATCTTTGTAAGATGATGGGGTAATGCCTCCGTTCATCCCTAGGGTTTTATGGGTCTTTGCTATGTAATCGCTACATGAACTCTATGCCTATCGATGCTTCACGGTCTATGTCTTTGCAAATGCTTGATTTACATATGTGTGTACAACATGTGATCTTAGTAGAGTTTGTGGTAATCGTGGTGATTAGCTTAACTCTATGGATGCTTAGATGTAGATGTGTTAGCTAAGTGATCAATTACCTTCGTGTAGTGACATGTACGAGAGAAGGGAAAAGGCCTAGCGACCGCATAACCGTCGTGAAGCTAGAAAAGACAACACCTCTTTCATGTAGTAGACACATGTCTTTGTGATCCTAGACCCTAGGAAGGGAATACTTATCTACTTTAATCTCTCTCTCTTGTACCAACCTTTGCCGTCTAGTTTAGTCTTAGTTTAAGATTGTTTTTTCTTTATATTAATATCTCTTTCAAAGGCTTTCCAATCAACTAGATTAGTGCTAGATTAAACGCTAGTATATCCCTTGCTCCGCGGATTGACAAGAACTTGGGGACCCCCCTTGGTGAAAAAGGCACCAAGTCACCCGTGTGCTTACGGTGAACTTCAACACGGTTTTGAACTGTCAACAATAACTGAATTTGTTGTTGAAAAACTAATAACTTGTTAGTTTTGATTAAATCAGTTAACCATAATACATATTATACTTCTGTAAAAAATAATGCTACAATATAGTTGTGTTAGAAAGCACCTAATTAGAAATGGATCATGCAATAAAACAAAAGGAAAGACAACAAATAATGCTTCGAACAAATAATGCTTTGAACAAATAAAGTCTTGTAGAAATACATTTGAATATGTACATGGTGACAATTTTAGTGTTTAATATAATAAGTTAGAAACAATTTCAGTTAATACCAATTCAAAACTGAATAAATTTTGGTTAACCTAATAGACCCAAAGTCTTAACCGACAATATCACAGAAAAATTTGGTTAACCACATTTTTAGTTAAATCGGTTCGGTTCGGTTTGGTTAATCAATTCTGTTGAATTTTCCCCCACCCCTATCTTTAGTGGTCCTAAGATATAACTTGTTGTCGACCAAACTGAACCTAAAGTCCACCTTTGAACTTTTCAATCAATTGAGCATCTGGATTCTGTAAATAATCAATAGGAGGTTTTCTCAAGTCATCCACTTCGTCCTCAATGGTTTTAGGAATTTTAATGACCGTAGTAGGATTTTCAACAGGAAGATCGGTCAGACAAGTCGCGTGAGTCCAGTTGGAGAGAGCGGTTGGACCAGCTCCTCCAGGGCATAACCCTCGGCTTCATAAAATGTCGGCTTTCTTTCATGAAAAATTCTTTTTTTAATATTATAGCTAGACGCTTGTTCTGCTAAGGCTTTAGCTCTCAAATTCTCCTCTCGTGGTACATGATAAATAACAAATTCATCCAAGCAAGATATGATATCTAAGCATTTAGAAATCCATCTAAACATTGGCGTATCTTGGAATTCCTATTTTAATCAACTAGAACTAATAAATTTTAGCCCCAACTAAACTCTAGGTAGCTTAAAGTTAGCTAACCAAAGTTAGTCCATACCATGTTTACGTGTTTAGATCCCAGGACTAAAAGGTGGAGATGGGAAGACAGCGAAAATCCATTTTACCCTTCCTTTTTTTTAAAGGGATTTTACCCTTCCTTTGTACATGTCTGGAAGAGCTAAAGTGGAGGGCTACTCTGGCCATTTCTCAAATTGTTGGCTCTTTTTGGATAGAATTGACTTTTATTAATAAATGAGCTAAAAATTAGCTCTGCTCCCGGACATGACTAGGCTAAACTTTAGTTTCAGCCCATCCAAACAAACTCTAATCTAATTAGGTAGGTTTGGAGGACTAAAATTTTGTTGGGGTAGAACTAAAGTTTAGTCCATCTTCGAGTACCTTTGTTTAGATCAGCTAAACTAAAGCTTAGACCCAATGCTTTGTCCATGGATCCAAATAGGACCTCATGCACGTACGGCTTGAGTCATTTGCAAGGCTCTGCTGGGAGAAGATTCATCATTACTGACTTAAGGGTGATAGGTTTAATCGTTTAAGGAAGGGGAAGGCCAAAAAGGAATAGGGCCATAGATGCCTTGGGCGTCACATCACCGAGAACATATCCGCTACTCCCGCACAAATAAACAACCAAAATGTGCGTGTAGAATTCAACCAAAAGTATTTATGAATACATGAGGCAAAGATCCATGTTTACACAAAATTTGAGACGCAACAAAAAATTTTGCAAGAAAATATAAAAAGGTGAAATAAGTAATTATATTGTGGCTTTGGTATGTTCATCTTTAGACCCGCACCCATTACTGTTCAATCATTGATCTTTTTTTTTTCTTCAGGCACAAATGTTTGTTCATCCCACATCTTGCATGATGCTAGAAGATAACAAGATACATCTATGCATATATTTTGTCGGGGTTCTCTACCGCCGGCAAGTGAATTTGTACAATCGCGTGTCTAGCTCCAGATGGTGACTCAAAAGGCACGAGGTTTATATTGGTTCAGGTATTGAATTCCCTACGTCCAGTTCGTTGCTCATGTATTCAAGCCCGGGTTTGTAGTAGGAGGTACAAACTAGTCGGGAGAGAGAATTGATCCCAAGTCCTGGGTGGTTCTGTGTGCGTGTGTGAGTTCGACTGCCTATGTGTGTCTTTGTCCGTGTGTTACGCAAAACCCCCACTCCTCTTTTTATAGCTACAAGGAGAACCTTAGGCAAGGGGTAAATATGAGATTACAAGTGGAGTTACAGTGCGGGGAGTCCTCCGTCTTCGTCACAGCACCAGGGCCGTACGCGGTGAACGGGAATTTCCCTGTGTCTGACCCGGCTTTGACGGTATGGGCGGAGCCTTGTCAGGGGGAGTTGGCCCCGAGTGGTTTGGCCGGGCAACTACTCGGGCACCTAGCGTCGAGTGGGAGAGCCTGAGCTTGACCCGCATTGTGCCTCCCTTGACTCGGAGAAGTACCGCCGGGGCAGGTGAGCGTCGTGTCGTCGCCACTGTGGAGCCCTTGTGTGGACGTGATGGGTGCCACTGTGGAAGATGTGGTAGCAGGTGCCTGCCCATCCCGCTTTGACGGGCGAGGGCACGCCTAGTACGACCGGGGATGGGCGGTCATGCACGCGGTATGACGGCGACCTACCCGGGCGAAGCGAAGTGCTTGGCCGAGCGGGCCTGGTCTCCTCGGGGGTTCCTTAGCCAAGAAGGGTCAAGGCCCCGGGCACGGTGGGGCCTACTTCTCGTGGCGAGGCGGAGAGTACTCGAGCGAATTGGAGAGTAGCCGGGTGAGCCTGGAACCACTCGGGGTGAGGCCCTACCTACTTGGTATTATCCGTATCTTGTTTGTACGAGGTGCTGATCTTGATTGACGATGGTTTAAGGGGTTGAATCACCAGCCCTGGTTTTGACCCCGTCATATTTAGATTGTGTTTTGAGAACCCTGGTAGTTTCTCAACGTGAAAAGTCAGAAGTTCAAACAAACAACGAACTTCTTACATCGCTTCCGAAAAACTGGAATCGCATAAAAGCTGAGTTTATATGTAAAGTTGAAAAGCTCAATTTTATGTGCTTTTCGTAGCTTTTTGAACATAGAAAGCTAAGACCCTGTTTGAAGATCCCAACTAAATTTTAGTTGGCTAAAAATTAGCTCTAGGCCAGGGGCTCCAAACGGGTGAACTAAAAATGTGAACTAAACTTACCCCAACTAAAGTTTAGTTCGCTAGTCACAAAACACATATAATTACAACTATCAGTAGCTAACATGTAGCAAAAGTCACTTTTGCCCACCTCACCAACCCGTCCCTCTTATTTTTCTCTTCTATCCTACTCAAGGGCGAAATGGATTTTATGCACCTCCATGTTAGTACCGTTTAGTCCTAGATCCAAACAGTATAACTAAACTTTAGTCATCTAAAAGTGTTGGTTCACTTTTAGCCAACTAAACTTTAGTCCAACAAAAAAAGGTTTTAGACTATTCAAAAAGGGCCTAAACCTATCTTCTAAAAGCAAGTTAGTTTTCCAGAAGAAAAAAAAAATCAGCAGTAGCTTTTCAGAAAACTCAAAGCTTCAACTCAAACAAGCAGGACCTAAGTTTCCTTTATATTGACATATAGTAAATCGTTTTTCACACCTCACAAACATTTTTGATCAAAATATCACAGATATGGCAGCATTTACAATTTTTTTTCTTTCAAAAAGAGAGAGAATTCAGATGTGAATGCAACCGGGAACTTAGAGCCTGTTCGGTAGTTTTGCACACGGTGTTGTTTTGCGTGATGCAAGTTTATCAGAGATAGAACAACTCCGGTCGTCGCTTCTGGCACTGCCCGTATGCAGGGTAAGCAAAGCTACGTGACTTTTGTGCATCTTTTTCTTTTGGTTCACTAACATAATCTCGATTTCCGTAGTACCCCACCAACCAAATGCCTGTAATTTCTTGCAATGGGTGGATCCCCAAGCTATTGAGCCGTATCAAAAGTACATCTACTACCTTGAGGATATTGCCATCTACAACATGAAGCAACAGCTCGCATCGACAAATATTTCAATACGGAGTGAGTACATCATATCATTCCTTTTCTATGATGATATGGGGGCAATACCATCAAGGAGATTTCAGATTTAGAATGCCTGGTGATCCATCATCTACGGTCTCTATTTCGCATATGTACAGCAATAATCAACACCTACTTTGGTTTATGATGCCAATCGACATCTTGCACAATATTTTTCATCAATATGCATGTAGTTTAGATTTTACTTACATCTACAAGGACATCCATCCAAATAAACTAGTATCTTTGTTGACTATTCCATCATTGGTTATAACATTTTACGCATAGAACCAAATGTTAACAGTATCTTGTGATCTTGTCCTCGAAAAGTGATTAGTCCAGCAAAAAAATTAGTACCCTTCTTATTATACGCAGCTTAAGACCGAAGGCACCTCGATCGCCTTATTAGCAGTGCATGACGACCTAAGCAAAGGACGAATCCCATCCCAATCTATCGTCCTTGTAGGTGTCCTTTCTTGTACTTAACTCCTCGTTGTTTCCAACCAAGCGACCCTGCGCATGCATGCAGAGGACCTGTATAAATCCTTAACCTGCTCCACAATGCAAGCGCATAGCATCTAAGCCACAAAATGGCGTTCTTCTCAGCTCGAGCTCGAGCTCTCGCTGTGGTAACTCTATTCTTTCGGGTCCTCACACTAGGCCTCCTCGCAGCTTCTCTTGTCGTCATAGCAACAACAGCTAAAACAACATATATGCCTTACTCAACTCGTATGGATATCGGTGACACTGGATTTACCTTCCAATCTGACTTTACCTACCAAGATCTTTACACATACAGGTGAGAGTTTGCAGGTGTCTATGAGAGCTCAAAAGATATTATAACCTACATATAAATCTACTTTTTCATGAAACAATAAAAGAAAAGAAAAGGCTGGAAAGAGGAAAATATTTAAAAAAAAGTTATACAACTTTGTTGAGTTAATTAGGTCTCTTCATTTATTTTTGTACCATGTATTTGATCTTGCTTTTAGGTATGTCTTGTCCGTGGCTGCCATTGGCTGTGCATACAGCCTGATGCTAATTGCTTTCGAAATAATCGCTGTCATCGAAGGGAAGAGAGTTGGAGGAACCAGTGCGGCAAGGTTCCTCTTTTTCATTGATGTTGTAAGCATTTCCGATCCTCACTATATGAAGATATGATGGTACTATTCTTTATATATAGAAGTAATATATTTGCTATATCTATATATATGTATACCTATGATATTTTAGAAGTACTCCTTTGAAAACATCTCTTATATTGTTTGTTTCTGAATCAAAGGTTGACTGAAAGATGGTCACCCGATGCTTACCACTCTTTATGCTGAATGAATAATTCAGGTATTTTGCACATTATTCACCTCGGGAGGTGCTGCCGGACTAGGCCTCGTGGTCGACCATCAGCATCGTTTCGGAAAAAACTTTGACTCTGCTCGGAGAAAATTCTTCATGTCCTTCGATGCCTCATGTGGTTTGTTACTAGCGGCTGCCGTCTGCACTGTGGTCATGATCATGGTTTCGGTTTATTCAAAGTAATGAATGAGGGTTTACACAATTATATATGGTGATCCGCCATCATAAATAATTTCTACTTCTCTTTTTTTCTTTTTATAATGATGAGGATTAAAGTATAATGTTGTGTGGTTTGTGTTCTTATTAAAGGATCAAGGATTGTCCGATAAGATGCTTACTATATTGCTTTGAATATAGTTGCATCGATATTAATATATTGTGGTCACAGGGCTCTATCAAAGTTATTTGCACTTGACACTCTATTTTGAGCATCAGTAATAATCTCTTATTTTCGACCGCAAGAAAATGCTTGGATTGTACCAGTAGGCAGGGACATGCAGTTGCCTGGCACTATGTATCGTTAGGGTGGATGTGGTCCAAATCGATTTATTTGGGTCACTATTAATAACACTATAAGGAGACATGCAGCTAGTGCCTACGCGAGCTGTTGCTTCAGGTTGTAGATGACAACGTCCTCGAGATAGTAGATGTACTTTTGATACGACTTAATAGCTGGGGATCTACTCATTGCACGAAATACATGCATTTGGTTGGTGGGAGTACTACGAAAATTGAGATTATGTTAGTGAACCAAAAGAAAATGATGCACAAAAGTCATGTAACTTTGCTTACCCATGCTTACGATAGTGCCAGAAGGCGACGACCGGAGTTTTTTTTTTTTGAACGAACCGCACAAGATAGTGCGTGTTTCATTGATATAGTAGAAAAAAAATACAAGACTATGATTCTGGGAGATCATAGACAGGAAAAAGAAAAGAAAGCAAAAAGAAAGACTCGCCTGGTTGGATTGGGACGTCAACACGGGTTACCACTCAACTAAAAACTCTGACCGGTTGGATTGGGACATCAACACAGCCGAAAGGACGCTACACACCAAACGACGACAAGAGAGACAGAGCAAGCCTGCAGCTCCACCCACCCGACCGCACTAGTGCAAGTAACGAGACACTAGAGGAGAAAACCACCGCTGATAGAGGAGCCGAGGGGCAGGCAACGCCACACCGAAAGGGCCGCCGTCGTGCAGGGCCCAACACCGTGGCGTTGTTGCATCGAAACCGGCCACCCGACGACATGAAAACCACCGAGTCCGAAGCTGCCCACTCTCGCGTGCGCGGGGACCACCAACCCGCCACTCAGCACGCCTCTCTCTCGTACGCGGGGACCTCCGACCCGCCGCATGGCTCACGCTCCGGACTCGTCTCAAGAATTACCGTCGAAGAGGCAAGAAGAGATGCACTGCCCCCGGAAGCCTCATCAAGCCGCAGACCCCTGCCGTGACTCGAGATCATGCCGTTGCTTCCCTCTCGCGCAAGTCGCCGCGCCGTCTTCCGACGTTGTACCGCACCGGGAGGTTTCAACCATGCTGAAAGTCCCGCCGTGATCCGCTGCAGGCCAAGTCCTTTCAGGCTGCCGTTGCTGCAAGCGCCGTCCTTCGACGCTGTCCCGCACCGCACTGGAGATTGCCAGCAACACCAGGTGTCGTGGAACGCTGCAAGTAGTCGAAGCAGCAGCCAAGAGAAGACCTTCGGTCGCCAACAAGAGAGCCGACATCGAGGCTTGAGGTAGGCAACCCCCTTAACACATGGCGCACGACAGATTCATCACCACCGGCCGGAGCAACCACGAGAAGCGGACCGGGCATGCCGACGAAACAAGCGGTGTCTCTGAAACGACGCCTCCAAGAAGGTTATGACGCCCGCAGGCGCTGCCGTGGCACGTCCAGAAGTTGGACCGGGTTTTCACCCAGAGACCTTTTGCAGCAGGATTGTCACTCCAAGATGGCGCCCTCAGCAGGGAGAGCGACGCCCGAGGCCGCTGCCGCCAACCTACCAGAACGAATCTGGCGGGGCTTTCGCCCGGAGCAACAAATCCGGCTGCGACCCTTCGCCGAGGCAAGCCGACACCACCCCTGCAGCCACATCCGATAGGGGAGTGTCCCTGTCGCAGCACTCCACCACCCGCCGCCGAAGCTTCGTCTCGCTGCCGTCGTCCCCACTCCTCGACGATGCGCCGGGCCGGCACAACCACCGGCCGCCGTCAACGCAGTCGCCGCACGCGGCCCTTCCAGGCGCCAGCAGCAACTCGACTCAGCGGCAGCCAACCAAACTCCCGCCGCCCGCCACTGTCACGGTGAGGCAGCACCACCGCGGCGTCGTAGGTCACACAACAGGGTGGACGGCCGCTGCACCACCATGGTGCCGCACCGGGGGCCGAGCCACGCCACCATGGCGTCGTTCCGCCCACCAGGGGTGGCTCGGGCACAGCACCGCGGCGCTACCGCCCTCCTTAGCCGGCCAATCGACGCCGGAGGCCTTGCCGTCGCCCCGTCATCGCGCCGACACCGCCGCCGTCGCGTTGAGTCGTCGCCGCCGCGCCGGAAGACGCCGCCGCCTCAACCGGCGCCCCCCGTCACCGCTCATCACGGATCCGGGCGTGGGGGGCCCGGGCCCGGGTCCGGGAGCACAGGACACGCCCCCCTGTGGCCGGCTTTGCCACACAGTCGTCGTCGCCGCCGTCGGGGCCCCCACGACCGCACGGAGCAGATCCGGCCCGGGGGCAGCCGGATCCGGCCGCGGGGGCCCCGGATTTACCGCCCCACCGCCGTCGTTGACAGGCCCGGCAGGGCGCCGCCGCGCCGCTCCGCCGCCCCAGATGGCGCGTCGCTGAGAAAGGGCCCCGCCGCCGCTGTCCGTGGGGCCCGCGCGGGTTCCCGGCCGGCCCCTCCGGCGGCGGCAGGGAGGGGAGGTCGCTGGGGGAGGCGCTCGCGAAAGGGAGGGAGGCGCCGCCCGCGTCGCCCTAGGCGGGGGCGACCCGAGAGGAATGGGTGTAACCTGTGGATTTACGACCGGAGTTGTTCCATCTCTGATAAACTTAGCATCACGCAAAACACACCGTGTGCACAACTTGCATCCCTGGTAAGTTTGGCTTATTTTCTGTCACATAATACTATTTAATCTACTCGTCAAATACTATTCATTCTACGAGCTTAACATGTTATTACCCGTCTGGCCAATCAAAACGAGAAATTGAACAGCATGCGTTTTTTTTCCCAGGAACAAACAAACCTCACCTTGTACTACTGACTTCCTGACGACTCAAATGTTTTAGTTCTCTTTTTTTTAATTAAAAAATGTTTTATTTCTCTGAAAGAAAGCAGAGCGCACTGTCATTGGGTAATCGCTGCATGACGACCACGGCTGAAGAAGAGCAGACAGACCTGAGCACTCCCGTCCAGCTGCCGCACGCCACGCCACCCTCCGTCGGCACCGTGAAATTCCGCGCCGCCACTGTTGGAGCAAGGACTGCCCGGTGGGTCCCGCCGCCGCCGTCCATGACCTGTCGCCACATCAGCGTCGCTGGCGGCCACGGCTCCCTTGAAAGCGCCTCCCCGATCCCTGCGGCAGGGCCACTCCATGGCCACCTCTGTTGCCCACTCTCTCGTCATCCCTTGATCCCCTTCATCAGAAAGAGTCAAAGAGACGCCATGCTCACGGTCACGGACACGGCAGAGGCTGAGCTTCAGAGACCTCGTGACAGGATGGATCGCGGCCGTGGCGGTGCCGGTGGGACCGTCAATCCTGACCGCCGCCGGCCATGCTGATTCGGAGGCGATCTTGGCTTGGCACCAAATCGATCAAAGCCCTACAGGGCATGTTGGAGTTGGAGTGTCGGTCTGGACTCTGCCCCCGTGCTTTTAAATCCTGCATGTTTCTAACCATTTTCTTCCGACAAAGGTGCTATTGCTAAGCGATGCTGTGTCATCCGGTCCGTCCTGATTCCGGTCTGCTACGCTGTAAAGTAGGCAGAGGACACGCACGAGCCTGCTTCATTGACACTGTTTTTTGCTGCCCATTTTGCACCGACTGCTCTGCTCTGAAACTGAACTCCAGCAATCAAAAATTCAAAATCGTCTTGAACAATGTGGTAGATTTTACAATTTTTTTCTTTTCGGGGAGAGTACTATTCACATTGGCCGAATTATTTGCTTGGATTGAGCATCGATCGTGGAATCAAATTCTACCTGGGCAAAGCAACATGGTTACATGATCTTGCTCATCACCATGCCCATCAACAACAGTTCATATACGCGATACGTGGCGTACATGCACGGCCGGAGGTAGCTACATACCCGACGACGACGCCGATTGGTTCTTCTGCGGCGTCCATTTCTCCTGGCATGGGAAAAGGGGAGACACGAGCTGCTGAGTCAGCTCCACCCTCCACAGCTCGAACTGATTGATCGATCAGGCGAATGGCGATCGATCGACGCTGACGATGCAGCGGAGGGCAACTTGTGCGGCCGCCGGCCGGCCGGCTTCCAATTTTCTACGCTTGGCTTTCGGGAAAAGGCGCGGAAAGTTTAGGTGATCCAGCAGCGGAGGTCGCGCTCGCTCCATCTGCCGGAATCATTGTTGCCCACGGAACCTGAAGCAGCAGGCACATGCATGCTAGCAATTCACAGTTCACACCCCCAAAGACGAGAGCTGAGCTCCCGTCCGTGTTAGCTGTAAAACAACCCGTGTGTTTGATCACTTTCATGGCGTGCGTGGATACACGTACAGGATGGCCACTACAGTAGTTTATTTTACCAAGTAGAAGCTTCGTTTCATGAACAGTTTATCTGAACTTTAATCACGGGTTATCTATCGCCTCTGTCAGAGTGGCTATGCAATGTTAGATCAAATCCTACTACTCGAGATGCATCATGTTTCGAGAGAATCCTCGTTGGCATGATGGCATCGGGATACGATCTTGACACATTCCCTTGTGCATCGACGACGCTTCAGCAGTCTACACCATAGACGGGCATTCATTCATTCGTGTGTGTTTTCTTTGTTTCTAAGTGAATCGACCGGTAACACAATCGATCTGCTGCAGATCGACCTGATGACGAACAGTTTGCTTGCATTATTACCTGCTCCCAAATTGACCCTAGCTAAGCTAGTAGTACGCTACTTCGATCGATGACGCCCCATCCGAGAGCGCACATTCTTCGGCTGCTGCTGCTCGACAAGCTTCACTGTCTTCACGCCACCATCGAGTGCCGATCGACGACGCTCCCGAAACCGATGCCCACATCGATCTCTCGATCGTACAAAACAAAAGGGTTAAAATTTCTTCCCCGATCAATTCCCATCCACCCTGCTCAACCATTCCGGCTAGTTTTACTCGAACGAGGAAGCCACCGCTGCGTAGATCTGGAGGCGATCGATCGATCGGGGATCACACATCGTCCAAGATTTTGCACAGGGACACGTAGCACTGCAGAACGTGCGCCGGCGCTTGGCGCGACGCACGCGTGCCCCGGCCGGCGGCGCTCTGGCACCGGCGGTGACCAGCATGCAGCACGGTGGCCTGGCCTGATACAACTCAAAAGGCGCGCTTGCCATCGTGGCCCGGTCCGGACCCGGCGTTCCTGACAGCCACTCTGCTTCGACCAAAGCCGAAAGAGATACAGTGGCAGCTGTACCCGCGTTACCCTAGCAGCGTTAGCATCAGCATGCAAGCAATGCATTGCATCTTCCCTCTCCTCTCGTGTGTGTGTGTGTGGGCCAGGTTTTTTTTTTACCATTGGGAACCGGTTGGTTTTACGGGTAACCGGTCCGGACGGGTAGTGATTATTGATCGGTTATCGAAAAAACGACATAGGAAACTTAGTAACCGGCCAGTAAGACCAGTTACCGACCGATCACAACAGTAACCGGTCTTACCGTTATCACCGGTATAATTAACCCTTGGTGTGGGCAGGGCATCATGCATGGATGATGGGCTCGAGCTCGATCAGGGCCATATCTTGATCCAGCGGAGCAAGTTGCTCTGAATGGACGTACGATTCTGGGAATGAGATTGCATGTAGCCATGTGGATCGGGACTCCAAGATTCATACTCTTTTTTTTAAAAAAAAACTTTAGCAATGACCATTTTGGCCTCGGGGGCTTCTATATATAGCCCTCTGCTTCAGCACACTGCATCACAACACAGCCACATACACACACTGATCGATCACACTGGTAAGCTCTGCTTAGCTCGGAGCTTCAGTGTTCATAACACACACAGTCAGTTCGATCAAGCTCGGCAGCCACAGCTAAGCACCAATGGCCACCGTCGAGGTAATTAATGGCGCTTTCCGATTCAATAATGATCCGGTCTTTTTTTTTAATCTCTGCATCTGTGAGGCCCAATCGATCGATCATCCGTTTCGATCGGGAGTCGCATTGCATATGCAGATCAGCAGCGGATCCGATTGGATCACTGTTGATGCGTGATGCTCCTGATTGTGCTGAACGCACGTGCTGATCGATCACCGTTTTCTTCCGTGCGTGCGTGCGTGTGCAGGTCCAGGTCCCGACCAACACGCTGCCCGTCGAGGAGGCTCCGGCGGTTGCGGAGGCCGTCGCTGTCCCTGTCCAGCCAGCCGTCGTCGCCGAGGAGGCCCCGAAGGAGGAAGCCCCTGCTCCGGCCGTGGAAGAGACCCCGGCCGCGGAGGCAGCAGCTCCGGCCGAGCCGGTGGTCGCCAAGGAGCCCGAGGCCGAGGCTGCCCCTGCAGCGACTGAGACCCGGGAGGTCGAGGCAGTGGCTGCTCCGGTCGAGGCAGAGCCTGCGGCGGCGCCAGCCGAGACAGAGACCAAGGAGGAGGCAGAGCCTGTGGCGGCGCAGGCAGAGGCTGAGACAAAGGAGGCCGTGCCGGAGGCTGCCCCGGCCGAGGTTGAGGCCAGTGAGGCTGAGCCGGATGCTGTCGCAGCCGAGGTGGCGGAGACGAAGGAGGCCGTGCCCGAGGCAGCTCCGGCTGAGGCCGAGACCAAGGAAGCAGAGCCCGAGGCAGCCACAGCCGAGGCCGAGACCAAGGAAGCGCCGGCTGAGGCCGAGCCAGCTGCCGCCGAGGCCGCGGCCGAGGTAGAGGCCGCACCTGTGGACACCAAGCCTGCCGAGGCCGAGGCAGAGACGGCCGCCACCGAGGCCACCGAGGCGGCGGCAGAAACCGCACCGGTAGCGGCCGAGGAGAAGGAGCCGGAGGCCGTGCCGGCTGAGGAGGCCAAGGAGGAAGCCGCGCCTGCCGCCGCCGCTGAGGAGGCAGCGGCGCCGGCAGAGACCGAGGCAGCAACCCCTGCTGCCGAGGCCGCCGGCAAGTCCGAGTGAGTCATCCAGCGGGCACGTCCCGCGCACTCCCGATCGATGATCTAGCTGTCTCGAGCCACGCACGGCACGGCGCCGGCACACGGTCGCTGCCTTCGTGCAGCGGGCGTCGCCGCCGCCGCCGTTCGTCGGCGTTCGGGGGTTCACGTTCGTGTCGTAGCTACGTGGGGCCCGCCCGTAGTAAGGGGGCGTATCGTGTGTTGAATAATGTATGTCTGTCTGTGTTTATGTGTTCCTGTGGTTCTGAGGCACCGGTGTCAGTGCTGATGTGGCGTGGCTTGACGGCGCATTGGTGGGGCCACCGGGTCTCGGAGCTGTCTGTCGTTTCATTATGTTGGTTAATACGTGTACCGTGTATGATGTTTTTGCTGTAATTTTGTTCGTACGTACTACTAGCAAATCAAGTTTCTCCGTCTTTTGAGGTGTCACCGTGTTGAGCCAAAATATTGCTGTTTGATGTTGTATGTTTGGTGCTTTCTCGAGTTGTATGTTTGAACACTTCTGTAGTTATACGTGCACACCAAACTGAATTGCTCCAAATGACATCCATGTATAGGATTCACAGATTCCAACGAAAAGATATTGTTTGGAGTCTTTCTATTCCTGGCCCATCTGAAAAAGGAGTTTGGAAAAGGTCCGGCCCATCACGGGTCCTCGGTCAAGAATCACAGTGTTCAGTGGCGGATTCAGGATCCAACTTTTGGGGGCTCAACTTCTTTCTCTTCTTCCTCCTTCCCTTTTCCTTCTTCTTCCTCCTTCCCTTTTCCTTCTTCTTCCTCTTCACCTATGTATAGAATTTGTAGGGGGGGCTTCCATGGAGTCCATGGGGGTAGGGGGGGCTCCAGCCCCCCCTGCCCCCACGGTGGATTCGCCCCTGACAGCGTTTGGAAATTATCAATCGGTTCTCAAAAAAGAAAAGAAAAATCAATCAACAAGAAAAGGGAAGGAGTTCGGAAATGTAATTTTTTACAACAAATTTTCATTAATTTAGCAGCAAGAAGCTGCTAGGATCTTTGTGAGAACAAGGGATACAACGGTCAGTGCACCCAAAAGCGGGCACTGATGATCAAAGTGCTCACTGGAGCAGGTTGGAACATAATTTTGATATTGTACAGCAGGAGAAGCATAGACTAATGTAGCTAAAGTATAGGATGTACTATTAAGATTCATGTCTGTCTTGATTACTTGAGGCATTCTGTTGAGAGTGGCATCATCAAACAGCTGTGTGTGAACCTTCATCCTCCAGTCAGGGGTCAGAATGATCCTGAGACTTGAGGAAATCAACCAACTGAGCAAAATCCGAAAGGAATGTGACATTGTGGAAGTCCAGCTTTTGAAGTAGATGTACTGCTACAGCTATGGCCGCTGCCTCAGCAGATAGGACGGTGGGAGTTTCTGCCAGAGTAGCCCTGATGTAAAAAGTGTTGGCCGGTTGTACATGCAAATTGACAATAAAAATTCCCAATCTCGCACGTCTCCGAAATGTAATTGGTTGAAGCAAAGCATTGCAGGGCAACCAAACAAGAATCCTCGAAATGGTGTGGCACGGGCTGGCCGATTTAGTAATCCATGATGTGCCATTTCGTAGAGAGAGAACGCGCTCATTTGGAGCCTTGTCTAAATCGAAATGGGGGCCTTTTCCGTTTCGCATGGCCCACAAAGCTACGGCCCATACCACCTGCGTCGCGCATTTTCTCGGTTAGACGCAAAGTCAAAAACTCGTGAGTCGACTCAACTTGATGACAGTTCAGTTTGGCTTAGTCGATTTTTTAACAAGCCAATCAGTTATTTTTGCTCGTTTCATTAACAAGTTAGCTCGAGCGAGCTCGCGATCTGCTCGCGAGCCAATCGAGCTAAACACGTAGAGTCAAATATAAGGAGGTGGGCTTAAATCCACTCGCTCGCTCCTCCAAATCCCTAATCAATTCCCGTCCGACGTCTGCTCGACTTCCCATCCAGTCAACTGCTTTATTTAAATTCGTTCTATTTGATAATAGATAGAAAGGGGTGTGACGGCTAGTTTTTACTAATCATAAATTTTTAAAGTCTCCAAAATGCATCATGCATAAGGAGTGCAAATAAAACGCACAAAGCACAACTAATCAACAGTATGGTGATTACATATACGATTACTATATTATTTCAGAGACTTAAAATTTTATTATCACTATATTTATTTGTGTTCAGTATATATTGAGGTGTTAATGTCATTCCAAATTTACATCTAGCTTGCGAGCCTAATGAGCTAGCTCGAGTTATTAGCGAGTTGAGTCGAGTCAGCATTTTTGCTCATTTTGTTAACAAGCTGAGCCAAACTGAGCCAAGTCGAGTCGAGCCGAGCTCGGCTCGTCCAGCCCACACTCCCTCCCCTCTCTCTGCTAGGGTTCACAAAACCGGTCGGTATACCGTGGTTTTTCACGGTTTTTGACCTTACCGGGCCGGTTCGGTAGCTAAACCGCTGGGTATACCGCTCTCTAACCGGGCCTAGAAAAACCCTACCTCGGTAAACCGCTCGATCTCCTCGGTATACTGACCGGTTTTTTCGATGTCTAAAACTGTCCGGTTCACAGTTTTTAAAACCTTGCTCCCTCCAGCCTACCTACACCACGGACCTGTCGCGTCGGCTGTCACGCTCCCCTGTGATCTCGGTCTGGGCAAATGTGGTGCCGCCCGCCATCAGGTAGCAGCCTAGCACGACTACCTGGTGGCTCCGGCGCCAGCGCTCGCACGGCACAGCTTTTGCCATTGACGCTGCGCACGACCGGTGATGAGCAACTAACCAACCAATTAATCCATGAGGGCGACGATGATACACACACATACTATAAGAATGTGGTGGCTGATCCTCGCAGTAATGGCTGCTCTCAACTTATTAGAATACGGCGCATCGATCACACATCGATTAGGAAGCCAAGGTTGTGTACGCATACACATCGAATATACTAATTAAGTGATTGTGAGTAGTGACCCATGGGTGTACGCATACACATCGAATATACTAATTAATTCAACCTGTTCGTTTAGCTGGTGGCTGATGGCTGGTGCTGAATTGTTTTGAGAGAAAAGTACTGCTGGCTGGTTGCTGGTGGCTGGTTTGTTCTGAGATAAAAGTACTGCTGTCTGGTGGCTGATAAGCCAAGCGAACAGGGCTGAGTCGTCGCACTAGACTCCTCGACCTCTTTTCTGCAGCTAGCCGCCGCCTCCGGCCGAGCGCGTGCAGACACCCACCAAGGCGCCAATGGTGCCCCGGCGTCGCGTCGCGTCGCGCTTGTCGATCGTCATGGCACCGCACCTCAAGAGGCGGATTGGAAAACTGCAAGTCGCTCATGCATGAACATTCCCTTGTTCCAAATGGTAAGTATTACAACTTTTTTTAAGAGTCAGAATATCTCAAGTTTGACCAAATTCATATAACAAAGTAACATTGTTTATGATATATGCACTATTAAATTATTTATTTAACATATTTTCATAATATATATAGATTTGGTGCCACAAATATTTGTAACTCTTTATATAATTTCAATCAAACATAAAATAATGACTCTTACACAAATTAGAATGTCCTACAATTCAGCATAGAGGCTGGGAGTACTACTTGTAATGCGAGCAGATTCTTTGTCATGAAACTGTACACTCAGAGTTACAAATATTTTTATGTGAGTATATCTTTAAGTGAGTATATAACCCTACACTTAATTCAGGATAGACCGGCCCTAAGTCGCGCACTTAGCCACTCAGAGTATATTTTTACGTGTTCCTTTCCTTTCGCTAAAAAAAAGACGGGATATGATCGAGGACGAACGATGGCACGTGGATACGCACGATAAACCAAACGGCATCATGCATCTTTAATTATTCGTGATGATCTCCGACCAGGGTACAAGATTTTCTTTCGATTGGTTCCCGTTGACGCGCGCGATCTCCGGCGGGGGTCAAGCCGAGCACCCCTGTAGTGGTCAAAAACGTGGTGCTTAATTCCACGATGCTCAAGTCCAATCTCGATCCAATGCTCCATTTCATGGATAGATACATACTATATGCTCTTGGCCTTGGAGTGGGGGCACGCACGTATGCACACCGGTGACGAGAGATCACTAGCTAGTTGCCGTCAACGTACCCCCTTCCCCCTCGTCGCGCGAGGAATATGTGATCGCGCGAAGTGGGCCGTTTCTTTTACTACCCTCGACAAAATGGCACCGTCCCAATCCACCTTTGACTGAATATTATTGTTGGAAGCCATTAGCCGCCGTGTGTGTTTCTGCTGCTGAGAGATCGAGCACTGCTGTGTAACACGCTTCCAACATGGGACCTGTTTGGATGCAAGGGTAAATGTTTACCCCAAGACAAATGTTTTACTCCTTATATTTGCCTTTGATAATATTTACTTCTTAAGGTATTTGGATTGAGGGGTAAATGTAGATGTAGATGTGACAGAGGGCTGGGGTTCACCACAATTTTGCTCCAATTTGCTACTTTTTAGAGGTAAATGGAATTAGGGGAGCAAAACATTTACCCCACCACATTTATACCTCACATATTTGGCACTTTAGAGGTAAATTTGGAGTAAATTTACCTCATTTAGCCTCCATCCAAACACCCCATGGTCTTTCCTCAAGTAACTATCACCCCGAGCGAAATTCGTGGTCCGTGCATCGTCCCTGATGTGCGCGGGAATGTTTATTTGGGCTTTCAATGTTCCTATAAGTGACTAGTTTTTGAAAATATATAGGCTGCGTTTGGAAGTCTATATTGGAGAGCTTGGCATTGAATTGGTATCAATATCAAATCTATCATGGTATTGTATTGGACCACATTTCGAATTCTGTTATTTGGGTGACTATGCATTGCCTTTTGGAATCTTTGTAACCAATCCAATTCCATTTTATGTTTGGACACACAGAAGGGATGAAATCGAAATTACCCATGTCCCAGGAGCTCCACGCCTAGATTCGCCGCCGGTGGAGGGAGCAAGGCTGATAAGGGGCGGCGAGCTCGTCGCCGGAGGGAGGCTGGGAAGGGCGGCGATCTCGTCGGCGGAGGGAGGCTGGGAAGGGCGGCGGTCTCGTTGCCGGAGGGAGGCCGGGAGGGGGCGGCGTGCTCGCCAGCGGAGGAAGGCGTGGTGAGACGACGCCCTCGCCGGCAGAGGAAGGCGTGGTGGGGTGACACCCTCGTCGGCAGAGGTAGGCACGGAGGAGCCCTGGAGGGGCGGCCCGCTCGTCGGCGGACAGGGAGGCCGGGAGAGGCGGCGCGCCGCTGGCGGAGGAGACCGTCGACCTGCTCGCCGGCTGAGAGGGAGCTCGGGAGGGTGGTGCACTCGCCGGTCGGGGAAGGGTGGGTGCACGCCGCTTGGCTCCTGCTGAGAGGACAGTGGTGCGGGAGAGGAAGAGAGATGCGGGGGAGAGGAGGGCTCGATGCTTCGATTCCAGCCAATACGGAGGGTGTTGGCTCGGTATTCTTTCGGACTCGCGTCAGGTTAGCGCAATGCCGCGCGGAATCGAGTTGAGTTTCCAGACTCCAATGTCGTGACCATCCAAACACGTGGAATTGTGGTCTGTCAATTCCAATGCCAATATCATGGCCTCATTACAGACTTCCAAACGCAGCCATATGTATATTGAAAAAGGCCATCTTTATGCATTGTTGCTTTTTAATACAAATCGGATTAACAAGTTTTGGCTTCTCAAAACCTACTATTTCTAAAAGTTTATTTCTTGTTTCAGCTTGTGGCTTTTGAATAGAGGCCAAAACGCACCAAAAAAAATCTGAAACAAACAGGGTCAAAATAGAGCTTCCTTGCCTGGTTCGCCACCCCTTGTTATCCAATTAACTTCCGCAGAGTCAGTCATGAACAAAACACCGATTGGACTATGACCAGTGACGGATCCAGCGGCGGGACGGGCGGGGCTCGAGCCCTCCTACCGCTGGAAATCTAATGGAGCCCCTTCTAAGTCTCTCCTACAAATTCGAGAAAGAACAATGAGACAAGGAGAAGCTAGAGGAAGAAGAAGGAGAAAAAAAGCTTCTTCTAAATTTATTTCTAGATCCGTTCCTGACTATGACAATGATGGTACTCGATCCATTTTCCTTTTTGGAGGTATTGCTTTTAGAGTGTCTCTCGTGTGGTCCAGGTGCTGATAGGGATGCGGAAGAATTTGAAGATTGAGTTGTGTTGTAGTTTATTGTAACATCATATAGGATATCATGTCTTTTTTTTCTTTTTCTCTTTATAGACTGTGTGCATCTAGCTATGCAAAAGTTGAGAATGATTTTAGTATGTTTGTATCACCTTCATGTAATCGTCTAAGATTAATAAAATTTTCCTTATCGAAAAAATGATACATACCTTTTTCTCTATCTCTATCAAAGTTCTTAAAAGCTCCCCCCCGATTGCCCTCCTCTCCATGTTTCACGGGACGAGTGTCGCGCTCCCGCACCCCCGCCTGCCCCAGCTGCTCCGCACCCCGCTGGCTATTTTGCAAAACCCCCCCTCTGTTCTCTGAAAATTGCGAGAGTGTGAGGTCTCTTCCCCACCCCCACTTCCCTTCCCGAACCCTAACCTCACTCCTCCTCCTCCCCGCCGCCGCCCTCTATTCGGCGGTGCGCCCTCCCTCCCCGGCGACTCTCCCTCCCCCCTCTCCCTCGGCCTCGGTCCGGCGGTCAGATCCGGCGCTCCGGGGAGCGGCAGCGTCGCGCTCCGCCTCGCCCCGCGCGTCCACCCCGACCGCGCCGTCTTCCACAGCACCCGCGCAGCCTGCCTGCTCCAGCTCCGCCCCGTCGACCACGAGGCCGTCGCCCAGGAGTGCTCCCTCGCGCTCCAGGCCCAGCCGCGCTCCTCCGCCGCGCCCGCGCGCTCGAGGCGCTCGGCCTCCACGAGCTCGCCCTCTCCGATGTCACTGCGCGGGGTGCGGCGCACGTTCACGAACTGCTCCGCGGTGTGCGCCATCCTGCAGGGGTTCCGCGTCGCCGTCGACGAGCGGGACGTGTCCATGGACGCTGCCTTCCGAAGGGAGCTCCAGGCGCTGCCCTGCCGCGTCGGCGATGCAGGGGCACCTCCGGACCTACTTCAACGCTGGGGCGCCCAAGAGGTTCAAAGGTTGGCACTCTCCGCCTTTGTATTGGACTGCTTGCCGTGTTAGAATTACCCAAATCAGAAACCTTGATTCGTGTTGGATTGGTGCTAGGATCATTACTACTAGGTAACTAGGAATTCATGTGTAAGTAGCTATTTCATTCATTTTGTTGAATTGGTTGTGGTGCCTTTTGAAACTGCTTGGGATAGGGTAGGGTCAGGGGCGGAGCCAAAGGGGGGGTGGGGGGGGGCGCAGGGCCTGGCCCCCCTGATGCTGCAGCTTTTCATCAGGATACCTTCTTAATTCTCTGTTAATCACATATTAAGTTACCATTTTTGTGACCTGTTGCTGTAGCATTTCGTGGCTCAAAATGAGAATACAACTATCCCGAGCCAAAGTAGAGGCACAACATCCTTCTATAGATTGACGATTGGTTTTTTTTTTCATGCCGCTAGCTGCTGGTTAAGTTCTAAAAATTGTTTTTTAATAAAAGGCTTAAAATTGTTGGTGCTCGAGTTATCCGTTCTTCAGACTCCAGGCCATGTACCATCCGCTGCTCGCTCATGCAGCCATCCAGGAGACCAGGATGCAGCACTAGCCACAAGTTAGGTTGGGAAACCACAAACTCTACCCTCCCCACGATCTTAATCACTAATTATTTTGTGTTAACAAACACATACTGTCTTATTTATCTTTGTATGCATAATTTAAAACTAATTAGAAAATAACTAACTTAATTTTTTATGCATACATCATCATTTCTATCTAATCAGTATTGGGTATCGCTCACTTGGCCCCCTCTATGTCCAAATCCTGGCTACGCCCCTGGGTAGGGTTATCAACAATCTGTGACTATGTTCTTGATCACCAACAGAGACGCGATCTTTCCAGTTCCATTCATGCTACTAATTTAAGGGTTAGAGGTTGTAGAATCATTATCAGCAAAAAGAAAAGATTTGCTTCTCATGAAGGAGAAGAACGTATTGTTCTCGACTCCTTGCTGTAAAATTGCCATATGGTGATGGTGATTGGTGAATAAGAACTGGGCTTCTATGTATATGTATCTGATTCTGATCTGATGTATGAAGATTAACACTGCTGTTAGTGCAATTAATGTAAATACTAAAGTTTGCCTTTGGGGTGCTTACTTCCTAACCACTTATGCATTGCTTGGTAATTGACTTTGACAACACTAACGCTGCTTGGAAGAAATATGGTATATGCAAGTAAGAAAGAACCTCATTGTCTATTGTCTCCGCATTTTGAATCTGCCAAAGTCTCTTTGTCTGTTGCCTCTCATTTCGAATCTACCAATTAGCTCATACAGTTGAGCATGTGTATGATGAGTGTCTTTATGACTTCGTTATCTTTCTCAAATTATTGTTGCTGTCTTCATTTGCAGTGACTGCAAGAGATGTTTTTTAGATGTACGGTTGGCTCTACTGTTTGCTTCATTTGTTGATGTTTGATCCAGCAGCCTCTCACGGTGAGCTTGTCCCTCTAATTTTCCTATGTCTCTACATTTCCTATGTCCCTCTAATTTTCTTTCATGTGCCTGCAGCGAGCGTCGTGGTTCTACAGCTCTACCAGAAGGATTTAGGGGTAAGTTCGGTCATCCTCTAATCTTTTTCATGTGTTTGCAATTGCTTTGTGCTCTTATCTTAATCAGCAAAAAAATGGAAGATCCTTGAATTGTGTGAGAAAAAGAAGATCATTGATTGTGTGTGATTAATGTGCTTACTAGATGTGAGTGCCTCATGTGCAGTTAAACCTGTTAAACCACTAATACAAATTTTGTATGGTGTGCTTGCTTACAAATTTTCTAATTGGTTTGTGTTATAACTGCATTCATATGGTTTTGTTGAATCTGGATCCATGCTGATACTGCTTAGTCGTCAATGTATTGCTACACATTTGTCTCAAACCGGACACATTTTTTTCCATAAAAGATGACACCATTTCATATAAAAGGTTTCGTTCTATTTGAGTTCACAAGTTTCTGATATATTTTTGCCTTCTCAGTTAGACTGCATAGTTGCTTGGCTAATGATGACAGTAATACTCCTGGGCTCCTGTTGTTGTATTTGAATGGCTAGGAACTGAGTTTTTAGTTTAACTGCCTAAGACACAGTTGGACAGTTTAATTGGAGAGGTAGTAGGTATTCAGTTTGAAGGTGCATTCTACCGCTCCTGTGCCTACCTGATTGTACCGTGGCTGTGTTGGTGTATGATTGTCAATCGGTTGAAAAAAGGAACTGTTGGCACTACTTGGTACTGTATGATTGTTGATGAGGTCACATGATTGGTGGGTTTAGCTGTGTAGTCAGTACTATTTTGGTGATCTAACCGAGTAGGGGTCGCCGAAAAGGATGTAACAGTTGAGCTATTAATTCAGTGATAGGAAGCTACTTCTTGCCCAACTTTTCAAATGCAACTGTAGAATCATCTTTTTTTGATAATTGGGGTGATCCATTTGATAAATTTGATTGAATTTCTGTGAGCTTGTGGATGAGTGTCATTTACAAGTAGTTTCGAGACTTCCTAAAGTACTCGCATGCTGAAAGTAATAAGCAAGTTCCCCTTTGTTTGTTTTGCAGCCCCAACAGCAGCGCATAAGCTGTGAAGTCGTGCTCATTTTGCCGATTTTGTCGCTTCGTATTGCAACCAGCTTCGTCGACATGTCACCTGCGGCAACCCTCGGCTCAAAGCGTGTAGCGTTTCTGTTACCTGTTTGTTTGCGTGCTTGATGAGTATCGGGAGCTACCACCAATGTTGAGTGGTAACTACAGATACTTGTTTTGTCAGTTGTGGTGATCAGATGTGCTGTGTAACGAAATTCGGAATGTCGAACAGACACCACTAATTATTGGGATGGGTGATTGGATGTGCTGTACTCCGTAATCATATAGCTGCAATTGCTGGTCAGACACCTAAAATTTGATGTATAAGGTAGCATGGAGATCCGATGTGCTATAATATTTGCTATGTGGATGCGTTTATTATGTCTTGATTGTCATTTAAGTACACTTCTTCATTACGATATCGTTAGGGCGCGCAACGCGCGCCGAATTGTCTAGTTTCTTAAACAAACAAGTGAGAAAAGTCACCACCTAGACAACAAAGCACTAGAGACGCTAAAGATGTTTTAAGCTTATATACATCTCTCGAGCATCAATGCTAGCTAATGTTGATATTAATATATTAATTCCTATCCGGGCCCGTGAACTATGCGATATGGATAGACGGAGGGCAAATGCCGATTCCAAAACGATCACACACGACGACACAACGGAGTTGCTTTTTGTTAGAGCAGCACAGTAGTTGTCCCCGGGCACTGCACCTTGTGCTAGTAGCAGTGGGGGCTAGGGAGGGAACAAATTGAGATGGTTAGAGCATCTCTAGCCGTTTCATCATCTTAGATTGATATTTTTATTTTTTTTATAAAAACAGAAAAAACATTCTCCAACAATTTTCCATCTAAGATTGTCATTTATCCTAAGATTGTCATTTATCCTAAGTTCGAAAAAAAAGTTTCTGCGCGTGTACGACGACGTACCAAAAGAGGTGGAAGGGCATAAAAATAATTTTGTTTCTGTTTCAGGTTCCTGATGTAAGTTTTCAAAAGGTAGAAGGGTATAAACATAATTTTGTTTCTGTCTCAGGGTTTATGATGTAAGTTTTCAAGAGGTGGAAGGACATAAACATACTTTTGTTTCTCTCAGGTTCCTGATGTAAGTTAGATCTGAGTTTGACAAGTGAATTATATCAAATTGTTGTAAATGAGCTTTTTTTTACTTGACATATCTTTTTAGAAGTTGACAAAACACAAGATTTGCCAAGTAAAATTGGGCAAACTCTTAGAGAGCATCTCCAACAGTTTACCAAATCAGGTTGACATCTTTGATTTTTGGCAAAAACGCTAAAAACACTTCTCCAACAGTTTGACAAATGACTCGGCAATTTTTTGAGAGCTTGAGAAAAATCAACCTCCAGCGCGTAAATATACACGCGCGCGTACGACTTGGCATCGACGTTTCTCCCGTGCGTGGAGACAGGCGAGAGGGTGAAAAAAAGAAATTGAAGTTTTCAAAAGGTAGAAGAGCATAAACATAATTTTGTTTCTCTCAAGATTTTTGATATAAGTTATATTTGAGTTTGGCAAGTGAATTATGCCAAACTGTTAGAATATTTTTTTTTACTTGACATGCCTTTATAGAAGTTGGCAAATCACAGGAAAGTAAAATTTGGCAAACTCTTGATTAATTAGCAGTTTAATTAGCAGCCAGTGCAATCATTTTTATCATTGAAATCACACCGTGCGCGTGGTGTGTGCGAGTCTCTGCGAGACCACTTTCGAGCGAATCAGCCGCAGCTGAATGCGATGAGGGTCACACACGGCCGGAGGGGATCAAGAAAGTGCGCCGCGCTTTACAACTGCATGGCACCATGGCTTCCCAGTTTCAGACTTCTTTTTTTTTTTCCTGTGTGAGGTGAGCTTTCAGACGTCCAGCGCTACCATATACGAAGTCAAAAAGGAGCTGGTTATGCTAAATTCCATATCCCGAATTTTGAAATCTACCCGCTGCGTATATCGCCGGATGATGATTTCAAAGCTTTTGCTAACGATCATTTCAAGCACTGTCAGCTATAAAAAAAACTATTGAAAATGAATCACGGGGCCAAAAGGTGACGCGCCCCTGTGACCGCGTGTGCGTGTCGTTGCTGGCGAGAAGGTGTCGTGCAGCGTGCTCACGAGCGTGTCGCTGCGGAGTGGGCCCGCCACCTCGCTTAGCGCTGACAGGTGGGACCGAGCGCTGCTGCTTTATATGCTCGCTGCCAAAAAAATACAACGGGCATATTCCGAATTCCAGTGCTCGTCTCTGGCTCGGCACTGCTTCTCGCTCCTCTCTCGTCCATCTGTCTCTTCTTCTCAATCCCCGCCGCTGCCCGCTGCTGCTCGATCCTACCTGTGCGCCGCCGGAAGGTTCCGCAAGCTCTCGGGGGATGGGGAGGGGCAGAGGGCGTGGAGGAGGAGGAGGAGGAGGAGAGGTGGCCGCGTCGCTCGCCGCGCTGCTGTGGTGTGGCTGCGTCTGCGTCGTGGCCCTCGCCGGCGCCGCCGCCGCGCAGGGTCCCCGGCTCCCTTCCTCGTACAAAACCCTAAGAGGTAAGCTCCGGTCGGTCACCCCACCTCTGCAGCTTTCTGGAAGCATGTCTGTTGCGGTGTCGCCTGCTCTGCTTCGCTTCGTGCTCTGCTTGTTCGTGCGGCGGTGCGGGAGATGAGGTGGATGCTTGCTTCCGTGGGGTCGGTACGGTAGCCGGCGAAGCCGATGGGGAATTTGTGTGTGCTTTGTTCTAAGAGGCTCATGGAGGCCACCTCCCTTTCGCTGAGGATTGTAGTGGAGTTCTAGTGTGCTACAGCCTGCACTGCAGCACCAGCAAGTCAGCAACCACCTGTGGGGGTTTCAAAATTGTTTCGTTGGAGTATAAAAGAATCCTGTTTCGTTCATTCGTGTGGTCAAGCCTTGTGAAATTAATTGGGTGATGGTTTGAGCGGACATTCTCTAACGGGAATAATCATGTCCATTTTCGCCGTGCAGGTGATGCTCCACGAGTTGTGGCCAAAGGCGGCTTCTCAGGAGTGTTTCCGGACTCCAGCTCAGACGCCTATTCTTTCGCGTTGAGCGCCAGCTCACCGGATACAACTCTGTGGTGCGACCTCCAGCTGACAAAGGATGGCGTTGGAGTCTGCCTTCGCGACATAAACATGCAGAATTGCACCAACGTTGCCCAAGCTTACCCTGCGAAAAAGCGGACCTATGTCATTGACGGCGTGCGGAAAAATGGATGGTTTACTCCGGACTTTACCAAGGATGAGCTTCAGTATGTTATTTGTGAGTATAACAATACCATTGCAAACATTTCACTATAGAGCAATTGGATTTCATAAGCTCTGTACATCTCAGACGTGCAGTACAAACTAATGATAGTTGGATGTGTACATTAGCAGTCTTTACACTTTAGTAGTGTTTTCCTTCACAAAGAAAAAACTGAGTATGCAACAACATGCCCATGGACGCACCACCAAGGTCATGAATCTTGAAACAATGTAACATATTGTGATTTTCTTTCTGTTTAGTTTTATTTTATTATTTTTTAACTAGTTTCACATTATGGGCTTCCCTTTTCACTCAAGTTCTATGTACTCAAGCATTTGTGCTTCTAGTGGCTTGTAGTACTTGCTGAAAGCATGCTGATCTGATGATGTAAGCTTCTTTACTCTTAACTGATTATCTATTATTTTGAGCAGTAACACAAGCAATTTGGTCTCGCACCGACAAATTCGATTTTGTCAGATATTCTATCCTTTCTGTAACTGACTTGCTGTACATTGTCAAGCGGCCTTCTGTTTGGTTGAATGTTCAGGTTGAGTATTGTTCTTGTAACTTGGAATTTGTTGTTGCTAGTGCTACCTTCAAAAGCTGATTTCTATATCCTGTGTGTAGCATGATACCTTCTACAAAGAACGTGGCTTGAACATGAGGAAGTACATACTTTCCATCCAAAAGCGTTTATCCGCGGATTATATCTCGTCACCTGAACTTGGCTTCCTCCAAAATATATCTGGAACAGTTCATCGCAAAACAAAGCTTGTGTTTAGCTTTCTTGATAAATCCCTCTTAGATCATTCTATAAACCAAACATATGGTTCACTTTTGAGTAACCTAACACTTATTAAGTCTATTGCATCTGGCATAATGGTCCCGAAGACATACATTTGGCCAGTGACAAACGATAACTATCTACAGCTGTCCCCTCTACCAATTGTCGCAGAAGCCCACAATGCAGGGCTGGAAATATATGCCTCTGATTTTGCAAATGATAGAATCATTCCCTATAACTACAGTTATGATCCATTGGCAGAATACCTAAACTTTATCAGCGATGGTGGCTTCTCTGTTGATGGTGTATTGTCAGAACACCCTAATACTGCATCAGCGGCTATTGGTAAGTTACTAAGTACATGTTAAAGACCCAACTGTGCTACTATAGATCGGAATTGCACACTACAAAATAATCTTACCGCACTTTAAGATATGGTTGTGCCAATTTTGGAAATTTTCTTAGGATGATATTTGTGAAGAAATAAGCAACATGCTCTTTCTAATGTCTTTGAATCTCCTCATTTGCAGGTTGTTTCACAAATCTGATTTCAAGTAAGGCTGATCATGGTATGTCTCATCTCGGTGTAAGACCTACCTTAGTAGTTTTGCCATGATGGTTGAATGTATTCTATTACAACTCAGTCTAATTGTTGTAGTGTTTTTATACAGGGGAACCCTTAGTTATCTCGCATAATGGTGCTAGTGGAGATTATCCAGACTGTACAGACCTGGCCTACCATAGTGCAATTAATGATGGTGCAGATGTCATTGATTGTCCTGTTCAAGTGACAAGTGATGGAGTTCTTATGTGCATGAGTTCCATTAACCTGCTTGATACCACGAATGTGCAGGGAACAACTTTCAGCTCTCGTAGTTCTGTTGTTCCAGAAATTCAGGCTACACCGGGAATCTTCACATTCAACCTTACTTGGGATGACATTAATAGTAGCACCTTAAAACGTGAGTTTCTTTTGTGTCATTATCTAGATAAATTGCTGTTATTTTGTTTTCTACTACCTAAAGTAAATGGCAAATAATATTATAGATGCAAGAATGGCTTACAAAAAGCACAACTCATTAGTAGCCTTTTGACTTGCTCTTTTCCTACAGCCAAAATATCTTCCCCAGTCAGTGATTATTATCTTGTAAGGAACCCAAGGTACACAAATCAAGGGAAGTTTCTGAACTTATCTGACTTTCTAGCAATCGGAATGGATAAGGATCTGTCTGGTGTCATGATCATCATTGAGGTGATAACTTTTGCTTGAAGTTTTGGTTATTTTGATATGACCCCATAGGGTTAATCTTTATAAATTATACCTTAATTTTATATCTCTATTATGAATATGTGACAGTCAAAAGTTTACCAGATAGGAGTAGTAAACTTTCAATATCTTGAAGAATAATCAATATAATTTATTTTAACGAAGAGCTCATGATCTGTTTTCATTTTTTATATTTGTAAATGGTAATAGTTTGCTTTAACTGTTGTCATCTCGATGAGTTCTATATCTATTATAGACACACTGAACTTGTACTTGTATAGGCCTCTGGAATTAGATAATGGAAAAACACTATTTCTTTCTCATGCCCTACCACATATTCTATTCAGCTTTGCATATGACAAATATCTTGACTTATCTCAAGTTGTTTATTTATATATCATTATATCTTTTGTACTGCAGAATGCTGCATTTGTGGCAAAGTCGTTAGGAATTGACATAGTTGATTCTGTAAACGCTGCCTTAAGTGCTGCTGGCTATGATGATCAGGCTACCAAGCAAGTTCTGATCCAGTCGAAAGATAGTGCTGTTCTTGTTAAACTGAAGCAGCAGAAAACAAAATGCAAGCTTGTTTACACTCTCCCCTTAGGCGTTGGTGATGCTTCTGCTTCCTCATTAGAAGCCATAAAGAAGTTTGCTGATGCTGTAGTTGTTGATAGGAAATCTGTTTTTTACCTTAAGTCTAGATTTTGTGATCAGACAGAACAGTCTTGTGAAACATCTACAGTCAGCGGGGCTAGCTGTGTATGCACAGGTGTTCCGGAATGAGTTTGTATCACAACCGTTGGACTTCGTTGCAGATGAAACTGTTGAGATCAATTACTATGTTCAATCATTTAATCTGTCAGGCATCATAACAGACTTCCCGAAGACGGTCAGAAGATACAAAAGTAAGTCTCGTTTGTCATCTGCATATAGTGGGTCGTAATTTCACTACTTGCATCTACAGGGTATGATGGAAACTAGCATGGTAACATAGCTAGTTGTGCTTAGGCCATTTTTAAAGTTTTCGCAATGGTGGTGCCATTTTCCGCTCAACTGTCATGTAGCTTGTGCGATATGAAAATTTCTAGTTCTGATCACACATTTGCCCTGCTTTTACCATAAGATTAGGGAGGTGATTATTGGCATTCTTTGCATGCTTAATCTATTACAGTATTTAATTAGTAGCTGCATTATTTATGCTCCTGTTTCTGACATTTGCATACTCCTGTATTGGCAGAAAACACTTGTACAGGTTTGGGAAACGACATGCCCAACTACATGCAGCCTATTCCCGTTGGCTCCCTTTACCAGTCACTCCAAAGCATCCCAGTCCCAGCCCAGCCGCCATCTTTACCGCCAATGCCGACACTGAATGCTTCAAGCGTGGAGGAGGCACCGTTTCCTCCTGTTGCGTCAAGAAATGAGTCTGGTGGTCCCTCGAGGGGTGCTGAAACTCCTGGTGCGCCTCTTTCTGCTGCTCACAAGGCTACTGTAAGTACTGGCATGCTGTTTGTGATGATTTTCACAGCTCTGCTGATCAGAGCAAACCATGAGGCTGTATAGTAGGCTGATCTGAGCAAACCTTGAGTCTGTATGATTCGGGCAAAGCTTGAACTGATGTATTGGTGCTCCCAAGCACTTGTTTCCATAGCTGTTTCAGTCGAGCTCTTTTACGACACATAATACTAGCATATACTGGTGTTGAAAAAGGACTAGTATACAATCATCCGGGTTGATATTAATTGTATACTAATAAAAGACTTTATCAGTGGTATAGGTAGTATTTGTGAGTAGTATATATGGTACAAGGGTATTATGGCAAAATATAATGTCATATACGTAATTTTTTTTTTTTGAGATGGTAATATATTTCTCATTTGATAAGATTGTAATGGCCCAGTAATATTTAAGCCATAATTAGTATATTACCCTTTCTCTGCACTATATACTGCTGAGTGGTAGTATTGTGTACCGTAAAAGAGTGTGTTTCAGGTTGTCCTTGCATATTCGTTTCCACCTGTATAAATTCCCCGTTAGAAATGTTGCACTATTTAGCGAGCATGGGCTTTATACATTGCTAACAGAAGCCACGGTTCCAGACGTTTGCACATCACTGCTCTGCATAGATCCTCATACTGAGCTAAATGACATGGTACATGTTCAGCAAATTGGCAAGCCTTGCCCCTCACGCACATAGCAAAATATCCTGATGTCATTTAAAAGGTGAACATTTCTTAGGACTAAGCTTTGTCTCCTAAAGTGAAGAACAGCCTAAGAACATACAATGATCTCAGTCACAGTAGCAACTATCAAACATTAGGCGAATCCTCTGTATGTACAAACACTACATTGAAGAACCAGGAAGCAGCAGAAGCTATGACGCACCAAAGCCGCTGCTCACATGTTCCTGAACGATCATACGCAGCCGGCTTTGCATCATGCTGGATGAAGTGTAAGACGGCAGGTGGAGGTGGTAGAAGCATGTTTGCGAAGTGGGCAGATGGTCGCGGGAGCTGGAGGCACGGTATATGAACAGCCTGCAACCCAGTCCCGAGAAACCATCTGACGGCAAACATTTCAATGAGGTCCAGAAGAAGAGTAGCCACCCCTGCTGTTCAACCGTCATCTTTTCCACGGCCTGGCATGTGAAAAAAATATTTATTTTCATGAAAATGCATCACTACAATGACTACATATTGCTTTGTATTATGTCTACACAAAGGCATCATTGGACAAATGTGTTCCATTTGATCAAAATTCACTGGTTTGGGAACCTTCTAGATAATTTACTCAAGACGTTAAGGAGTTGGGCTTACCTTCCAGAACCATTTGATTTGGCGATCTTTTTCTTTGTATCCACGGTAGTCAGTATGAGCTCTCCACTGGTTCACATCTATAGTACCCTTGCTACCACCCAACATCTGATCAAAATCTTCATTATCCAAACTCGCAAAGAACTCTGTCCAGGGTTTCCATTTGTCGAACATAAAGCGAAATCCTGCAGCGAAATGAGCTAGTTGACGTCTGGTGCAGTTCACGAACCTATCTTGAATCAGCAGATCGATGTAGTTGCATCTATTCTCACTAGTAACAGCAGTATCTTTCCCTCCAGGGAAGAGCTCGGTGACTGTCCTAGACCCTAACACCTCATCTTCTCGAACAAATGTTAATTCCAATGTGTTTGAATCCACAAGACCTGGATCCATTTCTAGGATCTTTTTGCAGCTTGCATGCAGGGATGGATCTGTGTCGGCAATATCATCCAGTGTAATAGGTCTCCCAGCTAATTGCAAGAATAATGTCCGGTCAAAGTATACTCCCACATGTATTTTGTGCCTCAAGGCTAATGCAATCATCAGCCCTGCAAATTCAAAGTACTCCAGGTGCAGTGGATCCACAACAGATGCTGCAATGCAGATGTAAGTGCAGTAGGTTAGAGTGATGTTAGAGAGACAATAGTGTTACCATTATTGAGATTTGGGAACCTCAAATGGTGTATGCACTGCCCCTATAGTGACATGCATAAGGTGCTTTGATTGCTTGCGCTATGAATGCAAAGATCAAGTAACACAGAGGAAAACAGAGTTATCTTGGATTAGAAAATGAAACAGAGATAATATTCAGTAAAAAAAAGTAACTAAAACAACTAAATATAAGGAAATCGAATATTGTCCTTGAAAAAAACCATCTGAAAAGAAAGTTTCAGTTCAAAATCAGAAGGATACTAAATTATTACTAATACTATCTTTTTGAAGAAATGCACCAAAGCCCCCTAAGAATCAGGAACACTAGACTGAAGATTGTATATTGTTCACCTTATGTCTCCAGTTTAAAGCTATGGGTGAATTAACAAGTTTCACTGTAAAAAGTTTGATTCCTGCATTACGAATCGGCCAAATTACAAAATCATTTTAGCATGTTTGAGCTTCATAATTTAGCTGTTTGATCGATGGTATTTTGACCAACACAAGCAAACTTGCCGGTCAAGTTCTTATAATTTACAAATGGATTTTAGTGTAAGGATATGCTTGTGTTCCTCAGTAGAATTTACATGGGCAATTTTTTACTAACCTGATTCGAACTAAAAGAGGACAAATATCTGAGCTACCTGTCAAGTAAGCATCTCTGTATTGAAGAAATAATCATGATACTATACTAGAAGAACAGACAGGATTGTCAGTACAATGAAACTGATATGAAATTTCATCAGATAGCCAGCAAACTCACTTGGATTGATGAAGAACCTTCTCCTGTCATGTGGACACGCTGAGAAGAGAACAACGCGCGGGTTGAACAGCGCCTGACACACCAAGCAGAACCACTCCCTTAGCACGCCGGGGCCGGTGGCTTGCTCGTGCTTGAACGCCACAGACAGGGCAGCACGTAGCTCCTGGGGCGTCGCATGAACAATGTACCCGAACGAGTCCGGCAGCAGCCGCGCCCGATCGATAAGCAATTCGTAGGGCGGCGGCGCGTGGATGCCCCTGACAAGTTCCGGCAGCATTGCCATGGCGAGGTGCCTCCGTGCCTCAAACTCGAGGAGGTCTCTGTGCCTGGTGATCCAGCGGATGTTCTCGCTGAACTCGCTCCCGGCGCTCAGCACGAGCGCGGTAACCGCTCTCGGGCGCGCCGCCAGAGTGGCTCGCATAGCCGGGTGGAGATCCGGCCAGTCGTCCAGCTCGGCTAGGACAGCCCAAACGCTGTGCAGCGAGGCCGTCCACTTGGGCAGCGCGCTCGACGACGAGGTATGCCTGTGCCTCGGCGGCGGCGCCGGCGGTAAGCTCATCTCGAACCTGGCCGTGCAGTCTTTAACGCTCCTCAGCAGCCATTCCAGTATCTGGCTCAGCAGTTTTCTCCAAGGCTGAATGCGGTCGTCGTCCAGCTCAAGCACCTGGCGGCGCAGCACGGACCAGAATGCCTTGAACTCGACCAAGTTCCTCGTAGATGCCGCTGGGCGGCGACAGCCGCTCCTGTACGCCGTGGCGATCTCTTGGATAATAGCTTTCGCCATCTCCTCAGTAAGCCGGGTCAACTCCTCGGCCACCCGCCGCCACGACACGCCGTGCCAGCGCTCCGGTGTCCACTCGGGGTCGGAGAGCACCGTCGCGAGCATGCCTCGCAAGGCTGTGTAGAGCGAGTCGTCCGTGCGCGCACCGGCGGCGGTGGCGATGGACCCGCAGAATTCCAAGAGCACCGGCGCCGTCCACGCCATGACAATGCCATTCCCCGCCGGGGCGTCGGGGGACAAGAAGCACCTGATGGCGCGCTCGGCTGCGGCGCGGCGCGGCTCGTCGGTGGATTGGTAGAGCTGGACGAGCATGCCGGGGGCGCCGCTGCGGAGAAAGATGTCGAGGTGGTCGGCGACGGGCCCAAGGGCGCTGTGCGATCTCCTCTGGTGGGCGGCGGCCGCCGCACCCAGGAACTTCCTGACGAGCTTCTCGAGAGCCGCGGCCGCGTACGGGTGCTGCTGGGCGCCCGTCACGGCGATCCTGGCCGCGGCGGTGATCTCGGAGGCGAGGTGCCACGCGTCGGCGTGCGGGGTGGAGAGGAGGCGGCAGGAGACGTGGATCGTGGCGTCCCAGGGGAGGCCGAGCTCCCCGATCGTCGCCTCGTGCGGGAGCTCCCGTCCGGCGTGGACGGCGCGCAGCTCGTCCCCGCGCGGGGAGACGCCGCCGTTGCCGAGGCGATCGAGGACCGAGCCCACGGTGTCCTCTCGCCGCGCCCGGATCACGGTGGTCCTCGAGTCGATGTTACGGAGCAGGAGCTGGACGGCGGCGCCGGGGACGGGCTCCGACGCGGCGGCGGCGCCGGGCGGAGCCATGCGATTGCGTGTTCACTTGGGGCTCTTTTGGGGGTTTTGGTGAGTAGGGGAAAGTTCGATCGAAGACCACGGGGGACTGGATGGGTGGGTTGACAATTGGCATTCCTCCCCCTCAATCTTTTGCAAGGTGGAACACTTTGCACTTGTGTTAATCGAATCCTTCAGGGAATTTAACTGATTATTATTTGATGGGAATTGGAAGGGTAAGAAAGTTTTTGATGTCAAATTCGCTTTGGAACACATAGAATGTGTAGCCACCTCTTTTTTCAAAAAGAAAAAAAAACCGGTATCAAACGAAGGTTCCTACCTTTAGGTTGAAAGGATGGTTTTTGTTGTTATCAAATATTGAGGTGGTGAAAACAAAGAGTATATTTAGGGCTATCAACTTATTACTCGGGTGTTTTAGGGGCCATTAACACTCGAAATTTCCATCACAAGATGAAAATCCAACGGTCCAAGTGCATCTTCAACGGTTCTATCCCCCTCACCCGTCCTCGTCGAATCCACCACCGCCCCAACAGTAACCTCTCAACTCGTGATGCAGCCGCCCCAGCTCTGCCTAACCGACCTCATTGGCCTCCCACGGTTGGGAGCGGCTAGCGCTTTACCAATCCACCCACCAACCACCACCTCCGCCAGGTAAAAATCACAGCCTCGAAACCGCAAGTATGAAGTTTAATAATTGCCAAAATTATCCATTGACCAATTATTTGTGTATGGCTGTATTAGAACTCTTCTTATCATGCAATGACCATTTTCGGCAATCTCATTACTAAAGCATCCTATTTTTTTCACAAATAATACTACATTGAGACACATGTAGTACCTAATAAAACGTAACCAGCAAACCGACCAATTAAAGATACATGCATGTAACTTCTCTTTTCAAGTTTCTCATTTGACCACGCAGAAAATAAAAGATACTACCATCACAGGACACTTATACATGAAAGGCAGCAACATGAATTTGATTCAATTAAATAAAATGAAGCGATATTCTAAGCTAATTTCCGCTCCCTGTTCGTAGTAGTAGTCAAATGACTGATTAAATATGCAGAAAATGGAGCCTACGAGAGCTAAACATATGTTCTTTTGGTAGCGATACCAACTCAAACAATCCAGGATTAAGAGAAGAGTATAATCCCTGATAAAAAAAAAGAGAAACGGATGTCAACACATCCAGCTTTGTTTTTGATGCGTTTAGCAAAGCATAGTGATGTATCTTAGAGATTACAATTTTTGTATTGCAACGGTGCACTCAAAAGACTCCAACTCAAATTATCGTTGCATGAATACCAAAATCAAATAAATAAACACCGAAAGTTCGACTGAAACCTGAACATTATCTTTGCTGTGTGTTCCTTAAATTTTCAGGCAATTTACGTGATTGTGGGATCCGCTGACCTTAACTCCAAGTAATTTTACCAGACAAATCGATAACTCTTAACATTTCCGGCCTACAAAGCAAAGCTGATGTGGTTTCTTGGTCACGAGTCACGACCAACTGAAACGAAAGTTCAATGAAAGTGCTAGTATCTCTTTGTAGAAATATAAAATTTTCATTTCATGAGATTGGTACTGAGCTGCCATCCACGCAGGAATAGCTTTCGGTTATCACCGAAATTAGCTTCCATAGGATTTTCCGACCACTTTCCCAGCTCGATCCCTTGTCCTAACTGACCACGCAATCCCATGGCTCAGTCCGTCGCCGGCGCCGCCGCTTCGGCCGGCAACGTCCAGCTTCTGCTGCGCGACATCGACTCCCGCACCACCGTGATCCAGGCGCACCGGGATGACACCTTGGACTCGGTCCTCGGCCGCCTAAGGAAGGGTGCCGTCCGCAGGGGCGACCTGCGCGTCGTCTACGCCGGCCGGGAGCTCCGGCGCGAGGCGACGGTCGGCGAGCTCGGCCTCCCATGGGACGCCACGCTCCATGTTTCCTCCCGGCTCCTCTCGACCCCGCACGTCGACGCGTCGAGCCTCGCGTCCGAGATCGTCGCCGAGGCCAGGCTCGCCGCGGCTGGTCAGCAGGGCCATGGCGCCGCCGCGTCCCTGGAGAAGCTCGTCGCGAGGTTTCTTGATTTCGATCGAGCCGCCAAGGAATACTCTGGCGGCGGCTCGTGGGATGTCGACGATCACCTGGACGTCTTCCTCCGCAGCGGCGCCCCTGTCATGCTCGTCATGCTCTACCTCTCCAGCGACGAGGCGTGCCGCGGCGGAGCCGAGCGCGCCATCCGATGCTTCCTGCCCGCCGTCAAGGCGCGGACGGCGCCCTTGCTCCTGGAGTTCTGCGGGTCCTTCGCCTCCGCCGCGCGTGTGGACGACCCGCTCTATACTGACTTTCGGAGCCTGCTTGCAACGGCGCTCTCCGACCCCAACCGAACCAAGGAGCGCTGGCGCGACCTGCCGCGACGGCGGGTGGCCGAGCAGTTGTCCCGGCTTGCTGGGGATATGGCGAACGTTCTTATTGAAGAGATCGCCGGCGACGAGCTGGTGCCGCCCCACCACACGCCGGCGGCTATGAGAAACTTGGTCGAGTTCAAGATCTTTTGGTCCGTGCTGCGCGCGCAGGTGCTTGAGGATGTTGATGCCGGCACGCCGCGCCCCCCGACGAGGAGGGCACGGTGCTTACCCCTGCTGAGGAGCGTCAACGATTGGATGGCCAGGTGCGAGACGAGGTCTTCGATGCTGCGCCAGCAGCGCGGCTCGTCGTCGAGCGCGGTGCCCAAGTGGACAGCCTCTCTGCGCAGCGTTGTTTTGGCCGTCCTGGCCGAGCTGGACGCGTGGCCGGGTCTCCACGGGATGGTCGGAGCCACGTTGAAGGCGCACCCGACGGCGGTCACTGCGCTCGTGCTGAGCGCCGGGAGGGACCTGAACATTCGCTGGATCACCAAGCACAGGGATGTTCTCGAGTTCGAGGCGCGGAGGCACCTGGCCATGGCGATGCTGCCGGAACCCGACACCGGCAGAGACGCGCCGCCGCCGCACGAGATGCTCATCGATCGTTCGAGGTTGCTCCCCGACTCGTTCGGGTACATTGCTCTCGCGACGCCCCGGGCTCTTCGCGCCGCGGCTCTGGTAGTGGCGTTCAAGCACGAGCAAGCCGCCGGCCCTGGCGTGCTGAGAGAGTGGTTCTGCTTGGTGTGCCAGGCCCTGTTCAACCCTTGCCTTGTTCTGTTCTCACCGTGTCCGCATGACAGACGAAGGTTCTTCGTGAATCCAAGTGAGTTTGTTTCAATTCTACTGGCCTCCTGATAAAAGTTCAACTGTATTTTGGTTTGTTTCTACAAGATTGACATGATGATCATTTCAACACAGCGAGCTAGTGGCCCACTTTTAGTTTGATTCATGGTAGCCAAAACTTGGTCAGGTAACATAGGCAATAATGCTAAAATCGTAAGAACTTCATCAATAAGTTTGTTTGCGTTGGTCAAAGTCATCCAATGCTTCGATCATGAAACAAATATTCAAATGGTTCAATTACGAAGCTTGACCGAGTTAACATGATTTTTTAGTGTGTCCATTTAGAGAACGGGCCAATTCTAAATGTCCTATTTTCACTCTGCAACTATACTGCAACTATATCAGAAGTTCTGATTTTCAACCCACAATCACAAAACCGGCTAGGAAGGACCATCCAATTGTCAAAATTGGGTAAATTTGGCTCTTTGGAAATTTAAAAGTTTTTATTTAATACTAGTGATATTCAATCTATTCCTAAATTGCATGAACCTTCAATGCATTTCTACAAAAATATAATATAATTTCTTTCGTTTTGAACTGCATTTATCTTTTATTCCGGTTTCTTTCTAACAATGTTTAAATTTTCTATTATTTAATTATTTTGGCTATTTTTTTCGTCACCGAATACCTTTAACTGTTTCGCTCTTTTTTTGTTTCTTAAACCAAAGATGTACTTGCTTTCAGTTCACCGCTATGTTACAGATGTTTGAATTTACACGAATTGATTTGTGTTGCAACGGACCCACAATATGAGCCAAATGCGCCCTCGTGTGTTTCATTGGGTACATGTTTGAATTCACACCGCAGGCACCATCTAAACATGACTAAGTCCCAAACTCCCAACAATGTTTCAGTTCCCTTTCAGAGCTTTCTTTTTTTGAACTGAAAGCTTTCTAACCTATTGCTGCATTTCCATCCGTATTGCAGCATCGGTCGTGGATCCACTGCACCTTCAGTACTTCAAGTTCGCAGGACGGATGATTGCATTAGCCCTGAGGCATAAACTACATGTCGGAATTTTATTTGACCGGACATTGTTCTTGCAACTAGCCGGAAGACCTATTACACTGGATGACATTGCAGATGCAGACCCAGCCTTGCACGCCAGCTGCAACAAGATCCTAGAAATGGATCCGACTCTTGTGGATTCAGACGTTTTGGGGCTACGATTCGTTCGAGAAGTCGATGTGTTGGGGTTAAGGACGGTGACCGAACTCTTCCCAGGAGGGAAGGATGCTTCAGTTAACAGTGAGAATCGGTACGAGTACATCAATCTGCTAATCCAAGATAGCTTCGTGAGCTGCACCAGACGTCAACTGGGCCATTTCGCTGAAGGATTCAGTAGCATGCTTGCTGGAACTGTATCCCAAACAACGTTCTTCGAGAGTCTGAATGCTGAAGATTTTGATGAGATGCTTGGTGGCAGCAAGGACAGTATAGATGTGGAACAATGGAGGGTTCATACTCACTACCGTGGATACAAAGAAAATGATCGCCAGATCAACTGGTTCTGGAAGGTATGGCTATCTCTACAATTTTCACATCTCGAGGGTAATACCATTGCTATTCGCTTATTCATAACCATACGATTGCAATTCGCTCTTTGTCTGAAATATGTCATTAATTATCCATTCGATGTGTTTCTCAAAATATTTATTTAGATCAAATTGTAATGGTATATATCCAAGTAGTAAGTTATGTAGACAATTTAACCTGTTTCGAGACACTGAATTTTGATCAAATGTAATTAGCAGAAGGCACTCCACAACATATGATTCGAGTAACAATTAACATAATAAAAATGTTTCGACGTGGCAGGCTGTGGAAAGCATGACGGTTGAACAGCAAAGGAGGCTGCTCTTCTTCTGGACCTCGGTGAAGTATTTGCCGTCAGATGGTTTCTTGGGGCTCGATTGCAGGCTGTTCATATTCAGGGCCTCCAGTTCCCGCGACCATCTCCCCACCTCGCAAACCTGCTTCTACCACCTCAACCTGCCAGCTTACACTTCGTTAAGCATGATGCAAAGCCGGTTGCAGATGGTCGTTCAGGAACATGTGAGCTGCGGCTTTGGTACCTCGTAGCTTCTTCTGCTCTCCGATTCATTTCGAGCTGATTTTGGATACCGTAATTGACAGCGTAGTAGCGGTGTGTTCTTGAGGCTTGTTTGGACTCCTTTAAGAGATATGCAAGTCTGCCGCGAGAAAAATTCATCCCATGTTATTACATGACATCATGTAAAAGTTTTTTGTTTGAGTTTAGTCTCATTTGTTTTTACGACACTTCTGCTAGCACCCAAACATCTGATGTGAATTTTTCCCATGGGACACTTTATTGTAACATTAAAACAAAATATCTGCAATATCAAAAATCTATAGTTGCAACACTGAAAAATATGTGAAAAATGATTTTGGGATAAAAAAATTCTCGTTGCAACATGAAATATTTCATATAAAATTCACTGAGAAACATGAAAAAACAATAGTGCAACATCGATGCTTAACAAACATATGTCTTCCTTATCAGAAAAAAAAAAACAAACATATGTCGAGTACGTTTTTTTTAATCAGATGTCTAGTACTAGTGTGTAACAGTGTTCTTTAGAGTTCGGCGCCGATAGTATAACTTGTGATTTTAAATATTTACACCATATATAACTGTGCTTCTAAAAATACAAATTAAGATTTTACTCAAAGTATATTTCTTCTATCCTGCCACGCCACCGCTCCACACGCGTGTGAGTGCGTGACGGCGGCGTTCCCCACGGAACTATAATAAAAGGAAAATTGCAAGTACATAATAACATCAACAATACTATAATGAAAGGAAAATTGCAAGTAGAAAGGAACATCAACAGAACTATATCAAGTTCAAAGGACTAAAATCTAATTGCACCTGGCTAATTTGCCAATGACAAGTTCGTGAATTGTGGCCCAATCTACCGCACTTCCCACATTCATATTGTTCTGGGTCAGTAAGAAATGGGGTTGCTCTCCCCCTCCTAGTCCTTCCTGAAACCTGATCCATGATCATCTTGTGTCTCGACCTCTTCCTTGAGCCACGCTTGTCCCATTTATCATCTTCATCAGCAATGTACCTCGGGCCGTCGTATGGAGGCCACTCTCCTTCATCACGAAATGGCACAAATCTCGGACTCCAAGTGAGAATAAGGTTTTGAACACTGAAGTCACGAGGTATCAAGCTCTCGTAATCAAAGTTGCGATGCAAACATGCTGCCACCATATGAGAACATGGAAAGTGGTATTGTCTTGGGCCACCACAAGTACATGAAAAATCTTGGATGACCACAACATGTCGCCTCGACTCTCTAACCTCACCATCCGACGTTGTACCACCCCTTTGTGTCACCTCATAGGTACCTCTCTCATGGTCCAAACATTCAGCTTCATGTGTGTATGCTCTTTCTTTGGCTTTGTCAAGATGTACTTGGGCTTTCGCCGACCATCTTAATCCTGCACACTGCAATGCCAATGCTGGTTCATGTCTCTCATTGAAAAACTCATTAAGCTTATAGAAACTGAAGATGACAATTGCATTTGCGGGCATTCCACGTATCCCTAACAACAATTTATTGAATGACTCTGCCATGTTGCTGCATTGAAACTCATACCTCCAACCACCCAAGTCATGAGCCCTAGTCCATTTGTGTACATCTTTCATTAATCCGGACAACCACTGCCTACCCTCTGCATTTGTTGCTGTTCTTATCTCTTCCAAAACCTCACGAAAGAACTTATCCTCAAGTTGACGACATGCTAACATAAAGCGCTCGAAATTATCCTTCACACTATCCTTCCGAAGTAAATTCTCTGCAAGGTGCCGATTACACCATCAGTGGTGCAAAGGTGGATATCCCTCTATCTGCTCACGCACAGCATTAAGTATGCCCCCGTGCCTATCAGATATGACACCCACCTCCCTACCAGGCCCAACCACATGTATCCGGACAAGCCTCAAGAACCATCCCCAACTGTCATTGTTCTCCTTTTCAACAAGAGCAAAAGCCAAAGGAACCAACTGATTGTTTGCATCACATGATATAGCTATAAGCAGTGTGCCTTTGTACTTGCCTATAAGAAATGTGCCGTCGATTGAGAACACAGGACGACAATACTTAAACGTCTCGACACATTGAGGGAAGCACCAAAATGCACGAAAGAAAATTTGTCGGCCACCCTTAGTTTTGGTTGGATTTGGCACATACTCATAATGCATGCCAGGATTTACCATTTTTATTGCATTTAAAACTTCTGGCAACTTCTCATACGTAGACTCCCAATCCCCATATATCATTTTCCATGCACGCTGCTTTGCTCTCCAAGCTTTACCATAGGAAATCTGATAACCGTCATAAATCTCCTTTACTGTCCTTATAATTGAAGCCACCTTCATATTGGGTTGGCCCTTCAATATTTCAAGTAGCCGCTTGGCAATTAGTGTGGAGGTCAATTGGCGGTGCCTTCTTTTGAGCTCGTGATCAGCACATGTGTGTGGGGCAACCACCTTCGTGATCTTCCACTTACCACTCAGCTTTTGTTTCCTTCCACAAACCCTCCAATTACAACCTTCCTTGTCGCACACAACTGTGTACCGCCGCTCGGCATACGAATGCAAGACCTTGTATGGCCTCTTTCGTATCACTGCATAATGCTGCAACCACCTCTTCAATGTAGGAAGGTCCTGGAAAACTCGGCCTTTCTCAACAACCATGTTGCAACTAACCTCTGGAGCATCTAGAAGGTCATCATCCCGTCCTTCAGCAATTGCCTGACCGGATAGTTCAAGATTCCTAAATTCATGTACCCTAATGTCAAGATTAGGGAGAACACGCTTCATCATCTCAACATCACTCTCTGTAATCTCCCCAACTGGACGGTCATCATCAGAATCACTGGCCCTAGCAATGTGATAAGGCTCCTCATCATTCATGTAATAAGGCTCATCATTGATGTCATGAGCCTCCTCCGCATTTATAGCTTGAGCTTGAGCTTCAACTTCAACACTATTAGAAGCACGACATACATCTTCAAAATGCTCACTAGGGGGAATGGGAGGTGCACTTGTTTTTGCAGCAACACATGCCACAAAAGACAAGTACTGCATGAGATAAAGGAATGAACAGTAAACCCTGAAATTATAAGAAATTTGTGGAGGTAATACTTACTGGGATCATTTTGTGTCAAAGGAATCTCCTCAGGAAGAACTGCCCTACCATCATGCCCCAGTGCCTGAGAAATATTGGCCCCATTTTGTGCTGATTGAGCATCAACCAAACTTCACACAGTCTCATTACGAACATGAGAGACAATGCGTGCCTGATGGGTGTGAGCATTAAGCAATGGGCGAACGACCACGTCCAAACATTGCAACTGACTCTTCATTGCCGATCTCACATAATTATCCCATTGATTCTCACACCCAATTGGGATGATCCGCCTCACATTGGTAGGTGGAGTACCTAGGTGAAGTACACCCTCTACTACAATGTCAACATCATGCCCAGGACAATGTAACTCCTCACGAGCCCTTACAATCAGCTCATTAAAACTTGGTCTGTCATTGAATAACACAGTCACACATTGCATCTCAACAAACTCAACATATCCATAACTGTCTCTTTCCACACTACCTCCATGATATATGGTCACTAGGTTGTCCATCTATAATTGCAATCATGAATGCAAATATAAGTAAGTTCGAAGTGAAGACCTCTAAGTCTAATTTCCTAAGTCTATAAAATCTCTCAGTCTGTATATATAAATCTAACTAAGTTACATAACTAAAATCTCTAAAATATGTGACTATAACTCTAATCGCTAACTATTACCTAGGTTGATATCTAAATAATTTGTTCAACCTATGTTGCTATAACTATGAACCCTAGGTTGATATCTAAATAATTACCTAGGTTGATATCTAAAATATGTAACTATAACTCTAATCGCTAACTATTACCTAGGTTCATATCTAAATAATTTGTTGAAGCTATGTAACTATAATCACTAATATATCTGAATGTAATTAACTATCTAACTATAAGTAATTCATGCTTACCTTGCCAATGGTGGAGGGGAGTCCGGGGCGTCCTGGCGCGAGGGGCGGCCCTCCCGGACCAGGCCTGGAGCAGGTCGGGGGAGGCGCCGCCGGGTACCGGCGGCCGCGCCCCGGGGACCCGCGGCCGGCGCCCGCGCCCCGGGGTACCGGCGGGAGGAGGCCGGCGGGGGCGGGGGCGGTGTTGGGCGGCCGGCAGGGGCGGCGTGAGGAGGCCGGCGGTGGCGCGGCCGGCAGGGGCGGCGTCACGAGGCCGGCGGGGGTGGCGGCGCGTGGAGATGAGGGACGATGGCGGCGGTGAGAACGGGAAGAGGAGAGGGAGAACGAAAATGAATTTGGACTGACCGGCGGCTCATGTGCAAGCCTGGTCGGCGCCGCAGATCAGGGCGCCGAGCTCGGCACCACAGATCAGGGCGTCGAGCTCGGTGCCGTGGATCAGGGCGCCGACCCTGGCGCCACGTCAACCGCCACATTAGCCCACGGCAACGACGCAGCCTCCCACCTCGGCGTCCTAAGTGAAGGCGCCGAGACGTGTTACCTCGGCGCTAGTCTCGGGGTCTATTTTGGGATTCTTTCCGTCAGGGCGTATTTGTGAAAAACTTTCGCCAAAAGGGCAAAAAAACAAAAAAGACGGTCGCCGCGCGCTTGTCTCCGCAACGGCCTCGCCATCGCTTGCCTCCGGCGGTCCGGCCCTCCTCCACGTCCTAACCCTAACCCTATCGCACTTTCCTCCCTCCCCTGATTCAGCAGCCGCACCAGAGGCGGCGGCGTGGATCCGCGCAAGCCGCACGCGGCACGCTCGGTCCCTCTCTCTCCCCTCCGGTCCGCGGTCGGCGGCACCGCCCTCGCCGCGCGCTCGTCCACTCCTAGCGGTAGCGCTCACGCTGTAGGCCCCCGCCTCTACCACGCCGCCCCCCAGACTGCAACTGACGCACATCGCAGCGGGCCAGCAGCAGAGCAGAGCAGAAGAGTGGTCCTCAGGTGACTCATTATTTGTCAATACCTTTTTCTTTATTTCATTTTACTACTCTATCTTCTCAAATTAGATAGCTAACCGGTGCGTTGGGTGTGTGTTCATGTAGAAACTTGCAATTTGAGATCTCTACTGCGGATTCATGAGTTCAAGCGGTGCTGCTGTTTCGGTACGAAGAAATCAGTGAGCAATATTGGTTTACTTCTCTGTTGTTAGAGTGCTTTTTCTTATCTATTTTGAAAAAAAAATGCCATTAGACTATCAGGCTGGGAATAAGGAGTAGATGACTTAGCAAAATAAGGCACATGTGTAACCATCACTTTATTATATTAAAAGAATTGAATGAATGTTTTGATCTATTAACCAACCATGGAATTGCTTCTTGAAAGAACGATTTCAATGCGAACATTGAATAGTACAATTTCCCCATTTAAGCAAAAGGAAATAAAACGAAAAGTATTATGAGAGGAACTCTAACGAGTACTGTAAGGCAAAGGATTTCCAACAACATAGTTGGCAGTCACGTTTATGTTCTTGAACATAACAACAATTTAATGTTTTCATATTTGCAGAACGTTGAGCAACTAAGGAGGCGTCATCACTCATTATCGGAATTGGTATGTTATCATTTATCTGTCTGATTTCTTCTTAGTACTCTATGGATATTCTCTGTGGGGTGTTAAGAGTTCTTCCACCTATCCTTTCATTTACCGCAGACTTATGCAAGGGATGAAGATGCAAAACTTGAGACCACACGGGCAAGGAGTAAGAACCTTTTTCTTTCCCTCCCTCGAACCATTATTCGTATCACGAAGGGTGCATTCTACCCCTCACATGCTTAGTTATCTTAACCCTAAGTATTTTAACCTTTTGGTTTGCAGTATCAAACCTCCTCAAAAGGCATGAAGATTTGAACGGTCGCCTTTCACGGTACTCCTTTACTTTGCGAAAACTTCTCATAGATGCAGACCAGCTTACTATTTACGATGATTATCGATTTATTGTTTAGGTCCTGTGCCATGTATTACAATAGCAAAATCTTGTTTCTTTGTTCAAATTGAGAGCTTACTGCAAACTGCAAGCTAATAGCCTTTGTTTCCTTTTTCTCCTTTCCTTCTTCCTCCACTGTCCAGCCTCAGTTTAACTGTACTTTTCTAAATCTGTTATAAACTATTACAAAAAAAATCTGTTATAAACTATTGTCACCTCTTGTGATGGTGCTCAAATTGGCGTAGGAAAACTAATCAAAATGAATTTTGTGTTTGCTAGAACCATGAATGCAAAGGAAAGGGAGAAGCTGACTGCTGAAGTTTATCTGTACTAAATGTTTTTTTTTTGCGAAGTTGTACTAAATATATTTGTATCTTTACTGAAGTGTGTCACTAGCTCATTCATAGAACTCCTGATACTCAATCTTCCAGAGAAATTAAAAAAGAACAGTACTGCAGTTCAGTTATATAAATAAGCCTAGTTTGATTTCTAATGCTGCAATGCTAATGCTATCGTTTTCTAGTGGGCTTCTTTCCTGAGGCTAATGATTGTAACATTGTTGGCCTAAGTCCAAGGAATGTTATCTTATGCAGAAAGATCCGAATGCTTTCCATTTGATATTTTAACCTCTATAGTAGAGCAAATACTTTGTATTGTCAGATGAGTACTGCTACTCAAACACATCCCCTCAAATCTGTCATTCGTAGGATTTTTTGGTATCCATGTATTAGCTACTTAGCTGTGGACATTTTGTACTGGATTTCTTATTTCCCTCATTTCTTTTCCCTGCTTGTTTATAATGCATTCAGCTCATGTTCGGAGAAATTTGATATGTTGTGAAACTGTTTGACATCTTAATTTTTTATTCTAGGGATTCCGATAAGCTGATTTTTGAGCGTCTACAGAAAGAATTTGAGGTTGCTCGAGCTGCTCAAACAGAAGGTACACTTTGCAATACTATATTTCATCTCTGTTGTCTAGTTCTTCTGGAAGTAAGCTTGTCAGTACGCATGTGGATATAGGGCATATGTGAGCTAATAATACTTATTCACATGTATTAGTCTCCCTTGGCAAGATGAAGCTATTAACTATGCTTCATATCATTTTTAAAACAAACTGTTCAATTATTTCTGAGAAGAAGTGTTGAATAGATTATTTTACCTGCTAACCTACATAGATCCTGCACAGTTTAAGAAATGGCATTTGTTGATCATGTGGCGAATATTTGTTTAATTAGAACTTCCATCATAGGTTTCAAGTTGAACTTTCATGTTTTGACGGTGCAGTTGAATCTTATGTTGCTGGTAAATTCTGACAGTGCGTTTCTTTGGTGCTGATCAGTCCAGCAGATTGATTAAAAAAAAGCACACTACCTATGATTTCATTTTGAATATTTCTGGGTTTGGGATGCACAATACCACTGTAGTGAATAGCTTAGTTGAGAAGTTCTTTACTATAAATGAAGTGGTGCAAGCTGTTCTATGAACAGAAGTGACATGCTGCTATAAATGGAAAGAATGATGCATTGAGCAAATTGTGTCAAGCTTTCTTTATATGGTTTGGACCTTTGAGTTAGCTGGGTTTGATTAGATCACAGGGATAGAGATCAATAACTATAGGTCTATACTCTATATCATAAACTCTCCATGTTGGAATACATATAAGTGTTGTCCATTGATTAGGGCGAAAGTTATATGCTTCCTTCAAGTTGCATCTGGATATAATATTGCATGCAGGTATTTACAACACTGAAAGTTGTCTCTGGAAATAATATTGTTGGCAAGGCATAGCTGTGCATCTAGGTGAAAGGAAGCCTTTGCGACACATTAGTGTTGGACAGGCTAGGATAGATTTGTCACATTTCCTGCAGGTATCAGACCTCTGAACAAATTCATTTTGATGGGGATGAGTGATTTCATAAGTACCCTGAACTTGACCTCTAACTGCATGTTTGTCCCACTTTTCTAAACTTTACACCATTACCCCTTCTTTTCCAAGTCAACGCACTATTGCCCCTGGTTTCTGCCTTTTTTTGTAGCAACACAAGGGGCATTTGGTGCACTGTCTTGGTCAAAGAAGGGCAATGGTGCAAACTTGAAAAAGGAGGGCAAACATGCAGTTAGAAATCAAATTTGGGTAGAATTGTGAATGGCCCTTTATCAGAAGAAACTAAATGCATAGTGTAGTTCAGTAGGATAGGCTAATAATATCCTTGCTTGTTTGCCGGTTTGTCTTGTAATTCTCTGTACTGCTGGCATAATCATCATACTTGGTTTTTACTATACTCCTATGTAGCATTTAATGTTCTAATATCAGCATCACAACATTGTTGCACTTTGAATCTTATTGTTCTCTTGGAGAACTGCCAACACCTTTTTCTTGGTCTTCTGTAGAGAGTTCAATAGATGATGATGAATGGAATGATGGTTTGCTGGCTACTATCCGTGAAAGGGTATTTAATGCGATTGAACTGGATAATTTTCTCATTTTCATGTCACATGTGAATTATGAATTTTTGTTGAGTTTGCTCAACATATTCTCGGTAGACCAGGTCCATATGGAGGCTGACAGGAAGGCCATGGCTAACGAAGTAAATGTTCCAGCAGATCTTCCATTGCAATCAAAGACCACATATAGGATTAGAGATAAGGTAACATGCTCTCGAGACCATTGACTTTTTCATCTAGCTTTTTATCTGCGTCGCATGCAGGATTGACTTGCTTTTGTCTAGCTTTATGCTGCTTTGTTAGGATTTTTTCCTCTCCTGGTTGATTTACTCGGGTTAACCTTTGTTATTTCCTCATGCACTATTATTGCTCAATTTTTGCTCTACAGCAATAAGAAAGGGCTAAGTTGGGATTCAAATTTTGTGGCATACTACATGACCCTTGTCATCTTAATATACTAGTCAGTGATTGTGTTAGCTGGGTAGCGGGTAGTGGCTATTATGAGTTCAAATTCTGTTTCTGTGTCTAGAATTAGCATGACCTTACTGGTTATCAGATACCACCACAACCAATCTATTTAACAAACCAGTGTTGTGGACTTTCAGCTGCCTTATGAATTATGCCAGCTTGTACATGACTGTGACACCGTTATGAATTAGCGTAAAATACATGTTATGCTGCATCGTCATGCTATTGTTGTTTTCCATATGAGAGTCTCGTCATGGGTAAAGACTAGGATTGCTAGATTTACTTTTCCTTAATTTGTCAGCTATTCTAAATCTCTTCGTTTTAATAGGTTATCTATTGCTTGGATGGAGCGAGAATTGGCATACAGTATGAGACATTCTTTGCTGGTGAGTACCCTTAATTTTTTTGTAGTTCCATTTTTTGCGCTAGTAGATGACTTCTTATTTGAAAGTTTTTAAGATGCATACTATTTCTGTTGGACATAGCAAGCGGTTGTGGATTGTGGAGACCCCAGAACTATGGCAAATGTTCACTTTAAACTATGGCATAATTTTCTGCACTACACATGCAGACCTGTGGTATTCTGAATGATAGGAGCAACTGAAGTGTTTTACTTTAGCTCAAAAAGGTTGAAAAAGGCGATACATCTCTATCTCCAAACACATGATTTCACATAGTAGATCAACATGTGCAATTGTGCATTTTGCAGGTGAGCCTTGCGAAATATTTCATTGTGTTTTGGTAAGCAAGTCATTCCTGGAAAAGATGACTGTGATTGAGCACACCTTACCATTCTTTCTGCCCGTACGTGAATTGGAAAGTGATCTTCTGTCATCTAATCCCGTTGTATGTCTTCTGACAGCAGTTTATTTTACTATAGGAATTGCGTATAAAGTTCTCTGTGCTAACATGCTTTCCCTTACAGAAATTTATTGATCATCTTGAAGAAATTTTACAGGCGTATATTGACAGGAGAGAGCAGGTCAGTATCAGGCTAAGTTTTGAGGAGTCACTCCCACATGTAACTTACCTGTAATTTTTATATTCAAATTTCCTTATCTTATATTGTGTAGTGCTAGAAATTTACATTTAAAAATAATTGTTCACCTCTGCTACAGTAATTTACTAAAAATAATCTAGTTTAGGTAAGTCTATGGATATGGTCTGTTTTAACTGAGTTGTCTCTGTCCACGTTGTTCACCTGAGTAGAAAGATTTAAGATGTTTATTGTATATTTTTTCCAGCTGGTTATATTTCCTAATATCTCATATTTCTTATTTTCCAAAAAATAACTCTGTATGTTTATAAATTAAAATCATGAAAACAATACTATTAAAAATATCATCACTGATGATATGTTAACTTTGTGTTGAAAAACTCTAATTAGGTATTATTCATCATTATCTAAAACGGTTGAAACAACTGTAGTCTACCACTTCTTGTTTGTTCATCTTTGCATAAGGTGAACCCTCTGGTCAGTCTACTGCAGACTCTTGGTCAAGCAGCAGCTTATGACATTCATTGCCGTTATTATTTTGATATTTTCAGAAAATGAGTAACTACACCAGATCTCTGTTCTCCATAGTTGGGAGAATTTTATGTGGACTTCGTTTTTTTAGTGTTCCTGTTTTACATTGTTACGACTCACGACCCTTGGCCGTGGCGATAATAGGATGTCGGCGAGATGTCAAACAGCAGGGGATGAGATTGTAGAGAAACTAGATGAGATATTGGAGAAGCTAGATGAGAAACTAGATTTGTTTGTATATTGCTTGGTTTGATTGATACCACCTCCTCTCTTTAAATAGAGAGTTCCTTGACCCCTAAGTAAGAACTTAACCCTAAACCTAACCCTAATGGGCCTGCCAAGCCAGCCCATAAGGCCTCCAACTGCCGCCCATGACATACATATATATGTGCATATAGCCACAGTGTATGGCATACCAACCTTCAATTTTTGCTCGTGTCTAACTTGTTTATAAATTGATCAATCCGTTGTACTGGTTGATTTTTGGTTCTGTTCCAATATCTAAAATTGTAATCCTGTATTAGAAAAGAATAGAGATGAGTCATGACATCCCTGTTTCCTTTTGCCGTAATAGAAAAGAATAGAGATGACTGATGAGACATCCCTGTTTCCTTTTGCCATATTAGAAAAGAATAGAAATGACTGATGAGTCATGACATCACTTTTTCCTTTTGTGGCCTATCAACTGTTTTAGAATTTTTGGCTGTAAAGAACATTAGTAAGCTCATGTAAAAGCTGAATACGGGTAGGACGTACAGCTACGTACAGCTAATGCAATGTTTTTTTTTACGGCAGATTGTTAATTGCTTTCTATTTCATGTTCAAGGTTCGTCTTATCAAGGAGCTCTATGGGAACCAAATCAGCGAACTATTTCACAGTCTTCCTTACAATGTGATAGAGTTTGTATTGGAGGATTTTGAGTGGTAAGGATATAGCTGCTAGTGCTAGAATTTGCATCAGTCAAGTTCTGTTATGTTTTGAGTATAGCCTTGTAGAATATCTGCTAAAGCAGTCTTTCATTTTTCTTTTGCTAGCACCATCTTGACTGTTACCCTCAATTTTCATTGGCCCTTGGCTTTTGCGTATGTAAGCTGCACATGTTTTTACCTCGTCTAGAGACTGAAACGAGCACCTGTTTGCCACTTGAGCAGCAAGGTTACAGTCAGTATCCGATATTCGGATCTAACGCTGACCCTGCCAAGTCAGGCAAGGGTCTTGGCTTGGCCGCTTCGCTCATCAAAGAGAATATCCACACGAAGCAGCAGTGCGTCAGCTACGCAGCCAGTACCATTTCGCCTTTCATATGCTGAGGAAGCACTCAAGACCTTGTGTCTACCAGAAGGTCCCTATCCCGCCATACAGTATACACAGCTTTTTGCACAACTTGTTCTGATCTGTTTCCTCCCTTCCTGTTCTGTGTTTCAGCTTACGCGGACATTGTGCTGGAGCTACCCAATGCTCTGAAGAGGAGTTTGTCCTCTCAGCACATTGACTGAATCTTGTGGAGGATGCTGATGAGACCTTAAGGTTTCTAGACTATAACATGGAACGTGTGTTTAAAGATGTTCTTAAGTGTTAGTATAGTCTCTAGCGCTATAGTTGCTGACAGACTTCAATTCCTGTGGAAGCACCAAGACTGCTGCAGGTTGAAGATGCAAAGCCCAGAGGAGGGCGCAGGGCGTAACGCCTGAATATGGGTTGCCAGGGTGTTAAATCTTTCGCCTGGAGAGAATGAGAGGGATTCTGCAGTATCTTGCATGTTAAAAGTCTGTAGTTGCCTTCCGTGATGTGCGCTGTCTTGCGTTTCTACGTTTTTAACAAAGCAAGCATGAGTTTTGCTGCAACTACGAATTAATTGATTCTCCTTACATATGGGGATTTTGTGGTTAATTTTTTACCCTGATGGACAGAGCGTCTTGCGTGTGGCTTTCTACTTTTCGTTGCCGCTCGCAAGGTGTCGCCATCTAGGCTGAGCTACTCCCTCGGTCTCATAAAAAAGAGTAATTATAATTTTTCTAAGACAGATTAGTGGAGGTGTGAAAAACTCTAGCACCTCTATTTTTTAGCCATATACAGTAATTATATCTATTTTCTAGGATTGTACTCTTTGTGAGATTTTTTTTTTCAAATGGATTGCATGTACGGAGGGAGTAGATCTTATTCGGTTGATTCCCTTTCTGGGGTTGTAGGGGGGAGTGATGGGGAATTTTGACTTGTGGGAAATGTATCCCTCCCAATCGTGTCTCTTCGATCCTCTCCGGTTCCTTATAAATAAACCGAATAAAGCCTTAACGGAGAATATATTCTGGTGGTGGGAACGAACATGTCCGTGTTTTTGAATCTTTATTACTTCGCATTTTTGGCAGGCTAGTGAGCATCGGTTGGATACTTGGATGAGGCATGAGGGAGATTGGAGGTCTCATCCGCTCCGCGCAGCTGGATCGTGTACTCCCCGGCCACTTGCAGCTGCCGCAGCTCACCGAAGAGCGGCGAGGGTAGCCAGTTTCCTGGCCCCGACACGGGTCGGGGACAGTGGGACACCGGGGAGCCAGCCGCAGCCGGCCGGTGGATGGTCGCGGACCGACGCGTGCACGCGGCGCACGGCCGGTCGTTTTCGGCGCGGCCGAGGTCTCTCTCTCGCGCTCTGGCGCGCCGGTTGGTGGCGACGAGACGGAGCCGGCACGGCTGCACCTGCATCTGAACGCCGCCGCTGCATGATTGACCACCGTGTCGCACGCAGCCGCACCGGTCGCCGATCGAGTCATCCCGCCGGCCATCGTGTCGTCCGTGGTCGTGGTGCCCCGTCAGGCTCAGTCGCTCAGAACGTTCTGGAACGGCGGCCCCGCGGCCGTGTCCTACCTCCTACGCGATCGGGATCAGCTCTCGCGGGAATGCCAGGCCAACCAGCGGACGACACCCGCGGGACCACGGCATCAAGGACCATCGATCGAGCAGGCTCGCTCGTCCGTCCCAGAATATCGGAGCGGTGTGTGGCTGAGGTGTGGAGCCCGGCTGCAGATTCCCCTAGCGAGCGAGCAGGTGCTCTACTATGGTTGCAAAGGCTTGCAGCGAGCAAACTGGAACAGGAGATGCAGTGTTAGGCAGGGATCCTCGACCCAAAACCAGGGAAGGAGAGCGAGAGCTGCCCCGACGATGTCGCCGGCCGTGTCACGCAAAGATCCTCCCATTCTCGACGGCAAACGCGATTACTGCAAGGCCAACATTGACGTTGTCTTGCTCGATCTGGGGGGGGGGGGGGGATGGTTACGCTGCCGAACTGCGAGCGTCGCCGTCTCAGCGTCCCGTTGCGGCCGAGCAGCCTGTTAGCACCGGATCGCAGGAGAAGGGAAACGAAGAGGAATGGAAGTAGGGGACAGAGATCCGGGAAACCCGGTAGGGCCACGGCGGCCTGCCGTGAGGAAGACGAACAGTGTGATCGTTTGTTTACAGAGTAATTGATGTCTCTCCCCTCCGCTCCAACTCCTTTCTATAGCAACTATTACATGGGCCGAGCCCGCAACTGGAACGCATGCAGGCGCTTACGAAGCCCATTCATCACCAGCAACTCTCGGGTTCTTCTTGTTGGGCCGTGAGCTTCTACGAGGCCCATCACCGGCGCCTTGGGATGGATAGCTGGTAACATCCCCCGGCTGTTGAAACTCTGCTTGTCCCCAAGCAGGAGCAGAAGGGAAACTTTGGTGCAGTCTGGCAAGATCTTCCCAAGTAGCCAATTCAGAGGGCCATCCAGACCATTGCACAAGAACTTCAGGCACAGACTGAATGCCTTTGGAATTCAACCTTCGCTGCAACACCTTAACAGGAACACGAGGCAAATCAACGTCATCAGGAAGAGGAGATATAACCTGAGTACCTGGAGCCATATGCTTCAGCTGCGAGACATGGAACACCGGATGGATGGACGACGAGGAAGGAAGCTTGAGCTAATAAGCCACCTGACCAATCTTTGCCAAGATCTCATAGGGACCAAAGAATTTGAACGCCAACTTCTGATTGGATCGAGGTGCCAAGGAGGACTGAACATAAGGCTGGAGTTTAAGAAAAACCATGTCACCAACCTCAAACCGCCGTTCTGAACGCTTTTTGTCAGCTTGGCGTTTCATGCGCAATTTAGACCGAGCCAAATGTTGTTTGATCAGCGATGTCATGACCTGACGATCCTGTATCCAGCTTGACAGATCAGAAGAAGGTGCAGTAGTAGAATCATCAATACCAAAATACTTAGGGGTATAGCCATACAGCGCTTCAAATGGAGACCGGCCCACAGCTGAGTGGTGGCAATTGTTGTACCAGAACTCGGCTAAAGGAAGCCACTCAACCCACTTCGAAGGACAAGCATTAGCAAAACAGCGCAGAAATGTCTCCATAGTTTGATTAAGGCGCTTTGTTTGTCCGTCGGACTGCGGATGGTAGGAGGAGCTCATCCGCAACGACACATCAGCCAATCTGAATAACTCAGTCCAAAACTTGCTGGTAAAAATGCGGTCTCTGTCAGACACAATGGCAGCAGGAAGGCCATGCAGCTTGTAAACCTGACTCAGAAACACCTTGGCAACACCTTGGGCTGTGTAAGGATGTAGAAGAGGAACAAAGTGGCCATATTTAGTAAAGAAATCCACCACCACCAGAATATAATTAGCCTGACCAGAACGCGGCAATCCCTCCACAAAATCCATTGATATTATCTGCCATGCTTGAGTTGGCACCTCCAATGGTTGGAGCAAACCAGGCAACTTGGATCTATCAGGCTTAGCTCTTAGGCAGGTCAAACAAGCACTCACAAAGTTATGCACGGCGGCTTTCATCCCTGTCCAAGCAAATAATTTCTTCATCCTTAGATAGGTTACGGGAACCCCAGAATGTCCTCCCACGGCACTGGAATGACAGACAGCTAACAATTTTTGTTGAAGACCAGGATTGTTCCCCACCCAAATGCGGTTCTTGTACCTGAGTAAGCCGCCTGACAAGGAGAAATGAGGAACTGCAGCAGAGTCAATAGCCAACTTAGATATCATGGACAGGGACTGGTTATCAGCCTGGTAACCTTTCACCACCTCCTGCACCCACTTCGGGGTAGCGGCTGATATAGCAGCACATTCAGAGTCATGCACAGTCTTCCTGGACAAGGCATCTGCCACTCTATTGTCAGTGCCTTTCTTATAGACCACCTTATATTGTAAGCCCAAAAGTTTAGAAAAAACCTTTTGTTGCCAATGGGTGTGTATACACTGATCAGCCAATTGTGTGAGGCTCTTCTGATCAGTTAATATGGTGAATTCTGAATGCTGAAGATAAGCTCTCCATTGTTGAACAGCCATAAGGACAGTTAAGTACTCCTTTTCATATGTGGAAAGCCCCTGGGACTTTGGGCCTAAAGCTTTACTGATGAATGCTAATGGATGACCTTCCTGCATTAGCACTGCACCGACACCATACCCACTGGCATCTGTTTCAATAGAGAAGGGCTTAGAGAAGTTGGGCAGAGCCAAAACTGGAGCATTACATAGAGCCTCTTTCAGAGCAGTAAAAGATCTTTCATGTACTGCTGTCCACACAAACACAGTGTACTTTTTCAAGAGATTTGTCAAAGGCTTGGCAATAACCCCAAAATGTCTGACAAACTTTCTATAATAACCTGCCAACCCCAAAAAGCTCCTCAACTCCTTAGCATTGGATGGAGAAGGCCAATTTGCCACAGCTGAAATCTTGGAAGGGTCAGTGCTAACCCCGGCTTCACTGATGACATGTCCCAAATAGGCAATCTCCCGCTGAGCAAAAGAGCACTTAGAGAATTTGATTTTCCAATGATCTCTGGACAGCAGCTCGAACACACTACGAATGTGTTGTACATGATCTTCATAGGTTCTGCTATATATGAGAATGTCGTCGAAGAAAACCAGCACGAACTTACGGAGGCAGGGTAGCAGAGTTGAGTTCATAGCTTCCTGGAAAGTGCCTGGAGCACCCGTGAGACCAAACGCCATTACCCTGAACTCAAACTGCCCAAAATGAGTTTGGAATGCCATTTTAAACTCTTCACCTGGCTTCAGCCGGATCTGATGAAATCCAGCACGAAGGTTCAACACATGTAAACCAACAGGCTTGAGATAACTCATCCAACAGTTCATCGATAATGGGCACAGGAAATTTTCCCTTGATGGTGATGGCGTTAAGGTGCCTGTAATCCACGCAAAAGCGCCAAGAGCCGTCCTTCTTCTTAACCAAAAGTACCGAAGAGGAGAATGGGCTAGAGCTTTTCTGAATAAGTCCATTTTTCAGCATTTTCTGGACCTGTTTCTCTATTTCGTCCTTGAGGGCAGGAGCAAATCGATAAGGTCTGACACTGACTGGAACAGCCCCTGCTACTAGAGGTATTGTGTGATCACAGGCCCTTGAAGGAGGAAGCTCAGTTGGTACCTCAAACAAAGCTGCAAACTCTTCCACTATTTGCTGAATTTCTGGAGGAATAGCCACTGAAACAGAATCTGATGCTGTTATCTGAACTGAGCACACTTGAATCACAGTTCCTTCAGGAACAGTAGGAGCAGAGCCATGGAGAACCACCTGTGTACCATTATAAGGGATAGAGAGCCACTTCTGTGCCCAGTGAACTTTCATCGGGCTATACCGCTCCAGCCAGTCTAAACCGAGAATCATATCATAGGTTGGTAAGGAGAGTACCCTGAGGTCTGACTGAAAGACAACTCCATTTATGGACCATTCAACAGCAGTAAAGATGCTTGTGCACTTGATTCTGTGACCATTGGCCACCTGGACAGTGATAGGAGTGGTGACAGTAGAAATTCCAGAAAGCTTGGATGCCAACCCTTCACTGATGAAAGTGTGACTGCTACCAGAGTCAACCAAGATTTGCATAGCATGACCCTGAATAAGACCTTGCAGGCACATTGTTCTGGGAGAAGGGGAACCAGACATGGCAGCCAAAGACAACATCAGAAACAACTGTTCCCCATCCTGAGAATCTTCACCAGACAACAGAGACTCTTCTTCTTCCACATGAAATAGTTCCATCAATTCCTGCAGAGCATGTAGCTGGACAGTGTCTGCACATTTGTGGTCTTTAGACCATTTTTCTGCACAGAATTGACAAAGGCCTTTAGCTCTGCGAAAGGCGCGCAAGGCTTTCCATCTGTCTTCAGCTGGTCGTGCTCGAGCGGCTTCAGTAGCTCGGCGATCATCAGCCTGAGAAGGTGTGGCCCGAGCAGACTTGCCCGGCGGAACAGGAAGCGGTAAAGGAGCTGTAGCAGTACTCCTCTGATGAAACCCATAGTCAGAGCGAGTAAACTCCTTCTTCTTATAAGGCGGGGCCACTTCTTCCTGCAAGCGAGCCAAGACAAAGGCAGTATCGAGTGTAGCAGGTCTTTGCATTAATACAGCAGATTTAAATTCCGACTTAAGCCCATCAACAAACTTCATGGTATAGTGCAGAGGATCATGGTTAGCCTCATAGGCATTCAATTGGTCGACTAGAGATGAAAACTCATCAATGTAGTCCAAGACCGAGCCTACTTGTTTGATATGGAAAAGTTGGCGAACTAGCAGTTCATGATGATCCCGACCAAAACGATCTAAGACCATACTACAGAAGTCTCCCCAACTACTGGACTTAACACGCTTAGAAACAGACTGAAGCCACCTAGCAGCCGGATCCACAAAGTGCATAGAAGCCACTTTAATCCAATCCTCAGGCGACACATCATATAACTCAAAATAGTCATCACATCTACTGATCCACAGCTTAGGACTATCACCATCGAACACAGGAAAATTCAGCTTAGGAAACTTGCTATGGGAATTATGCCTAGAACTTTCCACACCACTAGACTTAGCCTGAGAACCCAACTGACGAGAGTGCGAATGAGCAGCAAAATAAGAGGAATCAGGTATCGTACCCTTGACCGGGGGATGAATCAGGGTCGTGACCGACCCAAAACCATCCTCCCGGTATGTGTTGTCGAAGCAGTGCCCATGGGGCCGGTCGGTGTTGCCTGAAGCAGGTGGGCGCTCAGGCACCGACGAAGCAGGTGGACTCTGCGATGGCCGATACTTGGGATCTCCCAACAGCAGAGGCAGAGAATACCCGGATGGGGATGGCGCCGTGGACAGGAGAGGCGGGGAGCGCTCGCGGACGGCACGCTCCCAGTGTTTGGAGAGCTTCCCGACCTCCATCTTGATGTCATCCATGGTGCCCTCCACCTCCGGCTTCCACTCGTCGAGGGACGCAGCCGCGCGTTCCAGCGCCGCCACGCGCGCATCCTGGGAGATCTTGAGATCGGCGAACTGGCGTTCCCAATTGTCTTCAGATTTGGAGAAGCGATTCTCCCACTTCTCGTCGGATTCGGCAAAACCTTTCTCCCACTTCTCGCCCGCATCTGCGAATCCTTTCTCCCACTTCTCGCCCGCCTCCTTGACGCTCGCCTCCAAGACATCGAAGCGCTGGGTCAGCGCATCGAGGACGAGTTTGGTTTCTGGGTTCATGGCGCCGAGACGACGCTGAAGGCGGGTGTAGTGATCGTGGGAAGTAGGAAGATCCAGGATATGGAAGCTAGCCCAAATCGAACTGCGGTGGATGGGGAATTACAGGCCACGAACTGCGATTGCATAGGAATCGAGCAGACGCGCTCACCCGACCCAATCCGTTTGCAAATCGAGCAATGGGATCGCTGAATCTGATACCAAATGTTAGCACCGGATCGCAGGAGAAGGGAAACGAAGAGGAATGGAAGTAGGGGACAGAGATCCGGGAAACCCGGCAGGGCCTCGGCGGCCTGCCGTGAGGAAGACGAACAGTGTGATCGTTTGTTTACAGAGTAATTGATGCCTCTCCCCTCCGCTCCAACTCCTTTCTATAGCAACTATTACATGGGCCGAGCCCGCAACTGGAACGCACGCAGGCGCTTACGAAGCCCATTCATCACCAGCAACTCTCGGGTTCTTCTTGTTGGGCCGTGAGCTTCTACGAGGCCCATCACCGGCGCCTTGGGATGGATAGCTGGTAACACAGCCATCCTCGCCTCCGGCCAGTTGGCGTTCCATACCGAACAGGAACAGCGACGCGTCACATGGCGTGGGCATGCGAGGCAGCGACGACGCCGAGATCAGAACGAGCGGGCGCGTCACTGCGTCAGGCACCAGTACCACCACCGCACCGGCTGCGTCGCCGTCGACCGTCGTCTGCGCCTCCGCGGCGCGGCGAGGCGCGCGGGACGGGGCTGATATTTTCCGGAGGTGGGGCGCGCGTGCCCGGCAGGAGTGCGCGGCGGCCGGCCAATTGGCAGGCAGATCAAGACGGAGACGACGTGGTGCGTGCGTGCGTGGCCCCCCGACCATGGCTCTCGGTGATTGCACGGCGGCGCGGCCCTTGATTTTGATTGCACACACCCCGGGGCAGCCACGTAGGATGATGAACTTGTGGCGCTCGATTGCACTGTGTTGTTTGGTGCATGCACGGAAAACGGAAGAATCTCGAAGATATTTTGCAGGAATGTTTGGATACGTTGCTCATGCTCGTGGTCGCGATAGGTTCTTAACGTTGAGCTGGACCTCGTACCATCAAGTGAGAGGCTCCCCGGCCGGGTGTCACTGTCACTACCTCACCGCACTCCATGGATGGACCATGGCGCAACCGCAACCTCCGGTGGTTATCGCCAAATCAAACCACCATGTGTACTCGCCCGTGCTCCAGTCGTCGTCGACGCCGAATTTTCTGGAGATCGATCGCGCGCGTACGTCGAGGGGGCGTCGCATCGTTTGAGCTTGGATCGCGTCCTAGTTACCGCATGGATCGCCGGTCGAGCAGCTTCAACGCGCCGCGGCATGGCGAAGTTCCGAAGTCGGCGGCGAGACCGCGGATTCAGGATCGCGCAGCTGCCCATTTTTATCCTCGCGAATTCAGGTCGATCCAAAACGTCCGACGTGGCGCGCGCGTTGGGGGCGGAGACAGACTGGTGGGACCATGCCGCCACGTGGACCCAGCCCGGTTGCCATCCGAAATTCCCTGGCTGCGCCGCGACGGCTTTGTCCTGCCCGAGCTGAGCAAAGCTTTCCGCGCGATTCTTGTGCGTGCGTGATTCGCCGGGCAAGTTTCCCGTGCGATTCATGTGGCGATTAGCGCAGCCAGATCAGCACGCCTAATTCTCCGGCCATTTTAAGCTCCGCCGCGGCGCGCGCGCGGATATAAAAGGCCAGCCACGGCGAGGGAGCTCGACGCAGCCTCCACGCCTCATCAGAAAACAGCCGGGCGACGACCACCCATCGGCCGACCGACCGACCGATCAGTCGAGCCTGGCCGGTCGCCGTTGGTGATGGACAAGCACGGTAGCTTCGGCGGGAGCTCGTCGTCCGAGGACGTGGAGGCGCCGCTGCTCCTTCCGCCGCCGCCGCCGCCGTCCGGGCGCGACGGCGGGGCCAGCAGCAGGAAGGACCGGCCGGCGGCGGCGTGGGTGCGCGCGGTGCTCGCGCACAGGTACCCGGCCGTGGCGTCGGGCCCCGCGGCGTGCGCGGCCGTGTGCGCGCTCGTCGACCTCGGCGGCCCGGCCCACCGCGGGGCGCGCAACATGCTCGCCGTGCTCGCGTGGGTGTTCCTCTGGTGGGTCACCGGCGCCGTGCCGCTCGCCGTCGCATCCATGGCGCCGCTCTTCCTCTTCCCGCTCTTCGGCGTCGCCGGCGCCGACGCCGTCGCCAAGGCCTACATGGACGACGTCATCTCCCTCGTCCTCGGCAGCTTCATCCTCGCCCTCGCCATCTAGCACTACCAAATCCACCGCCGCCTCGCCCTCATCGTACGTGCGTCTCACTCTCCTCACCCCCGCCGCCGTCCTTCCGTCACTTGTTTGCTGTGCCATTGCTATCCATACATTGAGACGGATGAACTGTGACTGCAGATCACGGCGCTGTTCTGCGGGGACCCGGTGCGGCCGCCGCTGCTGCTGCTGGGGATCACCAGCACCACCTTCTTCGTCAGCATGTGGATCCACAACACGGCGTGCACGGTCATGATGATGCCGGTGGCGACGGGGATCCTGCAGAGGCTCCCGCGGGGCGGCGGCGGCGCCGGGGAGCCCGGGTGCCAGGAGGAGGAGGAGGTGCGGCGGTTCTCCAAGGCGGTGGTGCTCGGCGTGGTGTACGCGTCGGCCATCGGCGGGATGGCCACGCTGACGGGCACCGGCGTCAACATCATCCTGGTCGGGATGTGGTCCACCTACTTCCCCGACGAAGAGCCCATCACCTTCAGCTCGTGGATGTCCTTCGGGCTGCCCATGGCGCTCATCATCTTCGTGGCGCTCTGGGTCACCCTCTGCCTCATGTACTGCTCCAAGAACACCGGCAAGGCACTCTCTGCTTACCTGGACAGAAGCCATCTGAGAAGAGAGCTCAGCTTGTTAGGTAACTACTTCTATTCCTACCTATTGTTCCGTACTTTTCTTTTTGGCTGTCCCTGTAAAGATAGTATTGTTAGTTGAACGATGGCATCATCATCCAATTTTCTTTTTTCCATCATGCAAACAATGTGACAGATCAAGACAAATTGCTGTAGGTCTCACTGTCTCAGCATTTCTCTCTGAATAGACCACATTGAAATCCATGAGTTCTTTGAACAAACAAACATTAATCCAGTGCGATCAAGGATTCAAGGGAATAATTGTCTCATGAGATTACTGTCTGATCTATGACAGGTCCAATGGCTTTTGCAGAGAAGATGGTCTTGGCTGTGTTTGGGGTAAATTCCATTTCTTTGCCAGCACATGTTCTACTGAATTTGTCTGATCAAAGTTTCTGCTCAAAGATGGCCTGACACTGTATTGTAAGCAAATGACTACGTGCTTGTCGAGAACACACTGAAATGGATAAATTTTGCAGAGTCTAATTGTGCTATGGATGACCAAGAGCCTGACAGATGACATTCCAGGGTGGGGAGCTCTCTTCCACAACAACGTTGGAGACGGAACAGTCACCGTAAGCACACAAAAGACATCAAAATGTATCGAACTATTCAGCTATGCATCGCCCTCTCACAATTCACCTGCAATCCAGATCATGATGGCTACACTTCTCTTCATAATCCCAAGCGGAAAGAACAAGGGTGAGAAGCTGATGGACTGGAACAAGTGCAGGAAGCTCCAGTGGGACATAATCCTCCTCCTCGGCGCCGGCTTCGCCATTGCTGACGGCTTCAGCTCGAGCGGCCTGACTGATATCCTCTCCGACGGGCTCAGGTTCCTGCAGAGCGCGCAGACGGTGGTCATCGTTCCGGTGGCCTGCGTCGTCGCTGCAGTCATCACAGAGTTCACCTCTGACGATGCAACCACGACGCTGGTGCTGCCCCTGTTCGCTGAGTTGGCGAAATCTATCAATGTGCACACGGTGTTGCTGATGGTTTCAGGAGCAATTGGGGCTCAGCTATCGTACTTGTTGCCTACTGGATCGCCGTCGAACGTCGTTGGGTTCAGTACCGGCCACATTACCATCAGGGATCTTGTAACTACCGGGCTACCCCTGAAGATCGTCGGAATCGCAGCTCTGACCATCTTGCTGCCAAGTTTAGGTAACAGCTGCACACATCACCATTAAGAACTGGTTATCCAGGAAATTCAGGATATATTTCTTACTTCTGAATTCTGATGCTCTGCTTACTTGTGTGATTATGCAGGATCACAGATTTTTGGCACAGACAGCAGGTCCTAGGAGCACGAATGCAGATTTTGGGTGTTCATCGCTTCTGGTCCAGTAGTGTATTTGTACAGTAGTTTCCTTGTGTCACATTTGTCTCCTAGTTGAGGCTGCGGGGGATTCTCTGATTTGTATAAGAGTAAGGGCCCGTACTTTTTCACTGTTCTTTTGAGCCACTATGTGAATATAGTTGAAATGCACCGATTTGAACAGACTTTCTGCCTGAAGAGCGAATATGCAGAAGAGAACGTATGTTCTCAGCAACATCTATCGTGAGCCGTCAATTCTCTCTTTTCGATGGCCCGGATGTACCGGATGTCCGGGATGCCCGAGATGCCCCGGATGCCGTTGATTTGTGATTCAACGGTTGGAGATAGATGTTGCTGAGAACATACAACACAGAAAATCGCTTTAGCCTGAAGAGTGCAATGATGAAGAGTGCAAATGATGCCTGGTGGGCTACATTAAGAATTTTTCAATAATCTGAAATTCAGAAGAGAAAATTTAATGAAATTCAGTGCAATGATTTGATCAGAAGCCTAAACTACAAAAGGACAATGCAAGTCGACGTGAAAAGGGATACAAATGCACAGAAACGCTGACTTGGTGAATCAAGTCAATGGGAGAGCAATGTAATTGGATTTAAAATACGAAGGGCATCCTATTCAAAAACTTCAGTACACGAAGTCACGAAGGGGAACGGGTTTCAAAATGTAGAAAAATTCGTTCAATTGTTGGAAAGATGAGTATCCTACCGCTGCTCTTCAGTCTTCACTTAGCTAACTCCAACAAGGTATTGCAAAATTGGAAGTCAAATGCCCATTTGCCTCGCGTGAACAGTGATTTCCATTCTCCTCCGATCCCACCGGCTCCAACAGAAGGAAGGCATTTGCATTTGCAGTCCCCCACCACCGCGGCCTCCACCGAGCCGCTCGTGCGCCTCGCCTCCTCTGCCGGCGTCAGGGAGGAACGGCGGCCTAATCTCGCCGCCGTCGGATCTCCTTGCGCGCGCGCCCGGAGCTCCGCGCCACCTCGGGGCCCGCCTCGTCCGCCGCCCGTAGAGGAGGAGGAAGAGGAAGCGACGGCTGGGGCTCCCCACCTCCGCCATGGAGGTGCTCCTCCCCCGACCGGCGGTGGGCGCCCGCCTGCGAAGGCGAACCGACGGGGAAAGGGATGGAGGAGGGGCGTCGTGGCCACGCCCGCCTGCCAAGGCGCCGCGCCGCGTAGGGGAAAGGAAGGGAGCGGCTGACGGCGGCGCATCGAGCGGCTCGGGCCGGCGGCGGCACTGCTGGGGCTCCTCCTCACCTCCTCCGCCTGGAGCTGCTGGGGCTCCCCACCTCCTCCGCCATGGAGCTGCTCGTCCCCCTCCCTCAGCCCGGCCGCCACCATCTCCCCTCGATCTCGAGCTCCTCGCTGCCGCGGCGGCCGGGTCCGACGCGAGCTGATGCGGTGACGGGAGGAGCTCCGTGCGCGGAGGTCAGTCCAGGGGTGCAGCGGGAGGGCGCCAGAGCTCCCCTCTCATCTCCTCGGCTCCCCTCCCCGCCTCCCCTGCTCCTTCCCGCCTTCCCTGCTCCTTCCCGCGGCGGATGCCTTCGAGGAGAGAGACGATGCAATTTTGCATCTCCTCTCTCATGCGAAGGAAGTTTGCCTCGCCGTATGCCTCGTCTGTTGGAGGCGGTTTTGGACGGGCACAGTAGCCAGCGGGAGGCGCTGTTGGACTCAGCCTTACGAGCACCCCGCGCCACCTCGATCGCCGGCGGCTGCGTCGGTGAGATCGGCGGCGCCCTGCTCGCTTGGCAAACTGATGGAAGGACAGGGACAGAGTGGACTGCGCACCACAGCCGTCCAGGGCACAACAACCCCACTTCAGAGCCGTCCGATCCGACCAACGACCCCAACCGGTTTCCACTTCCCCCGTCGTGGGCGCTACCAACTGGTCCGAGTGAGAGCCCCACGCGGCGACACCCCCTCGATCTGCGGCGACCCCGGCGGCGACGAGCCCTTCCCCGGCAGCCGCCTCGCCCGCGGCTCGCCGGCGATGATGGCCGGCCGCGCTCACGGTCATCGGAACCGGATCCGCCGCCTCATCCCGCGGGTCATCCTCCTCCTCTTCGCCGCCTACGCGGCCTTCTTCGCGATCTACCTCCTCCTCCATCCCCACCAACCGTCGCCACCGGACGCCACCCCACGAACCGACGTCCGCGGCGACGGCGTCCGAGCGCCGCCGTCCAACCAGAAGCCGTGGCCGCGCCTCCCATCCTTCCTCCCCTGGGTCGGCGGGCCCCCGCCGCCGCCGCACACCTGCGAGGCCTACTTCGGCAACGGCTTCTCCCGCCGCGTGGAGGTCCTCCCCGCGCGGGGCGGGGACGGCGGGTGGTTCCGGTGCCACCACAGCGAGACGCTGGGGAGCTCGATCTGCGAGGGCGCGCGGGTGCGGCTCGACCCGGCGCGCATCGCCATGTCGCGCGGCGGGGAGCCCCTCGAGCAGGTGATGGGCCGCGCCGAGGAGGAAGAGCTGCCCAAGTACGAGCCCGGCGCGCTGCAGGTGGAGGGGCCGGCGGCCGGGAGGGCGGCGCCCTTGGTGGACGCGGGGTTCCTCAACACCTACGCGCCCACCGGTGGGATCGGGACGCACACGATGAGGGCGCTGCTCGAGTCGGCGCGCGTTGTGCCGCCCGGTGAGCTACACTGCTCCCAGGTACTCTTTTCCCTGATAGCTAGTTAGTTTGTGGTTGATGAGAAATGGGTTTGTTTAAAAAAATTGTTTATCATGCATGAAAATCCAATGTACTGGGAAGAGTATAGTCAGCTCGGTGTTTGATTTAATGAAAGTCTATTCAATCCAGGGCTCATGTAACTATTGAGCAAATTTGATATTTTTTATGAAAATTTATAGCAAATGGAAGTCTTGTTATTAAGGCTTATCTGGCTAACTCCCGAGCACATAGTTGCTCACTTATGCCTGCAGTCGATTCTTTTTTTTCTTTCTAAAATACTGTGAGTCAACTCTGACTCTGATGAGCCCTAACGACTGGGATGTAGAACAGACCAGCAAGGTAGGAATATGAAACTTATTCAGAATGAAGATTGCAGTGATATGAATTATTACTTACATGTTAACAAGATTAGGAATAGAAATAGGATCTAAATATGAACACTGCATCCAATCTATACCCAAAATTAAAACCTAAATGGCAGGAATCATATTCTAACTTCTAAATGTATTGCACAACAAAATGAGGGCCCTTGGTGATACCTTTTGAGATTCAATATTGTAGCCTTGTAGGCTCTTATTGGATTAGATAATTTTGACAGAGCAACATGCAACTGTAGAAGCTGGCTGTTAGCTTCAATTCATGACATTTATCGATATATACCATGATATAATTTTGAGCTGGTGTTTGTATTTCTTATCATTCCTTTATCTTTAGAACTTAGTATTTTTTTTCTTAACTGTGTTATGACACTTGTTATTGCAGTGGGTTGAAGAGCCGACACTTCTGGTCACTCGTTTTGAATATGCAAACCTTTTCCACACAATTACAGACTGGTACAGTGCATATGTTAGTTCCAGAATTACAGATTTACCAAAGCGTCCTAACGTAGTTTTCGTGGATGGCCATTGCAAGGTACGTGATGCACTATGCATTTTGTTATTGGTTCAATATTTTCTGTTTATTGAATGAGTTATGGCCCTGTTTGGGACCGCGAGTAGCGAACGCGCGTTCGCTACTCACGACCGCGGCCTGGGAGTCGCTTCTGCGATTTTTCCCTCCGTAGTTCATTTGCTCGCGTTTTGTGTGGTGTGCGTTCGGCAGAAGCGCGTTCGTCGCAGGGTGTTTGGCGGGATTATTTCGCTTTTTTCGCGATTCTCGCTCATAAGCTACGCCATCGCGGTCCCAAACACGCCCTATGGCCAACCAATCAGTTTCTTCAGCTATTATTGGGGTATAAACAACTTTGGTCACATTTTGTGTTCTTGATCTTTAGCTTGGTTCATGCATTGATAATATGCGCATGGTCATCTTCCTGTTTTTTCCTCGTTATTGTGTCATGTCTGCTTCTCGTGTTTGAAAAACAATTGCAACCAGAAGCAGTCCTGGATCCGCTCGCCTGAGCTGTCAGTTCCTTTCTTTTAATGAACAGATCAGTTCCTATGTTCTAGATATGTGGAAAATAGCACATCTATATTTTTGGTATATAGCCCAGTCTGCCCTGATGCCTCAGCCAAAGCTTTTGTCAGTCATACATAACTTCCAGATTGTAGGTTAGGGTTAGAGTATAGATGGTAGGTTAGGATAGAATCCCAGACTGCCATATGTATCCACGGAGGTGCCTTGCCCTCCAAGACTCTGTACTCTCATATATACCGCCCTAGGGGCTCATTGCAATACATCGACTACGGTATACACGCATCCTACCTTCCTACAGTATTGCTCCTCCATGTGATTTTATTTCAGATTTAGAATGCATAACTTAATAGATACTGGATGAGAGGAAGAGAAGTATGCTGGTGTTGGCTGAATCAAGGATGTGTTTTTCTTGGTTTTCTTTTGGTTGCTCCGCGTTTAGAGCAAACTGTGTCGTTCTTCAGTTGAGAAGACCCTGGATGTCTTTCTTAGTTAAAGCGGTGAACTGTTAGGGAGATGTCTGCTTTTACCTTTCTGTCGTGAAGTGTTAAACCTATGACTGTAATTTTGTTACCTTAGTAATGAAATTCGGACGAGGCCCTTAGTGGAAAATAATGCAATAGATACTCAACTGCTAGGTAGCAGCCAACTTATTTATCTATGCTAAGATTTATCTCTGTTTTCTCTCTCTGTATATTCTTTGTCAAAGTGACAATGTGACCTTATGACCACAGGCACAATTGGAGCAAACATGGGAAGCACTTTTTTCAAGTGTGGCCTATGCTAAGAACTTCTCTGGTCCTGTCTGTTTCCGACATGCCATTCTTTCACCTTTGGGCTATGAGACTGCCATGTTCAAGGGGCTTAGCGAGAGTTTCAGTTGTGAAGGTGCCTCTGCTGAGACCCTGCGAGGAAAACCGGACTATGAGAAAACAGCAAGATTATCAGAATTTGGAGAGATGATTGTAGCTTCTTTTGATCTTCTACAGGATGACATCATGTCATCCAAAAAATCAAATGGGCTCAATGTTCTCTTTGTTCGGCGAGAAGACTACTTGGCCCACCCACGCCACAGTGGTAAGGTTGAATCCAGACTAAGCAATGAGCGGGAGGTGTATGATGCAATTGAAAAGTGGGCAAAAGGTCTGAAATGCAAAGTAAATGTTGTCAACGGTCTTTTCGCCCACATGACCATGAAGGAGCAACTCGGTGCTATCCTGGAGGCTTCAGTAGTAATAGGGGCTCATGGGGCTGGTCTAACACACTTAGTCTCAGCTACTCCTGATACAAAGGTTCTTGAGATCATAAGCAGCATGTACCGGCGTCCACATTTTGCTTTGATCTCACAGTGGAAGGCTTTGGAATACCATGCCATAAACCTCCCAGGTTCATATGCTAGGATCACAGATGTCATAAGTGAGTTGAGTAAAATACTGACAACTCTTGGATGCTGAAACAGAGGTTACATACTGGTCATGCTAACTGCTCTGATGCATATTATTTTAATTGGAGAGGGTATTGCACTTGCACATATTATTGCTATCTGAGAACCATAGCATTCCCAGTTCCCAGCAGAGTTTTAGGCTGCGAAACGCGGAACCAGGGTCTGATGACAAAGCCTACCCAGATTGTCCACTCCATCGTTGTATTCTTTTCCAGCTTATAGATTCATCAAAACTTCCGATCTTGAGTGTTGAGTAATGAGTATGGACAACTGCCTGATGGAGCACGGCATATGTTTTCCTTTGTGCATGCTGTATGATCCACCCAGTTTTGTACTTCTGTCAAGCTGCCGAAGCGAGGTCGGCAACTCCAATGAAAATGTAAGACGAAGTGAAATGAAATGTTGCCAGTGAATCACAATGCTCTTGCTCTAGCGAACTTTGTTACTTTATCTGTTGGGATTATTATTGTAGCTGTATTATTGATGTGTGGATCATTATTGTGGTTATATTATTCTAGCAAACTGATTTGTGGATTCTGGTGTGCGCGCTTCGACATGCTACACCAAAATTGTTTATCCTGGTCACATCCCATTTATGCTATGGTTGGTAGTTTCTCCTGGCTATCGCAGTAGCAAACACAGAACTAGGTTATGCCGCCTTGATTAATAAGGCTATTACAACTACTACAAATGAATGACCCCACTACCTTTGCAGCTTTGCCTCTATTTTTCAGTAGAATGTATGACTTGCTCACTTTGGTTTCATTCCACCAAAAAATGAATCCACGAAAGAACTCTGATGCCTTATCTTTGGCTTCGATTCTGATGTCATCTTCAAATCTTCTTTCCTAATACGAAGTTCATGAGAGAATTCATTATTTGACACTAGAAGATGACTCAATTCCTTTCGTAACACTAAAAACTTTTCGATCCCTTGTATGACGTCGAGCTTAAACTTTCATACCTTATTTGGCATTTCTATCACTTCCATTTGTTAAGTCAGGTGAAATGAATATCAAATCACTCCAAATTCATTACACCTTTTTTGGTTATAGAATAAATAGAGATGAATCCATTTTGCTTAAAAACACACATATACCTAATACCTTTGTAGTTTTCAAACTAAAATTAATCAAATATGGCTATGTTTCAAACATATTTGAATTTTAAGGTACCGAAATACTTCCCAAAACTATGGCAAAGTAATTAATATATCGTCAAATGGGATGTGGTAGTTTTTATTTCCCTTCATAAGTTACGTAGAGAAATACGGGGTTCTTTTAAAATTCCACATTCTTCACAATTCTACTACATGTGGAATTTGCAGGTGTTCATTCTTGCATGTATTTTAATGTTAGTAAGCACAAAATTTCCAGCCTTGTTAGCCAGCTTTTCATGCAAACGAGTACCCGACCAAACTGCTGTGATGATGAAGAGCTTTGGCCTCATAAGAAAATGTGGTGGGAAGACATCTTAATTTAGTCTCTCTACATGCAGTAGAACTTGGATGCAGCTACAAAAGGCCATAGAGAAGATGCTCTACAAAGTTATCTAATGGAAACTCTACTTGCAAAGCAATGTAGTCAAGATATTGCCATGTAGTCAGAAGTTTGAAGCACAATACCTGATATTTGTCCATTATCACGAATGCTTGCAATAAATTTTGTACAAACAAGTATATCTGTCCCTTCCCGTTTACAAAAAAAAAAAAAATCAGCAAAGGTCGATTTTGAAGTGCAATAGCAATATGCTTTTCTGTTTATTTATGTCAGAGTACAAATTATTAATTCATATGCCTATGCTCGAAGCCGAGTTTTCATCACGCAAACCATCCATGCAAACAATGAACTCCATGATTTTTCTGAGTAAAAGTAAAACCAAATGTTTTCATCACGAAAACCACAATTATTCAAACCACAAAGTCCGGAATTTTATCTAGTAATACATACCATACAGGTGGGCCCACCATGTGAGGATGACGGGCTGGGAAAAAAAGCCGGGGAAACTCACCAACGCGGAAAAAAAAGCCGAGAAAAAACGGACGCAGCCGGGTGGAAGGAAGAACCAGTGCGGGCCGCCAGGCGCTCGCTATCAGCACTTGAAACATGTTTTGATGCAAAGTACCATTGTACTTATCTGATGCCAATTGTTTCACTAAATCTATCTTTGTAGTGTATTTATTTTTGGTATTGTATATATATTTTCTATAAACTTGATCCAAGTTAGAGAAATTTTACTTAGGAAAAACTAATCTACACTTAATTGATTTTATGTCATGTGTCACGACCCATTAGCTAGTGTTTTCCGCTTGAGAATATACTCGACTAATTTCTGTACTAGCTAGTGTTATCGCTAGTGGATCTCAGTCAGCTATCCGTAGTTCATTGATTATTTTGTGAATCTATGTTGTTATTTGCCGCCAATATCTCTTCTGTGTGCACCTTGTTGGGTTCATTAATTAGATTTGTTCTGTTCTTGATGTTCTTGAGAATCAAAATCGATCTGTTACTTCTAGGAAGTCCTGTTTGATTTACTAGGAAAAATTCTTATATATTTTTGCTTCTTACCCGCTGCCTTAGTGTGTAACGAGCTGAGGAAACGAGAGTATATCGGTGGATACTGACTTACTGCTGAACTATATACTCTAGGTGTTTGGGTAACTACCGCTGCACTTTGTTTACCGTGAAAGATGTGATAAACACAAGCATAGACTTGTCCGTCGCTAGTTGGTCGGTATCAGAAGTTTTATTATCTGATTCAAAGTCTAATTTGCTCAACATTTGTGAACTGCTGCAGTGCCACAATATGGATAAAATTGGCTTGCACGCTATGGTTCTTTGTAGGCCTAGCAAGTTGTCGACTTGTCGTAGACGCCTAGACGGTAATTTAATTGATTGTTAAACTGATGTAGGTTCGATTCATCGACGCATTGTATGTGTTTGAACTTATCGATAATTATGTTTTAAAGGTATACGGGAGATATATGTGCCTAAGAAATGAGTACGTTGTGAAAATTCAATGGGATAAGGTCGTTGTGTTTTTATAGATATGAATCTACATGTGTATATGTCAGCTCTTGAAACATGTCTCGGAAAATGTACCAATGTACTTATCTGATGTCACTTGTTACACTAAATCTATCTTTATAATGTATTTATTTAATAGTAATGTATATATTAATATAATTTTCTATAAACTTGATCCATGTTAGAGAAATTTTACTTAGTAAAAACTAAACTAACATTTAATTTTGAAAACAGCGATGGTACAATAAATACAAAGATGAGCAAGGCAACTTATTAGCAGCAGTTAGCAATTGAACTGTAATATTATAGGCAATAGGGAGCCAAATTGTGTGTTCTGCATTTTAAAATGGACGGAGCAGCAAATGAAGCTTTGGTGCTACAAGACAAGCGTGCATGTTGTATATATACATCTCCGGTGCTGCAGCATAATTGCCACGCGGATCGACGATCATGGCGACAACATCAACAAGAATCTTACACCTTCTCCTGACCCTTTTCATCCTCTCCGGCAAGAGAACGTCGTCTTCAGCTTCCAGCGACGTCGATGCATTCCTCGGTTGCCTCTCCGCGGACATCCCGTCTCGCCTCGTCCACACCCCATCAACCAGCAACTACTCCGCGCTCCTGCTGTCCTCCGTCCGGAACCTCCGCTGCGTGTTGCCGGGGACCGTGACCCCGCTCGTGATCGTTGCCGCCACCGAGCCCGGCCATGTCCAGACCACTGTTGTCTGTGGCCGCCGCCACAGCGTCCGCATCCGCACGCGCAGCGGCGGCCACGACTACGAGGGCCTCTCCTACGCCTCCCTGGACCCCCACCAGGGATTTGCCGTGCTCGACCTCGCCGAGCTCCGCGCGATCCACATCGACGCCGCAAGAGCCGAGGCCTGGGTCGGGTCGGGCGCCTCCCTCGGCGAGGTCTACTACGCCGTCGCCGCGGCGAACTGCAGGCTGGGGTTTCCCGCGGGCTCCTGCCCCACTGTCTGCTTCGGTGGCCACCTGAGCGGTGGTGGGTTCGGTTCGCTGGCGCGCAAGTACGGTCTGTCCTCTGACAACGTTCTGGATGCCGTCGTCGTGGACGCCCAGGGGAGGCTGCTGAGCAGAAGCACCATGGGGGAGGACCTCTTCTGGGCTATCCGGGGCGGCGGCGGCGAGAGCTTCGGCGTCGTCGTGTCCTGGAAGGTGAAGCTGGTGCGCGTGCCTGAAACCGTAACCGTGTTCGGCATCCGGCGATTCAGGAACCAATCCGCCATCGACCTCGTCACCAAATGGCAGCACATCGCGCCATTCCTGCCCAGGGACCTGTACCTACGCGTCCTCTTGCAAAACCCGCAGGCGGACTTCGTCGCCCTGTTCCTCGGCCGATGCGGTCGCCTCGTCGACATCATGCGACGTCGCTTCCCGGAGCTTGGGATGACACAGGCGAACTGCCAGGAGATAAGCTGGGTCCAGTCCACCATCTTCATGGAGTTCTTCACGACCGACAAGCCACTGGAGCTGCTCCTTGACAGGAGCAACAAGCCGGACTACTACCTCAAGGTCAAGTCGGACCATGTGCAAGAACCAATCCCGACGCACGCGTGGGAGAGCTTATGGGCGAAGTGGCTCGATCAGCCCGGCACGCCGCCGATCATGCTCGATCCCTACGGCGGCCGAATGGGCAGCATTTCGCCGTCGGCGACGCCATTCCCACACAGGAACTACCTTTACCAACTGCAGATCTACTCCTTCTGGTTCGAGAATGGGACAGATGCACTGGAGAAGCGGATCAGCTGGGTCAGGGGAGTACACAAAGACCTGGAGCCGTACGTGTCCAAGAACCCGAGAGCTGTGTATGTGAACTACAGGGACTTGGATCTGGGGACGAATGAATTGGAGGGTAACGTGACCAGCTACGACAAGGCTAAAGTTTGGGGGGAGAAGTATTTTAAAGGTAATTTTGAGAGGTTGGCGGCCGTGAAGAGCAGGGTGGATCCTGAAGATTTCTTCCGGAATGAGCAGAGCATCCCTCCTCTTCATGCAGCAAAAGGATAGAGCTCCACACAATATCAATACAGTATTTTTCGGTTTTGTCATTCGAAATTCTAATCAATAAAATCATCGATGCACAAAAACTAAATAGGAATCAAATGAAAATTTGGCAGAGACAATCTTTGCAAGGCCAGCACAGACAAACAGAAAAGAAATGTGGGGTGTTCGGATTGTGGCCAAGTAAATCTATCGGTAGTGCCAACATTTAGAAAAAAGAAATTATGTTTTGATTGTTACCGTGCCAAATTGTTTCGGTCAAAATATATTGAGCATGAATCTTGTATTGTTGACAAAATCTTAGGAATCTCATTGTGCAAAATGTTTGCAATTCGGATACATCATTAGAAAGACGGGCGCGTCGTTGCCGCATCATGACCTGCAGCGCAGTGATTGGTAGGAAGGCTGGTGATATATTTTTTTTAGGATTTTAGACTGTGGATAATTTCTTAAAACTTTAGAGTATTTCTAAGTTAAAGTGCATGGATCATGGATTGATCACAACAAAGTTGTGGTATTTTTCCGCAAAATTTTGGACTGTGGGTAGATTTGCAGAAAGTTTAGGGTCTTTTCTGTAAAATCTTGTGGATCGTTTGTTAATTTCTGTAAAGCTCGGGTTTGTGGGAGATGCATGGATCGCGGGTTGATTATCATAAAATTACTTGAGAGGTGGCTCGATCGAGAGAGATGTCGTGAAGTTGTTTGAGAGGTGGCTTAAATAAATGGTAGTTATGTAAAGCTTGAGGGGGCTTCATTAAATTATCAGAGCAGTGGTAGGAGTACAATTTAATTTTGATAAAGTTTGGGTTTTTTTTGTAAATTTGGCAGTCCTCTTCGCATTTCTTCAAAGCTCGAGGGGGTTTCTATAAAACTTCTTGAGAGGTGGTTTGAGCAAATGCTATTTCTGCAAAGTTCAAGGGGATTTCCATAAAATTACCCTAGTGTAGGCCGGACTATATATTAATTTTGATAAAGTATGAGTTTTTTTTGTAAAACTGCTGTCACACTCAGTTTTATAAGGACAAACCGAATGCACCTTTTATGCATGCTCAAGATCAATTTTCATGCATAAAGTGACATCATTAGTGTAATATCACCACATATATCATTACAACATTTATATTACAAAATGACCAGACGGTCTAAACAGAAAATTACACATTGTGTATCTATCGCAACAGAGTAGGCACCATCTTCCACAAGAACATTGACTAGGGGCACGCCAGCCTAGAACTCTAGGTCTTCATGAAGCATATCCTTCTGGCTTCTGTCTCTCTGAGCAGCAGTGGGGAGAGAAACAACATAGGTTGAAAGGAAAAATGGTGAGTACACCTGGAGGTGTGTACTCCGCAAGTGGAGGCAAAATATATGCATAACATGCAGGCTTAGAGTAAGGAATATTTTATTTGGTGGACCGGAAAGGTTAAGTTCTAGTTGGTCAAGTTTTAATTAAGCACCTAAGATATTAAGTGTATTTAAGGATTCTCAAAACCAATCAAGGCACAGGTCACCTACCTGTCCTGATCCTAAGGTTAAAACATCTCATAACCAGCTCTCAAACCACAGTTCCACCCCTGTGATGCACCCAAACCACCAACTAACCATGTGAGGGTCCAGACCACTTTTGACCATGAGCACGACTGTTATAACAATTTTTAACACTCTACAGAGGTTGTACAACTTTACCCACAAGTCACGTAAACGTTCACAGAAACGTTAAACCCAACCATGCTGTGTAGATCAGGCACTTTCACACTTCCTTAGGTGTGATAGCATAAGAACGCTACGAGGCTTTTACATAGGTTCACCAACACGTATTAACAGGGTTACAAAGTGTCAGCGACACTCGAGGTTTCTTGCCGGACTCTTGGGAACTATGCCCTCATCCAGCCCAGATAGCTTAACACAGACCGCTGGTTTACCCTGCTTAATTAGCCAAGACCATAGTCCACTAGTTGTCGTGGTTGTACTGTAAGTCCCGAGTGGTCACTCCACGGACATGTCCTTATAAACATTGACTCAAGCAAGGCCAGCAACAAACAATCACACGACACCATTCAAACCACTTGCTTGAGTCACCTAGGGTGTTCATGTTGCTAACCATAACCCACATTAACAAGTTGTATAGTCATTAGTCAAGTTAAGATTAAAACCAATCCATGTTGAGCAAACTAAGTATATTCTACCCATATAGGTAACCTCTAAGGGCAAGCAAGAAATGATCATGAAATTCTAATAAACAATCCTTAATAGAATTCCCATCAAAATTAGACATCTAATGCATGAAAGTATAAATAAAAGATGATCATTGTGTATAAAAGAAAAAATATAAAATAGCAAGATGTCAATGACACTTGCCCGTTTCCCGATGCTCCACTGCTCAGAAACGTTCCTTCACGTGCAGCAATCAACTTAAACAATGCAATGCTACCACTAAGAACCATACACAAGACAATAAAATCATTTTAGAAAAAAGCGTACAACTAGCTAACACAAGCTAGTTACAGGCGCTAGGGCGCAAGGAACACTCGAAACGAAGCTATGGGTGAAACGGGCACAACTATCGGTAGAGATTATATTATAAGAAAGAAAGAACTATATGCTTGATTCATTTTATTTAAACAAAACATGTATGGAGGATATTTCAGAGAAATAACTTTTGTTGGAATTAATTAAATTAAATTCACTACAAGGTTTCGGACCTACTGCGACCGATTTTTATGGCAACAAGTGGTTTTGGTCGCTATACACCGGGGTTACTGCGACAATATTCCATAATGGTCACGATAGGCGGGTATGTTGCGACTAGTTGTGGGCCGTTGCATTGCTTATTGCGTTGGTCGCTAAACGTCAGGGTCTATGGCGACGCATGGACATGTGTCGCAATTGTGGAAAGGGTATTGCCACGGTTTTTTCCTAATTGTTGCAATTGTTGCCCATTTTGCAACGACTATGACACGTTGCTATATGTAGTGTCGTGGGTTGTGTTGACATTTCTTTGCGTGAACACTTAAGAATAGATTTAGAATCCATCCTTAGCGACAGCGCTAGAAATGCTTGTTGACATTTCTTAGCGTGAACACTTAAGAACAGATTTAGAATCCATCCTTAGCGACAGCGCTAGAAATGCTTATTGGCATTTCTTAACGTCACTACTAACGACGCCGAGTTAGCGTGAACATCAAGACTTGCCAAAGGTAAGTCTAAATGATCATGAACGAATCCGCAAGCGCACAGATAAACCATTGTAGCATTTCCCCAAGGAAGGAGAATATTCCAAGGGTATCGTATCCGTGGAAGGCAATGACAGATATCATAGACTTATGCTTTTGCACTGAATGTAAACCAAGAGATAGATATAGAAAACAACAACTCAAAGGCAGGGGTAAAATAAAAGATATGATAGGGTAGTGTGACACACACTCAGATCTACCTCTACTCTAGTACTCTACGGCTTAGGGGGAACATACGAGTTAGCTCTAGGTCATAATGCACTAAACATACAAAGCTAGAAGATACAAGAGATAGACATGAAACATTGCATGAAAGGGTAAGGTTCAGCACCCAAGTACAAATGGGGAGATAGCCCGCGACGACCAACACTCTGCGAAACTATACTTTAGACTCCTACAGCAATACCTCAGCGCGGAGGGTTCCAAAGGGCCCATAAGCTATCACCACTATGGCCTACCTCAATCGTTACGGGGGCATGCTTAAACTAACGTAGCCACACACAACCCAGGCACCATGCCTGCGTTGCTGCTAGACTTCACCCGGCTCGGGCTGTTGTGACCCAGGGTGAGAGCCACCAGAAGACTGGTCAACTTAGACCGAGTACCGTAGCTTGAACACAAACTTCATGCAACACTAACATGCCATCTAACAAGATCAAACTAGGGCTAGACATACGAACGGATACAAACTCTCTTATGTCTAGTTAACAAGATCGAAGGGTCGTGTTCGTGAAGAACACGAGCCTCTAACTTATGAACAAACACATAAGGAATGAGTAAATCATCCTTCAAGTGGATCAAAAGGTAGTGTTCTCGAAGAACACGAGCCTCTAAATGATGAACTAGAGATGAACTCAGGAACATATCAATCATATAATCTACCACTACTTTATATGAAATAGTTGAATAACTGAAGTAGATCAAAGTCATACAAAGAAATAAAGATACAAGAGAACTCATACCTAGACTCCAAAGTAGACTTGGAACCTGAATAAGAGCTACTCTAGCCTACCCCCTAGCTTTGGAGACTAAAAGTGAGAGGAGAATGAGAGAGTGGTGTGTGAGAAATGGGAGACCCTCTCCTTCTTTTTATAGGCAAGGAGGAGGCTTGCTTCGGGGCTCAAACTCCACCAGTTCACCCGGGGATGCAGCAAGTGACCAATTGGGAGCTACCACGTGGAAGGCTGAGATGGAGTGGCACTAAGGTGGTTCAACTGATCCTAGGATCGGCCGCTCCCCTAGGCCCTCCACTCGGGGTGTGTTTCCTCTGGGTGGCTGCCCTGTGGGCCCTTTGATCCTTCCCCCGTGCATGCCTCATTTTGGAATCCAAGGTGGGCCCTTTGATCCATGTGAAGTCCATGTGTCACTCTCTGATTCGTCGGTGAGTGCCTCTCTTGGATCAGTGATGTGGATTGCTGCGTGTTTCCTTGGTGGCAGCCACCTCCTCAGCTGAGTTGGCATGGATCTTTCATAGAAGGTGGGTTTCCATCTCTTTTCATGCTTATTTCACCTACATACAAATAATCTCCAAGGACAAGTGGAACTACATTATTCAAACCAAAATGCAAGTAAATAATGCATATGCCTCCATTTATATGAGAATATTGATGGCTGAAAGTAGTACTTAACAGCCGTCAACAAACTCCCCCAAGCTAACCTCTTGTTCGTCTCGAAGCAAGACATTAGAGACTTAGGTTGGTTGATCAGGAGTTGCTACGATGTCGTATCCTTAACTTATGGCAAACATACAGCAAAGTACTCTACCAAGAGTTGAACAAGTTGGCAATGTTCTTACCATTCACTCGATGACATGGGGCATATAGCTTGACCTGCCTTAGGCGGTTGAGAGACAGAATGGTTATATAGCAAATGCATAATCAGTCATACCTTGATCAGCTATCAATCCGGAGGTTTTGCAAATTTTTTTCAAAAGAAAATCAGAGTTCCTCAAATGATACTCTTGGATCGGTCAAAGTGTATGGTTCCTCACCAAGGCATTAAGTTGCCTTTCTTCACATCCTACTCCTAATAGGCTTATGTGGAGCTATAGGTAGGGAAGAAATGTGGCATACTTGTCTCTCATATTTTGCTAAGTCAAAAACCGGATCCTTGGAAGAAACAAACATACATCCTGATCAAGATGTGCATATGTGTGTGATGGTAATGAGCATGGTAAGGTGTACATGTTGACAGCTGTTATCCACTCATTTCATACCCGTCAACATGTACATTTTGGCATGAGAAATGTTCGCCAACACTAGAATAGGGCTTAAACTAATCATTTCCACAAGTGTTGGTAATTATGCAAATACAGGCAATTAGCACTAGGAAGAGGAGCAAAAGCACATGTCTTTGATCCAAGTACTTCAAGCCCAGTCAATGAGGGGCTGCCACATAGGATTCTCCTGGATCAATGACATCACCAATCCATGTGATACACTCTCGACGAATCACGTACTGCCACGTCAACTTCATATGGATTCAAGGGCCCACTTGCCACCCAAACCGCCAGGAAACTTGGCATGCACGGGGGAGAGATCATAGGGCCCACTTGTCAACCACCTGGAGAAAGCACAACATGAGGGGAGGCCCAGGGGTTTCGGCCGACCCTAGGATCGGCTGAACCGCCTCTGGGTCCTCTGATCCCCACCTTCCACGTGTTGCTTCATGATTGGTCACTTGTTGCAATCCCGGGCGTTTTGGCGACATTTGGTGCCCGGAGCAAGCCACTCCCTTGCCTATAAATAGAAGGGGAGGGCCCTCATTCTTGGACACACACTTCTCCTCCTCCTCTTCATTTTGGCCTTGAAGCCTCTCTCTTTAGGAGAGGAGAGCTCTTTGTATAGGATTAGTGCTAGGAAGTGTGGGGGAATGCTTGGGGCCATGTCATGTTCATGACATCTTCCTCAAGAACGATCCTCAGCGGTGCCTTTGTTCTTCATTTAGACTAAAGTGAGTATTTCGACATTTTCTATTTAGACTAAAGTCGTATGCATGCATAGGCGATTTGTTATTGTGTTCTTCGTTCGTTCTTGATTTAGAGGGTTGCGTTCTTCGAACACAACCCTTTCGATCTAGTAGACCTAGATCATAAGTTTGCATCCCGTTTGTATGTTAGCTTGTCTATTAGAGTAAAGTTGATGCTCCTGCATATCTCTAATTAGATCAAAGTGCATTAGTGATCTTGCACGAGTGATAGAGCATACCTTGAGCTAGTGCCAGTATCTCCCTCGCGGATTCGTAGTTCCGTATTTATATGGAGTGCTATAGTAGGGATACCGGGACGTCAGACGGTGTCAAGCTATAGTAGTAATCAGTGGTGTAGACATGGTGTCTGGACCATAGGTTATCCTTCGAATACCAAGTGCATTCGCGTAATGATAGAGGTAGGCCGCAGTGGTGACAGCTTGTTGGACCCTTCAAAACCCTCCGCGCCTGTGTACCGAGTAGGGCCCCGTTGCCAGAACATATTCCTAGTCTTAAACAACTAGGGTGGGTTGGCGCCCAAGGCGAGTGTTATACCTGAGAGACCGTGCTGGACTCTGCGCTCTGTCAACCTGATCCTTTCTACCTATCCTATCAACTAGTGTTGTGTCCTTAGACCATCAGCTAGGCCAGAAACCAGAGCTCCTCCGTCCTAGGAACGAAACCCGACGGGAATACTCATTCTCCTAGGGAGAAGTGCTACAACAGTGTATCCGTGCGCTTGCGGATTCGTTCGCCCTCGTCAGTTGACCCGGGAGTTTCTTACATGCTCACGCTAGTGCGCCAGTGGTGGTGACGTTAAGAAACGCCAACAGTACACTAGGCCCGGAAATGGGTGCTAGATATTACCATGCTTTATATGGGAAATGAGGGATTGATGGTAAGGTGGACACTAGCCCCGGAGTAGGAACTAGTTATTACCATCTATATGGTGGAACTCTTTGTCTTGCACATATCAATCCCTTTTTCTCCTTTTGGAATTTTTTCGAGACTTGGGCTAGCTCTCTTTCTTTTATTTTTGCCATGCTTTTGAGCATGCTTTTATCTCTTTTTTTTCTCTTTTTTTCAGCTAGCCCTTTGTCTCTATTGGAGATATTCGGAGAGGGATGAATGATACAAAGATGCATAGAGTATTATTTGTGGAAGAATGCGTAAGAAAATGGAACAAATGATGAATGCTAACTTCCAGTGTAGAAGTTTAGCATGAACGTGTACGCGATCTTGATCAGGGGAGTATGAGTTCTAACAAGGGTCACAACAATTTGACAAAGCTCAATGAGAGAACAAGCTGCATATGTGGAGGCTAACAAGAGCTAGAATCTACATATGGCCTTGGATAGGAAATGCTCATCATTGAGGAACTCATCATGTTTTTGATTTTTCAAAAAGGAAAACTCTGGATGTCAAGCATCACTAGGTACAAGATCATAGCACTCTATTATACCATATCATGTCTCATAACAACTCAGGCATGGATCATGCTTTTTGCTACCCATAGTTTTCAAGCTAAGGTTTGAACATACAAGCCAACAAACTCAAAACTTAGGTAGGATACAAAGTTGTAAGCAAGACATACGAGAAGAATAAACAGAGCAACTATTCATCATTTCAACCATAAAGGCAAATCATTCTTACTATGCATATCAAAGCGAACTAAACCAAACCTAACGATGAAAGCAAATATATCTTTTTGGTCTTTTTATTTTTGCAGAATTTTTTTGATTTTCATTATAAGATATTCTGAAAACAAAGAAAGATACAAGTTACCTCAGGATGGGGGTCCTCCCCCAAGCTAGCTTCAGGCTCACTGCTGAGGAGGGTAGAAGAAACCCCGACTCGCAAAGTAGGTCCTCTGCTCCTCCATGTGTCGCTGCTGTGCCTGCTGCATGGCTTCAATCCTCTCAGCAGCCTGACGCTGCCACGCTGAGGTAGACTCGACGTGGGTGTTCAGCGTCTCCTCCAATCCCGTGACCTGGACGGTGCGCTCTCCCATCTGCTGCGCGAGCTAAGCATCACGTGTAGAGGCTAAGGAGTGCCGCCTGAAGGACGAAGATAGAGGCGGACCACCGGAGCTAGAACTAGCGGGTGTCGCCCACTGAGCACCGCTCGCACTCGCCCAAGCCGTACCACTCACACTCGGATGGTAGGCGGGCTGATCCAACCAGGTGCATATCCAGGGGTAACCCCGAACATGTACCCCGCCGGGCCCCTCCTGCCACTGGTGGTGTAGTAGGTTGTGGCTGTGGCTGTGGTGGTGGCTGTGACTGCTGCTATTGCTGCATGTGTTCTCTCTTTGCCGCACTTCTGGTGGACCTGCCTGAAACACTAGCACAACGGCTTTCCTCTTGTGTAACAAGGGGAATGGTTAGTGACTCCGAGCTATACAATCGAAATCCCGGGTTAGGTAACGGGATTTGATTTGCATAACCCAGGAAGAAAGTCAAAGAATCATTTGGGCCTCTCTTAAGTATATGCCCTTGGATTAAGTATGCCTCATCAATGAGAACTCGGGGTGTCCCGATGAAGGGTACGGGATTCCCGCTAAGGCCCCCGAGTCTGAGAGCAATACGAGTCACCAAAGACGTACACTAAATAGGACCTATCATCTTAAAATTCATCAACCACTGCCGAATCATAGCTTTAACGGGAGAGACCTTGATCTGTTTAGTAGCAGCGTATAAAAGCATCAACTCATCGTTGCGCACAGGCCGAACATCCTCTCGTGGAAAGAGAGTAATGGCGAGCCACTTGTGCCACAAATGGAGAGTGGGATGCACAATATAATTGCACCGAGCACAAGTTTGCCACAATAAACTAGTCTAGAAATGTCTGCCCAGAAAGAGTCTCGAACAAAACCCTCACAAGCCTTCTTCAAAGAAAGGGTACAACGATGATTAAAACCAAGGAGGCGACTAAGTTCTTTCCATGAAACTCGGTAATCGGCCCCGAAAAGACGAAACTCAATACCATCGGGCACCTCGGTAAGAGAGCAAAGAAACTGGATGGTGAGGGGCCGAGAGCCATGCTCTGTGACCGGCACAAACTCCTCCCAACCAAGAGCATACCAAATGGAAGGAAACTCGAGGTTCATACCTGTCTTCTCCATGAGTGCTAGGTCAAAGTCCCTGGTGTGGGCGAAGACTCAGTCCTTCAGGAGAGCATAGGCTTGCTCCTCTTGAGCGCCCCGCAAGCTGAGGTAGGGGGTGTCATCGACGACCTCCTCCATTGCTTGTGGTTCGGCTTGCTCTTCTTGCTCTTCTTCATAATCCATCGTTGATGGGCTCAACGTTGGCTCGGCGGGGATGAAAGAACTCGCACTTGCCCGCGAACGGGAGCGTGTCACCCTCCAGAGAGTGTTCTCCGCCCAATTCATGCTAGTATACAACAACGGGACAACAAGAGCAACTCGGTCATGGATTAGTGAAATCGAATGAAATTCTTACCGAGCTTGCTCCACCAATAGCAATACTTGCAGCAACACAATAGAGAGAACACTTGATGATCCAAACTTGAGCAAGAAATCCAAGAAAACCAAGAGAGCAAGGAGTAGAGAGGGGAGTGTGAATGAAATGAGTTGAATTGGGTGAAGAACACCCCCTCTCCCCCTGCTATTTATAGGCAAATGCGCCGGGCATCCAGACATAGCCGTTGGAGCAAGGGGGCCTGCCTGAGTGCTTCGGCCCAAAATCGCCTAAAATATTTTTCAAATGATTTTTCTAGAATTTTCAAACTCAGAAATTATTTTCATAAATTTTATTTGAAAAGGAAAATGGCTAGATAAATCTAGCATGCGGATGCAAGGTTTGGAAAAATCAAATATGCAGTTTTGGAAATCAAATAAAATTTTGGAAAGGGAAATATGAGATAAATACCATCTTTAACCTTTTTGGTAGAAAGGACTCATCATTTTTAGTCTGATGAGTTGGACTCTTCTCAGCGGTTAATTCCACTCGGCACCCCACTCTTGAGAAGTAGAGGGCGATGCCCTTTCAACCTTTCGCCATTCTTTACGAGTTTTCTTTTGCTTCAACTTTGACGGAGATTTCTTCTTCGGGGGTGAAGGCTCCGTCCTTCCCCCAAGCTGCTCAACGCTATCTTGCACCAAATAGCATTACTCTTCTTTATCTTGAAACTTGAACTTCAAGTTCCTCTTCCCAATGCGGAAACGGATCACTCCGGCCCCCACATTTATTCTGGCTCGAACATCACTGAGAAATGGTCGCCCAAGGATGAGCGGCATTCCTCCCTCGTCATCCATATCAAGGACCACAGAATTTGCGAAGACGTAAGAGTTCTTGACATTGACCAATAAGCTCTCAACAATTCCTTCTGGATATCGTATCGTTGAATCGGCGAGTTGGATAGTCCATGCTGTTAGAGAGAGAGCTGGATATCCCAGTTGCTCGAACATGGCCTTGGACATGAGGTTGGCACTTGCACCAAGGTCACAAAGGGCATGCTTGATCGACTTGTAATAAATGGTGCATGTGATAACTGGATAGCCGGGATCTCTTCTGTGCACAACTGCTGATTCCTCCCATGGATCTAGGATTTATTGTACGGGCTTTCCTGCATAGTTAGGAGCATACGTCTTCCTAGGTGGCTTACCCCACCTAGTCGACACTACACTAACATTTTCACAAGAGGACACGGGTTGCCCCGGCATCCTCCCGTTATCAGCAGATGGAACCAAAGCAGCTAACTGAGCTAACTGAGTTTCTAACATTTTGTTAAAACTCAGCTGGCTCTTCTGAGCAGAAGAAAAACTTTCAAGCTTAACGTTGAGACTTTCCAAGGTTTTCTCAAGGGTAGCTAGCTTCTTATTAACACCTTCATTGATTTTAGCCTACCTGAAAACAAGATCCCTCAAGGAGGGTTGGTTGGAGTTGTACGTGTTACCTTGGTTACCTCCTTGATAATAAGGGCATTGTTGATTCCACGGTTGGCCTCCTTGTTGAGGTGGACGATAACCATTATTATTGCCGTTCATGTACATCACTTCCTCCTGAGTTTCAAGACAGTAATTTCCCGAATGCCCAGTGTTGCCACAGACTTCACAAGTAATATGAGAATCCATAGGCAGAGTAGTGGTGGCCATGGCAGCCTTCTCGCTGGTTTAATCATCCAGTCTCTTCATAAGAAGGTCCAGCTTGGCAGTAATCATATCTGCTTCCTTGACAGTATGAGTACCCCTCGGACGTGGTTGGAGTCTCTCATCAGTCCACCCTTGGTTGGATACCATCTTCTCAATGAGTAATTTAGCATTATCAATAGTGAGTGAGAAGAATGCTCCCTGAGCAGCAACATTATTATGGCATCGGGCTGTCGAAGTCAACCCATTATAACAGCTTTAAAGAATAAGCCAATCCTCCATCCCATGGTGAGGACAGGCCAGGATGTACTCCTGAAGCCTTTCCCAAGCCTCTGGAATAGATTCACTTGCTGCTTGCTGGAAACTAGAAATTCTTCCACGAAGAGCATTGGTTTTACCCAATGGGAAGAACTTCTTGAGGAATGGCTCTGAACACTTATCCCAAGTATTAATGGCGTCATGATTCGCATAGAACCACTACTTGGCTTTCCCTGGGAGAGAAAATGGAAACAGTCGAAGACGAACAACATCCATATTTGCACCCCTGATGATGAAAGTGCTGCATAGCTCTAGGAATTGCTGCAGATGGGCATTGGCATCCTCATTTGGCTTGCCACAAAATGGGCTAGCCTGTACCATCGTGATTAGACCCCCCTTGATCTCAAAATTTTCAGTCCCCATTGCCACCTCAGGGCCTTGCAGCACCTGGTCAGTAGAAGGAGCTGAGTACTCACGAAGAGTCTTCTAGGCCATAGCGTTTGATGTGGACGGTACAAAGGAAGCTGGTTCGCCTTCCGAACGAGTACGACGAGGTGAGTCGAAATGAATTCGAGCTTTCCTCACTAGTGACTCGGGATCTTCAGTGAAATTCTCCGGTAAGTCGAAACCAGTCATACACTACCTGTCTTCATCATCCAAAGATAAAAGAAGACAATCAAGGTTAGCCTGCATTGAGAGTTGCCCTAACGTACTCATGATTTATAAAAAGATGCAAATCATAGTCATGATAAACCTGTGCCTTCCCCAGCAATGACGCCAGAAATGCTTGTTGACATTTCTTAGCGTGAACACTTAAGAACAGATTTAGAATCCATCCTTAGCGACAACGCTAGAAATGCTTGTTGACATTTCTTAGCGTGAACACTTAAGGACAAATTTATAATCCATCCTTAGCGATAGCGCTAGAAATACTTGTTGGCATTTCTTAACGTCACTACTAATGACACCGAGTTAGCGTGAACATCAAGACTTGCCAAAGGTAAATCTAAACGATCATGAACGAATCCGCAAGCGCACAGATAAACCATTGTAGCATTTCCCCAAGGAAGGAGAATATTCCAAGGGTATCGTATCTGTGGAAAGCAATGGCGGATATCATAGACTTATGCTTTTGCACTGAATGTAAACCAAGAGATAGATATAGAAAACAACAACTCAAAGGCAGGGGTAAGATAAAAGATATGATAGGGTAGTGTGACACACACTCAGATCTACCTCTACTCTAGTACTCTACGGCTTAGGGGGAACATACGAGTTAGCTCTAGGTTCTAATGCACTAAACATACTGACAAGGCCATGGACCAGGGCCCACCGGGACCTCTAAAAAACGCAGTACGGACCCACGTACGACGTACTTTGACGGCTAATACAACGAGTATTAGGCCCCCGAGTACCCAAGGGCCTGTACGACCTGTTCCCGTCATGGGCCGGAAGGCGGATGGCCCATGGCCACCAGCGCCTTCCCCTCCGAGTACATGGCGGCCCATACAACAGGGTTTCACCGCTGCCTCCGACTAGTCGCTCGTACGAGTAGTTACCGCTCCCCGCCCCCGACTACTCGTTCGCACAAGTAGTTTCCGTCACCGACCTGCGCAGGCTTCATGCAGAAGGCAAAGGGCGCATGGGCCCCTCCTGATCGAGACCCCGGGATCTCCGCGCACGTCCCCCCGCGCACTGCCACACGTCCGCTCCACCACAGCGTCCCGCCCGGGCCTGGCTGATTCGGTGTCAGGAGGTGGATCCGTCAAACCCTGCCACGAATGGCATAGTGGCTATCGTACTGCGAACGACGTGAGAAGTGCTGAGCAGCGAACGACACAGTACATGCTATGCCCTAAGCATCGGAAGGCGTGGTATAGACCACCTACTCGCACGAGTAGTTTTCCGACTCCGACCAGTTCAAGACTTGACCGTCAAGGCCGCAAGTACACGGGCCCCGTCGATATCCCATGATATCTGGGCACATTAACCCGCGACTCGCCACGTGCCGGCCCCTCCACGTCGGTCCGCCCTGACCAGGTCGATTTGGTGTCAGAGGACGGATCCACCTGCTCCTCCACAAATGGGGCAGTACGCGTCGTACCACGGACGGCACGGGAAAATACAGTGCCACGAACGGCACAGTATCCACGGCTCCCTATCCCTCGGGAAGAATGTGCGCAATGCCCGTTTCCCTTCACGATTCCGAGCTCTGACCTCCGTACCTAAGTACGATGGTGAAACCAACCCCAGCGTTTGGTTAGAAGATTACCGACTGGCATGCAACGTCGGAGGAGCGCGGGACGACCTGTTCATCATCAAGAATCTCCCGCTACACCTCGCGGACTCAGCTCACACGTGGCTCGAGCACTTGCCACGTGGCAGGATCGACAGCTGGTTGCAGCTGCGCGACGCTTTCATTGGCAACTTCCAGGGCACATACGCCCGACCAGGGAACCCCTGGGACCTACGCAACTGCAAGCAGATGAAGGGCGAAAGCTTACGCGACTACATCCGACGCTTCTGCAAGCGATGCACCGAGTTGCCCAGCACCACCGACACGGACATCGTCTCGGCCTTCCAGAATGGCACCACGTGTGCCACGTTGATCCACCGGATCGGGCGACGAAAGCCGCGATCTACTAGGGAGCTGCTCGACATCACGACCGACCACGCCAATGGGGAGGAAGCTGTGGTCGCGACGCTCTGTCCCGGCACCAGCAAGGGGAAGCAGCCGGCTGAAGCTGATGACGGTCCATCTGCACCAACCAACAAGAAAAAGAAGAATAAAGATAAGCGGTACCGTGATGACACCTTGGTGGTTGCTGTCGACCGAAAGACAGCAAGACCCAGAAGTGACCCACCGAAGGATCACTTCGAGAAGCTGTTGGAGGCCCCGTGCCCCAACCACGAGGGCCCGATCAAACACGCCTTCAAGGACTGCAACTTGATGAAGTTTTATCTCTCCGGCACGTTGAAGAAGCAAAACACTGTTCCGACCAGCGATGGAGGGAAGGACAAGGGCAACGACGAAGGTGCCTACCCCTGTGAAGACAGAGCTGTTATGATGATCTTCAGAGGATCTGAGGTGCGGCCACCCAGACGCCAAGAGAAGCTGATCGGCGAGAAGTTTACCACGCCGAGTGCCAGACAACTCCAACGTATCTAAAGTGGTCGGAGACACCGGTCATGTTCGACTGTTGCGATCGTCGCGACCACGTCCCACGTCCAGGCAACTACCCACTAGTCGTGTCACCCTTGTTCGGCACCAAGCGCGTGCACAAGGTGCTGATGGACGGCGGCAGCGGCCTCAACGTCATCTACATGTCGACCCTCGACGACATGGGGATCTCGTGGTCCCGACTGCGGCCGTCGACAGTGCCTTTCCACGGGGTCGTACCCGGGATGGAGGCAGTTCCCCTCGGGCAGATCAATCTGCCTGTCACGTTCGGAACTCCGAACAATTTCCGAAAGGAGACCCTTACCTTTGAAGTGGTAGGGTTTCCGGGGACGTATCACGCGATACTCGAAAGGCTAGCTTACGCGAAGTTCATGGCCGTCCCCAACTACACGTACCTCAAGCTAAAGATGCCCGGACCGAAAGGCATCATCACGGTAGGTACAACTTTCTAGTACGCGTACGAATGCGATGCTGAGTGCTTCCAGTTCGCTGAAGCACTGATCCAGTCTGAGAAGCTCTCTGCAGAGCCCCCCTCCGAGGACCAAGATATCCCCGAGTCGTCCAAGCGAGCGGCATGCTCTTTCGAGCCCGCCAAGGACGCCAAGGAAGTGCCCGTCTCTGAGGACGGCCGCACGATTCGTATTGGGATGGCGCTCGGTTCCGACTAGGAAAGCACGCTCGTCGACTTCCTCCGCGTGAACCTCGACGTTTTGGCATGGAAGCCCTCCGACATGCTGGGGATTCCAAGGGAGGTCGCCGAGCACAAGCTTAACATTAAGCCCGGCTCGAAGCCGATCAAGCAGCGTCTGCGCCGCTTCAACTCCGACAAGTGCAAGGCCATTGGTGAGGAAATCAAGAAGCTCCTTAGTGCAGGGTTCATTCGTGAAGTGTACCACCCCGAGTGGTTAGCAAACCCTGTACTCGTTAAGAGGAAGAATGGAAAATGGAGGATGTGCGTTGATTACACGAGCCTGAACAAGGCGTGCCCAAAAGATCCATTTCCTTTACCGCGTATAGATCAAGTAGTCGATTCAACAGTCAGGTGCGAAACCCTCTGTTTTCTCGACGCTTACTCCGGGTATCATCAAATCGCGATGAGTCTGATCGACCAGCTCGCGACCTCATTCATCACCCCGTTAGGCGCATACTGCTATGCTTCCATGCCGTTCGGGTTGAAGAATGCAGGGGCCACGTTTCAGAGATGCATGCGACGCGTCTTTGGAGATCTCATCGGACGGCTAATCGAGGCTTATGTAGATGATATCGTGGTCAAGTCGAAAAAGGTGGGCGATCTGATCCCCGACCTCACTGCGGTCTTCGAGAAGCTGAGGGAGCACGGTGTGAAGTTGAACCCTGAGAAGTGTGTTTTTGGGGTCCCCATGGGCATGCTACTCGGTTTCGTCGTATCGGAACGTGGCATTGAGGGCAATCCCGAGGAGATCTCCGCGATCACGAGCATGGGGCCCATCAAAAATCTGAAGGGAGTGCAGCGCGTCACCGGATGCCTCGCAGCTCTCAGCAGGTTCATCGCTCAACTAGGCGAACGCAGCTTGCCACTGTACAAGATCATGAAGAAGTCGGAGCATTTCGTGTGGACACCTGAAGCGCAAGAAGCGCTCAATTCGCTCAAAAAACTACTCGAGAGCCCGCCGGTGCTCACCGCACCAACAAAGGGAGAGCCGATGCTCCTATACATTACCACAACGACCCAGGTCATGGGCGCCGCGCTGGTAGTCGAGCGTGACGAGCCCCGGAAGACACAGAAAGTACAGCACCCAGTCTACTTTGTAAGCAAGGTCCTCTCCGACTCGAAGACGCGTTACCCGCAAGTCCAGAAGTTGATCTATGCCGTCCTCAACACCAAGCGGAAGCTCCAACATTACTTCGACTCACACCACATCACAGCGGTGTCAAAATACCCGCTTGGTGAGGTCATACGGAGCCCAGAGGCAGAAGGAAGAATTGCTAAGTGGGCCCTCGAATTGATGGGACAGAACATCTAGTACGCGCCTCGCACCGCCATCAAGTCGCAGGCGTTGGCTTACTTCGTAGCCGAATGGACCGAGATCCAGATGCCTCCTGCTCCCATCGAGCATGAGACGTGGCTCATGTACTTCGATGGTTCGCTTATGAAAGAAGGAGCTGGAGTCGGACTTGTATTCATCTTGCCTCTGGGCGTGCGAATGGAGTACATGGTTCGACTACATTTCGCGGCCTCCAACAACGTCGCAGAGTACGAAGCACTCGTCAACGGTCTCTGGATCGCCCTCGAGCTCGGGATCCGATGTCTCAAAATCTGAGGAGACTCCGACCTGGTCGTGGGGCAAGTGATGAAGGAGAAGAATTGCTTAAGCCCCAAAATGGCTGCGTACTGCCGGGCGGTGCGCGAGTTGGAGGACAAGTTTGATGGGCTCGAGCTCAATCATGTGCTGCGAGAGTACAACAAGGCCGCAGATACCCTCGCAAAAGCAGCATCAAATCGAAAACCCATCCCACATGGGGTGTTTGCCAGCGACCAGTACGAGCCGTCCGTCCGTTCCGAGGAGGACAAGCTGCTAGAGCCATCAACACAAGAGGTCATGGAGATTGACGAGGTGCGACAGCCCAACCTTGAAGACCCAGACTGGAGGATCTCGATCCTCGAGTGGATGGTGGAAGGAAAATTACCACCTGACAAGGAGGAAGCTCGACGGATCACTCGCATGGCCAAGTCGTACAAACTGGTCGACGACGAGCTCCGACGAAAGGGTGCAGAAGGCATACTCATGCGTTGCATCCTGGCCAACCAAGGCAAGGAGCTGCTGCAAGAAATTCATGCGGGCACATGCGGGCATCACGCCGGTCCGAAGACCATTGTCGGAAAGGCTTTCCGACAAGGTTTTTACCGGCCAACAGCAGTCGCCGATGCAACTCGGATTGTGCGCAGCTGCGAAGGCTGTCAATTCTACGCACGACAAACGCATCTCCCGGCACAAGCGCTGCAAACCATCCCGATCACCTGGCCTTTCGCGGTCTGGGGGTTAGACATGGTCGGACCACTGAGAAAGGCACCCGGGGGCTACACCCACGTGCTCGTCGCCATCGACAAGTTTTCGAAGTGGATCGAGGCCAAGTCCATAACAAACATTTGCTTCGAGGAGGCCATTATGTTCTTCACCGATATCATCTATCGCTTCGGGATCCCAAACTCTATCATTACCGATACTGGTACCCAGTTCACCGGCAAGAAATTTGACGGGACCCAATATTATGGGTACCCAAAGACAGCGATTGCGAGCGACTATCGCAGCCACGATGACCCCGACATATTTTTTGGTGGCTTTCTGAATTTATTTTCATGAAGGAAAACAGCTCTAAATCAACTGGTATTCCGGGAATTATTTTTGTGAGGGAAAACAGCCAAAAACCACCTCTATCACTTCACGTGCTCAACAACAAGCCACTTCCGACTAGCTGGAAGCTTCCCAAGTGGTTTTGGGCTCCACACTACCCATGCATGCACCAAGTGTCAAGGGCAATCACACATGACAACAGCAACCAGTAGGAACCAAGGACGGTGGGACCCGCTGCCTGGGAAAAGACTCCCCTTACACCTGTTGTGCATGCACAGCCTCCCTCTCTCTCTTTCTCTCTCTTCACTCTTGTAACCTGCCACCCTTGTTTTATAAAAGGGATGGCAGGGGCTCTTTCCATGGGGGCTGACTGCTCTTTACTTCTCTTGTCTACTCTCGGGAGGGGTTTTTTCTCTCTCTCTCTACTTCTTCTTCAACCTTGAGCCAGACTTGGCTCTCACACTACAGAGACTTGGGATCGAGCTTCCTCTCTCGCTCATTTGTAACCCCTACTACAAATCAGCATAAATAACACAACAACGCAAACTGGATGTAGGGTGTTACTCTCCGAAGGCCCGAACCAGTATAAATCCTTGTGTACCCCCATTTGTGCAACCGTCCGAGGCCCGGCACGCAATCTGAGAAATTTACTGGCCGGCGGTCAGAGAACCCCGACAGTTAACGCGTCAGGTAGGGACTTTTTGCGTGTCACGACGTTTTTTGGCAGGTCTCGGATGGCCATCCTCGACACCAACAGCAACTGCAACTCCGCCGGTAACGACGACGGCGGTCGCGACACCAATAGAAGCTGCGACTCCGCCGTTGACGTCGATGGCACCGGCGCCACGCCAACGGCGACCCCGGCGCCATCGATAACAACGGAAGCGAAAAGCTACTCGGGCAGCTACAACTCCTCCACCTTCGAAGCTGTTGCGGCCAACCACCTTCTTCCCCTGCTCCCTGATTCCCGTCGAGATGGAGTAATTAATTAGGCGAACCCAGCTAGCAGTATGAAGCGCCATTCCCCTGCTCCTTTCTTCACAGAGCAATAATCCATCACAGAGCAACAATCCATCGCTGGGTGAAACCCACGCCTTCTCTCATCCGGGTCAAAAACAAAATCCAAACCTTGTCTTTCTCTCTCCTGCTGATTCACGCAAAGAGCAAGTCAACTTTCCCTGATTTTCTTCCAATCGAGTAGAAGTCGCAATCAGCGGATCGGCATCCGCGGGCGCAAATCCCTCACGTCTGCGGCATCCTCTCATCTGCAGCCGCGTTCGGGGCGTTAGCTTCGCGACGCGGGATCCGACTTGCTGCCTGCCAGCGACCTTCGACGCGGAATCTGCCATGCCGGGGCAGAGGCCTCTCGGCGCAGGCGCGGGCGGCCGGCGCGCCGCCGCGGCACCTCGACTCCTCCCCCGGCGAGGCAGCAAGCAGCTCAGCGCGGCTCCCCGGCGTCCTCCTGCTACCGATAGCACGGGCCCGCTGCTCCACCTCACGGGCACACGGCGGCGACAGGATTCCTCCAGCCACGGGCGGCGGCGGCACGCCCCCAACGACGACGGGAGCCGGGCCAGCAACGCCAGCATAGGGGGCCGTAGATCCTTTCTGCCGGCAGCCCCTCTTCCTCGACGGAGACACGTCGGGCAGGGGTCGCGGCGCGGCGGTGTGGCCATCTCCTCCGGCCCCGACCACCATGGCGACGTCGCGACCCGGTCTTCCTCCGCGGCGCGGTGCTCTCTTCCTCGACCCCTCCGCCGACGGTCGGTGGCGCGGCGCCCGCTGCTCCACCTCCTCTGGATCCCATGACGCGTGGACGCTCTTCCTCCGGCCACGAGCGGCGACGCTCCAATTTCCTGCCGTGGGCGACGGTGCGGCTCGCAGACGGCACGAATGGTGCAGGACCCGGGCGGCGGGATGCGCGGCGGCGCACCCCGACGACGAGCTGTCCTCCCCTCGGGTTGCGTTTCTTTTCTCTCTCTCTTTTTTACAGGACTTGCGCTCGACCATCATGGTGAGCTGCTCGCAAAACTACTCGGAGCCTTCTCGAAGGGGTGCCCCTTCTCGTGCAAGGCGCAGACTTCTCGGAGCCTTCTTGGAGAGGCGTCCCTTCTCGTGCGAGGCGGAAACTTCTCAGAGCCTTCTCGGAGAAACAAGTCGGAGGCACCCTCGGAGGAACGAGTCAGAAGCAGAAAGTACTCGTGCGAGGCGGAAGGAAGTCGTGCGAACGAGCCTGCTCGAAGAAATTACTCGGAGACAGAAAAACAAGTCGTGTGAATGGAGTTTCCACTCGGGAGTATCACCTTTCTCACCAAAAAAAAAAATAATTTCCTTGTCAGTGCCCTAGCTCTTGTGTGCAGGTCACGATCCCGACACAGCGTCGGCCACACGCCGCCCTGATCAGGACAAAGTCGTTTCGAGCAACGTGATGGGTGGCGGCAAGCCGAGACCGACCGCTGCGTCACTGCTCGTCGTCGTACCTCATCCTTCTTCGCATACCTCACCGCGGCGACCCAGATCGAACCTTCATCGCTCACGAGCACACCCCGAATCATCCTGAAAGGACGCTCGCGCCGAGCCTTTCTTCCCGCCACCGACCGGCCACGGCGCCGCCATCAACAACAACGGTGAATGGCGCTGGCATCCATCTGGCAGCCGCCTCGAACGAACCCGTGACGTCTCCCGCACAAAACCAACGACGACTCCGACAAATCGTCGACCGCCTCGACAGCCGTCTGCTCGACCGCCGCGGGCGACACAAGGCTCGGGGACTGGTCAGGACGCGCCCGTGAACGACACATCGACTCCCCCGCATAATTCTAGTTGCTTCGTTTTGCCAGCTTTTGCACACCCCGACACACATCGCCGGGACACGTCAGCGCATTTTCCTTTTCCTCTCTTGCACAAGTCGCTAAAAGTACTCGGGAAGCACACGCCTTAAATCGTGAAACCTCGACCCCACGCCTACACTTCCCACGCGTGCACGCGGCCTGCTCCCTGCGCTACGGATGCGGCTGTCGGGGGTCAGGTGCTTAAACGCAATAGGATAACTGCCCGAGGAAATTGAATAGACTTAAAAGAGTCGGAATTAGAAATCTCGCTGTGCGCTGTCAAGTGTTGTTTCTTCTAAATTAGTATCTTTCGCACCACGTACTGCTCTCCTCCGATTTTCTTCTGCAGGAACAGGTCTGTAGACTCAGCCCTCGCGCTCGGGGGCTGGGAGACGACGACTGCTTCTCGGCCCTCACGCTCGGGGCCTAGACTACTACTCGGCCCTTGCGCTCGGGGGCTGGGCGATGACTAATCGACCGTCACAACGACCACGCGACATTCCTCCGATGGCCCCGTCAGCTCCTCGCGGCTCCGCACCCGAGGGTCGACGCCACACACACGACGACCGGGAGTTCGAAGGATGGCCCGTCGAAGGGTTCGACAGCCGCTCCTGGACACCCGAGCGAGGGGCGGCGAGGGATGGGCCCCAGCGGCCGGAACTCAGGCGCACGAGCGCCATGGGCATCCTGAACTGCGTTCGAGTCTTGATGGAAAATGATGTCATGGTTTTTCCCCGACGGAGAGGCGACGAGCCGCCGAGTCCAACTGAATGGGCTCGGTAACTAAATGACTTCGCCATCAGGAACCTGAGGTCGATCACCAGCTGATCCGTTCGGAACCCGCCGAAAGGGACTCCGAGGCTTCACTCGAGCTCACCCGCACGCAGCTCACGGGGTGCCGAGGTTCAGCCAGCGAGGCAAGCTTCGACGTCACCCACCCCCTCCTTCCTAACGAAAAGGATGCGCGGGGGAGACGCAACAAAAAGGGAAACCAACTCCCCGACTAGTGCCTCGCGCTGTGCGAGGTCACCAAAAATTCATCTTCCTCCCACAAGCTCGGGTGCGACGACACCTCCGACGAAACGATGTTCAGCTCCAAAATCACTAACCCCGCGAGCAAGTCTCTGACTCCCCCGCGGGCTCGGGGGCTACACCCGACAGGTGCGCTCGCGCGCCCCCGTCGTACGAACGATGATCTACCTCTCCACTGCGACGACTGAACCTGGGAACGAGTCTACGACTCCCTCCCAGGCTCAGGGGCTACTGACAGGACCCAATATTATGGGTACCCAAAGACAGTGATTACAAGCGACTATCACAGCCACGATGACCCCCGACATATTGTTTGGTGGCTTTCTGGATTTATTTTCATGAAGGAAAACAGCTCCAAATCAACTGGTATTCCGAGAATTATTTTTGTGAGGGAAAACAGCCAAAAGCCACCTCCATCACTTCACGTGCTCACCAACAAGCCACTTTCGACTAGCTGGAAGCCTTCCCGAGTGGTTTTGGGCTCCACACTACCCATGTATGCACCAAGTGTCAAGGGCAATCACACATGGCAACAGCAACCAGCAGGAACCAAGGACGGTGGGACCCGCTGCCTGGGAAAAGACTCCCCTTACACCTGTTGTGTATGCACAGCCTCCCTCTCTCTCTTTCTCTCTCTTCACTCTTGTAACCTGCCACCCTTGTTTTATAAAAGGGATGGCAGGGGCCCTTTCCATGGGGGCTGACTCCTCTTTACTTCTCTTGTCTCCTCTCGAGAGGGGTTTTTTTTCTCTCTCTCTCTTTACTTCTTCAACCTTGAGCCTGACTTGGCTCTCACACTACAGAGACTTGGGATCGAGCTCCCTCTCTCACCCATTTATAACCCCTAATACAAATTAGCGCAAATAACACAACAACACAAACTAGACGTAGGGTGTTACTCTCCGGAGGCCCGAACCAGTATAAATCCTTGTGTACCCCCATTTGTGCAACCGTTCGAGGCCTGGCACGCAATCTGAGAAATTTACTGGCCGGCGGTTAGAGAACCCCGACAAATTTCCTTAAGTTCTGCGACGACAACAACATCCGCGTGGACTGGGCCGCTGTCAGCCACCTGAGGACCAATGGACAAGTGGAGAGGGCAAACGGCATGATCTTGCAAGGTCTGAAGCCGCGAATATTCAAGCGCCTCGAGAAGTTTCGGGCAACGTGGGCCGCAGAGCTCCCATCCATCCTATGGATGCTACGCACCACGCCTAGTCGGGCCACTAGCTGCACGCCTTTCTTCCTGGTCCACGGGTCGGAGGCGATCCTCCCGACGGACATCGACTACGGCAGCCCATGGGTTCAAGCCTATACCGAGGAAGGCAACCAGGTTGCCCTCGAAAATGTCATCGACCAGCTGGACGAAGCACGCAGCGTCGCTCTCCTCCACTCGGCGCAGTATCAGCAGGCTCTGCGTCGCTACCACGAGCGAAACATACGGGAGCGCGAGTTCCAAGTTGGCGACCTCGTCCTCCGACGAGTTCAAAGCAACGAAGGGCGACACAAGCTCTCACCGCCGTGGGAGGGTCCGTTCATCGTCAACCAAGTACTCAGTCTGGAAACTTTCAAGCTTAAGTACGAGGACGGCAGGGTCATCTCCAATGCCTGGAACATAGAGCAGCTATGTCGTTTTTTACCCTTAAGTATTTCCTTTATTTCATCTTATGATAATGCAAGAGCTCTGAGCTACTTTCTTTTTTTGTGAGATGATATGTTCCTCAAGCTTGCGTCTTTTACTTGAGTAAAACGTCTTTTATGCTTGTCTCATCCCATGGGCAAGTCTCTGACTTGTCCATGGGCTCGGGGGCTACCCGGAGCCACGGCACCCCTTCCCCGCACATTTCAAAATCTTTTTTCAATCAAAAACCGTCTACAGTTTCTCGTACGATCGTCGCGGTATGCCTGCACTCCTTAGAGGGAGATGAACTACGACTCTAGCGGTCACAAACCTGCGCTCGTCCGGGCCCCGAGTACTTACGCCCCCGCAGCTACGGTACAAAGACCCACGAGCAAAGTTCACGACCTCAGGTTGTCGTTCACTCGCCCCCTCGAAAGGTCGCCGGGTAACCGCCTAAGCTTTGAACTCCGAAGAGTTTTCTTGTTTGCAAAAACGCGCACACGCCTATCCCTCTCAAAGTACTCGGGGGCTGCCCGCCCAAGTAGTACCGCTTCAAGACTAAGCTCGGTCGAGTCGCCAGGTTCCTACGCCCCCGCGGCTACGGAGCAAGACACCGCCAGCAAGGTCTTAAGCTACACCACTTGGGTTCGCGAAGTCCCCTAACTACTCGGGAAAAGGCCAAGAACAAATAAACCAAATGCTTAACTTGAAATAAAAATGGGTACTTAACCCACGAGTTTGCCACAAGTGCTCGATACATAAGTTTATTACAAGCCATCTCCAGCATAATCAAAAGCCTCAGCGTGGCGACTCTATTTTTCTTCCTCACAGGCCCAGGTCGTGGAGGGCATGCTTCATCATAATCTGGGCGAAGTCGACGGCACCTTCTTCAATGCGGTCGTAACCTTCATCGTCATAACCCGGACACCATCTTTGGCCCAGCAGCTCCCTGTCCATTTTCGGATAATGCGACAAGAAGATGGCCACCACCTTGCGGACAATGTCGCGAGCCACATCCATTGACTGCCGGCGGACTGTCGTGGCGGCCAGTTCAAGGCGATCCTTCATGTTGAGACCGGCAGGAACCCCAAGGTCGTCCATCGCCCTAGTGATGACCTCAGCCATCCTGTCACGAATTGTCTGCACCCGCGTAAAGTTTGTCTTGGTCACCCCGTGCGACCTCCGCTCCTCCTCGAGCTCTGTCACGACTTCTGAAGAAAGAGAGAGACCAAAGTTAGCAGAGAATGTCTCGATCAAAGAGGGCGGATCAGAAGGAAGACACTGCCTTACTATTGAGCCTCTCGGTGGACTCACGAGCAAGCTCCGTCAGTTTCTCATTCTCCACGAGACGGGTGGCTGCGGCGCTCTCCTGATCCGCGACCTTCTTCTCCAAGTCGGTGCGGACCACGCGAAGAGCTGTTCACCCCAGAAGCCAAGGCATCGCCACGAAAACAAGCAGCTACGCACAAGTAGAAACATGAGGACAACGAGTAGTGAGGCACTCACCAACGATCTCTTCCTCGTGCTTTTTGGTGATTTCTTTAAGTCGGCCCTTCTCGGCGCTGACGCTGCCGACCTGGGCCTCAAGCATGGTCACCCTCTCGCGGGCCACCTAGAGGTCAGACTCGGCCCGGTCCGCCCTGGCCTCGAGCTCCGTCTTCTCTTGGCGGGCGGCATGGGCGGCGGTCTCGGCATTGGAACGTAGCTCCGCCGCTGCCTGCTCCGCCGCAGCGAGTTTCTCTTCCAGGGCTGCTTTCTCCACCTGGGTTCCTCAACAGCCTTCACCCTCACCTCGAGGGTCGCGCGCTCGGCCGCCCGGTCGACCTCATTGGCCGCCGCAGCAAGACAAGTCGTGGCCAGCTGCACTTCAAGCTGGATCTTCTCCGCATGGAGCGCCTCGAGGGCCCGTGATTTGTCGTCACAGCGCCCGACAAGCTCCTAGACCACACATGAGCTTCATGGTCAAGGAAGACGAGAAAACAAGCATGGAAATCAAAAAGGTGGAGAACGAGGGTCGTGACTCACCCTCGAGGCGGGCAGGACCAGCTCCATGATCGCCCGCTCCGACTGACGCAGCGCCCGTTCGCTCAGGCACAGGCCTCGCTCCAAGTCGCGACGAGCCAGGAGCTCCGTGTCGCCGTCAACATCCAAACCGACGGGGACCTGGACTCGCAAGACAGGCACCAGCCAGAGCGGCGGAGCCTCCGCCTCCTCCTCCACCATCACCACGATCGGCCCCAGGATATTTGAACTCTCCCCGACCTCCGAGGTCGGAGGTAATCTTTGTTCGTCCGCCACCGTGAGAGGAGAGGCGACCGGAGAAGGTGACTCTGGGATGATGACCACTTCCGCGGGGCTCGGCAGGGAAACGGTGTCGCTCACAGGTGCGGCGGCCGACGAAATCGGGACGGCTTCCTCGGTCACTACAACGACCGTCGCGGCCGGGGCTCCCTCAGAGTCGAGGGTGGTTGTCTCCACCTCCGCCGCAGTGCTTCCCGTTCCCGCCAGCAACTCGGGGGCTGGGGTCTCGGAGTCCGTCACGACACCGCCCGCCCCCCCGAACGACTCGGGGGCTGGCCGCTGCACATCTGTAGCGTCGTCTCCCGCCCCAATCGACGACTCGGGGGCCGGTTGTTCAGCATCGCCTGCCTGCGCCTCAGGAGCAGGGCCTTCCTGAGATTGCTCCTGGGGGCCGGACAGGCACCTCGCTAACTCGACCGCATGGACCGAGAGCGCTTCTTCTGTGGGGGCCTCACCCCCAAACCCATCATGCCCGTCGACAGGTCACTGCGAGCTGGGCTCCCAGCTTCCCGCGGCGGGACTGTCATCTCCTGGGTCCCAGACCCTCCTGTCTCTTCAACCGCCGCCCCCGACTGGAGGGAGGGCGGCAGACCGCCCGACGGCGGCGTATCCCCGACCACGTGGGCGGGGCGATGCAACAACTTGACAAGCGCCGGCCTTAGGGTGCGACGGTCGGGCACCCTGAAACGAGAAGGATGTCACAACGACAACAAGCAATTGGCATACTCCTTATGAATATGGAGAGATGGTTAAAAGCTACAACTCAGAGCTTACCTTTCCGCATCGTTGCGGGGTCGCTTGGAGCCAAAAGTCAGGTTCAGGGGAGACGCCGCCCTCGTGCTTCCCGCGGATGGAGTAGAGGTTGAAAAAGACGCCGCTCCGCTCCCGGCGACGACGATCGACGGAAGACGTCACTGGATCGGGGCCAGTCCCCCGCTCTGGGCCGCAGGCGGAGAGGAAACCCCCGGCGCACTCCGTCGCTCCCGTGACGAGAGCGCTGAGGGCGAATGTGACCTCTGTTGGGGAAATCTGTTTCGCACCTAACCTCCTGTTTATGTCCATTTCATCTACAGGCCTTCGGGTCCGAGAGAAGCAACCATCTTCTTTTCTTTGGTGATTACACAGGTTCGATATCTTCAGGAAGTGGCGCGACCAGACATCGAAGGTGCCGGTCACGCAAAGGCGCGAAGAGCCTTCGCGGGGAGGGGCATCGAGAGTCCGAGATGTCAAAGGTGCTGAACGCGCGAAGGTGCGGAGGACCTTCGCGAGGAGGACGGAAGTTGACCGAGGAAGAACTCAGGGGCGCGCGAAGGTGACGGCGCGAGATCGCAACGCGAAGCGGGCGCGAGATTTCGGGACCGTAGCAATTCCCCCGAAGGGGAAAGAAGGAGCGTGGGCCCACATGCTAGGAGCCACGGTGTAAAGTGTTGAGTTGTAAGGGTGGTAGTTGGGCGAGCTAGTGTAAAAGTACTGTAATGCCCTCAAAGATCCGTCGCCTGATGTAAAAAGGTGAGGGTAAAGATGTAAAGTGTGAATGATGCTGGCCTATTTAAACGAGCCCTGAAGGAATGAAAGGGGGAGGTCGGAGGGAAGGCTTGATTTTGCTCTCCCGAAGACACGCCTTGATTTGTTTGTGAGTTCGTGTTCTCTCGTTGCTTGCATTTGTTGGCCCCTCTTCGGGGACGGGTTTCTCCCCAACATTTCTGGCGCCCACCGTGCTTCGTCCCACCATAGCTCAATGGCACCGAAGAGAGCACCAAGGAACACCAGTACCAATCCACAAAGAGCTACCGATGACCCGTCGACAGCAGAGTCCGAAGGCCCAGTTAACGAAGGGGCGAATCCAAACGCAGATAGAGACATAGTGCTCAGCCAGACACCAGGCAGTCGTGATGGGGCACTGGAAGACATCGCAAACAGAAACTTCGAAGTCGACCTCTTGGATGCGGGGATACTCGATGAAGACATTGCGTCATTAAGAAGGGTGGAGGCGACAATAGCGGCAAGGCTCAGTCAAATGCCAAGTTCGTCCAATGTCCGGACAAGGGCTCAGGCAGAAGCGGCATTCCTCAAAGCTAAGGGGCCACAGGCAGGTGACCCAAGCCAAGAACAACAAAAGTACCAACAAATGTTGAAAGAAATCCAGAAAAAGAAGTCTCTTCTCCAGCAGCTTCGCAAGGAGCAAGAGCAACAAGCAATCAGGCAGAAAACTGTTCAGCTTCAAGAACAGATGGCAATATTGTAGGCACAACTTAATTCCCTACAAGAACATTCAGTAAGATCTGAGCCAAGGCCCGAAAAGCAACGCAAAGCAACTTCACCTCAGGGAAAAAAGCGAAGTAGACCAGTTGTTGTGGAGGAGTCTTTGTACAAATCTGAGGAATCATGGGTGTTCGATTCTGACGAAGAGGCGTTTGTGGAACGTAGACCACAGCACAAGAGCAGAAGTTCACATTCTTCCAAGGACAAGTCATCCACCCCATTAACATTCGAGCTCGAGCAGGCAGATTGGCCAAACAAGTTCAAATTACCATCTTCGCTACCAGAATACGACGAGGAGTCAGATCCAAGGCAGTTCATACTTCGGTACAGCGTGGCAATTTCCTCAGGGGGAGGTGATGATACTGCGAAAGCGAAGGCTATGATCATGGCTTTAAAAGGCTCTGCTCAGCAATGGTATGCGTCGCTACCAAGGGGAAGCATAGGTTCATGGAGCCAGCTTCGGGAGAAAATTGAAAGTAACTTTCAGGGGTTTCAACCACAAGAACTCACAGCCAACGACCTTCATCAGATCAAACAGGGGGAAAAGGAACCACTGCTAGAGTACATAAAGAGATTTACAAAAGCCAGGGCAAAAGCACCACATGTCGAAGAGTCAAGTGTAATTGATGTCGTTATAGGCGGACTCAAGGTGGGGCCTTGTGGGGAATACCTAGACAGGCGAAGACCATCGTCGGAAAAAAGATTGTTCGAAGTCTTGCAGTCATATTGCTTATCCGATCGTGGAAAGCAAAGGAGAATGGAAGATTACCATGCAAGGAAAAATGCAGTGAAGGCTAAAGAAGAATGGAACAGAAGGCCAAACGTGAACAATAGAAACACAACAAACAGCTCAAACTACAACAGGGGGGTGTGAACAATGTATCATCCAAGGGGGCAAATAACAGTCAGGCACCTTCGCAGTCAAACTAGCAGGGGTCGGCAAAATACTCAACACCACCTCCGCAAACAGTTTGTTCCATACATGGAAGAAACAAAGGTCGCTGGACATATGAATGCAGAGTGGCGATCAAGAGAAAAGAGGAAGAAGAAAAGAAGAAAATGGCGCAGAACCAAGTTGGTTTCCTTAACAGAGCGACGCCCGCCGTACCTTCGGCGACAAACAGTTCAGCATCAAATTGGCAGCCAATGTTTCAGCCGCCACCACAATATTTCCAACCCCTACCATACCCACCGCAGTTCCAACCAGCTTACACATCAGCGCAAGGCCCAGTGCCAAGTGCTCCCTACCAGCCAAAAGAAAATCCATCACAACCCCAGCAGCAAAACGCCTGAAGGTCAGAGCAAGATGATAGAGAGTCAACGTTATAAACAACGACCCAGATGACAGATATCAAAGGGTGAACGTTATAAATGCAATAACTGGGGGATGATGTTTCCCTGAGTTCCCATCGAAGAGGCAAAGGAAGGATGACAGAAGGGAAGTCAGTCATCTGTCGTCGGGTAAGGTATTTCGCACGAAGTGGTCGCATATCCCAATCACATTCACAGAGGCTGATCTGAAGTTGAAGAGATACCCGCACGAAGACCCGCTGGTGATCAGAGCAATACTGGGGAAGAACACAAAGTACATTCTGGGAAATGATGTGGGAGGAATTTTGGTAGACAATGGCAGTTCCGCAGATGTTCTCACCTACGACCTGTTCAGAAAGATGGAGTTCAGGGATGATCAATTGCAAACATCCACAAAACCGCTATATGGCTTCGGCAACAAGCGGGTTGAAGCATTGGGAACCATCAAAATGAATGTTACGATCGGAGAAGGGGTGCTAATGAGAATAGAAATGGTAAACTTCGATGTAGTAGACATCCCCTATTCCTACAAGGCCATCTTCGGAAGAGGAGTTATAAACAAGTTCGCAGCAGTAATACACATGCCTTTTTTGTGTATGAAAATTCCAACGATCAATGGCGTATTATCAGTCTATGGGGACCAGGAGGATGCATGGGACAGAGAATACAACACAGGCACTGACCGCAAGCTAGTACACTTAGTGCGGATCAGCGAAGGGAACCAGCAAAGCGAAGGTGACGTACAAGAGTCGCAGTTAATAAAGCAGAAGAGGAAGGAAGAAGAAAATAGAATCAAGCCCATGCAGCATATGAAGCGAATGAAGCTGAACGGCACCACAGATGACAAAACAGTCATAATTGCGAAGGACCTCAGTGAAGAAGAAGAGGCACTCTTGCTTAACTGCTTGAGTGAAAACCAAGATGTTTTCGCATGGAGCAAAAAAGACCTCAAGGGAATACCGTGTGAAGTTATCGAGCATAGTCTAAACTTAAATCCGAAGATCACGCTAAGAAGACAAAAGTTAAGAGTGATATCACCAGAAAAAGAAAAAGCAGCACTCATGAAGTGCAGAAGTTGCTAGGGGCAGGCGTCATACGCGAAGTGCAATTCACGACTTGGCTGTCCAACATAGTCATGGTGCCGAAGAAGAACGGAGACCAGAGAATGTGTATAGATTTCACGTCTCTCAATAAGGCTTGCCCAAAAGATGACTACCCTCTCCAAAGAATTCATGTGTTGGTAGATGCGGTAGCAGGATCCGAAAGGATGTCACTTCTTGATTGTTTTTCGGGATATCATCAAGTATGGATGAGAAAAGAAGTCGAAGACAAGACAAGTTTCATAACACCCTTCGGGGTGTATTGCTTTGTAAGAATGCCCGAAGGCTTGCGCAACGCAGGCCCAACTTTTAACAAAATGGTGCAGATAGTTCTTGGTCCACAGTTGAAGAGAAATGTGTCCGCATACGTCGATGATGTGGTAGTGCACAGCAAGCATAAAGAGAGTCACATCGAAGACTTGGCGGAAACTTTTCAAAATATGAGAAAGTACGGGCTTATGCTAAACCCAGAAAAGTGCATCTTCGGGGTCAGTAGGGGAAGTTATTGGGATGTATGGTGTCAAAGTCGGGAATACAAGCGAATCCAGAAAAGGTAGAAGCAATAAGAAACATGAGGCCGCCAAGAACGAAGAAGGAGGTACAAAAGCTCACAGGCAGGCTCGCAGCATTGAGTCGGTTTATCTCCAAATCAGCAGAACGAAGCTTACCATTCTTCAAGCAATTGGCCAGGCAGAAAAACATAGTATGGGGAGAGAAGGAACAGGAAGCCTTCGAAGACCTAAAGGCATATTTAGAAAAGCTGACAGTAATGGCAAGTCCTGGACCCGAAGCAAAGTTGTTGCTGTATGTGGCAGCATCAGCTCATGCGGTCAGTGCAGCATTGGTTGAGGAGAAGCAGAACGGCAACAATCTGAAGCAAATGCCAGTATACTTCGTCTCTGAAGTGCTCAAGGAAGCAAAGAAATTATATTCAGAACTAGAGAAAATAGCATACGCAATAGTAATGGCAGCAAGAAAGTTGAAGCATTACTTCCAAAGTTTCAAAGTGATAGTGCCAACAAGCTTCCCACTTCATGAAATGTTTGAAAACAAAGAATCCTCAGGAAGAATGGGCAAATTGGCAACAGAGTTGTCTCAATACGACATAACCTTCGCGCCAAGAACATCCATAAAATCCCAAGTGCTGGCAGATTTCGTTGCAGAATGGGCACTATCAGATGAAGACGACGACAAATCGCCAAAAGAAGAGAAGTCATGGCAAATATTTTGTGATGGGGCGTACTGTAATGATGGTGCAGCAGCATCGGCAATTCTCACATCACCTTTGGGAATAAAAATGAGATACATAGTAAGGCTAGAGTTCGACGGGTACATAAACAATGTCGCAGAATACGAAGGATTGCTGTTGGGTCTCCGAAAGGCAAAAGCAGTAGGGGCACGAAGGTTGGTGTTGAACACAGATTCAGAACTCATCACGAATCAAATAGGCAAGTCATACAGAGCAAAGAAAGACGAAATGTCTTCGTATTTGAAAGCAGTAAGAGCAATGGAGAAACACTTCTTGGGGTTCACAGTAAAGAAGATACCAAGGGAGCAAAACAAAGAGGCGGACGCTTTAGCAAAAGCAGGGGCCACGAAGCAACCACTACCACCTGATGTGTTCTATGAGACATTGACGAAAATGACTGCAAACTTCGCGGAAACAGAGCCGAAGCTTATCAGTGCAATTATCAGTGAAGATTGGAGGGCACAAATAGTGGCATATCTAAAAGGGCATTACCAGCCAGAAAACGAAGTTGACAGGAAGAGAATGGCAGCAAGAGCAAGGTCATTCGTGCTGAGGGGGGAGAACTTGTACAAGGCAGGCGTGTGCGCACAATTACTCAAGTGCGTATCATGAGAAGAAGGCAGAGAGTTACTCAGAGAAATACATGCGGGCATGTGCTCTTCCCACATAGGAACAAGAAAGCTAGTAGCCAAGGCATTTTGCGAGGCATTTTATTGGCCAACAGCAGTACGAGATGCCAAAGAGATTGTGAGAACATGCGACAACTGCCAGAAGCACATAAATTACTCAAAATTTTCACCCTACGAAATACAGCTCCTTCCTTCAGTATGGCCATTCGCAAGATGTGGAATTGACATCGTGGGGCCTCTACCAACGGCTCTGGGAAATTACAAATATGCAATAGTGGCTGTTGAATACTTCTCAAAGTGGATCGAGGAGAAGGCCGTTCAAACCATAACTTCGGGAGTGATACAGAAATTCTTTTGGCAAAATGTGGTTTGCAGATTTGGTGTCCTGTACGAAGTAACAGTGGACAACGGCAAGCAATTTGACTCAACAGACTTTCGCAAATTCTATTTTCACCTAGGCACTAAGTTATGTTTTGCTTCGGTATATCACCCACAGTCCAACGGAGCTGTTGAAAGGGCCAACGGGATAATTTTCACCAGCATCAAAAGAAACATCACCGGAATGCCAAGGGGCAAGTGGGCAGATGAGTTACCAAGAGTCATATGGTCTCACAACACAAAAGAATCAAGAGCCACAAAATTCACACCATTCAAGTTGCGGTACGGCGAAGAGGCGATGGTACCGGAAGAGATAAAGCTAGGGTCCATTCGTACCGAAGGCTCACCAGGAAATGAGGATATGGCACCAGTTCTGGACACCAGTGAAGAGGCTAGACTCCAAGCACTACAGAACATTGAAAGTTATCAAGATGAAACCAAAAGGGGGAAGGACAAAAAAGTGCGAAGGAGGAACATAAAAACAGGAGATATGGTCTTAAGGAAAAAGACACGAGCCGTGGGAAAACTGCAAGAGAAATGGGACGGTCCGTTCATTGCAACAGAAACAAGGCAAGGGGCTTTCAGGCTAACTAACCTAGAAGGGGTGGAGGATCCATACTCGTGGAATGAAGATATGCTACAAAAGTATTGGCTGTGAAAGAGGAACAAGCTTCGTTGTATCTTAGCTCTTTTTTAGTAATTTCTTTTCATTTCGCATTTTTGTAACAAACTTTCTTTTTAAAGCTTTCGAAGCCGTACTCTTTTCCTCGTGGGGAGAGTCTCTAGTTGTGTAATCATCGACACAACAGGGATGCGAGGTTTTTAATGAGGCGGTCTTCATGTGTAATATCTCCTTGGAAATTATAACAAGGACTCCCCCAAAAATATCATCGGTGCGCATCAGGAAGTCCGAAGTGACGCAACTCAAATGAAATGAGTTGTCACTTTCGGCACAGGTCACAAAATAAATCATATATCGCGTAAGTGAACAATTACGTTTTAGGCAAATCACAAAAACGTAATTGGTTCACTTAGGGTGCTCGCATCGAAGTCGAGCACAAAAACAACAAAAAGCCTTCGGCGGCCAATGCGCGAAGCACCTGCAAATTCGCAGGGATAAGTCGACTCGTTAAAAGGTGTAGTCACAAATCATCTCCTTCTTCAGCAAGGAAAGAAGCCTTCGGCACTGTATGCACGAAGCAAAATGCGAGATTCGACTGATGAGTCATCTCGAGGAACAAAATGTTGTGTGACAATGCAATCAAAAACGTCACGCAGTAGTAATTCATAACGTACAACCGAGCGAAGGCAACACATGAGAAAAAATAATGTTTCGTTGCAATCAAATTTGCCAATGCAGGTTGTGAAACACGGAAAAGGAAACTAGGGGGAGGTGCTTTGTGGTTTGATTTCTCTTTTTTCCGCAGTTTCAGAAACAAGAACTTCGCGGAAATAGTACTTTATTACAACAAGAAAGTGTTCGATCAATAGCACAGTTACAGACATAGCAACATAGCTAAGTTACAGCCAAACACGCGAGAGGTAGTCCCGCGACTCATAAGTTGGAACGCTTCTAGATGTACTCGTGCATATCGTCTTCGGTAAGATCAACTATCTCAACCTTCGGGATAGCAACAGAAGAACCGCCACGATACAGAGAACTACTCGAAGGTTGTACATCAACCGAAGAATCACTTCCACGCAGTCATCGTTGCGAAGTTGAATCATGAATCAGCCGATTCCGGCTATATTGCTTGAAGAAATCCTTAGACGCATTGTTGCGTTCATCGCATCGGTTAATTTTGTAAGACCAAAATTCATCAAAGGACGCATGAGGGAATTTTTGGTGAAACTTTCGCCATATAGAACCAGACATAAAATAGTCGCCACGGTTTATAACAAGTGGGCAGGCATCTTCGTCTATCTGCACAGGGCACAACTCCGGCACCTGCGCAGATTCGCAAATTAGTTCAGTTACATAGACATAATGTATCCCAGCACTCCCAGCCTAACACTAGTCACTGCAGCAACAATCTTTACACCTATTCGGTTGTATGGGCAGCAGCTGAAGTAGTGGGAGCAGCAGAAGAAATAGCGCCTTGCAATCCGCCAGCCGAAGAGGAGGGGGCCGCAGAAGCGCCACGAGAAGCAGCATCAGCCGAAGGTGTCGAAGAAGGCAGAGCAGACCCAGAACCAGAGGTGCCACCAACTTGACCAGAAGCAGCGGGGCTAGGACTAGTCTGGAAAAAAGAAGCTAAGTGTTAAAAGCAAAAAGAGGCAAAAAACAATAATAGCTTAACGAAGAACACAACAATGTAACCTTACGCAGAACACGACGGGCTTCAGCGACCGCATAGCCAAAACCAAACTTATGATAGAACTCTTTAACAAAGTTTTTCGCAATATTCTTCGTCAGTGCAGGAATACAGTCAACATTGGTCTCTTGAGGCCAGGCGAAGGAGCCATCGCGCATATGGCAAAGAGCAGTCTTGGAAACAGCAGGCTTAGACCCATCAGTAGGAGTACTCAAGAGAGAGTACACAGAGTGGCAAATGGTCCGTGCAGCAACTCCAGCGCTTAGCTCACCAAAAGAACGGCCAGCCGAAGCTAGAGATGATACGCCATCTGACAGCCACTTAAAAATGTCGCCTATATATTGACCTTCGATGACACATGAGCCAGGTGCAATGCCAAAGTCCGTCAAAAGATCATGAACCATCTTACAAACAGGAACAATATGTTTCTCAACTTCGTCGCAATAACCTTCATGTTCTTTGACAAGATCAGCATGAGTAGTTTGCAGTTCACTGAGCACCTTCAGCTTGACTTCGTACAAGCCCTTCAAGCCTTCGCCCTTCTTTTTCTCGTTTTCAATTGCCTCTTTCAGTTTAATAGCTTCGTTTTCGAGAGAACTATTTCTCTTCGTGAAAGAATCAATCTCCGAGGTCAAAGTAGCATTTTTCTTTTTCTCATTCTCCAAAGCAGCAGCAAGACTGTCTTTGTCCTTCTGAAGATTCTTGACTGTGATAATTTCTTTCTCAAGAGCAGAAGATGTGGTCTGGTCACGAAGGGTGAACTGACGAACGTCTTCGCGATGACGACGCTGAGCTACTCGACAGGCAACGAAGGTTTTCATGGCAAGATCTTGAGCCTGTGTTAAAACTTCATCAGCGCCTTCGCGACCAAGATCTTCTTCCATGATAGGGAAGCTGAAAGATTGGCCAGCCTCTTGGAGCAAAGCGCGTTCGCGGTCATCACTACAGAACTGGAGTAATTTCCTCTTGCGATCACCAAAGAAACGGGAGTTCTGAGAAATTCCGAGACGGCGTGCAACAACCGAGGGAGAATCAGCACTAACAAAAACACCACCGCTTCGCCGGCCGCTATCAGACTCAGTGTCAGAACTGCTGTCGCTGTCGCCGGCACCAGCAGTGAAGGCATCAATAACTTTGTGCGAAGAAGAAGGAACCAGCCCTTTAGAAGGGACAGGTTCTTTAGGGGTGTCTTCGGCAATAGCGGGTGTTTTACCACTCGATTTGGAAGGAGCAGTAAGTTCTTCATCACTCTCCGGCTCACGGTCACTAATGTCAATATCGAATGATTGAGCAATGGTACCGGCACCGGCGTCTGGGAGCGGTGATACCGAAGTCACATCAATCTGCTCCTCATGGCGCTCCAAGTCAGACGCCCGAGTGCTTCGCCCAGACAGCGCAGGATCAGCCACGTTCTCGTTGCTCTTGTTACCATCGCTTTGGTTTCCGTCGCTGCCATCGGGGCTAGAAGACACAGTCTCGGGAGAGGCAGATCTTTGCTTACGTCGGTGCTTAGGTTGGCGGTTGCTGGCAGCCTTCGCGCATCTTTTGCCAGCACGAGAAGGCGCAGCGGCAGCTGAAGGTTCGGCAGCGCTGCTAGACCCTTTCTTCACAGCGCGCTTGGCCGCAGCTTCACGTCGTGTAATGGTGACCTGACGATCACCGGCATTAATACCAAAGAATTGGAAAACGCGGTTGTCGCGACGACCGCCAATATGATTCATGATATCATGCTCTTCCTTGAGACTGGCAGGGCCGAGTATTTCGTTAGCAGCATCTTCGACAAGTAGAACATCAATATCTGCAAAAAGCCAAAAATAAGACAACGACACAGAGTGTAGAAATAAAAATGCGTATAAGAGAGAAACAAAAACAAACCTTCGAGTTTTACTCTGAAGCTTTTTGTAAAGTCTGGAATTTTAATGGGGCTGGTAAAGTCGCTCCATGCAACAATAGACCAGCCAGCTTTCACCGGAAAAATCTTGCAGCAGCAGTACTCCTCGACGATATCGCGAGTACCCATAATTTTTGAAATTTCCCGAAAGACAACTAAGAAAAGTCGAGATTGATCAGAGTCATCAGGAGTAATGCCAACACCCTTCGGAAGATCTTGCATTTCCTTGCTGACCAAAGCAGAAGCGGTGTCGTCCACTTTGTGATAGAACTAGAATGTGTTCCAATCATCCTCCCATTTATTCTTATAAAAGACAACAGGGACATCCACATCAGATCTATATCTGAAGTGCAGCGAAGCAAATTGGGCCTCTTCCTTGATATATGTATCACCTTCGGCACGCTCCATGAACAAAGGCTGATGATGAATAGTGTGAGGACGAACGAAGTTGGCCACAGTAGGATTGACACCCATAGTTTTGCACGACCACATGAACAAGCTCAGCCGAAGAATGGAATTCGGAGTAAGGTGATGAGTGTACATGTCGAAGTTGCGAAGAATTGCAACGACGACAGGATCGAGTGGAAACCGAAGACCAGCAGCAAAAAGGTCGTGGAAAACTACAACCTCATCATCTCTCGGGGCATGAGTCACTTTGTTTCCAGGAGCTCTAGCTTGTCCGCTTTCAAAGTAACCAAGTTTCTCATACTCAGCAAGAAGCCGCGGCATCACACGACTACGCCCAAAAACCTTCGTAGTCGACTTCGGGGGCTTCGACGCAGCAGACTTCGGAGCCATCACAAAGAAGAATGAAACAAGAGAAACAACCAGCAACCTAAAAACAAAATGAGGACAAGCATAACCTAATTGAGCGAAGGTACATAAATACAGGAAAAGAAACAAAAACGAAGGTATAGAACAAAAATAACAACAACTTACCAACAGTGAACAGACGTTAGGCGATCAGAAAACAGCAGCAGCGGGGGTTTGGCACCGGGGGGCAGCAATGGCCTTATATAGCGCAAGCGGCGCGACAATCTAGGAAATACGTGGCACAAAAATATAGGAGGAATCAAAGCAACAGTTACGGAAGCATATCCCGATAAAACAGGAAAAAATGAGCGGGAAATCATATCGCGAAAAAACAGGAGAATCAAAACAACCGGACACGTGTAAGAAAAGGAAGACTTGAACGAGCCGAAATAGGGAGGCGCTTCGGTGCGAAAATATTTCTGCCCGTTTGAGTTTCGCTACTTCGGCTCGTCAGGGGGACAAACCTTCGCAGGCGAGGGGCTAATGTTGGGGAAATCCATTTCGCACCTAACCCCCTGTTTATGTCCATTTTGTCTACAGGCCTTCGGGTCGGAGAGAAGCAACCATCTTCTTTTCTTTGGTGATTACGCAGGTTCGATATCTTCGGGAAGTGGCGCGACCAGACATCGAAGGTGCCGGTCACGCGAAGGCGCGAAGAGCCTTCGCGGGGAGGGGCATCGAGAGTCCGAGATGTCAAAGCCGCTGAACGCGCGAAGGTGCGGAGGACCTTCGCGAGGAGGACAGAAGTTGACCGAGGAAGAAATCAGGGGCGCGCGAAGGTGACGGTGCGAGATCGCAACGCGAAGCGGGCGCGAGACTTCGGGACCGTAGCAATTCCCCCGAAGGGGAAAGAAGAAGCGTGGGCTCACATGCCAGGAGCCACTGTGTAAAGTGTTGAGTTGTAAGGGTGGTAGTTGGGCGAGCTAGTGTAAAAGTACTGTAATGCCCTCAAAGATCCGTCGCCCGATGTAAAAAGGTGAGGGTAAAGATGTAAAGTGTGAATGATGCGGGCCTATTTAAACGAGCCCTGAAGGAATGAAAGGGGGAGGTCGGAGGGAAGGCTTGCTTTTGCTCTCCCGAAAACACGCCTTGATTTGTTTGTGAGTTTGTGTTCTCTCGTTGCTTGCATTTGTTGGCCCCTCTTCGGGGACGGGTTTCTCCCCAACAACCTCCAGTGTGAGGAGTGGTGGCGCGAGGTGTCACGCCTCGACGTATGGCGAGCGGGGTCATTACGCCGCGGAGGACTCCTACTCCTCTTGCGGCAGCTCCGCTGAGAGGTGCGGCTGCTCGTCCCGGGCCGATCTGCCCGGGAGGATGGGGGCGGCGCTTGGCGGCTCGAGCCGACACCAACCGTGGTCGAGGCGGGCATTGACCCGCCGCGGGGCTGCGACGATGCCGCCGTCTCGTCGTCAGTCCACTCGAACTCGGACTCGGCCTCGTCCATGTTCGACGGTGGCGACGAGGGGTCCTCGTTCTCGGAGACATTGGCCTCTTCGGCACGCCGGCGCGAAGCACGATTGTCGTTCCTTGACCGCTTGTCGATGTCCTTTTGCTGATGGGCCCTCCTGCGCTCCCCCGCCGCTTCTGCCGCGCGGCGATATCGCGAGTAAGCGCTCGGTCCTCTTCCAGTGGAGGACGCGAGGCGAGGATGCGCACCGACGCCATCTGGGCAGATGCAACGAAGTCATCACCCACAGTCACAGCAAGCAAATCGAAAAGAAATCGAGAGAAACGTACCAGTGCCCCGGTGCTCGGGGAAGGAAGCATTGGCAGCACGTTCGGCAGTGTCCAGAATAGATGAGTGACCCCGGTGGCCTGGGACACCCAGCGCTGGACCTCGTCCATCGAGGGCAAGGGGTCAGCCGTCACCGTCCCCACGAAGGGAGCCCGGTCGTCAGTCATCTGAGAAAGCCGCAGGACGCGACGACAGAGCGGGACGATCCTACACTGTAGACTAGCTTACACCCTCAATGTAACCCCCGTGACCCTTGTGACTATAAAAGGGGAGGAATGGGGCACTTGCTAGACACGTTCGTTTCCACCCCCCACACGCACTTAGTATCGATATCTCATCTCATACATCCCCACAGACGCACTCACACTCACGTACGTAGAATTCTGCTACAAGAACCACTCACACTGTAGGGACTTGGGCTCGAAACCCTCTCCCGACTTGTTTGTATCCCCTACTGCAAACTCCTGAGCATAAAGAACACCCCCTCTCAGACTGGACGTAGGGTATTACCCTCCGGAGGCCCGAACCAGTATAATCTCGAGTGTCTCTTGTGCAACCGTGCTAATCCGTACACGCGTTCTTATAAATTTACTTGCCGGCGGTAACAAACCCCGACACATACAAAGCTAGAAGATATAAGAGATAGGCATGAAACATTGCATGAAATTGTAAGGTTCAGCACCCAGGTACAAACGGGGAGATAGCCCGCGATGACCAACACTCTGCGAAACTATATATTGGACTCCTACAGCAATACCCGAGCGCGGAGGGTTCCAAAGGGTCCACCAGCTGTCACCACTGCGGCCTACCTCAATTGTTATGGGGGGCATGCTCATAACTAACGTAGCCACACAACCTAGGCACCATGCCTGCGTTGCTGCTAGACTTCACCTGGCTTGGGCTGTTGTGACCCAGGGTGAGAGCCACCAGAAGACTGGTCAACTTAGACCGAGTACCGTAGCTTGAACACAAACTTCATGCAACACTAACATGCCATGTAACAAGATCAAACTAGGGCTAGACATACGAATGGATACGAACTCTCTTATGTCTAGTTAACAAGATCGAAGGGTCGTGTTCGTGAAGAACACGAGCCTCTAACTTATGAACAAACACATAAGGAATGAGTAAATCATCCTTCAAGTGGATCAAAAGGTAGTGTTCTCGAAGAACACGAGCCTCTAAATGATGAACTAGAGATGAACTCAAGAACATATCAATCATATAATCTACCACTACTTTATATGAAATAGCTGAATAACTGAAGTAGATCAAAGTCATACAAAGAAATAAAGATACAAGAGAACTCATACCTAGACTCCAAAGTAGACTTGGAACCTGAATAAGAGCTACTCTAGCCTACCCCCTAGCTTTGGAGACTAAAAGTGAGAGGAGAATGAGAGAGTGGTGTGTGAGAAATGGGAGCCCCCCCTTCTATTTATAGGCAAGGAGGAGGCTTGCTTCGGGGCTCAAACTCCACCAGTTCACCCGGGGATGCAACAAGTGACCAATGGGGAGCTGCCACGTGGAAGGCCGAGATGGAGCAGCACTAAGGCGGTTCGGCCGATCCTAGGATCGACCGGCCCCCTAGGCCCTCCACTCAGGGTGTGTTTCCTCTGGGTGACTGCCCTGTGGGCTCTTTGATCCTTCCCTTGTGCATGCCTCGTTTTGGAATCCAAGGTGGGCCCTTTGATCCATGTGAAGTCCATGTGTCGCTCTCTGATTCGTCAGTGAGTGCCTCCCTTGGATCAGTGACGTGGATTGCCACGTGTTTCCTTGGTGGCAGCCACATCCTCAGCTGAGTTGGCATGGATCTTCCCTAGAAGGTGGGTTTCCATCTCTTTTCATGCTTATTTCACCTACATACAAATAATCTCCAAGGACAAGTGGAACTACATTATTCAAACCAAAATGCAAGTAAATAATGCATATGCCTCCATTTATGTGAGAATATTGATGGCTGAAAGTAGTACTTAACAGCCGTTAACAGGTTGCAAAAGAGTCTTATATATAGCAACGACCGGTGTTGTGTGTTGAAAAAGAGTTTTTCATATAGCAACGAAAATGCAATCGTTGCGACTGAATTTGTTGATATAGCAATGTGGATCCAAAATGTTGCAAATTGCTATAGGTATGGCAATGCTAACACGAATCATTGTAACATATTACATATGTAGCATCTCGAACCAAAAAAATTGTCGCACTAAGTAAGAATTTATTGCGACAATATATCGTTGTTGCAATCGAACGAACTATTAGTCGCAACTGATGTGTTTGTGGGTGCCACTAGGATACCGTGGGCCTGTTCAATGGCCTGTGGGCCTGGACCATGGACTGCACACAACTATCTATCTTTGACACAGAGTCCTAACCCAACTCTATATCGTTTGACCGATCCTAACCCTACTATATATATTGACCTGTAATAAGAAGGAAAAAACCCAAACACATCCTTATTTCCATCACGCGATCTGTCGGGGTGACGCTACCAAGCTCCGATCATTTGGAACCATGGGCGCAAATGCGATCACCTGCATCACGACCCGGAACAGTCGGGAAAAAGTTTGTTCTTCGGATCCCATCCGCCAAGGTATAATCGATTATGAGATCCATGTGCATGGAATTTTAGTTTGTTAATTAGTTTGTATACATCTAATTTTAATACTATATTATCTAATAGTGATCGAGCACTGTTGACGGTTGTTAAGTACCATTTTTATGGCCGTCAACTCCTACATTCTGGAACATGAAAGACACATCCACACTAGAATATGAGCTTAAACTAATACTTTCCACCAGTGTCGATGTCTATTCGAATGCATGTATTTAGCATAAGAAAATGGGAGGAATCCATGCATATTTGATCCACTCCAATCCAAGCCACTCAGGTTCTGGCCAATGAGGGGCTGCCACATGGATTCCCTTGGATCCATGATGTCACCAATCCATGTGAAGAGCTTTCGACGAATCTGACGCTACCACATCAGCACCACATGGATCCATGGGCCCACATGCTACCCAAACCACTAGGAAACTTGGCATGCACGATGGAGTGACCAGAGGGCCCACATGGCAGTCACCTGGAGAAAGCACAGCGCGAGGGGAGGACCGGGATGGTTGGCCGACCGTCCGGTCGGCCGAACCGACCTTTGGTCGGTTCATCCCGGCCTTCCACGTGTTGCTCCCTGATTGGGCCCATGCTGCAATCCTGGGTGGTTTGGAGACATTTGAGCCCCGAAGCAAGCCTCCCCCTTGTCTATAAATAGAAGGGGAGGGGCCTCAGTTCCAACACACCTCCAAGCTCTCAAGTTTCCACTTCTCTCTTCTGTAGCTCTCTCCCTCTCTCTAATTTTGCCCATGTGAGGTGATTCTCACCTCTGTGGTGGAGTAGGGATGAGATGAGATCTAGACTAGGATCTAGTTGATAGGTGGAGTAGGATTGAGGAGTGAGTTGATGTCCTCGTGGATGTCTTGTTCTTCATTTAGATCAAAGTGAGTATTCGACATTTCTTATTTAGACTATAGTGGACTTCATACATGAATGATATGTTCTTGTGTTCTTGGCTCGTTCATAGTTTAGAGGCTTGTGTTCTTCATAGCACAGGGCTTCGATCCTTTAGAGCTGGATCATTAGTTCAAGTATCTGTTTGCATGCTTAGATCCTGTTTAGCTGAGTAAGAGTGTTGTTTCTCGTTCGCATCCAAACCTCTCTGTTGCTCCGTAACTTGATGACGAGTATGTTCTATTATTCCTCTCCAAGTTCGTAGTTCTGTATTTATACGGGGTGCTATAGTGTAGTTAGCGGGTCGACAGACGTAACCGCGCTATAGTAGTAATAAGAGGTGACAACAATGATGAGGAGCCAAATGAGGCAGCACGCAAATTGGAAGAAGCTAGGATAGAGTTGTACCCTGGTTGCAAGGAGGCTTCAAATGTTTCTTTCATTGTCATGCTATTTCAGATCAAGTGCATGTGTGGTTTTAGCAATGCTGCAATGGAGCAAATATTGTTCTTATTCTCTCTTGTGCAGCCTAAAGGGCATTGTCTCCCGGATACCCTGGATAAAGTTTGAAAGGTGGGTCGAGACCTTGGCTTGGACTACCAAAAGATTCATGCTTTTGTCAATGACTGTGTGTTATTTCGTGGAGTGTACGCAAACATGGACAACTGTCCAACATATAAGGAGAGTAGGTGGAAAACTACAGGTTCACAGGGGACTGGCGAGGCTGACACTGATGCAGCAAAGAAGAAGTTGTTACCTCATAAAATACTAAGGTATTTTCCACTAACTCCTCGACTGCAATGATTATATATGAAGGAGACCACATCGACGTATATGTGTTGGCACAAGGAAGAATTGGTTAAAGATGGGAAAATGCGACACCCAGCTAACTCAAAGGTGTGGAAGCACGTTAATGACATGTTTCATAATGAATTTGCATATGATCCACAAAATGTCAGGCTAGGACTTGCATCAGATGGCTTCAATCCATTCAGGATGTTGAACATCACTTACACTACTTGGCCAGTTATCCTAATTCCTTATGACCCGCCTCCTTGGTTGTGCTTGAAACAATCCTTTTGGATGATGTCTATGCTAATTCCTGGGCCTAAATCTCCAGGAATTAACATTGATGTGTATTTGCAGCCTCTGATCGATGAAGTCAAAACACTTTGGGAACATGGAGTTGGTACTTGGGATGCCAAGGAGAAGCGCAATTTTAAACTGCGTGCCATGTTACTTTGAACAATAAACGACTTTCCTGCTTACGTGATGTTATCTGGCTAGAGCACCAAAGGGAGGTTTGCTTGTCCTTATTATCACAAGGACACTGATTACATGTGGTTAAAATTTAGTCTAAAGCATTGCTACATGGGGCATCAGTGTTTTTTGACTAAAAACCACAGGTGGTGAAGGTGCAAGGTCAGCTTTAACAACAAGTCTGAAATGAGGGACCCTCAAGTGCCACTCAACGGTAAACAAGTTCGGGATCAGTACCTGTGGGGGATATACCCTCGGGGTGCTACACGGATGGGCCTAGTTGAGTACTTCCAAGGGCAAGATAGGGCCCATACGGGCGGCACTCGGCACGGGCGTACGGTTCAAGAATGAGGCGGTGCTTGAAGAGATATACTACCATAGATAGGACTAGTCGGTTAGGAAAGATATTACTTGTATCTGAAGAAAGATCTGACTCCCCGTAGACGACTAGGATAGATCCCACGTGATATGTAACCCTGCCCCCCGAGCTATATAAGGGGCGGCAGGGACCCCCTCCAAAACATCTAAATTCCCATACGCAAGAATATTACAATCAACGAGCACATGACGTAGGGTATTACGCTTCCTAGCGGCCTGAACCTAGTATAATCGCCTGTGTCCTTTGTGTTCACCATCTAGTCCTAGTTCCGGCGATCCCCTCCACACAATCTGCCACCATCGTCTACCCCCTGATGGACTGCTGGTGTTATTGTACCGACAGTTGGCGTGCCGGGTAGGGGTTTGCCGCAATATTGGTGGGCTCGATGGCAGCCATCAAGATTCTGCGTAGCTACCTCATCCTCACCGTGTTGGGAGTGGGCATCCCCTTGGAGACTCACGGCTCCAACTCCACCGTTGACGAGAAGGTCGCTGGCTTCACGACTCCTCCCGGGGGTCGGATCACCGTCGGGGAGATCACCTGCTACATCATCGACACCGCGGATACCACAAAAACAACCTCCGGAGCGACCCCTGAGTCGCCCGTGAGCTCCAATGATCGATTTTCCAGATCCAATCTGGAGAAACCTAGGGCTTGCTGAGTCTTTTTCGGCACGTCACCACCAAACGAGAGGCCACGTCCTCCGGTCCAACATCTGACGGTTGAAGGGTCCTCGAACCCTACCGCGTGCGATCTGATCCAATCTATGGATCAGGTTATCCACAACATGGCCAAGTGCGTTGCGATTGCTGAATCTGCACCTGATGCTGCACCCCATGAACCCTTTCCCCATGGGTTGAAGAGCGTCGCTGCCTCCATCGCCGCTGAGGCAACGAAGAAAGTTCAGGAAGCGGCTTCTCCCCCGACCCTGACCGAGTACCACTCGGACGAGGATGTACCACGCTTCACTCCTCCCGATCATCGAGGGGGATGGCCGAGTCGGCGAGTGGTCGATCGACACCCCCGGTCAGGCAGCCTCTGGCGGCACCATTGTCGTCACTGATTCCACCCCCAAGTGCTTCCTACAGCCTCGAAGATGGGACGTACATCATCGGGTCCACTGACTCCTCAGGGACCCGATCTACTGACACCGCTCTCTCAGACTACTCCAATGGAGGGCATTCACCAGCTACGCCGCGGCAGTCGCTCCTCCAACCATCTTGGAAGCGCCTCCACCAGAACGTGGATCATGTGCACCGACGCTCGAAAGCTCAGCGCGCCGACGTGAACCGAGATGCTGACGAGGACGGAGACAACTATTCCTACTCTGACCATCACCCTCGCCGAACCAGGCACCGACATCGCCGCACCCGGACCATACATCCTCGAAGGCTTGAGGGCGATTTCACAATGGACTTCGGTGGGCACTAGGTCTACGCGCCCCCAATGGAGAACCTCATTGTCCTAAATGAGGAGCTCTCTAAGCTGCCCTCGGCAACTCCGGGCATCGCACGCCTGCAGACTGTGGTACAGGACACCGCCACCCAGATCAACCGGATGGACCCCTCACCTCCAGTCGCCGAGGGGAAGCTGGTGCATCACGCAGGCCGCACCATAAGTGAGCACACCACAATAGAAAGGAGGATCTACGCGACCGGCTCCGCAACCGAAATGCTAGGGAGACCATCAACCGTCACGCATACAAGCACCGCCGCAACGAGGAAAGGCATCGCAGGGACTACGACCGGGAGCATGGAGCCTCGCACTGGCGTGACAGACACGACTCGACCCCATTGAGCGACTCGCTCAGCGGGTACGAGGACTACTACTCCGACTCCGACTACGACTACAATGAGGATTACAATTCTCGCGACGGTTATCGCAAGGATCGAGAGAAGGCACTATCCTGTGACGGCTTCCTCTCTTTGACGAAGATGTTACACAAGGTGACTTGGCCACGCGGGTTCAAGCTTTCTGATGTCAATAAATATGACGGGAAGTCCGACCCCACGCAGTGGCTGTAGATATACTCAACCGTAGTAAAAGCGGTCGGAGGGAACTCCGACGTGATAGCAAACTACTTGCCGATCATGCTCACAAAGGAGTGCCGGAACTAGCTCGCAGGGCTACCTCGCAACACCATTGACAACGGGGAACGACTTTGTGAGCTCTTCATGAGTCAGTACACTAGCACCTAGGAACGCCTAGGGAATAAAAGGATGCTCGACTGTTGGCGTTTCTAATGACATCACTAAATCTTTACCCTTCGCAATGGCACCAGGATCACCTGGCTGGTGGTTTTTGTGAAATCACCACTAGGGTGATATTTTAATTATAAAAATATGGTGAGTGGGTGCTCTTGACACTACTATCGTGTACAAGACCTGATAGTATTATCAAGAGAGAGCCTTATTTATGGGGTGAAGACGTATCCGCGAGCGTACAAATACGTGTTTATTAAGCCAGTTGTAGCATTTTACCCATCAGTATTCCCAAGGGTGTCGTTATTTATTTATTTTTACCAGGAGATGGATTTATGAAAATATATAAATATATATATGTGTATGTATGATCATGTTGTATGGATGTACGGGTACATATCAAGGACAATATGAATAAGTAAAGCGTACCAAAGCATAATACATGGGTAAGTGATAATAAGATATATGATATATATGATAAGAATAGGGTGACACACACATGCCATCATCTCAGATAAAGAATAGAGAATAAAGAATAAAGATAAACTAAAGGTTATTAGTAGGAGCAGGCACTAGAGTCGTCCTTAGATCCGTATATATACTAGCAAAGGCATAGACCATATGCTTAGTCTAGATCTATGAATCTATCCTATTGCACCGAGGAGAATACACTCCCCTGGTCTGCCATGGTAGCATATCTTTCAAAACTCCGACACCATAGACTCACGTGGGGGAATACAAGGGATGTACGAGGCTGTCACCACCCATACACCTACCCCCTAGATTGTGGAATATGATCATATGTTGTGGATCATACGACACATGAGCACCACGCTCACGACCGTGATCACTACTCTAGCCCCTCCGGCACCCGAGCCATGATGACCCATAGGCTTAAGACTAGAGCAAGCCCGAAGGTACACCCCACTGTTACAATAAGGTAAACATATACTAAACATACTAGTATAGCTCATGAAGGTATATAACATGGTATACCATAATATAAGAATAACATAAATACCAAACTCTGTATAAATATGAAGAATACGAGATGAGCACAAAGCCATACCCTAGGCCGGAGGTTGAAGCCAACCGACCCTAGGCGATCGCTCCGCACTACTAGCAAGAAAGCTCTAAGCCTAAGCTTCACTACCTAGACTAAAGAATACAAAGGAGGGAGAGAGAGAAGCTCTTGTGTGGTGTGTGTTGCGGAGGGGGGTGGAGGCCTCCTTATATAGGGGTGGTAGAGGTGGTTCTCGGGAACTTTTGGCGCCAACTCCACCGCCAACCGTCGTGGCTTCGCGCGGGAAATCTTGGCGGGAAAGATGGGTGCCAACCGCCTCTCCCCTGGTTCGGACGAACCAGTGGGTCAGCCGAACTAGGCCTAGCCCATCTGGCTGCCGCCTTTGGCTGGTAGGCCCCTAGAGTTGCCTTGCCTTGTGGGACCCACTTGATTTGACGTGTTTTGGTTGTGTTTTGGGCCCATTCTTGACCTTGTAGGATCACTATATTTCGGTCCTTGTGTAAGTCTTGTAGATCTGCATGGTTTTACCCTATTTCCAGCTTCTCATTCCTGAAATGCTTATTTATAGAAAGTAGATAACTTGTTAGTGAGAAATGCTAGTTTCCTCTTATTCTGAGTAATGTTGACGGCTTAATATTTGCTCTAAGGACCGTCAACAAAACTCCCCCAAGCTGCCTTCTTGCTCGTCCCGGGCATGACAATTGGTTGTTGATCAGGAGTTGCTATAATGCCTTCTTCCTTTCCTGTACCTTGAATACAACAAAATACTCTTTCTTGGATTGAATAAGTTAGCATTGCTCACCCCTTTTTCTTTACTCCCCATGGAGCTTTTGACATTCTCTTTGCCTTTGGCGATTGCAAGGTAGAATGGTTATATAAAGTCACCATTCACCTGTTCCTCAATCAACTTTCTTTCTGGAGGTTTTTGATAATTTTTGAAAAGAAAATTGAGTTCCTCAAATGATGCACTCTTGGTCGCTCAATGTGTATAGTCCTCACCAAGGCATTGTGATTGCCTTCCCTACTTCTAATAAGGCTTTTTGTGGGGTTTTGGGTATGGAAAAGTAGGGGCATACTTGCATCACATAATATTGCAAAGTTAAAAAGCGGATCCAAGAAAGTCAAGTCATGCAACGTGATCAAGATGTGCATGTGTGTGGATGATGTGGCAAGGTAGACGCTAGGCCTGGAATAGATGCTAGCTATTGCCACATGAATACTCGGGATTACGGTAAGGTGGACACCAGGCCCGGAATGGGTGTTGGTTATTACCGTAAATGATGAGTATGATGATGATGGTAAGGTGGACATCAGGCCCAGAAGCACTGGGATGATGGCAAGGTGGACACTAGGTCCGGAACGGGTTCTAGTTATTGCCATCAATGATAAGTGCTTTTGAGGTATCACGGTGAGGTGGACACTAGGCCCGAAATGGGTTCTAGTTATCACCGTGAACCTTATTGTGGACTCTATGCACATGACTCCCTCCTTTTTATTTTAGACATGGGCTATCTCTTATTTCTTTTTCTTTTCTTTTCTTTATTTTTTTATGGACCTTGATGTGTCCATTATTCTTCTTTTTGCATGGACTTGGAGTAGTCCATCTTTTCTCTCATTTTTCCAACATGCTCTTTGGCATGGATTTTATTCTCTCGTAATTTTTTCCATCTTCCTTTCTTTTTGCATAGCCCATATCTCTTTTGAATGATGAATAGGGAGGAGTCATGACATAGAGATGGAACCTATCTTTCTACAAGGATGGAGATGGATGGGTAACTTCCTGTGTAGAAGCCAGCATGAATATGGATGGAATAAAAGGTGTAACTTCTAGTGTAGAAGTTAGCATGGGTGAGTGTACATGATCTTGATCAAGAAAACATGACAAGGACCATTCAAGGGTCACACTGTTTGACAACGCTCAATGTGACGACAAGCAGCCTATGTGCTGGGTTTATATGATGATCCTACACAAGGCTCTAGTGGGACATGTCATCATCATTGAGAACTCTTGTTTTTTTGGTTTTTGAAAACAAAAGCTCCAGATGTCAAGTTTCATACAGAACAAGATCATAGCAAACTCTATTATACCAAATCGTACCAAGCAACAACCTAGACTTAGATCATGTACTCGCAACCCACAAGGTTTCAAGATTGAAAGGCAAACGAAAGCTAACAAACTCAAAACCCGAGAGAGAACTAATTTGTAAACTAGGCACAAGAATGAAATTAAGCATAGCAATTATTCATCATTTCAACAAGGAAGAACTAAACATCTCTACTAAGAAAGCGAGAAATATTTTTGTTCTTTTTATCATATTCACATTTTTTTAAAATGCATAAGAAAGAAATAAAGATAAAGAGAAAGAGAGGATACAAGTTACCTCCCTTGGGGGTGATCTCCCCCAAGCCCTGAGAGCGGAAGTAAGCTTGTAGGTCCGCGTTGGTGTTTTGGAGCATGGTGTTGATGGTGTTGAATTGGGTATCTACTTGCTCTTGAAATGCAGCAAAACACTCGACATGTGTATTAAGTATGTTTTGGATATCACCTGTGCAGATGTCGAGGTTGTTGACTTGGCTCGTAAGATCTGCAATATCTCTGCGCCTTCTTCTCGAGAAAGTCATATGTGCACCAACTATTGGAGGACCACTGGAGCTAGACGAAGTAAGGTGTGCAGTCGCCTGTGCTCCCACTCTGTGCTGCTTGTGTTCTGCCAGCCTGAGCCTCCCGCTTCGTGCGGCTGCGGTGGCCGATCCCAACCGGGCTGATACCCAGGTGAGTGTACTGGCATTTGATGAGCCTTGTTGGGAATTTGAAAAACTCCCGACAATAAAGTGAAAGGCTCTGCAAAAGGTTCTCTCTTTATCTCTGAAAAAGTTGATCCCTTTACACGGAGGCATGTGGGCTCCTTTTATAGTGCCCGGAGGTCACTTTTACATACCGATTCTACCCTTAACTACAAAGCGTATAAAAGGAATGCTAGGGGTACATTCGTCTACGGCAATCACGCGAACTTCCTTTTTATTACAAACTTGCCCTTGCGTGAACCAGCTTCTTTGCTTCTTGCGTACCCAAGCTTCTTACGTCTCTTTTCATCTTCTTGATCACGCCATTGACTGTTTAAAACGTCGAAGTGTTTCCCTCCGTTCAGGGTCTTTGTTCTTGTCTTCCCTGCACCTTCGCTTGCGCTGATGTCATCGTTGCTTGTGCTGACGTCATTATTCAGTGGAATCTGCGTTTTCTTGCGAGATCTTGGACACCGGAGCACTTTCCGATCGAAACCATGGTTTTAAGGCATGGTTCTGATGATTCCTTGTTATTCCCCAACTTCGCTTCCTGAAATCACAACCAAAGGAAATCCCATTTCTCTCCGACGAAAACCTTTGTTAGTTAAAACGATGTTTTTCCCTGATCAAAGAGAAAATACTTTTTCATGATAACCGAAGTTCATCAGATTATGAAGAATATGAAAAGGAAGGGACTCGTGACCTTCGCTTGGTGGGAACCTCCTTTGTTTTTCCATTAATCCAGTTTTACTAAAAACACTTTTTGTGAGAAAAACAGGTTTGTGTGAAAACCATGTTTCATCCAACAGCTCAAGGGTGACCGAAAAAGGTCGATTCCCCAACAAGCCTGCCACGACGAGCCTCCAGCTTCATGCGGTTGCGGGGGTTGACCCCAGCTTGGATGGTACACAGGGATTTGCCCCGGTATTTGTCCAGCTGGAACCCGCCCCACCTGGTACATCTGCTGTAGAATCTGTTGAGGGTGCGGTGGCTGATATGATGTGCCCGCTTCTGTTGATTGCGGTTGTTGAGGTGTGTCTGCTTCCATTCTTGACCTGTTCTGGGTCTCCCTGCCACAAGCACTACTATGAGCTTCTTCTCGAGGTAGGAGTTGAAAGGTTAGCACCCGCGACTTATACAAATGAAGTCCCATGTTAAGTAACGGGATCTCATTTGCATAACCAGGGAAGAAAACACAAGAGACTGATCCTGGGCATACTTAAGGATATGACCTTGAATAAAGAATGCTTCTTTAAGCAAAGTGGCGCTCAGGTTGAAGATAAAGCACATCATTACCTTGGAGTGCCCCGACTCTCGCGGTGATACGAGTGATCAAAGAGGTACACTCAACAGGACCAGACATCTTAAAATTATATAACCATTGCATGATCATGGGTTTCACAGGAGAGACCTTAATTTTATTTATCATGGCAAAAAGAATTTTAAGCTCATCATTGCGAACAGGTCTAACATCATCTCTAGGGAAAATTGAGATAGCAAGCCACTTATGCATAAACCTCAAAGTAGGATGTTGAATATAATTGCAGTGAGGTTTGAAATTACCAACGACCACTTGGCCAGAGATGCTCGTCCAGAAGGAATGGCGATCGTAGTCACGAACGGCTTTGTTGAAGTCGACCTTGCACTCCTTATGAAACCCAAGCAGTAAACTCAGCTCTTTCCAAGTACGTGTGTACTCTTGCCCGAAGAGGCGAAAAGAAAGGCCGTCACCATTGTATTGTAGGGTGCATAAGAACTAGGTGTTGAGGGACTGAGAGCCCTCCTCTAAAATAGGCACAAAATAATCCCATCTAATTGCATGCCAAATATTAGCGAAGTCAACATTCATACTTGTGCTCTCAAGGAGGTCGGGGTCGAAGTCCTTGGTGTGGGCGAAGACTTGATCCTTGAGGAGCGCATAGGCTTGTACTTCTCAGCCAGCGCATAGGTACAGAAGGATCACTTCCTTTTGGGCAGCTTGTGGTTGAGCTTGCTCTCCTTGCAGTGCTTCTCCTTGCAGCACCTCTTGTTGTACTTCCTCATCTTCCTCCATCAGACTATGCGTGTAGTCGTGGGAGTGAGGTGTGCTCGAGCTCGCACGGGAACATCCTCAAAGGTCAAAAACTTTATACAAGTACATCATTCTAAAAAACAAAACAGTAAACACCACTTCATTCATTAACGAGCGCTCATTAGTGTGCACTTGTCTAATAAGAGAAGTATCAAGCACCTTATGGAATCCGACTGAGTATAAGTTCTCCATGATGTTTCCAAAGCTTATTGTGTTATATTTCTCTTTCGCTTCAATTGCAGTACATGAGCTTGTGTTTGTTTTTGCAGAAGTGTCGATACGCATCAGAACACACATGATATTCTTATGGTCAATATGTCAATGTCGTTTTTCTAAACCTAACACTTACATGTCAAATAAAATTAGCATTATAAGATAACAATGAATCTACTCTACATGAATTGTATTCCCTTTGTTCTATTTTTGTTTGTAAGGCACACCATGCATATTCAAATTCAAACTTTACAATCTTTGACCAATAATTTCACTCACATTTTTAAAATTTTATGACATAAACTTGAAATGGTTAGATTTGTAACAAAATGTACTCTCTAATGATCATAAGTTAATAAACACAAAATATAATATAGGATAAATGAATGATCAAATTGTAATTTGGAAGACCATGTCAAGTCATATCGTACCTTTTTTTTGAAAGAAAACTATAGAGGAGTACCCCACAATGTAAATGGTGTCACACCCAGGATTTGAACCCTGTGGCCTTTACCACTCCAACTATGAGCCCCTTGACAACTCATATCGTGCCTTATAAAGGTACATTGAGGGAGCAGTTTTTAACCTAGCTGCTCCTCCAACTAATGTATGGACATAAATGAATACATCTTCACATACAAAAAAGGATAGGACTATTCTAAGAAATATGCATGAGATATTATATGAAAAATGAATCTTGGTGTAAGAAAGTTCAACAACTAACGATTCTAGGGCCTTCTCTTTCCGTGACTCTTATGCTATGTCAAAAATCTTCTCATTAATCACTATTCTTCTAAAGTTATGTATGATCTCCCAACAAACTTAATTATATACTATCTATGTTTGAGATTAATTGAAGACCAATAGATTCTATTAACCTTAAAAGCAAACACACACTTAGCTTCTTACCAGTATTGTTCACACTGAAAACACTCACTCTCCTATATCATATTCTCGAAGTACACCAGCTTCTGAACTCTTTTTGTTGTAAGACCAAAATCAACAATGTGAACCATTCCATCATAAAATCAATATAATTTGTTAGTTAAGGAATAAGTTTGGATGGTTCCAAAATAAAGCATTCATCAATAAAACATAAACTACCAATCTGCATAAGGATCAAATTCCTAGATTGTATATCTCAGTGGATGAACTCACCTCTTATGCTATGTCAAAAATCTTCTCATTAATCACTATTCTTCTAAAGTTATGTATGATCAACAAACTTAATTATATACTATCTATGTTTGGGACTAGTTGAAGACCAATAGATTCTATTAACCTTAAAAACAACACACACTTAGCTTCTTACCAGTATCGTTCACACTGAAAACACTCACTCTCATATATCATTTTCTCGAAGTACACCAGGTTCTGAAATCTTTTTGTTGTAAGACCAAAATCAACAAACCATTCCATCATAAAATCAATATAATTTGTTAGTTAAGAAATAAGTCTGGATGGTTCCAAAATAAAGCATTCATCAATAAAACATAAACTAGCAATCCGCATAAGGATCAAATTCCTAGATTGTATATCTGTATGAACTCACCTCTTATGCTATGCCAAAACTCTTCTCATTAATCACTATTCTTCTAAAGTTATGTATGATCTCCCAACGAATTAATTATATACTATCTATCTTTGAGATTAATTGAAGACCAATAGATTCTATTAACCTTAAAAGCAACACACACTTAGCTTCTTACCAGTATCGTTCACACTAAAAACACTCACTCTCCTATATTATATTCTCGAAGTACATCAGCTTCTGAACTCTTTTTGTTGTAAGACCAAAATCAACAACGTTAACCATTCCATCATAAAATCAATATAATTTGTTAGTTAAGGAATAAGTCTGGATGGTTCCAAAATAAAGCATTCATCAATAAAACATAAACTACCAATCCGCATAAGGATCAAATTCCTAGATTGTATATCTCAGTGGATGAACTCACCTGAATGAACAGCTCTTAATCATCTAGCAACACCAATCAAAAGTGCATTCAATTCTTCTTTATTGGAGGTTGTTCACACTAAGGTAACTAATTAAAATTAAATGAACATGACAATTTGAATAACTTTTTATATATAGAAGTTATAAATTTTATTTGTGTGTATCCTTAGTCACTCTTTTCTATCCTTTCATAAACACGAGCAAAATAGTTTTTAGTATCGACACAGCCTACCAAATTTATCACATTTGTTTGTAATATTGCACAACTTCTTGCTGCAATGATAGAGATGTCATAGTTTATTGTCGATAGTTTATTCTATAGTGGAAAAAGTATATGTAAGAATATTAAGCATTTTATAGTTTGTATAATGATAATTTATGTTGTAGGTATGTTAAACTCAAACCTCAACAATCAATGCGAGACAAATGAGAGCATGCATGAGTGGATCACCAGTCCCCTTCTACAACTTTATAGACGGTGTAAACAAAGTGCTCTTGATAAGTTAGTTGGGATGTAATCAATATGAATTAACCACTTTTAACTCCCTAGCATTTATTAGTTTTAGTTGAATTATCCAAAATTTTCTCTAGCACATATATTCTAAAAAAATCAGGTGCTCCATTTCATATTGCATTGATCGGTACATAGTGTTTACATGGAGAGCGCAAGGCAGCATGTATGTCCAGTTAAGTGAAATCCTATGCGCAAGCAACAACGTTGTAAGAGTGAACACATAAATCCATATACGAAATGATGTTATATTTCATCGAAGCTGAAATGTTCTCTTATCAATTGTAGCAGTGGTGGGTGGATAGGCGATCGAGATGCAAATTGTAGCTGCCACCACTGCGAAACCCTACGACATGGTAGCAGTGGCAAAATTTCAGAGACAAATTACAGAAAATGATGTTGCATTTCATAGGGTTGAAAAGGTCTTCGGATCTATGGTGATTCACCTAGGGCTATAAATATTACTTTTGTCCCTTAAATTGATTTCATGTCTTTAGAATTATGGGGCATGTTCCTTCTTGTGCATGTAACAATTTCAATGGGGTTTTTATCAGTAGTTTCCACTTTCATCCTCAGATATTCTCACTTTTGGCAATCATCAAAATTCTAAAACTTGTAAAAGATGCACTTAAAGAATTGACCGAGATGTCATATAGCATCAAGAAAGAGAATAAACACTCAAATTCGATTTGGAGATACATTTGCTAACTGAACTAGGCTCTTGAAGAGATGCATATGTGTAATCAACAATATTTGACTAATTTATTTTGTTCTTTGGCAGGTGACCAGTGCAACCTTTCTCATAGAGAATTTGCAGGAGGCTATTCATCGCTAAAGGTCTGTTTGATTGCTTGTATCTAGTTAATATATGAAATGGTTCAAAATATAATGGTCCTTTTGTTTGGTTGGCTGAATTGTACCAACTTAGTCAGAATCAATCCATCGCACTTAATTAATTATTTTATTAGTGGAAGTGAACCATATAGTTCAAGCAAATTGGTTGAATCTCACCATCCAGGATATGATGGATGGAGAGGTATAGCCGTGTAGGGGATGCTTAACTATACATGGCCAAATGGATCGGACCAAACGAGCGGGACAAGGCATGACACGATTTAGCCCGGCACCAGCACACCCAGTTAAGGACGGGCTAAGACTGGTATGACTCGGTATGATGGGCGAGGCTTGGGCCGCTACCGCGGCACGCGGGCTGGCACGAGCACGAGCCATATTATTATAATTCACGATTTGGCCTGCTATATCTTGCCTCACACATAAAAAAATAATCATATATGTGATTGTCTGAACATATTATACTTATATCCCAAGGAAATTTCATTCTACACGTGCGTGTAGCTACTCCCACCTCTTTTTCAAGGTGTTTTACACAATTTGTGACGACATGTATAAGTATAAAATTATATGTATGTGAAAACTATCAAATTTCTAAATATGTGGATATATTATACGTATTTATGCATCAATTATCATCTTTTTTAGAACCATCAAATATCATCTGTTTGTAGAGTTTTTTTCAGCGGGCCAATGAGCGGAACGACCCACCCACCTAGCACGCGAGTTGTTGGACTGACACGGCCCTGTATAAGCCACAAAAGGGCCAGGCCTTGGCATATGAGATGGCATGATGGGACCCGCCACTGCAAACAGGCCAATGCAGGTTGGGCCTAAACAGGCCAGGCTGAGCTCGGGCCAGGTTGGGGGCGAGTGGCCCATTTGGCCATGTCTATGCTCAACGGTTGTAAAATGTGGATGGAGATATTCACGCTTTCTATTACCTCATGCCTGATTATTATGTGGTCGTGCAGACCACAGGGAAGTTTTTTTTCAGCAAAGAGAGAGCTTTATTAACTAGACACGGGGATTACAATCGTTATGGAGCAGGTTCAGAATGCACGCAGGCGCCTCCCCTATCCATACTGTCGAATGACTATTTCGTCTAGCTAACCGGGCTAATTCATTAGCAACTAAGTTCCTCTCTCTCTCAACCTGTACTACCTTCCAATCCGCTTGCAAATGACCATGAGCCTTAGCTTCAGTAATGATAAAGTCAAGATCTGATCTATCTACTCTCCCTTTTAAAGCAGTGACCACTCGCGCGCAATCAGATTCTATGTTCACCGGCCCTGTAGACAGCTAACCTGAGGCCTTCTTCGCAAGCCTTTGCTTCCGCTTCAACCGCATCTGCACATCGAGAAAGAGCACTCCAAGCTGTCAGCACAACCTTACCTTCACTGTCCCTCGCCACGACACCAGTTCTGGCAGCACCCGTTTCGAGTACAAAAGAATCATCCACATTTATTTTAGTCCATCCCTCCGTTGGTGGTAACCAGGATTTGTCATTCTGATTCCTACTTTTTCCTTTATCTCCAACTTTCGAGCTACCCGTTATACTGCTTGGCCGTCCTTTTCTTGGTGCATCAGCAATTTGGTCCAGAGAGCTGTTCATGGCTAGTAGAGCATGCACCGATTCAAGAATACCAGAAGGGCCCGATTGATGTACAAGATTATTGTGTGCTGTCCATGCTCTCCATAGAATCAGTTTTACCTGGTCCCTTTGCACATTTGGAATGTTATGAAGCAGAAGGAGCAGCCAATCTGGCCATGTATATTTGAACTGTTCTTCATCCGGCAAGAACCAATGATCCCTCATGGCCATGCGTAGTCCCCTCGCCTGTGGGCACATCACAGTGGCATGGTAGCTCGATTCGTCCTCCCTATTACAGATAGGACAGTAAGCATCCGCGCCAACGCGTCTCTTAAATTTGCTTTGTTGCGTGGGTAGCACATTCCTGGATAATTTCCAAGCAAAAACATTCACCTTGGGAGGAACATTACCACTCCATATCAGAGTCCACAACTTACGCTCACCATTGGGTGCAGCACTTGAGGCTTGATTGTCGTGAAAATTCATGTTTTCTCCATATTCCATGCTATGAAATCATCAGTAGGTCTTGTTGGTAGTTTTATCTTTGTGATAGCATCCGCGTCCGGAATATTGAAAGTGCTTATCAATCTGTCATAGTCCCAATTTTTACCAGACGAGTCTAGCAGCTCCGACACCTATCTGAACCTGCATCGCCCTTGTCTGGTAGTTATTCTTCTTGACACATCTCTTGGAATCCATGGATCCCTCCAAATTCGAACCTGGGAGCCATTTCCTATCCTCCAGATGATTCCCTCCTTTAGAAGCTCGAGACCATGCATTATTCCTTGCCAGGATGATGATGAAGGATTAGAGCTGAAAGCATTATCAACTAGCAATCCCTGCGGGTAATACTTTGCCTTAAGAACTCGAGCACATAGACGGTTTGGGGAGTGAATCAGACGCCATGCTTGCCTCGCCAACATAGCCTGATTAAAAAGAGGAAGATCTTTGAAACCCATTCCTCCACAACATTTCTTTTTTATCATCTCCTCCCATGCAATCCATGCCATCTTCTTCTTGCCATTTTCAACACTATGTGTATACACCTGATAAATAACATCTAGGATTAGGTCTTGGATTTGCAGCTAAGCGATGTAATTTATATCCGTTAATATGCAACATTTGAGACCAATCTGCTTTTTTCCGTTGATGTTCCGGTCGAGTGCTTTTCATCAGCAGATCATTTTGGCCCATGCCGTGTAGTTGGCTGGCCCTTCTGTTGATGGGCGTGCGAACGTGAGAAGGGCATATGGGCCGAAATCACTGTGCAGTTGTTCGCGGATGTTGCTTGCTTTCCACTGGGAACTTGCCACTCGGAGCTTGCAAGATTTTTACAGAAAACTGTTCAGATCACACACTAATCCTTCAGTTGATGCACTCACAAATCTACGTTCAGGATGCCCGTTCGTACACTGTAAAACTTCTGGCCAATAGAGTGGATGGTAGCACATGGCCATCAAGCTTCTTCTGGCTTCAGGCAGTATGAGGAGCCTTGTGCAGAAATTGCAGGCTATAAACGGCAGGAGCTCACCTCACAACAGCCTTATTCGGTACACCGTACCTGACCATGAGACGGGACAAGCAGCCCCCACACCGAGCTTGAAACACGGCGACCATTATTTGCAGCTGCGATGACGTATTATTTATTCATCACCATTCATTCCCACGCACAAATTCAATTCCTGAATCAAAACATCAAGAGAAGAAAAACTGAAGTCTGAGGCAAATAACAGGACAGGAATGAATTAAAATGTGATGTGTTTGTAGTGATATTGAGATAGTGTAGTGTTGTGTAGCTACCGTGCATTTTCTGCCATGGGCTTATAAATGCCATCCTCCCTCCCGGCCCGTGTCCAGTCTGCATCGTGTCCTTCCGTGCAACCACCACCACAGCACAGCACACTATGTGCGCATCACGCCACCAGTGCCTTGTTCTCCGGCCACTATTTCCAATTCAATGGCCTCACTGTTCCGGGTTTATGGTTATACCTTGAACCCACTCTGTCTGCCCGGACATCCCTCTACCATATATGAATATTACGATCAGATATACTGTGCACCTGCTGCTTAATTATATATCTCGGGGCACCACGTACAACGCCCAATGTCCACACACATCTTCTCCTAGCACACTATCATATCAATGAGCCATTATGAAAGGATCCGCGGATGATCTCACTGACATACGGGTCCAACAAGCATACCATGTCGGCATGTTTCTGGTGGAAAAATAAATAAATAAATAAATAAAGCATGCTATATTTTGAATTAATGGGTATATAAAACTGCCCGATGTCCATACACCTTCTCCTAGCACTATCATATGTCATTATGGAATGATCTACGCGCATAATCTCACTAATATGTGGGTCCAACAAACGTATCATGTCGCTTAGTGTGTGGGTGGGGTGGGGGTTGGATGGGTGGGGGTGGGTAAGGCATGCTATATTGAACTAAAAAATCCGCCCAATGTCCACACCTTCTCGAAGCATTATCATATCACTAAGTCATTGTGGCACGATCCGTACACAATCTCACAGATATGTGGATCCAGCAAGCATATCATGTCGTCGGCATCACTTCTAGTGTGGGGTGGGGTGGAGGGGGGGGGGGTTTAATAAGTCATGATATAAATGGATAGGAAAAAACAACATATTGCAGGAGGTCAACATGTTCTTGTCAAATTACTACCCTCGCACTTAGGAGTTATTTGGACTGAAAGGGACTCACTTGTTACTGCTCAATACTCCCTCCAATCATACAAACAAATGAGTGACAATAACTTGAGTTATCTAAAGTTAACCATTTCAAACATTCGTGTTGTTCGTCTGGATTATCAGCCATCAGTCAATAATACATTTCTTTCAGAACAAATTAGCACTAACCAACAACCACCAGCCAGCCGAACATGTTGATTGTTTTCTGCTACTCACGACATGTTGAGTTTATTTTATTTTATTGTTTAGAACACGTTGATTTGTATATTTGAAATGATGCATATGTACCATATATAATGTAGCTTTGTAAAAACATATTTTGATAATTTGGTATTTTAGATAAAATTTTGTATAACATGATAAAATCGTGTTTTGAAAACCATGTCAGTGCCAAAATATTATTTATATTTAATTCAAAGATAGGAGTACCGAGTACACACGCCCCATGCGCGCGCCGCGCCGTGTTAGGATCTGTGCTCGCTGGACCGCCGGATTACGCACAGGAGGGCAGCGGCGGCTAGCAACCCCTAATGAATTGGAACAGTGGCCGGTTGGTCGTCCGTCCGTCCGATCTATATCAGGCCGTGCCACTACGGTACACTGTTCGAGTGAACAGTCGGCATACTTGATTTGAACGCTCTCGGAGGGCCTTGGCCTGTGCCGAAATGAGCAGCCAACAACAAGGGCATGCCCGCGCACAGTGCACGTCTTCAATGCTGTGTCTAACCACTCATTGCTACTTGCATTGCTAGGGCACTGCACCATGCTCGCATATAGCTCGATCTCCTTTCTCCTTTGTTGATGGGTGGTGTGGCCGTGTGGTGTGGGCGTTGCTCGATCGACACGAAGTCAGATCGATGTGAAGAAAAGCTACTACAGTGTTGGCCTTCAGTATTTCTACACTGATCCGAGGCGAGGCCGTTCTCCCTCCGTCCACAATTTTGACTTTTGAGTGTATTCTAAGTTAACTACTTTTAGTTTAATATAAATATTATGGAAGGTTAAATGTTAATTAAATTAATATTTTATAAAAGATCTGAGGCTACTAGGTTTATGTGATAAATTTTTTTCTTATCTATAAAGTTAGTTAAATTTACTTTAGTTTGATATATTGACAATTGTATATATATTGTCGATTAAGTGTATTTTCCGTACCTTAAATATCATAAAAGTGTTATTTCATCTGTTATATTTTAATTAGTACTAATCAATTACTTAATTAATTAAACTGCCGGTACACCATTAACACCAACCATCCCTACCTCAGTTTAACGACGGCTTAGCTATCTAATAGCTTGGACTTGAGTTGAACGGGCTAGTGCAAATCTTTTGTGAGAAATTTCTCCTTTCTCCTTTGTTGCCTCCTTAACCCTCAACTTATCGCCCTAAAGAACAAAAACTCAACTTATCCATGCTCCATGTCCATGGTGGCAGTAATGGCGACAGAGGAATACGAAGATGATGGAATCACCCTAGCCATATGCTCTTCGGTGCTGTCATGCCGCTGCCATGCATTATGTAATCCTCCCTCTGTTCCACGTTACTTATCATTGTTGACTTTTGATCACAACATTTGACCATTCGTTTTACTCAAAAGATTATGTATATATCATTTGTTTGTTTGTGATTTACTTTATCATCAAAAATGTGTTTTAAGTATAACTTGATATTTTGCATAGTTATGCTAATTTTTTAAATAATACTAATGATCAAATGTTATGATCAAAAATCAACAGTGACAAGTAATTTGGGATAGAGGGAGTAAGAGGGTGCAAAACTGCAAACTCCTTAGGTTGTGCAAGATAGTATCATGGCTAAGTAGTGACTGACAAGATGATTACATGACCTAAACTGCTATCCAATAGCACTAATTTGTTGTTAAGTCCATAAATATATGGATGGTTAGTGCGCTGGTTAATTAGTGAAGAAATTGATTTGCAGCAATTAAAATATATGGGATGAATGTCTCACTTTTACCAGATTGACGGGATGAAAAATATTTTTTTATGGAGTGTGTGTCTCGCGCCTAGCTAACTGCCGCGCGCAGTTATTACATATATGGCATATATATATGCATCCTCGTGGTGTTATTTGATCCTCGGTTGCAATTGCAACAAGTCATAATAAGATGGCTATGCATGTAAGCAAGTGTAACTAACCGTGCGAAAATTGCAAAAAAAAAGACGGATAGGTCTCCTGTGCCTGATGACCAACGCACCTGGCCGGCCGGCATATTGCATGCATGCAGTAGTTTTTCTAAGCCCTGCAGGTACCAGTGGAGAGGCTTAGGTAAATCACAGTCACACACACGTACTACATACAGGACTACAGGATGTCTGCTGCTCTCTCTATAGTGTAACATCAATGTGCTGTTTGCCTTGCGTACTGCCTGCACAACCGGCCGGCACCTCCGATCAATGTAGTATTCACATCTGAAAAAGAATCGACACGACACCCATGTACCCCGGATTACGAAAGGCCGACCGGACTTCATTGCCGCCAAATTAAAGAATTCGCCAGTACCGTCCGTATGTAACTCTCAGTTTGCCACGGTTTTATACTCGTGAACTAGCAAGTTGGTCCACATTAATAACACGGTTAGATTTGATAAAGTATAATATTTAAAATATTGTTACCATGTTATATTTTTTTATCCTTATATATGATTTGTTATTCATCTTTTTGAAATCATTGACACTCGGTCTAGATGTAGATATTGGTACCCCAAATTCGAGACATAATATTACATTTATTTTTGTCGTGTCATGGTAACATACCAATATTTCATTTTATCTTTGTCGTCATATTTTGTGGTGTATCTTTTTTTAACATGAATTAAACAGAAAAGATAACACTTTAGATATAGACATAGTTTTTTTGGTATTTACAACATAAAGGTTTATACATTTTTCTCATGAATATATATATATATATATATATATTAGATTTCTTATTTGTGGTGTACGTTTTTGTTTGTAAGTTTTTTTTTGCCACGATTACAAAAATTCCTTATATTTAGTAGATTACAAAAAAATCATTATATTTAGTAGAATGTTGATCAGTGTATACTATAGAAGTAATAATTAAAATTTAATTTGTTGATTTAACTTTTTTGTTGTTATTATATCTAACTCTTCTTTCTTTGTTCTCCAGTCACCATTGTTGCAACTCCATACATGCATGATCCCATTTTATCTTATGATCATTGCACCTTTTTTCCCATTACAATCTTTGCCTGTGGATTAGTAAATGTGTTGTTGTAACTACTAAGCTATATATGTTTCCTTTAGTCTTTACGCTCATCACCTCTCTCTATCTCTCAGCTCTCCCTCCCCCTCCCTCTTTCTAACCAAAGGAGAGAGATCACGTTATTGCCTCATTTTTTGTACTATCATATATTGCGTATGAACCACATGTCGTCCAAGCAGCAGCGTCAACCTGTATCATGCCGCCTATACGGATGCCTTCGTTAGACGTTCGTCGTGTTGATCCTATACATGAGCTCATAAAAGAGTTGGGTTTGTTTCGGGAGAAATTAATTCTGTAGCACCGAAAGATCATCATTTTTTAAAATACCATTGAAAGACCATTGTCATGTAAAATACCACTGAAAGTATTCATTGTTAGATGAAAATTGCATTCCATCATGGTTTCAAGGTAATAGTACAGCTCCTCATCTTCTCCTTTTTTTCCTCTGGTAAATCAACAATGACCTTCTCCAGCACCTCTCCCCCCCCCCTCGCCTGCTTTCTCCATCACAAGAAGCAAGAACAGGTAGTCAGCTCCACCAATCCACTCCATGGAGTGAGCGAGTTTAGGTTCTCCAATTTCTCCGTGCTTCACTTGTACACCAAGGAAGTAGAGAGCAATAGCTTTCTTCGATAAGGGAAACTTTATTAATCTTAGACAATTACATCAATGTGATACAATTGAACTAAGATATTCTCGGTCTCTGCATAGCTAAGATCCACACAACCTATAAAAAAGGAAAAAAAAGAAATGACACAACAACATATGACATGTCACGATACACTACACAATTTAATCTTCAAATCCAAACACTACCCTACCAACACCTGGACACCACCCTACTCTCTCTCTCTCTCTCTGTCTCTCTCTCTCTCTACACAACCCTGCTGCAGCAGCTCCCGCTAAACCACCATTCAGAGCACCATTGCGGCACCTTTGTATACTCCCATTTGTAGCACGACCACCAAAAATCCAAAGGGGCTCTTGGTGTTGGGCCTTTAACCTTCAAGATAATGTTGCGGGCTGCAACAACCTTGCCTAGGTAGATTTTTCTCCACTAGCATACATCGTGGTATGATAGAGACCAACAACATCCTCTCGCAAGCTAGCACGTGAAAGTTATGGCTTGTGGCTGGAAGCAGGTTTGATGCGCATGACGTCCTACCTTGAATTCCAACAGTGATGTTGGAGATGGGCGGGGATTATTGAGTAACAGCGATGAACATGGTCCTCGTGTTTTCTTCCAATGGGTTCTTGATGAGGACATCCTAGGGTACGATTTGGCCAAATGCACAACAGTGTAGACGGCAGCCGTGGAGCACGGTTTGGCCAGGCGCACGACAGTGTAGGCAGCAGTCGTGTCCAACAGGAGTACGGATTAGCCAGGCACATAACAGTGCAGGCTCACGACGGTGTAGGCGGCCCATGGGCTAGGTGCAGAACAGTGTAGGCACACGACGGTATAGGTGGTGAAACCGTGCACGTCCGAATTATCCTACCTTCCTTAGCTTGGGAGGACCAAACCACCTTAAAAGGGAGAGCCACCCTTCCCCTATTGGACTAGTCTTTTGGGGCGATTGGGCCTTTCCCCGAGGAGTGGGCTGGGCCGGACTCATCATTTGGTATCAAAGCTGGGCTCTTGTTAACATGGGGAGAATGATGAGGACATCTTCCTCCACTATTACCTATTGGCAAAGATGCAACAAAAGGAGCCGAGTGGCCCCAGTTATAGTCGGGCAGCGACCGTGTGAGCCTCATTATCCCACCTTGCTTAGCTTGGGAGGAGCAAGACACCTTAAAAGGGAGAGCCACCCTTCCCTTATCAGACTAGTCTTTTGGGGCGATTGGGCCTTTCCCCAAAGGGTGCGCCGGAGTGCGATGCTAAGATTGCTAAGGCGCAACAAGAGGCTCTAGTGGCGTTGTAGTCAGATCGGTGCATCGTAATTTCGGCTATTGGTGCTAAGATTGCCAAGATGCGACATGAGGCCCTAGTGGCGTCGTAGTCGGATCGATGCGTCACGCTTTCAATCCAACCCCACCTGGGCTGGACTCATCATTTGATATCAGAGTTGGGCCCTTGTTAACAAGGGGAGGATGATGAGGACATCCTAGAGTACGATTTAGCCAGGTGCACAACAGTGTAGGCGGCAGAAAATGACACTAAGAACACACTCGACACCCCCGTGGCCGACTCGATGCTTTACACTCGACATCCTAGGGATGATGATGACACCAACTACAACACAGGTACATCTACACCAGCAGCACCTTCTCTAGTGCCGGCTTCATCATCTCCAGCGACTCCACCTCAAGCGTCACCTTCTAGGCCAATCACTCGGGCTCGTGTGAGTAAATTGAACTACATCTTGCTTTTGAAGAACGAGGGCCCAGAAGACTAGCAGCTAGCCCAACAGGAAGCCCAGGTGGGGCGCCTAGGGTTGGCGGCACCAGCACGTGTGCCCTTCCTCCTGTCGCCCCCTCCCCTTGGTTGCGCCGTCCCTAGGGGCTGCGCCCCCCTTTTCCTTTATTTAGTCAGAGTCCCTCTCATTTACAACTTGAGTTTTGTTTTACATATATCTTTAGCTACTCTTGAACACGTGCAAATCTGCGTTGTCCTCGTGTAATTCAAAACTCCACCTTCGAGTGAATTAGATTGCTCGCTACATTTTCTTGTTTGTTCTTCGATTGCATACAGGAAACGATCTTCGTGATCAGGCTGATCTTGTGCCGGCAAGGTTGGTAACCACATGGAGTTGGTTCAGCGATTGCATTGGCACTTCGGGTTCGCTCGTCGTAGTCGGATCGTGAGGGTCTACTTCCACCAGATCGAATTTATCTCCACTCACCGAAAGATCAGGCACTCCACCTCTATCAAGTGGTATCAGCTTTCCAGGTTGATCGGTGAGTTTATCGAGTATTTTTCCCTTCCTATAGTCCACAAAAACCAAACAAACAATTTTACTTTCAGATTAGATCCTTGACCCAGCAACCTTTTTAGCCTTGCACTCTCTTTCAATAATTTGCATTGTTGAATTTGTGTGCTTACTCGTTCAATTGTTGCTGGTTACTTTGTGTTCTACTTTTTGTTTTCTTTTCTTTCTAACCCTAGCCGTCCACCACCATCTCCCTACCACCGCCATCCACCACGCGCCGTCTCTGATCACCACACCGTGGGCAGCACGCGCCGCAGCTCCAGCCGGTGCGACCGCCCCCTCTTCCTTTTCCTACCGTGTGTGCTTTGGGAAGCAATCAAAAAAAGAAAGACAAAAAAGGAAAGCAATCAAAAAAAGAAAGTCAAAAAAAGAAGGCAATCAAAAAATAGAAGGGGAAGAGGAGGTCCACTGAGCCCTCCCTCAGCACGCCGCATCCCCCCAGGTCGCACGTCCCTCCCTGGGCCACACCGAGCCCCCCTCCCCCACGCACGCTGCGCCCCTACCCCCTGGTCACATTTTCTTCCTGGGCAGCGCCGCTCCCTCCCCACCGTTTGTGCTCCCCTTGCTCCTGTTCCACTTTTGCACTTTGTTTCCAGCAGCTTTGTTACGTGATTTGCACTATAATTCAATCTTTGCATTATTGTTTGATTGTGCTAATCCTTGCTTTGAGTGCAGCCTACCCAGAACTCCACATAGTTCTACGACGAGCAGACTTTGTTTCCCCAGGCAATCGCTCCTCCAATCTTTCGCGAGTTCCACCGGCTAGTTGCAGTTCGCCCCTGTGTGCGTGGTGAGAACGGATAAGAATCTGATAATAGCACTAGTGTGAGCACCTTGTGAGCCGTTCCACCCCTGTTTTTGTTGTCGTCTTTGTTTTTGTGTCTGCGCTAACCGTGGCAGAGGACAGCTTCGCGGGAGATGACCCGCTGCAAGGCATGCGGACACAAGTTGAAGGACTCACCGCAGACATTCAGATGATACATGAACGGCTGGACTCATCGATCACTTCGTCGACCGACCGGTTCGATCAGCTAGACCTCGTACAGATGGCCGCTATGAACACACTCGACACCCTTGTGGCCAGACTCGATGCTTTGCACACAACGATCACAGATTTGCAGAAGGATTATGACAGTGACTCCGAGCAAAACGATGGCGACAGCCGAGGCTGTGCCCGCCGCGTGCCACGCCACCCCGGTAATGATTCATTTCCCAAGATTCAATTTAAAATTCCATCTTTTAATGGCAAATATGATCTTGTTGCATATCTTGATTGGGAATTAGAAGTTGACCAGAAATTTTCATGCCATGATATTCCTGCTAATTCTCAAGTTAAAGTTGCTATTAGTGAATTTACTGATTTTGCTTTAATTTGGTGGCATGAATATAAACAGAAACATCCCACTATAATTCCAACCACTTGGGATCAATTAAAAGCTGCTATGCGACACAGATTTGTGCCTTCTTATTATGCTCGTGATTTGCTTAATAAAATGCAGCGTTTTCAGTAAGGGTCCCAATCTGTTGAGAACTACTAACAAGAATTGCAAAAAGGCATGATTCGTTGTGGGTTATTTGAGGAAAACGATGCTGCTATGGCACGTTTTCGTGGTGGTTTAAACTGCGAAATTCAGGATATACTTAATTATAAGGAATATGATGATATGACTACTTTATTTGAATATGCTTGCAAAACTGAATGTGAAGTGCAGGGACGCTGCTCGAAGACATATTCTAACCCTTTTGCAGGACGCGGCTCGACATCCAGCTCAGCATCTACCCTCCTTGCGCCATCCACGCCCACCACTACTCTGTGCGAAAGAATGGCCAAACCTGCAGGTGCTGCCCCATCCACAGGTGTGGCTCCTCCGACAGGCACAGCTCCTCCCACAGGTCGTACACGAGATATTCAGTGTCATCGTTGCAGAGGATTTGGCCACGTGTTTCGAGACTATCCGAACAAGCGCACTTTGCTCATTCGTCACGATGGTGAGTACTCTTCCGCTAGTGATTCTGAAGAAATTCAACATGCGATGCTTGCCACTGACCGTGCAGCTAAGGCAGAGGTACATGTCAACCCGGGCGACACCGATAGGTATGAAAGTCTTGTTGTGTAGTGTGTTCTTAGTACATAGGTCACCTCGCCCGAGAAGAATCAGCGAAACACTCTATTCCATACAAAGGGTGTTGTGTAGGAGCGGTGGATTCACATCATCATCGACAGTAGCAGCTGCAACAATCTGGCGAGTACCATGCTGATAGAAAAGTTGTTGTTGCCCACTTGTAAGCATCTGAATCCATATCACATTCAATGGCTTAATGATGGTGGAAAAATTAGAGTAACACGGTCGGTGCATGTCCCTTTCTCCATGGGTGCTTATTCTGATTTTGTCGATTGTGATGTTATTCCCATGGAAGCATGCTCTTTGTTACTTGGTCGACCTTGGCAATATGATACTTATAGCTTGCATCATGGTCATTCAAATCATTATTCTTTCATGTTTAAGGGTCAGAAAATAGTCATACATCCGATGACACCTAAACAAATTGTTAAAGATGATCTTGCTCGTGCTGCTAAAACTGCTAAACAACTTGATCCTTCAACCTCTATTAATTCTGAAATCAAGTTGAATGCTCCTGTTTTACGTGCTACACGTGCTGATTTTGCTAATCTACGCGGTGCTCATTGCCCTGCTATGCACTTGTATGCTCTAGTGTGCTCGTTTCACTCGATGATGCCCCATCTTTGGATATTACCCCTGCGGTTGCTAACATTTTGCAGGAGTACGCTGATGTCTTTCCCACAGACTCGCCACCGGGTCTTCCACCACTTTGTGGCATTGAGCACCAGATCGACCTCATCCCAGGCGCCTAGCTTCCAAACTGCGCATCGTATCGTACCAATCTGGATGAGACGAAGGAGACTCAGTGCCAGGTGCAGGCATTGCTTGATAAGGGTTATATTCGTGAGTCTCTTAGCCCTTGCTCAGTTCCTATGTTACTTGTTCCAAAGAAAGATGGGTCATGGCGTATGTGTGTAGATTGTCATGCTATTAATAACATCACCATTCGTTATCGATACCCTATACCACGCCTTGATGATATGCTAGATGAGCTTAGTGGTGCCATTATTTTCACTAAGATTGATTTGCGTAGTGGCTACCATCATATTTGAATAAAATTAGGTGATGAATGGAAAACAACTTTTAAAACAAAATTTGGGTTATATGAATGGTTGGTTATGATGTTTGGATTGACTAATGCTCGCAACACTTTTGTGCGATTGATGAATGAAGTTCTAAGGCCCTTCATAGGATTGTTTGTAGTTGTTTATTTTGATGATATCCTTATTTACAGCAAATCTATGGACGAGCATTTGGAACATTTGAGTGCTGTTTTTGACGTGTTGTGTGCTGCCCACTTATTCGCTAACATGGAAAATGCATCTTTTGCACACAACGTGTCTCGTTTCTTGGTTATGTTGTTACTCCATAGGGCATTGAGGTGGATAGCAGCAAGATTGCTACCATTCGGGAGTGGCCTACACCAATGACGGTCACACAAATTCAGAGCTTTCTTGGACTTGTAGATTTCTACCGCAGGTTCATTCGTGATTTTAGCTCCATTGCAGCGCCCCTACATGAGTTTACAAAGAAAGGTGTGTTGTTTGCTTGGAGTGATTCGCAGGAGGTAGCATTCAGCACTTTGAAAGATAAGTTAACCCATGCTTCTCTCTTGCAATTGCCTGATTTTGGTAAAATGTTTGAGCTTCAATGTGATGCCAGCGGTATTGGGCTAGGTGCTGTTTTGTTACAAGAAGGAAAACTAGTTGCTTATTTTAGTGAAAAATTAAGTGGTGCTAGTCCGAAATATTCTACTTATGATAAAGTGCTTTATGCTTTAGTGCGCACTTTGCAAACAAGGCAGCACTATCTTTGGCATCGCGAGTTCATAATTCATTCTGATCATGAGGCTTTGAAACATATTCGCACCCAAACAAATTTGAACTGTCGTCATACTAAATGGGTAGAATTCATTGATTCTTTTCCTTGCATTATTAAACACAAGAACGGGAAGGAAAATGTCATTGCTGATGCTTTATCTCGTCGCTACACCATGCTGTCACAGTTAGATTTTAAAATCTTTGGCTTGCAAACTATGAAGGATCAATATATCGACAATGCTTATTTTAAAGATGTCTTAGTCCATTGTCTGAATGGAAAACCATGGGGAAAATTTCACATGCAGGATGGCTTCCTGTTTCGTGCTAACAAGCTGTGTGTTCCAGTAAGCTCGATTCGTCTTTTATTGTTACAGGAAGCGCATGGAGGTGGTCTCATGGGGCACTTTGGCATCTGCAAGACGCATGAGGTGTTGGCCGCCCAATTCTTTTGGCCCCGGATGCGCGCTGATGTTGAGCGCCTTGTGGCATGCTGCACTACTTGCCAGAAAGCTAAGTCCCAATTGAACAACCATGGTTTGTATATGCCTTTGCTTGTCCCTTCTTCCCCTTGGCTTGATATTTCTATGGACTTTGTTTTGGGATTGCCTAGAACTAAGAAGGGGAGGGATAACATTTTTGTGGTTGTTGATCGATTCTCCAAAATGGCTCATTTCATACCTTGTCATAAGACTGGTGATGCTAGCAATGTTGCTGAATTGTTCTTTAGAGAGATTATTCGTTTGCATGGTATTCCAAATACAGTAGTCTCCGATTGTGATGCTAAGTTTCTCAGTCATTTTTGGAGATCTCTGTGGAATAAATTAGGAACTAAATTGTTGTTTAGCACAACTTGTCACCCTCAGACTGATGGACAAACTGAGGTGGTTAATAGAACTTTGTCAACCATGCTTAGGGCTGTTTTAGACACAAATTTGAAACGTTGGGAGGATTGCTTGCCTCATGTTGAGTTTTCTTATAATCATGCAATGCATTCTTCTACAAAGATGTGCCCTTTTCAGATTGTTTATGGTTACATCCCTCGGGCGCCTATTGATTTGTTTTCGCTTGATGCTGAGGACGCCCCACACATAGATGTTGTTGCACATGTTGAACAAATGATTAACCTGCATGAACAAACTCAATAAAACATTACTGCTGCTAATGCTAAATATCATGTTGCTGGTAGTAAAGGCCGAAAACTTGTTACTTTTCAACCTGGTGATATGGTTTGGTTGCATTTGAGATAGGATCATTTTCCTACTTTGTGTCGTTCTAAATTGATGCCTCGTGCTGCTGGTCCTTTTAAAGTCCTAACCAAGATTAATGATAATACTGCTTGTGGAGTTTGGTGTTTCCACTAGTTTTAATGTTGCAGATTTGAAACCGTATGCGGGCGAAGATGAGGAGTCGCCGTCGAGGACAACTTCAGTTCGAGAAGGGGAGGATGTTGAGGACACCAACTACAACATGGGTACATCTACACCAGCAACACCTACTCCAGCGTCGGCTTCATCATCTCCAGCGACTCCACCTCAGGCATCACCTTCTGGGCCCGTGCGAGGGAATTGAACTGCATCTTGCTTTTGAAGAACAAGGGCCCAGAAGACTAGCAGCTGGCCCAACAGGAAGCCCAGGTGGGGCGCCTAGGGTTGGCGGCGCCTAGCATGCGTGCCCTCCCTCCTGTCGCACCCCCCTGGCCGCGCCGTCACTAGGGGTTGCGCCCCCTTTTTCCTTTATTTAGTCAGAGTCCCTCTCATTTACAACTTGAGTTTTGTTTTACATCTAGATTTAGCTACTCTTGAACACACGCAAATCTGCACTGTCCTCGTGTAATTCAGAACTCCACCTTCGAGTGAATTAGATTGCAAGCTTCATTTTCTTGTTCGTTCTTCGATTGCGGATAGGAAACGATCTTCGTGATCAGGCTGATCTTGCGCCGGCAAGGTTGGTAACCACAGGGAGTTGATTTAGTGATTGCATTGGTGCTTCGAGTTCGCTCATCGTAGTCGGATCGTGAGGGTCTACTTCCACCAGATCGAATTTATCTCCACTCACCGAAAGATCGGTGTTGGGGACGGTCATTAGGGGTTGTTGGCGTTTCTTAATCTCAACACTGAGCACCGTGGCAGCGTGAGCATGTAAGAAACTCCTGGGTACACTGACGAGTGCGAACGAATCCGCAAGCGCACGGATGCACCGCTGTAGCACTTCTCCCTAGGAGAATGAGTATTCCCGTCGGGTTTCGTTCCCTAAGGACGGTGTGTAACCAGAGAGGGTCTATCCAAGGACACCAGCTTTCGCTGGGATAGGTCGGGATACAAGAAGCACTTCCTTAAGGGACTTAGCTCTCAAGATGTATTCTGTCAGGTCTCAGTCATCCCCGCGGGGCGACAACACTCCAAAGTGCTGGCAAGCGAATCCAACTCGGTACGCGACATAGAGGGTAGACAAAGGGTCCAACAGGCTGTCACCACTACAGCCTACCTCTACGCTACGATCGTACGTGGTCTTCGCAGGAAAACCAGGGCCCAGACACCACGTCTGTACCCCAGATAAACACTATAGTGCGGTTACGTCTGTCGACCCGCAAACTACACTATAGCAACCGTATAGATACGGTCTGACGAACAAGGGAAAGATCAGAATCAGATCTAGTCATTGAGCTACGGAGCAGAAAGGAAGCTATGGATGCAGATAAACGAGATACAGCGAACTTACTTAGCTAAACAGGATCAGAGCATGCAAACAAGTAAATGAACTACGGCTCTGGCTCTAAAGGATCGAAGCCTTGTGTCATGAAGAACACAAGCCTCTAACTTATGAACGAGCCACGAACACAAGAACAAATCAATCATGCATGATGTCCACTATAGTCTAAATAAGAAATGCTGAAATACTCACTTTGGTCTAAATGAAGAACAAGCACCCACGAGGACATCAACTCACTCCTTACCCCTACTCTACCTCTCAACTAATCCTAATCTAGATCTCTCCTCATCACCATTCTACCACATAGAGGTGAGAATCACCTCTCATGGGCAGAATTGGAGAGAGGGAGAGAGAGCTACACAAGAGAGAAGTGGAACTTGAGAGCTTGGTGGTGTGTGAGAAATGGAGCCCCTCCCCTCCTATTTATAGACAAGGAGGAGGCTTGCTCCGGGGCTCAAAGTGCCCCTAAACACCCGAGAATGCAGCCAAGGACCAATGGCGAGCAAACACGTGGAGGGCCAGGATCAACCGACCCTAGGTCGGTTCGGCCGATCCTAGGGTCGGCCGAAACCCCTGGCCGGCCTTCTGGCTTGTGCTTCGTCTGGCTCGCTTCCATGTGGGCCCTAATACCTCTCCTCCATGCATGGCACATTTCCTGGCGGTTTAGTTGGCAAAGTGGGCCCATGGATCCATGTGATGCTGACGTGGCAGCGTATGATTCGTCGAGAGTCCCTCACATGGATTGGTGACATCATGGATCCAGGAGAATCCATGTGGCAGCCCCTGATTGGCCAACATTTGAGTGCCTTGGATTGGAGTGGAGTGAAAGTGCATGGATTCCTCCCATTTCTTATACTAAATACCTGCATTCGAATAGACATCGACACTGGTGGAAAGTATGAGTTTAAGCACCTATTCTAGTGTGAATGTGCAATTCATACTCCAATTTGCAGGAGTTGACGGTCATAAAAATGGCAAATATCGACCATCAACAACACCCCCACACTTGACCTTTGCTCGTCCCGAGTGAAGGGGAAACAAAGCCAAGTGGGTCCTGAATACCAAAGAGTAAGACAGACATAAGAGATATTCCAAGTCATACCTTGCTCCTGTGAACCTCTGTGTAGTGGCTATCATGTTCCCTTGGGCGATTGAAAAGTAGAACAGCTGTGAATCAAGTCACTTATGCACCTGACGATAAACACCTTGGGGGGTTTTGCAAGTTTATCATAAACAAAACTCTTGGTGGCTTCCTCATTTGATTCTCTCAGATCGCTCAATGTGTATATGTCCTCACTAAGGCATTTGCCTTTCTTCATCCTACTTCTAATGATGGCTATATGTGGAGCTCAGGGTAGGATAAAGAGAAAACATACTTGCATCACATATTTTGCAATGTCAAAGACTGGATCCACAGAGAAAATCAAACCATACCATCAGATCAAGATGTGCACCGGTATGGCTAGGGTGTGTATGGTAAGGTGGATACTAGGCTCGGAATGGGTGCTAGATATTACCATGCATGATACGGAACTCCTTTTCTGCATGACCATCCCTCTCCTTTTCTCCTTCTTTATTTTGGATATGGGCTATCCTTTCTCTCTCTTTTTTTTTTCAAAACATGCTTTGAGCATGTGTCTTTCTTTTCTCTCTTTTTTTTATAGCCCATGTCTCTTCCTTGAAGGATACTTTTAGAGAGAGCGGTCATACCACATATGGAGCTTTTACTTTTGTGGTATGAATGATACAATGCTAACTTCCAGTGTAGAAGCATAGCAAGGGAAAATAGGTGGGGTGCACATAAATCTTGATCATGAAAGTAATGAGAAGAATTCTCACAAGGGTCACAGAATTTGACAAAGCTCAATGTAATAACAAGCAGCATATGAACTGAAGGGTTTTACCTACAAAGATCATATGGCTCTAATGGGACGGAGGCATATCAAAGAGGAGCCTTTCCAGGAGGTTTTGAGTTTTCAAAAAATAAATTCCCCAAGAGAGTTAGTCATCAGAGCAATAGATCATATCATCCAGCCATATCATACTTGTCAATAACTTAGGTGAACATGCTTGTCCTTAAGGAGGTTATGGTTCACAAGCATCAGGTTGATAACAAGGAATAAAACATATGTAGGTCTACTCAGGTACAGGAGAGCTGGGTGATCTTTAGCATCATCATTCGAGTTTTAGTTTAGAGATAGACAGATATAGCTTATAAAACTCAGGAATGACAGAGAGTGAGTTGTCGAGATGCAAACCGGCGCTATGCATGGGAGATGAACAGTTAGAGGCTCTCCACAGGAGTGAACTCGTGCGGGTCCCGTTCAGGTTCTCGGTAGGTGATCGATCGGCTAGCGCGGAGTGCTCACAGTGGGTACGTCCGGAAACGTCGTGCCTGCATTGGGAGAGTCGTGGCTCTTCCCCCACACTGTCTCGAACCTAGATGTCCTCTAAATCAAAGAGACCAAACTAATGACACAAAGGGTGGCTAAACCAGGTTACATGACCGGTGAGCCACTTTATTCAAATCCAAATGTTTCAAACGAACTGATTAGGCGCTTTACACACATGCAAAGGAAATAAATGAAATAAAGGGAAATCAAACCTAGACCTAGACTAGCGCCTAATGAACTAAAGCTGGGGCTAATCCCCACTACTCGGCATCATAGAGAGCTGTATGCCCCGTAGCCGAGAACAGTCTCCTCATCTTCGCACAGAGGCCGCGGCGAAGGTCACGAATGTCGTCTCTCAGCTCGGCTAGGTCCAACTTCTGCTCTGAGTAAGCAGCTCTGAGCTTCTTGTTGCTGGCCTCCAATTCCTTCATCAGTGGGGTCAGCTTGTCCACTGAGGAGAGCTTAGGGAGTTGCTCGGTTTCCCGAGTCCTCTCCCTGGACCTCCTAGTGTAGGGCGGCGGTGGAAACCCGTCGTCCAGGCCAAAGTCTTCCTTCTCTTCTGGCAGAACTGGAGCTGGGCGTGCCTCAGGAGCCCTCTCCTTGGGCAGTGCCGGCTTTATGGTCACCGGCGGCTGCGTTGAAGGAGCGGACTGCGCTGATCTCGTCTGCCCTCCAGCTAGCGATGATCCAGGTGTGCTAGATGGAGCGAGCGGCAACCCCCTAGAGCGAAGCTGAGCCATGGTCGGCCTGCCGTAGGGGCTGGCCGCCCGTCTCATGTGCCTCTTCCCAGGCGAAGCGGAGCACCTTGAGGGCGGTGTGCCTGGAATCCTCCCGCCCGGCGGGATGGTGGCGAGCGGGGGAACATCCAGGACACCGGCCACCATTGCGATGTCCGCAGCGGGGGCGGCAACGACAGAGGGGTTGCCTCCTGCCCCGGGACCAGTGGACGAGGTGGAGCCATCGAAAGGGACAACACTCCCTCCGGCCATGGATGCGGCGATGAGCTAAGGATGGTGTGGTGGAGATGGATTTCACGATGCGAAAACTCGTCGGGCGGCAGGGAGAAGGTTTCTGGAGGAGGAGTCGCACACGCGAAAGAAGAAGGGGAGAGGCGGCACCAGGGTTTCGGCCGAACCAGGGTTCGGCCGGCCCCCTGTGGGCCCCTCTGGTCCTCCCCTTTCTCGTGTGGGCTCCAGCAAGTCTCAGGATCGACGGCCCAGGTGGATTCCCCGAGATGGAAAGATTGGCTTAGGCTTAAGGCTAGGATAAGGTTGAGGTTGAAAATTCATCCTCCCCTATATACCAACCTTGGCCAAACCATGGTATAACCATAGAGAATCTGGGGGAAGTCACCGTGGCGACATACTCGGTTCGTCAAAAGTGTAGGCACCTCAGACGGTAATCACGAAGCGTTCGGGTCGCCGCAATGGTGCTGCCTTCCTGTGGACCTTTTGCCTACTTCTCTTCATCTTGGTAATTTCTTTCTCCTGCATGACCGCGGTCCACAAGATACCCGAGGGATAATTCTTCCTGGGGAAATGAGATGAGTCCCAAGAGTACTCAGGATGCGGGTGTCTTGTGATCTCCTGTCTCAACTTATGACCATCTCCTTGCAGATAATGTTGATGTGATGATAAGCTCTGATCTGCAAGGGTAGTGCATATACGAACTCGAGCCCAAGAAGATATATCAAGGCTGAGGGCCAGCATGATCATCCCAGAGAGGCCGAGGCATTCCCTGAGGTGGTCATGGGACTCGAGGACTATAGCACTGGGGTCATGGAACTCGGAGATGAAAAGATCGAGCACTGAGGCTAGTGCTTCACCAATGGGTACCGATCTTCGAGTGAACTCAAGCTCAGAAAGACACTCGGCCTTCAAAGAGGATAGAGCATGGATTTCCAGAGGCCGGTGTATGATCAGGAACCAGAGTTCGGACGAAGAGCAAGATTGTCTCGCTCTTACCTTAGGTAGAGGGTTCGATGTCCTCATCATGGTGATGAAAACATTCCGAAGTCTGGCCTAAGCTTCCAATGGGTGTTATGGATAAGCTGGAAAGTGCACCTCCCATTGGGCATCAGTCAAATCAGGCATAAGATACGAAGTGCAAGCTTCTCCTGATTGATCGGTGTCGATCGATGTGCTCGAGATAAAAGTGAATGCACTTCATTCGATCGGTAAATGATCGTGCTCCTTCGGTCTGATGGATGAATCCAATGGATTATAAAGCAGAGACTGATGTCTCGGTTTATATGAAACTTCAGTGCAAAGCACTTCAGCTCAAACCTCGACGTAGAAACACGATAGGCCTCTCATACCCTCCTTAGGAGATAGTAGTGAGGATCGAACAAGTCATCCTGGCCGGGAATGGTCATTCTTTCCGGACTACTCTCTCCGTCCTCCCACGAGACAAAGTCTCGGGGAGAAGGTCTAAGAAGACGTATGAGAGGGGAACCCAAGGGTAGACCTCGCGCCACGAAATCTTTCCCTTAGACTCCTGCTATTCAGGATTGACATCTTCAGCCATCGCTCAGAAAGAATGGATATGAAATCTCGGACTCGGCTGACGATGGATCTAGGTGGCTTAACATTTCCTCTGGTGGGTGCCTCATTGACCGGGATGCAAGGGGGGCTGAATTCTCGGAGATTATCCACGATCTCTTTTCCCTCGACAGCATCTAGGTGCACAAAGGATCCTCCGGAGAGAGCATTAAGCCTCATGGCATCATCCTTCCACAATCCAAACCAGAAGTGCTGAAGCAACATCCAGTCGGGAATGTAGAGGACTGGGCAATCTTCCACCGCGGAGGCGAAACGATTCCATGCCATTCCTAGTGATTCCTCCTCACATTGCTTGAAACAGAGAATCTTTGCCCTTAACGAGATGACACGTTGTATTGGGAAGAAGTGGGAGCAAAAAGCTGCTATCAACCTTTCCCAAGTAAGGTAGTCTCTACCAAAACAACGGTGCCAATCCCGTGCTTCCCCGGAGAGGGATAGCGGGAAAAACTCTCTTTTCCGAGCATCTGGTGATTATCCGGTTTTACCCTGAGTTTCAATCAGACGCTCGTAGTCTCTCACTTGATCAAAGGGGTTCTCATGAATTAACCCCGAGAAGGATAGGTCCTGAATTAGCTTCATGAGAGAGGGGTGAATCCAAAAACCAGATGTAAGAGTGGATCTTGACGAAGATAGCTCTGAGGGTTCACTCCTCGAAGGCGGAAGGTTTTTACAAGGATAACCTTCCATGGGTAGCGGGGGTAGAGGTAGAAGTAAAGAAAACAAAAGGGATATCTCAAAAAGGGTAACGGGGGTGAAGGTAGAAGAAAAAAGGAAAAAGATAAATACGAGGATAGACGGGCTCGAAGGTTAACAACAGCCGTCCCCGGTAACGGTGCCAGAAATGCTTGTTGGCGTTTCTTAATCACAACACTGGGCGCCGTGGCAGCGTGAGCGTGTAAGAAACTCCTGGGTACACTGACGAGTGTGAACGAATCCGCAAGCGCACGGATACACCGCTGTAGCACTTCTCCCTAGGAGAATGAGTATTCCCGTCGGGTTTCGTTTCCTAAGGACGGTGTGTAACCAGAGAGGGTCTATCCAAGGACACCAGCTTTCGCTGGGATAGGTCGGGATACAAGAAGCACTTCCTTAAGGGACTTAGCTCTCAAGATGTATTCTGTCAGGTCTCAGTATCCCCTCGGGCCGACAACACTCCAAAGTGCTGGCTAGCGAGCCCAACTCGGTACGCGACGTAGAGGGTTGACAAAGGGTCCAACAGGCTGTCACCACTGTGGCCTACCTCTACGCTACGATCGTACGTGGTCTTCGCAGGAAAACCAGGGCCCAGACACCACGTCTGTACCCCAGATAAACACTATAGTGCGGTTACGTCTGTCGACCTACAAACTACACTATAGCAACCGTATAGATACGGTCCCACGAACAAGGGAAAGATCGGAATCAGATCTAGTCATTGAGCTACGGAGCAGAAAGGAAGCTATGGATGCAGATAAACGAGATACAGCGAACTTACTTAGCTAAACAGGATCAGAGCATGCAAACAAGTAAATGAACTACGGCTCTGGCTCTAAAGGATCGAAGCCTTGTGTCATGAAGAACACAAGCCTCTAACTTATGAACAAGCCACGAACACAAGAACAAATCAATCATGCATGATGTCCACTATAGTCTAAATAAGAAATGCTGAAATACTCACTTTGGTCTAAATGAAGAACAAGCACCCACGAGGACATCAACTCACTCCTTACCCCTACTCTACCTCTCAACTAATCCTAATCTAGATCTCTCCTCATCACCATTCTACCACATAGAGGTGAGAATCACCTCTCATGGGCAGAATTGGAGAGAGGGAGAGAGAGCTACACAAGAGAGAAGTGGAACTTGAGAGCTTGGTGGTGTGTGAGAAATGGAGCCCCTCCCCTCCTATTTATAGACAAGGAGGAGGCTTGCTCCGGGGCTCAAAGTGCCCCTAAACACCCGGGAATGTAGCCAAGGACCAATGGGGAGCAAACACGTGGAGGGTCAGGATCAACCGACCCTAGGTCGGTTCGGCCGATCCTAGGGTCGGCCGAAACCCCTGGCCGGCCTTCTGGCTTGTGCTTCGTCTGGCTCGCTTCCATGTGGGCCCTAATGCCTCTCCTCCGTGCATGGCACGTTTCCTGGCGGTTTAGTTGGCAAAGTGGGCCCATGGATCCATGTGATACTGATGTGGCAGCGTATGATTCGTCGAGAGTCCCTCACATGGATTGGTGACATCATGGATCCAGGAGAATCCATGTGGCAACCCCTGATTGGTCAGTATTTGAGTACCTTGGATTAGAGTGGAGTGAAAGTGCATGGATTCCTCCCATTTCTTATGCTAAATACCTGCATTCGAATAGACATCGACACTGGTGGAAAGTATGAGTTTAAGCACATATTCTAGTGTGAATGTGCAATTCATGCTCCAATTTGCAGGAGTTGACGGTCATAAAAATGGCAAATATCGACCGTCAACAAGGGTCCCCTTAATAAGGGGATAATCACCCTCGTTAAACAAAAACTACCCAGGGGCTACACCCCAAAGCCCAACAGTCGTAGGACGCTAAGGGCCCACGGCCTGCTACGGCCCAACGGTGGCCTTCACCAAGAAAGCCCGCTCGACCGCCTCGCCCGAGGGCCCCGGTCCCTCGAGCGGATTTCCGCCTCGCTCGAGGGCTCCGATCCCTCGAGCGGATTTCTGCCTCGCTCGAGGGCTCTGGTCCCTCGCGCGGATTTCCGTCTCGCTCGAGGTTCTCGACCCCTCAAGCAACTTTCCGCCTCGCTCGAGGGGTCGCCCGCCCCCCCCCTCCCCTCGAGCGAGAGACCATCCTCGCTCCGCCCGACAGCAGCATTTAACGCTCGGCTCTGCGGCAGGACGCCAAAGTCAAAGGAGGACCTTCCTCCACACCGCGCATCTGACACGGTCAGAGCACCTGACACCGCCACTATGCGGCCTAACTTATCACTATGTAGCCATCCCTGACCCTGTGCAGGCGCCGCACGACCCTGTGCGGACATGCCGGCGTCATTCTGCGACACTGTGCCACCTGCTCCCGTCCTCCCCCTGCGCCGAGACCCTTGAACGGGTATGGGGGCACCCTCGAAAGGTATACGGGCGATGAGCCGGCGTACGCCCCGACCGGCGCCGCCGTACAGGCGGCGTGCGCCACATCTCCTCCGCCAACTTCAGCGCCGCACGGCCATCCCGGGCATTGTGCGGCCATCCTGGACGCTGTGCGGCCAACTCCGGCACTCCTGCCACTGTGCGACAAGCCACGTGATACTGTGCGGACAGGCCGACGACGCGCCGCGGCCTTACACCACCAACTCCGGTCCTTCCCCCGGCGGTCAGACCCTCGATATAGCAGGGGCAGCCCCTCGAAGTCAAAGCAGGACGAGTCACAGTGACCACCACGCCGCCCGCAGAAGCCGGAGGGCGCTACCAACTCGCGCCAGGAACCATGACGTGTGGGGACAAGACATCCAGCGCCATACCTGTTAGTACGCGGCCACTGTGCCAGCTGCTGTGCAGCATTCCTGTAACTGCTCTCCCTTGGCCTATAAAAGGGAGATGCAGACACCCCGCAAGGGGGACGACACTCATTCACTCGCCTACAGCACACCACCCCGTTCCAAATATTGGCATTTGCCTCAATCATCTCAGTAGGGGCTTGGGCGAATTTCCTTCTCTCCCGCCTTGCTTGTAGCCCCCCTCTACAGGCACCACCGGTGCAAGCTAATATAGTGCGTAAGCACATCCTGCTGGACGTACAGCCGCGTGGCCGGAACCAGGATAAACCCCGTGTTTCCTTAGCTTAGCGCCGCCCATCGAGAAGCAGATCCCAGTGCAAATTACTAGTTGGTGCCGGTGCTAATCCGGACACCGACAGTTGGCGCGCCAGGTAGGGGGCTACGCTGTGATCGTCCACTTGTCTTCTCGATGGTGATCCTCACCGAGCACACGTCGGAGAGGCCCGCCTGGGGCGAATCCGACTCGTTCCCGGCCGGATTCGAGATCTGGTTCGGGAGCATCCACTACCAGGCGACTGGCAATGGCTACCACATGCGCATCCTCGACAGGGACGCACTCAAGGCGGCGTCGCCCGGAACGGCGGCTGCCCCAATGCCAGCAGTGTTTCCACCACCACCCCGATGCCGCAAGCGTTCGGGGAAGCGCTCACGGCGAGCGCGCACGGTGTGACGCCAAGCGGCGGACGCTGGCTCCCCCCAGGGGGTCGAAGCCGGCGAGCTTCCACCTGTCGGAGCACGGCAAGGCGGCGCACCTCCGCCGGCAAACTCCACAGCACACATTGCGGAGGGCGTTGCGGCTGCGCAGCCGTGATTCCCCCACGGAATGTGTGGCGCCTCCATGGCGTATTCTTCGTCGGCCGGCACCAACCAGGCTACATACGAGGACCTTCCGGACCACCACTTCATGTCCATCCGAAACCTCATCGCCACCTCGCCTGACGAATCCTATCGCGACACCGACAGCGAGGAGTGCGGATGCGGGCGCGGGGTGCCGGAGTGGGACTACTCCAGGCTCCGGAACCCCGACGCTTTCAGGTGGTTTCAGGCCCGACAGACTACTGCCTCACCTACTCCGATGACTCCAGTGAGGGGGATTATGATCCCACCCGCGAATGCTTTGTCGTCGTCCTCGGCGAAGGCGAAGACGCAGGAGGCGGAGCGGGCGATGCAGCGGTCCGCAACAATGTGGCGGTAACCCCACCGGTGGGGACGCCACCACCACCACCTGACGCGGCGCGTGCCGCGCAGATGGCCCAGCTACGTGAGCTGGAGGCAAAGCTGAACGCAGAGCGCGAGTAGCTGCGGCTGCTGAAGGCCACGCTCGAAAGAGACAGGGTCGGCCCCTCGACACAGGGGGCGCGTGCTGCAGGACGCGCGGCCCGCGAGCGCATCAACACCGACGCCGACGTAGACGAGGTGCCGAACCTGGCAAGGGCCAGCTAGAAGCTCGTGGCTGCGACGACTTTGATTCAGGCCATGCTCGAGCCATCGACGCCCGAGGGACGTAACCTGCGCCGCGAGGCGCAGGCCCTCATCGAGCAGGCTGCGGTGCAGCAAGCCGAAAGCTCTACGTCCCGCATGCGTCATCAGTCTAGCACAAAGGCTGGTGGGGGCGGCAGAGACTAGGAGGCATCGGTCCACACTCCGTACCGAGCACCGACCGTCCACGAAGGCAACCAGAGGACTCCTGCCAAGGACCGGATTCGGGATACGCACGGCGCGGCCAACGACGGCGACGCCCGCAACATCCTGAACAAGAAGAAGCAGGATGCCACTCCGTCGCATGGCTACAACCCTCGGCGTGGGGGATGATACGACAGCCAGGAGGACAAGAGCCCGTCGTCGGAGCTGTCGGGCACGCGTGTGTTCGGCCCAGCGATCCGCACGGCATCGATCCCCCCGCGCTTCCGCCAACCAACGACCATGAACAAGTACTCAGGGGAGACGGACCCCCGGGTGTGGCTCAACGACTACCGCCTGGCATGCCAGCTGGGCGGCACCACCGACGACGCCATGATCATCCGTAACTTGCCGCTGCACCTGGCAGATTCCGCGCGGACGTGGCTCGAGCACCTGCCCGCGAACCAGATCCACAACTGGGACGACCTAGTGAGGACATTCGTGGGTAACTTCCAGGGCACGTACGTACAGCCTGGGAACTCCTGGGATCTCCGAGGCTGCTCCTAGAAGGCTGGTGAGTCCTTGAGGGATTTCATCCACTGCTTCTCCAAGTGCTGCACCGAGCTTCCGAGCGTCGGTGAGTCCGAGGTCGTGCACGCCTTCCTGGAAGGCACGACTTGCCGGGACCTCGTGCACGAGTTGGGGCGGAACCCTCCCACCAGCGTCAACGAGCTGTTCGACATCGCTACCAGCTACGCTTCTGGAAAAGAGGCAGTGGGGGCGATCTTCGATAGCAAGAAGGGCAAGCGACCGGAGGATGCACCCGCGGAGGGCAGCAAGCCCAAGGAGGCCTCGAAGAAACAGAAGCAGGGCAAGAAGGCCAAGAAGAACCGGGGCAAGAAGCCCATGGAGCAGGACGAGGGTCCCGAAGAGGTTAACGCGGTTGATGCCGCCAACAAGGGGGCTCGAGGCCCCCCATGAGGTGGAGTGTTCGACGACATGCTGAAGAAGCCCTGCCCGTACCACAAGACCCCTGTCGCTCACACCCTCGAGCAGTGCGACATGCTCTGGAAGAACTACAACTGAGTCGCCGCGAAGGAGGACAACGCCAAGAAGGACGCGGGCGACGGGGGCAAGGATGGCTTCCCGAAGGTGGAGAACGTGTTCTTCATCTTCGGGGGGCCCACCATCGATATGACGTCGCGACAGCGCAGGCGTGAACGTCGAGAGGTCTACTCCGTTCACCCGACTGTGCTGTCATACCTCGACTGGTTGGAGGAGATGATCTCCTTTGGCCGCAAAGACCACCCGGATCATATCCCCAATCCGGGACAGTACCCGCTTGTCGTCGACCCCATCATCGGCAACACGCGGTTCTCCAAGGTGTTGATGGATGGAGGCAGCAGCCTCAACATCATGTACTCCTCCACCCTGGAACTCATGGGGATTGGTTTGGATAAGCTGCGGCCCAGCAAGTCGCCTTTCCATGGCGTTGCGTCGGGCAAGCGAGTCCAGCCTCTCGGGCAGATCGACCTGCCCGTCTGCTTCGGCACACTGAGCAACTTCCGCAAGGAGGTCCTCACCTTCGAGGTGGTGGGGTTTCGGGGAGCGTACCACGCCATCCTTGGCCGGCCCTGCTACGCCAAGTTCATGGCGGTCCCAAACTACACTTACCTGAAGCTCAAGATGCCGGGGCCCAAAGGTGTCATCACGGTGGGCCCATCGTTCGAGCACGCATTCGAGTGCGACGTCGAGTGCGTCGAGCGCACCGAGGCTCTTGCACATGACGAGGCCCACGTGGTGGACCTGGAGAAGCTGGCCAACAAGGCCCTTGACTCCACCAACAACCACGCCGGCAGCTTCGAGGCCGCGGAGCACACCAAGGCTGTACCCCTCGACCCCAGTGCCCCCGAGGGCAAGGTGCTGAGGGTCAGCTCCACCCTCGACCCGAAATAGGAAGTGGTGCTCGTCGACTTTCTCTGCGCCAACACTGACATTTTTGCGTGGAGTCCCGCGGACATGCCGGGCATTCCGAGGGAGGTCGCCGAGCACTCACTTGATATCCTGCCCAACTCCAAGCCGGTATCTCAGCGTCTGCGACGATTTGACGAAGAGAAACGCCGGGCGATCTGAGAGGAGCTGCGCAAGCTCTTGGAGGTCGGGTTCATCAAGGAGGTATTTCATCCAGTGTGGCTAGCTAATCCTGTACTAGTTAAGAAAAAGAATGGGAAGTGGCGAATGTGCATAGATTACACCGACTTAAATAAAGCATGTCCCAAAGTTCCTTTTCCTTTGCCACGGATTGATCAAATAGTTGATTCCACCACAGGGTGTGAGTTGCTATGCTTCCTTGATGCGTATTCCGGTTACCACCAAATCAAGATGAAGGAGTCTGACCAGCTCGCGACCTCTTTTATCACGCCATTTGGTATGTTTTGCTATGTGATAATGCCATTTGGTCTCCGAAACGCCGGGGCGACGTACCAGCGATGTATGCTCCACGTCTTCGGAGATCACATCGGGCGGACCGTTGAGGCATACGTCGACGATATCGTAGTGAAATCCAGGAAGGCAGACGACCTGGTGAATGATTTACGCATTGCGTTCGATTGCCTCCGAGCAAACGGGGTTAAGTTAAACCCTGAAAAATGCGTCTTCGGGGTGCCGCGTGGCATGCTCTTGGGTTACATTGTCTCCCAGCGAGGCATAGAGCTCAACCCGGAGAAGGTGTCGGCCCTCGAGCGGATGGGGCCGATCCGCGATCTGAAGGGAGTACAGAGGGTCCTGGGCTGCCTCGCAGCTCTGAGCCGCTTCATCTAACATCTAGGTGAGAAGGGCTTACCCCTGTACCGACTTCTGCAGAAGAGCGAGCACTTCTTCTAGACCGCTGAGGCCCAGGAGGCCCTCGACAAGCTAAAGGAAACACTCGCCTACGCTCTGATATTGACGCCACCCCAGGAGGGTGAGCCCCTTTATCTCTACGTCGCTGCGACGACCCAGGTGGTCAGCGCGGTCATCGTTGTGGAGAGAATGGAGGAGGGTCACGTCCTACCGGTCTAGAGGCCTGTCTATTACATCAGTGAAGTGTTGTCAGAAACCAAGACGCGATACCCCCAGATCCAGAAGCTACTCTATGCGGTAGTGCTCACACGGCATAAGCTGCGGCACTACTTCGAGGCCCATCCTGTCACCGTGGTATCTTCTTTCTCTTTGGGAGAGATTGTCCGCAATCAGGATGTCTCGGGTAGGATAGCTAAGTGGTCCGTGGAGCTCATGGCTGAAGCCCTCACCTATGCACCGCGAAAAGCAATAAAATCGCAGATCTTGGCGGATTTCGTAGCTGAGTGGACCGACATTCAGCTACCCACCCCTCAGATCCAAGCTGAGTGCTGGACCATGTACTTCGATGGTTCAGTGATGAAAAGGGGCACAGGCACGGCCCTGCTCTTCGTTTCGCCCCTTGGAGAGCACATGCGGTACCTGGTACGCTTGCACTTCCCCGCGTCGAACAACATGGTGGAGTACGAGGCCCTCCTCAGCGGCCTGCGCATCGCCATCGAGCTCGGCATCAAGCGCCTTGACATACGGGGAGACTCTCAGTTGGTTATTGACCAGGTGATGAAGGACGCAAGCTGCCACGATGACAAGATGGAGGCATACTGTGCTGCGGTGCGCAAGCTCGAGGACAAGTTCTTTGGCTTCGAGCTCAATCACGTCGCGTGCAAGTACAATGAGGAGGCAGACGAGCTGGCCAAGATCGCTTCGGGGCGAATCACTGTTCCCCTGAACATTTTTGCCCACGACCTCACCAAGACCTCCATCGACCTCGACAAACCTGCTGGAGTCTCTGATAAAGCCTCGGGGGCTGGCCTCTCAAAGGCTACAGGCACTGAGCCCATGGACGAGGACCCCTCGAACGGGGAACTCGAGGCCTCAGACCTGGAAGGGTCTCAGGCAAACGAGGCCGAGGCGATGGAGATCGACGGACTCCTGCCCCCTCCACGGGACTGGCGCGACGAGTATCACGCCTGGTTAGATCGGGGAGAGCTGCCCCCGAATCGAACCGAGGCGAGAGGTATCGCCAGAAAGGCCAAGTCTTTCGTTGTCATTGGCGGTGAGCTGTACAAGAGCAGCGCCTCGGGGATCATGCAGCGGTGCATTTCCATCCCTGAGGGCCGGGAGTTGATTCAAGACGTCCACGCGGGCGAGTGCGGCCACCATGCTGCTCCGCGCACCCTCGGGGGCAAGGCGTTCCGCCAGCGCTTCTACTGGCCGACAGCGGTCGTCGACGCCAACGAGGTCGTACGCACCTGCGAAGGGTGCCAATACTACGCGCACAAGACCCACCTCCTGGCTCACGCGCTGCAAACCATCCCCATCACATGGCCTTTTGCCGTGTTGGGACTGGACATGGTCGGGCCCTTGCGAAAAGCGCCCGGGGGCTTCACCCACATACTGGTGGCCATTGACAAGTTCTCAAAGTGGATCGAGGTCCGCCCCATTAGCAGCCTCAGGTCCGAGCAGACCGTGCTATTCTTCACGGACATCGTGCACCGCTTTGGGGTACCCAATTCCATCATAACGGACAACGGCACTCAATTCACTGGCAAGAAGTTCCTAGAATTCTGCGATAGCTACCACATCCGTGTGGATTGGTCGGCCGTAGCACACCCTCAGACTAATGGCCAAGTAGAGCGTGCCAACAGCATGATTTTGCAAGGTCTAAAGCCAAGGATCTTCAACAAGCTCAACCAGTTTGGCCGGAAGTGGATTCAAGAGCTGCCGTCGGTCGTTTGGAGCCTTAGGAACACCCCGAGCAGAGCCATGGGTCTCACCCCCTTCTTCCTGGTCTACGGCGCTGTTGACGGTCGAAAAGTGCTGCTTTTACACCGTCAATACCTGCATAATATAATGGTAAAAGGATCATCAACACTAGAATAGGGTTTGATACTGATGATTTCCACAAGTGTTGGTGTTTCTAGCTTTTGTTGCAGGATGCACCGAAATACGTGCCAAATGGTACAGTTGAGAGCAAGTAGTACAATGGCTATTAAAGGACATCAACATAAACAACCTCAAATGCCAAATTGGACTGCACCGTTGTGACGGGCTCGTCGAGACGAACGAAATGGATATATCATTTGTCTACTTCGGAGTCCGGATGGGAAAGATATGCACAAGACAAGATCATACTCCCGATATCTTGTGAGCCGGTGGGACCCACACCAGACCACGTGGCGACGTGTGCCACATTGGATGCCATGTGTCCATGACACCTCATCAATCCATGTGAAGCAACTCCCGACGAATCAGACACAGCCACGTGTGCAGCACAAGGATCCAAGGGCCCACCAGGGACCCAAACCACCTCCAAACTCGGCATGCACCTAGAACCGTCACAAGGGCCCATATATCAGTCACCCAGAGAAAGAACAAGCCAGAAGGAGGAGGGCCAGGGTCGGCCGAACCCAGGTTTGGCCGAACCCTTTTGGTCTCCGTTCGCCATCTACTTCCACGTGTTGCTTCCTGGTTGATCCCTTGCAACGTTCCGGGGTGGATTGGTGACATGGCGCCCGTTGATTGGCCGGTACAAGGTTGGTTTGGTTCCTTCCCCTGGAAGCTAGAGAAGAGTGCATTGCAAGACTCCTCGCCACGTGTCACTCTCCTATTGGTGGCGCCCGAGGATGACTGCACATCTTGGAGAGCATTTGGCCTCTTGGCAAGCCACCCCCTCCTCTATAAATAGGAGGGGAGGGGCTCCCATTTGAGACACACCATCTCACCCAAGGATGAGAGCTTTCCTTCAAAGGAGAGGCCTCTCCTTGGTAGATTAGAGAGTAGGAGAGTGAGAGAGTGATTTGTATCTCCATGGATGCTTCATTCTTTAATTAGAGTAAAGTGAGTATTTCTGCATTTTCTATTTAGACTAAAGTGTTATTCATTCTTGAGTGATATGTTCTTGTGTTCTTCGCCTGTCCGTCATTTAGAGGCACGTGTTCTTCACGAACATGCCCCCTCGATCTAGTTGATTAGGTGCACAAGTTTGTATCTCATTTGTATGATTAGCCTATTAGAATAAAGTGGAAATGCTTGCATGCTCTCATTAGAATAAAGTGTGTTGTGATTCCTTTCTAATAGTTTATGCTAGGTTGCATGAATAGACTTTTTCCTCTGCTAGTGCGTAGATCCTGGGTTTATGCATTCGTCTGTTGCAAGTCGTTCGTGTATGTTGGAAGCATAGTACGGGGTTGAGTGCTCTCTTGCATGCCTCTAGCATAAGCTAGTAGTACCTATAGTGAGTGAGATCAGTTCTCTTCCGTGGTCGTAGTTCTATAAGTACAGAGTGCCGTAGTCCGTTGGCTACGGCAGTAACCACAGCGTAGACATTGTGTCACGCTACCGGTTATCATTCGTTCGGCTTATCCCAAGGTTAGGTAGAGGCAGTCCAGGTGGTGGTGACAGCCCGTCTGGCCCTCGTTGATCCTCCGTAGCTGGATATAGTCAGAGCTCCGTTCCACATAGATCCGCGTACCGGAGTCGCCTATTAAGTCAGGGCTAGCGGTACCCTAAGCCAAGTTCTATCTAGAGATCGACCTTTAATCTCATCTATAGTGCTATCTTTAGGAATCCTCTCTATCCTTGCCTCTTATCTGGGTGTGTCCTTGGACCGACTAGTACGAAGTTAGTGCACACTATTCCCTTGGATTCGATACCCTTGGAATACTTTGAGGTGAAAGCTACAATGGTATCCGTGCGCTTGCGAATTTATTTCATGTGTCGCTAAAATACCCAACAGGCGTAGAGGCTGTCCTCCCCACGGATTTGGACTACGGGTCCCCGAGGGTAGCCTACCAGGAGGGACAGAACCAGCAAGACCGCGAAGACGCGCTGGACTGCATCGACGAGGCCCGCGACATGGCGGTCCTACACTCCGAGAGGTACCAGCAATCCTTACGACGTTACCAAGCACACAAGGTCCGGCCTCGAGACCTCAACAAGGGAGACTTGGTACTCCGACTTCGATAGAAGAACGAGGGCCGCCACAAGCTCACGCCGCCATGGGAAGAGCCGTACATCGTCGCTGAGGTCCTCAAGCCCGACACATACAAGCTCGGGAACGAGAAGGGCGAAATCTTCACCAACGCTTGGAACATCCAACAGCTACGTCGCTTTTACCCTTAAGATTCCAAGTCACTTCGCACATATCTGGCGCCCAAGCCAGTTGTATATATATTAAGGTTGTGAATAAAGACAAGGGAGACTCGGCTTTCTTCTGAAAACCAAGTCCCCCTCGGGGGCTACTATGGGGGGCACCCCCCTGAACGGTCCCATTTTTTTCGCAAAAAAACCTTTATTCGAAAATGCTAAGCGTATCACGCCTCAAACGCTTAAGCAAAACAAAAGCAGGGCGCGAGTAACTAAGAGGATAAAGACGGATGAGTCCGGGACCGCCTACGCCTCCAGCAGGATACGGCTTCTCTCTCTCACCGCTCTACCCTCAGGATACTCGTGAGAGTGATCGATCCTGGCTGAAGTTTGCCTAAGATACGAGGAAGGCGCGATGGCATGCATAAAAACAAGTCACACACGAGTTTACAAACGTAACAAGTGATTTGTTCATTTACAAGAGCCACCTGGCTCAAATTCCAGCCGCGACCTAAGGGCTTCTGTGCCCAGCTACTTTCAGGGCTCGAGGGGCCTGCAGGGGCAGCGTTCGAGAAGAGGTCTTCCTCGAACATGTCGGCGAGATCGGCGGCGGCGTCGGCAGCGGCAGCATCGGCTTGGTCCATGGTGTCCTACGCTCCATCATCGTCGAGGCTGTCCGCGACGACGTACCCTGTGGCCAGCGCTGCATGATCGACAATGTAGTGCGTCGACACCACGCCAAGGGTCTACTAAACGCCAAGACGGAGAGCGCCCTTCACACGCTCGACGACGCGGCCGCTCAGAGCCTGAAGGTGACTCGCCAGCGAGCTCCCCGACAAGTCGGCACCCTCCTCGATGTCCCGGCACGCTTCGAGAGCCGCCTATCTAGAGTCTCGAACTCCTGCTGGGACGAGGTGTAGGCCGCCTGGAGTGCTTCTGCCTGCATCACAGACTCCCCCATAGCTTTCCGCAGTCCTGGGACAAGAAAAAGTGAGTCAAGAGCGGATCTTGACAAGCCTAAACAACAACTAAAGCCTCGGGGGCTGCGACTTACCCTCGACCTACTTCTTCTCTATCTCGAGCTCTGTACGCGCGGCCCCAGCTTCTTGTCACAGCTGCAGGATCGAGGCGTCCTTCTCCCCAGCGGCGGTCCTCAGGGCTTCGACGGTGATGCCCTCCTGAACCAGGGCCCTAGTGAGCCGCTCAGTTTCCGCCTCCCGAAGCCGGACCGTAATCCTGGCCTCCTCAAGGGTAGCACGCTCCTACTGGAGCTGGGACTGCGCCTCCTCTCGCACTGTACGCTCGCGCTGAAGTGCAGACCTGGCATCCTCAAGCGTCGCGTGCTCTTGTTGGAGCTGGGTCTGCGCCTCCTCGCGCGCAATACGCTCCTGCTGGAGCTGACCCTCCACCCCGGTGAGCGCCTCGGCCTTCTCCTGCAGAGCGGCACCTAGCTTCTCGACCTCCTGGGTCTTCTGCTCGGCCTGGGTCTGCCAGGACCTCGCTCCCTCGAGGGTTGCACGGTCCTGCTGGAGTTGGGCTTGCACCTCGGTGAGGGCCGTCTCCTTCTGCGCCAGCGCGTCCTGGATCTCGGTGTGTGCCGCGCGCACCTTCCGCAGCTCCTCGTTCGCCACCGTCAGCGCCTTTTCCTTCCCTTGGAGCACGACCTTCGTCTCCTCAGCCTCCTTGGCCTTCTGCGCCACCACGGACCGCTGGTCGTTACGTGCCTCCTCCGCGTGGATGAGGTTGTACTCGAGCCAGTCGTTGTCCGTCCGCAGGGCCTCCACCATCGCGTCCAGGGCATCGTACTGCGTCCGATACCAGTCGAGGTCGGAGCTTAGCTCGGTGATGCGGGCGAACCTCTCGCCCGCCTGGCTCTGCAGCTCCTACAGATGGGGAAGGGAGAAAGGAGAACAAAAATCAAACGAAAAGCGCATAAACAAGGGAAAAAGAAACGAGCGGCGCTTGAGCAAGCACGCTTACCCGAAAGACCTGGAGCGACCTACCCTCATGGAGTTGGAGGGCGTCGGCCAGAGCGGCCTGCAGGGAGGCACCAAGGCCACCGAACTCCCGCCACAGCGCCCTCTCCGACCTCGCCTCTTCCACAAGGCTCGGCGGAACTCCGGGAAGACGGAGCCTCTGCTCCCACTGCGGCGCGCGGGCACCAGACGTTGGGGGCGGGACACCGGACGTCGACGCCCCGGCACTGGATGCTGGCACCTGTGGCATCACGCAACCATCGAACCGCACCACCAGCACCTCGGGCACGGGCCCGGGGGCTGGCGCGGCCACCACCACCACCCGACCCCCAGCAGGGGTCGGATCACCAGCAGCAGGAGCCCCGGCTGCGCCACGGACCTCTACTCCTCGACCCGTGGCGCGGGCCTGCTCTCGCCCTCGCTGGGTCCCACAGGTCACCGCCACGCGAAGGGCTTCCGCCGCCGCCTCCTGTCGCCGCTGCGGCCCCATGGCCGCAGTCTCAACCTGCGCCACCGCCACACCCGCTGTCGTTCGCGACGTCCTCGCTGAGCGAGGCCGCGTCGTGCGCGGCGCGTCTTGCGCCCCCACCTTGAGCGCCTTGACGGGTGCAAGGCCGGGGACAGCGGGCGCCACCCTGATGATAGCAGAAAGAGGAGGTAAGCAAACCAAGCCGCCATATCAAGAACACGGAGAGCAGAAGACGACTCACCTTATGCCGGAGATGCGCCGCTTGCGCTTCCTCGAGGGCTCTGGGGGTGCCACTCTAGGCCCAGCCGGCACCCCTGACGGCGTCCCCTCGTCGAGGGGCACCGTATCCGCCCCAAGGGCGGGCTCCGCAAGGACCTCCTCGTCCCACGGCGACGGGGACGGCGCGGCCTCCCACCTGTCGGAGATGGTCTGCTCCCCCTCACTCTCCTCCTCGTCCGAAGACGTGTTCACCGGCTCCGGCGGGGGAGAGACCCTGCTGCTCCTGCACCAGGTACTACTCATTGTACCAGTCGAGGCGCTCCTGCCTCCTCGTCTTCTTTGCCTTCGCCAGGTCCACCAGGTCCTTCTGCCTTTGATGCCTGGAGCGGTTGGCAGTGTGCGACCTGGGCGTCGGCGGATCTGAGGTGGGGATGTTGACGTGCACCCCCTGTCATCAACAATCACCATTAGATCGAGCACGGGGATGAAACGAGAAAAACAAAGAACCGAGTCTCACTAGGTTGGCGCCAGGGAGCATCGCGAACGACCACAGGTCGTCGTCGTTGTGTGGCACCATCTTGAGGTTCACTGCACGCCTCACCCTTGCGGCCGCATAAGCTGGGGCAAGCGGCTCCTCTATCAACCGCAAGCGCGCCAGGGCCGTGGGGTCGGCGTCGTTCCCCATCTCGAAGATGGGGAGCTCTCTCTCCATGAGAGGGATCACCCGCCGGAGGTGGAAGTTGGCGATGACGGCAGCCACTATCAGCCGGGTGTCCGCCAACTGGCGCAGGGCGTCGGTGAGAGGCTCGAGCTTCGCCTGCCTCGACGCGGGTGACACCCCGTCACCCACAACATCGGCCTCTCCTTCAGCACCTTCCCGGTGTATGGCGGGAGCCCGGCGCCATCATTGCGCAGGTAAAACCAACCCTTCTCCCAGTCGGCGTTGTTCGTCGTCATCAAACAAAGCAGGTACAGCTCCTTCCGGGAGTCGCTCGCTGCGAATGTGAGACCGCCGGTGCATACGGCCCGGTGCGTCCTCCTCTCATCTGCGACGAGCGTGTGGAGCTCACCTCGGAAGAGATGAATCCACAGGTCCTAGTGCGCCGGGATTCCCAGGAATCCCGCGCAGACGGCGACGAAGGAGGCCGCCTGCGAGATGGCATTGGGGGCGAAATTGTGAAGCTCCACCCCATAGTGGTAGCACAACCCCCGCATGAACTTGCTCGCAGGGGCATTGAATCCGCACTCGTGCAGCCGCATGAAGCTCACGATGTAGCCCGGTGGCGGGGACGGCTCCCGGTGCAACGCCGGGTTCGCCTCATCGCCGGCCAGTGCCAGCTGACCGCCGGCAACCAGCCCCTCCATGGACTGCCGGTCCACCGACGACTGGGGCCATGGGTGCGCCTCCAACACTTTGATCGCAGACATGGTGGGAGCAGTGGGATGTGGGGGGATGAAGCGGAACGAGTGCGCGCGAGCAGATCTGGAGCGGCGGAGCGCGCAACAATAGAAGAGGCGGAGAAGAAGAGGCACTTGCGAATGGCAAAGGTAATGAGCCCTCCCCCGTGTCCCCTGCTTTTATAGAGTAGGAAGGGGGCAGAGCACCCGGAGGCACGGCGGACGGCGGCAATTAATACGGTGGGTGCCGCTCCTCACTGACGGCAGGGCCCCACCGCCCCGAAGCCGCCGCACGCGCACGCGTGCACCATAATTACCGCGCGGTAATCCAAGGGTTGTCACGTCCCGTCTCTTCGCTGTCGCACATTGCCCACGTCGCATCGCCTGAAAAGGCACGCCCACCTCGCTTGCCCCACGCCACGTCAGCCACGACCGGGTGGGCACGGCAGCCAACCGCCCCGCAGCCGAATATCAAAGGCCAGGGGATTCCTTCTTACATAAGTAAAAAAACCCTAGGCAATCTCAAGCACGGGATTCGAGGCCCGATCCCTTGAAGGGATACGACGGGCGGCCTGATCCGAAGCGATTAAGGCCGCGAGGCCACAATCTGTCGAGCGCACCCTCGAGAACGATCTCGAGGAAGCCCAGGGCTTAGGCCCTTGAAACACTACTGATCAGCGACTCGAGGCCCGGCCCGCGGAGGGTACGACGGGCGCCGCAGATGCCCCTCAACTTGGGGGATATACTAATCAGTGGTTCGAAGCTTGGCTCGACGGCGATTCGACAAGCACCACAGATCTATCAAGACGGGAACGCCCAGCGCCCCCGCAAATGCCGTACTGATCAGAGGTACGAGGCCTGACCCTCGACAGGTTCGAACAGGCGCCTCAGATCGACAGAGTCAGGAACGATCAGGGCGCGCGCAATCGATCCTGTCCCCGAACGCAAAGTCCGGGGGTGCCCCACATATCGTGTTCAAGGCCGAGACAAGGGCAGCCAATCGAGGGATCCCATCGAGGGAGTGCTTCCGTGCCCTCGGCCCCTATCGAACGGGACTGAGCCCTTCTTGGCAAACCCTTGCGAGCGCTTACATGGACGTGTCTCCAGACCACGAGCCGACCCCTATCGAATGGGGCACAGACGCCCACTTGAACTATCCGTTAACAAGCTCACCGAGGCAACCGTTGCTCGTCGCCCATTCGAGGGTAGCACGGATTGCCTCACCCCTCTACCCTGCGGAAGGGCAGCGAGGGTCGTAATAACAAAGCCGAGATCTCTACCCGATCGCCCCTGTTTGGGCCAGGGCTCGGGGGCTCCTCGCACCACGACCACCCCAACGATCAGTGCAAAGGCTAAGCCCCGCGAAAGCGATCAGCCCGCCCGAAAATGTCTTGGGTCAGTATGATGCCTCCCCACCTGCGTAGATTGCCGATGCCGGCTGAGATATCACCGAGGCCGGCTGAAACAAACCCAATGCGAGCCACGTTACCTTACGTATTCAACCCCTGCACGAGTGCACGCACTCCTACAGGGCTTCGGGGGCTTACACCCGCGGGTGCGTTAGCGCGCACCCACGGAAAAACATGCACGATCGAAGGGGAAGAGACTCGCACATGGCACCCGAGGACGGAATCCTTTGATGGAACGGTCCCCTTTCCCCGCAAAGGCTCGGGGGCTACTGTCGGGGACGATCATTAGGGGTCCCCTTAATAAGGGGATAATCACCCTCGTTAAACGAAAACTACCCAGGGGCTACACCCCAAAGCCCAATAGTCGCAGGACGCTAAGGGCCCACGGCCTGCTACGGCCCAGCGGACCACCTCGCCCGAGGGCCCCGGTCCCTCGAGTGGATTTCCGCCTCGCTCGAGGGCTCCGGTCCCTCGAGCGGATTTCTGCCTCGCTCGAGGGCTCCGGTCCCTCGAGCGGATTTCCGTCTCGCTCGAGGGTCTCGACCCCTCGAGCAACTTTCCGCCTCGCTCGAGGGGTCGCCCGCCCCCCTCCTCGAGTGAGCGACCATCCTCGCTCCGCCCGACAGCAGCATTTAACGCCCGGCTCTGCGGCAGGACGCCAAAGTCAAAGGAGGACCTTCCTCCACGCCGCGCATCTGACACGGTCAGAGCACCTGACACCGCCACTGTGCGGCCTAACCCGTCACTATGTAGCCATCCCTGGCCCTGTGCAGGTGCCACGCGGCCCTGTGCGGACAGGCCGGCGTCATTCCGCGGTATTGTTCCACCTGCTCCCGTCCTCCCCCTACGCCGAGACTGTCAAACGGGTATGGGGGCACCCTCGAAAGGTATACGGGCAACGAGCTGGCGTACGACCCGACCGGCACCGCCGTACGGGCGGTGTGCGCCACATCTCCTCCGCCAACTTCGGCGCCGCACGGCCATCCCGGGCGCTGTGCGGCCATCCCGGATGCTATGCGGCCAACTCCGGCACTGTGCCGCCACTCCTGCCACTGTGCCGCCACTCCTGCCACTGTGCGACAAGCTACGCGATACTGTGTGGACAGGCCGACGACGCGCCGCGCCCTGCACCACCAACTCCGGTCCTTCCCCCGGCGGTCAGACCCTCGATTCAGCAGGGGCAGCCCCTCGAAGTCAAAGCAGGACGAGTCACAGTGACCACCACGCCGCCCGCAGAAGCCGGAGGGCGCTACCAACTCGCGCCAGGAACCACGACGTGTGGGGACAAGACATCCGGCGCCATACCTGTTAGTACGCGGCCACTGTGCCAGCTGCTGTGCAGCATTCCTGTAACTGCTCTCCCTTGGCCTATAAAAGGGAGATGCAGACGCCCCGCAAGGGGGACGACGCTCATTCACTCGCTCACAGCACACCACCCCGTTCCAGATATTGGCATTTGCCTCAATCATCTCAGTAGGGACTTGGGGGAATTTCCTCCTCTCCCGCCTTGCTTGTAGCCCCCCTCTACAGGCACCACCGGTGCAAGCTAATACAGTGCGCAAGCACATCCTGCTGGACGTATGGCCGCGTGGCCGGAACCAGGATAAACCCCGTGTTTCCTTAGCTTAGCGCCGCCCATCGAGAAGCAGATCCCAGTGCAAATTACTAGTTGGTGCCGGTGCTAATCCGGACACCGACAATCGGGCACTCCGCCTCTATCAGTTCTATATTGAGTTCATGGTGTGAGCACCAAACTACAGACTATTCTTTCGATGGTATTTTAGGAGATCTTTCGATGGTATCTTTTAGAATCGAGAAACTTTTGATTCCCACATGTGGAAGTTGTGGCTGTGAGTAGGCATGATGCGCGCGATGTGCCTACCTCGAATTCCACAGGCACAGGCAATAATGGAGATGGGCATGGATTTTTGAGTAATGGTGATGTGCATGGCCCTCATGTTTTTTTTTCTAGCAGGTTCTAGATCGGGTTTACAGTGTGTGCACCAAACCGCAAACCATTCTTTCTGTGCTATTTTAGGATGTCTTTTAGTGGTATTTTAGGAAACAGCGATCTTTTGATTCCTAAATTAAATGATAGGGGATCTAGGTTTCAATTTGTTTTACCTTCATCATCTTGCATCGTGGACCAATAGATTGAAAGTTCTATCGTGATGCATTTTATTCTCGCTTTTGGTCATGCTCTTTCTCCAAGAGATTTATTATGATCTGCCTATTATATATATATATATATATATATATATATATATATATATATATATATATATTTGGTTCCCAAAGTTAGATTTGCATTTGAATATAATATATACAAATTACCATATGGAAAAAAATCCACTTTTGACTTGGTTAGTTTCAGCCGGAATTGAAATCACGGTAATGTTTTTCAGACTTCAAGATATCTTGTATATCTATCTTATTCAATATAGATTGTTTGAATTAATCTAGATCGTTAGATCTTCATAAAATCTAATTGTGTATTTTTTTTGTTTTAAATTAATGTCACAATTTCTAAGCCCCATAGTCTAGATCGTTAGATCTTCATAATTTCTTGCCCTTTTGTCACACCAAGATTTGCTATAATTTTTATCGAACTCTAATTTTGGTAGGTGCTTATTATGTCGTGTCATGTTGTAATTTTCTAATGATCTTCATGTCTCTTCTCTTTCCTTTCCTCAACGTAAGAAAGAAATTTCATTAGAAAATAATATTTACGTGCAAAGTGATAATCATGTCCCTTTTTTTTCATTTCGTCAACATAGGAAAGAAATTTGATTAGGAAATATTATTCATGTCCATATTTATATCTACCATCATAAGATATAGTTGTATATAGGTACGACACATAATTGGTTGTGCGTTCAATACTGTGTGCCCGACTTGTTTCTTTTTTAATTTTGTTATTCTAATTGTTTTCTAATTATTAGTTGGATAAGATATGGACTCTTTTAATCAGTGTGGACCGTTTACATAAAATCCAACGATCTATATTTTTATCTTTTTTTGATTAACGTGGGAATTTCTAGACCCTCTAGGTGAACATGGTGGCTTCTTTTATCTCTATAATATTAAGATAATAGATGGCAGGGAAAAGAACTGCTCCGTGATTGAAGTCCCAAAACAATTTTCTTCGCGGATCGGAAAAACTTTACGTATTATTACACCCATGACGATATACTTGTAGGACAACAAATCCTTCAATATTTCATTCACAATTATTAAAAAATACCAAATTAATATGAAGCTTTCGGGATGCATAGGACATTTCAGCTAGTAAGGGACTGTTTGGGAGGGCTCCAGCTCCACCCAAAACGGCTCCACCTCCGACTCCGGCTCCTCTGGTAGAGCTGGAGCCGTTTTAGAAAACGTTTGGCAAAACGGCTCCATGTTGGTTTTTATGAATAGAAAGAAGAGGTCAAAATATGCTCTTTGCTATGTGACATGTTTATTTGCTAAATTATATGTTTGTATTGAGTTAAAACCTTTAAGTTATGTGAAAATAAATAAATAGAAATATTGGTTAGCTAATAATAACTTGTCTTCTCATAATAGTATGGTAATTTTTAAAGAAAGTCAATCCTCACATAAATCAGACAACCATGGATACGTGCTCATGATGATCTAGAAAGAAATATTGCACGCGCAAGGTCATCACAAAATCTATCCATAGACAAATCACTAGATTCTGGCGTTGATGTATCTCCTGTATTTTGGATCCGTCGACTTCTTGTATACTTTTCCGGTATATTGGGCACATAATCTAGATCTCGGTCACATTTGCTAAAATGTTTATCTTGTGCATTTTTCTCATGAATGAAGTTATGGAGGCACATGGTTGCAACAACAATCATCTTTTGTTTTTCCATTGGGAAACTAGGCATCTTGAGAAGTAATCTCCACTTCATTTTTAACACACCAAAAGCACTCTCTCCCGCATTGCGAATACTTGAATGCAAATGGTTGAAATGTTCATGCTCACCACTTGGAGCAGGACCCCTCCTCCAATCTGGAATATGATACCTTGCACCCTTTAATGGTGCCAAGTACCCAGGCCTATTTGGATATCCAACATCAACAACATAATATTTTCCTAAAATAAAGGAAAATATATATTAGCTATTGGCGAATAATTTCCATGTGCAGACTTGTGAGTAGAACCAATGATCACACATGTTGGGGAGTGCGGAAACGTGTCCTAATCATGTCTTAGTGCATGAAACAACACATTAGTGTCATGCATAGATCCAGGTTATCCAATTGATGCATATGTAAATCGCAAGTCAAAATCAACCACAGTAAGAACATTTTGTGTTGCTTTGCTAGTTCGGCCAATGTATCTAACAACATCATGTGGAGGTGGTGTTGTCAAAATGTGAATACCATCAAGAGCTCTAATGCAATCTTTAAAGTATGGCATCATCCTACGATCATTAGTAATTCTTTGGTGTGTAGTACAAAAGTTAAGATCAATTGGCCTTATGTAGTCTTGACACATAGCCACCACACAATTCAAGACCTCGTCGAATTTTCTACTAATGGTCTCCCCAGAATGGCTGAAAATTCCATGTATTGCAACATTGTACATACCATGCCCACATATAACAAGAAACATAGCAAGTGATTCTACAAAATTGATATGCAACGATGACCGGAGACCGTAGGTACTCACTAGAAAATCATGAAGCTGGTAAAACATATGTGAATCCATCCTGAACATCTTATGGCTTCGCCTAGTGTTAAGTCTTTCCACAGTCCAACTATAACCACTTTGTATTGGAGTTATAGGATCATTCTTGTCATGATAGGTCATGAAATATTTGGAGCCAAGAAGAGCAGTAGCAAATAGATTATTCTGAGCATCCCTCATAAATGACATAGTTTTCATAATCCAGTCATCACTAGAACCACTATCATCACTCTTATGAGAAGAACAATCAGATCTGTGCATAAGATAAACAACTAATTAAAATAGTATCATTATTACAACAAATGTATCGACATAGAGTAAAGTTATTACAACTCATTAAAAATATTGTACCGTACGAATCAATAGAAAAACAGCATGTCAAATTCGAAGGATACACTAGTGATGCCAAGAAGCATCTTGCCAAGAAGCAATGGAATGCTTTCTACTTAGCCACAACATTTCTTGTCATCCACTCATGCTTCCTTGTCAACCATTCAAATCTCTCTTGATGAGTTTCCAAGGTCATAAAAATCTCTCTTTCAGCCCTTTTGGCAAAAACAATAGATGTTATGAAATGTTCATTTGTTGATGGAACAACACCACATTCCTTAACCAAAGCCATGACATCCTTGATGGAGCAACCAGAATTGTCCTCCCTCCTTGCAATTGACTCACAAGAAGTTGTCGTTCTCTCATTCATATCCACAATCTTTACTCTTTGCCCAATTGTTCCTAAAACCAATTACATGTACTTGTCTTCAGTTTCTTTCCTTTGTTATTATCAGCCTCTTTACCTTTGGTGTTATCAGCCCATTTACCTCTCTTCCCTTGTTCACTTGTAGGTGTAATCTCCTCTGGTTCACTATCATTCTCTTCATTCACAACTTCATCAACAAGAATGGGAGATGTTGGTGGGCTGAATTGGGAAGGAGCTACACCACTAGAGGCACACCAATGGTCATCACTGGTGTTACGAATGTCTTCAAACATAATTTCCAATTGGTCCTCATTTTGGATGCCTCTATTCTTGAATCTGGTACAACCTTTTATTTTCTGTAATGGACCAAATAATTCTCAGTCACACAACAAAGCATGACAATAGAGAAACAACTCATTTTCATCAACCTACTTTTGTTGTTTCCTTCCACTAAGCCTCTGTCATGACAATATCTTTCCCTGATGCACTCCATCCTAAACTAGTCTCCTTGGTGAGTTGCTTCCAAATAGTGTAATCAGCTTTCAGTTTGTCCCATTTGTTCTTAAACTGTTTTCTAGTATGCAGAAGCCTGGTCCTATCCTTGAACCTTGATATCAAATTCTTGTACCTGGTTTTACTCAAATGAGTGGTATCATTATTTCCTTTGTTCACTTCATCTGCAAAAATCTCACAGACTATTCTAGTGTTCTCATCACACCAATTAGCTTCTCTGTTGCCAAAAATATCAGTAACATAAGTTGAAAACTTCAAGTTACTACATAGTCCACTTGAACTCAATTATACTAGCACACAATGGATTCCATGTTCACATTCTAATGCATGATACGACACTCCAATATTATCTACAAAATTCTTAGCAGGGGAAGTGTTCTTACATTGGATCGGTCGGATCAATGTCGACGGTAGCAGGGGTAGCACGAGCCGCTGCTCGCGGCCTAGGTGCACGGCCACCGCGTATTCCTCACCGGCGAGCAGAGACTCCTTCAGCTAGGCCTGGGCAAAGTACCCGATACCCATTACCCGAACCCGAATTACCCGAACCTGAGGTACCCGATCCCAAGTTCGGATAGTGATTGTGATTACCCGAAATTAGTTTGGGTAATTCGGGTAATACACTTCGGTACCCGAACTACCCAAACTACCCGAAATTTGCCTTTGTCTTTGTATTTATCACGTAATGTTAGTTGAACACTTAAAATTGTCACTTTATTATAATATAATTCTCTTGGTTTGAACAAGTAACTATAATATATTATTCTTCTCAACTTGTTGTTGAAATTCTACACAAATTACTAGTGATCTTTTCTGTTAAAATTCTACTAACATTTTGTGTAGTTTGTCATTTTCTGTAAATTTGGGTAGATTGGGTATACCCGAACCCGAACCCGAATTATCGGGTACCCGAAATTTCGGGTAGTGTTTTTTCGGAGCTAATATCGGGTAGCAGTTTTCATTACCCGAATTATGAATTACCCGACCCGAACTAATCGGGTAACCCGAACGCCCACGCCTACCTTCAGCTACCTCTGTTTCTCCTACGGTTGCAGGGTTCCCGATGGATGTCGAAGCCAGCGCCGTTGCTGCAGTCAACACGCTAGCGAGCCACTCCGACTCGAGTGCCACCGCCGCGCTGCTCCACCAATCCGGCAAGCCACTCGACATGCTCGGCCCTCCACCAAGTGCGCCACCGCCCACACAGGACACCGAGACCTACAACAGGGAAGCCTGTTGGGGCGGCCGCCGGTGAGCTGGCCCATACTGGGTCCAGGTCGCTCGCCCTTGGAACTTGCAGTGTCGCCGCCGCGCCATGGCTGGCCGGCGCAAATGCCCCCGACCATTGGGCGCCCCCCGGCCTGTAGGGGAAGCCTCCGCCGCCCCTGTTGCCCAAATCTTTTTCCACCGGAGGGGATCTATCGATTTCACCACTCGGAGGGGTCTCCCTGCTCGCCATCCCGGCAGGCTGCAGGAGGGGATTCATCCCGCCACCGCTAGGTTTCTGCATGAGAGAAGAGTGCGCGAGAGAAGCGAGAGACATACGGAGGGAGGAGGTCCGCACGAAGGGGCGCCTGTTGTTTTTTGGCAGCAGTGGTTGTAATTTGTTTAAAGTTTTATGGCAAGGAAAGGGAGCAACGCATGGGGAGAGGCTTGGAGCCGGACGGAGCTGCCGTTTTGTGGCTCCACGTGGTCAAAAGTGCTCCAGTGAGCAGGATTTCAGGGGCTTCAGCTCTAGAGCCGTTGCAAAAACACCCATTTGGCAGGGTTTCATATGAAGTTGTCGTTGGAGCCGTGTGAGAAAGCCCTACCAAAGGGGCTCTAAGTCATTGAGGGCTGAGGCCAACCCTAGCCAACCAGTCCGCCACTACCACGTGGAGGGCATATTAATTTGGTGGCGTTGGTCATGGGTGCGTGTGTTCTTTTTTTCTCAACACACCAAGAGGGCTCACAAATTAAACATGCACAAGCACTAATATGTACACATAATCCTATTCCTATAAGAACCTACGAGAGACTAAGTCGGCAGATCCTCGAGATGATGAAGTCGATCACCACTAGCGACTCGCTATCGACAGTCACGTCGTCTACCACTAAAAAAATAACAGCAGATAAATCATATAATACCCGTACCCCTATGAACCTAATCATCTTTTAGTTAAGCTGTTGTAACCCACGTAGAGATGGTTGCTCATTTTCCATATGTGTTACTATGAACGAGGAAGAAAATGAGAGGAAAAAGGATAACAAAATGAGCCGGATCGGGCCCGAGCCTTGACCTAATCCAAAAAAAACAATCATGAATGAGGATGAGGAGGAATAAGAAGAAAATGAGAGTGAAGAAGGATATATAACAAAATGAGCCCTCAATTGTTGATGTTAATTTTACTTGATTGGGATAGAGCAGCTAAATTAAATGAAACTCGATGTACGAGTGTACGACTGATAATACATTCATGATGAACATTATGACCTTGCATTGTTCAGTTGGAGTGGTGAAATTTTTTGTGATGTTACATCAGATGTTTCATATAATGTCGGAATGGGTGTTCGGATACTAATAAAAAAAATTACATAACCGGTATGGTTTTCGCGAGACGAATTATAAATATAATTAATCTATCATTAGCACATATTATTGTAGCACCACGGTTTTGACATTAATCTACATTTAATATTTTTAATTAATATTCAACCATTCGATGTGGATGGATAAATTGTAGTTCGTGAAGTGAAACTTTTGCGTCTTCTTTCAAGGTTTATTAGGAGTATTGTTAGTTACAAAAATAATTACACGAATGGACCGGAAATTGCGAGACGAATCCATTAAATCTAATTAATCTATCATTAGAGATTGGTTACGGTAGCACGATGTTGTCTAATCATAGCATAATTAAGCTCGTTAGATTCATTTCGAAAATTAAGATAGGAGACGTGAAATGAGTTTTGTTAATAATTTATATTTAATACTCTTAATTAGTGTCCGGATATAGATGCGACAGGTAGTTGGTGAAGTTTCGGGGAACTAAACAGGATCTAGACCACGTGTTAAGAAAATGCAATCCTGAAGGATCATATGATCGAAAGTCAAAGTACAACGCTGCTGCCTGCTGCTAGTTCCTAGCAAACCGCACGCGCGGGCGGTTGGGAGTTTGGGACCCCCCGAAATCCCGCTTCCAACGCAGCATTCCACCTCCCCTTCTCGTTCTTCCCTGCACGCACGCGCGGCGCCGCCGCGGCCGCGGACGATGAGACCCGGTGTGTGAAAAGCGGACGCCGTGGCGAGCCAGCCAAGCGCACGGCGAACTACGAGGCGGGGGCGGCAGGGGCAGGCAGGCAAATTCCTAGATCAAACCAGAGGGGTGGAGCGGAACCCCCTGCCGCGCGTGGCGGGGCAAGGCCGCGCGCGCGTGCGCGCCCGCCAACAGGAATGGAGCCTTCCTTCCCCCTGCGGCCTTCGGGATGCTGGAGGCGCGCGGCAGGCCCGCCCGACCGGGGGCAGCGCGTCCCGAGGCGGGTGCCGGCGGGAGCCCCGGCCTGCGCCTCCCGGCACGAGCAGATCACGCGCCCCGGCCGGCCGGCCGGCCGGCTCCCTCCACCCTCCCACCCTGTCGGCCGGCGTCGCCCCGCGAACGAGAGCTAGCGGACGGCGCGGCACACGGGGCACGAACGAACGCGTGCGTGGGTTCGATGGGGATTCCGGAGCCGATCGATCGGTCGATCAGCCATGTAATGTCTGGATGGAAAAGGCGTGGGATTTGTTTACTGGCCGGCCGTGTGTGTTGTGGCAATTCCCTTTTGCATGCGTCCGGTGTCCCTTTCCTTGGAGTCGTTTCTGCTGGTTCGTTCGGAGCGACCCTGCGCTGCAGGTGGCCGGCCTCGACGACCGAGGCACCACATGTGGACATGCATGCCGCATGCATGCTGGATTTTGGTTCGCCTTTTTTCTGTCCAGGGGTGGGGGTGTGTAGTCAGTCTGTCTGCCGGAGTACGTCGGGGTAGTAGTAGCGTGTTGCTTGGGCCCCACCTAGAACTACAAGTCAACGGCCTGTGGGATTTTCGATCAGGATGTATCATCACTTCATCAGTGCTTGAACTGGAGTTTGGTATATACTACATGCTGCGTCCTGAATGAAATTAATCAAAGTTTTCTTCAACGTCGTGAATTTCATTTCATTGTACACGCATTATGTGTTTTCTTAAAACTAAACCCCGTAGTTGGGTAAATTAAATCAGTCGACAATTCATGATCTCTAACATCTTTCCTTCTTTTACGATTCGATGATTTCATTCCTCTTTCTGGTTTGGTGATACGATAACTTCTCTCTATGTCGTTGGAAAAAAAACACAGCAAAAACGACTACCAAGTCTTAACAAAATGATGACACTGAGAAAAATTCAAATGATGTTGTGATATTGGAAAGTCAAGATGATGCAACGAAATCCAAAGATTTAGACTCATTACCATATCAAAATAATCTCTAATGTCCATTCTTTCTAAGATGAGTGTGCAAGAGTTCTTGGTGGCCTTTGTGACTACATCAAATCAATCAATTGTGCAGAAACATTGAAGTAAGGCTTTTCAAATTACTACTGCTACACCATAACATTATTACGCTTTAGTGAAGGTATTTCACCATCCATTCCACGCTAACCAAACCATTTGTGAACTTCTCCGCCGCCGATACGAGCCATCCATCTTCCTCCACCAGCCACTGCACAACACAGAAATAAAACCATGGTAACCACTTTATTATCAAAATAAACATAATGAATATTATTATTTGTGACCCACATTGATTATAATCAAGTGACATTATTTTTAAGATTTTAGTTCAAAATTTTGAAAGTTTGGTTACAAACTAATCATACGTTATATACTTCTTTCAGTAGTAAGCACATCACGACTTCATCAATCTCAAAATATGTCGGTTCAATCTCCCCCAGGTGTTCTCATAGTGTGCATAAGTGTGCTTCTGTGTGTATTGCATTTAAAGCTTTTTCTCAATATTGTCTGAGTTTGCAGATTAAAATTTGATTCTGTAATTAATGGTTGTAATCATATGCGAATCTTATAAATGTTTTTGTAGGTTGGTATATATCTCTTTGATCCCTAGCGGCTAGGGATCCAAATAGGTTTAGTTAAAACATAACTAAACTTTAGATGGATACCAAAATATACACAACCCTTGCAACCCAGCTAAACATGTTTAAACATGAAATTACCCTTCTATTTTTCTGTGGTTTTATCAGGCTCAAGAAAAGTAAGGCTCCACATGATAAAAACCAATTAACTAGAGGATCCGAACAACCTTGGCTAAACTTTTGCTAAGTGGATTCAAACTAGTCGGTAATATTTTTCAATCAGAACAAATTAGTACTCACCAGCCAGTCAGCGGTAGTCGGTAGAAGTGTAGAGACGATCCCTGGTTACACCCTGACCGGTATACCCCATTGCAAGTCGAAGTCCCCAACTGGTAAGACCGTCTCCAGAAATGATCTTCAAATCCATGCTGCAAACGCCTCAGCGAAGAAAGGAGAGAGAAAAAACTCTCGCGCATCGGCCGCGGCAGTTGGCTCCCGCCGCCGATCAGGAGGAGCGAGGTCTCGATCTGCGGCGGGATCCGCCGGGGGATGACCGGCCTCGACCCAACGGGGGTGGTGCGGGCGGAGCAGCGCGAGGAGGGAGGGAGCAAGGACGAGGGTGGTGCGGTAGTTTTTTTTCAGTTGGTGGTGCGTTGCGCCGCTGCGGTAGTTGGGCGAGGAGTCTGGGAAAGAGAGACCCCAGGAATGTGCGTGCGGAGGGGTGTCGCTGCAAAATGCAATGACCTTTGCAGCACCTGTTGGAGCAAGAATAGTGCTCGCAGGATCTGCATTTTGCAGATGCAGATCCATTTGCAGCACTTGGTGGAGACGGTCTACAACCGTCGAAGAACAAAGCTACCCGTAATTTAGTCTGCTGCTGCCTGGTGTCTCCCTCACCAGTCACCACATCACTCCTCACTCTAGACTCTACTACCCCCTTTCTCTCTCTCGACCTCCCACTATAACTACCCCTTGCCAACCACGGCACCTCACCCCAAACCAGCAGTAGCCAAGAACAGAAGTAAAGCTGCAGGGAGAGCGAGTGTACTAGAGCAAGAAACCACCCGATCCATCCATCGATCCTTCCATGGAAGACCCCTACACGAGCTTCTTCAAGAACCCCTACTACTACTACACCACCACCTCCTTCCCCGCCGCTCCGTCGGCTCCCCATCTCCCTCCTCCCCTCCCACAGTACAACGCCTTCTACCCCGCCGGCGTCACCGCCGCCGCCGCGCCTCATCAGTACCCGGCCTGCTTCTTCCAGTCGCAGCCGACGACGCTGCCGCCTCTCCATGACAGCCCTCCCTCGCCTCCGCTCCGGGAGGCGCTGCCTCTCCTCTCCCAGTCGCCCACGCGCGGGCGCGGCGGCGGCGCCGCCTCCCGGCCGCAGCACGTAGTAGCGGCGGACTCCGACGACGACGACGACGCCGATGACTTCCTGCGGGAGGTCGTCGGCAGCTCCGCGACCCCTTCGTCGTCGGCGCGCGCGCCGCTCTTCGCCGACCTCAACTGCATGCCCTCTTGCTGCGACGACGGCGGCGACCCGATGGACGTGGAGGCGTCCACGGACGACGACGCCGCGTTCGCTCTCCGCATCGGTCTGCCGGCGGCGCCCGTGAACGGCTGCGGCGGCGGCGCGGAGGCCGACCTCCTGTCCGGGCTCTCCGGCAGGGCCGGCGGCGGCATGGAGGCCGACGAGGACGAGGAGGAGTGCAAGGTGGACACCGGCTCCGGCGACGGCGACGAGGTAGTGCCGCTAGGGTTCGCGTCGACGCCCATCGGGAGGCTCAACAAGGGGCAGTACTGGATCCCGACGCCGGCGCAGATCCTCATCGGGCCCACCCAGTTCTCGTGCCCCGTCTGCTACAAGACCTTCAACCGATACAACAACATGCAGGTCAGTGCCCATGCTTCACCCATACCTAATAAATCCAATTGTTCTTCTTGTTCTTGCCTTGCTGTAGTGCTCTTCTTGTATTCTTGGATCGATTGGCCATCATGTTCCTGTCCGGCATGGTAGCTTTGGAGAGGCTAGCTGCTAGTAGTTGCGTGCCATGAAACAGACTCACCAAGCCCAGAGGCTGATCGGTGCACAGTGGCTGGCTTTTGCGTGATTGAACTAGACTGGCATGCCAGGGGCAGCCATGCATGCAGGCATGCATCTTTATGCTTTTCTTGGGTGCTTGCCTTTTGAAAGATTCATACGAGTGGTGTGGGAGCAGTGGAGATCCCAGGGAAGATTTCACCTTTGCTTCTCTCTCTATCTTATCTAGTTTTCCCAGTACCAGCAGGCCACTAGCACACACGGTGCTGATCTCTCATGGGTCATTGGGGGCTCATGAGAGACTTGGCTGGCCAGATATACGGGTTGGTTCAGGCTTTCATGGTTTGGAAAGCATAAGATTGTGTGGCATCTTGGCCTGCCGCATGGCACAGCCTACTCCTGCACGCCTCCCAAGAACACAAAGAGATCTGCAGTGTTCTTCCTGTAGCCAGCCATAGTGCCACTCTGGCTTCCGCTTCTTGTAAAGAAGCAACACCAACACAAGACACACACACAAGCAAAAGGCTTTCATCAGTAACCACTGCAGTATAGTAGAGCCCTCAACCCTCAAAGATCACTACTGCACCTTCTATGCATGGTTGTTGCAACTGATTACCACTGCTGCAAGAGAAAAAAGTCTGATGGGAACAAGTGATGACTGGGGTTCAATCAATTCATGCTTTATTTGCCCATACAACTGCAAACAACCTACAGTAGCTTCTAGGAGTACAATTTGAAACATGCATGTACTCCATACAGTGTATACACTATACTCCTGCTTGCAAGGCATCAGTGACTCAGTGCATTAATAGCTAGGTAGACCGTACTAGACCCACATGATTATGCCACCAAAAGCTGCTTAAATAATGAAGAAAATTCAACATGTGATATGATTCTAAACTTGCCCATTCATTTCCATTTCGACATGGATATTGTTGTTCATCTCTTGCTCAATGCGATGCAGATGCACATGTGGGGTCACGGGTCGCAGTACCGCAAGGGCCCGGAGTCGCTGCGCGGCGTGCAGCCGACGGCGATGCTCCGGCTGCCGTGCTACTGCTGCGCGCCGGGGTGCCGCAACAACATCGACCACCCGCGGTCGCGGCCGCTCAAGGACTTCCGCACGCTGCAGACGCACTACAAGCGCAAGCACGGGCTCAAGCCCTTCCTGTGCCGCAAGTGCGGCAAGGCCTTCGCCGTCAAGGGCGACTGGCGCACGCACGAGAAGAACTGCGGCAAGCTCTGGTACTGCCTCTGCGGCTCCGAGTTCAAGCACAAGCGCTCCCTCAAGGACCACGCCAGGGCCTTCGGCCACGGCCACGGCGCCTTCGGATGCAACGTCGACGGCGGCGCCGACGGGCTCGACGACGACGACGAGGGCGCCGTCTCCGAGATCGAGCAGGACTGCGCCGCCGCCGCCTGCGGCCGCTCGGCGCGGTGATCGTCGCCGATCGCCGTCTCGTTGCGTTTGCCGCATCATCTCTATGCTTACGCGCGCGCGTGCGCCGCCACATATAGCTAGCTATATAAGTATGTTGTTCTCGTTATTAGTTGCTGTTGTTGTACTTGTCGTTGTTGCTTTTGCTCAAGTAGTAGTGCTAGTTTGTTAGGGTTGTGTTGCGTGGAGGTCGATCGGTCGCGTCATGGACCTCCTTTGAATCTCTGATCGAAATTAGTTCGTGATAAGTCCACAAGGACTAAAATGTTGGAATTGCTGCTGGATTGCTGTTGGGCGATCTCGATCGACCATTAATTTGCCACATGAACTAACTTATGGAATCAGCAATTCAGCATTGTTCATGCATCTTCATCATATCAGTTTCGTGTTCTGTCTCTTAAATCTCAGTCAATCCAGAACATCTCCCGTTTTGAAAATCATATTGTTGCAGCCTATATATAATTGGTCACATTTGGATGAGAGACTTATTGTTTGCTTGGATGCGATCGGTAGAAGGAATGACTACGTCCATGATGCCTGACAAATTGAAATGGGGGAAAATTTCCCCTGCATGTATAACGGTGTAGGACGACAGTATTAATGGAGAGCTAGCTACCACACTGGGATCTCTCTTCTCTCCTCGGCATTGGCAAAACGCATGGATCGTCCCAGTTCGATCGTCGTCGTCGTCGATGTCACTCATCTCTGCATGTGGAAAAACTCTGAGCCCATCACCTCTCTACTGTCCCAGTCAAGTTTCTAGTATGGATGGACACGCCCCTTTCTGTGCAAACATGCATGTACATAACCAAGTTCACATAGCCTCAGGCCCCCTGCAGTAGCCAGTAGCTGTTAGTAGACATATGCACCTCATTCCAGGTTTGTGTGCCCTGCATGGAGGAAGCAGAAAAGGCGCTGAAAGGGATTGAGCTGTGTAGAGATATATAGGACATGGAGTACTACTGCATGCCCCTAGCTACTAGTTAACATGCACTTCATGTCTTCCCCTTTTTGTAACTAATAAAATCGCTGAGACAGTTATATATCCGTTAGCTCCATTTGGACTTAGTGCATGCAGAGAAATAATCTGATTGAACTAATCTGAATTTCAAAGAAATAAGAATGAGATGCAAATAAGTTATAGGACTGTATATGGATCCACCTCAAATTGTGAAAGTTGGCTTATGCACTTGTGGAATTCAACTAGCTATAGGCCAAAAGCTGCCGTGTTTGGATGAGCTTGTAGCTTCCAAAAAGACCCAAATTAAAATACATATAACCAGGTAAAAGATAGGGAGAGAGGTAGCTTTTAAAAGCTGGGTTTCACAGTAGTGTTGATCCAAACAAATCTTGGTATAGTGATTCAAAATTGCGTGGTCATGCATGCATGCACCCACTTACATCTATCATGATAATTTTCTACCTTCATCAATTAATGCAACAATAAGTAGGTACACAGCTCTCTCTTACGTGTTCGAGAGAAAAAAAACTAACTCTACGACATCACACCACACGGTTCAAAATTACAAATACGGACTCCTACAAATACTCCCTCCAATCCGATCCCTTTTGGCGAGAAATAGGAAAACAATAAGTGTTCCGATCGATGCGGCATTTGGACCTCCAGGTAAAACAAAGCAAAGCGAAACAAGAATACATGCATATACTTTCCACACACCACACTCCTTTTGGCGAGAGGATCAACTTTTTGGGCGCACTCGATAGATTGTGGGAGATGCATGGCCGACCAAAGTGTGTATAGCCAAAGCTTGATGGATGGAACATCTCATACATCCCATGAGGAGTTCGTGTCAAATGATGAGCTTTATTTTCTCACGTCGTCTAGCTGGATAGAAAGAAGGATAGGGATGGACAGCGGCGAGCTGACCAGAGAGAGCCTATTATTTCTTAGGTTTGTTTATTTCGTTGGGAAACTTGGAAAATTTACTATATAGCGAATGTAAACTAAAAGAAATACTAAACAAGATCTAATTATAGACTAATTATACGGATGGACGAGAAATAGCGAGACGAATCTATTAAGTCTAATTAATCTGTCATTAGAGATTGTTTACTGTATCTGATCATGATCTAATTAGGCTCAGTAGTTTCGTCTTCAAACTTAGGATTATAAAATGAGATTTGTCATTAATTCATATTTAATACTCCTAATTATTGTCTGTGTAGATTGATGAATGAATATGAAAGGTTGTGAAACTTACCACAATAAACAAAGCCTTAATATATTAGAATTTTTATTTGAACTGAATAACACTAGTTGAAGTGCGCATACAGCCTTAACGGTTGCAGGCATGGAGCCATGGAGGAATAAATGAATAATAGCTTTTCTCTGCCTGGTGGGATTATTGCAAAGGAACAGCAAGAACCAGAGATCGAGTTGTTGCGTGAAATCAAGGCTCTGCCATGCCCAAGCAGCAAGCTCTAGGTTTTTACTGCTGACGGTTGGTCACGGTCGGTGAGGAAATTGAAGGGGCTCTTTTGTGGTGCATCATACCCGCTAGGTGGTGGTGGTTTAAGGTATAAGTCTCTTTTTTAATGGGTAAATCTGTAATTACAAAAACTATGTTAATTTGGGTACTACATTTTTTCCTAGACGCCGTTTTCACCCACGACGTTTTTCAATTTTTCACCAAGATAAAATTTTCAATAGCACTCTATATATACCACATATACCACTCATGTATACCATCTATACCACAAGTGCAAGTTTTAGTAGTATACAATTAATCGAATCATCAGATTTTTTCATACTAATTCTTTTAAAACAGTAATATTGAGTGGTAGGGTGCATCGTAAAAGTGCTAAAGTTGTAGGGACATTGTGGCCATTGAACACAATTAACTCTCATGTCTCCGGCAGAGAGGGGTGTTTTGTGCGAGAACCATTTTCTGACCTGAAGTTATTTCACCGAGTACAACTTTATACACAGCACTAGAGCAAAGGCCAGTGGCATGACATCACGATCATTGTAGCAAACCTTTGCTTCTGGACTGTTTTGTAGTAGTGGATTTCCGGCGTTGCTTACCCCCGTGTTTTTTTCCATACAGGCTGTACAGATGTTGTTCTCCCATTTGAATATATGCTACGACTCTGATCTCCCCTCACTTCCATTGCTCAATCTCTATATAGTAAGTAGATCCTCTGCAGTAATTTTTTATTAGTAGAACGAAATATGATATAAATTTTTGATTAGTAGAACCAAATATAATGATCCTACTAAATTCATCGGTAAATTTTTGATTAGTAGTAGATCTCTCTACAGTTGAGTCACTGACTTGTGAGATTGGGTCACGCAACAGCGTCTCAACATGCTAGACAAGTACTACATAGGAGTCTAATCGGTCTAAAAGGGTTTTTTCAGCCGGTACACAAGTACTACAGAGGAGTCTCGGAGCCGCTATACAAGCCCTAAGTCTTGACTTTAGCTTTATAGTTTTGGAGTAATTTTTATCAACATTTTGAATTGAATCCTCCCGTTAAAATAAATTTTGATACATAAATAAAAAATGCCAGTGGTGCATATTTAAATATATTTAGTGGGAGGTTTTACATAGTGAAATATTAGTTAAAATAAAAATGTATTTATGATATGCAGATTTCATTTGGTTGGGGATATTGACAATGTTCCCAACACTATCTTTGAAAATAACGTCTACTTCCTTTCTTTTCAAATCCACATTGCAGGTTATGGCCTATATTCTCTCTAGCTGATTGGTCACAAATCGGTGGCTCGTGACGAACCAAACAACTTAGGATATGTTCGGTTAGTTAGGATTGTACCTAGGAAGTAACCAATCAAGGTTATCAAGATTATATAAATTAGTGAATCATTCCAATCTGGAATCGTTTCATGGACTTATTGCATAGTTAAAATTGTCCTCTCATGGAATTAACCATGGATCCGGTTACTTATGATACCTACTCTCTCCGTCTCGCAAAAAGTGTCCCTTTGGATTTGTCTTAAGCCAAACCATCCTATGTTTGACGAAGTGTATATAAAAATATATCAATGCTTTTGATGTCTAATAAATTTCATTATGAAATATATTTTCATATCATACATATTTAATGTTATAAATATTGATACTCCTTTTTCTTATAAATTTGGTCAAACTTCAAATAGTTTGACTGGGAAGAAACCAAAATGGACACTCTTTGCGAGATGGAGGAAATATTTGTCTGAAAACCCCTTAAAATTGTATTCTTTGTTGGATGGAGAACATATGTGTATATCTTGTGTTCAAGTGTCATTTAGGGCACTCTCAATGGTGCATTAATGATTCTCTCTTGAATAACTTATTAATTAATTAAAATGATGATAATTAACGAGGAAAGAGATGAAGAATCATAAAAAATGGTTTCTTCATGAAGAAATAAAGTCTTCTCTTGAAACAATGCACCAAGAAACCATGAAATTACCATTGGGAAGAAACTACTAGTTTCTAGAGGACTCATGACACTCTCTCTTATTGGAGGAAGAAGTTAGAGTTAAAAGAGAGAAAGAGAAAACAATTATGACTTGAAGACACTACCACTATGGAAGATAGTTTCTATAGATGATTTCTTGTGTTATGAAAACCGTGTCAGTTTCTTCTATTGGGACTGCCCTTAGAGATTTCTTCTCCGTCTTTTTTGGAGCAAGTGTAGATTTGCAACCACCCAATAAAAGGTGTTACCTTGCATATTGGCCCATAGACGTCGAATGCATGGAAGGCTTCAAATGCGGTTCTTATAGCCCTGTGGGGCATGTGGTGTTGATGCAAGGATAGGGGCAACTCTAGACTACGCTCATCTTTTTTTGGTTGGTCCAAAAAAGTCGTGTGATAACAGGTTCTTTAATTAGGTTGTGGCGGGATCGTCGACCATGAAGATGAAGTGCTTGCAGGACTTTTATGCATCTTTTTATTTATTTTTATGTATACATTGGATGCTTTTGGTAAAGATGGTTGTACTTCTTGTTTTCCTTTTGCCGATGAAGCCTAGATATCCCTTTAAAAAAGATATATAATATAATGGTCCACCTCTTACATTTATTTTCGTCCAAACGTTTAGGAAGGCAAGTACTAATGTCACCTAATACATATGTATTCACATATATAGGGCCCATTCACATAACAATATCACAAAACTAAATCATAATTCTATAAAAAGCTAATAATCAAGTCATCTAACACAATCTGATTCCTTGACGTCGTATGTGTGCTACTTTTTATACATTTTGTGAGGGTTATAGTAATTCATACTCCTCCCATTTTAAATTGTACTAAGAGGTTTTGGCTTTTCCCGACCCTTTTGCTATGGAGTATATATGTGTGTGTGTTATGTCTAGCTGTGCAGTATAAATACTATGTATCTAGAAAAGTTAAAATTCTTATACTTTGAAACGGATGGCGCAATAAGCATTGGAATGAAAAGTTGCAGGCTATTGTTTATACATTTTATGAGGGATAGTAATTCATACATCTTCCATTTTTAATTGTAAAATATTATATTTTTTAAAATAGTTTTTGTTATGCATCTAAATAATATCTAAATATATGTTATGTTAGCTGATTATTTTATATATTTGAATTTGGCATGTGTGGCGTGTGCAGGGGCACTGCATGCAAACTGGCTGTTTGAAGGGTCACCTCACAGGAACAATCCATCCATCTATGCGTCAATCAATCTAGTATCACCTGTGGAGATAGCTGGCTGAACTCCTGGATGAGCAGGCGAGCAGTTTTTTTTTAATACTCAGCAGGCGAGCAGTTGGTGGCCGAGTGTGAATGGACTGTGGATCGGCCGGGCGGGGGCAAATGGCCTTGCCTAGGATAGGATAGGAGACAGCCCAGCAACGTGACTTGGACTCCACCCTTCCCGATCTTGCACTGTCCTTTTCTCCACCTCCGATGTCTTCCCCATCCCCCACTTCTGTCCATGTCGCCACATCTCTCTCTCATTTCATGCAGTCAGCCATAAATAAAGATTTGGCTTATAGTTACAGCAAATTTTGTAACTTTTCGTTATTCACTCGTGAGTTGTGACATCGAATGTACATACACTATTTACTCATTTCATAACTCTATTGAAATTGTGAGACAAATTTATTGAGCTTAATTAATTAGTCTATGGTTCGACAATGTCGTGCTACAGTAAACAATTACCTCATCGCAGCACTAGCGTGTTACGAGAAAAGTCTAACCGCCACCCAGCTTGTTAATTAATTCAGGCTTTGCCGCGGAAAAGTTGAGCAGAAAACGTTCGGATCCGCAACATGCTTGCCAACATCGACGGCGATCACCTCGAAACTGCCTAAGATTATACTAGGTTATTGTATCTCTCTCACTGTCTCACATCCGATCCGGACGACGGAAGGATCGATGAGTACGTGCACACAGCACAGTCATGGATTAATCACTGAATAATAATGAACCTACACTATATGCTAGTACGTGCACACAGCACAGTCATGGATTAATCACTGAATAATAATGAACCTACACTATATGCTAGTCTGAACTGAAAAAGGGCATGTCCTTTCTGCGCAATGCGTGCTTCATGATCACGCATATTGTTCGATATCTGGATCACAGTGTACATACGTCTCGCGATGCGTGCGCTTCTCGCATGATCGCCTTCTCTGGGACAGAGAGACGATCGAGGATATATATATCCTTCTCGGCAGATGCCTCGAGACTGCGACGATGCGTCCAAGCAGGCAGGCATGTCGAAATGCGCACGGGTGCACGCGTGGTTTACCTGGCTGGCTGCAGGATTTTATAGTGGCAGTACCACACTACCAACGACCTACCAACACACATCCCTTTCTTGCGTGCAGTACCTGCTTGCTTAGCGCGCGTGCGTGTGGTTAGATTAGTGGCGTGGATTGGGTTAATCGTACGTCTCTGGGGAGACCAGGAGAAGCAGGGGAGGAATAAACAAGCATCGTGCTGTCCCTCCCACGCCCTAACAGCGCAGGAACAGCGCTGTCTCCCCACGATCAGGTTCACGAGGCACTTTTCAGCTCTCTACCTCGTCGTATCAGGCACCTAACCATCTACTACTAACCCCAGCAGATTACACCAAGAGTCTATTTGGCAGGGCTCCAAAAGGAGCTCCGGCTCCACGTGGAGCCCTGCCAAACGGGGTGCGGCGGGGCGGCTCCGGTCATGGAGCTGGTGGTGGAGCCGCAAACGGCTTCCACTGGGGAGGCAGAGCAACAAAAACGTAGCTTCATCCAGTTCCGTCTCCCCCTTTACTCCTTTGCCCCCGGTGCAGAGGTTGGACGGAGCGCCCTGGAGCCAGGCGAAGGTGCCGGCGGGGCGCGGCAGAGGCGCCGGCCGAGCGGGGCGCGGCGGAGGCACCGGCGGGAGTTCGGCAGCGGGCGGCGTGAGCTCGGGCAGGTGAATGGATAAGAAGTAGTGGAGAGAAAAAAAGAGAAAAAAGAAAAATAAAGGAAAGGGAAAAAAAGGAAAAGGTAATTTAGACATTTTACAACTCAATCCAACAGGTTTAGTCGTTTTGCCAAACGTTTTCCAAAAAGGCTTCAGCTCCATCAGAAAAGCCGCTCCAGCGAAGGAGCCAGAGCCGGAACCGTTTTTAGAGGAGCTAGAGCCCTGTCAAACAGGCCCCAAGCTTTATTTCTTTTTAGACAAAATTAACCATATGCTTAAGTTCAAATGGGGCCTGATGGGTATTGTAGAGGGCCATGCTGCCAGCCTGGGTTCGAATCCTCTATGATGCAAGTTTATTTCACCGGGATTTATCTCGAAAAAAATTCGCTCGCCGGTGAAACCGAGGTTCGAAGATTTTCTAAGTAGTTTTACCCTCACCGGCTTAGTTTTGCCTGATTAATCGCGTAGTGGCAGTAGCTACTCCTAGTACTGAACCTGAACGCTGCATGCATGCTGCAGGTGCGCACTGTGCATGCTCCGACGGACGACAGGAGATGGATCGAAACGCATGGAGCACGTAGGAGTACACGTACGGGGATGGCGCACGCACGTACCACAGTACGGGCTCCACCGGAGTAGTAGGGGTAGCCGGGTAGGGCTGCCGCGCGCGATGGCCCCCGGCCGTGCACCGGCCGGCATGGGAGAGGGGGAGGCAGATGAGCTCGAGTTAAATGCCCGTCTCGGCAAAGAGGGTGGTAGTACAGCGTGCTGCCTGTACTGCAACAGTGACAGCCCAGTAGCCGCAGCAGCTGACCGACGGCAGGGAGGAAGCCCGAGTAAATGCCGCGCCACTTACCAGTTACCACGCCCCCACTCTCGCCTGTACGTCTCCCTCAGGCTGGAGAGGTGAGGTCGCGTGATGGTGATGAGCTGAATGATCCATCGATGATCCATGGCGCTGGATGGTGTGCCGGCCTGGCCTGGTGGTGGCAGATCGATCGCGCGCGCGGGCACAGGTAGGTCGTTGTCGTCGCAGCTGTAGCGACAAGCAAGCTGCGATCGAATTGATGGCGAGCGGCAGGGCGTAGCAGGTCGAAAGGGTGGGAGGGGTTCTCGAGTGTGGGTGTGTTTAGTTGTCTAAATTGAGATGCAAAATTTTGAATTTTACACGGATTTTAGGTTAAAAAATACTGTTTCGAACTGAGAAGCACGAGCACTTTTCGTTTGTTTGTGGTAAATATTGTCCTACGATGGTCTAATTAGGCACAAAAAATTAGTCTCGTAAAGTACATCTAAACTGTGTAATTAGTTTTTGATTTCATCTACATTTAGTACTCTATACATGTGCCGGTATTTTTGATATGATATTTGCTGTGATGAAAAATCTTCTTTTTGCATAGTGAATTTTGAATGAAGTTAGACTTCTAAACACACCCTGTAGCCACGCCGCGGGAGGGAGCGAGCGAGAGCGAGGGAGAAAAGCTGACAGGAATGGCGTGAGATCGTGAGAGATCGATCGAGAGCTACGTAGCTGTGCAGCAGGCTGCAGGGCACTGCTACTGCTACACTGCTGCTTCCCCCTCCACCTCCAGATCGCATCGCGGATTTGGGGCTGGCGCAGCATATGGGATAACTAATTGCATGCAGTTCTTGGAGAAGCTAGCGATCGTCTTGTCTCAGGGGGGAGGAGGACCACACCACGCCGTGATGGTCCTCTCCGCCGGCGGCCGGCCGGGCCGGGCTGCTGCTGCTGCTGCTGGCCCTCTCCTCTGCTGAGTAAATGCATCCGCTTGTTATTAACGCATTACGCAGATTCACAGGACAGGTAAACTGTTGGCGAACAGTTTGGAGTGTCGCGAGAATTGTTCGTCATATTTGCAGCAGACAACAGAGTAATAATCTTCAGATTTTCTTCTGCTCAAAAAAATCTTCAGATTTTCTTCAGGTTTTTTGTCCTTGGATTGTTGTTTGAAATTTTTTTATATATTTAATTTTCTTCGATTTATCGAAAATAAATAGTCGGATTCAACATTAGCAGAAATAGCCACGAACCGCCGTTTGAAACGGCGGTTGGGTCCCTGCCGCCGTTCCAAACGGCGGCCTCACACGGCGGTAAGTACCTGCCCCCGTTTCAATTGGCAGTAAGATTGCAACAGTGGCGGCAGGGCAGGTATGGGTGGCGGCAGGCTGGCTGGCAGCTACCGCCAGTTGAAACGGCGGTTTCGTTAAGCCTACCGCCGATTCAACTGGCGGTAGGTTTTGTTTTTGGTTTTTTTTCTTTTTTTGTTTTTGGTTTTTGTTTTTTCTCAATATTATAAATGCGAAATAACATGCAACTGAATACGAAAATACATAAAATAATTAGAACAAACAAAGTACTGTACACGACAAGTGTCCAAATACAAATCTAAATACGACCGCGTTTCGTCAGTCGTGGCGGACCCTGGTGCTCCTTCCTCCTCGCCGCTACCGCCGCCCTCTGTGCAGCCCTCGTGTGGTGGGTCGGGTACGTGAGGGGGTCGCGTGGATGGCGATCGCGTCCTCCGACCGCCGGCTCGGGGGCGGTGTCGCTAAGGGAGCACCTGAGCCCGACGGGACAGCCCCCCCTCCGGTCGCTGCCTGTGGAGTCGCCGAGCCCGACGGGACGGCCCCCTCCGGTCGGTGCCTGTGGAGTCGCTGAGCCCGACGAGGCCGCCCCCCGTCCGGTCGCCTGCACCTCCGCCTCCACCGACGCTGCCGCGTCCAACGCCTCGCCTGCACGCCGTGCCGAGTCGTGGAAGTCCTCCATCATCGCGCGCTGCTGCTCCTCCGTCTGCTGCGTCGGCTGCGTCGGCTGGGTCACGGGCGGGGCTCCTGTCAGTTGTGTACAACCGATCTCGTCGGTGCTGCCGCCGAACAAGTCGGCCAACAGAAACTCCAGCGGTGGTGTGTCGCCACTGTAGTAGTCATCCGAAGCAGGTGTCTGAAACAGTGGCTGCTGCTGAACAGGTGGCTCAAACACTGGCTGCTGCTGCTGAACAGGTGGCTCAAACACTGGCTGCTGCAGAACCGGTGAAGCTGCTGTCCGCGACGAAGGCCCCGGTCCCGTAGGTATCGGTGGTCTCTCTATAAAAATATTTGATCGTCATGGACCAAAATATGCCGTGGTCTCTCTAGATAATATAACTAGCAACAAAAAACATTTACCTGTGGCGTAGAAAGCACTCGGCTGCGGCAGGTACAGAGCGGACGCAGTGGGCGCGATCGGTGGACGTGTCGAGGACGAGGGTGTCTGGTACGAAGCTGAGGTGGAGGCACATCTGCTGGAGGAGGAGGGGTGGCGGGGAAGGAGGTAACCCTCGTCGCCGCGGAAGTTCACCGCCTGCATGATCCGCTGGCTCAGGCCCACCATCTTCTGCAGCTCTGTCCGTATCCGGTCTAACGACAACTAGTCCATCGTCGAGCCCACGTGCTGGGCCAAGTGGTACATCTCCCGAGTTGTGTCGTACTGTCAAAATCGGACAGATTGTTAGTTCAACGAAACTTTAGCGAATGTGACTTAATTTGAATTAATGCAAAATAACTTACTAAGATGATGTGGGACTGATCCCGTCGGTAGGGGTACGTCGACGCTGGCACGAGGTCGAGGCGAGGGTTCGGGGGGACGTAGGTCACGCGCGTCCGGGTCCTCGCCGTGTACCACTGCAGGTACGCTCTCCAAGCGTCGTCGTCGTGTAAGCGCGGCTCGACGACGAAGTTCTGCGCGGCGGTCGCCCACGCGTCCAGCTACTGCTGCAGCTTCCCCAAAAAAGGGGCCGAAGTCCTCGACCCCTTCCTCGTCCACCTACAACAAGAAACAGCCACTTGGTCAGCAAACTAACTTTCTTCACTCGTCCAAAGAAACTATTTAAGTTTGCAATGAACTTACAGGTGCACGGACGGGGTCGACGATGTGTGCGACGGGCACAGGCGAAGCCTGGTAGAGGCCGAACTGCCTCAGCACGCGCTTGACGTGGTACTCCTCAACGTACATGTCGTGGACGAGCGGCGTCTTCGTCATCCAGAAGTCACGGTCCCGAAAGCACAGGGACGAGAGACCCTGCGGTGCACGCGCGGCGACCAAGGCATCGGTGTACAGCTGCCAGATAACCTCGCGGTCAGTGAGGGTGTCGATCTGGCCGACGAAGCCCAGGTACGACCTCCTGGTCTGCTCCGTCCAACAGAGCTGCAAACAAGAGAATGAGTTAGCTTGACGAATTGCATTACTTTCAGATAGCTAACGAACGAAGTTAGCTCGAAGTACGAACCTGACGCTGGCACCACATCGACCCCATGGTCGGCCTGTCTGCTGAGTCGTGCCCCTCCTCCAGCTCGCGGTACGGCGATCGGTCGACCGATGGCCGACCGACGGGAAGCCGCTCGTAGCTCCACAGGTGCAGCAGAAGCGGGCATCCGAGGAGGATCAACTGGGTGCCCGTCTTGGTGCACCCGGTGCACAGGCCCCTGTACGTCACGGCCAAAACCGCAGCGCCCCAGTTGATCTGGGGCATCTCCTCCACGGTGGCGTCGGCGATCCTCCGCGCGTGGGGGATCAGGAACCTCGACACCGCGTCCCCCTGGGACCCACAGAACATCACGTAGCCGAACAACCACAACAGGTACGCCTCCAAGTGCCTGTTGCTCGTCTGCTCGTCGGCGTCGTCCCTCATGAACGAGGCCTGAAAAAATTCAAAATTCAGTGAGAGGCTGCAAACCGATACTATGAAAAAACGATAGGTAGAGGAACGTACGCTGTACTTGCGCAACCAAGCGCACGAGGGGCCGTGGGAGTTGGTGAAGTCAGGCACCTCTGGCGCGCCGGGACGGCGCACCACTCCGGCGAACCTCGCGAGGAGGACGTCGCGCCACGGCTCGGGGGGGTCAGCAGCCCCCATGGGCTCCCCTGAGCACGGTAGCCCGAAGAGGAGGGCCACGTCCTCCAAAGTCACCGCCATCTCCCCCTAGGGGAAGTGGAAGCTGTGCGTCTCGGGGCGCCACCGGTCCAGGAGCGCGCAGACCAGCTGGTAGTCGAAGCCAAAGCGCGACCTGCGCTCCGCCGGTCGCAAAGCGGCCCGCATGAGGTCCCCCTCAACCAAGCGTGCTAGGGGAAGAAGCCCTGTTGCGCGTAGCCTGCACCACAAAACGAAAATAAAAATTAATTACGAATTTAAATGAGGAAATACAAAGATACGAAGGTGTCGTATTACATACTTCGGATACCAGCCGGGGTGAAGCGGTATGTAGTGCCCCGGGCCTCTAAAACGCACGGTCCCTAGCTCTGCCCCGCAGATCGCGGAGTGGTAGGACCGGTGCGCCCTGTCTGTCCGCTCGTCGAAGAGCTCGGGCAGCACGTACGGCAGGGGCTCCCGAGGAGGACGAACAGCACCAACAGGGGGCTGCGGACCCACCGCCTGCTGCTGAGCCATAGTTGCAAAAAAATAAAATATAAAGTCACACATAATTTCTAAGCATTTTCAAAGCATTTCTATAATTTCTAAAGTATTTCTAGGAATTTTCAAAGTATTTCTACAATTTCTAAAGTATTTCTATAATTTCTAAAGTATTTCTAGGATTTTTCAAAGTATTTCTATAATTTCCAGAGTATTTCTAACCAATTCCAAAGCATTTTCTACAATTTCTATAGTATTTCTAGGAATTTTCAAAGGATTTCTACAATTTCTAAAGTATTTCTACAATTTCTAAAGTATTTTTAAAAATTTCCAAACTATTTCTACAATTTCTAAAGTTTTTCTATATTTTCAAAGAATTTCTAGAAATTTCTAAAGTATTTCCATAATTTATAAACTATTTCTAAAGTATTTCTATAATTTCTAAACAATTTCTAGATTTTTCTAAACTATTTCTAGATTTGCTAAACTATTTCTAGGATTTCTAAACTATTTCTATATTTTCTAAACTATTTCTAGATTTTTCTAAACTATTTCTAGGATTTCTAAACTATTTCTACCATATTTACTAAATATACGAGGAAAGTATTGGAAACATACCTGATGGACACCGAAGAAGGCCACCAAGGAGAAAGGGGGAGGTGCAGCCGCCGGCGGCAGGAGCGTCGGCCCTTATATAGGCGCGGCTCAGCCGCCGGTTGGTTTGGCGGTAGCACCTACCGCCAGTTGATACGACGGTAGGTGGCCAACGGTCGGTCAACCGCCGTTTCAAACGGCGGTTGGACTGCTGCCGCCGTTGGCCGTGGCGGTAGGTGCCTGGCCAGCGGGCCACGTGGCGGATGTCCCAACCGCCGTTTGAAACGGCGGCTGGCAGGTACTTACCGCCGTTTGAGGCGGCGGTAGGTGCCTACCGACTTTTGAAACGGCGGCAGGTATCCAACCGCCGTTTGAAACGGCGGTTCGTAGCTATTTCTGCCAATGTTGAATCCGACTATTTATTTTCGTAAAATCGAAGAAAATTAAATATAAAAAAATTCTGTTGTTTGAAAAGCCGGCCGCTGCCTTTTATTTAGGCCCTTTCGGCCTGCTGCAGCGGAGAGCATGCTGTACTGGACTGGACCGGCCTATGCTGTCGTTGAATGTAGCCCAATAAGTAGCTCAACCTGTACTGGGCCAGCAATTGGACCACCGGCTATAGATGGGGGCCCATTTTAGTTGCAAGGAAGCGCACACAGAGCTCTGCTTCCACACAACCCACCAAGAGAGTGAGGGTTTTTTTAAAAAAAAACATAGAACTCATCCTGCTTTTATAGAAAGTCATAAGTTTGGTGCAAAAGGAAAGGTTAGCTGGGGATTCCAGCGCCACACTGAAGAACTTACAGAAACGCAACACCTTCTAGTTGCAGACAACACCATCACTCTTCTCCCAATTACAGGACAGAACAAACCCACTCAGGAGAGAAAGAAGAGCATGACTGAAGAAACTAAATGAAGTCGACAAGAGAGTGAGGGTTCCTAAAAAACCAAGAGAGTGAGGGAAGTTTCACGGGAAATCCTATATATCTTCCGAAAGGTGAGAAAGAGGTGAATCTCCCATTATTTGAGATTCGTGAAAACACTTGTGTCCGTTGGATCCCATCCAAGGCTGGTCCTGAGTTTTGAGGGACCCAGGGCAAAACTTAATTAGAGGACCCTTATTTAAGAAATAATTCCTATGCACCCAGAAGACAGAAGAAGAATCTACTACTTGTTTCATTCTCCAGCTAAATTTGCCACTTGTTTTCAGCAATTGGACTTGATTTGTAGCAGCTTAGCAAGCTTTGAGCTTTAGTATATACACTTGATACTTGTATGTGTACACTAGTTGGGGGCCCCTTGGCATTTGGGGGCCCTGGGCGGCCGCCCCGGATGCTAACACTACAGGACCAGCCCTCATCGCACCCACTGCTCTCAGCCTCGATCCTCCCGTGCCCCCGCGCAGCGCCGCTACGACGTCCTCCGTCGCGTGCCGCCGAGGCTGCCGTCGCCGACCTGTGCGCGTTGCTGGGGCCTCCCGCCGCCCTCCCCGCGCCTCCGCGGCCGGCGCACTACCCCCGTGGTTAGCCCCCGGGCCTCCCTGGCCCGCCGTCGTGCCTCCCTGTCCGCGGCGCACCGCAGCCGGCCGACGTGGCGCCCTTGTGGTCCGCTGCGCGCCACCGAGATGGGCGACACAGCTCTCCTGCGCCGCCGTCCTCTCCGGCTGCCGGAGCCGGAGCTAAAGACGAAAACATACTTCTCAACATTTTTTTGGCTAAATGTTAGTTTAACATTTTTATGAAAAATGTTGGTAGCACTTTTCTCTATAGAAATGTTGATTCAACATTTTTCACAAAAAAGTTGGTCAACATTTTCTATCAGTGGAGGAAGGGAGGATTTCAACTCTTATTTATCTTTATTTATCTTCCACAAGATATACAGGAGCCCTCGAGTTTGACTGCGTCGTTCAGACTTCTGTGGAACTGTGACAGAGCCACAGAGGAAGGAACAAAGCAGGGTAGCAATGCACATCAGCACATGACCAAACCAATTCCATCCTATACAAAACTGAATTAATTATATATTATTACACCGCAAAATCACATTGTTCTGTTCAATCGCTTGCTACCTCGATCTCCCGTAGAGACACGCACACACTCACCGCTGGAGTGAGACGCAGCTAGCTCTCGGTTGCCGGCGGCGGTGCGCCGGGCTGGATGGTCCTGAATGACTCGTGCAGCCGCCGGAGCACGGCCTCGTCGCGTCCCCACTCGGCGTTGGGCGCGGTGACGAAGTGCGCGTACAGCTTGTTCCGCGCGCACGTCACGGAGATGAGGCTGTGCGCGCCGGCCCCCGCCACCTCGTACTCGTAGTACACCTGCCCGCCGTCGCCGTCGGCGCGCTCCGCGGAGCGCACCTCGTCGGCGGTCGCGATCTGGTCCAGCAGCCCGACGTCGGAGAGCGCCAGGTTGTCGAGCACGGCGTTGAGCGGCGCCAGCGCCCGGATCCCGGACAGGAACGTCAGGTACTCCCTCTCCGTCCGCTTCCGCGGGTTGAAGAACTCGCTGTCCGTGCCGTTGGTGCCCTTCTCCACTTTCGACACCAGCCGCTCCTTCCACCCCTCGGGCACGTCGTACACGTACTCCGCCGTGTCCTTCTTGCTCGCGTTCCCGCCGTACCCGCCGTAGTTCGCCGCGCTCGCCGCCGTGCCGTAGTACACCTTGAACTCGGGGTCGGCGCGGGACGGCGCCGGCGCGGGGGACAGCAGCAGGAGGCCCGCCGCGGCCGCCGCCACCAGCGTCGTGGCGGGGGGCGGCTGCTTGCTGTTGCTGCTGGGCGGCAGCCGCAGCGCCTGCTGGTGCGGCGTGGAGGTGGAGATTGGCACGGTGGTCAGGGGAGGGGACGGCGCGCGAGAGAGGAGGGACGGCGGAAACATGGTCACGGTGGCGGGCTGGCGGCCGCGGACCGTGACGCGCTGGCGGTGCGGCGAGGTCGTTGTGGCCGTGCGTTGGGTTTGTGGCTTTCTGTTGGGGACGGGAGGATAAAGGAGATCGCGTGGGCCCGCGTCTTATCCAGTGAGACGACATGGCTGGCAGTCTGGCACAGTCACTGACGGATCGCGAGAGCGAAAAGATGTAGAGGCCTCCTCTCTCGGTGACTCTTTTGGGTGGCATCCTACATTGCGGTCCAGTACAAATCCTTTAGCATTTCGGCAAAGCCTGTTGTTGATATCCGGCCCAGTTAAAATGTGGCCCGGCCCGTTCAACACCCAGCAGTCCCACACCCTTCTACGGAGTATGCGGGAGCGAGACTGGGGAACAGCACGTGCGCTCTGCCACTCCACTCCACTCCGTCCGCCGTCGGACTAGTCGCCTCGCCTGAACCTACACCCCCGCCGGCGCGCGATGTCCTCGCCGGCGGCGCGTCCCATCGGCGGCGCCCCGGCGTCGCAGCCGGTCTTCCCCGACGAGATCCTGGAGGAGATCTTCCTCCGCCTCAACGCGGCGACCGACCTTGCCCGCACCTCCGCCGCCTGTACCACCTTCCGCCGCGTCGTCTCCGCGCGCAGCTTCCGCCGCCGCTTCCGGTCCCTCCACCCCGTGCCCGTCCTTGGCTCCCTCGAGTTTGACGCGCCCGGATCGTTCCACCCCGCCGAGCCGCCCCACGGGTCCGCCCCTGCCGCACGCGCCCTCGCCCAGACCGCTGACTTCACCTTCTCCTTCCTCGGCACCCCTAACTGCTGGCAGGTCTGCGACTCCCGCGACGGCCGCGTCCTCCTCTACCAGCGCGTCAGCATCACCGCCGCCTTCGCGGACCTCGTGGTCTGCGACCCCTTGCACCGCCGGTACGTCCAGCTTCCCCCCATACCCGACGATGTAGCGGCTGCAACGGGAGGCTGGGGCATTCAGGAATTCGATCCCTTCCTCGATCCAGCCACTGACAAGGAGAAGGAGGAAGAGGATTTGTCATTCCGGGTGATCTGTGCTGTGCAGTGCCAACACAAGCTCGTGACCTTCCACTTCTCTTCAGTCACCGGAGAATGGCGTGCCATCACGTTTAATCGACCGACGCCTTTGGACCCTTCAAGGATTAGATACTGTGAATTGTTCGAGCGCCACTACGCGCAGAGTTGCTTCTACTGGAGGTTCTATGGTATGGGAAGTTTGTTCATCCTCGACACACGTGAGATGAAATTCTTTGTTGTTGACAAACTGCCTGGCAGATGTGGTCCTCAGTTACAGGCCATTGTGGAGGTAGGGGAAGGCAGGCTTGGTATTGTCGTTGTTGGTGATCATGGCTTCTTAGAGCTCTATTCTAAGACTTTGGGAAACAAAAGCAATGGTGTTGATACGGAGGAGTGGCAGCATGACAAGAAGATCCCGTGGCCCCGAATGAACTGTAACTGGAGCATCCTCGGCTCAACTGAGGACTACTTACTCCTGAGAACAACTCCACGGTCCCACATCCGGTCTGTCTCTCCAGAGTCACATTATTTTACTCTAGATCTCAAGACATTGCTGTTAGAGAGGTTGTGCATATCAAATCAATGCATGAAGGGTGCTCACCTATATGCAAGTTTCCCACCATTGTTGTCACCGCCAAGTATATGAACTGGTAAGCAGGGTTCGCAATTTCGCAACAGTAGCGGTTTTCAAAACCGACAAAACCGGTCCGGTTTACCGAGGTTTTCGAGCGGTTTACCGAGTAGGCTGGTTTAGTAGGTTCGGTTTTATCGAAAAACCGGTCAGTTACCCCTACCGAGCCGCGGCGGTAAGGTCGGTTACCGCGGTAACCGACCGGTTTACCACGAAATTGCGAACCCTGCTGGTAAGAGCCTTTATTGTTTTGTTGACCGATTGGGAAATTAGATTGTTTTGGTAGGTCATCTTAGTTATATCAGGCCACAGTTGTTGATGTGCTTATATACTGATTATACTAATTAGATGCATGGCTGCATTTGTCTTGTTATGTGCTATTTGCGATACTGGTAAAAATACAGAAGGAATTGAAAGTTGTTTGTAATAGTTTTCAACAATGTTAATAGCTTATCGACATTTTTTCAATGCTAATTTCATATTTAAACACTGAACTATGATTTCAGGTTTTTTAATATGATTAGCATATCATCAATATGTCTGTGCATTCTCTCACCTTTTCTTTTTTGAACCTAAAGTGGAGTAAATGGGAATATATGAGTTTGTGACCTTATCCTCACGTGTAAACCCGAGAAGAGTTTAGTTCAATATGAATTTATATTTTTCAATGGTGTCTAACTGTCTATCTTACTTTTCGTCTTGTCTTTGCTCTAGTTCTTACACAAGCTTACCGGTGAACATGCCATAGAATATATAAACATGTGACCATTAGAGCTCTGTATTTGCATTTTTTTTGGGTACTCTACTCCCTCCGTCTCTTTTGGCCCTCTTACCTGTCGCTTAAGTGATTAAAAAGGGACAGAGGGAGTACTTCTGTAGACGTGTGGTTGCATCTGTGGAGTATTAGGCTGACAAATTTCAGTCTTTGCTCAAAGGAGTGGATCTAGTCATCCACAATTCCCAAAAAAAATGATCTAGTCATCCAACACTACGATCGTGCCATAGTGAATTTGTGTTGGTCTCCTATAATTTCTCTTGATTATAATGACATTGTTATCTTTGGTAGGTCTGCTCTCGACATTTTGGTTAGGATTTCTTAAGGTGACTTTTGTCGGTCGGCACTTGGCAACATCTGTGGATGACATCGGCTGTGAGTCAGTGATGGACCTGATGGTATCTAGTTGTAGTCTGATCGGGTGTTTAGTTCTGTGTCTTTGCTTGCCCCTTGCGCCCATATGTTCTGTTTTGGACCTATTCTGTAGTCTTCTCACTGATTATGGTACTCTTAAACCTATTGTCGTGGCTCGTGGAGCTTTGTCCATTCCATTCGTCATCATATGCTTGGGAGTGTTGTCAGTTTAAATCATCTGGTATTCTGGTCCACTGTTTATGAGCGCTCACAAACTACTGAGCCCTCGAGCCTTGTATCAGTGGCCTGCTCTCATGCGTGTTTCTCGTAATCTGGTAACTGATTGTGGTTGCTGATCTTCTGATTCTGAAATGTGTGATTCACTGATCATCAATGGGGATTTGTTTCCGTGACATTGATGACTAGATAAATACTTTGAACAATCTTTGCCCAGCAGTTTTGTAGTCTTATCAATTCGAGTACCATATCGAATTTGTAAGGAACCGTCCAAATTACCTCGACTAAACCGAGTTATCGTCCAATGATCCACCCGGCTTAATCGAGATAACTTCGGTAGTCCCCGGTACGCGTCTCGAGCATCGCCCAGGAACAACACGCATACCGTATTTACATCGTGGCAACCATCACAAGGATACATGTGAAAGCATATTTTAAACTTTAGTTTACAAGTCTTGGTCATATTACAAAAATTCAGAAATTATAACTATAACATGTAAGCATCTAGAAAATCAGAGTTCCATTGTTTGTAAGAAAAGTAATTAACCATCTTAGGTGTAACCTAAGTCTAGGTGGATATCCTAACATGTTTTTCCTTAGGTTGAGAGTTAAATCGCAGCGGAAAGATATAAAGATATAAGGTGCAATAATGATGTCCTTGCCCAGAAGACACCACCTGCATAAGCGTAGAGCGATTTCCACCATCCATCCACATTGCCAGCTCCGACGGAATGAACATGACAATCACTCACAACAAGGAAACCTGCAAAACAACTTAACGGCAGCACCGTAAGTACAAAGCGTACTTGCAGGACTTATCCACAATACTATACATTTGGTGGATGCATGAGGCTAGTCAAGTTTTAACATTTGATAATAAAATGCGAGCATAATTTATCAAGTGAATAAGCAAAAGACGTGACATTCTAAAATCTCTAAGTCAAGCATCAAGTAATTGCAATAAGTAAAGTGATAAGTATTCATGAGCTCAATCTTCCATAAGCCCTTCACGCAACTCTACGTTAAAGTCCAAGTACATGAGCGTGCTCTGTGACCTGGAGTGAGGCTATTGCAATAGATTAATACCCTGCAGGGGTGTACAACTTTTCCCAAACGAGACGCAAGACCAACGATCATACCCTTTGGCCTAGGATTTGTGTTAATTCATGCCCTCGACCTTTCACATACCCGCACCCTACTATGAACGAACGGCCGAGAGTGTATAGATGCACCAGACACAGCCGATCACACCTCATCCCACCCCGCGCCGAATCCGGTCAAGGTACGGTGTGACTTATGCTACTTAGCTTACCGACCCATTATAAGCATGTGGTTTGTACGGAATAGTGCTCAAGTATCACAGCGATAACGATCGGGCCTTAATCGACTCAAGCAAGCCTATGCCACTCGGATTCCACTTCCAACATGGCCCTAGCACACTTGCTCAAGTCTCGAACATAGGGCTTAATTTTAATCCATTCATGGATACTCCAGTATTAATTAAGAAAGCATACTATAACTCGCGAGTGGTGGTGACCTTGCCACCTCTCGACTTCTACCGATAACTAAGAATGACTAAGCAATTATAACGATATTTCTAACATACATACTTGCACTAAATAAGTTGAGCTAATTCCAAGAGTTGACATGCCTAATAGGTTCTACACATTGCATATGTCTAGATAGAGCTAAGGCAATGCACAATCATTAATAAGTAATAGCATTTCACATTTATAAAATAGAGTGAGATATATTGGTGCCTGCCTGAGATTGGTGCTCCAAGAACGCAACTCTCCGGAACGTCATCTACGAGATTAGATGAATGCATAAATTAGAAAGGATGACCTAGAGGTACATGCATATGAGATGCAATGACTTATGAGAAGAATAGATAGCATGGTTCAAGTTCATCAAGCAAACAATCAAAGATTGCAACTAAAGTGCACATGCAATTTCATACGATGACATGTGCAAACAAATATTCACACAAGTGCACATAGCATCCCTAGACAAGTTATAACATAAGAATGCAATCAATATTAGTGGTGCTATTTTTAGTTACCAGATGAGCTATCTCATAATTAATTTGTTGGGACACCATGATTGCTATCAACACTAAGTAGTTGACTATGCTCAAGTAAACTAGCTAGTGACACTAGTTATTCATCAATAGACCAATTGAGAATTAATGACAAATTATAGCATCACACATGGAATAGGAATAACTTTCTAAAAGAGAAGCTATTTAACAAAGTTACACTTACAAAGTAAGCCATCATTATTCTAATTATTTAAAAAATGGAGGCAAAACATATTTATTTTAATTAACACAAAAGAACTGGTAGTTCTTATGAGCTTAAATGATTATTGAGCATTAGGGAACTAGTCATGTTTAAAATCTTTTACATAACAATGCGATACTTGGAATATTGTGAGTGCATAGAAGAATGTAAACTATTTTCACCATACGAATACATCAATTCAAAGTATCTAACACAAGGTAGAACACTTAAATCATACACAAAAGACACTATTATTCACGTTTTAGTTCAATAGAATGAAAAGAAATATATCTTCAAGATCCCGAAAATGCGATTGCTGGTGATTCCGGTAACCGATTGCAATAAAGTTTGATCCTATAGCTTCTTTAGATGATGAAGATTCAGTTTTGGATCATAGAAACAACATGCATCAAGATTTGGATGACATGCACAATCAATATTCATGGGAGATTAATGGAGAAGCTTCTAATGGAGGAGAGAGGAGGGGCAAACCATTGGAGAACCTCACCTAGGGTGGAGAAAGATGATTCAGAGTACCACATGTTGGAGTAGAGCGGCGAGGAAAGAGATCGGGCTTCACCTTGGTTCACCGGAGTTGGGGAAGAAGAACATGAACAACAGTCTGATGGAGCTTGCTTTGGGGAAGATGGAGGGTGATGTGGGGGAGGGGAGAAGGAGCTCACCCATGGCCTGGCTGGGGGAGGGGCACGACCAGGGGGGCGCTTGCTCCGGCGACAACAGGGGCGGAGCGTCCTAGTCGCAGAAAAAAAGAAACGAGAGGGAGAGAAAGAACCGGAGAGACAGGGGTCACGGGGGAAATGAAAGGGAAGGGGGCGGCGTGCGGTGCGGCTGGCCTGTGGGGGCCGCATGACACTAGGCCGCGCGTCAGGCCGTGGTGCCGCACGACGGCAGCCGGACACGCAGGCAACGCTGCTGGCAAAAATTGCTGGAGAGGGCAGACAAAAGGAGAAGATGTCTGGGGTGTTCAGAAATTTATAGGAGATTTGGTCTGGGGTCTCTAAGATTATGTCTCTGGTCTCCAGAGAGTTTTTCTGCTTCAACAACGAAGTGAAAGAGCACCCAGTTCATGAACATAGGTAAAACTACTCCTTTTGTAAAATAAAGACAACACATTTAGAGATAATGAAAAATCATGAAACTTTTTATGTAGATACTATAGATGAAAAGTAACCCATTTTGCTTGGAACTGGCATCGTAGCTATTGTAGGGTTGAAATGAAAATTCTTCCCAGAATGATACTTTTGAGATTGCGAGTAAGTTGTTTGGCATTAAAATGATCTCTGAAAATTCAAGAGAAGATACCTAAATTCATGTAGGAAGAAGTACTAATTGATCAAACCATCACACAACATAGGTTCTATGGTAAAAATCTAAGATGTTTCACAAGGATGCATATTCACTTTATTTAATAAACTAATAAAAATGCAAAAACATTTTAAACAAACATAATAATTTTAACCTAGCAAATAATCATACTCATGATGCAAGGTTAAGCATGTTATTACATTTTGGGCTGTTACAAATCTGCCCCCCTTAAAAGAATCTCGTCCCGATATTCAAATAAGAGCAAGAGAAAGGAGATGAATAGATAATAGAGATTTTATGAGCAACATATAGAGATAAAAATTTGGTGATATCAACTTGTGGTTAAGAACATGATTGATTGAAAACTCATAGTTTGATAAAGCCATAACACTATGATGCACACATGATGATATACATAGATGGTATGATGAAAATGTCATGGTGCATGTGGAATAATGCTCATGGCATGATCCACAATTATGATGCACATGCTTTGTTCTCAATGTATATGTAATGGTATGTTGCAAAAATAAGAATAATGCTTAGTGTAGACGGTGTAATTCAAATTATTGCAAGGATGCACTTGTTCATGCATGTATGTTCTTATGGTGCACATATACTTTCTATAAGACATTTTTATTAGTGTGAGCAAGAATGGGAGATATAGGCTAGGATGAGTGAATTCATGGAACTGAAATTTGGTAGCCACTAGCATCATTAGAAAGATTCATTAGAGAAATTGGTAGACTCTTGTGATAAGATTATATGTCAAGAATGAGAACACTAGATTTATTTGAGATTGAGGTAAAGCATCGGTAGGATTTTGTAGTAGGTCATGAGCACATACCCAAGCACCAGCGCGCACCTAGTGACACAACCATGTGGCTGTTGACGGTCGATTTCCGTCAACCAAGAGCACTTGTTACACTTTGGTTTGAGCTTTGAATTATAACTAACCCGCCACTAGGCATACTAATGATGTAACAAGTTCACACTTGCATGTGGTTTTTGGAGTATGTTGTTTATGTAGGATTTAAGCGCCTAAATGAGGATTTCCGAGAAGAGTTCATCAAGTACTTTATGAGAAGATCACGAAGCCAGGCACAAGTCAAGACACGAAGTGAACATGACTCCAAATGACCCGAGGATCGAAGCATGAAAGTGCAAGAAGCATCGTGGAGGAAGATGGGCCTGAACCGGGCCGAAAAGGGCATGGGCCGGCCGGCCCATGCCGACCGGCCTGGGGTGTTTCGGGCCCAGTTCGTGATGCCCTTTGATCTACATGCTCCTCAGCTCATTTATATCCCCTGCCTCCGACGGCCACCACATCCATTCACCAGAACTCGGCGAAACCTAGAAGTGAGCACCGGAGGGAGACGACGGCAGCGGAGTCTTCGAAGTTGTCTAGGGGATGGCCTAGGCCAACCCTAGCCGCCATGGCCACCCTGCGTGGTTGTGCCATGGTAGAGTTCCGGAGCTACGTGTTCATCATCTTAGGTATGATCTCGGTGGTGATGGTGTAACACATACTTTCATGTGAGTAATGATAATCTTGTCATCCGATCTATTAGCGACTCCATGTCTCTATTTATACCTTTTACTTATTGTGAATGTGATTTGATCCCTAGTCTAATGCATCAGTTAGGCTATATAGTACACTCTATGTAATCGTGACGATTAGGTTTAGCATGTCGACCCTTCATGGTTTGTAGACACGTTCATGTTTGGACGTGCCCCTAGATCCCTCGCTTCATTAAGGGAGCATCGTGACAGGGTGATTTCCCCCAAAAGAGCGGATGTCTTCGGGAGGTAGGCCGGAGGTAGGAGTTTAAGGATGCTAGTAGATGAGATGCTCGATTCGTTGCTTGTTTGCCGGAGCTTCAACTAGAAGGCGCTAGGCCTAGCTACCCCTTCGGTGGAGCTTTACCTTAGCCGTTGTTCATGGATGTGATCAACCTTGTGCTATCACTCATATATATCAAGGTTATCCTTTGTATGCAATCAATGCTTCATGTTAGGTTAGTTTGGCTAGACAAGGTAGAGAACCTTAGCGGTTTGCTTCCGATCCTTGGATTGACAAATCTTGGGGACCCTCCTTGGTGAAAAGGCACCAAGTCACCCGTACGCTTGCGGTGAACTTCAACACAGTTTTGAACCATCAACAAGCTCTTTTTCTGGTGCCGTTGCCGGGGATCGGCAACTCGAACCCTAGGGTGATCTACCTTTCTATTTGACTAACCCTAATTTTTATCATTGCATATACACTTGTTTTCTTGTTTTTGTCCTTGAAAGTAGGTGAAAAGCTAGACACAAGACGTTAGATGAGTTCTCTACATACACACCCCAACAAGATGACTGCGACATCAGGATTCGCTCTTTAGTGGTAGGTGCTAACTTTTGTTAGTGGCCCAACATCCGCTATCGAGCCCACACCCTACACAAAAGTGATGATAAACGAGGTAAGTCAACGTGTCAATTAAAATTTTAAGACTAATGTTTCATAGAGATTTGTTTGTTCAAGCAATAGGTATTGGAAGCAATCACGGTGCCACCAAGATCACAAGATCAAGCTCGCCACATCTTCGAAGTTTCTGTCCACATCAAGTTTTGCACAGCCTCATGGGAAGAACAACAAAACATCTTTGGATATTTAGAAGCCCCACGAATTTACGCTTCCAACGAGTCGAGAATCAAGTCAATCGGAGGTTTCTACAACCGGATATGGCCGAATCACTGATGGTTGCACGTCCTGAAAATTTCTGGACAGCAAGCAACGCTGAAGTGAAACGGCCATAACTCCCTCATATGGACTCCGATTAAAATGAATGAGTATCCGTTTAAAAGGTAATTTTATAAAATTTTCAATAGAAGCAATATTTTGGCATATGTTCTGTTATGTATACAGGGGAAAATCCATGAAGAAGAGGCAGCAGCAATACGATGAGAGCAAGATGGTGAAGATGAGAACAACAACAACGAGGAGAGGTTTGGGCATTGCTTCGACTAGACCACTCATGAAGAAATTCAGAGGACTGGAACAAAACAAAGACCCCTAGAGCATTGGAAAATAAAGACACAAGTTGGCAACATCCGGCGCACGGAGATGTTTGAAGGAGACCACGAAGGTTTACATACAAAGGATGACATCCAATGGCGCGGATATTTTGGGCTCTCACATGAAGGATCATGGAGCTACATAAAGACATTTAAGACATGTGTGAAGCCCTGCAAACAAGTGAAGAGGAGTGATCCTACACAAAGCAACCTTGACGACATGTGGCACGAAGGAAGGAATTGAGAAATAGTCTACGCGAGCCACCTCCGATCATCAAGGATTGTTCGCTTCCAACTCCGGAGGACCACTCACGATGAAAAGCTCGAGGGCTAAGGTACACATTAACCTCTCAAAATACTTTTGGTGATGATAATGTCCCTTTGATATTTTGATGTCCATCCAAAAGTATGATTCAATTCTATGCCTTGCTCCTTTGATCATGATAGGCTAGAATTTCTTGAGAATGATAAAGATGCTATGTTGTGCATAAACTTTGTTAATTCCTTGCCCAATGAACCTATGCCTTATGAGAGCTTTAGCGCTGAGCAAGAAACTTTTGCTACCTTTAATCACATTTTGTTCAACCAATTTGAATTGTGCTTATGATTGCATATGTTTATGTTATGTCTTGCAAATCTTGGACTTGCTTCGTGCTTGGTCGAGCTCGTGACCTTAAAAGAGCGTATGTCGGGAGAAAACCCGAGTTTCACTAACCATGCAGGTCATTAAACCTTAATAAAGAGGAGAGAAGCCACGCCCTAAAGGAATTGCAAGCTCGTGCATCGCCTCCCCGAATGTCGAGTACGGACGTTGCTGTTTTCATCAATTTTGGGCACCTGATCAGATATGTAGAAGAAGGAAAAAGTTGAAAATCAGAAGCTCCAGCAAGTGCCAATTCCAATGCATCCAAGATCGATGAATTTGAAGACCAGTAGAGTGAGATATGGCAAAAGCATTAGGCGCTGCACAGTCTGAAATCAGGTTTGGACAGATTGCAGCGTTGGAGTAAAACGAGCATAACTCACTCATTCGGAGTTCATTGGGGGTCAAAAAAAGACTTGATGGAAAGACAATTTCATGCGCCACGCATCAGAGAAATTGTTTGCTACATGGTCTGGTCTGGGTAGAGAGAGAGGAAATTCATGAAAGAGGAAGCAGGGACGAAGAGCAAAGGAGGAGAAGGTGACGATGATGCAAGGAAACGATCGGGCAAGCCTCTCATCAAGTAAAATGATCGTGTCAAGCATGGAGAGTGGATCAAAGCTGCATGGACACCTTCAAATCTTGCATGAAAGACCATGGCTTCGCGACAACAAGAAGGTACGTAAGAAAGTCGAGCTCTGTGACTTTAAACGAAGCGCTTTGCGGGAGGCTATTGGTATTTCTTAACGTCACCACTATGGAATCACCCGGGTATACTGACGGGTGCGAACGAATCCGCAAGTGCACAGATACACCATTGTAGCACTTCACCTCAGGAGTATTCCCAAGGGTATCGAATCCAGGGAACAGTATGGGGGACTCTACGAGTGACTATCCAAGGGTACACAGTCCCTGCTGAGGTAGGTGAGTGATGTGAAGTAGGTTCTCGACTCTAGAGAGGAACAAGCTCGGATAGGATCTCGCTTCAGACACCGGCCCCTCCTGGCTATAACAGTTGGTTCATGGCAAATGGTTGCCTACACGCTGTATCCGAACGTGGGGGATTTCAGAGGGTCCAACGACTGTCACTACCGCGGCCTACCCCAAGACAAACCATGGGATACAGGGCATTCGAAGGATAACCAGCAGTCTAGACACCACGTCTACACCACCGACTACTACTATAGCATGGCTACGTCTGACGTCCCGTAGAAACACTATAGCACTCCGTATAAATACGAAGCGACGAACCTGCGAGGTTGAGCTAGACCTTACTCGTCATTGAATCGATTCGCGCAAGGAGATATGATTGATACTTGATCTAAACCAGATATGCATGAGCTTCAATATATTCTAATAGACATGCAATCACACAAACGGAATGCAAACTTGTGCACTAATAACAGAAGATCAAGGGTCATGTTCGTGAAGAACACGAGCCTCTAACTTATGAACAAACGCAAAAGAATGAATAACTCGCTTGTCAACTAGATCAAGAAAGCATGTTCATGAAGAACGCGAGCCTCTAAATGATGAACGAATGAAGAACTCAAGAACAATTCATTCATGCATGAGAGCCACTTTAGTCTAAATAGAAAATAATGAAATACTCACTTTAGTCTAAATGAAGAACAACATCGCTCACGAGGTACAAGGGGATGATGGATGATGAACGGATCATCACTACCTCACCTCTACTCATCCACACACTCCTCCCTACCTAGCACCACCTAGTCTAGATCCTCCACACACACACACTCATGGTGGGATGAGGTTTCACCTCCACCAAGAGAGAATGAGAGAGGGAGAAAGAGGCAAAGGTGAGAAATGGCTTCAAGTGTGTTCATCCTCTTCTTACCCCCTCTTCTCCTATTTATAGGCTTGTGCAACTGGCGTGGGAGCACCCAAACACCCCGGAAACGGCTTCTAGGACCAATTACCGAGCGCCACGTGGAAGCACCTGAGTGGGCGCCACAAGGTCAGTTCGGCCGACCGCACAGGTCGGCCGACCCCCTGTGGGCCCCACTCGGGGTGTGCTTTCACGTGGTGGCTGTCCTGTGGGTCCTGAGGTCGATTCCCGGTGTCCACGTGATTTGGAGGCGGTTTAGGCGCTCTGGTGGGCCATGGGATCCATGCGATGCCTGCATGGCGGCTTCTGATTAGCTGAGGCTTCCTCCCTTGGATTGGTGATGTTATGGATCCAGGGGATGCTTGCATGCAACCCCTCATTGGCTGAGCCTAACTTGCTAGGATCATGAGGGTGTCTTTTCTCTCCATTTCTTATGCTAAACACCTGCATTCAACTTAGCATAGCCACTTGTGGAAATTGTTAGTTTAAACCCCTATTCTAGTGTGGATGCTTAGTTCTTATGATAAAATGCAGGGATTGACGACCTTAAATTAGGTACTTAACAGCGGTCAACAGAGGCAACCCGTTCTCTTTTGTTTATATTTTTATATGAATATTATGACCGTCTACATTGTGATCTTAAACTGAACCATCAAGTAACATTGTACCATTGCTTGATAAATACCACAACACCATGTTGTTTAATCTAATTTTTATTGAGGGAGCACTTTGTTCTTGATCTTGGAAAACTTGTAGACCTTTTTGTGTGCCTATTAGTGTTTAGGTTCTTTTTCTTTGTGTCTTTTTAGAGAGAGCTATGAAGTTGGCACCATCCTTTAACTCTAAGCTTGTGGCTAGTTAATTTAGGCTAACTCTTGCTTTTGTTTTACACAACTACCATGTCATGTCATTTTGTTCATCCATGTCATATTGCATTGCATGTTTTGTGTTGATCTAACTTTTTGTCCAACCAACCTAAGCCTTCCTGTAGCCCCCACCAAAAACCCGTAGTCAACAAGGGTAGGGTTGACTTGGCCAAGCCCACCTCTATTCCTTGTTCTAACGAAAAACTTTAACTAGCCCTCCTACGAGAAAATCTTTCACACCTTTAGCCTTCCTAAAACCATAGGTTTGTTTTTCATAAAAAGACTCTTAGCACACCTTAGATAGAATTTCTAAACTTGACTCCCTCTCTTCAAAATTCTTATTTGAGCCAAAAATATAGGATACCCATAACCTACCCTTAAAACCTTGTTAGTTTAGTTGTTTGATCTTTTCAACCCTTGCTGACATTTGCTTGTGCTAACTCTTTGCATTTGCATTTTGTATCCCCCTCATTGTCATCTTCCGCTTTATGTTAGTTTGGTCTTTTTGTAAAACTTTATGATGAATGCTTTCATATTCATGTTAAATGCTTGGTACGGCATTTTACCTTTGCAATCTTATGTGAACATGGTGTTTAGACATGATTGCAGACCACCATCATTCAGTTTTGTATATCTTGCTATCGTATTGCATTGGTTGGTTTTTAAACTTTGCAATGCACCCTACTTATCTTACACTATAAATAATTGTTAATTTTGGGATAAGCATGGTGTTTTGACCTTGGTTAATAAATCTTTATGGTAATGGAGAAGTTTGGCAACCACTTTGTAAGCATGGAGCTTAGAATTTGGTGTAAACGTTGTTTTGTTTTATACCATCCTTTCATTTGCATACACACTTGCACACACGTACACCCACTAGGTTTTAACTTTTCTTTCACTAGATTAACTATGCCACAAGTTAAGATCTTAGGAGATATCTTCGGTTTGTCGGCATAGAGTGAGTATTCCCGACCATCACCTCGGGGGTACTTTGTGCTTTAGAATTGTTTTGCGGGCATTATGAATCACTCCCATAAGTTTGTGACAAAAAGCTGAAATCAAGATCATCAACACCTCCAAAATCTCGAAAGAAGCATTGCTGTTTTCATCAAGATTAAGCACACATTCAGAAGTGTACAAAAGAGGAAAATTGGATGTTCAGGAGCTCCATTAAGTCTTCTTTCCAACGCATCAAGATTCAACATTTTAGGAGACCCGTGCAAGGAGTTACAACCAAATCTTTGGGTGTCACACGTTCTCAAATCAGCCCGGGACAGCTTGCACTCACGGAGTAAAAAGGGCACAATTCCTTTGTTCAAAGTCCGATTGGGATTAATGACCACTCGTTGGAAAGATAATTTCGAGCACTTTGCAATGGAGCAACAGTTCAGTACATGTTCTATTCTGGAAGTATAAGAAAAATTTGTGGAAGATGAACCAGCAATGAGGGACAACATGGAAAGAGGTGAAGATAGTATAACAAACGATTGGGACGGAGGCTTGTGACAAAGGGTTGACGTTGGAGGACAATCAAGACAAAGTGAAGAGTATGACGATCCACACATGGCGGTGGGACTTCAAGATGGTTCATCATCTTCCATGCCTAGCAAGATGCTAAGCATGGGGGAGGATTTGGTGGACATGAGAAGACCGCATGGAGTACAAGGATCACGGTTGCCACGTGATGACAATTTTCTTCTTCCATGTTAAGCACAATGCTCAAACATGGGGGAGGCCATGCTACACTTCAAGCATCAAAGGACGGTAACAATTCCTCAACCCTCTTTTGTCCTTGTCTTTCTATATGTCTGCACATATGTTTATGCTTTCCACAACCTTAGATGCAACCTTTGTATATCTCTCTATAGAATAACATGGCTACTAGGAGTACAACCTAGGTTTGTTTTGTTTTCAATAATAATCACTGTTACCTTGTGCTCAACATGATGATATCTCGTATGCTCTTGCTTATGGATATATGATGATCGTTGCCACTTTGATCATTCTTGTGCTTGGTTTTTATATGATAAAGCTAGTGCTCTCTTTAATTTTGATATGAAATTTAAATTAATGCTAGCCTAATCTTTTGTGGAGGTTATGATAACATGAGACCTAATCCTATAGCTTCTTTAGATGATGATGATTTAGTTTTGGATCATAGAAACAACATGCATCAAGATTTGGATGACATGCACAATCAATATTCATGGGAGATTAATGGAGAAGCTTCTAATGGAGGAGAGAGGAGGGGCAAACCATTGGAGAACCTCACCTAGGGTGGAGAAAGACGATTCAGAGTACCACATGTTGGAGTAGAGCGGCGAGGAAGGAGATCGGGCTTCACCTTGGTTCACCGGAGTTGGGGAAGAAGAACATGAAAAACAGTCTGATGGAGCTTGCTTTGGGGAAGATGGAGGGTGATGTGGGGGAGGGGAGAAGGAGCTCACCCATGGCCTGGCTGGGGGAGGGGCACGGCCAGGGGGGCGCCTACTCCGGTGACAACAGGGGCGGAGCGACCCAGTCGCGGGAGAAAAAGAAATGAGAGGGAGAGAGAACCAGAGAGACAGGGGTCACAGGGGAAACGAAAGGGAAGGGGGCAGTGTGCGGTGCGGCTGGCCTGTGGGGGCCGCACGCACTAGGCCGCGCGTCAGGCCGTGGTGCAGTGTGACGCAGCCGGACACACAGGCAACGCTGCTGGCCAAAATTGCTGGAGAGGGCAGACAAAAGGAGAAGATGTCTAGGGTGTTCAGAAATTTATAGGAGATTTGGTCTGGGGTCTCTAAGATTATGTCTCTGGTCTCCAGAGAGTTTTTATGCTTCAACAACGGAGTGAAAGAGCACCCAGTTCATGAACATATGCAAAACTACTCCTTTTGTAAAATCAAAACAACACATTTAGAGATCATGAAAAATCATGAAACTTTTTATGTAGATACTATAGATGAAAAGTAACCCATTTTGCTTGGAACTGGCATCGTAGCTATTGTAGGGTTGAAATGAAAATTCTTCCTAGAAGGATACTTTTGAGATTGCGAGTAAGCTGTTTGGCATTAAAATGATCTCTGAAAATTCAAGAGAAGATACCTAAATTCATGTAGGAAGAAGTACTAATTGATCAAACCATCACACAACATAGGTTCTATGGTAAAAATCTAAGATGTTTCACAAGGATGCATATTCACTTTATTTAATAAATTAATAAAAATGCAAAAACATTTTAAACAAACATAATAATTTTATCCTAGCAAACAATCATACTCATGATGCAAGGTTAAGCATGTAATTACATTTTGGGCTGTTACAGAATTATTGATAGAATTCAAGATTGCCCAAGTCTTTATTTATGAATATAAATTAAATGTTGTGCTTGTGCATCTCCATTATTTTTAAACAAAGGACACATCACATACCACGTGCCTGCCGTTACTTCTCTGCTGTGAATCTTTGAAAACAAGCCTCTTGTTTGGTAGAATTTTTGTAAACAAGTCTCTTACTTTTTATATGACATGTCAGCAGGCAGTGAGTGACGTGGCTGCCAACATGGTAAATCTATCCATCAATGCTTTGTTCGTCTGGATTATCAGTTATCAACTGGCGGTATTTTTCTCTCGGAATAAATCAACATCAACCATCAACCACTAGTTAGATAGCGGTATTTTTCTCGCATAACAAATCAGCACTCGCCGCCAACCGACCGAACAGGCTACAAGCTCATACTCCATCTGTCCCAAAATAACTACAAGCTCATACTGCTGACGCCTTGTTGGAGCAGGGGGATCGACAGTCGGGTGTGTGCGGCTTGAGGATGATGGGCCCATGGTGGAGGAATTCGAGTTGTCGCTTTGGCTTGCAGCGGGTTGCGACTTTAGGCGCTACACAGCATTGGTGACGACAACACAGTTCTCAGCGACTTACTTTTGGTTTCTCTCACAGGTTGAGGTGGTGTAGAGTTTTGTCGGGTGCGTTGTTTGCGTGCGTTATATTTGTGGTGGTGGTGTCCACTTCGGCTTGTGATGTACAATTGCTTCTTCTTCTTAAATGATATGGCAGTGCTCCTGCCTTTAATTTTTTTTAAAAAATAACTGCATTTGTAGGATTAGGCACGGAAACTAATGTCAACGTGAAATTATGAAAAATACCCTTGTTAATATCTAGTAGTAGCTCTGTTCCTTTCCACACACCGTTGTAGCCTTCCTGCTCAACTCCCTTCTCTCCAGCGACCGCCTGGTGGTGGTGGTGCTGCGTCTGCACGCGCAGACAAGCTGGAGCTCCTGCCGGTTGTTGAGCTGGCCGCGTGTTGGGGAATATGAGCTTTGGAACAGCCACCTTCGGACGGATACCACTACGGGCTAAGTGTTTTTCGATGCGAAGCTGCTTCGATACGAAGTGAGCTTCGCAAGGATGCTATCGTGCTGACTGTTTAACCCTTCTCTCCCCATTATTGTGGCAAGTGTCGACAGGTTGTGATCGCAGGGCCCAGGACGGAAGCTGTCAGAGCCGAAGCACCTTCGGTGCGAAGCAGCTTCGGCGCGAAGCCGATAGCGGGCCGCAGCATGGAGGGGGTGCTCAGGTATGAGGGCAGACGTGGCATTGTTCGTACAAAGCCACGACGGAGGGAAGCATGTGTAAAGAGGGCGTCCACATGTGAATGAGCTGGCGATGTCCGTACGAAGGCCGTATTCACTGTAATTGATGTGACCCGCATTGAGTGAGAAGAGAGCTCCGAAGCAACTGTCTTTTCTTATTTTCGCTATTTACTTGCTTATTTCAGTATTTTAGTAGTAGAAGTAGAAGTAGTAGTAGAGCCGAAGTAGGGTAGAGTAGACCAGGGAGGGAGCCTTCCGAAGGGCATCCACCCAAGCCCTTCGGGAGGGAGAGACAAGGGGGCTGTTGTTTCGGCATCCACCTTCGGGCCCGAGCTACACCAACAATTGGCGCCCACCTCGTGGAAGAACTTCGTACCAAATGCTGAGAGAAATTGAGCACACAGCAAATGGGGCCTTCGAGGTAAGCCTCGAAGGGTTGGGGTACCAGTAGAAGGGATTGAAGCCCTCCGAAGGATACAGATCCTGATCGCCGAAGCAACAACAAGGGCAGCTCAAGAGCAAGAGAACATACCGTCAACTTCACAGGTGCAGACCTGGAGTCAGGCGGCTGCAGGGGCACCAAACAGTGATGCCGAAGAGAGGAGAAGAAATTACCAGAACCTGAGACAGGCTGAGCGAAGCTTCACCGTACTGCGCAACCAGTTGAACCGAAGCACAGCCATTCGCACAGATCCAAACCAACCACCAGCCGAGGAGCGCGTGCCGTCGGTAGCGCCACGGCAAGAGCAACAACCGGACTTGCAGCCTGAAGTACAAGATCCAACATGGCAAATGCTGCAAGCGCTCCAGGCGCAGATTGATCAGTTGAGGCAGCGAAGGGAAGGGCCAGAGGATGTAGGCTCTGGCAGAAGGGATGTGCACATCCAGCACGATGAACCATATGGCAACGTGGTGCCTATCTCCCCGCTAGTAGTCGATCTGGAAAATGCCCCATGGTCGCGTCGCTTCAATGCAACCACCTTACCCCAGTACGACGGAGAAATCGATCCGAAGGAATTCTTGATGAAATTTGAAGCAACTGTCGAGTCCAACAATGGGGACTCTACGACGAAGGCCAAGGCACTAGTGTTGGCTTTGAAAGGCCCAGTGCAATATTGGTATGCAAACATGCCGAAGGGAAGCATTACATCCTGGTACCAGCTGCGAAACAAGTTGCTAGCCAGTTTCAAGGGGATGCGAATCGAAGAGCTTAACTCGAATGACCTGGCCAACGCATGTTTACAGGAAGACAAAGAATCATTGCAAGAGTATATGCACAGAGTGGTGAAGTTGGTGGCACGAGCTCTAAGGGTATCGGAGGATAGCATCATCGATGCAGTTGTGGGGGGCCTTCGGGTAGGCTCTTGTCGGGACTTATTGGACAGGGAGAGGCCGAAGACGGTCCAGGAGCTTTTCGAGATAATGCAAGAGTACTGCAAGTCTGATAAGGGCAGGCATCGAAGAATTGAGTGCATGAATGCGACCAAGAAACCGAAGCAAAAGGGTCAATGGGACACGCTGAAGCAGTGGCGGAACGCTCCGCCGAAGCAGCCTTACAGGCATGTCAATAATGTGTTGGACGGGCAAGGCGTGAAGCCGCCTCGCAGCAACAACTCAAACCGAGGGGGTAATGGAAATGGGGGCCCGAAGCCAAAACCATCGACACCTTCACAGTCTCAGGAATAGTTTTTCTGTTGGCAGCACGGAACTAATGTGTATCATCACACGCACCAGTGCCCTCCGGCTGTAAAGATGCAAATGCAGTGGGAAATGGAGGAGAAAGCGAAGGCAGCAGGGGTTGTCGTGAATCATGTCATGGCTCAGAGCCGCAGTCTCCCAGCACCATATCCACTGCAACATGCGTATTAGCACCACAGCGCCCAGCCTTCGGCGCCCCAGCTGCCGCCACCGCCGCCGTTGCCTCCACAGTTCCACCAATCTTCAGTGTTTGTGCCATCTTGGCCAACTATGGCATCCTCTTCGCAGGGCGGTCATGGCCCTTCAAATTACCACATGTCAATCCCTCCGAAGCAAGAGGCACAGGAGCAGCAGACTTCGGGCCCTATGGGCATGGTCAACATAATCAACGCCATCACAGGAGGGTCTCATGAGCCAGTACATGAAAACAAGCGGCAGAGACAAGATTACTTTCGCAGTGTATCGCATATTTGCTCTGGGAAATATTTCCACTTACCGTGGTCGCACATACCCATATTCTTCACTACAGCATTACCCGCACAATGATCCGCTGGTGATAACGGCGAACATTGGCAAGAATGCAATGAACTTCTTTGGGAACAATGTGGGGCGAGTGCTCGTAGACAATGGGAGCTCAGCAGATATCCTGACGTGGCAGTGTTTCACCGGAATGGGGTTCACGAAGGAGGATTTGCAGAAATCCATGCATCCGCTGTACGGCTTCAGAAACAAAAGGATACAAGCATTAGGCAAGATCAGTGTCAATGTCACCTTCGGCCAGGGACCAACCACGCGAACGGAGGTCATAACCTTCGACGCTATTGATTTCACTTACCCGTACAACATGATCTTTGGCAGGAACACAATTAACAGCTTCGCAGCCGCAATACATGTTGGCATTTCTTAGCGTCGTCACTTTAAGAACAGATATGGAATCCATCCTTAGTGGCAACACCAAGAAACGCCTTGTAGGCACCTCTCAACGTCACAACTAACGACGCCGAGTTAGTGTGAACATCAAGACTTGCCAAAGGTCAATCTAAACGATCATGAACGAATCCGCAAGCGCACAGATAAACCATTGTAGCATTTCCCCAAGGAAGGAGAATATTCCAAGGGTATCGTATCCGTCGAAGGGAATGGCGGATATCTTAGACTTATGCTTTTGCTCTGAATGTAAACTAAGAGATAGATATAGGAAACAACAAACTCAAAGGCAAGGGTAAGATAAAAGATATAAAAGGGTAGTGTGACACACACACTCAGATCTACCTCTACTCTAACACACTACGGCTTAGGGGGAACATACGAGTTAGCTCTAGGTTCTAATGTACTAAACATACAAAGCTGGAAGATACATGAGATAGGCATGAGTATTGCATGAGAGGATAAGGTTCAGCACCCAGGTACAAACGGGGAGCTAGCCCGTGATGACCAGCACTCTGCAAAACTAGACTTTAGACTCCTACAGCAGGTACCCCAGCGCGGAGGGTTGCAGAGGTTCCAACAGCTGTCACCACTGCGGACCTACCTCTATCGTTATGGGGGGTATGCTCACTACTAACGTAGCCAGACAACCCAAGCACCATGCCTGCGTTGCTGCTAGACTCCACCCGGCCCGGCCTATTGTGACCCAGGGTGAGAGCCACCAGAAGACTGGTCAACTTAGACCGAGTACCGTAGCTTGAACACGAACCTCATGCAACACTCTCATGCCATCTAATAAGATCAACTAAGGCTAGACATATGAACGGATACGAACTCTCTTATGTCTAGTCAACAAGATCAAAGGGTCGTGTTCGTGAAGAACACGAGCCGCTAACTTATGAACAAACACATAAGGAACGAGTTTATCACCCTTCAAGTGGATCAAAAGGTAGTGTTCATGAAGAACACAAGCCCCTAAATGATGAACAATGGATGAACTTAAGAACATATCAAGCATATGATCTACCATGATTTTATATGAAATAACTGAATAACTGAAGTAGATCAAAGTCATACAATGAAATAAAGATAAAAGAGAACTCATACCTAGACTCCAAAGAAGACTTGGAACCTGAATAAGAGCTACTCTAGCCTACCCCCTAGCCTTGGAAACTAAAAGTGAGAGGAGAATCAGAGAGTGGTGTGTGGGAAATGGGACCCCTTTCCCTTCTATTTATAGGCAGGGACAAGGCTTGCTCGGAGCACCAAATGGCCTCAAAACACCCGGGGATGCAGCAAGTGACCAATGAGCAAGTGACACGTGCAAGGCTGGGATGAACCGACCCTAGGTCAGTTCGGTCGATCCTAGGGTCACCCGAACCCCTAGGGCGGCCATCTCGGTCGTGCTTCCTCTGGGTTGCTGCCCTATGGGCCCTTTGATCCTCCCCCGGTGCATGGCTTGATTTGGTATCCGAGGTGGGCCCTTTGATCCATGTGAAGTCCATGTGGCGTCCTCTGATTCATCGGTGAGTGCCTCCCTGGGATCAATGACATGGAATGCCATGTATTTCCTTGGTGGCAGCCACCTCCTCAGCTGAGTTGGCATGGTTTCTCCATAGAAGGTGGGTTTCCATCTCTTTTAAGGGGTATTTCACCTACATACAAATAATCTCCAAGGACAAGTGGAACTACATTATTCAAACCAAAATGCAAGTAAATAATACATATGCCTTTATTTATGTGAGAATATTGAGGGTTGAAACTGGTACTTAACAGCCGTCAATAATACACCAAGCGTATTTATTGATGAAAATACCCACAGTAGGGGGAGTACTGTCAGTATACGGGGACCAGCTCAAAGCACGCAATGCAGAGACAAACACGTCCACCATGAACCGATAGGTGCACGTAATCGAAGAACACCAGGACCTGGACACTTTGACCGAGGCAGACCGAAGAGCTGAGCAGCAGATGCGGCAGGCCATGAAACATTCCGAAGCGGAAAGAATGACAGCTTTGGATGATACGAAGACTGTACCTCTCTGGGAAGATGTGCCCAGCAGAACCGTCATAGTGGGTGCGGATACGTCTCAGGCCGAAGAATTGAGATTACTTGACTTCCTCCGCAACAATCAAGACGTCTTCGCGTGGTCAAAGGCAGATTTGACAGGTGTGCACAGGTCGGTCATTGAGCATGCACTCAACACAGATCCGGGGGTAAAGCCAAGGGTGTAGAGGCAGAGGCCCATGTCCGAGGACAGAGCGAAGGCAGCAGAGGCTGAAGTTCAGAAACTCCTCAATGCCAAGATAATAAGAGAAGTCCAGTACCCTGTATGGGTGGCCAATGTTGTCATGGTACCGAAGAAGAACGGCAAGATGCGCATGTGCATCGATTTCATTGAACTCAATAAGGCATGTCCAAAGGACCCGTACCCACTGCCACGCATTGATGTTGTCATAGAATAGGCAGCGGGTTGCGAAATATTAAGCCTCCTCGATTGCTTTTCGGGATATCATCAAGTATGGATGCGAAGAGAGGAGGAAGCCAAAACAGGTTTTACCACTCCTTTTGGTATTTTCTGTTTCGTCAGGATGCTGAAGGGCCTTCAGAACGCAGGCCCTACTTTCAATCATATGATGAAGACAATCCTAGGCAGTCAATTGGGCAGAAACGTTTCAGCGTACGTAGATGATGTTGTCATCATGAGCATCAAGGAAGCAGATCACGTGGTGGACCTTCGAGAGGCATTTGAGAACATGAGGCAGAATGGCCTGAAGTTGAACCCTGAGAAGTGCATCTTCGGCATACGCAAGGGGCAGCTACTGGGTTGTATGGTTTCAAAGAGGGGCATACAAGCTAACCCGTCGAAGATTGAGGCGCTACGAAGAATGAACCCACCAAGGAACATGAAGGAAGTCCAAGGAGAATAGCTTCACTCAACCGTTTCATTTCTCACGCGGTTGAGTGGAGTTTGCCTTTTTTCAAAGCCCTCAAGGCAAACACAACTTTCCAGTGGGGTCCGGAACAGCAACAAGCATTCGAGGATCTGCGAAGTCACCTGGAGGAGGCGGCACTGATGACTAGCCCAACTCCGAAGGCAAAGCTATTGTTGTATATTGCAGCAAGCGAAGTAGTGGTTAGTGCAGTGCTGGTCGAAGAGCGCCAGGAAGGCGAAGGCACGAGGAAGATGCCAATATACTATGTGTCAGAAGCCCTCAGTGGATCGAAATTGTTTTACTCGCAGATGGAGAAGATGTCCTATGCAGTCGTTATGGCAAAGAGGAAGCTTTGGCACTATTTTCAAGGGTTAATTAGATCTGTGCCATTATAATTATCACGATTTTGAAGAACATCATTACTATTCAATTTACTATGCCAGTGCCATTACAATTTCCCACTTGTTTGAAGGATGCCATTATGTACGTATGACGCCGTATCGGGTCCATCTGCAGACGTATTGGAGTGAAGAATGGAGACGAAATGACTTCTTTACCCTCATCTTCAACCTCACTTCGCATCTCAGTGACCCCAGGGTGGTGTGGGCGCGGAGGCCACGGGGCGGGCGCGCCTCCCTCTTCCCCCTTTCTTCCTCAGCACTTCGGCGGCCCATCCTCCAGCGGCGGCGGCCCGGCCATCTGCGTCTGCAGGGGCACCCCACGGCCCCAGCGGAGCTCTTTATCCTAGATCCAGTGGCAGAGCTCGAGGATGGCTGGGGAAGCTCGCCCCTGTGCCCCGGCAGGCTCGCCCGACCCCCGGCGGAGGAGCTCCCCCGCGGCCCCAGTCGAGCTCTTCCTCATGGATCCGAGGGTGGAGCTCGAGGAGGGTCGACAGGTCTGGGAGATGGAGGTGCTGAACACCGACACAGGCTGCAGCGCACGTCGAGGCTGGCGGTGCCGCCCATCGAAGCTGGTTGGTCACCGGTCGCAGGGGGTAGAATCCGACGATGGGTCGTGGTGTTGACGACCGGTCGACGAGGGGAGGCCGAGTTCACCTGCGCACTGGAGGAGCTCGAGGATAGGCCACCGGGGTGCCGCTGGCCATCTGCACCTGCCTGAATCATGGGATCAGAGGAGTTGCAGTGACGAAGATGATGGAGAGAGAGGTTGAAGATGATACTTATAGTTGGGCCCCATACGTCATAGGTAGGAGGAGAGGGGAAGTGATGTCAGCGGCCATTGGCTCAAGGGCAAAATGGTACATACGCAATATGACGCCCTCCTATACGCCTGCAAGTGGGCCTAAGACGGTGTTGGAGGTACATAATGGCATATCTCAAACAACAGCAGAATTGTAATGGCACTGGCATAATAAGTTGAATAGTAATGGCATTATTCAAAATCGTGATAATTATAATGGCACAGATCTAATTAACCCTATTTTCAAAGCCACAACATCACGGTCCCAACGTCGTACCCTCTTCAGGACATGTTCGAGAACATGGAATCAACAGGCGGGTTGGGAAAGTGGGCAGTAGAGCTGGCAGAGCACGTAATCAGCTATGTATCCCGAAGTGCGATCATGTCGCAGGTGTTGGCGGATTTTGTGGCAGATTGGACACCATCAAGGGCAAGCGAAGGCACCGAACTGATTGAGCCAGTATGGGAAGTGCAGTGCAACGGGGCGTATTGTCACAAGGGGTCAGCCACAGCAGCAGTACTCAAGTCCCCTTCGCGCATAAAATTGCGGTACGCATCAAGATTGGAATGTGGTCAGTGTACGAACAATGTGGCAGAGTATGAAGGTTTGTTGTTGGCCCTTCGCAAAGCCAAGGCCGCGGGGGCGTGTAGGCTCATCATCCTCACAGACTCCGAGTTAATCACTGGGCACGTGGACAAGTCATACAGAGCCAAGAAGCCGGAGATGACTAAGTATCTGCAGGCTGTCCGAAGCATGGAAAAATTCTTCTTCGGAATCACTGTCAAAAGTTTCCCCAGGAATTTCAACAAGGAGGCTGACATAATAGCTAAAGCGGCAGCCATGAAGGAACCATTGCTTCTAGATGTTTTCGACGAAGTACTCTCGCTCAAGTCAGCAGATTTAGACGAAGCGTCGTCAAGCTTTGTCAATGCAATCCACAGCGAAGACTGGAGGGCCCTAATTGTAGCATTCATCAAGGGCTATTATGAAGCGGATGACGAGGTAGAGGCGAAGAGAATCACACTCCGGGCACGAAGCTATAGCTTCAAGGGAGACAATCTGTATAGGATGGGTGTATGCGCACCACGGTTAAAATGCATTTCGGCTGATGAAGGGAAGCAGTTGTTGCACGAGATTCACAGCGGCATGTGCTCGCATCATATTGGTACCAAAGCTTTAGTACAGAAGGCGTTCAGGCAGGGTTTCTATTGGCCTTTGGCTGTCGCAGATGCACACGAGATAGTGAGGCACTGCCCGGAGTGCCAAAGGCATTTCCCATATAGCAAGTTCATTGCGAATGAAATACAGATCATACCCCCGGTTTGGCCTTTTGCAAGGTGGGTGGTGGACATCGTAGGTCCCCTTCTGACAGCACCGGGAAACTACACGTACACTGTGGTGGCAGTCGAATACTTCTCTAAGTGGGTCGAAGCGAAGCCCATACAAAACATCAATTCAGCAACCATACAGAAGTTCTTTTGGCAGAATATAGTGTGTCGCTTTGGTGTGCCATACGAAGTCACGGTGGATAATGGCAAGCAGTTCGATAGTACAGATTTCAGAGAGTTCTGTCAGTACCTGGGAACCAAGTTGTGCTTCGCATCTGTGTATCACCCGCAGTCAAACGAGGTGGTGGAGCGGGCCAACAACGTGATTTTCGCCGGCATTAAGAAAAACATCATAGAGCTGCCGAAGGGGAAATGGGTTGAGGAGCTGCCGAGGGTAATTTGGTCACACAACACTACAGACTCCAGGACCACGAAATTTTCACCTTTCAAGCTATTGTATGGAGAGGAGGCAATGTTGTCCGAAGAGTTGTGCCTTGGGGGGGCGAGGGAACAGCCAAGTTCACACGGAGACCTGTTGCCTTCAGTACAGAACATCGAAGAAGTCAAATTGCAAGCAGCTGACAACCTGAGGGACTACCAGGAAGAAACAAGAAGATGGAAGAACAAGAACATCCGCCCGAAGGGTATTCACTCAGGGAATTTGGTGCTTCGTCGGATCCCGAAGGGAAAGGAGGCAGGGAAGTTGCACAGCAAGTGGGAAGGCCCATTCCTAGCTACGGCAACTGCAAACCCAGCTGCGTTCAAGATCTGAAGGTTGGACGGTCAGGAAGAGCCTTACACATGGAATGCCGACATGTTGAAGAAGTACTTCGTTTAAGTAGTAGCGCACTAAGTTTGAGTCGTGTAATTTTTCTTTGTTATTTCTTCTCCTTTAGAATTTGAGTCTGTACAAACTATTAGTGGGTACCGTACTCTTTTCCTCACAGGGGAACCTTCGTAGATCTTTCTTGGGTTCATGAAGTGTGAGGTTTTTAATGAGGCGGGACCCAGTGTAACCCCCTGTGAAATATAAACAGGTATTCCCCCAAAATGCATGCATGTCTGAGCGAAGCAACTACCCCTCGGCGTCGGCAAGGGGTGTCGTCTTCGCACTTTCTAAGAAATAATGGTGTAGGTGAACGCGTAGGAGCTTCACACAACTAAGCCCATCGTTCACCTAGGGTGGCACGAGTTTCGCCACGAGGCTCGAAGATTACGAGCGAATGCAGCGGCATGAGTGGCCGTGGGGGGTGCGAAATGTACCTACAGTGTGGCACGAGTTTCGCCACGGGGCTCAAAGATTACGAGCTAATGGAGTGGCATGAGTGGCTGTGGGGGGTGTGAAATGTACCCACAAGGTGGCACGAGTTTCACCATTGGGCTCGAAGATTACGAGCGAAGGCAGCGGCATGAGTGGTCGTGTCAGGTACGAAAGGTACCTACAGTGTGGCATGAGTTTCGCCACGGGGCTCGGAGTTAGCGAGTGGAGTCAACGGCTTAGAGACATTTAAATTAACATACAAATGCATTTTGGGCAAGCCGGGCATCGAACGCAGTCATTTGCGAATTTGCGGAGCGGCGGGTCACACCATTCAAGTAAGAAAGAATGAAACGCGCTTCAGCCCTTGTACGCCATGAAGGCTTGCGGGGGGGAGTTCTGAAGGACAACCTAGGAAGCCTTCGCATCGACCAAGGACGCAAAGCATGCAAATTTTACACACGGATCATACAAACAACATATTCAGTTTTCACATGAGCAGCTCGTTTTCATCTCCATTCACACGAGAGAGGATTAAACACGGGTTTTTTGCTTATTACAAAGGCTTCGGGGGGGGGGAGTTCCGAAGGTCAGGTTGGAAAAGCTTTCGTATTAACCAAAAAACCAAAATAAGCAAGGTTGCCCTTTGTTTATCTCTCACGCTTATACAAATAGTATCATCAGCCTTCGCGCAATACATCTTCACAAATTTCCTTGATCACAAGGCAGGCAGCAACATCAGCAATTTCTAAGGCCATAAGGCGAAGCTCAGCTTCGGTGGGCATGCATCCTGTACCAGAAGTAAAAAATCCTAAGTTAGGAAAAATGTCTTTCTTCACTTCACACAGAGCTACAGTTGTACAGTATCTTCGTCCCTAGAGGACGAAGGTATCAGGTATACATACTCAGGGGGGTCTATTGCCCCCCCATCAACAGGTTCCTCCTTCGGAACAACAACAGCAATATCACTAGGTAGATCCGCTTCGCGCCGCTTCGCCGCACGTCTAGCCACACGTTCCTGAAGAATGGCTTCGCGTCTGGCGGGGTCTCGGGAAAATTCGGCAAAGAAGGCTCTCGAGGCTCGATTATGAGTTTCGTAGCGCTCGCATCACCACGAATGGCTGGTCGTCGGTCGAATGGCTCGATGCTTCTGGTAGGTAGACTATGGACGAAACGATGCGGTAGGGGGGGCAAAAGATGTGGTAGGAATTGTTCCATGTGTCCGTCCAGATAGCATTATAAAAAATTATTTACTGCTCAGTCTCATGGTCACGGCGCGTGTCGTGCGCAAGAGCAAAAGGAGCGTTTATTTCAAGACAAATTTTAAACCGCAGGAGTGTAGTTTTCTGGGACAGAGGGAATAGCTCAAAAGTGAAAAAATTTGTATTGCTAATTATACTCTAGATGTGAATTTTGATTGGTTTTGAAGTGGCCAGAAGCTTCTTTAAAAAATCGGCCAGCTGCGGCCTGCTTAACTATGGATTCACAACTCCATGTACACAACGGCGAGGCCGCCGTTACTGACCTTCCCTCTCACGGACACCAATGTCACGGTGACGTTGTCGTCTCATCTGCCTCTGATGTCCTCCAACAGCTCACTCAACGCCACCCTCATGCTGGTCCGTACGATGACCTTACCGCCTGTCGGGGTGCTTCAGGGTGGTGAAGCTCCCGGCCATCTCCCTCCCTCCTGGCGGGACCTCGCGGAACTCCCTCATGTTCACATACATGTCGAACCTAACAAACTCCTTAGCGCCCGCCTCGACGCCCTCCACGGCTCCACCACTAGCACCTCCTCCTGCGCCACTGGCTTATTGTTGTTCTCCAGTAGGCTTCGCCACTACCGTCACGGCCGCCTCCTCCGCGGTCACCGGTGCATCGAGCGACACGGGGGAAGCTTACAATAGTTGAGCCCACCTGGTGAATGGGCTTGTAGTCCAATAGTAGGACGGTCCAGTGGACGCTACCCACCAGGGTTCAAATCCTGATGCTCGCACCTTTTTCTGGATTTATTCCGGGATTTTCTGACGTTATGCATTAAGTGGTAAGCGACGTTCCCGTCGACGACGAGGCGCCAACGGTGACTTCAGGAATCTCAAGATCTGCCGGTACGGAGGTGCTTATAGGGGTAGGTTTTGCGTACATGTGTTCATAGGGGTGAGTGTGCGTACGTGTTGTGAGTGTCTCCGTTGCACTGTGTAATTCTAAAAAACAGTTGAGCCCACCCGCGCGGTCGTCCTCACGGTTGTTCACACCCACTTTAAACGGGGAGGGGAGGGTATGGGTAGAAAAATTATCCATTAGAAATAGAGAGGGAGGGTATAGGCAGGATATGATTAATCAATTGGATAAGTATACATATGTAGTAGAAAGGATATGTGTGAGATTGATGAGGAGGATGAAGAGTGAACAATAATTATTTGGATTTGGATACGAACAAAAGTGGATTTGTCCATATTCTTTCAAGTGGTATGTCTAATTTTGGCTCTAGTTGCTTTCAAGCCCCTTCCTTTTATCGGCTATAAGACTGTCTCCAGTGACTTCTTCTGTAACATCCCGCAATTTTATTACAGAATGTTTAGTTAAAGAAAATGAGGATTTAAAATTTTTGGATGAATTGTTTGAGTGCTTGCTAAATTAAATAAGAATGTCTTCTTTTTTTCTCCCCTAAAATCCTAGATTTAATTTTTGAGCTAATAAAAATTTCTAGGAAATATAAAATGCTAGTGTGAGAACCTTGGAGTTCCTTGACTTTTTTTTGGTTTTTATTTGGGTGAGATTCAAATTTGAATTCTAAATTCAAATTTGAATCTAAATAGTATAGGGTTAAAGGGGTTAACAAAATAGAAAAGGGATCTAACCTGTGCTGGGCCTTGAGTTCGCAAGAGAAGTCTGAAGGAGGCTGACGAGGGCCTGGATTAGGACCCTCTAAGCAACAAGATAATCACCCTCGGGATGAAGCCCTCTGACACCATTGACAATGTCAAGGCTAAGATCTAGGACAGGGAGGGATGCAGATCTTCGTCAAGACCCTCATTGACAAGACTTTCCCACTTCCGAGTATCTTCCGCCTCGCACGAGTACTCTCCGCCTCGCACGAGAACGCTTCATCACCGAGTACGCTCCGCCTCGCCTCCGACTACCCGTTCGCACGAGTAACCTCCGTCTCCGACTAAGATGGGGTCCACACAGGGAAGCCGGAGTGTGGATCTGGGGTCCCACACGAACGTGGCACCGCCCCAGCTCCCAGATTCCTCTGCAACGACACGCGTGATGCTAGTTTCCATGCCATGCAAAGACCACAGCTGGCGTGACGGGAGGACGGCCGGGTCTAACAGGAGCCGTAATGACGCACAGTGCATTCCCACGACCTCTGACATGCCGTCCCATCCAACACCAGCTGCACGCCACCCTGTCAGAACGGGCACTCGATTGCCACCTACAAACAACGCTTACCAACACTTAGGCCCTAACGTGGCGGGCCTAAGACACGCTCAAGAAGGATGAGCACAGCAAGGACTACTCGGAGAAGACGCCATGTGCCCTGAACAAACAGTAGCAGCGGCACACGTGGCGATCTCCGGAGATACCACAGCTCAGCGCCCTTCAACACCACCTGACGAGCATCAATGACGAAAAAGACTCCACCAAGCCGTAGCAGTGTAGCTTATTTTCGTTTTCCCTCTTTTGCCCCTCACCCTTGCATCTATAAAACGGGAAGGAGTGCAACCGTTTGAGGGGCTGACCGACCACCAAGTTTGTAACCCCTACTACAGACATCCTTGGCATAGGAACACGAGTACTCATAACTGGACGTAGGGTATTACTTCTCGGAGGCCCGAACCAGTATAAAACCCTTGTCTCCCGTGTCAACCATCCGGATCCGACACACGATATGATACAAATCTACTGTCGGCGGTTGAGAATCCCGACAGTTGGCGCGCCAGGTAGGGGCACATCATGTGTCTCGCCGAACCACACTAGCGATCCGGATGGAGCGCCATGGGGTTTCGCTGACTCCCAACGCCACCATGCTTTTCGGCTCCCTCGGCGTCGTCTACACCGGGACGGCGGAGTCCGTCGTCGGGAGGACCTCCTCCCTACCTGCGCGTCCCGCTGCCTCGCAGGCGACAGCGGTGCATGCGGCTTTCGTCCGTGGCTTCACGAACGAATCGATCAGGGCCATGTTGGGGCCTAACCCAGCACAGGAGCAGTTTCGGCTCGCCGCCTACTACCTCACCGACCTTGCCTTCCAGGCTAGGGATCCGAGCCGCTAGCCTGGGGGGAATTCATGGAGCGGTACAGCGTGATGTACCCCCACGGGCAGCCGGGCCTCCCGGACGACCCGGTGACGGCCCACGTGAATGGGCTAAGGGCGTCGTACGTCGCCCCAGGCTCTGCGTGTGCACGGCGGGGGCCACCGGTGCCCCCTCCCGGACTTCACACGTGAGTGCAACATCCTCGAGGCCCGCACCGCGACCAGCTCGACAGACGGTGAGGAGAACCCTCGTCACCGCAACGGGGACGCCCAGCGTCGGGCGCGCCTCGACGAGATCGCCGAGGCCAAGCGCCAGCTCGACGAAGAACTGGCGAACCTCCACCAAGAGCTCGGCGTGGAGGACGAGCCCCAACAAAGCCACCGATGTGAGCAACACCACGAGCAGGAGGAAGAACAGTCGGTGCCGCAAGCTCGCGTACAGGCGCGCGATGTGAACAGGCGCATCAACGAGGATGCCGCCGTCGACGATGACGGCACGCCACGCTTCAGGCGCGTGTCGCAAAACCTTGCGGCAGCAGCCATGCTCTTACATGGCTGCCCCGAGCTAGCCATGCCCGAGGAGAAGAGGGTTCGCCAACAGCTCAAAACCCTACTCGAGACGGTGGCTACACAGCAGGCCGAGAGTTCAGCATCATGCGCGCGCGAGGTGCACCATCCGTACGGCGCCAAGACCCATCTCCGTCAAGGCACGGGGGCACGACAAGGAAGCTAGCGAACCGTCAGTCAAGTCACGCCTGGGGCCCCACCGCGACGCTCGCGACACGCTCAAGGCTCGCCGCCGAACCACTGGCGACTACGACTACGGCAACGGCAGCAACGACGACGGCCGCGACAAGCGTGACGAGCACCGCTCACGCCGACGGCATAGCCAGAGGCGTGGCGGATGCTACAATAGCGACGGAGATCATGACCGCAGCTGGTCACCCGATCCAAAGGGTCCTCGTGCCTTCGGTCGGAAGGTGCAAGACGCAAGGTTCCCTTCGCGGTTCCGGGCTCCAACAACAATCCCCAAGTACGACGGGGAGACCAACCCTAGCGTGTGGTTGGAAGACTACAGGCTCGCGTGCCAGGCAGGTGGAGCGACGGATGACCTGTTCATCATCAAGAACCTCCCGCTCCACCTCACCGACTCTACGCAGACCTGGCTCGAGCACCTGCCACGTGGCAGGATTAACAGCTAGACGGACCTACGGGAGACCTTCATCGGCAACTTCCAAGGCACGTACGCCCGGCCCGGCAAGCAGTGGGAGCTGCGCAACTGCAAGCAGCAGTCGGGGGAAAGCTTGTGCGACTACATCAGGTGTTTCTCTATGCGCTGCACCGAGCTCCCCACCGCGACAGACAACAACGCCATCTCGGCATTCCAGAACGGCACCACCTGCACCACCCTCATCCACCGGCTAGGGCGAAGGACCTCGAGGACTACTCGGGAGCTCCTCGACATCGCAACCAACCACGCCGACGGGGAGGAAGCAGTAGCGGCAACGATGATTCCCCCTCCGAGCAAGGGGAAGCAAGTCGTGGACGGTGGTGAAGGGCCCTCCTCACGGTCCAAGAAGAAGAAGAAGGGCGACAAGCGAGGCCGTGACGACAACACCGTTGCAGCAGTCGAGCGCAAGGCTACCCGCCCCAAGAACAATCAGAACGGCCTCCCGAAGGGTCATTTTGAGAGGCTCTTAGAGGCGCCATGCACCCATCACGAGACACCGGTTAAGCACGCGCTAAAGGATTGCCGTCTAATGAAGAACTACGTCAACGGCACGCTCAAGCCCAAAACAGCGGATCCCCCGAAGAAGGATGCGCCACCCCCCAAAAACGACGATGATGACGAGGAGGTTGTTTTCCCTCGTGAAGATGGTGCAGTCCACATGATCTTTGGCGGAGCACCGGCGCGACCGTCGAGGCGCAAGGAGAAGCTGATCCGGCGCGACGTCTACAACACCGAGCCTGCGACGTCGGTGTACCTCAAGTGGTCGGACACCCCGATCACCTTCGACCGAACGGACCACCCTGACCATGTACCGCAACCAGGATACTACCCACTCGTGGTGGCTCCATTGATCGGGACCAAGCGGGTCCACAAGGTGCTGATGGACGGAGGGAGCGGCCTCAACATTCTGTATATGTCAACGCTCGACAGCATGGGCATCTCGCGGTCCCGACTGCGCCCATCGCCAACACCTTTTCACGGGGTCAACCCCGGAAAGGATGCACTCCTGATAGGGCAGATCGATTTGCACGTCACGTTCGGGACATCACGAAACTTCCGCACAGAAACCCTCACCTTCGAAGTGGTGGGGTTCTCGGGGACGTACCACGCCATCCTCGGGAGGCCGGCCTATGCGAAGTTTATGGCTGTGCCCATCTACACGTATCTCAAGTTGAAGATCCCTAGTCCGAAGGGGGTCATCACAGAGGGGACTACGTTTCAGTACGCATACGAATGCGACATCGAGTGTTTTCAATTCGCTGAGACACTCATTCGGTCCGAGAGGCTCCACGCCGAGCCTCCCTCCGAGGACCAGGATATCCCCGAGTCATCCAAGCGAGCGGCCTGCTCTTTCGAGCCCGCCAAGGATGTCAAGGATGTGGCCGTCACCGATGATGGCCGCACGCTCCGTATCGGGACGACGCTCGATCCTAAATAGGAAAGCGCGCTCGTCGACTTCCTCAAAGCGAACCTTGACGTGTTCGCATGGAAACCCTCCGACATGAAGGGGATCCCTAGAGAGGTTGCCGAGCACAAACTGAATATCAAGCCGGGATCAAAACCGGTCAAGCAGCGCCTGCGCCGCTTCAACGACGACAAGTGCAAGGCCATAGGCGAGGAGATCAAGAAGCTCCTTAGTGCAGGGTTCATCCAAGAAGTGTTCCACCCCGAGTGGCTAGCTAACCCTATACTTGTAAAGAAGAAGAATAAGAAATGGAGGATGTGTGTCAACTATACGAGCCTTAACAAGGCATGTCCCAAGGATCCATTTCCTTTGCCTCGCATAGATCAGGTAGTCGATTCAATGGTAGGGTGCAAAACCCTATGTTTTCTGGACGCGTACTCCGGGTACCACCAGATCGCGATGTGCATAGCGGACCAACTCGCAACGTCTTTCATTACTCCCTTTGGCACTTATTGTTACAACTCGTGTCGTTCGGGCTCAAGAACGCGGGCGCTACGTTCCAAAGATGCATGCGGTGCGTTTTCGGCGATCTCATAGGGTGAATAATTGAAGCATACGTTGATGACATCGTGGTCAAGTCAAAGAAGACGGGCGATCTGATCCCTAATCTTACGGAAGTATTCGCAAAACTGAGAGAACACGGGGTGAAGCTAAACCCTGAAAAATGCGTTTTTAGGGTTCCGAGGGGCATGCTCCTCGGCTTTGTCGTGTCTGAACGCGGCATTGAGGCTAATCCTGAGAAGATCTCAGCCATCACTAACATGGGGCCAATTCAGAACTTGAAGGGCGTGCAGCGTGTCACAGGCTGTCTCGCAGCTCTCAGTCGGTTCATCGCTCGACTCGGAGAGCGCAGCTTGCCACTGTACCGCCTAATGAAAAAGTCCGACCACTTTGCCTGGACACCTGAGGCTCAGGAAGCACTCGACAAGCTCAAGGATCTTTTGAAGAGTCCACCCGTGCTCACAGCACCAATGCTAGAGGAGTAGATGCTCCTATACGTAGCTACAACAACTCAAGTCATGAGCGCTGCACTGGTTGTCGAGCGAGATGAGCCTAGGAAATCACTTAAAGTGCAGCGGCCTGTTTATTTCATAAGTGAGGTTCTCTTCGACTCAAAGACCTGCTATTCTCAAATTCAAAAGCTTGTATATGCTGTCTTGATCACCAAACGCAAGCTTCGACACTATTTTGACTCGCATCCTATAACGGTGGTGTCCCAGTACCCGCTTGGGAAAGTAATCCAGAATCCTGAGGCTGAAGGAAGGATAGCTAAGTGGGCCCTCGAGCTGATGGTACAGAATGTGACATACGCGCCGCGCAGTGCTATCAAGTCACAAGTGTTGGCGGATTTCATCGTTGAATGGACAGAGATTCAGACTCCGCCGGCACCAATCGAACACGAGACATGGACAATGTATTTCGACGGCTCCGTCATGAAGGAGGGAGCAAGTGCAGGCCTTGTCTTCATCTCACCTCTAGGTGTGCGTATGGAGTACATGGTCTGACTGCATTTTCCTACCTCCAACAACATGGCCGAGTACGAGGCGCTCGTCAACGGCCTTCGAATCGCGATCGAGCTCGGAATCCGTCGTCTCGAGATCCGTGGGGACTACGAGCTCGTCGTGGATCAGGTTATGAAGGAGAAGAACTGCGTCGACCCCAAGATGGCGGCCTATTGTCGAGCCGTGCGTCAGCTAGAAGACAAGTTCCATGGGCTCGAGCTCCATCACGTGCTGCGCGACTTTAATAAAGCTGCAGACATCCTCGCCAAAGCAGCATCAAGCCGCAAGCCTGTACCACACAGCGTATTTGCTAGCGACTAGCATGTACCGTCAGTTCAAGTTGACAAAGAACAACCACCAGAGCTCGAGGTGCCAGAGGTCATGGAAATTGATCAACCACAAGAGCCAAACTTAGAAGATCCTGACTGGCGTTTTCCGATCCTTGAGTGGCTAGTCGAGGGGAAGTTGCCCTCCGACCAGACGGAGGTGCATCGCATCTCGCGACGAGCCAAATCATCCGTCCTTATAGACGGTGAACTCCACAAGCGAGGCGCGGCGGACATATTCATGCGTTGCATTCAGAGGGACCAAGGCCGAGACCTACTTCAGGAGATCCATGCGGGCACCACGCCGCCGCAAGAACTTTAGTCGGAAAGGCTTTCCGACAAGGTTTTTATTGGCCCACTGCTCTGGCAGACGCCAAGGACATAGTGCGACGCTGTGCGGGTTGTCTGTTCTATGCCCGCCAGACTCACCTCCCTGTGCAAGCACTTCAGAACATCCCCATCACTTGGCCGTTCGCGGTATGAGGGCTGGACATAGTCGGGCCATTCAGGCAAGCGCCCGGGGGCTTCACGCACCTACTTGTAGCAGTCGACAAATTCTCCAAGTGGATCGAAGCCCGACCCATAGTCAAGGTCCGCTCCGAGGATGCTGTTGCGTTCTTCACCGACATTATCTACCGCTTCGGGATTCCGAACTCGATCATCACAGACAATAGCACACAGTTCACGAGAAAAAAGTTCCTCAGGTTCTGCGATGACAACAACATTCGCGTAGACTGGGCTACTGTTGCACATCCGAGGACCAACGGGCAGGCCGAGAGAGCCAATGGCATGATCCTACAAGGATTGAAACCTCGAATTTTCAAACGCCTCGAGAAGTTTCGGGCAAGAAGGGTCACAGAGTTGCCGTCCGTTCTCTGGAGCCTGCACACCATGCCGAGTCGAGCAACCGGCTCCACACCATTCTTCATGGTGCATGGATCGGAGGTGGTACTCCCGACAGATATTGATTATGGAAGCCCGAGAGTCCGGGCATACACTGAAGAAGGGAACCAGGTCGCGCTCGAGGATGCGATCGACCAGCTCAACGAAGCGCGCGATGTGGCGCTCCTACATTCCGCCCGGTACCAGCAAGCTCTACGGCGCTACCACGAGCGCAACATCCATGAGCGCCAATTCCAAGTCGGAGATCTAGTACTTCGACAGGTCATGAGCAACAAGGACCGACACAAGCTCGCGCCCCCGTGGGAGGGGCCGTACATCGTCGACCAAATCCTCTGACCCGGAACACTCAAGCTACGACACGAGGACGGCACAATCATCTCCAACGCATGGAACATAGAACACCTACATCATTTTTACCCTTGAGTAATGTTTCCTGTTTCAAACTCATGATCAATGAATAATGCCTTGTGCCTTTGTTCTCGTTTCATAAGTTCTCATCTCCTTATGTTGGCATCTTTTATGTATGTTTCAACGCTATCTAAAGGCTGAGCGGCAAGTGTCCTTGCGCCCATGCAAAAACACTTACCGCTCGGGGGCTACCCGGGGCGCGATGCCCCCCTTTCATTTTCCTGTTTTCAAAACAAAACTCTCTGACAACCTTATCGTGACCAATCGCATGAGCGAGCGGTTCCTTTTTGGCGGGACACCTTCACCTCGCGAGGGGAAAGGATGTCGATCTGCGAGCGTTTCGATGTTATTGCTTGTCCAAGGCTCTTAGCACTTACGCCCCTGCAGCTACGGTACGAAGACTTGCAAGTGCAGCTCGGACCCACAGGTTGATGTCTGATTACTTTCAGAAGGTACTCGGGTAACCGCTCGAGCTCCGGCTCAAAACAGTTTTCACGAAAAAATACGCGGGTCTCTTTTTAAACATCCCTAAAGTACTCGGGGGCTGCGGTTACGTGGTGGCGCTTTACGACTTAGACTAATCGGGTTCTCCGACTCCTACGCCACGCACGGCTCAGAGTAAGGATTCGGTTGGCCTAAGTTCTTAAGCATCACTACTTTATTTCATAGTCGCCCCTAAGTGCTCGGGGAAGGCGTCAGAAATAACGATTTCGAAACAAAATAAAAAGCTGTTCGAATTCAGCACGCATACAAGTTTCGTTTGGCTATTATATAACTTGATACATCTAATGGGAAGGCCCAGAGCCGTCTGTAGGTGTGTCTCTTGGAATTAGGTCCAGGTCCTTCAAGGCGGCGTCAGCCAAGGCGCGAGTGAAGACGGCATAGTCCTCCTCGATCTTATCGTACTCCTCGTTCGAGTAGCCGGGGGCCTAGCCGCCGCTCAACGCCGGGAGGTCCAGGCCCTGATAGTCCGAGTTGAACAACAAGAGGACCCGGTGCACCACCTTCTGAGACGTCTCCAGCTCCTTCTCCTTGACAACGCCCGGCAGAAGGTTGACCCGGTCACCGAGCGTCTGGGAAGGCATCTGGACAGGGGGGACGCCGAGTTCCGACAGGATCCGCTTGATGAATCGACCGAACTTGGTACGATCCACGATATCCCTCTTGCGCACCTCCTCTGCCTCGTGCTGGGCCTTCCAGGAGTCCTCGAGCTCAGCCTTGACCCCTGGAAGGGGAATGGGTCAGAGTTTGGTTTCGGGAAGTGCCAGCTGAGAAGAAAAAAGACACGGCGAGGAATCATACTTGCAAGATGGTCTGACAAATTCTTAGCCGTCCCATACATCTCATGGATCTTAAGCACGGCGTTGGTGAGTTCTTGTGACTTCTCCACGACCTTAACGACCACGGCAGCACGAGCCAAGTGGAGCCCTGACAAAATCAAAAAGAAAATTAGTCAGCACCTGCGACAAGCAGCACGAGGAAAAAAGGGGATCACGAAGGCTGAAAGTGCGAAGCGACTTACCATCAATATCTTGCGCCAGTTTGCTGCTGCTTTCTCAGAGGCGGGCCCCCTCATCGGTGGCCCCCTGCAGCTTGGTGGAGAGGTCACAGACCTGCTTGTTCGCCATCTTAAGGTCCACCTCAGCATGCACCAGATCCTGCTGCAGGTCCGCCACCTTCTTCTCGAGTGCCGCCTTCTCTTCGGCGGCGGCCTGGGATGCAGCCTCGGCCGCGGAGGCTACAGCGGTTGCGGTCCGGGCCGTCTCGGCAGCCGCGGCAGCAACAGTCCGCAGCTCCATGGATGTTGCCTCCACCTGGGTGAGCTTGGCCTCAAGGGCCGCTTTCTCTGAAACGGCGGCGTCCGCAGCAAACTGCGCGGCCACCGCACAGTCCTCTGCAGACTTCGCCGCGGCTTCAAGCGCACTCCTCGTCGACACTTCGCTCGGCGTCACCCCTGTAGCCGCCAATCAGGCGGCAACCAGCTGTATCTCCAGCTGGGCCTTCTCGACCCGGAGCTCCTCGATGGAGCGCGTCTTCCTGGCGCTGCAGCTGGCAAGCACCTGGGCAGACTAAAAGATCAAACAACAGAAACGATCCAGAAACAACAACACAGAGTCGAGATTGGGATCGGCTAACTCACCGACGAGGCCGGAATGACCAGCTCATTGACGGCCTGCTCCGCCCACCGTAGGCCCCACTCGAAGCGGTGACGAGCCGTGGCTTCCTCGTCCTCATCATCATGTGTCTCGGCTTCACGGGCTCCGGTCCATGGGGTGCGCCCGAGACCAAGGCCATGCTCTCCTCCCGCGGTGGCCGAGAAGGGGTGGGCTCCCGAGCTCTCTGCGACCTCTCGAACGGTGATCGGGGTAGCGCAACCCACCACGTTCTCGAGGGAAGCAGACGCCTGCACATCAGGGTGATGCGAGTCTGCGACCTCCACCACCTCTGCAACATCGGCGGCGGGCTGGCGCGACGGATCTAGCGGCACAATGGAGTCCGGCCTCGCTTCTGCCGACTGGGTCCTGGACTCCTCCGGGCTCGTCACGGCCTCCTCGACCGCGACAACGACCTCTGGTGCGAGCGGTGCGGGCATCTCGGCTGGCAGCTCCTCCAGAGCCAGTAGACACTGCTCCAACTTGGCCGCATAAGCAGCTACACCATCACTTGGGAGATTAGGCCCCTCCGTATTGTGACCTCCGGGAGCTGCACGGATGACAAAGGGGCCGTCATCTCCTCGGTCTCACCGCCGCCGGTGCCCGACGCCGGGGGCGCGTCCGCCTCTGGAGCCATCTGCGCGTTGACGCCTCTATCGACGATAGGCACTGTCGGGGGCTCGGTTTGCTCGGGGGCTCCCTGCCCCGCGGCCACGTCTCTATCCCCTAACGAGGGTGGGGGCGCAACCACCTCGTGAGCCTCAGCCGCCTCGGCAATCTGGCCTTCGGTTTGTGCCGGCACAGGCGGAGGAGTCAGAGAGCGGGCAGCAGACGGAGGAGCGTGCGCGCTCAGAGCTGCGCGCTTCCACGATGCAAGACTGATTGCGCCGGTGTTGGAACGACTAGCACGAGAAAGTGAGTCAGAAAGTGAAACGAAAAATCAAAAACAAGATGACAAGTTAGCGTAGAACGACACTTACATGGAGGAGGTGACATGGGCCCGCTTCACGGGCCTGGGGGCCACACCTGATGACTCAGGGGCTGGCCTCTTGTTCGCCACCTCACCGGACAGCGGGCTCCGACCTCTGTCCTGGGCGAGAGGAACCTGCATGGGAGGGGTCCCTCCGCCTCGGATCACCAGGGACTGGAGGCGCCGCGGAGGAGCACTCATGTTCTCCCCCTGTGATGCACTCAGAGCAGGAGTCGGCGATGTCGATCTCACCAGGAGAGGTGACCACCTCCTCGGTGAACGCGACCCCCACCGCGATGAGTTGATGGAGGGACGGTAGGCGGATGGATCACGGTCCGCCGGCCGCCTGGACGAATCGTCTCGCCGCGGGGACCTCCTCCTCTCCTTTTGATGCTCCTGGCCGCCAGGGTTCGACCGGGAGCGAGTCACCCGCCGATCTTCTTGGGCGGGGCGAGAAGGCGGATGCGAGCTGGAGCTCGTCCCCTGCTCATGGGCGGCCAGCTCTGGCTGCTGCCTCGAGCTGCTCCCCACGGCCTGCCGCTGGGGAGGGGGTGACACAGACGACAGCGTGCTCCAGTCGACGCCAGCGCCTCCGTCATCACCAGACCATGGCGGTGACGAGGAGGGATCCTCGTTCGAGGAGACGGCGACCTCTTTCATCTTCCTACGCTTGGCCTTATCCTTGTGCTTGGCCTTGCGGTCGGCCCTCCTCTTGTCCGCGGCGGCCTGGGCACGATTCGGCATCACGTCCTAAGGAAGAGGGGGCTTCGCGAGGAGAGGGGCCGCAGGCCAGACAGGGGAGAATACGAGAATCAAACACACAGAATGCAAAATAATCGGAAAGCTAGTCGGAAAGAAGAAGAACTTACATATTTTTGGTCCCCTATCGGGGGAGCATGGGTAGAAGTTGGGATGGTGGCCACGAGTAGGTGGCCTTCCCGATTGCCAGCCCTACTCGGTACTGGATTTCGTTTAGCGAGGGGAGTCGGGGCGCCGTCACGGTCCCTTCGAAGGGAGCCTTGTCCGGCGTCATCTGGCAGATGCGCAGGCGACGCCGCTGGAGCGGGACGATCCCCAGCGCGTGGTACTGACCGATGACGGCCACCAAGTCAACCCCAGCGTCACGCAGTTTGGACAGCACCACCCAGCAATCCCCGAGCAACCTCTCTTGCTCGGCCTCCGGGGGCCCGTAACTCCAGTTCACTAGCGCCTCGACGATTGAGGCACCGGTATACCCCAGGAGCAGGTGCTCGGGGTCATCCTTGAGGTAGAACCACCCTTTGTGCCAACCGCTGTTGGAGCTGGTCAGTGTGCCGGAGATGTACTCGTCCCCCCTGCCCGTCTTCATCCGGAGGTTGGCGCACCCGATCGTCGCCGGAAGTGACCTGTCCTTCAGGCACACGAACTTGAAGAAATACCGGAAGAGGTGCCAATGCGCACCCACTCCCAGATACCCTTCACACAGCGCCTCGAACGCCGCCATGTGCTGGATGCTGTTGGGGTTGAGGTGGTGGAGCTGCAGTCGGTACTCCGTGAGGACGGCGCGGATGAATCGCCCGGAGGGAACAAAGAAGCCCCGCTCGTGGAACGCCACGAACGAGACAACATAGTCGGGCGGCGGGTGCGAAACTGACTCATTGCCCGGGATCTTCAAATCCTCGGCGACAGTGGGCACCGACAGCAATCCGGCAGCGCCAAGGTGCTGAAGGGTCGCGCGGGTGACGTTGGAGCGCGTCCAGTTCGACATGGTGTTGTCAGGCTCGAGGGCATGAGGTGGATGCAAGATGCGGCGGCGGCGACAGCGCAAGGGATAAGAGCGGACGAGCTACCGGCGCTGGCAAAGGCAAGGAATCGGGGGAGAAAGTACGGAGCTCAACCGACGTGCGATTTATAAGGGGCAAGCGTGGCTGCTGGCATTAAATTTTGGCCCCACCACACCGAAAAACCGCTCGCTCGATGGGCGCATCCCCCGAGGCGACAGGGGCACACCGCGCGACGGTTCGCTACCGGGTGGGCCCACAGACTTGAGCTAGCAGTGCGTCGTCTCCTCCAAACCGTCGCGATCGCCACGTCAGCCACGACCAACATGACGGACGCAACTACCCATACGGCCACAACCGTCACGACCAGAGTTTTCAAAGCAACGGCAACGTTTCAAGATTCAGAACCCCATAAACGAGTCTACAACTCCTTCATGGGCTCGGGGGCTACATCCGGCGGATGCGCTCATGCGCACCCACCGAGGAAATCAAAGAACAACAATTACAACACTTCCCCGATGATGAGCCTATGAGCGAGTCCTTGACACCCACCACAGGCTCGGGGGCTACTGACGAGGGCCAGGATTAGGGCCCCCTAAGCAATAAGATAATCACCCTCAGGATGAAGTCCTCTGACACCATTGACAATGTCAAGGCTAAGATCCAGGACAGGGAGGGATGCAGATCTTCGTCAAGACCCTCACTGACAAGACTTCCCCACTTCCGAGTATCTTCCGCCTCGCACGAGTACTCTCCACCTCGTACGAGGATTCTCCGCCTCGCACGAGAACGTTTCGTCTCTGAGTATGCTCCGCCTCGCCTCCGACTACCCATTCGCACGAGTAACCTCCGTCTCCGACTAAGATGGGGTCCACACGGGGAAGCCGGAGCGTGGATCTGGGGTCCCACACGAACGTGGCGCCGCCCCAACTCCCAGATTCCTCTGCAATGACACACGTGACGCCCGTTTCCACGCCATGCAAAGACCACAGCTGGCGCGACAGGAGGATGGCCGGGTCTGACAAGAGCCGTAATGACGCATAGTTCATTCCCACGACCTCCGACATGCCGTCCCATCCAACACCAGCTGCACGACACCCCGTCAGAACGGGCACTCGATTGCCACCTACAAACAACGCCTACCAACACTTAGGCCCTAAGACACGCTCAAGAAGGATGAGTCACCGAAAGGACTACTCGGAGAAGATGCCATGTGCCCAGAACAAACAGTAGCAGCGGCACACGCGGCGATTTCCGGCGATACCACAGCTCAGCGCCCTTCAACACCACCTGACGAGCATCAATGACGGAAAAGACTCCACCAAGCCGTAGCACTGTAGCTTATTTTTGTTTTCCCTCTTTTGCCCCTCGCCCTTGCATCTATAAAAGGGGGAGGAGTGCAACTGTTTGAGGGGCAGACCGACCACCAAGTTTGTAACCCCTACTACAGACATCCCTGGCATAGGAACACGAGTACTCGTAACTGGACGTAGGGTATTACTCCTCGGAGACCCGAACCAGTACAAAACAATTGTGTCTCCCGTGTCAACTATCCGGATTAGACACACGATACGATACAAATCTACTGCCGGCGGTTGAGAACCCCAACAGAGGCCCCTCAACCTTTCAACCCTTGCACCGATCCACCACGCACTTCCCCGATCCAGCAGAACAGCGGCCCAACTCAGCCCGCACACTCCTCTTCTCTCTTCTCTCGCCGACAAGCGGGACCCGCTCATCATCCGCCACCTCGCCTACGCCTTTCTCCTCTTTTCCCCTTTTTGCTCCGCCGTGCCAATCCGGCGAACGCCAACTCGGCGAGCTCGCCGTACGCGCCTCTGGTGAAGCCGTGGATGCACACCACCTCAGCGCCGCGCTTCTAACCGCCCACAAGCCGCGCGCTCGCCCTTATAAGCACCGCCGCGGCCGCACCCCAAGACCTAATCTGCCCTGGGGTTTTCCCCCGTTCCGCTGCTGCACCTGAAGAAGAAGAAGGGGAGGAGAAAGAGGCGGGGAAGGCCGTCCGAGGGAGCATGCCGTGAAGCCGGAGCCGTCCGCGGGAGCAGCTGATCACTGAGAAGCTGGCGACATCCCTGCTGTAGCCGCGCCGCCTACTCTGCTTCCTCTGCTTCCCGCTCCGCCGCCGTTCCGCTCCGTTCCGCTTCACCACTGCTCTGCACGTCGACCAGTGGTCATCCGGTGAGCCGCCGCCTCTCTCTCTCGTCTGTGGAACCGGCCATCGCACCGAGGGAGGAAAGGCACCACTTTGGGACCCTGTGATCGCCCTTGCACACGCCGCGCTGCCGCCGCAGACCGCCATCGCTTGTGTCGCCGGCCATCGTGCCGAGCCTTACGCCTGCAGGTGCTGCTGCCGTCGACAATGCGCGCGCGCTCACGCCTTGCTCGGATCCCTTTCTCTCTTTGCACACCGGAGGCCTTGACGTCCTGCTCGCCACGCGGGAGGACAACGTGCACGCGCGAGCAAGGGGAAAAGGTCGTGCCTTTAAGGCCCCTCCGTGCACGCCTCGCCACCGACGCAACCGCGCACGCACGCGTGTCATTGCCTTGCTGCGGGAGCCAGCCCTTCGCCGTCACCACGCCGACCCTGTGTTCACAGGCAAGGGGCAAAGCCCCAGTCTTTTGCCTAGGTAGCCTCACCTAACGCACACATGTGCACGCCTGGGGTTTTGGCGCACCCACGCGCCGACGCCAGTGATCGCCGCACCGCACCGCCGCGCCCGTCCTTACGCCGCCGTCGTCGAGCTCCGCTCCGGCCAAAGGAGGGACCTTTCTTGGCCCTGCCCTGTGCGCAATCATCTCCCGAGTCGAGCCATGCTACTTGTTGACCAGCCGCCACCCTACCTCACCGCCGGCGAGCCTTGCCGCGTCGGAGCCCCTCTGCGGCATCCCCTCAAACACCTGCTGGTGCCGCCCAAAACCTCTGGGGTTTTGCCACACACAGCCGCCCACACGCGCGACACGTCGTAAAGGATACGTGTGGATCTTTTGCGGCCGGCCACTCACGGCCAGGCCACGCGTCGAGCCACACCGCAGCACGCCGCAACGATCCGCTCGGGATCCGCTGCGCCCCGCCACATGCGCTGCCGCGCAGGCAGCCACGTGTGCTGCCGCCGGCTTAAAGCCGCTCACGTGGCTGCCGCGTTAGCCGAAGAGCCAGCCACCCACCGGCTTTAAGCCCGGGTAGAGTCAGCTAGAAATAGTTAATGGCTAGCCTAAAGTCTGTAATATTGTGTATGCGTATTTTAATTTCAGAAATGTATTTTCCTTTAGAAAATTCATAGTAAATCTGTGATATCCCGACCCAAGGCTTAATAGGATTGATAAGGATACTCATATCAACAAGTTGCAACTTCTTTTCCGGAAGCCCATCTCAAAAAAACTCCAAAGTTAAGCGTGCTTGGCTTGGAGCGATGGGTGACCGACCGGGAAGTCCTTCCCGGGTGCGCATGAGTGAGGACAAAGTGTGCCAAAAAGACATGTGTTGGTTTGTGAGGGCATTCATAGGGTCCTAGAGAGCTGCCAGGCGTAGACGAGCCCGGCCTCAGGGAGGCGGGTCGTTACAAATGGTATCAGAGCCGACTCTCGCGGTTTCACGGGCGCATGCAGTTGCAGTTGTGCAGGCATGGTGTGCAGAGTTGGTGTGGGCCCTGAGTGGTCACACAGCATGGCACGTGCGCTCGCACTGGACCCACGGACGTGGCCAAGAGAGGACGTTCCTGGCTTGGGGTTGATCGACGAGGACGTCGATCTTCTAAGATGGGTGTATGTGATATCCCGACCCAAGGCTTAATAGGATTGATAAGGATACTCATATCAACAAGTTGCAACTTCTTTTCCGGAAGCCCATCTCAAAAAAACTCCAAAGTTAAGCGTGCTTGGCTTGGAGCGATGGGTGACCGACCGGGAAGTCCTTCCCGGGTGCGCATGAGTGAGGACAAAGTGTGCAGAAAAGACATGTGTTGGTCTGTGAGGGCATTCATAGGGTCCTAGAGAGCTGCCAGGCGTAGACGAGCCCGGCCTCAGGGAGGCGGGTCGTTACAAAATCCATTTTAACTCCGAAAAATACAAAACCTTTTCCAAAAATCTTCTAAAAACTCAAACTCCGTACTAGGCTAGAGTTTGCCTCCTTTTTGGGTCTTATTTGTTTTTCCTCTTGGAGTTAATTACTTCGCAGCCATGTTTATTTATTTATTTACGATTCTAGGAGCCGCCGGAGCCGGAGAGCTGAACCTGGACTACGACGACGACCTCGGGTACGACGACTACCCGCTCCCAGGTTCACGCCCGACCTATGTTGAATGCCCATTAGGCATTTTTTAGAACTGCTAGCGCTTTACGTATGCATGATAATGAAAGTGATGAAACCTTGCACTGCCCTTTTTAAATACCTTGTCCTTGATTGACCTACTACTACTACTATATTTATGCGTGATTATACGCGAAGCTTCACTGTGCATGTGTTGGGATTATGTGGTAGTATTCTTGGCGTGTGTGGGGCAAAAACTGGCAGGAGAAGGTGTTTTTGGGTGACTTGGCGGGGGTGAGCTCAAGACAACCCGATCCGGGATCGGGAGCCAGGGTTTGTCTTCTCGGGCGATTCCCATTTTTGTACCTATGGCGGGTACACGATTTTAGGAGCATAGGTGTTGGGGTTTTTGTGATGACTTGGAGGATAGGAGCTCACCCCGGTCTGAAACCGAGTGGGTCGCTTTGTTATACGGGACTTTCGTACACACCACCTCGCCAAGAGTGGGGATAGGGCCGTTTTGACCCTAGCAAGTGCGATACCATACCTGCTAGTAGGATACAGGGTATCAGTGAGAGGGTATAGGGTGAAGTCCCTTCCCTTTTGGGCGCTCCCCGTGTTGCCACATGGGGCATGTTCACAGTTCTGAGGTGGTCCTTTGCGAGGGACCGCATCGAGACCCGGATGCAGGATGGAATCGTAACTCCTAGGAGTTCGTTCGGTTGGGTAGGCTCGGTCGGGCGTACACCGTCCGGGTGCTATTCTGAGTTGGGTACTGGTGTACACGCTCTGCAGAGTTTAGATCTATACGTATAGCCGCGTCCTCAGTTATGGACATGCCTGTTGTTTACTCTGACTCTTACGTTTTGGGATTTTTACCTCCCCCTTATAGGATGTGAGTGTATGGTGAGCCGTGGTTGTACTCGAGGAGGGGGCGTTGCTTCCTTTGCCTCGCGGATCCGGGTGCAATCATTGAGGTGCAAGGAGTGGGAGTTCTTGCACCGACCCTAGTTGGAGATAGGTTCTGGTGACGGTGATCTGGGTGACCAGGTGTAACCGTTTGTGGATGAGTGATATGGGAAATGGTGGGAATTTGGAGATGATATTCTATTTATATTGTTGCTGCTGCTGCTTAGGAAACCCAGCCTCTACCTTGTTCCTTTCTTTACCTTTAGTAGTAGGCCACTTAAAGCTTGCATATGGTTGGTGACGTGGACCTATCCCGATCCTTGGGGATAGCCCCTGAGCTTGCAGGGTACGAGTCAGACTTCGACAACAATGCCGACGGATGGTACGACTGAGGGGCACGATGCTTCGCTCAAGGATGCCTGTGGGAGAGAAGAATAAATATGGAGACACCTTCTGGAAGCTAGCTACCGCTGCGTAGGCTCTTATTCATGTTATTCCGCCAAGAGGCATGTAATGATGTACTCCTTTATTCAGGACATGTAATAATATTAATACTCTGATGCTTTATTTCGCTGTATGGTTGTGATATTTATCTGTGATGGATGTCTGAGTGTGATAGCGACTGATCCAGGGACTATCACGAGAGCAGAATGACGGGTTTTCCTCTTTTGAAAACCCGGGTCGTTACAGATGGTATCAGAGCCGTACTTGACCGTAGCACGTGCCCTTAGAAATGGTCGATAGAAATTAGGACTCTAAACGGTCTCTTTTGCTATATACAAATTCTTGGCATATATTACAAAACTTATCCTTCTTTGAAAAGTTCTATCTCACCTGCGTTAACTAGAAATTTCTTCTGTGTCACAGGAAATGGCTCGACAGGAGGTAGAGCTCCTCCCGGAGCACATGGAGGGACTTGCTTGTTGGGTGGACCGGGTCGTCCTCAGGTTGGGGATTCCCCCTACTCACGTCACCTACCGCGTCGAGGATGTACCGACTCTGTCAGGCTCACTGGTGCTTTGCACGGTGGCCATCCTACCCCACCCGGCGCGTCCAGACTTCTCCGGGATGCTGGAGCACAGCACAGGACCGAACGTGAGGAACGCTGTTGACACCGCCTGCAGCCACGTACTTCGCCACCTATTGGCTAGGTACCGCGACGTGTACAAGACTGGAGACTTGCGGCTGATCCCCCAGGACTACTACCGAGTGGCTCCGATCGTGGGAGGACTGCCTGACCCTACGGCACTCTACGAGGAGCAGGTTTTCCAGGCTCCTCTACACGAGTCCGACGAGGCGCTCGTCACCACAGGGAGCAACCTCGTGGACCTCGACACTCACGCCCGCCGACTGAGCGAGCAGACGAGTGGACTCTTCGGCAGACTGGAGCACACTACGATGGAGGTCCGTCAGCTTCTACCCCACGGACAGAGGTTGGACATGGAGAACCGTACGTTACGCCAGCGAGTCGAGCAGCTTGAGCGTGGGCTATGCCACGCCAACTCTTTGGTGGTGCAGGCAGAGACAGAGAGAGTGACTGCACGTGAGGAGATGCTCTACGCTAAGGAGGACCTTCGCAAGCAGGAGGCCAAGTTCAGCCGCCTCTTCGACAAGATGAACCAGAAGGATGCGCTGCTTGCCGCTCAGGGACACCGTCTTGCTCGTGAGCAGATCAAGGTTGTCGAGCTTTCGAAGAACAAGGACGCCAACACCGCCAACCTCGCTGCACTCACCAGGACTTCTGTGTTTCTGCTGGACAAGTGCAAGATGATGCTGAGGACTTGGAAGGACGCTGACTCTCTACGTGTGGACGAGCTCCACAAGCTCAACATTCACCTGCCACCAGAGGACCAGTGGGAGATCCACCAGGAGACCTTCAAGCTGCACCCGTCCGCTCTCAAGCTACACCTGTGTCCGATGGCTGACATGCCTACTCCGGTGGAGTCCCAGGAGGTGAGGGCTGCTCACGCCATGCTGACCCGGATGTTCCCGAGAGACTTCCCCGACGAGGACCGTCACCTAGTGACGTACAAGAGGGCTCGCACCGAGTAGTGTGCTGGAGCAGGATCATGCTAATAAGAGTAGAGTTGTAATATAGGTAGCTACCATGAGTTGTCCCATGCAGCCGAGAGCCTGTTCCGATGCATGTGGAGTTATGGGTCTTTTCACACCATAGATGTGCACACCCTTTTGAGATCATGTAACGTTATATTAGATCGCTGCTATGTGTGACCTCCAAGGCTTGAGTTAGCCTCGAGGAAACTAATGTACTCATAATGGATGCTGATTGTTTGGTTTTAATGGAGTTAATCGTTCTTATTGCCTTTTTCCTTTGAGTGTTAGAATTATATTAGTAGAAATATTTTCATGCTTGTATATCAGACTCAATTTGTTGGTGAGTGACGTCTCTAAAGTTTCATTTGTCCTTGGTCATGTTTTCAGTAAGATGTCCATCAGGAGGTCAGGGTGTCTGTTGGCACACCTCGAGGAGGCCGAAGCCGAGGAAGAACAAGCCCTGCCAGTCCGTGGTCGTGGATGTGGCCGCGCTCCCGCACGTGGGCGTGGACGCGCTGCCGCTCGTGCTCATGGACACGCACCCATTCGAGGATGAGGACGAGGTGCTGTGGTGCCACCACCGCCGCCTCCGCCCATCGGTCAAGGCGATGCTGAAGTAGGAGAGGAAGAAGCTGAAGGAGAACCTGAGCTGGCGCCAGCTCCCCAGGGTCGTGGGCGTGGTCATGGCCGTGGAGAAGCACCACCACCGCCACCGCCTAACCTGGTTGAGGTGATGGCCGCTCAGACTTAGCTGATGCAGAGGATGGCTGAAGCTGTCGAAAATCGAGTCAACGGTGGGAACCGCAACATCCCGCTGGAGGAGGACTTCGCCAAGAAGATCGAGAGGTTCCTCCGCCTGAAGGCCCCTACCTTCAGTTACTCGGATGATCCTCTCGACATCGATGACTGGCTCCACGTGATCGAGACGAAGCTCGACCTCACTGCCTACACTGATGAAGAGTGTGTGGCTCTCGCCGTCCACCAGCTCGAGGGTCCTACCAAGTCATGGTGGGACAACTACTCTGACAGCCACCCAAACCCAGCTTTCATCACCTGGCTGGAGTTCTGTGAGGTGTTCCGCGAGCAATACCTGCCGCGGGAACTCATGAGTCAGAAGGCCCAGGAGTTCCGCACCATGACTCAAGGTGCAATGAGGGTGGAAGAGTACGAGAGGAACTTCATGAAGATGATGTGCTATGCCCCCGATGACACCAACACCGACGACAAGAAGCAGTTCTGGTTTCTGCGAGGCCTCCACCATGGTCTCCGCCAGGGCTTGAAGGCCAGTGAGCACAAGTCCCTTCGCCACCTGGTGAACAGGGCGATCGCGCTCGAGGAAGAACGGAGGGGTCATGAAGAGCGCATGAAGGGCAAGAAGAGGATGGGAGATCGGGACCATGGCGACCGATCCTTCCAGAGGCCGAGGAGTGGGCAGAGCAACCTGTTGAGAGGGAGGTACCGCCCGGGGAACAACCAGCCCGGACGTGGTTTCGGAGGGAGACGTGCACCGTGCACCGTACCCAGGGGGTAGGAGCTCCAACTACCAGCAGCAGGGTGGTGGCTACAACCGTCCGCAGCAGTTTGCGTCAAGACCCGGCACTGAAGGTTTCACACCTACGTGCTACGCCTGTGGCAAGCAAGGCCACAAGTCGTACGAGTGCCCCAGCAAGAAGAACGCTGCTACACCTGCCAAGGCACCAGCTCCAGGAGGGAGGCCACCTCAGGCTACACCCTAGCAGACCGCTGACCGTGGGAGACTCAACCTCTTGACTGAGGAGGAGGCTGCCGACGCTCCTGACGTCGTGATCGGTGAGTTTTTAGTTTATGGTGCAAAAGCTTTGATTCTTTTTGATACTGGTGCAACTAGTTCTTATGTGTCCTCTAACTTTGTAAACAAAATGTCTCTCCCCATGACTCCCCGACCAAAACCTATTGTGACGAGCTCGCTGCTCGGAGATATCAGGTGCACCTTGCTATGCAAAGGTGTGGAAATGTTCATCAAGGGTCACAAGTTCCTCGGAGATCTGACTGTGCTGAAGTCCAATGGGATTGATGTTATTCTGGGCATGGATTGGATCACCGCTCACAAAGGAGTTATCTCCTCGTCACCTCGACAAGTGACCCTGATACACCCCAAGGGGACGAAGATCACGTTTGAGCCGCTGAAGTCACGAGATGTACCAGCTGTGTACAACCTCACTATGAAGACAGTGGTCGATGTTCTAGTGGTTTGTGAGTACCCCGATGTCTTTCCTAATGATCTGCCGGGGTTACCACCAGACCGCGATGTGGAGTTCGTGATCAACTTTGTGCCAGGTACAGCACCCGTGGCGCAAAGTCCTTACAGAATGGGCAAGTTAGAACTAGCAACGCTGAAGGAAGAATTAGAAGCTCTCCGACAGAAGGGGTACATCCGACCAAGTGCATCACCTTGGGCTTCACCAGTGATGTTTGTACCGAAGAAGGATGGAACGCAATGGCTGTGCGTTGATTACTGTGCTCTTAATGTGGTAACCATCAATAACAAGTACCCGTTGCCACGCATTGATGACCTGCTCGATCAGTTGAGAAAGGCAAAGTACTTCAGCAAGATTGACCTTCGATCCGACTATCATCAGATGAAAATCCGCCCTGAGGACATCTACAAGACAACATTTGTGACCCGGTACGAGCAGTATGAGTTCACTGTCGTATCGTTCGGTCTTACGAACGCCCCAGCTTACTTCATGAACATGATGAACAAGGTATTCATGGATGAGTTGGACAAGTTTGTCATGGTTTTCATTGACGACATCTTGGTCTTCTCGAAAACTGCTGAAGAACATGCAGAGCATCTGAGGATAGTGCTGGAGAAGCTGAGGCAGAATCAGTTGTATGCCAAGTTCAGCAAGTGCGAGTTCTGGCTAGAGGAAGTCGCATTCCTTGGGCATGTATAATCAGGGAAAGGAGTGGTAGTTGATCCCTCGAAGATTGAAGCTGTGTCAAAATGGCAGTCGCCCAAGACAGTCACAAAAATCAAGAGTTTTCTCGGAATGGCAGGGTACTACTGCTGGTTCATCGAGAATTTCTCCAAGATTGCGAAGCTGATGACCGAGTTTCTTAAGAACAACACGCCATTCGTGTGGAGTGAAGCAAGCTTCCAAGAGCTCAAGACCCGACTCACCACAACTCCTGTGTTGACGCTCCTCGATGACAACAAGGACTTTGTGGTGTACTGTGATGCTTCAAGGTAGGGTCTTGGTTGTGTGTTGATGCAAGAGGGCAAGGTGGTCGCGTATGCTTCAAGACAGCTTCGGAAGCACGAAGAGAACTACCTGACACATGACCTCGAGTTAGCCGTTGTTGTCCATGCTTTGAAGATATGGAGGCACTACTTGATGGGCAACAAATGTGATTTCTACACGGATCACAAGAGTCTGAAGTATATCTTCACCCAGTCAGAGTTGAACTTGAGGCAACGAAGATGGTTAGAGTTGATAAAGGACTATGACCTCAACATTCACTACCACCCAGGCAAAGCAAATGTCGTGGCCAATGCTTTGAGCCGAAGAAGCTATTGCAACGACCTGATGGTATAGGAGGAACAGCCAGAGTTGTACAAGGAGATAGAGAGATTGAAGCTCGACATCGTCGAGAAGGGTCAGCTCAATGAGTTGAGGGTGAAGTACGATCTAGAAGACCAAATCAGGCAAGCCCAGAAGAAGTGTCCTGAGATTGAAGAAGTGAAAGACCTTCTGACGAGAGGTAAGGCCCCTGAGCAAGGCACGTTGTGGTTGAAGGATCGCATATGTGTGCATAGTGTTGAGGAGATTCGGAAGACGATTCTGAAGGAAGCTCACGACTCCCGGTATTCTATTCACCCTGGATGCACTAAGATGTACCAAGACTTGAAGGGTCGATTCTGGTGGGAGAACATGAGGAAGGATATCGCTGAGTATGTTGCTCGATGTGACACATGCCAGAGAGTGAAGGCGGAACATCAAAGACCCGCCGGACTGCTACAGCCACTAGAGATACCACAATGGAAATGGGATGATATCAGCATGGACTTCGTAGTAGGTTTACCCCGCACTCAGAAGGGAAATGACTCAATTTGGGTGATTGTGGACCGTTTGACCAAAGTAGCACACTTCATACCAGTGAAGAACAGGTTCAGTGTGAGTCAGTTGGCCGATCTGTACGTGGAGCATATTCTGAGGTTGCATGGAGCACCCCGTAGCATTGTGTCCGATCGTGGCGCTCAGTTCACTACTCAGTTCTGGAAGAGCCTGCATGATTCAATGGGCACACACTTGAACTACAGTACAGCATTCCATCCTCAGACTGATGGACAGACAGAACGGGTGAATCAGGTTCTCGAAGATCTTCTGAGAGCTTGTGTGTTGACTTACAGCAATGATTGGGAGAAGAGTCTGCCATACGCTGAGTTCTCATACAACAATAGCTTTCAGGCAAGTCTGCAAATGGCACCCTTTGAAGCTCTCTATGGCAGAAAATGTAGGACCCTGTTGATGTGGTCTGAGGTGGGGGAGAGGACTTTCTTCGGTCCTGCTTCCATTGTTGAAGCTGAGGAAAATGTGGCTAAGGTAAGAGAAAACCTGAAGATAGCTCAAAGTAGGCAGAAGAGCTATGCTGATCCTAAGCGAAGGGATATCTCCTTCGAAGTGGGTGACTACGTCCTTCTGAGAGTGTCACCGCTTAGAGGCACGAAGAGGTTCCATGTGAAGGGGAAGCTAGCCCCAAGGTTTGTTGGACCCTACAAGATTGTGGCAAAGGTGGGGAAACTTGCATATAGGCTGGAGTTACCGCCTGATCTTGCCGGAGTGCATCCTGTGTTTCACATTTCGCAACTCCGGAGTTGCCTCGACCCGAAGCTTGACAAGCATGTCTCCACCGACGCTATCGACTTGCAAGACAACCTGGAGTACTTGGAGTATCCGGTAAAGATACTGGATTGGGCCGAGAAAGCTACACGGAGTACCACCATTCGCTTCTGCAAGGTGCTTTGGAGCAATCACACCGAGTGCGAAGCGACATGGGAGAAAGAATCGGTCATGAAGGAAAAGTACCCACACCTCTTCGAGACGGAGGTAAGTTCTTAATCTCGAGGACGAGATTCTTTTGAGGGGGGGAGTCTGTAACATCCCGCAATTTTATTACAGAATGTTTAGTTAAAGAAAATGAGGATTTAAAATTTTTGGATTAATTGTTTGAGTGCTTGCTAAATTAAATAAGGATGTCTTCTTTTTTTCTCCCCTAAAATCCTAGATTTAATTTTTGGGCTAATAAAAATTTCTAGGAAATATAAAATGCTAGTGTGAGAACCTTGGAGTTCCTTGACTTTTTTTTGGTTTTTATTTGGGTGAGATTCAAATTTGAATTCTAAATTCAAATTTAAATCTAAATAGTATAAGGTTAAAGGGGTTAAGAAAATAGAAAAGGGATCTAACCTGTGCTGGGCCTTGAGTTCGCAAGAGAAGTCTGAAGGAGGCACCTCAACCTTTCAACCTGTGCACCGATCCACTTCGCACTTCCCCGGCCCAGCAGAACAGCGGCCCAACTCAGCCCGCACGCTCCTCTTCTCTCTTCTCTCGCCGACAAGCGGGACCCGCTCGTCATCCGCCACCTCGCCCACGCCTTTCTCCTCTTTTCCCCTTTTCGCTCCGCCGCGCCAATCCGGCGAACGCCAGCTCGGCGAGCTCGCCGTACGTGCCCGTGGTGAAGCCGTGGATGCGCGCCACCTCAGCGCCGCGCATCCAACCGCCCACAAGCCACGTGCTCGCCCTTATAAGGACCGCCGCGGCCGCACCCCAAGACCTAATCTGCCCTGGGGTTTTCCCTCGTTCCGCCGTCGCACCTGAAGAAGAAGAAGGGGAGGAGAAGGAGGCGGGGAAGGCCGTCCGAGGGAGCATGCCGTGAAGCCGGAGCCGTCCGCGGGAGCAGCTGATCACCGAGAAGCCGGCGTCGTCCCTGCTGCAGCCGCGCCGCCCGCTCTGCTTCCTCTGCTTCCCGCTCCACCGCCGTTCCGCTCCGTCCCGCTTCACCGCCGCTCTGCACGTCGACCAGTGGTCATCCGATGAGCTGCCGCCTCTCTCTCTCATCTGTGGGACCGGCCATCGCGCCGAGGGAGGAAAGGCACCACTTTGGGACCCTGTGATCGCCCTTGCACGCGCCGCGCTGCCGCCGCAGACCGCCGTCGCTTGTGTCACCGGCCATCGCGCCGAGCCTTACGCCTGCAGGTGCTGCTGCCATCGACAATGCGCGTGCGCTCACGCCTTGCTCAGATCCCTTTCTCTCTTTGCACGCCGGCGGCCTTGACGTCCTGGTCGCCGCGTGGGAGGACAACGTGCACGCGCGAGCAGGGGGAAAAGGTCGTGCCTTTAAGGCCCCTCTGTGCATGCCTCGCCGCCGACGAAACCACGCACCCACGAGCGTCGTTGCCTTGCTGCGGGAGCCAGCCCTTCGCCGTCATCGCGCCGGCCAGAGCTCCGCCATGGCCATGCCGGCCCTGTGTTCACGGGCAAGGGGCAAAGCCCCAGTCTTTTGCCCAGGTAGCCTCACCTAATGCACACACGCGTACACCTGGGGTTTTGGCGCACCCACGCGCTGACGCCAGTGATCGCCGCACCGCACCGCCGCGCCTGTCCTTGCGCCGCTGCCGTCGAGCTCCGCTCCGGCCAAATGAGGGACCTTTCTTGGCCCTGCCCTGTGCGCAATCATCTCCCGAGTCGAGCCATGCGACTTGTTGACCAGCCGCCGCCCTACCTCGCCGCCGACAAGCCTTGCCACGGTGGAGCCCCTCTGCGGCATCCCCTCAAACACCTGCTGGCGCCGCCCAAAACCTCTAGGGTTTTGCAACACACAGCCGCCCACACGCGCGAGACGCCGTAAAGGATCCGTGTGGATCTTATGCGGCCGGCCACTCACGGCCAGGCCACGCGCCGAGCCACACCGCAGCACGCCACAGCGATCCGCCCGGGATCCGCTGCGCCCCGCCACATGCGCTGCCGCGCAGGCAGCCACGTGTGCTGCCGCCGGCTTAAAGCCGCCCACGTGGCTGCTGCGTCAGCCGAAGAGCCAGCCACCCGCCGGCTTTAAGCCCGGGTAGAGTTAGATAGAGATAGTTAATAGCTAGCCTAAAGTCTGTAATATTGTTTATGCGTATTTTAATTTCAAAAATGTATTTTCCTTTAGAAAATTCATAGGAAATCCATTTTAACTCCAAAAAATACAAAACCTTTTCCGAAACTCTTCTAAAAACTCAAACTCCGCCGGAGAGCTGAACCAGGACTACGACGACGACCTCGGCTATGACGACTACTCGCTCCCAGGTTCACACCTGACCTACTTTGAATGCCCATTAGGCATTGCTTTAAAACTGCTAGCGCTTTACGTATGCATGATAATGAAAGTGATGAAACCTTGCACTGCCATTTTTAAATACCTTGTCCTTGATTGACCTACTACTACTATATTTATGCGTGATTATACGCGGAGCTTCACTGTGCATGTGTTGGGATTATGTGGTAGTATTCTTGGCGTGTGTGGGGGAAAACTGGCAGGAGAAGGTGTTTTTGGGTGACTTGGCGGGGGTGAGCTCAAGACAACCCGATCCGGGATCGGGGGCCAGGGTTCATCTTCTCGGGCGATTCCCATTTTTGTACCTATGGCGGGTACATGGTTTTAGAAGCACAGGTGTTGGGGTTTTTGTGATGACTTGGAGGATAGGAGCTCGCCCCGGTCTGAAACCGAGTGGGTCGCTTTGTTACACGGGACTTTCGTACACACCACCTCGCCGAGAGTGGGATAGGGCCGTTTCGACCCTAGAAAGTGTGATACCATACCTGCTAGTAGGATACAGGGTATCAGTGAGAGGGTATAGGGTGAAGTCCCTTCCCTTTTGGGCGCTCCCCGTGTTGCCACACGGGGGCATGTTCACAGTTCTGGGGTGGTCCTTTGCGAGGGACCGCATCGAGACCCGGATGCAGGATGGAATCGTAACTCATAGGTGTTCGTTCGGTTGGGTAGGCTCAGTCGGCCGTACACCGTCCGGGTGCTATTCCGAGTTGGGTACTGGTGTACACGCTCTGCAGAGTTTAGATCTATACGTATAGCCGCGTCCTCGGTTATGGACATGCCCGTTGTTTACTCTGACTCTTACGTTTTGGGATTTCTACCTCCCCCTTATAGGATGTGAGTGTATGGTGAGCCGTGGTTGCACTCAGGGAGAGGGGAGTTGCTCCCTCTACCTCGCAGATCTGGGTGCAATCATTGAGGTGCGAGGAGTGGGAGTTCTCGCACCGATCCTAGTTGGAGATAGGTTCTGGTGACGGTGATCTGGGTGACCAGGTGTAACCGTTTGTGGATGAGTGATATGGGAAATGGTGGGAATTTGGAGATGATATTCTATTTATATTGTTGCTGCTGCTGAAACCCAGCCTCTAGCTTGTTCCTTTCTTTACCTTTAGAAGTAGGCCACTTAAAGCTTGCATACGGTTGGTGACGTGGACCTATCCCGATCCTTGGGGATAGCCCTTGAGCTTGCAGGGTACGAGTCAGACTTCGACAACAACGCCGACGAATGGTACGACTGAGGGGCACGATGCTTCGCTCAAGGATGCCTGTGGGAGAGAAGAATAAATATGGAGACACCTTCTGGAAGCTAGCTACCGCTGCGTAGGCTCTTATTCATGTTATTCCGCCAAGAGGCGTGTAATGATGTACTCCTTTATTCAGGACATGTAATAATATTAATACTCTGATGCTTTATTTCGCTGTATGGTTGTGATATTTATCTGTGATGGATGTCTGAGCGTGATAGCGACTGATCTAGGGACTATCACGAGAGCAGAATGACGGGTTTTCCTCTTTTGAAAACCCGGGTCGTTACATCTTCAAACCGCTCTGGATCTGCAAAATGCAGAAAAAACCAGCACTATAGCGCCTCCAGCGGCTGCTGCAGCCGGATCTGCATTTTGCGGTGAAGGCCCCTCCGATGCTCATTCCTGGGCATTCTCTCTCCCTGCTGCAAACCAACGGCTCGTTCCTCTCACGCTCCCCCCGCCTCTCTCCCCTCCTCGGCGCCCGCCCCTGCGCACCGCCCCTCTCTCTCTTCCACTCCCCCGCTCGCATGCGCCGCCGTCCGCCGCTGCCTCTTCGTCTCCCCTCCTGCGCACCTCCACCACCCTGGCGCCTCCTCCACTCCCGGCGCCTCCTCCACCTCGGCGGCGGACGGGAGGACCAGGGACGCGGTGGCCTGGATCTGCGGCGGCGGGAGCACCAGGGTCGCGGTGGGGTCCCCGAGGACCAGGGTCGCGACTGGGTTCCTCGAGCTCGGGCCGGCGGGCTAGATCCGCGGCGGCAGGAGGACCAGGGTCGCGGCGCCCTGGATCTGCGGTGACGAGAGCACCAGGGTCGCGGCGAGGTCCCGGCAGCGCCTTCTCTCCTTCCAGCGGGATCTCCTCCCGGCGGCGGTCCCTGTCGAGGTGCGGCGGCGCCCCTCGAGCTGCAGCGAAGGCGAGGTGCGGCCGCGGCGGAGGCGAGCTTCGTACAACGACGGAGGCAAGCTTCGTCCGGCGGCTAATGCGAGGTGTGGCCGTGGCAGAGGCACGGCGGCCTCCCCAGGCCCGAATCCGGCTAGTCCGCGGCGGCGACGGGTGGAGGAGGCCGCGCCGCTGCGTGGGTGCAAGTTTCGCCGGCGGCCGCACTTTCTTCTCTGCTTTCTCGGTTTCTCCGGCGCACCGCGGGAGCCAACCACCGCGACGGGAACCGCATGCCGCTGGAATGCTACCTTTTTTGCAGCGTTCATTCCATCTCTCCTTTGCGGATACTGGCTTTTTTGAAGATGCAGATCCGACACATTGCCGGAGACAGTCTAAGTCCGGCCATCGTGTTTATACTGGACCAATTTGTTACTGGGCCTAGAAAACAGCCCACAAGAACCATATTAACGGTGCAGATGAACCCACATTTCAGTTTTCTTTTTGAATGCATCTCTGTTTTCTGATTTCTAATGATTTTTTGGTATATTATAATCAAAAGGCAACATCATCAATTAACGGCGCATAATCTGAACATTTTCGTCAGTGGTAGAAACGCAATCGTTTTGTACTGGATCCAATTTGTTACTGGGCCTAGGAAACAGCCATATTAACGGCAGTCGGCAGATGACACATTTCAGTATTCCTTCTGAAAAAAATGGATCTCAGTTTTCTTATTTCTAATCTAACTAGGATCGTGCCCGTGCGTTGCTACGGGCAAAACAAATTATCTCTACATGCAAAAGATTTTTAAAATCTCATCACTTGACATGCAATTGCCATTAGGCATGTCATTAGGTACAAAGCATATAATGAAGTAGAAGTTAGATCCATGTGCTATTGTACATGATGTTATCATACTGCGTGAACAACAATTAGTGCAATCGACAATTTCGATATTTAGAAATATATAACACTAATATATATTCTTCAGGACACTACAATGTTCACATGGTAACAAAATCAAGGTAATGGAATAGCTCAGATCAGGGTAAAAAAGGCAAAGTGATATTTTGTCACCCTCCATCACTCCACGGGTCAGGGTAGAAGTCCATTGAACAATATGATATTACTACCAAATTGCTCACCCTCCACTCCATGGATCAAGAAGCCCATTGAAGAATATGATGTTAATCGGACCATGTCCGTGCATTACTACGGGCAAAATAAATTTCATTTAAACATCAAACATTATCATCTGAAATATTTACTTCTACAAACTCATCCAATTTTTAGTTTTCTCTTATTGTGATTACACCTAAAGTCCCATACATGCAGCAAAATAATACCTGTTTTGTAGATGTGTGAGTAACCCACTCTGATCGGCAACTGATGGTGTCTCAGTTATCGTGGCCTGTGATGCAGCAAAATGATTTCTGATCAATACCAACATCCAGCCCTATAAATTTCTAACACACCAGCTCTGAAATTCATACATAGAGAATGTGCAAGCTTGTTTGCTGGGAATAAATAACTGATAGGCATCTCACCTTTGGTATTGATAACTGATATATATTTCACCTTTGGTTCATTTGACAATTTTCCTTACTTGAAACCCCACCTGTAAGATGCTCCTATAAGAAGAACAGAAAAAATCCCAATGATTCCACAGTAAGGAATCAAAGAGACTGTTTAGACGCATGAAGCAAAGCCAAGACCAACTCTCACATAATCATCCATTTCGATCACAGTCATGTTAAACATACAGAAGTTCTCCAGCCCTATGTTTTCTATTTTTGAACTAAATCAATGGGTTTGCTTTAATATCAGACTGAACTTCATCATTATATTCAAGGTATGTGCACTGGCTTTATTAACTAAGTAATATGACACAGATCCACTTGTAATCGAAAATTACAGTCTCAACTTCAAGAGCTTAAACGGCACTCCTGATTTCAAAAACCTTGCTTGAACCAATGTACATATATGAAAATACTTATCAGATTGAAATAACAGAAGTTGCAACTCCAGATTCGCTAAAATTCCTGGATCTTTAAGGACCATCATTCAAAGCTCTAATATCGTGAAAGAGAGTTTGTTAGCCTTACATTGGAATTTAAATAACAAAAGAAAGATTCTTAAGACTATAACTGTAATTACCGACCTAGGCACAGAAATACACCAGAGTAGACAGATTGTGTGACAGAACTATATCAATATGAGCCATGGGATAGTTATAATTCAGGTATGTGTTAACAAGCTAGAGTATCTGAAAACATTATATATAATAACAAATCATGTTATTAGCAGAAATGTGCTATATTGCTTTATCAGTTGATCCTTCCCTCGCCAAAACATGGATGCCACCCAGTTCTCTTCATATACAATTAAAAGTTTGTTACAAGTTGAAGCAATCTACGTGTGAGGTAGTCAGGTATAGTCTTATATAGCTGGACAAAACAATAAGCACAAAGTTTTAATTAATATGACTCATCGCATCCACCAATATTAATAATTAACACACAATCAATTGAAGAAGACATCCATGAGGTAAAGACTGTATCCGCCAACACTTTCATGGCTCATGAGCATTACTGTACAGACTGCAGCAAAAAAAGGTCGATAAGACCATATAGAACTTACCGTGCTTGATTTGGGAGCCTAATTAGGGAATATCTCATGAACAATTGCATTGTAATTTGTACTCCTTCATAGCTTCAACTGTAGCCATGCTGACATAGCACCAAGCTTATGCCAAGCATTCTTGCCATATTGAGATCAAATGCATACATTTTAAATTGAACTATCTTTTCGAAATCAACAAGCATAGGAAGAAGTCAACAATAGTGGTAATGAGGCTAATATAAGAGTGGATATATCGGTTACAACACTTTCTTATTATTGCAAATGATAACCAGCCATTCCAGTTTTGACCAAATCTTGGTAATACTATATATTTGGTAACCCGACGTGGCAGCAGAATACATTGCTTATGTTGATCGATCTGATAGGAACAAGAAACTTGACACATTATATTACCTTTGGTCTAATATTGTCTTAAAAAATGAATTAATATGTATGAATTTCCTAGTATTCCCAAAGCAAATATAAATTCCTCATGGAGCAACCAATCTTTCCCATCGGCTAAAAGGACAACTAACAGTTCTAATTATGGAGCAAAATCGGTTACACTTTGCAATCCATGTAGCGGGTAAAAAGATGTGATAAATAAAAATAAGTCTGAATTACTTAGTGACATGCTTGATTAATAAGATAGTACGTTCGGATCTGAGATAGAATGAACCAAAATTGTACGTGAGTGATAGAGCTGCACAAGTAGGTACATATTGATTTGTAAAGGGGATTAATTAAGATGGAATCGTAGGACTATACATTCAATCATATAATGTAAAAGTAAGTCCAAACATATCAAAAAAAGAATTCAGTTTCTACAGACAATAGGATCATACATATACTCAGTAATTGACAGATTTTCAAGTATGTAAACAAATTGATTTAGATTGCAAGCACATAGACAACCTGTGTAGGACATATTTGTAAATAAGAGTGCATGTTTGTTGCGTGCGCTAAAGGCAACGTCTCAAGCTCACGTGCGCTGTAGATGGGTCGCTTCTTGTCTAGAAATTACGCGGGGGAAAACAGGAGGGACCAAACTCCATCCTCATGCTACCATAAACCAAGCAACAACAGGAAATGGAAGAGATCCAAATCAGAATTTATATTTGGGACAATCAAAGGGAGAATAAATAAAAAAACATGTTGCTGATGTGTTTGGTACAGTCCAAATTGACTCACGAAATCCATCCAAGCTACGACTGGATATGGCATAGTAAGCTTCTGAATTCAGAGCGTACTTACATACAGCTCCAAGTAAAGAATAACTTGCAAAGGATTGTGAACAATAGATTAGATGAATTTTGCAGAAATCTATTTAAAAGCAAGCAATTTTTTTGATCTATTGATTAACAATTAACAATTAAATAAGAGTATTATTGAGTCACATAATGCAAAAATAAGACTGGGCACATAGAAATAGAAAGGAAACAAATGTTAAATGAAACTATGTGTAGATGCTCTTAATTTTACCCATAGAGATAGAACCCATGATGAATTCAGGACAATAGTCACCACAGTCCATGCAGATGATCAAAATGGGCTTCATATTTCTCAAACATGATCATGAATATAAAACAAAAATGAAATCACTGTAGTGGAAGGAATAAATGAACCACATAAGCAGCATGTAGTCAGCCTTAAGGTACTGTTGTAACAGCTCCTAGATGGTGTTTCCTATTACTAAGTTAACTGCAGGGATGAATATTCCAGCCCATATCAGACAAAATTAGACCAACAATAATTCTTGTACTAAATTAACTGCAGGATTGAACAACCCAGCCTATATCAAAACAAAATTATATCAGCAATGATAAGATCCTGCTTTGTTTCTCTATCTTCTTAGTCCTACTATTTCAGCTTATATAAAGTCTGAGTCAATTAAACTGACTACAACTACAGAGATATGAAACCAATGGTAATAGGAAAATGCTGCAAGGAAAATTGATTCACCTATTGAGCTCAGAGATTGAATGCAAGGAAAAGTACTTGACTTGCAGATTTCTTTGAGACAATAAGAAAGAACCATTTCATGATAGAGAGAATGCCCAAGCATCACATAGCATCCTGGTAAACCTGAAAGGGAAGAAATAAACCAACAATCACTGGGATCAATAAATTAAATTGGAGCAATGAAAGTAGAGCTCATAATTAATGTTAGACTTTGCTATGTGACTATGATTTAGTATCAAGCTTATACAGTATTGGATAATAGAGTAAATGCAACAAAGACTGTTTCCATGAAGTCAGGCCTACCGACATGATGTGCTATTCAGAAACAGAAGAAGAAAAACCTGGTTAATTGGCTTGTGCACAAGAATGAAAATAGCTGCACTAAATTCCTGCTTATCAGGTTCAAATTCCACCAAAATGTTTTCCAAGCACAAAACTTGCTTTTAATTAGAATCAAATTCTTACATTTACAGAAATTCATTGGTCAAAAGCATATGAATGAACATCTCTTATGTACTTCTCCTTTGCTGGAGTCTCAGCATGGTTTGTAGCCTTCACAATAGCAATGTCCAGGTCCTGTTACAAGGGAGTTAATAGTGAGATGAGCATGTTAACACTTAACGCCACCACTGCAATGATGAGATGACCTGAATATGAACCCTAATTGTTGTGTTGTCCTTGAGAGCCCCAATGTGCTTCCTAATGCCTGTGCCACCCGCAGCCATTCTCCACTGACCCAATCGATGTCTCCTAATGGGGCTGATTGACCTACAATGAAGAGGCAAAGAGTTCTGCATATGAGTTTATTCGGAACCAAAAAATGGCTATGATGTTCAATTCAAAATTCCAAAACGCATGATTCCAAAACTGAAAAAGGCTATGCTGTTTTTTAATAAGAATAATAGAAACACATAATACGGATTCTAATCCTTGCCTTTCCTGAAATCGTGTTATTGTAGAAGAAGAATTCTAATTATCTAATTCTGATAGATGGACAACTGAAGGAAAGCACTAAGATGGGCTGATAAAACCGAGAGATCGAGAGTACGAAAGAAAGGAGGTCGCGAGATTGGGGAGCCAGGCGGCGGCGCAGGGGAGGACACGGAGGAGATGGAGGCCGCGAGGTCGCCATGGACCTTGACTCACGATCGGTGGCATCACGGGGGAGAGGAGGGCAGGCAGCAGCGTCGCGGGGAAAGGATTGGAGGGGCGAACGGTGGCGGTGCGGAGAAAGGAGAGGGCGGGCGGGCAGCGGCGACTCGAGATGAGGAGGGCCGGCGGCTTCACGGGAAAAAAATAGATCGGAGGGTATGCATCAGTGGGGCCATTGGGAGGGTGCGCCACTGCCGATGGGGGCGGAGGCGCGCGGACGACGAAAAGGTGGGCGGGTGGAGAACGAGTGGCAAGGGCGGGAAGAGGGAGGAGACAAGAACGGGTGGCAGCAGCGATGGGAGAGCGAGTAGAGGAGGACGACGGGCTGTGGTGGCGCAGTGAGAGCAAGGACCAGCGGCGGCGGCACAGAAGGGCGAGGAGAGGAGGGTGCGGAAGAAAGAAGAAGAGAGAGGGCGGATGCGTGGGGGAGGGAGAGCGGACACACGAAAAAAGAGATGGCGGACGCGCGGTGGAGCGGAAAAACGACGTACCATTTTTTTTCATTCTTTTTAGGAGTGTGGAGATGAATAAAAAATGAATCTCGGTTTCCTTCCGAAAATAATAGATCTTAGTAACCCACGATATACAAGCAACAGAAAATTCGCATACATGTGGTAAGAATTTTAAGGAAACTGGAAATGTTTCCAGTCGGTTTTGGTATGTATACAGCTCCAGCGGAAAAACGGGTACACCAGTGCAATCCGATCCCGGGTCGGACTAATCACACCGATCCCGAGTCGGACTAATCACGCCGATCCATAAAAAGCACCACGCGGTGCGCCCCTTCCCTTTCGTCCCTCGTCTCTTCCGCTCGCGTCGCGTCCCTTCTCTTCCTTACAACCACCGAGACTGCCCCACGAACTGCGTGACAGCGAGGAGAACGAACATCGGCGGCAACGACTCCGCCGGCGCCATGCTTCTAATGATGGATGAGCTGAAGCTGCGTATGCGCTGCGGCTGAGTGCACCGCTGCGTCTACGCCGCGGATATGGTTCTCACGCTGACCAAAGACGGCAAGCTCGCAGAGGTCGGCATGTCAGAACACACGCTGCGAGTGCTGGACGATGGCGTCGTGGATCCGCGCACGGGTATGCGCCAGTACCAGGTACGCAGCCGCGAGGGCAAGCGGCTGGTCGTGTCGGTGCGTGAGGAGTAGCGCGGCTTTTTCTGTTTCAGAAGAAAGAAGAAGTGCCGCATTGCCAGCGTCGACCGGAAAATAAGGTCGTTCGGCTGGTAGATTGAATAGTATTCGACTGGTAGATAAGCCGAGCCAAGATCAGCCGAACAGGCTCATTAAATTTCATTGAGTGAGGGTGACCCCTTATGTTTTACTGTAGCAGGTTGCAACAAAGCAAGACGACCTCAGCAGCACGTATCCTGTAGAAAACGAACCCTTTTGTATGTACTAGTGGAGTGCACGTGCGACACGCGTGTGATTTAAAAAGAATTGAATATGAAACCATGTGGTAATCTATATTAAAAGATTACCATATTATCATTGAAATTGAAACTAAAAAACCATAGAATTAACCATTCAAATTGAAATCTAACAATAATGATACAGTGCGAAGAATATCCATCGAACATGTTTCCAAAATTATTACATATAAACTAAAATTTAAAACTGAAACTGCTTCTCAATCTAATTAATCTCGTCAGCACATGTGGTAATAGCAACTTTAATTTTATCGTGCACCATAACTTTTGTACGCAGCTCAGTTCTAACTGTTGCACAAGAAGCATTGTCTCGAGAGACATCTTCCAACCTTGCTAGAATATAGATTTACAAAGATGTATTTTTTTGCTATCTGAAATACAAATGTAATTTATGTAACTGTGGATATAAAAAAAGACCACATCTGCCATTGACATCACGAACACAAGATTATGTATATTGGTTGATACAAGTTTGCTCACTGTGGATATTTTAGGGAGACGCAGATCAGAGGATACATAAGCAATTAACTCATTCATCAAGTATACAAAATAGCACTACGATGCAATTCCTTAATCTTAGTGCAGTAACGATGCCTTGATCAATAAAGGTATAATTTTAATTTGCTCTTTACATCAATAACACTAATGTCTAGTAACACCTCGATCATCTTAATTTTCTCTCATCATTCCTTTTTCATCCTCTTGCGTTTTTATCCTCACGGTCCTACCCTCCCGTCGCCGCCCCCTTCTCTAACCCAAAGCGCCACCCTTGTCTGCAGCTGAACATAATCAGAGCAATCATGTGGTGTGCGTCCATGCAACTCGTGCTGCGGTGCTACGCCGTGCTGCGCAGGGGCATTCTCACCGCAAATGCCGTGGTTCCTCCTTGGGGTTCTCACTCACACATCGCCGATGCTACCGACCAATGCTCATGCCATGATTCGTGGCCATCTGCAATTTATCAATAGATGTTAAAATATGCTATATTGACCAATCAATCGATATTAACTTAATTTAAGCAAGAACATCATTGCAGCCCCGTTCCACAAGTAGTCTATTGGCAGCAGCATTTGCGCTTGAATTGTGGGGACATTAATTTACCTTTGATCTTATGCTTCAAAATTGTTATTGTTAGAGTTGTTTGTCATGGACAAGAAAAATTTAACAATCAAAACTCTCCTAATATATTTTTTAACCGACTCTCCAAATATCATTGTGATGTTTTAGTCCTTCAGATGCAAAAAAATTACTGGTAACTAATCTACTCTAAGATAAATCGTGCACTTGTAGGCTTGTAGCCATCCACAACAATTAGATTTGTCATCTTCTGAATGTAACAATTAGATTTGTCATCTTCTGAATGTTGGAAGCTCAAACAACCGTGTATTCCTCTGACTTTCGCCCAACTGAAGTCTTCAGCTTAATAAGGATTCCTCTAGCTCACACAGTTCAAGCTCTACATGAAACTACTTGATCCAATCACTTCATCTGGAACAATTGATCCAACAGGGAGTATAATCATATGGTTTCAAAATTTATTCTGGAATCAGGATAAAGAAATCCACCTCAAATAATATTGGTAAACATACTGAATCACAAGCCTCTTACAAGCATCAATTTACCCACGCCTTGCTACGAATGAATGTCATGTGAAATAATTGTTAGTTTTGGATGTAGTGGCCCGTATGGTTGTTTGAGCTTCCCCCATCCTCTAGCAAATATCACTTCATATATGCCCTGTCAAGTCATGACATCCTCAAAGATGCCAACCAAATCCTGTTTTGCAAGTTTCTATGAGACTCCATATTACATATAATAAAACCAATAATAAAGCCATATGTTTTGCATTAAAATGAAGTTCCATTATATCCTATCGATGCGCATGGCTACATTTTAACATGACTAAATGCAACATGACTAATCGAATTTTCCATTCTTAAAACATAACTAATTTGGTGAGCATATTATAGGTTTGTTGCGAACAAACTTTGATAACTGGGAGGGTCACTTCGGAAGGCCTATGCCATGCACACAACATCCTATCAAATAGATTGGCGACAGTGTCCAAAAAATAATTTAAAAAAATGAGCAGCCATGTGATATCAGCTCGTGTAATTTGTATTTTCTACAGTAATAGACTGAACTATTAAGTTTAGTGCACATCTTCTGATACAAATAATAGATGGAATGATGGCTTGAAACTTACAGGAAGTAGAGTCCAATTGCAATGCAGAATGCAATGATATATCACATATGGAGTTGACCAAAATAATGAACTTAATTAGGGTTGCATATGGTTTTGAAATGTACGTGTCACACGTGCATTCTAATTTCCGATCACTATCATAGTTAGGTAATAGAAAAATAAGTGTAGATTACATACCCATACAAAAGCTCTCGAATTCAGCCACCATCTGTGAGCACAGTTCCTCCCTTGCCTAAACTTTGTAAGCTTTGACTGCTGCGTATAGGGTTTAGGTTTTTACACCTTCTAAGATTATTACAATTGTTCTACATAAGAGGAAACACAAACACATTATACTTGCATAATTAAAACATATATTGAGTAGTGACCAAGAAGCTAGCCATCATTTCGATAAATCGGAAGCGGAACAAATATTTTAGTATTTTAAAGTAGTATTTTAAGATTTTAGAATTTTTAAATCGGAAGCGGAATCGGAAGCCATCATCTTCTACATCCTTGAAAATTATAGAATTTATATCACTGAAATAAAATGCTTGCCAAAAAATCATATTATATCCTAAAATTGTTAATATAGCCATGAATATTACCTTGCTATAGTGTCACACCTGATTTCCGAAGAGAAACCAAATGCATCTCATATGTGCGTCAGGATCAAATTACACACATATGATAGACGTCATGAGTGAAATATCCATAAAAAGTAATCAAAATGTACAAGAGTTAAACCATTACATTATCTTTTTATTACACTCAGACGGTGGACTCGAAGGTCCTTAAAGCGAACAAACGGTAACTAGACGAAGCAACTCCGTCTTCAGCTTCCACAGGCACATGACTGGGGCATCGCATGCCTCAGAACTCATCGAAGTCGCTGAAGTACTCCTCACCGTTGTTCTCTTCTGAACAGCGGTAAGCAAGGGTGAGCACACTTATGGTTGGAGCTCAGCAAGTTGGGGAAACATGCAAGGCTATCAAGGATAGGCTAAGAGTTTGCAACGTTTAGCATTTTAATGTTGATCAAGTTCTCTTAGCAAGCACATATTTACTAGATGTAAGTTTATACCAACCCACTTAAGTTTTAGAAAACTTCCATCTCAAAACCATACAAAAACCACAATTTAATTCCATCTTCAAGTTTGATTATCATGTGAGGGTCCAAGCCGCTCTTGACCGTGAGCACTGCTGATCGATCAGTTTTAACTCTGTAGAGGTTGTACACTTTACCCACAGTTCGTGTTCCCCATATTGCCCGGGTTGATCAGACCCTTAAACACTGCCAAGGTGAGTGGCTAGGGGTTCACTACGAAGCCTTTACAAAGGCATGCAAAAGACCAACGACCCGCATAGTTACAGATCAGGGTGGACCATAACCCTCCCTAGTGGTCAGCACCTTATCAAAGGCTGCTACCCCAAAAGAACCGGGCTATACCCCTGCAACCCCAACCCCCCGCAGCTCCTTTCGGATAAGGTCATCAGTACATTCACACACCTAATTAATTGGCTAAGCCAGAGCCATATGGACTGTGTTTGTACTATTTTCTTGGGTGGTTCTCCATGTTCCGATTAAATCATAGTGTTCTTGTATTAAACAAATTCATTATCATTTAAGCATAAAAGTCTTTATCAAGAATCACTTTTAACCAACCCATGTTAAGCACCTAAGCAATTATCTACCCAAAAGATTTTATTAAACCGGGGTGTTCCAAGGATCATGGGTAAAATCTAGGTAAGTCCTTAAAAAGGTGTTCCCCTCAATTTAATGCAATACAACAAATAAAAGTAAACTTTAATTAATATGCAATTATTTAGGACAAAGAGGAATATGCAGAGGGAGAAGTCTACTTGCCTTCCTCAACTACAAAGTGATCTTCTTCTTCGAAAGGTTCTTCCTGATCAACTCCGACGGGCTGCTCAATCGAAACAGGCACGATATCTACGAGCACACAAGAAAACATACAATAAATAAAATAATACACCAAACAATTCTGAAAACTAAAAACATGCTGCTAAAACAAATGGGCTTGATGATACGGTTGCATGGACACCAAGAACGCTTAAAACGGAGTTAAAACGAAAAAGATATGACCGAAACAAGGTTCAGGGACCTTTCTGTGAAGAAACTAGGCTTCCAGGGGCTTATCTGCAAGAAACCAGGGACCTAAACATAAATACGCATATAAACCGAAGGTTTAACGCGCAAAAAGACAAACCGTGGACGGCGGACGCTAAAACAGAGAAGTTCAAGGGTTTAAACGTAAAAGAAAGGACTTGATTGTAAGGGTTTTTGTTGGTGGGAGGACCGGCATGCGAAACAGAGGAAACTAAGGGTCTCTTTAACAAAAAACACCCTGGGTTGACCGTTATCTACTGATTGACTTGCTGTGCGGGCTGATCTGGGTCACTCATTCCGGATCGGACGGTGGGCGTCGACAGCAAGCAAAGGGTGGCGGCGGTGACGCCGGAGGGCAGCGGCGCATGACGGCGTGCGGCGGAGGCTCGCCGGCGAAAGCCGATCTCGAGCTCCCGGCCACCGTTTCAAGCGCAGAGAGGCTCTTCGCAAAGCGGTGGAGCACGCGCACGTAACTAGGGTATCAGGGAGGTGGTTCCGGCGACCAAGGCGACGCACGGCACAAAGGGGCGGCGCGGCCATCTCCGGCGAGCGGAGGCAGGGGCTACGAGCTCTATGGTGCACGGAAACAAGGAGGAGCATGATGCTCACCACGTAGCGAAGCTTCAGGCAAGGAGACGGGCGTCGGGTAGGCGGCGAGGAAGGAAATCGATGCGGCGGCCGGAGCTTGAAGACGACGGCGGTGCTCCTGGTGCAGCTCGGTCGGCGACGGGAGGGGGCGCCCTGGTACAGAAGAAGGCTCGGGTGAGCGTCGAACGCGAAGAAGAGGGAGGGAGAGGGGGTCAGGGACACTCCACCGACGATGAGGAGCTCCGAGTGGCCGGTAATGGCGCGGCGGCAGGAGCTTCGGGCGGCGGCGCTCGTTTGAGTGTGGGACGGTGCGGAAGCTTGATTGATTGCAAAAGGGGTGGTGCAGAGGCTCGGGCGTGACCTTTATAGGCTAAGGAGGAGGAGAGGGACAGACGGCCGGGGAGCAAATGCCATTGATGGCCATGGGCGCCGGTGGCCTTGATAGCAATCAAAAGGGGATGGCTTGATTAGGGGAAACCGAAGGGAAATGATGACGGGGAAGTGAAGGGGGGATCTCAATGCTCCCTTACGGCGGCTTGAAGGCGGAGGGGCGCGGTGGACGCGGCCGAAATGGCCGGCAGCCTTCACGGCAGGTGACGGCGGGCGAAACAGGGGAGAAGCCGGAGGTGGGGGACGGGACCGACACGCGGGGCCCAGCTGTCAGCGGCCTAGAGAGGAAGGAGGAAGCGGGCCGCTGCTGGAAAACGGGCCGAGCGAGAGGAGGTGGGCCGGCGGAGAGAGACTGGGCCACACAGGGGAAGAGGCCAGCGGGCTTGGTGGGCTAAAAGAAAAGATTGGAGGGGAAAAACTAGTTGGGCCAAAAGAGAAAGAAGAAAGGGAGGGAAGGGTTTTAAGGGTTTTTGGTTTTAAACCTTTTTCATGATTTTCAAAACCACACAAACAAGCAAAAACTATGCAAACAAAATATGATGCTCAAACACTTGTTGCTTCTAAAATTATTTAAATTAAATTTAAATACTTTAGAGCCCAAATTAATTAGCAATTTAATTAAGTCCTTAAGACTAAACCTAAAAAAACACTTTGTTGCTTAAGGTATTTTTAGTGATGGAATTTTAGGGTGTTACATATAGAGGGAGAGCTAGTTCACACCTTCAGAAGTAAATGATGCAACAGAAGCTCCCTGCACCTGATGGCATTTTGTCCAATACTGAAAACAGCGCAATCATTTCTAAATGTTGGCACTGAAACCCAAAGAAAATTAAATTTAACAGTATTTGAGCTCAAGTGTAGATGGAAAGATTCGAACAAAATGAATAGAGTTCTCATTGTCCTAGGTGCCAACACATAGCTTATCTTTGTGGCAACATTACATACAGATGATTTCCTAACATTAATAATCACTTGACATGTTGCATTAAATGAAGGATTGCAAGTCTGCAACATAGCATAAATCCATGAGGCATTCGACAGATCACAAACATGGGTTCATCAGACTACCTACATGAGCATGCTCCAGCTAATTGTAAGAAATTTGCCTTCAAGGAAGTAAAATGATGAAGTTACCTTAAGGTAGATCATGCATCAGCAAGCAAGGGAAGCAGCCCAGCTCTAATTTGCAGAAAAGAACAATCAATAAGCTCTGATCACTATCACAGTTAGGTTATAGAAAAATATATGTAGATTACATACCTATGAAAAAGCTCTGGAATTTGTATGCTTGACTGCTCCATATAAAAAATGATGATGTTAAACTGAAATGGAAGATTGATAATATTCACAAAAGTTTAAGAAGAGACTTGAATACCTAATGACTTAAAACACTTTAGTTAGTTGAACAAAGTAAAAGAAAGGTTCATATTTTTTTTTCATGGAAGATTGAAATGTCAAAATTTTGTACACCTTCCCATACTATTACAATTTTTCTACATAAGAGGAAACTCAATCTTTTTGATAAATCATAAGGTGAACAATGCTTCATTATTTTAAAGTGGTTGTCGAAACCATGAGCCAGCTAAGAATGGTCTGTTGCAAATAATTGGGCTGCATCTTAATCAAAGAATACTCTGCTTTCTAATCAGAACAGATCTTTAACTAGCAACCATTGTGGAATTAAGCCCCAGAGAAAAATTGTATGATAAATAAACAACTACATCTAACCCTTTCAAATGAGAAATTGAGTCTGCAGAACGGAGATGCAAAAGTACAAACCCTTTACTGTATTATATTGACATTAAATCTCTACTTTTAGCATGAAGACCTAATGGTAATTTATGAATAATTAAGACCTGCAGACTTATAGTAACTTTCGAAGGAGATGCATGGGCATTGGAGCCCTAATGGTAGTTTATGAATAATTAAGAAACAAATAACTTGCAGCCCTGGATCAATAGAGAAATTACTGAAAATAGTACCCTATGAAAATAGTACCACATTTCAGCCATATATCAGTAATTCAGTTTATATTGAAATATCAAAATGTTCAAGCCTTCATTGCAGGTTAAAGGTCTGTCCCTGTTCGCCTATCTTTGACTACCAGACATTTCTTGAAAAAAGCATAGCTAAGAGCTCCCAAACTGTGGCCGAGAAAGCAGAACAATTACCAAATAAAAAAAAGACAAAAGGAAGAAAACCCAATTATATGCCAAAATGTTTGCATGCTATGGCATTTGAAAAAACAAGTGATGGGCATGAATAGGACAACTACAGGAAAATATGACTTACTTTAGGAGTTAGGGTTGAGGCATATGATGAGCAGGAAGCTAGCATATCAGTCATATAATAGCCGGATCACGTTCTTCTCTGCCTTTACCTAAAAATACTGAGTCTGAAATAAACTATATATTGATGAAAAAATACTTCTACTGAAATAAGATATATTTTCTTCAACAAATGTGTAAAAGGCCACAATTCTCAGCATTGTAAAGTATTAACACTTATTGTCACACAAAATAATTATCTCTATCATTCGAGTGGAAAACAATATTTAGATATGCATCCAATTAATCTGAATATCTTTTTGTCCTCACTAAAATACAAAACATCTACACACAAAAGTAGATGAATTTTCTTGGGGTGCGATTGTAGCTTAGCTGTGTGCTCACATTCAAAAAGAACATCACATCTACATTAGATGTCGGTGCCATTTTGACACAAAACATTAGATCAATTGAATTGATGAATACTGGTTAGGAAACAATGCAAATCAGAAAATAACACATCACACACATTTATGGGTTACCAAAGGATGGAACACTAACACAGTTTGCTCACGGAGGGTTTCATCCACTTTCTTGGATTCGTCGACCGTTTCCCACCAACCACCATCTCTCATAAACCTTGGAGGTGGACCACCTTCGCATAAACTGTAGAATAAAGAAATGCATTATTGGAAATTTGGTGACAGCTACAGAACAAGGAAACATAGTGCATCGACACCGCAGATGAGATCCACTAGGCGGCGGTTCCTTCAGGAGGTGAGGCAGCAACGAGGGGCAAGACAGGGAGCGACAACAGGGCGGATCAGCGTAACGAAGAGGACAGCCAGGGGCGGAGCTAGCCTTTGCCATTGGGGTCCGGCGACCCCGACGAAATTCTGTAAAACCAGTGGAAAGCTACTATTCACCATTGTTAATTAAGCTAATGACCCCATCGTGAAAGAGTGATGACCCCGGTGGCTTGTGTGGCTGGCTTCGCCCCTGGACAACCATGGTGGTCGTTGCCTTACAGGATGGAGAAGCCTCCTAGGCGCGGACATTGTCGACGGCGGCTGGGCGACCTGGGCCTTCGCCTAGCCAAGGCCAACGCTTGGATTCATTAGCCGACGGGTCAAATCGTCACATGATTTTTTGATTTACGAGGCGAGAAGGGCACTTACCAAAGAGCACACCACCGACGATGACCGCCGCCGTCCCAGGCCACCATAGTGTCGGCGGGCTCACTGTGCCCTCACCGACAACCTTCTCCGGCACGGTTCCTTCTCTCCCCAGAGAGGCTGATAGCGGGGAAAGTCCATGGATGGCGTGGAGGTGGAGATCCCACGCGAGCGGAGGCCAAAATCCCGCCCGTGGTTGTCGTGCCGAGCTGGTAATGTATGCGGCGGATCCGCCGCCGACGCCCCCGCTGAGGAGCTCCGCCACCACGACTGGCGCGTGCGAGAGGAACTCCACCGCCACGGTCGTCGCGCGCGAGAGGAGCTGTATTTACATTTGTATTGCTCATCTTCCCGTGCTATGGGTCCGACACCGCTCGCCGCCCTACGCGCTTGCCGCCACCATCCATGAAGAAGACGACGAGGCCGCCAGCGACATGGACGGCGGCGACGGCGAGTCCGCGGAGCTACCGGTGCGGAACAGGGGCTCAGTGTCCGCGCTTCCTTGGGGACGAAGCGCCATGCGCGCACCGGCCCTACCTCCCCTCGTCGCGTCGCTCGCCGGCGGAGGAACGACCTCGCAGCGGGAGGACGAACAACCACAGATCTTGATGTAGTCAGGGAGACGGTCGCCGCAGAGCGGGCTCGTGAGGCGACGGAGGGCAGGCAGGTGGCGACGTGGAAAGAGGCACGGGGTGAGCGTGCACTCAACATTGCATGGATTATGTACAAACTGGAGGTTGCCAAGAAGGAAACAAATGGGTGATTGCCACATGATTGACGGAAGAAAATGTTTGACTGCCGATTGATTGCACCTTAATTTTGCAACCTACCTTCCTGTTTCCATATGAGAAGGTCGACAATTGGAAACACACGAGAGAGATGTGCTAATTGATTGAAACGTGAAAGGAAAAAAGAAACTACAAGGCGGTAATCAATTTCTCTCTCCTTTCAAAAAGAATGAAGAAGGAAACAACAATTGTGATTGCCTCCGACGTTAGAAAAAAGAATGAAAAAAGAAACAACCGTGATTGACGGGGGCGGGTCAGGTGGGTACGCGCGGGCGGGTAAGAATGGGGTGGGTGAGAAAAAAACATGTGTTTTAAAAACATTTTAGATCTTGCGATTTTTTCGTCGTTCGTCATCCCATTTTAGGTGGACCCGACCTGACATGTGGGTTCTCTGTGAGAGGTGGGTATATTTCCTTTTGGGTGAGAAGTGTTTTTCAATTCTTTCTGCTTTTATAATATAGACTTACATTGCGCTTCCAGGGCCCTTTTACTTGGCTAAGGCCGGCCCATCGTGTTTGTACTGGACCCAATTTGTTACTGGGCCTAGAAAACAAACACAAGGCAGAAGACATTTCAGTTTTCTTTCGTTCTGATTCTGAATGCATCTCAGTTTTCTGATTTCTAATGAATTTGTATATATATTAATAATTAATCAAAAAACGCAATGGCGCGTAATATAAACTTTTTTCGTCAGTGGTAGAAACGGAATCGGTTGCTACACAGAGCCACATCAGCGACGCTCACCGAATTGCTCACTTTCGTCGCCGAACCACCACACGTGTTTAGTAAAAACTTTTGAAATATTAAATGCGACTTTGACCACTAATGAAGAGTATTAAATAAAAGCAGTTTATAAAATTACTTCCACACCCGTATGTAAATTTCCGAGAGGAATCTAATGAGGACTTTGACCACAGGATTAGAGGATGATTACTGTAGCATTACTGTAGCAAATTATTAAATTAATTATGCTCATTAGATTCAGCACGCAAAGTTACACTCATCTGTGAAAAGGTTTTACAAATAAACTTTATTTAGTGCTCCATGCATACAAGATTCCTTTCTCCGAAAATTTTTGGAGAGGTATCTAAGGGCATGTTTGGTTCCCATAAGTAGGGTGACTTATAAGTCACCCGACTTATAAGTCAGGCCACTTTAAGTCAGTCATGTTTGGTTGCAGTGACTTATAAGTCAGTGGGCTCCACACAGGGTACTAGAGGGAAAAAGTGAAAATAAGTCACTTTAAGTAGGGGTGGAGCTACTTATGGGACTTATAAGTCACACCACTTTAAGTCATAGCTGTTTGGTTTCACAAGTGACTTATTTTGCACTTTTTGCATTTTAAGTCACCCTACTTATGGAACCAAACATGCCCTAAACACGACCCAAGTACACACAGTCACACACCACCTGACCACCTCCTCCGACCTGGCGAAACCCACGCAAAAGCCCAAACAAAAACCCAATAAAATCTCGCCTCGCCTCCGCGCAGTCCAGCCAGCACCCCCGTCGCCCACCCCCAATCTCCACGCGTCGCCGCCGCCTGCCGGCGTCCGCCACGGCGCCGAAGCTTCCCGACCCCGCAGCGGTTCGGATAAGGCAGGCGGTCGCCGCCCACCCGCCCACCTTTCGTTCCCCCACCCCCTCTCGGCGGCCCCGGAACCGCTTCGGGCTGGATCTAGGGTTGCGTGGGGAGGAGTTCTGGAAGCCCCCGCCGCGATGGACGCGGCGGGAGATGACGCCATTCCCACCCCCGCCGGTGACGGTGAGGAGCTGCTGCGGGGCCGCGTGCTGGAGAAGCTGCGCGAGTTGATGACGAGCGACCCCCCTGATTCCCTCGTGGTACGATGCCGCCGCTCGCCGACTATTCTCCATCCGCCGCTCGCCGACTATTCTCCATCCGTGTCACCCTACTCTCTAGCTCCGCGTTTTAATGGCTGATTTCGCTGGTTTGTGCACTTTAGGATTGAGGTGGAACTTAGCTACCAGCTTATTGAGGACCGGCTAGAATTCTAGATAACTTGTGCGGAGTGCAGACTAAGCGACTGTGCCTCGGAGTGCAGACTAAGCGACTGTGCCTCGTATAAACACCTATTGCTGCAATCACTAGTCTAATGTGGTTAGATCTCATTTGCTTGTATGTCCTCGCTGGAGTTTTTGTTTATTTAAACTGAGTGCTGTGCCCCCCCCCCCCCCTCAATTTGATGTGCACCACTATATGTGTAGTTGCTTAGACAAACTCAGCTAGTGTTGATTGGACTACGTGCACCAAAGAGCTATCCTGTTCATGTGCAAAATATACATATGGAGACTGAGGAGACCCTCAATTCTTAGAGGAATGATTGAAAATCATGATGAGATACTAGGAATTGTTTGTCCAGTGCTCAGTACCTAGCTATACTTTCACAGTTGTTTGTGAATTTGTTCTGCCTCAGGTGAATGTGTATATCATTACAAATCAGAATAACCGAATTAGTTAATCCAGTGCAGAGCTGTTGCATGTTGTCTATGTGTTTTTTATGCAATTGAAAATGCAATAATTATTTCAAGTATGATAGACCATAAGGATGAATAAGTTTCCTATCCTTCTGTGTCGGCATATGCTACGAGTCTTTACTGCCTTTTTCCATTCATCATGATTTGTACTATTTATCTACATTGAGCCCTAAACTTGTACCAACTGTCAAGATGTCGGCATATGTTATGAGTTTTCACTACCTTTTTCCATTCATCACTAGTTGTACTATTTATCTACATTGAGCCCTAAATTTGTGCCAGTACTAGTCAAGCGTGCCCAGAAAACAGAACAGTATGCACTCTGGCAGAGCAAAGGGAAAAGAACATGTGAAATAATCTGCATGGTCATTGCTTATGTATCACTTCCTCCGATTGGAAATAGATATAATTTTCCCCTTTCCAACTTTCTCTCAAAATACATGTCATCCTATAACTTCTAGGCATTTTTCCTGTTTTATTCCTTCCTTGCTCTTAACAATTTTTATCACGGGGTGTAGTACTGTAATTGATTGCCGTGTATCCACTTTTTACAACCATCATTCTCTTATCCTATTTTTCATTTTCATTATTATGTTGGATTATTTCGAGAAAAAACAATAAGTGGACCTTTGTTGCTGTCTTAAGTGCAGGACTATGTTATTGTCTTGCTCAACAACCATCAAAGATGTAAGGAAAGGACCATTAAGGATCTCCGTGTGTTTCTAGGGGATGCCAGTGAAACATTCGTTTCTTGGTTAGTACTCAGCCTACGATTCAATTTTTGTATTATTTGTTTATCAACTGTCTGAACCATTCCTAATATATTTCACATGCAAATATTTCTTATTGTAATTGGTAATTCACTTAGAAGGATGCTATAAATAATTGGGAATGGTGGTCCATGGGTCACCCCACTGTTAGGGTAGATAGACGAGTGGCATCGTATATGTCACATGGTTCACTATTTGATATTCAGACAAATATGTTCATATTACACAATAATGAAATAAGGTTCTGATGCATTTTCCTGTATATGGAATGGAAGTAGCAGAAGAGGGCTCCTTACATAGCCTTAAAGTTTACTTGCACTTGCACCTCAGCACCTTGGTACCTTTGCCTCGTAGACACCCTTCGTTTAGATCAACGCATATAAGCATAACCCTTATTCAAAACATTTTCATTTGAATCCATGCAGTCAATATTCTTAAAGAAGCTATATAAAATATATTTGTTGAAGTTGCATTCTTGAGAGCCTATGTAAGTTTTTAACACCAAATGGAAACAAGAATGGTGGAGCAGCTTTTACTTTTGAGGTCGGACACAATTGTATACGCTGTGAAATGTGTACCCTTATCATCCTTTTACCGGGCAAAGCAATCAACAGTAATGAATGCCCTCCCGAGTTGATTCAGTATCATAAAGACTTCCATACACATCATAAAGAGAGAAAAAAATGATGGCTTTCATATCATATTATCACGCAAAATGAATCTTCTACTGAATATTGTTGCTTTTGTAGGTTGTGGGAGCATAATTTGCACCTTTATGTGCAAGCAAAAGAACAAAATCAGCAGCTTAAGGATGATGAGGCCCCCAAAGAAGTATCTGGAAGACCAAAGTCATCAGATGCGCCCCCAAGAAACAAAGGTCAAACTAATTCTGAGCACACAACTGAATCAAGTACAACCACTAGGAGATGGAATAAGAGGGAGTGGAAAGGAATTGGTCGGGACAGTAATGAAAAATTTCCACTTCGAAGTGTACTAACTGATATCCTTCACGGAGAGGAGAAAAGGTCACAAAAATCCAATGAAATACAGCACCCTCTATCAAAACAACAGAATGGCAGGAAGCGTGAAAGGGACGATGAGCCGCAGCAAACAAAGGTGTGATGCATACCTATGATCTAGGTCTCAACTGCAAACTAGTCTAATAGAGTGCATCATTCTGTCGACCAAGCTGATTGATATCGTCAGCAGCATTGTGCTTTCATATATTCTAATTTTACTCAAGCAATATCTGTGTTCTGTTATTTTATGGTGTGCCTTCTGCTCACAGATTTTCTATCCATTGTAGCTAAATGTTAAACTATGCTTCTCTAGATTGGATCTGCCAAGATGCTGTTAGCTCTGAATTAGTTGCAAGAATGTAGTGGAAAACTATAGCATAACCATTTTTCAATTTCAACAATCAAGTCCCAGCCTTTGTATATTGTCAACTTATACGACCCAAATATTTGTTCATCATGAAAGTGCACATATGAATTTTGAAGTTTTGTATTTAGTGTTTCCTTTGATTGAAATAACCGGCAAACATTGCAGTTCCATGAGTTTTGAAATGTTGGAAAAGTCTCGATGTAGACCGTCAAGTTAGTTTACCAACTTCTGTTGATAGTTTGTACTGAGTTTGGATAATGAAATTGCTTGTTTGACTACTCAGTGATGAGCATTGCACTGCTTCTCATTTTCTCTTTATGCCATTTATAGGTCCGGTCAGATATTCTTTTCTCCATTATATTATATTGTCTTACTATCACTCCGTTTCTTTGTTACCAGAGAGACGTCTCATCACGTCCCATGATTGGTGGTGGTGCCTCCCGCCGTCTTCTACAGTTTGCTGTTCGAGATGCAGTAAAAGCTGTACAACCAACAAGCAGCTCTTCTGAACCAGTATCTAAGCGTCTGCGCTCTGTGGTCTCCACAACTTCTGCAGAGAAGAACATGCATGATAGGAGATCAGAAAGATCTCAAGACAACCTGAGTGATAGAAGATCATTAAGATCTGATAATAACCCAAGTAATAGAAGATCAGCAAGATCTCAAGATAACCCAAGTGAGAGAAGGTCAGAAAGAACTAGGCCAGTGTTACAGGTACAGGGAGCTGCTTTAGCTCTTAGAGCTGCAGCGGAAGCTGCTGCAGATTCTACAAAAGTTAGATCTACTGGAAGTGTTTTCAAGCGTTTAGGTCATGGGAATGTTGTGAAACAGCCATCTCGTTCTCGTGAAGAGAAGAGAGATTATGAAGATTTTGAACTAGTTATGGCCGTAGATGAACGCGATTCTGATCGATATGTTAATAATGAGGAATCCAAAGAGGAATCTGGAGAGATGACCATTGCAGATAGGGTAGCTGAAATGAATGTTGATTTGAGCTCTGAAGATGACATGGAGCAAGATGAGGGGATTTCAAGATACCAAACCTCTGTGTCACCTGACGGTTCTTTTTCATCATTTGACGACCAGAAAGCTTTATCGGCAAAATGCAGTGGTGAACTTGAGACTGATGCAATAAAGCCATCTGGTGTTATTGACGAGGAGCGATCTGTTCCTTCATCAACAGAAACAGCAAGTAAAGCTGTCCCTATTTCTGTTGATGTAAATACAGTGGTACCTCTCAGTTATGAAACTCCTAAAGATGTTCATGTTGTGAAGCCTTGCACACCCATGAGTTCAAATGCCACCATTGTGGCTACCAATGCCAAAGTAAGCAGTCTCGTACTCTCATATCTTGAGTAATCAATTTTATGTATAAATTTCTTCCCACACCTCACTTGCAAACCTTTTAAGTCACTCATTACTATGCATTTTGGTTAGGGTTTGTATTGTGTCCTTATGATTCCTAGCAGATATCCTTCTTGGCTTGAACGGCAATCGATTTTACAATTCTTAATCAAGTTTTAAAACGACAATGTAGCTTTTCCTTCGAATTTTTCCATGCTAGCATTTACAGCTTACAATAATAATAAAAAGCCTAGTTACACTTATTGCTGCTTGAATGAAATGGCAGAGCAGTAGGAGCTCATGGGTAATGTTTGCATTTTCTTCCAGCAGCTCAATATTAGATGAAAAGCAGTAGCTGATATCTCCCTGCTACAGCGGTTTAGTGTCGTATACAGAATGGCATATCATGTCATTTTATATACCATCTTCTTTGATTATGCTGCTCATTAGTTTTGTTTTCCATTCTTTGATCATTTGTCCTGTATTATCTTGTGGGTACGCCCAGTGATCCTGGGGTACATTTTCCGTGGCTGATACTAAATTTCATGCAGGAATCAGGTCATGCAGAAGTCCAAAAGGATTCCCAGTGGGCTGCACCATCTGGTATGCCACATATATAGGATGCACTAGTGGCTTTCTTTCCTTCATCCAAGTGTATTTGTGTCAATCTTCCATCTGGTTAATTGTATCCAATTGCTCCTATCGGTTGTGTCATTCCTTTCTCCAGTTATTAATTATTAAAAAAACACTGATACATGCGGTAACACAACTAGTTAGCTCACCTTCCCTAACCATTATTAGCATTAATATCACTTCTATTGTAACCTACCCAGCTTGCATGGAATTAGAAGCCTTAGTTCCTGTTGCTGTTGTAATACCACTTTGTTGCCCTTTGTCCATCATCTTGCCTAACAAAAAATGTGCAGTTACTAGTAACACAATCTGTAAGAATTTGTTTTTTTTTGTCATGCGCTGATGGGGAAATACACTTATTTTAATTTGCTGTCCAAGTCATTAGTACAATCAATCATTAGTACTGGTTAATCTTGGTGACATTGTAATTTATCACTCTAATTTATTTTGCCTTGTTTAGTTGCAGTTTCATATAGCACTGCACATCCGATCGAGGATGCAGATTCAAGAACCCTCTACGTTAGCAATGTGGGTATCTTTGTATTCTCATCACCCTTATTATTTCATGCCATTAGATTCTCTTACTTACCTCTGTCATACTGTTTGAAGGTTCACTTTGCTGCGACCAAAGACTCATTATCTCGCCATTTCAACAAGTTTGGTGCAGTACTGAAAGTAGTCATTGTCACTAATGCTGCAACGGGTCAGCCAACAGGGTCAGTTTATTATTAATGCTTGTAGCCGCACCAACTAATTCATATGATGTTAACACCCTCTGTTTTGAGACTGGATTAACTCTAAAAGTTTTCAGAGAATAATGTTGGTTCTGTCATAATATAGACAACAAATAAGTATTTTTTTTCCTGTAAAACAATGATAAATGGAAAAGAGTAAACAGAATACTATTTTGGTAAAAGTATACTATTTTAAGTAGTGTTATGTGTTATGAAAGTATTTTCCTTGATGACTCTAGTTAATCAACCACGTCTTGTCAACAAATCTGTCCATGTAACTGTTTGACCTACTAGACTGTTAGATAGATGCTATTATTTTGTGTAGAGGTCCTGCGCCAGGCTTATTATCCGGCCGGACCGTGTGTGGGCCCGTGCCTGGGTGTATAACCGGCCGGCCCCCTCTTTGGTGTTGTAGAGAGTCCTGAGGAGATCTTGATTCCGGGTTTCCTTTTGCCCCAAGATCTCCTCAGCCCCATATATTGTAACCATTGTATCTCTCAATAATCAATCTACTATTCCACACAGATTCAATCTTTTCATAGACAACCTACATTTGGAATTGGAGAGAGAGTAACTACTCAACAAATTTATTCTTTCGCCCTTTTCATACCAATTGTGTATGCTGCTAAATGACTTCAAGAAGCACCTGTAGTCAAAGATATGATATGGTTTGGGCAGTTGAAATTTTGAGCTGTTGAATTGATGTTCACGATTTCATGAGCTAAATTTGGTTGAATAACTGCAACTCAACAATATCATTCTTAATTCTGATCTCAGAGACCTTTATACAGTTCCTCAAGATAACTTAATGCTTGTTTGTGTTCTATTACAGATCTGCCTATGTGGAGTTTTTACACAAAGAATCAGCTGAACGAGCTCTGTCATTGAATGGCACATCATTTATGACGCGTATTCTCAAGGTAGGATGGTTCTTCATCTACTCCCTCCGTTCTTAAATATATGACGTTTAGGATAAGAAAACTAGTTCAAAATATGGACTAGTTTTCTTGTCCTAAACGTCATATATTTAAGAACGGAGGGAGTACTACTTATCTTTTGTTATTATCGATTTTCTTGGCCATACTGGCATTGTCTGGTGCTTGGGCAGATCATTAATGGATGATAATTCTCTTAAGTGATTCAGTTTTGTGTTCATTGCCTTTTTCTCTTACGCACTCCCGCTCCATGAATGTTGAATTCGTTTTTTTGTGCTGGCCGTCATTTTGGATTCACATCAAACTAATAACAAAGCTTCTGAGTTGAGTGTGCAATAAAGGTGATGTTTGTGTTGCTTTTCCTTGTAATGTAGGTCGTCCGGAGAAGTTCTCATGAAGCTGCTCACTTTTATGGTTGGCCTGGTAGTGGACGATCATCATTGTATGGTAGGCACAGTAGGATGGCATACCCAAGGGCTGTTCTCCCGGGTGGTTCTTTTAGAGGGCGTGCTCCGATGAAAGCTGGTGCTAGAAGTTTACAGTGGAAACGTGAGCCTTCAGGCACTGATTCAGGTACGAAAACTGACATGAGTGTGCCGCTATCCTCTGAACAGGTGCTCCCGCCTGCCACATAGAGGGGAGCATATTATAGTTGAGCAGATAATTAGAACCAATCGGTATCTTGCTTGTCACCCCTAATGGTTGAATCTGGACAGCATGCAGAGAAGATTGTTCCTTCCTGCTGCAATGTAAAAAGTCCAAAAAAAGCATGAAAAATACAAAAAAGTTAAAAATAAGAATGGGGGAGGAGTTTGGCATCAGATATGATGATAAGCTATCATGCTGTAGTTGGTCCTCTTCGCAATATGTGAGACTAGGCTGACATACTCCGCAAGCAGTTTTCCTTGGACTTCAGCCATCTGAAAGAGGATCATTCACATAAGTGATCACCACACTTTGGTTGTGTTAGTGGTCTCTGGACAGTGATTGATGAACATAATGCTTCCAGTTGGAAGATGCTTATCAAGTAGAACAAGATGAGCAGATTTTGGTGAAGATATTTAGCAACAATATCATCGATGTAAGCCTCAATTGTATAGCATTAACCTATCTATTTATACCCTTTCTCTGAATCAATCTCTTTCCCAACAAAAAAAAAGGAAAAGAAGGAAATTAAAAAAAGTGTTATTTTTCCCTCGTGAGTTATTTATTGTACCTGTATGATTTTTTTAGTTGGACATTCATTGTGTCAAAACATTTTTACATTACTTATCCTGTGTGGTCTATAACTATAATGAGATTGAGCATGACTCTTGCATTTCCACCTTAATATTTCAATCGAAATTTGTTAGTTACAAAGTCCAGTTTAACATTTGATGTATCACTTTCAGTTAATTATCGTCATCTCTTGCCTTTGTTCTTGTGGATTTAGCGCTGGGCTGGCATGCTTCTTTGCATCCGTCCTGCTGCATAGTCTATCATTCTTTGTTTCAGCTGCTCTTTTGCTGGCGCCGTGATGCTGTCAACTGTTTCAGCTGCCTCATGGCTTTAGGAGTCGTATGCAAAGCTGCAAACTAGCTGCTAGTTGTTCCCTGACTGTTTGAGCCACACTTGGGGGAAAGGAAATTGGACGCTTGAAAAAAAAACAAAATAGGCATTTTCTTTTCTTGCCTCTTCGTTCGTTCGAGACATAATGCTTTGTGTGTGTGTGCCGTGAACAGCTTTATGGTGCTGGAATGGTTGCGTAGGAGCAACCATTATTCATTTCTGCACTCGCAAGTATTCGAGCCACTTCAGGTTTTAAGTTTGGGCACGGGGATATCACTTGACATGTGCACAATGCATGGGCTCTTCCCCTGCTTGCTAGGTAGGGCATGTAGCTATACGTCTAAACCTCCCGTGCAGCTGCAGTAATCGCAAGCCTCTAATAATTTTAGAGCCCGTTTGGGAGGGCTTCCGCGAGGCTGGTTTCGGAGCCGGAGCCGGTGGAGTTGCTTTTTTTTTACTCGCTGGACCCGTTTTCTGCTTATGCAAAACGGTTTTGGTTCTCTGGAGCTCGAGCGCGGAGCCGCTCGGCCATCGCGGCCGTTTGGTAGGGTTCCGACCGGAGTTGGTTTTGAAGCCGCTTGTGGAGTCCTGCCAAACGGGGCCTTAGTGCTGAACCGTGGAAAGTTCCTGCGCTGCAAGCACGTGAAGCGTGTCGCATTTGGAAGAAGACCGCGTAGCTAGTGGTTCTCCAACGCAGCCGGGCGTCACGGTTCTGTCATCACGGAGGGAGTATATATTAAGCTGGGTGTTATACCTAGTGGACATCTTAAAGATAATCCAATAGCATCATTGGCGATAACCCATGGACAATTGGACATGGCAGCATATACTTGGCTCCCCGGACTACTTTGCCTCGAGGTTTGACGGGTACACACCCGAAAATATCGAGGGTCAAACACCACGTACCGCGAGCTGATAGGGCGACGAAACTTTGGCACGGAGAGGGTGCTTTCAGTGGGAAAGCAAGTGCCTTCGCCACGTCGTTCTGTTTCTTGTGTGAGTTCCAATTTGGCTCGTTTTAGAAAAAAGAGGTCGCGGTAAGTATTACTCCATCCGTATCAAAGTATAATACGCTTTTAGCTTTCTCCTGATTCAGTTTATTCAACTTTAAATAAATCTATAGAAAAATGTACCACCATCTAGAACGTCAAATTAGTGTTCAAATCAGTGTACTAAAAAGAAGGCGCAGCAAGTTGTCGTGCACAGCAACAGCTCAACGAAACCAAAAGCTTCGTGCAGCATTCAAGACTTGTAAAACCAAGTATTATACACCCCCTAATAATAAAAAGGGACCATGATTAGTTGAACTTTTTCGCAGCCTTTCAGTCCAATTATATTTTTTTCTTTCAAAGAGGGAAATCATTAATTCTTCTGATTCTTTCCCCTTGTGCATGCCAACATGTTGATGCATGTGTCGCGGCTCTGGCGTGGATGGATGGTTTAAAAAACAATATCATGTTGGATTTGGTCTCGCTGGCCCTGGCGCGAGAACAGCTTTGGGGGTGCGATTTATAAGAGCAACTCCAACAGATTAACTATCTTAACTTGATTAGCTAAAAATTGAAAAATTTGTCCAAAAACTCAATCCAACAGACTAGTTAAACTTGCTCTAGCTATCCTCCGCTAGCTAAACCGGGGGCTTCGCTAGTCATTTTTGACTAGCCAGTCCCGCTAGCTATCCCCACCGACCCCGCCGCCTCTCACGAGTCCCGCCGCCTCCCCTGCTCTCGTACATAAGTATGGCAGGTGGAACCCATTGACAGTGGAGCATATGGAGAGTTAATTTAGCTAGTTTGTTGAATTTCATCAACTTTTTCTAGCTATTTCATTTTACATACTAGCCAAATCAGAATTTTAACTAGTTATTTTTAGAGAGACTCTTGAAGTTGCTGTAAGGTTCTATGCTGATAGAGATGCCTAAAGAAAAAATCACGCTACTTCTCCTTCTTCTGTGTAAAAAGCAGCCGCTTGAGCCGTCACGTCGTCCTTGTAGTTGCAGGCGATAGAACCGGCCGGGTTGGGGTTTGCAGGTGATGATGAATGGGATCCTGTGTGGTGGTGCTGTGGTGTGTGGGGACAGCCCACTATGCGCCACACCCGAAATAAACAAGCAAATCCTTCGGTGGTGACTCGAATAAGCATAGAATTAGTCGGCAAAGCTCTCTCGCATAGCAGCGTTGGCGTGACACTTTTCTTTCTAGAAAAAGGTTTGGTTCTCGCGCGATGGCCTCTACCGGCCTTGCCCCCCTTCATGTACTAATGATGGTGGTGCAACTACGAGCCTACTACTAGTACGCAGGACCTTTGCCGAAAACGCACATAAAGTCTTGTCTAGAACGTGACGATCTCTTTCTTTCCGGAACAAATAAATTACTACCTCCGTCCATAAATATATGACATTTAGGACAAGAAATTTAATTTATTTTGAACTAAATTTCTTATTCTAAATGTTATATATTTAAAAACGGATGGAGTAATTAAATTAACAGATTATGTTTTGAGCTCTTTTCCTGTGCTTTATACTAGGCTATACTACCACTGAAAAAGGACTAGTATACAGACATCTAACGGCTCAGATTAATTGTATACTACGTAAAACTCATAAGTAGTATGGGGTGGTATGGATCAGTAGGATAAGGTGATATAAAGGTATTATGAAAATAAAAAATTAAATGACTTCTTTTAATTATAACCTCATATCATTTGTGGATTGAAATCACACCTGTTTCAATTTAAAATTAGGATAACACGTGTTGCAATTCATTTAGAAATCGAAATCACCGAGCGCCTCACATTCATCTCGCATTCTTGTCAGACACTCAGTGTTCATCATCCCTTTCTGCTAGTGTAATTTCATTGCCTGATAACAAAATTCGAACGAGACGCTTAGTGGAAAAGATAGAGATGTGCCTGCTTACAAATCTGTAAATAGAGAATTACATAATTACGATTGTGGTAATCATGTGGACGCACAGGGAGGAGGCGACCAGCATAGGCGGAAGAGGCTCTGGAGGGGCAGCGGTGTTGCCGGGCAGGGGCGGCACAGGGAGGAGGCTGTTGGCCTGGACGACTGGATCCAAATGGAGCAGGGGAGGAGGCGGCGGACGAGGTCGGGGTGTCGGCCTCTCCGGGGTCACCACGCCGACCGCCGGGGGGGCCGGTGCTGGGGAGGCGGCGGACGAGGTCGGGGTGTCGGCCTCTCCGGGGTCACCACGCCGGCCGCCGGGGGAAAATAAAAGGGGGTGAGATGAAAAAAAATATTTGTTAATAATTATAAATAAAAATACTAAATTACTCCTGTAAATGGATGGTTAGGTGTTCTCTATACTTTATACCACCAATAGGTAGTATAAGGCACCAATGGATGGTTAGTGTTCTCTATACTTTATACCACTAATGTTTTTTATATAGAAAAGAAAAAGAGTTACAGGAATCAGATACGTACCTGAGGTTTCGTGCATTTCAAATAGGGCTAGCTCCCCCAAGTCCCAACCTGTATCACTGTGTGCAAAAAGAAAAGGAAAAAAAATCAGAGCGTAGGTTGCATACTTGCATGTACACGTCCGACGGTCCGAGAGGGCTTCAAAGCAGCACAGCAACAAAAGTACACTTCCAGGTGAGGGGAGAAAACGAACTGCACACACACACACACCGGCCGACACACCCTCCTCCGCACGTGCGCAAATACACACACCACCTCACGGCGACGCTCCATTCGTTCGTTCCGTCGCCGGTGGTGGAGTTCACGCACGGCGCCGGCCGCTGCATTCTCGTCGGCGTGGCCTCATCTCGGCCGCCCGCGCCCGGCGCGCCGGAGCAAATCATTGGGCGCGCGCGGCGCGGTTCGGCGCTGCTTCCAGGGTCTCGCGCTGTCGGGTGGGGCGTGTGCACGATACCGAACGCTAATCACGCTAAATCACGCAATCATGGCTGCACACATATACTACTGCTGCACCCCACCCTCCCCGCATCATCGTCGTCGACGTCCACCCGCCGTTAGGTAAGGTAGCCGAGCCCGCCACGGGTATTTTTCCTCCTTCTCCTTCTTCCAATTTTTATAATCACGGTAAAACCAGCGTGTGGCGAGGGGTAGAAAAAAGAATTAATTAATTAATAACCACCACGGTTTCGGCAGCGATCACGTGCTTATAGTGGACTAGACGACTAGTGGAGTTGTGCTAGCAATATCATATGCAGGTGGAGTCGGGGAAGGAAGGAAGCAGCTGGGCTGCCGCTGCGCACGCTCGTGCTAATCCGCAGAAGCGCCCACAGCTCATCCCCGCGCGGGGGCGGCCGGACAGCGACACCACCGTGGTGGTGGTGGACTGGTGGTGCGCGACCGCGTGGACGCGGCCCGCGGCTCGGCCTCGGCATCGGCCCTCGGGCGCGGAACGTGCGGTGAAAGCCGGGGGACGCGGGGGGTGCGGGATGCCGTGCCGTGCTGTGCCGACTGCCGAGACCGAGACGCGGACGCGGACGCAGACGGCTTCCCGTCCCGGTCCCGGCCAGGCCGCGGCTGGCTGGGCTGGCTGGCGGCCGGCTCCACCACCACCACGCACCACCTACTCCACCGAGAGGCCGAGGCGGTGTCGCGGGGCCCGAAGCGAGGCCACGCGAGCGGGCGCGCGCCGCCATATAATAAGCCCGGCGGCGGCGGGGCCGGTGCAGTGGCAGCGGTTTCCTTTCCGGGGCTCGCTTTCCTGCCTTTTCCTCCTCTCTGCTGGTGGTTTTTCCGGTGGTCTCTCTCTCTCTCCTCTCGGGTGCGCCGCGGGCCGGCCTGGCCTTGGCCGGTCAGCTTTGGGCGGCCGCCCCGCTTGTTCTCGCTTGCTTTGCTTCGCCTTCGCCTTCGCTTGCCCACGCACGCACCCAATCACTGGTGGACGTGACGTGGCGGATCTACCGCCTACTAGCGTTCTGACCGTTTTGCCCCTCGAGGTCGGGGGTATACGCACGGCGTGACACCACCACCATCCGCAGCGAGTTGGCGGCGGGTACTGGGTACGGTCGTGGAATCTTGGAGCAGAGAGAGATGAGTTTTACTGTTGTTTCCTATTGCTGCAACAAGGAAACCTCTCTACTACGAGAGAAGCATGCCTCGCTATTTGTAGAAAAAAAAAACATAGTCGCACCACGGCACTTTTGCTGCGAATCTTTTTAGGGGAGAAACAAAAAGGAGGATGCTGCGTGCGTTCAAAGTAGTAGGCTCCAACTTTCAGAACGTAGAACCACAACCGTTTTTTCTTTTCTCACCGCTGTGGAAACGTAACCATGCACGTCAGGATTAACGCTGGATCGATTGAGAGGCTCTATGTGTATTCATGCTAAAGGGTGCGTTTGGCAGCGCCTCGTCTCCGACTCCGCGGTCGAAGCTCTGCCAAAGGCCTCCGCCAAACAGCTCATGCGGCGAAATTCTTGGATATCCCGCTCTCTAGAGCGAATCGCAGGAGATGAAGTCAAAAAAAAAAAAACCAACTTTCCCCACTTCGTCTCCTCCGTGGGGTCACAGTCCCCAACTTGCCTCTGTGGTGCTCGCGAGCAGGCTCGAGGAAGGCCGGGACGACGGTGGTGTGGACAGCGACGCGGAGTAGATGGGAGCGATGCTGGCGCGAGGATGGTCGGTGGAGAGTGAGCTCCGCACGATCTGCCTCCATGGTCGGCCGCGCGAGCTCCGCCCGGACCGCCTCCATAGCCGACGGGCGAGCTCTGCGCAGGCCGCCTCCATGGCCAGCGAGAGAGATTCCCCCGAGCTCCTGGCGCAACACCGGGAGAGCTGGTGAAGGTCGACCCCCCGACGACGGCGAGCACGAGCAGCATCGAAGCCAACGGCGGTGGCGACATGCGGATGCGGAGAAGTTGTTTTGCTAAACATTTCCTTAAAACGGTTTCAGTTTCATCAGACAATCTCCTCCACCAACATAACCACAGCAGAAATTGTTTCAACCGCAACTATGCTAAACACACTCTAAATACAGCACAATCTTTACGACCAAACAACCTAGATAAATACCGTAAAATTCAACGAAACTGTCGATTGCTGGTAGCAACTAGCAAGTGGCAACATACCAAACCCGAGCTAGGCCAGCCGTATAGCGCGGGCCCAAATACTAGTCACCATACCAACAACACCAGCGTACGCGAGTCCACGACCTACCGATCGCTGCGCTGCGCTGCGATCTCCATTTCCTTGCTTCCTAAAGAAAAAAAGGACTTTTAAAAAACAACAATTTGAAGGACCACGTCAACCTTCGCCGTTTTTACCCGGCACGAGGGCACGCAGCCAAAAAAAAAAAGTCAATTCCATTTCCATTCCACTCTCTCCTTCTGCTCTCCCTCTGTTAACCGAGTCCACCCGTGACCGCCCCCGGCGAGTCGGCGACTCCTCTCCAACCGACCGCGACAGCCGACATGGGCCACGAGCGGGGGCGGAGGGCAGCACCGCCATTTCGCGCGTCGCGCCAGCGGGGTGGTGGAGGCGGACGGAATAACCCCGGCGGGGTCGGACGTCGCTGTCGCGCGTCGGCCCGGGGAACGCGTACGCCGCCCGTCTCCTCCCGACCTCCCCCACGCGATAAAAAGACATCCCCCTCCCCGCCTCGCCTCCGCAACCCACCCATTTCTTCATCTCCCCCAGCTCAGGCCAGGCTCTCCGCCGTCCGGTGCGCCCTCCTCCTCTCCTCTCCGCGCTTCCGGATCGCCCAGAGCCGCCTCCGCTGCCTCGCTGCCGGATTCACACCGATCCGTCGTCGCGAGGCTCTACCTCTACTCTACACACCCACACACACACCTTCTTTTTCTCATGGCGCAGCGCGACAAGAAGGTGGAGGAGCCGACGGAGCTGCACGCGCCGGAGCTCACGCTCTGCGCCAACAGCTGCGGCTTCCCGGGGAACCCGGCCACCAAGAACCTCTGCCAGAACTGCTTCCTGGCCGCCACCGCCTCGGCCTCCGTCTCGCCGCCGTCGCCTTCCACCACCGCCGCCGCGGCGTTCGACAAGGCGCGACCCGCTGCGGCGGCCTTCTCGCCGCCGCTGGCGGTGGCGCCGTTCTCTCCGGCCGTTGACCGCCCCGCGGCGGTGGGACCCCTGGAGTCGTCGTCGTCGTCCTCTTCCTCTTCCTCCTCCAACAAGGCGCCCCGGACGTCGTCGGTCAACCGGTGCCATAGCTGCCGGAAGCGCGTGGGGCTGACGGGGTTCCGGTGCCGGTGCGGCGAGCTCTTCTGCGGCGCGCACCGGTACTCGGACCGCCACGACTGCGATTTCGACTACAAGGGCATCGGACGGGACGCCATCGCCCGGGAGAACCCCGTCGTGCGCGCCGCCAAGATCGTTAGGTTCTGAGAAAGGGAGGGAGCATCGGACGGAGGACGCCGGCCTACACCGATCCACAGAGATCGATCTCGATCTCTCTCCCTCCCTCTCAAGTTCCCTTTTTTTTTCTCTTTTCTTTTCTTTTCCTTCTTTACAAGAAATTTAAAGGTGGTGATCCGGTCGAGCGATGGTGTTATGTTATCATCATGCTGTTCTTGAGAATCCCATAAAGAAGACGAAGAAGAAGATGAAGGTGAAAAAAAGAAGAAGAACAACAGCAGATCTTGGGAGGCATGGCAGGTGGGGAAAAGGAAACAGCTGCGAAAAGGGATCAAAAGCAAGAACAGTGCGATGATAATGTTGTTGTAGCGGTGGTGGTTGGGGGTGGTGGAGGAGGGGGGAAGAGATAGGGTTGGTTTGGTGTGTTGTCCTACTACAAATCACAATCTTCTATTTAATTTCTCTCTCTTTCTCCTTCTCTCTGTATAAAAAAATTAAATTATTATAAATTGGAATCTCGCTATTGCCCAGCTCGAGCTGCTACCTCTCCTCCTTGTTTATTCCGGTGGTGGCGCTTTGTCATGACAGCTAAACCATTGATGTTTTCGTGGTGCTCCGTTGTGGTCGGATGGATGGATGGATGGATTGGTTCACCCTCACCTCTCACCAGCCTGTCGATTGGTACGTGCACTTGTGTAGTAGTATTGCTCGCCGTCTAACCCATCCTTTTCGTTTGTATATTTTATTTTTTTTGTAGACATTGCTTCCTCGAGCTTATCTTCTTCCCCTAGGCGTTGAGTACAAAATTGTACAGTAGTTAGGAGAGAACAGAGAAGGGAGAAAAAAACTCGAAAAGGCAGTGACCAAACAAACCCTGGTGAAAGAAAGGTCCGAGCACCAATCCATCAAAGATTTTTGTTGCAAGAACAGGAGGCCTACCGTCTCTTTGGTGTGTAGTAGGTGCGGCAGCGGATACGGGTGCCGACTGCCGAGTTCGGTCGCCGTGACATCGTCGTCGTGAGGTCGGCCGCAGAAAAAATCCGCGCCGGGCCGGCTGGCCGGCCGGAGGTGGAGGGGAGGATCTTCTCCCCGATCCCCCACCACCACCACCACCGCGGCGTCCGTCCACCACCCCCACTTGCCGCGCGCGATGCGCAGCGCAGCGCAGGTCGGCGGCGGGTTCTATTCTATTTTTTATCTTAGCTTCTAGTGGCGCGCGATCGATGCCTAAATGCCATCGTGGACGCCACGCCGGCCCAGGCTGGATCGGAACGGGACGGCGGGCCAAGGGAAGGGGGATTTTTCCCTCCTCGCCCGCCTTTCTCCCGCCGTGACGCGACGCCCTGGCTGGCTGGCCTGGTCGCGTTTGGCTGGCGGCTGGCCACTTCCTCCTCCGGCGCCGGTGTTCACCGTGTGCTCCGTCCGTCCGCTCCGGATGGTGACCGCCGGAGGGGGGCGGGGCCTACGGAAATTGCCTTCTCGATCGCTGTCTGTCTGTCACTGTTACCCTCTTGGCGCTACATAGATTACGTGGTATCCTTGAACAATCCGTCCGTCACAGGATCACGGGGCAATTTTTACCACAGAGATCGATTGCAGATCACGTAACACTAGTGGCGCTGACATGTTTTCACGTAGTACACGTCCAGTTTTTGGGTGGACAGAGGAAGAACATGGTGAGGTTTTATACGGGGCCAGACTGTGATTGGCAGCATTGGCTGCGAGGTGCTGGTGATCCAGAGAGGAGATGAGAGGGGGCCTAGTTGCTGTACAAAATTAACTGTTGGTGGTGGGCGCAGCCTGCACAGGCAGGCTTTCACGTTCATCTTTGCTCGCATCAATGACGATCGATCGGGCATTCGGGCGCGGGAAACAAATACCTGAGGGCTTGAGTACAATGATGGGGACACGAGGGCTCGATTGGCCGATTGGCCGATTGGGGAGATGCCCACGCCGAAGTAGGCCGGCCTTTGGGACAGCCCGAAAGGGCAGGTTCGCTGGACCGCTTTTGCTGTTGCTTGACATCTCTGCACAGAGCGAGCATCTTTTCTGCACTGTTCAATTTGAGGCTATTTTGTGTTTTCCACTTTTCCTCTGGTGTTCGGAGAGGAGGGGCCCGGGCTTTGGTGGCTTGGTGCAATGGAACTTTTGACTAATAGATTGAGACTACTGCTTGATACTACTACTCCCGTAGTACGCAGTGAGTTCTGAAGGAACTGCAAAAGGCGGCAAGGAGTGTGTACGGACAGCGAGAGCTCCTCCCCTCACTGGAAACAAATACCTTTGGGCTATTATTTACCAAATTTAAAGTTTTTGTAGAATAGTCTTTTTTGGCAGCGTTCGGCTTGCTTCTTTCTACAGTATTTTTCTCTTACAGCAAATCTGCTAACTCAATCAGCACACAATATTTTTCTCTCACAATAAAACTGCCTGCCAAATAAATAAAAGTCCTGCCGAACGCTTGTCATTTTTTTAGGTGTCGTGGCCGTAACTTTAATTAAGCCATCATCGAATTAGTTATTAAACACTTACCATCAAGTCCCGGACTTTTAGGGTAAACAATGAATTGTTACACTGGCAAAGGACAAAGGACCAATATTAGCTCATCATGTTTAATCTTCTACATTCGAGGCTTTGATCGCCCCGTCCCTAAAAAGGGATTGTACTAATAATAAGTACAATTTTTTATATATTTTATGATGTTTTGTTCATGAATAAAAGACGTGACAAGAAATCCAACTGAGCACATCTCATTTTAAAAATGAGAAAAATAGTGTGCTTGTTGTATCTGTGTTAGCGAAGTGTATAGGCGTATAGGCGTGGAGCCAATTGCAAAGACTGCTACTCCTCTAGTACGCAGTGAGTTCTGAAGGAAGTGCAAAAGGCGGGAATGTGTGTGTTGTGTATGGAGTATGGAGAGCGAGATAAGCTCCCCCCACTTTCGGTCGGTATTTCAGTTCCAGTGAGACCATTCGTATGAGGGAGCTGTGAGTACTAATTACATATTATTATACGTATATATCGATCATGTTTGGATCAAGAGGGCTAAACATTAGCATCTCACTAATGTTTAGCTCCAATGTTTAGCCCTTTAAAGTTTAACTTCATTCTTGTCAAAAAAAAAGTTTAACTTCATGGACTTGTTTGGATTGAGGGACTAAACATGCATTTAATGAGTATATTTGTTAGAAATGAACCTCTTGAGGAGAGAGAAAACATTTTGATTTGTGTGGAGTTCACAAAAATTTAGCACCATTCACCCTCCTTGTTGGGGCTAAGGATTTGGAAGGGGCTAAACATTAGCCCGTCCAAGTTTAGCCTCCATGTTGAGAGGCTCAATAGCTAATTTGGTGTTAAAAGGGAGGGGCTAAAGTTTAGCTCCCTGAATCCAAACATAATCATTATATGTATAAATTGCTAAAAATTATCATGTAAGCTGAAAAAATTGTACGTATAAATTATTGTGAAAAAATATGCATACAAATTGTATGCATAAATTCCGCACATCATCAAGTTATGCTTACAAATATCTGATAAAACTTTTCATCTTGAAATTATGCGTCGAACATCGGTGGCCAGCAGGGGAACCTCGACGGAGCCAGCAAAATTGTGCCCAACTAAGAGCAAGGGCAAATGGGTCACTTAAACATGTGCTATAGCTAAAACTATCGGGATATGGTCAACATTGGCATGCAAGATATTAAAATTTATGGGCAATAGCATTTAGGAGACATAAAGTTTTTAAGGTGGCAGATTAGAGATAAGAGTTTTAGTTGATGGTATATAGAACATTTTGCCTAATAATAATGATAGTGATAATAACAAGAAGGAGAAGAAGAAAATTAGTTACAAAGAAAATAGACCACAAAATTAGTTACAAAGAAAATAGACCACAACAGAAGCATTGCGTTTTAGGGAGGGGGGGGGGCATGGTCCCTCCGAGCCCCCCTCCCGGGTTGTGTCCTTGGAGGTGGGTGGCATTTTCAGGGCAACTGATCTTGTGGGCAGGTTGCAATACATATGGGCAAGAGTGTTATTACTATATCGTAATATGAAAAAAAATACATAGGTACGTATTACTTCCACATTTGTTTCCGATAGAAGGCGCGTGGTAACGAAGAAGACAAAAAAAATAATTATACTTATTTTGATGTCATCTCCCTAATGTGGACAAAACAAATGCAATTAATTCCATATTTCAACCCAAATATAAAAGTTTTAGCTAATTATATTTACTCTTCTGTGTTTGAAAATTTTTAGTAACTCGCACTGTTTGGATCGGTATTAATTTTTGGCTAGCAAACTGTAGTAGACTAAAATCATTCACACTCTAACTAAAGTTTAGTCCATTAAACCTCCAGACCAATCTAATTTGGACTAAAAGGAGGTGGATTATGTCTTATATGAGAAAGAGCACATTCTCAAAAAAAAATATATATATATATACTCCCTCCGGTTCCATATTAGAAGTCGTTTAGGACAGCGACACGGTCACCAAAGCACAACTTTGACTTCTCTTTTCTATAAAAATCTTTATTGGAAAGTTATATATGTATATTCTTATGAAAGTAATTTTCAAGACAAATCTATTTATATGATCATCACAATTTCAAACTCAATGACTTAAAAGTTATTCATGATTTATATTCCCAATGTTTGACTCAAACCTTGTCCAAAACAACTTCTAATAGGGAACCGGAGGGAGTACGAGAAAGAGGACAATACCCAACCCTATCTATATTCTGCATCCCGCCGAACATTTGCATCATTTTTTAGGGGCCCAAACATTTGCAGCTGAGCCCACACGAGCCCAGCACATCTCTTCGAAGCCTGGCCCAAACTTGTCACCTATGCCCTGTTTTGCACGGGGCTACGTACGTACGGACGGGTGACCTGAGTGAGTGGCTCTCAGCCCAACCAGCTCCGGTGGATCCGCGCGGCTGCCGAGCGCCGGTCTCCCACGCCGCGACGAGCCGACGAGAACATGGTTGGTCGCCGTCGCCGTGGCCGCACCGGCCACGGTAAGCACCCTGCTCTGCTCGGTCCGACCGCCCAGCACGCTGTGAACTGCGCCCCGCCCCTCCCCCCGTCCGAGGCGGGCGGCGCGTGCCGTGCACATTCACGGGCCGATCGAGCACCTCCTCGCCGGCGTGCCCACACCCCGGTGCCCGTGACCAGCGCAGCACGGCGAGCGTGCGGGCCTCGAGACGTGGTGCCTGCTGCCGCGATGGCCCTGTAAAGGCGCGCGCTCACTGCAAAGGCTGCCCGGCTCGCGCGGCACGCGCGCGCGATCGGCTCGAGCGGCCGGGCTCTCACAGGCGGGAGAGAGGACCCTGGACCACACCAACCGGTCCACCACCTCTCTCTACTGGGACAACTGCACGACGCGACCCGTTCAAAGTTTCTTCGTCAGCCCTCCTCCTCCGTGAAATCGATGCGACGATGGTACGAGTACGATGATGATGCCTCGTGGCCGGCCGCATGGGGCCCGGGCCGGCCGGGGAGACGAACGAATCACACTACCTCGTGGCGCCGTTGCAATTGCAATGAGCCTGAGGTGCTCAGTACCGTCATCTGCCACGGCGCAGCGCGAACATGATATTCAAAGAGACAGAGGATGGCGCCCATACTCAACTCATGCCTTGAGCGGCACGAGGGACGCCACGGGCTGGTGCTATGATTGATGCACGTCTCGGTGAAAACTGAAGAGATTACCATCAACCACACTTTGCATTGATCACTGGTGTTTACATATATAGATGTACAACATGCCTTGAGGCTCCCTAAACTATCGGGAGAGCGGCGGAGCGCGCGGCAGAGGACGTGTGCGTGGGAGTGTGGGCGCGCACGACGCGGTCGTGGGCTGCGGCGCACGCGTGCTACCAGGAGACTCCGATCCGTTCCAACCGCTCCCCCCAGTTGCAACGGGCGGTAGCTGAACGCTGAGGCTGGACCGGAAGTCGAGGAAGAGCGTCGACGACAAGCCCTTCGTGAAGACCTCGGCGAATTGCTGGACGCCGGGGATCTGGAGCACGCGGAGCTCACCAAGAGCCACCTTCTCCCTGACAAAATGGATGTCCAGCTCAATGTGCTTAGTGCGCTTGTGGTGCACCGGGTTGCGCGACATGTAAACGCTTGAAATGTTGTCGCAGAAGACCACCGTCGCTGTCGAGACCGGGCACAAGAGCTCGCCAAGGAGTTGACGCAGCCAGGTGCACTCGGCGACGGCATTGGCGACCCCTCTGTACTCTGCCTCGGCGCTCGAGCGGGACACCGTAGTCTGGCGCTTCGACGACCAAGAGATGAGAGAGTCGCCGAGGAAGACGCAGAAGCCCGAAGTAGAGCGCCGCGTATCCGGGCAACTCGCCCAGTCGGCGTCGCTGTAGGCGGTGAGACGAGGCGTGGCGGCGTGATGAAGCTGAAGACTGTATGTCGAGGGTGCCTTTGAGGTAGCACAGGATCCGCTTGATCATCGTCAGCTGTGTGCCGCGCGGCGCATGCATATGCAGGCATACCTGCTGCACGACGTATGCGATGTCTAGCCTGGTGAGTGTCAAGTATTGTAGAGCGCCGACCATGGCACGGTACCAGCTGGCGTCGCAGATGAGGTTGCCGTCGGTGGCGGAGACCTTGGCCTTGGTGTCAGCTGGGGTGTTCACAGGCTTGCAGTTGGCCATGCTAGCTCGTTCCAACACGTCGTCGGTGTACTTGCGCTGCGAAAGGAAGAATCCATCTGACGAACGCTGCACCTCGACGCCGAGGAAGTACTGCATAGGCTCCATGTCTTTCACAGCGAACGAACTCTTCAGCTGATGCACGATGCGCCGAAGGCAGGAGTAGAGGCCGACAGGATCATGTCGTCGGCGTAGAGGAGGTACGCCGTGTCGGAGCCTTGCCGGAGAACGAACAAAGATGTGTCGGTGCGTGACTGGACGAAACCGATGGAGGTGACGTGGCCGACGAAGCGTGTGAACCAGGCGCGCGGAGCTTGTCGGAGGCCGTAGAGAGAACGCGAGAGAAGGCAGACGTCGTCCGGGCGTTCTGGGTCCTCGAAGCCGGGCGGCTACTGACAGTCAGCGGCGTCCCGGGAAAATTCGAGGCCCAGTTGGAACCACTAAAGGAGGCCTATATCTAATACCAAAACAAAAAAACTAATAGCAAATATCAATAAATGTATTACTTATATTACAAAATAATAAGTATATAGCAGCATAGACCAATGCAAGAATTATACCTGATGTACAATATCACTTGAAAAGCAAGATTCTTTTGGCATTCTTTGAAATGAAATCTTCAATGGTATATTCATAATCAATCTTTTCCAACAGGCCGCTCTCAAGTGCTATTAACGCTAGTGCGTTGAGTCTTTCTTGTGTCATTGTAGTTCGCAAGTAGGTCTTCAATAGCTTCAATTTAGAAAAACTCCGCTCTGCCGATGCAACAGTTACTGGAATGGTCAATAGAATTCTATATGCAATGGTTGCATTGGGAAAGCACTCATGCCGCTTCAAAAAATCTAGAATTTCAACCGGGCTTTTATTTTCTCGTGGAAGAAAATCTTGAAGAAAAATCAACTCCAGATAAAGGTCATCAGCATCAATATCAGATCATCCATCTCGTTCAAGTGCAGCCCCAAGATTATGACAACAAGATTTTAAGCTCTTGTTATCCAGAGAACACAATGCATCAGAAGTAAATAAGAAACCAAATCTTTTCTTGTAACCTTGATATTGTTCAAATCTTGTAGTAAGAGAGGAAATAGCTTGATCCACAATTGGTACAAAATATTCACGCCTAAATAATTCCTCTGCAGATTCTGTGGTATCATTTGAGTCATTCGGGTTCTCATCAAAATGACTCTTTCTTTTATGTTTTCTTTTTTTCTTGAATAATGTACCAATATCCATGTCGAGTGCAATTTCTTTAGCTGCCTCCATTGCATTTGACAAACTAGTTTCTCTGTAGCGATTGAAAAAAGATATCAGCCCCTGCACTTTCTCAATAGCAACATCAATCAGCATGTCCTTCGATTGCAATTCTTTGCTTACTAGGTTAACAACATATAATATGTCATACCAAATGATTATTGACACTAAAAACTCATACTCTCCAAGTTCATTTTTTGCTAAACCTTTAGCCTCACTGCATGACAAAGGATCAGTATCACTATCTGCTGCTTGAAGTAGAGCCTCTCGAATATCAGCACACTGAAACCTAATAGCTTTAACACTATCAACACGACTCTCCCATCTAGTAGATGACACAGACTTCAGAGTAAATCCAGTTATGTTATCTTTCAAAATCTGCCATTTCTTAGTAGATTTAGCAAATGTTGTGTAGATACGTTGGATGACTCCAAAAAAATCTTTGGCATTACCACAAGTCTTGGCCATATCACAAAGTGTTAAGTTAAGGCTATGGCAGCCACAAGCAGAGTAGAAAGCTCTAGGATTTATATCCAAAAGTTTTCTTTGTACACTTTGATGTTTGCCTTTCATATTTGACCCATTATCATAGCCTTGTCCTCTGATATTATCTATATCTAGACCAAGATTCTTTAGTTCTTCTTCTAGCACATCAAAAATTCCTTGACCAGTTGTGTCATTTACCTCCAAAAATCCTATAAATGCTTCTTCAATGCGAACAGGACATGAAGATGAATACACGTACCTTATAATTAAAGACATTTGTTCTTGGTGGCCTCCATCAGGAGTACAATCTAATATGACAGAGAAATATTTTGCTTCCTTGATTTTCTTAATAATTTCAGATTTAATTGCAGAACCAAGCAAATGTATCAACTCATTTTGAACCCTTGGGCCAAGATAATGAACATGAGTGTTATCATTTGTAATCCGACGGACATGCTCCTGAATAACTGGATCAAATTCAGCCAACATTTCTATCAGGCCCAAGAAATTCCCATTATTGTCATCATATAGTTTGCTATTATGACCACAAAATGCAAGATCATGTTTGCCAAGAAATTTTACAATGGCCACTATTCTGAATAGAGCATGTCTCCAATGTTCCTTTTCTTTCTCAAGCTGTCGCTGAGCAACTTTATCAATAGTTTGGTCCTTTTGCAATCCATTACGTAAATCATACCAAGCCGTCATATTCAAAACATGATGTGCACTTGTCTCATGCTCTCTGAGTCTTTCACTAAGATGTGCCCAATCATTGAATCCACAACTGGCCAAATTACCTTTTCCATGCCCTTTAATGAATATTTTACAACTAAAACAAAACACTTTGTCAAGTTCTATCACACTCCTCTCCATTTGATAGAATTCTAGTATAGAATAATGCAGTAAACCTTCTAGAATATCTATCCTTGGGACCTTTCTGAATTGACAAATCTCTTTTAGGACCCTTTTCTGCTAAGATATCAATCTGTTTAGGATCTAGGGAATCCCAATACCTTGGATCAAAAATATCAGGCTGGAAATAAACATCATCAACATTTACATCATGAGAACTATCGATGTTATCCGGAACTTGCTCAACAACATTTTCTATCTCTGGTTGATCATCACTAGGATTAGGAGCATCGACATTGTCTATATCTTGTTCAGTGCCGTGCCCAACTGTATCATTATTGGGAGAAGAAACTTGTGGTTCTCTAATAACAAACCTCTCCATAGATCCTTTCAGAGATTGAGTTAATTCCTCATTTCTTTTCTTTTTCTTACATTTTTGATGGCCCGATTCAAATTTTCTAATCCGATTTGAAGAAGACATGACTAGCAAGTTGGAACAATTACACTAGATTAATTTGGGTACAAGAACAATGCATATAGATTAACTAGTTTAATATACAGACTAGGCATGGAATTTACCGGACAATCTCCGTCTCTGATCTGGGTCTAGATGGCGACAAGGTCTTGTGAATAACTGAATAACGGCAGGGCAGCGCCGTCAAGTGTCGACGACTGGGCGAGCGGCGAGGATGAGCAGGGGAAAAATCAGGGCAAGGCGGCGGCTCTGGAAGTCGATCCGTCGACTCGAGGACTCCAGGAAACGAACGAACGAACTCCAGGCAACCAACGTAAAAAAATAAGACTGACCGGGGGCCTCATAAGTCACGATCGTGACCTTTGCTGTAGGCAGGCAGCAGGCCAAGTTTTGGCCCGTAAAAGATACATTAAAGTGATTTTCTAATTGAAATAAAGTCCATGATTATTATATATACCTATGATGCTTTGTAAATTTGGAGGCCCTGTTCGATCACACAGCCTGCACGGGCCCATGGACGCCCCTGTGACAGTAGACTCGCTCGTCGAGGTTGCCGTGGAGGAAGGCGTTGGAGACGTCGAGTTGATGCACCGGCCAATCCTTGGAAGAGATGAGAGTGAGCACAGTACGTATCATCGCCGGCTTGACCACCAGGGTGAAAGTTTCCTCAAAGTCGAGGTCGGGCCGTTGTGTGTCGCCGCGGAGGACCCAACGCGCTTTGTACTTGTCGAGGGTACCGTCGGAGTTCAACCTCGTCTTGAAGACCCATTTGCCGGAGAGTACCCGTGCACCTGGTGGATGTGGCATGAGCGTCCAAGTGCCATTGTCCTGCAGGGCGTCGAACTCGTGTTGCATCGCCTGCTTCCAGTTGGCGTCGCGGAGCGCGGCTCGAACGGATGTCAGGGTGGGAGACAGCACCGTAGTGGAACTGACGAGCACGCACTTAGGATTGGATTGTTGAATCCCATCCCTCGCACGCGTCACCATATGATGTCGAGCCGTGGAAGGTGCTAGCGTCGTGGAACGCGTCACGGCGGCGGTCGTGGTCGCTGGCGGGGATGAGCTCGACGTCGAGGTAGAAGCAGCGGTGCTAGGCGGTGGCGATGGCGGCGCACGGGCAGCCGTCGTGGCTGGGGACGAAGATGTCGCTGGCACATTGCGTTCTGGAGAAAGCGACGGTGCCCGTGGTGTTGTCGTGGCGGCTGGGGACGATGACGGTGTCGGGTCGAGATGTGGTGTCGAGGGCGGCGTATGTTGACGGTCGATTTCCATCAACCAAGAGCACTTGTTACACTTTGGTTTGAGCTTTGATTTATAACTAACCCGTCACTAGGCATACTAATGATGTAACAAGTTCACACTTGCATGTGATATTTTGGTGTATGTTGTTTACAAAGGATTTAAGTGCCTAAGTGAGGACTTCCGGGTAGAGTTCATCGAGCACTTTATGAGAAGATCACGAAGTCCGACACGAGTCAAGACACGAAGTGAACATGACTCCAAATGACCCGAGGACCGAAGCATGAAGCCGTGAAACTCTGAGGACCCAAACGGAAGATGCGGGAGTTTGCGCACCAAGCACCCTTATCTAAACCGCGGGAAAACGACGTCAAGAACCCACATGCAATTCGACAAATATTCAAGAAAGTGCAAGACGCATCATGGAGGAAGATGGGCCCGAACCGGGCCGAAAAGGACCTGGGCCGGCCAGCCCATGCCGACCGGCCTGGGGTGTTTCGGGCCCGGTTCGGCCTCCCCTTTGACCTACATGCTCCTCGGCTCATTTATATCCCCTGCCTCCGACGGCCGCCACATCCATTCACCAGAATTCGACGAAACCTAGAAGTGAGCACCGGAGGGAGACGACGGCGGCGGAGTCCTCGAAGTTGTCTAGGGGATGGCCTAGGCCAACCCTAGCCGCCATGGCCGCCCTGTGTGGTTGTGCCATGGTGGAGTTCTGGAGCTAGTTGAGGTCATCAATGGTATGTACTCGGTGGTGATGATCCAAACGCATCTATTATTATGTGATTAATTACGATCTTGTCACTCTATCTTCTAGTGATTCCATGTCTCCGTTTATACTTTTTACCTATTGTGAATATGCTTGTTCCCTAGTCTAAAGCAAGGTTAGACTATTTAGCATTCTCTATGTAATCGTGGCGATTAGGTTTAGCATATCGACCCTTCATGATTCGTAGACACGTTCATGTTTGAGCGTGCCCCTAGATCCCCCGCTTCATTAAGGGAGCACCGTGACAGGGTGATTTCCCCCGAAAGAGCGGATGTCTTCGGGAGGTAGGCCGGAGGTAGGAGTTTAAGGATGCTATTAGATGAGTTGCATGATTTGTTGCTCGTTTGCCGGAACTACAACTAGAAGACAATAGGCTTATTTACCCCTTCGGTGGAGCTTTACCTTAGCCGTTGTTCTTGGATGTGATCAACCTATACACTTCATCAGTATCTCTTTATAGGTTTATCCCTTGTATGCAATCAATGCTACATGTTAGGTTAGATTGGCTAGACAAGGTAGAAAAACTTAGTGGTTTGCTTCCGATCCTTGGATTGACAAACCTTGGGGACCCTCCTTGGTGAAAAAGGCACCAAGTCACCCGTACGCTTGCGGTGAACTTCAACACGGTTTTGAACCGTCAACAAGCCATTTTTCTGGCGCCGTTGCTGGGGATCGACAACTCGAACCCTAGGGTGATCTACCTTTCTATTTGACTAACCCTAATTTTTATTATTGCATATACGCTTGTTTTCTTGTTTGTGTCCTTGAAAGCAGGTGAAAAAGTTAGACACAAGATGTTCGAGGAGTTCTCTACATACACACTCCAACAAGATAATGGCTACATCGAGATTCGCTCTTTAGTGGTAGGTGCTAACTTTTGTTAGTGACCCATCATCCGCTATCGAGCCCACACCCTACACGAGAGATGATAAACGAGGTAAGTCAACGTGTCAATTAAATTTTTGAGACTAATGTTTTGTGGAGACTTGTTTGATCAAGCAATAGGTATTGGAAGCCATCACGATGCCCCCGAGATCACAAGATCAAGCTCTTCAACATCTTCAAAGTTTCTGTTCGCATCAAGTTTTGCACAGCCTAATGGGAAGAACAACAAGATATCTTTGGATATTTAGAAGCCCCACGAAGTTACACTTCCAACAAGTCAAAAATCAAGTCGATCGGAGGTTCCTACAAGCGGATATGGCCGAATCACCGATGGTTGCATGTCCTAAAAATTTCTGGACAGCAAGCAAAGCTGAAGTGAAACAGCCATAACTCCCTCATATGGACTCCGATTAAGATGAATGAGTACCCGTTGGAAAGGTAATTTTATAAATTTTTCAATAGAATTATATTTTAGTATATGTTCTGTTATGTATACAGGGGGAAATCCAAAGAAGAGGCAGCTGCAATACGATGAGAACAAGATGGTGAAGGTGAGGACGAAAACAACAAAGATGAGCTTGGGGAATGCTTCCGCTAGACTACTCATGAAGAAATTCAGAGGCTTGGAACAAAACAAAGACCCCTGGAGCATTGGCAAATGAAGACACAAGTTGGCGACATCCGACGCAAGGAGATGTTTGAAGAAGACCACAATGGACTACACACATAAGACAACATCCAATGGCGCGGATATTTTGGGCTATCACACGGAGGATCATGGAACTACATGAAGACATCTAAGACATGTGTGAAGCCCCACAAATGAAGAAGAGGAGTGATCCTACACAGAGCAACCTTGACGACATGTGGCACAAAGGGAGGATTTGAGAAAAAGTCTACGCGAGCCACCTTCGATCATCAAGGATTGTTCGCTTTCAACTCTGGAGGATCACTCACAATGAAAAGCTCGAAGGCTAAGGTACATATTAAACTCTCAAAGTACTTTTGGAGATAATATCTCTATTTTGATATATTCATGTTCATATCCAACTGAGAGACATGGGTACCTATGGGTCCCCACCGGCCAGGGTCCTAGAGGTCCCTGACAAGTGGACCTGACTTTCCAGAAGCCCCGCCGACCTGCAAGTGGGCCTAGCGACCTTATCCGCAACTTTGATGACCCCGGGTGACCTTATCAAGATCCCGGAAGATCCGCAGTACTTGGCGTGCAAGTCAAGGTAGTAGGACGCGGCGCGCCGCCGCCTGTAGGTCCGAGTATCACGGGATACTCCTTGTAATCCGGGAGATAGCTTCCCACAATTGTAACTGACCCGGACATGGGTCCACCAACCTTGAATAGAAAACCCTAGTCCGTCCTCCTCATATAAGGCGGCCTAGGACTCCATTCAAGGGGACATCTTCATCATTCTCGCATAATCCACCACCACAACTGGACGTAGGGTTTTACTCTCCGGAGGCCTGAACCAGTCTAAACCCTTGTCTCCCCGTGTTCTTCTCCGTACTCACCTAGTTCCGAGTTCACCACGTGGACTACCACCTACGCTCTTAGTTTCTGATCCTCTCCATTAACCTGCAAACTGCTTGGGTTGCCCCCTTGCAGATCTGTCCATGTCTCACCCCCTGACAGTTGGCGCGCTAGGTAGGGGCAATCAGGAACTCACTGTGCAACATGGTGGCCCGATCTGGTGTCGTTTTTCCAGCGAGCATGGCGGCCATCCTCGCCAACCCCGTGGAGATCTGCTTTGGATCCTTCACGGCGACCTCTCCTGCTCCGGCGGCCGCAGCCCCTCCAGCGACCGCAGAGCAGGTCGTGACGGTGCCCGTCGTCACCCTCGTTTCCGATCTAGCATCGGAGACCCACCCGCCCAAACCCTACGACCTTGTTCAGGGGATGGAGCACATCATCGACATGACGAAGGAGACTCTGGAGATCTGCGAGCGAGCTCAGCGCTCGGCGCAGATAGCGCTACGCCACGATACCTTCCCCTTCAGCTTGCATTCTGCACCCAGCCTTCGCCTCAGTCAGCTCTCCACGTCCTCCTAGATCCAATCTGGTCGGGGGCCATCTGGTGACCTAAGGCCTGCACCTCGCGCCCGGTGCGACCCTCTCGACGTGCCCTGCACCTATCACAAGGGCGCAAAGCACACCCTCCGCGGGTGCCGCCTGCGGAAGAAGTTCGACCAAGAGCTCCCCCGCCGTGCCAAACGACCTACCCAGTCCCCGGACTGTGGTAAGTTCCAGAAGGTCTATGTCCGCGTCTCCCCCAACGACTCGGACATCATCTTCCGCCAAGTGCTCATGGTTTCCGAGAATGAGCCACCCGTGTCGGCGTGACGAACTCTGAGGAGGCGGCGCGCATCCAAGGCAATGCCCTGCGCTCCCAGCGACGCGCAGAGGAACAGCGCCGCGCGGCCCTTCCTTGCGCTCGGGACCTGCGCATGGAATTCGAGGAAGCTGGGATCCCAACGTTCAACAGCTCCCAGGCCAACCTGGGTGCTGCCATCACACGACTCCAGCAAGCTCCGTTGACGCCCGAAGCTGAGCAGGCCATCGCGTACCTCCAGGTCACTAACACCTTGGTGGAGGAAAAGAGCGCGGCCTCTAAGGCCACTACGTATTCATCGACACGTCACTCACGCAGTCGATCCCATCGACCTCAGCGCTCCCACCTTTCCCCCATCCGGGAGGAGGTCGCTCAGCACAACCCGGAGTAGCCTGCCGCCGCCAACCCCGGTGACCTCCACGTCAACCTCGACGCCAACAGGCGCACTCGCAACGTGCGCGACTACGTCGACCAGCGCCACCGCGAGCGCGAGGAGCGGGAGCTACGACATCGCGTAGAGTACGACCGCGAGTACGGTCCCCCTGGTGCCGTCCACCGCATCATGGAGCGCGAGCAGCGTGACCGCCACGACATCGAGAACCGGTGACGTGCTACGTACGACGCCAAGCACGGCAACCCAGGGGTCGCCCAGGGCAACCGAGATCGGCAGCCGTGCTCCCAGGTCGTCATCCCGGAGCGCAGCGTCCACTCTGCACCCAGAGAAGCTACCCCAGCTCGAGGCACTGGTGACAACCTAGCCGTCACCGCCTTCCCCACGCTAGCTCCTCGACTCAGGTTGGTGGACTACCCGGAGAACATCAAGCTCAACATCAAGGAGTACGATGGGCGCTCGGACCCCAACATCTGGCTGTCGACCTACTACGTCGCCGTCAAGGCCGCTGGTGGTAGATTCGACTACATGGCGGCCTACTTCCCATTGGTCATGGGCAAGGCTCCCTCATTATGGCTCAACAGCCTCGAGCCAAGCAGCATCTAGTCCTGGGCCGACCTGTCCCAGGCCTTCACCTCCAACTTCCAGGCGACCTATGATCGACCTGCAAATGCCTTCAACCTCGGGAGAGTCATCATGAAGCCCAAGGAGCGGCTCCACAAATACAATAACTGGTTCTTTGAGAACCGCAACCAGTGCGTCGGTGTCAAGGACGACCAGATCGTCGAAAGCTACAAGAAGGGCATCAAAGATCGCAAGCTCTTTGAGAAGATCCATGAATCCGACGCGACCACCGTCAAGGGCCTCATGGACGTCGTCAACAAGCTGATGGACACGGAAGAGGCGATGGTAAACCAGTTCGACGCCGACGCCGTCGGCACGTCTGGTACAGCAGCGGACTCCGCGTCCAAGCTCCGTAAGCGATCTTCCGAGGTCCTAGCGGCTGAAGGACGGCGAGCCTCGACCTTCAACCAGGAGGAGTTCGACGCAGTGCTCGACAGCCTCTGCGGGTTCCACGAGGGATCTACTCACACTCTCCGTGAGTGCTCCCAGTTCAAGAAGGCCTTCATCACCCCCGTGGACCCCAAGCGCCCTAGGAGCGACGGCGGTCACCGTGACAACCACCGCTACAACAACAACTACCGCCGTGACGACCAGCGGGACCGGCGCGATTACCGCGACAACCAGGACCCCCGCGACGACCGACGTGACGATCGCCACGACAACAGTCGCAACGACCCACCTCCAGAAGCTTGCCGTGACGAGGGGAACCTTTCGCCTCCACCTCCGACAGGCAACACCAACGGGCCCTTCTAGGCTGCGACCCGCACGATCAACATGATCATTAGGGGCCTCAAGTCCAATGTCAGCAAGAGGCGCTACCGCAAGGATAAGCGCGATGTCCACCTCGTCCACACTCAGCCAACTGCGCCTCTGCGTTGGTCTGAGCAGTCGATCACGTTCTCTAGAGCGGATCACTGGGTCCACATCCCAGATCCTGGGTCCTACCCACTTGTCGTCGGGCCCACGGTGGATGGGGCCTTGCTCTCCCAAACCCTGATCGATGGGGGGGAGCAGGCTCAACATCATCTTCGCTGAGACCCTCAAGAAGATGAACTTCGACTTCGACAAGCTCACGGCATGTGACGAGCCCTTCTACAGCATCGTCCCAGGGAAGGCGGACTACCCCCTGGGTCAGGTCTCTCTCCCCATCACCTTCGGTACCGAGGCCAACTTCCGCACGGAGTACCTCAACTTTGAGGTCGCCAACTTCAAGTTCTCCTACCATGCGATCCTAGGTCGCCCAATGCTGGCCAGGTTCATGGCCATCCCGCACTACACCTACTTGGTATTGAAGATGCCTGCTCCAAACAGGGTCCTCTCCATCCTGGGGGACCTCATCATCTCCTTCAAGTGCGACACCGAGGCCCTCGACATCGCTGCGACCTCCGCCTGCGCCGACGCCTCCGCAGTCTTGCTCGCTGAGGCCAAGAAGGTCACTCCCAGTGACCTAGCAGTCCCCGAGTAGAAGCGCACTAACACCGCCCCTGGACGCTACACCCTCCACGAAGAAGGTCTGCCTCGGCCTTGCCGACACAGAGAAGACAGTGGTGATCGGCGACGGCCTCGACAAGAAATAGGAACTCGCGCTCACCAGTTTCCTCCGGGATAACGCGGATATATTCGCATGGAGTCCATCGGATATGCCGGGTGTCCCTAGGGAGCTGGCTGAGCACTCCTTAGATGTAAGCAAGACGGCCAAGCCAGTCAAGCAGAAGCTTCATCGCTTTGCGAAAGATCGCAAGGACGTCATTAGGGTAGAAATAATAAAGCTCATAGCTGCCGGATTTATCCGAGAGTGTAAAAATCCGGTTTGGCTCGCCATCCCGGTGCTTGTACCCAAGAAAACCAGTCAATGGAGAATGTGTATCGACTACACCGACCTCAACAGGCACTACCCTAAAGACCCCTTCCCTCTTCCGCGCATCGACCAGGTCGTGGACTCCACGACCAGAAGTGACCTCCTATGCTTTCTCGACTGCTACTCAGGGTATCACCAGATAGCCCTGAAGGTCTCCGACCAAGATAAGACGGCGTTCATAACGCCGCACGGCATCTACTACTACACGGCCATGACTTTTGGCCTCAAGAACGCTGGAGCGACCTACCAGAAGGCCATCCAGAAGTGTCTGGAGCGCCAGATCGGTAAAAACGTAGAAGCCTACATCGACGACGTGGTCGTCAAGACCACCCAAGAGGATAAGCTCATAGCTGACCTCGCAGAGACATTCGCCAACCTCCGCCGCTATCGCTGGAAGTTGAATCCAGAAAAGTGTGTCTTCGGTGTCCCATCCGGCAAGCTCCTAGGCTTCATGGTCAGCAACCGGGGCATCGAGGCGAACCCCACCAAGGTGGATGCCATTCGTAGGAAGTGACCTACTGGGAAGAAGGACGTCATGAAGCTCACCGGCATGATGGAGGCTATAGGTCGATTCATCAGCAAACTTGGAGAAAAAGGTCTACCCTTCTTCAAGCTGTTAAAAAAGGCGAACAAGTTCGTCTGGATAGAGGAGGCCGACAAGGCCTTGGAGGAACTCAAGACTTTCCTTACGTCACCCCCGGTGATGGTGCCCCTGGCACCCAAGGAAACCCTACTACTCTACATCTCCGCGACCACCCTGGTGGTCAGCTCGGTCCTGGTCGCAGAGCGACCTGAAGAGGGTAGACCCTACCCCGTCCAGCGACCTATCTACTACGTTAGCGAGGTCCTGTCAGACAACAAGACCAGGTACACCCAACCGCAGAAAATGTTATACGCCCTCCTCGTTACCTCCCTCAAGCTCCGGCACTACTTCCAGTCGCACAAGATCAAAGTCGTTTCGGCCTTCCCCGTTGGCGAGATCCTGCGCAGCCGCGACACCACCGAACGCATCGTCAAGTGGTCCATCGAGCTAGGCGAGTTCGACCTAGAGTTCTGCCCTCGGCAAGCCATCAAATCCCAGGTCATCGCGGACTTCGTTTCGGAGTGGACAGAGATCCAGCAGCCTCCACCTTCGGAATGACCTGAGCATTGGAAGATGTACTTCGATGGTTCCCTGAACCTCGAAGGGGCCGGCGCAGGTGTACTGTTCATCTCCCCCCAGGGCGATCACCTGAAGTACGTCCTGCAGATCCTCTACAAGGCGTCCAACAATGGCGCCGAATATGAAGCCCTTATTCATGGGCTACGCATCGCCATCTCCCTGGGGATCAAGCGCCTCATAGCGTATGGCGACTCCAAGGTCATCATCGACCAAGTCAGTAAGGACTCTGAAGCTAGGAAGGATACAATGGACGCCTACAGCGCTGAGGTGCGCAAGCTCAAGCGTCACTTCGAGGGACTCGAGTTCCATCACGTCTATCGTAACAACAATGTTGCAGCCGATGTCCTCTCCAAGCTTGGCTCCAAGCGCGAGCAGTCCGGCGTATTCGTCCAAGACCTACGCAAGCCAACTATCAAGCTTCTCCCCGACCTAGAGTCACCAAACGATGCAGCGCCCCCACCTGGAGGTCGCGATGTCCTCATGACCGAGGCAGAGGACGACTGGCGCCTCGACTTCCTCTGTTTCATCCTCGAACATTGAGTACCTGAGGAGAAGGCGGAGCGCGAAAAGATCACGAGGCGTAGTGCCAACTACATTGTTATTGGTACAGAGCTCTACCGGAGGTCCGCCTCCAACGGAGTATTGATGAAGTGCATCCTGCGATGTGAGGGCCTCAGGCTCTTAGAGGAAATCCACGGCGGCGAGTGCGGCAACCACGCCGCCTCTGCCAACCTGGTGGGCAAGGTCTTTAGGTCCGGCTTCTACTGGCCTACCGCCATGGCTGACGCACAGGAACTTGTCTGACGATGCAAGGGGTACCAATTCTTCGCCAAGCAGCAGCATGTGCCGGCTCAGGCCCTAAGGACCATCCCTCCATCATGGCCCTTCGCAGTATGGGGCCTCGACTCCGTGGGACCTTTCAAGACCGCCCCTGGCGGGTACAAGCACATCATCATGGCGGTGGACATGTTCACCAAGTGGATCGAGGTCAGGCCCGTGTCCAGCGTCACGTCAAAAGAGGCGGCCAAGTTCATCGAGGAGATCACCCACCGCTTCGGGGTCCCCAACAGGATTGTCACCGACCTTGGTACAGCCTTCACAGGGGCTGACTTCTGGGACTTCTGTCAAGACAACCTAATCGACGTATACTACTCCTCAGTAGCGCACCCACGGTGCAACGGCCAGGTCGAGTGGGCCAACGGCATGGTGCTACAGGCCGTCAAGGACCGCATCTTCGATGGCTCTTCACCCTATGCAACCAGGTGGCTCGCAGAGCTCCCTCATGTTATATGTGGTCTCCAGACCTAGGTCAGCTCTACTACAGGGTACTCTCCCTTCTTCCTGGTCTATGGGTCAGAGGCCATCCTCCCTACCGATGTTGCCTTCGGGGCTCCGCGCATCCAGCACTTCAACGAGGGTGAAGCGGAGCAGACTTGCAAGGTTGACCTTGATAGCCTCGAAGAGCATCGTGTGGCCGCACTCATGCGCCACACCCGCCATGAGCAGCAGCTACGTCGCTACCACGACCCAAACGTGCGGGAATGTTCCTTCAACGTTGGCAACCTAGTCCTGCGGCGGATCCAGAACACCAAGGACATGCACAAGCTCTCTGCGCCTTGGGAAGGCCCTTTCATAGTCAAGGAGGTCATTGGACCGGTGACCTATCGCCTCCAATAGGCCGATGGCCAGGGCGTCTTGAACCCCTGGAACATCAGACACTTATGTCGCTTCTATCCTTAGGAGCCTGGTATCACAATAAAAAGCTATGTACTCTCTTCTTTGTAATTCATAATCAATAAATATAAAGATTCCCTCTCGGCAGTTTTCCTATCGACCTACTTTTTGGGTTTCTATTTACTTTCTGTCCACCCCTCCCCTCGACACGCTCGGGGGCTTGGTTTCAAGCCAGACCCGATGTGCTCGGGGGCTTGGTGTTAAGCCAGGTCCTTCACGCTCGAGGGCTTGGCTTTGCCAACCTAAGGGTCGTATGACCTGGGGGGTTTCACCTTTCCTTTAACAAGTGTTTCCCTTATTACAGCTTCTACACCTCTTATAAGTATTCTTAAGTCGTGTGGTTGTGAAACCTTGGGTCCAAGGCCCCCCTTTGCGCGCCGGCTGCATATAAGCCTCCACGCTGAGCCGTGCAGTCGGTAAGCCATTCCTCCACTGAGTAGGGTTAGCAGAGGGGAAGGGTCTTGCAGCGTCATTACTTTTGCATTCTTATAACAAGTGTTTTAGCCAAACAAGGGACCACGCTGTTTTAATAAAACGACCCTTCATTCATGCAAATTCTTTTTTACATCAAAAAGGTCCCCGACCTCTCTGCGCTAACAGTTTGTTACATTCTAAGTTACACTTTCAGAGATCTAACTTCTTCACGACCTCCTCCGCGGCAACCTAGACATCTTCAGCGCCCACCAACGGAGCCAGGTTGATCTCCTCCGCGACCTTCCGCAGGTCGAACGCTGGCTTGTGGTGCTTCACCGTGGCCAGTGCTGCAGCCGCGGCAAGCTTGCCACTGTCCATCAGCAGGGTCTTCATCCGACCTTCTGCCTCCTCCAGTCGATCGACGAGCTCTTGTGGCCCGCCTTCGACCCTAGGGACATAGACGTCCACAAGGTACTCAGCGGCCTCCTTGAGGTCGCCCAGCTCCTTCTGAAGATCTGCAGTCACCTCTTGATGATCAATAAGAGTTTGGATCGCCCAGGATAGGTCGACCTCTAGGTCTCGGCGCACACCGAATTCATACGCAACCTTCCGGGTATAGTAATGCTCACTGGCTTCGACCTCCTTAGTCTTTTCTTTGAGGATCTTCACCTGGTCCTTGGACTCCTTGAGCTCCTTTTTCAAGCCGGTCTCCTTCTTGGCCTCTGCAATTAGCAAGGTCAAGGACGACACACGACGTAAACTCCAGAAATCAAGGTCGGGGATATATCTAGCCATACCTGCCGTGACGATCTTGAGCTCGTCGTCAGCATCCTTTGCCTTCACCTTGGCGGCCTCGAGCTCCTCCTTCAAGGCAGCCATCGTCCTGTCCTTCAGGACCATCTCGTCCTTAAGGTGTCGGATTTCCTCTACGGTCTCGACCTTGGCCTTCAGCACGGCTTCCCGGGCTGTGGTGGCCTCTGCGTGAAGCTTGGCGCCTTCCTTCAGCAGGTCCACCCTGCCCTGTGCTCGTGCGGTGAGCGACTGCGTCAACACAATGCCAAGGGTCATCAGACCGAGTTATCAGAACAAAATAAAGACCTAGATCTACGGCAAAACTTAAGCTTACAATGAGTGTCCTGCCAATTGTTTGCTGCGCCGCCTTGAACTCGTCAAGGTCCCGGCCGTCAGCAAGGATGTCCTCTTCCCATGGGGTGCCAGAGTAGAGACACCTGTCCTTGTTGCCAGGTCCGCTGCCTCCTTCGGCCTCTGCCTCACGTGCTAGCGGCAGGTCCTCCTGTCTAAGGCCTTCCACCTGTTGCGCATCATCGGAAGCGACCTTGGCCGCCGCTGATGATGCCGCCCCCATGGTCCCAGGGGCTTGGCTTGTAACGTCCCCGGCCGACATCGCCGGTGACTGTCCCACTGGTGCCTTCTCCGGCTTATGCCCAAAGGCCTCCTGGCCTGAGGCGTTCTTGCTGCCATCCGACGCGGTTGGAGTCCCCTGTCCAAAGAGCAAATCTCGTCAGCATCAACATGCACAGAAACTGTGAGGTCCATCAGATGAGGATCAAGTTCGACGATGACCTGCCACCGAGCTTCAATCCAAGCTTTATCGGCCTGGGCGGCACTCGCCTTTGCTTCTTCTGCGACCCTTGGTCACTCACACCCTCAGCACTTGGCTTCGGGCGTTGTTCCTCCAGAACCCCGAGGGGGTCTCGTCTTTTTGCACGGTCGGCGTGTCGCCCGACCTTGGGCCAGCGTCATGCGACCCGGCATCGTCATCTTCGCCAGCACCGGTCCAGACCTCGGCACTGACTGTCACCATCTTTGATGACGCGGTGGTGTCTTTCCTCTTCCTCTTCTTCTTCTTCTCCACCTCTTGGGTGGCGGCGACCACTTTGGCAGCTTTGGACGCCGCCATCTTCCCGGCGACCAGCCGTGTGCGCTGGGCCACTGGCGCGGAACCTCCCGCAGAAGGATCTTCGCCATCACTACCTCCCACTGATGAGTCAGAGAGGTAGTCGTCAATGTACTACTGTGGAGGTACCTCGATGTCCTCCGCAGCCCGGACCTTGAAGCTTCGCTCACCCTCGTCAGGGACGGGAGCTGGGCTCCAATACACACCCTAGCGGCCCTGCATCAGGCGGACTTCATCACAGACTGGCAAAAACAAACATAAGCAAAAAAAATCAAGGTTGAATCGGCAACAAGTGACTCACAGCCTCGGTGGGGTGCTTCAAGCACAATGCCTTGGGGCACGTCCAGTTCCGGATCTACCCAGCGAACAGATCCTTCACCCGTGCCACCATCTCCTCCTTGGAGACCTTGCGCTGCGCCACACGAGTAGGGTCGGTCTGACCCCAGTACTCGTAGGCCGGATGCACCCGATCTTGGATCGGTTGCAGGAGCCTCCCGCTGAAGTTGATGGCCACCGCGCCGCCCGTTAGACCTCCTGCCTTCAGCTACGCCAGGTCTTCCAGCAGCGGCTTGATGGAGTCCGTCTCCCGCGACGTTAACTGATGGTTCCACTCTGGCACCGGGACCGGCGCGAACCCCGACCTTGTCGCCAGCGTCAGCTTTGGGTTGTCGATGTAGAACCACCCTTGCCTCCAACCTTGGGTGTTATCTGGCAACACCATTTCGATGTACACTGACTTCATGTGGCGACGAAGCATGAAGCTAACGCACCCGACGACCTCCTTCTTCCCCGTCTTCATCAGCTCGAAGAAGTACCACCACAGGTTGAAGTGCGGCGGTATCCCCAGATATGCCTCACAAAGGTGGATGAAGGAGGAGATCATGGTGACGGCGTTGGGGACGAGGTGTACCAGGTCGATCCTGTAGTAGTGGAGAAGCCTGCGAAAGAAGTCGCCTGTGGGGACACTGAATACATGCTCCACGTGCGCGATGAAGGCCACCGTCTCTCCGGTCCCCTCGGAGGGGTAAGCCTCACCGGCGGCCGGCCTCCAGCCTACTTGCTCCCTGGGCTTCAGCAGCCCCTGCTCAACAAGACCTAGGAGCTGCTCCTCAGTCACTGTCGAGGGCTCCCAGATGCTCTCAGGTGCCGGCGCAAGCTCGGGAGCCATCTCCTCTTCCTCAAAGCCGGTGAATCTGGATCTAAAGACCACTAGGGACTTTGTTCGCATATGGCGGCGCGCGACGCAACGGATCTGAGTGCGGCGGCGCCAACGGATTCGTGCGGACGGCTCTAAGGGACGGCAGCAAAACCCTAAGCTTGCGCAGAAATGGAAGCGAGTGGGGTCCTCGGCCCCTCACTCGGTCTTTCATAACTGGGCCTCAACAGCGCCATGGGCCGCGGCACCTAACATCTCTAAGGGTTTGGCAAAATTCTCAGCGACCCAACGGATCCATCGCCCAATGGCCCTTTCGGCCTAACAGTCACAGGCAGTAACAACTCCTGCCGTGTGGGAATATATGCCCGTTGGCTCTCTGTTCGATGACCCGGTATTCATAGACTCGTCATGCCCTACTTTAAGCCCCTATACCCTACTACAACAGATATTTGCTTCATGATCTCTTGACCGCTGGACGACCTTCGGGTCTATCACATCTCCTTTCCAAGGTCGACAAGGCCTTCCTGCCTGCTAGGTCGCCTCAGCCTGCAATGGTCGGTTCACACCCTGGCTCCTAGGCCTTGCTGCCTGCTGGATCGCCTTAGCCTATATGGCTGGTTTATACCGATGGCTTCTTGCTTAATGGCTCCACTGCCCGTCGGTGGCCTCCTGGTCATGATCACGGCTCCTCCCTGAGGTCGCTAAGGCACCACTGCCTTTTAGGTTGCTTAGGCCTATGATTTTCAGGCTGACGACCTGCGTTGTGTCATTACACAACGGCCGTGTCGATCCAGGTCGACACGGGCTCTCTATCTCTACTAAAGACCTCCTGAAGGTCGGCGTGCTAGTATAGCCCCGTTGGGACCTTGGTAGCCATACCATTGCCACCTAGACGCCTCTACGTCTATTTGAGACATCCCGTTTGACATACAAATGTGTATTTACAGCTTCATACGCTACAAGGACTCTGGCCCTTGGCCAGTTACAAGATACAAAGACATTAAAGGCCCTGAGCTACCCTTCAAAGGTTTGCGACGCAGTCTACACTAATAAGGCGCGTCGCAAGTTTTATCCTAGCTCTAAGACCTGGTTGAAGACCTCTACAGCCACTGTGGAGGCAGCTGCCACACAGCCACCTCTACTCGAGCTCTAATAGGTTTCCAGTGGTACCCAGCATCAAGTCTGAGCTTCACCACAAGATTCCAAATGGAACCAGCTTCATCACGAGCCTTGCCGGGTGGAGCGTCGTGTTCACCAGCATCACATCCAGCCTTAGCGTGTAAGGCCCGGTGATGCATGTACTGCTCCATGCTCCACCTAGGTTCCTCGGTGGGCCCGGGAGAAGAGGTTGATCTAGTTCTTCCTACTTTGCAAGTATTCTACTAGCTCCAAGCATGAACGACACTAGCTTTATGCTCTGGTGGACAGACGCAAGTCCCTACCATGGAAATATTACTACGCAGCTTTGCCATGGCTCTCCTTCGAAGTTTGGGTGGTTTGCTTCACGGTATGGGTGCCTATTTATACCCGAAGCACTTGGCCTTTGATCTTATCCGCAACTTGGCTTGCGCGGCGTCCTTATCCTCAAGGTCACTGTACCCGCGTGGAGCACGAGATTACTGTTCACCTGTGGGAGGCATTGGCGCGCCTCTCCCCTACCTGACTGCATTCTGGAGCATTTTTGTCTCTTGCGGGTGATAGCGACCTGTGCTTCGCTTGGGAAACGGCCCGTGACCCTACAGTACGCCCATGACTCAGGTCATGTCAGCTTCTGGTGCCTGGTACTTTCTGCAAGATTCGAGAGGTTTTGTCCTATGCGGATTGATCCGATAGAGCATGATTCTATTTTCCAAGCAGATGGTTGTAGGTTCGGTTATTTATTTCTTCTTCTCTGGAACATCAAACCGGCCATTCTGGTCACTTTACTGCTCGGGAGCTACTATACTAGTGCGTCTTGCGAAGCCCTATTCCCCCTAGGTCGTCTCGACCTATTGGAAGCCTCCTTCCACTACATCTCTGCTCGACCTACCTACGGTTGGTATGGCGACCTTCCTTAAGGTCACGGAAGCTACTTTTTGTGTCCTGACCCTGGTCAGGTCGGCGGTCTTCAAGATCAACGCCTTGCCTCCACTTCGACCTTCTGGCCTTACATACTAGGAGCTCGACGTTCGTCTTCGTGCGCGCATTTGAGGGGTTTTTTCTTTTTGGATCCCCGTGCACCCTACGCGACCTCGACGGTGCCGTGCTTTCGCCAGTCTTCGACACGACTTCGCCTCGGCCGCTACGCCTACACGTCGATCGGGGGCTTGAGAGACATGGGTACCTATGGGTCCCCACCGGCCAGGGTCCTAGAGGTCCCTGACAAGTGGACCCGACCTTTCAGAAGCCCCGCCGACCTGCAAGTGGGCCCAGCGACCTTATCTGCAACTCCGACGACCCCGGGTGACCGTATCAAGATCCCGGAAGATCCGCAGTACTTGGCGTGCAAGTCAAGGCAGTAGGACGCGGCGCGCCACCGCCTGTAGGTCCGAGTATCACGGGATACTCCTTGTAATCCGGGAGATAGCTTCCCACAATTGTAACCGACCCGGACTTGGGTCCACCGACCTTGAATGGAAACCCTAGTCCGTCCTCCCCATATAAGGCGGCCTAGGACTCCATTCTAGGGGACATCTTCATCCTTCTCACATAATCCACCACCACAACTGGACGTAGGGTTTTACTCTCCGGAGGCCTGAACCAGTCTAAACCCTTGTCTCCCCGTGTTCTTCGCCATACTCGCCTAGTTCCGAGTTCACCACGTGGACTACCACCTACGCTCTTAGTTTCCGATCCTCTCCATTAACCTGCAAACTGCTTGGGTAGCCCCCTTGCAGATCTGTCCAGGTCTCACCCCCTGACACTAATAGTATGTTTCGATTCTATGCCTTGCACCCTTGATAGGCTAGAACTTCTTGAGACTGATGAAGTGGCTATGTTGTGCTTTAACTTTGTTGATTACATGCGTAATGAACCTTTGCCTACTGAGAGTTTTGGCGCTGAGCAAGAAACGTATGCTACTCTTTGTTTACTAAATTTAAATTGTGGTTGTGGTTGCATATGTTTGTTTCACACTTTGCAAATCTTGAACTTGCTTTGTGCTTGTTCAAGCTAATGACCTTAAAAGAGCGTATGTCGGGAGAAAACCCGAGTTTCACTAACCATGTAGGTCATTAAACCTTAATAAAGAGGAGAAAAGCCAGGCTCTAAAGGAATTGCAAGCTCGTGCATCACCTCCCCGAATCTCGAGTACGGACATTGTTGTTTTCATCATTTTAGAGCACCTGATCAGATATGTAGAAGAAGGCAAAAGTTGAAAATCAGAAGCTCCATCAAGTGCCGATTCCAACGCCTCCAAGATCGATGAATTTGAAGATGAGTAGAAGGAGATATGGCAAAAACATTAGGCGTTGCACAGTCTGAAATCATATTTGGACAGATTGCAGCGTTGGAGTAAAACGAGCATAACTCACTCGTCTAGAGTCCGTTGGGGGTCAACAAAGACTTGATGGAAAGACAATTTCATGCGCCATGCATCGGAGAAATTGTTTGCTACATGGTCTGGTCTGGGCATGGAAATTCATGAAAGAGGAAGCAGCGACGAAGATCAAAGGAGGAGAAGGTGACGATGATGCAAGGAAATGATCGGGCAAGCCTCTCATCAAGTAAAATGATCGTGTCAAGCATGGAGAGTGGATCAAGGCTGAATGGACATCTTCAAAATCTTACATGAAGGACCATGGCTTCGTGACAACGAGAAGGTACGTAAGAAAGTCGAGCTCTATGACTTTAAATGAAGCGCTTTGCGGCAGGCAACTCGTATATATATATATATATATATATATATATATATATATATATATATATATACGAGTTTTAACTTTTCATTCACTAGATTAACTATGCCACAAGTTAAGATCTTAGGGGATGTATTTGGTTTGTCGGCATAGAGTGAGTATTCCCGACCGTCACCTCGGGGGTACTTTGTGCATTAGAGTTGTTTTGCAGGCATTGAATCACTCCCATGAGTTTGTGATAAAAGCTGAAATCAAGATCATCAACACCTTCAAAATCTCGAAAGAAGCGCTGCTGTTTTCATCAAGATTAAGCACACATTCAGAAGTGTACAAAAGAGGAAAATTGGATGTTCAGGAGCTCCATTAAGTCTTCTTTCCAACGAATCAAGATTCAATATTTTAGGAGACCCGTGTAAGGAGTTACAACCAAATCTTTGGGGTGTCACACGTTCTGAAATCAGCCCGGGACAGTTTGCACTCATGGAATAAAAGGGCATAACTCCTTTGTTCGAAGTCCGATTGGGATGAATGACCACTTGTTGGAAAGATAATTTCGAGCACTTTGTAATGGAGCAACAATTCAGTACATGCTTGTTGACATTTCTTAATGCAACTACCAATGAACAGGTTTGGAACCCATCCTAGTAACAGCGCCAGAAATGCTGGTTGCTAGTTCTTAACGTTACAGGAGTCCGCAAGCGCACGGAAGTACCATTGTAGTATTTCCCCAAAGGAGTATTCCAAAGGGTATCGAATCCAAGGAAGGCTTTGGTGGATTAACAAGCTCAACACTATTGCAATGAGTATAGATCATAGACGGAAATAAATCAGACACTCAAGTACAGGGGTAAGATATGATAATAGGGGTAGTGTGATTACACACACACTCACTCTCTCTCTCTAAAGGGTCCTAAGCATAGGAGGAAACATACGAGTTAGTTTTAGGTTCTTATGTACTATACACATAAAGCTGGTAAGAACGAGTTAGATACACTAGTGTTGAAGAACATTGACTTAAGCACCCAGGTACCACGGGGAGCTAACCTCCCGCGTTGCTTCCGCACAACTCCGGTTGTTACATTTTAGACTCCTACAGCTTATCCGAACGTGGAGGATTTCAGAGGGACCAACGGCTGTCACTACCGCGGCCTACCCCAAGACAAATCGTGGGATAAACTCATAAGTAAGGTCGCTACGCAACCCAAGCACCATGCTTACGTTGCTAGTCGGACTTGACCGGCCCGGGCTATTGTGACCCAGGTCAAGCCACCAGATAAACCTGCCAATTACACCGAGTACCGTAGCTTAAGCACAGACTTCATACAATGCAGTCATGTCATCTAATTAGATCAAACCAGGTTAAGTACACAAACGTATTTGTGTTTTCCTATGTCTGTTCAACTGGATCAAAGGGTCGTGTTCGCGAAGAACACGAGCCTCTAACTTATGAACAAACACCGGAAACATGTGAAAGTCACCCGTCAAGTGGATCGAAAGGCCTTGTTCATCAAGAACAGGAGCCTCTAAATGATGAATAGGTGAAGAACACATGAACAAATCACCCATGTATACTAACACGACTTTATATGAAATAGCTGAATAACTGAAGTAGATCTAAGTCATACAAATGAAATAAGATACAAGAGAACTCATACCTAGATCCCAAAGTAGACTTGGAACCTGAAGTAGAACTACTCTAGCCTACCTCCTAGCCTTGAGACTAAAAGTGAGAGAGGTGTTGCAAGTGTGGATATGTAAGAATGAGCCCCCTCCCCTTCTATTTATAGGCCCGAGCACCGGCGGGAGTGGATGCAAACACCCCGGGAATGGCTTCTAGGACCAATAGGAAAGCACCACGTGGACGCCCTTGAGTGGAGGCCTCAGGGTCGGTTCGGCCGACCATATGGTTCGGCTGACCCCCTGTGGGCCCCACTCGGGTGTGCTTTCTCCTGGTGGCTGTTCTGTGGGTCCTTAGGTCGGTTCCTGGTGTCCACCCTGTTATGGCGCGATTTGCATGCTTTGTGGGCCTATGGATCCATGTGACGTCCACATGTCACGCTCTGATTCGTCGGAGTGTGCTTCACTTGGATTGCTTGCATGGCATGCATGCATGGCGCCCTTGTTGGCAGCTTTGCATGCATGGCATCCTTGTTGGCAGCCCTCCTTGTTGCCTTATGCTCCTTTATTCATGAGTGTATTGACGGCTAAAGTAGGCACTTAACAGCCGTCAACAAAGTTCTGTTCTAGAAGTATAAGAAAAATTCATGGAAGATGAACTAACAATGAGGGACAACATGGAAGGAGGTGAAGATGGTATATATAAGAAAAGATTGGGACGGAGGCTTGTGACAAAGGGTGGACGTTGGAGAATAATCAAGACAAAGTGGAGAGTATGACGATCCACACATGGCGGTAGGACTTCAAGATGGTTCATCATCTTCCATGCCTAGCAACATGCTAAGCATGGGGGAGAATTTGGTGGACATGAGAAGACCGCATGGAGTACAAGGATCACGGTTGCCACGGGATGACAATTTTCTTCTTCCATGTTAAGCACAATGCTCAAGCATGGGGACGGCCGTGCTACACTTCAAGCATCAAAGGACGTAACAGTTCCTCTACCCTCTTTTGTCCTTGTCTTTCTATATGTCGGCACATATGTTTATGCTTTCCACAACCTTAGATGCAACCTTTGTATATCTCTCTATAGAATAACATGGCTACTAGGAGTACAACCTAGATTTGTTTTTGTTTTCAATAATAATCACCGTTACCTTGTGCTCACTATGATGATATCTTGCATGCTCTTACTTATGGATAAATGATGATCGTTGCCACCTTGCTCATTCTTGTGCTTGGTTTATATATGATTAAGCTAGTGCTCTCTTTTTAATATGATCTGAAATTTAAATTAATGCTAGCCTAATCTTTTGTGGAGGTTATGATAATTTGAGACCCATATTATTTTTCGTTGCTCTCATTTTTTAATGAATCAAAGATCATTTATTTTTGTTCTTAAAAGAGATGCTAACCTTGTCTTTAATACCACTTGCATTTTGCTCTACCTATCCAAAGCCTTATATTTGAGTGCAAAAACCTTAGTTTACAAGATTTATTTTTGAGTGCATTGATTCAAGGCTTGATTTCTCTGGTTCGAGACTAAGAAGCTGGTCATTCCATTTTTGCGTATCTATCTTTATGCTAGCCTTTTCTATCCGTGCATTGTGAGTTTCCACATTGGGAATTTCGCAAACTTCGCCGGATATCCACCCACAAACCCAAAATATCTTTTTGTGTATACCTCCTTGACCACAACCCAAAACTCTGAGTATGGATGAACATTTCGAAGAAGATTACAAGGAAGGTGCCATCAAGTGGAGCAAGATTTTGGGAGACCGAAAGGATCCCTAGAAGGTTTCAAGTATCTTTCTTCAAGAAAATACAAGAATTTCAGCACTTGCCTTGGCACAATCATCACCTCTTTGCTCGAGGACAAGCAACATCTAAGCATGGGGGGGTTGCCAAGGAAGTACTAGTGTAGTCTAGAGTTCAAGGGGAGTTTAAAAAAAGAAAGTGATGACAAAAAAAAGAAAAGAAAGAGAAATAAAGAGAAAAAGTATGATGAAAAAAGTGATAAAAAAAGAAAAAGAAAAAGAAAAAGAAAAAAATAATAAAGCTCCCTGGTTCTCTAGCTACATTTGGAGATTTCAAGAGGCTTCAAGATCAAGACTCATACTCATCTTTCCAACCATGTGCAATCCGATAACGAGGACTTCGTTTGTGCCTCGGGATCACTCTTTGCCATTTGCACATGTCCACCTATCTAAAAGTGTGTGTTCATCTCTCCCTCCTCCTTGTAACATTATTTTTTCAATGACCTTTTTGACGAGTCTCGGTAAATCCATGAGAAGCTTGTCTTGTTTTAATAATATCTCGACTTGTAGGACTAAAGTTTCCCATAGCTCCATATAAAGCCTTCCACCAAATATTTGAGAGAGGAAAGGAGTAGAACAAGTAGGCTTGAGAGACAAGATGAGATGAGAGTTCATGAGCAAGATGCATGGATGTTTATTATTGATCTTGGTAAAGCAATTTTTCTTCATCCCGCTCTTTACTTTCAAAATTTCTGAGATTTGTTTAAAATTTGAGAGCATGATTAATTACTTGTGGGAAGAGCTTAAGTAATATCTACCCTTCGTAGAGATGAAAGCTAGTTACATTATGGAACTTTAACAAATGTAAACTTGGAGAGCATTATATTTTCTCATGTATGAACAAGTGTAGGGTATGAACATTAAAGGGCAATACTGACATCCATTAAAGGCTTACTCGAGGACGAGTAAGGTTTAAGCATGGGGGTATGTTGACGGTCGATTTCCGTCAACCAAGAGCACTTGTTACACTTTGGTTTGAGCTCTGATTTATAACTAACCCGCCACTAGGCATACTAATGATGTAACAAGTTCACACTTGCATGTGGTTTTTGGAGTATGTTGTTTACACGGGATTTAAGCGCCTAAGTGAGGACTTCCGAGTAGAGTTCATCGAGCACTTTATGAGAAGATCACGAAGCCCGGCACGAGTGAAGACACGAAGTGAACATGACTCCAAATGACCCGAGGACCCGAATGGAAGATGCGAGAGTTTGCGCGTCAAGCACCCTTATCTAAACCGCGGGAAAACGACGTCAAGGACCCACATGCACTTCGGCGAATATTCAAGAAAGTGCAAGAAGCATCGTGGAGGAAGATGGGCCCGAACCGGGCTGAAAAGGGCCTGGGTCGGCCGGCCCATGCCGACCGGCCTGGGGTGTTTCGGGCCCGGTTCGGCCTCCCCTTTGACCTACACACTCCTTGGCTCATTTATATCCCCTGCCTCCGACAGCCGCCACATCCATTCAACAGAATTCGGCGAAACCTAGAAGTGAGCACCGGAGGGAGACAACGGTGGTGGAGTCCTCGAAGTTGTCTAGGGGATGGCCTAGGCCAACCCTAGCCGCCATGGCCGCCCTGCGTGGTTGTGCCATGGTGGAGTTCCGGAGCTAGTTGAGGTAATGGTATGTACTCGGTGGTGATGATCCAAACGCATCTATTATTATGTGAGCAATTACGATCTTGTCATTCTATCTTCTAGCGATTCCATGTATCCGTTTATACTTTTTACCTATCGTGAATATGCTTGTTCCTTAGTCTAAAGCAAGGTTAGACTATTTAGCATGCTCTATGTAATCGTGGCGATTAGGTTTAGCATGTCGACCCTTCATGATTCGTAGACACGTTCATGTTTGAGCATGCCCCTAGATCCTCCGCTTCATTAAGGGAGCACCGTGACAGGGTGATTTCCCCCGAAAGAGCGGATGTCTTCGGGAGGTAGGCCGGAGGTAGGAGTTTAAGGATGCTATTAGATGAGTTGCATGATTTATTGCTCATTTGCCGAAACTACAACTAGAAGACAACAGGCTTAGTTACCCCTTCGGTGGAGCTTTACCTTAGCCGTTGTTCTTGGATGTGATCAACCTCTACACTTCATGAATATCTCTTTAGGTTTATCCCTTGTATGCAATCAATGCTACATGTTAGGTTAGATTGGCTAGACAAGGTAGAGAACCTTAGTGATTTGCTTCCGATTCTTGGATTGACAAACTTTGGGGACCCTCCTTGGTGAAAAAGGCACCAAGTCACCCGTACGCTTGCGGTGAACTTCAACACGGTTTTGAACCGTCAACAGCGTCGTGCGCGAACGAGCAGTGGGCAGCTCGGGTGCTGGAACGACGGCCTGATCATTGTAGATGTAGGGGCGCAGGTCCGGTGGCGGACGGCGCTACTCGGCAGCGTACCTGAAAGGGAACTGGTGCTCGACAAAAACAACATGACGCGACGTGTAAACGCGGCGCGAGTCGATGGCATAGCAGCAATATCCACGGTGATCGCTAGGGTATTCGAGGAAGACACAGGCGACGGAGCGGGGGGCGGAGCTTGTGCACTGTGATCGATGTCGTGTTTGGGTAGCATAGGCACCCGAAGACGCGCAAATCGTCGTAGCGCGGTGGAGTCCCCAGCAAGAGCTTGTATGGCGTGGTGGTGTCGATGGTGCGGTAGGGACGCCGATTGAGCAAGAACGCCGCGGTTTGCAATGCCTCAGCCCAGAACCTGAGCGGTGCGCCGCTGTGAATGAGCATTGTACGCACACAGTCATTGAGCGTGCGTAGAACACGCTCGGCTTTGCCATTTTGCTGAGAAGTGTAGGGGCAAGAGAGGCAAAACACAGTGCCATTGTCAGCAAGAAATGTGCGCATGGCGTGGGAATCATACTCCTTGCCATTGTCGGTCTGGAGAGCGAGAACTGGCAGGCCGAATTGGGTGCGCACATAAGAGAAAAAGGTTCGAACAATTGCAACACCTCCAATTTTTGGCGAATCGAGAAGGTCCAAACATTGTGTGTATAATCATCAAGAACAACAACATAATATTCGAAATCAGAGTTGCTATAAACGGGAGATGTCCAAACATCCGAGAGCACAATTTGAAAAGGGAAAAATGTTTGATGCTGCGAAGGTTGAAATGGGAGCCGAACATGCTTGTCCACCTTGCAGGAATGACAAGAGTGTATGACAGACTTATTACATTGGAAATAAAAGGATTGCAACACCTGGGAAAGGGAATTGAAGCCGGGGTGACCAAGCCTCTGGTACCACAGCTCCACTGACGGTGTCGATGAGGCAGTGAAAGCAGCAGGTGATGGCACCCGAAGGGGATAGAGGTCGCCGGGGCTGTCACAGCGGAGCATCACCATGCGCGTTGGAAGATCCTTGATGGAGAATCCATGAGGGTCAAATTCAATGGAGATGTTATTGTCACGAGTAAGTTTCTTAACTGAAATAAGATTCTTGATAAGTGGAGGGGAGACAAGAACATCATTGAGGTGAAGAGGACAAGAAGATGTTGGAATTACGACGTGAGATGTATGCGTGACAGGTAGCTTGGCGTCATTTCCGACGGTGATAGAAGCAGGAGAGAGCAGAGGACATGGGGAAGTGAGAGTACCAGGAGATGACGACATGTGGGCAGAGGCGCCGATGTCAAAGTACCACTCGGTGGCTGCTGGGTGTGGATGCCAGCGGACTGAAGCGCGCTATAGAGGGTGGAGTGATCCCAGATGTCGGAGTTGGTGTTGTCGACAGGCGCCGGGAGTTGAGGAAGATGATGCGTCATCATGGCTTGTTGGGCCTGGAACGGAGGTCGGGGCCCAGCACGCTAGCACCAGGAGCCCGGAAAGGGACACTCCAGGACTGTACAAGGCCCATCCAAGGGTTGTAGGCAGTAGTCTAGGGAGCGCCTGGGCGTTGGGGAAGTCCGCCGCCGGAGCCGCCGATGGATCCGCCGTGATTGGCGGGGTAGGAGCTGCCGGAAGTGGAGCCGCCGTCGGATCCCTTGCCGCGGCGCTTGGATTTCCCTTTGGAGCAGGAGTTGGAGCCGCTATCGCCGGAGCGGATGTTGGAGGCGCAAGAGAGAAGAGAGCGGAAGACTAGGATCGTAAGGTAACTGATACCATGAAGAAGAGATTAGGATCAACCACACTTTGCATTGATCACTGGTGTTTACATATATATAGATGTACAACATGCCTTGAGGCTCAACTGAATCCCTAAACTATCGGGAGAGCGGTGGAGCACGCGACAGAGGACACGCGCGGGAGGGTGGGCGCGCACGACGCGGTCGTGGGCTGCGGCGCGCGCGTGCTATCAGGAGACTCTGTTCCAACAAAAACCAAAAGCCTTTGTTTGTTCTCTTTAATTTCTGAGGCAGTAGAAGGTTGTTTACTACGCGCTTCCTCTTGATCGGTTCCGGCTTCCGGAGCTGAAAGTTACTCACTTCGTGCTAAAATTTTAGGTTGTTTTGACATTTCTAGATTTGTAAATTTTGTTTTTATATAGACATACAGTTATACACTATGTTAAGCACATAGTTAGCAAAAAATATTAATATTAAAACATCAAAATGACGTACAATTTGGAACGGATGGAGTACTCATGTTCGTTACTAAGGTAGCATAGTCCTTAGATAGGAAGGGAGTACATACATTAATGAATCCAAATGGTCACGAACTCACAGTGGCTCCTCTCTGCAAGTAAAGTACAAAGCATGATTGGTGGGGGGCGCTGATGAGGAATCAATCACCACCACCACCCCGAGTGCCAAAAGGCCTTAGGCCACAGGCACAGACAGGCTAGCCCCTCAAAATCGAATCCTCACATCACCAAAAAGACTCATGGCAATGTGCAGTGTGCTCTAATCAAACACCACATTTGCCACTCATGTCCCCCATTACATGACCAAGAGACCTTATTCAAAGTACTAAGCCCTGGACGATCGCGTGGGCTGCAGTGCAATGGCCGACCGAGCCACCCATACAAAAACCCAGAAATTTAGGCCCTTTGCCTTGGTGGGCTAACATGCTTGCAACTAGTATGGTGGTGTAGCTTTACGCCTCCTTTTGCATGCCACTTGGGAGCTGGGAGTTGCATGCAGATGCAGCAGTGTGGGGCTGTAGTGTAGTGTATGAGCAAATGATCTGTGATGTCTGCAACCTAATCAGGGGCCCTAGCTACTCCCTTGTGTATTTGGCTTCTTCCATGCATTTGCTTTTGTTGCATCAAGGAGATGGTGAGAAAATGTTCTACTACCAATTAAAAGCCCCAAAAATATGTTGAAGAATTGTAGGTAGCCTAATTGCCTAGTTGTTCCCGGATTGTCGATGATCAGTAGCACTACTACTGAAGTGCGTGACTGTCATGAAGTATAAAATATGCCACTTCGTTGTCCTCTCGCCTCTTTCATTCCCTTGTGAAGAGAGAGGCCTGGTTCGGTAGTTTTTTACTTTTTTTTACTTTCATAGCTGAGTCCCAGGCACATGTCTGATGTCCCTATCGCTACCTAGCTTAGCAACAAATTAAACAAGGTTGGGTTTTGTTTTGAACACGGGGTAATGCCACCGGAAGAACCTTTCTGACGCGAGAAGTTGTACCCTTTCGGCACTCTGTTGCTAGAAAAGTACTCACACCATTACCCTAACCTGTGGTGGTTGCACAAGAAACGTTCGTTCCTGATGTCCTCATTGGCGATTCAGAATGGCATACGAAGGATCACACGGTCAGCATTTCTCAAGAAAAAAACTTGTTCAGGCAGTGATGCAAATTGCAAAAATGTACAAGTACTCAGAGATGATTTACGAGGAAAAAAATAGTGAATGTTACCCATATTGATCAGTACTTACAGTAAAAATAATGTAATATAGTTGGCACCATGTTTTCTTTCTTGATCCACTAGTAGTTCTAAAAAAATCGTAAGCCTGCCAAGCACTAAGCTGCACGTATGGTTGTGACAAATTAACTGTTAAAGCAGCTGCTGTGAATCTGTGATAATATATTCAGTTCAGGCATAGCTCATAAGAGTTGGACGGCAGTCGATCAAATCTGAATGAAACATGTCCTCCATGAACACGAGTATCAGACATTCCCCGGTGTAGAAGATTTTGCATCAACCAACATGCTCCACCTTATGATTGTTCTGGATTTTATGCAAGTGCACAGCACGTACGGATCTGCCATGTTTCAGCACGTACCGTTGGTGAATTTGTTTTATATAATGGCTGCTTGACGGCCAAAAATATACTCCTTCCATCCCTAAATGATAGTCGTTCGGAGACCTATTTGTTCAGGAACGGAGAGAGTGGTGGTGGTTGGTTCTGGGAAGACACTGACCGGTAAAAAAACAGCATGTTCGGTTTACGCTGAATATAATGCAGTTTTCAGTTGTTGAATGTAACCTCATACTCTTTTTTAGGTAAACCTACTGCCGTTTTTTTAAAAAAAAACTACTTCTGTTGATCCTTAGTTTGAAGCTGTGTTATTTCTTTAATTATGTCTATTTTTGAAGGTTTGATAAGTTAGTTCCTGTAAAAAATTGTAATACATACACAATCATTCTTGTTAATTTTCTCAAGGATGTCAATAATATAATTATAAAAAAGACCTCAATAATACTTTTATAAAAGTGCATTTTAGTTCATGAGGCAGTCCAATTATACATTTCGAGGTCTAGCTTAATTTTTTTTAATAAAAGGTCAAACCTTATTTTCAATATCTTGTCAATTATTAGGTAGGTCAGAAATGCATGTAGTCCCTTCATTTCCTCCTATATCAGTTTTAGAACTTGAACAAGAGAGACACTCATTGGTATTATTTTTCTTTTCACTATTCATTATCTCTTATCAGTCTGCAACTCTGCACACAATTATTCGGCCTTGCACGTGTGCTTCTGAAGCTTAATTCGTGCACAGATCAGATCAGCTGATCGGCGCCAGAAGTTTCGGTCAGAAATTTATTAGATAAGATGGCATATAATTAAGGCGGTTGCGCCCAATTCAATTCACTTTTCATCACCTTCCTGAGCTGCCAACTCATAAAATTAAGCTTGTTAACAGTGACGACCAAATGTTAAAAGTATAGATGCTTAGTTCAAGTTCATCCAAACGCAGGCAGGAATTCAACTGAATTTCTGCACAAAAATGCTGCAGCTATCATTTTGCAAAAGCAGACAGCGCACAAAACAAACTCCCATCACTTTCATCGAAACCAATCCCTGCTACTAAATACATGCAAATGATGCAATGCAGCAGGAACAGCAACTAACTGAAAACCGCACAAGTGGATGTAGTATAATACAGGGCATGCACAGGCCCTGCCTAATCTACTAATCCCCCTACTGCGATTAGGTGTCAGTCACCAAAGAATAATTCCAGCGCCATCCCCCCCTGATTCTCCTCACATGCGGCTCATCTCATCGGGGGGAGCGGATCAACTCCGCGCGAGCACCCAATGATGCTTGCACGGACCGGACGGACTAAACAATGGCGGCACGGTGGTGGTTTCGCCGGAGGAATGAAGGGTTTGCACGGGCAGGAGGCAGCAGCAGCTACTGCTAGCTGTATTTGGTTATTCAGGACACTGAGCTGATGAGCTACAGGCATATGTTATCTCCAGCGCAGGCGTGCGTAGTTTTTAAACAAATCCTTTGCAGGCTCTGCACTGTGCTGTGGATGCAGTGCAGGGAGCTGTATGTGCGAGCGTTGCTTCCAGGAAGCTTCGGTTGCTGATCGGCTGATCGCTCGGTTCGAAACGGGGCTCTCTCTCGGCACTGGTTGACAAATTGCAGTCCGACAACTCGAGCAATTATGTAATCTCTATTCGCTACGATGCATTGGATCAGCTATTAGGTTATTTTGGTGGATTGTTAGATGTTGTTTGAAACTAATGCAGAAAGGATCAGGTTGGTGTTATCGCTGGTGACAAACGAGTTCATCAGTTCTTGCTAGTCACCATCGCCGACGCATTTCTCTGCAAATAATTGCAAAATTTTAAACTTGTTTACAGCATGGCTGCATTGGCATAAAAGTATTGGCATTAGCATACAGTGCTTGGCACGGTGACAAGTGACGAACTGACGAACAAAAATAATCCACGAGTAACGGAGTAAGCACAACTATATTGGCACTTTTAGTTAACAATAGAATGTTACCAATTCGTTTGATCTCGAATGGTGCAGGTCTGCAGCTTATCATATCTATATCAGCCTGAAAAAAACATTTTCGCAGCGTCGACGGACAGCGACAATCCGCTTCAAATTCTTCAGGGACGGGACGAGTCGAGAGATCGGGACAAACGGCGAACCGCACGCCCCCGCGAAATTTGCGCACGACGCATCCCATCAAAATCTCCAAAATCTTTCGCCAATTTGGCTCCTTTCTCAAAGGAGCCAAAAAAACTTCTCGTCATTTGCGACGAGGGCAAAACGTTTTAGCTCCTAGATTAGCCACTGTGCTGTGCTGCCTGAAAAAATCGCATCCAAAATGCCACTGTTTCTTCAGATCGCCGTATGATTGATGGGTTCTTCTGTAATGGATTTATTCGATCCCTGCTCCCCGTCCACACGTGGAAACCCCGCTTTTGCCTCCTCGAGCTCCACGCCCCGGTGATCCCTCCTTTTTAATTTCCAGCATAATTTTATCAAGCAGCTAGTACTGCACTGCACATAGTAGGAGCAGGGGTTTTTGCTTTGTTTTTGGTGTAATCCAACTCATCGCAGGATTAGTGGATCGACAGCCGCGCGTGTTTTATTCTAATCACCCGCAGCAGAGGAGCACTTCACGCCAAACCAAAAAAGGGTGGTAGCATAGCCGTAGCGTAGCCCCCTCCGCATACGTGATACACTCCCATTGGTGCGAGTGCAAATTTAAATGTGTAATGCTACTTGTGATTTGTGAACAAGAACTGTATTTAGAGCTTTGTTAGCAGGAGGAATCTACGGAGAGGTGTGTGGGTTCAGAGTTTTAGCAGCAAAGGAATAGCAGCGACTACTGCCCAAATTAACGAGTTTCTGTATGACATTTGACAAATAAGATCTCATTTGGAATACGGAGTAATTAAGTTTGTTTTCACAAGTGTGGTGGAATCCCCTTGGGTGAAAAGAACGTTCACCTATAGTTTTACCATAAATATTTGCGCGTCATTTTAACCTCTAGCTATAATGGTGAAACTTGGATATACATAAGTTTGAGTCTTTAATCACCTAACACAAATGCTGGTATTTTGTGCTTAATATTCTTCCTTGGTAAGCGATGTACTCGGCGTATAGAGACGGTTAAGGTGATTTCGTTAATCTCAATTCGATGAATATAGTTTCTCAGCTAGAGGTATTCATAGGAGTACACGCATGTATGATGTTTACGTATCTACTACCTCCGTCTTTGAATATATGATGTTTAAGACAAGCAAATTAGTTTTTTTTGAACTAACTAATTTTTTCTAAACGACATATATTTAAGAACGGAGGAAGTACTACTTTGAAAAAAAATGTATATTGTAACTTTAACGGTGAAATGCACTCGATGTTAACAAGGACAATCTAGTGGACATTTTCATAGCATTGTTATCAAAATTAAAAATGTAACTGCACCTGTTGAGTTTCATTGTGATGAACCCCTATCTTCTATCTCCGCATAATGACCTTACCACGTCAGTAAAAATGTTGATATGTCATGTTATTTCAGGTCAATAATTTTGATAAAATATCCAGTGAGATCAGTCTAAGATAGTTAAAATGGCTGACACATTAGAAAACCCTTAAAAGAGCTTTGTTCCGGTACTTGGGTAGTACCGGGTAGTACCAGGTAGTACCTTGTACTAATATTTTTTCACCAGCTAATTTAATTATGTAGTACCATATAGTACCTAGTACCGGGTCCACCAAAATGGTACTACCGGGTACTACCCTATTGGTACTACCTAGTACTACCTGGTACTACCACCGTTAGATTTCACCAGATGGATGGCTCACATTAATTACAAGCACCCTAAAATTTCCTAAAAGAGATCATTTTTCTGTGATGTAAAAGGAGACAATTTAAAAGGAGAAGGGCGCTGGGCAACCGCGTAATCATTCCACGCTGGAACTTGTAGGGTTATCGAAAAAAAAGTCCCCCGTGTCGCCCCTAGAGGGACACGGGCGGAACGCCGCCGCCGCCTTGCCGCCGCCGCCTTCTGCCTCCGGCCCCCGTTCTCCCTTGCCCCCGGCCTCCTAGCCGGTGGCAAGGGGAGCGGGGGTCCATCCTTTAGTTGATCGAGTCTTTAATCGAGTCCTCTTAGGTTTAGGGTTTGCTCGCCGCCGATGCTCGGCGGTGGAGTTAGGTTTTGCCGGTGGAGCATGGCTCCTCTGCGGCTTGGTTTTCCTAGCGGCGCCGGCGATGCGGAAGCGACGGCGTTGCAGAGAAATAATTTCTCCCAGCTTCTTCCGTTCTCCGATGGCGATCTACTCCGACGTCAACGGAGAGGCTGGGGAGACCTGTCCAGGAGTCGAGGGCCGGCACATCATCGTCTTCTTCAGGTGATGATGTTGTTGACCCTATTAATCTCAAGGAAGATGATCTTTGGAAGAAATCTGAGCATTGCTCGGGTTGCCGGTAGTGGAAACGAAGGATGCGTCGTGGGTACTGGAGTTGGCCGATGCGCCTGGGAGGCAGCGTACTCGGCTGATTCGCCTAGCAGTAAGCCCTCCTCTGCGGCCTCCACTTTGTGGAGTTTGACTCTGGTGCCCGGCGACGATTGGGAAGCAACTTCGACGGCGGTGACGAACGGATCGCTGAAGGCTTCGAGAAAGATGAACAGGAGTTTTGAACTTCTTTGTAATTTTCTTTTCTTTCGGGTCTTATTTGTAAACGGACCGGTGTAATGCGCTAAGATCAATACCTTCTCTCTAAAAAAAGAGAAGGGCGCTGTCAGTGTTCCTCCACCTCCTATATCTCCCCCCTCCAAACCCTCCTCGCCTCTCCAATAGTTGGCGCCTCCCTTGCGCTTGCGCGGTTGCTCCCGCTCGCTATTCTTAGCCCAGCCGAGCCCGCGCCCCCAACACGCACCGGGCGCGCACGCCGTGAGAACCCACGGCTAGCCCGCGCGCCCGTGCCGGCGAGCAGCCATGGACATCGACCTCGACCGGGCGCGCGCGCTGCGCGTCCTCGGCCGCGGCGCCATGGGCACCGTGTTCCTCGTCGCCGACGGGTCCTCCTCGGCCTCCCGCCCCGACCGCTACGCCCTCAAGGCCTTCGACAAGCGCTCCGCCAAGCCCGACGCCGACCGCCGCGCGCGGTGGGAGATGAGCGTGCTCTCCCGCCTCGCGCACCCGCACCTCCCGTCCCTCCTCGGCTTCACCGAGACGGACGACCTCCTCGCCTGGGCCATCCCCTACTGCCCCGGCGGCGACCTCAACGAGCTCCGCTACTCGCTTCCTGACCGCGTCTTCTCCCCCGCCGCCATACGCTTCTACGTCGCCGAGATCGTCTCCGCGATCGCCGAGCTCCACGCCGCCGGCGTCGTGTACCGCGACCTCAAGCCCGAGAACGTGCTCCTCCGCGCCGACGGCCACGTCGTCCTCACCGACTTCGACCTCTCGCGCCTCCTCCACCACCGGCCCACGTCCGCGTCCTCGTCGCCGCCGCCGCCCCCGCCGCCGGCATACCGCGCCCACAACAACCGGCGGACGCGCGTCGCCGCGCGGAGCGACTCTAATATTGCCGGCGTCGGGAGCCAGGGCAAGTCCAGGCCCCCTCAGCCCTGGTCCGCTGCGCCGTCGCCGCGCCAGCAGTTCCAGAGCTTGGTCCGGTTCCTGATGGGGAGCGACGGAGCCGGGATGGCCAAGAAGACCAAGTCGGCGCGGGTGTCGCCGGTCAGCCGGAAGCCCGGGAGCTTCGGCTCATTCGGCGCCGAGGCCGGCGCGTGGGGCAAGTCCTACTCCTTCGTCGGCACGGAGGAGTACGTGGCGCCGGAGATGGTGCGCGGCGAGGGCCACGGGTTCGCCGTCGACTGGTGGGCCGTCGGCGTGCTGGTGCACGAGATGGCGTTCGGCCGGACGCCGTTCAAGGGCCAGAACCGGAAGGAGACGTTCCGGAACGTGCTGCACAAGGAGGTCGAGTTCCCGGGGGACAGCCGCCGGCGGATGCCGGAGCTCACCGACCTCATCTCGCGCCTGCTGGATCGGGACCCGAGGAGGAGGCTCGGGTACGCCGGCGACGCCGACGAGGTCCGCGAGCACCCGTTCTTCGCCGGCGTGGCGTGGGACATGCTCACGCAGGTGTCCCGGCCGCCCTACATCCCACCACCGGCTGACGAGGATCTCGCGGCCGGAGAGGGGTTCGACGTGAGGGATCACTTCAGGAACCTCCACCAGCCACCACCACCTCCCAACAAGGCCACGTCGGATGCCTCGTCGGACTTCTCGTCGGAGTTCTGATCTCTCCGACGACGTACGCCGCTGGTGCCACCGCAGACTTTAGTTGTTTTTTTGCGCTTTGGACCTCGGTAGAGTACAATATCGTAACTGACGGATCGAGGGTGCCTGCTGTACATACACGGAGACGGAGGAGTTGGCCTTGGTTGTAAATTCGACGTAGAGTTGGAGGAGGTTGTGCAGACATTTTGGGAGGGCTCCGGCGCACACGTGTGGGGCGCGCTGTGCTCGAGGTCGAGTCATTTCTTCGTGTAATTCTCGCTTGCCTTGCAAGCGATGAACTGATGGATTACCGAAGAAAAGGTAACTTGACTTGGAGCATTTTACTGATTGCTTGAACGTTCATGATGAAATCATGGATTCACAGGAGGATTCTATCCTGGCCTTTTGCAAGAACACCAACATTTCTGTTGCAGAAACAGGTTATCTGCAACAGAAATGAACGTTGTCGAAACCAGAAATTTGCACAGGCCAGCATCCATGCATGACAGAGTTTCTACGGCTTAGTTGCGAGCTTAAAACTTGTTCTCAATTATTGTTGACTCGCCGTGGCTGTTGCCTATTAAACGCGCACGCCCATCGGATTCGTACAGATGCTGCGTTGTTCCGAGCTGTTGGTTGTTGAGACCAAGTTTTTAGCCATGTCAAACGCCCTCTCCCCCACGGCGCCAGAGAATTTTCAATGGACACGTACGCATGGCAACCTAATTTAATCTGAAATTCCTCGTCTAAAATACTCCTGGAACATGTTACAAGTTCAGAATCTCTGACACTCGGTGCACGGGTGAACGATCATTCATATTCATGTTTATGGACTGATGAGACGGCTCTATTCATTATATTAAGCTCCTTATATATTATATATACAAGTATCTGACTTCAGAAAACATTATGATTACACCTAATCTCAAATCGATTGGTATGCACAATTAACATTGTAGTTCTAATTATTAGCAATTATTTTGCAGCATTTGTATTATCCATCCATATAATCGATTGGTGGTAGGGGTAGGGGGATGCCCAGGTGGCTAACTGAGCGCGATCTCAGTCAAGCGACCCGGGTTCGAACCCCCGCGGTGGCCTCTCGCTAGCGTAGAGGGAGTCACCGGCCGGGCGTATCATAGAGAGAACCCGGTACCTAGCATCCAGGTGACGCTAGCCCCTGGCCCCTATATAATCGATTGGTGGTGGTCAGTGGTCTACGTGTGAGGCTGTGTGCCATTACACTTGTTAGTTGCCTAAAGGTAGTGTTGAATTTGCCCTAAAAAAAAGGTAGTGTTGAATTTTACCAAAAGTTTGTTGGGTGGGCTCATGCAGTCCCTACTCCCTTTTGATCTCATTCAGGGATCGCTTAGTTTTTCAACATTACCAAACTATTTTAAAAACGACTTTATACATGTTAAGTTGCTTCTGACTACCGTTCTCTATGTAATGGAATAGTTAGTAGTATTAGTGCGTTTGATTTAAGAGAAGTTCCTGGAGTATGTTCAAGGATTAGGAGACATTGGACCCTTGCTTTATGCGCAAATTTGGGGACTGGCAACCTTCCAAAAAGCTCTTGGCTTCTTAATTCGGTAATCCCAAGACCAGAGAAATGGCTTGTCAGGAGGATAGAGGAAACCGGGTGGTAGTGACGGTTCAAGGCACGCCACTAGCTAGTTCTCTGCATACACTGAATCTTTCTGCTTCTTTGATTTATGACGTTTGTAGTGAGTGGTGATCAAAATCATCAGTTTTAGGATCTTTTATCATATATAGTGGAATCTGAGCAACTCCAAGAACCTAGCTAAATCACACTCTCCATATTCCCATTTAGCTAAGATTTTCTCGTCATATTTTGGTATACTCCAACAAACTGACCAAATCTGATTTCTGTACATAGCACCCACGAGCTGCTACTAGATGGTTTGTGAAGAAACTTCAAATTTCTTCATAGTACCTATGATAAAAATTGGTATGATAAATTAGTTTCCACTAAACCATGAATTTTGGTGTTTTTTTTAAATTTATTGAGGTCATCTTGAGGCAAACAACTTAGTTGAATTCCAAAATATAACTTTTTTAAGAATTTTTATTTCAAATTTATAATAGATTTCTAGCCAAATCCAAATAAAATGGGTTGAATACTTCAAGATAGACTATGCGATCTATGCTCACAAAAAAATTCATAATTTTTGAATACTTGAAAGTATTTTTTTATCGAATTTATCAAATGAACGCAGAACCACGCGCAGGAGAGCGGCATGCCGCGGATGGCAAGCTGGGAGCGCTCCACAAAGATAGCTAGCGGGAGGGGAGTTTTACCGAGCAAGATAGACTAGCCAAAAGAGACTGTTGGATGAAGTTTTTTTGTTTGTTTTTTATTTTTACCTAACTACATTTAGCTAGTTTTTTGGAGTTGCTCTTGGTGACTTTGTTGAATTTTTTGGAACCTTTATCAAATTATAAGATTTTTGAACTTTTTTATCTAAATAAATGATTATAGCTGTGCAACTATTGAGTCGGGGAATATGCAACACAAATAATAGAAAATACAACTCTAAAGTCCTCTTTTTACAATAAAGTATATGCATAAGTGTAATAGTAAATTTCAGTAACTTTTTTTCTGATCACCACAGAAATTCGTGAAATCTCTTATTAGTATTCTTGGCTAATAAGGAGGTTAATGAAGCTAGCCACGTCGCCAGCAATTTCTGACCGTCAGATCGGGCGTGCGGACGGCCCAGATCGGCCAAGCAACAGTCATTTTGTAGAAAAGTCCTTCCATTTAGCAAAAATCATGCACGAGGTCTATGGATTTTTACATATGAACCCCTAAACTTTCGGGAAAATATGTTTGTAGTCCATGATTTTACATATGAACCCTTAAACTTTCGGGAAAATATGCTTACAGTCCATAATTTTCCAAAAAAAGGACCTCGAACTTCGTAATAATCCACCTGAAAACCCTATCGTCTATGATTTTTTACGTATGAACCCATAAATATTTGAAAAAAAATTTACAGCCCATAATTTTTTTAAAAAAGATCTCAAACTTCGATGCAACCCATCCGTAGACCCAGACTTTTACAAAAAATGTCTTCAATTTCCCACAAATTAGCTGAACACCCAAACATAATCGTTGGCCTCTCCCGACTGTCGGATCGGCCGCACGGACAACCCAGAATGGCCAAGCAACAATTGTTTTGCAAAAAACCCTTCCAATTAGCAAAAATCATGAACGCGGTCCACAGATTTTTACATGTCAACTCCTAAAATTTGAAGAAAATATGTTTGAAGTCCATGATTTTACATATGAACCCCTAAACTTTCAGAAAAATATGTTTGCAGTCTATGATTTCCCCAAAAGGACCTCAAATTTGGTAACAATCCACCCGAAAACCCCACTGTCTATGAATTTTTATGTATAGGCTACTAAACTTTTGGAAAATTTTTTTTGCAGCCCATAAGGGCAACTCCAACCAACCCCTCATCTCCACTCTCACCTTATCTTTAAGAGCTCAAAGGCAAAAAAAAATAGCTCCAACCCAACTCTCATCCGCCCCACGACGAATGAGAGACCCTCATCCCCCCCCTTCGACCCTCACCTGTAGGGGCTCCCGACGGGAGCCCTCATCCGCTGGTGAGGCCAACGGCCACTGCTCCTGCGCTCCCGAGGACATCTCCTGCGGCGACGGCTGGTTGCAGCACGGCAGCCGACGGAGATCTGCCTGCGGCCGTGCCCGAGGCGGCCGGCAGAGATCTGCCCACGCCCTCCTGAGCCGCGCCCGAGGAGGTTGGCAGGGCCCCGTCCCGCGGCCGCGCCCGAGGTGGCCGGCGAAGATCCGCCCGCGGCCGCGCCCGAGGCGGCCGGCGGGGATCCGCCCGCGCCTGCCCGAGCCACGCCCGAGGCAGGGGGTAGAGGCGTTGTGGTCCGCGACTGTGGTGGTCGGCGGCGCTCCGCCCACGGTCCGCTGTCGCGCTCAAGGAGGGGAGGCTGGGCCCGTGGTGGCCGGCGGCGGTGGGGAACAGAGGGAGTTGGGCAGAGAAGTGAGAGAGGAGGGGAGAGGAGAAGTGAGGAAGGAGAGAGGAGACGGTGGATGGTGGGTGGTGGTTAAAAAAAGTGCTGACGAGTGGGCCCCACGTGTAAGAGTGAATAACACAAAAGGGATAAGAGAGTATATGAGAGTTGGGTTGGAGTTGGAGGAAAATAAAAGCCTCAAATGTAGATGAGAGATCCTTATATAGGTGGATAAGGGGTCAAATTAAAGGAGTTGGTTGGAGTTGCCCTAAATTTCCAAAAAAAATACCTTAAACTTCGATACAACCCACCCGTAGACCCTAGACTTTTAAAAAAAAATCTTCAACTTCCCACAAATTAACAAAACACCTAAACATAATTAAACAACCTCAAACTTTACAACTACCACTCCATACTCTACACTGTGAGAAAGAAGATGTCGTCGAATCAATGAAGGACACTCAACCTCGCGCGGCCTTGCCGCGTTCCCTTTTCTGGTTACAACACGAAGCTGGCGCGAATCCTGATCGACCAGATGCACCTAAATGGCTAAATCGACCTCTTAATCCATTGTACCCGATCTTTCGAATCTTGCAACAGTGCTCTATAGCCTCCAAATGGTAGGATTGAGCACGGATTCACCCATTCTACCAGTTTACCCTAGCTAGCGTAGCATGCATCAAGTACAAATGTACAATGCAGGCAAGAGATGGTGGTACAAGCAAGTTTCGTGCATGGATGCATGAATCGCATCATGAGCTGCTTTGTGCCTATAACTTGTAGCCACTCCAGCAGCTGTTGATTGGTCGTGTAACTTGAGCTAGCTACTGCTAGTATTCCCTTGATTTTTAAATATAAGAGATCTTGAGTTCGTTGATTGTAAATATTATATTTAAATCTAACTAAATTTATAAAGAAGAAGAGTAATATTAATACCTACTATTAAAAAAATAAAAATTTTATTATAATTAGGGAAAAATTCAATGGCTCACGTCGATCGAGAGCCGTCGATCGGATGGCTATGAAGTTAGGAGGAAATGGGATGGAGGAAAAAATTTCCTCCTCCTATCTCTATGACGAGTGAGTCTCGGAGGAAAAAATTTCCTCCACTTTCCTCCACAAATGTGGGGATTAGGAGATGGTAATAATTACAGTTTCATAGTTTTTATTTTTTAATAAGGGTAGAATGGTAACTTCAAAATTGTGAAGATAATGTTTGGAATATTATAGTTAAGATGTACATCATTCATGTGGTATAGTTTTTCCTTCTTTTAAGAATAGGTCTGCTAGGGTTCGTGAAGGGCGACAGGGTCGCCAACGTTGCCGCTGCCGCCGGCGCAGCCGGAGGCCACCGCGCACGGGGATGACCGCAGTCCGCAGCTCCGGCCAGAGTCTCCGAGCGCCTCCACCACCGCCGGAGCAGCTGCGACCTCGCCATCCCTATCTTCCTCTTGCCCACGGTCGAGGGGAGACGGCGGCGGCGGCGAGGGCCTCGCCGATTGGGCGCGCCAGATCCTGCGCGGCCTCGCCTACCTCCACGCCCACAACCCGCCGGTGATCCACCACGACCTCAAGTGCAACAACATCCTCGTCAATGGCCACCATGGCCAGGTCAAGATCGGCGCCCTTCTTCCTCGCGGCCGTGCTACGCCACCAACCGACGGTGCACAACGTCATCAACATGCTCCATTTCATGGCGCCCGAGATGTACAACGAGGAGTACGACGATGAGTGGGAGGATATTAGGCTGAAGAAGTATGATTTGAAAATGAAATTTTGAATTTTGAAATCTGTTCAAGTTTTGAATGTCTTGTGAAAATAGCACATTGACAAGTTCAGTTTCAGTGATTTAGTAGTAGTTCAGATATTAACTGAATTGATGGCTGAGTTATATTTTGATAACTGAATGTCATGGCAAATGCTATCTATTTGGGTGTAAGTTCAGATCAATGACATATGGTTCATGAATTGTGTTTCTTTTATTGTTCTTGCTGAATAAATTACTCAGCAAAACAATACAGATCATTGGAATAGTAATTGCATTCAGTTGAACTGGCTTGGCATTGAAGTATATTGATGCCATGAATTATGCTGACTGAATGTGAAGTGATCCCTGGGCCATGAATTCAGTTTTTGAGCTGAATGAACACTGCAAATGATGTCATAGATTTCAGTTTAAGTGAGGTACCATGTGATGAGCTTTTGTTAGGTGATGTTGGTAGATTGTAGGGTTGCCATGGAAACCTGTGAAATCTAGGTGTTTTATGTTCAGGTATTATGTCTGAACTCGTCGTCGGGAGAGGCAGAGAGAAGTCGCCGGCGTCCAGAGGCGGCGGCGCGACAGGGCCACCGGTGCGACGCCTTGCGAGGGCGGCGGCGGCAGCTGGAGGGAAGGAGAGATGAGGGTTGTGTTGGCTATGGAGCAGGGAGGCGCGAGGGAGGGCCGTCGTTCGGGATCCTCGCCGGAGGAGCTGTCGCCGCAGTCTAGGGCATTCGCCTCTCGGTTCGCGTGCTGCGTGAGCGTCGACTGAGGGGCGGACGCGGGTGGGGGGCACGGTTTTGGGGGGCGACCTACAAACGTGAAATGACCAAAATACCCTTTGCGGTAGAAAAAAACTTTTAGTGGAGGAAATTCCAAGCACCATAACACCACTCTTAAAAAAATAAATATCAAAACATATTTCATAATAGGTCTAGTTATGCTTATTATTTGATATCGGAGTATTAATATCTATCACCATCAAACAAATAAACTATCATTTTTTTAATAATAGATATAGTTATGTTTATAAGTTCATTTGGCTTCACATAAATATTATTGTTCTTTCAAAAAGAAGTTTGATGAAACTTAGAATAGTTTGACTTAGGAAAAATTTACAATACATACATTTCAAGATGAAAGGAGCAGCTGAGTAACACTGTGATACACGATCGGATCCAACATCCAAGCATGCCGTGTCCCTAGCTAGCTCGATTAAACTCTCTAACGAGTGAACGTCTCGGTGCAGCAACGCGCTTACGCGCACACGTTAACCAACATATGTGTAGCGTGTAGCCGAGAATCTCACAACATTTCTCCATCGCTGGCGTATTCTTGCTGAATGGCTATCCAAGCTATCATTGGTTGCAAGTTGCAACACCTTCACACACACCACGTTCATAGACGACGATGGTAGATCCTACAAGACATGTGTATGCCCTTCCTGTCCATCCATCCTATCCATGCATCCATCCATCGATCCCATCACGACATATAGCTCTACATTACAGCAAGCTCATCTGGGCGAAAATAACCTATCGAGCGTTGCCCATGAACATGCAATGCGCTATTGGCAACAGTGCGAAAACAAGGGATTTTTGTTTGTACTAAATTAAATTATTACAAATTTGACCAGATTTATGGATAACAGTACTAATATCTACTACCATATAGACGGGAACTATTAAATTATTGCACAATGGATGTAACGATGCTAATTTAACATTGTAGATATTATAATTCTTTTATATGAATTTAACCAAATTTATAATAGCTTGACTTAGGCCAAATCTTAAACCCTAGGTTCAGTAGCAACAATTATGAGTAGTACGTGAACTTGGCTATGTAAGAAAAAAGGCACCTCAGGTGGGAAAAAATAATTACCGACAGGTACCTTAGGGCTTAGGTGGAAAAGATAGAATAAGTGACCACATTAGAGATTATATTATAATATTCAACCACCTCTAGCCGACTTTGCTCTTTCTGTAATTCAACAGAATGAATTAATTTTCATAAAAAAACTTGACATGCGGATGCGACCACCTCGAGTATTGTATTTAAAAAGATATTTTCACACATGTCCAGAAATCCCCTGCTCCACCCTTACATAAAGACAAGATCACTTCACGGGTATTGTATTAGAAAAAAGACTTTCTCATACAGGTTAAAAAAACCTCGAACCCGTGAGATAGCTAGATCTTGCTATATGCTTTGGTGTGGGGCGGACAAGGAGACTTTTTCACCCTCTGAAATGCTCCACCCTTACATAGAGGAAAGATCACCTAACAGGTATTGTATTAGAAAAAGACTTTCCCATACAGGTTCAAAAAATCCCGAACCCCACGTAACCCTTACATAGGAGCTCGTTTCTTGTGAGATAGCCAAATCTTGCTATATGCTTTAGTGTGAGACAGACGGGAAGACTTTTTCACCCTCTGAAATTCACTAACACGACAAGTTGAACCCAACAGACTTGAGATGTGTTACTGAGACCACCTAACCAAGTCAGTGAGGCACCCAAAACTAAGCTGGTGGGGGTAAGAGTAAGACCGTCCCCATGGTTTTCATTAAGAGAAGAAAATCTCCTCCCGACTTAGAAAACCTCTGAACCCCGGTTTCACCGGCGAGAGAATTTTGTTCGGAGATAAACTCCGGTGAGATAAACCTGCGTCCGAGAGGATTTGAATCCAGACCGGCGGCATGCCCAGCTGGATGCCTACCAACCGAGCTAATGCTCGTTCTCAGTCAGCGAGGCACCCATTCGCATTGATTTGAATCAAGAGAAATTTGTATATAGAATGTGCAAGGACTAATGATAGTATTGGGACAGTAGATGAGCTTCCTTTATGCTCCAATTTCGGGGAGTAGTAACCATCCAAAAAGCTCTTGGCTAATTAGTTACTACAGCAAGACAGTATAAAAGTGGTTTATCATTGCTACACGATGTTAGATATATATCCGGTACTGATGGCTCTAACACGAGAGCCACCACTAGCCAGGTAGTTCTGTATACACTGAATCTCTCACACTTGTTAGATAGCAGTATACCACTAGTGGTGGCAGCCTACATCATCTTGAGAACTTGAAACCTATCTCTCATCTTGGAGAGAAAATGATCCATCAGATACTGTGTACCACCCAAGTCATTAAAGATAGAGCATGTTTGGATGAGCTATCTCTAAAATTTAATCCTTCCATCCATTAACACTTTTATTTGAAGACATAGCTATTGGATGGAGCTGAAGTCCATGACATACGCCTTTTGCCCTTCATCATCTCCACACCTCCATCTTTCTCTCCCCCTCTTTTAGTCTTTCAATTCACAAGCCATGCACCCATTAACATTTATCTCCTGGCTGATGCTTTTACACGTTTTTGGGAGTTAGCTTTAGCACTTCCATTAACACTTGGATGGGCTAATGTAGAAAAGTGCTAAACTGTAGCACTTTCATCCATTAGCACCTAGATCAAAACACGCTTTGTGTCCTTGCTACGTATGGTATTTCCTTTGCCGCAGTCCCTTCGTCTTTCTCCTATTGACTTTTTTTTTCATCTCTGCCTTTTCTTCCACGCCTAGTTGCGACATCAGCCTGTTCAGGTACGAAAAATAGTGTTCAGCTGGTAGATTGAATAGAATAGTGTTGTGTAAGAGGAAATAAACTGAACCAAGTTGAGAATCGTTTCCTTTTTCTAGTAGCACCTCCATTTTTAAATACATAATGCTGATTAAGCCATTTATTTTTTCATCTTTTCCACAATTGTTTTGTGCAAAATAGATAAGTATAAAGTTAAGTATACAAAATTTATATAGATTACACTGGTACTCATCTTTGTTTAACCAACTTATTAAATAAATATTGCATGTCAAAGTTTGAGAAAAAGTTAACTATGCCATATATTTAAGAATGGAGGAATCTATCAAAGTGTAGGTAGATTGCATATGTTTCAACTTGATTTTTTATTGAATTTGCCTATGTTTACAATTCAATACTTTTTCTTAACAAATTAGCGGAAGTAGTCTTATGGCCTTTACTCCTCTAGACGTGTACACTCCAAAACACATCTTTAGCCACCTTTTTTTTTGTAACACGATGCAAACGTACTATTTTTCAGTTGTCTTATATTATCTGATTTCCACTGGCCCAAATCATGGACAAGGAACATTAAGTTGGAAATTAAAACACAGCGACATATATTTTTTTGAGCAAAAAAAATACAGTGACAGTGACATAGCCTTGCAAGTACATCTACGGGAAGCCAAGCCCAAGAATGCCCTACTGCTACAAGCCAAGCCCAAGAACGCCCTACTGCTACCAACCCGTCTGTGTGGGCCGAGCGTGCCATGCGGCCCGCCTTCCCCCATGTGGGCTTATATTCTCTGATTTCCACTGGCGCAAATCTCTGGATTCTGGAAGTTTGAGTGTGATGGATGATGGATCATGGATGATGGGTTGCTCGGTCACGGTCAGCGTCGTCCTCATCGCTCGTTCCACTGAAACCTTGCATCGGATCGCATTGGATTTGATTTGGTTGGAGCAAGTTTGTTTTGGCGGGTAGCATTGCACCGGCAGGCGAGCTTGGAAGCACACGTCCCTTGCCCATCGGAGAAGAACAGGAAAATCCAAGCAACACCGCCTCGTTGGCGTTGGCACGAAGACGTAGGCCAGCAGCAAAAGAGGAAGAGGAGATGGTGCCCTGCGCCCAGCAGCTGCACCTGCCCACCGCTCCTCTCCACACTCCTTGTCGCCAAGCGGGCAGGTGGGATTTTCCGCTTCCTCGCCCGCGCCGCCGCCCCCGCCGCCGTGCCATTGCCGCCGCCATGGCCTCCGGCAGCCCCAACCCCGTCGTGGTACGACGTCTGCTCCTTCTTTTCCTTTCCGATAAGGCTCGATTCGTCTCCTCCGTCTCGGACTCTTGGTCTCAGTCCCCCCGCCCCTCCCGTTTGCACTGTGCCGCAGCTCGGGTGCGGCGGCATCTCCGTGGACTACCTGGCCACGGTGGCGTCCTTCCCCAACCCCGACGACAAGATCCGCAGCCTCGAACTCAAGGTGCAGGGGGGCGGCAACACGGGGAACGCGCTCACTGCTGCTGCGCGCCTCGGCCTCCACCCCAGGATCATTTCCAAGGTCCATTCTTGATTTGCCCCTTTCCGCATACAGCTAGTCAACGCATGACCTTTCCTTCTAATCCATAAAACAATCCGTCGGAACCAGGTAGCCAACGATGCTCAGGGAAGAAACATCCTCAGCGAACTGCGAGCTGATGGCGTCGACACATCCTACATGGTGGTATGAATTACTCGGCCTTTGCAATGCAATCACAGTTACTCGGTGCTGCTAAGCTCATTGTCTAAAATGCGATGCGTCCGTTTTCAGGTCGCAGAGAACGGGAATTCACCATTCACCTACATCATTGTTGATGAACAGACGTGAGTTCACATGACACACTAGCTCTCTTGTGAACAAGATGCTTATTTTGTAATCAAATTGCTCTGCTGCAAGTTAGAAACCTGCAGGGTCACATTTTTAAGTCTCAGATAATATGGAAACCAGTCATGCTGCCTCCTGATACTTGCCAACTTTATGTGCTTAATAATGGCAACTCACAGCAAGTGAAGTGTTCTATTATATAAAGAGTACATATTAAGCTAATTTCTGTTTCTGAATTGTATTCAGCCATCAAGCTTTCGCCTTTCAGGAAAACTCGTACTTGTATACACACCCCTGGTTCTCCCCCCATGGTGCCAGAAGAGCTCACAAAGGCAAACTTGTCTTCTGCTCTAGATGGAGCAGACATCGTCTACTTTGATGTACGGTTGCCTGACACTGCTTTGCTGGTTGCAGAAGAGGTAATATCATCCGGTCATATTATCTCAGTCCACAAGGACGAGAACAAAAAAGTACCCACTCTTTCTGTAGTTGTGATTGCAGGGAGTTTATTAATTACGACTTCCTAAGTTCCTAGCTAGTTTTCTTTCTTTCTGCTCTGGCAACAAGACTATCCTTTGTTTATGGATCAATCCAGTGCAGGCAAGTCTAAGAAAAATCCCTATTTTGATTGATGCTGAAAGAAAGAGGGAGGGGCTGGACGAGCTCCTTAATTTTGCATCTTATGTTGTATGCTCTGCAAAGCTTCCTCAGGTGAGTTGATTGATTGCAGAAGAGTGTAATGTTAAGAGTATAACTGCTAAATCCTACTCAAGACCCTTCCAATTTACTGTTCTCAGGTTTTACTATAACTACATTGTTCTTGACCAATTTTCTGTGGCTTTATATCTTCTAATGGCATGGCCAGTGTCATTTCAATTGGAATACAAATGAACTTATAATCTGATGATCGAGTCGATTCCATGAAAGTATGCTGGCTTTGCTTTACTGTAATCTAGTTTAGAGTGGATTATTGTAGCTGGATATCTCAATCAAATTATGCGATTGGCAATAAATTCCCTCATGCTGCATATGTTGGTACAGTAAATTTGAAGGCATATGTTCAGCATTTTCACTATATACTTTCCATCTAATCTAATTTTGTAGGCCTGGACAGGAGCTTCATCAATACCGATTGCTTTAGTGTCCATGCTTTCAAGGTTACCTAACATCAAATTTGTTATTGTAACTCTTGGGGAGAAAGGTTGCTTAATGTTTGAGAGAAGCATGACAGGTCAGTTTACTGTAGCTCTGCATGTTACTGTTAACTGAGTATCTAGATAAGACATGGGTATAAGGGATTATGCATTCTACCACAAAGGAACCACCTTTTCTTTTTCTCTCTTTTTTTTCGAAAAAATAATAAAACAAACACGATGCAGATGCTTCTGAGGCAGGGGAAATAGATGTGGAGGCTTTATTCGAATCACTACAGAAGCAAGTCGACCAGGATTCTACTATGCCAAAATGCATTGCTTCCAAGGTGTGAGACCTTACATTTAACGCAGTATGTGAATGGCTGTACTTTTCCATACATATGTATATTCCTCTACCATCCTGAGCTATAATCACAGGGTAAGAGCTGCAGTACACTTGAAGTCATTTGGTTTGAAAATTAAAATTGAGATAAGTGGTAATAGTCAGGTCAAAGCTATACATTGCCTGAAGTATATTAGTGGCAATCTACATGAAATTCACTCTTCATCATGGAATAGGCAATTTCGTATAGTATTTTCCTAATACATTTGATTTTGCGTCCGTCCTTGTTTTCAGTCAAACTTGAGAATAAGCGCGGATGGAGTAGGCTCAATAAGTGGTAGGTTACTTCTTGGTACAGCCGAAGTTATACCACCTGGAGAGCTCATAGATACAACTGGTGCAGGGGATGCATTCATTGGAGCAGTTCTATACGGTCAGTGGGCATTGTCTCCTTTTTCACCCCAGATATCTACGGTGCGAAAATCAATTCTTCTTCTTGGTGCTTGTATCTATGGCACTTTTTGTTGGTGATGCAAGTAATAAATTTCCTTTCCAAAATCAGTTGTGGCAAGGGATGCAATAAGCCTCCAGTGTCATATCGATAATGGTTTGTATCAAAGTTGTTAGGTTCTGATTGCATAAGACTCTTTCATTAACCTACTAACTACTGAGGAACTGTAGAGCACTGAAACAAATACAGTACATGGCCTACTTGCAGTGTCACTCGATCTTGTCCTGTAGCTGCTTGCTCATCTTGTTGTTTCTTTCTTCTTTCAACTAGAAGCACTTTGTTTGGTTATAAATGCTGATTACTGCATCAATTTTGAAATCTGTATCATACGGGCTGATTGTTTTGCTGTCTTGGATTAGGTTTATGCACCGGCATGCCACCAGAGAGGATGCTGCCGTTCGCAGCACAAGTGGTAAGGGGCTTTTAACAAACATACTATTTGTAAATCAAATAGTCGAAGAGGGAAGTTGCGACAAGTAGTTGCACATCCATGGTCGCTTACCTTACCTTACAAATGAAAGCGTGTGTGCAAAATTTGCAGGCTGGTTGCGGTTGCAGAGGTTTGGGGGCTCGGAGCAGCCTTCCTCATCGCACGGACCCACGCCTGGCCGGCTACTGATCAGCATTCGGCAGAATTGCATCCTCCATGACCACCTGCCTGGTTCTAAATATCCCAAATCCAATCGATTCAGTGATAAAAGTATAATAATGGATGCACCAGTAACTATAGCATATCAAGACTGTCATGTTCAACGCCCTTGCTGAACAAAAATATGTTTACTCAAGTGCTGTTATTGTGCGAAAATGTATGCAACTACATTGTTCGGGTGGCCCTGATTTGATTGGTAATCAGATAGTACATCATTACCATCTCCAGTTGATTTGTATCCTACTAGACTCATTATGGGTTACTTTGGTTGCAGCCCTGGCAAAGCTGCCTGGCGCAGGCAGCTCTCCCAGGCGGTCGCCTGCGGCTGGATGATGCTGCCTGGCCAACGAGCTGCCTGCCAGGCGCCAACCAAACAAGCCCTATATGTGTATGAGTCCGGCTTGTACTTACTGGGGATGAATTACTCATCCTTACTGTACCAGTTTGAAAAGTTTATCCGCCGTTTGGACAGGGTATTTTGCATTTTGCATAGCGGCCCGTCAGCGTTCAGCCCAAGCATAGTCATGGCCCACTAGCCGCCTTGAAGAAAAAAAAAGCCGCTCGCTACCCTACCCACGAATTTGGCCCGCGTTGCCAGCCCATGTACAAACACTAAGCTACGACGCGCGGCCCATTCAGTCGGCTGGCCGCTCCTATAAAAGAGACCCCGTCGCTGGTAGGGTTTTCTTCTCGCGCCGCCGGAACGGAACACCACCGAGCCGAATCGCGCCCCGGAGCAGAGCAGAGGAGAAGAGATGGCGGAGAAGAAGGGAGCCGCGGCGAGGAAGGAGGAGGTGGTCACCAGGGAGTACACCATCAACCTCCACAAGCGCCTCCACGGCTGGTACGTCTCCTCCCTAACGCCACCTTGCTGCTTTCTGCTGCCCGCTGTGCTCTGTCACTCGCTACGAGATCCGGATCGAGCGCGCGGTTCTCGGTTCGCTGCCGATAGTAGATATGCATGATGAGATATTTGCTAGCTGGTGATGTGTTGCGATACTAGACAAGGATCTCCTATGTTCCGTTCTCGTTGCGATCTGTAGACCCTGGAGCACTGAATATTTAGTATGTTCTGCGTGATTAGTTACTCTCTTCGTATGATCTGTAGACCCCGGTCGTTTTCCTTGCATTGTTGCAAGAGTTTGGCGTGAGCTAGCTACGCTAGCTCCGCTGTGCTTGTAATTCAAACATATTGCTTTTCTTAATACACTCCTGCGAATTGGAGAAAAAAAAGTTAACTCTCTTCGACTTCGTAGTTTGCATATGATTGGATGATTTATAAATTTTGCAGTGGCACTCATTTAGTATCTTAATTTAATACTACTATAACATGATGGTGAAAGCAATAGGCCTCTAGCATCACCATTTATTTCCATTTAGAATTGCAAACAACAACCACAGAATTTATGCCGAGCAATGAGGGTCCGTTTGGTCTAGCTTAGGAAGATGTAGCAGTATATGCTCAGTACACTTTCTTATGAAGTAAATTTTTAGTATTTTTTGCGTGCTTTTGCGAAACATTGTACATTTGTTGTTTTTGACATTCTCTGTGGAATGATGAGTATGAGGTCAAACAAATCAAGCATTAAAGAAAAAGCTGCCTGCTTGGATTGCTTTCACTCAATTTGATCGGATGTTTCATCCAGATACAATGAACTCATAGATTCTTCCATTTCAGTTACTGAATGCTTATCCAAGTGTTTTCTGTTCTCCGCATGACCTTTCGTCTTTCTACTTAATCCTTACCGAATGTGACCATTCCCCTTTTCTCTCGCAGCACATTCAAGAAGAAGGCACCCAATGCCATCAAGGAGATCAGGAAGTTTGCGCAGAAGGCTATGGGCACCACCGACGTGCGTGTTGATGTGAAGCTCAACAAGCACATCTGGAGCAGTGGTATCAGAAGCGTTCCACGGAGGGTTCGTGTGAGGATCGCCCGCAGGAGGAATGACGAGGAGGATGCCAAGGAGGAGCTCTACTCTCTTGTCACCGTTGCTGAGGTCCCTGCTGAGGGTTTGAAAGGGCTGGGAACCAAGGTCATCGACGAAGCGGATTAAGCTCTCACATTATCTACATCTTTAGAACGAGTTTGTAGTTCTGTACCTGGCAACAGCAAACCTTTTGTGCCCCAAAGAAGTTTTGAACTCTGGTACTGTGATGCAATATCACAAAGTTGTCTATTTCCTTGATGGAATTCAATGGTTAGTTCTGTGTTCATTTCTTCATTGCCCTATGATTTACTGTCAAAGCTGCTACTAGGCTAGTTTGGAAATGTCTCTGTGGTATTTACATTCTCGGTTATGTTCCCTCGGTGATTGTAACTGTGAGTATGATTTTGCCTGAACTTGTGTTGATGGCTTGGAATCTTGCATTTGAATTAAAGGTTGGAATGCTCAAATAAATTGTTTATTCATTTTTGTCTACGTCTGGCAGATGCAATTCCCAGTCCCTGGGTAATTGGGCATCACGCTATCACCCATCGCTAACTGTCCTATGGCGACAGCTGCAAAGGATTTTTTTGTTTAAAAAAATGGTTGGGAGCTAGACTGCTGAGTTCGGCTGCAAAGACATTTTGTTGCAGTGATGATGAGGTGCCTATGCTGTTTGTAAAACGCCAAAGCCCCACATCTAGTTGCAATGAACTTGACGATCCGCACAATCCAAAGCGGCATCTGCAGATGGAGGGTCGCCATCGTCGGCGGCCGTCCGACGACGACTGGTTTCCGTTGGGCCGTCACCATACACTGATATGTTAAGAATGGTGGAGACAGCTCAAATGTAAGCGTCTCGAAGTCCCCATCAAATCTTTCCATGTGAATAATACCACATCAATATAGAATTGGAGTTGAAGTAGTGTTTCAGCATCTGTGCCAACACCCTACACAACGGAGGCTTGGTAAACGAACTTTCACAGTTTCATTCACCGTAGATAGTGTTATTCAACTTCAAAGGGGGCAACAGTCTCACTATTTGTATCTGAGTTGTCGCTACACTACAAAAGGGCTACATATATAGGATTGTGGGAATGTGCTGTACAAGTATTGCATTTTTGTTACTGCAAACGGATCTTATAGGCCATGTAGAAGAGAATGTGGGCTTTACAGATTCATCAATCACCGCCGCTCGGACCATACTTCTCTTAGGAGTGTGTATCTTGCGTTCTCCATGGAAGCTCCTCTCTGAGCACTGAAATATGCAGCACCATTTGATGGCGAAGGTGGAGCGCTCCTGTCAATTAGGGATGCAAGGGGAGAGTCCAGGTCATCCAGGTCATCGTCGCTCGTGTATCCTCTCCTCTGCACCAATGAGGCTTTCCTGTCGAGCTTTGCACCACACCCTACGTCTGCCACTTTCTCTGCCGCATCTGATGTTGAAGGTGCGCGGTACACAACAGGAGCGGCGACGCATGGAAAACTGCTGATCACATCTTTGCCGGTGCTGCGCTCCAGCAAGCTCTGCATACCATCAAGTATATGATTAAATACTGCATTTCTGTGTCTGAATACATTCTAGTGACATTGTTGATGCCAACATGATGATGTGTAGGAGGCTAGATGCCGACAGCATTCCAAGAGAATGAAACAAACCTCTGAATTCAGTTCCTCTAAGACTGTGCTTGGAACAGGGTCAGGACAGAACTCATCAGGGGTGAAGTTGCACAGGATTCTTGTCACTAATTGAAGACCAATTGAAGGGCAGACCTGAGAAAGACATCAAAACTACTGGTCATTTGATTATCACGTAAAAGAGGAAGCAGTATAATAATTTGCCAGGTGCTATGCAGTGAACACTGACCTCTTTCCTGATAGATTTTTCAAGAAGCATGTCCTTTGGGAGCATCAGGAGATCACTCAATTCATTAAGCAGTTGAAAAGATTTCGATTCAGCGACACCTCTTCTTTCATCATCGTCGTTCCCTATGTCCGAATCATCATCATCAATGCCAACTTTATCCGTCAGCCATCTTGACCAGTTTCCAACCTGCAGTCATTAATTTTATATAAATTGGTTGTTTGAGGTGTAATAACAAGATCCTAGCACATTGACAATCTAGTTTTGTTCCTTATCAAGCATCATCCTAAATTTCTTTCTAATAACTACATAGTACATAACAGTTATCACGAAAACTACTTGGAATGCACAGAGAACGGAATCAGCACATACAGAGTTCTTCAGCTGCGCGCCTGACCCAAAGCTTAGATCTCCAGCTGGAATTGGCAGGACTTTTGGGTCAACGATTGGGTCGGATATAGGATCAGTTGGTATCTCACTTGCTGATTCTCGAAGGATGGCATTAAACATTGCAACATCCAAACGGGCTACACATTGCTCCATCACCTGATAATGGGAGAACTCACGAGTCATGAGATCTATTTGGACGTACCCAGTGCCGTAGGCTCCCGCACTGTGCGGGGTCTGGGGGAGGTTATTAGCGGGAGGTCTTTCCCACACATCGTGCAATGTGTAGAGGCCACCGCTCGTCATGAGATCTATTTGCAGTAAAGAAATATCCTTATTCTTTTGAAATTAAGAATGTTAAAAGAGTACCAATTTTGCTAACACTGGTAAACAGCCGCACTCATGTCTACCAGCACGAAGGGGGCACATTTTGCTGAATGCATCATGAAATGCAGCCTTCCACAGGTTAACAGAAAAGGTGCCTTGCCGCTGATCACCCAAAGCAGGACCTAACACTCTACCAGCCCTTGGAGTGGATGAACCTTCCGTGGGGGTTTGCATGTGAGGAGTCAGTGCCTGGAAGAGAAACATTCTTCATAAAACTGACACCATGAAAAATCCAAGATATTCAGAAAACATGTAGGCCAAAGGAGAATCACTGTGAAGTATTTTATTTGTGAAACACTGGAGTAGGACAGAATGTCCCCAGCCTCATGAAAGTGTCGATCAGAATATATCATCTAAGAAAGACATTTACCTGCCACCACACCGTATCAACAATCCGAGAAAACATCCAAGATTCAATCTTCTCTAGTGAAGCCAAAAGTGTACTTGTTTCCTGCCAATCATCTGGCATCTGCATTGCATCAAATTTGGCTTGCTTGCCATTGGAGCTGTTTCTCCATAGCATTGTCACAGGTTTCCCATCAAGCTTTTTGGCAGCACCATTCATGTTCATGGCCTTCGTTGTTGGAGTCACACAAGAGACGCCAAAAGTTTGTGCGATTATCTCCCTGAGGACAACTGTGTTGGACAGCCAGAATGTCAACCTGTATCAAGAGTGGTTTGTCAATAGGAGGAATTTTCTGGTAATGTCATATGCTGGAGACAGAAATTCAGATTAAGTGTAGTCATATTATACCTTGAAGCATCATTACTACTGGCCTTTGCAACAAGCACAAGGCCAGAAGCAATGTTTTTTGCTACTGAAGCTCTCTTGTCTGCTGACCAAAACTTAGATGCGTGAATATATAGCCTAGAAAGACGCCGAGCTGGGGTGTGCAACTTATGTGCTGAACTTCCATGCTCGGGCACTACAGAGTACAGAGAAACTTCAAGAGCCGCAACTTCACGAAGTTCCTGTTCCAACTTGTCAATTCTTGACTCTGATTCCTCATTCCCATGACCTACAACTGATTTCTCATGATGAACTATCTTCTCTTCAATATCAGGAATATCATCGTCAGTGCCGGTACTCTGATCACAGTGTGGAGCTTCATCTAGCACATCGATCTCCTTAGCCTCCTCATTGCCTTTATCATCGACGGTTCCAGCGTCACTGATTATGTCATCTGTTTCCTCGGACAATTCTGATGGAGGGCGAGAGGGAACTCTGGCAATTTCTGGTTTTCTAACTTCAACAGCTTTAGTAGTGGTAACTGTTTTTTTCTGCTTCTGAGATTTGTTCTGAACATTGTTTATTCCTTTATGTTGCAGCTTGTTTTGAGCTTGGCGGCTAGCACTGCTTTTGGTCGCACGGGGGCTATATTCTTTAGTCTCCTTTTTACCGAGCTTCCTTGGAACCCGAGACTCTCCTTGGGATGAAAAGGAGTCCCTAGTAGGTACATAATCTGATCCAACCCCCTTCTTCTCTTCTCTCCCTTCCATGTTATCTCTAGCACCCATTTTGGAGTACTTCTAAAGTGTTAGAAGTTTTGATTCCTGAAGAAATAATAAGCACAACTGATTAACATTGTTCCAGCAGTGTTTGCAAGCTGAACAGATTTTCAAAGGACAGCATGTTGAAATAGACATAACATTAGTGACACTTGGATCAGAAGAAACAGGAGATCCAGAAATAGGATTAATATGCACACGTTGAACTCCTGGAGCTCAAATCAAGCTCGTTCTCATTTTCATAGAATTGAGCTCTTGGAACCTTGAAATCTAGCTTGCGACACTGAAATCAAGGTGGCAAATGTCACCACAGGTAATAGTTTTTTCCCCCTTTTTCTGCATCCCATCTACTTTAGGTGCTTGATCAAGGCTGTTGCCTTGAACCTGCAATGAATTGTGGGCTTTGCCACCGTCAAAATGAGCTGCACTACAAGGATCCAAGTTGAACTTTGTAAAAACTACCAGCTAGTGAACGATGAGATCATCGATGCTGCACATTCAAAAGCTCATCTTTAACATGACTACCAACCAAAGTCGCCACAAGGTGATACTGCTTCCTTAGTAGACATACTATAAAGTGATTAGGTTCCACCCCCAAGATAGCAAAATTATACCACCAACTACTCTAGAAAGGGTAAGAAAGTGTAGCAGTATTGAGTGTGTTCATGGGCAAACGGTCAAACTCCATCACAAGCCACTCGTGAACCAAAAAAAATGCATTTCCCCACTAATCAGCAAATAATTACAATTGCCCGAAACTGCCCACTTGATGCCAAAAAGCACCCATTAGTCTAGCACAGGGCTTCCGGTAGTGGCAAGGAACGGAAATTCTCCAATCAATACTCAAGAGTACCAGAACAGCATAAAAGGGGAAATTAGTTTGCTGAAGAACATTCCATTTCCATCATAAATGCGGACGGCGGGCCATCATAAATCAAACCAAACAGCCGCCACGAAATTCCACATCTGCAACCACCTATCCCGTCGTACAGATAGCAGATCAGGAAGAGGAGGGGGCGAAATGGCAATCGTGAACCGTCAAGGAACCGATTGCCCGTGACAACACTAGGGCGCCGGAATTCGGAAATGTGGATCGCGAGGTAGAACTAATTGGGCACGATCTGCTCCACAGGTGCCCAAGCCCCCCAACTCATCACGAGGTGCCAGGTGAAATCATGAGACGAGGTAATCAATGCTGCCGTCGTCGAACAAAGATCCGGGAAGCATGTACAGTAAATAGAATCCAAGCAGGACAAATAAAAAAGACAGCGGCGAAGAAGACCGTGAATCAGGAGCCGCGCTGCAGCCCGCTCGCTCGCTCTCCCACAGAGATCCGGCGGCGGCGGGCGGCGGAGGCTTCACGGAGACGACTCGAGGTTGCAGAGCAGTAGGAAGGCGAAGAGGGGGCTGCAGAATCTCTCACCGTATGGAGCGGCTCCAGCCGCCGGTGCCCCCTCGAACGCAATCAGCAGCAGGCTGTGGTGCCGCCGCGTGATCCAATGCGGCGGAGAGAGGTGGAGGTTTCCGTCGAGTGACTCAAGAGCGCACAAGGCAAATAGCCCGAGGGATGGGGGAACTACCCGCTCGGGGGGGCGTGGTGGTTTCCGCGCAGTTGCGTGCGTGAGCGCGGCCGTCGGCGCGGGAGGCGACGCCCACGGCCGGTGGTGGTGGTGCGGGTGCCCGTGCGAAGAGCGTGGTGGGCGGAGAGGAGAGGACTGGAGGAGGGAGGGAGGGAGTGGGCGGTTGCTCTGCTTAAATCGAGCGCCAGCCGGGTTTTGGCCGGGTCCGGTCACCGCGTGGTGGTGGCGGTGGACGCCGGCAAGTGGCTTGGCTTGTCTCCTTGCCCTTTTCGCCGGCTCGATTTTATGTGCGTGTCAAAAAAACGTTCTTTAGCTTTTGGTTTTCAGTTTCGTCGTGCCAATGGTGGTGTTTTTTGTATATGTATCTTCTTTTTTTCAAAAAGGAAGAATTCATTTGCGAAACAAAAGGATTATTATATCAGTTGGAATGGCATTTTCACACTGTGAAGTTGTTAAACGTGTACATTATTACATCCACTAGTTATCCATTAATAACATGTGTTATCCTTTGTGTGCCATTATCTTATCTTACATCGTTCATGTCATTTTTGTTTTTCCTTTTTTTTCACTTTCTTATTTGTAGTGTCCTTAATTCTTCTTTTATTGCCTCTTCCTTTTTTTTCCACTTTTATATTTGTAGTGTCCTTAATCCTTCTTTTCTTGCCACCTCATAAGTCGAAAGTTCGCATGTGCAAAATATAAATGTCTTTTGGAGCCGCTATTGCTATTGTATTACCTATTCTTTCAGAGTTTCATATACCATGCCTTTAGAACCCGTGTTGTTTTCAGCCATTTCTTCACAAACCTCTCTGCACCGTTCATGTCTTTAGAACCCGTGTTGTTTTCAGCCATTTCTACACAAACCAACACTCAAATTACACAACCAATAACCACAAAAAGAACAAAGAATATGTCCCTCGTCGATCTGGGGTCCTAGACTTCCCTCTCATCACCTTTGGCGATCACCATTCCTTCTCTCAAATGTTCTTTTGACACTTTATTCTGCTTCCAAAATGTCTCCGTCGCGCATGCAATTTTTCTCCGAATAATTCCACACGAAAAACCAAGTCTTTCCGCTCAAAACGTAATCTTCTTGACTGACTGCTTCTTCCATTAATTTTATCCTCCATTGATTACATTTTTATTCATGCAAATTAAATCATAGAAAAAATTCACCTTACTCTAATCCACTGGATCGGAAGACATTCCCTCCAAACAGGTCCAGTTGCTCACCTAATTACCTACGACAATCTACCGATCCCGATCCAACACGTACGGCCCTCGTACTTGTGCTTGTCTTCATCTCACGAAACACCACATGTTCGTACTACACGCTCGTGATCTGCCCCGGCGTTGACAAAGATGACTTACCATATGCAATTCTGGATCAACCACCCCACGCCCCATTCAAACCCCCAATTGCCCCAATAGAAATACCCGTATGTGTTTTGAGAACATGAAATACCCATATCGTCTTCATTGTCGTGTTAAATCCAACGGTAACGCTTCAAGTCGGGCGTCCGGAGCCGGGAGAAAAAAAACGGACGGGATGCAGACCCCACCCACGACCGCGACCTTATCCCCTGCCCTCGCGCGTACCCATCCACCCCCGTGACCAAACCGCCCCGCGCCTACCTCGTTTCGCATGCGAGCACATCGGCACATCTGCCCCCTCCTCTTCCTCTCTCCTTCACCCTGCTACTCCCGCGACCGCGCACCTCCGTGGCCAACTCCGGCGACCGTCTTGCCTCCTCCCTCCTGCAAACCCCGGATCCGGAGCGGCGCGAGGCCCTGCTCCGCTCGCGGCGGCTCCTCCGGCGTGGGACGCTGCCTCTCCGCGCGGCCTGGTGGGCCAGCTTCCTCGACGGCTCCCCGGCGGCGAGCTGCCCCGCGAGGCCAGGCGGCGGCTCCTCCGGCGTGGGATCGGCGGAGGCGCTTCTCCCCTGACCGGATCCGGCGACGGGGCCACCTCCTCTCTCCCTTCCGCACGCAGATCGGGCGCGGGTCGCTCGGGATCGAGTTGAAGGCGCGAGCAGCGCACAGGCAGGGCCCTTGGCGGCGCCGGGAGCTCGGCGTGCGCGCGTGCTGGTGAAGGCCGCCGTGCACCCGCACCAGAGCATTTGGGCGGCGCCGACGGCAGGCAACAACTGGTCAAGTGTATGTTGTAAGTGTATGTTTCGGATGTTTCAGATGTTTCGTGCAGATGTTGCAATTCTTTCCTGCGGATGTTGCAAAAGTAGATCCAGATGTTTCAATGTTGCGTATTTGATTCTCGATGTTGCAAATGTTGCAGATGTTATTTTCGAATGTTGCGGATGTTGTTTCAGAATGTTGCAAAAAATTTCTTCATGTTGCATGTAACATGCCCAAATGTTCCGGTGGGATTTTTTCCTTTTCTTAAGTACATCTGACGACTGCCATCTGACGGTGCATGTGCGTCCACCCGCGGCGGCGCACCTGCCGTGCGGTCGTCGTCGGAGGTGCTCCGCTGGGCGCCGGTGGGTGCTCCACTGCAGCTAGGTCGAGCCCCGTCGACGGCCACCACAGGAGCTGCTGAGCTGCTCTTCCGTCGACTGCTCCGCCATTAGCCCACATCGCTTGCCTGGTTGATCGAATGTTGCAATCGTATGTTTCGAATGTTCCCGATGTATCTGATATATGTTGCATGGATTTCATTTGAATGTTGCAAAAATAGAACTAAATGTTTCAAATGTTGCAATGGTTTTACAAGCATGTTGCGAATGTTTGTTTCAAATGTTTCATCAGTTTTCTCGACAACATGCACCCACCAACGCGAATGTTTCAAATGTTGCTTTTTCAAGTGTTTCAGATGTACGTTGGATGTGTTTCAGAATGTTTTCAATCGATGTTTCGATATTTTCATCTTAATGTTGCAAAAAGTGGATCGATATGTTGCAACATGAGTTTGCAGTGAAACTCACTAGTGGCACCCACCATCCACCGACCGCAGCTAATAAATGACACAGAAGTGGTGAAGGGGACACGAGCGGTCGAGTGTCGAGTGGTGTGCCTGTTTATTTTTTTTCCCCACAGGATCAAGTGGTGTGCCGCTGTTTATTTTTCTATCCGCGTGGAGGCGCGGGGCGTCCGGACGCGGGGCTTCCGTCCGGACGTCCGGGTGCTAGCTAGTCTCTAAATCCAATCAGCGGCGGAGCCAGAAAAAAATTATAGCTAAGGCGACTTTTAAAGGTAAAACTTAAAAATTAGATAAACAATACAAGCGAATTTAGTTCTTGCGCCTTATACATTGCAAAAATACAAAGTAAAAAATGAGACAGGTTGATCCAGTTATAATTAGATAAAGTAAAAGATGAATAAAAGAAAAAGAAAAAAATAAGCCAACATCATTGGGTCAGGCGGTCAGCACGTAGCTATTATGATTTGCAAGCGTCTACAAGCATTCAGAAATAAAACCTTCAGCACTCACTTCAGCTAGTGTTGATATTTTTTATAACAGCTAGCGCGACACGCAGAAATTCGACACGAGCAGAAAAAGGATTCCAGATGACCACACCGGTAACTGGGGCGGCCACCCCAGCTTGTCCCAACGTGCCTCCGGCAGTGATGATAGTGTTGATATTCCAATCCAACCGATTGGCGAGTGTTGTCGAGTGGTAACCTGCGTTGATGTTCCAATCCAACCGGTCGGCGAGTGTTGTCAAGTGGTAACCTACGTTGATGTTCCAATCCAACTTAGACGAGCATAATTCGTTTTTTTTCTTTTTTTTTGTCCGCGACCTTCCAAGATCGTAGTCTTGTATTTTTTTTTACTATATCAATGAAACACGTAATATCTTATATGGTTTTTTTAAAAAATAATTCAAAAAATATTGTGTGTGAAATATACATGGGACCTCACCAACCAAATAATGGTGGGAGCCATTTCCACTCCGGCGTGGCGTCGTCTCCACAGGGCACATGGCAATTGGCAAGGAGGCCCCTCTGTCTCTCTAGGTTGGAGCTGGACAACACTAATACACTATTACTATTCCTCCATGTTCCATGTTACCCTTTATATATGTATATAGTCATATGGACCATTGGCACCATATCAAGAACAGAAGATCTCTCCAATCATTTGGCCAAAAGAAAATAAAGAAAACAAGGACATATTCTTACTCTAGGCCGGCGTAGAAGAAAAAAACAAGACATGGAAAAAAGCAACCCTTTTTCTTTTCTTGTTCCAGCATCTTTCTTTTCTTTTCTTTTTTGGCATTTTTATAAAAGAGAGGTGATCCGACTCCAATGCGACCAAAGTGCCGTGCCCATTGCCCAGTCTGGTGGGATCACCGGCAGAAGCTGTCGGTGGTGGTACAGCCACCGGCCGTCTCCGGTACCCGTGCGGCCTCTGCGTATCAGAGAATTTGTTTGAGACGGGCCAGTTGCTGTTTTGCCCATGGCCAGGCGGCCGGTTGGCCGGCCGGCCGGCGGCCGCGGCCTCAGCTGGGAGACCTGGCTCATTCTCTGGCTCTCAAAGAAGTTTTCGTCAGATGATGACACCTGCAGACCTGTTCTACAGGACATTGACACGGGTTTATGACGAAAGTGAGCTCTGCAGAAACAAGTTTATTTATTCGTGCGCAATGCCAGGTGCCAACGGTCGGTGAGAGGCCCTTTTCAGTTCTCATTATCATAGTCTGAAGCCAAGCATGCCTACCATTCCGTCCTGACCAAAGAAGCAGCTAGCTTTGCAGAAGAATGTTTATACACTACACAAGGAGGAATCATTCGCTGCACTGAGGAAGCAGCGAATTGGTGAATTGAAGTTCACCGTGTACATCTGGTTAGCCATGTTGCTGGATTCGAAGATCTTTACCTACATGGGTAGGCCAGATCAGAACACAGGAACTTACATATATACATGTCTTCATTAAAAAAAAATTGCAGGGGAGCGATTGCCCATACACGAGGACATGTCACCAACGACACACATTATGGGACAACATACTGGTGCTAAAACGACGAACAATATGGGACGGAGGGAGTACACAGGTAGGCCAGATCAGAACACAGGAACTTACATATATACTGTACATGTCTTCATTAAAAAAAAATTGCAGGGGAGCGATTGCCCATACACGAGGACATGTCACCAACGACACACTGTATTGCAATTGCAACACCAGTGTGCCGGTCCATACCACCTCACCATCAACCCACAGACAGGACCTTGCAACCCTACAGCTAGTTTCAAAGTTTCAGACCAAAAACGCCCTAGCCAACTAGCCACAGCAACAGGAGTAGGTAACTGGGTACTGACCTGGTGGAGTCACGTTTGAGTGACGTTTGGAAGGTGAAGGCAGCGCACGGGCTGAAAGGGCCACAACGCCACACCACACATGCACCTGCGCTAACACAGCAGCAGAAATGATGGTTAGGACAGCAATGTTTCGTTTACCTCCATTAGGGATGAGCAGAGCTGAGCTCTTAGTAGATCAGAGCCGAGCGCTAACATACCCGTTGGAGCGCCATCATGGCGGTCGACGAGTGAGTGAAGCAGGAAGGGGGCACAAAATTGAGGGAAAAGTGTAAGTAACACACATAAGATGGAATGGCATGACTGATAGTAATGATTCTACCCACCCTTTAGATTCAAGTATATGTTACTTTGAGAATACATGACCAGCCAACGGGCAAGTGACCCAGTACCAGTACCCAGTAACCACAAAGCTGTCATCATACCATACCTGCATTTGCATAGACAATACCCCTCTCAAGAAACTTCGCAACTCGAATGATCAAGTACCAAGATCCGTTTGAAGAGAACTTCGCGCTTCATTTTGGAACTCTCCCTCCTAAAGACAGCATCACTGAAATCAATCAACTTCGGAAAGGGATAAGATTAGCTACCAGCAAAAGCAGCACAGCCTGACTGAAATATGAATTGTCCTTCATAGACCCCATCACAACTACAATTCATTGAATTCTACCATCAGGTAAGATGTTAGTGTCACAGCTCACAGCAAGAAGATTGGTTCATAACTTTTGGCCTACAACTGTAAGCTTGCAACACAAGTTGCCCACATCCAACTTTAGAAATAAGACGCCAATCTGCCTCATCATGATGCAACAAAAGGTATCTGATAAGAAAGAACTGCAGCTCTTTCTAAAGTGCACATGCCATAGCTTCCAATCTCTGCAAAGGTTTAAACTGTACTCGCACGAAGGTAGATATGCATATACCACCAAAAATTCCATGTCTAGCTGAAGCCATTCTAAAAAATGCATGGAGAACAAATCTACATCAAAGGATAAACAAGCTGCCTCAGAGACTAAGGTTAGTAGACTGTAACGTTAAGAAACAACAAACATGTAAAGTGACAGGTCTTTGTTTGGTAGAACAGAAATTCGATGAAATCAACTCCCAACAGTTACCTGATAGTAATGTGCATCAGAAAGTCTAATTAACAATAATTAGATCATCTCAGGTTATAATTGAAAAGTATGGTTAAACTTACAATAAGAAGATTTGTGCTGCGATCTAAGTTACTAGTAACCTGCTTGTTACCTAACAGAATGTAAGCAAATAAAATAGTCCTGTTGCCAATTTGAAATTAACAACTTTGACATTAAACAATTAACCACTGGTTCATGTGCATCCTATGGTCCCCCACAAATGGCAACAGATCGTGTTCCTTACTTTTATTTAAGAGTCAACAAAACAGGCACATTAATATGGGTTCTTGTTCTACTGGTATGTCAAATTTGTTTGGTTCGCTTTTATGAAGAGATTGGAAACTTTAAGAATCTGGACAATTTTGGTGAAGGAACTTCCTTGAATTCATTTACCATTATGGTTGGCACAACTTCAGCAAAGTCTGGAGCATTAACCAAACATCAACCTTTTTCATTTCACATGTCAAACCATAAATAAATCTTTCATGGAAAGCAAGCTTATATGACTCTAGAGGTAAGAAGTTCGCGTTACTAAAGCTGCAGCAACAGCAACAGAGCTTACAAAGTTAATCATATACTGTGACCAGTAGCAATGACATGCTTGGACATCAAAAGCTGCAGTAATGGAATAAAAATACCTTTTGCTGGTAAAGATGGTGACAACTATTTAAACCAAAGTAAATCACATGATGCTCAAGTGTATGATCGTAGTTGCTAAAAAACTGAAGGATGTAGTTTTATACATCAATGCTATCTCCTTAAGGTGTGCAATGCATGATTAAAGTACTGAAAGAAGAAGATGCAACAGTGAAATGTGAAATTTTCAATATTCAGTTTGCACAGTAAAAAAGCAACCACCCATGCCTTTACTGCTTTTGCTGTTTTGCATCAAGGAGGCATAACCAATGATGCCCTGATATAAACAATCATTACTGGGTTAGTTTCTCAAGACATCCAAACTTAGCCTAAGCATGTCCACTGAGACTAGCTGGGCCAAGATTATGACAAGGGTCCTTCCAAATTCATGTAAACCTAGCTGGGCCAAAGAAAAAATTAGTTGAACTAGCGGGGTCATATATAACATAGAGCAAAAGAGCATTGTTTCGGAAATCAACATAGTATCGCAAATACAACTATGACTCCTAGTTTACACTGTAATATATTACGAAAAATATATAATAACCTAGTTCAAAACCTGATTCGTGTTTGCAGGCAATTTTTAGGAGCGCGTTTTGGATCAGGAGTTGGTCAACCCTGTCTAAGGAGGGTGACAGGAAAAACCTAGTGCTTGGAAGTCGCAGAATGGAGACGACGGCGTTAGAAATTTCTACAAATTTGGTTGGAATGTGCTAAGAAGGATCACATATCAGTAGGCTGTTTATCTTGGTGTGTGTACTGTGGGGGCGTTGTATGCCCTTGGTTTGTTCCACTATGTGCGCTTGTGGTTGATGAATGTTTTCGGGTCTTGAATTGTGTTTGCAGTCTGAGTGTTGCGGTTGTACTGGATGGTTCTTATTTGACGTATACATTCTTCAGAGGATGTAGAGGTCGGGGTTTTCATATATTTTCTATAAAAAACCTAGTGGACAAAAATAAACAGATGTTTTTTCAAGAGGGGTGACAAATCTACACGTTATTTTCAAGTGTTTAATTTTAGTATTAACAGATGTATTCTCAGACAAAGTTCAAAAGGTTTGACTACATGTATCCCACAATGACAGTATGACGCGTCAGGGGCTCACAGTTAGAGTGGTAAAGGCCACTGGCTGTGGGGGGAACTCCCACCCAGGTTCAAATCCTGGGTGCAACACCATTTCTTTGAAATTTGCGCTGTGGGGTACTCCTCTACAGTTTTCTTTAAAAAAATGACAGTATGCCTCTAAGGAAGGAGTAATATAAAGCACCTTGCTTGGAAGCTTCAAGATGAAAAGATCAACATGTGACTATTTCAGTATTTCACAAAGATACCTAAACTAGAACAGAGAAGTCCTTGCTACTTTCAATTTCATGGAATTATTGAGTGAAGACTGCTCAGATGAATCAAACGGCAATACTGCCGCTAAGGCAGGAGTAATATAAATCAGATGGCAATACTGCCGCTAAGGCAGGAGTAATATAAAGCACCTTGCTTGGAAGCTTCAAGATCAAAAGATCAACATGTGACTATTTCAGTATTTCGCAAAGGTACCTAAACTAGAACAGAGACGTCCTTGCTACTTTCAGTTTCATGGAATTATTGAGTGAAGACTGCTCAGATGAATCAGATGGCAATACATTAAGAGTTAGCTTAATTGATGCCATGTGAGGGATCGATTATCTGGTCTCTGGACCATTCAGCAGTGTGGGACAGGATAAGCTGTTCTCAGTCATAACCATGGAAAATATGGATGCATGGAGGTGTGGAGAAGAGCAAAGCACTAAAGTCCAAAGATAACAGAATTCAAAGATGAAGCTTATATAGTTTTATGACAACGGGGAACAAGGATTAGTGTCTCCAGTACCTAGTTTTGAGGATCCAGTTGATGCCAATTATAAAAGTTGTATTCTATCTGTTCCTAGTGATAGAGAGGAGTTCAAATCTGAGCTACTATAAATAGAAAAACTATCACTGAACTCCATCCCCCTTTGATGAATTCTTTCCTTCAAATCAAAATTGACAACTGTGCTTGTTGTGAGGTGTTGTGCCTTGTTGTCAGTTATCACTAGGAGCTCATTGCCAGAAATCAAACAAAACATGACCTGCACGTGAATGCTACCACCAGAAGTTCAGAACTGGGACTGCTGCTGGAAACTGCTGAGTCATTGTCCCTTCTTAGTCGTATAGATTTCTTAGTGCTCTTAAACAAAATGGGCAAGCCAAATTTGTTATAATTGCAAAGTCACATTTACCTTGGCACCTGAATGCACTAATTCTAAACACGTAAATAAGTAAGAATAATAAAGTCCATGATCCTAGGTTAGGGCATCGTTCTAGTAATTTACTCCACACTGCAACATCCAAGCATACATAAATTTTTTAAGGGAGTATACTATATCCAGCAGAAAGGAAGGTGTTACAGAATACGGATACATTGTGATCTAGATCATAACTCATCAATTTAGGATTCACACGGTAGAGCTCCCAGTGTCACTCTGTTAAGTTCCGGAATCAATAGCATATTTGTCTATTTGACACAACAATAATCCAAACCTCACATTATCATATAAACTTGACTATGCTGTGTAGCAACTGCTGCATTTGGAGAAAATCAATTGCAAAATTGTTCACACATTTTTAAAAAAAATGTTCCCACATATCAATATAGCATATGATCTATTGTGAGAGCATTAGGTTTCTGAAATGGTATATCCAGGCACATGTCTTTGCCATGAACAATTTCAATGCAACAAGAGCATGCTGAGAATACATATACAAAGCATTCAGAGTGTATAGCATCACGTTCACAATTTTGCAACAAGTAGCAAAGACTCAGCACCATAAGTTCGCCAGTGAAAACATCAACAGGGCTACATATCCTCAATATGGCCATGTTCATCCATTTTTGGATCTCATATGACATACATCATAGTACAGACGGTCTTATTGGAACCGACACAAACAGATAATCAGAAAAAATCTTGAGTCCAAAGGTGATCTGACCAGCGGATCACTCGGCGTCTCCCTCGCTCGCGGCACCGGCAGCGGCCAGCTCCTGCTGCTGGAGGCGCTCGAGCGCCTTCTGGTGCGCCCAGGTCTCGATAGTGAGGTCCGGCTTGGCGTTGAGGCCGACGCCGAGGATGACGACGGTGAGGAAAGAGGTGATGTAGCAGGGAAGCTCCCAGTCCTCCCACTTCCGCGACTCCCCCGGCGGCGGCGGCGGCGGCGGCCGGTTGAAGAGGTACCCCTTGGGCTGCTCCTCGTGCCCAGGAGTCGTCCACCGCCCCGCGCCCTCGCCGCCACCGCGCAAGCGAGATGCGGAGCGGAGCCGCGCACGCAGCATGCCTCCCGCCGCCGCCGCGGCAGTCGAGATCGCCCGCATCGATGCCGCCGGTGTGGTTGCGTCGCCTGCGAGATTGGGGGAATGGAGAAGCTCTGTTGTGGCAGCTGGCAGGTGGGAGTGGACTGCAGCTATGCATACGTGGGCCTTGGGAAGTGCATTGGGCTGGACTGTGCCGAAATTTATGGGACAAACCCAGTTGATATCCGAATTGGGCTGGACCGGAAACAACCATTGACTTCAGGGAATTTTTTAAATATTTTTTTTCGCTATTTTGCAAAAATAAATGGTCCGTCAAAAATTTAGCAGATCTATACATCTGCCGCCGTACCCCTGTGCGGCACGGCGGCAGCTGCCGTGGCCCACGGCCAGACGTGGGCCCGAACTTTTCGATGGACATACCGCCGTACCCCACGGCGGTAGGGACGTACCGCCGTGGGGTACGGCGGCAGGTCCTAGCGCCGTAGGGCACGGCGGCTGCAGGCCTGGTACCGCCGTGCCCCACGGCGCTAGGATTTGAAGCCTATATAAGGCCGAAATTCAGCCGAAAATGTCATAATAAATCGGGAAAAAAGAAAGAGAGGTGGGGGAGAAGAGAAGGGAGTGAGGAGGAAGTGGCGAAGGTGCGAAGCTCTGCCGGTTTTTCGTCTCGTTAGAGGTAAAAACTCTGGTACTTATTATTTTGAACTGTGATAATTCATATTTTGAAGTACTGTTTTAGTGTAGATCTGTTTAGTAAAAATATAGTTTTAGTGTAGACCTGCATAGTAAAATTATAGTTTTAGTGTAGATCGATTAGTAAAATTATAGTTATATTGTAGCTCTGAGTAGATATATTTTGTAGTTACAGATCCACTTGTTAATAGCGATTTTTTTTTCATGCTGTCAGACATGTGGGATGCAGTTACTGTCAAGTTGTATTTCGGTAATGACCAGATTAGATATGGTGAACATGGAGTTGACTTGTCAGAATTTGATTCGGTTGACCATATGATTAGAAGAGCAGCCGAAAGAACTTGGGGTCCATAAGCAACTTTGTTATAAGGCATTCCATGTAGATGTAGAGCAACATGACTTGTCCATTATGACTCTAATCAACAGGAGTGAGGTAGTATATTGGGAGCTTATGCCACTTCAAGGCACTGAACATTGGAGGAGTTATATCAGAACAGCATGTCAAATTGGTTTGCTTGTGATGTTGTTTATCCAAGTTGTTCATAAGGCTGGGTCTAGTAGTCAAGTACATGAGGAGGGTAGTGGTGCTCACCAGGGTGAGGCTGAACTACAAGCAGGAGATGGTCCTGCAACTGAGGCAGAAGAAGGAGATGGTGCTGCCACTGAGGCAGAAGAAGGTTGCGGTGCCAAAGGGGATCCACACTCCTATGTGCTACTGCGGTGACAACTGTAAGCTTGTCAAGTGCAATGTTCTCGGGTACTGCTACGGGATGAGGTTCTTCATGTGCGTGAACTACGAGCATGACCCCCTCCCACCATGTCGCAATGTTAGACCAAAAGTAAGAACAAACTGCATTACTAAATAAATAATATGTTATTGCTATTTTATTATGTGCTAACTTGTCTTTGAAAAAAGACTCCACCTCCTCTCTGTGATTTTATGCAGTGGCTAGATTGTGAGCAGTCCGAACAAGACAAGCGTTACGTCGAGGCTATGGGTCGTTCAGCACGTGAGAGGTGGCAAAGGATGGTTGAGGCAGAAAAACAAGAAGAAAAACGTAAGGAGCAGCAGGAGGAAATTCGCATTCGCCGGGAGATGAAAGAACGTGAAGCGGCCGCGGCCCGTGAAGCACATAGAGAGAGGAAGAGGGAGAGAGCTCGCCGGGCTAAGGAAGCTGGGCCGGATGCCATGAGGAAGGGGAAATACCCCCGTTGTACCCAGTAGACGTAGAGTACTAGACGCCGAGTGCTACTGTATCTCTAAAAAATTATGATTTCATTTCATCATCCTCTAGAGTCGGCTTGTATCATTAAGAACTTGATTTCAGATGCATTAGAGCATGTTTCCTCAAATAGTAAAACTAGTACTAGGGTGTGTTTCCTGTGAGTCACTGCGTCAAACAGTGAACACATACGGTGTGCTTTCTGTGAGTCACTGCACCAAACAGTGAACCTAGTACTAGGGTGTGTTTTCTGTGAGTCACTGCACCAAACAGTGAACCTAGTACTCGGGTGTGTTTCCTCCGAGTCACTGCCCGTTTTTCTTGCCTCGGATCGAATGGCCCACCGTCCAGTCTGCTTCATTGCCTACATATATGTGAGCACTCTTCTCCAGTGCCACTTCTCAACACAACAAGCACCAATGAGTTCCTGGACTGGGGATGATGATGGCTCCCTCGGTCCAGCACTATAGAGCCAGCAAGATCCAGAGTTCAACAATAATTTTCCAGTCTTAGATAAGAGAGATTTCAAATCCATGCGTGATGTTAGAAAGTACGCACCAAATCAAATGGTGAACTGGCTAAGGTGTGCACACAGTGAGTTCTGTGTGATGCAAGTTTACCAGGGATGGAACAACTCTGGTCGACGCTTCTGGCATTGCTCACGAGCATGGGTAAGCAAAACCACGTGACCTTAGTCCTTCATCATTTGATGGTTTACTAATGTAATCTCAGTTTCTGCAGTACTCCGACCAACCAGATAACTACGGTTTCGTGCAATGGGTGGATCCCCCAGCTATTCACCCGTATCAGCAGTACATCGACTACCTCGAGGATGTTGTCATCTTCAACCTGAGGCAAGAGCTCGCGTCGGCATTGGCTTCTCCAGATCCGACATCTACCAACGACGACGACGGACCGGTGACCGGACCAATGGTGGTGAAGACCAACACCGGCTGTGAGGAAGAGTTCTGTTGCTGTCCATGCCACGAGAAGAAGGACAACACTCCACCAGCAACTCCACCCCCGCCACCATCTGATCCAACTCCACCCCCGCCGGGGTACGGGTACTACATGCCCTCCCAGCACTCCGGCGGGTCTATGATGTCTGGGTTCTCCGGGTACTACTCGTACAACTAGACTACAAATGTTGTAATCGTTTATCTAAATTCCCTAAGGCACATTAGGACTAGCAGCGGCACAAAGTAGTATTTGCGTCGTACGTGCCATTGTTTGTTTATGTGATTCGTCGTTAAGTATCAATGGTTCGTCGTTAAGTATCAATGGTTCAAAATAATGAAACTTACCAGAAAAAAAACTACCGCCGTGGCCTACGGCGATTGCAGGAGGCCACGCTGCCGCCTGGCGGTAGGCACCTACCGCCGTGCCGCACGACGATTAGCCCTACCGCCGTGTCCTACGGTGGTAGGTGCCCTTGCCAGTGGGCCACGGCAGCTGCTGCCGTGCCGCACGGCGGTAGGAACCCTACCACCGTGGGGTACGGCGGCAGATGTATAGATCTGCTAAATTTTTGGCGGACCATTTATTTTTGCAAAACAGCGAAAAAAATATAAAAAAAGATACCAGGGGCGTATTTGTATTTTTGGTAAATATTTGCCCCAAGGTAAATGTTTTGCTCTCCCATTTTTTCTTAACAAATTTGCCTCATTGAGGTGTTTGAATTGAGAGGTAAATGTTTGTCATCAAAGCATTTAATAGCCATGTGGGAGAGAAGAGAGTGCACTAATTGAGCACCTTTTTGGAGCTCACCACAAATTTACTCTAAATTTGACACTCTTGAGGGATAAATAAAATTAGAGGGGCTACACATTTGCCTCTACATGTTTGGCACTTTTGGAGTTTGTCGGGGACAGCCATAGGGGTCCCCTAACTATGAGGGAGATTACCCTTCTTAAAAAATTAACACAAAACCACAAAAACGCTCCCCAAACCAGCCACAGCCCAAATGCGAATAAAGCCCACGGCCCAACAACCTCCATGGCCCATCAAACCGCCATCCCCGGCCGCCCTCGAGCGAATCTCCGCCTCGCTCGAGGGTCGGACACCGCACGGCAAAACCTTGCCTCGTTCGAGGGCACGACACCCCTTGAGCGGATCTCCGCCTCGCTCGAGGGCACGGCGCCCCTTGAGCGGATCTCCGCCTCATTCGAGGGATCTGGCCACTCGAGCGAATCTCCACCTCGTTCGAGGAATCCAGCCCCTCGAGCGAGTCTCCGCCTCGCTCGAGGCCCCCCCTCGACCCGTGGCGCCTCACCTGCTCCCCCCGACCGGAGCATTAAATGCCCTGACACGCCGCGGGCGCCCGGGTCAAAAGGCGAATCCCTGCCACACCGATCTCCTAACACCGCCTGGGAATCTGACCCCGGCGCTGTTCGAGCAACCCACCACTGTGCGGCCATCCCCGGCGCTGTACAGGTGCTGTGCGGGATGGCTGGTGTCATTCTTCGACACTGTGCCACCCGCTCCCATCCTTCCTCCCCGCCATACCCCTCGAAAAGGGATGGCAACACCCTCGAGGAACGTACAGCTGCCGTCCTGACAGTGCTGTGATGCGGGGTGAGCAGAGCACATCCTCTCCATCACCTCCGACCCTGTGCGGCCATCCCCAGCGCTGTGCGGACAGCCCGTCACTGTGGAACCATGCCCGACGCTGTGGAGCCCCATTCCGATGGGGCGCCACCACGGCGAGCCCTATACAGCACAAGCGCCCTCGTCAGCAAGACCCTCGAATTGATGTACGAATGGCAGCCAGACATGAGCGCCAGATGGACTACCTTCGAAGCTGCTCCCCGGCGAGTACAAAGCTGCCACGACACCCGCAAGTACTAAGACTCGTCAGGACACCGTCAAATCACAAGTGCTGTATACCAGTACTATAATACTGTGCAAAATCCCGTGCGGCACGTTTTGTAAGCCGCCTCCCCTTGGTCCATAAAAGGAGGAGGTGGTCGCCCGGCCGCAGGGGGACGATCGGCATTACTTCTCACCCACACTCACCCGCTCGCTCATTCCCTTGATATTGGCACTCTGCCTCAATCATCTAGCAGGGACTTGGAGGCTTTTCCTCCTCTCCCGCCTAGCTTGTAGCCCCCCTCTACAGGCACCACGGTGCATTGCAATACAGCGCTCAAGCGCAACCTGCTGGACGTACGGCCCCACGGCCGGAACCAGGATAAATCCGTGTCCCCGCATTGCTTAGCACCGGCCATCGAGAGACTGATCACAGCGCATTTCACTAGTTAGTGTTGGGACTAATCTCAACACCGACAGTTGGCGCGCCAGGTAGGGGGCTCACGCTATGATCGACCCCTCACCAGGAGTCTCGATGGTGATTCGCACCGAGATGACGTCCCAGAGGTACGGCATGGGCAGCTCGGACCCTTTTCCTGCCGGATTCGAAAGCCGGTTCGGGAGCCTGAACTTTCAGGCTACGGGGAATGGCTACCACATGTGCCTTACCAATCGGGATGAACTCCACCCGTGGTGGTCAACCGGGCTGGGCCCGATCCCCGCCACGCTGACGACCGATGCCCCGGCGCCGGAACCCACGACGGCGGCTGCCTCGACGTCTCGGCCCCGTAAACGCACGGGTCAGCGCTCGCGCCAGGCGCGCACGGAGCGGCGCCAGGCAGCACGCGACGCGGCCCAGAGGGACGCACCACCGCCGAGCGACGCGGCGGCGCACCCTGAAGGGGAGCGCGCGGCCGCGGGGCTGCAGTTCCCCCACGGGATGCGCAACTCCGCCGCAACGTACGCCTCATCTGTCAGCACCGACATGGCCGCGTACGAGGATCTCTCGGGCCATCACCTGCTGCCAATCCGGAACCTCATCGCCACCACCAACGACGAGTCGTACCATGGCTCGGCCAACGAACTGCTGCCCGCGACCTCGCACGGCTACGCGGAGTGGGACTTCTCCGGCGTACCGGACCCCGTGGTGTTCCGGCGGTTCCTTGATGCCGCGGACTACTGGTTCGGTTGCTCCGATGACTCCAGCGAAGGGAGCTACGATCCCTCACGCGAGTGCTTCGTTGTCGCCATCAACGAGCACGCTGACGGCGCAAACGGAGCAGGCGACGGGGATGCGGCCCAGCATCCAGAGCCAAACCCGCCACCGGCCCCACCAGCGGGCAATGCGGATATTACTGCGCAGCTGGCCCAGGCGCGCGAGCTCGAGGCGAAGCTCGCAGAGGAGTACCGGCAGGTGCGGCTCTTGCGTGCTACCATCGCGGGGGAGGCCTCGGCGCGCGGCGAACGCGCCCGAGAAGCCGGGAGGCAAGCCCGCGAGCGCATCAACGCCGACTTCAACGTCGATGACCCGCACACGCCACCACGAGCCAGCCAAAAGCTCGTCGCGGCAGCGACACTGCTTCGAGCCATGCCCGAGCCGTCGACGCCCGAGGCGCGCAATCTACGCCGCGAGGCGCAGGCCCTCATCGAGCAGGCGGCCGTGCAGCAAGCTGAGAGCTCCGCATCCCGCATGCGCAACCAGTCCAGTGCGCGAGGCGGCAGCAGCGCATAGGACCAAGAAGCATCCGTCCATGCGGGCAGCGCGGCAGGACAGCCAGCGAACCGGGGCAGGACGCCTGTCAAGGAGCGGATCCTCGACACGCGCGGCCATGCCCGAGATGGCGATGCTCGCAACATCCTGAACGCCAAGAGAAGGGGCGACGCAGACGCAAGAACGGCAGCAGGCTACCACCCTCGGCGTGGTGGTCGCTACGACAGCCGGGAGGACCGCTCACCGACGCCGGAACCCCCGGGGACCCGTGTGTTCAGCCGGGAGATCCGCACGGTGAACATCCCCCAGCGCTTCCGCCAGCCCACGACCATCACCAAGTACACGGGGGAGACGGACCCTCGAGTCTGGCTCAACGACTACCGCCTGGCTTGCCAGCTGGGCGGCACCACCAGCGATGCGGTGATCATCCGCAACCTACCGCTACATCTTGCGGATTCAGCCCGGACGTGGCTCGAACACCTACCGGCCAGTCAAATCCATGGGTGGGACGACCTGGTCCGCACATTCGTGGGGAACTTCCAGGGAACGTACGTGCGCCCCGGGAACTCCTGGGACCTGCGGGGGTGCACCCAGAAACCCGGCGAGTCACTCCGGGACTTCATACGACGCTTTTCCAAGCGCTGTACCGAGCTCCCGAGCGTCGCCCAGTCCGAAATCGTGCATGCCTTTCTCAAGGGCACGACCTGCCGCGACCTTGTGCGCGAACTCGGGAGGAGCCCACCGGTAGACTCCAACGAGTTGTTCGACATCGCCACCAGCTTCGCTTCTGGAGAAGAGGAAGTGGGGGCGATTTTCGATGGCAAGAAAGGTAAGCGCGTGGACGACGCGCTCGCGGAGGGAAGCAAGTCTAAGGAAGCCGCGAAGAAGCAGAAGCGAGGCAAAAAGGGCAAGAAGCCCCATCGCGACGCACGCGTGCAGGGGCGCAGCGAGGATGACGACGAAGCCCTCGCAGTCGACCCTGCACGTAAGGGTCCTCGAGGCCCCCCTCGAGGCCCCGGCTTGTTTGACGACATGCTGAAGAAGCCCTGCCCGTACCACAAGACCCCGGTCAACCACACCCTCGAGCAATGCGACATGCTCAAGAAGTACTACAGCCGCGTCGCCGCGAAGGAGGACGAGGCCAAGAAGGATGGGGTGACGGAGGCGCCGACAGTTTCCCCACGGTGGAGAACGTCTTCCTCATCTTCGGGGGGCTGACGGTGGACATATCCACCAGCCAACGCAAGCACGAGCGGCATGAAGTTCTTGCCGCCAAGAAGGCCCCTCCCTCCTTCCTCGACTGGTCGGAGGAGGCCATCACCTTCAGCCGCAAGGACCACCCGAACCGCATCCCCAACCCGGGCCAGTACCCGTTGGTCGTCGACCCCATCATCAGCAATTCTCGATTCTCCAAGGTGCTGATGGACGGCGGCAGGAGCCTCAACATCCTGTACGCACATACCCTGCGATTGATGGGGATCGGTCTGGATCAGCTACGGCCTAGCACAACACCGTTCCATGGCGTCGCGCCGGGCAAGCGCGTCCAGCCCCTCGGACAGATCGACCTATCGGTCTGGTTCGGCACGCCGGACAATTTCCGCAAGGAGACCCTCACCTTCGAGGTGGTGGGGTTTCGGGACGCGTACCACGCCATCCTCGGGCATCCGTGCTACGCCAAATTCATGGCGGTCCCAAACTACACCTACCTCAAGATGAAGATGCCGGGGCCAAAAGGCGTCATCACGGTGGGCTCGTCGATCGAGCACGTATTCGACTGTGATGTCGAGTGCGTTGAGCACGCCGAGGCGCTCGCACTAGACGAGTCGCTCGTCGCGGACATGGAGAAGCTGGCCAACGAGGGCCTCGACTCCCCCACGAAACACGCGGGCAGCTTCGAGGCTGCCGAGCAGACCAAGGAAGTACCCCTCGACGCCGCTGCCCCCGAGGGCAAGGTGTTGAGGGTCAGTTCCACCCTCGACCTGAAATAGGAAGTGGTGCTCGTCGACTTTCTTCGCGTCAACGCAGATATCTTCACGTGGAGCCCCTCGGAAATGCCGAGCAATCCGAGGGAGGTCGCCGAGCACTCCCTTGACATCCTACCTCACTCCAGAGCTGTGCAACAGCGCCTGCGACGCTTTGACGAAGAAAGGCGCTGGGCGATTGGAGTGGAGCTGCGAAGGCTCCTGGAGGCCGGATTCATCAAGGAGGTGTTCCACCCCGAGTGGCTTGCTAACCCCATATTAGTTAAGAAAAAGAATGGGAAGTGGCGGATGTGTGTAGATTACACCGGGCTAAATAAAGCATGTCCTAAAGTTCCTTTTCCTTTACCACGAATCGATCAAATTGTGGATTCCACTGCGGGATGCGAGCTCTTGTGTTTCCTTGATGCCTATTCGGGTTACCACCAAATAAAGATGAAGGAGTCCGACCAACTCGCGACTTCTTTCATCACGCCGTTCGGCATGTTTTGCTACGTAACGATGCCATTTGGTCTTCGAAACGCTGGGGCTACATACCAGCGATGTATGCAACACATTTTCGGGGATCACATCGGGCGGACCGTTGAGGCGTACGTAGATGACATTGTCGTCAAAACCAGGAAGGCGGACGACCTGGTTAATGATTTGCGTGTTACGTTCGATTGCTTGCGGGCCAACAGGGTCAAGTTAAACCCCGAAAAATGCGTCTTTAGGGTGCCGCGCGGCATGCTACTGGGTTTCATTGTCTCCCAGCGGGGCATCGAGCCCAACCCCGAGAAGGTCTCGGCCCTTGACCGGATGGGGCTGATTCGGGACCTGAAGGGGGTGCAGAAGGTGTTGGGTTGTCTAGCCGCTTTAAGCCGCTTCATTTCATGACTCGGCGAAAAGGGCTTGCCCCTCTACCGACTCCTGAAGAAGCACGAATGCTTTTCCTGGATCGTCGAGGCCCAGGAAGCCCTCGACAAGCTAAAAGTGACGCTTGCACACACGCCGATCCTCACACCGCCTCAAGACGGCGAACCTCTGTATCTTTACGTCGCGGCAACCACCCAGGTGGTCAGCGCGGTCATCGTGGTGGAGAGAACAGAGGAGGGCCACGCCCTAACAGTCCAAAGGCCGGTATACTACATCAGCGAGGTGGTATCCGAGACCAAAGCGCGGTATCCTCAAATCCAGAAGCTGCTTTACATGGTGGTACTCGCACGGCGCAAGCTGCGGCACTACTTCGAGGCCCACCCGGTCACTGTGGTCTCATTGTTCCCGCTAGGGGGGATAATCCGCAACCCGGATGCCTCAGGTAGAATCGCGAAGTGGTCCGTGGAACTAATGGGTGAAACTCTCACCTACGCGCCGCGCAAGGCGATCAAATCCCAAATTCTTGCGGACTTCGTCGCTGAATGGACAGACACTCAATTGCCCCCATTACAGATCCAAGCCGAGTGTTGGACCCTCTACTTCGACGGGTCGGTGATGAAAACCGGAGCGGGCGCGGGCCTGCTTTTCATTTCGCCCCTCGGAAAGCATATGAGGTACGTGGTGCGCTTGCACTTCCCCGCGTCGAACAACATGGCGGAGTACGAGGTGCTCCTTTGTGGCCTCCGAATCGCCATCGAGACCGGTATCAAACGCCTCGACGTCAGGGGAGATTCACAGCTTGTGATCGATCAAGTCATGAAGAACGCGAGCTGCCACGATGAGAAGATGGAAGCGTATTGCAACGCCGTGTGTGCACTTGAGGACAAGTTCTACGGCGTCGAGCTCAACCACGTCCCCCGCAAGTACAACGAGGAAGCAGACGAGCTCACGAAGATTGCTTCGGGGCGAATCACCGTTCCTCTGAACGTCTTCGCGCGAGACCTTGCCAAACCCTCCGTCGACCTTAGCAAGACCTCCTCGAGTCCGGAAGAACTCTCGGGGGCTCCCTCGAATCCAGCGGGTGTGGAACCCATGGACGAGGACCCCTCGAACGAGGAATTCGTACTCTCTTTACTCGAGGGGTACGGGGCTGACGAAGCCGAGGCCATGGAAATCGATACGGCCCTCCCCGCGAAAGACTGGCGAAGCAAGTACCTCGCCTGGATAGATCGAGGGGAGCTACCCTCAGATCGGACCGAGGCGAGACGCATCGCCAGAAAGGCCAAGTCATTCACCGTGATTGGCGGCGAACTGTACAAGCGTGCCGCGTCTGGAATCCTGCAGCGATGCGTCCCCATCCCCGAGGGCCGTGAGTTGATCCGAGACATCCACGCGGGCGTTTGTGGCCATCACGCGGCGCCGCGCACCCTCGTGGGCAACGCATTCCGCCAGGGCTTCTACTGGCCCACGACGGTCGCCGACGCCAACAAGGTCGTACGCACCTGCGAGGGATGCCAATTCTATGCCCGCAAGACCCACCTTCCGGCTCACGCCCTTCAGACCATACCCATAACGTGGCCGTTCGCCGTATGGGGATTAGACATCGTCGGGCCCCTGCGGAAGGCGCCCGGGGGCTACACGCATCTGTTGGTTGCAATCGACAAATTCTCGAAGTGGATCGAGGCACGCCCCATTACCAACCTCAGATCCGAACAAGCCGTGTCATTCTTCACCGACATCGTCCACAGATTCGGGGTACCGAACTCCATCATTACCGACAATGGCACCCAATTCACCGGCAGGAAATTCCTGGAGTTCTGCGACAACTACCACATCCGTGTGGATTGGGCGGCTGTCGCGCACCCGCGGACCAATGGCGAAGTGGAGCGTGCCAACGGCATGATTCTACAAGGCCTCAAGCCTAGGATCTTCGACAGACTGAGCAAGTTTGGTCGAAATTGGATTCAAGAGCTACCGTCGGTCATTTGGAGCCTCAGGACCACCCTGAGCAGAGCCACGGGATTCACGCCATTCTTCCTCATCTATGGCGCGGAGGCCGTCCTCCCCACAGACCTGGAATACGGATCCCCAGGCTCAGGGCCTATCAGGAAAACTCGACCAGCGGGCTCGCGAAGACTCGTTGGACCAAGTAGACGAAGCCCGTGATGTGGCGATGATGCACTCGGCGAGATACCAGCAAGCACTCCGGTGATACCAAGCCCAGAAAATCTGACGTCGTGACTTCAGCGAGGGCGACCTAGTGCTGAGGATACGACAGGACAATCGAGGCCGACACAGGCTATCGCCGCCATGGGAAGGGCCCTATGTCGTCGTTGAGGTGCTCAAGCCCGGCACATACAAGCTTGCAAACGAGTAGGGCGAAGTCTTCACCAACGCTTGGAACATCCAACAGCTACGTCGCTTTTACCCTCAAAAAGTTCCAAGTCGATTTGTGCATATCCAACGTCCCAGTCGGTTGTATATACGTTAAGATTGTGCATAAAGTCAAGGGTGACTCGGCTTTCCTCCGAAAACCAAGTCCCCCTCGGGGGCTACTACGGGGGGCACCCCCCCTAAACGGTCTCATTTTTTCGCAAAAATCTTTTTTCCAAACATGCTAAGTATGTCCCAACCCGGGAGCTTGGACAGAAAGAAGCAGGGTGCGAGCAGCCAAAAGGTAAAGACGGGTGAGTTAAGGACGGCCCACGCCTCTAGCAGGATACGGCTTCTCCTCCTCACCACTTTACCTTCAGGCTGCTCGCGAAAACGATCGATCCCAGCTGAAATTTGCCTAGGCGACGGGAAAGGACATAACGGCATAAACAAAACGAGTCACACTTAACTTACAAACATCAAAAGTGAACTGTCTTATTACAAAAGCCACCTGGCTCAAATTCTGACCACAACCTAAGGGCCTCAGCGCCTGACTACTTTCAGGGCTCGAGGGGACCCGCGGGAGGAGCGTTCGAGAAGAGATCCTCCTCAAAGGCATCGGTGAGGTCCGCAGTAGCGTTCGTGGCAGCAGCGTCGAGGCGGTTCACGACGGCCTGCGCCCCGTCATCATCAAGATCGTCCACGACGATGTAGCCCGTGGCTAGCGCCGTAAGGTCAACGACGTAGTGCGACGTCACCACGCCGAGGGTCTTCTGGATGCCGAGGCGGAGGGCGCCTTTCATGCGCTCGGCAATGCGACCGCCCAGAGCCTGAAGGCGGCTCGCCACCGAGCTCCCCGACGGACCGGCACCCTCATCAAAGCTCTGGCACGCTTCGAGGGCCGCCTGCTCCAGAAGTCCCAAATCCTGCTGGGATGAGTCATAGGACGCCTGGAGCACTCCCACCTGCATCGCTGACTCCCCCAGGGCTTTCCGCAAACCTGAGAGAAAAAATGGTAAGTCGAGAGCGGATCTCGGCAAACCTGATCAGCAAACAAAGGGACGGGGGCGGCAACTCACCCTCGACCTGTTTCCTCTCCTTCTCGAGATCCGTACGCACGGCTTCGGCTTCCTGCTGCAGCTGCAGGACCGAAGCGTCCTTCTCCGCGCCGGCAGTCCTCAAGGCCTTGACGGCAATGCCCCCTTGGACCAGCTCCCCGGTGAGCCGCTCGATCTCCGCCTCTCGGAGTTGAAGCACAGCCCTGGCCTCCGTCAGCGCGGTACGCTCCTGGTGGAGCTGGGACTGCGCCTCCTCCCGCGCTGAGCGTTCGCGCTGGGTAGCGGCCCGAGCATCCTCGAGAGCGGCTCGCTCTTGCTGGAGCTGAGTCTCCACCTGCGCACGCGCGCTGCGCTCCTGTCGGAGTCGGTCCTCCACCCCAGCGAGCGCCGTGACCTTCTTCTGCAGGGCAGCACCCAGCTTCTCGACCTCCTGGGCCTTCTGCTCAGCCTGGGTCTGCCAGGACCGCGCCCCCTCGAGGGTCATGCGGTCCTGCAGGAGTTGGGCCTGCGCCGCGGCAAGGGCTGTCTCCTTCTGCGCCAGCGAGGTCTGTGCCTCGACCAGGGCGTCGTGTGCCCTCTGCAGCTCACCGCTTGCCATCGACAGCACCCCCTCCATCTCCTGGAGCGCGGCCTTCACCTCCTCAACCTCCTTGGCTTTTTTCGTCGCCAAAGTGCGTTGGTCGGTGTAGGCATCCTCCATGCCCATGAGCTTGTACTCAAGCCAGCCATTATCCTCCCGAATGGCCTCCACCAAGGCATCCAGGGACTCGTACTGTGCCCGGTACCAATCGAGGTCAGAGCTCAGCTCGGCGATGCGGTTGAACCTCTCGCCCGCCTGGCCCAGCAACTCCTGCGGGTAGTAATGGGAAGGCAAGAAAGGGGATCAAGTCAGAAACGCTCAAACAAGAAAAGCGGGGGAGCAAGGGACGGTCAGATGGAAGTTCTTACCTGAAAGAGTTGGAGCGACCTGCCTCCGTGGAGCCGGAGCGCCTCGGTCAGAGCGGTGGTAAGAGAGGCGTCGTGAGCATGGAATTCCTGCCACAACGCCCTCTCAGACCTCGCCTCCTCTAGCAGACTCCACGGCACCCCGGGGAGACGGAGCCTTCGCTCCCACTGCGGCACGTCAGCATCGGACGCCGGGGCCGCGGCACCGGACGTCGACGCCCCGGCACTAGGCGCCGGCTGCTGCGACATCACGCAGCCATCGGGGCGCACCACCATTATCCCCGCCGCGGGCCTGGGGGCTGATTTGACCACTGCCCCCGCCCGACCCCCTCTGGGGGTAGAATCACCATCAGCAGGGGCCTCGGCCGCCCCGCGGCCCTCGATCCCCCGACTCACCGTGCGAGCCCGCTCTTGCCCTTGCTGAGCACCACAGGTCACCATCGCCTCCTCCACCGCAACTTCCTCTCACTGCCGTGGCCTCGTGGCCGCGGCCGTGGCACGCGACGCCTCGCCCGTCGCCGCCGTGCCCGCCGCCACCCGTGGCGTCCTCTCCGAGCGGGGCCTCGTCACTCGCGGCGTCCCCAGCTTGAGCGCCTTAACAGACGCGAGGCTGGGGGTAGCGGGCGACGTCCTAACAACGGGAGGGAAGAAAGGTGGGTAACCGGATCATGATATCAGGAACACAGAGGGTGGAACACAACGCACCTTAAGTTGGAGAAACCCCGTTTGCGCTTCCTCGAGGGCTCTGGGGGCGCCTCCCCAGAGCCTGTCGACGTCCTCGGCGGCGACCCTTGAACAGGCGGCACTGCGCCCGCCTCTGGGGTCAGCTCCGCGACGACCCCCTCGACCCCCGGTGACGGGGGCGGCGCGGGCTCCCACCTATCGGAGGTGGTCCGCTCCCCCTCGCTCTCCTCCTCGTCCGAAGACGAGTTCACCGGCTCTGGCGGAGGAGAGAGGCCCTGCTGCTCCGACTGCCGATAGTCCTCGTTGTACCTGTCGAGGCGCTCCTGCCTCCTGATCCTCTTCTCCTTCGCCCGGGCTGCCTGGTCCTGCTCCTTCTGCTGCCTGGCGCGGTTGTCGGCCTACGACCGAGGCGGCAGCGGATCTGACGTGGTGACATTAACGCCCACCCCCTGTCACCAGCAGCCACCGTTAGGCCAAACACGGAGATAAAGAGAGCAAAAGGTGAAGGGACGGTACTCACCTGGCCAGCGTCGGGGAGCATCGCAAACGACCACAGGTCGTCGTCGCTGTTCCGCACCGCCTTGGGGTTCACTGCGCGCCTCGCCCGCGTGGCCGCGTACCCCCGGGCGAGCGGCTCCTCCAGCAACCACGAATGCGCTAAGGACACGGGGTTGGCCGCCTCACTCATCTCAAAGATGAGGAGTTCCCTCTCCATGAGGGGAATGATCCGCCGGTGATGGAAGTTGGCGATGACGGACGCCACCGTCACCCCGGCGTTCGCCAACTGGCTTATGGCATTGGTGAGAGGCTCGAGCCTCCTCTGCCTCGCCGGGGGTGACACCCCGTACGACCACGAGGTTGGCCTCTCCTTCAGCACCTTCCCAGTGTACGGCGGAAGGCCGGCGCCGTCGTTGCGGAGGTAGAACCACCCCTTCTCCCAATCGGAGTTGTTCGACGTCATCGTGCACGACAGGTACAACTCCCTCCGGGAGTCGCGCACCGAGAGCGTGGGGTCGCCGACGCAGACCGCTCGGCATGTCTTCCTCTCTCCTGTGACGAGTGTGTAGAGCTCGCCACGGAAGAGGTGGACCCACAGGTCCCAGTGCGCAGGGATTCCCAAGAACCCCTCACAGACGGCGACGAAGGAGGCCGCCTGTGAGATGGCGTTAGGGGCGAAGTTGTGGAGCTCCACCCCGTAGTGGTAGCACAGCCCCCGCATGAACTTGCTCGCAGGGGCATTGAAGCCACGCTTGTGCAGCCGCAGGAAGCTGACGATGTAACCCGGCGGAGGGTTCGGTTCCTGGTCCGACGACGGCGGGATCATCCACGCCGGGTTCGGGCCGTCGCCGGCCGGCGCCAGCTGACCGCCGAGCACCAGCCCTTCCAGTGACCGCCGATCCGCCATTGACCGGGGCCACGGGAATGCGTCCAGCACTCGAATCGAAGACGTGGCGGGGAAGGTGGAGGAGCGCGGGCGGCTACGGGAACGGAAGGGCGCGGACGGATCCGGGGCGGCGAGACGCACGGCGCAAAGGAAGATGAAGTGTGGGGAATGCGTGTGAATGGCAGAGGTAAGGAGTTCCTCCCCTGTTCTCCCCGCATTTTATAGAATCTAAAGGGGCGGAGTCCCTGGGAACACCACGCGCAGCGGCAGTTAATGCGGCCGACACCCCACGTCGCTGACGGCCGGGCCCCGTCGTGCCAAAACGGCCGCGCACACACGCACGCGCCATGATTACCGCGCAGTAACCCAGGGGACGCAGTGCCCCATCTCATCGCCTCCCCACGTCGTCCACGACGTACCGCCTAAAAAGGAGCACCCACTCCGCACGACCCGCGCCACGTCGATCGTTTGTCAATAACGGGGGTTCCTTCTCGCGTAAGGATAGCTCCCCGTGAAGCCAGAGCCGAGAACTCGAGGGCTGGCCCCTCGAGGGCATGTGGTTAACGCCCTGATCTAGAGCAGGTTGCAGCCACAAGGTCACGGCCTACCGGTACGTCCTCAAAGAACGGACTCAAGGATTTCTGGGGTCCAGGCCCGCACGGATTTAGTGATCAGCGGCTTGAGGCCCAGCCCGCAGAGGGAACGGTGGGCACCGCAGATGCACCTCGATCTGGGGATTTACTGATCAACGGCTCGAGGCCCAGCCCGCAGAGGGAACGGTGGGCACCGCAGATGCACCTCGATCTGGGGATTTACTAATCAGCGGCTCGAGGCCCAGCCCGCAGAGGGAACGGTGGGCACCGCAGATGCCCCTCGATCTGGGGATTACTGATCAATGGCTCGAAGCTCAACTCGATGACAGTTCGGTAAGTGCCACAGATCGACCAAGACGGGGGCACCCGGTGCCACCCCGCAAAGGCCCTACTAATCAGAGGTACGGAGCCTGACCCCCGACGGGTTCGAACAGGCACCTCAGATTAACAGAGTCAAGGACGACCTGGGCGCGCGCGATCGAGCAGTCCTCGAACTCAAAGGTTCGAGGGCGCCCCATAGTTCGTGTTCAAGGCCGAACGAGGGCAGCTAGTCGAGGGATCCCATCGAGGGAGAGCTTTCGCGCCCTCGGTCCTAATCGAACGGGACCGAGCCCTGCCTAGCATACCCACGTGAAGTGCTCTCATGGATGTGTCTCCGGACCACGAGCCGACCCTTATCGAACGGGGCACGGACGTCCACTTGAATTACCCGTCAACAGCTCAACGAGGGATCCATGACTCGCGGTCCGTTCGATGGGAAGCATGGATCACCTCACCCCTCCCCCCTGCGGAAGGGCGGCGAGGGGCGCGCAAATAAGTCGAAGAGTTTGCCCCGATCGCCCCGTGTGGGCCCGGGCTCGGGGCCTCATCGCACGGCTACACCTCCCGGACGTGTCTGACAAAAGTCACATTCCCCCACTCCTTCGAGGGCAGCGAGCGAACCCCCCGGGACTCCTCCCGGGCAGGGTTAACGCCGTTCCGCACGCGTGAGATCGCCGAGGCCAGCTGAAATATCGCCGAAGCCGGCTGAAACAAACGCTTCACAGATTGGCAGCTCAGCGTAAAAACCTTGCACGAGTGTGCACACTCCTCCAAGGCTTCGGGGGCTACACCCGCGGGTGCGCTAGCGCGCCCCCACGGAACATCATACACATCCAGAAGCAAAGGCTCGGGGGCTACTGTCAGGGACAGCCATAAGGGTCCCTAACTATGGGGGAGATTACCATTCCTAAAAAATTAACACAAAACCACAAAAACGCTCCCCAAACCAGCCACAACCCAAATGCGAATAAAGCCCACGGCCCAACAACCTCCATGACCCATCAAACCGCCATCCCCGGCGCCCTCGAGCGAATCTCCGCCTCGCTCGAGGGTCGGACACCGCACGGCAAAACCTTGCCTCGCTCGAGGGCACGGCGCCCCTTGAGCGGATCTCCGCCTCGCTCGAGGGCACGGCGCCCCTTGAGCGGATCTCCGCCTCGTTCGAGGGATCTGGCCCCTCGAGCGAATCTCCGCCTCGTTCGAGGGATCTGGCCCCTCGAGCGAATCTCCGCCTCGCTCGAGGGATCCAGCCCCTTGAGCGAGTCTCCGCCTCGCTCGAGGCCTCCCCTCGACCCGAGGCGTCTCACCTGCTCCCCCCGACCGGAGCATTAAATGCCCTGACACGCCGCGGGCGCCCGGGTCAAAAGGCGAATCCCCGCCACACCGATCTCCTGACACCGCCTGGGAATCTGACCCCGGCGCTGTTCGAGCAACCCACCACTGTGCGGCCATCCCCGGCGCTGTACAGGTGCTGTGCAGGATGGCTGGTGTCATTCTTCGACAATGTGCCACCCGCTCCCGTCCTTCCTGAAAGTGCATCTAGGCCCCTAAGTGGATTTTGGTGAATTGAATGACAAGGCGATTAAAGGACTAATGTATTTGTCTAAGATTGTGAGCAGGTTTTATTTATATATATTCATGAGCAACTATTGAAGTATTTATTTATGGATGAATATTATATGGCTCACATTGGAGAAGACAAATATATGGATGATCCTAATGCATAAGTGACAAATATCAAGTAATAAAGGAAGATAAATATTGGGATAATTTGAGAAGGTCAATTCATGGTCTCCCATATGAAGACGTAGCTTGATTAAATTTATAAGGATCACAAAAGAGAAGATGGTAATTCTCTAAGTCAAGAGCAAGGCTTCATGTGTTTATTGAAAGAGGACACAAGGATGAGTGTACACATTATGGTTCTAATTTGGAAGCTTGCACATTCGTTGTCAATCAAGATCAAGCATTTAAAGCGGGTTTTCAAATGAAGGTTAATTGTGTATGAAGCAAAGTGGAACTCAAAAGTGGATTGGATAAGTGATGAAGAGATCAACCGAGATGTCTAGGGTGAGGGACTAAGCAATCTTTGGGGCCGTAGCTAAGCCGCCATTAGTGTTTTGCTAAGGTGAAGTTCTAGCATCCGTGGGGTCACCAAGTATCATATCCAAACCTTAACCGAGGGAAGCAATGCAAGTCATCAACATGTTAAGATTGGCAATATGGAGTGACTTATGGATCCAAGTGTGCATTCATATGCTAGATGGAAAGATCCTAAGGCATTAGCTCAAGTATGGACGTGCTCAAGTCAAAGGCTATGTTGAAAGCCCTCAAGTGAATATTGATCAAGTATGGCAAGATTGAAGATATCCAAGCTCAAGAGATCAACAAAGTGTTTTTATTTATTCTTGAGTATAGGTATGCCGTACTATCAAGAGAGATGCAACTTAGCGAGTTGACCAAGTCAAAGTGCTCATTAGTTGACCTAAGTGAGATCTAGCCTTAGAGTGTGCTAACAAACCCTCCTAACCTAACCTGAACCATTTCATCTTGGTGATGAAGTGTTAGTTTCTTAAAAAGGGTTTTGGGGGTATCTCGGGCCTGACCGGTCTGACCGGTCAGGAGCACCGGTCTGACCGGTGCCGCTAGCCTCAACGGCTAGTTTTTCAAACACCGGTCTGACCGGTGTGGGGCACCGGTCTGACCGGTGCCGCCCGACGACCAACGGCTAGTTTTCTCCTTTGAGGGGTATAAATACCCAAGCCTTCTTCTAGTGAGGCTTGCTGTTTCTAGTGACATTGCTGAGGTCCCAAGCCATTTTTAACAAGCTCTAAGCCTTAGTGGCTCTCCCCAACCCTCTCTTTGTGAGATTTGTGGATTCAAGCCATATCCTTGGTGTTGGGTTGAGAGAGTGAGCTCAAGAGCGACCTTGTGAGCTAACAAGAGCATTCTCATAGCTTGAGCACTTTGTTTTCGCATCTACAAGCTTTGAAGCGTTTGTTACTCTTGGAGGTTTGCCTCCTAGACGGCTAGGTGTCGCCGGCTAGCTCCCAAGGTTGTGGTGAGCAGCGGGAAGTTTGTAAGGGCTGCGATCTTGCCTCTTCGTGGAAAAGAGCCCCTTAGTGGAAAGGAGGAAAGTGGTTGAAAGAGACCCGGCTTGTTGTGGGAATTGTCCCTTACAAGCTCCTCAACGGAGACGTAGCCATTCCTTAGTGGGTGGTGAACTTCGGGAAACAAATCCTTTGCTTCTTCATGTGGTTTGACTCTCTAAGTTGTTTTTCTAGCATAATTGATTTGCTTCCGCTTCGATCTACTTGGGTGTGCTACTTGTGTGTGCAGGGCTCATTACCTTGCTTGTGATCATCTACAAAGGCCACTCACCAAGTTTGGTTCGTGCTAGAAGTCAAGAGGTGCTTGAAGTTGTTTTTTGCAGGTGCTCTGTGCTACACCGGCCTGACCGGTGACTCCTGTGAAGTCCAGTGCTTGACCGGTCTGACCGGTCATCACCACCGGTCTGACCGGTGGAACACTGTCAGCTCAAGTGTTCGGGGAAGAAGAGTTTAATTTGGTCGTCACGCCTATTCACCCCCCCTCTAGACGACATCAAGGTTCCTTCAATTGGTATCAGAGCTTGGTGCTCTGATTCGAGCTTAACCGCTTGGAGTTCTTCGATGTCGACAACTTGTGAGGTACCGTTTGAGCCTCTAGCTCTAGATGGCTCAAACTACTCTTCTTGGCGCTCTAATATTCTCATTGCACTTAAGGTTTTGGGTCCTACCGCTGAGGGTATTATGGTTGCGAGTATCCTTCCAGAGGATGGGACTTGTGTCTCTCCAAAGGAATTGGAGAAGAAGAGACTCAATGCCATTATTACTAACCTTTTGTGTAGTTGTGTATGTAGAGAGCTAAAGCATCTTATTCTAAAGAGCAAAAAGATTAGCGAAGATGCTCATCTCATTTGGGAATTGCTATTTGAGATAGTTCACACCAAATGGGATGAAGTTGGGAGTGATGATGAAGATGAACCAGAGGAGATATGCTCCACAACCTCTACAACATACACTGATCATCAAGCATCAACCCTCAAGCAAGGAAAAGATCAAAGAAGCGAAGACGCTGTCCCTCTGCAGGGATCGGTCAGACCGGTGACACACACCGGTCAGACCGGTGCCGGCAGGGGCACACCAACTTGCTTGATGGCCAAGAAGGAAAAGAAGAGCAAGAAGAAGAGGCAAGCCAAAGGAGCGAAAAACCAGAAGATTGAAGCGTCAAGCTCTCCGACAAGAGAACTTGAACTTCTCAAATCCGAGCTCGCATCCTTGGTTTGTAAGTATGAATCATTGGCTAACAAATATGATCATGATATCAAATCTTTTTCATATAGAGCTAAAGTAGAAGAAGAAGCCAATGATGAGCTAGAAGCCCAACTAGCGAAACTCACTAGTGAGCATATGGCTCTACAAGCCAATCACAAGGGACTTGAGTGCTCCTATGAGAAGCTTGTCGACTCTTATGCAACACTCGAAATAGCCCATGAGGTTGTGCTTTCATCGGTAAAATCTATGCAATCTCTATCTCACACATGCACATGCTCACAAGTTCAAATTAATTTATCTTGCGCTAATGATTGTTTGTCTCAAGCAAGCCAATCTAGCATTGAGCATGTACTTGTAAAATCTTGTGATGACCTCATTGCTAAAGAAAATGATGAACTCAAGCAAGAGGTTGAAAAGCTTCAAAAAGACTTGTATGTGTTGAAGGAGAAGAGCAAAGTGCAACCTTCTCAAGATAACCGTGAAGACATAGTGAAGAAGCTTGAGAAGGGATCAATCGTCACCAGCTCAACCCCTCAACAACATACAAAGACTCATAAGCACAAGATTCAAGAAAAGAGCAAGATTGGGCATGTCAAGTCCCAATATCGCCCAACCAAGCACAAGGCACAAGAATCACTCTCCAAGAAGTCTAGAAGCTCAAACAAATGGAGAGTGTGCTACAGGTGCAGAGAGAAGGGTCACTTTGCCGACTCGTGCCCAAGTGTGAAGATAGGCAGTGGCACTGACCGTGACCGGTCAGACCGGTGCATGCCACCGGTCAGACCGGTGCCGGCCAGGGTAGCCCCACCTCAAGCAAACAAGGCAAAGAAGACCTCTTCAACAAGAACAAGGCTCAGAAGCAAGGATGGACAAGAAATTACAAGGAGTGATGTGACCAACAAGAACAAAAGCCGCATTTGCTATGAATGCCGTCAAAAGGGTCACATGGGCAAAGATTGTCCAAATGGTAATATTCCTAAATCAAATCTAGTCCATTATGATTTCCATAAGCTTAGGAACGATAAGAATGGAACTTGTGCTATGAGGGAGATTAGTTCACCTCAATGTAGCATGAGAGCCATTTGGGTTCCTAAGCACCTTGTGGCTAACCCAATAGGACCCAACAAATGTTGGGTACCAAGAAATGTTTGCTGAGCTTGCAGGTTGGAAGAGATGCATTGAACACATGGTTAGAAGGCTTGAAAATCACGATTGATCAATTGGCCATGTGAAGGGCAAATTCATATAAATCTTGAAATCAATGACATCTCGGTAACTAGTACTCCTTGGTTGAGTCTAAGTCACTCTTAGTTCTTCTTGAATACTCATGTAACGCTTATCTTGTATGAGTGAAACATGAGGTAGTGACTTTGACTATTTTATGAAAATTTACTCTCTCATGCCATTCGATGCGTTTAATGGTCTCTAGTAGAGCATTGTCTTGTCTATGTTGCAGGACTTGAATTAGTTACTCAATCAAACATTCAAGGAACAAGAAGGGCAAAATCACCAAATAAGCGTGCACTGGTGGTTACCGGTCTGACCGGTGACAGGCACCGGTCTGACTGGTGCCGGCCCAGTGAGGCTGTTGGGCGGGTGACCCGGCACCTGTGCTCGGGTGACCCGGTACGTCTCTGTGTGCTGCAAGGTGACCCGACCCCTATGGTCGGGTGACCCGGGATTGACCCAACTTTCAAGAAAAAGGGTGATTTGGCATCAAAGATTATGAGAGACTCGACACATTTCAATTAACAAATCATTTATGTGTCTTGACCAAGTTTGGAATGAGCCTCACCAAGTTCTTAATTGAATAAAGTGCTTTGTTCAAGAAATTCAAAATATCTCTAGCACTATTTAAAGGGGAGCTCATTGTAATACTTGAGTCACTTATGGGACTAACAATTTCTTCTAGTGATCTTGTAGTCTTACTCTTTTGTGCATCCCTAAGCAAGCTCTTGATAAGTGTAACTCCCTAAAGATAAGTAAGAGCTAGCACCATTTAAAATTCAAATATATGCACAAATGAAATGGTCTTAAGGCAAAGGTATGTTTCTATGAACCTCATTGAATACCGTAATGCATCTAGGCCATAATACCATGCTAGTGTGCCATCCTTAGCATGTAATTGCTTCAAGTGAATTTTTGTGTGCCTCTCTAGATATTTGGTTGATACCTTTGCTTTCCCTCGTCTTTGTGTCTCGAGGTTGAAGGTATGAGTCAAATATTCTTGAAAAGCCATTCATTTGAAGTGGATGCACGCACTTTGTGACATAGGATAGACTTTTCGAAAAATCAACTAGTATGTGTAGGAAGTGTGCTCATTTTGAAAAATATTTGATTCTTGGTCTTTGTGACACAATCAACTTAGTTGTGACTATAGTTACCCTTGTTTGATTGATGGCTAGTCACAATTAAGAAGATTTCCTCAAATCCATAAAATCCATCTCTGTCTATCTCTCTCTTTTGGAAGAATCAAGAATTATCAATTAAATTGGATTATCCTCCATTCTTTCAAGACTTTGGCAATATATGGATCAATATCACCTCTATATCTTTTATCCAATCTTTGAGAAGGAGAAAAGAGCCAAAATCTTTTCAAGGTGTGTCTCAGGGGCGCACCGGTCTGACCGGTGCGGTCCACCGGTCTGACTGGTGGCGACCCTAAGTCACAAATTCCTTTTTCTGAGGTTTAAATAGAAGAAAATTGTTTTATAAAATATCTGGTGAAGATTTAAGGAGCAAAATCTCAAAATGGAAGAGAAGGATCGGAACTTTCGAGGCTAGGTCGGTTCTACCGATATGGTCTCTCTGTTGGAATTATCAAAATCCTCGGTTTTACCGATCCCAAGTCGGTACTACCGATAAAGCTTCACTGGCTGGACCCTGGGGGTCACCGGTCTGACCGGTACCCCTCACCGGTCTGACCGGTGTCGCCCGGGAGCAACCCGTGGGGCCACAGTAAATGGAATCTACCTTTACCCCCCCTCCCTTCTCTCTCCTCTATCATTTCACCCAGGTTCTCTTCCTCTCCAAACCGTGGAACACCCTCTCTCCTCCCTCCTTTCACCTCTCTTTCCCCCCATGGATTTCCAATGATTCAACCATGAAGAAGGTGCAATATTGGATGGAAATCACTCTCCCAAGGACCCTCCATTGATTCCCCTTCAAGTTCTTCAGTTCCCCTTCGAGTTCATCTCTCAAAAGGTATTCAAAACTTTGTTTTGCCCGATCTCCTTACATGGTGCAAAGATTTGAATTCCCCTTGGTAGAACATCTTCTGAGATCACCTAGAAGTCATACCTATAGATCCATAGAGTTTTGTTGGACACATTGTGAGAACTCAAGATTTGGGGGCGGACGGCTTGCACCGGTCTGACCGGTGCTCCCCACCGGTCTGACCAGTAGAGGCTGTCAAACCCTAAGTCCTGTTTTCTTAATGTTTTCGACCCATATCTATGTAGGAATGCTTCTAGTTCATCAATATCCATATCTTGTTGTCCCAGCTGCTGAGATTAACAGTTGAGGCCATTGGCTCGATTCTGGACGGCACCAGTCTGACCGGTGCCTCTCACCGGTCTGACCGGTGGCGCACAGAACCGACCCAATTGTCCCGACTTGTCGATTTCAATTTCAATTCAATTCAAATCTCATTCCTGTGTCTTATACATTCCTGTTATATCCTTTGTGACTCAGGACCATCGCTATGCCAAGGGTGAAGCAGTCCGGGAGCAAGAAAACAAGATTGACACCTCGAGAGCTCCCGCATGATCGTGAGGCAGGTGGCAGTGGCAGTGCGAGTGGTATGAACCTGCGAGAGCGTGCACCAAAGAGAAGAAATGAGGAACAAGAAGTAGATTTGGGTGGTGACACGGGGACAAGCAGTGATGATAATGTTGAGGATGAAACCTTTGTTGACCCTAATGTTTATCGTGTGAAGCATCATGGAAAAGGGCCAGCTTTAGATGATGATGATGATGAGGATGAAGAGGAGGACCTAGGTGGTCAGGAGAGGGATGAGGATGATGATCCCATGGATGATGATGATGATGATGATGGTACATGCAGGCTGAAGGTTGTCAAACCTATCTACATGTTGCCCAACAAGCCAGTAAAGTATCATGGGACAGGGATGACAAAGAAGCTGCAGAAGTTGAGGGATAAAGATCCCTATGCCAGTGAGAGGACAGCCACAGATAGGAGGTTTTGGGCTATGTTCTAGCAGGACTACTACGCCACCGTAATCATAAAGAAGCCCAAGATCACCCACATGGCACAATACGTGGATTGGACCTATATGGAGAGCAAGAATGACCTTATCTTCACTGAGCTCAGCACTGTGTGTGGTCACCAGAGGGTGAAGGAGCTCATGGGCTTTAGGCAGGATTGGAATAGGGAAATCATTGCTCAGTTTTATGCCACGGTTCACTTTGGGTACATAGAGACAGAGAGAGTTATGACTTGGATGACAAATGGGAACAAGCATGCCATTCGCTTTTCCCAGTTCTTGACTCTCTTTGATTTGGGGGCTGATGATAAGGATTACCCTAAGCTGCATAATGGTGGTCTGCTTGAGCCAGATGCTTTATATTTCATGTATCCTAGGGATCAGAGGGCTAATGTTGGTCACGTGAAGGGGCTCTACACTTACTACTCAGTTCTTAACAGGCTTCTTCGGGCGACCATTGCTCCTAGGGATGGCAATCCCTCTGATATTTCTAGGTTCATGAAGAACCTGATGATAGCGTTGAGACCAGGGGCTGACCCATTTAGTGTGGGCAACTACTTTTGGCAGGAGATCAAGTACTTGTCAGAGGACCCTAAGAAGATCTGTAGCTACAGCCCGTACATCATGTATATGATCGAGAAGGTGACTAGGGTTGAGTTTCCGAAGGACGTCACTCACAAGCCTCTGAGGCCCAACCCAGTGAAGAACCCCATTGTTCCTTCCCCTGAGCGAGAGCCTGAAATCACAGCCGAAGAAGGAGCAGAGGCCGGAGCTGATTGGCAGCAGTTCCAGCAGCGACCTACTGCCCAGGTCGACACTGGTCTGACCGGTGCCTCTCACCGGTCTGACCGGTGGGGGCCTGGACAGTATGGCCGGCAGAAAAAGTCCACCTCTCCGCTCCGCCGTTTTCTGAATTTGATCTTTGGCATGTGCAAGAGTCAGTATGACATTGAGGAGGAGCAGCAGCGGACGAGGATAGAGAGGAAGAAGGAGATGGACACGATGAAGCAGCTACACACTCACTTTGGATTTCAGCCGCCCCGTTCACCTATCTCTCCCACTCCTCCTGAGGTTGAGATCCCGTCGTTTGATCAGAGGGTGAGGACAATGATAAATTCGAACATGATCAACGAGTATGGCACCATGTTTTTCGATTCGGGCGAGGGTAGCTCCTCCTCAGCTGCACCTCATCCACCACCTAGTTCAGAGGAGGTCCCTCAGCCCTACGGTACTCCTCAGGGACCAGCAGCGTACCCTCCTCCCTTCAGCGCCCCAGTTGCCCCACCTCCACCTCCGGATGATGCAGAGGGGTCAGAGGCTCCTCCAGACTGGGCGGGACATTTTTCTACTGAGATCTTTGGTTGGTCAGGATATCCACCTTCTTATCAGGGTATGGATGATGTTCTTCATGTTCCTATCTATCTTTTCACCATATCTAGTGTATCTCTCCTACTTTATCTCATTTCCTAACTCTTATATAGGAGGGAGCTCGCACCCTGGCGGTCCAGCGTGGGACTCGTGGCAGGGACAGTGACGGGACTCGACATCTTCTCTCCAGACCTTCTTTGATGCTTGATGACAAAGGGGGAGAAGAAAGGATTAAAGCGGCTTCGGCATTATCTTGGTCCTGTCTGTCTGTGTTGCATCGGTCTGACCGGTGCCCTGCACCAGTCTGACCGGTGCCTGTTGGCTGAAGAGAGCAGTCTGTAATAAATTCAGAACCTTATCTTAGTGGACTTGAGAACATTTGTGTGAGTGATACTGTGTGTTTGAACCTTATTGTAATATTTAAGCGACTTTATTGCTAGATTGTGATGCATGTTTTGATTGGTGTATTGTTTGTGTCGGCTAAATGGAGCAAAGTGATCTAAGCCGGCTTGCAACCCCGGCCTGATCACTTTGGACCAAATAGCACGCACTCCTTTTTGCTTTGTGCTCTGACCGGTCTGACCGGTCAGCGGCACCGGTCTGACCGGTGCCGCCCAGTTGGGTGTGCTGGCTGGACCTGACCGGTCTGACCGGTCAGGTGCACCGGTCTGACCGGTGCTGCCCAGTCAGTACACTTGTTCTTTGCTTTGTGCATATCTTGTCATACGCATCACAGTTTTTATTTTATCACTCACACATGTTGCACTCCACTGATTCTAAGATATAGGGGGAGCTCACACGCGCTTTCTCCCAAATTTGTGCTATTGGCATTTGAGGCCAAATTTTTGAAATTCAACACAAAGCACAAATTAAGGGGGAGCTCTAGCTATATCTAAGAATTTAAATGCGCTTTAATGTTTTATTTGTAAGCTTTAATCGAGTTGTCATCAATCACCAAAAAGGGGGAGATTGAAAGTGTATCTAGGCCCCTAAGTGGATTTTGGTGAATTGAATGACAAGGCGATTAAAGGACTAATATATTTGTCTAAGATTGTGAGCAGGTTTTATTTATATATATTCATGAGCAACTATTGAAGTATTTATTTATGGATGAATATTATATGGCTCACATTGGAGAAGACAAATATATGGATGATCCTAATGTATAAGTGACAAATATCAAGTAATAAAGGAAGATAAATATTGGGATAATTTGAGAAGGTCAATTCATGGTCTCCCATACGAAGACGTAGCTTGATTAAATTTATAAGAATCACAAAAGAGAAGATGGTAATTCTCTAAGTCAAGAGCAAGGCTTCATGTATTTATTGAAAGAGGACACAAGGATGAGTGTACACATTATGGTTCTAATTTGGAAGCTTGCACATTCGTTGTCAATCAAGATCAAGCATTTGAAGCGGGTTTTCAAATGAAGGTTAATTGTGTATGAAGCAAAGTGGAACTCAAAAGTGGATTGCATAAGTGATGAAGAGATCAATCGAGATGTCTAGGGTGAGGGACTAAGCAATCTTTAGGGCCGTAGCTAAGCCGCCATTAGTGTTTTGCTAAGGTGAAGTTCTAGCATCCATGGGGTCTCCAAGTATCATATCCAAACCTTAACCGAGGGAAGCAATGCAAGTCATCAACATGTTAAGATTGGCAATATGGAGTGACTTATGGATCCAAGTGTGCATTCATATGCTAGATGGAAAGATCCTAAGGCATTAGCTCAAGTATGGACGTGCTCAAGTCAAAGGCTATGTTGAAAGCCCTCAAGTGAATATTGATCAAGTATGGCAAGATTGAAGATATCCAAGCTCAAGAGATCAACAAAGTGTTTTTATTTATTCTTGAGTATAGGTATGCCGTACTATCAAGAGGGATGCAACTTAGCGAGTGGACCAAGTCAAAGTGCTCATTAGTTGACCTAAGTGAGATCTAGCCTTAGAGTGTGCTAACAAACCCTCCTAACCTAACCTGAACCATTTCATCTTGGTGATGAAGTGTTAGTTTCTTAAAAAGGGTTTTGGGGGTATCTCGGGCCTGACCGGTCAGGGGCACCGGTCTGACCGGTGCCGCTAGCCTCAACGGCTAGTTTTTCAAACACCGGTCTGACCAGTGTGGGGCACCGGTCTGACCGGTGCCGCCCGACGACCAACGGCTAGTTTTCTCCTTTGAGGGGTATAAATACCCCAAGCCTTCTTCTAGTGAGGCTTGCTGTTTCTAGTGACATTGCTGAGGTCCCAAGCCATTTCTAACAAGCTCTAAGCCTTAGTGGCTCTCCCCAACCCTCTCTTTGTGAGATTTGTGGATTCAAGCCATATCCTTGGTGTTGGGTTGAGAGAGTGAGCTCAAGAGCGACCTTGTGAGCTAACAAGAGCATTTCCATAGCTTGAGCACTTTGGTTTCGCGTCTACAAGCTTTAAAGCGTTTGTTACTCTTGGAGGTTTGCCTCCTAGACGGCTAGGCGTCGCCGGCTAGCTCCCAAGGTTGTGGTGAGCAGCGGGAAGTTTGTAAGGACTGCGATCTTGCCTCTTCGTGGAAAAAATCCCCTTAGTGGAAAGGAGGAAAGTGGTTGAAAGAGACCCGACTTGTTGTGGGAATTGTCCCTTACAAGCTCCTCAACGGAGACGTAGCCATTCCTTAGTGGGTGGTGAACTTCGGGAAACAAATCCTTTGCTTCTTCGTGTGGTTTGACTCTCTAAGTTGTTTTTCTAGCATAATTGATTTGCTTCCGCTTCGATCTACTTGGGTGTGCTACTTGTGTGTGCAGGGCTCATTACCTTGCTTGTGATCATCTACAAAGGTCACTCACCAAGTTTGGTTCGTGCTAGAAGTCAAGAGGTGCATGAAGTTGTTTTTTGCAGGTGCTCTGTGCTACACCGGCCTGACCGGTGAGATTCACCGGTCTGACCGGTGACTCCTGTGAAGTCCAGTGCTTGACCGGTCTGACCGGTCATCACCACCGGTCTGACCAGTGGAACACTGTCAGCTCAAGTGTTCGGGAAAGAAGAGTTTAATTTGGTCATCACGCCTATTCACCCCCCTCTAGGCGACATCAAGGTTCCTTCACTTCCTCCCCGCCATACCCCTCGAAAAGGGATGGCAACACCCTCGAGGAATGTACGGCTGCCGTCCTGACAGTGCCGTGACACGGGGTGAGCAGAGCACATCCTCTCCATCACCTCCGACCCTGTGCGGCCATCCCCAGCGCTGTGCGGACAGCCCGTCGCTGTGGAACCATGCCCGACGCTGTGGAGCCCCATTCCGATGGGGCGCCACCACGCCGAGCCCTGTACTGCACAAGCGCCCTCGTCAGCAAGACCCTCGAATTGATGTACGAACGGCAGCCAGACATGAGCGCCGGATGGACTACCCTCGAAGCTGCTCCCCGGCGAGTACAAAGCTGCCACGACACCCGCAAGTACTAAGACTCGTCAGGACACCGTCAAATCACAAGCGCTGTATACCAGTACTGTAATACTGTGCAAAACCCCGTGCGGCACGTTTTGTAAGCCGCCTCCCCTTGGTCTATAAAAGGAGGAGGTGGTCGCCCGGCCGCAGGGGGACGATCGGCATCACTTCTCACCCACACTCACCTGCTCGCTCATTCCCTTGATATTGGCACTCTGCCTCAATCATCTAGCAGGGACTTGGAGGCTTTTCCTCCTCTCCCGCCTAGCTTGTAGCCCCCCTCTACAGGCACCACGGTGCATTGCAATACAGCGCTCAAGCGCAACCTGCTGGACGTACGGCCCTACGGCCGGAACCAGGATAAATCCGTGTCCCCGCATTGCTTAGCACCGGCCATCGAGAGACCGATCACAGCGCATTTCACTAGTTAGTGTCGAGACTAATCTCAACACTGACAGAGTTAATTTGGGGTAAAAATTAAGTTGCCAATTGCCATCATACAAAAATTTATGATGCTTCAACTTACGCTAATCTATTCAAACACAAAATAGACCATTCGTCCCCCGTGAGCTAAAACTTATGCTCTACTCACTGTTTAGTTCCGCGAAATTTTGGTGAAAGTGGTGAATTTTTTGCATTGGGAAGCGTGTTCTGTGAGAGGTGGCACGGTCTCCAATGCGAAAATTTTGGGAACTTTTGAGGAACTAAACAGGGGTAGGATTTTGTTTGTGGTTTGTTTTCTTTCCAGCTCAAGTAGTTCATTCAAAGTGCACTTGAGGTCTAACTATGGACTTGAATTCACTCCTGAAATAAAACCACTTAGAAAGTCCCTCTGAATGATCATATGAGAACGAATAGTATGGAGCTACCGTGGCATTTCACTCATTTTATATTTACGGTGAAAGGAAATGCTAGCTAGGTGGAGTGCTCCGTCATTTGAGGAAACAGAATAGTGCAGTAGTACACTTGGAGTAGGATTGCAGCATTTAGCCATTAATGGAGCACGCGGTAGTAGCTAGATCCGGTGAAACGTAATGACGGACGGGTAGGGTAGAGCAACGAGGCCCGAAAACAGTGCTACACGAACTGGTGGAGTGTAGTGACTAGTGACGGACGGGCACGGCAAATCATACTCTGGTGATTATCATATTCAAATTCATTATTCATGGATCCATATATAGGATAATTTTCTTTAACGGTCATAATCTCTAATGCATGCTGGAAACACGTGCTGATGTGTGTACATATACCTGAAAAACCTACTGGCCATGGTCAACACTGTCAGCAGTTGACTCATTATCCACTGTTAGCGAGCCATGCACGCTATCCGCAGTTTCACGCACAAACAACTTCTCACACGGACCGGCATGTGCAGATGCAGTGAACAGCTTTGTCATCTTTTCCTTCCCCTCGAAAAGCTCTCTCCTCCGGCCCCCTCCCGCCCGCCACCGGCGTTCTTACCGGCGAGCGCCGGGAGAGGGGCCCCAACGCCTCTTGTAGTAGGAGTAGTAGTTATTTAGTAGATCTACTGTGTCTTAGTGCTAGTTTGTCTTTATGGCATCGTCCCGGTTTGCCGTCGCCGCTGTCGCCGGAGTTGCTGTCACCGAGGTTCTCGTTGGTGCCTTCATCGTCGCCGTCGCCGATCTACAAGTTCGTGGTATTATAATAAATCCGCTCGCTTCTTCCACATATCTTCTCCCTAAGCCCATGACGGATTTCTCCTCCGCCTCCCTTTTCATCCTCCATCCAAATCCGGTTTTGGGGAAGGTCCTCCATTCCTCCTCCTCGTCCGCTCCTCCCTTTCCATCAGGGCTTTTGGCAGCTACTTTTCGCCCCCTCCCCTCTTCTCCCTGCTATTTTTGGTCTTCATCTCGTCGTCGTGCCCGCCGCAGCTTGCCTTCCACCTAGGATTTGCTGTTCCCGCTCATCTAGCCTCTGTCGACTGGTATCAACACATCGTTGGGTCGTTGGAGATGGTCTTCATCTGCGGGTTCATCTCCCTACTTCAACCTCCACTTCGTGAGGCCTTTCCGCATCGGGTGCAAGTGTCCATAACGCCTCTGCGTTCCCTCCGCCATGGCGAGCTGCTTCAAGGTGACGACGATGCTGAGGATTCATCTTCAGCGACGCCTTGGCGCGTGTTGACTTCCACGATGTGTGCGTGCGTGTGTTTGAGAGGGTGTGCTTGTAATTTAGTCCTTAGTCAAGGGCCTGGTTGTGATGCTGCCTTAATCCTTTAATATATATATGGGAGTGTTTGTCCAAAAAAAACTTCTCATACAGACCCATTTGAAGATAATAGCAGCTAGGTCCCTTCGCCTCTAAGCTTTCTCCTCTAGCAGCCCCTCCCCACCTCCGCTCGGGCCCCTCCCTTCCTCCCTGCCGGTGGTTCACCGGCGGCGAGAGGGGTAAGGTCCCCCCAATCGGTAGATCCACTGGTCCTCTACACTTTTCCTTTTACTTGTTTTTCCTTTGCCTTAGTGTTAGTGCCTTTCATGGCTTCATCCCTATCTGCGGTCGCCGTCTTCGTCGCCGCCTGTGTTGTCGCCGTGGTCCTCCTCGGTGGTTGCCTCGTCGTCGCCGATGTATCTCAGGTCAGCGGTAATAAAATAAATCCACCCTCCTCCTCAGATCCCGTCTCCTCCGCCTTCCCCCGACCGCGTCCACCGACAAGATCTGGTTCTTTCTCCCCTGTTCCACCGCCATTCGCCCCCCGTCCGTCAAGCGGTCTGCTGTTCTGCGGCTCTCCTGCTTCAACTCGCAGCTTCCTCCCTGGTGTTGGATCGGGTGCTCCACCTTCACCTGGGATCCCGGCTCGTGCTACATCGATCTCCGGTGACGACTTCATCTTCATCATTCGGTCGCCGGTGTGTGCTGACCTTGCTGGCTCGACGGCTCCTACAACAACCGACGCTTCTATGCGCGGTCCTTCCGCCCCGGCATAAGCTTCGTCTTCAAAGCCCCTGCGCCACTTCACCGGTGGTACCATCTTCACCGGCAACTCCGACGAGGTTGCCCCAGTTTCCGAAAGCTGCAGAACCTAGTTGTAAAAAAGATCTCTTTTGAGGTCTTCTTTGTGACATAACCGTTGTTTTAAAATAATTGTTCGCACCCAAAATTGGCACAAACCCGATCAGGCTGACGCCACCGGTCAGACCGGTGTCCATCGGCGGTCTGACCGGTAGGGCGTTCTGTAGCCGATCCGGCAGCGGCCACACCGGTCTGACCGGTGGGCCTGACCGGTCTAACCGGTGGACCCCGAGTCTGAGCAGAATTGAGGAGTCTTAGCGAATTTCGACTTGTAAAAGGATTCCTTGCGGGGCAAGACCTCCCCACCCTATAAATATATAGGGCCACGGCCGTTTGAGGTGGAATCACCCAATCGTATATTACTTTCTACAACTTTTATCTCTCAAACCCTAGCTTTTCCAACCTTGTGCTTTCCTTGTTTGTCTCGACGACGATCAGGGACGTTCTGAGTGGCCTTGCTGACCTCAGAACAACCCTAGGCGTGCCACCTCCGACGGGGTCCCTCCCGAGGCGGCGATCTTAGCTTTTTCACCGTGCCTCTGCAGCCACCGGTCAGACCGGTGCCCCTGACCGGTCGGACTGGTCCGGGCAGGAGCTCGGCGAGTTCAGCGTTTCGATGTTCCGCGCGATCTAGCACTCGCGTGTGTTGACCAGAAAAGCGTCAACACACTTTTGGCGACTCCTAAGGGTAGAAAGATCAGGTTGCTAAAACCATTCAATCTAACCTCAGCCAGATGGGTGCTCGGTGTGAACTTGACATGAACAACATTGTCACCGCGTCGCTGGAAGATCTCTCTCCAGAGGAGCAGCAGAAGTTCAAGGCGCTACAAGAGTACATGCAAGTACAATTCCTAACTGGCGTCAAGAAGGATCGATCCGGCAAGGTGGCAAGATTGAAAGAGTTCGAGCTGCCGGCGATCAGGCTAAACGACAGCAATATTGAGGTAATTCCCACTGTAAGTAAGAAACCCCCGTCTGAAACTTCTCCTATGAAATCTACAGTGGAAAGTGATGAATTGCTTGCTTCTTACATTGCTCGTTTAGAACGGTTAGAGGATCTTGAAAAAGATAGGAGTTTAGGTTTTAATAATAATGAAACTAATAGTAGTACTCCTAAAGCTAATCCTCAAGGGTCTCATCCTAGCTTAGCGCCTTTGCCTGTAAATAATGGTAATCATGCATATGGTTTGACACCAAATCCAGCATCTGGTCAGTACCCTCAGTTTCAACCGCATAGGCCAAACATGGACGCACCGGTCGAACCGATGCAGGGTACCGGTCAGACCGGTGCTATGGAGTTGGTGCCCGACCAGCCTTTGCCAATTTCTGTCGTGCCAAATCAGATGGTCCCTACTTTTTCTAATACAATCAGTAATGTTGGACCTCATTATATTACGACAGTGAATACATCGGCCTCCAAAAACATTATTCCGGACGATGTGTTTGAAAGTTACAGGCTAGCTCAAGCTAAGATAGCTCCCTATTTAAATAAGATGAATTTGGAGAATCCTCAACCACAACAGCCAAATAATCCTAATTGGGCGAAATTTAATAGATTTAAGGAAGATTTAGCTAATGTGGTAAAAACCAAACTTGGTGTTGATATTGGTAACACTAATTTGTATCAAAAACCATACGATCCCGAGTTTGATAGATTTCCTCTCCCACGTGGTTGGCGTATGCCTGACTTGATTAAATTTACTGGTGATGATGACCGAACCACATGGGAGCATATTAGTCAATACACTGCACAACTAGGTGAAGCTGGTGTCTATAATGCTTTAAAAGTGCGCTTGTTCTCTTTATCTTTGACTGGCACCGCTTTTGCTTGGTTTTCCTCGCTTGCTCCCGGTTCTATTATATCTTGGGATATGTTAGAACGTAAGTTTCATGGTCACTTTTATAGTGGGAGCATACAATTAAAATTGACAGACTTAACATCGGTTAGGCAAGGAAGAGATGAGACTGTCTCTGCCTACATTAAAAGGTTTAAAGAAACTAAAAACCGGTGCTTTAATTTGTCAATCACTGATATGGACCTTGCAGACATTTGTCTGAAAGGTTTAAGATCATCTATTAGAGATAAGATAGAGGGCACTGACTTTCTTTCGGTTGCACAAGTTCAAATTAGAGCTTTAGTTGTTGAAAACCGAATGAATAAAGAGAAAGATAATTTTAAATCACGTCGTTCTAATGTTCATATTATTGATTATGATTCTGATAGTTCGGACGATAGTGATAAAGAAGTTTATGCTGCTGAGTTTGTTTGGCCCTCTAAAGAAAAATCTTATTCTTGTTCATCTCTTAAGCCGGCTAGTAAAGGTCGGCAAGAAGAAATTAAATTTACTTTTGATGTTTCCAAATGTGATCGTATATTTGATGAATTGCTTAAATCTGGAAATATCAAGTTAACTCATACTAATCCTCCACTTGAAGAGTTGAAAAGACGTGCATATTGCAAATTTCATAATTCATTTTCTCATGCTATTAATGATTGCAATGTGTTTCGTCGACAGGTTCAATCGGCCATAAATGAAGGTCGTTTGACTTTTCATGAGATGCAAGTGGACAAAGCTCCTTTCCCAATCAACACCATGGATTTACAGCAGCCTAAGGTACTGGTTCGGCCACATCAAGCTGAAACAACTAAAGGCAAGAATGTGGTAATCGGGGAGGCTAAGCCCGATTTGAGAGGAAAAAAGCTGGTTCGCAAAGTTGAGTATGAGAAGACTCCTGATGGTAAAGAAACCTTCAAGGTTACAGTAAGTGCCTCTGGATATGGGGGGCAAGGGTCGTCCACACCCGCCGATCAGCGACCGTTTGAGCCGTCTCTGGCCAGACCGGTGGAGGTGACCGGTCAGACCGGTGCGTCCCCAGTCCGCCTGAGGATGATCAAGCCAAGCCGTCCGGAGATTGGAAACTGGAAACTTAATGTAGCAAAAAATCAGGGGAGTAGTCCTAAGCCAAAGGTCACTTTCGACATGCTATTTGACAAGTATTCCAGGCAAAAGGCCGTTACAAGTGATCGGCCATTAAAAAAAGGATGAGGTCACCTACACACCAAGGAGGGTCATCTTCACCTCCAAGGGCTGCTACAAGACTTAAGGGTGAATCATCACAGCAAGGGCAACGCTTTACTCCACCATGGGCGTCATCAAGTTCAAATACGCCACGCCCGATATATGATGACAATGGAGTAATGTGGGTGCCTTACCAACAAGCCTTTCATCCTGGATGGGGAGGACAGAAATCAGCTTTCGACAGGATCTCCAGGCCTATCCAAGACCGATTGGCTTCTCGCCGTTCTGGTCAGGGTCACCAGACCCGACCGGTCAGACCGGTCGCTACCACCGGTCAGACCGGTGCGGCCAGAAAAGCCGTGCCACCTCCCGTGAAGCAAGTCTACAAGCCGAAGCAGAAGGAGGAGGTGCAGAAGATGGAAGTTGATCCAGAGAAAACTACGAGTCAAGATATTATTCAGATTGGGTCAATGGATGTTCACATTGGAGAGGATGGCAAAAGACCGATTGTTCCAAACAATAAGGTTGTGACATCAACTCCAGGGGTGTTTGTTGCTACTAATGACCATGAGGCCAGTGGGAGTGGTTCCAACTCCAAATACTTCTTGCCAAGGTGGTGTCCTCCCGGATTGACTCGTACACAAAGGAGGAAGCTTCAACACCTGAGGTTTCAAGAGAAGAGGGAGAAGGAGCTAGAGAAGCAAAGGGACGAAGCTTTCAACCAGTACAGGCCCATGGTACCTCAAGGGAAAGAGTGGAGAGTCAAGACCAGCTCCCAGCCAGCACCGGTCAGACCGGTGGAGGGGTCGGTCAGACCGGTCACACCGGTCAGACCGGTGGAGGTCGACGGTCAGACCGATGATCCAGAGACGCCGCCCGGTTTCTCTTCTTCGGTTCCCATGATTTGTGATGACAAGTCCGCATCGGATCCTGCACCAGAAGACGATGAGGAGCTTGTTGACTACAGTTCTTCGCCCGAGCGTATGAATTTGGACATCAACGTGATCCATATGTCTATGGATGGTTATGTGCTCTCGGAAGAAGACGTTGCGCATCTCGACTTTAGGCCAAAGGAAGCTATTTTCCAGAAGCCTAAAACTATTGAAAATCATCTGAAGGCTTTGTACATGAAGGGACACATCCATGGGAAGCCTATCTCTCACATGCTGGTGGACGGAGGAGTGATCGTCAACTTGATGCCGTATTCTTTGTTCAAGAAGCTGGGAGATTCAGATGATGAGCTGATCAAGACCAACATGACCGTCAGTGGTGTGGGAGGAGGCGAGCCGATGGGAGCTAAAGGCGTCGTCTCTATGGAGCTCACCGTTGGGAGCAAGACGTTGGCTACGGCATTCTTCGTCGCTGAGACACAAGGTAACTTCAGTCTCATCCTTGGTCGTGATTGGATTCATGCAAATCAGTGTGTGCCTTCTACTTTGCATCAATGCTTAATCCAATGGGTAGGCGACGAGGTAGAGATTGTTCATGGTGATACATCGGCTTGTGTTGCAGTGGCCGATAGTCCTACTATGGATAATCATGAGAATCTTAAGGCTTATCTAATTTAAGGCTTATTGATTCTACCAAAGATGGTTTTGCTACTGTTGTCAAGAAGCCGATTGTTGATCAGGCTAGAACCTCTCTGTCGATTTGATGGATGCAAATCTGGAGTGGTTGCAACAAAGGCGAGAGCACTATCGGGCGCATAAGAACGATATGTGTGAGGCCATCGAAGACTTTGATGATTTGAGCAAGTTAGGACAAGGGTTTACGTCGGCTGATCCTTTAGAAAAGGTTGATATTGGTGATGGCACTTTACCTAGGCCGACATTTGTAAACAAGAATCTTGATCCTTTGTTTAAATCTGAGTTAATAAAGCTGTTAAAGGAGTATGTTGATTGCTTTGTATGGAATTATAATGAAATGCCTGGTTTAAGTCGTGATTTAGTTGAGCATCGTTTACCTATTAAACCTGGTTTTAGGCCTTATAAACAACCTCGTAGAAACTTTAATCCTGATATTTATGACCGAGTGAAAGAGGAAGTCAATCGGTTACTTGATGCAAAGTTTATTAGGCCTTGTCGTTATGCTGATTGGATCTCTAATATTGTGCCTGTTGAGAAAAAAGGAACAAAAAAGCTTCGTGTTTGCATTGATTTTAGAGATCTTAATAGAGCTACTCCTAAAGATGAATATCCTATGCCTATAGCCGATTTTCTTGTTAATGCTGCATCCGGACATAGAATTCTTAGCTTTATTGATGGTAATGCTGGTTACAATCAAATCTTTATGGCCGAAGAGGATATATCCAAAACGGCTTTCATATGTCCGGGTTTTGTTGGTTTATTTGAGTGGGTTGTTATGACTTTTGGATTGAAAAATGCAGGTGCTACTTATCAAAGAGCTATGAATTTAATCTTTCATGATTTGCTTGGCATCATAGTAGAGGTTTATATCGATGATATTGTTGTCAAATCGGCTGGAGATGATTCTCATTTAGCTGATTTAAGACTTACATTTGAAAAAATGCATCGGTATAAATTAAAGATGAACCCACTCAAATGTGCTTTTGGTGTATCGGCTGGGAAGTTTTTGGGCTTCATTGAGCATGAGAGAGGCATAGAGATAGATCCTAAAAAGATTGAGGCAATCCGGAATGTTAAAGCGCCTACTTATAAAAAGGATTTGCAAAAGTTCTTGGGCAAGATAAATTACTTGAGGAGGTTCATTTGTAACTTGTCTGGGAAGGTGAATGCTTTTACTCCTTTACTTCGGTTAAAAAATGATGTTGACTTCACTTGGGGGGCAAAGCAACAAGAGACATTTGATGAGATTAAGAGCTATTTGACTTCGCCACCCGTTCTTCAAGCGCCCAAGAGTGGTATTCCTTTCAAGTTGTATGTAGCGGCTGAGAAGGATGTCATTGGAGGTGTTTTGACTCAAGAGACCGAAGGCAAGGAGTACATTGTTGCATATGACAGTAGAAGATTATTAGACGCCGAAACAAGGTACACTTTTATTGAAAAGTTGTGTTTATCACTATATCATACTTGTACCAAGTTGAGGCATTATTTATTACCTAGTACTTGCATAGTAGCATGTCAAACCGACATAATCAAATACATGTTGCATAAACCAATTTTAAGTGGTAGAGTCGGCAAATGGGCTTATGCTTTAGTTGAGTATGATTTGCATTGTGAACCATTAAACTCCATGAAAGGTCAAATTGTTGCCGACTTTATTGTTGGACACAGAGTAGATAAGCAACTTGATTTGAATGTCGGTTATGCTACTTTTGCTCCATGGAAATTGCATTTTGATGGATCGGTTTGCAAAGATGGTTGTGGTGTTGGAATTGTCATTATCTCGTCAAGTGGGGCTATTTTTGAAGCTCTTAACCGATTGGATCATGATTGTACTAACAACCAAACCGAATATGAGGCTCTTCTATTTGGATTGGAAATTTTGCATGACATGGGAGTAAAACATGTGGAAGCATATGGAGATTCTTTATTGGTGGTGCAGCAAGTATCCAAGGTATGTCAATGTTTAAATGGCTTTTTAAATGCTTATCTTGATAAATGTTTAGATATCATATCTTGTATGGATGAATTTGTTATCTATCATGTGCCACGAGAGGAAAATCCTAGAGCTAATGCTCTGGCCCAGCAAGCATCTGGTTATAATGTTTGAAAAAGAAATTTTCAAGAACACAAACCGTTGCTTACAGCCGAGTGTTTTGCTCTGGAAGCACCGGTCAGGCCGACACAGCCGACCGATCTAACCGGTGACACCGGTCTGACCGATGTCACCGACCGGTCTGACCGGTCCCCTGGTTCTGGGTCGGCTAACGGCACCGGTCTGACCGATGCCCATGACCGGTCTGACCGGTCCCCTGGTAAAAGTTTCTCCTCGATTTTTCGTGACAAAGATGAGGTGGAGGATTGGAGAAATCCTCTGGTTGATTATTTGCAAAATCCTAGCAGTTCAATTGATAGGAAAGTCCGACGATAGGCTCTTAAGTTTGTTGTTGATAATGGTGAATTATATCGTCGGACTGCGGATGATTTGCTTTTAAAGTGCTTGGGTTCTGATCAAGCTAGGTTGGCTATGACAGAGGTTCATGAAGGTATTTGTGCTACTCATCAATCCGGCTCCCAAGATGAAGTGGCTCCTCAGGCGAGCTTGCTTTTATTGGCCTACCATGATAGCTGATTGTTTTAAGTACTACAAAGGGTGTGAAGAGTGTCAAAAAACATGGAGATGTTCAGTTGGTACCTGCTGCGTCGATGCATCTGATTATCAAGCCTTGGCCCTTTAGAGGATGGGGTTTGGATTTTATTGGCAAGATTCATCCTTCGTCGTCGAAGGGGTATTATTTTGTGATCGTGGCTACTGATTACTTCACCAAGTGGACTGAAGCTATTCCTTTGAAGAATATGACACATAGAGAGGTGATTGAGTTTATTACTGGGCATATCATACATAGGTTTGGCATTCCACAGACTTTGACTACGGATCAAGGGACTTCATTCATATTCAAAGAGGTGCGTGAATTTGTTGATTCCTATGGTATTAAATTGCTCAATTCATCTCCATATTATGCTCAAGCCAATGGTCGAGCCGAGTCTAGCAACAAGACATTAGTGAAGCTCATTAAGAAGAAAATAGAGGATAATCTTAGAAGATGGCATAAGGTATTATCTGAAGCTTTATGGGCTCATCGTATTTTTAGACATGGTGCTACTAAGGTTACTCCTTTTGAGCTTGTGTATGGTCAAGAGGCCGTTTTGCCCGTTGAGGTGAATCTAGGCGCATATAGACTTGCAAAGCAGAATAATCTTGATGTTGAGTCATATTATGCTTTGATGATGGACAATATTGATGAAGTGACCGACAAGCGTATGGAAGCTTTGGAGGAAATTAAAAAGGACAAGAGGAGAGTTGCTAGAGCATACAACAAGAAGGTAAAAGCCAAATCTTTTCAGGTAGGTGACTTGGTTTGGAAGACGATTTTACCTATTGGATCTAAGAGTAACGAGTTCGGCAAGTGGTCTCCAAGTTGGGAAGGTCCATACAAGGTTGTCAAGATTTGTTCTGGGAATTCTTACATGATGGAGACTTTGCAAGGACAACGACTTCCAAGGGCTCTCAACGGGAGGTATTTGAAGAAATTTCATCCAAGTTTCTGGCAAGATGCTTGATAGGATATGGCCGATTTAAAACAAAAATCGCCCTTAGACCAAAAAATGGCTGGTGAAGTGTCACATCGACCTTAGAATTATTTTTTAGACAGCAAGCTTTACTAAAAAACAGGGGGACATATGTTCACACCCAAAATTGGCACAAAGCCGATCAGGCTGACGCCACCGGTCAGACCGGTGTCCATCGACGGTCTGACCGGTAGGGCGTTCTGTAGCCGATCCGGCAGCGGCCACACCGGTCTGACCGGTGGGCCTGACCGGTCTGACCGGTGGACCCCGAGTCCGAGCAGAATTGAGGAGTCCTAGCGAATTTCGACTTGTAAAAGGATTCCTTGCGGGGCAAGACCTCCCCACCCTATAAATATAAAGGGCCACGGCCGTTTGAGGTGGAATTACGCAATCGTACATTACTTTCTACAACTTTTATCTCTCAAACCCTAGCTTTTCCAACCTTGTGCTTTCCTTGTTTGTCTTGACGACGATCATGGACGTTCTGAGTGGCCTTGCTGACCTCAGAACAACCCTATACGCGCCACCTCCGACGAGGTCCCTCCCGAGGCGGCGATCTTAGATTTTCACCGTGCCTCTGCAGCCACCGGTCAGACCGGTGCCCCTGACCGGTCAGACCGGTCCGGGCAGGAGCTCGGCGAGTTCAGCGTTTCGACGTTCCGCGCGATCTAGCGCTCGTGTGTGTTGACCAGAAAAGCGTCAACAATAATATATATGATATTGTCAAAAAAAACTTCTCATACAAGCTCTCAGCATCTCTTTTGATCTTTCTGTTCGTGACACTTGTACATACGGACCCATGCAAGCTTTAAGCAAAGAGAAATCACAGAACTAAAGAGGAGGAAAGCACACACACATTTCCCTTTTCCTCACTCGTTTAACTTTCCTCTCATCACACCCACAACGCCAAAAGCTGTCGCGTCATCTATACCCAAACCTATACGATTACCCAGGTTAATCAATTAACCTCGCCGCACGTATACGTACACAAACGTACGTGCGCCGTCGTCACACGGACGTAAAAAAAAGTTCGTTGCGCATCGTGCACGGTACACCACGTACGTCACACACTGTATACGTACTAGGTACTAGCACGGTTTACAGAGACAGAGAGCAAGCGTCTCCGTCCTGCTGAGCACCGGCTCTGATCGGCCAGACCGGCCAGCCAGCCGGCTCCGCTCTCACCGGCCATATCTCACGTGCACTTGCCGAGCGGCCCGCCGCAGAGGCAGCTGTTGCCGCCGAACGACGCGGCGTCGAGGTGGTCGAAGGGCGGGCCGGCGGGGATGGCGCCGCAGAGGCGGTTGTGGCTGAGGTCGAGGTGGCCCACGTACGCCGCCGAGGCCAGCGACCTCGGCACGCCGCCGCTGAGCCGGTTCCGCGACAGGTCCAGCAGCATGAAGTAGGACCGCGGTGTGAACACGTCCGGGACGGCGCCCTCCAGCGCGTTCCGGCTCAGGTTCACGATCCCGAGCCCGCTGTTCCGGAGCAGGCTCGCCGGGATCCCGCCCGACAGCCGGTTCCCGCCGAGGTACAGCGACGTGAGCACGTGGCCGTTGCCGCCCAGCCCGTCGGGGATCGCGCCGGTGAGCCGGTTCTCGGAGAGGTCGAGGTCGGCGAGCCGGGGCATGGACGACACCGACGACGGGATCGGGCCCGACAGCCGGTTCCGGCCGAGCAGCGCGCGGCTGAGCATGGAGAGCTTGCCGATGTCGGCGGGGACGCGGCCGGTGAGCTGGTTGTCGGCGAGGTCGAGGTGCTTGAGGGACGCGAGGGAGGTGATGGACCCCGGGACGGCGCCGGTGAGCTGGTTGTCGGCGAGGTTGAGCACGGTGAGGCGGGAGAGGCTGCCGATGGCCGGCGGGATCCCGCCGGTGAGGCGGTTGCCTGGTAGCTCGAGGATGCGGAGGTAAGGCAGGTCCGTGGCGACGCAGGACGGGACGGGTCCCGAGATGTGCTTCCAGTCGGCGAGCACGAGCGACGAGAGGCGGTCGAGGCGGCACACGGCGTCGGAGAGGTACCCGGACATGACACCCGACGCCGGGCGACCCGCGGGTGCCATCACGGCGTCGTCGGCCTCCCCGCGGAGGGAGAGGTCGGCGACGCGGCCGTCGGCCGTCGTCGGGTCGCACGCCACGCCGTACCACCCGGAGCAGCAGTCCGCGCCCGTCCACGACGAGAACACGCCCAGGTGGGCCTCCTCCGACAGCGCCGCGCGGATGGATAGCAGCGCGTCGCGGTCCGACGCCGAGCACGCCGCGGCGCCGGGTGCGAGCGGGGCGGCGATGAGGATGGTGGATAGCAGGAGGAGGAGGAGCGCCGTGGCGGCGACGGCGGGATGTGACGACGTTGCCATTGCTTGTTTTTGGTTTGGGTCGAGTGGACGACGACAGTGGCGACTGGCGAGTGGCGAGCGAGCGGTGAGCTGAGGAGATTAGTAGATGCTGGCGGAGTGTTGGATTGACACTCTTGCCCTCCGGTACCACAAATGCGTGTCTGTGCGGGCGACACAGAGCGTCACAGCTTGTGCAGGTGCGTCACTGTACATGTTCGCAGCTCAACGCAGAAGGAGAGTGATGAGTGACGACACTGACGAGGAGGTGTGGGGCCTGGGCAAATGATGGCACGATCTGCCCACACCAGATTGAATGCTGGAGCCGTTTGGATCTCGACCCGGCCGGCCGGCAGAGGCTAGAGGGAGGAGGAGGATCGTACCCTGTTCGTTTGGCTTATCAGCCACTTGTACTTTTTTTTCAAAATAAATCAGCCAGTAGCAACCAACTAGTAGTACTTTTCTCTTAGAACAAATCAGTACCAGCCAAACGAACAGGCTCTAATCTGCCTGCCCCACTAGCTCGATCGTGGCGACCCATCCACAGGTTGGGATCTCCGTCGGTAACGAGTAGAGTCCAGGACCACACGCGTGCCCCGGGCGCCGCGCAGTGGAGCGAGCGCCGGGGGTGCAGACATGCAGTGCATGCACGCAATGGAGCGCGGTGAGGTTGCGTTGCGGCGCACGCGAGAGCGCGCAGTGGCGGGGAGAGGGACCGATCTGCCGGCAAGGCGTGTGCATAGGACCTTCTCGCCGCTGTGCATATGGATAGATGCCGCGCGCGTCGCGTCGGAGGATGGCCGGCAGCCGTCCCGGCCCGGGCGGCACACGAGACCGCGCACATGCACAGCGGACGGGGGTTCGCTGCACGTATCCGTGCTCGTGATGCACTGACGCGGAACACACACAGGGTGGCGGAGGCGGAGTGGCGGACGGAGAACTTTCGAAGGTGGGTCTGTCCCCACCCCGACGACGACACATGCAGATGCGGCGCACGTGGAGTGTGCCTCGAGTCCACAGGATAAATTGTCTCGGTATACCTTGGCTATCTGCACAAATCAACACGGATCATTGCACAACACAATAAACCGTAGAGGAAGCGGAGCAGAGGGCTGCTCTTTTCGATCTGTTGAACTTACTAGTCAAGATGGATGAGTCGTCTCCAGACGAGGTAGAGTGGGTGTTAGATAAGTCGAAATTGTTCACTACTAAGTCGCTCTATAGATTCCTATCTCCCAGGAGTGTGAGTGTGGCCAGTACTTAGGACCTCTGGAAGACCAAACTTCCTTTGAAAATCAGTGTTTTTCTATGGCAGTTAGCTAATGGTAGACTACCGACCACCTGCAACCTGAAGAAGAGAGCGTGGAAAGGGGATGTACATTGCTATCTCTGTGGTAAGATGGAAAACATCAACCACATCTTCTTCAGATGTTCGATGGCCCAATTCGTTTGGAGCTGCCTCACAGAGATTTAAGGGTGGGATGACACACCTAGCTCTTGGGACGACATACAAAGGGGCTGGATGTCGGGCAAGCTGAAGGTGTCCACCAAAATTAGCATGTTTTTTGTTTGTAGGGATGGCTTGGGCAATTTGGAAAACGCGAAACAAAATGGCGATCGAGAAGATTTTCCCTGCTAATCCGCTGGATGTAATGTATTCTGGTATCATGTTTGTGCATAGATGGCGAGCGCGGTTGAAGGAGTCAGACCGAGGGAAGGTCTCTGAACTTCTGGAGAAGATGCAAGCTTGGCTAAGCTGCTACAAACCTATTGCTGCTCATTACTCTGACATAGCTGAAATCTGAGCAAGTTGTAATAGGGCGTAGAAAGTTCTTTAGTTTCTTTTGCTGTTGAGCTGTTCCTTTGGAAGCCCTGCAATGGGTGCTTGTACTGAACCTTTATCTCTTTTCAAAAAAAAAAAACACAATAGAACAGAGCTCAATCTGACTTTTTTTTTTTTGTTCTTGGTGTGGAAAACCCCATCTTTTCTATTTTTTTTCTTGTTGTGGAAAATCCTGAAAGGTGTGCTTGTGAATGTCAAGTTGGCAACGATAGCATGCATGGCTCAATGGCCGCTCGGGCGGTAAATATAATGGCAGTATGACCACCCGCAGCGGGGTTTTTATCCGTCTTCTGAAGGAGACGGATAAAAGTTTCCCTCCCGCAGCAGTCTCCTCCAATAAGATGGAGAAATCTTGTCGCCCCCACTTCTCCTCTAGATCCGGAGGAGAAGCGGCTTTCCTCCAGACCGCCAGCGAGGCGCGAGGTCCGCGCTCCTCAACGCCTCGCCTCACCCCGTCTCGTCGCAGTTGACGATGAGCGCCCCGACGGCGGAGGGCGGGACGCCGGTCTTGGCGAAGAGGTCGTCGAGCGTCGGGAAGAAGAGCATGTGCGCCTCCTCGACGGCGTCGGCGTACGGGCCGGAGCAGGGGACCCCGTCAGGCTGCGCCTCTGCCGTCCGCCTCGAGTTGCCCGCCGCTGCGCACCCTCCTCCGCCGGCCAGGAGGCCGCTGGCGCGAGGAGGCCTCCGCCTTTGCCGCCGCCGCACCCTCCCCTGTTCCTTGCTACCTCCGCTTCCAGCCCCATGGCTGGCTCGCTCCGCCGGCCTTGCCCAGAGCAGGGGAAGGCCCTACGACCCACTGGCCCCGTCTCCCGCGCCGCAGCCCCGCCTCCGGCCGCGAAGGGAGCAGGGGAAGGCCCCGCCTCCGGCCGTGAAGGGAGCAGGGGAGGTGGAGAATCCGAGGGAGGGGAGAGGTGTCGCCGGAGCTCCGCCGGCCCCAGATCGACACGATGCGAGAGGTGAGGAAGGAGGCCGAGGCGGGGGTCGACGACGGGAGGCGAGGAAGGAGGCCGAGGCGGTGGTCGGCGACCGTCGGCATGGATCCGCCGCCGGAGATTGAGAGAGATGGAGGGGCATCGTGAAGGAGGGAGTGGCCGGCAGAGGAAGCGAGGGAGGGAGGAGGGAGAGAGGGTGCGGGTAGGCGGGTGTGTGGTGGGAGGTGGAGGGCATAAAAAATTTGAGTGGGCTCATGTTGTTAGGATGAAGCAGAGATATAATAATAGTGGATACAAGAGAAATGAATATAAAAGAAAGAATCTCGTTGAGCAGACATGATGAATATTCTATTTTGAATGAGGAGATGAAAATGACGAGTGTCGACAGGGTTTGGTAGAGGGGTGAAATTTTTTTTACCCCTATTAAATGCAACTTTGACCATTAATTAAGAATATTAAATAAAACCAGTTTCAAAATTATCTTCACAACCCGGGACAAAATCACAAGACGAACCTAATAAGGCATTTGACCACATGATTAGAACATGGTTACTGTAGCATTATTGTAGCAAATCACTAATTAATTATGTTCATTAGATTCGTCACGTAAAGTTACACTCATCCGTAAAAAAATTTTGCGAATAAACTTTATTTAGTACTCCATGCATGAAAGATTCTCTAGAGTAATTTTTTTTCTCAGAACTCTTCCAAACACCACGTGTCGGCTACCGTAAATGCGGCGGTGGGCTAGGTCGGCGTGGGAGGCGCAGCGCGCCGGCACGGCGGGACCCCGCGCTCACGTGATCCGCGGGCCCAAACTTCAGATGAAAGAAAGGGAGGGAGGAGCAGAGTAATCAATGCGCTAATCTAATCCCATGCAGCTTGCCTCGGCCTATAGCCAGCCCATCGCCGTAGAACCGCAGTGCATGGACATGGACGCATCGATCCCTTGGCGTACGAGCGTTTTCCCGTGCTTCCTCCTTTGATAAAAGCAAAGGAGAGATGGTGCTGGTAGTAGCTTTGCTTTGCAACACATGTACGTACTCCAAGCTTCGGGACGCGTTTCTTCGTTGCAATGATGCGGACACATGAAGCATGGCAGCAGGCACTCCTGGGGTTCATTATTCCCGTCATTTTCCTGGATTCCGCGCTTAGATTTGGATTTTCTGCTTAATGGAGACTTGGAGAGTCCAACACAGTTACAACACAGGAGGTGGTGTCAGCTCTTTGGTCTCAGCAGCCAGCACCATCACAGAGGAACCCTGTCACTAGCTAGCGGTACTTTTCTCTCAGAACAAATCAGTCATCAGCTACCAGCCAGCAGTACTTTTTCTCTCAGAACAAATCAGCACCAGCCACCATTCGTCAGCCTGACCAACATGATAATCTGGAACCTCGAGTGGACCAAGAGTTTTTTTAGATCGAGTGGACCAAGAGTTCGGACAGGTTCCATCGGAGAGCATCCACGGCGATCTTGATGGGCTCCAGGAGTGTGATGCCGTGTTGATTACTCATTTAGTGTGGGGCAGGCAATCACAGGACACGGTTTGCAGCACAGTGTCCCCGCCTTTCTCTTCTTCTTCGTCAGCCTCTCGAAAAAAATGAATTAATTCGTCGTCCAAGAAGGTATTCTTGTGCGAACACGCACGCGAGCCTCCTCCCTCCTCCCTGCGCGAGACGATCGATCAGCCCAATCATCGAATCAGGAGGCCCGTGTTCCATATCATCGAGTCCAAGCATCTGCTGGTTTTGCTTCACGGGTTAGAAGAGCCCAATACAAAACTCAGGCCCATGGATCGTACGTGGTGTGGCCCCGCCGTGTATAGTAGTAGATTGGCGAATCCTCTGGAACTTGCGCTTTCCGCTTCGTCCCACACACCGAGCCGGCGGTGCTGACATCTTCCATTTTCGATCCAGAGGTGCTGACACCTTTCCCTCGCCGTAATTCCATCTCCATCTCCGTTTTCGATCCCACCCCCATCTCGCCATTGTCCCGGCTCGAAGCAAAACCCCGCTTGTCTCCGTCTCGTCGGAGCACTCCTCCTTTCACCCCTCCGCCACTTTTCCCAACCGCACAAGGAATTGTCAGAGGATTAATCTTGCAGCGCGGGTGTTGCCGCCGTCCACCCCGCCTCCCGCGCCTCTCGCGGCGTTTGGATTTCCTCTCCCTGGACTCCTTCAAATTCGGAGGTACTGCGTGTTCCTACTACTGATCTGTGATTTGGGCTCCGCGCTGCACTGTTCGTCGGTAGCAATTCTACTGTATTTCGTTTATCAGCTTCCCACATTTCGGATTAGAGAAAATGGATTGGCATCGTGGATTCAGTGCCATTTAATCGCAGCTCAGGTTGTGCAGTGCACATCTCGTTGTAAAGGTTTAGCCGCCGAGAATGTGATGATGTCATATGAATGCTGGCTACTCTATCGGCAGTCTTGAGCTTCCCTTGCTTCCAATGTTTTTGTTTCCTGAAGTCCGCATAAGTTAACTACCTCAGTCTCAGGGCAAGTAAAGAATATAACTATACAGGTGTTGCGTTGTCTAGCAGCTAACCACCATATAAGACGGTGACTAGTACCAATTCGTTAGCAGTTCATCTACTCCACAACCTTGTTGGTCTTGATAGTACCGATGTGTTTGCTGTCTTGCGGATAATGTTACGATCGAACACACCGTGTTGCTGTTGCTGATATGCGTGTGCTAGCTGCTTGAACAATTTGGGGTCAGCTCGACTAGGAATTTTAGTTTGGAGAATGTTCTGTTATTTACAGGTTATCAAACATCCATATCGAATCATGATTCATGACTATGTAAGAACCTGCTTAAATGATATTACTGTGCTCCTGCCCTTTCTCCCAACAAAAAAGGAGAGTCATGCTGTGCTATTTCTCACATGCCATTTCTCCATAAATATGCAGCTAATACCACTTTAACCAGATGCGGCTCTACTCACCTTCACTCTGTTTGCGGCGATCAAGCATGCACTCCCATACTAATCAGTTCCACAGAGGCTTCACAAACAATATGGCCTTGCGGAAATGCTCACACTCACAGTCAAGTGTTTACCATGTGAAATCTTCTCAACCACAGAGTCTGAAGTACTTTGTAAGCCTAATGGGCCAACAATTCCGTTGTGGACTGTCAACCAGAGAGGGTGGTCTAAGTATAAAGCTGGATGTGCCTTCACACGAAAAATCTAGAATCAGCTGGAACTGGAAAGGTATGCATCAGAAGCTAGGAGGTGTAGCTGGTGGACTTTGCTTTGGTTTTTCGGTTACTGGAGTAGCAAGCGCTGAGGTTCCTATCATTAGAATCAAAGACAACGGCGAATCTTCATCTTCATCTACCAGTTCAACTCATGGGAAGAAAGTCTACACAGATTATTCTGTCACTGGTGAGAAGCGTCCACATTTTTTTGGTTCGACAATTTTCCTTTATGAATTATGCAGTACCTTCCATTCTTCATAGTTACAATTCATTTTATAGAATAATGGGCACTGGCCTCATTGCGTGTGGCTAATTTATATGGATCCTGCAGGTATTCCTGGAGATGGGAGATGTTTATTCCGCTCTGTTGTTCATGGTGCATGCATTAGATCAGGGAGACCCATACCCAATGAAGATGTTCAGAGAAAACTAGCTGATGAATTAAGAGCAATGGTATGACTTGGGTGTATCGTTGCAAATGTTGTACTTGATGACTGCCCATCCTAAATTATTCAGAGCCTAGGAAAAAAGAAATTGTAATTTTATTATTGATTGTTACCGTCAGTCCCTGAAATTATCTTATTTGTATTTTTCTAATTGAATAGGTTGCTGATGAATTTGTGAAGAGGCAGGAAGAGACTGAATGGTTAGCTAATACTCCTGCACTTTTTTTGTTCCTCCATATCTAGAACGAAACTGAACCATGTGGGTTCACCGCCGATATATTGCTGAACTGTTGCATATGTTGTTATACAAAACGTGCAGGTTTGTTGAGGGGGATTTTGATACATATGTATCACATATTAGGGAGCCACATGTGTGGGGTGGTGAACCAGAATTGTTCATGGCTTCCCATGTTCTTCAGTAAGTGACTAAATTTGTATACTTTATTACATGGATTTCAAAATTTGTTAGCAGCAATCCTAACATTTAAGCTTAGGAACTGTTACCTAATGCCTATTAGTGCAGTGTCGTCATAAGTTGAATACTGTTGAGATGAAAAAATATGCACCCTTCGCTTTTATACTTGATTGTACGGGGAAAAACATATCTCCTATTTCCTTGTATATTACCACCTTACACAATAACCTGTGCAGTTTTTTCCCACTATTCTCATGTCAAATCATTTATCATTTTCAAACTCCAAGTGCCATTGAACTTTTGTTTAAGATGGATGAAACTGATAATGGTCACTATAATACATTCTGATGGTACGATATTTGCTTTGTGCACAGGATGCCAATAACTGTTTACATGCAAGATGAAGATGCGGGCGGTCTGATAGCAATTGCGGAATATGGCCAGCAGTATGGGAAAGAGGACCCAATCCAGGTGTTGTATCATGGTTTTGGCCATTATGATGCTCTACAGATTCCAGCAAAGATTGGTTCCAAGCGGAAACTGTAGAAATTATGAGCACAAGGTTGAAACGGTAAGTCATGGGGTGATATATTTCACATTCTTCATATGTAAATAGATATTACTAAGGTGCAAGAGCGAGGTCCTAACCTTGTTGGTGTTTATACACTTAGTGAACATTTAAGCTACACGCATCTGTACATATGTGAATGCGGAAGATGGCTTTGATGAGGACTTGAAATTGCACCAAACCACCATGCTGAAATGCTGTTAAATAAATAATTATAGATGTCTTAGGAACAGTCACTTCTTGTGTTTTCTTTTTTCCCCTTTCCTTCTCCTTCCCTATAATCTATATTCCCTTTATCAGTTTGTACAGAATTTCCAGATGCTCATTGCCTACCTCTGAGAAAAATTTGAAACAATAAGTTGCAACAAAGCATGAAATGTGTGTTATAATTTTACCCTGAAATTTGGAGCATGTCGTTCTGTAACTGTAACTGGTACCACCAGAAGTCAGAAAAGGCCCCCCATCATATCGTACTCTAGTTACAGCATGTATACATACAGGGGAAAAAGACCAACACCATTACACCATGCTTTGGTTTTCAGCAAGCCCAGTACTTTGTTTTGAATGAGAGCATGTGAAGAACACCTCAGACAACTTGTTGGCTTTGAATTGATTGGCAACAGAACACCCTGTGTGGTCCTCCAGCTCAATCATAGACTCATTTTATCAACTGTGTAATTAGGAGTATATGGATTATCTTCACACTCCTCTCTATGGTAAGTATCCTCTGCTGGGATGCGTGTAAAACTCGGCTGCCAAAACTTTTTTTTCTTGCAGGCAATGCTGCTTGCTGCCGAAGGGGTTTGGTTTGATCGTGTGCACGGCTCCAGTGACTTGATCTTCAGGCGGTGTTGGTGGATGTGCAATGGAGCTGCTGAGTGCTGAAAGGACAAAGCAGTTCGCCTGATGTTGAAGCTGTGGAACATCCGGCAAGGCGGCAAGGCAGGATTCCTAGTAGAGAAGAGAGGTGACCGAATCCAAGTGTCTGCACTAACAACACTATAACAGTAGGCTTTGTGTAAACCTGAAATGTTATCCCAGAGTGCTTACTACTACGAGTCCTATCAACGTTGGTAGATTTGTTCCTGCCTATGACTATGAGTGCTCATTTCGTTCCAAATTGCAGATACTAGTTTTTATCTTTAAAAATTCATAGATTTTTACTATGTGTTTGGATATTTTAGAACGGATGAAGCAGTAGGTATAGCAACGAGACGAACCAGCTGGGCGACACGCAGCAGCCAGGTCGCCGTAGTAAGGGCCTGTTTGGCAAGGTTTCAAAACCGGCTCCAGTTGGAGTCCTGCCAAACGGTTCGAAATCAAGCAGCTCTAGGTCTGGAGCCGCACCTGGAGCCGTTTGCAGCTTTCACTTGAGAGGTGAAGCCACAAAAACGCAGCTCCACTCAGGGTTTCACCTGATGAAGTTGTTAAGTATTTTCCAAAACGGTTTCAGCTTCATCAGAAAAGCTGCTCCACCGAAGGAGTCAGAACCGGTGGAGCCGGAATCCTGCCAACAGACCTAAAAATCACCTCGTTCGCCACGAGAATACGAGCCAGGTCGTCGTAGTAAGGCTGGTCGCATTGGGTGCGGTAAATCGAACGGTACTGGACGTCCAGTACGCGTTTTAACGTTTTCACGCCCGCACCGGCGTGCGCTACGCGGGACTGGACGTCCCGTTCGGAGCCCGGGTGCGCTAGATACAGCGCTTCCCAGGGCGTGCGCTACGCCCGTGGCGGCCCCACCTCGCAACCGGTCGTTGCTGCTCGGCGCGCCATCGGAGAGAGGAGAGAAGGAGAACGCCGGTGTGGAGCTCGAGCAGCCGCCGGAGATCCACCTCGTGCCGCTGCCCGGGCTCCGCCCGCTGTGGCCGCGGCCGCGGCCGGCCACGCGAGGAGCTCGAGGTCGTCAAGTCGTCGCCGGAGGAGGAGAAGGGGCGCCGGCGATGGCGATGCCGTCCGGACGGGGCCCGCTTCAGCGCGCGCGTCACCGGAAGGGGCAGGGGAGCGGAGCAGAGCAGAGGCTGGCGAATCTCGGGAGGAGGGGGATGGAACCGGCGGAGCTCCAGGCAGAGGCCGGCAGATCTCGGGAGGAGGGGGATGGAGGGGCCGCTGCCGTCGCGCCCTGGCGCCGCCACCGGCGCGGAGATGGCCGGAGGAGAGGGCAGGGGAGGGAGGCCGCCGGAGATCCCGCGCGGGCGCGTCCATCCGCCGTCGCGAGGCGGGGAGGCGGCGTCGAGGACCCGCGCCGGCGCTGCGCTCTTCAACCCCACGTCGACGAGGAGCCCGACGTCGCCACTCGACCCCAAGGCGCTGGTGCTCCACCGCGGCTGCGGCCGACGCGTGCGAGTGGGGCTGCGGCCGAAGCTCGCCCTGCTCCTCTTTCGCGGAGACGACGGCGGCGAGGAGCAGAGGACGGCGCCGGATCCTCCCCGATTCGGAGCTCGGAGCAGCGGGGACGGCGGAGCAGCGCGGCCTCCTGCCGCCGGAGCTCGGAGCGGCCTCCGCCGCATCCGAGGGGAGGGAGGGAGCGGCGCACGCGGATCCGCCGCTGCTGCTCCTCTACTTCGCGCCGGTAGGAGGCGCCTCCGAGCTCGCCCGCCGCGGGGTCCGGTGCGCCGGCCGGAGAGGGAGAAGGCAGCCGCTCGATCCGCAGACGGAAGAGCAGGCGCCGCCGGGACCTCCATGACAGGCGCGCTCAGGGAGCTCCGCCGGCGAATCGAGTGAGAGAGAAAGGAGGGCGGGCGGAGAGGATGAGGAAGGATCGGGGTGGTTGGTGGATGGGCAGAGAGGATGAGAAAGGAAGAGGGGAGGCTGACTAGTGAGCCCCGCAGCTGGTTGTTGGTGTAGAGTATGACAGATAGAGGATGACGGGTGCGAGAAAATTGGTGCTGTACTGTAAATTTTTGATAACCAGACGGAATATTCTCTTTAGAGTACCGCAAATGAGTATGACGAGCGCGGACAGCCTAAAGCAGAACGCTACGGCGCGGGGTTTTTTTTTTTTTAACAACTGGCGCGGGGGTTGTTTGGCTGTCCGAGGTGCACGGCAGCATGCTCAGATGTTGCGAACGAGGGAGAGGCAGAACGCTACACCTGCCCGTTCGTTCGGTGGGTCGTCGTTCCACGCTTGGCACTCGGAACGGAACGGTAGTCTCTCCCACTCCCATGTCCGTCGTCGTCCTCCTCTTCGTGCCGCGTCCCCCCGTGCGGCCGTGCGTCGTGGTCCGGCGGGCCCCGAGGCTTCTCACACTGACCTTTTGGTGGCTATATGGCGGTTTCGCTCTGCGAAAAGCCCGGGGCCGAGCCGAGCTGTCGTGACCTGTTTGACGAAACAAAGGACAGGTCCACTCTGGGTGTGTTCAGAAGTCCAACTTCTCCAAAATTTACTGTGCAAAAAGAAGATTCCCCATCACATCAAACATCACTTCAAAAATGTCGGTACATGCATAGAGTACTAAAAGTAGATGAAATCAAAAACTAATTACACAGTTTGGATGTACTTTGCGAGACAAATCTTTTGAGCCTAGTTAGGTCACGGTAGGACAATATTTACCACAAACAAACGAAAAGTGCTACAGTGCTTTTCAGTTCGGAACAGTACTTTTCAGCTTAAAATCTGTGCAAAATTCAGAATTTTGCATCTCATTTCAGTTCAGGGAACTAACCACACCCTCTGGTCCTGCGATGCAAAAGTATGCAAGCAGCCTAGCCCGCCGCCCGGCTAATCTATCAAACCGGTCCGGTCCCGCCGTCCTCTGCCGCACGCACTCGTACTACTACAGTACTACTGCTGCAGTACTGCCGGCAGCCGGTGGAGTTTGTTACCGACGACGAGGTGCCCTCCCCGTCGGCCCGTCCCCGAGCCGTGCCCTGCCGTGCGTGGGAGTGGGAGTGGGAGTGGGCGTGGCGGCGTGCTTCCCCACCTTCTCTTCCGGCGCGTCCCGATGTCGCGTCGCAAACTCGCAACAAAGCAAAAACCACCGCACGCACAGGATCTATCTTGTGTACACGCAAAAACACAACAACAACACGACGGTGGAAAAACACGCGCCGGCGGCATCGCAGATCTGAGTCACGCACGGAGCATCCATCTCGCTACGAATTTCAAAAGGGGCGTCACGCGACGCGACACCGGCTGTCCTGTTGTTTTCTTTTTTTAATCCAAAAACAAACACCGCTAAAACTCCCAAATGCGAGTCAAACAGCTCGTCACATGTGCCTCTTGCCTCTTCCGTTCTCGTTTGATTTTCGAACGGGGACGGACGACGCGACGCCCATCAGGGCCGGCCCCACCACGCAGCGTCAGCGGCGCCGCGGGCCCACCCCACATCCGCTGGAAACTGGAACCCTCGCAGCGCAGCGCAGCGCAGCCCAGTGGCGTTTTGCGTTTAATTATTACCAGCGGATGGAAATGGTTGATTAGTCCTGGGGATCATCTATAATCCTAGAGATTTCCCACATGCAAACACGCTCCAATTAACTTTACTGTCCACAACCACAAAAGTCTCCTTCGAATCCACCAGCCCACCTCACACACACACACCTCCAGCCAGCGCGACTCCCCGTGCCCCCCACCGCATTCAAACCACCATACCAAAACTACCCCTCCCTCCTTCGCGTAATCACCGACAAACCCCTGTGTGAAGCGACGAGCCAGCTTACCATTAACGAGGGTAGTCCCGTCATTTCGCGCTTAAATCTCAGTCACCTAAACCCACCCCACGCCGCCCCAATCGCCCTCGCCTGTCCGCTTGCTTCCCCTTCTCTGCTGCAGCTGCAAGCCCAAGCCTGCTGCGACCTCTCGCTCACGGAGTCCGTCCCAAGGAATGGCAGCCCTGTGATTTGCTCCTACTCGTCGTTCTTCTTCTTCTTCCTCCTCCTCCTAGCTCCGCGAGCGCGCGGTCGCGATGGCGGCGGCTCCGCGGCGGGCTCTGGCCGTAGCGGTGTCCCTGGCGGCGCTGGCGGCGTCGGCGGCGGCGGCGCTGAACACGGACGGTCTGGCGCTGCTGGCGCTCAAGTTCGCGGTGTCGGACGACCCGGGGGGCGTGCTCTCCACGTGGCGGGACGCGGACGCGGACCCCTGCGGCTGGACGGGGGTCTCCTGCACCGCCGCCGCCGGCGGCGGCCGCGTCGCGGGCGTGGAGCTCGCCAACGCCTCGCTCGCCGGGTACCTCCCCTCCGAGCTCTCGCTGCTGTCCGAGCTCCAGGAGCTGTCGCTCCCCTACAACCGCCTCTCGGGCCAGATCCCGGTCGCCGTCGCCGCGCTGCAGAAGCTCGTCGCGCTCGACCTCGCCCACAACATGCTCTCCGGGCAGGTACCCGCCGGGATCGGGAGGCTGCTCTCCCTTTCCCGGCTCGACCTGTCGTCCAACCAGCTCAACGGGTCGCTGCCCCCGGCCATCGCGGGGCTCCCAAGGCTCTCCGGCGTGCTCAACCTCAGCTACAACCACTTCACCGGCGGGATCCCGCCCGAGTACGGCGGCATTCCTGTGGCGGTCAGCCTCGACCTCCGCGGGAACGACCTCGCCGGCGAGATCCCGCAGGTCGGGTCGCTCGTCAACCAGGGGCCTACCGCGTTCGACGGCAACCCGCGGTTGTGCGGCTTCCCGCTCAAGGTCGAGTGCGCCGGGGGAGTGAAGGACGAGCCTAGGATTCCCGAAGCCAACGCCGGTATGAGCGACCCTGGCGCGGCGGCGGAGGTGGGGAGGAGGCCGCAGATGAGGCGGTCGTCGTCGCCGACGGTGCCCATCCTCGCCGTCATTGTCGTGGTGGCCATCGTGGCGGGGGTCGTGCTGCAGTGGCAGTGCCGGAGGCGGTGCGCCGCGGCGGCAAGGGACGAGGAGAAGGAGTCTTCGGCGAAGGAGAAGGGCGGGGCCGTCACGCTCGCCGGCAGCGAGGACCGGCGCAGCGGCGGCGGGGAGGAGGGGGAGGTGTTCGTCGCGGTGGACGACGGGTTCGGGATGGAGCTGGAGGAGCTGCTGCGGGCTTCCGCCTACGTCGTCGGGAAGAGCCGCGGCGGCATTGTGTACAGGGTCGTCCCAGGCCACGGCCCCGCCGTTGCCGTCCGCCGCCTCAGCGAGCCCGACGACGGCGACAGCGACGGCTCCGGCTGGCGCCGCCGCCGTGCGTTCGAGGCCGAGGCTGCCGCCATCGGCCGCGCGCGCCACCCTAATGTCGCCCGCCTCCGCGCCTACTACTACGCCCCCGACGAGAAGCTGCTCATCTACGACTACCTCCCCAACGGCTCCCTCCACTCCGCTCTCCACGGTAACAATGTCGCTCGTGTCTTGCCTTGTCTTGCGCCCGTGCATTGCATCTAAAGCTAACGCCGGCGATTTTTTCCATCTCTCAGGTGGCCCGACGGCGTCGCCGACGCCACTGCCGTGGTCCGTGAGGCTGTCCATCGTGCAGGGCGCGGCGCGGGGCCTGGCGTACCTGCACGAGTGCAGCCCGCGTCGGTACGTGCACGGCTGCATCAAGTCCTCCAAGATCCTCCTCGACGACGAGCTCCGCGCGCACGTGTCCGGGTTCGGCCTCGCCCGCCTGGTCGCCGGCGCGCACAAGGCCGCCGGCGGGTCCAAGAAGCTCGGCAGCGCCGCGTGCGCGCTCCGCGGCGGCGGCGCCGTGTCGTACGTGGCGCCCGAGCTGCGCGCGCCCGGCGGCGCCCCCGCGGCCGCCGCGACGCAGAAGGGGGACGTGTTCGCGTTCGGCGTCGTGCTGCTGGAGGCCGTGACGGGCCGCGAGCCGGCGGAGGGCGAGGGCGGCATGGACCTGGAGGCCTGGGTGCGGCGCGCGTTCAAGGAGGAGCGGCCGCTGTCGGAGGTGGTGGACCCGACGCTGCTCGGCGAGGTGCACGCCAAGAAGCAGGTCCTCGCCGTCTTCCACGTCGCGCTAGGGTGCACCGAGCCCGACCCCGAGATGCGCCCGCGCATGCGCGCCGTCGCCGAGAGCCTCGACCGGATCGCCTGAAACCGTGAAACGGCGACCGGCCGCCGGCAGCCTAGCCGCCACTGATTAACAACTACGGAGTACTGTAGGTCCGACGCATAAAGACTCGGAGTTGTCCTGTAGATTAGAAGTAAGCAATGTGGATTTGGAGACGGTAAGATGATCTGTCTGGCCCGGTAGCGAATCTGAAATTCTGAATCAACTCAACGTAGCAGCAGCTGCAGCCTTTGCAGCCGTGCTTAACTTTGGAATCTTTCGTGGCATTCCGCAGCCCATGATCTTGATCCCTTCCAAAGCAATTCTGTTAGCAGAAATTTTCTATCGTTTTGGCACTGACCAGAACTGTAGCGCTTTGGTGAAAAGGATCGCCCCTCCTCTTGACGATTGGGAGTTCGCTAGAGAGCACTTTTTTGCTGGGCTGTTCACCTTTGGGCGAATTGACTCTGAAAAGATGCGACAATGACACAAGGAGTGCTGCGCCCATCTGGTCGCTTGGTCACTTGGTAAGTGCTCCGTGCACTGTCCCTTTGCCTGTGCCGTGCCGCTGTGCGTTGCAGCATCCTGCATGCATACCAACAAACAGGACGCCAGCTCCTGGGGTCGTCGAGACGAGAGGTCATGAACTCATGATGGAGAACAGGAGAAGGACGGGAGTAGTTTGTTATGAAACTGTTTTTTTTTTGAAAAATCGTTATGAAACTGTTTGAACTGGGTTCTTTTCAAAACAAAGCTAAACATGTCTCCTCTGCTTATATACGTGGCTGCGTCGTGTACAACCGTCATACTACCATCAAATGTGCTTAGAGATTGGCACTCCAATCATCGCCAAAATATGTTTGTGCCGCAGCTACAACAAATGAAACAGCACCAAATCCCGACTGGAGAATTTGAAAGCGGGGGTACATTTCTGATGCATTCATGGCCTCATGGTTGCATTCACGAGCGCAGACGAGTGTTTCAGAAATGCCACTGCTATGCTTCAGTGTTCATATAACAAGTGAGCAACCAGATGAATTGCTGACATTTATAAACCTCCAGATCAGCTGATAGCCCAATAAGGTCTTGTTTAGTTGGTTGAAAATTTTGCCTTTTTAACTCCTGGAACTCCTGTAGCACATTGTAGCACGTTTCGTTTGTTTGTGGTAAATATTATCCTACCATGACCTAACTAGACTCAAAAGATTCGTGTCGCAAAAGACATTCAAACTGTGTAATTAATTATTATTTTTACCTATATTTAATACTCCGAACATATGTCTTTTGACGTATTTAATGTGATGTGATAGAGAGAGTGGAGAAAAAGTTAAAAATTTTAGCCAACTAAACAAGGTCTAATTTCACTGGGCGACAGCTACAGGTAGGGACTATTTGACCTGTGAGCTGTGAGAGTGAGACCCAGACAAGTTTTGAATGGCAGTAAAGCTCCCGCACCAACCTCCAGGTCACATTGAACAGAGGCAGCAAAACGCAGCATCTAATTGCAATTAACAACCTTATGGTTCAGTAAACCAGTACACAAAGAGGCCCCATCTTATGATACTCTAATAACCTTCTGACTGCAGGTTTATAAAAACTTGACGCCATTCTTCCGTGGAACCGGCAAGCCCGGTCCAGATTTTGAATGAGCATGTGAGGGGCACCTCGACAAAAGAATTGGTTTGGAATTGAATTTGCAACAGAATGCCGTGTGGTCCTCCAGCTCAATCATATGCTCACGCCGTCACGCGTCACAGGGAAAAGCAGAAAGCTCAATAGTCTCTGTCTTTCCATCAAATTGTTCTGAAACAAAAGTTTTCAAGCATAAATATCCTCTGCTGGGAATAGCCCCTGTGCTTCCTCCGGGAGCTCAGGCTGATACTGGAGCTGCTCGTAGTTCAGCTGTCTGGCGGCTTCATACAGGGCGATGCCAACGCTGACAGAGAGATTCAGGCACCGGACATAGGTTTCTACCATGGGGATTCGGATGGTTCCACCGCCTAGGCCTTCGCTACTGCAATCCTCAAGGGCTTGTTGAGGTAATCCTTTGGTTTCAGAACCAAAGACTAACCAGTCCCCTGGCTTGTATGAGAAATCCTAAGCCAAGATATGAACACAAGTCAAGCAAACGCTAAAGAAACAAGGTTGCAGATTTGTTGTTGGACAGTACAGAAGGTATGGAGATCAGATCAAGTCAATGCGTGCCAGTATAAATCAGCATTAACATATGCCATTTCAGTATTTCACGATAAGAACATATACTAGCAGTGTGAAGAATGATTTGGTAGGAAGTAGCTAATATGAGAAAACCATTACATACCGAATGAATGCTTGTTCCTCTTTTGGTAAAAGCTAACAGCCTTTTTTCTCCTTCCTAATGTAAACAGAAACATTAAACAAGGATAGAATTTAACCATGAAGTTATATTGACAGGAGGACAAAAATTGTGGTACCTGCTTCACAAAATAATCACGGAAGTCATCCCATGAGTCATGGATCTTGACAACAACATATCTTAGTCGTAGTGATTAAGGTAGCATATTGATGATCGAGGAAAGGATATAAAATGTATATGAATGGATGGGTTCTGTCGATACTCAGTGCTACGAAGATTAGCACTTACAATTCATTGAGTTTCATATAAAATAATTGATAGCTTACACCCAATGAAAGGATACGGCCAATAATCCAATCCCGCACGCTTCAATTTTGTGTCATCTACGTTAAAACCTAATGGCTGGAGAGAGAAGAAAGAAATCAAAATATAATTTCAGAGAGCACAACACTGCAGATGGATGACAATACAAGGCAACAAAGATGACAAATTATTGACGCTGTCCACCTCTTTGGTTAAGAACACAACAAAGAAAACAGGCACATAACACTAACCTTACCCCGACAAGATGCAGGCCTACTGCAGATGCAGCACACGTCCTTGCAATGGACCCTGTATTTCCGGGGATCTACAAAGTACAATCATCCACAATTCAGTGACAAAGAAGCAACCCAAACAATCAACTCATGGGTGGTAGTGTGTTAAATGCTAAATGTGCCATAGCATCTCACTCTCCTATTTCCACGGAGCAAAACAGTAGCAACGTTAGGATTTACTGCACATTACACCTCCATCCATTTGCAGAGTAAATTAAAGTTCAGCAGCCAAAATAGAATGCAGCAGATCATATGACCGAGTTCACTCAATACAATCTAATTTGAGCTGAGAATGCCAGAACGGCAACATGGTTAGCATTGTCTAAAATTTGCTGTCACAACCACCAACATCAGTAGATACAGCAGCACATGTTCGTCGGCACACCGTACTGAATCCTTCGCAAGCTCAATAGCTCATATCCTAAATTCCTAATTTCTAACTCGCAACTAGTACAGGTACCATGCAACCGAACACAGAAACGGAGGCGCGGAAGCAGTTACCAGCGGCGAAACCAGCACGACGTGAAGCATCCTCCTGACGGACGCCACCTCCGCGCCGCTCCCCACGGGCCCAACCCCAACCGCGGCGCCATTGCCATTGCCATTTCCACCCGCCGCAACTGCAAACGCGCAGGCGCAAACGCGTCAGAGAAGAGGGCGGGAAGGAATCGCGCCGAGGGAGGCGGGCAGGAGAACCGAACGGAGACAAAGGCTCTCGCCACGCACGGGAGCAGAAAGCAGGGGAGCAGCTGCCCACGCGGCGACGCTGTCCGCCCGGAGCGGCCGCGAGCCCGCCGCGTTTAAATCCGCCGTAGTAGTAGCGGTGGCCGAGCGCGCGCAGCCGCAGGCCGGCCTCCATCTCGCCCGCGGCGGGCCGGTGGCTCGGTTCGTAATCCGACGCGCCGGCGGCGGCCGTTGCTTGAGGGAGGAGGAGAGATAAGGAAGGTGGAAGCGAAACGACGGGTCGACGGCTCTCGAATGATGGAGTTTGTGGGCCTTTTGGGTGGGGCCCTAAAAATCGCGAAGCGGATTGGAAGTGGGCTTTGCTCTCTTTGATGTCTGTCACCTAAATCTTAAATGGGCCTTAGATTTGACGCTTCCGGCTGGATTGGGCTTTTGGCATTAACACTTCATACGAAAACTGTTTCGGCTCACACGAGGGAGAACACAATTTTTTTTAATTAATAACACAATTTGAAGGTGACCCTTTTTTTACTTGATGGTGACCTTTGTTTGGCTACGAAAACAACACATCATCCGCCCGCGATATAGTTAGAAATTCCGTTTCTTTGATTCCCAAAATGCAGTCATCTCCATTAAAAAGAAGAAAAAAAATACTACTTGCGAATTATGAAGTCATATTCCATGTCGACTAGTCACGCTCACGCAGGGCTCACGCCGGCCGGGAACCCAATTCCGGCCACGATTCACGTCGAGCAGCCACAGAACAGCCGTGCTCCCGGGGTGGGTGGCTTTATCCAGACACCGTCGGAGCAAAGAAAAGTCAGCAGCAAAAAGTTGTCGAGCTTTTGATCGGCGTCAGGAAGGCGAGACGCGAGAGTATCCAGGACCAGGACAGGAGCCATCACGCAGGAACAAGGCATCTGCATCAGTGCAATCGTGCATCCAAAAATCAACAAGCATCTGCATAGCTGGTGGTGTTCCAGGTGAGGGGAGAGCAGACAAAGCTTGTGTCTTCTGTAAGGCACCGTTTAGTTCGGTGAAATTTTAGGAAAAGTGGTGAAAATTTTGCATTGGGAAACATGTTTTGTGAGAGGTGGTACGATCTGCGATGCGAAAATTTTTGGGACTTTTGGGAAACTAAACGGTGCCTAGTTGTAGTTGCCGCTTTTGTTGTTTGCTTCGTTTTGCCGTATGCTTGGTGCAAGGTGCGCCATGTTTTTGTGATACTGTGTAAGCTTTACTTTTTGGTTAAACTGTTTCCCCCCTCCACTATCAACTAGGAGAACCCTGTGTGTTCTTCATAGCTGGTGGTGTGTGGGGGGTGGGGCGTTTTGTCGTGCGGATGCTTTGCCGCTCCTTGCTCCAGCGGATGCTTGGCCGCTGTGATTGTGATGCTCTTTGGTCGTCTCCGGCGGATGCTTTGCCGCTGCAGTTGCGCTGCTCTTTGGTTGACTCCGACGGATGCTTCGCCGTCGTGAGGGGGCTCCTAGGTGGATGCTTGGCCACCCTTCATTGTGGGATTATCTCGCTCGTCGGACCTGGTGGTGTCGTCTCTTGAGTAGGTTCAGTTCAGCTGTTCGGTTTGGTGGGTTGAGTGGGGTCTTCCCCCTTGTGTTTCAGTAGTTGTTCTGTTGTTGGTTTCTGCTGGCTTTTTTCATTTTTTCTCTTCTGTTAGTCCTTTGTGGGCTTGTATTGGCCAACCCCTGTTTGGCTGTTTCAAGCAATGTCTGTAAACTGCTTCCTTCTTAATGAAATACGTGCTGAGGCACGTTCGTAAAAAAAAAATGGGGGGAGACTCATGTTGGAAAAAAAAATCAACAAGCATCTGCATCCACATTGTTCCATACCACACCACACGAACCCGGCCGGCCGGCCGTCCGTCTCGCGCTAGCTCGCTAGCTCGTCGTCGATCGGACATATATATTCGGGTGTTCCTGTACGACCGAAATGGCAACACACTCACCACCCACAACGGGCCCCCATCGCATACCGTTCGATCCCCGCTCGCTGATGGGAAGGCGAAAAGGCGATGGCTCCGGCTCTCTCGTAAAGATGCGTCACGGCTGCAAATGATCCGCTCGCTAGATTGGCAAGTAGTTCCTGCACCTCTCCGCGGGTGAGAGTTTCTGAAGCAGCAATGCCATGGTTGGCGCCATGTACTGTGCTAGGGGAACATCCGAGGTCAGAACAGTTCATGCAGCCATGCCTGCAGGCAATGCAGACGTGGAGCCACATGGCTGGCAGTATCTTCTGCCTCGATCGGGGTACGGTGGTCTCGCATGGACGCGGCTCGATCCGAACGGATTCCGTCTGGGCGAAATCGTATTTAAAACTCTGAACACCCTCTCGTCGAAGAACAATACCGATTAAACAATTCTCTCGTCAGGCGGGCGACGAACTCACGAACCACAACTGCTCGATCGGATGCCACCTTACGAGACACCTCGATCTAGGCGAGATCCAGCTAGATAGCATCTCCTCGGATGAGCCTTGCAACTTTGCAAGGGTTTGGCCACTGCCTGTACTGCGAAGGCCAAGAACATGGTAGGTAGCGGCTCCGGCAAGTACGTGCAAATGCTCAATGAAATTGTAGCCAAATTGTGATCTGTAGAGTGTGCCGATCGATGCTCATCGGAGTCGGTAGGGCCTGCCGGTCCTGCAGCGCTGGATGGCCAACATTTCCTTGGCTTTTCGTCGCCAGTTTGTACACTATGACACCCTGACAACCGACGATCGTGAAACTACATACCTCGGACTTGGACCAACCAAGGCACGATCAGTTGCCAACTTGCCATGGGTTTGTGACCTCGATCGAGATCCGGGGGGCATGTTTTTTGGTAGGTACAGTAGATTTGTAGCTAAGCTGGTAAATGTGCTCTTTGTTGCAATTACAGCTTTGAGCACCTACTTACTCTGTCAGAATGTGCCTTAATTTTTCCCTCCAGTCATTGGATTACTAATTCTGCGGACATGGATGGATTTTGTCCCTTGCACTTTCTAGTTTCTACCGACGACGATGGATCGGAATGGTAAGCTGCAATCGTTTGCTCTAGTGCTAAAAATAGATCGGAAATCATTGGAACGAAAAGGATCCGTGCATCAGTAGTACGCAGCTTAAATAATCAATCATAAGCAGCAGGGACTAGCGAGTAGTACGAGTAGTAGCGAGCAGGACATGGTGACGGGGTCTCCTCCAACGACCTAACCTGGCCACCTCTCACCTGGGCTGCTACTGCTACTCTGCTAGGCTCTCGACCGGACCGGCCATGGACCCACGTGCCAGTCAGATCAACTTCACGGGGCCCACCCTCCATAAACCACGATCGGAACTGATTTTTCTAATCGTGACGCTGTCAGTTTTGATCTGATAGCGGAGCGCATTCACAGTGCAGGTGTATGCCGTACGCGAGCTCGAAGCGCCTCTTGGTCTTGACTCTTGGATGGGCATCTCTGCTTTCCTCGGCGCACGTGTGGCCCACGTGAGTGAGAGCTCCTTTGCTTTTACTGGGTTCAGGAGGAGGGAGCAGAAAAATATTCAGAGATCTAGCAGATTGGATCTCCATGTCCCCAGCTATCTCCTGCCTCCCTTTCCCGCTCTCTACCACCCTATACCACCACTTTAAAAAGACTCGTATGTAATAGGAAATGATCTAATTGTAAAGATCGGACGATTGAGATTAATTCTGTACCACCAGTTTTTTTGTGTGGTACGGGTGGTATTCATAGGTGGTATTAGTAGCATATGAGTATTATCGGAAATGAAAAATATTTTTGTTGTAATATATGAAATTGAATATATGAAATGATTTAGGTATTGTACTCGTCGGCGGTATGTTTTTTTCAAATAATATTCATTCACCAAATTATTATTTTACCTACAGTAAAAAACTGATAATACCACCGTACTACCAAAGAGTGGTATTGTGTACCGAAAAAGAGCTCATCTCCTGCCTCCCTTTCTCGCTCTCTTTTTTTTTAACAAAAAAGAACTATTTCTTCTTGTTGGATTACAGCAGACTGTGACAGTGTTACTACCCATGGGGAGCTCTGAAGACGCATCTCGTTAATCTAACTGATTAAGAGCAAACTGATTAGTATTTTTTGAGTCTTGCTGCTTCAGGACTTCAGGCAGGAGTGTGTCGTCTAGGTTAAAGACAGGCGAACAAACTTGTCAGCAGCTCAAACTTGTCACACACACAGAGACTTGTATACAGAAAGCGTATAGGAGATGTACATTGCATCAGGAAATATTTACTAATACTGGATCTCAAGATCGCATCTTTGCGATGGGCTCTGAGCGCGCAGAGTTTGCCCAAATTCCAAATCGAGGAGCGCAGTGTTTTCAGCTTCTTTCCTCTCACAATCAATCTGCTGACTTCTTCTTGCGCAGTGTTTTTCTCCCAGAAAAAACTGCCGACTCCTACCAAACAAGAGCAGCCGAACGCTCTCCATGGAAATGGAGCGTTGTTGTGTGCAGGAGATCCCCTCCGTTTCACTGCACGGACATGGAACATGGCTTCAGGGAGTTGATGAGCAGCCAGATGCCCAGATGCTGAAGACAGGTTGAGCTGTGAGGTTCGGGTACCTGTCCCCCAAACAGGCGAGCAGGAGCTCCGGGCGGGAGCTTGCTGATGACTTGGCGCCACCTGCCGATGTCCCTCCCGTGCCGTGCCCCCCTCCTCCACATATCCACATGGCACATCTGATGGAACCAGATTAGACCACCGTCATGTTTAGTTTTTTTCTCTGATTTTTTTGATGTTTTTTTTTTGCCCTTGAGACGTGGACTGTCCATCGACCATCGTTGAAGGTTCCTACTGCTGGTGCGAGTTCAGTATTTTGGTCATATGGTCATGCCTTCAGGGGACGTGTTCTCAAGTCAGAACCACTCATATCAACATGCCTAATACGGTTTCAGAGAAACGTGGTAGCAGTTCACAGCTGATCAGCGCCACTGGCGCAGCTCAAACAAAGTGCAGTGCCCAACCGCCAAACCAACCAAACCAAGCGAGATCGAGAGTGAGAGATCGCGACGCTGACGCGCGCGCACGGCGCGGTGCACGGACACGGAGAACCCGTGCGCGCGCATCGAATCTGCGGCGTACACGAACACGTACACCGGTACACGTCCGCGCGCGGCCGGGAAGCAGCAGCCGCCAAAAAGGGAGGAGGAAAACACGACGCGTGCGCGCGTACGCCTGCGTAGTCGCGCGCTTTTGCGATTGCGATCCCGTGACCTACCTGTAGTAGCAGTATAGCCCGTAGCCGCGCGCGGCTTCTTCACGCGCACGAGAGCGCGGCCAGATGATTGGCGGCGGTGCACGCCACGCCACGCCGCGGCGCGAAGGCGGGGGGCCGCCGCCCGCGCGCGAGTCCGTTCGTGGATTCGACTCGAGGCGACGGCGACCCCAAGCGCCGCGCCCTTTTTTCTCTCCTTTCCTGATCGATCACCCACCTGCCCCGCGGCGCGCGCGGCGACGGGACTCGACGACGGGAGGCCGGAGCGGCGGCCGTCGTCAGGTTCACGGCGCGCCACCCCCGGCCGGCCCGGAGGAGAAAAAGGCTTTCGCTCAGTAGTGGTGTCATCGTCACCCTTTGGCCCTCCCCACCCCCAAGGAAGCTAACTAAAGCCTCCATTAAACAAGAGCGTGCATGCTTAGTCCCCACTCCTTGAGACGAGTCAGGAGTGTGGAGCCGTGTGCGCGGGTTCGGAGGTCCCTGCGCACGAGAGAGAGAGGCGTGTTGAGTGGCGGGTTGGTGGTCCCCGCGCACGCGAGAGTTGCTTCAGACTCGGTGTTCTTCATGCCGTCCGGTGGTCAGTTGGGGTGCAACAGCACTGCGGCGTGGGGTCCTGCACGGCGGTGGCTCCTTCGGTGTGGTGGTGCCTGCCTTCCGCTCCGTTATCTGCGGCGGGTTTCACTTCAGTGGTTTTCGTTACTTGTTTGAGAGGGTGGAGCTGCGGTTTTGCTTTGTCTCTTCTGCCGTTGTTGTGTGTAGAGTTTGGCCGTGTTGATGTCTCAGTCCAACCGTTACAGTTGTGTGGCTCCCCGCGTTGAGGTCCCAATCCAACCGGGCGAGTTTTCTTTTTTCTTTCTTTTCTTTTGCTTGCCCAGGATCATAGTCTTGTATTTTTTTCTTCTATATCAATGAAACAAGCTCTATCTTGGGCGGTTCGTTCAAAAAAAATAAATAACTTAAGCCTCCATTAGCTATTTAGCTGCAAGCCGATGACTTGGGTTAACAAACTCGCCCTCGCCCGTGGCCCTCCCTCGTGCTGCCATTTTTTTAAAGCAGGCAGAACCAGGATCCAGGGTAATCCAGCTGCCGCATCGGTGGAGCAGCCAAGCCATTGACTAACCACCACCGCCGCAGCGGCAGCGCTACAAAGAAAAAGTCTAGAGGCAGGCCACGACGTCCCTACTAGTACTAGTAGCTACGAGTAGCGATGGCTTGCAAAAAAAAAAATAGTCGAGTTCGTTCTTAAACCTGACAGGCAGGGTTTGTTCTCACGCCCATGATTGGAAAGGGCCGGGGCTCGTCATCACGTCTCGCGCGCGCGGCGCGAAAACGGCCGGAGATAAGGCGGCTTGAAATTTTTCATGGGAAAAAATGGTACTGCATCAAAAAAAATGATACTGCATCAAATTGAAAACAGTAGTACCATAGGAAAAATGGTACTGCATCAAAAAAAAAAGGAGAAAGAGCTAGACTTTTCGTTGCTATTGGATTGTGGGACTTGCACATGGGGAATGAAGAATCGTCAAATCGAAAAGCACGGCAAGTCGGCAACGAACACACGCACAAAACAGAACAGAGCCTGAGGAGAGGAGAGGAGAGGAGAGGCTGTGAGCGTCGAGCGACCGAGCGAGCCAGATGCATCCAGCCATCCACCAATCAGGCAGGGCCTGCGACCGCAAAAAGCATCGGGGGGCCCATGCCCCAGGGCAGTGAGGGGGAATCCCATCCGTGCCCCCACCCCACCACTCCTCTCGCAGTCGATGAGCATGCTTTTCCGGATAGCGTCAAAAACCTTTGCTTGGTGCCGAAAACAGCCTGCGCCGTGTTGCTTAAAATGGTCACGAGCACACAAGTTGGTCCTCTGCTTCGCCCGGCCGGCCGGCGCAGCCAACAGCAAACATACTCAGGTGACCTGCGTGGGGCCCGGCGCGGTTAAGCTTGCTTTGAAGCCATACACTGCCCACCCTTTTCTTGTTATCAAGCCATTTTCTGCTAAGAAAGGTCGTGTTAGTGAAGCTTTAGCCTTTCCTTTTTCTCTTTCCGGCTTTTTTGGGTTTGAGGTGGGGGTGAAGGTTTTTCTTTTCTTTTCTTTTATTTGCGTGGCTGTTTGGTCATTTTACCACTTTTTGTGCACGGCCTTCTTTTGTGAAATCGCTCTCGTGAATTAACAGTCGTGTTATTTCCACGTATCTGAATTATACCTCATAATAATGCTTTATTGTTAGCCATTGCATTTCACAAAGTCTCTCGGTCATTACATTTCATAATGCTTTATTGTTAACCATTGCATGTCATTTATCTCGTCAACCGCGTGTCCCTCGAAAAACATGATCAAAGTACAATATCAGGTCCGCTACACTATGTTATCCGATACTACTATATCTCGAAATGTTGGTCGCTTGGGGATCACAATCTTCTCACTGTCACTCTTCCCAAGCGACTATCAAAAGGGGACGGAGGGGTACATCCGTAAGGAATAGGGCACACCAGTAAACATTCTGTCGTTTCTACTTCTGACTTCATCCTTTCCAAATTTCAGAAATGTTAGGACGATGCCACGATACAAAGTAATCGAACGAGCATGCAAACTCCTCGTGACTTTCTTTGGCCAACTCCCATTGCAAAGCGGTACGACATCCATACTACTTTTTGCATGGTATTTACCGGATCGGCTGTGTTTAGTTGGGTAAATTCACCCACCAATTTCCTATTCACTAGTTATATCTTCTCTCACAACATGTGACTTAATGCGGTAACTTTGCATCCAAATCCATTGTAAAGCATTATTCATTCACGCCAATGTGTCCACACCCAAAATCGCTAAATGCCAAGCGGTCCCATTGAAGATTCACAGCCATGGAAGCCGTACTTTGAATTTGATCTTTATTTTCTTCCAAAATTCACGGGTGGTGTTTGCGTGGGTTGTGGAATGTGGGATTACATCTTTTTCACCAGTCCCCATCCAGTGCGTTTTTTTTCAAAGATCTACACAGGGCACACAATGTGCACGCGTGCCCCCTTTCCGGGCAGTAAATTTCCACAAGCCCAATCATCATTCCTCAAGACATGCAAGGAACATAACGGAGGTGGCAGGTGGGCAGCCGATCGAGCTCAACGCAACGGCGACCTTTTCGCGCCGAAATGTCAACCGGGGGGCAAATCCGTAACCTCACCTCCCCGAGCGGTCACTCCGAGCGAAAGCATCGGCGCAGCGACCCCATCCGTCCGTGGACCATGCTCCCGGCATCGTCTTCTTCCACGAGCCGAGGGCAGTCTCGTCACTTCCGCCGCCTCCCTTCTCCACCGTGCTGCGAGGTGCGGAGCGATCACCGCGAGCTCCCCTCCCTCACTCCCACACATATAAAATTTGCTCCACGCACACGCACACAGTCGCGCCACCCCCACCCCAATCCGTGAATTAAACTAGTGCCGCAAAAGCAGAGCGGAGGCCCCTCCACCACCACCACCGCTTCTTCTTGGTTTTGCTGCTGCTGGTGTTGCTGCTGCGGCTGGGTCTCTCCCCTTTTCCTTCGCTTCTTCTCCCGCCGCCGTACAAAAGCTGTGGATAGGGAGTAGCAGCTGCCTGGGGAGGAGGGAGGAGGGGTGGAGAGATCGGGCGCAAAAAGTTGTTTGGCGCTGTGTTCGTCGGCTGGAAAGTTGTGTTTTTTTTTCTTCTGTATCTCGGGGTTTGGTGGATTGCTTGGGGTTGATTCGCTGGGGGTTTGTGTTGCTGGCTCCTGTGCGTGCGGCCATGGTGGGGAGGCGGTGGTAGTGGGGCGTGTGTGAGCTGCGCTGGTTTGTGGTGGAGTGGAGGAGAATTGGTGCTCGGGAGAGGGAGGGATTGCCGGATTGGGGAAGGAAGGGGAGAGAGACAGCCGGTGCGGTGAGGTGATGTATGGCTCGCCGGTGTCCAAGGATCTGAACCTGCCGGTGCAGCCGCCGATGACGTCGTCCGGGCTGCTGCGCTACAGATCGGCGCCGAGCACGCTGCTCGGCGAGGTCTGCGAGGACTTCCTCCAGCCAGGCCCGCGCGCCGGCAGCCCCGACCCTGGCGCCGCCGACAACGTCTTCACCAGGTTCCTCGCCGACCACCAGATCAGGGACAAGCCGCCGGCGCCGGCGCCGCGTGCCCACTTCCCGGACACGGCCGCCATGGCCTCCCAGCACCAGCAGATGATGTTCCACTCCCAGCAGCAGCAGCAGCAGCAGCAGATGGCCGCCGTCGAGTCCGGGCTGTACCGCACCGTGAGCTCCGGCATGGAGGTCCCCACCGCCGGCGCCGACGCCGGCGCCGGCGCCGGCAGCCTGATCCGGCAGAGCAGCTCCCCTGCCGGGTTCCTCAATCATTTGAACATGGACAACGGTTGGTCCCTCCTCCTTAGACCCGGCCTTCTTTTGGTACTCCCATAGTTGCCACTCCTGCCATGCTCGCTCCCTGCGCCGCAATTATTGCCGCTCTGTTCTTGGCGAGGTTCTTGTTGGTAACAAAACATTTCTATTTCCGGAACTGAGCGCGCCCGCCCTCCGCTTTGCTGATCAATTCAGGGTACGGGGGCATGCTGAGGGCCGGCATGGGCGTCGGCTTCAGGAACGGCGGCGCCAGCGCGGCCGCCGCGGCCGACTCCACAGCCGGCGTTGGCGGCGGCGGCAGGCTCAAGGGCCAGCTCAGCTTCTCGTCGCGGCAGGGCTCCCTGATGTCGCAGATCTCGGAGATGGGCAGCGAGGAGCTCGGCGGGAGCAGCCCCGAGGGCACCGGCAGCGGCCGGGGCTACATCCCCGGGTACCCGATGAGCTCCGGGTGGGAGGACTCGTCGTCGCTCATGTCCGAGGGCCTGTCCGGGATGAAACGCCCGCGGGACTCTTCTGAACCCGTCCAGGTGCGTCTCCGGCGGCCGCCGCGTCGTCCACTACTGTTCCATCGCCGCCGCTTCCATTTCTCCCCCTAGCGTATCCGCGCGATGATGATGATGATGATCTGCTCTGACGATGATATCGGTGCAGAGCGGCCTGACGCAGCAGTTCAGCCTGCCCAAGACGTCGTCGGAGATGGCGGCGATCGAGAAGTTCCTCCAGTTCCAGCACGCCGTGCCCTGCAAGATCCGCGCCAAGCGCGGGTGCGCCACGCACCCGCGCAGCATCGCCGAGCGGGTGAGTGAGCGAGCTGGAACCGGGCATCGACTCTGTACACTTCCGAAATCTGCTGTTCAATTGGCTGATGCCTTCGATCCTCTCTGACCAATGATGGCCGTCCAGGTGAGGAGGACAAAGATCAGCGAGCGAATCAGGAAGCTCCAGGAGCTCGTGCCCAACATGGACAAGGTACTGACCTCACACCTCACCTCGCTGCGCATCTTCCTGTAGCCCCTGCACCAATTCCGGCTGGTCTTTTATCTCATCTCCCCAAATAGGAAATAGCCATAGATCACAGTCTCTCTCTATGGCTCGCAAATCTGCCATGCCCATGTCTGAGGACCACCACCCTCCAGAATTGACCCGTGTACTTGCGTTGCGTTCCTCTCCTACCTGCAGCAAACCAACACTTCAGACATGCTGGATTTGGCCGTCGACTACATCAAGGATCTCCAGAAGCAGGTCAAGGTACGTACGATCGATCTCGTCATCCCCCCGCAAATGATCACCTGTCGGTAGCGCTTAGTTGCCAATGTCAACTTGCCAATTGCCAGTGACGTCCAAATCAGGAAGCTGATTTGCCCTGTGGCTGACGGCGAGGGTCACCTGCAAATTGCCCTTTTTACATGACTTAACTATCTGATCTGAATTACTCGATCCAAAAAAAGGGGGAAAACTAAGCTTTGACAGTGATCTGTTGTTAATCCACTGAAGGTGCTGAACGAGAGCCGCGCCAACTGCACCTGCTCGGCGAGCAAGAACCAGCAGTAGTACTACTCCGGCTGAAGCGCCGCTCCGGGCAAGAACACGCAAGAGGCCTGCATCATTTGGAAATTTTCAGAGAGTTGTAAAAACAAAATTTGTAGCTCTCATTTTCTTCTCTGGGTTGGAGTAGAGGCAGCAGGGAAATGGAGTGATCGAGCACCGGGCCGAGGGGAGAGTCTGGGGCAGTGGCATCATCAAGTATTCAAGCGATGTGAGATATGGGGGGGAGAGGGAGAATTGTATAGTACTTAGCTTTTCGCTGTAACTTCTGCTATATACTCCGTCCTGCACGCCCCCATGTCCATTTGCATCTCCGTAGAAGATTACTGCTGCTTTGCTTCTGTGTTTGTACTGTTAATTAGCGGCAGCAGCAGCAGCAGCTGTAGGGTTTAGTGTAGCACCACCATTTTTAGGCCATCGCCACACCAAACCTCTTCTCACAATTTCTCATCACCAATAAATACTAGTACTAAATTGCATTGACATTTGCGATGCGGAGACGAGTTCACGGGATCCAGCACAGGAGAAGGTTTGATCAGTGAACTGATCCCGAGTTCATTTCCTGCGAACGGTCACTGTCCCTTCGCCTACTCCTTGTTCGAAGCGAGACCTGAGACTGAAACCGTGGGAACTCGGCATGCCCGCCAAGTTTTCTGCGGGGGCCGCCGTGCTTTCCTCTGTTTTGTTCAGACGCTTTTGCTGGTTGATCCGTTTCTGGCATTCAGGCTGGGAGGAGAGGAAAGATGATGGAGGCGTGTGGGGTCTCGGGGAGAGCGACGACGGGGATGGCGCCGGCCGCGTCGTCAATTCGTGAGAGCGGCCGCGGCATCCGCATCCGGCTCGGCCTCGCTCATCTCGTCGCACGCGTGCACGGTCACGAGACACGGAAATCTTTGCTCCGTTTCGTGGAGGAGAAGATAAGGTTGGACGGAGCTTTTATTTGCCTGAGGGAAAAAGATTCATGGTCATCAGGCAGAGAGAAAAGAAGAAGAAGCAACTGCTAGGTTCTTGTTGCTAAGAGCGGATCTTTGGTTAGTGGTAATCATCATGAAATCTTTGATTTTTTGTTCGTTCGTGAGAATACAAGTATATACGCATGTAGTACCTGCGGTAGGTTTGGTAGGCCGGAGCAGGATTGTGGATTGAGATCTGCCTTTACGGGTACTTTCTTGACGCGCACGCGAGTACCCTCCTGGATCCCATCGAGGACGATGCCCCTCCTCCTCTCCCATCGCCGATCGGAGGAGAAATCCACAGCACGGGAAGGCGTGTGCGGCCGGGCGCCCCGCGGCGTGGTCCCCCGGTGGCGGCCGGCAGGCGCGCCGTGTTTTCCCAGACGAAACGGATCCGCGTCAGCGGCGGCGCGGGCAGGATCGCGGCCGTCGGATCGTTCCGTGCGGGGGGAGGGCGTTGGCGGCGGCCGGCGAAAGCGACGCGCCTCTGCCCGCATCTACTGACCGCCGCCGCAGTGGTGTGGCCACTGGCCACTGGCCAGGGAGAGGGAGATTGGAGGCCGCGCGTGTGGCGGGCGGCCGTTTTGACGGCGCTGTCGCGCGCCGCGAGAAAGTTTTGGCCCGCGACGCGCGGCCCTTGTCATGGTTAGCTAGAGTTGGTTTCCAAACAAACCATAGCTACACCTTGTATCAAAAAAAAAAAGAATCAAATGAAGTAATTTTCTGAATCAAATTTGTACTACGTACTCTAAATGTCAAACAGATGAAATTACTTTCAAATCACTACGTACTCTAAATGTCAAACAGATAAAATTACTTTCAAATCAAATTTGTTCTATGACGCAAAACTGTTTGCCTACAATCATGAGCCTCATAACATTTGGGACGAGCAATACCAAAATTCCAGATGCAAGGAAGCTTTTGAGCGAACTGAATTTGCACTTTTTTTTTACCTTCACGTGAAAGAGCGGCGTTGTCTTTGGAGGGAGGAAAAACCGAAAATGACAGAGGAGGTGGAAGATAAGGGGCAGAGACATGCAGAAATACTTGTCGTGACAATGAAAGGAGGTTGGGTTTTACTGTCCTTTAGATTGTCCACAGCAACGTCACGCATCTGCAAGTTCAAACGACGGCTATGACCGGATCAGAGAGAAGGTTGGCGTCTCGCAAAAGAGCCAGACCTCCAGCAGTGTCCCTCTCCGGTCGCGCATCCACCCAGCGCACGGATGCGGCAGTTGGCTCCCGCGTTTCCGCGGCCGTGCCGAGCCGCTCGCTGGTCAACGCGTTGCCGCCGGAGTCTTCGAGGAAGGGATGCAGACAAGGGAAGAGTGTTGCACCAGATTCCTCGAGGAAAGAAGCTACTGGTCGTCGGATTCGGACTCGGGAGGCACATCCCTGCCAGGAGGCTGTCGCGTCGCCGCTCCCGGTGGCCGCCGCTCCCTGGAGGCCGCTGGAGTCTCATATGGCCGGCGCCGGATCGAGAGAGTCTCCGCCGTCGCCGGATCGAGGAGCCCACCCCTGCTCAAGGCGGAGAGGAGGGAGAGGCGGCGCCGCTCCTGCTCCGTCTCCGCGTCGTGGAGCTGCTCCACCGCCGGATCGAGGGAAGCCGCCCCTGCTCCAGGCGGAGAGGAGGGAGAGGCGGCGCCGCTCCTGCTCCATCTCCGCGTCCTGGAGCTGCTCCGCCGCCGGATCGGGGGAAGCCGCCCTGCTCAAGGCGGAGAGGAGGGAGACCGCGAGGCCGCTGTCGCGTGCCTACTCCGCGGGGGACGGATTGGCGTGCCGCCGCTCCTGCTCCGCCTCCGCGCCGTGGAGGAAGAGGGCCCGAGGCCGCTGTCGCGCGCCTGCTCCGCCGGGGACGGATTGGCGCGCTGCCGCGCCTCCTTTGCCCGCGAGCGTCGTCTAGCGCAGCAGAGGAGCCTGGGGAGGGATGATCGGGGAGGGAGCAGGGGATGGTGGCGCGGAGATGGAGGAAGGCGAGGCTGGTAGTTGGCGCAGGGGGATGAGGGAGAGGAGAGAGGTACCCAAGATTGAGGGATGGGAGGCTTGCACTCCCAAAATGAAGGTGAGTTTGCGAGTTGTTGGAGTGGTCTACATTGCACATCGCTCACCTATTTTGAGTATGGGTGACGGGATGAGTGTGTTGCTGGAGATAGTCTAACCCACCAAAGCCGTGTCTCTAGCCTCCGGATATCCGGTCTCCACGCGTGTCATTTTCCAACCGTCATGCCTGTGAGAGGTGCTCTGCACGGCAAGCGCCCTTGCACTACGTTGACCGGCCCCGCTCGTTGGAATCACTAGATCGGGGGTATCATTAGCGCCTTGTTTAGTTCCAAAAGTTTTATTAAAATTTCTCACTTAGAGAATCGTGACAATTCATTTCTTCTCTTGCGATCTAATGCAAAAAAATTCACTTTTTTTCACCCACCTAAACAGGGCCTAGGTCGTAAACCCTAGACCACCTCCAGTACTTCCAATGCTATGCTAGGATGATGAGCAGGGGAAGTCAGGTTACAGATCGAGACAAACCTTGGCGGGCTGCTCGATTAAGAAAAGAGTTAAAATGGCAAGGTCAACCCGTGCGATTTGTCAACCTCCATGAATAAAAGCGTCCTTGTAGTACTAGCTGCCGCCGGCGATGTTCTTGTTGTGACATCATGCAATGACCCTGGCCAAAAGGAAAGGTGGTGGACAAGTGCCTGGCGGCGCATCCACGTCTCCACGAGACCACTGCACGAGCTATGTCCGATCCATGAGCAATTGAGCATGGCGGCCGGTCTATGGAGCGCACCATCCAGGCAGGCGGAGCTCGGTCATTTAGGTTGTATCCAACGCCATATAAATGGCAGATATCTACTTTTTTTTAGAGCAGTGCGCGCGGATGCAACGCGACACGACTCAACAGTCGTGTGTTTTTCCACCTGTATGTAACAGGATCAAACAAGCAGGGACAACACGTTCACATCCGATGTGAGAATGCACGATTACACAAACACCCTAGCACATTCGGGTGGGGGTGGATCGTGGCCCGGCACGCACAACAACAAAAGAGAAAAGAGGTGCACTGCCCCTCACTGCTATGCTATTTATTAAGCAGCTCCGCAATCTTGGTTAACTGTCGAGCATACCAAGCAATAACTACCATTCAACAAATATGGACACGGGTACAATAATGCTAACTAGTAGCAAGGTACCCACGTAAATAGTGCGGTTAGAATAGCATTTTTAGAATTTTTATCCAAAACATCTAAAATCTTTAATTAGCTAATACATAATTTTTAAACTTCCTAACAAATTTATCGAAATAGTTGTACATGCCCACAACAATTAAAGTTAAAATCAAAACTCAAAAATAAGAGGTTATGTTTTACTTTATTTTTAATCTTATATATCTTTCATTTTTGTTGCTAGTGTGCATTACCTTGTCCTGTAACATATTCAATATAAACTATTCTCTTGTTTACTTTTTATTAATATAAAATTATTTATTATGATTAAAGATTTATATATATTTCTATATGTCTATTTGACATAACTCTTATATTTTTCTAATTTAAGTTAATTCTATGGTATACATGATTCAATATGAATCTTTAGATTTACTATGTTTTATTTACAAAATTATTTTAAAAATAATAGAAAATATGTTTTAGGGATGAACTAATATCTTTTAGTCATCGATCATCTTCTTTCCTCGTGAAAAATTTCTCTCTCCCTCCTCTCTCTCTGTGTGTCTCTCTCTCCCCCTCTCTCACTCCCTCTCTCTCTCGTGGGATGAACCGATATCTTTTAGTCATCGATCATCTTCTTTCCTTGTGGAAAACTTCTCTCTCCCTCCCCCCTCTCTCTTCTGTGTATGTCTGTTTGTCTATCTAGGTATCGTCTCACCTCAAGGTAGTAATATCTTTGGTTACCTGTTAGGTATTTTGCTTGGTAGTCTACTTCCAGCAGCACTACCAGCTAGCGGTGACGGAGGGCGATAGTAGTGTTTAATTGTGTATGTAACCTTTACTCGTCAAGATTGCAATCACATATGGCATGCATAGTGGCTTTGTCAAAGCCCAAGCTACTTCAACAGTTGTCAACACTTCTCGTGTTTGATCTTCATATAGCGTAAACACCTCTCCTCTTTTGTCCCAAGACTATGAGCCACCATTTGAAGTCCATCGAGTTGTCGTGTTTGGTATTGTTACAAAAGCTACATTGTCTTATTTAAAGCAGAATAGTTACACATCTCTTCTTCAATTGAGAAAAATATTAGTTCAACCTCTTATTTTTATTTTCTTGAAAGGATCAATTGAATTGAGATTATATACAATCTCGTCCATTATAAATTAGATATAGTAAGATCAGTTGTTGTATATTATTATATTTTTAACTTCTTTTGCGACTATCTTTTTAACCTATTATTAATGTGAGAACATTATAGCTATTTTATGCTAAAATATTAATATTATTGACATAAGATATTGATAAAAATTATGAATAGACACGTCCATGTACTATTTTTATTATTTAAATATCTAAATTAGTAAGTTATTAATTATATTTGGTATGAATTCTTTAGTTAGCTATTTTGCTTGTAAAAACCAACTACTAACTTTTTATAGTCTGAATTTGTTTATGGATTTAGAGATTTATTTATTGTATTTAGTATTGCAATCATAGATGTACATTGGCACATCATCCTCTCAGCCAGAGACCGAGGAACATATGTTGTCCATATATCTAGTATTTGTGCCTTCATCTCTTCTTGCCTTTCTCTTCAGCCTGTTCTTTCTTCGTCCTCTCTGCCATAGGGACCGGACGCATGTTGTCCATATCTCTAACACCTACGCTTTCATCTTTTCTTGTTTATCTCCCCAGTCTATTCCTTCTCCCTTGCTCTCTCATTATGTTTTCTCAATACGATCAACAGTGTATTGCTAACATACATGGACACTTCATGTCTCCATTGTTTTTTTAAGACGTGCGTAGCATGTATTTCATTAAGGAGAGGAGAAAGGTCTGTTTACAAACAACGATACAAAGGCTGGACGACAACAACCCCCAAACAAAAGAAAGAACCAACCGCTACCAAAACAAGGCTACCTAAGAGCGCGGGGGCAACATACGAAGACCAAGCAAACCAATCCCAGCAAAACCAGCACGGGACCACCTCCGGGCTTCCTCCAGGATTAGCGGTGCTAGTGACACCGGCTGTAGTGTCGCCCTGCCATGCACACGTTTGTTCCTCTCTTTCCAAAGCGACCAGACGACCAAAAGTGCCAAGGAGTCGAAACCTTTGCGCTGAATCTTGATAACCTGCTTCCTAGCATCTAGCCACCACGTGAAGTAAGGCACCTCCTCCTGCGGCGTCAGCCGGTCTAAGCCGAAGTAACGGAGCACCCTAAACCAGGGTTTCCGACTGTGAACACATCCAAGAAGGAGGTGATCCAAAGTTTCGACCGCTTGTGCACAAAGGGCACAATCATCTAAGTCATGTAGACCATGTCGACGTAATCGGTTCGAAGTCCAACAACGACCATGCAGCACTAGCCAGCCAAAGAAGCGACACCGCCTAGGAGCCTGCACCTTCCATATGCGCTCAGCTCCGGCCAGCGGGATCCTACCAAAGAATAGTGCTCGGTAAGCAGAGGCAGAGGAGAGCTCCCCTGTAGACGACCATTTCCAGATGAACCTGTCCGGCTGGTCGGACAACTGGAAGTCCTGAACGAGGTCCCAGAGACGAAGGTATTGGACGACCACGGGGACAGTGCGAGGGGCATCCCGAACAGAGCAGGATTTATGAATCCTAGCCGGGACTGCGTTCCAAAGCTGAGGGGCTAGCTGAAGGACTGAGCACCCATTGATCCAGTGATCCATCCAGAATAAGGCGCGTGACCCATCACCAACTTGCACTGTGACTGAAGCACCAAAGAAATCCTGAGACGACCGATCTGCCCGGAAGTGGTACCCCGACCAAGTCTTGTCGGAGTCAACCCTGGCTAACCAAAGCCACCGCATCCGTAACGCGAAGCCCATGAGATGCAGGTTGGGAATGCCAAGGCCGCTGTAAGGAGTAGGGCAAGCCGCATTGACCCAAGCCACAACACACTTCCCCCCCGCAGCCACCTCCGATCTGCACCACAAGAATCCACGTACCAACTTCTCGATAGCACGGATAGCCCAGGGTGCGATCTTCGTGGCCATAGAGATGTGTACTGGTATAGCGCACAGTGTAGACCGGGCAAGAATGAGACGACCACTTCTGTTCAGCATTCTACTTTCCAAGGCGGAAGGCGTTTAGCGACCTTGTCAACGACCGGCTGCATAGCAGATTTAGGCAAATGCCAGGGTGAGAGTGGTACCCCTAGGTAGGTACACGGGAAGTCAGCACACTGACAGCCGAGAGTGTGAGAGATCAAGTTTACTTGATCGTCCTCACACCGAATCGGGAAGGCCTTGCTCTTAAAAAGATTAGTGGCAAGGCCCGTCGCCCGGCGGAAAAGATCCAAGATCTCTCGGATCATAACCAGATCTAGCACGACCGGAGAAATGAAGATGACCACATCATCTGCATACAAGGAGACTTGCTGCCTGATAGAGCTAGGGCGCAGTGGAGAAAAGAGACCCCTCGAATCAGCTAGCTTGATCATGGCGCTGAAGCATTCCATGACCAGGACAAAAAGTATGGGTGATAGAGGATCACCCTGCCTGAGGCCACGAATTGTTGCTCGGTTTCATGACTCTTTATTCGGTAGATGGCATTGTCTCACTTTTGTACCATCATTGCGTCTGAACAACAGATCGTCCAGGCAAAAGTGTCAACCTGTATCATACTACCTTCTTTGTCTATATGGACACCTTGTTACCATACATGGAGACCTTCTTCCTTCAACGTCTACTATTATTACTCAGTCCTTCATCTCTTCGTCAACCATGGCGGGCCATATTGCTAGTCTGTAGCACTAAAGATCACCGTTTCTAAAAAAATATCATCACAAAGACCTCCTTTTTCTCCTGTAAATCAACAATAACCTTCTCTCTCTTTCTTCACCAGCTGAACACCAGCCTGTTGTAGCTCCTCCCAAATCCACCATTTAGAGCACAACCGCAGTGCTTTCATTTACTCCCACCCACAACACGACCACCAAAAATCCAATCACCAAGGGGCTCTAGCGGTAATGGTCTTCACCTTCAAAATCATGCGGTGACAACCTCGTCTATGCAGATTTTGCTCCGCTAGCATGCAGAGTGGTATGACGAAGACCAGCAACATCCGTCCGCGAGCTAGTGTTCAGTGCAGTGCCCGCGAAAAGTTGTGGCTTGTGGCTGTAAGCAGGCTTGACACACACAACACATCTACCTCGAATTTCATCAGCATGGGTGATGTTGGAGATGGGCATGGGTGCTTGAGTAAATAGTAATGGCGATGTGCATGGCCCTCGTTTTCCTTCCAATAGGGTCCAAAACCCTAGATCAAATTTACGGTGTGAGCACCAAACAACAGACCATTCTTTCAGGGGTACTTTTGAAACAATGATCTTTCTATTCCTAAATTGAGAGTTTTGTTACAATATTTTTAAAGTACCAGTAGTACTTGCATGTACTTTTATTTTGAAAAGAATTAAATACATTTAGATATAATTAAAAAGGTATCATTATTACTGCTCACTATTTTGGTACTTTATCCCAACAAATTGGTACTTCTCTTTAGGTACTTCACGACACTTTGTCTCCGCCATTCGATTTTCACGGGATGGACAACTCTCATTTTTTTCAAACACTTCTAAATTAAATGATAGAGAAGCTGAGGTTTGTTTTGTTTTACCTCCATCCTTATGATGCTCCATAGAGTCATAGGGGGGAAGGGATTACTTAATTCTCTTCAAAATATCTTGTATCTCTTCAAAATATCAATTGTTTGAATTGATCTAGATCGTTAGATCTTCATAAATCCAACGGTATATATCATTTTATTTTTTAAATTAACATGAGAATTTATAGGTCACATAATCTAGACAGTTAGATCTTCATAAAATTCAACAATGTATATTCTTCTCTTTTTTAGATTAACGTGAGAATTTCTAGACCCTCTCGGCGAACGTGGTGGCTTTATTTTGTATTTCTCAAGAGTGTTTGCGAGATTAATGTTATATGTTTAGTTTTTTCTAAAGTCAATTTTTTTTAATTTGACCAACAATATCTCTGAAAAATAAGTAGTCTATATGGTTATTTTGCTATTTTTAGTCAAAATTGGAAAGGCTTGATTTTGAAAAATGTTTAAATGTAGTTATATTCATAGAGCATAATTTAGTAGGGAGGGAGTATCCTACACATACACCACATGCACACTCATCCAATTTTTTTATTTGTCAAAATGGGCGGTTGATCTTTAACGACGATATTTACTTAGATAAATAACTATGATTTTACATATATATACTAATAAAAACATGTTCCATGCCTATGTTTTAATTTGAAGCATCTACAATTATTACTACTCCTCTATTTTTGTTGCTAATTTCTAATTCTGAATTTATTTATTTACTAATTGTATTTGGCAAAGACTCTATTATCAAGTCCTAGTTTCCTTATTTTTAATTCTGAATTTAGCTTTATTTAATTCTGAATTAGTATTTACTAATTGTATTTGAGGTGAACTCTTTAAGATATTGAGATATTCTATACCGTTAGATCTTCATAAAATCCAACGGTCCATATTCTTCTCTTTTTTAGATTAACATGAGAATTTCTAGACCCTCTCGGCGAATGTGGTGGCTTCTTTTAACATTGAAGTATTAATTTAGCTTTATTTAATTATGAAATTAGTATTTACTAATTGTATTTGAGGTGGACTCTTTAAGATATTAAGATATTCTATACCGTTAGATCTTCATAAAATCCAACGGTCCATATTCTTCTCTTTTTTAGATTAACGTGAGAATTTCTAGACCCTCTCGGCGAACGTGGTGGCTTCTTTTAATGTTGAAGTATTAAGATAATAATAGATACTAGTTTTTTTTGCGATTGTGTAGTTGTTGTCGTCGCCTTTGCCTAGGAGCAATAGCTGGTTGAAGTCCGCAAATCGATCCACTGCAGCAGGTACTGTGGGGCAGAAGCCTTCCTCCCCTAACGTTGGATTTGCCAATGAGCCCCTCCTCCGTTTTTGAGAAGAAAGGAGGAAGAAAAGGACGAGGAAGAGGGAGAGAAGAGGAAGAACCCCTAGATAGGTGCTGGAGCTGGCTCTACCATTGGTTGTGTGACAACCCCACCCGAGATAAGTCCGCACTATCACCTAAACCAATCCACTTTGGTCATTAAGTGATAATAAGAAATCATCCCGTTGAGTGTTGCCGGGTCATAGCCCGGTAAATCACTTGTAAACCACACAGAGGATCGAACACGCCTACATTAAAACTCCCACGAAGAAGAGTCCAGAGTACCTTACAAATTAATCCAAATTCCCGTAGGGTCAAATTATTACAACATTGTTCTTGTATCAAAGGTAAATGGTTCAGTGTTTTGAAGACAACGGAAAATAAACTAATCGATAACTTGGCATCATGGGAGGCCACCCATAACGCCTTTATTCCTCGTCATCCACCCATTCCAGCTCCCAGACGGGTGGAATTTCACCAGGCCAAACATTATCACCTGAAAGCAACATTTATAGCAAGGCTGAGTATACTAATATTCAGCAAGACTTGCCCATCTAAAATAAAAGACTTAAGCTTCTAATCATGCTTGGCTTTTGGCTAGTGGGTTTGTTTTGCCAAAAAGCGACTAAGGAGTTAATCCTTACTTTCAATATTTTAGCTCAAATTCTAGTAGATCACGTTATTACTAGATAAGCAACTATTGCAAGCATAAGTTGTGCAAACAATTAATCAAACATCAAGTTTAACAACATTTCATCATAGAGGGATTATCATGGCCAGATAATTAAGCACTCTCGGATAACGGTGAGAGGCCGACGATTGATCGATTAATAACCTTGCAAGGTGGACCTAAACATACGAGAGAAAACACCCACAACGAGTGCATTCAACCAAACGGTTCTTGTCATTCCTCGGATTAGGATCTGATGCCACAGTCCTAGGTACAAGGCTAGCTGGCATGCCTCACACTAGCATCCAGCATCACACATGCACCACAGTTTGCAAGACTGGGGACGCAACCCAAGATTAGTAGCTTAAAGTTCCCGCACCGCATCATTCAGGTACTAGGCTTACCGTACCTATTTCCGACAAATGTTTAGTACGTTCAAACGCTTAATCTGTTAACCACTGGACCGGAGCCCAAAATCCCATGCTCTTACCACGTGAGCAATCCAATTTAACAAGTCTTATGATTCCAACATAAGAACCTATTCTCGCGAGCGAAATACATCACTCGACTTGTACTGGGTCCTTAGTGTATAGCAACTAGCAACCTAGCATACTAGTAAAGGATCATAGGTACTTATGGATCATGCAACTAGGGTTTCAATCCAACTCCTGAACGTAAATGCACATAGATAATCAAGCATGAATTCAAAAATTTAAAAAGGAAACACATAGGTAAATGTTAAACCGGGGCTTGCCTTCGGCAGCTCCAGCAGTCAGACAATCTTCCGAACTTTGGTCCGGGTCTTGATCTACGGTCACGAAGTGTACGTCTCCTCCTGCTCCCTCGTCCTCGTCAGCCGGTACGAGCGTATAGCTACCGTCAGGGACTTCTATACGGGGAATGCTTATGCAAGAGTTAATTGGTGATGATGGTATAAACAAACACAACAACACACATTAAACCTAGGATGACATGTTGACCATATTCACCTAGATAAGAATATATTCAGCATACTCTTCCTCAAAGATCAATCATTCAACCATGTACTTAATTATTAATTTGGTAGTGATTGTGTGCACATCTATACAAATAATTTAGAAACACTTCACAAACCACCACATTATTTTTTAGGGATCCAACAGTAGCATTTCCTAAAGTGAAATACACACAAGTCTAATAAGGAGTGATTTTTTTATTTCTCTTTTTAATATACTTAGTTTCTTCCAAAAATTATTCTGGTTAAACCATGCAATATCTTACAGTGAGAATTTTTGTATGAGCACACGGTACTACAACAGAGCTACTGCTAAAATTTCGTAGCCAACAGAGCTATATACTGAGCATAAAAAAATACGACAAGTTATTCCTAGCAAAAGCTAGAATATTTAATACAAAGAAAACTACTCATGCACTGGAGCTCAAATTATACATAGAGTCTATATGGACTATAACTAGGCTACACACCAAAAATTAGCTCCAGAAACTAAATCTACCAGGCTACACAAAAATAACCATTTTCAGCCTTGATATTCACAAAGTATTTATACAGAGAAATATATAACTAAACTACAGCCCAACTTTATACCACAGCACAAACATGATATAAACATCATCTATCCCAAAGATAAGCATCACTGGAGCACTAGAAACTGAACTATAGATTTAACTTTATAAACAAGCATCATTTAGAAACAGATATATAGACAGTTCCTAAATACATGATAAAATTACCAGTAACACATCTAAGCCTCGCAAGATTATATCTACAAGATGAGCCACAGAAAGCGTTCCTATGAAGCTGTACAAAACATATACCCAAATCTAGCATAAATGCTAAATAAATCATAACTAGAGTTTCACTCAGTAACTTTGTGCAAAAACTTAGGTATAGCTTATTCTAGTGCTGACTACCAACATATCCAAAGATCAAACCTAGCACATGAGTACAACTCAAGTTATGAACAAACCTACTCAAACTGAGTTTGAATTTTCATTCAAAATCTACACATCAAAAGTATATACAGCCTTTCTAAAAGATGTAGATCTACTCACAAGGAAACCAAAAAAATGGTTTTGCATTTTTATGATTTTTCTATGATTTACTAGGCATTTTACAAGTTACTGGACTTAAGAGAAAAAGAAGAAGAATCTTCTTTCACAGTAGACCCTAGAAAGACTCGAGGCTTCACAACCATACCCTTGGCTTTTACGGATGGGACCCTACAGAGACTTCTCCCTCACAACCATGCCCTCCCGCGGGGGAGCGAGCTCGCCGACGGTGAAGGACGGAGGTTATGAACAAGCGACACAGGAGTGAGATTCAGCTCACCACCGGTCGATTGGAGGTGGTGGATGGGTCGGGGAAGTCTCCGGCGAGCGGCGGCGCATCCGCCTCGGCTCGAACTCCGGCGAATGCTGGGGCGGAGCTAAGCCATGGGTGCTCTGGGAGGATCGAGTAGGTACTAGAGAGGAGGTCTGGGTCATGCGTTGGTCACTGGCGCGAGCGGAGGAGAAGTTCATCGACGGCGGCAATGGCGGACGACGGCGGCGCTGTCTGCGCGTGTGCCAGCGAAGGGGAGGGGGTTTTATAGGAGGCGCAGCACGCTGAGGCGGTAACCGCCCAGGTCGTCGCATCGGCTGGGGTCACGGTGTGGCTACAGCGACTGCGACGTGGGGTGGCACGGCCGGCCAATGGCGGCCTCAGCGTGTGCGCTCCGGCGCGTGCGGGTGCGCCGCGTGGCACCAGCCTAGTGCCTAGTCGCGTCACCTACCACCTCAACACAGTGATCACGGCCACCTCTATGGACCGACGGACCCCCGGGTGCATCGACATCCGTGGCCGGTCGCTCGGCAGCGAACCGACGTGGCGCGTGCGCGCGCGCACGACGGCTGCGTGCGAGTACGCATTCCGGCGCATTTTTGTTTCGGTGTGCACACGTTTGACCGATCAAAACTCAAGATTTTGCTATAGAAGTGAACCACGCTCCAATTGACAAAGTTGTAGATCAGCCATTCCTCTACAACTTTTACAAAGGTCGACAGGTGTTTTACTCAACAGATCGAGCATGAACTGCAAGCAAACTTCCTGATTTTCTCAGCGCTCATGAACAGGAGCTGCAGGCGAAGACCAAGGCTTTTCACCAATTTAAACTTCGAATTAGACTTGCCACCCAAAAGCAAAGTTGTTTGTCTTGAAAAACTGAACAACTTTTGTATTGGCAGAATTTGTAGTGTTTAGGTGAAATTTGGAGAACGTGCCAAAAGTTCTAGCTAGGGTTTAAGGATCAAAGGGTTTGACCTAGGGTTTGACCTCAACTTTGACTAAGTGGTTAAGCACTAGTGATCAAGAAGTGATTAAGAAGATGATTAGCACTAAACAACACTTGATTAAAAACATGGGGTGTTACAGGTTGGTTCCTCTACCTCTATGATCATTGCCGTATCCTCCTCGCCGCCTCCTCTACACCATTGGACCCCAAGTAATCAAGATTTATTCACAAGGAGTCGTCGCCCATGAGAGCATCAACAATCGCTACATCTTGGAGCCCGAGGCCGACTGCGATGATTTAGGGTTTCATGGCTCAGCGTCAGGAAGGCAGGCACGTTGTGTGGCAGAGAAACGTGTTGGAGGACACGACTGCCAGGATCGTCGTGCGTGCATTACTCGAGGTAGTGAAGGCCTTGCACACGTTGCCGGCCTTGTAGGGGCGGAGCTAGCGGGGGAGGGGGGCTTTGCTCCCCATACCAGCTCTAATTCCATGGAGACCCCTACGAATTTGTGTAGGAAGAAGAATGGAAGGTGATACATGAGGAAAAAGACGGAGAGAAAAATTAAATTAGAGGGTCACCACCCCTAATTATATCTACTAAAGATTCTGAACAAGTGCAACATGGACATCAGGGTTTGTGGATTGTTGAATCATGGTAGTGGGTAACAGGGTAAGAAATATAATTAATGATTTAGGTACCATTCGTTTATAATTACTAATTCCCCGCACGGTACTATGGGATTTGAGAGAACTTTTCGATGACACGCGAACAAAAAATGACTGTTCATTTCATCTATCACTACCAATTTATATAATGATCCTTAGTTGGTGGGAGTAACGTGTATAGTTTGAATGACGAAAAGAATTGGTATGAGATGACGTAGATAGCCTGTATGAGGAGAGAAATAGAGTCAATGACTTTTGCGAACGAGCTCTAGCTCGGTTGGCTAGCGCTGCAGGTGAGCACGCTAGCGGTCAGCGTTCGAATCCCCACCTCGACGCTGGTTTCTCGCCGGGTTTTACCCCCCAAAAAAATTCTCTCGCCGGTGAAACAGAGGTTTTGAGGTTTTCTAAGCTGGGAGTTGGATTTTTTCTCTTAATGAAAACCGTGGGGATGGTCTTTCCCCCACCAGCTTAGTTTAGAGTCAATGACTTTTAGGGGGATGCATCTGTATAGTGAGTTATTTGATTTCAGAAAATTTTGTTGGTTATCACAAGCAGGAGTTGCACCGAGAAGTCTTCAACTTTTACGATGATAAAATACTACTAAAGACAAAATTAGTTATAACATTTTCAATAAATACCAAAACTATGTTTATACATATCTAACCCTATTTATCTTGAAAAGGAATTCATTTTCCATGCAAAAAACAATATTTTCATGTGCCACTTTTTTTTAAAAAAACAAGCATAATGAAAAACAAAACAAAACCATTTATTATTAGGAAAATTTTAGAGTGCTTGTAATTAATGTAAGCCATCCATCTGGTGAAATCTAACGGTGGTAGTACGAGGTAGTACTAATGGGGTAGTACCCGGTAGTACCATTTTGGTGAACCCGGTACTAGGTACTATCTGGTACTACCTAATTAAATTAGCTGGTGAAAAAAAATTCCGGAACAAAGCTCTTATTATTATTATAAAAAAAGTAGGGAACCTAGCTCGCTAGTTTGTACTACCGAAGCTAGTAGTTTTCCTACAATCACGAGGTTAGACTATCAGAAATTCAATTTGGCGAAGGTGTTCCCGGGCGGAGGTGTCGGGCAGGCTGCTGTTAAGTGCACAAATTCTAATAATAGATGATTAGTTGTTTTAAACACTAATATCTTCTTAATGGTTCAACTAAATTACAATCCGATTCAATATTAATATTCTTTGTAATTAAATCTATGAAACAAGATATCACTTGATCATATTTCGTCACAAAATAGAAATAATATGTAAATTCATGTATCATACTAACAAGTTTGGTTTGAGGCTCATTCAACTATACTAAATTTTGATGATGATCAAATCATGAGTAAAGTTATATTTGGATAGTAGTCTTACCAAATTGTGTCAAATCTATCAAACTTATTAGTATGAAACGTAAAATTTACATGCTATTTTTATTTTGTGACGAAATATGTTATTTCTATTTTGTGACGAAACATGATCAAATGATATCTTGTTTCGTAGATTTAATTACAAAAAATATTAATATGCAATCAGATTGTAATTTAGTTAAACCATTAAGAAGATATTAGTGTTTGAATATAACTAATCACTTATTCTAGAATTCGTGCAACTAATCAAGTGACGACACCAACACCTCCGCCCGGGCAGAGGCCCTCCAAAACGCCGCTTCATTAGACTATCCAAAGCACAAGCAGTTTAAAATTTGGTATGAGGGATACTAAAATTCCTGATGCTAGGTTTTTTTTAAAAAAACCTTCACGTGTGGAAAAGTTGAAAAAATATACATGAGGGGGGAGGGGGCGGGGCGACTATACATCGCGCCTGCGATGGATAGCAATCCATCGCAGGCGCGTGATTGGGCGCGGGGGCAACTGCACGTGAGGAGGGGGGTGTGAGGACGGGATGGGGCGGTTGTTTTTTCTTCTTCTTTTATTTATATTCCTTTCCTTTTTGTTTCTTTTTATTTTTCTATTTTATTCTTTATATATTTTTTATTTTACTTTCTATTTTCTTTTTTATTTTTATTTTCTTGTTTCTTTTTATTTTTCAATTCTATTCTTTTTTACTTTCTTTTTACTTTTTTATTTTTATTTTCTTGTTTCTTTTTTATTTCTTGTTTCCTTATTTTTTATTATTCATATTTTCTATTTTCATTTTTTCTAATTCTTTCCTTTTGTTTTACTTTCATTTTCTTTTCTATTTTTCTCCTTTTATTTCCTTGTTTATTTTTTATTCTTCTTTTCTTATTTCAATTTTTTGTTTTTATTTCTTATTTCCTTTATTTTAATATTTATTTATTTATGATTTCTATACATTTATATTCCGTGTTATTAAATATACAAAGTGATTTTTTGTTCGTCCCCCGTGAATATTTGTTCGTGCCAAGAGAATTTTTGTTCGGCCCAAGTGATTTTTTGTTCGGCCCAATTGAATTTTTGTTCGGCCTCAATATTTTTGTTCGGTCTAAGTAAATTTTTGTTCGGCCCCAGTGAATATTTATTCGTCCCAAGTGATTTTTTTGTTCAGCCCAAGTGAATTTTTGTTCGGCCCTAGTGAATATGTTTTGTTCGGCCCAAGTGATTTTTGTTCGGCCCGGTAAATTTTTGTTCGGCTCAAGTGAATTTTTGTTGGGCTCGGTAAATTTTTGTTCGGCTTGTAAAAGTATAATAATATAAAGAGAAATAAAAAGTAATATTCACTAAGATGAAACAAATATGCACTTGGACGAAAAAAATATATGAGGCCGAACAAATCTATTTGTTCTAGTTAGTAAGATTAAATTGTTGTCATCAATAAATTAAATTTGAAAATTAAATTTGTTCGTACAAATATATACGCTTGTTCTGATGAACAAGCTAATTTGTCCCTACAAACATATACGCTTGTTCTGATGAACAAGCTAACTTATTCCTACAAACAGACATGATTGTTCTGAGGAACAACTTAATTCCTTGACTTGTAGATGCTTGCTCTGATGAACAAATTAATTTTTTCGTACAAACATATATGCTTGTTCTATTGAACAACTCTACTTGTTCTTCAACTTCATCATTTTGTTCCATGAAAATTCACTTTGTCATAAACAATGTTAATCTTGTTCGTATAAACATATACGCTTGTTCTGGTGAACAGCCTAACTTGTTCCTACAAACACACATGATTATTCTGAGGAACAACCTAATTAATTTTTGGTATTTAGAAAAATGTTTTTAAATTTTTTTTATCAAAACATAGTCAAGTGAGATTTTATTTTGAAGATCTCGACACAAAAAATCTATTTTTGAAATCAGAATTTAATTTAGACGCACGATTTAGATTTATAATTTTACCTCCCACCCTCCTGTGCGCGCTTCCGCGCCGGCGCGATGGATTGATATATAACCGCACCCGGGGTGTAGTTGCCGTGATCGTGGAAGAAGGTTGGGTTTTACCGCTCTTCCCGTAAAAAAACCGCGTCTTTACCCTTCGGATCTCCCGGCCCGATCCCCACACGCACACGTCGTTTTCCGGCTTGTACCGCACCGTCCTGCCCGCCCTCGCGCTACGCTGACCGGTGGGCCGGCTCGTCGCGGACTCGCGGTCGTTGGATCCAGAGGCCTAGTACGTCCGATCGATGAACATGCATATGGCGGCCGGTGTGCCCCGGCCCTACGAACGCACCATCATCAGGCAGGCACAGTGATCCGAATCCGACGTGTGGGTACTGGGTAGTCGTGCAGTGTAGCTACTGGGGGCCGGGGCAGCAGAGACCACGACGCGTCGACGCCGGCCGGGCGCGGACCTCGCCGGCGAGCAGTGGCAGCCGCCGATTTGGCCACACGGGCGCCGCCGGGGCACGGGCGCTTGCTGCCGCTGCAATCTTGTCGGGGGACGTTCTCTTCTCGATCTCGTGGGAGATGATGGCACGGGGTGATGGGAAAAAAAGGAAAAGTGCACGGTGGCTGACTGCCGAGTGCCGAGGAGAGGACGAGAGGTAGTGGAGTCGGCAATGAGCTCCCCGCCTTTGTTTCGGTTCGTCTCGTCGTCGCCCACTGTGCGCATGTGGACGCCAGGGCCAGGGCGACATGCAGGCCACCGGCATCACCTCTCGGAGTCTTGGGTCGAAAAGGCACGCGCTCGCCGCACCTTTTCTCAGTTTTCACTTTCACTGACCGACCGACCAGGGGCGGAGCTAGAGAAGAATCAAGAGGGTGCGGAACCTTCATAGCATTCATGAAAAATCAATTTAACATGGTAAAAATTTAGAAGTGATAAATGATTACGATTTTTTCGTGGGTGCGGCCGCACCCGGCGCGCTCTACCTAGCTCCGCCCCTGCGACCGACCATCCGTGAGTGGGATTCGGGCCATGTACCAGGAATCCCCCCAAATCCAGCGAGCCCTTTGCCTAGCTGGAGGTGGGTGTGGGCGTGGTATGGCCGGCGATCCGCGATCATCACTGCCGCAGTGCCGCGTGCATTGCTGGACCACGTACGCAGCCACTGCTGACTTGCTGAGTATACACTATACAGACAGGGTGAGGAGCAACGGAGCAGGGATGGCCAGCGGAGGTGGCCGGCCGGGGTGGTGTTCCGTTCCATACCGGCCGGAGCACGATAAAACTAAGTCGGTGGCAGTAAGACTGCCTCCACAGTTTTCATTAAGAGAAGAAAACCTCCTTCCAACTTAGAAAACCTCCGAACTCTGACTTCAACGGCAAGGGGATTTTTTTCGGAGAATAAATCTCCGCTGAGATAAACCTGTGTTCGATGAGATTCGAACCCAGACCGGCACGCGTGACTATCTGCAACGTCTACCAACCGAGCTACAACTCATTCTCGCCGGAGCACAATTGGACGGGAGAATGCAAGGGTTTGGGTTGAAGTTGAACGCGGCTTTCGCGGCGGCCGCCGGTGTCCGGGTGGTGCAGTGCAGGTGCGCTGCACCTGCACCTGGCCCCGCGCGCTGCTGCTGCAGTTCGGCGAAGTGGCGGACGGCCGGACGGGCGCCTCTGTCTGGCCACCGGTTTTGGAAGCTCGGTTCCGCGTACGTGGACGTGCACGTGCCCATCAGCCGCCGTGGTTCCATTCCCGTGATGGAGAAACTGTGCTGCCTAGAATGGAAAAGTCCATGGCAGCGTCGCGCACCGTGCTCTGCGCCTCTGCGGAGATCGCGGCCCGCCTGCCACAGAGCCTCGGCCGGCGGAGTTGGGACGTGCCAGTGTCTCGCGGCGGCGCGGGCGGGCAGGATCGCGGCCGTCGGATCGGAGGACCCCGCGTCCCATGCTAGATAGGGCGGGCGGCGAAAGCGACGCGCCTCTGCCCGTATTCACTGCGTGCGCCGCCGCCGCCGCCGTGTGGCCCTGGAGGCCGCCGGGAGGGAGGCGGAGGCGCGGGCGTGTGTGTGGGTGGCGGCCGTGTGTGTGGGTGGCGGCCGTTTTGACGGCGCTGTCGCGCGCCGCGAGAAAAGTTTGGCCCATGTCACGGTTTAGATAGAGGAGTTGGTTCCAGAATCGAGAACAAAGCACAGGTCTACGCCTACGCTAATCGCTAAACCAAATGTCAATCACTGAGCTACCTTATCAAGAAAAAAAAAACCAAATGAACTTATTTTTAGAATCAAATTTGAACTGCCTCTGATTCCAGATGCGAGGAAGCTTTTTGAGTGAACTGAATTTTCACCTTTTTGCCTTCACGTGAAAGAGCGCCGTTGCCTGTAGAGGGAGGAAAAGCGGAAAAGGACACGGTGAAAGGAAGATTGAATTACTGCGCTCTTTACCCGCCAAAAGCGTTTCTTTGGCCTTCGGATCCGGTAGTCTCGACGCGTCGTTTTCCAGTGTGTGTGCACCGTCGTGCCTGTGAGAGCTGTAACGACCCATGTATGGGCCTCCAGTAGAAGTTAGATGGGCTGAGTTCTGGGTCTGCGAGCCCGTTGCGTGTTGGCTGAGCCCATGTGGTAAACCTATTATGTGTTTGGGTTGGCCTGGAAGGAAGGCATCGAATATCAATTAACCAATCAATTATCTTTGAACCACTGTTCTTGCTTATTCCTCCTCCGATTCGATCTCTAGTTCCTTGATTCCTCACCGTGGTGACAAATTAACAAATCATCATCGGGGAGGGGGCGTGCGGGTGTGGGTGACTTGATTGGGTGGGTGGATTATCTGCAAACAAACAAAAGTGATGATGTCACCTTTACATGCAAGTTGTTTCAAATATAAAAATCTATAAATCATAAACTGAGTATCAAAATCAAATTATGATTGCATCATTGAATTTCCGACAATAAAAACTTCGAAGCAAAATCTCACTTGACTATGTTTTGACAAACTTTTTTATTCGTATTTTTAATTAAGGATATATAAATTCTATTATAACCAGAACAAAACAAATGAAGTGTCAAAACAACGAGAACAACTGTCAGGACAAGATCATGTTATAATCAGAACAAGTTTATATGTCATCTCGAACAAGACAAATGTAGTGTCAGAATAAATCAGAACAAATTATTATTATAGACAGAACAAATTATTATTATAACCAGAACAAGATATTATTATAGCCAAAACAACTTATTATTATAGCCAGAACAAGTTTGTATGTCATCTCGAACAAACAAAATAAAGTGTCGGAGCAAATGAGAACAACTGTCAGAACAAGATCTTATCGTACCCAGAACAAGTTTGTATGTCATTTGAACATATAAATAAGTGTAAGTATAAATAAATAAACTAAGAAAAGAAAATTAAAAGAAAGAAAAGAAGAAATTAAAAAAGAATAAAAGATAAATAAAAAAACAAGAAATATAAAAGAAATAAATAAATAGAAGGAAAGAAGAAAGAAAAAAAGAAAAAGAAAGAAAAACAAAAAAGAAAAAAGAAAAAAAAACCAAAACCTACCGCGACCCGCGGCCGGCGTGACGCCGAGCGAATTTGTCGCTTCGACGACGTATATGATTCCCGAGTTTGGCGTGCCACCATTCGACGCAGGATCGTTATAACTACATCTGGCTATCAGAGCTACCGATTGAGGGGTCGGAAAAAAAATCACAACCCATTCCCCATCACCGCCGTCGCAAAATCAACCACCGTACCACCACCGCTGCGCCATCCTTCGCACCACCACAACACTGAGGGAAAGGGGGAGGGGGGGGGCATGCCCCTCCTACAAAATTGACGAGTTGGGTCCGTGGATTGTAGCATCGTGGCGGTGGGTACGGGCCCTAGTAGAGTAGTAGGAGCTCCATGAAGAGAAAATAATATAAGTAATGGTTGAGTACTTATTTTTGTAAGTTACTAATTCGTACCAAAATATTATCACGGTTGATTTATTTACAATCCTGATCATTCGTCTTAGTTATTTAAAATATTTATTGCTTAATGTCTTTGTGTCTTTGTCTCGGTTTCAATACCAACATTTAGAGACTTTAGAATAACACATGTTGTCAATTAGATCTCTAGAATTTTGCTATCATTTGGAGGACTTACAATTCTTCGAAGTCTTTCTTTTTCTTATCATTGTGATGATTTTGAAATTCATCCTGGAACCTATAAAACATCTACAAAAGTTCAACTTAGTCACAATGACCATGTTGTCATTAATCACCAAAATCAATATAGCCTATGATCATTTTCCTTACAACGGCACTTGGAGGCTCTAGGATTCTAAATGTGAAAAATTTCGATCTTGACCAAGATGGGTGAATTTAAAAAAATTTGGAATGTGATTTGGATGTTTGACTGGTCAACGAATTCATTTTGACAGGAAATTTGGCTACAATTAGATGGAAATTTGTGAATTGAACAATGCTATATAAGATAGTGGGAGAGAACCAGGGAGATATTGTGATGAGCTAAGGAGGAATGCGGTTAGAAAGGGTAAAAGGGAGACATAACTAGAAAAATTTCATATTTATATAACTACTAGGAAAGTGCCCGTGCGTTGCTACGGGCATCCAAATATCTACAATCAAATACACAAAATATTAATTAATATTTTGTGTATTGGATTGTAGATATTTGGATGTCCATAGCAACTCACGAGCACTTTCCTATTACTGTAAAGAGGGAGAGAATTGAAAACAATATATCATTGAATATTTTTGCAATGCACAATGTTATTAAAACTTTGTTGCAGAAATATGCATGACAAATGACAAATCATACAAATTAAGACCCTGAATTATTGAAACATGATAATTAAAATAAGATTCATTTTGGTAGCATCCTAAAAAAGTATTCTAATTGTTGTCATCATTATACATGACGTGTAGCGTTCTAGTACAATGTTTATTTGTGCATCTAAGAATTTCATTTGACACTATAAGAAAGCTATATTATTTACATCTCTCAAAAAATTGTTTTGGAATAATACTATAATAGAACTATAGAAGCATGTGAACATAAAACAATCTAATTGAAACTGTTAAGAAATACATTCCATATGAATGCAGACTTTCATCATCATAGATTAGTACATCTGCAACAGAATAAGCTCGGTGCTTCAAGTAGTGCTGTGATGCAAGCTTCTAAGAACTGCCATCCTTGAGCATTCCCTTTCCAAACTGAATCACACCCAAACTCTTTTAGAATTTTTAATTCATAAATCTAATCTAAGAACTACAAGGTGCCCAAAGCTTTTAGAAGTAGAATTTGGATATGATAAATTTTGTACCTTTGGAAATGCAAGTTATTTGGCCCTAAGGCCCACACCACTTGCACTTGTACATGGCAGTCCCATGCTTCTCGAGGTTGATACACACTAAGCTGCACTTGAGTAACAGGAAATTAAAGAAAATACTCGGCCGTTGGAGAAAATACACCAAACAAACTGACTGGTATAAAAAACATCATCGTCGTGAATCATAGCTTCGGAAGACATGAATGAACTAATTAGCTTGTCCTAAGGGTGATGCATTCTGATAAATTTAACTCATGTTAACAATATTCTTATCAAGCTATTGTGCCCTACCAAGATACTCTTAACTACTGCATGTATTGGACATTAAACAGAGTGGGTTCAGTTAACTCTTAATTAAAGAGTCACATTTTGAGAAAATAACATTGCCAAAGCAAACTATTTTGCGGGTCACTTCTGTTTGTAGACAATTATTGCACAAAACACAACTCTTTTTTTCAAAAAAAAAATCATCAGCCACGAGCATGAGGAGGCAAAACTATAAGTATGTGAGATCCTCAATGTTTGATTGATCTACAGAGTATGTGAGAAAAGACAAGAGTGCCAACCTGCTCTTAACTGGGCTTGAATACACTTTAGCCAAATTGAGCTCAATGACTAACTGAATTAGCACCTCAAACAACAAATTTGCTTTTCTTCAAATGCCCCATCTGCAAGAGGCCACTTTATAGTATACTATATCAAAGGCCACTTTATAGTATACTATATCAAACGATAACTGAAACTTACTTGAGCACTTTTATTCAGCGGCCTTTCTACCGTATAAGCCACATTTTAGGAAGAGTTTCAGTGTTATACCCTAAAAGTGAGCTAGTCAAAATTTTCTTTTTGGAATTATGGAAGCTAGCATGTCACTACCTCAAAATTTTAAATGGACCAAAATAACAAACAAAGAAATTAAAGAACTCAGCATAAGAAGCCGTACACATTTCTAGGAGGCCACAACAGCCCCCATGTCCAGCCGTGATCTTCTTGAATCAAAATCATATTGTGTCAGCATGTAGCTAGATCAAAATCAAAATCTTCTGGCTGAGAAAGTTTGGTACAAAGATGGTCATGGACAATCCTTCATTCACTGGAAAAATAACATTTGCTCTTAAAAGTTTAAGCGAGATATAGCAAAACAATCAAGTTCTAATTTTTCATTCTTTAGAAAACTACATTCTGAATTAGAAGTCCAGCATTTGTCTCAAAAGAAATAAGAGGCAATGATCAAAGATTCTATGTTTATACTTTCCAGAAAGATAAGAAAAGAGGCTGAGGTTTTTGAGCAAGATTGATGGGAAGGTAATAACCCTCTGCTTCACCAATGGTCATGACATAACTACAAAAATTAAGTATTAATTGTATTGAGTAACCAGACTGAAAGATTTAACAATGAATTTTTACAGAAAACATCAGCATGAATAACCAGACTTCAAGACACAGAGCAAGTAGTACTGAAATTGTACTGGCCATTTGGTGAACTCTGGACGTCCATACAATATTAATATGGTGAAACTTCATTGGTAATCAACATCATAATTTTCAGGAATAAATTTAGCTTCGAATGTAGGAATGCCTAAAAGAAATTGGGTTTTTTACAGGAAGATTGTTAAAAGACATACTTTCAGAAGCCCTCAAGGTAGCTGCGATCCCGGTTGTCAATAGTGGATTTTCTATCGCAACAAAAAATCCTTGCAAAGAGAACCAATTTTACATCGCATCTCATTTGTCATCTTGCATTACAAATGTTGTCTAAACAACCCAAATCCGTCAACGATGCCATCATTCTGAAATATTTTTAACTGATTGGGTCAACGTTAACTTCTAACGGTTACACTTAATGCTAAACTATGATTGCATCATTAGTCATCATAAGTAATCCATCCTTTAATCATTAAGAATTTGGGTAAATTGAACAAACTAATCGTAGGTATCATGCATTTAGTACCTGATGCAGAAGGTAGCGAGGCATTCCAAATTGTGGAGGAAGGAAAAAACCAATCACTATTGACAGAGTTGCATGAATTTTGTTTAGTGGATGCAGGAACTGCGATAGAAAGGTTGTTGAACAGCCAACATAAGTAATGCACATGAGAAAAAGGTCACCTTGGCTATATGTTATTACCAGCATGGTCTTCTATAATATTTAGAAGCATATATAGAAATCTCTGCAGAAATGCATATTAACAAGGCTTTCAAAATGCAGATTTAGAAGTCCATATTCCATAATATCTTGAGCATAAGAAAGTACTACAAATCTGAAAACCCACAGCAGTTGTCCCTGTAGGCACCATTCAGCTAGATACATGTCTCTGTATCAGGACAAAACTTAGTACTTTCAACGACTTTTTTAGCACCATTGTGATCACTCAACGCAGTTGGCAAGCCATTCATTTAGCCAGAGGTTCCATCTTGTATGTACTGTTTCCTCATATTTAAGAAAATAATTAAGAAAGAAATAATTAGCACGACCATTGACCAGACCATTGGCAAATTAGTTGTTACTTAAAAAACAGGGTAGCTGAGAAGAATGCAGACCACGCTACGTTATAACATGTGTACAGACATACTAAGGGTGCATATAACAACAAAGGGTTGCATTTCATGGAGATTCCATTTAGAAAGTAAAAGTAGCCCAAGTGGACACGAATTTTGATCACTTAGACACTGACCAACAGATATCTAAACTCCAACAACCACCACTTATATCCAAGCCAAGCCATCAATTACCATCGTTTGGATCACAGAGTCGTCCCCACTCCCATCCTATGCCAGATGACTTCCTCTTCAACTTGTTTTCAACCTCTGTATCTGTCACTGCAGGATCTTCAGGTGTCGACATCCTACAAAGAAAGGTGTTGGGCAAAAGTGAAACAAGGGAGGCAGATAAATATGCTGATATACATAGATGCATCATCCATCATTTTGAGATTCTCAGATTCAGAAATTAGAAATAATGTTATAGTACTGGATGAATCACTGTAAGCCAGTAGTCTACATAGTATTAGTATTGCATTGATGTACAAGGAAGTAGATCCCAAATTGATAAAATCAGACCAAGAAATCAAATAAATAAATGGGGGAATAGAAACAGATGACACAAATCAATCGATTTCATGCAAAGAGTTGAAGAGATCACCTCATGAAAGGATGCCTGAGAGGTGGAGGGTTGGGGTTGCAGTGCTAGAAGGGCACCGCCGCAGGGACCATGATGCCGCGGGTAGGGATCTTCCCTTCGGTGAGACCCGAGGAATCTAGAGGCGGTGGCGGCAGCACGAGGAGCCGTGGAGAGGGGGAACGACGTGGTTCTCAGCTTTGGCGTTTGGCGGCGGCGCTGGGAGTAGCCGGCGGTCGAGGGAGCGAGTGGCGTTGGGGGCAGCCGCCGGCCATGCGTGCTGCGCGTTAGGGGTTGCGCAGAAAAAAGGGTTATTTGGTAAGCCATTACATTTAATTTTGCAGAGTTGGAGATACGCTATTACTATTCGTCTTATTGAAAATTTGCCACCGTAATTCTTCACTTCACACATCTTTACCCTTTTCTACATCTGACGGGCACTAGGGCCCACTTGCAGGCTCTGTATTTGCGTACAGGGACCAAATTGCCCTCCGTTCAAGCCAGTGCCGGCCCCTTCCTCTGCTCCTCCGCCGTCCCCGCTCTCCCGCGCGCAGCGGCCACCTCGCCTTCGACAGAGCACGCCACCGGCGACGGAGATCGCGTGGCACGGCCACCAGAGCGCTCGCACGGCGCGGCCGGCGGAGCTCACGACGCGACCACGCCGAGCTCGCAGATCGCGGACGGAGCATGGACCGAGGCGGTGGCGTGCGCGAGCACCTCGTCGGGCCACCATTGTAGGCCTATGGAACTCGCAGCGCAGGGCAGCGGGCGCGCGCGAGCAGAGGCAGAGGCAGCGACGCCCACGGGAAAGGCGGCGTCCCGCTCGAGCTCCTGCGCCGGAGCCTCGATGTTAGCCGCCGTCACGCGGTGGCCGGGCGCAGCAGCCCACGCCTGGGGTGCCGCATCCCGCCGCCATCACCACCTCCATGGTGTCGATGCCGCCGCAGCGCTCCGCCCCTGCATGTGCGCCGCCTGGAGAGGGAAGTGTGCTGCCGGCCCTGTGCGCCGCCTCCGGCCGGGGAGGTCAGGAGGCCGCCGTCGGGGCCTCCTGCACATGGCGTCCTCATGGGAGGGCCTGAGGAGGCATGGGCGGGGAGCTCGAGGAGGAGGGGCCGGCCGGCAGAGGAGTCGAGCTCCGGCTGCTTCGACACCGCTGAAGGTCGTCCCGTCGCCGGGATTTGCCCCGCCTCGTCGCAGGGATTCGCCTCGCCATGGATGGAGGCGGAGCGCGAGTCCCGCCGCCACCGGGAGCAGGGGAGGGGAGGGAGGCCGGGGAGCACCGCCGGCCGGAAGCGAGGTGGCCGCTGCGCGCGGGACCGTCGACCACCTTCCTCGCGCTGGGCTCGCCCACCTTGCGCCGTCCCAGGGCTCCTCCGCCGGGGGTCGCGCCTTCGACGGGGCTGGTAAGCCCCACCCCTGGCGCCGCTCGACCCGGGCGTGCAGAGGCAGACGTGGGCCGCGCCCGTGGGTTCCGCTGCTGGGTCCGCGTCCGGCCACGCCGGCAGGCCCCGCCCCTGCTCCACCGATCCCCGTTTAGTCAATGAGTGGCCGGCGCCGCTCCCGCGCACCGAGCACACCAGGATAGTCGCCATACGCCGGGGCCGACGGGGGAGGCCGCCATGCTACCGCGCGCTGGGCTCCTTGCGGTGGCCGCTGCACGCCTGGCTCGCTGGGGAAGACAACGGCGGTGGGAGCAGCAACAGCTGTTGGACGGAGGGCATTTTGGTCCTATACGTAAATACGGAGCCTGCAAGTGGGCCTCAGGTCGTCGCAGACGTAGAAAAGGGCAAACTTGTGGGAGTTGAAGAATTGTAGTGGCAAATTTCCAATAAGACGAATAGTAATGACATTTCTCCAACTTTGTGAAATTGTAATGGCTTGGATCCAAATAACCCCAGAAAAAAAGAGGGTGACGGGGAGGTGTGCGAGGCGAGGCGGGTGCGAAGGAGGAGGAGGAGCGGACGGCTCGGAGGAGTGGAGGGGGATCGGGCGGCAGACGCGCGTGCGGGGGGTGAACCCGCGGGGAAGGCAGAGCCGCGGTCGGCAAAGCCACGGGGGTGGAAGATTTAGGTACCACTTTTTTTCTCCACTTCACTCTTTTTAAGAGTAGAGATAGAGATAGAGATGATGCTATATGGGTTGGTAGAGAAAACGTTTAATATTTTCGTTTGGTGGAATTTTTCGGTTTGGCGGAATTTGTTTCGTTTCCGCCTCACCGAAATGAGTGAATCTCAGTGACACCGGTCATTTCGGATCGAATCTCAGAACCCTCATGTGAGGGGCGCGTGCGGCACCCACGATTTCGCGCCGGGTGCGGCTGCACTCACAAAAAATTTACAATCCCTTATTAAATCTAATTTTTTTTATCATGGTATAAATTGAGTATTTACGCTTACGGATGTTGTCAAGGTGTTGCACCCCCTCCGTTCTTGTGTAGCTTCGCCACTACCATAGGCTACACTACGTCCAATCGAGCAATATATATGGCATGTGTGCCCCGGCCCTACGGAACGCAGCATCGAGCAGGCACAGTGCTTCGCAACCGAGTGATCTGAATCCGACGTGCGGTGGCCGTGCAGATGCTGTCCACGAGACGACGCGCGTGCGCTTGGGGCCGGGCACGTACGGGGGTGGTGCGCAGAGACGAGACGACGCCGGCCGGCCGGGCACGTAGCGTCCCCCAGAGATGTCGCCAGCGCGTCCGGCGAACAGTGGGAGCCCCCGATGTGGCCACACGGGCCAGGCCTCGGCGCCGCGCCGCGCAGTGCTGCCGGCTGCCGCTGCAATCTTGTCGGGGGCGTTCTCGATATCGTGGGAGAGGATGGCACGGGGGTGATGAAAAAGGTTAAAATTCACGGTGGCTGACTGCCGAGTTGCCCAGCTGATGAGGAGGTAGTGGATGGAGTCGGCAATGAGCTCCGCCTTTGTTTGCTCGTGCTCTGGTTCGGTTCGTCGCCCACTGTGCATGCGGAGGACATGGGGGGCAGCGGCAGCATCACCTCGGGCCGAAAAGCCACGCGCTCGTCGCGCCTTTACTTCCAACGACCCTCCATGGAGCGGCGGTGCCTAGTGGGTTCGGGGCCATGGTGATGGGTGACCGGAATCCCCCCGAATCGAGCCATTTGCCCAGGTGGTGTGTTGCTATGCGCGTGTGATCGATCATCATCAGTGCCGCGTGCCTCATGTGCTATTGCTTCCAGGTCCTCGAGTGCGAAAGCCTCGAACCCAAGCGGCTCCGCGCTCCAGTGATGCCAGTCAAGCAGCGTGCCATTTTCCTCGGATGCGAGAGCGAGCGTACTTTATGAGCAAGTCTGCTGTGTATTGAGCCATTGGCGACACGAGCTCGTGTTTCATCAGCCAAAGTCATCCGTTATGATCAGTCCTTAGAGCTACTATCTGTGTGAGCCAGTCTCTGCTCTCGCTCCGTTTCTTCTGCAAAGGTAAACCTGCTTTGAGCGCTGGGTTCCTCTCAAGCTTTACTTGCTGCTATAAGAACTTAACTACTCCTGCAAGTGTGTATCTGGGATAAAAAGAACCTTGATGCTGCTGTTCACTATCCGACAACCGTGACAATACGGGAGGTCAGCCAACAGACTCGTAGTATCCTGCATCCTCAAGAGTAACGCATCCACAGGCTACATACCAGACATTTTAGTTTTTCGCATAACCACAGTTTAACAGAGCCTTCATGGCAGACGACAGATCTATCACGTTAAAAATTTCCATAAATCTTTCTTACACATGGCGCTCTTACGACGCAAGTATGTTACAGATATCATACTAACAGGCACGTCAACGGTCAGAACAACATTCTGGCATTCCTGTATAGCACTTTGCAACTTAGCACAACAAATGATACTACATCATCACACTAACAATCAGTCAAAAAGAAAACTAGAGGCGCCTCCAATCAGCAGCAAACACGTACGGTTTCGATGATCGGAACTAGCTGCACCTGCAGAGCACCCTGCATTTGAGCACCCTGTCCTGGACATAGAACCCAGGCATCACCATGAGCTTCACCTGCGATGACGGATGGTGCTGCGCCCGCTGCTTGTCGAACAGCACGTCCTCCATGTACATCTGGTCGAAGGTCCTGTTCTCCTCGACCCGCAGTATCGTCAGCGGTGGGCTGAAGGAGAACGCCAGCAGGTGGAGCAGCCAGATGCACTTGGACGCCACGAAGAAGCACTGCAGTAGCTGCTCAGCCCACGGCCATGACCAGTTAAGGGTGGACACAATGCAGCTCATCTTCTGGTCGCAGAAGCGGCTGAATTCCTCACAGTGGTACTTGGTGCCTTTCTTCAGGACCTCGTTCCAGCTCAGGTTGCGCAGCGCGACAAAGGAGGCGAAGTTCTCCTTCCGATCCTGCTTCGGATCAAGCCACTTGGGTGAGCCGTTTTTCTGGAACGTGCAGTTCTCAAAGTCTTGGTACATCGCTTGGTTCATCAGAGCTTCAAGGTGGTACAGCACTAGTTTTGGGTGCTTGTCGTTGAGCGTAATTTGATAAGGTTGTAGGAGTAAATTTAGCTTATCTGATAGTCCATTGTCAGCATCTTCGACTTGCTGAATTAGTACCTTGCAGAACTGTTTTATGGAGAGACGGGCCTCAGATACGATCTGCAAAAACCCTTCCACCATAACTTCATGACTGACGGGCAAGGCATTGTCTCTGCTGCCACTAACTGATCTAGCCGATCTCTTTGAGTGAGATTGCATGTTCTTCGTGCTTGTTGCTTGCTTTAAAGCCTTCTTCAATTCCGAACAGTATGCTTCCAGGTTCACTAGCTTGGTAGTCAATTCTCCTAATGATGATTTCATCTCTGATACTTCTTGCAGGGCAGCGTCCCTGTGCTCATTGGCTTCAACAACCTCTTTCTTCAGGGAGTCCAGTGAGAACACACCCCATTCCTTAAGAAGCTGTGACATGTTCTCGCATTCGTTGGTGTTTGGTGACATGTCTGATTTCGGCTTCCTCTTTGACTTAGGTAAGAGCCACGAGAGGATATGTGGCCCTTTGTGCCTCGTCCGGGAGAAAGCAGCAGGGTGGTAGTTTGACAGCGGAGCTGTGCTATCAAGGTTCTTCAGGGACTTGGCATCGGCTTCAGTGTCCCTACTGATAGTTGCAGGCTTGCAGGTATTGCATGTCGTAACAGCCTTGAATTCAGTTAAGTCTGTCATCCGGCTGGCTGACCTGAGAAAACTGTCAGCAGAGAGGGCGGGCTGAAGGAAGGACGGATGGTTTCTGCATGCCATTCTGTTCCGCAGATGCTCGTTTGATGAAGAAAAGTGTAGCTCGCTGTTTGACGAAGAGAAGGTGTTGTGATTGTCAAAGTCCGAGAAGGCCACTTCGTCTTCTAGGCCATCATGGTCCAATCCGATGCCACTCCAATTCTCAGACATACTCCTGTTATCTTGGCGAATGTAGTTCATGCCACCCAAGGGCTCTTCGTCATATGTCTGAAGGAATTCATCAAATTAAACAAGCAGAAAGGCTTACGGTTATAAGAACTTTTTTTAAATAAGTTATAAGATGAACTGGAAGAAGGGGAAGTACAGAAGCATGAAGAAAAAGGAACATGATCTGCAATAAGATGAACTGGAATGGGAAAATGTTGTACCAGCAGGCAACACATTTAACACAACCATTTAATGTTTCAGACTTTCAGTGGGCGCATGCTAGTACCACACTGATCTGTTGTTTCTGCACAACGGTTTTGAGTACAAAAGTACCCTAAATAAATAAAAATAGAAGCTGTTATTTTGCCATTTCCTTGGACTAAACCTTATTGTGATGTCCCAAGTCACTAGTGGCTTTGTAGCATACCATCATTTTTAGCCAACCTAACAGCTTAAATAAAGTTCGGTTTTAGCCAACCTAATCCCACCGGCATGAGTAGGATGCTCTTAGATGTTGACAGAAAAAAACATTAGGTGGCAAAATCATTCCTCTGCATACGTTACAAGTACAAAAGGGAGAAAAAGATTATTTTCACATATTCTTGATTTTTTTTCTCCCTTATTTTTTTTAGGACAATTCTTCTGCCTTCGTTGGGAGTAACTGAATACACATCGACAGACGACAGTAGATCCATCAGGTTGATCAACATACAGCTTTGCTAAAGTAGAATGAATACAATCAAGTACCCACTTGGCTACTGTTGACTGTTCTAGTAGGCTTCTAGCTTCACTCCAACCAAACTGCGTCGATTAAAGTGGAATCTACACCTAGAAATCAAGTTAAGCTCGGAAAAGAACATTCTCAAAACAAGAACAGCAACCGATTCCAGCACTGACTTAGCATCGAGCGGCCACGGAATTTGCCAAAACATCAGCATGGAAAGGCAGAACATACGAATCCAGCACCAAAGCAGCCATCTTTCAGACGCCCTTGCTCTTGGTAGTTGGTACCAAGAAACTGTACACAAACAAGCGAGGTAGCAGGAGGTCCGCTTACCGGGGCGAACACGGGGTAGTCCTCGGCGCCGGCGGCCGGTGCCGCGAGTCCCGGCCTGGCAAGCGCCGGCGACGCGGCCGGCGGGAGGCGGATGACGGCCGGGCTCCGGCTGGCGCTGGCGTAGGCGCCGGCATTGGCGCCGCCCTGTATGAGCGCGGCGTGGAGCGCCCGCAGCTCGGCCGCCTTGGCAACGGCGGCCTGGATGTCCTGGCGCGAGGCCGGGAGCGCCGGCGGGAGGTAGGCGGCGGATGTGGATGTGGTGGCGTCCGCGGCCATGGAGCTGGCGTCCTGGCGACGGCGTGGGGAGCGGGTCAAAGACCGCGCGCGCCCTCCGGGCTCCGGCTGGTGGTGGCTTCGCGCGGAGCCGCGCTGCAGTTACTTCTGGTGGCGGCCGGAGGTCCGGTGCAGGGGGCCTCTCGTCATTGGGGCCTGGAAAATTAATGTAGTGGTGACACTGGAGGGGAGGGGAGAGGAAGGAAGGAATAATGGCCTCTTTGCCTTGCTCCTCCTGGTTGGTTGGCTTGGCTGCTTTTGTTTGGAGAAAACAAAAAAGAAAGTGGGCTTGGCTAATCAGTAATCACTCGCTACCAGCAGGTTGTTTGGAATTTTTTTTAAAAAAAAATTGGTTGTGTGTGAGGCACTGTGACCCCATCCTCTGATTTGTTCCTGTGTGATTCAGGCTGGTAATGAAGGGACCATCTCTGGATTTGGATGTGTGTAACCTTGTCCAGGAAGAACCGTAAGAGTGCGTGCTGCCACACTGCCATTTAACCCATCATACTACTCTACTAATCTGTCATCGAAATGGCATATTTTGCTTTTAGTAGTCACCGACTCATCATCAAGAGGTAGGGGTGGATTCGGATATCTGGATATTCGAATTATCCGAATTCGTATTCGATAAAAACACCAATATGGATATCCGTATTCGTATTCGTTTTTAATGAGCATGTTAAATGGATATATTCGTATTCGATTTTGCATATTTTCTCTATCCGGTTCCATGTTCGTATTCGACGAAAATGTGGACTATCCGACAATATTCGACACTATCCGTATTCGTGTAGAATAAAGTAGTGATAAAACCATCTAAAACTTATTTTGATGACTAATTAATAAGTACAAAATGATGTTAATTCAATATTGCTACCTAAAAATGGTGTACATCATCTAAACTATTAAAAATATCTAATAAATGATGATGTTAGTTTAATATTACTAGTGATATACAATAATAAATTTTAATATGACTAATATTATATTATTTTTTAATGAATAAATTATATTTACTCACTAGTAGTAACATATTTTTTTTACTCATCGATAAAACAAATCTATCCGTTTTGTATTCGTATCCGATAAGATTCGTATTCGAATATATTCGACAAGATTCGTATTCGTATTCAAATTCAAATTAAAATATGGTAAATAGTGACATCCGAATTCGAATTCGAAGGTATTCGATCCGAATCCATCCCTATCAAGAGGGAATGCAGTGCTTTCAAAGAATTCAATCCCCTTTGTTCCTGTAGCAGTAACTGATGCATCCATCACTCCTTGCAGTTCCACTTCTGACGGACACCGTTACAGTTCATCCCCACACCTTCCCTCCCTTCCCAGTAGCGGTAGGTGTGGCAATTGCACACTGCAGAAGCTTGATTTTCCCTCCCGCATCTTGTGCAGTGAGCTATGATTAGGCCGCTGAAGCTTTTTCCACGGAGCACGTCCGGCCTGCAGTGGCAACTGTCGCTTGCCGTCGACAGCGCCGGCCGGTCAGCAGCGACGAGGCGGTCGGTGCCCACTCCGTCCCCGCGCATGGCCAGGCCCCCCGATGGCGGCCCACACCAGCAGCCAGCGACCTCTGATTGTTGCGCGGGTGCCGGTGCGTGTCCCCTCTCGACTCGCGGGCGTGCACGCACGCACGCGTGCCTCAGGGGATCATTGCCTCTCCTCCCCCATCCTCCTGACCTGCCCACGACGGCGCCGCTCATGACGGCGAGGGGAGCACCGGCCGGATGCCGGCGGGTGGCCGGGGTTTGGGGACACGATCAACGTCGTGAAAGCGCCCCGGGGCATTAACTGTAGCGATTGCCATGCACAGGAGGTTAGCCGTGGCCAATCATCAAATCATGTATGGTAATTTGATTTGGAGGTTAGTTTTCTATGCTACTAATTTGAGCCAACCTAGATCTATTAACCATATGTTTGGTAATTGGCTTAATAATCAACAAAAAGACTTTAAGCAACTGATTTGGGTTGGTGTCGCTGCCATTTGCTGGGCTATTTGGAAATGCAGGAATGATATAGTATTCAAAAAGACGAAGTTTAATTCGATTTTGCAGGTTATTTTCAGGGGAGCTTATTGGTTACGCTTCTGGGCCCAGTTGCAGCGTAAGGAGCAGACCAAGGACATCCTCATCGCTATGAGCAGGAAATTAGAAGTCATTGCTCTACAGATTGTCAATGGTGGATGGAATAATTTTTATCGTTTACCTTAGTTGGGGGTATGTTACCCGTTGCTACTTGTCTGCTCTTTTTGACATTTGTTTGAATTCTGTAATAATTGGCTGTGTACATCTCCGGATGTAGAGGTCGGATTTAATTATCCATTATCTAAAAAAATCAAATCATGTATGGCATTGGCATGCGTACATGACGACGTTGCTCTCATCACAGTCACAGCCAAACCCGTACTTGGCTCTATGCTACTGTAGTGTTGTGCTCGGTTACTGTGTACTCACAGGCGTTGTGTTGTACCGTACGTGCGCGGATGGCGAGATGCTAGCTCCGTTTTCCGCTGGATATTCGAGGCACAAAAATCGGGGGAAATTCAGTTTGGCAATGGTGTGCGCGGGCGAGGTCATGGGGATGAGTGGTATTAAGTGCACGAAATTCAAAAATAGTTGATTAGTTGTATTCAAACACTAGTATCTTTTTAGTGGTTCAACTAAATTAAAATCCGATTGCATATTAATATTTCTTGCAATTAAATCTACGAAACAAGATATCACTTGACTATATTTCATTAAAAAAATAAAAATAGCATATAAATTTCATGTGTCATATTAGTAGTAATTTTGATAGATTTGTATGTCGAGTTTGAATAAAAATTATATGCTACTTCTACTTTTGTGACGAAACATAGTCAATATATTGTTGTTATTTGTTTATTGAGTTTGACACATGAAATTTATATGTTATTTTTATTTTTTGACGAAACATATTTAAGTGATATCTTGTTTCGTAGATTAAATTGCAAAAAACATTAATATGCAATCGGATTCTCATTTAGTTGAGTCATTACGAAAATATTAGTGTTTGAATCTAACTAATCAACTAATATTGGATTTCGTGCATCCAATACCATCCTTCCAGGTGACCTCCGCTCCGGCACAGGCTCTCCAAAACTTCGCGTCCAAAAATCGGCTTCTTGTACAGTTGTAACTTCTTGTCCTGTTGTGGACGTGCTGTACTACCGTACCGGCTCGATCTTCTTCTCTGTTTGGAGCTGCTGCACGCATGCACGGTGCACGAGCTGCACGGTGTGCTGACGTGCTGTGGACCGTGGTTTAATCCAAACGAACAAAAAAAAGTGTGTGCCGTGGCGCCGTGGATTCTCTGACTGCGTGGTGAGAAGTCACCAAAACACTGTGCTGCTAACTTTCCCCCTCTCGTGGACCGCTCGTTCTCAGATGGATGGACCTGATCGATCGCTACAGCAACATGTGAACAGTGAATTTGCTACAGTGATTTCTGAACAGTACGGTTGCTACAGTGAAAAAAGTCACGAACACTGTTCATACAGACTCAGTTTACTGTACGTTTTTGTGACTTTTGACTACAATGTCAGACAAGCCGGGCCGGTGCCGTGGATAGTACTCCCTACCAAGATTTTTTTTACGGACCGGCCGGACCAAACCGCCAACCTCCTGTAACGATTTACTGGAGCGATTACTGAAAAAAATCACTCAAATTCAAATGTCCAAACCAAGCCCTCCGTTCAACTGATTTCTGGCGTTTTACCGGATGGTTAGACTGGTACACCGGACCGGTTAGACCGGTTACCGGCCTTTGGGTAAAAAAAAACTGACGGTTTGAAAATGGTTTCCCGGTGTAAAAAAAAAAATGAAAATTTTGGCATGAGCTATGCACATATTAGTGTAAAAGACCACACCAAAGCAACAATTTATAATTATGCATACAAATACAATAGTAATAAGCGTGGATACAAATTTCATAGTCTTAATGGTGCATACAAATACCATAGCCATAGCCCATAGCTCCATAGTCCATAGTGTTCGTACAAATACCACATAGGTCCATAAGTGTTAATACAAATACCATAGGTCCATAAGTGTTCATACAAATACACTGATACACTCTAATAAAAATTCAAAATAAGAATGGGAAGACCCCCATTTCATACTCAAATGTACCTAAATCCGAAATACACCTAAGACCAAACTCAAATGTACCTAAATCCTAAGTCATACCTACATCCTAATACATAAATCAAATCCCAGCTAAATCCTCTATCCAATCAATCATAGCTACATCAAATTGTACCTAAATAGGAGATTCGGAGGCTTACCGTGAAGGGGCGAACTCCCGCGCCGACCGGCCGGCTAACCGCCGCCACCGACCGGCTTACTGCCCGAACCGGGCGGCTAACCGGGGCGAGTGGTAGACCCGGCGGGGGTGCGGCTTACCGCCCAAACAGCCCGGCTAATCGCGGCTGAGCGGCGGCTAGCCGGCGGTGCGGCGGCAGACGACGTCTGGGGCGGCGCTGCGAGGGCGGACGGGAGAGGAGGGGCACAGGGATGAGGCGAAATGACCCCTCTCCCGCCCAGTAACTAGATATTTTGAACCCCCCACCCCCACCCACCACCGAACGGGCCAAGTGGGCCGGCCACTGTTTTTCCTTTTCTTTTAACTTGTAATGCCGAAAAATTATACTAAATTAAATGAGCGAATATTTAAAAAATTTTGACACCATTAGATTTGTGATAACTTAATCTATTTTTTTTAAAAAAATTTAGTTTTTTAAAAAAATTCAAATTCAAAATTTTGAGTTTGACCGGTTTCCAACTAGTCGGAACCGTAACCGGTTACGATGGGTAAAAAAAAAAAACCCGGCTCCCTACTCCGTAGAAGAGCTCTACTGTGAGTTGTGGCATCCAGTAGCAGCAGCAGCAGCATGAGTGGTAGTTGGTTGGAGAGTTCGAAGGCTGCTGTTTGTAGCGTGCTTACCGACGTGGCAGGGGATGTCGCCTGCATCAAGTGATGATGATCCCGCGCTGTCCAGTCCAATGATACCACCCACCAGCAGCATCAGCAGTAGCAGCAGCATCCTGCAACCATTGTCCGACGGCAACAACGCTTTCGCTTTGTTAAATGCATGCATCAGCGATCGGGTCGGGTGAGCAGGGCCCTGGGGCCGTGCTTTTGTCGGACGGGCAGCAGAGAGTATTCAACAACGAGAAAGCGCCATGGCCACTCTGACGACGGACGGAGCATTCGCAAAGCTGTGCGATCCACGGGACGGGGGACGCCCCTGTGCCTGTGTCCGGCCTTTCTTTGGCTGCCTCTGGGTAAACAACACTTCTACCGGTCTCCGGATAGACAAAGGCGCCCGCGTGCCCTCGAGTTCGGAAAGGAAAGCAAAAAAGCACCCCGGCCATAGCGGGCGACCGTCATCATCAGCGGCGAGCGGCGAGTGGCGAGCCCCTTGCCATTTCCAAAGCCAGAGGAAGATCCGCGCGCGCGGGTGTGGGGGGAGAAGAAGGAAGCGAGCCGGGGGAAGAGATAGATAGATACGGGCGGGCAACGCGAGAAATCTCTCGCACAGTCCCCCATACACTCGGCGTCGTGCGCGTGCCATGCATCGTCGGGGTGCGACGCGGCGGCGGCAGCCTTGCGCCAGGGCCGAAACGCGCGGGGGCCCGGCCCGCCCGTGGCTGGCCGGGAGGGAGGGAGGGAGGGGGGACCGCGCCGCGGCGTCCGCGGTGGGCGTGTGGCCACTGGGCAGGGCGCCGGGCGCGCGGCGGCAGCAAAGCCAGCAACCGTGGCCGCGCGCGGCGCGCCCTGGTTCCGATCGAGACCGAGCGGCGACAGCGGTGGGAGGGAAGGGATGACTGAGGAGGGCGCGGGGCACGTACCGCCGACGGGTAGATGCCAAAGCAGCCAGCCAGCGCAGGTGCCGACGCCGCTTTTGGCTGCGGCTGCGCCAGCCCAGCCCGGCCTCCCTGTCCCCTACCCCCGACTAGATCTCTCACAACAGTCTCACCCCCTGGCAGAGCATGGGGCGTCTTCTTCGCGTGCTCGCACGCTGGAGCAGCACCAATGCTATGCACCGTCGTCTCCACCTCTGCCCTGTGCTGCCCCGCGCGGCGCCGGATCTCGTCCAGGCCGCGAGCGCGAGAGCTTGGCGCCGGCCAGGGGTGTTTCGTTCGGTTTCTGCTGCCACCTGCCAGTTTATTGGGCCGCTGAGGATAACTGGACCCGGCGGCCGGTACGTATCGCCACTTAATCCTACGTTGTGGGCCTTAGTTCAAACCCATGCCACCTCTTGGATCAGAGATAATCAATTATGCGAACCCCTTTCAGAACCATGCTGAGATAATAATTAGTAAACATTACATAAATAAAAATAAAATGTTTATACTCTCTCCGTTTCAAAATACTTGTCATTCTAGGATTTCTAGATACATTGCTTTTATTATGTATGTAGACATACTATCTAGGTGCATAACAAAGGGAATGTATGTAGAAAAATCAGAATGACAAGTATTCTGAAACGGAGGGCGTAATAGATAACCAAGTTGACATGATTAATGGACACTACAAAAATATGCTTATACTAGATAGTGGTAGTTTTAGAACTGTATATTTTAATTCGTTAGTGCAGTTCTTTTTATTGAGAATTGCTTCTCTTAGCCCTATGCCCTGTGTATGGCTTATCTTAGTTCAAATCCGAGGTTGGTTTATATCAGCATAATTACTGTACATTTTTTTCTTGCTAAATTTACCAAATTACTCGTCATATTCTTTGCTACAGTCAATTAGCTTGTGACACTAGAAGACAAAAGAAAAGCATTTTCATGGAATGGAACGGGGGGAGTCAAGTACTGATGCTTCATTCTTTTTCTGTACAAAGAGAAAGACTGTGGTTGAAACTAGTAAATCTTTTGGTTTCCCGTCATTCTTCACCATTCAAATTGGGTTAGCGTGTAGGTCTTGTTCATGTGACATCTTATTTGAAATTTTGAAATATAATTTGACAGTTGGGCCTTATTCATCGATGCATATTGGAATGATATTTGGATTTCCAATGTGTGACAGTAAATTTTTATTATGATTAAATGTATGAATGTGCAAGTTGAATCATTATGAACAGAAATATTTTGGTATGGTTACCAGCATTTTCTCCCTTTTCTTGTATATAAAAAGAGTTGCTACCGGCAAGATCCTAGTGTATATACAAAATCAAAATGACAAATAATTTGTGAGGAATGAAATAGTAAAGAAAATGTAGGTTTGCACGATTTTTTCTCACTTTTTAGTATATACTCACGTGCCACACACGTGTTTTTCGAAATTATTCTCATTCGTGCATTTTGTTTATTCATTATACTCTCCATGTCGCTGCATCCGATGCTAACAAATGAAGCTATGTTTTGATAGTGTTTCCTTTTTTTTAAGATCTCGACACGCTCGAGCACAGTTTTGACGAGATCCAAGGCATCCAACAGAAAAAAAATTTCTTCAAGAAATTTCTACTTTTCTAAAACTGTTTAGGGTGTGCTGTGGTTGTGAAAAAACTGTCGTGAGCTGTAAACTGTGGAAAAAACTGCTGTGAGTTATGAGTTGTGAGAAAACTGAAAGTCGTTAGGTGAAATAGCTGTGACTTTTTTTGGAAACACTTACAAGTGGACCCACTCAACTTTCTACCTCTCTCACTTACGGTAGGCCCCACTCGTCAGCATCATCTTCTTCATCATCCCGGTACACAGATCGACAGGGCCTCACCAGCAAAGCACGCGCCGCCCGCCGGTGGAGCAGCCCGCGTTCGCGGCGGAGCTCACGCCTACGGCTGCGGAGCCCACATGTGTGGTGGAGCTCACGCCGGCAACACCCGACGGCCGAGAGGGGAGCAAGAGGGCCACCATGGGAGGAAAAAGCGTTGTCGTGGAGCTCGGGCTGCAAGGGAGAGACACGGCTGGGCGCGAGGGAGGGGGCACCGATGGAGGAGATCGAGACGAGCAAATGTCTACGCCGGCGCTCCTCCCCTCCGTCGGTCAAATCCTCCACGCCTCCTCCACCAAAAACCAATCGGCCATGTCCTTGGCTCCCTCAAATACCTCTCCAGTCTCCACCCATCTAAACCACCAAGTTGCCTTCTCGAGCTCAAATCCGCCGGCAATCGCCGGATTTCCGGTCGCTTGTGCCTTGACCTCCATTGAAGCTTTGCGGGAAGGGAAGGGCATAGCGGCGGAGCTCACGCGTGTGCTCGCGTCCATGTGGCTGCGGCGGAGCTCGCGCGGCTGCGGTGGCGGAGCTTACACGCACGCCACATCATCTTGGTTGCGCTGGCGGAGCTCACGCCCGCGCCTGCGGCCGGCGTTAGCAGAGCTCACCCACGCTCTGGTGGAGATCGCCTCACGGCGGAGGAGCTCACCCGTGCGTCAGTGGAGCTCGCCTTTGTGACGAAGGAGCTTGCGCGCGCAGTGAGATAGGGACAGGCCGATGGCGCGAGGGGAGAAGGAGGTGCCGCGGCGCGGGGAGAAAGGAAGGGACCGAGGGCCGGCCTGCTAGGTGTGGCCGGGGAGAGTCGGGCGTGGCCGGGGAGGGGAGCTCGTGGTGCCGCTGGAGTGAGCGAGATGGAAGGGAGAGGTGACGGGAGAAACAAAAGAATCGAACCAGTATGCAACTAATCCGTGGCATGGTGGATAAATTCGTGGAAGTTTGCTCTCAAAGTAAAAAAAAAGTAGGGGAAGCAACTGTAGGATTTGTGAAGAGAAAAAGTTACTTTTGGTTGTAGTTTTGTTGGCAGCAAAGCCCTTTGGTTGGGCTTTTGACATTTTTGAAAAGCTACAGCCCAAAAATGTCCAATCAAAAGGACCCTTAGTCTGCATGCGCGGCACACATATTGTAAAAATTCATGGGAATTAAGATGTACTATGCCTAGTTTAGGGCATGTTCTTTTCGTTGCAAATGAATAATGAAGTTGTAAATGAATAGTGCTGAAATAGTATTTTTTGTGAGAGAAGATGTGATGGATAAATAATGCTTTTTCACCCTTCTCCAACGTAGAGAACAGAGCCTTAGTTTATCAACTTTTACTATTCATCCATCACATCGAATGTTCAACACTAATTAGTAGTATTAAATGTGGATTAATGACGAAACTCATTACATAACTTCCGTGTGAAATTGCAAGATGAATCTATTAAACCTAATCATATCATGTTTCGTCCTCCTATTCTTCGATTTACAATTATTACAATAAACTGCAAAGTTTTTTTACCGATCTAAACACAACCTAAGTTTCTCAAGTCCGTACAAAACTACCAAGGGGGGCCTAATCGTTATAGAGTTTGCCTACCTTTTCTATGTTAAAGATAAAATAATGTAACACTACTTAAGAAGACTCAACAATTTTAAGCTGTCTGCACTCGTAATACTTTATTTTCCATCCTTGAAAATGAATGTTCTTGTCTGGTTATCAAAATTTTCTTTTCTACATACAGTTTTCTGACACTCATAATCCTTTATATTTTCAACTCTATCCCAACTACCATAGGTGGATTCCACTTGTCATATTCTATTCTTTTTTCCGTAAACTTCTTAGCAATTGAGTAATTACTAAAAAGACCAATACAGAAAATTGGACCTAGCCAGGCCGTTGCTTCTAGCTTGGACTCCACGTGACAGAGATAGGAATTCGACATGACTTAATTTATTGTTAAATACTTATTTATTTTAAGGGGCTATTGCTGACAAATACAATGCCGCTTGTAAGTGCAATTGCAAATGAAGATAATAATAAAAGAACATAAACGCAGCAATTCTGTTAGAATGGGACAAGTGTTTTTGTTTTGAGAAACCTACTTACCTACTCCATCCGTTCCTGAATATATGACACAATTGACTTTTTTACTTTAACTTTTTTTTTGATGAAAAAGACTATAATGCATTAAAGAAAATATGTAAAGAGTTCAGAATTAGAACCTAAGAGACTGTCTCCAACAAATGAGTAAAAGTTGCACGTTTGTCCTCCTTATTCTCACAAGTTGGAAGTAGCCCTGATCTCTAAACTTACGAACCCAAAACCTAACCGAAGGAACACCATTATAAAAAATCTTCGAGTTTCTAAGGTTCCAGATCTCCCAAAGTGCAAGCATAACAATCTCCATGAAAAATTCCCGTGGCGCCTGCTGCTGCGCTTCAAGAATCCTGTCACATACGTTAAGCAAACCATTCCATGGAATGTCCAACTTCTGCCAGTAGGCCAAAGCAAAAGGGCAGTCAACGAAGAGATGATTAATATCCTCCTCTATAGCCATGGTACAGAGCACACAATTAGCATTAGGTTGGACATTATAGTTTCTCTGAAGCAGCATACTTCTTGTATTTAACCGATCGACCAGGGTTAGCCACATGAAAAATTTGATACGCGGAGTACACTTGGCATGCCACATTTTCTTAAAGACAGGTGAGGCCGGCAGGTTGTTGAAAACCAATTTATAGTACTTCCTGGATGGATAAACATGGGAGCCCCAGATGAGACTCCAAGAATCTGGCACAATAGGATCATATGGAATAGAACTCAAGTTATCTTGGAGGGTAAGCAACTCATCCAAGGCTTGTGGAGAAAGTGGCAAGTAGAATAAAGAGTCCAGGTCTTCAGCCAGCATTACCCCCTGAACAGAAATGTCTTCATTGATTGCAAAAGAAAAGAGTCGTGGATAGGCCTGGGCAAGCACATCACCATCCCAGAGATCCTTCTAGAAAGACATTGATGCACCATTGCCAAGATTACACTTGGCAATTCCTCTAAAAAGGACATTTAGTCTTGACAGTTCTTTCCACCAGAAAGACCCTGTCTCAGAGGATAAGTGAGGAACCTTGGCCATATAATACCTGTCCCAAATGAGGTTAACCCATGGAACATTCTTATGATTGTAAAATTTGTGTAGTTGTTTAAGGAGCAAAGCATCATTCTGCAATCTCAGATCAAGCACCCTAAGGCCTCCTTTATCTTTCGGCCTCTGAACCATTGGCCATGCAGCTAGGTTACCCCCCTTTTTACTTTCATCAGAACCACACCATAAACACTGCTTTCTGATCCTATCAATGTTTTCAGTGACCCCCCTATTGGAAGCTTGAAGGAGCACATTGCATAAGTCACACTTGGGGTGAGCACTGAATTTACCATTTCTAGGCGCCCTGAATATGAGAGAAAGTTGGAGCAGGCATTAAGTCTTCGTTCAATTCTATCCATCAGGGGAGTAAGATACTCCATACGAGGCTTGGTGGTTCCCATGGGCAAACCGAGGTATGTGAAAGGCATAGTTGCAATCTGACATCCAAATGCACTAGCAAGGTCTTGCATAGCAGTGTGAGGGACATTGATAGAGACCGTTGATGACTTGTGGAAGTTGACATGTAAACAAGTGGATGTAGCAAAGTCAGAAAGAAGACTTTTCAAGTGCAAGACTTCAGTAATATCATCCTTCATGATCAATATAGTATCATCTGCATATTGCACTATGGGGAAGTCATGAGTACCATGAGGGATGGGCGAAGACAAGAGACCATTTTCTTTAGAATCATTAACCAAGTACTGCAAAAGCTCTGCTGCAAGAACAAAAAGTAGAGGTGACAGAGGATCTCCTTGCCTAACTCCCCTCTTGCATTTAAACTGCTTGCCAGGAACACCACTCAACAAGATTCATGAAAAGCTAGAGGAGAATATGAGGTTAATCCACTGTAACCATTTCTCAAGGAAACCTAAGGCCTTCATCATCTCAAGGATAACCCCATGCTGTATTGTATCACAAGCCTTTTCAAAGTCTAGCTTGAGGATGATGATTTCTTTTCTACTTTGCCGGCACTGGTGTATATATTCAAAGCACTAAGCAATACAATCTTGGATTGTCCTAGACTTAATGAAACCATATCGGTTATCATGTAGGAGCTGAAGGATGACTGCTTGTAGTCTTTCAGCCAAAATGTTGGTAAGAAGTTTGATACTACTATTGAGCGGTGAAATGGGTCTGAAATCATTGACAATCTCTGGGTTGTTGATTTTTGGCACTAGAGTAATGAAGGATCCATTTATGCTCTCAAGATCTATATTGCCCTCAAAGAAACCCTGACAAAGCTTATAGAAATCAGCCTTAATGATGTTTCAACATTTCTTCATAAAAAGACCATTAAATCCATCAGGTCTGGTGCCTTGTCTAGAGAAATTAATCATCTTAATGATCTTATCAATTCCCTATTGTAAAGTTGGGGCAACCAGGCCACTAAGATCCACAGTGACTGTGACCAACCGGGAAAAATCAAAAATCATCTGGGGTTGTGTTGTTATGCCCATCTGTCACACCCGAATTTAAAGGCAAACTCGAATGTTAAATTATATGTGTGCCAGGACCAAGTTTCACACATATAATGACATAGTGAATACCAAGAGACAGTGTCTCAACGTGAAGAGAGTATTAAACTTATTATAGACTGAGAGTCTCATAACGTAAACAAAATCGAGTAGCTAGCAGCGGAACTGACGCCTCCACAGGTAGCTGACTGAAGACACGATCGCCTAGAACCCGTCGAAGTCTCCGGGAAAGTCTTCAAATCTCTCCCAGTCTGAGCAGCAATCTGAGTAGTGTAGTTGCAATAATGAAAACAAGCGTGAGCACATGCCGTACTCAGCAAGCGGAAAAGGTATATAACATGCAAGGCTTTTTGTGGATGGCTGATGGGTTAAGCAAGTAGCATTTTAGTTGGTCAAGTTTTATTGACAACATAATTACTATCAAGTGTAAGTTCATACCAACCCTTAAATAACATAGAGATCATAAACATAAATAAAGATAAAAGGCATCAAGTTATTATCATCTTCCATATATTAATCATGTGAGGGTCCAGGCTGCTCTTGACCGTGAGCACGGCTAACCGGTTGGTTTTACACTCTGCAGAGGTTGTACACTTTCACCACAAGTCGCATAAAAGTTCAAAAGAACTTTAAACCCAACCACGCGATGCTGATCAGGCATCATACCACACTACTGAGGTGTGATCGCATAGGGATGCTACGAGGCCTTTACAAAGTTTCCCCAGGAAGTTGCAACCCACAAGGTTACTGGATCAGTTAGCAAGATATAAAGTCCCCTAGCGGGTACCGTGTCTTAGCAAAGTCCAACTCCCCGCTAGAGCGAGTCCATACCCCACAGTACCGTTGCCCCTTGTCCTTATCAGGTAAGGCCACTCCTAACCAGGGTCACTAATTACTTAGCCAAGACCAGAGTCATTTAGTTCTCATGGTTGCACTGTTGTCCTAGGTGGTTCTCCATGTTCCAATTAAGCACATGACCTTGTATTAATGAAGGTATGACATAAATAAATCAAGATTAATATTGCTTCATTAATTCCACCATGTAACCATGTAAAGCATAGCGAGAACTACCCAACATAAAAGTAAAACCCTGTTGATCAAGGCTTAGGGTAAAAACATCTAGTCGAACCTTATTCGGGACCCATCAATTTAATGCAAGCAAAAGTAAATACAATGAATTAAATGCATGTTATATAGGTAAACGGGAATGCATCAAGGTGGACTTACCTTCAACTGTATCGTGCTGCTGCTCAGACGCTTGGAAGTCTTGCTCTTCAAATTCAACGAACGGTTCGCTCTCTACGCATCACATCCATAACATACAAGCAAGCAATGGAATAAATTAAGAAACAATCATCAAACAGTACTAAAAGAGCTAAACAGAGGCATAAAACTATTCTACACTTCAATATCATCATTTGGACATAAAGAGCGCTAAAAACGGAGCTATAACGAAGAAGATACGGCTTAAACAAGGTGCAAAGGCTTATCTGCGAGAAAACTAGGGTTCCAGGGGCCTAACAGCAAGAAACCGGGGGCTAAAACATAATTAAGCATATAAACAGAAGGGCTTCGGTGAAAAACATTAAAGCTGGACCTCGGGTGCTAAATCTACAAAGCTCAGGGTTTAAAACGGAATGAAAAGGACCTAATCGTAAGGTTCTTTCTACTGCGGGAGGACCGGGTTGCAAAACTAGAAACCCTGGGGACTTTTTTGCAAAAAGGATAGGGACGCGGGGAAAAAGACCGGTTGACCAGTATTGACTCCGGTCAGAGCCGATCTGGGCCCTTGGCTCCAGACCCAACGGCTGTGGACAAGCGCAGGCGTGAGGCGGCTGCGTTGTGACAGCGAGCGGCGGCGAAAAGGCCGGCGAGCTCGCTTGATCTCGAGCTGGTGTGCTCGGATTGCGATGCGATCTACTCCGGGATGAAGCTGGCGGGACGGCGAGCTGATCTAGGGTTTCACAGAGGAAAGTCGGGCGGCGACGGCGACACGCGGCTCGGCGAGGTGGACAGCGGCGGCGAAGCAACTCCGGCGAGCGCATTCTCGCGTTACAAGGCACTAGGCGGCACACAAGCGACACCAATGGCCTCCTCACCTTCGTGCAGCTCTCCAGGGCAGCTTCACGACGGCGGGAAGACGACGGAGTGACGGGTCGACAGCGGCGGCGCAAGCTAGGGTTTGCGGCGGTGCTGTAGGGCACGGGCGGCTAGGGCTCGAGGCTAGGGAAGCTACGGGTGTGGCGGCTCCTTTAAATAGGGCCAGGGTGTCTTGGCGTGCGGGCCACACCGAATCGGAGGCGCGCGCGGGCGCGGGATGAGGCGTGCGCGACCGGGACGCCCGAGTCCGACCAGGGCACAGCTGGAGGAGGGAGATGACATGCGGGACCCACCGGTCTGTAACACCCTAGTTTGCAATTTGGCTAAGATTTAAAATTTTATTAAAATTTGCTAGAATTAAATAGAGTGTGTGTAAAATTATTTCAAAATAAATAATATTTTCTAAAATAAATAAATGAATCATAGGTTATAATTATTTGTTTGTTGCATCCATGCCGAATGCATAATGTTTCTTGTGTGAAAAATGAATTTGAGTTTTTAAACTCGAATAGGTTCGTGTACCGTTTAATCCTTGTATCTCTCTAATCTTCCTCTCTAAATCTCCCACAATATTTTTCTCTAAACAAGACCTATCTCTCTCTACCAAGGTCAGTCTATCCTCTCTCTAAAACCATGCTCTCCTTTTCTCTTTAATCCTCTCTATCTCTCTATCTAAACCCAAAGGTATCACTTCTCTCTCTCTCTTTCTTTCTCTCTCTATACCCAAAGACCAGCTCTTCTCTCTCTAAAATTTGGGGGCCAATCCATATATCTCTCTCTATATATATATATCTAAGCATCCCTATCTAATCTCAAATCCTGCTGAAATCCAGCCCACATCACCTCCCCTCTCCTCTTCAGGCCCACCTGCTTGCCCTCCTCCTTTTCCTTTTGCTTTCACCGGCCCACAACCCCTCGCGGCCCAACAGCAACAGCTCAGCCCAACCAGGCCCACCAGACCTCCTCCCTCCTCTCTCTCACTGCCGCCTCGGCCCCACCAGTCATCCCCTTCCCCCCTTTCCTTCTTCTCGCCCGAGCAGGGCAGCACACCGCCGCCGGGGATTCAAATCCCCAGGCATCCCGCGCCCCCTCCGCACCCTCCTCGCCGCTATCCCCGCCTGGGCCCGCTCCTGCCCCTTCCGTGCCCTCCCTTGCCCCAAATCGCGTCCAGGTGCGTCCCTGCCATGGATGGCAAGCGCGCCATGGCGTCCTTCACGGTCGGCAATGACCGCGCCCCAATCCCCGGCGACCTGCACCCCTGCTCTGCCTATAAAGGCCTTGGTTCGCTCCGCAGCTTGCCCCTTTAGTCTCTCCGCGCAACCAAGCCGCCGCTGCAGACCACCGTGCGCCGCCGTCCCCCTGGTCTCTCCGGTGACCAAAACCAGCAGCCGCCTCTCAGCCGTCCGATCACGCGCGAGCGGCCCAGATCAGAACGGGGCATACCCCTTCGGCCGGTCCACCGTGAGCCCGTGGACCGTGGTCCATGACCGGTCCACAGCACACGTCAGAGCCACGTGGTGGACCCAGTCAATCAGTGCCCACCACGTCACGCCCACGTCAGTCGAGCCGCCCAGTCATCTATCGTTTTGCACAAAACCCCCTGGAAAACCAAGAAATCCACCCACCTTTCTTTGTGTCTTGGTCTTTTTGCACATAAAGCCTCAGAAAGACCCCACCTTTCACAGTTAAGTCCACCCGAGCGAGTTTAGCTCATAGACCCCTGATCTTTTCCCTTTTCGCGCCTGAAAATATCCGAGTCTTGCAAATCTTGCCTGTTAGCCCCTGTAATCTTTAGATAATCACACATAAGCCCCTGCAACCTTCAAAACTTCATATCTTTCACATCCTAGCTCCGTTTTAGCTCGTTCAAGTTGCGTTAGCTTCGTTTCGTCGTAGCGCACGTGTTAGCAGCGACCTTCACCATGTTTCATGTTTTTGGAAATTAAAGTTAATATTAATTTGATTAATGTCCAATTCAACCTCTTTTAAATAAAATCAAATATAGGTTTAACCTTCGCTTTTCTTTAAACAAAAGTTAACTTGATTAATTCGAACATCAATATGTTTTTGTTATAACTTGTTTAGCTCAACCCGACACATCTTTAAACTTGTTAGTTGCTCTCACATAAAGTTTCTTTTATAAAGATAAATGTTAATTTGTATAAATTCTAATAAACCTTTATAAAATAAAATATGACTAGGATCAACATGTTTTGGAATCAAATTTAATTTGAATTAATTCCAACAAAGGTTATTTCTCCAGAATATCCTCCATACATGTTTTGTATAAATAAAATAAATCAAGCGTATAGTTCCTTCTTCCTTATAATACAATCTTTATCGATAGTTGTGCCCTTTCTACCCGTAGCCTTGTTTAGTGGTCCCTTGCGCTGTAGAGTTTGTAGCTAGATCACGTTAGCTAGTGGTGCACCTTTTTATAAAATGATTTTATTACCTGGTGCTTTGTTCTTAGTCTAGCATTGTGTTGTTTCAGTGATTGCTGCGCGTGAAGGAACGCTTCTGAGCAGTGGAACATCGGGAAACGGGCAAGTGTCCTTGACATCTTGCAATTTTATACCTTTATGTTTTATTCACCATAATCACTGCTTTATTTATTCTTTCTTGCATTAGATGTCTAATATTGATGGGAAATCCTATTAAGGACTGTTTACTAGATTTTCATGATCATTCCTTGCTTACCCTTAGAGGTTACCTATTTGGGTAGTTTATGCTTAGTTTGCTCAACATGGGTTGGGTTTTAATCTTAAACTTGATTAATGACTATGCAACTTGTTAACGTGGGATGGTTAGCAACATGAACACCCTAGGCGACTCAGGCAAGTGGTTTGAACGGTGGTTTGTGATTGCTTGATGTTGGCCTTGCCTGAGTCAACTTTATAAGGACCGGTCTGTGAAGCGACCACCTGGGACATACAGTACAACCACGAGAACTAATGGGCTATGGTCTTGGCCAATTAAGTAGGGTAAACCAGTGGTCTGTGTTAAGCTGTCTGGGCTGGATGAGGGCGTAGTTCCCAAGAGTCCGGCAAGGAACCTCGGGTGTTGCTGACACTCCGTAACCCGGTTAATACGCGCTGGTGAACCTATGTAAAGGCCTCGTAGCGTCCCTATGCTATCACACCTAAGGAAGTGTGAAAGTGCCTGATCCGCACATCATGGTTGGGTTTAACGTTCTTTTGAACGTTTACGCGACTCGTGGGTAAAGATGTACAACCTCTGCAGAGTGTTAAAAACTGTTATAACAGCCGTGCTCACGGTCAAGAGCGGCCTGGACCCTCACATGGTTAGTTGGTGGTTTGGGTGGATCACAGTGGTGGAACTGTGGTTTGGGAGCTGATTTTGGTTCTATGATGTTTTAATCCTAGGATCAGGACAGGTTGGTGCCTGTGCCTCGAAGGGGATGGGAAGCTCTATACACAATAAATTCTAGGTGCTTAATTAAAACTTGACCAACTAAAACTTGAGCTTTGCAGTCCACTAAATAAAGCCTTCCTTGCTCTAAGCCTGCATGTTATGCGTACCTTTTCCTCCACTTGCGGAGTACACGCCTCCAGGTGTACTCACCGTTTTCCCTTTCAACCCCTGCTGTTCTCTCCCCACTGCTGCTCAGATAAACAGAAGCTAGAAGAAGGAGTTACATCATGAAGACCTTGAAGACCTGGAGTTCTAGGTTGACGTGCCCCCAGTCGACGTTCCTGTGGAAGATGGTGCCTACTCCGCTACGATAGATTAACGATGTGTAATTTTCTGTTTAGACCCACTGGTCATTTTGTAATAGTTATACGCTTGTAATGATATATGTTGTGATATTCACTGATGATGTTACTTTATGCATGAATTTGATCCTGGGCATGCATAAAGGGTGCATTCGGTTTGTCCTTTAAAACCGGGTGTTACACGGTTAGCGACCACGGTGGAGGGGAGAGACAGCTGGGCTGCTGACGGGCCGAGGCGGTAACTGGGCCGCGAAGCCAGGGGATGTCCAACGAGCGAAGGTGAGGAATCCAGGGTGATCCGCCGAACTTCCTTGCAGGCAGCCGTGTGAGGAAGTGGGTCGCGAGCTGGGCCGGCTAAGCGGTGGGCTGCAGCTGCTGCTGGTTGGGCTGGTGCGACCCAAGGTGGCTGCTGCTATGCTGGGCTGGGAAAACGGCTGCAGGCCAAATGAAAGAAAAGGGAAAGGAGGGAAAAGAAAAGAGTTTGAAATTTTGAAAGAGGGTTAAATCAAATGAATTCAAATTTGAATTTGAATTCAAACAATCAAAATGATGCACCAACATGATTACAACAATAAACTCCTATAATTTATTAATTATTTATGGAAACAATCAAATGCCTAAGAAAGAAATAAAAATCCTTATATTCCTTAGCTCATGCAAATGTTTCTAACATATTTTATTTAAAAGCAAAAGTTTGAAATTTAGGGTGTTACACTATCCTGTTTTTGTAGGCCTGAAGTATGAGGGCAGCCTTGCCTTCATGATCTTGAATCATGTTTCCATTGACATCCTTCAGCTGGGTGATGGTATTCTTTCTAAAATTAACTGTGGCCATGGAATGGATGCACTCATCACCATATTTAATCCTATTTAAAGTGAACCTCTTTTTCCAATAGATATTATTGTAATGCAACAATGTTTGGAGATGCCTTTAATAATATCTCTCAGGTTCCACTCAGGGGTAAATAGGGTTCTGCATTCCTCTAGGGAATCAAGGAAAAAGATGACCTTATTACAAAGCTTGATTAGGAGAGACAACTGCGAGAGTCTCTTGCTCGAACCTTTCAAACTATATCTGACATTCTTGAGTTTCCTTGCTAACACTGCAGCAGAGTTTCCATTATTCCTAATTGGCCTTTGCCAACCTTGTACAACAGCGTCAAAGAATCCCGGGTGCTGAGGCCAGAAGTGAAAGGACCTTGATGTCACCTAAAGGAAGGGTGTATAGGCGAGTCAACGAATTTAAACTTTTCTCCTCGAAAACCTGAACTGCCAGGCACCACCAGGCACACCGGTGACGGCCACCAGTCATACCGGTCTGGGCTTCACTGTGCACAGGGCACCGGTTAGACCGGTCACTCACACCGGTCATACTGGTGTAGCATAGAGAACACCCGAAATGCGGCTCAAGCTCCTCTTGACTTCTAGCATGAACCAAACTTGTATGGTGGGTTGAGTAGATGATCACAAGCAGGGTAATGATCCCTGCACACAAAGATAAGTACACCCAAGTAGATCGAAGTGGAAGCAAATAGTAATATGCTAGAAAACCACAAGTGAGGCAAACCACAAAGGAGACACGAGGATTTGTTTCCTGAAGTTCACCTCCCACTCAGGAAAGGCTACGTCTTCGTTGAGGAGCTTGTAAGGGAATCTCCCACAACAAGCCGAGTCTCTTTCAACCACTTTCCTCGATTCCACTAAGGCAATCTTTTCCACGAAGAGGCAAGATCACAGCCCTCACAAACTTGCCGCTACTCACCACAACCCGGGAGCTAGCCGGCGATGCCTAGCCATCTAGGAGGCAAACCTCCAAGAGTAACAAATGCTTCAATGCTTGTAGATGCGAAACCAAAGGTGCTCAACTTGTGGAGGCACTTACTCAGCTCACAAATGCTCACACAAACTCACAATCTCAACCTAACTCAAGAATATGGCTTGAATCCACAAATCTCACAAAGAGAGGTTGGGGAGAGCCACTAAGGCTTTTGTCTTGCAAAGAATGGCTTAGAAGCTCAGCAAGAACACTAGACGCAACAACCCTAACTTATGGAGGACGTGGGGTATAAATACCCCACTCCAAGAAAACTAGTCATTAGAGTTCTGGGCACACCGGTCAGACCGGTGCACTACACCAGTTAGACCAGTGTAGGCAGAGTTAGTCCCAAAACCTTTTCTCTCACGCCCATACTTCACCAAAGATGTGAAATGGCTTAGGTTAGGTTAGATAGGACATTTATCACACTATTAGGCACTCAAGGCTAATTCTCACAAAGGTTTTCTAAGAGTACTTTGACTTGGTCAATAAGCGAATGTTGCATCCCTCTTGATAGTACGACATTCCTATACTCAAGATTAAAGATAAAAACTAAGTCAACCACTTGAGCTTGTAGATCTTCAATATTGTGCATACTTGAACAATTTTCACTTGAGGGCTTCCAACATTGCTATCTTCATGAGCACGTTCATACTTGAGTTAGTGACTTAAGATCTTTCCATATAGCATAAGAATGCACGCTTAGATCTTTAATCCACTCCATATTGCCGATCATAACATATAGATGAGTTGCATTGCTTCCTTTGGTTAAGACTTGGATATGACACTTCGAGACCCCACGAATACTAGTTACTTCACCTTAGCAAAATACCAATGGCAGCCTAGCTTGAACCATAGATTGCTTAGTACCTCGCTCTAGTCATCTTGGTTGATCTCTTCATCACTTACCCAATCCACGTTGAGTTTGGCTTTGCTTCATCAAGCTGATAATTGATTTGATCACTTCAAATGCTTGTTCTAGATTGACAATGAATATGCATGCAAGCTTCCAAATATAAGACCATCACATTTAGAAATAACCTTATGTCTTTGATGAGGACATCGCCAAGTTGCTGGACACACACACGCCACGACCTTCCCCAAGTTGTACTTCGTCTCCTACTCAGCTGCCATGTCCGGTTCGGAATCAGCCTACACCTCTGCACAGTTTCGGTGATATCTCCGTCATACGACGTTGGAACGAGGCGTATAAGGACTCGTTGGAAAGGGGACGACGACGTTGTCAATTTGGTTTTGGTCCTAGCTCTAGAAGATTCGTGGATCATACTGTGTGACCACGAAAAGGTGTTGCGTCACCTATTTTGGGCCAACTTGGCCTTTGTATCGAGTCGGGCCTTCAACCCATGTTGTGGACGCCCCTCCCGGGTCGCCCTCAACCCTAGGTCACCCTAGTCTTTAAACTCCGTAACCACTACTACTTAGACTCGGGTTTTGCTTAGAGTTTTCTATCGTCAAACAGTCGCCGTTTTCGGTTTGTGAAACCCCAACATTCGTGGGATTCAATCATTCATCTACAGATGTTATTGTCTTTTTAGAGCTGCATATGTTTCGAGTTATTGCTTGTGTTCTTCGTTTCGCAGGTAGGGATTAGCCTTCGCAGCGAGGTCAACTGGATTGTGACACAGTTGATAACCAGAGGAGTTATGGTGCTAAGGTTGCAGGAGTTCAGGTCTTTGGGTCTGAAGCCAGATCGGTGTGTCGCACTCCACCAAAACGAGTTATCCTTCTCCTGATGGAAGATCGGGCACCCCCGTTCCCATCAAGTGGTAATCAGAGACTCAGGTATTACCGTCAGGCTTACCCTAGTTTTCGAGATCATTTTGTTTCGTCCCATAGTCCACAGAAAACCTACGAAAAAATTCTGCTGTCCTACAACCCGTTTTAGCTTTGCAATTTCGATTTCTGATTGCTTTGTTGAGTTTGTGTCAATGGTCGAGTCTTGTTGCTGGTTTAGGTTGTGTTCGTCGTCGTAGTTCAACGTGCCTATTGCTATTTGTTTGTTTCCACTGCTATCCCATCCACCTTTACCCAGATTACAAGTCGAGCCACCACATTACTTGACTTGCCCCGCTAGCCGCCTGTGTGAACTCTCACCACGCCAGCCTTAGATTAGGTTGCAAGCCGCTTGTGTTTCGCCTTGCATCGCAGCCCCCCTTGATTCATCATCTGGTGATTACCTATTGCTTATACCAGGGATGATTGTGCCCCTGTATTGCTTACTGAGACACTTTGCTCAGCCCTAGCCGCTGCTGTGTTCCCTGCTGCTTCGTGCCTTTAGAAACCATAGGTTGAGGTACCTTCCATAAAACAGGCATAACTTTTCGCTCGGTGCTCCGTTTTTGCTTAAATTTTTATAGGAGCTTGACAACAAAAATTTGGACAGACATCTACCGACTTTGTGGATCAGGCTGTTCTCAAAAAATTCAAAAAATCAAGAAGATAAAGAAAAAATCTGTTTACGTGTTTTGAGGGTTTTCAGAAAAAAGTTCCTAAATTTCCCTAGGCTGCAATACACCTCTGTTTCAGGTGAAATTTTGTGTGCTTCCATCTTTGGTGCCCTTTGATCAGAGGTAAAAATTTCAAAAAAAGTTGAGCTCGTTTGCTGGTACTCCTTTGGAAACGTCATTTTGTGATTTCTAGTAGTGCCTTTTTGGCAAGGTTTTCAGTATTATTTACAAAATTGCCATTCTGCTGGTTCCTTGAGTTTTTGTCCATCGTTTCTTGCTGCCTTCACCGTGTCATGCTATGACTAGGATATGTCTTAGCCAGCAATTATGACTTGTGCTTTGGACACTTATTCCTGTTCCCATCAGCCTTTGTATGATAACCATATGAAGCCTTGCACAATTCGTTGATGAAAAACTTTTAATACAATCCCTTTCATATATGATAAGCTCTCTTTATGTATTGGAAGCCTTGTAGTTAATTTTGAATTGCACTTCCAATTTGTCTTCCTTTAAGCTTGCCTTGGGTAAACACAAGAAACAGGGGATCTTTCTTTTGCTTGCTTTAGTTTTAGTGAACACTTTTATTCCCATCAAGTTGACATGTGTGTTGAAGGCTTGAAATCTTCCTTGAAATATATCTCTAACAATTCTCTTCACTTTACACTTGATATTCATCTTTTGCACCATAGGTTCACACACATTGTTTGCTATCTTTGATGTGAGCCATAAATATCCATTCATCCATATGAAACGATATTACAACATGAATATTATAAATAGAAACCAGCTCACAATCTTAAGCAAACACATTAGTCCTTTAATCGCTTTGTCATACAATTTACCAAAATCCACTTAGGGACCTAGATGCACTTTCAAGAAGTTTTCAAACCTGAAAATGTTGGCCTTAGGAATAGACGTGTCAATAGCAATTCCGCAAGGGATATGATCCGAGGTGATCTTAGCCATTGGTAGCACTAGAGTGTTAGGATAGTCCAGTGTCCAATTAACTGAAGTGAAAAACCAATCAAGTTGCTCTAGCAGGGGTCCTATTGCATGTTGGACCAGGTGTAAGTTCTACCTTTGAGAGGCAATTCGATCAGTCCAAGGTGACCAAAAAGATCTTTGAAAATCAAGGTATCCTGTAGGTTGCCACCCGGTTTATTCCGATCTTGTAGAGACCTATAAAAACTAAAATCCCCTAGGAAAAGCAAGGTTTCATCATCAACAATATTGTAAGAGCGAAGCCGCTGAATGAAATCTGATCTGCCTGGTTCACGACAAGGGCCATAGACTGTGGTTAACCTCCAAGAACTACTGTTGAGTTGTGATGTAAACTATAGTTAAATAAAAAATTCAAATTGTCAATGGTGACTCCAACAAAGTGACCATGAATATCTATTGAACAAATTAGTTAGCTAAAGTAGAATGTGTATCCTTATGCCTAGTGTCACATGTACTTTAGATTTAAGTTGTAAGTTTATCAATTTGCAAAAATATTTGTAGAAAAGACGAATAGTCAAATGAACAAAAAAAATCAATGGTGTTATATATCTAAGAACTATATCAAACCAACTAGGAAAGTCAAGAACAGGCTTTGGTACTGAGTCTTTAGTTCTTCTTTCATTTGATTCCTAAGTGCTACTTTTGTTAATGTTCCATTTGGCTGTAACATTCAGTCATTCACTGAGAGTCCGGATATTTGTCCTTAATCTAAAAAACCAACTAGGCAGAACTAGAAAAGCACACCCATTAGTGTTCTCTTTAGTGTTGGTAGATGAACTAGTAGCATCGATGATGTACTGATGTGAATAGGAGGTCCAGAGCCTGCTGCCACTTTGTGAGTGCCTTCTTGCTTATGGCGTGATAAATACAATCAAACCCATTTCTATATAGGTTCCTTCTATATATATGACGTGTTAGAAACGAAGGTAGTGTAAGATATGATCTTGATAGGTTCCTTATATATAATTTACACGATACATGAACTCCTTATCCTGGTCAGCAGTTCCAAGTACTTCCTTTGTCTCTCTGTACTGGATCTTGCAGCTATGTTTTAGCCTTGCACAGGAATAATCAGCACAGTCTAATTGAGATTCGGATATGAGATTTCCACTATTCCCAGTATAAGAAAACAAAAAATTTGATGAGCATACAAGAATTCGGTGTACAACACTCAAATTGATGTAGTTTCATAGAATGACTGAAGACAGATTGGTGCAGCGAGGAATTCTACTCCCATTATATAATGGTGGTAAATGTAACATATTTCCAACTAAAAAACACTACATATATAGCTTCTAAACTATTTTATCAAGCAATAATATGGGAAGATGTACCTGATTCCTGGGAAGTAGAGGACATCAAGCAAGATAATATCATATGTTCTCATATCGCCTATTTCAGTCGCTTCAAGTTGTCCTTTTGGCGTGACAAATACTTTATTCACAGATCTTGTATCACAAAGAAGGTTCTTGTTGCCAGTAACATGCTGATCATAGGAACAGTCTAGAGTCCATACCAATTGCTGTAAAAGGAACAAAAGTATTAAAGATGGAGAAATATAATAAAATGCAACATACAGAAACAAGACCTTCTCAGCTTCTGTTGGTGGATCCTTAAGCGGCACGACTTTTTTACTGAGTTCTGATTCAACATCACAAGATATCATTGCTTTCTTTTTCTTCCTGCTAGGACTTAGTTCACGAAAGCTTCTAATGCTCGTAGCTATGTAGCATTTTGTTGATGCTTTTCTAGTCAACACACACGAACGCTTGTTCGCGCAGCAGTCGAAATACTGAACTCGCCGAAGCCTCTATCCTGACCGATCTGACCAGTCAGGGGCATCGGTCTGACCGGTGCGCACACGGACGCTGGTGAAAACCTACAAGCACCGCCTCGAGAGGGACTCCGTCGGAGGTGGCGCGCCTAGGGTTGCTCTGAGGTCGGCAGACCACTCAGAACGTCCTTGAACGTCGTCGAGACGAACAAAGAAAGCAAAGGGTTGGAAAAGCTAAGGTTTGAGAGTAAAAGTTGTAAAAAGTAATGATCGATTGGGTGATAGGTCCTCAACCGGCCGTGGCCCTTCATATTTATAGGGTGGGGAGGTTTTGCCCTGCAAGGAAGTCCTTTACAACTAGAAAACAACCAGGACTCCTTGATTCAACTCGGACTCGGGGTCCACCAATCAGACCGTTCGGGCCCACCGGTCAGACCGGTGTGGCCGTTGCCGGATCGGCTACAGGATCGGACCGGTCAGATCGCCCAGGGACACTGGACTGACCGGTGGCGTCCAGACTGATCGGCCTTGTGCCAATTTTGGGTGCGAACATATGCCTCCCTGTTTTTTTAGTAAAGCTTGCATACTAAAAAATAGTTTTAAGGTCGATGTGACAGATTTCACCAGCCATTTTTTATTCTAAGGGTGATTTTTTGCATAAATCGGCCATAGTCCTATTAAGCATCTTGCCAAACACTTGGGTAAATTTTCTTCAAGTATCTCCCGTTGAGAGCCCTTGGAAGTTGTTGTCCTTGCAAAGTCTCCACCATATACGAATTTCCAGAGCACACTTTCACAATCTTGTATGGACCTTCCCAACTTGGAGACCACTTACCGAACTTATTGCTCTTAGTTCCAACAGGCAAAATTGTCTTCCAAACCTGATCACCTACCTAAAAAGATGGCTTTTATCTTCTTGTTATATGCTGAAGGACCGATTAGGCGAACCAGAGAGGGGGGGAGTGAATGGGAGCCGATAAAAATTCTTCTCGAAGGAGATGAGAACTCCAACAAGACGAACACGGCTTCCAAATCACGTCTCCGACTCAACTACCCAAGTTGGCCAAGACCACGCAGCCACTGGAGTGCTACTGGTCCTAGGAACCAACAACCACCTTCACGAACTCGAGAACGCAGCGGAACTAGCAACTCGAGCGCTACTGACCTACACCGGTCAGGCCGGTGAGCACCACCGGTCAGACCGGTCCCTGCTGGTACAACCTGGGAACTTCCACAGAAGGCCCCTACACCGGTCAGGCCGGTGTAGCTCACAGGTCAGACCGGTTCAAGCCAGGAAACCCCAAATCTACCAAACAGGCCTACCGAACTCCAAACTGACCCAAACTCGAAACAGCAGCAACACGGGACTACAACGAACTCACCAGAACGTTCACCCGAGGCAAAACCCATAGAGCCTCTGCACCGGTCAGACCGGTGAGCAGCACCGGTCAGACCGGTCAGGCTGGGCCGCTCGGGGATGAACAGCACCCGCGGGTCAACTCCCCCAAATCCAACTCCCGATCTCCCGAATCGCTCCACGGATTTGTGCAAGACTTTGGGGATAGTAGGAACACCTCATGGGTACTCCATAGCCAAGATTTGGTCCACCAAAACTTGCTAAATCAAGAGGAATCGAAGAAATCCCACCAAGAACGCCTCTAACCCTAGAGCCACGAAAACCCCAAAATCGAGCCCCTTTGCTCACTGATTTGGGAGGGGAATCAAAGGGAAAAGAACCACGAAGGGTTCATGCATACATCCCCCACCAAATCCCAAAGAGAAAGGCCTCGAAATCGCTCCAAGAAAAACGCCAAGAAAAGGCTCCGAAAATCACCAAAAAGGAGAGACGGGAAAGACACATCCAAGCCTTGAGGAACCACGCCGAATCATCTATACATACCAAAGAGGTTCATACAAGGTCTAGCTTGCTGCCCGATCATCCTTCCCTCTCACAAGATCTCACCATGAAGCTCTCAAGCTAGTCCTAAGAAAATCCTAAGGAAAATAGGAAGAGAAAATAGGAAAGCAAATGAGCTAGGGTTCCAAGAGATGGCTGCCATCCTCTCACCACTTGGTTTATATGGAGGCAACCGAAAGACGAAAATACCCTTACTAGCTAACTAGGGATACATGCCCCTCAAGGGCGAATTCAGAAATCTTTGTCGTCGCTCCATCGGACGGATGCCCAGCGACCGCAAACTTGCTTAGCCTCGATGCAAGCCTTGCGATCCCGACACGTGTCCTCCGCTTCGAAGATTCTGGACTGCGTCGTCGCACACCGGTCAGACCGGTGCTCCTCACCGGTCAGACCGGTACCCACCGGTCAGACCCACCGGTCAGACCGGTCTGGAGCTGCTGCACCTCCGTCTTCGGTTCTTCGGTCTTGGCTTTGTGGATCAACCAAGGAACCCAGTGGTTTTCTGGTCAACCACCGGAAACCCCGCAAACTCGGTGTAGCCTCCGCCAATCACCACTCATGACTCGGCTCCCACGTAGTCCCGGCTCGACCTTGGTTTTGAGGCTCAACCAAGAAACCGTCCATGACTTCATCTTGCCGTTCTTGCCACCATGCGGCCCGCACTTGACCCCGCTGGCCACCGGGTCCCTCGAACCAAGCCTACTTGTCTTCTCCACACCTGGAGGCCTCACCGGCAACGACCTTTCGCGCTTGTTCTTCACCTGCACCTGCACCAGTCAAGCCGCAACCTGCACCTGCAATACTTAGCCAAGAATCAGTCCACACCACGTTGTCAATCACTCATCACACCAGGAAGCGACCATCCACCGGTCCTTGAACCACACCTGGCTCTCATATGCTCTAGCAACTCGCCTTTTTTCTTTCTCAATCTCCTCTAAAGCCTCCAAGCGCTTGTCAGTCACCTCGTCGACATTATACATCATCAAAGCAAACTTTCCAACATCAAGATTATTTTGGTTTGCAAGTCTATATGCGCCTAGATTCACTTCAACGGGCAAAACGGCCTCTTGACCATACACAAGCTCATAAGGAGTAACTTTAGTAGCACCATGTCTAGAAATACGATGAGCCCATAAAGCTTCCGATAATACCTCATGCTATCTTCTAGGATTGTCCTCTATCTTCTTCTTGACGAGCTTCACCAAAATCTTGTTGCTAGACTCATCTTGACCATTTGCTTGAGCATAATATGGAGATGAATTGAGTAATTTAATACCATAAGAATTGACAAACTCACGCACCTCTTTTGACACAAATGAAGTCCCTTGATCCGTAGTCATAGTTTGTGGAATGCCAAATCTATGTATAATATGCTCCGTAATGAACCCAATCACCTCTCTGTGTGTCATGTTCTTCAAAGGAATTGCCTCGGTCCACTTGGTAAAGTAATCAGTTGCCACAATCACAAAACAATGCCCCTTCGACAAAGGAGGGTGAATCTTACCAACAAAATCCAATCCCCATCCTCTAAAAGGCCAAGGTTTGATAATTGGATGCATCAACGCAGCAGGTACCAACTGAACATCTCCATGTTTCTCACACCCTTCACATCCCTTGTAGTATCGAAAACAATCAGCTATCATAGTAGGCCAATAAAAGCATGCTCGCCTAAGGAGTCACTTCATCTTAGGAGCCGATTGATGAGTACCACAAAATCCTTCATGAACCTCTGCCGTAGCCAACCTAGCTTGATCAGGACCCAAGCATTTAAAAAGCAAATCATCCGCGGTCCGACGATATAATTCACCATCATCAAGAACCAATTTGAGAGCCAAACGTCGAATCTTTCTATCAACTGAACTGCTAGGATTCTGTAAATAATTAACCAGAGGTTTTCTCCAATCATCCACTTCATCCTTAGCATCAACGACCGAAGAAGAATTTTTACCAGGGGACCGGTTAGACCGGTCGGTGACATCGGTGAGACCGGTGTCATCGGTGAGACCGATCGGCTGCGTCGGCCTGACCGGTGCCTCTAGGGTAAAACACTCGGCTAAAAGCACCGGTTTGTATTCTTGGAAATTTCATTTCCGAACATTATAACCAGATGCTTGCTGAGCCAAAGCATTAGCCCTAGGATTTTCCTCTCGTGGCACATGATATATAACAAATTCATCCACACAAGATATGATGTCTAAGTATTTATCAAGATATGCATTTAAAAAGCCATTTAGACATTGACATACCTTGGAAACTTGTTGCACCACTAATAAAGAATCACCATAAGCTTCCACATGTTTTACTCCCATGTCACGCAAAATTTCCAACCCAAATAGAAGAGCCTCATATTCGGTTTGGTTGTTAGTACATTTACGATCCAATCGGTTAAGAGCTTCAAAAACAGCCCCACTTGGTGAAATAATGATAACTCCAACACCACAACCATCTTTGCAAACCGATCCATCAAAATGCAATTTCCATGGAGTAAAGTAACATAATCGACATTTAAATTAAGTTGCTCATTTACTCTATGTTCAACAATAAAGTCGGCAACAATTTGACCTTTCATTGAATTTAATGGCTCACAACGTAAATCATACTCAACTAAAGCGTAAACCCATTTGCCGACTCTACCACTCAAAATTGGTTTAAGCAACATATATTTAATAATGTCGGTTTGACAAACTACTATGCAAGTACTAGGTGACAAATAATGCCTTAACTTGGTACAAGTATGATATAGTGATAAACACAACTTTTCAATAGGAGTCGTCCAATAGTCTTCTACTTTCATATGCAACAATATATTCCTTCCCTTTGGTCTCTTGAGTCAAAACGCCTCCAATGATATCCTTCTCAGCCGCCACATATAATTTAAAAGGAATTCCACTCTTGGGTGCTTGAAGAATGGGCGGCGAAGATAAATAACGCTTAATCTCATCGAACGCCTCTTGTTGTTTTACCTCCCAACATCACTTTTCAACCGAAGTAAATGAGTAAAAGCATTCACCTTCCCGGACAAGTTACAAATAAACCTCCTCAAGTAATTCACCATGGCCCAAGAACTTTTGCAAATCCTTCTTGCAAGCGGGAGCCTTTACATTCTTGATAGCTTCAATCTTTTTAGGATCTATCTCTATGCCTTTCTCATGTACAAAAAAACCCAAGAATTTTCCAGCTGATACACCAAAAGCACATTTGAGTGGATTCATCTTCAGTTTATACTGACGCATTCTCTCAAATGCAAGTCTTAAATCAGCTAAATGAGCATATACTCTAGCTGGTTTGACAACAATATTGTTGATATAAACCTCTATTATGATGCCAAGTAAATCATGAAAGATCAAATTCATAGCTCTTTGATAAGTAGCACCCGCATTCTTTAATCCAAAGGTCAAGACTACCCACTCAAACAATTCAACAAAACCCGGACAAATGAAGGCCGTTTTCGATATATCCTCTCCAGCCATGAAATTTTGATTGTAACCAGCATTACCATCAAGAAACCTAAGAATTCTATGTCCGGATGCAGCATTAACAAGAAAATCGGCTATAGGCATAGGATATTCATCTTTAGGAGTAGCTTTATTAAGATCTCTAAATTCAATGCAAACACAAAGCTTTTTTGTTCCTTTTTTCTCAATAGGCACAATATTACAGATCCAATCAGCATATCGACAAGGCCTAATAAACTTAGCATCCAACAACCAATTGCTTCATCTTTCACTCGGCCATAAATGTCAGGATTAAAGTTTCTACAAGGTTGCTTATAAGGCCTAAAACCAGGTTTAATAGGTAAACGATGTTCAACTAAATCTCAACCTAAACCAGGCATCTCAGTGTAACTCCATGCAAAGCAATCAACATACTCCTTTAATAACTTTATTAACTTTGATTTAAACAAAGGATCAAGATTCTTGTTTACAAATGTTGGCCTAGGTACAGTGCCATCACCAATATCTACCTCCTCTAAAGGATCAGCCGATGTAAACCCTTGTCCTAACTTGCTCAAATCATCAAAGTCTTCAATGGCCTCACACATATCGTTCTTATGCGCCCGATAGTGTTCACACCTCCGCTGCAACTACTCTATATTGATATCCATCAAATCTCAAAAGATAGTGTAGCCTGATTATCCATCGACTTTAATACAGCAGCAGAAAAACCACCTTTAGTGCTATCAATGATCTCACAACCAGATACATCTAAACCAGTTAAGCACTTAAGATTTTCATGATCATGCACATAAATACTATCAGCAACTGCAACATAAGCCGTTGTATCACTATGCACAACCTCTACTTCGTCACCTACCCATTGAATTAAGCATTGATGCAAAGTAGAAGGAACACACTGATTTGCATGTATCCAATCGATTAAGCTGAAATTACCTTAGGCCTCGGTGATGAAGAAAGCAGTAAGAAAGCAGTAGCCAGCGTCTTGCTTCCAACGGTGAGCTCCATAGAGACGACACCTTTAGCTCCCATAGGCTTGCCTCCTCCCACACCGCTGATGATCATATTGGTCTTGATCAGCTCCTCATCTGAACCTCCTAGCTTCTTGAATAGAGAATATGATATCAAGTTGACAATCGCTCCTCCATCCACCAACATGCGAGATATAGGCTTCCCATTAATATGACCCTTCATGTACAAATCCTTTATATGATTTTTAGTAGCTTTAGGCTTCTGGAAGATAGCCTCCTTTGCCCCAAAGTCGAGATGCGCGACGTCCTCCTCTGAGAGCAAAAACCCATCCATAGACATATGAATCACATTAATATCCAAATTCATGCACTCGGGCGAAGAACTGTAATCAACAAGCTCCTCATCGTCTTCTGGTGCAGGTGTCGATGTAAGCTTGTCATCACAAATCATAGAAGTCGAGGAAGAAAAACTGGGCGACGCCTCTAGGTCATCGGTCTGACCGTCGACGGCTACCGGTCTGACCGGTGTAGAAACCAGTCTGACCGCCTGCTCCACCGGTCCGACCGGTGCAGCCTAGGAGCTGGTCTTGATCCTCCACTCTTTGCCTCGCGGTACCATGGGCCTGTACTGGTTGAAGGTCTCGTCCCTCTGCTTCTCCAGCTCTTTCTCCTTGTTTTCTCTGAACCTCAGGCGTTGAAGCTTTCTCCTTTGTGTGCGAGTCAAACCAGGAAGACACCACCTTGGGAAGAAGTATTTGGAGTTAGAACCACTTCCACTGGCTTCATGGTCATTAGCTGCAGCAGATGCCCCCAGCATTGGTGTCACAACCTTATTGTTTGTAACAATCGGTCTTTTTCCACCGCTTTCAATAGGGACATCCATCGACCCAATTTGAATAATATCCTGATTTGTAGTCTTTTCTGAGTCAATATCCATCTTATATGCCTCCTTCTGCTTTGGCTTGTACACTTGCTTTACTGGAGTCGGTACAACTTTCTTGGGAGGACCGGTCTGATCGTTGCCATGCATTGGTCTGACCAATTGGGTCTGGTAACCCTGACCAGAATGGCAAGGTACCAATCGGTCTTGGAAAGGCTTGGAAATCCTGTCCATAGCTGATCTTGGTCCTCCCCATCCTGGATGAAAAGCTTGTTGAAATGGCACCCACATAACTCCATTGTCATCATAAATTGGGCGAGGTGGATTTGAACTTGATGGCGCCCAGGATGGAGTAAAGTGCTGCCTTTGCTAAGATGATTTACCCTTGAACCTTGTAGTAGCTCTTGGAGGTGAAGACGACCCTCCTTGATGTGTAGGTGACCTCATCCTTTTTTTAATGGTCGATCGCTTGTAACGGCCTTTTGCTTGGAATACTTGTCAAATAGCATGTCGAAAGTGACCTTTGGCTTAGGACCACTCCCCTGATTCTTTGCTACATTAATCTTCTAGTTACTAATCTCCGGACGGCTTGACTTGATCATCCTTGGACGGCCCTGGGGTGCACCGGTCTGACCCGTCACCTCCACCAGTCTGGCCTGATCAGGCTCAGACAGTCGTTGCTCGGCGGGTGTGGACGACCCTTGCCCCCCATGTCTAGAGGCTCTAACAGTAATCTAGAAAGTCTCTTGGTCATCAGAAGTTTTCTCATATACAACTTCTCAAACTAGCTCTTTTCCTCTCAAATCGGGCTTAGCTTCCCCGACCACCACATTTTTGCCTTTAGTTGCTTCAGCTTGATGCAGTCGAACCAATACTTTGGGCTGTTGTAATTCCAGGGTGTTCATAGGAAAAGGTGTCTTATCCACTTGCGTCTCATGAAATGTCAAACGACCTTCATTTATGGCCGATTGGACCTGTCGACGAAACACATTGCAATCATTAGTGGCATGAGAATAAGAATTATGAAACTTACAATATGCACGCCTTTTCAATTCATCAAGTGGAGGCAAAGTATGAGTCAATTTAATGTTTCCAGATTTAAGTAATTCATCAAAGATACGATCACACTTAGAAACATCAAAAGTAAATTTTACTTCTTCTTGCCGACCTTTACTAGCCGGCTTAAGAGATGAGCAAGAATAAGATTTTTCCTTAGAGGGCCAAATAAATTCAGCAGCATAAATTTCCTTATCACCATCACTCGAGCAATCAGAATCATAATCAATATGATGCACATTCGAACGACATGACTTAAAATTATCTTTTTCTTTATTCAATCGGTTTTCAACAATTAAAGTTCTTACTTGAACTTGTGCAACCGAAAGAAAATCTGAACCCTCTATTTTATCTCTAATAGCAGATCTTAAACCCTTCAGGCAAATATCAGCAAGATCCATATCAGTAATTGACAAATTAAAGCAACGGTTTTTAGTTTCTTTAAACCTTTTGATGTAAGAAGAGACGTGTTCATCTCTTCCTTGCCTAACCGATGTTAAATCTGTCAACTTTAATTGCAAGCTCCCACTATAAAAGTGATCATGAAATTTATGCTCTAACATATCCTAAGATATAATAGAACCAGGAGCAAGTGATGAAAACCAAGCAAAAGTAGTGCCAGTCAAAGATAAAGAAAACAAATGCACTTTTAAAGCATTATAAGCACCTGCTTCGCCTAGTTGAGTTGTATATTGACTAATGTGTTCCCACGTGGTTCGGTCATCATCACCACTAAATTTAATCAAATCAGGCATACGCCAACCACGCGGGAGAGGGAAATTATCAAACTCGGGATCATATGGTTTTTGATATAAATTTGTATTACCAATATCAACACCAGGTTTAGTTTTTACCACATTAGTCAAATCTTCCTTAAATTTACTAAATTCCGCCCAATTAGGATTATTTGGCTGTTGTGGAGCTAGATTCACCATATTCATCTTATTTAAGTAGTGAGCCATCTTAGCATGAGCAAGCCTATAACTTTCATACACATCATTAGGAATTATATTCTTTTGAGCCAATGTATTAACAGTCGTACTATAATATGGTCCAGGATTACCAATTGTATTAGGAAAAGTTGGCACAATAGAAATTGGCTCAGGCTGTTCGGGCACTAGATCAAGTGCACCGGTCAGACCAGTACCCTGCATCAGTCTGACCGATGTGGCCATATTTGGCCTGAATGGTTGGAATGACAGGTTTTGACCAATGGGATTATGCTGCATTCCATACTGATAATTCATGTTATTAGCAATAGGCAAAGGTGCTAAGCTAGGATGGATTCCCTTACTAACATTAATTTTAGGATCACTACTATTAGTTTCATTATTATTAAAACCAGCAATGCTCCTATCTTTTTCAAGATCTTCTAAACGTTCTAAACGAGTAATATATGAGGCAAGCAATCCATCACTATCTGTAGTAAACATCTGAGGAGATGAAGTAGGAGGTGGTTTGCTTACAGTGGGTACTACCTCAACCGTGTTGTCGTTTAGCTTGATCGCCGGCAGCTCGAACTCTTTCAATCTTGCAACCTTACCGTGACGATCCTTTTTGACGCCAGCTAGAAATTGTACCTTCATGTACTATTGAAGCACTTGGTACTTCTGCTGTTCCTCCGGAGAGAGATCTTCCATTGACACGGTGACAATGTTGTTCATGTCGAGGCCGCAACGAGATCCCATCTGGCTAGGTTAGACTGAACGGTCTTGAAAATCAGATTTATCTATCCCCAGCGGAGTGGCCAAAAGTATGTTGACGCTTTTCTGGTCAACACACACGAGCACTAGTTCGCTCAGCAGTCGAAATGTTGAACTCGCCGAAGCCTCTGCCCTGACCAGTCTGACCGGTGCGCGCAGGGACGCCGGTGAAAACATCGAGCACCGCCTCGGGAGGGACCCCATCGGAGGTGGCGCGCCTAAGGTTGCTCTGAGGTCGGTAGGCCACTCAGAACTCCTTGAACGCCGTTGAGACAAACAAAGAAAGTAAATGGTTTGAAAAGTTAGGGTTTGAGAGTAAAAGTTGTAAAAAGTAATGATCGATTGGGTGATAGGTCCTCAACCGGCCGTGTCCCTTCATATTTATAGGGTGGGGAGGTCTTGCCCCGCAAGGAAGTCCTTTATAACTCGAAAACAACCAGGACTCCTTGATTCGACTCGGACTCGGGGTCCACCGGTCAGACCGCCCAGGGACACCGATCTGACTGGTGGCGTCCAGCCTGATCAGCCTTGTGCTAATTTTGGGTGCGAACACGTTTATCATTGTAATCCAACACAGCTTCTCCAATCACACTGCCTGTTTCTGTATTAATGACATTTATCCTGTTTTCGTCAAGATAAATCAAGCTTTTGCCATCATCGAGTTGGCCAACTGAAATGATATTGTGTTCAAGACCTTCCAAATGATAAACAGGACAATGCAATGTCACCATATTCAATATGATCAGCTCTATCTAAACAAATGGTTGTCGGTACTGTAAATGGTCACCCAGTTTTGTTTTGCAACTTTCTCTAGATCTTGTATCAGCTTCTTGTCACCGCTCATGTGTCGGCTGGCTGCAGAATCGAAATAAAAGGTGACCGTCTTCTCAGTGATGCAGTAAAAGTACCCCTTTGCCATTTCACTGTCAGAGTCTGAAGGTAGATTCTAATGGAAATAAAATGGCAAAGGTCATTTAAACAAAAAAAACATGTATCCATTGAAATTTAGAATCTAAAGGAAGGTAAATAGAAAGATGAAAATTGTATGTAACAACAGCTTGCTGTGGCAGGTAACTTACTTTTCTACAGTCAGGAAAGCATTGAAAGAAGGGAGGCTCATAGTTCACACTTCACAGGCTGCAGACAAGGAGCATAAAAGATTGTGTCAGCTTCTAGTAAAAACTTTGTATGGAACAAAACAAGTGATACCATCATCTATCAGTACACACAAGTAATTCATCTACAACAGCAACTCCAAATTTAAAGACTGTAATATACAAAAAGAATATAGAGCCTCAACTCACCGTAACATCGTCATATTATAGCAGCTTCATCATGATGAGGCGCTGAATCAATATCCATGGCATAAGGTTAGCACATTAAATTTTCACTTCTACAGAATTAAGTATCTAAAAGATTACCTCGCCCGGAATTTGATCCTAAGTACTCATAAGCGAAACCATTTTTCAACCAAGGGCCAAGCCGAGCTCCTGGAAAGGAAACCATGCCCATGTCAAAGTCTCGATTGTTGCAAATCGTTGCTTCAACACTAGAATACAATGATGTGAATTGATGAAAGAGCTCACCACATTTGGCTAGGTAAGCTCACTACTGTTAGAATTTATATATGAGTAGTTCCCTTAAATAAAATTCATATGAAGAAAGAGGCCCAATATTTGTGTTCCATAATGGCCTTTAATGTGTAAGCCCATTAGTAGAGGTGGGAGGTCCAACATCAATTAGTATCATATTGCTAGTTGTGATGGAGGTAGGGAGTTTTCCTCCCTATATATTTGTACCAATCATCCCGAGGAAAGACACAACAAAAACTACAATTGGGAGTTTCAATTAGAAAATCCTAAAGTAGTAAAAATAATATTTTGCCTCTTCTCCCTACTGCGCCACCGTCGCCAAGACTCCAGCCTGATCATTCATGTGCACCTGCGACCGGGCGAGCAGGTCTCCGGAACTGTCGTCTTTGCGATCCTGCACCGGGAGAAGGCGAATAAGGTTTTTGGGAAGCGCTCTTCGCGCGACTGCTCCTGATCTTCGTCACGGCTCGTCTTCCGTCAAGATCAAGGGGCGCTGCATCCCGGCGTCATCTTCGTCAGCCTAATTGAAGTCTTCCACCGCCGCTAATCAACGACACTGACAGTGACCAGGACGACCTCAGTTTCGCCTTCGGGAATCTCTCCATCGCGCTGTCATCTACGAATTCCAGCATCAGCTATTATTCTTGGGATCTGGTCTCATTGTTCTGGTTGATCAACATGTTCAATATGTTTAGTGTACGAGTTGTGCTTACACTAGTTGCCATAATCTGTGATATAAGTTTGAGCCTAGTTAGTTTGCAATATATGCTTAATCTGGTTGTTCATTTCGTCATGATTTATATTATGATTTTAATCTGGAAATTGCCTAATATTTCAACAATCCAAAAACATTATTATAGGTCTTTTCCAGTACCTATGGCTAGTTTTGTTGATGCGCTGAGGCCAGAGAAGTTCTCTGGTGCGCACTTCAAGAGGTGGTCTGTCAAGGTCACAGATTGGCTTACTGCCATGGAAGTTTTCTGGGTCAAAGATGGCTTACCTGAGGGAACCATCTCTGATGAGGATCAGAGTAAATTCCAGAAAGATAATGATATCTTTGTGGGAGATGTGCGTAATGTGCTTTCGGATCATCTGCTTGATTCAATGATGCATATACGAGACGCAAAGGCTCTGTGGGATCATCTGAACACTACCTATGGTGCTTCAGATGCAGGCAATGAATTGTACATCATGGAGAGCTTTCACAAGAGACAGAAGATAACGGTTGAAAACCTGATTCAATCTCTTGATGTTAAGGACAAGACTCGGGCTAAAGACAATACTCAGAAGGGGAATGAGGAAAATAGCACTAGCGCCCACTTTGTCCAGAGAAATTTTAAAGGCAAGAACAAAGGAAAGGGGAAACAACAGCCTTTCAACACCAAAGCAACTACTACCTTCAAGAAGAAGAAGAAAGACAAGTCTGAAATGCCTTGTTTCACATGCAGTGAACTTGGTCATTTTCTAAGGATTGTCCAAAGCGTGCAGACCGTAAAGAGAAAAGGTCAACCTCGTGACTGCATCAAGTGCTGATGACGGGTATGGTAATTTTCCTACCGTATTTTTAGTATTTCAATCACCTAGTTGGTGGCTTGATACGGGTGCTAATGTTCAGGTGTGTGCTGACATCTCTTTGTTTTCTTCTTACCAGGGGCTCCAAGGTTCTTCCGTCTTGATGGGGAACGGGTCACATGCTTCTGTTCGTGGTGTTGGTACAGTAGATCTGAAGTTTACTTCGGGCAAGATCGTGCAGCTGAAGAACGTGCAGCATGTCCCTACTATTCGCAAGAATCTTGTTAGTGTTTCTCTTTTATTAAGAGATGGTTTTGAGGTAGTGTTAGAGTCCAATAAAGTAGTTATCTCTCAGCATGGACAATTTATTAGTAAAGCTATGATTGTGGGGACTTGTTCCGCCTAAGTTTAGCAGATTTTTGTAATAAGTCAGTCAATCATATTTGTGGCACAATTAATGATATTTTGAGTGTTTGGCATTCTCGCTTATGTCATGTGAAATTTGGTTTGATGTCACATTTATCTAGCTTGTGGTTAATACCAAATTTCACCATTGCCAAAGGTTCTAAGTGCCATAGTTGTGTGCAATCTAAGCAACCTCGAAAGCCTCACAAGGCAGCAGAGGAGAGACACTTGGCACTTCTAGAACTCATACATTCTGATCTATGCGAGATGAATGGTGTGTTGACTAAAGATGGAAAGAGATATTTCATGACGTTAATTGATGATGCTTCTAGATATTGCTATGTTTACTTGCTGAAAACTAAAGATGAGGCTTTATACTACTTTAAAATCTTTAAGGCTGAAGCTGAAAATCAACTAGAAAGAAAGATTAAACATCTAAGGTCAGATCGTGGTGGTGAATATTTTCCTATAACTTTTGATGAGTTTTGTGCGGAACATGGTATTATTCACAAGAGGACACTTCCCTATTCTCCTGAATCTAATGGGATTGCCGAGAGGAAAAACTGCATGTTGACTGACTTGGTGAACGCCATGTTAGATACTGCTGGTTTATCAAAAGCATGGTGGGGGAAGCTATATTGACTGCAAGTCATGTCCTGAATAGAATTCTGAACAAAAGTAAAGAGACAACACCATATGAGATTTGGGTTAGAAGGAAACCATCACTTTCATACTTGCGCACGTGGGAATGCTTGGCGAAAGTCAATGTTCCAATTACAAAGAAGTGTAAGCTTGGACCAAAGACGGTAGATTGTGTCTTTCTAGGATATTCTCACAATAGCATCGCTTATAGATTTTTAGTAGCAAAATTTGAAGTTTCTGATATGCATGTTGATACAATTTTTGAATCTCGTGATGCTACATTTTTTGAGAATATTGTTCCTATGAAAGATATGTGTAGTAATGCTAAAATTTCCATTGAAATAACTCCTGATAATACTATACTTATCAAGTCACCGGTTGAGTTGTTTGAGCAACCACTTGAGAAGGATGACAATAAAGTTCCTGTGAGTAACAAGAGACAAAGGATTGCAAAATCTTTTGGTGATGATTTCATTGTGTACCTTGTGGATGATACTCCCATCTCTACTATAGAGGCATATGCATCTCCAGATGCAGATGATTGGAAAGAAGCAGTTCGTAGTAAGATGGACTTGATTCTTTCTAATGGAACTTGGGAGCTATCTGAACTACCATTCTGTTGTAAACCAATTGGTTGTAAGTGGGTGTTCAAAAAGAAGATTAGGCCTGACGCTACTATTGACAAGTACAAGGCTCGGCTTGTGGCTAAGGGTTATACTCAAAAGGAAGGCAAAAATTTCTTTGATACTTATTCACATGTTGCTAGAATGACCACTATTTGAGTACTACTATCCTTGGCTGCCTCATATGATCTGATCGTCCATCAGATGGATGTGAAGACAACTTTTCTTAATGGAGAGTTGGATGAGGAGATTTATATGGATCAACCTGATGGGTTTGTAGTAAAAGGTGAAGAGCAGAATGCATGCAAATTATTGAAATCTTTGTATGGCTTCAAACAAGCACCTAAACAATGGCATGAGAAGTTCAACGCTACTTTAACTAGTGCGGGCTATGTTGTTACTGAAGTTGATAGGTGTGTGTATTATCGACGTGGTGGGGTCATTTTATTATACTATGCTTATATGTTGATGATATTCTAATCTTTGGAACAAACTTGGATATTATAAATGAAGTCAAGTCATTCTTGTCAAAGAGTTTTGACATGAAAGATCTAGGAGAAGCTGATGTAATTCTAAACATCAAGTTGATTAAGGAAGAGAGTGGGATTACTCTATCGCAATCTCACTATGTTGAGAAGGTCTTGAGCCGTTTTGGCTATATGGACAGCAAGCAGCCTTCTCCAACACCTTATGATCCTAGTGTGACTTTGAGAAAAAACAAAAAGGATACCAGAGATCAATTGAAGTACTCTCAAATTGTTGGTTCACTCATGTATCTTGCTAGCGCAACCAGACCGGATATTTGTTTTGCTGTGAGCAAGTTGAGTAGGTACATGTCCAACCCGGGTGATGATCATTGGCATGCACTAGAAAGGGTCTTGTGTTATCTTAAAGGTATGATGAGCTATGTGATTCACTATTCCGGGCACCCAGCTGTGCTAGAAGGATATAGTGATGCGAACTGGATTTCTGATATTGATCAAATCTACGCCACTAGTGCGTTTGTCTTTACTCTAGGAGGTGGCGCAGTGTCATGGAGGTCTTGCAAACAGACTATTTTGACTAAATCAACCATGGAAGCTGAACTTACAACTTTGGATATAGCATCTGTAGAGGCAGAGTGGCTGCGTGAGCTCTTGTCTGACTTGCCGGTGGTTGAGAAACCAATACCGGCTATCCTTATGAACTGTGATAATCAAACAGTGATCACTAAAGTGAATAGTGCTAAGGATAATGCGAAGTCAACAAGACATGTTAAAAGACGTTTGAAGACTGTCAGGAAGTTGAGAAACTCCGGAGTAATTACTGTATCTTATACACAAATAGATAAAAACCTAGCAGATCCCTTTACAAAAGGGCTATCACGGAATGTGATAGAAACTACATCTAGGGAGATGGGTATGAGACCCATGTGAGTTTACAGTAGTAGTAACCCAACCTTTTTGATCGGAGATCCCGTGACTAAGGACCTGGGAAGAACAAGCTATTGGTAAACTGAGGAGAATATAATGATAACCCTCTCTATGTGAAGATGCAATACTCTCAGAGCAATGAGGCACTGTGTGGTAGGTTGGCGAGAATGCCTTAATATGTTCTATTGACTTTAACGAGTGAAGATGTTGTCCTACGGAGCATTCTTGAAAGAACATACCTATATGAGCTTGACTGTTAAACGTCGCAGTCTATGAGACTTGGGTGATCTCTAGTAAACTCATGAAGAGACTAAAGAGTACGCCGTATATGCTCCACCCACGGGGTTAGACTACTGGCAGCCAAGTGCTAGTTTGGCTTTGAACAAAGCTTATTCGCACAAAACTTGCAATTCAAGGCGTAGTCCATTGTTCAAGTTGTGGATAAGTGTAGCTTGAAGTTCTAGGCGGATGTTCAACTTAACAGTCTCTGCCGAAAAACTGGTATATCAAACAGTAGTGAGAACAGGCAAATCTCTAAATGGGCATTTGAGATTTGGTGGGGAATTGTTAGAATTTATATATGAATAGTTTTCCTAAATAAAATTCATATGAAGAAATTCTAATAAATCTCAAAGGCTCAATATTTGTGTTTCATAATAGGCTTTAATGTGTAAGCCCATTAGTAGAGGTGGGAGATGCAACATCAATTAGTACCATATTGCCAGTTGTGATGGAGGTAGGGAGTTTTCCTTCCTATATATTTGTACCAATCCTACTGAGGAAAAACTACAATTAGGAGTTTCAAGTAGAATATTTTGCCTCTTCTCCCTACTGTGCCGCCGTCGCCAAGACTCAAGCCCGATTGTTCGCGTGCACCTACGACCAGGCGAGCAAGTCTCCAGAACCGTCATCTTTACGATCTTGCACCGGGAGAAGGCGAATAAGGTTTTTGGGAAGCGCTCTTCGCACGACTGCTCCCGATCTTCATCACGACTCGTCTTCCGTCAAGATCCAGGGGCGCTGCGTCCCAGCGTCATCTTCGTTAGCCTAATCGAAGTCTTCCGCCGCCGCTAATCAACGACAGTGACAGTGACCAGGACGACCTCAGCTTCACCTTCGGGAATCTCTCTATCGCGCTGTCATCTACGAATTCCAGCAGCAGGTATTATTCTTGCGATCTGGTCTCATTGTTCTGCTTGATCAACATGTTCAATATGTTTATTGTACGAGTTGTGCTTACACTAGTTGCCATGATCTGTGATATAAGTTTGAGCCTAGTTAGTTTGCAACATATGCTTAATCTGATTGTTCATTTCGTCATGATTTATATTATGATTTTAATCTGAAAATTGCCTAATATTTCGACAACTACTGCATTGGACTTCAATGTCCAGATACTTTGAGTGCAGCCCGTCACCGTAAGTGCCATTGCAACACCTTCAGCAATCAGCATAGTTCCAAAACTACACCAAAATGTGTTACAAATTAGCCATTTAGTTTAACATGAAATGAAATAAAGTAAGACAAAGTTACGCTCACCGCAGTACTCCTCGAGGAGAGAGCCATCGTGCTGGAAAACACCAAACAGTATGTTCCTAAGGTATTTCTTTTGCAGTGCTTCATACACGCCTACATTTGATTCCAGAGCCAATCAGCAAACACATTTTTACGCAAAAATCATAAAAAGCAAATTTATTTCACCTTTGTCAATCCAATCTAGGAGCCTTTCCCACTCATCATCCTTTGCAAAACTGGAGTCTGCAAGACTGCAATGAACATTGACGTAGGAAGGACACACACGACGAGCGATGAGCGAGCGTGAGGGAGCGCCTCCAACCCTGCCGCCGCCGGGCCAGCTACCGGCGGTGGCCAGCCCCATCCCTGCCGTGCCGCTTAGCCCTGGCTGTGGCGAGGCCGTCGACCTTAGCTACAGGGGAAGCCCGGCGAGTTCGAGTCCCCCTCGTCGACAAGACAAGACCGCGGAAGAGAAGGGTAAAGCTGTCGCTGTAGCTTTGTGCGAGGAGGACGAGGTCGGGTCCGGCGGTCCTTGCCCAGGCGGGGCGGTGACCACCGGATCCTACAAGGACGCGCTCTTGCGCCCAAGGACATTCAAGCCAAGGTTCCCGGTTTCGAGGTCTTCTTCGCAGACGGTATGGTATACGGAGGATTCCATGCGGGCCAAGGATGTGACCTCTCATCCGGTATGGTCTCGCCTGGGGCCTGGTGGCACCATTCATTGCCCTGCTGGTGGAAAGCTCCTTTCGAGTTATGATGGTTCGCTGCTGGAGACTTTGCGAGCCAAGGCTGGAGCTAGGAGATGCTTCAATTGTCTCTCTCCTGGGCATCGCATTGATTCTTGCCGCGACCCGCCGCGCTGCCTCCTTTGTTCTCGCTTTGGGCACAAGGCCCGCGCTTGCAAGACTCCTGCTCTAGTTTCTTCCGGCTCGTCTTGCCACGCCGCTGTTCCTGCTCCTTTGCGCAGTGACGTGCTTGCTGCTGCCGCCGCCGCCCACCGCGTCGTAGCTGCTTCCGCCACACCCGTCGCGGCAGCCTTCGTTGCGCCTGTCGTTGCCGCTTCGGCTGCGCCTGTCGCCGCAACTCCTGCTGTTGGTGGAGCTCGCGCTACCGCTGCTCCACGCGTTGCTCCTGCTCCCGCTGCAATGGCGGCGTTTGCTCCTTTCTTCCGCCCGGGTGCAGCCGATCGTCGTCCGGCCCACGTGCGGGCCGGGGTGCCTCGCAACGCTGCCGTTCGTGATGCGGAGCGGGCTCGGGAGCTCTTCACCCTCGTCGCTGTTCCGATCGGCGCTCCCGCTAGGCTGGACGCGGCGGTGTTCCGCCAGGAGGCGGCCCGACAGCTACGGGTGCAGCGCTTCAAGTTGGAGGTGTCCCGCCTCACAGGTTCTACGTTCTTGCTCAACTTCAAGGATCAGCATGATCGGCATGCCAGCCTGCAGAAGGGCGGGCTGGAGTTCGGCTACCACAAGTTTCGCCTCATGCAATGGACACGTCAGGTCAGTGCAAGTTCGGTGTCCAAGCTTCTCTACTGTGTTCGCGTCTGCGTTGAGGGGGTGCCGGATCATCTTCGTCAGCCGCGTTTTCTTGCTAGTCTGTTCCCCCCATCAGCTTTCATTGACGACAAGGAGTGTGATGCTGAGAAGCCGGAGGAGGAGGAATGTGTGTGTCTGTGGCTCTGGACGTCCACTCCGGATGACATTGCTATCACCGGGACTTTGATGTCAGAGGAGCCTGTTGTGTTGCCGGAGGAGCACTACGCTGATGGCGGTGCACATCTGATTGAGTTGGGGATGCCGATGGGAGCTTTGAGGTTGGGACCAGCAGAGACTTTGGATTATGAGGTGATCATCCATGTTGACAGGGTGCTTGACTACTCGCCGTTGCCAGACAGCCCCTCTCACAGGAGCATGGCGAGTGACATTTGCGGGATACCAGATGATGAGTTGGAGGAAGAGTGGCCAGTAAAGCATGGCTTTGTCTGGAGGTTGGGGGAGCCGGACATGCGCCAGGTTCCTGAGCGCCGTCGTGTGCCGGTTCATGACAGGCTTGGTGGTCGGGGGCGTGATCGTTCCCCACCGCGGGGCGGAGGTGCTGGTGGGGCTGGAGGTGCTGGTCCTGGGGGCAGGGGGCTTCGGCAGGTGCCGCCATCGGGGCCGCATGACCTCCCGGGCCTGTTCGGTGGTCGAGGGTTCTACAGAGGCGGTAGCAGTCATGGCGGCGGCGGTGGCCGTCGTCACCAGGGGAATCACAAGGGCAATGTCTTCGACCGGCTGGGCGGTGGCCGTGCTTGTGTGCCGCTCGGCACCGTCTTCGACCGTCTTGGGGGTGCGCCGAACACCGGCGGTGCATGGCGGCGCTCCGACGGCCGCTTGACCGGTGGCCGGGCTCTGGTGTGGCGCCCGAGGGAGACGCCACAGAAGGAGGTGCTGGCTGCTTGTCATGCGGGCGGTGCAGCTGCCAGTTTCCCGGCTGATGTTAGTTTGCCTACAGGGCATCGGGAGGTGGATCCCATGGAGGAGGAGGCAACTTGGGTGCCGCGCTCTGGTCTGGGCTTGTCTGCAGGGTTGACGTGCTCGGTGGAGCCAACGGCGACTGTAGCGGACGGTGCTCGGCTGAGCGCGCGTGCTCTGCTATCGCAGACCAACTGCGCACAGGATGCGTACAAAAGTCCTACAGAAGCTGAGGAGGGGGTCGTGTCTGTTTGTGGGGGGGATGCACAGGTGACAGCGACGGATCAGTGTCGCGTGCCTGTCACCCCTGTGTCGGCTCAGGGCGTTGTTGAGCTGGTTCAGTGTGCTGCTGGGTCGCTGCTGTGCTCGGAATTAAGTGATGGGGCCCAGGTGGATGGTGAGGCGCTGGGGGAGACTGTGGCGGCCAAGGTTGCGGCTTTTGATCTGAATGTGGGCTGCGTTGAGGCCCAGCAGGAGCTGGGCTGGGAGAAAGCACAACGGGAGTCAGCTTGGGGTACAGAGGGGCTGCCGGATGTGTTTACTGGCCCTGTTGCTGATTCACAATGCCCTGACTCTGTTGCGTCACCTGTAGGTGTTGATGTTTGCACTGGTACTGACGGGCTCCGCGCGGTGTTGGGTGTCGCTGATGGGCGCCTAAACATGGCACATCAGGATGTGGGAGTCACCAAGGTGGCGAACCGGGGCGTGCCTCGTTTTATTGCACCACTCAGGAAGTCCCTGCTTTGCAACCCTGGGGTGAAATGCAAGCTAATCCATGCTAAGAAGACTGCCCCAGATGGGACGGTGCTGAATTCGACTGCAAAGAAGAACCTGAAGTTAGCTGTGCAGGGCACCTCCTCTGCGTCTGTTGATGAGAGGGCATCTGTCCTGTTGCTGAAGACCAGTGGGTTGATGAAGGGTAATGAGCCGTTGTCGGACGAGCTACAGGAGCAGTTTGGTCGACAGTTTGTGTGCAACATGGAAGAGTCACTGGTGGGGGAGATACGGGCTGCATTTGGCATTGCAACTGAGGGGGGCATGAATGTCCTCGATGCGGTGGCTGGTGATGATGATGCTTGAACGGCGGCGGTGGCCGCTATGGGGTGCTCCGATAAGGGCACGTGTATCTTTTACTTTTCCCATGTCGCTTCTTCTATTTCTGTTGCTCAAAGGTGATGCTGTTGTGGTAGGTGTTAGTTTGTTTAGTGTGGTGCTGCTGGTTTCGGAGTCTGTATCAGTTTACATTAAGAAGTCTAAGTGGTTGTTGGCGTGTTGGCGAGTTGTGCCTGCTGCTGTTCGTTTGCCAGTTAGAGGTTCAGAGCTCCTTTGTTTCCTATGTTAGCTCAGAAATGTGTGCTTTTCAATTGGAATGTGAGGGGTCTAAACAACCCGGCGAGAAGGAAGGTTGTCTTTGACTCGGTCAGGGATTGCAAAGCAACTATTGTGGCCCTGCAGGAAACGAAGTTGGATCACATTGATCGACAGTTGGTCTATGAAGTTCTGGGAAGCAGATTCGTGGAAAATTTTGTGGTGCTGCCGGCAATTGGGACCAGAGGAGGAATTTTGCTCGCAGTTGATGAGGATTTCTATTCAATTTCAAGGCATGAGCTGGGGGTTAACACTGTAACGGCTTCTATCCTTGCTGCCTCGGGTACAGTCAGTTGGACTTTGACAGTAGTTTATGGGCCGCAGGATGACCAAGCCAAGTTGCAGTTTTTGGGGGAGCTAAGGTGGCTACAACACAATGTTTGTGACAAATGGCTCATAGTGGGTGACTTTAACATGATACTCCAAGCTGCAGACAAGAGCAATGATAATTTGAACAGAAGGCTCATGGGAGCTTTTCGGCAAGTTGTGAGGGATTTGTCACTTAAGGAGCTGAACCTGAGAGGTCGGAAGTTCACTTGGTCTAATGACCGCACACAAACCCGGATTGATAGGGCCTTTTGTACGGCAGGTTGGGATTTGATGCTACCCAATGTTCATTTGCAGGCCCTTTCGTCCCGTTCATCTGATCACTGTCAGCTGCTACTCTCGGAAGGTGTTCCGACCAGGGTCTACAAAGGCTTCTGTTTTGAGGCTTTCTGGCCCAGGCTGCTAGGCTTTGCTGATGTTGTTAAGGAGGCTTGGGAGAAGCCAGTTCAGGCAACAAATCCTCTTCTTCGCTTACATATCAAGTTGCAGCGTACAAGCAAGTGTCTGAAATCTTGGTCCAGGGGTTTGATTGGTAACAACAAGGTCTTACTTTGTGCAGCCCAAAAGCTGATTGCTATTTTGGATGTTTCACAGGAGTTCAGGCAGCTCTCCACGTCTGAAATTTTGTTGCGAAGGGACCTCAAGGCAAGGCTGTTGGGTCTTACTGCGGTGGAGAAATTGAGAGCAAGGCAAGCCTCGAGACTGACCTCGATCAGGGCAGTGGAGGCAAATGAAAAATTATTCTTCTTGCAAGCTAATGGTAGAAGACGGAAAAATGCTATTCATGCTTTGGAGACTAGCAGTGGGGTTTGTTTCTCTCATCAGGAGAAGGAGGAAGTGTTGTTTCAACACTACAGCGCTCAGTTCAGCCAACCAGGACCAAGGGATTTTTCTTTGAATTGGGACGAGTTAGGGCTGCCGCGTCTTGACTTGGCCCACCTTGATGATTCATTTTCAGAGGAGGAAGTGTTGGCTGTCATCCAGGATGTTGCTGCGGAGAAGGCGCCTGGGCCGGATGGTTTCATTGGGAGCTTCCTGAAGAAGTCTTGGCACACTATAAAGGGGGATTTGCTGCAAGCCTTCCAGTTCTTCTTTCAACGGCATGATCAACACCTGAAGCTTCTGAATACTGCGCATATAGTACTCCTGCCCAAGAGGCCTGATGCGAAGCGGGTGCAGGACTACCGTCCAATTAGTCTCACACACACAATCGCCAAGCTAATTTCTAAATGCCTTGCGAGTAGGCTAGCCCCTGAATTGGATTCTTTGGTTTCAAGATCTCAGAGTGCCTTCATAAAGCGGCGCAGCATACAGGACAATTTTCTTTATGCCCAGAATCTGGTCAGAGCTTTGCATAGGGGAAAACAGCAGGGGCTCTTTCTGAAGCTCGACATTGCAAAGGCTTTTGACACCGTTCGCTGGGATTATCTTCTGGAAGTCCTTCAACAGTTGGGTTTTGGGGTGAGATGGAGGAGCTGGGTGTCCTCCTTGCTATCTTCGGCCTCCTCCTGTGTGTTGTTGAATGGCTCAAGAGGGAATTGGTTTCGCCATTACACTGGCTTACGGCAGGGTGACCCCTTGTCACCGATGCTCTTTATTCTGGCAATGGAGCCCTTGCAGAGAATGCTGGCTATTGCGGCTGCTGAGGGCATGTTGTCACCTTTAAGCTCGAGAGGGGCATCTCTTCGTGTTAGTCTCTACGCAGATGATGCTGCTGTATTTGTAAGGCCAATCAAGGAGGAGGTGCAAGTGGTGGCTGAAATTCTAGATATTTTTGGGCATGCCTCCGGTTTGGTTACCAACAGGGATAAGTGTGAGGTGTATCCTATCCAATGTGCTGGTGTTGCTTTGGAGGATGTAATGGAACATTTCCCTTGCTCCATTCAGTCCTTCCCCTGTCATTATTTGGGCTTACCTTTGCACTTCAGGCAGCCGGGGAGAATTCAAGTGCAACCCCTCATTGACAAGATGGCCAGCAGACTACCGCTTTGGAAAGGGAGGTTCCTAAACAAGGCTGGCCGGCTGAAATTGGTGAACTCCGTGCTCTCCTCCCTACCCACATACTTTCTAACAATTTTCCCAATCAAGAAATGGGCCTTCAAGAAAATGGACAAGATCCGTAGGGGATTCCTATGGAAAGGTACTGAAAATGCTAATGGTGGTCATTGTCTAGTTCGGTGGGAAAGAGTCAAAAGGCCGAAGCAATTGGGAGGTCTGGGAGTGCTTGATTTGGAATGCTTCAGCAGAGCTCTTCGGCTTCGTTGGCTATGGTTTGAGTGGGCCGAGCCGGATAGACCATGGGTTGGTACAGAAGTCCCGTGTGACGAATCAGATAAACAACTTTTTCGAGCAAGCACCGTGGTTTCTTTGGGGAATGGACAAAGAGCTTCTTTTTGGGAATCCTCTTGGTTGGAGGGCAGGGCGCCCCGTGACATTGCACCTAATCTTTACAAGCTAGCATGGAGGAAAAGGAACACTGTCGCTGATGATCTGCACAACATGAACTGGACAAGGGGGCTATGGCGAATGAGTTCGGCTGACCAGATTGCTGAGTTTGTTTTTCTTTGGGACAAGCTACAGCAGATACATTTGACTGATGCGCCCGACATCATTTCTTGGCGATGGACTCAGCATGGCTTGTACTCGTCAAAGTCTGCGTACAGCATTCAATTTCAGGGCTCTTTCTGCAGCTTCAACACAAAGGCGCTGTGGTCTGCTTCTGCTGAAGGAAAACACAAGTTTTTTGCTTGGTTGCTGATTCAAAATAGAATTCTGACTGCTGATCGCCTGATGGCTCGCAACTGGCCTTGCGAACCGATCTGCATTCTTTGTGATCAGGTACAGGAGACCGCCGAGCATCTCTGCCTACACTGTGTCTATGCTCGTGAAGTTTGGGTGTTGATTTCTTCCTGGGCGGATGAAGTGATTCAAATGCCAGCACTTTTGGACTCCACAGAATCATGGTGGAATGGGTCTCTAAGGGGGCAAACGAAGGTTCAGAGACGAAGGGTGGCAGCAATCCTCATGTGCACTGCCTGGAACATTTGGAAAGAAAGGAACAGGAGGATCTTCCAACGTCAGTTCACCACACCGAGCAGAGTGTTCTATCTGATCAAAGAAGAGCTGCGGCTCAGAGAGCTGGCAATGGGTGGTAGGGCGAGTGTGGCTGTTAGTTAATTAATGTTAGTGCTTTTCTTGAGTGATGTGTTCTTCTTTTTATGTAATCACAACTTTGTAAGGATCCGCATGCTTCTCCTCCTTAAATGATACGGCAGTGCTCCTGCCTTTATTTCAAAAAAAAAAAGAACATTGACGTAGCACTGGAGAGCTACTCTGTTACTGAAGATGAGGTGATCAGGCTAAATCAGCAATATATGCTTCCTGTACTCGATTTCGGGCAGATAGATGCTGTGGCCTGCAGCCACTGGCTCAACATTAAAAAAAATCACTAGTTTCATCCATGCGAAATAAAGAAGCGAAAGGTTCCATACCGAGCAGGGTCATCGTGAATGAAATATAATTGAACTAGAAAGTAAAAATTCTTGCTTCAAAAAAATAAGTAAAAATTCCCAGGTTGGTCAACAATGTCCATGCACGACCAGTCGACCATATCACAAGGGCAATTACAAGATCAACTGAAAACCAAAACCTTTTGAGTCGGCCAATGCCTATCTAGTGGCTGTATGCAACCATTGCAATCAGTAGTTCATACCAAAACTTGTATGATTGGTAAGAATAATAGGAAAAGTAGCAAGGGTAAAAACTGAAGTGCATTTTATGCCATTTTAAATAATATTCACCGAGCAAACATTAAATCACCACAAGACACACCCGATCTACATCAATATCATGTTACAGCAAGAAATTGTGTTGGTTACCTTCTGGGAACAAAGGAACAGCTATATTCTGAGACAAAATACACAGCATGATAGATAGCATCAGTAATTCAGTACAACTCTACTACAAAATTGTCATTGCAAATCGTGCAAAACTGTTCTTTGGGACTTCTCTAAAAAAGGCCTTTATTCATATATAATCAAGCTGTTTCGTCCAATCGAAGGGCTCCCAGTCCTTCATGAAGCTAGCAACAGCTTGCTTCTGGTTATCCATGGACTCGTGCCTTCGGCGACGGTGCATGTCCTCCTCTGGCAACTGGAGCATCCCTCTGCTGACATTTAATCCAAATCCAGCGCTCGGCTTGGGGGACGACGAGCGTGGAAGCCTCTGCCGCGCGAGGGAAGAAACGACGAGACGAGAGAAGTGAGATGGGTCTCCTCGTCTCTGAGTGTCGCCACTTCGCCCCTGTGATTGGCCATGGCGATCTCTGATCTTCCAAGTTTCCTTCATCTCCTCTCCGTTTCAATGGATCTCTCCTCCCTGGATTCTTCGCATGGGGCCTCTTTCTCGGCCGAGGTACGTTCTCTTTTCGGTCTCCCGGTCTGCTCGCCCTCTCCGGATGATGCCTCGAGTTTTTGGTTGGTGGCGGCTTTCAGTCGTTCCAAGTTTCGCTTGTCTGCTGAATCGGTGGGAGCAGTCCTCCAATACGTGATTGGTGGTTCTGCTGATCTTTTCTCCATGGTGGAGTTGGAACAACAACTCTTCAAGTTTTCGGTGATCAATCGAGCAGTTGGACTTCATGTTTATGGCCTCAAATTTTACAAATGTGATTCTTTCAAATTGTTCTTTCACCTTTGGAATCCCTCTGGTCTTGCTCGAGCTCGGTTTTTGGCGGCTTCGGACTCTGGTCCGCAGTATGGCTGGGTTCAAAAGAAATCAAAGAAAAACAACAGGTCCTATGCTGAGGTTGTAAAGCAAAAGGCGCATGATCATCGGTCTTCTAGTGCTGCTCGTTCTTCTAGTTCACGATCAGTTTTCTCGAGGCTCAATTTTGCTTCAGTTCCAGACCCCAACTTGCAGCCTAACACAATCCTGGGTTCTTCGCCACGCTGTTCTTCGCCTCGAACTCTTTCTGGGAAACAAGTTCATTCTGGGAAACAAGCTGCGGATTTTCGGCACGGTTTGAATTCAAATGAAGCCCAAGCTCCTTTCCTTTTCTGGGGCTAATTTGGTTCCGCTGGGTCATCATCGGCCGAAGGCTGTAGCTCAGAGCCCAGCAGAACGAAGGTCGCTTCAAGACAATTTTCAGAGAAGGCCTAGTTGCTCTCGATGTCTATCTAATCATCATTCTCGGCCCAGCTGCAGGTCCAGTACTCGCTGCATGTTGTGCTTCAGGTTGGGTCACGTAGCAATTTCCTGCCGTTTCCCACCTCGGTTCCCGGGCCTTACCAAAGACAAGATCTTCTCTTCCCAATTGAGCACGGTTACATGGGATCTAGTGGTTGTTTCAACCTAGTTCAAGTCGCCACAGCCACAGACAGGTGGGGCCTCGCCGCCAGTTCTTACCCCTGCCTCTTCGTCTTCGATTCCATGGCTTTTACCAAATATTTCTTTCCCTGCTGCCTCTGCCCGACCTTCCTCTCCGGCAGCCGCAGCACATGCATCCCAGAGCCATTCGCCGGTGATTCTGGAGCTTCGCCCCCCTCGCTCCTCACCCAACACCACATCGCCACCACCCCTGCCGCCGCCGCCGCCGGTTGGAGAGCTCTCCTCAAGCCTTGGTTCGCAGCAGCAAGAAAACCCTAGTGCTGCTACAGTGCCTCCATCCGTCGAAGGTGGAGATAATCCAATGGCCTTCCAGTTCGTCGATCCGGCGCCGTTCATCCCACGGGGTTTCAATCGCGTGATGGTGCCAAACCGCAAAGTGATGTCCCAGGTGATTCTTGGAAGACCTGCCAGTCGCAACCCTGACACCGCCATCATCAGCATTCATCCCATGCCCAACCATCAGGTAGCTTTCGGTGCAATCCATGATGTTCTCCATTCGTTCTTTCGTGATCATGCCAGAGTAGGGTACACCTACATTCAGCCGTGCCCATTTGGTCAAGCGTATGTCAAGTTCAACTATTTTCATGATCGTGACCAACTCATTCACAATAGTCCACATCAGTTTGGGGATGTGCACGTTTCCTTTGTGGAACATAATAGAGGAGCTAACTACCGTGCTGTCACCTTGAACTATTAAGTCTGGTTGATGTTGCTAGGGGCAAATATTGATTATTGGTCTGATTCACACATTCATAAAATCATTGGGGAATTTGGGCACATCATTGCTTGGGAAGAGGATCCAAATAACATTGCTAGAGTTTTGGTTAAGGCCAGGGTAGTAAATCTGGAGGAAATCCCCTGGTTCATTGTTGGTACAGAAAGCCCTGGTTTTAATGGTGAATCTTGGACCATTCAAACTGAAATTATTCACACACACATGTTGGGTGCATTGCCTACTGATGAGGAGTTTCCCACTGATCCTGATGAGTTGCAGCCAGATTTGTTTGATTTCTTTGGTTATGGGCAATAGGGGCATGGCCCACCACCTAATCAGCAGCTAGAAGAACCTCCCGTTCAGGAAGGTCAGGAGGGTGATTGGGGTCTCTGGCCACAAGTTCCAGCTAATGCTCAACTGAACCAGCCTTTTCATCAAGTGGCACAGGAGATCCCTGCGCAGCCTGCTCAACCTCCTCATCAGCCTTTGGATTTTGACCTTAATGAACCTCAGTTACCTTTGGAAGATGATATGGGTATGGTTGACAACATTTTTCAAGTGCTTGGTAATGCTCCTCAACAGCTACCCCAGAACTTGGATGAAGAAGATGTCATTGTGGCCAGTAGTGATTCAGAGGGTGCTCCTGAAGCCATCCTTCCTGAAAACCAAGCTGTTTTAAACCCAGTTGAAGACCCTCATAATGTGCAGGTTTTTATCCCAATGGATAATGGTGTCCCCCTTTAGCTACTGCCGGATGATATTCAAGAGGATGAGCTGATGGACCAGGATGATGTGGAGCCTCAGGATATCCAGAACATGGACCTTGATCTTAATGCAGATGCTCTGCATGGAAACAATTTTCAAAATGTTGGTTTTGTTCTGCTCATTCAGCCAAATGTGGACCAAGTCCTTAGCAGACAGTATCAGGTGCCTCAACCGAATTCAGACTTCTTTAGGCAGAATCCAGAGGCAATCAGACTTTGGGCAAGATGTTTTGCTCCTGGGCCAGGTGCACCCACCATTCATATTCCAGAGAAATGGGCTGATTTCTTCACAATGATGTTGTTGAGCCCAACTGCTTATCAATGGGCCACAAAATTCTTGGGCTCTTCAGCACTGCCACATCTTCAGGATCAGTCTAGCTCCTCTTCAGCTGCCTCCATTCCTTTTCGCCTACCACAAAGTCAACCAAAGTTGGACCAGTTGCTCTGTTCCAAGAACCTGCCCTCTTCAGTGGACTTTTTGCTCCCTATGGAAGGTTCCAACACTGCTCTTTCACCTGAGAATTCACCTACCTCTATATCTGAACAAGCTTCACCAATCACTCCCCCAGAAAAGCTAAAAGATAAGATTCTTCAGTCATCTGGACCTTGGTCCAAAACTCTGCTGTCTCTAGTAGCTAAAGGCAAGGAACCTGCTGACATAACAGAGCCTGAGAGACATGGGTACCCACGGGTCCCTACCGACCAGGGTCTCAGCCATCCCCGACAGGTGGGTCCGACCTACCAGACGACCCGCCGACCTGACATGTGGGCCCAAGGACATAAAGACACTTGGTGTACAAGACAAGACAGTCCAGCTCGGATAAGCTTTCCATGTTGTAACCGACTAGGATAGATGGAAACCAACATATAGCCCAAGGTCACCGGCCAATATAAGGTGGCCTGGGGCGCCCTCCTCAGGGGCAGATCTCTCTCGCATAATTCCACCACCAAACTGGACGTAGGGTTTTACTCTCCGAAGGCCCGAACCAGTATAAATCGCCGTGTTCCTCGTGTCTCGCCGAGATTTCCGTGTGCTTTCCGTGCATAACCACCTACGCTCTTAGATCCTGATCCTCCATTAACTTGCAAACCACTAGGGCAACCCCCTAGCGGATCTGTCCAGTTCTCACCCCCTGACAGTTGGCGCGCCAGGTAGGGGTGATCGGGAGCTCGCTGTGCAGCATGGTGGCCAGACCCAGCGTCATCTTCGGCGACGACATGGAAGATTCCATCACGGCGACCTGCTCGCTGCCACCCTCTGATCTAATCGCGAGGTCGACGTCTTCGTTCTGCAGACGGCGCGCCAAATAATTTTCGGTGCCCACCCACCCAGCCCGGTGACGGCGTCATCGTCGACGAATCGATCTACTCCATCAACTTGGTGCACGCATCAAGGGCGACGGCGGCCTTTGAGCACACGAGTGTGTGGACTCCGTGTCCACCACGATCAAGGCCAAATCAACCTCCGAAGTCCGAACACGGTACCTTAGATCAATGCAAATCGATGACGGGAGGACTCAGGTCTCCGTGCACAAGCAACCAAGGCGGATCAATCTTCGTGGATACTTGCCAAAATCAAGGTCGGCGGCGGCATGTCCTGATCTCGAATCAGCTACGTCTGCGTGTCCATGACGTGCACGGCAACAAAACAGGGAACTATTTTCTCTTCCGTCTATTAATTATAAGATATTCTATTTTAGATTCCTTTATTAGTTACGGATGCTAATGAAGATTATATTTCTTTTTATTTGCTTTGTTACTTCTTGGCATATACGTGCATGCGTGATGCGTCCCTTGGTTCGCATGCAATGGTCACGACGACCTGCGGCAAGCATCTCAACTCGGCTTTGTGCAACATCGCCCACTCCTCCGACCTGTTCGTTGTGCAAAACACTGTTCGTCGACCTCCAGTGGCATCCCGAGCTCGGCACAGCTCCAGCTCTCGTAGGCTATCTCGACAAGTCAACCAACGATCCATCACCGACCTCTTCGACGACTGCTTCAACAACTCGACGCGGCTTCAGCTCACTCCGCCGACCTGTTGCATCGACGCGCACGGGACCGCCGACCTCCAACGGTGCATCGCCGACCTCGTCGACATTCCGATCTCGGCACGGCTTCAGCTCGCGACCACCGACCGCGATGAACCCGTCGGCCACGACACACCCAAGCTAAGTGTTATTTTTAATTAAATATTTTACTGTGATCACCTCGGACTTCGTGTTTTTCGCCAACCTGATTTATATGCTTTTTCCTGCTTTATTTTCCCTCCCCCTTCGACACGCTCGGAGGCTTGGTATAGCCGACCTCGATACGCTCGGGGGCTTGGCTTTGCCAATCTAAGGGTCGTCAGACCAGAGGGACTTAATTAACTTCTGTGCGTTCTTCCTTTAAATGTATTTTACTCATTATGCGCATCGACGGATATCTGCTTCAAGGTCTCCTGACCGAGTAACGACCTCTGGGTCTATCCCATCGCCTCCACGAGGTCGATAAGGCCCCGCTGCCTCCTAGGTCGCCACGACCCATAGTGATAAAATATCACACCGACGGCTCTGTGCTTAATGGCTCCACTGCCCGTTGGCGGCCTCCGGGCCAAGTAGCTCCTCCTTGACGTCGCTAAGGCCCTGCGGCCTCCCAGGTTGCCACGACCCATAGTGATAAAATATCACACCGACGGCTCCGTGCTTAATGGCTCCACTGCCCGTTGGCGGCCTCCGGGCCAAGTAGCTCCTCCTTGAGGTCGCTAAGGCCCTGCTGCCTCCGAGGTCGCCACGACCCATAGTGATAAAATATCACACCGACAGCTCCGTGCTTAATGGCTCCACTGCCCGTTGGCGGCCTCCGGGCCAAGTAGCTCCTCCTTGAGGTCGCTAAGGCCCTGCTGTCTTCTAGGTCGCGTAGACCTAGATTTTTTAGGCTGACTACCTGTGTTGTGCCATCGCACAACGGCCGTGACGATTCAGGTCGCCACGGACCATTCGTCGTTTCTTGAGGCCTCCTGGAGGTCGGCGTGCTAATACAACCCCGCTAGGACCTTGGTAGCCATACCATTGCCGCCTGGGTGCCTCTACATCTACTCAGACACATCATTTGTCATACAAATGTGTATATAAAAGGCTTCAATAGCTGTAAGGACCTTGGCCCTTGGCCGTCGTCGTCCTCTTCAGATCGCTAGACCTCCCAGCGTCTCCGTCGTTGCCTACTTTAGGTCGCCGGACCTCCCGGCGTCTCCGTCGTCACCCACTTCAGGTCGCCAGCCCTCCCGGCGTCTCCGTCGTCGCCCACTTCAGGTCGCCAGCCCTCCTGATGTCTCCGTCGTCGCCCACTTCAGGTCGCTAGACCTCCCGGCGTCTCCGTCGTCGTCCTCTTCAGATCGCCAGACCTCCCGGTGTCTCTGTCGTCATGCCCTACTTCAAGCCCCTATACACTGCTTCTGCTAACATTTGCTTCAAGGTCTCTTGGCCCGTGGGAGGCATTGGCGCGCCTTTCCCCTACCTGACTGCATTCTGGAGCATTTTTGTCTCTTGCGGTTGACAGCGACCTGTGCTACATCTGCAAGCCGGACCGTACAGTGCACCCATGACTCTGTTGTGATAGCTCTGTCGCCTGCTGACCTCTGCAAGATTCTGGAGCTTTTGTCCTATTGCGTCGACATCACAAGAGCATCTATTTCTTGAGTAGAAGGTCGTAGGTTCGGATTATTTATCTCTTCTTCTTCTTTGGAGCATCAAACCGGTCATCCTGGTCGCTTTACTGCTCGGGGGCTACTACACTAGTGCGTCTTTCGATGCCCTATTTTCCCCAGGTCGCCTCGACCTAATGGAAGCCAGCTTCCGCTACTTCTCCGCTCGACCTACCTTCGGTAGCACGACGACCTTTCCGAAGGTTGCGACAGTTTCTACTTCACACCTGACTCATGTCAGGTCAGCAGTTCTGCAAAGTCTACGCCTTGTCTTTACTTCGACCTCCTGGATCTACGACCCAGAAGCCCGGCGTTCAACTTCGTGCGCGCATCGGAGGGGTTTTCTTTTTTGATCCCCGTGCACCCTTCACGACCTCGACGGTGTTGCGCCTCTGCTACTCTCCGACACGACCTCACCTCGGCCGCTATGCCTACATGTCGATCGGGGGCTTGAGAGACATGGGTACCCACGGGTCCCTACCGACCAGGGTCTCAGCCATCCCCGACAGGTGGGTCCGACCTACCAGACGACCCGCCGACCTGACATGTGGGCCCAAGGACGTAAAGACACTTGGTGTACAAGACAAGACAGTCCAGCTCGGATAAGCTTTTCATGTTGTAACCGACTAGGATAGATGGAAACCAACTTGTAGCCCAAGGTCGCCGGCCAATATAAGGCGGCCTTGGGCGCCCTCCTCAAGGGCAGATCTCTCTCGCATAATTCCACCACCAAACTGGACGTAGGGTTTTACTCTCCGGAGGCCCGAACCAGTATAAATCGCCGTGTTCCTCGTGTCTCGCCGAGATTTCCGTGTGCTTCCCGTGCATAACCACCTACGCTCTTAGATCCCGATCCTCCATTAACCTGCAAACCACTAGGGCAACCCCCTAGCGGATTTGTCCAGGTCTCACCCCCTGACAGAGCCTAAAGTGAGAAGAAGCTTAAGGCAAAAAGGGATTCATAAAGGCTATAAATCTTCTCCATGCTCTAATAAAAACTGCTTGGGTTACTCAATGGATCCCCCTGCCTTGTCTCATTCAATCATCAGAAAACTGGGAGCCACTTTCTGCAAAATAGATCCTAGCAAGCTATCCATGGAAGAGCTATCCGTAGTGAAGAAGCCTTCAGCCCCTGGTGGGAAGAGGCACCCCAAGAAATCAAGCAAGGACTCTAATGACAGTGAAGTACAGAAGACTAGCAAGAAGAGGGCCAAGAAGTGATGAGATGAAGCTCTTCAGCCTCTTGTGCTTTTATTTTGTTGAAACTATGACTTTGTTTATTTCTGGGTTTGTAATAACTTCTGTTAACCGACTCTATCTCTTTTGGTCTTCGACGGTTGCCTTAGCTGCTAGTCAGCTTGAATGGCCTTTTAAATGCTTCTATGTTTCCTAATGAATTCTAGTCAACATTATAAGCAATGTAAGGTTCTTTGCTGGAATGTCAGAGGTTTAAATGCTACTGAAAAGTGGGATGCTATTCGTGATAGAATTTCTGAAAGTTGCTGTGATGTCATCTGTCTTCAAGAAACCAAAAGGCAAATTTTTGATCAGGCTCTCATTACAAAAATTTGCCCACCAGCTTTTGACTCCTTTGAGTTCTTGCCATCTGTTGGTGCTTCAGGAGGGCTTATCATTGTTTGGAAATCTGCTCAACTCATAGGCTCTCTGTCCTTTTCTAATACTTTTGCAATCTCAGTGGACTTTCAATCCAAGTATGACCAGTCTGAATGGGTGCTAACAAATGTTTATGGTCCCTATACACCCGATGGCAAACAAATTTTCTTGCAGTGGCTAAAAAACATCCAGATGCCAGATGATGTGGATTGGTTGATTGTGGGGGATTTTAATTTATTAAGGTCACCAAAAAACAGGAGTAGGCCTGGGGGGATATAAATGAAATGCTTTTGTTCAATGAAGTAATTAGTGCTCAGAGCTGGGTGGAAATCCCTTTGCATGGCAGAAAATTCACTTGGTCCAATAAGCAGGCATCTCCTTTGCTACAAAGATTAGATTGGTTCTTCACATCAACTTGTTGGACTTTAAATTACCCAAATACTTCTGCAGCTGCCTTAGCTATGGAACCTTTTGACCATACACCTTGTGTCATTTCCATTAGCACCACAATCCCAAAGGCAAAAATCTTTCGGTTTGAGAACTATTGGATGGACCATGATCAATTCTTAGCAGTTGTGACCCATGGATGGTCAGTACCCACCCGGCAACAAGATGCAGCAAAGATTCTGACAACAAGATTCAAAAATCTTAGAAGAGTTCTAAAAGCTTGGCAATCTCAGATTTCAAGCTTAAAGGCAAATATTGCAAATACAAAGTCAATTCTCATTTTTTTTGGGGAATCTTGGAAGAGTACAGAGACTTGTCAGTGCTAGAATTTAATTTCAGAAATGTGCTGAGAGAAAAATATTTGTCTCTTCTTCACCAACAAGTCTACTGGAAACAAAGGGGCACCATCAAGTGGGTTAAATTTGGAGATGAAGAAACAAAAAATTTTCATGCAAATGCAACAATTAAGCACAGAAGAAACCTCATCTCAGCCCTTAAAGACTCTGCTGGTACTGTTCACTATGATCATTAGACCAAGGCAAACATTCTTTCGGAGGCCTTCAAGGACAGGTTAGGCACCTCTGATTCTCCTGAAATGGTGTTCAACCTGGAGCAACTCCTAACTAGAGTAGAGGATTTAGATTGGCTGTCAGACCCTTTTACTCATGAGGAGATTGATGCAGTAGTGGCCAACTTGCCCTCAGACAAATCCCCAGGTCCTGATGGCTTTAACACAGACTTTGTTAAGAAATGTTGGCCTATCATTAGAAATGATTTTTACAAGCTCTGTGAAGATTTCCATGCAGGAAGCATATGTCTCCAAAGTCTTAATGGCTCTCATATAACTCTCCTGCCAAAGGTGGTTTCTCCCTTTGAAGTATCAGATTATAGACCCATATCTTTGTTAAATACTTCAATTAAAATCTTGACCAAGCTATTGGCCAACAAATTACAGCAAGTCATCATGGACTTAGTTCACAAAAATCAATATGGTTTCATTATGTCAAGAACTATCCAAGACTGTCTGGCTTGGGCTTTTGAATACCTCCACCTCTGCCATAATTCTAGAAAGGAGTTGATAATTCTCAAGCTTGATTTTGAAAAAGCTTTTGATAGAATTGAGCATCAAACCATGTTGCAAATCATGGAATATAAGGGTTTTAATCAGAAGTGGTTGCTTTGGATGTCATCCATTTTTAACTCTGGGACTTCAGCTATTCTACTTAATGGAGTTCCAGGCAAAACATTTCACTGCAGGAGGGGTGTAAGGCAGGGTGATCCACTTTCACCTTTGCTTTTTGTTCTTGCAGCAGACTTTTTGCAGACCCTCCTCAACAAAGCCAAAGACATAAATTTGCTACAATTACCCATTCCTCTGGAGTTCACCTCAGACTTTCCAATCATCTAGTATGCTGATGATACCCTCATCATCATGGAGGGATGTGCCAAGCAGCTCACTTTCTTGAAGAGCCTTTTGCAAACCTTTGCAACTTCAACAGGTCTCAAAGTTAACTATTCTAAATCAGTGATGGTTCCAATTAATATAGATGATCAAAAGATGGAAATCTTGGCAAGCACACTGGGGTGCTCAATTGGATCCATGCCTTTTACTTATTTAGGCCTGCCCCTTGGGACAACAAAACCTAAAATTATTGACTTCCTGCCTCTGATTTCAAAATGTGAAAGGAGGCTTGCCTGTACCTCAATGTTTCTGTCACAAGCTGGCAGGTTACAGATGACTAATGCTGTTTTCACAGCCCTTCCAACCTTCAATCTTTGCACTTTCAAGCTGCATAAGACAGTGATTGGACAAATTGACAAATACAGGAAACATTGTCTTTGGAGAGGGGCTGACATCAATGCCAAAACACCACCGAAAGCAGCATGGGAACTGGTTTGCTTGCCTAAAAAGGAAGGTGCCTAGGTGTTCTGCAGTTGGAAACACATAATGAGGCTCTTCTGTTGAAAAATCTGCACAAATTCTTCAACAAGGCAGACATCCCATGGGTTCAACTTGTTTGGGAAAAACATTACAGGAATGGCAAATTGCCAAACCACACGCTGAAGGGATCCTTTTGGTGGAGAGATAACCTGAGATTATTACCAAAATTCAAAGGTCTTGCCTCTGTCTCAGTCCACAAAGGTGACACGTGCTTCCTGTGGCATGATCTTCGGGGAGGTTCCACTCGTAGTCAAGACTTACCTCAGCTTTTCTCCTTTGCTAGACAAAAGAATGTCACAATCTCACGTGCTAATGCCACTGAAGAGTTGGCGCAGCTCTTCAACCTGCCTTTGTCCGAGGAAGCTTTTCAACAGCTCTTAATTCTTGCTGGCGATCTCAATGATATTCAGAATAGTGGGGAGGACGACGTATGGAGCTATATTTGGGGTTCTCCACTTTATTTCCCAACAAAAGCTTACAAGCAGCTGATAGGCTCAAGGCAAGTCCACCCTTGTTACTCTTGGCTTTGGAAAGCTTCATTGCAGAAAAAATAAAGTTTTCTTCTGGTTATTACTGAAAGATCGATTGAGCACACGTAACATTTTAAGGAGGAAAAACAGGGTGCTGCCCTCATACAACTGTGTTCTCTATAATCTGCTAGTGGAGGAAACTTTAGAGCATCTTTTCTTCATGTGCCCATTTGCCCTGAACTGTTGGAGCTTGCTCAACCTTCTAACCCCCTGGGTGCATCTTCTGATATCGTAGTCTCCATCAGAGATCAACTCCAAGTGAATTTCTTCATGGACATCATCGCTTTGATGTGCTGGGCAATCTGGATGGCAAGAACCGATATGATCTTCAGAGGGGACCTTCCAACCTTGCAATCTGTCACAAGGAGATTCAAATCTGAATTTGCTCTAGTTATCCTAAGAGCAAAAATTACCATGAAACAAAGCATGTCTACATGGATAGAGTCAGTAATGTAATAGCGATCTTCTTTTTAACTTTTTTTGTTTCTTGATGTTTGTAAGGTGACCTGGTTCTCTCTTTTTAATATATATATATAATCAGTAGGGGCTGAAACCCCTCCTGTTCTCATCAAAAAAAAACTTGCTTTCATCATCTATTACATGTACAAACCCACGGTCTAGTCCAAACTCCACATGGAAGTAGGCAAAGTTTTCTGGGATGGGCGGATGGCTTGCCTTAAGTTGCGGCTTGTGTTTATTGGGATAACCTTATTCATCTCATGCTGGGTCCATTCATCTTCAGCTTCATCAATTGCCTAGAGTATACATGATTAATCTCATTGCCTGGAGTAGAGGAGGAGAGCTCACCGGCGAGGGCCCCGGGCCTTTGCTGAGGCGCTCCTCGCTCTCGAGGCCGGCTCCGACGAGCTCCTCACTGGTGACCCCAACCTCTCCGCCCTGCGCCGGCTCCTCTACAGGCTCAAGGCCCTCTCGTGCTCCGTCGACAGCCGAAGCCCGCCCGCCCACCCGCACGCACGCATGAGCCTGCCAGCCGAAGCTGAATCTCACCGCCCGCGGAGCACGGCCTCGGTGCCCCATCCACCCGCCAGCCGTCGACGGAGCTCGGCCTCGGCGCCCGTCCCCCCGCCAGCCGAAGCTCGGCCTCACCGCCCGCTAGTTGCAGCTCGACCTGCATGCCAGCCAGCCAGAGCACACGCCGGCGTGGCCGCGGGGGTGCAAGGCTTTGGTGGCGCGCGAGGTGACTGAGGGCAGCAGGGCACCCGTGAGCGACTGCTCCCCTGCATCTTGTGTTTTTTTTGAAACAGCTGCTTCATTCAATCAGTAGCATGATTGCAATCATCCTGCAGGATTTGCAGGAGAAATCTAGGGGAACATTCTCCCAAACTTCAAACACACTAGAGGCAGCAAACTGAGCACACGCATGAGCAGCCCTATTAGCCGTGCGTCTGGCATACACAACTGAGAAAGAAGGAAACGAGGAAGCTAGGTCCTGAATGTCCTGAAGTATTGACGCAAATTCAGACCTTTGTGTTGCCCTATGCTTCCAAAGATTAACAAGCTCCAAAGAATCTGTCTCCATGATTATCAGCCCGATGTGATCGAATGTATCATTTGTACACCTGCATGTAGAGCTTCAGCTTCTGAAGAAAGAGTAGATGCTACTCCCGTGAGCCGCCTAGAGATGGCCATCAGGAATTCACCCCCTCATTCCGAGCAACAGCCCCCACAGCACCAGCATTTGTTGCCTCTACAAAAGCACCATCAACATTGACCTTCACATAACTTGAAGGAGGTCGCTGCCAGCTTTGCACCACCTGTTCCCTTTGGCCTGCTACTTCCTCATGGCCGGGACAGAGTTGAAAACAGGTGTCTAAAGCCTAATCAATCACTGCCTTCATCTCAATGGGAGACTTGCCATGTAGACGGACATTTCTCAATCGCCAAATTGACCACGTCCCACATAATATGATTGTCCTGTCCATCTCCTTGCTGGTTCCAACCTCTGTCAATGTTGAAGCCCATGTATCAAGGTGCAGGTTTGGGAGCTTGACACCAGATAGCTTGCGTAGCTTGTCCCAAAACATTCTTGCATAGGTACATTCAAACAATGCATGGAAGGTCGTCTCGGCACTAGCTCCACAAGTTTCACAAATATTTAGTGGATCAACGTGCCTCCAATGGAGATTAGCCCTGCTAGGAATGTAATCATTGATAAGGTGCCACCAGAACACTCTAATCTTTGGAGGAATCTTGCACTTCCACAGCTTCTTCCATCTAGGATCACTGGAATAGTTTGAGTGGGAATACACACACGATGCTGAGCTTCTGCTGCCACCAGCAACCTGTATCCTGACTTGACTGTGTACAGGCCATGATGTTCACCAGACCATGCCCACATATCAGCCATAGGTCGTCCAAGAGGAATTCATTGTGCTACTTAAACATCTAGGGGAACCAGATTCCGTGCTAATGCTTCTTGGTCCCATGTTCTTCCATCCGGACTCAACAATTCGCTGACAAGTTCAGCCTCAGCCCCTTCCTTCCGACAGAGAGGTTACAAGCCCACTCCTCCTAGTAACCACTGGTCTCGCCAAATGTTTGTTGTCAAACCATCACCAATGCGTCTTATACACCCCAGTTGGAGAACCTTTCGTACTGCCAAGATGGCACGCCATGTATGGGAGGCATGCTTCTTTTTAGTGGCCGACAAAAAATCACCATTGTGGTAGTATTTACCTTTAAGTACTCGTCCACAAAGCGACTCTGGAGCAGTCATAAGTCTCCACCCTTGTTTGCCCAACATTGCCAGATTGAAGAGCTTTGTGTCACGGAATCCCATTCCTCCTTGAGACTTCGGTAGACACATATCCGGCCAGTTCCTCTAATGCATTCCACGCTTATCTACACCACTACTCCACCAGTAGTTTGAAGTAGTGTTGACGGTGGAATTCACCATTTCCAACCCTCAATATTCTCACATAAATGGAGGCATATGCATTATTTACTAGCATTTTGGTTTGAATAATGTAGTTCCACTTGTCCTTGGAGATTATTTTTATGTAGGTGATTTACCCTTTAAAAGAGATGGAAACTCACCTTCCATGAAGAAACCATGCCAACTCAGCTGAGGATGTGGCTGCCACCAAGGGAAACATGGCAATCCACGTCATCGATCCAGGGGAGGCACTCACCGACGAATCAGAGGACGCCACATGGACTTCACATGGATCAAAGGGCCCACCTCGGATACCAAATCAAGCCATGCACCGGGGATGGATCAAAGGGCCCACAGGGCAGCCACCCAGAGAAAACACAGGCCAGGGGGCCACCCTAGGGGGTCGGCCCATCCTAGGATCGGCCGAACCACCTTAGGGTCCCCTGATCCTGGCCCTCCACGTGTTGGTTGCTCATTGGTCCATTGCCTCACTCCCGGGTGTTTAGGGGTCATTTGGGCGTCCGAGCAAGCCTTGTCCTTGCCTATAAATAGAAGGGGAGGGGCTCCCATTTCACACACACCACTCTCTCATTCTCCTCTCACTTTTAGTTTCCAAGGCTAGGGGGTAGGCTAGAGTAGCTCTTATTCAGGTTCCAAGTCCTCTTGGAAGTCTAGGTATGAGTTCTCTTTTATCTTTATTTCTTTGTATGACTTTGATCTACTTCAGTTATTCAGCTATTTCATATAAAGTCATGGTAGATCATATTCTTGATATGTTCTTGAGTTCATCCTCTGTTCATCATTTAGAGGCTTGTGTTCTTCGTGAACACTACCTTTTGATCCACTTGAAGGGTGACAAACTCCTTCCTTATGTGTTTGTTCATAAGTTAGAGGCTCGTGTTCTTCACGAACACGACCCTTTGATCTTATTGATTAGACATAAGAGAGTTCATATCTGTTTGTATGTCTAGCCTTAGTTGATCTTGTTAGATAGCATGAGAGTGTTGCATGAGGTCTGTGTTCAAGCTACGGTACTCGGTCTAGTTGACCAGTCTTCTGGTGGCTCTCACCCTGGGTCACAATAGCCCGGGCCGGGTGGAGTCTAGCAGCAACGTAGGCATGGTGCCTGGGTTGTCTGGCTACGATAGTTATGAGCATACCCCCCGTAACAATAGTGGTCGGTCCTCAGGTGGTGACAGGCCTGTTGGATCCTTGGGCAACCTCCACGCTGGGGTACCTGCTGTAGGAGTCTAAAGTCTAGTTTCGCAGAGTGCTGGTCGTCGCGGGCTAGCTCCCCGTTTGTACCTGGGTGCTGAACCTTATCTCTCTCATGCAATACTCATGCCCATCTCTTGTATCTTCTAGCTTTGTATGTTTAGTACATTAGAACCTAGAGCTAACTCGTATGTTCCCCCTAAGCCGTAGTGTGCTAGAGTAGAGGTAGATCTGAGTGTGTGTGTCACACTACCCCGTATATCTTTTATCTTACCCCTATTTTTGAGTGTGTTGTTCCCTATATCTATCTCTTGGTTTACATTCAGAGCAAAAGCATAAGTCTAAGATATCCGACATTGCCTTCCACGGATTCGATACCCTTGGAATACTCTCCTTCCTTGGGGAAATGCTACAATGGTTTATCTGTGCGCTTGCGGATTCGTTCATGATCGTTTAGATTAACCTATGGCAAGTCTTGATGTTCACGCTAACCCGGTGCTATTAGTTGTGACATTGAGAGCTGCCTAAAGGCATTTCTAACGCTGACGCTAAGGATGGATCCCAGATCTGTTCTTAAGTGATCGACGTTACGAAATGCCAACAAGCATTTCTAGCGCCGTTGCCGGGGAAGGCACAGGATTATCATGACTATGCTTTGCATCTATTTATAAACTCTCAGTAGGTTAGGACAACTCTCAATGCAGGCTAATCTTGATTGTCTTCTTTTATCTTTGGATGATGAAGACAGGTAGTGTATGACTGGTTTCGACCTACTGGGGAATTTTATTGAAGATCCCGAGTCACTTGTGAGGAAAGCTCGAATTCAATTCGGCTCACCTCGTCGTACTCGTCCGGAGGGCGATCCAGCTTCCTTTGTACCATCCACGTCCAACGGTATGGCCCAGAAGACACTTCGTGAGTACTCAGCTCCTTCCGCTGACCAGGTGCTGCAAGGCCCTGAGGTGGCAATGGGGACTGAAAATTTTGAGATCAAGACGGGTCTAATTATGATGGTACATGCTAGCCCATTCTGTGGCAAGCCGAATGAGGATGCCAATGCTCATCTTCAGCAATTCCTAGAGCTATGCAGCACTTTCGTCATCAGGGGGGCAAATATGGATGATGTTCGTCTACGGCTATTTCCATTCTCCCTCCAGGGGAAAGCTAAGCAATGGTTCTACACGAATCGTGAAGCTATTAACACTGGGATTAAGTGTTCAGAGGCATTTCTCAAGAAGTTCTTCCCATTGGGTAAAACCAATGCTCTTCGCGGAAGGATTTCTGGTTTTCAGCAAGCAGCAAGTGAATCTATTCCAGAGGCTTGGGAGAGGCTTCAGGAGTATGTCCTGGCCTGTCCTCAACATGGGATGGAAGATTGGCTTATTCTTCAAAGCTTCTATAATGGGTTGACTCTGACAGCCCGAGGCCATATTGATGCTGCTGCTCAAGGAGCATTCTTCTCGCTCACTGTTGATGATGCTAAATTACTCATTGAGAAGATGGTTTCCAACTAAGGGTGGAGTGATGAAAGACTCCAACCACGACCGAGGGGTACTCATACTGTCAAGGAAGCAGATATGATTACTGCCAAGATGGATCTTCTTATGAATAGATTGGATGACTACACCAGCGAGAAGGCTGCCATGGCCACCACTACTCTGCCTATGGACTCTCACATGACTTGTGAAGTCTGTGGCAACACTGGGCACTCAGGAAACTACTGTCCGGAGACTCAGGAGGAAGTGATGTACATGAATGGCAACAACAATGGTTATCGTCCACCTCAACAAGGAGGCCAATCGTGGAATCAACAATGCCCTTATTATCAAGGAGGTAACCAAGGTAATTCTTACAATCCCAACCAACCTTCCTTGAGAGATCTCGTTTTTGGGCAAGCTAAGTTTAATGAAGGTTTTAACAAGAAGCTAGCTGCCCTTGATAAAACTGTGGAAAGCCTCAACATTAAGCTTGATAGTTTCTCTTCTGCTCAGAAGAGTCAGCTAAGTTTCAACAAAATGTTAGAAACCCAGCTGGCCCAGCTGGCTGCTTTGGTTCCATCTCCTGATAACGGGAGGATCCCGGGGCAACCCGTATCCTCTTGTGAAAATGTTAGTGTAGTGTCAACCAGGTGGGGTAAGCCACCTAGGAAGACACATGCTTCTAACTATGCAGGAAAGCCCATACAACAAATTCTTGATCCATGGGAGGAATCAGCAATGGTGCACAAGAAAGATCCAGGCTACCCGACTATCACTTGCACAATCTATTACAAGAAGATCAGGCATGCTCTTTGTGACCTTGGTGCAAGTGTTAATCTCATGTCCAAGGCCATGTTCGAGCGACTGGGATATCCAGCCCTCTCTCCAACAGCCCGAACTATCGAACTCGCCGATTCGACAATACGATATCCAGAGGGAATTGTTGAGAGCATGTTGGTCAGGATCAAGAGCTCTTATGTCTTCGTGGATTTCGTGGTCCTTGATATGGATGATGAGGGAGGAATGTCGCTCATCCTTGGGCGACCATTTCTCAGTGATGTCCGAGCTAGGATCAATGTGGGGTCCGGAATCATCCGTTTCCGCATTGGGAAGAGGAACTTGAAGTTCAAGTTTCAGGACAAAGAAGAGCAATGTTATTTGGTTCAAGATAGTGTTGAGCAACTTGGGGGAAGGACGGAGCCTTCACCCCCAAGGAAGAAATCTCCGTCAAAGAGATTAAGGAAAATTCGGAAAGAATGGCGAAAGATTGAGATGGCACCACCCTCTACTTCTCAGGAGTGGGGTGCTGAATGGAATTGATCACTGAGAAGAGTCCAACTCGTCAGACAAAAAATGATGGGTCCTTTCTACCAAAAAGGTTAAAGCTGGTACTTATCTCATATTTTCCTTTCCAAAATTTTATTTCCAAAATTGCATATTTAATTTTCCAAAACTCTGCATCTGCATGCTAGATTTATCTAGCCCTTTTCCCTTTTTAAATAAAATTTTTGAAAATAATTTCTGAGTTTGAAAATCTTAGAAAATTCATTTGGGCAATTTCTGGGGTAAACTTTGGTTGGTGCACCGTGGCATATCTTCATATAGCCGTTGGTGGCACACCTGCCAAAGGGGGGCCAGCACCGGACCAGGGTTCGGCCGAACCCTGGTAACGGTCATGTGGGCCCAGCTTTGGCCAACGGCTACTAGCCGTTGCCCAACGGCTCCTAGCCGTTGCCCAACGGCTAGCCCGCAGTGTGCTGCCCCTTTGCTCTATAAATTCGACCCGAGAGGGGGTGTTCTTCACCCATTCACTCACACTCCCCTCTTTACTCCTTGATCTCTTGGTTTTCTTGGATTTCTTGCTCAAGATTGGATCATCAAGTGTTCCCTTTATTGTGTTGCTGAAAATATTGTTATTGGTGGAGCAAACTCAGTAAGAGCTTCTTTTGATTGCACGAACCCATCACCGAGTTGCTCTTGTTGTCCCTTGTTGTTGTGCTAGCATGAATTGGGCGGCGAACACTCTCCGGAGGGTGACACGCTCACGCTCCCGTTCGCGGGCAAGCACGAGTGCATCCACCCCCGTCGAGCCAACGCCGAGCCCATCGACGATGGATTATGAAGAAGAGCAAGAAGAGCAAGCCGAGCCACAAGCCGCGGAGGAGGTCGTCGACGACACCCCCTACCTCAGCTTGCGGGGCACTCGAGAGGAGCAAGCCTATGCTCTCCTGAAGGACTGAGTCTTCGCTCACACCCGGGACTTCGACCCGGCTCTCATGGAGAAAACAGGTATGAATCTCGAGTTCGCTCCCATTTGGCATGCTCTTGGTTGGGAGGAGTTTGCGCCGGTTACAGAGCTTAGCTCTCGGCCCCTCACCATCCAGTTTCTTTGCTCTCTTACCGAGATTCAGGATGGCATTCAGTTTCGTCTTTTTGGGACCGATTATCGTGTTTCATGGAAGGAACTTAGTCGTCTTCTTAGGTTTAGTCCTTGTTGTGCTGTTTATCTGAAGAAGGCTTGTGAGGGTTATGTTCGAGAATCTTTCTGGTCAGACATCTCTGGTCTTGTTTACAGTGGCAAGTTTGTACCTCGGTGCAATGATATTGTGCATCCCACTCTCCGCCTGTGGCACAAGTGGCTCGCCATTACTCTCTTTCCATGAGAGGATGTTCGGCCCGTGCGCAACGATGAGATGATGCTATTATATGCCGCTGTTAACCGGATCAAGGTCTCTCCTGTTAAAGCTATGATTCGGCAATGGTTGATGAATTTTAAGATGATAGGTCCTATTGAGTGTACATCTTTGGTGACTCGTATTGCTCTCAGACTCGGGGTTCTTAGCGGGAATTCCGTACCCTTTATCAGGACGCCCCGAGTTCTCATTGATGAGGCATACTTGATCCAAGGGCATATACTCAAGAGGGGCCCAAATGATTCTTTGACATTCTTCTTTTCGGGTTATGCAAATCAAATCCCGTTACCTAACCCGGGGTTTGGATTGTATAATTTGGAGTCACTAACCATTCCCCTTGTTACACAAGAGGAAAGCTGTCGTGCTAGTGTCTCAGGCAGGTCCACCAGAAGCGCAGCGAAAAGAGCACACATACAGCAGCAGCAGCAGTCACAGCCACCACCACCACCTCAGCCACAGCCTGCTACGCCACCGGTGGCAGGAGGGGCCCCTGCTGGGTATATGTTCGGGGTTACCCCTGGGTATACACCTGGCTGGGATCAGCCCACCTACCAGCCGAGTGCGAGTGGCACGACTTGGGCAGGTACGAGTAGTACTCAGTGGGCCACACCCGCTAGTTCAAGCTCCGGTGGTCCACCTCCGTCTTCGTCCTTCCGGCGGCACTCCTCAGCTTCTGCACACAATGCTCAGCTCGTGCAGCAGATGGGAGAGCTCACCGTCCAGGTCACGGGATTGGAGGAAACGCTAAACACCCACGTCGAGTCTACCTCAGCGTGGCAGCGTCAGGCTGGTGAGAGAATAGCAGCCATGCAGCAGGATCAGCAGCAATACATGGAGGCACAGAGGGCTTACTACGCGAGTCAGGGTTTCTTCTACCCTCCTCCGCAGTGAGCCTGAAGCTAGCTTGGGGGAGGACCCCCATTCTGAGGTAACTTGTATCTTCCTCTGTTTTTAGAATACCTTATAAATGAAAATCCAAAAAAAATTTGCAAAAATAAAAAGACTAAAAATATTTATTTGCTTTCATCATCATTTGCTTAGTTTGCTTTGATATGCTTAGTAAGAATGCTTTGCCTCTATGGTTGAAATGATGAATAGTTGCTCTGTTTATTCTCCTCGTATGTCTTGCTTACAACTTTGTATCCTACCTAAGTTTTGAGCTTGTTGGCTTGTATGTTCAAACCTTAGCTTGAAAACTGTGGGTAGCAAAAAGCAAGATCCTTGCCTAGGTTGTTGTGAGACATGATATGGTAGAATAGAGTGCTATGATCTTGTGCTTAGAGATGCTTGACATCCGGAGTTTCTCTTTTTGAAAAAAATCAAAACATGATGAGTTCCTCAATGATGAGAATTTCCCATCCAAGGCCATATGTAGATTCTAGTTCTTAGCCTCCACATATGTAGCTTGTTCTCTCATTGAGCTTTGTCAAATTGTTGTGACCCTTGTTAGAACTCATACTCCCCTGATCAAGATCACGTACACGTTCATGCTAAGACTTCTACACTGGAAGTTGGCATTCATCATTTGCTCCATATTGCTTATGCGTTCCTCCATAAATAAAACTCTATGTATCTTTGCATCATTCATCCCTCTCCAAATATCTCCAATAGAGACAAAGGGCTAGCTATAAAAAAAAGAAGGAAAGCATGCTCAAAAGCATGGCAAAAATAAATAAAGAGAGCTAGCCCAAGTTTTGAAAAATTTCAAAAGGAGAAAAAGGGATTGATATGTGCAAGAGAAAGAGTTCCACCATGTAGATGGTAATAACTAGTACCTACTCCAGGGCTAGTGTCCACCTTACCATCAATCCCTCATTCCCTCATATAAAGCATGGTAATATCTAGCACCCATTTTCAGGCCTAGTATCCACCTTGCCATGCTCATATCCATCACACACTTATGCACATCTTGATCAGGATGTATGTTTGTTTCTTCCAAGGATCTGGTTTTTAACTTAGCAAAACATGAGAGGTAAGTATGCCACATCTTCCCTACCTACAGCTCCACATACAGCCTATTAGGAGTAGGATGTGAAGAAAGGCAACATTGATGCCTTGGTGAGGAACAATACACTTTTGAGCGATCTGAGAGTATCATTTGAGGAACTCTGATTTTCTTTTAAAAAATTTGCAAAACCTCCGGATTGATAAGCTGATCAAGGTATGAGTGATTATGCACATACTATATAACCATTCTGTCTCTCAACTGCCCAAGGCAGGTGAAGCTATATGCCCCACATTATCAGGTGAAAGGTAAGAACATTGCCAACTTGTTCAACTCTTGGTAGAGTACTTTGCTGTATGTTTGCCATAAGTTGGGAATACAACATTGTAACAACTCCTGATCAACCAACCTAAGTCTCTAATGTCTTGCTTCGAGACGAGCAAGAGGTTAGCTTGGGGGAGTTTGTTGACGGTGGAAATTCACCATTTCCAACCCTCAATATTCTCACATAAATGGAGGCATATGCATTATTTACTAGCATTTTGGTTTGAATAATGTAGTTCCACTTGTCCTTGGAGATTATTTGTATGTAGGTGATTTACCCTTTAAAAGAGATGGAAACTCACCTTCTATGAAGAAACCATGCCAACTCAGCTGAGGAGGTGGCTGCCACCAAGGGAAACATGGCAATCCACATCATCGATCCAGGGGAGGCACTCACCGACGAATCAGAGGACTTCACATGGATCAAAGGGCCCACCTCGGATACCAAATCAAGCCATGCACTGGGGATGGATCAAAGGGCCCACAGGGCAGCCACCCAGAGAAAACACAGGCCAGGGAGCCACCCTAGGGGGCCGGCCGATCCTAGGATCGGCCGAACCACCTTAGGGTCCCCTGATCCTGGCCCTCCACGTGTTGGTTGCTCATTGGTCCATTGCCTCACTCCCGGGTGTTTAGGGGTCATTTGGGCATCCGAGCAAGCCTTGTCCTTGCATATAAATAGAAGGGGAGGGCCTCCCATTTCACACACACCACTCTCTCATTCTCCTCTCACTTTTAGTTTCCAAGGCTAGGGGGTAGGCTAGAGTAGCTCTTATTCAGGTTCCAAGTCCTCTTGGAAGTCTAGGTATGAGTTCTCTTTTATCTTTATTTCTTTGTATGACTTTGATCTACTTCAGTTATTCAGCTATTTAATATAAAGTCATGGTGATCATATTCTTGATATGTTCTTGAGTTCATCCTCTGTTCATCATTTAGAGGCTTATGTTCTTCGTGAACACTACCTTTTGATCCACTTGAAGGGTGACAAACTCCTTCCTTATGTGTTTATTCATAAGTTAGAGGTGTTCTTCACAAACACGACCCTTTGATCTTATTGATTAGACATAAGAGAGTTCATATCTGTTTGTATGTCTAGCCTTAGTTGATCTTGTTAGATGGCATGAGAGTGTTGCATGAGATCTGTGTTCAAGCTACGGTACTCGGTCTAGTTGACCAGTCTTCTGGTGGCTCTCACCCTGGGTCACAATAGCCCGGGCCGGGTGGAGTCTAGCAGCAATGTAGGCATGGTGCCTGGGTTGTCTGGCTACGATAGTTATGAGCATACCCCCCATAACGATAGAGGTCAGTCCTCAGGTGGTGATAGCCTTGTTGGATCCTTGGGCAACCTCCGCGCTGGGGTACCTACTGTAGGAGTCTAAAGTCTAGTTTCGCAAAGTGCTGGTCGTCGCGGGCTAGCTCCCCATTTGTACCTGGGTGCTGAACCTTACCTCTCTCATGCAATACTCATGCCCATCTCTTGTATCTTCTAGCTTTGTATGTTTAGTACATTAGAACCTAGAGCTAACTCGTATGTTCCCCCTAAGCCGTAGTGTACTAGAGTAGAGGTAGATCTGAGTGTGTGTGTCACACTACCCCGTATATCTTTTATCTTACCCCTGTTTTTGAGTGTGTTGTTCCCTATATCTATCTCTTGGTTTACATTCAGAGCAAAAGCATAAGTCTAAGATATCTGCCATTGCCTTCCACAGATTCAATACCCTTGGAATACTCTCCTTCCTTGGGGAAATGCTACAATGGTTCATCTGTGCGCTTGCGGATTCATTCATGATCGTTTAGATTAACCTATGGCAAGTCTCGATGTTCACGCTAACCCGGTGCCATTAGTTGTGACATTGAGAGCTGCCTAAAGGCATTTCTAACGCTGACGCTAAGGATGGATCCCAGATCTGTTCTTAAGTGATCGACGTTACGAAATGCCAACAAGTAGCCGATGTAATCTTCTGGCATGTCGACGGTGCATGAACAAAACAGCTCATCGAATATGTAGGTATAGCTTGTGCCACCGACTTTATGAGAGTCTCCCGGGCTGCACAGCTAAGCTTCTTCTCACCCCATGCATTCATAAGTCCCCTGATTTTGGTTGGGATGCCGACAAAAGCTTCCATAGTGCTTCTTCCAACTGCTGTTGGTAAACCCAAATACTTCTCACTCAAGGCTTCACTCTGAATACCAATGACTTGCTTCAGAAACTCCTTGTCTGAATCTCCACAATTCTCACTAAAGAATATAGCTGATTTTGTCATGTTCACCCTCTATCCAGAACCCCTCTGATATATGTCAAGGATGTCCATTAGCCGCTGCCCACCTCTCTCTGAAGCATGTGTAAACAGCAGACAGTCATCGGCGAACAACAAATGAGATATCCATGGACAATGTACCCCCAGTCGGATTCCTTTGGCAAGGTATTGTGGCCCCACATGCTTCAATAGACAAGAGAAACCTTCTGCACACAACAAGAACAGATAGGGTGACAAAGGATCGCCTTGGCGAATGCCTCTAGTAGGTGCAAAAGGTTCTGAGAGCTTGCCATTAACCTTCACCCAGAATGTAACTGATTCAACACATCTCATAATCAAATCCACCAAGTTGTTATGGAAGCCCAAATTTAACAGCATGGACCGCAGATAGCACCATTCAACACGGTCATAAGCTTTCATCATATCCAATTTGACTGCACATGCACCAGTTTGCCCATGTTTGCGTTTCAAATAGTGTATGCACTCATACGCCACAAGTACATTATCTGTTATTAATCTCCCCGGCACAAAGGCAGATTGCTCCTCTGATCTAACCTCATCCAGAATAACTCTAAGCCTATTTGCAATAACTTTGGAACATATTTTGTAGAGAACATTGCATAAAGAGATAGGCCTAAACTGAGTAAGATCTTGTGCATTTCTCACCTTTGGAATTAGCACCAGTATAGTGCTATTCACCACTGATTGCATCTCCCCCCCCATTCAAGAAAGCTAGCACAGTTGTAGCTATGTCATTGCCGATGAGATTCCAATGGCGTTGATAAAAACTGGCTGTGAAGCCATCCGGCCCCGGGGATTTGTTGGGGTGCATCATAAAAACCGCCTTCTTCACTTCGTCATGAGAGAACTCCAGCATGAGAGCTTCATTCATCATGTCAGTTACTTTCCTCGGCACATGCTGTGTGACTAGTTCCGGCTCTGTATGTTCTTGCGTCGTGAATCGAACATGATAGAACCCCGCCGCCATCGCCTCCAATTCTTCTTGTACTTCACACAACGAGCCATCATTCCTATGGAGAACTGAAATTCTATTTGTTCTTGCTCGTTGCCTTGCCTTTGCTTGGAAAAAGTCGGTGTTACGATCTCCTTCATGCAGCCACTGCACTCTAGAGCGTTGCTTCTCCATGGTCTCTTCCCGAGCTAGGAGTTCAGTCAGCCTCAGCATGATCCTTCTCTCCTCGATCACTGGGCCATTTCTGATGGTGCGACCACGCACAACCTCTAGTTGCTTTCTCAGTCGTTGCAGCTCTCCTCTGACCGAACCAAACTCCTCCTTGTTCCATCTAGCCATGGTCGATTGCATATGACCAAGACTATTATGAACCTCTTGTAGATTGTCACACCCTCCAATCCATGCCCCTTAAACCATATCATTGTATCGATGGTGGCGCTGCCACATATTTTCATAGCGAAAAAGCTTCCCTCTAGCATCATGAGAGCCTCCTGCTCGAGCAACATGCACATAGAGAGCACAGTGATCAGATTCGGCCATCTGAACGTGGGTGACATTGGAAAAATCAAATAGCTCCAGCCAAGCATCATCAGCTAGCCCCCGATCTAGTCTCACTTTAATATTTTGTGCCCCTTCTCTACGGTTGTCCCATGTATATGGCAATCCCCTGTACCCCATATCAGTGAAGCCACAATATGTCACCGTGTCCCGAAAGCCATCCTTGCACCACTATTCTCTATCATTTCCACCCATCTGCTCCTCATTATGCAAGTATCATTGAAATCACCTACACAAAGCCAAGGAAGATCTGCTTGATTTCTGAGAAATCTCATCATACGCCACGACTCACTCCTCCTTGCCGTCACTAGTTCACCATAAAACCCTGTGAAATGCCACTGTGTGCCATTCTCCTCCGTGATCCACACATTAATGTGGTATTTTGAGTAGGATTTTAGATCAACCACAACCTCATTTTTCCACAAAAGAACCAGACCACCACTCAGTCGAGATGAGCTCACTCCTGTCGCGTTCTGGAAGCCTAGTCGCCATCTCAGCTCCTCTGATCGTTGGCGACACATCTTTGTTTCTGACAGGAAGAGCATCGAGGGGTGATAACAGTCCGCTATGCAACGGATTTCACGAACTGTCGCAGCCTCCCTGTCGGAGTTTTATATCCGGCAACCTCCATAGGGGGTACCCGTCGGAGGGTAGATAGTGGACGATCGCCATGACCTGGAACTCGAAGGTAAAGGCAAGGACACGAGGCACAAATTTATACAGGTTCGGGTAGCCAGAGTAGCTACCCTACGTCCTGTTTGGTGTAGTATATCGCGCTCTGCGCTTGGTGTTGTCCCCGGAGGGATTGTGTTGTCCTCCTAGGTACCCAGCCCTCCTTTATATAGTCCAGGGGGTGGGTGCCTAGTCGGTTACAAGGTAGGAGTCCTAGTAGGATTACATGGTACGAGTCCTAGTAGGATTATAAGGGAATTCTAGTAGGAGTCCGTCTTCATCCTTCCTTGTATGGGTACCCAGGGGTGTATGGTCGACAAGCCCCCGAGCACTTTGTAGTCTTGAGCAGCGAGTTCGAGTAGTCTTGAAGCTTCATCGAGTACTGCTAGCTGAAGTCTTCAATAGTACTTGAATTTCTGAAAGAGTGGAATGTGCTCTAGTTCATCTTTGAGTACTTTTGAATCTTCCCCGAGTAGTTCTCAGGCGTCCCCGAGTTCTAACCCAGGAAGTCTCCAAAAAATACCCATCTTGTCTTGAAATCTTGATCTATATGGAGGTGCGATTTGCAAAAATCGCACTCCATATGGAGTGTAGCCCCCGAGCCTGAGGTTGAATTGAAGAATCAAGCTGAGGGTCAATCTGGAATCTGCATCCTCCGTCTTGAAAAAATCAACTGATGGGTGTAGCCTAGTAGCCCCCGAGCCTTAGAACAATTGAAGAATCAATCCAAGGGTCTTCAGTGTTCGCGGAAGTCATCATCGAGTACTCTTGCAGTGTCCAGCCCCCGAGCTCATCGCTGGGCGAGCCGTATGAGCCACGTCGAGTAGTTGTTGGTGTCGAGCCCCCGAGCTAGAGAACTAGCGGAGACTACTCGAGTCGTCGTCGAGTAGTGATTTGGCGTGTAGCCCCCGAGTTTGGGAACTAGCCGCACTGATGAAGGTACACAGAGCGTCCTCGAGGGACGTCGCCGGAGCTTGACCTGAAAGTAAAGATGCGTACATTATGTAGCATATTTGTAGAAATTGATTCTACTAGTGACAGATACAAGATACACATGTAAATGTAAATGTCATGTGTCATTCTCTTGTTTCGGTCGTAAGGCGTCGAGTAGTTAGCCTGATGCGGTTAAGCGCCCGGTCTCTAAGGTAGCTGTTTAGCCATAGCCGCTGGGGGCGTGGAGGCATGACAGTAGAGCCGGTTAAGCACTCGGTCTCTAAGGTAGCTGTTTAGCCATAGCCGCTGGGGCGTGGAGGCATGACAGTAGAGCCGAGGCTTTGCGCAGATCGAGGCATGTGCTACTGGAGCGAGACCATTAAGAGATAGACGAAGGTAGTCGGCATGGCGACAAAAGAGAGCGTGATTGCTCGTAAAGTAGTCGTTGAGACTATTCCGCATGGCGGAGAGAAGAGAGTGTGTGTTGTGCGCAGTGCCTCCTTAGGGTGTAGCCGTTGTGCGCCAGCACTCGGTACAAACCCAAGGTAGAGTTGGCACAGTGTAGCTCTGCTAGCAAGTAGCCGTCGACAGGCGTACACGAGGTAGTCTTCGGCGTTGGTTCATATCAGAAAACAAGCCAAAGAAAAAATATTGAAATAAGTGACTTAGCTTGATTTGCGGACGAGCGTCGACGAAATCGTGGCGGTCGGCGATGGAGCCGCGATGGTTGTTGCTGAAGTCGACTAGTCGGAGGCGGATCCGACTAGTTGTTGGGGGTGTAGCAGCCACTCTCGACTAGTTTTCTAGTCGAAACTAGCCGAGACGAGTACTCGAAGTAGTTGAAGTAGTCGATGACGAGGTGGCGTTGCCGAGCGACGATGTAGTTGTACCCACGTACGTTGCTTGTGTGCACCAAGCATGGATCTTGAGGTCTTCCTGGTAACCGTGCGTGTGTACGTAGCAAAACTCAAAAGAATTGAATTATTGCACGCAGGAACAGCTGAAGCCTTCGGCGCTAGCTTTTGATGCCTCTGGTTGACATTAAATTAATTGTGCAGCAGGTACTCGATGAGATCAAGCTTTGGGAGTACGATTCCGTGTAGGACTCGTGCCGCCACCTTGGACTTGTGGACAGTGATAGTTGGATTGCTTGTCCTCTGCTTCGGACTATGAGTACTAATTGGCTTCGAACTTGTCGCCTGGAACTGATTCCATCGTCCTCCGCACGCAGAAAATTGAGGAGCCGCCGACTCGGCTGGTTGACACGCCGCCGACTCTGCTTCCATCTTGCTGCCTTCGTTCAGATGTTGAACTTGACAAGCAAAATTGATTCTGTCGAGTAGGAACACGACGACTTGATTTTGAAGATGAGGTCCTTTGAATTCGTCTGATGATCTTGACGATCGCCCCACGGTGGGCGCTAATGTCGGAGTTTTATATCCGGCAACCTCTATAGGGGTACCCGTCGGAGGGTAGATAGTGGACGATCGCCATGACCTGAAACTCGAAGGTAAAGGCAAGGACACAAGGCACAGATTTATACAGGTTCGGGTAGCCAGAGTAGCTACCCTACGTCCTGTTTGGTGTAGTATATCGCGCTCTGCGCTTGGTGTTGTCCCCAGAGGGATTGTGTTGTCCTCCTAGGTACCTAGCCCTCCTTTATATAGTCCAGGGGGTGGGTGCCTAGTCGGTTACAAGGTAGGAGTCCTAGTAGGATTACATGGTACGAGTCCTAGTAGAATTATAAGGGAATTCTAGTAGGAGTCCGTCTTCATCCTTTCTTGTATGGGTATCCAGAGGTGTATGGTCGACACTCCCCACAACAGCGACAGTTCAGGCTTATGAGACTCATTGTGCCCGGCGGGGGCTGCCCTCCGCAGCCACCGCTGATTGTGCAATTGAAGATGAAACTCTTTGTTTCTTCGGGAGTTCCTCCGAAACCTTCGCACTACCATCACTCGCCTCTGTCAGCTTTGCTAAACACGCTTGCACCATCCCAGAAGGGACCAACACCTCTGCCGCTGTCACCACATCATCACCCTGTCCCTTTGTTTTGTGCTTCTTGACATAGGTTCTCCTAGGAGCCGGCACCTGGTGCTGTTGATCAGGCGCTCCCACCGTGCTCTTTCCACCACCAGAACCTGACCCACGGTCTCTCCCTGCATCTTTCTCCGGCACTTTCCTTTTTTTGTGGTGACAATGTTCCCTTTCCAGGATCATCAGCTCTTAGCGGTGCGTTGCTGCTCTCCTTTGGTCCCCTACGCTGACTGATGTTCGGGGATGAAGCACTGCCAAAAGTTTCTGCAGCAGCATGTGCCAAACTCTGAATTTTCTTCTTCTTGCCCTCTGGCGCCCTCAACGCTACATCATATGGTAGTTTTCCAAGTTCATTCCGTGGTGCAGGGGTTGCACAAGCAAGATCTCCATGACCCAGCACACCACAAGAATGACAGAAAATGGAAGCTTCTCATACTGCAGATCATACCTTTCCGGAGGCTTCTCCTTATCTGTCTTGAGCATGACTCCCCTCCTAAGCGGTTTAGCAAGTTCCACCGACACTCTTGCACGGAGGAAGGCGCCACTCGCTTTACCATCTTCATCAACATCTAGCTTCTTGACAGTACCAACTAGGTTCATGGCCCTCATGACACGGCGTTCATTCATCCAGCCCAATGGCAAATTCAGAATACGAACCCAGAGATCAATCTTGTTGAAGACAATCTGCGAGGGTACTAGCCTGTCGTCATAATCACGAAGGATAACTGCATGCTTACCGACAAGCCACGGAGATCCCTCCAGTGCCCTCTCCATAGCGAATTTATCACCGAACTCAGTGATGAACAGGTTGTTCTCTCTCTCTCTCTCTCTCTCTCTCTCTCTCTCCAATCGAGCGAATCTTCAGTCCGCAGGGATTTCCCCACGTCGGTGTCATGGCTCCCTTGATCGTGGTCGCATGGACCGTCGTTGGGGATAAGACCTTCCCAACAACTGCCATTATGTCACCTCAGGCGCAGCTTCATCCTCATCGTCACTGAGCGCGGCGAACGCCCCTTCCTCCTCTGTGAGATTCATCCGCCGCATCATCTCTGCCACACCAGGATCTGCTTCTGTTTCCACACCCGCAGTCTCCCGGCCAGAACTCCGATCTTCACCCGATCCCGTCGACATCGCGGGATCCTCTCTTTGATCCCCTGCATCTCGCTGGGCAGAGCTCAAGAGAACGGCTGGAGGTTGAACCTTACATGTGGGTCCCATGTGTAAGTGACATGAGACAGGAGGATGAGGAAGAGGGCAAAGGGCATGAGGGACATTTACACTATATGTTAGACTCGGATCTAAGCTGGACAATCTGGCGTGCCACGCGAGCAAGAGTGGTAAAATTGTATGCATTTTCTCTCTCTCTCTCTCTCTCTCTCTCTCTATCTCTCTCTCTCTCTATGCTAAAAATGTAGTGACAACCAAGAAGATGCTATATGGAGAGGCGTCACCTGTTATGATGGTAAAAATTTAAATATCTCGTCGAGCTTTACACCGGAGAGCATGTCGTCGGGCGGGGCAAGAAATTTGCAATTTGACCATTCTCAGCATTAGGTTCACTACTTTGCCATTATGAAAATGGTCTTTGCTCTTTTGCCATTGTCGAACAACACCAAACCGCTGCAATGCCTTTCCTCCCGAAATTGCCTCTGCCAGCCCCCATTCTTCCTCCACCGGTCAGCCGCGCCCGTCCTCCAGCTCTCTCGCCGGCTGCTCCTCCAACTCCCTCCGCCGGCCTCTCCTCCATCCTCCTCCGTCAGCCTCTCCTCCAGCTCACTGCCTCCTTCCGCCGGCTGCCCCTCTAACTCCCTGCGCCAACTTCCTCTCCATCCTCATCCGCCAGCCGGGAGGAGATGAAGGCCGCAGGCCAGCGACGGGGACCGACCCACCCACAGCGGAGGCCTAGGCTGCTCGTCGAAGTAGCGGCCGGTGGTGGGGGTCGCACCTCCCCTACCTCTCTTTGTGAGGAGTCGCGCCGCTGCTTCGCCGGTGAGCGGCGCCACCACCGTCCTCCTCCACGGTCGGGCAGGGGCACAACGCGTGGGCGAGCTTCGCGGCACGGTGGCGAGCACCGATGCCGGTCAGGAAGCTATCCTGCGCGGGCCCTCCACCTTCTCCCACCGGCGTCCGTCCTGCCCTGCTCCCTTCTACCAATGCCGCCGGCGCCACCGCCCTGCTCCTGAGCTCCTCTCTCCGTCGGCGAACCGATGTCTGGCTTCGCCACACTGGCTCGCTCCCCCGTCTGCCGCTCCTGCTCTGTCTCCACCTCGGGCGCACCAACGTACCGCGCCTGGGTTACGCCGCTACCACGGGGAGGCCCCCTGCTCCAGCCGCCCTTGCTCCGGTGCCGGGGGAAGGCATGGTGGAGAGCGACACCGCGTCGGTGGTCGCCTACCGGTAGCAGTCGCCGGTGGAGGAGGACGGGAGCTGGCATGGCTCGCCGGTGAAGGTAGGATGGGGGCTGGTGGAGGAGGATGGAGGAAATTTTGGGAGGAAAGGCATAGCAGCGGGTTGGTGTTGTTTGACAATGGTACAAGAGCGAAGCTCATATTCATAATGACAAAGTAGTGAAACCCAATCCTGAGAATGGTCAAAATGCAATTTCTCGGGTGGGGTGGGGCGAGGCGGCGCAAGGGTTACCGGAAGAAGGGGCAGAGGGAGGGGGGTTGGGTGGTGCCTGGCACCCCCAATGCTATCCCAATCTCTCTAATACATTTTTAATGTGTATATGACATAGTTACTTAATCTCTCCTAATTTAACTTAATCAGATCATCAACTGCAACCACCAAAAGATACTTTTAGCTATGAAACTTATGAAGACACATCTTAGATGTACAATAGAAGATGAATTCTCACGAGATTGTTTGATACTTTATATTGAGAAGGAATTGGATGCATCAATTAGTATTTTTAACGAACTGCATTAATTAGTATTGAAGCCTATGATCTTGTTGCTAGTCGTTGAGGTAATTTTCAGTTGATACATATGTAATTTTGTTTTGGTTGAGACCGGTGAAACATGCCACTATTATATATAACTAAAACCATATGACATTACCGTTGATTGTACTTTATTTTGTTCATAGCCTCTCTATACTTAAATCTTGGCTCTGCCCTTGACCGGAAGAGAGGAAACGGAGGAGAGGGTTGCGGGCTTGGGGGTTGGGCCGGTATTCGGTTCAAATAAGATTAAAGAAAAATATTTTTATATATTTTTTCGTGATTTTTTAAAAATAAATATCTGATGGCGGCTTGAAAATTTCCACTGCCGCCGCTTGAAATGGCGGCTGATACCTGCCGCTATTTCAAGCGGTGGTTAGTCCCAGTGGCGGAGCCAGCTTTGGCTCACGACTAGGGCCAAATTTTAGTGACCAAAAATGCCGCACATATGACATAATATAAAGCAATAGAAAAATGTGTTATAAAGGTTCAAATTGATAGAGAAGTTTAAATAACTGTTTATTGGTTGCAAATTTGAAATTGCAGTACAAATTTCAGTTAATGTATTGAAGGGAAATTGAGATTTCGGAAGTTCATGAATGTCCCCGGCAGAGGAAAGGTTCTGTAGGTGATGGCGTGTTAGGAGAAATCGGAGAAGATTAATACCTGCCGACTGCCATGCTAATTGTTGTCCTGCTTCACTGTTTGTGCTTGGCTTCCTCGGTTCCTCCTTCCAGGTTTCGAGCAATCCAGCCGGCGGCCGTGCGCACGGCAGGTCTCTAGGATCCAGGCCTCCAGGGGGGTCTAGAAAGGCAGGAAGTGGCCGCGGCGGCGCCCGGCGCCCGACAGGGCTCACGTGTTGAGGCAGCGGGCGGCGGGATCCCCTCGCACCGGGACACAACCTCGCGCAGGACGTGACGGCTCACGGCAGGAACGATCGAGGCGTCAAGCTGCGTGCGAAGCGGATGTCCGAGCTCGTATTTTTTTAGGCTGAACTCGCTGCCATAGCTGGGCCTCTAAGCTTGGTTTTTGGCCCAAACACTAAGAAGGGAGGTGGGCTTCACTGGGCCACGACTAGGGCCTCGGCCTGGGCGGCCCTAGGCCCAGCTCCGCCTCTGGTTAGTCCACATGCCGCCGTCGGAACTGGCGGTGATGACGTGGCCAGTGTGGATCAGCGACCAGCCGCCGCTTCAAACGGCGGTAGGCCCAGCCGTCGTTTGCTACGACGGTTGGGTGCCCACCCGCCAGCAGCTGACGGCTGGGGAGGGCCCCAGCCGCCATTACGAAAGACGGTTGGGACAGGCCCAACCGCCATCCGCAATGGTGGCTGGTTTTTTTATGAAATTGAGGTACAACTTTCTAATCGAAATGACGTCACTTAAATGAAAATAAGACACGCACGAATTTGCAATGGCACGTACGGTACAACTACTAACCTAACAATTTCCAAGAAAAAACTACTAACCTAACAATGAGTCGTTGCTAGTCCTAACATGCCTTAGGGAATTTACAAATTCGATTACAACATTCCTAATCTAGTTATACGAGTACTGCCTGGAGAACATAGACCCACCGGAGTGCTATGACGGCATGTAGTAGTACCCCGGTGGAGGTGAAGGTATAGAGGACCAATCTCTGGGGGGTGGACTGTTCTTCTTGTGCCATTCACAAGTGCAGGTCGCACAGATGTAGCAAGTGGATTCCCACTTCAGGTTGTAGATGACCACGTCCTCGAGGTAGTCGATGTACCCTTGATAGGGGTCAATGGCTGGAGAATCCACCCATTGCGAGAAACCGCAGTTGTCTGTTTGGTGGGAGTATTGCAAATACCAAAAAAATTAGCAAACCAAAGAATTATGATGAACAAATATCATGTACATTGTTTACTCATGCTCGTGCAGTACCATAAGCGACAGCTAGAGTTGTTCCATCCCTGGTAGACTTGCATCACGCAATACTCAACGTGTGAACACTTCAGCCACAACACCGATTGCTTGATGCGTAGCTTCTAACTTCACCGGGCAGAGCTTGGCTTTATAGGGCTCCTGGACCGAATCGCCATAACAAACAGTGGTAGTAGGCGCCAACCGCCATTTGCTACGGCGGTTGCTGCCTGGCCTCGCGGCGCCAACGGTCAACCGCCATAGCAAACAGCGGCTGGGCCTACCGCGGCGGCTGGTTGCCGCGTCCCTGAACACGTCATCACCGCCAGTTCCAAAGGCGGTACGTGGACTAACCACCGCTTGAAACGGCGGTAGAAGCCAACCGCCGTTTCAAGCGGCGGCGGTGGACTAGTTTTGATAATTTGAGAATCAGGTATTTATTTTTAAAAAATCACAAAAAATATAAAAAAATCAAGTAAAAAGGAAATGCATTGCGCGACGAGCCGGTCCAACGAGTTTTATTTAACCAGTTCTTTTTGCGAATGGGCTTGTAGTCCAATGGTAGGACGGTCCAGTGGGACGCTACCCACCAGGGTTCAAATCCTGATGCTCGCACCTTTTCCTGGATTTATTCCGGGATTTTCCGGTGTTATGCATTAAGTGGTAAGCAACGTTCCCGTCGACGACGAGGCGCCAGTGGTGACTTCGAGAATCTCCAGATCTGCCGGTGCTCAGTCCTTGCTCATAGGGGTAAGGTTCGCGTACGTGTGTTTATAGGGGTAAGTGTGCATGCGTGTTGTAAACATCTGCATTGTACTGTGTAATTTAAAAAAAATTCTTTTTTCGGACGGCAAAAGTTTTGACATAGTACGGAGTATTGTTCGCTTAGCTTATCCAGCACCCGTCAGCATTATTTCTCTCACTTAAATCAGGACCAGCCATCTGGTAGCAGTTACAGTAGCTAGCAGTATTTTTGTCCCATAACTAATCAACGCCGACCACCAGTCAACCGAACAATGCTGCTAGTCCTGGCCCTCTGACAGGGAGATAAAATCATTTCTGAAGATTTACATTTCATCTTTCAACGCAAATGAAGCACTAGTACACGTTGACAAATATTCCAAAATCCTAAAAGGGAGTGCTCCTCATAATCATAAACCTCACTAGTATATGTGAGTGGTGTCTCATCATCAACTAAAAATCGTACGAAAATGTCAGGCCTCATTATTGGACGAGGGCCGTGTTTAGGTAAAAAATTTTGAGTATTAAATGTAATTTTGACCAATAATTAAGGGTGTTAAATAAATGTAGTTTACAAAACTACCTTCGCACCCCTAGGTAAATTTCCGAGAGGAATCTAATGAGGGCTTCGACCACATGATTAGAAGATGATACTGTAGCATTACTGTAGCAAATTATTAAATTAATTATACTCATTAGATTCATCACGTAAAGTTACACCTATGTGTGAAAAGATTTTGCAAATAGACTTCATTTAGTACTCCATGCATGCGAGATTCTCTTTTCTGAAAATTTTTTGGAACTCATTTAAACACGACCCTCATTTTGGTTGGGCACATTTTGGTGCCCAACCAATAGGCCCCTCATGTCTACAGTCTGCTGAATGAGAGTCCAGTACGAGGCAAGAACTCATAGAACCAATTTGCGCAACTCCTTAATAAGGCTCAGATCACTTGCGGCTGATAATATACGAATCAAAGGTTTCAAAGTACTTGGTTGCAAAAAGAAAATTATATTAGACGGGCCGCACACTTGTATGCGAAGAATCCCCTTTTCCCTCTTATAGGTGTCTTGAGAGTCCCATATGAATATACATGGCATCCAAATGCAAATGACCGTTACTGATTCCAAAAAACAATGTTTTAAATACTTAATATGGACAGTATGGTTATTAGCAGTTAGTGCTTTATCATCGATGATTACAAAAGCTAAATCCACAGCCATGTAAAACAAATGATCTGCTCCATAGCTCATCTGAAAGACATGAAGGGGCAGACATGAGAAGTATTCAGAATAAGTGAACAAAAGTTACCGAACCGTCCTTGGTGGCCGATCTCTCAGGGATAAGGCTAAACATAATAATTACATATTATTTCCGAACATTTCTGAAGGAGCTGGCTCTCGATTTACATTTTTAACATGCTCCCTATTTATCACATGTACAGAAATGACAGACTAGGCACTAGTGAATCCTTTCTACTTAAAAAAGAAAGGGAAAATCGTTCAGTGAACAAATTTAGATCACAATATAGAGGAGTTGATTCAGGGTAAAACAAGCACACTAGCATCTGATAGTAACTTAGTACGATTGCAGCTAACAGTTTAAATCACTGTCGTGAAAACAATGATATACATCAGTGTAGTGAGGCCATACCCACACAGCAGTGGATCATGAAATATTCGCTCAATGAAGTTTTATTAAGCCTCTACCGATCCGACGATAGGAATATCACAGATCATCAAAACAATAGTGTTATGAACTTCCTGAAGGAAGATGCGACGTTCGCCACCAAAAGCTAACGGAAAAACTAATAGAAAGAGATCTCACATAATGCCACCATTTCGGTGGAATGTAAAGCAGGTCCCCTTCCTCCAATATGCCATCCATGAATTCAAAATCCGCTGTCTTCGGGAACTCCATTTCATCAATGTTGTCAAGATCTACCTGTTACACGGATTAGCACAACAAAATCACATGCAGATCAACTTGGTTTCCAACAGAACTCAATAAACCTTATCGACAGTACAGCGCCATCATGATGGCAGACTGCTAATAGATTTGGGTTGTTACCAAGTAAAGTTGAACAGGAGGGTTCATGTCACGTTAGCATGCGAACATCATTGATCTTGAAAAGCTTCTATTCAGGCTCCAAAAAAAAAGCTTCTATTCCATATACAGGGTACAAGTACAAAAGGGACTACGCACCTGACTAGTATTGCTTAGCGTTGTGTCTGTGTGAGGGTACAGGTCCAAAGATACAGAAGCAGGATAGAGTCTGAAATACTTCCTACCCAAAACCTGCCAACGAGTAACAGCCAGACCATCAACTGATGTAGAATCTTAATCTACGCAAACCTGTCATTCTTAGCTTCGAAACAGTTATCAATCATAATCCATTCAAATAACTAACAGAACAAAGAACATCTATAGTTCCAAAAACCTACTATAGGTTATAAATTCCTTTTGTTACCACATAACCATTATAATAGGCACAAACATGCTGATTTTTGTGTTACAAGTCAAACTAAAGAAAAATGTGAGGACATGGTCCATACATCATGCTGGGTACTTCGTACCAAACAATCTGTGAAGGGCTGGCCTTTAAGAAATAGGGCAGAAGTGGCAACACATGAATAATTCAAGGACAAGTTTTCTACGAGCACTCAAATAATTTAAGATGATTTCACCACCATTGAGGAACATGTGGTTTGAGATAGCAAACCAGCAGGCCAACATCAATCATTCAGTCAATTCAGCTTGTTCAACATGTAAATGTTGTTTCTTCAAAGCCAAACCAAGAATTTAATGGCCTTTCTCTCAGTACAGGGTTTGGTGGCCAGAAAGTAACTTGGAGGTGACCAAAGGTAAACAAGCACAGGATGCCCTACTCCAGTAGGTCCCAATAAATAGTTGTACAGATTGAAACGATAGGAAGTGTTAAACCATGTTTTCCCTATGGCTTGTTGATTTCAAGTTAAACATAGAAATGAAGATGGTAGGCTCTGTAAGACTTGGCTAAAAGGCCTAATTCTATGTTTAACTGTACAATTGGGAAGAGTGGTTTCTGATTTCTTCTTAATTAAAAAGCCACCTATCTCCTCCTAGGTTGGTCGATATTTATTTTCTTCGTTGTAGTCATTGATCAGCACACATAGCTCAAGAATACAGGCATGAACAAAGAGGGTTTAAACAGAGACATTATTTGTGTCATACCTGAGCAAAAAGGTTGTGATGTGGGTCATGATGCAATGGGGTCACGGTCCCTTGAGGGCCGAACCAAGCGTTAAGTGACTGGAGTTCACCGCCGCCAGCACAACAGTACTCGGGAACTGTAATGTCTTTACGGAGCTCCTTTATCTGTCAAATGTTGTAAATAAAATCCATTAGCTAGCTACCTGGTGAAGCACTTTCTAAGTTTAGTGGTACACCAATGAACAATAGATGCATATGTCAAGCTACTACACAATTTATCACCTGGTCAAACAATGGATGCTGCGCTAGACATGTCAGGTTTGCAGAATCACTTGACCATGTCCTCTCAAGAAATTGAGAAAATGTGACAAGCTCCTGTTTCCGCTCAGTATATGCATGATTTTTCCCAACCTGTAACACAATTTATTATGAGTGAACCTCGACCATATATCACCAAAAAAAAAGTTGAAGGACGTACACTACAATGTTCAACCAGAATGTAGACCTAATTTTAAACCAAGCTAGAGTCCAGGCTCAACATGAAGCAGCAATTGCTTATGGAAAAGATTTGCAGTCAATGGAAAACAAAGGCCACACATCTTTGCAAATTGCTTGAATACAAGAAGATTTAATGCAGATGATTGCCTCAGACAAATAAGCAATCTGAAATTTCAATCATCTTCTAATAATAAGCCATTGAAGAATTTGGTTCCGTATTCAGCTCTTTTTTTCCCATACTAGTAGATGGTAAAGGAATCACTGTAAGCAGAAGCATGACAAATTCTCAGGACTGATATTAGCATATGAAAATAAAGTAAACAAGATTAAAAGTTTTAAATCTTCGACCATAAACAATGAATAAAAGCATACAAGAAGGTCCTGAAACCCTAAAACCTAAGGTGCCAATACCCAAATGGTCACATGTAACAAATGGTAACGTTCAGGCTCTACAGAGTCTTTGGAACTCAGAAGTTAATATTTTCAACATGGAATTTGACATTGATCCATGCTACACACCTCAAATTTACATGTTCAGTAGTTAACTTAGGTGGCATAGTGCAAAGGATAAACTGTGGGACAGACAAGGCACAAAAATATTAACATTCTTCCTCAAACCAGCCGAAACTGAACTCCTGAAAATCAAGCTTGAATACTTAATGGCAACTGGCCAAATTATTAATAGTAATAAGATAAATGCACTTGTTGGATGTACTAGTGTTACTATGTTCCCCCAAACAACAGCAAACTACTTACGATTTTACATGTCAGTTTATCAATGTCTAGGAGTGTAAGCAAATCACCTCAACAGGTATAGTCCTATCTCCAGCTATCCTCTCTAGGTAGTTTATGTCCTTCCACTTTGTCCTTGCAGGCCAATGATCAATGCAGCCACTGAGTATAACAGGGGACTCACATATAAAGTAATCATTTATAAATGCCTCCAAAGAAATGCATGACCGCCTCTCAATTTGCTTACAAGATAGGGACTTCACTGGTAGAAGTTTAAGCACCTGAAATAAATTATCATATAAAATGGATGTAGATATGCCAGATTAAATTCATCATTTGGTGCCTATCTTGGTAAAATTTGTCACACAAAGGAGAACGTTAGTGCATAATTTTCCCCAAAACAAATCAGTACACATGGTGAGCCATATTTTTGGAGAAATATTAAGTCTGGAGAGGGTAATTAGTATCTTTCAGGAGTGGTAACTTAGGATGGAACACCAATAAAATCAGATAAATGTGGCAAAGAAGTACTCTGACAAAACAATATTTTGAGCTAATCCAGACATCATGCTCCAATTGTCCACTGACACAAAGAAGTGTGATTATGCTACTTGGGTATCTAAACCTGAATTAATCGAGAAGGTCCTGAAAATTTTCTTTACCAAGTGCCTGACAAATGCAGAAAACGAACTCAGCATTCCTGCTGGCATGTTCCCCACTTCTGTGAAAATGACTAGCCAGTTTAGTAGAGAAAAAAATTGAGGCACCTGTAAGACCAGTTAAAGTTAGTGCGTGGACCAAAAAAGGCACTACAGCACAACATTGGGGACCTGTGACTGTGATGCAGAGTCTTCAGCCATGAACAAACGATGTCTGCTAGGTGCACACAGCATTGAGATCAATTGATCAAACGCTGGTGGGTGTGGGTCAGTGGACGTTTTCCAGGGAAAATGAAAACACTAGCCGAACCACTTCGAATAACAATTCCAGACCAATGTTCGGCTGTTCGGCTGATCTTGGCACGACTTAAGTCGACTTATTTCGGCTTATTTCCTCTCACACAATACTATTCAATCTATCAGCCGAACACTATTCAATCTACCAGTCGAACGGTTCGTCACTGGTAATGCCGTGCAAAATTAACTCTAGCTTGAAGCAATACACACGAGCAGATGGTAGCAAGGCAGACAGGCGGCGGCTGAGATACTCACATTGGCAGGGTCTCGGTCCCCAGCGATCCCTTCCTCCCACTTTTCCACATTCCCACCACCGGTCACCGCCTCTGCCTCGCCGCCGCCACCGCGGTCGGCGACGACCCTGGCGATGGCGTCCTCGAGCTCCGCGCGGAGGAGGCCCCCGCCCATGATGAGGCCCATGTCAAGCGCCCGGAGCGCGGCGCGGCGGTCGCCGTCGTTCCCGTCACCGGCGGCGCCCGCGCGGAGGGCGGCCACGTGGAGGCAGGCGAGCGCGTAGGCGTCCCGCCACGCGGCGCCCACCTCGTCCCCGCGGGGCGCCGAGTGCAGCTGCTCCCACGCCATCTCCCGCGCCGCCTCCGCCGCGCGGACGTCCCCGGCCGCCGCCTTCTCCGCGGAGGCCACGAACGCGAACCCGCCCTCCTCCGTTATCTGGCGCAGCAGCGCCGCCCGCTTCTCCCCGCCGCCGGTGGCCATTCGCCGTCGCCGGAGCGCGCTGCGGAATTCAAAAGCGCAAAAGCCTCCGCGATATTTCCTGGGGCTCCGTGCACCCGAGTGAAGTGAAGCGGCGGCGCCCGTGCTCGCCGGGGGGCGGGGGATTTTACGGCTGCGCCCACTCGGTGTGGAGTGTGGAGGGTGAGATATTTTCGGTGTCAACGGCTACGAAGGCACGAAGCGAGAGTCGGTGACACCGGTGCGTTGCAAGTTGTGGTCGTGTTTACGTAAAAAATTTTGGGTATTAAATGCAACTTTGACCAATAATTAAGGGTGTTAAATAAATGCAGTTTACAAAACTACCTTCACACCCTTAGGTAAATTTCCGAGAGGAGTCTAATGAGAGCTTTGACCACATGATTAAAAGATAGTTACTGTAGCATTACTGTAGCAATTATTAAATTAATTATGCTCATTAGATTCATCACGTAAAGTTACACCTATGTGTAAAAAAGTTTTACAAATAGACTTCATTTAGTACTCCATGCATACGAGATTCCCTTTCCCGAAAATTTTTTGGAATACATTTAAACACGAGGTTCTGGAAAGTTCAGAAACTGGGGCTCACGTGGGACAATAGAAAAGAGACGGAGGAGAAGATATTTCAGGAGGCGCGCTCCCGTGGAGCTATTGGAGGTGCTCCACCTCCACGGCTGCTCTGATTAGAGAGCAAATTGCTCGTTAACACGTGTCCTACGTGTCACTTTTATGGTCGGTGTTATTGTCAACATTCCATTCATTATTTTACTAGTACTATCGAGCCAAACTGAGTTTTCACTTTTTTTTATGGTAGAAACACGAATGCATATGAAGAGGTGCTTGTGGCAGTACGAGGCATACCCCTCCCTGGTATACACACGCGACTACTCCCTCCCTCCGTCTCAAAATAAGTGCACATCTCGCACTTCGAAGAGTCAAATACTTTAAAGTGTGACCAAATGTATATTTAAAATATTAATAATTATGATATAAATAAACATCATTAGATTAATCATGTCATATATTTTCATGACAAATTTGTTTAGAGACACAAATATTAATATTATTTTCTATATATTCGGTCAAACTTACAACTTGTTGACTCCTCGAAATGTGAGATGAGCACTTATTTTGGAACGGATGGAGTATGTAATTCTATGAATACATGTATGCTATCCTACTCGCGTGAGTATTTTTAAAAAGTAGAGCCAATAAATTCTCAAGATTAAAAAAATTTCCAACTTCATGTTTTGTTGTTGACGGCCATATCATTTATTTATCAAAAGAATGTCACCGATCGAATCATGAAATAAATTTATAGATATAGTATTGGAATGGTAGTAATTAATATGACCGGTGTTTTTTCCCATAAACGATTTAATACTTAGAATGTTGACAAACTATTTGATTCGCTATATCAAAAAAAGATATTTTGACCTATGTAAGGGTGACACGCACTCTCTCTAGTCCGACTTTGCTGACAATCATCTTGTAGTGCGGTGCTAAAAATAAGATGATCTTTATGCAACACATCAGTGGACGGCGAGATATTTTGGCGATGGCGATGTGTAAAAAGCTTCCGTGTACCAGGAGCATCGTGGCCGGCTAGGAGTGTGGCGCGTAGGACTTCCACGTCACGCCGGTCTCCACCTGTCGAGTGGTGTGTCGACCTCCCGCGCCACGTCCCAGCATCCTCCTCAACACTTTTTTTCTTCACAAAAGAAGGGGGAAAAGGCTACTCCCTCCATCTCAAAATAAATGCAATTCTAGAGTTCAAATTTTGTCCCACAAAGAATCTTTGACTTACTTACCATAAAAGACAAGACTCTATAGAAACTTCTCGTACAAAAGACAAGCTAGTGTCTACATCTTTCTTAGAGAAGATAAGAGGCAATTTAGTAATTTTACATGTAGCATTGGTTTGCGTGCTCGGTTCTATAATTGCATTTATTTTGGGACAGAGGGAGTATACCGCTTCGTCCCCCGCGTCGCCTCCTAGGCGGCACGGGCGGAACCGCTCCCGCGTGTGCGCTCGCCGCCGCCGCCATAGTCCTGGCTCCCGTCTCCTCTCGTCCCCGGCCTCCTAGCCGGTGGCAAGGGGAGCGGGGGTCCATCCCTTTAGTAGTTTGAGTCCCAATCGAGTCCGTCTAGGTCTAGGGTTTGCTCGCCGCCGATGCTCGGCGGTGGAGTTAGGTTTTGCCGGTGGAGCGTGGCTCCTCTGCGGCTTGGTTTTCCTGGCGGCGCCGGCGATGCGGAAGCGACGGCGTTGCAGAGGAATAATTTCTCCCAGCTTCTTCCGTTCTCCGATGACGATCTACTCCGACGTCAACGGAGAGGCTGGGGAGACCTGTCCAGGAGTCGAGGGCTGGCGCATCGTTGTCTTCTTCAGGTAATGATGTTGTTGACCATGTTAATCTCAAGGAAGATGATCTTTGGTGAAAATCTGATCTTTGCTCGGGTTGCCGGCGGTGGAATCGAAGGATACGTCGTAGGTACCGGAGTTGGCCGATGCGCCTGGGAGGCAATGTATTCGGCTGATTCGCCTAGAAGTAAGTCCTCGTCTGCGGCCTCCACCTTGTGGAGATTGGCTCTGGTGCCCGGTGACGATTGGGAAGCGGCTTCGGCGGCGGTGACGAACGGATCTCTGAAGTCTTCAAGGAAGATGAACAGGAGTTTTGAATTTCTTTATAATTTTCTTTTTCTTTGGAGTTCTGTTTATAAACATTCCGGTGTAATGCGCTAAGATGAATGCATTTTTTTCTTCTCAAAAAGAAAAAAGGGAAAAAATCCTCAGGAAAATCAGGCTTCGAAACTGGACGCTAGTACATACAGTACATTGGATGAAAGTACTCCTTCTGTTTTTAAATATATAACTTTTAGAACAAAATAATTAGTTTAAAATAAATTTTCCTTGTCTTAAACGTCATATATTTAAGAACAAAGATAGTATCTAGCTAACCTTTCAAATTGCACCTCGCAGCTGACTCTTTTACCGACGCTGATGCAATCTTCCGCTTGTCGTAGATGTAATGGTCGCTTTCACCTGCTGATTGCGCACCGGCCATTCATTAATTTATGCTTGGATTTTGGACGGGGTGGGTGGCGTCTTTTTTTCTCCATTCGTCACAAGTAGCCTGTAGCAACGTCACCTAAATTGGAAAAGACATCCTTGCGAATTTTTTATATATATATTTTTTTCTTTTGATTTTCGAAAAATAAATGGACGAATCAAAAATTTCGAGAAATATACATCTGCCGCTGTGTCCCACGGCGTTAGGGACCTGCCGCCGTGGGGTACGGCGGCAGGAGGGCATCTCTGGCGGCACGTCCGCGTGGCACGGCGGCAGGCCCCTGCCGCCGTGCCACACGGCGGTAAGGCCATTTTCATTTTTTTTAATTTTTTCATTTTGTAAAACACTTTTAATTTTTTTTAAAAACAACAAACTGATAAATGTAAGCATAATCACAAGATCATATCATAATCACAAGATCATATCATAATCAAAATAGTTTATACAAAATCATGGTAAAAGTACTAATACATCTAAATGTGTCGGTGCCTCTTCGGCCTAACAGCTCTAGCGCCAGCCCAGGTGTGGTCCCGGGCGTACGTCCAGGGGTCAGGTGGCCTGACCACCCGCGGTCCGAGCTGGTCGGGAGACGGTGTCGTCATGGCCGCCTGCGACGAACCTGCAGCATCCGGTGTCCCTCCGCCGGCCGGTGTCGCTCCGCCCCCCGGTGTCGCTCTGCCCGCCAACGACGACCCTGCACCAGCCGGTGTCGCTCCGCCGGCCGCCGGGGTCGCTCCGCCCACTGGCTGTGTCTCCTGAGTCCCAACAGGCGGTGCCTGTGTGAACTGTGACGGGCCAAGCTCCTCGCCCTGCTGGGCATCCATGGCCGCGAGAATGTCCTGGTACCCAAACTCATCCCAGCCCAAGTGCTCGTCAGGAGTTGAGACGGTCGCGTCGAAACCGGCTGCAACGAATAGTATTAGTTTTCCAAAACGTATCGTACTTAACGAATTTTACTGTAAAGTTAAGGTCGTTACCAGGCTGGAAGAGAGGCGGAGTGCACGAGGAAGGAATATCTGCCGTCGGAAACTGAAAGACCAGCGGTCTGAAACCTCCTAGCGGAAAGATCGGCGCTCTAGGTGCCGTCGTCTCCGGCTGTCGAGGCCCGGTGAAACCTCCTCCTCGTCCTGTCGGAAAGACCGGCGGTCGCCCTGTACGATTAGAATATAGTATAACAAAAACACACAACAACTCCGTGCATTAGTTGAAAATAAGATCCACTGAAAGTACCTGCGCCGGGGGAAACAAACGGCCGCTGCACGTAGGTGTGCGGGCCCTGCGCCTGTGGCTGCTGCTGTGCCGTCGGAGCCGAGAAGGCGCCGGCAAAGGTGGAAGGCGCCTACTGCGAAGCCGCTGTCGAGGCGGAGCTCGAGGACGACGCTGGGTGGCGCGGAAGGAGAGGAATCTCTGCGGCCCCGGCGTAGTTCACGACGGCGGAGTACCTCGTGGCAGCATCGAGGATCCTGTCGTACGTACCCTGGTGCTGGTGAGGCCCCCAGGTAAAACACTGCTCCCTCGCGAACGCTGCGAGCCGCACGATCTCAGCAAGCACGTCGTGCTGCTTACAAAATTAGTAACACATGTTATAATGAAAAGTCATATGAATTAAATATGTTTGCAGTATCGTAGATTACCGCTGTGTCGGCGGTCTAGTCTCGGCGCACCGGGTACGTGGCGTCCGGCAGGAGCCTGTCGTGGTCCGGGACCGGTGGCGGTGGCGGGGTAGCAGGCACGTACGTTACCCGCGTCCGCGTCCTCGGGAGGTACCACTTAAGGTACGCTACCCAGGCCGCGGCGTCGTGAAGGCGGTGCTCGGTGACGACGTTCTCCTCGTGCGCCGCGGACGCCCACTCGTCCACGTACGGCTGCAACTTGTCGACGAACGACGTCGCCGCAGACACGCCCTTACGCGTCCACCTAGCATAGATGAAACAAAAAAATATTTGCAACTGACTACTTGTAATGGAAAATAATTATAACTGGCAAATGGTAGCTCACCTGTGCGCTGTGGGCAGCAGACGTGGCACAGCGGGTACTGGTGACTCCTGGTAGAGGCCGAACTGTCTCATCACCCGGTGGACGGCGTACTCCTCGACGTAGACATCGAAGACCAATCATCGCCGCGTCATCCAGTACGCCTGGTCTCGGTAGCACAGGGACGAGAGGCCCTGTGGTGCGCGGGCAGCGACCATGGCTGGAGTGTGCGGCGTCCACCGGACCTGGGCATCGACCATCCGGTCGATCTGACCCACGAAGTTCGCGTACACCTTCTTCGCCTACTCCCCAGCCCAAACGTGCTGCACAGAACATGAAAAGTTAATTGAATCGAACTAAAGAACTCATGAAGCGAAGAAAACGATAAGGGAGGTCATTACCTTCCGGAGGCACCACAGAGAACCCATGGTGGGGAGGTCCGCTGGGTCGGTGTCTTCTGGCAGCGGCTCGTACTCCGAGAGGTCGGCCTTGGGCCGACCGATGTCGAACCGCTCGTGGATCCACATCTGCAGCAGGAGAGGACAACCCAGGAGGATCCCCTCCCTACTCGCCGGCCTCGCCACTGCCGAACACAGCCCCCTGTAGGTAGCAGCCAGAATAGCGCTGCCCCAGCTGATCTGGGGCATCTCGTGGACGGGGGAGTCGGCGATCCGCTGAGCCCAGGGGAGCAGGTACCTCGACACCGAGTCTCCCGCTGACTCGCAGAACATCACCCACCCGAACAGCCAGAGCAGGTAGACCTCCAAAAACCTGTCCGACGTCGGGTCGTCGGCCTCGTCCGCCATGTAGTCAGCCTGCACACACACAAAGGTCCATTGTCACATTCGTTTAAAATGCATACAAATGTTGAAAATAAGAGTTAGAAGCACGTACGCTGAATTACTAGATCCAAGTCCAGGTGGGCCCGTGGGTGTTGGCGAAGGGCACGTACGACTGAGGCGCGCGATCGTTCCGGGGAACGTTCGCGAACCGAGCAAGGAAGTCGGCGTGCCACGTCGCGGGGATGTCGATCGGCCCCATCGCCTCGCCAGCACACGGGAGTCCTCCCAACATCGTGGCATCCTCCAGACTGAGCGCCATCTCGCCGACGGGGAAGTGGAAGGTGTGCGTCTCTGGTCGCCACCGGTCCATAAACGCGGCGATCAGCGGGGCGTCGTAGCTGAACCGCGTCAACCGCTCCGCCCGGAGAACCTCAGCTCGTAGCCTGTCCCCCTCGACCAACCGCGCGAAAGGGAGAAGTCCTGCAGCGCATAGCCTGAAAAAAATAAAAATAATTTACTTAACGCAATTACTATTGTAAAGAAACAGAAATAAATAATAAAAATAAATTACATACTTCGGAATCTACCGTTGGTGTATCGGCATCAACGTGCGGGTGGTCCGGCAACGTATATGTGACGCCTCAGGTTTTTAATTAGCATCATTAGTGCTAATGACCGAATCAAGTGAGTCAAACCTGTTGGCGTTGGTCAAATCATGGTCAACCTGGGTCATCACCTCGAAAACCCAGTCAACAATCACTAACGACCCTCTTGATCAAGTCAACACACACTTGTGGTCAAACCTTGGTCAAAGGCATGGTCAAACCCCTAATGCTTTTGAACCCCTCTGGAACTTTTGCCGCGTTCTCAAATTTTCACTTAAACACTTCACAATCGGCCAATATAAAAGTTGTTCGTCTCTTCGAGGGACATGCTTTTCATAATTGGCGGCATTTGAGATTTTGAGTGGGAAGTGGTGAAAATCTCAGTCAAACTCAACTTTCACTGTTCACCGACGCCATGAAAACCAGCAACTTTGCCTGCAGTTTGTGCTCAAACCATTGAGCAAAACATAGGTCAGCCTTTGTAAAAGTTGTAGAGAGACGTTTAATCTACAACTTTGCTATTTGCACTTGGGTGCACTTTAGTTCAGGTTTTTGGAGAAAAATCCGGTCAAAAGCAGTTAAGTGGAACAAAAATTGGGCCATGCCGCGTCGCGCCGCGACGTCGCGCTCCAGCGCGCGTGCCCGCGCGCACGGCCACGTGGCCGCCGCAGCCTCGGCGTCCGAGCCCCCACCCGGCCCGCGCATCCCGAGACCCCGCGTCCCTCGAGGCCTCGCGCGCCCCGAGCCACATTGGAACCCGCGCCCTGTGCCACGTGTCGACCGCCCGCGTGCTCGCGCCGTGCCCCGACCGCACCGCACGCCGGTCAGCCGCGCGCCTCCCCGCGCCGGCCGGACCCCCCTCCTGGCGTCGAAGCAAAACTCCCCGCGCGCCTCCTATAAAAACCACAGGCTGGTCCCCCGCGCGTGCGCGCCCCTTGCCACCTCCCTGTGCTCGCCGCCACCCCGCCATTGGAGCCCGCGAGCCGAGCTCCGCCTCCCTGGCGCAAACCTTGCCGCCTGACCACTCCAGCACCTCCACCACATCAACCTCGAGCTCTAGCACTCACGTGTTGGCTAGCCCCGCCGGTCTCCTCGCCGGAAATCCCGCCGCAGCGGCCACCGCCGTGTCCCCTCGCCGGCGCTGTCCCCGCCCCATCTCCGACCACAAACCGGTCGTGGGTGAGCTCCACCTCCCCTCTGGCCTCTTTCCCGGCCAAGTCCGGCGAGCCCCTCGCCGGAATTGCGGCCGAACCGCCGCCGGCCAGGGCTAGGGACCCAATTGCATGGGGCACTTTCTTTCCAAGGGTCGATCTGCAAAGCAAGGGTATATTTGTGAATCTGAAAAACTTTCCAAGGACCTTCTTGAAAATCAGGATCTTCAATAGTGTAGCCTTTATGCTGATTCTTGTAAAATCCATAGAAAATTGTAGAAAAATCAGAAAATTTCAAACTCAATTTTGTTGGATTCCTTGTGAAGCAACCTACAACTTTTGTACAGCATTACCATACTTTTGCTATTAGTTTTTGTATGAAAAATAGAAAACTGTTAAACCTAGATTTCTAGTAGTTCAAAATCTACAAGTGCTCTGTAGCTGAATTATGGATATGTTGTGTGTCATACCATGCCTAGGTTCTGTACCAAAAATTGCAAAAGTTACTGTGTAGATCTTTTATTATGAATTGTTTTGTATTTATGTTGAATCTGTCTAAATGATTTTTGTAGCTAAAAATAATTAGATGTTTGTACTCAACTTCTGCATGTGATCTTTTTATGCCTAAATGCACCTCTGGTGAATTAATCACAATTTTATATCTGTCATAAATATTTATTCCTGAAATATGCTTGATTTTCAATGTAATTGCATAACCCAAGATCTATAGTAGCTCTAGGTGTATATGTTGCATGCCTAGCTTAGTTTTGGACCAGAGGCCATGTGTGAGAAAGTTGGGATCCTTTTGATGCTTATTTATTTTTATATGCATTTATCATGTTTTGGTAGCTAGCTTTTGTCTTTTTCAGTATATTTAATTCATAGCTCTCCTAAGTGTGCATGTGTGTGCAGTGGCTTTGTATAGGTTTGTAGTGCTTCATAAATACTTCCACTGAATTTTATTAATTTATTTTATGAATAAAAGCAATGGTAGCCTTTTTAAGCTTAATAGTAAAGTTAAATTGGAAAATCACCAGCACATACCTAATGACCTTGTGTATGTGAGGTAAAACATGCTAAGAAGCTTAAGACCAACCCTTTGCTATTTTGTGAATTTAAATTAATTTATTTACATAAATGTGTGCACAGTCACTATCAAAAAGATTAATTAATAAAGAACAGCATATTGTTCCTTTATTGGAAGAGTATGCTGAATATATTCTTATCTAGGTGAGTGTGGTCAACCATGCACCCCATGGTTGTTGTATGTTGTTTGTAGTTAATTAAATTAAAAACCGTCAATTAAATCTTGCATTTGCATTCTCGTGTAGATCTTCCCGACGGTAGATATACGCTCGTGCCGGAAGGAGGAGACGAAGGTGCTGACGGTGAGCTGCAGTACGTGGACGTAGCTTAGGACCTGGACCAAAGTCCAGAAGGGCCCAAGGTCAACCTTGCCAGCGAAGGCAAGCCCCGGATCATTAACCCTTCTTCTTTTAAAATTATGCAATTACCTTTGCTATGTTTGTGCATTTACGTTTCAGGAGTTGAATGAAACCCTAGATGCATGATCCCTAGGTACCTATGATCTTCTACTAGTATGCTAGGTCGATAGTTGCTATGCTATAGGACCGGCACAAGTCGAGTGATGTTCGTCACTCGCGAGAATAGGTTCTTATGTTGGAATCATAAGATCTTTATAAATGGATTGCTCATGTGGTAAGAGCATGGGATTTGGGCTCCGGTCCAGTGGCTTTCATGGATTAAGCTTTTGAACGTACTAAGCACTTGTCGAGAATGGGACCGGTAAGCCTAGTACCTTAATGAGACGGTGCGGGAACTTACTATTACTAATCTTGAGTAATCACCTGCCCGGCTAGCTACCGGGGGAGGTGGGTACATGTGTGAAGCTGGGTGCCTTGCGGGGTACGCCAGACAGCCGTGTACCCGGGACAGTAAGATTCGATCCCAAGTCGAGGACTTTTGGGAATCACCTGGTGGTTGTCCATATGAGGGCACCCTACCGTGTGTTTAGGTTTAACTTGCAAGGTTATAAATCAATCGATTGTCGGCCTCTCACCGTTATCTGAGACTGCTTAATCAACTGGCCATGATATCCCTTAATGATGGAACTTGGTGAATATTACTGCTTGAATTAATTGTATTGTACAATTCTTGATTGAATTAGTTGGCACACATAGAAATGGTAATTAACTAGAATTTGTGCTAAAATATTGAAAGTAAGGACATACTCTTTGTTGCCTTTCAGCAAAAGAACTCCACCGGCCAAAAAGCCTCTCATGTCTAGAGTTTGGTGATGTAGTTATCACCCATCAGTTAAGTCTTGCTGAGTATTAGCATACTCAGCCTTGCTTTATAAATGTTGTTGCAGGTGTTGTTTGACCGGTGAGATTCCACCCGGCTGGGAGCTGGAATGGGTGGATGACGACGAGTGACAGCATCACGGACAGCCTCCTGTGACGTCTATCGTTTCGTAGTTGAATTTTCCGCTATTTTCGAACTCTGAACCTTTACTTATCATGTCATGAACAATGATTTGTAATAATTAAACCCTTCGGGGCAGATTGGATTTAGTTTGTGTTGCACTCTGTACTCGCCTTCACGTGAGTTTTAATGCATATATGTTCGATCCTCTGTGTGAATTCCAAGTGATTTACCGGGCATTAACCCGGCAACTAACGACGGGATGATACTTTACTGTCGCTTAATGGTCAAAGTGGATTGGTTTAGGCGATAGTACGGTATTTTCCTGGGTGGGTTGTCACAGTATACTGCCGGGCGACTGTCCAAGAACAGCCGAGATGTACGAGCGGTGCTGTCGGTCCACCGCCTCGTCGAACAACTCCGACCGTACGTACTCTAACGGTCCAGCCATAGCTGCAAAAAAACAAAATTTAATCAATTAGTTTAATTATACCAATTAAAATGAATTATGTGAATTAAAAATATTAAAAAAAAAATTTTAAATTAATTTAATCTAATTATGTGAATTATAACTTTTTTCTTGGAATTTTAAATGAATTAAAACGAATTATGTGAATTAAAAATATTTTCTACGAATTTTATATCAATTGAATCTAATTATGTGAATTATAACCATTTTCTACGAATTTTAAATGAATTAAAACGATTTATGTGAACTAAAACTATTTTCTACGAATTTTATATCAATTTAATCTAATTATGTGAATTATTACCATTTTGTAGAAATTATATATCAATTTAGACAAATTTTTTGAATTATAACTATTTTTAGGAATTTAAAACCAATTTAAACGAATTATGTGAATTAAAACTATTTTTTAACTATTTTATATTAATTTAATCTGATTATTGGAATTATAACTATTTCTACGCATTTTAAATCAATTTAAACAAATTATTTGAATTATAACAATTTTCTAAAAATTTTATTTCAAATATAACTATTTCTAAAATGGGAACGTATCAAGTGGAAACCAACCTCTCTGTGCAAACTATGGAAACTTCAATCTGAGTCACACGATGTTGATCCAAAGGAGGACTCATGAGAGGTGGGAGGGGTGATTTGCAAAAGTGCATTTGCAAATCATCCCTCCCACCTCTCATGAGTTTTGCACATCACCCCACCCACCTTCCATAAGTTTTCCCTTGGATCAACATCATGTGGTTCAGATTGAAGTTTTCATAGTTTGCATGGAGGGGTTGGTTTCCACCTGATATGTTCTCTTCTAAAATTACTAAACAAAGTTAACTAAACTAACTAAAATAAGTTAACTAAACTAACTAAACTAAACTACACTAACTAGACTAAACTAAACTAAACTACACTAAAGTTAGAAACATACCTGAGTCAAAAGTGCTCTGAAGGGTTGAAAGCTGAAGATTTATGAGGAGAGAGTGAGTGAGGGAGGAGGGGCTGGCGGCAGCCGTCGCTCCCTTATATAGGGGTGACGCTGCCGCCGTGGGGTACAGCGGCAGGCTCCTACCGACGTGCTCCACGACGGTAGGCTTCCTGCCGCCGTGGGATACGGCGGCTCCTCCCACGGCGGCAGGAGTTCCTGTCGCCGTGGGGTACGGCGGCAGATTTATATTTCTCGAAATATTTGATTCGTCCATTTATTTTTCGAAAATCAAAGGAAAAAATATATTAAAAAAATTCAATCCTTGCTGGATCACCAATCGGGCCTTTTACGTCTGGACAAAAATCCTTGCTGCCGCCGGACGGCGGCGGATCTGATTCATAACTGGGCCAACTCGTCCCCTATTTAGTCGCATGGCCCATAAAATGTGTTGTGCGGGCAAAGCCCACTTTAGGTCCATAAAATGTTTATCAGGCCGACTTTAACGATGACCTTTAGGTTGGCCCAATAACTAGTGGCCCCCTCTTGGCTTCCTTCCTCTTCTAGGTTCCCATCGAAGAGGATACATCGAACCTGGACGCTTCAGTGTTTGTTCGTTCGTTTGCCAAGGGTGTCCAGATTCAACGAACCTCTCCCGCTACAACACACGGCGATCCTGATATGCAGATTAGGCTTTATCGAATGGGTAGGGACTGAATCAGCAGCGCATCGTCCCTCCCAGTAATAGCGTGAGAGTCACTAGTATCTTGGATATTTCCACAATCAGACACCAGTTAATCCCGCGATCTCCAAGCACAGAAATGCCATCGCCGTCACGCGTGAGATGAACCCCAGATTGCCAACTCTTTTCCAGGACACGACAAAACATACAGCTTTTTTTTTGGAGATCAACAAAACATAGGAGTACAGCTTTGTGTTGAGCTAGTGAGCTGTCCTTGCACCGAGGATTCACAAGAAATTGACCGGTAATCCGGATTAGATTTACCTCTTTAATAAGGAAAATAATGCAAGGAATTTCCCCCCTCTTGATCCCAACATCTTTAGTTTTCTTTGGATCATCGATGAATCACTGGAAACACACGGAGTTTAGGACGGTCGATTTCTCACTTTTCAAGGATGGAGATGCCTGCCCGGCAGTCTGGCACATCTGCCCAAATCAGTTGAGGAAAGGATCGAGAGACTCTCCTCTGTGGCTAGGATCAATTTGACCCGTTTGGAACAGAGCAATTTTCGTTTGATACATACTAGTAGTGGTAAAAAAGAATGGGAATTCTGATGTACTCGGTGTCGGCGATTGCAGTAAATAAACAGGTAATGGAATGAACGATGCGCATCACGGTAGAAATGCTGTGCCAGCTCAAACAGTTACCTGCTGGGATACGCAAAAAAAACTGGCGCGTTTGCATCCCAGCACCAACTGTATTTCTGTTTTTCACTCGGCCACCAACTGTATTTTGGTGTTGTATTTATTTTTTTCTATTTTATAAAAGGAAACTAATGTGGATTTTTTTAACGAAACAATTGGTAAAATTTCCTCACAGCTCGCGTCACGAATGGGTTGCCTTTTTGGCTCGCTCGCGCTCTCGCTGTTTCCACTTTCCACCGCCGCCGTCGCCTCCCTCCCCCATTTTTGGCTCCTTCCATTTTTTCCTCCCAAATAAAAACCAGCCGCAACGGAGGCAGCAAACTCCCCTCCGAACCCCGACCGCAAATTCTCCTCGCAGATTCCGCCGCCCGCCCGCCGCCGTGGCGTCCGTCCGTCGCTTCGACGAGGTACGAACAACGCCGCGCCTCGTCGGTTTCGCCGGGGAGTTTTTTCGGCTGGGATTGATTCATTGATTCTCCGTGTTCGTGCTTGTGGGTACGTTGCGCCCGTCGTCGTCGCTCCATTTCTCCCGTTGCATCAGTACATGGCTAGGGTTCGCTCGCGATTCAGATTGGTCTGTCGACGGCGGTAGCGGCTAGATCATGGGGGTGGTTGGGGATGGTTAGTGCGGTCGTTGGATCGATACACGGGTTGAAATTGCTTTGAAAATGGTGCCGTTCGAAGAATAGTTAGCTTTGTTTTAATCGTCCTGCATGTGATTGTGGCTCCTACAGTATTGAGTTTTGATTACATGTGTATGTCTTCGGACTGCAAGATTTGCTCCGAGTTCCTATTAAATTGCCGAATGTAGTGAATCGCTTACTTATTATTTTCAGTTTATGCCTACTATTGTTGGATTACACAGTGTGCTAAAATGTTCTGATTGCTAGGAAACGTAGACCTGTTTGACTGCAATTTTGCATTGTATTTTTTTTAGATTCTGACCACATGCATAAATTGGGCAGGTTGTTGCAATTCCTCATTCGAATATTTGATGGATGAGGATACAAACCAACTGAGTGCAGCAAGTTTGGTGGTGTGACTTAACTGGGTTTCTGAAGAAGACTAGTAGAACCATTTTTTCGATGGACCATCTTGCTATTCTCACGTCTGAAGTAGGTGATGCGTCAGACTTTGATGTTGATGGCATCGACAACCTCAGCGAGAATGATGTCAGTGATGAGGAGATTGACGCTGAGGAGCTGGCGCGGCGAATGTGGAAAGACAAGATCAAGCTCAAGAGAATCAAGGAGAGGCAGCAGAAGCTTGCTCTGCAGCGGTTGGAACTGGAGAAGTCCAAGACAAAGAAGATATCCGATCAGGCCCTTCGAAAGAAGAAGGCAAGGGCCCAGGATGGGATTTTGAAGTACATGATCAAGCTGATGGAGGTGTGCAATGCGCGAGGGTTTGTTTACGGCATCATTCCTGATAAAGGGAAGCCTGTCAGCGGTGCATCAGATAACATTAGAGCCTGGTGGAAGGAGAAGGTGAAGTTTGATAAGAATGGGCCAGCGGCGATCGCAAAATACGAGTTCGAGAACTCGATTCTGAGTAATGCCAAGAGCAATGGAGCCAAGAATCAGCATAGCTTGATGGATCTCCAAGATGGCACTCTGGGTTCATTGCTTTCAGCACTGATGCAGCACTGCAGCCCACAGCAACGAAGGTATCCGCTGGATAAGGGTGTGCCGCCTCCATGGTGGCCATCAGGGAAGGAGGCATGGTGGTCTTCATTAGGCCTTCCAAAGGGAGAAGCACCTCCATACAAAAAACCACATGATCTAAAGAAGGTTTGGAAAGTTGGAATTCTGACAGGTGTGATCAAGCACATGTCCCCAAACTTTGATAAGATCAGAAATCATGTAAGGAAGTCAAAGTGTTTGCAGGATAAAATGACTGCAAAAGAGAGTCTGATTTGGCTTAGCGTTTTACAACAAGAGGAGAAGTCTATTAACAGTTTTGGCAATGCTTTGTCAGAGATTACCCAGCATAATGAGAACATATATAGCAGCAGTGATGAGTATGACGTTGACCGCTTGGAGCAGCCTCCTCGTTCTACATCATCCAAAGAGGATGAGGTAGACACTCAGCCTGTTTTGCAGATAACAGGGCAGAAAACCTCAACTAGGAAGAGAAGGCGCCATGATAAATCCTCCAACCAAGCAGTTAGTAAGGAAGACATGACTAAATTTCGGCAGCAGCAAAGCCCCTCAGGCCATCCTCCAGTTGATGAGGATGAGGTTGAAGTGACACAAGGAAATGATAATCCACCAGAAATAGTGAGCAGTGCAATTGGTGACATGAACATATTTGACCCATTGGATGTTGTAACTAACCAGCCAAGCCTCAACCCTGTCCCTACATATGGGTCTTTACAACAGCACGGAGATTCCCATGGGAATTTCCTATCTCCTGGTGCTGCTCTCAACAACTGCAACAGTAACCAGGCTGGAAGTGCTTCTCTCAACAAGCACAACAGTTACCAGGCTGCAAGTGCTGCTCGATCAAGCACTTATCTGAGCGACCCGCCTCTGGCTTGTGATGGCAGTGACATTGCCAACTCATGGTCTGGACACTCGTTCGGACATGGTATCGGTCATGGGCATGTTGGTTTCAATCCGTCGCCCATGCAGCAGCCACCACCACTGCCTATGGATCACCATGTGCCTATCATAGGCACAGGAGGGCTGTCCGGGAACGGTTCTTACAGCTACCCTACGGCAGGGAGTGCGCATTCGGGGACTGTCGCTAGCAAAACTGAACATCTCATGGATGATCCTTTCTTTGGCGAGGCCACTAATAAGTTTGCAGGCAACTCATTTGGTGAGCTTCCATTGAGCCTCATTCCTATCAGCAGCCCGATCCCTTACCTCGATGAATTGCTGGACGACGATGACTTGTTGATGCAATACCTGGGCACATGACACAGGTAATTTCCTTTCCAACATCACTTTTTTGGTTACCCAGAATATGACTTATCAATTTCGTTTGCATCGTGACCTATACGTGTATCAAATTCCTTAATAGGCCAATTCTCATGTGTTGCAGTGTCCAATACCTGATGACTGGATTGGTTGTTCAGCATGCTTGTGCCGCCTCTTGTGCGAAGTGTCAGTGACGTTCTGGTGGGTGTTGCTGCAGCTACTGGTCCTGAACCATCCAGGGGCGTCGTGTCAAATAGCTATTGCTTTGTAAGAACAGAATAATAATGTAAAATTTAGGGTGCTCGATCTCTTGACTGTACTGGGTGCCAAATACCATAGCCTTGAACTTAGCCTCTAGAAGTACTCGTTAGGAACTGTCATCTTGTGGCTGTCTGGCGGAGAATTTCCGGATCCGATAAAACCATTTATTTTATTGTTACTTGTTGGTGTACATATATTCTTGTTAGTTTGTTGAGCTGGGTGCCCATGTCTGCCTATGCATTTTTTTTTTCAATTCCATGGTAGTGCTACCGGTTGAATGATGATCCTGGCAGGTACGTTCACCGAGACATGTATAGCACTATACTACTATAGCAGCCGATCAGGGCAGAACATGGTTCCATGCTTGTTGTTACTGAGGCAGGTTGCGGCATGTTTCGCTTGCAGTTGGTTCGATGGCGCCGGCGCGGTCTCGATGCTTATGAACTTTGCCTTCTGTGTGACCAGCTACCAGAGACGGCTGATCATCTGCTTGTGACCTGCCCAGTTGCTAAGGAAGTGTACTGTTGGCGTTCACCTGGGCCGGATGCTCCTGTCCTTTTGGAGCAGCAGTGACAATCCAAGAATGGTGGGAGCACCTCATAGCTGCACAGACGGCGAGGAAGAGAAAGGGTGCAGCTTCGCTCTTATGATTGTGGCTTGGTTTATTTGGAAAGAGCGCAACTTAATTAGAGTGTTTGATCAGCGCCCGGTGTCATTCTAGATAGAATCGAAGGTGAGACGGAGTTGTGGATAGCCGTGGGAGCCCGTAAATTAGGACGTTTATTTTAGAAGTAGTCCGCATGAGGAGAACGCACTACAGTGCACATTTTACTTAAATATTTTTTTTCTACTTAATACAATGATGAGCAGCTCTTTTGCGTATTGGAGAAAAAAAATTGGCTCGGCGGTGTGCTGGCCGCTCAAACGGTCGATCATTTTGCCTCTGCTTCGGACAGCAGGCCTTTCCCGGCCCATGCCACCACCTGACGGGCCTTGGGCTCGCCCCGGCCCCGCCCCGCCGCGCGCTGCCTGTTGGTGGTGCCGGGCCCAGGCGTGCTCTGCTGTACCGTGGTGGTGGTTGAAGAAGAAGAAGAGGGCAAAACTGAAATGCTGATTCATGCTTGAAAAAAAAACTAATGGTGAACCCTGTTCCTGTGAAATGTTGAAATATTTAGTTAGAAATGTCGAATGCAATCTTTTCTTGCAAAATGTTCATTTCTATTTTATTTAAAATGTTGGATCTCATTTTTTTTTAAATGTTGATCTAATATTTGTTTAAACGTTGAAATATGCTTTGTCGATTCAATTTGCAATTGAGCTTATGAGTTTTATTTTAAATAAATAAAGCTATAAAGCTTAACTGTGTTCCAGAAGTCTCTGACCGAGCGAGCATCGGCACCGGTCGTCAACGCACGATCGAGTGCAATGCATGCACGGCACTGCTCACAGCCTCACACACACGGCGCAACAAGTCTTTGCGCGCAGCCACCACCGTTGGAAGTTACCGCGCGCGCACGTGGCCCGTCGTCCTCACCGTCGGATAGAGAGAAGAGAAGAGAAGAGACGAAGGAAGAGAATCAACCCCGCGCAGAAACTTTAACAAACGTTGTACACTTGGGAAACCACGAAAGTGAAGCGACTAGTTCGTTCCCATCTCCTTCTTCCCTACTGCACACACTTGGCCACTTGGGGAACCACGAAAGTGAAGCGAAGGTTGCTGACATGGTGTTGCATGCAGTCTGAAAAAGGTGTGCGCGTGAAAACAAAATGGGAAACTGACCACGCTGTCTCGGCGGACGGGGGTGGCCGACGGCGACGCCGGCGCGTCCCAACGAAGCCGGCGCAGGAGCAGGACTAACCGCGCTGCCGATCGGCCGCGGTCAGTCGGTGTGGTTTTATTTACTTTGCATATGCATGCCTCGGCGCTTCGCTCGTCGATCGTTGTCCGACCGGCGCGGCTAACCGGCCACCGCGCACGTGCGGCTGCGGTAGCTAGCTGACCCGAAGGTGCAGAGACGTGCATGCAGTGCCGTGTGACGGTGTGAGTGGATATGCACGCACGCGCGCATAAATCAGGCAGGCAGCCAGGCACGAACTACACGGCGTGTGTTCACGACGCAAGTTGGGATATATATAGTCAGTATATATATCCTAGTATATAGATGCACGCGTATCGATCCCTGTTAGTATCTCAGGCTTCTCAGCAAACTACATATGCCAACTACAATACACTGCCAACCACGGAACCTGTAGCTTCTCCGCCGTCCTCTTCCAGATCATCGATCGGCCGGATATATATATACAACTAGGTAGTATATCTCCAGCAAACGGAAGGCCAACCGCACGCACGTGTATCGGCGGCATCATCGCGCCGTATGTATCGTAAGCAGGTACGTACGTACGTATACCGAGTCTCAAATGAATTGACCCGTACATGATACACTGAGTATAGGATAGGACTACTCCCCAGTTCCAGAAGAACGAGAGAAGGAAAGAAAGATATGATCACGTAGCTAGGTAATATATACTTCCTCCCTTCGTTCTTAATATATGACGTTTAGAAAAAAAAATTTAAACGTCATATATTTAAGAACGGAGGGAGTACTAGATGAAGATGCGGGGACTGTGCATGGAACGTGAACTAGTCCCCCGCGCCGCAGCGCGTCCCCCGCGCGGCGAAACTGGCGTCTTGACGTGGTCATTGGCTTTCTCGACCTCCAAGGTAGTAACTTTCTCTCTCTTTTTTTTAACAAAGATATAATACAAATGCTAGTTGATTCATATTATTTGTCATTTTAGTTTTTCTAGATACATTTTTTTGTTATGCAAGTAGATATATACTCCCTCCGGTTTGGTAAAGATATTGATATGATTTTTACATTTCTAAACTCAACGACTTAAAATTTATTCATCATTTATATTCTTAATGTTTGACTCAAATCTTGTTCAAAATGACTTTTTTTACCAAATCGGAAGGAGTATATATGTACATCAAGATACGTAACAAAAGAAATTTATCTAGAAAAGTCAAAACGACAATTAATATGAAACGAAGAGAGTAGTTGCCACAGTACTCCCTCCGGAGTAGTTGCCACAATACTCCCTCCGATCTATTTGATTTTTATTATATCTTATTTTAGCTTTTCTACTCTCGTAATATTTACTATGTATATATAGACATAAACATATATCGAGATATTTCGAAAAACTAAAACTAATTTGAACGGAGCAAAGGAGTAGCTGTTACTTAAAAAAGGATTTTTTTGGGGTGATTTTGTCCCTATAGTTTGAAGTGAAATTGTGTTTGTATCCTCATTTTTCTGATTTTGTGATTTAATTTGCTCTCAACTATTCACAAGTTATTGTGATTTTGTTTCTGATCTTTGCGTATTTATTGTCTCTGTTTTTAACCATTGACTACTGGAAAAATCGCATTGACTTATGAATAGTTAAGAGCAAAATCAAAAAGTTGAAAAAATAAAAAGAAAAATGACAATTACACTTCAAAACAGAAGTAAGAACAAATAAAAAAACTACATTGCCCCCCGGCCCCCTATCCGGCTCTCCGACGATCACGAACTCCACGTGACAAAGGGGCACCACTAATTAGCGGCTACTCGCTACCGACGGTGGTAGCGATCAATTTTGACGTATAACTTTGAACTATAAATTTTTATTAGATAATTTTTAGCACACAACTTTGACACTAACTCGCGTGCAGAACTTTTGCATACAACTTGTATACACAATTTTTTGAAAAAATAGTTTATACGCATAACTTTTTCAAGCATCAGTTTTATCTATTCCATTTTGGAACTTATACACACAACTTCGACACATAACTGCTAACTATAAATTTTTGTCTGATAATTTTTAAGCATAAGTTTGGTGACGCGCAGAACTTATGCGTACAACGTGTATGCACAATTGTCTGAAGAATAACTTAGGCGTATATTTTTTTTGTCTAATGACGAGTTGTAGGCATAACTTTTTCTATTACAATAAGTTGTGCGCATAATTTTTTTTAACAACGAGTTGTATGCATAACTTATGCAGAAGTTTTTCCTAACCTTTAAAAAATATTATTAGACACCTTATGCATATACAACACGGTATGCAAAAATTTGTTGAATGAAGAAAAAAAGAAAAGGAAAATAAAAAAAAGTAGAGTGTCGAGCGCTGTACGGTTGTTAAATTGGGGGAAAATGTATTTTTCATCCTTCAAGTATTGCAAAAGTATGATATTCATCCTGCATGTTTCATTTGGTGCAAATCAATCCCATAACTAACTAAATTAGTGCATTTATCATCCCTAAATTTGTTTAATGATGATTTAGTGTTATATAATATTAGTTTAGGCCATGTAAATATGTAATCATCTTACTAATCACCACTTAATTACGTATCATGGTGAATTAAAAGTCTGGTATGAATCGGTTCTGTCAATTGAATTATTTTGCGAGTTTTTTATATTTCACTCAGCAAATTACTTTAAGTAGTGATTAATCAGATGATTACCTAGACATAAACTATTGTTAAATAGCATTAAATCATTATTAAACTAAGGTGGGATGATAAGTACATCAATTTAGTTAGTTAAGAGATTGATTTGCACCAAATGAAACCAAAAGGATGAATATCACACTTCTGTAATAGTTGTCAGTGTTTTAGACACCGAGCCTACCACGGGGTACCCGAAGTAGTAGATTGTGCGGTGGGGCTCGCCGAGATCAGGAACACGATGGTGAGACACGTAGCACACAATTAGACAGGTTCGGGCCACAATGTGCGTAATACCCTACGTCCTGTATGCTGCGTGGCTCTGTATTGATTGCATATGTTTTGAGAGCGGTCCCTGCCTCGCCTTATATGCCATGGGAGGCAGGGTTACAAGTCGGATTGATACAAGAGTACTATTCGAGTAGGACTAGGAGTAGCCTATACGAGTTATAGAAAGCTATCCTAATCTTAGTACAAGTCCTTGTCCGTCTTGTCTTGCCTTGTGGTCCACGGTAGTCTTGCACCGTGACCCACTAGTCGAGTAGTCCAGATGTGCAGGACCTTATCTCCCGGGTATGGCCCACTAGTGTGGTGGGCTCAGGGATGCCCGGTCAACAAGCCCCCGAGTACTTTATAGTCGAGTGTGATGCTTCCAAGTAGTCTTGAAGGTCTCCACGAGTAGTTCCCAAATGTCCCCGAGTTCTGCAAGCTTCGATCTTCAATAGTACTTGAATCATCACGAGGCTGGAAGGTACTCCAGCTAACTCCACGAGTAGTCTTGAAGTCTTCTCGAGTTGTTCTCAAGCGTCCCCGAGTACTTCCCTTGAAGGTCTTCAATAATACCCACTTCTTTCTTGAAATCTTTGCATCAAAGATCCATATGGAAATGCGATTACTAAAATCGCATTCCACATGGAATGTAGCCCCGAGCCTTAGGTCGAATCCAGGATTCAAGCTGAGGGTCAATCTTCTAGCATTTGATCTTGCTCCGAAAAATCCGTAGAAAATCCGAAGAAATCATATGGGAGTGCGATTACTTAAATCGCATCCCATATGGATGTAGCCCCCAAGCCTTAGTTCGAATTGACAATTCAAGCTGAGGGTCAATTTGAAGTCCTCGTCAAATAATCCCATGAAATCCTGAGAAAAACTGAAGGACACGTGGCACAGAGCCCCCTAGCCTTGAGTCGAGTACTTTCTCGAATTGAAGGATCCAATCTGACTATAGAATAGTGGCCTGAATTCAGTGGACTATAGCTGAGTGAAAAGCAATACCATCGAGTAGTCGAGCCCCCGAGATGGAGCCGAGCAGGTCTTGGAATTTGTACAAGATCCATTGTCTTAGCCGAAAAATATAGCCCTGTGTGAAACCAATCTGTTGAATATGAAGGGTCACCAGGTCGAACCGTTAGGGTTTTGATTTTAAAAATACCCGAGGGGTATCCTTTAGGGTTTCACTGCTTCCATTCGCCCTTAGATCCAGAAAGAAAGCCCTAGCACCCATAGCCGCCACAGAGTTTGAGTGTCTACGCCACCAAGTGCTTCCACCTCCACCCCCTCGCAGCCCCCGAGCAGATGCGAAAGAAGACTTTTGTGACTGGAAGGATGAAGACTGCGCCATCCAAGGGACAGATGGAGAAGAAGAAATCTGGCCGTGGCAAAAATCAGTTGCCGGAGCCAAAGTACAAGACGGTGGTTATCAAGAAACCACCGAGCCAGGCCGCCTCTTGGAGGAAATCCAAGATGAAGGAGGATGACATCAAGGCCCTTGAGGTTGCTGGCTTGCTGCGTGAGAAAGCAGTCGGAGGCTAGAGCTCCGCCGCTGGGGATGCGTGGCCCATGGAGAAGACTCCAAATGAAATCCCAATGTTCGGCCACTTCGTCGAGCGTGGATTGACTCTGCCGGCCTCAGATTTCTTCAGGGGGTTCCTCGACTTCTTCAAGCTGGAGCACGTACATTTGAACCCGAACAGCATCTTCCAGATCGCAATGTACGTGCACTTCTGCGAAGCTTTCCTTGGGATTCGTCCACATTGGGCTTTATTTAGGAAAATATTCCGATTGAAGCCACAGCCCAACGCCAACTTTCCGGTAGTAGTCAGTGGAGCTGGTCTTCAGATGCGCCAGAAGGCACAAGAGTTGTACTTTAAGTTCGACTTGATAGATTCCAACCAAGATTGGAAGACCAAGTAGTTTTATATTGACAATGCCCCGCCTCAACTGCCGAAACCAAGCATGTTTGCGCCGGTATATGACAGACTCTGGAAGGACGAGCCAACAATGTAAGAATGCATTCAGATTCTAGAATTGCTAGCGAAGATTGCGCATAAGAAGGCGCAAGGCTTGACAGCTGAGAGGGTTGCCTTCAGCTTTATGAAGCGCCGAGTACAACCTTTGATGCAGCGGGAGCATCTAGGGTATGAGTACACGGGCGTTGAAGATGGCTCAAGACTGTCTGCAGAGGAGATCAGCGATGATCTCGTGATGGAGAGGCTGCAGAAGATCTTCAAGAATCTCCATGGAATTCCAGCAGCTGTCCAAGAGTTCAGTGCTGATAATCCTCAGCGTCTGGTAAGTATCCGCAAACTAGCCCCCGAGTACTTTATTAAAAGTAGTCGTGAACTTAGAAATTTGCCTTGTTTTGCAGGAGGATGTTCTGAAATTTGTCTTCATCCCTCCTCCTCGTCCCCACGATCCACTACAAGCGCCAGAGGAAGAACCGTCTCAAGTTGAGGCTCAAGCCCCCGAGAGTAGTCGATCTGCTCAAGGGGAAGATGAAGTGTTGGTGGAGGACGCCTCCTCGAGTGATGACGACGAGCAAACACTTCAACAGCGTTTTGAAGTGAAGGCCCGCTATGGGTACTCTGGAGCGCCGATCTCCAGTGGTGCTTCCGCAGGAGTGTTGAAGAGGCCGGCTACATCTCTCGCAGATGATGTGACACAACCGCCACGAAAGAAGAGGACCACTGTGGGAAAACACGCTGTGAAGAAAATCACAGCCCTGCCATCCATTACGGTTAGTTTCAAGAACTTGAGTAGCCAATATCTTGTTGGGTACTTGTAACTGTCGTAATGGCTTGTAATTTTGACTTGTGTAGGTTATCGAGAGTACTTCTCAAGTACCCGCGATTAGCCCTGCAAGGTCGACAGAACCTGAGACGGTTCAAGCATCAACCGTCGAGACGGAGGTGCTAGAGCAACAAGAAGCCGCGGCGCTGGGAAGCGTGCCACTGGTAGAGAGTGTCCCAGTGGAGCTAGCGGTGCCCACATTCTTTGACATGCTGGGACCAAAGACCGTGGTGCCTCATGCTGCTCTGTAAGTACCCGAGTACTCGAGTACTTCTTGAAGTTGTTAATATTGATTATGCTAACCAACTTGTTGATGCAGTAAATCCACTGATGTGAAGTGGGGAGCTTCTAGAAGTAGTTTCACTAGAGGAAATCAGAACCCTCCAACAGAACAAGAAGATATGCTTCCAGAACCCCAAGTTGTAGCTGCTGAAGCCGATGCTGCACAGGCACTACGCCTACTTTGGAGTGACGTAGTCAAGGCAGCAGTGGATGCAGCTTCCAAGCCAAGAGCTCAGCAACCCGAAGACATAGAGGTGGTGGTAAATGAAGGCCTAGAGGTTGATCCAGAAGCCGGATTGCACCATGAAGAAGTCCTAATTGTTGAAGCCCCCGTGCGTCAGATAGATGCACGGCTAGTGCTTGAAGACAGCCCAGAAGGTCGCATAGTGCCGCATGAGCCCATAATTGAAGACTCAACTCCTCTACGCAGTGCTGCGATGTACTCGGAGGTGGGCACAAGTTCTCAATCCAGAGTTCAATCCGCATCATGCCTGGATGAGGACAACCTGCAGGCACACTCTGAGATGTTCCGTAGTGTGGAGAAACTTTTTGCGGTAAGTTCGAGAACATAGTCTCTTGTAGAGTACTTTAACCAAAGATATCTTGTCTTTGACCCTTGAGTTGTTTCCTTTTTTTAGGAGGTTGTCAAGCAGTCAAAGCGGAAAACTCGTCTGCTTGAACAATATGCGGCAAACATAGATGAAGTCTCGCAGCTCAGAGAAGAACTCAAGGAGCAGAAAGCCTTGGCTCTGAGACTGCAAGAAAAACTTGATGGCAATGCCGCCTAGTACCGCAATGAAATCCAGAAGCTGACAGCTCAGAAGGATGACGTTGTTGGGAAAAACAAGTCATTGCGCCAGAAGAATAAAGGTATTCCCCCTTTCTGAACTTATCTTGAAGTACTTATTTCTTGCATACTACACCCTTATAAGTTGTCTTGATCCACTGCAGAGCTGGCTGAAGAGGTTGAGAGGCACAAGAACAAGTCTCTTGACTGGCAGTTGGCCTATAACCGTGAAGAGGCAGCTCACCTTGACCTGGAGGCACACTATAAGGTGCGGTGCATGGAACTTGAGCGTGAAATGCAGATTCGTCTTGATGGTTGGAATGATTTGCTGACTTGTATGCAGTTGCTCAAGGTCAAGATTGAAGAATCCGAGTGCCTGCGTGTTGAATTGAAGGTCTTGATGGAGGCAGTCGAGCCGGTAGCCAATCTCTTTGAGCCCAGGGTGGCTGGAGTTCAGCCCCGTCCACTTGTGGAAAGGTTGAAGGACACGCCCAAGAAGATACTGGAGTATGCTCAGCGGCTGGCTTGCATGATTCCCAATCAAGTGCTGAGCTTCATCAAGTCCTTTTACGCGGACGCGGATCTGACGGTCATCATGGGCGGAAGATCTGGAGATTGCACCGACGATAGGCTGAACGAGTTGATGCAGCAGACATCTCCTATCGCGGAAGTCGTCTCCAAGTTCATAGATCTGCGCTAGATGAACTTGTAGGGTAGAAACACTATGGAAAAAACAAGTGTAATTCCAAAAAAGTGTTTATATAATATAATTGAAAACTTGAGTAAGTCAATTATCTGGATCCCTTGTATGCTTGTGTGAATGCCATGTACTCGAGTTGATGATCAATGAGTGTTTGGCTGCAACAAGAAATACGGTACTCGAGTAGAAGTACTCAAGTCTAGATATGTTCCGAAGAACGTTAGCTTAATCACAATGAGTTGAAAACCTTAGCTGTAGCAGCGTGAAAGAAGACTTTGTTTGTGAAATAAGCAAAGGAACAGTAACAAGTCGATATATAGAATAACCACTTTATTACTGAACACATTGTATTGAGTTTACAATGTCTGGATACACTATTGAGTAATAGTGACTTAAGTACCTCTGAGGCTATAAGCCTAGTGAGAGAGTACTCGCAAGAATGTTTCGAAGAACGAGTAAGACCGTTGGAGACAGTGTGTGTTGACGGCTGTTAAGTACCTAATTTAAGGTCGTCAAACACTACATTTTATCATAAGAACTATGCATCCACGTTAGAATAGGAGTTTAAACTAACAATTTCCACAAGTGGCCATGCTAAGTTGAATGCAGGTGTTTAGCATAAGAAATGGAGAGAAAAGACACCCTCATGATCCTAGCAAGTCAGGCTCAGCCAATGAGGGGCTGCATGCAAGCATCCCCTGGATCCATGATGTCACCAATCCAAGAGAGGAGGCCTCGGCGAATCAGAAGTCGCCATGCAGGCATCACATGGATCCCATGGCCCACCAGAGCGCCTAAACCGCCTCCAAACTGCGTGGACACCTGGAACCGCCATAAGGACCTACATATCAGCCACTAGGAGAAAACACAAGGTAGGTGGGGCCCACAAGGGGTCGGCCGACCCCACAGGTCGGCCGAACCGACCTTGTGGCGCCCAATCCTGGCCTTCCACGTGGTGCTCGCCCATTGGTCCTAGAAGCTATCCCCGGGGTGTTTGGGTGCTTCCACGCTGGTTGCTCAAGCCTATAAATAGGAGAGGAGGAGGGTAAGAAGAGGATGAACACACTTGAAGCAACTTCTCACATTTGCCTCTTTCTCCCCCTCTCATTCTCTCTTGGTGGAGGTGAAACCTCATCCCACCACGAGTGTGTGTGTGTGGAGGATCTAGACTAGGTGGTGCTAGGTAGAGAGGAGTGTGTGGATGAGTAGAGGAGGTGGTGATGATCCGTTCATCATCCATCGTCCCCTTGTACCTCGTGAGCGATGTTGTTCTTCATCTAGACTAAAGTAAGTATTTCAGTATTTTCCAATTAGACTAAAGTGGCTCTCATGCATGAGTGATTCGTTCTTGAGTTCTTCATTCGTTCATCATTTAGAGGCTCGCGTTCTTCATGAACGTGCTTCCTCGATCTAGTTGACGAGCGAGTTATTCATACTTTTGCGTTCGTTCATAAGTTAGAGGCTCGTGTTCTTCATGAACACGACCCTTGATCTTCTGTTATAAGCGCATAAGTTTGCATTCCGTTTGTGTGATTGCCTGTCTAATAGGATATATTAAAGCTCATGCATATCTGATTTAGATCAAGTATCAATCATATCTCCTTGCGCGAATCGATTCAATGACGAGTACGGTCTAGCTCAACCTCGCGGGTTTGTCACTTCGTATTTATACGGAGTGCTATAGTGTTTCTACGGGACGTCAGACGTAGCCGTGCTATAGTAGTAGTCGGCCGTATAGACGTGGTGTCTAGACTGCTGGTTATCCTTCGAATGCCCTGTATCCCACGATTTGTCTTGGGGTAGGCCGCGGTAGTGACAGCCGTTGGACCCTCTGAAATCCCCCGCGTTCGGATACAACGTGTAGGCAACCATTTGCCATGAACCAACTGTTATAGCCAGGAGGGGCCGGTGTCCGAAGCGAGATCCTTATCCGAGCTTGTTCCCCTCTAGAGTCGAGAACCTACAGGAGACTTCATATCACTCACCTACCTCAGCAGGGACTGTGTGCCCTTGGATAGTCACTCGTAGAGTCCCCCATACTGTTCCTTGGATTCGATACCCTTTGGAATACTCCTGAGGTGAAGTGCTACAACGGTGTATCCGTGTGCTTGCAGATTCGTTCGCACCCGTCAGTATACCCGGGTGATTCTTACACGCTCACGCTATCCCGGCGCCGTAGTGGTGACGTTAAGAAATACCAATAGTGTGATGAACTCATCCTTGCTGTGCAGCAACTTCTATGAGAGTTCCACTGAGACCCTACTATGAAGGGTGTTACTCTAGGCCGCAGCCTCTTATTAAAAATAGAGACATGGACAGCATGTGCCACTTATTGCTCTATACGACACGGAGTCGTCTGGAGAGAATTGTCATGACTCCCTACGAGTTGTCGCAGAATGAGACTGCTTGGAGAGGATTATCATGATCCCCTACGAGTAATCGCAGCCGAAGCCGCCTGGAGAGGATTGTCGTGATCCCCTACAAGTAGTCGCAGCCGAAACTGCCTGGAGAGGATTGTCATGATCCCCCACGAGTTGTGGCAACCGTAGCTGCCTATAGAGTTGTTGCAACCGTAGCTGCCTGGAGAGGGTTGTTGAGACCCCCTACGGGTTGTTACGGCCGTAGCTGTCTGGAGAGGGTTGCCGTAACCCCCTACAGGTAGAAGCGACAAAGCTGGTCGATGTTTCAAGAGTTGTCGACTTCTTCGCCTTCAAGAGTTTGGAGACGATATGAGCCAGGGCCGGTGACCTTCGCAACAAAGAAAGGGTCTTCCCATGGTGAGTTGAGTTTGTGTAGTCCTGTCGTGTTCTGAATACGACGAAGGACTAAATCACCAACGTTGAAGGAGCGTTCCTTAACGTTGCGGTCATGGTAGTGGCAAATCTTCTCAAGATATCGAGCTGATTGAATGAGTGCGTTGCAGCGAGCTTCTTCCAGACTATCAACATTTGTCTATCTTGTTTCTTCAGCTACGCCTTCTTTGTACTGGTCAACCGCCGGAGAACGCCACATAACATCAACAGGCAAAACGGCTTCAGATCCGTAGACCACGAAATAGGGTGATTGCCCTGTGGGAGCAGTAGGCTGAGTACGTATCCCCCAGAGTGCATTGGGTAGTTCCTTGATCCATTTGCCACCCTTGGTGTTTGCAGCATCATACAATCGCTTTTTGAGAGCATCGAGTACCATCCCGTTGGCGCGCTCCACTTGGCCATTAGCGCGTGGATGAGCAACGGATACGTACCGGATGTCAATTCCACTATTCTCACAGTACTCCCAGAACTAGTGATTGTTGAAATTCGAACCCAGGTCTGTAATAATGCGATTAGGGTACCCATAGCGATGTACGACTTCATCCAAGAAGTCGAGGACTCTATCAGCCTTGGGGCATGTAACAGGCTTGACCTCAATCCACTTGGTAAACTTGTCGATAGCCACCAAAACTCTGTTGAATCCCCCTGGCGCATTTGGGAGAGGACCAATCATATCCAGCCCCCAGCAAGCGAAAGGCCAAGTTGGTGGTAGTGTGATGAGTTTGTAGGCTGGAACGTGTTGTTGCTTGGCGAAGAATTGGCATCCATGGCACTTCCTGACTAGCTCCTCTGCATCAGCAAGAGCTGTAGGCCAGTAGAAAGCACGTCTGAAAACTTTTCCCACCAAGGTGCGAGAAGAAGCAAGATTGCCATAGATTCCTTTGTGTGTCTCCTCCAAGATTTCCTTGCCTTCTTCGCGGGAAACGCACTTCATAAGTACATCTAAACTTGCGCCTCGCTTGTAGAGTGGATCTCCGACTAAAGCATAAGCCTTGACGCGGCGTGAGATGCGCTCGACTTCTGACTTGTCTTCGGGAATCAATTGATTTTTAATGTAGTTGATGAAAGGAGTTCTCCAGTCCATGTCAATCATAAGCACTTCACGGTCAGGTTGAACTGAAGTAGTCGCGGGTGCGGATGATTGCTCTGGAATCGATGGTTTGTGGAGTTCATGGACGAAGATTCCTGCTGGCACTTGAGCTCGTGTAGATCCCAGCTTCGACAAGACGTTCGCAACAACATTGTTGTCACGAATAACATGATGGAACTCGAGACCATGAAATTTGTTCTCAAGTTTGAGTACCTCCTGACAATATGCATCCATGTTTTCAGCATTACGATCCCAAGAATCATTGACTTGATTGATGACCACCAAAGAATCATCATAAACAAGTAGTCGTGTAATGCCAAGAGAGACTGCAAGGCGAAGACCATGCAGTAGAGCTTCATATTCAGCTTCATTATTTGAGACTTTCCAGAAGATCTGCAAAACATATTTGAGTTGCTCGCCCTTGGGGGGAAATTAGAAGTACCCCGGCACCAGCGCCTTCCAACTTGAGTGAACCATCAAAGTACATAACCTAATGTTCTGGACGCTCAATTGGAGTTGGGACTTGATTCTCCCGTCACTCAGCCATGAAATCAACCAAGGCTTGAGACTTGATAGCAGTGCGAGATTAGAACTCGAGCGATAAAGCACCGAGCTCTACAGCCCATCTAGAAATCCTTCCTGTGGAATCCCGGTTGTGCAATATCTCACCAAGCGGGTAGCTAGTGACCACAGAAATCTTGTACTCATCGAAGTAGTGGCAGAGCTTCTGTGAAGTAATCAAAACCGCATAGAGTAGCTTCTGTACCGGAGGGTAGCGAGCTTTGGATTCTGAGAGTACTTCACTGACGAAATAAATCAGCCTCTGGACAGGGTAGCCATGGCCTTCCTCCTGCCGCTCAATGACAATAGCAGTGCTGACAACATTAGTAGTCGCAGCAATGTAGAGCAAGAGCTCTTCATTTGGCAGAGGAGCTGTGAGGACTGGAGGCTTGGATAAGAACTCCTTGAGCTGAAAAAGAGCTTGATCAGCTTCAGTTGTCCATACAAACTTCTCTTGCCGCTTGAGTAACTTGAAAAAGGGTAGACCCCGTTCTCCAAGTCGCGAGATGAAGCTATTGAGTGACGCCATACATCCAGTAAGCTTCTGGACATCCTTAATAGTAGTCAGAGCTTACATGTTGGAGATGGCAGTAATCTTCTCGGGGTTTGCTTCGATGCCACGATGGCTAATGATGAACCCGAGTAGTTTTCCTGATGATACGCCGAAGACGCATTTGTTGGAGTTGAGCTTCCATTGGTACTCCCGCAGTGAAGCAAAAGTTTCTTCAAGATCCGCGATAAGCATGTCTGGATCCCTAGTCTTTACAACGACGTCATCTACGTATGCTTCCATGTTCTTGTGAAGTTGCCTATTGAAGCACGCTTGGATAGCTCTTTGGTAAGTAGCAACAACATTTTTCAACCCGAAGGACATTGTTGTATAACAATAAGCACCAAACTCGGTGATGAATGCGGTCTTCTCTTGATCAGATTCCTTGATTGCAATTTGATGATAACCCGAGTAGCAGTCAAGGAAACAGAGTAGAGCACAGCTCGCCGTGGAGTCAATGACTTGATCGATCCGTGGCAACCCGAAAGGATCCTTGGGGCAATGCTTATTAAGATCAGTGTAGTCGACACACATCCTCCAATCATTGGAGTTCTTCTTTCTGACAAGCATAGTGTTAGCAAGCCATTGCGGGTGAAAGACTTCTCAGATGAAGCCAGCCGCGAGTAGTTTGACGAGCTCTTTTTTGATAGCAGCCCTGTGATCATCAGCAAAGCGACTGTCAGGGGGTGAGACCTGGACAGATCTGCTAGGGGGTTACCCTAGAGGTTTGCAGGTTAATGGAGAGGATCGGGACCTAAGAGCGTAGGTGGTAGTCCACGTGGTGAACTCGGAACTAGGCGAGTATGGCGAAGAACACAGGGAGACAAAGGGTTTAGACTAGTTCAGGCCTCCGAAGAGTAAAACCCTACGTCCAGTTGAGGTGGATTATGCGAGAGGATGAAGATTTGCCCCCGAGGAGGGTGCCCCAGGCCGCCTTATATTGGCCGACGACCTTGGGCTACAAGTCGGTTTCCATCTATCCTAGTCGGTTACAACATGGAAGGCTTATCCGAGCTGGACTATCTTGTCTTGTACACCAAATATCTTTACGTCCTTGGGCCCGCATGTCAGGTCGGCGGGGCTTCTGGAAGGTCGGGTCCACTTGTCAGGGACCTCTGGGACCCTGGCCGGTGGAGACCCATGGGTACCCATGTCTCTCAAGCCCCCGATCGACGTGTAGGCGTAGCGGTCGAAGTGAGGTTGTGTCGAAGAGTAGCGAAGGCGCAACACCGTCGAGGTCGTGAAGGGTGCACGGGGATCCAAAAAAGAAAAACCCCTCCGATGCGCGCACGAAGTTGAACATCGAGCTCCTGGGACGAAGAGCTAGAAGGTCAAAGTGAAGACAAGGCATCATCCTTGAAGAACCGTCGTCCTGACCTGGGTCAGGTGTAACGAAGTAACTGTCGCGACCTTCAGAAAGGTCGCCATGCCCACTGTAGGTAGGTCGAGCAGAGAAGTAGTGGAAGCAGGCTTCCATTAGGTTGAGGCGACCTTAGGAAAATAGGGCGTCGCAAGACGCACTAGTGTAGTAGCCCCCGAGCAGTAAAGTGACCAGAATGGCCGGTTTGATGCTCCGAAGAAGAAGAAGAAGTAAATGACCGAACCTACAGCCTTCTGCCCAGGTGAAAGGACCTTGATGTCGCCTAGAGGGGGGGTGAATAGGCGTGATGACCAAATTAAACTCTTCTTCCCCGATCACTTGAGCTGACAGTGTTCCACCGGTCAGACCGGTGGTGATGACCGGTCAGACCGGTCAAGCTCTGGACTTCACAGGAGGCACCGGTCAGACCGGTGCACCTCACCGGTCAGACCGGTGTAGCACAGAGCACCTGCAAAAACAACTTCGAGCACCTCTTGACTTCTAGCACGAACCAAACTTGGTGAGTGGCCTTTGTAGATGATCACAAGCAAGGTAATGAGCCCTGCACACACAAGTAGCACACCCAAGTAGATCGAAGCGGAAGCAAAACAAATATGCTAGAAAAACAACTTAGAGAGTCAAACCACACGAAGAAGCAAAGGATTTGTTTCCCGAAGTTCACCACCCACTAAGGAATGGCTACGTCTCCGTTGAGGAGCTTGTAAGGGACAATTCCCACAACAAGCCGGGTCTCTTTCAACCACTTTCCTCCTTTCCACTAAGGGGATCTTTTCCACGAAGAGGCAAGATCACAGCCCTTACAAACTTCCTGTTGCTCACCACAACCTTGGGAGCTAGCCGGCGACACCTAGCCATCTAGGAGGCAAACCTCCATGAGTAACAAACGCTTCAAAGCTTGTAGACGCGAAACCAAAGTGCTCAAGCTATGGAAATGCTCTTGTTAGCTCACAAGGTCGCTCTTGAGCTCACTCTCTCAACCCAACACAAAGAGTATGGCTTGAATCCACAAATCTCACAAAGAGAGGGTTGGGGAGAGCCACTAAGGCTTAGAGCTTGTTAGAAATGGCTTGGGACCTCAGCAATGTTACTAGAAACAGCCAGCTTCAACTGAAGAAGGCTTGGGGTATTTATACCCCTCAAAGGAGAAAACTAGCCGTTAGTCCACGGGCGGCACCGTTCAGACCGGTGCTCCACACCGGTCAGACCGGTGTTCGAAAAAACTAGCCGTTGGGGCTAGTGGCACCGGTCAGACCGGTGCCCCTGACCGGTCAGGCCCGAGACACCCCCAAAACCCTTTCTATGATACTAACACTTCACCAAAGAGTTGAAGTGGCTCAGGTTAGGTTAGGAGGGTTTGTTAGCACACTCTAAGGCTAGATCTCACTTAGGTCAACTAATGAGCACTTTGACTTGGTCAACTCGCTAAGTTGCATCCCTCTTGATAGTACGGCATACCTATACTCAAGAATAACTAAGAACACTTTGTTGATCTCTTGGGCTTGGATATCTTCAATCTTGCCATACTTGATCAATATTCACTTGAGGGCTTTCAACATAGCCTTTGACTTGAGCACGTCCATACTTGAGCTAATGACTTAGGATCTTTCCATCTAGCATAGGAATGCACACTTGAATCCATAAGTCACTCCATATTGCCAATCTTAACATGGTGATGACTTGCATTGCTTCCCTCAGTTAAGGTTTGGATATGATACTTGGAGACCCCACGGATGCTAGAACTTCACCTTAGCAAAACACGAAATGGCGGCTTAGCTACGGCCCCAAAGATTGCTTAGTCCCTCACCCTAGACATCTCGGTTGATCTCTTCATCACTTATCCAATCCACTTTTGAGTTCCACTTGCTTCATACACAATTAACCTTCATTTGAAAACCCGCTTCAAATGCTTGATCTTGATTGACAACGAATGTGCAAGCTTCCAAATTAGAACCATAATGTGTACACTCATCCTTATGTCCTCTTTCAACAAACACATGAAGCCTTGCATTTGACTTAGAGAATTACTATCTTCTCTTTTATGATCCTTGTAATTTTAATCAAGCTACGTCTTCATATGGGAGACCATGAATTGACCTTCTCAAATTATCCCAATATTTGTCTTCATTTATTACTTGATATTTGTCACTTATGCAATAGGATCATCCATATATTTGTCTTCTCCAATGTGAGCCATATAACATTCATCCATAAATAAATACTTCAATAATTGCTCATGAATATATAAATAAAACCTGCTCACAATCTTAGACAAATACATTAGTCCTTTAATCGCTTTGTCATTCAATTCACCAAAATCCACTTAGGGGCCTAGATGCACTTTCAATCTCCCCCTTTTTGGTGATTGATGACAACTCGATTAAAGCTTACAAATTAAAACATTAAAGCGCATTTTAGATTCTTAGATATAGCTAGAGCTCCCCCTTAATTTGTGCTTAGAGTTGAATTTCAAAAATTTGGCCTTAAATGCCAATTGCACAAATTTGGGAGAAAGCGCGTGTGAGCTCCCCCTATATCTTAGAATCAGTGGAGTGCAACATGTGTGAGCGATAAAATAAAAAGCGTGATGCGTATGACAAGATATGCACAAAGCAAAGAACAAGAGTACTGACTAGGCAGCACCGGTCAGACCGGTGCCCCCGACCGGTCAGACCGGTCAGGTCCAGCCAGCACGCCTGACTAGGCGGCACCGGTCAGACCGGTGCCCCTGACCGGTCAGACCGGTCAGGTCCAGCCAGAGCACAAAGTAAAAGGTGTGCGTGCTATTTGGTCCAAGGTGATCAGGCCGGGGTTGCAAGCCGGCTTAGATCACTTTGCTCCATTTAGCCAACACAAACAATACATCATTCAATACATGCATCACAATCTAGCAATAAAGTCGCTTAATTATTACAATAAAGGTTCAAACACACAGTAGCACTCACACAAATGTTCTCAAGTCCACTAAGATAAGGTTCTAGCTTATTACACAGCTGCTCTCAACAGCCAGCCATCACCGGTTAGACCGGTTCCCTGCACCGGTCAGACCGGTGCAACACAGACAGCAACACTGAGTTTAAGTCTTTAATCCAAATCTTCTCCCCCTTTGTCATCAAGCATCCAAGAAGGGCCTGGAGAAGAAGTAGCCGTCGATCACTGTCCCTGAGATCCGTCTCCTGGTTGAGAGCTCCCTCCTATTTGAGAAGTGTCAAAAAACCAATGCATAGGAGAGTTTAGGTAAATGGAATCAGAGATAGTGATTTCAGAGGGATGAGCTATAGGAGCACTGTCTTTACCATAGTAATATGGATTATATCCAAAGATCTCGACGGAGAAGCGAGCGCCCCAATCTTGTCCTTGCTCGGAAGGTGGAGGAGGTGGAGGAGCTTGTTCTTGTTCCATGGAGTGAGAAGAACCAGGTACATCCGGGTGAGGGGGTACAAACAGTGGAGGTGGAGGAGCAGCCGATGATGAAGACCCTTGTTCTTGCCCGGACTCAAAAAACATAGGCCCATATTGATTAAGTATGTCGGAGTTGACCCAACCTCTCATCCTATCCTCGAAGGAAGGTATCTCAACCTGTGGAGACTCAGGAGAGGGAGGAGAGCGGGGCGGTTCAAACCCTTGAGCGTTGTGCATCAACTTCATTGTGTCCCTCATTTACTTGTTTGCCCTCCTAGACCTTTGTTGCTCCACCTGGATGTCATGCTGACTCCTACACATGCCAAATATGAAATTGAGGAACTTCCTCAATGGAGAAGTGGACCTGCGGGGCCTGTGCTGCTCCCAGCCTCCCCACCGGTCAGACCGGTGCTCAGCACCGGTCAGACCGGTGACGGTCTGAGGGCCTGACTGTGGCTGATCTGACTGAGTAGTGCCTTCTTCTGTGATTCCTTCCTCATGGCCAGGTGCTTGCTCTGCACTAGGGGATGGAACCCTTGGATTCTTGCTAGGATTGAGCTTCAATGACTTGTGTGTCACATTTTTGGGAAACTCCGTCTTTGCAACCTTTTCAATTATATACATGATATAGGGACCGTAGCTGCAAATCTTTTTGGGGTCCTCTGATAGATGCTTGATTTCTTGCCAAATGAAATCCCCAACACTAAATTCCGGAGCTCCCGGCCTTAAAGCAACCATCAAGTTTTTCTGAAATTTTGTGATCTCAGAGGGATTCCCATCTCTCGGTGTAATAGACACCCTAAGGAGTCTATTAAGTGCAGCATAGTAGGTATAGAGATTCTTCACCTTCCCATAATAAGCATGGTCACCTCTCGGGTACATAAGATGCAAGGCGCTCTTGTCGAGCTCCCCTTCATCATGGAGCTGCCTTAAGTTCTTGTCTCCTGCCATGATCCCAAAGCACCTCAAGAACCTGGGGAAAGTGATGGAATACCGCTGGGCAATGGTCATCCAAATCAAAGCCCTCTCAGTACCAATGTGTCCAAAGTGCACGGTGGCATAAAATTGGGCTATTATCTCCTTGTTCCAATCTTGTCGGAAACCCATAAGTTCCTTGACCCTTTGCCTCTCACAGTTGCTTATGATTTCATTAAAAATGGGGTCATTCTTCCTAGCCATATGCCCCCAATCCACATATTGTGCCCTATGTGTGATTTTGGGCTTTTTGATGATCACCGTAGCATAGTAATCCTGCTGAAACTTAGCCCAAAACCTTGGATCGGATGCGGTCCTTGCCTCCTCATAAGGGTTCTTATCCCTCAACTTCTTTAGGGCTTTAGTCATGCCCGAACCATGGTACTTTACTGGCCTGTCAGGATAGATATAGGTGGGTGGCATGATCTTCAATCTACCCTGGTCATCATCATCCTCATCCATGGCATCCACATCCTCTTCTTCTTCCTCATCCTCCTCATCCTCATCCATTGCCTCGTCGGAGTCATCATCATCAGACCCGCCTCCTGGTGCCTCTTCAGCTCAAACTGTCCCTGAAAGGTCTCATCCTCAACATTGTCATCACTGCTAGTACCGGTGTCACCTCCAAGGTCAGGTGCCTCTGCACTCTCTCGAGCTGAACGACGTCTCAACCTTTTGCCGCTGACATTTATGGTGCTACCCCCTTCCCCAAAGTCACCGGGGGCAGTCCCTCTGCGAGCATGCACCTCTTCTCTTCTCTTCTTAGCACCCTCCTTTTCCCTGACCATGACTGCTGTCCTGAGTCACAAAAAGGATGACAAGAGTGTATTAGACTCTAGGAACCAGATTGAATCGATATAGAAGAATATTCTTGAAAGTACAGACCAATTGGGTCTGCTCTGGGCCACACCGGTCAGACCGGTGATGGGCACCGGTCAGACCGGTGCCACCCAGAACAGAGCCAATTGCCCCAACATCCAATCTGAGCAGCTATGACTCTAAGATTTGGTCTAGATAGACATGAGACAACCTAATACAGATATGTGTTGAAAAGCATGAAGAAAACAAAATTTGGGACTGGACACGCGCCACCGGTCAGATCGGTGACGGCCACCGGTCAGACCGGTGAAGGCCGTCCGACCCCAAATCTTGGGTTCTCACAATGTGTCCAACGACACTTTATGGATCTATAGGTATGTCTTCTAGGGGTTCTCAGGAGATGATATACCAAAGGAAATTCAAATCTTTGCACGGAGTAAAGAGATCGAGCAAAACGAAGATTTGAATACCTTTGGAGAGAAGAACTTGAATGGAATCCAAAGAACTCGAAGGGGGAACTGAAGAGGGGCCTTGGGAGATCCTTTTGCTTCCAATCTTGTGGTCTTTCATTGGTTGAATCCTCAAATCTCCATGGGAGAAAGGAGAGGTGAGAGGAGGGAAGAAGAAGACCTTCACGGTTTTGGATGGGGTGAATGCTGGTGAATAATGGAGGAGAGAGAGAAGGAAGGGGGTAAAGGATAGATTCTTTTTACTGTAGGCCCACGGGTTGCAGTCGGGCGTCACCGGTCAGACCGGTGCGAGCCACCGGTCAGACCGGTGGCTACACTTGGTCGAGCCAGTGAGCCTTTAGCGGTAGTTCCGACCCGTGCTCGGTAGTACCGAAGATTTTGATAATTTCAACAGAGAATCCATATCGGTAGAACCGACGTAGCCTCGGAAGTTCCGATCCTTCTTTCCCATTTTGCGAAAATTCCTCTGAAAACTTCTTCTGGTATTTTATAAGACACTTTGCATCCACTTAGGTCTCAGAAGAAGGAAGATGTGACTTCAGGGGTACCGCCGGTCAGACCGGTGGTGGGCACCGGTCAGACCGGTGCTCCCCTGAGAAAAAGACTTCGGGCCAAAAAGAGAGATTTTGATCCTAATTCTTTCAGAAGTTTTGGATAAGAGATAAAGAGTTGATATTGATCCAAAATTCATCAAGTCTTGAAAGAATGAAGGATAATCCAATTTATTTTGATAATTCTTGATTCTTCCAAGAGAGAGAGATAAAGATGGATTTAATGGACTTGAGAAAATCTCCTTAATTGTGACTAGCCATCAATCAAGCAAGGGGAACCATAGTCACAACTAAGTTGATTGGGTCACAAAGACCAAGAATCGAATATTTTTCAAAAAGAGCACACTTCCTACACATACTAGTTGATTTTTCGAAAAGTCTATCCTATGTCACAAAGTGCATGCATCCACTTCAAATGAATGGCTTTTCAAGAATATTTGACTCATACCTTCAACCTCGAGACACAAAGACGAGAGAAAGCAAAGGTATCAACCAAATATCTAGAGAGGCACACAAAAATTCACTTGAAGCAATTGCATGCTAAGGATGGCACACTAGCATGGTATTATGGCCTAGATGCATTACGGTATTCAATGAGGTTCATGGAAACATACCTTTGCCTTAAGACCATTTCATTTGTGCATATATTTGAATTTTGAATGGTGCTAGCTCTTACTTATCTTTAGGGAGTTATACTTATCAAGAGCTCGCTTAGGGATGCACAAAAGAGTAAGACTACAAGATCACTAGAAGAAATTGTTAGTCCCATAAGTGACTCAAGTATTGCAATGAGCTCCCCCTTAAATAGTGCTAGAGATATTTTGAATTTCTCGAACAAAGCACTTTATTCAATTAAGAACTTGGTGAGGCTCATTCCAAACTTGGTCAAGACACATAAATGATTTGTTAATTGAAATGTGTCGAGTCTCTCATAACCTTTGATGCCAAATCACCCTTTTTCTTGAAAGTTGGGTCAATCCCGGGTCACCCGGCCATAGGGGTCGGGTCACCCTGCAGCACACAGAGGCATACCGGGTCACCCGAGCACAGGTGCCGGGTCACCCGCCCAACAGCCTCACTGAGCCGGCACCGGTCAGACCGGTGCTTGTCACCGGTCAGACCGGTGACCCCCAGTGGTCACTTCTTTGGTGATTTTCAATTTCTTGTCCCTTGATTGAGTGAACACATCACTAATTTGAAACCTGTAACAGAGACAAGGCAATGCTCTTCTAGAGAGCCATTAAAAGCATCGAATGGCATGAGAGAGTATAATTTCATAAAGATGTCAAAGTCACTACCTCATGTTTCACTCGTCCAAGATAAGTGTCACATGAGTGTTCACGAAGAACTAAGAGTGACTAAGACTCAACAAAGAGCACTAGTTGCCGAGATGTCATTGATTTCAAGATTTATAAGTTTGCCCTTCACATGGCCAATTGATCAATCGTGATTTCCATGCCTTCTAACCATGTGTTCAATGCATCTCTTTCAACCTGCAAGCTCAGCAAGCATTTCTTGGTACCCAACGCTTGTTGGGTCCTATGGGGTTAGCCACAAGATGCTTAGGAACCCAAATAGCTCTCATGCTATATTGAGGTGAACTAATCTCCCTCATAGCACAAGTTCCATTCTTATCGTTCCTAAGCTTATGAAAATCATAATGGACTAGATTTGATTTAGGAATATTACCATTTGGACAATCTTTGCCCATGTGACCCTTTTGACGGCATTCATAGCAAATGCGACTTTTGTTCTTGTTGGTCACACCATTCCTTATAGTTTCTTGTCCATGCTTGCTTCTGAGCCTTGTACTTAGAGAAGAAGTCTTCCTCGCCTTGTTTGCTTGAGGTGGGGCTGCCCTGGCCGGCACCGGTCTGACCGGTGGCATGCACCGGTCTGACCGGTCACGGTCAGTGCCACTGCCCATCTTCACACTTGGGCACGAGTCAGCAAAGTGACCTTTCTCTCTGCACTTGTAGCACACTCTCCATTTGTTTGAGCTTCTAGGGTTTCTAGAGAGCGATTCTTGTGCCTTGTGCTTGGTTGGACGAGGTTGGGACTTGACTTGCCCAACCTTGCTCTTTTCTTGAATCTTGTGCTTGTGAGTCCTTGTATGTTGTTGAGGGGTTGAGCTAGTGACGATTGATCCCTTCTCAAGCTTCTTCACCATGTCTTCACGGTTATCTTGAGAAGGTTGCACTTTGCTCTTCTCCTTCAACACATACAAGTCTTTTTGAAGCTTTTCAACCTCTTGCTTGAGTTCATCATTTTCTTTAGCAATGAGGTCATCACAAGATTCTACAAGTACATGCTCAATGCTAGATTGGCTTGCTTGAGACAAATACTCATTAGCGCAAGATAAATTAATTTGAACTTGTGAGCATGTGCATGTGTGAGATAGAGATTGCATAGATTTTACCGATGAAAGCACAACCTCATGGGCTATCTCTAGTGTTGCATAAGAATCGACAAGCTTCTCATAGGAGCACTCAAGTCCCTTGTGATCGGCTTGTAGAGCCATATGCTCACTAGTGAGTTTCGCTAGTTGGGCTTCTAGCTCATCATTGGCTTCTTCTTCTACTTTAGCTCTATATGAAAAAGATTTGATATCATGATCATATTTGTTAGCCAATGATTCATACTTACAAACCAATGATGCAAGCTCGGATTTGAGAAGTTCAAGTTCTCTTGTCGGAGAGCTTGATGCTTCAATCTTCTGGCCCTTAGCTCCCTTGGCCTGCCTCTTCTTCTTGCTCTTCTTTTCCTTCTTGGCCATCAAGCAAGTTGGTGTGCCTCTGTTAGCACCGGTCTGACCGGTGTGTGTCACCGGTCTGACCGGTCCCTGCAGAGGGACATCGTCATCGCTTCTTTGATCTTCTTCTTGCTTGAGGGTTGATGCTTGATGATCAGTGGATGTTGTAGAGGCTGTGGAACATATCTCTACTGGTTCATCTTCATCATCACTCTCAATTTCATCCCATTTGGTGTGAACTATCTCAAATAGCAATTCCCAAATGAGATGAGCATCTTCGCTAATCTTTTTGCTCTTTAGAATAAGATGCTTTAGCTCTCTACATACACAACTACACAAAAGGTTAGTAATAACGGCATTGAGTCGCTTCTTCTCCAATTCCTTAGGAGAGACACAAGTCCCATCCTCCGGAAGGATACTCGCAACCATAATACCCTCAGCGGTAGGACCCAAAATCTTAAGTGCAATGAGAACATTGGAGCACCAAGAAGAGTAGTTTGAGCCATCTAGAGCTAGAGGCTCAAACGGTACCACACAAGTTGTCGACATCGAAGAACTCCAAGCGGTTAAGCTCGAATCGGAGCACCAAGCTCTGATACCAATTGAAAGGACCTTGATGTCGCCTAGAGGGGGGGTGAATAGGCGTGACGACCAAATTAAACTCTTCTTCCCCGATCACTTGAGCTGACAGTGTTCCACCGGTCAGACCGGTGGTGATGACCGGTCAGACCGGTCAAGCTCTGGACTTCACAGGAGGCACCGGTCAGACCGGTGCACCTCACCGGTCAGACCGGTGTAGCACAGAGCACCTGCAAAAACAACTTCAAGCATCTCTTGACTTCTAGCACGAACCAAACTTGGTGAGTGGCCTTTGTAGATGATCACAAGCAAGGTAATGAGCCCTGCACACACAAGTAGCACACCCAAGTAGATCGAAGCGGAAGCAAAACAAATATGCTAGAAAAACAACTTAGAGAGTCAAACCACACAAAGAAGCAAAGGATTTGTTTCCCGAAGTTCACCACCCACTAAGGAATGGCTACGTCTCCGTTGAGGAGCTTGTAAGGGACAATTCCCACAACAAGCCGGGTCTCTTTCAACCACTTTCCTCCTTTCCACTAAGGGGATCTTTTCCACGAAGAGGCAAGATCGCAGCCCTTACAAACTTCCCGCTGCTCACCACAACCTTAGGAGCTAGCCGGCGACGCCTAGCCGTCTAGGAGGCAAACCTCCATGAGTAACAAACGCTTCAAAGCTTGTAGACGCGAAACCAAAGTGCTCAAGCTATGGAAATGCTCTTGTTAGCTCACAAGGTCGCTCTTGAGCTCACTCTCTCAACCCAACACAAAGAGTATGGCTTGAATCCACAAATCTCACAAAGAGAGGGTTGGGGAGAGCCACTAAGGCTTAGAGCTTGTTAGAAATGGCTTGGGACCTCAGTAATGTTACTAGAAACAGCCAGCTTCAACTGAAGAAGGCTTGGGGTATTTATACCCCTCAAAGGAGAAAACTAGCCGTTAGTCCACGGGCGGCACCGTTCAGACCGGTGCTCCACACCGGTCAGACCGGTGTTCGAAAAAACTAGACGTTGGGGCTAGTGGCACCGGTCAGACCGGTGCCCCTGACCGATCAGGCCCGAGACACCCCAAAACCCTTTCTATGATACTAACACTTCACCAAAGAGATGAAGTGGCTCAGGTTAGGTTAGGAGGGTTTGTTAGCACACTCTAAGGCTAGATCTCACTTAGGTCAACTAATGAGCACTTTGACTTGGTCAACTCGCTAAGTTGCATCCCTCTTGATAGTACGGCATACCTATACTCAAGAATAACTAAGAACACTTTGTTGATCTCTTGAGCTTGGATATCTTCAATCTTGCCATACTTGATCAATATTCACTTGAGGGCTTTCAACATAGCCTTTGACTTGAGCACGTCCATACTTGAGCTAATGACTTAGGATCTTTCTATCTAGCATAGGAATGCACACTTGAATCCATAAGTCACTCCATATTGCCAATCTTAACATGGTGATGACTTGCATTGCTTCCCTCAGTTAAGGTTTGGATATGATACTTGGAGACCCCACGGATGCTAGAACTTCACCTTAGCAAAACACGAAATGGCGGCTTAGCTACGGCCCCAAAGATTGCTTAGTCCCTCACCCTAGATATCTCGGTTGATCTCTTCATCACTTATCCAATCCACTTTTGAGTTCCACTTGCTTCATACACAATTAACCTTCATTTGAAAACCCGTTTCAAATGCTTGATCTTGATTGACAACGAATGTGCAAGCTTCCAAATTAGAACCATAATGTGTACACTCAACCTTATGTCCTCTTTCAACAAACACATGAAGCCTTGCATTTGACTTAGAGAATTACTATCTTCTCTTTTATGATCCTTGTAATTTTAATCAAGCTACGTCTTCATATGGGAGACCATGAATTGACCTTCTCAAATTATCCCAATATTTGTCTTCATTTATTACTTGATATTTGTCACTTATGCAATAGGATCATCCATATATTTGTCTTCTCCAATGTGAGCCATATAACATTCATCCATAAATAAATACTTCAATAATTGCTCATGAATATATAAATAAAACCTGCTCACAATCTTAGACAAATACATTAGTCCTTTAATCGCTTTGTCATTCAATTCACCAAAATCCACTTAGGGGCCTAGATGCACTTTCACCAGGGAACAGAACTATGCTCTGCCAATCCAATAAGACAAATACTCCGGGATCTTGCAGAAGTCGTAAGACGCCAGGGGTGACATGACCTGAGTCATGGGCGCACTGTACGATCACGGGCCGGCTCCCAGACGAAGCACAGGTCGCTATCACCCGCAAGAGACAAAAACGCTCCAGAATCTTGCAGGCAGGTAGGGGAAAGATGCGCCAACGCCTCCCACGGGCGAACAGTGACCTCATGTCCCACAAGGGTACGGTAGTCTGTGTCGCAGGCACTATGTAGGATAGCTCAGGATCATAAATGTCTTTGTATCTTGTAATTTGGCCAAGGGCCAAACTCCTTGTAGCTTACGAAGCTTGTAAATATACATTTATATGAGAAATGCCACGTCCAAAGTAGATGTAGGGGCGTCCGAGCGACCATGGTAAGGCTACCAAGGTCCCAGTAGAACTACAATAGCACGCCGACCTTCGGGAGGTCTTAAGTAGAGACAAAAAGCATGTGTCGACCTGGATTGACACGGCCGTTGTGCAGTTACACAACGCAGGTCGTCAGCCTGAAAATCATAGGTCTAGGCGACCTAGAAGGCAGTGGAGCCTCAGGGAGGAGCCGCAATCATGACTAGGAGACCACCAACGGGCAGTGGAGCCATTAAGCACGGAGCCATCGGTATAAACCACCCGTATAGGCTAAGGCGGTCCAGTAGGCAGCAGGGCCTAGGAGCCGGGGTGTGAACCAGCCGTTGCAGGCTGAGGCGACCTATCCAGCAGTGATGCTTTGTCGACCTTGCGAAGAGAATGTGATGGACCCGAAGGTCATCTAGAGATCAAGAGACCTTGAAGAAAATATCAATTATAATGGGATATGGGGCTTGAAGTAAGGCATAATGAGTCTATGGGCGCCAAGCCGTCGACCAGAAAACCAACAGGCATAGATTCCCGTGTGGCACGAGACGTTATTGCCTGTGACCGTTAGGCCGAAAGAGGGAAGGCGCGCCAACTGTTAGAGCTGCAGTGAGGTCTGGCGACCTGAAGTAGTCAATGACGGAGACGCCGGGAGGTCTGGCGACCTGAAGTGGACGACGACGGAGACGCCGGGAGGTGTGGCGACCTGAAGTGGACGACGATGGCCAAGGGTCAAGGTCCTTACAGCTAATGAAGCCTTTTATATACACATTTGTATGACAAATGGTGTGTCCGAATAGATGTAGAGGCGCCCGGGCGGCAATGGTATGGCTACCAAGGTCCCAGCTGGGCTGTATTAGCACGCCGACCTCCAGGAGGCCTCAAGAAACGACGAATGGTCAGTGGCGACCTGGATCGTCACGATCGTTGTGCGATGGCACAACACAGGTAGTCAGCCTGAAAAATCTAGGTCTACGCGACCTAGAAGGCAGCAGGGCCTTAGCGACCTCAGGGAGGGACTACCTGAACAGGAGGTCGCCAACGGGCAGTAGAGCCATTAAGCACAGGGCAGTTGGTGTGCTATTTTATCACTGTGGGTCGTTGCGACCTAGGAGGCAGCGGGACCTTAGCCACCTCAAGGAGGAGCTACATGTCCAGGAGGCCGCCAACGGGCAGTAGAGCCATTAAGCACAGGGCCGTTGATGTGATATTTTATTACTGTGGGTCATTGCGACCTAGGAGGCAGCGGGGCCTTATCGACCTCGTGGAGGCGATGCGATAGACCCGGAGGTCGTTACTCGATCAGGAGACCTTGAAGCAGATATCCGTCGTAGTATGGCAGGGGGGCCTTGGACCCAAGGTCTCGCAACCACACGACTTAAGGATGCGCATAATGAGTAAAAGACATTTAAAGGAAGAATGCACATAAGTAAATTAAACCCCTTAGATCTAACGACCCTTAGATTAACAAAGCCAAGCCCCCGAGCGTGTCGGGCTCGGCTTTTAGACCAAGCCCCCGAGCGTGTCAAAGGGGAAGGGAAAATAAAGCAGGAAAAAACATGTAAAGCAGGTTGGTGAAAGTCACGGAGACCGAGATGATCGCCCTAAAAATATTTAATTACAAATAACACTTAGCTTGCCGAATCGGAGCAGCCGAGGTCGACGTGGCGAGCTCGAGATGCTGAAAAGGTCGGCGACGGTGCACCGTTGGAGGTCGGCGGCATGCGTGTGATGGCACAGCAGGTCGCTGCTGGTCATCTCGTAGATGCCACCTCCGAACGCCATGTCCATCATCGCTGATACGGTTTCAGGAAGCCGAACCCATCGTCCGGTGTCACGGGCTCGTCCATTGGGTCGGTGGCGGTGTTGTCGACGTAGCCGTCGAGCTGCACGGGTGGTCGTGGACTCGTGGGAGGTCGGTGGTGTGTTGCTGTAGGTCGGGCTGAGTCCTGGCGGCTGACGCTGTCGCCAAGTCGTCGCGGTAATCATGTACAGACCAAGGGTCGCACCATGCATGCATGCGTGATCCATGCAGAAAAAGAAGCAATAAAGCAAATAAAATAAGTAATCTTCATTAGCCGCTAAAAGCAACAACACCGATAGTAGGGATATAATAGATTAATAATAAAACGAAAATAGAATCCTTCCCTGTTACCGAATATAGCTTGTAGATTGATTTTGCCTGCACGTTGACGTGCAGGGACGTAGGAATCTGCTACACGTCTCTTTGTGTGCTCATCAAGACGTCGTAAACCGAATAGATCGGACTCCTGGATGAGTACGTAGATTAGATCGCGTGCTAGCAGCAACACGCCAACTTCGTCATAGAGGATCGTGAATCCTGCCCAGCCGGCCGCTGCGCATGGTCGGCGACTTGCCGTCTTCGCGCTCTTTCACCGTAAGATGCAGCTCACGAATAGATCGAAGGGCATGGGTGGGTGGGTCGAAAAAAATTTTGGCACGCCATCCGGAGCATGAAGACGTCGACCTCGCAATTAGATCGGAGGGCGGCGCCGAGGAGGTCGTTGTCGAGGAAGTTCTTCGTGCCGTCGCCGAAGGTGACGCCGGGTCCGGCCACCATGCTACACAGTGAGCTCCCGATCACCCCTACCTGGCGCGCCAACTGTCAGGGGGTGAGACCTGAACAGATCCACTAGGGGGTTACCCTAGAGGTTTGCGGGTTAATGGAGAGGATCGGGACCTAAGAGCGCAGGTGGTAGTCCACGTGGTGAACTTGGAACTAGGCGAGTATGGCGAAGAACACGGGGAGACAAAGGGTTTAGACTGGTTCAGGCCTCCGGAGAGTAAAACCCTACGTCCAGTTGTGGTGGATTATGCGAGAGGATGAAGATCTGCCGCCGAGGAGGGCGCCCCAGGCCGCCTTATATTGGTCGACGACCTTGGGCTACAAGTCGGTTTCCATCTATCCTAGTCGGTTACAACTTGGAAGGCTTATCCGAGCTGGACTGTCTTGTCTTATACACCAAGTATCTTTACGTCCTTGGGCCCGCATGTCAGGTCGGCGGGGCTTCTGGAAGGTCGGGTCCACTTGTCAGGGACCTATGGGACCCTGGCCGGTGGGGACCCATGGGTACCCATGTCTCTCAGCGACGAAGGTGTTGTCTCTTGGGGGTAGCATTAGGATCGACGTTGAGTGAGTGCTCGATCAACCTCCTGGGCACACCTGGCATGTCAGATGGTTTCCATGCGAATATATCATGGTTATCCCGAAGGAAGTTGACGAGCGCGTCTTCCTATTTAGGATCAAGCTGTGCACTGATCATGGTCGTCTTGCTGCTATCGCTAGTACCAAGGTCAATGGCTTTGAGCAGAACATCACTAGTCGGTGCAGGCTTATTGTTGATGTCCATCTTCTCGGGAACCTCCAGCTCGCTCGGAGCAAGCTTTTTAGCTGCAGTGAAGACTTCCATCATAGCATTAGGTACTTGAGTTGTCGAAGCAAGTTCTACGACTTCAGTGTCGCAGTCGTAAGAACGCTTCAAATCCCCTTGCAGTGAGAGAACTCCTTTGGGGCTTGGCATCTTGAGTACAAGGTACACATAATATGGAATAACCATGAATTTTGCCAGACCAGGTCTGCCAAGGATGGCGTGATAAGAAGTCTCGAAGTCAGCAACCTCGAACTTGATGAACTCGGTGCGATAGTGAGCCTTAGTCCCAAAGGTAACGTGTAGTACAACTGAACCCAAAGGAACAGCTGCATTGCCTGGGATGATACCATAGAACAGCGAGTTGGTCTTGGTAAGCATATTGGTGATATCCAGACCCATCTTCTTTAAGGTCTTGGAAAACAGGACATTGAGACCGCTGCCACCATCAATAAGAACCTTAGTAAGTTTGGAGCCTTCCACCACTGGATCCAGAACGAGAGGATATCGTCCTGGCTCAGAGAAACTAGTCCACTGATCCGCCCTTGAGAAGGTAATGGGGGTTTCAGACCACTTTAGAAAAGTTGGAGCTGCTGGTTCAATGGACATGATCTCCCTGAGAGCAAGTTTCTGCATGCGCCTGGTTGGAATCCCACCAAAGATGACATTGACAGTATTAGATGGGTCTTGAAACCCAGTGTCTTTGCCTGTGTTAGCCTTCTTCCTCTTGTTCTTGTGAAACCTTGGGTTTGGGTGCACCGGTTCGGGTGTGTTCTTCAGTGCACGACAAAGTTGGTAACACTGCTCTGTAGTATGATCGCCCTCTGGGTGTCATGGGCATTTCTGCTTGGTCAGTGTTGCCCAGTGAGAATCATCTTCAGGCTTGACGGTGGTTTCCATGGCAGCAACAGTATTGTCAGGCTTGCACTTGCGATTAGTATTGCTCGAGTAGTTATTACCCGTGCGATTGCCTTGCTGTTGCTTGCCACTATTGCTTCCACCAGCATTATTGTTGTTGTTGTTGTTCTGGTTGTTGCGAAGATGCTTGAACCGGTTCCGAGCCTTGTCTTCCTCATCCCCCCAGTGAGTGATCATCTCCTTGAGTTTGGTGATATTGGCTGGGCGAGCGCGACCGAAGTCTTGGAAAAGCCTGTCATCATAGAAACTATCTTGGAAGGTATCTATGACTTCTTTCTCGGTAACATCAACAACAGTGGCTCTTTTTTCAAAGAAGCGGCGCATGTACTCGCGAAGAGTCTCGCCTTGTTTTTGCTTGATCAACGCAAGGTCCATCCGAGTACCATGACGGCCCAAAGAACTCGCGAAGTTGCTGGTGAAGCGGTGCTTGAGTTGTCCCCAATTGTCGATGGAGCCTCGTTTGAGAGATTCGAACCATGTGAGGGGTTCTTGCTCCAGACAAAAAGGGAAATAGATACATTTAGTATCATCATTGCCCCCGGCATTATTGATGGACAGAGCATAACATCGCAACCACTGTATTGGATCTTGCTTGCCATCGTATTTAGAAATACCATAGGTCTTGAATTTCTCCGGAAGAAACAGAGCTTGAAGTCGAGCAGAGAAAGCAGGAAAAGAGTCAGAGTCAACATCCTTGTGCTTTTCACGCTCAGCACGCCTGGCGTTGATTGTTGTGCGAGCATCGTAGTGAGAGTCTCCCGACGATGCTCTTGAAGGTTACGAGTAGGTAGAGCTTCCGTGAGTTCGCGATGAAGGGTTGCACGATCAGTGTTGCGTTGACGACGTGCGGTCTTGACCTCCGCAGTTTCATCAGCATGAGCGTTGACAGAGAGTTCATCATCAGATACATCATCCGGAAAGCGATAATTGGCGCGATGCCCTTGCAGAGTAGATGCATCAACGACGAAAACTTCTCTATAGGACGAGTCAGTACTCGTACTCGCAATGAGCTCAGTATCGGTGTCATAATCAACGAGCTTGGCACCTTCCTGAAAGGGTAAGTTGTCAAGACAAGCGATAAAGCGTTCCTGACCATCCAAGGTGAGGTCAGCAGGCACATGCTCAGGCCAGTAGACGAGTCTACCCTCAGGTGTCGATGTGATCACCAGTCCTTGAGCAGAGCCAGACAGTTGCTGTGCTTCTGTAGACTCCGAACCGTAGTCGAACTCGAACTCAGATGAATCCGAATCGAAGTAGTCGAGGTTGACTTCCGAATCCGAAGAGGACTCGAGCACAGTCTTCGAACCAGGACGCATGAGAATGTCCAACGCAGCTTGGTAAGCAGCGCTGACATGGTGATGGCCGAAGAGGGGTGGGTGTTGGGAGACAATCCAGACTGAGCGCAGGCTGTGCAGCCGAGGAAAGCAACTCGGACTGAATTGTAGGCGAAGTCGAATTGTACTCGGACTCCGACTCGAGCTCTCTGACTGGGTCAGAAAGCGAAATTTCGCCGAAATTTTCGACGAGTTCTTCCATCGAGGCTTGCGTAAGCGTCGAGGACTTGAGCTTTGACTCCGGAGTTGATGCTAAGAAACGCAGGAACGATCCAGCACCATCAGCAACACAAACCCAGGAGCCAAAAACGAAGGTGTCGCCTTGCTGGAAAGCGACGATTGGTTTGATGACGACAAGAACCATCGAGTTCGCCAGTGGATCAGCGACGAGATCCCCTACCTGGCGCGCCAGCTGTCAGTGTTTTAGACACCGAGCCTACCACGGGGTACCCGAAGTAGTAGATTGTGCGGTGGTGCTCGCCGAGATCAGGAATACCATGGTGAGACACGAGGCACACAATTAGATAGGTTCAGGCCGCAATGTGCGTAATACCTTACGTCCTGTATGTTGCGTGACTCTGTATTGATTGCATATGTTTTGAGAGGGGTCCCTGCCTCGCCTTATATGCCATGGGAGGCAGGGTTACAAGTCGGATTGATACAAGAGTACTATTCGAGTATGACTAGGAGTAGCCTATACGAGTTATAGAAAGCTATCCTAATCATAGTACAAGTCCTTGTCCGTCTTGTCTTGCCTTGTGGTCCACGATAGTCTTGCACCGTGGCCCACTAGTCGAGTAGTCCAGATGTGCAGGACCTTATCTCCCGGGTATGGCCCACTAGTGTGGTGGGCTCAGAGATGCCCGGTCGACAATAGTTGAGTGATGGAAAATACACTTTTTCCTTAAATTGGTGAAAAATCTGGTATGCGTGGTGCATGGAAAAGAAAAGAGAGGGGAAAAATTGTTGGTAGAACCCACCATGTGGAGGTGTGGAGCAGTGCAGGTTGATCGCTAGATCCCTCCGTGGCCCTTGCTATTCCCCGCACGCGCCCTCGGAGCGCGCGATTCCGCGAGACCGCGGCACAAGATCTCACACCCGTGGCTTTCCTTTTTTGGAAAAGTAAAAATTCTGCAATTTTTTTAATATTATAACTTATACACATAATTTTGACGCATAACTTTGAAGTATAAATTTTTATCAGATGATTTTAAGCACAACTTTGACACTAGCTCGTGTTGTAGAACTTATGCATACAACTTGTATGCATATTTTTAAAAAAAATTTAGCATATACGCGTAACTTTTTTTGGACATCAGTTGTATCTTTTATTTTTTAAAATTTTTTGAACTTATACACATAACTTCGACGCATAACTACGAACTACAATTTTTTGTCAGATAATTTTTAAGCATAAATTTGATGACGCGCAGAACTTATGCGTACAACTTGTATACATAATTGTTTGAAGAATAATTTGTGCGTATAATTTTTTCTCTAACAACGAGTTATACGCATAACTTTTTCTCTGAACGACGAGTCGTACGCATAACTTTTTATGTACCGACGAATGCGCATAACTTATGCAAAAGAAAATTTTGTTGATCGAAGAAAAAAAGAAAAAAGGAAAAAGAAGAGGGGGAAAAAGAAGAGGGGAATGTGTCGGGTCCGCCCAAGTGGGAAGCGCCGGACCCCCCTCGGACCGCGCGCTCCGACGCGATCGATCGTGGAATCAGTTTTGCAGAGCACGCTTGCAGAATTGAGATTTTGGTGACAAAGTTACATGACTCGCTCCGATGCAACGAACGTCTCCTCCCCGACTCCAGGTCTCACCACCACCCCACCGCAAGTTGGCGTTACGTGCTTCTTCCAGGCACATGCATGCCCATATATGCACACGTACGCGTGCGTACGTCGTGATCCACACGACGTGCCGCAGGGCGACTCAAGTTTACGGGCGCCCGTAGGGGGCTATCCCTACGGTCGATCTCCGACATGGCGACAACCCCACGTGCGCGGTGCACTTCCGTTCGAAAGCAGAAACGCCGAAGACGCAAGAAAAAAAAGTAGCAGAGGAAAATTTCTGGAAAAAGTTCTTTTAAAAAATTTAGAGAAACGTTAGATTAAAAAATTTCGGAAAACTTTTTGAGAGAAAAAATATCCGAAAACTTTTCTCAAAGAATTTTTTTTCAAAATTTTCGGAAAAAGTTTTTCTAAAAAAGTTTTTTTAAATGAATCGGAAAACTTTTTGAATGAAAAAATTTCGGGAAAAGTTTTTTAAAAAATTGCAAAAAGTTTTTTTTAAAAATTGAATAGAAAAACATTGAAACAAAACTTTAAAAACAAAAAAAATTCAGAAAAAATAGAAAAAACTTTTGAAAAAAATTATGCAACAAAAAAAGTATAGAAAAAAAATCACAGCTCAGGACCTTACCGGTCCGGCGCCGGTTGTCGTCCCCGCCAGGGGCTGGAGCTCACCGAGGCCCTACCCCGCGGCTGGACCTCGCCGGCGCCGCCGCTCCACCCAGCAGCCGCACGACAGGAAGCTCGCCGGGGCCCTACCCCCGCGGCTGCACCTCGCTGGCGCCGCCGCTCCACCAAGCCGCACGACAGGGAGCTCGTCCCCGCTCCAGTGGCCGCCCGCAGCCGCTGCTCGCAGATCTCCCCGCCATGGAAGCCGGAAAGGTGCGGTGGGATTTGTTGAGGGTGAGTAAATAGAGAGAGAAAGAAGCCTTGACCGGGCCCACCCACGTGAAGGAGCCACGCGGTCGACCGTGCGGTCATGGACTTCCGGACAGTCGCAAACTCAATATTTCGCGTGCCGCACATGTACAGTTCCCGCCCCCCCGATCGACCGCCAGCATCACCACGTACTATACGTCGATCGGATCGTGATGATCGAGCCAGCTGCTAGCAACGATGATCTATATATGAATCCATTATTGATGAAAGAACGAAAGATCTCTAACAAAGCAACTACACTTATACAAGCGTCGCCGACACTAGCACGTAGAAATCCCGTGTCACGACTCCCGATCGATCAACAACCAACTAACCAACCCCATCCCCAAATTAAAAGCGCATCTATATCCATGTTCAAGTTGATCGCGCTTCCTCCCTCCGCCGTCGTCGCCGTTCCGGCGATCCACGGCGACGATCGATGCCGCGCCGGCGCACGCACGGCCTAGCTAGCTAGCTATACGACGTGCACTACGCAACGACGACGACTAGTCGTCGGTGGGTTTTTTACTTGTACCTCGGTGAGACAACGTCGTACGTACACACGACCGGACTCGACCGGGCTGACCCGTCGTCGTGCAAGTTGGGGCCGGGGATGCAGACATACAGTAGTAGATAGCCATAGCCAAATAGATCGACGCGCGCGTTTACATGCATGTACGGAGCAGTAGGTATATCTCACTGTCTCGTCAGCGACAGGCCGCACCCACGGCGCGGATGAGGCGGAGCCTTCGATTCTCCGGTCCCCGGCGGCCGGCCCAGTGTGTACGTAGTATCCCGGCAACAGGCAAAAACTACCGCGTCCGTCTCACGTACGTGTACGACTTGACTTAGCGCCACGCGGCAAGGTGTGGCACTACTAGTCGCCAATTGGCACGAAGAACTTTAGCAAAAGTTTGTTTGGATCCCTAAAGCTAAACCTTTCTAAATGACCAAACTATATCATTCATCAGAGAGGATGATGAGTTAATGTTATGGTAGTGGGTAGTTTGGAAGAACCTATAAGGGTATTTTGGACTTAGCTTAGTTTTAACACAAGTGTTAGCAACTCTTGGATGGCTAATGACTAAAGTACTTTTTGAGCTCCAACTAAATTTTAGCAATATTTTTGTTGGATCCGAAGTTACTAAACTTCAGCAACTAAACTTTAGCAAGAGGACCCAAACATGATCTAATTAGACATGAATCGAGGCATCTTTTTCGCCGAGTGAGTGGAAAAATCAGCATCAGCATCCCGTGCATTACCGACTGGTTTTTTCATGATCACGTAGTAACACAGTCTCAACGGAGGTTTCATCAAGAGTTTCGAGACCATCAAATAATATGACACGTCAACAATTTTGCTGACATGGCAACATCACTACAAGAAGAGAGAGGAGAGGTAGGTTCGTCACCATGAAACACAACACGCATAGTTACACAGTTCTCAATCTTGATAACGAATGTGCAGCAGTGAAACTGAGACCAGCCGATTAGACCGGTATATATATCTTGAGACCGGCAGCCGTTGAAGTCATTGTAGACGCCCCGTTTGTTGACATGCACATCATCTACCACTTAGAAAATGATGAACTGAAACCGGACACGGCCGGTAACCTTCGTTACTAATAATTTTTTACTTTGCGTATACTAAAACGTGTATTAACAAAACCATCAAGGAACGCGATGCGTCTTTAAGACACTGGTAACGATTTAGTCATGTGCCGTTATTAGTTATTCCCAACTTTGGTAGTTCTAAGAATATTAAAACGTCACGAATAAAAAGAGAGCAGATCAGAGAACGAGCAAACACACATTTCAGCAAACAAACCAAACCCTTTCCCTTGGAAAATATATAGCACGTGTTGCATTTCATGATTGCCAAACGTTGCACCGACTTGGTGGTGAATCGATTCTCAAATAAAGTCAGAACAAAACACTGTTTGCAATGCAAACCAAATAAATGTTTTCGTGCCACGTACGAACTTTCCTTAGAAGCTCAAGCCAACGTTTTTTTAACGGAATGACAAAAGATTTGTCGTAATTTTTATTAGAAGGAAAAAAGAGGTACAAGAAACCTCAAACGAAAATTCGGGCAGCTTTTCAAACGAAGCCAACGACCATCTCGACGCCCGGGAGAGACGACTGTTCCCTTATAAACCAACGTCCTCTATCCGGCCTGATCACATAGCTAGCATCCGCCCCCACGCCATTATTAAACGCATCAAGAACAAGCGCACACGCAAGCCCAAAATCTCCGGTTGAATTGGATCCGCCCGGGCTGAGTATATAAGCACGCCTGCAGGCATGGCTCTGCTCATCAAGCCATCAGCCAGCCATACTTGTTGCGGTTGCAGTAGCACAGCAGCACGAGCAAGCCCTCTCTTCGTCCTCGCCGCCGCATCTCCGTCCTCCCCGTTGAGCCGCCGGTCGTCGTCGGTCAGGCTCGGCCAGCAGCGGCGCGGAGGGAGGAAGAAGGTGACCATAGGGTGCGTGGCGTCGTCGGCGGCGTTGGCGCGGTCGGAGGCGCCGAGCGGCAGAGGAGGAAGCAGCGGTGCTGCGGCAGCGCCTGCAGCAGCTGGTTCGGCCATGGCGGCGGCGGCGAAGCGCGTGACGGCGGTGGCGACGATCAGGGTCACCGTGGGCGGGATCCTCAACAGCCTGAGGCCGTCCAGGGCCTTGGACAACTTCAAGGACCTTATCGGCAAGTCGCTCTACCTCGAGCTCGTCAGCTCCCAGCTTGACGCAAGTGAGCACTTTTCTCTCTCTCCGACTACCAATTACTAGTCAGAGGACCACTACATAGGCCTGTTTGGCACTTGATCCAAGTTGGATGAGTGCAGTTTATATATTGGCTAAATTAAAGTGGCCAAGTATTCCTTTTTTTTGGAAAAGGCCCAAATATTTATGTCCAGTACAAATTATAAATAAGATGATTCATCTAAATGCTCACAAGCATACTCTCCATCACCGAAACCAAGATTTGTTGGGGAACAACTAGAAATATATATCTAGATAGCAAAAAAAAAATCCACATATATGTTGACCTGGATTTCACCCGGCCCTCGTCCTCACCCAAATAGAGCCAACTGGAACTGTTCCAGATTTTGACCATGTGCTTGGAAAAACTTGGCGCTGTAAAATCCGCAGTTCCCATGCATTATTACCTGGAAAATGGAGGCCAAGAGGGGGTAGCTCTAGATCGATCAGAGAGGCCGATGAGCTAGGCAGCATGAAGCCGTGCAGGTAGCGAACAGCGACATGCAAAGGTCTCTGAATCACACGCGCACGCACATATGTTTTTTTTTAATAAAGCGCACACATATAATGGTTGGGACGCATGGCTTGGCAACTACCAGTGCACACGTCGCGTCGCTTTCGAAACCGTACGAGGGTTGAATAGGGAGGGCGTCGCCCAAAACTTTTGGTGCCTACTGTACCACACAGTGCACACGTCGCCCAAGAAGTTTTTTTAGATTACGGAAAACCAGCTCATGCCATAGAAACCGATCCATCTTTTCATCATCCTCTTTATTTCCTCTTCATTTGGCTATGATCTATCTTGGCAATGACAATGCCACTAGCTAAAAAAGCAAGATGATGATGGACATTTCGAAAGAAAACCAAGAAGTAATGTAACCACTAACAACTTACGACCCTAACTAAGCACAATCGATCACCATCTCACCTAATGATCAGATACGAATGCACAGTTTCACTTTGTTAGAAAGATAAAGCAAAAGCACGGCGCCAAGAGCACTCGTCTGCGTCGTCACATTTTTGGACCCATATATTCCATCGAGGTAAGATCAGAATCTCGCCGCGACCAATCGCGTTCTCAACAACAAGAGATCGATGGGACGACACGCGTGCACATTCGTACGTTACGTGTGGTTGGGCTAAAGGGTAAGTCGTCACGGTGCACCGCGTCACACATCGTATTGTGTGTACGTTTGCAGATGGAGTTGTTCACATCATCACCCTTGTGATTGTGAAAATTGAAAACCATGCTAGAGATGCATATGGCTTAGCTCTTTGGAGATTACGGTTTGGATGTTAGCTACGTTAGTTGGAGCCATTCCATATACACCTGCTTTTCAAATTATAAATTATTTGACTTTTCTAGATATATAGACTTTTCTAAAATTTTGATGAGTAGTCGTGTATGATAGATACATATACTAGTAGTGAAGAGAGCGGCTCAAACTAGTGTTTGCATTGGTTACTTCACTTGAATTTTTTTGACTAGATAGATACATCAAGGGAGGAAAAAGGATAGGTAGTACAAAGACTTGGTGTGAGGTAAAGGTTCGTGGTGCTATGTACCTGCTCTTTTTTTTTCCCTTCTAGAAGCATAGTGCACAAGACGTTCACGCACACCCACGTCACCATGTGCACGAGATACTTGTGGCGCACCTATGAGATGTTCCAATCGAGTCCCATATATCGGTGATATATATGTGTATGTTGTGGAACACCGATCTATCTAATCTTTAAATTCACAGGTAAAACAAAAATGAACAGTAGGCTGGAAACTCGTACACTGTTACTCCACGATTCCCACACCATTCAATTTTGTCATCCTGGCTGAGCTAACTCTTTTCACTCTGTTTTGCAAAAGAAAAGAAAAAAAATGTGACGGGTACGGTCAGAAGAGTTTGATTAATAACATATATGATGTGCATGGATATTTCGCTGTCAATAGACGCGTAAAAATTAAGTGGGGTGCTCAAAGCTGGTCGTTTAACCAAATGTCAAAGAAAAAGCTAGCTATATATGGGTTTTCCCATATATGTTGATCACTCACCAAGCATATATAGTACTCATAGTACGACAAGTACGTACTCCGTACGTGCTAAGCATGGAGTACTCCTGCGAATTTGATGCCTGCCAACCACTTGCACGTACCGGGAAAAAATGGTGTTACATATATGCATATACGGAGTATGATATACTCCGTATGTACTAGCTCCACGAAATTAATCATGCTTTGAACTTTTCAGTGAGTGCATCTAATAAAAAAAATTGCAAATTAGCATGCTTTCTTCAACTCCTCAACCATATCTCCTCATGTCAAACAATTAATACGACTGATCATCATTTCCTTGCAAAATGGAGTAATAATAAAAAAATAACACACTGATGCTTTGTCTCGTCATCAATGAATTGAAGAGACGGGGCAGGAGAAGCCCACCCTCCGGAGCTACGCGCACAAGGTGGCGGACAACGACGACGAGGTGGTGACCTACGAGGCCGACTTCGACGTGCCGGCGGGCTTCGGCGCCGTCGGCGCCGTGCTGGTCACCAACAAGCACCAGTCCACGGAGATGTTCCTCGAGGACATCAAGCTCATCTCCGGCGGCTCATCAGCCGCCGCCGACGATGGCACCGCCGCTGCTGACGCGCCGCTGCTCCTCGCCATCCGGTGCAACTCGTGGTTGCAGCCCATGTCCGGCGGCGACGGCGACGGCGACGGGCAGCCGGGGTCGAAGCGCGTCTTCTTCGCTAACAAGGTACAGTGATCGCTCGATCGGTAACGTGAACGATTGTACGTGTGGAATTTACTACCAGTTTAACTGTACTTTACTGTTACTCCAAGGACTGAATCGTCTCATGAGGTTGACAATTGGGTTTAGACTGTTCATTCATCCATGTCAATTGTCAAATCCGTAGGCCATCTGCACCACAAGCCAAGCTCATGTAACATGCATGGTCTGTTTCTCAAATCTTAGGGTGGACGTTAAGCTAAATTGATTGGGTATCAGCATAGTGGCAGTCGGTCTCGGCTGAACTTATTAGGGCTGTGACATGCAACTCCTTGCAATAAAGGTCAAGAGATTACACGGGATGATTTTTTTTATTAGAAAAAAGCTAAGTAGATGGGCTTGCACCTTACAAAATCTCCAGAAAACCACCATCTATAGCCCATGGGCCATGACATCAGAAAACTAACTGGGCTCAAACATGGATCACGGCCCAGTAACACGGATGATTTTGAACTAGCACTGACACGAACTCCTGAACTGAAAATTTGTTGGTCAATGACTCACGAACGTATGCGTGTCCAGCCTTACCTGCCGAGCCAGACGCCGCCGGGGCTCCGGAGCTACCGGAACAAGGGACTGGAGAAGAAGCGCGGCGACGGCCGCGGGCAGAGGAAATCCACCGACCGCATCTACGACTACGACACCTACAACGACCTCGGCGACCCCGAGAACGACGCCGGCAAGGCCCGCCCGGTCCTCGGCGGCAGCAAGCAGTTCCCCTACCCTCGCCGCTGCCGCACCGGCCGTCCCATGTCCGCCAAGGACCCCAAGTCGGAGACGAGGAAAGGCGACAACTACGTGCCCAGGGACGAGGCGTTCTCGGAGGTGAAGCAACTGCAGTTCTCGGTGACCACGCTGCGGTCGGTGCTCAGCGCCGCCGTGCCGGCCGTCCAGTCCACGCTCATCGACGCCAACCGGGGCTTCCCCTCCTTCTTCGTAATCGACAAGCTCTTCGAGGATGGCGTCAAGCTCCCGGAGGCCGAGGACCTCGGCTTCCTCCGCGGCGTCCTGCCCCGCCTGCTGCAGAAGCTCCGCGACAGCCCCGGCGACCAAATCCTCCTCTTCGACACGCCCGCCAACGTCAACAGTATGTCTCGTTCAAAATCTCAGCTACAGAATCACTACATTGAATTTCTTGTTCTGAACTCGGTTTGGTCACCGACTGATTGCAGAGGACAAGTTCGCATGGTTGAGGGACGAGGAGTTCGCCAGAGAGACGCTTGCCGGGATCAACCCGTACGCCATCGAGCTCGTCAGGGTAAGTCGATCTCCAGGCACCTTTCATTTTTTTTTCTCAAATGTTCAGGCAACATTCTGATCCATATGCATGTCTCTGCAACAAAACCAACCTTGCAGGAGTTCCCTCTGAAGAGCAAGCTCGACCCGGCGGTGTACGGGCCGGCGGAGTCGGCGATCACCGCCGACGTGCTGGAGGTGCAGATGAGGCGGGTGATGACGGTCGCCGAGGCGGTGAAGCAGAAGCGCCTCTTCATGCTGGACTTCCACGACCTGTTCCTCCCGTACGTGCACAAGATCCGGGCGCAGGAGCACACCACCATGTACGGCTCGCGCACCGTCTTCTTCCTCACCGACGACGGCACGCTGCGGCTGCTGGCCATCGAGCTCACCAGGCCGGCGTCGCCGTCGCAGCCGCAGTGGCGGCGGGTGTTCACCCCGTCCACTGACACAACCGAGTCCTGGCTGTGGCGGATGGCCAAGTCCCACGTCCGCGCGCACGACGCCGGCCACCACGAGCTCGTCAGCCACTGGCTGCGCACGCACTGCGCCGTCGAGCCCTACATCATCGCGGCGAACCGGCAGCTCAGCGAGATGCACCCCATCTACCAGCTGCTCCACCCGCACTTCCGCTACACCATGCGGATCAACGCGCTCGCGCGGACGGCGCTCATCAACGCCGGCGGCATCATCGAGCTCTCCTTCTCGCCGCAGAAGTACGCCATGGAGCTCAGCTCCGTCGCGTACGACAAGTTCTGGCGCTTCGACACGGAAGCGCTCCCCGCCGACCTCATCCGCAGGGGGATGGCCGAGGAGGATCCCAGCGCGGAGCACGGCCTGAGGCTCACCATCAAGGACTACCCGTTCGCCAACGACGGCCTGCTGATCTGGGACGCCATCAAGGGCTGGGTCCAGGCCTACGTCTCGCGGTTCTACCCCGACGCCGGCAGCGTCGCCGGCGACGCGGAGCTGCAGGCGTTCTGGACGGACGTGCGCACCGTGGGGCACGCCGACAAGAAAGACGCGCCTGGATGGCCGGCCCTGGACTCGCCGGCCAGCCTGGCGCACGCGCTGACGACCATGATCTGGGTCGCGTCGGCGCACCACGCCGCCGTGAACTTCGGGCAGTACGACTTCGGCGGGTACTTCCCCAACCGGCCGTCGATCGCGCGCACCAGCATGCCGGTGGAGGAGCCCGTCGACGCCGGCAAACTCGCGGCGTTCCTGGACAACCCGGACCAGGCGCTCCGGGAGTGCTTCCCGTCGCAGGTGCAGGCGACGCTGGTGATGGCCGTGCTTAACCTGCTGTCCTCGCACTCCCCCGACGAGGAGTACCTCGGCGGGCTGGAGACGGCGCCATGGAACGATGACGGCGAGGTGCAGGCGGCGTACGGGAAGTTCCACGCGCGGCTGGTGGAGATCGAGGGGATCATCGACGGGAGGAACACGGACCGGAAGCTCAAGAACAGGTGCGGCGCTGGCATCGTGCCGTACCAGCTCATGAAGCCCTTCTCTCAGGAAGGCGTGACGGGCAAGGGCATCCCCAACAGCACGTCCATCTGATTTCTGATTAGAGCTTCTGCAGAACTGATTAAACACAGGGTGTGAAACTTACTTAGATGTTGTATATGAATGATTTATTTTTTTCTTACTTTTTTATGTTGAAGTATTCATTTTCTCCTTTGATTCACTTATTAATGTATATATGGTAAATAAGTTCTTTGTATTTTGCAATAAAAAATTATGTTTTTTAAGAATTACACAGTACAATGCAGACGCTTACAACACGCATGCACACTCACCTTTATGAACACACGTACGCAAAACCTACCCTTATGAGCACTCGGTACATCTGGAGATTCCTGAAGTCACATTGGCACCTCGTTGTCGACCGGAACGCCGCTTACCACTTAATACATAACGTCGGTTAATCCTGGGAAAATTTCAAGAAAAGGTGCGAGCACCAGGATTTGAACTCTGGTGGGTAGCGTTTCACTGAACCATCCTACCATTGGACTACAAACCAATTCGCAATAAAGAAGATTACGTGTTATCTCCTCTGATGTTGTATATTAAGAGGGATCCTATATGATTACCGGAAGGTGGATAAAGGTTGAAACTTCCGGCCCGTCAAAGTCCACCTAAAATTGTCAGCTAGTAGTTTCCAACCATCCCAACTCATGAGTATTACATAGAAAATGTTGCAACATTTTTTTTCAATATATTTCAAACGAAAAGTTGAACCAACAATTTTTAGTAAAAAATTGACAAACATTTTTTTGAAAAGTTGCACCAACATTTGTGTAAAATCATTTCCTTCAACATTTTTTGGTTCAACAATATTGCCCTTTCTTCTTCCTTCCACCAACGACACACTGACAGCCATACGCGTGGGGGCCGCGCGGCGACCATGGCGCCCGGTGGCCACCCGCGACGCACTGGCGTGTGTGCGAGCTCGCGCGAGGTGCGGCTATGGCAGGCCTGCGCACGACGGCGTGCGTGCCGGGTCGCGCGGCTGTCCACGACGACGACACACGACGGCGGTGGCGCTCGATGGCAGGAGGCCGGGGCGGTGCAGTGAAGCGCGCGGAGAGGCGCGCCGGGCGGTCTGGTGCGTCGGCACCACCTCTGGACGGGCGATAGCGGCAGGAGGTGGAAGAATGTGGTGGCTAGAGTTTCACGTTTTTAGGCTACGTGGGTTGTTATTTCGACTTCTGATGTGTTATAGTTTCATACGGAAAATATATAAGATTTCCCGTATATTAATGGGTTGGAAAAATAGCCCATGAACCAACAGAGCCCATGGCCTAATCGCGACAATAAACAAACCAAACTAATCGCAACAAAGCCCAATTTGGAGTCGAACCTGGCCATGAGCCCATGGACGAAGCCCACTAGCCATCATCTCTCGCGTTGCCGCCGACGAGGACCACTGTTTCCTTGGCCCGTCTTGGTCGTCTCCCCCCTCCGCTCCGACCTCACACAGATCACTGCCGCGGCGCGCGCCATGGAGCCAGACGCCGACGAGGACTACATGGGCGACCTCTCCCACTTCCTCCCGCCGAGTCCGTCCTCCTCCGCATCGAGCAACCTCGGGCGCCGGAAGCAGCCACCCGCGCCGGCGCAGGCGCAGGCGCAGACGCAGGCGAAGCGCGGGAAGGGGCTGCCGTGGAAGGAGCGGCGGCGGCAGGAGCGCGAGAGGAAGCAGCGGGAGGAGGACGCCCGCACGATGGCCGGGCTCGCGGAGGCCATCCCGGAGAGCAACGTGGGGTTCAGGATGCTGAAGCAGATGGGGTACGATCCGGGGTCCCGCGGCGCCGCCGAGCCGGTCGGTATTGAGATCCGCCGCTCGAGAGCCGGCCTCGGGGCGGAGCCTGCGGTAGCACCGGCGCCGGCTCCGGCTCCAACGGAGAAGACTCGTGCGGCAGTGGAGATGGAGCGGAGGCGGCAGGAGGAGATGATGGGGGAGCTGAGGGCGAGGAAGAGCACGCAGTGGAGGGGGCGGAGGGTGGTGTGGGATTTCCGCAAGGCCGAGGCGGCGCTCGCGCAGCTGGAGAACCGGGAGGTGGAGCCCCCGGCGCCGGAGGGGGAGGAGAAGGATAAAGAGGCAGAGGAGGAAGAGGAGGTGATCACAGAAGAGGTAGTCGCAATTTTACTTTTTATGCTTCCCAAATTCACACCCATGTTCGTAAAAAAATAGGATCACAGGCCTAATGTGTCGTTCTACGTATGCATTAGAAAACTGCAAGTCCTTTAAACTATGGTTGGATTGCCGGGAATGTAGTGGAGTTCACTCACATGTCACAACTGATCTATCAAGTACATGAATGGTCAGCCATTTTTTCACCAATGTGGTCATGACCATAATTTTCCGATGCATAACATATTAGGAAGTTTGGAACCTTGTGGTTTTATTTGCAAAAGGACTAAACGTAAAGCCTATAGTCTCCTGATAATGGTATGCCTGTTCATTCATATTGTGCCATACAAACTTACAAAGCCAACGATGAGTTGCACAGATATGAATTGTGAATTCTCAAGTGACGAAATTAACTTTTCATGTTTTGTCTTGCAGGATTTGCAAAACATATTGTCTAAGTTGCGCGATCAATACCAGTATTGCCTATATTGTGGGTGCAAGGTGAGCTTTATTCATGAGAAGAATATATTGTTTGTATCTGGACAACATCAACACTTTTTCCCCATCTTTTAGTAACGTTATAAATTCATAATTAGTGTTAGCACGCATTCCTCCACCCCCTGGAGGCATGAAATTTTAACAACAGGTTTTAGTTTTGCTATGTTTGCGATTAGCAGTTGTGTTTTTTTATACAACATCTTCCATGCCTTTTGAACAAAGTTGTTTCCCCTTTTCAGTATGAATCAGCAGAAGCACTGGCAAAGGAATGCCCCGGTCCTAATGAGGAAGACCATTGATTTGTTGTGTGAAGGGTGCCATAAAATTGTCCTTGATGCAACAGGTGACGATTCTATATTCACTGCAATGATGTTCTGTCATGGTTGGAGTACTGCATTGGATTCCTAATATGCTGGAGTGCACTTGACCTTATCAAACAGACACTATAAGCACAAGCAGTGGCGGACCGAGAGGTTTTGTACAGCCTGGGCAGACACTGCAGCCTGAAGACATGCTTTGGCCATTGTCCTTCGCCTAGTTACCCTGAAGGCTTTTTTTTTTTTGCTAGCTTAACTGTGCATTCGGTGCACTACAGCTCAATGAGCGCGGGCAGATGGCTGGGGTAGCCGGGCCTTGGGCCCGCCGCTGAGCACAAGAGATATCTTGTTTTTGTTGGCCACGTGGGCTATTCTTATACTTCTCGTTTATAGTTTGTAGCCAAATAAGAGTGATTAGCCCTTAAGTTGACTGTAGGACAGAATTGACTACCCTGCAAGGCTGCAAGTGCTGGAAGCCATATGCTTTGTGCTTGTAAGATGCAAATCATTATTGATGACTATCACATGCTCAATTTCTTAACATGAATACAGAGGTTTATACCCTTCACGAATTTGCTTAAGAACTGCTCATTTTTTACCACTTAATTACCTTGCAAATCTAGTTTTTTCTCTTATTGCCACCCTCTCAATTCATTGCCAAGCTCCGCCCCTGATTTGTGGACATCTCATCTGCTCGACTTTGTAGGCACTATATACAGTTGGCTGCTAGAATGGAATCTCGGTGCAGTGCAATAGCAATTTTACTGCGAGTCTTGTGTGGTGTCTGAGAATCCATGATTGCTGATGATATGCCTGAAAAGGGACATGATCACTGAAGGTACCATGCCATATAGCTGCAACATTATTTAGCACGAGGCCAATTCCTATTTACACTGTCCCAAACTGCACAGTTCTCAGTGTTTGGACCCTCCCGGCCAAAGGCAATTTCATTGTTCTGCTTTCTAATGTAGATTCTTCATTCTGTTTGGTCCTGAAATTAGACTGTTGTCCAGCAGCAACATTTCAGCTTGTATAGAAGAACCAAACCGCTCTTTTTTGGAAATAAAAGGAGGAAAAAACATAACTAGTCACTGGACAAAAATGTGGATGTAGGTAACAAATTTGCCAAGATAATTTCTTTCACAGAAGCCTGTCTGATGCTGTATGTAGAAAGTAGAAACAGCTACCATGATAGCTGGTTGCAGTCTCATGAATGTTGGAATGTTTGCTTGTGTAATTGTGTTCTGGATTATTATTCTTTTCTCTGTCTGTTTGATTTGTCTAAGTGGACTGATAATATCTCCTCAAGAAAACAATAGCATTTATGATATGAATTTTATTCTTTTGAGGCCAATGGTTTGCATATGTGAGCATTGTTCCTCACTGTTTTTTCTGCTCTGTAGTGCTTTATTGTCAGCAAATTCGAATTATTTGTTTGTAAAATTGGGTGATTCTTCTTCAACCTCTTTTACTGTTATATTTATTATACAGGAAATTGACTTCGACTGAATTCTTGAATAGATTGTAGCTTTTATACTCCTGGTTTTTGTTTTTTAGTATGTAGATCAACTTCTCTTAAATTTTTTGGTGTCAATTTTTTGGCCTACTGTTTCATGATTGAAGTGTGTCACATTATCGTGTGCAATAATATTAGCACTATCGATTGAGGTGCTATTTTAAATTTATATATATGTAATAAGTGTACTGTCGCATCTGATAGAAGCATAGAACAATAACAGCGCTGCCATCTTTGTTGTCCATGTGTCCCTATGTTTTTTTTTGACAAAAAACTTATTATCTTAACTGCATATCATTCTTTAGAACGCCTGCATTATGTATGCACAGAAACTCAGAACACATGCGATATGTATGCGATATCACTATATCAGTTTGTTGGATAGAAATCTCAGCTCTGATGATAACGGTAAATTTTCTTGCCTGCAGGCTGTAAAGAAGTATCAGCTTTCCTACTAATGGAGTGAGGGAGCTATATATTTTGACATCTACTCGAGTTTGTAGTTGAGGCTCGTGAATGCCCAATCCTACTTCTCCAACTTCTACAGTAGGATGATGGAATCTCTGTACTGTGTCGTCTATGGATCTGATAATCGGGCGATATGCCTGGAATAATAACTATTTACTGTCACAGGAGCTACCATAATCCCATATGGCTACAGCATTTAAAGGTTAATACAATTTCATTGGTCTTCTTTCTAGTGTGGGTTCCTCGGCCTGTTTGGACTTCGAATTCTGCTGTGCGCTGGCGGGAACAGTGTCAGCTTGTACAACAGATCCAGACCACTCTTTGGAAAGAAATGAAACACCAGCACAGCAGTGATCCGACAAGAGGTCGGGGTTCTCACAAATGCCTTCCTAAGGCAGGGGCTAGTCCCTACCCTTTTTTCTCAAAAGAGATGTGTGCCACAGTTTCACCAAGAAGTCTCTTTGGAAAGAAAGAAAGTGTTGATGTTTTGGGTGGAATGTACTACTGTCCTCCACTGATTGAATTTTTTCATGATTTGAAAGAAGCTGCTACATGGATCTCATTCTGGCCTCAGCCAACTCATCAACACAACACCATTGGTGCTGAGAGCATGCTGCAAAGCCACGCTGTGCCTGTGGTCTGGCTTTACATAAACAACACTCTCTTGGAACAGATTCTTGGCAATGCCGGGCAACATTGGACGGTACAGCAAAAAGAGGAATGCAAGTTTAGCAGTCTCAAGGACAACATTCAGCACTCAGCAGTTGATGCACGCATGGAGCCATGGCTGCTTTTTCTCCAGGACATCCTACTGAAAGTTTGCATCTGCTTCAGATGTAAATATCACAGTACCAGCAGCATGGATGGGCCATATCCATATTGCAGAATTCAGAATTGAGCTATATGCACTCTTAAGCAGGTATGTATTATCAGCTAAAAATGGCATATATCAGCAGCCAGCATGCAGTATAAATATTTCCAATGAATACCCCGAAACTGAACAAAGCAAACTTCAGGATGAACATGAGCTTAATACATCGAGCAAAGTCCTCGACAAGCATACTGATAAGTTCAAATCATGGAGGTCTACATAGACGCAACAGATGAGTTCATGGACAACCACAAAAGAAATTAGTCACCTGACATTACAGGAGTTTCTTACTTATCATATTGGAAGCTTGGAGCTAGCAAACCGCATGCAGCATCAGGCTTCCACCCATCTCTCTGCGCGACTATGATCGGTGATAGTTTATTTGGCCTTCTAGAGCGACCAGTCCGTTGTGTTGCTGGCCTGGTCGAACGTGCTTGTAGAGCCCTGATCAATGCGTGGCGCTGGCACCGGCCTGTTTCCCTGCAGGGCAAGCTCGAGCTCACCTGAGAACTGGCCGTGATGGCTGCTAGAGCCAGAGTGCACCTCATCGAGCGGGACGTCAGGTGGCAATTGAGGTGGCACGTCCCGCCCGCCTGCATGGCCCCGAGAGCCAGCCCAGGGGCTCGGCGCAATGTAGCTACTCGCCATGAGGGAGGGTGCCACAGGGTTGCCATCAAAGCCCGCTGTTGCAGGCATTGATGCAGCACGGCTGTGGCCAGCGCTTTGGGTAGTATCCCATTGCTGAGTTGACAGAAGAGAGAGAGCACAGCTAGAGTCCGAGGGGTCTCCTGCAAGACATCCACCCGAAGGGAGCTCCGGACCCGGGAACACCGGTGGCCCTGATGAGGAGCTACCCTGGCTACCATATGAATGGGCACCATATCCTGTGATTGCACTGTGATGATGAGGATCTAAGCTTGCTTGCCACTGAATACTAGCAGGCACCCTTTCACCAGGTCGAGCTGCCGGCCACCCATCCCTCATGCTGCTTGGAACCCTTGGGTAAGTGAAATCCAACAGAAAGCTCCTGAACCTGCCGGGTTCTTCTGGTTCAAGCGTATTTACATCAGCAAAGACAAGGAAAATGGAAGTGGCAAGCACATTACAAGGTAGCAAGAAAATAGGAGGGCTTCGTTACCGCCAAAGGATGCAGCAAGGCGACCATAGCGTGATGCAAGAGGTCCAGCAGGTGGCCTCCTCCGGCGTTCATTGTGGCCCGTAAGGCGTCTGCGGCAACTGCGTTTTTGTTGGTCAAATTCATGCAGTTGGTGGAACCTGCAATTTTGTGAACAGAGAAATGGTAATTCAAGCTTTCTTGGTAGAATTTAAAGGCGAGGAGCAGTAGCAGGACTTTATAATGGTATCTGGATGATATTTCTTCCTTAGAATGCAAACTGAGCAGAAAACAGAAAGTACACAGATAAAGCACACATCATAATAACAAGAAAAGTTAAAGGGCAGCTTAATAGTAATGGGATATATTATTCTCAAAAAAAAAGTAATGCGATATATTAAGTTCAAGTACTAACTTATACTAGTAAGTAACATGCATAGCGTGACACAGATATGGAAAACCACACTTCAGGTCAAAGCATGTGGCAATGCTGGTACATCGAAGAGTAAAATTTATCTGCTTCCTAGGCTAGTGTTCTGCACATCCATTAAAGATCAAACTCTATCGTTACACCTTTCATAATTGCATCCCCACATCCAAACTAGTAAAGAAAAAGAGAAAGGAACCGTGGTTGCGTTAAACAAGACTGTAATCATTCCTAGAGATGTGAGATGTTGGGCTTGACGCAACAGTACACATTCACCAATGAATTGTCCTTCTAGTGTGGAGGCAGGTGTCCTTCACAGGAAAGCATGTGGTCCAACTTAGCTTTTCTAATGACGCATTAGGACAGTAGTTATTGCTATAATTGGTTATGTGGCATTATGGATTAGCACAGCTCAAATCCAGAACTAAGTCATATTCTGTTTTGATGCTGACGAGGACAGCCTTGCATTTGCATGCAGCCTAGTATTAGACCAGAAGGTTGCTGCTGGCACTCGGTTAATGTATTAAAGTCCCAGCTCCTTACATCATTTCTTAAAAAATGTAGTTTCTCTGTCATTTCAGTTTTTACATGGGGAAAAATGGCAAAGACATCAACATAACCTAAAGTACCAAATGTAATCTATAGCGAACAGGGACCATAAACTTTGCTTTTAAATGAAAAGTTTATCAAATAAAGACAGGGAGATCACTTAGCTACTGGTAGCAGATTGAGAATTACAATAATACCGGTTCATGTTTTAATACCACCTGTTCTTTTTCCTTTTTTTCGCATTGCTCAAACCATTAAGGTGTCAAGCAGTTGGAATTCTCCATGGAGTTCCATGAAGTAATGCAGCTAGCGCAGATGAAAACAGGTGTGCTATGTGTATGCTAATAATTATGAAACGTGTTGTTCTGGAGACTATGGGTTTGTCAAATTATAAACCAACAACAGCTATATACCACCTGAAAGGACTAGAAAATTCCCAGAGGTTGAGCTGGTGAATAAACTAACTGGTTAAGTAACAGAAGATATAATATTTAAATCTTCATTGAGGCACTAAACATTTAATACTATCAACTTTACAAGTTGTAACACTTGCAATATACACACAGTGGCAAAGGCTAGTTCTACCAGTTCTTCCCTGGGGGACCACTGACATACTGATCATGGCGAATGCAAATCTCATAGACTAATGTCTAATTAACTGACTGGCATCATCGAGATACTAAGTTAACTCAGGAATCTAATGCAAAGCAAGTGACAGGCAGGCAAGCTGAGTCACATCACTCTATCATCATAGTATATAGGAGCATCCATCAACCTACCAACTTTAAAGTTCTAATGAGCACCGTTCAAATGAAACATAAAAGTGTTATGTAAAGCAAGGTTTTGTTTTTTACTCTCTCTTTTCCCCCCCAAAAGAGCAGATATCACAAAACAGTTGTTGTAGATGAAAGCTCCATTACCCTGTGCTAAAATAGTACACTACACAGCGCATGATGTGTACATAAACCTAGAATTTATTTATTTATGGCGTAGTCTTCAAAAACCCTAAAGAAAAAGGAATTCAAAAACACAAAGAGCAGAGCAAATGCAACAAAATTGCCAGCTGTAGAAAGAAAAGAATGCAGCGGGAGCAATGGCGAGTGTGACCTGCTGCACTGCTGGCAGAAGCGCTGCTCGATGCCGTTGACGACGACGAGGGGGGCCTTGGCGTGCATGGCGCACACCTTGTGGCGGCAGTGGTAGGTCTTGGCGCCGGTCAGATCCACGTTGCACCCCTCCACCTGGCACCGCGCGGGCGCCGGCGAGCCGGACGCCCCGCCGGCCGCGCCCCTCCCCCTCCTGCCGCCGGGCGCCCTGCTGCCGGGCGAAGCGGAGGACGGCGGTGGCTGCGGCTGCTGCTGCGGTGGCGGAGGAGCGTCGCTCGCGCTGGCACTGCCACCGCTGCCGCTGCTTCCGCTGGCGCTACCGCTGCCTCCGGCGTCCTCGAAGTAGATCTTCTTGCCGAACTTGAGCCCGTGGTGGTGGTCGTCCCCGCCGCCACCGCCGCCGCTTCCGCCGGCGGCACTGGCACCCTCCATTGCTGCGTGCGTGCAGTGCCCCTCGTGTTCCAGGCGACGGTGGTGGGTGAACGAACGGACGGACGGACGAAGCGGCGGCGACGACGGCGTTGGTGGTGGTGGTGGTGAGGTGGGTGTTCTTGGGGCCCCCTCTTCTCTCCTCTCCCCTCCAAGAGGGAGGAAAGAGAGGGAGGTGGCGAAGGGGAGGGACAAGAGCGGTCGCTTTGCCCTTAAAATAACCCCCCTCCTGTGCTCTCTCTTCTCTCCACCACCTCTACTACCTCTACTCTACTGTGCGCGTGTGACTACTGTGTGTGTGAGACTGGAGAGATGCTGCTGCTGAGGTGAGCGGATGGCCACCAGGCGGGCCTTCGCCTCGCAGCTCGCGCACGGTCTCTCACGCACGCACATGAGCCGGCCTAGCTCCCCGCGCCAGCTACCAGCTTTGCTATGCTTGGTATGACGGCCGTCGCCTCGCTCCGTGCCGCCGCCTGCTGCCGGGGTTTTTGTAGGCGTCTGTGTCTGGGTCTGGGGCTCGGGCTGGCTGCCGCACGTATCGCGCGCGAGGAAGAGAGGGGAAAAGGCCTGCGCCCATGGCAGCGAGCGGCATGCCATCTTTTGGTTCCGCACCGCAGCACTGTGCCAGAGCCCTGCCTCCCCCCAGTTATCAAATCACACAAAAGCTAGTAGTTGGGTGAGGAAATTTGTCGAAAATGCCACATCAAATTACCGATACTAATTGAGAAGATTAAATATGATTTACTCCTTCCGTCCCAAAATAAATACAATTCTAAGACCGGACATGCAAACCAATGTGTGGTGTAAAATTATCAAATTACCCCTTGTTTTTTGTGTGAAACATCTAGACATTAGCTTGTCTTTTGTGCGAGAAGTTTCCGGAGACTCTTGTCTTTTGTAGTTGGTAGGTAAAAGTTACATTCTTTGCGGGACAAATTTCAAATTCTAGAATTGCATTTATTTTGGGACGGAGGGAGTAATTACAAAACTAATTACATAAATGAATCGGAAATCACGAGACAAATCTATTAAGTCTAATTAAAGCATCGTCAGAAGATTTTTACTGTAGCGCCACATTATTTAGTCATGATCTAATTAAGTTTAATAGATTCGTCTCGCGAATTTACCTAAGTTATGAAATGAATTTTGTCATTAATATATATAATACTTTTGATTAGCATCAAACCATGCGATGTGAGTTGTGACAAGTGAATAAGTAAAAACTTACAGATAATAACACGGCCTCAGTCCAATGACACGCTGCGTCACTGTGAGAGCAGAGAGATAAATTGGGAGATGGGGAGGGAGATCGTCAGCTGGCACAGCGAGCGAGCGGAGCGAGCGGCGAGGCAACGTATAGAGCAGGCCATGAATGAACAGCACGGCTGTGCTGGCAGCAGCGACGGGCCAGCCCAGCAGGCCGCTGCTGGCGTTCCACAGTAGATGTTTCCTCCCCGGGACCCACCAGCCAGCCAGCCTGACAGAGAGTAGAGCCATCCGGTATCAAATCCAAGCGGCATGTCATGGCCACTGCTCATGCCGCGCGCCCACTGACAGGTGGGACGCCCCACGGGGCTCGCGCGGCCTGTTGGCGCCGCAGCAATGATAGGTGAGCATTGATGGTGTGGCCGGCTGTTCTTCTTTCCCCGCTGACAGCCGGAGCCGGCCGGCGAGGTGGCGGGCGGCGCCGGTGCCCGGTGGTGGTGGTGGGGAACTGGGGATTGGGGAAACGCTCGCTGTGTTGCTGCCTGCCTGCTGCTGCGGCGGAGGCCGGGAGGAGTTACCGTGCCCGCAGGCAGGGAGGGCGGTAAAAGTAGGCCGGGAAGGACTGTAGCGGGTGGGCCTGGTGCTGCTTTCCATTTGCCCTTCTGTGGTAACAAGGCAATCAGAAGGGTTTTAACAAACGCCTTTTCACCACGTCGTACTACGCGTAGGCCGTGTAGTCTGTAGAGTATCTCCAGATTACGTGTGCATAACGCATAGTACGTACTCAGCGGTCTCGGCAGCATATACTTTCTCCGTTCTAAAATAGTACAAATTCGGGTGAAGAAAGTAGAAAAGAGACAACTAAAGTTATTTATTTTGAGACAAATTTTGAACTCTAAAAATGTACTTATTCTGCAATATGGCCTGTTAAGCTTTGGTACAGCCAAAATCTGCCATGTCAAAATTGTGGCAAGACTATATAAAATTTGGCAATCATTTGGTTAGGACCCAATCAAGTCATATTTGGTATGGCATGCCCATGTTTTCGTAAAACCCAAACCATCTGCTTTTTTGTAGATTTTTTTGGCAACCCTTCTCCCCACCACCTTCATTCCATTTGTACTAATAAAACGCAGAAGCTGGTCTAAACCCGCTTCTCAAATAGACTGTATCTTAATATCTATACAGTTTACTACCTAAGAAGGGTTTTTCCTGACAGTGTGGTTTCAAATAGGGACATGTGGGTTGCAGCCGTCTCATTCGATTTTCTTGGGCGTAGCAAACGTTATAACATGACCACTTGGAAAGTAGTGAAAACTTTACGCATGGGAAATTTTCTTCCATTCATTGATAGCAGGTTTCTACGATGGACAAAGATCATGTTTGGATACTTCTTTCTAGCCACGTTTGGAGATAATTTAAGTGAAGATTTTCTCGCTTCTCACTTTTAGTTTAAAGTTTCGAAGTGATTTCCTACATAAACGAAAATCGGTGAAAATAAAAGATATTTATTTCCACTAATGAGCGCTTATACACGGAAATAAACGGGACAAAATGTTATAAAAACGAGGTACTCGATCATATATATGTATGATGTTCACGGTTGCCCTCATACAGAGTGATCATGCGTGGATCATCAAATGTTTTTTATCGTTGACATTTTAAGATCTTCACACATGTTTTCTCACTAACTTATGGCTAGTGACTTTTTTCTCCGTTATTTTCGATTGAAAACTTCGAAGTATATAGGTGGAAAGTTTGCAAACAAAAGTTCTACCCAAAATTAATTTTCAAGTCAGAGTTTGCAAGTTGGGTAATCTTGAAAAATGGTCTACCTTGCATTATTCTTAATCCATCAAAACACAGCAAGAGTAAATGTTCAAACCCATGGTGTTTCTGCTCGCATCTCCTCGTTTTTTTTAGAGAGAGAGAGAACATCTCCTCGCTTTTAGAGCTTGACGAGATGGCTCCTATCGTATTTTATCATAGTCGATTCCCTGGTGGATTCCTTCCATTGGCGGATAATCTTTTGGAACGATCTCGGCTAGCTGCTTGCCTCAAAATACCAGCAGATTGGCACGGGGTTCGTTGGAGCTTTCCATGTTCTCACCACCAGTTGATTCACTGGCCACCACAGCATGTACTAGAGCTACTTCCATTTGCCCGTTGGAATCTGCAGTGAAACCTCTCGGTACACACAAACCAAGAACAAACCCTACTAGGCTTGGAATAAAGCAGAGCTAGGACGCAAAAGAAAGCCCAGACAGGCATACACGGCACGTGAGGAATATTTCACCCGGAGCGGACATCCAGATGATCGAGATGGTCTTGGTAGGTCTCTCCTCCTATTCTCCTTTTTCTCGGAATTTCACATCAGGGTGCAATGCCATTTTACCCATTTCCAGCGCCACCACCACCACCACATTCATCTGAACGGAAAGCATTAACATATGACAAAGCAACAATTAACAAAGTGGTAGCAGCAATATCTTATGTGCACGAAAGCTTGAACCCATGTACAAAGTGTAAGTGGCATTCTTCAGATCGACCAATCATGGAATTCCCATGAATAAAAAGTACAGTGGATCCTGCTCTTAGGCCTTCTCCAGCACTTGGAGCTGAGTTAGCTCTTAGAAACACTAAACAAATGATCACAGTACACTGCACAGTGCCTTGGGACCCTGGGCGCAAGAGTAGTTTCTTCGAGCTAGCGTCGAAATAGGAGTCTGACTCTTCATTTGGACACTATTCACATATTATAATAATCTATGAGCTACCTCTTAAAGTCTCATTGGAGAAGGCCTTATGCTTGCCCATGCATGGCAACATAGCACGATTCCACTTCTAAACATCTTGTATTATTCGTGTAGTTTATCTTGCTTTGGTCTCAAAACAAGTACGCGTAAAAGGATCAACGGCATAATAAACAACACGCCGGACCATGCGGACCACAGCATGCATGCGCCAGTGGAAGAAGGGAATGGAAAAGGGAGCACCGGTAAACTAGGACTCTGTGATGTACCTGTCCACAAAGGCGATCTGAGTTTATTATAAGTTAAATCAAATGAGTATATGTTTGATCGAATTTATGAAAATAACAATAATATATTACAATATCGAATGAGCATCATTGGATCCGAAATATATTTATATTCAGTTTTTTTTGGCGTGGTAATAGATGTTAATACTCTTTATACCTTATAATTTTGGTCACAGATATGCTAGTTTTACTTTGGACAAATTTGGTCACAGACCCGCTGAAATTCCCATTCTTTCCCCAGGAGTTTGCAAAAATTGCTGAAATTTGCTAGCGTCTTTTTTTTAACAGACAACAAAAGCATTGCCGATTTTTTATTAGAAGAAAGAAAAAGGACAAAGTAAAAACAACAAGTCAACAACAACTAGAAAACAACTCACTCTGCACCCACTAAATCTATAACCACTCCAACTGATAAAAAGAAGATAAAAAAAACGGCAAATATGTACACACTATGGAAGAACGTTGAGCAAAAAAGGAGAACACCACTTGCTATCTTGGTTCGTTTATGGGAGCTTCGTGGGGTTTATGGGCCAACTGAAATTGTTAGATGTCTTCTTTGATATGAAACGCGACCTCATCCCCTGGTTTAGCTTCATGGTTGAAAACTCGCCTCTTTCCAAATATTCCACCACTGAAATTTGCTAGCGTCTAACCACCATTAAGTTTCTTCTAAGTAGATTAGTAGAGCTATTCTTTGTTATAGATGGTCAAAATATGTGGGGTTTTTTTACAGCGTGTCCATGACGGCGAGATCACTGTGGACACTAGCTCACCTTTGGGATGGGAACGAAGGCAAATCGATGAGGAATCTTGTATGATTGGAACTCCATTATTGGAGCATTCTTTTCACCCCATTACTGGAGCATTTCGAGAGGCGTTTGAAAGCCGACAGGGACGAAACAGTTCGCAGTAACTTGATATACGCAGCCTCTGGTTTTTGTTCAGACTACTGTTGCGACATAACTGATCAAGAGAGCTGGATCGATTGGCCTCCATGCATGTGACGGGATGAACAGGCTGTAGAAGGCAGGCAGAGCCCGGGGCATCCCCCACCATGAGGCAATGGCAGCTGACAGAAATGTAGCAAGAAAAGTCCGAGATCATTACCGCCCTTGGCAGAAAGGTGGCGATCTTATTTGCCCGGATGCAGGGGGTTTTGTCAGTGCTCACTGTACGCTGCATTCCAGCCCCTTGCACTGGTCCATCGAGTTTGGAGAATGTATATGTGAGCGACTTTAATTTTATTTTTTAAAAAAAGGGGCAAATGTAATAGGGGGACTGTTTGTGCAGCTTATAGGCTTATGGCAGTCTTGTAATTAAGATCTGTATGTTCTCAAATCACAACGCCATATGTTTATAGAATTATTGTGATGAGGAACTTACTTGTGGAGATGCAGCCTTTAGTCACGGGTGGGAAGACCGTTATCTCTCTACGACCCACCCGAGACTAATACTTAGAGACGAAAGGTCCTCCCTTTGTTACCGGGTGGGTAACCGGGACTAAGGGGTGCCTTTAGTCCCGGGTGGTATGACCAGTTGACCACCCGAGACAGGGGGGCACGCTAGTGACTGAGCACACCCCCTTTACTCTCGGGTGGTAATACTACCCAGGACTAAAGGCTCTCCGGTTCTTTTTTTTGTTTTTCAAATCCAATTATTCTAATATTGTTATACGTGTATATCTAGCGTATACGTGTGTACTATACGTGTATGTATAAATTTTTGCACTAATTATACGTGTCTACTATACGAACTATATCAAGAGAATAAACTTATAAATAAATATATACACACACAATATATTACATCGAAAGCAGAGATAGTTGAAACTAGTATATATACATCAAAATATTGTTTCATTCTAATTCTAGTCTCAAGTTCCACTGGAGGTGCTAGTTAACTTTTGTCAATTGGATGACCATCATAATAATGTCTTCCTTTTGGACTAATCACCTTGTCCATCAAGAATCCCGCGAGACCTTCTTGAATCGCCAAGAGACGATCCTTCTCAATGATTACGTCCCTAATCATAGAGTTATGTAATGTGCAAATATGTTAATATATAACACCCAAGAATTAAATATATAAGCGGTTAGAAATGATGTATTATTAATAGGTTTACAATAATACTTACAGTATAATCTCCCGGGTCTGCAATGCAGAAATTGTGGATGTACTCACACACATAGTATGCACATAAATTAGTCCCTTGCACCTGTCTCATACACTAAATTAGAGAAAATAATTATGAAATATTAGTGTTATACATTTTTAATTTGCCTAAACTGAAGTTGTTATTTGGTTTACATACCGAAAATTTTGTATAGAATCTAAGAGTAGGTTTCCATGGTCCAGGGTTCATAACAATGAATTTTTTCCAAACTCTGGCGGAAAATAATGAAAGTTAGAGCTAGTGTTAGTAAAAGCACATTATTGCATAAAAGGAAACGTATTGGGTAGAATTATTACTCTTGAAACATATCTTGAAGGTCTTGGTATTTGTCAGGGTTTCTTCTCAACGAATCAAAGACCGTGACATTGCTCTTGTCGACTTCAATTATCAGAAGAATCTAGTAAAAACTATATATACATGCATGCTCAAAAGATTAGAACTAAATAATATTAACTAGGATAATTAGAAATTCAAACCCCTAATAAGATGGTAATCGCACATACTCGAAGCTGTAAGGTAGTAGTATCAAATCCTTGAAATGCAGCCGATTCAAGGTCCTAAGGGTTGTTGTGAATGTTGTTTGTGGTTATAGCTTTACTTGTTCTTGACAAACTAACGATGTGTCCATAAAACCTATTCGGTGATAACTCTTCTTTCGTATCGTAGTAAGTTCAGACTACAGAAAATAAAAGACAAAGTTAATTAGCTGATGTATTAATTTATTAATTAGCATATGAATTGCACTGCCACTTACAGGCACCAGGCGATGACAAGATCGGTATTCAGGGAGTCAAGATGGTAAATTTCATAAATATCCTTGAATTCCAGCCAGGCCAACTTCTCGCCTTCACCAGCAAAATCATCCGGCCTAATAAGCATGCGAATCATCTCCAGACCTTCTTTAGACATCTTCATGTAAAAGTCATAAAATCTGCGCATCTGAGTAAGCAGTTTCTTCACCAACTCTGGCCTGACAAGAGATTTTCCTAACTTGAAGTCACCCTCCTTGTCTCTTCTTCTGTAGGAACTTGTGCAGCGATCGGTCATAATCACTTTTCAACTCTACTTTTCTCTTTTCTTTTTCCTTCATGTCTATGAAAGCTCTAAGTTTCACCGGATCTACTTTCTTCTTTTCTTCGAGCTGCCTCTGTCTACCATTATTGGCGATCAAATATGACTCCCCTAAGGCACTTGTTACACTTTGGTTTGAGATTTGATTTATAACTAACCCACCACTAGGCATACTAATGATGTAACAAGTTCGCATTTGCATGTGGTTTTTGGAGTATGTTGTTTATGCAGGATTTACACGCTTAAAGTAGCACTTCCGGGCAAGGTTCATCAAGCACTTTGTGAGAAGATTATGAAGCCTGGGACAAGGCAAGACTCGAAGTGAACATGACTCCAAATGGCCCAAGGACGGAAGTGCAATGTTGGGGATCGGCTTAAAATCATCTTTCTCGGAGTCTTCCAAGAAGACACGCGTCGGCTATCTTGGGAATTCCATGAAGGTTCTGAAGTTTTTCAGATCTGTGAACAAATCCAAAGACATCATTTTTAATGATTGGAGAAAGTTTTCTGGTGAACCAAATAGTTGAATGAAATGTTGTTTCATGCGTGAACTCATTGCTGACCCTCGGGATTCCTGAGAAACTGTGATTCCTTTTTCTCTCTTATGTTTTGTGATATTCAGGAATCCGAGAATTCTGGGAAATCTTCACTACGGCAAAGATTTCAGGAAAGAACGGAAGAACGGCGCAAATAGGAAAGACCTCACCGAGGCTGCTCAATGAAGATTTCCGAAGCTCACGAAGGGATTCCAAGGAACCGAGGCTGACTCAGTCAACGGCGTATCAAGGAAGATACAAAGAGACGTGAGAAGCTTGGCTACGGGAGAAGAAAGAAGCTGGAACACGCAATGGCACGCTTGTAAATTAGAAAGAATCCCCGTGATTACAGCGGACTTATGTACCCCCAACATTTTCATGTTTATGTAACTTTACAAAGGGTAGTTTTGGAATGTAAAAGTGACCCTCGGGCACTATAAAAGAGCCCCCATGCCTCCGTGTAAAAGGGTCAGCTTTTTCAGAGAGATATTAGAGGCTTTTGTCAGTTCACTTCCACCTTTTGTCTGGAGATTTCGTAATTTCCAACATTGGCGCCCACCGTGTTCTTAGCCGTTAGAAACCCACGATGGCTCCACCAAAGAAAACCAAGAAATCCACAGCACAAGATCCTGAGAGCGAAGACAACCAAGAAAACACAGAACAAGACCTCGTTCTACACCCCAAAACCAACACCACACGAGATTCAGAACAAGTCCAAGACCTGCAAACCAACAGAAATGAGAAGGGCAAAGAGCCGGAAGAAATCCCAGAAGCCAGCAATGAGTACAATGAACGCGAAGTACCCGATGAAGAGTTACAGGCGGCACTGAAACAAGTTCAAAATCTGAAACGACAGAAAGACAAGATAGCCATGCAACTCAAGGCCAAGAAACAAGCCACAGATAAGCTGAAAAGACTGGAGCAAGCAAAGAAAGAAATAATGCAACTTCAGAAAGAAATCGATGACTTGGCTGAGGCAGAGGACAATTCCTTCAAGCAATTCACACCAGACCCAGAGTCTGCTACTAAGAACCAGCGAATCAAGCAAAAACCTCATTCCTCCGGAAAACACAGAGCACATAAACAACGGGATTGCCCAGTTCAATGACCTAAACTCTCCGCTTTCTGTAGGCCTCCAAACAGCCCCATGGCCGTCCAAATACAAACCAGTTTCACTCCCAAAGTTCAATGGCTTCGGCAATTCCAGACAGTTCCTGATGAGTTACGAAGCTGCAGTAGCTTCGGCGGGCGGTGATGACGTCGCTTTGGTAAAATCCTTCATCATCACATGTGAAGGTCCGGTGCTTAATTGGTATTCACTTTTGCCACCACACTCGGTGTACAGTTGGCTCGATCTGAAAGCCAAATTCCTCCAAGTCTTCCAAGCCTTTCATCATACTACCACAAGAACAGCAGATTTATATCAGTGCAAGCAAAGAGACAAGGAACCGCTAGCAGAATTCGTGAGAAGATTCATGCAGCTAAAATCTCAAACTCCGGATGCAGACGACAAAGCAACCATCTCAGCTCTCATAAGTGGTCTAACTTTGGGGCAGACAGCCGGTCATTTCAATAGATTGGATCCTAAATCCATGGATGAGCTGTTTGAAGAATTGGAGAAATATTGCAAGTCTGACGAAGATCACAGAAGAAGAGTGGCAAAAAGATATCAGCAAAGGCAATCCCAAAAAGGAAATAACTGGATGGGGCATCAGCCCATCATGAATGTGCAAGGCAATGCACCAAGCAACCCAGCTCAAACTAAAGAATATCACAATCAAAACAGCTTGCGAGGTGGCCATTCCGGAAGAGGAAGAGGTCGAAGAAGAACACCTTCAAAACTCCAAAAGCATGACAGCAGGGATCCACACTTTCAATGCATATATCATGGTAGGGGACATAGCACAGAAGCATGCCCAGAAACCCAGAAGAACTTCCAAAGAATCCAGGATCAGCAGCGCGTAGCCCAAATAACAGCCACGTAACCCAAACCAGTGCAACACACTTACTGGCAACACCAATCCTTTCCTCAAACCCAACCTTTTATCCAACCACATCAGACAGCTTGGCAACCCTCGCCACAGTTCTATTCACAAACTCATTTTCCACCACCACAACCTTCGCAACAAATTTTCCACCAACCCTCAATTCAGCAAAACCAAACTTCACAGCAAACCTTCCCACAAACCCAAGCCATACAAGTCATTGAACAAGCTCAGCCAATCCAAGCAAAAGAAACTCTGCCACCACCCCCACCCCAAGTTCCAAAAACCGAGCAAAACAATTCCCAAAACACTTCAAGGGCCTTACCATCCTTCAGCATGATCTTGCCAATAACCGGAGGCTCATCCATGGAATTCGACACCAAGAAGCAAAGAAACGACTATTACAGACAGATCAATGTAATCATTGACGATGGTCCAGCAGCAAGGCCAAAATGGGCGAAGGTTCCAATAACTTTCACAGAAGAAGATTTCAGGCTGAAATCAGTTTCCCACAATGACGCAATGGTCGTCGAAGTTAACGTTGCTGGGTGGATTATAGGAAATGTCTTGATAGACAATGGAAGTTCAGTAGATATCATTTTCACCAGCACCTTTCAACGCATGGGCCTCGCTCCTCACATGTTAGCACCGCCATTGAAGCCACTAGTTGGTTTTGGTGGAAAACCAATAAGGTCCAGCGGAAAAATCTCCCTTCAAGTATCATTCGGAGACTTGGACAATGCAAGAACAGAACACATCATGTTCGATGTTGTTGACATGTATTATCCATACAATGCCATCTTCGGAAGAGGATTCATCAACAGGTTCGATGCGATGTTCAGGCAACTGTTCCTTTGCATTAAAATCCCAGCTCCTCATGGTGTAATCACAGTTTTCGGAGATCAGAATGAGGCAAGAAGAATCGAACGGGGAAACACACCTGGTCAGCAAAATATCCACCATCTAGCAGATGACCAAGAAAAGCAACAACCATACTCCGAAGCAAAAAGAGACAAAGAGAAAATTGAAATAAGTGCAGATGGAGAAACAAAGAAGGTATTCTTAGATGGCATACCAGATAGAGCGGTGACAATCGGAGCAGATTTAAGCCCCCATGAAGAAGAGGAACTCATTTATTTCTTGAACAAGAACAAGGACATCTTCGCCTGGTCAGCGAAGGATCTCCAGGGTGTTGACTGCGACATTATCGAGCACAAATTGGACACAGATGATAGAATCCACCCAAAAAAGCAAAAACTCAGAAAAATGTCAGAGGAAAAAGCAAAAGCTGTTGAAGCAGAAGTTCAAAGACTAAAGGTTGCCAACGTTATTCGAGAAGTAATTTACCCAGTATGGTTGGCCAACATAGTGCCAGTAAAGAAAAAGAATGGAAGGTGGAGGATGTGTGTAGATTTTACAGATCTAAACAAGGCATGCAAGAAAGATGATTATCCACTGGAAAGAGTAGACAGAGTGGTGGACGATGCTGCAAACAGCGAAATGTTATCACTCCTAGATCTATTTTCGGGATATCACCAAGTCAGGGTGAGAAAAGAAGATGAGGAGAATACCAGCTTCATAACACCGTTTGGAACATACTACTTCATGAGAATGCCAGAAGGCCTGAAAAACGCAGGATCAACATTCTCAAGAATGATAGCAATAGTGCTGCACTATCAACTTCGGAGAAACATCTTGGCATACGTTGATGACATCATAGTCAAAAGCATCAAAAGACATGATCACATCAGAGATCTCGCGGAAACCTTCGCAAACTTGAGAGCAGCGAATCTCAAACTCAATTCGGAGAAATGTGTGTTTGGCATTCAGAAAGGAAAAGTTCTGGGATGTCCTGTGTCAACAAAAGGCATCGAAGCTAATCCTGACAAGATCAAAGCAATTGTGGATATGCAAGAGCCAACTTCGGTCAAAGAAATTCAGAAATTGACAGGGAGAGTGACAGCATTAAACAGATTCATTCCCAGAGCAGCAGAAAGAAGCCTTCCATTCTTCCAACTTCTCCGAAGCTCCAAGAACTTTCAGTGGAGTGAAGCTCAAAGTCAAGCATTCGACGAACTCAAGGAATACTTGACAAATATGACAAAACTCTGCCCACCAGAGCCAAAATCGCCTCTTCTTCTATATCTCGCAGCTTCCAACTCAGCCGTGAGTGCTGTACTAGTTCAAGAGAAAGAAGAAAATGGCAAATTAAGACAAGTACCAGTTTACTTTGCCTCCGAAGCTCTTTCAGGATCAAAACTGTTCTATTCAGAATTGGAGAAAATTGCTTATGCAGTTGTCATGGCAGCAAGAAAACTCAGACATTACTTCGAGGGGCATCAGATTCGTGTGATCACAAATCAGCCGCTAATTAACTTTTTTACAAACAAAGATGCAACGGGAAGAATCGCGAAATGGGCTGCAGAACTATCTGGCTATGTAGTAGATTTTGAGAGAAGAAGTGCAGTAAAATCACAAGTCCTTGCTGACTTTGTTGTGGACTGGACATCACCAACAGTAAGAAGCAACAACTGCGAAGAGGTAACATGGGTAATCTATTGTGATGGCGCATGGTGTGGCAAAGGAGTCGGAATTTCAGCAATAGTCACATCACCTTCGGGTATCAAAATAAGATACACCGCAAGACTAGATTTTCCGGACGAAGCTGTTTCCACTAACAACACCACAGAATACGAAGCCTTGCTGCTGGCACTCAGAAAGATGAAAGCTCTAGGACAGCAGACGTTCATCGTCAAATCAGATTCCAAAGTAATCCAGGGGCATGTGGAAAAAGAGAGCGAAGCAAGAAACCCAGAGCTTATTAAGTACTTGAAAAAAGTCAGAGAAATGGAGAAAAATTTCAAGGGATACACTGTGCAACACATCCCAAGGGCAGAAAACAACGAAGCAGATATGTTGGCAAAGGCCACAGCTCAAAACCAACCCTTACCCCCAGATGTTTTCTTCGAAATCATCACCTCTCCTTCAGTAAAGGAGAAAGAAGAGAAAATGGTAAACATTATAGAGCCATTCGATTGGAGAGCGCAAATCATGGCATATCTAAGAGATCATTATGAACCATCCGACGAAGTTGAACTCAACAGACTCAAGCAGAGGGCAAGGGGCTACGCCATAGTTGATGGGGAATTATACCAAAAGGTGGAAGTGAACTGACAAAAGCCTCTGATATCTCTCTGAAAAAGCTGACCCTTTTACACGGAGGCATGAGGGCTCCTTTTATAGTGCCCGAGGGTCACTTTTACATTCCAAAACTACTCTTTGTAAAGTTACATAAACATGAAAATGTTGGGGGTACATAAGTCCGCGGTAATCACGGGGATCCTTTCTAATTTACAAACGTGCCATTGCGTGTTCCAACTTCTTTCTTCTCCCGTAGCCAAGCTTCTCACGTCTCTTTGTATCTTCCTTGATATGCCGTTGACTGAGTCAGCCTCAGTTCCTTGGAATCCCTTCGTGAGCTTCGGAAATCTTCATTGAGCAGCCTCGGTGAGGTCTTTCCTATTTGTGCCGTTCTTCCGTTCTTTCCTGAAATCTTTGCCGTAGTGAAGATTTCCCAGAATTCTCGGATTCCTGAATATCACAAAACATAAGAGAGAAAAAGGAATCACAGTTTCTCAGGAATCCCGAGGGTCAGCAATGAGTTCACGCATGAAACAACATTTCATTCAACTATTTGGTTCACCAGAAAACTTTCTCCAATCATTAAAAATGATGTCTTTGGATTTGTTCACAGATCTAAAAAACTTCAGAACCTTCATGGAATTCCCAAGATAGCCGATGCGTGTCTTCTTGGAAGACTCCGAGAAAGATGATTTTAAGCCGATCCCCAACAGTAGCCCCTCGGGGAAGCGGGTTGACTCCGACGACTCGTTTCCACGAAAAAAGTTTCTTAGGATTGGTTAAAAACGTCACCCTCGGGCGTCGGAGGAGACACGCGTCGGCTTTTTATAGGGTAGCGGTTCATTTATCGAGGCGCCTTCTCGATGTATCCCTTCGTTCCTATAAATAGGAGTCCTGCGGTGGCTTTCGTTTTCACCGTTTGCCTGCTTTCGAATCTTCTCGGAATTTTTCTCAAATTCTTTGAAGATTCTTTGGCGCCCTGCTTCCTGAGTTCCGCTCTTCTTCTTCTCCGAAGGTAATTTTTTGAATTCCTTGTTTCTTTAGTTCTGTTTTTCGGTGTAGGAGATTAATTTTTGATTTGGTGTCTTCCTGATATTTTTGGTTTTTAGGTGGCTCGAGTGAGACATACTGCCAAGCCGATGACGGAAGAGGAAATTGCCCAGGCTACCGCCGCCCTAGGTTCCGAAATTCCGCAATCCTCTGAAGTACCTTCCTCCAGCGCCACCCCTCTGGTTTCGGGTTCTGAGGATATAACTCTTGAGGAGGGAGAAGTGAATTCGGGCGAAGACTCTGGAACTGAGGAGGACATTTCCCAGGTTGAAGTTGAGATGGAAGAATTAATGCCCCCAAAGGTTGCATACCCTCCCACTTTTGTTTTTGGAAAATCACTAGTGACCCCTGATCTGATCAAGGATTTTGAGGATGCGAACTTTTTTCCTTCTAGCTGTGGTCGTTCGCCAGCAAGCGAAGAAGTCCCTCAGCCTCAGCCTGATGAGGTGGTTGTCTTCAGAGATTTTTCACTGCTGGACTCAGATTTCCGTGCGATGAGCGTCTTCCTTCGATCTTAAATCGATTTCAAGTGAAGATCCACCAGCTTACGCCCAACTCTTTTCTGGAACTATCGAAATTTTTCTGGATTCAGAAAACTTTCGAGGGTCATATAAGTGCAGATGTCTTCGCTCGACTTTTTGAACTTCATATACAGCAGAAAATTATCAAACTTGATGACGATAATTTGTACGAAGCTCACTATGGCTGCAGTACTTTCAACACTCGTCGGAAGAATGCTAGTCAGAAAATCGAAAGGATTCAGCTTGCTCCTTGCAGTAATGACAAATGGGCAGATGACTGGTAGAGATTTTGGTTCTATGTCAAGGTTGATATGTCAAAAGAGATGGGTCTCGCCGGCCCTTTGAATCCTTTCTTTACACCCATTGGACCGATGACGGCTGTGTCCACTGCTTCTTTCAGTCGGAAATCCCAGGATTTTAAGAAGGGTGAGGATATGTTCTACTTCGCTTGCACTATCCTTGGTGGGTGAGATGTGATTGAAGAATACGTTGCTGCCAGCATATGGCCGTTGTCTTTTTGGGTGGCAACCTAATAAGATTGTGTACCTTTCCGTAGACTGGGCGACGTGCAAAGTTCCCTTTCCAAGATTTAATCTTCGCCTCTCCGAAAGTCAAAGTTTAGATGATTTTATTTTCCTTGTTGAGGAATTGGTGGTTGATATGGTTGGAAAATGCTACTTGAGCGAGTATAAACAATTCAAGAACATTGTGAAACACAAGCGCCGAGTGAACCGTGTTTTCTCAGAACTTGGCGCAGACCCGGCTCTGCGTCCGAGGCCTCCTGGCCCAAAAAAGTTGATGCAGGCACCTGGGGTTACTAGGTCGATTGCTATTGGCGTTCCCGCGAAGTCTCGGAAAAGGAAATGCCCTAAGGTTTTGGTGATTTCTGAGAAACCTTCCGCGCCCAGTAAGACTTCTGGAAAGACAAAAACCTTGGAAATGTCTAAGAAGATGAAACTGACTTCTGAGAGCTCATCTTCGACTCCTCGTAGCTCTGAAGCTGAAAAAACTGTGGCGGCAGCCTTGGCAGATTTGAGGAAAAAGAAAGGAAGTAAGAAAGTTATTTCCTCTAAGCCTCGTGCTCGTGTTGCGCCTGCTCTATCGGATGATGATGACGATGACAACCAGAAATCAGGTGATTCTTTGTTCCGCTGTGAGGTGGTTTCGGGCCATGTGGTGTGTTCTCCTTCCTCGGAGAATACCTTTGTTGATATTGAATCTCTTTCAGATAAGGAGCCTGCTGCTGCTGAGAAACTTGAGGCGTCCAAGATTTCCGATGCTTCCTCAACCTTGGAGAAGGGAATTGTTCTTTTGGAAAACCAGACGAACGACGGTGATGCTTCTCTTAAATTCATGGCTGATCTTGATAAAACCGTGCAGCGAGGTCCTCCTTCTCACTTTCCGCTTCTTATTCAAGGTCGGCAAGATGTTCCTGAGAGTGGGGGAGTTTCGGCCGAGACCTACGGATACAACCAGACCTTCGGAACAAACCTGAAGGGTAAGTTAATGTTTATTGGTGGTGCTAGGATTGGGAGGGATGATGATCCTTATAGCTTTGAAATGCTATGGAATGCTCCAGGATCGCTTGCCGCCTTCGCGAGTTCATCTGGAGGCGAGGCTTTGAAGAGGCCTTCTTTTTCTGCTCAAGATTTAGAAAAAATTCCAGAATCTTGTATAGAGACGGTTCAAGATGATGCTCATGCAATTGTGAAATCAGCACATGAAGATGTTGGTAACTACTTTGATCCTGCAGGTACGTTGATTTTGACTTGCGTTTGCTTTTCCATTATTTTGTTTTTAGTTTTGCTTACTGTGTCTTTTGCTGTGTGTAGTTTTTGAAGATGCTCTGCGGAAACTTCCTGCCAGAGATTTGTCAATGATCAGCACCATCCTTGGCCTGAAATCCGTGATTACTGGCAAAATCTCTTCTGAGAAAACTCGCGCTGATGAGAACCGTGCTCTTTCGCTACAAAGCAAAATTCTTAATCCCGAGCAAGAGCTATCTTCTTCGAAGAAACTTTCTGAGGAACTTGAAGTTCATAACAAGACTTTGAAGGAGATGGTGGAACTTGCTAAGGAAGGAAGAAAACATGTTGATGACGCCTATAAGATTTTAGAAGTTGAGCATGCGAAGCTTCAGAAATCTCATGAGGATGACTTGAAAATTATTGAAGAATTGCGCAGGACAATTGAGCGCGATGCAAACCAAATTTCGGATCTTAAGGTTAAAAATGCCGAAGCTATGAAGCAAAATGCAGATCTTGCAAAAGCAAATGGTGAGAAAGATCTTAGGATCATTTCTCTGGAAAAAGATCTTGCTGACCAGTTGAAGGTTATGAGTGATGGAGAAAAGAAAATTAAAAATAACTTTGAATTTTTGTTTGAGAAATACAGCGCAGCTCTTGGTGAGTATGGAGCTAGGCCAAATCCTTTTCCTGATGTTGAGGATCCAGTAGCAATTATTAACTGGCTTGTTGAAGAATTCAAAAGTCTTCCCGAACTTATTGGTTCTGCCAGTGATTTTGCTGCTGCGTTCTGCTCCGAGAGTCTTCTAAAGATGTTAGAGATTAAGGATTGTGCTGATCTTGGGAAGTTTTGTTCTTCTGGACTTGAGTTTCCCTCGGCATCTAGTGTTTCCATGATTCGTGCGAATGAGGATGTAAAGAATATTAAGAAGAATTTTGTTAAGAAGTTTTGGATGGTTGGTGGCAAGGAATTTGCCAAAGAAATTGCCCGTGCGAAGCTTGCTAAGGTATTTTTCTTCTTCTTGATATTCTTGTGAATGGCTTGGTTTCTTCATTTGTCTGTGCCATTGTTTGCTTATGGGCACTTTTGTTTGCTTCTTTCAGATTTTGGAAGATGAGGCGCAAGAAGAGCTTCGGGCGGCGTTGGAGATGAATCCCGATGATGGTGCTGCTGCAGAAACTGGTGAAAAGAGTGCTGAAGGCGTGAACGTTACTGATCCTGACGCGGCTCCGGCTGACACAGAGCAGGTTTAGGATTTAGGATGTTCCTGACTTTAAAGACTTTGAGATGGTTGTAAAAAGATTTGTAACACACTATTCCTGGGTAGGTCCTTGAAGGGGGCCTGCGCAGGACGTTATTCCTGTTCGCATGTACCATGAACGTGTTATGGCCAGCGGGGCCTCCTGGCGTCTGTATAAAGAAGCTTTTCCTGGAAAATCTTTTAGAGATTTTTGGATGTTCTGCTGCGAATACTTCTCGATGCATAGCTTTCCACTGGGTTGGTTTTTTACTTCTCGAGATGATTTTGCCGTTTCGAAGCTTGAAGAAGACACTGTGCGCTTTGTGAAGACGGAGCCCCTCAGCCCCTTAGCCGCGGATGATGATTTTGCGTATGTTTGTGATATTGCCGAACAGCGAGGTTCAAAACCTGGCCTTGTACTGGAACTTCCTCTGTAAAACGTTCTTTTTGATCCTTGTACTGTAAGAATTTTGTTGCAACGACACGCTATCCCTTGTGATGCGGAGAAGCAATTTAAGAATTGTTTTTGTAAAAAACGTCACCCTCCCTACCTTGCGTTTCGTATCATGAGGGCGTGTCATTTTCTTGGAAGAAGATAAGTCTTGAAGTTTACCTTGGTAGTTTTGAATAAGTTTTCTAAGGATAAGTCGATAAAACTTTGTAAACAGTTTTATGGACTTAAGATTGAAACTGTGTTGATATGACAACTCTCGGTTGTTTTCAACATGTAAGATGGCAAGACTCCCAAGGACCAAGACGAGAAGACCAGAGTTCATACGACAAGATCCCCTATCTATTCACAAGGATAAAGACACCAAAAGGCCATACATCCTAAAGGGCAGAAGGTCAAAATTGCAAGAGAAGCTCGCTCGCGAAAGATGGGCTCGAACCGGGCCAAAAAGGCCCTAGGCCGATCGGCCTGGCCCCTTTTTGTGGCGGTTCGGCCTCCCCTTTTTTGTGTGTGATGCTTATCGAACCCTAAGTCTATGCCTCCGCCGCCATTCGCGAAAAAGACCGATAAAAGCTCTCGAGGTCGACCACATCAAGGGATTCAACTTTCAGAGATTCAACCAAGGGAGAAAGCAAGGCGAAGAGCATCTTCCTCATCGATCTTCATCTACTTCGGAGGATTCTGCAACATGTCCCGCGCTTCAATGTGTAACATTATGGGGTAAAGTCCTTGTTTGTCCTCGGGGTCGAAGGGAGAGCTTGAGTTGTAATCACCAAATCTATGTTTTGGATCTATTTGCTATCATATTCATGTTGATGGTGCTTTAATCTTAATGGCCGTCTGGCTTGCTTAGGGGATGCATCGCTCGTAGCCTCATGTATCATGTTCCTTTTGTTCTTTATTTGATTACCCTCGTGTAGTGACTAGTACGCGAAAGGGAAAGGATTGAGCTCGGTGCATCCTTACCTTTGATAGTTTAGATCAGATGTTCTTGCTCGGTGGTTACATCTCTAAGTGATCCTAGATCCTTTGGACAATCATTCTTAATATCTTGTTCTCTCTATACAATTACTCTCTATGTTGATTTCTTTAACTTAGTTTAAACTAGTTCTTTACTCATACACACTTCACTCGATAAAAAGCTTTGAATTAATGAGATTAGTGCTTAGTTGAGCGTAGCAATCCACTTGTTCCACAGATTGATAAACCTTGGAGGATACTCTAAGGGAAAAGCTACAACCTACCCGTGCGCTTGCGGATCATAATTTGGCGCGTTATCTACCGTCAACAACCATCCGCAGTTGTTTTCTGAAAAAACTTCTTTACTTGTTTTTGACACTCCGCCTCATTTTCAGATTTTGTCATGTCATATGGTAGCTTCCTTTTAACAGGCTGCTTTTTCTCTTTCTTCGTCGCGGGGTTCGAGAATTAATGCATCATGAACTTAATGCATGATATATATACCTCGTCGGAACCTTCTGCATTAACCATGCGAAGGTCCTCATTGTTGTCGTGCTCGGCTTGGACGTCGATTTCCTCGGCGTGGGTGTTGTCGTGCTCGGCTTGGGCGTCACCTTCCTCGGTTATGTTCAGGAACCCATCCGCCTGGCTACGCACCTTGTCGGTGTAGGTTGAAAATTTGGTATTTGAATTGCCAGCAATAAGGTTCTCCATAATCCGGTCATGGTCCTCATTGTTATCCGTAACACAAATTTCTATGAATAAACACGAATTGCTGAGAATTTCTATGAATAACATGATTTTCTATGAATTTCTATGAATAACATGAATTTCTATGAATAACATGATTTTCTATGAATGACACAATTTTCTATGAATAAACAACAATTGCTAAGAATTTCTATGAATAACTTGATTTTCTATGAATTTCTATGAATAACAAGAATTTCTATGAATAAACAACAATTACCGAGAATTTCTATGGATTTCTATGAATAACATGATTTTCTATGAATAACATGAATTTTTATGAATTTCTATGAATAAACAACAATTGTTGAGAATTTCTATGAATAACATGATTTTCTATGAATTTTCGCGACGGTGCCTACCGAAGCGGACCGGCGGCGGTGTCGGCGGGGCGGAGGGGTTGGAGGACGGCGGTGTCAGCGGGGCGGAGGGGTCGGAGGACGGCGGTGCCGGTGGGGAAGAGGGGTCGGAGGACGGCGGTGCACTAAAATAAAGAAATGCACTAAAATAAATAACAAATAAAAAAACTTGCTAACTAATAAAAAATACACTAAAATAAATAACGATTTTCCTAATACACTAACAAATAAAAAACTTGTTGACGCAAGCCATTCATGGGCCCAAGCAGAGGGCGCGGCGGCGGCGCCAGTGGCCGCGGGGGCAGGGACGGGGAGGCAGAGAAACGGCGGTGAGACGGTGCCGGTGGGCCGGGGAAATGTCCCTACCACTGCGGCGGAGACGTAGAGGCGGGGAGCTGAGCCGGCGCGGGCGGGGAGGCGGGGTCGGGCAGTGAGACAGTGCCGGCGGGGAGCAGCAGGAGACGACGACGCGGCACCGGGGCGTGGAGCAGCCGGAGATCGACGGGGAATGACGGCAGGGACGTGGAGGTGGCGCGCCAGTGGGGAGCTGATGTGGCGCCGCGGCGCGGGCGGGGAGGCGAGGCCTGGAAGTGAGACGACGTCGACAGGGAGCACCACGGAGACGACGACGTGGCGCCGGGGTGTGGAGCAGCCGAAGATCGATGGGGAACGGCGGCGTGGACGTGGCGGCAGCACGCCGGTGGGGAGGCGGGGCCGGGCGGTGAGACGACGCCGGCGGGGAGCACCATGGAGACGATGGCGCGATGCCGAGGCGTGGAGCAGCCGGAGATCGACGGCGACCGACGCCGACGGATTTGGCTAACTATGGGAGGAGGGGGAGACACACACGATTATATACCCCTACCCCTTTAGTCTCGGGTCGTATTACGATCCGGGACTAAAGACCTTTTAGTTCCGGGTGGTGTTACGACCCGAGACTAAAGTGAGGCCTTTAGTCTCGGGTGGTAAGACCACCCGGGACTAAAGGGTTACTTTGTGCGGGAGCTCCCCGGGGCACAATTTCTCCCTTTAGTCCTGGGTGGTCTTACCACCCGAGACTAAAGGCCCCCTTTAGTTTCGGGTGGTAAGACTACCCGGGACTAAAGGGTAATTTTGGGCAGGAAGTATTTCCCCTCGTTTCTTTCCTCATTTTCTCATTCTTTCTCTTTGCAACTTTAAAAAATAGTAACTTGCAATAATTCAGCCATGCGAAATTATATTTAGTTAAAATCTAATAAACTCTACTTTGCTATGCAAATATATATTTTAGAGTTGTAAACATTCACTTTCAATTTTCATTTGCAATATTGATATGCATTCGCACTGAAATTCAATTAAACCGAAACAAATACTAAACCAATTCAAAAAAATATCAAACTTGGTGGTTCATTCACACATGAAATATCCAAACTTTACGAAAAATTTGAGACCAATACAACACTGCAAAGTGCATGAACTTCAGAATTGTTAAGAACTTAAGTGTATACACATGGTTTGATGAAATTATCCATATAGCTTTGTGAAGCACGTGTACTCCATCTATGTTGAAATGATCTGAATTTTTTTGTTGTCATTTACACCCAAAAAGATTGGCTCGCGTAAGATCTTAGATTTTTCTCATAATTAAATGTATTATTTTTTTGTGCTACAAGAGCTTAAATATTGTGAATTGCACATCGAAAACTCAAGAATTAGGATTCAACTTTCAGAAAATTAGTCTCCTAAGACACAATAGACCTTGTGGCCAAGTTTGGTACCATTCCGAATTTTTGAGGGGTGGACTCAGTTCAACATTTAATTACTAGGTGATGTCGCACATAAATTCAATTAAGCCGAAAAAAATACTAAACCAATTCAAAAAAATCTCAAACTTGGTGGTTCATTCTCACATGACATACCAAGCCTTATAAAAAGTTTGAGACTAATAAAAGAGTTGATCACATTAGCATTACACAATTCATTTGATCATTAATCGTTACAGTACGACATTAATCTCAAGCACGTGAGTACGATGTCTCTTCACGTCCAAGCAATATGCTTGGGTCAACTTCGTCAGCGAACGGAGGCATGCCATCAAACTGATCATAACCATCAGATTGAACTGTTTTGTCGTCGACTCCCACGATTACTCTTTTACCCGGAAGAACTATGTGACGCTTTGGCTCTTGTGGTCCTTCTTGGGGATTTTTATTTTTCGGTATGCTAGTCATATCCTCTGACATAGAAAACCTGATGCACATCTTTGGCAAGGACGAATGGATCATCTTTGAACCCAATCTTGGTCAGGTCCACTATTGTCATTCCATATTCATCTTTCCTTACACCAGTCAGTTTTACCTATTGGCAAAGAAACATAGGGATGTTCAGCGCCCCGTACTCAAGCTCCCATATCTCTTCTATCATGCCATAATAGGAGGTCTTGCACCTAGCGTTGTCGATGACGTCCATACAGACACCACTATTTTGGTTCGTGCTTTTTCGATCTTGAGCTCTTGTGTAAAAAACTATAACCATTTATATCATAAGCTTGAAATTTTACAATTGTGCTACAAGGTCCCGTGGCTAACAAAGCGAGTTGTGGATGAATCGTTGTGTTACCAACGAGTTGTTCACTCAACCATGAGGGAAATGTTTCCAAGTGACGGCGTGTAATCCAGACTTTGGATTTGGTTGGATTTTGAGAAGTAATAATCTGCATGTGTTCCGTCCTATACGGAGTCACCATGGATGATTGTTGTAGAATAGTTAGGTGTGCTTTATGGAACAAATCAGTATTATTGCTCAAACTTGATTTCCTTTCGATGGTTTCCATTCCCTGTAGCCTCCCCTCGTGTCGTGATACTGGAAGCCCAATCGAGTCAATTGAGTCGACAAAATCAACGAAAAACTCAATGACCTCCTCAGTTCTATATCCCTTGGCAATGCTTCCTTCTAGACGGGCACGATTAAGAACATATTTCTTGAGGATTGACATGAACCTCTTAAAAGGTCACATGTTGTGAAGGTATACTTGACCGAGAATAGTAATTTCTTTCACAAGGTGTACCAGGAGGTGCGTCATAACATCGAGGAAGGAAGGTGGAAATGCCAACTCAAAGCCGACAAGACGTTGAACTGCATCATTCTGTAGTTTTCCTAGCTTGGCCGGATCGATTGCTTTCTGTGAAATTGCATTGAGAAATGCACAAAGCTTTACGAGCAATAATCGTACATTCTCTGATAGAACACCCCTCAACGCAACTGAAAGCAAATGTGTCATCAACATGTGGCAGTCGTGGGCCTTTAGATTTGTGAACTTCTTGTCTTTCATATTTATGATCCCCTTTAAATTTGATGAGTAGCTAGACGGAACCTTCAAACTGTTCAGGCAATCAAACATGCTTTCCTTCTCTTTCTTGGTGAGAGTGTAACTAGCAGGACCTAAGTGTTGGTATTTCTTAACGTCACCACTATGGCGCCGGGATAGCGTGAGCGTGTAAGAATCACCCGGGTATACTGACGGGTGCGAACGAATCTGCAAGCGCACGGATACACTGTTGTAGCACTTCACCTCAGGAGTATTCCCAAGGGTATCGAATCCAAGGAACGGTATGGGGGACTCTACGAGTGACTATCCAAGGGAACATAGTCCCTGCTGAGGTAGGTGAGTGATGTGAAGTCTCCTGTAGGTTCTCGATTCTAGAGAGGAACAAGCTCGGATAAGATCTCGCTTCGGACACCGGCCCCTCCTGACTATAACAATTGGTTTACGGCAAAGGTTCGCCTACACGCTGTATCCGAACGTGGGGGATTTCAGAGGGTCCAGCGGCTGTCACTACCGCGACCTACCCCAAGAAAACTGTGGGATACAGGGCATTCGAATGATAACTAGCAGTCTAGACACCACATCTACACCACCGACTACTACTATAGCACGGCTACGTCTGACGTCCCGTAGAAACACTATAGCACTCCGTATAAATACGGAGCGACGAACTCGCGAGGTTGAGCTAGACCTTACTCGTCACTGAGTCGATTCGCGCAAGGAGATATGATTGATACTTGGTCTAAATCAGATATGCATGAGTTCACTATATTCTAACAGACAGGCAATCATACAAACGAGATGCAAACTTATGCGATGATAACAGAAGATCTAGGGTCGTGTTCGTGAAGAACACGAGCCTCTAACTTATGAACAAACGCAAAAGTATGAATACTTGCTCGTCAACTAGATCGAGGAGGCACGTTCATTAAGAACGTGAGCCTCTAAATGATGAACGAACGAAGAACTCAAGAACAACTCATTCATGCATGAGAACCACTTTAGTCTAAATAGGAAATAATGAAATACTCACTTTAGTCTAAATGAAGAACAGCATCGCTCACGAGATACAAGGGGATGATGGATGATGAACGGATCATCACCACCTCACCTCTACTCATCCACACACTCCTCTCTACCTAGCACCACCTGGTCTAGATCCTCCACACACACACACACTCATGGTGGGATGAGGTTTCACCTCCACCAAGAGAGAATGAGAGAGGGAGAAAGAGGCAAAGGTGAGAAATGGCTTCAAGTATGCTTCACCCTCTTCTTACCCCCCCTCTCCTCCTATTTATAGGCTTGTGCAACCAGCGTGAGAGCACCCAAACACCCCGGGGATGGCCTCAGGACCAATGGCCGAGCACCACATGGAAGAACCTGAGTGGGCGCCACAAGGTCGGTTCGGCCGACCTGTGGGGTCGGCCGACCCCCTGTGGGCACCACTCGGGGTGTGCTTTCGTGTGGTGGCTGCCCTGTGGGTCCTGAGGTCGGTTCCCGGTGTCCACGTGGTTTGGATGCGGTTTAGGCGCTCTGGTGGGCCATAGGATCCATGTGATGTCTGCATGGCGGCTTCTGATTCGCCGAGGCTTCCTTCCTTGGTTTGGTGATGTCATGGATCCAGGGGATGCTTGCATGCAGCCTCTCATTGGCTGAGCTCAACTTGCTAAGATCATGAGGGTGTCTTTTCTCTTCATTTCTTATGCCAAACACCTGCATTCAACTTAGCATAGCCACTGGTGGAATTTGTCAGTTTAAACCCCTATTCTAGTGTGGATGCTTAGTTCTTATGATAAAATGCAGGGATTGACGGCTCTAATTTAGGTACTTAACAGCCGTCAACAACTCCCCCACACTTTCCTTTTGCTCGTCCCGAGCGAAAGGGGAGATCACATGAGTTTAAACCAAAGGTATAGAACAAACATAGGAGTTATTCCAGGTCATACCTCGCTCTTGTGAACTCTGTGGATTGGCTACAATGCCATCTTGGGTAGTTGATAAGAGGAATGACCACGAATCGAGTCTCTTAAGCACCTGTTGGTCAGCACTTGGGGTTTTCATGATAATTTTTAAAGAAAAAGAACTGCTCTGCCCTCCTTCTTTGATTCTCTCGGATCGCTCAATGTGTATATGTCCTCACCAAGGCATTAGATTGCCTTTCTTCACCCTACTTCTAATAATGGCTGTATTTGGAGCTCAGGGTAGGTATGAATGATAGGGCATACTTGCATCACATATATTGCAAAGTCAAAAACTGGATCCATAGAGAAAATCAAATCATACAATCAGATCAAGATGTGCACATGTATGGGTACGGTGAGTATGGTAAGGTGGATACTAGGCCCAAAGTGGGTGCTTGAGATTACCATACATATATGATGAATGTTGATTGATGATGAGGTGGACACTAGCCCCGGAATGGATACTAGTTATCACCATCTAGATTATGGAACTCCTTTTTGCATGATTCTCCCTCTAGTATAAAAATCTTTTGAGAACATGGCTATCTCTATATTTTTTCGTGGACATTCATGTGTCCAACTCTTTTTTTTCCGATACTGGACCTTCATGTGTCCATATTTTTTTTAAATAGCCATGTCTCTTGTGTAACAAAAACTAGGAGGGAGAGATCAACACTTATGGAGCCTTATTTTCACGGAATGGATTAATAATACAATGCTAACTTCTAGTGTAGAAGCATAGCAAGGGGGAAATGGTGGTGTGCACATGAATCTTGACCATGAAAATAATGAAAAGAATTCTCACAAGGGTCACGGAATTTGACAAAGCTCAATGTAATAACAAGCAGCATATGAGTATAAGGTTTTCAACTAAAAACATCATATGGCTTTGGTAGGACGGTGGCACATCAAAGAGGAGCTTTGCAAGAGCATTTTTTTCGAAAACAAAATTATCCCAAGGGCCGGAACCAACAGAGTTAAGATCATGTCATCAAGTCATATCTCACTTGCCAACTACTTAGATAAGCATGTTGTCCTTATGATGATATTGTTCACAAACCTCAAGGATATAAACGAGGAATAAAACTTATGCATGTCAACCCTAGGCATGGAGTAGGCATGTCCATAGATTTCTTGAGTTGATTTATCAAACATGAGTATATAAACTCAGAAATCATGGTGAAATGAGGAAGAAATGCAAACCAGCGCTGATTTTTGTGTGGACCAGACGGGAATTCCTGTGATGCGCACGAATGCATGTCCCGTTCAGGTTCTCTAAGCGTGGTCGATCGTAAGCGCTGTGTGAGCGTATTGTGGGTGCAATAATGATCCGTCGTGTTCGCGCCTGGAGAGTGCAACTCTCCCCCCCCCACACTATTTTGAACCTGGGTGCAGTTCTTCGATACAAAAAAGCAAAAACAGGAATAACTAACACACGAGTGACTCAATCGGGTTACATGCTCGGTGGAGCCAAAATTTATTTATTCAAGTTCACTAATAATAAAGAAATAGGCACTTACACAAATGATGGAATAAAGGAAATAAATGGAAGGGAAACAAATTAAGGTAAATAAATTAAATCTAACTTAAGCGCCTATGAAGGGAAATAAAAGCGGGGCACGACCCTCTACTCAGCAAAGAGGGCTTCCAAACCCTCGACTTCAATCAACTGCTGCAGCTTGGCATTCATCTCCTCACGTGTCTTGAGGAGAAGGTTCCTGAGCTGCCGATATTCCACTCGCTGCCTTCTCACAGTCTTCATCAAGAGGTCAAACTCAAAGTATGCCTCTGCCAGGTCATCTGCTATCTTGCCCACACGGAGGTTCCTCCTATTAGGCAATGAAGCTAGGATGTCACCAAGCTCTGTCTCCCAATCTGGCAGATAACGCTTAGGCACCCCGCAGCTGTCCTTAGGGGTCCTCACTCCAAAGACGCGAAACCTGGTCTGCGGCTGCGGGGCTTCATCCCACACATCCTGCTCGTACTTATGGCAAAAGGAGTCGCCATCTTCATCAAACAGAGATCCTGAGAAGCGTTCTCCAGCCTTTAGTGGCAGCCCTGGCCAATTATCAAATAGCACCTTCTTGCTCGATCCAGGGGCCGACTTCTTCCCTAGGACGTTGAACAGGGAGCATTGACTGGAGAAGGTTGGAGGTGAGGATGAGCCGCGCCTAGCTGGGGGCTCTACCGAGTCTCCAGTAGGGCTTCTCTCCTTCCTCCCTCGCTCTGGTGTCGTCAAATCGTCCTGAGTTCCGTCCCATGGATGAAACTCGCTGCCCCCGAGGTCGCTGAAGCAGAAGGACTTCTCCCCCTTGAAGCCAGCGGAAGCCATCGGGCAGAGGTGAGGAAGGCGGTGGAGCGGTGAGAGGAGGATCGAGCAGAGGAGATGAGGTTCTGCGCAACGCAAAACTCCGTCACGCAGCGAGAGAAGGGTTTCTGGAGGACGAAAGAGTGCGCACGCGAAAAACGAGAGGCGGCGGCGGCCCTAGTGGGTTGGCCGACCTAGGGGGTCAGCCGAGTCCATCTGGGCTTCGCTGGGCCTCAGCTTCGGTGTGCGGGCTCTGGCGGGGCTCAAGGTCTCTGGGTCAGGTGGCCCACCAAATCTAAGGTCGGAGGCGTCAGCAAGGGCTAGAATGGTATTTTGGGCACAATACTGCCTTCTACCCCAAATAACTTTACTTAAACCTCTTTATAAACTTTAATAGCTCAACTTGGGGACTTTACCTGGACTCATACCTGGATGAAGAGTTATTGTTGCCCTGTTGCACATATCGTCCATTTTCTCTGATGATATCCTCCTGCTATGCTCTGTGGTCCTCCTTGCAGGTTTCTTTATGATAGGACGTATTTTCCTTCCTGCATGGTTAGTGTATATGTGCGATGCAAGCTGTATATATGGTAAAGCAGAGATAAACCTCACAACCATCCTAAGGGAACTATGATGGGTAACCTTAGAAAGGGAGCGCAGCTAGGAAGGCTGTAGCACTATGGACGAGAGATAACAGAGGTGCTGGAGTTGAGCACAAAATCCGGGCCTAAAGCCTAGAGTGCTCTAAGAGTGAAGCTTTTCACCTCTAGAACTCAATGATGATCGGACCCCAGATTGAGTGAGTGAAAGGTTATGGGTCGAACGATTATTTGAGCTGAAGGTCGAGAGTGACGGACTTGCTAGTTCATCCTCTCCCTGGGTTGACAAAGGACCTCACCCTCACCTAAGTAGGATGACACCTAAGCTAACCCAGCTTCCAATGGGAGTGTAAAGGATAGATGTGTAACCACACTCCCGCAGGGCATCGATCAGGTCAAGAAGTGAAGAGTAAGATTTACATCCACTTGACTTGATCGGCATCGGTCTTAGCTTGAGCTTAAGATAATGAGATGGATTGCTCAGCTAGACCGGATATAAGTTTGTGCTTCCGTAAGCCGAAGATATGGAAGTTTTACTGCGCTAGGGCTCGTGCCTTAGCATAACCCTCAGTGTGGCGGCACCTCAGATTGAGCCTTGACATGAAGCACGAGAAACTTCTACCGTGACCTCTCCTGGAGAGTTGCAGGCAAGGTTGAAGTGATCATCCCCGCCAGGAACGATTCTTCTTCCTCGACCACTACTCTCCTCCTTCCCTCGAGACTAAGTCTCGAAGGCCGGGTTTTAAAGAGAAGAAACGATAGGGGAATCTAGGGGCAGAATTTGCACTAGGTGCTCTTTCCCATAGATTCCTGCCAGTGAGGAGTGATATCTTCGACCAGAGCATAGAGAAATTTGGCATGTAAGCTCGGGCTCTCTCGAAGATTGGCTTAGGCATTTCGACATTTTCTCGTTTGGCTACCTCGTCACTTGAGTCAGGTGGGGAGCTGAAATCTCAGATTTCTCCTAGAATTTCCAGTCCTTGTTCTGGCTCTAAGAACACAAAGGCGCCTCCCGAAATGGCATCAAGCGTCATGCCACAATCTCTCCGTAAACCAAACCGGAAATGCTGCAAGAGCACTGGGTCGGGTAGACCAAGGATTGGGCACGTTTCAACCAAAGAGGCAAAACGATGCCATGCCATGCCCAAGGTTTCCTTCTCTCTTTGTTTGAACTTGAGGATTGCCATTCTTAAGGAAACGACTCGCCGTAGCGGAAAGAATCGAGTGCAAAAAGATGCTCGCAATTCCTCCCAGCGTAGGTGGGTGCAACCAAAATAATGGTACCAAGGTTTCGCTTCCCCGGAGAGGGAGAACGGAAACAGGTTCCTCTTAAGAACATCTTGTGTTGCCCCAGTGTTACCCTGGTGGAACACAATTGCTCAAAGTCTCTTACGTGATCATAGGGATTCTCATGATTCATCCCCGAGAAGGGTTTTTCCTCAACTAGCTTCATGAGAGATGGGTGAACCATACAAGGTGTTAGAAGAGCGGGTTGTCTCCAGAAAGTTGATTCCAAGGTTTCACTCATAATGGGCGGAAGGTGTGTATAAGGATAACCTTCCTGGGGTAGTGGGGGTAAAGGTAGAAACAAAAGATACGAGGATAGTCGGGTTCATAGATTCTCGACAACCGTTCCCCGGCAACGGTGCCAGAAATGCTTGTTGGTATTTCTTAACGTCACCACTATGGCGTCGGGATAGCGTGAGCGTGTAAGAATCACCCGGGTATACTGACGGGTGCGAACGAATTCGCAAGCGCACGGATACACCGTTATAGCACTTCACCTCAGGAGTATTCCCAAGGGTATCGAATCCAAGGAACGGTATGGGGGACTCTACGAGTGACTATCCAAGGGAACACAGTCCCTGCTGAGGTAGGTAAGTGATGTGAAGTCTCGATTCTAGAGAGGAACAAGCTCGGATAAGATCTCGCTTCGGACACCGGCCCCTCCTGACTATAACAGTTGGTCACTACACGGCAAAGGGTCGCCTACACGTTGTATCCGAACGTGGGGGATTTCAGAGGGTCCAACGGCTGTCACTACCGCGGCCTGCCCCAAGACAAACCGTGGGATACAGGGCATTCAAAGGATAACCAGCAGTCTAGACACTACGTCTACACCACTGACTACTACTATAGCACGACTACGTCTGACGTCCCGTAGAAACACTATAGCACTCCGTATAAATACGGAGTGACGAACCCGCGAGGTTGAGCTAGACCTTACTCTTCGCTGAGTCGATTCGCGCAAGGAGATATGATTGATACTTGGTCTAAATCAGATATGCATGAGTTCACTATATTCTAATAGACAGGCAATCATACAAACGAGATGCAAACTTATGCGATGATAACAGAAGATCTAGGGTCGTGTTCGTGAAGAACACGAGCCTCTAACTTATGAACAAACGCAAAAGTATGAATACTTGCTCGTCAACTAGATCGAGGAGGCACGTTCATGAAGAATGTGAGCCTCTAAATGATGAACGAACGAAGAACTCAAGAACAACTCATTCATGCATGAGAACCACTTTAGTCTAAATAGGAAATAATGAAATACTCACTTTAGTCTAAATGAAGAACAGTATCGCTCATGAGATACAAGGGGACGATGGATGATGAACGGATCATCACCACCTCACCTCTACTCATCCACACACTCCTCTCTACCTAGCACCACCTGGTCTAGATCCTCCACACACACACACTCATGGTGGGATGAGGTTTCACCTCCACCAAGAGAGAATGAGAGAGGGAGAAAGAGGCAAAGGTGAGAAATGGCTTCAAGTGTGCTTCACCCTCTTCTTACCCCCCTCTCCTCCTATTTATAGGCTTGTGCAACCGGCGTGAGAGCACCTAAACACCCCGGGGATGGCCTCTAGGACCAATGGCCGAGCACCACGTGGAAGCCCCTGAGTGGGCGCCACAAGGTCGGTTCGGCCGACCTGTGGGGTCGGCCGACCCCCTGTGGGCCCCACTCGGGGTGTGCTTTCACGTGGTGGCTGCCCTGTGGGTCCTGAGGTCGGTTCCCGGTGTCCACGTGGTTTGGAGGCGGTTTAGGCGCTCTGGTGGGCCATAGGATCCATGTGATGTCTGCATGACGGCTTCTGATTCGCCGAGGCTTCCTTCCTTTGATTGGTGATGTCATGGATCCAGGGGATGCTTGCATGCAGCCTCTCATTGGCTGAGCTCAACTTGCTAAGATCATGAGGGTGTCTTTTCTCTTCATTTCTTATGCCAAACACCTGCATTCAACTTAGCATAGCCACTGGTGGAATTTGTCAGTTTAAACCCCTATTCTAGTGTGGATGCTTAGTTCGTATGATAAAATGTAGGGATTGATGGCTCTAATTTAGGTACTTAGCAGCCGTCAACAACTCCCCCACACTTGCCTTTTGCTCGTCCCGAGCGAAAGGGGAGATCACATGAGTTTAAACCAAAGGTATAGAACAAACATAGGAGTTATTCCAGGTCATACCTCGCTCTTGTGAACTCTGTGGATTGGCTACAATGCCATCTTGGGTAGTTGATAAGAGGAATGACCACGAATCGAGTCTCTTAAGCACCTGTTGGTCAGCACTTGGGGTTTTCATGATAATTTTTAAAGAAAAAGAACTGCTCTGCCCTCCTTCTTTGATTCTCTCAGATCGCTCAATGTGTATATGTCCTCACCAAGGCATTAGATTGCCTTTCTTCACCCTACTTCTAATAATGGTTGTATTTGGAGCTCAGGGTAGGTATGAATGATAGGGCATACTTGCATCACATATATTGCAAAGTCAAAAACTGGATCCACAGAGAAAATCAAATCATACAATCAGATCAAGATGTGCACATGTATGGGTATGGTGAGTATGGTAAGGTGGATACTAGGCCCAAAGTGGGTGCTAGAGATTACCATACATATATGATGAATGTTGATTGATGATGAGGTGGACACTAGCCCCGGAATGGATACTAGTTATCACCATCTAGATTATGGAACTCCTTTTTGCATGATTCTCCCTCTAGTATAAAAATCTTTTGAGAACATGGCTATCTCTATATTTTTTCGTGGACCTTCATGTGTCCAACTCTTTTTTTTCCGATACTGGACCTTCATGTGTCCATATTTTTTTAAATAGCCATGTCTCTTGTGTAACAAAAACTAGGAGGGGGAGATCAACGCTTATGGAGCCTTATTTTCACGGAATGGATTAATGATACAATGCTAACTTCCAGTGTAGAAGCATAGCAAGGGGGAAATGGTGGTGTGCACATGAATCTTGACCATGAAAGTAATGAAAAGAATTCTCACAAGGGTCACGGAATTTGACAAAGCTCAATGTAATAACAAGCAGCATATGAGTACAAGGTCGGTTCGGCCGACCTGTGGGGTCGGCCGACCCCCTGTGGGCCCCACTCGGGGTGTGCTTTCGCGTGGTGCCTGCCCTGTGCGTCCTGAGGTCGGTTCCCGGTGTCCACATGGTTTGGAGGCGGTTTAGGCGCTCTGGTGGGCCATAGGATCCATGTGATGTCTGCATGGCGGCTTCTGATTCGCCGAGGCTTCCTCCCTTGGATTGGTGATGTCATGGATCAGGGGATGCTTGCATGCAGCCTCTCATTGGCTGAGCTCAACTTGCTAAGATCATGAGGGTGTCTTTTCTCTTCATTTCTTATGCCAAACACCTGCATTCAACTTAGCATAGCCACTGGTGGAATTTGTCAGTTTAAACCCCTATTCTAGTGTGGATGGTTAGTTCTTATGATAAAATGTAGGGATTGGCGGCTCTAATTTAGGTACTTAACAGCCGTCAACACTAAGTAATCATCATCATCATCATCATCATCATCATCATCATCATCATCATCCTCCTCTTGCGGAACTTTTTTATTCTTATGAAAATCCTTTCAAGTCCCGTCATGCTTCTAATGTATCCTTCGAGTTACCGTAACAACTCATGAAACCTAGCAAATTCACGCAAAGATTCTTCGTAAGGTGCATCACGTCAATTGCGTGTCGGACCTCAAGAATTTGCCAATAAGGTAGCTCCCAAAATATAGATTTCTTCTTTCACATTGGTGCACGCCCGTTGGCATCAGTTGGAACAGGTTCACTACCGGCACCCTTTCCAAAGACTACCCTTAGATCCTTTACCATCTCAAATACGGCGTCTCCATTAAAAAGGGGTGGCTTCGTACGATGATCAGCCTTCTCTTTCCAATGCATCCCTTTCTTCCTTAAGGGGTGATTAGTTGGAAGATAACAACAGTGCCCCCATATACACAACCTTCTTACAATTTTTGAGATGAATACCTTGTGTTTTATGTAAATAGTGCGTGCATGCCCGATATCCCTTGTTTGTCTGCCCTGAAATGTTACTTAGAGCAGGCCAATCGTTGATGGTTACGAACAACATTGCTCATAGATCGAAGTTTTCTTGCCTATCCTCATCCCACACACGTACACCCTTTTCCTGCCATAGCAGTAATAGTTCCTCGACCAATGGTCTTAGGTACACATCAATGTCGTTGCCAGGTTGTTTTCAACCTTAGATGAGCACGACATCATAATGAACTTTCGCTTCATGCACATCCAACCAGGAAGGTTGAACATGCATAGGGTCACAAGCCAAGTGCTATGACCACTGCTAAACTCGCCGAATGGATTGAAACCATCTGTACTTAAACCAAACCTTATGTTCCTTGCTTCCTTAGCAAACGGTTTAAATTCTCTATCAATCTTTCTCCACTGAGACCCATCAGTCGGATGTCTCAGCATGTTGTCTTCTTTACATTCCTCTTTGTGCCATGTCATCATCTTAGCATTTGCTTTGTTCCTGAACAAATGCTTCAAACGTGGTATTATAGGAAAATACCACATAACCTTCGCCGGAACTCTCTTCGTCTTGTCGCGATGCCCTTGGAGATCACCAGGATCTTCATCTCGCCGAATCTTATAACGTAGCGCTTCACACACAGGACAATGTCACACCTGTTTTTCCAAAGAAAACCAAGTGCAAACCTATATGCATGCCAGGATCAAATCTCATGCATATAGTTGACATAAGTTAATAACAGAAACAATATCACGTAAGAAAATCAAAGATTATCAGAGATTTACGCTTTATACTGGAAACGAAGGCACCAAACTTCACAGGCAGACGACTGGGGGTTGCGTACGCCTAGCAACAACACCATCTTCAACAGCTTCACATATCCTCTCCTTCTGAGCAGCAGTTTAGCAAGGTTGAGTACACTTATGGTTGGTACTCAGCAAGTCCACAAGAAATAACCAGAATTCAATTTAAAGTCCATCTTCAAGTTTATTAATCATGTGAGGGTCCAGGCCGCTCTTGACCGTGAGCACGGCTTATCAATTAGTTTTAAACTCTGCAGAGGTTGTACACTTTCACCACAAGTCGCGTAAAAGTTCAGAAGAACTTTGGACCCAACCATGCTGTGCAAAAGTAGGCACAATACCACACTACCTAGGTGTGATTGCATAGGGACGCTACGAGGCCTTTACAAAGATTCCCAGATGTATAGCAACCCACTAGGTTTCAGGCCGCAGTAGGGCATAAAGTCCCCTAGTAGGTACCGTGTCTTAGCCAAGCCCAACTCCCTACTAGAGCGAGTCTATACTCTATCAACGCCTCCCCTTTTGTCCCTTTCGGGTAAGATCACTACAACATCAAGGTCTCTAATTATTCAGCCAAGACAGAGCCATATGTCTTGTGGTTGCACTGTTTTCCTGGGTGGTCGCTCCATGTTCCGATTAAAGCATAGTATTCTTGTAAATAAAGCATAGGTAGAAGGGTGGTTAGGGACACTTGCCTTTCTCCAACGAAAAACTACTCTTACTGCTCCTCAGCTCTTGTCTTCTTGGAACTCTTTATCTTCAAAGCAAATGAACAACGATCTTCTACTCGAAGCAATCATCGGGCACAAACATACAAAGCAAAAATACAAGTGCAACTAAGAACAATGCACCAAACAAAAGAAAAGCATTAAAAGAGCGCACTAAAGGATAGGCTCGATTCTATGGTTACACAACGTTGAGAACGTATCTAAGGTTGAAGAGACAAAAGCTATCGAGGAACTTTTATCAAACAACAAGAGACTATGAGCTTGGTTTATTTTAATTAGCAAAAGATATGTAAAGGATATTTCATAAGGAAAATATCCTAAGTTGGATTTAAAGCAATTTAAACTTTATTTATAAAACCGGTGTAAAGAGCTAATCATCTTTTATTTATAAAGATTCATATTTAAGTTATACCAATTAAACATTAACTTGGAAAAACTAAACTATATGAATCTTCTAATCGTAGGTTTATGATTCGAGTAGATCATATTATTACTAAAAACATTATAACATTGGCATTAATCAAATTTATATTTATTGCAAAAATTGGTGTAAAAGCCTATTCACTTTTAATTATCAAAAGGTTAATTTAAATATTAAACAAATTAATATTTGGTTATGAAAAACCGAGATGTAACACTAATTAGATTTTATTTACAAAAGCATGTAAAATAATCATTAATCAAATTAACATTGATTATGAAAATGTAACATCCCTGATGTTTAATTATGCTAATGACTTTAATTAGAGGTGCTAATCATGATTAATTAGCTCCTAAGCATGTTTGACTTGATCTTGCACACATTTGCACAAATGCCCTTGGTCAAAGTCAAATTCTTGGTCAAACCCATATAGATCCCAAAAGGCTGATTTGGTTTTCTTGCGCGTTCTCCAAATTTCTCTATAGAAGTTCAAAATCGGCCAATATAAAAGTTGTTCCTTATTTCCGGGAACACATTTTTCGTAATTGGCAGACATTTTAATTTTGAGTGCAAAGCCGCTTAAATTCGAGATGAAGTTCCTGCGCACAATAGCTTAGGACCGAGTTTTCCAGCAACTTCAACACGTTTTCCCCACAAATCCGTTGATCAAAACATAGGTCGCCCTTTGTGAAAGTTGTAGGTCTATAGCTCCTCTACAACTTTTATTTTTGGATATTTTCAAGTGTGTTGACATTTTCGGGAGTTATGCAATTTCGAACAGTGGTACTCGGAATTAGAAATGTCGTCGCCGTCGCTTGGCCAAGCCAGAGCGCGCGCACGCACGCCAGAGCCGCCCTGCCACGCGTCGAGCCGCGCAAACTCCGGCGTACGGACGCACCAGCGTCTCCGCTGTGGACCCGCTTGTGCCCTCGACTACTCCGCATCCCCTCCCCGCTATGAGCCGCGCCCAGGAGCGCATACGCGACCAAACGCGGGCCCGACCGGCCACGCGCCGTCGCCCGGCCATGCCGCGCCGTGCGCCAAGTGGCCCGCTTACATGACGGATGACTCGTCCTCGAGTAGCTCACGCGCGTCGCCCCTCTTCCTTCTTAAGCCAGTCGAATCGGCCGGTCTTCGTTTTCCTGCGCGCCGCCGGTTTTGCCCGAGCAAGCCGCCGTCCGCTGCTCCATCCCTGGCAAGCCACGGCCTTCCTCCCCGTGCGCGTCACCACTACCCCGTCTCCTCTCCCACATCCCCTCCTGCACCTCCCTGAACCCGCCACGCCACCGCTGGACTGCCAGACCGCGCCGGGTGCCGAACAAGACAGAGCAGAGCCGCCGCCGCCGTGCATTACTGCGCCGCCGCCGAGCCAGCTCTCCCGCACCAGACCAAGCGCCTCCGGCCGCTCCTACTCCTTCCCCGGGACCTCCTACATCCCCCGTCCGCACCACCGCCCTGCAATTTTGGCCGCCGTCGCCGGGAGCCGCACTCCGGCGAGCGCCGTCCTGCGCGCCACCGCCGGAGCTCGCCGGCGCCAGCTCCGGTCGGGCCGACCACCCCGGCGACCCCAGGTGAGCCCCCAGGTGCCTCCCGACCACGCACTCGCGCCCCTCCGCCCCTGCTCCGGCCACCGGAGTTGGCCCCTACGCCGGCGAGGGCGGTTATGTGAGGATTGAGTTCTTCACAGGGAGTTTTCAGCAAACCAGGGATCCATGTGTAATTTCTGGAAAATCTGTCAAGGGCCCCTCCATAAAAGTGTTTTAGGGTTTCAGCTGTAACTTCAAAAATTCGTAGAAAATTGTAGAAACATCGGAAAACTGTAAATCCAACTGTTCTGGAATCCTTGTGAGTAGATCTACAACTATTACAAAAGTTGTATAGTGTTTTTCTGTTTAGTTTTTAAATGTAAATTCAAACCCAGTTTGAGGCACATTTGTTGTAGTTCAAAATGTACATATGCAAATGCAATGAAATTTGTATATGTTGTTGTGTTCTTCATGTTCAGTTTTGTGACCAAGTTTCACACATGTTTGTGATATAGAACTCTAGTTATGATTTTTGTAAGATCTATGTTGGTTTAAGCTTGATGCTTTTTATAGTTCCCTCAAAATATAATTTCTTTCAGCACCAATGCACCCTAGGACTTGTTGTGATGTTAATCACCGTTGGAAATATAATGATGATTTTAGGAATCTGTTTGAGTAGTGTTTGGTATTTATGCTTGTAATGGATGTCAAATTCATAACTTGAAATATATGATGAATCCACTTGAACATGTTGGGTTAGAACTTAGTTTTAACATATTGGAGCTGTAGAAAAAGTTTGGGATCAAAAGGGCTAGTAAACCTTTTTGTGTGAATTAATGAAGTTTATCTAGGCTGTCTTTTGTCTTTTTCATTTAAAATAATATATAAATGATCTGGAGCTGAAAATTTATATTTAAGTTTAGTTTAGTCATATACTGCTCTGGTAAAATTTTCATGACAGTTGGAGTTGTATTTTATTTATTATGATTTATGGATGAATGCTAGTTATAATGGAATATACAACTTTATTTTATCTTTTAATTTGATTTAAAGGTGTTTAAGCTCAGTTGCTATTTAAAATGAATTTAAGCACACACCCACATGCTGATGGTGTAGTTTGTTAGTTTAACTTTCTTAGATATGCACACAGTCACCATCAAAGGCATAGTTAGTCCACCATAATCCACCCCTTAATTTTAATGAAGTTTAGTAAGCTAAATTGTTTATATGTGCACACAATCTCCATTTATATAAATGTTAGTTCACTCTCACCACACACCATACTTTTGTGAGCTCTCTTGTTTGTTTTGATGTATGTGGCCAACAAGAGTTGGGTTTAATTGTAAAATATCTCACCTTCACCTTAATACTAATGCATATGCATAACGTGTAGATCTACCCGACGGGACTTACACGCTCACCCAGGAGGAGGAGGGATCTGCTAGTGGGGAGTTGAACCAAGTTAGTGGGCAGCAAGACCAGGACCAAAGTCCAGAAGAGCCCAAGGCTAGTGTTGAGTCCGAGGAAGGCAAGCACCGGAGTCACATATAACCTTTTTGGATTAAAAGCGCATACCCTTTTACCTTTCCAGTATTCATGCTTTACTTTGTGCATTTAAGTTTCAGGAGTTGTTTGAAACCTAGATGCATGATCCTTAAGACTCCTATGCTCTTTTACTAGTATGTTAAGGGACGCTAGTGCCATGCTCTAAGGATACGGTATAAGTCGAGTAATGACTCATTGCTCGCGAGATATAAGATGCTTATGTTGGAATCATAAGTTGGTTAAATTGACTCGCTCATGTGGTAAGAGCAATGGGTTCGGTCTCGACCGTGTAGCATGGTGCTGGTCTAAGCTTTTGAACGTACCAAGTGCTTGTCGGGAATGGGACCGGTAAGCCTAGTACCTAATGAACCAGTGCGGGGACTTTATCGCTACTAATCTTGAGATGCGTCTCCCGGTTTGATTCCGGTAGTGCAAGTGTGAGTCTGGGCGTGCCGTGTGAGGGTGTCCCAGTAACCTTGTACTTAGGACTGTGGCATCTGTCCCTAATCTGGGGAGTGACGGGAACCGCCTGGTCGGGGTAGACCCCGCATTTGTTTTTCTTTGGATTCTTTTGGGGTCTACCTTCTTCCGTGTATCTTGGGTTTACCTTGCAAGGATATAAATCGATCGATCGTCGGTCACTCGCCGTTATCTGAGTCGGCTTGACCACTGGCTACCCCATGTTTATTTATGAAACATTTTGGATTAATATTAATGCTTGATTAATCTTGTTTGTACAACCATGCTTGTTTAGTTAGGTGCTTACCTAGAATGGTTAACATACTAGAACTTGAGCTAAAATTTGAAAGTAAGGATCAACTCTTAGTTGCTTTTGGCAAAACAAACCTACCAAGACAAAAAGGCTTTGCATGTCTAGTTGTGTCTTTTATTTTTGACGGGTCAGTCTTGCTAAGTATTAGAATACTCAGCCTTGCTTTTTTGTGGTTTTCAGGTAACCCCATCTGGCCTGGTGCTATTCCAGATGGATGGGAAATTGAGTGGGAGAACGATGATGAAGAGTGATATGCATGGATGGCCTCCTGTGTGTATCATGCGTTTAGTTTAATTTTTCCGCTGTTTCAACTCTGAACCTTGTTTACTTTTATGTACTGAAAAACCTGGTTTGTAATATTAAGTACTTATGAACTTTTATGTAATGTAATGATGTACTCTGGTCCCGCCTTCGTGTGGGCTTGGCGCATATCTCGTTCCTGTGAAAAGTGATTTATCGGGCATGACCCGGCAGAGGCGACAAAATAGCTCTTGGTTATCTCTTATGAGCCAAGTGGACCGGCTTAAGTGATAATCCGGATTTATTTTGGGCGGTTCTGTCACAGAAAAATGGTGTATAGCACTATATAGATTTTATTTAGAAAAGGCATGTTTAATAAACATTAAACAAAATTAATAATAAATTTATTTTCAGAAAACAAACATGCTGAGAACTCGCTACTAACGTGTACTTCATGTCATTATGAACCTACCGCAACTTGAACGGATTAAAACGGAGCTAAAACGTGAAAACTATGGCTAAAACTAGATGCGGGGACCTTCTGGCAAGGTTTAGAAACTTCTAGGGGCTTTACTGCGAAATCTCGAGGGCATATACATAATTATGTATAAAAACTCGAGGGCCTTCAAGCAAAAACATCAGGATGGACTGGATCTAAAGAATCTATAAGATCTAGAGGTTTTTCTAGAAGATAACCAAGACACAAGAATTAAGTCTCACGTTTTCAAGGATACGGTACAAGTCGAGTAATGACTCATTGCTCGCAAGATATAGGATGCTTATGTTGGAATCATAAGTTGGTTAAATTGACTCGCTCATGTGGTAAGAGCAATGGGTTCGGTCTCGACCGAGTAGCATGGTGCTGGTCTAAGCTTTTGAACGTACCAAGTGCTTGTCGGGAATGGGACCGGTAAGCCTAATACTGAGAACCTGTGTGGTTCGAGGACCGGTGGATGGTCGCTCCTTAGTGATGAGTGATTGACAACGTTGTGTGGACTAACTCTTGGCCTAGTATTGTAGGTACTGGTTAAGGCTTGATTCGCGTGGTGCAGGTGAAGATCAAGTGCGAAAGGTCTATGTCTGTGTGACCTCCCAGAGCGGAGAGACGAGTAGCCTTCGATCGAGGTACCCGGTGGCCGACGGGATCGAGTGCGGACCGTACGCTGGCAAGAAGAGCAAGACGACGTCGAGAGGGATGAAACCGGTGCAAGGTGGCAGCTAACAACTGAAGCTTGCACGCGAGGTTTGCAGTGGTTTGGCCACAAAACTACTGGGTTACTTGGCTGAGCCACAAAGCCAAGACCGAGGACTCGACGGGGCGAGCCGGCCTGCCTGGGGCGGTCTGACCGCCTGGCCATGGAAAGATCGCGGGCAGGGCGGTCTGACCGCCTAGGAGGGGCGGTCTGACCGCGTGGGCCGCAGCGCGTCGAGAAGCTTCGAAGCGGAGGACGCGTGGCGCGATCGTGAGGCTTGCGTGAAGATGAAGCGGGTTGCGGCCAGCAGGAGTCCGTCCGATGAAGTAAAAGATCAAAGTTCCCAAAGTGCCCTCGGTGGGCGTGTATGTTAAGTTAAGTAATTAGGGGTAGTTTGGTCATTGGTTGCCCTCCATATAAACTCAGTTGAGAGGAGATGGCAGCCACCTCTTGGAACTCTTGTTCATTTGCTTTCCTCTTTAGTTTTCCTTAGGCCTAGCTTGAGTGCTTCATGAGAGATCTTGTGTGAGGGATGGATGTTCGAGCGGCGTGCTAGACCTTGTATGAACCTTTCATGGTATGTATAGAAGCTTCGGTGTGGTTCATCTAGTTTCTCTTTGTCTCCCGACGTTTTCCCTTTTGGTGATTTTCGGAGCTCTTTTTGGGGATTTTCTTGGTGGCTTGTTTGAGGGGTTTCTTGGAGGGATTCTTGTTGGGTGTCACACATGAGGTCTTCGTGCCCTTTTTCTTGGTGACTTTGCCCCAGAAATCCTTTGGGAAATCTTTTGATTTGGGTGGATTTCGGAGTTCTTAGAGTTCATGACCTAGAGACCTTCGACTCGCGATTTCTCTTGATTGAATGGGTTTCGGTGGATATCCTTTGGTGGAGAGGTCATTTATGAGGTACTCTGGTCCCGCCTTCGTGTGGGCTTAGCGCATATCTCGATCCTGTGAAAAGTGATTTACCGGGCATGACCCGGCAGAGGCGACAAAATAGCTCTTGGTTATCTCTTATGAGCCAAGTGGACCGGCTTAAGTGATAATCCGGATTTATTTTGGGCGGTTCTATCACAGAAAAATGGTGTATAGCACTATATAGATTTTATTTAGAAAAGGCATGTTTAATAAACATTAAACAAAATTAATAATAAATTTATTTTCAGAAAACAAACATGCTGAGAACTCACTACTAACGTGTACTTCATGTCATTATGAACCTACCGCAACTTGAACGGATTAAAACGGAGCTAAAACGTGAAAACTATGGCTAAAACTAGATGCAGGGACCTTCTGGCAAGGTTTAGAAACTTCTAGGGGCTTTACTGCGAAATCTCGAGGGCATATACATAATTATGTAAAAAACTCAAGGGCCTTCAAGCAAAAACATCAGGACGGACTGGATCTAAAGAATCTATAAGATCTAGAGGTTTTTCTAGAAGATAACCAAGACACAAGAATTAAGTCTCACGTTTTCAAGGAACAACAAGGGCCTAACTGAGAACGACCTTCTTCTTCCTGAGGACAGACCGGACAGGGGAGCTCCGGCGGTTCCGGTCGACTGAGTCGCCGGCGTTCTGGGCGGCTCAGGGTCCATCCGCAGAGGGGAAACGGAAGAGGGGATCGAGGGGTTCATCCCGGGCTACTCACCATCAGCGGGGACGGACGGAGGATGGCCGGCGACGTAAGCTGCGTAGGCCGGCGGCGGTTGACTGCGGCGGCGATGCTTGTCGGCTTGGTCCGGCGGTGCAGCGGCGCGAGCAGAGATGGGGCAAGGTGGCGCGTGAGGTAGCAGGGCGAGGCAGGCTCGGGCGGCGGCCTTAAAAGGGCAGGACCGGGAGGCCGGGGCGCGCACGTGAGGACGGCCGGCGACGCCCGGGACTCCGGCGGAGTCCTTGCCTTGGCCGTGTGGCCATGGCTGGAGTTCCGGGCCCAGATGGGCTTCGGCCGGGCCTGGGGCTGGGCCACGGACTGGGTTGAAGCGGACCGGGTCAAGGTGAAAAGGTGCGCGGGCGAGAGGAGTTGGAGGGGTATGGGCGGACTTCGCCATGGTGGGCCACGGAAAGGAGTTGGGCTGCGCCAAGCCAAGGAATAAAGGGGGCGATAGCAGACTACTAGAGGTTGGGCGAAAACGGCCGCGGGCCGAAAGTGAAGAAGAAAAAAGGGATAAAAGAAATAATTTCTTTTTATTTTTCAGAATAAATTTTCGTGAAAAGAATATTCCAAAAATAGCTAGATAATTCATTAAAGTCACGAAAAATACTCTGAAAATCCCAAAAACTCCAGGAAAATTCCCAAAGATAGGTTGAGACACGAAAAACCCAAATAAAATATTTGGAGCTCATGAAAAAGATTTTAGAGCCTTCTAATAAATAGAAAATGCTCAGAGAAAATGAGAATTAATTCTAGAAAAATCCAGAAAACTCTCGGAAGGGTTTGGTCAGCTTCTAAGCGCATTTAAAAACCTTTTGCACTCATGAAACACCAAATGCATCGGCATGAATGCTACACTCACATAAACATTTTATTTAATTTCCAAAAACAAACAAAGGTTTTTTTTCTGTACTATATTTCCTGTAAAGAAAATAAATGTTGGAAAATTTTAAAATTAAGAGAAAATTATTGTTTTAATTATTCTTTCTATTCACATCCTGAAATTTGAAATTTCAGGGTGTGACAGACAAGCATCCAAATTCTCGTAATCCTTGCCCCGATATAGGATGCAATCATTAGGGCAGGCATGGAACTTCTGTACCTCCAACCCAAGAGGGCACACAGTCTGTTTCGCTTCATATGTGGCGGACGGTAATTCATTGTTCTCGGGAAGCTTGTCCTTCACAATTTTTAGCATCCTTTCAAATGCCTTATCAGACACACCATGTTTTGCCTTCCATTGCAGCATTTCTAATGTAGTACCAAGCTTTTTGTGACCTGGCTTGCAATCTGGGTATAACGGTTTTCTGTGATCTTCTATCATACGCTGCAACTTTGCTTTTTTTCGTTTTCGCAGTCTCTATGTGCATCCTGTAGAACTTGACCAAGATCATCAGCAGGGCCGTCAGCATCTGCTGGTAACTCTTCTTCGTCAGCATCTTCCATCAAAGTATCCGCAAAAGCTTGCCCTACAGCCCAATCCGGAATATCCTCCTCCTCTTCTTCGTTGTCTTCCATCACAACCCCTCTTTCACCGTGGTTGGTCCAAACCACATAGTTCGGCATGAATCCGTATTTCAACAAGTGGAGGTGAAGTATTCTCCAATCACAGTAGTCTCTTTCATTTCTGCAATCACAGCATGGACAACAAATTAATCCCCTCGCATTTTTGTTCGTTTTCGCCACTTCGAGAAAAGCATGCATGCCGGTAATGTACTCCTTTGACCGTCTGTCGGTGTTGTACATCCATTGTCGTTTCATCTACATCATATTAAGTGAAAAATATAACTTCATTATTTTATTTAAGTCATAATGAACTCAAGATAAAATTACTATTCTCTCTCTCTCTAAACATAAAACAATAGAACTAGGTTACATTTTAACTTTCATATTTTTTATAAACTAACTTCTAATAAACACACCCGGCTCAGATGACCCTGACCATCATATACACGCACCTCGCTCTTCCACTTACAGTCCTACATCACAAAGCTACAACCCTACATTTCCTACCTAGCTACAGCCCTACATCACCGAGCTACGTTGTGTACAGCAACAACCCGCCGGTGATGTAGTGATGTAGCTAGCTATGATGTAAGGCCACTGGTAGAGAACCAACCGGTTGTATATAAGAAAAAGGAAAATAAGAGAATGCTTAAATTTATTCTATATAAAAACAAAATATTCTTCCTGAACATGTTGATGATTTGAAGACAATACGTGAATTCAGATATGTGTTTGAAACAGTTGTTCAAAATCTACAAGCTGACATAGAGCACGTACAACCTCCAGTACCAAAGGAGCAAGCTGATCAAGCATGATGTCGACATTCTCTCTCTCACTCTCTGAATAAGGTGTCTAAGAGTTGTTGTATATGCTGAAGCTGACCACTTGAGAGGTGTCACTCAAAACATTATGCTTGAACAGCATGCTCCTATTGGTACTGGAGGTAGTGCACTATATGTCTGAATGACCAGATGTTGCAGCAGATTATTGAGTATTTAATATCCATGTTGATTCTACAACACTTCATTTTTTAATTATGGCATAACATTTAAGTATAAAAACTATACACTATCCCTAGGTCTCATTTTCTAATAACTGAAAACATAAATTCTATTTTCTCTAATAATAAATAAAGCTAGCTAAAAGTTAAATTATTCTATGTCTCATTCTACGTAAAAAATGAAATTCAATTTTTTATATAAAAACAAAAAAATCTTAGTAAAAATGAATGAAAGACCACGTCGCTTCAAACACTTTTGTCCCGACTCCAAAATTGAACCGGGACAAAAAGGATGAATTAAAGGTCGCCCCTCTACGAGTGACTACTAAATCCTATCAATCCCTCCTACCCTCTCAAGTAAGAAGTGAAAGTCGGCGCATTAACAACTACTGCATACTTGTTGGTTGCTCTGCAATTTTGCTTGCTGCTACACCTTCTAGTGCACTCCCATCTGACTTTTAACTGTATACAGGTTGGTAAGATTATGTAGTTCATTTGCCGCCTCTACTTAAGCTTTTGACATATTTGATTACTTTGCCATACTAGCTCTAACTAGTTCTAATATTTGAAAGCAGTTAATTTGTTTAGCTTTACACAGTATTGCATGGAGTTATGTAGCTGTTGAGATCATGGTGAAATTGACCCCCTCTTAGTTTCAATCCTAGCTCCACCACTGTGTTCGAAATCTAGAGATGATAAAAACACGCGACAACGGTGCTCTTGCTCATGTGACGGGGCTTGTGTCAGGTAGATAGCAGTTTTTGAGCTAAGATCTTACTCAGATTCTTGCTAAGGTTTGACAATCTCGTGGCAGTCATTGTAACTCCTCTTTCTTCATCCGGGAAGTGTTGTCGAAAAAACCTTACATCAGATTCTCAATTAGCATTATTGGTGGCGTTTATGGACACTATCTTCATTCCATGGAGATATCGGCATGTAACCCCTCCTATCTAGCGGTTAATGTTGCAACATGCGGGGTGGTTCTTGGTTGTATTATTCCCCGTGACAGTCTTAATAGCAGTTTATTTATTAAGATGATCTTTGTATCAGTTGATAAATTTTGCAGTATGCTGTGTACGTTGCATTCTTTGTTTCTATATGTCATCTTATTAGGGGTTGTTTATATGGGTGAAAAGAGGTGAGATGAATAGTGAAAATTGTATAGAGGTGTTTAGTTGGAAAAAAATGGTGGGGATGTGATGAGATAAATAGTGGAAATTTGGCCTATTATTAATACTAATGCATACATGAACTCTTCTTATTTACCTTTCAAAAATTGAAACCATGCACTGCCATATTAAGCCATGTTGCTTATCGTTGAACATTTTATAAATAATTTTAAATTTCGGAAGATGTACTAGATTTTACATATATATAGTTTGGAATGGATTATTTATGAAAAGAACCCATTTTTTATTTTAAAAAAAACTTAACACGATAGGCTTGCAGGAAGGACCGCGCGAGCGACCGCATGACGAGCTCATCTCTGCCTCCGCGTAAAGTGAGATGCTTCGTGTTCGTGCGGCGTGCGGCAGGAGACGACGACGACGACCCAGCAGAGGGCCGACAGCGCCACGGCCGCGCCGGACGGCGAGTACCACGGCGGATCCCCAGCTACCTAGTAGACTCCCCGCTTCTCCTCGCTCGTGCACGGCGAAAACGGCCGTGCGTGATGATCCGGTCAGGATAAACGCTGCGCTGCGCCGCGCCGTGCCCACTGGCCACTGCCGCCCACAGCCACATCTACCGATCGCCGTCAGCCCGTCACCGCCGCGGCTCGCCGGCCGGGGCGCGTACGTGTACGTGCGCGCGAGGTCAGCGGGGGCGGCCGTGCGCTCCGGCACGCGCCGCGCGCGCCGCGGAGGGCGGCCGGGACGCCGGCCCCCACCTCGCCGCTGTTCACCGCGCGGCCTCCGCGACCGCGCGCCGCAGCCCGCCGGGCGCCCCCGGCCCTGCCCTGCCCGTGCGGCGCCAGGCATGCGTCGTCTCGCTCCCTGGCTCCCGGAGTGCTGCACTGCGCGCGCGCTGATCCATGTGGCTGTACGCGCACGGGTGTGTGTGGTGAGTGGTGACTGCGTGCGTCGTCGTCGCCATCCCCCGGCCGCCTGCTGTCGTGTCGGACGCGAGCGGGCGATCGAGTGACGCCGCTGCGGGGATCATGCTGCGGCCGCCCGGCCCGGGGACGGCGAGGCGATGGCGCTGGTGGCCGGTGGTGGGGACCCTCGGCCGGCGCAGTCGCGCACGTGGGCCGCTGAATGCCGCGCGCGCCGGAGGCGCGGGGCCGGCGATCCCCGACGCCGCGTGTCCGCCGCCGGCCGCGCCCGTAATGAGTGCAGTGCAGCGCAGCAAAATGGTTCCTGCGTTTTGGTCAGTTTTTACCCCACAGTAAAACACGCACCGTGCCATGCATCTTTTGTACGCTACCTACGCCACCAGCGCTAGTAACGAAGTGAAACATTACATGTTCGGAGAAATGGCTGCTATAGGCCTATAGCGCTCGTAGAGCTTACAAATCTTCTGTTTAGAAGAGGAGAATTACACTATAGCGCTCGTAGAGCTTACAAATCTTTTGTTTAGAAGAGGAGAATTACAACGAAACAATTTCACGATAAATCTTGAAACGCAAAGATACAAAAGCAACGACTGACTACAAACAACACAACAACGAAAAAAAACCACCTTACTACTACCACCACAGAAAGCATCACCTAATACGACTGAAGTCTGCGAGATAGAAAGACACTAAGAACACACACATCACCAACTGTCAAACAACTAAGAACTGGCAGCGGAGGAAGAGCGGGAGGATCCTACAAGACGATGCCTCTAGGAAGAAAGCGACAACAACACTATCATCGTCTGTCCGTCTTCCCTAGTCGGAAGATACCAGATACCAGAGTTTCATAGGTAAAAAGATAAATTACAAAATAAAACTACTAAATTAGATTACATAAGAAAAGTTTGGTTAGGTCCGATCTTTGGAAGTCATAACTCTGATACAAAATGCAAATCGAGCGTTTAATTATGTACATGCTCCCTCCGTTCCATAATACTTATCATTTTGACTTTTCTAAATATATACATATATATTTAGAAAAGTCAAAATGATAAGTATTATGAAACACGATAAGTATTATGAAACAGGAGAATACATTTGAATCCCCTCAATAAGGACAACTGGTTTCGTACGTATAAAGCTTCTATTAAACAAATCTACCTATAGGCGCCCAGGGTTCCTGGTACTGTTTCATAAAAGAAGTCCAGCGTATGCGTGCACCACGTAACCGGTAGATATTTCACCATGTGCCCGTACACCGATAGATCCCTGCATGCACGGTCCCCCGCACGGTACATGGTCAGGTGGCGCAGCCCGTGCACGGTGGCCGTCTCTTACATGCAACACGTACATATATACAGATTGATCATCAACAGCAGCCGTCCGTCGGCGTACGCTCGGTAGCAGCTACACAGTGCGTGCAGATCTGCGCGGGCTTCGAGAGCGATTGGCGGGCCGGGGGCCCAAAGAGGCGTGCGTTACAGCTGGAGGGACGGGGTCCCCCGACTGTTCATGGGCCCTCCAGGGGGATGGGCTGGCTGGCTACGAGAGGGAGGAGAGAGGGAAATCATATATATCTTTCCAAAGTTAGTATGAGTTTTGAAATTTTTAATGTTCGAGATTCTGCAACTAACCATAGTTATTAAATTCACACACTAAACTCTAATCCTACACTTTGTATCTCCTTCTCCCTCCGCCTCCCACCTGTCGCCGCCACCCACGCACGAGGGCGCGCCCTCCGTGCCGCGCTACGCTCCGTCGCCGCTCTCCATGGTCGTCACACCGTGTTCCGCCGCCACGCGCCATGGCCGCCGGTGGCCGCCCCCGTGCTCCGCACACCGTCCGCCATGGCCGTCACTTGCTGGCTCCGCGGCGGCCTCAGGGTCGCCGGCCGCCGTGGGGCCGTTACACTGTCGCTGGCCGGCCGGCCTCGGGGCTCACCGAGGCTGAAACGGAGAGAAAGAAAAAAATAAATATTGATTTTTTTTCAAAAAATTTTAATCAACATTTTCATGAAAACTATTGGTGAAAACATTTTGAAAAAATGTTGGATTCAATGTTTTCTCTAAACAAATGTTGGTGCAACTCTTTTCAAAAAATGTTGATTCAATTTTTTTATGAAAAATGTTGGTTCAACTTTTTATTTGAAAAATGTTTGTTCAATTTTTTGTTTGAAAAATGTTGTAATATTTTTTTAATTAATAGTCAGGAGGCGGGATAGTTGAAAAATAATAATCAACAATTTTAAATAAATTTTGGTAGGTTGAACATTTCAACTCTTTCTTAACCACCTTTTCCGGTAGAGCCCACCCTCGTCATGGCATGCATCATGCTCGGTGCTCGGCCCGAGCATATCTGCTGCGAAAAGGAGCCCGTACGCGCGTCGCGACGGAGGATTGGACGTCATGAACATACAAAAGGAGATTTTGTTCCCCGGCCGCTAGATTTGCTCAGGGGGGCCTGCAACAAAAGCGAGCTGATATGAGCGAGCCGAGCGCCCCCTCGAGCTCTCTCGCTTCGGCCGGCCGGTCCCCTCCCCCCTCCTCCCCCGTCGATCGCGTCGCGTCGCATTCGCACTGACGACGTGCGCGTGCCGGCCGGTGAGCCCTAGCCGCTGGTCGGCAGAGTGGACGATGGTGACGACGCGCGATTCTGCGATCCGGGACGGGCATTGGCGGCGCCCCGGCGAGGTCTCACATTCCTGCCTGCGGCTCCCGCAAAGCTCCTGTGCCCCCCCCCCTCCTCCTGGCTCGTGGCCGTGGGGACCTTTGTTTGATTCTTGATGTATGGGCTCATGGCGCCACAGCCCACATGCAGGGTGCGTGGTTTTTTTCCCCAAACACAAGGGCAGCAGCAAAAATGATGCTGCAGTACCTGTCTACCCTGCAGAAAGGATTTCTTTTTCTTTTTTTGAAAAGGAGCAGAGAGGATTATTGGCCGGGCCCGGCTGCACGTCTTCCTGTTTACTGATTAGAAAAAAAAGTTTGTTTTTATTGTCCTGAACACAGCACCGAGTTCACATTTCCTCCCTAGACTCCAAAATCAGGTGAACTAACACCCTCAACTTTCAAAACCGATTAATTTTCTCTCTACTCTGGTTATAAGTGATTTCAAACACGATTTTGTCATTTTCAAATGAAAAATAAATCTGGTAAATACTTAATGATGTTATTAAACCAAGAAAAAAATTCTCTAAGCTTTAAAAAATTCTAAGATAAATTCTAGAGATGGATTGGGTCGCAAGAAATCAAAATAAAACATTTAAACCTAGTGAAAATGTCTATAAAGTTTTCTAAAATTTAGATTTAGCTCTAGTGAAATGGAAAATATATCAAAAAACTAAAAACATATATTAAAATATTTGAATCTATATAATTGCATCTTCAATACTTTCCATGATAAAAACACAAAAGGAAGCCGAATGCATTCATCGAAAATGCATTCAACATTTGTACATGTTACATTTATGATGGTTGACTGCATTTACGATGAATGTATTCATGTCGGTTTGATTCATGTTCTTATTGTGAAAAGTATTCAAGATGCAATTATAAAATTTTATGATGGTTTGATTTTTGGATATATTTTTCATTTTGTTAGAGCTAAATTTAAATTTTAGAAAATTCTATAGACATTTACACTAGTTTAAAATATTTTATTTAGATTTCTTACATTCCATTCCATCTCTAGAATTTTTCTCACAATTTTTAAAACCTTATAAATATTTTCCATGGTTTAATAAGTATTTATAAGATTTATTTTTAATTGAAAAAGACCAAACCGTCTTTGAAAAGCCCCTATAACCAAGGTAGTAGGGAGGTAAAGTGAACAGCTTTTAAAGTTGAGGGAGGTGGTTCACACAATTTTCGAATCTATGGAGAAATCATGGATTATGTTTAGTGTTCAGAAGGTAAAATAGACATTTTTCTTATTGATAATGAATTACGCATTCGGCCCATCTTTTCGTGGACGTTACTCCGCGGAAACGCGGGCCGTAACTGGATGGGCCAGGACTAGGCCCATGCACAAGCAGCAGGGTGGGCCCTTTGTATTTAATTATTATTTGTACTGGTTTCATAAAATTTAAAATTCTTTTTTGTTTGAAACTTGTAATGAAAATTGAACGAGAGCAACAATAACTGAATGGGAAAAGATCGGTGGTGATTCCTGGGGCATACATTTCCACCCCTAGCTGACATGTAGAAGTTCTGTGTAGACTTTGCTTTCTCTAATTACCAAGCCAAGGCTGAAAAGGAAGTACGCAGTGTAGAAATCCACAGTTTGACGGAAAAGATGATAGAAGAAAAGGAAAAACCACTATGCATCTTGTGTTCCTGAAAGGAGAAACATCATCTTGTAAAGGACATTTCTTTTAAAAAAATTTGTGAAGGACAACTCAACGGATATATGCTAGCAATGGAATAACACGGAAGCTGATGCCTTCACAGATACTGCGGTAAGACCCTGTTTTTAGTTCCTATAATTTATGAATTTGTACTTCAATTCACTATTCATCGGTTTCTTCTCTTTACAACACACTAGGGTCGTGCCCGTGCGTTGCTACGGTCAAAACAAATATTCCCACTAGTCTTTATCTTAAAAAAATATTTGTATATTAATCTCCATTTCCAATAATATATGTGCATTCATCTCCATTTTCAAAAATATTTATAACATCCATATAGTCATGAAAGCATTCACATCTTTAAACTAAAGTACAAATCATGTCAATCGAAAAATGATTGGATAATTCAGGTAGCTAGCACCTGATTTTTCACCACTGAATCCTGAGAACTAATGACGGAAGTTTGAATAGATGGCGAATGCTTGTTCTCTTCTCTCGTCTTGCATACTCATTTCGCATATATTCTGACAGCAACTACCTTAGTGTTTGCATTTTGCTACTTTTCACCAGTGCCATACCAAAATCCACTATTTTGGGTCTCTTTCAGCATCCGACAGGACATTGCTTGCTTTAAGGTCCCTATGTATTACTGTCAGTGTTGATGATCCCAAATCTTGTCAGCCAATCTAGCAGAAATGTCCTTCTTTTACCTGCAAAAGAAAAAATAAAGTTTGAAAAATCCAGCTGGGCAATTTTACTATGTTCTTCCCCCTAAAAGGCTTGAAATAGTTATTGTTTTGCCTAAGATCTGGTTGTTTGAACCATAGCCACACAAACAAACCAAATTATCCCTAATGCATAACCATGTGTTTTCATGTACGTGGTGCACTACGTACCAGCTGGACTGGTACCCTCCCCATAATTCAGCTTCAACTTCAGTTCGGCCTCTTCTTCCCATGACGCAAGGTGAGCACCGTTCGTTTGTACCCCTTCTATCATCTTTCTTGCTCACCCAAGGCCTAAAGTCCTAAACGGAGCTGACTGAAAACTGAAACACATGAAACTTCACCTGCATCCATGACCATCCAAAACTGAATATGTATGGCATCTGAAAATCCAGAAATTGCATTCTCACAAAAGTGAAAAAATAGTTGTCAGAGTTATCAACTTACTGTTGGTAATAGAAGCACCCTAATGTGCTACTTCATCCTTCTGTCGCATCAACAAAGCAAACTGCTACATTACTGGAGCAAATAAAAGGGTGTCAAGGTAGAATATATAACCAAATGGAAGGGACTCATGAAGTGAAGGATCTTATGTACATCATGTGTCAAGAGTCCAAGGCTCCAAGTTGTCTTCCATTTCAAAAAAAAAATCAGAACAATTCCATGGTAGCAACGATCCATCTGACATAATCAAATTATTTCTAGGCTCTATCTTGGAATTTCATAAAGTTTAGAACACAAATTTCTACACAAAGAATTTCAATTCCTACACTTTAGTGTTAGGTAGTATGTAAGCATGGCAATTCAAAATATCAAGATATACAATAAAGCATTCTGACTATATGTACAATGCAATGTTCAACGAGCAACATTTGAATTATTCAAAATTGCCATAACAGAGTTTTAAGTTGTTTTTATATCATGTCACCTGTAAGAATTTTTATGATCATGTCACAAATTCCAACCTTCCATCATACCTCTTTTTCTCTCCTTTCTCCAGCATAAGTTTTTCAGCATATAACAATATAACACCAACATGTTTTGGTTGCCCCAATATAACATTTCTTGGCATCAAACATTTCGTTGAACACCATGTTGGTAGCAACAATGTCATGCAACAGGACAATAATTGGCTCAAGGATATAGAGGAACTACCTGTTACTATTTATTTATACAACATCGAAGAAAAAGATGAGTGCATAGTTTCTCCTTCGTACAACTGTTCACTGCATCAAAGAAAGTAAAATACTGAGCTGCGGTATTGTGGGCATATATATTGAACAAGATTTAGTGCAAACATACAGTCATGCAAAGAATTGAGGAACCAATGAAACCACCGTTTCCTCACCTATGCATATCCAGAGGCCAATCAAAGGTGAACCTGAATTAAGATACCGAATGCAAATAATGGACTTCAAAAGGGTGTTCTAGGACTGTTTCCACCAACTCCATTGGCATCAGCCCTTGACAGTACACTCCGCTTGTTCAGGTTAAATCAAATGCCTGGAAAAAAAAGTCAGCATGAATGTGGATTATGTAATAAGAATCAGGAAGTACTCATTCCAGCAACCTACAGGAGTATACAGACTGATTTTTGTTTTAAGAAAAGGACAATAGTATAGAAGATTTCAAGAACCATAGTACATACAGATTGCAATGATATAAAGATTATATTCACCAGAGGTGTACACGAATAAGAAATTTAACCTGAAACCAAACAAAATGGAGAGCTATTTGTCGAAGCAATTTGTCACTGTGCACTCAGCAATGCAAAATTGGGATTCCAGAATCTGCAAAGTAAAGGTACTTTTCCATCATGATCACTATTGCCACGGCGTACAATTTTCATTATGTGTTGGTAAGATGCAAAGAGAGGAATATAATCTTTTTACCTAAATCTAAAGACAACTATAGTTCTTATATGTGAAAAAGTACATGTGTAACTGTGGATACACAAGACATGGACCACAAACTTCCTCAAATGATCCAAATTATGAATTGGGTACGTGATGAGGCATTAATCTTATTACTTTTAGGCATCTGAGTCACCAGGCCACTCATCCCATTTGTGTGAGGCATCAACTCAAACTGATTGTGTGTGGTATTTGAGAGCAGGCTGTAGCTGGAGCAAGATTCGCACCAAGATTTGTATGTCCATAATGAATAGGGGCTATGTTAAAAAATATATATAATTATCTCCAGACTCTAACGTCACACTTGTTGACAATTCTCTCCAGACCAATGCAAAAGAAAAACATTCTAAATGGGACAAAATCGTTTACCATTCGCACATAATGTATGCACTATTCCACACAACAGAAAATTGCAAACTGCTTGACTACTTTATTTGAAGGGTTGGAAAGCAGAAAACAGTGGTCAGGTGTAAATCTAGCTATGTTTAAATTTATCTTTTTCCATTCTGATGCATTTAAGATAATAATCGGAAAGGGGATTGTTGTGTAGCAATAAACTGAATTAAAAGGGTATTCCAATATACTGAAATTTGTAAACTGGACATCAACATCAAAGGAAAAACAAGTGTACAACACCAAATCAATGATCATAGAGGAAGCAAGAAATTCCTTACTTCCCAGACATTATTACTATCAGAATTGCATGTTTGGCCTATATGCACTCATTATGGTCAATGAAATAATCATTCTTAGAATAAAAAACTAAAGCTTGTACACTAAAGTTCACAGGCTCTATTGAATTCGTTAGAGAATGTGAAGAATTCCTTTCATGATCTAACATTGTATACTGAAGTTCACAAGTATTGTTTTGGTGATATTAAGGAATTAAGGAAAAAACGAACACAAGAAAATATTCTGCTTACCTTCCTGCCCTTCATGTTGTTCTTCTACCTCTGGAATCAATGGCAAGGATCCCCATTAACCGGTAGCCTCTTGTTGCGGAAGGACAAGGTGCTGAAGAGTGCAGGAGTACAACTCGATGACACGGGATTGGACGGCAGCAGCGAGACGGCTAACACAACTAAACCTAGAGGAGTGAAGCCCTGCTGGCTCCTCCATGTTGCGCCCGACGGCCGAGTGAAGCCCTCCACAACCTCCTCCGCGTCGAGTTCGCGCAAGCTTCCCCAAATCTCTGCACGGCACCAATGCCTGGCCCGTAAAAAAATCAGCACGCTGCACTGGATCGGACTGGTGCAGATCGGAAAAAGGGGAAAGGCTTGAGGAGAAAGGGGATTGGGAAATTACCACGAGAGTGAGGTACTCGGTGAAGGCGGTAGAGGCGGCGGCGCGAGCACTGTCCAGCATCCACGCCTACAGCCTCGCCGGCCGCGGCCAGTGGAGCGCAGCGGTGACCCTGCAGGTGGAGCTGTGGAGGATGTCGGCGGTGGCGGCCGCCTCGATTGGCCTTCTCGCCGCCGCCCGAGGCGAAGGCTCGGGGTGGAGCAGGCGGCTGGAGGCCGCGACGGAGCGAAGGCGCGGGCGTGGAGCAGGCGGCTGGAGGCCAGCCGCGGCGGCGGAGCACCTCACCTGGAAGACGCGGCGGCGGCGCACCTCACCAGGAAGACGCGGCGGCGGCCATGTGCACCTCACCTTCTCGCGATTTTTTGGGAAGCAGGCCGCGCGGAGGGATTGGGGGGGAGGGGACGACGCCTGATTGAGGAGCGGAGGCACGCGGTGTGCATGACGGCTAGGGTTGGAGGAGGGAGTTGCGGGGGCGGACGCGAGCGATGCAGGGGCGGGGAGGAGCGGACGCACGGGGGACGCGTGGGTGGAGCGGAAAAAGTAGCACCAAGTTTTTGTCTTCACTTCATATATATAGTGTATCCCAGCTGGCACGCATATATATAGTGTATCCCACTCCTCACAAACCCTAGCCGCCTCCCACTCATCCCCTGCCACCGCCCCCCCTCCTTCCCCCGCGTCCCCCTGCCTGGCTCTGGCTGCCCCTTCTCCGCCATTGCCGCCCCTCCTCCCCGCCGTCCCCACCAAACCCTAGCGGGCCCCTACCCCTACTCAGTCGCCGTCGTCCCCTCGTCTGCCACCACATCCTCTTCTCCCTCGCTTCCGGTGCGGCGGCGGGCTGGCACGAGCACGAGGACCCGTCGTGCTGTCAGCCGTGCCTCGTGCCGGCATGACACGAAAAAGGCACCTTGTGCTCGTGCACGTAGTGCCGGCACGGCACGAGCACGACGGCCGTCGTGCCGCGTCGTGCTCGTGCCCATCGTGCCCGTGCCGCGTTGGGCTCGTGTCGTGCTGTGCTGGGTGGGCCAAATGGCCATCTATAGAGATGTATCAACACGTACTCACCGTGGGGGCGCGGGGGAGCCCCCCTCCAAATGCCCCCTCCAAATTGCATCCATAGGTGAAGGGTGTGTTTGGCAGGGCTCCGGCTGTGGTTGTGATTCTGTGGTGGAGCTGAATCCGTTTTGAAAAAAAATGTGTGACAAAACAGTTTCTCCTGGCTGTGTAAGATGGTGAAAAGTTCATAATACTCTTCCTTTTATCTTTTATTTTATTTTTTATTTTCTTCTTTATTATTTTTTTATTTTCCCCTCTCTCTTCTTATTCTTTCTTTTTTCTCTTCACCGGCTCCTTTCTTTTTTTCTCCACCGGCTCTACCTTCTCTCCGTATCTCTATTATTTCCTTTCTTTTTTCTTTTTTCCTCTCCCTTCTCCTTATCCTTATCTCCACCGGCTCGCGTCCTTCACGCTCCACCTCACATCCTCCGCGTCCACTCCCCCCTTCTCCACTGCACTTCCACCATGCCGCCGTCCGCCTCCACCCCGCCGCGCCGCCGGATCGAGCTCCTCCGCCCCGGATCGACCCCTGTGCCCCGGATCAAGCTCATCCGCCCCGGATCGAGCGCGGAGATCCCCGTCCGGCCATGAGGTGGCCTCCGCCTTCATGCCCCGTCGCGGGCCTCTCGCCGGCGCGAGCGTGTGACCGAGTCGCGCGTGGCTCCGTTGAGGGGCTCCACCGCCGGGTGATGATGGCAAGGCGGACGCACGCAAGGCGAGCGGCGGTACCGGCCTGGCGACAGTGACGGCGGTCTCCGCCTTCTTCCCCTGGCTCCGTCGCCGCCCCCTGCGTCCGTCTCCATCGCTGGCGGCCTCCTCTGCGGCGCCGCCCCTGCCAGGTACGCCGCCAGTCACCTTCTTCCCGCGCCCAACCGCCGGTCACCTTCCCGCACCTCTGCAACCGTCGGGGGCGGCCTGGGCAAAAGGAGGGGAGGAGCCGCGGGAGCTATGGGGGAGTCTATTTTTGCAGCTCTCCCCCGACCTCCCCGCTTTAGAGTCGGGGTTCCCAAGATGCTCTAAAAATTGATAAACTAAACTCCATAAGTTCAAAGGAAAGGCTTGTTTATACTTTTAACGCAAACCACCAGTCTCGCTGCGGGCGCTAGTACGTTGTACGTTCATGCATGCTAACGGAACTCACTAGCTATAACTTCATCTACCGACCATCACATAATGGCATGAACATGATCATGCTCCTAGACATGGAACTACGAACTACCGGCCAGACGTTTCAAGATGCATGTTGTTTGATCTACGTAACAGAAATGGGTAAAAACCCCAGCGAAAATGGGGAGTAAAAAACCAACACGAGTTACTAGCTAGCTTATCCGGCTCATGTTCACTTGCATTCCACTCCAGCCTAGGCGGCTCGCCGGGGAGTGCTCTTCCGCCGGCTTCCGTTCGGCCGGAACCCGCCTTTGGACTTGGACCTCACATGACCGCCGTCCTCGTCCTCTTCTTCCACCGACTCGTCGGTGGCGGCGCTTCGCTTCAGCCGGCGCCGCCTCCGCCGCTTCTTGCCTCCACCCTCAGCTGAGCCTGAGCTCTTGTAGTCCTTGCTTGGCCGCACGACGACGGGCTTTGTGTCGTCTGCATCTTCCTCGGCATCGGCGGTGTCCTCGTCCTCGAGAGGCGGCTTCGTCTGAGGCCTTCCCCTCCTCCTGGCTGGGGTGGTGGGCGGCGCCTCCTCGCCGCCGCCGCCGCTGCCATCTTCGTCGTCGTTGCTCGCGGCCTCGATCGCTTTCTTGCTCTTCCCTCGAGGCCTGCCCATGTATCCAATGGCTTGGCTTTCCTACTACTTGGCCGGAGCTGCGAAATAGCACAAGAAACGAGTCAGATGTTTGGGGGTGAAACAAAGCTACAGTCTACAGTTGATTGACATGGTGGGAGAACTTCAGAAATCAGGTGCTTGCTGTTTGATGAAAGCAGAGGCAGAACTGACGGCGCGCAAGGCCAATGGTATCAAGATTCAAGAACAAGAACTAACGGATCGAGCAAGGTAAGGGCCAGGATGAGCAACAACATGGAGAGAGGCTCGAGGTGAAAAGCAGCAATCTGTTACCAAGAACTCTCAACTGTTTACAGAAACGGACCCAACAAAGCATCAGAGCATACACCCTAGCTTAGCTATCACCACAACTGCGGTCAACTCCCTCCAGAGCGATTCTGAATCCTAACGAAACAAAGCGCAGGGAACACAGATCGAACTGAAACATGAACAAGAGCTTGGGAGCTGACGCTGACCTCTTCCCATAGCGCGCGCGTGCCTTGTATGATACAAGTTGTATCTGCTTGTGCGCACCAATCGAGAGGTCGATGTTCTTGAAAAACAATCTGAAGGATCGATTTGCAGAGACCAGCTGCAGGCTCAGAGAGAAACGAAGAAGGCAGCTCAAGGGAGGAGTGTGGCGAGGACCGTGTGGCGATGCGTGTGTTTTCTATAGGCTTGTGGACATCTGCTTCAGATACTGTCAGCACTCAGCAAGTCAGCAGGTGATGATGACGATGAGCGCGGAAGGAAAAACAAGCTGCACCACCGTTTCTGAGGAAATGTGAGAGACACGTGCCGATTAGCTTACCACTACTTGTACATGTTTATTTTGAATGTGTCGAATACTTTACTTTCAGCTGCTAACCGCGTGCTAATTACTATATAGGACACGTGATTCTCTTATGTGTTGGAAGACAGAAAAAATGTTATTTCTAGCCATTTGTCACATTATTCCTACACTGAAAAATTGCTATATCTGCTGAATCCCACGGATCCTTTTCGTGCGATATGGAAACGAAAATTATTAATTTTTCTCCAGTTGAATTAATTTCATTAATTCATATATCTCCGGTGCTGATGGACTCCCCCGTGGGATCGCCGGGCTCGCTCCAGGCTGGGCTTGAGCTCCGCTTCGGAAGCCTGAACTTCCAGGCAACCGGAGATGGCTACCTCATGCGCCTCGTCAACGAGACCACCGACGCATCTGCGTCAGCACCTGCTTCGACTGCCGCGACACGCCCGCCTCGACGCAAGAAGCGCTCAGGCAAGCGCTCCAAGCAGGACAAGGCAGACCGACGCCGGGCGAGGCATGCCAGCTCCCCTTCACGGGTCGAGGCTGGCGCACCACCGGCCACCGACGTAGTGGCGGACTCCCAACCGTCGGACTCGACGGAGCGCATCGCCAGGGAGAGCACACCGAAGCCACCTCCCCCTCGGGGGACGTGCCACGCGGTGGCGTACTCCTCTTCATCAAGCACAGACCCGGCTGCGTACGACAACTACCCGAGCCATCGCTTGTGGGGCAACAGGGGGCTCCCGGCGACCTCGCCCGACGAGCAGTACCTCGAAACCGACGGCACCGACGAAATCCTCGACTCAGAATGGGATTACGTAGGGCTTCGGGATGCTGGAGCCCTTCGTCATTTCCAGACGGCGGCGTCTATTGTTTCGGCTACTCCGATGACTCCGACGACAGGGGTTACGACCCCTCACACGAGTGCTTTGTCATCGGCAACACCCCGGTGGCGCCAGCACCGGCCCACACTCCGAATGGAGCACTTCACTCCGCCCACAGCTCGACGGCAGACAGTGCGGCTGAGGCCCAAGTCCCTCCCAACGCCGCCGCACAGCGCGCCTGACTGGACGAGTTGGAGGACACCCAGCGCCAGCTCGACAATGAGCGGGCCCAGCTTCACCAACAACTCGGGCAGGACCCAAACCCGACTCCCGCTCGCGCACGGGCAAGGGACGTTCAGCAGCGCATCATCAACGACGACCGAGATGTCGTTGATGGCACGCCCGTCTTCAAAAGGGCGTCGTAGAACCTAGCGGCAGATGCGATCCTTCTCCAGAAGGTACCAGAGCCCGCCACGCCTCAAGAGAAAGAGATGCATAAGCAGATCAAGACACTCCTCGAGACTACTGCCGTGCAGCAGGCGGAGAGCTCCGCTTCTCGACAGCGGGGCTCGCAAGGCCGCGGGCACTTTGAGCCGCGACAACTCGCGGCACCGTCGCAGCAACCGCGACGGTCCGAGGAAGTCAACGTACCAGTCAAGAGCCGACTGGGTCCCCACCGCGATGCACGCGACACCATCAAGGCGCGGCGGAGGGCTGACACGGGTCAGCACGACGACTACAAGGAACAGCCTCGTAAGGAGTACAACCGGCGACGCGAAGGCCGGTACGACAGCGACGAGGACCGGAGCAGAAGCGGCTCGCCTGATGCCCAAGGGCCTCGTGCCTTCGGGAAGAATGTGCGTAGCGCCCGCTTCCCTTCGCGTTTTAGGGCTCCGACCTCCGTGCCCAAATACGATGGCGAGACCAACCCCAGCGTCTGGTTGGAGGACTACCGACTGGCATGCAACGCCGGAGGAGCGCGGGATGATCTATTCATCATCAAGAACCTGCCGCTACATCTCACGGACTCGGCCCGCACGTGGCTCGAGCACTTGCCGCGGGGCAAGATCGACAGCTGGTCGCAACTACGCGATGCCTTCATCGGCAACTTCCAGGGCACGTACGCCCGACCAGGGAACCCCTGGGACCTGCCCAACTACAAGCAGATGAAGGGCGAAAGCTTGCGCGACTACATCCTACGCTTCTCCAAGCGGTGCACCGAGTTGCCCAGCACCACCGACACGGATGTCATCTCGGCTTTCCAGAACGGCACCACGTGTGCCACGCTGATCCATCGGATCGGGCGGCGGAAGCCGCAGTCTACTCGGGAGCTACTCGACATCGCGACCGACCATGCCAACGGGGAGGAAGCCGTAGCCGCGACGCTCAGCACCATCGCAAGCAAAGGGAAGCAGCCAGCTGAAGCTGGCGACGGTCCGTTCGCACCAATCAAGAAGAAGAAAAGCAAAGATAAGAGGTACCGTGAGGATACTTTGGTGGCTGCTGTCGACCGAAAGACAGCGAAACCTAGAGGTAACCCTCCATCGGGTCACTTCGAGAAGCTATTGGATGCCCCGTGCCCCAACCACGAGGGCCCAGTCAAACACGCCTTCAAGGATTGCAACCTGATGAAGGCCTACCTCGACGGCACGCTGAAGAAGCGGAGTGATGCTCCGACCGGCGACGGAGGGAAGGACAAGGGTAATGACGAAGGCGCTTACCCTCGGGAAGACGGAGCCGTGATGATGATCTTCGGAGGCTCGGAGGCGCGGCTGCCCAAGCGTCAAGAGAAGGTGGTCCGCCGTGAAGTCTACCAGCTCAAGCATGCAACTCCGACCTACCTGAAGTGGTCGGAGATGCCGGTTACATTTGATCGGCATGATCATCCCGACCACATACCACGACTGGGTAGCTACCCACTGGTCGTGTCACCCTTGTTCGGCACCAAGCGTGTGCACAAGGTACTGATGGACGGAGGCAGCGGCCTCAACGTCATCTACATGTCGACCCTGGACGACATGGGGATTCCACGATCCCAACTGCGGCCGTCAACGGAGCCTTAACACGGGGTCGTACCCGGGATGGAGGCGGTCCCACTCGGGCAGATCGATCTGCCCGTCACGTTCAGAACTCCGAGCAACTTCCGGAAGGAAACCCTCACCTTCGAGGTGGTGGGATTCTCGGGGATGTATCACGCGATACTCGAAAGGCCAGCTTATGCTAAGTTCATGGCCGTCCCCAACTACACGTACCTCAAGCTGAAGATGTCCAGCCCGAAAGGCATCATCACAGCTGGTACAACTTTCCAATACGCATACGAATGCGATGCTGAGTGCTTCCAGTTCGCTGAAGCACTATCCGGTCTGAGAAGCTCGCCGCTGAGCCCCCCTCCGAGGACCAAGAAATCCCCGAGTCGTCCAAGCGGGCGGCCTGCTCTTTCGAGCCCGCCAAGGACGCCAAGGAAGTGCCCGTCTCCGACGACGGCCGCACACTCCATATCGGGACGGCGCTCGGTTCCGACTAGGAAAGCGCGCTCGTCAACTTCCTCCGCGCGAATCTTGATGTATTCGCATGGAAACCCTCCGACATGCCGGGGATTCCAAGGGAGGTCGCTGAGCACAAGCTTAACATTAAGCTCGGCTCGAAGCCGATCAAGCAGCGTCTGCGCCGCTTCAACTCCGACAAGTGCAAGGCTATCGGAGAGGAGATCAAGAAGCTCAGTAGTGCAGGGTTCATTCGTGAAGTCTACCACCCCGAGTGGTTAGCAAACCCTGTACTCATTAAGAAGAAGAATGGCAAATGGAGGATGTGCGTTGATTACACAAGCCTGAACAAGGCGTGTCCAAAAGATCCATTTCCTTTACCGCGCATAGATCAAGTAGTCGACTCAACAGTTGGGTGCGAAACCCTTTGTTTTCTTGACGCTTATTCAGGGTATCATCAGATCGCAATGGATCTGATCGACCAGCTCGCCACCTCGTTCATCAGCCCGTTTGGCGCGTACTATTACGTTTCCATGCCTTTCGGGTTAAAGAACGCAGGAGCCACTTTCCAAAGATGCATGCGTCGCGTCTTTGGAGATCTCATCGGACGGCTAATCGAGGCCTATGTCGATGATATCGTGATCAAGTCAAAAAAGGTGGGCGACCTGATCCCCGACCTAACCGCGGTCTTCGAAAAGCTGAGGGAGCACGGCGTGAAGTTAAATCCCGAGAAGTGTGTCTTTGGGGTCCCCAGAGGCATGCTACTCGGCTTTATTGTGTCGGAGCACGGCATCGAGGCTAACCCCGAGAAGATCTCTGCGATCACGAGCATGGGACCCATCAAGAATCTAAAGGGAGTGCAGCGCGTCACCGGATGCCTCGCTGCTCTCAGCAGGTTCATCGCTCGACTAGGCGAGCGCAGCCTGCCACTGTACAAGCTCATGAAGAAGTCGGAGCACTTTCAGTGGAAGCCTAAAGCACAGGAAGCCCTCGACTCGCTCAAGAAACTACTCGAGAGTCCACCGGTGCTCACCGCTCCGGCCGAGGAAGAGCCGATGCTCCTGTACATCGCTGCAACGACCCAGGTCGTGAGCGCGGCGCTGGTGGTTGAGCGAGACGAGCCTGGCAAGACACAGAAAGTACAGTGCCCCGTCTACTTCATGAGCGAAGTCCTCTCCGACTCGAAGACACGATACCCGCAGATACAGAAGCTGATCTATGCTGTCCTCATCACTAAGCGGAAGCTCCGGCATTATTTCGACTCGCACCACATCACGGTGGTGTCCAAGTACCCGCTTGACGAAGTCATACAGAGCCCGGAGGTGGAAGGCAGAATCGCTAAGTGGGCCCTCGAGTTGATGGGGCAGAATATCGAGTATGCGCCCCACACCACCATCAAATCGCAAGCATTGGTTGACTTCGTCGCCGAATGGACGGAGATCCAAGCGCCTCTTGCTCCCATCGAGCACTAGACAGGGCTCATGTACTTCGACGGATCCCTCATGAAGGAAGAAGTCGGGGTTGGACTTGTGTTCATCTCGCCCCTGGGCGTGCGAATGGAATACATGGTCCGACTACATTTCGCGGCCTCCAACAACGTCGCTGAGTACGAGGTGCTCATCAACGGTCTCCGAATCACCCTCGAGCTGGGAATTCAACGCCTCGACGTCAGGGGGGACTCCGACCTGGTCGTGGGACAGGTTATGAAGGAGAAGAATTGCATAAGTCTGAAGATGGCCGCTTACTGTCGGGCGGTGCGCGAACTGGAGGACAAGTTTCACGGGCTCGAGCTCAATCATGTGCTACGCGAGTACAACAAGGCGGCTGACACCCTCGCGAAAGCGGCGTCGAATCGAAAACCCGTCCCGCACGGGGTCTTCGCCAGCGACCAGTACGAGCTGTCTGTTCATTTCGAGGAAGACAAGACGCCAGATCCGTCAACACAAGAGGTCATGGAGATCGACAGGGCGCAAGAGCCCAACCTCGAAGACCCCGACTGGAGGATTCCGATCCTCGAATGGATGGTGGAAGGAAAATTGCTACCCGACAAGGAGACGGCTCGACGCATCACTCGCATGGCCAAGTCATATAAACTGGTCGACGGCGAGCTCCGTCGAAAGGGCGCTAAAGGCATATTCATGCGGTGCATCCTGGCCGACCAAGGCAAGGAGCTGTTGCAGGAAATCCATGCGGGCACTTGCGGACATCATGCCGGTTCGAAAACCATTGTCGAAAAGGCTTTCCGACAAGGTTTCTACTGGCCCACCGCAGTCGCCGACACAACTCGGATCGTGCGCAGCTGCGAAGGCTGCCAATTCTATGCGCGACAGACCCATCTCCCGGCGCAGGCTTTGCAGACCATTCCCATCACCTGGCCATTCGCGGTCTGGGGACGGGATATGGTTGGGCCACTGAGGAAAGCACTCGGGGGCTACAGCCACGTGCTCGTCGCCATCGACAAGTTCTCAAAGTGGATCGAGGCCAAGCCCATAACGAATGTCCGTTCCAAGGAAGCCGTCGCGTTCTTCACTGACATCATTTACCGGTTCGGGATCCCGAACTCCATCATCACTGACAACGGCATGCAGTTCACCGGCAAGAAGTTCCCCAAGTTCTGTGATGACAACCACATCCGTGTGGACTGGGCCGCCGTCAGCCATCCGAGAACCAATGGGCAAGTGGAGAGGGCCAACGGCATGATCTTGCAAGGTCTGAAGCCGCGCATATTCAAGCGTCTCGAGAAGTTTCGGGCGACGTGGGCCGCGGAGCTCTCGTCAGTCCTGTGGAGCCTGCGCACCACTCCAAGTCGGGCTACCGGATGCATGCCTTTCTTCCTCGTCCACGGGTCGGAAGCGATCCTCCCAACGGACATCGACTATGGCAGCCCACGGGTTCAAGCCTATACTGAAGAGGGCAACCAGGTCGCCCTCGAGGACGCCATCGACCAGCTGGATGAGGCGCGTAGCGTCGCCCTCCTCCACTCAGCACAGTACCAGCAAGCTCTACGTCGCTACCACGAACGCAACATATGGGAGCGTGAGTTCCAAGTCGGTGACCTCGTCCTCCGACGAGTTCAGAGTAATGAGGGGTGTCACAAGCTCTCACCTCCATGGGAGGGGCCGTTCATCGTCGACCAAATACTCCGTCCAGGAACCTTCAAGCTCAAGTATGAGGACGGCAGGGTCATCTCCAATGCCTGGAACATAGAGCAGCTACGCCGTTTTTACCCTTAAGTATTTACTTCGTTTTCATCTTATGATAATGCAAGAACTCTGAGCTACTTTATTTTTCGTGAGATGATATCTTCCTCAAGCTTACATCTTTACTCGAGTAAAATGTCTTTATGCTTGTCTTATCCCATGGGCAAGTCTCCGACTCGTCCATGGGCTCGGGGGCTACCCGGGGGCCACGACCCCCCTCCCCTAAGCGTTGCGAAACCTTTTTTCGATAAAAAACTGTCCATGGTTTCTCGTATGATCGTTGCGGTACGCTCACATTCCTTAAAGGGAGATGAACGATGACTCTAGCAGTAATGAACCTGCGCTCGTCCGGGCCCCGAGTACTTACGCCCCCGCGGCTACGGTACAAAGACCCACAAGCAAAGTTTGTGATCTCAAGTTATCGATCACTCGCCCCTTCGAAGGGGTTCTGAGTAACCGTCTCAAAATCTCAAGAGTTTTCTTGTTTGCAAAAACATGTACACACACGCCTATTTTTCTCTGAAGTACTCGGGGGCTGCCCGCTCGAGTAGTAACACTTCTAAACTAAGCCCGGTCGAGTCGCCTAGTTCCTACGCCTCCGCAGCTACGGAGCAAGACACCGTCAGCAAAGTTTTAAGTTACACTACTCGGCGCACAGGTCCTCTAACTACTCGAGAAAATGGCAACAAACAATCAAAATGCTTAACCTGAAATAAAAATGGGTTCTTAACCCACGAGTTTGCCACAAACATCTGGCCCACAAGTTTTCACAGGCATGATTAAAAGCCTCGGCGAGGCAACTTGGTTTTTCTTTACAGGACCAGGTCGTGAAGGGCATGACCCAGCATAGCTTTGGCGAAGTCGATGGCGCCTTCTTCGATGCTGTCATACTGCTCGTCGGTGTAGCTCGGGCACCATCCCTGGCCAAGCAGCGCCCTGTCCAGGTCTGGGTAGTGCGACAAGAAGATGGCTACCACCTTGCGGACGGCGTCACCAGCCGTATCCATCGACTGTTGACGAGCTGTCGCAGCAGCCAACTCCAAGCGGTCCTTCAGGTGGCCGGGAGGAACACCGAGTTCGTCGCACATCTTGATGATGGCCGCTCCCATCCTATTGCAGATCGTCTCCAGCTGCGTGATCTCGGCCTGGGCCCCCGCGAGTGATTTTCGCTCCTGCTCGAGCTCGGTCACGACCTCTGGAGAAAAGTGAGAAGACCAATATCAGCAAATAATGAGCCAATCCAAGAAGGGCAAAAGAGGAAGAGGACACGGCTCTTACTGTTGAGCTTCTCATTAGCCTCCTTGACCAGCTCCACCAGCTTCTGGTTCTCGACAAGGCGGGTGGTCACGACACTCTCGTGATCCGCGACCTGCTTCTGTAAGTCAGTGCGGGCCACGCGGAGAGCTGTACACCCCAGAAGAAAGATGACGCCTCGAATCAAGAAACCGCACGGAAGCAGAAAGCAGAGATGACAGGTCGTAAGGTACTCACCGATGATCTCAATCTCGCGCTTTTGCGCAATTTCCTCGAGGCGGCCCTTCTCGGTGGTGACGCTGCTGACTTGGGCCTCGAGCGTCGTCACCCTCTCACGAACTGCCTGGAGGTCGCACTCGGCCCGGTCCGCCCTGGTTTCGAGCTCCACCTTCTCTTGGTGGGCGGTGCGGGCAGCAGCCTCAGCGTTGGAGCGCAACTCTGCCGCCACCTGCTCCGCCGCGGCTAGCCTCTCCTCCAGGGCGGCTTTCTCCGCCTGCGCCGCGGCCGCACGGTCTTCAACAGCCTTCGCCCTCGCCTCAAAGGACACGCGCTCTGTTGACCGGCCGACTTCGCTGTTTGCCGCCGCGAGGCGGGCCGCGGCCAGCTGCGCCTCCAGCTGGACTTTCTCCGCGCGGAGTGCCTCAAAGGCCCGCATCTTGTCCTCGGAGCGCCTGACAAGCTCCTAAGCCACGCATGAATCATACGACTGAGAAGAAAATGAAAAATAAGCATGAGAAAGGAAGAGGAAGAAAAAGACTCACCCTAGATGTGGGGATCAGGTCCCTGATCGCCCGCTCCGACTGGCGCAGCGCCATCTCGCTCAGGCACAGGCTACGCTCTAGGCGACGGCAGGCCGCCAGCTCCGTGTCGCTGTCGAGGCCCGGGCCTACTGAGGCCAGGACTGGTGACATGGACACCAGCCAGAGCGGCTGGACTCCCATCTCCTCCTCTTCCGCCGTCGAGGTGGTCGGCCTCGACACCCCCGAGCTCTCCCCGACCTCCACAGTCGGAGGAGGCATCTGCTCGTCCACCGTCCCGACGGGAGAGACGGCCGGAGAAGGCGACGCCGGGATGACGATCACCTCAGCTGGAGCGGCAACCGATGCGGCGACCGACGAGATAGGGACGATCCCCTCGGTCACCACGATCGCCGCCGCGACAGAAGCATCCTCGAAGGCGCGGTCGCCCGCCTCCACCACCTCAACAGTACTCCCCGTTCCCCCCGCCGACTCGAGGGTTGGGGTCTCGAAGTCCGCAGCGGCAGCAGTCGTCCCCTCCAGCGACTCGGGGGCTGGCCGCTCGGCGTCAGCATCATTGCCCGCTCCCGCCGACGACTCGGGGGCTGGCTGCGCGTCGTTACCCGCCCCCGTCGACGACTCGGGGGCTGGCTATTCATCATCGCCCGCCCACGCCTCGGGAGCAGGGTTCTCCTGGTCCTGCTCCTGGGCCCTAGACAGGCACCTTGCCAACTCAGCCGCATGGGCCGAGAGTGCTTCTTCAGTGGGGGCCTTGCCCCCCAAACCCATCACACCCATCGACAGGTCGCTGCGAGCCGGGCTCGCAGTTCTCTGAGGGAGGACGGACACCACCTGGGTCCCTGACCTAACTGCTTCTTCTGTCGCCGCCCCCGACTGAAGGGAGGACGGCGGGTCGCTCGACGACAGCGCGTCTCCGCCCACCTGGGCAGGGCGGTGCAATACCTTGATAGGCGCCGGCCTCATGGTGTGGCGGTCGGGCGCCCTGAATCGAGAAGGATGTCACGATGACAAGCAAAAACGCACTCGCCAGGAACACGAAGCAGAAACTAGAGGATCGCAACTCGAAACTCACCCCTCTGCGATGCAACGGGGCCGCTTGGAGCCGATCGTGGGGTTGCGTGGGGAAGCCGTCCTCTTGCTTCCCGCTGTCGGAGCTGATGCCGGAGGAGGTGTCGGTCTGCCCCTGGTGACGATGATCGACGCGAGGCGCTGTTGGGTCAGGGGTGGCCCCCCACTTTGGGCTGCTGGTGGCGGGGAGGCCGCCGGCTTGCTCCGCGGCTGCCGAGACGGGCGCGCGGAGGGCGAGTGAGACCTCCGGCGCGAGGAATGGCGGCGCGGGCCGTCGCACCTCGACTCGTGGCGGCCGGAGTCACCGCGCCGCGGAGAGCTCCTGCCCCTCTCGCGGCGATCCCGCCGAAGAACACGACTGCTCATTCCGGGCTGATCAGCCCAGGAAGAGGAGGGGACGCCTGCCGGCTTGAATTGGTGCCGACTGCGGCCGAGGCGGGCGCCGACCCGCCGCGCGGCCGTAAGGACAGCGCCGTCTCCGCATCGGTCCACTCAAACGGGGATTCATCCTCGTCCGTGTCCACTGGTGCCGACGAGGGATCCTCGTCATTAGAGACGTCCCTCTCCCCATTGCGCCGGCGCGAGGCACGTTTGTCGTTCCTCTCCCGCTTCGCGATCTCCTTCTGTTGATGGGCCCTCCTGCGTTCCCCTCGCCGCTGCTGCCACGCGGCGGTCTCCTGGGTGATAGTCCGGTCCTCCTCCAGTGGAGGACGAGAAGTGAGGATGTGCACATCCTTCATCTACGGAAGCACAAGAACGATTACCACCCGCGACCGCGAAAGACAAATCAAAAGGAAGTCGAGGGAAGACGTACCAGCTCCACAGTGCCCGGAGAGGGGAGCATCTGCAGCATGCCCGGTGGCGGCCAGAACATCCAGGTGACCCCAGTGGCCTGGGACACCCGGCGCTAGACCTCGTCCAGCGAAGGCAGCGAACGAGCGGTCACGGTCCCCTCAAAGGGAGCCCGGTCGTCCGTCATCTCCCAGAGGCGCAGCGCGCAGCGACAGAGCGGGACGACCCCCGGGTGTGGTAGCTGCCGATCAGGTTGATGAAGTTCACCCCATTGTCGCGGAGTCTTGTGAGGGTGGCGAGGGCGCTATCGAGGAACCGGGGGCGATCTTTCTTCTCCGGCCCGTAGCTCCACTTCGCCGGCGCCCGATCGTACCAGCGGTTGGTGTATTCCGGCAGCGGATTCTCGGGGTCGTTGTTGAGGTAGAACCACCCTCGGTGCCACCCGCTGTTGGAGGTAGTCAGGTAGGTGGGGACGTACTCCTCCATCCTCCCCTGCTTCCCGCGGAGACCGGCGCACCCGATGGCCGCCGCGGAGTTGTGGTCCTTGACGACGACGAACTTATAGAAGTACCGGAACAGGTCCCAATGGGCTCCCTACTCCAGGTATCCTTCGCACAAAGCCTCAAATGCCGCCATCTGATAGACGCCGTTCGGGTTGAGGTTTTGAAGCTCCAAGCCGTACTCCTCGAGCACGACGCGGATGAACCGTCCCGCAGGGACGGAGAAGCCCCGCTCGTGGAACATCACGAACGAGACCACGTACCCCGCCGGGGGTTGGGGGCTGTTCTCCGGCCCAGGCACCCTCCACTCTTCCACCGCGGTTAGCGGCGGCAGCATACCGTCGGAGGCGAGGCGGTCAATCTCAGACCAAGTCATCGTCGAAGACGACCAGTTCGACATGGCGTCGGCTGCGGTAGCGGCGGTGGGCGTTTACAGCTTGTGAGAGAAGGCAGCATGAGCTCTGTGGTGTCCGCGGCGAGTGCGAAGGCGAAGGCAAGAGATGGCAGTGGCAGAAAACACAAGGAAGCAGAAGGGGAAAAACTGGCCGGCGCCCGCGGTATAAAAACGGGGGAATGATTACATCTACCCCCGCAGTTAATGCTCGCGTCGCCTTGGGCCACGTCCTTCATCCGCCGAAGCGTCGCCCCTCAAAAGGCGCACCCCACTACCGCGCGCCGCCCATGACCGAGCCGCCACATCACCCGGAGTGGGACCCGGCAATCTCGTGACCGGCGCGAGATCTCCGCTAGTCATCCCACGACTCGCGCCACGTGACAAGACACCAGTCTCCGACTTGTCCAAAATTCCAACATTTAACCCCACGCACAAGTCTCCGACTTGTCCGTGGGCTCGGGGGCTACTACCCGCGGGTCCGCTCGTGCGTCCCCGCTAGAGAAAACACAAGTCTCCTCGTCTCCATGACAGTTGATCCTCGGAGCGAGTCTTCAACTCCCTCACCAGGCTCGGGGGCTACTGACGAGGCCATGGACCAGGGCCCACTAAGACCCCTGAAAAATGTGGTACGGACCCACGTACGGCATGTGCCGTTAGCTGACACAACGAGTGTTACGCTGCCCGAGCACGTGGTGGCCCGTACGACCAGTTTTCGCCATGGGCAACAAGGCAAGCGGCTCCCGGCCATCCGTACCCTCTTCCCCGAGTACGTGGTGGCCCATACGACATGTTTTCGCCTCCACTCCCGACTACTCGCTCGCACAAGTAGTTTCTGCCTCACGGCCGCGGTTACTCGCTCGCACGAGTAGTTTTCGCCCCGCAGCTACAACTACTTGTTCGCACGAGTAGTTTCCGTCACCGACCCGAGCAGACTTCGCGGGGAAGGCACGGGGCACGTGGACCCACCAGATCGAGATCCTAGGATCTCCGCACACGCTCCTCCGTGCACCGCCACGTGTCCGCCCCGCCGCGGCGGTCCTCCCGGGCCCGGCCGATTCGGCATCAGGGGACGGATTCGTCAAACCCTGCCACGAACAGCACAGTGACCGCCGTACCGCGGACGGCGTAATAGGCGCTGGACGACATACGGTACAGTACACACTATGCCCTAAGCATCGGGAGACGCGGCGTAGATCGCCTACTCGCACGAGTAGTTTCCCGCCTCCGACCAGTTCAAGACTTGGCCGTCAAGACCGCAGGTACACAAGCCCTGTTGACGTCCCGTGATACCCCGGTACGCGGTCCGCCACGTGTTGGCCTCCCTGCGCGGGTCCGCCTTGACCAGGTCGATCTTGTGTCAGAGGACGGATCCTCCTGCTGCTCCCCAGCAGGGGCGGTACGCATCGTACCACGGAGGGCACGGGGAACGCTGTGACTCCAATGGCACAGTGCAAGCTGTCACCTATCCCTCGATCTCCACGGTGCAGACTACTTCATTCCCACAGTATCAAGAAAAGACAAGCCCCTGATCCACTGACGAGATCAGGGCACGTACTCTGCCTCCTGTACCCAACTAACTACTCGGAGGAGGGCGCAGGGGGCCCCGGGATGGCTACTTGGGACGCACAGGATCTGCACCGTCACCCAAGGCCCCGTAACAGTGCTTTGCCACTGCTGCCGTCTGACAGCCTGATGCAGAGAAGGATGCCTCGCACTGTAGATTAGCTCAACACACTCGATGTAAACCGCCCTGAGCCTCCCCCTTGCGACTATAAAAGGGAAGGGCAGTGGCACATACAAGACACATTCGTTTCCACCCCCACACGCACTTAGCATCGATATCCCATCTCATACAAACAACGCAAGTGCTCACACACACTCACGTACGCAGACTTCTGCTACTTGAACCACTCGCACACCAGGGACTTGGGCACTACACCCTCTCCCGACCTGTTTGTACCCCCTACTACAAACTCCCGAGCATAAGGAACACTTCCTCTCAGACTGGACGTAGGGTATTACTCTCCGGAGGCCCGAACCAGTATAACCCCGAGTGTCTCCTGTGCTACCGTGCGGATCAGAACACGCGCTCTTATATAAATTTACTTGCCGGTGGTAACGAACCCCGACAATAGGTGTTGGGGTTTTTGTGATGACTTAGAGGATAGGAGCTCGCCCCGGTCTGAAACCGAGTGGGTCGCTTTGTTACACGGGACTTTCGTACACACCACCTCGCTGAGAGTGGGGATATGGCCGTTTCGACCCTAGCAAGTGCGATACCATACCTGCCAGTAGGATAGAGGGTATTAGTGAGAGGGTATAGGGTGAAGTCCCTTCCCTTTTGGGTGCTCCCCGTGCGGCCACACGGGGGCATGTTCACAGTTCTGGGGTGGTCCTTTGCAAAGGACCGCAGCGAGACCCGGATGCAGGATGGAATCGTAACTCCTAGGTGTTCGTTCGGTTGGGTAGGCTCGGTCGGCCGTACACCGTCCGTGTGCTACTCCGATTTGGGTACTGGTGTACACGCTCTGCAGAATTTAGATCTATACGTATAGCCGTGTCCTCGGTTATGGACATGCCCGTTGTTTACTCCGAATCTTACGTTTTGGGATTTCTACCTCCCCCTTATAGGATGAGAGTGAATGGTGAGCCGTAGTTGTTCTCGGGGAGAGGAGAGTTGCTCCCTCTGCCTCGCGGATCTGAGTGCAACCATTGAGGTGCGAGGAGTGGGAGTTCTCGCATCGACCCTAGATGGAGATAGGTGCTGGTGACGGTGATCTGGGTGACCAGGTGTAACCGTTTGTGGATGAGAGATATGGGAAATGGTGGGATTTATGGAGATGATATTCTATTTATTTTGTTGCTACTGCTTAGGAAACCCAGCCTCTACCTTGCTCTTTCCTTTTCCCTTTAGAAGTAGGCCACTTAAAGCTTGCATACGGTTGGTGACGTGGACCTATCCCGATCCTTGGGGATAGCCCCTGAGCTTGCAGGGTACGAGTCAGACTTCGACAATAATGCCGACAGATGGTACGACTGAGGGGCACGTTGCTTCGCTCAAGGATGCCTGTGGGAGAAGAATAAAGATGGAGACATCTTCTGGAAGCTAGCTACCGCTGCGTAGGCTCTTATTCATGTTATTCCGCCAAGAGGCGTGTATTTATGTACTCTGATTATTCAGGACATGTAATAATAAGATTATATCCGTACTCTGATGCTTTATTTCAATGTATGACTGTGATATTTATATGTGATAAATGTCTGTGCGTGATAGTGTCTGATCCAGGGACTATCACGAGACAGAATGACGGGTTTTCCTTTTTTTTGAAAACCCGGGTCGTTACAGATGGTATCAGAGCCATACTTGACCATAGCACGTGCCCTTAGAGATGGTCGATAGAAATTAGGACTCTAAATGGTCTCTTTTGTTATATACAATTCTTGGTATATATTACCAAAACTTATCCTTCTTTGAAAAGTTCTACCTGACCTGCGCTAACTAGAAATTTCTTCCGTGTCACAGGAAATGGACCGACAGGAGATAGAGCTACTCCCGGAGCACATGGTGGGACTTGCTCGTTGGGTGGACCGGGTCATCCTCAGGCTGGGGATTCCCCCTACGCACATCACCTACCGCGTCGAGGACGTCCGAACTCTGTCAGGACCACTGGTGCTTTGCAAGGTGGCCATCCCACCCCACCCGGCGCGTCCAGACTTCCCCGGGATGCTCGAGCACAGCACAGGACTCAACGTAAGGAATGCTGTGGACACCACCTGCAGCCACGTACTTCGCCACCTGTTGGCTAGGTACCACGACGTCTACAGGACAGGAGACCTGCGGCTGATCCCTCAGGACTACTACAGAGTGGCTCCGATCGTGGACGGACTGCCAGACCCTACAGCACTCTACGAGGCAGAGGTTGTCCAGGGTCCTCTGCGCGAGTCCGACGACACGCTCGTCACCACAGGGAGCTACCTTGTGGACCTCGACACTCACGCCCGCCGACTGAGCGAGCAGACGAGTGGACTCTTCAGCAGACTTGAGCACACTACGCTGGAGTTCCGCGAGCTTCAGCCCCGCTGCCAGAGTTTGATCGTGGAGAACCGTACCCTGCGCCAGCGAGTCGAGCAGCTCGAGCGTGGGCTATGCCACGCCAACTCTTTGGTGGTACGAGCTGAGGCTAAGAGGATGACCGCACATGAGGAGATGCTCTACGCTAAGGAGGATCTACGCAAGCAGGAGGCCAGGTTCACCCGTCTCTTTGCCAAGCTGAACCAGAAGGATGCGCAGTTCGCCTCGCAGGGATGCAGTCTTGTTCATGAGAAGGCCAGGGTGGCCGAGCTTGTGCAGGACCAGTACTCCAACACCGCCAACTTCACTGCACTCACCAGGACTTCTGTGTTCCTGCTGGACAAGTGCAAGAGGATGCTGAGGACTTGGGAGGATGCTGACTCTCTTCGTGTGGACGAGCTTCACGAGCTCAACAGTCAGCTACCTCCAGAGCACCAGTGGGCGATCCGTAAGGAGACCTTCAAGCTGCACCCGTCCGCCCTCAAGCTACACCTGTGTCCGATGGCTGACATGCCCACTCCGGTTGAGACCCAGGAGGTGAGGGCTGCTCACGCCATGCTGACGCGGATGTTTCCCAGAGACTTCCCCGAGGAGGACCGTTGCCCCGTGAGGTACAAGAGGGCTCACACCGAGTAGCGTGCTGGAGCGTGATCAAGCTAATAAGAGTAGAGTTGTAATATAGGTAGTTTCCATGAGTTGTTCCATGCAGCCGAGAGCCTGTTCCGGTGCATGAGGAGTTATGAGCCTTTTCACACCTAGATGTGCACACCCTTTTGAGATCATGTAACGCTATATTAGATCACTGCTGTGTGTGACCTCCAAGGCTTGAGTCAGCCCCGAGGGAACTTATGTACTAATAATGGATGCTGATTGTTTGGTCTTAATGGAGTTAATCGTTCTTATTACTTTTTCCCTTTGAGTGTTGGAATTATATTAGTAGAAATATTTTCATGCTTGTATATCAGACTCAATTTGTTGGTGAGTGACGTATCTAAGGTTTTCTATGCCCTTGGTCTTGTTTTCAGTAAGATGTCCATCAGGAGATCCGGACGACTGTTGGCTCGCCACGAGGAGGCCGAAGCCGAAGAAGAGCAAGCCCCGCCAGTCCGTGGCCGTGGTCGTGGCCGCGCTCCCGCTCATGGGCGTGGACGCGCTCGTGGTCATGGACACACCCCTGTTCGAGGACGAGGCCAAGGCGTTGTGGTGCCAGCACCACCGCCTCCGCCCATCAGTGAAGGCGATGCTGAAGGAGAGGAAGAAGCTGAAGGAGAACCTGAGCCGGCACCAGCTCCCCAGGGACGTGGGTGTGGTCATGGCCATGGAGAGGCACCACCACCGCCACCGCCTAACCTAGCTGAGGTGATGGCCGCTCAGACTGCGCTGATGCAGAGGATGGCTGAAGCCGTCGAGAACCGAGTCAACGGCGGGAACCGCAACATCCCGCCGGAGGAGGACTTCGCCAAGAAGATCGAGAGGTTCCTCCGCCTGAAGGCCCCTACCTTCAGTTACTTGGACGATCCTCTCGACGCTGACGACTGGCTCCATGTGATCGAGACGAAGCTCGACCTCACCGCCTACACCGACGAAGAGTGCGTGGCTCTCACCGTCCACCAGCTCGAGGGTCCTGCCAAGTCATGGTGGGACAACTACTCTGACAGCCACCCGAACCCAACCTTCATCACCTGGCTGGAGTTCTGTGAGGTGTTCCACGAGCAGTACCTGCTAAGGGAGCTCATGAGTCAGAAGGCTCAGGAGTTCCGCACCATGACTCAGGGTGCGATGAGGGTGGAGAAGTACGAGAGGCACTTCATGAAGATGATGCGCTATGCCCCCGACGACACCAACACCGACGACAAGAAGCAGTTTTGGTTTCTGCGAGGCCTCCACCATGGTCTCCGCCAGGGCTTGAAGTCCAGTGAGCACAAGTCCCTTCGCCACCTGGTGAACAGGGCTATCGCGCTCGAGGAAGAAAGGAGGGGGCATGAGGAGCACATGAAGGGCAAGAAGAGAATGGGAGATCGGGACCATGGCGACCGATCCTTCTAGAGGCCGAAGAGTGGGCAGAGCAACCTGCTGAGAGGGAGCTACCGCCCGGGGAACAACCAGCCCGGACGTGGCTTCGGAGGAAGCTGTGCACCGTACCCTGGAGGAAGGAGCTCCAACTACCAGCAGCAGGGTGGAGGCTACAGCCGACCGCAGCAGAGCGCGTCGAGACTCGGCACCGGAGGTTTCACACCTACGTGCTACGCCTGTGGCAAGCAAGGCCACAAGTCGTACGAGTGCCCCAGCAAGAAGACCGCTGCTACACCTGCCAAGGCACCAGCTTCAGGAGGGAGGCCACCTCAGGCTGCTCCCCAGCCGACCGCTGACCGCGGGAGGCTCAACCTCCTGACTGAGGAGGAGGCTGCCGACGCTCCTGATGTCGTGATCGGTGAGTTTTTAGTTTTTGGTGCTAAAGCTTTGATTCTTTTTGATACTGGTGCAACTAGTTCTTATGTGTCCTCTAACTTTGTAAACAAACTGTCTCTCCCCATGACTCCCCGACCGAAACCTATTGTGACGAGCTCGCCGCTCGGAGATATCAGATGCACCCTACTATGCAGAGGGGTGGAAATGTTCATCAAGGGTCACAAGTTCCTCGGAGATCTGACCGTGCGGAAGTCCAATGGGATTGATATTATTCTGGGCATGTATTGGATCACCGCTCACAAGGGAGTTATCTTCTCGTCACCCCGACAAGTGACCCTGATACACCCCAAGGGGACGAAGATCACATTCGAGCCGCTGAAGTCTCGAGATGTACCAGCTGTGTACCACCTCACTACGAAGATGGTGGCTGATGTTCCAGTGGTGTGTGAGTATCCCGATGTCTTTCCTGATGATCTGCCGGGGTTACCACCAGACCGCGATGTGGAGTTCGTGATCAACCTTGTGCCAGGTACAGCGCTCGTGGCACAGAGTCCTTACCGAATGGGCAAGTTAGAGCTGGCAACGCTGAAGGAGGAATTAGAAGCTCTCCGACAGAAGGGGTACATCCGACCTAGTGCATCACCTTGGGCTTCACCGGTGATATTTGTGCCGAAGAAGGATGGGACGCAACGACTGTGCGTCAATTACTGCGCTCTTAATGCGGTAACCATCAAGAACAAGTACCCGTTACCATGCATTGATGATCTGCTCGATCAGTTGAGGAAGGCGAAGTACTTCAGCAAGATTGACCTTCGATCCGGCTATCATCAGATGAAGATTCGCCCCGAGGACATCTACAAGACAGCGTTTGTGACCCGGTACGGGCAGTATGAGTTCACTGTCGTATCATTCGTTCTGACGAACGTCCCAGCTTACTTCATGAACATGATGAACAAGGTCTTCATGGACGAGTTAGACAAGTTTGTCATGGTTTTCATTGACGACATCTTGGTCTTCTCGGAAACTGCTGAGGAACATGAAGAGCATCTGAGGATAGTGCTGGAGAAACTGAGGCAGAATCAGTTGTATGCCAAGTTTAGCAAGTGCGAGTTCTGGCTAGAAGAAGTGGCATTCCTTGGGCATGTGTTGTCAAGTGAGGGAGTTACAGTTGATCCCTCGAAGATCGAAGCTGTGTCAAAGTGGCAGTCGCCCAAGACAGTGACAGAGATCAGGAGTTTTCTCGGGATGGCAGGGTACTACCGCCGTTTCATCGAGAACTTCTCCAAGATTGCGAAGCCGATGACCGAGTTGTTGAAGAACAACACACCTTTCGTGTGGTCAGAGAAGTGTGAAGCAAGCTTCCAAGAGCTCAAGACCCTACTCACCACAACTCCAGTGTTGACGCTTCCCGATGACAACAAGGACTTTGTGGTGTACTGTGATGCTTCTAGGCAGGGTCTTGGTTGTGTGCTGATGCAGGAAGGCAAGGTGATCGCTTATGCTTCAATGCAGCTTCGGAAGCATGAAGAGAACTACCCGACACATGACCTTGAGTTAGCAACTGTTGTTCATGCTTTGAAGATATGGAGGCACTACTTGATGGGCAACAAATGTGATATCTACACGGATCACAAGAGTCTGAAGTATATCTTCACCCAGTCAGAGTTGAACTTGAGGCAACGCAGATGGCTAGAGCTGATAAAGGACTATGACCTCGACATTCACTACCACCCCGGCAAAGCGAATGTCGTGGCCGATGCTTTGAGCCGAAGAAGCTATTGCAACAACCTGATGGTGCAGGAGGAACAACCAGAGTTGTACAAGGAGATGGAGAGATTGAAGCTCGACATCGTCGAGAAGGGTCAGCTCAACAAGTTGAGGGTGAATTACATACTAGAAGACCAAATCAGGCAAGCCCAGAAGAAGTGTCTTGAGATTGAAGAGGTGAAAGACCTTCTGACGAGAGGTAAGGCCCCTGACTACCGCATTGATGAGCAAGGCACGTTGTGGTTGAAAGATCACATATGTGTGCCTAGTGGTGAGGAGATTCGGAAGACGATTCTGAAGGAAGCCCACGACTCTCGGTATTCTATTCACCCCGGTTGCACCAAGATGTACCAGGACTTGAAGTGTTGATTCTGGTGGGAGAATATGAAGAAGGACATCACCGAGTATGTTGCTAGATGTGACACATGCCAGAGAGTGAAGGCGGAAGATCAGAGACCCGCTGGATTGCTACAGCCACTTGAGATACCTCAATGGAAATGGGATGATATCAGCATGGACTTCGTGGTGGGTTTACCCCGTACTCAGAAGGGAAATGACTCGATTTGGGTGATTGTGGACCGTTTGACCAAGGTAGCACACTTCTTACCGGTGAAGAACAGGTTCAGTGTGAGTCAGTTGGCTGATCTGTACGTGGAGCAAATCCTGAGGTTGCATGGAGCACCCCGTAGCATCGTGTCCGATCATGGGGCTCAGTTCACCGCTCAGTTCTGGAGGAGTCTGCATGATTCGATGGGCACACACTTGGACTACAGTACAGCTTTCCATCCTCAGACTGATGGACAGACAGAACGGGTGAATCAGGTTCTCAAAGATCTTCTGAGAGCATGTGTGTTGACTTACAACAACGATTGGGAGAAGAGTCTGCCCTACGCTGAGTTCTCGTACAACAACAGCTATCAGGCAAGTTTGCAAATGGCACCCTTTGAAGCTTTGTATGGCAGAAAGTGTAGGACCCTATTGATGTGGTCTGAGGTGGGGGAGAGGACTTTCTTCGGTCCTGCTTCCATTGTTGAAGCTGAGGATAATGTGGCTAAGGTGAGAGAGAATCTGAAGATAGCTCAAAGCAGGCAGAAGAGCTATGCCGATCCTAAGCGAAGGGATATCTCCTTCGAAGTGGGTGACTACGTCCTTCTGAGAGTGTCACCGCTTAGAGGCACGAAGAGGTTCCATGTAAAGGGGAGCTAGCCCCGAGGTTCGTTGGACCCTACCAGATTGTGGCAAAGGTGGGAAAACTTGCTTATAGGCTGGAGTTACCGCCTGATCTTGCCTGAGTGCATCCAGTGTTTCACATTTCGCAACTCCGGAGGTGCCTCGACCCGAAGCTCGACAAGCATGTCCCCACCGATGCTATCGACTTGCAAGACAATCTGGAGTACTTGGAGTATCCAGTAAAGATACTGGATTGGGCCGAGAAAGCTACAAGAAGTACCACCACTCGCTTCTGTAAGGTGCTTTGGAGCAATCACACCGAGCGAGAAGCGACGTGGGAGAAAGAATCGGTCATGAGGGAGAAATACCCACACCTCTTCGAGACGGAGGTAAGTTCTTAATCTCGAGGACGAGATTCTTTTGACGGGGGAGTCTGTAACATCCCGCAATTTTATTACGGAATGTTAATTATAAAAATGAGGATTTAAAAAATTTTGGTGAATTATTTGAGTGCTTGATAAATTATATAAGGATGTCTTCTAAATTCTCTCCTAAATTCCTAGATTTATTTTTGAGCTATTTTAAAATTCCTAAGACATATAAAATGCTAGTGTGAGAACTTTGGAGTTCTTTGGCTTTTATTTGGATTTATTTGAAGTGGGATTCAAATTTGATTTCTAAATTCAAATTTGAATCTATTTAATATAGGGTTAAGAGGGTTTGGAAAATAGGAGAAACAACCATCGCCGTTTGGGCCTCAAGTCCACAGCTGAAGTCCGTTGAAGGCCCTCCTTCTCTTTTTCTCAAATCAGCTATGCACCCCGCACTCTTCCGGCCCAACAGCTTCACGGCCCAGCTACGCCGGCCAACCCACGCGCACGCGCTCCGCTCTTTTCTCTCGCTGACGCGCCGGCCCCACGCGTCAGGCGCCACGTCGTCGTCGCCCGCACCCCTCTGCTTTTTCCACCTTCCTCACCTTTTTGCCGCGCCGCTCCAATCCAGCGAGCGCCAGGTCGGCGAGCTCGCCGTACCGCTCGTGGCCGCGCCTTGGATGCGCGCCACATCAGCCCACACCCATCCGACCGCCAGCAACAGCCCGTGCCGCCTATAAGAGCACCGCCGCGACCACCCGCTCCAGACCTAGCTGCTCTGGGGTTTTCCCCTTTCCTTCCGCCGCTGCCGGAGTGGGAGAAGAAGGAGAGGAGGAGAAGGAGGCGGGGGAGGCCGTCCGTGGGAGCTCGTCGGGAAGCCAGAGCTGTCCGCGAGAGCTGATCGGCGAGAAGCCAGCGCCGTCCCTGTCGAAGCCGCCGCGCGCCTCTGCTTCCCCTGCTCCAACCCGTTCCGCCGCCGTCCAGCTCCGCCACCCTTCACCGCCGCTCTGCACATCGACCAGTGGTCATCAGGTGAGCCCGTCGACCTCCTCTCGCCTGTGTGAGCCGGCCTTCGCGCCGAGGGGGGGAGAAAGGCCCCGCCTTGACCATGTGCTCGACCTCGCACGCGCCGCGCCGTGCCGCCGCAGCTGACCGCCGTCGCTTGTGCCACCGGCCTTCGAGCCGTGCCTTACGCCTGCAGGTGCCGCTGCCTTCATCGACGCGCGCGCGCTCACCGCTTGGCCCTGTGCCCTTTTCTTCTTGAACGTCGGTGACCCCTGTTGCCCTGTTCGCCGCGCCGCTGTGGCCTTCGCCGTGCCGATTTGCCTTGGTGCACGCGCGAGCAGGGGGAGGAAAAGGCTCCGCCTTTGGAGCCTCGCCGTGCACACCTCGCCGCCAACACGGTCGCACACGCACGCACGCCTCCGCCTAGCCGCGGAGCCCTGCTCGTCGCCGTCGCACACGCTGCCGGAGCACCGCCCTGACCGTGATGGTCGTGCGTGCTTGAACAAGGGGCAAAGCCCCGGCCTTTGGGTCTGTTTCGTTTCACTTGATGCACACGCGTACGCGCCTGGCACCTGGACGCACCCGCGCACCCTCGCCGACCGTCGCCGCTCTACACCGCCGCGCCCATCCTTGCGCCGCCGCCGTCGAGCACATCTCCGGCCAAAGGTCAGGCCTTTCTCGGCCTGGGCGTGTGCGCAATCACCCCCTGAATCACGCCCTGTCACTTGTTGTCCGACCCCGGCCACACCTCGTCGCCGAAAAGTTTTGCCGCGCCGGAGCCCCTCGTGGGCAATTCGTCGAGCACTTGACGACACCGGCCAGAAACCCTAGGGTTTTACCCCACACGCACGCACACACGCACAAGTACACGCAAAGGATCCGACCGGATCCTGTGCGGCTGGCCACCCATGGCCGGGCCACACGCCGACCTACACCGCGTTGTGCCGCAGCAGCGTCGGGCGGGATCCCGTGCACACCGCCACGCAAGCCCCCGCGTCAGCTGCCACGCGGGCAGGCGCCGGCTATAAGCCGCGCCGTGGCAGCCACGTGGGCTGCTGGAGCTAGCCTACAGCCGGCTTTAAGCCCTTTAAGAGTCTGCTAGAGTTAGTTAGGAGCTAGACTAAAGTATGCAATATTGTATATGCATATTTGATTTTCAGAAATCTATTTTCTCTTTGGAAATTCATAATAAATCTGTTTTAACTCCGAAAAATACAAAACCTTTTCTGGAAGTCTTCTAAAATTACAAACTCCGCGCTAGGCTAGAGTTTGCCTCTTTTTGGGTCTTAGTTGTTCTTCCTCTTGGATTTAATTGCATAGCAGCTATGTTTATTTATTTATTTACGATTCTAGGAGCCGCCGGAGCCGGAGAGCTGAACCAGGACTACGACGACGACCTCGGCTACGACGACTACTCACACCCAGGTTCACGCCCGACCTACTTTGAATGCCCATTAGGCATTGCTTTAGAACCGCTAAGCGCTTTACTTATACATGATGATGGATATGATGAAACCCTTGCACTGCCCTTTTTACTACCTTGTCCTTGATTGACCTACTACTACTACTTTATTTACGCGTGTTGATACGCTGAGCTTGTTGTGCATGAGTTGGGACTATGTGGTAGTTTCTTGGTGTGTGTGGGGAAAAACCGGCAGGAGAAGGTGTTTTTGGGATACTTGGCGGGGGTGAGCTCAAGACAACCCGATCAGGGATCGGGGGCCAGGGATCGTCTTCTCGGGCGATGCCCAGTTTGGTACCTATGGCGGGTACACTGTTTTAGGAGCATAGGTGTTGGGGTTTTTGTGATGACTTGGAGGATAGGAGCTCGCCCCGGTCTGAAACCGAGTGGGTCGCTTTGTTACACAGGACTTTCGTACACACCACCTCGCCGAGAGTGGGGATAGGGACGTATCGACCCTAGCAAGTGCGATACCATACCTGCCAGTAGGATAGAGGGTATCAGTGAGAGGGTATAGGGTGAAGTCCCTTCCCTTTTGGGCACTCCCCGTGCGGCCACACGGGGGCATGTTCACAGTTCTGGGGTGGTCCTTTGCGAAGGACCACAGCGAGATCCGGATGCAGGATGGAATCGTAACTCCTAGGTGTTCGTTCGGTTGGGTAGGCTCGGTCGGCCGTACACCGTCTGGGTGCTACTCCGAGTTGGGTACTGGTGTACACGCTCTGTAGAGTTTAGATCTATACGTATAGCCGCGTCCTCGGTTATGTACATACTCGTTGTTTACTCCGACTCTTACGTTTTGGGATTTCTACCTCCCGCTTATAGGATGAGAGTGAATGGTGAGCCGTGGTTGTTCTCGGGGAGAGGAGAGTTGCTCCCTCTGCCTCGCGAATCCGAGTGCAACCATTGAGGTGCGAGGAGTGGGAGTTCTCGCACCGACCCTAGATGGAGATAGGTGCTGGTGACAGTGATCTAGGTGACCAGGTGTAACCGTTTGTGGATGAGAGATATGAGAAATGGTGGGATTTATGGAGATGATATTCTATTTATTTTGCTGCTACTGCTTAGGAAACCCAGCCTCTACCTTGCTCTTTCCTTTTCCCTTTAGAAGTATGCCACTTAAAGCTTGCATACGGTTGGTGACATGGACCTATCCCGATCCTTGGGGATAGCCCCTGAGTTTGCAGGGTACGAGTCAGACTTCGACAACAACGCCGACGGATGGTACGACTGAGGGGCACGTTGCTTCGCTCAAGGATGCCTGTGGGAGAAGAATAAAGACGGAGACATCTTCTGGAAGCTAGCTACCGCTGCGTAGGCTTTTATTCATGTTATTCCGCCAAGAGGCGTGTATTGATGTACTCCGATTATTCAGGACATGTAATAATAAGATTATATTCGTACTCTGATGCTTTATTTCAATGTATGACTGTGATATTTATCTGTGATGAATGCCTGTGCGTGATAGCGTCTGATCCAGGGACTATCACGAGACAGAATGACGGGTTTTCCTTTTTTTGAAAACCCGGGTCGTTACACCGCCCTCCTGCCCGTGCCGGCGCACGGCTCGCCACCCCGCCAAAGCCCGACGGTGCCGAGTTGATCGTCGGTGCCCGGAGCACCGCGGCCAGTTGGCCCGACATGAACGAGGAGGGGGAGCCGCAGTCGTGCGTTGCCGTGCTTCCCCGCTGCCGCTCCATCTCCGTCGCCCGCCGGATTTGGAGGAGAGGGGGGGAGAGACGGGAGAGGAGAGAGAGTGAGAGTTGTTTTCAAATGAGTTTGAATCGTTCGGAGAGACGGAGTTGGGCCATTTTCTTCCTCCCCATTCTGTACTCTGTACACGACTGCACACCAAAGAACAGAAACCGGAGACAGAATACGGCGTCTATACGACTACGTAGACATAAAGCGCATACGGAGATGTGACATAATACAGCACCTGACATCCTCAACACACATCTCGATGCACCCTACTCCGCAAAATAGATGTACCGGATAAACCGTATCCGGACTGCCTGGTGTATAGAATCTTAGTTCGACGCGCGCGCTCTCTCCCACACACAAGCTCCAGACTCCAGTAGTGGAGTTGCCGGTACGCTACCCCTGGCGGCATTCAAACTTGTGACTTGTGAGGCTGGCCGTGCGGTCAAGGCTCGTTGATGCTGCCGGCCTGGGTTCGCGGCAGGGAGCACTGTGCCGCGGTGATTCCGAGCTCGCCAGCCGGAAGATTCGGTGCATCGATGCTCATGAAAGTGGAGGGAGGGGGGATCGGAACTGTTCATAGTCATTGCATCTGAGCATCTTTCCGTCCAATCTGCATCACTCCCCTGTTTATTTTTAAGATCCCATCTCAAAGAAATAGCCAGCTCGTGATTGGCGCAGACTGAAAATACAGGAGCTTTACATAGATAAAGCTCCTCTATAGGCCAGGTTGTTCACCACATCTTTGACACAGGCAGGATAGGAGCTGAATTTCCAAGCACGTATAGGAATTTTGATGAGCTGAGAGTTTCAACTTCTATCCACATATCGCACTCTTCTCCCGCGTGCCGTAGAGGAGGCGCCCGCATAGTGCTCGTTATGGGGTACTATCACCATCTCGGGCACCTCCTCTCCCCGACAGAGGATGGCCCGTCCGTACCGGAAATGTGGCGGCCACTATACGAACACGTCACACACTGAGCACTATCGCCACAGTCCAGGTCGTGGTGATGAAGTGGGGAGCCCGGTACCTCCGCAGCCCCCCACACCTGGTAAGTGGGGATTCGCGAGGCCTAGCGGGCTTTGCTACCGTCGGGCCCCGACCTCGTATGAGGGGGGTCGGGGCGAAGCGGAGGTGTTCCGGTGCCTCAGCCCCTATGGTCTGGGTCGGGCAAGGCGGAGATGCTCCCGTCGACCCCTACCCGACCCCCGAGGGTCAGGCGAGGCGGAGGTGCTCATGATGGGTCAGGGTCGGTTGAAACAGGGTGGTTGGTCCCGAGTTCAACCATTCTACTGTTGTTGGGTATCCCCGATATAGATATCTGACAAGCTGCACTAATATTATCATAAAAATGTTGATCAATATTTTAAAAAAATATTCCATCATTTTATAAAAGTCAACAGTTCCCCCTTGTCCTCCATCCAGCTCCGGAGGCTGGACCATATAGATAGGATTTTTTGTTAGGCTCTGTTTAGTTCCTCAAAAATTCTCAAAAATTTCGCATTGCAGACCGTGCTATCTTTCACAGAATAAGTTTTCTAATGCAAAAATTTTATCACTTTCACCAAAAATTTTACCAACTAGCAATCACCTCCCTGCTTCCAGGCCCTGTTCTTTTGCTTAGAAAGGAATAGTGAATACCACTATTCACCTATCACATTCATCACATCTTCTCTCAAAAAAACACTATTCCAACACTATTTATTTGCAACTTCACTATTCCTTTTTAACCAAAAGAACAGGCCCTAAGCGAGATTCTGAAAAAAAAACTCAAACGAAACGCAGCAGGGAGTGATAATAGGCAAAGGTCAAAGGCAGGGCTACTGCATTCAGCTTTCAGAGGTCAGGAGTGCTCTCGATCTGCGATTGGGGTTCAGGTTTACGCCCTGTTCGTCTGGCTTATCAGCCACCAGCCAGCAGTACTTTTATCTCAGAACAATTCAGCTACCAGCTACCAGTCAGCGGTACTTTTCTCTCAGAACAAATCAGCACCAGCCACCAGTCGTCAGCCAGACGAACAGTTTCTGAATTGGCCAGAAGACGTCTTTGCTGTCGTGCCTCTTGTGTTAACTGGCCGGGAGTGTGCTCTGGATGTGGCCTTTTTTCGGCTATCCTAGGTCCGAGCTGAATCATTTTCAATTGCAGCAGCCTTGTTTTTTTTCAGATCTATGTTCCGGCCTGTGATGGAGTGTAGCTTGTTTTTCCAGAGAGATTTCGCCAATCAATATTCCAAATGACATAGTAGCGACAAAGGATCTGGTTGAGAGTTCAAGATATGCTCCAGCACCAATTTACTATGACAGGCACTATACTATGGCTGGCATAAGCAATCTGTGGTAATTCGCGTGGACATAAACAAATGTGGCACTACTATGGTCTATGGCCGGCTACATTTCGTGTAACTCTTTCCACAATTTTTGTGTAATTTTATACTAAATATTCAAGGTTCCTAACTTTCACATTTTGTATGCTAGATTAAAATAAATTTTTGGTTATTCGCACAAATTATGACAAATTTTATGCACACTAAAGTAAAATAACAAAGAAAATGCGAACAAGTAAACAGGAGGGAGGAAAGAATGGAAACAAATAAAACCACCACAGCGGCCAAAACTGACGTAAGGACGTCAATTCATCCATGAATTCAAAGCAAAAATTATAAAACTCGAAACTAAATTTCGGATCTGGAGAAAAATTCATCAAAACCCAGAAATTGGACTTGCTTGAGTCCCCGGTCGTCTCTGTTCGTTCCCAACGCCAACGGCATCCACGCGACCACGCGCGCCCCCTTTCTGGCTTTCTCCGCGCCCGCCCCGCTGCAGTTGGCTCAGTGAGTCTGGGTCCACATGCCAGTGACCCACTACTGCAGAGGAGCCTTTTCCCGACGACCGCTGCCGCCGTGAGGAAGACCACACCCCCTTCACTGCGGTGGGTTGGGGCGGGAATAGCGCCGTGGCCACGAGCTCCTCGGCGGCTCCTCCACCTCGAATCGAATGAATTAATCGAGTCAAGGTTGGCTTCATCCCAGATTTCGTGTTGCGTTTGATAGACATTGATTCGCCTGTTTGTTCCACTCGAATATCTTTGTCTTAGAATTAGGGATTTTATTAAAACTTGTCGATTATGGTTTCAGTGTGGGAGCTTCGTACGGATTTTACTTGCATAAGTGCTGAAACTACGAGTTATTCGTTGTTAAAATAATGAAATTCAATTTTGTTTTGCTGTATAAGTGACTTGGCTAGCACTGAACTCGCCCTTGGCTGCAGAAAGAGCTCATTTTCCAACACCAGCTTTTATTAGACAAAGAAGCAGAGTTTCATAAGCAAAGATACAAAAAACAATGGGTAGTTGATGGTGACAGAAATACCAAATTCTTTCAGCAAGGTATCCTTAAAAGAGCCAGAAGGAACAGAATTCTCTACATAACTGATGAGACAGGAAATCCCTTAACTACTCATAGTCAAATTTCTGCTTGCTTTACAAATTACTTTTCTAATCTTTTTTCAACTCAAGAAACACATGAACTGCATCATCCTCACTACTTCGCTCATCAAAATAACACTGAAGGAAGTTTTTCAGATATATTTGCTGCATCAATTCCAGACAAGTCAGAATTGTGGTCAATCATCAAGAATATGAAAAGAGATGCAGCTCCTGGTCCTGATGGCTTTAATGTGGCATTCTATAGAGCAGCATGGGCCTGGATTGGAGATGATGTTACTTCCCTTGTTCAAAACTTCTACTCATCAGGTCAGCTTCCTCAAGATTTAAATAAAACTTATATTGTCCTGATTCCTAAGAAAAATGTTCCTATTGCTCCTCAGGACTTTAGACCAATCAGTCTTTGCAATGTCATTTATAAGGTTATCGCCAAATCTTTAGCTGACAGAATTAAGCATTATTTACCTGACAAAGTTCACTCTTCTCAATCTGCTTTCATACCTGGTCGGCATATTGCATCAAACATTATTGTTGCCCAGGAGATTGCTCACTCTTTCGCCTTAAGCTCTTGGAGACACAAAGGTTTCCTTCTTAAAATTGATCTGGCAAAAGCTTTTGATAGAATAGAATGGAATTTCATCTCTAATGCTATGCTTCGTGTTGGTTTACCCAGGAAGATTGTTGACTTGACTAAAGTATGCATTTCAACACCTACTTTTTCTGTTCTTATTAATGGTCAGCCAACAGATACTTTTAGCCCTCAAAGAGGTGTTAGACAAGGTTGCCCTTTATCTCCTTATCTTTTTGTTTTGGCTATGAATGAGCTCTCCTTTGCTCTCCAAACTGCCCTGAATAATAATCACTTAGCAGGGATCTCTCTTGGTGATAATTGTCCTCCTATACATTCTATGATGTTTGCAGATGATCTGTTAATTTGTGGGAAAGCGACTGAGACTGAGGCAGAACAAATTAAGATAATCTTGGATAATTTTTGCCATCATTCAGGTCAAACTCCAAACTGGGCAAAATCTTCAATTCTGTTTAGCAAGCATGTAGATCAAACCACTAAACATCTGTTTCTTTCTTTGTTTCCTGTTCCGTTGATGTCATCACAAACTATGCATTTGGGTCACCCTGTGATTTTCTCTTATAAAGATAGAACTCAAGCATACAGTTTTATTCTTAACAAGTTCAGGGCTAAGTTAACTGGTCTCAAAGCCAATAAACTTAATCATGCTGGTAGAATTACCTATATTAATTCTGTGTTAGCTTCCATTCCCATTTACTATATGCAGAATATCTTGTTTTCAAAAAAGTTCACTGAGCAGATCAATTCCATCTTGAGACGGTTCTGGTGCCAAGGAGTGCAAGGTGAGGATGCTGCTAAACCCTTTCATTTCAGATCCTGGGATGACATTTGCAAGCCCAAAGATGCTGGAGGTTTAGGAATCAGGGACATACACACAGTTAATAAAAGTTTGGTTCTGCATTCTGCTTGGCTCATTGCAAATAACAAAGATCCTTTCTTGTCTTCCATTTTAAAAGCAAAGTATTTCCCCAATACTAGCTTCTGGAGATGCAACAGCCCGTCCACCAGATCGGCTTTTTGGTCTTCTATTTTGCAGGTTAAAAGATATCTACATGAGAATACTCTTCTGCAAATTCACAAAGGTAATTCAAACATCTGGACTGATCCTTGGTGTGAAAATTGGCTTGATATCCATAATCACATTCTTAACCCAAATGATATTAGACCTCTACCAAACCTAGTCTCGGACTTATGGAATTCTCAGCACTCCTCTTGGGATGCTAATGTGATTACATCCACTTTCCAGCAGCCTTTTGCTAATGATATCATTCAAGTTCCAAAAGTCTGCTCCAATTCCACTGACCAGCTTTGCTGGGTTCCTTCTTCCAAAGGTATATGCTCCACTAAGGAAGCATATAAATTCTTTGCTGCCCAGGAGACTCATCTTTTGCCAAACCAAGGTCCTAGAGCTATCTCTTCTGATGCCCAAAACATTCTCAGGAAAATCTGGAAACACAAAACCATCCCACCTCGTATTAAAGCTTTCTCTTGGAGGCTTATTAGACACTCTTTAGCCACAGGCATCAGAGCTGCTTCTTTCAGTACTAGAATTGATACCTCTTGCAAGAATTGTGGCAGCATTGAAACTGATTTTCACCTTTTCTTTGGATGTGATTTTGCTAGAGCTGTCTGGTTTGCAGCTCCAATCTCTCTCAGATCTGATTCTTTAGTTGAGGAGCCGGATGGTTTACAGATTACTTTAGCCACTCTTTTCAGGACTTGTTGTGACAATGATATTTTACAAGAGGTTTTCACAAGGCTGTGGTATCTTTGGAAAGCCAGAAATGATCTAAGATTTAACAATGTTAAATGGACAGTTGATAAAGTGAATTTTGAGGTCCAGGCGGATATTAGTGCCTCTGTTTTGTTTCAATCTTTTGCAGGCCCTGCAGCTAAGGAAGTAGCCGGAGTCCGAAATAATTCAGCGCTTGCTTCATATGAATTGCCTACTAATTTACATTTGCAGATCCCTGTGGGTGACTTCAGTCCTGGTGGCTGTGTTTGGTTTTGCTTATCTGATGCAGCTTTAGAGCCGGACATTGGTTCACCAGTCCATAGAGTTGCAGGTTTGGGAGTTTCTTTGTCTCTAATAGGTGATGTGCATTCGGTGAAAATTCAAGCCCAGACGATGGTGGACTCGGTGGTCATGGCTGAACTTGCTGCTCTTGCTCTGGCAGCAAAGGTTGCCAATGCTATGCATCTGCAGCATCTAGTTTTTGCTTCTGATTCTTCACAGGCGGTGCATCATCTTCAAACAGGCCTTGACTCAGCTCCCTGGAAGTTAAAACCCATTATTTCTCAGTTTACCTCTGCCAAAGAGTTCCAGGTTTGCCATCTGCTTAAAATCAGGTGCAGTGATAATGGTGAAGCCCATTCTCTTGCTGTTCAGGCAAGAACGAGGTCAAGATCAGTTGTTTGTAGCTACTTGTGTGTTAATAGTTTGCATCTTGGAGCTTGTGAGGTATGTAATGCTCTGAGTCATGTAAATTGGGATCAGTTTGTTCCCATTTCTGTACTTTGTGCTTAAAGTTAATATATGTCCTTTATCAAAAAAAAAAAAAAAACTCGCCCTTGGCGATTGCTGCAGTGACTGCTTAGAAATCGTTTATGGATCACATTACGCACTGTAGCGCATCTGTCTCTCTGCTGATCAAATGATAGGGATACAACTTCTGAACCTGATAGTCTAATGCTTTCTAGAATCGTTTCCTTAGTCGAACCAAATAAATTGGTAATTGATTCAAATAAAATTCTTAAATATCTGAGCATCTTTAGGTTAGTATATGAGTGCAGGCCACAACCTATCTCAACGAAACACACCAATGCACTTAAAATTAAACCAAACCAGAAAGATACTTCAGAGAAACAGTGACTAGACTAACTAGACACACACCATAGACTTATTCCTTTATTCATCAACCTAAATTAAACTCTACTACCATTTCTTGCAAGGGGGCAGAGGCGCGCCACAGAGGCACTTGTTGTGAACATAAGAATCCGCTCCATGGGATGTCATGAATCTTCCACTTGGTATTTCACCGCAGAGATTGTTGTAGCTGACATTGAAGTACTCGAGATCTATATCCCTCAGTGACTTGGCCACCCCTCCCTTGATCTGGTTGTGGCTAAGGTCCAAATAGGTCATGTGGTAGGGAAACCTGACTTGTGTCATGTCGAACTCAAGCTTGTTCCATGACAAATCAATCTTCTTTGTAGGCTTTGTGGCATTAAATAGGAACGATGGGTCACCAGTGAGCTGGTTGTGTGAAAGATCTATGGTATCAATGTCTCCCCCATTGCCATACTCTACTGGGATCTGTCCTGTGAGATGGTTGTTGGACAGGATGAGGGCTCGGAAGCCTTCATGAAGCAATCCAGAAGGAATAGACCCAGTGAGCTTGTTGCCACTAAGGTTAATGTATATGAGGTTAGGGAGGCGACTCAGAAACTGAGGAATAGGCCCTGTCAACTTGCTGTTGGTGATGGCTAGAGCACTGAGATTCATCTTCAGCAAGAAGTCCGGAATAGGCCCAGAGACTAATGAGTCCGAGATCTGAAGAAGCACGAGGTGTGAGAGCTTGGCCAAGCTGGAGGGGATGGAGCCATAAAGACCTGAGATGCTCTTTAGCTGGATGGTCTCCAGCATTGGCAGGTCGCCCAAGGCTGAAGGGATAGGAGCTGTGGCATTCACAACATCTAGGGAAACAAGGTTGACACGACCATCAGTATCAGAGCACTGAAGACCTTGTAGCCAGGTACAACAGTCGGTGTTTGGGAGCCATTTCCATAACTCTGGAGGATTGCCGAGCTGCTTCTTGATCTTCAGGAGAGCAGCTAGGTCGCTGCTGTCGCAAGCCATGGCTGATGGCAGGACAAAGGCATTGGTGACTAACATAAGGAAGAGGATAAGAAGCAAAGAGGAAAGGGGAAGGCTTGAGCGTGCCATGGATCCGCTATGGTTGAGTGGCTGGAAACACTAGTGGAGTACCCCCCTCCTTAATATATGGATACAGTGAAATTAGGTCTGCAAGAAGTAGGGTGACACGATTAAGTGGATAAAAAACCTGATCCTGAAGTGCGCATGTTTGCATATTTAATAATGCACATCTAGGTGGAAAGCGTGATGACAGACAGGTTGGCTGAAATATATCCTTGTCTGCACTTCTGTTTTATTTGCATATTTTTTATGGCTATGTGAACCATCACATGCTATTTTCTCTTGAGATCACCACCTCTGTGTTAGATGAGCTCTCTCTAGGGCATGCCACAAGGCTCAGCTGGGGGGGGGGGGGGGGGGGGGCGGGCTTTCGTTAGTTTCCCTGAACACAAGTTCCTTGAGTGAGGAAATCTGGAATGCACTGAGATTTTGAATCTTCTTTATTTTAGATCATGCATTTATAGACATCAGCCATGTTTCATTTATCAACTCAGTCTTGCCTCAACATTTAACACGGCCACTAGATTTAGACAGTAGCATAACTACAGAAAAGATTCAGCATGCCACGGCATGTCAAATAAGAGCATGAACAACTGGAGATGATATGTTGAAACACTGAGGATAGTTCCGTCATTGATGCTGCGAAACAGCATCTGATATTAATGTTGGTGAGTTTAGCAAGGAGTAGCATTCTAGGTGGATAACCTGTTGATCTCAAACAAATGCCTCACCAAAATACAACAGTGCACTTCACATCTAACCAAATCCAGAAGAGAAATCAGAGCGCTTGTCGCAAACCTTTAGCCGTAGATCCTGCTACTTGTTTCTTTATTCGCCAAGCTAATTATTCTTTACTGCCGTTTTTTGCAGGGGGGTAAAGGTGTGCCACAGAGGCACTTGTTATGAACATAAGAATCTGCTCCATGGTATATCATGAACCGTCCAGTTGGTATCTCACCACAAAGATCATTGTAGCTGACATTAAAGTGCCCAAGCTTTATATCCTTCAGGGACTTGGAGACCCCTCCTTTGACATGGTTATGGCTGAGGTCCAAATAGGTCAGGTGGTAGGGAAACCTGACTTTCGTCATGTCAAATGCAAGCTCATTCCGTGATAGGTCAATCTTCGTCATCGGCTTTGTGATACCAAATAAGAATGATGGGTCACCAGTGAGCTGATTGTGTGAAAGATCAATGGTGTCAATGTCTCCATTGGCATAATCCTCCGGGATCTGTCCTGTGAATCTGTTATTAGACAGGATGAGGAATCGGAAGCTTCCATGGAGCAGTCCAGGAGGTATAGACCCACTGAGCATGTTGCCACTGAGGTCTATATATCTGAGGTTGGAGAGGAGACCCAGAGACCGCGGAACAGGCCCTGTAAGCTTGCCATTTGTGATGGTCAGAGCACTGAGGTTGGTCTTTGCCAGGAAGTCAGGAAGTGGCCCAGAGACTTGTGTGCCAATGATGTCAAGGAACTCAAGGTGTGAGAGCTTAGCGAAGGAGGAGGGGATAGGACCATACAGCCCTGGCATGGTGTCAAGCTGGATGGTTTGCAGCATCGTCAGGTCACCATAGGCTGAAGGGATGGGAGCTGTGACATTGAGTCGGAATAGGGCCACAAGGTAGACGCGTCCAGTCTCGGAGCATATAATGGAGTTATCCCAAGCACAGCAGTTCGTGGCTGGGAGCCATGAGGATAGCTCAGGAGGGTTACCAAGCTGCTTCTTGATCTTTAGGAGAACATCACGGTCACTGCTGTTGCAATCCATGGCTGATGGCATGTTGAAAGCATTGAAGAAGAAGATAAACAGCAGGACCAGAAGCAAAGAGGAAGGGGGAAGTCTAGACTCCGCCATAGATTTCGTTGTTGGTTGAGTGGCTGAAAACTCTGTTTGTGTACCTCTGCTTAATATAGGAGCATGAAGAAAGTAGGTCTCTCAGCAATGGAGTGTTGCGACTAAGTGGAGAAAAACCTGATGCTAAAGTGCACATGCTTCTATATTCGATAATGCACAACCAGCCGAAAAGTATGGATGGCAGGTTGGCTTCTCGTCTGCATATGTATTGTTGTTTTCTCTCTACATTGTTTATGTCCATGTGAATCAACCGATGTTGTTGTCTATTGCAGTGATGGTCCCAGTCTGTGATGAGCTCCTAAATAATCCCGGAGATGTGGTGGGAGCACAGCATGCTGACCGACATTAGTTGGTTGGAAGCCCGTCTGTGTGATGAAATTTATACTCTTTCTTTGCTATTCAAGAAAAATGCCTCTGGAGCTGGAGACAGTGGTGATGTTTAAGTAGCTCAGTGTTACTTACTCATTTAGTATGAGCCCATCTGTCACGTGCTTGTCAGGGTAAGAGCATGCTCGGCTGGAAATGAAGGCTTTTTTTTTGTCTTTTTAGAATTAACTGGAGATCCAGATATGTTAGCATGTGAAATCTAGGAATCTAGTGCTGATTTTTTGTGAGACGATGGAGGCATTTAGCACCATAAACTTGGTATAGCCTGAAAGTAGTGGAAGCACATTTTGTGCATGAAGTAGCAAGACTTAAATGAGATTACGACTGGCATTCTCTGTGTCGTATGGAAATATTATTTTGAATTTGAAATGATATTGTGCTGTTTGTTGGTTCAACCAGAGCAAGGTTTTATTTGCTGATTTTTTATACTTTATGAAATCAGTTAGTATCTTTTTAATCTTTATACTTTATGAAATCAGTTATTATTCCAAAGCCGTGATCTGAATACTGAACCTATCTCTTTGTAACTAAAGTAGTTGGTTGGGTTGTTTGCCATGGTTCATTGTAGTGATCAACATGGATGTCCTAATTCAATGAGTGCTCTTTTGCAGGGACATATACAATGGACAGAAGAGTTGCACTACTGAGGGTCTGAAGGAGGATGCTGTATTAGCAAGTAAGCAATCAAGAGAGAGGAAGAAGGTTTTCGGTTTTAGAATGGGTTTGGTGTTGAGGAGAACCATTGGGCATGATCCTTTGCACAGAAATAATCATCTATGGGAAGCAACTTTTCTCTGCATTGTGGAGATGATGAACTGCAGCTACCATTTGCTCTGTTTGCTGAATATCTGACGAAACTGAATGGCGATGACTGACAAAACTGAATGGCGATGACTGAAACTGGATGCCAACGTCTTCAGCTACTTCAGTTCCTGACACTGCAGAGTGCAGACACGCAGAAGCGGCGCCGAGCAAATCTATCTATGGCGCCATGCCGCCATGGCTTGCTTTGTCCGTCGACCTTGATGCAGTGCAACGCGTCCCGGCACTTGGCTCTCCGAAGTGGCCCATGGCGACCTGGATGTTTGCAACCGTGGCACAAGTACAACTGCACTGCACAAGCCCATCGTCGACGAGCTAGAGAAGCTAACGAGATTTCCGCTAAGATTAGATTTAGTACGCGCATTCTTCAGTTCTAACCGTCTCCAAGAGATCTGGAACGCGCACAGCCAGTATTTTCGGTTGCGTTGCATGGGCCATACCGCGTGACGGGCCCACGACGTCCTGGCAGATTCAGTTGGGCTCCGGGAGGCGGCGGCGCTCCCTCCACGCGCACAAGCAGCGGCGGCAGCGAGGTGTATATATAGGGAGGCGCAACCACATTCCTTGCGCGCCTCCTCTCCCGGCGGTTTCGCTTGATCAGCTCGTCGATCAAACCGCGTCCTCTTCTCACGGAAGCAGGCGGCGGCGGCGGCGCGATGGAGCACCGCGCGGCGCCGCCGGACGACGTCATCGTCCAGGTGAATGCTGCCGCGGTGGCCGCCGTCGACGAGCGGAGCTCGACGAGCCAGATCGAGGAGGTCGGCAGCGACGACGACGACATCAAGTTCATCGGCGTCGCCGCCCCCCGCCGCACCTTCAGCGAGTCGTACAGGATCCGGCACCGCAACCCTCTGGTACGTACGTGCCCGGCCACCGGCGTTTCCTGCCATTGTTTCCGGCGATCGCAGCAGCTACTACCTATACGTACTGATTGCCGCCGGCGTTCGGCGCGTCCTGCAGGAGTTCACGCCGTGGCAGGTGGCGCTGCTGGGGTACCAGTCGCTGGGCGTGGTGTACGGCGACATCGGGACGTCGCCGCTCTACACCTTCTCGTCCTTCACGCTGCCGGACCCCAGCAAGGAAGACCTGCTGGGAATCCTCAGCCTCATCCTCTGGACGCTCACCCTCGTCAGCCTCGTCAAGTACGTCTTCATCGTGCTCCATGCAGACGACCACGGAGAAGGTATATCTATACACGTACCTGGCTACCTGCACGCGTGCTATCTAGATGCTATATATACAAATCATCTTCATGTTTTTTCTTTTGTTCTTCTTTGATGACCATGATTTGGAATGTGGAGTTGGATTAGATCGATCTAGGAGCAACGAAGGCCAGTTACTCTTTAGCAAAAAAAAAAAAAAAAATCGCTTTAGCAGACTCCATGCATCGCCGCCTAACATGTAACGAAAGTAACTGAAAAACTGCTCGTAGTTGTATCAGTAGGAATACGCGAATAGCTACTGATTTTTTTTATAAAAAAAACGAACAAATGAAAATGAGGAGGTACGATGTTGTGATAAGCTGTACAGATTAACTGTCTGATTGCATCTGTGCAGGTGGTACCTTTGCCCTGTACTCGCTCCTGCGTCAGCATGTGAATTTCACCGGGAAGAAGATGCCGGTGCCTGTGACACGGTTGGCATCTGACTCCAATCTCAAGTTCCACAGCAAGAAGAGCAGCATGCAACCGAGGATGCTCAAGTTCTTGGAAGGAAGTGTGATTGCACAGGCAGTCATCACCTACCTTGTGCTGATTGGGACCTGCATGGTGATGGGTGATGGTGCCCTCACTCCATCCATCTCAGGTACAAATAGTTTTTTTTTTTTTACAGCAGGTTATGGTTATCCCAGAATAGTAGCGCGAGGACTCTCGGTAGTGAACAAAAACATGCCAATCCTAATCCTTCTCAAGCCATGTCGTTTGTTTGTCCCTCAGCTCGTCCGTCGTAGTAGATATTGTCTTTTCAATTAAAATTTGGTACAATTAAATTCCAGGTCAATTCTCTTTTGGATTTCCTGATGCTGTTCTCTTGAATTTTATCCAGTTCTATCAGCTGTTCAGGGAATCCAATCAAGATCTTCTAGAATTACACAAGGTAACACTGGTTATATTTTAAACTATTCTATGAGCTACCATTCATGAAGGTGATATTCTGGCCAGCCCAATTTTATTTTTGCAAGGCAAAACAATGAATAACTTTTTGTATTGCTTACTATTTCAGGTTATGTTGTCCTCCTATCCGTGATTATCCTGGTCTTCCTTTTTCTTTACCAACGATATGGCACAAGCAAAGTCAGCTTCACTTTTTCCCCAATTATGCTTGTGTGGTTCGTGTTAATTGCATCGATTGGACTGTACAACATGATCAAGTATTATCCCCCAGTTCTGAAAGCCATATCACCACACTACATATATATGTTCTTCGCCAAGAACAAAAAGGCTGGCTGGGAGCAACTTGGAACAGTTGTTTTGTGCATAACAGGTAAGACTTGTAACCTAACTGCAGTATTCCTTGTTTCAACAAGAAACATGCAATATAATTGCATAATGTATATTCTTCATGTAACCCTACGAGAAACAACCAAAATTTATGATTCTATAATCTAGTACTGCTAGCCAGTTAATCACCACACAAGTAAATAGTTGGGGTTGTTATCAGGTGCTGAAGCTATGTTTGCTGACTTGGGTCATTTCAACAAGAAATCAATTCAGGTAATTAATGTGGTTGTTTTTATATTATATAAATAAGAAACCATTTTTTTAAAGAAGCCATCAATTATTTTCCTTTCCTTTGCCTTGCAGATGGCATACTCATGCCTAGTTTATCCATCGTTGATCCTTGCATATGCTGGGCAGGCAGCATTTTTGATCAAGAACCCTTCTAAGCTCAGCAGTACATTTTATAGTAGCATACCAGAGCCACTGTTTTGGCTAATGTTTATAGTGGCTACTTTGTCCGCCATCGTTGCAAGCCAGGCATTGATATCTGCCAGTTTCTCCATCATCAAGCAATCAATTGCTTTAGGTTGTTTTCCTAGAGTCACCATGAAGCATACCTCTAAAAAATATGAAGGCCAAGTATACTCTCCAGAGATCAACTACTTCTTGATGATAGCTTGTATCTTGATTACCGTTGGTTTTAAGGGTGGACCAGAGATTGGGCATGCCTATGGTAAGCAATCTAGCACATGGTTATATATATAAGTTTGTTTGTTTGTTACGTTTCTTCATTGTTTTGGGGTACGGATATTGTGGGTTCAAAGCACACATGTTTAGTTTGAGCTGAGGTGGTAGCACATAAAGTTTAAATTGAAATTTATAGAAACATCATGGTTAGTAATTTATAGAAACATCGTGGTTAGCTTAATGTTATAGTAAACAGTGTTATTGCTACCATTGCATCTCCACTCAGATAGATACATGGTAATTAAATAGCAAGCTTTGGTAAATGATGTACATAATAGAAATTATTAGACGTCATCTGATTACCTTTTTCCTTTCGGTCTGCAGGTGTTGCAGTGATATGGGTTATGCTCATTACAACACATTTGATCACAGTGGTCATGGTTATAATATGGCAAATTAATACTGCATTAGCTGGATCATTTTATGCTGTTTACGCTATCCTCGAAGGTCTTTTCACAATTTCACTTCTATACAAGATTGCACAAGGTGGTTGGGTTCCATTTGCAATAACAGCATTTTTCCTTATAATTACACTTTCTTGGACCTATGGACGAAGCAAAAAGCATGAATATGAAACAAATAACTTGATGGATAGGCAAGAATTCATTAGAACAGTTACTATGAGCAACAGAGTACCTGGAGTATGTATCTTTTGCACAGACTTGATGAATGGCATCCCACCAATTGTGCGTCATTATGTTCAGCATATGGGTTGCCTCCGCGAACTGATGGTGTTTGTCACTGTGAGGTATCTTCCTGTTACATCTGTCCTTCCTGAAGAGCGGTTCCTCTTCGACAGACTGGAGCCTTTTGGTGTTTACAGGTGCATAGTGCAATATGGTTATATGGACAATCAGAATATGGATGATGATGAGTATGTTGTATCAATCGTTGCATCCCTTAAGGAAATAGCTCAAAGTGCTAATGAGGTCACGATGATGGATTCAGCCTTGGCAAATGGATCAACCTTTGTATTTGGAAGGGTCATTTTAAAGATGGGTGACAAGCAAAACTATTTCAAGCGCATTATTATTAACAACCTTTACAGATTCCTGCAAAAGAACTTCAGGTCGAACCTTTCTGGTCTAAAGGTAGCTCCTAGTAAGACGTTGCAGATTGGAATGCAATATGAGATTTGATTAGAGGAACTTTACACTGGTTGAAATGCTACGTGAGATTTTAGGAGATGCACGCAGATGTATGGAGTTTAGGTGTTTCTTATATGTAGTTGGTAACTCCATTAAACTATTTATTTTGGCTACCTTCTCCATATAATGTGTAACAAGATCAATGTACTCTTCATTTTAGCAAGGTTTTTGTTTCACAAGGGTACTATATATATTTTGTGAAGCATGGTGAGTTTCCTTTAATATGATTCCAAATATATGACGGTGAAGTGAAGTGTTGGTGATGGCCAATGATTTTTTTCTTGCGGCGTGCAAAAAAATGTTTCTTTATATATACTATCATGCAAAATATCAGCAAGGGACATCGTGTACATAGTACACTATTGTATTATTTGAAGAGTAAATTGCGGTCATCATACAACAACTTGTCATGTGGGTGCAGATTAGTCCAATAACTTGTAATATGATCAATATAATACATTAACTTGTCAGGTGTGTGCGGATTAGTCCAACAACTTATAAAATGCTCAATCTAATACAATAACTTGCAACTGGTCCAAATTTTTGTAAATGCTTAACTAAATGTCCAAATCAATGCATTTGCAATCCAAATGTTATGATGGTAACATATTTGGTCAGGATTAGAACCTTCTGTTTTTAGAAAATTATTCTATGTTTTCGTTAACTATTTTTATACAAAGGTTAAATTTTAATTAGAATTATTTTTAGTTTCATATTCAACATTGATCTCAAGCTTGATTATATGTATGTTAATCTAAAAAAAAATTCAATGTTGTAATATGTACTAACATCTAATACGTTTTATAAGTTTGACATAAATAATTTTAAAGGCTCGTGTACAATTTTGGAAAAAATGAGCTAAAATAACAAAAACGTGCATGCTTCTCTAATATTTTGAAACAAAAAATTAGCTAAAATTATTATTTTACATGTTTTTGGACCTATTTGCACCCAACTAATAAGTAATTGTACTAGATTGAGCACTTTACAACTTCTTGGACTAACATGCATCCACCTAACAAGTTATTATAGTAAATTGAGCATATTACTAGTTGTTGGACCAATCTGCACACACTTGACAAGTTGCTGTATGATGAGTGCAATTTACTCTTATTTGATTTTTTTTTTGTCTATCTATCAACATGGAGAGTGTTTTCCCTTTTCTTCCAAACATAAGTCAAATTATTTGAAGTACTGGATCAGAATGAGAACACATATCTTAGGCTTATACAGTAAAAGAACAAGTGGCGACAACAAAATATCATATTATTTTTTATCCTAAGGAATTGCATATACACCTTAGTACTAGCAGAAAATTCAAATGCCTTCATTTTTATACCACCGAACTGCATAGTTCTGGTGGCACCTCCTCCTCGAGCGCCTTCTTGAATCTTTTACAATGAAAAAAGGTCAAGAAATTCAGGTGCTTCACAACACATTGTTTTTTTACATGAGAATGGAATATCCGCAAGTCCACAAGCCCTGTTGGACAGAAGGGCTTAATGGGTTATGTGAAACTTCCATCTTTATGAGCTCAGTTGGTCCCGGTCAATTGAGTTTCCTCTCTCAGTATTTATTCATAAAACATATGCCAACTCCCCTCTTAAAATTCAGTCAAAACCTTTTGCTGCTGAGTGTGTTCATGCACTCATTTGTAATGACTCTCCTCAATCAATAAAACTCTCCCTTTTGCAAAAAAAAAAAAGGTGCCATAGCCAAAATTCGAAAATGACAAACTCAGAATTAAGATAGTTGCAAGCAAGGAGACAGCGTTGCCTTCAAGAATAATCACTACCTGCATAATAAGAACAACTATGCCTCTGTACATATACTAATGATGAGTTGATGACACCAAGAAGGTAATTCAGAAGGTGTGGCCTGAACTGGATCAATAAAAATCCTTGCAATGCTGAGCAGTGCCTCTTCATACATACGAAGCAACTTATTTCTATTGCTTATCTTGATTACTAAACTCTACTACAGCATCAGGGGTACATATTTATATATGAAGTATGAAATTTTCAATCAGATCAATCTTCAGGATCGCATATCGCCACAATTTATGGAGTCCTCAACTGATTGATTTATGCAATCATATGTAACATAGCTACGGTAATTTAAACCTCGAATGAGAATTTACAGCGAGGAGAATATTGGAATACCGGGTATGGTGACACCTGAGTCTACAACGAAGATGTTTCCAGTCACATACGACGATGCTTCATGAATCAGGAAACGAACCAGGGATGTCAATGCTGGATCAGTAGTGCCATGTTCCTTGAGCGGCACTATCTTTGAAGCGACAGTGTTCAACCATCTCTTTTGCAACAGAGGAGCAGTTATCTCTGATTTGAACAGTCCCGGCGCAATTGCGTTCACCCTGATGCCATATGCTCCCAATTCCAAAGCCATTAACTGCACCAATATACTCACATTGGTTTATTATGAACATAGAAGCAAGCTAATGTTTTATGAGGAATAACAACACTACCTTTGTGGCATAATGCACAGCAGACTTCGATGACGCGTATCCAATAGAACCAGGCAGATGACCGCGGTTAAGACCGGCAATAGATGAAATGTTAATAACTGAACCCTTTAGCTTAGCATCAAGCATGCGTCGACAGACATGTTTGGCCACAAGCCATACTCCGGTAAGGTTCGTCTTGATGAGCTTGTCCCACTCATCCTCAGGCCAATCCAGTGGAGAATGCACTGCACCTGTGAGGTATACAGGACGCCAATATCACCATCCACTCAAGCCAATATGTACTTGCTTTGCTAACGAAAGGGGATCACACATTCGAGCTCAATTTGATGCGTATTTTCATTTGGAGAACCATTTGAACACCCTAAAAGAACATATCTGAGCTCTAATTTAACGGATACCTCGGATTCCAGCGTTGTTAATCAGGACGTCGATGCGGCCGAATGCGTCCCAGGCCCTCTGCACAGCCGCCTCCAGGGTCGAGCCCCCGGAGGCGACGTCGAGCTCCACGGCCACCGCGCGGGGCCCACCGGCGGCCGCGGGGGCGTTGATCTCGTCGCAGAGCGAGCGGAGACGGTCGGCGCGGCGGGCGGCAGCGACGACGCGGCAGCCGGCGCGCGCCAGGTCGAGGCAGAAGTCGCGGCCGATGCCGGAGGAGGCGCCCGTCACCAGCACCACCTGGCCGTCCAGCCTGCTCCAGGGCGGTGGCGCCCCCGCCGACGCCATCGCTGGTGCGCTCTCCCGAGAGGAGGAAGGGGACTCAGAAAAGGCACCTGTGTCAGTGATCGATCACGCGCCTCGACTGCCTTCTCTGCTTCGCTTCGACCTCGCGGCGATAAACATGTGACGTGAGCAACTGAGCATTGCGTTTCATATGTTTTTTTTAAACCTCGTTTTATATGCTCGAAAAATATATAGAAACAGAAAGATCGTGACCAGGGGCAAGAATTAGCTGCTGGCAAATTTTATACTTTTCTGTTTAAAACTCATTCGCTGCACGCGGAATGAGTGGTATGGGTTTTTAAGTATAAAGTTTTTCTTTTTGAAAAACAAGGAAAGTATAAAGTGATCTAATTGGGGGAATCATAATGGACAAAACTCATATGTCCAAGCACTATGCGAGCGTTGAATGTTAGACTCATAAGTCAAGAACCCATCATCTACTCCCTCCGTCCCACAATCTAAGCATTTGGGGCATTCAAAATTTTTCCCACAATGTAAGCATTTGTAGTGTTTTGTGGGCCCTATCTCCATAAAAAATCTATCTCCATCTCTTCCCAACCGCACGACATCCCCCGCAGTGCCCAATCTCCGCACGACGCCAGAGAGAGAAAGAGCCTGGTGAGGCCCGGCGGCCGGGATTGGGAGGGGAAAAATTTCTACGCGCCGCAGAGAGAGGCCAGCCGCCGGAGAGAGGACCGGGAGAGAGAGCCCGGTCGCCTCGGACCCACGCCAGAGAGAGAGAGAGCAGAGCCCGGGGAGGGAGAAGCCGACCGCCTCAGATCCAGGGGATGGAGAGAGGGAGCTCTGCCGCGGGGTCCGGTGACGGCGGCGGCGGCCTCGGCCCCGCTGCGCCGGAGGAGGAGACCGCACCTCCGCTCGCCATGCTCTTCTCGCCACCGAGCGCCCGCGCTTGGCCCTGCGGAGGAGGTCGCTGGCTTCGTCTGCTCCGCCTCGCCCGACGAGCTCGCCGTCCACCAAACGTGGGGAGGCGCCCGCCGGCCAGATGCTTATGCGCCGTGATTTAGGGAGGCGCGGCAAGGCCGGAGGTGGAGCCAGGCGCCGGAGATCTCGGCCGGCGAAGCTGCTTGCCTCGGTTAAAGGGAGCGGGAGGGAGGTAGGGGACGGGAGGTTGGGAGAGAGAGGAAGGGCACATGCGTCATTTCATCTCTCTCTTATTTTTGCATTTGAACGCTTAAAATGCTTACATAGAGGGACGGAGGGAGTATTATCTATCGTGAGTCAAACCAAATCAAACGTCCTTTCGGGTAAGATTGGTACTTCTTCTCTTGAAATGTAGTTTTTTGGTTTTTTTAAATGCATAATTTTTATAGCATCTAGATATAGTGTACTCACATGTATAATAATATCTATAAACTTATAAAAGTGAAAACAATTGATATTTTTTTTAAAAAAAGTAGCTACATAGCTCAAAGAAATATATTTATTTTCTCAATGTTCTTTTCCAATGGACTCATTGTTTTCTGAAAGAGAGTTTTACAAATGAAAACTTGCACCTAGGTTTTAACTTTTAGAATAGAAGACAATCAAAATTAGAAGTGGGATTTTGTTGGGGTTCTAATGTACTCGTTGGTTTAGAAAGGGGTTGGGGGAGGTAGACTTATCAAGAGGAAGAGACAAAGCGTGGAACAAGATGATGATAACCATCAGTCAAAAGCCGCGAATGAACGGCAATAGTGTTGCATGCGTGAAAATATGAAGTGGTTACCACATGAGGAGATGGTTGGGACAAATGGTGGTCGACTAAATGGTGAAGGCACCGTAAAAATGTTTTGTAGGAAAAGATAATGGGACAATCGGGCGTAGTTGAAGGTACAGTTACGTTACTATTTGAAAGTTAGTCTATTCTCTACATAGCTAACAATCTATCAAATTTAAATCTGGTCAATTTCCAAAAATGAAAAGCTGCCTATCAGAAAAGGAAAACTTCGTTTGTATGTCTCGACAGTCGAAACTATAAATTTGGCAATCGGCCCACCCTGTTCGTCTGGCTGACGCCTGGTGGCTGGTGCTAATTTGTTCTGAGAGATAAGTACCGCTGGTTGGTAGATGGTGGCTGATTTGGTGTGAGAGTACTGCTAGCTGGTGGCTGATAAGACAGACGAACAAGACGAAGAAACCTAACGTGACTCGAAACTATAAAAGTTCCAGGGGGCTAATCGAAAAACTATCTCTAAATTTGGCAATCGGCTTCGGCTTGAACTCTCACACTTGCCAAATCCCCCATCCGATTCCTCCACGATAAACCCCACAAACCGAGGTCGGACCCCGCTATGAATCGGACCTCCTGCTGTGGAGGATCTAACATTCAGCGGATTTGAGATCTGGTGGGTTCCGACGCGCGGATCCGCAGGAGACGCCGCCAGTTTGTAGGGTTTGCTGGCTCCTCGGCGACGCGGAAGGTCATGGCGTACCGCGCCTTCGACGGCAGCGGTGAGTCCCGTTTGGTCGATCGATTTGTTGTTCGTTTGATGCCGACGACTGCGAGGAAGCACTGCTCCTCTGTGGTATCCGTGAAGCAGCATTAGGCTGCGGGCGATTGATTCAGGATGGGTACGGATGTGTGCTCGCTAGGGTGGTGTTGCGATTTTGGATATGTTTTCCTCAATAGTCGCATGGATTGATGCGTAAACAAGTCATGCTGAACGAGCAAGCGTATTAGTCTCAAGAAAAAAATAACATGTGTGATTGGTATCTTTCAGGGTTGGGTGGCAATATGAACTGTAACGATGGGTTAATGTGGGGATAGTCCAGAAAATAGCACAGATTGGCTGATTGATGCTGTCGAATACTGATGGGGGGTCGCTGTTTTAGAGTGCTGGGAGTAGAAAAGGGTTTGCCAACTGTTTCATCCATGTGGTAAATTCATATCATATAAATGCAAGTGTTTAATTCGCCAAAGCAGGATGATTATGTTTGGATTTGCAAAGAGTTGGATTGAATAGCATGCCTGTTGTAGTATGACTGTATGTATGGGGGTGAGAAGCATAAAAGCTAAGTAACATATCTGAACACTTATTTTGATGAAACTTCAGTTTGTTGCTTTAATGAATACTTTAGTATTTGCATTAGTGGAGGATTGGTTTTAAATATGTAAAATTTTCACGCTTTTTTTGCTGAAATTATTAAATTGATTTTTATTTATTAATGCTCTAAAATTGTTGCAAGATGCATTTTCAACTTATCTGCGGTAGCTGATAATTTTCCCTAATTTCAGGCACTGATGATGACCTCCCTCCAACATATCAAATTACTGGACAGAGAGTACATTTTAGTGGGAACGGAAGGTCGTTAGCAGGGAAACTTTCTCAGCCAAGGCTGCACAGCAAGTTGGATAGTGATATACATCAGATCGAACAACAAGCATATACTGGTGTTCTCAGAGCGTTCAAAATGCAATCAGATGCCCTAACTTGGGTAATTTCATCAATGGAAAATTCTTAGTGACTATTGTAACTTGTTATAATTGCTTGCGGAGGGAATTAAAAACCATCTTTTATACAGGAGAAAGAAAGTCTGATCACTGAACTAAGAAGAGAATTGAAAGTATCTGATGAGGAACACAGAGTGCTATTAAACAAGGTCAATGAAGAGGAAGGTGTCCATAGAATAAGGTACCCTGTGCAAAGACTAAAACACTTGCATTTGTTGAAATGAACAAACGAATAGCTTCAATATTTGATTGCATGATCATTAAACTGTGCTCTGTATTTCACAAACTCCTGTAGGCAGGCAAGGCAGGGAGGTGGAATGCAATCTAGCTTGCATCATAACAGTGTAGTTGCTCAGAGTCTTGGACGTCTGAAGAGACAAAAGAAATCACATTCCGTCTATTCGTTCCCTGTGGGTCCCCAATTGCCTATCACGCCTTCACATGCAGTGGCGGGCAACAATGCAGATACAGTAGGTTTGGTGTATTTCTGATCTTTCTTTCTAGTCACCATAAAAAGTTCTTATTTGTCTCCTATCAAATGTGAATTGCTTACCAGCTGTGCAAAAAGTATGTTATTCTACCACGCACACGCACACGCACACAGACCAAACCAAGATCGCAAATTAATCTTTTGGAAATTATTTAAGTCAGAAAAGAAAATACAAAAGTATCTTATGTTGCTGCATCATTTTTCACTGGTAATATTTTGTTGATGAGGAGACAGAATTCTTTACCTGCTGTTTTGATGGCCTATCACAGATTTTTATGAATGATTAATCAAGCATGGCCTTAAAAACTTTATGTCCAGTATTTTGCTATGTGAGCCTGGTTCAATTCAACACCCATCTTATATTTTTGAAATCTTAATTGTCAGTGGCTAGCATTTGTGCTGTTAATGTTGCATGATATGTGCCCTATTTGGCTGTTAAAAAGTGTTCTCTGACAGATGGCACCTGAAAACATAAGATGGGGCTCTGCCTATCAAGCCGTCCCAAATCAAGTTGGTTGGTTGACATCTGATGGTGCTATGCCAAGCATGGTCAGAAGAGGAAGGTTTCGCGAGACACCCAATGGCATCAACCTTTTCAACTTCAGTCACATTGATGTACCTAATACTGGTAATCTTGTGAAGAAGGTATGCTGGTCGAGATTTTTTTTTTATGAAACTAAACAGAAAATCGTTATTTTAATTTCATATGTGTGTTGTTAACAGGTCGAGATGGTATTATCCCATCCAGATGTGTATGCAATTCAAAAGGCAAAGAAACTGCTTATAGTAAGTTGATTTTCTCTATCCCCCCAGTAGTTCTGAAGAGGACTTGAACTGGCGAAACTGCCATTCATTTCTTCTCATACGATAAATCATTATCATTGCAGGACCAAGAGCAGTCATTGCTTGATGCAATTGCAAAACTTGATGAAGCATCTGATGGTGAAAGTGGTAGGTTGCCGTGGGTTGTTAGAATTCTCGAACTTGCTATATTAATTTGCCTGGAGGACAATGAAGATTGGGAAGTAGTAATTATTACTGTCATTTATAACACAGCAAACTCTGTTATCCTTGCGTAGGAAGTTACATGTGCTATTTTGTGTACTGAATCAATTGTCTGGTATGTAGTTCACCACAAAATTTTTTGAAGATGCGCTGGCAGCTTCACAATGTCACTGAAATAGCTTATCAAGTTGGCAAACCTGTGCCGTGGCATGGAAAAACTCAAGTCTCAAATGCAGTAGATAAAGAGCATCTATGTTAATTGTTAAGAGTAGATAAACAGTCTGTACAACTTTTGTGTCATCTTTTTTTTTTGTCAAAAATGGAGACAACAAACTGTTTGCATTCCATGTCAAAAAAAAAAAAAGGTTTTGTAGGTCGCAGTGTGTTGTGTTTAACACAAGGAAGGTCAATTCCACCTTCAAAGTAGATATATATGCAGCATTGTTACTCTGTCATAGTGCTGTAGAAGGCTTGATTTGCTGAGCCAATTATTGTCACTAGTGTAGATTTGCTGAGCTAATTACTGCATGCAATGGCCCACATGGGAGACTGGAGTCTGGAAATCACATAACCTGATTAGAAGCCAAGTTTTGAGAATTCCATCCTAAAACATTTTGCATGGTTGAAGGTGAACACATCAAACATTGCACATTGTTTATGATATAGATCAATTTCACTAACAACTCCTTATGTAACAGATGATATTGGGCTCGCTGAAGGACAGATGGGTGTAGTTGGGTGACATGGGCGTTGAAGTTATCAGAACTTCACATTACAAGCAGCAACTGGATATTTTGGAGCTCCCAGTTCAGACTGCTAGCTTGCAACTTGTTGGTCTGGTAGGTTAGGTTGTTTCGCACTAGGGCCAAGTCTGCACATGCTCTGTGATGGGAATATGTATCTTCAACGCCATGATTTGATGATCTTTCATCTGTAATCCTGTGTAGTAGCTCTATTCTTGTCCTTCAGAACTGAGGATTCAGTAGATGTAGTCTTGTAAATTCGCTCTCCTTTCCTCTGGCAGGCGCTGCTCTGCTACTGTAATGTCTAAGGATGTCGTTATTCGAACTTTGGTAGGGTTGATTGGCAAAGCTCGGGCTCAAAAAAAAAAAAGATTTTGAAGCGATGCATCAGACTTGTTTTGGTTGAGCTATTTTCTTCCAATTCTACGCTAAAAGAATAGTCTCAAGCTCTTAATTTTAAATTACGCATTCAAACTCTAGATCGGAGTGGCTGAACGCGGTTAAGCTGTTTAAGTTCTCTTTCTAGATCTTATTAATTATAAAATGTTTAATAATCTATAGCAGAAGCGGGGATAGCTCAGTTGGGAGAGCGTCAGACTGAAGATCTGAAGGTCGCGTGTTCGATCCACGCTCACCGCATGACACTTTTTTTTACAGTTTTATACAAAGGACGCGGTCCTCTCATTTTTCTCTCGTCTTATTACCCTACCAAAAGAACTAAAGAACAAGTTCTTCTCAAAATACAATGCAGTGCTCAGTTTTATACAAGCACTCTATATTTCCTCAGTTTTATACAAGCACTCTATATTTCCTCTCATTTTTTTTTCTTATCTTACCCTAGCAAAAGAACTAAGGAACAGGTTGATATCAAAACACAATGCAGTGCTGCATCAAAATGAGCAGTGTTGATCATCCTATTTTATAGGCAGCTCTATTGCTGATCAGTTTTAGAAAGGAGCATGATGGAAAAAAAAGAAGTTCCACATGAGACTTAGTAATTGGCTGAGTGGTGTTCCTTGTCCTTGGGACAGCATTTCCGGGTCCAGTATAAGTTTCAAAATCCAGTCCAAAAAACATACACGACAACAGTTTCCAAAAGGATTCGTTTTCCTTCCAAGTCCCATGAAAGGAGACCATGAGAGGCGCGGGTCAGTTCATCCAGTTTCCCCATTCGAAAACCAAGTACCACCCCTACAACACTGGCATACAGTACAAGCTCGGAACGCTCCTACAAAACCTACAGCATTTACACACAGCTGAGATTGAGTCTATCACTTCCTACTGCCTTCCCATTCCCATCCCCCCTTCACTTCCTTCCGCCGCGCTTTGTCCCGCCGCCCCTTGCCCTCTTCGCTGGTGGCGGAGATGGGGGTGCTGCGGCCCGCTTCGGGGGCCTGCCGATGTTTCTTCTCCCCGGTGGGGTGCCCCTGCCTCTCTTTGAGCCAGAGCCGCCAGCAGGCTCCTTCTTGCCCTCGCTGCCCTTCCCGGCCTTCTTCTGCTCTGCAGCAGCGGAGAGCTTCAGCGTCTCCAGCAGCGACACGCGCTCCGTCGAGGGTGCCGAGCTTTGCTTCATCCGGTTCAGGAAGTTCACGGCGTTCCGCTTCTTGGCAACCCCCGCGCCACTCCCCACGGCACTGCTTCCGCCACCTTTCTTGCCAGGCTTCTTCGTCCCTTCGGCAGGCTCGTCGCTGTCCAAGTCATGGTCCTCCCTCTTCTGATTTGGAGCTGCCTTCCTGACAGGGGCAGCGCGGGTCTTGTTCGTCCTCAGCCCCCGCGCCTTGTCCTTGGTGCCGCCCGCCTTCTTCTTGCCCACCTCGTTCTCCTCCTCCTCCTTATCAGTCTCGCCCTTCTCCGCTTTCTCCTCCTTGGTGGCCGCAGCAGCAGCTTTCGCAATGGAGCTCCGCTTCCGGCAAACGATGATCGGCGCCGTCTTCTCCAGCAGCGACCCTACGTCAGCCTCCGCCTTGGCCTTCTTGGACGCCGGCACCGCCGCCTTCCCTGAGGTCCCAGGTTTGTCCTTGCGGAGGGACGCGGGCATGTGCTTGGAGACGATGGCGCGCGTCCGCACCGCGGCGGCGTGCTCGGGCGAGCCGCGCGGGAAGAAGACGAGCGCGTTGGCGCAGAGCAGGAGCAGGTCGCGGTAGAACTCGGACGCGGACGAGTAGCACGCGCCGCTGCCGCCCCCTTCCAGCTTCGATCTGACCGTCTCCAGGTCCACGTGGCGCCTGATGGTGCTCCTGTATTTGGCGTCATCCTGCGAGCAATTTCGGCCGGCCGGTCAGCGGAAAAGCCAATAAATCTCCGGCAGTAGTAGAACATAAATAAATGTATCCGCAAAAAGAAATTCATTCAAAAAAGAATCAATTCAAATGAAATCAAATTAAAGAAAAAGAGGGAGAACCGATTTATAAACACAAAAGGCAGCTGAAAAACGATGCACGTTACCACGTGATAGCATGATGTTTTTTCTCCCCCCTCGAAAGGATCGCAAGCTAATTTTCTCGCTGTACTCCGCGGCGGCACGGAACAATGGCCGACAAGCCGGGTCCACGCGTCATTGTTAAACTCCACGTGGCGACGCGCGATTGGCCCTTTCGGGACCACCCCACCCACGAACGCGAACCGCGCGCGCCTCCCCCCGCGCCACCCACCTACGCATCTCGTCGCGCGCTACCCTTATCTCCAGCTCATCACGCCCCGGATCGGACGGCGCCCGATCTATACACCGTCCCGCACGGCACGGCCGCACGCACCGTCACGACCGCGGCCACCGGTGAACGCGTCCGTACGACCACGTCCTGTGCTCGCCGGCGACGGCGACGAGGCAAGTGGTCGCTTTTGCGTGCGCACGCAAAGCGGGAAGACGCAATAACTTCGCGCGATTTGGGTGCGAGCGGGGCGAGCACTCAAAACAGCATATCGCGACATAGATGATCAGGGGACACGGTGCTGCTTCGCTGAGCTTGACAGCCGGTTTGGGCGCTTGTGTTTGGACGGCTTCGTAATTAAAGATTTTACGCAGGGGTGGGGATTTTTTTTGGCAGGGGTTATTTTTCATTTTTACAGTTTTACTGCGTGCGGAGAAAAACCGAGACGGGAACGGGTAGAAGAGGGTTGTTTTTTTTTTACCTGGCTCTCGAGCCGCCGCTCGAACACGGAGCCCGGCTTGCTGGTCCGCACCGACTCGAGGAACGCGAGCAGCGCCTCCGCCTCCGCCTCGGGGAGCGCCGCGCGCGCCGACGTCGACGCCGATGCTTCCTCGGCTTCCGCCTCCTCCCCGCCGCCGCCCTCCCGCTCGCGGCGGCGGGACGGGCTGGCCGAGCTCTGCACGTCGCTGCTCTCCTTGTCGGCCTCCTTCGACCAGGCCGCCGACTCGCCGGAGACCTCCTCCCGCTTCACGGCCAACGATTCGCCGCCGGCGGCGGCTGCCTCCTCCTCCTCCCCTTCCTCCTTCGCCGCCGCGGCGCCGTTGACGGCGGCGGAGGCAGAGGCGGTGCCGGCGTCGTGCACGGGCCGCTTCAGATCTGACGAGTTGGACTCCTTGCACGACCGCCCGGACTCGCCGCCGGAGACGCGGTCCTCGCCGCCGGCGGCGTCGTCCTCCAGCGATCCCTCCCCCGCCTTTGGCTCCGCGTCCTCCTCCGCCTTCACCGCCGGCGGATCGGCCTCGCCGGAGATGCTCCGCTCCCTCTCCTCCTTGAGCCGTTTCACTTTGGATTGCAACGACCTAATCATTTCCGATAAGAAAAAAAAAACGTAATCAGCATTTCCGCCGGAAAAAACAGCGGCCGCCCGATCAGCATCAGACGGCTCCCGTTGCGCCGCGCTGGACGAAACCGGGCGGGCTTGTTTTAATGTTTTATCATTCTTGTCCAGGCTTGTTAGATTTTTTTCTGCCTTTACCCGATCGAGAGATCGTATCGCTCGACCTCGCGGCGGAGCTCGGCGACGCGCAGCTTGCGGAGCTCCTCCACCCACCCGTCGGCGGCGGCCGCGTCGGGGTCCTCGTCGCCGCCGCCGTCACCGTTCTCGGCGGCGAACCGGCGGTGGAGGAGGCGGAAGTGGAGGCGGCAGCCGGTGGGCGTGAGTCGCGCGGCGGCGGCGGCGGGGCAGCGCGACTGGACCTCCATGGCGACGGAGTCCCAGCTGGCCGTGCCGTGCCGCCGCACGGCGCATGCCAGGAGGAGCTCCTCCCACGTGCCCCAGATCTCGCCGCCGGCCGCCGCCGAGGTCCCCGGCGAGACGCCGGGATCGTCCGATCTGGCCGTCATCATCGCCGTACCGGCTCCACGTCGTACCGGCGTCGGTGGCGGCGGCGGCTCATAGCGCCGCCTCCATGGATTGGGATGAGAAGGTGAGCTAGGGTTTGGTTGGTCTGGTTGGGCTAGCCCCCCGTCCCCCGTGCCGTCGCCCCCCTCTGGCTATCTATCTCCCTGTGTGGTTCGTCTAGGTTTTGGTTCCGGCCCCCATCCCCACCATCTGGTCCTTTTCTCCCTCTGCGTTTTTTTTTTCCTTTCTCTTTCTTTATTTGGTTCGGTTTGAGAAATGGGGGAGCCGGTGAAGCCCCTTTGGGCAATTCTGAGGTTCTCCGTGGGTCTTTCACGAAATGGGACCAAATTGAATTCCAAATAATTCATGCCCGGGCCCTACCAACCACTATTATTCAATCGAATTTTCAATTCTGATATTCTCCCGGGCATCATGCCGCCTGGCCACCTGCTTCAGCGTGCCAAATAATCCGGCAAATCGTGTGGTGTGGCTGAGAACCGAGGCCAGCTCGGGTGGCAAGCGCTGCGGGTGTGCAGTCTGCCGACGCGAGTTCGAGTCTCTGTACCGACACTCGCGTCTCTCACCAGGGTTTTTCCCCATATAAATTCTCCTGTCTCTCACGCGTGGAACCACAAAGGGACTGTGACGCGTCCGTCGCCTACGGAATCGTGATGACTCCGGTGATCTCAAGAAGACGCGGTCTTCATTTATCTGTGTGTAGTTGTAGGTTTGCTTGTACAAGTAGAGTGTGCGTGTGGCGTGCGTGTGTAGTGTGGGGTGTGCGTGCTTGTATGAACAGATACTACAGCTGTACCCAGATGAGAGGCTTAAAAAAAAACCGTGTGGTGTGGCTAAACTGCACTGTTCTACAAAGCAGACCGGAGCAGAACTGACGCGGCCCAATACTATCCGATCGCTATCCCATAAAGCCCGTAAAACTGGCCCAATCAATGACACACACTAGCTAGTGTGACTTGTTTTCACCGCAGACTTGTGTAAAAAGAGTTTTGTGATCATAGGGTGATAAGTTTTGTAAAAAAACTGTTAACAAAACTTAATTTGAGTGAGAGGTTTTTTTGGGTAATTAGCATGTGCTTACAATCAATACTAAAAGATATGTTTAGTCTCATTGGCTCGCTAAGCATGTTATATGCTACTTTTTTTCTACAGATATTAAGTCTAATGCACCTAATTTCTACTAAAAGAGCACGTAGTAATGGGATAAACAATATTTTTTGAATCCAATTATCTAGTAGAAATATTGTCGGTGTCCGGATTAGCACCGGCACCAACTAGTGATTTGCACCGAGATCAGCTCCTCGATGGTCGGTGCTAAGCTAACGGGAGACGGGGATTATCCTGGTTCCGGCCACGCGGCCGTACGTCCAGCAGAGTGTCCAGCAGAAGGTTGTTACAATAGTGCTGTACAACAGCCGGCACAGTGGCCGTGTACTAATAGGTATGGTGCCGGCGGTCTTGTCTCCGCACATCTGGGCTCCTGACGCGAGTTGGTGATGACTTCCGGCTTCCGCGGGCGGCGTGGTGGTTCCTGTCGCTTGTCCTGCCTTGACTTCGAGGGGTCGTCCTTGCCGAATCGAGGGTCCAGCTGCTGAGGGAAGGACGGGAATCGGTGGCACAGGGCTGCGGGATGTCACCGGCCTGTCCGCACAGTGCTGCGCACCCCGTCGCACAGTGGCAGGGATGGCGACACAGTGTTGGGGATGTCCGCACAGCGCCAGGGATGGCCGCACAGCGCCGGAGTTGGTGGAGGGGACGCGGCGCACGCCGCTCGTACGACGGCTCCGGTCTGCGTGTGCATCCGCTCATCGCCCGTACGCCTTTCGAGGGTGCCCCATGCCCGTTCGAGGGTCTTGCTGCTAGAGGAGGACGAGAGCATGTAGCATAGTGCCGCGGACTGACGCCGGCCTGTCCGCATAGGGCCGCGCGGCGCCCGCACAGGGGTAGGGATGGCTGCACAGTGGCGGGTTAGGCCGCAGTGGCGGTGTCAGGTGTGTCAGTCGCGCGGTGTGGGAAGATATGCCTTTGACTTCGGCGCCCCGGCACGGAGCTGGGCATTTAATGCCGTTGTCAGTCGGAGTAGAGGGGCGGGGTGCCGTTCGTCGAGGGCTGGCCTCGAGCGAGACGGAGATTGTTGCTCATTCGAGGGGGGCGAACCCCTCGAGCGAGGCGGAAACCCGCTCGAGGGGTCGAGTCCCTTGAGCGAGGCGGAAACTTGCTCGAGGGACCGGAGCCCTTGAGCGAGGCGGACGAGCGGGCCTTCTCGATGAAGGCTGTTGCTGGGCCGTAGCAGGCCGTGGGCCCGTGGTGTCCTGTGACTGTTAGGTTTGGAGAATAGTCCGTACTTAGTTTTCGTTTAACGAGGGTAATTATCCCCTTAATTAGGGGACTGATGACCGTCCTTGACAGTAGCCCCCGAGCCTTTGCGGGAAAGGGAGCTATACCCGCAAAGGATATCGACCTCGGGTGCCGTGTGCGGGTCTCTTCCCCTTTGATCGTGCATGTTTTCCTGTGAGGGCGCGCTAGCGCACCCGCGGGTGTAAGCCCCCGAAGCCCTGCAGGAGTGCGTGCACTCGTGCAGGGGTTAAATACGTTGGGTGACATGGCTCGCCTTGCGTTTGTTTCAGCCGGCCTCGGCGATATTTCAGCCGGCATCGACGATCTACGCAGGTAGGGAGGCGTCGTGTTGACCCAAGACGTTTTCGAGCAGGCTGGCCACTTTCACGGGGCTTAACCCTTGGCAGGTTGATGCGGCGATCAGTGGGGTGGTCGTGGTGCGAGGAGCCCCCGAGCCCTGGTCCAATCAGGGGCGATCGGGTAAAAACTCTCGGCTTTGTTATCGCAACCCTCGTTGCCCTTCTGCAGGGTAGAAGGGTGAGGTAATCCGTGCTACCCTCGAGCGGGCGACGAGTGACGGTTACCTCGGTGAGCTGCTAGCAGATAGTTCAAGTGGGCGTTCGTGCCCCATTCGATAGGGGTCGGCTCGTGGTCCGGAGACACGTCCATGTAAGCTCTTGCAAAGGTTTGCCAAGCAGGGCTCGGTCCCGTTCGATGGGGGTCGAGGGCGCGGAAGCACTCCCTCGATGGGATCCCTCGATTGGCTGCCTATGTCTCGGCCTTGAACACGATATGTGGGGCACCCCCTGAAAGGACCTTGTGATGCCTAGAGGGGGGTGAATAGGCTCACTTCGAAATTCCTGAAAAACTGACAGCGGAAATTAAATACTTACCGGGTTATCTGGTACAATGCCGGATGATCTGACGGGCGGATTTTCCGGTATTGTGACGGATGACCCGGCAACCATAGAGGATTACGAACTCAAAAATTAAAGATGAACTCCTAGCAATTCTATATGAATCAAAAGTTTAGTTTAGATGCTAGGAACCTCCTGCAACCAAAGGTTCGAGTTGAAGCACAACAAATATATAGATCAGGCCAAAACAAACTTCTAGGGTTAGAGAGAGGAGGAGAACTCAAACAAGCAATTGACAAGAGGTTTAATCTGAAGTTCACTCCCACAAAGGGAGCTACGTCTCCGTTGAGGATCCCACAAAGGGAGGGCTATCACCAAGAGCCTCTTGCCTCACCCAATCCCCACAAAGGAAGATTGGTGCTCACTAAGAATTCTCCACAAAGGAGGGGTAATACAAACGATCTCGGGTGCTCCACACGGAGAGAGCACTCAACGGACGACGCCTAACCGTCTAGAAGCAAGCTTCAAGAGTAACAAATACGAATCGAAGAACCAAAGCCGCCACAAGTGCTTCTTGAGATGAACAAGTGATGAACTCACTCAAGGGGCTCAACCTCACACCTTGTCAACTCTCAATCCCACACCCTAGATGAAATCTTGGAGTGGATTAGCTCTAGGAGGATTTGGGAGAGAGGAGTAAATGCTTGTGGAGGAATTTGTCCCGGGTTAGGTCAGCAATAAATGAAGGAGGGGTGAGGGGGTATAAATACCCAACCCCCAAAAACTAGCCGTTACTATGCAGCTGGACGACACACCGAATGACCCGGCATCATGCCGGATCACCCGGGTTCATCTGGGACACTCCCAGAGAATTTCGGGACCAGCGGTCGGGTCACCCGCCCGCCAGATCACCCGGCAAGACGCCGGATGATCCGAGAATTCTGGAAGTTTCTCAAAACTGTGTTCGTGAGTGAATTTTGTCTCTCGAGTGTATGTTTGTATCTCAAGTAAAACACATGTGGCAAACTTCAATTCGACCATACGCACCCCCCTTTATAGTACGGTGTTTCCTATACTCAAATTCAAACTTAGAAAACAAATTTTAAACCTCCATTGAGCGGCTAACACCTCATAACTTGTATTGGGGGGTCTTCTTTTCATCTAAATTGTGTTCTTTCACTTTTAATCCTGCACACATCTCAATTAAACAATTAAGTCCTCCAAATTGTGATTGTCATTTATCACCAAAATAAATAGGGGTCCTAGATGCACTTTCAATCTCCCCCTTTTTGGTGATTGATGACAACACAATTTGGTTTAATAAAAGAGATGAGTGTATCCAACTAAATAGTGAGAAGCTCCTCCTAAATGTGAGCATTTATCAATAAGAGAGGCCTCATATGCCCATGCCACATTTAGCAAGAACTCCCCCTAAATCTTTGCATACAACAACATGGTGCAAAAGTGTGATGCAAACTAATCCGTGATGCATATGACAAGATATATCACAGCAGTAAAGTGAGAAATAACAATTCATCAACTAACACATGCATCACATGATAATTACGGTTCATTACATCACACTAGCATAACAGAGTACCATTAAGGTCTTACACAAATAAAAGTTCTCACTTGGCACACCATCACATAGTTCACACATAGTTCACACCATCACACATAGTTCATTACATGTCCATTAACTAGCAATACATAGGATAAAAAGATAGATGGGATAGATGGGGGGTCTTCCAAAGCACCAAACGACCTCCAAATTCACTCCCCCTTTGGCAATAAGTACCAAAAAGGAGAGCTAAGCATCATCATCATCGTCGTCGTCACCACCATCATCACCATCGTTATCATCGTCATCTTCTCCTTGTTCTTCACCTTGCTCTTGGCCATGAAGGTCCTCTTCCTCATCATCTTCTTCATCATCTCCACCCATTTGCCAAGTGCCTTGGTGATCCCATGGATTTTCAATAGGTGCAAAGTCGGGCCACTCCCTAGCGGGATGAACGGGTGAGTGAGGTAGATGCATATGTGCCAGTATTTGCTTCTCCCTTGTCTCACTCCTATGAGTTTCCTCTGTCATCCACCTTCTAGTAGCTTGAATTTCCTCTTCATTACGCTTGCAAGACTTGAAGCAAGCAAATAGCCCTTGTGCCATGAGCTCAAGCTTGCTCTTCTTGCTACGACATCCAATGTGGATAGGACCTTGAGCGGAAGATGGTCCATGAGAGGAGGAAGGACCATGAGAGGATGAAGGACCCATAGGTGGAGGAGGTGCCTGTGAAGATGATTGACCTTGAGAACCTGAAAAGCTTCCACCACCCATGCTCCTAGGAAGATAAATGCCTGGAAAGGGTCCCTTTGGCTCATGAGGGGTGCGGTGGTTACGAATCTTCAAGAGCTGCTCCAACTTGCCCGTAGAGGTATGAAATGGATCATGAATCTTGTCGAGCCTGATGTTGACGCCGGTCACTTGCTTGATCATGTGAAAGATATATGGTGCATAGTGACAACCACTGATAGCCTCCTGAGAAACCAAGGTAATCTCATCCCAAATGAACATAGCCACTGAAAACTTGGGCAACCCTGGCACCATCTGATACAGCAAAGTTCTTTGCCCTGTGGGAGATATTGTCTGAGTCTCCACCTCTAGGAGTGAGAGTCTGTCTGAAGAGGTGATGAAACAGCTTATAGTACGGTGAGAGTCCGGAAATCTTCCCAATCTGCATTTCCCCATAAGCTCTATCATACATGAAAGCCAATCTGTGATCCGAGAGCTCATCTCCAACATGTAAATCAGCATAATCCTCATTTACCACAAAAGAGGTACCCCTCTCTCTCAGCTCATGGTGAAGGCCAAACATCTCAACAAAAGCATCCAAGCGAATAGACAATCTCTTGCCCTGGAGAGACCAAGTGAAAGTGGAGGTGGTGTCATCAACTGATAAAGTGGCATAAAACTATGCTACTACCTCCTCATTCCAATCACACTGAAAAGCCATAAGCTCGGTCAATCCCATCTCCTCACATCTAGTGATAACCGGATCAATCACCTCAAGTAAAGGAGTATGATTCTTTAAATAAGTCCAATCAATCCATTTCATGGGAGTGGAAGGTTTCTTTTTGTTGAAAATAGTTGACTCATACCAATCCGCATGATGAGGTGACCAAAACCTAGGATCTCCATAGAATGCTCTAGGTTTGCTAAAGTGATCCTCAAATCTAAGTTCATTGACAGACGTGCCCTTCTTCATGTAATTAACCATGGGTGGACCATGAGGAGAGCGAACGGGACAAGTCACAGAGAGTACCACATAGGAGAGTGGGGTGAGATCAATGTTGTCGTTGGCTTCAATCCCCTCAACATCACCAAGTGCACCTCTCCTGGGGCCACGAGTGCCAGGAGCACGTGAGTACTGCTGATGGATACGTCCACGGCCATGAGCACGCTCTGGAATGGCTTGTGGTTGAGTCCTTTTGCCATGGTCCGCTTGCCCTTCATCATCGGAGGGAGAATCCCCACCTTGAGAGCTTCCCCCAAGGTTCCTGTGAGCCATGATCTTCTGTCGAGGCATCTGGACAAGAGATATGATCGATGGATTAGAAGGGATGCTTGAGAGACAAAGCATTAGAGAAAACCAGCCCCTACCGGATGACCCGGCAGGGTCGAGACCGGGACATGAAGTCCATGGATCTCGGGATTCAACCAACGAAACTTCACGAGATCATCTAGAGATGTTCTAGGCACTAGTATGAAGCATCCTACCCAAGGAAATCATCTAGAACAACCGGCATTGAGAGATCGGGAAAAAGGATTTTGAATGGATTTGAATCTTTACCTTCTTCGATTTCCTGCGCAAACGCCGGGTAACCCGATGGATGAAGTTGTTCTAGGGCCTTAGATGAGTTCTTGAAGCCCTAGGGCGCCTTGATTCGATGGGGGAAAACTTCAAATCGCCATGGGGGCGAGGTGAGGGAGGTGGCCGGTTGAGAGGAAGAAGAAAGGGAGGATTAGGGTTGAGGGCGCCGGCCACGACCTTATATATTTCTGGGCAGCCACCGGGTGACCCGGCACTACGCCGGATGACCTGAGTACCTTCGGGAGATAGACAGTGAATTTTGGGACTTGTGATCGGGAGATCCGAGGACCGGATGACCCGGTGTCACATAATTTTCCAACAACTGTCTTAGAGATTTTTCCTTGAGATTTGGAGATAGATTGAGATAGTTCTAGTCAATGGACATATAATGATACTTGACTAAAAGTGACTAGCCACATTCAACAAGCATAACCATAGTCACCTTTACTCAAGTAAAGATTCAAGGATCTTAAAATCCAAATCTTTTAAAGAACTCACACAAAATAACCATAAAAGAAACGTTTTCATCCTATCTAGGCAAACAATCAAGCATGTGCAATAAGTCAAGCCAAGTTACGAGAATCCAAGATATTTAGCTCACTTCTCAAAGCACAAAACCTTTGCTCATCTAGAGGCTTAGTGAAGATATCGGCAAGTTGCCTCTCTGTGCTTACATGACGTAGAGCAATATCTCCCTTAGCCTCATGATCCCTTAAGAAATGATGTCGAATATCTATGTGCTTTGTTCTAGAGTGTTGAACCGGATTGTTTGCTAGCTTGATAGCACTCTCATTGTCACACAAGAGTGGAATCTTACTAAACATACAACCGTAATCACTCAACGTTTGCTTCATCCACAAAAGTTGTGCACAACAAGCACCAGCCGCAACATACTCAGCTTCGGCCGTGGATAAAGCAACCAAAATTTGTTTCTTAGAACTCCGTGACACCAAAGACCTACCAAGGAATTGGCAAGTCCCCGTTGTACTCTTTCGATCTACCTTGCAACCGGCATAGTCCGAATCGGAATAGCCAAGTAAATCAAAAGTGGAGCCCATGGGATACCATAAGCCTAGGTTAGGAGTGTGAACCAAATATCTAAAGATTCTCTTAACAGCCATTAGATGACACTCCTTAGGATTAGCTTGAAATCTTGCACACATGCACACACTAAGCATTATATCGGGCCTAGATGCACAAAGGTAAAGGAGGGAGCCAATCATGGAGCGAAATACCTTTTGGTCGACCGACTTCCCTTCTTCATTTAGATCAAGATGTCCATTTAATGCCATAGGAGTCTTGATGGGTTTTGAATCAACCATGTCAAACCTCTTGAGCATATCCTTCACATACTTGGTTTGACATAAGAAAGTTCCTTCCTTCAATTGCTTGATTTGAAATCCAAGGAAGAACTTCAATTCACCCATCATAGACATCTCGAATCTCTTGGTCATAATCCTACTAAACTCTTCACAAAATTTATCATTAGTAGATCCAAAGATAATGTCATCAACATAAATTTGGCATACAAAGATATCTTTTCCCGTTCTTTGAATGAAGAGAGTAGAATCGGCTTTGCCTATCTCAAAGCTGTTCTTGAGAAGAAAATCCTTAAGGCATTCATACCATGCTCTAGGAGCTTGCTTAAGCCCATAGAGTGCCTTATGGAGCTTGTACACATGGTTGGGGAAGTTTGGATCTTCAAAGCCCGGTGGTTGTTCAACATAAACTTCTTCTTAGAGAGGTCCATTTAAGAATGCCCTCTTCACATCCATTTGATGAAGCTTGAAGTCATGATGAGTAGCATAGGTCAAGAGTATACGTATTGACTCAAGCCTTGCTACCGGAGCATAAGTCTCTCCAAAGTCCAAGCCTTCAACTTGAGTATAGCCTTTGCCCACGAGCCTTGCCTTGTTCTTTGTGACGACACCAAATTCATCTTGCTTGTTCTGATAAACCCATTTGGTGCCGATCACATTTTGCTTGGGTCTTGGCACCAACTCCCAAACCTCATTCCTCTTGAAGTTGTTCAACTCTTCCTCCATAGCAATAATCTAATCCGGGTCCTCAAGAGCTTGTTCCACACTAAGAGGTTCCAAAGAAGAGACAAACGAGTAAACGCACAAAAGTTTGACAATCTTGAGCGAGTTGTTACCCCTCTTTGGATGCTCCCAAGGATGTTGTCAACGGGGTGATCCCATTGAACCATTTGATGAACTCTTGAATGTGGTGCTTGAGATTGACGTTGAATGGGTCCATCATCATCATCTTCAACTTGAGGTGCTTGTTCATGAGCTTCACCACCTTGTTCTTCCCTTTGATCAAAGCCACTCCCATGATCGTCACCATGAGCTTGACCTTCATCTTGATGAACTTGAGAACTAGGTGGTTCAACTCTTGTTGATGATAGTGGATCTTGATTGCTTGTGTCAACCGGAACTTGAACTTGAACTTCCCTTGGCATTACTTCACCGGTGCCCATTCTAAAGATGGAGATGCTTGGAGGTTCTTCATCATCTACAAGGTTTTCACTAACTTGCTCTCCTTGAGAGCCGTTGGATTCATCAAATTTCACGTCTACCGTGGCCTCAACACAACCGGTGGTTTTGTTGAAAACACGATAAGCATGTTCGTTAGTTCCATAACCAATGAGAAAACCTTCATCAACCTTGGATGCAAACTTTGAGGCTTTGGGTTTCTTGTTGAGTATGAAACACTTACACCCAAAGACCCTAAAGTAGTGCACACTAGGTTTCTTACCGGTGATGATCTCGTAGGGAGTCTTGTTCAAGTACTTGTGGAGGTAGAGGCGGTTGGCGGCATGGCACGCGGTGTTGATGGCATCCGCCCAAAATGAGTCCGGAGTCTTGTACTCATCAAGCATTGTTCTTGCCGCTTCAATCAATGTACGGTTCTTCCTCTCAACAACACCATTTTGTTGTGGAGTGTACGGAGCGGAAAGTTCATGCTTGATCCCTTCTTCATCAAGGAATTCTTCAACTTGAGTGTTCCTAAACTCCGAGCCATTGTCACTTCTTATGTTCTTGACTTTAAGCTTGAACTCATTTTGAACTCTTCTTATGAACTTCTTGACCACTCCCTTCGCCTCACTTTTATCTTGCAAAAAGAATACCCAAGTGAAATGGGAAAAGTCATCAACAATTACTAAACCATATTTGTTACCACCGATACTTATGTAGGTAATTGGTCCAAACAAGTCCATGTGTAGAAGCTTCAATGGTCTTGATGTTGAAAGGATGTTCTTGGCGGGATGATGCGCTCCAACTTGCTTTCCCGCTTGACAAGCACTACATAACCTATCTTTCTCAAAAACAACATTTGTTAGTCCTAGGATGTGCTCGTCCTTTTGAAGTTTGGCCAAGTTCCTCATGCCAACATAGGCTAGTCGGCGATGCCATAGCCAACCCATGTCGGATTTTGTCACTAAGCAAGCCTTAGGGTCCACCTTTACTTGTGTGAAATCCACATAGTAAAGTTTTCCCCTTAGGTGACCCACAAAGACAATAGAGGAATCCTCACTTCTAGAGACGGTCACACCCTCTTTGGTAAAGAGACAATTGTAGCCTTTCTCACAAAGTTGTGAAACTGACAACAAGTTGTACCCCAAACCTTGCACATGAAAAACATCTTCAATTGAATTTATTATTGAGATAGCAATTTTACCTAAACCAACCACATCTCCTTGACCATTATCTCCATATATGATAGTTTCCGTGGGGGTGTCATAATGCTCAAGGGATGCAAACAAGCATTCATCTCCGGTCATATGATTAGTGGCACCACTATCAATTAGCCATGCGGTTCCACCGGAGGAGTAGGCCTACAAAACAAGTTTAAGCTTTTGGTTTAGGTACCCAAAATGATTTGGGTCCTTGGAGGTTAGATGCATAAACTTTTGGAACCCATACACTCTTCCTCATAGCCTTCTTGGTATAGGCTCCAACATACTTGACCACCATTTTACCATTGTGGTCTAAGGTCACAACATAGTCACACGTGTAGTTGGGAGAGGGTTTGTGTTCCACCACATTCTTTGATGCCTTTGGTGAGGACTTAACCCCACCATTTCCTTTTGTGATGTTCACAACTTTTGCTTCTCTTGTGTTGTGGTAGAGGTGGTCACTCCATGGGCAATATCCATAATAGTGTTGAGGTAGCCACCCTTGTTCCACAAGGGGATCTCATGCCCTTTTACCACCCTTCTACCATTGACCTTGTTGTCCTTGTAGTGCCCAAGTCCTCTTGTGTCAATTGCCTTTGGGATGGACTTGACACCCAACTTACCTTGGTTGATCAACATGTTCAACCGGACAATTTCCTTATCTTTGCTCTTAATTGTTTCCTCTACCCTTGCAAGGTTAGTCTTAAGAGCATTAATTAACATTAGAACATATGGAGCAACCTTTGCTAGTGGAGGCATTAGAGTCAAAGTTTGCTTTAGGGTCGGCCTCGGTGCTTTCCCAAAGAGCACTATAGTTTGCTTCAAGATTTTTGTACTTATCCGACAAGCATGAGAAGCTTGTTTGAAGCTCACTATGAGTGGCCTTTAGGGTAGCTAAAGATTCATTTGCCAAAGAGTAGTCCTTTAGCATCCTCTTATTAGAGTCATTGGCCAAGGACAAGCCTACGGTCAACTTCTTCACCTTAGCTTTCTCCTCGGCAAGAGTTTTCTCTAGAGCAAGGTTTCTTTCCTTTTCACGGATAAGCAAGTCTTCTTGCTTATGGAGAATCTCCTTCTTTTCCTCTAATTTGTCCAAAAACTTTTTAATTTCTTTATGGCCCTTTTTACCAAATTGCTTTATCATGTTTGCTTCCATTTCCTTTTCCTCATCTAGGTTGTCTATGTCACTACTAGGTGTGGATGATGATGAGGTGAGAGAGGATGAGGTGGTTGACTCTTGTACCTTGCTCCCTCTTGCCATGAGACAAAAGTGAGAGTTATCCTCATCGTCGGAGATGTTGTTGAAGAGGCGTGGTGAAGATGCTCCTTGTGCCATGGCAAGGGTTGCCATGCCTTTCTTCTTTGGTGCTTCATCTTCATCACTTGAGTCCCATTATTGACCCATGTGAGCACGCTCTTGGTACTTATTCTTGTACTCTTTGCTCTTCTCCTTGTACTTCTTCTCTTCCTCATTCTTGTCCTTGTTCTTGTTCTTGGGACACTCGGTAATGAAGTGTCCATACTCTCCACACTCATAGCACTTTCTTTGTGACTTCTTCTTTCTATCATCACCACCTTTCCTTGACGCCTTGAACTTCAAGAATTTCTTGTACTTCCTTATGGCAAAGGCGGTTTCTTCATCCGTGCTTCCTTCTTCACTTGAATCTTCATTCTTAGTCTTGGAAGTCTTGGGCATTGCTTCCACCATTTCACTAGGGCTAGCATTGAGGGCTAGGCTCTTGTTCACCTTCAAGGTAAGTGACTTCTCCACGTCTTGATCAACTAGCTCTTGATGCAAGATCTCACCAAGAAGTTGATTGGGAGTCATGTTGTGGTAGTTTGGGTCTCTTCTTATCATAGTTGCTAGATTTGGGTTCTTCGGTGTGAATGCTCTTAGCAACTTCTTTGTGACCTTCTCATCATCCCAATCATTGCTTCCTAGTGCTTTGATGTCCGAGACAAGAAGAATTAGTCTATCATACATTTCCCTCACGGTCTCTCCATCCTTCATGACGAAAAGCTCAAGCTCTCCATGAATCAAATCAATCTTTCCTCTTCTCACATGATCGGTACCCTCATGTGCCTCCTTAAGTGTATCCCAAATCACCTTGGCAATTTGGATGTTCCGGACTTTGTTGAACTCTTGAACACACAAGGATGATGTGATGACTCTAGTTGCTTGAACATTGCGGTGGAGGTCTTGTTCATGCTCGATCGTCATGGCTTCACCTTCGGCGGGCATTGTCACACCTTCAGTGGAGGACCTCCTTACAGAAGTTGCTCGGTGTGCCGAAGCAGACAGGTAGGTCGATCTGCCAGAGAGGCTGAACTCGCTTGCCCGACGCAACACCATGAAATGGCGACTTGCTGGGCCGCAGCTTGTCCAGACCGATCCCCATGAGCTCCAAGGTGGAGGAGTACATGATGTTGAGGCTGTTGCCTCCATCCATCAACACCTTGGAGAACCGCGTGTTGCCGATGATGGGATCGACAACAAGCGGGTACTGCCCCGGATTGGGGATGTGATCCGGGTGGTCTTCTCGGCCAAAGGAGATCGTCTCCTCCGACCAGTCGAGATACGACGGCACAGCCGGGTGAACGGAGTAGACCTCTCGACGTTCACGCCTGCGCTGCCGCGACGTCATATCAACCGTGGGCCCCCCGAAGATGAAGAACACATTCTCCACCTCTGGGAAGCCGTCCTTGCCCCCGTCGCCCATGTCCTTCTTGGCGTTGTCCTTCTTCGCGGCGACTTGGTTGTAGTACTTCCGGAGCATGTCGCACTACTCGAGGGTGTGAGCGACAGGGGTCTTGTGGTACGGACAGGGCTTCTTCAGCATGTCGTCGAACACTCCACCTCGAGGGGGGCCTCGAGCCCCCTTGTTGGCGGCATCAACCGCGTTGACCTCTTCGGGGCCCTCGTCCTGCTCCATGTGCTTCTTGCCCTTCTTGCCCTGCTTCTGCTTCTTCGAGGCCTCCTTGGGCTTGCTGCCCTCCGCGGGCGCATCCTCCGCTCGCTTGCCCTTCTTGCCGTCGAAGATCGCCCCCACCGCCTCTTCTTCGGAAGCGTAGCTGGTGGTGATGTCGAACAGCTCGTTGACGCTGGTGGGAGGGTTCCATCCCAACTCGCGCAGGAGGTCCCGGCAAGTCGTGCCCTCCAAGAAGGCGTGCACGACCTCGGACTCACCGACGCTCGGAAGCTCGGTGCAGCGCTTGGAGAAGCGGCGGATGAAATCCCTCAAGGACTCACCGGCCTTCTGGGAGAAACCTCGGAGGTCCCAGGAGTTCCCAGGGCGTACGTACGTGCCCTGGAAGTTGCCTACGAATGTCCTCACCAGGTCATCCCAGTCGTGGATCTGGTTCGCGGGCAGGTGCTTGAGCCACGTCCGCGCAGAATCCGCCAGGTGCAGCGGTAAGTTGCGGATGATCATGGCGTCGTCTGTGGCGCCGCCCAGCTGGCACGCTAGGCGGTAGTCGTTGAGCCACACCCGGGGGTCCGTCTCCCCTGAGTACTTGTTTACGGTCGTCGGCTGGCGGAAGCGCGGGGGAATTGATGCCGTGCGGATCGCTCGGCCGAACACACGCGTGCCCGACGGCACCGGCGACAGGCTCTTGTCCTCCCGGCTGTCGTACCTTCCCCCCCCCCCGTCGGGGGTTGTTGCCGTGCGACGGGGTGGCATCCTGCTTCTTCTTATTCAGGATTTTACGGGCGTCGCCGTCGTCGGCCGCGTCTCGCGTGTCCCGAATCCGGTCCTTGGCAGGAGTCCTCTGGTTGCCCTCGTGGACAGTGGGCGCTCGGTGCGGAGTATGGACCGATGCCTCCAGGTCCCTACCGCCTCCACCAGCCCTCACGCTAGGCTGATGACGCATGCGGGACGCGGAGCTCTCGGCTTGCTGCACCGCAGCCTGCTCGATGAGGGCCTGCGCCTCGCGGTCCAGGTTACGTCCTTCGGGCGTCGATGGCTCGGGCATGGCCCGAATCAAAGTCGCCGCGGCAACGAGCTTTTGGCTGGCCCTTGCCAAGTTGGGCACTTCATCCACGTCGGCATCGGCGTTGATGCGCTCACGGGCCACGCGTCCCGCGGCGCGCGCCCCCCTGTGACGAGGGGCCGGCCCTGTGTCTCTCGAGCGTGGCCTTCAGCTGCTGCAGCTGCTCGCGCTCTGCGTTCAGCTTCGCCTCCAACTCTCAGAGCTGGGCCATCTGCGCGGTGCGCATCACGTTGGGCAGCGGTAGTGTCCCCACGGGCGGGCCTACTGCCACGTCGTTGCGAACCGCCGCGTCACCCGCTCCACCTCCTACGTCTTCACCTTCGCCGATGACGACGACGAAGCATTCGCGAGTGGGATCGTAATCCCCCTCGCTGGAGTCGTCGGAGCAGGTGAGGCAGTAGTCTGCCGCGGCTTGAAACCGCCTGAGAGCGTCGGGGTCCCATAGTCCGGAGTAGTCCCACTCCGGCTCCCCGCGCCCGTACTCGCGCTCCTCGCTGTCGTTGTCGCGGTAGGATTCGTCGGGCGAGGTGGCGATGAGGTTCCGGATAGACATGAAGTGGTGATCCGGGAGGTCCTTGTACACGGCCAGGTTGGTGCCGGCCGACGAAGAGTACGCCATGGATGCGTCGCGCATCCCGTGGGGGAACTGTGTCTGCGCAGCCGTAACCCCTCCGACGGGGCGTGTCGTCCCGCCCGCCGGTGGGGGCGCATCTCCTGATCTTGCGGCGACAGGTGGGCACTCGCCGACTTCAACCTGCTGGGGGGAGCCGGCGTCCGCCGCCTGGCGTCGCTCCGTGCGCGCTCGTTGTGAGCGCCTTCCCGAACGCTTGCGGCGCCGGGGTTGCGGCGGGAACGCCGCTAGCATTGGGGCAGCCGCCGTCCCGGGCGGTGCCGCCATGAGCGCGTCCCTGTTGAGGATACGCATATGGTAGCCGTTGCCAGTCGCCTGGTAGTGGATGCTCCCGAACCAGATCTCGAACCCGGCCGGGAACGAATCGGATTGACCCCAGGCGGGCCTTTCCGACGTGTGCTCGGTGATGGTCACCATCGAGAAGGTGGACGATCTCAGTGCAGTCCCCTACCTGGCGCGCCAACTGTCGGTGTCCGGATTAGCACCGGCACAAACTAGTGATTTGCACCGAGATCAGCTCCTCGATGGTCGGTGCTAAGCTAACGGGAGACGGGGATTATCCTGGTTCTGGCCACGCGGCTGTACGTCCAGCAGAGTGTGCTTTCGCACTATATTAACTTGCACCGGGGGTGCCTGTAGAGGGGGACTACAAGCAAGGCGGGAGAGGAGGAAATTCCTCCAAATCCCTACTACGATGATTGAGGCAAGTGCCAATATCGGGAACAGAGTGGTGTGCTGGTGAGCGTGTGTGGGCGAATGCGTGTCGTCGTTGCGGGACGTCTGCCCCTCCCTTTTATAGGCCAAGGGAGGGTTGTTACAGTAGTGCTGTACAACAGCCGGCACAGTGGCCGTGTACTAATAGGTATGGTGCCGGCGGTCTTGTCTCCGCACGTCTTGGCTCCTGACGCGAGTTGGTGATGACCTCCGGCTTCTGCGGGCGGCGTGGCGGTTCCTGTCGCTTGTCTTGCCTTGACTTCGAGGGGCCGCCCTTGCCGAATCGAGGGTCCAGCCGCTGAGGGAAGGACGGGAGTCGGTGGCACAGGGCTGCGGGATGTCACCGGCCTGTCCGCACAGTGCTGCGCACCCCGTCCACAGTGGCAGGGATGGCGACACAGTGCTGGGGATGTCCGCACAGCGCCAGGGATGGCCGCACAGCGCCGGAGTTGGTGGAGGAGACGCGGCGCACGCCGCTCGTATGACGACTCCGGTCAGCGCGTGCATCCGCTTGTTGTTCGTACGCCTTTCGAGGGTGCCCCCATGCCCGTTCGAGGGTCTTGCCGCTGGGGGAGGACGGGAGCAGGTAGCATAGTGACGCGGACTAACGCCGACCTGTCCGCATAGGGCCGCGCAGCGCCCGCACAGGGGTAGTGATGGCTACACGGTGGCGGGTTAGGCCGCAGTGGCGGTGTCAGGTGTGTCAGTCGCGCGGTGTGGGAAGATATGCCTTTGACTTCGGCGCCCCGGCGCGGAGCTGGGCATTTAATGCCGTTGTCAGTCGGAGTAGAGGGGCGGGGTGCCGTTCGTCGAGGGCTTGCCTCGAGCGAGACGGAGATTGTTGCTCACTCGAGGGGGGCGAACCCTCGAGGGGTCGAGTCCCTTGAGCGAGGCGGAAACTTGCTCGAGGGACCGGAGTCCTCGAGCGAGGCGGACGAGCGGGCCTTCTCGATGAAGGCCGTTGCTGGGCCGTAGTAGGCCGTGGGCCTGTGGTGTCCTGTGACTGTTAGGTTTGGAGAATAGTCCGTACTTAGTTTTTGTTTAACGAGGGTAATTATCCCCTTAATTAGGGGACCCCTAATGACTGTCCCCGACAAATACTTTTCCAATTATTCTATAGATTTTTTTTGGAAAGGAGTAAAGTGTACCTAGGGTCCTACTAAGTTTTTATCTCTAAGTGAAAATATCTATATATAATTATACCTAGTGCCAAACACTTAGTAAGATTTAGAACCCAAAATCTTACTTTGAGAGTTTATAAACCTAAACACAATTGAGAAAACATTAATACCTACTCTTGTGAGAATATTTTTCAAAAAACAACTTTTTACATCAATGAATCCAAACTTATTTTCAATCCTTTTCATTTTTTGTGAAAAATCCCAAAAACAAAATTTCAAACAATCTTCTATAAAAACTAGTTAAAAATATAGAAAAGGAAACAAATAGTGTACTCACTCTCAAATCCTAGCGCATGGAGCTGTGCTCACCCCATCGAGAGCCTACCTCATGGGGATTATGTTGCTTCAAGATTGTGCGGTTGCTCGAAGATCTCTCTACCGCACCGAACTCTTGTGACGCACACCTCCGCGTTGTTATACTCAGATCTAGTCAGGGCAAGCTTCAGTCGAAGATCTCTCTACCGCACCGAACTCTTGTGACGCACACCTCCGCGTTGTTATACTCGGATCTAGTCAGGGCAAGTTTCAAGCTCCTTGCCCCTAACCTCATCGTCACCCATTGTCGACTTGCTGCACTCCTGCCCATTTGGATCTGGATCTCAAAGCTCCTTGCAACCCCCTTCGTAAAATTTGATTGTGCCCTAGTCTCACCCCTCTTCAGAAGAGATTGACAACGAGGGAGAGAGGACAAGAGGAAACAAAAATGAAAAGGATACAAGTAAGGTATGGGAGGCCATGCTCCTGGCCGATTTCCAACCGCCATGAAGTGGCTCACAATGTTGGGCAATGGTGGTCAAGTGCATATGGGTAGGGGTGGGGGGGGGGCGTGCAGAAGAAAGGGGATGGAGAGAAGTAGAGGGATCGATAGCAATGAGATTGGTTTCATTTTTTTCTTCTTTGATGAAATATAAGATGAGTCACTATGAACGGGTGCGTGGGAAGAGAAATGGACACGTGCACAACATGCAAGAAGGGATGCGCACACGTGGCCGTTCATGTAGTTTACGGCAAAAAAATGTTGGATTACTAATTTGGTCTCTCAACTTTACACTAAATCTCAATTTAGTTCCTTATCTATCAGATCGATCAGTCAAGTTCAATGACTTTACCATTGGTCTCAATTTCATCCCTGTCACATGCTGCAATGCATGTTATCATGCTTAGTCAACAATAGACAAAGTCCTTATACACAAAGAAAAATGTCTTTTTTTTTAATTTCATCACTTACTTTGTTTTACAAAATCAGCCGTGGGTGCTCAAACTTTTAATTTTAGAGCAAGCAGAGAGTTATATACAACCGGTTAATGAGGGAAATCAACCAAAAGCGTCTTGCTCATTCATTTAGGCATGTACATGGATCTCTCGACTCTAATTGCTAGGCATGGGTCCTCATATCCAAGTATTTGGTCATGGTTCTGTATTTCATAAAAATCCCTACGGTTTTCATTAAGAGAGGAGAACCTCCCTAATCTCGACTTAAAAAAATCCTCCGATTCTCGACTTCATCGACAAGGAGATTTTTTCTAAATTAGTCTCATAAATTCGCTCCAACAAGAAATCGAACCCGGATCTTCTGGTTGCGACAATACCTCAGCCCCCTCTAACTAAGTAGACTAGAGCACCTTAGGTGCTTCTATATTTCGTAAGATCGTACAAACCGTATATTACTGGTCGCGAACGCAAAAAATGGCGCGTCACGTAGAATTAGGGATGAAACTGAGCAAGGGGAAAGTTGAAGGACGTACTGGAATGTTTTTTGATAGACAAGGGACGGACTTGCATTCTTAACAAAATCGAGGGACCAAATCGTTAAGGTAGTAACGCGTAACGGCTCTTGTTCGGTGATTTCGGCGGCGCACGCCCGCAGCCACCGACGACGGCCCCGAACCCCGCAGACGCCATCTCCACAAAACGGGTTGTGTGCTGCGCCACCTCGGCCTGTGCGGCCCCCACGTGGCGCGTGTTGTCATGACCGGTGGGCCCATGGGGCTGCGCTCCACCACCACCACCCAGGACCTTAGATTTGCATTGCATCCGCTGCTGGACCCATCAGTCATTGCACGGCGACGACGGCGTAGTCGTTCCCAAGACCCCGGCCAGTCAGAAGATGTTTATCTCTTGGTTATGACTTAGAATTAGAGGCCGAACTGACTCCCTGACCTCGAGACAAAATTTGTTGGCAGATTACGTGAGCCATGACGATTCGGAAGCTTGCTGACCGTCCATGCCGAACTAGCTAGGAGTCGAAACTAGAGAGTACCTGCTTTTCGCACGCGCGGCCCGAACATTTTCTGCTACTTCGATGCGTTCCTCTGATCGTTTTCGCAGAGACGTCGTCGTGTCCGGAGTGTGAGACGGACCAACAAGGATAAGGATCTGCATCCTCAAACATCATGTTTGAGCAGAGGATAGAAAAGAAAACAGTAACACAAAAAAGACAAGTATTGTAACGGGTATACGCATCCCCTCGCGCACCCCACTCCGGTACTTGCCTCCCGCGCGCTCCCGGAGGTGGAAGAGGTGGGGTGGGGGGTCGAGGAGGCGGCAGATCTGACAATAGGAGAGATGGGAGGGGAGGCGGTGGAGCTCCAGGAGGGGTGGAGCGATGACGAGCAGGGGAGCCTCGAGGTCGCGGGGTGGAGCGAGCGTGGTGGAGCGGCGGATCTACGACGTCGACCTGCTCAGCTGCTCTCTCCCTCCCAGCGACAGTGATGAGCAGGTCAACGTGCCGTGGAGGCCGACCCACCAAGCCGGAGTGAGGAGGAGGCCGTGCCGCTCCCTGGAGGCCGCCGCGGGGTCACCGAGGAGGCCGCACCACCGCTGGAGGTGGTCGCAAGGTTGCCGAGGTGGGGAGCTGATCCGGCGGCCGGCCTTCGGATCCGGGCCTACCGAGTGTGGAGGGAGGCGGCCGGCGAAGGCAGGGGAGACGGGGGTGGGGCCGCGGGGTGGAGGAGACGGGGGCGTGGGCGCGCGGCCGCGGGGTGGAGGGGTTGGAGGAGACGGTTGGGACGGGGGAGTTGAGAAGAAGAGAGAGAAATCGCAGGGATGGAGTTGCGCGGGCTGCGGACCGCAAAATGTGCATGTGGTTGCGGCATCCGCTGGAGCTGCTACAATGCACGTTTCTTCCTCATTTTGAGAATGCGGTGTGAGATAGAGGTATTGCTGGAGATAGTTTGAGAGCGACGACGGCGAGCTCGGCGGTCGGCATACACGCCCGACCGACCGTTGCTCGCACAAAGGAAAGAAGTGCGCCGCCGCCGCCCGCCGGGAAACGAAACGAGCACACTGCTTCTCATCACAAAGTTGGGCCGAGAACCTGCCAATTGCCAAATGCCGAGGGAACAAGAAGGCAAGCCTAAACGCTTTCTTTTTTTTCATCTGGCCGTCCATGACACGTTGCGCACGGTACTTTCGAAGATACTGCACGTCCGTTGCCTGACACGCAAGGTGCAGTGGTGCAGAAATTCAGTGACCCAGTTTATGCATGATATTGATGGCTCAATAGCTAGTTCATTATGGTTCAGCTCATCACGCTCGCTGCTTAGAGTTCACTGCTATGAGTACGCGTCTCTCGTCACTTCGTCAGTCAGACTTCACTATAAAAGCTGAACCAAGGCAAAGCAACCAGAATAGAAGAAAGGCTACTGTGCCATACATGCATCCTCCTCCTCTCACTGATGATTTTAACTTGTCTACACTTGAACCCAGGCTTGATGTTTCTTTTCTGTGTCGACGCATACCAAAGTTCTACTACCGTTCTGAACCTAAATAGACACGTGAGTATGAGAGGCGTCTAATATCTCATCCATGGCTCTAAAGGAATCTCCCACTACGGTTGTCACTACCGACGAGCGGTTGCGAGGCGATGTCAGTCTGCTCGTCCCTTCCGACTAGCTGTCACGAGATAAGGTCACTTTGCTTGTCCCTTCCGACTAGCTGTGGCAAGATGAGGTCACGAGGAACTCCAAGAATGCGCACGTTGACAACACCGTCGGATCTTCCATGCTCCATGACACTTCGCGGTAAGGCTGCCACTAGGAAGAGTATGGAAAAATTCACTCTTGTTCATATTCAAATCCAAATAAGTATTATTCACTTCTTACCCTCCTCAATTGCACCCATACCCAATAGATAATTACTTTTGTACTATTCTATACATACCCAAACGATTATTTGTACCCTCCCCACATCTTACCTCCCCATTTCTTCTATGAATAATTTCTTTCTATTCATACCCTCCCCATTTGAAGTGGGTGTGGATTTAATATGAATAATGAGTAAAAACAACATGCATACTTCGCGGTGCTTGACCGAGGGGCGTTGCACGACGCCGCGACCTCCTCGGTCCGAAGCGTGTCTGGGTCATTAATTACTGGTTACTACTCACTACTCCCTCCGTCTCGGAATCACGGTCGCCACAAAATTGTACCGGGAATCAATGTAGTGTCGAAAAGTCACAAACACCCTTATATGAAGTACTATATAACACTGATGGCTTATTTCTTTATAGAGAGTGTACGTGTCGTGGTGAGAGGGATGTGAGGGGAGTGTGGCAGTGCAGTACAGATAGACCCACAAGCTGCGATTGCAGAGGGGAGTGGAAGGTAAGGTAGTGCGGTACAGCTATAGACCTACAAGCTGCTAGTGAGCGACAATATCATTCGGCGACGAGTTTCTGCAGCTACAACGACAAACAGTTCGGGACAGAGGGAGTACTAAGTTTCCTAGTGACTGTACATGCACATTTTTTTTTACAAATGCTCATGAAGATACGGTTTTCCTCATCTATATATCAGATCGATCGATCGTGTCCAATAATTAACTTGTTGTGTCAGTTCGTCCCTGTCACATGCTGCAATGTTTATCATGCTTGGTCAAAGTCCTTACACATAAAATATCTTTTTGCATATCACTAACTTTCTTTTACAAGTAAAATTCGCGAGCGGTACACGAACTTGACATGATGTGTCATTTAGGTCTCCGAACTTTCAAAATCCATATCTAAGACCATCCACACTCATGTTACTCCATTTCCTCCTTCAAAACGGAATATTCCATCCTAGTCATCGAGATTCTCTCATTCATTCTCAATTTTCCCGCACCTATCTTCCTTCATATTTCTCCTCCATCCCAACCACCCGCTCGTGGGGCCTGCACGCTAGCCTCACCCCCTCTATCACCCCACCTACCCCTTCCTCCTCCCACCTCGCAGACGTGGCGCCTGCCTGCTTCTCCCCTGCTCCTTCCTCCCCGACGCCCCTCCCTCTCTCCTCTCTGGTCCGCAGCTCCGGCGCACCGATCCGACGGCATAGCAGTGACCCGCGACTGGTGTGAGGGCAGGCGGCGGCGGCGGATCCGGCGTTGGCGGCGCGTGGCGGATCCGGCGTCGGCGGGCGTAGAGGTCCCGGCGGAGGAGCTCGCGCCGGTGTAGATCTCGGGGCGAGCGCGACCGTGTACCTCCTCCGTGATGCCCGGACCTCCGCAGCCGGCAGCCTCGGGATGTCGGAGGAGGCCCATGCCCCTCTCCTGCTCCGCGCGCCGGAGGCAGGGATGGCAAGGAGCTCCTCCCCGTGCCCCGACGGATCCGGAGCTCCCTTGTCCCACCTGGCGGTTCTGCGGGAGCTCGGCGACGACGTCGGATCCATGGCGGCGCAAGGAGGAGCAGCCCGGGCGCGACGGTCTCGTTCTGCGGCTCCTGGATGCGACGGTGCGGGCTCCTGGATGCCCTCGAGCTCGGAGGCGGCGGAGATCTCCGAGGCGTGGAGGGGATGGGGAGCTGCAGAGCTGGGTTCCCGGCGACGACAACAACGACAAGCTCCCAGCGGCGATGGAGCTCGCCGCCATCACCTCCACTTGCAGGCGGTGAAGTAGAGTCGAGCAGCACCACCGTGCTGCCGTCCAGGGTGCAGCGGAGCTCGAGCACCTACTCCTATCCCGCATCAGCTCGGCAACGACGGCGGGGAGATCCAGCAGCAGCAAGGAGGCGGGCATCAGCAGCATCACCCGAGCGAGAGCGCGAGGCCATGGGGGGGGGCAGCGGGCCTGTGGTGGGGCCGGTGCCGCTGGCGGAGTCCCCTCCATCCCTCTGGATCTAGAGGAAAGGTGGGCCAACATGATTTTCGCGTCCCTCCTGCAGGAGGCCGCTGCGGGGTCCAAACCGGCATCCGTCTCCTGGAGGAGACGGATCGCGGCGCCGGTGCGGGTGGTCTAAGTCCCTAAACTTGCTAATAAGCTCATGTGACATCCAAATCTCCACAAACCTAGTTAAATTGCATACATGGCAGGGTGGTTAGGACGCTGACGTGTCGTGACATGTGGTGGGACCCGCGTGTAAGCCTCCCTCTCTTCTCTAATGCACATTCGCTAATAAAAAAAATCCACCGACACCGTCTGCTCATCCAAGTGGCCGGCCGGCCGCCAGAGTCGTCCTCGGCAAGTAGGTCGTCGTCGGGTGCTCGGGTGCTCGCCCTGCTTCCCTTTCAATGCGCCGGCAGGCTCGAAGGCCAGCACCGCTAGCCAGGTCCCAAGGTCAGTGCCGCCGGGCATCCGCCTGTGCCAGGCTCCCATGCTTGAATGTGTATACGATGGAGGAGAGAGAGGGGCTTACACGTGGGTCCCACATGTCACGACGCTGCCATCGTCCCAATCACCTTGCCACACAATCAATTTAACTAGATTTGTGGAGATTTGGACGTCACATGAACCGATTCGCAAGTTTAGGAATTTGGATGTGCATTTTGAGAGTTTGGGGATCTGAATGACACCCCATGTCAAGTTCGTGTACCACTGGTGAATTTTACTCTTCTTTTACAAAACCAGCGGGTGCTCAAACTTTTTATTTTAGAGCAAGTAGAGAGAGAGTTCTATACAACCGGCTTATAAGTTATGACGAAACGTTCAACCCTTGTAGGAACAAAAAAATTGCAAAACAAAACCTTCGTCAAGTTTGGATCATATAAGAAAGAAAAAAAATCCAAATTACCATCCTCAGGCCAAAGCAAGTCTTGGAAGAAAGAAATCAATGTTGGAGCTTTAGGAAAGAGTTGCGGGGAAAGTCGTCTACTGAGCTAGATACAAAGTTCTTTTTAAAAATGGAGTATAGCGAAAGTTCAGATAACTTCTAAAATATTTTTTTTGGTCAATCACCCTTAAACTACACCATTTGGTTTGATTTACCCTTAACACAATTTGTCTTTTTTGTTTCTCCATGCACACGTGGAGTTTTAAGTTCAGATTTTACAAAATGATAGCACATGTTAAAATTATATCATGAATTATTCATCACTATTTTGTAGGGTAGTATATTTAGTAATAAAATTTATTGTTGAGATATAGAATTATATAAAAATTAATGACGAAAAATTCATAAAACATTTTTCTAATATAGATTATGATGTACACTATCATCTTGCAAAGTCTCAAATTAAAATTCAATATGTGCATGAAGAAAAAAAAGACAAATTGTGTTAAGAGTTAAATTTAATCAAATGGTTTTAAGGGGTAAATTGAACAACAAATACTTGTAGGGTTATCTAGACATTTGCTATAATTGAGGGTAGTAATTTGAACTTTTTCCTATAATAAACTACTACTAGTTCTAGAAATTCTAAAATAACAGGGAGGTCCACTAAAGCATCTTGCTCATTCATTTATGCCTGAGTGCTCGTGCATTATATTGTACTGTCTGGAGTTCACTGCTACGACGCGTCTCTGGTCAGGTTCACTATATTTTTTTTAAGACGTGCAAAACACGTTTTTCATTAAGAGAAGAGAGCTTTACAACACGTAACTTTAGGAGAACCCCTAAAGAGCTGAGAACCACAAACAGCAACATGAAAGAAAGAGAGAGGAGGGGGGGGGGGTGGTGGGGGGTCACCACACCAGCACTACAGAAGGGAGAACACACGGCAACACAAATGCCAGCGGGGAAGAAGTACATCCAGGAAACACGCACATCATTGCTAGTCTAACAGCTCGGAGGCAGCGGAGGCAAATGTAGCGGTCTTGCAAAACAACGCCTTAAAAAAGGAAGCAGCACCGCCGCTGCCGTCGTCCGCCCGCCCACGAATGGGTAGGCCAAGTCTTCACCTGGCAGACCAGACGCAATGGAGGCAATCACAACGCCCCCAACAGGTAATTACGCGAGGATGCGCAACCGCTGCGAGCACTAGCAAGCGCTAGGCAAGGCTTTCGCCCAAGAACTCCAAGTCCAACAACAACACTGCCAGCTGCCGGAACCAAAGTAGTAGACCAAGCAATGGGAACCGCAGCGTGTGCTCGAGATGATGGCAACAAGGAACAAGCCGCCGCGAAGACCGCGCCATCGCAGCCCACGCAGATCGCCAGGACAGCAGCACGAACTCCACCGGGCGGCGACAGACCCACCACACACCACTGCAACACCGGCAGCTGAAGGAAGGGAGGTGCGGAAGGGGGGAGGGCACCTCCCTCCCGGTCCACCGCCCACACCCGCACCCGCGTCGAGGGGGTAGGGACGCGGCACCGGTGTGGGACGGCCGTCGATGGTAGGAGGGCGGCGGCCGCCGGCGGGAGCCCAGTCGAAGAGGCCGTAGACCGCAGGAGGGAGGGGGTGCACCGGACGACGACGACGAGGCAGCGCGGGAGACGGTTCAGCGGCCGAGGGTGCAGAGGCGGACGGGCCCGACGGACCCAGGAGAGTAGGCGCCAGAACGGGCAAAACTGCAGCAGCTGGAGGCGGCGATCGGTCGCGGGGGAGCTGAGCCGGCGCAGGGAGGAGGCGCGCGGAGGGGGGAGCGGCGGCGGACGAGGCGGCACGGAGTGCGGCGGCGCAGGTCCTCACGGCGCCGTCGAGTACCCGCCCGACGGGGCACCGCACCTGCGGGTCGAGCGCCTGGTCGGTCGGCCACCCGCAGCGCCCCCGGTTGCAGGCCCAGCCGAAAAGAGAGGGGGCTGAGTCGGCGAACAGACAGGAGCAAGCGCAGAGGCCGAGGAAGCGCACCCGAGGCGCGGACCCGCGCGCATCCCCAGGCGACGCACGCACCCGCCGCTACCGGCCCGAGATGGGAGCGCCGCCGGAACAAGGGAGTCGTCCGTCGACTGGCCGCCGGCGAGCGCCCCGGGCGGGAGGAGGCCAGCGTGGGGCGTAGGCAGCCCCGGGCGGCGACGGTGCAGGGGGGTCCGACCGACCCTGAACCGGGTGGAGGCCGGCGCCTCCGGACCCCGGCTCGCCGGAGGGGGTCGGCGGAGAGGGGGCCGGCGACGGCGCATCCTGGCCCGAGCACAGGTCGGCGGCGGCGTGCCCCCAGCACGCACAGGTCGACGTCGGCGGGCCCTTCCCTTGCTAGAGGTGCGGCGGCGGAGGTGGGCCCCGCCCCGAACCAGATCTAGGGTTAGGGCGGGGGCCACGGGAGAAAAGGGGGGAGGGAAGGAGGAGCCTCAGGCAGGCCACTGGCGCCGGGAAGCCGCCGGAGGCGGAGGAGGGCGCCGGCACGGCGACCCAAGGGAGGCGACCTGGTGTGGTGTGGATGGGTGAGGGGAGAAGAGGGAGGGAGAAGGAGAGGGGAAGGAGGGGGGAGGCCGCCGCCGCCGGCGGCGGCCGGGGGGCCGGACGGCGGACGGCCTAAGCGGCGCGGCGGTGTCGCCCCCGGGTCGCCTCAGGGGGACGACACGGGGGGAGGGGTGGGCTTGCGTTCACTATAAAATCTGAAAGAAGGCAAAGCAAAGCAACCAGAACGGAAGAAGAGAGGTAGAGGAAACTTGGAAGACGAAATGCTAATGTGCTCCACATGCATGCACGATGCATCCTCCTTCTCTACACTGATGATTCTACAATGGTAGAGGTGCAATAAAACTTTCAAGCCTGATGTTCTTTTTCTGTGTCGACCCACACCATAGTTCTACCATCGTTCTGAACCTAAGCACAATGTGTATGTATGAGTATGAGAGGCGTCAGGACTGATTCTCGGCCAGTATCTTCTTCACGGCTTAGAAGAAATTGCACAATCAGTTTGTCCCTTCCGACGAGCTGTCGCGAAATGAGATCACAAAGAAGTCCAAGAACTCGTGCGTCGACGTTGTTGTCGATCGGATCTTCCGTGCTCCGTGACACTTCGTGGTACTTGATCAAGGGGAGTTGTGCATCATCGTGGCCTCTTCGACCCGAACACGTCTCTGGGTGGTCTAATTAGTGGCTACTACTCACTACTAGCTGCCGAGTTGCACACTGTATCCGCGAGACTGCATGATTAATCAACAAGATAAATAAATGAGAGGAAACTGACCACAATTAGAATGTTGATCCTTGTATTATAGAGCAATGAAATGTTGCAATGTGCGCCGCAGTACAATGGGGCTGCGCTCCACCACGGATAATCAAGCGATAACCCCGATTAGTCAAGCAGATTACGATTTTTAGATTTGCATTGATCCGCTGCTGGATTGGACCCATCAGTCGACGTTGCACGGTGACGACGGACGGCGTAGTCGTCCCCCAGCCAGTCATAAGATGTTTTTCTCTGGGTTATGAACAGAGAGTCAGAGGCCGAACTGACCCCGAGACAAAATTTGTTGGCAAATTACGTGACCCATGACGGTTCGAAAGCTTACTGATCACCGTCGATGCCGAACTAGCTAGCAGTGAAACTAGAACACCTGCTCTGCGAATGCGTGCCCCGCACATTGCTGCTACTTCGATGCACTGATCGTTTTTTCGTCGTCGTGTCCGGAGCGCGAGGAGGTGCTCGGAGTGTGCTCGATAGCTAGTTCATTATGGATCAATTCATTACTGAACGCTCGCGCATTATATATTATACTGCTGCTTAGAGTTCACTACGAGCACACGTCTATCGTCAGTCAGGTTCACTAGAAAAGCTGAACAAAGGCAAAAGAGAGCTAGGTAGGAAACTGATGGTTATATCATGCATGGTAGAGGTACACTTGAATCCAACCCTGATTTTTTCCCATGTCAACTCACAACATAGTTCTATCACCGTTCTGAACCTAAACGACACATGTATGTATAAGCATGAGAGGTGTCAGGATTGATTCTCGGCCAATATCTTCTCCACATCTCTGAAAGAATCTCCACGTTCGCTTGTCCCTTCCGACGAGCGGTCGCGAGATGAGGTTATGAAGAATTGCAAGTACACACACGTCGACGATGATGAAGTCGAATCCTGTATGCTCCACAACACTTCATGGTACTTGCTCGAGAGGAGTTGCGCGGCGTCACGACCTCTTCCACCCAAAGCCCATCTGGGCGGTTAATTAGCAGGCCCGTCCTTGCGCACGTGCGACTGGTGCACCCGAACAGAGCCTCCGAAATTGGAGGGCCCCAAGCTGGATTACTCTGTATTAGCAGTTTTAATACAAAACTGACAAATCTGGTAATCAGAACTCCATGGTAACTCAGCATTAGTAGTTCTACAAACCGATAAGGTGACTCAAAAAAACAAAAGAATATACAAAACTTACAAGGTCACTACTCACTCGAGTTTCCATGGAGTTTTTCTTTAACCTACACAAACTTTCCTTCATTCTAATCCTCACATGCAATTCATCCCCTATCATCCCGTAAAAAGGTCTGCACAATGTATGTCTGATTTTCCTACCACCTCTGCAATTTCCACAAGTAAAATCATATTGGACCATGAATCCCTTCCAAATCCCAAACTCATATTTATATCTATTTCTTTGTGGCCGTATTTCTTCCTCTCAATTTCATTTTCTGTCCTTACACATAATCCTCGTCTCGGCATGAATAGCATGAATTGATCGATTGGACCATGAACAATAGAAACAACTCATAATCATGTCATTATTGGAATGTGGTTATTCAATGATTTCTAGTGTAAAAATTACTTTATATTGAACTTCAATAATTAGATTGAGGGTCTAAATTATAATTTGGCACAGGGCCCATATAATTTACGGTACAGCCCTGTTAATTAGTGGCTACTACTCTGCTCGGTTTGTAAAAACATGTATGTTGTTTTGGTTACTGTGCGCACCTGTTTTTTTACAACAGCGATCAAGTAATGCAAAGATGGGAGAATCATGAAATGGAGAACAAGGAGTCAAGGACACAAGCCTGCTGAACACTTGTATCATCCATTCACTTTTTGCTCACGGTAATTTCAAGATATTGGCCATGTTAGAGTTAGAAACTAACTCCAACTCTAGCCAAAAAGGTGTTAGGATGAAATGGTTAGAATGACATTAAATGTATTTTCTCAATCATTAGGTGTGGGTATAGAGAGAAGTCACTTTTTGGTGAGCCCGACATGAACTAGCTCTAATTAGGGCAAGTACAACAGTATAGACGGTTGTTGTCTATTTGATACACACAGACAACTAAATAGACAATTTGTACAATGGCTCGTCTATTTGTCTGTCTCCAAGACATTTAATTCATCTTTTGACACATTAATCATGGTGATCATGTGCACAATTGATCTCTGTAGTCATTTTTTTTACAAACTTTGCCTACCAGGATTCCCACAAACCGTTTTCGGGTTCGAAGTGTAAACCCATCTCTGGTTTATTGAAACACTTTCACCACAAATCCTCGGAAATGACGTCACCATTGTTTATGGTTTGTTTTGAACGATTTATCGAAAAACTGTGTTTCCTTCGACGCCTCGAGGGTGACTATTTTTTGTCGATTCCCCAACAAATATTAAGCAAAAATGATAGATTGCAGTCTTGATGGATCGGAGGAAATTCAGAAGCAGCAAAAATTTACTATCTGTTCTCTAATCACAACTAGTTAGAATGTAATTACCATGTTGATGGATCCAAGGAAAATGATAGATAGCAATATCTTATTCATCAAAGGAAAATGATATAAACTGAGACGAATTTGTTACCATGTTGATGGATCAAAAGCTTGATGACGCATCCATGGATGACCATTCGAACTACCACCAATGCCTTCAGTCCTGAAAGCTCCATTCGGACTACCACCCTCCACCCACGCTGGGTGCATAAGGAAACTGGGACTGGATGTACAGGCGCTGGTTCCCATCCTGACGAGCTCTACGTGAAGGACGCAAGGGATTGGAAGGAGGCAGTACCTTTTGAAGCTGGGGGCGCTGACCAACACATTGGGGCCTTCCTTACTGTGCCCTTTGCCCACGCCGCCCCACTCTCTTTGCCATTGCCGCCGCAGTCCTGTTCGCCCCTACCGTGGCCTTCCGTTCTCGCGCCGTCGTGGCCTTCCTCTCCCGCGCTGCAGCTACCTTCAGCAAATCTCGCGCCGCCACAGCCTCCATCTGGTCTCGCCACATTGCAGCTACCTCTAGCAAATATCTCGCCACCGCATATGGATGTAGGGTTGGGAATGGATTGAGAGTTGGGGATTGAGCTATATGAGGGGGAAAGTGGCGCACACGGGGTGATTTCGGGCTGTTTGTTCGATCTCTTTACCACCACAGCCCAAAGGCCGTGACGGACTCGTTCTCGCGCCCTGGTCGGGGGCGCCCAACCAATTCATGGTTGGTGGGGGCCCGTCGCACAGTGCTATAAAGAGAGGGTGGGGGACACAGCGCTAGTCACGAGGTTCACCTGTGCCGCCACACCCCCACCCACAAAACCCTAGCCCGACCCGAGGGAGCACTGGAGCGGCGGGAAGCTCCACCACCGCCGCCGTCGTCCTCCTTCAACAGACGGACGTGCTGCCACCGGCCTCACCTCCGATATGACCACTCCGTCGCCGCCATCACCGAGCCGGCGACCTCTCTCCCTCACCCGCGTCCAGCCGCGACCGCCACCGACGAGATGGCCACTGATGGCGCACCCCAACCCTCGACCGATGGTCTACCCCCGCTACCTCTCTGTTTCATTTTCCAGTAGTGTAGGTGTTCTAGATCTAGATGTAAGACATGTTTATCTGTATGAGTTAAGTAATCACCTGTCTAGATCTACTACTAGTGCTCATGTATGTTTTAACAATGGTATCAGTTAGCCTAACTAGTTAGTTAGATCCTAGATTCGGGGTAAAGAAGTTGAGTCAGTGTAGCATGTTGAAGGAGGTGACCCGATCCGGGGGAAAGATGCACTGATAGTACGAAATTTGAAGAGAGGAGCAACCCTAACCCTAGATCTTGCTCGGGTTAGGGGAAGAAAGGTCAAAATTCGATGACAATCGTAGTAGCAGAGTCAAACTCGATGCGAATCGAAACAAGAACACACCATAACCCTAGATCTACTCGGGTTAGGGGAAGAAATTGCAAAATCCGAACCAAACCCTAACCCTAGATTGCAAACGCCGGACGAGAGGGGGATGACCTACCTGCTGTGGGCCTACCTTGTCGCCGAGGAATACCGCCGCCGTGCGGGTTGTACTCGCTGCCGCATCTTGGGCGAGCAGCACCGGCGAATGGGCGCCACCTTCGAGCCACTCGACGGCGGCATGCTCACCCAGGGGGTGGACGCGCGCGCCGGTGAGGGGGCTGATGGTGGCGCCGCCATCTTCCACCGTATTGCCATGGGCGGATCTCTCTGGAGCTCGCGTTCTGCAGTCTAGAGGGAGGAGGTGGAGGAGTAGACAACGAGGAAGGAGAAAGGGAGTTAGCCGCGGTGGTGAACCGGGCGGCGCCGCCTCCTACCGCTGCCGGCGAGCCCGCCGGCCGCGGGGAAGACGCTGGCCGCCGCCGGTGCGGCGCAGAGAAGGCGGGGGAGGAAGAAAACTGACCTAGGGTTTCGGGGGGGGGGTCGGCAGCCGAAGGTTATATACAGAGTAGGTTTTGCGCGGGATAGATCTGAGTGTTGATCTGGCAATCAACAACGAGCAGAGGCTGTTCAACATCTGGGCCAGATTTGGACCAGGGGGATCCGGCGCTAGGCTGCTTTACCGGCCCAGCCATTGGCTGTCGGGCCGCGAACCTAGGCGCGAGTGCGCTGGAAGGCCGCAGGTCGAATGGGTTGGCCGCACACAGTAGTTTTTCTCATTTAAGTTTTTGGAATTTCAGAAGTAATTTTGCTTGTGTTTATGTTTTTTTGTTTGGATTTTAATTATGTTAATATCTCTGTTAAAATTTTGAGTCATTGAATAAATTTCTACAGAGAGTATGATGCTTCCAAAATTAAGGTTTTTCTGTTTTGTCTCGTTTTTCCGCTGCGTTTATATTCTCTAGTTAAATTGAACCAAAGGGATATTTAATTAGAGAAGAAGTTTTTTTCTTTATGAGTAATTTATGATATTGTTATTTTTCTGACCAAAGCTGATAATTACAATGTTATGAACTATTAAACTAAAGTTTTCATGCATTAATTCTATTTTTCTGCCCAAAGGTGATATAGAATTAATGTAGAAGTGTGTTGTGTGTGTTAATTGACAAAAGTTAAATTAATACATGCAATACTTATTGTTATATGTTCTCACCGATCTCTGAATTTTAAATTTCAGCACAAGCTTGCTACGTTGGTCAGATTCCTGAGTTGACAGACAACAACTATAAGATGTGGCGCAAGCTGTTGAAACTGGCATTTCTGATGCTGGGGATGGAGTATGTGATGACCTCATCGTGTCCCGAAGCTCCTGAGACACCGGTGAGGGGTGCTGATGAGACTGATGCTGCTTGGGCGGTACGAGAAAGCACCCATATTAATGCAGAAAGTGAGTATCAACTCGCAAAGGCGAGGTGGGAACTAGACAACAAAAGGTGTCTAGCGATTGCACAAACAAAGATGATTGAGGCTATTAAGGCGTCTATCCCTGAGAAGAATGAAGGAGTTTTATACACTGCTGCTGAATATTTGGCAATACTGGACAGTCAACATTCTCAGCACACTAAGACGTATGCCAGTACCACCTTTGGCAATTTGGTTTCAATGAAGTACACTGGTGGTGGTATAAGGGAGCACATTCTTAAGATGAGTAACATGAGTGGCAAGCTTGTTGAGATGGGCATGGTCCTACCAACTGAGTTTGTTGTTCACTTGGTATTTAAGTCCCTACCTCCAAAGTTCTCAGCTTTTGAGGTGAATTATAACATCATCCTAGATAAGTGGGACATGCATAAGCTTAGCTATGTCTGTCCAAGAGGAGGAGAGGCTTAAGGCTCAAGGTGGTGGTTTCGTCAACTATGTGCATCATAGTAAGAAGCCAAAGAGAAACTTTCCAAGTAAGAACTTTCAACCTAAGAACAAGGGGAGAGTGGACCTTCAAATGCACCAAGCAAGCCTCATGGTAAAGCCCCAGTTCAGTATGATCAGTCTCAGAAAGCTCCACCCCAGATAGAGTTTGCTCCAAACCAGTGTCTGTGGTGCAAGAAGACAGGCCATTGGAAGAGGGAATGCCCTCAATGGCTGAAGCACATGTGGTCTAAAGGTAAGGACATTATTACGTTTGTAGATGAAGCCCTGTACTTAAGTTATGATAAATCTACTTGGTGGATTGACTCAGGTGTAACTACTCATGTTGCTAATTCTATGCAGGGTATGCATACCAGGAGGATCCTAACAAGAAGAGAAAGAAGAATTAAAGTCGCGAACAGCATTGAGGCAGAAGTGGAGGCGATAGGAGATCTCCTCATTAAGCTAAAAGATGGCTTCACACTTCGCCTACATGATGTCATTTATGTTCCGTCTTTAAGATGTAATTTAATTTCAGTATCATGTTTAGCGGATGATGAATTTGAGTGCCAATTTAGTGCACAACAATGTTTGATTAAGTTTAATGAAGGTTGTGTGGGTCTTGCCTTCTGACAAGACAAACTTTATATGTTGGCTATTTATGATGTTTTGACTGAATGCATTTAGAATGTATGTGAGATTGAGCATGTCTCATCATCTACAAATGTAAGCAAGAAGCGGAAGCAAATTAATAGCGTATCTTCAAAATTATGGTACTGTCGTTTAGGCTATATTTCGAGGGGAAGGATGGAACGGTTAGTTAAGGAATCAATTCTTCCGCCTTTAGAATTTACCGATTTAGAACAATGTATCGATTGCATTAAAGGCAAGTATGTTAAGCAAATAAAGAAAGGCGCAAAGTGAAGTACAAGAGTTTCGGAAATAATCCACACAAACATTTGTGGTCCTTTTCCTGTGGTATCTGTGGATGGTTTTGATTCATTCATTACATTCACATATGATTATTCTCGATATGGATATATTTATCCAATCAAAGAGAAGTCGGAAGCGCTAGATAAGTTTAAGATTTTTAAGGCTGAAATTGAAAATTAGCACAACCTAAAGATAAAAGTGGTGAGGTCGGACCGAGGTGAGGAGTACTACGGTCGACACACCCCGTATGGCCAAGTTCCTGGACCTTTTGCAAGGTTCTTACAGGAAAATGGTATAATTGCCTAGTATAGTACACCGGGTGAACCTCAGCAGAATGGAGTAGCTGAAAGAAGGAACCGTACCTTGATGGATATGGTTACAAGTATGTTAAGATACTCAACATTACCAGTTAGTCTGTGGATGGAGGCATTAAAAACTGACACTCACATTCTAAATAAAGTACCTAGTAAGTCAGTACCTACAATGCCGTATGAGTTGTGGACGGGTAGGGAACCCTCCCTAAGATATATGCGCGTGCGGGGATGTCCAACAGAGGCTAAAGTTTTCAACCCAAATATTGGGAAGTTAGACCCCAAAACAGTAAGTTGCCATTTCATTGGCTATACAGAAAAGTCTAATGGTTATCGTTTCTACTGTCCTAACAGACACACAAAGTTTGTGGAAACGAGACATGCTATCTTTCTAGAGAATGAAATGATTAGAGGGAGCAAGGCAGCTCGAAAGATTGATCTCGAGGAAACGCGGGTGTGTGCACCTACTCCAATGGTTGAAGAACCATATTTTGTGTTGTCTACTGTTCCGACAGCTACAGTGCAACCCACTGTGGTGCCGGAACCTGTTGCTAGTACTCCTGTGCAATCAGTGGATGAGAATGAGGAAACTGTTCATCAGGATCCTATAGAAACAACTGATGCACAAGAAGAACCACAACAGCCCCAAGTACAGGAGGAGCCAGCCATAGAGGCCCCAAGAAGGTCTCTAGATTTAGAAAGCCAGCTATCCCTGATGACTATGAAGTTTATAACAGTGAAGAAATTCACATAGAAGGTGATCCTTCTTCTTTTAAAGAAGTCATGAGTCGTCCTGATGCATCCAAGTGGCTAGAAGCCATGGAAGATGAAATGAAGTCAATGAGTACCAACAGAGTTTGTGACTTAGAAGAAATTCCTAAAGGAGCCAAAACAGTAGGTTGTAAATGGGTCTACAAGATTAAATATGACTCCAAAGGGAATATAGAAAAGTATAAGGGACGGCTTGTGGCTAAGGGTTACACACAAAGAGAAGGGATATATTACAATGAGACGTTTTCTCTAGTCTCTTGTAAAGATTCTTTTAGGATCATAATGGCTTTGGTGGCGCACTATGATTTGGAATCACATCAGATGGATGTAAAGACGGCATTCCTGAATGGAGATCTATATGAAGATGTTTACATGAATCAACCCAAAGGTTTTGTTGTGAAAGAAAAAGAGCATATGGGATGTCGTTTAAGAAAGTCCATTTATGGCTTAAAACAAGCTTCTAGACAATGGAACTTAATGTTTGATGAAACGATTACGAAATTTGGTTTTAAAGCAAATGTTGAGGACAACTGCGTTTATGCAAAGTTTAAGGATGGGAAATTTATTTTCCTTATACTGTATGTGGATGATATTCTGCTTGCTAGCAGTGATGTCAAACTGCTGCAGGAAACGAAAAAGTTTTTGTCCTCAAAATTTGATATGAAGGATCTTGGTGAAGCCCCATATGTTTTAGGCATTGAGATTCATCGAGATAGAAGGAATGGGGTTTTAGGTTTATCGCAAATGGCATATCTGGAAAAGATCCTTAAGAAATACAATATGCATGCGAGTAAGGCCACACCTGCTCCCATAATTAAGGGTGATAAGTTTGGACTTTATCAATGTCTAAGGAACCAATATGAGATCGATCAAATGAAAATGGTTCCATGTGCTTCAACAGTTGGTAGCTTACAGTATGCACAAGTGTGCACTCGCCCTGATTTAGCATTTGTTATGGGAGTACTTGGTAGATATCAATCTAATCTAGGCAAAGAGCATTGGATGATGGTAAAGAAGGCTTTTCGATATCTTCAAGGCACGAAAGATATGATGCTAACATATAGAAGGTCTGATTCCCTAGAGATAGTAGGGTATTCAGATGCTGATTATGCGGGAGATAGAGATGATAGAAAATTCATGTCAGGATATGTCTTCACTCTAGCAGGGGGAGCTATCTCGTGGAGAAGCTCCAAGCAAGAACTGGTTGCAACATCCACGATGTATGAAGAGTTTATAGCCTGTTATGAGGCAACAGGACAGGTGATGTGGCTAAAGAAGTTTGTGCCCGACTTGAGAGTGGTAGATTGCATTCATAGACCACTAAAGTTGCACTGCGACAATGCTCCAGCAGTATTTTACACTCACAACAACAAGTCGAGTAATGCTACCAAACCGATAGAAATAAAGTTCTATGCGGTGAAAGATAGAGTCCGAGATGAAACTATAAGTCTGAAGCATTTAAGTACTAAAGAGATGATTGCGGATCCACTCACAAAAGGCTTACCACCTAATGTGTTTACATGACACATTACCGGTATGGGTTTAAGGGAAAGCCTATGATTCCTGGACTGGGCCCAAGTTAAGATCTTTTTAGAATGAATGAGTGTATTGTGGCTGGTTAATCTAGTTGTGATTACAATTAAGATGACCCATGCTCAATATGTTTTATTCGTGATGAAGTGGATGCCAATTAAGGAACTTGAGATTAAGTAGAGGTAGTAGGAGAGATCAAGAGGGAGAATGTTAGTTCGATCTCTTTACCGCCACGGCCTAAAGGCCGTGACAGACTCATTCTCGCGCCCTGGTCAGGGGCGCCCAACAAATTCATGGTTGGTGGGCCCCCGTCGCACAGTGCTATAAAGAGAGGGTGGGGGTCACGGCTCTAGTCACGAGGTTCACCTGCGCCGCCACACCCCCACCCGCAAAACCCTAGCCCGACCCGAGGGAGCACTGGAGCGGCGGGAAGCTCCACCGCCGCCGCCGTCGTCCTCCTTCATCAGACGGACGCGCTGCTACCGGCCTCACCTCCACTACGACCACTCTATTGCCGCCGTCACCGAGCCGGCGACCTCCCTCTCTCAACTGTGTCAAGCCGCGGTCGACCCTGCGACCGCCACCGACGAGATGGCCACCGAAGGCGCACCCCAACCCTCGGCCAACGGTCTGTCCCCTCTACCTCTCTGTTTCTTTTTCCAGTAGTGTAGGCGTTCTAGATCTAGATGTAAGACATGTTTATCTGTACGAGTTAAGTAATCACCCGTCTAGATCTGCTACTAGTGCTCATGTATGTTTTAACACGGGCGCCATCTTGCCGCGTGGAAGGGCTGACCGTGCCAAATCCTGCTGTCGTTGGGAGTCGACGAGGTGGGCGTACAACGCTGCCAACATCGACGATAGGGCTTCGGAGCACACGCTGCAGTCGTCCTTTCGCTAAGGGACGGTGCGGGCGTCGATCGGCTCGGGCGGTGGGTTTCTGCAAAATCCGCAACACGTAGACGGCGAGTCGACGGCCGTTGTTGTACATGCCCGCAGGAGATAGTTTTTTGGGTGGGTTAGATGCAATTAACTTCAATCTAACTCTATTGTTTGGATCTTTTAGGGCTAGTTGAACCTTAACTAGCTCAAACTAACTCTAACTCATGGATCCAAACATGGCCGTTGCAAGGCTACTAGAAGCAAAACTAGAAGCATTATGGTTCATTATGGTAGTAGCATGTTCATTATGGCTAAGTTCATTAATGAATGCTCATGCTGTCATGCATTGTTGTACTGACTAGAGTTGACTAGGGTACACGGCCTCTCATCCATAAAAGCAGAACGAAAGGCAAAGCAACCAGCAAAGCATCACTGATCACTGATGATAATGCCCTCATGCATCCTCCAGTCCTCTTCTACACTCTCACATCACTTTTTTTAGAGCAAATGTGGTAGGTGCTCTACCTTTTCATTAAAGAAGGATAGCAAATGTTTTTACATGCCTGGATCAAGGACCAGGTTAGACACTCTGAAAGAGATTGCAAGATAATTACAACAATCTCCTTCTGGAGCAACTAATTATGAAAACAGTAAGGTACTACTCGACAACCCGGTTCGCTTCTCTGTAGTCCAAAATGTCCTGCCGTGTGATCTGGATCAGTTGATCTGTAATGAGCGCTTTGTTCTGAAAAACTCGGCGACATCTCTCTTTCCATACATTCCAAATTGTGTATATGATCACCTGCATGTGTTCATCACAGTTCCTTGCAGCGCCTCGTGTGACAGCGCGCCACCACTTACGCATACTGGCCACATTCTGTGGTGGTAGCTGCAAATTCAACCATTGAGCAATGCTTTGCCAGACCGCTCTCGTGTAAGTGCACTTTGCAAACATATGTATATGCGATTCATCCGTTGTCCGACAGAGGGCACAAATTGGGTTGGCTTGCCTCCCTTGTTTGATGATGCGATCAGCAGTGGGAAGTTTAAGTTGCAGGACTAACCAGGTGAAAAATCTGCATTTGTTTTGTACCTTCGCCTTCCATATGTACTTTTGGTAATAGTCCCAATAAATTGCACGTTGTATGCAGATTGTGCACTGTACTTTCCATTGGCTGTGAAACACCAAGAGATTGTGTCAGGTTGTTGGGACAGCTGCACCTGTGATAGCCTTGTCCATAATTCAACAAATTCTTGTATGCCAACTGCCGTTGAGATTCTCCGCAGCCCTCGCATCCATCTTTGATCGGCCATAGCTACTGCCACTGTTTGATTTTTGCGCCAAGCCAACTTAAAACATTCAGGTGCAATGTCTTTAGGTGCCTGACCTTGGAGCCAACGATCCTTCCAGAAGCTCGTGTTGGTGCCATTACCCACTGTGATAGAGGTGCACAGTTTGAACAGAGCCATTTCTTCTGCCATCAACTTGATTTCCATCCCCGCCCAGGGCTTTGCAGGGTCAGTCCACTTGTACCACAGCCAGCGCAGTCGAAGGGCCCTATTGAAACGTGCAAGGTCTTTGATGCCCAAGTCGCCCAGATGTTTGGCCCGACAAGCTCTGACCCAACTCACTGGACAATTCCCCTTTCTTGGATCGTCACTGCCTTTCCATAAGAAATTCCGCCATATGCGATCGATCCTCTTGATTGCCCATTTAGATAGTGGAAAGGATGTCATGTGATACACCGGTATGGATGTGAGAACTGAATTTACCAGAGTCAACCGCCCAGCACGGTTCAGCAGACGCCCTTGCCATCCAGGTAGTCTAGCACCAATTTTATCAATCAGTGCTTGTTCAGCAGCCCTTCTGGTGCGCCCAATGTGCAGAGGCAGTCCTAGATAGTTTGCCGGAAATTGTCCAATGTTGCCCTGGAAGATTGCTGCAATAGTTTCCCTTTCCTCTTCTCTTGTCTGGATCATAAATAATTAGGATTTGATTAGCAGGGTAGAGGCAGGCATGGACCAAAGCCTGGGGATCTTGTCAACACACCCCTCCATAGTTCATACCACTACTTCGAACCTAATTGTATGAGTATGAGAGGTGTCAGGATCACTTCTCGGCCAGTATCTTCTCGACGACTTAATAGAAATAATTCATCCGCATGCTCATCATGTCTGATGAGCTGTTGCAAGATAAGATCACGAGGAACTACAAGAGCGTGTATGTCGACAACGTCGTCCCAAAGATCCGTGCTTCATGACACTTTTTAGTAGAACATTGCCCGGTGTCGTCACGGCCTCTTCCACCTGAAGCACGTCTGGATCGTTAGTGGCTACTACTACTCACCATCAGCCGGGTAATTAAGCGATACTAGTAAGGTGCACGTGCGACACACACATGTTTTTAAAGAAACTATTATTTAGTACTTGTTATTTTTCACGGAACATGTATAGTAGTATCAATTTCTTTTTTCAACTGAAACTTATTAAGTACTCCCTTTGTCCCAAAATAAGTGTCTACTTAAGTTTGTCTTAAGTTAAACTATTTAAGTTTGTCCAACTTTACAACAAAGAGTATCAATAGTTACAGGTATGCTATAGTTCAAAATGAACCTGTCATAAATTGATATAATAGAACAATTATTTTCATACTCGAGATACAATATTAATAATAACCTTGGATCCAAAGACATAAAGGTTCAATCTTATATCTTAGCTATGCTATCAAGATAAAGACATGACCCGTGATATATGTAATCAAACACGTACTTTATGGAAGAACATGAAGACTTAAATTTAGACTCTGCGTATGTTGTATTAAATGATGTATGCATCTCTTCCTCCCCTAAGATTTCATCATAATATTTTTTGCCCTCTTCTTTCTCGTCCTCCGGCTGACATTCAATGCCAGCTTTTTCTTGTTTGGAGCTATCGTCATCCTCTTCTTGATGTGATTCGTCCAACTCCAGATTAATCTCTTGGATGTCCTCCACGTTAATCATCTCAACATATACTTGTGTTTCCTGTTCGCTTGACACCTCGTTGACAACAGGTGGCGAAATCTCTCCCTGCGCTTGAATTAACTCATGACAGCTTTCTCTCCCTGCACTTGAATTAACTCATGACAGCTTGCTCTGGATGTAATATTAAACCAACCAATTTTGTTTTATGTAAAAAAAATATTTATGATAAACAAATTATAGTAACATACGAACCTCCATTGTGTCGTGCTTCATCTTCAGGTTTGAAGTAGCAACACGGTGATGAAGATAGAGGATTATAGGACGAGATATAGACGAAAGCGAAGATTTGTGTTTGTCACCTTATAGGTGGTTTTGTTATATAGTCTGTCGTTCGTGTATTTTGAGAAGCCTGCGAGAGTTTTGGTTTTTTTTCTTTGCAGTGTTGTCCTTGTCTGATTCAAAACACATGAATTATTTAGAGACGGTCTCGATCTCGCGTATATGAAAATCCCGAAACATATTCGCATTCCAAAAATCTCTTATGAACTAACCGGATTCGGCCCAAAAACAAATACTTTCAGCTCAACCCAACAAACACTCCTAACCCTTAGGTATATAAATAGAGCAGCAGTTCAATCATCCATCCCATTTCCTCCTATCCTCCCGGCCGCCGCACCCAACTCGCACACGCACGCGGACGCTACTGGCCAGCTCACCACCCCCGGCTCCTCCGCTGTGCCCGCTGCCGCCGCACGGAGACATGGAATCTCTCTAACGACCTTTGCAGGAGCTTTGTAATTCTAGCGTGCATGTGAACATTTCTGCGTGTACGCCACTATGTTACTAAGAATGCAAATAAACTGTGACAGTTGGCTTTATATAAATACTAAAGCTGTCATCTTAACCTTCTGGTAAAGATGTGGATGATGTGGATGTCAACATCGTAACCTGGCTCTTCAGAACTTTAGAAATCTGTTTGACATAGTCGCTGCCAGCTTGCATGTAGAGGTTTCTAAAGGATGATGTTGCCCCAAGCTTTGGTTTATGAGGCACAACACGTATCTTTTTTACTGTAGGAAAAATAAAAATGTAACCTTACATATCTTTATGGGGTTCCTGATAAGTCTATAAATTTACAGTTCTGCTATGCCTTGGTTGTTAATAGTTTCTCAACAATTTGCCAATGCATTGGTACTATGTGGAAGAAATAGAGGTAGAGGAGCAAATGTTTTGTACTGAAGCTATTGCTTACACTGTTCTGCTATGCCTTGGTTGTTTATATTTTCTCAACAATTTGCCAATGCATTGGTAGGAAGAAATAGAGGTATAGGAGCAAATATTTTGAACTGAAGACTGAAGCTATTGCTTACGCATACCTTCGATCTCAATCTGTTTAACAAGCTTTCTTCCCTTTATGGTACAACTTCCATCCCTATCATACACTTGTTTCCCATCAACTTGACTGTTGTGCTTGGGATGAAGCAGAAAGTTCTATGTCCTGTTCAGAAAAAAGAGCCCATAAGTTGCATGCTCAAAAGCAAAATGTGGTGCAGTAATTCTAGATCACTCAGAACATGGATTCATGTGTGAGCTACTAAGCTGTTGCATACCCAAAGGCACTTCGTAGCACTGTACACTCATCCCGAAGGAATTCTGGAGACTCCATGCAGTTTCTTGCCCACGCATTCAGACACAACCGGAAGCAGGCATCATATGCAACAAATGATTGCCATGCGTTTTGGACACTGGCAAGAGAGATAAGTAAGAATGGGAAGTAGACGATAAGATCTACAAGTGGGTAAAATGTTAAGTCACAGGTAAAACAAAACTCACTTAATCGTGAAGCTCGGTATCTGAGCTAATAAATTATTCTCGACATATGGCATCTGAACACCATCTTCATGAATGTTTGTGCTGAATTGCATAACAGGGGAAAACAAGATATCAGCTAGAGTTGTTTCAAAATGCAAATGATATACTGCAATTTACCATCTCCAGATTGCTTTACCTGGTAGGAAGCTCATGGGCATCATGTGCCAGTATATCTGCTACTGATGATAGCGCAGTCCTCTCAAGGCCTGCACTTGTTTCAGCAGTTTCTGTTCGCAACATAAAAATTTTCAAATCAAATGCCAACATAAAAAAGTGAAGCACAAAATTGAACTACGTTTCTGTTACATAGTGGTATGGATGTCTCGCCTACTGCATCAAACATGACCTCTTCCTCGTCCCCAGCAATTGGAGGGGCACTGGGTGTCTGAAACTTATTGTCCTCAAAATAGTGCCCCTGCATATGAAATGAGAAGTTGCACGTTTATGCTGATTTTAAATAATCGTTCATATCGACTAAGCATCTAAAAGTGGATTTGCAGAATTGAATAATTCCCCCTGCTCGTTGTGGAAAAAAGCGAAGAATATCACTGATTGCAGAAGAGAAGTCTTACATGCGAGCTGGAGTCCACCGGATCTTGTGCCCGGGAGGAGCATCCCGCCGCGCGCACCTCCACCCGCAGGAACTCCTTGGACTGGCCCCGCACGATACCGCCGCCCTTCCTACTCAGCTGCCACGTGACCTGCTCATCCCACCTTCCGCCGCAACGGTCCATGGCCCTCCGCAGCAGGTTGGAGTCGCTGGAGCAGGCCTCGTCGGCCGTCTCGGAGAAGTTGCCGCCGAAACAGTCCTCAGGCATCCCCCACGACGGGACGCTCCCGTCCTCCCCGTCCACCCACTCGTCGGAGTCCGCCGCCGAGAGGAGCACGGAGTGGCAGCCGAGGAGCCCCAAGTGGCGCGACCCCGTGGTCCGCACGGGCGGCAGGCCCTTGGGGGAGAAGAAACCGACGCCCGCGCCCGCGCCGCACGTCTTGCCGTGCAGCGCGGGGCTCCTCGGCAGCGCTGCAACCTGCCCGAGCGGAGGCCGCTCCGGCAGCGGCGACCGCGGCGGCGCGCGGATGGCGGGGGCCGGGGAGTCCGTGCCCTGCTTGATCTAGCTAATCGCCGACTCGTCGAGGCCCTCCGTGAACATCATCGTCGCCGTCTGCTCAGCTGCGGGCCTGCGGCAGCGTGGTCGTGCAGGAGAGAGGAGGCGGGGCGTGAGAAAAAAAACGGGGGACGCGAGGTGTGGGCCCAGTGGGTACCGCAGCGGGTACGCCGGGGGTGAGCGAGAAAAAACGTATAAACGCTCTTCAAATTACGATTTTTATGATTATTCTAACTTTTTGGTTGTTCTAACTTTTTGGTCATCATGCAACCTGACGGGTGGGTCCGGCATGAGGCGGTGTGAGGGGTACGGTGGGTCCGAATTAAGTGAGAAAGATTTTCAATTGTTTTCGCTCTTATAGTATAGACTATCAGTCGATTAACCGAGCAGATAAGGATTTTTAAATTTGCATCCGCCGCTGGACCCATCAGTCGACGTTGCACAGCGACAGCGGCGAGCTCATATGTTTTTCCTCTTGGATCGATCTTGGTTATGATTTATGAATAGATTTCTTTTAAAAAAATTATGAAAAGGGAGTCTGAGGCAGAGCTGACTCGCTGACCTCGACTCGAGACAAAATTTGTTGGCAGATTACGGGAGCCATGACGATTCGAAAGCTTACTGACCGTCCATGCCGAACCAGGATTAAGAGGATTAACGTGTAGCGGCTCTTGTTAGGTGATCTCGGCTCATGTCGTGAGAGCGACAGCGGCGAGCTCAGCTGCCGGCGAACGCGCCGCACCCGCCATTAATTGCTCGCACCGTAGGAAAGGATCAAATTAAAGGAGTGCGCCGCCAAGAAGGCAGGAAACAAAACGAGTACACATAGAGGAGGAGATGGCACCCATAGAGGAGGTGCTGCAAGACTTCATCGCCATGTTTCGAGGACCGCTCCCAGAGCACATCGTCACGGCATTGACGGCGATCTTCGACCTCGACGACGACGGCGCCAACATTCTGGATGAGGCCCTTCTGCAGCATGCAAGTGAGGAAGTGGACGAACTCCTTCCTGCGGAGACTCGTACTTGATCCTACATGGCTCCTACAGCGCCCTACCGCTCATTTATGTATAAGCAACTCCATGAACTTGTACGCCCTGCTGGCTACGACTTTCGGGCTTTGCACTATCACACTACTATGTCGCCACGATCCGCCACCTTCTGTACGAGACGTAACCCACGCCCTGCTGGCCTTGACCTTCGGGCTACTTCTATTTCGCGCACGTCGTTATTTGCTCCTGCTCTACACCTACATGCAACGATGCCTTTCCGAGTGCACACACGTCTCCATGAATAGCGAAAACGTCGAAATTATTTCATGGAATGTAAGAGGTCTAAATGCCGCGGCCAGATGCTTGACCGTGCACGAGACACTGGCAGCCAACCCCTGCCAGATCGCTTGTCTACAAGAAACAAAGCTGCACTCCATCGACTCCTCGCTTGCGACCTTCCTTGGGGCATTTAGACTCACCAAGTACGCCTTTAAGCCAGCGCAGGGAACAAGGGGAGGCATCCTATTGCTCTGGAATGATTCAGCGGTTGAGGTTACCAACATCCGCATTGAGCGCTTCTGCATAACCGCCGACGTCACTCTTCGCCATCGTATGACTTCGTTCACCATGACCACAGTGTACGGCCCATCTAGACGCGCGGACAAGGACTTATTCCTCCGCACTTTGCGTTCCCTTAAACCTCCTGACGGCGTAGAATGGTTGATCCTAGGAGATTTCAACCTCATCTACAAGGCACACGGCAAAAACAACCGTAATCTAAACCTTGCCCTGATGGGCCGATTCCATCGAACCCTTGCGTCCTGTACCCTAAAGGAGTTACCTCTGCAAAACCGAAAATTCACCTGGAGCAACGAGAGGAGACAACCCACGCTGGTGCGTTTGGACCGCTTTTTCTGCAATCAGGAGTGGGATCTTTCCTTCAACGGATGCACCATCCACGCCCTCTCAACCTCCCACTCCGATCATTGCCCAATCCTACTGGCCAATCATGCGGCACCTAGGCGCTCGGCACCCTTCAGATTTGAGAACTTCTGGATGCGTCTCCCGCGTTTCCAAGAAACAGTAAAGCAGGCTTGGACCGCACCGACCCAACACATGGAACCTTTTCATCGACTGGGGCATAAGTTGTACACTACCTCCATCGCCCTAAAAATTTGGAGCCGATCCCTGCTGTCGGAGGCGCGACAGAAGCTCTACATGGCTCAGGAGGTAATTTTGCGCCTCGATGAAGCGCAGGACTTCAGAGCACTCACCGACGCCGAGTTCAATCTGAGGGCGAAGCTCAAAAAGCGGATCATGGGATGGCTAGTCATTGAGAAAGCGCGAAGGAAGCAATGCGCCACTATTTCACATATTCGAGAGGGAGATGCGAACACACGTTTTTTTTTCATCTACGAGCCAATGGAAGACGACGGAAGAACTTCATCCAGCGCTTGCGGAAAGGACACGGCTGGGTGTTCACGCACAACGACAAGCACAAACTCATTCAGGAGCACTTTGAGAAGGTCATGGGCCAACCTCCAACTCGCGCTAATGATTTCTCCTGGCCTGATCTCGCCTTGCCGGAAGTCACCCTCACGTCCCTCGATGCACCGTTCTCCGGAGAAGAGATTTGGCAGGCCATTAGGCAAATGCCTAGGGAGAAGGCCCCAGGTCCTGATGGCTTCACTGGACATTTTTTCCGCGAATGTTGGCAGATAGTACGCCTGGATGTTATAGCGGCAGTCAACTCCCTCTACAACCTGCGCTGCAACGACCTAAACCTCCTCAACAAGGCTACCATCATCCTCTTACCTAAAAAGGAGGGGGCCGAAAACGTCAGTGATTTCCGACCAATAAGCTTGATACATGCCGTCGCAAAGATCATCACAAAGATTCTTGCCTTACGCCTGGCGCCTTACATCAGCAAGCTCATCTCTCCGTGTCAGAGTGCGTTCATTAAGAAGCGAAGCATCCACGACAACTACCTTTATGTCCGCAACCTTACCAGGCGTTTCCACAGAACAAGAACTCCGACCTTGCTGCTGAAACTAGACATCTCGAAGGCCTTCGACTCTGTGCGCTGGGACTACCTCCTGTCACTCATGAATCGCCTCGGCTTCCCGCCTAGATGGACCAGCTGGATCGCAGCTCTGCTTTCCTCCTCCTCGTCTCGAGTCATGCTCAACGGAATACCTCTTGACCCCATCCAACACGGCCGGGGGCTGAGACAAGGCGACCCTCTCTCGCCACTGCTTTTCATCTTGGCTATCGACCCGCTACATCGGCTTTTGCATGTCGCAACGGAACGAGGATTCCTCAGCAAGCTCACCGGTAAAGTCGCGAGATTCAGAGCCTCCATGTATGCCGATGACGCCGTCATCTTTCTGAAACCGACCCATGGCGATGTTGCAAACCTCAGACGCCTACTACTAAACTTTGGGGCGGTAACCGGCTTACACACCAACCTCCAAAAGACGAGCGTAACGGCAATCGGGTGTGCCAATCTGGACGTTGACTCCATCCTCGCCGACTTCCCTGTCGCACGGGCGAACTTCCCTCTTAAATACCTAGGCCTACCCCTTTCTCCCAGGAGGCTGCGCAGAATTGACTTCCAACCGCTCGTCGACAAAGCCCGGGGGAAGCTCTCCAGTTGGAACGGCCGGAACCTGACCCAAGACGGCCGGGTCAGCCTCACGAAGTCAGTATTGTCCTCCCAGCCAGTGTATTTGCTCACAGCCCTTAAGGCCACTGATGAGGTGCTTGAAGACATTGATAAGCTTAGAAGAAAATTCCTTTGGGCGGGAGACAAAGCCATCTCAGGAGGGAAATGCAAGGTCAACTGGACCAAATCAACCCTACCCAAGCGGTGTGGAGGCCTAGGAGTGCTTAACCTCGGCAGATTCGCGAGAGCCCTCCGCCTACGGTGGCTATGGCACGAGTGGACATCACCGGAAAAGGCTTGGGTTGGAACCGAAGTGCCCTGTGACAACTCCGATAGGTTACTCTTCGCGGCATGCACATCCATAACCTTGGGAAACGGAGAGAAGACGAGTTTTTGGCACTCAGGCTGGCTACAGGGAACAAGACCTAAGGACATCGCACCTCTCCTTTATGCTAAATCAAGAAAGAAGAGACGCTCAGTTGCCATGGCGCTTCAAAACAACAATTGGATCCGGGACCTCGAGCCTCGGAATGGCTTCACTGTAGCCCACTTCATCGAGTTTGTCGACCTTTGGAACTTAGTCAGGCCGACCGAGTTACAGACGCAGCAAGAAGACCACATAACATGGAAATTGACAAAGCATGGACAGTACACCGCGGCGTCAGCATACAAAGCCCAATTCATGGGTTGTGCTTCGGAGCCGGAGCTTGCAGCGATTTGGAAATCCTGGGCTACACCTAAATGCAAGTTCTTCGCGTGGCTGCTTTTCCAAAACCGTGCATGGACCTCGGACCGTCTCGCCCAACGAAATTGGGACCACAGCCCATCCTGCCAGCTTTGTAGGACAACAATGGAAACCGCCCTGCACCTCCTGTCGGAATGCCGATATTCGCGAAGGGTGTGGACCTCAATCGCAGTTTGGATACAACAACCTTCCCTCCAACCGGGAGAATGGAGACAAAGTGCTACACCACTTGAATGGTGGACGAACATCACCACGCGCTCGGAGGCACCTCGTGACGCCTCACGCTCCCTGGCGTTGCTTATCACCTGGGAGATTTGGAAGGAGCGGAATGCTAGAACTTTCGACCGCCGGGAGTCCTCTGTGGCCACCCTCGTAGCTAAAATAAAAGGGGAGGTATCCCTGTGGATCTTGGCAGGGGCCAAGTGTTTAGCGCAGCTTGTGGCGCGCGTGTAATGTAAGCCTGTATCCGACCAAGCCGGTTTGTAAACTCCCTCTTTTTCAATGAAATAGACACACTCTCGTGCCCATTCGTTAAAAAAACGAGTACACGCGCTTCTCAACCACAAAGCTGGGCCGTTGTGCACGGTAGTTTCGAAGAAAATGCGCAATGCATGGCTGCCTGACAGACACGCGAGGTCGTGCGGAAATTCAATGGGCCAGTTCATTATGCATGGCTCAGTAGCCAGTTCATTATGGTTGAACGCTCTCGCATTATATTATATATTTATATTGTACTGCTACTTAGAGTCCACTACGAGTCCGCACCTCGCGTCAGTCAGGTTCACTAACTATAAAAGCTGAACAAAAGCAAAGCAACATGAAGAAATAAAAAAAACTGATGATTTAGCATGGCAAAGGTACACTTGAACTCAAGTCTGATCTTTCTTCTTCGTGTCGATGCGCACCATTCTGAACCTAAACACAAACTAGTATAATGCCCGTGCTAACGCTACGGCCACGTACAAAACAAACCACCAAAAAATTACATGTTTTCGTAGTCAATCATACAATAGAATTAGATTTATTCCACTCACAAGAAAGATAATGAACATTTATCAGTTTAAAGTGTAAATAGCTCTAATTCATTAAAAAGAAAAACAACCAAACTTAACACACAATTCTTCACTTATGGAACATACCAAAGCCAGAAAATTCACATCACAAATAACTCAGAAAATTGATTCTTTTCATTGACATTACAAAAATTTCGATAATGGCACAACCAATCACCAATTTACTTCATCAGTATATCACTGTCATCAGAATCCTTGCTGCCATACAAAATAAAAATAAATTAAACAACTCAACTTCAGCATCTTTCTAAAGATTCCATAATGGAGCATACAAAGATTGATCCTGCATGTAGTCATCCAGACTTGTATGCTTCAAAACTACACCATTGAAAATGGTACAATATGCAACCTATGTGAATTCAAGACAGTTATAGATGAACTATCTAAATCAAATATTGAATTTGCCCCTAATTCAAGTCAAACCATGCATACCAACTATCACAGGTCAAGACCTAATTACCCCTGCAACTGAAAACACAAAAGCCACACAGGGGATTAACTAAACTGACCATAATTGTGCCCGGCACCCCACATCTGAACTTCTATCAAGCCTACATTTGTGAAACAAAAAATAAGATAAATTAACTGGTCACTGTTTCCAGCATGACAGGATAATAAAGAGCAAGCCTACTTGTGTCAGCAATGACAAAATAAGAGATCCATATGAGATCTAGAAATGCAGGTATACATATGCAAGTTTCAGTATATTATGACAGAAATCTTTCACTTACTGCTTGCCTGAAATGAGTGAAACAAAGTGATTCAGGGTAAATGACAGGAGGGTGATCCACATTGTTCAAAAAAGCAAAATTTCATAAGCATGAAATTTTTAGTGCGATAGAATGATGCTTACCCCAACCTTAAATTTTGCTATCATATACAAAGTTTCTCAGTGCTGGTAACAACTTAGTGCACGGGCATATGTAGGCTGCAATGATCGTCGATGAGGACACTCCTCACATCCAGGTCTGAATAGGCATCAACTGACTGAGTGACTGATTGCAGTGTCCCAAGATCAACTATCCGCTGCATAGGCCAAGGAACCTTGTATTAGCCAATCAAGAACATAGGCCAAGCAACTGCTAAAGTGCTAAGCTTGCTGAATCTCCCAGATTAAATTTCAAAGATCTGAAATCCATGGACATAATCTGAATTTACAAAGATTAAATTATACCATTGCCACATAAACATGGGAGATAGATCAAAGTCGCAACAAACTGAGAAAAAAAGGCAAATGTAGGTCATCAGTAAAAATAGAGGTTGCTTACCTAAGTCTTGGTCAAATCCCCAAGAAAGTTACAGACACCAAAGTAAGCAGGCATAATCGGAAAATGTGATCAGAAAAAAATGGTCTTGCCAACACCTTAACCAGTATTAGAAGGCATATAGCTGCATTTGTAATCTCATTCGAAAATCAAAGTCAGCATGTAGCACTAAAAGATGTACCTCTTGAAGTGAATGAGGATATAGTATAAATTGTCAAAATAATGTTTTGAGACAATATTTTTTTTATCTTTTGAATTTTTGAATACCCAATCTATAATCCCTGGGCCCACCCCTGTCTATGGTGGTTTGAAGGCACAGGTAAATGAATAACCTCAGAACTGAAGAAACAAGCAGGGAAGTAAATTTAAGCCATACCAAGTGCAGTTATTGACGAACTGGAGTCATCAATATAACCAAATTCATGTACCTCTTTCAGCTGCTCATGAGCTTTTCAAGAGTACTTGAACTGCCAACTGGTGGGCAACATAAGAAAAAAAACAAATGTCAGCAATGGCGCTGCAACAATAAACGTTAGTAGCGCTGAACAATTGCCTAAGTAATGGTGCCTTACGACACAATGAATATTGTAGAGAGCAGCTATTGATGATTCAGCCTTCCACCTTGCTTGGTATTCTCAATGTTTCATATTCCTCTCTTCCCTTTGCTCACTGGTTTCTTCAGCCTTTTTCTTGCACGGTGTTGTCTTTTGTTCTCCTCTCTCTTACACTCGTCATCACTGGTAGGTAAGGATGCAGATTTCAGTGGGTTGACCCAAAGACTCAAAACTCAAAAGATAAAAAGTGGTGTACTTACTCATTGGGTCGACCCACTAAAATTTTGGTGTTAAGTAGTGTTGAGCGTTGTGGGTTACTTGGGTAACCCAATTGCTACATAAAGGTCTCATCTCAAGTTCATCCTCTCTATGTGGGACCTACGTCCAGAGTCGAACCTGCCGTGGGGGGTCAGAATGGGGGGTCGTCACGTGGGGGGCCTAGGGTCCTGCCGTGGTGTTGGTCAGAAATCGAGCGTTGCTAACGCGCGCGCGTCGATTAGCAATGCCCGGGCTACTACTCAGTACTTACTACTACATCCGTTTCGAAAAACATGTCTGATGTTTTGCTGACTGTGCACAACTCTTTTTTTTACAAAGAGTGATCAAGTCATGCACGAGGCAAATGGGAAAAAAAAATGAACATTCGATTCTTGTTAGCTATTCGTTGTGCAGAGCTGCCGAGTTGGGCACGTTATCTATATTCTATACGAGACTGCACGACTAATCAAGAAGATAAATGAGAGGAAACTAACTAACCACGGTATGTTCATATCCTTCTATTATAGAGCGATGAAATTGTTGGCACCTTTTTGGGGCCAACAAGCACGCAGGGCAGCTGTCGCAGCACCTCTGCGTCGTCACCAGTCAGACCGGTGGGGTGATCAGTCAGACCGGTCGCCGGCGGTTTTCCGGCGGTAAACCTCTGAACGTCACCCGGGCAGGATCCCGTCGGGGCGGTGTACACAGGGTTGCTCTAGGGTCGGCAAGGCCACCTAGAACACCTTCAGACATCACGGAGACGAAGGAAGAACAACAAATAATAGATTGGAAAAGCTAGGAAGAGATAAAAGTAAATACGAGACAAATGAAGGTAAATTGTATTGATCGATTGGATCATGAACCTCAATCGGCCGTGGCCCTTTATATTTATAGGGTGGGAAGATCTTGCCCCGCAAGGAAATCCTTTTACAAGCTTAAATCTATTAGGACTCCTCGTTTTGACTCGGACACGGGGAGCACCGGTCTGACCGGTGTGGCGTGCCGGATCAGCTACAGGAGCCAGGACCGGTCAGACCGCCCTAAGGCACTGGTCAGACCGGTCTGTCCTGCCTGGTCGGTTAGGTGCCAATTTTGAGTGCGATCATATGCCCCCTGTTTTTTTGGCAAAGTATACGTGCCAAAAAAATACTTTTCTAAACTAAAAAACACTTAGGATGATGTTCATCAAACACCAGTCGTATACATATTTGCTCAAGTCGAGGTTGACGCCTGCTTTGGCCTCCACTCCTTTCTGGTCCATGTTGACTTAGCTGGCCTCTCTTCAGATGGTTGTTCCATTGCTCCTCGCTTCCGCAATCTTTGCAATCTCCTCTTTTGAGTGGGGGATAAGCCTGAGGGACACTACCTCGGCTGCATACCTTTAGAGTTTTGCTCATTGTTATCTTCACCTACCTTAATATTAGTACATACATTACTTTGAACCAGATTACTATTACAAGCAACCGGTCTTGGCAATGCACCACTTGGATATGCAACAGGATATTGAATCATATATGGTTTCATGTACATACTACTATAATCAGCAGGTGAATAATAACAAGGATAATACAAAGAACATGGCATAACTGATCCAACAAAAGGATATGATGCAGGTGCAGGTTTACCTTGTTGGTGATGCATACCGTCAATGTCTTGGTGGTGCTTTTACGCCATTTGCACCATTCGGCAGATTTCTTCGATTCCTAGCAGCTCCCAGCTTTTTATACTTGACCAGGAGCTCTTCAAAACTCGGCCTTGCTCTTTTCTTGGGTTTGGAGCATCTTGATCTCTTCTGGGGACACCGGTCAGACCGGCCTGTGCACCGGTCAGACCAGTCGACGCTTTGCTGGTCTTCTCTGTCTTGTTTTGCCCCCCCAAGCGTTGAAGTCTTCGCTGAAGCCATGAGGATCTCCTCCAGAAGCACCTTCTTGTCAGGTCTTTGCTCTCCAATGATCACGTTCTTTCCCTTTGCCTTTTCAGCTTGATCAGGTCGAATAAGCACCTTAGGATTTGACATCTCAAGAACATTCACAAAAGCATTAGCAGGGAAAGGATTTTCGTTGACTTGCATCTCATAGAATTTTAAACGACCTTCATTAATGGCCGATTGTATTTGCCGACGAAAAGTATTACAATCATTGGTAGCATGAGAAAAAGAATGATGAAATTTACAATATGCACGTCTTTTTAATTGATCAAGAGGTGGTATAGTGTGAGTTATTTTAATTTTACCTGACTTAAGCAATTCATCAAATATTTTATCACACTTAGCCACATCAAAAGTAAATTTCATCTCTTCCCGACTCTTATGAGACGGCTTTAGAGAAGCACAAGTCTCTGCTTTATCATTAGGTGACCATGTAAATTCAGCAGCACATACTTCTTTACTCTCATCGTCCGATGATTCATAATCTAGCATATGCATATTAGGACGATCAGATTTGAACCGATTATCTTTGCTTCGTTTTTCTTGAGCTAAAGCTCTTGTTAAAACTTGGGCAACATTAGCAAATTCATGACCATCTAATTTTTCCTCTAATATGGGATCGCAAACCATTAAAAACTAATTCAGCAATATTCCTTTCGGAGATAACAAGACTATAACAACGGTTTTTTGTTTCTCTAAATCTTCTAATATAATTAGTAACAGGCTCATCATGCTTTTGTCTAACCGATGTTAAATGACTTAACCTTAACTCATTATCTCCACCATAAAAGTGATCATGAAGCACGGATCTTTGGGATAATGTCAACAAGATAAATGAGAGGAAACTAACTAACCACGGTGTGCCGACATCCTTCTATTATAGAGCGATGAAATGTTGCAATATAATGTGCACCGCAGTTTCAAGAAAACAGAGAGTTGGTTGAAGCGTTCTCATTACCACTCATTCTTCTTCACACCCCCCTCATGTTGCAAAGATGGAAAATCAGGAAAGGGAACAAGGACACAAGCCTGCCGAACACTTGCCGTCCATTATGATTCATTATGGCTCAGTTCATTACTGAACTCTCATATGCATGCTATCATGCATTGTTGTACTTGTACTGTCTAGAGTTCACTACTAGGTACGCGCCTCTCATTAGGTTCACTATAAAAGCAGAACGAAAGGCAAGGCAAAGAAACCAAAACATAAGAAGAGAGGTAGGAAACTGCTAATGCCCCATGCATATCCTTCTCTTCTACACTGTCGCACTGATGATTTTATTAGCAGGGTAGTAGAGAGGTAGGCATGAACCATAGTTCATACCACCGTTTGGAACCTAATTATATACATGTATGAGAGAATGAGAGGTGTCAGGATCAATTCTCGGCGAGTATCTTCTCCACGACTCAGAGAGAATCGACGAGGCTGTGTAGCGAACATGGCCTCATATGCCATTTGTTCAAAGCTTAATTTTGGTGATTAATGACAACATGATCAATGGGACTAACCATATTGTCTGGCATGTCTTTGTAGACACTTCTAGGTCCCAAAGATGCAAAAATACTATATGCCTAAATGAGAAGATAGTGTATTTTTTCAAGGGTCAAAACCGTGGAAGAAAAAGAAAGAAAAGAGTAGCGTCGGATGAACCGACGGTACACTAGAAGACAGCGTCGGTGCAACCGTTGGATGAAGTGGTACACTGCGGGAAGACTCAAGTCAACATGAAGATCACCGGATCATTCGACGCCCCCAATTCTAGTTGCGCCGGATGAATCAAGAGACCGAGCAAGCAGGAATCAACTGCACCGGATGAACCGATGGTGAAGCAACGGTTCATCCGGCGACTGCATGTTTGCTAACAGAAAGGTCCAGGCGCGAAGCTCTTAAGCACCGGATGAACTGACGGTCAAAAGGAGTCAAGCATCGGTTCATCCGGTGGGCTCGTTTTAGCTAACAGAGACGTCCGGAGAAGATTTCCTTCAGCACCGGATGAACTGACGGTGCGTCAGATGAATGACGTCAGCAGGGTTCAACGGCTACGTGCGGTGGAAGGCAATGGTCAGTAGCACCGGATGAACCGACGCCCGGAAAAAGGACAGCGTCGGATCATCTGATGGCACCATTTCCAGAAGCTTTGGCCCAACGGCTAGTTTGATGCCTTGGCCTATTTATACCCCTTCCACCCCATCATTTGAGCTTGCTGGAGTATGTGGAAGTGCAGAGGAGTTCAAGACTCATAGAAGATCATATCCAAGCCATCCAAGTGCTAAATTGCTCATCCATAGACTTGCACATGCTTTGTGTGTGTGCTTAGTGTTAGGTTTAGCTTAGAGCTAAGTGAGTGCAAGGTGTGCCTACCTTGTGAGGTGATTCTCGAGTGGATCAAGTTGTACAAGGTGCGCCGGAAGTCTTGGAGCCTAGGTGGCTCTCCGGCAAACGTCTTCGACCCTCCGGCTTGGTGTGGAGCGGTAAGGACACTTTGTGCGGGGGACGTGGAGACCCCCTTTCCTTGGTGGAGAAGTTCCTTAGTGGAGGCGGCATCAAGGTGATCAAGGGAGCTTGGCGAGTGCCTTCGTGGCAAGCCTTAGTGGCAAGTCAAGTGGTGCTCTTGGGAGAGACTTGGTGACCGGGAAGCAATACTCTTGTGTAGAGTGCTTCAACAACGTGGACTAGGGGCGGCTTAGTGCCTACCGATACCACGGGATAAATCGCGTGTCAAGAGTTTGCTTCCTCTCATCCCCTTTATGTTTCCGCATTACATTCATGCAATCCTTGTGTGCCTTTACTTTCCTAGAGTAGTATCTTGCTAGGATTGGCTATAGGTTGCAAAACTTGTTTTGGGATGAGAGTTTCACAATAGAACAACCCTAGTTGCACATCTAGATAGTATGTTCTAGTTTATTTTTGATACAAATAGTGATAAGCCATAGGTTAAGGTTTTAAGTTGCCTAATTCACCCTCTCCTCCTCTTAGGCTACGGGCATCCGATTCCTTACAGGCTGCTTATTCTGTCTGACGAGCTGTCGCAAGATAAGATCATGGAGAACAACAAGACAGCGTGCTTCGACAACGTCGTCGCAACGATCCGTGCTCCATGACGACACTTCTTGGTAGGACATTGCCCAGCAGCGCCATGGCCTTTTCCACCTGCATCACGTCTAGGTCGTTACTAGTGGCTACTACTCACTACTTTCTCGGTATCTAAAAAACATGTGGTTTTGGTGATTGTGTATAGATTTTTTTTTCTACAAAAGATGGTCAAATATGTTGTTTTGGTGACTTTGAAAATATGAGCACTTGAGGTAGCATCTTTTTCCTTTTTTTCCTCTCTCTCTCTCAAGATATTGCACGGCTGCCTGACATACACATGATACACATGATGTGGTAAGTAACAACACAATAATTCACAATCAACAAGTGGTTGCTAGGTAGGTACAGGAATACAGGAGGTGCAAATTGCCATCCTGCCACTCGTACGTTAAGCCACCCGGAACACCACGACGATGTGGCAGAATAATGCTCATCATGCATTGCACGGCCTAGAGCTCAACATGCGCCGCCTCTCTACAGGTTCATTAGCTATAAAGCTGAAGGGTCTAAAACAACTAGAAGCAGAAGGGACACACTCAGCAAGATCCAGGAAAGAAGAGAGGGTGAGAAACTTAGAAAAAGAAATGCTAATGCCGCCCCCATGCATGCTTCCTCCTCTTTTACACCCGATTAATTCTCTACTTTGAACATGTTACATACATGATGAGTATGAGAGGCATCAGGAATCAGGATTAATTCTCGGCCAACGGTGGCGCAGAGACTAGCATGTTATAGCTGACGATCTGCTTTGCCTTTCCCAGTTTCCATCACCATTCGTAGCACGGCTAGGAGGAAGCTCCAGTGTTTGACCTCGCTCCGACGAGTCGTGACAGGAGGAACTGAACCTCGAGAACGCTCGTGCATTGTACTGCCTAGTTGTTGAGCCTCTAGTCAGGTTCCCTGTAAAGCTGAACGACGACGGCAGCTAGCTACAAACGAAGCTGATCAAGAAATTAAACACAAAGAAGATTAGGAACAAGATCGAGAGAGGTGGGAAAAACTTGAAAAAAAATAGAAATGCTAATGCCCCGTGCTAGCTTAGCTTCTTCCCTCTCCTACACTGATCGATGATTAGTTCTCCACTTTGCTCGGCCGACGGCTGCGAATGAACCAGCTGGTGGGATGCTTTGCTCCGCTTTTCCCGCCCCAAGAGCCGTGGCAAGATCAGGAGGAACTACCAGGATACACCTTGAGAGGAGTAGCCGCAGGATCCACTAGGCCACAAACGATTTGTACTGGCGGGTAAAAGGGGCCTTTGCTGGCGGGTGGAGTGCCCGCCAGTGACCTTGTGCCAGCAGAAATCGTCTCAGCGCTGGCGGGTGTCCGCCCGCCAGCATAGAGACCTCAGTGCTGGCGGGTGCTTAAGTCCCCCGCCAGCTGAGATTTTCGAGCCAGCGCCAAAAAAGCTCCAAATAAATAGTAAAAAAATCTTTTTATTGGGAGGAACCCCACCGGTCAGCCACCCCACCCGTCCCCGTCGCAAGTCGCGCATTTTTTCGTGTAAAGTCGCGACGCTCCGCGGTTGCCGTGGTTCGAACCTGTGACCTCTCTCCTCGCGCAAAGCTTCCTTTACCACTACACCACACACTCATATGCATCCATATGCAGTTTTGATTCTACTCATATTATACTACACCGAGTGTAAATCGGTTTTTTGAGGCTCTAAACAAATTCAAATTAAAAACTTGTCAACTACAAAGTTTCATAACTTTCTAAGATCTGCAACTTTCATAGATCTGCAACTTTCATTTTGGGAGTTTCTCCATTTGAGGTTGTTTATGAAATTTGAATTTCAAATTTGAATTTCATAGACAATATGGTTTCAAATAAAACTACAAAGTTTATAACTTTTCAGGATCTATAACTTTCATGTTGAGAGTTTCTCAATTTGAGATCGTTTGAAAAATTCAAATTTCAAGTGACTGTGTCCATCTCTGCTGGCGGGCGACATAAACCACCCGCCAGCACAAATGGTCCCATTTGTGCTGGCGGGTGGCTTATGTCGCCCGCCAGCACTATGCCTTCACTGCTGGCGGGTGCAGAGCCGGCGCCCCTGTGCACTACTGTGCTGATTTTTATGTGCCAGTACAAATCATTTTTGGCGTAGTGTATCAGGGTGAACTTCAAGGACGATGCAGGTTGCAGGCTCGATGTGGATTTGGATCTTGGAGGACGTCGGCCATCGTTGCAGCGACCAGTTCGCACCACCTGGATCGTGTTCCAATCACTACTAGGGAAAGAGGCTTTCGTCCCAGGGAAAAAATAACATTAGTACCGGTTATTTTGCCCAACGGTACTAATGTCAACCATAACTGGTACTAATGTCCCGTGCCAAAAAAGAGGCGGGCGGAGCCATCCCGTGGCAAACATTAGTACCGGTGCTCAATATGGGTCGGTACTAATGTGGGCGTGGGACATTAGTACCGGCCCGTATTAAGAGCCGGTACTAATGTGGCTACATTAGTACCGGCTCTTAATACGGCCCGGTACTAATGTCCAACGGCTATATCTCAGCTTCTTTCTCCTCCAGCCCGAGCCCTCCCTTCTTTCTCCACTTCGAGCTCCTTCTTCTCCATAGCGTCCTAGAGGAGCTTTTGCCGGATTTGCGACCATTTCTCGACGATTTCACTCATTGAAGTGGTCTAGAGGTTAGTTACTTCATCCTCCCTTGATTCATGCTTATTTTGTTGAGTTTCATTGGTTGAAATAGGAGTATTTTAGCACTTTAAAATGAACTAAGAATAGAGATTTTTTTCTATTTATTGTATTTTGTCTATGTTCTAATAGAATTGATTGAAATGGATGTGCCGTGTTAGTTGGATGAGATGTTCTATATGATGATACAAATTAATTTTTTTGCATTATTTTTTATAGAAATAAATATATTAAATGCTTTAGATGTACTTACTAAGAGAAACGACTAGAATATTAATATTAGAATTAGAGAAATAATTTATTGGTCAAAAAAATAGTTTGCTTGTAATAATAATAATTTAAATTGAAATATAGTTTTCTCATTATAAAAAATGTTTTCTCATTAGAAAAATGTTTTTCTCCTAAGAAAAACATTTTCTTAGGAAAAAAATAGTTTCTTTATTAGAAAAAAGTTTTCTTCAATACCATCAAAATGGTTTTTTCTCATTAGAAAATTAGGAAGAAGTTTATACTTGATGTGGAATATGGATTTAAGTAGTTTGAATTTGTGTAACATAGTCTTCCATTTATTATTTAAACACTAGTACCGAGTCAAAAATGGTTTTCTCATTACAATAGTTATTTCTTAGTTAGAAAATAGTTTTCTCAATAGAAAAATAGTTTTTTTCATTAGAAAAATTGTTTACTCATTAGAAAATTAGTAAAAAGTTTATATTTCATGTGGAATATGGATTTGAACAGATTGGATTTATGTAACATAATCACTTGCCTTCATTTAAACACTAGTACGTAGTCATTATAAAAATGCTTTCCTCATTACAATAATAATTTCTTAGTTAGAAAAAGAGTCACCTCATTAGAAAATTAGTTTTCTTCATTAGCAAAATTGTTTGCTACTTAGGAAAGTAGTAAAAAGTTTATATTTCATGTGGAATATGGATTTGAACACTATGAATTAGTGTAACACATATAATCTTGAACTTGTTACATGATAATAATATATTTTGTTCGGTTATATATTCTTTATTTGTAGATGGACCGGCTATGGATGTACAACGACATGAGAATATCTAATGAATTCTTTAATGGGCTTCATGGATTTCTAGAAGTAGCAGAATCGAACAAACCCCCGTCCGGTTTCATTATTTGTCCATGCAGAAAGTGCAGGAATTTGAAAGATTTCTCAACGACAAAGACTCTTCACGATCACCTATACAAATAGGGATTCATGCCAAACTATTTTGTTTGGACAAACCATGGGGAGAGAGGGGTTATAATGGAAGATGACGAAGAAGAAGACGACAATATTCCTGATTGGACTCAAGAAGGTGCCTTTGCAATGAGAGATGATCCAATGGGTGAGGATGATGTTGCAATAATTGCGGGAGAGCCTGAACAGGGAGAAGATGAGCTGCTTGATGATCTAGGTCAGGTGTTGCGAGAGAATAAGGAAGATTGCAAAAAGGTGAAGGAGGTAAAGAAGTTTGAGCGTATGTTAGAAGATCACAAGAAACCATTGTACCCAAATTGCAAAGAGGGGCACAAGAAGTTGGGTAGCACATTGGAAATGCTGCAATGGAAGGCTAAACATGGAGTTTCTGACAAGTGCTTCGATGTGTTAATGATGATCGTAAATGACATGCTTCTAGAGGAGAACGAATTGCCAGAGTCAACATACGAAGCTAAAAAGGTCGTTTGTCCTCTGGGTTTGGAGGTTCAAAAGATACATGCGTGCCCTAATGACTGTATCCTTTACCGAGGAAAAGAATATGAGAAATTGGAGGCTTGTCCTGTGTGCGGAGCGCAGCGTTATAAGATCCCACGAGATGACCCTTACGATGTTGAGGGGGAGAAGCAGCAGAAGAAGAAAATTCCTGCTAAGGTAATGTGGTACTTTCCAGTGATACCACGGGTGAAGCGTTTATTCAGGTGCAAGGCTAATGCAAAGTTGATGCGTTGGCACAAAGAAGATCGTAAAGCAGATGACAAGATCAGACATCCCGCTGATGGGTCGCAGTGGAGACTAATTGATAGAGAATTCCCTGATTTTGCAAAACACGCAAGGAACATTCAGATTGGTTTAAGTACAGATGGATTCAATCCATTCGGTTGGTTCAGTAGCAGTCATAGCACTTGGCCTATGACCTTATGCATATTCAACCTTCCGCCATGGCTGTGCATGAAAAAAAAGTTCATCATGATGCCAATAATCATTCAAGGCCCAAAGCAGCCAGGCAATGACATCGATGTTTATCTGAGACTGTTGGTTGAGGATCTTAAAACATTATGGAAGAAAGAAGATGTACCTATGTGGGATGAGGACAAACAGGAGACCTTCAATCTACGAGCACTTGGTAATCTATCAGGACAAACAAACAAGGGATACCAAGCATGCACGCACTGTTTAGATGATACTTGCAGTGTGTATCTAAAAAACAGTAAAAAGATTGTGTATTTGGGCCATCGTCGATTTCTTCCTCCTAAGCACCCGTTAAGAGAAGAAGGGAAAAAATATTTTGAAGGTGTTGGAGAAAAACGTAAGAAGCCAGTGCACCGTGCTGGTAAACTTGTATTTTCTATAGTGAAAGATTTGAAGGTAGTGTTTGAGAAGGCTTCTGGTGCCAAATCTGTTCCAAACGACAAGGATGGATGTGCACCCATGTGGAAGAAGATGTCGATATTTTGGGAGCTTCCTTATTGGGAAATCCTTGAGGTTCGCAATGCAATTGATGTGATGCATGTGATGAAGAATTTTTGCGTGAACTTTCTTGGCCACCTAGGTGTATACGAAAAGCCAAAAGATACAATTGAAGCTCGTCGGGATCTTAAATTTATGAAACAGCGAAAAAACCTGCATCTCGAAAAGAGAGATAAGGGAAATTGGTTGGCCCCTGCTAGTTACACCCTCAGCAAGGAAGAGAAGAAGATGGGTTTGATTGTTTGAACAGTATCAAGGTCCCGACAGGCTACTCCTCAAATATACAACGAATAATAAATTACAAAGAGAAAAAATTCATAAATCTGAAGGCTCATGACTGCCACGTGTTGATGACACAATTGCTGCCTGTTGCACTAAGGGGTATTCTACCAGAGAATGTGAGATTGACAGTCGTCAAGGTTTGTTCATTCCTCAACCAGATCTCTCAGAAGGCAATCCATCCAAAGAATCTAGTGCAGTTGCAGAAAGATGTCGTGCAATGCCTCGTCAGCTTTGAGATGATCTTTCCACCCTCTTTCTTTACTATCATGACCCACCTTCTTGTGCACCTAGTTGAAGAGATTTTTATCCTCGGGCCTGTGTATTTACACAACATGTTCCCTTTTGAGCGGTTGATGTCTAGTTACAAGAAGTATGTCTGTAATCGTGCTCGTCCTGAAGGAAGCATCGCAAAGCGATATGCTACAGAGGAGGTGATTGAGTTTTGTGTCGACTTTATTGATGAGCTTGCTCCGATTGGACTCCCTGTATCACGCCATGAGGGGAGACTCAGGGGAAAGGGCACACTAGGGAAGAAAACTCAGATGGATATGGATGAAATGTTATTTCGTACAACACATTCCTTTGTCCTGCAACAATCATCCCTAGTGGCTCCATACAGGGAGGAGCACAAGTCCATTGTACGGGCCTCAAACAAAGGGAAGTCAGAGGCCTGGATTACACGTCATCACAATGATAATTTTGCATCATGGTTGCGGAGAAAACTTATGGGTGATAACACTATTGGAGAGCAAGTGCAATGGTTGGCTAGAAGTCCATCTATCTCAGTACTTACGTTCCAAGGATACGAGATAAATGGATACACATTCTACACGAGAGCCCAAGACCAAAAGAGCACAAACCAAAACAACGGTGTCCGTATAGATGTAATAGACAACGAAGGAAATGTACAAACATACTATGGTGTCATTGAAGAGATATGGGAATTGGACTACGGACCTTTAAAAATCCCTCTTTTTAAGTGTCAGTGGGTTAAAAACCCTACAGGAGGTATAACGACAGACAAATTTGGGATGACAATAGTGGATCTCAACAAGATTGGATACAAAGATGAACTGTTCGTCCTAGCGAATGATGTGACTCAAGTTTTCTATGTGAAAGACATGTCGAGCAAACCACCAATAATAAAGAAGGGTGATGATAAGGGTGTTGTTAATAATGAGCCAAAGCGTCACATAGTTCTACCGGGAAAAAGAAAAATTGTTGGAGTTGAGGACAAGACCGACAGTTCAGAAGATTATGATCAATTCGATGGTCTTCCTCCATTTTCAGTAAAGATTGACCCAAGCATCCTGTTAGCCGAAGAGGACACTCCATACCTACGTCGTGATCACAACCAAGGGACATTCGTGAAGAGGAAGATTGTTAATGTTGCATTAGATGATGATGTATAATATGTTATATTAATTTGTGATCATGTACCAAAGTATCGTAATATTTTAATGAACTAGTATTTTGCTACTTTATTAACAAAACTTTCAATTATTTCACTTTTTTAGCATTATAGGATATTAAATAATAAATTTACGTAAAAACATACATGAGCAAGACTAAATCATGATTTTTATATTAATTACACTGGATGTACTATTTATGAAAGATTTTGCATGAAAAAAATAAATTTATTTCCATTTGTTAAAGTAAAGAACAAAAAAAGACAATTTGGAAGATATTAGTAGCTTATTGATAAGAAAATTTTAATTTTGATTGTTAAATTTAGAGTATCATAGTATCTATGTAAAGAAAATTAACTAAACTTGTTCCACCATTTTATGCGTTGTATATGATTTACCATAAATAAACTACAATATAGAAAATATAAAAGAAAAATAAAAGGGAAACAGTAGGCAACAAAATGAAGCACATTAGTACCGGTGCTAAACTAGCACCGGTACTAATGTGCTTCTCCATTTGGTGCGAAACTAGCACCGGTACTAATGTGAACATTAGTACCGGGCGTAAACTAGCCCTGGACTAATGTCCACATTAGTACCGGTTCTAGTTGAGCACCGGTAATAATGTGGGGAGGTATAAGACGGCGCCCCCTTCTTCCCCAACACTTAGCCAATTCCCCACTCCCCAATTCTCCGATCCCCATGCGTCTCGTCTCCGCCGCGCCGGTGCCCCGCCGTCCCTCGTCTCCCTCGCCGGCCGCCGGTCCGCCACGCCACCGTCGTACGTCGTCGTCCCCGCCGGTCCGCCACGCTGCGCCGTCGTCGTACGTCGTCGTCCCCGCCGGTCCGCCGTGCTGCGCCGCCGTCGTACGTCGTTGTCCCCGCCGGTCCGCTGCGTCGCGCTGCCGTCGTACGTCGTCGTCCCCGCCGGCCGTCGTCGTCGGTCCCCGCCGCGCGCGTCGTCCCCCGGCCGTCGTCCCTCGTCGGTCCCCGCCGCGCGCCGCGCGACGCCGCAGCCCCCGCCCGCCGTCCCTGCCCCGCCATCCGCCGTCGCCGCCCCCGCTGCGCCGCCCCTTCTCGATCGGTACGCGGTCCCCGCCCCCCGCGTCGTCGCCGGCCGCGCCTCGCGCGCGCCGCGCCCCGGTCGTGCCCGCCGGCGCAAATTGGGGGCTGACATCAGCCCTGTGGTGGCTGACGTCAGCCCCCTTTTTTTATTTTTTAGAATTTATATTGATTTAAATATAGATTTAGAATTTATATTATTTAGAAATATAGATTTAGATTTAGAAACTTAGATTTAGAAATATAGATTTAGAATTTATATATTTAAAAATATAGATTTAGAATTAGAAATATAGTTTTAGATTTAGAATTTAGAATTTAAAATTTAGAATTTAGAATTTTGGTGTAAATGTTATTTATAATTTGATTTAGAATTCAATTTGGATGTTGATTTAAATGTTATTTATATGTGGATGTAAATGCTATTTAAATTTCAATTGCACACATCCGGCTCGACTCGCTCTCGAATCGCTCGACTCGCTCGAGCGAGTCGAGATCGCTCCCGACTCGCTCGCTCCCACCACGATCCCGACTCCCCCGCCATGGTCCCGACCCCCTGCCACGGTCCCGACCCCCCCCGTCACGCTCCTGACTCCCCCGCCACGCTCCCGACTCCCCCGCCACGCTCCTGACTCCCCCCCGCCACGCTCCCGACTCCCCCGTCACGCTCCTGACTCCCCCACCACGCTCCCGACTCATATTATTTTTGTCCTCATATTAATAGTCTCATCATTGAAATAGTTTGTCCTCATATTATTTTTTATTACATTATTTTAGTTACAATGGTGCGAACAGAAAAGGACCGAGAAGCGGAGCAAATGATCATGGATTTAATTGCTCGCAATACTATGAATGATGCATCGAATGAACAAGAACAGGATCACAGAGAGGCAGACAGCTACCTAAGCATGTTTGCTGATGGCAACGAGAGGGAGCAACCAATTGCTCAAGGAAGCAATGATGGAGAACCATCCGAGGTATAATTAATAAAAACCAGTACCTCATCATGATTTTCAAGAACCTACTAATTATAGAAAATGAGTTAATAGTTCTTAAATTTCCAGGAGCCTGCATCGAGCAGCAAGAAGAAACCGGGTGGGAAACGCGGTCCAAAGAAGAAGCTAGAGGGGCGTTTCATCATCACGGAAGTATCTCCCGATGGGAGACCGTTAGCTCCACATGAAAATGTTGTCAAGTTGATAAATCACATTGGGGCTCTTGTTCGGGACAACATCCCAATAATCTTTCGGTTTTGGAAAGCGGTTGATGCACCTGACTTGCTACCCGAAGATGGTGATCAAGCAGAAGCTGAGCATGAAGATCAGGATCAGGACAAAGAGCAACATGAAGAGAATGAACCCCCGGTACCGGTTCGGCCAAATGTTGTCCCGGTCACAGAGAAGAACATGATTTGGGCCGAGGTGAACGCACACTTCGCATTTCCAAAAGACACAGATTTGAAAGATGTGCGCACTTGGGCCCTGTAGAAGGGTGCAATTGCCTTTCAGACGTACAAGAAGCGGCTGACCAAGGAGTTCATCAAGCAGGGGCTTACACCTGATTTTAAGAAGTCGGGATATGTCAAGTTAAGAGATCACTAGGATGCATTTGTGCAGGGCAAGCAATCGGAAGATGCCGCTGTTGGCATTTCGTAGCGTCATCACTTTAAGAACAGATCTGAAATCCATCCTTAGTGACAACACCAAGAAACGCCTTGTAGGCACCTCTTAATGTCACAACTAACGACGCCAAGTTAGCGTGATCATCAAGACTTGCCAAAAGTTAATCTAAACGATCATGAATGAATCCGCAAGCGCACAGATAAACCATTGTAGCATTTCCCCAAGGAAGGAGAATATTCCAAGGGTATCGTATCCGTGGAAGGCAATGGCGGATATCTTAGACTTATGCTTTTGCTCTGAATGTAAACTGAGAGATAGATATAGGAAACAACAAACTCAAAGGCAGGGGTAAGATAAAAGATATAAATGGTAGTGTGACACACACACTCAAATCTACCTCTACTCTAGCACACTACGGCTTAGGGGGAACATACGAGTTAGCTCTAGATTCTAATGTACTAAACATACAAAGCTAGAAGATACAGGAGATAGGCATAAGTATTGCATGAGAGGGTAAGGTTCAGCACCTAGGTACAAACGGGGAGCTAGCCCGCGACGACCAGCACTCTGCGAAACTAGACTTTAGACTCCTACAGCAGGTACCCCAGCGCGGAGGGTTGTAATGGATCCAACAGCTGTCACCACTGCGGACCTACCTCTATCGTTACAGGGGGTATGCTCATAACTAATGTAGCCAGACAACCCAGGCACCATGCCTACGTTGCTGCTAGACTTCACCCAGCCCGGGCTATTGTGACCCAGGGTGAGAGCCACTAGAAGACTGGTCAACTTAGACCGAGTACCGTAGCTTGAACACAGACCTCATGCAACACTCTCATGCCATCTAACAAGATCAACTAAGGCCAGACATACAAACAGATATGAACTCTCTTATGTCTAGTCAACAAGATCAAAGGGTCGTGTTCCTGAAGAACACGAGCCTCTAACTTACGAACAAACACATAAGGAATGAGTTTATCATCCTTCAAGTGGATCAAAAGGTAGTGTTCATGAAGAACACAAGCCTCTAAATGATGAACAAAGGATGAACTCAAGAACATATCAAGCATATGATCTACCATGACTTTATATGAAATAGTTGAATAACTGAAGTAGATCAAAGTCATAGAATGAAATAAAGATAAAAGAGAACTCATACCTAGACTCCAAAGAAGACTTGGAACCTGAAGAAGAGCTACACTAGCCTACCCCCTAGCCTTGGAAACTAAAAGTGAGAGGAGAATGAGAGAGTGGTGTGTGGGAAATGGGAGCCGCTCCCCTTCTATTTATAGGAAGGGACAAGGCTTGCTCGGAGCACCAAATGGCCTCAAAACACCCGGGGATGCAGAAAGTGACCAATGAGCAAGTGACACGTGGAGGGACGAGATGGGGCGGCACTAAGGCAGTTCGGCCGATCCTAGGATCGTCCGGCCCCCTAGGCCCCCCACTCGGGGTGGTTTTCCTCTGGGTGGCTGCCCTGTGGGCCCTCTGATCCTCCCCCGGTGCATGGCTTGATTTGTTATCCGAGGTGGGCCCTTTGATCCATGTGAAGTCCTTGTGGCGTCCTCTGATTCGTCGGTGAGTGCCTCCCCTGGATTGATGACGTGGAATGCCATGTTTCCCTTGGTGGTAGCCACCTCCTCAGCTGAGTTGGCATGGTTTCTCCATAGAAGGTGGGTTTCCATCTCTTTTAAGGGGTAAATCACCTACATACAAATAATCTCCAAGGACAAGTGGAACTACATTATTCAAACCAAAATGCAAGTAAATAATGCATATGCCTCCATTTATGTGAGAATATTGAGGGCTGAAAGTGGTACTTTTTAGCTGTCAACAAACTCCCCCAAGCTAACCTCTTGCTCATATCGAAGCAAGACATTAAAGACTTAGGTTGGTTGATCAGGAGTTGCTACAATGTTGTATTCTCAACTTATGGCAACTTACAGCAAAGTACTCTACCAAGAGTTGAACAAGTTGGCAATGTTCTTACCTTTCACCTGACGACGTGGGGCATATAGCTTCACCTGCCTTGGGCGTTTGAGAGACTGAATGGTTGTATAGAATATGCATAATCACTCATACCTTGATCAACTATCAATCCGGAGGTTTTTCAAATTTTTCAAAAGAAAATCAGAGTTCCTCAAATGATACTCTCGGATCGCTCAAAAGTGTATGGTTCCTCACCAAGGCATCAATGCTGCCTTTCTTCACATCCTACTCGTAATAGGCTTTATGTGGAGCTGTAGGTAGGGAAGATGTGGCATACTTGTCTCTCATATTTTGCTAAGCCAAAGACCAGATCCTTTGAAGAAACAAACATATATCCTGATCAAGATGTGCATATGTGTGTGATGGTGATGAGCATGGCAAGGTGGATACTAGGCCTGGAAATGGGTGCTAGATATTACCATGCTTTATATGAGGGAATAAGGGATTGATGGTAAGGTGGACACTAGCCCCGGAGTAGGTACTAGTTATTACCATCTATATGGTGGAACTCTTTCTCTTGCACATATCAATCCCTTTTTCTCCTTTTGAAATTTCCTGAGGCTTGGGCTAGCTCTCTTTATTTTATTTTTGCCATGCTTTTTGTAACAACTCGGGTTTTCAAATGAGGAAAACCCATCAACCTGCTCTCGTGATAGTCCCTAGATCAGACGCTATCATTCACAGACATCCATCACAGATAATATCACAACCATACATCGGAATAAAGCATCAGAGTACGAATATTATTACATGTCCTGAATAAAGGAGTACATCATTACACGCCTCTTGGCGGAATAACATGAATAAGAGCCTACGTAGCAGTAGCTAGCTTCCAGAAGGTGTCTCCATCATTATTCTTCTCTCCCACAGGCATCCTTGAGCGTAGCGTCGCACCCTTCAATCGTACCATCCGTCGGCGTTGTTGTCGAAGTCTGACCCGCACCCTGCAAGCTCAGGGGCTATCCCCAAGGATCGGAATAGGTCCATGTCACCAACCGTATGCAAGCTTTAAGTGGCCTACTACTAATAATGGTATAAAAGGTATCAAGGTAAAAGCTGAGGTTTCCTAAGCAGCAGCAGCATCTCATAAATAATAGAATCTCCAATTCCCACCAATTCCCAAGTCTCTCATCCACGATCGGTAACACCTGGTCACCCAGATCACCGTCACCAAGTCCTATCTCCATCTAGGGTCGGTGCGAGAACTCCCATTCCTCGCACCTCAATGATTGCACCCGGATCCGCGAGGCAGAGGGAGCAACTCTCCTCTCCCCGAGTACAACCACGGCTCACCATACACTCTCATCCTATAAGGGGGAGGTAGAAATCCCAAAACGTAAGAGTCAGAGTAAACAATAGGCATGTCCATAACCGAGGACGCGGCTATACGTATAGATCTAAACTCTGCAGAGCGTGTACACCTGTACCCATCTCGGAATGGCACCCGGCGGTGATCAGCCAACCAAGCCCATCCAACCGGACGAACACCTAGGAGTTACGATTCCATCCTGCATCCGGGTCTCGATGCGTTCCCTCGCAAAGGACCACCCCAGAACTGTGAACATGCCCCCGTGTGGCCACACGGGGAGCGCCGCAAAGGGAAGGGACTTCACCCTACACCCTCTCACTGATACCCTCTATCCTACTAGCAGGTAAGGTATCGCACTTGCTAGGGTCGAAACGGCCCTATCCCCACTCTCGGCGAGGTGGTGTGTACGAAAGTCCCGTGTAACAAAGTGACCCACTCAGTTTCAGACCGGGGTGAGCTCCTATCCTCCAAGTCATCACAAAAACCCTAACACCTGTGCTCCTAAAACAGTGTACCCACCATAGGTACCAAACTGGGAATCGCCCGAGAAGACGAACCCTGGCCCCCGATCCCGGATCGGGTTGTCTTGAGCTCACCCCCGCCAAGTCACCCAAAAACACCTTCTCCTACCAGTTTTCCCACACACGCCAAGAAAACTACCACATAGCCCCAACACATGCATATCGAAGCTCAGCGTATATACATGCACATATTTATAGTAGTAGTAGGTGGTCAATCAAGGACAAGGTATTTAAAAGGGGCAGTGCAAGGTCTCATCATAATCCATCATCAAGCATAATTATAGCGCTAGCAGTTCTAATAGCAATGCCTAATGGGCATTCAAAGTAGGTCGGGCGTGAACCTGCATGCGGGTAGTCGTCGAAGGCGAAGTCATCGTCGTAGTCCTGGGTCGGCTCTCCAGCTCCGTAGCTCCTAGATCCGCGAATACAAATAAATACCGGTGCTAATTGCAAAAGACACCAAAAGAAGAAGCAGGAAGAGCCAAAAGGGAGCAAACACCTAACTAACGGGTGCGTCATGATTTTAGAAGAATTATGAAAGTAGTTTCATATTTTTCAAAGCTCGTACGAATTAGTTATGAATTTTTGAAGTTTAAAACCATTTTTGAAATTAAATTGCGCAGATACAATATATATCTATAAGCCAGCTATAGGCTAGCTCTTCATAGCTCTAGACTGGCTCTAAACTAGCTGCGGGGTGGCTTTAATAGCACAAGTGGCTGCCACGCAGACAGCTCTAGCTGGCTGCAAGAGGGCTGCAGGGCTTAGGTGGCTGCCACGTAGGCAAGGGCGCACGGGATCCTGGCGGATCGGCTGTGGCTAGGTGTGGCGTAGCCAACTGTGTGGCTCAGCTAGGATTGGTTGGGCGCAAAAGATCCCAGGGAAACCGGTGCGGCAGCTTGCGGTGTGGTAGCTCATGCGCAACAAACCCCAGGTTGGGGCCTTGGTGCCCGCCAGGTGCTCGACGCGGCGCCTCAAAGGTACTCTGCGGCGGCGATGGCCTGCCGGCGGCGAGCTTCCCAGTGACCAGCGAAGGGGAAATGGCGGTGAGGTTCAGGATGTCCTAGGGACGAGGCTAGCACGGGAAGGAGGTTTGGGATTGGTCGGCTCTTGGGTGTGGCGCACCCCATGACCGGCGGCTCGCATAGAGGACGGCGGCGTGCCGAGTACGCGTGGGTGTGTCCGGTGTGCGTGCGCGGACAAGGCACCAAGGCGGCAGCACAGGCTCAGGTAGAAGGGAGATAGGCCGGGGCTTGGCCGGCTACAGGGCACGTAGGAACTCATGCCGGTGGGAACAACAGGGAGCGGCGGCCATACGTGACGGCGACGCTGGTTCGTGCGCAGGCGCCGGCGTGCCAGCTCGCGTGCAAGGGTGCAGGTGTGGCCACAAGGCTTGGCTTTTGGCCGAAGCTAGTGGATTCGGTGCATGGGAGCAAGACCGCTCCTTGGCCCCGACACGAACGGCGAGCAGCAGCGCGCGGTGAGGCAAGGCAGGGCAACCGTGCGAACGACGCGTGTGCGCAGGTGAGCGAGCTGGGCGCTCTGGGTTTGTCCTGGGTAAGAAAAGGCGGGCTTCGGCATTGCGTGCACGTGTGCGATCGACCGGGAGGCAGCGTCTCGGCCTGGCACGGTGGTGAACAGGAGCAAGGCTCACGGTGGCCGCGCGGATTGGCTCACGCACAGGCGCCGGCGGTGCGAACAGCGGGTCGGCTGGGCACGGCGAGCTAATGGCAGAGCCCCTTTGTGCCTCCCTGCGCATGTGCGCACTCACGAGCAAGCCTGCGGCTTGGCCGCGACGGCATGACGGGAAGGGCAGCGCGCTCGACGGCGGAACAGAAAGCAAGGGGGTCAGGCAAAGGTGCGCGCGGAATGTTGGCAGCGGCACCTGCAAATGAAGTGCTCAGCTCGAAGTCTGGCTCACAAGGCGACGGCGCGGTGCAGAGCAGGCGTGCGGGTTCAGGGGTGTGTCCCGGGCGGCGACCCAGCGATACGGCTCGAAGGCCACCACCACAACCATCAGGCGAGGTGAGAAAGGGCTCACCTAAGCTGAGGGTTGGCGGAAGATGGCGGTGAAGACGCGGAGCAGATTGGAGCAAAGCAGAGGAAGTGGAGCAGAGAAATCCCGGCGTCGCGGTCCTTGGCTCGAGCGGCTCCGGCTCCTGGACGTCCTCGGCACGGGCAGCTCCGTCTTCACGGCGAACGGCGGCAGCTCCCTCGGGCGCTCCTCTCCCCCCTTCCTTCTTCTCTGGTGGAGAACAGGGGAAAACCCCAAGAGTGGCGGCGGATTTTGGGAGAGAAGAGGGGTGCGGCGCGGCTTATAAATGAGAGGGCTAGGGCACCCGGGACAGCTGCGGACGACGGGGATCCTCGCCGTCCGCGCTGTGGCCACGCGGCACGCATCCGGCGGTGCAAGGCAGGGTGGGGCAGCTGCGGCGCGGCGTCGCTGTCTTGCAAGCGTCAGCGGGGAAGAAAGGGGAACAGGGGACCGGCTAGCAAGCGAGGCCCACATGGCGGTGAGATAGCGAGATTGGGTAGGTGGGAGCTGGGCTGAGAGGCTAAGCGGGCCGGCAGAGTTAGATGGGTCGGCGAGCGGTGGACCAGAGGAAGGTTTTGGTGGGGGACCGGTGGACTTTCAACGAAGAGAAACGGCCCAAGGTCATGGGGAGCTTTTCTAATTTCCCTAACTCCTATTTCTAAAACTATTTCATTTCAAATTTGAATTCTAAATTCAAATTTGAACCACACACAAACAAGATCCAAATAAAAGCAATAAACTCCAAAATTTAGCACACTAGCATTTATAATTCCTAATTTTATATTTTGACATAAATAAATCTTGGAATTAGAGGAGAATTTAAAGAAGGCATCCTTAATATTTTAATCATGCACTCAAATTCATCCAAAAATTTTGAAATCCACATTTTTACAAAAACTAACATTCCGAAAAACTCCGGGATGTTACAGACTCCCCCCCTCACAAGAATCTCGTCCTCGAGATTAAGAGCTTACCCCCGGTTTCAAGGAGGTGAGGATAAAAGAGAAAGAGCTGCACCAACATCGAAAAAGAGATAAAACTGAGGTACCGAAAACTAAAACTCACCAACCACAGCGTTAGGAGCATCAGCAGTCTTTCCTTCCTTCAGGTGGTAAAGCCTTCCACGGCCAGCAGACTGCTGAGGAGCAGACTGAGGAGGTCCTCCTCCTGGGCCGGTGCTTTGGCGGGCGTAGCGACGGTCTTCTTGCCGGGGTAGAAGTACGACTTGTGGCCTGGCTTGCCACAGGTGAAACACGTGCGTCCGAACCCTCCAGTGCTCGATCCTGGCGCGACCTGGGGCGGGTGGTTGTATCCTCAATTCTGCTGACGGTAGCTGTAGTTTCCACCTCCCAAGAAGTTGCCTCCAGGCTGGCTGTGTCCATCTCTCGGCCTCTGGATCGACCGGTCTTGGGGGTATCCCATTCTCTTCTTGTCCTTCATGCGATCTTCATGGCCTCTTCTCTCTTCCTCAAGAGCGATGGTGCAGTTCACCAGGTGGCAAAGGGACTTGTGCTCACTGGCCTTCAAGCTCGGGCGGAGACCATGGTGGAGGCCTCACAGAAACTAGAACTGTTTCTTGTCTTCAATGTTGGTGTCATCTGGGGCATAGCTTATCATCTTCATAAAGTGCCTCTCATACTCCTCCACCCTCATCGCACCCTGTGTCATGGTGTGGAACTCCTGGGCCTTCTGAGTCATGAGCTCCTTTGGTAGGTACTGCTCGCAGAACACCTCGCAGAACTCCAGCCAAGTGATGAAAGCTGGGTTCGGGTGGCTGTCCGAGTAGTTGTCCCACCAAGGCTTGGCATGACCCTCGAGTTGGTGGACAGCGAGAGCCACACACTCTTCATTAGTGTAGGCGGTGAGGTCGAGCTTCGTCTTGATCACACGGAGCCAGTCGTCGGCCTCGAGAGGATCTTCCGAGTAACTGAAGGTAGGAACCTTCAGGCGGAGGAACCTCTTGATCTTCTTGGTGAAGTCCTCCTCCGGCAGAAAGTTGCGGTTCCCACCATTGACTCGTTTCTCGATGGCTTCAGCCATCCTCTACATCAGCCGAGTCTGAAGGGCCATCACCTCAACCAGGTTAGGCGGTGGCGGTGGTGGTGCTCCTCCACGGCCACAACCACGACCACGCCCCTGGGGAGCTGGTGCAGGCTTAGGTTCAGGATCACCCTCAGCGTCTTCTTCATCTTCTCCAGCATTGCCTTGACCGATGGGCGGAGGCGGTGGCGGTGGTGCCTCAGCACCTCGGCCTTCTCCACGGGCAGGCGCATGTCCGTGGCCACGAGCGGGAGCGCGTCCACGTCCACGAGCGGGTGCTCGGCCACGCCCACGACCACGAACCGGTGGGGCTTCTTCTTCCTCGGTAGCCTCAAAGCGTGCCAGCAAGCGTCCAGACCTTCTGATCGACATCCATCTAAAAACTCGACCAGGGAAAGAAAACTTTAGACAACGTCACTCACCAACAAGTTGAGTCTCATAAGCAAGCATGAAAATATTACTAATTATATTTTCCCACACTCAATGGGAAGATCCAACAAAACTCAATTAACTCCATTAAGAACCGATCATTCAGCAAGCATTATAGTTATATATGCTCCCTCAAGGCTGACTCGGGCCTAGGAGGTTACAACACTTCAATGGTCTAGTTTGTCGGGAAACTAACTTAAAAAGGGAGTGCCTATCAAGGTGTCACAAAACTTCTTCACATAGGAGTGTGCTGGACATGTTCTCGACCAAATGGTCATGTCCTCGTAAGAATGGTTGAGTCCCGTAGGTAAGAAAGAAGCTTTTTAAAAGAGGAAAGCTTTTATAAAATGTTCCAAGGGGTTTATATAAAGCAAGGGAACGTAGAGAATCCTTATTCACTAACAACCATGTCTAAGGGCACGAGCTACGGTCAAGTATGGCTCTGATACCATTTGTAACGACCCGGGTTTTCAAATGAGGAAAACCCGTCAACCTGCTCTCGTGATAGTCCCTGGATCAGACGCTATCACGAACAGACATCCATCATAGATAACTATCACAACCACACATCGGAATAAAGCATCAGAGTACGAATATTATTACATGTCCTGAATAAAGGAGTATATCATTACACGCCTCTTGGCGGAATAACATGAATAAGAGCCTACGCAGTGGTAGCTAGCTTCCAGAAGGTGTCTCCATCTTTATTCTTCTCTCCCACAGGCATCCTTGAGTGTAGCGTCGCACCCTTCATTCGTACCATCTGTCGGCGTTGTTGTCGAAGTCTGACCCGTACCCTACAAGCTTAGGGGCTATCCCCAAGGATCGGGATAGGTCCACGTCACCAACCGTATGCAAGCTTTAAGTGGCCTACTACTAAAGGTAAAGAGAGGAACAAGGTAGAGGCTGGGTTTCCTAAGCAGCAGCAGCATCAATATAAAATAGTATATCATCTCCATATTCCCACCAAATCCTATATCACTCATCCACGAACGGTTACACCTGGTCACCCAGATCACCGTCACTATCACCTAACTCCAGCTAGGGTCAGTGCGAGAACTCCCGCTCCTCGCACCTCAATGATTGCACCCGGATCCGCGAGGCAGAGGGAGCAACTCTCCTCTCCCTGAGTACAACCTCGGCTCACCATACACTCTCATCCTATAAGGGGGAACGTAGAAATCCCAAAACATAAGAGTCGGAGTAAACGACGGGCATGTCCATAACCGAGGACGCGGCTATACGTATAGATCTAAACTCTGCAGAGCGTGTACACCAGTACCCAACTCGGAATAGCACTGGGACGGTGTACGACCGACCGAGCCTACCCAACCGAACGAACACCTAGGAGTTACGATTCCATCCTGCATCTGGGCCTCGATGCGGTCCTTCGCAAAGGACCACCCCAGAACTGTGAACATGCCCCCGTGTGGTCGCACGGGGAGCGCCCAAGAGGGAAGGGACTCCACCCTACACCCTCATCACTGATACCCTCTATCCTTCTAGCAGTTATGGCATCGCACTTGCTAGGGTCGAAATGACCCTATCCCCACTCTCGGCGAGGTGGTGTGTATGAAAGTCCTGTGTAACAAAGCGACCCACTCGGTTTCAGACCGGGGCGAGCTCCTATCCTCCAAGTCATCACAAAAACCCCAACACCTGTGCTCCTAAAACAATGTACCCACCATAAGTACCAAACTGGGCATCGCCTAAGAAGACGACCCCTGGCCCCCGATCCCGGATCGAGTTGTCTTGAGCTCACCCCCGCCAAGTATCCCAAAAACACCTCCTGCCGGTTTTCCCCACACACGCCAAGAAAACTACCACAATATCCCAACACATGCACAGCAAGCTTAGCATATCATCACACATAAATATAGTAGTAGTTGTAGGTCAATCAATGACAAGGTATTTAAAAAGGGCAGTGCAAGGGTTTCATCATAATCATCATCATGCATAAGTAAAGCGCTAGCAGTTCTAAAGCAATGCCTAATGGGCATTCAAAGTAGGTCGGGCGTGAACCTGGGTGCGAGTAGTCGTCGTAGCCGAGGTCGTCGTCGTAGTCCTGGTTCAGCTCTCCGGCTCCGGCAGCTCCTAGAATCGTATTTTAATAAATAAACACAGATGCTAATAGCAATAAATCCAAGATGAAGAACAAATAAGCCCCAAAAAAGAGACAATCTCTAGCCTAGCATGGAGTTTGGATTTTTAGAAGATTTCCAGAAAAGGTTTTGTATTTTTCGGAGTTAAAACGAATTTAATATGAATTTTCCAACGAGAAAATAGATTTCTAAAAATAAAATACGCATTTACAATATTGCAAACTTTAGGTTAGCTCTTGGCTAACTCTAGCTGGCTCTAGCAGGGTGTTAAGCCGACGGTAGGCTGACACCTGCAGGCCACATGGCTGCCACGGCGTGGCTCTAAGCCGACGCCAGCAGACGTGGCGGCCTGCGTGGCGGCATGCATGGCGCGGCACGGGAGTTCCCGGGCGCGCTTGCTGCGGCACAGCGGGGTGCATGCCGGCGTGTGGCCCGGCCCTGGGTGGCCAGCCACACAGAATCTGGGCGGATCCCCTACAGCGTGTCGTGCGTGTGCGTTCGCGTGGGCAAAACCCCAGGGCTTAGTGCCCGGCGCCGTCTCGTGTTCGGCAGAATGCCGCAGTGGGGAGGCGGCAAAGGAATGGGGCTCGCCGGCGGTGAGGTACCTCGGTCCAAGCAACAAACGGCAGCGAGAGCTCGAGGCAGACCACGCGAACAATTTAATGCCAATTAAAGGCGGGGCTTTGACCGGGTTTGGGCGCGGCGGCGGCGACGTGGTGAAACGCGCGGCGGCGTGGTGCGGATGGTCACCGGCGTGGCGCAGGGGTGCGCAAATACGCCGGTGAATGCGTGCGTGTCTCCCCTGAGGTGAACCGGCCCCAAAGGTGGGGGCTTTGCCCCTTGCCCAGCTGCGTAGGGCAAGTCCGGCCATGGCGGTGCGGCGGCGGGAGCGAAACGGCAACGTCGCGGTGTAGGATGGGCTGCGGACGCGCCGGTGTGTCGACGGTGACCGCGTGCGTGCGTGAGTGCGCGCACGGGCTGGCGCAACACCGGGCTGGCCAAAGGCCTGGCCTCTCATCTTTGCGTGCGTGCGTGCGAGCTCCCGCTCGACCACGGCGCACAGAAAGGTCGGCGAGGCGGCGACGTACACGGCCAAGAACTCAAGGGAGGGAGCGGAGGTGAGCGTGCGGCGTTGAGGCAGCGGCACCTGCATACAAACGACACGTCACGAAGGCCGGCACCACAAGCGACGGTTGCGTGCGCGGCGGCGCGGGCAGGGCGCATTCCCCCTCGACACGAAGGCCGGGTCCACAACGGATGAGAGGGAGAGCGTGGCCTCACCTCGGTGACCTCTGGGCGACATGCAGGCGTCGGGGAAGGCGGCCGGAGCAGGGTCGTCGGCGTGAGGAAGCGGCACGGTGCGGAGCAAAGGAAGCAAGGGAAGCAGGGCATCGTGGTCCTTGGCGCCCAGGAGCTCCACGGGCGGCCTCCGGTCTTCGCGGCGGCGCCAGCGTGCTCACGGACGGCCTCCGGGCTTCCTCCTCCTCTCCCCCTTCTCCTTCTTCTCCGGCGAGCAGAGGTGTGCGGCAATGGGGAAAAATCCCCGGCGGCTAGGGTTGGGAGCATCTGGGGCTGCGGCGGCGGCCTACTTATAGGGCAGGGCGCGGCGCGGACACGTGGACGGCTGTATGCTAAAGAAGGGCGCGCGGGTGCGTCGCGACGGCGGCCATGGGTGGCGCTCTGGTGCTTTAGCGCTTTGGCACGCGACGGCGTCAGCGAAAGGAGGGAGATGACACTGCGGTCGGGGCCCGCCTGCCTGCGTCAGCAGCGGGGTTGGTGGTAGACGGGCCTGCTTGGGCCGTGTGGAGTTGGGCCGCAGAGGAAGAACGAGGGCGAGCGCTGGTTTCGGAAAAAGAGTGGGATGGCCTTCGGCGGACTTGTTTAGCTGGGTGAGGTGTGGTTCCGGCCCAACTGAGGTGATGAGGCTTTTCCTATTTCCTTTCTTCCTTAACCCCTAAATCTAATTGATTCAAATTTGAATAAAGATTCAAATTTGATTCACACTCAAACAATTCCAAATAAAATCCAAATAAACTCCAAAGTTCTCACACTAGCATTTTATATTTCCTAGGAATTTTTATTTAGCTCAAAAAAATAAATCTAGGACTTTAGGAGAGAAAATAGAAGGCAACCCTATTCAATTTAATAAGCACCCTATTAAATCACCAAAAATTTTTAAATCCTCATTTTTACTATTAACATTCCGTAATAAAATTGCGGAATGTTACAGACTCCCCCCTCAAAAGAATCTCGTCCTCGAGATTAAGAACTTACCTCTGTCTCGAAAAGGTGCGGGTACTTCTCCCTCATGGTAGATTCTTTCTCCCACGTCGCTTCTCGCTCGGTGTGATTGCTCCAAAGAACATTGTAGAAGCGAGTGGTGGTACTTCTTGTAGCTTTCTCGGCCCAATCTAGTATCTTTACCGGATACTCCAAGTACTCCAGATTGTCTTGCAAATCGATCGCATCGGTGGAGACATGCTTGTCAAGCTTCGGGTCGAGGCACCTCCGGAGTTACGAAATGTGAAACACTGGATGCACTCCGGCAAGATCAGACGGTAACTCCAGCCTATATGCAAGTTTCCCCACCTTTGCCACAATCTGGTAGGGTCCAACAAACCTCGGAGCTAGTTTCCCCTTCACATGGAACCTCTTCGTGCCTCTAAGCGGCGACACTCTCAGAAAGACGTAGTCACCAACTTCGAAGGAGACATCCCTTCGCTTAGGATCAGCATAGCTCTTCTGCCTGCTCTGAGCTATCATCAGGTTCTCTCTAACCTTAGCCACATTCTCCTCAGCCTCAACTATGGAAGCAGGACTGAAGAAAGTCCTCTCCCCCTCCTCAGACCACATCAACGGGGTCCTACACTTTCTGCCATACAGAGCTTCAAAGGGTGCCATTTGCAGACTTGCCTGATAGTTGTTGTTGTATGAGAACTCAGCGTAGGGCAGACTCTTCTCCCAATCATTACTGTAAGTCAACACACAAGCTCTCAGAAGATCTTCGAGAACCTAATTCACCCGTTCTGTCTGTCCATCAGTCTGGGGATGGAAAGCAGTACTATAGTCCAAGTGTGTGCCCATCGAATCATGCAGACTCCTCCAAAATTGAGTAGTGAACTGGGCACCACGATCGGACACGATGCTGCGGGGTGCTCCATGCAGCCTCAGGATGTGCTCTACGTAAAGATCAGCCAATTGACTTATAGTGAACCTGTTCTTCACCGGTAAGAAGTGTGCTACCTTGGTCAGACGGTCCACAATCACCCAAATCGAGTCATTTTCCTTCTGAGTGCGGGGTAATCCCACCACGAAGTCCATGCTGATATCATCCCATTTCCACTAAGGTATCTCCAGTGGCTGTAGCAAACCGGCAGGTCTTTGATGTTCCGCCTTCACTCTCTAACATGTGTCACATCGGGCAACATACTCAGTGATGTCCTTCTTCATATTCTCCCACCAGAATTGACACTTCAGGTCTTGGTACATCTTGGTGCAACCGGGGTGAATGGAATACCGAGAATCGTGAGCTTCCTTCAGAATCGTCTTCCAGATATCCTCACCACTAGGCACACATATGCGATCTTTCAACCACAACGTGCCCTGCTCATCAACGCGGTAGTCAGGGGCCTTACCTCTCATCAAAAGGTCTTTCACTTCTTCAATCTTAGGACACTTCTTCTGGGCTTGCCTGATTTGGTCTTCTAGACTGTACTTCACCCTCAACTCGTTGAGCTAACCCTTCTCGATGATGTCGAGCTTCAATCTCTCCATCTCCTTGTACAACTCTGGTTGTTCCTCTTGCACCATCAGGTTGTTGCAATAGCTTCTTCGGCTCAAAGCATCGGCCCTTCTTCGGCTCAAAGCATCGGCCACGACATTCGCTTTGCCAGGGTGGTAGTGAATGTCGAGGTCATAGTCCTTTATCAACTCTAGCCTTCTGCGTTGCCTCAAGTTCAACTCTGACTGGGTGAAGATATACTTCAGACTCTTGTGATCTGTGTAGATATCACATTTGTTGCCCATCAAATAGTGCCTCCATATCTTCAAAGCATGAACAACAGCTGCTAACTCGAGGTCATGTGTCGGGTAGTTCTCTTCGTGCTTCCGAAGCTGCCTTGAAGCATAAGTGATCACCTTGCCTTTTTGCATCAGCACACAACCAAGACCCTGCCTAGAAGCATCACAGTACACCACAAAGTCCTTGTTGTCATCGAGAAGCGTCAACACAGGAGTTGTGGTGAGTCGGGTCTTGAGCTCTTGGAAGCTTGCTTCACACTTCTCTGACCACACGAATGGCGTGTTGTTCTTCAGCAACTCGGTCATCGGCTTCGCAATCTCGGAGAAGTTCTCGATGAAATGGCGGTAGTACCCTGCCATCCCGAGAAAACTCCTGATCTCTGTCACTGTCTTGGGCGACTGCCACTTTGACACAACTTCGATCTTCGAGGGATCAACTGCAACTCCCTCACCTGACAACACATGCCCAAGGAATGCCACTTCTTCTAGCCAGAACTCGCACTTGCTGAACTTGGCATACAGCTGATTCTGCCTCAGCTTCTCCAGCACTATCCTCAAATGCTCTTCGGCAGTTTCTGAGAAGACCAAGATGTCGTCAATGAAAACCACGACAAACTTGTCTAACTCGTCCATGAATACGTTGTTCATCATGTTCATGAAGTAGGCAGGGGCATTCGTAAGACCGAACGATACGACAGTGAACTCATACTGTCCGTACCGGGTCACAAATGCTGTCTTGTAGATGTCCTCGGGGCGAATCTTCATCTGATGATAGCCGGATCGAAGGTCAATCTTGCTGAAGTACTTGGCCTTCCTCAACTGATCGAGAAGATCATCAATGCGTGGCAACGGGTACTTGTTCTTGATGGTCACCGCATTAAGAGCGCGATAATCGATGCACAGCCATTGCATCCCATCCTTCTTCGGTACAAACATCACTAGTGAAGCCCAAGGTGATGCACTCGGTCAGATGTACCCCTTCTGTCGGAGAGCTTCTAATTCCTCCTTCAGTGTTGCTAGCTCTAGCTTGCCCATTCTGTAAGGACTCTGTGCCACGAGTGCTGTACCCGACACGAGGTTGATCACGAACTCCACATCGCGATCTGGTGGTAACCCCGGCAGATCATCAATAAAGGCATCGGGGTACTCACAAACCGCTGGAACATCGGCCACTCTCTTCGTAGTGAGGTTGTACAGAGCTGGTACTTCCCGTGACTTCAGCGGCTCGAACGTGATCTTCGTCCCCTTCGGGTGCGTCAGGGTCACTTGTCGGGGTGACGAGGAGAAAACCCCTTTGTGAGCGGTCATCTAATCCATGCCCAGAATAACATCAATCCCATTGGACTTCAGCACGGTCAGATCCTTAATGAACATTTCCACCCCTTTGCATAGCAGGGTGCATCTGATATCTCCGAGCGGTGAGCTCGTCACAATAGGTTTTGGTCGGGGAGTCATGAGGGGAGATAGTTTGTTTACAAAGTTAGAGGACACATATGAACTAGTTGCAACAGTATCGAAAAGAATCAAAGCCTTAGTACCACAAACTAAAAACTCACTGATCACGACGTCGGGAGCGTCGGCAGCCTCCTCCTCAGTCAGGAGGTTGAGCCTCCCGCGGTCAGCGGTCGGCTGGGGAGCAGCCTGAGGTGGACTCCCTCCTGGAGCTAGTGCCCTGGCAGGTGTAGTAGCGGTCTTCTTGCTGGGGCACTCGTACGACTTGTGGCCCTGCTTGCCACAGGCGTAGCACGTCGACGTGAAACCTCCGGTGTCGGGTCTCGACGCGCTCTGCTGCGGGCGGTTGTAGCCACCACCCTGCTGCTGGTAGTTGGAGCTCCTTCCTCTGGGGTACGGTGCACGGCTTCCTCCGAAACCACATCCGGGCTGGTTGTTCCCCGGGCGGTGGCTCCCTCTCAGCAGGTTGCTCTGCCCACTCCTCGGCCTCTGGAAGGATCGGTCGCCATGGTCCCGATCTCCCACCCTCTTCTTGTCCTTCATGCGCTCCTCATGCCCCCTCCTTTCTTCCTCGAGCGTGATAGCCCTGTTCACCAGGTGGCGAAGGGACTTGTGCTCACTGGCCTTCAAGCCCTGGCGGAGACCATGGTGGAGGCCTCGCAGAAACTAGAACTGCTTCTTGTCGTCGGAGTTGGTGTCGTCAGGGGCATAGTGCATCATCTTCATGAAGTTCCTCTCGTACTCCTCCACCCTCATCGCACCCTGTGTCTTGGTGCAGAACTCCTGTGCCTTCTGACTCATGAGTTCCCGCGGTAGGTACTACTCGCGGAACACCTCACAGAACTCCAGCCCGGTGATGAAGGCTGGGTTCGGGTGGCTGTCGGAGTAGTTGTCCCACCATGACTTGGCAGGACCCTCAAGCTGGTGGACGGCGAGAGCCACACACTCTTCGTCGGTGTAGGCGGTGAGGTTGAGCTTTGTCTCGATCACACAGAGCCAGTCGTCGGCGTCGAGAGGATCGTCCGAGTAACTGAAGGTAGGGGCCTTCAGGCGGAGGAACCTCTCGATCTTCTTGGCGAAGTCCTCCTCCGGCGGGACGTTGCGGTTCTCACTGTTGACTCGGTTCTCGACGGCTTCCGCCATCCTCTGCATCAGCACAGTCTAAGTGGCCATTACCTCAACCAGGTTAGGCGGTGGTGGTGGTGGTGCCTCTCCACGACCACGACCACGCCCACGACCCTGGGGAGCTGGTGCCGGCTCAGGTCCTTCTTTAGCTTCCTCCTCTCCTTCACCATCGCCTTCACCGATGGGCGGAGGCGGTGGTGGTGGCACCACAATGCCTCGGCCTCGTCCTCGGATAAGTGCGTGTCCATGACCACGAGCGCATCCACGCCCACGAGCGGGAGCGTGGCCACGTCCACGACCACGGACTGGCGGGGCTTGCTCTTCCTCGGCTTCGGCCTCCTCGAGGCGAGCCAACAGACGTCCTGACCTCCTGATGGACATCTTACTGAAAACAAGACCAAGGGCATAGAAAACCTTAGATACATCACTCACCAACAAATTGAGTCTGATATACAAGTATGAAAATATTTCTACTAATATAATTCTAACACTCAAAGGTAAAAAGCAATAAGAACGATTAACTCCATTAAGACCAAACAATCAGCATCCATTATGAGTACATAAGTTCCCTCGAGGCTGACTCAAGCCTTGGAGGTCACACACAGCAGCGATCTAATATAGCGTTACATGATCTCAAAAGGGTGTGCACATCTAGGTGTGAAAAGACTCATAACTCCACATGCACTGGAATAGGCTCTCGGCTGCATGGAACATCTCATGGAAACTACCTATATTACAACTCTACTCTTATTAGCATGATCATGCTCCAACACGCTACTCAAATCGGGCCTTCTTGTACCTCACGGGGCAACGGTCCTCCTCGGGGAAGTCTCTGGGGAACATCCTCGTCAGCATGGCGTGAGCAGCCCTCACCTCCTGGGTCTCAACTGGAGCGGGCATGTCAGCCATCGGACACAGGTGAAGCTTGAGGGCGGACGGGTGCAGCTTGAAGGTCTCCTTGCGGATCGCCCGCTGGTACTCGGGAGGTAGCAGACCGTTGAGCTCCTGAAGCTCGTCCACACGAAGAGAGTCAGCATCCTCCCAAGTCCTCAGCATCCTCTTGCACTTGTCTAGCAAGAACACAGAGGTCCTGGTGAGTGCAGCGAGGGTGGCGGTGTTGGAGTACTGGTCCTCCACAAGGTCGGCCACCCTAGCCTTCTCACGAACGAGAGTGCGTCCCTGCGTGGTGAACTGTGCATCCTTCTGGTCCAGCTTGGCAAAGAGATGGGTGAACCTGGCCTCCTGCTTGCGTAGATCCTCCTTGGCGTAGAGCATCTCCTCACGTGCGGTCACCCTCTCAGCCTCTGCCTACCCTACCAAAGAGTTGGCGTGGCGTAACCCTCGCTGAAGCTACTCGACTCGCTGGCGCAGGGTGCGGTTCTCCACGAGCAGACTCTGGCTGCGGGGCTGAAGCTCACAGAGCTCCAGGGTAGTGTACTCCAGTTTGCTAAAGAGTGCACTCGTCTGCTCACTCAGTCGGCGGGCGTGAGTGTCGAGGTCCACGAGGTAGCTCCCGGTAGTGACGAGCGTGTCGTCGAACGCACGCAGAGGACCCTGGACAACCTCCTCCTCGTAGAGTGCTGTAGGGTCTGGCAGTCCGTCCACGATCGGAGCCACTCTGTAGTAGTCCTGGGGGATCAGCCGCAGGTCTCCAGTCCTGTAGACGTCGCGGTACCTAGCCAGCAGGTGGCGAAGTACGTGGCTGCAGGCGGTGTCCACAGCATTCCTGACGTTGAGTCCTGTGCTATGCTCGAGCATCCCGGGGAAGTCTAGACGTGCCGGGTGGGGTAGGATGGCCACCGTGCAAAGCATCAGTGGTCCTGACAGAGTGCGGACGTCCTCGACGCGGTAGGTGACGTGCGTAGGGGGAATCCCCAGCCTGAGGACGACCCGGTCCACCCAACTGGCAAGTCCCTCCATGTGCTCCGGGAGTAGCTCTATCTCCTGTCGATCCATTTCCTGTGACACGGGAGAAATTTCTAGTTAGCGTAGGTGAGAACTTTTCAAAGAAGTATAAGTTTTTGTAATATATATCAAGAGTTGTATGTAACAAAAGAGATCGTTTAGAGTCCTAATCTCTATCGACCATTTCTAAGGGCACGTGCTACCACTGGCGGAGCTGTGTATTAGCCAAGGTGGGCCGTTGCCCCCCCCTTGGCCCAAACAAAATTACCCTATATGATGTATACAGCCCACTAACTTATAGATACTACAACCCAAACAAAAGTCCTAGCTGCCCAGCAACGGCGGCGTCCTCTAAAAAAAGCAACAGTGGCGAGGCTATTCCGCTGCGCTCTGCGCATCTTCTTGGCCCTTCACGAGTTCGTGTTGACGACTTGACGCAGCACAGGCTCGCCTCCATTGCCGCCCCCAGGAAGGCAGAACCCAACCCGACTACCTGAGCCTGCCACTCGCCGGCCTGGTGACCTCCGCTCGTCAGCTAGTCGCCGGCCTCGGCGTCTGGCAACCTGCGCCGCTCACTCCCAAGGGCTAGACCCCAACCCCAATCCGTTCATTAGTTCATCCAAATATCCAATCGCTATGCCTTTCTTCCAATCTTTCTTCTTGATCTCAGGATTCATCGATTCAAGTATTGAACGGCAAGTGCATGTAACCAGGCACATTATTTGCTTGATTGTTTCTTCTTCCTTGGTTCCAAACCATTTTATTGATAGATTAGCTATTCATCTTACTGATAGGTATCAGTATCAATGGTTGAAGAGAAACCCATTTATAAAATTTAAAGGAAAATAGATGATTCAGTTCGAGAGCAAGATAAGCCTCCAGTTCTTGTCCCCTTAATTGTGTTGGAATTAACCATACCATATGCATATAATGCCATTCTTAATGCTAAAATGGCCCCCCCTACGATTGATTCCTAGCTCCGCCACTACATACTACGGTCAAGTATGGCTCTGATACCATCTATAACGCCCCGGGTTTTCAAAAGCGGAAAACCCGTCATTCTGTCTTGTGATAGTCCTTGGATCAGACGCTATCACGCACAGGCATTCATCATAGATAAATATCACAGTCATACATCGAATAAAGCATCAGAGTACGAATATTATTACATATCCTGAATAATGGAGTACATCAATACACGCCTCTTGGCGGAATAACATGAATAAGAGCCTACGCAGCGGTAGCTAGCTTCCAAAAGGTGTCTCCATCTTCATTCGTCTCCCACAGGCATCCTTGAGTGAAGCGACGTGCCCCTCAGTCGTACCATCCGTCGGCGTTGTTGTCGAAGTCTGACTCGTACCCTGCAAGCTCAGGGGCTATCCCCAAGGATAGGGATAGGTTCACATCACCAACCGTAAGCAAGCTTTAAGTGGCCTACATCTAAAGGTAAAGAGAGGAACAAGGTAGAGGCTGGGTTTCCTAAGCAGCAGCAGCATCAATATAAAATAGTATATCATCTCCATATTCCCACCAAATCCCATATCACTCATCCACGAACGATTACACCTGGTCACCCAGATCACCGTCACCATCACCTAACTCCAGCTAGGGTCGGTGCGAGAACTCCCACTCCTCACACCTCAATGATTACACCCGGATCCGCGAGGCAGAGGGAGCAACTCTCCTCTCCCCGAGTATAACCACGGCTCACCATACACTCTCATCCTATAAGGGGGAAGGTAGAAATCCCAAAACGTAAGAGTCGGAGTAAACGACGGGCATGTCCATAACCGAGGACGCGGCTATATGTATAGATCTAAACTCTGCAGAGCGTGTACACCAGTACCCAACTCAGAATAGCACTCGGACGGTGTACGGCCGACCGAGCCTACCCAACCGAACGAACACCTAGGAGTTATGATTCCATCCTGCATCTGGGCCTCGATGCGGTCCTTCGCAAAGGACCACCCCAGAACTGTGAACACGCCCCCGTGTGGCCGCACGGGGAGCGCCCAAGAGGGAAGGGACTCCACCCTACACCCTCATCACTGATACCCTCTATCCTACTAGCAAGTATGGCATCGCACTTGCTAGGGTCGAAACGGCCCTATCCCCACTCTCGGCGAGGTGGTGTGTACGAAAGTCCCGTGTAACAAAGCGACCCACTCGGTTTCAGACCGGGGCGAGCTCCTATCCTCCAAGTCATCACAAAAACCCCAACACCTGTGCTCCTAAAACAGTGTACCCGCCATAGGTACCAAACTGGGCATCGCCCGAGAAGACGACCCCTGGCCCCTGATCCCGAATCGGGTTGTCTTGAGCTCACCCCCGCGAAGTATCCCAAAAACACCTTCTCCTGCCGGTTTTCCCCACACACGCCAAGAAAACTACCACGATATCCCAACACATGCACAGCAAGCTCAGCATATCATCACGCGTAAATATAGTAGTAGTTGTAGGTCAATCAAGGACAAGGTATTTAAAAAGGGCAGTGCAAGGGTTTCATCATAATCATCATCATGCATAAGTAAAGTGCTAGCAGTTCTAAAGCAATGCCTAATGGGCATTCAAAGTAGGTCGGGCGTGAACCTGGGTATGAGTAGTCATCGTAGCCGAGGTCATCGTCGTAGTCCTGGTTCAGCTCTCCGGCTCCGACGGCTCCTAGAATCGTATTTTAATAAATAAACACGGATGCTAATAGCAATAAATCCAAGATGAAGAACAAATAAGACCCAAAAAGAGACAAACTCTAGCCTAGCGCGGAGTTTGGATTTTTAGAAGATTTCCAGAAAAGGTTTTGTATTTTTCGGAGTTAAAACGGATTTAATATGAATTTTCCAAAGAGAAAATAGATTTCTGAAAATAAAATACGCATTTACAACATTGCAAACTTTAGGTTAGCTCTTGGCTAACTCTAGCTGGCTCTAGCAGGGCGTTAAGCCGACGGCAGGCTGACTCCTGCCGGCCATGTGGCTGCCACGGCGTGGCTCTAAGCCGACACCAGCAGACGTGGCGGCCTGCGTGGCGGCATGTGTGGCGCGGCACGGGAGATCCCGGGCGCGCTTGCTGCGGCGCAGCGGGGTGCATGCCGGCATGTGGCCCAGCCCTGGGTGGCCAGCCGGGCGGATCCTCTACAGCGTGCCGTGCGTGTGCGTTCGCGTGGGGCAAAACCCCAGGGCTTAGTACCCGGCGTCGTCTCATGTTCGGCAGAATGCCGCAGTGGGGAGGCGGCGCGGGAAAGGGGCTCGCCGGCGGCACAGTACCTCGGGCTAAGCAACAAACGGCAGCGAGAGATCGAGGCGGACCCTGCGAACAATTTAAAGCCAAGAAAAGGCGGGGCTTTGACCGGGTTTGGGCGTGGCGGCGGCGACGCGGTGAAACGCACGGCGGCGCGGTGCGGATGGTCGCTGGCGTGGCGCGGGGGTGCGCAAATACGCCGGTGAGTGCATGCGTGTCTCCCCTGAGGTGAACCGGCCCCAAAGGTGGTGGCTTTGCCACTTGCCCAGCTGCGTAGGGCAAGTCCGGCCATGGCGGCGCGGCGGCGGGAGCGAAACGGCGACGACGCGGCGTAGGACGCGCTGCGGACGCGCCGGTGTGACGACAGTGATCACGTGCGTGTGTGAGTGTGCGCACGGGCTGGCGCAACACCGGGCTGGCCAAAGGCCTGGCTTCTCGTCTTTGCGTGCGAGCGCGCGAGCTCCCGCTCGACCACAACGCACATAAAGGTCGGTGAGGCGGCGACGTACACGGCCAAGAACTCAAGGGAGGGAGTGGAGGCGAGCGCGCGGTGTTGAGGGCAGTGGCACCTGCATACAAACGGCACGGCACGAAGGCCGGCACCACAAGCGACGGCGGTGTGCGCGGTGGCAGCGCGAGCAGGGCGCGTTCCCCCTCGGCACGAAGGCCGGGTCCACAACGGATGAGAGGGAGAGCGTGGCCTCACCTCGGTGACCTCTGGTCGACGTGCAGGCGTCGGGGAAGGCGGCCGGAGCAAGGTTGTCAGCGTGAGGAAGCGGCGCGGAGCAGAGGAAGCAGGGGAAGCAGGGTGTCGCGGTCCTTGGCGCCCAGGAGCTCCACGGGCTGCCTCCGGTCTTCGCGGCGGCGCCGGCGTGCTCACGGACGGCCTCCGGGCTTCCTCCTCCTCTCCCCCTTCTCCTTTTTCTCCGGCGAGCAGAGGTGTGCGGCAATGGGGAAAAATTCCCGGCGACTAGGGTTGGGAGCATCTGGGTCTGCGGCGGCGGCCTACTTATAGGGCAGGGTGCGGCGTGGACACGTGGACGGCTGGATGCTAAAGAAGGGCGCGCGGGCGCGTCACGACGGCGGCCATGGGCGGCGCTCCGGTGCTTTAGCGCTTTGGCGTGCGGCGGCGTCAGCGAAAGAAGGGAGATGACGCTGCGGTCGGGGCCCGCCTGCCTGCGTCAGCGGCAGGGTTGGTGGTAGACGGGCCTGCTTGGGCCGTGTGGAGTTGGGCCGCAGAGGAAGAACGAGGGCGAGCGCTGGTTTCGGAAAAAGAGTGGGAGGGCCTTCGGCGGACTTGTTTAGCTGGGTGAGGTGTGGTTCCGGCCCAACTAAGGTGATGAGGCTTTTCCTATTTCCTCTCTTCCTTAACCCCTAAATGTAATTGATTCAAATTTGATTCACACTCAAACAATTCCAAATAAAATCCAAATAAACTCTAATGTTCTCACACTAGCATTTTATATTTCCTAGGAATTTTTATTTAGCTCAAAAAAAATAAATCTAGGACTTTAGGAGAGAAAATAGAAGGTAACCCTATTCAATTTAACAAGCACCCAATTAAATCACCAAAAATTTTTAAATCCTCATTTTTGCTATTAACATTCCGTAATAAAATTGCGGGATGTTACAGTAGAAGTTTAGCATGAACGTGTACGTGATCTTGATCAGGGGAGTATGAGTTCTAACAAGGGTCACAACAATTTGACAAAACTCAATAAGAGAACAAGCTGCATTTGTGGAGGCTAAGAGCTAGAATCTACATATGGCTTTGGATGGGAAATTCTCATCATTGAGGAACTCATCATGTTTTGATTTTTCAAAAAAGAAAAATTTCGGATATCAAGCATCACTAAGCACAAGATCATAGCACTCTATTCTACCATATCATGTCTCACAACAACTTAGGCAAGGATCATGATTTTTGCTACCCACAGTTTTCAAGCTAAGGTTTGAACATACAAGCCAACAAACTCAAAACTTAGGTTGGATACAAAGTTGTAAGCAAGACATACGAGAAGAATAAACAGAGCAACTGTTCATCATTTCAACCATAGAGGCAAAGCATTCTTACTATGCATATCAAAGAAAACTAAGCAAACGATGATGAAAGCAAATAAATATTTTTGATCTTTTTATTTTTGTAGATTTTCTTTGGATTTCGATTTATAAGATATTCTAAAAACAAAGGAAGATACAAGTTACCTCAGGATGGGGGTCCTCCCCCAAGCTAGCTTCAGGCTCACTGCGGAGGAGGGTAGAAGAAACCCTGACTCGCGTAGTAAGCCCTCTGTGCCTCCATGTATCGCTGCTGATCCTGCTGCATGGCTGCTATCCTCTCACCAGCCTGACACTGCCACGCTGAGGTAGACTCGACGTGGGTGTTCAGCGTCTCCTCCAATCCCGTGACCTGGACGGTGAGCTCTCCCATCTGCTGCGCGAGCTGAGCATCGCGTGAAGAGGCTGAGGAGTGCCGCCGGAAGGACGAAGACGGAGGTGGACCACCGGAGCTGGAACTAGCGGGTGTAGCCCACTGAGCACTGCTCGCAAGGCCGTGCCACTCGCACTCGGGCGGTAGGTGGGCTAGTCCCAACCAGGTGCATATCTAGGTATGCCTCATCAATGAGAACTTGGGGCGTCCCGATGAAGGGTACAGAATTCCCGCTAAGAACCCCGAGTTTGAGAGCAATACGAGTCACCAAAGACGTACACTAAATAGGATCTATCATCTTGAAATTCATCAACCATTGCCGAATCATAGCTTTAACGGGAGAGATCTTGATCCGGTTAACAGCAGCGTATAATAGCATCATCTCATTGCTGCGCACGGGCCGAACATCCTCTCGTGGGAAGAGAGTAAAGGCAAGCCACTTGTGCCACAGACAGAGAGTGGGATGCACAATATCGTTGCACCGAGGTACAAACTTGACACTATAAACAAGACCAGAGATGTCTGACCAGAAAGAGTCTCGAACAAAACCCTCACAAGTCCGCTTCAAAGAAACAGCACAACAAGGACTAAAACCAAGAAGACGACTAAGTTCCTTCCAAGAAACAGGATAATCGGTCCCAAAGAGACGAAACTGAATGCCATCCGGAATCTCGGTAAGAGAGCAATGAAACTGGATGGTGAGGGGCCGAGAGACAAGCTCTGTAACTGGCGCAAACTCCTCCCAACCAAGAGCATGCCAAATGGAAGCGAACTCGAGATTCATACCTGTTTTCTCCATGAGAGCCGGGTCGAAGTCTCGGGTGTGAGCGAAGATTTGGTCCTTTAGGAGAGCGTAGGCTTGCTCCTCTCGAGCGCCCCGCAAGCTGAGGTAGGGGGTGTCGTCGACGACCTACTCCGCGGCTTGTGGCTCGACTTGCTCCTCTTGCTCTTCTTCATAATCCATCATCGATGGGCTCGGTGTCGGCTCGGCGGGGGTGGATGAACTCACGCTAGCCCGCGAACGGGAGCGTGAGCGTGTCACCCTCCGGAGAGTGTTCGCCGCCCAATTCATGCTAGCATAACAACAAGGGACAACAAGAGCAACTCGGTGATAGATTAGTGAAATCGAATGAAGTTCTTACCGAGCTTGCTCCACCAATAGCAATACTTTCAGCAACACAATAGAAAGAACACTTAATGTTCCAATCTTGAGCAAGAAATCCAAGAAAACCAAGAGAGCAAGGAGTAGAGAGGGGAGTGTGAGTTAAAAGAGTTGAATGGGTGAAGAACACCCCCTCTCCCACTGCTATTTATAGGCAAATGCGCCGGGCATCCAGACCCCAGGCCGGGCCCACCTACCCTCTGCCCTGGCCAGTGGCTCCCCAACGGCTAGCTGGGGACCTGCCTGAGTGTCTTGGCCCAAATTCCCTCGAAATATTTTTCAAATGATTTTTCTAGAATTTTCAAACTCAGAAATTATTTTCAAAAATTTTATTTGGAAAAGGGAAAGGGGCTAGATAAATCTAGCATGCAGATGCAAGGTTTTCGAAAATCAAATATGCAATTTTGGAAATAAAATTTGGAAAGGGAAATATGAGATAAATACCAGCTTTAACCTTTTTGGTAGAAAGGACCCATCATTTTTAGTCCGACGAGTTGGACTCTTCCCAGTGATCAATTCCACTCAGCACCCCACTCCTGAGAAGTAGAGGGTGGTGCCATCTCAATCTTCCACCATTCTTTCTGAATTTTCTTTTGCCTCTTTGACGGAGATTTCTTGGGGGTAATGGCTCCGTCCTTCCCCCAAGCTGCTCAACACTATCTTGCACCAAATAGCATTGCTCTTCTTTGTCCTGAAACTTGAACTTCAGGTTCCTCTTCCCAATGCGGAAACGGATTATCCTAGACCCCACATTGATTCTAGCCCGGACATCACTGAGAAATGGTCGCCCAAGGATGAGCGACATTCCTCCCTCGTCATCCATATCAAGGACCACGAAACCCGCGAAGACATAAGAGTTCTTGACCTTAACCAATATGCTCTCAACAATTCCTTCTGGATACCGTATCGTTGAATCGGCAAGTTGGATAGTCCGTGCTTTTGGAGAGAGAGCTGGATATCCCAGTTGCTTGAACATGGCCTTGGATATGAGATTAACACTTGCACCAAGGTCACAAAGGGCATGCCTGATCTTCTTGTAATAGATTGTGCAAGTAATAGTCGGATAGCCTGGATCTTTCTTGTGCACAACTGCTGATTCCTCCCATGGATTAAGAATTTGTTGTATGGGCTTTCCTGCATAGTTAGAAGCATGTGTCTTCCTAGGTGGCTTACCCTACCTAGTTGACACTACACTAACATTTTCACAAGAGGATACGGGTTGCCCCGGGATCCTCCCGTTATCAGGAGATGGAACTAAAGCAGCTGAGCCAACTGGGTTTCTAACATCTTGTTAAAACTCAGCTGACTCTTCTGAGCAGAAGAAAAACTCTCAAGCTTAACGTTGAGACTTTCCAAAGTTTTATCAAGGGCAGCTAGCTTTTTGTTAACACCTTAATTAATCTTAGCTTGCCCAAAAACAAGATCTCTCAAGGAAGGTTGGTTGGGATTGTAAGAATTACCTTGGTTACCTCCTTGATAATAAGGGTGTTGTTGATTCCACGATTGGCCTCCTTGTTGAGGTGGACGATAACCATTGTTGTTACCATTCATGTACATCACTTCCTCCTGAGTCTCCGGACAATAATTACCTGAATGCCCAGTGTTTCCACAGACTTCACAAGTCATATGAGAATTCATAGGCAAAGTAGTGGTGGCCATGGTAGCCTTCTCGCTGGTGTAGTCATCCAATCTCTTCATAAGAAGATTCAACTTGGCAGTAATCATGTCTGCTTCCTTGACAGTATGAGTACCCCTCGGTCGTGGTTGGAGTCTTTCATCACTCCACCCTTGGTTGGAAACCATCTTCTCAATGAGTAATTTAGCATTATTAACAGTGAGTGAGAAGAATGCTCCTTGAGCAGCAGCATCGATATGGCCTCGGGCTGTCGGAGTCAACCCATTATAAAAGCTTTGAAGAATGAGCCAATCCTCCATCACATGGTGAGGACAGGCCAGGACATACTCCTGAAGCCTCTCCCAAGCCTTTGGAATGGATTCACTTGCTGCTTGCTGAAAACCAGAAATCCTTCCACGAAGAGCATTGGTTTTACCCAATGGGAAGAACTTCTTGAGAAATGCCTCTAAACACTTACTCCAAGTGTTAATAGCATCACGATTCGCATAGAACCATTGCTTGGCTTTCCCCAGGAGAGAGAACGGAAACAACCTCAGACGGACAACATCCATATTTGCATCCCTGATGATGAAAGTGTTGCACAGCTCTAGGAATTGCTGCAAATGAGCATTGGCATCCTCATTTGGCTTGCCAGAGAATGGGCTAGCCTGTACCATCGTGATTAGACCTGTCTTGATCTCAAAATTTTCAGTCCCCATTGCCACCTCAGGGCCTTGCATCACCTGGTCAGCAGAAGAAGCTGAGTACTCACGAAGTGTCTTCTGGGCCATAGCGTTTGACGTGGATGGTACAAGGGAAGCTGGATCGCCTCCCGGACGAGTGCGACGAGGTGAGTCGAAATGAATTCGAGCTCTCCTCACAAGTGACTCAGGATCTTCAGTAAAATTCTCCGGTAAGTCGAAACCAGTCATACACTACCTGTCTTCATCATCCAAAGATAAAAGAAGACAATCAAGGTTTGCCTGTATTGAGAGTTGTCCTAACCTACTCAGAGTTTATAAACAGATGCAAAGCATAGTCATGATAATCCTGTGCCTTCCCCGGCAACGGCGCCAGAAATGCTTGTTGGCATTTCGTAGCGCCGTCACTTTAAGAACAGATCTGGAATCCATCCTTAGTGACAACACCAAGAAACACCTTGTAGGCACCTCTTAATGTCACAACTAACGACGCCAAGTTAGCGTGATCATCAAGACTTGCCAAAGGTTAATCTAAACGATCATGAACAAATCCGCAAGCGCACAGATAAACCATTGTACCATTTCCCCAAGGAAGGAGAATATTCCAAGGGTATCATATCCGTGGAAGCAATGCCGGATATCTTAGACTTATGCTTTTGCTTTGAATGTAAACTAAGAGATAGATATAGGAAATAACAAACTCAAAGGCAGGGTAAGATAAAAGATATAAAGGGTAGTGTGACACACACTCAAATCTACCTCTACTCTAGCACACTACGGCTTAGGGGGAACATACGAGTTAGCTCTAGATTCTAATGTACTAAACATACAAAGCTAGAAGATACAGGAGATAGGCATAAGTATTGCATGAGAGGGTAAGGTTCAGCACCCAGGTACAAATGGGGAGCTAGCCCGTGACGACCAGCACTCTGCGAAACTAGACTTTAGACTCCTACAGTAGGTACCCCAGCGCGGAGAGTTGTAATGGATCCAACAGCTGTCACCACTGCGGACCTACCTCTATCGTTACGAGGGGTATGCTCATAACTAACGTAGCCAGACAACCCAGGCACCATGCCTACGTTGCTGCTAGACTTCACCCGGCCCGGGCTATTGTGACCCAGGGTGAGAGCCACCAGAAGACTGGCAACTTAGACCGAGTACCGTAGCTTGAACACAGACCTCATGCAACGCTCTCATGCCATCTAACAAGATCAACTAAGGCTAGATATACAAACAGATATGAACTCTCTTATGTCTAGTCAACAAGATCAAAGGGTCATGTTCGTGAAGAATACGAGCCTCTAACTTATGAACAAACATATAAGGAATGAGTTTATCATCCTTCAAGTGGATCAAAAGGTAGTGTTCATGAAGAACACAAGCCTCTAAATGATGAACAAAGGATGAACTCAAGAACATATCAAGCATATGATCTACCATGACTTTATATGAAATAGCTGAATAACTGAAGTAGATCAAAGTCATACAATGAAATAAAGATAAAAGAGAACTCATACCTAGACTCCAAAGAAGACTTGGAACCTGAAGAAGAGCTACACTAGCCTACCCCCTAGCCTTGGAAACTAAAAGTGAGAGGAGGATGAGAGAGTGGTGTGTGCGAAATGGGAGTTGCTCCCCTTCTATTTATAGGCAGGGACAAGGCTTGCTCGGAGCACCAAATGGCCTCAAAACACCCGGGGATGCAGAAAGTGACCAATGAGCAAGTGACACGTGGAGGGACGAGATGGGGCGGCACTAAGGCGGTTCGGCCGATCCTAGGATCGGCCGGCCCCCTAGGCCCCCCACTCGGGGTGGTTTTCCTTTGGATGGCTGCCCTGTGGGCCCTCTGATCCTCCCCCAGTGCATGGCTTGTGTGACGCCCCAGGTTTTTAATTAACCTTAATTGCCGGTCAAACTTGTTGACTAGGGTCAAAACATGGTCAACCTGGGTCATCACCTCGAAAACCTCACCAACACTCACCCATCAGCATCTTAAGCAAGTCTAGCACACTCTCCCTAGTCAAAACCCTAGCTAAGGGGGACAAACCCTTTGATGTCCTTGTGTGATCCTGGAACTTTGGCCACGTTCTCTAAATTTTGCCTAAACACTTAAAAATCCACCAATACAAAAGTTGTGCAGAATCACTAGGGACACATTTCATCTTCAGGGTGGCATTGCTAGTTTTGAGTGGAAAAGGTGCTAAATGGCCAAACAAGCTCTGGGTCACTGTTCACCGAGACATGAAAATCCCCCAACTTGGCATTTGAAATTCTCCTCCGATTTGAACCAAATTCAAATTCGGCTTCAGCCAAATTCTAGAGGAATCACCCATCTACAACTTTCCTATCTACGGATTTTGAAGTTTATAGACAAATTCTTGAGAATCGTGCAAGTGAATAGAGGCACTTGGAACGGACCGGGCCGAAGCATGCCACGGCGCGACGTCGCGCGCGCGCGCGTCCACGCGTCGCTGCCGCGTCTCCGCTGTGCGCCGCTGTACTACGGCCGGCCGTCGGAGTCCGTGCGTGAGCTCGGCGTGAGTCAGCCTCGCACGCACCTCCAGGGGCCGCCTCGGCCGGTGAGCCCGCGCGCCACGCGGCGTGCGCGCGCTCGCCGCGGCGCCGTCGGTCCGCCCACCGCGCACGCACGCCAAGGCCGCCGTACCCGCGCATTGAAGCGCCGGGCAAGCTTAGCCGCGAAGCGAGATGCTCTGCGCGCGCGTCAGCTATAAAAGGGCACCCCCTTTCTCCTCCCGCGCGTGAGCACCACCGCCGCCGACCCTCCATTGCCGCCGCCTCGGTGAGCTCGCACTTCCGCTCGCTCCCGCCACCGGCCAAGGCTTCCAACCTCTTGCCTAGACCCCCTAGTAGCTCCCATGGCCGCGTGTTGAACTTCCCCGCCTCGAACCTCGCCAGAAACCGAGCACCCGCGGGCGCGCCACCGCGACCTCACCGCCGCCGCTCGTCGGAGCCGCCTCCGGCCACGCAACCACCACCAATCGGCCTGTGGTGAGCCCAATCACACTCCAGTGCCACATGTTTTCCTCCCCCGGCCCTGCCTCGCCGCCGGCGAACTCCCCTCCGCCGGCAAGGGCACGGTTGTAAACATCCAGGGGCAGAATTGTAAACCAGGGACCCGTTTGCAAGAGAAGTTATCTTAGTTTTATAGCAGTTTGGTCCAGTGTGTTAGAAAAAGCTTAGAAATTCATAGATAATTCAGAAAAATGCAAACCCAATTTTGTTGGTCTCAGTGAGAGTAGATCGGCAACTTCTACAAAGCATGACCATAGTTTTGACTTGTAGATTTTGAATGAAAATTCAAATTTAGTTTGACACCTTTTTGTGGTAACTCAAAATCTAGAAAGGCTATGGACCTGAATTTTGGATATGTTGCTAGACTTGTCATGATTAGCCTTTGGACCAAAAAGTTCACAAAGTTTCTAAACAGATCTTTTTATATGAATTACTTTGTATTTATGCTATTTCTGATTTACTGATTTTTGTAGCAAACTATGATTTGATTTTTGTGCTCAACATGTGGATATGTTCATGTTATGCCTAGAACTAACTTTACTGAATTTATCATGAATTTATATCTGTTAGAAATATTTAATCTTGTTTTATGCTTAGATTTATATTTAAATGCATAGTTTAAATTTCAAAAATGTTTGTGATGCACATGCTGGTGTTCTGGTCTTGTTTTAGGCCAGAGTAGCTGTAAGGTTGATTTTGGATGCAGGAGCTTTTTATTTATTTATTTATGCATTTCCTTTAATTCAATTGGCTAGGAACTGTCACCTTTGCATGTATAGGTTTAGTAGCCTTTCTTTGTCCAAGCTTGATCCAGTGGCATGAGTAGTAGCATTAGGCCAGCAAGGACCCCTGTCCTTGCTTCTATAAATTATTTGTGCTTTTAAAAAGTTAAGGTGCACATAAGCTTGTTATTAGAAGTTAATTAAGAAAATAGATCCTTTAACTTTGTGACCTTGTAAATAGTTACCTAACTTAATTTTAAGATCTCTAAATACCCCTTGCTGTTTTGAGAAATTGAATTGAAATTATTTACCTAGATGTGTACACAATTGCTATTAAAAGATTGAATAATAAATCTCACATGAAATAACAATCATGAAAGTAAACATTAATTAATTGTTGGTCAAAGATTAAACCCTTGTCCATAATAACCTTAATGAAAAGGAATTAATAATTAATTATTTGTGAAGGTGAATGTGGCCAACAAGAGTTGGATGAAATAATTAATCTATCACTCCACCTGAACCCTGCATTGCATTCCGTGTAGAGCTTCCTGACGGTAACTACGCGCTCGTGCCGGAAGCCGAGGAAGGAGGAGCTGACGCGGCGCTGCAGTACGTGGAGGTGATCGACGACACCGAGGACCCTCAGGCTAACCCTGCTGACGAAGGCAAGCCCCAGTGCATTAACCAAGTGTTTTTGAAATCTTATGCAACTATCTATGGATGATTGTGCATTTACGTTCAGGAATTGATATGAAACCCTAGATGCATGATCCCTAGGTACCTATGTCTTTACTAGAATAATAGGTCGATAGCTGCTATGCTATAGGACCGTTACAAGTCGAGTGATGCTTGTCACTCGCGAGAATAGGTTCTTATGTTGGAATCATAAGATCTCCTTAATTGGATTGCTCATGTGGTAAGAGCATGGGATGTGGGCTCCGGTCCAATGGCTTTCGTGGGTTAAGTGTTTGAACGTACTAAACACTTGTCAGAAATGGGTACAGTAAGCCTAGTACCTAAATGGGGTGGTGCGGGAACTTTGCGCTACTAATCTTAGGGTTGCGGCCCCGGGCTCGCCACCCGAGTACATGCGTGAGGCTGGGTGACCTTGGTGGCGTAGCCCAGTAAACCTTGTACTTAAGACTGTAACATCTGATCCCAATCCGAAGATTTTTGGGAACCGCCTGGTGGTTGTCCTCGCGGGGGCACCCTACCGTGTGTTTAGGTCCACCTTGCAAGGTTTAAATCAATCGATTGTCGGCCTCTCACCGTTATCTGAGACTACTTACTCCACTGGCCATGAGATCCCTAATGATGGAAGTTGATGAATATTATGCTTGATTAATGGTCTTGCACAACTTATGCTTGCAATAGTTGGCTAATTTAGAAAAGAATATTCAACTAGAACTTGTGCTAAAATCTTGAAAGTAAGGACATACTCTTTGTTTCTTTTCAGCAAAAGAAACCCCATTGGCCAAAAAGCCTTTCATGTCTAGAGTTGGTTATGTAGTTGTCACCGACGGGTAAGTCTTGCTGAGTATTAGTATACTCAGCCTTGCTATAATCTGTTGCTCCAGGTAATGCCTTTGCTGATGTGTGGCCTGGAGAGATCCCGCCTGGCTGCGAGCTGGAGTGGGTTGAAGACGATGAATGAAGGCATCATGGCAGGCCTCCTGTGATGTTTCCTCGTGCTGTTAGTTTAATTCCACTGTTTTCAAAACTCTGAACTTCGTTATCATGTCAAAAACTCCGGTTTGTAATAATTAAGCCCTTCGGGGTAAATTTGGATGTTAATCATATGTTGTTCTCTAGACTCGCCTTCGCGTGAGTTTTAATGCATATATGTCGATCCTTGTTGCTTTGTAAGTGATTTACCGGGTGTTAACCCGGCAACTAACGACAGGATGATACTTTATTATTGCTTAATGACCAAAGTGGATTGGTTTAGGCGATAGTACGGTATTTTCCTGGGCGGGTTGTCACAGCTGGCATCAGAGCAATTATATGCACCAGAGATTAATTAAAAACCTTAATCACTGGTTTTTGAATAAAATTTGCCAAGATTGTTTGGATTTGTAAAACACGTTGGTCCGTTAAGGATAAACTAGACCGAGAGGCCCTAGAGGGAATTTTGGATTCTTTCAGGTGGCTTATTAATCTATGGTTTATTGTGCTAACTCCCAGCACATTTACTTTCTGTCAGAACTTACTTTCTGTACAACCATACTAGTTCATCACGTTTTGCTATACGTGGTGGTACCACAGGAAAGTCCTGTGAGGGATGGATGGGACCTATTCAAATGGGCACCCACGTCGCGTCTGCGTCTCATCACGTTTTGCTATACGTGGTGGTACCGCATGGAAGTCATGCGAGGGATGGATGGGACCTATTCCAAAGGGAACCCACCGTCGCGTCTGTGTCTCGCCACGTTTTGCCACACGTGGACGTTCCGCATTTTGTATATGCGAGGCAAGGATCCGCTTCATTCCAAAAGGAGCGTATCTGAGGTTGGACGCTGTCCATGCAACGGCTTGACGCATGGATACCGTTTCTATAGTGAACGGTATTGTATGTGGACGCTTCCGTGACGTGCTGGCACGGAAGGTTCTTTTCTACAGGTACATAACAGCGCTTCGTTAGACGCTAAGTGAGTACCGAGTAGCTCTCGACTAGCTATTATAGGGAGAGACGAATAAAAGCCTTGCCACCGGCGCTGACTTCGAATTTTTGGCTTGATTGCCGTGTGAGGTCGAATAGGACGTCTTGCATGCATACTAAAAGTCGAAACATTAAAAATGGACCCAAAACAGAACTTATATGCTCTCTAAGAAAGATTTGCTAGTGTGTGGTTTCTGTGAACTAGATTACCTCTCATGCATAGGTGTTGTGCTGTCAAAATTCTTGTAGGATTGTTTGCTGTGTTTTTACACCCTGCTCTAGGAGTAATTAGACCAGTTGATCTATACCAAAGTTGCTCCATAACTAATCTAGTTTTTGCTCGCAAAAATTCATGGTCATAGCTTCTGTAAATCTTGAGTTGTACCCTTTTTAGTGAACTCAGGTCATGCTGTTTTTCAGGAAGGCAGAACCTGAAACTTTGCAACTTTCGACCTTGTTCCTAAATGATCTAGCTCAACCTTTGAATACCAAAAGTGTGTATAAAAACCTTACGGAGTAGCCTGTAAAATTTGAGAATTTTAGGGGTTCTGGATTTTTAGTTATGAATTTTTATTCACAGCTGCCAGAATTTGCACCATTTGACATGTTGCTCTCTTTTGAGTTCTAACATGCGTTACATTTTTGTACAGATGGCTGCCCCCGTGTTTCTCGAGTACGGCGCTGACGGTTCGGTCCGTACCAACGGACTGCACTGGGAGGGTTTTCCACGCCTTGCGTGGGAGGCACTCAGCGCTGCCGGCTACACCATTCCGCCCATCTACGAGGCACTCGAGTTAGAGCACCTGGGCGTGCCTCGTTGCAGAGTGACCATCACTGTACCACCTCACCTGGACCACCCCGACTGGTTCGACTTGAGCTCTGTGTACTGGGGTTTTCATCTGCAGGAGTCCTTCGAGTCGGCTGCCCTCTGGGTATTGACGGATTTCTGCGACCGTAACCCGACGGTGGTAGCACTGTCACCATTCGGACTGTTTCCGGCGGTGAACCCGCACGATCCGGCATGGAGGGACCGTGTGGACCACCTATAGGAGTTACTGATGCTCGCAGTCCCACTGGACGTCACGCAGACGCTAACGCATTGCCTGGACGCTGTGTTCACACTCCAGGGGCTGTGTAACACCACCCAGCTGATGATCAGCCAGCAACAGGAGTCGGCTCGGCTGGCCTGGCACAATCTCTCAGCAGCGTACCAGCAGCTGAGCTTCACTCTCGCCCAGACTCAGCAGGAGAACGACGGACTACGTGCCAGGAGGTTCCAGTTGGAGTTAGAGAGAGGTGACCGCCTACAGAGAATCTTAGACCTGGAGGCAGAGGTCACTACCCTTGAGGAGGACGTGGACACTAGAGAGATCGAGAGGTTGACACTGTTACAGAACATCATCAAGATGCAGCAGCAGGTAGAGGAGGCTGAGGTACAGGTAGCAGCTCTGCAGGCCATTGTGGCTCTGCAACCACCACCTCCAGTGCAGGCACCTCCGGAGGAGCAGCAGGGTCAGTCTGGTCTTGACCAGGAGAGTCAGGCTGGACCACCGCTACCGACCCCACCGGCTACACCTGCTGGCAGTGGTGCTTCGGTCGGCAACTAGGTTGCCGTAGTGTTGTGATCAGATGGGTCATACTCCGGTGTGTAGCCTTTTGGTTGGTTTGTGGTAGGTAAGCATAGGAGTATGCTTTTGTGCAGCGTGACTGCAATGTAACCCAGGTTGTAATGTGGTAATTTCAAACCTTGGAACCTTTGTAATGTTCTGTGAACACCTTATCCGTAATGTTTGTTGTAAGGGAATGCTTAAGCAATTTGTGATCAGAATCGAGTTCGGTGTTGTATACCAAGCTTGTTTGGAATTTTGTGACGGTCGTGCTCTCAAAATCTCAGCAATCGTGCACTTTCTTATTGAAAGTCATGCAATTTTTAACCCAATCCTGGCTGCTGTCCAAACAGCGAGACAAGGCTTAGGAAAGGGAGTTTTCGAGCAATTGAACGTCGAAATCTTTTCATCCGTTGAATACCCAAGTTGTGCGGAATATTGCCATGACCGCGCTCACCAAAATTCAGCATTTGTGCATAAGGGTAGAGAGAACTACGGAGTTTTCGGTGAGTGTCGGCCGGCTGCCAGGACAGCTGGGTGGCTTTCCGCAATGGCATTCTTCGGGCATGCGAAGTTGAAGTTCGCCACAATGTGGAATGCCAACTTTGGGGCGTATGAAATTTGGCATCTACTAACCAAATTTGGAGAATATTTCGGTGACTAGGCTGTTGGATGTGAAGTACTCTTGTGACTGTGTTGCTGCAAATGTCGAATGAATGCGCGAATGAGCTTTTGTCATGCATCTTTACACTTGTCATTTCTTTCTAAGCAAGATTATGGCTATGTGTCTAATAAAGGCTCGCATTTCAGATGGTGGGACCAACACGCAGCTCCCCCAACGGTTTCGGAACGTCGGGCAGTGGTGAACTACCACCGCCACCGCCCATGACGCCGTCGGAGGCATTCATGGCCACTCAGACCGAGGTGCTGCGCCAAATCCTACAGACGCAGCAACAAATCGCCCAGTAGCTGAACCAAAGGCCGCCACATGGGCCAAATCATGAGGGGCCAAATCAGGTCACCACCTACCCTCAGTTCATCGGGATGAAGCCCTCGACCTTTTCCAAGGCGGAAGACCCCCTTGAAGCTGAGGCATGGATCAAGGCAATCGAGGCCAAATTCTCTACCTTTGTGCTGCCTTGCTCAGAGGAAAACAAGGCCAACTTCGCAGCTCTGCAACTACGAGGTGACGCCTTAATGTGGTGGGATCATTTCAAGACCATGCAGCAGGGGCATGCTGTCACTTGGGATGAATTCAAGCAAGCTTTCAAGAGCCATCACATTCCTAAGGGATTAATGGATAGAAAGATGAGGGAGTTGCTGGCCCTCAGGCAGGGATCCGATACTGTGTATCACTATGCACAGAAATTCAATAGCCTTTGCCAGTATGGCGGACATCACGTGGATACCGATGCAAATAAAATGGAAAGGTTCCGTGATGGTCTGGATGGTGAGTTGTACGAACGGCTGAACTTGATCGAGCCCAACAGCTTCCATGAACTCGTAAACAAGGCTATATCCCAAGAGGATGCTATGAAGAAAGCCCAGAGAGACAAGAAGAGGCAGGCTGGTTTTGCTTCGGGCAGTGGAACTAACAAAAAGTTTCGCTTTGTGAAAAAGAATGTTCCTAACTCATCCCAGCAATCTTCAACTGGACGCTGGACTATGAAGCCATCACAGAGCAAGCCTTCAGGGAATTTCCAGTTCCGCAACACTCAGCAGCAGGCTCCCAAGCCTAATGCACCCCCACGTAACCCTGGTGATCACCGCTGTTACAACTGTGGACAGCCGGGGCACTATATCAATGACTGCCCCAAGCCCAGGCAGAACAAGCCCAACCCACAGAATCAAGGTGCAGGGCCCAAGCCGGCCAATCCGGCTAAGAAGCCAATGGTGCAAGTCCGCCAAGGCAAGCTGAACTTCACCACCATGAGTGGCATACCGGAGGGAGCTACAGTGCTTACGGGTACATTCTCTATCAATGACAATCCCGTTAAAATATTGTTCGACTCCGGGGCCACTCATAGTTTCATAAGTGAAAAGCTAGTAGGCAAATTGGGTTTAAGTGGTTCACATGTTAAGGAGGCTTTTACAATTGTCACTCCGGGTGGAAAAATCTCTTCCCACACCTTAGCCCTCGGAGTACCATTGACATTGGGGAGTAAAATGGTTAAATCAAACCTCATTGTCATAGGCCTAGAGGGTATGGATGTTATCTTGGGTATGGATTGGATGACCCGACATAAGGTGGTTCTAGATATATCAGGCCGAGTTGCAGCAATCAATTCACCTACGGTCGGGCACACCACATTGTACCTACCTTTTAAGGATGGTGCAGACCCTTGTGCCTATGTGACCATTATCTCTCACCTTGAAGAAATTCCAGTAGTTTGTGAATATCCTGATGTCTTTCCCGATGAGTTGCCTGGCATGCCACCAGACAGGGATGTCGAGTTTGTGATTGAACTCCAACCGGGCACTGCGCCCATTTCTAAACGACCTTATCGTATGCCTCCCAAGGAATTAGCTGAACTGAAAAACCAACTCCAGGAATTGTTAGATAAGGGCTACATTCGCCCAAGTTCTTCTCCTTAGGGTTGTCCCGCACTCTTTGTCAAGAAGAAAGATGGTAGTTTGAGGCTATGTGTTGACTACAGACCGCTCAATGCGGTGACCATCAAAAACAAATATCCTCTTCCCCGCATTGATGTTCTTTTTGATCAGTTGGCTGGAGCCAAAGTTTTCTCCAAGATCGATCTTCGTTCTGGTTATCATCAAATCAAAATTCGACCTTGTGACATTCCCAAAACTGCTTTCTCCACTCGTTATGGTCTCTACGAGTTCTTGGTGATGTCATTCGGTCTCACAAATGCCCTAGCCTACTTCATGTATCTCATGAACTCCGTATTCATGACGGAGCTTGACAAATTCGTAGTGGTCTTCATCGATGATATTCTAATCTATTCCAAAAATGAGAAGGAACATGCCAAACATCTTCGAATTGTCCTACAGCGTTTGAGAGATCATAAGCTTTATGCTAAATTCTCCAAATGTGAATTCTGGTTGGATAGTGTGAAATTCTTGGGGCACACTATTTCCAAAGATGGCATATCCATAGATCCTAGCAAAGTACAAGAGGTGATGGATTGGAAACCACCCAAGTCCGTACACCAAATCCGCAGTTTTCTAGGTTTGGCGGGTTATTACCGTCGATTCATTCCGGACTTCTCTAGGATCGCTAAACCTATGACTGAACTGCTCAAGAAAGGAGTGAAATTTGTATGGAGTGAAGCATGTGAGAAAGCCTTCCACACGCTGAGACAACACTTAACTTCAGCCCCAGTGCTAGTGCAACCGGATAATTCCAAACCTTTTGAAGTTTTCTGTGACGCGTCAGGCACTAGTCTCGGTTGTGTTCTCATGCAAGAGGGCCGAGTCATTGCCTATGCCTCACGAGCACTTCGACCCCATGAGATCAATTATCCCACCCATGGTCTAGAGCTAGCAGCGGTTGTTCATGCTCTTAAGATTTGGAGACACTATTTAATGGGCAATCGTTGCAATATCTTCACCGATCACAAGAGTCTCAAATATATCTTCACTCAATCGGATCTCAACATGAGACAAAGGAGATGGCTTGAGTTGATTAAAGATTATGATTTAGAAGTGCGCTATTACCCCGGGAAAGCCAATGTTGTTGCGGATGCTCTTAGCCACAAAGTTCACTGCAACCATCTAGAAGTGGAGCCGTATAGTGACACCTTGTGTGAAGACATGAGGAAGCTTAACTTGGAAGTGGTAGAGAAAGAAAATCTATATGTCCTAACTGCCGAATCCAATCTTTATGATAGAATTGTCACTGCTCAACGCAATGACGAGGGCATACAGCTAATCAAACAGAAGTTAGCAGAAGGAGGTCCCAAGTATACTTGTTTCCAGGGGGATTCAAACGATGTGGTATGGTTTGGGAAACGTCTTGTGGTTCCCACTGACCAAGAAATCAAGAAAACAATCCTTGATGAAGCTCATCTTTCCTAATTCTCTATTCACCCCGGAAGCACTAAGATGTATCAAGATCTGAAGGAAAATTTCTGGTGGTCCAATATGAAAGTCGATATAGCAAAATATGTGTCAGAGTGTGATACTTGCCACAGAATGAAAGCAAGCCATTTGAAATCGGCAGGTGTACTCCAACCCTTGTCGATACCTATGTGGAAATGGGATGACATAAGTATGGACTTCATTGTGGGTTTACCCCTGACTGCTAGAAAGAAGGATTCTATTTGGGTTATCGTGGACAGACTCACCAAGACTGCCCATTTCATTGCAGTTCATACTACTTATTCAGTGCAGCAATATGCAGAGTTATATATGGATCAAATAGTCCGTTTGTATGGAATTCCGAAGACCATAATCTCGGATAGAGGAACTCAATTTGTAGCTCATTTCTGGGAGCAATTGCATGAATGTTTAGGAACCAAGTTGATCCGTAGTTCCAGCTATCACCCGCAGACCGATGGTCAGACGGAAAGGGTAAATCAAATTTTGGAAGACATGCTACGGGCAAGCATCCTACATTTTGATAAAAGTTGGGACAAGTGTTTGTCCTTGGCAGAGTTCTCTTATAACAATAGCTACCAAGCTAGTTTGAAGATGGCACCGTTCGATGCTCTTTATGGACGGAGATGTCGTACCCCTTTGAACTTGTCAGAAGCCGGAGAAAGGACACTCTTTGGTCCGGAATTAGTCAAAGACACCGAAGAGAAAGTGCAAGTGATAAGGGAGAACTTAAAGTTAGCACAGATGAGGCAAAAGAGCTATCATGATAGAGGAACGGCACCCCGACAATTTGAAGTTGGTAATTATGTATACCTAAAGGTTTCACCAACCAAGGGTGTGCAAAGGTTAGGTGTGAAGGGAAAGTTAGCCCCGCGCTATATCGGACCTTATGAAATCATTGAAGTATGTGGGCCAGTGGCTTATCGCATCCGACTTCCGGAGCGGTTCTCCGCAGTCCACAATGTATTTCATGTGACCCAATTGAAGAAAGGCGTGCCTGTGCCTGAAACCGAAGTGATCACAGAAGCAAATGCTTGGATTGAGCCGGATTTCTCGCTCATCGAGCATCCCATGAGGGTGTTGGACAAAAAGGAGAGGAAGACCCGAAGACAAACCGTAAGGATGTACAAGATACAATGGAGTCATCATACGGAGGAGGAAGCAACTTGGGAGACGGAAGAGTATCTCAACACCAAGTACCCTGGTTTTCTGCAATCTCGAAACTGTGAGTTTCTACTACCTACCTTGTTTTTCTTGGATCGAATCTCGGGACGAGATTCCGTTTAAGGGGGGTAGGCTGTGATGCCCCAGGTTTTTAATTAACCTTAATTGCCGGTCAAACTTGTTGACTAGGGTCAAAACATGGTCAACCTGGGTCATCACCTCGAAAACCTCACCAACACTCACCCATCAGCATCTTAAGCAAGTCTAGCACACTCTCCCAGGTCAAAACCCTAGCTAAGGGGGACAAACCCTTTGAAGTCCTTGTGTGATCCTGGAACTTTGGCCACGTTCTCCAAATTTTGCCTAAACACTTAAAAATCCACTAATACAAAAGTTGTGCAGAATCACTAGGGACACATTTCATCTCCAGGGTGGCATTGCTAGTTTTGAGTGGAAAAGGTGCTAAATGGCCAAACAAGCTCTGGGTCACTGTTCACCGAGACATGAAAATCCCCCAACTTGGCATTTGAAATTCTCCTCCGATTTGAACCAAATTCAAATTCGGCTTCAGCCAAATTCTAGAGGAATCACCCATCTACAACTTTCCTATCTACGGATTTTGAAGTTTATAGACAAATTCTTGAGAACCGTGCAAGTGAACAGAGGCACTTGGAACGGACCGGGCCGAAGCACGCCACGGCGCGACGTCGCGCGCGCGCGCGTCCACGCGTCGCCGCCGCGTCTCCGCCGTGCGCCGCCGTACTACGGCCGGCCGTCGGAGTCCGTGCGTGAGCTCGGCGTGAGTCAGCCTCACATGCACCTCAAGGGGCCGCCTCGGCCGGTGAGCCCGCGCGCCACGCAGCGTGCGCGCGCTCGCCGCGGCGCCGTCGGTCCGCCCGCCGCGCACGCACGCCAAGGCCGCCGTACCCGCGCATTGAAGCGCCGGGCAAGCTTAGCCGCGAAGCGAGATGCTCTGCGTGCGCGTCGGCTATAAAAGGGCGCCCCCTTCCTCCTCCCGCGCGTGAGCACCACCGCCGCCGACCCGCCATTGCCGCCGCCTCGGTGAGCTCGCACTTCTGCTCGCTCCCGCCGCCGGCCAAGGCTTCCAACCTCTTCCCTAGACCCCCTAGTGGCTCCCATGGCCGCATGTTGAACTTCCCCGCCTCGAACCTCACCGGAAACCGAGCACCCGCGGGCGTGCTGCTGTGACCTCGCCGCTGCCGCTCGCCGGAGCCCCCTCCGGCCGCGCAACCACCACCAATCGGCCTGTGGTGAGCCCAATCACACTCCAGTGCCACATGTTTTCCTCCCCCGGCCCTGCCTCACCACCGGCGAACTCCCCTCCGCCGGCAAGGGCACGGTTGTAAACATCCAGGGGCAGAATTGTAAACCAGGGACCCGTTTGCATGAGAAGTTATCTTAGTTTTATAGTAGTTTGGTCCAATGTCTTAGAAAAAGCCTAGAAATTCACAGAAAATTCAGACAAATGCAAACCCAATTTTGTTGGTCTCAGTGAGAGTAGATCTGAAACTTCTACAAAGCATGACCATAGTTTGGACTTGTAGATTTTGAATGAAAATTCAAATTCAGTTTGACACCTTTTTGCTGTAATTCAAAATCTAGAAAGGCTATGGAGCTGAATTTTGGATATGTTGCTAGAATTGTCATGAGTAGCCTCTGGACCAAAAATTTCACAAAGTTGCTGAACAGATCTTTTTATATGAATTACTTTGTATATATGCTATTTCTGATTTACTGATTTTTGTAGCTCAACTTGTGGTTATGTTCATGTTATGCCTAGAAGTAACTTTCCTGAATTTATCATGAATTTATCTCTGTTAGAAATATTTAATCTTGTTTTATGCTTAGATTTATATTTAAATGCATAGTTTAAATTTCAAAAATGTTTGTGATGCACATACTGGTGTTCTGGTCTTGTTTTAGGCCAGAGTAGCTGTAAGGTTGATTTTGGATGTAGGAGCTTTTTATTTATTTATTTATGCATTTCCTTTAATTCAATTGGCTAGGAAATGTCACCTTTGCATGTATAGGTTTAGTAGCCTTTCTTTGTCCAAGCTTGATCCAGTGGCATGAGTAGTAGCATTAGGCCAGCAAGGACCCCTGTCCTTGCTTCTATAAATTATTTGTGCTTTTAAAAATTTAAGGTGCACATAAGCTTGTTATTAGAAGTTAATTAAGAAAATAGATCCTTTAACTTTGCGACCTTGTAAATAGTTACCTAACTTAATTTTAAGATCTCTAAATACCCCTTGCTGTTTTGAGAAATTGAATTGAAATTATTTACCTAGATGTGTACACAATTGCTATTAAAAGATTGAATAATAAATCTCACATGAAATAACAATCATGAAAGTAAACATTAATTAATTGTTGGTCAAAGATTAAACCCTTGTCCATAATAACTTTAATGAAAAGGAATTAATAATTAATTGTTTGTGAAGGTGAATGTGGCCAACAAGAGTTGGATGAAATAATTAATCTATCACTCCACCTGAACCCTGCATTGCATTCTGTGTAGAGCTTCCTGACGGTAACTACGCGCTCGTGCCGGAAGCCGAGGAAGGAGGAGCTGACGCGGAGCTGCAGTACGTGGAGGTGATCGACGACACCGAGGACCCTCAGGCTAACCCTGCTGACGAAGGCAAGCCCCGGTGCATTAACCAAGTGTTTTTGAAATCTTATGCAACTATCTATGGATGATTGTGCATTTACGTTTAGGAATTGATATGAAACCCTAGATGCATGATCCCTAGGTACCTATGTCTTTACTAGAATAATAGGTCGATAGCTGCTATGCTATAGGACCGTTACAAGTCGAGTGATGCTTGTCACTCGCGAGAATAGGTTCTTATGTTGGAATCATAAGATCTCCTTAATTGGATTGCTCATATGGTAAGAGCATGGGATGTGGGCTCCGGTCCAATGGCTTTCGTGGGTTAAGTGTTTGAACGTACTAAACAGTTGTCGGAAATGGGTACGGTAAGCCTAGTACCTAAATGAGGCGGTGCGGGAACTTTGCGCTACTAATCTTAGGGTTGCGGCCCCGGGCTCGCCACCCGAGTACATGCGTGAGGCTGGGTGACCTTGGTGGCGTAGCCCAGTAAACCTTGTACTTAAGACTGTAACATCTGATCCCAATCCGAAGATTTTTGGGAACCGCCTGGTGGTTGTCCTCGCGGGGGCACCCTACTGTGTGTTTAGGTTTACCTTGCAAGGTTTAAATCAATCGATTGTCGGCCTCTCACCGTTATCTGAGACTACTTACTCCACTGGCCATGAGATCCCTAATGATGGAAGTTGATGAATATTATGCTTGATTAATGGTCTTGCACAACTTATGCTTGCAATAGTTGGCTAATTTAGAAAAGAATATTCAACTAGAACTTGTGCTAAAATCTTGAAAGTAAGGACATACTCTTTGTTGCTTTTCAGCAAAAGAAACCTCATTGGCCAAAAAGCCTTTCATGTCTAGAGTTGGTGATGTAGTTGTCACCGACGGGTAAGTCTTGCTGAGTATTAGTATACTCAGCCTTGCTATAATCTGTTGCTCCAGGTAATGCCTTTGCTGATGTGTGGCCTGGAGAGATCCCACCTGGTTGGGAGCTGGAGTGGGTTGAAGACGATGAATGAAGGCATCATGGCAGGCCTCCCGTGATGTTTCCTCGTGTCGTTAGTTTAATTCCGCTGTTTTCAAAACTCTGAACTTCGTTATCATGTCAAAAACTCCGGTTTGTAATAATTAAGCCCTTCGGGGTAAATTTGGATGTTAATCATATGTTGTTCTCTGGACTCGCCTTCGCGTGAGTTTTAATGCATATATGTCGATCCTTGTTGCTTTGTAAGTGATTTACCGGGCGTTAACCCGGCAACTAACGACAGGATGATACTTTATTATTGCTTAATGACCAAAGTGGATTGGTTTAGGCGATAGTACGGTATTTTCCTGGGCGGGTTGTCACAGCTTGATTTGGTATCCGAGGTGGGCCCTTTGATCCATGTGAAGTCCATGTGGCGTCCTCTGATTCGTCGGTGAGTGCCTCCCCTGGATCGATGACGTGGAATGCCATGTTTCCCTTGGTGGCAGCCACCTCCTCAGCTGAGTTGGCATGGTTTCTCCATAGAAGGTGGGTTTCCATCTCTTTTAAGGGGTAAATCACCTACATACAAATAATCTCCAAGGACAAGTGGAACTACATTATTCAAATCAAAATGCAAGTAAATAATGCATATGCCTCCATTTATGTGAGAATATTGAGGGCTGAAAGTGGTACTTTTTAGCCGTCAACAGCCGCCAGGTTGATTGCAACCAACACAGCCAATGCACGTAAAAAGAAAGAATTCCATCATCTTGGCCCTGGAGGTTACGCGATGGCCCTGCCCAAATGGGATCGGATGGAGCAAGAGATAATGACACGTGGAATCGTACCGGCAACTCTAGAGTGGCCTGACCGAGCGCGGAATTACTATTATGCACATGGTGGCACGCTCAATCCCGAAGATGGATCATTAATACCGGGGGAGCAACTAAGACAGACAGCTGCAAGGCTTGTTGATTTGATTAGGGCTGCTACCGAAGGAACATTCATAGCTGATCGAGAGAAGGACAAGCTTTCTGCTGCAATAGGCACTAAAGAACATGGTGGACGTTGCCGAGGCAAAGGTGTGATTCCATGGAAAGTCGCATGGCATGAGCACATTGACTCGTATAAGAAGCCCAAAAGAACAAGGACGAACAAGATAGGAAAATCAGACAATTGCAAGAGCGCATAGAAATGACTGAGGCAAGAATGGAGGCCATCATTGACCAGTGTGTGGCCCTTGCCCTTAACAAACAATCATCTCAGCAAGAGCCTATAGATGAAATGAGCCTGCCATCTACTAAGGGGAAAAGTAGTGTCGCTTCAACGGATGCAGCACCAGCAAACACGGAAGCACCGGTCAAGGAAGCAGAAGCACCCCTAGCCTCACCAGAAGCACCGGTTGCCTCACCAGAAGCACCCCAAGCCTTAGCAAAAGCAACCGAGGTCTTCCACGAATGGTTCCCCGTGGATGACATCACAGTGAGGTCAGCGTGTGAGCTTCACGCTCAACTCAGAAACAAGATGTTACCGGTGGCTTATGGTGTTGCTGAGGTCCCGGAACTGGGGGAAACTTTCATGGGTGTGGAATTCCGTAAATCATTTTACCATAAAGTTGCCGTCGACTGAGTGGTCCCTGGTTGGGAAGACCTCGAACTGGAGTTACCGGGACCTGATGGGGAAGAGGTGCTTGGAGATACCGTGCACTGTTGGGTATTGTGGGCCAAGGCTCACATAAAGATTACGAAACCGGTCAAGGAAGCACCCCTACCCTCACCAGAAGCACCTCTTCCTGAGGCCTCATCTACACCCCCCGTGCATTAAGGTGAAGATCATCAACTACCGTCATCTCCAACAGGAAGCATGAGTCCTCTAGTTGATCGGGACCCAAGCGAGAGTCCGCCCCCTCAGCATGATGAGTATGTTAAGGGCAAGGGTACCAAACGACGAACTACGCATCATCCTCCGCCCCCTCCTCCAAAGAAGCAGACGAAGCCCAAGAAGAAGAAGCCTCAACCGAAATTATCTTATGAGAAAACTCAGGAGGAGCTAGATGCTTCAGTGCGGGCTGAGCTTGATAGACAAATATTCAAAGCGAAGAAGCCACCTGTTGAGAAACCAATTGACCGGGTGAAATTTCATTGCTTCATGAAAAAATGTTGGAGGATAAACGAATAAATGCCCAGGCACCTCCTTTGAGTGACTATAACCGACAGGCACTCCAAATGCACAAACAGAAGAAGCAGGTGAATAAATCTAAATCTACAATTTCACAACTAGGCACCCAGTCAAAGCAATCTGTCTCCCCCATCAAGGTGCTTTCTACGCTTGAGCTGCATATGCTCGTATTCAATAAGGATTCAGGTCTGACTCCTGGTCGAATCCGAGGGGATGAACCAATCCCAAAGCATGAAGGGGCAAATAGACCGAAGTATGAGTGGGGTAAACCTCTTGTGTGGCCGCAGTTGGTGCCGTTTCTTCCAACGAGAATGCATGAACTACACGATTGGTACATGGCTGCGTCAGCCAGCGGTGTAACCTATGTGGAAATTACCATAGATGATCAACATTATTTCCGTGGCCGAGAAACTTTTGGTGTGGAATTTGACCAATTTTGGTACTTATTCAATCAAGATGCAATTGACTCAGGACTCATCGCTTGCTGGACTCTGTAAGTCTCGAAAATAATGATCTAGACATTCTACCTTATCTTAAATTGTGTTTAATTTGAATTTAATTTCAATCATGCAGCTTTGAGATGCAGCGGTGCTGGAGGAGAGGAATAAGGGACGTCGGCTTCATGGATCCACTAATGATAAATCAGACTTGTGTCAGAAAATGGGAGCTGGCCACATTGGACTATATATATTTGTTTCTAGAAAAACAACATGAGAAGGGTATCATACTTCTGCCATACAACTTCGGGTGAGCAACATGTATCTCATCTATTGTATCTTTTTTAATTGACATTGCATATATATTTCAAGAAACTAATACTTCTACACGTATGCACAGCTTCCACTGGATTCTTTTTGCATTCTGTCCGTCTCTAAGCAAGGTCTTCATCTTCGACTCTTTGAGGGCAACCACAGACAAAAGCACATACCAAGATGTCGTAGAAATGATCAAACTTGCATGGACTCGCCTCTGTGTAGAGCACCCGGGAGAATACAAAGAGAACCTTTATTTCCACTATGATTTCTCTGTATGTGTATTCTACTAGTCCGCATATCTCATGTCTTCCAATATAATTCAACATATTTCATAACCTTGTTTTCGCACATGTGCAGTGCTTGCCACAACCTTCAGGTACCAATTTGTGCGGATACTATGTATGCGAGTTCATGCATACCTTTTCAAGCCTCGCACAAGGTACCAACCTTGAAGACAGGGTGTGTCCACTGAACTAAACGACACATGCATGTAGTTCTTATTTGTCCATGTTCTTTTTTTGTACTAGTTCTTATTCTTTGTTCATATTCTTTTGTAGATTGATGACATCAAGGAGGGGCTCCTCGAGTCGGAAAGAATCCGGTTAATTCAAGAACAACTATGTTGATTTCTTCCAGATGAGGTGATTACGCCAGGTGGAGAATTCTATTCAGGCTTATCATCTGATATTGTAACGGGGAAGTCCACGGAAGAAGCATTAGGGAAGTCCACGGCAAAAGCAATAGGGAAGTCGACTAAGCAGGGGAGCAAGAGAGGAAAAAGCTCTGCAAATGACCAATCGTCAGGGAGCAAAAAAACTAATATTAAACCCTGCTGACCTTTGACGCAATGTATTATATACACTAATATATATTTTTTGTATTTCTGTATGCACAATATTATATATGTTCTTGCATTAGATCAACTACCGGATTTGAGATAATACATGCATACGAATATATGTACTAGTATAATATTAGATATTATACTAGTACATATATACGTATGCATGTATAGTATTATCTCAAATATTTTATATGGCACACGAATATATATTATAGCATATTAGGCATTAGGATTAGTATACGTAAATCAATCAAATACGATAGAATTAATAAACCAGAAAACAATAAAGAAAAAGAAAAAAGAAAAAAAATAGTACCGGTTGACATCAAGAACCGGTACTAATGTGTACCATGCCACGTCGCCGGGGGCGGGCACATTAGTACCGACTCCCAATACCAGCCGGTACTAATGTGACTTCACATTAGTACCGATCGAACAATACCAGTTTGGAAACCCGTACTAAAGGGGGGTTATGGACCGGTACAAATGTACGTTTCCCTAGCAGTGAATGGCTGTGACTTAGGCCTTGTTTAGGCTTTGTTTGGTTCCCATAAGTAGAGTGACTTAAAGTGCAAAAAGTGCAAAATAAGTCACTAGGGAAACCAAACAGCTCTGACTTATAAGTTGCATAAGTAGCTCCACCCTTACTTAAAGTGACTTATTTTACACTTTTCCCTTCTACCCCGGGTGGGTCCCACCACCACCCTATCCACTCACCCCGCGCCCCCTCCCCCAGTCTCCTCCGCTCCCCCAACACCAGCGGCGCGGCCTCCTCCGTGCCGCCCCTCCATTGCGCTGCCACCACTAGGGGCGCGGCCTCCTTCGCGCCGCCACCACCGGCGGCCTGGTGTCCTCCGTGTTGAATCCCTCCTCTGCTCCTCCACACCAGGCGAAGGAGAGGTACCTGGAGCGCTGAAGTGCACCGCCGGGATCCGACCACCATGCTGGAGAATTGGCACATGCCAGAGTACCGGATCAGAGGAAAGTGGAAGGACGGTGCCCAACCAGCCTCCTCTCCGCCCTCTCCTCTATGGCGGCGAGCAGCAGCTCTATCGGAGGAGGCCCCTCCCCAGCCACCAAGATCCGCGGTGGAGGAAGAGGCTGCTCGCACCGGCCGCCGCCCTGGGCTGGTATGCTGGAGGCCGTGCCGCTCCACGCGTAGGCGCGGAGTCGACACGCCTCTTTCCCACGCAGGTCGGCGAGGACCTCGGCTGTAGAATCCGGTGGCAACGCAGGTCGGCGAGGACCTCGGCCAGCGCAAGCTCGGCGTATGCGCTCGCCGCGCTGGCGAGCACCTGGGGGTCAGCGTGGTGGCAGCGCAGCACCGTGACAACCTCCAGGAACGATGCCGGCGAGAGCGCGGCGAGCTCAGTGGCCCACCACCCCGGCGGCGATCTGGTCGAGAACAATGCCTCATTGCAGATCCTGAGCGCGACGGTGTCCACAGCGCGGCGCACGACGCCGAGCTCCTCGGTCGCCTTCTCGAACGCGTCGGTGCCGCCCGGGAGCGCGGAGAGGTCGAGTTCGACAGCGGCGGAGGGGTCCTTGGTTGCCGCCGCGACGGCCCGGCGGATGTAGCCGCACCTGGTAGCCCCATGAGGAGCTCTGCGTGAGGAGCTCCGGTGGATCTGGCGCCGGGGAATCCGGAGCTTCCCTGTGCCAGTCGACGGGGAGGAGAAGGAGAGGAGGCGGGAGCGGCAGTGGATGGCGTCGGTATCGTAGGCGGCCCTATAGTTGAATCCGGCGGCTGGGGCGTCTTGGACGGCGGCGACGTCTTGGACGGTGACGGGGAGGACGGGTGGTGCAGGGGTGCGCGAGGAGCTCTGGTGGGGATAAGAAGGGGGATGCGGTTTGGGAGTAGCAGAGGCTGGTGGCAGGAAAGGGGTAGGGAACATGGGTAAAATTGTCTTTGCTAACTGACTTATAAGTCACTGCAACCAAACATAACTGACTTAAATTCAACTGACTTATAAGTCGGGTGACTTATAAGTCACCCTACTTATGGGAACCAAATAGGGCCTTAGATGGGTGAAAGTGGTGAAATTTTGGCGCGTGAGTAAGCGCGCGTAGAGTGAAGAAATGAACTAACACGGTCTTCTAAGTGAGAATTTTGGTGAAATTTTAGCTAAGCCCATTAGTCCTTGCACTGCCAGCGACCGCGTGATCCGCCAGAGGGACAGCTAGCTGGGGTTGCGGAGCTTTTCGGAGTGTGAGTACGTATGTACGTGACTCTATGTGACAGTGCGAGGGCCACCGCGACGAGCTCTCGGCCGCTGTTTGCTCAAACGCCGAACTGCACAACGGGAAATCGAACCATTGCCGTGCGTCTCAGGCGCACGACAGAAAACAGAAAACGCATGGTAACTCCTTTGCTGTGCGTTTTTCACCACAACGCACGACAAAGGACGCACGGCAGCAATTTGCACGGCAAAATGCCTTTGCCGTGCGTTTATAATCGCACGCACGGCAAAGTTGCTTTGCTGTGCGTCAAAACCGACGCTCGGCAAAAAAAGGCAACAGACGGACGACAAGCAAACGGACGGCACGAGCACACATGGTTGGTTTGCCGTGCGCCATCGTCAACGCACGGCAAAGAGTTTTTCAAAAAAAATAAAAAAACAGAGGCCCCACGGCCGTCCCCACACCGGTCGCGTGTCGTCCTGCAGGAAGCTGGGCACACCACTGCGGCGGCGCCAAGACGCGAGCAGCGGCCGGACACGACGCGCGCACAGACCGACGAGGAAGGCGGCCTCAAGCACGGCCATCACAACGGCCTCGGCGGGCTCGCACGCGCCGAGCACCGCTGCGGTGGCGGCAAGACACGAGCAGTGCCGCCTCCCACCAATCCCGCTAGTCCTGCGCCCTCCCGCTGCTCCCGTCGACCCCGCTGCTCCTGTTGCCGCCGCCTCCCGTGGGGCCTGCTGCTCCCGTCGCTGGCGCGCTCCTCCACGGTATCCGGGGACGGCCTCCTCTCCGCCGCCGTGGATCTGGAAGGAGGGGCGCCGCCGGGAGCTCGGGTCGAGGAGGGAGGGAGCCGCCTCGGCCGAGAGCTTCGGCCTCCGCCTCCGCGGCAGGAACGCCTTCGCGGCCGGACCGGCACCTTCGAGCTCGGACCGCCGGCGAACGCCTTTGAGCTCGGACCGCCGCCTCCGCACCTGGATCTGAAGCCCCCGCCGCCGTCGTCGCCTGGATCTGAAGCCCCTACCGCCGCCGTCGCCTGGATCCGCGCCCCCGCCAGATCTCAAGCCCCGCCGCGCCGTCGGAGAAGAGGAGGTGGTGGCCGGTGGCAGGGTAGAGGGGAGGGGGATGGGGTGGGGCACGGGGGAGAGGTGGGGGACCGACGGTGTGGCCAGCGGCGGGGGTAGAGGGGAGGGGTTGGGCGGAGGGAGAGGGAGAGGAGGGGACGGGGAGGGAGTCAGGGGGAGGAGGGTGTGCGTGCCGGTGGGGGGTGTGCGGCCGGGTAGGGTTTGGAGGTGCGGGGTGGGTTAGGGTTTAGCCTTTCATACAGAGGGGGGCGGGGGATGATTTTTGGCTGTCGGATGGGATCCGACGGCTGGTGGAGTTCGGCGGATGGGCCTGCGGGAATGGAGTGGATGGGAGTGTGATGAGCCGGCGGGAGTGGACCTTTGCCGTGCGTTTCAAAAGAGGCGCACGGCAAAGATTTTTCTTTACCGTGCACCAGTTGCAAAACGCACGGCAAAGCTATTTCTTTGCCGTGCATTTCACAAGAAGCGCACGGCAAAGTAGTTTTCTACAATTTTATAAAATTCATAAAAATTATCAAATAAATTTAAAAAAAATTATAAAATTAATACAAACTAAGTTATGTTGTCTATTATTTATAGAAACAAGATTTGAAGTCAAAACTCAATTTGAATATTGGGTTACCTACAAATCTAACCATATCTTTTTTAATAAATTCTAAATTTAAATAGAAAAACACTAAAATTATCAAATGGTTTCGAAAAAATACCAAACTTTTACATAGAACAACTTATATTGTCTATTGCTTATAGAAAAAAATTGAATTCAAATTCAAATTTGATCGTCGCTTTTCATTCAAACCTAACCATCTACTTCTCAACTCTGTGAAACTTCTTCGGAGATGTTTCGATTTGTAAGCACCGTACATGACAAAATGTTCAAAACTGGTTCAAATTTTTACTACAGCCTCCACGTATGATATCATGAGCCCTTGACGAATCTTATAATTTTTGGACATCATTTGTATTTTTTAGAATTTTTAAATCTTTTGGACACATGATGATGGCCGTGTTTTCTAGTCAAGATGTTCAAAATTTCTTTTGATTTCATGAAAGAGGTCTTAAATTAGTCTAAATAACATGAATATTATTTTTTCACTCATTTTACTCTATTATTTGAATCACTTGTAGTTCAAATTTGACTTCTTTGAAAAAATTGCTTGAAATACAATTAATTAGTTAAATATAGCAAATTAATACAAAAATCTACCAAATTTTACCATGAAGTATCACATGTTGTATGTATAGAGTAGAAAAAATTTCAAAGTGAGAAGAATTTATTTTGAGAGGCTATTGAATTTGAGGCTTAGAAGGACATATATATGGAAAAAAAAATCTTTGCCGTGTGTTTTTCAGAGACGCACAGCAAAGAAGTATCTTTGCCGTGCGCCAGACTGAAAAACGCACGGCAAAGAGGACAATAAAAAATTGTTCCCCTCCCCTTACTAACGGTGGGTAACGGCCGGTTGGGAAAAAAATATTTGCCGTGCGCCGGAGGGAAACGCACGGCAAAGAGAATGTCTTTGCCGTGCGCCACAAAACAAAACGCACGGTAAAGATTTTTGCCGTGCGCCGAGAATAAAACACACGGCAAAGAATCTGTGCCGTGCGTTTTTCATGGCACACGGCAAAATGAGCTCCTTGCCGTGCGCCCGATAGAAAGCGCACCACAAAGATTGTAACGCACGGCAAACGTTGGTTTTCCCGTAGTGGTAGTGCGCCGCCAAAAAAAAAACAAAACAAACGAGCACTTGCTTCTCAGACAAGATGGAGAATCGTTCAATGGAACAATACAAGCCTGAACACTTTTTCTTCACGTTGCGTCGTTGCGTACAGTTCCTTTTCAAGATTGCACGGCTAGCTGACTGCTGACACACGACGTGCTGACTTCAACGGATCAGATCATTATGGTACTGGACCAGTACTGCTACTGGTGTGTAAGTAGCAACACGGTAATTTCATAATGAAGAGGAGGATCAACACACGGTACTGCGAGGTGGTGTGGAAATTCAATGGCTCAGTTCGATCATTATGGTATAGTAGTAGTAGCTAGTTCATTACTGAAAGCTCGAGAATTACATATTGTACGTACTGGTTAGAGTTCATCACTAGGAGTACGCGTCTCTCGTCAGTCAGATTCAATATAAAAGCTAAACGAAGGCATGACAAAGCAACCAGAATAGAAGAAGATAGGTAGTAGGAGAAACTTAGAAGAAATGCTAACGTCCTCCACATGCATGCATGCTCCTCTCTACGCTGATGAGTTTAGCATGCAGTAGAGCCATAGAGGGTAGACTACACTTGAGCCCAAGCCTAATCTTTCTTTTCTGTGTCGACACGCACACACCATAGTGTTGATCATATAAACCACCGTTCAGAACCCTAAACACGTGCATGAGTATGAGAGGCATCAGGACTAATTCTCGGCCGGTATCTTCTCCACGGTTCTGAGAAAACCCGTAACCCTACTTATCCCTTCCGACAAGCTGTCGCAAGGTACGTACGATCACGAGACAGTCCAAGAACGCGAGTGCGGACAAGGTCATCAACTGCAGGGCCGTCTCCAGAAATTTGAGGCCCGTGGAAATGTAAAATGGAACAGTCAAATATTAAAAATTCAAATGTTTAATGTAATTAAGGCACAGAACATACTATATCAAACAAAAGATGTACATGTGCAAGAAATTGTAATTCTGTTTAAATTTAATTTAGAAACGCAAGACCAAAGGGATTAGTGGGGACTTTAGGGCGGCATCTTGCAGCTTCTTGGCCACATTCACAACTGCATGGAGAGGGCACTCCCAACCCAGAAACTACTCCATAGTTTCTATACCACAAGACTCTATTCATGGAAACTATCCTCCCCGCGTTCTAATTCCATACGACCAAAGTAAAAAATTAAGGACGCGGCTAAAATACAGCCGGCTGTAATATAGGTTAGGATACATCCGGCTGTATTTAGGAAACTTTAGGTACGAACCCATCCACGTTCCCAGATACTGTGTGAAGATAGCACGTTCCCAGATCCCCCCTCCCCCCGCGACCGCGGGCTTTTTGGCGGCAAAAACAGAGGCCCAGGTCGGGGGGACGCGCGCGCACGCCAAAGAAGACCTAGCTGGTCTGCTCCGCCGCGATCTATCGCGTCGCGTCCCTAGCATAGCGGCGACGGGCAGGGGCGCACACAGGGTGCGGCGGCGGATCCAGAGAGATAGGCGCACACAAGCAAAAAGCAATAGAAAAACTGGACAACATCCAGACCAACAGGTGCGTACAAAATCAACATGAATGGGACCAAAGATTCCAAACTGATTCCAAACTGATGAACAAACAGGCAAAAACAGACCAAAAGAATCCAAACTGATTTGGCAGGATTTGGACCTAGAGATCTTGGTTTTGGGTCTAGAACTAGGATTCCACCCTAGTGCATAGACACAACACAATAAGGGGCATATTCTCATCAGAATTTGGTTTTTCTGCTTGCCTGTCATGTTGAATTCTTGGCAAAACCTACCGATTTTATATGCACACTATCCCCCAAAACGATTCTTGATCTGGCTGTATTTACCTTCCCCCTCTATCTCACTGTATTTACCTTCCCTTTCCACCTATCTGGCTGTATATGGTCACTTGCTGATCTGCAAGAATACAATAGCAAAATAATGTAGTTAGTGAATGCACTGAAAACAGATCATGTGAAACTGCAACATGTTAGATGGGAGAAAAACATGTAAAACTACAGCATGTGAACATATGAATCTGAAAAAAGAACATGTGGATCTGCAGAATGTTGACATGTGAATCTGATAAAAGAACATGTGAATATGCAGCATGTTAACAAGTAAAAGGAACCAATAGCAACTTTAGGCTCGAAAAAAAGAGCAGCACTATATTGTTGGCTAGATCAGTATACTAAAATCCTTACTTCATGTTTTTATTTCCCTGGCTGGTAAAAACTGAATTAAGGTTGAGGCAACTGTTTATGAGCAATTTATAAGGTTTATATGGTAACAAAATTGGTGGGGTTATTATATCAATATGCCTTCTTCTTTGTAAATCTTTTGGCTGTCTAATTGGTGACTGTTAACGACACTTGATACAATTTGTAATTTCAGGCACCATGGACTTGAACCAAATGCCTCCAGAGTATGACTATGATTTTATAGATGTTGAGGCTGCAAATCCAGCATTTTGTACTCAAGTAGAGCCGGCAGCTGCTGTTTTGGAGTCCAATGATCAACTTCATGTCCCTTCTGGCGGCAACAATGTTCCTGGTGGTGACATGTTTGCTGAAGAAACAGGGCTTCATGCTATAATTGAGGGAGATGAAGATCCTAATGACAATGTTGAAGATGTGTGGTGCACACCCCCTGTACCATACACCGGGCAGACTTTTGCAACCAAAGAGGAAGCAAAATCTTACTACAATGCTTATGCAAAAAGAATTGGTTTCTCAATTCGCATAAGTGCTACACGTCTGTCAGGTTCATCAAGACAGCAGCGCAAAGTTATTTATGTCTGCAATAAAGAAGGCCATGGTAGAAAAGCTAAGGAAGAGGTAGTGAATGTTGAATCTAATAATGACAATTCTACTGGCTCGGAATCTGAATCTGAAACTGATGCTGATGGAGAAGGGGTTAAGAAGAAGAAGATTGATGGCGGAAAGAAGAGGAAGAGAGAAAAGATGCTGCACACGGGATGCAAAGCGAGGATGGTTGTGAATCTAATAGATGAACGATGGCATGTTACCTACTTTTTGGCTGAGCACAACCATGATGTAGTTGTCAAGCCTTCTCTAAAGAAATTCCTAAGATCTCACAAAGGAATACCGCAGCAGGAGAGGGAGTTTATTACCCTATTGCATGGATGCAACCTGACCTTCGGGCGCATAATGCAACTCATGAATGAGCTCTATGGTTCTGCGCAGATTGTGCCATACGAAGGAAAGAACATCAGCAATTTTAGGTCAAACATTAGGAGGACAAAGACAGAGAAGTACAAAGACATGCAGCAAGCAATAGACCGCTTTAGAGAGATATAGCAGGAAGATGCAAATTTCTTCTGCAAGGTGCAACTGGATGACAGGGACAGAGTGCAGAGCATCTTCTGGGTTGATAGTGTGGCAAGACAGTCATACATTGATCTGTATCATGATTGTGTGTCCTTTGATGCTACCTACATGACCAACATGTATGACATGCCATTTGCTCCATTCATTGGAATTAATAAGCATGGGCAATCAATCCAGTTGGGGTGTGCCTTCCTAAGGGATGAGAAAAAACCTAGCTATGTGTGGCTGTTTCAAGCATTCTTAGAGGCTATGAGGGGGAAGTCTCCCATGAACATCATAATGGATCAAGATGCTTCTATGAGATATGCCATTGCTCTAGTGTTGCCTAATACTACTCATAGAAACTGCCGCTTCCACATTATGGACAAGTTTTCAGGCACGATAGGTCCGCTGCTTGATAGCAATGAAGAATTGGAGGAAGATTTCAAAGAATGCATGAACCACACGGTGACTCCGGATGAATTTGACACAAATTGCGCTGCTATGCTAGACAAGTATGGTTTGCGGGATAATGCACATTTTCAGCACTTGTATGCCCTTAGAAGCACTTTTGCCCCAGCGTTCTACATGCATTCATTTTTCCCATTCCTACAATCAACACAACGCAGCGAGGGCTTCAAAGCAGTACTGAAAAAATATGTGAACCCGAATATGTCAATACTCCATTTTGTTGAGCAGTACCAGAAGATACAGGACAAAATTCTTGTTGCTGAGGATGGTCAGGATTTTAGGACAGATGATAAAGAGAGACGGAGATGGTCTAAATTTCCTATAGAGCGGCATGTTGCCAGTATCTACACAAAGAAGCTGTTCTACAGATTTTCAGCTGAGTTTGAAAAACATGCAGAATATGATGTGAAGCAAGAAGACAACATCCACTACAGGCTGGTGCCTAATAACACGCGTGTGTATGGCTATGGCAAGAGAGAATACATTGTGACGGCAATTGTGGAAGAGCAAAGTTACTTCTGCGAGTGCTGCAAGTTTGATAGAGATGGTATTCTTTGTTGCCATATTCTGAAGGTGTTTGTCACGTTAGGAGTTAAAACCATCCCAGATAACTACATACTTGAGAGGTGGGTTCAGGAGCCACTCATGCCGCCAGTGGTGGTTGGTGATGCTGCTAATGTGCCTACTCAGCCGGACTTAGTAGCACGTGGTATGCCTTTAAGTGGGCGGAGGACTTTGTGGTTCACAAATTTGTCTAAAGCTTTTGCAGGTTTGGCAGCAGAGGGTTGTATGTCTAGTGAAGCATATAAAGTCACGCAGAATCATATAAAGATTATGCAGTCCGAACTTAATGAGCTAAAGAAGAAAAGGAAATCTTGTAGGCAACGAGTGAGCAATGGGGCAGTGCCTGCATCTGCACCATCTACCTCTACCCCAGCTGCTGATGGACACGTTGGGGGATCAAATACAGCTGCTGATGCCCATACCCAAGAAGGTAGTCATCTTGTTGCTGCTGATGCCCATACCCAATATGTTTTTTTAAAAAAAGATAATAACAACTTGTGTTTTAGGTGTTTTTGATGGTGAGCATGGCTTGCCACTTCAGGTGGAGAACCCGTCCAGGTCGAAATGTAAAGGGCGCAAAAAAGAGAAGAGGCTGAAGAAGGGAATGAATGCGCAGTCTACTAAGAGGAAGAATAGGTGCAGCAAATGCAAGTCTACAAAGCACAACATTGCGCGTTGCCCGAAGGCTGCAGAGGAGAGAGGGATTGACTTGGAGCTAGCTCCTGCTCAGTCAAAGGTCTAAAAGAAAATTGGGGGAAAATTGGTTCTGAATAATGTTAAGTTGCTGTTTGAAACAGGCATTGTTGCCCACTTAGTAAATTAAGTTGCCTAAGTTTGCTGCAACCAGTACTAGAAAAAGTCTGAAAAACTCGCTTATAGGAGCTTATTATAGAAGCTTATAGTATCTTTTAGTAGATTATAGTTTGCTGAAAAAACATCAGCTCATATATAGATGTAGCTATCTGTGCACAAATATGCAGTGCAAAAATAAGCTATGTAATAGTTTGGTTTTTGCACTCATATAAACTGGATTGTGAAAAGCATACAGTTTCGTTGCAATGTGTGCTAAGTTGGTGTTGAATCGAGATCTCCTACATACCTATTTCCTAGGCAAGAATATACTCTTCCACTTGGTGTTGTTTTCTTCATGCGTAAACGACTTGTATGTGAGGAGCTTCCGGATATTGGGGATATCTTTGTGATTGAAGTTGCAAACTTTGAGTCCATCCCAATGTTCAGCATGCATCAGCATGTGGAAGCCGCAATCATGGCTGTAAAAATGGATACACAAAAGACATCAGGTCGTGATTGTTTGCTGTGTGCAGAATCAGATTATGTTGCGGGAGAATAAGTGCCAAAAATACATCAGGGGGTGTGTGCAGACAAAAAAAAGATTATTACTGCATAAAGAATAAGAACAACACAAACTACTTATATGTCTAGTATATTTGTCTGATTAACAGCATCCTATAAGTGCTATGAGATAAATGGCATTCCAAAAAATATTATCACGGTAGACTTGGTGAGATGACCAAATATGATTGAGAAATGTAAAACTGATAGAGAGGGAAAAGGTTGTACGCACTTGTTTTTCTCAGTTGGGACGCTGATAGAGACAATTTCATAGTTTTCAATAACAACTTTTGATTCCGAGTAGAATTCGCTCTAGAGATGCTTGATTGATTCCACCATTTCGTCGCAGCAAGTCCTTAGTGACATGTCTTCAAGAGTTCTCATGGAGTCAAGCACTTCAAACCTCCTATTGCGTATGTTGAGCACCAAAAGGAAGTAGTGCCCAACATCACCAAGGTTTTTTGCCTTCATAGCTTGAAGAACAGGGAACATGACCTACAAAAAGTTTTTGCTGCTGTTTTAGAAAGAAGGAAAATGCAAATATTTAGAATAAAAACACAACAAAGGGTGCTGAGTTTAAGAAATGTTGTATCTTACTAAACAAGCATGGAAACTAAAGTTGGCTTGCTGGATTGCTAAGTTGTTTATTTGCACCTATATTGTTGCTCATAAAAAATAACTATATTGCATAATCAAGTACATGTCCTTGCCTAAAACCCTTGCTGAAGTTTCCTAATTATGTTGACTAATTATAATTGCCTAAGTTGCTTGTTGGGAACCATATTATTGCTGATGAGAACAATAAGATTGCCTGATTAAGTTGCCTAAGTTGATCGAGAACAATAAGATTGCGTAAGTTGCTTGTTTAGGAACCATATTATGTTGACTAATTAGCAAGAACCTCATGCTATTATAAAGTTAGAATGCATACCATTTGCCTGTGGTCAAGGTGGTTTGTGCCTTTGTTGAATAGCTGCTTGATCTCTGCCCTGTCCAGGTCGCCAGACAAGAGGTATCGCTGTATAGTACAAGATTTAGATAGAAAAAATGTTACTTAGATGATAATCGTTGTTGGTCAGGTGGTTCTAGACAAAACCAAAGAAAGAAAATTCATTTGTATAACATGAAAAAGCACTCACAGACAGGCGTAGAGGCATAATCTGTTTTACAGCACCCCTGCCCTTAGGGTTGATTGCATATATGCTAACCTCTGCAACTATGTTGATTAGATGTCCATTGGGCTTCACTGAATTTGCAAGCTCGTGCAAAAAAATGTGGGTAGGCTAGAAATTGACGATTATCATCCTGTGGGCACGAAAACACATAAATCAAACAAATGAGAGGGGCAGCAGAATGAGGTTAGTAAAAAAACACTCAAGATTTGAAAAAAGCACGTACTCTTCGCTATTTATGTCCCTTGATCTGAAAGGATTTCCATGGGTTTTGATGATGGCATCGTAGAGCTGGCATACTTCCTTGCTGCAGTGAAATGAATTTTTTGGTGCAGTATCAGCATATGGTGACTTCAGCGCAGCGGGCTTCCTTAGTCTCCTCCTGGCTGCTGGTTGGAATGCTGGTGTCACAGATGAGTTTGCTGATAACTGTTCTTTTTCTGTTGCTGCTGCTGCTGCTTCTGGTGTTCTCCTTTGATCCCCTAATATTTCTACTGACTTCTCACTACTTCTTACTTCCCCATCCTTCTGTCTTGAGCTGACTCCGATTATGCTAGGTGTTGCGTTGTTGCCGTCTTGAGAGGTCTTCGTCTTGAACTTCTTTATAGCATCTTCTTCAATCTCCCTTAATGCCTCTTCTGTAATCCCATCAAAGTAACATGCAGACCCTGGTTCGTTGAGCCAGTCCTGGTTTGAGGGTTGTGTTGCAGGCGAGGATGTCTCTGATTCTTCCACAAATTTCATTATGTCAATTTCGGGTGGGGTGAAATCTAGAGAGTTGCTCCTTGCAATTGGTGGTGGCTCCACTCCTCCTTGGCATGCATCATCAGCTGACTTACTCCTCTTTGGGATGCGCTGACTAGCTGATTTGCTGCTCTGGGGATCGATAGGGTGATCTGTTGAAGTTCCAGGTACTCTCAGCCTTAACCTCGCCCTTCCGTCCTTGGCTGTGAGTGCTGGAATTGTCTCCAAAGGGACAGGCTCGATCATTTCCTTGAGCGTCCTTAGCCTTTTAATCAGCGGGATTTTATCATCTTCATCTGAGTCATCTTGTTTAGGTGGGTTGCTGGCTGCTGTGTGCCTCTCACCTTCACCTTCAGGGAGGCCTTCCTCATTGCCCTCTGAAATGGGGGGGGGAGGTCTGTGCTGCTGTCATTCATAGATCTGCAACGCTTTGAACATCCCTTGCTCGCTTCTGCATCACTAGAATTTTGTTTGCTGGTTTGTGCATCACTGGAACTTGGCATATTTTCCTTGCTCTGTTGTGCTTCTTCATCAACATCCTCTTCTTCTCCATCTGTTGTGTGTGGCTGGTCATCTCCTTCGCCTTCATCATCTTCATCTTCTTCAGAGTCTGATTCTTCCCAATCATCTTCTTCCTCCTCCTCATCCAGTTGCTCTTCATAGTCAACATCTTCATCGTCTAGTTCTTCGTTTGAGGTGGACCTTGTCCTCTTTGATCTCCTTAAACTAGGTCCACTTGTACCTTGTGCTGCCTGCATTCCAACTGCACCAACTTCATTGAGGAAAGTTCCAAGCAAATCTGTCATCCCGCACAGCATTTTGCTTGTAGCTTCTGAAAGCTTTCTCACATCCTGCATGAGAAAAAAATGCATGAGCAACATGCCACATGATGGTGCGCTGGTAAGAAAAATAAAAAACAACAAAGTTTACCTGGACTGGCATTCCTCTGGGTACCTTTGAAGCCACAAATCGAAAGAGGTCTTTCGTCCAGAATAAAGACTCCTGGACAGTTGTATTAGATGACTGCTTGAGCTGAAAAAAACACAACATGATCAGACCTAAAAAAAAGAAGCCACAAAAACTACGTTGGCATGTGTGCGTTGCTGGTCCATACCTTAAGTTTTCCAAAAGACCCATCATTGTTGGTGTCTAGCTTGATAAGCTTATCCAATAGTTTCCGTGACCATACTGCTACTCTAGGAGTAGTTTCTGGTATATGCAAGCTAGGAGCATCTAGTGCGTCTGCATATAGTATCTGCATATAGTAAAAAAAAAGCAGTAAGAACCAAAATAAAAGATTCACATATTTGCAGCAAAATATGTGTGTATAGTTGGTTTTTAAAACGAACTGAATTGATGCCTAAAAAGAACCTAATTGGACATTCTGTAGTGCTAAGTTACTGAACACACAAAGTAAGTTGCTGATCACACAAAATAAACATGTGTGTACAATTGGTTTTTAAAACCAACTGAATTGATGCCTAAAAAGAATCTAATTGGACATTCTGCAGTGATAAGTTGCTTAACACACAAATTAAGTTGCTGACCACACAAATAAACATGTGTCTGTGAGTTGGTTTTTAAAACCAACTGAATTGATGCCTAAAATTATCAAAATTGGACAACCTCCAGTGCTAAGTTGTTTCAAGATAATTAATTGGATGCAGCATCGGGTATCACATAAACAAGTAACTGAAAAATCTAATTTAGGTACAAAGAAACTAAATTCTCTAGCTACCAAACAGAAAAAGGAGATCCCTGCAGTAATAACTAACACATTTAGCTACATGAAAACTGAATTTCTCTAATCAATACCTAGGTACTGTAAAAAAACAGCAAACAAATACAAAAAAAAGGGTAAAAGGAAACTGCAGAATCTGAATCTTAATTTGAATTGAAGAAAACAAACGTAGGGGGGCTGGTGATACTTACAACAAGCACGAGGATGCATCCCCTGATAGATACTTTGTTGTTAAGTTTTGAACCACCATCCTTCAGCTGATCTACAACAAATTGTGACCAATTTAAATCCTTGACACGATCCAAGTGAACTAGCTCTGGGTAGCATCTCGGGCTTATTCCAAGGCTTGTCGAAGGGCACAGAAATGTTGATACAGCAATCATGAGCCATGACCATAGAAAATCATCATTTGCTTCCTTGTTGTTCTTCACCCTTTCACAAATGGCCTCTATCCTAGGGGCTGTGCCATGAACAATATCGTACTGATCATGAATGAATTTAATGGCTTCGGCTTGAAGTTCATACTTCACTTCCTCTCCACTGTTAGCCAAACCCAGTATTCGTGAAACAGGTCTTTGCAGTCACTGAAATTCTGCCTCTGCCAGGTAGCACAAGCTCCATAGTCTCAGCATCAAAGCATTCGACTATGAGCCACGTTGCGAACTCTGCAGGGATAGTGTGGCATGCAATTTTGAGCAGCCCTCCAAAATTGACACCTTCAATCAGCTGCTGCTGCTCTAGTGAGATATGTGGATATGCTTGGCAAGCCTAGAAGGTGATGCCCTAGTCCTCAAGCCCTACAGAAATGGGCGCAAAAAAAAGAGAGAGTGAGATGATTGAAGGAAGATATGATTGGGAAAAATAGTAGATTAATTATGTAGGTGCATAGCACACATACATATATAGGCAAGGGTCTAGACTTGGTTTATAGAAACACCACCAATCTAGGAGACCCTTGCCCTCTACACAAGAAACCCAAGGGGGGCGGCCGGCCACTAGGCCAGGCGCAACACAAACCCGAAAGGCCCAACAGGGCCTATATACAAGGAGTCTAACAATGATGAAAAAAACATATGGTGAACAAAGGAGAAGTTTGTGATGGGGTAAAAAATAGCACCAGTTTGAATAGAACCGACATACCGCATTTGCCCCTGGTTGGCGTCCCGAAACATTCCTCTTTCTTCTAGGCATTGTCAACTTCAACAGCGAAGAAGAAATACGCAATCCATGTGTGCATGAAACAAAAATGAAACAAAGCAAAAATGTGTTAGTACATGCTTATAACACCAAAAAAACTATGAACTAGAAACAATTCCTTGGCCTAAAGATCGAGTGACCCATGTAGTGCCACCACACCGGGCATTACAGGGCACGAGCGATATGGAAAAGATCGCCCATTCCCATTCCACTCTAGTGGATTTTTGTTGGCTATGCTTACATGGTTCAAACGATCGTTAGGCCAAGGAACAAAAAACCTTCATGCAACGGGAAAAAGTATCACCACTCACCTTTGTGCCGTAGAGATTTCCGCCCCTGCTCCTCCTCTGCCACTGAACCATGAAACAAAATGAGAACAAAGCAAAAATGTGTTAGTACATGCTTATAACACCAAAAAACTATGAACTAGAAACAATTCCTTGGCCTAAAGATCGAGTGACCCATGTAGAGCCACCATACTGGGCATTACAGGGCACGAGCGATATGGAAAAAGATCGCCCATTCCCATTCCACTCTGGTGGATTTTTGTTGGCTATGCTTACATGGTTCAAACGATCGTTAGGCCAAGGAACAAACAACCTTCATGCAGCTGAAAAAAGTATCCCACTAACCTTTCTGTCGTAGAGATTTCCGCCCCTCCCCCTGCTCCTCCTCTGCCACTGAACCTTTGAGGCACTTCACCTTTAGTGCACGCAAAGCTAACCTTCAAGCCACACAGGTCCCCCCCACCTTCCCTCCACCCCCCGCTCAATCTTCCGCCATCCAAAACCTAAAGGGCAAGACATAATAGATTATGACATAATTATATAGCAAGATAAAATCATGTACTGTCCATGCCTGCTATGCACTCATGCAAGTAATTCGCTAAAAGCTATATTGCAAATCTCAATTGAAAAAAGATGATATGACACAAAAGAAGATGTAACCCTAGAACAGGACACCTAACCAGAAAAATGTCCATTGCAAAACTCACCTAAGTGGTTCGCATATATGTCTAGCATAACACCAAAAAATGTAGCTGGATATCACACTATTTTACAATGCACACCTAACTGATGATAGCAATTCAGTTGTCCCATTACATATTTTCTAGAGGAGGAGGGGGGCATTGCTCTGTTTTTTAGTACCTAGATCACTACTAATTCCAAGTCCAATGTACAGTGATGGTAATTCACTCATTTGCTTAGTACAGTACTAATTGCTAACAAAAAATGTACAGTGTTGGTATGATAGGTTGGCTGATATGTGAGGTTTCAAGGCCAAACAAAAACGTTTGTACAGACGAAATCAGTTTCAGCAACTACAGTTGAAGCATGAAATGTAATCTGACACTACATTTAAAAAGTCAGGAAGCGTCCGCTAATGAAAACGGGAGCTGATGAACCAAAATGATATGATAAATCATGAACTAGTGTTTTTACTTATCCCGATCCCCATCCGCCCCACATGCAGCTATTTGTGCAGCAGAATAGCAGAAAAGCTAATTGTGGGAACATAATAGCTAATTGGCTAGTTCTGTAGCTTGCTAAAACAGATTAACTACTCAGACAAGCATAACCCCCACCTAGAAAACTAACAGAGAAACAATTTTTTCCAGAATTCACAACAACACAGAGAAACAAATCATGTGAATTTTTCAGCATTGAATCAGACAAAAGCATAACCCCCCAAACCCCACTTAGAAAACTAACAGAGATTGCACATGTCTCGATTTACCCTAATTTGCAGATTCAACTACCCACTACCCTCCTGTACCACCAAATCTATATCTCAAGTGAAATGGAAATCCTCAGAGATCCTTATGGAAAATGCAAAACAAATCAAACGAAATGCTAGTCAAAGCACAGTACAAATCACCCTCCTGCTTCTCTATGTGGAAATGCACCCAAAAGCGTGACGAGATGAACTGGACTAACCTGATTGCGTTTTTGTCCCCCGAAATCCTAAAGCCCTTCCACGCGCGCTCCTTTGATTCGATGCAGCGTGAACTCGTCGTCGGCGCCACCCTCGAGGTTCACCTCCCGCTGCCGGATCCTGAAGCCGCCGCGCCTCACGGTCCAACTCCCACCGCCGGATCCTGAAGCCGCCGCACCTCGCGGTTTGCCTCCGCCGCCGGGATGCTGAAGACGCACCACCTCGCGGTTCACCTCCACCGCCGGGATCCGGGAGATGCCCCACCTAGCGGTTCGCGTCCGCCGCCGGGATCCGGGAGACGCCCCACCTCGCGGTTGGCCTCCGCCATCGGGATCCGGAAGCCGACCCACCTCGCCGTTCACCTTCAACGTCGGGATCGTCGAGCCGGTCCTGTGAAGCAAACAAATGATGAAATCATCAACCGTGCGTTCCGCGGCATAGCAGGCTATGCCAAAGTAGTACTGTGAGCTCACCTGCGTGCGCGCGGTCGCCGTCGGCAGCAGGGATCCGCGGCGGCACCGGGGGAATGGCGAATCGCCTAGAAATTGCTGGGAGGGGGAGAGAGGAACCCTAGAGAGAGGGGGGGAATGCGAATGGGAAACGACGGGCACGAGACCCAAAGTTTGAACAGTTGCGCGGGTGGTGCTCTGACTAGTGGGACCCACGCGCAAGTGAGTGGAAATGGGAAGCGCGGTGGGTGCGGGCGCACGTGGCACGGCTGTAACGAAGAGTTTCTTCACAGCCGGCTGGTAACAAGTCATTGGGAAAAATTAAACCAATCATTTGGATCTTGTCTCCTCCATTCTTCTAGATCTCGTCTCGGCGGATGACCTTGTACTGCTTCACTAGCGTGTGTGTGCCTGCACGAGCGCCACAACTACGAGGCCGCGCAATAGCTCCGCGACAAGGCTGCAGACGAGGGCCACGGTGGCCTGTGTGAGCTCCATGGCGGTGAGGTGGCACGCAACAAGTGCCGCAGCATCCTGCGTGAGCTCCATGGTGACGAGGTCGCACATGAGCTCCGTAGCGGCCTGCACACGAGCTCCGCGACGAGGCTTCCCAAGAGCTCTGCGGCGGTTGGGCAGTGGGCACCGACTTACCGAGCTCTCTGCGGCGGCCTGACCCTGACTACCGGACCATGGCCTTGTGCTTCCATCCACTACTGACGTGCGAAGAGATCTTGAAGCTTGCGTGAGGTCCTTGCTCGGCCAGCGAAGGAGCGGGAAGACGTCGTCTGCGTGCCTGATGGCCAGCGGCCTGGGCTCCTCGGTGGCGCTGGCCTGCTGCGCGAGGATCCATCGGCTCCAGCCGGAGCGGCAGGCGGAGAGTGTTGGAACTACAGCTCTCACGCACACACACGGCTAGCAGGCACTCCTTGCTAGAATCTCACTGGATGGAACACGAACTCTAGGAACAAGAATACAAGAACACACAAGGAAATTTTCTCACGGCGCTGCACACCAGCACCCCTCTGTATTTCACTTCACCACACGGCACAGCACACAAGACGGTGATTACAATGATTAAATAAGCACACACACGCTCACGTTTGGCCGCACGACCCGGCCAGCACTTCCATGGCTTATCCATCAACTCCACTCTCCTACATGCAAGGCACACTCGTTGCATGCAGATCACCACGAACAACTAACAGCAGGCTGATCCGGTCCACCACTCTACCGACGATGCATGCACCCTGCAACGCAAGCTGACCTCTTCCTGCTCCTGAATGTTCGCCACGATTTTGACCGGCCAAACACCTGGCCGTCCACACACCTGAAAGCTAACTGCAACAACACACACACGTACACAACATAGATGCTGATCTGCTTGCACTTGCATATCTAGCCACTACCCTATGCTGCACGACAATATGGACTCAATGCTAAAAAAAACATAAGCAACAAGATTAAGTCTAACAATCACCCCCTAATCTTGTTGTCATTTATTCATCACCTCCACTTCGGGCTTCACAGCAACGTGGGCTCGTCGTCGCCACCTGCAACGGCAAGTTGTGCCATTGCTTTTGCCATCGTCTTCACTGCATCACACTCGTCGGCAAAATGCCCGAGCTCACCACACTTGCGGCAGTCGATCTTGGACTTGTCGAACTTGCCGCGGTACTTCTTCTCGCCGCTGCCGCTGCCGGAGCCACCTCCGCTCCTCTTCTCTTCAGCAACCTTGGCCTCCCACTCAGCACGTGTAATCTTGTTGTCATTTATTCATCACCTCCACTTCGGGCTTCACAGCAACGTGGGCTCGTCGTCGCCACCTGCAACGGCAAGTTGTGCCATTGCTTTTGCCATCGTCTTCACTGCATCACACTCGTCGGCAAAATGCCCGAGCTCACCACACTTGCGGCAAGTTCGACAAGTCCAAGATCGACTGCCGCAAGTGTGGTGAGCTCGGGCATTTTGCCGACGAGTGTGATGCAGTGAAGATGATGGCAAAAGCAATGGCACAACTTGCCGTTGCAGGTGGCGATGACGAGCCCACGTTGCTGTGAAGCCCGAAGTGGAGGTGATGAATAAATGACAACAAGATTAGGGGGTGATTGTTAGACTTAATCTTGTTGCTTATGTTTTTTTCAGCATTGAGTCCATATTGTCGTGCAGCATAGGGTAGTGGCTAGATATGCAAGTGCAAGCAGATCAGCATCTATGTTGTGTACGTGTGTGTGTTGTTGCAGTTAGCTTTGATACCACTTGTTGGAACTACAGCTCTCACGCGCACACACGGCTAGCAGGCACTCCTTGCTAGAATCTCACTGGATGGAACACGAACTCTAGGAACAGAGAGGGCGACCGTCAAGGCCACGAACGGACCTCCATGGTTTCGACGCCGCAGGGTCGGGGGCGCATGGGGAAGGGAAGACAGCCATGATGGGGAAGAAGGCGCACGGGATCTGGTAGAGCTCCATGAAAACTATAACGATTTTCCCCAACGCGCGCCAATGTCGTTCCTTCAGCATCAATGTTAGCGAAGACATCATTTCCATCTTAGACGCTGATTTTTGAATCTTTTCTCTCTTTCCTCAATAACTGCAGTGCCACATCAGCAAAATCAATAAATATAGAGATAATAAATGACCATAGAAACTATGGTGGAGTCTAGGTTAGTAGTGCCCTTAGTTCTTAGATGCTCCTGTGCGGTCGCTCATCTCGATCCTGCCCATCGACCGGTCTGTCAGCAGTTCCGTGCTCCATAACACTTCATGATACTTGACAGGATGATGCGCAGCACCGCATGTACGGCATCTTCTGACCGAAGCACGTCTGAGTGATTAGTTGCAGCTAGCTCCCTACCCTCCTCTCGGTTTCAGACATAATAAATTACATATTGCTTTGGTGATTTTTTTGAACAAAAGGTGATCAAGCCATGCACGATGTAAATGCATGAAAAAAATGCATTGCACGGCCTGGCTAGAGCTCACCATGTATGCGCAGCCTCTCTACTGGTTCACTATATAAAGCTGAACGAGAGTAAGTAGAAAATTTTTTTAAGACGTGCAAAGCACGTTTTTCATTAAAAGAGGAGAAAAAAGTCTTCCAGTTAGCTTACAACGAGGCATAAAGCCAAAGAAAAACAAACCAAGAGGTGGGGGGGGGGGCTACACCTCCCTCAACGAGCGAACACCTAAGAGCCTAGCAACCAGAAGAAAGCTGGCACGCGCTTAAGACCTAGCCTCGTCCAGTATAGCCGGCACCAGCTCCACCGGCATTAGGGCCTCCTTGTCGTGAACGTGCCTGTTACACTCCCTCCACAGCGACCAGCCAGATAAAGGTGTCGAAGCCTTTCCTTCACGACCCGCTTCCTAGCGGAGCACCACCAATCTGCGAACTTCACAGGACGGTCCGCGGCTAGGTCCTGGAGGAGAACATGCCTGAGTGCCGAGAACCAAGTCTCTCGGCTGAAGACACAATCCACAATCAGGTGATCCAGAGTTTCAGATTCCTGCGCGTAGAGTGCGCAGACATCCCTGAGCCCATGGCGGTGAAGCCGGTCCGAAGTCCAACATCTGTCGTGCAAGACCAGCCAGGCGAAGAACTTGTATTTCCTCGGCATATGGACCTTCCAGATCTGCTGTGCTCTGAGGATCTCGACCTGACCAAGAAAGAGGGCAGAGTAAGCCGAAGCCATAGAGTAAACCCCGCTAGGCTGTTGACGGTTGAAATTCACCAATTCCAACCCTCAATATTCTAACATAAATGGAGACATATGCATTATTTACTAGCATTTTGGTTTGAATAATGTAGGTCCACTTGTCCTTAGAGATTATTTGTATGTAGGTGATTTACCCCTAAAAAGATATGGAAACCCACCTTCTATGAAGAACCCATGCCAACTCAGCTGAGGAGGTGGCTGCCACCAAGGGAAACATGGCATTCCACGTCATCGATCCAGGGGAGGCACTCACCGACGAATCAGAGGACGCCACATGGACTTCACATGGATCAAAGGGCCCACCTCGGATACCAAATCAAGTCATGCACCGGGGTGGATCAGAGGGCCCACAGGGCAGCCACCCAGAGGAAAACCACCAGGTGGGGCCACCCTAGAGGGCCGACCGATCCTAGGATCGGTCGAACCGACCTAGGGGGCGCCCATCTGGTCCCTACACGTGGTTGCTCCTCATTGGTCACTTGCTACATCCCGGGGTGTTTTGGAGTACTTTGAGCCTCCGAGCAAGCCTGGTCCTTGTCTATAAATAGAAGGGGAGGGGCCCCCATTTCCCACACACCACTCTCTCATTCTCCTCTCACTTTTAGTTTCCAAGGCTAAGGGGTAGGCTAGAGTAGCTCTTATTCAGGTTCCAAGTCTTCTTGGAAGTCTAGGTATGAGTTCTCTTTTATCTTTATTTCTCTGTATGACTTTGATCTACTTCAGTTATTCAGCTATTTCATATAAAGTCATGGTAGATCATATGCTTGATATGTTCTTGAGTTCATCCTCTGTTCATCATTTAGAGGCTTGTGTTCTTCGTGAACACTACCTTTTGATCCACTTGAAGGGTGATAAACTCCTTCCTTATGTGTTTGTTCATAAGTTAGAGGCTCGCGTTCTTCACGAACACGGCCCTTTGATCTTATTGATTAGACATAAGAGAGTTTGTATCTGTTTGTATGTCTAGCCTTAGTTGATCTTGTTAGATGGCATGATAGTGTTGCATGAGGTCTGTGTTCAAGCTACGGTACTCGGTCTAGTTGACCAGTCTTCTGGTGGCTCTCACCCTGGGTCACAATAGCCCGAGCCGGGTGGAGTCTAGCAGCAATGTAGGCATGGTGCCTGGGTTGTCTGGCTACGATAGTTATGAGCATACCCCCGTAACGATAGAGGTTGGTCCGCAGGTAGTGACAGCCCTGTTGGATCCTTGGGCAACCTCCGCGCTGGAGTACTTGCTGTAGGAGTCTAAAGTCTAGTTTCGCAGAGTGCTGGTCGTCGCGGGCTAGCTCCCCGTTTGTACCTGGGTGCTGAACCTTATCTCTCTCATGCAATACTCATGCCCATCTCCTGTATCTTCTAGCTTTGTATGTTTAGTACATTAGAACCTAGAGCTAACTCGTATGTTCCCCCTAAGCCGTAGTGTGCTAGAGTAGAGGTATATCTGAGTGTGTGTCGCACTACCCTTATATCTTTTATCTTACCCCTGTCTTTGAGTGTGTTGTTTCCTATATCTATCTCTTGGTTTACATTCAGAGCAAAAGCATAAGTCTAAGATATCCGCCATTGCCTTCCACGGATACGATACCCTTGGAATACTCTCCTTCCTTAGGGAAATGCTACAATGGTTTATCTGTGCGCTTGCGGATTCGTTCATGATCGTTTAGATTAACCTTTGGCAAGTCTCGATGTTCAAGCTAACCCGACGTCATTACTTGTGACATTGAGAGGTGCCTACAAGGCGTTTCTTGGTGTTGTCACTAAGGACGGGTCCCAGATCTGTTCTTAAGATGACGGCGCTACGAAACGCCAACATAGCCGATCACTTCCAAATGAATCTGTCAGGCTCCAAGGTGAGCTAACCTGCCGCACCGGGTCCCAAGCGGTAAGGTACTGCACAAGCACCTGCACGGTCTTGGTGTGTGTGATGTCCGCGACCCAGCGTAGCCCTACCGCACCAACCTGCAGCCCCTCATAGACCGTGCGGGAGCGTCGCACCCGCGGAGAGACCGCGACCCAGAGGTTGGGGGCTAGAGACTTGATGGAGCACCCGAAGATCCAGTTGTCCTCCCAGAACGGAGCACGGGCACCATCCCCAACCTCCACAGAGATGGAGGCGTCAAAAAATGCCTGTGAGGTCCGGTTAACCGGGAAGCGGAAAGCCGCCCAAGTCCGGTCTGGGTCCGTCCGCGCGAGCCACAGCCAGCGCAGGCGCAGAGCCCTGCCAAAGGCACGGAGGTTCGGTAGGCCAAGTCCCCCGCAGCGCGTAGGGCATGTGACGTTTACCCAAGCGACCAGATAGCGACCGCCCGAGGCCACGTCCCTGCCGCACCAGAGGAAGCCGAGGATGAGAGTTTCGACCGCACGCAGAGCCCAGGGTGCAATTGTAATCGCCATTGAGATATGCACCAGTATAGCTGAGAGGGTGGATTTGGCGAGGACCAGACGACCACTATGGCTGAGCAGTCTACCCTGCCGAGGGGGTAGATGCCTGGCAACATTATCGACCATTGGCTGCAAGCCAGCCTTGGGTAGCATCCTAATAGAGAGAGGTACCCCAAGATAGGTGCACGGGAAGTCAATAATGGTGCAGGATAGGATAGAACAGACCAAAGAGAGGTGGTGCCAGAAGCTTTCTCAAAGAGCGACAACACCGCTTTGACGACCCTCAGGTCCAGCTCAACCGGAGAAAAGAAGGCTACCACATCATCCGCATAGAGAGAGGCATGAAAGTAGATGTTTCTACCGAGGTTTAGAAGGAGACCACGGGACTCCGCTTTACGGAAGAGGGCATGGAAGCATTCCATGACCAGCACAAAAAGCATGGGAGAGAGAGGGTCTCCCAGGCGAAGACCACGACCATGGCAGATTCGCTGCCCAGGGACACCGTTTAGAAGAATTTTGGTGCTGGCGGTAGACAGAATGACCGAGATCCAGTTGGTCCACGTGCGTGGGCAGACAACTGCAGAGAGGAGCTCAAGGAGAAAGACCCACCCGACCGAATCGCAAGCTTTAGCTAGGTCAATTTTGAACATGATCTTAGGAAGCTTCCGACTAGAGAGCGTTCTGGCCGTGCCCAGAACATAACGGAAGTTATCATGGATGAGGCGATCTTTGATAAAAGCGCTTTGGTTAGGTGAGATGAGAGAGGGAAGGTGGGGGGCGAAATGGTTGGTTGCTGCTTTTGAAAAAAGCTTCCCGAAGCTATGTATGAGGTTGATGGGGCGGTAATCCGAGAGAGCGACCGGGTCGGGCTTTTTGGGTATGAGCGTGAGGAGAGCATCGTTCAGGTGGTGGAAGCTGTGGGAGTCCAGGTCAGAGAGCGCGTTGAACACTCGCAGCATGTCACCCCTGATGATCGACCAGCAGGATCTGTAGAAGCGACCAGTGAACCCGTCCGGGCCGGGGGCCTTATCCGAAAGAAGATCCTTGATAACCTCCCATACCTCGGCCTCAGAGAAGGGGAGGGAGAGGTCCTCCAGGTCGAGCCGCGGAAGGCCAAGCTCCTCGAAATCGAGCACGTAGGAATGCTCGTGGCTGATGCCAAGAACCCTGTCAAAGTAATCAAAAGTTGTAGCGGCCTTTTCATCCTCACGAAAGATAGAGCGACCATCAACCAGAAGGGAGGGGATGAAGTTCTTCCTTCTACGGTGGTTGGCGTGTAGGTGGAAAAGCTTAGTATTAGCGTCCCCCTCACAGAGCCACCAGAGGCTAGACTTCTGTTGAGTGATCATTCGCTGCAGCGAAGTCAAACCAAGGTAGCGTAGCTTGAGGAAATGCCTCAGCGAAAGCTCTTCAGGAGAGAGCGACCGAGAATCCTGTGCGACCTCAAGACAGAAAATAACCTCCTTCGCGACCTGGATCTGTAAGTAGATGCTACCAATCGCCTTAGAGCTCCACTTAACCAGCACCTTCGCCGTCTCACGAAGCAGGTGATCAATCGTCCGTAAGGGGTCCGCATCAGGGCGCGACCCCGACCATACCGCCTAGACAGTGTCAAGGAAGCCCTCCACCTTAGGCCAGAAGGCTTGGAAGGTGAAGCGCTTCTCGGGGTGCACCCCAATGTCGAGGAGTAGGAGAAGAGGGGCATGGTCAAAGCATCTGGAATAAATGGCATGTAGGGCAGAGGAGGGGAAAAGAAGCTCCCAGTTCGGGGAGACAAAGACTCTGTCAATACGCTGCAACGTAGGATGCGACCTCTCGTTGCTCCAAGTGAAAAGGCGACCCTGAAGGTGGAGCTCAAGAAGCTCTAGATTGTTGAGGAAACAGCGGAAGTGACCCATCATCCTGCACAACAGGCGGCCATTATTCTTGTCAGCCGCTTGATAGATGAGGTTAAAGTCACCGCAGAGCACCCAAGGCCCAGAGAGGGTGGGACGAAGGGCACGGAGCTCCTCGAGGAAGGAGATCTTATCCACGTCAGACTGCGGCCCGTAAACGGAAGTGAACCACCAAGATTGAGAGGGTGCAGAAAGCAGCACAACCTTCACCGTAACATGGTGAAGGCCACGTGAGGGGGAGGAGACGAGCCATGTGTCTTTACTCCAAGAAACCAAGATACCACCACAGCTGCCTGCCGTAGGCAACGCAACATAGTCAAAATCCAAACCTAACATATCAAGCATAATGGAGGAGGATACAACCACGAGCTTTGTCTCTTGGAGAGAGAGAAGAGAGACATGCTCAGAAGCTACCAACTCGCGGACCACCGAATGTCTAGCACGTCAGTTAAGCCCGCGGACATTCCAAACTGCTAGGTTTACATCCATTTAAACACAAAATAAAAATGACCATGCGACCAACACAGACTCAGGCCTGCGCGTCGACGACCAGCTGCTCCTCCGGGAAGAGCTCGCGAACCGCGGCCTGAAACTCATCGTCCTCCATCATAGAGCACTGAAACGACCCCTCAACCTAAGCACTGAAGAGCTCGCGGATAGCCCTGCAGTGCTCCTATGACAGGCCCACCGCGAAGAGTCTGGTGTACCGCTGGAACGAGTCAGCGTCAGGCTCCTCGTGCTGCCCGACAACCCCAGCTTCCGCATGAGCAGGTTCTGCCCCGCGGTGACCGGGTTCGGGCCCCGACCCTTAGAAACCGCGGCGAGACGACTGCTGCGGCGTAGCGTAGCAAGCGGAGGGCAGACCTTTGCCTTGCGACGATGCGGGGTGCCCAGGACCGGAGGTGGCGGCGGCCGCTGCAGAGAGGCACAGAAGTCAGCCACCAGCGACTCAAGGTCTCCTGGGGGACCCCTGCTGCAGCAGCGGCAGGAGGGGAGCGCGACCTGGGGGCCGGGGAGTAAGGGGCCGGCTCCACGGCCACAGGGGAGGTGTCAGGCGGGTGCAGAGGAGGGGAGGAGCACGACCCAGAGGGGGCAAGAGAAGGCGACAAGAACGGAAAGGGGGAACCACCGGGGAGTTGTCCGACCGAGAGTCTACCCCGAGCCCTTCCTGCTCAAGCAACAGGGGAGCAGGCAGAGGGGATAGAATCTTGTGGAAGATGGCCGCCACAGGCATAACACGGGCGGAGGCAGGGGTGCGACCAACCCGCGGAGAGTCCGCCCCGTGGGGCACGACGTCGGCGTCCAGAGCAGTCACCACGGGTGTAGGAGCACCACACGGCGCGGCCAGAAGCGCCGCCTCCAGGAGCATCGGGTCATCGGTGAGGTCCCTGAGCGCCGTCAACTCACAGACGGGAGGGAGCTGCTCGGGCCGCGGCCGCTCTGCCAAGCGTGGGTGCCGCGCGACTTGGGCCGGAGAGGAGGCCGAAGAGACCCCCGCGAGCGGGTCAGGAGCCGTCGATTCGCGGACCACAGGAGAAGGTCGGCCACCTGCCCGCGAAGCAGAGGTAGCGGCCCTCGCGACGAATGGTGCCGCGCCGGCCAACAGTCCAGACGACCGAGGCGGCACCGCTGCCGGCATGTGTATGCCCTACAGCGCCCAGTATGGGAAGGAGAGAGCCGAAGGGACAAGCAAAGGAGGAGAGATAGGAGTACCCCAACACATGGGGCCACGCCCCCCTTCCCCCCGGCCGTGCGACCAGACTGCCCGCTGGACGAAGGTCGTGGGCCGGCCGTTGGTGCCTGTGCCGGCGGAGCGCCGCCGCCGGGAGGCGAGGACCCTGCCGGTGGTGGAGCGCCAGAGCGACCAGAGGTGCCACCATCTGCCCCCCCCCCGACTGGGGAGCAACGTCAGACGGGGGCGCCAGAAGATTGATGATCTCGACGATGTCGATCGTCGCCTGGTAGCGGAGGCAGGGCTGGTAGGCGCCCAGCCCGGTCTGCTCGATCAGTGCCAGCATAACCTGCTGCACCGGGATCAAGTCAGGGTCGAAGCAACCCGCCAGGACGAAGAACTCCTTGAGGTTTGCCTTCGACTTAGACTCAGGTGCCAAGGAGATGACAGCACAGGAGGAGCCGAGGACCGCGTGCGCCGTGTTGTGCATCCAAAGATGCGCAGGCATGTTCTTGATGCCCACCCGCACCTGTTAGCGCATGGGCGCGTCGTCTGCCCAGTTCTCCCGCCTCCAACGGCGAAAGGAGAGGCGAAGTGGCCCGTCCTGGATGGGTTCCTGGAGAACCCGCAGCATCACAAAGGAGTCGTGGAAGACGATAAGGAAATCATCCGGGTGGTAGGGGTAGGAGATGAACGACCCCGCCTGAACTCCAAAACGACCAGTGAGATAGGCATCGACATCCGCGGTGGAGGCGAAAGGATGAGTGCCTGCGACCATAGCGACCAGAGCACGCTCCAACACGACCTCGGGGAGGCGAGGAACGATGCACACCTCGAGCTGCGGGCACCGCGAGGGGTGGCCCAACGGTGCCGGCGGGGGAGGAGGCGGAGGCGGAGGTGGTGGCGCCGCGCTGTCGGCGAAGGGGGAGCCGGTGGGGAGCGGGGGAGGGGGCGGTGCACCCCAGGCCACCTCACCCGCTCGAGCCGTCCCAGCACCCGCAGGGCGACGAAACGGCAACGGCGGCGGCGCGGCCCCCTCAGGAGCCGTCTCACCGTGGGCCGCGGCATAGGGGGCACGCCGCCGACCTTCCGGCGGAGGGGGTGGCGGGACGTCGCGGGCCACCAGGTGGGGTCGCCGATGACCCTCCGGCGGAGGTGGTAGCGGCAAGTCGTGGGCCACCGGGGGTGGGCGCCGACGGTGCTCCGGTACCAGCGGAGACCACGTATCCCGTCGCGGCTGGGGCGGCGGGGGAGGGGAGGAGGCCGGGCATCCCTCCCCTGCACAACCACAGGTGGGGGAGGAGCGACCAGCAGGGCGCTGTAGGCGTTTCATAACGTCACCACTAGGCGGCGGGGTAGCGTGAGCGTGTAAGAAACTCCCGGGTACACTAGCGAATGCGAACGAATCCGCAAGCACACGGATACACTATTGTAGCACTTCTCCCTAGGAGAATGAGTATTCCCACAGGGTTTCATTCCTAGGACGGGAGAGTAACCGGACGAAGGTCTACCCAAGGACACCTAGCTACTACTGAGATAGGTAGGGATGTGAGAAGTACTTTCTTAAGGAGCTTAACTCTCGAGATGGATCTGTCCGCTATTAGTCCTCTCCGTGGGGCGCCAACCCATCCTAACTTTTTAGGACTAGGCCAATGTTCTGGCAACGGGGCCCAACTCGGTACACAGGCGCGGAGGGTTTCAAAGGGTCCAACAGGCTGTCACCACTGCGGCCTACCTTTATCGTTACGCGAATGCACTTGATCTTCGTAGGATAACCAGAGTCCAGACACCACGTCTACACTCCCGATAACTACTATAGCACGGTTACGCCTGTCGACCCACTAACAACACTATAGCAACCCGTATAAATACAGGACTACGAACTAGAGAGAGAACGGCTCAGATCATACTAGTCATCAAGTTACGGAGCAGCAAGAAAGGTTTGGATGCAAACGAGATACAAAAAACTTACTCAGCTAAACAGGATCAAAGCATGCAAACAGATACTTGAACTAATGAACTAGCTCTAAAGATCGAAGCCTTGTGTCACGAAGAACACGAGCCTCTAAACTATGAACGAGCCAAGAACACAAGAACATATCATTCATGCATGATATCTACTATAGTCTAAATAAGAAATGTCGAAATACTCACTTTGATCTGAATGAAGAACAAGCATCCACGAGGACATCAAATCACTCCTCACTCCTACTCTATCTATCAACTAATCCTAGTCTAGGTATCTACTCAACTCCATTCTACCACACAGAGGTGAGAATCACCTCACATGGGCAGAATTAGAGAGAGGGAGAGAGAGCTACACAATAGAGAAGTGGAAATTGAGAGCTTGGAAGTGTGTAGGAAATGAGGCCCCTCCCCCTCTATTTATAGGCAAGGGAGTGGCTTGCTCCGAGGCTCCAAGTGCTCCAAAACACCTCGGGATGCAGCCAAGAACCAATAGGAGGAAGACACATGGAGGGCCGGGATCAACCGACCCTAGGTCGGTTCGGCCGAACCTAGGGTCGGCCGGCTCCTTCGGGTGGCCGCCTGGCCTATGCTTCCTTTGGCTCGCTTCCATGTGGGTCCTGATGCTTATCTCCCATGCATACCAAGTTTCCTGGCGGTTTGGTTAGCAAAGTGGGCCCATAGATCCATGTGATGCTGACGTGGCAGTGTGTGATTCGTTGAGAGATCTTCACATGGATTGGTGACATCATGGATCCAGGGGAATCCATGTGGCTGCCCCTCATTGGCCTGAACCTGAGTGCCTTGGATTGGAGTGGAATGAATGTGCATGGATTCTTCTCATTTCCTATGCTAAATACCTGCATTTGAATAGACATCGACACTGGTGGAAAGTATTAGTTTAAGCTCCTATTCTAGTGTGGATGTGCATTTCATGCTTCAATTTGCAGGAGTTGACGGCTATGAAAATGTTACTTTACAGCCGTCAACAGGCGCGGAGCGACCAGAGGGGGGGAGGAGGTGCGGCCCCCTGGCCGAGGGCGGGCTCCCTCCACCGTCACTAGACAGACCTTCGGGTGCCAACACGAGCTCTCGTGGTGACCGAGCTGGTGGCACCGGAAGCAGCGGGGGGGTGTAGGGGCAAGTGGCGGTGATGTGATCCTCCACAAAGCAGTTGAAGCACTTCCCCACCAGGTCGGAAGGGACGGTGGACGGCAGGGGAGGAGGAGGAGGCGGCGGCGGCGAACGCCTGGGAGGGGGCCGCTCCGCACGCAGCTGCTTATGTGACTGGACCTCCACGAAGCCATCGGCGTCCACCCAGGGGTCCCGGGTGGATGGCCCCTCGCCGATCCTCGCCCCGACGGAGGCGGCGCATCCCTAGCCGGCCCACCAGCGAGCCGAGGTGCGGCCGCGGGCTGGCCACCGGGGCGGCCAAAGCGGCAGCCCCCTGCCTTGGAGCGTCGCCGCGGCGGAGGCGGAGGGGAGGGGGATAGCGGCCGCTTGCCCAGGATCCCCCTGGAGGAAGCGACCACGGGCAGCGGAGCGACCGTCAATGAGAGATCGCCCGCGGCGGCGGAGGCGCGGGCCGCGTCGTGGAGGAGCGACCGGGACGGGCGGGGAGGGGGTGCGCTCCGGCACGGGGATGCCGACAGCCCGCTTCTGCTCCAAGAAGGTGGGGGAGGAGGAACGACCACGCGGGGCGGGAGAAGAGGAGCCCGAGGCGGAGGAACCGGAAGCCTCGAGAGCCCAAAGCTCCTGCGCGGAGGGGATGGAGGGGCCAGGATCCGCCGAACCCAGCTCCCCCCTCCCGCAGCAGCCGGTAGCAGAAGGCGGCGGGCCCCAGCGGCAGCCAAGCCCGCCTGCCTGGATAGGGAGGCCAAGGCGGCGGGACCGGGGCCGCGGCCGATGCGGTCGTCGCCCGCCGGCTCCACCGACCGTGCCCAGGCGGAGAGGGAGAAAGAGGAGGCGGCCGCCTGCCCGCCGGCAGCCAGCGAGGAGGACAGGGTGCCCAGGCAGCGGACGCCCGCCTGGCCGCCGGCGACCGGCGAGGTGGACGCGGTCGCGGACGCTAGAGCCGGCGGCGCCGGCCGCGCGAGCCCCGTCGCCAGCCGCATCAACTCGCCGCGCGGGGTCCCGGCCACCGGCCGCCGACGCCCACGACCGAGCCGGGGTGGAGGATGGGGAGGGGGGTCGGCACGCCGCTCAGATGCGCGCCGCCGGCAGGCCGCGGCGGGGGAGCCGTCCCCGCCCGCGGCATGCGACCCGAGGGCACCAGAGAGGGGGGCGCCCCGGCAGACGGGAGGGACGGAGGAGGAGGCGCCAGCGGAGGGGTGGGCGGAGGCGAGCAGCTCCTCGCCGAGGAGGTCGTCGTGGTCCATGGAGTCGGCGTCGGCGTCTTGGAGCTCGAGCACCACCATGCGGGCGGCCCGGGCTTGGACGACGGGGGACGACAGGGCGGCGGAGAACAGCGGAGGACGGGCGGCAACGGCAGCGGACGGCCGCAGACGCTCATCGGCGGCCCCCGGGAGAGCCCGAGCTCCGGTCGGGAGCGGCGGCGGCGCGAGGAGCGTCGACCCGATCTCCCTGCACACAACACGAGGGGGGGGGGAAGAGTGTGGTACGAACGGAGAGAGGGTGTCGAGCGGGTCGTGCATGGATCCGGTCCCAGCCCGGGCGGAGGACGCCGGAGCAGGGAAAACCGGCCGGCGGCGGCGGTGAGGAGGGGGCGCGAGGGGCGCCGGGTCGGGGGTCGGGGACGGGTCCACCCTCTAATCTCGTTTACGAGAGTAAGTAGAAGCAGAAAGGTTTTTAGACACACACAGCAAAACCCAGCAGGAAAACACAGCAAAACACAGCAAAAGCCAGCAGAAAGGATCAGATCATTACGGTACAGGACCAGTACTACTACTGGTAGGTAACACGGTAATTTCGTAATGAAGAAGAGGATGCTCATTAGGTATAGGGCGACAGGACGACTCGTTCGTGCATATACTTTTGGATGATTACTTTTTAAAAAAAAACCATGCATATGCACTGCTTAACAAGAGTTCCCTGTATATGTGCCTCTCATCAGGTTCACTATAAAGATGAACCAACTAGAAGCAGAAGGAAACAGTAGCAAGGTCCGGGGACAAGAGAGGTAGGAAAACTTAGCAAAAGAAATGCCAATGCCTCACGCATCCTCCTTCGATCTGTGTACTGATGATTTTAGCATGGTGGGGGTAGACTTGAAGAACAACCCAAGCCTGACCACCGCTCTAAACCTAAACACGTACGTGCATGAGTATGGGATGCATCAAGGATTAATTCTCGACCAATATCTTGTCAATGACTCAGATAGAAGCCGCCGGCATGCTTGTCCCTTCTTCGGACGAGTGGTCGCAATAATATGAGATCAGGAATAAGTTCTTTTCAAGAACGCGGCGTCGACGACGGACCGAACGATCCGGCACTCAGGCATACATGGTCGATGACCCTTTCTTTTTGTATTCTCGGTGTTTTTCTCCAAGTGCGCTCGGGCGGTTACTGGTTAGCCTTGGTTTCAAAAGACATGTCGTGTTGGTGATGAACGAACGTGTATGCCTTTTTTTTCAGGAAATATAATGCTATATCGATCTTCTGAAAGATTTTTTCCCCATCTTAGTACCTTACAATGTTTGAGATTGGGACAGCATCCTCTGCCGTTCAATTCGCTGCACTCCGATTCCAAACTTTTCCCCCGCTCCTCTTGACCTTTCCGTTCCGTTCCAATCCGACTCTCGACTCCCTCCGCTTTTGGGTCGTCGAGGACCGCGGCTGCAAAATCTTTTTTTTTTATTTTTTTGACAACGGCAAACATAATATATTAAGCAGCCTAACTTACAGATAGATCCTCCAAAGAAGACCTAATTACATCAAAGTCCATAGATGAGATGAACACAACAAAAACATTGATGACGTTGAAGACCACGAGCACGCCGGCGGTGAGCTGATGTGTCGCCTGAGCGAGGACAACCGGATGGAAGAACCGTGCCTTGCGTCGGTTGAAAGAGGGACGACTAAGCCGTAGGTGAAGAGCACTCCAGGCGACCGAAGAGTTGTTGGATTGCCGTCGCCGGATGTAGAAAAACAAGCTCGATGTCGAAACCCTGGGGAAGGCGAAGCCGTGGAGCCAATGTCGAATGTTGATGTGTCGAGAGGAGGCTTGGAGCTGCAAGATCTTTGGCTACTGGGGAGACGACGGGGCGATGTGGAGCGTCGGTGGTGGGTACCAGCACCTACGGCGGCGGAACAACCACCGAGGAGGGGGAATCGAGCCGTAACCATCCCATCAAGCAGATCCCCCCGCAGGAGGAGCAGATCAAAAGGAGGCGCAGGCGGATCGACCCTAACTTTGGCTGGATCTGGGGAGGGGACGCGGAAACTCCAGCAGAGAGAGGAGGCGCGGCGCGGCTGCAACGTCTTGCCGGCGATTTGTCCGGATTTTTCGCTCAGTCAGTGGGGGAGGCAACTGTGTTGTTTTGACGGCGATACGTATATGTACGCCGATACTGCACGGCTACCTGACACGCGAGGTGGTGCGGAAATTCAGTGGCTCAGTTCATTACTGAACACTTGAGAATTATACATTGTACTGCTTAGAGTTCATCACTATGAGTACGTGCCTTTCTCGTCAGTCAGGTTCAGTATCTATTAAAGCTAAACGAAGGCAAAGAAGAAAAGCAACCAGAACAAAAGAAGATGGGTAGAGGAAACTTAGAAGAAAATGCTAATGTGCCTCACGTGCGTGCATGCATCATCCTCTTCTACACTGATGATTTTAGCATGGCAGTAGAGAGAGCCCAAGCCTGATCTTTCTTTATTTTCTGCGTCGACACGCACACACCATATATAGTGTTCATACCACCGCTCTGAACCCTAAACACCGTGTATGAGTATGAGAAGCGTCAGGACTTAGGACCAATTTTCAGCCAGTATCTTCTCCACAACTCTGATAGAACCGGTAACTTTGATTATCCCTTCCGACGAGCTGTGGCAAGTTAAGATCACGAAATCTTTGTGCTCAATGACACTTCACAGTACTTGAAGGACAACGCCCAGCGCCACGAGCCTCTTCTAACTGAAGCACGTCTGAGTGGTTAGCTGCGGCTCCCCGGTTAACAACATGATAAATTAAACGAGAGGAAACTACTAGAACATGCTCATATCCTTCTATTATATAGCAATGGAACATTGCAATAATAGGCGCGGTGGCACAGTTTCAAGAGACCAAAAAAGTTGCAGGGCTCTTAGCACTCGCAATTCATTGACACGCATAATGGGCAGAGTTTAGCTAGTAGGACAAACAAAAAAACCGAACAGTGATTAGTAAGAAAAGCCGAGCCGAGTTTAGCATTATGGTTCTCATCCCCCTCATATTGCACCCTGATATTGACATCAGCGAAGAGCTTTTGGTAGGTGCTTGTACCAGTATGAGACCGTCTCTTTTGTTCATCTTGCTAGATGAGGTAGCATCTTTTTCCTTTTTTCTCTCTCTCTAGATCAATAATGGTTGTAGCGCAGCTACAGTAACCATCTGTCAGATTTGCCTGTGCGTTTGTTTGAAAAGGGGTCCTGCTTAATTATGACCTTGTTTCTCCAGGCCAGAGACCACTTATGTATATTGCGGGCACATATTTGCAGACTCTTTTCTCCCTTAACTGAAAAAGGTAGAGCTCCTGCCGCCATTTATTAAAAAAACAGAAGACACGCTTTAATTAGAGTTCATCACTACTATACGAATACACGCCTCTCGTCAGTCAGGTTCAGTATATGACTAGTATAGAAGCTAAACGAAGGCAAGGCAAAGCAACCAGAACAAAAGAAGATAGGTAGAGGAAACTTAGAAGAAATGCTAATGTGCCTCACGTGCATGCATCCTCCTCTTCTACACTGATGATTTATTTTAGCATGGCAGTAGAGAGCCCAAGCCTTATCTTTCTTTTTTTAGTTGATGCGCACATCGCGCACACAATAGTACGTGTTCATACCACCGCTCTGAATCCTAAACACCATGTATAAGTATGAGAGGCGTCAGGACCAATTTTCAGCCGGTATCTTCACATCTCTGAGAGAACCTGTAATTCTGAATTTCTGATTATCCCTTCAGACGAGCTGTGGCAAGGTAAGATCACGAGACAGTTCAAAAACAAGAAAGTGGACAACGCCATCGGATCTTTTGTGCTCAGTGACACTTCTCAGTACTTGAAGAACGACGCCCAGCGCCGCGCGGCATCTTGAGTGGTTAGTTGAGGAAATAAATTAATAAAATCACGTCACTTTGGTGATTGTGTAGGCATTTTGTTTAACAAAAGGTGATATAGCCATGCACGAGGTAAATGCATGAACAAAATGAGCATTTGATTCTTGTTGGCTGTTCGTTGTGATGATCGAGCTTCCGAGTTAGGCAGGGTAATTATACATGACTGCACGATTAGCAACAAGATAAACGAGAGGAAACTAACTAGAACATGCTCATATCCTTCTAATCTATAGCAATGAAATATTGCAATAATAGGCGGCACAGTTTCAAGTGACCAGATAATTAAAGTTGCAGGGCTCTTAGCACTCGTAATTCATTGACACACATAGCTTGTGAACTTTTCCAACAAAATGAGCAGAGTTTAGCTAGTAGGGACAAACAAAGAAACCGAACAGTGATGAGTAATAAGAAAAGGCGAGCAGAGTTTAGCATTGTCGTTCGCACCCCACTCATATTGCACCCTGCTATTGACATCAGGGAAGAGCTTTGGTGGTTGCTAGTAGCAGTATGAGGCCGTCTCTTTTGTTCATCTTGCTAGCTGAGGTAGCATCTTTTTTCCTCTCTTTTTTTTCTGTCGATCAGAAATGGTTGTGGCACAGATACAATAACAATCTGCCTGATTTGCATGTGCGTTTGTTTGGGGAGGAGGTCCTGCTAATGACCGACCAGAGGCCGCTTATGTACATTGTTGGCAGACTCTTATTCTTCCATAATTGAAAGGCAGAGCTCCTGCCATTATTTCAAAAAAAAAACAGACAAGAAGACAAGTCCGAAATTTTTATTTGGCCGTCCATTGCACGTTGCATGTAGTAATTTCAAGGTTGCAAGGTGGTGACTTCAATGATTCAGTTCATTATGCTCCTACTGGTAGTAACAACACAAGAGTAAATTCATAATAAACGGGTGCTTGGCAGGTATAATAAACGTGGTGACTCTCGGAATGTATGATGTGCCACAACGCCTCGGGGCACACATGATCGAGGTGGTAACAAGCTAAGTAACAGGGTAATTTGAAATCAACGGCCGGTTGCTCGGTAGGTATACCGTATACAGGAGGACGCACCATCGTCCTGCATTGTACTGCCCCTGTCATCAGGTTCCAACTATAAAGCTGAACGAAAGCAACAAGAAACACTACAAGATCGACCCAGGGAGAGAGAGGTGAGAACCTTGGAAAATTAGAGAAATGCTAACGTTTGCGCCAAAGACTTGAGCCTCTCGATTAGAACCTGCAGTGGTGGAGGAGGGGCCTTTCGTCCCGGTTGGGAAGGGCGTTATCTCCCTAAGGTCCAACCGAGACGAAAGGTGAGGGACAACCCCTCCCCCCCTTGTCACCGGGTGGGCAACCAGGACTAAAGGGGGGCCTTTAGTCTCGGTTGGTAATACCAACCAGGACTAAAAAGGGGGCACGCCAGCGTCAAATTTTTTTTTTGAAAATTCCTAGGAGGCCCTCACACACGCGCAAGTCGCAAGTCACGTGATTTTTTTTGCGCGAAATATGCGCGGTGCGGGGATTCGAACTCGTGACCTTTAGCCTCGCGCGTACCTTCCTTGCCATCTCACCTACACAGCACATCTCACCTATTACGAACCGAGACTAAAGGGTACGAGCTCTCCTACCACTCGTGGCCACGTCGATGCAAAGACTTTAGTCTAGACTCCAAAATTTAACCGGGACAAAAGGGTTGGATCAAAGGTTTTCTTTCTACCAGTGCTGATAACCACAATAACATCGTGTTTGAGTATGAGAGGCATCAGGGTTGATTGTAGGCCAACGGCGTCGTGGAGAGACTAGCTGCTCAGTCCGGCGATCCGCTTTGGCATTCCCTCTTTTGTGGCAAGACCAGGAGGAACCTGCCACGAGTGTGGAACCCCCGTGCGCGTCGATGCCGAGGCATGGATGCTGTGTCCTCTTTCCACGAGATGTGTTTTCTCTTGAGCTCTTTTACGATGGACTATACCACTAAGTGGTGGTATGCAGTATATAATTATTTTTAGTACGCATAAATAGGTACTTTTTACAAATTTTTGGCCACCTCAAGCCGAGAAAAAAATTTCGTTTATGCCACTAAGAAAAATTTGAAATGAAAATTTTCGTTTTTTATTTGAAATGAAAATTTTCATTTTTAAATTTGAAATGAAATTTTTTGTTTTTGAAATTTGAAAAAAATTAGCCATACCACCAGAGGGAAATTTGAAATGAAAATTTTAGTTTTTCAAATTTGAAAAAATAATTGGTCATATTACCACAGGGAAATGATAAAATATTCCATTTATGCCATCAAGAAAAATTTGAAATGAAAAAAAATCATTTTTGAAATTTAAAATTAAATTTTTCATTTTTGAAATTTAAAAAATTTGACCATACCACTAGAGGGAAATGAAAAAAAATGAAATTAAGAAATCATATATTTTGTTTATGTCACTGAGAAAAAACTTGTAATAATACCCTTATACCACCTAGGTATACCTTATAGTCTTATACCACAGGTGCAAGTTGTGGTGGTATATAATTAATCTCAACCGTCAGATTCTTTCATACTTGTACGTTTGAAATAATGGTATAAGGTGATATGGTTTACCGTAAAAAACATTTTCACTTGGTTATGATTTATGAACAGAGAGTCAGGGGCCATGATTACGTGAGCCATGATGATTCGAAATTAAGTTTACTGACCGTGGGAATCATGCAACTGGAACAAAAGGCAAGCGTGAACGCTTGCTGCTGCTGCTGCTTCGATTCTTCATCATATTTCCCCCCTGCACGTCCATGGCACGTAGCGCACGGTAATTTTGAAGATACTGTCACAGCTGCTGCCTGATACGTGAGGTGGTGCGGAAATTCAATGACACAGATGTAAGGAATCGGATGCTCGTAGTCTAAGAGGGGAGGGGGTGAATTAGGCAAATTAAAAACCTTAACTTATGGCTTCACTATTTTTACACAAAGATAAACTAGAATATACTATGTAGATGTGCAACTAGGGTTGTTCTAGTGTGAAACTCCCATCCCAAAACAAGGTTTGCAACCTATAGCCAATCCTAGCAAGATACTACTCTAGGAAAGTAAAGGCAAACAAAGATTGCAAGAGAGTAAATGCGGAAACGTAAAGGGGATGAGAGGAAGCAAACTCTTGACACACGATTTATCCCGTGGTATCGGTAGGCACTAAGCCACCCTTAGTCCACGTTGTTGAAGCACTCACACAAGAGTATTGCTTCCCGGTCACCAAGTCTCTCCCAAGAGCACCACTTGACTCGCCACTAAGTCTCGCCACTTAGGCACTCGCCAAGCTCCCTTGGTCACCTTGATGCCGCCTCCACTAAGGAGCTTCTCCACTTAGGAAGGGGGTCTCCACGTCCCCCGCACAGAGTGTCCTCGCCGCTCCACACCAAGTCGGAGGGTCGATGACGATTGCCGGTGAGCCACTTAGGCCCCAAGGCTTCCGGCGAACCTTGTACACCTTGATTCACTCAAGAATCACCTCACAAGGTTGTCACAACCTTGCACTCACTCAGCTCTAAGCTAAGCCTAGCACTAAGCACATACACTAAGCATATGCAAGTCTATGGATGCACAATTAAGCACTTGGATGGATTGGATATGATCTTCTAGGTGTCTTGCACTCCTCTGCACTTCCACACAATCCAGCCTACTCAAATGGGTGAGTGGAGGGGGTATAAATAGCCCAAGGCACTCAGCTAGCCGTTGGCTAATGGCCACTGAAAAAGGTAGCGTCGGATGAACCGATGCTATGCTTTTCCAGGGCGTCGGTTCATCCGGTGCCCTCCATGTCACTTAGCCGTTGCAGCTCTGCTGACACAATTGTTCCGACGCTATACACCGACGGTGTGTCGGTTCATCCGGTGCTGAAGACCTCGCGGCCAAAACGTCTCTGTATGCTGCTTCGTGACCGTCAGATAGACCGATGCTTCTACTTGACCAAGGCGTCGGTTCATCCGGTGCTGAAGGCTTCGTCTTGGCGCGTCTCTGTCTTGATTCAAACTGAGCGTCGGATAGACCGACGGTGTCCTCTCTCAGACCGTCGGATCATCCGGTGCTACTGTCTTCGCTGCTCCTCCTCTGCAATTCATCCGACGCAACTAGAATGTGGGCCGTCGGTTCATCCGACGGTGCCAATTCAGTTGGCCTTCTGCGCAGTGTACCAAGTACACCGACGCTCGTCTCTAGGGTACCGTCGGTTCATCCGACGGTGCCATTTCCTGTTTTCTTGCGTCTTTGACTTTGGTTCAACTTGCCACCTCTTGGAGCCATCTTACCACTGTTGTATAACCTTGAAAAATAGACTATCTTCTGAATTTGGCATGTGGTATTTTGGCTTTAATTGTGGTTACATCCATGAGACCTATAAATGCCTACATGGACATGCTAGACAATATGGTTAGTCCCATTGATCATGTTGTCATGAATCACCAAAATCAAACTCGAACTAATGTCATATGGGGTCATGTTCGCTACAACATATCATTGTATTGATGGCTCTCAGTAGCTAGCTCATTATGGTTCAGTTCACCACGCTGAACGCTCGCACATTATACATTGTACTGCTGCTTAGAGTGTTCACTAAGAGTACGCGCCTCTCGTCGATCAATCAGGTTTACTATAAAAGTTGAACAAAGGCAAAAGGCAAAGCAACCAGAAACAGAAGAAGAGAGAGGTTCGTAGGACACTTAGAAGAACAAATAATGTGCTACACATACATCATCCTCCTCTCACTAATGATTTTAGCATGGTAATAGAGCCGTAAGGGGTATACTACACTTGAACCCAAGCATGATGTTTCTTTTCTGTGTCGACGCACACCATAGTTCTACGTATATGTATGCATGAGTACGAGAGGTGTTAGAATTGATTCTCAGCCGGTATCTTCTCCACAGCTCTGAAAGAATGTCCAGGTTGTCTTGTCCCTTCCGATGAGCGGCCACGATATGAGGTCGCTCAGCTCATCCCTTCCGACGAGCTGTCGCGAGATGATGCGACCAAGAACTCCAAGAACGCGCATGCTGACGATTTCGTTAGATCTGCCGTGCTCCATGACACTTCGCGGTACATTTGAGGGGCATTACGCGGTGACGCGGCATCTTTGACCCGAAGCCCATATGGACGCGGCATCTTCAACCCGAAGCCCATCTGGGTGGTTAACTAGTGGCTACTACTCACAGCTCAGTTTCGAAGAACATGTCTGCTGTTTTGGTAACTATGTGCACACTTTTTTTTTTACAAAAGATGTTCTAGCCATGCACTAGGTAAATGGGAAAAAATCAGCATTTGATTCATCCTTCTACTGTAGAGTGATGAAATGTTGCAATATGGTACACGGTTACAAGAAAACACGTTGAAGCACTCTAATCAGCACTCCTCGTAATTCATTTGTCCTCGTCCCCGCGTGTTGCTGCGGGGATTTTTAAATAAAACTTTAAGGTGAAATTTCAAAATAGAAACTAAGATGATTATATGGTAATATTCTTTTGCAAACGACACTATTCATGAATATATTCATTTTAAATGATTGATCCTTTATGTATTTCTAATGTGAGAATTTTGTAGTGTGATACTCACAAATATGTATATATGTTATTAGTCACAGAAAATCGGTGAGAGACATAAATTGATGGTCTAGTGGATGATGACGTGACGTATGAGGTGGATAGTTTGCATGTTTTGTAGTGGGGTGCTCCTTGAGTAAATGACTCGTGAGTGAATGACAGAAGCAGATGACATGGTGCGCTGAGGGTCGAGAGAAATCTATTAATGATTTGTAGTGGATCTCATCTATATAGTTGTATATGATGTATAGCTGTATATGATGATTGCAAAGATGGGGAATAAATGAATAATCATGCATGAAACGGAACACCGGTGCTCTTCGGATCCGGCATCCCCGGACCAATTTGGCCTGTTCACGGCAACGACGACAAGACGGGGACGACGGTCACCGGTGCTCCTGCCTTTCTAAGTAGACAAGAGATGTAATGGAGTGTGCTGCGGAAAGACATTGCAAGGTGGAAATATGAATGGAGAAAATTGAAGCTTAGTCTTCTAGTTTTTTTTCCCGTCGTAGAGGTTTCTTTGTGTTTTGGAACTCCTCAATTTTGAGAATTAGAGTCGAGCAACTCCAGCAAAGATATGTAAATTGAGATCTCTAAAACTCATTTACAGGCCTAACTCTAAAAAATAGAGGTCCAAAATTAGCACTCAACTTGATGAGGCCATGGACTAGGGCCCACCAAGACCCTTAAAAAACGCAGCACGGGCCCACGCACGGCCTGCTCCGGCAGCTAACACAACAGGTGTTACGCTGCCCAAGTACACGAGGACCCGTACGACTAGTTTCCGCCGTGAGACAGGGTACGAGGGGCCCACGACCGCCTATACCTCTTCCCCGAGTGCGTGGCGACTCGTACGACAAGTTTCCGTCCCCACTCCCGGCGGCTCGGCTCGTACGAGTAGTTTCCGCCTTGTGGCCGCGGAAGCCCACTCGCACGAGTAGTTTCCGTCTCGGCGCCACGACTACTCGCTCGCACGAGTAGTTTCCGTCACCCGCTCGAGCGGGCTTCGCAGAGAAGGCAGGGAGCGCGTGGGCCCACCGGATCGAGATCCCGGGATCCCCGCGCGCGCTCCCCCACGCACCGCCACGCGTCCGCCCCGCCGCAGCGGTCCACCCGGGCCAAGCCGATTCGGTGTCAGGGGACGGATTCGTCAAACCCTGCCACCATCGGTACAGTGACCGCCGTACCATGAGCGGCGTAATAGACACTGAACGGCGAACGGAGCAGTACGCACTACATCCTAAGCATTGGGAGATGCGGCGTAGACCGTCCATTCACTTGGGTGGCTCCCCGTCTCCGACTAGTTCAAGACTTGGCCGCCAAGGCCACAAGGACACAGGCCCCGTTGGCATCCCGTGATACCCTGGTACGCGGTCCGCTACGTGTTAGCCTTCCTACACGGGTCCGCCCTGACCAGGTTGATCCTGTGTCAGGGGACGGATCCCCCTGCCGTCCCCCCCAGCTGAGGTGGTACGCATCGTACCACGGAGGGCACCGGAAACGTTGTGACACCAACGGCACAGTGCGAGCCGTCACCTATCCATGAGGCAGGGTACTCCACTCCTACGACATCAAGAAAAGACAAGTTCCTGATCCACTGGCGGGGTCAGGGCACGCACACTGCTTCCCATGCCCGACTAACTACTCGGAGGAGGGCATGGGGGGCCCCGGGACGGATCCTTGGGATGCACGGGATCCGCACCGTCACCCGAAGCCCCATAACAGTGCTTCGCCGCTTCTGCTGTCTGACAACGCGGAGCAGAGAAGGACACACTGCACTGTAGATTAGCTCATATGCACTCGATGCAACCGCCCTGGACTCCTCCCTTGCGACTATAAAAGGGAGGGGCGGAGGCGGTCTCAGGACAGGTTCGTCTCCACCTCCATACACACTTAGCATCGATATCCCATCTCATACAACGCAAGCCTCCACACTCACTCACGTACGCAGACTTCTGCTACTTGAACCGCACGCACGCCAGGGACTTGGGCTCTTCACCCTCTCCCGACCAGTTTGTACTCTCTGTTGCAAACCATTGAGCATAAGGAACACCCCCCTCTCACTGGATGTAGGGTATTACTCTCCGGAGGCCCGAACCAGTATAACTCTGAGTGTCTCCTATGCTACCGTGCGGATCAGAACACGCCTCCCCTCGTATAAATTTACTTACCGGCGGTAACGAACCCCGACAGTTGGCGCGCCAGGTAGGGGACTTCGCGTGTTTTTGACATTCTTTTTAGGGTCCGCACAGCCCTTTGATCATCCGCTTCGACAAAAGCGTCCACCGAGCTGCCGCTGATGGACTCCCCCGTGGGATCATCGGAGTCGCTCATGGTTGGGCTCGAGCTCCGGTTCGGAAGTATGAACTTCCGAGCGACCGGAGACGGCTACGACATGCACCTCGTCAGCGAGGTCACCGACGCACATGCTCCAACTCCCGCTCCGGCCGCCCAGCCTCGCCCACCTCGACGCAAGAAGCGCTCAGGCAAGCGCTCGAAGCGTGCCAAGGCAGAGCGGCGTAAGGCAGCACGCGCTAGCACCCCTCCGCGGGTTGAGGCTGGCGCGTCGCAACCCGCCGGCGCAGCAGAGGACTCTCTGCCGTCGGACTCTACGGAGCGCATCGTCAGGGAGAGCGCCCCGACGCCGCTGACCTATGGAGGAGGGTCCTACGCGGCGGCAGCATATTCCTCCTCATCGAGCACGGACCCGGCCGTGTACGCCAACTATCCGCGCCATCGTCTGCTGGGCAACATGAAGCTGTCGGAAACCTCGCCCGACGAGCAGTACCTCATGACCGACGACACCGATGACATCTCGGGCCCAGACTGGGATTACTCCGGGCTTCGTGATGCCGACGCCTTCCGTCGTTTCCAAACGGCGGCTGACTATTGCTTTGGCTACTCCAACGACTCGAACGACAGGGGTTACGACCCTATGCGCGAGTGTTTCGTCGTCAACACCCCGGTGGCGCCAGCGCCGGTCCACACGCCGGATGGAGCACTTCATTCCGCCCACAGTTCGACGGCGGACAGCGTGGCGGAGGCCCAGATTCCTGCCAACCCCGCCGCACAGCGCGCCCGACTGGACGAGTTGGAGGAAGCTCAGCGCCAGCTCGACGCCGAGCGGGCACGACTCCCCAACAACTCGGGCAGGATCCAAACCCGACCCCCGCTCGTGTGCGGGCGAGGGATGTCCAACAACGCATCGTCAATGACGACCGAGATGTTGTTGACGGCACGCCCGTCTTCAAGAGGGCGTCACAGAACCTGGCAGCAGCTGCGATCCTTCTCCGGAAGGTACCGGAGCCCGCCACGCCTCAAGAAAAGGAGATGCATAAGCAGATCAAAACTCTCCTCGAGACTGCCGCCGTGCAGCAGGCTGAGAGCTCCGCTTCACGACAGCGGGGCTCGCAAGGTCGCGGGCACTCCGAGCCACGGCAACCCGTGGCGCCATCACAACAGTCGCGACGGTCCGAGGAGGTCAACGTACCAGTCAAAAGCCGACTGGGACCCCACCGTGACACGCGTGACACCATCAAGGCGTGGCGTAGGGTTGACGCGAGTCAGCACGACGACTACAAAGAGCAGCCTCGCAAGGAGTAGAACCGGCGACGCGAAGGCCGGTATGACAACGATGAGGACCGGAGCAGGAGCGGTTCGCCTGACGCCCAAGGGCCACATGCCTTCAGGAAGAATGTGCATAGCGCCCGCTTCCCTTCGCGCTTCAGAGCTCCGACCTCCGTGCCCAAGTACGACGGCGAGACCAACCCCAGCGTCTGGCTGGAAGATTACCGACTAGCGTGCAACGCTGGCGGAGCGCGAGACGATTTGTTCATCATCAAGAACCTGCCGCTACATCTCGCAGACTCGGCTCGTACGTGGCTCGAGCACCTGCCACGTGGCAGGATCGACAGCTGGTCGCAACTACGCGACACCTTCGTCGGCAACTTCCAGGGCACGTACGCCCGACCAGGAAACCCCTGGGATCTGCGCAACTGCAAGCAGATGAAGGGCGAGAGCCTGCGCGACTACATCCGGTGCTTCTCCAAGTGGTGCACCGAGTTGCCCAGCACCACCGACACGGACGTCATCTCCGCCTTCTAGAATGGCACCACGTGTGCCACGCTGATCCATCGGATCGGGCGACGGAAGCCGCAATCTACTCGGGAGCTGCTCGACATCGCCACGGACCACGCCAACGGAGAGGAGGCTGTGGCGGCGACGCTCAGCCCCGGTACGAGCAAGGGGAAGCAGCCGGCCGAAGATGGAGACGATCTGTCTGCGCCAGTCAAGAAAAAGAAAAACAAAGATAAGAGGTATCGTGAGGATACCTTGGTAGCCGCTGTCGACCGAAAGACAGCAAAACCTCAGGGCAATCCTCCGACGAGCCACTTCGAGAAGCTGCTGAACGCCCCGTGCCCTAACCACGAGGGTCCAGTCAAGCACGCCTTCAAGGATTGCAACATGATGAAAGCCTACCTCGCTGGAACGCTGAAGAAGCAGAACGACGCTCTGACTGGCGACGGAGGAAAGGACAAGGGTGACGATGACGCCGCTTACCCCCGGGAGGATAGAGCCGTGATGATGATCTTCGGAGGCTCAGAGGCACAGCTGCCCAGGCGCCAAGAGAAGGTGGTACGACGAGAAGTCTACCAGCTCGAGCATGCAGCTCCGACTTACTTGAAGTGGTCGGAGACACCGGTCACGTTCGACCGACATGATCATCCTAATCATATACCACGACTGGGTAGCTACCCGCTTGTCGTATCACCATTGTTCGACACCAAACGTGTGCACAAGGTTCTGATGGACGGAGGCAGTAGCCTCAACGTCATCTATATGTCGACCCTGGACGACATGGGGATTCCGCGGTCCCGACTGCGGCCGTCTAAGGCGCCTTTCCATGGGGTCGTACCCGGAATGGAGGCGGTCCCACTCGGGCAGATCGATCTGCCCATCACGTTCGGAGCTCCGAACAATTTCTGAACGGAAACCCTCACCTTCGAGGTGGTAGGATTCCCGGGGACGTATCACGCGATACTCGGAAGGCCAGCTTACGCTAAGTTCATGGCCGTCCCCAACTAAACGTACCTCAAGTTGAAGATGCCCGGCCCAAGAGGCATCATCACAGCTGGTACAACCTTCCAGTACGCATACGAATGCGATACTGAGTGCTTCCAGTTTGCCGAAGCACTGATCCGGTCTGAGAAGCTCGCCGCTGAGCCACCCTCCAAGGTCCAAGAAATCTCCGAGACGTCCAAGCGTGCGGCCTGCTCTTTCGAGCCCGCCAAGGACGCCAAGGAAGTGCCCGCCTCCGACGACGGCCGCACACTCCGTATCGGGACAGCGCTCGGTTCCGACTAGGAAAGCGCGCTCGTTGACTTTTTCCGCGCAAACCTCGACGTGTTTGCATGGAAACCCTCCGACATGCCAGGGATTCCAAGGGAAGTCGCCGAGCATAAGCTTAACATTAAGCCCGGCTCAAAGCCGATCAAGCAGCGTCTGCGCTGCTTCAACTCCGACAAATGCAAGGCTATCGAGGAAGAAATCAAGAAGCTTATTAGTGCAGGGTTCATCCGTGAAGTCTACCACCCCGAGTGGCTAGCCAACCTTGTACTCGTTAAGAAGAAGAATGGAAAATGGAGGATGTGCGTTGATTACACGAGCCTGAACAAGGCATGTCCAAAAGATCCTTTTCCTTTACCGTGCATAGATCAAGTAGTCGACTCAACCGCTGGGTGCGAAACCCTCTATTTTCTCGACGCTTATTCCGGATATCATCAGATCGCGATGGATCTAATCGACCAGCTCGCTACCTCGTTCATCACCCCGTTTGGCGCGTACTGTTACGTTTCTATGCCTTTCGGGTTGAAGAACGCAGGGGCCACCTTCCAGATATGCATGCGTCGTGTCTTTGGAGATCTCATCGGGCGGCTGATCGAGGCCTACGTCAATGATATCATAGTCAAATCAAAAAAGGTGGGCGACTTGATACCCGACTTGACCGCGGTCTTCGAGAAGCTGAGGGAGCACGGCGTAAAGCTGAACCCCGAGAAGTGTGTCTTTGGGGTTCCCAGAGGCATGCTGCTCGGGTTCGTCGTATCAGAGCGCGGCATCGAGGCCAACCCTGAGAAAATCTCTGCGATCACGAGCATGGGTCCCATCAAGAATCTGAAGGGAGTACAACGTGTGACCGGATGCCTCGCTGCTCTCAGCAGGTTCATCGCCCGACTAGGAGAGCGTAGTCTGCCGCTGTACCAGCTCATGAAGAAGTCGGAGCACTTTCAGTGGACGCCAGAAGCACAGGAAGCGCTCGATTCTCTCAAGAAACTACTCGAGAGTCCGCCGGTGCTCACCGCACCGGCCGAGGAAGAGCCAATGCTTCTGTACATCGCTGCAACGACCCAGGTTGTGAGCGCAGCGCTTGTAGTCGAGTGAGACGAGCCCGGCAAGATGCAGAAAGTACAACGCCCAGTCTACTTCGTGAGTGAAGTCCTCTCCGACTCCAAGACGCGATATCCGCAGATACAAAAGCTGATCTATGCCGTTCTCATCACTAAGCGAAAGCTCCGGCATTACTTCGACTCACCCCGCATCACGGTGGTGTCCAGATTCTCGCTCGGCGAAATCATACAGAGCCCAGAGGCAGAAGGCAGAATCGCCAAATGGGCCCTCGAGTTGATGGGGCAAAATATCGAATATGCGCCCCGTACCGCCATCAAGTCGCAGGCTTTGGTCGATTTCGTCACCGAATGGATGGAGGTCCAGACGCCTCCTGCTCCCATCGAGCATGAGACGTGGCTCATGTACTTTGACGGATCCCTCATGAAGGAAGGAGCCGGGGTCGGACTTGTGTTCATCTCGCCTCTGGGCGTACGGATGGAATACATGGTCCGGCTGCATTTCGCGGCCTCCAACAATGTCGCTTTGTACGAGGCGCTCATCAACGGTCTCCGGATCGCCCTCGAGCTGGGAATTCGGCGCCTCGACGTCAGGGGGGACTCCGACTTGGTCGTGGGACAGGTCATGAAGGAGAAAAATTGCATAAGTCCGAAGATGGCCGCATACTGCCAGGCGGTGCGCAGACTAGAGGACAAGTTTCACGAACTCAAGCTCAATCATGTGCCACGCGAGCACAACAAGGCGGCCGATACCCTCGCAAAGGAAGCGTCAAATCGAAAACCTGTTCCGCACGGGGTCTTCACGAGCGACCAGTATGAGCCATCTATTCGTTCCGAGGAGGACAAGACGCCAGAGCCGTCAACACAAGAAGTCATGGAGATTGACAGAGCGCAAGAGCCCAACCTCGAAGACCCTGATTGGAGGATTCCGATCCTCGAATGGATGGTGGAAGGAAAACTGCCGCCCGACAAGGAAACAGCTCGACGCATCGCCCGCATGGCCAAATCGTATCAACTGGTCGACGGCGAGCTCCGTCGAAGGGGCGCCCAAGGCATGCTCATGCGATGCATCCTGTCCGACCAAGGCAAGGAGCTTTTGCAAGAAATCCATGCAGGCACCTGCGGGCATCACGCCGGCCCGAAAACCATCGTCGGAAAGGCTTTCCGACAAGGTTTCTATTGGCCTACCGCGGTAGCTGACGCGACGTGAATCATGCACAGCTGCGAAGGCTGCCAGTTCTACGCACGACAAACCCATCTCCCGGCGTAGGCTTTGCAAACCATACCCATCACCTGGCCCTTCGCGGTCTGGGGGCTGGATATGGTCGGACCGCTGAGAAAGGCACCCGGGGGCTTCACCCACGTGCTCGTCGCCATCGACAAGTCCTCGAAGTGGATCGAGGCCAGGCCCATAACAAACGTTCGCTCCGAGGAAGCCATCGCATTCTTCACCGATATCATCTATCGGTTTGGGATCCCGAACTCCATCATCACCGACAACGGCACGCAGTTCACCGACAAGAAATTCCTCAAGTTCTGCGATGACAACCACATCCGTGTGGATTGGGCTGCCGTCAGCCATCCGAGAACCAATGGGCAAGTCGAAAGGGCCAACGGCATGATCTTGCAGGGTTTAAAGCCACGGATATTCAAGCGTCTCGAGAGGTTTCGAGCGACGTGGGCTGCAGAGCTCCCGTCCGTCCTATGGAGCCTGCGCACCACGCCAAGTCGGGCTACCGGCTGCACACCTTTTTTCCTTGTCCACGGGTCGGAAGCAATCCTCCCGACGGACATCGACTACGGCAGCCCACGGGTTCAGGCCTACACGGAAGAGGGCAACCAGGTCGCCCTCGAAGACGCCATCGACCAGTTGGATGAGGCACGCAGCGTCGTCTTCCTCCACTCAGCACAGTACCAACAAGCTCTGCGTCGCTACCATGAACGCAATATACGGGAGCGCGAGTTCCAAGTCGGCGACCTCGTCCTCCGACGAGTTCAGAGCAATGAAGGGCGACACAAGCTCTCGCCTCCATGGGAGGGGCCATACATTGTCGACCAAGTGCTCCGTCCGGGAACCTTCAAACTCAAGCATGAGGACGGCAGGGTCATCTCCAATGCCTGGAACATAGAGCAGCTATGCCGTTTTTATCCCTAAGTATTTACTTTATTCTCATTTTATGATAATGCAAGAGCTCTAAGCTATTTCTTCCTCATGAAATGACATCTTTTCGCAAGCTCACATCTTTTACTCGGGTAATATGTTTTTATGCTTGTCTCATCCCATGGGCAAGTCTCCGACTTGTCCATGGGCTCGGGGGCTACCAGGGGGCTACGACCCCCCTCCCCTGATCGTTGCGAAACACGTTTTTTCGATCAAAAATCGTCCTGGTTTCTCGTATGATCGTCGCGGTACACTCACTTTCCTTAAAGAGAGATGAACGATGACCCTAGCGGTCACGAACCTGTGCTCGTCCGGGCCCCGAGTACTTACGCCCCCGCGGCTACGGTACAAAGACCCACAAGCAAAGTTTGTGACCTCAAGTTATCGATCACTCGCCCCTTCAAAGGGACTCCGAGTAACCGTTCCAAACTCTCAAGAGCTTTCTTATTTACAAAAACACGTACATACGCCTACCTTTCTTCGAAGTACTCGGGGGTTGTCCGTTCAAATGGTAACACTCCTAAACTAAGCTCGGTCGAGTCGCCCAGTTCCTACGCCCCCGCGGCTACGGAGCAAGACACCGTCAGCAAAGTTTTAAGTGACACTGCTCGGCGTATAAGTCCTCTAACTACTCGAGAAAAAGACAACCAACAGTCAAATGCTTGAAACTTGAAACAAAGACGGGTTCTTAACCCTCAAGTTCGCCACAAAACATCTGGCCCACAAGTTTTTACAAGCATGATAAAAAGCCTCGGCAAGGCAATTTGTTTCTCTTTACAGGCCCAGGTCATAAAGGGCGTGGCTCAGCATGGCTTTGGCGAAGTCGACGGCGCCCTCTTCGATCTGATCGTACTGCTCGTTGGTGTAGCCTGGGCACCATCCCTGGCCAAGCAGCCTTCTGTCCAGCTCGGGGTAATGCGACAAGAAGATGGACACCACCTTATGGACAGCGTCCCTAGCCGCATCCATGGCCTGTTGACGAGCTGCCGCAGGGGCCGACTCCAAGCGGTCTTTCATTTTGCCGGGAGGGACACCCATCTCATTACACGCCTTGATGATGGCCGCACCCATCGCATTCCGGATTAACTCCACCTGCTTGATCTCGGCCTGAGCTTCCCCGAGTGACTTCCGCTCCTGCTGGAGCTCGGTCACGACCTCTGAAGAAAAACAAGGAAACCAATATCAGTAAAAAACTAGCCAGCCCAAGGAAGGCAAAAGATGAAGAGGACACGGCTCTTACTGTTGAGCTTCTCGTTGGCCTCCTTGATCAACTCCACCAGCGTCTGGTTCTCGACGAGAAGGGTGGTCACAGTGCTCTCGAGCTCCGCGACCTGTTTCTGCAGGTCGGTGCGCTCCACGCGGAGGGCTGTACGCCCAGAAGAAAAATGCCGCCTTGAATCAGGAGACCACACAAAAAGCAAAAATCAAAGATAACAGGTCGCGAGGTACTCACCGAGGATCTCATTCTCGCGCTTCTGAGCAATCTCCTCCAGACGGCTCTTCTCGGCGGTGACGGTACTGACTTGAGCCTCAAGCGTCATCACCCGCCCGCGAGCCAACTGGAGGTTGGACTCGGCCTGGCCTTCTCTGGCTTCAAGGTCCACCTTCTCTTGATGGGCGGTGCGGGCAGCGGCTTCGGCATTAGAACGAGACACTGTTGCCGCCTGCTCCGCCGCGGCCAACCTTTCCTCCAGGGCGGCCTTCTCCGCCTGCGCTGAGGTCGCGCGGGCCTCAGCAGCCTCCGCCCTCGCCTCAAGGGATGCGTGCGCTGTTGCCCGGCCAGCCTCGCTGTCCGCCGCTGCAAGGCAGGCCACGGCCAGCTGCATCTCCAGCTGGACCTTCTTCACGCGGAGCGCTTCGAAGGCCCAGGCCCTATCCTCAGAGCGCCCGACGAGCTCCTGAATCACGCACAAGTCGCACGGCTAAGAACTAAGGGAAAACAAACATAAGGAAGGAAGAGGAAGAAGGAGAACTCACCCTTGAGGTGGGGACCAGGTTCTCGACCGCCCGCTCCGACTGGCACTGCGTCATCTCGACCAGGCGCAGGCCGCGCTCCAGCCGGTGGCGGGCCGCCCGCTCAGCGTCGCTGTCGAGGTCCAGGCGCACTGAGGCCTGAACCGGCGACACGGACACCAGCCAGAGCGGCAGGGTTCCTGTCACCTCCTCCTCCTCCGCCATCGACGTGGCCGGCCTCTGTCCCCTCGAGCTCTCCCCAATCTCCATGATCGGGGGAGGGGGCTGCTCGTGCACCGCTGCGGTAGGAGAGGTGGCCGGCGAAGGCGACGCCGGGATGACGATCACCTCCGCAGGGGCGGCGTCTGATGCGGTGATCGACAAAACAGGGATGACCCCCTCAGTCACCACGATCGCCGGCGCGGTAGAAACGTCTGCAGAGGCGCGGTCACTCGTCTCCACCTCCATCGCAACGGCGTTCCCCGAGCTGCTTGTCGACTCGGTGGCTCGGGGTCCCATCTCCGTCTCCGCCGTGCCGCTCCCCGCTCCCCTCGATGACTCGGGGGCTGGGGCTTCAATGCCCATGGCAGCAGCAGCCACCCCCTCCAGCGACTCGGGGGCTGGCCGCTCGGCGTTTACAGTATCGCCCGCCCCCGCCGACGACTCGGGGGCTGGCTGTCCGTCACCGCCTGCCCGCGCCTCGGGAACAGGATCCTCCCAGTCCTGCTCCAGGGCGCCGGATGGGCACCTCGCCAACTCAGCCGTACGGGCCGAGAGTGCCTTTTCAGTAGGGGCCTCACCCCCTAATCCCATCGTCCACATCGACAGATCGCTGCGAGCTGGGCTCACAGCTCTCTGCGGGGGGACGGTCGTCACTTGGGTCCTCGACCCGCTTACTTCTTCAATCGCTGCCCCCGACTGAAGGGAGGGCGGCGGGTTGCTTATTGCCAACGTGACACCAGCCTTCTAAGCGGTGCGACGCAATGCCTTGACTGGTGCCGGCCTCAAGGTGCGGCGGTCGGGCGCCCTGAATCAAGAAGAAGGTCACGTCACCGAACGGAGAAACGAAACAAAAATTAGAGGGCCGGAACTCGGAACTCACCCCTCCGTGACACGACGGGGCCGCTCGGAGCCAGCCGTGGAGTCACGCGGGGACGCCGTCCTCTTGCTCCCCGAGGTCGGAGCCGATGCCGGGGACGAGGCCGACCCGCCTCTGGCGACGACGATCGACGCAAGGCGTGGCTGGGTCGGCGGTGGCACCCCGGCCTGGGCCGCTGGAGGCTGGAGGCCGCCGGCACACTCCGCGGCTCCTATGGAGGAGGAGCGGAGGGCGAGTGAGACCTCCAGCGTGAGGAATGGCGATGCGAGCTGTCATGCCTCGGCTCGGGGCGGCTGGAGTCACCACGACGCGGGGAGCTCCTGCACCTCTCATGCCGATCCCGCCGAGGGACACGGCTGCTCGTTCCAAGCTGATCAGCCCGGGAGGAGGACGACGGCTGCCGGCTTGAACAGGAGCCGGCGGTGGCCGAAGCGGGTGCCGGTCCGTCGCGAGGCCGTGGGGACGGCGCCGTCTCCTCATCGGTCCACTCGAACTGGGACTCCTCCTCGTCCGTATCCGACGGCGTCGGTGAGGGATCCTCGTCGTCGGAAACAGCTCTCTCCCCACTGCGCCGGCGCGTGGCGCGCTTGTCATTCCTCTCCCTCCTCGCAATCTCTTTCTGCTGGTGCGCTCTCTTGTGCTCCCCTTGCCGCTACTGCCGCACGGCGGTGTCCCGGGTGATCGTCTGGTCCTCCTCCAGCGGAGGACGGGAGGGGAGGATGCGCACATCCCTCATCTGCACAAGTGTGGGAACAATCACCATCCGTGACCAAAATAGACAAATCAAAAGGAAGTCGGGAAGAGACGTACCAGCTCCGCGGTGGCCTCAGCCGGGAGCATCTACAGCACACCCGGCGGCGGCCAAAATATGTAGTTGACCCCAGTGGCCTGGGTCACTCGGTGCTGGACCTCCTCCAGTGAAGGCGGCGGGTGGGCAGTCGTGGTCCCTTCGAACGGGGCCCGGTCGTCCGTCATCTCCCAGAGACGTAGCGTGCGGCGACGGAGCGGGACGACCCCTCTAGTGTGGTAACCGCCGATCACGGTGATAAAATTCACTCCGTTGTCGTGGAACCTCGGGAGGGCGGCGAGGGCGCTGTCGAGGAACCGGGGGCGATCTTTCTTCTCCGGCCCATACCTCCACCTCGTCGGCGCCCGATCGTACCACCGGCCGGTGAATTCCGGCAACGGGTTCTCAAGGTCGTTCTTGAGATAGAACCACCCCCGGTGCCACCCACTGTTGGAAGTGGGCAGATAGGTGGGGATGTACTCGTCCATCCTCCCCTGCTTCCCGCGTAGTCCGACGCACCCGATGGCCGCCGCAGAGTTGTGGTCCTTGACCACGACGAACTTGTAGAAGTACCGGAACAGGTCCCAGTGGGCTCCCATCTCTAGGTACCCCTCGCACAAGGCCTCGAACGCTGCCATCTGCTGGATGCCGTTCGGGTTGAGGTTCTGCAGCTCCAAGCCATACTCCTGGAGCACGGCGCGGATGAATCGTCCCGCCGGGACGGAGAGGCCTCACTCGTGGAACAGCACGAACGAGACCACATACCCCGCCGGAGGCTGGGGGCGGTTCTCCGGCCCAGGGACCATCCACTCCACCACCGCGGTCAGCGGCGGCAGCATACCGTCGGAGGCCAAGCGGTCGAGGTCGGCCCAGGTCACCAACGAAGAAGACCAGTTCGACATTGTGTCTCAGGCTTGCGAAGGGGAGGTGCGGCGAGCTCTACGGTGAACGCGGCGAATACAAGGACAAAGGCGAGAGACTGCGGCGGCGGAAAAAGCAAGAAGGCAGAAGGGGCGAAAACCGGCTGGTGGCCGCGGTATATAAACGGGGTTGTGATTGCCCCTGCCCCGCAGTTAATGCCCGCGTCACCTCGGGCCACGTCCTTCACCTACCGAAGAGTCACCCCTCAAAAGGCGCGCCCCACTACCGCTCGCCACCCACAACCGAGCTGCCACATCATCAGAAATGGGCCCCGGCGATCTCGCGATAGGCGCGGGGTCTTCGCCAGTCACCCCATGGCTTGCGCCACGTGGCGGGACACCAATCTCCGACTTATTCAAGACTCCAACACTTAACCCCACGCACAAGTCCCCGACTTGTCTGTGGGCTCGGGGGCTACTACCCGCGGGTCCGCTCGCGCGTCCCCACCAAAGAAAGCACAACAAAAACTCCTCGTCTCCGTGACAGTTGATCCTGGGAGCGAGTCTCCGACTCCCTCACCAAGCTCGGGGGCTAATGACAAGGCCATGGACTAGGGCCCACCAAGACCCTTAAAAAACGCAGCACGGGCCCACGCACGGCCTGCTCCAGTAGCTAACACAACAGGTGTTACGCTGCCCAAGTACACGAGGACCCGTACGACTAGTTTCTGCTGTGAGACAGGGTACGAGGGGCCCACGGCCGCCTATACCTCTTCCCCAAGTGCATGGCGACTCGTACGACAAGTTTCCGTCCCCACTCCCGGCGGCTCGGCTCGTCTCCACTGCCGACCGTCCATTCACTCGGGTGGCTCCCCGTCTCCGACTAGTTCAAGACTTGGCCGCCAAGGCCACAAGGACACAGGCCCCGTTGGCGTCCCGTGATACCCTGGTACGCGGTCCGCCACGTGTTAGCCTTCCTACACGGGTCCGCCCTGACCAGGTCGATCCTGTGTCAGGGGACGGATCCTCCTGTCGTCCCCCCAGCTGAGGCGGTACGCATCGTACCACGGAGGGCACGGGAAACGCTGTGCCACCAACGGCACAGTGCGAGCCGTCACCAATCCATGAGGCAGGGTACTCCACTCCTACGACATCAAGAAAAGACAAGCTCCTGATCCACTGGCGGGGTCAGGGCACACACACTGCTTCCCATGCCCGACTAACTACTCGGAGGAGGGCATGGGGGGCCCCGGGACGGATCCTTGGGATGCACGGGATCTGCACCGTCACCCGAAGCCCCGTAACAGTGCTTCGCTGCTTCTGCTGTCTGACAACCCAGAGCAGAGAAGGACACACCGCACTGTAGATTAGCTCATATGCACTCGATGTAACCGCCCTGGACTCCTCCCTTGCTACTATAAAAGTGAGGGGCAGAGGCGGTCTCAGGACAGGTTCGTCTCCACCTCCATACACACTTAGCATCGATATCCCATCTCATACAACGCAAGCCTCCACACTCACTCACGTACGCAGACTTCTGCTACTTGAACCACACGCACGCTAGGGACTTGGGCTCTTCACCCTCTCCCGACCAGTTTGTACTCTCTGTTGCAAACCCTTGAGCATAAGGAACACCCCCCTCTCACTGGACGTAGGGTATTACTCTCCAGAGGCCCGAACCAGTATAACTCTGAGTGTCTCCTATGCTACCGTGCGGATCAGAACACGCCTCCCCTCGTATAAATTTACTTGCCGGCGATAACGAACCCCGACACAACTCCAACAAGAAAATCAATCTAGACCTCTATTTACCTGTGGGTCCCATGTGTCAACGTCCACTGCTCCCCTCACCGCTGCTCCCACAGTCTCTTTCTCCTCTCCACTTTATTCTTTCCCCCCACGAGTACACAGCAGCCGGTGGCGCCCCTGGCATACTCCAGCGCCAAGCGGCGACGGCGACAGTGGGGAGCAAAATCCCTGCCCGCGGGTGAGTTGCAGCCCGCACGAGGACCAGTCGACATCTTCCTCAAGGCAAGAACACGACACTGGATCTACTTCGAGCAGCTGCGGAGCGCGATCCAGGCCGGCGGCGGCGGCGGCAGCATGGGCGAGCACAACGGCGATCCAGGCGAGCCCGCGACGAAGTGGTGGGTGGACCGGACGACGCCGTCGTCGCCGGACATGACGCCGCTTGCCGCACCGAGGCCGTCGCCGCAGCTTCCGCCTCCAGACCTCAAGGACGGCGGCGAGCTGCAGCCGCAAGCAAGTGCAGCCGCACCGGCGCGTCATCGTCGGTGATGGCGTGGCTGCCGAAGCTCAGGTACACGACAGAGCCCGCCGCGGCGCGTGGATCCCCCATTTGCAGCGTCTGCGGCGCGTGGGTCCTCTGGCGACAGCCCGTCCGGGATGACCTCGACGGCGAGGGCTGAGGGCACCGTCGTCCGTGGCCTCGCCGCTGCCGCAACCGCGCCTTGAAAGCAGGAGCCGGCCGACGTGGGCACCGGGGTCGGGGTCGCACTATCGTGGAGGACCTCGCGCGCGAGATCCGGACCTCACCCACGCCCGACACCACGCCACCGTCCCTGTCCGCGTGGTGGGGAGGCGCTCGTGTCCTACCGTCCATCACCGCTGAGGACCAGCCCGCCGCGCTCGCCGCCACCGGCTCCAGCTCCGCGTTCTGACGCCGCAGAATCTCTGCCTCCTCCACCTCCATGACCCCGCTGCGCCTCTTCCTCCCCACGCCCGACGACGATGACGGCGTCGCGACCCCGATGGAGATCCACGGCTCGAAGGCCGGGTCACAGGTGACGGCGCGGGCGCGGCGGCGCAAAGCAGAGCAGGCGCGGGAGCGGCGGCGCGAAGCAGAGCAGGCCCGGCCCGCCACCAAGCCCGGCCGGCGCGCGCACGAGAAGGGGAGGGCCCGCCACCGAGCTTCGCGCCACGGCGCGCTGGGCCTCGTCGGCATTGCTGGAGCGCCCCGGCCGTCCAAGACCATCCAGAAGATCGCCAAATCTTAGAATCGCAAGCAGCTCAAGGTTGTCTCCGACGAGATCCTCGGCGGCAAGAAGTCGGAGGCCACCCGGCGCATGCAGGTGCCCGGAGCAGGGCCTCAACTCAGGCGCAGGAGCCCGCGAGAGAGACAGGGGGAGGAAAAGAAAAAATATGAAAGAAATAAAAATAGTGGGACCCACATTTTGGAGGTGGGAGTAGAGGCCCTCCAGGAATGGAGGTTGAGAGAGAAAATTTAGAGAAGCCTCAAAAATGCAGGCCCGTTTGGAGGTCTTGCTGGAGTTGAGTTTTTGCATTAAGCCTCCAAATTTTGGAGTAGAGACCTATTTAGAGGTCCTTGCTGGAGTTGCTCTAAGAACTCTTGTAATTTGTAGCTGTATATGTTCACCAGGTGGATATAGAGGCTGGATTTTATTTTTTATCTAAAAAAATACATGAAACGGAATAAGGACACAAGCCTGCTGAACACTTGCGGTCCATCGCACTTTTTTGCCCATGGTAATCTGCCTGACACATGATCGAGGTGGTAACAACAACACACAGTAATTCGAAAGCAGCGGGTGGTTGCTCGGTAAGTATGCATCACTAGAGTAAGTATGCATGCCTCCCTCATCAGGTTCTCACTATAAAGCTGAGGGAACGAAAACAACTAGAAGCACAAGAACACTGCTAGATCGATTAAGGAAGAGAGGTGAGATATTTGGGGCCAAAAAAGGAGAAGAAGATATGCTAACGTTTGCGCCAAGACTCAGCCTCTTGATTAGAGAATTATTTATTTGCTTTGAACCAAACCACAGTAACCAACTAACCATGTGTATGTGTAACCATGAGTATGAGAGACATCGGGATTGATTCTCGGCCAACGGCGGCGCGAAAGTTAGCTGGTCCAATCCAGGGTTCTGCTTCGTCTGTGCTGCTACCATTCGTAGCAAGACCAGGAGGAAACCTCCTGGATCCGCGCTGCCACGAGTCGTGGCGGGAGGAACTTCGGGGACACGCACTACTCCGACGAGTCGTCGGCGTCGCACGATCAGGAGGACCGATCGGTGCCGGCGGGGCGCGAGTGTAAACAAGGACGACTCTCGAGGCAGCAGTGCCGTGCGTGTCGGTGCCGAGAGACAGGCCGCCGGCGGCGGTCGAACCCGCGTCCTCGATGCCGTGGGAGGGCTATATTGCTAACTCAGATATCTTGTTGTTAAACTTCACAAGCCGGAGTACGAGATTTTAGATCGTGAACACGAGTTACTTGTTGCTTCTGCTTGCTTGATGATCCAGCAAAGAAATGGCCAGAGACCACTCGATCCACTCACAAGTCGTTGCAACCACCCTTTTATGACATGGCGATGAGCTGCCGGAACGGTGGTGGTTGGCGCAGTGCAACCGGCGCCGGCCTAGGCATAGCTCAACGCGGGTGCGTCTACAATGTTTTCTTCAGCTTCTCGGCACCCCAGGGGCCAGGGCCGGTCCGTGCCGCCATTGCTCACACGCCAAAGGAGTACTGCGCCGCCGTCAGAAAATGAAACGCTTCCCAAGCAAGATGAAGGAATTAAACAATAATTAATTTCAAGATTGCACGGCCAGGTGGTGGTGACTTCATCAATGTGACTCGGTTCAATTCAGTATGCTAGTAGTGTGGTAGTAAGTAACAGCACATAATGAACGGGTGGTTTGGCCGGCAGGTATAGGACTCCTGCCTGCTATATGATGTGCCAGATCGCTCGTTCATCGTACTGCCTATAGCTAGTTGTTGAGTTCACTAATGCGTCTCTCATCAGTCTGTCATCAGGTTCGCTATAAAACTGAACAAAGGCAACTACAGACGAAGCAGAAGAAACACAACATGATTATCAGATAGTAGAAGATTGAGCTAAGGCGAGAAACTTAGAAAAGGAGAAATGCTATTGCCCCGCGTGGTTCCTCCCTCTTCTACACTGACGATTAGTTCTCCACTTTGAACCTAATCAGCAGTAAGTAATCCACACGTACGTATGAGCACGGGAGGCATCAGGATTAATACTCGGTCAATTGCCGTGTGAAGACCAGCTGGTGGGAAGGCCTCGGCCTGCTTGTCCCTTGGAGGCTGGAGCCATCGCAATATCTGGAGGTATGTCTGGTGGCAAGATCAGATGAACTTCGAGGACGAACACATCAACGATGTGGCCGGACGATGCGGGGGTTCAATTTGGAACTCGGAGGACGCCAGCGTGGCCATATCGTCGCAGCGACCAGCTAGTTCGCGACACGGTGTCGCCGACACCTGAATCGTGTTGGGCTTCGACTCGTGGCTAATTAAGATCGTTGTTGGTCTGATATGAAGCCATGAGGTGTACGAAAATGCGAGCACTTGATTATTCCTTGCTAGCCGTTCATTGTAAGTTGCATTGAGCAACACTGCATAATTAGCATTCTAAATAAATGGTGGCACACGCAATGAGAAACAACCAATCGTGCCGGGTCCCCACCCCCTCCTTCTTCCTCCTCCTGTCCGCGTCCACCGCCCCCTCCTTCTCCTCCGCCCCTCCATCACCGTCTGCCGCCTCGCCGCCCACCGCCGCGAACGCGGTAGGGTCTCGCCGGAGCTCCGCCGCCGCGGCGAGACCCTACCCACTACCGGAATCAGAGCCTCTGCCGTGAGCTCCGGGCTTTGCCGAGAGCCAAGACCCCTGCTCACGGCAGAGGACCGCTTTGCCGAGAGCAACAGGGCCTGCTCTCGGCAGAGAAAAAGCCCACGGCGCAGAGAGCCTTTGCCGAGAGCGTGAGGCACCACCTCTCGGCAAAGCTCAGGCCCACGGCGTAGAAGCTCTTTGCCGAGAGGCAGGGGGCCTTGGCTCTCAGCAAAGCGTGCAGCAGACGGCGCGTGAGTGACGCCGTCACGGCCGTGACCCAGACGTTAGCTTTGCTGAGAGCCGTGGCCCTCTGGCTCTCGGCAGAAAGGGGACCCACGACACAACTACCACTTTGCCTAGAGCCTCAGCTCTTTGCCGAGAGCAACACCACTACTCACGGCGAAATGTTCAAAAAAACTTCACGCTTTCGGCTTCAAACTTTTTTCTGGCTCAACATACACTAATACAGAGTATATGTTCAAAATTGGCACCATTTTGACTCTGTTTGCTATATTTAACAATTTTGCTTCATTCTACGTAATTTTTTCGTATACGTCTGATATGAACTGTAAGTGCATGAAATCATAGAGTAAAGTTGTTGGAAAAATGATATTCATGTTCATTAGACATCTCGACTATGTACATGAAATGAAGCTAACTTTCCGTCATTGGGTTCTCTGATCGTGATGAAGATCGTGAGGTAGAAAGGTTTTCAAATTGTATAAAATTCAAATAAAGTTTGAAAATCACGAATTTTGTCAAGGGCTTATGATATCATATGTTGAGTTTGTGGTAAAAATTTGAGAATGTTTTGAACACTTTAACACATACGCTGTTTAGAAACCGGAACATCTCACGAGAAGTTTCAAAAAATTTGAACTAATATCACTTCATTTGGAGACTTAGACAAATTCAAATTTGAGTTTGACTACAAAAACTTTTTTATCAGTAATATGCAACATAAATGGTGCTATGTTAAGTGTTGGCAATTTTTCGCATATATTTGGTATTTTTAAAATTAAATTTGGTACAGATACTCTTGGCCGAGAGAATAACTCTCGGCATAGAGGTCCACTTTGCCGAGAGCCACGACTAAGGTCTCTCGGCAAAGAAGTACCCAGGACCCGCCTGTCAGCGCGGCGCGCACACGCACGTACGGGAGGGGAGGTTGCAGGTGGGCCCCGGCTCTCCCTTTGCCGAGAGGCACGTTCTAGGGCTCTCGGCAAAGAAGTAGAGCGGGCCCGCCTATCAGCGCGGCGCACACACGCGCGTACGGGAGGGGAGGCTGCAGGTGGACCCCGGCCCTCCCTTTGCCGAGAGTCGCGGTATAAGGCTCTCGGCAATGAAGTCGAGCGGGCTCGCCTGCCAGCTTGGCGCACACACGCGCGTACGGGGGGAAGGCTGCAGGTGGGCCCCAGCCCACGCTTTGCCGAGAGCCAAGATCTAGGGCTCTCGGCACATCTTTGCCGAGAGCCCTAGATCTTGGCTCTCAGCAAAGCATGGGCTGGGGCCCACCTGCAGCCACACACTCACACCACAGCACTCCACACGCACACACGCCCGTCCCTCGACAGTTAGCACGCGTACGCCACACAACACCATGCGCCGCCGCCGGCCAGCACGGCACGCCGCCGCCGGCCAGCACGGCACGCCGCCGCCACCACAACCGCGTGCCGCCACCTCTGACACTGCGCCTCTGCGCCACCACCGCGCCCCGTTCGCTTTCGGCGCCGCCCCGTCCGCTTCCGGCGCCCTCGTCCTCCCCCGCCGGCGCCCTCGGCGTACCCCGCCCCGACCGGCTGGTGGCTCCCCAGCCCCAACTGCTGCGCCCACCGCCGGCGGGGTAGAGGCTGGCCGCGGGGGGTGAGGTCCCCTCGGCCGCCGGGAGAGAGCCCGCCCGGGCCGCTACCCCCACTGCCGGCTTGCCGAGGGTGAGTTTTTTTTAAAAAAAATAGATAGCAATTTTAATGATGTAGCAATTTAGATTGGCAATTTTAGTGATAGCAATTTAGATAACAATTTTAGTGATAGCAATTTAGATAGCAACTTTAGTGATAGCAATTTTAGATTTAGATAGCTATTTTAGTGATAGAAATTTAGATAGCAATTTTAAAACATTTGTAGAACAATGCTCTAGTAGATTGCAATTTTAGAAAGCATGTTTGGTCTTTGATGATTCTGCAATTTAGTAGAACAATGCTCTACCTGTCCATTGTAGTTATGAATTTTACATATAGAAATGTATGTATAGAATTATGGATATAGAATTATAGATACATAATTTTAGATATAGAATTTTAACTTGTCATGCCTCTCAATTTGACTTGTCATACTTCTCAATTTGACCTCGTGTCGTGCGGCACCACATTTTGTGTCTAGCCATCGAGCTGTGAGAAGAAATTTTGTGTGTCGCCCGACCTTTGTGTTGTGGCTTTTCTTGCAGGTTTTGAAAACCTCACCGTGCAGGGGAGGTGTTGCCGAAATTTTTGATTGACACTATTATGTTCATTTTTCCAGGAGTTGAGCACCAACCTCCGGCATCGGGTTCCCGCTGCCTTCCTCCGCCAGGTGTCCGTAGCTGCAACCGCCATCGTCTTCAAAGCAGCAAGGTGAGGCAAATTTCATTCTCCGTCATAGATCGCGAAACCTAGTTAGACGTCTCCCGTTCGGAAGAGATACAGTTTGAAATATGCAGAACTTTGCATATTTATGGTTGTATCTGTTTCGAATTGTCCACGTTTTTTGGACAGCCCGTGGATGCGTAGATGGGGTTAGTTTCTATGGTCTACTCCGATCCGAGACAGAGTTTCGACAACACCTCCACGTTGTTCTCCAGATACACAATCTCCCTAACGGGACGTGTATTTGGAGAACAGCGGGGAGGTACTGCCGAAATTCTGTATCAGATCGGAGTAGACCATAGGAACTGACCCCATCTACGCATCCACGGGTGGGATTAGGACCTATCTTTACCTATTAGAATGTGTAGACATCGTGTAGAGGATGCAATGTATTTTATATAACTCGCTGATATGATAGAGATTGGATGACCATGAGTGGATGTACAAAGGATGGGCATCAAATGGTCGTGTGACACAGAAATGGGTTGACAACACTCAAGCTTTCATGGATGAAGCATTTAGAAAGGTTAAAGGGCCTAAAAATAGTAAAACCATTTGGTGTCCCTGCGCCAAGTGCGAAAACTCGCGTCAAAGGAACAAGCAGGAAATGGCAGCTCATCTGCACAATTATGGTTTTACGAAAGACTATTCCAAGTGGACCTTCCATAGTTAAACATGTCATATGAGATCTGAGGCCGTGAGACAACGGATCAGAGAACTTGAGGTGATGCTGGAGTAGCAGACATGATAGATGACTTTCATTAAGCACATTTTCAAGGAAAACGTCCAGAGGAGGAGCCAGAGCCAAGCGCGAAGGCGTATTATGACATGTTGGCTGCAGCACAAAAAACCCTTCACCAGCACACCAAAATATCTCAACTAGATGCCATCGGCCGCCTGATGGCCGTAAAGTCGCAGCATAACCTGAGTCGAGATTGCTTCGATACTTTGGTGACTGTTTTTGGTGACATGCTTCCCAAAGATCACATTTGCCGAAGTACATATTCGTGTCGTTGATAATTCCTGGATACCCGGGAGATAATATGAGTGTGTACATGGAGCCTCTTATTGATGATTTGCTCAAGGCTTGGAATGAAGGGGTGTGGACATACGACCGAGCTACGAAGACAAACTTCAGAATGCACGTGTGGTACATGTACTCCTTGCATGACATGCCGGCTTATGGGTTATTTTGCGACTGGTGTGTCCACGGGAAGTTCCCTTGTCCAGTATGTAAGGCAGCTCTGATGTTCATTTGGTTGAAGAGGGGTGGCAAGTATTCTTCATTTGACAAACATCGACAATTCCTCCCTCTTGACCATCAATTCAGACGAGACATAAAGAACTTTACGAAAGGTGTTGTAGTTCAAGATCCACCCCCGCACATGATGACAGGAGCCGAGGTTCAAACTCAGATAGACGCTCTCGTGCTCAAAGAAGGAGAACATCATTTTGTGGGATATGGTGTGCAACATGCCTGGACTCAGAAGCCAGGTTTGTGGAGGCTACCCTACATGAAAGATCTTCTTCCACATAACATTGATGTGATGCACACATAAAAGAATGTTGCCGAGGCACTATGGGGGTACAATCATGGACATGCCAGAGAAGAGTAAGGACAATGTTAAGGCTAGAGTCGATCTAGAAATGTTATGCGATAGGCCAAAGCAAGTCATCCCGAAGCATGTACCGGGTAAGACATGGAAAAGGCCTAAGGTTGATTTCGTCCTTACAAGGGAACAAAGAAAGGAAGTACTACAATGGATCCAAGATTTAATATTCCCTGATGGATATGCTGCGAATTTGAGGAGGGGAGTCAATTTAACTACTCTGCGATTAAAGGGGTTGAAAAGTCATGACTACCACATATGGATCGAGCGACTTCTTCCGGTGATAGTTCGAAGCTATGTACCTGAGGATGTGTGGAAAGTGCTGACAGAGGTGAGCTATTTCTTCCGTCAGCTTTGCGCTAAGGAGTTATCTCGTGCTGTGATTGACAAACTTGAAAAAAGTGCACTTGTGTTGCTCTGTAACCTAGAGAAGATCTTTCCACCTGGCTTCTTCAACCCGATGGAACATATGATTTTGCACCTCCCGTGCGAGGCACGATTAGGGGGGCCTGTGCAAAACCGTTGGTGCTATCCAATTGAGAGGGTTTGCAAGGTTCTTCGAAGCACATGTAAAAATAAAAATAAAATTGAAGCTTACATTGCAGAGTCACACATTCTACAGGAAGAGTAAAACTTCACAACTAAATACTATGCTGAGCACCTTCTCAGCGTGCATAATTGACCTCCTCGGTACAATGCTGGCGAAAATGAATCGAACCTCAACCTTTTCCGAGGACAACTCGAAAGTGCTAGTGTTCGGACGCGCAAGACCTTATCTCTTGAAGAGTGGCGTACTATCACGATATATGTTTTGCGCAACCTTGACGAAGTACAGCCATACATAAAGTAGGTTGTCAATAAAGCTCATCATTTCCTTTCTCGTATGTTGCCTCATCTGCATCCAACCTCATTTGATTTAGTGCAGTGAATTTATTGGGCAATTTTGGCATCATTCGGAGCCACCTATTGACCACGAGGAGGAAACTCTTCTTCGCTAGGGTGCAGGAACCATGCATCCTGATTTCATTGCCTGGTTCAAACATAAGGTAATTTAGCTCGTGCTCAGTACATTAAAAGTAATTAAGCTCGTACTCAGTATCACATTAACCATTATCCTCCCTTAACTTGCAGAGCCAAATCGATCCGTTGATGAATCCTGAGTTGAGGTAGGTTTCCAGAGGTTTCACCTTTAGGGTCTACTCATATCATGTTTATGACGTGAATGGGTATCGCTTTCACACGACACAATACGAGGAGCGAAGGCCCAATCGAAGAACCACAAATAATGGAGTTTGTATGCATAGCCGATCCGATGGGGTAGATTACTATGGAAGACATGAAGAAATATACGAACTCGAGTATCATGGTTGCAAACCTCTTAAACCTGTCATATTCAAGTGTCATTGGTTTGATCCAAGCGCTAGTGGCATGAGACAGAATAAGAATCTTGGGCGCGTCGAAATTAAACAGTCATCTATGTACCCAGGGCACAATGTCTGTATTGTGGCCTAACAGACCACACAAGTATATTACCTCTCATACCCTTGTAAAATTGACAAGCGTCTCCAGGGTTGGGATGTTGTGTACAAGGTATCACCACACGGTAAACTACCCGCCCCAAACAAAGAAGATTACCATCTACTAGACCCAAACACATATGACGGAGAGTTCTTTCAAGAAGATGGGCTAGAAGGGAGGTTTGAGATAGACTTAACCCAAGTGCTCGAAATGGAAGTAGACAATGTAACGGTTGTCGACGACGATGCTGCAGAAGAAGTTCAAAATGATGACGACTTAAGATTACTCAAGCGATTACGTTTAGGCAATGGCAATGATGATGATGACACCGTTCCACCTTTGGAGCACGGTGTTGAGTCTATGGACATGCGAGATAGTGATGATGAGTATGATCCGGAAAATCCGGATCATGATGAATATTTCTATAACATGTAAGATACGTACTAATTGTAGTTATGTTTCTAATTTACTAGGATATTTATTTCTTATTTACTAATTGGTATTTAAATGTAATTATGTACTGATTGATTTACTCTTTTTTATTTTAGGTGGTTGATCAAAGATGCCGCCAAAGAAGAAGAGGGCGCCGAAGCAGCGCGCCCCTGTGGTGAGGAACCTCAACAACTTCTACCAGGACGAGGTTGAGGGCTCCGGGATGGTGAGGAGGGCGTCAAGGTCCACCTCTGTGGCACCCTCTGAGTTGTCTGGAGCCAGGGGTCGCAAAGGTGCACCCTCTCTAGCTCTTGAGTCGTCCGATGAGGAGTACATAGTTGATGAGGAGGAGGAGCAGCAGGGGAAGGACGAGGAGCAGGGGGAGGACGAGGAGGAGGTAGGGGACGGGTCAAAGGTCTATTTGCGAGGCCCTGCGACGGATCGCTCCATACTGCCGGCGAACCGACCGGTTATTAGACCCGAGGGAACACTATAACTTATCTTAACCATTTCATTTGTTCTTTTCAAACAAATTAACGATTCAAACTAATACATTGTGTGAATCATTTTGGCAGGGGGTGGGAGATCGTCACTCACGGTAGTCACATGTGTCTTCCCAATGGCATCTTGGGCGTTCTTACCAGGCTTTGGTACCCCGGGTTCGTGTGGGTTGGCGAGCCAGATGCTCGGCGAGAGGAGCTGGTGACGTCGTTTGACCACTACGCCCTAGCTCCCGATTTCCCTGATTCGACTGGTCGTGACTTCTGGAACGCGGCCGCTAGGGTGGTTGGCGAGTTTTGGGTGAGTTTTCCTAGCAATAAATTGTGTTTCTGAATAAATCGACTTAATTGGAGTTTGCTCAAGTATTGACAACACTTTTATATGCAGGATTTCTACAGATGCATGTCGGGATACGAGCAGGCAGCGGCTGACAATGCCATGTTCATCTGCCGGAAGCTTGTGACGGATATGATTTACGAGTCCCGCATCTCGCAGAACATTATCTGGAATGCTAAGAAGAAGGTAAAGCCACAAAACGGGAAGTTCGAAACCTGCGGCTCACTCCAGAAGAATACATGGAGGTAAATATGCTCAATTCATTTTTCTTAAATTAAATTCGGTCAATTTGATGTTCTTGATGACGTGCAGGTGCCTCAGTGGTGGGTTGCCGACCGGCCTCGGGTTTGGAAAGCGATTGTGGAGAAGTGATTTGAGCCGGATTGGGAGGCAAAGCACCTCAAGCGCCGGCGGCGGCGTTTGAACATGGCAGGTCCAGCACACCACCAAGGCCCCGTTACCCTTCGCGAGTATGGTCGTAGATGGGCACGTTAAGTTATTTCTTTATTCCAATTTTTTGTTATCTAACTTTCAATTAGTCTAACATCCACTCTGTTATTTTCTTGCAGTCTCAGGCACATGAGAATCGGCCTTGCAGCGAGCTCCAGGCATATGGCATGGCACACAAGGGCAAGGCGACGTCCGACGTCACCTTCAACGTGGACGACCCGCCAAGGCGTACAGCAACCCGACAATCCAGCCCCGCATCACAAAGTACGTCATGACGGCAAGAGAGGTTCGCGGGCCAGACTTCGATCCAGTGACAGAGCCTATTGATGGAGAAAGCGTCGTCAGGAGTGGAGGCGGCAAGATGCATGAACGGTACTATGTTGGTGACAGTCTCCTAGTCCCGTCCTCTATTTCGACACTCTCGCAGGTTAGATCTTGAGATAGGGGCATGAGCTCAGCCCTGCTCATACAACGGCGGCCCACCGTTACGGAGAGCTTGCACGAGCAGTTCCTGGTTATTTCTGTCCTCTGTGTCGTCCATTGACATTTTCATATGTTTGCTTTGTATTCTAATGTTTAGATCAAATATTGTAGGCCCAGCTTGCGGCAGAGAGGGCCGAGCGGGAGAGGCAGGTAGAAGAGGCGCAGAGGCGCACCAATGAGCAGATGCAAAGGATGCAAGAAGCCCACCAGAGGCAGATGGATGCAATACAAGAGGCCCACAATCAGCAGTATGCCTCCGTGCTTCAGTACATGCAGACTCTTGGTCACGCGGTGGCGCCACAGGCGCAACTCCCTCCACTACCGCAGGTGTACTTGCCTCCAGTCCCTCGACCGGCTACTATTTCTCCAGTGAGCTACTTTCGAACCGTCCTCTTTTTGTTTCTCATAGTGACATACAATGACTTCATATAAATGCTCAAAACCTTACATTCATTTCTCATCGTGGTATACAACTTATAAATGTTAGCAAAACCTAGAATGACGTAGAATTCGAAAATGACTGGTACAAGTGACTTGTATTATCATTTCTCACTTTAAATCCTACGCAGAATCTATCGACGGCATCAAATGATGGGCCTATGGGACACGAGTGGTCGCCGCCAGTTCAGCAGAGTCCTTGGGGCGGGATGCTGTTGACGTTTGATTATCGTTGCAAAGTTCGTTTGGACTTGCAAGCGGACAAATCCCTCATCGTAGTTAAGGAACCCTTCTTCCCTTGAGTGGTGATTCCAAGGTATCGAATCTGTGGAACAATGTGCAACGCAAGATCGATCCAATAAAGCAAGAAAGCACTTTGTTTAAGAAAGGTTTCAAATGCATCTAATCTACTAAAACATGAGAGGTAGCGAGAGAAAGCAAGAGGTAACCGATCTAGAGAGTCTAGATCGTGCCTTTGTCGTAGTTCCAAGCGAGAGATGAAGATAGCAATAAGAATCTCATAAAAAGCATATGGCTTCCGGTCCAATCCTCAAAGGGCACCTACCGTACACGTGATCGACATCCTGTCACAATGCCCCGCTTCTTGTGTAGGTGAACCTAAGAGCACGTTCATGAAGAACATGTTGAAAACACTTGGTAGGTCAGGTATGCACCTCTAGCCACTGCGGCTACAAGAGCACCCTAAGCGATCTATCTTAAGTATAGATCGAGGAAGAAGCAAAACCAAGAGAAGACAAAATCGAAGGGGAAACACTTGATTGCTAGATATCGGATTCAATGAAACTCCATCATAAGTTTATACATGAATAAGATCCAACCGGGGTCCTATCTTGATCTTGATTCAAGCCTCCGGAACTCCGACGTGGTCTTCCATGCAAGGTTCCCACGCCGGCTAGGTGAACCCTAGACGACTATCACGACCCTCCTCTCTGAGATGGTGTCCCTCAAGCTCCTCTACTCCTCGGCGGCGGATGACGAATGACTTGATGGTTGGGGCTTCGCACGGGGGCTATAAATAGCTCGAGAGTCGTCTAGGTCAAAGGGGGCGCCGAACTGGGCCCGGAGCAAGCTGGTCCGGCCGGCCTGGGCCCAACTCGACCCAGTTCGGTCCCGGCTTCCTCCGTGTTGCATCTCGTGTTTTCTAGAACTTTTGCCGAGTTGCATGTGACCCCTTGGCATCATTTTCCTTGCGGTTTAGATAAGGGTGCTTGGCGTATGAATTCCCGCATCTTCCGTCTAGGTCCTCAGCACTTCTCGGCTTCACGCTTTGGTCCTCGGTTCATTTGGAGTCATGTTCATCTTGTATCTTGACTTGCCCCGAGCTCCATGATCATCTTGTAAAACCCTTGATGAACTTTACCCGGAAGTCCTCATTTATTCTCTTGATTTCTGTGTAAACAATAAACTCCAAAAACCATGCACGAGTGCGAACTTGGCATATAATGAAGGTTAGGATCATTAGTGTGAATGTCAAATTAATGCCAACATAGAAGGTAAACAAGTGGCTAGGTTGACGGAAATCGACCACCAACAGATGCAGTGGGGCCAGTTTGGCCCTCAGCAGCCGCCTCACAGTTGGCCGGGGATGATGACACAGCCACAGGCGTCTAGGTGGGGGTCGTGGCCACAGCAGCCGCCGACGGGTGGGGGGGTCGGGTTCCCAGTCGCCCCATGATGAGGCGGCGAACGAGTGAGTTTGTGAACTTAGCACCTTTTATTTGCATTTGGACATTTGTGAGTTGCTGGACCTTTGTCACTTCCACTTCATGACTTACTTGCATTTGGACTCGTTATTTGTATTTGTGGACTATGTGATGAATATTAGCTGCCTGTGATGATTATTAGCTGCCTGTGATGATTATAATATGCCTGCGATGAATACTAGCTGCCTGTGATGATTATTATATATCTGTGATGATTTATGTGATCTGTAGTTTGTTTAGAGGCTGCTGCTAAATTTTTAAAAAAAGAAATAGGCTATGCCGAGAGCTAAGTCCACGGCTCTCGGCAAACACGTGTCTTTGCTGAGAGCTAAATCCCAAGCTCTCGGCAAAGGCGCGTGACGTGGCTGCTCTGGGCCGCGCTTTGCCGAGAGCAAAATGCCACGGCTCTCGGCAAGGCCGCCTCCTTTGCCGAGAGCAGGAGCCACGTGGCTCTCGGCACAGGCGCGTGGCGTGGCCTCATGCGCAGCTCTCTGCCGAGAGCGCTGGGCCCCGACTCTCGGCACAAGCGCATGACGTGGCCCCATGCGCAGATCTCTGTCGAGAGCTGTGGGCCCCGGCTCTCGGCACAGGCGCGCCCTTTGCCGAGAGCCACGGGCACTCCTGGGCCCCACGCGTAACGGCGTGACCCGGGGGACGCCTGTGAGCACCTCTGCCGAGGGCCAGGTGGGCCTCTCAGCACAAATCTGCCGAGAGGGCCCGCCGGCTCTCGGCAAAGCCGCCTTTGCCGGGCCAGATGCGCCGTGTGGGCTTTGCCGAGAGCATCCTCTCGGCAAAGCCTTCACTGAGAGGAAAAGGGCATTTGCCGAGAGGATTGGGGCTCTCGGCAAAGCCCCTGAATCCGGTAGTGACCGTACCCGCGACAGACTCCTTATTCCCCTTCCCCCACCCCTGCCTCCCGCCGCCAGAACCCTAGCTCCGCCGCTGGTGAGCTTCTCCCCCGCCCCGACCTGGCCCAGCCGCCTTTTCTGCTGTCAAGACCCTAAACCGCCCCACCACCATCCCCACCGCCTGGCCAACCTGCCTCACCCCGGCCGGCAACCTTCCAAGGTCGCCGGCATTGGAGCTTCCCGAACCCCGACAGCCCCGAACCCCGAACCTCTAACCCTAACCCTAACCCTACCGGCGGCGAGCCCTTGCGCCGCCCTCCTCCTGCGTCCGCAACGGCTCCCGCCGCCGCCGCCCGCCGCCACACTAACCCGGCTCCGCCGGGGAGCTCGGGGTGGCTGGACGGAGGAGGAGGAAGAATCCGACAGGTGGGTCCCGCTCCTGTGACACCGACAGGTGGGTCCCGTGCCAGCATGATGGGATGTTTCCCATCGCTAGCGTGATGTATAGTCGCCACGGAGATGCTCGGTAGGTGTATGTAGGGTGTGACGTACATAGCGACTCGTGCATTATACTGCTTAGAGTCACTCACTATGTGCCGGCCTCACATCAGGTTCACTATAAAAAGCTGAAACAATAAGGTAACTAGAAGCAGAAGAAAAAGAGTAGCAAGGTCTGGGGAGAAGAGAAAGAGGCAGGGAAACTTAGAAAAAGAAATTCTAATGCCTCACGCATCCTTCCTATTCGATCTCTGTATACTGATGGTTTTAGCATTTCTTTCGTTTCTGTGTCGGCGCACCGTGTACCACCACCGCTCTGAAAGGGTCGATGGCCCGTAGAGGGGGGTTGAATATGAGCCTTCTTCAAATTGTTAGAACTTGTAAAGCAAACCTTAACCTAGTTACTAGTGTTATCCATCTACAAAAGTTTTATTCTACAAACTAAGCACACTAGCAAGAAAATTCCTTAGCAAAGTCACTCTAACAAGTATGAAGCACTCTAGTCAAGATATGATGAAAACAAAGCACACAAGCTAAACTAGAGAAGGAAACTTAATTGTTGAAAGTAAAAGCTGAAAGTAAGTGCTAGAATGCACAGAGAAAGGACACGACAATTGGATTTTCTCCCGTGGTATCGAGGAGTTGACACTCCTTCCTAATCCACGTTGGAGCACTCACTAAGAGTGTAGCTCCCCCTCAAGACACGAAGACTTGAGTGCTCACTAAGAGTACCCATTTTCCATCTCCGGAATGGTGGGTCTCAAGCCGTGTACACCAATCACTTCTTGGAGCTCCCACAATCATCAAGAACTCCACAATCACCAAGACCGTCTAGAAGCCGTCAAATTTTAAGAGTAACAAGCTCACACACCCTCACTTGACCAACACTTAGCTATGCCATGGTATGCACATTTGCAACACTTCATCACCAAAAAAGATTCCCAAACTTGAAGAAGATGAATCCCAATAGAGCACAAGAACACTATTCTTCTTTCACTGGCTGCTTGAAGTATTCAGAGTGTTAAGAGCAGCTCAAATGACCCAGGGGGTGATATATATAGGCTAGGCAAAGGAAGCTAGCTGTTGGAGAAGTCCCATGAAAAAGTAGACCGTCTGATTAACCGATGCATCCACCTGAGCAACCATCGGTTGATCCAGTCACTCACAGCGCTTGAACTAGCCGTTACAGTGGTCGTCTCTGAGAAATTGGACCGGCGCTTACACTGACGGTTCAGCGGTTGATCCCGTGCTGAAGCAAAAAAATCCCAAAACCTCTCTGTATGGAAAAAAAATTAGAAATATGGTTGCACTGATGCTTAGCCTCGAATTGCACCGATGGTCAGCGGTTCATCCGGTGCTAAAGACCATTTTCCCAAAACCTCTATGGTAGGAAAAATTAGAATTATGGTTGCACCAATTCCCCTGACAAAATTACTCTGGTTTCCCGTTGGTTGATCCGACGCTTTCCGTGACAGAATTCATGCACCCATAATTGGTCTAGTGCAACTAGAAACAGGGCCAACAGTTGATCCGGTGGTCCGTTTCATTTGTAACTCGTCCAATTCAGTCTCCTTTGAGTTTTCCTTTAATTTGGTTTATTTGCACCACTAGATCTTTCATGAGTACTTTGAGTGGTAGAGAGTCCGTGATAGCTGAGTGTGCATAATTTGCATGGCATTGATGGCATGGTCAAGCTACTAGTGTGACAACCCCCTTTTGATAGTACAGTCAAAAGCTACAAACTAGCAAATTCAAGTGTCCTTCGTCTTCTTGTAACACTTGAAACTATAAAAGTCAACACACCCTTACTACAAGTGTGAAAGGGTCTAGATGGTTACACGCTATGATCCTAAACACACGTACATGCATATATATGAGCATGAGATGCATCAGGATCAATTCTCGGTCAGGATCTTCACGACAACTCAGATAGAAGCGTTTGGCATGCTTGTCCCTTCCGACGAGTGGTCGCAATGTAAGATCAGGAAGAACTTAATGAACACGCGCGTCGACAACAAGGCCAAACAATCCATGATCGAAGACCTTTCTGGGAAAGGATTTTGGCCAGAGTTGCGGCTTCTTCGACCTCAAGTGCGCGGGGTGGTATCCCGTACGTAAGCATTGGTTTCAAAAACCATGCATGCAAGAACGTGTACGCCTTTTTCTCTCTTTCTTTTTAACAAAAAATTATCCAGCTACCATGAGGTACATATGAAAACACGAGCATTAGGTTCTTGCTAATTAACCGTTCGTTGTGACCAGTTACGGCTGGGATGCAGTTCATTATGTGCACAGTAATTTGAAGATTATACGGTGAGGTGGTTACTTCAATGACTCAGTTCATTATATGGTCACAACACATTATATTTGGCTGTAGACATTAAATCTTTTGAATGTTGAGGTCGGATATTTTTCTTTAATCTAAAAATATATATATGCGGTTAGTAGCTGCAAGTAACAACATGGTAATAAATTCAGAGTATAAATGAATTGGTGATTCATCATCAGCTTGTCAGTAGGAGCGAATTCTAGCTTTCTTGTTTCCTGTGGTAGATTTAATGTAATCTGGTTTATTACACGCATCATAGGTTGCTCAAGCTTGGACGAGGCACCCATGCTCAGTAGGCTCTACAAGTAATAATACATGTCAGATAATTTGGTTATCCCTAACTATAAATTTTCATGCAAAACTAACAAGTGAGGTAATAACTTGATAGTATAGTAATAAAGAATCCATATTAGGTCATAGAAGGATAAACTGTGAAAAACATATGCAGAGATTATGGTCAGGCACTTCTGATCACTTTAACTCACAAGATTCACAGACAACCTACATTGGCAATTTGCTCTAAGTTTCTTCCTTTGTTTCGTTACAGACAATATGCATATGCTTAGTTGCTTACAACTAAGGGCTAGATATTTATGTAGGAGGTAGCATTAGGTTAGTGGCTGAAGGCAAATGTTAATTAGTCGCATTACCTCCTTCAGCTGTTCTCGTGATAGTTCCACCAATTGGATCATTTGTGCTTCTGCCAATCCCAGCAATCTTCATAGCTAATGAGTTGGCTACTCCCACATGACCATCCATCCGTGAGAGCCAGACCTGCAATTGAAACAAGTCAGTTGGAAGTTCTATTGTCATGGCTTCTGAAACGAGTTTGAAAACACACTGGATTATCTGGTGATATATCATCCAGCCAAGCAGCAGCGGAAAATCACCACCCCAAACATCATTATTCCACCCTCCTAAAATCCACTGTCCTGGATGCTTATCTGTTCAGAAAATATACAAGTCTCAGAAATGTTGGTATTTTGTAGTCTGCAGAAAGCCTAAAACAGAGCGTTGACCCTTAATCCAACACACCCCTGCACTACAGCAGCCTACTTTTGCATGATGTGCTACAGTAGAATCTGAATTTGTGATAACAGGTTTGCATAAGCAATAAACTACTAAACTAGTATGACTGGCACCTCTGGTAGCTTCCTTGACTCTGCTAATGAAGTCGTCTTTGCTTCTGAATCTGACCCCTCGAAGTGGCATCCTTGCCAGCTGCAGCACCAGCAGGCAGTGGCATAGCCACATTAGGGCCAGCTGGGGCAGCCGCCCCAGTTAATCCGCCCTAACTCGACTATGTTCCTTCTTCTTTGACAATATTTTTAAGTTTCGGTAGTATTTCTAGATGGCGTCATGACTCATAGAACCTTAGTACTTGCTAATTTGTGTCTTTGTTCTTCAAATTTAAGACTACATTTTGAAAATTTTCACTAAAATTTGTGCAACTGCAGCATATAGATGTGTGAATTGGTGTGTGTTTCATTTTGATTTGGTCCGTCATTAGGTGTCACCCCAGCTAATTTTATTTTCTGGCTCCGCCACTGCCAGCAGGTTCAGATGGTAGTAACATTAGTAGAGTACACTCTGAGAAACAATTTGCCTAATCCAGTGTAATGTCACTGAGCAAATTGGGAATTGGCAGCTGCCCATGTCTAGTGTGATGGGAGGTAAGGTAGGCAAACCTGCAGGCCGCTGTCAATGAAGTGCACATGGGAGTCGATGAAGCCCGGCAGCACGACGTCCCCGCTGAGATTCAACTCATACGTGTGGCAACCCTTGAGCTCGCTGACGGATTCGTAGGTCCCGACCCGGAGCACGCGGCCGGTGCGGACGGCCGTGGCGCCGGTGAAGGGGCGGGCGGGGTCGGCGGTGTAGATGGTGGCGTTGGCCAGGATCATGTCGGCGAAGCGGCCCTGCGGCGTCCCTGCAACGCGACGCAAGGGTAATCAGTGAGAGAAGGGGGGAGATGTGTGGAGGGCTACGGCCGGTGTGCTGCGCGGCGTCGGCGTACATGAGAGGCGGGAATCCGGAGGGAGGAGGAAGGCGGCGGCGGCGGCTATGGCAATGACCGGAGGGAGGAGGGCGGCGGCTCCGGCGTGGCAAGGCTGGGTTGCGGGGCGGCGGCGGAGAGGGTGATGGAGGCGGCGGATGCGAGCTGCGGTGGGGTCGGGGTCGGGGGTTCGGGCTGAGAGAGAGGGGTTCGGGCGGATGTTTGTGCGAACTTATGACCAAATTACCATTTGTTACAAAAATAAAATTTAAAAGAGGAAATGGGAGGAAACTTCAAGTACCATAAAAGTACTTATTAATTAATGTCTGGAGATTGATGTGATAGGTAGTTGGTGAAACTTTTGAGAACTAAACGGGGATCATTCTCGTCCTGTAAGTTTCCCTCACGGTGTGAGGTCGGATAATGCTTCTACTGGCTGGTAGCAACTAACACACAGTAAATTTGGGTGGTTGCTTGGCAGGCAGGTAGAGTTTGGACTTCGTAACAATGCAATGTGTCAGAACGCCCGTGCATTGTACTGTGCTTCTCAATCTCATTAGGTTCACGATAAATGCTGAGCAAAGGCAACTACAAACGAAGCAGAAGAAACAGAACAAGATCGGGAAGAAGAGAGGTGGGAAACTTATTAGAGAGAAGAAAATGTTAATGCCCCGTGCTTCCTCTTCTTCTACACCGATGATTTTCGTGTGGTAGAGACAGATTTGAATCCAATGCAACCCTCGGTTAGTTCTCCACTTCAAACCTGATAACAAGTAACCACATGTATGGGTATGGGAGGCTTCAGGATGAATCCTCGACCAACGCCTGGATGAACCGGAAGGCCAGCTGGTGGAAGGCCTCGGCCTGCTGGTCCATCCCCACGAGCCGTCGCAAGACCAGGAGGAACTTCGAGGAGACGCGCTACCACGAGTTGTCTCGGATCAGGATGAACCGGACGACCCAGACCCATGCTCAGTGACTTCGATGTGGAACTTCAGTGACCTGGGCCACTGCCACGACAAAAGCTTTGTGCCACCGTGAATCGTGTTCGGAACGCAGAACGGTAGAAGGATCAATCCATGGTGATGTGTGTATGGAAATGTGAGCATTGAGTCCTTGCATTTTTAGCCGTTCGTTAATTGTGAGCTGGGCAACGGTATTCTCGAGACTGCATGATTAGAGATAAACGAGAGGAAACTGATTGCAAAATTGTGATCCTCATCCACTCATATTGTAACCTGTACAGGATCTCCTCCAGCAATCCAGCATATTCAGCAGAATCAGCACAGCGCGCATTGCAGTGATGTAAGGATGGCTTCGACTGCTTCCACCATCACGTTGCCACACCTCTCCTCGATGATGTCCTCCTACTGGTGCTCCCAGTTAGCATGTCGATCAACCTTCACAAAACGATATGACTTTAGAGAATTCAGATGTTTTTTACAACTTGGTGAATCAACAATTGCTCCTGGAGTCCTGGTGCAGGTATCCAAAGGTGCCTGCCACAGCAGTAGTCACAAACTAATAGCAAACCCAAAAACTCTCTGTAGAGACAAAAGGTAATAACCATGGACAATTATCATTCCTGTCATCTCGTAATAATGGAGTTAGTGACTTGACTTCTACTATGCATTGCCATGCCCATCCCCATGAGCTGTATCATTTGTTGATCTGTGAACGCTAAAAAAAATATGGAGTATCTTTGTGTGACTGGATCAGTAAATTCAATGAGTCGATCGTTTCATTATCGTACTAGCAAGTACTCCCTCGGTTCTTAAATATATGACGTTTAAAACAAGAAAATTAGTTCTCTTTTTCGGTAGACTATACCACCATGTACCAATGTTTGAAAAGGACTTGTATGAAAGGATCCGATAGTTGAGATTAATTGTATACCACTAAAATTTACACTAAAATTTCGATGAGTCGATCGTTTCATTATCGTACTAGCAAGTAGTAACAAAAGATCGGATAGTTGAACGGTATGAACTAGGGACAGTAGGACGCGCCAACAAGCATTGCATCCTGCAAAGCACGCACGAATCAGCCCGTCAAGCCTCCCCGGACAGTATGGTGCGGAAATTCAATGGCCCAGTTCATTGTGATAGTAGCTAGTACATTATGGCTCGGTGCATTACTGAACGCTCGAGCATTATATATTGTGTACTGCTTCACTATGAGTACATACACGCTAAACTTAGAAGAGGGGTTCGTAGGAAACTTAGAAGAAGAAATGCTAGTGCCCCATGCATATATCTTCCTCCTCTACTACACTGATGATTTCAGCATGTCAGTAGAGCCGTACGTAGAGGTAGCTTACACTTGAGCCTAAGCCTCATCTTTCTTTTCAGTGTCGACGCACGCACACACCATAGTGTCCATACCACCGCTCTGAACCCAAACACCGCGTATAAGCATGAGAGGCGTCAGGACCAATTTTCAGCAGGTATCTTCTCCACGTCTCTGAGAGAACCCGACGATCTGTTGCAAGGTAAGATCACGAGGCAGTCCAAGAACGCGAAATGGACAACGCCGTCGGGTCTTTTGTGCTCAATTGCCACTTCCCGGTACTTGAAGAACGGCGCCAGCGCCGCACACCATCTTGAGTGGTTAGTTGCGGCTCCGTACCCTCCTCTCGGTGTCACAAATAAATCAACAAAAACATGTCACTTTTGGTGATTGTTTAGGCATTTTTTTAAACAAAAGGTGATCAAGCCATGCGCGAGGTAAATGCATGAAAAAATGAGCATTTGATTCTTGTTCGCCGTTCGTTGTGATGATCGAGCTGCCGATTTAGGAACGGTAATTACACGAGACTGCACGATTAACAACAAGATAAACGAGAGGAAACTAACCAGAACATACTCATATCCTTCTATTCTATAGCAATGAAATATTGCAATAATATGCAAAACGTTTTCAAGAGACTAGATAAGTTGCAGCGCTCTTAATTAGCACTCGTATTGCACCCTGCTATTGGCATTAGTGAAGAATGGTTTCTGCCTGATGTTGGGGAATCGACCTTTTCCTGGTCACCCTCAGTCGTTCGGAGGAAACACAGTTTTCACACAAACTCGTTTTCTTCAGAAAAGCATTTCTAGAAAATCTGGATTAATGGAAAAACGAAGAAGGTTCCCACCGAGCGAAGGTCTCGAGTCTTTTCACTTTTGTGTTTCTCATGGTCTTATGAACTTCGGTTTTCGTAAAAGAGTGTATTACCCATAATCGGAGAGAAACACCGTTTCTACTAATGACCGCTTCTCGTCGGAAAGAAATGGGTTTTCCTTTGGCTGTGTTTTCAGGAAGCGAAGTTGAAAGGGAGTAATGATTTGTCATGATCATGTCTAGGAACCATGGTTTCTATCAAGCAGATACTTCAATACCCTGATTTACGCAAGAAAAGGCAAGTTTTACCAAAAGATGGCGTTAGCACAAGCGGTGATGACGACGGCCTGAGCGAAGATGCTGGGAAGAAAGAAAAGAGGACTTTAGTCCAAGAAAAGAACGCTTCGAGGTTGAGTCAGTCAATGGCGTAATCAAGAAGATACAAAAGGAACGTGAGAAGCTTGGCTACGCAAGAAGAGAGAAGCTAATACACGCCAAGGGCAAGTTTGTAATAAAAAGGAAGTCCCCGTGATTACCGGGGACGAATGTACCCTTCACTTTCCTTGTATATGTATTGTAGTCAGGGGTAGAATCAGAATGTAAAAGTGACCTCCGGGCACTATAAAAGGAGCCCCTATGCCTTCGTGTAAAGGGATCGCTTTTTTAGAGATAAAGAGGACCTTTGGCAGAGCTTTTCACTTTAGTGTCGGGGTTTTTCGAATTCCCGGCCCACCAACAAAAAGCAGCTTACCCTTCAAATCTGTATCAAAGGCTTCGTTGTAAGCCTTATCCTCTGGTGGGAGCCGTGAACCACTGGCATACTTATAGTATCCTTCAACAAGACAAGTTTCCCCTATAGGATCCCCGCTGCGATCCATCGTTTCTTCAAGTGCGGCCTCAAACTCTGGAGAAGCTCTTTCAACAACATCCTTTTCGGGGATATCATGCACTAAAACATCCTTGATTTTTTCAGCATCCAGAGAGCCCTTAGAATCAGCAATCTCCGGCACCGAAGAAACAGCAGCTTTATCTAAGACAGAAGAAACTTTTATCAGAATTCTAAACCAAGAAAAAATCAAGAAAATAAACCAAGCAAGGAAAAGGAAAAGACAAAATCTGTGAACAAACCTATGTCATCTTCGTCGTCTGAAAAGACATCCACCACCCTGGTTTTCTTAGAAATATTTTTCTTCAAAGACTTCTCAAAGCCAAGTAGAGTCAGAACTTGGGTCGCGACGACTTCGTCACTAAGAACATACTTGCCCTGCGCACCATGGGATTCAAGCGAGGATGAATCCTTCGACAAAGAAGATGTCTTCAAAACCTTCTCCTTTGCGCTCACAACTTTTCTCTTCTTCAGAACCTCTAGCGCCTTCGTCTTCTCAGGCGCAATAACAACGGCATTGCCAACCACTTTCACATCCTTCGCTTTATCAAGTGAGCCAGAGGATGTCTTCTCAACATCTTTCTTGTCCTTAGCCTTCTTCTGACGCTTCAGGCTAGTGCCAACCTCGTCAGAACCTGTCACACCCGAAATCTGAAATTTCCTCTTAGGACCAGCAGGACGAGTCCGCGAAGGCGCAACACCTCCAAGTTCAGAAAACACTCGGTTGACCCGATACTTGTGTTTCACAATCTTCTTATAAGCCTCATATTCCTTCAAATCAAAAGGCCCAACAAGATCCATATCCTTTCTCTCAACTTCGGCCATAAAAACTTCAAAAGTTTGACCAGAAGGAAGTTCCAATCTAAACCGAGGAAAAGGGACCCGGAATTCACACCACGGAACGATAAGATAGATAATCTCCGCTGGTGCCCATCCATGAGAAAGAGGACAGATATCAGCAACAACATATTCTTCAACTATATCCCGCCCTCTGTAGAGACTGCAGGCAAGAGAAAATTTATCTTCGCTCTTCCTAAACTCCACATCCTTAGAATACAGAGGACTAAAGATAACATCAAGAGGACCAATGTTGCCAGAGAAAACACACTTCGGAAGATTAGGGTCCGAAGCCTTCACGACAGACATATCCACATAAAACCAGTACTTGAGCCACTCATCACTCCACTTGTTTTTGTAGCAATGAGAAAGCTCAATTCGACAATCCTTTTTAGTTTTCCGCCGAGTCTTGAAAGAACAACACCCATATTGAGCATCGAAGCTCTCATTCCCAATCTTGACAATCTACTTCTGATGATGGAGTTCAAACAATCTAACAAAACAATGAGAATTGATAGCCCCATCAAAAGTTTTCTCGATCCAGAAGTACTTCGACAGGGCAACAATTGCGTTAGGGGTAAGCTGATGAAGTTTCACTCCATATCAGTCAAGAATCACAGGCAAATTGTTAACAAGGAAACCGAAGCCCCGTAGTGAAAAAAGCCTTGAAAACAACTATCTCATTAGGGAATGGAGACGGAGTCTCTTCAATTCTAGGTTCCTTGCCGGCTCCACTAAGAAAATACCCCTGATCTTCGTAGAACTTGATCAAGTTCTTCGAAACTAAAGAAGGATCGAAGACAGTAGTTGGAGGAAAGTTTCCTGATTCCGCCAAATCTTCAAGACTGGCTTCTACGCCAGACAAGTCCTCACCGTCGCTGTCTGAATCCTGAACTTCCTTGATTTCGCCTTCTTCCTCTTGAATATCAGAATCTCCGGAGCCAGAAACTTCAGGACCTCTGCCTCCAGGTCTAAGATTCGCTGCAGGCGGTCACCTCTCTCTAACTCCAACTGGAACCTCCTGGCACGCAGTCGGTCGTTCTCCTGCTGAGTCTGGGCGAGAGTGAAGCTCAGCTGCTGGTACGCTGCTGAAAGATTGTGCCAGGCCAGCCGAGCCGACTCCAGTCGCTGGCTGATCATCAGCTGGGTGGTGTTACGCAGCCCCTGGAGAGTGAACACAGCGTCCAGGCAACGCGTTAGCGTCTGCGTGACGTCCAGTGGGACTGCGAGCATCAGTAACTCCTGAAGGTGGTCCACACGGTCCCTCCATGCCGGATCGTGCGGGTTCACCGCCGGAAACAGTCCGAATGGTGACAGTGCTACCACCGTCGGGTTACGGTCGCAGAAATCCGTCAATACCCAGAGGGCAGCCGACTCGAAGGACTCCTGCAGACGAAAACCCCAGTACACAGAGCTCAAGTCGAACCAGTCGGGGTGGTCCGGGTGAGGTGGTACAGTGACGGTCACTCTGCAACGAGGCACGCCCAGGTGCTCTAACTCGAGTGCCTCGTAGACGGGCGGAATGGTGTAGCCGGCAGCGCTGAGTGCCTCCCACGCAAGGTGTGGAAAACCCTCCCAGTGCAGTCCGTCGGTACGGACCGAACCGTCAGTGCCGTACTCGAGAAACATGGGGGCAGCCATCTGTACAACAATGTAACGCATGTTAGAACTCAAGAGAGAGCAACATGTCAAATGGTGCAAATTCTGGCAGCTGTGAATAAAAATTCATAACTAAAAATCCAGAACCCCAAAAACTCCCAAATTTTACAGGCTACTCCGTAAGGTTTTTATACACACTTTTGGTATTCAACGGTTGAGCTAGATCATGTAGGAACAAGGTCGAAAGTTGCAAAGTTTCAGGTTCTGCCTTCCTGAAAAACAGCATGACCTGAGTTCACTAAAAAGGGTACAACTCAAGATTTACAGAAGCTATGACCATGAATTTTTGCGAGCAAAAACTAGATTATATATGGAGCGACTTTGGTATAGGTCAACTAGTCTAAACATTTTTAGAATCTGGTGCAAAAATTCAAGCTAGCAGCAATACAGATTGTTGGACAGCAACAACACCTATGCATAAGAGGTAATCTAGTTCACAGAAACCACACACTAGCAAATCTTCCTTAGAGAGCATATAAGTTCTGTTTTGGGTCCATTTTAATTGTTTCGACTTTTAGTATGCATGCAAGGCGTCCTATTCGACCTCACACGGCAATCAAGCCAAAAATTCGAAGTCAGTGCCGGTGGCAAGGCTTTTACTCGTCTCTCCCTATAATAGCTAGTCAAGAGCTACACGGTACTCACTTAGCGTCTAACGAAGCGCTGTTATGTACCTGCAGAAAAGAACCTTCCATGCCAGCACGCCACGGAAGCGTCCACATACATTACCGTTCACTATAGAAACGGTATCCATGCGTCAAGCCGCTGCATGGACAGCGTCCAACCTCAGATACGCTCCTTTTGGAATGAAGCGGATCCTTGCCTCGCATATACAAAATGCGGAACGTCCACGTGTGGCAAAACGTGGCGAGACACAGACGCGACGGTGGGTTCCCTTTGGAATAGGTCTCATCCATCCCTTGCATGACTTCCATGCGGTACCACCACGTATAGCAAAACGTGATGAGACGCAGACGCGACGTGGGTGCCCATTTGAATAGGTCCCATCCATCCCTCACAGGACTTTCCTGTGGTACCACCACGTATAGCAAAACGTGATGAACTAGTATGGTTGTGCAGAAAGTAAGTTCTGACAGAAAGTAAATGTGCTGGGAGTTAGCAAAATAACCCATAGATTAATAAGCCACCTGAAATAACCCAAAATTCCCTCTAGGGCCTCTCGGTCTAGTTTATCCTTAACGGACCAACGTGTTTTGCAAATCCACACAATCTTGGCAAATTTTATTCAAAAACCAGTGATTAAGGTTATTAATTAATCTCTGGTGCATATAATTGCTCTGATGCCAGCTGTGACAACCCGCCCAGGAAAATACCGTACTATTGCCTAAACCAATCCACTTTGGTCATTAAGCAATAATAGAGTATCATCCTGTCGTTAGTTGCCGGGTTAACGCCCGGAAATCACTTACAAAGCAACAAGGATCGACATGTATGCATTAAAACTCACGCGAAGGCGAGTCCAGAGAACAACATATGATTAACATCCAAATTTACCCCGAAGGGCTTAATTATTACAAACCGGAGTCTTTGACATGACAGCGAAGTTCAGAGTTTTGAAAACAGCGGAATTAAACTAACGGCACGAGGAAACATCACGGGAGGCCTGCCATGATGCCTTCATTCATCGTCTTCCACCCACTCCAGCTCCCAGCCGGGCGGGATCTCTCCAGGCCACACATCAGCAAAGGCATTACCTGGAGCAACAGATTATAGCAAGGCTGAGTATACTAATACTCAGCAAGACTTACCCGTCGGTGATATCTACTTCACCAACTCTAGACATGAAAGGCTTTTTGGCCAATAGGGTTTCTTTTGCTGAAAAGCAACAAAGAGTATGTCCTTACTTTCAATATTTTAGCACAAGTTCTAGTTGATTATTCCTTTCTAAATTAGCAAGCTAGTGCAAGCATAAGTTGTGCAAACAATTAATCAAGCATAATATTCATCAAATTCCATCATTAGGGATCTCATGGCCAGTGGAGTAAGTAGTCTCAGATAACGGTGAGAGGCCGACAATCGATTGATTTAAACCTTGCAAGGTAGACCTAAACACACGGTAGGGTGCCCCCGCGAGGACAACCACCAGGCGGTTCCCAAAAATCTTCGGATTGGGATCAGATGTTACAGTCTTAAGTACAAGGCTTGCTAGGCTACGCCACCAAGGTCACCTGGCCTCACACATGTACTCAGGTGGCGAGCCCGGGGCCGCAACCCCAAGATTAGTAGCGCAAAGTTCCCGCACCGCCTCATTTAGGTACTAGGCTTACCGTACCCATTTCCGACAAGTGTTTAGTACGTTCAAACACTTAACCCACGAAAGCCATTGGACCGGAGCCCACATCCCATGCTCTTACCACATGAGCAATCCATTTATAAAGATCTTATGATTCCAACATAAGAACCTATTCTCGCGAGTGACGAGCATCACTCGACTTGTAACGGTCCTATAGCATAGCAGCTACCGACCTATCATACTCGTAAGGACATAGGTACCTAGGGATCATGCATCTAGGGTTTCATTTCAACTCCTGAACGTAAATGCACAATCATCCATAGATAGTTGCATAAAGTTTCAAAAACACTTGGTTAATGCACCGGGGCTTGCCTTCGTCAGCAGGGTTATCCTGAGGGTCCTCGGTGTCGTCGATCACCTCCACGTACTGCAGCACCGCGTTAGCTCCTCCTTCCTCGGCTTCCGGCACGAGCGCGTAGTTACCGTCAGGGAGTTCTACACGGAATGCAATGCAGGGTTCAGGTGGAGTGATAGATTAATTATTTCATCCAACTCTTGTTGGACACATTCACCTTAACAACAATTAATTATTAATTCCTTTTCATTAAGGTTATTATGGACAAGAGTTTAATCATTGCCCAACAATTAACTAGTGTTCATTTTCATGATTGTTATTTCATGTGAGATTTACTATTCAATCTTTCAATAGCAAAGGTGTGCACATAAATGTAAATATTTCCATTTAAATGTTTAAAACAGCAAGGGTGAATTTAAAGGTTCCAAAGTAAGCCATGCATCCATTTACAAGGGTCACAAGGTCAAAAGGTCACACTTTTGGAATTAACTCCCACTAGCAAGCTTATGCACCTAACTTGTAAATGCCAAACTTAAACATACAAACAAGGGTAGGAGCCCCTGCTGGTCTAAAGTTACTAAACATACCACTGGATCAAACTTGGCCATTAAAAGAACTATAAAACTTATATAAGCAAGATTACATTTCCTAGCCATGCAAATTAAAGGAAATGCATAATTAAATAAAAGTAAAGCTCCTGCATCCAACAACAAGCCTACAGCTACTCTGACCCTAAACAAGAGCAGAACACCCATGGGTTCATCTCAAACCAATTTGAAATATGAACCATGCATTTAAATATATATCTAGGCATAAAACAAGATTAAATATTTATAACAGAGACAAATTCGTGATAAATTCAGGAAAGTTACTTCTAGACATAACATGAACATTGCCACAAGTTGAGCACAAAAATCAATTCATATTTTGCTACAAAAATCAGTAAACAGAAATAACATAAATATGAAGTAATTCATATAAAAAGATCTGTTCAACAACTTTGTGAAATTTTTGGTCCAGAGTCTAATCATGACAAGTCTAGCAACATATCCAAAATTCAGCTCCATAGCCTTTCTAGATTTTGAATTATAGCAAAAATGTGTCAAACTGAATTTGAATTTTCATTCAAAATCTATAAGTCAAAACTATGGTCATGCTTTGTAGAAGTTGTAGATCTACTCTCACTGAGACCAACAAAATTGGGATTGCATTTTTCTAAATTTTCTGTAAATTTCTAAGCTATTTCTAAGGCACTGGACTGACTTGCAAAGAAACTAAGAATCTTTCTATTGCAACTGGGTCCCTGGGTTCACAACTAAGCCCTTGGCCTTCACACATATGCCCTTGCGGCGGCGGGAGAGTTCGCCGGCGACGAACGGCGGCCGGACTTGGCAAACAAATGGCACTAGGGTGCGATTTGGCTCACCACGAGGCGATTGGTGGTGGTGGCGTGGTCGGGGATGTCACCGGCGAGCGGCGGCGGCGAGGTCGCGGCGGCGCACCGCTGCGGCTCGGGTTCCGGCGAGTGGCGGCGCAATGTGGGCGAACACGTGGCCGTGGGAGCTTCACTGGTGTCTAGGGAGGAGGTTGAGATGGTCGGCCGGCGACGGAGGCGAGCGGAGGGGGAAGCTTGCCTGCGGCGGCGGCAATGGCGGGCGGCGGACGGTGGCTCACGCACGGGCGGCGAGGAGGGGGCTATTTATAGCCGGGCGTGCGCGCGCAGGAGCGAGATCGCTTCGTGGTTAAGCGTCCCGGCGCGTTTAAAGCGCGGTACGGCGGCGGCATCGGCGTGCGTGCGCGGCGGGCGGGGACGACGCCGCGGCGAGCGCGTACACACCGCGTGGCGCGCGGTTCCTCGGGCCGAGGCCGCGTCTTGGAGTGCGCGCACGAGGCAGACGTCAGCCGCGCTCACGCGCTGACTCCCAGGCGGCCGTGGTACGGCCGGCGCACGGCGGCGACGCGTGGACACGCGCGCGCGCGTGACGTCGCGCCGAGCGCGTCTCCGGCCCGGTCCGTTCCAAGTACCTCTGTTGGCTGGCACGATTCTCGAAACTTTGCATGTAAGCTCTAAAACTTGTAGATAGAAAAGTTGTAGGTGAGTTAATCCTCTACAACATGGCTGAAACCGAATTTGAAATAGATTCAAATCGAAGGAGAAATTCGAATGCCAAGTTGGGGAATTTTCATGTCTCGGTGAACAGGAACCCAGAGCTTTCTTGGCAATTTAGCACCTTTTCCACTCAAAACTAGCAATGCCACTCAACATGAAAGTTGTGTCTCATGAAAAACTGGACAACTTTTATATTGGGGGATTTTGAAGTGTTTGGGTGAATTTTGGAGAACGCGGCAAAAGTTCCAGATCGACACAAAGACATCAAAGGGTTTGTCCCCCTTAGCTAGGGTTTTGACCATGGGAAGGGCATTAGACTTGTTTAAGATGCTAATGGGTGAGTGTTGGTGAGGTTTTCGAGGTGATGACCCAGATTGACCGTGCTTTGACCCTAGTCAACAAGTTTGACCGGCAATTAGGGTTAATTAAAAACCTGGGGCGTCACAGCGCGGCCCGCCCTCCGGCGGCGGTGCTGCTCCCCAGCTGCGCCCGACCGGCGGCCAGGGGCCCAGGCGGTGCGGCGCGGCCTCCCACGGCCGGCGGCCGGCGCGGCGCGGCCTCCGGTGGAGGCGCGGCTGGCCTGCGGCCATGTGACGCCCCAGGTTTTTAATTAGCCTCATTAGTGCTAATGACCGAGTCACACACGTTGACTCTAGTCAAACCTTGGTCAACCTGGGTCATCACCTCGAAAACTTCGTCAACAATCACTAATGACCCGCTTAATCAAGTCAACACACACACTTGTGGTCAAACTTGGTCAAACCCTAGTCAAAGGTGGGCCAAAACCCCAATGTCCTTGAACTCCCTCCGGAACTTTTGCCGCGTTCTCCAAATTTCACCTATACACTTCAAAATCTCCCAATATAAAAGTTGTCCAGTTTTTCGAGAGGCACAACTTTCATGTAGGATGGCATTTGCAATTTGAAGTGGAAATAGGTGAAAAAGCTCGGTCAACGCCAGTCGGCACTGTTCACCGGCGCCATGAAAAACAGGAACTTGGCGAGCAGTTTATGCAAAATCCATTGAGAAAAACATAGGACGACCTTTGTAAAAGTTGTAGAGGGTACTTCACACTACAACTTTTGTTTTTGGAGAAAATTTCGTCTAGTTCAAATTTTTGAAGAAAAACGCGGTCAAACCGGCGTTGACTGGTGGAATTCAGGCCAAACCGGCGCCCTGGCGCTCTGGAGTGCCGGCGCACGACGCGCGCGCGTGCCCAGCGCGTGGCCGTGCCGTCCTCGGCGTCCGGGCCCACCCGGCCGCATCCCGAGGCCGCGCGCCTTCCCGAGGCTCCGCACCCCGAGGCCGGGATCACTCCGAGGCGCCTTGAAGTCACCCCTGCCACGTGGAGCTCCTTCACGCGCCTACACCCCTGCGACCGTCGATTTGTTTCCTGCGTGCGCGCCGGCCGAGGCTCGCCGCCGTACCCGCGGCGTAAATGGCCGGGGTAGGCGTCGCCACGAAGCAAGCCCTTCCCCTTTACCCCGCACCGTGCCTATAAAAGCGCCCTGCTCCCTCCTCGCGCGTGCGCCCACGGCCACCGCCTCCCCGAGCCGCTCTGCCGTCCGCCAGGGAAGCCGCCACCGGCGAACCCTTGTCCACTCGCGCCTAGTGACAACCAAGCCCCCTAGACTCTTCCCCGCGGCCCCCTGGAGCTACCCGGGCCGCGTCTTGCCTAGGCCGAGCCACCGCCACGCCGGAACAACAGAGCAGCGGCCGCTGTCCGCCGGGCACCGCCGAGCACCACCGCTGGTCGTTTCTCCGCGCGAATTTTGGACGCAAATCCACCCTAGGTGAGCTCGCACACCTCCCCGCACTCCTACCCGACCGGAAGCGCCGCCGGAATTCCGGCGAGCCGCCGCCTCCCCATGGCCAAGGGCCGCATTGCAAGGTTCTTAATCTTTCTAGGGGCCAATATGTGATCTAAGGGTATATCTGTGAAACTTTAAAACTGACCAGGGGCTTAAGTGAAAGTAGATTCTCAAATAGTGTTTGAGTAATTGCTGAATCTTGTAAAATCCGTAGAAAATTGTATAAAATTCATAAAAATGCAAACTCAATTTTGTTAGACTTCTTGTGAAAAACACTACAACTTCAGTAAAGCATGTCCATAGTTTTTCCTAATAGTTTTTTCATGAAAAATAGGAAACTGAAAACCTAGATCTGTTGTATCTCCAAATCTACAAGTCGTCTGTAGCTAATTTTTGGATATGTTGTGTGTTACACCAGGCATAGCTCTTGTACCAAAAATTACATAAAATTATGTTGTAAATATTTTTATATAAATTGTTTTCTATTTATTAATAATCTGTCCAAATGATTTTTGTAGCTAAAAATAATTAGATTTTTATGCCCAACTTCTGCATGTTGTCTTTTTATGCCAAAATACACCTCTGGTGAATTAATAACAATTTTATAATTGTCAGAAGTATTTATTCTTGAAAAATGCTTGTTTTTCTTTGTAATTGCATAGCTCAAGATATGTAATAGTTCTAGGGGTATGCTTTGCATTCCTAGATTATTTTTGGACCAGAGATCATGTGTGAGAAAGTTTGAATCATTTTCATGTGTATTTATTTTTGTATGCATTTCTCTTGTTTAGGTAACTAGCTTTTGTTATTTTCGGTTTAATTAAGTTCGTAGCTCCTCTAAGTGTGCATGTGGGTTCAGTGGCTTGGTAGAGATGTTTAGTGCTTAATAAACCCTCCCACTGAATTTTAATAATTTATTTTATGAATAAAAGCATTGGAGGTAATTTAAAGCTTAATAGTCAAGTAAATGGGAAAATCACCACCTACACACCTAGTGACTTTAGGTTTGTGTTGAAAATCATTTTAAAAAGGTTAAAGACCAACCCCTTGCTGTTTGTGTAATTTAAATTAATTTATTTACATAAATATGTACACAGTCACTATTAAAAAGGATAGTCAATAAAGAACCGCATATTGTTCCTTTATTGGAAGAGTATGCTGAATGTATTTCTTATCTAGGTGAATGTGGTCAACCATGTACCCCATGGTTTTCATTTGTTGTTTGTAATCAATTAAATTAAAAATCGTCAATTAAATCTTGCATTTGCATCCTCGTGTAGATCTTCCCGACGGTAGTTATACGCTCGTGCCAGAAGGAGGAGAAGGAGGAGCTGACGGTGAGCTGCAGTACGTGGACGTAGCTCAAGACCTGGACCAAGGTCCAGAAGGGCCCAAGGCCAACCTTGCCAGCAAAGGCAAGCCCCGGATCATTAACCCCGTCTTTTAAAACTTATGAAATTATCTTTTGCTATGATTGTGCATTACGTTTCAGGAATTGAATTGAAACCCTAGATGCATGATCCTTAGGTACCTATGCTCTATCACTAGTATGCTAGGTCGATAGCTGCTATGCTATAGGACCCGGTAGAAGTCGAGTGATGTTCGTCACTCGCGAGAATAGGTTCTTATGTTGGAATCATAAGATCTTTATAAATGGATTGCTCATGTGGTAAGAGCATGGGATTTGGGCTCCGGTCTAGTGGCTTTCGTGGGCTAAGCGTTTGAACGTACTAAGCACTTGTCGGGAATGGGACCGGTAAGCCTAGTACCTGATGGACACGGCAAGGGAACTTTTCCCTACTACCCCTAGGACACATAATGTGTCCCCCCTGCTGCAACAGCGACAGTGGGGTACCTGTGCGATTCTGGGCCGTCCGACGGGATGTACCAGTAAGCCTTGTACCGAGGATTGTAGGTCTGATCCCGACTCGAAGAAAGATGGGAACCGCCTGGATGGTTGTCCTCGCGGGGGCACCCTACCGTGTGTTTAGGTCTACCTTGCAAGGTTTAAATCAATCGATTGTCGGCCTCTCACCGTTATCTGAGACTGCTTAATCAACTGGCCATGATATCCCTTAATGATGGAATTTGATGAAGTTTACTGCTTGAATTAATTGTTTGTACAATTCTTGATTGAATTAGTTGGCACACTTAGAAATGGTAATCAACTAGAACTTGGTGCTAAAATATTGAAAGTAAGGACATACTCTTCGTTGCTTTTCAGCAAAAGAACTCCACCGGCCAAAAAGCCTCTCATGTCTAGAGTTTGGTGATGTAGTTATCACCCGACGGTTAAGTCTTGCTGAGTATTAGTATACTCAGCCTTGCTTTAAAAATGTTGTTGCAGGTGTTGTTGATCGGGTGGATGACGACAAGTGATGGCATCACGGATGGCCTCCTGTGATGTTTACCGTTGCGCTAGTTTATTTATTTCCGCTGTTTTCAAACTCTGAACCTTTACTTCATGTCATGAACAATGGTTTGTATTAATTTGGATTTAATTCGTGTTGTACTCTGGACTCGCCTTCGCGTGAGTTTTAATGCATATGTCGATCCTCTGTATGAAATTCCAAGTGATTTACCGGGCGTTAAACCGGCAACTAACGACGGGATGATACTTTACTGTCGCTTAATGGCCAAAGTGGATTGGTTTAGGCGATAGTACGGTATTTTCCTGGGCGGGTTGTCACAGGCCAGGGCGTGGCCCGCCCTCCGGCGGTGGTTCGTGCATGCGAGCAGGCCGGTCGGCGGAGCGGTTCGTGAGTCTGTTTTTTTTTCAATTTATTTGCGAAATGGAACTCAACTTCAATCTTTGTGAATCTTGAGCGTGTCGATCTTGTTGTAAATCTTGTGCGAATTAATTTTGCAAGCAAAGTTGTGAATTTGTGAGATGAATTTGCGAGATGAGATGAGCATATGTGATGATTGAATCTGTTGTGAGATAACTTGTGTGACGTGAGATGAATTTGTGACCAATTTGGATGAACTTGTGACGAACATGTGATGAACTTGATGTTCTAGTGCGCATGGTGGAGCGGAGCTCGAGGTGGGTGGCAGGAGCTGGGGCAGCAGCTGCCACGGTGGGCTTTTTTTTTGTTTTTTGGAACCTCTTTAGTCTCGGGTGGTACCGGTTGCTCACCCGGGACTAAAGGGGGTCTTTTGTCTCTCGAGATTAGTCCCGGTTGGTTTTTAGAGACATATAGCTCTTACCAACCGGGACGAAATGTCCCTTCTCCACCGGTGCTTGTCTAATTGCTTATAGCTTCTATTAATCCGGACAGCGTAGAGCCTTTCCTTTAATGGAGGGCTTGTGGGTGCCAGGGTTTGAGCCCTATATGGTCTACCTGTACGTTTAAGGATTTCCATAGAGCATCAACCCTTTTTGGATTTTCCTAGGAGTATTTCTTTTTTTCTTTCTAAGATCATTTTTTATTAAAAATGAGAAATAAGACACGGCAACTTGCTAAGCACCAACCATTAAAGAAAGTTGAAAAGAAGTTTAGTTTTCATGGTAAACTCTAGCCTCAGTTAATTTTCAACCTAGAATTTGAAAACATTCTATCATAATTCTCCCAAAAAAGCGCCAGTCTTGAAGGAAATTAAAGGAGTGCACGTTTGACTATAAATTCTACCTTAACAAAGTTCATCATGAACCAAGAGATTTGAAGCACAATATCAACAACCTTGAGTTTTTTTAGTTATTCACCGTATATTAATATAACATTACAAATGTAATGTTTATAAAATTTACATAAAGGGTGCGCAAATTATCATTTCAAATATCCTTTATTTTTTGTTATACAAATTAATATGTTTTGCATCATCTTTGTATTTTAATAAGAGGTAAATGCCGCATGTCCATGCATGAATGCATCAATATTCAATACTAATGTTGAAGGCGCACAAAGCAAGAATTAAAATATATGTAATGTGGCAATAACAGCTATAAGAAGTACATATAAATGCTTGTTTTATTGAAAAATATTAAGATTTGAGAAAAATAACGCACCACAACAAAATATAAAAGCACCTAAAAGGTTGTGGGTCCTCTTGATACCACAATAGTAGGCTTGTAACCCAATATGGTTGTGTAATGTTTCTTGGATCCTTACATGCATGCATATTGTGAGGGGCAGCTATGATGAAGAGGTGTTTGTTGATCTGTCAAGCTGTAGTCCCTGGTGTGTCCCTGAAGAACTTGCACTGGCCTTGTGCACCGGCAATGTCAAACTTGCTTCCCTCATCAACGGATCGGATAGGAGAGCGGATGTCTATCTGATACGTGCTTTCCAACAGTTTCTGGAGAATTTTGCAGCGAAGCAATAAGTGATCGACCCGAACTTGGGAGAATTTATTCCAAATTTTCAATCCCATCGATCTAGCTATATGGAAAACTGATCTTAATCAAAAGAGGAAATTATATAACATTGTCTATGATTTTAGGCGGGAGTGATTTGAGTGCACACAGTTGAAGCCATGTTTATGATGACATTCTTCCTCTCGCCTATGCATTTTGTACGTGTTGTTGGTGACTTGTTGCAATATCCACACCCCCATGATTTAAGCACATGTACGTATGTGTTGATCGCCATGACTCCACATTTGACATGGACACCGAGTCCCAAGAAGTCCGCAAGGCAGTGACCCTCAGAGCAGTAGAGAACGCCGTCCTGCTCTTCGTTGCTGGAGAGTCGCCGCCGCCGCCACCACCATATCTATCTGTGGAACGTGCTACGCATGTTTGTAGGTAAGACCGAGTAACGGATTGATTCAATAACACATATGCATGGGCTAATGAGGGTGAGATGTCTTTCAAAGATTACCTTTAAATTCGGTCAATGATTATTTCCTAATGCATCTTACGTGGAGATTAACATGATGCTAAAATAAAAAGATTTTGGGTTACTTTAATTTCTTTCATAATGACAGAAGTGGGTCTCCTCTGCTGACTTTGGTCAAAAAAAGAGATAGATTTAGGGAGTTATTTAGGTTAATTCTTCATAATGGCATAAGAGGTAATTCTACTCTATTTTTCTACTGTGTCTACCTAGGATCCTAGGTGGCTTCATGTGGAGACTCATTTATGTTTTCTTTTTTTTATATAGTACCCACCTAGGATCTTAGTTGGCTTCACGTGGAGGCTTCAAGAAACACTCCAAGATTGGTCCAGAAAGAGAGGTGAGAAACTTGGAAAATTAAAGAAATGCTAAAGTTTACGTCAAGACTCAAGAGCCTCTCGATTAGAGGATTATTAGCTTTGCACCAAACCACAGTAACCGTGTTTATGAGTATGAGAGGCATCAGGATTAACCATCGGCCCATGCTTGAATTAAGAACAGTTGATGGAAGGCTTTGGTCTGCATGTCTCTCCCCATGAGCGGAGACTAGCTGGTCCAATCCAGCGATCTGCTTCACCTTTTCTTCCCACCATTCGTGGTAAGATCAGGATTCAGGAGGAACCTCCAGGGTCCGTGCTGCCACGAGTCGTGGAAGAGGAACCTCGACAGTGCACAGCGCACTCCGACGAGTCGTCGCAAGATCAGGAGGACCGACCGGGTGCGGAGGCGCGAGTGAAAATGACGGCTTAGGAAAGGTCCTCTGGACTTGGTTAGAGGGGGTCGAGGTATGGTCGGAATCAGAAGATTCGGATTTGATTTCTCGTTGAAGCGAATTTATGATGTTGGTTTAAAAAGATCTTCTCGTCAATGAAGTCGAAGTTCGAGAATTTTCTAAGTCAGAATTCGATTTCTTTCTTTCTTTAATGAAAATCGTGAGACGGTTTTAACCGTACCAACTTAGTTTTTTTTAAACAAGACGGCTTGGGTGCTGCTATGGCTCCAGAGGTGCTGAATCAAGCAGTTTCGGGGCACCGGCGCCGGCGAGACGGCAGAGGTGAGGTGGGGCATGCATTTTTCTTGCCTTCCCTTTCTAGTGTCTCCTTTGGCGTGTACTTACGGGCATGCCATCCACTTTTGGTGAGATCATTTCTGCATAGATGCAGCAGCTCTTGTGCAGGCTTGTCAAATGTCAATGCACCACCAGTACACATATGCATGCTTTGTCAGGATCAAGGGTGCGTTTGCATGGCTTCACGAGCAGCTCCGCGAGCTGTTTCGCGCGAAGTTGTGCCAAACGGTGCCCAAAAACAATTTCGTCATAGAAGTCTCCCACCTCACCTCTCTCTGGAGCCGTTCCGCTACGAAGGAGCTGAAAAAACCAGCTCCTCGCAACTCCTCCCCGCGGTTCCCACCCTTGCCCTCGGGAGCGGGGAGGGCATGGCCGGAATGCAAGGTGGGGGTGCCGGTGTGGAGCTCAACGTCGATGGGTGCCGGCGTGGAGATCGACGGCGGCGGGCGGAACTCCTCGCCGCCGGAGCACGAGGGGATGGGGTCGGGAGCGGCGTTGGCGGCAGGGAGGTGGAGGCCACCTTGGCGCTGCGGACGGGCCTCCAGCAAGCAGCACCCACCGCTACAGAGGGAGCCGCGGCCTCTAGCCTCTTCTTTTCACTGCCGGCGAGGGCACGACCGGGACATGCGCCAAATCCGGTCGGCGGGGCTCCCATAGCAGGCGCCAGCGGGCAGGAGATCGAGATCGAGAGAGGGAGGGGCTACAGAGAGAGCGTGAGAGAGAAGAGAAGAAAGAGATAAGGTTTGGGAGATATAGATAAGGAGAAAAGAGAGAGAAAACAAAGAAGGGTGAAATAATAAATAGAAAAGAAAAAAGTAAAAATAAAAAAGAAGGGAAAAAGGAAAAAAAGAAGGGCATTATGGGTATTTCACCCTCTTGTTCATGTTACATAGCCAGGAGAAGTATTTTGCCAAACGGTTTCAACTCTACCATAGAATCTGCTCCATCGACACAGCCACAATGAGAACTCTGCCAAACACACCGCAAATTGATGTCAAAATGCGCACTAGATTGCGATCCTAACAGGATTGATTCCTCACAGAAATGGAAGTTCATTAGTTCAAGCTTTCAAGACCATGAAGCTTCTTGTGAATCGTTAGATTGAAAAATAGACATTATTCACCCATCACATTGAGTCACACCTTCTCTGTATGCACGCGGTCTAATGCGATAACTTTGTATTGAAAAATAATATTCATACACGTACATTTTCCAATCTAAACTATGTCTGATAAAAGAATGGTACTGCACGTCTGTGCAAGTGCATGCGATTGATTGGTTAAGATATGGGACCTTTTTTCATGGTTATTTTGGTGATTTCGTTTATTTCTTTATTTTTGTTTCTTGACGAGACTTGATGGTCCACCGGTTCAAATTTACGGCTACTAGCCGAATGTTATCATTTATTTGCTACTAATAATGTTAAGATACAGGGACACAGCCTCAGGACCACTTGCCATCCATTGCACTTTTTGCCCACGCTAATTTCAAGATATTGCACTGCTGCCTGACAAATGCATGATCGTGGTGGTAACACACAGTAACTCGAAGTCAGTCGTGGTTGCTCGGTTGGTTACGTGCCATCCTGCATTGTACTGCCCAGGGTTCAAAAAAAGCTGTTGGGAATCGACCGGCTTACCGCGGTTACTGGTCAAACCGGACTGGACCGGTTCTGGTTTCGGTCGGTTCCCAACCATCTAAATTCAAAATTTTAAATTTCAATTCAAAAAATTGAAATTTTTTCAAAAAAATCCCAAAAATACTTCAAGGTGCGTAGAATGTAATGATATCAAAATTTTTTAAATATTCGTCTATTTAGTATACTTTGCAGGCATTAGAAGTTCAAGCAAAAAAGAAAAAGAAAAAATTTCCCTGATTCAACTTCTAATGTCCGCAAAAAATACTAAATGCACTAATATTTGAAAATATTTTACACCATTAGATTCTACGCACCTTGAAATATTTTTTTAAAAATTCTTTTATTTTTCAATTTTTAATTAAAATTTGAAAACACGTCAAATTCTTCACTCATCGGTTTTTTTTTGGCTCAACGACCGGTTACCGGTCAAACCAGTCCGACTTACCGGTCAAACCAGGTGGTTTACCGGTACAAACCGATTGAACTATTATCTTGGTTTGAAATTTTGAATATCATCGGTTTTTTCTGATTCCTGGTGAAACCGGCCCTGTAAACCGGAACCGGAGGGCGGCGGTTTCACCTGACCGGTCGGGAAAAAAACCGTGGTACTGCCTAGAGTACATCTGTATGCCCCTCTCATCTGGGGATCACTATAAAGCTGAACTAAAGCAGCTAGAAGCACAAGAAACACCGCAAGAGATCATATCGATCCAGGAAGAACGGTGAGAGACTTGGAAAAAAGAAATGCTAACGTTTGCGCCAAGACTCAATAACCTCTCGGTTAGAGGGTTATTGGCTTTGAACCTAACCACAGTGACCACGTGTATTAGTATGAGAGGCATCAGGGTTGATTCTCGACCAACGCCGGCGCGAAGACTAGCTGCTCGAATCCGGCGATCTGCTTCGCCTTTCCCACCATTCGTGGCAAGACTAGGAGGGACCTCCAGGGTCTCTAGTGTGAGGAGTTGTGGTATGAGGAAACCTTGACGGCGTGCACTCCGACGAGTCGTGACAAGATCAGGAGGACTGATCGGTGCCGAGGCACTAGTGAAAACAAGGATGGCTGACGGAGCACGTGCGGGCTTCCTTCCTCTTGCTCTTCTTCTGGGTGTGCGTCCTCTCCGTGTAGTTCTTCCCTTAGGCGTTTCGCTTCGTTTCCGTTTCCTTTTCGTTCTATAATCTTTCCTGCTTGTTCTTTTGTGAACCTATGCCTGTAAACAAACTTGTTCTCTCTTCTCTCGCAAAAAAAAGTGTTTTGCACCTCGCAAAAAAAAGTGTTTTGCACGTCTTAAAAAAAACTTGGATGTTGCTGCGGTTCTCCGCGTGCGTGTCGGTGCCGAGAGACAAGAGCGGCGGTGGCGGGCCGGCGACGGAACGCGTGTCCTCGATTCGCATGGATGCTGTGTCCTCTTTCCGCGAGATGTTTTTCTCTTGGTTATGACTTGCAGAGAGTTTGAGGCCGAACTGACCCCGAGGTTGGTTGGTACGTGAGCCATGACGATTCGAAATTATTAAGCTTACTGACTGTCCATGCCGAACTAGCTAGGAGTGAAACTAGAACGCCTACTCTGCGAACGCGCCCCGCACATTGTGCTGGTCTCCATGACCTCTGATCATTTCTTCGTCGTGGTGCTGGTCTCCGGAGCGCGAGGAGGTGTTCCGAGTGTGAGATCGACCGTGCGCGGCGAGCCCGGCCAGCCGCTAGAAAGCGAAACAGGGCACACGGTCCTCAAACACAAAGTTGGGTCGGAATCATGCAACTAGAAGAAGAAGAAGACAAGCCTGAACGCTTGCTCCTGCTGCTGCTTCTTCTTTTTCCCATGGACGTCCATGGCAGTATGGCACGTTGCGCACGGTAATTTCGAAGATACTGCACGGCTGCTGCCTGACACTCTCGAGGTGGTGCGGAAATTCAATAATGTGTCCCACTGGACGTCCATGGCAGTATGGCATGTTCCAGTTTATATATCGATGGCTCATTAGCTAGCTCATTATGGTTCAGTTCACCGTGCTGAACGGTAGCCTCTTGTCGATCAGTCAGGTTCACTATAAAAACTAAACAAAGGTAAGGCAAAGCAACCAGAAATAGAAGAAGACAGAGGTTTGTAGGAAACTTAAAAGAACAAATGCTAATGTGTCCCACATGCATTATCCTCCTCTCGCTGATGAATTTACCATGACAGTAGAGCCGTAGAGGGGTAGACTACACTTGAACCCAAGCCTGATGTTTTTTGTGTGTGTCCATACACATGCACACCATAGTTCTACCACCGTTCTGAACCTAGATACACATGTATGTATCAATACAAGCATCCGGTTAGTGAGTACATATGTTGATGCCAATGTTATGTTAGTCTAGGAGTAAATATTGCAATGTACACATTAGCTACAAAATAGTACTTTTGGTGTCGTTTTGACCCATCTAGTCCTGCAATAGTCAGTGATAAATAGTTGCACACAAATAACAGTTTATACATGTTTAGATGAATCCTTCATTAAGCTTCATAAAGAACTTCTTAGATATATCTTGTTGGTATAATAGCCATCAGTAGTCCATGTATGGTAAAATCAGTAGTGGTTGTGCACTTGGCTTTTTCCTTTTATCTCGTGTCATTTTCTTTATCACCATCTCTCAAATAAAATAATAAATTGAACAGCAACTTAGCATTCTTCAGTATTCAAATTAGCAACAATTAGTCACCAATTTAGCTTCTTCTAAAAGCAACTCAATCAACCTATGAAAAAACATACTATATAGCGATATGTTTAAAATGTTCCTGCTTGTTCTTATTGGTCCTTTCTAATTACCATTCATTTATGACTGTGGGTTCCATATGCTAATACATGCTGAATGCTGAGGTACATTTATCATCGTCCTAAAACAGTAACTTAGTATTTTCCAGTAATAAAATTAGACGCATTTCATCACCAATTTAGTAGAAATCAGATCCTTCAAACATAGCATTTTCTAATTCTTGTATGACTGAAGGAATGATTGGTTTCTATGTGCATGTTAAGGTTTGCCGCCTCCACATTTATAAAATCAAAATCAAACTCCAACGGCAGCTGGTTCAAGTCCATGATCCCTGACACAGCCAACTGTACCTAGTGACATGAAACTTAATTCAGTTTAACAACCAAAATAATAAAAATATGAAGGCATGTTAGTATAGTAATTTGAGCAAACTATATAGTGTTATTCTCTCCTTTTTGTTCGCAGCAGCTACCATCTTTTTTTCCTTTTCTTTTTTTAGCAGTGTGCCCACTAACTATCCTTTTTTGTTTTGGTTTTGCAGATAGAACAACTTTTAATACAAAGTCAGCAAGGGGGCACAAGAGGATGCAGATGATGTACATATGCAGGATTCGACTATAACATATCTAATTCATGCATACAACAAAAACCTATCACGTGCACCAGTTTCAAACTTGGATGAATAGCCAGTTTGTAGATCCAGATCTCATTTTTTGGTTCACAAAGCCGGTGGGGCCCACAACTTCTTATCCATCCATGCATACCTATCAGCCTATCCATACATTCTCTGCTTCACCCCATCAGCCCTCCAACGCCTTCCTTTTTTATCTCCCGCAGCAGCGCAAGGAACAGGGGCGCAGGTATCTGTCGGCGGGCCGCGGCGGCTGCGTGATCTGCTGCCGGCGGCGAGATTAGGCGACGGTGGGTCTCTCTCCTTATAGGTCTTCAATGGTGCTAGTACATTTGCTAGTAGCAAATATATGAGCAATAATATGGATCTGATTAGGCAATCATACTATTCTACATAAGCAATATTATGCTTCCCAATAAGCAACTCTAGTGATCCAGATTTTAGATGCTAATTACATAAATTTCTCATTTTGTGTATGTGTTCATGTGTGTATGTAAAGTGAACTGTGAAGTGTACTACGTTTGCAGGGGTTTCATCTCTGTTGTTCCTCTTTCGGTGAACAAACTATGTGGCTTTTTAAGTAATGCTAATTTGCTCATATATTTGTTCTAAATTACTTCCGAGTTTATTCTACATGTGTTTAGCTTTTAACAAAATTGCTTGGTAAAAAATAGGATCAAAACATATTTAAGTGAGACTAACACAATGGTAAAATCTGATTTTGGTTTTGATGATTGATCCAAAAGATACGTATTTTTTAGCTAGCAACTTTTACTTTTTTTTAATGGGAAGCGGTGGAGTTAATCTGCATGTACGTGCGCGTGTAAATGGTAAATAGCAGAAGCGCTAGTGCGGACGGATATTGAAAAAAGGTTGCTGTTCTACAGACTAATCCCCCCGAAACGGAAAGGGACGGACATTGAAAAAAAGTTGCTGTTCTACAGACTAATCCCCCCGAAACGGAAAGGGACTGCAGCGGCCAGTGCGAACGGTTCAGGATTCCAGAAAAAAAAAGAGTGACTGTGCGGTAGGCTAAAAGACAACCGGCTGTATTTTAGCCTTGTCCAAATATTTATTCTCAAAAGAATGAGAGAGATGATACGTCAAGGATTCTTCATGAAAATTTTCCTCTCAAAATAAACTTCAAAAAAGGATGCTCGCGTTGAAGATGCGGCCGGACGATGCATATACCCCTGCCGTCGGCCGATGCTCACAACATATTTTGTAGTGAGCCGCCACAAAAATGAAATGAGGACTTGCTTCTTCTCAAACAAGATTCAGAATAAATGAATAATCATGCGCAAAGCGAGGTGGTGACTTCATTGACTCGGTTCATTGTGGTAGCAACTAGCAACACAGTACATTCGGGTGGGTTGCTTTGCTTGGCATTGTACTGTGCCTCTCAATCTCATCAGGACATCAGGTTCATGATAAAAGCTTGAGCAAGGGCAACTATAAACGAACCAGAAGAAACACAACAAGATCAGGAAGAAGAGAGGTGGAAAACTTAGAGAGAAAACAAATGTTAATGCCCCGTGCTTCCTCCTTTTCTACACAGATGATTTTCTTGTGGTAGAGATAGACTTGAACCCAATGCAAGCCTCTCGGTTTAGTTCTCCACTTCAAACCCGATAACAAGTGACCACATGTGTATGAGTATGGAAGGCATCAGGATTAATCATCTGCCAACTCCTGCACAAAGACCAGCTAGTGGGAAGCCCTTGGCCTGCTTGTCCATCCCCACGGGCCGTCGCAAGGAGGATCTCCGAGAAGAGGTGCTACCACGAGTTGTCTCGGATCAGGACGATGAACCGAGGACGCCGAATGCTCGATGACTTCGATCCGAAACTTCAAGGACGCGGGCCTTCGTCACAGCGACAGCTTTGCGGCACCCTGAATCGCGTTCGGAACGCACAAAGATCACTCCATTGTTAGTCGTTCGTTAATGGTGAGCTGGCACAGTATACTCGCTCGAGACTGCGTGATTAGCAAGATAAACGAGAGGAAACTGATTGCAAAATTGTGATCCTCAACCTCTCATATTGCACCCTGTTTACTGCCATCAGGGCAAGCAGAAGCAGGGTAGAGCGCTAAAATCACTAGAAACCAAAGCACCTCACTGCTCTCATCAGGTTCGGTGCCTGCAAAAACTAAGTCCCTCAAGCTGATTTGTGTTGTATCCAAGTACTCGTTCGTTGGGGTAGTCGGGTTATGTATGTAGGATCGATGGCCTATAGAAGAGGGTTGAATATGGGTCTTCTTTAAATTTCTAGTACAAGAAGTAAACCTTAACCTATATCTCTAGTGTTGCCTATCTAAAAAGGTTTCTTCCTACCAACTAAGCACACTAACAACAAAGTTCCTTAGCAATGTTCACACTAACAAGAGAAAAGCACCCTAGTCAAGATATGCAACAAGCAAAACAAACTAGAGGGAAACAAGAGCAAGGGAACTTAAGAGCTGAAAGTAAATGCGGAATTAAGTGCAAGAAAGTAGAAAGAGAAGACACGAGACAACCGAATTTTTTTCCCGTGGTATCGAGAAGTTGACGCTTCTCCCTAATCCACGTTGGAGCACTCACAAAGAGTTTTGCTCCCCCTCAAGCCACTTAGACTTGAGTGCTCATTAAGAGTACCCGTTCTCCATCTCCGGAATGGTGGGTCTCAATGCATTTACACCAAGAACTTCCCGGGGCTCCCATAATCTCCAAGAGACCGTCTAGGAGCCGTCTGATGGGAACGGGGGTGCCCGATCTTCCGTCAGGTGAGGATAACTCTCAATTTGGTCGGAGAGCGACACACCGATCCGGCTTCAGATCACAAAGACCCGAACCCTGCAACTTTAGCACCACGTCTCCTCTGGTTATCAACCGTGTCACAAGCCGGTTGACCTCGCCAAGAAGGCTAATCCCTGCTGTGAATCGAGGAACACAAGCAGGAACAAGGTAAAATACAACTCCATTGAAGTGACAATTTGCAGATGAATGATAAGCACACGAATTGGGGTCTTACAAACCGATAAACGGCGAAACTGTTCAAAGACAGACTAATCTAAGCAAAACCCAACTGTCTAGGGCGGCGGCTACCGAGTCTTATACCCCCAAGAGGTGGAGGCCAAGGGGGAGGACGACCTAGGGCACCCTTGGGGCGTGCTCCTCCTGGTGGGGGCGCACACCAACTTGGGTCTGGGTCCCAAAAAAAATTACAAGGCCTAAAGCCTGATAAAAAGTGATGCAACACCCTGACAGATTCTGTATGTCGACTTGTTTTGACGATTGCTGTTGACTCCGAAGGTATTTTGACATGAAACCGGCACCGTTGGAAAGGTTGTCTTCTCAGCTTTCCATACATATGTAGAACGTCTAAATCCGAGTTCGTATGCGGCCTGGGCGACCGTTTTAATGCAGACTGCTCCTGGACTCCGAGATGGACTCGAGGTCGACTTGACCTGGGCCTCCAACTTAACTTACACATCCCTTGATGGTCCTCTATGCCTCCATGCCTCTCTTCAAGTAATTCATGATCATCGCTATGGTTCCTAAATATATTAATATTATTAGGTAGCAATCTATTCTTAAAATTGCGAAAAGTATGCATGAACGAGCTCACCTTATCATCAATTTGAATAGTCGTATCATCACGAGTCAAGTCCTCATCATTCTCCCCTTCTTGAAAGCAAATCGTCCTCGGTTTGACTGTAGTTGCAGACGATGTTGTAGGTGACAACCACCAAGCCTCCCCTTCTTGAAAATTAGTCTGTTTCTTGAAAACAGAACTATAGCAACTGGTGATGATATGATTAGTGGTATTGCAGCCCTTTTTTTATCAAATTGTTGTCCAACCAGATCAGCTTTCATATTTTCATAAATATAAACTCGATGGACCATATATTCACTTTTACAATTATATCTGCCAATGAAGTGATATGTATTCCTTGTTAAGCACCGCAACTCAATATTTGCAAAAAGTCTCTCCGCCAAACAATTTAGGTTACACAAAATATTGAAATCAATATAACCCAAAGTATTTAAAGAAGATAACAATCTAAGCTCATCATGCGCACCAGTTATGGGGACTAAAACTTTATTTTCCAGCACACTTATATGGATCCAAAGCAATGATATCATGTGGAGGGACTAGTTGTGACGTGGGAATAAAAGAATCACTATCACACAACTCTTCTTTATCACAAGGAACATCAAACAAAGCATCTTGTGACAAAGGCATATCAAGCAAAGGTTCCACGGATAGTTGCTCTATGTTAGCATGATTGGTGGAAAAATTCAGCACTTCAAGAGAGTTCTTACCTGAGATATTTAGCTGTTTTGTCTCAGTCACCTTGCCCGCATTATTAGATTCATGCTGCAAAATATTAGTTCCAACAAGAGGTAAAGCAATATCTTCATTTGGTACAAATTCAGATTTAGATGAAGCTAGTGTAACATCTGAAATAGCCCATTCTTTTCTGAAAGGCTCATTCTTTCTTCTCTCTATTCTCAAGAGATCTTCTCTTAAAATTTCAGCAGCAGTCATAGGAGTAAAAGTAATTTTCGTACCATTAGATTTCAATGAATATCTATTTCTAACCATATCATGCACAACTTTATTTTCAGATATCCAAGACGTGCCTAGCAACAATTGACATGCTTGCATAGGTACTATGTCAAAATCTGCGCTATCCTTATAATGGCCAAGGGAAAAATCAATGCACGCAATTTCAGTTACCTTTATTTTATCCCATGAATTTACCCATTGCATGTAGTAAAGATGTGGATGTGGCCTTGTGGTCAGACCAAGCTTCTCAACCAGCTCTAAACTTGCAAGGTTCTTGCAAGTCTCACCATCAATCATAACACGACAACGTCATTCCTGCACAACAAAGTATGTTTGGAACAAGTTGTTGAATAGGTTTTGCTCCGCCTTCTCCATTTCAGAACTGAGCACTCGTTGTGCAAATTCTGAAGTACATGCGTGAGGTGGTGATGACGATGTCATTGTAGCAGAAGAGGACAATTGTGTGTACGCTGTAGTGCCCACTTTTGCAAATATTTCACCCATCCTTGTAGACAATCGGTCCATAATGTCCTGCATTTCACTCATAAAAAGAAAACTCGTTGTCTAGCTTTGTTAGCAATAAAAAAATTTCCTATCAACTAATATATGTATCTTTGGGAACACGCTCTCACACACCTTACCAAATTCTTACAAGTGTTCTTACCAAAGCAAGACAGTGGATGGCACAACCGGTGGCTGGTTCGTGATACCTGTGACGGCGTAGCACCAAGATTGCAAGGATCTTTTTCTGTACCGATCTGAAGTATATATTTGGAGCTTTGGGAGGCTTAAAATATGGTAGCAAGGAAAAACAATAATTCAATTCAGAAATTGCAAAACAGAAAATTAGTCCCAAGCTAGTCTATGTCGCCGGCCTAAACTTGTCTCGGACCTAGTTCAAGCAAGCAACAATACAACTCAGCACAAGAACTCAAAAGGATGCAAGCACTTCTGAAATTTTTTTCTCGTCTTTTTTCTTTCTTTTTTTTTGGTGCGGCCTTTTCTTTTCTCTTTTTTAGCACCTCTTTGCCTTTTTATTTTTTTATGCTTTTTTTTACACAAGAAAGTGCCGCACAACTCAAAGTGTTGTTTTATCTTTTTCCTAGTGTTTTACAACTCAAGCCAGATATGCATACACAGCTCACGATGGCTAAGCTTCCCTTGGGAAAAAACTTCTATTTCCTTCCTGTATCTCGTTATTTCTCCCAAAGAAGTTAAAGGGAAAATCAATCTGATTTGCACCAGCAATTCTCACGGCTATCAGGAGCACTAACTGAGATGCAAACTCACGGACTAACAAAATGAGTGCAAGAATCTATTGTGTTGGCATCCAAAAACCTGGACGGCAAACGACAAGAATTAACGTCCTTCGTGTGTATTATCAGCGCAGCACCAATAGGATCAACAAGGAGACACTAGACCTTGACTAGTTTAAACCAACAAAGACAACGACACCACTAGGGACTAAAATTCAGAAAAGCAATCTAAAAAGAAAAATTGTGGGGCACAAAAGGGTTATAGGACAGCGGAAACACGATAAACAAATATTTTTGTGGGGCAATTTTTCTGGAGTTTTAGGACGATAGCACAAACTAAATTAGGATAAGCCTGACGGTAGTACCTGAGTCTCTGATTACCACTTGATGGGAACGGGGGTGCCCGATCTTCCGTCAGGTGAGGATAACTCTCAATTTGGTCGGAGAGCGACACACCGATCCGGCTTCAGATCACAAAGACCCGAACCCTGCAACCTTAGCACCACGTCTCCTCTGGTTATCAACCGTGTCACAAGCCAGTTGACCTCGCCAAGAAGGCTAATCCCTGCTGCGAATCGAGGAACACAAGCAAGAACAAGGTAAAATGCAACTCAATTGAAGTGACAATTTGCAGATGAATGATAAGCACACGAATTGGGGTCTTACAAACCGATAAACGGCGAAACTGTTCAAAGACAGACTAATCTAAGCAAAACCCAACTGTCTAGGGCGGCGGCTACCGAGTCTTATACCCCCAAGAGGTGGAGGCCAAGGGGGAGGACGACCTAGGGCACCCTTGGGGCGTGCTCCTCCTGGTGGGGGCGCACACCAACTTGGGCCTGGGTCCCAAACAAAATTACAAGGCCTAAAGCCTGATAAAAAGTGATGCTACACCCTGACAGATTCTGTATGTTGACTTGTTTCGACGATTGCTGTTGACTCCGAAGGTATTTTTACATGAAACTGGCGCCGTTGGAAAGGTTGTCTTCTCAGCTTTCCATACATATGTAGAATGTCTAAATCCGAGTTCGTATGCGGCCTGGGCAACCGTTTTAATGCAGACTGCTCCTGGACTCCGAGATGGACTCGAGATCGACTTGACTTGGGCCTCCAACTTAATTTACACATCCCTTGATGGTACTCTATGCCTCCATGCCTCTCTTCAAGTAATTCATGATCATCGCTATGGTTCCTAAATATATTAATATTATTAGGTAGCAATCTATTCTTAAAATTGTGAAAAGTATGCATGAACGAGCTCACCTTATCATCAATTTGAATAGTCGTATCGTCACGAGTCAAGTCCTCATCACCGTCAAACTCCAAGAGTAACAAGCTCACACACTTTCACTTGACCAATGCACTCAGCTATGCCATTGAAAGCACCTTGAAACTCTTGATCACCAAGATAGAATCCCTCTTGGCTAGGAAGATGAAATCCAAATGATCAAAGTACTAACTCTCCTTCTCCTTGGCTGCAGTAGTTCTTTAGAGTGGCAAAGGCAGCTCAAGAGACGCAGGGGGGTCCAATTTATAGGGCTAGGAAGGGAGGCTAGCCGTTGGAAAAGTCCTCTGAAAAGTGGTACCGTCGAATCAACCGACGGTTCCTCCTGCGACAGCGTCGGATCATCCGGTCACTCTGTGTCTCGAATTATAGCCGTTGAACTCAAACGTTGTACCAATTCATCCGACGCATACACCGTTGATGCGTCGGTTTATCCGGTGCTGAAGCGACTTCACTCAAAACGTCTCTGCGTAGAATAACCATAGGCGCCGAATGAACCGTTGGTAGTCTTCATGATCGTCGGTTCATCCGGTGCTGAAGCAGGTTTACTCGGTGCGTCTCTGTATGAAATATATGCGTGCGCCGGATGAACCGCTGCTTGGACCGTCGCTTCATCCGGTGCTGAAGGCTCTTGACTTGATTCGTCACTGTTACCAAACCCTAGGTCACCGGATGAACCGATGCCTCTGTTGATACACCGTCGGTTCATCCGGCAGTGCTGATTTCTGCTGAAACTTCCACATCAATCATCCGGTGAATCTAGAAATGATGGCGTCAGATCATCCGACGCGCCCTTTTTCATTTCAACTCATCCAATTCAAACACCTTTGAGTTTTTCTTCAAGTCTTTTGCTTCCAATGTGTTTCCATAAGTGTCTTGAGCTGTTTAGTGACCAAGGAGCTTGATAGTGCATGAATATAGCATAGCATTTGGCATGGTCAAGCTACTCAAGTGTGAACCCCTCTTAATAGTACGGTCAAACACTACAAACTAGCAAATCCAAGTGTCCTTCATCTCCTTGTGACACTTGGAACTAAGAATGTCCTTAGCCTTGTAGTCTTTGCCCATTGATCATCCATAATTTCAAATTGAGGGGTCTCTTTTCACTTATTACTTATGACAATAACCCAAGAATAAATCCGCTACAAAACAAAGGTTAGTCACAAGTATATGGTTGTCATTTATTACCGAAACACACCCTTACCAAAGGTGCGGTGGGGCCTTGATGCTTACAATCTCCCTCTTTTTGGTGATAGATGACAACACAAGTAGAGATATACGAGAATTTGAAATTAAAGCATAAACTCTACAACTAATGCATGGAAAGGATAAACACAAGCACACATGCATTAATTAAACAAACACACAAGCATGAGTAGACATGTAAAACATCAACATACACAAGATCCAAATACATGTCTCATCGTGAACTCCACAAAACATACAAGGGGCACAAAAACTCTCAAAACACACTCCCAAGCTCCCCCTATCTCTACTCCCCCTATCTATCTCCCTCTTTGGCAACAAGCACCAAAAAGGGACCTAATCCTGCTGAGGTGGAGGAGAAGTCGGCGGCGTCGAGGTAACAACCACAGAAGGTGCGACGTGGTACTCAGAGGTGTCACTGTCGTCGGACTCAAACCCCGACAGCTCTGAAGATCGGACCGGCGAAGATCGGACTGGCGAAGAGATACGAGCTGTGTCGGTGCAGGTAGAGGTAGGAAGCGCCTGAGTGCTCGCTACTGCCATCTCGGACTCGATCTGCTGAGTGATAGAATGAAGTGTGGGATCCTCCTGATCAAGTCGCTCTGCCTGAGGAGTAGCCATAGAAGGCATGAGCGAGGTGAACCCCAGAGAAGGTCGTGCTGGTGTCTCAAAGAGCAGTGGACCAGTCGAGAAGGGAGACATCAGCTGAGTCGACGGGGTCTGTGAGAACTGTCCTGCTCTGAGCTGCTCAAGTAGAGTCGTCGTCTGTGGAGTCGAGAGCGGCTGAGTGGCGAAAGTCCCGGACTGAAGTAGCAGTGAGAGCGAGACTGTCGGGATCGGGAGGCTCACAACACTGACAGGAGGTACAGAAATGGCCGGCTCAGGCTGAAGGAGCTGCTGGGTCGGGAGTGTCGGAAGCTGAAGCCCCGTGTGCTGAAAGAGCTGACCCAAACAGGTGGACATAAACAAGAACATCTGTGCAGTCATCATCTGGTGCTGCTGTAGCTGCTGCCTCTGAGCCTCCTGCTACTGCTGGAACTGCTGCCTCTGTGCCTCCTACTGCTGGCGTATACTGTCTAGAATGACCTGTTGTGCCTCCTGCTGCCTCTGGAACTGCGCCTACATCTCGCGCTGAATCTCCATCGTGGCCTTGGACTGGTCGGCCAAGGACTGGATCACTGAAGCTAAAGCGTCGGGCTGAGTGACCTGAAAAGTGGAGATCGGTGGAATCGGCGTCTCAGCCTCTCTCTGTCCTGGCAACCTGGAACCCCCAGCCTCATCGTCATGATTACGACGAACACAGAAGACGGGCTCGGGCTCGGGCTCAAAGTCCTCGTCCTCGCTGGAGTCCTCGGTGTTTGTTGCGAGGTACGCAGGTAGAGGCCCCTCAGCTAGAGCAAGTAGCTCGTCCTGTCGGGCGGCCTCGTCCATAGCTGCCTCAGCTGCAGCACAAGCCTGGAGGTCCTCAACTGCTCGTCTCCGTCCCCTGGGTCCCTGCCTCCTGTCCCCTGGCATCAGCAGCTGGTAAGTCTTGAACACATACTTGGATCGCTCCAAGACTGAGATATATCGTTGAGACTCCAGCCGGGATAGCATCCAAGTAATCCAGTGAGCAAAAGGAAACTGTCGGGTCATCCCCATCCCATCCATAATCGCGTCCTCGATCTCACTGAGGAGTATGTCCACAATGTCGAACGTTCGGTGAGTCATGATGTAAAGAAGTAACCACTGCTGGACTCCAGTGATCGACTCTGCATTCCCCATCCTGAAGAGAAGGGACCTCCTGAGAGCTAAGTGGACCACGTAGGCCTCGCATGTCAATCTGTCAGGTGTCCGAGGGGTGCCGGGGAGGAACGGCTGCTGGAACAAGAAACTGATCTCCTCGTCTGAAGGTACTATAGGAGTGTGAGCACGACGAGGAGCCTCAACGTCGGGGTAGGCCAGGTAGTGTATCGAAGTATCATCGACCTGAACCCCAAGTAACTCTGCTATCCCCTCTCGAGTGAGTCTGAACTGCTGCCCCATAAACATAAACCTGATCGAGAGCCGGGCGTCCTCAACGTAAACTGTGGCGTAGAACACTCTGACCCACTCTGGCACGTAACGTGGCCTCTCACTGACCAAAGTTGCGAGTCCCGGAAGGTAGTCGAAGTGAGGTAGTATCGGAACTCCAGCTGTTGCTGCCCTGAGTGTTGTCCACTGCAACATCCTATGCTGGCTCAGCTGCGACCCCTTCCTGACATAGGAGGCATAGAAGCTCTCCTGAAGAATCGTCCAGAACCGGGGGTCACAATCCTCTCTGTGAGGTGGGAACCACTCGTCCTCCTCAACAAACCTCAGCTTCCGGATCTTCGGACCAGAAAGGCTCCTCAGATCACGGAGATAGACCCCGAAGGCCTCTGCTCGCTGAGCACCAATATGAACCTCAGGCCCCTCTCTCGACTGATCCTCCTGCTCCTGCTCCACCTGCTGCTCTGCTGCTGTCCTCCTCTGCCTCGGAGTCGGCTGAGTCTGAGTGTGTCCGCCACGAGTCCGAGGACTAGTACGTGGTGCAGAAGGAGGTGACTGTGTCTCTGTCTCTGTCTGTCGGGTACCAGTACGGCCTGAACGCCGTAACGGCTGCTGCTCATGGGGCTGCTCCCCCTGACCCTGTGCACTGCTCCCAATCCGAATCCCTTTCTAAGGCTGACCCTGGGTGTCGGGCACTTGGAGCACACGCTCCCACTCCTTATCCTGCTTGCTCTTCTTCTTCTTCAGCTCAAGAACTGCCTTGCCCTTCCTTTTGTCGCCTGCCATCTGTCAAAGAGAAGGTGGAAGATTATAGAATGGCGAGCGAAGTATATATAAACGAGATAAATATCTAAGGGTGAGATGTCCTTAAGCAAAGCATATGAAAGAGATAGAGCCTATGCATGAATTCTAGGAGATAAACATGACACAAGATGTGAAAAGGTGTATCTAGGATAGTCCTTATGTGCACAAGATGTGTATGTGAGAGTGCTAGAACAGAGTATGAGCTACTGACAGAGATATGACTTAAAGAGAGCATGAACAGTAGCACATAGGGCTCAAATTCCATGTGATGTAGCAAGATAGGTACTAATTTGAGCAAAACCATGAGCAAGATGCAAGCTACTGCGACACATGTGAGTGAACAGAGCATGAATAGGACATGAACATTAGAGAACAGTGGCAACAGTGCTCAAAGATGTGAGATTTAGCAGGGTCTAGATAAAATTGAGCACTATCTCTGATCAAATGAGCCAGAAAGATGGAATAGAAATAGCCTTGCTCATAATCATGGTCTAAACCCTCAGAATTTCCAACCAATTCCCAACAGATTCATGAACTGAAGCAGAGGGAAGAGGCGGGGCTCACCACTGCGAGGAGCTGATCGTTGAGAAGCGGCAGGGCAGCATGAAAGGGTCCTGCACACGCCTCAGGAAGCAGGCCGACGGGCTGCAGCGGCGCCGGCTTGCCGGGATTGAAGGCGGCGGCCGAAACCCTAACAGGAGATCCGCGGTGGCGTGTGAGCAAATTCGCTCAGAGGAGGCGGCAGCGCGGCGGCGGATGTGGCCGGTGGTGAGGTCCTGGGACCGACAGAGGTCGCAGGTGGTGCAGCCCGGGCGGATGTGGCCGGAGGCGGACAGGACGGCGGCGTACAGGCGAACGGGACGGGGGCGGTTGATTTGGATTTGGGATTGAAACGGAGAAGAACGGTTATGACATGTGGGGCCACGCTGCAGAGAAGCGCCGAATGAACCGACGGTAGAAAAACATGCAGCGTCAGTCGATTCGCCGGATGATATGGGTAGATCAGTGAAACGCATCACCGGATGAACCGATGACCTTGATTTTAAATTCGTCGGATGAATATTGCGCGGGTCTGATTTTGCCTCAAATCTCAGTAGCACCGGATGACCGCTGCTTCCACAGAGGTGAGCGTCGGTTCATCCGACGATAGGTAACAGAGGCGCGCAGAGCAAAATTCAAACTGACTCGGCCACTGGATGAACCGACGCTTGAACCTATATAGCAGCGGTTCATCCGACGGTGATAACAACAGAATGCTGAACTAAAGCTCATTTTTGATCCGACAAATGTCACACACAAGCCAACACAAGCACATTTTTGGATCAATCCTGAGTGACAACCTCACCCCTCAAGCACTCCTTTGCAAAATACAAGTATATACACCATAGATTCCCTACAAGGGATAGACTTTACAAATTTTTAGAAAAATAGGCGAATAAGATCCAAAAAGGGAATGTATGAGTTATTGCCTTTGAACTTAGAGATAGAAACTTTAAGCTCGTTAGGACATAACTCAATAGGCATTAAGCACAATCATTTGTCTTATCACACTTTTGGAGTTGTTGATTTGCATTGAACGCTAAGCAACTTTCTCATAGTGTGATTTTCCTTTGTGACACCTCTCACGCAATGCAATGCAAGAACAAATGCATGAAATTAAACATGAATGCATTCTATATGACAAGAAAAGATGCAAAGCGGAAAGATAAACTATCTTGCCAAGTTTGAACCCTTGTTAAGCTTACTCATGGTGAGCCTTTCAACGTGCCTTGAGCGAAACAATGGAACCACCGGCTCAAGCAAGACCCATACTCACCACTATCTTGACAAGGTTAGACAAGCCCCTACATCATGTACATATGCAAATGCAAACTATATGACAAGCATCACATGATGTTAGACGCATCAAGCACATTCAATTCACTCCGTAGCCTACAAAAGGTGTTTTCATCAAGAGGCTTAGTGAATATATCCGCCAATTGCTCCTCGGAGCGAACACCACAAAGGAGAATATCACCTTTAGCCACATGGTCTCGCAAGAAGTGATGGCGGATATCAATGTGCTTGGTGCGCGAGTGTTGAACCGGGTTGTTAGCAATTTTTACGGCACTTTCATTGTCACAAAGGAGAGGAACCCTATCTAGAACCACACCATAATCCAAGAGGCTTTGCTTCATATAGAGGATTTGAGCACAACAAGCCCCGGCGGAAATGTATTCCGCCTCTGCGGTGGATAAGGCCACGGAGTTTTGTTTCTTAGAGGACCAAGCAACCAAAGATCGACCTAGCAAATGGCACCCACCCGAAGTGCTCTTGCGGTCTACTCGACATCCGGCAAAATCCGAATCCGAATAACCCAAGAGCTCAAAACAAGCACTATGGGGGTACCACAAGCCAATGCTAGGTGTGTATTTTAAGGATCTAAGGATCTTTTTCAAAGCACTTAGGTGAGATTCTTTAGGGTTGGCTTGAAACCGAGCACACATGCAAACACTAAACATGATATCGGGCCTAGATGCGGTAAGGTAAAGAAGAGAGCTGATCATAGAACGGTAAAGCTTTTGCTCAACCGGTTTACCTCCCTCATCTAAGTCGAGATGTCCATTGGTAGGCATTGGTGTCTTGATTGGTTTGCAATCATCCATCTTGAACTTCTTGATAATATCATTGGTGTACTTTTCTCGATGGATGAAAGTCCCTTCCTTCAATTGCTTGATTTGAAACCCAAGGAAGAAGTCGAGCTCCCCAATCATAGACATCTCGAATTCCTTAGTCATGAGATCACTAAAGTCCTTGCACACTTTGAGATTGGTAGAGCCAAAGATGATATCATCAACATAGATTTGACAAATGAAGAGCTCTCTGTTGATGATCTTGGTGAATAGAGTATTGTTCACTCTCCCAATCTTGAAGCCTTCCTTGATGAGAAAGTCTCGGAGCCTCTCACACCATGCCCTAGGAGCTTGCTTGAGTCCATACAAAGCCTTGATCAACCTATAGACATGGTTAGTATGTGTGATATCTTCAAAACCGAGAGGTTGCTAAACATAGACTTCTTCATTGATGAAGCCATTTAAGAAGGCACTCTTGACATCCATTTGGAACAATTTCATTTTGTGACAAGAAGCATAAGCAAGAAGGATACGGATTGCTTCAAGACGTGCAACTGGAGCAAAGGTCTCTCCATAGTCCAAGCCTTCTACTTGTGAGTAGCCCTTGGCGATAAGTCTTGCCTTGTTCTTCACCACGACTCCATGTTCATCTTGCTTGTTTCAGTAGACCCACTTAGTGCCAATCACGTTCTTGTTCTTGGAGCGCTCTACTAGGACCCAAACTTCATTTCTTGTGAAGTTGTTGAACTCTTCTTGCATAGCCAAAATCCAATCCGGGTCCTCGAGAGCCTCCTCTATAGTAGTGGGTTATACAAAAGAAACAAATGCATGATGTTTGCAAAACGAAGCATATTGTTTGCGGTGAATACGTGTACCACCCTTGGGATCACCCAAGACTAGATCGATGGGGTGGTTTGATGAAGTCCTTGTACGCCTTTCAAGTGTGGTAGAAGTTGGATCATCTTGAGGTTGCACTACTTCCGGTTCTTCTTCCTCTTGATCTTGGGTGTCTTGTGATGTAGGAGGTGGTCTATTTGAGGAAGATGGGCTTTCTTGTCTTGTTCGCCTTTGATGGTCATCATTATCATCATCGGAAGAGGATGAGTCTTCATGGTTGTGAGAAGTAGAAGGTGCATCATCATCCTCTTCAGGCTTGATGTCCCCAATAGCCATCTTCTTCATTGCTTCTCGGAGAGGTTCTTTTCCTACATCATCACAACAATAGCCATCTCCTTGGGAGCCATTAGATTCATCAAACTCCACGTCACATGTTTCTTCAACGGCACGTGTAGTGTTGTTGAATACTCTATATGCCTTGGAGTTTGATGCATAACCAAGAAACATGCCCTCATCTACCCTACTCTCAAACTTCCCTAGGTGCTTCCTCTTCTTGTAAATGAAACACTTACACCGAAAGACTCGGAAGTAGGAGATGTTGGCCTTCCTCCCAATGAGAAGCTCATAGGGTGTCTTCATTAATAGTCGGTGGAGATACACCCTATTTGAAGCATGACACGCCGTGTTGATTGCTTCTTCCCAAAATCTTTGAGAGATACCATAATCATCCAACATAGCTCTAGCCAATGTGATGAGAGTCTTGTTCTTCCTTTCTACCACACCATTTTGTTGTGGTGTGTAGGTTGAAGAGAATTCATGCTTGACGCCTAGCTCATCACAATATTCTTCCACTTTAGTGTTCCAGAATTCCGATCCATTGTCACTCCGGATCTTCACAATAGATGACTAAAATTCATTTTGAGCCCTTGTAGCAAAATTCTTGAAGATCCCGAACGTTTTGCTCTTGTCCTCCAAAAAGAATGTCCAAGTGTAGCGTGAGTAATCATCAATAATGACAAGGCAATAGAGATTACCACCAAGACTCTTGTATGTAGTAGGGCCGAAGAGGTCCATGTGCAAGATTTCCAAAGGTCTTGAGGTAGATACATAAGCCTTCATAGGATGGTGACTTGCTACTTGCTTGTCGGCTTGACACGCTCCATATAACTTGTCCTTCTCAAATGTGACATCCTTCACACCAAGAACTAAACCCCTTTTGAAAGCCTTCTTGAGTTGACTCATGTCTATATGTGCAATACGGTGATGCCATAGCCAACCCTTGGATGTCTTGGTGAATAGACAAGTAGTCAAGTTTGCTTCATGAGGAGAAGTCTACAAGATAGATGTTCCCATGATGAAAACCTTTGAACACAACTTCATTAGATTTCTTGTTAGTAATGATAACTCCCTCATCATCAAACAAGCAAGATAAGCCAAGATCACAAAATTATGCAATGGAAAGCAAGTTATAACTACAAGAGTCTACAAACAAAACATTGGAAAGAGAGAGATCTTTTGCAATGGTTATGTCACCCAAACCGGAAACTCTTCCTTTAGAATTATCACCAAAAGTGACTTGCTCATTATTCCCTGCATCATCTACTAGAGAGGTGAACATTTTACTTTGGCCGGTCATGTGTTGAGTACATCCACTATCAAGAACCCAATGACTTCCTCCGGCCTTGTAGTTCACCTACACACAAAGAGATCAAGTTGAAGATTTAGGAACCCAAGCAAGTTTGGGCCCAATCACATGAGTTACTAAAGCTTTGGGAACCCAAATTTGCCTAGGGTTATTCATTTTAGCCTTGGTCCCTATGAACCTTGCCGCCACCTTGCCCATGCTATTCTTCAACAACAAGAAATGGTTATTGTTGAACATGGAACGATAGTTACAAGGTAATTTAGGCAATGGACGTGAAGGTAAAGGACACTCCCTTGTGTGATGACTGGTGATGTTGCAATGTTGGCAATAAGACCCAACTTCCTTCACAAAGCACCCATAAAGTTCTTTTGACTTGCGAGTCTCTTTGATGGGTTGAGGGAAGGAGCCAAGTCCCCTAGAGCCATAATCTCTTGCATTGTGATAAAGGATCTCCTTATGCAATGCTTCACCCTTGGCCATGTTCTTCACACAAGATCTTAGGCTTTTTACTTCCTCTTCAAGTGCTTTCACCCTATCATGGTTAGTCTTGAAAGAGGAGGCAATATTCTCATCATTTGGTAAGATCTTAGGTTCTTCAATCAAGTTATCACAAGAAGTAGAAGCATTTGTCTTAGTGATGTCTCTAGCAATTTCTTGCCCACTAGCACAAATAGCCTCATAGGCAAGCTCAATCTCTTGATACTTCATCTCTAAGACCACATGATCTTTCTTAAGCATCTTTTGACTTGACTCAAGAGACTTGTTAAGCACGGTTATATCATCATGTTTGACGATTAGCTCATTGTGCTTATCAAGTAAATTGTTGTGGTCATCTCTAAGTGACTTGTTAGACACTACTAAAGTTTCATGCTCTTTGCTAAGGTCATTGTGTTTCACAAGCAACTCATCATTGGATAGCTTAAGCTTCTCATGGGTCTCCTCAAGAGCCTTGAGCTTACTCTTTTGTTTCTTGATCATGTCAGTGTATTGATCTAGAAGTCCCTTAAGAGCTTGAGGTGAAAGTTCATTATCACTATGCGAGGAGTCACTATCTTCACTATCGCTCACCTTGGAGTGTTTAGCCATGAAGGACATAGGTGGTGGAGGAAGAGGAGGTTCTTCATCATCCATGATCACAAGACCGGCAAACTTCTTGTTCTTCTCATCTTCACTACCGCTTGATTCACTTAAAGTTTCACCATCCGTGATCCACTCATTTGCCAAGAGAGAATGATGACCACCCTTCTTCTTGTTGTAGGGCTTGCTAGAAGACTTCTTCTTGTATGAGTCCTTCTTAGAGTACTTGTCATCTTTCTCATGATCATCATCATGGTCGTTCTTCTTGCTTGAGCTTGACACTCGCTTGTCGGGCTTGGGGCAATCATATGATAGATGATCATAGCATTGGCAATTGTAGCACTTCCTCTTGCCACCTTCACCACTTCTTCTAGATGAGCGAAACTTGTTCTTCTTAGGATCATAGTTGTAGCATTTCTTACCAATCTTGGAGAGCAATTTGGTAGTCCTCCTCATGAGGAAAGCAAGTTCAGCATCGTCTTCATCACTTGAGTCACTCTTGTCATCACTTTCACTTGAAGAGGGTGGAGGCTTTGTCTTTGACTTTGACATGGGCTTGGTCTTGTCACTAGCCTTGAGTGCAAGATCCTTCTTGGAGCTTGATGTGGAAGTAGATGATTCAATTTGTCCCATCAAGAACATCTCAAGAGATCGAATCTTGTTCACAACTTCGGTGATGGTGAGAGTTTCGAAGTCCTTCTCAAAGATGAGTGCCTTCACGATGTTGTACTTGGGCTTGGGAAGCGTTTGAAGAATTTTCTGAATAATTTCCTGCTCGGACACGTTAGCAACATCGAGAGCATTGATATTTTGAATAAGAACACCCATCCTAGAATACATTTCCTCTACACACTCATCATCCTTCATCTTAAACTCATTGAGCTCAACCTTAAGCAACTCATACTTCTCCTCACGGATTTTCTTGTTGCCTACATGGATGGTTTTGAGCTCCATCCAAACCTCATGAGCGGTATCCAAGGCAAACACCCTATCAAACAAATCCTCCTCAAGAGTCTCAAAGATAAAGTTTCTAGCACGATAGTTCCACTTGACATCACTTTTCGTGGGTTCATTAGGCATAGGATACATGGTAGTGGTCCATGCATCATGGTGTTGTGCTTGGAGAAAACTAGCCATTCTATGTACCCAAAAAGTGAACCGTTTTCCCGCCAACTTGAGAGGGCCATTTCCACTCCCCTTGCACATCTCTCTAGGCGGTTAAGCCACCAAAAAGAGAGTCTAAGCTCTGATACCACTTGTAGGATCGATGGCCTACAGAAGGGGGGTTGAATATGGGCCTTCTTTAAATTTCTAGTACAAGAAGTAAACCTTAACCTATATCTCTAGTGTTGCCAATCTAAAAAGGTTTCTTCCTACCAACTAAGCACACTAACAACAAAGTTCCTTAGCAATGTTCACACTAACAAGAGAAAAGCACCCTAGTCAAGATATGCAACAAGCAAAGTAAACTAGAGGGAAATAAGAGCAAGGGAACTTAAGAGCTGAAAGTAAATGCGAAATTAAGTGCAAGAAGGTAGAAAGAGAGGACACGAGACAACCAAATTTTTTCCCGTGGTATCGAGAAGTTGACGTTTCTCCCTAATCCACGTTGGAGCACTCACAAAGAGTTTTGCTCCCCCTCAAGCCACTTAGACTTGAGTGCTCACTAAGAGTACCCGTTCTCCATCTCCGGAATGGTGGGTCTCAATCTATTTACACCAAGAACTTCCCGGGGCTCCCACAATCTCCAAGAGCTCACCAAGAACTCCCAATCACCGAGACCGTCTAGGAACCGTCAAACTCCAAGAGTAACAAGCTCACACACTTTCACTTGACCAATGCACTCAGCTATGCCATTGAAAGCACCTTGAAACTCTTGATCACCAAGATAGAATCCCTCTTGGCTAGGAAGATGAAATCCAAATGATCAAAGCACTAACTCTCCTTCTCCTTGGCTGCAATAGTTCTTCAGAGTGGCAAAGGCAGCTCAAGAGACGCAGGGGGGTCCAATTTATAGGGCTAGCAAGGGAGGCTAGCCGTTGGAAAAGTCCTCTGAAAAGTGGTACCGTCGGATGAACCGACGGTTCCCCCTGCGACAGCGTCGGATCATCCGGTCACTCTGTGTCTCGAATTATAGCCGTTGAACTCAAATGTTGTACCAATTCATCCGACGTATACACCGTTGATGCGTCGGTTTATCCGGTGCTGAAGAGACATCACTCAAAACGTCTCTGCGTAGAATAACCATAGGCGCCGGATGAACCGTTGGTAGTCTTCATGATCGTCGGTTCATCCGGTGCTGAAGCAGGTTCACTCGGTGCGTTTCTGTATGAAATATATATGTGCGCCGGATGAACCGCTGTTTGGACCGTCGCTTCATCCGGTGCTGAAGGCTCTTGACTTGATTCGTCACTGTTACCAAACCCTAGGTCACTGGATGAACCGATGCCTCTGCTGATACACCGTCGGTTCATCCGGCGGTGCTGATTTCTGCTGAAACTTCCACATCAATCATCCGGTGAATCTAGAAATGATGGCGTCGGATCATCCGACGCGCCCTTTTTCATTTCAACTCATCCAATTCAAACACCTTTGAGTTTTTCTTCAAGTCTTTTGCTTCCAATGTGTTTCCATGAGTGTCTTGAGCTGTTTAGTGACCAAGGAGCTCGACAGTGCATGAATATAGCATAGCATTTGGCATGGTCAAGCTACTCAAGTGTGAACCCCTCTTAATAGTACGGTCAAACATTACAAACTAGCAAATACAAGTGTCCTTCATCTCCTTGTGACACTTGGAACTAAGAATGTACTTAGCCTTGTAGTCTTTGCCCATTGATCATCCATAATTTCAAATTGAGGGGTCTCTTTTCACTTATCACTTATGACAATAATCCAAAAATAAATCCGCTACAAAATAAAAGTTAGTCACAAGTATATGGTTGTTATTTATCACCGAAACACACTCTTACCAAAGGTGCGGTGAGACCTTGATACTTACAATGTAGCACGTATCAAGTAAGTACTCATTGTGGTAGTCACACTCCCACATGGCTCATGTATGTACAAAACCTTTGCTTCACAAATCCGTCGTGTTCTTGAGCAGAGCCAGCACTTTACTCAGTTCCCAGAGCTCCTGGTGCTGCCAATGGCACAGCCCACGTACTCATGTAAGGACACAGGATCTCCTCCAGCGATCCAGGATATTCAGGACAGCGCGCATTGCAGTGAGTGATGGGAAGGATGGCTTCAACTGCTTCCACCTTTGCACCGCAATAACTCTCGTCGATGATGTCGTCCTACTGGTGCTCCCAGTTATTAGCATGTTATAACCTGCAAAAACGATATGATTTTTGACAATTCAGATGGTTTTTACAACTTAGGTTCTGTTCGGCTTGCTCTTTTAATAATTTTTTTCTCTCACAGCAAATCTGCCGGCTCAATCAGCACACATTATTTTCTTCTCAGAATAAATCTGTCTGCCAAATCAGCCAAAAGACCTGCCGAACGCAGCCTTAGTGAATCAACTATTGCTCCTGGAGTCCTGGTAGGTGCCTGCCACAAGCCCACAAGTCCACAACAGTAACAAACAACCCGTAAAAACTCTCTGCGGAGAGAAAAAGGTAACCATGGACAATTATCGTTCCTGCCATCGCGTAATAACGGAGTTACTGACTTTGGTTATGCCTTGGTTTCACCATCCCCATGAGCTGTGTATCATTTGTTGATTTGTGAACTCTAAAAACAATGATAGTAGGAGTATTTTTGTTTGAGTTATCAGTAAATTCAATGACTCGATCATTTCATTATGGTACTAGCGAGTAGTAGTAAACAACACAGTAAAGGAGGTTTTCTTCGGTACACAATACGACCTGTACGAACAGTTGGAAAAGGACTCGTATGTAACACAAAAGGATCTATATGTAAGGATCGGACGGTTGAGATTAATTCTATACGACCGATTTTTTAGTTGTCGTACGGTAGTATTCAAATGTCGTACTGGTAGTTAAAGGGTATTATCGGAAATGTAAAATATTATTTTTGTAATATATAAAAACGGAGGGAGGAGGTGTGCACGGGTGGGCCGGGTGGGTAGCAGGGATTTTTTTTCTAAAACATATATCAATCAAATTACCATTTTACCCTTAGATAAAAAACCGAAGAAACCGACAATACGACTGTACGACCGTAAACCTCCAGTAAAGATGGGTAGTTGCTTGGTAGGTAAAGTAGCCCAATAGGACACGCCATCAAGCATCGTGCAAGCCCGCGCGAATCAGCAGAGTCACTGGTCAAGCCTCCCAGAACGTATAATGTGGCTGCCACTGCCTAGATCTCACTACGACCCATCTCATCAGGTTCACTATAAAGCTGAGCAGGGGCAACTGGAAGCCAAGGGAACACAGGAAGATCCGACGAGCTCTCAAACCTAAGCCTCTCGACTAGTTCTCCACTTTCAACCTACTAATCAGTAACCACATGTATGAGTATGAGAGGCATCGGGATGAATCCTCAGCCGACATGTGCGTGAATACCAACTGGTTGCAGCCTGTGATCTGCTCGTTCCACCCCATGAGCTGTCGCAAGATGACGAGGGATTTCCACAAGCGGATCTCCCACGAGTCACTCGATCAGGAACAGAGCTCCATGATTTGGAGCTTCTAGAACGTTGGTCCGGCCGTGTGTGTTCAAGACTGCACGATTAGCAATTAATCTATACGAAAGGAAAGTACATTGTGTCCATCATGCATATCAATGAAATGTCGCAATGTGCGCCGCAGTTTCGAGAAAGCATAGTTGCAGCATTCTCCTTGTAATGCATTGGCACACAAATCTTACTCCTTGCAATACATTGGCACTCCCAACAAAATAAGCAGAGTTGTAGGCCAAATGAAGAAACTGAACAATGATTACCATATTGTCATTCGCATCAGCCATCCCCTTAATTATATTGCACCATGTTATTGCCATCAGGGAACAAGGATTGTCCCTGCCTGAGCTTAGTACTAGTATAGGACTATAGGTAGCAGTGATGAGGTCGCATCTTTTGTTTGGCCGGCAAGCAGGCAAATGCAAGCCTTTCACGAGCAACCGATGCAGGCATGCAGCCCTCATCAGGTTCAGTACCTGCAAACATCATCTCCCTGTAGTAGATTTGTGTGGTGTTTTTAATTAAAAAATAAAGATGTAGATTTGTGTTGCAATTATGAAGCACTCATTCATTGTGGTAGCACATAGAAGCACGTACCAAAGCTCAGGAAATTACTGAATTCTCATTGAACAGGTCATTGCTCGGTTGGTATGGTAGACCAATAATGTTCAGACCCTTCTTGATGAAGCATGAATCAGTTGGCCACTTTCCAGCCACCACGTCCAGGCTCCAGCAAAAGAACTCCGATCACTCAACATTGCATCTCAAAACTAATGTCTAGATAGAAATCACATTGCTCCAGCCTGCTATATTTCAGTATTTGGGTCTCAATTCACAGGCCTTTTAGAATTAGCTTTTGAACCCCTTTTTAGTTTCTGACTTCTATTTTAACTTGCGTCGCCATCGCCATCGCCATGCTGCTGTCATTGACTTGAGTACTTCTTGATATGTTAACTCTGAAACACATGAGTCCATATTCCCAAACTCCAAAGTCCAAACACATGAGGCATTCAAACTAAATCTAGCCAATTTACAGTTCAAACTATGGAGTATCTTGTCTGACCAGATCACAGCTGCTCATGTACCAGGGCAAACTATCAACTACTGTAATTTTCATTATTCTCTTCGTCCATTTCGCTAAACGTCTAGAAGGATTACAGGCACCATTCCCGCATGGGCTCTGAAGATGAGGTAGTTGCTTGCCTGATCCCAGCGCATAATGGCCAAACCACTCCACTTACAAGTTCAACACATTATTTGCTCAAGAGCAAAGCAAGTAACATGTATAAATCAGCAGCCTCAAATCGCTAACAGTAGCAGACTACTACAACTACAACCACGCTGTAAGCTCGAAATTAACAGAGGCGACGCCGGCAGAGGCAGGACAGGCAGCTGGCCACTAGCGGTGCGCTGCCTGCAATGGCCGCCAAGGAGGAACTTCGAGGAGAGGCGCGCTGCCACGAGTTGTCTCGGATCAGGATGAACCAAACGACGCATGCTCGATGAATTCGATCTGGAACTTCAGGGCAGATCGATCCATTCACTAGAAATGCAGCCCTCATCATCAGGTTCGGTGCCTGCAAAAACCAGGTCCCTCAAGCTGACTCATACAGGATCTCCTCAGTATATTCAGGACAGCGCGCATTGCAGTGGTGCCAAGGATGGCTTTGACTGCTTCCGCCTTCACATAATCACATCGCCACGCCTCTCATTTATGATGTCCTCCTACTGGTGCTCCCAGTTAGCATGTCATTATGTAACCTGCAAAAACGATATGATTTTTGAGAATTCAGATGATTTTCACAACTTGGTGAATCAACAATTGCTCCTGGAGTTCGTTCAAACAAAATGTTCGTTCAAAAACAATTGCTCCTGGAGTCATGGTGCAGGTATCCAAGGGTGCCTGCCACAACAGTGGTAACGAACGACCCGAAAACTCTCTGTAGAGACAAAAGGTAACCATGGACGATTACCATTCCTATCACTTGTAATAATGGAGTTACTGACTTCTATTACGCCTTGGCATCAACATCACCATGAACTTTATCATTTGTTGATCTCTGAACTCTAAAGACAATGACAGTAGGAGTATTTTTGTGTGACTAGATCAGTAAATTCAATGACTCGATCATTTCTTTATGGTACAACAAGTAGTAACAACACAGTAAATTCACAAGAGACCAGGTAGTTGCTTCGCAGGTACAGTAGGATGCGCCATCAAGCATCTCACTACGCGCCTCTCATCAGATTCACTATAAAGTTGAGCAGAGGCAACTGGAAGCAGAAGGAACACAGGAAGATCCGGCAAGCTCTCGAACCCGAACCTTTCGACTAGTTCTCCACTTTCAACCTACGAATCGTCGAATCAGTAACCACATGTATGAGTATGAGAGTCATCAGGATGAATCCTCGGCCGACGCTTGCGCGAGGACCAGCTCGTGAAATGTTTTTGGTCTGCTAGTCCCTCCCCACGAGCCGTCGCAAAATCAGAAGGAACTTCGAGGAGCGGAGCTCACACGAGTCCCAAGACAAAAACAGAGCTCCATGATTTGGAGCTTCGAGGACGTCGGCCGTCGTCGCGTCGACATTTTCAGGACAGCGCACATAGCAGTGGTGTGGGTTTGAAAAAAATTTCAGCCCCCTTTTACTGTTAATTAGAGGTATTAAATATAATTAGTTTACAAAACTATCTTCACAACCACGTGCTAATTCAGAATCTACTGAAGAGTTTTTTTGACCACATGATTAGAGGATGACAAATCATATATTAATTATGCTCATTAGATTCGTGACGTAAAATTGCACTCATTTCTGAAAAGATTTTACAAATAAACTTCATTTAGTACTCATACATACAACATTCTTTTTTTCAAAAAAATTCGAAAGGGAATCTAAACATTACTTACCACCCCACCGCAACACTTTCTCCTTCGTGATGTTCTACTGGTGCTCCCAGTTTAACATGTTAACCACGACATGATACTTAATTCCATTTTTTTGAACTGTCTATCTCTCACATGTGTGAAACTAGATCTCTCCTCACACGAATTTAATTTTTGGACCATTGGATCACGCATCAGTGGCTCAGATCCATCCATCCTCTCTCCACCTTATCCTAAACTTCTCCCTCCACCCACGCGACCCACCCAACCCTAACCCGAACCCTAAACTCGCCGGAGTAGCTCGTCGGAGTTGGAGAAGACGGTGAAGTTGGAGAAGAAAAAATTCATGTGAGGAGAGCCTCTGAATCACATGGGTGAGCTATAGCTTTCCTTTTTCTTATTCATTGCTAGGTTGCTAGCTACTAAGATAGGAGAGTGGGGGAAATCACTATGTTACCAGCCATAAAATGTTCAGACCACCTACATGATTTTTTCTTCTCTATCAATACATGCCAGGTAAATTTATTGCCAGTTGCTTTTCAAAAAAAAAAAAAGTTATAGATTTTCAGAGTTCAGACTCTTCGTGATGAAGCAATGAATCAGTAGGTCACTTTCCAGTATGTGTCCAAGAAAGAGTTGCAGCATTCTTAAAGCTCCTTGTAGTACATTGGCACACCTTGTAATATACTGACGCCCAACAAAATAAACCAGAGTTCTAGGACACATGATGAAGTTGAACAGTGATTACAATATCTTTAGGACAAGTGATGTCAAGGATGACTTCAACTGCTTCCACGTTCACATAATCACATCGCCACACCTCTCATCGATAATGTCCTCCTACTGGTGCTCTCAGTTAGCATGTTAACCTGCAAAAACGATATGATTTTTGAGCATTCAAATGATTTTAACAACTTGGTGAATCAACAATTCTCCTGGAGTCCTGGTGCAGGTATCCAAAGGTGCCTGCCACAACAGTGGTAACAAACTAAACAGCAACCCGAAAAATGTTCTGTAGAGAGAAAAAGGTAACCATGGACAATTATCGTTCCTGTCATCTCGTAATAACGTAGTTACTGACTTCTATTATGCCTTGGCATCCCCATCCCCATGAGCTGTGTATCATTTGTTGATATGTGAACTCTAGAAACAATGACAGGAGTTTTTTGTGTGACTAGATCAGTTAATTCAATGACTCTATCATTTCATTATCGGATAGTTGCTTGGTAGTTACAGTAGGACGTGTCATCAAGCATCCCGCAAGATTTCACTATGCGCCTCTCATCAGGTTCACTATAAAATTGAGCAAAGGCAACTAGAAGCACAAGAAACACACGAAGATCCGGCAAGCTCTCGAACCCAAACCTTTCGACTAGTTCTCCACATTCAACCTAACCAGTAACCATATGTATGGGTATTTTTTTTTTGCGACCATTCGAAACAATTATACTGAAGCAAGGTTACAGTCGTTCTCAGCTACCCCCAGCAACGCAGCTGGGAAGCCTTCAGACCACACACACTCGAGGGTTGACAGCGGTAGCAACTTTGCACAAAGATGAGCTGCACCGTTACCAGGGGCGGAGCCACGGGGGGGGCGGGCAGGGGCCTGGCCCCCCCTAATGCTCCAGAAAAACACTAATCCACCATTGTAAAATCAAAAAAATTAGTGAAAACTAAGTAAAATAAGTCCATTTTGACTTGAAAATTGCTTGTTTGGCCCCCTTATAGCTGATTGGCCCCCCCAATGTTGGAATCCTGGCTACGCCCCTGACCGTTACCTTCCCTCTTTACAAAAGCAAAACTAAAAGATGAGAACACCTTGCTTAGTTCATTGATCTCATGCCAGAGACCTGCAATCTGGCTCCTCTCGCCTGCCACCGATCGGAGTAGATTCACAAGCGTCAGATTATCAAGCTCCAAGATAACTTTGTCAAAACCTCTCGAAAGGGCGACCATCAACCCATCCCTCGCTGCCAAAGCTTCTGCTGTTAGGACATCTAGTACATGATAGTGTCGCTTTGCAGCCGCCACCACAACTGTGCCATTCTCGTCCCTGACAACTGCACCACTAGAACCGGAGGAGGAGGCTTGAACAAATGCAGCATCAGTGTTCACTTTCATCCATCCTGTCTCCGGTTTCTTCCAAATGCCTCTACTACGGGGCGGGGTTTCTTCTATCCCTTGAGTTAAACATATCAAGTCCTCAAGCATCTTTGTCACGTGTTTTGCAGCTGCCATATGGTTCCAACCCGATCGGCCATGGGTTCGCCCATTACGGCCGTTCCATAGCGACCAGGCACCACATATATAGAGAGCAACTTGTTCCTTTGAGCAGAAATTCCTTGACAAGATATCAGTAGCCCAAGAGCTTGAGTGTAACAGAGGAAATTTGCACCCAGTAAGCTGACGGACTGCTTGCTAGAAGCGATCTGCTAAAGTGCAGGAGACCACCACATGATACAGCGATTCTTCTGGTGATCCACATGTCTCACAGTGATCTTCTTTTGCTATATGTCTCCTCTTAAGCTCAGCTTTCGTTGGAAGAAAATTGTTGAGAACTCTCCACCAGAAGATCCTGACCTTTGGGGGAATTTTCAGCTTCCAAAGTTCCTTCCACCAGCGATGATTGCCTGTCGAGCTAGCTTCACTTCTCCCAAAGTCCTCCAGCTGGTCACTCTCATGTTTAAGCATCCTGTAGCATGACCGAACTGAGTATAAGCCATTCTTTTCAAAGGCCCATGCCTCAATATCATCCTCCAGCCTTGCACCCGGTTGTAATTTCATAATCTCATCAGCGTCCAGTGCAGCGAAGGAGGACCGGACCAGCTCTTCATTCCACTGTCGCGTGTCCGGCAAAAACAGGTCGCTGACCCGTTCCTGTTGCACATCCGGCAACCGACATATGGGCTTCATTGTTGCAGTACCAGCAATCCAATTGTCCATCCATATATTAATAGAGTCCCCCGGACCAATTCTTTTGATGAGTCCTTTAGCTAATGCTTGGCGTCCAAACAAAATAGCCCGCCAAGTCTCCGAGCTGTTTTTTCTCCTTGTTGCCGACATAAAGCTGGTACTCGGAAAATACTTTCCTTTCAGGACTCTAGCGCACAGTGATTCCGGCCGCACAAGGAGACGCCATCCTTGCTTCCCCAACATGGCTTGATTAAACAGAGGCAGATCCCGAAAGCCCATACCTCCTTCACCTTTAGGCTTTGTGAGTTTGGTCCACCTCTGCCAATGCAGCTTATGACTATCAATGGAGCTTCCCCACCAATAATTGGATATGTATTTCTTTATCTTCTTGCAAGTTGGAGCAGGAATTCTGAAGCAACTCATTGGATACGTTGGCACCGCCTGTGCATTGGCTTTTATAAGAACCTCTCGCCCTGCACAACTAAGCAATTGGCCACCCCATCCGTTGATGAAGCCTCTAATCCTGTCCGACACATAATCAAAGGTTCCGTCAGAGCTTTTTCCAACCGCGGTAGGGAGTCCCAGATATTTCTCCCCTAATGCTTCAGTTGGAATCTGCAAGCCCTCATGTACCTCTTCCTTTGTGTTCTGGTCACAATTCTCACTGAAGACGACAGCAGACTTGCCTTTGTTCACTAGTTGGCCCGATCCCCTATTATATAAATCAAGGATCTCCGCAATTCTTTCAGCCCCTCTCTTGGATGCTTGAGTAAATATGAGGCAGTCATCAGCAAAAAGCAGGTGGGAAATCCAAGGCGAGTGCCTGCTGACTCTAACTCCTTTTGACATGTACTGAGGACCTCTCTCCTTCAGCATACATGTTAATCCTTCCGCACAGAGCAGAAACAAATATGGAGAGATGGGATCCCCTTGACGAATACCACGGGAAGGTTTAAAGGAGGGGGATAACACCCCATTCACCCGAACTGCAAAACTCACCGTGGTAACACATTGCATTATCAAATTGCACCACCTGTCCGGGAAGCCCAAAGTTATCATCACTTCCTGGAGGTATCTCCATTCCACCTGATCATAGGCTTTAGCCATATCCAACTTGACCGCACAGGCGCCTGACTTCCCTTTTTTGTTTCGCAGGTAGTGAATACATTCATATGCAATCAATACGTTGTCAGTGATGAGCCTTCCTGGAACGAAACTTGCTCCTCCGACACAATATCATCCAATATCAACCGAAGCCTGTTGGCTAGAACCTTGGAGCACAGCTTATAAATCACATTACATAAAGAAATTGGCCGGAACTGTGACATCTCTTGGGGGTTAGCAACCTTAGGAATAATAACCAAGATGGTTTGATTAATTACCACCATATGTATGGGTATGAGAGGGATCAGGATGAATCCTCAGCCAATGCTTGCACGAAGATCAACTGATGGAAGGCTTTGTCGTGCATGTCCCTCCCCACGAGCCGTCAGAAGATCAAGAGGAACTTCGAGGAGCAGAGCTTACACGAGTCGAAGAACCAAGACCTGAGCTCCGTGATTTGGGTCGTGTTTGGTTGGGGGCTAAAAAATTTAGTCCCGCACTGTTCATATGTTTGATTATTAATTAGGGTTATTAAATTAAGTCAGTTTACAATCCTAACTTCACAACCCCTGAGCTAATTTGCGAGACGAATCTATTAAGGTCTTTGACCGCATGATTAGAGAATTGTTACTGTAGCATTCATGTAGCAAATCATGGATTAAGTAGGCTCATTAGATTCGTCGCGTAAAGTTGCACTTGTCTGTAAAAAAGTTTTGCAAATAGATTTTATTTAGTGCTCCCTGCATAAAAGATTTCTTAAAACTAATTTTTAGACCATGAGAAACAAACACGGCCTTGGAGCTTCGAGAATGTCGGCCGTCGCGCGGCGACATATTCAGGACTGCACACTTTCTCCTCGATGATGTTCTCCTACTGGTGCTCCCAGTTTAGCATGTTAACCTGCAACAACGACATGATTTTTATCAATTGCTTCGCTGCTAGCTACTAAGAGGGTGTTTGGATCCACCTGACTAGAGACTACTTGACTAATTTTAGTCACCTTAGGGGACTAAACTTTCAAACATCCCTGACTAAAAGGTGACTAAAACTAGTCTAGTCTCTAGTCAGGGGTGACCCAACTTCTGGTGACTAAAATCCTCTCTCTCACTTAATTAATTGCTCCTCCATTAATCCAGCGGCCCAACACCTCTCATCCGCGCCTCGGCTCCTCCCCACTGCAACGGCCCATCCCTCCCGGCCTCATCCGCATCCCGCATCGCGCGCGGAAGGGCGACGCGCCGCCGCCGCACGCAGCGCACCCGTCGCATGCAGCGCCGCCGCTCCTCCCCTTTTTCCACCGCATCCCGCCGACGGCGGCAGGATTCCACGCGCCCGTGCCGTCACCACTCACCACGCATGCCAAAACTCTGCCTCCTCGCTCGGCCTCAACCCCGTCGCCGGATCCGGCCCTGAGGAGGAGGCCTCCATGGCTGCAGCAGGGAGGAGGACGCCGTCATGGCCCCGCCCGCACCTCGCAAGCCATCACGCTGCGCGAAGTCAACCAGAGAAAAATAGAGAGAGATCGAGAAATTAGATATGAGTTGAAGCTGAGGAGTGCCCTGACCACCACCTCGCACCTGCGGGAGAGCTCACCCGCCCTCCTCCCCGGCCGTTGCGAGCGCCGCCGCAAGGAGGACCCGGAGGAGCAGCTCTGCCTACAGCATCGCCGCGAGAAGGAGCAACTCTGCCTGCATGCGGTACGGCGCTCAAGTGGAGCAGCTCTGCCTGCTCCCAGGACGACGCTCAAATGTGGCGGCGCGTCGTCGGGGGAGCAGCCCGCCAGCCTTGCCCAGGGTTAAAAAATCCAGTGGGAACCGGCCGGCTAACCGCGGTAACCGGTCCTACCGGTCCGGACCGGTTCCGGTTCCGGCCGTTTTCCAACCACCCAAATTCAAAATGTAAATTTAAATTCAAAAAAATAAAAAAAAATCTCAAAAATACTTCAATATGTGTAGAATCTAATGGTGTCAAAAATTTTCAAAAATTCGTTCATTTAGTATACTTTGCGGGCATTAGAAGTTCAACCCAAAAAGAAAAATGAAAAAAAATTGGCCGGTTCAACTTCTAATGCCCGAAAATAATACTAAATGCACTAATATTTGAAAATTTTTGACACCATTAGATTCTACACACCTTGAAATATTTTTAGAAATTTTTCTTTTATTTTTCAATTTTTTAATTCAAATTTGAAGATACGCTAAATTTTCACTACGCCGATTATTTTGTCAAAACCCCGGTAACCGGAGCTAACCGGCCGGCTAACCGGTCCAAACCGTATGAACTACGGGTTTTGATTTGAAATTCGAATTCAATCGGTTTTTTCCGGTAACCGGTCAAACCGGACCGGTTAGCCGGAATCGGAGCGCGGCGGTTCGGTCGGTCCGGTCGGATAAAAAAACCCTGGCCTTGCCTCGTCGGACTTCTACGATGTGGTGAGGAGCAAGCCACCACAGATTCACAGGGATGGCGATGTGGTGTGCGGTCGGTGGGGAGACATACAGGAGTTGGAATTTTTTTTCCTTCTATGCGTGGACAGGGATAGGCCACGTAGCGTCCGGAGAATAAAAAGAATCTATCGGACATCCAGCATCCACATATGAGCATTACCAAGAGAAAATTAAAAATATTATAATTTTAAGGATTTTTTATCCTTGAACTTTTGTTGATGTTGCTGCTAGTTTGCCTACGCGCGCGGTAAAGAGGCAGTTGTTGGCGCGCGCGGAATAAGTAGAGCAGTTGCTGGAGAGAGAAAAAGAAGTGAGAGAGAGAGCAATTAATGTTAAAAATAATTAATGCTGATTAATTTTAGTCACTCTTCAAACAGGAATTAACTAAAATATTTTAGTCTGACATGCTTTAAGATACTCTCTCTGTTCCTAAATATAAGCATTCTCCGGTTTCCGTGATGCACGTTTGACCATTCATCTTATTCAAAAGTCAACGAATACGGAACGGAGGGAGCAGGAGAGAGGGGAAATCACTACGGAGTACAGTACGTTACCAGTCATAAATGTTCAGACCACCTACATTATTTTACTTCTCTATCAATGCATGCGCAAAATTCTTGCCGGTTGCTTTAAAAAAAATCATAAATGTTCAGAGTTCAGATTCTTCTTGAGGAAGCAATGAATCAGTAGATCACTTTCCAGTCACCACCTCCAGCAAAAGCTATGTATACGTCCTATTGCTCAACATCACATTTCAAAATATATGTCTAGGAATTACAATTTCTTGTACTGAAATAGTAATGCGAAAACTCGCACAGCTTGGTGAATGAATAAACAAATTGCTCCTGGAGTCCTGGAGTCTATGGTAGAAAGATAGACTCGAACCCAAACCTCTCGATTAGTTGTCCTCCACTTCCAACCTACTCCAGTAACCACATGTATGAGTATGAGAGACATCAGGACCAATCCTCTACCGAGGACCGACGCCTGCGCGAAGACCAGCTGATAATAGAATGCTTTGCTCTGGTTGTCCCTCCCCACGAGCCGTCACGATCAGGATTCAGGAGGAACTTCGAGGAGAAGAGCTCCTACGAGTCCCTTGAATCCTTGATCAGGAACAGAACTCCATGATTCGGAGCTTCCAGGACGTCGGCCGTCGTCGCGGCGATTCGGCGACCTGTTGCGGTGCGCCTTTTGAAATATAAGCAAAGGAATGAAATGTCCCAATGTGCAGTTCCAAGAAAGACTTGCAGGATTCTTAGAGTTTCTTGTAGTACATTGGCACACAAATCTTACTTCTTGTGATACACTGACGCGCAAAGCGTTTGCACGTTCCCAACAAAATAAAGCAGAGTTCAAGGACAAATGATGAAGCTGAACAGTGATTACAATATCTTTAGGACAAGTGAAGAACCTGAACAATAATTACAATATTGTCATTCCCAATTCCCATCACCTTATTGCCATTAGGGAAGAAGGATCGTTCCTGCCTGAGCTTTGGTACTAGTAGCAGTGATGAGGCCGTTGTTTGGCTGGCAACCAGGCAAAGACAAGCGTTTCATTCATGAGCAACTGATGCCATCAGGTTCAGTACCTGCAAAAATCATGACCCTGAAGTAGATTTCTGTGTGTGCGTTTTTATGAAAGAAAAAAACAAAGGTGTAGATTTGTGTTGCAACTATGAAGTACCCGTTTGTGGTAGCTAGTGATGAAAACGGACCAGATACGAATAGATACTGCGGATACAGATACAAATAGTTTTTTCTTTTCTGATTGAATTTTCAGATTGGATTACGGTACGGATAATTACAGATATTGAATGTTCGAATTCGAATACGATCTTTACCATTTGAATGCTTGATCCTTTCGGGGCTTTCATCCTAAGTGGTAGCACACAAAGAAAGTACCCACAGCTCAGAAAATTACTGAATTCCCATTTTGAACAGGCCCTTCTTGTTGAAGCATGAATCAGTTGCCCGCTTTCCAGCCACCACCTCCAGGCTCCAGCAAAAGAACTCGGGTCACTCAAACATTTGCATCTCAAAACTGTCTAGAGCAAGCCTGGTGCTAGCCTCAGCCTGCTAGGAATCCAAAGGTGCCAGACACAACGAGATATTTGCAATTTCGCCACGATCAAAAGTGGGTTTCGTTGGATTACCATCCCGCAAATCAGGTTCGCTGCAATGTCATTATGAAACGGTGTCCACACACTACAATGCGGTTTCTGACCATAATACCCTCAGCTTCTTCCCCTTCCTCTCTCTCCTCCTGCATGCCGCTCTCACGCTGCTGTAACATCCTGATGTTACTTAAGTTAAGTGCTTCAATTAGTCATGATAATCAAGAATAATTAGTTCCTAAGCATGATTAGCATGATGGTGATCAATTTTGCAAATAAGACCTTGGTCAAAATCTCAAAATTTGGTCAAACCCCTAAGTACTCCTTAAGGCTGAAATGGTTTTCTTGCGCGTTCTCCAAATTTCAATATAGAAGTTCAAAATATGCCCATATAAAACTTCTTCCTTGTTTCCGGGAACACATTTTTTATAATTGGCGGACATTCCAATTTTGAGTGTAAATTGGCCAAAATTCGAGTTGAAGGTGCTGTAAACAGTAACTCGGGGCCGAGAAAGTCAGCGATTTTGCCACGTTTTTCCCGTTAAACCAAGCATCAAAACATAGGTCACCCTTTGCAAAAGTTGTAGTCCTATAGTTGCTCTACAACTTTCATTTTTGGAGATTTTCGAGTTACATTCAAGATTTTGGAGTTTCGCAATTTTGAAAACGGGTAAACAAGATAAAAACCAGACACCGGCGTCGCGCCACTCCAGAGCGCGCGCACGCGCCCTGCTCCAGCCACATGTCGCCTGCCCGTCCCTCCGGTGTACCGTCGCTGTGGACCCGCGTGCCGTGGACCCTCCGCCCCACTCTACGTCCGTGGGCCGCGCTCACCCGCGCACGAGCGCCTGCTAGCGACACGCGCCGGGCCCCGCGGCCGCCAGCCGGAGCGCACGCATGCGCCCGCCCGATGCGTCATCCGTAGTTAAAAGAGGGGAGAGAAGAGGGGGGCGACTCATTTCCTCGTCCACCTCGCCTTCCTCGTCGTTCCCGTGCGCCTGCTCGTCACCGCACGCCATCGTGCCTGTGCACGTTCACGAGCAGAGCGCACCGTCGTCGTTGCCGCCGCCGAGCACCGCCTTCGGCCGCTCCTCCAACCCTCAAAACGGAACCCAAGGTGAGCCTACACCATTTCCCCACCCTTTCCCGGCCAAGCCCGGCCTTCTCCTCGCCGGATTTTGGTCCTCAACGTCGACCATGGCGCCTGAGGACCATATTGCTTCTTCCTAATTGTTTCCAGGGAGTTTTCCGTAATCTAGGGACCTGTTCGTAATTTCAAAAAATTTCTTCGAGGGTCTGTCAGTAAAATCCTTTTTAGGTTTCGGCTGCAACTTCGAAAAATCATTAAAATCATAGAAAAATCAGAAAACTGCAAATCTAGTTTTGTTGGTTTCCTTGTGATGATATCTACCTTTTCTGGAAAGGTTGTATAGGGTTTTTCTATATAGATTTGAAATGAAAAATCATACTCAGTTTGATATTTGATATACTTTTATTGTTGTTCAAAATATACTCAAGCAATGGAGATGAAATTTGGATATGTTACTCTTGATGCCATGTATAGATCTGTGACCAAATTTGACACATGTTTGATATGTAGATTTATAGTTATGATTTTTGTAAGTTTTATGTTAGGTTAAGCTTGATGGTTTTTATAGTCCCCCCAAGTAATAATTTCTGTAAGCACCAATATACCCTAGGACTTTGTCATGATGAATAGAATCTCTGGAAAAATAATTATGATTTTAGGACTTGCTTTGAATGCTATTTTGTATTTAAATTTGTGTAGGATGTTAAATTGGTAACTTGAAAAATATGATAGATCTACTTGTGTAAAATTGGTCAGTAGCTTAAATGTGACATGAATGGCCTGTAGAAAAATTTTGGGGTCAAAAATATTAGTAAATCTTTTTGTAGGTTTTAATGAAGCTAAACTAGACTGAAATTTGTCTTTTTCATATAAATTAATTTATATGGAATCTGAAGCTAATTTTTGGTATTTAAGCTTGAATTAGTCATATGCTGCCGCGTGAAAAATTTCAGACCAGTTGGAGTTATATTTCAGTTAATATGAATTTTGGATGAATGGCTAGCTAGGAATTGAATAAATAGGTTTATAATTATTATTTAAGTTTAAATAAGTATTTCATGTTTAAGTTCCTGTTTGAATTCATTTAAACACACCCCATGCTGTTGGTGAAGTTTGTTAACTTAATTTGCTTAAATATGCACACAATCACCATCAAAGTCAAGTTTAGATCACCATCACACCACACCCATACTTTTTGTGAGAATTAATAACTCTTTTGATGAATGTGGCCAACAAGAGTTGGTGTGGTGGTAATTCTCTCACTCTCACCATAATCTAATGCATATGCATGTGTAAGTGTAGATTTACCAGACGGGTTTTATACGCTGACTCAGGAGGGAGACGGGACGTTAGTTGGTGAAGAGATCGAGTTGGGTGTTCACCAAGACCTGGACCAAAGTCCAGAAGAGCCAAAGGCTGTTGCTAACATAGAAGAACGCAAGATCCGGAGTGCATATAACCTTTTTAGGATAAACTCATATATTTTACTTTTCAGTATTTATGTTATGTTTTGTGCATTTAAGTTTCAGGAGTTGAGTTGAAACCTAGATGCATGATCCTTAGGTTCCTATGCTTTTATACTAGTATGTTAGGACGCTAGTGCCATGCTTTAAGGACACGGTACAAGTCGAGTAATGACTCATTGCTCGCGAGATATAGGTTACTTATGTTGGAATCACAAGTTGGTTAAATTGACTCGCTCATGTGGTAAGAGCAATGGGTTCGGTCTCGATCGAGTAGCATGGTGCTGGTCTAAGCTATTGAACGTACCAAGTGCTTGTCGGGAATGGGACCAGTAAGCCTAGTACCTAATGAACCAGTGCGGGGACTTTATTCGCTACTACTCTTGAGATGCGTCTCCCGGTTCGCTACCGGTAGTGCAAGTGTGAGTCTAGACGTGCCGTGTGAGGGTGTTCTAGTAACATTGTACTTAGGACTGTGGCACATGTCCCTAATATGGGGAATGACGGGAACCGACTGGTCGGGGTAGACCCCGCATTCGCTTTTATTTGATTTCTTGGGGTCTACCTTCTTCCGTGTATCTTGGGTTGACCTTGCAAGGATATAAATCGATCGATCGTCGGTCACTCGCCGTTATCTGAGTCAGCTTGACCACTGGCTACCCCATACTTATTTATGGAACATTTGGATTAATATTGTTGCCTGATTAATGTTGTTTGCACAAACATGCTTGTTTAGTTAGGTGCTTACGTAGAATGGTTAACATACTAGAATATGAGCTAAAACTTGAAATTAAGGATCAACTCTTAGTCGCTTTTGGCAAAACCAACCCACCAGCCAAAAAGCCTTGCATGTCTAGTTGTACTTTTATTTTTGTCGGGTAAGTCTTGCTGAGTATTAGTATACTTAGCCTTGCTTAATTTGTGGTTTTCAGGTAACCACATCTGGCCTGGTTCTATTCCACATGGTTGGGAGCTTGAGTGGGAGCAGGATGACGATGAGTGATACTCTATGGATGGCCTCCCATGTGTATCTTCCGCTTATTTTTATTTTCGCTGTTAAACTCTGAAACACTTTACTTTTTATGTATGAAAACATGGTTTGTAATAATATGACTTTATGAGCTTTTATGTAATGTTGAACTTGTACTCTGGTCCCGCCTTCGTGTGGGCTTTGTGCATATCAGCGATCCTGTTGTAAGTGATTTACCAGGCTTGACCCGGCAGAGGCGACAAAATAACTCCTTGTTATCGCTTATTAGCCAAGTGGACCGGCTTAGGTGATAATACGGATTTATTTTGGGCGGTTCTGTCACAACTAGTACCAGAGCGATGATATGCACCAGAGTATTAAAAATACCTTAATAACTTGTTTTTGGAATAAAATTTGCCAAGAATAAGAATCTTGCTAAGTGTGTAGGACGTTAAGGTTTAATCTAGTCTGAGAGGCCCTAGAGGGAATTTTTGGGTTCTTTCAGGTGGCTAGTACTCTATGGTGTATTTATACTGACTCCCAACACATTTTATTCCTGTCAAAACTTACTTTCTTGCACAACCATACTAGTTCAGCACGTTTTGCCATATGTGCTCGTGCCACGGGAAAGTCTGTGAGGGATGGATGGGACCTATTCCAATAGGAACTCACATCGCGTCAGTGTCTAGCCATGTTTTGCCATACATGTGCGACCCCGCAATAGGCGGAAAGGACAAGTCCATTCAAACGGAGGTGTCCGAGGTTGGACGCTGTCCATGCAGCGGCTTTACGCATGGATGCCGTTTCTATAGTGAACGGTAATGAATGTGGACGCTTTCGTGAGTGCTGGCACGAAAGGTTCTGAATATTCTGTGATTTTCTGTAAGTACACTAACCACGGTTGTTAGGTACGATTATTATGAAACGAATAGCTTTCGACTAGCTATTATAGGGAGAGACGTATATATATGCGTTGCCACCGGCACTAACTTCGATTTTAAACTTAAAAGCTTGGTGAGGACTAATAGGACGTTTTTGCATCATGTTAAAAGCTACCAAACTAAAAATGATCATATTCCACTTTTTTGTGTGGTCTATAGTGTTATATCATGCTTAAGGACCCTTTCATGATAGATTGATGAATTGGTGTGTTAATCAAGACTATAACTTGTTGCTGTCCAAATTTTTCTAAGAATTATCTAGAAAAATTCTGACTAAGTATTCTTTAGGGAAATTGCTCATCAGCTAGTTAAGCTTCTTCCATGAATTTTTCATAATTTTAAAATGATTAAAAATGAAGATATGATTAAATTGCTACGCATAGGTCATGCTGAAATTCTGTCAAAATCCTGAGTTAGTCTGAAAACTCGAATTTTTAAATATAGTTCCAAAAATATTTTTACCATAGGATCTATAACAAAAATGTTCCATATATAGCCTAGTTTGTACTGTAAAAATTTCATGGTCATTGGGTTCTCAGTTTTTGAGATATGATCTTTTTAGAGAAGCTCTACCCTGCTGAAAATTTCTGGGCAATAGCACTCTGAAAATGGATCTATTAGACCCTTTTCCAATCTGATTTGATTCAACCTTTGAATACCAAAAATGTGAGTTATACCATTGTTGTGTTGCTCACAAAAATTTGGAATTTTTGAGTTACTGATTTTTCAGTTATGAATTTTTGTTCAGAACTGCCAGTTTTACCATTGGCATGTTAAACTCATTTTGGGGTCTAACATGCAATTGTATATGTTAGGCTGACCAGGAGTATGTACCTTATGTGGCTAGAAGCTACATGAAAATCCTTGATGTAATGGTGATCTCAAAAACTTAACTCTGATGTAACCATATGGATGCACAACCTTATGCAGTAATATGTGTGAGGAATAAAGTTAAGCTATTTGTGATCATGATGGGGTCTGGTGCTGAATACCAAAATAGTTCATAATTTTGTGATGGTCATGCTCACAAAAATTCAGCATTTTTTCATGTGTAGATTGAGAAATATCGAATTTTTAGTAAGCTCCTGTTTGCTGTCCAAACTACTAGACAGAGCTTTGGTAACGAATTTTTCGACCCCGGTAAAAGTTGAATCTATCCTGGAGTTGAATACCGAAGTTGTAGCTTACAAAATTCTACACATGCTGACTAAAATTTAGAAAGTTTTGACATATGTACAGAAAGTTATGAATTTTATACTCAAGGCTGCTATGCTGTCTAAATTCTGAATTTTCAATAGTTTGAATTTTCGTATGCATATTCTACTTGTATTATGTTGAGCAAGCTTTAAATATGTATCTAAAGAAAATTCAAATTTTCAGATAGCAGATAATGCACATAACACCCCTGGGGGTTCCGGAGTTCATAGTGGTGGTGATCCTCCTCCACCCCCACAAATGACACCCGCTGAGGTTTTCATGGCTACTCAGACGGAAGTGTTGAGGCAATTCCCTTGATAAGCTTTCTCGATGCAATCCCGATTCTGAATTGAGGATACACCAAGCGCTTCTAGTTTTTCCCCAACATCATGGTCAAATCTCTCGAGCCATTGACCCCATCCTTTTCAGTGCCATGCCGGCATTGCGTAGCATCGTCGCTTTGCCATATTTTGTCAAAGCTGCTGATCGCTGCCTATGCATCACTGCAGCATCGCTGCCATGTCGCCAATGGCATCTCGACTATCGTGCATCCTTGTCACCATATCACTGGCGATCATCTACGACAAGTGTCACCTCTTTTGACCCAACAGGTGACCCATGCACGCAATGAAGGAGTCAAAGACAGAACACTCCATTCGCTTTCTTTTCCGAGTATGTTAAACTCGAGAAACTATTTTCTCATCCGAAATTTGTTTTGGAAACTGAAGGATGTTCTCCGTAGATGCCATAAGGAATTGACATTCTTATTAGGCATCAATGGAAAGGGGATCATAAAAGATGATCTAGTTCTTCAAATTCTTCCGACATATTGTTATGGAGTTTCTAAGAAACGACCATAATTGGATTTTTGGTCCTACTAGGGAAACTGATCCAATCATCATAAATTCAGGACGATGATCCCATCAAAGAAAATACAGAGAATTCTCGACCATATAAGTTTTTCTCATCTCTTTTCTCGCACCACGACTGTCGGGGTTCTCTACCGCCGGTAGTAAATTTGTATCGAATCACGTGCCGAGCCTCGGACGGTTGCGCAAATGGGGGTACACAATGATTTATACTGGTTCGGGCCTCCGGAGAGTAACACCCTACGTCCAGTTTGCGTTGCTGTGTTATTTGCGCTGATTTGTAGTAGGGGGTACAAATGGGCGAGAGAGGGAGCTCGGTCCCAAGTCTCTGTAGCGTGAGAGCCATGGATGGCTGGAGGTAGAAGAAGAAAGAGAGAGATCCTCCTGGGAGGAGAAGGAGGAAGTAAAAAGCAAAAAGCAAGCCTCTCCCCTGAAAACGACCCCTGCTCTCCCTTTTATTTGCCAAGGGGAGCCGGTTACATGAGTGGAGAGAGAAAGAGAGAGAGAGTGTGTGCATGTTCAACAGGTGTATGGGAGGGAGCTTTCTACTCATGCAGCGGGTCCCGCCGCCCTTGGCTCCTGCTGGCTGTTGTTGCCATGTGTGATTGCCTGTCCCGACGTCGTGCCTTCCCAAGCAAGTGGTAGGAGCAATGAATGCCTCTGACACCTAATACACACATGGGCTGTGAGGACTCAAAACTACTTGGGAGGGCTGCCAGCTAGTCGGAAGTGGCTTGTTGGTGAGCGCGTGAGGTAATGGAGGTGGTTTTTGGTAGTTTTCCTTCACAAGAATAATTCCCGGAATACCAGTTGATTTGGAGCCGTTTTCCTTTATGAAAATGAATCCAGAAAACCATCGAAAATACGCCGAGGGCCATCGTGGCTGTGATAGTCACTCGTAATCGCTGTCTTTGGGTGCCCATAATTTTGGGTCCCGTCAGTAGCCCCTGAGCCTGGGAGGGAGTCGCAGACTCGATCATAGGCTCAATCGTCCGAGTGGAGAGGTAGATCGTCGTTCGTACGGTGGGGGTGCACGAGCGCACCCGTCGGGTGTAGCCCCCGAGCCCGCGGGGGAGTCGGAGACTTGCTCGCGGGGTTAGTGATTTTGGAGCTGAACATCGCTTTGTCGGAGGTGTTGTCACACCCGAGCTTGCGGGAGGAAGGTGAATTTTTGGTGACCTCACACGGTGCGAGAGGCACTAGTCGGGGAGTCGGTTTCCCTTTTTGTTGCGTCTCCCTCGCGCATCCTTTTTGTTAGGAAGGAGGGACTGGGTGACGTCGAAGCTTGCCTCGCTGGCCGAGCCTCGGCACCCCGTGTGCTGCGTGCGGGTGAGCTCGAGTGAAGCCTCAGAATCCCATTCGTCGGGTTCCGAACGGATCAGCTGGTGATCGGCCTCAGATTCCTGATGGTGAAGTCATCTAGTTACCGAGCCCGTTCGGTTGGACTCGGTGGCTCGTCGCCTTTCCGTCGGGGAAAAACCATGACCTCATTTTCCATCAAGACTCGAACGCAGTTCAGGATGCCCATGGCGTTCGTGCGCCTGAGTTCCGGCCGCTGGGGCCCATCCCTCGCCGCGCCTTGCTCGGGTGTCCAGGAGCGGCTGTCGAACCCTTCGACGGGCCAGCCTTCGAACTCCCGGTTGTCGGTGTGTGACGCCGGCCCTCGGGTGCAGAGCCGCGAGGAGCCTATGGGGCCATCAGAGGAATGTCGCGTGGTCATTGTGACGGTTGATTAGTCGTTGCCCAGCCCCCGAGCGCGTGGGCCGAGTAGTCGTCGTCTCCCAACCCCCGAGTGCGAGGGCGGAGTCTACCGCCCTGTTCCTGCAACAGAAGATAGGAGGATAGCAGTGTGCGGTGCGACAAATACTAATTTTAGAAGAAAAAACATTTGACAACGCCCAGCGTGAATTCTAATTCCAGCTCCTTTAAGTCTGTTTAATTTCCCCGGGGAGTTATCCTGTTACGTTTATGCACCTGACCCCCAACGACCGCATCTGTAGCGCAGGGAGCTTGCCGCATGCACGCGTAGGAAGTGTAGGCATGGGGTCGAGGTTTCACGGTTTTAAGGCATGTGCTCCCCGAGTACTTTTAACGACTCGTGCGAGAGAGGAAAAAGAAAGCACCCCGATGAAGATAAAGTGCACGCGCGCTGCGCTTGTCGGCCGTGCCCCGACTGCTCGTGTAGCGCTCGGGCTGTATGTGCAATCGGGGACACGCCAAGGGTAGTCGGCGGTGACCCGGCGACGCGTGCCGGGGTATGAGATAGCTGGAAAAATGGCAGCGCTGGAATTACACTTAGCTCGGTTCGCATTCATGTCGGAGAAGTTGGCGTGTCGTTGCCGGACCCCTTCTGATAAGCCCCCGGGCTTCGTGTTGTTTGTGGTGGTCGAGCTGGTGATGGCCGAGGCGGTCGGCGATTTGTCGGGATCATCACTGGTTTCGTGCGCGGGAGACGTCACAAGTTCGGCCGAGGCGGCTACTAGACGACCGCCAGCGCCATTCACCGTTGTCGTTGATGGCGGTGCCGTGGTCGGTCGGCGGCGAGAAGAAAAGCTCGGGGCGGTAACTCGTTACTCGTCGGAGACATCACAGGTGTTCGGCTTGACTACGGTGATCGCTACTAACCCTGTGGTGGCGAGGGTCGCGACGGCGCGGGCGTCCTTCGGGATGACTCGGGGTGTGCTCGTGAGCGATGGTGGTGCGAGCTGGGCCGCCGAGGCGAGGTATGCGGAGAAGGATGAGGTACGACGACGAGCTGTGATGCAACTGTCGGTCTCGGCTTGCCGCCACCTGTCATGTTGCTCGAAACGGCTTTGTCCTGATCAGGGTGGTGAGCGGCCAATGCTGCAGTTTGTTACCTACACATAAGAACTTGGGTACTGACAAGAAAATCATGTTTTTAGGTTAGAAAGGCGATGTTCCCGAGCGGGAACTCCATTCGCTCGAGTTGGTTTTCCATCCCCGAATAGTTTCTCGGGGCAGATTCATTCGCACGACTTCCTTCCGCCTCCGACTTGTTTCTCCGAGAAGGCTCCGATTCGCACGACTTCCTTCCGCCTCCGACTTGTTTCTCCGAGAAGGCTCCGATTCACACGACTTCCTTCCGCTTCCGACTTGTTTCTCTGAGAAGGCTCTGATTCGCACGACTTCCTTCCGCCTCCGACTTGTTTCTCCGAGAAGGCTCCGATTCGCACGACTTCCTTCCGCCTCCGACTTGTTTCTCCGAGAAGGCTCCGATTCGCACGACTTCCTTCCGCCTCCGACTTGTTTCTCCGAGAAGGCTCCGATTCGCACGAGTACTCTCCGCCTCCAAGTAGGGGGGACTCGCTCGAGTAGATCCGCATCCATCCCCGAGTAGTTTTGCGAGCAGCCCGCCCCGATGCCCAAGCGCCAGTCCTGCAAAAAGGGAAGAAAAGAAACATATCTCCATCGCGCCTTCGCCTCGGCTGCCTCGAATCACGAGGGAGATGTAGAAGACTGCGCCAGCTGTGCCGAGGTGGAGAGCTGGGCTGCCGCGCCGCCGGGCTGTTGACCGTGCAGCGGCGTGAGGAGGAGACAGCAGCCGCGTCCGATCGCCCGGCGACAAGGAAGAGACGGTGTGCGTCGGGCGCCGCGCGGAGGTGGAGTCGAAGAAGGAAACTGCACTAGGTCGTCGCATCACTGAGGTGGTGAGGGAGCGGGCCACGCCTTGCCGGGGTGAAGGAAGAGGAGCGGCTCGCCTGGGGCGTCGCGTCGGTGGGTCGTTGACCACGCCGCGACGGGGAGAAGGTGGCCCGCGTCCGGCGCTACACATTGGTGAAGATGGGACGGCGCACGTAGGAGGCGCAGGCCGCGTTGCGTCGCCGGGCGAGGAGGGCCGTGGAAGCCGTGTTGATCCGCCGGGCGGGGTTGAGACCGTGGGAGCCGCGCCGCTTCGTAGCACGAGGAGGAAAGGGAAACGAGTGCCGCGCCTCCCGAGGCGCGGGTCCGCCCGCTGCGCTAGGCTGGAGAGGAGGTGGGGCCGCCGCGTTGGGGCACCGCCCGCCCGTGTGCCGGGGTGGAAGCGAGGCGGGTCGCTGTGTCGAGGCTGCCGCCCGCCCGCCACGAGGAGGTGGAGACGAGGCAAGCTGCCGCCCGCCCGCCGCGAGGAGGTGGAAGCGAATCAGGGGTCTAGCATCACGTGATGGGGAAGATGGAGCCGTGGCGCCACGCTGTCGGGAGGAGGAAGAAGAGGACGCCTGTAAGTCACTGCGGCCAATTTCGTCCTGTCCGTGTAATTTTCGTCCCGCCCGAGCGTCGGTTCGCCCGTTCAGTCGTTCGCCGAAGTAATTCCCGTTGTGGTCGTAGTTGGCCGTCCGAGACCTACAAAAAACGTCGTGACACGCAAAAGGCCCCTACCTGGCGCGCCAACTGTCGGGGTTCTCTATCACCGGCAGTAAATTTGTATCGAATTGCGTGTCGGGCCTCGGACGGTTGCGCAAATGGGGGTACACAATGATTTATACTAGTTCGGGCCTCCGGAGAGTAACACCCTATGTCTAGTTTGTGTTACTGTGTTATTTGCGCTGATTTGTAGTAGGGGGTACAAATGGGCGAGAGAGGGAGCTCGGTCCCAAGTCTTTGTAGTGTGAGAGCCATGGATGGCTGGAGGTAGAAGAAGAAAGAGAGATCTCCTCCTGGGAGGAGAAGGAGGAAGCAAAAAGCAAAAAGCAAGCCTCTCTCCTGAAAAGGACCCCTGCTCTCCCTTTTATATGCCAAGGGGAGCATGTTACATGAGTGGAGAGAGAAAGAGAGAGAGAGAGAGTGTGCATGTTCAACAGGTGTACGGGTGGGAGCTTTCTCCTCATGTAGCGGGTCCTGCCGCCCTTGGCTCCTACTGGCTGCTGTTGCCATGTGTGATTGCCTGTCCTGGCGTCGTGCCTTCCCAAGCAAGTGGTAGGAGAAATGAATGCCTCTGACACCTAATTCACACGTGGGCTGTGAGGACTCAAAACTACTCGGGAGGGCTGCCAGCTAGTCGGAATTGGCTTGTTGGTGAGCGCGTGAGGTGATGGAGGTGGTTTTTGGCTGTTTTCCTTCACAAGAATAATTCTTGGAATACCAGTTGATTTGGAGTCGTTTTCCTTTATGAAAATGAATCTAGAAAACCATCGAAAATATGCCGGGGGCCATCGTGGCTGTGATAGTCGCTCGTAATCGCTGTCTTTGGGTGCCCATAATATTGAGTCCCGTCAACGACCAAGTCTTGATGGTCGTTTGACCACCTACATATCTGTGCTCCACCTGCCTTGTGTCGTTCTATCACTCTGCCACCCCTCACCGCACCAGCTGTCGCTGCAACCCTCCGCCAGTCCTACCACAAGTGGCTGATGTGCCACCGCTGTTGCACCATGGTGACCCTCGATAAAAGGAGAGTATCGCTCGTCGTTTTCTACCACCTCCGAGCCAAACCTCCACTCGAGCTTTAAACCTCCATCACCATCTTTTCCTCCGGCTGCTCCTTCGGCGCTCACGCTAACCATCTTCATCGTTTGCGGCTTTCATCAACAAGTAAGCTTTCCCTCATCTCCTCGGTGACCCAAAGAAGAAGTTTAGAAGAAGGCCACAATAAGGATCCAACCTGATGTCGCCAACCATGGCTCATTTTCTGGAGATGTTTGATTCCGTCTGCTGGACTCTAGTAGGATTGTACGTCTGCTTTGCGTTCCAGTTCTTGATGGTTTTAGCTTTTCATGTGTACATTCATTGCCCGCTTCCTCACGAGCGACATTGATGATGTGTGAGGCAGCCCATGTACCTTTTATCAACTTTGAGATTTAGATATGGAAGAGTTTATCTTTGCTTTGTGGTTTCCTCATGAAACCGTTATCTCCCCTGGAGGTTTTCCTCTAATCTTGTTGTCGAATCTCGGGACGAGATTCCTTTTAAGGGGGTAGTCTGTAACATCCCTGATGTTACTTAAGTTAAGTGCTTCAATTAGTCATGATAATCAAGAATAATTAGTTCCTAAGCATGATTAGCATGATGGTGATCAATTTTGCAAATAAGACCATTGTCAAAATCTCAAAATTTGGTCAAACCCCTAAGTACTCTGTAATGTGCTGAACCAAGAGGGTGATCACACTGCAATCATTTGTATTTTCTTGCTTCAATGGCAATTGTGCCTCCTATGTAATGAACTTTTATGTGGAGCACGAAATGAATAAAAATGATGTTTCTCTTTTGCAATTGTGTGTGAATTTGATAGCTCAAACATTGATAAATCTTGTGACAAATTGATAGATTGAAATTGATAGACTGTAAGAGGACAAGTTGTACTGATGGGTACAACAGCTTCATAGAGAAGGATGGATCTAGTATTTTTGTCGATTGGGTTGGAAAATATCAAATCAAAACTGTGAGCTATCCTACTACAGAAGGATTTTAGAAACAGATCCTGTCCTATTGTGTATAACTTCGGGACTTGGTGCAGGTCTTGATGCTCAGAATATGCATAGACATCTGTCTTTTGGACTTTGCTAGCTGAACTTTGGCTGATCGAAATATTGATCGAGTGCCTCCACTACAAGATGTTGTGATTTATTCAGAGGGGTGTGCTACATGTGACCTTCATGTTGAGGTTGCTACGAATATCAAAGGAGCTCTTGCCCATCCACAGGTATCAATCACTGATCATACATTCAAAATCCTCAAGTCGCTAATACCTTGAATATGAACACTAATGGAATCTTCAGATGACCACATTGGCATTTGGTCACATTGATAAATTTTGTGACAAATTGATACACTGAAATTGATAGATTGAAATTGATGGACTGAAATTGATAGACTGAAACATTGAAATATTGTGTAACAAATTGTGGTAGACTGAAACATTACAAATTCATAGACTGAAACATTGCAAATAGGTAGACCATTGCTTCTCTCTTTTGACAATGAATATAGTAGTTCTGTACTTCTCTCTTCTGCAGAGCTTCAACTTCATGGGCGCGATGAGGTTCAGCAGACAAGTAGCAGGAGGAAGGAGGAGCACGATGACCGTGATGTTGGCCATGAGCACCTCCCCCGCGATGGCCATCACCCATCAGGTAGGTTCTTGTTCATATTGATCCCGCAGTGGTCCTCGCCGTCCTCCTGCCGGAATAGGCGCGCGCTGGAATACGTGGTGGCAGACTCCATGGCATTACCGTCGCCAGACTCTCTGGCGTCGCCAGGCTCCATAGCGTCCGCGGGGCGGCAGCATCTTCTCGACATGGACCGGGCGGCGGCTTCTTCTCACGATGGACGCAGGGAGGGACGCGGCCACGCGGGGTATCCACCCGCTAGGAGGTCCTATGCAAAACTACCGTGATGAGCGGGAGACTGGCGGGTGGTTTATTGTAAAATGCTCTCAACTCTCTCCAGCTTTTGGATCTAGATCTAGCGTCTGTGATCGAAGTTTCCATAGTTTGCACAGACCTCTTGGTTTGCACCTGATACGCTCCCTTTCTAGAAAGGTTGTATAGGGTTTTTCTGTATAGATTTGAAATGAAAAATCAAACTCAGTTTGATGTACTTTTATTGTTGTTCAAAATATACTCATGCAATGGAGATGAAATTTGGATATGTTACTCTTTATGCTATGTTCAGATATGTGACCAAATTTGACACATGTTTGGTATGTAGATTTATAGTTATGATTTTTGTAAGTTATATGTTAGGTTAAGCTTGATGCTTTTTATAGTCCCCCCAAGAAATAATTTCTGTAAGCACCAATGTACCCTAGGACTTTGTCATGATGAATAGAATCTCTGGAAAAATAATTATGATTTTAGGGTTTGCTTTGAATGCTATTTTGTATTTAAATTTGTGTAGGATGTTAAATTGGTAACTTGAAAAATATGATAGATCTACTTGTGTAAAATTGGTCAGTAGCTTAAATGTGACATGAATGGCCTGTAGGAAAATTTTGAGGTCAAAAAGATTAGTAAATCTTTTTGTAGGTTTTAATGAAGCTAAACTAGGCTGAAATTTGTCTTTTTCATATAAATTAATTTATATAGAATCGGAAGCTAATTTTTGGTATTTAAGCTTGAATTAGTCATATGCTGTTGTGTGAAAAATTTCAGACCAGTTGGAGTTATATTTCAGTTAATATGAATTTTGGATGAATGGCTAGCTAGGAATTGAATAAATAAGTTTATAATTATTATTTAATTTTAAATAAGTATTTCATGTTTAAGTTCCTGTTTGAATTCATTTAAATACACCCCATGCTGTTGGTGAAGTTTGTTAACTTAATTTGCTTAAATATGCACACAATCACCATCAAAGTCAAGTTTAGATCACCATCACACCACACCCATACTTTTTGTGAGAATTAATAACTCTTTTGATGAATGTGGCCAACAAGAGTTGCTTTGGTGGTAATTCTCCCATCCTCACCATAATCTAATGCATATGCATGTGTAAGTGTAGATTTACCAGACGGGTTTTGTACGCTGACTCAGGAGGGAGACGGGACGTTAGTTGGTGAAGAGATCGAGTTGGGTGTTCACCAAGACCTGGACCAAAGTCCAGAAGAGCCAAAGGCTGTTGCCAACATAGAAGAACGCAAGATCCGGAGTGCATATAACCTTTTTGGGATAAACTCATATATTTTACTTTTCAGTATTTATGTTATGTTTTGTGCATTTAAGTTTCAGGAGTTGAATTGAAACTTAGATGCATGATACTTAGGTTCCTATGCTTTTATACTAGTATGTTAGGACGCTAGTGCCATGCTTTAAGGACACGGTACAAGTCGAGTAATGACTCATTGCTCGCGAGATATAGGTTACTTATGTTGGAATCATAAGTTGGTTAAATTGACTACCTCATGTGGTAAGAGCAATGGGTTTGGTCTCGACCGAGTAGCATGGTGCTGGTCTAAGCTATTGAACGTACCAAGTGCTTGTCGGGAATGGGACCGGTAAGCCTAGTACCTAATGAACCAGTGCGGGGACTTTATTCGCTACTACTCTTGAGATGCGTCTCCCGGTTCGCTACCAGTAGTGCAAGTGTGAGTCTGGACGTGCCGTGTGAGGGCGTTCCAGTAACCTTGTACTTAGGACTGTGGCACCTGTCCCTAATCTGGGGAATGACGGGAACTGCCTGGTAGGGGTAGACCCCGCATTCGCTTTTATTTGATTTCTTGGGGTCTACCTTCTTCCGTGTATCTTGGGTTGACCTTGCAAGGATATAAATCGATCGATCGTCGGTCACTCGCTGTTATCTGAGTCGGCTTGACCACTGGCTACCCCATACTTATTTATGGAATATTTGGATTAATATTGTTGACTGATTAATGTTGTTTGCACAAACATGCTTGTTTAGTTAGGTGCTTACCTAGAATGGTTAACATACTAGAATATGAGCTAAAACTTGAAATTAAGGATCAACTCTTAGTCGCTTTTGGCAAAACCAACCCCCCAGCCAAAAAGCCTTGCGTGTCTAGTTGTACTTTTATTTTTGTCGGGTAAGTCTTGCTGAGTATTAGTATAATCAGCCTTGCTTAAGTTGTGGTTTTCAGGTAACCCCAAATGGCCTGGTTCTATTCCAGATGGTTGGGAGCTTGAGTGGGAGCAGAATGACGAAGAGTGATACTCTATGGATGGCCTCCCATGTGTATCTTCCGCTTATTTTTATTTTCGTTGTTAAACTCTGAAACACTTTACTTTTTATGTATGAAAACCTGGTTTGTAATAATATGACTTTATGAGCTTTTATGTAATGTTGAACTTGTACTCTGGTCCCGCCTTCATGTGGGCTTTGCGCATATCAGCGATCTTGTTGTAAGTGATTTACCGGGCTTGACCCGGTAGAGGCGACAAAATAACTTCTTGTTATCGCTTATTAGCCAAGTGGACCGGCTTAGGTGATAATATGGATTTTGTCGGTGTTCGGATTAGCACCGGTACCAACTAGTGATTCGCGCTGAGATCAGCTCCTCGATGGTCGGTGCTAGCTAAGGTGACACGAGGGCTTATCCTGGTTCCGGCCACACGGCCGTACGTCCAGCAGGCGTGCTTCCGCACTCGTATTAGCTTGCACCGGTGGTGCCTGTAGAGGGGGGCTACAAGCGCGGTGGGAGAGGAGGAAATTCCCCCAGATCCCGGCTAAGTGATTGAGGTAAGTGCCAATATCTAGAGCAAGGTGGCGTGTTGTGCGCGGTGAGTGTGTTGCGTCGTCCCCGCACAGGGGGCTCTGCCTCTCCCTTTTACAGGCCAAGGGAGGGCAGTTACAGGTGCTGCACAGCAGCCGATACAGTGGTTATGTACTAATAAGCATGGCGCCGGCGGTTTTGTCCTGCGCGTCATGGTTCCTGGCGCGAGTTGGTGGCGCTCTCCGGCTTCCGCGGGCGTCGTGGCGGTCATCGTGACCCGTCCTGCTTTGACTTCGAGGGGCGGCCCTGCTAAATTGAGGGCCTATCCGCCGGGGGAAGGACCGGAGTTGGTGGCGCGGGGTGGCGGCGCGTCATCGCCATGTCCGCACAGTGCTGTGTGTGCAGTCGCACAGTGGCCGGGATGGCCGCACAGCGCCCGGGGCGGTTGCACAGCGCCCGGGATGGCCAGGCGGCGCCGGAGTTGATGGAGGGGACGCGGCGCACGCCGCTCGTACGTCAGCGCCGGTCAAGACGTGCGTCCGCTCGTCGTCCGTACACCTTTCGAGGGTGCCCCATGCCCTTTCGAGGGTCTTGTCTTGGGGGGAGGACGGAAGCAAGTCGCACAGTGGCACGGAATGACGCCGGCCTGTCCGCACAGGTCCGCGCGGCTCCCGCACAGGGTTAGAAATGGCCGCACAGTGATGGGTTTGGCTGAACTGTGGCTGTGTCAGACGACCTGACCGTGTCAGGTGCGCGGCGTGGGGGAAGGTTTCCCCCTTGACTTCGGCGTCCCGCCGCAGGGCCGGGCATTAAATGCCGCTACCGAGCGGAGCGGGGGCGGTCGCCCGCTCGAGGGGGTCCGAACCCCTCAAGCGAAGCGGAGATCTGCTCGAGGGACCGGAACCCTCGAGCGAGGCTGGGATCCGCTCGAGGGACTGGAGCCCTCGAGCGAGGCAGCCAAACGGGCCTTCCAGGCCGCTGCTGGGCCGTGGCAGGCTGCGGGCCCGTGCAGTCCTGTGGCCAAGGATAAACAGTCCCTAGGCGGTTTTGCGTTTAACGAGGGTGATTATCCCCTTAGTTAGGGGACCCCTAATGACCGTCCCCGACAGCAGCCCACGAGCCTTTGCTGGAACGAGGGTTCGTTCCGGCAAAGGATCCCGTTTTTGGGTGCTGCGCGCGAGTCTCGTCCCGTTTGACCGTTCGCTTTTCCCTGCGGGGGCGCGCTAGCGCACCCGCGGGTGTAAGCCCCCGAAGCCCTGCAGGTGTGTGTTCACTCGTGCACGGGTTAAATACGTAGGGCAACGTGGCTCGCCTTGCGTTTGTTTCAGCCGGCCTCGGCGGTCTTTCAGCCGGCATCGGCAATCTACGCAGGAGGGGAGGCATCGTGTTGACCCGAGACGTTTCGGGTAGGCCGGCCGTTTTTTCGGGGGCGCGACCTTAGGCGAGTTGGTGCGGTGATCGTTGGGGTGGTCGTGGTGTGAGAAGCCTCCGAGCCCTGGCCCAGTCAGGGGCGATCGGATGAAGACTCTCGACTTGATTACGACCCTCGTTGCCCTTTCGCAGAGTAGAGGGGTGAGGCAGGTCGTGCTACCCTCGAGCGGGCAACGAGCACGGTTGCCTCGGTGAGCTGTTAGCGGATAGTTCAAGTGGGCGTCCGTGCCCTGTTCGATAGGGGTCGGCTCGTGGTCCGTAGAAACGTCCATGTGAGTGCTTGCAGGGGTTTGCCAAGCAGGGCTCGGTCCCGTTCGATGGGGCCGAGGGTGTGGAAGCACTCCCTCGATGGGATCCCTCAATTGGCTGCCCCTGTCCTGGCCTTGAACACGATATGTAGGGCGCCCCCGAACTTCGCGTTCGGGGACAGGCTCGATTGCGCGCGCCCTGATCGCTCCTGACTTTGTTGATCTGAGGCGCCTATTCGAACCCATTGGGGGTCAGGCTTCGTACCTCTGATCAGTAGGGCTTTTGCGGGGAGGCATCGGGTGCTCCCGTCTTGGCGGACCTGCGGCGCTCACTGATCTGTTATCGAGTCGAGCTTCGAACCATTGATCAGTAAACCCCCAGATCGAGGGGCATCTGCGGCGCCTATCGTACCCTCAGCGGGTTGGGCCTTGAGCTGCTGATCAGTACAGCTATGCGGGCCTGAGCCCCGGGCTTCCTCGAGTTCGTTCTCGAGGATGTATCGACAGGCCGTGGCCTTGTGGCTTCAACCTGCTTTAGATTGGGGCGCCAACCGTATCCCTTCGAGGGGTCGGCCCTCGAGTCCGCGGCCCGAGTTTTTCAGGGGGTTATCCTTATGCGAGAAGGAACCCCTGGCGTTCGAAATGTGTCCGTGAGACGGTTGGCCGCCGCGCTCCGCCAGCCACGGCTGACGTAGCGCGGGGCGTGTGGTGTGGGCGCACCTTTTTAGGCGACGCGATGTGGGCGACGTGTGAGGGCGATGAGACGGGGCGCTGCGTCCCTTGGATTACCGTGCGTTAATCATGGCGCGCACGTGTGCCTGCGACAGTTTCGGCGCGGTGGGACCCCGCCGTCAGCGACGAGGGGCACCGGCCGCATTAACTGCCGCCGCCCGCTGCGCTTTCGGGAGCTCCACCCTTTCTGATTCTATAAAAGTAGGGAGCGCAGGGGGAACTCCTTACCTCTGCCATTCGCACCCGTCCTTCGCTCTTCGTCTCCCTCAGCGCTATGCGTCTCGCCGCTTTAGATCATCTCGTGTTCCGCCGCTTTCGCAGCCGCCCGCGTTCCACCGCTCCTTCCACCATGTCTTCGATCCGGGTGCTGGAGGCGTTCCCGTGGCCCCGGTCGACGGCGGACCGGCTGTCGTTGGAGGGGCTGGTGAACGGCGGTCAACTGGCACCGGCCAGCGACGGGTCGAACCCGGTGTGGATCATCCCGTCGTCGTTGCACCAACAACCGAATCCTCCGGTGGGTTATGTCGTCAGCTTCCTGCGGCTGCACGAGCGCGGCTTCAACGCCCCCACGAGCAAGTTCATGCGGGGGCTGTGCTACCACTACGGGGTAGAGCTCCATAACTTCGCCCCCAATGCCATCTCGCAGGCGGCCTCCTTCGTCGCCGTCTGCGAGGGATTCTTAGGAATCCCGGCGCATTGGGACCTGTGGGTCCACCTTTTCCGCGGCGGGCTTCACACGCTCGCCACGGGGGAGAGGAGGACGCGCCGAGCGGTCCGTGCCGGCGGGCTCACACTCTCGGTGCGCGACTCCCGGAAGGAGTTGTACCTGCCGTGTACAATGACACCAAACAACTCCGACTGGGAGAAGGGGTGGTTCTACCTGCGCAACGATGGCACTAGCCTTCCGCCGTACACCAGGAAGGTGCTAACAGAGAGGCCGATCTCGTGGGCGCACGAGGTGTCACCCACATCAAGGCAGAGGAGGCTCGAGCCTCTCACCGACGCCATAAGCCAATTGGCGAACGCCGGGTTGACCGTGGCGTCGGTCATCGCCAACTTCCACCGCCGGCGGGTGATTCCTCTCATGGAGAGGGAGCTCGCCATCTTCGAGATGAGGAGCGAGGCCAACCCTGTGGCACTGGCCCGCTCGCGGTTGCTGGAGGAGTCGCTTGCCCCGGCGTACGCGGCCGCAAGGGCGAGGCGCACGGTGAATCCCAGGGTGGTTCGAAACAGCGACGACGACCTGTGGTCGTTCGCGATGCTCCCGGACGCCGGTCAAGTGAGTGTCGATCTTCGTTCTTTGTCTTCTTCATCCTCATGCTCGATCTGACAGTGGTCGCTGGCGACAGGGGCTAAATGTCGATGTCCCCACATCGGATCCGCCAACGCCTCGGTCGCAGACCGCCAATCGCGCCAGGCAGCAGAGGCAGAAGGACCAGGCGGCCCAGGTGAAGGAGAGGAGGATCAGGAGGCAAGAGCGCCTCGACAGGTACAACGAGGATTACCTGTTGCGGGAGCAGTAGGGCCTCTCCCCCCCGTCGGAGCCGGTAGACACGTCTTCGGACGAGGAGGAGAACGAGGGGGAGCGGACCACCTCCGACAGGTGGGAAGCCGCGCCGCCCCCATCACCGAGGGTTGAGGGGGTGCCTGCAGAGCCGACCCTCGAGGTGGATACGGCGCCGCCCGTCGTGGGGTCGCCGCCGAGGACGTCGGCGGACGCTGCGGAGGCGCCCCCAGACCCCTCAAGGAAGCGCAAGCGGGGTTATTCCAGCATAAGGTGTGTTGTTTTCCTCTCTCCGCGTTCTCGATATCATGTATCTGGTCACCCACCCTTCCTTCTGTTGTCAGGACGGCGCCCGCTGTCCCTTGCCTGGCGCCCGTCAAGGCGCTCAAGGTGGGGGCGCAAGACGCGCCGCGCACAACGAGACCCCACTCGGTGAGGACCTCGCGGGCGACGGCGGGTACGGTGACGGCGGGCGAGGCGTCGCGTGTCGCCGCCGCGGCCACAGGACCGCAACGGAGGGAAGAGGCAGCGGTAGATGCCCTGCGGGCGGTGGTGGCCCGCGATACGCGGAAGGGGCAAGAGCAGGCCCGTGTCGCAAGTCGGGGACCAGAGGGCCGCGGACCGGCCGAGGCTCCTGCTGATGGTGGTTCGGCCCCCGGTGGGGGTCGAGCGGCGGTGGCGGCCGCACCAGCCCCTAGGCCCGCGCCTGAGGTAATGGTGGTGCGGTCTGATGGCTGTGTGATGCCGCAGGTGCCGGGGACCGGTGCTGGGGCGTCGACGTCTGGCGTCGTGCCCCCGTCGTACAGCGCCAGCGCGCCGCAGTGGGAGCAGAGGCTCCGGCTTCCCGGAGTTCCACCGCGTCTGGTGGAAGAGGCGAGGTCGGAGAGGGAGCTATGGCGGGAGTTCGGCGGCCTCGGCACCTCCCTTTAGAACGCCCTCGTCGACGCCCTCCAACTTCACCGGGGCAGGTCGCTCCAAGTCTTTCGAGTAAGTGTGTTTGCCCAATGGCCGCTTGGTTTGCTTTCCTCGTTTGTGTGCCTTTCGTCAGACTTTCTTTCTTCTTTCTCTCCTTCCGCATCCGCAGGAGTTGGAGGAGCAGGCGGGCGAGAGGTTCGCCCACATTGCTCAGCTGAGCTCGGACCTCGACTGGTACCGGGCGCAGTACGACGCCCTGGACGCGATGGTGGAGGCCCTGCGGACGGACAACGGCTGGCTCGAGTACAACCTCCTTCGCGTGGAGGAAGAGCGTGACTCCCAGCGGGCCGCGGTGGCGCAGAGGACCAGGGAGGCTGAGGGGTTGAAGGTCACACTCCAGAGGAAAGAGGAGGCGCTGACGGCGGCGAATGAGGAGCTGAGGAAGGCGCGCGCGGCACACGCCGAGGTCCAGGTTGCGTTGGCGCAGAAGGAGGCGACCCTCACCGAGGCGCAGGCCCAACTCCAGCAGGATCGCACCACCCTCGAGGGAGCGAGGTCTTGGTGGACCCAGGCCGAGCAGAAGACCCAGGAGGTCGAGAAGCTGGGCGCTGCTCTGCAGGAGAAGGTCGAGGTGCTCTCCGGGGTGGAGGGCCAGCTTCAGCAGGAACGTACCGCGCGCGCGGAGGCGGAGACCCAGCTCCAGCAGGAGCGTGTCGCGCTTGAGGAAGTTCGGTCTGCCCTCCAGCGCGAACGCTCAGCGCGGGAGGAGGCGCAGTCCCAGCTCCACCAGGAGCGTGCCGTACTCGCAGAGGCTAGGGCCACGCTTCAGCTTCGGGAGGCGGAGACCGAGCGGCTCACCGGGGAATTGGTCCAGGGAGACATCACCGTCGAGGCCCTGAGGACCGCTGGTGTGGAGAAGGACGCTTTGCTCCTGCAGCTGCAGCAAGAGGCTACAGCCGCGCGTACGGAGCTTGAGAAGGAGAGGAAGTAGGTCGAGGGTAAGTCGGAGCCCCTGAACCTTTTATTTGTTCTTCAGGTTCTTCGAGATTCGCTCTCGACTCACCCTTTCTCTCCCCAGGACTGCGGAAAGCTCTAGGGGAGTCAGCGACGCAGGTGGAAGTGCTCCAGGCGGCCTACACCTCGTCCCAGCAAGAGCTGGGGCTTCTGGAGCAGGCGGCCCTCGAAGAGTGCCAGAGCATTGACGAGGGCACCGGTTTGTCAGGGAGCTCGCTGGCGAGCCGTCTTCGGGCTTTGAGCGGTCACGTCATCGGGCGTGTGAAGGGCGCCCTCCGTCTCGGCATCCAGAAGACCCTCAGCGTGGTGTCGACGCATTACATCGTCGACCTTGCGGCGCTGGCCACGGGGTACGTCGTCGCCGATGGCCTCGATGATGACGGGGCGCAGGACGCTATGAACCAGGTCGACGCTGCCGCTGCGGACGCCACTGCGGATCTTGCTGACGCGTTCGAGGAAGACCTCTTCCCGACCGCTCCTCCCGCAGGTCCCCTCGAGCCCTGAAAGTAGTCGGGCGCCGAAGCCCTTAAGTTGTGATCAGGATTCGAGCCAGGTGGCTCATGTAACAAAACAATCCACTCTTCGAGGTTTGTAACTTAAGTGTGACTTGCTTTACATATGCCGTTGAGTCTTTCCCCGTCACCTAGGCAGATTTCAGCTGGGATCGATCGTTTTCACGAGCAGCCTGAAGGTAAAGTGGTATGAGAGAGGGTAGCCGTATCCTGCTAGAGGCGTAGGCCGTTCCTAGCTCGCCCGGCTTTACCTTTTAGCTACTCGCGCCCCTCTTTTTCCTGTCTGGGCTTCCAAGGCATGACGTGCTTGGCATTTTCGGAAGAAAAGGTTTTTGCGAAAAAATAGGACCGTTTAGGGGGGGTGCCCCCCCATAGTAGCCCCCGAGGGGGACTTGGTTTTCGGAGGAAAGCCGAGTCCCCCTTGTCTTTATTCGCAGCCTTAACGTATATACAACCGACTGGGGTGCTGAATATGCGCGAAACGACTTGGAATTTAAGGGTAAAAGCGATGTAGCTGTTGAATGTTCCAAGCATTGGCGAAGACTTCGCCTTTCTCGTTTGCAAGCTTGTACGTGCCGGGTTTGAGGACCTCGGCAACGATGTATGGCCCCTCCCACGGTGGCGTGAGCTTATGGCGTCCCTCATTCTTCTGTCGGAGTCGGAGCACCAAATCCCCCTTGTTGAGGTCTCGGGGCCGGACCTTGCCCGCTTGGTAGCGTCGCAGGGATCGCTGATACTTCTTGGAGTGTAGGACCGCCTCGTCTCGGGCTTCGTCAATGCAGTCCAACGCGTCTTCGCGATCTTGTTGGTTTTGTCCCTCCTGGTAGGCTTTGATCCTCGGGGACCCGTAGTCCAAATCCGTGGGGAGCACGGCTTCCGCGCCGTAGACCAGGAAGAACAGGGTGAGCCCCGTGGCCCTGCTCGGGGTGTTCCTGATGCACCAAACGACTGATGGCAACTCCTGAATCCACTTCCGGCCGAATTGGTTGAGTTTGTTGAAGATCCTTGGCTTCAAGCCTTGTAGAATCATGTCATTGGCACGCTCTACTTGGCCATTAGTCTGTGGGTGTGCCACAGCGGACCAATCCACGCAGATCTGGTAGCTGTCGCAGAACTCCAGGAACTTCTTACCAGTGAATTGAGTGCCGTTGTCCGTTATGATGGAGTTGGGTACCCCAAAACGGTGCACGATGTCCGTGAAGAATAGCACCGCCTGCTCGGACCTGAGGCTGCTGATGGGGCGGACCTCGATCCACTTCGAGAATTTGTCGATGGCCACGAGTATGTGGGTGAAGCCCCCGGGCGCCTTTCTCAAGGGCCCGACCATATCTAGTCCCCACACAGCGAAAGGCCACGTGATGGGGATGGTTTGCAGCGCGTGGGCCGGGAGATGGGTCTTTCACGCGTAATACTGGCACCCTTCGCAGGTGCGCACCACCTAGTTGGCGTCGGTGACCGCCGTCGGCCAATAGAAGCACTGGCGGAATGCCTTGCCCACGAGGGTACGCGGAGCGGCGTGGTGACCGCACTCGCCCGCGTGAACGTCCTGGATCAGCTCCCGTCCTTCGGGAATGGAAATGCAACGCTGCATGATCCCCGAGGCGCTGCGCTTGTACAGCTCACCATCGATGACGGCGAAGGACTTGGCTTTCCTGGCGATGCGCCTTGCCTCAGTTCGGCCCGGAGGAAGTTCCCCTCGATCCAACCATGCGAGGTACTCGTCGCGCCAGTCCCACCGAGGGGGCGGGGGGTTGTCAATCTCCATCACCTCAGCCTCGTCCGCCTGGGACCCTTCGAGGTCCGAGGCCTTGAGTTCCCCGTTAGAGGGTACCTCATCCATGGGCTCGGTGCCCGTGTGTCTCGAGGGGTCAGCCCCTAAGGTCTTTCCGGAAGCATTGGCGGGTTTGCTGAGGTTGACAGAGGGTTTGGCGAGGTCGCGGGCGAAGACGTTCGGAGGAACCGTGATTCGCCCCGAGGCGATCTTGGCCAGCTCGTCCGCCTCCTCGTTGTACTTGCACGCGATATGGTTGAGCTCGAATCCGAAGAACTTGTCCTCGAGCTTGCGCACCTCGGCGCAGTACGCCTCCATCTTCTTGTCGTGGCAGCTTGCGTCCTTCATTACCTGGTCAATGACCAGCTGGGAATCTCCCCGGATGTCAAGGCGCTTGATGCCGAGCTCGATGGCGATGCGGAGGCCACCGAGGAGGGCCTCGTACTCCGCCATGTTGTTCGACGCGGGGAAATGCAAGCGTACCAAGTACCACATGTGCTCCCCGAGGGGTGAGACAAAGAGTAGGCCCGCGCCTGCGCCCGTCTTCATTACTGAGCCATCGAAGTACATGGTCCAGCACTCGGCTTGAATCTGAGGGGCGTGCAACTGAGTGTCGGTCCACTCAGCCACGAAGTCCGCCAAGACCTGCGATTTGATTGCCTTTCGTGGTGCGTAGGTGAGCGCCTCACCCATGAGCTCCACGGACCACTTTGCTATCCTACCCGAGACGTCCTGGTTGTGGACAATTTCCCCCAAAGGGAAAGAGGACACCACGGTGACAGGATGGGCCTCGAAGTAGTGCCGCAGCTTGCGCCGCGCGAGCACCACCGCGTAGAGCAGCTTCTGGATCTGGGGGTATCGCGTCTTGGTATCCGATAACACCTCGCTGATGTAGTAGACCGGCCTCTGGACTGGCAGGGTATGGCCTTCTTCCGTTCGCTCCACCACGATGACCGCGCTGGCCACTTGGGTTGTGGCGGCGACGTAGAGATACAGGGGTTCGCCTTCTTGAGGTGGGGTCAGTACCGGAGCGTAGGCCAGTGTTGCCTTTAGCTTGTCGAGGGCCTCCTGGGCCTCGGCGGTCCAGGAGAAGCGCTCACTTTTCCGCAGCAGTCGGTACAGGGGCAACCCCTTTTCGCCGAGGCGCGAGATGAATCGGCTCAGAGCTGCAAGGCAGCCCAGGACCCTTTGTACCCCTTTCAGGTCGCGTATCGGCCCCATCCGTTCGAGGGCCGACACCTTCTCCGGGTTGGGCTCTATGCCTCGCTGGGAGACAATGTAGCCCAAGAGCATGCCGCGCGGCACCCCGAAGACGCATTTTTCGGGATTTAACTTAACCCCGTTTGCCCGAAGGCACTCGAACGCAATGCGCAAATCATTCACCAGGTCACCCGCCTTCCTGGATTTTACTACGATGTCGTCGACGTATGCCTCAATGGTTCGCCCGATGTGGTCCCCGAAGACGTGGAGCATACATCGCTGGTATGTCGCCCCGGCGTTTCGGAGTCCGAACGGCATTGTCACGTAGCAAAACATCCCAAACGGTGTGATAAAGGAGGTCGCGAGCTGGTCGGACTCCTTCATCTTGATCTGGTGGTAACCGCAGTATGCATCAAGGAAACATAGCAACTCGCACCCCGCGGTGGAATCAACTATTTGGTCAATCCGTGGCAAAGGAAAGGGAACTTTAGGACATGCTTTATTCAAACCGGTATAGTCAATGCACATCTGCCACTTCCCATTCTTTTTCTTAACTAGTACAGGATTAGCTAGCCACACTGGATGAAACATTTCCTTGATGAACCCGGCCTCTAAGAGCTTTCGCAGCTCCTCTCCAATCGCCCGGCGTTTCTCCTCGTCAAATCGTCGCAAACGCTGAGAAACCGGCTTGGAGTTGGGTAGGATATCAAGTGAGTGCTCGGCGACTTCCCTCGGAATGCCCGGCATGTCCGCGGGACTTCACGCAAAGATGTCAGTGTTGGCGCGGAGAAAGTCGACAAGCACCACTTCCTATTTCCGGTCGAGGGTGGAGCTGACCCTCAACGTCTTGCCTTCGGGGATGCTGGGGTCGAGGGGCACGGCCTTGGTGTGCTCCGCGGCCTCGAAGCAGCCGGCGTGCTTGTTGGTGGAGTCGAGGGCCTCGTTGGCCAGCTTCTCCAGGTCCGCCACGAGGGCCTCGTCATGCGCGAGCGCCTCAGCGCGCTCAACGCACTCGACGTCACACTCAAACGCGTGTTTGAATGAAGGGCCCATCGTGATGACGCATTTGGGCCCCGGCATCTTGAGCTTTAGGTAGGTGTAATTCGGGATCGCCATGAACTTAGCGTAGCAGGGCCGGCTAAGGATGGCGTGGTACGCTCCCCGAAATCCCACCACCTCGAAGGTGAGGACTTCCTTGCGGAAGTTGCTCGGTGTGCCGAAGCAGACGGGCAGGTCGATCTGCCTGAGAGGCTGGACTCGCTTGCCCGGCGCAACGCCGTGAAACGGCGACTTCCAGGGCCGCAGCTTGTCCAGGCCGATCCCCATGAGCTCCAAGGTGGAGGAGTACATGATGTTGAGGCTGCTACCTCCGTCCATCAACACCTTGGAAAATCGCGTGTTGCCGATGATGGGGTCGACAACAAGTGGGTACTGCCCCGGATTGGGGATGTGATCCGGGTGGTCTTCACGACCGAAGGAGATCGTCTCCTCCGACCAGTCGAGGTATGACGGCACGGCCGGGTGAACGGAGTAGACCTCTCGACGTTCACGCCTGCGCTGCCGCGACGTCATATCGACCGTGGGCCCCCCGAAGATGAAGAACACATTCTCCACCTCCGGGAAACCATCCTTGCCCCCGCCGCTCGCATCCTTCTTAGCGCTGTCCTCCTTCGCGGCGACGCGACTGTAGTATTTCTTGAGTATGTCGCACTGCTCGAGGGTATGAGCGACGGGGGTCTTGTGGTACGGGCAGGGCTTCTTCAGCATGTCGTCAAAGACCCCGCCTCGAGGGGGACCTCAGCCCCCTTGTTGGCGGTGTCGATCGCGTTGACCTCCTCGGGGCCCTTATCCTGTTCCATGGGCTTCTTGCCCAGGTTCTTCTTGCCCTTCTTGCCCTGCTTCTGCTTATTCGAGGGCTCCTTGGGCTTGCTACCCTCCGCGGGCGCCTCCTCGGCCCGCTTGCCCTTTTTGCCGTTGAAAATCGCCCCCACTGCCTTCTCGCCGGAAGCGTAGCTGGTGGCGATATCGAACAGCTCGTTGACGCTGGTGGGAGGGTTTCGCCCCAACTCGCGCACGAGGTCCCGGCAAGTCGTGCCCTCTAAGAAGGCATGCACGACCTCGGACTCACCGACGCTCGGAAGCTCGGTGCAGCGCTTGGACAAGCGGCGGATGAAGTCCCTCAAGGACTCACCGGCCTTCTGGGAGCAACCTCGGAGGTCCTAGGAATTCCCGGGGCGCACATATGTGCCCTGGAAGTTGCCCACGAACGTCCTGACTAGGTCGTCCCAGTCGTGGATCTGGTTCGCGGGCAAGTGCTCGAGCCACGTCCGCGCGGAGTCTGCCAGGTGCAGCGGCAAGTTGCGGATGACCATGGCGTCGTCAGTGGCGCCGCCCAGCTGACATGCCAGGCGGTAGTCGTTGAGCCATACCCGGGGGTCCGTCTCCCCCGAGTACTTGTTCACGTCCGTTGGCTGGCGGAAACGCGGGGGAATCGAGGCCGTGCGGATCGCTCGGCCGAACACACGCGTGCCCGGCGGCTCCGGCGTCGGGCTCTTGTCCTCCCTGCTGTCGTATCGCCCGCCACGCCGTGGGTTGTAGCCGTGTGACGGAGTGGCGTCCTGCCTCTTCTTGTTCAGGATGTTGCGGGCGTCGCCGTCGTTGGGCGCGCCGCGCGTATCCCGAATCCGATCTTTGGCGGGGGTCCTCTGGTTGCCTTCGTGGACGGTAGGCGCCCGATGCGGAGTGTGGACCGATGCCTCCTGGTCCCGTCCGCCCCCACCAGCCTTCGTGGCAGACTGATGGCGCATGCAGGACGCGGAGCTTTCGGCTTGCTGCACTGCTGCCTGCTCGATGAGGGCCTGCACCTCGCGGCGCAGGTTACGCCCCTCGGGTGTCGATGGCTCGGGCATGGCCCGAATCAAAGTTGCCGCGCCCACGAGCTTCTGGCTGGCCCTCGCCAGATTTGGCATCTCGTCCACGTCGGCATCGGTGTTGATGCGCTCGCGGGCCACGTGACCCGCAGCGCGCGCCCCCAGTGTCGAGGGGCCGGCCTTGTCTTTTTTGAGCGTGGCCTTTAGCTGTCGCAGCTGCTCACGCTCTGCGTTTAGCTTCGCCTCCAGCTCGCGAAGTTGGGCCATCTGCGCGGCGCGCGCCGCGTCAGGTGGCGGTGGTGTCGCCCCCACCGGTGGGGTTACAGCCACAGCGTTCCGGACCGCAGCATCGCCCGCTCCGCCTCCCTCGTCTTCGTCCTCGCCGAGGACGACAACGAAGCTTCGCGGGTGGGATCGTAATCCCCCTCGCTGGAGTCGTCGGAGCAGGTGAGCCAGTAGTCCGCCGCGGCCTGGAACCGCCTGAAAGTGTCGGGGTCCCGCAGTCCGGAGTAGTCCCACTCCGGCGCCCCACGCCCGTACCTGTACTCCTCGTCGTCGGTGTCGCGGTAGGATTCGTCGGGCGAGGTGGCGATGAGGTTCCGGATGGACATGAAGTGGTGGTCGGAAGGCCCTCGTATGCAGCCAGGTCGGTGCCGACCGACGAAGAATACGCCATGGTGGCGCCGCGCATCCCGTGGGGAAATCGCGGCTGTGCAGCCACGGCCCCCTCCGCGGGGTGTGCCGTGGAGTTCGTCGGTGGAGGTGCGTCACCTTGCTCTGCTCCGACGGGCGGGAGCTCGCCGGCTTCGACCTCCTGGGGGGAGCCAGCGTCCGCCGCTTGGCGCCGTACCGCGCGCGCTCGTCGTGAGCGCTTCCCCGAACGCTTGCGGCGTCGGGGTGGCGGCAGGAATACTGCTGGCATCGGAGCAGCCGACGTTCCGGGCGGCGCCGCCTTGTGTGCTTCCCGGTTGAGGATGCGCATGTGGTAGCCGTTGCCAGTCGCCTGGTAGTGGATGCTTCCAAACCAGATTTCGAACCCGGCCGGGAGCGTGTCGGATTCGCCCCAGGCGGGCCTCTCCGACGTCTGCTCAGTGACGATCACCATCGAGAAAGCGGGTGGACGATCACAGCGCGGCCCCCTACCTGGCGCACCAACTGTCGGTGTCCGGATTAGCACCGGTACCAACTAGTGATTCGCGCTGAGATCAGCTCCTCGATGGTCGGTGCTAGCTAAGGTGACACGGGGGCTTATCCTGGTTCCGGCCACGCGACCGTACGTCCAGCAGGCGTGCTTCCGCACTCGTATTAGCTTGCACCGGTGGTGTCTGTAGAGGAGGGCTACAAGCGCGGTGGGAGAGGAGGAAATTCCCCCAGATCCCGGCTAAGTGATTGAGGCAAGTGCCAATATCTAGAGCAAGGTGGCGTGTTGTGCGCGGTGAGTGTGTTGCGTCATCCCCGCACAGGGGGCTCTGCCTCTCCCTTTTATAGGCCAAGGGAGGGCAGTTATAGGTGCTGCACAGCAGCCGATACAGTGGTTATGTACTTATAAGCATGGCGTCGGCGGTCTTGTCCTGCGCGTCATGGTTCCTGGCGCGAGTTGGTGGCGCTCTCCGGCTTCTGCGGGCGTCGTGGCGGTCATCGTGACCCGTCCTGCTTTGACTTCGAGGGGCGGCCCTGCTAAATCGAGGGCCTATCCGCCGGGGGAAGGACCGGAGTTGGTGGCGCGGGGTGGCGGCGCGTCATCGGCGTGTCCGCACAGTGCCGTGTGTGCAGTCGCACAGTGGCCGGGATGGCCGCACAGCGCCCGGGGCGGTTGCACAGCACCCGGGATGGCCAGGCAGCACTGGAGTTGATGGAGGGGACGCGGCGCACGCCGCTCGTACGTCAGCGCCGGTCAAGACGTGCGTCCGCTCGTCATCCGTACACCTTTCAAGGGTGCCCCATGCCCTTTCGAGGGTCTTGTCTTGGGGGGAGAACGGAAGCAGGTCGCACAGTGGCACGGAATGACGCCGGCCTGTCCGCACAGGGCCGCGCGGCTCCCGCACAGGGTTAGGAATGGCCGCACAGTGACGGGTTAGGCCGAACTGTGGTTGTGTCAGACGACCTGACCGTGTCAGGTGCGCGGCGTGGGGAAGGTTTCCCCCTTGACTTCGGCGTCCCGCCGCAGGGCCGAGCATTAAATGCCGCTACCGAGCGGAGCGGGGGCGGTCGCCCGCTCGAGGGGGTCCGAACCCCTCGAGCGAAGCGGAGATCCGCTCGAGGGACCAGAACCCTCGAGCGAGGCGGGGATCCGCTCGAGGGACTGGAGCCCTCGAGCGAGGCAGCCAAACGGGCCTTCCAGGCCGCTGCTGGGCCGTGGCAGGTTGCGGGCCCGTGCGGTCCTGTGGCCAAGGATAAACAGTCCCTGGGCGGTTTTGCGTTTAACAAGGGTGATTATCCCCTTAGTTAGGGGACCCCTAATGACCGTCCCCGACAGATTTCTTTTAGGCGGTTCTGTCACAGCTACGCGCCACCCCTAGCCCCCGCCGTCGGAGAGAAGGTGTCGGCGGCGCATCTCGCCCGCGCACGGCGGCGGCAGAGCTCGGGCCGCGCCCGGCGGTGCATCTCGCCCACGCACGGCCGGCGGCGCAGCTCGGGCCGCGCACGGCGGCGAAGGAGGTTGGGCCGCGGCCGGCAGCGGAGCTCGCCCGCACACGCCGACGGCGGAGCTCGAACCGCGCCCAGCAGCGCATCTCGCCCGCGCACGGTCGGCGGCGCAGCTTGGGGCGCGCACAGCAGCGGCAGAGTTCGGGCCACGCCCGCGTATGCCAGCGGCGGAGCTCGGGGGCCAGCAGTGAGGAGAGGAAGGAGAAGAAGTCGAGGGCATTACGGTCAGAAAAGGCATTGTAATGTGTGGTCACCGTTTCATAATGGCATTTCAGCGAAACCTCTTTGCGGAATGGTATTCCAGTGAAACCCACTTTTGAGAATGACCAAATTGCAAATACCTCAGCCACCACAGTGGTAATAACAAACAATCCCAAAACTCTCAATACAGAGACGAATATCAATCTTCTCATCTCATAATGGAAACAATAACACATTACTAATGCTCAGCTTTGGAAACAATAACACATCTCATTTAGTTTCTGACTTCTATTTTGCCTTGGCAATTGGCATCACCACCGCCATGCTGCTGCCATTGACTTGAGAGTACTTTTTGTTGATCTGTGAATTCTGAAAAACATGAGTCCAGATGCCCGAACTCCAAACACACGAGGCAATCAAACTCTAATTATCAGGGCAATTTACAGTTCAAATAGGTAGTGTCTTGTCTGACCAGATCACAGCTGCTCACGTTTTGATGCAGCAACAATTATCAGGGCAAACTATCAACTACTGTAATTTTCTTTCTTCTCTTCGTCCATTTTAAGGCACAATTTCGCTAAATGTCTAGAAGAATTACAGGCGACATTCCCGCATGGACTCTGAAGATGAGGTAGTTTCTTGCCTGATCCCAGCGCAAAATGGCTAGACCACTCCACTTACAAGTTCAACACATTATTTGCTCAAGAGCAAAGCAAGCAACATGATATAAATCAGCAGCCTCAGATAGCTAATAGTAGCAGATTACTACAACTACAACCAAGCTATAAGCTTGAAATTAACAGAGGCGGCGCCGGCAGGAGCAGGACGGGCAGCTGGCACCTAGAAGTGAACTGCCACTGCCGGGGTGGCAATGCAATGGCCGCCAAGGCCTAGCTCACCGCAGGCGCGCCTCCAATGCCTTCTTCAGCTCCTCGCCCACGTCGCCCGGCGCGGCCGCCTTCTCGGGCGCTGGTTCCCTCGCGGCGCCCCGGAGCCGGTCCGGCTTCGAGGGGAACGCGTGGTAAGGCTGCGGCGGCGGCTGCGCGGTCGCCGCCACCCTGCCCTCGCCTCTGCCGGCGGCAGCCACGTGCCCGGTCCTGCTGCTGCTCCGGATCTCGGCTCGGAGGTCCTCCACGGCGCGCCGCAGCATCATGTTGTCCACGTTCAGCGACTCCAGTTGCCGCCTCACCAGCGAGAACGCCGCCGCGTCGCCGTCTCCCGCACCGTCCGGCGCGTCACCGGACCGCGGGGAGGGCGACTCCGCTCTCCTGCTGTCGGCGTCGGCACGCGGGGACTGCTCGATGGAGAGCTTGCTCATGACCAGCAGCGGCATCTTGCTGACGGGCGCGCGCGCCGCGCCCTTGCTGCTGACGCCGCCGCCGTCGGCGAGCAGCTCCGGCGGCACGCGCAGGCCCCAGTTGAACCGCAGGGTCGCCCTGCCCCACAGCGGGAGCACGCTCCGCGTCGTCATCTGCATCCCGGACAGCAGCGCGCCTACCCCACTCTTCGTCCCCGCCGCCGCCACGTCCGCCGCGAGCCCGCTCCCGGTGAACGAGAACGACGGCCTGTACACGAACTCCCGCTCGTGGCCGAGGCCGTCGCCGTCGGGAGCCCCCGCCTCCCCGACCTTACGGGGCGCCGGGGAGGCGGCGTCGGCAGAGCGGAGCGTGTGGGAGAGCGAGAAGTCGCCGAGGCGGGGCTTCAGCCTGAGGAAAAAGGCAGGCGTGGATGGGTCGGAGGAGAGGAGGTTGAACTCGGCGGCGAGCGCGAAGGGCGCGCGCGCCGGGGAGCCGAGCGGGCCGAGCCCCGCGCGGACGGTGAGCGCGAAGGGGAGGCCGGGGTCGTTGGGGCGGTACGAGAGGCGGAGCGCCGGGCCCGACGCGAAGGCCGTGGAGAGGTCGAAGCGGAGCTCCCGCGGGTCGCCCCCCGCCGCGAGGCCCGACTGGAACGGCAGCCCCAGCACGCCGATCGGCACCTTGACCCGCATCAGCGGCCGTTCGTCGTCGCGGAACTTGATCGACGCCTTCATGGAGATCGCCGATGGGTCGGTCGGGCAGATCGAGTGCGGGTGTCAGAGGTGGGTTTGCTTGCGGCGGAGATCAAGCAGCGTCGCCGCCGGCGAGACGGCAGGTGGGATCGATTGGATTGGGAGTGGATGGCAGAGGTGACTCGGGTGAAGGTGAAGCGTGTACTTTTCTTGCCTTCCCTTTCTGGTGTCTCCTTCCGCGTGTAATTACGGGCGTGCCATCCGCCTCCGCCTTTGGCTACATTTTTTTTTTTGAGTGCCTCCTTACTGGGTACAGCTGTAGCATCTCAGCGCTCGTTCCCGCCTTTGGCTACTTTTGGCGATCGACATCATTTCTGCAGAGATGCAGCGGCTCTACTGCAGGCTTGAGAAGTGTGTGGATGCACCTGTACACATCTGCATGTTTTGTCAAGATCAAATTGATTTCTAATGGCACTACTCATGGCTCTGTTCAGTTTCCGAAAAGTTCTCAAAATTTTCGCATTGCAGATTATGTTACTACTCACATAACAAATTTACTAATACAAAAATTTTATTACTCTCACCAAAAATTTCACCAACTAAACAGAATCACGATGCACAACCTCTTATGAACAGATATTGCACAAGATGGGATGTTGAGCAGCAAGATTGGGTCATAGGGGCTTTTTTTTCTTGATTGTTTGGGTTCAAATTTAAGGTGTGTTTAGTTCTCTAAAATTTTGGGGCCAAAATTTTAGGGATGTCTTTTCAGTTCTATTAGAGGTAGTAAACATCGAACATGAATGGACAGGAAATTCCGAGACGAGTCCATTAAGTCTAATTAATCCGTCATTAGAGATTGTTTACTGTAGCATGACATTGTAATCATGACATAATTAGGCTCATTAGATTCGTCTTGAAAATTAAGGTAGGGTTGTGGAATGGTTTTTGTCGTTAATTTACATTTAATACTTCCAATTAGTGTTCGAAGTTTAATGTGACGGTAGGTAGTGAAATTTTAGAGAACTAAACAGGCCCGGCAACTAACAAAATGCTATCATTTATTTGCTACTAATAATGTCATTATCTCTATAGAGACTTATGGCAACTAAGTTTGGAATACAGAAAGAAACATCAATGCCACTATGTTAAATCCTAGTACACGCTTCATAATGACGTGTAACTAAAAATACTATGACAAAATGTTCGGGGTTAATACACTTAATTTCTGCTCTTTCTCACCTCCGTTCAACCAAAAGTACAAGCTGGGTTATATAATCTAGAGGTGTCAATTAAGGTATTCAACTCGATATCCTCCGGTTCTTGTTGTCGCAGGATTCCTCTGGATCAAGATCTTCTCTGGGTTCGATGGTTGTTCCAACGACCTTTGTATCGTTGTCGAACGCGTCGTGTGGCCCTGTACCCAGCCTCCGCCTTCGCTGCCATCTTCACCAGTTATTCAGCAACTTGGCCTCCGACAGCATCGTGCATCCTCGGCCATCGTCTCTGCAGTTTGCCTCCACCTGCTTTGGAGGACGACGACCTTCTACTCGACGGCGACAACTTCTACAATATCCATGGTTCGTCGGCGACGCTTCTCCTCGACGTCGTCCACAAGCTCTACAAGCCTTCGCCTGGCGAGGCCCTTCCACAACCATGGCTCCACGCGTCGGTGACGCCTCTGCAGCCATCCGTCGGCGATCTGCTCCTCGGTGGCTTCTTCAGATTTGTGTCCTCTAGGGACCACGATGTAAAAGGCTCCTTTGTCAAGGGCCTTCTTGTAAGAATGTTGCTTTAATATAATATATGTGGTTTCTTGTCAAAAAAAATTAAGGTATTCAGGATGCATGTACTTTTTTACCACATGTTAGTGAGAAATAAAGATGAAAATCTTTGTCCCAACAAAACAAAGTCATAAATCCTCGATTGCTACTGATTTTTTCTTTACAACAGATTGCTACTGAATTGAAATGGTCACAAAACTTCGTAAAGTCAAGGCACTGTAAAATAGCAGTGCCAGCATGCCACCTTTGAGCAGTTGAGTTTTTTTTTTTTGGAAAATTGTGAGCAGTTGAGTGGGTGGGTGGATTTTCATTTGCCATGAGGGTGACATAAAAGAGATCAAATACAGTTCTACTCCATGGTTGTATTGTATTATTGTATACTCCCTCTGTCCAGGAATGCATGCAATTTTAGTTTTTTTCACACACACCAAGGACAAGGTGAAAAGACGCATTTGCCCTTGCTGCAGTGATGCGGATGAGGAAGGAAGAGTCTGGATAAGTGACGCATTTGTCCAGGAATGCGGATGCGGATGAGGAATGCATGTTTGGACGGAGGGAGTACCAGTCAAATACAGTCGTGTGAAAAAGGACAAAACAGAGGAGGATAAGTGTGAAACGGTAGCCTGCTCCGTGGTAAAATGGAGTAGGAGGCGCGAACGCGCTTGTAGCGCAGTGGTTCGCTCGCAGCGTGCGAAGCGGCCGGTCGGGAGTTCGACTCCTGGTCTCGCACCGGGGCTCAGTTCCCAGTGGGATTTTCCTAGAATTTGTTTCCTACAGGTTCTGGATATTCGCGTGATGTCATAATGGGACTACGGTGTGCCCGTCGTCTACGAGGTTCGTGCAACTTCGGTGATCTCCAGAAGGATGCGAGATGTGTATGAGTTGTAGTTCTAGAGGTGTGCGTGGGTATGGTGTGAGTGTGTTGAGTAGAGTTCAGATACTACAGCTTGTGTACTTTGGGATCCGGGCTAAAAAAAAATGGAGTAGGAGGTTAGGAGCACTACTGTGAAAACTGAAAAGAAAGAGCTTTGACCGTGCGAACTCTTGCACTTCCCCAGTCTTCTACCCTGCAAATCATCGATCAGAGGAGCCAGAGCCGTTGTGAGGAGACGGCCTTTCCAAAAGTGAGCAGTGAAAAACCCTCGCCAAAACCGCCTTCTCCACTCCAACTCCACGCCTTCCTCGATTCGCGGGCCGGTTGCTCCGCCGTCCGTACAGGCCGCGGCGAGGGCTGCGCGAGCGCGAGGGAGCAATGGGGGACCGCGCGACGAGCAGTGCGGCCGGGCCCGGGGGTGGCGACGGCGGCGGCGGCGGCGGCGGTGGCGGCGCGGGAGGGCGGGACCCGGACGAGGCCTGGCGGGAGGAGTTGAACGCCGCCTGGGACCAGAGCAAAGCGGAGAGGGCGGCGCTCCGGTCGCAGTACGCTGCCGTCAGGGGCGCGATACGCGGTACGTGCTGCGCGGCTGCGCCTCCCACTCCCCTCCCCTGCGATCCCGCGACGGCTCTTCGGTCGTGCTCGTGCCGCGCTTCAACTGCTCTGGTGTGCGATTTCTTACGGGCGCGTGTGTGGTTGCAGGGCTCAAGGATGACCCTGCTCTCGGCGAGTTCGACGCCGCCGTGGACAGGATTGAAAAGCTTCATGATAAAGGTGGTTCGTTTTCTCGTTTGTTCTCTTTCTTTTTATTTAACTCGTTATTATTGATTTATTTCCTTCTTGAGCGCATTAGTGCTGATCGTGTTCAAAGTTTGGTTGAGTGCTTCGCGTATCTGAATGCATCACCTCTTGTTAATTGGTTGCCGAGAATTAAGCACCAAAAATGTAAAATGCTCTCTTTTTTCCTTCTAGCGATACTGCAAAAAGGCTTTTTTTTTCCTTCTATCTATTTCCAACTTGACATTTCTAACGAGAAGTTGCTCAGGGAAATTGTGATGTACAACGTATCTTATATAAATTATCTGAATGTTCTTTTGTGCTTGCTGATCAATTGTCAGTGCAAAGACCACTGGAGCAGCTTGCAGATGGTTAAGCTTTGCTGGACCTTGCTGATGTTCTGGTCTCATCCGCCAAGGCGGAAAACAGAGATGGACCGACCCCGTCTGAATTTGTCACTGCCCTGCTCCGAAAATTTGGAAAAACACCCACACCCCTTGTTGATTCTAATGAATCATTCTCCTGGTCGAGTCTTGGTGCTGCAGTATCACCGTTGCTCATGACAGCTACGGGGTGCCAAACAATGTAAAATCTTCCTTCCCTGACACCAATATTTGTTGCACTTGCACTGATTAGTTTGTTCACAAGCTGCAGTTTAGAAGTCTGAACTATCTGTGTAACTCTCCTCTTTGATGATAGGAATGGTCCTATGGATCTCGCAATCAAGGAACGGAGCCTTGTTGTTAGAAGACAATCTGGGTGCTTAGACAATAGACCCGCAGAGGTGAGTTCGTCCATGCCTCTTCTTACCAATGCATGCAAATCAAATTTATTGGCAACTTGTAAGAATTTTGTTAGAGGTGAAGTAGGGAGAATTTATGTAACACCCCAGGTGTTTATTAAAGATAAATACCTCAATTAGTTGTGTTAATCAAGATTAATTAGTCCCTAAGCATGTTTTGCTTGATTGTGCACACTTTTGCACCTAAACCCTTGGTCAAACTCTCAAATCATGGTCAAACTCCTAGAGCTCCAAAAGGCTGATTTGGTTTTCTTGCGCGTTCTCCAAATTTTGCTATAGAAGTTCAAAATTCGGCCAATATAAAAGTTGCTCAGTTTTTCCGGGAACACATTTCATTCAATTACTGGCATTTCAAATTTTGAGGTTTAAACCTTCAAAAACTCAGTCAAAGCTCTGCTAAACAGTTTGACCGAGCCAAGAAAAACAGTAACTTCAAGCAAGTTTATCTCCAAATCTGTTGAGATTTTGATAGGTCGGCCTTTGTAAAAGTTGGAGCTGGTTATTTGCTCTACAACTTTTATTTTGGGAGATTTCGAAGTTTAGTTCAACTTTTCACTGTTTGAACCAGTCGAACAGGGCTACTCTGAAAAATTCCTGCACGTTCACGCGCTCTGGCCGCGACGTCGCGCCGCCGGCGTCCTTGGCATCCATACCCGGCCGGCGTAATCTGGTCCGTACGCCGACGCCCGGTGGGCCCAGGTGCGTGCGCACGTCCACCCCTCGCCCGGCCAAGTGGCCCCGCGCCTCAAGGCGGGCCAGGTGGCCACGCCACGGCCGCCGCGCCGCGCTGGCGTCCACGTGCCGCGCGCGCGTGCCCTGGCCGCGCATGCTGCGCGGCACCTGGCTGTCCCACGGGCCCAGGTGAGGCGCCCCTAGCCCAGGCGTGCGCCACGCCCCCCTAACCCTGTCGCGCACTCGCCCCTCGGGCCAGAGACCGAGCGCCGCCTTTTGCCCCTCGCCGCCGAACTCGCCCCTCCACCCCTTTCTCCTCGAGCTCCCAGTTCTTGCGCGCATCCACAGGCTCCTAGTGAACGGTCCCTCGAGCCTGCATTGCCCGCCGCACAGTCTGCTCGCCGTCATTGCGGCAGGGGCGGACGACCGCCACCCTCCTCGCCGCCGGCCATCGCCGGAGGCGTTTCCGGCCAAACCGACGACACAAATCGGCCTAGGGTGAGTCCAATCCCACCCCTAGCCGCTTGCACGCCGGAGTCCGGCCTCCTCCCGCCGCCGGCGAGGCCCTGCCGCCGCCAGAGACCACATTGCAGGGATTGAGGTCTTTGCAGGGTCTTGTGTGCAAGATTCCAGGGGCTTATCCGAAAAACGAATCTTAAACCTTAGATGCAAATTTCTGAAACTTGTAAAATCCGTAGAAAATTGTAGAAAAATCATAAAAATGCAAATCCAATTTTGTTGCTTTCCTGGTGAAGAACTCTACCTTTTCTAGAAAGGTTGTATAGGGTTTTTCTGTGTAGATTTTGAATTAAAAATTTAAACTCAGTTTGATGTGTTTTTAGTATAGTTTAAGTTATACACATGCTATGGAGTTGAATTTTGGATATGTTGCTCTTTATGGCATGTTTAGATTTGTGACCAAAGTTGCCATGAGTTTGATGTGTAGATCTTTAGTTATGATTTATGTAAGCTTTATGCTAGTTTAATCTTGATGCTTTTTATAGCCCCTTTAATAAACTTTTATTTAAGCACAAGTGCACCCTAGGGCTGTGTCTTGATGAATAGTACCTCTGGTAGAATGGATATGATTTTAGGGTGTGCTTTGGTTTATGTTTTGGATTTAATCTTGTGTAGGAGTTTAAATTAAAAATTTCAAAAATAATTTGAATCTACACCTATGCCTTGGCCAGAGGCTTAGATTTGACATATATGAGTTGTAGTAGAAAGTTGAGACCAAAAAGAATTGTAAATCTTTTTATAAGATTTAATTAAGTTAAATTAGGCTGAAATTTGTCTTTTTCTTATAAATTAATTTTTACATTACCTAGAGCTAAATTTTGGCGTGTGAGCTTAGTTTAGGTATATGTTGTTGTGTACCAAAAATTAGGACCAGTAGATGTGTTTTTAATTTTATATGAATTTTTGATGAAAGGCTAGCTAGATTTAATTAAATAGCAAATTCTCACCTTTTGTGTTTAAATTGAAAATGAGGTAAAATGTTTCTATTTGTTATCATGAAACACACTACCCTTGCTGTTTTGCAAAGTTACTTTACTTAAACTTGTTATATGTGTACACAATCACCATCAATTTAACTTTTAGTTAATCACCACAATAACCACACACCACAATGTTCTTTATGATAAATGTATAAGAGTAATTAAATGAATATGGCCAACAAGAGTTGGGTTTGGTGGTAATTCCCTCACCCATCACATCACCTAATGCATATGCATGCGAACGTGTAGATTTACCGGATGGGACGTACGCGCTCACTCAGGAGGAGGAGGGAGCATCTAGCGAAGAGGTGAACCAAGTTTGTGGGCATCAAGACCTGGACCAAAGTCCAGAAGAGCCCAAGGCTGTTGCTAGTGTAGAAGAAGGCAAGCACCGGTTGCATTAACCCAATTTCCTAACTTGCATTTTATTTTCGTATTTATGTTATGTTATGTGCATTTAAGTTTCAGGAGTTGTTTTGAAACCTAGTTGCATGATCCTTAGGACTCCTATGCTCTTTTACTAGTATGTTAGGAACGCTAGTGCCATGCTCTAAAGATACGGTAGAAGTTGAGTAATGACTCATTGCTCGCGAGATATAGGATGCTTATGTTGGAATCATAAGTTGGTTAATTGACTCGCTCATGTGGTAAGAGCAATGAGTTCGGTCTCGACCGAGTAGCATGGTGCTGGTCTAAGCTATTGAACGTACCAAGTGCTTGTCGGGAATGGGACCGGTAAGCCTAGTACCTAATGAACTAGTGCGGGGACTTTATCGTTACTACTCATGAGATGCTTCTCCCGGTTTGATCCCGGTAGTGCAAGTGTGATCCTGGATGTGCCGAGTAAGGGCGTTCCAGTAACCTTGTACTTAGGACTGTTGCGCCTGTCCCTAATCTGGGGAATGACGGGAACCGCTTGGTTGGGGTAGACCCTGCATTTGGTCTAGCTTCTTCCGTGTATCTTGGGTTTACCTTGCAAGGATATAAATCGATCGATCGTCGGTCACTCGCCGTTATCTGAGTCGGCTTGACCACTGGCTACCCCATGTTTATTTATGAAACAATATTGGATTAATATTGTTGGTTGATTAATCTTGTTTGCACAACCATGCTTGTCTAGCTAGGTGCTTACCTAGAATGGTTAACATATTAGAACTTGAGCTAAAATTTGAAAGTAAGGATCAACTCTTAGATGCTTTTGGCAAAACAAACCCTCCAGCCAAAAAGCCTTGCATGTCTAGTTGTGTCTTTTATTTTGACGGGTCAGTCTTGCTGAGTATTAGTATACTCAGCCTTGCTTGTTTTGTTGATTTCAGGTAACCCCATCTGGCCTGGTGCTATTCCAGATGGATGGGAGATTGAATGGGAGAACGATGATGAGGAGTGAAATGCATTGATGGCCTTCTGTGTGTATCATGCGTTTAGTTTAATTTTCGATGTTTAAACTCTGAACCATATTTACTTTTATGTACTGAAAAACCTAGTTTGTAATTTTAAGTACTTATGGACCTTTTATGTAATGTAATGTTGTACTCTGGTCCCGCCTTCGTGTGGGCTTAGCGCATAACTCGATCCTGTATAAGTGATTTACCGGGCATGACCCGGCAGAGGCGACAAAATACTTCTTTATTATTGCTTAATGGCCACGTGGACCGGCTTAGGCGATAATACGGAATTATTTTGTGCGGTTCTGTCACAATTTAGCTGCATCCTTGCAAGGATAACCTTCACAGTTTGCATATAACATCTTAATTTTTGTGTGCCTTAAGAAATAAGTCGAGCCACTACCAGATGCATCCTTAATCAATGATAACTTAAGTGTTTGCATACTTCTGAATTTAACCAATTTCCGTATTAATGATTGTGCCGATCAGTTCCCGTTGAATGGTGACATTTACACTCTACCTATGTGTTGGCCACGTGGTTGGTTTTCTACCTTTTTGCTGTTTCGAGTACTTATGTTGATCACTGAATCATTTTCTTTAACTTTTCTATCTATTTCAAGACATGACATTGTACTTATTTTTCAGCCTCATGAACTGGCACCAGACCAAGACGAAAGGAATTTCACCGACAAGAACATTGCTGTGATGTTTGACCTCCTAGAACATCACGGTAATGTAAAGCTGGAACGCCTCGTTTTGAACCGGGCGTCCTTTGCACAGACCGCTGAGAACATATTTGCACTCTCATTTCTGGTGAAGGAGGGAAGAGTAGAGATAAATGTGGTTGACAGTGGGGATCATTTTGTTGGTAAGAGCTTTTTCTGATGATCTATCCCACACACCAATGTGAACATTGTCTGATGTTGATCGATTTGTTGTTTACATTCTTATTATAGCTCCTACGGATGCTCCTGCAGCCTCCATGGATGTGACCAATAGCCAATTTGTGCTCCGGTTTGATTTTGGGGTCTGGGAGGTATCTACTGCAATCACGAAGCTTGGTCTTCCATCTTTACTAGTTGATCCTGCTATCTCTCATCCATATGATTAGGAAGTTTTTGTTTCCCCTTTTGTTCCTTGCTATAATCTGGCTTCCTTCATTTCTATTCCATGTATTGCTGTTGATATTTTGTTGTGTTCTATGCACTCACAGAAAATGAAATGCATGGTAAAGCCAGGGGAGGATCTGATGCCTCACAGAAGTAGGTATTGTGGAGGCAACTACAAGAACACAGAAGCACATTCTGCTCATGATGGTTCTAAGCTGGGTTCAGTTTCCGAGCGGCTGATAGAAGATGAGTTTGGAGAAGAAGACCCGGTCGAGTTCACAGATGACGAGGTAAAGAAGAACTTGGTCATCAATTGGTGCTCTGGAGATTACACTCTGAAGAAGAGAAAAAGACAGCATGCTGCTCGGATGTTGTTTTCTGCACATGACTAGAAAGTAAGAGCAACCGAGCAAGACGAACTAGCCTAGAGGACATAGCAAGTTGACACCATTTTGAAAAAACTGAATGCAAAGCAGTTGTAAGCTTTTGTTTCCCCCTTTGTTCCTGCTAGGAGAAATGATGCTTCAGAGTTCATGACTACAAAACAATCTGCACTAAATGCCTTTAGTTCAACATGATCTTGATTTGACCTTCTTTGACAAAAAAAATTATATATTTAATATGAAACAGTACAAATCCTGCAGAATTTAGCTTTCGAATTTGTTTTCTGCACCTGTCATGGCTACCGTATGTATATACAGCGATAGCTTTTTCCTTCTCTAGACTCTAGTGTAGAACAGAGTTGGCTGCTACACTTGTAGTCGCATGCAAGTTGGATCTGGTTGTGATGTTTATTATGAATTTAATTTGCCACCGTCAGTTAGATGAATGTACAGTAGGTGAAAATATTTTTGGATCATTCTTAACGAAATAGCTGTTTCTGTTTCATACAAAGAAGAATGCCCGTTATGTCCCAAGAACAACATGTTGAAAACTTTTTTTTTCTTCATTGGAATGTGAATAAGGTCTGAATTCATATGGGTAATTTTAGATTGGCTCCATACATATCTAAAGCTCTGAATTCTTCATTCACTACCCTGAATATTGAATGTGCATGTTGAAAAGATATATTCAACCTAGATGCTTATTGGTCTCTGCTTTTACGTGGACCAACAAAAGTTGCAGTGCACTGATATACTCCGATCTGGAAATAATCAACTTTGTATTCCCGGAGCAGAGTAACATTTCGGAACAGCATCAGTTTGGCTTCTACAATTGGTTTACAGAAATGGCATGGGCCATTGTTTTCCATTCAGAAACTGGGCTATACTATATAAGAAGAGGTACTGACAACATGCCATTCTGGAAAAAAAAATAGATTCATATCTGATCAGAGTGGGTCAAATCCATTTTCCAGAAAGGTATTGCACATTTTACTCGAGACACTGACCATGGAACTGATGAGGGAGAACTGAAACTTGGGGCCCGTCAGTGATAACACCAAAATATGGAAATAATTAGAAACTGGTCAAAAAGCTTTTGCATTGGGGCGTCAAATAGTATCCATACAATGTTATTTCGCATTGCAACAGATATCCAGCACAAAGGCAGCTAAGGACGGGCTGCTTAGTGTTACAGTTTGCTCCTTGACGAAACTCTGAAACCTCAGACTGAAGCTCCCCGTCAATTCAGAGTAATCTCATGATATTTATGTTACCTGATACCATAGCTTCAGGTTCCACATCAAAGTTGCCAAGTTGGACCCCTCTGGGACAAGAGACCAGCAATCCAGCGCCGTGACTGATACACACAGACTCCACTGATATATCTGACGTTACGGCATGCCGGAGATGAGAAAAGGATTGAGAGAATTCGCAGTTTACTTTTATTTGCTTGAGGGAATTGAGAGAACTGTAAATGTCACCACGCTAGGGATTTCTAGCATTTTCGGAAATCATTTTTCATCCCAGAATTGTTTGTGCAAACCTGACGGAAGCTCTGCATTCGAACAAAAATGGAGCGTGCGCGTTTCAGCCCTGCTCTCCGATTGGATGTTATACAGCAGCGAATTCATTGTTACGCCTGTGCACATTGCTGGTGATGCCGTGGAAGTTTGAGATTCAGAGATGCAAAGGGAGACCCTTTTCCCTTCGCACTCGATCCGGCACAATTTCAGATGAGAGAGAGCGACACCGGCCGAGCCGAGCAGAGTGCCGCCGTGCCTCATGAGCTAAGCCGGGCCCGTACCAGGGCTGCAGGGGGGGCACAGAGCTAGCTAACACGAGAGGCGGATCGATAGTTCAGCAGCATGACCCGCGGGCACGGCCAGTCCGAGCCCGCCGCCGACCGCGGCGGCGCACGCGCGCCCACCGGACTCCCGCTATACGCCGCCGACGACGAGAGGCGCGCCGAGTCCGAGATGTGACGGCGGGATAAACTGCTTCTGGTGATGGATTTGTGCGCATAGGAACCGAGCTGGTGCCGGACAGGGAGGCGCCGGAAGGACGCCATGGACGCGGTCACTCGTCAAGTCATCACGAGTCCATGGCAGCGTCCGACGCCGACTAATTGAGAAGGAAGCCTGCTTTATGGACAACAGCTCGCCAGTGCTACGCCGGAACTCCTCTACACGGAGTGGGGGCACCTGGGACACAGACCTCAATGGCCGCGGTGAACTGGGAGCGCGCCGGCTGGAGGAGGCCGGCCGGCGGGGAGACACGAGCGACGGAGCGAGCAGGACGACTAGTCAAAGTGGGGTGGACGGTATTTTTTCATTTACCGTCCAGGGTCAAGGTCCTTTGAACCGTTGGATCGAAAGGTTACGGCAGCGATTCGATGCGGCGACTGGCTTACTTCATGGACGAGCGCTATATGGGCCATACAAATCCAACAGAGGCCCAATTTCCTGAGCCGGCCTGTGTCGAGGCTTCAATTGATTTTTGGTCCACGCGGCCTGCCTGGCTGCTGCTGGACGGGGTCGGTGGACTTCGGGCCATGCGGTGACTTCGGCCTACTTGTTGCTCAAGGATACTGTAGTTAATATATTTCAAAATTGGAATTTGGAAGTTTTGGATTAACCTAAAAATCAATTTTTAGCTTTTATCAAAATTTATATAAGAATGCATTTACATTATTAAATAAGTGTAACATTGGAACCTATTTTATGATGAATTTAGCAACTTATCTAAATATCACGAAGGGTCTCTAGCCGCAGGCCCAGTTTTGACTTAGGGCCTGTTCTGTTTGGTGAAAAAGAATAGTGAAGTTGCAAATGAATAGTGCTGAAGTAGTATTTCTTGTGAGAAAAGATATGATAGATGTGATAGATGAATAGTGTTATTCACAGTTCCTTTTGAAGAAAAAGAACAGGTTATTGTGGAGTTTGGAATAAAAATATATAAAAAATAGGTCTGTGCGGTGATAGGATTGCTGTGAATTTTATTAGAAAATAAAAGATCATATAAAACAATAAAAAGGAACAAACGACTACAAACAATTTATGATCACCAACCAGCACAACAAAGGGAGACCCCCATACATGATCGAGAGGGCAGAGAAAAACAAAAATGGACACGACTACAAAAGGAAAACACAACATAAAAGCAAATACTTGAGATATATACAACGTCTACACATGATTTGTGAAGTGTAACTTGTGACAAAATTAAGTAGTCTGCAATTTGAAACGGAACTGATACGAAGCAAGAGTAACTTGTATAAGATCATCCACACTCATACTACTTCATATTCTCTTTTAAAACAGAATATTTATGTCTGGTCATCGAGATTCTCTCCTTCATATAATTTTTTTCCGCACCCGTCATCCTTCATATATCCTCCTCTGTCCCAACAACCAGCCATGGACCCACCTGTCAGCACTATTTTACACCCACCACCAACCCCATCGCCCTCCACCTCGTTCACTCCTCCCCACCGCGCGGGGATCCCCGGCCGGCAAACTGCGCCTCCTCTCCCTGCGCCCCCTCTCTCCGGCGACCGGCGCGAGCTCCCCAGCTCCCCTGCGTGGATGTAGAGGACTCCCTCCCTGCGCGCGCCCGAAGGTCGCGTCCGAGGCGTAGGTTCGACGGCCGGCGCGGCTCCAGCGGCGAGCTTCGCAGCGGCGGACGGACGAGCGCAAGCAGGCGGACGGGGATGCGACGGCGCGAGCTCCTGCGGCGGCCAGAGGAGCTCCCCGCCTTCTCGAGCAGCCTCACGGGCGACGGCGATGGCGTTGGCGACGAGCCCCTCTTCTCTCTCCCTTCCGGCTCCTTTCCGGCTCCCGGCGCGGACAAACTGTCGACGTGTAGGCCCGCGCCGTGGCAGGCTTTCGCGTTATCCCGGATCCCTCTGGATCCAGAGGAAACGGGGGACGCCACGATTTTGCCGTGGTCCCTCCAGGACCCGCTGCAACGCGCTTTCCGAGAAAAGTCTACGACAACCGGATCACAGAGGTTTTCCCGGACGCCAATGCGGGTAGGCTAACAACTTTATTTCGGTTTTTTTTCCCTATATCCAGAAACGTTACAAAGTTTTTATGCTTTCTCCTGTGGATGCTTTTACTCTGCTATCTCTAGGATGTCGAAAGTCGTGTCCACTTCTTGGATTCATCGCTGGCTTCGCTGCCCGATCAAACACACTTCGACAATTGACATCTCAGGGCAACAGTAGTTGCTGAACGATCCTTCTTTGCCGCAGAAGACTACAGTGCGGTCCTGTGAAAAGATCTCTGCTACAGTTCCATCCCAGTTTCTACAGTAGCCGACGCTGCCGGCCTGGGCGTTTACCATCTATGGCTGCAGCCTGCAGAGATGGAGCAAGCGGCGACAAGTCGGTGGCCGGCCGGCCGCGCCGGCCGGAGTTGATGGGCCGACAGTTCGTAACAAGCCGGCCGGCCACGGGCAACCCGGCCACATGCACGGCGCCTTCGCATCAGTACCGGCTACAGGAGGCTACAGAGAGCTCCGCCGGCCGGCCGACAGCAATTTGACAAGAAGGCGAGCGATCGCGAGCGTCGCATTCATGGAGGTGCTCTGCTTTTCTCGTTCGTTGCCGATCCACATCCACCACTGTTTGATGCGTAGGGACTGCTTGTAAGCTGTAACTAGGGGGTAAAAGTGTGACACGGTAAAAGCATGGGCCTAATTAATTAGCACGGTAATTTGTTTAGAAGTTTATTTCTTTTACAACGTGAACCTCGACTCACTTGGCCAAAAGTACGCTCACGAATGGTTACACATGTTAGTTACTTTTCACTCTAAGGGGGAAAAAAATCAGACTTCTCATTTAGGGCGTGTTTAGTTCCGTAATTCTCAGAGAAATTTCTGGAGTTCTCTTTCAAAGCTTATTAGGAGTATTAGATTTAGACTAATTATAAAACTAATTACATAGATAGATGCATGGGAAATCATGAGACGAATCTATTAAGACTAATTAATCCATCATTAGAGATTGTTTGCTATAGCACGATGTTGTCTAATCATAACATAATTGGACCCGTTAGATTCGTCTCGAAAAATTAGGAGGACTGTGAAATACGTTTTGTCATTAATTCATGTTTAATACTCTTAATTAGTGTCTGAAGATTGATGAGGAAATTTTTAGAGAAATGTTTGCAAACTATACAAGACTTTATTTATGTATTTGTCCATTCGATCTTGACATGTTTCTCGATGGGATATGCCTTAAAGTGATGAGTGCATATTACTCGCTCGGTTTTTAAAATATGACATTTAGGACAAGTAAATTAATTTTTTTTGAACTAACTCTTTTTTTCTAAACATTATATATTAAAGATGGAGGTAGCACCTCCTTGCCATCTCATCGAAGTAAAAGTGAGAGCGTGGTTATGTACTCCCTCCGTCTCGTAAAAAGTGCAATTCTAGTGACGAGGCTCTAGACCAGGGCTCACCACGACCACCAAAAAACGCAGTACGAACTGACACACCGTGTACTTAGAGGCCTATACAATGAGTACTACGCCCCCGAGTACCCGACAGCCCGTACGACTAGTTTCCGTCATGGTCGGGAGCTTGGCGGCCCACGCAAGTGGGCGCCCCACTCCTCCGAGTACATGACGGCCCATCCGACAAGATCCAAGTGTTTGGGGGCCCATACGACAAGTCCCCAGCTACATGGCGGCTCGCACGACAAGTTTCTGCCTCCTCTCCGACTACTCGTTCGCACGAGTAGTTTCCGTCCCGCCTCCGGCTACTCGCTCGCACGAGTAGTTTCCGTCCCCGACAAGTCCAGGCTTCGCAGCGAAGGCAACCCCAACATGGGTCCACTCCTGATATAGCGGGATATCCGCGCATGATCGCTCCGCGCCGCCACGTGCCGCTCCCTCCATGCCGGGCCGTACTGGCAGGGCCTGTCTGGTGTCAGAAGGCATGGCCGCCCACTGCGCCATGAACGGCACAGTGCACGCCACCTACTACGCCACGAACAGCATAGTGTGGGCCACTCCGCTCACACAGGGCCCCCACAGTACCCAGGAAAGATGCTCACCTACCCTGCTGACAGGAGTAGGGTACAGAGCCTACAACCTACGACTACCAGACTACTCGGAGACGAGCCCGAGGAGTCCCGAAGACAGCTACTCGGAACCTGCGATTCCGGGAGGCCTATACCATCACCAATTACTTCGCTACAGTCCGTAGCCGCACCCGCCGCATCACCATACCGATCCGACGTGAGGAAGGACGCCCTACACTGTAATCTAGTTTCCATTCCTGTTTTTACCCCCCATAGGCCTCTCCCTTGCAACTATAAAAGGGGGAGAAGGGGGTCGCATGTACACACGCTTACACTTACGCTCACACACACTCTCGATCGATATCTCATCTCATAACATCCCATAGTCGTTCACACCCATTCACGTACGCAGAACTCTGCTACGAGAACCATGTGCACGCGCACAGGGACTTGGGCGCAGAGACCCTCTCCCGACCAGTTTGTAACCCCTACTGCAAACACTTGAGCATAAAGAACACCCCTCCTCAGACTGGACGTAGGGTATTACTCTCCGGAGGCCCGAACCAGTATAATCTCTTGTGTCTCTTGTGCAACCGTGCGGTTCCCGACACGCGATCGTATAAATTTACTTGCCGGCGGTAACAAATCCTGACACCTAGCATTTGAAAAAAAAATCTCACAAAAGTGCAATTCTAGAAAATAGATCTAATTAACTACCTAATTAAGTAACCAGATCGGATTTGCATGTCAAAACTTACTCCATATGGCCCACAAATGAGGGTATTAGAGTCTTTTCGCGCAACCACTAATCTGTCTTAGAAAAATTAGAATCACACTTTTTATGAGACGGAGGAAGTACAATGTGTATTACCTCTTTGTCGTCGAGCAGTTAGTTTTGGGTGGTTGCGACTTGCGAGTGAACTTGGAAAAGAAAGTATTTTCGTGTGTGGATAGTTGGAAAAAAACAACTGCCTAGGCGACATCATGTTCGGCTGATCTGTTGAATAGTATTCGGCTGATAGAAAAAAGAGTTAAATACGTCATTAGTACATAAACTTGGCGAGTGGGTGCGCTTAGGTACATCATCTTTCAAATTGTTCATTTGAGAGCAACAACTTGGTAGGTGGGTGCGCCTTGGTACATCATCTCTCAAATTGTTCATTTGGGGACAACAACTTGTCAAGTGGGTGCAGATAGGTCACCAACTCACCATGACTAACACCGGGCCAAAAAAAGCTACGTAGGTAGCAAACGTGCTATGTTTTTTTTAAAAAAGTTCTTGCTAATCCTACAATTTATTTGAGTTGTATTCATTTTCATATTTGGTTTTCGCATTTCCTTTAGCCTCAAAATTCATTTGTAGGTGTAGATTGAGCAGAGCACTGTTCTACATATATCATCTCTATTTATTGCCAAATGACCTCGACTCACATCTATAGTCAATTATATTATATCTTGGCCTGCAACATATTTAAATCAACATCGATTTCATATCTAGGCATCCACACGTTCCCTTCTTCAACTTAATCAGTCAGAATATAGTGTTAGCTTCACTTTTAACTTAAACAGACATGACATAATGCTAGTTTGGTTGAAATTTTGCAAGCAAAACATAGTGATCCTACAAAAGATCCTGAAAACCTAGTGATCGTCATGATAGAACAAGTGGTTTTTTAACGAGTATTAGCTAATCCGTATATCAAGGATTTTAAAAATATATATATTCGCTAACACATAATTTGTCTATGTGGTTTTTTCTCACATGTTATCTCGGTGACCCATCCGCACTCACCTACCAAGTTGTTATTCTGAAATGAACAATTTGAGAGATGGTGTACCTAAGTGCACCCACCTGCCAAGTTGTTGTTCTCATATGAACAATTTGAAAGATGATGTATCTAAGCGCACCCACTCACCAAGTTTATGTACTGATGATGCATTTAACTCTAGAAAAAAATAGTATTGTGTGAGAGGAAATAAGTCGAAACAAGATGAAATAAGTCGAGCCGAAACAACCCGAACAGACATATTTGTCCTTCTGAATTGCATTTACTATTTCGTCTGTTCCAAATTACTATTAATTTTGATATGTTTGAAAAATATATAGCATTTGACATACATTTAGATAAGAGTAAAGTGTACAGCCGGTCCCTAAACTATCACAGGTGTGTCATTCTGGTTCATGAACACTCAAATTGACGTCAACAGGCTCACAGTTGGAGTGGTAAATGCATCTGGCTGGGGGGCTCCCACCCAGAGTTCAAATCCTGGGTGCGACACCATTTCTTTGAAATTTGTGTTGTGGGGTACTCCCCTACAGTTTTCTTTTCAAAAAAAAACTCCCAAATTAACCGTTTAGGTCTTCAAACTTGTTGGGTTGTGTCATCCCAGACCCTAAACTTGTAAGTCACTCATTTAGGTCTTCAAACTTGTTCAATTGTGTCATGTCGGTCCTCAAACTTAGTTTTGAATCTCGTCTAGATCAAATCAAGACGATCTAAAAACTTTATATAACAAATAATTCATGTTTTTTCATATGACCTCGAATGAAGGCAAACTTTATATAAAAGTTGTAGCCCTCAAAGCGATCTACAACTTTATAATTAAACTGTTTTTGAATTAAAACTGTTTAGGGTCTCTAAATATTGTTGTATGGTTATAAATTTTGAAAGTTAAAATTATCAAACAATTTTGGATATTGGCATGGTCTATATAAAAGTTATAGTGATCAATATATCTACAATGTTATAGTTGAAAAGTTTTTTATTTGAAATTGTTTAATATTCCAAATTTTAATTTAAAATTTTGAAATCTATAAATATACAATAATATTTTTATCCTAAACAGTTTTAGTTAAAAAAACTATTCAACTACAAAGTTATAGATCTCATTGAGGGCTACAATTTTGATATAAAGTTTGTCTTCATTCGAGTTCGTATGAAGAAATTATGAATTATTTTTTATATAAAGCTTTTAGATCGTCATGTTTTGATTCATAAGAAACTCAAAACCAAGTTTGGGTACCAGGGTGATACAGCTGAACAAGTTTGAGAATCTAAACGGTCAATTTGAGAGTTTATGAACCGGGATGACACGACTGTGATAGTTGAAGGACCGACCGTACACTTTACTCCCTCCGTCCCGTATTGTTCGTCGTTCTGGCTACAGGTGCATGTCCCTTAATAATCGTCGTTCACTAGTTGCAGGGTGTAGGCAGTAGGTGACAGTACCTTGCGTGTGCCTCGCAGCAGAGTGTGAGCAGGCTTGTTTAATGTAAACAAATCGATGTTGTGTGAGGCATGAGTGGGCATCGATGGCTTATCCATCAAAGCTGTCATGATCAATCATTTCTACCTATAGGGGTGTTAGGGTCTTTACGAATTTGCATTGGTTGCCACCATGTTTCCCCGACGACTATCAAACTGGGACAGAGGGAGTACTCTTTAGATAAATACTATGTGTAGATAAAAGCAAAAGTTAAAATAAATGGTGGTTTGAAATGAACGGAGAGTACCCAACAAGATCATTTGTATTAAGCAACAATTCTGGAACGAATGAGGATGGAATTTGTACCAGATAAGCATTACATTACTATCTTTTTTAGAAGAAATATTAAATATATTTTCTTTTCTAAAAATTAGTAAAGTGCTCGTGCGTGCCCGCACGTGTCTATTAATTTTTTACTGAAACAAGCTTGGTCGTATATTTTCAATGAAGCACGGCACAAGCACATTTACATCCAGCAATTTTCTCGTATGTTTTCGGGAGCCGACGTGCTTTGCCAAAAAAAAACATTTTCTACTTCTTCCTTTCGGTTTCGGAGGCGCGGAAGAGTATTAGGATTACAAATCGAATTTGCGGCTGGCCGCGGCACCCACGGTGATGGGCAGGCCGGGCGCGGGTGAGGCCGCGTTATGGTCCTTTGCGTGGCCGGCGGCTACCGGCCGTGGTGGCTGATAGGCCGGCCATGTCGTCTGGGTGCGCGTGTAGTCCCGCCGACGGTAGCTGCTGGGCTTGATGTGCTGTGAAGGCATGTTGGTTATCTAGCAGATGTAAGTCACATAGGAGCCCTCGGCCAGTTTCATCTCTTTTTTTTAATCGACAGTTTATTAATGCATCCCAATTTTGCTTAATTAAAAAGCAATGGCTTAATTAAATTATGCTTTTGTGTTTAGAAATAGTACTAATCCATCACACACGCTTATCATCAGTAATTTAGCAATTCACAATTTCAAAACGCTGCAGATGCGTAGGAATTTTAGACAAGATCACACGCATGTTACTCATTACAGTGGTAGCTGGAAGGCATTACATGAGCAAACAACACATAAAAGCCACAGATAACATACCCGAGCAAACCCTTGAGATTGGCTGCAGTGTTAACTAAATAAAATACGCTTTATGCTCTGAGGTGGACCACAATGGGGCATGCAGTCTGGTCAATTGCTCATCCATTGGAGTATAGATTCATATTTTCCAACAATAATATCTTTGTTTTCTGTAAACAGAACAGCACTATCTGTAAACAGAACAACACTACTGCAGTTTTCCTCAGAAATTCACTTGATCATTTAAGAGGATGCAATGCAAACTCAGCAAGAAACCACAAAAGCTGGCACCAAAATTTTGCATTCCATAAAAAAATTGAGCACCTCGTCAGGAACAAACCAAATTCAATTACCCATCCATGACTGAACATGTGGAAAGAACCAAGGGACATCATCGATGGCAAGGGGAGGGGGCGGGCGTTATCAGATTGTATAGGGAATACCTGGAGCCCTTCACGCCAAACGGACTAACCACTCGGTGGTCCGGAGCAGGAGAGGTGCGGCGAAAGCATTATAGCTCCAGCACTGGATGCAGCAAACCAAATTCGATGAGAAAACGAGTTTGAATAAGAAACGGATGAAATCCACCTTTCTCAATGCGGAAGCCGCTGATGCCACCACGTCGGCCTCCGTCGCGGCGGGCGCATACGGCGGCCTCATGGAGGCCCTCGACGGCCAGAGCCGGACGCCGACCTCCCCCGCGACGGGCTAATCCGGCAGCAGCGAGCACCGGGAAGTAGTCGGAGAGGTTTGGCGCGCCGGCGACCACCACGGCCTCTCGCACCACGTCCTCGAGCTCGCGCGCCGTCGCAGGGTCCAGCTCCTCATAGAACATGGTCCGCCGGTCCCGCGATGCGGATCCGGGGGCCACGGTCGGGGGTGCGTGTGGAGGAGGCGATTCCGGGGGGGGCGCGGGCGGGAGGCGGATTGACGCGGGTGGTGGGCGAGCCGGCGGTGCAGGTAGTTTTTTAATTTGACATGTGGGTCAACGCACGGTGGGGGATGGGTGGTGGGCTCAAAGCGGTTACAGGGGGTGGGTAGACACGGGGTGGGTGAGAAAAATATTACGTTTTTGGCAGAAATGCTCCCCAAATTGTGATTTTTATAGTTGTTCCACCTTTCTGGTCCTCCTCTAACCTTACGGGTGGGTCCTGCGTGAGGGGTAAGGCAGGCCCAAATTAGGTGAGAAGCGTTTTCAATTGTTTTCGTTCTTTATAGTATATAGAAAGGGAGGCCGGAGGTAATCCAGCCGTTCAATTCGGCAGGTGCTTCAATCTCCCACTCCTTATTTAGTTTCATCCATTTTTCTCCACTTAATCATTCACCATCACATCGAGCCACATCTTCTTGCACAATGCATCCTAATACAGTAATACGCACTTTATAATCCGTGTGGGCGACTTGGGCACCGAACCCTAGTGCCGCCCAACCCCTCTCTCCCCTTCTTCCAAGCCTCACCGCCCCCGGAGAAGGGCTGCCGGGAACCCGCGCAAGCTCTCGAGGAAGGCGGTGGCGAGGACTTCGCCTGGCGAGCTGAGGGCGCCTGCGCGGAGGGCTCCTAGAGGCCATGGCGGCGGCACCACGGAGAAGCGCGACGAGACACGGTGAGGCTGCAGATGGGAAGCCTGGGAAGTGGCAGTGGATGGTGTATGATGGTGGTCCTCTCCAGCCAGCGGCGACGACAGTTGTTGGTGGCGCAGCGACGTTGGTTGGCGGCAGTGCCGCCGATCTCCGTTGACACGAGGGCTTAGGGCACCAGATCCGCCACCCTGGAGGGCTGATCGGGCGCCCCCGAGCCCGGATCTGTGCCTAGGCTTCGCCGGCGGGCAGGTTGCTGGTGGCTGTCGACCGTGGCACGGTCGTGGCCGGCTGTGGCCGGCCGTGACCGGCCGTGATAGGCGGCTGGTGGTGGGGTGGTTTCTGCATCTATCAGCTTGCTACAGCGTTGCAGGTCATTTTTTCGTGCAGCAAGATGGGGTTGCTCCGGCGAAAATCTTGGTGACGGCGCCCCCGAGCGGGCGTCGATCTCCCCGTTGGGGGCACCACTGGGGAGCTGCTCTACCTGTTGCATGAGAGGTCTCTGGGTGAAATCCCTATCCACTCGTGGATGAGCATCGGCGGCGCCTTTGGCTTCGCATCCTCCTTTGAGGCGTCGTCTCTTGGACTTGGCTTGCAGTGTCATTGGTGGGAGAAGGTTGTCTAGGATGTGTGGCCCGTTCGGTGGTGGTAGCTCATCCATAGCTATCGTTGTGGCGTCTATCTACGACGAGTGCAAACTTCATGGCGAGGAAGTCGGAAGAGGGCCCACTGGATCCAACCTTGGTCAAAGTTCTGGGTGAAACACGTTGGGTTACACAACAGTTAGCATTTTGGACACGACAAAGTTTGATGCGTAAAACACCAGATTGATCTTTTCATCTATGATCCAATTCTTCGTCGGTTCATGTTGTCATATATCTTCAGTGATCTCTCATGGATTTAAGATTTATGTAAAAGTGTTAAAGCTAGCAAATTGCACCGGTGTGAAGAAATCGATCTTCATGGTGACAGCCTTGGTTGTGTAGGATCAAGGTGCGCGGAACGCATACATTTACTATGTGCTTAAGGTTGCAAGATGTGTCAGGACGATGATTTGGACAGGACTTAATTGTGTCGAAGGTTTGGATATAGTGGCTTGGGAGTTAGTGGCAACCATTTTAACTCAGCTAAGGCTTAGGCTAGACCTTGTGTCTTTTTGTTGTGATGGTAGTCAATTGGAAGTAGCGGCTTGTTAGTAAACACTCTGTGACATGATAAATGTTCTTTGTGGTTTGCTCCTCTATTCCTTTGCATGTGTGCTTTTAGGATTGGAGCTTTTCACTTTGGTTTTGTAATAATGTAAGCTGCATGCATCTTTGATGTAGAGGCCGGAATATCAATATATTCCCATTTCTAAAAAAAATACACACTTTTTTCATAACGTTTCTCTCAAGTACACTATTTATTTATGCAAATTTGCAGTACTAAACAACCCCGTGGAGCCAGCAGTGGGGCAGAGTGGGGACACAAGCCCCCTCCCCCAATGTTGATAAAGAAGGGTGATGAACTAAACACTATCCAATTCACCTCCCAATTTTCCATTCACCTGTCACATCTTTACTACTTTTTTCAAACTAAACACCTCATCACACATCCTCTCTATGCACACGTTCTGATGCACTATTCTCCCATCACATTCACATCACTTTTTCCAAACAAAACACCCCAATTTTCCAATATTCATCCTTCTTTTCTTCACCCCATCTATCTATTATCTTAATACTTCAGTGTTAAAAGAAGTTATCACATTCACCGAGAGAATTTAAAAATTCTCACGTTAATCTAAAAAAGAGAAGAATATGCACCGTTGGATTTTATGAAGATCTAGCGGTCTATAGGAACCTAAAGAGTCCATACCTCTATTAAAATGAATAATTAGAATAGGATATGTTGACCCACGACTCCGACTCTGCCAAAATTAATTCAAAGAGTCTATTGGATTTTATGAAGATCTAATGATCCATATTAATTCAAAGAGTTCACGCTTGATACAACTAATAAATAGTACAAATCCGAAATTAATAATTATGGATAAGTAATAATTGGACTTTAATATTATATCACATTTTAGATAAACCAAAAGAGTCTGTATGTACAATTGATAAAAAAAGTAAAAAAAGGAATATCTAAATCAACTTGAAACATCTATCCTCTTTACGTAAAGAACATGTATAACACTTAGGTAGGCAAAAAAATTGCAACTATGTTGTAGCTAGCATATGACTATTATATTTGAGCCAATTAAAACATCGATCTGATTTTTGAACATGATTCAATGGCAACTCGAAATTGCACTTTTGTAATTTTTGAAGCATAAATTTTAAAAAGAAATACTTCATCATTTTTGGTACAGACAAAACCCCATATTCTAATCTATTTTGAACTTGATTCAATGGCAAGAGTGAGGGAGAGAAAACGATCAATAGCTCTACCTGACAACATAGATAGGAAGAAAAGGAAACTGAGCTAACCGCTAGAAGAAAAATTTTAATTTATCATACCCGAGGCGAGAGAAGATGCTATCTTACCTGTGCACATATGATCAATGTATGCAAAAGTTTTTTTTTAACTCGACGCACAAGTTATACATAGAGTTGAGCACAAAAACTAAGTTAGTAAACAAAACTCGACCTGCGGGGAGTAAGACCACCGTCACAATAATGTATTAAGAAGAAGGTCTTCTCATACAAGTCGAGAAAATATGCAGGTGCAAACTCCTGGGTTCGAACCTATACTAGGAGGGATACAACTGGTCACTCTTACCATCGCACTACATGTCGGCGGCAAGAGTGGTATCTTGGTAAAACCGAACAAGATAAAAAATGCTAGCATCGCTGCAATACTGGACCTACTAGGATGGTTTCTGAAATAGGAGATAGGGAATTGTGAAGTGTCAACGAATACCAATAAAAATTGTGGCTATAGTCTAATCAAGGTAGTGAAATAAATAGCTCCAACTAAAACACGGTGACATAATTAAAGAAACCTAAAATAAATAAGTCCTAGAAATAATAGCACATAAGAGTGCTTCCGGTTCCCAATAAGTTTGGTCTGCAGTGGAAGCACAAAATTTCCCTCTTGAATTCCCCATTATTTCAGCATCCACAGAGCTTTGAATGTGTTATCATCCTCACAGGTTCGGCTTATGCAACATACACGAGTAGATGGATTCCTGATCCGGTACGGGATCGCGGAATTCATCCAGAAGTAGGTTGTAGACTCCCTGTGCTCCACCAGCCTAAAGCTTGACAACACTGTTGGCCGTGCCCGTGCTTGCGATGGCGACCAAGCAGATAATTAAGGGTGTCCTTTGGCATGTGAAAAATGGTGAGTAAGTCGTCACCCTAAGCATTGTGCCAGTGCAAAAAGAATCATCATGAGTGTAAAGTGACTTGAAAACATATTTCCGCGTGACTCCACGACAACCAAGACAAATTAACTGTGAATGACTAATGTATGCATGCCACCACAAATAAACAACAATACTAAAATAGTGCATTGTGATTCGATGGACGATGGCGTGAGTTATATATAGAACTAAGAAGTTTAAAAATCGAATAAAGCAAGATGAATAACCATAGTAGTCACTTGACATGGTCGAATGTTACTCTAACCAATGGCCCATTCAACTATATTGTGTCTCCATCAACAACTTTGTCAGGAGCATTACACAGCTTGCCTGGGTGTGTGACCTTGGGTGTCGTGGTCAACATTTGTGTACGCGGCTACAACAAGAATGATTGTACGAAAGGCAAAGCAATGCAAACAATCTAAAAGAGATTTCAAGACATGTAACATTAGAATGTGCATTGAACCACTTGCCATCCTTTTTGTTTGGATTTTACTTCAAAATAGCTATTGGCCATGGCGAACAATGCCACTATAGTTTGGCATTGATTCAATCTCGAGCTATTATGTTTAAATATCTCTTCATAAATAACACAATCGTTCCAACGAATAAATTATTCTTATGTTTACGATTACTAATTGTGTTTACCAAGCATCCCTGTGAGATTATTGCTTCCAATGTATACATATTCAAAGGAAAATAGAAAAAATAGATTGACAACAATACACACAATGATTATATGAAAAATTTGTGCAAATATAAAATGGTGCATTTACCATCTTGACTTCAAGGCATGCAACATAATTTCATTCACATGCTTAGAATGCCACAAAAGGTGGAAGAGCCAATCTCTAACTGGGTGTGAAGCATGACACCACAATCAAAGTGATGACAAACTAAACCTCGGCAACAAGACGAGTTGGGCAACAAGACGAGTTGGGTATTGTCAGGTAAGATGATATCTCGAACATGTTATCAGAGAAGAGGAAAAGTTGAAAAAAATGAAAACTCATGCATACCAGACCTCCTAAAATCTTAATGGGAGCTCCGAGAAGATGTGCAATACTAAAGCTAAAGAGCAGCTTAGTTAACGAATAAGGGAGAAGAATCTAGGGGGGGAGGGGAGCGAGAAAATGTTGGAAATCTTTGGATCTATAGGTTTTAATGGACAAAAACAACTATATATATGGAAGAGAATAAAAAAAATATTTGACTACCAATTTAAAAATACACTAAAGTATCACTCAGAATAAATTACAATAATATTTTCTAAAATAATATAGTATTATTGCGGCTAGAAACCAATAGAATATCGCCAAGTTAGAGAAAGGATCAGAGAGGGAGCAGATGAAGACAATTGGAGAGGAAAAAGAAAGGTAATAGTTCAAGGGTGAGTTATGACACTGGTTACTTATCACAAAATTTTAATGGAGAGTTGGGTAAAAGATGATATTATAATATGAAATAAGTTGGTATGTATAGCTTATAGGATAACTATAATATAGATTATAATTTGGACTATTTGTTGACCACTTTTGATAATATAATCTAATTATACAATCTAGGGTAAAAATGCTCATAGTCCCTGGCATACATCCATTTGCGACGAATGCAGAGTTGGAGCACAACACAAATCATGACTGGGAGACACACCTGAAGTGGCAATGCAAGTGATAGAGTACCCACATTAGGACATTGACAATGAGGACGCCGGAGAGGTTGGACATGAAGGATATATATTCGAGGGTATCTTCTTCATTTGCAGTAAGAGCGGTGGCTCATGGACCAATAAAAGATCAAAGAAATAAAAATATATTTGTGTGAATGTGCACGTCTACCCGATTCCATCTATATTGTTTCTCACAAAATGAAAAACTATGAGCTTGCCCAATTGGACCTAACAGTTGGAAGGATTGTGTCTATTCGTCAGCTCCTAAAAAAACAGACTACATATAAAAACTACTAACTCACCCATATCTCCTAAACAACTTTTTATGATATCTCTTTCATTATGAATATATATTTTGCACCACATAATATGTAAGTTGGTACCTTTGGTCTGCACGGTGTAACAAAACATTCAAAATTAAAAAAAACAAAATTAGGTCACTTGAATATACTCATTTCAAGTAAAACAAGAGTAAAATATTAGTATGCAAAAAAAAAAAGACTAGCCACGAAGGCGAGGCCAGGATGGGGATGATTTGCGTGGGACACCTCGTTAGTTCTCCAAATTATAAACACATCCGAAAGAAGGAGAGCTCCCAATTCTCAATCCTGCCTTCGCCACGGACAGGGGTAGAATTTAATCATGAGGGGCTGCGAGGAGGACATTGGGAAGTACACACACATATAACAAAAGATTTCCCGCGTCATCCCTCCTAGAGGATCGGCATCATGTTTATTTTGTCCGGTCCCTGAATCGCAATTTACCCATGCCAAACACTGAAACACACGGGTCATTTGATTGAACAACAGTTTGTACCAATTGTGCTTTGACATCCGGCGATCGACCTGGCCTGGGGTCAGCAGGGCTACTGGCTTTTACACGGGAGTTAACAGGAAGTTCTCTTCCAGCTAGCTGCTGCCACCAGCTGGGCAGCTTGTTGACTTTGGTGGCACAGCGCGCGCGCGGCGGACGCAGCGCCGGATCATGATCAGACGAACGAAAGGAAGAGATCGCTGGCCTGCCGCTGCAGGAAGCAAGCCAAGCAGCAGGATCCATCCCCGCGATGCCCGATTAGGGGTCACGTCGGCGCCGTCCCATCGCCTTGAGGAGCACCACGTCACGGTGCATGCATGCTGCCGCTGCCCCGTTGCCCTCGCTCGCTGCAGCGCGATGCCTGATTCCTCCCCATTATTCCTGCCTGCCAGCGCTACCGCTACTCCTCCTCCAAGCAGAAACAGCATTATTGTAAGCCGTCAAATCATGCATCCCCATCCTGGCCTCGCCTTCGTGTGTCGTCCTGCTCCGGCCGCGGCCGCCCCAGCGCCCAGCGCCCAGGCCCCGGCCCGGCCGGCCAGGCCACGCCTCCACCCATGCTAGCTGACGGCCTGGCCTAAATCACATCGATCTCGATCGTGTCTATCAATCCTTCAGTTCCGGCCATCACTACACACCCGCTTCTATTTAAACCTTAATTTCCTTCTTTTGTTTACATGTTCAGATCAAGCTGCATCTGCAAGACTGCAATTCTGCATCGATGAGATGTAGTACATTGTACTCTACGTACAACATCAACAATGTTTTTATCAAAATTTTTTTATTGTAAGCAGATGGCCAGATGCGTCAGGCTGCAGGACGTGTGCACGCCCTCGTGAGATCTGGCGCCAGAGGGACCAAATCCTCACCGCACTGTGTGCCAACAGTGGCGCGCGCTGATACTCTTGCATTGCATACACCACTGTTCATAGCTATCATTGAGTACAACGATACGGTACTCGTACTACTGAATGACTCAACAGCCAATACCACAACTCCACAAGCATACACGGTGCAGTGTTGCGATTTGTATACACACACAAAGATTATTGCATGAGACCAGTAGGTCTCTGTTCTATTGATCTATTCTATGGGATGTATGCCAGCATGTGAAATGCTGCACGTGCATACACCACTATATATATATATATATATATATATATATATATATATATATATATATATATATATATATATATATATATATATATATATATATATATATATATATATATATATGCCATGGGTGCATGCATCACAATCTGAAGCTTCACATGCTCACAGCCATCATGTTATATTGTTATGTGACACTGATTTACTAGTAGCTAGGATATCATGGCAATGAAACCGAAGTGACTGATACATATTTTAACCAAGCACACTGCATGTGGGTGGATCAACAGTAATCCTACTGCGCTCTGATGATCCAAATGCATGCATGCAAGTTACTAGCAACTGATCCTAGGTACACATGATTTGTTATTAACCAACTAATATAAGGAGCTAACACTAACCGCAAGAAATGACTGGCAGATCGATCTAAGCTACGTACAAGTGCTCTCTTGTCTGAATTTCGATTGCACTTGCAAGTTCAGCTGAAACCTGAAAGAAATTAAGATTACACGTACTAGCAACTGAAAGAGAAGATCACAATGCAAGGTCGTAGACCCGACAACCCTAAGGGACCAACGGTCCGGATCACGCGCCCATGAGCGGCGCTGCACCCGGGCCCATCTCATAAAGGAATCCGCCGTGCTGCACGTAAGCAGCCTCCAGCCAACTGGCAGGTGGCGGTGGTGCATCCTGTGGGCCGGCGGCGTTGACCCCGACCTGGGACGGCGGCGGCGGGGGCGGCTTGTTGCCGCCAGCGGCAACGGAGGCGAAGGGATGAGGGTATGGCGGCATGCCCATGGCGTTGCTGCTGCCGCCGCCGTGCACCGGCGGCTCCTGCATGCAGGCCGATGCGGGGAAGCCGCAGCTGCTGATCTTGCCCTGGCTGCTCGGCAGCAGTGGAAGCTGCATGCTGGGGTGGTGGCCGGGGTGGAAGGGGACGCCGGCGACGCTCGTGCAGCCGCTAGGGTTTGGGAGAGGGGCGGCGGCGGGGTCCTGCTGGAAGCAGAAGCTGGAGGGGTCCATCCCCATGGGTAGGTAGTAGGGGTTCTTCACCATCATCAGCTTGCTGTACTGGTCGCCTGCCTTGTGGAGTATCCTGCAGATCACCCATTCCTCCTGCATGTGTGAAAAGAAAGATTCAGCAAATCGATTGTGATCTATAGGCAAGGCAGGAGCTAGATTCACCAAATCATGAGTCAGTGGTATAGACGATGCACAAAAAGGTTGTTTTCTATGGACTGTGTGTACTATATGAATTTCCTCCTGGACTTCTGCGCAGACGGCACATTTATTTTACAAATTCAAAAAAATGGAACCAGTGAGCACATTTGGGTGCTCATATTACTTGTTTATTACAATGAAAATTCCTTATATGCACGACAAAGAATTTTTAAGGGAGGAAGTATATATGTCAGTGTTTGGAGATATCCAAAGTACATCCATGATGCACCCTGAGGGCACAACACAAACACAGCAATAGCAGGATGGCTACTGGCTGGTGGCTTGGATCCTGTGTGTCAGTGCAAATAGATTGTGAGCAGAGATGGAACCCTTCCTCGCCATGCATGCTGCTGCTGAAAGGCCTGAAGCTGAAGCTGAGCAGTGAGCATGAGCACAGCCACTGTAGCTGTACTAGCACTTTATCATCATGCTTACACCAGCTAACACCATTGAATGCAGAAGCAACACATCTATCTGCATGCATATGTCACATATGCATGCATGTAACATATTCATTGCAGGCAGCATGTATCTACACATGCAACTCCTACTTCTTGTCACAAGGATATCCACATCTCTACTACTGTCACACTGTTGCGTGTTCAAGTCATGTACAGAAACTGATGAAAAGATCTACCCTAAAACCTTAACAAATCCATTCATGGAGTAATAAATCCGCCCTGAAAAAACTGAACAAATCTGTTCATGGACTCGTACCAACAATGCTAATGATGTGGCCGTGACTGTGAGCATTTCCAGAGGGAGTTAGACATGTACTAGATGCATATGCGTGTACCTTGCAGGAGCGGCGGGCGGCGGCGAACTCGCCGTCGAGGCGGTACTCGTGGAGGACCCACTTGGTCTTCTCGCCGCGGGGTGCGCGGCCCTTGTAGAAGACGAGCGTCTTCTTCATCCCGAGCAGCGCGCCGGTGGCGGCGTTGAGCACCTCGCGGTCCTTGCCCGTGGCCTTCCAGTAGCCGGCGCCGGTGGCCCGGTTGGTGCGCATCCCCGTCGGGTACTTGCGGTCGCGGAGGCTGAAGAAGTACCACTCGCGCTCCCCCATGCGCGCCACCTCGGGGAGCTCCCACGGCTCGCACCGGTTGAGGTCGACCTCGGCGATGTCGACGCCGCAGCACGCGCCGTTGAAGACCTTGGCGGCGAGGTAGAAGGTGACGAGCTCCTCGTCGGTGGGGTGGAACCGGAACCCCGGCGGCAGGCCGTGCTCGCCGGCCGCCATCTCCTCCCCGAGCAGGTCCCACAGGGCGTCGCCCATGGCCTGCTGGTGGTGCTGGTGCGTAGCCACAGAAGTCATGGGAGAGCTAGACTCTCTTGCCCACGGACAAGGAACCCCGCTACCCGAGTTAACTTCACTCGCTCTTCAGTTCTCTTTGCTACGAGATGGAAAAGCAGTTCTGAGCTATGATGTGTGGTGTCTTGTGTGTGGAAGAAGCAGCCAATGGGAGCCTCTTTATATATGGTGGGGAGCTCCATGCCTCGCTGCATGACCATGAGTCCATGCCTCCATGAGTGAAAACTCTCTCTCTCTCTCTCGATCGATCGATCATGGAATGGAAAGTTGGTGACCAGGGCCTTGTTTAGTTTGCTCAACTTTCTAACTTTTTCTCCACTCTCTCTCCATCACATCACATTAAATACGTCAAAAGACATATGTTCGGAGTATTAAATATATGTAAAAAAAATAACTAATTACACAGTTTTGATGTACTTTGCGACACGAATCTTTTGAGCCTAGTTAGGCCATGGTAGGATAATATTTACCACAAACAAACGAAACGTGCTACAGTGTGCTACAGGAGTTCGAAACGTTGAAAAGGTAAATTTTTCACCGAACTAAACAAGGCCCAGGAATGGTGAGATTAAAGGATGACGATGGACACGGTGGCACCTGGCATGGACCCGATGAGGAAACCTGATGGAGGTTAGGGTGTATTTAGATCCAGATGAATTGGCCGAATTGAGGAAGAATTGGTCTAAATGTAGAGGAATAGTGAGAAGTGATGTGAGTTGATGTGATAGATGATGAGATGTTTTTTGTAAACTTTTTGAGATCTAAACACACCCTTAACGGGAAACCAAACTGTTGCACGTCGACATGCACACATCTTGCTAAGAGCCTGTTCTTTTGGGTGAAAATAAATAGTAAAGTTGCAAATAAATAGTGTTGAAATAGTGTTTCTTGTGAGAGAAGATGTGATGGATGTGACAGGTAAATAGTATTTTTTACTATTCATTTGTGAGGAAAAGAACAGACCTAAGCTAGCTACCTAGTACAAGGCACAAGCTAGCCGCTGCTGAAAAGTCTCTCGGCTACACCTATCTAGTCCTAGAGCCCTGCACACAGCATGTACTACGTATGCGTGCATACATGAACATATACATATATCTGCATGCATTGGAGCCCATGAATTTTGAAAAGAAAAGAAAGAAAAAGGACGAGCACGCCGAAACCGTACGTACACGTGCACGTTCTCAAATTTACAGGCGACCGTAGGGAGCGCTCCATTCGGTCGATCCGACCAGTATCCCGCTCGTGGGCCCGCCACATGGTCCCTCACCCGCTGGTCTTCCGCTCCCTTCCCTACTGGTCAAAAGCAAATAGAAAAAAATAGAAAACAAAAGTTTTTTGAGAAAAATTATGAAAATGCTAATGAAAATACTCCAGAACGTAAAAGTTTGGAAGAAAAATTTTCGAAACAAAATTCAGAAGAAAGACTTCATAAAACTTTTTGGAACAGAACTTTGTAAAAATTTTGAACAAACTTTTAGAAAAAGATTCTACAGGAAAAATATGAAGAAAAATAAAGCATAAAGGTTTTTGAAAAAAACTTTTCAACCAAACTTAAGGAAAAAGTTACACAAAAAATAAAAAAAAATTCAGGAAAAAGTTTTTGAAAAAAAGAAAAATCAGAAAATAAAATTTTGAAGAAAAAGTTTCAATTAATCTTGAGAAAAAAATTATACAGAAATATTTTGGAATGACCAAAATATTGAACAAAGTTTTCGAAAAAATCATAAACGAAAAGTTTTAAGAGGAAGATTCTGATAAAAAATAAACAAAAAGAAAAAGAAAAAAATCTGTCAGCGGCCTCGGCGCTTACCTCGCGGGCGAGCTCGCCTCGCCAGCACCGACGCTTGCCGGCACGCGAGCTCGCCGTGGCCCAGCTCCTCCACTCCCCCGGGCTCGTCGTCGTACTCCACGGCCGCCAGGGATCCGCCAGAGGAGCTCGTCGGGGCCCCGGCGCGGCACCCCGAGGCCGTCCGCCGACGAAGCTCGCAGCACCTCCTGGCCACCAAGCCCGCCGCCGCCTGCTCGCCACTGCCGCCGCATGCTGGCCACTGCTGCCAACGCTCGCAGATCTGAAGAAAAGAGAAGAAAAGGTAATGGAGGTGAAGTGGTGGGGAGAATCAATCATGGTGGGACCCACTCGTGGTGTGTGGTATAGTGTGGTGGCAGGTTAATGCGGGTTGACCGTGACTCAGTCACGCCAGGCGGCGTGGCGCGACTCACTTAACATACCGGGGGGCGCCGGGCCCCTTTCTTTCTTCCTCCTCACTTGACCCCTTCACTCCAAGACCTAACTCGAGCTCCACTCCATGGCGCCGCCCCCAACCCTCCCCTCTAGATCCACTCCATCCCTCACCCGTTTTGAAGAGGAAAGTTTGGGAAATTGCTCGTGGAAGGTAACTCCTCCAATCTAACCAATTAGTTTTCGCGGATTCCATCTTTTTCGTTGGATTTGAGGTGGTTAGGTTTAGTGTATGATTTGAGATAGATAGCATGATTGAGTACGAATCGGGTATGATTAAGTGTAGTGTATCGTGCAAGTGGCCGATGTTAATCTCTTCTTATCGTGTAGTTTCTCTTGCATGGTAGGATTTCATCTTTTCCATGTTGGATAGTGTAGATACTATTGATATGTGAGATGAGGGTTGGTATAATCAATTTAATTTGTGGTTGTGTGTAGATGGATCATTTAGTTCGTATATTTTCGGGTGGCATGGTTGATGACAATGGGGAGTTTAAAAGCATGAGGCAACAAGTAGCAAGATTTGATAGTCCTCCAACATTTGAAGATATTACAACCCGAGTGAATTCTTTGTTCAAGGTTGGAAATGAGGGGGAGGAATTAAGGATTCATGGAAGGTTTGATTCCGGTGACAAAAGAAGTCACTATGTGATGATGCCTATTAAATGTGGTGATGATTGGTTATTTTACAAAGAGTGTGTGAAAGAATCTCAAGTTCGGGTCCCGGTTAGTTGTTGATGTTTACTCTCCGGTTGATTCACCGCATAATGATGAGCCCATGGAACACTTAACTCAGGAAGATATGGTACCACACAATGAGGTTCATGATAATGAGGATGATGAAGAAGGTGGTGCTGATGAGGAATGTTCTTATGGTTCAGATGGGGAAGATGACTTTGATAGATGTGGGTTGAACAATAATTTTGGTGAGTATGAGGATGATGAGGAAGAGGATGGGGATGATATATCTGTGAGCTCTGAAGAAGAAGAAGAACCAACTCCAGTTATCCAACCAACCCCAGCTCCAGTTAGCCAACCAACTCCACTTAGGCAACCAACCCAACCAACACCTGTGGTTCGAGTAAATCCTATACGCCAATTTAGTCCTTTGGGTGAAGAGATTCCATTATTTGGTGAGAGGGTAGATGAGGCGTCTAGAGGGTCGGTGTATACCCTTTCTGGATTTCGAGTGCCAGAATTCACTCAAACAGAGTTGAGGCAATTGGAAGCTGTACATGTTGATGTACCTGAAGTTTCCGTTTTCCATTCGGTTCCGAGGAAGGCATATTGTGATTCAGGGTTACGTCTTACTGAAGTTGATCCCGACAGTGGTCAATTGTTTATAACGAAGGGAATGCAATTTGATAACTTGGAAGAATTAAAGTTTTTCTTAAGGGATTACTCGGTGCGGCACCATAGGCCATATAATGTGATTCATTCATCGGCCAAAACAAGATACACGGTTGCTTGCCAACAAGATTGTGCTTGGAAGGTGTGGGCGCGTCTACTTCCTAATGATAGGAACAAATGGAGAATCACAAGAGTTGTCCAACCTCATACATGTGGGAAGTCGGAAGTGGCACAAGAACATTCTCAATGCACGGCTCGTTACATTGCAAGACGGATTGCTGGCATGGTTCATAAGGATCCCGATGTTTCTATAGCTGCCATCATTGAATTTATCAAAGCTTTCAGCAACTACACGGTGAATTATGGAAAGGCCTGGAGAGCTAAGCAGCATGCAATATCCATGTTGTGGGGGTGATTGGAAGGATACTTACGGTAGGGTGCCAAAAATCCTACAAGCAATAACACACTTCAACCCGGGAACGAGGTGGTGCACTCATACAACGGGAAAGGAGGAGCTCCACAAAGGTGTAATGAAGCCAGTAATGGAGTGGGTGTATTGGTGCTTCCCCCAATGTGTAGAGGCATTCAAGCATTGCAGACCGGTGATAAGTGTTGATGGCACATTCTTAACTGGAAAGTACAGGGGTGTTTTATTGATCGCCACTGGTGTTGATGGTGAGGATAGATTGATACCCCTTGCATTTTCCTTAGTTGAAAGTGAGAATATTGACAGCTGGTCTTGGTTCTTGCATTTGGTCTGTCGGGACGTTGTGGGACGTCTAAGGAAGGTGTGCATAGTTTCAGACCGCCATCAAGGAATACTAAGTGCAGTTGAGAATTACATGGAAGGGTACCAACCTGTCGTGAGTCGTTGGTGCATGCGACACTTTGCAACGAACATATGGCATAGGCAAGCTAAAAAAAGTGAGAGAGCAGCTAAAATTGGTGTGTGCAGCCAAAGCGGAGAGGACGTTTAATATTAGACTAGAGAAACTAAAACAAATGATGAATTCGGAAGCATCATGTTCGGGTCCCGGTGCCGGTCGTGCCAAGCAATTCAACTTGAACGCCGCTTTTCTACATCCTCGTCTGATCCTCTGTAAAGCACCATAACCAAATTGAGCATGCATCCATAACTAGCACAAAACTCCTGCACAAAAAGGATATTACCTGCACAAAACTCCTCAACACACCCGCCTCCTCTGGAGATCCTATCGGGACAGCCAAAGCTTGCTCAGCCTCATTAGCAAATCTTCCGAGTTGTTGCCCCTATATGTCGTTAACAAATTAACATTATGTTACAATACCAAGTGAAACTTCAAATTAGTGACACGAGTGTCATCACTTACAATATAATCCTCGAAGGGACCACGCTCTGGCTGCCTCCCACTTCTAGTGATTTCGTCGTACTCGGGGAAAACATCTTCCGGATCAGAAGGTAGATCCTCAATGTACTGTTCATCCATTGCAACCCTTAACTTTAAGCGGGTGTTTTGGTTTAGCCAATCCAAGTACTGATTGAACGGACCGTCACGGTGTTGTGGCCCCCCACCCACTATGTTGTTGGCTCTCGCATTCCATGCATTGACCGCGTGGATGTGATGCTCCAGCCAATTCTTGGCACCTCTTTGCTTGCGACGGTCAGTTCTGCATTTACATAGTAAATAAACATAGTGAGTAATTTCTTAGACAACCAACAATTTGAAGGGTATGCAACATATGAAAAATACATACTCGTGGAGGTTGTGGCTGGTGTTGTAATACTCTGGAGGGTAGTTTTGAAGATGACCAAATTGCCGTGCCACTCTATGTGGCAGATGGTACTCCACAACATAGAAGCAAATAAGAGGGCAAATGTTACGCCAATAATCTTGATCAATTGTGCACATTGGGCTAAATTCTCCCTCAACAATCTCATCCCTTATATATGGCCGCCAAGTAACCTAGATATACATATTGATTTGTCTAAGCAAATGTTGTAACCTAGATAAACAGTCCTTAGCAAAGAAAGTAGTAGTGGTGAAGTATATCACTTACATGACTTGGTCGAAGGCAGTCCAGACCGTTGGTGTAGTCTGTGTAGCGCCGTCCTGGGTTCCCATGGACCCTTGCAATGTTGGTCCAAAGATACCCGACGGTGGCCAAGGGAACCTCGCTGTCATATGGCAAATCCTGCAACATAGTGCCAAATCTAAATAGGAACTCAAAGGACAAATGCTTAAGAATATTTGAGATGCAAATTACGTACACCAAATGCGTAACGCTCTAGCCGACCAATTGGAAGCCGCTCCCACATCCACAACTGGAGAAGGTAAGCACACCCGCCAAGATTAGCATTAGGACCACTTCTCCTGCATGCATCACACATCTGCCGATACAACCATGCAAGAGTTGCACTCGCCCAGCTATAACTTGCAATGCCATCCCATTCTTGCTCGATCATTGGTATCCACATCCAAGATATGGTATTCCTGCTAGAATCAGGAAAAAGAAATCCACCCACCATATGCCACAACCATGCACGAGCATGCATCTGAATCTGGAGGGCATTAGCATGTGGTGGTGGGCGATGACCAAAGTACTGGGTCAACCAAGACGAATTCACTCCAGTGGTTTTCCTATCCTTCACACCTTCTTGTGGTTCATATGGCCGTACTCCTAGCAATCCCTCAACAATGTCCCTCCAATCTTGTGGATTTATGTGACCAGTCACAGCATACCCGTCAACACGAAGGCCAAACAGCATGGCGACATCCTCAAGTGTGATAGTCATCTCACCACATGGAAGGTGGAAGCTATGTGTCTCGGGCCTCCACCGGTCCACTAGCGCTGTCAAAGCAGCATTATCCATCTTCGGGAGCCCCGTCTTGATCAATGTGGCAAGCGGGAGGAAACCCGCTCGGCGAAGGAAAGGTGTGTATCTATCATCCCATTGTAGAGGAGTGTGAGTGCGGGGTCGTAAATGCTTCAAAACCTGCAAACAAATATCAACGTTGACAACAAATGATTAGTATATGACAATCCAATTTCAATCCATCCATCACCAAATTAACAAGTGATTCTCATCCTACCTCCAAACGCTCTTCAAGCTTCCTCCCACGGTGGTTGTCATCATAGTACTTCTCAAGGAGTGGATACCGTGGGTGGTGCTGCTCTTGTTGCGCCATGGTCCTAAATAAAGAAAACAAAATTTATAACCCACCTAAAAAATTGCATGCATATGTGAAGTAAAATTAAAATTCATAAGAAAAGCTAGTGAAGAAAATACTACTAGATGAGCACCAAGATACATACTACTATCTCCAACATGCATACAACTAGTGAAGAAAATACTACTAGATGAGCACTACTATCTCCAACATACATACACCTAGTGAAAAAATTACTAGTGAAAAAAAACTACTAAGTCATGACTAAAGCTAGTACCATCATACAAGCAAAAGAATTTTCAACCCACTCATGAGTAAAATACAAAATTAACTACTAATTCTAAATCTTGTACTAAAATTTTAATTACATAAATGAGCATATGAGCATTGATTTAATAACTTGCATTTCAAATATCAATCAAAATACAATAGGCTAAACACTAACCTACATTTCATTTACACATGCTCTCCAAGTTAGTGAAAAAATAAATATACACAAAGGTAAATAAAAATGCTAGTGAAAATACTACTCAAATCATTTGTTCATAGTCAACATGAGCCTACATTATTTTGTTCATACATTATAGGTAAATAAAGAAATACTACTACTACTCGAAGGTAGTGACAATAAAACATGAGCATTCATTTGTTCATAGTCAACATCTACACCATCCAAATCCATCGAAACCGAAACATGCATTGCAAACTATACGATAGATCGGTGTTACAATGATTCAATGCATCGATACAAGACAACCAACGGTGTCCGATTCGTACTGAATCCACCATTGGAGCCCCATAATCAACAAACCCTAGCAATGAGTAAACCCTAGAATACCAACCGAATCAACTAAAACTACTCGGTTAAAGTGAAGGAGGTACCTCTAAGGAGTTATTTCCACCGGTGGAGGAGTCGAATCCCCTTAGGGATGCGCCGGATCTAGAGGGGGGCGGAGGGGGGCGACGCCATGGGGAGAAGGAGAGAGCTCGGTTTGGGAGAAGGAAAGGAGGAGGAAGAAAGAAAGGGGCCCGGCGCCCCCCGGTATGTTAAGTGAGTCGCGCCACGCCGCCTGGCGCGACTGAGTCGCGCTAGAGCATGTGGCGCGACTCACCCCGCCACCTCAGCAGCTGCCGTCGCACGCCCGGCCGACGTGACGCCTCAGTCGCGCCACATGCCCTGGCGCGACTCAGTGAGGAGTCGCGCCACGAGGCCTGGCGCGACCAAAAGGGCTACTTTTTGCAAATTTAGTTAGGGACGGGTTATTTTTAATAAATTAGATTAAAAAGGATTAAAAAATAAAAAAATTCTCGTGTAGGTAGATGTGTCTTGTGTGTGTGCAAATACCGGGGACGACGCAGACGGTGAGATATGGACCTTTGCAGTTGCAAATACCGCATGTGTGTGAGACGCCAAACAGACTACTTTTTTGTGATAGGGTGTGTTTAGATCCCAAACGTTTGGGTAAAGTTTGGCAATTCAGACCAAAATTGATGCAAAATACACTGTAACGTCAGATGAATAATGAGAGGTGATGTGATGGGATGTGATAGATGATGGAATGTTTTTTGGAAAAATTTGGGCTTCTAAACACTCCTGTGCTCCCCGACGTTGCCCCTCCCTGCATCTCCCTTCTATCTTACGTCCGTGACTTCCCAGTTCCCTCCCACGTGACTTGCTCATCGTCTTCAATCTCTACCTGCATGCTATTGTTGTTCCTCTCGTGTCTCCTTCCTTTTCCATCGTCTTCAACCTCTCGCAGTACCATCCACACTGCTATTGTTCTATATGTTTATTCTAAAAGGAATATTCTAGCCATGTCAGTAAGAATCTTTACTCTACATCAACTCCTCCCGCACTCTTGTTGCTCTATACATTTACTCTATACACATCAATCATATATTTTATTCCTCCATTTCCAACTACCACCTCCAATTAAAAATTCATTTGTTACCTCTATAGGGACTAAAACGTGAGAAAATATAAGTTTTAGGGATTAGAAAGTGAGAAAATAAAAGTAATAAGGACTAAAATAGAATTATTAGGGATTAAATTGTGAAGAAATATAAGTTCTAGGGACTAAAATAATTACTAAAAAAGAAAAGGAGAAAAAACAAAAAAACCAACCTTATCTTCTCCCTCGCTACATCTCTCGATCTACTCTATCTCCTCGCAGCCCTCTCCGACGGCGCACCGGCGCAACCCCCTCCGATGGAGCACCGGCGCCGCCGCTCCCTGCTCCCTGCTCGGCAGCGCCAGCGCCTCCTCTCCCCCTCTCGCTCTCCGTTTGCCTCCGCTGCCGCCACCGTGCTCGCTGCTCCGCCTCGCCCGCCATCGCGCCGCCGGCCTGCAGAACGGCGAGTGGCCCCTCTTCGGCGGCTCCTTCTCTGGGCGGGAGCAGCTCGGCGAGCGGAGCTCGTTTTGCCGGTCGCGCAGGCCTTGTTTTGGTGGCCGCCGCCGACCTCCTCGCGCCATCCACCACTGCGCGGACCCACCACGACGGGCTGTGCCGTAACGCTCTCGTTGCTTCAGATTTGCCGTAAACGCACGGTCTGCTACCGTTGGCTTTAGCGTCATGCGTTGCAGCACATTTTACTTCAAATTGTTGCGCTACCTGCATGCCGGTGCTGTTGCCGTAGCGCGCTGCAGATGGTCTTAGTGTCCTTTGGTTTCTAGCTACTAAAGTTTAGTCCATGTCACAAAATATTTAGTTACTAATTAGGAGTATTAAATATGAACTAATTACAAAACTAAGTACATAAATCATGGTTAATTCGTGAAATGAATATATTAATCTTAATTGGTCCATGATTTTACAATAATGTGCTAAATAAATATGTCAGATGATGAATTAGTTATGCTTAGTAGATACTGAATCAAACACTACTTAAACAATTAGTTGTACAATTAATTCAAATTTAATTCTCTTAATTATCGAGCATTCAATGTACCCCAAAAAAATCAAACATCCAATATGACACCTACTAAACTTTAATCAATAATCTGAACACCTCTTTATATCCACCATTGGTGTCGCAGAATAAGATCCTCTACAATTGAGCTCTATGCAGTTGAGTCACTGCCATGTGAACCTCACCATGATTGAGCCCACATGGCAGTGACTCAAGTGCAGACATTGAACTGACTGTAGAGGACTTTTTTTACTTTAGTAGAGGAACCCCTCTGGTGTCGCTCTAGTTCCCATCCCCGTCTCTCACTCAGGGTTCACCAAACACCGGGCAAACCAGTCCGGCCCGGTTCCTAAAACAACCGGTAAACCAACCCTAATCGAAACTAAAAAACCCGGCCAAACCGGACATTCCGGTTTACCGACCGGTTTGACCGGTTACCGTCCCGTTTTTTTTGGCGGCTAACCGGTCTCATTTTTTAAACCCTGACTCTCTCCCCGGAACCAGAACACATGGACATACTCCTATGGTGTCTTCTTGCGTTTGTCTGGTTGTGCATTTAATTTGGACTACCAGAAGAAGGAGTGGCAGGTGGTGCTGCATGCATGATGCATTGGGGTTTGGGAGGACGATCGGGAGCGAGTTTGCACGAGGACGGTAATCGCAGCATCATTTAATTTCTCCCTGTTGCCGGTGCGGGGGCTCCGGAATCGCAGCATCTTTTACCCGTTGGATCAACAACACTGTCAAAACTCAAAACAGGTACCGAACGACGATCTAAACTTCACCCAAAGTTCTCCGGTAAAACTTGACAATCCAAAGAGTTGCCATCCTCAATTTGTCTCAATTTGACACCCGAGAAGCAATGGAGACTGATACAATCGTTCTTGGTGTCAATGCCATCCTGAAACATGATCTGAGCTTCATGTCAATGTCGATATGTCAGCAAAGCCATCAGTTGCCATGGACCCATGTTCTGATTAGGCAAGCCCTGGTTCACGAGACGCATGCCCGGTTCCGCATGAGAGGAGGGGGGGAGCGAGGTACACTCCAGCACAAGGGAAACTAGGGTGAGGCACTGCGACTCCCTGCGCCCCGGCCGTGCCCCAGTTCATAAAAGTTTGGCGTCCCCGAGGAAGAAGACGACGACGACGACCTGAGGGAGAGGAGTAAAAGTTTGGAAGGAGCAGAGGGGAAAAGAAAGGTGGCCAGAGAGGCAGGCGGGCGGCATGCAGACCGATGTGATCCAATTCTTTGGCCTCATTCAGGGAATCAGGGCCAGGGCCGGCGCTAATTTCGAGGAGGTTAACGTCGACATGCTGCGTGCGTGCGTGCGTGCGCGAGTGGTGAAAATTATTTTAAGGGTGTACTGTATATAGCTAAGCTAGGTGAAAAAACAAATAGCTAGGAGGCAATAATTCGCTAATCGTGTCCCAATCATTGGCGCATTGCCGTTGCAAACTCATGGCAGTGTGGAGTAGGTAGAACATGCATGAGCTTTTTAGCATACAGTAGACTAGCTAGTAAAGAAATCGGTGTCGGTTGAGGCGCAAGAATTTAGAATAGGCACTTCAATCCTGAACTGCTGATTGCTGAACATATAGAGCTTCGCTGCTATCAAAATGGGCCACTCCCTATAGTCCGATCCCTCCGGTATTACCCTCAGCTCTGATCTTCTTCAACACCGAGTATATACTTTAGACTTTACACTGATCAGAAGTCCACAATGTCATTAAGTTGCTACACACATGCAATTAAGCTTTTCCTACACTGTTTTTTCTATTTAAAAAGGTGTTGATCCGCTGTGATTTTTGAACCATTTTGACACGTACAAATGGCTGAACCTGGCTTAGGTGCAGTAAGAAGGAACGGTAAGGATGGTACGGTGACGGATAAGGACGGCGTGGCATGTACAAGGCGGAAGCAGCAGCGCACGGCACAGTACGCGAAGAAACCCATGGGGCACACGGGTGAGCGACAGCATGCGATGCAAGAGAGGAAGAGAGGGCGCAGGCGCCTGCCCAGGCGGCGACGTACTGCAGGAGGAGAGGCCGGCGCGCGCGCGGCAGGGCGTGTGCAGTGCAAATCAGGCGCGCAGTGTTGGCGCAGGCCACTGTTGCCCCCTGGCCGGCGCGCGCGGCAGGCCGGGCCGGGGCGGCCGAGAAGAAGGAACGAAAGCCGGCCGCGCGCGCCAGGGCACGGCGAGGCCGCGGCGGAGGTGCAGCTTTTATGATTTCCGATCGATCTCCCCCGCCGCGGCGTCGCAGGCGCCTCTGCCCCTGCCATGGCAGCCGCGCGCGCCTAGGGAGAGAGAAGGGGGTGGCAGGGCGGCAGCAGCGGCTGCAGGGGAGGGGGAGCATGGCCACGTGCGAGAGCGGCGGACGGAGGTGACGAGTCGGGAGGGGACGACGAAGCTGGGGACGCTCGTGCGCGCGCACACGCGATCGTCCAATCTATACTGCCCCTGCCGCGGCACCAGCTTTTTCTCGCCGTGCGCTGCCGCGCGCGGCGTGCAGCTGCCCATCCCGCCGTGCAGTGCAGCTCCTCCCCTCCTCGCCCCCGCGGCCACGGCCACAGCATGTCTGCGTGCCCCCGTCCTGGCGTCCTGGCCTGTCGTTGCTGCAGCTAGCTCCCTGTTCTTTTTCTGCACCCGCACACACTTTCCCGGCTCCTCCCCTCCGTTCTCCTCTGTCCTCTCCAGCACTACCTGACGCTAGAGCCTAGAGAGCGCAGCGCAGACGACGGGTTGGACGGCAAGCAAAATCGTGTGCTGCGAGGTACTCCGTCACAGTGCCGGCCCTACGCGTCCGTCTTCGTGACCTTGCCGCAAGCTCTGTGCTCGTGTATGTGAACACTGCTCACCGATGGCGCTGGCTGGGTTTTCCGCCGGGCCCCGGGCCTGCCGGCCGGCCGCCGCCCAAACGCAGCGCATGCCGGCCTCCTGAACCGAGCTCTGTGGAAGTGGAACCAAAGATTATTTACGAGTTCACGACCTTTCGATGAGCTATAGCCTTCTTTCTCACGGTCACAGCACACGCATGAGACGAGACTGCCAAACCGACGGCAGGAGAGCGGTGGGGGCTCACGGCGCACGGCGGACGGGAGTGGATGCGCGCGGCGTCTGCGTGCGTGCGTGCGTGCATGCGTGCGCGGCGCAGTTCCGGTCGCGTTGGCATTCAAGGCTTGGGAAGCCTTTTGGTGGGATCGCGCGGGGGCGGGACAGCGGGGAGCGCGGCCGGCGAGGCGGCGAGGCCTGGCAACCGTGTCTGGCCGTTCAGGTGGTGGATCGGGGGCCTTGCAGGCTTCGCTGCAGTGGACCTGCTAGTAGGCGTGTCAGGAACTGAAGTTTCTGCTCGCATGCATGCATGCCCCCGCTAAAACATGCATTTGGAGTTCTGTATTATTTTCAAATTTCAATTTCATGGTTTGAGCCAGTTGGCAGTTGCAACTTGCAAGCAAAATTGGAGAGCACGATCCTGGCAACTTGCAACTCACCCCCTCGATCATCTTCGCTCCGAGCCATATGTAACCGTAGGCGTGGAACCAGATAACAACAGAGCCATATGTAATCCTCTCTTTACTCCCGCGTCAGGAGTACCTCCTTCGTCCCCAAATAATTGTCTCTATAAATTTGTGTTTACCTCACGGATACATTTTCCGGACGACACTTAAAAAGAGACGGAGGGAGTATGTTCTAGCTGCTTGGAGCTGACGACGTGCCCGCCACGATATATGCACGTCTCCATCGACAACTAACATCGTCAACTCGTAAATGAGGTCGACCAATACATCAACCTCTTGAAGGGCGCGTGCGGCTGCATTAGAATTTTAGGATCCTACACAGGATAATTTTGTGTATGAAAAAAAAAACTTAAGCCATATTTTTTTCCGATGCGAGACATGCTCCCTTTCCATTCGAGAACATAAATTCCATAGTCTGATACAAGACACAGGGGAGATGAAAGTACCAACCAGCACACCCAACCTGATTCAGGAGAGGTGTACCAACAATCTAATCCCTAGAATTCCCAGGAAACAAGAACTGAAATAACAACACGCCACGAGACACAGTGAACCATTACTCCAACACATGCCTAGATCATCAACAGAGACAAAAGTAAAGAGCTTCTATAGCTTCTCTTCAACTTTCCACACCTTCTCCCTCAGTCTTCATCTTTCTCCTCCTGAGTCCCTCCAAGAGCAGCCGTGCGGCATCAGTTTTGAAAACAAGATTTTTTTAGAAAATTATTTATATTTTCCTGAAGGAGTGACTGATGCCCGAACTGTCGAAGAGCAAAATCAGATGGTTTCAAAGGTTAGTGGGACTAACGATCCAAAATTTTAAATTAGAATGGTAAACTAGATAATTGTGAAAGTTGAGGTGTCAAGTAATTAGATTCCACTTCTGGTCACTATGGTTTTCGCCCCTTATCATATATATAGCGAGGTCCATCAAATACATTCAAGCGGTATATACTTCTTTCTAGACATTGCTCACAAAAGATAAGGCCAATCCAGAAGGAGATACATTACTCCTCATATCAAGGGTTCGGTGAACCGAGGTTGATGGTGCCTCTGATCAGGTGGTGTGCCCTCCTTTCTAGAGCGTTCGACTCACTACTAGAAAACCAACACTCATTACCAGATCAAAATTTGGGAGATTCATGGAGACCTTTTATTACTACCGGGTCATAACACCTGGTATTAAAGGTCCTTGTGGATTTAGTACTGTGTTATTGTAAAACCACCTGGTACAAAAAGCCTCTCTGCGGGTTACTTTCAAAAGGAAGCATATCTAGCTCCATTAAATATGTTGTGTATTTGAGGTCATATGGAAGCCTAGAGGTCATGGTTTGAATCCCTTGAACCGCACACGTGCATATTACCCATGAAGATCGTGTGACTCGTGCAAGCTCCCAACTATTAGCCAATTTTTTCTTTAATTTTTGAGTGAAAGATAGTTTAGTACTGGTTGGTAAGCGGTACTAGTACGAACCCTTTAGTACTGCCCAATTTTGGGTACTAATACGAACCCACTTGCTTTTGTACGGTATGATTCCTCACGTTTGAGTTTTGTTTCTCGTGCTTGTAAATTTAACTAGAACAATCGGCGCGCGATGCGCGCCCTGCCAAAAGCGCTCTCGAACAAAGATCGTATGTATCTATTGCTATTAACAAATTGAATTGTCTATCCATAGCGGGTAGTTCATACGAGTGAGATTTTTCATTTTTGTACTAAAAGGTTCATGATCACAATATGTGGTCACACTTGTTAGGTGCCACCAAATGATAATGAAGATCATAAGAGCATCTCATGATATCAGGAATAAGATGAAATTATTATGGGAGGAGCCAATGGTCTTGTCTATCACCTCTATGGCGCCACTTGTATTGCTTCCATTCAGGCTGATAAGTAAGAAATAATGAAAAGTAATCAGCAAATATGAAAATGGTTACTTTATAGATATAAATCCACAGATGGAAAAATTGATTCAAAACAATACAAAACATTAGGAGTTAGATTCATTCGAAAATAGTGTGTACAAAATAGAAAAAAATAAAGTGAAACCAATAACTCAGTTTGGGGACAACTAAATGGTTCAAATCCAGTATGCGGAGAATAATTGTTATCACTACATATACCGATGCCTCCAATAAGAATGCCTCGGATCAATAATACGAGAATAGATATACCATAAAAAGAATGGAAATCATATGACCGCGTATGCAAAATAAATCTGGTTAGTAAAAAGAGGATACAGAGATCATGAAAGAATGACAGTCATCACTACATATGCCAAAATGCCCCAAGTCAGTAAAAAGAATAGATAGATGAATTACACTAAACACTGCATATGTTCGTTGGCATGAAAATAGGCTCAACTAAGAAATATAGCATCATTGGCAAGGGCACATGCTCAACATTTATTTTGCAGCACCATTGGCATGGCGATATGCTCATGTTTGTAGTATGACATCACAGGTATGAGCATGTATATATACTCTCAGATTTAAATAGTTATATTACAAGCACATAATTGGTCTTTATTGCCTTCTTGTAATGAGATTGCATCACCATTGCATCACCTTCAATTGACATATCAAAATAGTCAAATCGACTTGAGAAGAAACAAATAAAAAAATCACCAGTTCAAGATATCAGTTTGGATTATTATTATTGTTGTTGGACTTGAGAAAATAATAAAAACAATACCATTTAGAGATCCTATATCAGAAATGTCAGCCAACAAATTACCGATGTCATTTAGGTAATTTTTAAAAAATACAATCCAAAATCATCAATCCATGAACCTAATTCCAATATAAGGTTGTGCAAAAGGAGTACCACCAGCAACAGTGTAGGTGTGGCGTGGAATATCTCAGGAGTACCAGCAGAAAGTATCTATACAATGCATACCTGGAATAGCATAAAAAATGGTATTGTACGGTGTGCCATTCATCTGCATTTGTCTTCTAACGGTGTCCAGGGGATAGCACATCGTAGTTGCAAATGTTGCTGAAAGAAGAGCAATTGCTAAAGATGCTTCTGTTATGTTCTTGGAACTTCTCTGGTACAGATTTCTTCATCCTACAGATGGAAAAAATGCCACATAAATATGAGATGCAAATATATAGTTTTGATGTGCCATAGTTTTGATATATCAGTAGAGGGAATCTTACAGGTCAAAAACACAGAAGTTCACGGCGACATAAGGTGCAATTCCTATAAGAGATGGACCCAACCCTCCAAAGAAAGAGACCAATCCTTCTTCTCTCAGCATGTTAAGAGCAACCTATAAAGTCATCAGATTATGCTGATTTCCAGAAACAGAAATTTGCATTGACAAGAGTTTTTAGCTGAGACAGTGTTGTGTCCAGATTGAATTGCTAGCCTGAGACGAAGAACATCCAGTGGGTAATTAAGTAACCTATGAGTAAATACAAGGGCGAAGTTCAGGATCTGTCATAACCAAATAAAAGGCAAAAACAGAAGCCACATGTATCCAAAATTCACACGTTTAGCCAAATTTAAAATGCAGGGACAATTGCTACTGAGGAAGAAAATAAATAAATTACAAGTGTAGATGTCATGCCCGCACAAGCACCAGCAGCAAGTCTCCCAAATACAGTAAGCTTTCCATCCTTCCCCCGGATTTTTTTTTTAAAATTCGAGAGTAACATTGTAAGGGAGAAAATTGCAAGAATGTAATAAATTGATTATACATGTAACAAGGAGAAATTATGACCTTGTAAACTTCATATGAGAAGAGTTGCACCGTGCTGGAAGGTATAATGTGAATAACCTGGTCCAAATTTACGAAGAATAATCAGCAAGGGCTACAAGATAAACCATGCAAGAGCCATAATATGCATGATAGAGAATATCAAGCACCTGTGGAAGGTTTCCTATCCAGTAACCCTTCAGACTCTCCTCTTTTCCAATATCTGCAATAGCCTACATGATTATCGCTAGATGTATCAGATAACACTGTTATCTAAAGACCAAAGAATGAACAACAGAACAAGTCTCGCGCTCACCATGGCACACACACGCGCACCTCCACTGCCCGCAAAGCTCTCGGTATAGCTGGACGCTGGCGGCAATACTGCGCCCGTCGGGAATGGAGGCGAGGCAGCAGGAGCGCCAGAGGCACCCGCAGGAGCTCACATCCACGCACGGGGGCGCCAGGTCCGCGAGTGCAGCCGGAACCTCGCACCTCCCTGGCGCGCGCGCACCTCCACCACCCAGGCCTCGAGGCACGCGGGGTAGCAGGACGCCGACGGCAATACCGAAGGTGATATTGCGCCCGTCAAAGAGCGGCGGCGGCGGGAAGAACCTAGGGTTGTGGGAGGAGATGAGAATGGGGAAAGCAACAGAGTGAAAGAGATAAGGTGGAGGCCGCCACGGGAGGGCCTCCCCTCCGCGCGCCGAGCGCCTGCGCGGGCAATTGCCAGCGGCGGCAGCGGGAAGAAGCTAGGGTTCAGGGAGAGGTGACGGCGTCGGAGCCCCGAGAATGGGGAGAGAGAGAGATGGAGAGGCGAAGAGCGCAACGAAGGGATAAGCTGGGGGCCACACGAAGGCTTGCGGCCCTGCGTCTCGCGGTCGCGGGAGCGCGCGCTCTCGCTCGGGCAGGAGGCGTGTCGAGCAACCGAGGTTCCACGAGGCCCAAATCGCTCTGGTGCGAGGAAAGAGCAGTAGCTTTTAATAACTCTGATAGAGATGGGAATGTGTCGGCTCAGACCTGGCCTTCGCTTTGACACCATGGCCTCAAGGCCAATTTCATGGGCCATGGGTCGACCCCATCTAGGATTCGGCTATGACCTCTATGTAGACTTGAACATTTCCGACGTGGCTTGAGCCCCGCGGGGTTTGGCCTTAGACTATGCTAACTTTTGACTTAGAATGTGCTCACACAAAAACTTTTTCAGCTATGTTAATGGTGCTTATAAAATCTCTACTAACAACGAAAATAGCCAAAGATAATTAAGTATAGGTACATTGTTTGAATTTTCAAATTAGTTTGGTTTCCCTAGCAGGTTGGCTAATGCAATTCTATTTTATTCAATATTTTGATGGTAAAAGATCCTCATATTCATTTTAGTGTGTATGTTACCAACTTCCATTTAACTTGACAAGTATTAAAAAAACTCAGACTGCCTCCTAAGATGCTTAATTTAGGCAACATCAGGAATTTTTCTGTCCAAAGAACCAACTTGCACCATGGAAAATCAAAGGACGATGTGAACTACAAACCAATATGTGTATAAAATTCTTTACATAACAATTCATGAAATTTGGGAAATAAATAAATCATATTCTATTGTGCCAAACAAACATTTCTATTAAGTGTTAGGAAAAAATATCTCAATGTTATTTCATGTTATTTATCTTTTTTTGTTATAATCACATGGAAATGAACATATCTTTTGTAGTAATACATTAGTGAAATTACATAGATTCATATTCTATTTAAAATTTTCTAGCATTGAAATTTAGTAAAAGCTTCATTACATGCAAGCGCAAAGTTTCAAAAAATCCAGCCGTCATGAGGCCCACACCTCCCACCTTATCTCATCCGGCTAACCCACCCCTTTCTCCTTGACGCGCGTGACCCCGCATCCCTCTCGCTCCTCCACTCCCTCTTCCTCCCTCCCTCTCTCACGCTTGCATCTCTCTCGCTGGGGTGGAGCGACCGATGATGGGAGGTGGGCGGCCGGTGGTGAGAGCGACACCGACCGTGCATGGTCGACAGTGGAGGTGGGTGGCCTTATGCAATTGGGTTTCCAGGCGGTGGCGTTAGGGTTTGGTGGTTGTTAGGGTTGGGACCAAGTGTTTCATTAGTAATCGAACCTTGAAGAGGAGCGTGTGGGGGCACTAGAGGACCGACGCTGGTGGCGGTGTGGTCAGTGGCAGAGGTGAGGCGGCATGGTAGCGTCGTCGGTCAGACGGCGGCCGGGCTGATGATCAACAGTGGGGGCGAGGATGCCCATGAGATTAGAAAGCTTGGGGGAGAGGATGGTGGCAGATGGTGGGAGGAGGAGTGGTGGCTGAGCAGCTGCCGCTAGCTGGGGTGGTGGAGGAGACGGCGGCGAGGGTGGTGGAGGGTGTGTCGAGCTGAGGAATGACAGTCGGCTAGTGATTTTCCTAAATCAAGGTCAGTTGTGATTTAGTCGTGTCCTTAAAATTTTATTTATTTCATAATATTTTTTATTGTTCTATAAAATGTAAAATATTTTTATTTGTGATATAAATTTATATTTGTTCTCCATATTTAAATAATTGATGTCTTGTGAAACTATTTTGTTTGGTTTTCATACTAAATTGTTTGTAATGTTAAGTCTTTGTTCGTGTTGCAACCTAAAGACTTTGTTAATGAGAATAATTTTGTTGCGCTATGGACACATTTGTTTTCCATGTACAACAATTTAATTTCCATACAGAGCTATTTTGTTCACTTTGTATACTAATTTGTTCAGGATTTTAAATTGTGAATCTGCGTTGTATACTAAATCATTTGTATGTGAGAATTGTTTTAATGATTTAGTCTAATTTGTTATCTGTGTAAAACAATTTGGTCGCGTGTAGAGATGACTTGCATACTTTGTAGACTAGTTCATTTGCAATATTGAAGTTGGTTTCACTTTTTTCGAATTGTTTAACATTTTGTACTCTTGTTTGTGAGTGGGCTCTTTGGTTCCCTTTTAATATTTTTGGAATGAGTAGTAATTTGTTTACTTTGTTGATTTGTTATCCAACAATATATTCTAGATTGTTCCATCAGTGATAATATCTTGTTGTATCATGTAAGGCTACTCCCAATGGAGAGTTTCATGGAAATGTATTCTCATTAATTGACATGCCATATAGGATTTCTTGATGACATGGCATAAAATTTAAGAAGAGAGGGATGACATCAGTTTCATCTAGATGAAACTCTTTGTCCATGGATATCAACTCTCTATGAGTCTTAAAATTAAATACAATTGGGAGCATATGAAACCACATCATGAAGTTAGGCATTGGGAGAGGTAGTCTCGAAGATTTCTTTCTTATGTGGCTATTTTGAAACATTAATATGAAACTCCCCATTGAGATTAACCTAATAAGATTACTAATTATTTGATAGTGCACACTTAGCAGAAAGAAAGGAAAAAAATATAGTCACTGTCTTCTTTTCAATTGATTTTTTCACCATGTTTCCAACACAAGGATGCCTTTGGTAGCCGCGCTCACTGGGTGGCCAGGCCTCCAAGGTGCATTTGGCCTCGTTCGGTAGCCTGGCCAGGCAGGTGCAAAAGTGGCCCGCTAGCCTGCACATCGTGAAACGCCCGAGGAGGTTGTTTCACGTGCTCGGGCCAATGGATGCGCTGTGGTGACCACTGGTGGGTGGTTTTTTCTCACCCACACACCAGGTAGGGGAGTAGGGTTGCGGCAGCTTGCGGCGGGCAGTGCGAGGATCCAACCCGCTGGCGAGGCCAATGGCACGTAGCCACAGAGGTAGGTGAGGATTAGTCGGTCTGATGCCATGGGTTGTGCACCACAGGAGGAGGCCTCACTGGTGCGGTTCCCTTGATGTCTATCCTCCTGGCGGCCAGGGGCGGATGCATATAGTCATTAGGGGGGTGCTAATGCACCCCCAAACTTTGGAAAAACAATGTACATGTCCAATTTTTTACCATATTTTGTACCCCTCTTGATTCACTTCTATGCACCCACAAGGCAATTGAACCCCCTCCAATTTGCTCTAGCTTCGCCACTACCGGCAGCCACCCTCCTCCTGGTGCTGCCGTCTACTGTGACATCGGTGAAGGCAAGAGAAGCCGGCACCCACGACCCCACGCCGCATCACCTGTCGAAATGAAGTCCCTAGCAACAAAAATCGAGTTTCGTACAGGCAAGATCAAGATTCCTAATGATGGCTGTTAAGTACCTCTTTTAGTCGTCAATATTCTCATGAATAAAGATGCAAATGCATTTCTTACATGTATTTTAGTTAAATAATAACGTAGTTCCATATGTCCTTGGAGATTATTTGATTGCAGGAAAATACACGCAAATTGAGTGCGAAACTCATCTTCTATGAACCATGCCACACCACCTCAGCTGAGGAGTGGCTGCTACACAGGATTCCATGTGTCCTTGACACATCATCAATCCAAGGGAGGCAAGCCTAGACGAATCAGAAGGCAACACGTGAACATCACATGGATTGAAGGGCCCACGGGGACCCAAACCGACTCAAAGTCCTACACACACCTTGAATGTACCCAAGGGCCCACACATCAGTCTACTGGAGAAAGTGGGAGGCCAGCCGGACCCACAAGGGGTCGACCGAACCCTAGGTTCGGCCAAACCGCCTTAAGGCCGGTTGATCTTAGCCTTCCACGTGGTGGCGTGTCATTGGTTCCAGAGGCCATTTGTAACACCCTAATTTTCCATCACTAAAATAATGTAAGCAACATGGTGTTTAGTTTTTGTTTTCTAGGAATAAATAAATTATCAAATAAATTTGGCTCTAAAATATTTAAATATCATTTTGAATAATTTTAGAGGCAATAAGTGCTTGTGCATCATATTTTGTTTGCATTGTTTATGTGTGATGGTGTGAAGTTTTAAAAGTTTTTAAAATGATTTGAAAATTTTGAAAAGGTTTGTAGTGTTTGAAGTTTGAAAAGGTTTTGAAAAGAGTTTATTTTGAAAGGGGTTTTAAAAGGTTTGAAAAAAAAAGAAAACCAAACCCCTTCCCTAACCCCTCCTCCCTTTCAGCCCACCCTGGCCCAGCCACTCGCGCGGCCCAGCTCCCCGCTCGGCCCAAAATGGCTCCGTCGGCCCACTCCCACCCTTCCTCCCTCTCTTTCGGCCACCGACAGGTGGGGTCCACCTGTCGGATCCGTCTCCCACCTCAGGCCGGTTCCCCTGTTCCGCTTGCAGCCGCGCCCACCGGCCGAATGCCCACCTTTCTCGCTCCTCCTTGCCTTCAAGCCGGCCATCAAGGCGCGGTGGAGCCCTCCCTTTACTCCCTCGCTTTCAAATCTCCCTTCAGTTACTCCTCCTCCCTCCCCCTTGAACGCCATCTTGAAACCGCCGGCTTCATGGCCATTGATGGCCATTTCCCCCTCCCGGCCGCCGCTCTCTCCCCCTCCCTAGCCTATAAGAGCCGAGGCCGAGCCCCTGCTTCGCCCTTTCCCTCCCTTTCCGCACCGTGCACGCCCCGCACCCCTCTCACCTTCGCGCAGCGCCGTCGCCTTGAAGTCTTCCGCCGCCGCGCCATCGCCGGCGTTTGGAGCCCCCTCGTCGCTGGTGTGCACCTCCTCGGGTCCTCCTCGTCCTCGCTCGTCGTACGTGCTGCTCACTCGAGGATCCGGTGCCCCGGAGCCCCTTCTTCCCCGCCGACCGAGCCGCGCCCCTGCTTCCCTCCCTGGAGCGCCGCCCGAGATCGATCTCCGCCACCACTGCCTCCCCGTCACTGTTTCACTCGCCGGTTCGTCTCCGTGTGGTGAGCATTCCCTCACCGCCCTGTTTTTCCTTCGTGCCTAGAGCCGTAGCTCCTAAGCCCGCTCGCCGGAGCTCCGCCGTCCGCCTCGCCGGACGTAGCGCCGCTGTAGATGCCTAGCCGCCCCTTTAGAACCCCTGGTTAGGTTCGCCGTGTTCTTAGCCGCGCGTAGCACCTTTTCGCGTTGCAAATCGTGGCCGGACGCGCCTTTTTCGTGGTCGCCGGCGAGTTCGCCGCCACGCTCCGCCGTGCGCTGCCTCCCTCCGGCGTGTCCGCCGCCGCTCGCCGCCTGCACGCCACGTCCGCCGTCGGATCCGGCGCGGACGGCCTGGATCGGCCCCGCGCGAGTCAATCTTGACCCGTAACGGTCAACACCGAGCCGTCCCTGCCCTTTTTACAAAAACGTCCCTGTTGTTTCTGTAATCACAACAATACCCTCCCACCAGTTAAAATCCTTACGTTCAGGTCCTTTCTTTTATGCTTAACCCCTTGAGCTTTTAGTTTTTCCCTGGCCGTCCACTCCTTGATCGACGGCCTAGATCTGTTCGGCCCGAGTCAAACGGCCAAGTACCGGTCAACCCGGAGCCGTCACCGGCATTTTTGCTTAAAAGCCCCCGAGCTTCTCCTTATCACAACCAGGTCCTTCCACCTATAGAAATCCTTACACCTAGGTCCTGTTTTTAGCGTTTAAGCCCCTGACCTTCCTAGTTTTTCCCACCCGAGGTCCAATCTTGTCTTTTTACGTTATAAACCTCTGGTTTATAAGCGTAAATATGTTTTAGCCCCTGGTTTCTTGCAGATAAGCCCCTGGAAGCCCTGTTTCTTCACAGAAAGGTCCCTGAACCTTGTTTTGACCGTATCTTTTGCGTTTTAGCTCCGTTTCCACCGTTTCAAGTTGCGTTAGGTTCATATCAACTCAACCTACGTGATAGGACCAATGTTGAACATGTTCTTTGTTTTATAATTTATTTAAATATTAAATATGAATAAATCCTTGTACACATGCTTTTCTAATTAAAATCTAATTAGAGTTCAACACGTGTTTTCATAAGAAAGTTAATATGATTAATACTAGTTAAATATTTCTTATAATTAAAAGTTAATTAGATGTACACCTCGGTTTTCATAATCAAACTTAAAATTGATTAGTGATTATGCAATTTGCTTTCTAATAAAAGGCAACATAGGCTATATCCCGAGTTTTCTTAATTAAATGTTAATTTGATTAATATGAATATAAAGGTGTTTTTGAATTATAATTTGATTAGTTCAACTCGAAATATAAAGATATACATTTAGATGGTTCACATGATTCTTTGAGAAGTAAATGTTTAATTTGCATAAATAATACTTGAATATTTATAAATAAAATTTGAATAAGTCTTACATCGTCTTTTTAATACAAATATAACTTGCTTAATTATTAAATAGGGTATTTCTTTGAAATAACCTATGCACATGATTTTACTTAATTAAAAGATACCTAGCACATAGCTATCCCTTGCATGTGATCATCCAAATCTCCTGATAGTTCCGAGTGTTTTTGTGTTCGCAGTCCTGGAGCCAAACCTTGTTCTTTCTTTAAGCTTTTCATGTCTGGTGAATTGTTTTTTTATTGAATGTCCTTATGTGTGCTCGTAGACATCATGCCAGTTTCAAGTGAGCAGCCAGTTGGAGTGGATCAAGGGCAAGTTTTTGAAGAAGAAGAACCCCGGTGTTTAAGCAAGGAAGGCAAGTGGACTTCTCCCTCTGCATATTCCTCTTTGTCCTAAATAATTGCATGATAACTAAGTTTATATTTAAATGTTGCTATGCATAAATTTGATGGGAAATCACATTTTTAAGGACATGATTAGATTTTTATTCCCTTTACCTTGGACAACCCCTTTTTAATAAATGTTTTGGGTAGAAATGCTTAGTTGCTATACCTTGGGTTGGTTCAAATGAATCTTTGCAAAATGATGAATGTTGATCATGATAACTTTGGTGAAGATGATGTTTATGGTTAATAACAAGATCATATGGTTTAATCGGAACATGGAGAACCACCCAGGAAAACAGTGCAACCACAGTCCATATGGCTCTGGCTTAGCCAATTAATTAGGTGTGTGGAATTATCTGACAGCCTTATCCGAAATGAGCACAGGGGGCCGGAGTTGTAGGGGTATAGCCCGGTTCTTTTGGGGTAGCAGCCTTTGCTAAGGTGCTGACCACTAGGGAGGGTTATGGTCCGCTCCGCTGCTGTAACTGTCGCGGGTTGTTGGTCTTCTGCATATCTTTGTAAAGGCTTCGTAGTGGACCCCTAGCCACTCACCTCGGAAGTGTTTAAGGGTCTGATCAACCCGGGCAACATGGGGAACACGAGCTGTGGTGAAAGTGTACAACCTCTGCAGAGTTAAAACTGATCGATCAGCCGTGCTCACGGTCAAGAGCGGCTTGGACCCTCACATGATTAATGAACTTGAAGATGGAATTAAATTGTGGTTTAAGTATGGGTTGAGATGGAAAGTTTTCTAAAGTCTTTTTAAGTGGGATGGTATAAACTTACATCTAGTAAATAGGTGCTTGCTAATAAAATTTGACCAACATTAAAAATGCTAACCGCTGCAAACCTTAGCCTATCTTTGATAGCCTTGCATCTTTCCCCCACTTGCTGAGCTCCAACCATAAGTGTGCTCACCCTTGCTTACTCGCTGTTCAGAGGAAAACACTGGAGAAGAGCACTTCAGCGACTACAATGAGTTCTGAGGCTTGCGTGCCCCCAGTCATGTGCCTGTGGAAGCTGAAGACGGAGTTGCTTCGTCTAGTTATCGTTTGTTCGTTTTAAAGACCTTCGAGTCTAACGTCTGAGTGTAATAAAGAGATAATGTAATGGTTTAACTCTTGTATGATTTATTGCTGTTTACTGATATTTCACTCATGACGTCTATCATATGTGTGTAAACTTGATCCTGGCGCACATATGAGATGCATTTGGTTTTCTTCAGAAAATCAGGTGTGACACCATTCCGGTGATGCGCGAGGTGATTTGGAGCTCGGAACCGAGGCACTATCCACCTATAAATAGAAGAGGAGACGGGTCACTTAGAAGACACACAACTTTGCTTCTCTTCTCTCTTTTAGTTTCCAAGTCCACTTTCAGGTTCCAAGTCCACTTTGGAATCTAGGTATGAGTGTTGTTGTATCTTTATTTCTTTGTATGACTTTGATCTACTTCAGATATTTAGCTATTTCATATAAAGTAGTGCATTCATGCATAGGTGATATGTTCATATGTTCTTCGTTTGTTCATAATTTAAAGGCTCGTGTTCTTCGCGAACACAACCCTTTGATCTTGTAGTATAGATATAGAAGTTCCTGTATTCATTTGTATGTCTAGGCTCAGTTTGATGTAGGTAGTTTACACATTTCTGTTGTATGGCATCCGTGTTTCTGCTACGGTGCTCGGTCTCAAGTGACCAGTTATCTGGTGGCTTCAACCTGGGTCACAATAGCCTGGGCCAGTCGGAGCCTAGTTGACAATGCAAGCATGGTTCTTGGGTTGAACAGCTACGTTAGATATGAGTGTACCTCCCATTTAGATACAGGTATGCCGCGGTAGTGACAACCGTTAGACCCTTTGTATTCCTCCGCGTTTGGGTAGTGTTGTAGGAGTTATAAAAGTAGCAACTGCTGTCGCACAGAAGTGGCGCGGGGGCTATGTCCCCGTTTGTACCTAGGTGCTGAACCGATGTTCCATACAATGTTTGTGTATCTCTCTTTTATCTCTGACCTTTGTATGATTAGTACATTAGAACTTAGAGCTAACTCGTATGGTTCTCCCTGTACCGTAGTGTTACTAGAGATGAATCATTGTGTGTCACACTACCCCTTTATCATATCTTTATCCTTACCTCTGTATTTCAGTTGTTGTCTCTTTCTCTATCAATGATCTATATTCATTACAATAGTATAAGTCTTGTTATCCTACCTACCTTCCACTGATTGATACCCTTTGGAATATGATGTTGGAGAAATGCTACGATGGTATATCCGTGCGCTTGTGGATTCTTTTGTGATCGTTAGGATTACCACCAGTCATTTCTGGCACTATTGCTAGGAACACATAAACTTAGTAGCGACGTTAAGAAATACCAAGAATCCCCGACACCCAAATCGAGCTTCTTCCACGGAGATCGAGATACTCATCTACCGCTCCTTCCCATGCACACGTCGAGGAGCACAGTGTGGTGCGAGAGGGTGGTCGTAGTGGTGTGGCAGGTCGGGAGATCGAGCGGCGGTGCGCGACCCTCCCCGCAGTCGGCCACTAACGTCTCGCTTCCTTCTGCGGTCCTCTTCCCATTCAGTCGGCGCACATGGACCTCCTCGTTGGCTCCCACTCCCGTAGCTGTCCGCCCCCTTGCCAGCTCCCGCAACTGTCTGCCCCACCATCGAATACTGCAGCCCATCATACCACTGCTGCTGGGGTCTGACGGTGGGGCTGCACCGACGGCGGTAGGGTTAAAAAAACTGGTGGGAACCGGCTGGCTAACCGTGTGTCGACCGGGCATCCCTGGGCCCACCAACACATTGTGGGCCATACCTGGGAGATGAGTTCCTACACACTTGGACTACTCGACTAGTGGGCCATGGTGCTGGTACCGTGGACCACAAGACAAGACAAGGCGGACAAGGACTTGTACTAAGACTAGGATAGCTTTCCATACCCTGTATAGGCTACTCCGGGTCCTACTCGAATAGTACCCTTGTACTAATCTGACTTGTAACCCTGCCTCTCGTGACATATAAGGCGAGGTAGGGACCCCTCTCAAAATATACGCAATCAATACAGAGCCACGCAGCATACATGACGTAGGGTATTACGCACATTGCGGCCCGAACCTGTCTAATTGTGTGCCCCGTGTCTCACCATCGTGTTCCTGATCTCGGCGAGCCCCACCGCACAATCTACTACTTCAGGTACCCTGTCGTAGGCTCGGTGTCTAAAACACTGACAGCTGGCGCGCCAGGTAGGGGATCTCGTCGTTGATCCACTGGCGAACTCGATGGCTCTCGTCATCATCAAGCTGACTGTCGCTTTCCAGCAAAGCGACACTTTCGTTTTTGGCTCTTGGGTTTGTGTTGCTGACGGTGCCGGATCGTTCCTGCGTTTCTTGGCATCAACTCCGAAGTCAAAGCTCAAGTCCTCGACGCTTACGCAAGCTTCGATGGAAGAATTCGTCAAAAATTTCGGCGAAATTTCGATCTCTGACCCGCTCAGAGAATTCGAGTCGGAGTCCGAGTACAACTCGACTTCGTCTCCTATCCACCTGAGTTGCTTCCTTCAGCTTCACAGCTTGCACTCAGCCTGGATAGCATTCCAGCACCACCTCTCTTCGGTCATCGCCATGTCAGTGCCACTTACCAAGCCGCATTGCAGCGCCTCATGTGCCCTGGCCCGAAGATTGTGCTCGAGTACTCCTCAGGTTCGGACGTCAACTTTGACTACCATTCGGATTCATCTGAGTTCGAGTTCGACTACGGTTCGGATTCTGCTGTAGTACAACAACTGTCTGGCCCTGCTCAAGGACTGGTGATCACATCGACACCTGAGGGTAGATTCGTCTACTGGCCTGAGCATGTGCCTGCTGATCTCACACTGGATGATCAGGAGCGCTTTATCGCTTGTCTGGACAACTTACCCTTCCAGGAAGGTGCTAAGCTTGTTGATTATGACACTGATACTGAGCTCATTCAGAGTATGAGTACTTATTCATCGCATCGAGAAGTGTTCGTCGTTGATGCAACTACTCCGCAAGGGCATCGTGCCAATTATCACTTTCCGGATGATGTATCTAATGATGAACTCTCTGCAAATGCTCCTGCTGATGAAACCGCGGAGGCCAAGACTGCACGTCGTCAACGCAATGCTGGTCGTGCAACCCTTCGTCAGGAACTCGCGGAAGCTCTACCTACCCGTAATCTTCAAGAGGCTCTGGATGCGGTAGCTACTCGTGAATATCGCACTCCAGAGGAAGCTATCAACGCGATCAATCTACTCGGTCGCTCTATGCCTTGTGACAGGGCGGCTGCTGAAGTCGCGAAGCTAGCTGAACTAGCCTACACTATGCTACGTCAAAATACCAGTGCTCCTAGTCACCATGGCAGTAGTGGGGGTGCTCATCGTGCCACACCTACTCCTCAACGTACACGTCCGGAAGCTAGCAACAAGGGCAAAGGCGACGATGGTAGTGTCAATAGCAAGTCGGGAGACTCTCGCTACGACGCTCGTACAACTATCAACGCCAGACGCACTGAGCGTGAGAAGCAAAAGGATAATGACTCTGATTCTTTTCCTGCTTTCTCCGCTCGACTTCAAGCTCTGTTTCTTCCGGAGAAATTCAAGCCTTATGGCATCTCTAGGTATGATGGCAAGCAAGATCCAAGGCAGTGGTTGCGCTGTTATGCTCTGTCCATCTCCAATGCCGGGGGCAACGATGATACCAAGTGTATCTATTTCCCTTTTGTCCTAGAACAAGAGCCCCTCACATGGTTTGAGTCTCTCAAACGTGGCTCCATTGACAACTGGGGACAACTCAAGCATCGCTTCACCAGCAACTTCGCGGGTTCTTTGGGCCGTCATGGTACCAGGATGGACCTTGCCCTGATCAAACAAAAACAAGGCGAGACTCTTCGTGAGTACATGCGTCGCTTCTTTGAGAAAAGGGCTACTGTTGTTGATGTCACCGAGAAAGAAGTCATAGATACCTTCCAAGATGGTTTTTATGACGACAGGCTTTTCCAAGACTTCGGTCACGCTCGTTCAGCCAACATCACCAAGCTCAAGGAGATGATCACTCACTGGGCGGACGAGGAAGACAAGGCTTGGAATCGGTTCAAGCATCTTTGCAACAACTAGAGCAACAACAACAACAACAATGCTGGAGGAAGCAGCAGTGGCAAGCAACAGCAGGGCAACCGCCAGGGTAATAACTACTCGAGCAATCCCAATCGCAAGCGCAAGCCCGAGAATACTGTTGCAGTCATGAAAACTACCGCCAAGCCTGAAGATGATCCTCATTGGGCAACATTGACCAAGCAAAAATGCCCATGGCACCCAGAGGGCAATCATACTACAGAGCAGTGTTACCAACTTCGACGTGCGTTGAAGAACACACCCGAACCAACGCACCCAAACCCAAGATTCCGGAAACACAAGGGGAAGAAGGCTAACATAGACAAAGACACTGGGTTCCAGAACCCCTCCAACACTATCAATGTCATATTTGGTGGAATTCCAACCAAGCACATGCAGAAGCTAGCTCTCAGGGAGATTATGTCCATCCAACCAGCAGCTCCCACTTTCCTAAAGTGGTCTAAAACCCCATTACCTTCTCAAGGGCGGATCAATGGACTAGTTTCTTTAAGCCAGGACGATATCCTCTTGTTCTGGATCCAATGGTGGCAGGCTCCAGGCTTACCAAGGTTCTCATTGATGGTGGCAGCGGTCTCAATGTCCTGTTTGCCAAAACTCTGAAGAAGATGGGCCTGGATATCTCTAATATGCTTACCAAGACCAACTCACCGTTCTATGGTATCATCCCGTGCAATGCAGCTGTTCCTTTGGGTTCAGTTGTGCTACCCGTTACCTTTGGGACTAAGGATCACTATCGCACCGAGTACATCAAGTTCGAGGTTGCTGACTTCGAGACTTCTTACCATGCCATTCTCGGCAGGCCTGGTCTCGCTAAGTTTATGGCTATTCCGCACTATGTGTACTTGGTTCTCAAGATGCCGAGCCCCAAAGGAGTTCTTTCATTGCAACGGGATCTGAAGCGCTCTTACGACTGCGATACAGAAGCCGTAGAACTTGCCTCGACTACTCAAGTACCCAATGCGATGATGGAAGTCTTCACTGCCGCTAAAAAGCTTGCTCCGAGCGAGCTGGAGGTTCCTGAGAAGACTGACAACAACAACAAGCCTGCATCGTCTGGCGATGTCCTGCTCAAAGCCATTGACCTCGGTACTGGTGACAGCAGCAAGACGACTATGATCAGTGCACAGCTTGATCCTAAATAGGAAGACACGCTCGTCAACTTCCTTCGGGCTAACCGTGATATCTTTGCGTGGAAGCCATCTGACATGCCAGGTATGCCCAGGAGGTTGATCGAGCATTCACTCAACATCGATCCTAATGCTACTCCCAAGAGACAACACCTTCGTCGCTTTGCTGATGACCGCAGGGCGGCTATCAAGAAAGAGCTCGCTAAACTACTTGCAGCTGGCTTTATTCGGGAAGTCTTTCACCCGCAATGGCTTGCTAACCCTGTGCTCGTCAGAAAGAAGAACTCTAATGATTGGAGGATGTGTGTCGACTACACTGATCTCAACAAGTATTGCCCCAAGGATCCTTTTGGGTTGCCGCAGATTGATCAAGTCATTGACTCTACGGTGGGCTGTGCTCTACTCTGTTTCCTGGATTGCTACTCCGGCTATCATCAAATCGTAATCAAGGAATCTGATCAAGAGAAGACCGCATTTATCACCCCGTTTGGTGCTTATTGAAATGCTGGTGCTACATATCAAAGGGCTATCCAAGCGTGCTTCAAGAAGTAGCTTCACAAGAACGTGGAAGCATACGTGGATGTCGTCGCTGTCAAGACTAGGGATCCAGACATGCTTATCACGGATCTTGAGGAAACTTTCGCTTCGCTACGCGAGTACCAATGGAAGCTCAACCCCAACAAATGCGTCTTTGGCGTATCATCCGGAAAACTACTTGGGTTCATCATCAGCCATCGTGGCATCGAAGCAAATCCCGAGAAGATTACTGCCATCTCCAACATGCAAGCTCCGACTACTATCAAAGATGTCCAAAAGCTTACTGGTTGTATGACATCACTTAATCGCTTCATCTCGTGACTTGGAGAACAGGGTCTACCTTTCTTCAAGTTACTCAAGCGGCAAGAGAAGTTTACGTGGACAACTGAAGCTGATCAAGCTCTTTGTCAACTCAAGGAGTTCTTATCCAAGCCTCCAGTCCTCACAGCTCCTCTGCCCAATGAAGAGCTCTTGCTCTACATTGCTGCGACTACTAATGTCGTCAGTACTACTATTATCATTGAGCGACAGGAAGAAGGCCATAGCTACCCTATCCAGAGGCCTGTCTATTTCATCAGTGAAGTACTCTCAGAGTCCAAGGCTCACTACCCTCCGGTACAGAAGCTACTCTATGCGGTTCTGATTACTTCACGGAAGCTCTGCCACTACTTCGACGAATACAAGATTTCTGTGGTCACTAGCTACCCGCTTGGCGAGATATTGCACAACCAGGACTCCACAGGAAGGATTTCTAAATGGGCCGTAGAGCTTGGCACTCTATCGCTCGAGTTCAAGCCTCGCACTGCTATCAAGTCTCAGGCCTTGGTTGATTTCATGGCTGAGTGGCGAGAAAATCAAGTCCCAACTCCAATTGAGCGTCCAGAACACTGGGTCATGTACTTTGACGGTTCCCTCAAGTTGGAAGGAGTAGGTGCCGGGGTACTTCTGATTTCTCCCAAGGGCGAACAACTCAAATATGTTTTGCAGATCTTCTGGAAGGTCTCAAACAATGAAGCTGAATATGAAGCACTACTGCATGGTCTTCGCCTTGCAGTCTCTCTTGGCATTACACGACTACTTGTTTATGGTGATTCTTTGGTGGTCCTCAATCAAGTCAACGATTCTTGAGATCGTAATGCTCAGAATATGGATGCATACTGTCAGGAGGTATGCAAACTCGAGAACAAATTCCATGGTCTCGAGTTCCATCATGTGATCCGCGATAATAATGTTGCTGTGGATGTCTTGTCGAAGCTGGGATCTACACGAGCTCAAGTGCCAGCTGGAATCTTCGTCCATGAACTCCACAAACCATCAATTCCGGAGTAATCATCTGCACCCACGACTACTTCAGTTCAACCTGATCGAGAAGTGCTTATGATTGATGTGGACTGGAGAACCCCTTTCATCGACTACATTAAACATCAGTTGATTCCTGAAGACAAGTCAGAAACCGAGCGCATCTCACGCCGCGTCAAGGCTTATGCTCTAGTCGGAGATCAACTCTACAAGCGAGGTGCAAGCTCTGATGTACTCATGAAGTGCGTTTCTCGCGAAGAAGGCAAGGAAATCTTGGAGGAGACACACAAAGGAATCCGTGGCAATCACGCTTCTTCCCGCACCTTGGTGGGAAAAGTGTTTAGACGTGCTTTCTACTGGCCTACAGCTCTTGCTGATGCAGAGGAACTAGTCAAAAAGTGTCAAGGATGCCAATTCTTCGCCAAGCAACAACATGTTCCTGCCTACAAGCTCATCACGATACCACCAACTTGGCCTTTTGCTTGTTGGGGGCTGGATATGATTGGTCCTCTCCCAAATGCGCCAGGGGGATTCAACAGAGTTCTGGTGGCTATTGATAAGTTTACCAAGTGGATTGAGGTCAAGCCTGTTACCTGCCCCAAGGCTGATAGAGTCCTCGACTTCTTGGATGAAATCGTACATCGCTATGGGTTTCCTAATCGCATCATCACAGACCTGGGTTCGAATTTCAATAATCACCAGTTCTGGGAGTGCTGCGAGAACAGTGGAATTGACGTCCGGTACGTCTCTGTTGCTCACCCATGTGCCAACGGCCAAGTGGAACACGCCAATGGGATGATACTCGATGCTCTCAAGAAGCGACTGTATGATGCAGCAAATACCAAGGGCGGCAAGTGGATCAAGGAACTACCCAATGCACTCTGAGGGTTGTGCACTCAGCCTACTACCCCCACAGGGCAGTCACCTTACTTCCTGGTCTAAGGCTCTGAAGCTGTTTTGCCTGCTGATGTCATGTGGCATTCTCCGACAGTTGATCAGTACGAAGAAGGCGTAGCTGAAGAAACAAGACAGACATATGTCGACAGTCTCGAGGAAGCTCGCTGCAACCCACTTGTTCAATCCGCTCAATATCTTGAGAAGATTCGCCGCTACCATGACCGCAACGTTAAGGAACGTTCCTTCAACGTTGGTGACTTAGTCCTTCGCCGCATCCAGAATACGACAGGGCTACACAAACTCAACTCGCCATGGGAAGGTCCTTTCTCTGTTGCAAAGGTTACCGGCCCAGGCTCATATCGTCTTCAAACTCTAGAAGGCGAGGAAGTCGACAACTCTTGGAATACCGACCAGCTTTTTCGCTTCTACCCGTAGGGGGTCTCAACAACCCTCTCCAGACGGCTTCGGCTGTAAACAACTCATATTGGGTTTCATCAACCCTTTCCAGGCAGCTTCGGTTGCAACCACTCAACAGACAGCTACGGTTGTCACCACTCATAGGGGATCAAGATAATCCTCTCCAGACAGTTTCGGCTGTATCTTCTCGTGGCTTTCAGCTGCGAGCACCCGCAGGGGGCTTCATCAACCCTCTCCAGGCAGTCTCATTCTGCGACCTCATAGGGAGTCATGATAACTCTCTCCAGACGATCCTGTATCATGTAGAACAATAAGTGGCACATGCTGTCCATGTCTCTACTTTTCAATAAGAGGCTTCGGCCTAGAGTAACACCCTTCTGGTAGGGTCTCAGTGGAACTCTCATATAAGTTGCTGCTACAGCAAGGATGAGTTCATCACACTGTCCCCTACGGTCTTACTCATTCTTCGGAACATCCTTGCGAGTACTCTCTCACTAGACTCATAGCCTCAGAGGTACTTAAGACATTGTAAACATTGTATAATGTATTCAGTAATAAAGTTGCTACTCTATACCGACTTGTTACAGTCCTTTACTTGTTCATAACAAAGCCTTCTTTACGCTGCTACAGCTAAGGTGTTCAACTCGTTATGAATAAGTCCTTTTCGAGTACTCTCTCACTAGGCTGATAAGCCTCAGAGGTACTTAAGACATTGTAAACTCTGTACAATGTGTTTAGTTCAAGTCGCTACTCTACACCGACTTGTTACTACTCTCCTCTTATTTCATGACAAAGCCTTCTTTTACGCTACTACAGCTAAGGTGTTCAACTCATCATGATTAAGCTAACATTCTTTGGAACATATATACATTTTAGTACTTCTACTTGTGTATCGTATCTCTTTTTGCACCCACACACTCAATACCAACTCAAGCACTTGGCCAACACATAAGCATACAAGGGATCCAGATAATTGACTTACTCAAGTTTTCAATTATATTACATAAACACTTGTTCGGGATTACACTTGTTTTTCCCTAGTGTTTCTACTCTATAGGTACATCTAACGGAGATCGATGAACTTGGAGATTGCTTCCGCGATTGGAGAAGTCTGTTGCATCAACTCGTTGAGCCGGTCGTCGGTGCAATCTCCAGATCTACCATTCATGATGACTGTGAGGTCTGCCTCGGCATAGAAGGACTTGATGAAGCTCAAGACTTAATTCAGGATCGAGCAGGCCAGCCTTTGGGCATACTCCAGAATCTTCTTCGGCGTGTCCTTCAACCTCTCCACAAGTGGTCGAGGCTGAACTCCAGCGACTCTAGGCTTGAAAAGATTCGCCACTGGCTCGGCTGCTTCTGTCAAGGCCTTCAACTCTGAGCGCAGGCCTTCGGCTTCTTCGATCTTGGTCTTGAGCGACTGCATGCAAGTCAACAAATCATTCCAGCCCGCTAGGCGGATCTCCATTTCACGCCCAAGTTCGAAGCACTGCACCTTATAGTCCTCCTTAAGATCCATGTGAGCTGATTCTTCGCGGTTAAAGGCCAGCTGCCAGTTCAGCGCCTTGTTCTTGAACTTGTCCACCTCTTCAGTCAGCTCTGCAGGGGATCAAGGCTACTTATCAGATGCAGTGTGCAAGGACAAAAGTACTCAACGATGATTTCAGAAAGGGAGATTACCTTTATTCTTCAGGCGCAGAGACTTATTTTTACCAACAACGTCATCCTTCTTAGCCGTCAGCTTCTGGATCTCGTTGTGGTACTCAGCGGCGTTGGCATCAAGCTTCTCTTGCAGCTTCAGAGATAAAGCTTTCTGCTGTTTAAGTTCTTCTTTGAGCCGCGTGACTTCTTCAATGTCAGCCGCGTGTTGCTCAAGCAAGCGAGTCTTGCGTTTCGACTGCTTGACTACTTCCTGCAAGGGCGAAAACAACTTAAGAGTCAGAGACAAGTTGTCTTTGGCTAAAAAAGTACTCTACAAGAGATTAAACAACTTACCGCGAGGAGTTTTTCTACACCACGGAACATGTCAGCATGCGCGTGCAAGTTGTCCTCGTCCAGGCATGAGTCGTCGTACAGCATCAAGTTTTCGGCCATGGACTGAGTACTTGTACTTGCTGCAGAGTACTTCGCAGCGCTACACAGAGGAGCCGGGTTTTCAATAAGTGGCTCATGCGGCACTATGCGGTTCTCTGGGTTGTCCTCTAGTGCCAGTTGTGCATCAATACGATGCACGGGGGCTTCAGCAGCTGGGACTTCTTCGTGGTGCAGCACGGCTTCTGGGTCAACCTCCAGGCCCTCATTTACCACGACTTCAATATCTTCGAGTTGTTGAGCCCTAGGCCTGGAAGTTGCCTCCACCGCCGCCTTGACCATATCGCTCCAGAGGATGCGCAATGCCTGTGCAGCTTCAGCTTCTCGGGTACTTCTTGGCGCTCTGGAAGTATATCTTCTTGTTGCTCTTGAGGAGTTTGGTCTCCTCCAGCAGCACCACTTCCAGAGGCGCCCCACTTCACATCAGTGGATTTTCTGCATCAACAAGTTGGTCAGCAAAAGCAGAGTTCATAAATATTAATAAGTACTCAAGTACTTGGGTACTCACAGAGCAGCTCGAGGCACCGAGATTTTCGGCCCCAGCATGTCGAAGAAAGAGGGTGCCGCCGGCATCTCTGGCACACTCTCCACCGGCGACACACTTCATGGTACTGCGGCTTCTTGTTGCTCATGCGCCACCGTCTCCACGGCTGACGTTGGAACCACCTCGGGTTCTGTTATTCTTGGGGGGCTACTCGAGAGTACATTGGCTGCACTCTCGATAATCTGCGTAAGTAAAAATCAAGACATTACAGCAGAGAACAAGTACTCAATACGATATCGACTACTTAAAGGTTCTCCAACACTTACTGTAATGGAGGGTGTTGACGGTCAACTCCTGCAAATTGGAACATGAATTGTGCATCTACACTAGAATAGGTGCTTAAACTCATACTTTCCACCGGTGTCGATGTCTATTCGAACGCAGGTATTTAGCGTAAGAAATGGGAGGAATCCAAGCACATTCACTCCACTCCAATCCAAGGCACTCAAATGCTGGCCAATCAGGGGCTGCCACATGGATTCTCCTGGATCCATGATGTCACCAATCCATGTGAAGGACTTTCGACGAATCATACGCTACCACGTCAGCATCACATGGATCCATCGGCCCACTTTGCAAACTAAACCGCCAGGAAATGTGTCATACACGGAGGAGAGGCATCAGGGCCAACATGGAAGCGAGCCAGAGGAAGCACGGGCCAGGGGGCCACCTGAGGGGGCCGGCCGACCCTAGGTTCAGCCGAACAGACCTAGGGTCGGTTCATCCTGGCCCTCCACGTGTTGTCCTCCCATTGGCTCCTTGCTGCATTCCCGGGCGTTTAGGGGCACTTTGAGCCCCGGAGCAAGCCTCCTCCTTGTCTATAAATAGGAGGGGAGGGGCTCCATTTCTCACACACCACCAAGCTCTCAAGTTCCACTTCTCTCTTGTGTAGCTCCCTCTCCCTCTCTCCAATTCTGCCCATGAGAGGTGATTCTCACCTCTTTGTGGTAGAATGGTGATGAGGAGAGATCTAGATTAGGATTAGTGAGAGGTAGAGGAGGGGTAAGGAGTGAGTTGATGTCCTTGTGGATGCTTGTTCTTCATTTAGATCAAAGTGAGTATTTCAGCATTTCTTATTTAGACTATAGTGGACATCATGCATGATTGATTTGTTCTTGTGTTCGTGGCTCGTTCATAAGTTAGAGGCTTGTGTTCTTCATGACACAAGGCTTCGATCCTTTAGAGCCAGAGCTGTAGTTCATTTACATGTTTGCATGCTCTGATCCTGTTTAGTCAAGTAAGTTCGCTGTATCTCGTTCAGCTACATCCATAGCTTCCTTTCTGCTCCTAGTTCAATGATATGATCTGATTCCGATCTTTCCCTTGTTCGTGGGACCGTATTTATACGGTTGCTATAGTGTAGTTAGCGGGCTAGCATACGCCGCACTATAGTATTTATCTGGGGTATAGACGTGGTGTCTGGGCCTTGGTTTTCCTACGAAGACCACGTACGATCGTAGCGTAGAGGTAGGCTGCAGTGGTGACAGCCTGTTGGACCCTTTGTCAACCCTCTTACGTCGCGTACCGAGTTGGGCTCGCTTGCCAGCACCTTGGAGTGTTGTCGCCCCGCGGGGATGACTAAGACATGACAGAAATACATCTTGAGAGCTAAGTCCCTTAAGGAAGTGCTTCTTGTATCCCGACCTATCCCAGCGAAAGCTGGTGTCCTTGGATAGACCCTCTCTGGTTACTCTCCGTCCTAAGGGAACAAAACCCGACGGGAATACTCATTCTCCTAGGGAGAAGTGCTACAACGGTGTATCCGTGCGCTTGCGGATTCGTTCGCACTCGTCAGTGTACCCGGGAGTTTATTACACGCTCACGCTAGTGCGCCAGTGGTGGTGACGTTAAGAAACGCCAACAGAGGAGAGGCCTGTCATCTTCTTTACTTGAAGTACAACTCCTGCGCCTTCTGGCGCATCTGCACACCGGCTCCACCGACTACAACTGAGAAGTTGGCGTTGGGCTGCGGCTTCAAGCGGAAGATCTTCCTAAATACGGCCCAATGAGGGCGGATTCTAAGGAAGGCTTCGCAGAAGTGCACATACACTGCAATCTGGAAGATGCTATTAGGGTTGAGGTGGACGTGCTCCAGCTTGAAGAAGTCGAGGAAGCCGCGGAAGAAATCAGATGACGGCAGCGTCAACCCACGCTCGACGAAGTGCACAAACATCGGGATCTCATCCGGGCTCTTCTCCATCGGCCACGCATCTCCGGCGGCAGAGCTCCAACCGGCAATCGCCTTCTCACGCAGCAACCCGCCGGCTTTGAGGGTCTTGATATCTTCTTCCCTCATCTTGGACTTCTTCCAAGAGACAGCCTGGCTCGAGGGCTTTGTGATGACCACTGTCTTGTAGTTCGGCTCCGGCAACTGATTTTTGCCGCGGCCGGACTTCCTCTTCTGACCTTTGGACGGCGCTGGCTTCATCCTATCAGTAACGAGAGTCTTCTTTCGCATCGAATCAAGGGTTGCGAGGGGGTGGAGGCGCAAACTCTTGGCATTGTGGACGCTCAAACTCTGCGGCGGCTACGGATGCTAAGGCTTTCTGGATCTAAGGGCGAATGGAAGTAATGAAACCCTAAGGGATACCCCTTTGGGTATTTATAAAACCAAAATCGTAACGGTTCGGCCTGGTGACCCTTCGAATTCAACAGATTGGTTTCACACAGGCGAAATTTTTGGCTAAGTCAGAGGACTAAAATCCAAGACCTGCTCGGCTCCATCTCGGGGGCTCGACTACTCGATGGAATTGGATTTCACTCAGCTACAGTTCACTGAATTCAGGCCACTATTTTACAGTCAGATTGGACCCTTCAATTCGAGAAAGTACTCGACTCAAGGCTCGGGGGCTCCGTGCCACGTGTCTTTCAGTTTTTCTCTCAGGATTTTACGGGATTATTTGACGAAGACTACTGATTGACCCTCAGCTTGAATTGTCAATTCGAACTAAGGCTCGGGGGCTACATCCATATAGGATACGATTTTTGCAAATCGCATTCCTATATTATTTCTCCGGATTGTCTATGGATTTTTCGGAGCAAGATCAAAGAGTAGAAGATTGACCCTCAGCTTGAATCCTGGATTCGACCTAAGGCTCAGGGGCTACATTCCATATGGAATGCGATTTCAGTAATCGCATTTCCATATGGATCTTTGATGCAAAGATTTCAAGAACGGAGCGGGTATTATTGAAGACCTTCAAGGGAAGTACTCGGGGACGCTTGGGAATAACTCGAGAAGACTTCAAGATTACTCGTGGAGTTAGCTGGAGTACCTTCCAGCCTCGTGATGATTCAAGTACTATTGAAGATTGATGCTTGTAGAACTCGGGGACGCTTGGGAACTATTTGTGAAAACCTTCAAGACTACTTGGAGCATCGCACTCGACTACAAAGTACTCGGGGGCTTGTCGACCGGGCATCCCTGGGCCCACCAACACATTGTGGGCCATACCTGGGAGATGAGTTCCTACACGCTTGGACTACTCGACTAGTGGGCCACAGTGCTGGTACCGTGGACCACAAGACAAGACAAGACGGACAAGGACTTGTACTAAGACTAGGATAGCTTTCCATACCCTGTATAGGCTACTCCGGGTCCTACTCGAATAGTACCCTTGTACTAATCCGACTTGTAACCCTGCCTCCCGTGACATATAAGGCGAGGCAGGGACCCCTCTCAAAATATACACAATCAATACAGAGCCACGCAGTATACAGGACGTAGGGTATTACGCACATTGTGGCCCGAACCTGTCTAATTGTGTGCCCCGTGTCTCACCATCGTGTTCCTGATCTCGGCGAGCCCCACCGCACAATCTACTACTTCGGGTACCCCATCGTAGGCTCGGTGTCTAAAACACTGACACCGTGGTAACCGGTCCTACTGGTCCGGACCGGTTTCGGTTCCGACCGGTTTCCAACCGCCCAAATTCAAAATGTAAATTTGAATTAAAAAAATAAAAACTTCTCAAAAAATTCTCACAAATACTTCAAGGTGTGTAGAATCTAATGGTGTCAAATTTTCTTAATAATTCGTTCATTTAGTATACTTTGCGGGCATTAGAAGTTCAACCCAAAAAGAAAAAGGAAAAAAAATTGGCCGGTTCAACTTCTAATGCCCGAAAATAATACTAAATGCACTAATATTTGAAAAATTTTGACACCATTAGATTCTACACACCTTGAAATATTTTTAGAAATTTTTCTTTTATTTTCCAATTTTTTAATTCAAATTTAAAGATACGATAAATTTTTCACTGCGTCGATTTTTTTTTCAAAACCCCGGTAACCGGAGCTAACGGGTCGGTAACCGGAGCTAACCGGCCAGCTAACCGGTCCAAACCGTTTGAACTACAGGTTTTGATTTGAAATTCGAACTCAACCAGTTTTTTCCGGTAACCGGTCAAACCGGACCGGTTAGCCGGAACCGGAGCGCGGTGGTTCGGTCGGTCCGGTCGGATAAAAAAACCCTGAACGGCGGTGCATGAGGGTCGTCATGGTGGCTATGGGTGTCGGCGGCGCCGGTGGAAAAGAGGATCAGGCAGGAGGGAGACAGTGAAGGTAGTAACTCCACCTTAGCTCATGTGCAAAGAGGCCTCACCAAATCGTCCAGCTCAACAAATAAATCATCATGCACCATGGGGACAAATTTACCGATCATATTGAAATTTTTTTTAATATTTTTTTGTCTTTGATTTTCGAAAAATAAATGGACGAACCAAAAATTTCGAGAAATATACATCTGCTACCAAACCCCACGGCGGTAGATACCTGCCGCCGTGCCCCACGGCGTTAAGTCCCTACCGCCGTGTGTACGGCGGCAGGAGAGTACCTCTGGCGGCAAAGCCGCGCGGCACGGCGCCAGGACCCTACCGCCCAGCGCCACGGCGGCAGGCCCCTACCGCCGTGCCACGTGGTGTTAGGACCTTTTTTATTTTTTTTAAATTTTTCATTTTTAAAACACTTTTAACCTTCTTAAAAACAACAAACTGATAAGTGTAAGCATAATCACAAGGGAATATCATAATCAACGAGTAGATGCAAATAGTTTATACAAAATCATGGTAAAAGTAGCACTACATCTAAATGCGCCGGTGCCTCTTCGGCCTAACAGCTCTAGCGCCAGCCCAGGTGTGGTCCCGGTCGTACGTCCAGGGGTCAGGTGCCCTGACCACCCGCGGTCGTAGCTGGTCGGGAGACGGTGTCGCCATGGCCGCCTGCGACGAGCCTGCAGCATTCGGTGTCCATCCGCCCGCCGGTGTCCCTCCCGCCGGTGTCCCTCCGCTTGCCGGTGTCGCTCCGCCGGCCGCCGGGGTCGCTCCGCCCTGTGGCTGTGTCGGCTAAGTCCCAACCGGTGCCTGTGTCAACTGTGACGGGCCAAACTCCTCGGCCTGCTGCGGGGCATCCAGGGTCGCGAGAACGTCGTTGAACTCCATCTGATCCCAGCCCAGCTGGTCCTCGGTGGTCGCGTCGAAAGCAGGCTGGAACATAGGCGGAGTGGACGTGGACGAGGAAGGAATATCTGCCGCCGCAAACTGAAAGGCCGGCGGTCTGAAACCTCCTGGCGGAAAGATCGGCGCTCTAGGTGCCGTCGTCTCCGGCTGTCGAGGCCCGGCTGTCGGAAAGAGCGGCGGTCGCCCTGTACGATTAGAATATAGTATAACCACAAACACACAATAATTGCGTGCATTACTTGAAAATAAGGTCCACTGAAAGTACCTGCGCCGGGGGGAACAAACGGCCGCTGCACGTAGGTGTGCGGGCCCTGCGCCTGTGGCTGCTGCTGTGCCGTCGGAGCCGAGAAGACACCGGCAAAGGTGGAAGGCGCCTGCTGCGAAGCCGCTGTCGAGGCGGAGCTCGAGGACGACGCTGGGTGGCGCGGAAGGAGAGGAATCTCTACGGCCCCGGCGTAGTTCACGACGGCAGAGTACCTCATGGCAGCAGCGACGATCCTGTCGTACGTGCTCTGGTGCTGCTGAGGCCCCCAGGTAAAGCACTGCTCCCTCGCGGCCGATGTGAGCCGCACGATCTCAGCAAGCACGTCGTGCTGCTCAGAAAATTAGAAACACATGTTATAATGAAAAGTCATATGAATGTAATATGTTTGCAGTATCGTAGCTTACCGCTGTGTCGGCGGTCTGGTCTCGGTGCACCGGGTACGTCGCGTCCGGCAGGATCCTGTCGTGGTCCGGGACAGGTGGCGGTGGCGGGGTAGCAGGCACGTACATCACCCGCGTCTGCGTCCTCGGGAGGTACCACTAAAGGTACGCTACCCAGGCCGCGCTGTCGTGAAGGCGGTGCTCGGTGACGACGTTCTGCTCGTGCGCCGCGGACGCCCAGTCGGCCACGTACGGCTGCAGCTTGTCGACGAACGACGTCGCCGCAGCCACGCCCTTACGCGTCCACCTAGCATAGATGAAACATAAAATTATTGACAACTGAATATCTGTAACAAAAAATAATTATAACTGGCAAATGGTAGCTCACCTGTAAGCTGTAGGCGACAGACGTGGCGCAGCGGGTACTGGCGCCTCCTGGAAGAGGCCGAACTGCCTCATCACCCGGTGGACGGCGTACTCCTCGACGTAGACGTCGAAGACCAGTCGTCGCCGCGTCATCCAGTATGCCTGGTCTCGGGAGCACAAGGACGAGAGCCCCTGTGGTGCGCGGGCAGCGACCATGGCAGGAGCGTACGGCGTCCACCGGACCTGGCCATCGACCATCCGGTCGATCTGACCAACGAAGTCCTTGTACGCCTTCTTCGGCTGCTCACCAGCCCAAATGTGCTGCAAAGAACATGAAAAGTTAAGTGAATCGAATTAAAGAACTCATAACGCGAAGAAAATGATAAGGGAGGCCATTACCTTCCGGAGGCACCACAGAGAACCCATGGTGGGGAGGTCCGCTGGGTCGGTGTCTTCGGGCAGCGGCTGGTACTCCGAGAGGTCGGCCTTGGGCCGACCGATGTCGAACCGCTCGTGGATCCACATCTGCAGCAGGAGAGGGCACCCCAGGAGGATCCCCTCCCTACTCGTCGGCCTCGACACTGCCGAACACAGCCCCCTGTAGGTAGCTACCAGAACAGCGCTGCCCCAGCTGATCTGGGGCATCTGCTCGAGGGGTGCGTCGGCGATCCTCTGAGCCCAGGGGAGCAGGTACCGCGACACCGAGTCTCCCGCTGACTCGCAGAACAACACCCACCCGAACAGCCAGAGCAGGTAGACCTCCAAAAACCTGTCTGACGTCGGGTCGTCGGCATCGTCCGCCATGTAGTCAGCCTGCACACACACAAAGGTCCATCGTCACATTCATTTAAAATGCATACAAACGTTGAAAATAAGAGTTAGAATCACGTACGCTGAACTGCTGGATCCAAGTCCAGGTGGGCCCGTGGGTGTCGGCGAAGGGCACGTACGGCGCTGGCACGCGATCGTTCCGAGGAACGTTCACGAACCGAGTAAGGAAGTCAGCGTGCCACGTCGCGGGGATGTCGATCGGCCCCATCGCCTCGCCAGCACACGGTAGTCCTCCCAACATCGCGGCGTCCTCCAGACTGAGCGTCATCTCGCCGACGGGGAAGTGGAACGTGTGTGTCTCTGGTCGTCACCGGTCCATGAACGCGGCGATCAGCGGGGCGTCGTAGTTGAACAGCGTCAACCGCTCCGCCCGGGGAACCTCAGCTCGTAGCCTGTCCCCCTCGACCAACCGCGCAACAGGGAGAAGTCCTGCAGCGCGTAGCCTGCAAAAAAATATTAATTTAGTTAACGCAATTACTATTGTAAAGAAACAGAAATAAATAATAAATATGAATTACGTACTTCGGAATCCACCGCTGGTGTATCGGCATCAACGTGCGGGTCGTCCGACAACGTATGTTGCCGGGCGAACGTCCGAGAACAGCCGACACGTACGAGCGGTGGTGCCGGTCCACCGCCTCGTCGAACAACTCCGGCCGTACGTACTCCAGCGGTGCAGCCATAACTGCAAAAAAATAACATAATTGCATCAATTATTTGAATTATAACCATTTTCTAAGAATTTTATTTGAATTATTTGAATAACATAATCGAATTTTGTGAATATAAACCATTTTCTACGATTTTTATTTCAATTTAATCTAATTATGTGAATTATAACCATTTTCTAGGAATTTTAAATGAATTGAAACAAATTATGTGAATTTTCTCCATTTTCTACTAATTTTATATCAATTTAATCTAATTATGTGAATTATAACCATCTTCTAGGAAATTTAAATGAATTGAAACGAATTATGTGAATTTAAACCATTTTCTTTGAATTTTACATCAATTTAATCTAATTATGTGAATTATAACCATTTCCTACAAGTTTAAAACCAATTTAAACGAATTATGTGAATTTAAACAATTTTCTACGAATTTTATATCAATTTAATCTAATTATGTGAATTATAACCATTTCCTAGAAGTTTTAAACCAATTTAAACGAATTACGTGAATTTAAATAATTTTTTACGAATTTTATATCAATTTAATCAATTTAAATAATTTTCTACGAATTTTATATCAATTTAAACGAATTATGCGAATTTAAATAATTTTCTACGAATTTTATATCAATTTAACTAACCTAAGTTAACTAAATTAAATTTCAAAACTAAACTAAACTTAGTTAACTAAACTAAATTTCTAAACTAAACTAAACTAAGTTAACTAAACTAAATTTCTAAACTAAACTAACTAACTATACTAACTACATTAGACTAAATTTAGAAACATACCTCAGTCAGAAGTGCTCCGAAGGGTTGAAAGCCGAAGGTTTAGAGGAGGGAGGGAGGGGGCCGGCGGCGGCAGCGATCGCCCCCTTTTATAGGGGTGACGCTGCCGCCAAACCCCACGGCGCCAGGACCCTGCCGCCGTGGGGCACGGCGCTAGGGCTCCTGACACCGTGGGCCGCGGCGCTAGGATTCCTGCCGCCGTGCCCCACGGCGGCAGGAATCTGGCCCCACCTGGCAGTAGAGCCGACCGTTGGGGCCACCCCTAACGCCGTGCCCTATGGCGGTAGGAACTCCTGCCGCCGTGGGGTTTGGCGGCAGATGTATATTTGTCGAAATTTTTGGTTCGTCCATTTATTTTTCGAAAATCAGAGCAGAAAAAATATATAAAAAAAAATTCGATCATATTCTTTACACTCCACGAGCTTGGCCCGTTTGACTTCAACTTGGCTCACGCGAGCCTGGCTGGCTGTGTGTGGCTGAGCCCGCCTACTTTACCGAACAGGCCCCAAGCTAGTGTCTCCCACGGATTCCGGTCCAAGTCACTCTCGCACAGAAGAAGAAGGTTAACCGTAAACAGTATGTCATTCATTGGGCCGAAGAAACAAAAACTACTTGGATGCGGCCCAGTGAAACGCAAGGCAAAATTTCGGATTTCCTAATTTTGTCGCCACGTGACCGCGGCCCAGTCAGTCCCACACACAGAGAGTGGGTAGTCGGTCAAGCTGAGGGAAAAGAAAGACCTCGTTGACGGGTCTCAACTCTCAACGTGCCGAGGCTACAACTTGGCCACTGGAGCGCAGAGCACGTGCACATCGCCCGCTGGCCCGTGTCCTCGCCACATGCACGGGCTGGTCGGCGGCGAGGTCGCGTGCCTGCCACCTTCCCCTCCCGGTAGCGGAGGCTGCGCCGCTCCGCTGGCTGGGAACGGAAGCACGGGGCAGGCAGGCACGAACCTACCACCTCGCTGGCTCTCTCTCCCCCGCAGTCGGTCGCCCTGTTGCTGTCTTGGCAACCCCCAAGAACCGATCAGAGGCCGATAGCTGTAGTAGGCCTGTAGCTGCCATGTCGCGCTCCAGCCGCAACGACAAGGACCCTGAAGCCGAAGCAGATCTGAATCTGAACCTGAACCTGAACCTGAACCTGAACATCGAGGAAGAAGCTTCTCTGCTCCTCCAATCCGCTCTTGTCGTCTGCTTCAGTGCTACTCACAAATCACAGATGCCGCGGCGCTATTGTTTTGGATCGCACTGATGAACAGATTATACATTCGCCTGTCCAGTCCAGGATCAGATCCATGGACGCGGCGGCACTGAAGAAAGATGGCAACGACGACAGAAAACGAAAGATCATTACATTACATCTGCAGAGGCCGTAGTGTGTTCATCGGCCATGCTCCCCCTCCAACTTGCAGCGACGATCGATCGATCATCTTACTTCTAGATCGACCGATGCATCATACACATCATCATCATAGTATATATATGTACCACAAAATCAATCGCCTTATTGCAGCTTACAACAAGCTAAGCAATGCCGCGCCGTGGATGGGCTTCGTAACGATGGCGTTGGAGAAGAGAACCCCATGGCTGCCGGCCATGCCTCCATCTCCTCCTCCTGTCACTCTGTCATGCCTCGCCGTCGTCGAAGTTCTGCGCGTAGGTGACGGAGTCGTACCTGAAGTCCTGCGGCGCGGCGGCCTTGAGCGGCCGGCCGTCGCGTCCCAGCATCTTGCGCGCCCCGGCGCGCACCTTGTAGAAGACGTGCCTCCACGTGCCCCGGCAGTGGCACCCACCCAGCGCCGCGGCCTCGTCGTCGCTCATCTCCAGCCCGCGCGCGAAGGGTGGGCGCCGCGCCATCACCCAACCGACCCCCCACTCCCACCACCGCCGCAGCGCGCCCGCCGCCGCCAGCGCCTTCACGGACGGCATCGACTGCGCGCGCCGGAACGCCACCGACGACAGCGACGGCCTGATGTGCACGGAGAAAGAGGACATGCGGCGGCGCAGCCCGATCCCGCCGCCGTTGCCGTTGCCGGAGCCGACCGCGGCGGTGGTCACCGGGAGCTGCTCGTCCTCGCTCCGCCGCGGCTTGATCGTCTCCAGGATCGCGTCGGTCGCCATTGACCGAGGGAGCAGGGGATCGAGGTGGGGGAGAGCGGGAGGGAGAGGGAGAGATCTCGGACTCGGAGGTCGTTGAGCGCGCTCTTGAGCTCCTCCCCTCCTTTTCTTGGAGGTTTGTTTTGGTGCGCGTGCCTGTCTGTTGGAGCTTGGTTGGTAGGCGATGGAGGTGAATTCTTGGCGGCTTGGTGCTGCAGCTGCTGTTGCTGTGCACAGGCTGGAGTAGGAGTCTTTGGGTGCATGGACCGGTGGGACCTTCTTGCTCGTGCCTACTACTACTGTTTATTGGTTACACCAAACAAATGTACTAAAACTGATGCTACTAGCTACACGTGTGTACAAAGTGTTGGTCTTTCTCGGAGTGCAGATATTTCCAGTAGGCAGGCAGTGTGAGCTTTAAGCCACGGGGAAATTGGACTGGGACGTCGAGATCACAGCGGAAACTACACCGGAATCCAGCACCATTTCGTGGTCTCCGAATGACAAACTGCAAGCGTGAGCTCGTGTTCTGGCGTCACGGGGAGAAAAAGAGCCGAGGGCAGAAGCGCGGGAATGCAGGATACGCTAACCGCTGGCTTTTCTGAGTAGCTGAACAAGTAAACAATGCCGTTAACGGTCGTGAACTTTGTGAGTAATAATCAAGGCGAAGCACAGCAATCGAGCTCTCCCTCGCCGGCGGCAAGCGGGGCGGCAGGCCGTGTCGGCGCCTGACGCGGAGATGCCGAGGAGGACGACGACGGGCACGGGCGGCGGGAGAGGGGGTGGGGGCCGACGGTTGGTGGGTCGTTGTTGCCCCGTCGGGAGCCGCGCCCCGCGCGTGCAGCGTGCAAAGCCAGGCCCAGACGTGTCGCTCGCCCCCCCACCCCCCACGCGGTCCATCCGCTGTGGAATCCGGACACAACTGCTGCTTGATTCTCTGACGCCGGACTGATCCTCAGATGCACCGACGGTCCGACGCCGCTATCGCCGGGGAGAGAGAGGGGGGGGGGGGGGGGGGCAAGAAAGAACAGCAGAGACACAACGGGGACTGAAGGAATATTCACGCTTTGTGCGTGCCTGGTGTGGAGCCATGCATGTAGTGACGACAGAGCAGTTTCATGGTACGCACTCTGCTAAAAGCCTGAAACCTGTCCTCATCCTCATCTCTGTAGTACTACGGAGCAGTAGTCTTGAACGAAAGGTTTAATGAACCAAGACCTTGTTTAGTTGGTGGAAAAATTTGTCTTTTCAACGTTTCGAACTCCTGTAGCACACTGTAGCACGTTTCGTTTATTTGTGGTAAATATTATTCTACCATGACCTAACTAGGCTCAAAAGATTCGTGTCGCGAAGTACATCAAAACTGTGTAATTAGTTATTTTTTTACCTATATTTAATACTCCGAACATATGTCTTTTGACGTATTTAATGTGATGTGATGGAGAGAGAGTGGAGAAAACGTTAGAAACTTTAGCAAACTAAACAAGGCCCAAGTGAAACAAGCACACAGCTGAAAAATCGAAGATTGAGATGTGCAGAGCTGTTTGTTTGCACTTTGTAGGGGCATCTCCTTAAGTTTTTGCCAAGGGTTTAACTTGCAGAAGACGTATCAATCGTTCAGCTTAGGTTGCACACATCACTCACTCTTTCGATGAGTAAAAAAAATAGCCAATGAAGAAGAAACAGAGACCTTTTGTAGTTTTGGGCCTGCCTTGGTAGCGTTGCGTGCGTAGCGGACCCGTCCAAAAGGTTCACGCAGGATCGTTCGTAACCTCCCTTAATTGGGCTAATTCAATGGGCTGCGGCCCGCGGCCCGCACCACTAGCAGCCCACGCGTCTTCACGCGTCTGGTCCGTCTCTGAATAATTTACACCGGCCACCTTTCCCGTTTCCGAAACGAATGAGCATGGATTCATTTCACAATAAATAAATACTAAATATACAAGATCACAGGCACACGAATACGATAGGCTCGGGCTCAGCCAGCCATCAATCCAGATTCAAGTGATCATGGAGCAGCACTACGAGATTTTTAAATTAACGACGCTCCATATCTGTTCGACTGTTCGCCAGTTCAGAAAAAGGAAAAAATTGGAACAGGTGTCATGCAGACACTACAAGGCATGCATTGACTCTAAACTTTCCGGTTTGGCAGGGTCGCATTCAGAATTCAGTTCATCAACAGCTACGAACATAATCTGATCAGACCAGCACCGACACTGGTGCTAGTGCGAGCAAGCTGTCCCGGATCAGTGAATCGTTGGTCAGGCCAAACGCCCGCCTAATTTCACGAAATTTTATTGGATTCTGTAGATTTTTCGTCGAATTCTTCCGGTACTAGGTCGTCCCGTGCATCTGCAATTCTGCATTTGTTTCTAATACGCGTGCACATTTTTAGTAGCTAGGTGGCCGTCAATTTTCTGAAAAGTAAGCTGTACTGCTAGCACTAAAAACAAGATAAACCTGGACAAGGCCAAAAGAATTAACCTCGGCAATATTTGCAGAGTTGCAGAAGGTGAAATTGGAATCCAGATGAACACGATTACAACTCTGAGCAATGCATCGGATCCGCTTCTAATTACTACTAACAATTATCAGCTCGGGAGCTAGCAGAGCTCGGAAGGGAATCATCGGTGTTCGTGGCCTCGCCGACAACGGTGGCGCGGGGGAACGCGCCGCCGGGGCCGGCCCAGGACACGCCTTCCTCGGCCTTCCACGCGCCGTCGTCGAAGTTGCGCGCGTAGCTCGCGGAATCGTACCCCACGACCCCGGCCGGCGCCGCCACAGAGCTCCTCCTGCCCTTCCTCTCCGGCGCGGCCGCCGAGGATCCGCCCCTCCCGCAGAGCCCCACCCACGCCAGCCGCCGCGCGCGGGAGCCGGACCAGTACCGCCGCCGCGCCGCGCAGCTCAGCCGCACCGCCGCCCACCGCAGCAGCACCCACGCCCGCGCCCGCACGCCGCCGCCGCCGCGGGACGGCCGATCGCTCCCCGACGAGAGCAGCCGCTGGTACGTTACTCCCATCACGATTCACGAGAGTTTTGCGCCTGCGCTCCGGGCGGCAAGCGCGCAGTTGGGGTTCTTGGCGTGGTGCGCCTGCGCTGCCTGCGCAAGATGGCGCAGATGGAGACGGGAGCGAGTTCGTGTTTGTAACGGCGCGGGGCGGGGTGTTTTGTTTGTGCGCGTGCAGAGGGGTAGTTTCGGGTTTCCACGTGGTTGGGTTGGGTGGTGGACCGCGCACCGCACGATCATGGTTTGGGCCGGGAGGGTGCGCGATGGGCCCCCAGCTGCAGGTTACCGTCCTTTCACTTTCTGCACGCTAGGGCCCGCCGCCCCCACATCACCACGAAACAAATTGCTGCCTCCCAACTATCATTTCGCCCTGGTCCAGGCACTTCCTCCTGTTTCCAGTTTCAGGTGTGTTTAGTAGCCCAACTTCTCCCAAAATTCACTATGTAAAAAGAAGATTCCCCATCACATCAAAAATGTCGGCACATGCATGGAGTACTAAATGTAGATGAAATCAAAAACTAATTACACAGTTTGGATGTACTTTGCGACGGATCTTTTGAGCCTAGTTAGCCTATGGTAGGACAATATTTACCACAAACAAACGAAAAGTGCTACAGTGCTTTTCAGCTCAAAATCTGTGCAAAATCCAGAATTTTGCATCCCAATTCAGAGATCTAAACACACCCTTCGATATAAAAACATCTGCGATCTAAAGAAAAAAAACTCTCCAATTCCACATCAAGAATTTCAGAAGCGTGAGAGATCATTTTGCATGTTAAATTGAGATGATGAACGATTTATCTGGCTACTTTCAAGCATGGATTTTTAAGTGGCAAACTGACATATCCAGGGATCCAAAGATGACTGTCATTCGTCAGGAAGGACGAGAACTTTGCTTCAATCACAAGCTCTGTCAGGGTTTCACAAGCTAGCCAGCGAATGAAGAGGGTCCACTGCCACTGCACTGGCATGAGATCAGTTATTGGAGCTCGCCGGAGCACGATCGAATCTGAAAATTGTTCTGAACGTGATGGTGCGTAAGGACGGCCAGAGAAGTCAGCATCAATAATGCATTGATGCTGCATCGCAATTCACAAGGAATCATGGTGTACCGTGTGACCATGCGAGGCTTCCAAATCTCCTCTCTCTTCTTCTCCATGGAGACAGCAGAGCTATCATGCATCCATGGATCGATCGGTATCGGTTGGCACTTTAGCAGTAGCTGGCTTGCAAGTTTCCACGTCCTCTCTTCTCCATGGGATGGGGACGTAACCATCAGGGTATAGTGATGAGCAGTGGCTGCTGCCTCCTGGAAGAGAGCATGACCAAGGTGATCGGTTTGCCTGTAATGCCCAGGTGGGACCGTGCCATATCATAGAGCTGGCAAATAAAAATTGCATGGATTCAGGTTTAGATCCAAATCCTTTCAGTCTGAGTGAGAAATCTGTTTTTTTTTAATAATGGATTAATGCTCAGGCTTCCACCCCGCAGAGAGTATCTGACAAAGTCCCAACCATTTCAGTTCACACTCCGGTAATCTGATCTCTGCATATCAACTTCCTCAAATAAATCTCACAATGTTAGCGTTTCATTCAGTTTACGCTAGTTTGCACACGTACACACTGTGTCGTACTGTCGTCAATAACTTATCACACCTTGTGTCCTTCTGATCATCTACCCATCACATCAATCTACAAACAGTATTAAATATGAATTAATGACAAAATTCATTCCACGACCCCTACCTTAATTTTCAAGACAAATCTAATGAAACTAATTATGACATGATTATACAACATTGTGCTACAATAACCTATCTCTAATGACGGATTAATTAGGCTTAATGAATTTATCTCGCGATTTCTAGTCCATTCGTGTAGTTAGTATTGTAAACAGTCTACATTTAATACTTTTAATAAACTTTGGAAGGGAATCTCAAAAATTTTCTCCAAAATTTTTCAACAAACTAAACAGGACTAAAACCAACCTGCCTTCATGGCTCAAACTACACGATCAGATTTGATTGACATTGGTATAGATCATCTTGTTAACAAATACGAACCGCAGAATGCTAATATTGTTCAGACTTCAGACTGCTGATGGGATCTTTCGAATGCACCAAGTTGATGCATTTGACAGCAGAACAACTTATAACTAAGGCTTACTCCTTTATTAGCTTCACAAACTTTATATTACCTCTGTTCGTAATTAATGACGTTCCCGACCAAACATTTGCACCGGAAGCACGCAATATTTTTGTCAGAAGTTCATATAAAGAAAAACAAAGTATTAGCTTTTCTAATTTATACTTCATCCGCTCCAAATTATAAGTCGTTTTGGATTTTCTAGATTCATAGATATTATTATGGATGTAGACTTGTAGCGAACATGATCTTATTGTCGAATGTTCGAGTATGATTTTGGTGATTTATGGTAACATGATCAATGAGACTAACTATTGTAGTTAATCATGTCTTTGTAGACATTTTTAGGTCCTATGAATGCAACCACAATCACAGTTAACATACCATAAGTTAACATACCACGAGTAAAGCATAACAAAAATCCAGATGCTATGCTAAGTTCAAGTGATAGCAAGTTCAAGACGCAAAGAATCAGCAAAAGGAGACCGTCGGATGAACCGATGGTACCTAGAAGCAAGCGTCGGTGCAAGCGCCAGATGAATTGGTACACTGTGCGATGTCTCGGGTCAATAGGCACCGTCGTATGAACCGACGGTCCATTTTCTATATGCGCCGGATGAATACCAGAGGTTAACCAACGAAGCAAGAAGGCGTCGGATGAACCGATGGTCTGGCTAGTTGGACGGTCGGTCTATCTGATGAGTTACTAGTGCAAGACAGAGAGGTTTTGGCGCAAAGGTCTTAAGCACCAGATGAACCGACGATCCAGGCATCGGTTCATCCGATGGCTATGAAATTCAAGACAGAGAGGTTTGGAGTGCAAGGCCTGTAGCACCGGATGAACCGACACACCGTCGGATGAAGTGTCAGCTAGGTTCAACGGTCAAGTGCGGTGGAAGGCAATGACTAGTAGCACTGGATGAACCGTCATCTGAAAAAAGCATAGCGCCGGATCATTCGACGGTACACAAAAAAGATTAGCCGTTTGAGCAACAACTCTATGGACGTCTTGGGCTATTTATACCCCTTCCACCCCGCCATTTGTGAGTGCGGGAGTGAGCTGAAGTCCAGAAGAGTGCAAGACACATTGAAGATCACATCCATGACACACTAGTGCTTAAGTGAACATCCAAAGGTTTTGCATATGCTTGGTGTGTGTGCTTAGTGCTAGGTTTAGCTTAGACCTGAGTGAGTGCAAGGTGTGCCTACCTTGTGAGGTGATTCTTGAGTGGATCAACCTGTACAAGGTGCGCAGGAAGCCTTGGGGCCTAAGTGGCTCTCCGGCAAACGTCTTCGACCCTCCAACTTGGTGTAGAGCGGCGATGACACTTTGTGCGGGTAGCGTGAAGATCCTCTTCCTTAGTGGAGAAGCTTTTTAGTGGAAGCGGCATCAAGTTGACCAAGGGAGCTTGACGAGTGCCTTAGTGACAAACCTTTGTGGCTAGTCAAGTGGTACTCTTGGGAGAGACTTGGTAATCGGGAAGCAATACTCTTGTGTGGAGTGCTTCAACAACGTGGACTAAGGATGGCTTAGTGCCTACCGATACCACAGGATAAATCACTTGTCAAGAGTTTGGTTCCTCTCATCTCTCTTTATGTTCCCGCTTTACATTCTTGCAATCCTTACTTGCCTTTACTTTCCTAGAGTAGTATCTTGCTAGGATTGACTATAGGTTGCAAAACTTGTTTTGGGATGAGGGTTCACACTAGATCAATCACAGATTGCACATGTAGATAGAAATGATCTAGTTTACTTTCATGCAAGGTAGTGGAAGCCGTAGGTTAAGATTTTAAGTTGCTTAATTCACCATCTCCCCCTCTTAGGCTACGAACATCCGATTCCTTTCAAGTGTATATCTAAATGTGTAGCATCATCTATGAATCTAATAAAGTCAAAACAACCTATAATTTTGAACGGAGGAAGTATTCAGTTTGAGGTTTACAAAGACCGCGTTGTATCCTTTTATTATTTTAATCAGGTTTTGACACGAGACTGACTCAGTTCTTATCAAGACGAACAATTCCATCAAAGATGCTATAAGTAATACAAAGATTGCCGTGCTTCACAAACTTTATTAGCCTTTCTAATTTATATTCACCGATTGAAGTGCACGTGATTAAGCCTAGTCTTAAATGAGATGAGAAGGGGATAAAGAGGTGCATAAAAACGTCAACCTACCATGGTGACAAAATACATCAATGTGACATACATTTGACAAGTTCACACACATCACATTTTTCTACTTGTTAGACCAAAGCAAAATAAGCGATACAACCATACAATTTTTCTTTATGGTGGTGCAATTTACTATTAAATAAAACCAACCTGTCTTTCCTGGCATACACGATCATATTTGATTGACATTGGTATATATCTTCAGCAACTCTAGCAGAGCTCCTACTCAAAAAGTAGGGGCTCAAAGCAAAAAAATGAAGTCCAGCAGACCCTCTATTCGGGCACCAATTCGAGGGGGACACCCAAATCCCTCCTTCTGCCCCCTTCTCCTACGGGTGTGGTAGGGAGCCCCTTACTTCGCCGTTGCGGTCGTTCGTCCTCCCGCGCGAGCATGGAAGCCAACGCCGACGCCCCTTCTCCACTGCTGCGCCGCCCTTGTGGCTCCCCCATCTCGCCCAGAACCGCGCCCCTTGAGCTCCACCCGCCCTTGCTAGGAATGACGCCACCACACGGAGCACGCCGCCTGTTGACAGTCAATTTCCGTCAACCAAGAGCACTTGTTACACTTTGGTTTGAGCTTTGATTTATAACTAACCCGCCACTAGGCACACTAATGATGTAACAAATTCGCACTTGCATGTGGTTTTTGGAGTGTGTTGTTTACGCAGGAATTAGGTACCTAAATGAGGACTTCCGGGTGGAGTTCATCTAGCACTTTATGAGAAGATCACAAAGCCCGGCACGAGTCAAGACACGAAGTGAACATGACTCCAAATGACCCAAGGACCGAAGCATGAAGCTGTGAAAATCCAAGGACCTAAACAGAAGATGCGGGGGTTTGTACGCCAAGTACCCTTATCCAAACCGCCGGGAAAACGACGTCAAGGACCCACATGGACTTCGGCAAATATTCAAGAAAGCACAAGAAGCATCGTGGAGGAAGATGGGCCCGAACCGGGCCGAAACAGGCCTGGCCCGGCCGGCCCATGTCGACCGGCCTAGGGTGTTCCGGGCCCGGTTCGGCCTCCCCTTTGACCTACACGCTCCTCGGCTCATTTATACCCCCCGCCTCCGACGGCCGCCACATCCATTCATCAGAACTTGGCGAAACCTAGAAGTGAGCACCGGAGGGAGACGACGGCGGCGGAGTCCTCGAAGTTGTCTAGGGGATGGCCTAGGCCAACCCTAGCCGCCATGGCCGCCCTGCGTGGTTGTGCCATGGTGGAGTTCCGGAGCTAGTTGAGGTCATCAATGGTATGTACTCGGTGGTGGTGACCCAAACACATCTACTATTATATGAGCAATTGTAATCTTGTTTTCCAATCTTTAAGCGATTCCTTGTCTCCGTCTTTACTTTCTACCTTTCATGAATATGTTTGATCCTTAGTCTAATCCTAGGTTAGACTACATAGCATGCTTTCTGTAATCATGGTGATTAGATCTAGTATGTCGACCCTTCATGGTTTGTAGGCTTGTCCATGTTTGGGCACGCCCGTGGATCCCCCGCTTCATTAAGGGAGCATCGTGACAAGGTAATTTCCCCCGAACGAGCGGATGTCTTCGGGAGGTAGGTCGGAGGTAGGAGTTTAAGGATGCTTTTAGATGAGATGCTTGGTTGTTGCTCGTTTGCCGGAACTACAACTAGAAGGCGATAGGGTTAGTCGTCCCCTTGGTGGTGCTTTACCTCGCCTATGTTCGTGTATGTGATCAACCTTGAGCTATCATACACGTATCTCTTAAAGGTTACCTTATATGCAATCTACGCTTCATGTTAGGATAGTTCGATAGATTAGGTAGAGATCTATAGCGGTTTGCTTCCGATCCTTGGATTGACAATCCTTAGGGGGGACCCTCTGTAACATCCCTGATGTTTATGTAACAGTAATCACCCTCTTTAACAAGGCTAAGCATGGTAATTGACTTGGTTGACTTGGTCAAACTTCCAACCCTAGGTCAACCCTTCCAAAACCCAAGTCAAAACCCAAGATCTCTATACCCTTCATTGGTAATCTAGCGCGTTCTCCACTTTTCATATAACAACTTCAAAATCGGCCAATATGAAAGTTGTTCATCTTTACATGAGACATATTTCATCCAATTGGCGGCATTTGAAATTCAAAGTGGAAGACCCTCAAAATGTTGGTCAAAGCTCAGGGTAGTGTTTTGACCAAACAGAGAAAATCCCAAAGTTCAAACCTTTTTATCTCCAAATCCATGAAGAATTTCATAGGACGGTTTTTGCAAAAGTTGGAGCTGGTTAGCTAGTCTACAACTTTGGTTATTGGCGGTTTTTCTGCGCAGTTCATTTTTTTGGACTTTTGGCCGGTCAAACAGGGCTTCATCGAAACTGTTTTGAACCGGCGCTCTGGCCGCGCTCTGGCCGCGCTTGCGCCGCGCCGAGCTGCGCCGGCACTCCTGCCCCGGCGTCCGTGCCGCGCCGCACGTGGGCCCACGCGCGCCGTCAGATGTACCGCGCCCAGGCGCCACCTCCCCAGGGCACACCCGGCCTGGATGGCCCGCGCCAGGGTGCAGGGACGCTCGGCCGCGCCGCGCCGCGCCCGCGCCGCGTGCGCGCGCCTTGCGCCGCGGCTGGCTGCCGCGTGTGCGCGCCCTGCCTCCCGCTTGCGCGTGCCCGTGCAGGACACCAGAGCCTGCGCTGCTTCCCGCCCGTCGCCGCCTATTTAAAGGGCAGAGCCCTACCGTGCCGCGCCGCCGCCCCTGCTCCGCCACAGCCGCTCCGCCGCCAACCATTGGCGCCACCGCTGAGCTCCCCCTCCCGCACTAGCTCGCGTCCACCTGAGCTCGCCAGAGCCTCCGCTAGGACCCCCTGGAGCTCCCCGTGCAGCACCTTGGCGTGCGCAGCCGCCCAGTTCGCCGGAGTCGAGCTGCCCACGGCCGGAGATCCACACCACCGCCGAGCTCACCCGCCGGCCGATCCTCCGCCCCGTCTAAGTACTCCAGAGCCTTCCCGTGACCCCACCTGAGCTCCCCGTGCCGCAAGTTGTTGAGCTCCGCCGCCCTGCGCGCCGGGGAACTCGCCGCCGCGGCCGCTCCGCCCTGGCTCCGCCGCTGCGCCCCGCCGGAGCTCCCTCCGTGGCAACAAGTGTGCCGGGTCGACCCTAGGTGAGCACCTCGGCCTCCCCCGCCGCTTGCCCCGCCGGGTCCGGCCCCACCTCGCCGCCGGCGAGCTCGCCCGCGCCGCCGGGACCCAATTGTGAAGGCCCACTTCTTTCCAGGGTCTAACCCATAAAAGCAGGGATCCTTTTGTAAATACAAGGGCACATCTAGGAAAAAGAAATCAGCCCAGGGACCTATCGGCAAAAAGATTCTTCCTTTTTGTTTTTAATTCTCCTCGATCTTGTAAAATTCATAACAATTCACAGAAAAATTGTAAAAATGTAAACTCAATTGTTTTGTGATCCTTGTGAATAGTATAAACTTTTCTACAAAGGGAGTTTTCAAATTTATGTGTAGATTTTAAATAATTTTGAATTTACCATTTTGAGTAGATCTGAAATAATTCAAATTCTATACATGATCTGAAGCTCAACTTTGGATATGTTGTTTGCCTTGTCATGTTGGTCGTATGGTTCAATTTTGGCACAAAGTTATTGAGTAGATTTGCAATTATGAATTAAAGTTGATTTTCAGCCTTGTTCCTGTTTCTGATTTATGTAAATTAATCTGTTGGTCTTCTGAATCCTATCTTTTTGCTATGGTCCTGTTAAATGGTTTTGCACTCATGATAAATAATAGATATGCTTTTACCATGTTTTATAGGGTCAAGTAATTTTTGCACAAATTTAACCTTCCTTCATAAATTTGAATTAATTTAAATTTTCTTTGCTGAGTAAGTGCATATCTCGCCATAATTAGATGTTTTGAACCTCTACATGAATTTCTAGCTCAATATGTAGTATATTTATTTTTGTATGATTTATTCTTGTTTTTAATGGATGAATATAGTTGTATTTTTCATGCTAGATCTATGGCTTGGTTTCATCTAAGGTTTTAGCAGTAGCTCATGTGTAGTATGTTGTGCCTCTCTGTAAAGTTTCATGGTCATCTTGTTTGTATTTCTTCCAGAATGAATTTTCGAAGTAAATCAAGTTTAATCTATGAATTAAAAGAAAAATAGAAATCACCTTTGTTTTCTTTTTCAAATCTTTTGGATGAGCTTCACCAAATCACACCATGAACATCACCCCATAATTTGGTGAAGAGAAATTAATTAATATAGATGTGCACACAATCACCATCAAATAAGGTGATAAACCACGCACGCGTACCCCTTTCTTTGATAGGAAGAGTATGCTGGATATATCCTTATCCAAGTGAATGTGGTCACCCATACACCCCCACATTTACCCTTCAATTCTAAGCTATGTTCTCACTCCTCATTCATAATTACATGAAGTTAATGCATATGCATATCGTGTAGAACTTCCGGACGGAAACTACGAGTTGGTGCCGGATTCCGAGGGAGATCTCGCTGAAGGAGAAGTGAACATGGTGGAAGTGTAACAAGACCCGAACCAAAGTTTGGAGGATTTCTCCACTGACTTTGCTAGTGAAGGCAAGCCCGGGAGCATAACCCAGTTTTTCTAACTCTTACAATTATGTTATGCAATGTTTGTGCATTTACGTTTCAGGAGTTGAATTGAAACCCTAGATGCATGATCATAGGTTCCTATGCTCAATTACTAGCATGATAGGTCGCTAGTTGCCATGCTCTAAGGACACGGTAAAAGTCGAGTGATATTCGTCACTCGCGAGCTATAGGTTTCTTATGTTGGAATCATAAGATTTTATAAATGGATATGCTCATGTGGTAAGAGCATGGGACCGGCTCCGGCCAGTAGGTCTGTGGTTAAGCATTTGAATGTACTAAACATTTGCCGGGAATGGGACCAGTAAGCCTAGTACCTGATTGGCACGGCAAGGGAACTTTAGTGTTACTACTCCTGGGTTCGTCCCCTGCTGCAGCTTAATTGTGGTGCATGTGTGGGGTTGGGGAGGCGAGGCCGAACCAAACACCTTGTACCAAGGACTGTAGCCCCTGTTCCCGAACCGGAACCGCCTGGTTGGTGCATACCCCACCCCCTTTGGTTTCTAGTTGGCTGTTTTTTGGGGTGTGCATTCTCCCGTGTGTTTAGGTCCACCTTGCAAGGTTATTAATCTATCGATCGTCGGCCTCTCACCGTCACCCGAGATTGCTTAACCATACACTCTATGTCCCTTAATGATGGAATTGAGAAGTAATTTGGATGTATGCTTAGTTGTTTGCACAACTTATGCTTTCAGTATTTGCTTACTTAGTAATGGATAATCAACTAGAATTTTGAGCTAAAACTTGAAATTAAGGACATACTCTTTGTTGCTTTTCAACAAAACAACCCACTAGCCAAAGAGCCTTGCATGTCTAGAGAGTTGGTGATTTTTTTTCATCACCCACCGGTTAAGTCTTGCTGAGTATTAGTATACTCAGCCTTGCTTTTGATGTTGTTTTCAGGTGATGTGAATGATGATGGGTTCCCGTGGCCTGGTTCTCTCCCACCTGGTTGGGAGGTGGAGTGGGAGGACGACAGTGCTTAGTGACGTCATGGATGGCCTCCTATGACGTTACTCATGACGTTTAGTATTTTATTTCCGCTGTGTTTTGAACTCTGAACTATTTACCTTATGCAAAGGACTTGGTTTGTAATATTAAAACCTTATGGAGCTTGATGTAATAATTTAAGAAATGTTGTCTCTGGACTCGCCGTCGTGTGAGTTTTAATGTACAAGTCTTCGATCCTGGTTAAAGTGATTTACCGGGCTTGACCCGGCAGAGGCGACAAGTTACTTCTGTATTATTACTTAATGACCAAATGGACCGGTTTAGGCAATAATATGGAATTAATTTAGCCGGTTCTGTCACACCCTCCTTGGTGAAAAAGGCACCAAGTCACCCGTAGGCTTGCGGTGAACTTCAACACGGTTTTGAACCGTCAACAAGCCCTTTTTCTGGCACCGTTGCCGGGGATCGGCAACTCGAACCCTAGGGTGATCTACCTTTCTATTTGACTAACCCTAATTTTTATTATTGCATATACCCTTGTTTTCTTGTTTGTGTCCTTGAAAGCAGGTCAAAAGCTAGACACAAGACGTTCGATGAGTTCTCTACATACACACCCCAACAAGATGATTGCAACATGAAGATTCACTTTCAACAAACATCAAGATTTGCTCTTTAGTGGTAGGTGCTAACTTTGGTTAGTGGCCAATCATCCGCTATCAAGCCCACACCCTACACAAGAGCACGTGAACAAGGTATTGGAAGGAATCACGATGCCGCCGAGATCACAAGATCAAGCTCGTCAACATCTTCGAAGTTTCTGTTCGCATCAAGTTTTGCACAACTTCATGGGAAGAACAACTGGATGTCTTTGGATATTTAGAAGCCTCACGAAATTATGCTTCCAACGAGTCAAGAATCAAATAGATCGGAGGTTCCTACAAGCGGATATGGCCGAATCACCGATGATTGCACGTCCTGAAAATTTCTGGACAGCAAGCAAAGCTGAAGTGAAACAGCCATAACTCCCTCATTTGGACTCCGATTAAGATGGATGAGTACCCGTTGGAAAGGTAATTTTATAAAATTTTCAATAGAATTATATTTTGGTATATGTTTTGTTATGTATACAGGGGGAAATCCAAAGAAGAGGCAGCTGCAATATGATGAGAACAAGATGGTGAAGGTGAGGACGACAACAACGAAGAGGTGCTTAGGGAATGCTTCCGCTAGACCACTCATGAAGAAATTCAGAGGCTTAGAACAAAACAAAGACCCCCGAAGCATTGGCAAATCAAGACACAAGTTGGCGGCATCCGACGCAAGGAGATGTTTGAAGAAGACCACAATGGACTATACACATAAGACAACATCCAATGGCGCGGATATTTTTGGCTCTCACAAGAAGGATCATGGAACTACATGAAGACATTTAAGACATGTGTGAAGCCCCGCAAATGAAGAAGAGGAGTGATCCTACTCAAAGCAACCTTGATGACATGTGGCACAAAGGGAAAATTTGAGGAAAGTCTACGCGAGCCACCTTTGATCATCAAGGATTGTCCGCTTTCAACTCCGGAGGATCACTCACGATGAAAAGCTCGAAGGCTAAGGTACACATTGATCTCTCAAGGTACTTTTGGATATGATATCTTTCTTTTGATATATTCGTATTCTTATCCAATAGTATGTTTTGATTCTATGCCTTGCACCTTTAATGATCATGTTGATAGGCTAGAATTTCTTGAGTATGATAAAGAGGCTATGTTGTGCTTGAACATCTTTGATTTATTTGCCTAATGAACCCATGCCTAATGAGAGCCTCAGCGCTGAGCAAGAAACTTATGCTTCCTTTAATCACAACATGCTTTGTTCACCAAATTTAAATTGTGGTTATGGTTGCATATGTTTGTTTCACACTTTGCGAATCTTGGACTTGCTTCGTGCTTGGTCAAGCTAGTGACCTTAAAAGAGCGTATGTCGGGAGAAAACCCGAGTTTCACTAACCATGCAGGTCATTAAACCATAATAAAGAGAAGAGAAACCATGCCCTAAAGAAATTGCAAGCTCGTGCATCGCCTCCCCCGAAGCAAAGGAGGAGAAGGTGACAATGATGCAAGGAAACGATCGGGCAAGCCTCTCATGTCAAGCATGGAGAGTGGATCAAAGCTGCATGGACATCTTCAAATCTTACATGAAGGACCATGGCTTCGCGACTACGAGGAGGTACGTAAGAAAGTCGAGCTCTATGACTTTAAATGAAGCGCTTTGCGGGAGGCAACCCGTTTTATTTTGTTTATATATAAATATTATGACCGTCTACATTGTAATCTTAAACTGAAATACCAAGTAACATTATACCATTGCTCTAATAAATACCACAACACCATGTTGTTTGATTTAAATGCTATTGAGGGAGCACTTTGTTCTTGATCTTGGAACGCTTGTAGACCTTTTTGTGTGCCTATTAGTGTTTAGTGTCTTTTTAGCGAGAAATATGAAGTTGGCACCATCCTTTAACTCTAAGCTTGTGGCTAGTTAATTTAGGCTAACTCTTGCATTTGTTTAGACCACCACCATAACATGTCATTTTGTTCATCCATGTCATATTGCATTGCATGCTTTGTGTTGATCTAACTTTTTGCCCAACCAACCTAAACCTACCTATAGCCCCACCAAAAACCTGTAACCAACAAGGGTAGGGTTGACTTGTGTTGATTGGCTTGCACTATTCCAGTTGGCCAAGCCCACCTCTATCCCTTGCTCTAACTAAAAACTTTAACTAGTCCTCCTATGAGAAAACCTTTCACACCTTTAGCCCTCCTAAACCATAGGTTTGTTTTTCATAAAAAGACTTTTAGCACACCTTAGATAGAATTTCTAAACTTAGACTCACTCTCTTAAAAATTCTTATTTGAGCCAAAAATATAGGATACCCATAACCTACCCTTAAAACCTTGTTAGTTTGGTTGTTTGACCTTTTCAACCCTTACTAACATTTGATTGTGCTAACTCTTTGCATTTGCATTTTGTATCCCCCTCGTTGTCATCTTCTGCTTTATGATAGCTTGGTCTTTTTGTGAAACTTTATGATGAATGCTTTCATGTTTATGATAATGCTTCTTAAGGGCATTGTTCTTTTTTTTGCAATCTTGTGTAAACATGGTGTTTAGACATGATTGGAGACCACCATCATTCAGTTTTACATACCTTGCTTTCTTGTTGCATTGGTTGGTTTATAAACTTTGCAATGTGTCCTACTTATCTTACACTATAAGGAATTGTTAATCTTGGAATAAGCATGGTGTTTTGACCTTGGTTAATAAATCTTTATGGCAAGGGAGAAGTTTGACAACCACTTTGTAAGCATGGAGCTTAGAATTTGGTGTAAACATTATTTTGTCTTTATACCATCCTATCATTTGCATGCACCCTTGCACACACATACACCCATTAGGTTTTAACTTTTCTTTCGCTAGATTAACTATGCCACAAGTTAAGATCTTAGGGGATGTCTTTGGTTTGTCGGCATAGAGTGAGTATTCCCCACTGTCACCTCGGGGGTACTTTGTGCTTTAAAATTTTTGCAGACATTGTGAATCACTCCCATAAATTCGATTGGGACGAAGACTTGTGACAAAGGGTGAACGTTGGAGGACAATCAAGACAAAGTGAAGAGTATGACGGTCCACACATGGCGGTAGGACTTCAAGATGGTTCATCATCTTCCATGCCTAGCAACATGCCAAGCATGGGGGAGGATTTGGTGGACATGAGAAGACCACATGGAGCAAGGGTCGCGGTTCTTCCATGTTAAGCACAATGCTTAAGCATGGGGAAGGTTGCGCTACACTTCAAGCATCAAAGGACAATAACAAATCCTCAACCCTCTTTTTGTCCTTGTCTTTCTATATGCTTGTACATATGTTTATTCCTTCAACAACCTTAGATGCAACCTTTGTTTATCTCTCTATAGAATAACATGGCTACTAGGAGTACAACCTAGGTTTGTTTTTGTTTTCAATAATAATCACCGTTACCTTGTGCTCACCATGATGATATCTCATATGCTCTTACTTATGGATATACGATGATTGTTGCCACTTTGATCATTCTTGTGCTTAGTTTTTATATGATTAAGCTAATGCTCTCTCTTTTAATATGAATCTGAAATTTAATGCTAGCCTAATCTTTTGTGGAGGTTATGATAACTTAAGTCCCGTAGTTCTTTTTCGTTACTCTCAACTTTGAATGAATCAAAGAACCTTTTTATTCTCAAAAAGTTATGCTAACCTTGTCATGAGTACCGCTTGCATTTTGCTCTACCCATCCAAAGCCCAAACTTACTTGAGTGCAAAACATTAGTATATACAAAATTTATTTTTGAGTGCATTGATTCAAGGCTTGATTTCTCTGGCTCGAGACTAAGAAGCTGGTCATTCCGTTTTTACGTATCGTTCTTTATGCTAGCCTTTTCTATCCGTGCATTGTGAGTTTCCACATCGGGAATTTTGCAAACCTCGCCGGATATCCACCCACAAACCCAAAATATCTTTTTTGTGTTCACCTCCTTGACCACAACCCAATATATGAGTATGGATGAATATTTTGAGGAAGATTACAAGGAAGGTGCTTCAAGTGAGTAAGAGAGACTTCCAAAAGGACCCCTAGAAGATTTTTTGAGCATCTCTCTCTAAGAAAATATGAGAGCTTCAATTCCCACCTTGGCACATTTATCACCTCTTTTGCCCGAGGACGAGTAAACGTCTAAGCATGGGGGGGTTGCCAAGGAAGTGCTAGTATAGTCTAGAGTTCAAAGGGAGCAAATAAATAAAAAAAAGAAAGAGAAAAAGTATGATGAAAGAAAAAAAAGAAGAAAAAGTATGAAGAGAAAAGAAAAAAAGAAGAAAGAAAGAAAAAATAAAGCTCCCCGGTTCTCTAGCTATGTTTAGTGCTTTTTTAGTTTTCAAAAAGGATTCAAGATCAAGACCCATACTCATCTTTCCAACCATGTGCAATATGATAACGAGGACTTCGTTTGTGCCTCGGGATCACTCTTTGCCATTTGCACATATCCACCTATCTAAAAGTGTGTGTTCATCTCCCCCCTCCTTGTAACATTATTTTTTCCAATGACTTTTTTGACGAGTCTCGGTAAGTCCATGAGAAGTTTGTCTTGTTTTGATAATATCTCAGCTATAATATCATGGTAGGACTAAACTTTCCCATAGCTCCATATAAAGCCTTCCACCATATTTGAGAGAGGAAAGGAGTAGAACAAGTAGGCTTGAGAGACAAGATGAGATGAGAGTTCATGAGCAAGATGCAAGGAGGTTTATTATTGATCTTGGTAAAGCAAAGTTTTCTTCATCCCACTCTTTATTTTCAAAATTTCTGAGATTTGTTTAAAATTTGAGAGCATGATCAATTACTTGTGGAAAGAGCTTAAATAATATCTACCCTCCATAGAGATGAAAGCTAGTTACATTATGAAACTATAACATATATAAACTTGGAGAGCATTATGTTTTCTCATGTATGAACAAGTGCAGGGTATGAACATTGAAAGGCAATACTGACATCCATTAAAGGCTTACTCGAGGACGAGCAAGGTTTAAGCATGGGGGTATATTGACGGTCAATTTCCGTCAACCAAGAGCACTTGTTACACTTTGGTTTGAGCTTTGATTTATAACTAACCCGCCACTAGGCACACTAATGATGTAACAAGTTCGCACTTGCATGTGGTTTTTGGAGTGCGTTGTTTACGCAGGAATTAGGTACCTAAATGAGGACTTCCGGGTGGAGTTCATCTAGCACTTTGTGAGAAGATCATGAAGCCCAGCACGAGTCAAGACACGAAGTGAACATGACTCCAAATGACCCAAGGACCGAAGCATGAAGCTGTGAAAGTCCAAGGACCTAAACAGAAGATGCAGGAGTTCGTACGCCAAGTACTCTTATCCAAATCGTCGGGAAAACGATGTCAAGGACCCACATGGACTTCGACAAATATTCAAGAAAGCACGAGAAGCATCGTGGAGGAAGATGGGCCCGAACCGGGCCGAAACAGGCCTGGGCCGGCCGGCCCATGCCGACCGGCCTAGGGTGTTCCGGGCCCGGTTCGGCCTCCCCTTTGACCTACACGCTCCTCGGCTCATTTATACCCCCCGCCTCCGACGGCCGCCACATCCATTCATCAGAACTCGGCGAAACCTAGAAGTGAGCACCGGAGGGAGACGACGGCAGCAGAGTCCTCGAAGTTGTCTAGGGGATGGCCTAGGCCAACCCTAGCCGCCATGGCCGCCCTGCGTGGTTGTGCCATGGTGGAGTTCCGGAGCTAGTTGAGGTCATCAATGGTATGTACTCGGTGGTGGTGACCCAAACACATCTACTATTATGTGAGCAATTGTAATCTTGTTTTCCGATCTTTAAGCGATTCCATGTCTCTGTCTTTACTTTCTACCTTTCATGAATATGTTTGATCCTTAGTCTAATCCTAGGTTAGACTACATAGCATACTTTCTGCAATCATGGTGATTAGATCTAGTATGTCGACCCTTCATGGTTTGTAGGCTTGTCCATGTTTGGGCACGCCCGTGGATCCCCCACTTCATTAAGGGAGCATCGTGACAGGGTGATTTCCCCCGAACGAGCGGATGTCTTCGGGAGGTAGGTCGGAGGTAGGAGTTTAAGGATGCTTTTAGATGAGATGCTTGGTTGTTGCTCGTTTGCCGGAACTACAACTAGAAGGCGATAGGGTTAGTCGTCCCCTTGGTGGCACTTTACCTCGCCTATGTTCGTGTATGTGATCAACCTTGAGCTATCATACACGTATCTCTTAAAGGTTACCTTATATGCAATCTACGCTTCATGTTAGGATAGTTCGATAGATTAGGTAGAGATCCTTAGCGGTTTACTTCCGATCCTTGGATTGACAATCCTTGGGGGGACCCTCCTAGGTGAAAAAGGCACCAAGTCACCCGTAGGCTTGCGGTGAACTTCAACACGGTTTTGAACTGTCAACACCGCCACTGCCCGCTCAGACTCCCCCGCCTCCGCCACTCCCTGCCCGAAGCAACGTTGTCGAGGAGGTCGAGATCCGCCGTCGCCCGGCCTGCTCGAGATCCACCACCGATGTTGTTGCCGCTCGAAGCTCCACGTACCAAATCGAGCCACCCGAAGCTTGAGTTCTCCCGCCGGCCGCCACCTAGATCTTGGGGCCCCCGCCGCCCATCGCGTAGAGCTCTCTTCCGAGGTCGCCGGTCCCGCCCGCCGCGCCTGGCCTGAGGTTGAATCAAGGCGAGCTTGCACCGCCGATCGATTCCTCCCATCGAATCAAGGTAGAGGCCATCGAAGATGGGTATGCGGGAGAGGAGATCGACGAGCTGCTGCCGGGTTGGATGGCGCGCTCCTGCTCCTCGCGCAGGCGCACGGGCTGGCTGGTGCCCCGGTTCCCTGCTCCACCCGCCATCGAGTAGGCTGGCTGGCGGCCCTCCGTTCCTCTCGTCGTTGCGCAGGCCGACCGGCGCCCCCGCTCTCATGCAGCACGCGCCCCCACCCCGTGCTGTCACCACCGCGCCCGCCGAAGGTCATGCTCCCCCGCGTCTAGCCGGAGTTGGGGCAGATCTCGGGTCTCGCACGGGAGGTGGAGCATGGGGAGATGGGGAGACAGAGGAGTGTAGGAACAGAGGAGAAAGGAGAGATGTGGGAGAGAGAAGAGGTGAGGGAAGGAAGAAAAGAATATGACCCATTGACAAGTAGGTCCCACATGTCAGAATGAAATATGGGTTTCCAAGTTGAGGTTGTTGCCGGAGTGCAGCATGAAATTAGAGCCCCAAAAAGTTAGGGGTAGCCCCTACTCAACAAAGTAGGGGCTGTAAATAGGGGTATTGCTGGAGTTGCTCTTAAGCAATACGAAATGCAGAATGCTGGCCCTGTTTAGTTCCCTAAAAGTTCCTAAAATTTTTGCATTACAGACCGTGCCACTTCTCACAGAACACGCTTTCTAATGCAAAAATTTCACCACTTCCACCAAAATTTCACGGAACTAAACGGTGCCTAAATTGCTTATATTGTTCAGATTGCTGATGGAATCTGTCGAATGCCCCAAGTTGATGCATCTCTGTACTATAAGGAGCGAAAACAATTGAAAACCTTTCTCACCCAATTCGGGCTCGCCTTACCCCTCACGCTGGACCCACCTGTCATATATTTGATGGACCGAAAAGGTAGAACAACCACAAAAATCACAATTTGGAGAGCATTTCTGCCAAAAACACGTTACTTTTTTCACCCACAGCTGTTCTACCCACCGCTGTACCCATATCATCTATTTTTTTATCTCTATTGGCGTCTTACCCCTATTCCGGATCTTCCGGTCCTTTTCTTCCCCGCCGGTTTGCCTCATCGGTATACTGACATTTTTGCAATTTGCCCCCGCGCCTGCCTAGCGACGGCCTCCGCTCACCTCGCCAGACGACACCTCCGTCCCGTTCCCCAACGCTACGCACAGAGGCGGACCCACCCATGCGGCAGGGTGGGGCAGCTGCCTCAGCTACCGCCGGAGTGAAACCTCAATCCCCATGGAGTTTTTCAGGTCGCCGGAGCAGTAACTTGAAGCTTTTCGGCCGGCGGCGGCGGCAGTCTGCGTCTCTGGCTGGAGGAGAACGAAGGGTAAATGAAAAAAGACCGTCGTGGGCCAGCCAGCAAATTTAAGTGGAGCAGCCCATGCATGGCCTAACATAGAGGCCCAACTGCAAAGGTATTTCACTAATTACCGGCCAGCCCACCAGAACTGCAGCCCACCACGGCACGCACCAGGCCACCACGCCACACGACCTGTGCGCTGCGGCCTGCCCCTCGCGCGGCTCGCGTCGCGACTCGCTGCTCGCGACCCCTGCTCCAGGACCCCGGCCGCCGAGGTGCCGAACCCTAGCGTCGCGCCGCCGTGCCGCGCGCTGCCCGCCGCCCGCTCACCGGCCACCGTGACACCGTCCCTGCGCAGCTGCGCTGCGCTGCTTAGAGCCAGTTGAGGCAGAGGGATATGGAGGAGGAGACTGAAGAGGAAAGCAGCCCCGGGCGCAGGCCATTCGGCGCCGGGCACGCCGGCGAAGATGGTGCCGCCGCCGGGCGCGACCGTGGCCGTGGAAGACGAAGGCCGCTAGCACCTCGTGATGCTGAGGAGAGGAGTGTCCCGGTCGCCGGTCGGCATTGGCATTGGGCGAGGGCGAGGCCGAGGCGCCCCAAATCTCTCCTCTCTTCCAATTGGCAAGAAGAAATTAATATCAAGAGGTAAATTTAGACCTCTATTTCATGTGTTGAAAATTATGTTATGACATCTTAAACCTTCATATATGTGTCGTTTTGTGATACTATTGTTGTAGTTTTTTATATAAATATGATATGCACTTTATTTCCCTGGCTGTCTTTGTGTTCGTCGTGCCGAGTCCGCCCCAGCTAAAGTTTTTTCCAGAGTCCGCCACTGGCTACGCAGACGCGCGACCCAAGGTTGTACAGGGTCGTCTGCTCCAAGCGCCCGAGGCCTGGATCCCGCGCGCCCCGCCTGAATCTTCCACCGGCCTGCGCTCTACATCAGCTTCGGCTTGGGGAGGAGGCCGCACCCCCACGCCGAGGAGGCCGCGCACCGCGACGGGAGGTCACCGTAAATTAGGAGGGAGGGAGGGAGGCCGCTCGACGCGGCCATCAGGGAGGAAGTAATGAGGAGGAGTCCGTCGGGGAGGAGGAGGAAGCCGCTGCGGGGGAAGGAGGCCGTCGCCCTGTCTCCCTCTCAGCCGCCACCGCGGTCGATGATCTGCCACCACGTCGGAGGAGCGTCGCGGTAGGGGCGGAGAAGACCGGAAAGCGGAGCCGCAGCACGGGAGTAGTCAATCGAGCATGGGAGGGAGGAGCCTCCGCCAGCCGCTCGAGCACGGGAGTTCTCACCGCCGCCGGCCCGCCGCTGCCCACCACACGCACGGGAGCGCTCGTCGCCGCCGCCGCTCAGCATTCCTCGAGCACGAGAAAAATGGGGAGTGGATGAGAACCGAATCATGGCAAATGCTGCCGGATGGATGTGTGGACGGTGTGCTACGAAGAAAGCTTGGACCTGCTTGCTCCACGTCATTGTGCAGATTTTTATGATTTCTATAGTAGCATGTCCGACCATTCTAGCAGCTTTGGTATTCAACCCGTGTGGATTAGAGCAACAGATTTAGACATATGAAGCTTCAAAGTTCGGCCAAAAACACCATCGTAACTGAATTTTTCAGAAGCTTTTGAACAAATTTCGACCGATTACAAAAAGAAAAAACAAATCATACGTGATCAAGTGCTACTAAAATTAGTTATTTCTGCAAAATTACCGTACTCAACAAAATATATCATATATCAATTATATTTATGGATCACAAAATATTGTAACCATGATCGTCTTGTTTATGCTTTCTATTTTGTCAACAAGCAACACAATGGTTACATGGATCGTATTTGTAGTTGATCTTAACTAACTTTAAAGTATTATGGGTTGTATGACCTGTCTGTACATCTATCTGTATGCTAAATTTGTAGTTCTGCTGACGACCCACCGTCTGTGGGCTGTACATGCCCTTATACGAGCAGAAAACGGATCAACAAGACCAACTCTACCTCCACGACTCCTAAATTCCTTCTAATACGTCTAGGCGGGCAGCAGCCGCCCAAAAGGGGATCGTGCGGCAGCATCCTACGTCATCGTCTAGGCGGGTAGCAGCAGCCCACGTCCATGACTAGAGAAGGGGCTCGTGGCGGCGGCAGCCTACGTTCCCGGACGGAGGCGACTGCAAATGCCTCTTGGAAAGTGATCGGATGGCAGGATCTGCTTGCTCTGTCCCATCCTTGTCAGACCTTGTTAGCCACTTGTGTAATATGTTCCACAAAATTCTCCTGAAGCTTTTGTTTGGAAACTGTTTTGAAACTGAAACATGAGAAGCAACTGCTGATAGATGTGTTATGGTGGCAAAGGCAAAGGTGAGATAAAATGAACAAAGATTGGGTACGACGAAAAGAGTAAGCCAGGAAAACAGCTGGTGTCCGGTGCAATGCTATGCTACAGAGTATATGCATCATTTTAGAAACGGGAAGACTAAACATGAAGAAACATTAAACGCATCTATTTTGGTGTCGCTTGCATGGCGCAGGCCGAGCTGCCCACCATGATGCCAATGATGCCATACCCTGGTCGTAGTAGCCAGCTGACTGCTAGTGGCGTATCAATGGTGTGAAGGGGGCGACGCTGATTGTGTCCGTGAAGAATGTGCGCAAAACGAGCAGCGGCAACTGACCATGATTAAACCTATCAGTTTAGTGAATTGGGTCTCCTTTGAGGCTCTACCGTGCTTTACATACTGATTTTCATAATTTTGTTATTTTTAATATTCTTATACGTTTGTGTATTTTTTAAAGAAGAATATCATAACCACAATTATATAGTTCATGGTGATACAGTAAGTGAATCCGAATTAAACAAGTTCTATCTAAATGTTTGTGTTGTTAACAAGTTTTACAGGTGTCACCTCTTACGTGTCTTGTACTCTTGTGTTGTAAATTCCGTGAGGTTTTCATTAGTGAGTTGGGATTAGAGAGAAGGGCAATGCTTGCGAGAGGAAAATTAATAATCTCTTAAAGTGTTTAGTTTTAACTTTCTGGATCATCATTTTTCCTTTGACAAAATTGATCTTATTGTATTATGATTTTCAACCTTCTTTTTCATCACTCATGTCTTTATTATTAATTTCAATATCTTTTGGTTTCTGGTAGTAGAGATTTCATAAACGATATGCAAGTTATATGCATGCGAGGGTGATTTATCATCATCATTTTTTTTGGCAACAACGTGAAATGATGGCAGGGCGCTTTCAAACAAAAATATATGTGAGGCAAATGTATTTGAGGCATGTGCTTTTTATTATAGGCTACAAATCACAATTACACTTTGATTTTCTTAAAATACATGCGTGCCGCACGTGCACGTTACTAGTTTGATAAATTGACAATGATAATTACATAAGGGAGTTGATAAAGTTCGAACAACATATAATTAAGTCTTACTCCTTTTGATAAAATAAATTATCAGTTGTAGACGTAACAATAATAAACATAAAAAATATATAAGTACTGGAGTCTTTTTCAGTAGCAAAAGGACCTCTAGCTTAGTTGGTTAGATGGATTGAGCAGTGTGATCGCATTGGTCTCTGCTGGTTCGGTTCCTTGCGAGAGTGAAATTGTGGGGTTGATATATATATATTTTTTAAACCTAGGGTTTTTCTAAACTCTAGAAGAACAGTGGGTCTCCGGGTCTAGTTTGTTTTTGTTGCGCCTTGAAATTTGAAAATAACAAATGACATGTCAATAATAAGGAACATCTGGTCTCCAAAAGCAAATCATACAAGTAAGAAAGGTCTTAGTTTCAATGGATACGTCAACTTTCTTTCTGGCAACGTATCAGGTGGAAATTATAATTATCGTGAAAATCTGTGCAAATCACGACAAAAAAATCGTCTAAATTCACAAAAAAATCGCACATGTAGATGACATGATGATACACAACCTTGTAAATTATGTTGTCCAAACTTGACTTAATTTGTGAGATATAAAAATAACTCACAAACTAAATCGAGTTTAGACAAGATATTTTATAAAGTTGTGTATCATTATATCATCTATATGTGTGATTATTTAGATGAATTTAGACGACCTTTTTTTTATCGTGGTTTGCACGGGTTTTCACGAAGATTTTTTAATTTCCACCAGATATGTTCTTTTTTTTTCTTCAAACATCACCTTCTCGCTGCACCAATCGGAGGCCAGGTTAGATTTGTTTGCAGCCAAGATTTCCATCTCTTACTGCCTACGAAAAGGACTTCCTCCAGTTCTTACGTACTACTAGCTGGCGGTCAGCTGTCAGGTTCAGACATCTCTACTACCTCTAAATGACTCCTTTATGATTAAAAAAACCTAAATGATCACGTTTACTGCCTTGTCATCTCTAGCAAGGAATCAGTCCATACAAATTGTGCGACCTAGAGTTGGTACATGTTGAATTTGATGATGCTAAAGTCAAAATTAACAAGAACGGTCTACTACTTCAGGCGTGTGATTTTACTGCTTCTGGTGTCTTCTGGCTTCTCGACAACGTACACGAATAAATATATGTTGCTTGAAACAATAAAAATTCCAAATAGTTGAAACATAGGATGCGCGGAAAATTAAAAAAAAAGGAGAAACGTTGATGTGGTGCCAACTAGATTCACAGATGAATAAATGATGTTGTGTATTTAGATATACACTGTGTCTAGATGCATAATAATATTTATGAATTTAGAAAATCCAAAACGACCTATAATTTGGAACAGGGCAGTAGCAGCTGGCTGATATATGAAATCCTGAGTCTGCTAGAGTAGTGCTAGTCTTTCCAATATTAAGTCATTTGTGTTTGAGCTTGTGTTCTAAGGTATATCTTTATGTAATATCAGTCCTTATGTAAAACTCACATGTACGCTTATTCCTTAAATAACGTAGCAGAGCTCCTACTTTTTTTTTAAAAAAACCGAGTCATTGTGCAACACTTGCAGTTCATAGTCGGATGCAAGGCGACATGCGACGGTGGTGTAAGCCCCAGGAACGGCTCGTGTTCCGGTGCTGGGTGCTGCCAAGTGGATCTACCGAGGGGAGTGCGGAATCATCAAGGCTATTTCAACCCGTTATTCAACACCACCGCCCGGAAATGGAGGGCAACCCCTTGCAATTATGTTGGTGTGATCGCAAATGAAGCCTTCACCTTCAGCACCACCTATCTCACATCGACGACATCATTCTATAACGCAACAGCGGGCTCAGAAAAAACAATTGTGATGGAATGGGCAATTACACAAAATAGTACATGTGAACAAGCAAAAGTCAACAAGAACACACCCTATGCATGTGTTAGCAACCATAGCGGTTGTATTACGAATGATGCGGGCTACGCATGTAAGTGCTCCATTGGATATGAAGGCAACCCTTACATCGTCAACGGATGCACAGGTTCACATATTCATGTCCATTATTTTCCTTTAATTTTTCCTGCTAATGAAGACATAATGGTCAAGTGACACATTTCAAGTTTTTAGCCAAGCAACGATTCCTCAAAAGTAAATAAGATTAACCTAGAATTTTGTGCAATTTCAGATATCAATGAGTGCCTAGACAATGTTACTTACCCATGTGTTGGAATTTGCAAAAATACACCGGGGAGTTTCACTTGTTCATGCCCACGAGGAAAAAGCATGAAGAGTGGTGTTTGCGTGAGAGATCATATGCCAATTTGGATAGTGCCGGTTGTTGGTGCAAGCCTTTTGCTTCTAGTACTTTGTCTTGGTGGGCCCTTCATAATACGTAAAATAAAACTACAGAAGGTCAAGAAGATGAAGCAAAAGTTTTTCATTCAAAATCATGGATTACTATTTCAGCAATTAATATCACACAAGTCAGACATTGGTGAAAGAATGATAATTACATTAAGTGAGCTAGAGAAGGCCACAAACAATTTTGATAGAGCTCGAGTGGTTGGTGGTGGAGGGCATGGAGATGTGTTTAAAGGAATTCTAGATCTACATGTTGTGGCAATCAAGAAATCAAAGATAGTAGTACAAAGAGAAATTGATGAATTCATTAATGAAGTTGTCGTTCTTTCTCAAGTGAACCATAGAAATGTGGTGAAGCTCTTAGGATGTTGCCTTGAGACAGAAGTCCCCTTGCTAGTTTATGAGTTCATTTCAAATGGAACCCTTTATAATCATCTTCATGTTGATGGATCAACATCACTACTATGGGTTGATAGAATAAGGATTGCACTTGAAGTTGCTAGAGCTTTGTCCTATCTGCATTCAGCTGCTTCTATGCCAATATTTCATAGAGATATTAAGTCATCGAATATACTTATTGATGATAATTTAACATCAAAAGTATCAGACTTTGGAGCTTCAAGGTACATCCCAATTGATCAAACAGGAGTAACTACTGTTGTTCAAGGAACACTAGGATACTTAGACCCTATGTATCATTACACAGGTCGACTAACGGACAAAAGTGACGTCTTTAGTTTTGGTGTTCTTCTTGTAGAATTGCTTACTAGAAAGAAACCATCCATCTATAGATCCAATGATGGTGACAATCTTGTTTCACATTTTGAGAAGATGCTTGCAACAAGCAACCTATTTGATATAATAGATCCTCAAGTCATGAAGGAGGAAGATGGAGACCTTCAAGAAGTGGCCACACTTGCGGCGAAATGTACTAAATTAAGGGGAGAAGATCGGCCTACAATGAGGGAAGTGGAGATGATACTAGAGAACATGGTAGTAAAGAAAAAACTTGTTCCATCTATTAGAACACCAAGGAAAAATGATGAGGATGAAGCTCAGGTTCAATACATGTCAATGGAACCGGCAACTAATGAGTCCAACAGACAATACACCATGGAAGAGGAAATATTATTATCGGCAAGTTACCCTCGATGAACTTGTGTACTCATGAAACCATGATGAGCTTCCTTCGTTGTCTTCTTTATCATTAGATAAATGTTTGATCAGATGCATTTATTATATTGCAGATTTTCCACCATTTATTGCATGGATATAATCAAGATACTAGTGACATGTTTACCTTCTGTACGTTTCTGCAACATCAATTTTTCATGATTTGTTTTTCCAGTTTGCTATACTGTAAGTCTATAATTAAGGATATCAAGGATTAAAAAGCAGAGTGAGCAACTGTATTGTAAAAACACAGCTAGCTGTTTTTATAATACATACTGTTACCTTCAGGTAAAGACAAGTTTACATCTTATCACTCTGGATTGTAAAGACGTGTTTACCTTAAGTGTTTGAAAATCAACGGTCTTCAAAAAACAGATTGCAAGATCAAAGATTAATGTTTCAAACAATAATGAACGGCGTCCTCAATCCACATCATTAACTCTTGATAGCTGAAAAAAATATATGCTTCATGCTTTAATCCATCTATACTATTAGGCTAGGGAACAAGTATCTGGTTTTAACAATTCAAGGACCAAACAAATGGGGTATAAGGCAAACTAAACGTAATTCAGCTAGTAAGATTCCTTGTGGTGGAAATTGCCCGCCCGAGCTCGAGTCCACGACTCATCATGGATGCTCGCATTTTTATAGATTTATTCTATGATTTAACCGACTCAACATGCCAGTTGACACTAAACGCTAGTGGTGACTTCATCAATGTTGATGATTTGTCGGTTCGGTCTTTCGGATGTGCTCATAGTAGGGATAGGATTGCGTGTGTGTATGTGAGCGTCTACGTCTGTATTGTAAAAAAAAAATCAGATATTGGAGTTTGAGGGTCAAAATAGATACATTCTTTTATCGATTATATCACATGGACTCCTTATTTTTTCCCAATTCATAAGAAAATTAAAATCCAATTTTCTATTATTTTAACTCCAAACTTAGGCATTTATTACTTATGCTACATATAGATATTTTTCGAGATTCATATGACAATAAACTATTATATAACTTTATAATTAAGCATTTAGTTTGTTATCAATTGTCTCTTCGCATGATATGGACTCTTCAATTTAATATAGACCATTATATGATAGTAACAATAAATAGTATGTATGTGTTTTTTAAAATTGGCATGACATTTTTTTATTCCTAATAATTAAGCATGATGAATGGTGGAGATATCTATGTTCCACTGGAAGAGCAATTCTCACCCAACTACTATCTATGGTGGAGTAGGTTTATAATGATGGGGGTTGAGGTCTCAGGTCGCCTTTCTGACCCCACTCAAGCTCCCATACCCAACCCACCTAGCCCTTATCTTCAAGCTCCCAATTCCCTTCTAAGTAATTCTAAACCAAATGCACCCGGTTCTAGACCAATCGGCTCAAGAAAGATTGCATTCAATTTTCTTGTATACAGGACTATATCCATCTGTATCGAGATTCGTGCAGAGATAGCTGTGCTAATGAGAAAGAACGACAGAGATGTGAGGTGACTCAATGTTTGCATGGAAGTCTTATTTTAAGGATGACTCAAGAAATGTCTTATCCGAAGTCTTCGAGAGCTACTACTGCAATGTAAGCATGTGTGATGCATATGTAAATTCAATAACATAAGACCAGAGTTCGTTTGGACGCATCGCCAACTGTGTGTCCCAGGAAAGCCTCCTGGAAGAAATCCAAAAAGAACGGTCAGTCCACGCCTGGCGTATGCCATGCGTTACGATAGTGAACTCTCAGGTCATTACCTCTGTAACAGCTAGCATATATAGCTAGATGCATGACAATTTGTTCAATCCACCAACACCAAAGAGGTGCAAACCCTTTCATTCTCATAGTTTGTTGCAAAAATGGCCAGCTTACTTTATCAGTTATCACAAGCTTTATCAAAAATCTAATTTGAGAATTAGTCCATTCTGTTTTTTTTCTTTATAATTCATGTATGGTTTCATGTAGTATAACTTCCAGGTAAAAAGGCTGAGATGTTCCAGGTCCCAACAACCGTAAAAGTGCTCCTGTTATAAGCCAAGTAGGTGATCAACGTTCTTTACAGTAAAACCAAAGAATAATCAAAACGAAAACGTCGAGTTGACACAGCGTAGGCACATCATGTACTTATTAGCTGATGGATGAAGTACTACGATTTTTTTTCCTTGCGATTACGAGAGAAATGCGTGACTCGGCTGCGCGCGTTTCGACTCTGGATTCTGGAATCGTGGGCTGACGAATCACATACAGCAGAGTATCGGTTTGGACGGCCGTGCAGTGCACGAGTCGTTGCTCTGTTCCTTTCACTGAGCTCTGCATACAGAGGATTAATAGGGAATACCAAGTCTCTGAGAGCTGCGGCAGGGCTCGACCTCGCGTCGTTCTAACGCAGCAACGACTGTGACCCGAATCCATGATTCTCCAAAGATGCAGAATGGGTCAGTCCATACCTGAGTATCTCATGCGTTCACAAATCACAGTTAACTGATCAGCAGGTCACTCCTGCCTATATATGGTCTAAGCCTACTAGCCTAGCTACTATGCCCACAAGCACCGTCAGCAACCAGCAATTGTGAGCAGCGCGAGCACTGCCTCAGCTCTCTGTAGCATGGAGTTCTCACGGATTGTTCTCCTCTGCCTTGCGGTGGCCGCCGTGTGGCCGGCGGTGCTCGGTGCCGCCGATGTCGTCGCGGCAGCAAGGAACCCCCGCTGCGCAAACACAGCGTGGTGCGGCGACATCGAGGTCCCGTACCCGTTCAGCTTGGACGAGGAGTGCGCAATCCATAGCAGCTTTCACCTCAACTGCAGCACCCCGGGCGTACTGCTCACCACCACGCCGCTTGTTGAGGGCTGGGAGGCTTTGGAGCTGACCAAGATCTCCGTGGAGGGTAACAAGGCCTGGCAGAAGACTTATATCTCCTGGCAGTGCTACAACCAATCCACCAGGGAGATGATGACCCCAGTCGAAGCGTCGCTGAGCCTCGACGACACGCCCTTCGTGCTATCGGCAGAGGACAACAAAATCATCGTCCTCGGGTGCAGAAACTTGGCTTACATGACCAGCGACTCCGTAAGTGCTCCCTGTCCATCTATACACGTATATGCATGAACTCTCGCATGCAGCTATTAGCTGACATAGCTGTGCAACGCTTGCAGTACGTCGTCGGCTGCTCTTCGACATGCCAGGACACGGGGCAACCCAAGAACGGCTCATGCTCTGGTGCTGGGTGCTGCCAGGTGGACCTCCCGAAGGGCGTCCGCTTTTATCAAGGCTATTTCAACCCGCTTTACAACACCACCGAGATATGGAGGACATACCCTTGCAATTATATGACTGTGATGGAAAGCGCTGCCTTCAACTTCAGCACCACTTATCTCACCTCGATGGCGTTCTACGACAAAGACCACAAGACACCGGTTGTAATGGAATGGGCAATTACACAGGATACATGCGAAGAAGCCAAAATGAAGACTGTTCCCTATGCGTGTGTTAGCGACAATAGCGACTGTATCATGAATGATGCAGGCTACGCCTGTAGGTGCTCCACTGGATACAAAGGCAACCCTTATATCGTCGATGGATGCACAGGTTCACCTTCAATGCATCCTCTGTTTCCCTTTGGTTTTTATTTCCTGCTCATTGAGAAAACAGAAGTTAATTGTTATATTTTATTAATCAAATAGCTGTTCCTCATACGTAAAATTAGATTAACATAGAATTTTCTCGATGCAGATATTGATGAGTGCCAAGATAGTGTTACTTACCCATGTGCTGGAACTGAAATTTGCAAAAATACACCGGGGAATTTCACTTGTTCATGCCCACGAGGGAAAAGCATGATCGGTAGCGTTTGCGTGGAGGATCAGAAGTCAGTCTGGATGGCACCAGTGGTTGGTAAGTTGCAAAACACACACACACACACTGACTATGTGTTGACTTGTCATATATTCAAATCCACATGCTTATTAGATTTCATAATGCTGCAGGTGGAAGTGTTGGACTTGTGGTTCTTGTGGTTGCCATCACTTGTGCATACTTGATCCGAGAAAGACGAAAGCTACATGGCATTAGACAGAAGTATTTTCGACAGCATGGTGGCCTACTGCTACTCCAAGAAATGAAGTCACAACAAGGAGTTCCGTTCAAAATATTCTCTGAAGAAGAAGTACATGAGGCGACAAATAGTTTTGCAGAGCAGCAAGTCATTGGCCATGGGGGCCATGGAAAAGTCTATAAAGGAGTATTGAAGAGTAATGTAGAAGTTGCCGTGAAAAGATGCATGACAATTGATGAACAACAAAAGAAAGAATTTGGCAAGGAGATGCTAATCCTATCCCAGATCAACCATAGGAATATCGTAAAGCTCCTCGGTTGTTGCCTCGAGGTTGAAGTCCCCATATTGGTGTACGAGTTCATCCCAAATGGCACGTTGTTCCATCTCATCCATGGCAACCATGGCCGGCACATTTCCTTGGATACTCGTGTAAGGATTGCTCATGAGTCTGCAGAAGCCTTAGCTTACCTTCATTCATGTGCATCTCCACCAATCATACATGGTGATGTCAAGTCCGCCAACATCCTCTTGAATGGTGACTTCACAGCAAAAGTATCTGACTTTGGTGCATCAATTCTAGCACCAAGCGATGAGTCACAATTTGTAACACTTGTCCAAGGAACATGTGGCTACCTTGACCCAGAGTACATGCAGACATGCCAATTGACCGATAAGAGTGACGTGTATAGCTTTGGAGTTGTTCTCCTAGAGCTTCTCACACGCAAGAAACCATTCAACCTCAAAGGACATGATCACGAGAAGAGCCTATCTATGGTCTTTCTAGATGCTATGAAGGAGAACAAGCTAGTGTATATTCTAGATGATGAAATCAAGAATGATGAGAATGCGGAGTTTCTTGAAGAGATTGCAGATTTAGCAAAGCAATGCTTGGAGATGTGTGGCATGAGTCGACCATCAATGAAGGAAGTTGCAGATAAGCTCGATAGATTGAGGAAGGTCTTGCAACATCCATGGGCACATAAGGATTCTGAAGAGTTGGAAAACTTGCTTGGAGATTCATCTTTGGCCAACTCAGGGGTTCTTAGTACGGGCAATTTAAGCATCATGAAAAGAGGTGCCATCGAATTAGAATCAGGGCGTTAGTCACTACAATGCTCATAATGTCATAGTACATCACTCTAAATTGAAATGATAGCTAGATACTCTTCTACATGCATGTTCCTCGACTGTAATTTAGTTTGTACAGCTACTATGTGTCATTAGAAGGTTGGTTGTGCACATCCACTATTGCTGTAGCGGATGGAGTTCTCTCTTTATTAGATATATGCATTGAGCTGTTTACATTTCCTGTGATGGAAATGGTAACCTGGTATCCCTATCATGCATGAATGAGCATGACCTGTTGTAGGTGGCATGCAAAGGTAAGGTTTGCAATTGCCTGTTCTCCATAAAGGACGTCGTATCATGGTTATGAATATTATGACTGCATGCAGACAACCCACTAATCCAAAAGGCATGGGACGCCTATGTTCATGTTTAATCACTCCACGCTCACTATAAATTTGGGGATCTCAAAATTAAGCCTGATATATACTCAGGAAACTTTTCTAAGCGTCGTGGGATAGATTATTCAAAGAAACTGAACTATCGCTCCATTTGGTAGGATTCATAAAGAAATACATGTTTAGTAATTGGAAGATTATGTGCCTCAACCAATAAATTCTAAAGCATGTATGTTTAGTTTTGTATAAACTCGATCAGTTTAGTTTTCCATGGTTTGTATTCTGGTTTAGCATTTTTATATTATGATTATGTGCCGTCATCAATTCTCTTGTTTAGTGATTTGTGCTTGGTGTTATAGCAGTCTCATACTCATACAAACGTGATGATGATGGAGTCGGTTAATGCTTTCATTTTGGATTTTTGTTGTGCCGGAGGATTAGGTTGTTTTTGTGGATGTTTTAGAATTGCCAACGAGCACTAGCTTGGTTGGCTAGCGCTGCAGGTGAGCACGCTAGCTGCCAGCGTTCGAATCCTCACCTCGACGTTGGTTTCTCGCCGGGGTTTTTCAAAAAAAAATCTCTTTGCCGGTGAAATCGGGATTTGGGGGTCTTGTAAGCCGGGAGTTAGTTTTTTTCTCTTAATGAAAACCGTGAGGGCGGTCTTACCCCCTCCGGGTTAGTTTTTTTTTTTTGATGTTTTAGAATTTAAAGTGGTGAGATTGCCTTTGTACATGTTATAATTTGCCTTTGTGTATGTTTTAATTTGTTTACAGTGGTGAATTGGTCCTAGTCAATGTTTTATGTGTTGTGTGCTTCCTAGGTGATTCCCTTTGTTTTCTAGTCCGAAAGCACTGCTTTTTATTTTTCTAGCAATACCTGCGCGGGCAAAAGGAAAAAATGGGAAAGCAATTTACTTTTCTTAACCATGACGGTCCAAAAACAGCGCGACAATGTCAAAGCTCCACTTTAATTTGTCTGTACCAACGAGCTGCCCCTGACCACAGCACGGACACGGAGGTTAAAGATCAGCTCTTTTTCTTTGCAAGGCGAGGCTTCCATCATCTCCATTCTCCAATCAACTCTTCCGCGTTAACACCATCAACGATCACTTTGCGGACATTTCCTATACTAGTCTAACAAATGATCCAAGTTCTTTACAGTAAAACTAAGAATAAGTAATCCAAACGAAGGTGTCAAAATGTACTGCCTTATCGTCATTGAATGTTCTATACGACTGGCAGTGGGGTTTACGCAGCTGAGGACATGTGAGATAGTTTTTTTTTTACCAGAAAGATGCAGGAAAAAAAAAGAAATGTATGGCGCGCCTAAGTTTCCACGACCGGTTCTCTGCTCTCGGCTGACGACGAACCATAGGTCAGTGCACAAGTCCTTGCTCTGTCATTCACCGAGACATTGCAGAACTTTTTAAAAAAAATTAAAGACATGCAGGACTTTAACAAATACAGATATACTACGGGTGCGTTTGGCAGGGCTCCGACGGTGGCTGTAGCAGCTCCGGCTGTGACTGTGCTGGTGGAACGGATTCTGTGCTGGATCCGAAACTGTTTTGAAGAAACGTTTGGCAAAATAGTTTCTCCTGGTAGTTTAAAATGAGAAAAAAATGTGAAATGTCCCATATGCCCTTCCCTTCTTATCCATTCGCCTGCCCCCATCCATCCCCGCCGCCGCTTCCACCGATTCACGCCACTCCCCTTCTGTCCTTCCTCCCCGGCATTGTCGACTCCTCCCTCCTAGCGATCCGCAACCCCGATGGCGTGCCGCCCTCCTCACGACGTCGCTCCTACTGCCGCTCACCACCAACACCATCATGTGCGACAAGCTCCGCCTCTGGGGCTTCCCGCGGGGCCTGCTCCCGGCCAATGTGCGGGCGTACACGCTCGACGCCGGGTCCGGGGACTTCGCCATCAACCTCCGCTCCAGCTGCCGCATGTCCTGCCGGCGGGAGATCCGGGAGAGGGTGCCCCCGGAGATCTAGGAGAGGGGGCGCCGCTGCCTGCTACCACCACGCCGCCTTCGTGCTCCTCCTTCGCAGATCCCTGCCGCCGCGGATCTCTGCCCCGCCGCCGCTTCCTCTCCACCGCGCCCGCCGACCTTCTCTGGCCGCGTCGCGCCCGTCGGCCATGGAGGTGCGCAGCAGCTCCTCCGCCCGCCATGCAGCGCCGCCGGCCTCGTCTGCCCCCAGGCCCCAGCGCTCCTCTGCCCTGCCTCCACTGCGCCCGCCGGCCATCTGTGGGCCCCGAGGGCAAAGGATGGAAAGTGTGGGGGGGGGAGCCGCAGGCGGAGCGGGGAGAGCTACGATTTTTAGCTCCCTCCCGGTTGAACGGCTCTAGTCAGCGGGTATCCCGACGACTTCTCTGTGGGAGTAGTTTTTGGCGCCCCTTTGGCACGGCTCCGTGTAAAACAGCTTCGGGAGCCATTAGCGGAGCTGTGCCTGTGTGCCAAACGGACCCTACATATATATACTCCTGTATTTGACTCTGAAAGATGCTGCAATGGCCAATGGTAGCACCGGACACGTGTACGGATTGATCTCACCTGGCTCTGAGTTTCTGACCTACCAAAAGCTTTGACTGTGATCCGAGGAGCGGAGCTCATTCAAGGTCAATCCGTACACTGGTAGAGAGGCGACCTTTGATCCACTCCTTTTGTCCCGGTTCAACTTTGGAGTCGGGACGAAAGGGTTTGGGGTGACGTGGCCTCTAAAGGTGGTTTGCACCGCACCCCTTTAGTCTCGGGTGGTAAAATCACCCGGGACTAAAGGTCTGGCCTCCAACGGCTCTCTGGCCGCAATTATTGGCGCCGGCCTTTAGTCCCGGGTAGTCTTACCACCCGAGACTAAAGGAAAGGGGGTGCCTTTAGTCTCGGGTGGTAAGACCACCCAAGACTAAATCTTTTGTCTCGGATGGTGTTACCACCCGAGACTAAACGCTTCACTTTAGTCCAGGGTGATAATACCACCCAGGACTAAACGACTCGCCCTATAAAATCGAGCTCTCTCCTTCCTCTCTGCCCGGGCCATTTCTTCACCCGAGAGCTAGCTCAAGCTCTCCATGGCGCATCTCTCCTAGGGTGGTGCTGTCCAAATTTTTCTTCATCATTTTTCGAAGATTTCCCTTCTCCAAAGTGTTGCCAATGTTAGATTCTTCATCCTCCTTTTATTTGTTGTGATTAAATTTTGTTTTATGGTTTAGAGATGGAGAAAATAGGAATTTTAATTTTAGGTAGTAGGAGGAGCTAAGAGATGAGTTTTTTTAGATACTTTTGATTTAGAAACAAGTAGTTATTTAGCTATTAACATTGTATTTTGTTTCATATATTTTTTAAGCATCCTTTGATTTTCTAGTTTTTTGATATAGAGAAAATTGAATTTTACTTTCAGATATCATGAGATATGCAATTAATTTTACATTTAGCTAAATTTATTAGAAGTTAGTTTATTAAAATATGGTCGTTACAAAACGAAAATGTACTACCTACTTCTATTGTTTTATCTTTTAGAGATAGAGATAATAGAAATTTTATTTCATTCATTTTTATTAAGTATTTTTATATAGAATAAATTTAAGCATTCTCTTATTTTTTCTTTTTTTCATATACAGCTTACATCCTAACTAGCTATAGTACTACATCACCGGCGAGCTGGGGCTGTATACGTAGCTCGGTGATGTATGATTGTAGCTAGGTAGGAGATTTAGGGTTGTAGCTTGGTGATGTAGGACTATAAGTGGGAGAGCGAGGTGCGTGTATATGATGGTGAGGTGAGACTGTAGTTCCTAGATGATCAGGATCATCTAAACCAGGTGCATTTATTAGAAGTTAGTTTATAAAAAATATGGTAATTAAAATCTACTACCTAGTTCTATTGTTTTATGGTTTAGAGATAGAAAAATAGTAATTTTATTTCTAGGTAGGTAGGAGGAGCTAAGAGTTTAATTTTTATATACTTAAGATTTAGAATAAGTAATTGTTTCTTCTTTCATTCATTTCTGAATTCACGTATTGTCTTCGAATCATCAACATGTTCAGGAACCATGAGTGGGCCTCGAGTTCATTATGACTTAAATAAAATAATGAAGTTATTTTTTCACTTAGTATGATGCAGATGAACCGGTAATGGATGTACAACACCGACAGACAATCAAAGGAGTACATTACCGACATGCATGCTTTTATCGAAGTGGCGAAAACAAACAAGAATGCGAGGGGATTCATGTGTTGTACATGCTCTGATTGCAGAAATGAAAGAGACTACTGTGACTCAAGTACACTTCACCTCCACTTGTTGAAATACGGATTCATGCTGAACTATGTGGTTTGGACCAGGCACAGAGAAAGAGGGGTTGTGATGGAAGACAACAAAAAAGAGGAGGATAATAACATTCCGGACTGGGCCGCAAAGCAAGCTTTCGCAAATACTTTAATGGAAGATCCTGACAAATAAGAGTTACCAGAAGATGTTGACGGCCCTGCTGATGATCTTGGTCAGTCTTCTACAGGATGCACATAGGGACTACAAAAATGATAAAGAAAAGGCTAAGCTGCAGCATATGATAGAAGATCACAGAAAACCGTTATACCCAGATTGCAAACCAGGTCAAAAAAAGCTTGGTACTACACTGGAAATGCTGCAATGGAATGCAAACATGGTGTGTTTGATAAGGCATTTGAAAGGATGCTAAAAGTTGTGAAGGACAATCTTCCCGAGAACAATGAATTACCGTCCACCACATATGAAGCGAAACAGATTGTGTGTCCTCTTGGGTTGGAGGTACAGAAGTTCCATGCCTGCCCTAATGATTGAATCCTATATCGGGGCAAGGATTATGAGAATTTGGATGCTTGTCCTGTGTGCGGAGCGCTACGTCATAAGATTCGGTGAGATGAAGATCCTGGAGATCTCCAGGGGCACCGTGACAAGATGAAGAGAGTTTTGGCGAAGGTTATGTGGTATTTTCCTATAATACCACGTTTGAAGTGTTTGTTCAGGAACAAAACAAATGCTAAGATGATGATATGACACAAAGAGGAACGTAAGGAAGACCACATGCTGAGACATTCGGCTGATGGTTCTCAGTGGAGAAGGATTGATAGAGCATTCCCGCCGTTTGCTAAGGAAGCAAGGAACATAAGGTTTGGTTCAAGTACGAATGGTTTCAATCAATTCTGCGAGTTTAGCGGTGGTCATAGCACTTGGCCTGTGACCCTATGAATCTTCAACCTTCCTAGTTGGATGTGCATGAAGTGAAAGTTCATTATGATGCCAATGCTCATCCAAGGTCCAAAACAACCCGGCAACGACATTGATGTGTACCTAAGACCATTGGTCGGGGAACTATTATTGCTATGGCAGGAAAAGGGTGTACATGTGTGGGATGAGGATAAGCAAGAGAGCTTTGATCTACGAGCATTGTTGTTCATAACCATCAACGATTGGCCTGCTCTAAGTAACCTTTCAGGGAAGACAAACAAGGGATATCAGGTATGCACACACTATTTACATAAAACACAAGGTATTCATCTCAACAATTGTAAGAAGGTCGTGTATATGGGTCACCATTGTTATCTTCCAACTAATCACCCCTTAAGGAAGAAAGGGATGCATTGGAAAGGGAAGGCTGATCATCGTACGAAGCCCTCTCATTTTAATGGAGAGGTGGTATTTGAGATGGTAAAGGATCTAAGGGTAGTCTTTGGAAATGGCCACGGTAGTGAACCTGTTCCAACTGCGTAAAGGATCTAAGGGTAGTCTTTGGAAATGGTCACGGTAGTGAAACTATTCCAACTGACGCCAACGAGCGTGCACCAATGTGGAAGAAGAAATATATATTTTGGGAGCTACCTTATTGGCAAATCCTTAAGGTTTGGCACGCGATTGACATGATGCACCTTACGAAGAATCTTTGCTTGAATGTGCTAGGCTTCATGGGTTGTTACAGTAACCCGAAGGATACATTGGAAGCACAACGGGACCTGAAAGATACCCATATGAATGAAAAAATTCCGCAAGAGGATAATGATGAAAAAGATTCGGAAGAGGATGATGATGGAGACCAGGATTACTTAGGTCCTGCTAGTTACACTCAAGAAAGAGAAGGAAAACATGTTTGATTGCCTGAACAGTATGAATGTTCTTTCTGGCTACTCGTAGAATTTAAAGGGGATCAAAAATATGAAAGACAAGAAGTTCACAAATCTAAAGGCCCACGACTGCCACATGTTGATGACACAATTGCTTCCAGTTGTGCTGAGGGGTGTTCTATCAGAGAATGTATGATTATTGCTCGTTACGCTTTGTGCATTTCTCAATGCAATTTCACAGAAGGCAATCGATCCAGGCAACATAGGAAAGCTAGAGAATTATGTGGTGCAATATCTTGTCAGCTTTGAGTTGGCATTTCCACATTCCTTCTTCAATGTTATGACACACCTCCTAGTACACCTTGTGAAAGAAATTACTATTCTCGGTCCAGTATTCCTTCACAACATGTGGCCTTTCGAGAGGTTTATGTCAGTCCTCAAGAAATATGTTCTTAACCGCGCCCCGTCAGGAAGGAAGAATTGCCAAGGGATATGGAACTGAGTAGGTCATTGAGTTTTGCGTTGATTTTGTCGACTCAACTGACTCGATTGGGCTTCTAGTATCGTGACACAAGGGAATGCTATAGGGAAAGGGCACCATGAAAAGGAAATCTATTTCGAGCAATAATATTGATTTGTTCCATAAAGCACACTTAATTATTCTGCAATAATCATCCATGGTGGCTCCGTATAGGACGGAACACGAGCAGATTATTGCTTCTCAAAATCCAACCAAATCCGAAGCCTGGATTACACGCCATCACTTGGAAACATTTCTCTCATGGTTGAGTGAACACCTCATCGGTAACTCAACGATTCATTCACAACTCGCTTTGTTAGCCAGGGGACCTTGTAGCACAATTGTAAAACTTCAAGCTTACGATATAAATGATTATACTTTTTACACGAGAGCACAAGATCGAAAAAGCACGAACCAAAATAGTGATGTCTGTATGGATGCCATCGACATCAAAGGGTGCAAGACCTCCTATTATGGTATCATAGAAGCGATATGGGAGCTTGAGTACGAGGCGCTGGACATCCCTCTGTTTCTTTGCCAATGGGTAAACTGACTAGAGGTGGTGTAAGGAAAGATCAATATGGAATGACAGTAGTGGACCTGACGAAGATTGGGTTCAAATATGATCCATTCGTCCTTGTCAAAGATGTGCATCAGGTTTTCTATGTCAAGGATATGACTAGCATACCGAAGAATAAAAATCCCCAAGAAGGACCACAGGAGCCAAAGTGTCACATAGTTCTCCCGGGTAAAAGAGTAATCATGGGAGTCGAGGACAAAACAGACCAGTCTGATGATTATGATTAGTTTGATGGTATGCCTTCGTTCGCTATCGAAGTTGACCCAAGCATATTGCTTGCGCATGAAGAGACATCGTACTTACATGGCGAACTTTAATGATGTATTGTAATGATTAATGATCAAATCATTTGTGTAATGCTAATGATCAACTCTTTTATTGGTCTCAAACTTTTTGTAAGGCTTGCATATGCCATGTGAGAATGAACCATCAAGTTTGAGATTTTTCTGAATTGGTTTAGTATTTTTCGGTTTAATTGAATTTTTGTGCGACATCACCTAGTAATTAAACGTTGAACTGAGTCCACCCCTGAAAAGATCCGGAATGGTGCCAAACTTCGCCATAAGGACTCTTGTGCCTTAGGATACTAATTTTTGTGCAGGCCGAATCATAATTCCTGAGTTTTCGATGTGTAATTCACCAATTTAAGCTCATGTAGCACGAAGAAAAATACAAAAAATACATTTAATCATCATAAAAACATAAGATCTTGCGTGAGCCAATCTTTTGGGTGTAAATGACAACCAAAAAAAATTCAGACCATTTCGACATAGATGGAGTACGCGTGCTTCACAAAGCTATATGGAACCTTTCATCAAACCATGTGTATACACTTAAGTTCTTAGCGATTTTGAAGTCCATGCACTTTGCAGTGTTCTATTGGTCTCAAACTTTTTGTAATGCTTGCATATGCCATGTGAGAATGAACCACCAAATTTGAGATTTTTCTGAACCGGTTTAGTATTTTTTCGGTTTAATTGGATTTCCGTTTGACATCACCTAGTAATTAAATGTTGAACTGAGTCCACCCCTGAAAAGATCTGAAATGGTACCAAATTTTGCCACAAAGTCTCTTGTGCCTTAGGAGACAAATTTTTGTGGAGGTCGAATCATAATTCTTGAGTTTTCGATGTGTAATTCACCATATTTAGGCTTATGTAGCACGAAAAAAATACAATAATGCATTTAATCATCAGAAAATCTAAAATCTTGCATGAGCCGATCTTTTGGGTGTAAATGAAAACAAAAAAATTTCAGACCATTTCGACATAGATGGAGTACACGTGCTTCACAAATCTATATGGAACCTTTCATCAAACCATGTGTATACACTTGAGTTCTTAGCGATTCTGAAGTCCATGCACTTTGTAGTGTTCTATTAGTCTCAAAAAAAATTTCTTGCATATATCATCTGAGAATGAACCACCAAGTTTGAGAATTTTCTGAGTTGGCTTAGTGTTTTGTTGGCGGTCCATTTCCGTCAACCAAGAACACTTGTTATGTTATAGTTTGGATATCATTTTGGAACTAACCCGCCACTAGGCATGCAAATGATATAACAAGTTCACCATTGGATGTGCATTTTGGAGTATAGGGTTTATGCAGGAATTCACACGCTAAATGAGAGGAGATGCACTTAGTTCGGAGGATGATTTGCAAGCCAATCGAGGAGCTCTGACCATGTGCGAACTTGCCTCTAAAGGTGGCAATGACCAATGTGCTTCAATGAAGAATCTCCGAGGACCAAGATGAAAAGACCGGAAGATCATGCGTAAAGACCCCTTAACTTGGTCACGGGATAACAACGTCCAAAGCCCACATCCGAAGGAGGAAAAACCCCAAAGTGCAAAAGATGACGCGTGGCAAAAGACGGAGGCGAACCGGGCTGGGGATGGCCCAGGCTGGCCGGCCCACCCCCATTCGGGGTCGGTTCGCCGCCGCCTTTCTTCGGTGATAAGTTCGTGCAACCCTAATTGTTGGGGGGAGAGCCATTCGCGAAGGACAAACAGAGAAGCCTCGGGAGATCGACCACAAGAGAGAGGGTTGATCGAGGGAGTGAGCATTCAAGAGAATCATCGCTGAGGTCAAGGGAGGCCACCACGAGGAAGGAGGACGTTGAGGCCCTACCACGGCACCGTCGAAGTTGAAGGACACCGAGAAACGAGCTCCATCAGAGGCATCCACCATGCTCAACGGTGCCATGCCTAGCGTCTTGATGGGGTAAAGTTATCTTTGTCCATGGAGTTGTAACGGTACTTGATGTGTAGTCACCTATCTTGTTTGGATCTTATGTCTATCATTCCTTTGTTGATGATGCTTAATGTTTAAGGCTAGCTACCATGCTTTCGGGGTTGCTCCCGTAGATCACGTCAACATACAGTGTTCATTAGGATTAGTATAGATTACCTTCGCGTAGTGTCTTGTACGAGGGTAGGGAAACGTCTAGTTCTTTATTCACATGCTTAGATAGATTGGATCGGGGTTTTATCATGTTTTGGGTGATTGCATCTTCAAGTGCCTAGACTCCATGGGCATACGTTCTTCATACTTGCGAACCTCTTATTTCTCTTTAACATAATCTAGGGTTAGATTGTCTTTACTTTATAGAATAATCTTTACATCATAAAGTCTTAATCAACTAAGTTAGTGTTAGGTTAAACGCTAGTAATCCCCTTGCTCTGTGCATTGACAAGAACCTTGGGGGTCCCCTCCCTTGGTGAAAAAGGTAGCAAGTCACTCCGTGTACTTGCGGTGAACTTGAACGCGGTTTTGAACCATCAACAAGCCCCTTTTTCTGGCACAGTTGCCGGGGAGCAAGCCAGTTTACTTCGTTTAATCTCTCATTGATTTTGTTGATTACTAACACCTAACCTTTGTGTTCTAGAAAAACACTCTTTTGTTTTTGTTTTTGATTGTCTAGATGGCGTTCGTTGGAAATCCTTTGGAGGAACATGAAAAATCGCTAAGAGACTATGCTAGCCCTTGATGTGAGGATATCAAGGTACAAGAGTCGGATTCGATTCTCGAAGCGACAAGGTACGAAATCAAGGCTCGAATCATCGAGATGGCAGCAACTAATCCGTTCCGAGGGGTGGAGACGGACAACCCGTATAGGCATATCCGGAGCTTCACGGCGTTGTGCAATACGGTACGACAAGAGGGAGTTCCCGATGCTTGGTTCAAATGGAATCTCTACCCCTACTCACTTGCCAATGAAGCAAAGAAGTGGTACTCATTTGTGTCCTTCGAAGTCGGAGGAAATTGGGATCAATTGATAAAGAAATTTTGTGCCAAATTCTTCCCAATAAGCAAGGTTCAACATATAAGGAGGCAAGTGATTACCTTTAAGCAAAGAGAAGAAGAGGGGATTGATCAAGCATGGAATCGATTCAACGAGCTAGTTGAACAAGGACCAAGACTCGGATTTCCCAGTGACGTACTCTTGCATACATTTTTCTTTTCTATGACCCCTAGTTGCATTGAACACGTTCAAATATGTGCAGGAGGGGATCTCATGGAGAAAACACTCACGGAAGCTGCCAAACTTCTGCAAAAAATAAGCAAAGCGGCAGCCATGCGAAGAGATTGGGAAACATGACTTTCGGGAAAGCCGGAACGCGACACAAGTGTGGGACCACTTGCTGCAATTTTCAGAAATACGGCCCCGGAAGAGAAGAAAGAGGAGCCAATCCCGAAAAAAGGTTGAAGAAGCCAAACATGAGGAAACTAGAACTATCCCGGAGAGTGATCACGCCGAGACAAGCAAAGCAAGTGAAAGAACTATGTCGAGCGCGAAGCCACTAAGGGAGTTCGAGCAAATGGATTGGATCCCAATTGATTTTGGAGAAATCTTTGACAAGAGCAAACCGTTCCCTAATCAAAAGGGGATGGCAAAAACTTTGGAGATAGACTTCCCGCCGGAGAAACAAGTGGAACATCCATACAACCTAGAGACAACCGGGGAGGTCCTTCAAAAGCTCTTTAGCAAAGAAGAAGAAGTTGATCCGGACCATGTGGCCGAAGCTAAAAGAATTATGAGAATCAAGCCCGAGGCGTCACCGTTCACTCGCCTCGCCGAAATTTTTGCCATAGGATCCGATGAAGAAGAGACATCGCCGCGTATAGATTGCAAGGTTAACAACATTAGTTGCAAGGCGTTATGCAACATTGGGGCACAAGTAAGTGTCTTGTCTTCTAAAATCTTTGATGAAATTCATGATCACACCATTGACCTACTTCCAACCTCTACTAAATTAATTATGGGAGATGGTAGAATTGTTAAACCTCTAGGAATTGCTCGTGACCTAGAAGTTTTAATTTCCGGAAAATGCATTCCAACTGATTTCTTCATTGTTGATGTCTACTATGATAAAAATGATCATGTAATTCTTGGTAGACCGTTTCTTAAGTTGGTTAATGCCGTCTTAGATGTCAGAAAAGGAAAAGTAACCATTAATCTTGATGGGGATAATCACAAATACAATTTTCTTCCCGCTTCTAGAATTTCCTCACCCCTACCTCTTGATGACGGAGAGTAGAGAGCCTTCGTTTTGTTGAAACTTTCAGGGACCCGCTACAAAGAGCAATGGAGAATGAATCTAATGATGAGCTAGATGAAGAGTTAGCGGAAGCAACCAAAGGACTAGAACCACAAGACGAAAGCTTAGAGGAAGATAAATTTGAAGACCTTGGAGAAATTATACACGAGGAACCACAAGTACCGGAGGTGGATCTTAAGCCATTGCCCAAAGGACTGAAATATGAATTTTCGGGGCCGGACAAGACTTATCCCGTGATTGTGAGTGACGAATTGAGTCCCGAGGAGAATGATATGTTGCTGAAATTATTGAAGAAATACAAGAAGGTGATGGGATATTTGATAAATGACCTTAAAGGACTTAGCCTAGCATTTTGCACTCACCGCATACCTATGGAGGATCAATGCAAGCCCGTGGTGGACCATCAAAGGAGGTTAACCCATGCCATGTGAGAGGTGGTGAAGAAGGAGGTTATCAAGTTGTTGGATGCCAGAATCATCTACCCGGTTCCGCATAGCGAATGGGTGAGCCCCGTACATTGTGTGTCTAAGAAAGGAGGTTTAACCATGGTGAAGAATGAGAAGAATGAATTGATACCGTAAAGAACTGTGACCGGATGGAGGATGTGTATTGACTATCAGAAGTTGAACAAAGCAACGAAGAAGGATCACTTCCCCCTACCGTTCATCGACGAGATGCTTGAGAGGTTAGCAAATCATGCATATTTTTGCTTTCTTGATGGATACTCGGGGTTCATGCAAATACCTATTCACCCGGATGATCAACATAAGACAACATTCACTTGCCCTTACGAAACATTTGCGTATAGAAGAATGCCTTTTGGTTTATGCAATGCTCTAGCCTCTTTTCAACGATGCATGATGGCGGTATTTTCGGAGTTCATCGAGGAAATTATTGAAGTATTCATGGATGACTTCTCCGTCTATGGTAAAACCTTTGCAGATTGTTTGGCAAATTTGGATAAAGTTCTCACTAAGTGTGCGGAGGTTGATTTGGTGCTAAATTGGGAGAAGTGTCACTTCATGGTGAAACAAGGAATAGTGTTGGGACACGTGATATCCGAGAGATGGATTGAGGTGGACAAGACTAAGGTTGAAACGGTTGAAAAGCTTCCACCACCGACGGATGTCAAGTCTTTGAGGAGTTTCTTAGGCCATGCGGGATCCTATAGAAGATTTATCAAGGATTTCTCAAAGATCACCAAGAAGTTGACTAATCTCCTCCAAAAAGATGTGCCATTCAATTTTAATGAGAAGTGCTTGGCGGCATTTCGGACACTAAAGAGGGATCTCGTAACTGCACCCATCATTCAACCGCCCGATTAGAGTCAACCTTTTGAGATAATGTGCGACGCTAGTGACTATGCCGTTGGAGCGGTGTTGGGACAACGTAAAGAAGGCAAGGTTCATGCTATTTACTATGCTAGCAAAACCCTTAATGGAGCTCAATTAAATTATGCAACAACGGAGAAGGAATTGCTAGCGGTAGTGTTTGCCTTTGAAAAATTCAGATCATATATTGTGAATTCTAAAGTGATTGTCTACACCGACCATGCGGCGATCAAGTATCTCTTGTCTAAAAAAGATGCCAAGCCAAGGTTGATTCGATGGATCCTTCTCTTGCAAGAATTTGATGTGGAGATTCGGGACAAAAAGGAGTCGGAAAATGTTGTGGCCGACCATCTATCAAGGATGAATCGTGAGGATGATAAAGAGCCGATTGAAGATATAAGATGAGAGACGATCACCTTTATCATATCCTTGACAAAGATACCTGGATGATCAACATTATTCGAGCCATACGAAGGATGCCACTTGATCATTTAGATAGGAACGCTCAAAGGAGAGTGATCGCCGAGAGCCAAAAATATTATTGGGATGCACCTTACCTCTTTAGACTTGGAGCGGATGGAGTCTTACGAAGGTGTATACCAAGGGATGAAAGAGGTGAAATATTGAGGAAGTGACACTCGGGCGAATATGGAGGACACTATGGACATTTCAGGACTCAAGCAAAAGTATGGGCTAGTGGATTCTATTGGCCGGAATTGCATGAAGACTCAAAAAGGTATGTTGCTTCTTGTCTGGAATGTCAAAGAGCGGGGAATATAAATCAAAGGAATGTTATGCCCTTAAATTATAACTTACAAATTGATCTATTCGACGTATGGGGAATTGACTTCATGGGGCCCTTCACTAATTCAAATGGATATGAGCATATTTTAGTTATGGTTGATTATGTATCCAAATGGGTAGAGGCTATCCCTTGTCGAAGAGCTTCAACGGAGGAATCCATATCAATGATAAAAAAAATGTTATATTCCCACGTTATGGAGTCTCGCGAGTCTTGATAAGTGATGGAGGAACACACTTTACGGGAAATAGTTTCAGAAAATGCTTGTCCAAGTTAGGGATCGAGTATAGAGTGGCCACGGCTTACCACCCACAAACCAATGGTCAAGCGGAAACTTCAAATAGGCAACTCAAGAGTATTCTTAACAAGACCGTTGAAAAGGGAGGAAAAGATTGGTCGAAAAAGTTGGACGGGGCATTATGGGCATATCGGACGGCACACAAGACACCAATAGGTATGCACCATATCAATTCGTTTATGGTAAATCATGTCATTTGCCTTTGGAGTTAGAACATAAAGCATATTGGGCAATCAAGGAGATGAATCTCGATTTCGATGCCGTGGGAATGAAACGGAGAATTCAAATAAGTGAATTGGAAGAGATGAGGCTCAAAGCTTATGAGAGTGCAACCATCTACAAGGAAAGAATGAAGAGATTGTATGATAAAAGCCTTCGAGCAAAGGAATTCAAAGAAGGTGACAAGGTTCTCCTCTATAACTCAAGGTTCAAGATATTCGGAAAAGGGAAGTTAAAGAGCAAATGGGATGGACCGTATGTCGTTCACTCGGTCTCATCAAACGGAGTGGTAACAATCATGGACGTGAAAGGAGATCAATATGTGGTTAATGGTCAACGATTGAAGGTTTTTCTTGAACAAGACATCGTGCCCATCGACTACATTGATATATATGACATGGAGGACGAGCCTGAGCATCAAGCCTAAGACGTAAAACAAGGTAATTTTTCTGTAAATAAGTTTTTATTTTTCTTTTCGTATTTTTGACGAGTCTTTTTCATGATTTTTAGCTGGACCTTTTCACCACCTAGGCTAGTATACACGAAACACAGAGGCCCGTAGAAGATGGGCCACGGGGGCCCGAAACAGGGGGCAGGTCGGCCGGCCCATGCCAACCGGCCCAGCACCCCCTGCCTCGGTTTCTGTCTATTTTTCTCTGGGACGCGGTTCGGGGTATTTCCTTTTCTTGCCTACCTTTTTAGGAGTTACAAAATTAGGCAAGGAAGCATTTCAGCCGAATCTTTCAGGGATATTTAAGGACGCATGGGGAGCTCGAGAATTGCATCTCATTTGCAATCTCTCACCTCCACGAAAACACCCCAAGCACCCATGGTGATTCCGAGCAGCACCAAGGGGAAGGAAGTGGTGAAGGCAACAATGGAAGAAGAAGCACGCCTCCCCTCTCCAACACCGGCAACCGAAGAGCTTCGTCGGTGTGCTATGGTGCCCAAGCTTAAGGAGGAAGTGAAGAGGACCGCGCGGATTCGTTGCGGAGGGTGTGTTCCAACAAGGCAAATGGCTAGCCGAAATCTGTGGGTTGAAGAGAAGAAGGAGAAGCCCGCTACTCCCGTACGCCGTTCAAAGAGGCTCTTAGGGATGAAGAGGAAGAATTATAAAGAGAAGACCCCCGAGCCGGTGGAGATATACGGAGATAGCGACTACTCCGATGACCGGAGCCCTAGCTCGTGGGCAGCCGGTGGTAGAGATGATAATGACCTCTATGTTTGGGAGGAGGTGCCCAAGGAGGAGCTGGAAGACCACCACGAGCAAGGTGAAGGAGGCAACTCAGACAGCGGCGACGATCCGGACGACGGAGACGACGGAAGCAACAACGATCCGGCGGAAGAGCACCATATGTGTTGTGCGGCTTGCCGCAATGCTACAGCGGAGCTCTTCACTTCCCTTGATGAGTGCTTCCACACCATCAACACCATGCAGCAAAGGATCGAGGATTTAGAGCATGTGGTGGAAGATGACTTTAAGTTCCTTAACCGGAATATAAGGAAGCTCTTTGGGATGAACAAGAACTTCAAGAAGGAGTGGTGCATCTCGTGCGGAAAGTTTCACTAGGTGTTGTAGTTAGCGTGTTTCCCCCTTTGTACTTTTTGTAAAGAGACGATGAGGACGTCGTAATATCTAAGCGTGGGGGGAGCTAGCTAGCTACCTTTTTTTAAAAAATTGCTTAAAGTGGTGTTAGGTCGAGTCTTTAAATCGAGTCTAGTTTGAGTCAAGTGTGAGTTTTGCTTTATCTTTTTAGCTCGAAAGTGTCTTAATTTAGTGTTGAGTCAAGAAAAGAAAAAAAAAGAAGTAAAAAGTGTCTTATGCAAGCCTCTTGTTTCTTTTCTTGTTATGTCTTTACTTTATCTTTGTTATTCGAGCATGAGCTTGGTGATTAATCGTTTACCGTGGTGCTTAGTGGAAATTTACTTTTGTAAAGCGCCCATATTCAAACTTTGATCTAGGACTTTGCTTCATCTATGCTTTTAGTAATGCTAACATTGGAGGCTTTAATTTCTAAAAATTAAGAAAAACACCTTGCAATGAAGGTTAGCGATCTCTTTCTCCAAGTTGAGAGGTAAAATTTATCCTATACAAGGCCTATATATATATATATATATATATATATATATATATATATATATATATATATATATATATATATATACTCCACCATAAGTGTTGTTTAGCATGATGAATTGGGTTAGGATTTTACTCTCTTAGGAGGTCTAATTTCGAGCAATGATCATGTCCTTGATGTATATTTTTTATTGCTAGCCTCGTCATACATTCGGTAACGGGAATTTCACATTGAATGCTCTGTACATCGCCGGATTCCATACCCAAACCCCAAAAATATCTTTTTATCATCTTATTCCTTGAACACAACCCATGTCTGAAGATTCGTTCAATTTTTAGGCAAGATTTTATTTTTAAATTCAGATTAGTATTCATGTCAAAAAGATGAGTGAAAAACTTCGGAGAAGAAGATAAAGATGTGGAAAGAAGAAAAAAAATATATGTATGTGTATATGTGTGGCGCACACACAAGAAAGAAGAAGAGAGAGAGAGAGAGAGAGAGAGAGAAGAAAGAAAAAGATAAAAAGAAAAAGAAAAAGAAAAGAAAAGAAGGAAAAGGAGAAAATTCCAAGGCAAAGCAAGAGAGGTATAGTGAGGGATGATAAGTCAAATGAAGATCAAAAGAAGTGCAAGGAAGGATGTGATGATGTTGAGAACGAATCTTTGATATCCCATACCATGTGCAATCCGACATCGAGGACATCATTAGTGCCTTGAAGTCATTATTCTTTTTCCCTTTGCACATGTCCACCATTCTAAATCTTCTCATCCTTGATACCCCTACATTATGGTTTAATTCTCATGATCATTAGCTTGGAAGGTGAACAACCACAAGAGGATTTTCCTAGCTTGATAATACTTGTGCTAGCTTCACTAGCCACACCTATAGCTCCACCTTACATTATAAATGAGAGACTTCTGGGAGGTGAGAGTTTATGAAATTATCTAGGATAGCCACTTTAAATGAGTGACATGTGAGAACTTGGAGAAGGACTTTGTCTAATGTTTTGTGCAGGAATTTTATTTCTAAAAGTTTGTAAAAACCCTCCGATGGAAGTAAGAAAGCGAGTATGGATGAAGTCGAGGATCTCTAGTGAAAAGGTAAGAGTTGTGGGGTAAGTCTTGAATTGGTAATTTCTAAACGCCTATGTTTACATTATGATCTTTGTCTCATGTCTCTTATATTAAAGATGAATGATTGACTAACTTGAAGGGAAAGAATTGACGAAGCATGTTTCAACTCCTTGGATAAACAATTTGTGAGCAACTTGCTCGGGGACGAGCAAGATCTAAGCGTGGGGGGATGTTGGCGGTCGATTTCTGTCAACCAAGAACACCTGTTATGTTATAGTTTAGATATCATTTTGAAACTAACCCGCCACTAGGCATGCTAATGATATAACAAGTTCACCGTTGGATGTGCATTTTGGAGTATAGTGTTTATGCAGGAATTCACGTGCTAAATGAGAGGAGATGCACTTAGTTCGGAGGACGATTTGCAAGCCAATCGAGGAGCTCCGACCGTGTGCGAACTTGCCTCCAAAGGTGGCAAGGACCAATGTGCTTCAATGAAGAATCTCCGAGGACCAAGATGAAAAGACCAGAAGATCATGCGTAAAGACCCCTTAACTTGGTCGCGGGGATAACGACGTCCAAAGCCCACATCCGAAGGAGGAAAAACCCCATAGTGCAAAAGATGACGCGTGTCAAAAGACGGAGGCGAACCGGGCCGGGGTCGGCCCAGGCCGGTCGGCCCACCCGTATTCGGGGTCGGTTCGCCGCCGCCTTTCTTCGGTGATAAGTTCGTGCAACCCTAATTATTGGGGGGAGAGCCATTCGCGAAGGACGAACAGAGAAGCCTCAGGAGATCGACCACAAGAGAGAGGGTTTATCGAGGGAGTGAGCATTCAAGAGAATCATCGCTGAGGTCAAGGGAGGCCACCACGAGGAAGGAGGACGTCGAGGCCCTGCCACGGCACCGCCGGAGTTGAAGGACACCGAGAAACGAGCTCCATCGGAGGCATCCACCATGCTCAACGGTGCCATGCCTAGCGTCTTGATGGGGTAAAGTTATCGTTTGTCCATGGAGTTGTAACGGTACTTGATGTGTAGTCACCTATCTTGTTTGGATCTTATGTCTATCATTCCTTTGTTGATGATGCTTAATGTTTAAGGCTAGCTACCATGCTTTCGGGGTTGCTCCCGTAGATCACGTCAACATACCGTGTTCATTAGGATTAGTATAGATTACCTTCGCGTAGTGACATGTACGAGGGAAGGGAAACGTCTAGTTCTTTGTTCACATGCTTAGATAGATTGGATCGGAGTTTTATCATGTTTTGGGTGATTGCATCTTCAAGTGCCTAGACTCCATGGGCATACGTTCTTCATACTTGTGAACCTCTTATTTCTCTTTAACATAATCTAGGGTTAGATTGTCTTTACTTTATAGAATAATCTTTACATCATAAAGTCTTAATCAACTAAGTTAGTGTTAGGTTAAACGCTAGTAATCCCCTTGCTCTGTGGATTGACAAGAACCTTGGGGGTCCCCTCCCTTGGTGAAAAAGGCACCAAGTCACTCCGTGTACTTGCGGTGAACTTGAACGCGGTTTTGAACCGTCAACATATTTGTTCGGTTTAATTGAATTTCCGTGTGACATCACCTAGTAATTAAACGTTGAACTGAGTCCACCCCTGAAAAAAACTGGAATGGTACCAAACTTTGCCACAAGGTCTCTTGTGCCTTAGGAGATAAATTTTTTGGAGGCCAAATCATAATGAGTTTTCGATGTGTAATTCACCATATTTAAGCTCATGTAGCACGAATAAAAATACAATAATACATTTAATCATCAGAAACCTAAAATCTTGCGTGAGACAATATTTTGGGTGTAAATGACAACCAAAAAAATTTTAGACCATTTCAACATAGATGGAGTACACGTGCTTCACAAAGCTATATGGAACCTTTCATCGAACCATGTGTATACACTTGAGTTCTTAGCGGTTCTGAAGTTCATGCACTTTGCAGTGTTGTATTGGTCTCAAACTTTTTGTAATGCTTTCATATGCCATGTGAGAATGAACCACCAAGTTTGAGATTTTTCTGAATTGGTTTAGTATTTTTCGGTTTAATTGAATTTTTGTGCGATATCACCTAGTAATTAAACATTGAACTGAGTCCACTCCTGAAAAGATCCGGAATGGTGCCAGGGGTTATCAGGGTCAAGTTAGGGGTTATCAGGGTCCAGAGAGTTCCAGCATCACAAAGAAAGTTTCTATGGGTGTAGAATTAGGGCGTTAAATTAGTCATCACTAGTCATATATTGATTCTGTTTGGATTGCCATTTAGGAGATATAAGAGCAACTCCAACAGCCTCTCCAAATTTGACTTTCCATTCGACTTTCTAAAAAGATTCATCTGTATACTGAGTCATTCACTCCAACAGACTCTCTATCCTCAACTCTCCAAATCTCAACAGTTATTTTAAACTTCTCTCTCCATCCTCACTGACGTGTGGGACCCACACATCATCTTCTACCTCCCCCTTTTCTTCTCACCCTGTCCATCCTCCTCCCTAGATCCCGGCCGACATCCTCATCCTCAGCGCCCCCTCCCACCGGCGGTGCCGGCGCCTCTCCCCGTCGGCTCCTCCCCTCCATCCCGGCCAGCAGAGCGACGCCGTGTGGGGAAGCTCGGGCCCCTCCCTCTCGGCCGGCGGAGCGAGCGAGGCACGAGGGAGCTCGGGCCTCCCTCTCGGCCGGTGGTGCGAGCGCGATGCGGGACAGCTCGGGCTCCTCCCCGTCGGTGCTGACACCTCTCCGCGCGAAGGGCTCCTCCCCACCGGCGCTGGTGCCTCTCCTCGCGGAGGGCTCCTCCCCGCCGGCACCGGCGCCTCTCCGCGCAGATCCCAGCGGCGCGAGATCCAGACGACCTCTCCCCTCGCTGGCGGCATGAGGGAGCAGCGGCGCGAGGGCCGGTGGCCCACTCCTCGCCGGCCAGTTCCCTGCCGGACAACACCTACCCTGCTCTATGCTAGTCTCCGGCGCCGCCGCACTACCCTGCGCCTGGGGCCCACCGTTTGGCAAGGCAGTTCGGCAAGTGGGTTGGCTTGACAAGTTTGGACAGTGGGAGGAGAGATTTGGAGAGTGGCAAAAAAAATAGCAAGTTGAATGGAGAGACTCTTGGAGGAACATTTTGAGTTAAAATTGTCAAATTTGACTTTGGAGAGGAGGATGGCAACTCTCTTGGAGTTGCTCTAACTATTACTATCCTATAGTGTATATATATATGGTGTTATGGATCTTTGAGAAGCTTCAGTAGGTGGCATGCAAAAGGAAGGCTTGCAATGCGTGTCTACTGTTTCCTGGATGGAATAAATCAAGATTGATTTGCCTGGTGCATGCTCTGCTGGGATCATGTTACTAGCCGGGTAATCACTGACTCGATCGTGTGGAAAACTTGTATGCATTTAGATTATACCCTCCAAATACCTTCAGATCTGAGTGTTGAAATTAAGATTTACTCCCTTCGATCCAAATTATAAGTCGTTTTGAATTTTCTACATTCATAGATATTATTATGCATCTAGACATAGTGTATATCTAAATGCATAACAATATCTATGAATCTAATAAAGTAAAAATGATCTATAATTTAGAACAGATGGAGTATTTAGCTTGATATATTTTCTATATCGAAAGCTATCTATTATCTTAATACTACAATGTGAAGCCACTGCGTTCGCCGAGAGGGTCTAGAAATTCCTATGTTAATCCAAAAAAGAGAAGAATATGAACCGTTGAATTTTATGAAGATCTAACGGTCTAGATCAATCCAAAGAATCTATATCTAATATAAATAATAAATACATACACAAAGTCAGAATTTTAAAAAACAAGAAAATTATATATACAAATTCGGAATTTTAAAAAACAAGAAAATTAGAAGCAGATTTATGTATGGAATGAGAAGGGAAATAGCTAGATAAAAGAGTCCATACCAAACACAACTAATTCGTGATTGGAAACAAAGAGTATGACTTATGAGTTTGTATCAAATACAAGTCTATGCATTTGCACATATATGAGACACGTGAAAGGGTAAGAGAGAGAGGCTTGCGTGCAGAATAAGGAATTTGATTATTAAATAGGTAATAAAAATATAATTCTCGATGTGCGAAGAAATACCATCGTTAAAAGATCTATGGAGCAGCTGCCTGTGGGTAAATACAAAATTTAGATGATTGTGGCTATGTGCACGTGTAACCTAGATTCTTTTGCGGATTACGTAAAAAAACTAAAGTAAGTTAAATTAAAAGAAATGTAAACATATGTATACTAGCCAATTTAATCTGATATAGCCCGATGTTGCAGAGCATTATGTTGGACATACATGTTGTGCATTAAAACTATGTAGGCAGATTTTCTTTGAAAGACATCCAAAAGGTGCATCATATATGATATTTATCAAGCAGAATAATAGTATGTATAAAAAAGGATAACTTGACACATTTTCGCAAAGAAATGATATCTTGACACAATACGATTAAAAATAATTACTTCAAAGAACTTTTTAGCTGTCTTCTTCTTTTTATTGTTCACGGCCCACATAACTTGAAAAATACACTAAAATGTAGTTAGGAATTAGAAAAAGGAACACCTGTAAATGCTCTCACAACGCAAGGTTTTAGTTTGGACCGTAATAACAAACTCACTACTAGCAGCGAGAATCCATGTAATCTGAAGAAGACTTTAAAGTCACTGTATAAAAAGATGGATAATTGTTTAAAAAACTCGACCTGTAAGAGGTAAAACAACCACGAAACTTTTTGCTAAGAAAAAAAGATCTCACACAAATCGAGAAAATTCTTGAACGTTATTCCACCCTTACATGGCAGCACCATAGCTCATGTGAGATTAGATCTAAGCATTTTGCTGATGGAATCGAGCTCAGACCGGAAGGGGAAAAATGACCTTTTTGGACCGGAAAAATCCCACACCCGTCCCATGGGCGGCTGCGAGCCTCCTTTTGGGGATGAGCAAGTCGGGTTTTAGCTTCCCACTCTTTTTCAATGAGACCTCCTTCTCTACCTTTGATAATCATGCTAATTAATCTAAGAATAATGTCGTGGTCATTCGTCTGTATGTGCACTTAGAGTGACAAAAAATTATAGACCCCATAGTTTGAATGAGTATGTATATTGATCATATAGCCAATTGCTAATTGTCTTTGGTTAATGTTAAAAATTGAGAGAGTTGACGGAATTATAAGTACATTATAGGTCAATGAGTGTGTGCATGTGTCATGCACGTGGTGGTATGTTGTAATTTTACAAGTCTATATTGGAACATTCTTTTAATAAACATCTCATTTAAAATATGGTTAGTTATTATCTAAATAAAATAATATAACATAACATATTTTGATAAAAAAAGATAAATAGTCAAATCCAAGCAGTTTTTGTTTGTGATCAGGCCAACACACTCGAACGCACGAGAGGATCGGAGCTAGCAATTGGCATCGCCGCGAGGTACGACGAGATCACCAAGAGGTGTTGGATCCTCACGCTGGTAGGTGGAGCACCGAGACTCTACACGAGGTCAACGCCTGAGACTCAGAAGTCGCGAAATCAGGGTGACAGAGTTCGTCTGACAAAAGTAGGGGAGAATCCGAGAGAGAGGGAGAGAGAGAGAAGTGATATGTGCCACCGCTACACGAGCATGTCCCTATATCGAGAGGATCCTTCAAGATCGCCTATGCCAGCAACTGTCGTCGCCACCGTGGTACGACAAATTCACCGGGAGGAGTTAGATCTACGTGCTGGGAGGTGGAGCATCGAGATTCTACACAAGGTCAACACCTAAGTTAGACTCAGAAGTCGCAAAATCAGAGAGGCATAGTTCGCTCGACAAAAGTAGGGTGAAACTGACAAAGAGGTGTTGTCAGGATGGAGAGGAGGAGGAGGGGAAGGGACTTGTTCAACTGTTGTATAAGCCAGTCCCTAGATCAAGAGGAACTTTCAAGGTTGCATACACCAGCAACTGGCATCACAACCATGTACGATGAGCTCACTTGGAGGAGTTGAATCCACGTGCTGGGAGGTGAAGCACTTAAACTCTACACAAGAACAATGCCTGAGTCAGACTCGAAAGCTGTGGAATCAGAGAGACAAAGTTCGCACGACAAAAGTAGGGGAGAAAGAGACGTTGTCGGGGTGGAGAGAGAGCGCGCACATGAAGAGAGAGGAGGGATGAAGGGACCTATGCCACTGCTACACTAGCATATCCCTAGATCGAGAGGAACCTTCAAATCATTGACGCATTGGCATTGTTGTCAGGTACGACGAACTAGCATTGTTGCCAAGTACGACGAACTAGCTGAGAGGAGTTGGATCCACGCATTGGGAGGTGGAGCATCGAGACTCTACACATGGTCAACGCCTGAGTTGGCCTCAGAAGCCACGGAATTAGAAAGACATAGTTCACCTTACAAAAATAAGAAAGAAAGAGACGGAAAGAGAGATTCGTGGAGGGACCGAGAGATGCTATAGAAGGTGATTTACGATTTCAATCCAATACAAAACTGGAGAGCTTATAATGTATGCCAGGGTGCAGTGAAGTGTCTTGTCATTCACTATTGGATTTCCATCCACCAATCTAAAACTACGCAAACAACAAAATTTGGGTATATTAATACTAATTTCGAATTCGGAGCACCAATATCTACATCTAGGTTGAGTGCCAATTATTTTAAAAGGATGAATAACGAGTCAATATAAGAATAAAGAAATATACTATGCTAACATAGCATTTTGAAAATTATACTTTATCAAATCTTGTTGCGCTATTAGCACAGGCCAACTTGCTAGTTCTAATAAATGTAAAGATAACATATATGATGTGTTATGTGTACATTCAGGTTACGTCGGTTTTGCACAAACACGATGTTGACATTCAGGTTGCTGAATAATTATTTATGTTAGATTTATTTCAGATGCAAGAGATTTTCAGTTTATGTAATATCAAACTTATTGTAACTGTAAACTTATTTCTTGTTAAATGAGCCTAAAAAGATTTGTTTTGTTGTTGTTCAGCCGCAATTCCGCATGCCAGAGCCCACAACACCACCACCAATTGTCTCAAAAAGTTAACTGCATATGTCTGTATCTTATCATGCCGCCCTTTATCTAGTTCTCCTATTTTCGTCTCAAAAAGGTCTCCTGTTCCCATTCCTATGTTTGTAGAAGCGTGAGAGACCTCACTCTTGCATGTTACATGCTTGGTTACTACTAACTGAACCCTACAGATTCTATTCATGTGACTAACCAAAACATGTAGAATCCCGCCAGTTTCAACCACACATTTCTGCATGATACATCCAGGATGATTGCCAGGATATGAGTTTGCTTATAAATTACTAGTTCTATTTCAGAATTTTACGAGTTCAATTTGCCAGCAAATGAAGGGGACCCACTGCCCACCAGCTCCATGGGCACTGTTGGCTTGGCCGTCTGGCTCTGTCACAGATGATTAGCTATTGGATCCTGGAAGATGATCTAATCTGCAAAATGATTCTGAACGTGACAGCGCGGCGAAGTCAGCAACCACCAATAATGTTTGCATCACATCATGCTGGAGCATCGCCGTGCAAGCCTTGGAAGCTTCCCATGATACCGAATCTCCATCTTCTCCATGGAAATGCATGGAGACGGAGCTATCATGGATCAGTGTGCAGTGGTGGTAGCTGGCATCCGAGCTCCCATGTTCTCCTCTCCATGGAGACAGAGCTGTCATGCATTGCTTCCGTGTTGCCATCGTGGACAGCGATCAAAGCAGTAGCTGATGCGCCCTGGAAGAAAGCATGATCAGGTGACCGGTTTTGCCGGTGGCATGCTCAGGTGGGGCCGTGTGAGTGATCACTGATGTGGCAAACTGATGTGGAAATCGAGCCATTGTAACTCATCACCAGTTATCTGAAACCCAATGCTGAACTGAACAGGTTAACAGAAGGAAGAAACATATTGCTTGGATCAGAAACAGTCAGATTGAATTTGGTAGCATAACAATGCTGGTATTGTTCAGGCTGCAAACAGATTCAGGAGTCTTTTGAATGCACCATGTTACAAGAGAGGAAAGAAGAATCATACCATCAAATAACCAGACAGGGCATGCAATATGTTGCTTTTTTCTGAATCTCTCCAGAAGGATTGTACACTTAAGTAAGTTACAAGAAAACTGTTCAGAATGCATTGAGCAGAAAGGATTACAAAAAGGAAATAAAGTTAGACCAGAATATCCGTAAGACTGTTGACACTGCTAATTCTCAATCCAACCATCTGGTATTATATCTTGCGGATCTTGGTCCTATCTTAGAAATTTTAAAGGAACACATTGTCAAAGAAAAAAAGAAAAAATGCTCTCCAAAAGCAAATTCTATAGAAAAACAAAGTCTTAGTTTCAGTGGAAGCATGTATATTTTCCATATTGACAAGTTCCACGGCAGGCTAATGAAATCAAGCAGTCTAGTTCTCTTTACTCAGCTGCACTCGACCACAAAAAAGGTCGAGTGACTACACAACTCCTGGATTCTTTAGCTGAAGTAGGGATCTTCCGGGGAGTTATTCGAAGTTGAGTTGGCCTGGTGGAAAGAAGGGTGAGCAGGTTTGTGAAACCTGACCATTTTGGTTCGACAGAAGAAAGCTGCAGCATTGTCTAAGGGAAAGCTCTGAGCATCACATCTTGTTGACCCGTACAATGGTAGCAATCGAAGAGGATGCGTCCATTTGTACTTCAGAAGAAGTGAGGGATGAAAATAACAGTTTATGTCGTCAATCTCCAAATAAATCATGATGCAGTATCTATCCGGTCGTGCTTTCTTTTGTTAGGCCTGGAGAAAAAGCAGAACTGAGCCCAAGTCTTCTTTGTCTTCATCGGTTGTGACCTTGTGGCTCTCTTGGCAACATGTTCAGCCATGTATTGAACAGCAGCCTACAAAACATAACAAAATTTGGAAAAGAAAATCCCAATGAACAAACTGTCATAAATGGCTGCTAATATATAGTTCAAGAAAAGCAAGTAAAAATCACCTGAGCTCCCTTTAAAGCTACATCTCTTGGTGGCACTTGGAGAGGGTTCTCTTCTGCACGTAGAACACGGAGACGCTGCAGATTTCCAAAAGAATCTGGAAACACTCTAATCTGATTATTGCTTATATCCAACTCTTCCAGCATCTCAAGGTTGCCAATGGAACGAGGCAAGTATTGCAGGTCAGCAAAATTGTTCCCGACATTCAGTTTAACGAGAGAAGTAACAAAGCAGAAGTTCTCAGGAATAGACTCGAGCTCATTGAAACTTGCATCGACCTCCTTCAGCTTTGTGAGAGATGCCATTGTTGTTGGGAGACCCCTGATAGTGTTGTACCGCACAGAGAGGATCTCCAGAGACTCTAGCTTTCCGACAGCCTCTGGGAGGGCCTTGAGGTGATTATAACCTGCCCTCAATTCTACCAGTGAAGCACACCGACCAATAGTATATGGCAGCTCATCAAGGTTGTTTGTCTCGACGATTAACTTCTTCAGACGTGCAAGGCTCCCTATTGAATCAGGGAGTGAGGTAAGATAGTTCGCACTCACATCAAGCTCCTCAAGATTTACCAGCCTGCCAAGAGTAGAGGGCAATGATGCAAGCTGATTACCCCTCAGGTCGAGATATATCAAATTGCAGAGATCCCCAATCGACTCCGGGAGCTGAGAGATTTTATTGGAATGAAGGTCCAGCTTGGCCAAAGAAGAAAGTTTCCCAATAGCATCTGGCAAAGCCAAGATCCGATTCTCTGAAATATCAAGGGTAACAAGTCCAGTGAGCTTTCCAATTGAATCAGGCAGCCACTCAATCTGGTTCATGAGTTTGCCTTGGAGGTTGAGATCACGAAAGCCTTTCTTTGCAGCAACTTCAATCATGCTAGCTAGCTTAATGAGTGTCAATTTCTCATCGTTATCTCCTGCAAAAGCAAAGAATCAATCAATACACACATACTTCCAAGGGTCACTCAGTTATCCACCCAAATTATGGATAGTTGATAGTAGCTAAAGAGCTTCTTTTTTATCGTTTAACTCAAAAGTACCGACAGTTGATAGCTATAAGGAACTTCCACTTTGTCGTAAACGCAAAATAGCGTACAACGGAACAATGCATATGCTTTCAATTTAAATCAATAAAACTATAAGTGCTAACACATTCAATGGGGAAAAAACTCTAAATGATAACAATTTCCATTGCAGTACATCTAACCACTCCACTGAATCACAAATTTGGTAATAAAACAGGGCAAGGTAGGATGGGCTCACCGTAACCGCCATCCGCCACGGAGTTTGCTGCAACAGCTGCTCGTGGCATATGAGAGCTAGCTGCCACAATTCCATCGTCCCATACTGCGGCCTTGGCCTTCTTGACGTAGCTGTCATCCATGGACACGCGCCCCGTGGCCGTTGCCGTCCTCGCCGCACTGAACCCTTTAGTGCCCGTCGAAGGGTAGCGGTCGGCGTTGCTGCCCGCAGCTGCCGCCGCCGAAGACGACCCGGAGGACGAGGCCGCGCTCGCAGCTGCCGCGGACGCAGTGATGCGCGGCGCGGCGCGGGTGGAGGTGGAGCTGGACGGCACGCACTGCGACGCGCGCTGGATGAGGTCGTCGAAGAGCGAGTGGAGCGCGTCGAGCTCGAGGAGCCGCGTGGCGTCGCGCTTCTGCTCCCGGCACTGGAAGGCGGCGAGCGCGCGGTGCATCTCGAGCGCGACGCCGAAGAGCTCGTTGGGCACGGCGGGCGGCCTGCGCAGGCTCGACACGGCGTCGAGGCGCGCCCGCTCCTCCCGGTCCGCGGCGTGCGCCAGCGCCTCCGCGGCCTCCACCTCCTCCAGCGACGGGCGCGGCGGCAGCGAGCGGTGCAGCCGCATGACCTCCCCCACCACCCCGTCCACCGACCCGAACGCCGCCGCATCCACCATGGTCCCCATTCCTCGACGACCCTTCCTGCTCCTCTCCTCTCTCTCTCTAGCTCGCTCCGCCGCTCAAACAGCTCAGGAACCCCAGATCTCCACTCCTCTCCCTCCCTCCTCTCCACACCACGGGATCCCCGGCTCCTCCTCCTTTATGCATGCCCCGGCGGCCGGCCCTCGCCGCAGCGCTTTCTCGCCCTCATCGTCGCCATCGCCAACCGCCCGTCACGTGCCGCTCGTGGCCCGCGCCCACACCTCCTGGGATGCCTTCCGGTTCCGGATAAGAACCGGAACCACCACGGCACAGGTGTGCGACGCCGGATCAAAAGCTCGGCGCCCCGACCGACCGCGCAAAAAGGAGACGGCTTTTTTCCGCGGCGCGCCGGTGGCCCGATCCAGGACCGCGAGCGAGGTGGACGGCTCCCAGACGGAAATCCGGAACGGACGAACCAGACAGAGGATGAAGAATTCACACTCGCCCGCGAGGAACACAACGAATTGCCGGGTTCCGGTGGGTGGCAGCGATTGGGGAAGAAAGAAATTGGGGCTAGCTCTGCCTCTCTATCTCTCTGTCCTCGCGCTCACCGAGGTTTGTGCAATGTGCAGTGGCCGTGGGTGGTTCTTGGTGCGCGCCTGCCCCTGGTTTCTGGGGAGGGCTGGTTCTTGGGATGGGGAAACGGGAAATGAATTGGTACAGCTCGGGTTGCCAGGGCAGGGCTCGAGTCTCACGTAGAAATGGAGCGAGCTGATGACAGCGGATGAGAGGGAGGGGCGGGAGAGTGACAGGGTGTCCTATGGGCTGATTGCCGCTCCGCCTCGCGGTCCTCGAGCTCCTCCGTTTGTATGAATCTTAGTTTTCGTCGCGAGGAATAATGGGTGAAAGAAAGTGAAAAAGATTTTGGTCTTGATGGTATGATGATGGGATGCGACGAGTCTCGCCTGCCGTTGCGCCCCTGCCGTTGAGTCACTGCCGCGTGGGACCGGGTCCACGTGACAGTGAGACAAAGGCAGAGGGACCAACGGCAGAGGATCTGCTTCCGATGGGATGGATAGGATATAGCCCTGTGGATTTGGTGGCATCTCTATCTAAGGTTTCGGATGCCATTACCGAGTAGGAAATCATCCCCACGTTGTTCAAAACTTGGCCCAAGGGACAAGACAAGGTGCCAATACCCATCTTGATGCGAGTTCACTTAACCAGCCAGTGGTTGATTGTGTCACGGTAATAAAAGTGGAGGAGTGATTAGTGACGACTACATCCTCCCATGTCACGAGGGAATCTCTCGGTAACCTCACATTCTTCTTCCTAGCAGCATAGAATTAGAAGCTCAATGGAAACCAAAGTTTACCCGCTCCTTTAGATAGAAGGTCATCACTGACCCGGCTTTACTTAAAAAGCAGGAAGAGTACTGGGGATACCAGTTTACAACTTGAGCACACAGTACAGAGCTTTACAAGTTTTCTGACTGAGACATGAAAAACATCTACTTGTAAACTCTCCCTCTCTAAACTCACTCTAGACAGCTTACGACAGAAAGAAGCAAAAGAGGCGCAAAAGCTAACAAGAACCATAGGTTTGGACAGAAAAAGAAATAAAACTAGCGATCAGGCTTCAGATCTTAATGAAGACAGTTGGAGTTTCAGCTTGTGTATCACCACATCCATCCAGGGTCGATCCCGCTCCTTGAGTAGTAGCTTCCATTTCTGCATAAAGGAAAGTGTTCGAAAAATGCCCACATCAGGCGATGCAACCACCACATTGTTAAAAACTAAATCATTTCGAATAAGCCAGAGGCTCCAAGCAAGGCAGCCAAATAAGAAGACAAAAAGTTTATTAAATATGTTGGTTCCCTCAACCAATTTAACATGCAGACCCTCTAAATCTGAAGGCACTTCTGACCAATCTAAAGCATCTCTCAAGAAACACCAGCAGAATCTAGCAACAGCACATTGGAGGAAAATATGCTCAGTATTTTCAAATTGCCCACACAATTTACAATCAGTAGGGCCAGACCAATTTTTCTTTGCAAGCTGCTCAGCCGATTGAATTTTATCATTGCACACCTGCCATAGAAACATTTTGATTTTCAGAGGTAAATTAGCATCCCAGATGCTCAACATCCACTTGTTGGAAACACCTGGGTTAGTAAGCTCCTTATACAGAGAAGACGATGTAAACTCTCCTGATTTCATTAGAGCCCATCTAACAGAATCTGGCTCTTGAGACAAAACCACACCCTCTAATAAGCCTCTCAGAGTGGTCCATTCCTCCTCCTCAATGCCACCAAGATTTCTTCTAAAAGTCAGGTTTGTACAGCCATTTCTCAGAATTCTAGCTACTGATTTTTCTTTTTGATTGCAGATATCAAAATTTTTTGGAAAAGCAATTTTTAGAGGACAAGAACCAAGCCAAACATCTAACCAAAATCTCACTCTCTTACCATTGCCCACAATGTAGATCAGACTTCTAGCCACCTCCTCTCTAACTGCCATCAAACCTTTCCAAAACTGTGATCCATTATGACTTTTGTAACTGAAAAACCCTCTTTCCCCCAAATATTTTTTCCTAAGTAAGTTGCAACATAAGGTATCTTGTCCTCTCTCTATATTGTAAATCCATTTAGATAATAAACATTTATTCCTCACTCTAGTGTTAGTGAAACCAACCCCTCCTGCCTTTTTTGGTGTAGCCAAAACCTCCCATCTAGCCATGTGATATTTCCTTTTCATATTGGGGCCATGCCAGAAAAAATTTGCTCTGGCAGTGTCCATTTTGTGATGAATTTCCTCCTACAACATATACACTCCCCATTGTATAGTTAGGTACCGAACTTAGGCAAGATTCTACCAAAATCATCTTCCCTCCAGATGAAAGACCAACACTTTGCCATGTTGGCACTCTCCTTTCAACCTTCTGAGACACATAACTCAGATCAGAGGCTGTCATATGTCTATTATTCACCATCACACCTAGGTACTTCAGAGGTAGTTGCCCAATGTTACAATTAAGCATGTCAGCCACTCTAATAGCTTCCTCTTCAGTCCCCCCCATCACAAAAACCTCACTCTTTTGATAATTAATCTTCAATCCTGACATATTCTCAAAATAGTATAGAAGAAATTTAGTGTGAATAATTGACTGATCATCCTTGTTTATAAAAATGATCGTATCATCCGCATACTGTAAATGAGTAATACCCCCCTCTATCAGATGTGATACCAAACCTCTGATTTTCCCCGCATTTTTTGCATTGTCCAGCATAGTTGCCAAAGCATCGCTCACTAAGTTGAAGAGCAGTGGTGATAGCGGGTCCCCTTGCCTCAGCCCTTTGTATGTATTAAAGAAGTTGCCAGGCATTCCATTAATATTTATCCCAACTTTGCCCCCTTCCACTATTTGTTTCATCCACTCTAGCCATTTACTTGGAAAATTCTTCTTTTTAAGCACTTCCATCATGAACCCCCAGTGAACCTTGTCATAAGCCTTCTCAAAATCTAACTTCAGAATAATGCCCTCTAGTTTCTTCACCCTCAATTCATGCAAGATTTCATGTAATATTACCACCCCCTCCAGAATGTATCTCCTAGGGATGAAAGCAGTTTGGGTATTACTAATAAGCTTATCTGCAATGGGTGTGAGCCTCAGAGTCAGCACCTTGGTAAACCATTTGTAGTCTACATTTAGTAAACAAATAGGCCTGTATTGCTTGATATTATTTGCTTCCTTGATCTTGGGAATCAGTGAAATCATTCCAAAGTTCAACCTACTTTAGTTAAGTGCCCCTCTATACAGATCAGCAAACATCTCCAACATGAGATACTTAAGATTATGCCAGAATTCTTTATAGAACCCCACTGGTAATCCATCAGGGCCAGGTGCAGAGTTTATATCCATATCTTTCAGAGCTTCCTCTAATTCTTTCAGAGTGAAAGGTCTAACCAGTTCTTGAGCTTCTTCATCTGAAAGCCTCCCTTTGTCACTCCAGAAGTCATCTCCTAGTAAGATAGAGCCTCCCTGCTCAGGACCAAAAAGAGCCTTATAATATTCCTCCACATGCACCCTAATTTCATGTGGATCTCTCATTTCCCTCTCTCCGTCTTCTAGTGAGAAAATGGTACATTTTTTCTTTCTACCATTTGCAACTCCGTGGAAATATCCATTGTTCGCATCTCCCTTCAGTATCCATTTAACCCCTCCTCTCCTTTGACATTGAATTTCCTCAAACTGATAAACATCTTCCAATTGTCTCTCCACATCATATCTTTCCTGCCATTGTTGTGTGTCTAGCCCTCTACTATCTGCCTCTGTATCTATTTCTTGCAGCTTCCGAAGTAGTAAAACTTTATTTTTCCTTATCTGACTATTTACATTGGCACCCCAGCCTTTACAAAACTTCCTCGTTGACGCCTTAATGTCTCTCCAGTGGTCCTGAATATCATTCCCACCTCTATCTGGCCAGCTTCCAATCACCAAATCTCTGAACCCTTCTTGTGTCAGCCAAGCCATCTCAAATCTAAAACAGTAATGTTGCTGGAATCTATGATCATCAGAGTTTACCAAAATCGGACAATGATCTGAACTCACTCTAGTTAAAGTCTCACAAGAAGCTTTTTTGTAGAAATGATCCCACCTAGGGCAAACCAGCACTCTATCAAGGACACTCATAACCGGGTTCAGCTGTTTATTTGTCCATGTAAACTTACTTCCTTTACGAACTAGTTCTTTAACACCATTGTCCCTTATAAAGTCATTAAAAGCATCCATCCATATTTGGTGAATATTGTCAGATGACTTCTCCTAGGCAAACCTGATCAAGTTAAAATCCCCCCCCCCCAAAATGAATGGGTCAACCATATTTGTGATTTTCTGACTTAGTTCCGAAAGAAACTCCGATTTCCTCTCTATTTGCACAGGACCATAAACATTAACTATTTCCCATTTAAAGTTGTCATTCCTCGACATAATCTTCATGCTAGAGAAGAACTCTCCCTTATCCTTCTCCAAAACTGTTATATCATCTGTCCGCACTCCAATCAGAGTGCCACCTGAGTGCCCCCTCGTCGCCGTCCAGTTCCGGTCAAAATTGTTCCCCTCACTCAAACCAGCTAGCTCCCCCAAAGTAAAATCAGCTTTAATAGTCTCTTGCAGGCAAATAACATCCACTCTATTTTTCTGTCTCAGCTCTCGAAGTTGATCTTTCCTCCCAGTTGCCCCCATTCCTCTTATATTCCAGAATAGGATCTTCATTTTTCTCTTGTCTGGTTGCGGTCAACGCCGCCAATGTTTTTTCCCCTCTACCTGCAGTCTTCTTTGGCGGTTTTTTTGGTGGCCTCGAGACCTGTCTCCCCACCAATTCCCCCTCTTTAATACTATCCCCATCAGTCTCTGCACCCTCTAACTCGCTATCTGTGGCCCCACACTCTATTTCCTTTTGATTAGCCACCTTACGCCTCTGAGGTTTCTTTGATGTTGTCACCACACAATCTTCATTTGTTTCCGTGTCTCTTATCTCATCAGATCCTCCACCCTCCATTTCTTTAGTTGTAGGGACACTCTCCACAATCTTTTTAGAAGTCTGTTTCAGAATTTTCTGCTTTGCTGCTAGAAGAGTCGCTTTGGCAAGCTCATTAGCTTGGATAGTTGAAATAGTAGAGGAAATATTCTCAGCAGAATTACCTAGTTTAAAATTGCTAGCAGAAGCTAAACTTTCTAAGGAACTAGGATCAACTGATTTAAAAACAGCAAAGGAAGAGAGCTTACCTGATATTTCATTGTTTTTCCTCTTAGCAGCCTCCGCTTTGTCCTGGATCCTCCCATGATCCATCTTCCCCTGGTGCTCCTCCGCAATTCCACAACCTCACTCTTCTTGGCCTTGGCAGCAGTGAGATTACCCCCACCTCTTATCCTCACTAATTTTGTTAGAATCAAAGAGCGTGCCTTGCACTCCTTCCCAGTCAATTTCCTCACTGTCCTCCAAGTTTGCCAATGGGTTATTAATCTCCACCCCATCTGTGTCCATTCCCCCCTTGCCTGTCTGAATGTGAATAGCAGATTCCTTAAGAAGTTTAGAAGCTCTCTGTTCAATGCTCTTCTCAATTTTTTCCATCTCCATCTTCTCAGTGTACAGCGGATCATCATCATAGTCCAGCAGTTCTTCCTCACTCAGCTCCCCCCCTCCTCTGTGTTTGTACAAAGCCCAGGTTTTTGACTCAGAATAGGGGTTTTTTACTTGTCTGTCTGCCCCCGCTCTCCATAAGGCCAGCAATTGTTTGACTAGATTGCGTTGTCACAGGATTCTCAGAATCTATCTGCCTCTCTTCCCCCCTCTCATCCACATTTTCCAGATCTGTATCAATCTGCATGTCATTTTCTTGCTTATCATTGTTACAGCTGTCCCTATCATCCACAGGCTCCAAATTTTTTGACTGAAAGTCCTGCTGCCCCTGTTGTTTTTGACATTGCGGATCTCCTCGTCCACCTTTTTCAAAAATGGTAGCTGATGTGCCTTTTCCCATTCTCTGTGAGGAGCTTCCTATATTTTTGTCTTGAAAGAATCCCCCCTCTTCTTCCCTTTCTTCCTCCTCATCTTCCCTATCTCTCCTCCTGTCAAACTTTGATGTTGATTTACTAGGTTCAGAATGTGTCTCCTCCACCTCCCACCTGATTTTGTGACTCTCTCCATTAAAAAACACTTGAGACTCCCCTCTTACTTTGCTGCTATCTCTGCACCTTAATTTTATCCTCACTGGCCCTGGACTCTTTAAAGTGTTAAGATCAACTTCCTCTGGATCCCCCACAAGGTAGGCTATATCCATCACTATCTCCTCCTTTCTGGCAATTTCTGAGAATTTAAAAGCTTTGACCCAGACTGACTCTAACTTCCCATCTGCCTCAAAGGACATCTCAGTTGGTGTAACTTTTGCCTTCACATTTGTTGTTTCAAACTCAAAGCTTTTGAATTTAGCAACCTGGAATCTGATATCTTCATTGGGGAAAGTAATCATGTAGCTATCTTCCTCACTCAGCTTTTTGATTGCCCATTGTGGCACCTCTTTGAATAAATGTCTAAGCTCCCTCTCTATGATGTCAACTGAAGCAAACCCACTCTTGATGCTCATAATGCCCGGTACTTCCTTCTTCCTCACATCTTTGTCCACTGGAATGTGAATGCTGTAGAAACCTTGACCAGGAAGTCCAAACCCACACATTCTTAACCCTCTCTTTTCAGGGCACACAGTGGACATGTGCCCAAATTTCTTGCAGCAGTAACAGAAGGGTGGGTTTGTGCAGTTCTTCCGCAGATGTCCTGGATGATCACAATTAAAACAGTGCTCACTCTGATTCTGTGGGCCTTTGCCTTTGCCTCTAGGGTCCCAAGTATCAGTACCTCCAAAGCCCTGTTCTCTGGCTCTCCTCTCATCTTGCTCTCTTCTAAGCTTGGCACGGAGCTCTTGCTCCTCCCAATCCAGCTTGTCCCGGTCTTCATACTGCCGTTTGTTTGGATTGAAACGATTCTGGGCAAATCTAGATCTGTCCTCCCTGTTCCCACTCTGAAAGTTTTGATTCTGAGTGTTAAATCCCCCTCTAAACTGCTCCCTGTCAGCGTCTTGGCCCGATCTCTCTCTATTGCGGAAGCCACCATCAAAACCTTCCGGCCCCCGTTCCTCATTGAATCGCCCCGGGCCAACTCTATCACCCAGGCGCGATGTCACACCACCCTGCTTACCTTGGCCATATCCCCTTCCTGGATCCATCGCCGCGACCTCCACAAATGAGCGCTCGTCCACTTGCTTTGAGGCTACCCTCACAACCCTCCTGCTCCGGCTCCCAAAACGCTGGATCTCCTCTCTTCTCGCCGGGAACCCAGTCCCCTGTTCCGCCGCCACCAGAGCCTCCCCCTTTGGTGCCCAAATCCAAAACCCTACCGGGTCAAACCACGAGTGCCCGACTAGGTGGTCAATACAAGTCCCAAACGGAAAGGTGGGCCTTAATGGGCTGCGTTGGCGGGCCTCGTGCTTTTGTGATGTTGTTTTTTCATTGAGGTCCCTGGGATTACTTATCTTCTCCGATCCAGTCCCCCTCTCCGCCCCTGCTTCAGATTCGTCTCGGCCGCCCCAATGGAGCTTGACAAACTCATCTACGAATCATTTCGACGCATCACCACTGGAGTGTTTCCCCCGAAAAGCAAATCTACCGAGCTTCTGGATTTCTCGCTCAAAAACGTCACCCAAAGAGAACGAACCGAATCTTATAGAGCCCTCTCCATCGTTCTGCTTTGGAGTCACAGGCGACGTATCCATCACTCCATCTCGGCGAAGCCGGCCAGGTGCAAAGCCTGACATCGTCGCGGCGGTCGCCATTGATGGCCCTCACCCAGAACCCAGGGAGCTCAAGCAACTAGTTCGAAAACAAATTTTCCAAAACAGAGACCCCCTGCTCAAGTTCCGGGCACCTTCCCCACTCAAATTCGCCGATCGCACCAACCATGATCACGACCGCGGGAGAAAAAGTAGGGAGAAATGAAGTCGAGGATCCGCTCTATCAATCCCACCGCTCAGAAACAGATTTGGTCGGTTGAATCGGGAGATCGCCGGGAAGCGCCGCCGCTCTCTCTACGGGAGGCGCCGCCGCTCTCCCTGATTGCTCCTCTCGTCCTTACCCGCTCCTTTTATTTTAGGGTTTGTTTTTTTTTGAAAAAGAATATTGTAGTTGCAAATAAATAGTGTTGGAATAGTGTTTTTTGTGAGAGGAGATGTGATGGATGTGGTAGGTGAAGGTATTCACTATTTCTTTCTAATCAAAAGAACATGGTCTTAGAGTTTTAACCATATGACCTTTACATACAGAGTTTTTTTCGTTTCAGTAGTTTTCACTTCATCAATAATAAACAATCATTGATGATCCTATCATGATCCACCCACCGGAGGGAGGCATCTCTCTCTCCCCCTCTCCTGTTCACTGTTCTGGCAGAGGCGAATGATGAGCGGCGAATGAGCGCCCTGTTTAGAAGCCTAACTTCTCCCAAAATACATTATGCAAAAAGAAGATTTCCCATCACATTAAACATCACATCAAAAATGTCGGTACATACATGGAGTACTAAATGTAGATGAAATCAAAAACTAATTACACAGTTTGGATGTACTTTGCGAGACGAATCTTTTGAGCCTAGTTAGGCCATGGTAGGACAATATTTACCACAAATAAACGAAAAGTGCTACAGTACCTTTCAGTTCGGAACAGTGCTTTTCAACCCAAAATTCGTGCAAAATCTCCCAATTTTGCATCCCAATTTTGACTTCTAAACACACCCGAGGTCGCACGCACGCACCGCATCTGGAGGGGCGGGCGGCAAGGCCACGTGCGCGCGGAAGCCACCTCGAACCGCCGATGCACGCAACCCAGGCACACGGTCCGAACGCCTCCCTGGGCGCGGGCGCGGGCTTGCCGGCGACGGCAGCCGCGCATGGGCCACCGCCGCCACCAGTCCACCACCACGACGCTCCCGCCACCGCTGTCCAGCACGTCGGCGGCGGTGGTGCGGGGGACACGCGCGCGCGCCGCCCGCAGCTCGCAGCTGTCTTATCTCCCCCGGCGCGCCCCGCTCGCTAGGGATGGATTCGGATCGAATACGCACGGATACGAATTCGGATGTCACTATTTACCACATTTTAATTTGAATTCGAATACGAATACGAATATTATCGAATACGAATACAAAACGGATATTTCGAATTCGGATTCGCATTCGAATACTTACTTGATTTATATCATGGAGTCATGATGAGTATTAATTTCATTTGTCGATGGTTTTATAATTGATCAAATCATGTTACAAGTAGAGAGTAAATTTGATCATTGTACATAATAGATATCTTATTGCAAATAAATATTTTTCAAAAATAAATATTTATTAATAAAAATATAAGTAATTCAGTATATAAAAATAAATATTTTTCATAGATATATCATTTAAAATTAAAATAAGTGCATTCATACATATAATTATAAATTATTTATTTAAACATAATATATTATATTTTAAATTAACATGAATAGACATATTGTAATAATTTAATTTTATTATTGTATATCACTAATAATATTAGACTAAATAATTTTCATTTGATATTTTTTTAATATTTAGATGATGTACATCATTTTTAGGTAACAATATTAAAATTAACATCATTTTTAATTACTAATTAGTCATCAAAATAAGTTTTAGAAGATTTCATGAGTACTTTGTTCTACACGGATACCGGATAGTGTCGGATAGTCCATATTTTTGTCGAATACGAATCTGAAACCGGATAGAGAAAGAATTAGAAATCGAATACGAATACATCCACCTAACATTCACATTAAAAACAAATACGAATACGAATATCCATATTATAATTCGCATCGAATACGGATTCGGATAATTCGGATATGCATACATCCGGATCCATCCCTACCGCTCGCGACCGGCCCCGATCGAGGAGCTCCCTCGCTCACGCTACCGCCTACCGGCGGCGGCACGAGCAGGCGGTTGCAGGTGGCTCGGCTGGCCAGGCTGCTGGGCTTGGAATAATGCAGGCATGCTGGTGTCACGGAAGGTTCCCGGGGATCCCGTCGCTGACGCGTGGGTCCCCCGGAGTGCCGTGGCCCCACCCGGCAATCCTAGCCGTGGGTAGCTGGGAGTGCGCATCACAATCACATGGATGCAATGCAATGCAAGCAGGTTCGTTCTCTTCCATTCTCTGATCGCCACAGGGTACGCAGCAGCGCGACGGATCTGAGAGCACACGTGGCCGCCGTGCCGCGTCGCTCCACGACGGCGTGACGTGTCCGGATGCTTTTTCCGCATGATTGCGCCAGGTTTTCTTTAACCTCTCTCGAATACTGTTACTAGTGATCAGATCAGATCAGATCAGATCAGTTTTAAACTGTTTCTGAATACTGTTACTCCTGTTTTTTTTTCTGCGGTGGATCGGTGGCCAACGACGGATTCGGTAGCGTAGGGGTAGGGCCGGTCAGACGGATGGTTGTAACACACAGCTCAGGCTTTTCAGGTAACGGTAGCTGTCAGGCAGGTAGGAACGGAGGTCGTAAACCTGGGTCCCATCCCCCGTGGTAGCCATTCAGACACGACACCCGTCCCGATCACTACGCCCCGTCCTGGGAAAAAACCACAGGCCACTACAGGATTTATAAGAAAGATAAAAGAGCACTACAGTACAGGTACAGGATTTTTATCTTTAGGACGGGATCAACAGCGTGTTGGCTGGGCTGGTGGCTGTTCTGAGAGAAAAGTACTACTAGCTGGTGCATCAACCAAACGAACAGGGCAGGGCAGTCGGCACTCATGTTAGGACGGATGAAAAAAAGACAGGGTTATCAATTCAGAGATTCGTGCTGCAGTGATCCAAGGACACGCACCGGACCTGATCATGTTCAGGTTGCGTTGGTACAATGACACTATCAATTAGGAACAGGAAGGAGGGACGCAGCGAGTACCGGCTGGCTGGTTGTTACTACCAACCAAGTACCAGGGCCACCAACACAGAGGCCCAGACGAGAGGGATTCTCGTTCAGGGACGTCCCAGAATCTCTCGTACAGTTTCAGTTGGCAAATAATATGCTACAGGCTCCAAATTGGTTCCAAGGTAGTGCTATCAGTGGTGACTAGTTCAGTAGTGTAAGCTTTTTCAGAAAAAAAGAAGAAGAAGAAACTAGTTCTGTAGTGTCGTCCCAGCTCAGCGCAGTTAACATCTCTCATTTCTTGACCTTGGAGAACCGGAGGCACCTGTACTTCTCGCCGTTGACTGTGATCTCCAGGGCTCCGTCTTGGTTGTCCTGGTTCGAGGCCGTTCCCATGAGGACGCTCTTCTCTTTCTCCAGGTTCTCCCTCTCCATCTTCAGCCTTGCTTCTTGCCGCACGATTTCAGCCTGCCCAAAAACACAAGGCACAGGCAGCGTGTCAAATTACAGGTCCTGAAGGTTGTGTGAACCTATTATGAGCTGCAAAGAAATATTGAAGGGAATGGAAAGTTGGATGTCGGAGCTCAGAGGATCGATCCTTCAGCTCACCAATGAGACTACAATGACATACAAATATACAGTAGACAAAATGTTTACTTGACAACACACTACTAGGATCAACTGCTTTATTTCTCTCTCAAGAAATTGCTTTATTTCTCATTCTTCACTTTACCTAAAACATAAATTTAGGTAAGATATTGTTGGGTCCAAGAAGTGAGCAATTTGTCTAAACTCTAGGATAAAGAGCTCCACTGCGTAACCAAACAACTCTGTGTCAATTATGATGCTTCCATCATGAGTGTTGCTATCTGCTCTTTGCATGGTAGGAGTAACTCAGTGTCATCATGACTTCAATAGATTACATTCATCTTCCAAATATAAATGTGATCTGTTGACGATTATGACACCCATCTTGCTCATTTGGTTGCTGCTTATCCTATTTTTATATCCTAATGCAGTTTGTTGACCAGAAATCCAGAATTTGACAGCATATGATGCTTGCAATCAGGGTACATGAGGGGAGGGGTTTCATTGTGGCCAGACCAGAAAGGTGTCTCCCATGATAACGATCTAGACACCAAGAGGCAGGACGTCAACCTAAAAGGTACAGCAGAATTATATAGCCTGAGCTGATGAAAATTGAAAAGTAGGTCCTTTAGCACTGAGGTTTCCAAGATTGCAGCACGCACTACACAGCAACAACCTTATACACTGGAAACAGAGCATCATCACATCAGTACGGGTGTAGTGTAGAGACTCTCTATACCCAGACCAAGATTGATGTCCCTATTCCCTAGTAGGGCCCATTCACCTCTATGGCTTTAGAGCCCATCCCCCAATTCAATCCATCCAACAACGGAAGAACCTCTTCCAAGTTCAGGCCCACTCCTACTGCTATCCATGTGGGAGTTGTTTCCACTATCTCATAATACAGGTCACTTTCCCATTTAGTGTATTTTTCAGTCACATTAATAGCCGAACAGCCCAACCGTTAGGATAACCTATGACCCTGTTCGGCTGGCTGGTGGCTGATGGCTGGCACTGATTTGTTCTGAGAGAAAAGTACCGCTGGCTGGTAGCTAGTGGCTGATTTATTCTGAGAGAAAAGTACTGTTGGCTGGTGGCGGATAAGCCAAACGAACAGGGCAGTACAACTCCAGGTGGCAAAGAGCCATCATGGAGGGCTAAACCTTCCGATGATGCAGACTCTTGGGGGAAGATCCCGCTCTCACCACTCTTCAGTGGCATCCCTTTCCATTTGCATCATTGACCATCCGATCACTAAGGCGGACTTCCATCTATGCTCAATAGGTGAGTCTTGCAGCTATTGCCTCCACGAAATCCAAGGAAATTATGAAAAAAGTAACATACTCATATTGTTCATGGGTTTAGGAACAGGAGTTATACTCTAGGAGGTCAATTTTCCCAGTCCCTCAGTATACTGAAACCAGGACCATGTTTAGTGCATCTTTTCTTATAAGAATAACGTAATTATGTTACATTAATCTGTGCTGATAATTTATATTCTTATAAACTGTAAGTCAATAGTGTTAATATACACCACCAGTGGCGTAGCCACCGGTGGGGTGGGTGGGGCTGGAGCCCCCCCAACCACCGGCGCCGCCATGGAGCCCCCCCTAGGCTGCAGGTGGAAGATGAAGAGGGAAAGGTGGGCTGGAGGAGGAAGAAGGCAGCGAGAGCCCCCCCTGGGTGCTGTTGCTGGCTTCGCCACTGTACACCACCCAATTCATTCGAAGAATATCTCAAACTACACCTAGCCCATCACCTTTGTATGGTTTACCAGCCCATTATAGCACGGTACAGCACTTACATTGTCAGATAATGCAAAGTAGACGTCAGTAGCTTTGCATGTAAAAGCTACTACCTCCGTTTCAAATTGTAGGTCGTTTGACATTTCAAGATTCATAATGTTTGTTATCCATCTAAATATATACTTATGTCTAATACATAATAGCTACAAATCTAGATTTGCCAAAACGATCTACAATTTGGAACGGAGGGAGTACTATACATTGGAGAAAAAACAATGAGCTGCCCTCCTTATAAAGTCAATGGATATTTAATATGACGTTCTCTCCAAGTCAGTTATATGAGCTGTACTCCCTCTGTCCCGTTATCTTCGTCGCTTAGGAATCGCAACTGTGAGGGCAGCACAGTTCCCTAGCGACCGTCAAAAAGGGACGGAGGGAGTATGTAACTACTTGATGTGTAGAGCTTGTGCTTCCCAGGCATCTTTTATATTCTTATCTTCACATGAGCTATCACCTTATGGTTTCCATGTTCTCTACGGAACTGAAAGAGACAAGCTTTATTCCCCTGGTGCCTTCATGACCGCTACAGTGAAAGGCGAGGAATAATCTCTTACAATGTACTTGTTCAGCATCAGAGGAAACTGAAGCTGAACGGCATTGACTCAACTCATCAAGAAACTGTGCAGTGCAGATGCAAGTTCAGTACCATCTTGAAAAATGCACCAACGATCAGATCATCAATTTACGGTTCATAAATCACAATAAACAAATTGAAGCATCAATATCTTCCGTGTTCATGATCACAAAACAGATGGCAGTAAAAGATGCTGGCCATGAGCCTAAAACGAGATGAGGGACGTGGAGCAGAGAATGAAGCAAGAGTGAAGGGGGATTGGGAGTTTGGGACTCGGTACCTCGCGGTGGGAGAGCTCAGCCTTCCACGCGGCCTCCCGTTCGGCGACCTCGCGCTCGCGCTCCGCGATGTAACTCTGCATCTCCCGCTCCTTCATGACGCGGTCCTGGATGTCTGCGTCCAGCGCCTCCTTGAGCTCCCTCACGAACTTGTCCACCACTGCCTTTATCCGCACCGACATCTCGCCGCCACCGCGCCGCCACGAACACCACAACCACCGGCAAAGGACACCACCCCACGTCCCCACTCCTCCTCCGCGCTCTTGATACCGGCGTCGGCCGTGTCACGGGCAGCCTCCACGCGCCGTGGCTGGGGCTCGGTGTGGACTGTGGAGGACCAAGAACGGCGGAAACCTTCGCGTCGTTTGGTTTCGGGGCGTTTGCGACGCCTGTCTGCGTAGATGATCAGGTGGACCAGGGAGGAGAAGGGTGACCCAGTGGGCCTTTCATGGGCCATGATTTCTGTTTGCTATCATTAGCTTCATTTTTTTTTACTTTCTGTTTAATCTCCTTTACCTTTGCTTTTTTTGACCAGAAACATTCTTTTGATACTCATCTTTCAATAAACAGAAAATCTAGACAATTCTGGCCACCAGTGAACAAAGAGTGACATTTCTGCATCCACTTTCACAAGGATCAAAGAATGCTTGCATAGCTGTAGTTGTCACCAGTAACCACTAACCTCATAAAGTGAGGCCAATTAGAATTAGGAACACCATGTACCCGGCTACCAGTAGTCACCACAGGTGCAAATTCCATCCTGGAAATGGTGAAACCGAACAGGGTCTCTGATGATGATCACCTTGCCTTCGCTCTTGGAGACAAGCTTTGCAAACGCGTGACAGTCACCACAGATCCTCAGGTTCTTCATGATTCTAATAGGTTTCCCTTCCATAGCATGCATAGTTCCAAATGCTATCGCCAGCTTCTCGCTGTGATATTTCAGCAGATCTTCCTTCTGCTCGATTACGAGATCCTGCAGCACAAATTCTGTCTGTGGAACATAACCGAGAGCGTTGATCCTTCCGAGCAACCGGTTCAGCTCCTGAACAATGGAGTCTGAGCATGGGTGTGATAAGTCACCAGCAATGAACACATGGACATGTTTTTCCAGCTCAATCCAGCTTCTCCCTGGTTCTTTCTTCGTACCTCGGTCTCTCATTGCTTTCCATGATTTCTCAGCATCTGTCCACTGCCGCAGATCTGCATATGTGTTTGACAACAATACACGAGCACCTTGGTCGTCAGGCTCCAGTTTAAGTATTTCTCTTGCTGCATATGCTGCAAGATTTGCATTTTTATGTATCCTGCAAGCACCTAGAAGAGTCCTCCAGATGGCCGAATCTGGATCAAGGCTCATCTCATGGATGCATTTCACAGCCTCGTCAAGCTTCCCTGCTCGACCAAGGAGATCGACCATGCAGTTGTAGTGTTCTCTCTCAGGTCGAATACCAAAGAGCTTCTCCATTGACTTAAAGTAGTACCAACCATCTTCCACTAGACCAGCATGGCTGCATGCAAAGAGAACGCCAACCAACGTTATGCGGTTTGGTGCCACCCCTTCTGATTTCATCAAATCAAAAACCCTCAATGCCTCAGTGCTTCTCCCATTCTGTGCCAAACCAGAGATCATGGTGCTCCATGAGATTACATCCCTTTGTGGCATCCTGTGGAACAAGGCATCTGCATCCTGCAAACTACCGCACTTGCAGTACATATCGAGAAGTGCATTGTGCAGAATCAAGTCCTTCTCATACTTGAGCACGTGAGCATGCACCTGCCTCCCCACTTCAAGCATGACCATCCCAGTGCACGCCCTTAGGACACTCGTCAAGGTGCCCCGGTTTGCCGAGAATCCAGCATCCTTCATCCTCACAAACAGCTCTATCGCCCCAGCACCATCTCCGCTCTGCGCAAACCCCGCAATGATTGAATTCCACACAACCAAATCTCCAGTCACCATCTCATCGAAGACACCGCGCCCACCATCCAAATCCCCAAGCTTCATGTACGCGTCGATCAATGAACTCCGCACAAACACGTCCGAATCCAGCCCAACTTTAACTGTGCTCGCATGCATGGCCGCGAGCACACCCGGTGTGCCACACGCGCCGAGGACACTCGAGAACGTGTAGGCGTTGGGAGCGACCCCGTCCCTCCGCATGGCTACCAGGAATCTCAGCGCCTCCTCCTTCCTCCCGTCGGCGTTGGCCAGAGCCGCCACGACCGTCGTCCAGGTGACGACGTTCCTCTCCGGCATTCCGTCGAACAGCCTGAGCGCGTCGTCGAGCAGGCCAAACTTGGCGTACATCGACACGAGCGAATTGGAGACGAAGAGGCCGCCGCCGCAGGGAGACAGCGATCCATGCGCCGTGACGTGGCGGTGGATCAACCGGCCGTCGCTTGCCGTCCCGTGACGCACGCAGAGCTTGACGAGGCATGTGAGGGAGACGGGGTCGGCGCGGAGCCCCGCCGAGGCGAGGTCAGGGAGCAGCGCGAGCGCGGCGGGGAAGGGCCCCTCGACGCAGAGGCGGGAGAATGTGATGAGGAGAGGGTGGGGGTGGGAGTGCAGGCGGCGGCGGCTGCTCTGGTGAGTGGCGGCAAGGCGGTTACGGGGGAGACGTTTGATCAGGGAACTCATTGGATGGCAAATGGGCTGCCTGCAACTCAACTACTCAAGCAGGGAATGAACCCAAGCTCGAATACGAAAGCCACCGGGTCTAGAACAGTTTCGGCATAAATTTCATGGAAACCCATTCCGCTTTTGTTTGAATTATATGTAAAATCCCACCTGCAAACGGAGCATAATTCTCCCATTCTGGACATCTTTGAACGAATGGTCTTCTCAAATTTAAAGTGAGCGTTTGAATTTTAAACCCCCTCCAAAACCCTGAACAATCTGCCTAAGATTGACGATGTATGCAAGATGCAGATAACATAGCAGAACGCAGAAAACAAACAGAGAGACTCAGTAACTTCTAGGTTTAATGGTTTATACATTAGTGACCCATCATGTAGCAATATCCTGAATCCTGATTCCTGAAACGTGCAAAAGGAATCGCAGCTCCAGAAACCAATTATTCCGAGGGTCGAATTTTATTGAAATGTACAATAGTGGTGTTTGTTGTTACAATTTCGCCGTGGCAGCAGATACATAAGCAGCTTTGCCTAAACATGATTTCAGTGCTCCAATTGAACTGCAAGAATTTGACCAAGGCTGGGTAAGGTCGTCTCATAACTCTGACCTTGATTCATCATCTCTGGCGTCTTGTTTGTGAGTGGCCAGCTCCCTGATGACAGACTCATATATCCCAATTCCTTTGAGGTACTCATCTTTGGTCAGAAACTGCAACACATCAAAAATTGTAAGTTAACGAAGCGGTGTAGATAGCATTTATGGGAGAGGGGGGAAGTATAACATTATTTTTTCACAGGGATATAAACGAAACGGACCTCATTATGATCGTGGAGCAATACAGGTGTGCTTTCCATAGGAGAGAAACCGAATGCCGGTAAACCAATCTTCCGGAAGTAACGAGCATCAGTAGAGGCTGGAAATACCTCCGGCTTACCAAGTTTGCCACCCGCTTTCTTCACGGCTTCTTCAAACACTGGCCACCATGGGTTTGAGTTGTCAGCAGGAGTGAAGGCTGGCTTCCCAAAGTCGTCAAGGACAGAACCCTTCTGTTTAAACTGTCCAACATAATGCAACACATCACTTTTCGCAACATATGTTGTGGATTAAACTGGATACATTTTTGACCAATAAATATGTTTACGACAGTCAGACATCCATACATCTTGATTGTGAATAAAGACAGTCAGAGCATTACCCTCTAACTGGAGGACACAAGAAGAAAAGGTTAATGATTCCCATGCAAAAGAGAAATTTGATTTCATCTAAATGAACCAATTGATCTTTTTCATAAGCAGGTGAAAACAAATTAAATCCTGAAATCCAGCATACAAAGGTTGATGGAACTTTAATATGAACAAAGAGACACAAAGTGTTTTAAACTTGTCTACAAGCATTCTAAAAAAAGACTTTGCTAGTGTTGTGCCATTTACTTGTTCATGTAACTCAACTAAAAGACAAGTGAAACTCAAAGGTCCCATAAAAGAATCAAAGCAACTACATGGAATAAGCCAATCAGGCATCAGATATTGAAACATTAAAAAAACATACCTCGAAGGTCAAGTTGCGTGAGGAAGGTGCCCATTCTTCAACAAGGCGCCTCTCCAGTGCTTCAGTATGAACATCTGGAGGCATTCGGATATCAAGGCCTACCTCTGCTTCAGATGGTTGGAGGTTCATGACAAAACCCTGAAAGAAGAGATAAATTGATTAGTTGGAAACGAATCTGATGATGAGTTATTCACAGTTTTGGCCAAAAAAAAAGGGTATATGTGTAAATAGCTAACAACTGTATGGACCTACAAACGGAGAGTACCAAAAAAAGTTCAGATTCTGGAAAGCATGGTTGTCAAATCATTAGTACATTTCTAAAGAAAAGGAGTTTTAGGAACTCACTGATCATCTGATCCAAGAAAGAATGGCACAAAAAATTCACCAGATTCTAAATAAGTATAATTTCAAGACTAGCATGCATCTCAGGATAGATAGAATTATGAGAACTGAAGCTACTGACAAAAAACTAGGTGGGAAAGAGGAAGAAATCATGGTGCGTAAGTTATGACACTCCTTCAAGATAAGAAGACCACCCAAGAATAAGGCCTTGCTTTTTTGGCAGATTTATAATTCCTCTATTGATTATCTGGTATATAGGTTGAAACTGAACTCACATTAGATAAAAAATTCTTAAGCATGAAAACCTTAAGAAAATCAATGCCTAATCTCAAGTATAGAGAATAAGAATCCCTAATCAAAGAAATTAATTGGTCGATTCTAATCAATACCTGGTCAGAAACACTCATTTACAGTTCAAGAACTAGAAAATGACATCAGTAAGTACTTGAGGATCAAATTATCAAGCTAAGATTTGTTAGCAAAGACCAAGGTACGATTCCTAGATGACTAAAACAGCAACTTAATGTATGCTAGTAACGGGAAAAATAAATCTACTGACCGTTGGTGTCTGTGTGCCAGCCTTCAGGTATGCAAAGTTCACTGACACGACATCTCCTTCAGCCTTCTCTCCGGACTTCACTAAATCAAATTGTGATGTCCTGAACCTTCTAATAGCCTCCACACTCTTCATCAAATTCTCCATTGCACTGCCATCATACAACTTTGCACCATGTCCTGGTGCACCTGTTACTTTTATCGTAAGCCACCAAGGACTACGCTCAGCATAGAACACCCGGTACCCCTCCCCAGGAGATGGAAGTCCCTCATCAAGAACCAACCCAACATTCATGTCTTTGAATTCCTTTGATGCAACAAAAGCCTCAACACCGTCGTGCCCACCAATCTCCTCATCAGGAACAAATGTTACATAGATGTTTCGGTCCAGAACAAATCCCCCAGCACGGAGACGGCGGATGGCTTCAAGGTACTGCATCCCCACGCATTTCATGTCCTAAATGAGACACATGGAAGTCCAGAGATCTATTAGATGACATAATAAACATGTAAAAGTGGTAGAATTTTATATCTTTGCTTCAATAAAGCATGATTCGGAATTTTTTCCGAAAAGGAGAATGCATATAGAGCTAACATAATCAGTCACTTTGACAAACAAGTACGGATAATTAATTTAGGATTTTACAAAGGAGAGGAAGACACATTTTGGGAAGAGATGTACAAGGAACATGCATATACAGCACAAATAGTGACTTTTTCAGATTAAAGATGACTTCTTAGTGAGTTCAGTGTACAGATCTGTCCAACTTCGCACTTCGATAGAATTGGAGTTTGTACACTAGCAGCACAGAACTAAACATCTGTAGCATTCGTCACAGCTACAATAAATCATATTGAGATCATCTATAAGCATTTCTATTTTCTAGCCACAAAAGATAGCATCTGTGAGGAAATCCAGTAATAAAGATAACTCCTGCCTGATGGCAATTGACAGATTAGTAACTCAAGTGAAATATTCGAAGTAAACTACGGATTGAGAAATCAAGACAAGTCTTAGAGCGAAAAACTGAAAGTTGAATCTTAATGTGTCATGAAACATGCTAGCCACATGTATGGATTGTACAGAAAACAATAGAAAAAAATCAGCCTTTAGCAATCCATCGTTTCAAGAAGAACTAGGAAGTGTAAGTCCAACTCGCCTGGGAGCCGCGGGCGTAGATGCGACCGGACGCTTCGTCGAGAGCAGCGGAGAAGGGCGGGTGATCCCATTTGTGCGGCTCCGACGGCACGACGTCGGTGTGGGAGTTGAGGAGTATCGAGGGGAGCGACGGGCGCCGCCCGGGCCACAGCAGCAGCAGCAGGGGCTTCCCAGCGACGAGCTCCAGCGTGCGCGCCCCGAGCCCGGCCTCGGAGGCCTGGTCCCGGAGGAAGGCCACGGCCGCGGCGTAGTCCGGCGACGGCTGCGCCGTGTCGATGCGGAGGTACTCCTGGAACCGGGAGATCGCATCGGCGTCCGACGACGGGGAGGCCGCCGCGGCGGAGGCGAGGAGGGCGAGGGAGAGGAGCAGCGTGGTGGATGCCGTCGCCATGGAAGCGCGAGGTTCCCGTGAAAGATTCTTAATTCCCATGGCGATGAGACGGGGCCGTGGATTGTGGTGGGTTTGGACTCGAAATTGGTGGCGGCGAGTGGCGACGGCTGGGCTGGGAACGGCAGGGGTGATCGGGAAGTGACGTGGCACAATTGTTTTTTTTTTCAATCAAGATTCGTAACCGTGCACGATTTATTTATTTATTTTTCAAATCACACACAAACGCAACGCTCACATATACCCACCACGTAAACTCGTCCCTACCTATCATTAAAAAGAATAGTGTTGCTTAAATCATGAAATAAATTTAGAAAAATACGAACATCAAGGCTAAACTGAGGACTCGAATTCGGATGAGCAAGTTCCACCACAAGAAACCTTAATAGTTGAGTCGCACATAGTTTGCGTAATTATTTTAAATATTGCGATTTTTTTTCTTTTTTTGACAGATACTATAAGTACGAGATATTTACATTCAAGTTTGCGCCTGTTACCACTAACCAATATAATACCACTAACCAATATAATCACCTCGCATTTATACAACTAGAGAATTAATTATGATACGAGCTCATAGCACATAAAAAGCAATTAAAGTTTATTAAGTAACATGACAATATGATTTACGCACAACTATCTGGTAGTATAGTGACTGATAATCTAGTATACACTACAGGGGATATTACCTCTAGTAAGATGGTAGGATTATCCTTTCAAGGCGGAGAAGATGCATCAAATAAGGCAAAAGGCGGTAAGTGGAAAGCTCACTAGCATCACATGGATTTGCAGGTTTGGAAGAGTATGGTTTGTTTGAAGAAATTTGTTGTTCATTGGTTATGTCCACATGAATTTGCAGGTTTGGAAGAGAAGAACCTATCAGGTATGATTTGTTTGAAGAAATTTGTTGTTCATTGATTATGTCTAACCAAAGCTAAGATTGATGGTGGTACCGTAAGAGAATTGTCTACACGTACCTCTATTGTGAGAAGTTGTAGGGTTTGATGTGTATGGTGGGAGTAAGGATAGACGAAAGGTAGCCGGAACTACTTCATGGGAGTAGACAAGTGTAGTCACACATGGTTCTAGTATGGTTTGCAGGTTGGGATCTGAGGAGAATATGGTAAGTCGGTTGCACTCATCAGCACATATCTTTTGTAGTACTTTATAGTCTAGAGCATTTTAATCATTTAAGGATTTAACTACGCGGAGAGCCCTCACGATATATATAGTGATGAAATAAGAGCACTCAATCCGTCCAGGTTCACACCCCCCCCCCTCTCCAACTTTGACTCGCTCTCTTTTTAGCCATCGTCTTCCTCCATTGCACTTTCCCATCCAATGCCACGTACCCAGCTCTCATACCACCGTCGATGCTTGCAACCCCACCACACAACCCCTCCTCTGCTTGCAACCATCTCCATCGCTATTTACACCTCACAACCACTGCACCTCAATCCCTGCCCTTCACTTATCGTTCTGACGATCCTTTCTGCTACCAACCCTCCCTAATCGGCCTCCTCCACCATCGCGACAGGTGACGCCGCTGTTTGTCATCCCGCTCACACCCTACCGCCGCCGCCGCCGATCTGCTAGTCTTCCCCGACCATCCCTCTAGATCAGGTAGCCGCATATCCACTTTCCAACTGGAAATTCAAAACCGAAGCCCATCAGAGTTGGATTTGCTAAATAAAAGGTACTCGATAGAGACGAAGAGGATGTTGCTGGATTCAAAGGTAGTATCTCTGTTTATTATGTTCTTGAATTGATCTGTTACACCTACTTTCTTTTTCAGCTTTGGACATCCCTCCCTTTCCTTGTACATTACAAATCATGATGGTTCTTTCGCCTTAAAGTAATTTTGATTTTCCTTTTGTTTTGAGTTGATAATTTTTTCCGTATTTCATCTTGATCGTAGATAATGACAATTTATATCAGTTTGATTTATATCGAAGTTATGTTTAGTTCATGGTTTAGAGGAAAAGATAAACACTACTTAGAAGACGGCGTCTTGAATTTGCCGCATACACGACACCTTTGGCTGCAGCTCAATCCCATAGCCTGTTACGGTAATTCTGCATTTCTGCCTCGGTAGCCACCGGGCGCCCCCTGCCGCCCTCCCTCCTGCTCCCGCTGTTTCTCTCGAGGTTTTTTCGGGGCAGTTCTCCGCATCTCCTGCCCTTCTCTCGGCAGCGGCGCGACCGCGGGCGGCGGGCGGCCTGCGCCCGTCAAACCGCGGCGCGCCACCAGCAGTCCAGCACGCACGACACGCGGACGGGCGCCGAATTGGAAACTGCCGTCAAGACGCGGTTGTGGCTGGCTGTGGGAGGCGTCAGCACAGCGGCCGCAGCAGCCCGCGGCACACGCTAGAGCGGCGCGGCGCGGCGCGCAGGCCAGGGCGATCATTGGCGGCCAGCCTTTGCGGCCAGTAAACAAGCCTCTCCAGTGACCTGCCTGCCTGCGGCTGGCTGTGACCTCCGTGGGTGTGCGTGCCGGCCTGCCTGCCTGCCTGCTGCCTCCGTGCCTGCGTTTCCATCCCCACCGAATGGCCGCCCTGGGAACACGCCTGTGGGCTACACGCACACATGGTTTCCGCGTCAAGTTGTTGCGCATCGCTCACTGACAGTGGGCCAAATCTTCTGATAGTACATTCTTCGTGCATTAGTGCATAGCATGAAGTTAGCGGACTCAAACTGTTGCAATGGTCACATTCTACAAGTGATCGATGAACCTTGGCGTTCGTACCGAGCGTCCACTCTGATTAAAGGTGGTTTCATGATGACCGCGGAGAAAACAAGGTCCCCTGGTACGCATCATGTCACGTGCATCGCTCTGAATACCAAATATTTGATGTACCACAAAAAGTAGTCACCACAAATCGACTTGAGTTAGATACTAGTGTCATTTTTTCACATGTGAGACCTTGTTCGGTAAACACCGACAGCTTTGAGAAGATCCGACGTTTCTATGGCGTGGCATGGAGATGAAGAAGCATCAATTCGATAGGTTAGACATTTGTGATGCTCCAGACACGTGCACTTTTTTGTGTTTTGGGTGCTCGATAAAACATAACGTACTCTAGGACGCGGTGTTGTTTGGTACAGGCTGACAACTTAAGAAGATCTACCGTACTTTATCAGCAATCACCATAAAAACAATCTAACTAGACACCGGCGTGTCTTCAAACACGAGTCTTTACTTGATAAACATCGACACTTTAGATGATCTAGTATATTCTAACTTCCAAGATATGACACTGGGATGATAAACATTTAACAAGTAACACAAAGTTGGTTGCGAACAGGCTAACACGTATAGTGTGCACCCAGCTTCCGTTTCTCTTCCACTTATAACCTCCTGCGGCGTTTCAAGTTGACCATGGCCGCCGGGCCGGCGTCCGGCGAGGACACTGTTCAACCCCCTGTTTTACAGCTCGCGTCCGGTGGGCCAAATCCAGGCAGATATCGCAGGCATTCATCCCAGCACAGGTCGGCCCCACCCGTCAGTGGCACGGCCGGCAGAGCATTTGCTCGGCGTGCCGGTACGGGAAGCGTTTATCCCGGCCCCGAGCCCTGCAAACAATACTGCAAAAAATATTGCCAAGCAGAGAGAATCCCTATGCTATTGCTATGCATCACCGCTTCTCTCTCTCTCCATCTCCTCCCTTTTAAAGCTTGCGATTCTCCCTCTCTCTCTCTAGAAAACAATCTCTGCGTCGCGCATAAACAACGCTGAGGGAGTCGTCTCCCTGTCCCTCTCCTTCCTTCCCCCACCGGGGCCACCCGCCCATAAACCCCGAGGAAAACCCCCGCACCGGCGGCCATGGCGCAGCCGGCCGGCGCCGGAGCCGGCGGCGGCGGCGGCAGGGGGCGGGAGCTGCGGATGTCAATCGAGGAGGTGGCCAAGAAGCTGTCGCTGTGGCACACGGCCACGTTCCGGCCCATCCTCACCCACGACGAGCTGGAGCCCATCCTGGCCTTGGCCGGCTTCGTGCCGGCGCCGGCGCTCACCGACGGGCAGCAGCAGCAGCAGGAGCCGGAGTGCCTCCCCGCCGCCGCCGGAGGGGTGGCGTGGCGTGAGTACGTCTACCTCGGGTGCAATGCCGACGCCGTGGCGGCGGCGCGGCGGCGGCGGCGCGCCGCCCCGGCCCCCCGCCCGCGCCTGCCGTACCCGCGCCTCGACGGCCTCCACTTCAAGACCTACGAGGCCTTCCTCGGCGCCGTCGAGGCCTGCCTCGGCGCCGAACGCCTCTCCAACCTCTTCCATGTCAGGTGCGAACTCCCCCGGCCCATCCCTTTCCCCGTCCCGTTCCCCTCAGCTCCGCGCCGCCCACGGCTCGTCGGTTGCATCGCGCCACGCGAACGCCGCCCGGGCCGCCGCGTGCGAGGCCCCCTTTTTTGTTGCCGCCCCTGGGTTTGACTCGCGCCTCTGCCTGCCCCCCATGATTTTGTTGGCTTCCTCTTCTGTTCGGATAGGCTCGGCCACGGGGTTTGTTGCGAGCGGTCAGCCCGTAGCTGTTGCACGTACTCGCCTTGCTCGCGCACATCGCCCAATTCGAAAATCGCCCGTTGTGTGGCTCGATCGATGTGATCGTCTCCTGTGATTGCTATGGAATTTGGTTGTTTGAATTCTACAGGAAATGTGCTGCTGATTGTGTGTGTTGGTACTAGGAATTCAGTGAATTTCCTGCATTCCGAATTTCGGACCGCGGGAACTTTTGAGGGGTTTGTTGGTTTTACACCTGATCGGGCGAAATGTGGAAATGGGTAGCCTTTATTTTAGAATTTTTTCCATTTTGTCAACTGATTGGGGGTGGCGCTAATCAAGTTCAGTTTGGCTTTTGATTAGCTTGATGGTAACTAATTCAAGGCGTGTTTGCGTTTGCGAAATTAACTAGGCATGGCGTGGGGAGAGTTTTACATTTCGTGAGCCTGATCAGAGAGTTTGGTTTGTCACGTCGAACTCGCTGGGCCTCTCCGAAGCCTTGTTATCATCGATCGAGGATGGATACTGCATGAACTCTGAAATGTTGCTGTCATGTGTTTTTATTGGATCGTTCTGTTGCTTGCATTTTGTGCCGTTTGCTCCACTCAAGTATGAGCAAACTTTGGCCGTGTGAGTCCTAACTTCTGCGGCACTGTGCAGTTGGTGAAATCATGCATATAGAAAGTGCAGATAACCATTTCGTCGTCTGAACATTGATCAGGTGTGATTAATCTCTTCTTGCTACTGATGATGTGCCTGCAATCACTACAACTCTCTAAACTTCGCTATGTTTACTCACCACTGTTACTAAACACTAAACTGGTTCATCCTCTACATGTGTGGAACCGATGTTATTCTTATTTGTGTGTTCCTTTTATTCTCGCACCAATTTTTTTTTAAGAGACACCTAAAAAGGGCATACTCATATCTGATTCATATCAAGAGAAACAAATCGCAGTACAAAGGAAAGACGGCCTGACACACAACGACGCAAAGAAAATAAAATTACAATGAAGAGCACTCTGGTCGTCTTCTTCCTTCCAAAGTTCGTCGTCCACCGGAGCTTGAAAGATGCACTGGAAAGGCAACAAGGGAAAGGAACGTCTGCAAACGCTATCGCCACACAAGGCTTTGAAGACCGCAAAAACCACCCGCTGCTTACAACGAGATCTAGCAAACGCTGAAAGAACATCGGCTGGGGCAACACCCCAAGCAACACAGGCTTGCAATCCTTCATCACCAAGCCAGCGGGTTGAAGAAACCGGAACTTGACGAAGAACAGATCGAAGAAAGAGATCCAAACCGCCACACCAAAGGACAACCAATTGCATCTCCTCACGAACACACCAACTGCAAAGATCTGAAGAGAATCTACAGATCTGGCAGAACCAACTCTCACTGGCCCTTCGTCGGCGTCGGAAAGAACGTCGTCGAGGTAGGGAGAGGCCGGAGAGACCTTATTTCATAGCGTCATCTTCACCACCACCTTGTTGATGTCGCTGAAAACCAAACCTAGAACAAAAAACTAGACCTACGAAAGGAAACGGGTCCCCGCTCCTCTCCCTACCGGCGCCGACGAGGCCACCGTAGGACAGAGGAGGGTGACCGATGGGGCAGGCGAGGAAGAGGCGGCGGCGGCTGTTAGGGTTGAGGGCGACCCGCACCAACTTTGTATGGTAAGTAATTGTTTGATGCGTGTTGTGCTTTGCAATGCACGTGACATTTAGCTAGCGAAGGTGTCATTTTTATATTGGGCTTTTCGTCAGGCCCAACCTAGCCCAACTCCCGCGAGAGTGGAGGAAAGCTTGCTTGAGCCCCCGAATACAGTTTACTGTTGGGCCAAGCCCAACTTATGATGGCTATCGACTTCTTTTTCTTTTCTTTTTTTTTTCTTTCTTGCACCACGGACATCTCTTCTTTCTTGAACATGCTTATGCCTGATCGTGCACTGAACATCTCTTCTTCTTCCCCAGGCTGATGTCGGTGACCAACCCGCATGACCGGGCTTTCGACAAGGTGTTCCGCCCTATGCGGAACTTCACCCCGGAGGAGGACGGGCTCATAGTGTACCGTGAGGGCACCCTGGACGACCTCACCTTCGAGATGTGCAGCCACCACGGCGCCATCGGGGACCTCGGCTACCACGTCATCCCAGGCATCAGCTGCTCCGACCTCGGCTACCTCCGCAAGGTCGAAGGCAACTGCCACCAGGAGGGCTGCTGCGCTAGATACCCCGCCACAGCCACAGCCGCCGTCGCCGGCACCGGCGGCTGTGACTTGTTCACCGTCCATGTCAAGGATCTCTTCCCCAAGTATTAGCTGATCGAATAATCCGTGCAATCTTGAAAAGATGCATGGGGTCAGCAGATAGTAGCTAGGTGCTACCGGTAGCTGAATTAGCAGAGCAGTGAGGCATCACCTGGTGATGATTGCAGGTAGTTACAGAATGACATTAATATATAGTGTTGGTCAAGGTTGCCCCTTTTCCTTTTCCGAGAGTGTATAATCTGTTGCGAGCCATGTGTATGCATGTTGAGTGACTTGTATGATCAGCAGCATAAAGGTTTTGGAGAGGTGTCTGTAGCTGGGTTTAATTTGGAAGATAGTAATGGTATGAAGAAATATAATGGAATCAGTTAGTGCCATGTTGGTTACTTTCTTGGCAATCTTCCCCTCTGCGTTTCCTCAATGTCTCAATGATGATGCAAATGCAATGCCTCAGCACAGTACATCACCATTTCATAATTCATATACTTACTCTTGAGTCAACTGAAAGTAAACTAGCAGCTAAGACTGCGTGACAAGTTGCGTCACGGTCTACGTTCTTGAAGATTCATATATTTGCTATGCGTGTGCCAGGCAGGAACAAGAATACCAAACTTGCGTCAGGGTCCATGCATTCTGCTGTCTGTCCGTCCATCGTCCGCTTTCCTTCCTTCGCCGTCGTCCCCTCATGGCTCGCTTTAACCTTTTGCGCTTTTGCTCTTTTTGTAACCATTGAGGTCACTCACCGCACTCCTGCGGATCTCCAGACATTCCAAACTGTATTCCATGCCTCTGCCATGCCCTCGACACCTCACAAAGCGAGCTTGGACTCGTCAATTGCGTCCATGTCATCGGCAACACCAGGGGATCCTCTGCAACCAATCACTCTCTAGCCGACCACACGAGCACGCTAAACCTTCTCCCTTAAGCCCTTAACCACGGTCCCAATGGTGGGGCACACGCGTTGGATCTCGGAGAAGCCGAACGCAATCGATCAGGGTCAATCAACCTCTCCTTTCGTGCCATGCATGAGGCACCAGCTGCGGCATGGACCATTGAGAATGGAGCTCTCTGGGCAAGTAAACTAGTGGTGGCCGGCCGGCCGGATCGATCGGCAAGAGAGAGACCCAGGCCTCGGTGAGACCACCGGTGGTCGCTCTTCTCCATGTAGACCTAGGGTTGCCTTTGGGAAAGCTGAGGAGATCACTGTGCCGTATAGCAGCTGGGTAGGGCCGTAGAGGTCACTAGGTGTGTTACAGGCGCCATCAGCTTGGATTGCAACAACACCCAGCACAGGATCGAATCTCTTGTCTTGAACACACCGTCTTTAACCTTTTCCCTTCATCACATCCTGCCGGTGCTCTTTTGGGCTTTTTCTTGTTTTATACCACCTACATCTTGTGGGTTGCTTGCTGGCTGTTGCTACCGCTATAAGAAGCCTGCCCCGCTCTCATCTTATTCCCTTCTTCCCCGTTTAGAAAGCCGGACGGCGACGACTGGCGGTGTAAGATCATCGATCGACCGTAGCTTGTGCGGCCGGTTTCGTTCTCTTCCAAATGGAGGTATGGGTTAATTTCCTAGCTAAGCACTGGAATTCAGCATGGACTCATGAAATGTGTGCTTTGTTTAATTCAAGTGGTGTTCATGTAGATGATAGTTCAGTGAAGGCTCTTAGCTAGCAAAATAGTGAAAAGCTTGAAGTCATAGTTTTGCAAGCAGGGGGCATCATTCATCTCTATGCTAGCCTCTGCATTCATCACCTTATACATGTTCATCAATTGCAATTTCAAGCAGAAGAGATAAAAATGGGATGTTTTTTTTTTCATATCCTGCCCTGACGTAGAACTTACAATATAGATAAATGTCTACTATATTAATTGAGTATATGATCAAAGGTCAATTGGATAGAATCACCCTTCTCTTCTTATATATGTGGCCATACATGTTTATTTGTCAGCAAGGAGCGAGATGGTCTAGCTTTTGGAAAGTGCATCACATCAGTCCTCAGACAGTGATAAATAGGGGATTAGTACGATATGATCATGATGGCACACACACACAAATACTTTTCCTTTTGCATGATCTGAGCTATGACTGCATGCATGAATTGCATATGGCAATCCTGTGCACATTTCCTGATTGCTGTCGTTGGGCAGAGCACGGAGCTGAAAGTGGAGATGGTGGCGCTGCATGAGAAGCGGGTACGGAAATGCCTGTCCAAAGTGAAAGGTATAGTAAAAACCAACAAAGCCCATCCATGATCCACCCCCAGCTGATTAATCACTGTAGAAGGGTAGATCGGATCCTTTGTTTCTTTAGCAAAGCCCAGCAGGCCTTTCCTTTCCTTTCCTTTGGTTCCTATGGGCATGGCGATCGATCTGATCTCTCTTTGCTTGTGGTGTGGTCGCGACGCAATGATGCAGACATCGAGCGGGTGGAGGTGGAGGCGAGCCTGCAGAAGGTGGTGGTGACGGGGTGCGTGAACCGGAGCAAGATCCTCAAGGCGCTCCGGCGGGTGGGGCTCCGCGCCGAGCCGTGGTCGCCGCACAACGAGCTGCTCAGCGCCTACGCCACCTCCAGCCTCATGTTCAACCACTCCTACACCTTCTTCTGATCGATCATCTCATCGTCGTCGTCCATCTCCGAATCCGACGATCGACGACGACCTTTCCGGCGATAATGCCTGTGTTGCGCGCTCTAGCTGTTGCCTTTTGCTAGTATTTTTTTTTCTTTCTCCGCTTGGGGTTTGGGAACGGGAAGGCGTTCCACATGTATACAGAGAGATGCATGGCATTTTTTCTCTTTCCTTTGGGGTTGTTGGGGACGATGCAAGGGCTGCGTGTTGACTGTTGAGTAGTGGTGGTGGTGACCGGTGAGGGAGGCAGCAGGCAGATGTAAAATTTGTTCTGCAGGTAAAGAATTAAGCCGGGGCCTTGCATGATGGATTGATGGCGCATGTGCGTGTTCATGATCGATCAATGTTCAATGGTGCAGAATGACCGGAATTGCTTGTCTCATTGTGTGTCCTAGCGCATGATCTGCAGAGAAGATTGCAAGTGTCCCCCCCGGCGCGGCTTTGTTAACGAGACTGACGACGACGGAGCCGTGTCCGTGGGCGCGCTCCGCCGAACACGGCTGCCGACGACGATGGCTGGCGGCGATTGGCGAACTGGCGACGGAGCCGTCCGGTGGGCTGCTAGTACGTCCGCGCGGCCCGTTCTGCCGGAATTGCCGCCCGCGTTGTTCTGTGGCTCGCCCGACACGCGATACGCGGGCCCAACGATCGACTGGCCCAGCTCGCTCTGTGGACGACGTCTCATGGGCCTCACGAGTCACGAAGCCAGCCCATTCAGCGTCAGGCCTGTCTCTCTCTCTCATCGAGAGTCTCGTGCTCTCGACGACCTTTTCACGCTTCCTCCGCCGCCGCCGCCGATCCCGTATCCCGGGCGGGAGAGGCGATCAGGCTGGTCGCACCGGGTACTGGAAGCCGAACGGGACGGCGTGCTCCAGTACCGCGGTTGTCCCTATTTTCACCTGGGGTCTTAATTACCATGCTTAGCTTTCAATTCGCCTCTGATCATCAAATTAAATGTGAATAACCCGTCCTCTCTTTGAAACAATCGCCGCACCGGCGTGCCCTACGCAGGACGGAATCGTCCCGCACCGCTTCACGAACGCCAAATGCAGCGCAGGTACGAACAGACGGTAAGCTCCACCGTGGCACGGAGCCCGCCCGTCTGCGCGCCCTTCCAACCACCGGGACTCCGCCGATGTCGCAATAGCAGAGAGAGAGCAGCAGCCAATGCCGCCAGAGCTGGGGAGCGGGGTAGCCGGCCGTGCACTGCCGCCGCGGAGCTTCACCTTCCTGTGCTGCGCTGCTGCCGTCGCCGGATCTGGGAGTCGTAGGGGAGCTCCTGCGCGCCTCCGCTTCAGGGGAAGGAGCTCGAGGAGAGGGAGGGCGGAGCCAGAGGCCACAGATGCTGCCGCCGTCGCCGCCGCGCCGCGGAGAGGGAGGAGGGCCCCGGAGCGAGGAGCTCGCTCGCGCCGAGAGGCGGGGCGCCGCCAATCGGAGTCCGGGAGGGCGGATGCGCTGAAGGACGGGCGAACCACTGGTGCTCCGCGTCGGCAAAGGAAGGGGCACCTGCTCCGCCTCAAGCAACAAGCCGCCGCGAAGAGGCCGCGCGTGGAGGTCCTTATGCGCCTGCTGCGACGAAGAGGAGGGAGGGGGATTGGATGTGCTCGGGTTCCTCCGCCGGCGGCTGCTCCTCTGATCCGCGCCGAACGTCGGGGACCTTGCCGTCTCTGGCTCTGCCACGCCGTCCCGATCTGCTTCGCGTCCGCGCGATGGGGAAGGAAGCCGCAACGCCGCGACGGGGCGGAGCTCGCAGCGGCGCGGAACATGGAGAGGACAGAGAGGGCGGCGCGTCGAGTTCGAGGCCGCGCCGGAGCTCCGCAGGGGCGAGGTCGATCCGTGATGCAGGACATCAGGAGGAGGTGCCGTCGGCCGTAGCCATCCTCGTCGACCCCGACACGCTGAGAAACTCCGCCGGCGGGAATCAAGCAGGGGAGGGGATGGGGCGGAGGAAACAGGGGAGGCGGAGTGACCGAGGGAGGGAGGACGGACGCGCGCCGGCGGATGGAGCGCAGCTCGCCGGTGCGCTGCCGTCGGAGGGAGCAGCCGGCCCTGCACCTGGCTGGGGAAGGGAAGGGGCGGCCCTGCGGTGTGGTTGTCGGCGGGAGCTCGGCTGGCTCTGGCTGTCGGTGGTGGGAGGGAGGAGATGGAGAATAAAAGAAGAGAAAAAGAAAAGGTAAGAGAGAGTAGATGGAAGTTGGGATGAGTAAATAAAATATGGTATAGTTGGTTTGGAGTACGAGATTTAGAGGATGACGGGTGCAGGAAAATTGACACTGTACTGCAAATTCTTGCTGACGGGGCAGAATATTCCCTTTAGGGGATGGTTTTTAGGGTATGACGAGTGTGGACAGCCTCAGCGCTGGGGACGGATCCGCGCCGCTCCTCCGCATCGCCGATTCCGGGGACGCCGCTGCTGTGGTGCTATCTCACCCAGCGCCATCTCACCGGCGGAGCATTTGCAGAACGGCCCCCGATTTGGATTGCGATCCATAATCGCAATCCGACTATTTTTAAAGACAACCCTACTATTTCCAAATAGACCCTATTTTGGATCGCGATTAATAATAGCGATCTAACTTTTTTCATATAGCCCCCTGGGTTGGATAGTAACTTTTACAGCCGTCGTGGGGTTCAGTTCAGAACCTCTCTCGTTCATCAGGGGAAAACGAAGCAGGAGCACGAGCCGGGCGAGACGGCGGCCATGGCGGAGCTCGCCGCGGACCAGCACGTCCGCTACATCGTCACCGTGGAGAAGGTAACGCGCTCATCCACCTCGCCCTCTCGCGTCCCGTCTCTGCCCCAGCGTTTCTAACGCCCGCGCTTCCCCCTGTTGCAGAAGAAGGATTCGTTCGAGTCGCTGGTGATGGAGCACATCCGCCTCAACGGCGCCTACTGGGGCCTCACCACGCTCGACCTCCTCCACAAGCTCCACGCCGTCGACGCCGCCGAGGTCGTCGAGTGGATCATGTCCTGCTACCACCCCGAATCTGGTACTCCCCACCGCGCCAATCCTCGCTCGATTTTTATCCCCCCCGGTGGTTGGATTGTGAAAATTGATCTGTTTGTGGCGGTACAGGTGGATTTGGAGGGAACGTCGGGCACGATCCGCATGTCCTCTACACGCTCAGCGCCGTGCAGGTCCTCTGCCTCTTCGATCGGCTCGATGTCCTTGACGTCGACAAGGTTGCTGATTGTATCCTTTTTCCTAGATCTCGAATTGGGTTCCCACTGTTAGTATGTTTGTAAAGTTGAGATTGCCGATGCCCTATTGAGAAAAGTGAATCCTGCTACCCTAGTTTATTAAGCTGACTGAACTTGAAATCCAGTTCCTTTTTCCTTAGCTACATCATGTTAGATGTTGCTGGACTGCAAAATGAGGATGGATCATTTTCTGGTGATATCTGGGGTGAAGTGGACACTAGGTAAAAGAAACTGATCATCTTGAGTTCCCACTTTTGTGTTTCCAACATAACGATCCATCTGAGCTAGCAATTCAAACGTAATACAGTTCTATTTCTTTTTCTGCAGGTTCTCGTATATTGCACTATGTACCTTATCATTACTACACCGTCTGCATAAAATTGACATGCAAAAGGCTGTAGATTTTGTTGTTAGCTGTAAGAACTTGGATGGTGGGTTCGGAGCTATGCCAGGAGGCGAGTCTCATGCTGGGCAAAGTATGTCTTACTTTCACTTTTACTGAAAACCCTGCTTTGTGTTTTTTAAGTGCACCTGTAATTTATCATAGGTGGGCAAAGTATGTGTTTCTAAAGATGCTTTATCTAAGAAAAAGAATGACTGAAATGGCTACTATTTTCAAATGAACATTACTATTATTTTAAACATATAATCTAGCTTCTCTATTGTAGCATTACAACTCCCTCTGGTTATTGGTGACATTTTAGTTGACCTGCTGTTGTATCACCCTAATCTTAGCTGCCATTGCCTGAAATTAACTTTACTGGATGCGATCATTTCCAAACTCATGTATGCATTTTCTGAAAGCTATCGCTTTTACAGTGGTTCAGGTAACCTGAACTCATACATTTGCATGCAGTATTTTGTTGTGTCGGAGCTCTTGCAATTACCGGGTCTCTGCATCACATTGATAGAGATCTCCTTGGATGGTGGCTTTGTGAGCGCCAGTGTAAAGACGGTGGTCTTAATGGGCGACCTGAGAAATTAGCTGATGTGAGATTTACTTGTGTTATCATTAAGTGGTGTATGTTTAGCATTTCTCACATACCTTGCCACTATGGGTTTAATTGAACTGTTAAAAATTCTCAAGGTTTGTTACTCCTGGTGGGTGTTATCAAGCTTGATAATGATTGATAGAGTGCATTGGATTGATAAGGAAAAGCTTGCAAAGTTCATACTAAACTGTCAGGTAACTGTTTATTATTCACCACTGCTGTTTGGATAATCATACATCCCTTGACTCATCAGTTCCAAATATTCTCATTTTTGTTGATTCTCAGGACAAAGAGAAAGGTGGCATTTCAGATAGACCAGACAATGCAGTAGATATCTACCACACATACTTTGGAGTTGCAGGTGTTTAATTTCTTTCCTTACTGTGGCATTTTCAAAATATGCAATGATCTTGTATATGGCACATGAATGAATTAGAGTTGTAAACTCTGCGTGTAACCAGTTAACCATTCTTGCAAGCAGGGCTTTCATTGATGGAGTACCCTGGGGTGAAGCCTATGGATCCTGCCTATGCGTTGCCATTGGATGTTGTCAATCGGATCTTCTTGAGAAAATAGAACATTACGCTGATTTGCTCCACAGATGATGTTGTGTTGTCTGACGTTGATGTTTCTCTTCTACTGTAGTCTAACATTGGAAGCAAAGTAGCTGAGGTGTGTAGGATCAGTTTTACATGGAGTCAGGAACACATGTTGGTAGATCACATCAACTTTTTTGAGCGCCAACAATCATTTGGACTGAAATTGTACCAATTACACAGCGGCAAACATTGGTTCTTCTTGTCTGTCCCCTTCACCTTTCAGTCACGCTTATTTAAGCATTTGCCACTTGCTCTGTTGAATAGTTCATGAAAGTTATGTTTTGCTAGTTGATCTGATTCTCTCATTTGCATGATGACATTGTGTCCGACGATGCATAAAAAAAAAGGCAAAGATATAACAGGCCGTCGAGCTATGCATACTTAAAAGAAAATAAATCAGCTATTGGTTTTTTCCTTTTCATTTGGAAAGTAAAAGTTAACCACGCCATCTCGGTACACACTAGACTGCCACACCACTAGTTAGCTTTGTTCAAGGCAAAATGCTGAAATTCGATAGGTCCAAACATATTTGGACAAAATCCTTGGCTCCAAATGTTCTTAAGATAAAAAATGGTGAGGCGCAAACAGCATATTCATACAGGAATCTTCCAGCCTAAATCAATTTAAATTGGTAGGACGTACAAATAAATAACATTTGATAGCACATGGAACAAAATAACATTCGATAACACTACGAAGGATCACATGGTCAAAGCTCGATACATTATCACCTAGCACAGTAGTTTAGGGTGAAACCTACAATAGAGCTACAAACTCACCAGCTACAGTACTCAAACTTCGATTTACACTACATGAGAGCTAGTCAGAGAACAAGTGCTACTGAAGCGCAAATTGCTACTTCCTGGGAGGCAGTTCGTCAATGGTAGATCTGAGTCTGCCTGGATTTGGTCAAGGATGCAATCTCATTTCCAGGGCATGCTGGACATGATTGGTGGTTGATTACTGTTGCTTGCAGCCATGCCTTGATGCAGTGGTGGCGGGCTTCCAGCCCCACCAGATGATTCACTCAATGTGCCTCTTGAAGGGGGGCTGTTGGGTCCCATAGTGGTGGTCGGGATGATCTTCAGTGGTGCCGATGCAGGGTCCAAAGGAGCATGCTGTTTTGGCTCCTTTTTGCCTTCAGAATTGAAGCTTCCCAAGACTATCTGCAGATAACACATGCAATACTGATAATCAGTGCAATTGTCTTGAGTTCATAACAGACAATTAAGTAAAGCGGTGCAAATCATGCAGCGAATTCAAACTTCTCATAGGATATCGACCCCAATTTGAAACACAACTTCATTTCAAAAACAGAGATAAGGAAAATTGCAATGACGATGTATTGTTTCCAATAATCACTGCAAGGGGGGAAAACAATACCTGAATTGGTGAAGCTGCTATGAGAAGTCCTGCAACTCCACCACCCAAAAGACGACCATCAGGACCAGCCAGTGACACACTGAGCCCTCCAGTTCGACTACGCTGTCCTCCATTCTCTACCAGGAGGAATGACCCTGACAGTGATAGTATCTCAAATCGACCCTAGAGGGAAAAAAAAGGAACTATTAGCATTTGCAATTCTTTTATATTAATCTTTTATGTTACACAGTGACAATGCATCTGCAAGTAGACAAGAACTTTACACATCTGGAAACTTGACAATTAAGAGCTTGTGAAAATATTCCTACTCTACAGGGAAGTATCTGTTATAGGTACAAACCTCATATGTTACGGTTCCACCTGAAGTGGCAGTCTGGCGAAGTGTTACATTTGATATGGAACCATTTGCTGAAAGAACGCAAACAGCACGCGTTCCATGCTGAGAAAACGACATAATCTTTGATGAAACGTCCTAAAAAGAAGAGATAACTCATTGATTTTGTTGAATTTCAGAAAACTCTGCGAATAAATAATCTTGGAAACTTTAGTTTTCTTTTATGAACAGACAAAGTTCAGAAGTTAACACTTCATCACTTTCCAAAATAAAATGCAATGGAAAGTACCATTAAATATCAAAGCTACAGAAACAATAATTATTTGACACACAGACCATATAAAAGAAGGATATCGGCACGAGGGTAGAACGATAATGCTATAAGCAGATACACTCATTTGCGCAAGCTGGAATTGAGAGGATAAAACTGGAACATGTTCCAAATAATCAAGAGGAGAAAAATAAGCAACTACCACAGTACAAAATGTCAAAATGACAGTTTATGTAAATTCAGAATTGTCATCAGCACCACATGGTGGAAGAAAAACATCTAAACATAATGAGTGTTTCGAATTACATGTCTGAATGAACAATTTGGCAATTCAACATATTGAAGAAATGACAAACCATACTTCCTTTTTTTTCCTTTTCTAAAAGGGTTGCACAATGGAAACACTATATAAAAAGTAGTGCCAAAAAAAGGAGTGTCCAAATAAATCATAAATGTGAGCATGTGCAAAGAATCCAGGAAAAATATATATGGGAACATATTCTGAGAATAAAGCAAGAATAAACAATCAACAAGTTCAAATGCAGTACCTCCCCAGCTTGAACTGTAATAACATGAGGAGTAAATCCAACTCCTGGTGACCCTGCACGATGATTAGGACTAGTTATGTTGATCACCAAGTAAAAAGGGAGTCAATGTATATTAGCTTCATATAATTTAGAATAAACAGTACTACATGTATTTAAAATTTAGTACAGATACCAAATGCCACAAATGATTAGTTGTACACTGAAATAAATGGAACCAAATAAGGGCCATCCAGAATTTATAGTTTTGTTGTGCGTGAATCAATAAAGTCAGGACGGTAATTTACTAATTTTCCTGGTACATCCTTCAGTTGTAAATATTAGTATGAACGACGTCTAAAAGGACACGGTCAGCACTTGAAAAAATTCAAAGAAATTTTATTCTAATAATACATTTTATGACGAAACTACACATAAGGAAAATGTGAACAGTTTTTTTTTTCTGAAGTGCCTACATTAATTAAAGGAAAAAAGAAAGGAAACAATAGAAGTAGAAACATTACCAAGAGCATCCATGCGCGGCTTGTTGGTAGAACCCTTGGGCCGGCCCCGCTTCTTCACTCCGTCCGGCGACATCCCCGGCGGCACAGAGTTTGCCGAATTCGACCCCGCTGGTGAGAAAGGCCCAGAAGAACCCTGTCCCATCGCCGGTGACCTTGCAGCCGTGGATACAGGCACCAATGCCAACGACATGGACCCGTCGGGTCCGTACTTCCTTGGCCGCCCGCGCTTCTTCTTGGCGACCGGCTCACCCATGCCCGGCGGTGCCATGGCGCCATTGCCTCCAGTAACCGCATTCGCGGACATGCTAAGCCCGTGGGCCGCGCCCTGCGGCTGGTAAGACGGCGGCGCTGCCGAGGAGGTCACTGGAGCGAACACAGGGGTGCCATCCGCGGTGTGCGCCATGCGCACGCTCTGCATGGCCGCGGACGGCGGCGGCCCTGGCACCTGCGCCGGCGGGCTCTTCGGTATGCCGAACAGATCCCTCCCCGCCATCAGCCCTTGCTCGGACCCCACCTCCATGGCGGAGCAACAACTGTTTCTTGGACTAGAAATTGAACCTGCAATCTTTAACCACCGGAGGGAGCTCACGAGCGCTAAGTGAGGACAGGACTATGGATTTTAAACCTGCAAGAAACCCAAAAAAAAACCTTCAGTACTCGAGTACGAGATCTTTCTCGCAACGAACACGCAGTTTCACCACAGAAGCAAATTTCTCAAAGAAATGGAAGGTGGAAATAGGTAGAAAAGAAAAGAAAAGCAAATTACGGCGGAAATAAGAGATAAAAATAGGCGAAGGAAATGGTAAAAGGTAGGTTTAAGCACCAAAATTGGGTCAGGATTTAGCCAACAAAGCACAGGAGCTGCAGATCCCCATTTTTGCCCGGATTTCGCAGGGGGGGAACCCAGCAAATCACAAGAATTTCGGACCCAGCAGTTGCAAAAGAAGGAAAATATCTGAGCTGAAAAGGGATTAGAAAAAAAAAAAGAAGAAGCTACCGCAGTTCCAGAATGGAAGCTCATGAGGTAGGAGAAGACACCACAGGCTTCACACTAGCACCACACAGGGAGATGAACAGATTAGGGGGATTTTCAGCTAACCTAGCACTCATGGTTTCTCGCTAATAGCCTCCAATTTATCTCTCCTTTTCCTCTTTTCCTGACCTCTCTAGTTCACACGGGCTCTTTCGTTTTCGCAATTAACAAAAATGTTTTTTGGAGAAAAAAAAGGGAAATAGACAGCAGGCAAGTAAAGCACGCCGAAATTGACTTAGGTCAGTCTCGATAGGAGGGTCATAGGCATTAAATAGGGTGCCACGTATGTAAACAAGATGGCATGACATGATATTTAATAGGAGAGAGGAAATCAGGGTCATCCTCATGATCATAGGTCGGCGCGGAGTTCTAGGAATGACACCCCTATGACCCTCCTACTGAGACAAGTTGACACAATTTTTAAACACAATTGACCAACCAATATGAAGCAATTAAATATCTACAGGAACCTATGAAATTGTGCTACGACTCGTGAAAACTTCCCTATGACCCCTTCCACTGAGACTGGCATAACAAGGGGGAAGCGGAGTAGATGGATCACGGATGCGGCGGTCGTCTACCTCATTTGACCCCAGCACTTGTGCTATTTACTTTGAGAGCCCCCTCTGGCTTTTGGCATTTGCCTCATTGCCTCTGTGATTCTCTGTGCTTTTTTATGCCTGTTTGTGTTTGGTTTTACACTAGCCCCTGAACCTCATCATTTCCCTACGAATGATCTATTTATATAGAATTTTTTTTTTCAAATATGAGTGGCTTATATTTAGTAGTCCATTCATAAAACCAGTGAATCAAAGTTTGAAATTATCCATATGTTAAATTTGAGTAAAAAGATTAGCGATGATGAATGGATTCATCGGCTCAACGTTGACTCGCACCTATCAGTACTGAAGAAGCCATATAGTGTGTAAATATTTTGTGCTGAGAATCACCTTCGTCAAAAAAAATCTTAATATGTGCTTGGTCCTTAAACAACTAGAGTGTCAAGCACAATAATAACCATTTGACACTATTTTATTGAAATTATAGTTATATGGTGTCTTGAGGAAGGAAAAAAAATCTGCGCGAATGAATAGTTATAGTTAATAAACAACTAATTTATTGAAATTATAGTTATTTGGTGGTGTTTAGTTTGTCAAATTTGCGTGAATGAATAGTGCTGGAATAGCACATCGGGTGGAAAGTTGTGGAAAAAAAGTGTACGTTGGGTGCATGCTGTGAGAGAAGATGTGACGGGAATGTCACGAGTGAATAGTGAATTAGCGTCCAAATCGGAGAAACTAAATTGGTGAATAGTGGTCGGTAGGACGACCCGTGTATGCATATGTGCATATAGCTCAAAATTAACCCTTAGTTAGTGGGATTCATTTTTGTTTTGTACCTCAAGTTTTTGTGTTATTTTACTCGCTCGTAAATCGTGTGTAACTGTTTCTTTTTCTTGTTTCCTTGGCATATGTGTGCTTAGTCTCCCTCCTCCATACTTCAGCCAACAACTAATTCCAAATTGCAATGCTAAATCTAATGATATTTGGCCAGCATTTGTGTTCAAATCGATCGGTCAAGAAAATGGAGGTTTGGGCCAAGTTTGATAGCTCTATCCACATAGGAGAACTCGAGAGCATAAACCCACCGAAATATGCTGAGGTGATCGTTAGTGTCACGGCACTCCAGCTCGGATTGTCGATTTGTCATTTCAGTGGAGATTCTTAGCAATAAAGATCTCGAGGAAACAGGAAAGAAATGGAACCACGAAAGGTGTATATACTTCATCTTGTCCCCTTGCAGTGCCAAAATGAAAAAATTATTGGAGAACAAGTACCATGATCCGAATAAACTTTTTCCGATAAGGCGATCTGAATAACCCATGCATCCAATAAAGGTACAAACCCAACACCTTTTCCTTTCGCGAACTCGTACTTTGTTTTTTAAAAGATAGAGCTCAATAGCTGTGGAGTAAAATCCAAACTAATACTCCTAAGAAAATGCAATAAATAGGTTGAAATACAACCCTTTTCGTTCTAAATTGTAGTTCACTTTAGTTTTTTAGGTGCATAGTTTTTTTATGTACCTATATACAATGTATGACTAGATGTATAGCAAAAATTATGAATCTAAAAAAAATGCAAAACGACCTACAATTTGAAATGGTGGAAGTATTAGAAATTGAAGCATTACAAAAAATATCATAAAAAAGATCTTTTATTACCAGCATATTCCTAAATCCTATATGAACCCATTCAACATGATCCATGCAGAGACAAAGAACATGTCCAAACAGGAACACGTTAGCCAAGAACATGCTCCCTTTTTTGCTCACGCAGTCACACGCCCAAGAGAACAGGTGTATCAGAAAAAACAATTTGATACTTGCATGCCTCCAAATTTCCTGGCTGTCACGCCACCATTTATTCTACTATGCATATCCTGTCGCCCCTGACTTTTTGAGCGTGACATTTTTCTATTAATCCAAGTGGTGCCGGCCTGCCTGTCTGTCCATCGAGCACGCTTATCCTAAATTGACAAAAAAGAATAAAAATGAAAAATGTTGTGAATCAATTAATTAGTGATCAACACCCAGCAACTGCCACCGGCGGTTGCCATCGAAAGGGTCTCACATCCTTTCACCATGACCATCCATCATGTATATATATATGTACAAACAGATCAATGGAATACACAGAGATTTCACTCTTGTCATTTGTCTCCCATTTACAATTCCACTTCTAACACGTTATCAGTCACTTTTGCTCTCCACCGAGCGAGACAAGGCCACTGGCAAGAGGAGTTCGCTGCCGGCGAAAGAAATCGGCCTCTCATCTCCGTCCCTGATTCACTGCAGCCTGCACCCTCGACGACGTTGAAGACGAACCAACAGAATAGACCGCTCTTCTTTGTTCTCCTAGGCTGCGACGGTAAACTGCAAGTCTGCAAAGAAGATGGCCGGCAAGAAAGAAGAAGCATCTACTTCTGATTGTTGCCGGCGTTCTGAAAAGACGATGAAATTCTCTTCGACTTCTTCAAGACCAACGAGCGACACTGGATGTTCGCCCGGTGCATCGCCTGCATTCATCGAGGAATGCATGCTCAAATAAAAACAAAAACAGCCAAAGAACAAAGGATTAACGGCCATGGTACGCAATTGATGTTTACCTTCTGTTTTCCATTATACTTGATGGCGATGACATCATCTTGCTTCATCCGGTCCTCATCCAAAATGCGCTGTTCGTGGCGGCGACCCCGCCTGCGGCATGCCTGCACGCGCCCTTGCGGCAGCGGCAGCGGGGAATGGACTCCTGCGTCCCTGTGACAGTGGGCGGGGCGCACGCAAACCGCTCGAGCCCGACTCGGCAACTGCATGTCCGGCGACTCTACCGGTGGCTAGCGTCTGTGGCTTACAGCAGCGCTGGCTCACCCGAAGCGGTGGCGGAGTCCGCCCGCCTGGGGCTCGTGGTGGCGGCGTCCTCGATGGCAGCCTCCACACCGGATGCGGCGCATGCCCGCCCGCTTGCGCCTCTATGGCTGAGATGTCGGTGGCGCATGCTCGTCTGGCATAGCCCTCCGGAATGGGCGACCGGTGGTGTCCTCCCGGGACATCGACGTTTTCGCCTCTTGGCTCGCAGAGTGGCGGCGGCGGCCGGTACTAGGTGCAGGAGGGTGCCGAACTGTCGATCCCGGCCCCAACTGCTGCCGGCTTTCTGGCGGTAGCGCCTCCGAGTGCACTGACCCGTCGGCGACGCAGCAACAGCGCCACGCCAGTGGCATCCGGCCGGCCGCGGTCCTGGCCAGCGGCGGTGCGTAACCGCACATGCCACAACCAGATGACGGCAGCGCGCGGCTACGATGATTGCACGCCCGTTCATAGACGGCGGTGCCGGCGGATTGCTCAGTGTGTGGGGATGAACGGTGCATTTTCTTTTATTATTTCAACAGCAATTTATAAATCCTCATGTGGTTATCATGAATTTTGCGCTGAACGTTTCTGAGTCTTCCTGGTAGAGAGTTATTTTACTCCTACGTATTAGACCAGAAATCATTAATTAAATTCTTCTTAATTAATGATGTATTCAATGCAAATTAATCAATACATATCTGATAATTTATTTGGGATTTACAAAACAAGGTAATGGAGTCTTAGACATCGGCTGCAATATATTCATTTTGAATATATTAGCCCAGAGACCATGTCTACTGCATCGATATATTCACCCATTACTAAGAGGTCTACATCATGATTTGATGATTACCTACAAAGTGTTCTCCTAAGTAAATGTTTGGAAATCATAAAATGGTCTTTCATTACCATTATTTATTGTCAAATGGTTATACACAGGGTAGTAGAGTCTTAGGCAATGGCTGTAACTTATTCTTTGTGAATTTGTTAGCCCAGAGACCTTGACTGTAGCAGCAATTTGTTTTGCCTACTACTGAGAGATCTACTCTAATGTTTAAATACATGGAGATTATCTACAAGTGTATACTAGTATTGACAATAACACTATTGTCGAGGTTCATACTAGTGTGCTTACCTCCAATTTTTCCAAACCACAAGATATGAATTTCAGATTATTTGTGCGTTATGAATACAACATTACTATAGTGATTCTTAATTTTCTAGCATGTAAATTAAAGAACCTATGTTATGCATCTCATAGACTATTGGTAGCATCGAGTGAGCCCTAGAAGGAGATCCTCTGCTCCTAATCAGATGAAAGGTGTTCTCTTTTATTACACATTTCTATTTCCATAAGGAGTTCAAAAAGTGAATACCTATTGGAAGTAAATCGATGTGCTTTATGGAATGCTCTTAAAAGAGCACCGTGAACAACAAAAGAAGTTCATATGGCTTAATGCTATTAAGAGTTGAACAAAGTATGTCTTCAGGATTTTTTTTAACTTGTTGTAGACTACACAACTTGTTGTTCATAATATTTGCCCCAAGTTGAAGTTTCCACATTTACCATTATTATTCTTGACTCATTCATACATAGACTTCGATTGAAAAGCATGATGACCTTCTTTTTGAAGCATCATCACTAGTACCAAACTTGGTACATAGCTTATCACTAAGAGTCATAGTATTCGAGTAATGTTGAGAATAATAAAAGTTCTAATGGATATACATCTAGTAATCCAATGAACTCATCTGGTTAGTGCGAACACAACAGGAGGCACATATCCATTGCACAAAGAATATAGAGAATTTTACCATAATTCCCATAAAGATGCAAACTCAAATAAATAGTAGAAAATAGTGCATCATTTTGGTGATTGCACCTTATCATAGAGACTACATTTTGGCAATGGCCTTGCATCATTTATTCCCAAAATAGTAGCAGCGACCTCATCGCCTATGAATGGTAATCCAAAATCAAGTGTGATCTTGATACCAAAATTGGCACATTTTCATGCTACATAATTTACTCTCTAAGTAAATTTATTATATACATGATTAACTCAAGTAGGACATAGCTCATATTTCCAAGATAGAAATTTTCTCCAAACTTGCATTGAATGGGACTTATTATCCCACTGGTGAGGGCTAATGGTTGTAAAACCACTATAGCCAATAACCAATCCAGATATTCGACCATTTGTATAGTTGCCCACTGCGCAACTTTACATTTTGTTGCATCTCTTTTACTAAGATTTCTATGAAATTGAGTACTTAAAAGTACAACATCCATTTATTCTTTGTGCTCCTTTATGGAATGATTAACAAAGAAAGTATTACTGTCTAAAATATAAATGGATGCTTGCACATTCATTTTCAGAACTTCTAAGTTCTGGACAGGAGTTTTACAAGTTTCACTTGTCATATGACATATAGAAACATAATGGATCTAAAGAGATAGCAACCATTCGAGATAATGACTATGATGATGTGACAAATAAATCACTCACTCCATGTCAATTTCTCAAACAATTTGGCTGAATTAAATCTCCAAATCATTGGAGGATAGCAAGTTTAGGGGGAGAATTTTTTGAAGCTTACTTCAACATGTGAGACCCATTATGGTCTCCACATCTTGGAAATATCATGCATTTGTCTACTAAATATCATGTATGAGTTTTTGTGCTTACTCACAATAAAATCTTTTGGGACTTAATTTAGATGGTGAAGAATTTTTGTTTGGTGGGCATCACACCACTAACACAAGTGTAGGAGACTACAGTCATCCTACAAGTATTTCAGCATTAATCGTTGATACACTCATGTATCTGATTCTACAAATACCCTTATGTGTTTTCATGATATCCTTTCTGGTTTCCATACTGAAACCAATTACTTAGAGTAGTGATGTGGATTAGTACTCGGTACAATGGATATGAAAACTAAATACTTGTGGCAATTTTCTTTTGTACCATCTAAGGTGTATTATACATACATCAACCCCATATCATATGTTGCGTAAAAAAAATTCTCTCTTGAGGAAATTCAAGATTTAGCATAATTGCTTGGTCATTCTACCTTAGGGTGATGAGAAAATTATTATCAATTCTACTGGTCACAACATCAATCCCTGAAATCATCAGATTTTATGTGCATCACATGCATAATAAGGGAATTGATTTTAAGGTCCTCTGACCTTAATTTTGAATATGAGCATCCAATTTCTTGTTCAAGAATATGCACCTGGCTCTATTTAACCATCTGTGGATGAACTAGGTACTTTAATATGCACATTGATGCATAATATAGTCCCATGTGTACCACTTGAGGTGATACAAATTTTGCTAAACTCTTTGCTCAAATTATTCAATTTTGGAGCAATGATCCTGGACTAGTTGAATCTCCATCGAGAGACTCAAACTTTTACATGACCTAGATAGAATTGCAAATTACCAACATCGGTTGGTGGAATGTGAACATACACATCGCATTCATTTCAAATTCAACAAACTGCAATCATACTGCTCCCTCAGTTGCAGTTAGTACATGGAGATATATTTGACTTCCAGTCAAATTCTATCCCACATGCGAGTTAGTTATGTCTTTGCACATACTAATATCACCACCTCAGCATACATTTATGGGCATTGGAGATCCTAGAGGTATCATCCGTCATTCATAGCATGCCTTGGATCGTCCGTTGGGGATTTATATTCAAAACCCGTATGCTGCTCATTTTGAGGATGATTCCAGGCATTAGGGGGAGATTTATACCACATATATAATGCCAGGAATTAGGAGTGAATGTCACATATTGACATCCCCCTCACACATATCCATCCATGTACTAAAGAATCTAAACTATAAGTTCAGAATCTTATATTTGCAAACCAATGCAAATAATCTGCCAAATGCATTTACTCACTATAGGTGTCATGATTTCCAACCTTATTTGTGCCAGAAAGAGTGGAGGTACCTTTTCAAAACCACTCAACTCCCTATAAGAGGGGGATAAGTATGGTCACAAGGGATATAGCTTCTCACAAGCTTTTATGGAAACAAAATGAGTAAATGCTAAATCAACATCAAGTTGATTGGCACCTTATGGATATTCACTGTCCAAAGCCTATGGATGTTTTACGTCCAAAAGCCCAGCATATGTGTACACTCATTTAGGCGTTGGGTCGTTGGAACGCCCTAGCTCTGTCATTGTGGGAATTGACATTGAGTTCAGTGGTAAATATTTTCACAAGTGATATTGGTTCTATTGAATCAATCATTCAAAGTCTACAAATGTCGACATTTCTCCATGTTATATTGCCGTACACCTACTGGATCCAGACCAAAAGTCCTAGGCAAGAGTGTTTTATTTACACTCATTTTGGGTCAAATCAAAGGTGGCAATTAAGGAGAATTGCTCTTGCTAAACAATGATTGAGTAATGCATTACTCTCATAATGCTTTCCTTACGGAAGCAAGGTGGTGAGATAGCAAGAGCTTGTAGCATATGGTTTCACACAGATACCTAGCTAACATACCCTCGGTATGTGTGAAAATTATGTTCCTATATATTTGATCATTGACAGATCTTATGAATTTGATAGATTCAAGTATACAAGTTCCAATGGACTTTGTGGACTGAATCAAAATCGCAACATATGTTGTGTACAACTCATCAAGTTACTTCATGACTTGAAACAGTTAGGTTGATTGTGGTACAACCAGCTGGGTGAGTTCCTTCCTTGGAAGGGTTGCTCCCAACCATGATGATTGTGCATGTGTGTTTGTATCAATCCTAATTGGATTTTCTATCATCTCCAATCACACACAATAAATCATGCAATCATTTTAAGACGGATTGATTATGAGATGATGATTTGGATAAAACCGAATCATGCTTAAGTCTACAAACTTAAGTACATACATCGGTCTACCAATATCAATGATATTGGGCATCATATCCATCAACACTAGTCATTTAATCCCTAAAGTGGATCAATATCCATTTAGACCCTGGGATTAAACCTTTGTGCCATCAAAGCGCATATGTATCTTGCAAATCGCAACAGGCCTGATATTGCATTTGCAGATATTTGCTAGCTTAAAATAGCGCATCTCCATCACTGCCATTTGGCGGAAGGATATGGTACTAAAGGAATTTGACTTGTCATTGGATAAGTTGAGATGTGATCATAGTGGGATATGAATATACTGGCCAACTAATCCCCATAATGTATGCCAGATCATAGACTGATCTCTTTGTGGTAGAATTCTCATAGGAGTTGTCATAGACTCTAATGATTATTCCCACATATCATTCCGAAATCTAACATGTGCATGTATGACTTCGTTGAGTGATCAATTGTGATTCCGTCGAATCACTAGCTATTATCTATCAAGATAATGGTACTTGTATTGCTTGGATGTAAACAGGTTATGTGAGTACAATAACACTATATTGTCCACAAAATGGTTTATTCTCATGTACATTTTAGGAATAACCATTTTGCAAATTCAACATGTGAGTATTTCGCAAGTATATTCACAAAGTCTCTACCAACTTTCACACTTCCAAAAGTGTTTGTAGAATTGGTATGTGACGACTTTGAGATTTGCAAGATTCAGGGGGAGTCTCCTCATGAATTATAACCTATTCATGCATCATATTGTACTTTTTCTTTTATGAGTTTTCCTTTGAAGGTTTCTCATGTAAAAGTTTTTAATGAGGCAATATCAATACAAGAATATATGTCATATCTTCTATTTTCCCCACAGGGGTTTTTAAAGGAGGTATCCAAGACATATCATGTCATATTCTCTCCCTTCAAAGGAGTTTTGAGACAATATCAAAGACATGCATTGCTCCGAAATTCTTATGGGTTTGTGATCGAGCAATGATCATATATGCCGTACCATTTTCTCCTTATTTTTCCCATTGGGTTTTAAAGGAGTTTTGATGGCATATCCACATATACATTCTTCATATTTTTCCCACAGGGTTTTTGGAGGAATCAACTAATACATTGATCTTGGCTGGAGTTGATCAAGGGGGAGTGTTGTGAATCAATTAATTAGTGATCAACACCCAGCAACTGCCACCGGCGGTTGCCATCGAAAGGGTCTCACATCCTTTCACCATGACCATCCATCATGTATATATATATATGTACAAACAGATCAATGGAATACATAGAGATTTCACTCTTGTCATTTGTCTCCCATTTACAATTGCACTTCTAACAAAAAATATCTGATAAAATAAAAGGAGGGAAAAAAGGTAGGGAGAGCTGTTGGCGGGTAGAGATGGCGGCCAGCTACTTCCCGCCACATCACCCTCCGTTTTGGAATCTTTCGCTGTTCCTGAGCAGCGGCTCATTGACGCATGCGCCGCGCTGCTGGTGCTTCAGGGTTCAGAGAATTCGACTGCTAGTGGAGGAAGGTAGAGAAATTTGGAAAAATGGCACCTAATTGGGAGGCCTCTTTACATTTAGCACTCAATTCGCGGCCTTTTCAAAAATTAACATCCTGAGCACGAATTCTTTCAAAAAGAGAGACTCACCTCATATTTTATTATTTTCCTTACATCTGGCACTATTCACTCATGTGGATGGACCAAAATACCCCTTGGCCATATCCACACATGAATCACACGCACGACCGCACGGTCAAACGCCGCTGCCTTCTCCCTGACGAACCCTAGCGAACCGGGCCGCCGCCTCCGCCAGTCCGTCCGCCGCCGACGCAGCTCCACCTTCCCTCCGCCCCCGCCAGTCCGCCGTCGACGTTGGTCCGCCTCCCCTCCGCCCCCTCTGCCTTTGGCGCAGCTCTGCCTCCCCTGCGCCCCTGCCTCCGCCAGTTCGCCGCTGTGAGGCTGGTCCGCCTCCCAACCGTGCGGGCTTGCGCCGCGATTTGAGGGAGGCGGGTAAGGCCACCCGCAGCCGCAGAGGCCAGCCGCGGCCACGACGGCTAGGGGCTGCCACAAGCATGATGATCCCCTTCGAGATCCCTCCTGGGTAAGGCAGCAACCCAATCCTCTCGTTTTGTTATAAATTGCTTGTTTGAAATAGAAAGATGTGCAACCGTGACTGAAGAGGAAGATTAGGATTCAACTAACTGATACACACACTTTGCATTTTTTTTGTTGGTACTCGGTAGGATCGATCCGGATGCAGCATTTAGATTGTGTGTTCATATATCTCAATTCTCAGCCAAGCTAGATGATGGAAACTGTGTTTTTGTGCCATGAAAATATGTTGAATGGATGTTGACATTTCTTAACGTAATCACCTAAGAACAGGTTTGGAACCCATCCTGGTAATAGCGCCAGAAATGCTGGTTGGTAATCTTAATGTTACAAGAATCCGCAAGGGGAAATATGAGATAACTACCAATTTTACCTTTTGGCAAAAAGGACTCATCTTTTTAAGTCTGAGAGCGAGACTTTTCTCGGCGATCAATTCCACTCGTCACCCCATTCCCGAGAAATAGATGGAGGTGACTTTTGTATTTCCCGTCACACCCTTCTTGTTTTCTTAGGCTTTATTGGAGTGGTGGGAAGTCGCTGGGGCTGTGGCTCCGTCCATGCCCCTGATTGCTCATTTTTGCCCTGCAGTGTATAGCATTTCTCTTTTGTTGCCTGAAATCAGAACATCAAGTTCCTCTTCCCAATGCGGAATCAGATCATTCCGGCTCCGACATTGATCCTTGCGTTGGCCTCACTTAGGAATGGTCTCCCAAGAATGAGAGGCATTCCCTCATCATCTTGCATATCAAGAACCACGAAATCCGCAAAGATGCATGAACCTTGGATGAATACCAATAAGTTCTCTACTATCCCCTCTGGATGTCGGATCGATGCATCAGCAAGCTGGACGACCGTCGCAGTTGGAGTTAGAGCTAGATATCCCAATTGTTCAAACATGGCCTTGGACATAAGGTTAACACTTGCACCAAGGTCGCAGAGAGCATGCTTAATCTTCTGGTAATATATCTTGCAGGTGATAGCCGGATAACCAGGATCCTTCTTGTGTGTGATTGTTGAAGATTCCCATGGGTCAAGTACCTATTGTATAGGCTTCCCTGCATAGTCAGTGGCTTGTGCCCGCCCAGAATGCTTACCCCATCTGGTGGACACTACACAAACATTTTCACAGGAAGATACGGGTTGCCCCGGGATCTTCCTGTCTTTAGCAGAGGGAACCAAAGCTGCTAATTGAGCCAACTGGGTTTCTATCATCTTATTAAAGCTCAACTGGTTTTTAGGAGTAGAAGAAAGGCTATCAATTTTAACATTAAGGCTCTCGAAAGCCTTATCATAGGTAGCTGTTTTCTTATTAAATCCTTCATTAATCTTAGCTTGCCCAAAGACTAGATCTTTCAAGGAAGGTTGGTTTGGGTTGAAAGTATTACCTTGATTACCTCTTTGATAATAAGGGCGCGATTGATTCCACGTTTGACCTCCTTGTGGACGATAACCGTTGTTGTTGCCGTTTATGTACATCACATCCTCCTGAGTAGTAGGACAGTAATTCCCTGAATGCCCAGTATTACGACAGACTTCGCAAGTCATGCGAGCATCCATAGCTTGAGTAGTGGTGGCCATGGCAGCCTTCTCATTGGCTATATCATCCATTCTCTTCATCATTAGGTCCATCTTGGCGTGTAACATATCCGCTTCCTTGACGGTATGTGTACCCCTTTGACGTAGCTGGAGTCGATCATCACTCCACCCTTGATTGGTAACCATCTTCTCAATCAGTGTAGTAGCTTCAGTGATAGTAAGAGAGAAGAAAGCCCCTCCAGCTGCAGCATCAATATGGCCTCGGGCTGTCGGAGTCAGCCCATTATAGAAACTCTGAAGAATAAGCCAGTTGTCCATCCTATGATGAGGACAAGCCAGGATGTACTCCTAGAGTCTCTCCCAAGCTTCGGGGATAGTCTCATTTGTTGCTTGCTGGAAACTCAAAATTCGCCCCGAAGGACATTGGTTTTGCCCAACGGAAAGAACTTCGCGAGGAATACTGCGGAGCACTTTGCCCAAGTGTTAATCTCTGCACGGTTAGCATAGAACCATTGCTTTGCCTTTCCCAAGAGGGAGAAGGGAAACAGTCGCAGACAAATAGCATCTTCCTCCACTCTCGTATAGTGAAGGTACTGCATAGTTCCAGGAACTGCTGCAGGTGGGCACTCGCGTCTTCATTAGGCTTGCCACATAATGGGCTAGCCTGTACCATCGTAATTAAGCCAGTCTTGATCTCGAAGTTTTCATTCCCAGTGTTGATCACGGGGCCTATCGGCACCTGGTCAGCAGAGGGAGCGGAGTACTCGCGGAGAGTCTTCTCGACAGGATTGGCCATGGAAGTTGATGCGGATGGCACAAAGGAAGCTGGATCGACTTCCGAACGTTCACGCGAAGGAGAGCCGAAATGATTTCGTGCCTTCCTTACGAGTGACTCAGGATCTTCAGTAAAATTCGACGGTAAGTCGAAACCAGTAATGCACTACATGTCTTCATCATCAATAGACAAAGAAGACAATCCAAGTTAGCCTGCATTGAGAACTATTTTATTCCTGTCATGATTATAAACATATGCAAAGTGTTGATATGTCATCCTTAAGCCTTCCCTGGCAACGGCGCTAGAAATGCTTGTTGACATTTCTTAACGCAATCACCTAAGAACAGGTTTGGAACCCATCCTGGTAATAGCGCCAGAAATGCTGGTTGGTAAATCTTAACGTTACAAGAATCCGCAAGCGCACGGAAGTACTATTGTAGCATTTCCCTAAAGGAGTATTCCTAAGGGTATCGAATCCAAGGAAGGCATTGGCGGAATGACAAGATCAACTCTATTGCAATGAGTATAGATCATAGACGGAAATAAACCAGACACTCAAGTGCAGGGGTAAAATATAATTATGGGGGTAGTGTGATCACACACACACACACTCACTCTCTCTCTAAAGGGACCTAGGCATAGGAGGCGACATACGAGTTAGTTGTAGGTTCTTATGTACTATACACATAAAGCTGGTAGGAACGAGTTAGATACACTAGCGTTGAAGAACATTGACTTACGCACCCAGGTAGCACGGGGAGATAACCTCCCGCGTTGCTTCCGCACAACTCCAGTTGTTATATTTTAGACTCCTACAGCTTATCCGAACGTGGGGGATTTCAGAGGGACCAACGGCTGTCACTACCGCGGCCTACCCCAAGACAAACTGTGGGATAAATTCATAAGTAAGGTAGCTACACAACCCAAGCACCATGCTTACATTGTTAGCCGGACTTGACCGGCCCGGGCTATTGTGACCTAGGTCAAGCCACCAGATAAACTAGCCAATTACACCGAGTACTGTAGCTTAAGCACATACTTCATACAATGCAGCCATGTCATCTAATTAGATCAAACCAGGTTAGGTACACAAACGGATTCGTGTTTTCCTATGTCTGTTCAATTGGATCAAAGGGTCGTGTTCGCGAAGAACACGAGCCTCTAACTTATGAACAAACACTAGAAACATGTGAAAGTCACCCATCAAGTGGATCGAAAGGCCTTGTTCATCAAGAACAGGAGCCTCTAAATGATGAACAGATGAAGAACACATGAACAAATGACTAATGCATACTAACACAACTTTATATGAAATAGATAAATAACTGAAGTAGATCAAAGTCATACAAATGAAATAAGATACAAGAGAGCTCATACCTAGATCCCAAAGTAGACTTGGAACCTGAATTAGAACTACTCTAGCCTACCTCCTAGCCTTGAGACTAAAAGTGAGAGAGGTATTGCAAGTGTGGATGGTTCATAAGTGAGCCCCCTCTCCTTCTATTTATAGGCCCGGGCACCGGCGAGGAATGGGTGCAAAAACCCCGGGGATGGCGCCTAGGACCAATGAGGAGACACCACGTGGAAGCACAGGAGAGGCCGAGCCAAGGTCGGTTCGGCCGACTTGTGGGGTCGGCCGACCCCCTGGTGGGCCCCCCTGGCTCGTGCTTTCTCCTGGTGGCTGTCCTGTGGGTCCTTAGGTCGGTTCCTGGTGTCCACCCTGTTTTGGTGCGGTTTGCATGCCTTTGTGGGCCCATGGATCCATGTGATGTCCACGTGTCACACTCTGATTCGTCGGGGGTTGCTTCACTTGGATTGCTTGCATGGCATGCATGCATGGCTCCCTAGTTGGCAAGTGTGCATGCATAGCATCATTGTTGGCAGCCCACCTAGGATGAGGTGATGTGGCATGGACCATAGAAGGTGAGTTCGGCACTCTTTTCCTGCTTATTTTCTTGCAATCAAATAATCTCCAAGGACAAGTGGAACTACATTATTCTTAACTAAATACGTGTAAGAAATGCCTTATGCTCCTTTATTCATGAGTATATTGACGGCTAAAGTAGGCACTTAACGGCCGTCAACAATGGACTGTTGATTGTCGGTATTGTAACATGGAGATGATAGAGAAGGAACTGGCCGAAAGGGTTAAATGGGGTAGCTCGCAGCGGCTTAAAATTTGTGAATTTGACATGAGTAGTGATGGAGAAAGGGGATTGGTGGATGATAATGTGTTGTCTTGTGCTTTCTCTGAAAGGAAGACAGAGCAGAAGCTATTTTTGTATGTGGATGTTGAGGACAGACCTTTGGAATTGGGTTCTAAGTCATGTGTTTCAGAGGTAGTAATGAGCAGCAATGCAGTGACAGATGTTGGTAGTAGACAAGTTAATTCCAGCAATGAGCCTCCTGCAATTGATGCAATTGATTGGGACAGTCTTGAGATACTACCATTTATAGAAGAGCAAATTGGTTCAGCTAGGCCACTGGTTGATGAAGATGCTATGTATGAATTTCTTGGGCTTAGAGAGGAGGATGAGAGGGCAGAGAAAGAAGCTGCAGAAAAGGAGAATGAAGTTCCTGATGATGTTGACCTAGAAGGTGCAGAATTGCTAGTTGATGATGTGATCCCTGGGGAGGAAGCTATTGATTATGATAGGGATGACCCTCCAATGCATGTTGGTGCCATATACAAAACTATGAGAGAGTTTCGAGCAGCTGCGAAGCATCATGCTATAAAGAGACAATTTGAGATGGGGACAGAAAATTCTAATAAGAAAAGATTTAGAGGATATTGCAAAGCTGATGGTTGTACATGGGCTATTGTTGCAAGGTTGATGCCTGATGAAAAGCAAGTCAGGGTACAATTTTTTGCTAACCTTCTATAGCTAACAATTTGTTTCCTTTTTACAACCTAAGTGCCTTTGTATGTCACTAACCTTTTTTCCCTTTTGGCAGGTTACTGTAAATACGGGTGAACATTTTTGTTTCACAACGGGGAGAGTGAGAACCAAGATGGCATCTTATCATTGGGTAGCTGAGAAAGTAATTCCATATCTTATGAAAGATCCAAACATGGGTCCATGGAAATTGCAAAAGGAATTAGAGGATAAGTATAATGTAAGAATAGTGTCAGGGTTCTCTACCGCCGACAATAAATTTGTATCGGATCGTGTGTCGGACCCGGATGGTTGGCACAGGAGACACGAGGGTTTATACTGGTTCGGGCCTCCTGAGAGTAATACCCTACGTCCAGTTTCGAGTGGTCGTGTTCTTAGGCCAGGGATGTCTGTAGTAGGAGTTACAAACTAGTTGATCAGTCAGCCCCTCAAACGGTTGCACTCCTCCCCCTTTTATAGACGCAAGGGTGAGGGGCAAAGAGGGAATACAAAAATGTGCTACGGTGCTACGGTGTTGGGTGGTCTTTTCCCATGTCGATGTCCGTCAGGAGGCATTGAAGTGCACTGAGCTGTAGTGGCATTGGCGGTTACCGCGTGTGCGGGCGGCACTGTTTATTCTGAATACTTGGTGCCTTCTCCGAGTTCCTCCTTAGATGACTCAGCTCCCTTGAGAGTTGATTAGGCCCGCCACATTATGGCCTAAGTGTAGGTAGGTGCCGCCTGTAGATGGTCATTGAGTACCTGCTCTGACAGGGTGGTGTGCAGCAGGGGTTGGACGGGACGATGTGTTGGAGGCCGTGCGGGCGCACAGTGCGGCATTACGGCTCCTGTCAGAACAAGCCGCCCTCGCGTCCCGCCAGCTGGGGTGTTTGCATGGCGTGGAGAACCGGAGCCTTGCGTGTCGTCGCGGGGAAGTTCGAGCATCGGGGCAGTGCCACGTTCGTGTGGGGCCCCTGATCCCGCCCTCCGACCTCCATGTGTGGGCCCCGCCTTAGTCAGAGACGGAGACCACTCGTGCGAACGGGTAGTCGGAGGCGAGGCGGAAAGTACTCGTGTGAGGCAGAAGGTTGTCGTGCGAGGCGGAAGGTTGTCGTGCGAGGCGGAGAGTAGTCGGAGATGAGGTGTCTTGTCGATGAGGGTCTTGACGAAGATCTGCATCTCTCCCTGTCCTGGATCTTAGCGTTGACGCTGTCAATGGTGTCAGTAGACTCCATCCCGAGGGTGATTATCTCGTTGCTTAGGGGGCCCTAATCCAGGCCCTCATCAGTAGCCCCCGAGCCCACTAGGGAGTTGTAGACTCACTTGTGGGGTTTTAATCCTGAAATGTTGCTGCCGTTTCGAAATCTCCGGTCAAGGCGGTCGTGGCCACATCAGCGGTCACGCCCGTCGTGGTGGTCGTGGCTGACGTGGCTGATATGACGGGTTGAGAGGACGGCGCGCAGTTGGTTCAGACTCACGGGCCCACCTGGCGTCGAACCGTCGTGCAGGCGTGCGCTAGTTACCCCGGGGGCGCACCCTCTGAGTGGGCGGCTTTTCGGCGCGGTGGGGCCAACATTCAAGGCCAGCGCCCACGTCTGCTTCTTATTAACCGTGCGCCGGTTGGGCTTCAAACCATTTGCTGCCCCAATCTTCGCCATAGCCATCACCGCCTACTCCTCTGTTCTTCGCATCTGCTGCACCGTCACCGCTTCTTCCACTCGTGCCGTGTCCAGAAGCTTGACGGCGCCATGTCGAACTGGACTCGCTCCAATGTCACCCGCGCGACTCTCCACCACCTCGTCGCCGCCGGGCAGCTGCCGGTGCCCACCACCGTGGAGGATTGGAAGGTGCTGGGGGATGAGTCCGTCCCACGTCCACCACCGGGCTACGTCGTCTTGTTCGTGGCATTCCACGAGCGCGTCTTCTCCGTCCCCGCCAGGCGGTTCATCCGCGCAGTGCTCTGGGTGTACAGGCTTCAACTCCAGCACCTCAACCTGAACAGCATCCAGTAGATGGCGGCATTCGAGGCATTGTGCGAGGGGTACCTGGGAGTGGGAGCTCACTAGCACCTCTTCCGGTACTTCTTCAAGTTCATCTGCTTGAAGGATGGTGGGATCCCGGTGATGATCGGATGCGCCAACCTCCAGATGAAGCTGGGTAGGGGGGACGAGTACATCCCCTTCACGCTGACGAGCTCCAATAGCGGCTGGCACAAGGGTTGGTTCTACCTCAAGAATGACCCTGAGTACCCATTGCCGGAGTACACCGGTGCCTCGATCGCCGAGGCACCGAAGAATTGGAGCCACGGGCCCCCGGAGGCGGAGCAGTTGAAGCTGCTCAAGGATTGCTGGGTGGTCCTGACCTGGCTTCGCAACGCCGGGGTCGACTTGGCGGCTGTCATCGGACAGTACCATGTGTTGGGGATCGTCCCGCTCCGGCGGCGGGCCCAGCGCATTTGCCAGATGACGCCCAGCAGGGCTCCCTTCGAAGGGATCGTGAGGGTGCCTGAGTTGCCTTCATTGGATGAGATCCAGCGCCGCATGGGGATGGCCATCGGGAAGGTGTCATACTTGTGGCCTCTGTCCCGACTTCTGCCCATGCTCCCCCAAGAGGGAACCAAAAAAGACGTAAGTTTTCCTCCTTTTCGACTAGCCTTCCGACTAGTTTTGGAGTCTTTTGTTGATTGCGTCTTCTCAGAGCTCTTGGCTGTCCTCGTGATTCCTTTCTTTTTTCTTGTTCTTGGCTGAAGCCCATGGACCCTATCCCTGTGAAGCCTCCTCTCCCCCAGGACGCGATACGAAATCGCTCCAACACCGCCGCGGAGAAGAGGAGGGCCGACCGCAAGGCCAAGCATAAGGAAGAGGAGATCACGAAGCGCGAGCGAAATGACCACCGTGCCAAGTGCCGGAAGCTGAAGGAGATCGCCGTTTCGTCGGACGAGGATCCCTCACCGTCGCCACCGTGGTCCGGCGATGAGAAGAGCGCCAACGTTGACTGGAGCGCTCTGTCGATGCTGTCTGCGTCGCCCCCTCATCATCGGCAGGCCACGGAGGCCAGCTCGAGACGGCGGCTAGAGCCGGCCGGCCATGAGCAGGGGACGAGCTCCAGCTCGCACCCGACTCCACGCCCTGCCCAAGAGGACCGGAGGGTGACCTGCTCTCGGGCGGGCCTCGTCAGCCATCATCCTCCAAGGGAGAGGAGGAATTCTCCGTGGCGGAACGACCCGTCCAGGCAGCCGACAGACCGTGATTCATCCTCCCACCGCTCCTCCGGCGACACAAAGCAGCGGGAGTTGCGCTCCCCGAAGAGGAGGTCGCCGTCCGAGGTGAGATCGATGCCGCCAGCGTCTTCTCCGAGCGTGCCGCAGGAGGTGAACACGAGCGCGCCCCCGCGGCGCCTTCAATTCTTGGTCATCCGGGGCGGCGGAGCCCTGGTCGTGCATGTCGCCCTCGCCCCAGGTGGGGGTCAGAGACCGTCTTTCGATGCGGCGGTAGGCAAGAGATCAGCCCCCGAGTCGTCGGGCGTGGCTTCTAGGCCCATCAAGCGGGCCCGCGTCACTTCCTCCACATACGTACTATCTTGCGACATCTCATTTTTTCGTTCTTGCCATTCTTCGTTCGCCTTTCGATTTGCTTTTTCGTGCCATTTGCTCCGACACCGGTGCGCTCAGCCTCACGCCGCAGAAACGCGCGGTCCTTCGTCCGAGCCCCGCCTGGCGACCTCTCCGCCTGTGTCGACAACAATGCAGGCCGAGAGCAGGACTATCGAGGCGGTCATGGTCCCCGAGGCGGTAGTGCCTCCACTGGCATCAGAGGTTGGTGGAGCGGTCGGGGGGCAAATAGGCCCCGGGGAGGTTGAGCCCCCGGCGGAGCCCATCATCGATCGTGACGAAGGCGCGTCGACGGCTCCCGAGGCAGGCGTGCCTCCAGCGTCGCATGCCGGTGAAAGCAATGCCGAGGCGCTGGCAGTCCCCGAGACGTCCGACCAGCCCCAGGAGGCCACTGACCTTGGAAGTCCCGGCCTCTCGAGCGATGACATCGCCGCCTTCGGAGCCGAACTGGAACGACGCCTGTCGGGGCCGGAGGAGCCAGCAACCGAGGCGGCTGTGCCATCCACCTCCGCAGCTACGGCCGTGGTCGAGATGGTCAGGGTCAGCCCTGAGGAGCTCACGACCAAGGCGGTTGAGACGGAGCCGGACGCCGTCATGCCTTCAACGTCCACCGCGAATGAGGCGGTGCCTCCTGCAAGCGTAGCAGTGTCTACTGCAAGTGACGTGAAGGTAGTGCTGGTCACGGACTCGGCCCGCCCGGACTCAGAGGTGCCCGCCGCGCCTGAAGATGTGGTAGGCGGTGTGTCCCCGGATACGATCCGGGAAGTCGGGGAGAGCTCGGGAGCTTGCCCCTTTTCGGCTGCGGAGTCGCTGTCGACACCACTGGACGAGGAAAAGCACATCCTCGACCCCGTACGCTCCTCGTGGACCGGGACCCACGAGGCTGAGCCACATGACGACGAGGACGAAGAGGCTGCGTCCCGTCACCGCCTCGAATGGGGCATGAAGTGGGCGGAACGAGCGGTCAACGAGCTCGTCCTCCCCGCCACAACGGTTAGTTTGCCGAGCTCAATCTTGGTCTTGTTTCTTTGTCTTTGCAGATGTCGCTGTAGATAATATTCTACTCGGAACGGGTGCTTGCGAGCTGCGGCGCCAAGAAGGCACGCGCCATCGAGGAGCTCCAGGCCGAGAAGTCCCAGCAGGAGATGCGGTTGGTGGCCGCCCGATTAGCTGTTGTGGGGGCGGTGGCAAACAAAGCGTCGACAAGGACCACCCTCGAAGCTGCGGTAAAGTCTACGAAGGACTGTGCAATGGCTGCACAGTCAGCTGCAGACGCCGCCATGACGGAGAGGGCGACGCTTGAGACGAAGCTTGCCCAAGCGGAGGCAACAGCCACGGAGCTGCGCACCGCCGCCGCGACTGCCACCGAGGCTGCTCAGGCTATCGCTGCTGTAGCAACTGTCGTTGAAGCTGCTTCCCAGGCCACCACACAGGAGAAGGCAGCGCTCAAGAAGAAGGTGGCTGAGCTAGAGCAGGACTTGGTCCTCACCGGGGTGGACCTCAGGACGGCCAACAAGCAGGTGGGTGACCTCGCCGCCAAGCTGCAGGAAGCTAATGACGAGGGAACCCAGCTCCGTGACGGCAATGCCAAGCTGGCGCAAGACCTTGATGGTGAGCAAACGAACTGTTTTAGCTTCAGTAGTGCTCTTTTCTTCGTGTTGCTTGTCTGTGATGTTGACTTGTCTTCTCGTGTCGGCAGGGCTCCGCGTGGCTCGCGCCGCATTGGCCAAGAGGCTCGTGGAGGAGGCGGAAAAAATTACCGCCGCTGAGCTCAAGATCCACGATATGACGGGGACGGCCAAAAACTTGTCGGACCAGCTCTCGAGTATGATCCTTTAGCCTTGTCCCTCCCTTCTTCTGCTCGTGCTCCTCTCAATTAACCTCTGGCTCATTTTCCTTCTTCAGAGGTCAAGGCTGAGCTCGAGGAGTCCCGGAAAGCTCAGCACGAGACGGAGGTGATACGCCAGAAGGACCTCTCGGACCGCGCTAAATTCGGCCGGTTTGTCAATCGGATCTTGTCGGATCTTGGCGTTCCATCCGTTCATATGCCTCCTCATGTGCTTGCGGATCGAGTGGCGCTTCTCTCGGGTGTAGCCAAGGAGTGAGAGCTAGCGACATCTCGGATGGTGGTGCACCGGGTTCTTGCGATGTTCGACTCGCACTACAAGGGGTTGGACCGCAAGGCGTTGAGCGGCGGCTGGGCCCCCGGCTACTCGGACAAGGAGTACGACAAGCTCGAGGAGGACTGCGCCACCTTCGCCCGCGCCATGACCGATGCAACGATGAAGGACCTCGACCTGATCCCAAAAGACACACTAGAAGTCGAAGACAACTCCAGGCTTTCTAGTTAGATGTATCAGTTTGTATCGTAGATAATCAAGACAAACTCATATGTGTATTGCCTCGAACAGTTTTCATTTTGTTCAAACCTGTCACAGGTGAAACATTCCCCGAGCACTTGGGAACGACTGCGGAACGAAGTAGTGGTACTTAGAAACTCAGGTCGATCGAACTTTACTCTGGAGTCGCGGGGGCGTAGGAGTCGGAGAGCTCGACCAACTTGAGCCGTAAAGTGATGCCACGCATTCGCAGCCCCCGAGCACTTTGGGATGTTCAAAAGTGACATGCGCATTTTTCGTCAAAATCATTTTGGCCGGAGCCCGAGCGGTTACCCAAGCACTTTTTGAAAGAGGTCGGACGGCGACCTGCGGACCTGGGCCACACTCGCAAGTCTTCGCACCGTAGCCGCAGGGGCGTAGGTGCTAGGAGCTTTGAACGAGCGAGCGCCGAGACGCGCATAGATCAACATCTTTTTCTTTCGCAAGATAGGGCGTTCCGCCAAAAAACCATTCGCGCGTGCGATTGGTTACGACAAGTTCGTCAGAGAACTTTGTTTTAAATACGGGAAAACGAAAGGATGGCATCGTGTCCCGGGTAGCCCCGAGCAGGGAGCGTTTCTGCATGGGTGCAGGGACGCTTGCCGCTTAGCCCATGTAAAGAAGATGCCAACGTGAATATTGTGAACTTATGAAAATGTGAATAATAGCACATGGCATTACTCAAGGGTAAAAACGATAGCATATACTAGTTTTTGAATTTGCGAGTAGCGGGTTTTCAATCGGAGAGTACCTCGCTTATGAAATAGACTGGCCACTGCACCTTGAGCGACCTTCCAGGCTCTTCTCGTTCGACCACCAGCGCAGCGCTCACCACTTGGGTTGTCGCAGCCACGTACAGGAGCATCGGTTCTTCTAGTGCCGGCGCTGTGAGCACTAGAGGACTCTTCAGGAGGTTCTTGAGCGAGTTGAGCACTTCTTGAGCCTCGGGCATCCATGTAAAGTGGTCAGACTTCTTCATCAGGCGGTACAACGGCAAGCTGTGCTCTCCGAGCCGAGCGATGAAACGGTTGAGAGCTGCGAGGCAGGTTGTGACGCGCTGTACGCCTTTCAGATTCTAGATTGGTCCCATGTCAGTGATGGTCGAGATCTTCTCGGGATTAGCCTCAATGCTGCATTCCGACACAACAAAGCCGAGGAGCATGCCCCTCGGAACCCCGAAAATGCACTTCTCGGGATTAAGCTTCACCTCGTGTTCTCTCAGCATTGCAAACACTTCTGTAAGGTCGGGGATCAGGTCGCATGTTTTCTTTGACTTGACCACGATGTCATCGACGTACGCCTCGATTATTCGTCCTATAAGATCTCCAAAGACGCGTCGCATGCATCTTTGGAATGTGGCACCCGCGTTTTTGAGCCCGAACGGCATCGAGTTATAACAGTAAGCGCCAAACGGAGTGATGAAGGACGTCGCAAGTTGATCCGCTATGCACATTGCAATTTGGTGGTACCCGGAGTACGCATCGAGAAAACAGAGGGTTTCACACCCTGCCGTTGAATCGACTACCTGATCTATGCGAGGCAAAGGGAACGGGTCCTTGGGACATGCCTTGTTGGGGCCTGTGTAGTCAACACACATCCTTCATTTCTTATTCTTCTTCTTTACAAGTACAGGGTTAGCAAGCCACTCGGGGTGGAATACTTCTTGAATGAACCCTGCACTAAGGAGTTTCTTGATCTCCTCGCCGATGGCCTTGCACTTGTCGTCGTTGAAGCGGCAGAGGCGCTGCTTCACCGGTTTCGATCCCGGCTTGATGTTTAATTTGTGCTCGGCAACCTCTCTCGGGATTCTCTTCATGTCAGAGGGTTTCCATGCGAACACGTCGAGGTTCGCTTTGAGGAAGTCGACGAGCGTGCTTTCCTATTTAGGATCGAGCGCCGTCCCGATACGGAGCGTGCGACCATCATCGGAGACAACTGCATCCTTGATGTCCTTGGCGGGCTCGAAAGAGCAGGCCGCTCGCTTGGACGACTCGGGGATGTCCGGGTCCTCTCGGACCGGATGAGCACCTCAGCGAACTGAAAACACTTTGTATCGCATTCGTATGCGTGCTGGAACGTAGTCCCCACTGTGATGACCCCCTTCGGACCGAGGATCTTCAGCTTGAGATACGTATAGTTGGGCACGACCATAAACTTCACGTAGACCGGCCTCCCGAGGATGGCGTGGTACGTCCCTGTAAACCCTACCACTTCGAAGGTGAGGGTTTCTATGCGGAAGTTCCGCGAAGTCCCAAACGTGACAGGCAGATCGATCTGCCCGAGTGGGAGTGCCTCCGTTCCAGGGACGACCCCATGGAACGGCGTAGGCGATGGGCGCAGTCGGGACCGCTGAATGCCCATGCTGTCGAGCGTCGACATGTACAGGACGTTGAGGCCGCTTCCCCCGTCCATCAGCACCTTGTGGACCCGCTTAGTCACGAACAAAGGAGCCACCATGAGAGGGTAGCATCTTGGCTGCGACACGTGGTCGGGGTGATCTGTACGGTCGAAAGTGATCGGAGTCTCCGACCACTTGAGGTAAGACGGCACGACGGGCTCGGTGTTGTAGATCTCATGCTGGATCAACTTCTCTTGGCATTTCGAAGGTCGTGCCGATGTCCCACCAAAGATCATGTGCACAACACCGTCCTCGTGGGGGTACCCATCCCCTACCTCATCATCGTCGTTGTCGGGGAGGGGCACGTACTTCTTCGAAGGATCCGCAGTCTTGGGCTTGAGCATGCTGTTGACGTAGTTCTTCATCAGGAGGCAATCCTTGAGCGCATGCTTGACAGGTGTCTCGTGGTGGGTGCATGGCGCCTCCAAGAGTTTCTCGAAATGGTCCTTCGGGGGACCGTTCTTAGGCAGATTGTTCTTGGGTCGGGTGGCCTTGCTCTCGACTGCCGCGACGAGGTGATCATCACGGCTACGCTTGTCATTCTTCTTCTTCTTGGACCGCGAGGAGGGCCTCTCGCCGTCGTCCATGACTTGCTTCCCCTTCCCCTGAGGGGTGTTCAGAGTCGCCGCGACCGCCTCCTCCCCGTCGGCATGGTTGGTCGCGATGTCGAGAAGCTCCCGAGTGGTCCTCGGGGTCCTGCGCCCTAGCCGATGGATGATGTAACATCCCTGATGTTTAAGCAACAGTAATCACTATCATTAGTGAGGCTAAGCATGGTGATTAACTTATTGACTTGGTCAAACTTCCAACCCTAGGTCAAACCCCTCAAAGCTGGAGTCAAAACCCTAGATCTCTATACATATCCTTGATGATCTAGCGCTTTCTCCACTTTTCATATAACAACTCAAAAATCGGCCAATATGAAAGTTGTTCATTTTTGCACGGGACACATTTCATTCAATTGGCGGCATTTGAGATTCCAAGAGGAAGACCCTCAAAAGTTTGGTCAAAGTTTAGAGCTGCATGTTGACCTAGCCGAGAAAAACAACAATTTCAAGCCGTTTTTGTTCAAAATCCATGAAGAATTTCATGGGTCGGCCATTGCAAAAGTTGAAGCTGGTTAAGTCCTCTACATCTTTTGCATTGACGGATTTTTAACTTGTATTCAACTTTGAATTGTTTAAACTGGTCAAACATGCTCAGGCTGAAATGTCTGTCGCGCCAGAACGCCCCTGCTCGCTCTAGAGCGCGGGAGCGCGCGCCCCGCCGCGCTGGCCTCCCTCCCGCCTGGGCGTCCGCACAGTCTGTGGGCCCCGCCTGCACCGCCAGGTACTTCGCGCCCGGACACCACCTCCCCGAAGCCCACCGGTCCGGACGACACACGCCAGGGGGGGAACGCAGCGTCGCACCGCGCCCACGCGCGTCGCGTGCGCGCCGTGCACGCACCCTGCGTCACACCCCGGCATGGCTTGTGCCCGCCTTGCCTCCCGCGTGTGCGCGCCCACGTAAAGGCCAGGAGCCCGCGTCGACCTTCCCGCTCACCGTCGCCCATAAAAAGCACCGGAGCGCCACCACGCCACGCGCATCCGCAACTCCGCCGCCGCCATTGGCGCCCCACCGTGGACCTCCACCCTCCGCCCCATCTCGCACCCGTGCCAGCCCCCGTGAGCCACCGCTAGGCCCCAATGCAACCTCCAGTGCCGCATCTTGTCGTGCACGGCCCGCCTAGCTCGCCGGAACCTGCGCCGCTGCGGCAGCTCGGCCACTGCTCCACCGCCGTGCCTTGCCGGCGCCTTACCTTGCCCCGCTCCGGCGCTGGACCGAGCCTAGGTGAGCACCACAACGCCCCCGACCACTTCCCCGCCTAGCTCCGGCCGCCGGCTCGCCGGATTCCGGCCGGCAGCGCCGCCGCTCGTGCCAAGGACCACATTGCGAGGTTCCTTTCCTTCCCTGGGGCTAAAAAGAGAAACCAGGGGTCCTTTTGTAAACCCGAGGGCATATGTGTGAGCAGAAAGTTCTATCCAGGGACCTATCGGCAAAAGAGATTCTTCTCTTTTGTTTTAAATCTGCTGAGTCTTGTAAAATCGATATCAATTCACAGAAAAATCACAAAAAATGCAAACTCAACTGTTCTGGAATGCTTGTGAAGAACCCTAACTTTTCTACAAAGGGAGTTTTCAAATTTCAATGTAGTTTGTAAATAATTTTGAATTTACCTTTTTGGATAGATCTGAAATAATTCAAATTCTATGCATGATTTGAAGCTGAATTTTGGATATGTTGTTTGCCATTTCATGTTTGTCTTCTGGTTTAAATTTGGCACAAAGTTATTTAATATATCTTTAATTATGAATTAAAGTTTGTTTTCAGCATTGTTTCTGTTTCTGATTTATGTAAATTAATCTGTTGATCTTTTAAATCCCATCTTTTTTCTATGATCCTGTTTCATGATTTTGCACCCATGATAATTAGTAGAGGTGTTTTTATCATGTTTTATAGGATCAAGTAATTTTAGCACAAATTTACCCTTCCTTCATAAATTTAAATTAATTTAAATTTTCTTTGCTGAGTAAGTGCATATCTCTTCATGATTAGGTGTTTTGAACCTCCACATGAATCTCTAGCTCATGTTGTGGTATATTTATTTTTTTGTATGATTTATTCTTGTTTTTAATGAAGGAACCTAGTTGTATTTTTCATGCTAAGTGTATGGCTTGGATTGATCTAAATTTTCAGCAGTAGCTCATGTGTAGTGTGTTGTGCCTCTCTGTAAAGTTTCATGGTCATGTTGTTTGTATTTCTTCCACAATGAATTTTCAAAGTAAATCAAGCTTAATCCTTGAATTAAAAGAAAAATAGAAATCACCTTTGTTTTCTTTTTAAATCTTTGGGTTAAACCTCACCAAATCACACCCTGAACAACACCCCATAATTTGGTGAAGAAAAATTAATTAATTAATATAGATGTGCACGCAATCACCATCAAATAAGGTGATAAACCACTCACACATACCCCTTTCTTTGATAGGAAGAGTATGCTGGATATATCCTTATCCAGGTGAATGTGGTCACCCATACACCCCCACATTTACCATTCAATTCTAAACTATGTTCTCACTCCTTAGTTATAAATACATGAAATTAATGCATATGCATGTCGTGTAGAACTTCCGGACGGAAACTACGAGTTGGTGCCGGAATCCGAGGGAGATCTCGCTGAAGGAGAAGTGAACGTGGTGGAAGTGCAGCAAGACCCGAACCAAAGTTCGGAGGACTTCGTCACTGACTTTGCTAGTGAAGGCAAGCCCCGGAGCATAACCCAGTTTTCTAACTTTTACAATTATGCTTGTCTATATTTGTGCATTTACGTTTCAGGAGTTGAATTGAAACCCTAGATGCATGATCATAGGTTCCTATGCTCAAATACTAGCATGATAGGTCGCTAGTTGCCATGCTCTAAGGACACGGTAAAAGTCGAGTGATGTTCGTCACTCGCGAGCTATAGGTTTCTTATGTTGGAATCAAAAGATTTTATAAATGGATATGCTCATGTGGTAAGAGCATGGGACCGGCTCTGGCCAGTAGGTCTGTGGTTAAGCGTTTGAACGTACTAAACATTTGCTGAGAATGGGACCGGTAAGCCTAGTACCTTCTTGATCCAGTAAGGGATCTATGACCACTAATCTTGGGAAGAGTCCCCTCTGCCTGTAGCAGAGTGGTGCATGTGTGAAGCTGGGCGGCGTGTGTCTCTGTGTCCAGTATACCTTGTACCAAAGACTGTAGAAATGGATCCTGAGTCGAGGACGGTTGGGAACCGCCTGGTTGGTGCACACCCCACCCCCTGTTGGTTTCTAGTTGGATTGTTTTTGGGGTGTGCATTCTTCCGTGTGTTTAGGTTTCCCTTGCAAGGTTATGAATCGATCGATTGTCAGCCTCTCACTGTTACCCGAGATTGCTTAACCATACACTCTATGTCCCTTAATGATGGGATTGAGAAGTAATTTGGATATATGCTTAATTGTTTATACAACTTATGCTTGCAATAGTTGCTTACTAAGTAATGGATAATCAACTAGAATTTTGAGCTAAAACTTGAAAGTAAGGACCTACTCTTTGTTGCTTTTCAGCAAAACAACCCACTAGCCATAAAGCCTTGCATGTCTAGAGAGTTGGTGATTTTCCATCACCCGCCGATTAAGTTTTGCTGAGTATTAGTATACTCAGCCTTGCTGTTGTTGTTGTTTTCAGGTGATGTGAATGATGATGGGTTCCGTGGCCTGGTTCTCTCCCTCCTGGTTGGGAAGTGGAGTGGGAGGACGACAGTGCTTAGTGATGTCATGGCTGGCCTCCTATGACGTTACTTATGGCATTTAGTATTTTATTTCCGCTGTGTTTCAAACTCTGAACTATTTACTTATGCAAAAGACTTGGTTTGTAATATTAAAACCTTATGGAGCTTGATGTAATAATTTGTGAAATGTTTATCTCTGGACTCGCCGTTGTGTGAGTTTTAATGTACAATTCTTTGATCCTGTTTAAAGTGATTTACCGGGCTTGACCCGGCAGAGGCGACAAGTTACTTCCGTATTATTGCTTAATGACCAGAGACCGGTTTAGGCAATAATATGGAATTAATTTGGGTGGTTCTGTCACAGATGAGGGTGGTGCAGGTGGTGTCATTCTGGAATGCCGAGATGGCGTCGTTGTCAGTTGCACTGGGGAGCTCGGTGCAGCGCTTGGAGAAGCGCCGGATGTAGTCGCACAGGCTCTCTCCCGGCTTCTGCTTGCAGTTCCGCTGCTCCCATTGCTTGCCGGGGCGGGCGTACGTGCCTTGAAAGTTGCCGATGAAGGTCTGACGTAGCTCCACCCAACTGTTGATCCTGCCGCGTGGCAGGTGCTCGAGCCAGGTTCGCGTGGAGTCGGTGAGGTAGAGCAGTAGGTTCTTGATGATGAAGAGATCATCCGTCGCTCCTCCTGCGTGACACGCGAGCGTGTAGTCTTTCTACCAGACGCTAGGGTTGGTCTCTCCATTGTACTTGGGGACTGTCGTCGGTGCCCGGAACCGCGAGAGGAAACGCACGTCGCGCACCTTCTGGCCGAAGGCACGAGGTCCTTTCGGATCGGGCAACAAGCTGTGGCCACGATCCTCCTCACGGTCGTAGCGCCCGCCACGCCTCTGACTGTACCACCAGCGAGAGCGGTGCTCATCTTGGTGGTCGCGACCGTCATCGTGATTGCTGCCGTAGCCGTACTCGTAGTCGTCAGCGCTAGCAGCTCGGCGGCGGGCTCGCAGCGTGTCGCGGGCGTCACGGTTGGGTCCTAGGCGCGTCTTGACTGTTGCTTCGCCTGCCTCCCTGTCGCGGCTCTGATGCCTCGACGGAGGTGGGCCCGGGTGCCGCACGGACTGTGTTTATTCATATATTTCATTGGAAATGGAAACAATACTTGTCCAACAATAATGCTCGATTTGAATTAGTTTTTTAGGAGGATTTGAATTCGTTTTGTTTTTTAGCAGACTTGAATTAGTTTTGTTGGGTGCTCTATTTGAAAAATAGTAAAGGCCTTTGTAAACTATGCACCAGGTGGAAACCAACCCACCTGTGCAAACTATGCAAACTTCGATCAGGGATGTTTGATTTAGATCCAAAAGTCATTGAGAGAGCTAGGAGCATTTTACAAAGAAACGCCCGCCAGGCTCCCACTAATATCATCTTTTTTGCAACTCACCCCCTCGACCGTATCTCCAAGCCGGTCATTTCCCACCTGTCGCCACTTATCCGCAACGCCACCCCTTCTCCGCACCCCTGATCCACACGCCGCTGCCCCTTCGTTGTGCCCTTCGTCGCGCCGCCATTCACGGGCTGGGGACATCTGCACCACGCCACCATGAATGGGACTGGGCAGCTCCTCCCTGACCACGCCCGCTGACTCATCTGCGTGCGGCACAACTCCTCCCCGACCACGCCCGCCTCGTCTGTGCACGGCACAACTCCCGGAGAAGATGGGACCTACGTTTGGAGGAGGATGAGGAGACGGAGAGTGGCTCGGGCGCGCCGATGTTGGCAGAGTTCAGGTTGAGAGCTGCAGGAAGGAGAGCGAGCTGGCTCCATTGGAGCTGAACTTGAAGTTGTGTTGTTGTCTGTTGTTCTTTTTTTATAAGGAACTTTCATTTCATACTCAAACGCATTTGCATAGAGATGAGGTCGAAATGACCCCAGATTACACTTTGGAGTGCCGAGCAAGTAGCGCAACTAAACTGATGCACACCACTACATCAAGAGAAGAAACAAGTACCAGTACAAACTGCAGCTCTTGCCTTCAAGGTGCAGAGCTAACTTCTTTGTTCAAGAGTTGAACTGCTTGGCTACAATCAGAGGCAAAAAGCATGTTCTGAACTGCAAGAATATTTGCCACTCTTGCAGCCAACTCCAGAGCAGCTAGTTCCGCAATGAGAACTGAGTCCACCATCACCTTTGCTTGTATCTGTAATGACCATGAGTCTGCTGTTTGTATTCTGTGTAATTGAAGAGTATCTTGGCCCTCTAAATGGGTTTTGGTGATTTAATGACACACTAATAAGCTACTATTGATATGTTGTGTATATGAGTAGGTATTAAAATCTTACTATGGCATACAAGTGTTTCATTGCTATACAAAAAGAAAGTGATGCTAAAAGAAAAGATTCCTTGGAGGCTTATTTATTTTATATTTTGAATTTGAGTCCTAGGAATGCCGTACTATAAAGAGTGACATGAAATGTATCTTCCAAGAGTTGAAAAGGTGCTCTAGATGACTAACCAAAAACCTATGAGAGACACCTTTGCACCACACGTTTGCCGAGTTAACTTTTGGGTGCTGACTCTGGAAGGCCGGACACTCTGGGCTTATCCCGGATACTCCGGGTCTTAGAGCTCCAACGACTCTTTCTCTGGGTGAGGAGGTATTTATACCCCCTCAACCCTATCCACTCCCTCTCTCTTGCCCATTTCGACCTGTGCATCTCAGAACTCATTCACTCCTCCTCTTTACTCCCCATGGCCTTGGTTTGGTGAGATTTGTTGGGGATTAAAGGAGGGATTGAGAGCAAGAGTTTGGAAAGTGCTAGTGAGCTGATTTCCCATCTCTAGAGCACCTCGTTCTTACATGGCTAGGGATGTACAACTCCCTACACTCATAGAGAGAAGAGAGACTTCAAGAAGTTCACTCTGACGGATGTGATTGGAAGAATTGAAGAACATCGTATAACCGTCAAGGAGTCAAAGCTCTCTCAAGAGATGTCAAAGATGCATGAATAACTTGAGAAGAACAAGGGAGTAGCTCTCAAAGCTTCAGCAAGGACAAAGAGAAGAGGACAAGCTCATCATCCTCCAAGGTCATGGTCAAGGAAGATAGTGATGATATCATGACTCCCGAGCAAATGACTCTATTTGTGAAGATGTTCACCAAAGTAATGAAGAAGGGTGGCTTCTTCAACAAGAACAAGGACAAGGAAAAGATCAAGACTAAGAGAACATCCAAGAGGCCATGTTTTGGGTGCGGCAAGGAGGGTCATTTCATTGTGGAATGCCCTGACATCAAAGTGAGAAGAAGAGACACCAACAAGTATGACAAGAACAAGAAGAAGGAAGTTGATAAAGCTCATTTGGGTGAAGAATGGGATTCAAATGATGATAGCTCCAACTCCAATGATGAGGTGGGACTTGCTAACATATCCATTGCACAACCCATTAGCAAGTCATCACTCTTTGGAGATCTCACCGATGATGAAGATGACTTCACCCACACATGCCTCATGGCTAGGGGCACTAAGGTAGACTCTAAACCTTCTCCCCTAGATAATGATGATGACTATAGTGATAGTAAATTTGAAAAAAATGATCACTAGCTTTGGCTAAAAGGCAACCAAAAGAATCATGAACTTATTAAATGAAATAAAAAATAGAGATGAGACACTTGAGGTGCAAGAAGAGCTCTTTTGACTTGAGTGAGAGAAAACCATTGCCCTTGAGAATGCCCTTGTAATTGAAAAGAAGGGTTTCAAGGTGCAAGAGGACTTGCTCAAGGAAAAAAGAGGAATAAATTCTTAGCCTTAAGAACTCTCAAGCTAAAGAGGCGGTTGTAGTAGATGAATTAACTAGGGAATCTTTCCTAGCTAAGGATGCTTGCACTAGACTTGAGAGTGAAAAGGTTGAACTTCAAGAGAGCCTTAAAAGCTTGAAAGCTAGTCACATTGCACTTGAGGTTCAACTTGACAATCTTAAGAATAGTGCTAAAACAACATCTAATGATGCTACCTCTAACTCAAATGCTTCAACAAGCAATGGTTGTTCTAGATGCTATAAAATTGATATAAATGCTTGTGCTACTAACATTGTCGAGATGAATGCAATGAAGAAGGAAATTGCTAGGTTGTCAAACTCTCTTATTGATGAAAAGAAGAAGGAACCTAATAGAGGAGAGTTTGAGAACCATACAAAGGGCTTTGGTTCAAACTACATGAAGAAGTTTGGCTTTGAGAATGGGAAAGGTCTAGGTAAGAACGAGCAAGGCTCCAAAGACCCTATTCCATTCATCAAGAACAACCACACTAGGGGTGTGGGAACAAGAAATGTGGTGCATGGGATGGAGAAATTGGGTGCCAAGGTTGAAGGTAAACAACCTAAGCTCAACACTCCCATCAAATTCAAGAGCACCAATGTTGCATCCCATGAACCACAAGTCAAGACCACGATGGTGCAAGCCAAGCAAACAAAGAAGCCTAAGACACATGCTTCACAAGACAACTTTTATGCCGATTATGTGTTGACTTGGAACCACAAAGGTAAGGTGGTGTCCAAGTATGTGGGACCCCGTACAAAAGGTTCTATGATCAAAAAGAATGTGTGGGTGCCCAAGGTTCTTGTGACTAACGTGCTAGGACCCAACTCTAATTGGGTACCTAAAACACAAGCCTAATTTGTTTTGTAGGCATACTCCTCCGGTGGAACCAAATGGGTAATTGATAGTGGATGCACTAATCATATGACCGGGGAGAAGAAGATGTTTATGTCTTGTGAAATGATTGAATATCCTACGGAGAAGATTGCCTTTGGAGGCAATGGAGGTGGAACAGTTGTTGGTCTGGGTAAAATTGCTATCGCAACCAATCATTCTATTTCTGATGTTTATTTGGTTGAATCTTTGGACTACAATTTGTTGTCCGTGTCACAACTTTGTTAAATAGGCTACAATTGTTTGTTCACCAATGAGGGTGTGACCGTCTTTAGAAGAGATGATGACTCTGTTGCTTTTAAGGGTGAACTCAAGGGAAGGCTCTATTTGGTGGATTTTACATCAGAGAAAGCCCAACTTGATACATGCTTAATGGCAAAGTCTAGCTTGGGTTGGCTTTGGCATCACCGGCTAGCCCATGTTGGGATGAATAATCTCAACAAGCTTCTAAAGGGGGAACACATCCTAGGACTAACAAAAATTCATTTTGAGAAAGATAGAATTTATAGTGCTTGTCAAGCTGGAAAGCAAGTTGGTGCTCCTCACCCCTCCAAGAATGTACTCACAACTACAAGACCATTGGAATTGCTTCACATGGATATCTTTGGTCTCGTGACCTATGTTAGTATTGGAGGAAGTAAGTATGGATTTGTCATTGTTGATGACTACTCTCGGTATACTTGGGTATTCTTTATGCGTGACAAGAGCAAGGTTCATGATATATTCAAGAAGTTTGCAACAAGAGCCCAAAATGAGTTTGACATGAAGATCAAGAGAGTAAGAAGTGACAATGGCACCAAGTTCAAGAACACCAACATTGAAGAGTATCTTGATGGTGAAGGCATTGGTCATAAATTCTTCGTGCCATACACACCTCAACAAAATGGGATAGTGGAGAGGAGTAATAGGACTCTCATTGAAGCCGCAAGAACCATGCTTGATAAGTACAAGACTTCGGATAGTTTTTGGGCAGAAGCGGTCAACTCGGCTTGTCATGATATCAACCGTTTGTATCTTCACAAGCTTCGACACAAGACCGCCATGAACTCCTAACCGGTAAGAAGCCCAATGTGTCTTACTTTAGAGTTTTTAGTTGTAAGTGCTTCATTCTTAACAAGAAGCCTAAGAACTCTAAGTTTGCACCTAAAGTCAATGATGGTATTTTTCTTGGTTACGCCTCAAATGCTCACGGCTATCGCGTTCTCAACAAGACCACCAGTGGTGTTGAAATAGCGTGTGACATAATATTTGATGAATCTAATGGATCTCAAGTGGAGCAAGTTGATAAAGTGTGTGTAGTTAAGGAAAAGACCTCTACAAATGACATCAAGAAGATGGCCATAGGTGAAATCACGTCTCAAGAAGAAGATGAAGAAGACAAAGTCATTGAAGCATCTCCAAATCTGTCTGTCGCTGCAAAACCCAGACATTCCGGAGAAAAGTCTGGAGAATCCAAAAATCCCAGAGACTCCGGACCTACCCTCGGAGAGTCCGGGCCCTCTGAAGAAGATGCTCAAGACCGTCAAGAAAATGAGGACTTGATTCAACAAGAAGCTTCTGAGCCACATCCAAGAGTTTGATAAAGTGTTCAAAGAGATCATCCAGTCGACAACATTCTTGGAAGCATAAGAAGAGAGGTTACCACAAGATCAAGATTGGCAAACTTTTGTGGGCACTACTCTTTTGTGTCCATGATTGAACCTCTCTCTATGGAATAAGCACTTCAAGACGCTGATTGGGTGATGGCCATGCAATAGGAGTTGAACAACTTCACTCGGAATGAAGTCTGGTCCCTTGTGGAACACCCTAAGCAAAATGTGATTGGAACAAAATGGGTGTACCGCAACAAGCAAGACGAGGATGGGGTAGTGACCAAGAACAAGTCAAGGTTGGTTGCCAAGGACTACACTCAAGTTGAAGGCTTGGATTTTGGAGAGACTTATGCACCGGTAGCAAGACTTGAAGAAATCCATATATTGTTGGCATTTGCTAGTCATCATCAAATGGATGTCAAGAGTGCATTCTTGAATGGCCCAATCTCCGAAGAAGTTTATGTTGAGCAACCACCAGGCTTTGAAGATCCCCAATACCCCAACCACGTCTACAAGCTCCATAAGGCGCTCTATGGTCTTAAGCAAGCACCTAGAGTATGGTATGAATGCCTTAAGGAATTTCTCCTAAGGAAAAGCTTTGAAATAGGCAAAGCCGATCCTACTCTTTTCACTCGCAAAGAAGGAAATGATTTACTTGTGTGCCAAATATATGCCAATGACATTATATTTGGTTCTACTAACAAAGTTTGGGCGGATGAATTTAGTAGGATCATGACAAGGAGATTCGAGATGTCCATGATGGGTGAGTTTAAGTTCTTTCTTGGATTTCAAATCAAGCAACTCAAGGAAGGCACGTTCATAAGTCAAACCAAGTATACTCATGACATGCTCAAGAAGTTTGACATGGACAGGGCCAAGCCCATCAAGACACCTATGCCATCCAATGGACATCTTGACTTAAATGAAGATGGAAAAAGCGTTGATCAAAAGGTATATCGCTCCATGATTAGATCTTTGCTTTACCTTTGTGCATCTAGGCTCGATATTATGCTTAGTGTGTGCATGTGTGCAAGGTTTCAAGCCAATCCTAAGGAATGTCATCTCATGGCTGTTAAGAGAATCTTTAGCTACTTAGTGCACACTTCTAACCTTGGTTTATGGTACCCAAAGGGCTCCACTTTCAATCTACTTGGCTATTCCGATTCGGACTATGCCGGTTGCAAAGTAGATAGAAAGAGTACATCCAGAACTTGCCAATTCCTTAGAAGGTCCTTGGTATCTTGGAGTTCCAAGAAACAAAATTTTGTTGCCTTATCCACCACCGAGGCTGAGTATGTTGCAGTCGGTGTTTGTTGTGCTCAACTACTTTGGATGAGGTTCACTTTGAGGGATTTTGGTTGCGTGTTTAGTAAGGTTCCACTCTTGTGTGACAATGAGAGTGCTATCAAGCTAGCGAACAACCCCGTAAACCACTCAAGAACAAAGCACATAGACATAAGACACCATTTCTTGAGAGACCACGAAGCCAAAGGAGATATCGCTTTAAGTTATGTGAGCACCGAAAAGCAACTAGCGGATATCTTCACAAAGCCTCTTGATGAACTAAGGTTTTGTGCTTTGAGGAGTGAACTGAATATCTTGGATTCTCGTAACTTGGCTTGAGATCATGCACATGTTTGATTGAGTTAGGCTAGACCTTTGAAAAAGAAAAATGTTTGAAAAAGAATGAGTGTGATTTGTTTTGGAAAATATTTGGATCTTACTAGGTACAACACTTGGACTATAGTTCTCATTGATTGATTGTGGCTAGTATCAAGTGTTGGAACCTCTCTCTCACATATGCTTTACTCATAACCATCCAAATCTATCCCAAATCAAATTCCTTGAAAATCTGTTGCCAAGTCCGAGGGGGAGCCAGAGACTCTGGACTTTTCCCCGGATACTCCGGGTTTCCTGGAGAGTCCGGGTCAAGTCCGGATACTCCGGGTCATAACATCTATATATACACTTTTATCGCGGTCAAACCCTAGTTTTTACCCTTTCACCTCTACATCCCGTCGCCCTCCCTCTCTCACCCGTCACCCCTCTCCCTCTCCCTCTCCCAAGGTTCCTCCCAAGAACCTAGGGTTCCAACCCTCAAATCCTTGAGTGAGTGGGAGTATGAAGGCTCCAAAGGGAGGAGCACAAGGTGTTGCTCGCGGTTTGAAGCTTTGGACGTTCTCCCCTCCATTTCCCTCTCTTCCCTAAGGTATTCAAAGGTTCCTTTGCCTGATCTCCTTTCCTAGGCCTCAACTCTAGATATCTCTTGGATAGGAATGTTCTCTAGGCTCTAAACTTAGTGGATCTACAATATCTCAAGTTTCTCGTGGTGGATTTGTGCAGCATTGCAAATTAGGGTTTCGCCTGTGAAACCCGGACTCTCCAGACTTTGTCTGGATACTCCGGACTTCCTGGAGTATCCGAAGATCTTCCCGGAGACTCCGGGGTTCTCTGCTGAAACCACAATTTGCTTCGTGGCACACATTTTCCATGGATATCTTCTCATGTACTCCTTGTTACTTATCTCCAGATCATGAGGAAGAAGTACAAGCAGGATGAGCCGGCTGCCCAAAGAAGGACCAAGGCTAGGCATGACCCCCAAACCTTGGGGGTGGTGCAAGAGACTTTGGGGCTTGGCTCCTCCCAGAGATCCACCAGGGCTCATGCACCTGTTTACACCGAGCAAGAGGTTGAGGAAGAAGAGGAATAGCAGGGTGTTGGTGAGGAAGAAGAGGAGGAACAAGAGGACACCGAGCAATATAGAGTTGCTCCTAGGCGCCATGGGAAAGGTCCAGCTCAACCACCATCAAGAAAACCTCATGAGGCTGCCTATGTCTCTCGTTCTATGCTCGTACCTCGCCCCTCTCTTCCAAAGCGCCATCCTACTCCCTACTCCCACATTTGTCCCCGAACTCCACCCCACCTCACAACTTTCTTTCCATCCAATGTGAGGGTGGTAACCACACCTATCAATCTAAGGAACCCTAGAGTAGTGCAAGGGTTTGCTCAACAAATGGTGAGAGACTATTCTAGAAACGCCCTTGCAGTCCGTGAACAAAGGGAAGAGGATGTGTACATGTACCTATCTAGTGAGGCACTTGAGTCGAGGTTTTGGTGTGATTTCCATAGAGACTTCTATCAGATAGTGATAAGGAGTCCACTGATGAAGGCAAAGAACAAGACCCCCATAGTGATGATGAAGTACATTGATTGGCCCTACTATGAGAAGTTGGAAAATCCCACATTTGATGCAGTGATTGATAGATGCAAGGAGCTTGGGCTATATGAGATCATGGGCTTTCACTATGGATGGAATACAGAGATTCTTGCTCAATTCCATTGCTCCTACTACTTTGATGCTCAACAAAACACCATCACATGGACAACCCAAGGAGAGAAGTACTCTATTGACTATATGACATTCTCTCTCTTGCTTGGACTTGGCTCTAAGGATGAAGATCACACTCCTATTCACAATGAAGAGAAGTACAAGCCCAAGGACATGCCTTATATGTTCCCCTCTGCCATCCTAGCTCATGAGGGAAAAGCTGATAATCTGATTCCATACTATTACTACTTCAATCAGTTTTTCCGTGCCACCATTGACCCTAAAAGTGGAGATATCACTACTCTTAGGCACTTTGCCGTCAATCTCCTAAATCGTGTGGCTCCCGAGGAAGAAGGGTTTTGCATCTTTGACTTCATTTGGAATGAGCTTCGCCGTGCTATGTGTGATCCAATGAAGCACCGCCCATATGCTCCATATATCATGTATATGATTGAGAGGGTCACCAATACCCAATTTCCAAAGGATGTTGCTCATGAGCCTCTTAGGCATCTTCGTGCTAGAGACAAGAAGCAACCCATGAAGAAGAGCACGAGGTTTGCCAGATCTTCTAGTGCTACCCCTTGCCATGATGATGAGCCCCATCGCTCTAGCCATCAATCTAGATCTTCTCGCAAGGTCAAGAGATCCATGGTCAAGAGGGCTTTCAAGAGTATCTTCTCCATGTGCAAGCACATCATCACCGAGACATATGAGAATCACCGTGACATCATTGAGATTAAGTCTCATCTTGGGCTTCCCACCGACACCTACCATGAGCTTCTGGATTTTGATGATCCTTTTGCTGAGTGGGATGCCCATGACACTGCTGCTGCTGGCCAAGGAGAAGACGAAGAAGAAGAAGAGGAGGAGGAGGAGGAGGAGGAGGAGGGGGAGGAGGAGGAAGACGACAACATCGAAGAAGAAGAGGAAATGATGAGGAGGACACGGAGTGATGCACCTGCTACTGCTACTACCTTTACACTTCCTTTTTGGCGCTTGATGCCAAAGGGGGAGTGAGTATCTTATTTTTAGTTATTGGCTTTAAGACTTGGTGGATTTGAGAACTTATGGTCTGTAATAACTCATTATGTGTGTGTGACCTTGAGAACTATTTGGTGGTATGCTTGTGATGTTAGAATTCTAGGGTGAATTTTAATTCCTAAGGATGCTTATGATAGTTTAAAAATTTTCATGATGACTGTCTTTTTGCTGAGTGTCAAAGTCTCGGACACTCCGGGTTTTTCTCCGGACTCTCCGGGTTCTCCGAACACTCCGAGGTCAGCCCGAACTCTCCAGACTCTGACACAACAACCTTTATCTTATCTTTATTGAGTGTATAAACTATCATATGCATTTCACATCTTTTGTTGGCACTCACACAAGCACCCCATTGTTGATCATTTTGTGACACTCTCATACTTTTCTCTCTTGTGCAAATTTTGGTGCTAAAAGCACTTTTGAGATTCAAAACTCCAAATGTACACATCAAGGAGGAGTGTTGCAAGATAGATCAAGCTCCTTACTGAAATTGTTTATCTCTCTTATGAAGCTTAAAGGTGTTGTCATCAATCACCAAAAAGGGGGAGATTGAAGAGTATCTTGACCCCCTAAGTGGGTTTTGGTGATTTAATGACACACTAATAAGCTACTAATGATATGTTGTGTATATGAGCAGGTATTAAAATCTTACTATGGCATACAAGCGTTTCATTGCTATACAAAAAGAAAGTGATGCTAAAAGAAAGGATTCCTTGGAGGCTTATTTATTTTATATTTTGAATTTGAGTCCTAGGAATGTCGTACTATAAAGAGGGGCATGAAATGTATCTTCTAAGAGTTGAAAATGTTCTCTAGATGACTAACCAAAAACCTATGAGAGACACCTTTGCACCACATGTTCACCCTTTTTGTTATTACGTTATGGAAGGGACTCTAATCTTTACTTACCTACCTTGGCTTAACTCATTAACTTCCACGATTGGGTTATCTATAACTCCTTATGAAGGCCTTCATTCTTCTCTTATTTCAACTCCGACGAAGGCCTGTCCCTGTCAACTAGAAAGGTAGTAAGCAAGTATTGAACAGAAATCCATTAGCTTAACACATGCCTATGTTACAAACATTAAGGGAAGGGCAAGGTTCCAGAAAGGGTATAAATAGGGCTATAAGTAGGCCGTTTGCTATTGCAATAAGGGCTGCTCGCCTTTCCTTTTGACGGCTTGGCTTCCTATCGCTCCTATGTAGTGGTCGGTGGCTAATGAAGATACTACCCCCAGTCTTCCCATTCATTCCCAGTGGATCCTTCTTATCCCTTTTCATTGAATGAACCAAGTTCACCTATACGAGAGTGAGGAATAGAAATCCTACAATCAACTTCCCACTTTTGATGTCCTGTTTGACGATTCTGCTGCGTCTTTAGAAAAGAAAAAGGAGAAGGACAGGGGTCGCTAGTCAGAAAAGCTATGACTATCAATTCAAATTCAGAATGAATCAAATCTCCCCATGTAGGATTCGAACCTACGACCAGTCAGTTAACAGTCGACCGCTCTACCACTGAGCTACTGAGGAAGAACGGACTTAAGGAAGCTGACTCTCGTTCTTTGGACCAACCAACCGAAAAGAAAAAAGGTTTGTCACTTTTTATCTTTCACATACACCGGGAGAAAGGGTGACGATAGCAGTCCCCTTTGTCTCCCTGGCCTCCCCTGGGGAGCCTCCAGGACAGGACAAGGGGGGGCGGCGGTCAACCATCAACTCTCAATATGCATATTGATCAATCGATCTCCGCGTCCTGCCAGTTCGCTAAGTAGACTCACTCTACCGAGGGGCAACTAAGGTTGGTTCCTGCCAATTCCCTTGCTGATCAGCAAGGGAATTGGCAAGTATGAGAGAGGACTCTCTCTCTCTGTCTATCCGAGTTTCAACTACTAAGTGATGAGAAGTTATTCAGCTATTCTAAATGTAAATAGATTCCGATCAAGCAAGTAGGAGAAGGTGGTCCTTTCATCTCTCTGTCTGCTCCATTCTCTATAGCCTAAGGATCATGAGCAGGTTTAATGCTATGCTATAAAAAAGGAGATCTGCCGAATCATTTCGGTAGATGAAGTAGTGGGAGGTCATGTAGGAAGTAAGGGGGCGTGTTAAGTTGAGAATTTCGAACATTGTAGCATCCTTTTGACGGTTGGGCTTTGAGTTGAGTTCTTAAAAGAACTCTTAATATGAAAATACACATCATAAAATGACGCATCGAGCGAGACCATTCTGTTTCATTGTGAACGAAAGACGACCAACAACATCTACTCATATCCAGCTTCGTGTCATTTTTGAACACTGCAACTTTGGGTGCTGACTCTGGAAGGCCGGACACTCCGGGTTTATCCCGATACTCCGGACTTTCCGGAGTCTCCGAACCTAGTCCGGATACTCTGGGTCTTAGAGCTCCAACGACTCTTTTTCTAGGTGAGGAGGTATTTTATACCCCCTCAACCCTATCCACTCCCTCTCTCTTGCCCATTTCGACCTGTGCATCTCAGAACTCATTCACTCCTCTTTACTCCCCTTGGCATTGGTTTGGTGAGATTTGTTGGGGATTAAAGGAGGGATTGATAGAAAGAGCTTGGAGAGTGCTAGTGAGCTGATTTCCCATCTCTAGAGCACCTCGTTCTTTGCTTGGTTGGTAACTTTCGTGTTTGTTACTCTTGGAGCTTGGAGGTCCTAGCCGGCTAGGCATTGCCTTGGAGCATCCTTCGGTTTGTGGCTGCCCAAGGAAGTTTGTGTTACCCCGTGATTGAGTAAGTAACCCTAGCTCTATCTTTGTGGTTGCTAGGGGGAGGAAAGTGACCTAGGTGTAAAGGTCCACCCTTTGTGGGTTCCTCAACGGAGACGTAGAGCTCAAGGTGTGAGTTTGAACTCCGGTAACAAATCCTTGTGTCTCTTGTGCTTGTTGCTCTTGTTGTATGCTTGATATTCCTTTGAGCACATTTTTAGGGTTTGTGGTCGATCTACTCTGTGGTGAGGTTCCTACTAGTTCTAAGTGGTGGAACAGGCTTGTATCATCGTATTGAATATCCTATATTCATAGATTTACTTTTGAGCAAGTTTCAATTCTATTGATTTAGTCGCCTCTTGCAAGGCTCGGAGTATCCAGACATTTTTTCGGATTCTCCGGAAATCCCGGAGTATCCGGAAAAATATCCGGAGAGTCCGGACTTTGGACTGATAGCTGTTTAAAGTTTGTGATTTTCAGTTTCGACTATTCACCCCCCTCTAGTCGACATCCAGATCCTTTCAGTAATGCATGAACAAAAGGCTATAATGGCAATTGTGCCTCCTATATGTAATGCAATATAGTGAAGCGTGAACTTGTGTGTGAGTCTGTTGTTGTTTCTATTCCCTGTAATGCCTCCTGATAGGCTAATTCTGTCTTTGTATTACTGCTTTCTTGACACAATTAATTAATTGCCTATGTTGCTCTTCCTAGTTTCTTTTTTTCATTTTGTAAGCATTATTTGTCTTCCTGTTGAGAAATATTATGTGTAAAATGTAATTCCTTTTCAACATGTATTTTCACCACGGAAATGACATTTGCACAATTTCATCAGATGACATATTTTATTCATTGTCATGCACAAACTCATTACATAGGATGCACAATTGCCACTGCATCCTTTTGTTCAGGGATTACACAGAAACACTTCATTACAATTCAGTGGAGAGAACTGGAGGTGCTTGCTGCTTGTCTCGCCCAATCCTTCTGCTTGATGTCTCGCTTACCTTCTCCTTCACTAGAGGGAACTGCTATTCAGAACTGTTGTTCAGGACTTAAGGCACGAACTGATGCTATTATTTCTCCATGAACTCAAGCTATGTCTTTGTGTCACAAACTCCCCATAGCAATAGAATTTAGGAGTCAAACAAATCTCAGACACAAGCTGCATATGCACCATAAGCATCTCACGACGGCCAGTCCATTCACCAGACACCATCACAGCAGCATAATTTGCACAGAATTTGGCGGTACGCCCTTCCTGTAGCTCCCAGAACAAGATGACTTTGGATTGGTACCTTCTGAGGGTTGTGGTGAGCTGGACATGGCAGAAGTTGCTGCTGGCGCTGAAAGTATATGGGGCGCCCGCTTTCAAAGACAAGGAGATCGAGGCACTGCATATATACATTGCAACCAAATCATAGATATTTGATCCACATATGCAACAAAAAATCACTCGCTCAATAATTAAGGGAATTAACCTTCACGGCATGCAGCGGTGGTGGATCCAGTAGCAGATGGTGGGGACGGCTCGAGGGCATTGCGTCGTCGTTCATCCTCTTCTCCGCCTAGCTGTCGTAAGACGACCCGGCGAGGAGCGGCGACACCACGAAGGGGCGGTGGCCCAGACGAGAGGGAGGCGTCACTGCGAAGGGGCGGCACGACAGCGCAGGGAGGAGCGGCGACCGGAGGGCAGTGGCACGGTGGCACGGCTCACGGGCGGCGGCACGGCTCACGCAGCGGTGTGCACAGATGGGATCCAGGGGGTATGGCCGCTGGGGATTATGGGAGAGGAGTGAATTGCAAAAGTGCTGAGACAGGTGGGGAAGGGGGCGGGCGGGCGGGTTTTTGCAAAAATGTCCTACCTTTCTATGTTTTTTAGAATTACACAGTACAACGCAGACGCTCACTGTTGACGGTGGAAATTCACCATTTCCAATCCTCAATATTCTCACATAAGTGGAGGCATATGTATTATTTACTAGCATTTTAGTTTGAATAATGTAGTTCCACTTGTCCTTGGAGATTATCTGTATGTAGGTGATTTACCCCTTAAAAGAGATGGAAACCCACCTTCTATGAAGAAACCATGCCAACTCAGCTGAGGAGGTGGCTGCCACCAAGGGAAACATGGCAATCCACGTCATCGATCCAGGGAAGGCACTCACTGACGAATCAGAGGATGCCACATGGACTTCACATGGATCAAAGGGCCCACCTCGGATACCAAATCAAGCCATGCACCGGGGATGGATCAGAGGGCCCACAGGGCAGCCACCCAGTGGAAAACCACCAGGTGGGGCCACCCTAGGGGGCCGGCCGACCCTGGCATCGACCGAACCGACCTAGGGGGCCCCATCCTGGCCCTCCACGTGGCAGCTCCCTATTGGTCCATTGCCTCCCTCCCGGGTGTTTAGGGGTCATTTGGTGCTCCGAGCAAGTCTTGTCCTTGCCTATAAATAGAAGGGGAGGGGCTCCCATTTCCCACATACCACTCTCTCATTCTCCTCTCACTTTTAGTCCAAGGCTAGGGGGTAGGCTAGAGTAGCTCTTATTCAGGTTCCAAGTCCTCTTGGAAGTCTAGGTATGAGTTCTCTTTTATCTTTATTTCTTTGTGTGACTTTGATCTACTTCAGTTATTCAGCTATTTCATATAAAGTCATGGTAGATCATATGTTTGATATGTTCTTGAGTTCATCCTCTGTTCATCATTTAGAGGCTCGTGTTCTTCGTGAACACTACCTTTTGATCCACTTGAAGGGTGATGAACTCCTTCCTTATGTGTTTGTTCATAAGTTAGAGGCTCGTGTTCTTCACGAACACGACCCTTTGATCTTGTTGATTAGACATAAGAGAGTTCATATTTGTTTGTATGTCTAGCCTTAGTTGATCTTGTTAGATGGCATGAGAGTGTTGCATGAGGTCTGTGTTCATGCTACGGTACTCGGTCTAGTTGACCAGTCTTCTGGTGGCTCTCACCCTGGGTCACAATAGCCCGGGCCAGGTGGAGTCTAGCAGCAACGTAGGCATGGTGCCTGGGTTGTCTGGCTACGATAGTTATGAGCATACCCCCCGTAATGATAGAGGTCGGTCCTCAGGTGGTGACAGCCCTATTGGATCCTTGGGCAACCTCCGCGCTGGGGTACCTGCTGTAGGAGTCTAAAGTCTAGTTTCGCAGAGTGCTGGTCGTCGCGGGCTAGCTCCCCGTTTGTACCTGGGTGCTGAACCTTATCTCTCTCATGCAATACTCATGTCTATCTCTTGTATCTTCTAGCTTTGTATGTTTAGTACATTAGAACCTAGAGCTAACTTGTATGTTCCCCCTAAGCCGTAGTGTGCTAGAGTAGAGGTAGATCTGAGTGTGTGTGTCGCACTACCCTTATATATTTTATCTTACCCCTATCTTTGAGTGTGTTGTTCCCTATATCTATCTCTTGGTTTACATTTAGAGCAAAAGCATAAGTCTAAGATATCCGACATTGCCTTCCACGAATACGATACCCTTGGAATACTCTCCTTCCTTGGGGAAATGCTACAATGGTTTATCTGTGCGCTTGCGGATTCGTTCATGATCGTTTAGATTAACCTATGGCAAGTCTCGATGTTCACGCTAACCCGGTGCCATTAGTTGTGACATTGAGAAATGCCAACAAGCATTTCTAGCGCTGATGCTAAGGATGGATTCCAAATCTGTTCTTAAGTGATCGACATTAAGAAATGTCAACACTCACAACACGCACGCACACTCACCCCTATGAACACACGTACGTGAACCTTACCCCTATGAGCACCTCCAAAGGACTGAGCACCGACAGATCTGGAGATTCTTGAAGTCACCACTGGTGCCTCGTCGTCAACGGGAACATCGCTTACCACTTAATGCATAACACCGAAAAATCCTGGAATAAATCCAGGAAAAGGGGCGAGAACCAGGATTTGAACCCTGGTGGGTAGCTCCCACTAGACTGTCCTACCATTGGACTACAAGCCCATTCGCTCCTACCTTTCTATGTGCCCTTCGGATTTAGATCTAACGTCCCTTATCGGAATTTGCATAATTTGCACAAGTTGGTTTTCATCTGATACGCTCTTGTAGTTTTGGGCCGCCAAACTATTTCAGGCAGGCAAGCTGCAACCTGCAAGTCCATCCAACTTCACCCATCACCGTATCGGGCCTAGTGGCATGCCGCGCTCTTCTCGAATTGCTTGCTTGCTCTGTGAGGGGCAATCAGTCCGTTTCCTTTTGCTGTGGAATTGCGACGTGGTGATACCTTGCAATATTAGAGCAACTCCAACAGTTTGGCAAATCAGATTGGCATCTTTGATTTTTGGCAAAAACGCTGAAAATACTCCTCTAACAGTTTGGCAAATCAGGTTGACATCTTTGGCAACGTGGCAAAAACTAGCCTCCAGCGCGTATATATGCGCGTGTGGCGACAACTTGGCATCGGCGTTTCTTCCGTGGGTGGAGAGAGGTGGGAGGGTGAAAAAAGAAATAAAGGATACAAAAGAGTTCCTGATTTAAGTTTTCAAGAGGTGGAAGGGCATAACATAATTTTATTTCTCTTTCAGGGTTCCTGATGTAAGTTAGATCTTGATTTGGCAAGTGAGTTATGCCAAACTATTGGAGATGAACTCTTTTTTTACTTGGCATATCTTTTTAGAAGTTGGCAAAACACAAGATTTGCTAAGTAAAATTTGGCAAACTCTTGGAGATGCTCTTAGAGCAACTCCAATAGTTTGTTATCTTAGTTTGGCATCCATCTAATTTTGGCAAAACATGAAAAAATAGCCTCCAACAGTTTGGCAAAACAACTTGGCATCAATAGCAACTTGGCATCCCTCCCCTCGCTGCCTGCATATATGTGCGCACCTATCCGCGACGCATCCTTCCGTAACAGAAGAGGTGGAAGGGTGTAAAAATAATTTTATTTTTTTTTCTCAGGGTTCCATATTTAAGTTTTAAGAGGTGGAAGGGTAGAAACATATTTTTGTTTCTCTCTCAGGGTTCCTGATGTAAGTTAAATCTAGATTTGGCAAGTGAATTATGCCAAACTGTTGGAAATGAACTCTTTTTTTACTTGGTATATTTTTTAGAAGTTGGCAAAATACCAGATTTGTTAAGTAAAATTTGGCAAACTCTTGGAGATGTTCTTACAAGTAATTCCACAAATCCACTCATCCATTCATAATCCAAAAGCTTCCTCTCTTCCAGGAGGCACCAAAAGTTTGGTGAATGTAACCGAATGTTCTGTCTTTTATTATGGCGGGCCTCTAACCTAACTCTCAAAAAAAAAGTTTGGTGAATAAACTTTTTCTAGAAGCATTTTGGCTGAACCGCGCTGAAGCCTGAAGTCGACGGTTTCCACCAATCCGATCGATCTCCAAGATGTAGGGATGAAAGCGGATCGGATCGGATAATACCTTCTCCACATCTGCATCCATATTTTTTTGTCGGATGTGGAGCGGAGCAGATATTACACGGATGCGGTTACGGATGCGGATTTTTCGGATGTCGGATATGGTGCGGAGTCAGATCGGTGTCGGAGCGAACGCAGATAAATATAATCGGATAATACATGCTTATATTCAGCTTCAAATGGTGATCAATATTTTTTAAACCAAAGTCGTAAAGTAGCAACATAATATGAAAATACTCTTTATGATTCACTAATAATGAAAGTAATCTTCACTGTCGAGAATGACACTTCACACTCTGATCTCGAATAAAATTATTATGAGTTCTCAACTTATACTTAAGAGTATAGCAAGCACGTCAAACAAAATAACTAAATATGGATAGTTAACTAGGGGTTTTGATACACATGCATACACTATATATATGGCTAAAATTTGTGGGCTAAAAAATTGTGTATAGGTAAAAGGTCATAGTGTATGGGCCGTATTAGGCTGTCATAGGAGTCGGATATCCTATTATAGGTCTCAGATTATCCGCATTCAATTATCAGATAATCCATATCCGTCAGATATTGCTAACACCATATCCTAATCCGCATCCGCACATAATCAGATTCGGATTATCCACATCCGCATGTATATAAAAAACTCTTCTCCATATTTGCATAATTCGGATTCGGAGCGGATCGGATGCGGAAACTATCCACACCATTTTCATCCCTACCAAGATGGCTGGCCGCTTCTTGCTCCATAAACTAGCCTCCTGACCTCCTCTCTGTTGGCCAGAGCTACATCCATGAGTGCTAACTCCCACACAGCACACCTTGTCACCACAAACTGATCCGACTGACTTGGCTCATCGTTCACCAGATTCTTGTGGCGGCCAGAGTTCATCACTGAACTCACACGTTGTCATCATCTTGAAATCGTCATCGCTACCTGACATACACATATGTCTATCCCATGTAAATAAACCTGCCACGTGAAGACTGTTGGAATAAATGGGCTTTCAGCTATTTATTTTAATAATTAAAGAATTAAATCCTATTGTTTTAATGCTAGGAGAATAAAAGTGAGTAATATCGTACGGGTATTTGAGGAGGTTTTTATTCGACTTAAGTGGTATGCCGAACGTACACCACTTGTGAAGTTGAATAAAGGAGACTGGCGAGCCACACGCGCGTGCGCGCTCGCTCGCCGCGCCGGGCCGGGGCGTGTCGAGACGAGCGGGCGGTGCGGACGGACGGACGGACGTGATGTGTTGCGGGTCTGGGAGCACCTTTTGCCGTTGAAGGGAATAATGTTTGGAATATTCCCAAACGGTGATTTGCTTACTTTACCCGCAACCGTCCAGGTTCGCTGAACCGCGTCCCAGACCTGGATCTGGGTGCCCCCACAGCTCCCCCCTCGGTCTATATAAGGACGCCCCTCCTCCTCTCCAACTCGCTCATTCATGCTCAAATACTCCTGTTCAGGAGATCTCTCCCTTTCTCCCTCTGTCTGTTGCTTTTCACATTCCTGTCGCTTGCACCGCGCGCACGGTTCAGGCGAGAGCAGACCTCCGGAACCTCGATCGTCGTAAGAAGATCATGCACGAGATATGTGGGGGTGATAAAATTTTTGGGGAGCGTCTCGACTGCTCGCTCCCAGTACAACTACATCGACTACTTCCAGAAGGCCGCTCGTGATCTGCACTACGAACCTCGTCCGGCATCAACTTTGTACAGCTACATCAACCAGGTCATTCGGAATGACGAATGATAACATTGAAGCGAGTGCCTCTGGCACTCGTCCAGCTTTTGGGTACAATCTAAATCCCTTTTATTTATTCATGTTTAATTATTATTTAATCATGTACATATTTGTGTTTAATTATAGTTGAACACTTACACATGCCTTATTTCACTAACTATAATCGTATTTATGAAATACTTTTTAATTTGTAGAATTAAAACATACCGAAATATCACCTATCTCTACCTAATATTAAATCAAGGATCGCTTCTGCCCGAAAACTTCGTCCGTCATGGGAACTAGCAAAAAAAACCACGCAAACCGGCACCTACGGTGCCAAATCGGGGGAAAAAGTCACGAAAAACGAGTGGACCGGTGCAAAAAAAAAAGGCTGAACCGGAACAGGGCTACAAAACCGAATCCCTTTCCCATCCCGTGAACCCCTCTCCCCTCCGGCCCTCCCCGTAAAACCGAAGCAGGCAAATCTTAAAAAATAAAAGGTGAACTGAGCATCTCCAATAGTTTGGTAAACCAACTTGCCATCCATCTAATTTTGGCAAAACAAGAAAAATTGGTCTCCAACAGTTTGTCAAATCAACTTGGCAAAATTCTTCTCCGCACACGCATATATCCGCGCGGCGACACCGTTGCCATCCGCTACGCAAAGCTAGGTGGGAGGGCGAAAAAAGAAATAAAGAATGGAGAAGGGTTCCTGATGTAAGTTTTAAACAGGTGGAATGACATAAACATAATTTTGTTTCTCTCTCAAGGTTCCTAATACAAGTTAGATCTGGATTTGGCAAGTGAATTATGCCAAACTGTTGGCGATGAGCTTTTTTTTTACTTGACATATCTTTTTAGAAGTTGGCAAAACACAACAGTTTGGTAAACCAACTTACCATCCATCTAATTTTGGCAAAACAAGAAAAATTGGTCTCCAACAGTTTGGCAAACCAACTTGGCAAAAATAGAAACTTGGCAAAATTCTCCTCCGCACGCGCATATATCCGCGCGGCGACGCCGTTGCCATCCGCTGCGCAAAGCCGGGTGGGAGGGCGAAAAAAGAAATAAAGAATGGAGAAGGGTTCCTGATGTAAGTTTTAAAGAGGTGGAAGGACATAAACATAATTTTGTTTCTCTCTCAAGATTCCTAATACAAGTTAGATCTGCATTTGGCAAGTGAATTATGCCAACTATTGGAGACGAGCTCTTTTTTTTACTTGGCATATCTTTTTAGAAGTTGGCAAAACACAGCAATTTGGTAAACCAACTTGCCATCCATTTAATTTTGGCAAAAAAAGAAAAATTGGTCTCTAACAGTTTGACAAACCAACTTGGCAAAAATAGAAACTTGGCAAAATTCTCCTCTGCACGCTCATATATCCGCGCGGCGACGCCGTTGCCATCCGCTGCGCAAAGCCAGGTGGGAGGGCGAAAAAATAAATAAAGAATGGAGAAGGGTTCCTGATGTAAGTTTTAAAGAGGTGGAAGGACATAAACATAATTTTATTTCTCTCTCAAGGTTCCTAATACAAGTTAGATCTGGATTTGGTAAGTGAATTATGCCAAACTGTTGGAGACGAGCTCTTTTTTTACTTGGCATATCTTTTAGAAGTTGGCAAAACACAAGATTTGCTAACTAAAATTTAGCAAACTCTTGAAGATGCTCTACGGAGTCCCAGAAGCGGGAGTTGGGGGATCGAACCCACGATCTCTATCTTCCAAGGTTGCATGCAGACCACTGCGGCTACATTTTTTTGGTTCAATGAGCACATTTTCTATTTCTCTGAGAATTGCGAAGCTCGCCAATACCAACACGATTTAGCTTTTTAATTGTTTTACTAGATGCTTAGTTTTCAAACTTAATAATCATTGATCTCTAAGTGAATAGAATGTGTTTGGAGAATCTAATATAATGGAGTACAGTAGAAAGTTAGACAATATGATATAAAATGTTGTGGACCAACCACGTGCTAATCACTTACAGTTGCATTGAGAAACAAGTTCACACCTGCTGACACATGTACACTACACTATGCTAGCTATTGCTAGGCTGGCCTAAAGTAGTACTCATCAATTCGGATAAGAGAGTACAATTAGAATTGTGATCGCATTGTATGGTACAATATCCGTTGTGACTATTTTTCATCTGTTAGCAAATATCTTGTATAAATTTAAAAAGATAGAAATGCATGATTATTTCATTATTTGAGTGTAAGGATATATGTTAAGATAAAATTCTATTGTCCCTAGCACCAAATGTAGTAAACATATAATGGGAAAGAGAAAAAAAGAATCCATGAGTTTTAAAAATACAATTAGCATGTCACGTAGCAACGCCTCGCATAAGTCCCAAGATAAAAAAAAGGAAGTGTCGAAGTGGGTATTGAATGTGGGTCATCAAAATCACAGAGAAGATTATCACACTCGAGCCAAGTTACCTTGAATGTTGTTTTGAAGTGCTATTGTTTCTTTCCAACGTCGTCGTTATTTTGAAAAAAAAAGCCCCTCACCTTTTTTATAATCATTGATTGGTGGGTCTAATTGGTGAGATTATAGATGTCCATTCAGGTCGCTCCGGCACAACCGTCATCATGTCGGGCCGGTATTGTGCCAGTCCAGCCCACGAGCCTATTTCGTGCCGAGCCATCCCGCAATAGCTCGACGCTATGCGCGCTTAGGCGGCTCAAAGCCCGCACCACTTGCTGGACGAAGACCGCCACCGCAGTAGCAACACTTACCATCACACCGACAACCAGTAGAGAGCTAGAGGTCGCAACAGAATGGAGGGGGAAGGAGCAGAGCGACGTCGTCTTCGAGAATAAAGCAGTGGAGGGCCAAGTTGCAGATTTCGCCACTTCGATTGCGTTGCCGCCCAGCTCCCCGTGCCACCACGCTACAGGCCGCAGCTTTGGGTCCGGTGCGGTCATCGCCTAGCCTCTTGCGCCGTCACTACTCCCCGTGGCCGACCCCCAGCACCAGCACCGCTGCTCCCCCACAACCGAGGTGACGAGGCCGAGAGAGAGATGCAAGAGGTCAAGAGGATAAGATGGAAATGGTAGTGGGAGACGATGACAGGATGAGCTATGGCCTATGGGCCTAATGATGGGGAGGAGGGGGTTGTTGGGAAGGTTTTAGTAGATATACACGCCGCTACCAGGCTGACCTACTAAGAGCATGTCGGGTGGGCCGCCCGGCGTGCTAGGGTGACGGCCCACTCTCGGGCATGAAGAAGGTCGAGCCGGACTACCACGAGCACGTAGGCCACCATGGCGGGTCGTGCTTGGAACAGGCAAAAAAATACGAGCTTCGGGCAGGCTATGGGGCCACGAGTTGCATGAACATCTATAGGTTGGCTGTCAAGCAGAAGTACATTACTAATGTTCGTTGTGTCATATTTATGCTGGGAGGCACATAGGCAATGGATGCGTAGCTGGGATAAGCGAGGTCCGTGTGGCGCAAGGCATAACAATAAGTTTGGGGAAGCAGGGATGACACCGCACCTGGGGCAGACAATGGTGAGATGGGAGGCGCGAGCAACGGTGGGCGAGTTCAGGGAGGTGCAGGGGTGTTGGGGTCGCAACACAATCAGGCTGGTACAGGCGTGATGGTGAGGCTGGACTAACGGTGTGGTCAGGGCGGATGACAAAGAGGCTGAGAGGTGCGGAAGATAGCATGCTAGGTTGGGGTAGCGCACGCGCAATGGAAATGCCGGCACGGTCGGGGAAGGTGAGATCGGGTAGACGACGATGAGGTTCAGAAGGTGCGAATGATGATGGGTGAGGTTAGAGTGGCAAAGGCGCGACGAGGATGACAGTGAGGTCGGGGAGCTGTAAGGTGGTCAGTTGATGACACAATTGGGATGGATTACAGTGAAGCGGACAATATTTTTTCCCGTTACAGCGCACAAGCATAATTCCTAGTTATCTACTAAAGACCACCCCTGGTCCCTCACCCTCCTGCTAGCTTCATATGTCAAATGCCTCCGAGCCAATGCACCTGCATCACCGTGGAAAATATACACGTACACCGAGCAAAATCATGCATACGTACGACCTAGCACACATGAGACACATGCACATCCACGTCATCACATATACACGAAACCTCCATGCAATACATTTCTGTTCATCCAACGCCGTGAGCTCCCTGGCCTCTTTGACTTTTTCCGGCTAGAACAACGACTGCAACACATAGGTGCCGCCCGATCTCAAGCCTCCCGCACGAGTTCGTTCGTTGCTAGACTCCCGCCACGCCTGATTTGTCTAGGACTCCTGTACCACTTAGCCTTTCAGACAATTATTTTTAGTGGGAGCAACAACACCAGGTACGCCAACGCCTTGTATATATGTGAGAATGGATTTTGGAAAATCCAAATCCAATTGGATTTTCTCCTCTTGGATTTCGTTGGACTGGATTAGTTTTGGATGTGGATGTTCACAGGCTAAACTAAATTGGATGTCTAAACAGTATTGGATTGCGCAGCGGCGAGTTCATCACTGTCGGCCGCGTGAGAGATGCTTGTGTTGCTCAGGCCGTGACTGACTGCAGAGGACTTGACATTCCAATACTCCAGCACGGTGGCACCCTCATGGCTTGAGCTTGACGCTGCCGCCATTGCCCACATGTCTGCAACCGGCGTCATGCTCGTCCAGCTGCGGTCTCTTCTCACCAGGCAGGCGCGCGGGATATGAGGCGGTCGTCGAGCGGGGCGCGCGTGGTGGATGGTGTCGGTGGCAGCGTGAGCGACGCGGACGCGGGCGTCGGCGGGGTGCGGTTATACGTCGCCGAAGCTAGCAAATACATCCCATCGCGCCGGCCCGTATCCCGCTGTTCATCTTCTTTCTCCGACTGCGCTGCCGCACCACTCACCCCCGCGCCGCCCACCTGCCGTGTCTCTGGCGACTCTCGTCGCCGGCGACCCTCCCCCACCCCCCGCACGCTAACCCGACAACACCACCGCCCCCGCCGCGTCCACCTCTCCGGCCGCCGGCGCCCGCGCCGCCGCGCCGTCCGCCCTCCAGCCGCAGCCGTTCTCTTCCTTCCTTTCTACCTCTTTCGCGCGCCCCCGCCGCCAACCACCAGCCACCGGATGTCCTTCCCTGCCCGGCCGGCGGCGCTCCCGCGCCGCCTCGCCTCCGCCGCCGGCCAACCCGCCACCTCCGCCAGGCATCCGCCACCGCCGGCCTTCCCTCTAACTCCGGTGAGCACTGGAACCCCCGCACCCCAGAAATCCGAAACCCTAAAGCTCCGCCGCCTCGACTACCTGCCGCGGCCGCCGGCGACCTCGCCGTCGAGCCACCCCGCCCACCACCCACCCGGGCCGGTGTCACTGACAGGTGGGGTCCACCCGGCGCGATGAGATGTAAACCATCGCACGCGCGATGTATAGTCGTGGCGGCGTCGGCGCGCCCCGTGCACTGCATCCCCACGGTGCTGCTCGTCTGCCCCTTCCTCCTCTCGTTTGGATAATATTTTTGGATATAGGACTTTCAGTGAATGAATTAGATTGGATATTAAGTTCAGAAAATTTGATCCCACTTGGATTTTTTCTAAGTTGGATATGGATGTTGATCCATTCCCAGGTATACTTGTAACTAACTTGTACCTAGTGCTCGTCTCCGCACGGTACACGACCTGCCCAATCACGAGCACTGCTGGTAGACTCGCGACTTCTTTTCGACCATCCCGATTATGCCATACAGCTAGAACTCTAGCCGTCGCCGTCGACGCTTGGTCGACCCGTCGCAACTGCTGCTACGGACATGCTCTACCTTATGTCGTATCCGCTCTGCACTGACTGTACGTTGCACGACGTCTTGTAGATGCATAATCCTCGAATCTCTAGGTGATCTTCCGCACTATCTCTAGATCCAATACAAATCATAGCTCTGATACCAATTGTAAGAAATTAGCCCTCCGCGACAACGAGCCGCTTGATAATCTCCAGGCAACAGAACGACGATTGGATCTAACGAGGCGAACTTGCATGATCACAGACGACAACGGAAACACGATGTTTGTTGACGAGGTTCAGACAAAGCCTACATCCTCGGGCCGCATGACTATGGGCGCTCCTCCCCAATACCGCAACACCGGCCGCTTTAGGATCCCGGTATCGTGTGTTAGAAGATAGGCAATATTTTGGCATATTTTAATTCCATAATTAAATAGATATTTCATAAAAATGACTATCGTGAGTGATATAAAGCATGTGCATGTGTTCATGTTTAAACAACTATTAAACATGAAAATAAGAAACCGAATTAGTTCGAGGGTGTACCCAGAAGCGGTACGGGTGTCTACCCGATGTGCTGTTATCCGCTGGATCAGTCATGATCGTGGGCGGACCATGCTTGAAGTAGTTGTACGAGTCGATGCAGGAAGATGATCGCAGTGAAGCCGGGAAGTAGTCATACAGGGAGCGAGTAGTCGCGTGAAGACGCTCCTCAAAAACCTTATCGCCCGCGTACCCCGAGTAGGATCTTCAGCAGCAGGACGAGATTCCGGAGGCTCTACTCTCGCCAACACCGTGTGCGCGATGCAAGCGATGGGAATGCAAAACAAGAGCAGCAGACAGAGAGGGAGAAGGGAGAGGTCTCCTAAGCAGGAGTACCTGGATTGTGAATTGGTAAGTTGAGGGGGAGGAGGAGGGCCTCCTTATATAGGCGGGAGGAGGCGGAGGGGGTGCGCCCAGATCCAGATCTGGGACACGGAGGATGAACCTGGATGGTCGCGGTTAAGGAAACCAAATCACTATTGGGAATATGCCAAAGGATTATTCCCTTCCAACGGCAAAAAGGTGCTCCCGCCCCGCCCCGCAGCTCATCTCGTCCGTCCGTCCATCCGTCTGTCCGTCCGACTCGACTCGACCGTCACGTTATGTCACGCCCACGGCCTCGGCCTCGGCCTCAGCGAGGCGAGCGAGCGCGCGCGCGCGTGGCACGCCTTTCTCCTTTATTCAACTTCATAAGAGATGTACCAAGGGTCTACCTCATAAGTCGAATAAAAGACTCCTCAATTACCCGTACGGTATTTCTCACTTTTCCTTAGTATTAAAACAATGAGCTTTAATTCTTTAATTATTAAAATAAATGGCTCTAGGTCCATTTATTCTAACGATCCCCACCAAGAATTACAAGTCACATTGGAAATGCTCTCATTTTCCCTTTCTGTTTTGATATACCAGTACTGCGGTGGAGACTGTTAAGTTGAACATCCACCAGGAACTCAGGTTACACTTATTTGCAACTGAACAATGGACTATGCCTTGAATTGCCAGTTTTGTGCATCTAAGCTTGGCTCGAGCTCATTACTGATACTAGGCTGCACATAGCATCCCCACGGGTTGGAGCTTATGGGTCATACTCTGTGTCTCTTCATGAGTTTTCTATAGATTACCCACATCTCATAGACTATGACCAGTAGTCTGACTCATATAGGTGTGCTCCTCCAAGACATACTGTAGGACTATGTCTTTGCTTCAAAGAAACAACTGCCTTGTTTTATGGAAGCCACTTGGAACACATTAAGGTATGCATACCAGCCTTCCATACATTGTTGAAGAGAAATGCATCTTTCCAGGGATAGAGCCACTTCAAAGGTTCTCTTCTCTTAGTCAGACCATAGCTTGTTTCACCATCCTAATTCACGGGATCTCCGATCACATAGGACAGGTTACCACTATGGAAGGACACACATGGGTCTCAAGCCCAGTTCCCTAGATGCATTATCTATCACGATACGTGACAGACCCTTTGTGAATTGATCTGCCAGGTTCTTAGCCGTATGGATGTAGTCCAGGGCTATAACACCGGTGTTTCTCAATTTCCTGACAGATTTCAACCGCCTCTTGACATGCCTGGATGACTTCATGTTGTCCTTTGAACTGTTCACCTTGACAATCACAGTTTGATTATAACAGTTCATTAGAATTGCCGGTATCGATTTCTCAACTACCGGCAAGTCCATAAGGAGTTCACGGAGCCATTCGGCCTCAACAGTGGCAGTATCTAGTGCTGCGAGTTCTGCTTCCATTGTTGACCTCGTTAAGATAGTCTGCTTGCAAGACTTCCAGGAAACAACACTACCTCCAAGTGTGAACACATACCCACTTGTGGCCTTTAACTCATCAGCATCAGAAATCCAGTTTGCATCACTATATCCCTCCAAGACTTTGGGGTCTCCGAAATAGTGAATTCCATAGTTCATTGTTCCTACTAGATAGCGCATCACCCTTTCAAGAGCACGCCAGTGTTCACTACCTGGGTTTGAAACAAATCGGCTCAGTTTACTAACTACATATGCAATGTCGGGTCTTGTGGCGCTAGCCAGATACATCAAGGAACCAATGATTTGGGAGTATCTCAGCTAATCTACCATTATCCTTAAGTTCTTCTTAAGAACCAAGCTGGCGTCATAGGGAGTCGAGGCGGGTTTACCATTGCTGTAGCCAAACTGACTCAGCATCTTCTCAACATAGTGAGTCTATGACAGAGTCACCCCACCATTTTCTCCCTTGATTAGCTTTATGTTAAGGATAACATCAGCCTCTCCCAGGTCCTTCATCTCATAGAAAGTCTTTGACTTCCTTGATCACATCAAGGCTCGTGCCAAAGATAAGTATGTCATCTACATACAAGCATAAAATCACTCCTTCGCCCCCACCATAGCGATAGTACACACATTTATCAGCTTTGTTTGCAACAAAGCCAACAGAGGTCAAAGTTCTGTCGAACTTATCATGCCATTACTTAGGTGCTTGCTTGAGACCATAAAGAGACTTCACCAGCTTACACACCATTCCTTCTTGACCCTTTACTACATATCCGTGTGGCTGATCCATATAGATCTCCTCTTTCAACTCTCCGTTTAGGAAAGCTGTCTTGACATCCATCCGATGGACGAGAAGACCATGTGAGGCTGCCAGAGAAAGTAGTACTCTAATAGTAGTCAATCGAGCGGCTGGTGAATAAGTATCAAAGAAGTCTTCTCCTTCCTTTTGGGTGTAACCCTTAGCCACAAGTCTAGCCTTGTACTTATCAATAGTACCATCGGGCCTAAGCTTCTTTTTGAACACCCATTTGCATCCCACTGGCTTGCACCCATAGGGACGCTCAACGACCTCCCAAGTACCATTCGACATGATAGAGTCCATTTCACTCCTCACTGCTTCCTTCCAATAGTCAGCATCAGGTGAGGAGTAGGCCTCTGCAATGGTCTTAGGAGTGTCATCTATGAGGTATATGATGAAGTCATCTCCAAAGGTTTTCTCTATCCTTTGCCTCTTGCTCCTCTTAGGAGCCTCATCGTTAACCTCATCAGGATGCTCAATAAGTGTAGGCTCATTGAGTTCCATCGGCTCGGTGGAGTTATCCTTCTCGATAGACTCTTGCCTAGATGAACTTGTTTCATCTCTCATTGGAAAAATATTCTCAAAGAATGTAGCGTCTCTGGACTCCATAATTGTGCCGACAAGCAAGTCAGGCACTCCAGATCTTACTACCAAGAATCTATATCCGACTCTATGAAAAGCATACCCCAGAAAGACACAGTCCACCGTCTTTGGTCCAAGTTTACATTTCTTGGTGATTGGCACACTGACTTTGGCCAAGCAACCCCAAGTACGTAAATATGAAAGAGTTAGTCTCTTCTTCTCCCATTCCTCGAATGGTGTTACTTCCTTATTCTTCATAGGCACACGGTTCAGGACATGACAGGCTGTCAATATCACCTCACCCCACCATTCCTTAGATAGTCCCGCGGTTTCTAACATGGCATTCACCAAGTCAGTCAGCGTGCGATTCTTTCTTTCGGCAACCCCATTGGATTGGGGTGAATAAGGCGGTGTCCTTTCATGAACGATACCGTGTTCCTCACAGAATGAGTCAAAAGTATTAGAGAAGTATTCGCCACCTCGATCAGACCTTAGGTGTTTAATCTTTCTCTCAAGTTGATTTTCTACTTCAGCTTTATAGATCTTAAAGTAATGTAACGCTTCATCTTTTGATTTTAACAAGTAGATGTAACAAAATCTAGTGCTATCGTCTATCAAAGTCATGAAATATCTTTTACCACCCTTTGTCAACACACCGTTCATTTCACTCAGATCTGAATGAACTAATTCTAGAGGTGCCAAGTTTCTCGCCTCAACAGCCTTATGTGGCTTGCGAGTTTGTTTTGATTCAACACATACGTGGCACTTAGAATTTTTGACAGAGGTAAACTTTGGAATTAAACTCAAACTAGCTAAGCGCATCATACAACCAAAATTAACATGACAAAGCCTCGAATGCCAAACATCTGATTCATCATTCATCACATGGTTCACAACATTATTATCAAACGATAAAGAAAAGCAGAACAAGCCTCCACTATCATAGCCTTTTGCAACAAAGGTACCAAACTTAGAAATGATACATTTATTTGACTCAAAGACTAATTTAAACCCATCTCTACATAGTAGAGACCCACTGACTAGATTCTTCTTGATGGTAGGTACATGCTGCACATTCTTCAATTGTATGGTCTTCCCCGAAGTGAACTTCAGACTGACCGTACCAGCACCAAGAACATGCGCATGGGCACCGTTCCCCATCAACAAGGATGTAGTCCCCCCGACCTGGTAAGAAGAAAACATAGAAATGTCAGCACATACATGAATATTAGCACCAATGTCTATCCACCACTCTGGTGAAGAACATATTGAAAGAACTATAGGTAAGAAATTACCGTACCCCGATGTTCCTCCACCCTCGCTAACAACCATGTTCGCTGTCTTGGGGGCCTTGCGATCTTTGCGATCTGGGCACTTTGCAGCAAAGTGATCCGGACTGCCACATGTATAGCAAGCACCCCCCGGCTTTCTCTTCTTCTTGTCAGGCCCGTCGGCTTGCTTAGCCTTGGGCGGGTATTGTGAAGGCTTCTTCCTCTTGTTCTGGTTGTTCTGGAACTTGGGATTACCCCTCTGCACAAAGTTTGCGCTTGAGGGACTGGCTATTGCCTTTCCACGTGTGTCCTTAGCTCTCACCTTCTCTTCAACATCAAGAGTCGCAACAAGGTCATCAAAAGTGAATTCCTTTCTCTTGTGTTTTAGAGAAGTAGCAAAGTCCCTCCAAGACTGTGGCAGCTTAGCGATAATAGCTCCAGCCACAAACTTGTCGGGCAACACACATGGGGCCTCTTTGCTGTAGTTCTCGAGCTCCTTAGACAGCGCCTGTACTTCATGGGCCTGTTCCACCACGGGACGGTCTTCCACCATCCTGTAGTCTAGGAACTGTTCCATTACGTACAGCTCACCGCCGGCGTCAGAAGCTCCATACTGAGCCTCAAGAGCCTCCCAAATGTCCTTCCCCGTCTTGTAACGGAGATAGGTGTCCACCAGGTTATCAACCAAAACGCTGATGACGGCACCCCGGAATAGATTATCATCTGAATTGAACTTTTCCCCCGAGACACCCTGAAGGACCAAATCGGGCGACCAGAGAGGGGGAGGAGTGAATGGGGGCCGATAAAAATTCTTCCCTAAGGTCGAACTCGGCCTATACCCCGATTGCCACTCCACGAATCTGTGCACACAAGCGAAGCTCCAAACAAGGCACACACAAGCCAAGAAGATCACTAGAGAAGCCTAGGAGCAAAGAGCGGAAGCACCAAAGCAAGAATCAAAGAACTTGAGCACTGCTGCAAAGCCCCTGGCGGACTGTCCGGGGTGACCGGGCGGACCATCCGCGAGGAGGGCGCGTACTGTCCGGCAGGTCACGGTGGACCGTCCGCAAAAACGTCTCGAGCCACCAGTAGCGCACCCCCTAAATTTGGACCGTCCGTGGAGGCACCGCGGACCGTCCGTCAGAAATCCGACCACGCGGACTGTCCGTGAGACCCTCGCGGACCGTCCGCCAAACTCCTTGCAACCAAAGCCTAGGGGCAAAACGGATCGAAAAGAAGACGCTCAAGAGCACGAAGAACACCTGGGCTGTCAGGGCCTCGGGGACCGTCCGCGTGGACCTCGCGGACTGTCCGCCAGGTGTGGACAGAGCAGAAAAACGCCCGACCCCGAAAGTCAACTTCACCTTTCCTTCACCGGTTCTCCCAAACGGTTGAAGCTCTTGAGATAAGATTTTGGGGAGATGTAAAGCGTCACACAAGGATGCTATGCCCCAAAAATCTCAACCCCTAAGCCACTAAATCACCGGGAATCGCGGATCAACCGAACCATCACCATGAACTCGGGCACCAACCAAAAACGCACGAATCAAAGGCTCTCCACGGCATTTGAGGGGTCAAGATCACACACAAAGATGTGCAAGGCATCCACCCATGATCCCCTCAAAGAAATCCGTCAAGAAATGCCTCCAAAATCACGAATCGAGCCAAGAACGAAAACTCCCAAAAATAGTCCCAAAAATGACACGAAAATCACAGAGGACTAGGAGATCACCGGGACGCCGAATGCTTCCATACATCCAGAGGTCAGATTCTGTACAAGAGCCTAGCCTAAGGAATCCAGAGGAAAAGAAGCAGTTCAGAGAAAATCTATCGGGGGAGAAATCCCTAGGAAGCAAGAGAGAGAGATGCCATCCACCTCTCCGCTATTTATATGAAGTCCATCGAAGGGAGGTAAATGACCACGCTACCCCTACTGCATAAATGAAGATACAACCCCTCAGGGGCATTTTGGTCAAGTCTTCATCGAGCGGACACGCTTCCACCGCGGCCTTGCTCAGCATCGACGCAAGCCCTGCGATCACACCACGTGCCCCCCGCCTCGAAGCTTCCCGAAGCTCCCGGATCACCGTCTCTGTCGCCTCGGGCCTTCGGGCTTGGTTTTGCGGCCCAAACCAAGAAACCGTCCACCAGATGGTTTTGTGGGCAAACCACCAAACCCCGCGTGCAAGCTTCGGGCTTCAACCGCTACCTTGCACCGACCCATGTTCACGACTTCAGCTCGCCAGTCTTTCACTGCACGGCTCGCACTTGACCCCATCGACCACCGGGTCCATCGAACCAAGCCTACTCGCCACTCCATCACCCGGAGGCCGCCACGACTCAGGCCTTTCGCGCTTGTTCTTCACCTGCACCGATACGAGTCAAGCCGCAACCTGTACCTGCACACTTAGCCAAGCATCAGTCCACACAACGTTGTCAATCACTCATCACTAAGGAGCGACCCTCCACTGGTCCTCGGACACACCTGGTCCTCAATCTCCCCCTTGATGAGTGCATTGACAACACCCATAGTAACCATCAGAGAGAAAAAGAAAAGAAAACAACAAACTTCCAAGCAAGTGATCCAAGGCCAAAGAACAAGCGAAACAAGATCACTCGCCAATCCAAGTCTCGGCCCCCTAAGACAAGGGCAACGACTCGACACAGCCGAGACAAAACAAAGCTCACAAAGAGCACATCACCAAGCATAAAACTCAGGAAAATCAAACGAGCTCCCCCTGCACACATGCAAACTCCCCCTGAGCAAATGCAACATCTTCTTCTCAAATTTTTCTCCTCGCATGCCACACCTCACAAGTGCATACCAATTTTGCATAAAAACTCCCAATGCATGAAAATCTCCCCTTATCATACGAAACTCTTCCCCTTGTTGATAATGCATGAATCAAGGTATATGAAACTCTTTCCCTTGTTTTCATGAAAAATGCATGTCAAAGCACATATACAATCTAGTGAGCTTCTCAAATATACAAAGAGCACAACAAAATGCTACACATGAGACATAGAGCAAGAAAGGTAGACATGGTGTATCGAGCACATTGCCATCAAGAAGGTAGAGACATATAAGCATGTGACATGGCCAAAAGCAAATTTAAGGAATTTTCACAAAGAAATAATCATCTCATGAGCAAGACCTTATCTATGCCAATTTGAACATAAAAGCACTAAATCATTCAAAGTTTATGCAAGATCACAAATTCTCATCACAAGATCATTATAAACGCCCACAAGCTACTCAAGTCATGTTAAAGCCACCGAGCCATGTGTCTACTTCTTAAAATGAGACTTCTCATGGTAGACAAGCATGCTACAGTTTAGAACCCAAGATATGAATATCAAAGCATAAAAACATGATTAGGAGCTTATTTTTCAAGCATATGGCAATTCATACACCAATTTCATTTTCAAGTTTAAACATGGTACATGAAGTGCCTTTGCGTCAAAAAGAAGCTTATGCTCCTCCCCAAGCAAGCAAAAGGGCTAAACATTACAATGACAAAAAGGTCTTTGACCCCAAGCAAAGAGAATATGATCCTCAAGCACAAACTGAGCATGATATAAGCATTTAAGCACAAATTGAGCATAGACAAGCATTTACTCATGAGAGAGGCAGTTTTATCATTTTCACAACCAAAATGCTATCTCATCATACAAATATAGCAAAACCATCAAGAGCATAGCATTTACATCCACAAATTACCAAACATGCACATATCTCATCCATAGCACATCAGTGATCAATGTATATAAGAGAAGCTCATTCCTAGCTCAAGTGATCCAAAGATGGCTATCCTACCAGGTTTTGTACAGAAAGTAAAATGCATGAAGGAAATGCAACAAAATGGACATATGACACATATATACATGAGAAGCTCCAAGACCCAAGCTAGAAAGGGAAACACACCCCAAGCTCACCCCGCAAGCGAGTGAAAGTGGCTTGGTCAAGCGGTTTGGTGAAAATGTCAGCTAGCTGGTCTTGGGTAGGGACATAGGACAAAGATATGTTTCCCTTCTCAACATTGTCCCTCAGGAAGTGGTACCTCACTTCTATGTGTTTTGTTTTGGAGTGGAGGACAGGATTTTTGGCTACGCTTATGGCACTGGTGCTGTCACAGAAAAGTGGAACCTAGGAGCACTCCTCACCAAAGTCACTCATGGTGTAGGTCATCCAAAGCAGCTGGGAACAACAACTAGCAGCAGCTACATACTCAGCCTCGGTGGTGGACTGAGCTACACTCGATTGTTTGCGAGAAGACCAAGAGGCCAAAGAAGAACCAAGGAACTAACAACACCCAGAAGTGGACTTGTGATCCAATCGACACCCAGCGAAATCCGCATCAGAAAAGCCATGAAGCCTGAGTGTCGAGGAGGCAGAGTACCACAAACCAAACTCAGGAGTGTAGTTCAAGTACCTAAAAATCTGCTTGACGGCCTGCCGATGTGAAGTCCTCGATGAAGCCTGAAAATGAGCGCACAGACACACACTGAACTGTATGTCCAGCCTCGTCGCCGTCAAGTAGAGGAGGGAGCCGATCATGCTCCGGTACTCCTTCTGGTCCACAGGTTCGCCGTCCTCGTCCGCGTCCAAAGCCGTAGTCGTACTCATCGGTATAGTCAGCGGCTTGGAGTCGTTCATGCCAAACTTCTTCACCATGTCCCTGGTGTACTTCGCCTGATGTACAAAGGTCCCGTCCTTGCACTGCTTGATCTGGAGACCCAAGAAAAACTGCAGCTCGCCCATCATGGACATCTCAAATTCCCTGCTCATATCATCTGCAAACTTGGCAACAAGATCATGAGAAGAGCCACCAAAGATTATGTCATCCACGTATATCTGAACAATCAAAAGGTCATTCCCATGCTTAAGGAGGAAAAGGGTTTTATCAACTGTGCCCATCACAAACCCCTTACTCAGCAAAAAGCCTCTCAACCTGCCATACCAAGCTCTAGGTGCCTGTTTCAACCCATAGAGCGCTCTCTGGAGTTTGTATACACGGTGTGGGTATTTTTCACTCTCAAACCCCGGGGGTTGCCTCACATACACTTCTTCCTCTATCACCCCATTCAAGAAAACACTCTTGACATCCATTTGGTACAACTTGAACCCTTTAGCCACGGCAAAGGCTAGAAGGATCCTAATTGCCCCCAAACGGGCCATAGGAGCAAATGTCTCCTCATAGTCTATCCCCTCCTTCTGGTTGAACCCCTGAGCCACCAACCTCGACTTGTTTCTCACAACCATCCCATTTTCACCCTCTTTGTTCTTCCACACCCACTTGGTACCTATGGGACAACAATTTGGCGGTGGATTGACTAACACCCAGACTTGGTTTCTCTCAAAGTTTTCCAACTCCTCATGCATGGAATTCACCCAATTCTCGTCAGACAAAGCGTGTCGTATATCTTTGGGCTCAAACGACGCGGCAAAAGCAGAATGAGCGAAATGAGAAGTGTTCCTTGAACTCGACCGTGTAGTGTGTTCATGAGGGTCACCAATGATGGTCGTCGGCGGGTGATCGATCTGTACACACCGGGGAGCCCCGCGCCTGGACACCACCTCCCCCTCAGCAGCAGCCTCCACTCGACAGCCTCAGTCGTAGTGGGTGTAGGGGATGGTCCATCATCGATCGTCGTCGTAGTAGTGGAAGTAACATGTACACGATCAGCCGCGGGAGCACCACCATCATCATCATCCTCGTCTCCATCTCCATCCTTCTCATCCTCAAAGATCCTGGCACCAATTTCCTCGTCACCTGCACACTCAAAAGCAGAAGAGCTACATGGCTGTGTCTCGTCGAAGGTAACCTCGCAAGTCTCCATGGTTCGGTTAGTGTCAAGATTGAGCACACGATATGCTCTAGAATGAATCGCATAACCAAGGAAAATCCCATCCGAACATCGAGACTCAAACTTATCCAGCTTGCCCTTCTTCAGAATGAAACACTTGCAACCAAAAGCTCTAAAGTGACTCACCTTGGGTTGTCGGCCATGCATCAGCTCATAAGAGGTCTTCTTCATAAAGGCACGAAGGAAGATGCGATTTGAGACATAGCAAGCGGTATTGACCGCCTCGGCCCAGAAATGCCTAGGAGTCCTATGCTCATCGAGCATCGTCCTGGCCATCTCACACAGGGTCCGGTTCTTCCTCTCCACAACGCCATTCTGGCAAGCGACGTATGGAGAAGAGTACTGATGATCAACACCAAGATCACTGCAAAAGGCATCAAAATGAGAGTTCTTAAACTCTGTGCCATTGTCACTGCATATAGCTCAAATGACATCTCCATGTCTCTCATTCTTCAACCTCAAGATCAAGTCTCGAACAAAGCCAAAAGTCTCACTCTTATCCTCCAAAAAGAAAACCTAAGAGTACCTCGAAAAATCATCAACAACCACAAGAACATACCACTTCCCACCCGCAGAGCGAATACAAGCTGGCCCAACCAAATCCATGTGCAACAACTCACAAGGTCGCTCAGTCATGACAGAGGTCAGAGGGGCATGAGAAGCGGCTACCATCTTTCCATGCTGACAAGAAGCACAAACCAAATCCTTCTCGAATTTCAACTTAGGCAATCCTCGGTAAAGATCAAGACCACTCAAGCGGGAAAGCAACTCAAAGCTCAAGTGTCCCAATCTCCTATGCCACTTCCAAAGCTCGGCCGACATGCCAGCAACAAAGCATTGAGGAGGACCAATAGACTGGGAAAAATCAGCATGAAAGATTTGACCCTCGGGGACGATCGTACAGACAAGATCGCCTCGAGAATCAAGCACAGGAGAAGCACCAACTTTAAAACAAACCTCAAAACCTTCGTCAAGTAATTGAGATACCGACAACAGGTTAAAACCAAGTGACTTGACCAGGGCCACAGTTCTTAAGGTCACCTTCCTACTCACCTTCACCATACCTTCCGCAAGCACTCGTCCTCTCCCATTGTCCCCGAAAGTGATGTACTCCCTCGTACTCACCGGGGTGAGGCTGGAGAACCACCCACGATCTCCGGTCATGTGTCTTGAGCAACCGGAGTCGATCAACCAAAAGTTCTCCAAGCCTCCCGCCTGCGATAAAAAACGAGAACGAGAATGAGCAAGCGACTCAACACTGGGGTTAGTTCCAAAAGAGTCAAACCAGTGTCGAGCCATTTGCTCAAAAAAAGGGTTAGCAAAGTCCATTCTACCAACACCCCGAGGCGGAGCCCTCTCACACCTACCACCAAAGAACCTGTCACGTCTCACTGGAGGAGTACGCGCACCACGAGGAGGAAAACGTGGCCCGTAGTCCATCTGAGACCCAAAGCTCCGATCGTGTCTGCCAAACTCGTAGCGGTCACGAGAAGGAGCACGACAAGCCAACTCACCACACCCAAACCCAACACGTCTATCTCTCTGAGGGAACACACCTCCACCTCCACCTCCACGAGTGGGAACTGTCCTCACAAACACATCACCCCTAGGTAGAGGCCCTCTACGAGGCTCAGGCACACCACGAACAAGGTGGTACCTGTCCTTGTTTGCCATCTCCCTAGCAAACCTCTCATCCCTCTTTCTCCGGAAACAGAACTCATCCTTGTGCCCATCCCTCCCACAATACTTATAATGGAAGCGAATTGGCACTGGCTTAGGCGGTGGCTTCTCTGTGGGGTTCTCAACACCTTTCTCTCCTGACTTCCCTTCAAAGACATTACCCAGGTTGCTCACAAACTTGATGGGTTTCTGGTAATTCTCTGTTTTCTGGGGGAACACTGGTGGGTCTGGAGTTGTATCAAGCCTGTTTCTTTGGTGGTTTGGCTTGAGTGCATATTTGTTCATGGGTATGGTGTGGGGTGGTGTAGGTGTCTCTCCAGCTTTCTCTTCTCCCTCACCACTCTTCTCACCACACTTGTCAGCTCCCAACGCCTGACCATCAAACCTCTTGAACTGAGCCAACATCAAACTCAATTGTGGCTCATGCCCAGACGGCCAACTCATCAACTTCCTAAGTTCATCATTTTCATCCTGCAGACAATCAACATAGTGTGCAAGTTCCATGTTTTTCAAAGCATGCATCTCACAAGTTGAACATGACGTAGGAAGAGGAGCTTTCAATTCCGCCTCAAGAGAAGCAATTCTAGTGTGAGATTCATCTAACCTAGCATGCAAAATAGGACATGAAGTACAAACTCCTAACAAAGCTGGCCTAGACTTCAACTCATCACATTCAATCCTAACCACATCTAGTTCCTCAAGGACAGAGGCATGTTTCTCCTTGAGGGCAGTCAAGTCAGCAAGAAAAACTGAGCAATCACCACAATCAATTTCATCCGACACCACAGGAGCAGATTTCAAAGCAACAATCTCATTACGAGCATCCACAAGCAAGGATTCAAGTTCAGCTACCTTGTCCTTAGCATCACCCAACAAAGACCTAAATTCCCTCTTCTCCTTGTTGGTCTTTCTAATCACATCATCACGGTTGTCAAGCAGCTCATTCAGCCTAGCATTCTCCTCTAGCAAGAAGTTGGGATCATTCCGTACCTCTTCCTCGGAGTCGGAGTTCGAGTCCGAGCTGTGCCTCCCACCCTTCTTGGAGTGCACCATGCCGCAAAAGCCTCCTTGCGTGACGAAGCTCAGGCCGGTGATGTTCTTGCCCGTGTGCCGCTTGTCCTTGCGCTTCTCTTGCTCTTCCTCACTACTCAAACCGGAAGAAACATCGCTTGATGTCGAGTCGATGTCGCTCGCTCCGGCCACCATCGCTCGAGAGGTCTTCTTCTTGTGGCCACCACTCTTCTTGTGCCTTCTCTCGCTCGTGTCCTTGTGCTTGTCCTTGTAGTCATTCCGGAAGTGATGCTTGTTGTAGTCGTGCTTGGGCTTGCCCTTGTAGTCGTTCTTGATCTCCATGGCTTCAGGGCATTCGGCGATGAAGTGCCCGTGCTTCCCGCACCGATAGCACATCCCCGAGCTCCGCCTTGCATTCTTGCGGTTCTCGTACATCCGCCCAAACCTCTTACTCAACAAGGTGAGATCGTCCTCGCTCAGCACATCAAAGTCCTCATCTGGCAAGGACACAAGACAAGACAAAGAGAAACCACCAGAGTTAGCGTTAGTCCTTGATCCTGAGACGAGAGCCAAACTATGAAGATCAGTGGGGCTCTCGCTCTTGGCTCTCAAGCCACGATCAACCTCTGAAGACCTGAGCTTTGAAAACATCTCATCAAGAGAAAGCGTATCATACGCGCTCGATTCCTCAATGGCCTCGATCTTGGCTTCCCATACGGACCTATCCAGGGCATGCAAAAACTTGATAGCTTGATCATGATCCGTGTATGGGAGCACTGTCACATTGGCCCTCATGTTGTTGACGATGCAAGTGAAGCGCTGAAACATAGCATCGGTTGACTCACCAGGAAGATGAGTGAAGTTCTCGTACTCTCTCCGGTAAGTGGTGAACATACGGGCTTGCACTTGGGCATTGCCAACATGAGCATTCTTCAACTTGAGCCAAATCTTTTCGGCCACATCCTCTCCGTACACTCGATCAAACTCCGAGGCATAGAGAGCACAGAACAAGTAATCAACGGCCTTGCTGTTGGCCTCAAACATGTCCCGCGATCCTGGAAGTGGAAAACTATCTGGGATGACATAATGAGGATTCTGAGTGACCTCCCAGATAAGAGTTCCCTTCCCTCGCAAAAACGCGCCCATGCGCCTCTCTCACATCGGGTAATTCTTGCCATCAAAGTGCGGAGGACCCGACCCCTTGCTGTAATCGCCCATCTTTGCATCTTAGACTGGTTAGAATCAAGAAGATCTGTAACCGGCTCTGATACCAATTGACGGACCGAATCGGGCGATCAGAGAGGGGGGGGAGTGAATGGGAGACGATAAAAATTCTTCCCTAAGCTCGAACTCGGCCTATACCCCGATTGCCACTCCACGAATCCGTGCACACAAGCGAAGCTCCAAACAAGGTACACACAAGCCAAGAAGATCACTAGAGAAGCCTAGGAGCAAAGAGCGGAAGCACCGAAGCAAGAATCAAAGAACTTGAGCACTGCTGCGAAGCCCCTGGCGGACTGTCCGGGGTGACCGGGCGGACCGTCCGCGAGGAGGGCGCGGACTGTCCGGCAGGTCACGGCGGACCGTCCGCAAAAATGTCTCGAGCCACCAGTAGTGCACCCCCTAAATTCGAACCGTCCGTGGAGGCACCGCGGACCGTCCGTCAGAAATCCGACTACGCGGACTGTCCGTGAGACCCTCGCGGACCGTCCGCCAAACTCCTTGCAACCAAAGCCTAGGGACGAAACGGATCGAAAAGAAGATGCTCAAGAACACGAAGAACATCTGGGCTGTCAGGCCCTCACGGACCGTCCGCGTGGACCTCGCGGACTGTCCGCCAGGTGCGGACAGAGCAGAAAAACGCCCGACCTTAAAAGTCAACTTCACCTTTCCTTCACCGGATCTCCCAAACGGTTGAAGCTCTTGAGACAAGATTTTGGGGAGATGTAAAGCGTCACACAAGGATGCTATGCCCCAAAAATCTCAACCCCTAAGCCACTAAATCACCGGGAATCGCGGATCAACCGAACCATCACCATGAACTCGGGCACCAACCAAAAACGCACGAATCGAAGGCTCTCCACGGCGTTTGAGGGGTCAAGATCACACACAAAGATGCGCAAGGCATCCACCCATGATCCCCTCAAAGAAATCCGTCAAGAAACGCCTCCAAAATCATGAATCGAGCCAAGAACGAAAACTCCCAAAAATAGTCCCAAAAATGACACGAAAATCACAGAGGACTAGGAGATCACCGGGACGCCGAATGCTTCCATACATCCAGAGGTCAGATTCTGTACAAGAGTCTAGCCTAAGGAATCCAGAGGAAAAGAAGCAGTTCAGAGAAAATCTATCTGGGGAGAAATCCCTAGGAAGCAAGAGAGAGAGATGCCATCCACCTCTCCGCTATTTATATGAAGTCCATCGGAGGGAGGTAAATGACCACGCTACCCCTACTGCATAAATGAAGATACAACCCCTCAGGGGCATTTCGGTCAAGTCTTCATCGAGCGGACACGCTTCCACCGCGGCCTTGCTTAGCATCGACGCAAGCCCCGCGATCACGCCACGTGCTCCCCGCCTCGAAGTTTCCCGAAGCTCCTGGATCACCGTCTCCGTCGCCTCGGGCCTCCAGGCTTGGTTTTGCGGCCCAAACCAAGAAACCGTCCACCAGATGGTTTTGTGGGCAAACCACCAAACCCCGCGTGCAAGCTTCGGGCTTCAACCCCTACCTTGCACCGGCCCATGTTCACGACTTCAGCCCGCCAGTCTTGCACCGCACAGCTCGCACTTGACCCCATCGGCCACCGGGTCCATCGAACCAAGCCTACTCGCCACTCCATCACCCAGAGGCCGCCACGACTCAGGCCTTTTGCGCTTGTTCTTCACCTGCACCGACACGAGTCAAGCCGCAACCTGTACCTGCACACTTAGCCAAGCATCAGTCCACACAACGTTGTCAATCACTCATCACTAAGGAGCGACCCTCCACTGGTCCTCGGACACACCTGGTCCTCACACCCTCGGGAGCTTTTTCGGAGATGACGTACATCACGTTCATGGCGGTGAGCCACAGGGTGGCCAACTCATGCCACCTCTTAAAGTTGGAACCATCAAAAGGTTTTGGCTTAATTGCATTCGCAAAGCTAGTGACTCCAAACATATTCCTATCAACATCATAAGGTTTTTGGATTGTTAGAAGATAGGCAATATTTTGGCATATTTTAATTCCATAATTAAAAAGATATTTCATAGAAATGACTATCGTGAGTGATACAAAGCATGTGCATGTGTTCATGTTTAAACAACTATTAAACAAGAAAATAAGAAACCGAATTAGTTCGAGGGTGTACCCAGAAGCAGTACGGGTGTCGGAGACACCCGATGCGCTGTTATCCGCTGGATCAGTCATGATCGTGGGCGGACCTTGCTTGAAGTAGTCGTACGAGTCGATGCAAGAAGATGATCGCAGTGAAGCCGGGAAGTAGTCGTACAGGGAGCGATCAGTCACTTGAAGACGCTCCCCAAAAACCTTATCGCCCGCGTACCCCGAGCAGGATCTTCAGCAGCAGGACAAGATTCCGGAGGCTCTGCTCTCGCCAACACCGTGCGCGCGGTGCAAGTGATGGGAATGCAAAACAAGAGCAGCAGACAGAGGGAGAAGGGAGAGATCTCCTAAGAAGGAGTACCTGGATTGTGAATTGGTAAGTTGAGGGGGAGGAGGAGGGCCTCCTTATATAGGCGGGAGAAGGCAGAGGGGGTGCGCCCAGATCCAGATCTGGGACGCGGAGGGGACGCGGTGGACGAACCTGGACGGTCGCGGTTAAGAAAACCAAATCACCATTGGGAATATGCCAAAGGATTATTCCCTTCCAACGGCAAAAAGGTGCTCCCGCCCCGCAGCTCATCTCGTCCTCACCGCCCGCTCGACTCGACTCGACTCCTGGATTGTGAATTGGTAAGTTAGGCGACTCGACTCGACTTGACACGTCACGCCCACGCCCTCGGCGCGGCGATCGAGCGCGCGCGCGCGTGTGGCACACCTTTCTCCTTTATTCAACTTCACAAGAGATGTACCAAGGGTCTACCTCATAAGTCGAATAAAAGACTCCTCAATTACCCGTATGGTATTTCTCACTTTTCCTTACATTAAAACAATAGGCTTTAATTATTTAATTATTAAAATAAATAGCTCTAGGCCCATTTATTCTAACATCGTGCCACCTTCCCCCTGCAAGCCTGTCGCTATGTCGTAATGGTTACAACAACAACCCTCTTCTCATATTTATGAGGAGGCTCGGGTTACAGAGTATGACACGGACACTACCATATACTGCTAAATACAACTCAAGTCTCATCGTAACTGGACTGTACAAATATTCGACACAATATCTAACAATTTGCTCATATCATCAACCCTTATGATTGTTTTATTTGGAAATTAAAGCCCTTATGATTGTCAACTCAGCTGAATGATGACTATCATATCATGTGCATTTTTAGTTCTAGAGCAGGAGAACGGCTTAGATAGATATGCTGACAGGACGCAGGGCTCATCGATCCAGGCCAGAGCCAGACAAATGTGAGTATTGAGTACGCACATCCTCTTCAGAAACCCCGTGCGCCTGCACCCTATGGATTCTGAAAATGCCATCACCCCTGAACCCCGTTGAATCTGCAAATCTGCACCACGTGGACGTGGAGTACGCTACGCTTCCAATGGAGTAGTGAGGCTGGTGGCACCGGCAAACGGCACAAGAACGCTACGCCACACTCCAGTACGCATGTAGCGTTTTGTACCCCGCACCAGGGGACGCGACATGCTACGGGACCGTGGCGTAGGACCGCGGGGACATCATTCCTAGGGTTCTTCTCGGGAGCACTATGGCACGCTCGCGTGCACCCCAGCCTCTCCACATCGGACGGGCTCCCAACCACCACCAGTGAAGCGTCTCCTCATCAGAGGGGATTAAATGTGACACAAATACTAATCTCAGGAAGTTGGTAGCACATTTATTACATCAGATGGTTCATTATCGTACAAACTAACGAGGTAGTGGGCACTGAAGCACCACTATCGCGAGGATTAACATAAGGACTACAAGCCAAACTATAACACCAACGGCATCTAAGATAACACCAGAGTCTTGCGCCATGGAAGCTTCATGTGGAGACCCTGAGCCACAGGCACGGGTTGGGTGCAGGACGGCAATCTACTCAACGTCTTCGGGGACAAAGTCGGGATCCTCCTCTGTAAAAATAGTTAATTATGCAAGGGTGAGTACATACGTACTCAACAAGTCCAACCCTACCCCCGGAGAGGCTATTCAACAGAACATGCAAAAGGTATAACATGATCAGAATAGAGTTTATTGTGTGAAAACCAACCTTTACTCATGCAGGGTTTGTTTTTGAAAAGGTTTTCGCAAACAATTTTTGTACCCAAGGTAACTCAGTTGCTCTGACGAAAACCAGTTGAGGACTACCAAACTCCCCATCCGCAGTAGCCCAGGCGCACAACCACACTCTTTTTCCAAAATCACTCACACCATAAAAACAATCCCTTAACCCAAACACTGGCTTTGTGACCACACCGTGACTCATCCAATACCATGGACACGACTATTCAAATAGGTTTAACACTCCACAGAGGTTGTACACTTTACTCACAAGTAGGGTATCACCACACGAACACCTTAATGCCGGCGCGGATCCTATCAACGCCATTACCCACCTTAGCTAACACTACTAGCCACCACGGATGCAATCAAGGGGTTATCACACATAACCAGGGCATAACTCACACAGATTGTATCCCTACTTCTTGATCTCCCATTGCTCACCCGCACTCCTGATAGCTAGTAGATTAACTAGTGGGATTTATGCTAAGCCATTGCCACATACAACGGTCGAGTGGTTCTACGATAGCTGGGTCAGGTGAGATGACACACAACCCGGTCCTTAACGACAAGATGGACATCTCCCAACATGCTCAACCACAAAGGTACGAGCTCACCCATACTCCTGACACACACTCGTCCATCTCGTCCACACATCTCTTTTTCTCATTTTCCAAAATAAATATTCCCCATTTTTAAAGCACTCACACAGTTTTAAAAAAATTATTTAAGCCAATCAATCATAGTGTCGGGGTTTGTTATCGCCGGCAAGTAAATTTGTAAGATCATGTGTCGGGAACCACACGGTGGCACATGAGACACAAGGGATTTTACTGGTTCGGGCCTCCGGAGAGTAATACCCTACGTCCAGTCTGGTGGGGAGTGTTCTTTATGCTCAAGAGTTCGTAGTAGGGGTTACAAACTGGTCGGGAGAGGGTCTCTGCGCCCAAGTCCCTGGTGCGCATGCACGTGGTTCTTGTAGCGGAGTCCTGCGTACATGAGTGGGTGTGAACGACTATAGGGTGTTATGAGATGAGATATCGATTGGGTGTGTTGTGATGGCGTGTAAGCGTGTCTGCGTGCGTATATGTGACCCCCTCATCCCCCTTTTATAGTTGCAAGGGAGAGGCCTATGGGGGTAAAACGGGAATGGAAACTAGATTATAGTGTAAGGCGTCCTTCTCCACGTCGGGCGGCATAGCGAGGCGGTGGGAGCAGCTAGGGACTGTAGCGAAGTAATTGTTGATGTTATAGGCCTCCCGGAATTGCGGGCTCCGAGTAGTTGTTGCTGGGACTCCTCGAGCTCTTCTCCGAGTAGTCAGGTCGTCGTAGGTCGTAGGTCCCGTACCGTGCTCCCGTCAGCGGGGTAGGTACGCGTCCTTTCCCGGGTACTGCGGGGCTCCTGTGTGGGCGGTGTGGCCCGTACTATGCCGTTCGTGGCATAGTGGGCGGCGCGCACTGTGCCGTTTGAGGCATAGTGGCCAGCCATACCTCCTGACACCAGACATCCCCTGTCAGTATGACCCGACATTGAGGGGGCTGCACGTGGCAGCGTAGGAGCGAGCGAGCGCGGAAGGCTCGCCATATCAGGTGTGGGCCCCGGCTGTGGCTGCCTTCGCCGTGCAGGCTGGGCTTGTCGGGGACGGAAACTACTCATGTGAGCGAGTAGTCGGAATCGGTACGAAAACTACTCGTGTGAGCGAGTAGTCGTGGCAGAGGCGGAAACTTGTCGTTCGAACCGCTACGTGGCTGGACACTTGTCGGACGGACCCCCAAGTACTCAGAACTTGTTGGGTAGGCCGCCATATACTTGGGGGCGAATGGTGCCTGTGCGTGCGGGCCGCCAAGCTCTCAGTCTTGATGGAAACTGGTCGTACGGGCCGCCAAGTGCTCGGGGTCGTTGTACTCGTCGTACTGCCCGCAAAGTACTCTGTGTGTTAGTCCGTACTGCGCCTTTCGGTATTCGTGGTGGGCCCTGGTCTAGGGCCTCGTCACATAGCAATAAAGAGTGGCTACCCTACCAGGTTTATGCAATTTGTAAAACAAATCAAGGGGTTGTAGTTTAAGAACTGGGATTAAATCATGAAAACTTGTCGTCTTCATAGTCCTCCGGGAGCTCCTGCACACGGTTCGGGTTCTCGAGCTCTTGTGCATAGTACACGGCTCTGAACTCCTCCTAAGGTTCCTCCTCGTTCACTCCGTCGGCTACGACACATAAAAGAAAGCACACAATCAACACAAGGAACAAAGATTTATCGGCTGACCTCGAGGAGAGAATAAACAGAAAAAGGGTGAATAAATATTATTTATGGGAAAATGGTAGATGGTTCGGCGGAAATAAACTCGGTAAAGGCGTGGTGAGATTTGGGATTAATTTTAGTTAATATTGCTCATAAAATGATGGGTTAAAGGGGTACTTAGGGGTAGTTTTAATAGGATAAGGACTTATGTGTAAGGAGCTCAAGACTTCAGGGCGATTAATAAAAAAAGGACGAGAGAGAGTGAGCTGTGGGTGGGAAAATAAAGAAAGGGAGGGGTTTTTTAGCAAAACCTCCATCTCCTTCCTCCCCTCGATTCAGAACAGAGGAGGGGAGGGGGCGGCCTGGCCGGTGACGGGCGGCAGCCTTCCCGGGCACGGCGGCGGCCGAGAGGAGGGGAATAGAGAGAGGAGGTCAAGGGTGACCGATTCCCATCCTCACCTCGGGCGGATATGGCTTGTGGAGGTGGATCGACGGCGGCAGCACTGGGGCAGCGCAGTGTGGTGCTCGGGAGAGAGAAGCAGCTGGTTTGGGAGGTGCGTGGTAGTGCGGCGAGCGATGCTAGGCTATTTATAGTCTCGAGGAAGGCGGTGGAGCAGCCAGTGTTGAGCACGCGAACCGCGTGCGGTCCAGCGGCAATGGTGGCGAAGGCAGCTCAGCCGGTGAGGCGATTCGGCCGGTATTCACGACGGAGTAAATGCGACGCCATTGGACGGGACTCGTCGGCAGCGGCGACAGTAGTAGCGGGCGAGCTGGGCAATGGCAAGTGCAAGGGTTTGCGCGAGGCGGGCGGCAGCTTCCGGTGATGGTGGCTCGGAGGTGACGGGATGGCCAGGTGCAGTTAATGCCCGCCGCGACGTTGAGCGGCAGGGCGCGGTCGCGTCGTGGCAGGGCACGATGTTCCCAGGAGGAGGGCGAGCGGGCGGGCGGCGTGCCGTGGAGCGAGGGCAGGTTGGCGGGGCCAGGGTAGAGGCGCAGGTCGGGGCAGAGTCGCAGGACCGGAGGAGGAAGAAAGGAGGAGGGAAAAAGAAAGGGGAAGGAAAAAGAGAGAAAAGGGGAAAAAGGAAAGAAAGAAAAGGGAAAGGGAAAAAGGAAAAGGAAAAGAGAAGAAATAGGAAAATAGAGAAGAAAATTTAGGAAAATTTCCAGGAAAATTAGGAAAAAGGGGAATGGATTTTTGGTGGGATTTTCCCCGGTTTTGAGCACCCGTGGGTGCCAACGCGATGTCGAGCGATCCCCGGTGTCGGGCGGTGATTGTGAGGCCGGCGAATCGAAGACGCTTGCCGGGATGCGGGCCGGAGAGATTCTCGATGTCGGGCGGCTGTCGGGGGCGGCTCGGGTTGAAAGGGAAAGATCGAATGGGGACCGGAGTTTAGGATCTGATTTGAGCTCAGCGGAAAGGTTTTGAAAAACACCCATGATTTAGAGGGTGATTTATTTGGGATTAAAACGCTGGCGTTACAAACCTACCCCACTTAAAATGAATCTCGTCCTCGAGATTCGACTGGTTCCTGAACAAGTGGGGAAACTCTTTCTTCAGGGCGTCTTCTCATTCCCAAGTGGCTTCTTCTACTCCGTGTCTGCTCCATTGAACTCTACACATCCGTACTTCTGATTTCCTCATCCTTTTGACAACAGTGTCCAAAATTTTGACGGGTACTTCTTGATATCTGAGATATGGCTGCAGATCTATTACCTCTATTGGCACTCGTTTCTCTTCGAGTAGATTAAAGCATCTCCGCAACTGGGAGACATTGAATACTGGGTGTATGTCTTCCATCTCTTCTGGTAGCTCCAACTGGTATGCTACTGCTCCGACTTTCCTCAGTACCTTGTACAGTCCAACGTACTGAGGGGCTAACTTCCCTTGTACCTAGAATCTTCGAGTCCCTCGGATAGGTGAAACCTTGAGGTAAACGAAGTCTCCTGGACTGAAGCTTATTTCTCACCTCTTCCTGTCCGCGTAGCTCTTTTGCCGAGAGTGAGCAGCCTTCAATTTTTTGCGGATGTCGGCTACTCGTTCTTCTGCTTCATTTATGAGTGCGGGCCCAACCAAGGCATGTTCTCCTACTTCTGACTACATCAAATGTGTTCTACATTTTCTCCCATGCAGGGCTCCAATGGCGACATACCTATGCTTGCCTGATAACCGTTGTTGTACGAAAACTCAGCATACGGCAGACTTTGTTCCCAATCTTTGCCATAGGTAAGGACACATGCTCTCAACATATCCTCCATAATCTGATTCACCCTCTCAGTCTGTCCATCCGTCTGCGGGTGATAAGCCGAACTAAAATCCAACTTGGTGGCCATGGCTTTATGCAAACTCTTCCAAAACCTAGAGGTGAATTGAGCTCCTCTATCTGACACAATCCTGCTAGGCACTCCATGCAATTTCACTATGTTCTCTATGTAGAGCTTAGCCAACTTCTCTCCACCATAATTGGTTCGTACAGGTAGAAAGTGAGCGACTTTAGTGAGTCGGTCCACTATCACCCATATGGAGTCATGTCCCTTCTGTGTCTTGGGCAAACCCACTACAAAGTCCATGCCTATCTCATCCCATTTCCAAATCGGGATGGGTAAGGGTTGTAACAGTCCTGCTGGCTTCTGGTGTTTGGCTTTAATCCTCTGGCAAGTATCACAGTGGGCGACAAACCGTGCAATGTCCACTTTCATTCCATTCCACCAATACTTCTGCTTTAAATCCATATACATCTTAGTGGATCCTGGGTGGATGGAATACACCGAGTTGTGTGCCTCATCCATGATGGTCTACTGGAAATCTCCATCTTCAGGCACACATATCCTATTCTTATACCACAGTGTACCTTGATCGACCACTCTGAAGTCTGGGGCTTTATTTTCTCCCGTGTGCTTGCAGATTTTCATCAAATCCTTATCAGACACTTGGGCCCTTCTGATTTTATCTTCTAGGGTGGGTTGAACACTTAGTTGGTGGACATACCCCTGGGGAACAATGTGTACATTGAGTCGTGCCATTTCTTTTTGCAGCTGGGCACTCTTAGGCCCTACTTTCTCATAGGATTTTCTGCTTCAGGCATCTGCCACTACATTGGCTTTTCCTAGGTGGTAATGGATTTTTAGGTTATAATCCTTGACTAATTATAACCACCTTCTTTGACTTAAGTTCAAGTCAAGCTGGGTGAAAATGTACTTCAAGCTCTTGTGGTTCATATAGATCTCGCACTTATTCCCAATCAAGTAATGTCTCCAAATCTTAAGGGCATGCACTACGACTGCAAACTCCAAATCATGAGTTGGATAATTCTGCTCGTGGGGCTTGAGTTGACGCGATGCATAGGCCACTACTTTTCTGTCCTGCATAAGGACACACCCTAATCCTTGTCGGGATGCATCACAGTATACAACGAAATCTCGTTGAATGTCCGGCAATGTTAGTATCGGGGCGGTTGTCAGTCTTCTCTTCAACTCTTGGAAACTTCTCTCACAAGGCTCGGTCTAGGCGAACTTTTTTCTCCTTCTTGAGTAACTCTGTCATGGGTCGAGCAATCTTGGAGAATCCTTCAATGAACCTCTGGTAATATCCTGCTAAACCAAGAAAGCTCCTGATTTCGCTCACATTGGTTGGTTGTCACCAATTGGAAACTGCTTCGACCTTCTCGGGGTCTGCTGCTACTCCTTCTGCCATCAGAATATGTCCAAGGAAAGCTATCTTCTCCAACCAGAATTCACACTTGCTGAACTTAGCGTATAGCTTGTGTGCCCTCAACTTCTCAAGTACCGCCCGTAGATGTTGATCATGCTCTTGGGCATTTTTGGAGTAAATAAGTATGTCATCAATAAAGACCATGACACACTTGCCTAACTCATCCATAAATGCCTTGTTCATGAGATTCATGAAATAAGCGGGGGCATTAGTGAGTCCAAAAGACATTGTGAACTCAAATTGGCCATAGCGGGTGACGAAGGTTGTCTTTGGTATGTCACTCTCCTTAATCTTGAGCTGATGATAGCTCGATCTTAAGTCGATCTTGGAGAAGTACATGGCTCCTTTCAGCTGATCAAAGAGGTCATCTATTCTGGGCCTCTTGGTCTAATCATTCCTTAGCGATCCAACGTATTTTCGAAATCCAATCAATCTTGGCAAGTTTTCTTCTAAAACATGTGATTAGTGTTAATCTAATTACTCTGGTGTATACGGATGCTCTGATACCAACTGCGACAACCCCACCCGAGATAATTCTGTACTATCGCCTAAACCACTCCATTTGGTCATTAAGCGATAATAAAGAACCAACACGTTGAGTGTTGCCGGGTCAAAGCCTGGTAAATCACTTGTACAACACACAGAGGATCGAACACACATACATTAGAACTCCCATGAAGGAGAGTCCAGAGTACCTTACAAATTAAATCCAATCTTCCCCGTAGGGTAAATTATTACAAACCATTGTTCTTGCCAAGAAAGTAAATGGTTCAGAGTTTAAAGAGACAGCGGAAATAACTAAACAATAAATTGGCATCATGGGAGGCCACCCATGATGCCATCACTCCTCGTCATCCACCCATTCCAGCTCCCAGTCGGGTGGGATTTCTCCAGGCCAAACATTATCACCTGAAAACAACATATATAGCAAGGGTGAGTATACTAATACTCAGCAAGGCTTACCCGTCTTAAAAACAAAAGACTTAACCTCTAATCATGCAAGGCTTTTGGCTAGTGGATTTGTTTTGCCAAAAAGCTACTAAGGAGTTAATCCTAACTTTCAATATTTTAGCTCAAGTTCTAGTAGATTAATTCATTACTAGATAAGCAACTATTGCAAGCACGAGTTGTGCAATACAATTTAATCAAGCATCAAGTTTATCAATATTCCATCATAAAGGGGATCACAAATGGCCAGATGATTAAGCACTATCGGATAACGGTGAGAGGCTGACAATCGATCGATTAATAACCTTTCAAGGTGGACCTAAACATACGGGAGAATGCCCTCACAGAGAGTTCATTCAACCAGGCGGTTCCCGTCATTCCTCATATTGGGATCGGATGCCACAGTCCTAAGTACAAGGTTATCTAGCCCACCTCACACTAGCGTCCAGAATCACACATGTACAAAAGGTAGCTAGCCTGGGGCCGCAACCCAAGATTAGTAGCGTAAAGTTCCCGCACTGCATCATTCGGGTACTAGGCTTATCGTACACATTTCTGACAAATGTTTAGTACGTTCAAATGCTTAATCTCATAACCACTGGACCGGAGCCCAGAATCCCATGCTCTTACCACGTGAGCAATCCAATTTAACGAATCTTATGATTCCAACATAAGAACCTATTCTCACGAGCGAAGTACATCACTCGACTTGTACCGGGTCCTTAGTGCATAGCAACTAGCGACCTAGCATACTAGTAAAAGATCATAGGAACTTAGGGATCATGCAACTAGGGTTTCAATTCAACTCCTGAACGTAAATGCACATAGATAATCAATGATAATTTCAGGAGCTTAAAAAGAAACACATAGGTTAATGAATAACCGAGGCTTGCCTTTCAAGCGGATGTTAGTCTAACTAGGCCTTTGGCCCTTCCAAACTTTGGTTTGGGTCTCGTTATACTCCACGACGTTCACTGCTTCCTCGAACGGTCCATCACCTTGTTCCGGGACGAACTCGTAGCTACCGTCAGAAGGTTCTACACAGAGGATGCATATGCAAGAATTAAACGATGAAATTAAGTTAAATAATTACAAAACATCACATGACAAACATAGAGTGCATGGTTGGTCACATTCACCTAGATAAACATATATTCAGCATATTCTTCTATAAAGAAATTGTAAGCAATCATTTATTAATAATTAATTTGATGGTGATGGTGTGTACATTTATTTATTTACATTTATTTTTCTTCACAAAACAACCAAGTTGGTTAAAGGTGCATTACAAGGGGTGTAACTTAGGGTGAAACACACATTTGGTTTTTAAAAAGGTGATTTCTTAATTTCTCCTTTTATAACACTTAGTTTCTTCCAAAAATTTATTCTATTTGAACCATACAGGATATCACAGTAAGAATTTTTGTACAAGCACACAGTGGAAAAACTGAGCTACTGCCAAAAATTCATATTAAACCAAGATATATCCTAAGAATGAAAAATACGACAGGTTACAACTAGCACAAGAAAGATCTGTTAATACAGGGAAAACTACACAAGCACTGGAGCTCAAAATTTACACATAACATCTCTGGCATATATCTAGGCTATACACCAAAAAATTAGCTCCAGAAACTATTTCTATAAAGCTACACAAAAATGACAAAAATAGCCTATTGCAAATAAGAACAATTTATCCAGAGAGTTACATAAGGAAATTCGAACTAATTTTTCTACCACAGCTTAAACAATGCAAGAATAGCCTCTGGACCAAAAATAAACATTTTTGGTTTAGTAGAATTTAAACTAAAGAATTTCATTCTACTAACAAGCATATCTCAGAAACATAGGTTTACATTGCTCATAAAAATGTGATAAAAATCACTAGATGTGCATCCAGTCATAACAAGACAATAGCCACAAGATGAGCTACAAAATCTATTTGCATGAAGCTGCACAAAATATTTACATAGATCTAGGATAAATACAAAATAAATCCTAAAGAAAGATTCCTTCAGTAACCTTGTGCAAAAACTTAGATCTAGCCTATTCCAGTCATAACTAACAACATATCCAAAGATCAAGTTCAGCACAGGAGTACATTTCAAGTTATGAGCAAACACATCCAAACTGAATTTGAATTTTATTTCAAAAACTAATCATCAAAAGTATAGACAAGCTTTCTAAAAGATGGAGGTCTGTTCATAAGGAAACCAACAAAATTAGTTTTGCATTTTTCTGATTTTTCTGTGATTTTTTATGATTTTTCCAGTGCACTGGATTTATTCAAAAGAAACTAAGAATCAATTTCCATGGACGTCCCTAGAAAGATTGTCCTCTTCACAACCATACCCTCAACTTTACGTCTAGGTCCAAATTTTAACAGCCAGGTCCCTGGAAAGAAACCAGGCCCTGCAATTGGGTCCCTAGGGAAAGGGGGCGGCGTGGCTGGCCGGATTCCGGCGAGGCCGGCGGCGGAAACAGCCGGGGGAAGGGTGGAGCGCGACTAGGAGCTCACCACGGGTTGATTCGTGGTCGGATACGGGGCGAGGACGGCGCCGGCGAGCTGGGGCGGCGGAGCCAGGTAGCGGCAGCCGCGGGAAGCTCCGCTCCGGCGAGCGTGAAGGCTGTGGGAGGAAACTAGGAGGCCTGTGAGGTTTACTGGGGGCTATGGAGGAGGTTGGAAGCGAGCTCACGCGGGTTGGACGGCGTGGTAATGGAGCTCCGCGCGGCGGTGTCCATGGCGGACGGTGGCGGAAGCAAAGGCGTGCGGCGGCGGCGGCGGCGTGCGCGTGCATGGAGGCTCGGAGGCTTTTATAGGCGGCACGACGACGACTCGAGTCCACGACCACGTTGACGGAGGATAGTCAGTCACGCGACATGGGACGGCGTACGGCAGCGACGCGACTGGCCAGGCGGCGCCATGGTCGGTGCGTGCGGTGACGTGGCGGGCGGAAGAAGTTTGGGCGGTGGTCGAGGGGGCCCGCTGGGCGGTGTGGGACGTGCTCTGCACTCTCCACATGGCAACCTTGGCCTCAGCGTCTGGGCCCAGTGGAGACCGCGACGCGGACGACGCGCTCTGGAGCGCGCAGGGTCGCAGAATGCTTCGGCCTAGCATTGTTTGACCGAGATTTTCTCGAAAATCTTGCAACTAAGTGCACCAAAGTGTAAATATAAAAGTTGTAGATCTCTCAACCCTCTACAACTTTTACAAAGGCGCATAGGTATTTTGATCAACGGATTTTGCATGAATTGCAGCCCAAGTTGAGGATTTTCTCGGCGCTGGAAAAATCAGCATCCTGCTGTTGACCAAGATTTTCACCCATTTCCACTCAAAATCTGAAATGCTGCCAATTATGAAAATTGTGAAAATATGCACAACTTTTATATTGGCCGATTTTGAAGTGTTTAGATGAATTTTGGAGATCATGGCAAAAGTTCTAGACAGGGTGTGGCAGTCAAGGGTTTTTGACTAGGGTTTTTGACTAGGGGTTTGACCAAGGGTTTGACCAAGGGTCACTTGTGTGATTTAGGGACTAAAGTTCATGTTGGCTAGGGTTTCGAGGTGATGACCCAGGTTGACCAAGGGTTTGACCACAGTCAAGGTGTTTGACTTGGTTGACAAGGTCATTAGCATTAATTAACCCTAATTGAAAACCTGGGGCGTCACACTTTGTCTAGAGAAACTCTATCAGCTTCTCATTCATGCCCAAAAGACGGGGCCTCAGACGGTTGACGGCATTGGCTAGAGCTTCCAGCAACCAAGTCTGGTTGTCCATCACTTGCAGCAAGTCTATGGTGGGCGGGGGTGGTGGATGCACTTGACTTCCCTCTCCATCATTGTCCTGATCCACCTCTTGTTCGCCAGGGCGCCTAACTCGTGATCCTTCCATGTTTGGGTCATCACGGTCGTAGCCTGGGAAGGTCCTGGTGGCGCGCTTTGGGGCCATCTGTGGATAGAGGGGGTTTTCTGTGAGATTTAGGTCTTATGTGATGTTTAAGTTGATTAAAACGGATTTTCAAAAAGACAGCACACATGTCAAGCACTCATGACAAGCAAGCACAAACAAACTTTATTTCAAACATGAGAGGAGGATACATCCTGTACTACTCGACTGATACAATGTTGATACACTACACGACTTGGTACTACGACAAAAGCTAGGGGTGCGACTCTAAGCTCGGACCACACGGCTTCCTTCCTTGGGGCAAGGGCATCTGGGGCATGCTACTCACGGGGAGAGCCATCTTCTGGGGCAGAGTGTGCTTCCAGTGGAATGAGCAACTCTTCATTGTTATAATCCTCGGGGATACTATTCTCTTGGGGTTGTGCGGCAGTTCCTTCTTCGACGGCTGTTGTTGGTTGTTCGGTGGCTACAGGCGGTGCTGGGGTCTCAGGAATTCCTCCCCATCCTACGAGGGGTGTTCCAATCTGGACTTGGGCTTCTCTGATGGCCGGAACGGGTGTTCCACTGTTAGTCCATTCCTGCATGCACTGATCCTGGATCCACCTGAGGCTCTCATGGGCAACAACTTCACTACTTATGGCGGTCGCGGTCCTTTCCTCAGCTTGAGCCACTCGAACTTGGTGCATCCTTGTTGTGACCTCCTCTTGCTCGGCCCGACCAATTTGCTCCCTCAAAAACTTGGCCTGGTCATTAAAGAGTTTATCCAGGGAGATGAGGTAGGCAACTGCATGGTACAAAAAGTCTTCTTGGTGGTAGCACCGTTCCAGGTTTCTCATGCGGGCCTACCAAACTTGAGTCCTGATGGCAGGAGGAAAAAACCTCATTGGTGTGGAGACGAGGTGTTCCTCATAGATTCAGCACAGGTAGCAGAGAGCTTTTCTAATGGTCAAGGGGTAGGCATCCCGGTGTCAAAACCCTGTGGTGGTCACCCGCCATGGCTCAATGTCGGGGTAGCGAGTGCTTCTGGCGATGGAGAGGACCACCCTACAGCGAAGAGTGCCGAGGTGCTCGTACTCTCTCCTGTAGTACCTTGGGTGCTCAGTGATACCGAGGCGCTCCAGGGAGTTGATAAGAAGGCGGGGAAAATCAGGCTCCTCCTGGCACACGCCCTGGGTCCATCCATCTTCGGCCATCTGAAAACAAGGGTAGAGTTGAACAAGTTGTGCAAGGACAGGATACAAAAGATAGATAGTTTTATTAGGATGGTAGCTCTAGCTTAGGTACTCTACTCTCCTCTTATGGGGACTCTTCGTCAAACTGGATACGACGCTTCTTTGGTGGAAGGTATTGTTCCAATATCTCATCTTCGGTCTGGGTGCCTTTATCCCAATGGGTTTCTTCGGGTTCTCCTTCTAGTAACCCAGCTTCTCTTCTTCTCCTGCGTTCCTCGACAAACGTGTTCCATAGGGCTTGGTTGAATCCTTGGGAGCGTTCTATTTGTACCTTGGCTTCTATAGCCCTTTTCTGTTGTGCTACCAATGCCTGTTTTGCTCCCTCCACCCTGCAGATTTGGTGCTTCAGCTGTGTCACTTGTTCTTGGTAAAGGTGGTCTAAGCCGTTGAGGTAAATGGACAGGTGGGAAATCGCATCCTCTAGGTCTTCTTCTTCTCTTCCAAGTCATCTCATCAGGGCAACCCATGAGCGTCCTCTTCCTCCAGAGGGTGGAAAAAATCCCATTGGAGTCTGTCCAAGATGATACTTATAGACCATGTGCAGGCGTCGTAGAGCTTTTCAGGTAGCCTTACAGTAAGTGTCAGGGAAGCGAAACCTAGTGGTGGAGATGAACCAAGGATCTATGTTGAGGTAGAGTGTGCTTCTTCCCACAAAGATCACCACGTCACACCGAAGGGTGCCTCCGCGATCGTACTCCTGATAGGTGTATTCTGGTGGGTCCACAACTCCAACGCATCCTAGGCTGAGTAGCAACAACTTAGGGAGGCCAGGCTCTGTGTGGCAGACTCCTCCCCTCCATTCCATGTCAGCCATCTCAGACAAGGGCCAGGGTAAGTACTTGAGTGAAGGTGAGCTAAGCAGGGGAAAGATCTAGCAGAGAAAAGCTTAGGAAAGGTCTCGGGTCCTAGGGGTCGCATCCTACGGCCAACCTACGGCTCTAATACCACCTGAAGCATCTCCTCATCAGAGGGGACTAAATGTGGCACAAATACCAGTCCCAAGAGGCTGGTAGCACATTTATTACATCAGATGGTTCATTACAGTACAAAACGACGAGGTAGTGGGTACTGAAGCACCACTATCACAAGGATTAACATAAGGACTACAAGCCAAACTATAACACCGACGACATCTAAGATAACACCATAGTCTTGCACCATGCAAGCTTCCTGTGGAGACCCTGAGCCACAGGCACGGGTTGGGTGCAGGACGACAACCTACTCAACGTCTTCGGGGACAAAGTCGGGATCCTCCTCTGTAAAAAATAGTTAATTATGCAAGGGTAAGTACATACGTACTCAACAAGTCCAACCCCACCCATGGAGGGGCTATTCAACCGAACATGCACAAGGCATATATAACAGGGATCATAAGTACTCAACAAGTCCAACCCCACAAGGAGTTTATTTATTGAAAACCAACCATTACTCATGCAGGGTTTGTTTTTGAAAAGGTTTTCGCAAACAGTTTTTGTACCTAAGGTAACTTAGTTGCTCTGACGAAAACCAATTGAGGACTACCGGACTCCCTATCTGCAGTAGCCCAAGCACACAGCCACACTCTTTTTCCAAAATCACTCACGCCATGAAAACAATCCCTTAACCCAAACACTAGTTTTGTGACCACACCGTGACTCGTCCAATACCGTGGACATGGCTATTCTAATAGGTTTAACACTCTACAGAGGTTGTACACTTTACCCACAAGTAGGGTACCGCCACATGAACACCTTAGTGCCGACGCGGATCCTATCAAACCCATTACCCACCTTAGCTAACACTACTAGCCACCACAGAAGCAATCAAGGGGTTATCACACATAACCAGGGCATAACTCACACAGATCGTATCCCTACTCCTTGATCTCTCGTTGCTCACCCGCACTCCTGATAGCTAGTAGATTAACTAGTGGGATTTATGCTAAGTCGTTGCCACATACAACGGTCGAGTGGTTGTACGATAGCTGGGTCACATGAGATGACACGCAACCTAGTCCTTGACGACAAGATGGACATCTCCCAACATGCTCAAGCACAAAGGTACGAGCTCACCCATACTGCTGACACACACTCGTCCATCTCGTCCACACAACTCTTTTTCTCATTTTTCTAAAATACACATTCCTCATTTTTAAAGTACTCACACAGTTTTAAAGAAATCATTTAAGCCAATCAATCATAGCAATCAAGGGTGGCTGCCCTACCAGGTTTATGCAATTTGTAAAACAAATCAAGAGGTTGTATTTTAAAAACTGGGATTAAATCGTGCATCAAAGAATGAGATTGAACTTGCCGTCTTCAGAGTCCTTGGGAGCTCCTACACACGGTTTGGGTTCTCGGGCTCCTGTGCACAGTACGCAGCTCCGAACTCCTCCTGAGGTTCCTCCTCGTTCACTCCATCGGCTATAGCACACACAAGCAAGCACACAATCAACACAAGGAACAAAGATTTACAGACTGAGCTCGAGGAGAGAATAAATAGAAAAACGATGAATAAAAATTATTTATGGGAAAATGGTAGATGGTTCGGCGGAAATAAACCCAGGAAAGGCATGGTGAGATTTGGGATCAACTTGAGTTAGCATTGCTCATAAAATGATGGGTTAAAGGGGTGCTTAGGGGTAGTTTTAATAGGATAAGGACTTATGTGTAAGGAGCTCAAGAGTTCAGGGCAATTAATGGAAAAAGGACAAGAGAGAGTGAGTTGCGGGTGGGAAAAGAAAGAAAGGGAGGGGGTTTTCAGTAAAACCACCATCTCCTTCCTCCCCTCGATTCAGAAAAGAGGAGGGGAGGGGGCCACCTGGCCGGCGGCCGGCGGCGGCCTTCCCGAGCACAGCGGCAGGCGGGAGGAGGGGAATAGAGAGAGGAGGTTAAGGGCGAACGATTCCCGTCCTCACCTCGGGCAGATATGGCTTGTGGAGGTGGATCGACGGTGGCGGGCGGGCTGCGACAGCAGTGGCGTAGTGTGGTGCTCGGGAGAGAGAAGGAGCTGGTCTGGGAGGTGCGTGGCGGTGCGGCGAGCGATGCTGGGCTATTTTTAGTCACAGGGAAGGCGGTGGAGCGGACGATGTTGAGCACGCGAACCACGTGTGGTCCGGCGGTAATGGTGGTGAAGGCGTCTCATCCGGCAAGGCGATTCGACTGGGATTTGCTGTGGGGTAAATGCGACGCTGTTGAACAGGACTCGTCGGTAGCGGCGTCCTGCGGTGGCGGACTGGCAGGCGAGCTGGGCAGAGGCAGGCACAAGGGATGGCGCAAGGCTAGCGGCGACTTCTGGTGATGGTGGCTCGGATGCGACGGGACGACCAGGTGGAGTTAATGCCTGCCGCGACGTCGAGCGGCAGGGCGCGGTCGCATCGTGGCAGGGCGCGGTGTTCCGAGGAGAGGGCTGGGCATGCGGCATGCCGTGGAGCGGGGGCAGGCCGGTGGGGGCCTGGGCAGAGCCGCGGGACTGAAGGAGGAAGAAAGGAGGAGGAGGGAAAAAGAAAGGGGAAGGAAAAAGAGAGAAAAGGGGGAAAAGAAAAGAAAGAAAAGGGAAAGGGGAAAAGGAAAAGAGAAAAGAAATAGGAAAGTAGAGAAGAAAATTTAGGAAAATTAGGAAAGGGGGGAAGGGATTTTTTGGTTGGATTTTCCGGGGTTTCAAGCACCCGCGGGTGCCGACGCGACGTCGGGCGATCCCCGGTGTCGGGCAGTGATTGCGAGGCCGGCAAATCCGGGACGCTTGCCGGGATGCGGGCCGGAGAGATTCCCGGTGTCGGACGGCTGCCGGGGGCGGCTCGGGTTGAAAGGAAAGATGGAATGGTGACCGAAGTTTAGGATCTGATTTGAGCTCAGCGAAAAGGATTTGAAAAACTGAAGGACCGAAACGGCGAACCAGAGAGGGGGGAGTGAATGGGAGCCGATAAAATTTCTTCTCGAAGGAGATAGAGACTCCAACAAGATGAACACAGCTTCCAACACACGTCTCTGACTCAACTACCTAAGTTGGCCAAGATCACGTAGCCACTGGAGTGCTACTGGTCCTAGGAACCAACAACTCAACCAAACGAACCAAACACCCTAAACGCACAGCGGAAAACTGAGCAGCCTGCTGTCTGTGCCACACCGGTCAGACCGATGGCTCCTGCCGGTCAGACCGATGGCACCGGTCAGACCGGTGGACTCTGCCGGTCAGGCCGGTGGCGAACAGCCGATTCATAGCAAAGTTCCAGGAAGCCACAACGACTCCTCTAGGCCCTGGAACAAAACCACCACCAAAGAACAACCTGCCAAGAAGGAAAACCCCTCACAAAGCCTAGCAAGACAACTCCAAACTAGCCAAGAACTGACCAGCAGGACCACGGGACAAAACCACACGAACACAGCAGTTCCCCGAGACAAAACCCACCAGGGGCTCGCATCGGTCAGACCGGTCAAGAGCACCGGTCAGACCGGTCACGCCTGGGCAGCTCGGGATGAACAGCGTCCACGGGTCAACTCCCCCAAATCCAACTCCCGATCTCCCGATTCGCTCCACGGATTCGCACAAGACTTTGGGGATAGTAGGAACACCTCATGGGTACTCCATAGCCAAGATTTGGTCCACCAAAACTCGTTGAATCAAGAGGAATCGAAGGATTTCCGCTAAGAACACCACGAACCCTAGAACCACGAAAACCCCAAAATTGAGCCCCTTTACTCACGGATTTGGGAGGGGAATCAAAGGGAAAAGAACCACGAGGGGTTCATGCATACATCCACCACCAAATCCCAAAGAGAAAGGTCTCAAAACCACCACAAGAAATTCACCAAGAAAAGCCTCCAAAAATCACCAAAAAGGAGAAACGGGAAAGACACATCCAAGCCTTGAGGAACCACGCCGAATCATCTATACATACCAAAGAGGTTCATACAAGGTCTAGCTTGCCGCCCGATCATCCTTCCCTCTCACAAGATCTCACCATGAAGCTCTCAAGCTAGTCCTACGAAAATCCTAAGGAAAATAGGAAGGAAAATAGGAAAACCAAATGAGCTAGGGTTCCAAGAGATGCCTGCCATCCTCTCACCCCTTGGATTATATGGAGGCAACCGAAAGACTAAAATACCCTTACTAGCTAACTAGGGATACATGCCCCTCAAGGGCGAATTTGGAAGTCTTTGTCTTCGCACCATCGGACGGATGCCCAGCGACCGCAAACTTGCTTAGCCTCGACGCAAGCCTTGCGATCCCGACGCGTGTCCTCCGCTTCGAAGATTCCGGACTGCGTCGTCGCACACTGGTCAGACCGCACGGGCTTAGGTTTAGGCTTGGGATGGGGCTGTTCACTTGGTTTCTCTCCACTCGGCTTCTCACTCTCTTTCCCAAAGAACTCATTCCCCAAGTTACTCTTGAACTTGATAGGTTTCTGGAAATCATTTGTGGAGTGGGGAAATATGGGAGGATCTGGGGTTGTGTCAAGTTTGTTTCTCAGTGGGTTGGGCTTAGGAGCATAGGCATTTTTGTGGAAGGTTTTTAGTGGAGCTTGGATATCACCAATCTTCTCTCCTCCCTCACCACTAGACTCTCCAACTTTCTCCGAGCCAAGCGCTTGCCCATCATAGCGCTTGTATGCCTCAATCATCATCCTAAGCTGCGGTTCATGACCCGACAACCAACCCATCATTTTTCTCAAGTCATCGTTCTCATCCTGCAAGCGATCAACATAATGCGCAAGCTCCAAATTCTTAACCGCATGCAATTCACAAGTAGAGCAAGAAGTGGGAATAGGCTCTTTCAACTTAGCCTCAAGCGAAACAGTGTAAGCATGCATCTCATCAATCTTTCCATGCAAAACAGGGCAAGAAGTGCAAGCACCTAGCAAAGTAGGTCTAGACTTAAGCTCAGCCACTTCAACCCTCAGCACATCTAGTTCATCACAAGTAGAGGCATGCTTATCTTTAAGAGCAGTAAGATCAGCTAGGTACACAGAGCAATCACAGCAATCAATCTCATCAGAAACCACAGGAGAAGCCTTAAGCGAATCAATCTCAAGCTTAGCATTTAGGTTCTGGGTTTCTATCTCAGCCACACGGTTCCTAGCATCTTCTAACGAGGCTCTAAGCTCTTTCCTCATCTTCTTGGCCTCTCTAAGCATGTGATCGCGATTATCAAGCAAGTCAACCAACTCCTCATTCTCCTTGCGCAAAGAAAAGAGCTCATCACATACCTCGTCCTCGGAGTCGGAGTCCGAGTCGCTCTGGTGACTTTTCTTGCTGCCGGAGCTACGAGCCATGCCGCAGAAGCCATCTCGTGCGAAGCAACTCAGGCCGCTCAAGTTCTTGGATGACTTCTTGTTCTTGCGCCGATCACCTTCATCTTCGCTGCTACTCGAGCTCGAGGAAGAGTAGGCAGAGCTGGAGTCGACGTCGCTCGCTCCGACCATCGCTCGGGCCTTCCTGCCGCGGCCGTCCTTCTTCCTCGACCGTCGCTCGTCCTTGTGCTTGTTCTTGTGCTTGTGATCGCGCCTTGATCGGTACTTGTCGTCCTTGCTCGACCGGTGCCTGTAGCCGTCCTTGTAGCCGTCCTTGTTCTCCGTCTTCTCCGGGCAGTCGGCGACGAAGTGTCCCGGCTTGCCACACTGAAAGCACGTCCGTGCTGTCCTCCTCGTGTTCACCCGGTTCTCGTGCAGCCTCTCGAACCGCCTGGTCAGCAACGCCAGCTCGTCCTCTCCAAGCACATTGAACTCCTCATCTGGCAAAGACATCAAAGAAGACAGAGAATACATTCTGGAGGATGCGTTAGCGTTAGACTTAGCTCCTTTGCCACCAACGAGAGCAAGACTATGAGAATCAGTCGGGCTCTCGATCTTGGCTGTCATACCACGGTCCAACTCAGCCGACTTGAGCTTCGAGAACAGCTCGTTCACGATCAAGGTGTCATACTTCTCGGACTCAAGGATAGCCTCAACCTTCCCGTCCCATACGGTACGATCCAACGAGTGCAAGAGCTTCACGGCTCTATCATGATCATCGTATGGGAGCACGGCCACATTGGCTCTCATGTTGTTCACAACGACCGTAAACCGCTGGAAAAGGGCATCGACGGACTCGCCGGGGAGATGAGTGAAGTTCTTGTACTCTCTCTGGTAATTCGCGTACATCCGAGCCTGAACCTGAGCATTCCCAGCATGTGCATCCTTCAACTGCTCCTAAATCCTACAAGCTAAGTCCTCTGTCTGAACCCGATCGAATTCGGGCTGACACAGAGCACGAAACAAGTAGTCGACCGCCTTGTTGTTGGCATCGAACATATCTCTCGATCCTGGAGCAAGGAAGTTAATCAGATGAACACAAGCTGTGTTCACCGTAACATCCCAAAGGATCTGACCCTTACCGCGGAGGAACGCCGCCATCCGCCTCTGCCACATCTGGTAGTTTTTGTCATCGAAGTGCGGAGGACCCGAACCCCGTTCCTGGTATGCCATCCTTGGATCTTAGACTGGTTAGAATCCGAAGATCCGTAACCGGCTCTGATACCACTTGAAGGACCGAAACGGCGAACCAGAGAGGGGGGGAGTGAATGGGAGCCGATAAAATTTATTCTCGAAGGAGATAGAGACTCCAACAAGATGAACACGGCTTCCAACACACGTCTCCGACTCAACTACCCAAGTTGGCCAAGACCACATAGTCACTGGAGTGTTACTGGTCCTAGGAACCAACAACTCAACCAAACGAACCAAACACCCTAAACGCACAGCAGAAAACTGAGCAACCTGTTGTCTGTGCCACACCGGTCAGACCGATGGCTCCTGCCGGTCAGACCGATGGCACCGGTCAGACCAGTGGACTCTGCCGGTCAGGCCGGTGGCGAACAACCGATTCACAGCAAAGTTCCAGGAAGCCTCAGCGACTCCTCTAGGCCCTGGAACAAAACCACCACCAAAGAACAACCTGCCAAGAAGGAAAACCCCTCACAAAGCCTAGCAAGACAACTCCAAACTAGCCAAGAACTGACCAGCAGGACCACGGGACAAAACCACACGAACACAGCAGTTCCCCGAGACAAAACCCACCAGGGGCTCGCACCGGTCAGACCGGTCAAGAGCACCGGTCAGACCGGTCACGCCTGGGCAGCTCGGGATGAACAGCGCCCGCGGGTCAACTCCCCCAAATCCAACTCCCGATCTCCCGATTCGCTCCACGGATTCGCACAAGACTTTGGGGATAGTAGGAACACCTCATGGGCACTCCATAGCTAAGATTTGGTCCACCAAAACTCATTGAATCAAGAGGAATCGAAGGATTTCCGCCAAGAATACCACGAACCCTAGAACCACGAAAACCCCAAAATTGAGCCCCTTTACTCACGGATTTGGGAGGGGAATCAAAGGGAAAAGAACCACGAGGGGCTCATGCATACATCCCCCACCAAATCCCAAAGAGAAAGGTCTCAAAACCGCCACAAGAAATTCGCCAAGAAAAGCCTCCGAAAATCACCAAAAAGGAGAAATGGGAAAGACACATCCAAGCCTTGAGGAACCACGTCGAATCATCTATACATACCAAAGAGGTTCATACAAGGTCTAGCTTGCCGCCCGATCATCCTTCCCTCTCACAAGATCTCACCATGAAGCTCTCAAGCTAGTCCTACGAAAATCCTAAGGAAAATAGGAAGGAAAATAGGAAAACCAAATGAGCTAGGGTTCCAAGAGATGGCTGCCATCCTCTCACCCCTTGGGTTATATGGAGGCAACCGAAAGACTAAAATACCCTTACTAGCTAACTAGGGATACATGCCCCTCAAGGGCGAATTTGGAAGTCTTTGTCTTCGCACCATCAGACGGATGCCCAGCGACCGCAAACTTGCTTAGCCTCGACGCAAGCCTTGCGATCCCAACGCGTGTCCTCCGCTTCGAAGATTTCGGACTGCGTCGTCGCACACCGGTCTGACCGGTGGGTACCGGTCTGACTGGTCAGACCCACCGGTCAGACCCACCGGTCAGACCGGTCCGATGCTGCTGCACCTCCGTCTTCGGTTCATCGGTCTTGGCTTTGTGGATCAACCAAGGAACTCAGTGGTTTTCTGGTGAACCACCGGAAACCCCGCGAACTCGGTGTAGCCTCCGCCAATAACCACTCATGACTCGGCTCCCACGTAGTCCCGGCTCGACCTTGGTTTTGAGGCTCAACCAAGAAACCGTCCATGACTTCATCTTGCCGTTCTTGCCACCATGCGGCCCGCACTTGACCCCGCTGGCCACCGGGTCTCTCGAACCAAGCCTACTTGTCTTCTCCACACCTGGAGGCCTCACCGGCAACGACCTTTCGCGCTTGTTCTTCACCTGCACCAACACCAGTCAAGCCGCAACCTGCACCTGCAATACTTAGCCAAGAATCAATCCACACCACGTTGTCAATCACTCATCACACCAGGAAGCGACCATCCACCGGTCCTCGAACCACACATGGCTCTCAAAAACACTTGTGATTTAGAGGGTGATTTATCCTGGATTAAAACGTAGGCGTTGCAACCAGCCTCGCGCCCGTGCTCCGCGGGGATGCCTCGGGAGGAAGGGCTCCTGCTCCCCTCGCTGCACCACCGCTGGGAAGCCGCTGCCGATGAGATGGACGTTGGCCAGCCGCCCCTGTTCCGACAGAGAGAGATGGAGGGAGAGAGGGAGCCGCCGGGGAGAGGGCGGGACCGGCCGTCGAGGGAGCCCCATCGATGGCCGCTAGAGCTCGAGGTCGTCGAAAGGCCGCTCCATTCGCCCGGCTGGCGCGGCAGCTGCTGCTCCTCTCCTTCCTGCTTCTCTTTGTTCGCACCTGGAGAGGGAGCTCTGCCGGCCGGCAAGGAGTCGGGGCTGCCATGGTGCGGCGAGAGCCCCAAGCTCGGGCCGCCGCCGCCGGATCTGAGCCGGCGCGCGAGGAAGGGTCTGGCGCCAGTAGGGCCGGTGGCGGCGAAGGCGCGGCGGCGGAGAGGAGGCAGGAGAGCCGCCACCACCGCGTGTCGGACATCCTGAGGTTGAGGCCCCGTTGCTTCCGCCATGGAGGCACGACTCGTCGTCCTCGTCGCTGCTGGACATGGAGCCGACGAGCGGAGGACGCCGCGCGCGGGGCTTCTCTACGCCACCGTGAGGGCCGCTGCTCCATCGGCACGGGGAGGGAGGGAGCGCGACGTGTCGGTGTGGGGAGAATGAGGAAGGTGGCTCGTCGGCGTAGCAGCGTGGCTGGTGGTGGTGCGTGTGAACGGCGTGGAACAACGTGGGGGAAGGGGAAGGAGCCCCGCCGCCAGGATCTGGTCGTGTGGTGGAGGCATGGCCGTCGGATTTAGCCACGGGACCCTTGCTCCTCCGATTCACCGCCGTTGGTGTGGGAGAGGGCGCGGGCGGCGGCATGTCTGCCTGTGGGGATGGAGAGGCCGACATCATCACGCCCTGACACTACTGCCGGTGCGGGGATGGCCTATGGCTGGAGCAGAGGAGTGCAGAGAGACGGACGGAGAGATAGGAGAGAGGGAGAGAGAGTGGCCGGAGGAGAAAGAGGAAAGGAGAGAGGGGTGGGAGGGAAATGGGGACGGGGGTAAAAAAATCTGTAAGTGGGCCCCGCAGCTGGTTGTTGGTATGGAGTACGAGATATAGGGGATGACAAGTGCGGAGAAATTAGTACTAGAGTAGAGAATCTCGATGACCAAATGAGAATATTTCTTTTAGGAGATGTAAATTATGTTCCTTCTCTTAGGGGCGGAGACAGGGAGGGGCTGGGAGGGCCTAGCACCCCTATAAATGTCAAATTTCCATTAAATTTTGAAAATTTAACAAACTTAGCCTCCTAACATTCAAAAATTCAACTTTCTGGCTCCACTCCTGCCTTCTCTTGTTCTTGCAGGCTGCCCCATCATCCAGGTTGACACGAACACCCACCGTTGCATTGCCGCGCCACAGTATCCACGGCTACTAGGTGATCAGATGATACGGACAGTTCTAGCCTGTCTCCATTTTTTCCATTTTTAATTTTATATTCTGATACAGAAACCTGTCCTTTATTATTATTATCAGCTTATTTGCCGGTTCAGCATGCCCTGTGTCTTCGTTTAGTTATCGAATATACCATGCCACGACTAATTTGATCGTGTCTTGGTACGTATGATGATGCTAGTATGACATAACCTGATAAAGTTTTTGAAATTTTATTCTTTTTTCAAACTATATAGGCTGTGTTTGGCAACGCTCCAGGGATGGTGGAGGCGGAGACGGAGGGCGTGTTTGTTAAACGCGCCCGGCCCAGCCAGGTCCATGAGCTAGGACGCAGCGATACGGGCCTGGCCCAAGAGGTGCAGAGATTTTGTTAGGGGAATTTGCACCCCATGGTGCTGGCTGGGCCGGGAAAACGTTTGTTGGGCTGCACCAACGGTGGGTCCCACGTAACTGATTCAAACTACCTTCAAGAGAAGGTGTTTGACAACGTTGCACAGGGGTGTGCTACCATCACCGCACGCAGTCGTGGGTGATGGTTACCACCCCAGAATTCTTTCTAGAAATGCATGCAACAGAAGTGTACTTCCAATAGATCAAATTTAATAACATAATTAGGGAGGTCAGCATCTCAAAAACACAACGAAATTACATATAAAGAGAATTACATCAAATTCTCGTGTGAACACTGTGTAAAAGGCATGTTTTTGGACAAGTGTACTGGGAAAGCTACAGCAGTTGCTCGAAGGATGTTCAAAAAAAACCTCCAATCTCCAACCATAAGTGGTACATGAGGAATAAAAACAGAACCAAGTTAGAGAAAGTGTGTAAAAGGCATTGAAAACCTCAGGCAAGGCGCCGATGACCTTTGCCATCATTGGTTTAAAAACATTGCATGGCTCAGTTGGTATTTGCACTTGCCTACGAAACTAGGGTGAAAGCAGGAGTTGCCTACTCGTGAGGCAGTCAGGGTACGCCCTCACTGCCTCACGAGCCGGTGACACCTGCTTCGATCCTCTCGTTGTTCTATTGGTAGCTATCGTCGTGATGTTCATCATCGCCATGCACAAGGATAAATACTGAAATCAAAGGCAAGAACACATGAAATTGGTCTAAGGCTCAGCTAAAGTGCAGATACACATGCTAAAAAGATGCCTTATAGTGAGACAATCACAACCTGAGTAGGTGTGATTGCCTCAGTATAAAGAAACCTTCTTGGAATATGCATCCTCAGTACCTTCACATCATCGCCAGAAAAAAAACAATGTATTGCGTCAGTTCATTTGAATCTTGCACAGAAAGAGGCTCACCATATTTGTGAAGGTGCAACATAAGGCAATATTGTGGTGGAAGAAATAGCAAAGTGTGGATCAAACTGCAGTGCAATAGAAGCAAGAAAAATGGTCAGATCAGCAGCACTAGGGTCAGAGCAAGAATGCATGCTGATGCTCGTCATCCCCAAAGAAGGAACAAGAAACAAAATCAAGTAATGTAGGCAAATAAAAGTGCAGTAAAGAGTCTCAGAACATGAGCATCACAGGCATAAGAATATATGTTAGTGGCCTCAGATCATAAGCATACATATCAGCCACAAGTTAGTCAAATGAAGGAGGGCTGGCTCAAAAGTGGCTTCCAACAGAGGCGGAAAGACGAGAACAGACCAAACAAAGGAAAAACAAGGCAAAAGCGAAGGTAAAAGACTTAGCCACTTCCTCATTACCATCAATTTGGTTATCCTCATCGTCCAAAGAAGCAAAAGATCCATAGAAACACAAGTATAAACAGACAGGCCACAATTGCGAACCAGAAAACAAGAAAAATATAGACAGGCAGGGAAGAAGAAACCCAAGTCAAATATCAACAATATGATAAGGCGTAAGACAAGATCAGACAGAGCAGAAGTAACAAAGGCAAGGCAAATGTAAACATGAATGGCAAAGTAAGAAGCACAGAACAAGTAAAATATAGACAGGCAGGGCATAAGAACAGGCAGAGCAGATGAAAGAAAGGCAAGACAAATATAAACATGCATGGCAAAGTCAAAAGAACATAACAAAGCAGATATATCTAGCCAGGCATCACATATGATCAGGGTCATGCTCATCACAATCACCATGATAGCAGTTCTACATTCATCATTCACAAACCTTCTAGCTGCAGTTCATCAAATCCAAGCATAGCACACAGATATAAGAGTACTAGGTTCTGAATATTACACAACTTACCATATAGTACCTTAGCAAATAGTTAGTACCACTGTCTTAACCTTGCCGCTCTGCCAGAAACTAGATTAGTAATTAGCCACCCCCCATGTGAGACCAAAAACAACCACAAAAGGGCTAGGTGCAAAGTGAGGCTACACCCTAGCAGTCAGACCTATCTATATAGAGATCTGTGCAAAATAAGGGGAAGTGGTCAGAGATGGAGACATGCTCAACAGTTTTCCCTGAGCTGTAAGGCTGCAGCTACTACATCACATGTAGTAGTGCTTGCCCAGCCAGGTCCTGAGCCAAAGGCCGCGGTGGTCATCACTCATGCCAACAAAGGCATTTCCCTGAGCCTTGTTGTCCAGCAGATGGCTAAAGGCAACCATCAGCTCCTCATCATGGAAACCAGGGGTAAGCATCACAGCATTATAGAGGTCAGGGTGCACCTGTTCGGGCCCGGTCTCTCTAAGAGCCAGAGCCACATTGTTCACAACATCAGTCATGTTGGTAAGCACAAGAACCTCCTCCTCACACATGGCGGCCCTCTTTCTCTTTACTCCAGCATAGCATGCAGGTGCCTTGGATGCCTCAGTTGAGGCAGCAACCTTCACTGTGGAAGTGAGGTCAATGGGCTGCTTGGTGGACGAGAGGTCCACCACTGGCTTATTCTCAGTGTTGTCCGCAAAGCATGAGAAAACACCCAAGGGCTCACCAGAACCTTGAGCATACCGGCATGTTGCCATCCCACCACCAAAGATCACCTCCATCTCCTCATAGTTCTCAATTGGCTTGTTGAGCAGCTCAGCATCCTTGGGGTGATCCTGCATGACACAAAAAAACACAAAGATAGTAAGCAGTTAGCAAATGACTCACTGATAAGAAATGAAGTACTTGATTTGAAATGAATAAATCAAAATCACCTTGCAGTGGCCCAAGTAGTGGTCCTGGTCCAGACTTATGCTGCACGTGACGCCATCCCAAAGAGCACCACTGAGGTCCCTAAGCTTGCACACTCTTGCCCACCTCTGCCGCCACTTACGCAGGTGGTTGTACACCTGCGTACTAGTGACATGCTCTCCAGTGAAGTCCCTAAGACTCTTGGCGACCTTGTTGATGTGGACCTCCTTGAAGCCCTTGTCAGTCCTCACCCCAGTGCCAACTAGCTCAACCATGCGGCGCAGCACAAAGCGTGAGGTGGCACTAGTCCGCCTCATAGGAGGTCGAGGGAGACCAGCACCACCACCACCACCCTGTCCCCCTGCTGCACCACCTCCACCAGCAGTGAGAGCCTGCCCCTGCGCAGCCCCAGCAACAGCCACACCACCAGCAAGAGCACCAGCACCCACAGCAGCAGCAAAAGCACCAGAACCACCACCAGAAGCAGCACCAGAAGCAGCAGGCATCCCCACATAAGAGGCCTCAGCAGCAGCCCCATGGTCAGCAAGCAGTTGACCAAAGCCAGCAGCAGCAGACCCAAAGAAAACGTTCTCGTCACCCATTGCCCTATGTTACCAACAACCTATTTCGCAGCACAACACATTATCATCCACAATCATGTAAAAGACAATCATTTCAGCCCATATCAAACCCCAGCCAAATACCAGAAGAACCATAAGGAGTTAAAAAAAGGTGGCAAGGGCAACAAATTGAAGTACATCATTAGTCTCAGCAAAGTAAATGCTCACATCAAGTGCCACACCATGGTTCCATACAATTCAAACAAAACACACATAAGTTGACCAGGCTACACCCTAGACGCCCCTTTGTTCTGCCACATGGCTGAAGTCATATCATCCCTTTTGGCACCCCAAGCCCTGACCTCCTGCGACATTGCGGCACTGCCTCCAGCAAGAGACTGGGAGGGTGCTGTCATGAAATCCTCCCCAGGCACAACTTCATCTAGCCCATGCCCCAAGATCCATCTATGTAAGATGCAACAAGCAATAACAATTTTAACCTGAGAGCGGTACGGATGGAAAGGCTTGTTATCCAGCATACGAAACCTACCCTTAAGGGCCCCAAATGCCCTTTCAACAGTTGTGCGGAAGGAGGAGTGCCTTAGGTTGAATAGTTCTTTGGCATTAGCAGGAGCTCTCCTACCATCAAACTCAGACATGTGATACCTAATAGCATGGTAAGGAGGCAGGAACCCTGGCTTCATTGCATAACCAGCATCCACAAGGTAGTATTTCCCTACACATAAAGGGCACAATGTTCGCATCAGGTTGCTATAGTGAATCTAAAATACAGGCTAGGTTCACAGTGTACCTTCAAGAACCCTGAGCCCATCAGGCCGCTCTAATGCATCAGCAAGGATCAGCACGTCATGAGCTGAGCCTTCCCACCCAGCAAGGACATAAGTAAACCTCATGTCAAAATCCACAGCAGCTAAAACATTCTGTGTGGTGAACCCCTTGCGCCCTCTAAAAGTTGCATGCATGCTGTATGGAACTCTAACTGGGATATGAGTTCCATCTATAGCTCCAATGCAGTCCTAGGATAGCACATAAAAGTGCATCAGTACACATTTTCTACGCAACCAACAAGTAAAAAGGCAATGCAGATATGAAGGTAGTACCTTGAAGTATGGGTACCACCTCTGGCTCCCTAGGATTTTAGGATGTGTGTTACCCTCAGGGCCTCTTATCATCTCAGTCCTAAGCTCCCCAATTGCATGAAGCACCATTGCAAAGTACCTACTGACAGTCTCTATGGATCTCCTAAATGTGTGCCTGATGACTCTGAACCTCTGGTTGTGGCCTACAATGTGGAGGAACATCGCAACCTGCTCCTCGACAGTGCAGTGGAAGCTGTCCTCTAGAAGGTGCCTTTCCCTAAACAGGTTTACTAACTGGAAGAAAGGAACTTTACGCATCCTAAGCAGGCTAACAGACTCCACATCTATGCAGTTGTAAATTCGCTCTAGGTTTGCCTGTCCGTCAGCATCAACCAGAGCCCTAGCAATGCAAAGCTGGTTCACATCATCCTCATCATCCGACTCATAGCTGGAGTTCCTAAGCCTAGGGTACATGAACGCAATGCACACAGCAACAAGTGCAACAGCCTGAGCAGCCATCCTGCAACGAAGTTCATGCAAATCCATCTACAGCATACAACAACTTGTGCATTAGTTTTCAACTGCAAGGCATCCTATGGTGAGGCATGTCAAAACAAAAGAACTAGGGATCATTGCCTTGGCTGCCAAAGGGCCTCCCAAAGACTCCTCCTGTACACATCATCGACCAAAATAAGAAACTAATTGCCCTCTGCCACCGCACAAAGAGGGATCACGGCCTTGGCTGCTACAACAGTAGCCTCCCAAAGGATCCTCCTTAATAAGAATAGAGAAAAAGCAAAAGAAAACTGCATTACCATGTTTGACTTAAGAAAAAATGACATCATGTACAAGACATGCAGATCTGGCGAGGATACCCCAGTAACTAACCCAGAAATTGCACCAGGAACCCTACCCCACAAAGATCCACCCAACTAAACTAGAATCAACCGCTGGTTCATAACAAAATAGACGTGTAAAGCATACCTAGTACCCGCAACTCATACAAGACATGTAGATCCGACGAGGATAAACAACTAACTAACCCAGAACTTGCACCAGGAACCTTACCCCCCAAAGATAAACCCAACTAAAGTAGAATCAACCGAAGGTTGAGACCAAATCAGAGGTGTATAGCAAACCCACTAACCGCAACACATAGAAGACATGCACATCCGCCGAGGGCACCCACTAAATAAACCAGGAATTGCACCAGGAACCCTACCCCACAAAGATCCACTCAAGTAATACTAGAATCAAGTGAAGATTCAGACCAAAGCAGAGGTATAAATCATACCTGCTAACCGCAACACATAGAACACATGCAGATCCGCCGAGGATACCCACTTACCACAACATATACAACACATGCAGATCCGGCGAGGATACCCACTAACCGTATGAACTACAAAGATATTAGATCGACAATCTTAACCCCAAAACCCCACCCAACTCAACTAAAATCAACAGAATGAGACCAAAACAGATGTATAGAATAGATCTACGGGTGACAACGAACACATACAAGAGGGATTCCACCCAGATCCGAGGAAACACCGATCAAATGCACAAAAACTCCATTGTAGGAGACCCTACCCCATCGCAAACAACATATAGATGCACGACAAGTGAGGATGCGACCCATACCTGCGCGAAAACGAAGTAGATGGTCCTGGGGATGAAGATGTGGTACCGTGAGCCGGGGGAGGTGCGGCGTGACGACTTGAACAGGAAGAAGACGAGGAAGACGTGCGCGGAACAGGGGAAGAAGCAGGTGACGCCGGGGACGAAGAAGCTCCTCGAGTAGTCGAGGACGTAGAGGTAGTAGATCCGGTTGCAGACGAACACGATGGACGGGTCCAGCATGGGAAGTCGACGAAGACCTCAAGCTCGACGAAGAAGACGCACCCGCAGCACCACCGCCGCCCTCCGCAGGCGACCACGCACGCCTTCGGACCAGCCGCAGGAGCACTAGCCTCGCCGTCGCCTTCAACTCACCGGGATCTCGAGGATGAGGGGGTGGAGGTGGAGAGTGTGAAATGGATGTGGGAGGGGAGCGGTCGGTGGAGGCGGCGGAAATGGGGGAGGAGCGAGCGCGTCCCCGGCGGCCTCCGCTTTATATCGCGAGGGGAGGCGAGGAGGTAACCCTAGCCGGCCCAAAAACTAGCGCCAGGCCGCGGCAGCCTCCCGCCATTCCCTCCGCGTGCAGGCTGCGTGCGCCGCGCGGGCCAGCACTGCGAGAAATGACCCCCCCGGGCGTTTCCGCGCGTGCAGCTTGGCGGGCCGAATTTGCACCGCGAGGGCCTGGCCCGGTCACGCATGCAGGCCACCAAACGAGGCCCACTGCACCGCGCCGGCCTGGCCCAACGCCGGGCGCGTTTAACAAACAGGCCCGGAGTGTCCAGCTCCCTCTGTCCAACCACCAAAACAGTTATTCCTCTCCCATTTTCCTGGGCAGAAGACTCCAGCGTGGCAAGTGTTTGGCACAGCTCCAGCTTCACCTGTGTACGATCTAAGATACCGACTAGAGGGGGGTGAATAGGCGGTTTAAAATCTAAAAACAAAACACTAGAAAAATTTAATTAGAACCACAAGGAGGATTAAATTTCTAGCTACACTATGCCTATGTTGAAGGTTTGCAACCTAAGATGGCAAGATACAATTCAACTCTAGAATATAAATGCTCAAAGTAAATTGATTGAAAGTAAATTGAGTAAAGAAGTAACCAAGCACAAGAGAAGAATTTATCATGTGGTATCGATGATTTGTCGGTCACCCCTAATCCACGTTGAGATGGATTCAATGTTCAACCGCTCCTCTATCAAGTCACCACTTGATCTTCGAGCCGGTTAGAACCAAAGAACCGCTCCAAATCTCTTTTCCACTAAAGTTGCTCTTCACCACTCCGGTGAGGTGAGCACAAGACCTCTCACACCAAGAAATCCGGAGCCACGCACAATCTTCTTGCGAGCTTCAATGGATTCACCACCAACAAGCCGTCAAGGAGGCGACAACCTCCAAGAGTAACAAATCAAATCACTTGCTTGATGATTCCCTAGTGCCACAAAGATCAAAATCTGGATCCAATGCACTAGATGCTCTCAGTCTCACCAAAGATGCAACCTCTAAGCAAAGTGAGTGAGAGAGGAGGGGGAGAGCTCAAGAATGTCAAATGAACATTTCAAAGTGCCAAGAGAGGCTCTCCCACCCCGGGCATGGAGTTAAGGCTGTCGAAAAAGCTCGAGGCTCGCGAGCTACTCGAATTCGGCTCGCTATAAGCTTGATTCGAGATCGGCTCGATTGTAAAACGAGCCGAGCTCGAGCCTTCGACGAGCTTCTTGTTTTTATAGTTCACGTTGTGTATACTGCTACTATTAGTTCGCTTTACAGGCCAGCTGCAAACTCAGATACGCATGCTGCCAACTCTATCCTCCACACGTGATGCTCTGTCCAAAAGTGCAGAGAAAGACCAACGCAACTGCAGGTAGGCTCGTTTGTGTGGCTGTAGGCTACCATGGCACAAGCAACCAAGCAGTAGCAATACTGTCCTCCTCCTGTAAGTCAACGTCTTTTCCTACTCTGTGGTGATCTGTCGTGATCGTGAAGCTTGAAGCGAGCCTACTCGAGCCGAGCTCGATCCTATTCGAGCTTTGGTCGAGCCGAGCTCGAGCTCCACTGCAGGATCAGACAGATTTGAGGCTCGGCTCGAGCTCGGCTTGATGCTGAGTCAAGCTCAAGCTTGAGGTTCCAAGCTCGCTCGAGCTCGGCTCGTTGACAGCCCTACATGGAGTATAAATACCTCATTCCCACGAAACTAGCCGTTATGTTCAAATCAGCTAAAAACGTGTATCTCGCAGACCGTCTGCGACCGTATCACGAACTGTCCGAGTTTGAATTCCAACGGTAAAAACACGAAGTCAAACTGTGTCAGAGCTGACCGTTGGACCGGGCGGACCGTCCACAGGACACTGCGGACTATCCGCCAGGTGCCTGCAGACTGTTCGCCAGGTGCCTGCGGACTGTCCGCCTGGCCCACCCGAGCCAACAACCTTTCTGTTAGGTTCGAGACGAAATTCGGACTGTCCGCGAGAGCCTCGCAGACTGTCCGCCCCAAAATGATTTTTCTCGAAAAACTTCGTCCAAAAACTCGTAGATATTCAATAAAATCCAAAGCTTATGGATTGTCCACCCCAAGGGCATAGACTGTCCGCCCCAACTGCAGAAAACTGATTTTCTCAAGATTTTCAACAAAGCCTCTTTCAATTTTTGAAAATGCCACTCATCTAAATGCAAAGCATGCAAGTTCTTGATCAAAGTGGCACTATGGAAAGTCAAGCCAATGAAATTGATCCCTCTTGATAGTATGACTATCTAGCCTATCAACCCGGTCATTTTACATCCTCTAATCACCTCATGACCGGTAAAATGAAAAACCCTATCTTATACCTTTGCCTTGAGCTCTTCTTCATTCCATAGCACACATGCCTTCCTCATTTTAACCACCATGAGCTCAACATTTCTCCAGACTAACCTATTCTTATATCTCAATAAAAATGTTAGTCTATAATGATTGTCATTAATTACCAAAACACGAATTAAGGGCCTAGATGCCTTCAATCTCCCCCTTTTTGGTAATTGATGACAACCATTTCAAGGAGTGATATAAGAAAGGTTTTGAGTCTTGAAAACACTTACTCATCTCAATGATTTTCAATAGTAAGATACCTAGCAAGATCCTTAGACAAGCACTCAACTTCTCTCTTCAAAGATTCATTTTCTAATACGAGAGATGAATCACAAGAATTATCCTCACTAATGTAAGAGCTAGTGCTACAAGATGGGTTAGTTGCACATGAAGAATCATTTAATATATCACATTCAACACCCATGCTTACTCTTCCTTTGACTTCTTGTGCAAGGAGAGAGTTGTGAGCTTCCTTAAGCTCCTCATGCTTTTCCTTAAGAGTCCCCCACGAAGTGTTGAGGTTGTCATGGGACGCCTTAAGGTTGGCATGAGAAGTCTTTAGCTCCTCATAGGAATTTTGAAGTGAAGCATTCTTCAACTCCAAATCCTTCAACTTTGACCTCTCCTTGCGCAATTTGTCATCGAACTTAATAAGTATGTTCACAAGAGCATCATAAGAAATAACATCATCATCACTATCATCATCATTGGCATCCTCAACTATTACCTTGGTTTCACATTTTGCCATGAGACAATATGGCTTGGAGAAGAGTGAAGGAGCTTCCTTGATAGCAATTCCGGCAAGACCCCTTAAAGGCTTGTCTTCATCATCTTCATCATCGGAGTTTGCATCGGAATCCCATTCAACAAAATAGGCTTGCCCATTTTTCTCCTTCTTGTAGTATTTTTTCTTCTTGTTCTCATTTTTCTTGTACTCACTTTTCTTACCCTTCTTCTTGCCATTCTTGTCTTCTTTCTTGTTTGGGCAATTGATTGATATGTGTCCAACCTCACCACACGAGAAACAATCTTTTTCTTCAAAAGGATTCTTCTTTGCTGATTGCCCTTTCTTACCAAAGTTCTTCCTCTTCATGATTCTTTTAAGCCCCCTAACCACAAGAGTCAATTCTTCATCCGTGTCACTCTCTGGTTTTTCATCACCATCTTCTTCTTGAGTGGCTTTGGCCTTGAGAGCAATACTTTTCTTCTCTTTAACTTTGGCTTCACCATAGGCCTCCTTTTGTGATTGCTTGAACATGTCATGAGTTAGCACCTCACCAAGTACTTCCGTAGGAGACATTGTCTTCAAATTTGATCTCACAAGCAAGGTTACAATTGTTTCATATCTTTCTGGGAGACATCTAAGGAACTTGTGAGAGAAGTCTTGATTTTGAACATCAAAGTCAAGACACTTGAGTTCATTTACAATATCATTCAATCGGTTGAACATGGTTGAAACATCTTCATCTTTCTTCATGGTGAACTCATTGAACTTTCGCTTATACAAATAAAGTTTTGCTTCCTTCACGGTGGTTGTTCCTTCATAAATCTCCATGAGTTTGTCCCATATCTCATTTGCTCTCTTAAGCCCTTTGACTCGGTTGAACTCACTAAGAGTAAGACTATTATAGAGCACACTTTAAGCTTGATTGTTAAGCTTTATGTTTTTCTCGTCGCCATTGGTCAAACTCTCAGGATTCAAGATTGCATAACCTTCTTGCACAATCCTCCACAAATCTTCATCCATGGCCTTAAAATGAATCTCCATTCTAACCTTCCAATAGTCATAGTTGTTCCCATCAAAGACCGGAGGTTTCCCCACATGAAACTTTTTATCATCGGCCATTTATCCTACTCCGGGATGGTTAAATCCTTCAAAAATGGAGTCCTCGGCTTTGATACCACTTGTAGGATCTAGGATACCGACTAGAGAGGGGGTGAATAGGCGGTTTAAAATCTAAAAGCATAACACTAGAGAAATTTAATTAGAACCACAAGGAGGATTAAATTTCTAGCTACATTATGCCTATGTTGAAGGTTTGCAACCTAAGATGGCAAGATACAATTCAACTCTAGAATATAAATGCTCAAAGTAAATTGTTTGAAAGTAAATTGAGCAAAGAAGTAACCAAGCACAAAAGAAGAATTATCCCGTGGTATCGATGACTTGCCGGTCACCCCTAATCCATGTTGAGATGGATTCAATGTTCAACCGCTCCTCTATCAAGTCACCACTTGATCTTCAAGCCGGTTAGAACCAAAGAACCACTCCAAATCTCTTTTTCACTAGAGTTGCTCTTCACCACTCCGGTGCGGTGAGCACAAGACCTCTCACACCAAGAAATCCGGAGCCACACACAATCTTCTTGCGAGCTTCAACGGATTCACCACCACCAAGCCGTCTAGGAGGCGGCAACCTCCAAGAGTAACAAATCAAATCACTTGCTTGATGATTCCCTAGTGCCACAAAGATCAAAACCTTGATGCAATGCAGTAGATGCTCTAAATCTCACCAAAGATGCAACCTCTAAGCAAAGTGAGTGAGAGATGAGAGGGAGAGCTCAAGAATGTCAAATGAACATTTCAAAGTGCCAAGAGAGGCTCTCCCACCCCAGGCATGGAGTATAAATACCTCATTCCCATTAAACTAGCCGTTATGTTCAAAACAGCTCAAAATGTGTATCTCGCAGACTGTCCGCGACTGTATCACGGACTGTCCGAGTTTGAATTCCAACAGTAAAAACACGAAGTCAAACTCTGTAGAGCTGACTGTTGGACCGGGCGGACCGTCCGCCAGGACATCGTGGACTGTCCGCCAGGTGCTTGCGGACTATCCGCCAGGTGCCTGCGACTGTTCGCCCGACCCACCCGAGCCAACAACCTTTCTGTTAGGTTCGAGACGAAATTCGGATAGTCCGCGAGAGCCTCGCGGACTATCCGCCCCAAAGTGATTTTTCTCGAAAAACTTCGTCTAAAAACTCGTAGATATTCAATAAAATCCAAAGCTTACGGACTGTTCGCCCCAAGGGCACAGGCTGTCCGCCTCAACTGCAGAAAACTGATTTTCTCAAGATTTTCAACAAAGCCTCTTTCAATTTTTGAAAACGCCACTCATCTAAATGCAAAGCATGCAAGTTCTTGATCAAAGTGGCACTATGGAAAGTCAAGCCAATGAAATTGATCCCTCTTGATAGTACGACTATCTAGCCTATCAACCCGGTCATTTTACATCCTCTAATCACCTCATGACCGGTAAAATGAAAAACCCTATCTTATACCTTTGCCTTGAGCTCTTCTTCATTCCATAGCACACATGCCTTCCTCATTTTAACCACCATGAGCTCAACATTTCTCCAGACTAACCTATTCTTATATCTCAATAAAAATATTAGTCCATAATAATTGCCATTAATTACCAAAACACGAATTAGGGCTCTATATGCTTTCAACCTGCCGATGGAGTGGCTGCAGGAACACTAATAAAAACAGATTTATCATTTAACAAGTGTTTTCACTAATAAAAACATGTTTACCATTTAACAAGTATTTTCGAAATTAAACTTTATACATAAATACTTCGTCCATTCAACAATAATGAATCAATTATAAAATATAGAAAAAGTAAAAGGTGAAGTATTTATCTAATTTGTTTGCATGTACACTGAATTTAGGGAAATTAAATACAGACGTTTCAAGGATTTTTTTATATTTATAGGAAAAGCTAGAACTAATTTAAATTTATTTCTGGGTGGGAACATATATAGTGGAAACCAACCTCTCCGTGCAAACTATAAAAATCTTCAATCTGAGTCATACGACATGAGAAGTGACAGGGGTGATTTGCAAAAACGCCTTCGCAAATCACCCCTCCACCTTTCTGGGTACCTTAAACATTCCCTAGATTAGATAAATTCTGTCAACCATTTTACACTCACCACGCTTCTACCCTCCCCACCCCAGTCACAGACGTGTGTGGTACCAATCCACTGTTACAGTACCCCCAGTCCAATATTGGGTACGCCGGCGTGTGGACGGGATTTCTCGCCGGCAGTGGCTTTTCCGGCGACGAGGTCACCCTGGCTAGACTCCCCCACGATCTTGCGCATCTATATAGGCGGTTCTTGACGAACTTTGGTGGCTCGCCGGCGGTCAGCACCGTACGCGGCGGAGGACCGGCGCTACGGCACGGCGGCGAGCACAGGGAGGGGTCCTGCAAGCGGCGGGGGGTGCTCGAGCTATACTAGATCGTAGTCGACGCGGCGCCAGGCACGGAAGCGTAGAGGTGATGGAGCTTTGAGCGAAGGGAGTTTTGGCTGCAAGGGAGCAGAGTTCACGAATTGGTCGGCGGCGAGTCAGCGGCTCAGCGCACAAGAGCACAGCAGCCAAAAGGATGCGCTCGAGCTCGACGTCGGTGCTTTGAATCGATGTTTCAAATTTGCACGAACGAGCAAGCAGCTGCGCATCACTGCAGGGCGCAGCGACGCGTTTGAACCCGCAAACTTTAAAAAAACCAAATCTTTATGCAAACGTTGACATGTTGTAGCTGGTATGGGTCTCCAACAATGTACCAAAGTTCATGCCACAAATGAAGTCAAATGGTACTGGTTCTATGACTTCAAGCTTTCAACTGTTATAAAATTCAGCATGACTGGACCAAACAAAAGTTTATTTAACCCATACTGTACCAAACCTGGATTTGGTTTAGTTTCAAACTAAATTTCACGATCTGGTTTATATACAAAAGTTTATTTAACAGATACTCTAATATACTTATCTCTATTTGAAAACCTAGGGCTCAAGAGAGCAACATCCAATGCCAATGGTTTCAATCTAACAGGTAATACAAAAATAAGTAGATTATGCATGTTGGTACTATGATGCATGATAAAAGGCAATCAAACAGCACCATGAAAACCAATTGGTCCACAACTTGTAATTCAATATCCTCTGGCGACAGATCAGTTACCAACAAATTGTGCAAAGTTCTGACAGTCACATTACTCACATACTTTGTATTTCACAAGTATATAAGAGGAGATGTTAAGAGGCTCTCAATTGTTCTTGCATGATGGGGAGAGAGGATCACAGGGAATGACCAATTTTCTGCACAAGCACAAAAAAAAGATTTCACACCTCTATTTTGGCAGCATAAAACGACCTTCAACACGAAAAATTAAATAAAAACCAGATGTTACTTTTACAGCTATTCATTTTGTTTACTTTGCACGAGTTCCACTTGTAGGGCCATCTTCTGAAATTTTCTCTACTGAAATTAACGATGAGGAACATATGAAGCTATGACTCATGTAGCTAGGTCAACATTTCCCAAAGATGATAGTTTGAAGCATACCAGATTCACCACGGAACAACCTACTGAAGTTAACCATCACTGAGCAAATAGCAGCCGTGAGGCCAGCTATTGCAACAGCACCCTTAGCAAAGCTGAACTGAAGATCATCAATAGTACTCCTGAAAAACCACAGCACAAAAGGTAAGAAGGGTTTAAAGTGCTAGAGTAAAATCTCATAAACATCATTTGATTATTACTTTATCTTTTCTGAGCTTATATCCTGATTTTTCCTGTAAAGGTCCACTTGTTCTTCAATGTTTCCTTTCATAATTTCAATTTCAGTCTCCAGGTTGCTGATTTTCAAGTCTTGCTGCATAATTACACACATATAAAGAAGAAGAAAGTACACAGAAACAAAAGATGCAATACAACATTCATGCAAACCATATTGAGTTTCTTATTCACAACGGATGCAGTGAAAAGGGAGTTAAATGCTGTAGTTTGAACCTGAATTAGCTTCTGTTCAACATTAGACTCAAATGCCATCCTTGTTTTATTACTCTCCTTCTTCAACAACTCCATCTCTGGATCCTAAAATAGTTAGGAGCAAAAGCATTTAGGTAGGTCAGAGTGCAGACATGATAAAATGATTATTCAAAAAGGATGATAAAATGCTTTTGTATGGAATGTAAAAAAATACTTCCAGAAAGACGTCATCACTTTCCAACTTTCAACATTTTGTTGAAAAATCCCTATACAGTAATTACCTACATTATCACAGGCACTGCAACATTTTGACAGAGTACAAAAGAGTACTACCCATGTTCCCTATATCACTAGTCACAATAACTAGGATTGTGTGTTAACCTGTTTTTGTGCCACTACATTACGGGTAGAGCGCAGCTATTCTAAAGAAAGGAAAATAGCATACTGTATCATCTAATTTAAAGCATGAGTGTGAATCCCTTTTCAATTTATCAATCCTAGCTTGGCAATAGATTGAAGAGTCAACCATGCTAAAATTCAATCCCATCAGTTTGCCTGATTTGATATTTTAGCTAGCATGGTTAAATGGTGCATGGCTCACAGCATTAACTGTCTTCAGTTAGTCTAATCTATGAGAAATAACCATCTCATAATCTGCATTACCAAAAAACGATCTAGGAAAGAATGTAAGCAAACAAAAGCAGTCAATGTACCAAGAGAAGATTCAACAGACAAATATTACATCAGGGCCTTGTGATATATCTCAGGTCACAAGACATGCATATCAGCATATATAGACACTTTTTAGCCAAGCGCTGTAATTCAACTCTAAATCCACAATACGACAGTTACGGTGAGATCCTAACTCAGACTAAGTTAAGTACGGGATCTATGTTTGCCCATGCCTCACAAATCAAATCAATTTTACAGAACTCAAAACAAATGCATGTAGACCGAGACTCATGTCCGCAATAAAAATTATGCGGTTCGAACAGGCAAAAATTACAAAACAAAAACCAACCAATCCAGAGTTCCCCACTGACTAAATCCACCCAAATTGGTTAAGTTCGCGGCAGCGGATTGGAATACACCAACCAAACGGTTCCAGCACGAACTCAATCACGTTCTGGAAATGGGAGAACCCCAAATTTTAAAATCCCTACTACGGATTGGAAGGATCCGTACCTCACCAGTAACCACGGAATCGAATCACGAACAGAAAAACATACCCAGCTAGCAAATCGAATCGCCGAACTACAACCGTCACCAACCATACGGGGATAAGGATGGTAACCACGGAATCGAATCACAACAGAAAAACGTGATCAGCTAGCAAATCGAATCGCCGAACTATAACCGTCACCAATCATACGGGGATAAGGATGGTAACCACGGGATCGAAGCACGAACAGAAAAACATGCGCAGCTAGCAAATCGAATCGCCGAACTATAACCGTCACCAACCATACGGGGATAAGGATGGTTGCCACTTACCCGAGCACTACTGCAGCTGCGGCGAGCGAGCGCCCTCGCGCCCCTCGCTAGCTGAGGAAGCCTGGGGAGTCGCGGCGCCATTCGCCCCTCGCCTTCTAGTGCCCTACTTCCCGCCGCCCCTCGGAGCAAGCGAAACGGAGACGGAGACGGAGGGAAATTGAAAATGGGCGGTGTTGAGGAAGGAAAAGTGAGGGAAGCCACGTTTTGGAGGCGGTGTGCCCCCGTGTGTGGGGCGTGTAGCGGTGTCGATCTTTAGCACGGTCAGATTCTGCGCCAAGATTCGCACGAGTAGTAGGCTGATTAATTTTGTCTTCCCTGATTAATAATGCACGGAAGGATATTAAAATTTTCTCATAATTTATATTTCATCTTCTACTGGTATTTGAAAATCTATATAACCTGTATAGACAGACCCACTAAAAATCACTTGGTTCTATTTTGTTTATGACCACATAGTGAGCAGGAAGTCCTGAGGAGGCTCATGTCGTAACAGGGTTGTGTGCACAACGAAACTACAAGACATGATAGGATGTCGCATAAAACTGATGGATATTGTAATAGGCGACAGAGGAGAGGTAGCGGTTGGCGACCAAACCTCATGCCGGTGTTGCGGGCTCATTGGCAACGAGCGGATGCTATCGATGGTGTTCAGTTGTGGCATGCAAGGCAGCTGATGGGAGTTCGATAGTGGTTCAGTGGGGTGCTCAGGATCGATGGAGTCAGGTGCAAGGTCGAGGTGGAGCAGCTCGATGGGGTCTACCTGTGATTGATAGACTGAGCCGAACAATTCGCAGAGCACATAGCAGACGATTCAGGATGGCTGGCAGACAGTTCGCGTGGAGAGTGAACATACTGTGGTGCATGGCGGAGCGACTGGCAGCAACAGGCTAGTCAGACCGTGGTCAGAGGCAACGACAGGATCATCGATGACGGCATAGGAGTGTGGCGGCTGATGGGGTTGTTGTTCTCTGTGGCATGGTGACACGTGGTGCGAGCCCAGGATGCAGGTTTGTATGAGAGGAGTTTGCGTGCTTCCAAATCAGCAAGAGCGCAGATCGATTCGAGTTGCACGTGCGGGTACATAAGCATGAATCGAACGGCGTGATGGTACCAAAAGGCTGAACTGGAATGAAGTATAGACGGTGATGTCTGTACTTACAACTGGAGTAATCTGGTTGGACATATTTGCATGAGATTATGGTGTAAGACGTCCGGCGTAGTATGACAGCGATAATGGAAGAACAATGCTAAGGTGTCAATTCTGATATGTGACTCGGTGACGATTGTGAGGTTCTCAATATCATGGATGCAGTCTGATAGGGAATGGTGTTAGATTTAGTTGTTGTTTAGCTGGAGATGAATCTAATATTGCTTGGTAAAGATTGTGATGATAGAAGAGAAGGGTGCACAGTTGTAGGTGGAGTCATGAAGTCGAGAATTGCAGGAATGGTAGTGTTTCTTTGGGCAGCTCTTGATAGAGCGGCAAAGGTGATAACTCAAGTCTGGTGTATATGTAGATTCGTGCAAGACAACTTCAAGGTGGCAGAATATTCGCCAATGTGGAGTTTGTTAGATATCGTGTCGAATATTTGTACATTCCAGTTACGATGAGACTTAGTTGTATTTGGCAGTATAGGGTAGAGTCCGTCTCATATTCTGTAACCCGAGCCTCCTCATAAATATGAGAGAAGGCTGCTGTTGTAACCATGACGACATACCGACAAGCTCGTAGGGGGAAGACGGTACGATGTCAGGATCCTAAAGCGGCCGGTGTTGCAGTATTGGAGAGGAGCGCTCATAGTCATGCCCGAGGTTGTAGCCCTTCGTCTGAACTTCGTCAACAAAATCGTGTCTCCGTAGTCGTCTGTGATCATGCAAGTTCATCTCGGTAGATCTAATCATCATTCCACTACGTGGAGATTATCAGACAGCTCGTCCCCGTGAACGACAATCTCTTACACAAATTGTTCAAGAGCTGCGATGAGGTTGATGAGTTTCAGTCTTTCAGAGTTCACACGAATACACCATGCCAATATGCGCTATACACAGATACAGAGATACTACACTCGTACGTTCACTGTTCATAGGGATGTCCTGCCTTCTGTCTGCAAAACCTCGACTGTAGAACTTTAAAACTATCAACGGGGCCGGTCTGGACCAAATGAAATGATTCAGCTGGGGATTATATCCCCCTACGTAGACCATTAAAAAAACGTTCATTTCAAATGTACATACTCCAACTGATGAGAGCACACGTAGCTTGTTGCTGCCGAAATCCTGTCCCATTGAGGCGAGTAATGGAGACTAAGGGTGCGTTTGGTACAGCTCCCGCAGCAGCTCCGCGAGCTGTTTTTGGGCGGAGCTGTACCAAACGGCAACCCAAAACAGCTTCTCCGAAGAAGCACTTGGAAAACCTGCTCACTAGAGCGATTTCGAGGAGGCGAGGCCGAAAATAGTCGCTCCCCCCCCCCCCCGCTCCTCCACCCCTTTGACAGCCCTGCCCTCGGTGGAGGCCGAGATGGCCGCGGGTCTGCGCCGCACGGCGAGCCCAGCCAACAGTGGGAGCTCGGCGGACGACCGGAGGAAGGGCCGCCCAGCCAACAGTTGGAGCACGGCAACACGAAGCGGTGGAGATGCCCGGAGCCCAGGAAAGCAGTGACACAGCGTGGTGGAGCCACGGCAGAGGTAGCCGGCGGCGCGACACGTTGAAGCCATGGAGGAAGTGGTCGGTAGCGCGGCGCGGTGGAGCCATGACGGAGAAGTCCACCAACGGGCTGCTGGGCGGGGCGCCTGGCGGAGAAGTGGGCAGGGCAAATGGAAGACGTCGCAGGGGAGCCGGAGACCGCTGGGGCAAGATGGAGCTGACGGCGGGCGGTGGTGTGAATGGATAAGGTGGCGAGGGTGAATGGATAAGGTGAGGAGTAAAGAGGAAGAAAAAAAGGAAGGGAAGAAAAAATAAGAAGGAAAAAAATAATAGGAAGAGAAAAGAAATAAAAAAGAGAAAATAGAAGAGTATTATGGATATTTCACCATCTTATTCATCTTACCCAACCAAAAGAATCTGTTTTGCCAAACATTTTTCTAAAATGATTCAGATTTGAGAATCCGCTCTACCAGCACAGACACAACCGGAGCTGCCACAGCCATAGCCACAACTGTACCAAATGCACCCTGAGAGTTGCAGATGCAGAAACCTGTGAACTCCGAAGAAATTCTATTGCTCAACAATTTTTTACATGTAATAATTTTTTTCATTCACCAGCATCTTTTTGGCATTCATCAACTTTTGACATTCATTGTGTTGAGATAGCTCATTTAAAATGTTGACTTTTCAAAAGACAACAAAACATACTTACATTGGATCTCATTTTGTACTACTCATTTCAACAAATACCATGGTTCAAACAGATTCTAAATAGGATGCATGGTTTATCAGAAATTTAATGAAATTGAAATTTCAAATTTAAAAGGAGTCGGGCATGGGTCGGCCAACTGCAATCGGTTGTTTGCAGAGCAATAATCGCACGTGTATATATTTTGAATTTTTGATCATCCATTTTATTTTGCACGGCAAACATTATGAGGTGGGCAACAAAATTTCTTCCAAATGACTCTGTTTGGATAGGCTTATCGATGGGAATAAGTCAGAATCCCGCCAAATGCTTTGCTTATTCTCGCTTGCTAGAAATTTGAACTACGAGAAATGGGAAGTGAGAATATCTTCGTTTAAATTGTAATTCAAATGTGACTGAGATAAGCGTATCAAACAGGGCTAGCCCATGTTTTCAATTTCTTGAAAAGCAAACCTACAAAGCAAGCTTAAGGGTGTGTTTAGAAGCCCAACTTCCCCCAAAATTTACTATGCAAAAAGAAGATTCCCCATCACATCAAACATCACATCGAAAATGCCGGCACATGCATGGAGTACTAAATGTAGATGAAATCAAAAACTAATTACACAGTTTGGATGTACTTTGCGAGACGAATCTTTTGAGCCTAGTTAGGCCATGGTAGGACAATATTTACCACAAACAAATGAAAAGTGCTACAATACTTTTCAGTTCGAAACAGTGCTTTTCAGCCTAAAATCCGTGCAAAATTCAGAATTTTGCATCCCAATTCAAAAAACTAAACACACCCTAAGTTTGCCGTGTTTGCTTACAGAAATATATCATTTATTGTAAAGCGAACCTACAAGTTTACTGGGCCTAGCCCATGTTTTCAATTTGTGGGCCGGATAGTGCCATGGACCGTCCCCCTCCCCCTCTCCGAGACTCTCTCTGACCGACCACTCTCTCCCTCTTCTCTGGTGTCTTGACTCTTGGAGACGAGCGCGAAAAGTGGTCGCCACCGCGCCATTTGTGACTTGTGAGGTGCCAACTAGGGTTCGCGTGACGACTACGGCGGCGGCGACGAGCGCAAGATGTCGCTGTGGTCAAGGCTTGCTTCTCTAGTGAGGTCGCCAGCCGGGCCCGGGCGCGCCCTTGACCCGGTAAGGCGGCAATCTCCCCCCGCCCCCCACTCCCCGACATGTGCTTGGTTTGGGGTTTTAGAGAATTGTGCGCAGTTTGAGTTACACATTCGGATCCAAGGAGGATTTGACTCGGGATCGGAGATGCGGTGCTCCTTCCCGTGCTGGTTTCCATCCGTCTCGGTTGGAACTTAGGAGCGTGTTTTTGGTTTGGTGCTACGACGCTACGTTTTTTGTGTGCGCATTTTTTTTTCTGCGAGAGATTCGATTCGATGGTGCGGTAGGGTTCCCTTGTGTCTGTGTTACGCGTGTACAGGTCACTTAACGTCCAATCTGCTGCCACGAACTTAACATTTTGTTCATTTGTTCGCTCCAACAATGGGGGATTTCATTGGTAAACTTTGATAATGATAGTGCCTGTTGCTTGGTCATTCAAATTGCTCTCTTATTCTGCTTGTGTACGGGCGTATGAGTTTGAAACATCGCTTGGTTCCTCCGGTTATATTTAGGCCAGCCTAGGTCTTGCGATGAACTAGTTTTGGTTATGAGGATCTCGATGTATATCTTATTTTTAGCATGGTGGATCTCTAGACAACAAATATCTTGCCCCAAAAGTTGTCTCTAACATGGTTGTGTATCTGTCTGTTTCCAAGACTCCAACACTATGGTAACTGAAAAGCATATTTAAGTCTATGCTATTAAAGTCAGGTTAACATGTATCCTGTGGCATTATTATTTTTTTCAATGGTGATTTATCTGTTATGATTTTACCCTGCATGCATTTATTTCTGATGAGATGCCAAATTCTCTTAGTTGACCTGTCACTCAATAGCCTTATTTAGATTTAGATTACGTCTGCTTTCTCTATTACTAAATATCCTTTTTAGTATTTTCCACAGCTGGCTTCTAAATCGGAATCCAAATATTATAACTTTCGATTTATTGTTTGACATGACAGTGAACATTTTAGCTCACCTGTGTCTTCAACTAGGTGAACTCTGAATGTGTCGCTGCCTGGTTGGTTGTTCTTTCATATACGACATTTCTCAATATTATTCCGAAGAGTTCAGTATACAAAATGATAAGTTTGTTGGAACAAATATGTTTCTTTCTTTAACAGTACACAAAGGAATTTTATGCACATGTGCACAAAGCACACTCTATTCTGACATGCAGACATTCACTGTCGATTTTATGCATTTATTTGGACCACTGTTGATTTTTTATTTTATGTTTACTTTCATTCTGAACTAATGTCTGTGATATATCAAGGATTTTGTGCCCACCCAAAATGGTCTAAGATAGAGTATGTGGTATTGTCAACATACTTAAGGCTAAATCTATATCCTATCTATGTTTCTTATGTACTCCCTCCATCTCAAATTACTATTTGTTTTGGCTTTTCTAGGTGCATATCGAAAGTTATTTATCTAGAAAAGCCGAAATAAATAGTAATTTGGGACGGAGGGAGTAACCACTAATCACAAAAATCTGATATATATATCGAACTCTGCACAAATTATGCCGGATACAATCAGATATTTTTTCTTCATTATTCTGGGCTCACATTTAGAACTGTTGCAGTACTTACATGGTCTTTAGTTTGTTAGTTGTTCCTCTCTTATACAAGTTGGTAGAAAAGATTTATTACTGGTCACCATCAACAACAACACAGCCTTTTGTTCCAAGCAACTTAGGGTAGGCTAGAGATGAAACCCAAAAGAAACACGGATAAGAGAAACACAAAACGTCAAAAAGGGCACAAGACAGAAGGTAGTTAGGGGTAAACAGAAAAAAAAACAAAGGTCACGGTTCAAGCATGATTGCTAGTCTCCAAGCTCTCCTATCCATAGCTAATTCCTTGGAGATATTTTACTCCTTTAGCTCTCTCTTAACCGACTCATCCCAAGTCAGTTTAGGTCGACCTCTACCTCTCTTTACATTATCGACCTGCTTTAGATTTATTGGTCACCATCAGTTTCATTGAATTATTTTTGCTGTTCTGCTTATATGATTGAAAATTTAATGAAAAGAGGAACTTGTTTAACAGTTTCTGTTGATAGCTAATTGAAGCATGCAATGTCATTATGTCAACAGAATATCAATTATTGTCTAATTTCTGTTATACATTTTTACACGGTTACCTATATAATGTTTGTATAGTTTCTACGGTGTGCGCGCGTTTACACATCCATGAAGTGACACTACTATTTCAGAAGCTCATCACCTTGTTCAAGTAGATTTGTATTTTTTAGGAATCTACATGGCAGCTATGGTTACAGTCTTACAGAGGATCTATCTTACATTCGTGATTAGAAGGCACCACAATCATTTATGTTAAATCACAAATAGAAAAAACATATTCAACCATAGCAATTGGGTGTAGTGGTAGGCTAGAAAGGATGCGGTAATTAAGAGGCACCTATGGATGTGTTTAAGAGTGTTTTGGCATTTTATGAAGTGGCTAAGCATGTAAGTGTTCTACACGGTGTTTAGGTTCACCTAGCCCTCTGAAGTAGGATCCACTGTTGAATAAATAAGGTTCTAAGCAGATCAGCCCCGTGGAGTTATCTTCTTCCATCCTTCTCCCTGATGTTTCTCTCCCCTTCAGCACCATGCCCCTGCCGCTAAATCTGCTGTTGGCCATGGTGAATCTTGCCGCTAGCCGTTGGCAAATAGTTTTTTTATTCCTATTGTTTTGCAAATGTCAAAATGGTATATTAGGTCATGATTGTTAACAACATGAAACTAATTTTTGAACTACTGTGCAAGACAAAGGAGCTATCAACAGAGGTTTCTCCTTACAGAAGGTGTCAAATTTTGTATCCATGGGAGATGTATGTCTGTTCTGTACAATGTTTTTATTAAAACTTTACTGACCTACCTGAATCTTAACCTATTACAGAAGATGGATCTTAAACTGCTAAAGTTTGAGGATGAATGTGCTCAAAATCTACTTGAGTCAGAGATGCAAAAGAGATTTAATGAGGTTGGCATTATTCTGTTTACCTTCCTTTTCTGCGTGCTGCTTTTCATTGTTTAGTTTGCGTATTTATAAGAACATAACAAGGTTTGCTGGTGATAATTGTAGCAAAATATGAGAATGTCAAAGGTCAAGAGTCAGAAAAGTCTTCTCCAGCAAAAGCTTGAAAGAGAATTGAGTATCAACAAATCAATGGAAGAGTTCCATGCTGAAAAAATAAGGTAATGCTGCATAACTTTTTATGCCTTACTCAAGCTGTATCTTAGCAAGAACTACTCAAGCTGCATCTTAGCAGGAGCTAGGGGACTACGCCAACCTGGGAGGTTTATAGCTAGAGGGTGAATATGCCCAGGTCCTACTGATCGCACATTCAAAACAAAATTCATTAGGCTGGGCGCTGCGCATGTGTGACCTAGATGCACAAATTAGAGTCTGCACAGACCATGGTCCTATTTTGACATCATGGCACCTGCCAATTTATTGTCCATGTTCTCTGTAGTAGTGGTCACCATTGTTGAAATGGTAGCAACACCAATTTTTCTTATTGATAGACGGCTCAGGGATAGTCTCTAACTGAACTGTCAAGCATCAAACAGTCCAGCAGGTGTGCTGTAATTGGTGATGGATTGGAGACATCTAGGGTGCTCCTTTTATCATGGCTGATGAAGTATCTTAAGTCTGAACATCTAGGATTTGGCCGCTGAGATGAGACCCTATGAGGAGGATGTCCACATAGGGAATTCATCGGCATCCATGACATTCGATATTAAATCCGTCTGTCGGGCATTCTTTCATGGGGTCGGGAGTGTTGGTTGCATCCTGAAAAGTGTAAATCTTAGGAAGTACAACTGGCCAAGTTCTTCGTTTAGCTCGCTTGTCACAATGAGTGCTGAACAGTGGACTGTGGCTGGCTTGCTGAGGTCCACCCCATCCTCCTTGCTGTCAAGTGTGTTTTCACTAGACAGGTCTATTCTATGACAGCAACTGTTAAGTATCGATACATGTTGCTGCGAGTAGGTCGTGTAAAACCAATGCCTGGTGAAAAAATTACTCATACTCTGATAGTAGAGGTGCTGGAGGTCTTTTCCCCTTCCATATTTGTCTTTTCGGTTTGCCTTGTAATTGCTTCTTTCCCCTTTGTTTTAGATATATCATTATATACATTACTGCATTTGAGAAGCACAAATGGTTGCATCTTAAGCTTTTTTCCTCCCCCCAGAGTTCTTGGGAATGATCTGCTTTTCAAATACATGAACCATGGAGTGATAGTTGTGGCTGTCGGTGCACTTCTTGGTTCGCTGCTAACAACGCCCAGACTTCACCCTCAGATGGAGTCCTTGGGGAAGGTAGTATTCTAACCTTTAATGATTGGGAACGGTTAATGTTCATCTGTAAAAAAAAATGGTGCACGTCTGAACTTTGTTTCATCGTTTTAGGCGGTCTGCCATGCAGCTGAAGAAGAAAGCAACCCACGTTACCTGTCCGGCTAACATGGGAAGGGGAAACTGGACTGGCAACTAATCTGAAGCACCAATCTGTCATTTCTTCCGTACTGAAATGGGGCTAATATAGATCTACTAATCTGAAGCACCAATCTGTCATTTCTTCCGTACTGAAATGAGGCTATCTTGCTAATATAGATCTATGTGCTTGCTTTGCTTCTGCAGGGAATGTCATGACGAAAAGTTAGCATATAGGTCTTTTGTAGGCAGTAATTTGTAGATGCCATTAAACAGTAGTCCAGCATATTGGTTGGGGTGTTCCATAGCGTCAGAAGAGTAAAATGTGAGTGGTGATGACGAAGGATAATGCACCGGAGGTGCGTGGGCGTGGTCTGGTTCCTTTCGTTTCTGTAAGACTGTAACCAGTGACTCGGCTTATGCGTGCTTTAGTGCTGTAACTGTAAACGTCGCTAAACGAGTCGTGCTGCACTGTACAGGATTTTTAGGCGTGTCTCTAAAACTCGAGAAATCAGATTGTCCATCCATGTCTCATTTCTGGGAGTTATTTTTTTACCAGCTCGCCGTTTGCAATCCTATATTTTCTTTGGAATTGATCAACTTCCTCTGTGTTGACCTAGTAGAAGCGTTTCCCAATTCTGGTGTTTTTGGTTGCGATGAGGTGATCTTCAAATGTATATGTCTCAAATTATATGTTGGGTGTGTTTAGAGCCCAAACGTTTGGGCAAAGTTTGGCAATTCTGGTCAAAATTGGTGCAAAATACACTGTAGCGTCAGATGAATAGTGAGAGATGATGTGATGTTTTTTTGAAAAATTTGACCTTCTAAACACACCCGTTGTTTTAACTTTACTAGATCTATATAGATTTTGTTATACATTTAGATATCCTATATTTAGATGTATATGTAATCTACAATTTGAAACGGAGGAAGTAATAATAATATTAGTTTGTTTAAAAAAAGGGGGAAAAACTACGTTGTTTGAACGAAGCGAAGAGATCGGGGCTGCGTTCGGCTACCTTCTTGCGCAGTGTTTTCAGCTTCTTTCCTCTCACAATCAATCTGACGGTTTCTTCTTAAGCAGTATTTTTCTCTCACAAAAATCTACCGACTCCTTAAAAAAAAAGCAGCCGAACGCTCTCTGGATACGGCAGGGTACCTTCGTGCACGCCGTACCGGATACGTATAAAAAAAAGATACATCCATAAACTGGTCGGTTTCTTCTTTTACTGGTAAAGCAAATTCGGCGTCTTCGGGGAGTTCACTCAGGGTTCTTTGTTGGTATCCCCTCGATTACGAGCTCGAGTACGAATCTGTTTACTGCACGGGTACCTTGCTAATCGAATCCTATAGATTCATACATGCATAAATAAGTTCCGTAAGGTTTATTGCCAAAGGTTGCGTTCGTCTATAGCTGCGGCACTGATATCTGATCGTTGGATCTAAATCTGATTTAGATTGTTTGTCGAAAAAAAAAATCTGATTTAGATCAGCAAGCACCCTTCTCTCTCTTTCTTCTTCTTCCGCCCGCCGTGTTCGTTTTTCTCGCGTCGCGGACAGCCCGGCGCGACTCCCCCGCGTCCACCGTCTCCGGGTCGGCTCCGTCCGCCGCCTCCGCCGTCACCCATCGCCTCCACCGCCCACCGTGGTTGCTCCGCCGCTCGGCTACGGCGGCGCCCTCTCCGCCGCCGTCTCTCCCACCTCCACCGGAAGCCGGAGAAACTCCCTGGAGCTCCTTTAGGTCCGCAGGCTACAGGTAAATCCCCACCCCAAATCCCAAGGCCTAACCCCAAACTCCAATCCCCATTCAATTTCTAGTACATTTCGGGATACCTTGTTTGAAGAGTAAATCTTTTCACAAGGCCTCCTGCAGTTAATTCTGGCTTACCTTATTTTAAATCTCTGAATTAAAACATACAACAGTTTTCGGTTGCCTTTCACAGGCTAGTGATCGAGAGTCGAGATGGCCGGCCGCTTCTTGATCCAGAAATTCTCCTCACAGATGTGCAGATCGAGAAGCCTCTTCTACGCGGCTGCTAGGGCCGGCGCTCCTGCCTCGGTGCGCACAAATTCAGTCTTGGGGATGGAATTGTTTCTATCGGTGATTGGATTTCTTGTTCCAATTTCAACTGACACTACAAAATTATATCATCTTTTCCCCCCGATCAGAACTGGCACTGAAATTCGTATTAAATTCTGATTTTTAACACTGGAACCATAGAAAATCACATCTTGTTATCACTAGCTCTTTCAGGAAGGAAGCATTAGCGCCCTTGGCAATCTTTCCCATGGAGCTACCCCTTTGGTTCCCAATAACGCAGGAATTCATGGCAATCTTTCCCATGGAGCTACCCTTCTGGTTCCCAGTAATGCAGGGATTCATGGCTCTGTAAGTAGCTACCTTAATTTGTTTTAACTCCATCCTTCTTTGCTGACATCTATTTCATCAATGGAAGTTCTAACTAGTTAGACCTCCCCTTTCAGGTGGGTGGCTTTAGAACGTTCAGTGGTATTTTTCCCGGAGCTGCTGGCACCGTGATTTCCAATAACCGTGGAGTTCATGGCTACGTAAGTAGCTACATTTGCCCCCTTGAGTTATCTAGCTTTAGGAATTAGGATGCTAGCATTTCCCTGCAAAAACGGGTGCAATATTGGGTAGTGGGTTGTGTAATAAATCCTCTTTCCAGCCTGTTTTTCACTTGGTCGCATCTTGGACAAATTTATTTGCAGATGTCATTGCTCTTTGCTTCAATTTCCTAAAGCCCATCTATGCATATCCAAGAATTTAGGATGTTACTGATACAAGATTACATCACTACTTTCCTCACTAGTCTTTAGGAACAAAAAAAAAATCCATTGCAAGTTCTCATCCTGATTTATGTTCCTGCCTAATGCAGGCTGCAAGGTCCTTCAACACATTACCATGCTCCTGTGTTGCTACTAAAACAAACTGCTCAACAGCTAGCATGCCCTCGATCACCATCAATGGCCTGAAGCCTGCATGTGTGGATTCTTCTGGGGGAGCTAAGGGATCTTTTTCATCCACTGCATCCACGCGGGAGGAAATTTCTAGGAGTGCTAAAAGGGCAGCATGGGTAGCTGAATGGAATGCTAAATCGGCTGCTTGGCAAGCTCAACGGGCAGCTTCGCAAGCTGAAATAGAAAGGTTAGTACTGCTGTTCAATTTTGTGTTGAAAAATGTTGGAAGACAGGGTCTGTCATGTTGCAATATGCTTGTTTTTTTTCCTGAATGAATGTTGTTTTTTGCTTGGCTATGTTGAATGAACTTGAGCTCATTGTCAATGAAGCTGCTTGCTTTATGCTTCTTTTTGTCAGCTAGTGTTTAGGAAGGGGAAAATAAAATCATGTACATCCGCTGTACACTGGGTTGTCATTATTCCTGGTTGTCAACTTTTATCATAAACATTAGTGTTTATGTAAATTTGACATGATGCCAAAAGGAATTAAAAACGCACCTTGCATAGAGCGAAGAATTAATGTGTCTGGCAAAAATCTTTTGAGAACTCAAATTATATGGAGATGTAGCCATATGCAAAATGAATTTGGTAGTTTTTTTTCCGTTTCATATAGTTCCTTTGGAAATGGATGTTTTTTATTGGAGAAACTGTAATAATTTTCTGCAATTATGAAAATAAGTGTCATTATAAACTAGCAACCTAGGAATATGCAAGCTAACTTTTGAAGGTCTATTCATTTGACTACATATATTTTTGTTTTGCAGGAAAATTGCTGATTTCAGTAAATTTCTGAGGATTCATGTGTGGTTGTGGGGTTTGGCTGCCTCTTGTCCACTTGTTGGGGCCTTCTTTGAAGAGGAGAATGGTACAAGTTTGGGTCTTTCAAAAAAAGAGAATGGTACAGGTTTCGGTAACAGAGAAAATGGCTCATGTTGCTGCAATGGCGAATGTGTTTCTTCGAAATCCTAAGCTCCAATGAAACTGAGAGGCCCATGTGTGTGTTCTAATTTTGTACTTTATTTCAGGAATCCTTTACTTACCGCAAAAAATATTAATACTCTCCAACTCCTGTTTTGGGCTTGTACAAGCTGTGTATATTTTTTATTTATTCTGGTGGTGCTTGGACCGAGATCGTGCTATTGAAACATTGGGTGGTGTTGATAAATACGCTAGATTTGAATTTAAGATGGAGCTCCTGAAATCTGATGCAATGCTAAAGTAGTTGACAATGCATTGGATTTGGAATTGGAAGCATTCACGTTCAGAGTTTTGGATTTGAACAGCTGAATACGTACATCATTCTAAAGTTGGAAGTTAAGTAGATAGGTTTGATGTTTCAGGTTCAGAAGGCCCATGACTCCAACCATAGTAGGAACCTGGATTGTAAATTCGACGTTGCTAGAAAAGCATAGGATGCACAAAAGGAAAAACATAGCAGGCACTAACAGAACATGCTGAACCTGGATTGCAAATTCGACGTTGCTTGAAAAGCATAGGATGCACAAAAGGAAAAGCATAGCAGGCACTAACAGAACATGCTAATCAGCAGGCATGAGCGCCTCGACGTCGGCAATGCGCAGTCATGGCACGAACCTCTAGAATGGGCACCAGCGCGAGCATGCAGGTCTGCACAACAACCGCGCGTCAGTCATTGGTAGATTCCTTCGGAGGGGGCAGTAACAAATGGCGAAGGAGAAGCAGGGCAGAACGGGGACGAGAAAAAAAGGATAATCTGCCACCCAGAGCGCAGCGCAGCTTCCCCGGCTTGCTAGCCGTCACCCGTGAGTCCGTGACGGTGAGAGCTGGCCATCAGATATTAGATAAAGGAGAAGGACTGCATGCATGCACCGGCTTCACACACAAATTCAATCTATCCAAAATTTAAAAACTATAAATCATAAATTAAGGGTCTCTTTGGTTCAACTTTTATCGGCTGTGGCTTTCTAAAAAAATGTTGGAAGCTAAACCAAAAGGCCCAACGCGAGCAGCAACTTTAGGCCACAGCCAGCTTTTTCCCAGTGTAAATCCCACAGCCAGCCTGCACCGACTGTGAGTGCGGACGCTTCGCGAAAATTACCTGCAATGCCACCTCTTATGAGCCACGTAACGGTTCACGAGTCCAATCAAGCTATCAGAAATTAGATAAAGGAGAAGGATTGCATGCATGCACTGGCTTCACGCACAAATTCAATCTATTCCAAAATTTAAAAACTATAAATTATAAATTAAACATCCAAATTTAATTTTAATTTTACCATTGTGTTTGCTTTAACAAGATTTCAAAATAAGACAACACTCCACTATATTTGAAAATTATATTTAAAATCATCTTTTTTAAATAAAGGTAATTAAATAAATGTGGAGCGACATATTACATATTTGTTCGTCGTTTGCAAATATTTGTTCGTCCTTTCCAAATATTTTGTTCGCCTTTTGTAAATGTTATGTTCGCCCTTTGTAATGTTTGTTCAGTGAGTTTGTATAAATTGTTCCGTAGGTATGCTTGTTTTGTTCCGTGAGTTCATATAATTTGTTCGGTACATACAATTTTTTTATTTCGTGAGTTTGTATAATTTGTTCCACAAATATATGGTGCACAAAAAAATATATAACCTTCATTAAAAAAATAAAAAATACAAATCAAGAGTTCATCATTGTGAAGTTTTTATTGTCACGAATCCAATAGTGCAATCGAAATTTAATTTTGATACCCAATTTAGCATCTATGGTATTTTTTTGTTTCAAACTTTTTTGCATGTGGGATTTTATCACTAGTTTTGTCCCCTCCGCCCACGTCGTCCATTCCCGCTCGCCCCTCTATGATGATTAGTAATATGTCACTTTTTTTAGATAACGGAAACAAATCCGGTCTCAAGACCCGAGGGTCTGTTCACAACCATCAGTACAACAAAGATGACAGTCTTAGCTGTAAATATTCAGATACAAGCAAACACTCTAAAGCCTTCAAGGAAGAACCGCCACAACCTGAACTAGGTCTTAATCCTTAAGACGCTTCAAAGTGTTCCATCCTGATTTGCTCATGATCTCCATCGCCATGGTCTCTAGCAGACGACTTCCAATCTTCAAAATAATTCTTCCTTCTTCCTTAGAGAGGATGGACCAACTCCTGATCCAAAACGTTCCTCTAAAAATCACATGCAAGATAGACTTGTATTTTGACTTTTGAAACACCACATCATTCCTACTAATCCATAATGCCCAACAAAAGGCAGCAACACCAACCAACACAAGGTTCCTTTGCTTCTTAGAAAAACTTCTAAGCCAAGGACCAAACAAAACATCCATACTTGCGGGCTTTGTTATACCAAATGAACAACTTATAATACACCACATCAACCTAGCCATAGGACAATCAAAAAAGAGGTATTGAATGGTTTCATACTCACTACAAAAGCAACAATCAATGCACCCCTTTCAATGTCTTTTAACTAGATTATCTTTGGTTAAAATAACCCCATTCTTGATGCACCAAAGGAAAATTTTTATCTTTAACGGGATCTAAGCCCTCCAAGTGGAGCAATTTACCGGAATCCTTGTTTTCAAAACCAGATCATTGTACATGTTTTTGACTGAAAAACTTTTACTAGCCGTCCATATGAAGGTGTCCTTATGCTCAGTAAGATTTACCGTCAGAATGCTCCGCACCAAATTAAGCCACTGATCCCAGTTCTCCCCCACTAACCCTCTTCTGAAAGAGATATTCAATGTGGGTAGTGCTTAGCACTTGGGCAACCGAAGCATGTTTCTTCCTAACTATATTATAGAGAGACGGAAATTTGACCATTAGAGGTTCATTTCCTATCCACCGATCCTCCCAAAATCTAGTTTGGGTTCCATCCTCAACTCTAAATCTGCCTCTCTCCAAAACCAAACTTTTTACTTTCATTAACCCTGACCAAAAGTGAGAATCCCCTTTCTTTCTTTCAACTTGTGATAGAGTCTTGTCTTTAAAATATTTTTTCTTGAGCATTTGTTGCCACATGCCTTCTTCGCTCATTAACTTAACAATCCATTTGCTTAACAAGCACTTATTTTGGATGTCCAAATCCATAATGCCCATCCCCCCAATGCTCTTAGGCTTAAAAAGGATGCCCCATTTGGCAAGTTTGTATTTTTTTTTGTGCTCATCACATTGCCAGAAAAACCTTGATCTATAATAATCTAGCTTTTCCAGGACACCTTTAGGTATTTTGAAAAAAGACATCATGAACATCGGCAAAGTTGACAAGACCGAATTAATCAAGACCAAATACCCTCCTGATGAAAGCAGCCTACCCTTCCAACTACTTAACTTTTTCTGAAATCTCTCCTCCACCACTCTCCAATCCTTATTTGAGAGTCTGCGTGGACTCATCGGAATCCCCAAATATCTGAACGGGAACTCACCCTCCTTACAGTTGAAGAGTTCCACATATTCCGATGCCCTATCTTTTGTATCCCCGAAACAAAATAACTCACTTTTATGAAAGTTAATCTTAAGGCCCGATAACCTTTCAAAAGCGCTAAGCACAATTTTCAGGTTTTTAGCCTTCTCTAAATCATCTTCCAGAAATAGAATTGTGTCATCCGCATACTGCAGGATGGAAAGGCCATCCTCCACTAAGTGAGGAACCAGACCGTCGAAGTAATCCAAACTCTTTGACCTCTCAATCAAGACTGCCAACATATCAGCCACAAGGTTGAAGAGAATAGGCGATAACGGGTCGCCCTGTCTCAAACCCTTCTTAGTTTGAAAAAAGGGAGATTTGGATCCATACCATTAAAAGATCCCAAATTTAGATATATACCATTACAAGTCAATGACATGTGGGGTTCACATGAGTCAATGACATGTGGGGTCAATGACATATATCTAACTTTTGGATCTTTCAATGGTATGGATCCAAATATCACTTGAAAAAAAGGCCCCAAATCGTCATTCACCTTCACACACACACACACACACTCCCCCCCTGACAATTTTCTCAATCCACTGGCACCATTTCATCGGGAAGCCTTTAAGCCTAAGCACCTGCTGTAGAAATGTCCAGTTAACTTTATCGTGTGCCTTCTCGAAGTCTATCTTGAGAATTAGGCCCCTTTGCTTTTTCTTTTTAAGCTCATGAATTGTCTCATGTAGGACTACCACTCCTTCCAAAATATATCTTCCAGGTAAGAAAGCCGATTGAGAAGGCTTGATAATCCTACACGCTACCGAGGAGAGTCTGTTAGCCAACACCTTGGTAAAAATTTTGAAGCTCACAGTTAGCATACAGATGGGTCGGTACTGCTGAATTTTCTTGACCTCCTGCCCCTTTGGAAGTAAGGTTATAATTCCAAAATTAAGGCAGAAAACCAGAGCTCCCCGGTGTGGAAGTCTCTGAACATGGCTATTAGATCATCTTTTATGAGACTCCAAAAGACTTGATAAAATTCAGCAGGAAACCCATTTGGCACTGGTGCTTTGTTATGCTTCATCTGGAAGATAGCTTCCCTAACCTCCTTTTCAGTAAACTCACTCTCTAGCCCTTCGCTTTCTGCACTGGTGATTTGAGGAATATCCTCCACCATCGACTCGTTGAGCGCCATACTACTACACTCAGAGCGACCAAAGAGCCCCTTATAATAATCTGTAATAAACTTGTTCAGCTGCTCTTCTCCCTCCACTATGCCTTCCTCTTGCTTCAGACAGAAGATCCTAGTCTTTCTCCTTTTCCCGTTTGCCACCATCTGGAAGTATTTTGTATTACTATCCCCTTTCAAAATCTTAGTGGTCTTAGCTCTTTGGAACCAACGCACCTCCTCCTCCCTCAACAGCTGAGTAATTCTTTCACTAATGCTCTGCTTAAGGTCCCACTCTCGCTGACTTAGCAGCTGGGACTCCGCTTTTTTGTCTAATTCATCTGCCTTCCTTAATAGTTCTTGTTTCTCTTTTTTGTACGCACCATTCATATTCTTTGCCCATCCTCTCAAATATTGTCTCAACCTCCTGATTTTGTTTTGCCATCTTTGCATAGGGATCACCCCCTATTTTCTTTCTTCCATACCTCTGAAACCACTTCAAATAAGTGATCCTAGTTCAAATCTAAATGGTGGCGGTTCCTTTCTCTTGGTCCTCCCCCCAGTGCAAAGCAAAAGAGGGGTATGGTCTGAGACCTCCCTACTGAGTGCCTCCACTGTCGCAAGCGTGAAATTTTGCTCCCATTCAGTGCTAACCAACACCCTGTTCAATCTCTCATATGTAGGTACCCTACGAGAGTTAGCCCAAGTATACTTACGCCTAGACATTTCAATTTCCCGCAAGTCCAAGCTGTCTATGACAACGTTAAAAAGGAAAGGCCACCTTTCTTCAAATCTGTCATTATTTTTTCACTACTGTTCCGAATAATATTGAAATCCCCCCAATGCATAGGGGAAGATTCTCATTGCAGCACGACTGCACTAATTCCGAAAGAAACGATTCCTTAAATTCGGGTTGGGCTGCCCCATAAACAGCCACCAAAACCCACTTAAAATCTCTACTTCTGTCTCGTAGCCTGAATTTCACAAAAAAGTCCCCCTCATCAATGCTTTCCACATCCATCACATCCAAATTCACTCCCACTAGAATGCCTCTGGACCTTCCATGTGGTTCCGTCCAATGCCATACAAAGTTCCTCCCCCCACTAAAATTATTTAGTGTCTCTTGGGAGAAAACTTTCTTGCATGTTTCCAAAAGAGCGATAAAATCTAAGTTTTGCTCCTTGGAAGTCTCACTTAGGAATCTTGTTTTAGCCAAGTCACTAAGACCTCTGCTATTCCAGAATATCCCTTTCATTTGGAACACTTCTTAGAGAACTTTGCCTTCCTTGCCTTGCAAGTCTTTGTCAATCACGACTTAGCGTGAGACTTGCCCTTACGACGCAAACCATTAAGTTCGCAATTTAGAGGCAAACAAGACTCATCAAAAACCTCTTCCATTAATTCTCCGCATAAGCTCTTTAAAGCTTTCCTCTCAACAACTTCTAAATTTTCCGCCTCACTTTCAGAATCCCCCCACTCTTGATCACTACCCCCCTCCTCTATTGTTTCCTTTTTCATTGCATTATTCAATAACATATTAAAGTTATTGTCTTTGTCTACCCAAGATTCCCCAAAATTAATCCCTATTTGTTGCATGCAATTTATAACCATGTCTTTGTCAACCGAAAGTAAAGAAGGAAGACAAGGAATACCTTCTTGGAATTCAAGATTCCTCCTAGCAGCCCTCTCCTCGGCCTTAGCCAAGGTATGCTCGTCCCTAGCCCGTTGAAGCCTCGGACTCGCTCGGACCTGTGTCATCCTAGCCTTTGGGATATCAGCCGCACCCTTCACCCTGCTCCCACTCTCCTCCTCCTTATCCTCTCCCGCCACTTCCCCATCCTCTAGCTTCTCTTGCTGCCCATCATCTTCTTCTCCCATCACCTTATCCGCTAACTCATCAATCACCTCATCAGCCGCTTTGTTGAGAATTTCATTTGCCTTCGCCCTAAGAAAAACCTCAAACTCCTTCGTCATATCCTTAACCTGCTCTTTCCACGACACAAAGTCGTCCTCAACACCGCGGGCGGCATTAGCCACCCCCTCAACCTCAATGCCCTCAACACCTCTTTTTTGTTTCTTCAACACCCTCTCATGTCCATCTTCATCTTCCTGCTACCCTCCCTCCACAGGGCCCTCTCCACCTGCCACCGAACCCCCTCCATGCCACTCAAACTCCGCTTCTTCCCCATTCTCATCAATACCCATTTTCTCAACCACGAAATCAAGCTCAAAATAATGATCACCAATCACCACATCAAGCTGCTCCGGAATTAAATTTGGATTAAGAACAGCCACCAGAATGCGCCCAAAGTCATTCTTCCTAGTGGTCTCCATATCCACTATCTGAGTAGACCTAAGCATAGACCCAACTGCCCATAGCTCAAGAAACTCCTTTAGCTCTTTTCGCAGCCCAAACACCCTAATCCACACTTTTGGCAGCAAGAAACCCACCACTTTTTCATGCCACATCTCAAACTTGATCCTCACCCCGGTTGGCCCATTAGCTCCCTTAATATCTGCTCCTCCAACAGCCACTGCCCTCTGTAATTCTACTTTAGACGGAAACTTGGCCAGAACAACTAATCCCATTCGACAAAAGACACCCAGGCCATGATAGTTTAAACATAATTCAGTTTCCTAGCAAACTGGTCATCAACATTCATCAGTTGTGAGCACCAAAAGCATACAGTTAACAATGTGCACAAAATAGTGGGTACAAAATATGTTTTTTCCGTCCAATATTTAATGAACAAAACAGTAGGCACAAAGCATAATACATGATCAATGGGATGCAAGTCATGCAAATGGCTAAATCTCATGCAAATCATTCGCAGGGGAAAAAGAAAGTCAGTTCAAAAGTATGACTTCAAAATACCACTGCGCATGGAACAAGTAAATCTCATGCAAAACATTCTCAGAGAAAACAAGGCCTAATCACAATTCACAAGTATGACTTCAAAATACCACCACAAATGGCAGGAGAGAAAAAGAAACAAGTGATCAGGTGCTTCGACTTCATCGACCACACAAGATTCGCTCACAGATTTTGTCCACATGAAGTGGCCTGCTAAGCATTAGCAAATCCGTTGTGGCAGTGTCATGCCAGCCCTTGGGCAGCGTGGATGGGGCAGCTATCTGCGGCCTGAAAATTCTGGGGCCCCATCCCTAATATATATACTCTCTCTCTCTCTCTCTCTATATATATATATATATATATATATATATATATATGTATTCTTCTTGCATGCGTGTATATAAAGAAGTAACATTAATGCTATAGATAGAGCATCAGATCTGATACCCTCCGGTAAAAATTTGACACACTCAACCTGACGACCATGTTGCATGCGGTGGGAATTTAATTTTTCACGCGTATTGGTATTATTGTTATGACAATCATGCGATGATGATGTTACAGCGCGATAGATACTCCAAACTCAAAGGCGAATGAGCTAAAAATATAGAACTTCTGAAACTCATTGACTCATGAATAAGTCTATGTAGTCTGTTGTAGGTACAAATGTAATGTCCGTTCGCCTAAATAAGTCCTTATAAGACACAAAGTGAGTCACACTAAAAAAATAAAATAAAATAACAGATTGGGTTTAAAAATGAAGAGGATAAAATGTAGAAATACAAATATCTTGTTTCTCGTAGTTTCCCATATTATTATTTTTGCATAAAATGAATGGACATGCATGACTATATATAGTTAGACCCAACCTTTTTGTAAGTTGCACTATTATATCAAAAAATTTCTATTATATTTGAAAAGTTGTAAAAGTCTTTCTGAAGATGTTTATATTGACTTTTTCAGCCCCAAAATATACATGTATGATCTCTTGAAAATATTCATATCACTTGAGTATAGTATATGAGCCTTTTGCATTTGACTTTGTTTTGCAAAAAATGAATCCTTAAGGTATATTAAATTTGCAAATTAGAAGTACCTCTTGTCGCATCTTTAGAATTTATTGATATTTGTCACTATTTTTATTAGAAGGTATAGTTATATGAATTGGGTTTCAAAAGTATATTTGTTATATATGCTACAATACTAGTACTATCAATATTTTTAAGCAAACTAGTTTTTTCAACTAATATTTCGTCTCCCTCAGCTTTACTCTTTTGCTAGAAAAAAGGTCTCTCTTGGTCAGTTCTTAGTCTGGGATGAAAGTAGATCTTTCTTTCTTTCTCTCTCAGGTGGCATTCAACCAGCTTGGTGCTCTACAAAATGATATTGCTGCTCTGAATCTGAATTCAACTGCTTATGATGAATGGACCTTTATTTGGAGATCTAGTGACTTCTCAAGTCATAAAACATATGTTGCTTTGCAAGGATCTCATCCAGCCTCCCCTCTTTTTAAGTGACAATGGAAATCAAGAGCTCAAAACAAGCATAAATTATTCTTCTGGTTATTACTTCGTGACAGATTAAACACAAAGAACCTTTTGCATGGGAAGAATATGTACCTGCGGTCTTATATTTGTGTCTTGTGTGTGGAAAATTTGGAGGAAGACATTCGACATCTCTTTTTTTTGCATGTCCTTTTAGTGATACTTGCTGGACTTATCTTGACATCCAATGTGATTTATCGTTGGATTTTCAGATGATGGTGTTTGCTGCAAGAATGAACTTCAACTCAGTTATTTTCAGAGAGGTATTCATAATTAGATGTTGGTCGATTTGGTGTCATAGAAACGATATCATTTTTGAGGGCTCTTCTCTTTCTTTTTCCAAATGGAAGTCATTGTTTGTAAAGGAACTTTCTTCGGTTACCCTGAGGGCCAAACCGCGTTTGAGGGATAAAATTCTTTTGTGGCTCAATAGGTTTTTGTAATCTCTATTTTATTTTTGGGCCGGGGTCTTGTAACATGTAAATATTTACTTATATTTATATATAAAAATAGGGGTAGGGGCCTCCTCTGATGATTCCCGTCAAAAAAAATATTTCGTCTCCCTAGCTATGATATGTTAAAAAGTAGTTTTTCTAGTTGAGATAAAATACTTTATAATAGCCTTCACACTTCTCCATCCCCAAAAAAAGTATAATAAGGTTTAGGCATAAGATTTTATTTCAACGACTAAGATTTGACTTCAGTTGAATTGAAGTAAACATACTTGATCTGTTACACCAACTTAAGTTCTACACTTTCACTCCTTCTCCAGCTTTTCTTCAAGTTATATATTTTTCTTTTACATGGAAATGATTTTTGCATCCCTTTACAATGTAACAACAAAATAATAAAAAAATCAAGTAATCGTATGAAGCCAAAATATGCCAAACAAACAATGAATAAAAAGTACTTGATCAATCATATTATTAATACTAGACTTAAAATTATTCATAGCCTTCTTAGATCCCATCTGATTGATCTTCAGTTCGTATTTCAACATTTGGTTCATATTTTCATCAACATTAGTGCTGGTGGCAGGGAACTGTAGGTAATAAAGGCAAATGTTCATATCTTTTAATATGCATCTAGACATAATATATATCTAGGTGCATATGAATCTAAAAAAGTCAAAATGAAATATAATTTGTGATGAAGGGGTATTATGAAGCAGTAGCGTAACATCCATACAACCATGTAACAAGGAAATACCTAAAGCACGAAAAGTACATGTGAACCCTGGTCACAAAACATGAAAATCGAAGTAAACTTCAAGCAACAAGATCTATAAACAAACATGAAAATGGATATCATCATATCAGGTCCATCCTAGCTTCAAATGACTTTAGAAATCTTCAGTTCAGAAAAAAGCACAACGTCTTCTTTTGGCTTTTACTCAAAGATCACCTAAGCACACGAAACATCTTGAGGAGAAATAATTTGGCCTTGCCTTCTTATGAATGTGTACTTTGCCAATCTCAAGAAGAGGAAATACCGGAGCATATGTTCTTTAATTACCCTTTTGCACAAAGCTGTTGGTTTATGCTCCAATTGATTATACCTCTAGGAAACCCTTTTGACGTACTCCTCTCTTTTTGGACTCAACTCAGTTTGGTTTTCTTCAAGAATATCATTATCTTAATGAGTTGGACTATTTCGATGACGACAAATGATCTAATTTTCCAAGGAATCCAGCCCAACTTGCAGTTGGCTAAGGAAAGATTCAAGAAGAAATTTGCTCTAGTTATCTTGCGAGCGAAAACACATCGGAAGCAACCAATGTCAACATGGATAGATACAATATGTAACAGTTATGATTTTATTTTTGTCTTTCTTTATTTCTTGAGCCTCTTTGGTTCCGTTAACTTTTTTTGTAAATTTTCTATATGCTATTAATATATAATTAGTAGGGGACCCCCTCCCATTTCCTCAAAAAATCATATCACTAGTAGCTCACAAATGAACGAGGATAAAAATTGATATAGCAAACAATCCAATAAGTCGCTGTAGGCCATGGTCTATGCACCATCAATCAAGAAAATAGAGTACATGGTGAATTATTAGTTCAATACATCATTAAAAGGTCAAACATACCAAATGTGTCACTCAATGGTAGATAACTCGCCTAGTTAAACAAACTACTGAAAGTGCCCATCAACGCAAAACTCACCACCAATATCCAAACCCCCTACTTAAATGAGTAATAAAACCCAAGTTATGAGTGCATGTGGCATGCTCACACGAAATCCCCCACAAACACGACAAGACCCTAGAATTTGAAAACCTCAAATTGGCAACATGTATCACGTTCACACCAGAGCTCTCACAAACATGACAAAACCCTACCTTAACTTGAGAACCCCAAATTACCAGCATGTGGCACGCTCACACGAGATTCCTAAAAGAACAACAAGACCCTAGCATAACCATCCTAGAATGGATGAAAGCACATGCATTCAACATCTGACCTGCATAGAAATGCATCTGACCCGCATAGATGCCTCGATCAAACACAATCTTATAATATTTAATAATACTACAATGTCATATGTATGTGAGACACCAAACCTAAGGTTCAACAAAAATAAAGCTAGGTGCATGTACGTAGGATGGAAGATGATGTAATGATTCTGTGGGCTCGTCACAACAACTTGTACACAAATATTATAATAGATGAATTAAAGGGGTAAAAGAGAAAATTCTACCATGTTGATTGTCCAAATGGTGCCCACTATTGACATGACAGGACCAAGTGGCATGCCAAGTCATCATAGGGACCAATTTGATCCAAAAGAAAATTTTGAGGGACCTAAGTGTCCTATTTGATATTTTAGGGATCAATGTGATCTTCAAAGCAAAGTTGAGGGACATATTTGGTTATTATCCATGTCTCTTCTTTTTTTTTGATGCCTTTATTTCAAGAGAGTATGTTACATTATGCTAAAATAGAGCACCACATCAACATAAGGACCAGCGAGTTTGGTCCAAATAAAATTGAGGGACTAAATTGGCCAATCTAAAAGACGAGGAGCGAAGTTGACTCTCTACAGAAAGTTTAGGGACCAACATGACTATTTTTCTATCCTTGAATGTCTGGACTGACCATGCATGGTGCAGGTCTGTACTACATGGAGTACACGATGCAGAACCCCCACAAGCAGCGGCCTCACATTCTCTTGGCTATCGGGATGGTGTTCAATGGCTGGTAAAAAGGTGTTGCTAGTGTGCCAGTTGTGTGGAAAGCACCAACAAACCATTTTGTTTGGTTAGCGATGGAGGGTACTCGACAAGGGAGGTATTGCTAATGAGTATTTCTAGAGGTTTGTATTCTTGCTGCTCGTTCCTTCTTCACTACGCGGTGCAGTGTTTACCACCCAATAACCTTTGCAAAATTGCCACCTAATATAAACACCAACAATTCAAGTATTTTCCACACTGAAAAACAGAATGAGTGAAATCTACTGCACCATACGCAATTACTTGCTCATTGCCCTCTAGACTCTAGTATATGTCAGCAATATGTTTAGCTTTATGATTTTAGTATTTCCCACGAAAATGTGTTGACCTTTGTTATTCTAGTATAAATCCTTGTCATCGAGGATGAACATCAATGTCATCACCCTCATCAAAGTCCATCCCAAAACTAAAACAAGTTGGTGAAAAATACTATGCAAATTGCCTAGAAACCTAAATCCCATCCAAGAAACAGAAGAAATCAAAGAACATTAAATAAAAAACTAAAAGGAAAGCAAAATGTAGATAATTTTTGAAAAGAATACAATGCTTGTACAGGATCGCTTAGGCCTGTGTGTGACACGAGCGAACCGCGAAGGGATATGATCATTCTCATAAAGATTACGTCCTCCTGCTTCTACCTGCCAAATTTATTATAATAGAGCATTAGAAAGCAAGTGGAATTGTATGTGCTATGCTTCATCTCTGCACGTGTAAATCATTTGGGTGTGATTTCCCTTTTTTTTTGTACATGTGGTTTTCTATATCTACCAAATTTAGTTTGAGTGTTTTTTCTAACCTCCTTTTCCATGGTGGGCTCATATTTCTTTTCAGAAATGTGTGGTCACCATTTTGTATGGTACAACACTAGCATGTGATCTGAAGTTGTGGATCATACAAAGGCACGTTAGCATTTAAATTTTACTCCTACTTGGATTAGATAGTATCGAAACAAAGAGCATTATCATCAGTAGGGTGAGATTAATTAAAGAGTACGATCACTGATCTTTAGGGACCATATATATATATATATATCATTTTAGTCTCGGGAAAGTCAAAACCTGGACCAAAGGTTCGGGATTCTCCGCGAAAGTAATTTAAATTATAGTTGTTTGTTTGGTTTTAGAAAATTTTGAGATATATATGTTTATAATTTGCACATCCTTTATTAACAAGAACTGGAGCATTGGGGTAACAAGAGAAGTCAAAATTAAGTAGACAATGCATATTTCAAAACATTTCTAACGGATTCCTTGATTCGGACCGACGAAGTAATGGCACTCGATTATTATCAACCCGAGTGCAATCTTTTTCTGTCGGTAAGGATTGCACCAGAGCACCTTCTACTTATAATAGGCGAGTCCATAAGAAGCGACTCACTTTTTCATCGGTTCCGGGGGAAGACCAAAGATCTTGCGCGACCGGTCCGCCAGAAAAACTCAAAAGAGAAAGAAATCTCGTTAATCTCTTCATGCTCGTTCCAAGTTCGAAGTATCGTTTGGCCAAAGAAAAAGCCGCTTCCTGACACGATTGCCTCTTTATATAGATAGATATAGGATCCATGGGGTTATTACTTAGAAGTCTATTTTGTACAAGACCCCCTCCTATCTGATAGAAAAGGGTCCCATGATCCCGAGCCGGTCTTATCTTGGCTCGCAAACCCCAAGTTTGTCTATGAAGAGCTAATCTAATTGTATTAGTTTCTATAATGGATTTCTTATGTGGAATACTAATGGATAGGGCCTCGTTGCTAAGTGCTACAAGATCTAGTGCACTGGAACTCGTGGTTATGGACCCGAATCCTTTAGTATGGAACATTGTCTTTTCCAAGTAAAAACCCCTAGTATACGAAAGAATGAAAAGGTGCTTTCGTTCTTGTGGAATAAGAAGCCCTCGTACCTTAATGAAATGAAAATATGATTTTTTTCGTTAGGTATTTGACCAAATAGGATCGTCTAGTTCCTATAGAATCCATCACTAAAATACCCGATAAGGCTAAGCGGAACGAAAAGGGTTTTCCATAAGATGGTAAATGAAAATGATTAGCCCCACACAGGTTTGGGAATAAGTGATTGTCTGATAATGAGCAAAGAATATACGTCTTTCTGCTAAAGAGCATCTATTAAACTCATAATTCATTAGATCCTTATTAGCAATGTCAACTAGGTATCATAAGTAAATGGATCCCGGTTGTTCAATCCTTTGATAACCAAGGTCATTCTTTGCTAAAGAGAAATGATCACTACGGGTCAGACTCAATAGAATTGGATCCATTCCAAATAGCGAGAATTAGGATTCTTGATCTCTCTCAATCTCTCTTTCAATTCGAGGATCCAGAGAGGTGTTTTCATAGTCATCTCTGAATATTTTCCATCTCCGAATATTTTCGATTTCATTTTTCTATGATATGTCTTTCTATATGGAAATTGGTTATTTACGATGTACAATGATCCCTGTTAAGCATCCATGGATGAATGGTTAAAGCGCCCAACTCATAATTGGTAAATTTGCGGGTTCAATTCCTGCTGGATGCACACGAACGGGAACGTTCCATAAGTCTATTGAAACTGGCTCTCTATCTATGGAATCTCATCCATCGTCCATACATAACGAATTGGTATGGTATATTCATACCATAACATAAGAACAATAAGAACTCAAATTCTTATCGATACTGGAACTCAGAGCATAGGAGGGAAAGTCGATTTATGGATGGAATCAAATACGCAGTATTTACAGAAAAGAGTCTTCGTTTATTGGGAAAGAATCAATATACTTCTAATGTCGAATCGGGATTCACTAAGACAGAAATAAAGCATTGGGTTGAACTCTTCTTTGGTGTTAAGGTAGTAGCTGTGAATAGCCATCGACTACCCGAAAAGGGTAGAAGAATGGGACCTATTCTGGGACATACAATGCATTAAAGACGTATGATCATTACCCTTCAACCGGGTTATTCTATTCCACTTCTAGATAGAGAAACGAACTAAAGGAGAATACTTAATAATACGGCGAAACATTTATACAAAACACCTATCCCGAGCACACGCAAGGGAACCGTAGACAGGCAAGTGAAATCCAATCCACAAAATAAATTGATCCATGGACGACACCGTTGTGGTAAAGGTCGTAATGCCAGAGGAATCATTACCGCAAGGCATAGAGGGGGAGGTCATAAGCGCCTATACTGTAAAATCGATTTTCGACGGAATCAAAAAGACATATCTGGTAGAATCGTAACCATAGAATAGATCGATTTCCGTATCGATCATGATATACATAATAACTCGCACATCTATTTCAAATGCATATCCCATTTTTGCGCAGCAGGGTTATGAAAACCCACGGGAAGCAACTGGACGAATTGTATGTGCCAATTGCCATTTAGCTAATAAGCCCGTGGATATTGAGGTTCCCCAAGCAGTGCTTCCTGATACTGTATTTGAAGTAGTTCTTCGAATCCCTTATGTTATGCAGTTGAAACAAGTTCTTGCTAATGGTAAAAAAGGAGGGTTGAACGTGGGTGATGTTCTTATTTTGCCCGAGGGATTCAAATTAGGGCCGCCCAACCGTATTTCTCCTGAGTTGAAAGAAAAGATAGGAAAACTCTCTTTTTAGAGTTATCGTCCCAATAAAAAAATATTCTTGTGATAGGCTCTGTTCCCAGTAAGAAATATAGTGAAATTGTCTTTCCTATTCTTTCCCCCGATCCCGCTATGAAAAAAGATGCTCATTTCTTAAAATATCCCATATATGTAGGGGGAAACCGAGGAAGGGGATATATCTATCTTGATGGTAGCAAGAGTAACAATACGATCTATAATGCTACGTCAACAGGTATAGTAAAAAATACTACGTAAAGAAAAGGGGGATATGAAATATCCATAGTCGATGCGTCGGATGGACGCCAAGTGATTGATATTATACCCCCGGCCAGAACTTCTAGTTTCAGAGGGGGATCGATCAAGCTTGATCAACCATTAACAAGCAACCCTAATGTTGGATTCTGGCTGACTTTTTTGAAATTCCAGCCTACCAAACTTTGCTAATTATGCTTTAAATGTGGTCGCTTGTCATGTTTTGTTCGTCAGCTTTGGTTGCCCACATGTGAAAAAGGGAGTGCTGACTAATTAATGAGGTTTGCACCTACTTAGCTTTAATTGGTCTATAAATTGTCACCGAGACCACAAGAAGTCACTAGCACTCACATACATTCTCCAGCTGCATACTTCAGACTGCACCATGACCATGGCAACCTGCAGGAGCCTTCTCATGGCCCCAGTCACTCTGTGCTTCCTCCTCGTGCTCCCTACTTCAGACTGCACCATGACCATGGCAACCTGCAGGAGCCTTCTCATGGCCCCAGTCACTCTGTGCTTCCTCCTCGTGCTCCCAGCGCAGAGCAAGGAGGACCTTGCCGTCGTCATCTTCTATGGCACAGCCCAATGCAAGAGTGACCCCTCCAAGATCATCAGCAGTAAGCGATATTATTGAGATAATCATGGACCCAAAGTTCAGCTACCATATGTTGTAATACCATATAGGAGCATGTAAAATATGATCCACTCCTGCTTGCAGATGCAACCTTGCATGTTACCATCAATGGCACCACGCTCGTCGCCGGTGAAACAACGAGCATGGGCCGGTTCTTGATGGCAGCGAGGGTGACCTCGAAGGACTAGCTGAGCTCCATGCTGAGCAAAAAGGTGGTCATTACCACTCCTCGAATGGCGTGCGGTGTGCCTGATACCGTCACCGCGGCTACCGCCATGAGGAAGCTGGCTGCACAGGCGGACCTGAATGGCCATATATAGGTGTCTCGCCGCCGACGTGATAATGAACTCCTACAATTCGTTAAGATCCTCAGTCCCTAATGCCAGCGAAGGCGATATCCAAAGAGTCATTGATGATTTCCTGAGTTCGGTTGAGACTGGTGAAGGAAATATGACTCCATCTTGGTGGTCATTGACAAGTTTAGCAAGTATGCTCACTTCATTCCTCGCACACACCCAAACTCAGCTCATTTTTTTAAAGATGTGCAAAACACATTTTTCATTAAGAGAAAAGAGAATTACAAGACGCAACCTTAGGAGAACCCTAAGGAGCAGAAAGACAAACCGAATAAGAGAAAAAGAAAGAGGGTCACCACACCACCACCACCACGGTAGAAACAATCTATGACAACACATGCCTGCCGGGGAGGAAAACACCAAGGATACACACACATCACCGCTAGCCTAGCAACCTGGAGAAGCGGAGGCCGAATGAAGCAGTCTTGCAAGATGATGCCCTCAAGAGGGAAGCGACGACGACGCCACCACCGTCCGCCCGTCCAAGGATGGATAGGCTAAGTCTTCACCTGGCAGACCAAGAGGGTTTGGAGGCCGCAACAACGCCTCCAGCAGGGTAAGTTACGCAAGAGAACGCAACCGTTGTCAGCACTAGCACGCGCTAGGCCAAGCTTTCGCCAAAGACCTCCAAAGCCAAACCTCACCAGCCAAAGCCGGAACCGGATGAGAGGCAAAGCGATGGAATTGCAGCAGGAATCCCAGGAGACGGCAATAAGGAACAACTGCAGGCACATGAGAAGAGACAACCTCGGGGAGCAGCAGGGAAGAGGGTGAGTCGACGGCGTTCGGCCCAATGCCGGGGCCCAACACCGAGGATGACGTGGGGGCCTGACAGGACGCCAGAGGGTGGTGTGGGGCCGCCGGGAAGGAGGGGTGCAGCCGGGGTTGAGGGTCGCCGCCGGGACACCTGCCTCAATCGCAACCGCCGTGGTCGCTGGGGAGAGGGGGTGACGCGACCGACGACGGGGAGGAGTGGCGTCGAGGTACCACGACTCCACAACAACAGCCGCCCATGCCAGATCCACGAGAAGGGAGGCCAGGTCTGCGCTGTGAGGGGGTCGGAGCAGCCGCCTGGAGTGGAGGTTGCCGACGCTGGAGAAGAGCCGCCGCCAGGCACAAAGGTAGAGGGAGCCCCAGCCCTCGGGAGGGCCAGCGCAGAGGAGGAGGTGGTCAACAGTGATGAAGGAGAGGGGCAGGGGGAGAGGGCCCCTCCCACACGGCGCCGCCTGTTGACGGCTGTTAAGTACCATTTTCATGGCCGTCAACTCCTGCAAATTGAGGCATGAATTGCACATCCACACTAGAATAGGAGCTTAAACTAATACTTTCCACCAGTGTCGATGTCTATTCGAATGCAGCTATTTAGCATAGGAAATGAGAGGAATCCATGCACATTCACTCCACTCCAATCCAAGGCACTCAAGTGCTGGCCAATGAGGGGCTGCCACATGGATTCTCCTGGATCCATGATGTCACCAATCCATGTGAAGAGCTCTCGACGAATCACACGTTGCCACGTCAGCATCACATGGATCCATGGGCCTACTTTGCTAACCAAACCGCTAGGAAATGTGCCATGCACGGAGGAGGGGCATCAGGGCCCACATGGAAGTGAGCCAGAGGAAGCACGAGCCAGGGAGCCACCCGAGGGGGCCGGCCGACCCTAGGTTCGGCCGAACAGGGCCCTCCACGTGGCTCTCTCCCATTGGCTCTTGGCTGCATCCCGGGGTGTTTTGGAGCATTTGGAGCCCCGGAGTAAGCCACTCCCTTGCCTACAAATAGAGGGGGAGGGGCCTCATTTCACACACACCTCCAAGCTCTCAAGTTCCACTTCTCTCTTGTGTAGCTCTCTCTCCCTCTCTCTAATTCTGCCCATGAGAGGTGATTCTCACCTCTATGTGGTAGAATGGGGTTGAGAAGAGATCTAGACTAGGATTAGTTGAGAGATAGAGTAGGAGTGAGGAGTGAGTTGATGTCCTCGTGGATGCTTGTTCTTCATTTAGACCAAAGTGAGTATTTCAGCATTTCTTATTTAGACTATGGTGGACATCATGCATGAATGATTTGTTCTTGTGCTCTTAGCTCGTTCATAAGTTAGAGGCTTGTGTTCTTCGTAACACAAGGCTTCGATCCTTTAGAGCTAGTTCTCTAGTTCAAGTATCTATTTGCATGCTCTGATCCTATTTAGCTGAGTAAGTTTGTTGTATCTCATTTGCATCCAAACCTTTCTTGCTGCTCCGTAACTTGATGACTAGTATGATCTGATCCGTTCTCTCTCTAGTTCGTGGTTCCGTATTTATACAGGTTGCTATAGTGTTGTTAGCGGGTCGACAGACGTAACTGCGCTATAGTAGTTATCGGGAGTGCAGACGTGGTGTCTGGGATCTGGTTATCCTACGAAGACCAAGTGCGTTCGCGTAACGATAGAGGTAGGCCGCAATGGTAATAGCCTGTTGGACCCTTTGAAACCCTCCGTGCCTGCGTACCGAGTTGGGCCCCGTTGCCAGTACATTGGCCTCTCCCTAAAAAGTTAGGATGGGCTGGCGCCCCACGGGGAGGACTAATAGCGGACATATCCATCTTGAGAGTTAAGTTCCTTAAGAAAGTGCTTCTCATATCCCTACCTATCCCAGTAGTAGCTGGTGTCCTTAGATAGACCCTCTCTGGTTACTCTCCCGTCCTAGGAATAGAACCTGGCGGGAATGTTCATTCTCCAAGGGAGAAGTGCTACAACGGTGTATCCGTGCGCTTGCGGATTCGTTCGCACTCGTCAGTGTACCCGGGAGTTTCTTACACGCTCACGCTACTACGGCGCCTAGCGTTGAGGTTAAGAAATGCCAACAAGCATTTCTGGCGCCGTTGCCTGGGACGGCTGTTGTTAACCTTCGAACCCGTCTATCCTCGTATTTATCTTTTTCCTTTTTCTTCTACCTTCACCCCCGTTACTCATCGAGATATCCTTTTTGTTTTCTTTACTTCTACCTTTACCCCCGCTACCCGTGAAAGGTTATCCTTGTAAACACTTTCCACCTTCGAGGAGTGAACCCTCAGAGCAATCTTTGTCAAGACCCATTCTTACATCTGGCTATCGGCTTCACCCCTCTCTCATAAAGCTAATTCAGGACCTATCCTTCTCGAGGTTCAGTCATGAGAACCCCTTTGATCATGTGAGAGACTACGAGCGTCTGATTGAAACTCGGGGTAAAATTGGAGAATCACCGGATGCTCAGAAAAGAGAGTTTTTCCCGCTATCCCTCTCTGGGAAAGCACGGGATTGGCATTGTTATTCTGGTAGAGACTACCTTACTTGGGAAAGTTTGAGAGCAGCTTTCTGCTCCTGATTCTTCCCGATACGACGTGTCATCTCGTTAAGGACTAAGATTCTCAATTTTAAGCAATGTGAGGAGGAATCACTAGGAATGGCATGGAATCGTTTCGCCTCTGCGGTGGAAGATTGCCCAGTCCTCCACATTCCCGATTGGATGCTGCTCTAGCACTTCTAGTTTGGATTGCGGAAGGATGATGCCATGAGGCTTAATGCTCTCTCCGGAGGATCCTTTGTGCACTTGGATGCTGTTGAGGGAAAAGAGATCGTGGAGAATCTCCGGGATTTCAGCTCCCCTTGCATCCCGGTCAATGAGGTACCCACCAGAGGAAATGTTGAGCCACCTAGATCCATCATCAGCCGAGCCCGAGATCTCATATCCATTCTTTCTGAGCTCTGGCAGAAGGTGTCATTCCTGAATAGCAGGAACCTAAGGGAAAGATTTCGTGGCACGAGATCTACCCTTGGGTTCCCCTCTTGTGCATCTTCTTAGACCTTCTCCCCGAGACGTTGTCTCGCGGGAGGATGGAGAGAGTGGTTTGGAAAGAACGATCATTCCCGGCCAGGATGGCCTGTTCGATCCTAAACTACCATCTCCTAAGGAGGGTATGAGAGGTCTATCGTGTTCCTACGTTCAGGTTTGAGCTGAAGTGCCTTGCACTGAAGTTTTGTATAAACCAAGACATCGGTCTCTGCTTTATAATCCATTGGATTCATTCGTCAGACCGAAGGAGCACGACCATCTACCGATCGAATGGAGTGCATTCACTTCATATCTTAAGCCCATTGATCGATGCCAATCAGTCAGGAGAAGCTTAAACTTCATACCTTATGCCTGACTTGATCGATGCCCAATGGGAGTTGCACTGTCCAGCTTATCTATAGCCTCCCATTGGAAGCTTAGGCCAGACCTCGGGATATTTCCATCATTCTGATGAGAACATCAGACCCTCTGCCTAAGGCAAGATTGAGTTAACTCTTGTTCTTCATCCGAACTCTAGTTCTTGATTGTACACCGGCCATTGGAAGTCTATGCTCTATCCTCTTTGGAGGTCGAGTGTCTTTCTGAGCTTGAGTTCACTCGGAGATCAGTTCCTGTTGTGGGAGCACTAGCCTCAGTGCTCGATCTTTTCATCTCCGAGTTTCGCCACCCTAGTGCTATAGCTCTCGAGTCCCGTGACCATCCCAGGGCTGGCTAGGCCCCCGGGATGATCATGCTTGCTTTCAGCTTTGATATCCTTCGGGGCTCGTGTTCTTATGTGCACTAACCTTGCAGATCAGAGCTTATCATCACATCCCATTATCTGCAAGGGAGATGGCCATGAGTTGAGACAGGAGGTCACAAGACACCCGCATTCTGAGTATTCTTGGGACTCATTTATTTTGTTCCCTTGAGAAGAATTATCCTTCAGGCATCTTGTGAGCACTGACTATGCAGGAGAAAGAAATTATCAAGATAGAAAGGAGTAAGGCAAAGAACCATATGAAGACAACACCATCGTGGTGACACGGTGAACACTTCATGATCCCTATCAGAGGCTTTTACACTTTTGATGGACCAGGTATGTTGTCAAGGTTAGTTCCCCCAGATTATCTATGGTTATACTATTGGCTTAGCCAAATTTATTATAAAGTAGAGGTTGATTATTCCACCCCAACCTTATCCTAGCTTTAGCCTAAGCCAACCTTTCCATCTCGGAGCATCCACCTGGGCCTTTGGTTTTGAGGCCTGCTTGAGCCCACACGTGAAGGGGGAAGGCCAGAGGGGCCCACCTAGGGTCGGTCGAACCCTGGTTCGGCCGAAGCCCTGGTGACGCCGCCTCCTTTCTTCTTTCGCGTGTGCATCTCTTCCTCCTCCAGAAACCTTCTCCCTGCCGCACGATGAGTTTCGTGTCGCGCAGAACCCATCTCCTCACCTCATCATCCTCAGCACATCGCCGGACCTATGGCCAGAAGGAGCGTCGTTTCCTTTGACGGCTCCACCTCGTCCACCGGTCCCGGGGTAGGGGTAACCCCTCCATCGCTGCCACCCCTGCAGCGGACCTTGTGACGGTGGCCGGAGTCCTAGAGGTTCCTCCGCTCGCCACCATCCCACTGGGCGGGAGGATTTCGGGCACGCCACCATCTAGGTGCTCCGCCTCGCCTGGGAAGAGGCACATGAGACAGGCAGCCAGCCCATACGGCAGGCCAACTACAGCTCAGCTTCGCCCCAAGGGTTTGCCGTTCGCTCCGCCTAGCGCACCTGGATAGTCGCTAGCTGGGGGGCAGACGAGCACAGTCCGCTCAGTCGCCACAGCCACTAGTTACCATAAGGCCGGTACTGCCCAAAGAGAAGGTTCCTGAAGCACGCCCAGCACCTGTCCTGCCTGAAGAGGATGAAGACCTTGGCCTGGACGATGGACTGCCACCGTCGCCCTACACTAGGAGGTCTAGGGAGAATACTCGGGCAGCCGAGCAACTCCCTAAGCTCTCCTCAGTGGTCAAGCTGACTCCACTGATGAAGGATTTGGAAGCCAGCAACAAAAAGCTAAGGGCCGCCTTTGCAGAGCAGAAGATGGACCTGGCCGAGCTGAGAGATGATGTGTGTGACCTTCGCCGCGGTCTCTGTGCGAAGATGAGGCAGCTGTTCTCGGCTACAGGGCACGCGGCCCTCTATGATGCCGAGTAGTGGGGATTAGCCCCAACTTTAGTTCATTAGGTGCTAGCCTAGGTCTAGGTTTATTTCCCTTCATTTCATTTATTTCCTTTCATGTGTGTAAGCGCCTAATCCTTATTTTAGAACATTTGAATTTTGAATAAAGTTGGCTCACCGGTCACGTAACCTGGTCTAGCCACATTTGTGTTATCACTTTGGTCGTTTGTTTTAGAAGGACATCTAGGTTCGAGACAGTGTGGGGGGAGAGCCACGACTCTCCCAATGCAGGCACGACCTATTCGCACGTACCCACTGTGAGCACTCCGCGCTAGCCGATCGATCATCTACAGAGAACCTGAATGGGACCCGCACGAGCTCGCTCCTGTGGAGAGCCTCTCACGGTTCAACTCCTATGCATAGCGCTGGTTTGCATCTCGATAACTCACTCTCTCATTCCTGAGTTTTATAACCATAATTGTCTATCTCATATAAATTAAAACTCGAATGTTGATGCTAAAGATCACCCAGCTTGCTTGATGCCTGAGTAGACTCACATATGTTTTATTCCTCGTTATCTACCTGATGCTTGTGAACCATAATCGTCTTAAGGACAAGCATGTTCACCTAAGTAATTGACGAGTATGATATGGCTGGATGATATGATCTATTGCTCTGATGACTAACTCTCTTGGGTTATTTATTTTTGAAAAAATAAAACCTCTTGGAAAGGCTCCTCTTTGATATGTCACCGTCCTACCAAAGTCATATGATGTTCATAGTTGAAAACCTTATACTCATATGTTGCTTATTATTGCATTGAGCTTTGTCAAATTCTGTGACCCTTGTGAGAATTATTTTCATTACTTTCATGATCAAGATTCATGTGCACCCCACCTATTTCCCCTTGCTATGCTTCTACACTGGAGGTTAGCATTGTATCATTCATCCATTTCATGAAAATAGAGCTCCATATGTGATGTGACATCTCTCTCCAAAAGTTCTTCAAAAAGAGACATGGGCTATGAAAAAAAGAAGAAAAAAGACACATGCTCAAAGCATGATGAAAAAAAGAGAAAGAATAGCCCATGTCCAAAATAAAGGAGAAAAAAAGGAGAGAGATGGTCATGCAGAAAGGAGTTCCATAACTTAGATGGTAATAGCTATTAGCTAGTGTCCATTCCGGGGCTAGTGTACACCTTACCATCAACCCACAGTTCTCATCATATATGTATGGTAATATCTAGCACCCATTCCAGGCCTAGTATCCACCTTACCATACTCACCATATCCATACCGGTGCACATCTTGATCTGATGGTATGATTTGATTTTCTCTGTGGATCCAGTTTTTGACTTTGCAATATATGTGATACAAGTATGCTTTATATTTTATCCTACCCTAAGCTCCACATATAGCCATCATTAGAAGTAGGATGAAGAAAGGCAATAATGCCTTGGTGAGGACATATACACATGGAGCGATCTGAGAGAATCAAATGAGGAAGCTGCCAAGAGCTTTGTTTATGAAAAACTTTGCAAAACCCCAAGTTGTTTATCATCAGGTGCATAAGTGACTTGATTCACAGCTGTTCTACTTTTGAATCACCCAAGGAGACATGATAGCCACTCCACAGAGGTTCACAGGAGAAAGGTATGACTTGGAATATCTATTATGTTTGTCTTACTCTTTGGTATTCATGACCCACTTGGCTTTGTTTTCCCTTCACTCGGGACGAGCAAAGGTCAAGTGTGGGGGTGTTGTTGACGGCTGTTAAGTACCATTTTCATGACCGTCAACTCCTGAAAATTGAAGCATGAATTGCACATCCACACTAGAATAGGAGATTAAACTAATACTTTCCACCAGTGTCGATATCTATTCGAATGCAGGTATTTAGCATAGGAAATGAGAGGAATCCATGCACATTCACTCCACTCCAATCCAAGGCACTCAAGTGCTGGCCAATGAGGGTCTGCCACATGGATTCTCCTGGATCCATGATGTCGCCAATCCATGTGAAGAGCTCTCGACGAATCACACGCTACCACGTCAGCATCACATGGATCCATGGCCCACTTTGCTAACCAAACCGCCAGGAAACGTGCCATGCACGGAGGAGGGGCATCAGGCCCCACATGGAAGTGAGCCAAAGGAAGCACGAGCTAGGGAGCCACCCGAGGGGGCCGGCCGACCCTAGGTTCGGCCGAACAGGGCCCTCCACGTGGCTCTCTCCCATTGGCTCTTGGCTGCATCCCGGGGTGTTTTGGAGCATTTGGAGCCCCGGAGCAAGCCACTCCCTTGCCTATAAATAGAGGGGGAGGGGTCTCATTTCACACACACCTCCAAGCTCTCAAATTCCACTTCTCTCTTGTGTAGCTCTCTCTCCCTCTCTCTAATTCTGCCCATGAGAGGTGATTCTCACCTCTATGTGGTAGAATGGGGTTGAGAAGAGATCTAGACTAGGATTAGTTGAGAGATAGAGTAGGAGTGAGGAATGAGTTGATGTCCTCGTGGATGCTTGTTCTTCATTTAGACCAAAGTGAGTATTTCAGCATTTCTTATTTAGACTATGGTGGACATCATGCATGAATGATTTGTTCTTGTGTTCTTAGCTCGTTCATAAGTTAGAGGCTTGTGTTCTTTGTAACACAAGGCTTCGATCCTTTAGAGCTAGTTCTCTAGTTCAAGTATCTGTTTGCATGCTCTGATCCTGTTTAGCTGAGTAAGTTTGTTGTATCTCGTTTGCATCCAAACCTTTCTTGCTGCTCTGTAACTTGATGACTAGTATGATCTGATCCATTCTCTCTCTAGTTCGTGGTTCTGTATTTATACGGGTTGCTATAGTGTTGTTAGAGGGTCGACAGACGTAACCGCGCTATAGTAGTTATCGGGAGTGCAGACGTGGTGTCTGGGCTCTGGTTATCCTACGAAGACCAAGTGCGTTCGCGTAACGATAGAGGTAGGCCGCAATGGTGATAGCCTGTTGGACCCTTTGAAACCCTCACTGCATGCGTACCGAGTTGGGCCCCGTTGCCAGTACATTGGCCCCACGAGGAGGACTAATAGCGGACATATCCATCTTGAGAGTTAAGTTCCTTAAGAAAGTGCTTCTCATATCCCTACCTATCCCAGCAGTAGCTGGTGTCCTTGGATAGACCCTCTCTGGTTACTCTCCCGTCCTAAGAACAAAACCCGGCGGGAATACTCATTCTTCGAGGGAGAAGTGCTACAACGATGTATCCGTGTGCTTGCGGATTTGTTCGCACTCGTCAGTGTACCCGGGAGTTTCTTACACACTCACGCTACTACGGCGCTTAGCGTTGAGGTTAAGAAACGTCAATACCGCCCCCTCAACCACCACCGCACGCAGAGACCTCATGCTGACGAAGCGCGCCCGCCCGACCGACGCCTCAGCTAGGCGGAGACGAAGAGCGAGGCCGTTAGAGGCAAGGGCGAGATGCGACGCCAACCACGGCGCCGACGACACCGAGCGCTAGAGGGGAGAGACGCCGGCGGAGAGGGCCGCCCACCGAACGAGATGGCGGCGGCGACGACGAGGAGGCGGGCTCTGCCGACCCAGGAGGAGCGCGCGACGGAGAACCGGAGAGCCACAGGCCGCCCCCGAAAGCCCGCCGGAGAAGGAGGCGGCAACGACGGGCGTTGTTCCCGGACCCAGGTCTAGGGTTGGAAGAGGAAGAGGGAGGGAAGAAACAAAGAGGGAGAGGGAGCCGCGGCGGAGATGCACATGGAGCGTCGGAGGGGCGGCCGCACCGGCGCCGCGGAGCCTGCCGACGAGCCCGACGCAGCCTCAGATCTAGGGTTTCGATGTGCCCACTGGAAGAACGGGGGGGAGGGAAGACGCCGCCCAGGAGGTCGTCGACACCAAGGAAAGCCGTCGGCTGGGGGAGGAAGGCGGCAACAGATGACCTAGAAGATGACCGGTGGTGGTCGGGTGGCGTGGTGCTAAAGAGAGAGAGGGAGGAAGGGAGGGGAACGAGAGGGAGGGAGGATAGGGTTGGGCCGCCGCCGCCGGCGGAGGCGGCAACATGGCCGATGGCGGCAACGTGAGGAAGAGCTTGGGCGACAGGGAGGGTGTGCCCGAGTCACCCTCGGGAGGGCGACACGAGGGAGACGAGGTGTAATTAGACCGTACCTTCACCTCAGACAGTGGCCCAATAATTTTTTAATGATGGAGAAGGTGGGGGAAGGCATGTACGGGAAGGTGTACAAGGCCCGGGACAAGGCGACGGGGCGGATCGTGGTGCTGAAGAAGACCCGGGACAAAGACTTAGTTGGACCTTTTCTATAATTCTATTAGAAACCCAGCCCAATCCTGTTCCGGCACCTAATCGGATATTCCAATCGGCTCTCGACATGTTCGTCTGGCTAGCGGCTGGTGGCTGATGCTGATTTGTTCTAAGAGAAAAGTACCGCTGGCTGGTAGTTGGTGGCTGATTTGTTCACAGAGAAAAGTACTGCTGGTTGGTGGCTGATAAGCCAGACGAACAGAGCGTCTGTCGGCTCTCCTATCTCCATTTACCCATCATCATTGAGGGAAAAAAGAAAAAGTCACTGGTTTTGAAAGTTGTGCCAAAACCTAACAGCCGCCGCCGCCCACGCCCACCCTCGTCAGTCCCCCTCCTCTGCCCTCCGGTGGCCTCACCGGCGTCGGTAGGGAGAGGAGCGGGAACCCGTTCCTTTCGTAGGTCTAGTTTTTTTTCCTTCTAGGTTTGGTTTTCAGCGACATCAACAAGGTAGTGGTGAAGATGACGCTATGGAATAAGGTCTCCCCGGCCTCTTCCTACCTCGACAACATTCTTTCCGGCGCCGACGAAGGGCCAGTGAGAGTTGTTTCTGCCAGATCTGTAGATTCTCTTCAGATCTTTGCAGTTGGTGTGTTCGTCAGGAGATGCAGTTGGCTGTCCTTTGTTGTGGCGGTTCTGATCTCTTTCTTCGATATGTTCTTCGTCAAGTTCCGGATTCTTCAACCCGCTGGCTTGGTGATGAAGGATTGCAAGCCTGTGTTGCTTGGGGTGTTGCCCCAGCAGATGTTCTTTTAGCGTTTGCTAGATCTCGTTGTAAGCAGCGGGTGGTTTTTGCGGTCTTCAAAGCCTTGTGTGGCGATAGCGTTTGCAGGTGCTCCTTTCCATTGTTGTCTTTCCAGTGCATTTTTCAAATTCCGGTGGATGACGAACTTTGGAAGGAAGAAGACGACCATAGTGCTCTTCAACGTAATTTTATTTTCTTTGCGTCGTTGTGTGTCAGGCTGTCTTTCCTTTGTACCATTTGTTTTCCTTGATATGAATTAGATATGAGTACACCCATTGGGTGTCTCTCTCTAAAAAAAGAAAGTCTTTGAGCGTGTTTGGATGCCTGCGTGCACCTCGCTCAGGCTCCGGAGATGCAGCGTCACGGTGATTGGTTGCCTGTGTGACACCTTCAGTCTGCCTCTTCACATGCAAAAGCAGCCACCGAACCTGGCTCCAAGAATGAGATCCGTTTCACCGGGGCCACGACATGCAGTGTATTAGCAAGTTAATGATGATATTAGCAAATGATTAACATATTTAAGATATATTAGTATATTTTAAAGTAGATTAAAGTTTAATATAATAAAATAAGTACTATATAGTCAATTAGAATGAAATAATATAAATTCTTTTTTTATCTTTTGTTTAAATTCAATATAACAAATACTGGTGCAGCCAACCAAACAGTTGTTGTGCTTACGTGTCGATCGAGTCAACTAAACATCAGCTCGTTGCATATCTGGAGCCTGTTTCAACTCAGCTTGGCTGGTAGATGCGAGCCAGGCTCGTCTGGTCACGAAACCAAACGTGTCTTTTATCACCCCCCTCAGCTATGGAGGGTGGATTACATAACTCCCAACCTATGAAACAGTCTATGTCACCCCTGAACTTTTTAAAACCGCTCAAATTACTCGTTAAAGTAATTTTGAAAAAATCATAGTAAATTATATAAAAATCATAAAATGGAAAATCTAATTGTGTTGGACTCTAGATGAGTAGATCTACACAGTGAATATACAATATGGAATGCTTTAATATAATTTTTTTGCTATAGCTTTAGATCTATATTTGTCTTCATAGCTATAAAAAAATGTATTGAAGCATATTGTATTATATATTCACTGTGTAGATCTACTCATTTGGAGTCCAGCACAATTGTGTTTTCCATTTTATGATTTTTTTTATTTACTATGATTTTTTAAAATTGCTTTTAAGGATAATTTGATTAATTTTGGAAAGTTCAGGATGAGATAGACCGTTTCATATGTTGGAAATTATATAGTTCATCCTGTATATGTGAGGGGTGATATAGACTTTTTCTATACTATAAGGAGCGAAAACAATTGAAAACTTTTCTAACCCAATTCAGGCCCACCGTACCCCTCACATCGGACCTACCCGTCATCTAATTGATTGACCAAATAGGTGGAACAACCATAAAAACAACAATTTGGAGAGTGTTTCTGGCTTTCTGCCAAAAATCTAATTCTTTTCTCACCTCGACTTTTCTTACCCGCCCACCTATACCCACAAGTGTGCCCACGAACTCGCTGCAATACTCGTTCCCTCGGCGTTCGACTGCCCACGTCCCGGCCGGCGCTCGTCCCGACGTCTCGTTTGCCCACCGCGTCCGTCCGATGCGCTGGCTCTCCCTCGTTGTCGACGCCGCATTGCTCCGCCGCCGCTGCCCCTGCACCATGGCCCGTCGTCGTCACCTCTTCAGGCTGGACCACCCCTCGCGCTGCGGCTGCTCGCTAGGACAGGGCCTCGTAGCTCCACGAGCGGGGCCACGCCGCCCCTGCACCGTGTGGCGGGGCGCCCCTGCACACCGTGGCTGGTCCTCGGCTCCAAGGAGAGGTCCAAGAGGGTCGGCGCCGCAACCTGCAGCGGTGTTGGGATTGCCCCCTACAGTGGCGTCGGGCCACCCCGCTCCTGCCCCCTGCGGCACCATGGCCTACGGAGACGACGAGGAGCGTCGGGCCGCTGCTACCGACCACACCGTGGTTGGAGAAGACGATAGGGACGGTGAGGTCCTAAATTCATAGATAGAGGTCGATTTGACGGTCGTTGACCTTGATTTGGCAATAGCGGAGGTTACTGCACCGGATTCGACGCCGACTCAAGCGTCCCAGCGATCTCCTCCGTTCCGGTGACCTGGCTCTGCGGGGCTCTACCCCTCCCACACCAGTCGATCCCCGTCACCCCCGCCATTTGCACCGCTTGGAATGTGGCGGCAACGATGTCCTGCCTGTATCCCTCCCCTCCATCTACGTTGCCTCGACGTTTGCGGTGGGCTGGTGGCGGCAGCCCACATGACCAGGAAGCGCGAAGGTCCATTCTGCACCTTCTGTCTCCTAGAGATTTCATCAACCACCGTCGTCTCTCTGTATTCATAGCCGCTTGAACCGTCCAGCCTGCCGGATTGCTGGCATTGACGGAGATGCCCATTATGAGGCTCATGTGCATAACGGATGCTGTCAAGTACTCCACCTCTAGATTTAATTCTTGAGATTGGATCGTCCATTGAATCATTTTTTCTGTGTTGGTTAGATTGGATTGCAGCGGCACAGTCAGTACCTAGAGGAGTTTGCAAGAGTTGCATTGCGTGGTGCTGCTGCTCTTGTTCGTCAGTGATGATTCTCAATCGGCTTCAGACACACTAATGTAGATTACTGGCTTCAGAAACATGCAAGTTTTTTTTTTGCCTTGTAACATTCTGGAGCTAATTCAGAGGGACAGCAGGTAGGTCTCCTACTCTCCTCTCACAATGGCCAGCAATAGTTTAGTGTCAGATTTTCTTAATCATGTGGTTTGCTTTTCACTACTAATGTTTTTAAAATTTGTTGCTTTTGCTTTCGGAGCAATTCAAGGAAATCACATGCTTCTGTCGTTCTACAAGAATATGGTAATTTCCCTTATGCTGGTTCAATGCTTAGAGTTAAGAATGTCTTCCAGATTATAGTGTGAATGGCCCTGCATGAGTACGGATTTTGGTTTTTAATGAGAAAATGGGAACAAGTCACCCTTAAAAAAAGTATGTTGATGGTGTAACAAATCGCTTTGCAGTGGTCAAAACTGAAATTACAGAACAACATCAGAAAGGAAAGAAGGGTAATAGGTTCGGCAAAGAAGGCATCATCCTTAGCAGCGACAACTGGTAGAATTTATTAAGTTATCTGTGTTGTGTAATTTGCTTATTGAAGAAGAGTAGCCCCCGCAAGTATCAAGGCTTTTGTTTTAGCATGTGAAGCAGTCAACCAGAATTTTTAAAAATAATTTAATTGATTTTCTTGCATTTTATTCTTGAACAAGTTGTTCATATAAAACTTCACAATTTTTTATTTCAGAAAACTTCTTGATTTTAGATCATTGAAAACTTGTTGATTTTAAATCGTTGAATCTGAAATATTATTTGATAGGCATGTGTGTGTCGCACGTGATAGCCGCCGAAGACGCAGGGAGGAGGGTGGGGCGGGGCGGGGGCGAACACAACTTGACCGCAAGTGGAAGACGAGGGTCATTTGGATTAGCTCATTCGTGGGCTGCACCGCGCGAGCTTGTTGGTAGGACTCCGCGTTTTCATGACGATTGTATTGTTGCCTCTCATAATAAATTATTATGGTATGGGACTAGATTTCTTTGTTATTCGTCTTGTCCGGTTAACTGTGGTTTGTGCTGATTTTTTATGAGAGAAATATTGTTGACTGGTTGGTGTCAAGTGGTTATTGATGATTTGTTGTGAGAGAAAAGTACTTCTGGCTGATAAGTTATGTGAACAAGAAGATTGAATATACCCAAATATCTTCATTTATTTTTTTTATTTGTGTGGATTTTTAGACATTGCGTACCGCACGGGAAAATTGGTCTCATAGCATCGAAAGATTGCGATATCCGGAAAATACCATCGAAGTTTCGCCGTCCCGGAAAATACCATCGAAAGAATGCAACGTTACCGGAATATAGCATTCCGTCACGTCTGTAGCATACGCCGTCGTTTCCGTCGACCTCCTCCCCTCCGAGACGACCTGTTGCCACTGCCACTCGCTTTTGCCAAGCTCCTCCCCTCGGCCATGGCGCCATGGTGGGCAGGGAGTGGAGGATGGGAGCACAAAAGGGCAGCACGGGACAGGGCCTGATCGGCCGAGCGACGCGGCGGGCCTGATGTGCAGGGCGAGGACAGCCAGGAGCGACGGGGCGTGGGCGCTCGCGGCGAGAAGCGGCGCAGGGAAGCTCCGAGCCCTGTCGTTCCGAGCGCCGAGCCACGTGGACCGTCAGAGGAGCTCGCCTGTACCGTACACACTTCGATTCTACTAGGGCCGGCCGGCGGGGTTGCTGCGGCGACTGAGCTTCCCTTGCCACCTCTTCCATGGAGACAGGCGGATATGAAAAATAAAATTCCAACTTTCGCTTCAATTGATTTGTAAAGGTGGGTAGTAAAATCGATTCACAACCAATCAAGGAAGCTTCTAGCAGGAGAGATTGAATCGAAAGTCACCATGATTGACGAATTTGGCCGGTGAACATCAGGTGAGCGGCGGCGGCGCTAGCCGAGCTCGAGCGGAGCAGGATGGCTATTGTGATCACCTTTTCGTGCTCCATGCCAACAAGCGGATGCTACACCATCTACGGCATCTACGCGGCACAACCATACCCTAAGACTATGATTAACTACGGCAAGAGGGTGCAACAATGGATAGCCAGCCCCCATGCGCCATCCGATGGCACTCTCCAGTTCTCGTTGGCGAGCGGCGACGACCCCGGCGGCGTCGTCTCGACCCGATGCTCATGGACAGGTCGAGGTCCAGCTGCGGGTGGTTGGTGGCCGGCGCTGCTGGCATGTCGCGAAGGGCTCCTCGGGCCGACGGGCGACGGCGCCGGGAGCAGCACCAGCACCGAGACGACTGCAGCAGCGGCTAGCGTGTAGTGCTCTGTGGGCATCACCGCTGCCGCGCGGAGCAGTAGCTCGCCTGCCGACCCGGCCCCGGCGACGGCCTCCGAGCCCAACATCCCGAGCCGTGCCGGGGAAACGATGCCCATCTGCGATTTGGGAGTAGTGATTTGAGACCGAGAGACGACGGAAGCGACGGCGTCTCTCCAAATGTGACGGAATGCTATATCCCGGTAACGTTGCATTCTTTCGATGCTAGTTTACGAAACGGCGAAAGTTTGATGGTATTTTCCGGATATTGCGATCTTTCGGTGCTCTGAGACCCATTTTCCCTTGGTTAAACTTCTCCTCTGTTGGTAAGCGATTCGGATCTTTGTTGGCGTTCGTTTCCTTCGCGGATTTATTTTGCTGCGTTGCGCGTCGCCGATTCTATCATATAAATCCATCGGATCTGTCCTCCAGGGCACGGTGTTCTTCCAGAGATTTGGGGGAATATAAATTGAAGCCAAGATCTTTATATCACCTCATCGTTCTGAAGGTACACTGATCGAGAACCGAGATGGCCGGCCGCTTGTTGATCCAGAGGGTCTCCTGGCGGTTGTCGAGATCAACAAGCCTCATCGGCGCTCATGCTTCTGCTAGGGCCGGCGCTGCAGTGGCCCGCACTGGTCCGGTACGTCGAAGCATCAGTCCTTTTAGGAAATTTGGTTGATTCCTAGCTCGAATTTCAAGTAGATACTTAGATTTTGCATGCAGCTCTTACTGGTTTCCCCTATTTTATTCTTCATAGCTGAAATTTCCATCTCTTCCTTGAAAAGTACTAAAATTTCCTGTTTTTATTAATATATAAGCGTGATCACGTATCACGCTGTGTTCCCCGATAGCCGTGGGATTCATATGTGAGTTGAATATGCTAACACTAATACACTAATTTTCTGCCCTATTCATGATCTAGGATGTAGGACTGTCAACACAACTGCTGTCTGGTGTAATCTTGTGTGGTATTTGTTAGAAATCTGAGTTTCATCCTGTTTTTCACTTGTTTGCATCTGCATCCAGGCAAAATTCTTGATCCCATCTACTCATCTTTGAGACGGTGGTAGAGGGTGACAGTATTGTATTGTTATTGTTTAGTCTAGCCTTCGGAAATTAGCATTTATCACAAGCAGGCTTTCTGACTTGTGTTCATGTACAGGCTGCAATGTACTTCAAAACATATTCAGGTTCCCCTGCTGCTGCCAAAAGGCGCACAACAACTGGCATGCCCTCTAATGTTACCAATCGCCTGCCAAAGCCAGCATTTGTGGATGCTGTCAGAGTAGTGAAGCGACCTTTTTCATCTAATTCATCCACTGCCCACAAAATTTCAAAGGAAGGCAATTCAGCAGCTTGGAAAGTTGAATGGGAAGCTAAAAGAGCAGCTTGGGAAGCTGAATGGGCAGCTCAGGAAGCTGACAGGGCGGCGTAAGTACTAATCATTCTTCTTGCAAATCTTTGATGTGTGGATCCATTGGGTTGAAACAATATTTGCTGTTTTCGTATAAATGTTGCTTTCTGTTTCTTATGTTTCCTTTAGTAAATGCGCATGTGCTTATTCTGTCGTCAAAGTTGGTTATGTTATCATTCTACTAGTATTCGTTAGAATTCAGGGTAGATCAAAAGAAATATCTTGTACATCTGCATTGGATCACTGCCATTATTCTGTTTTTTTTTTTTTTGTGAAAACTTAAGTAACACATACTATCTCGATTGGTTTTGACAACAAAGACAATAAAGCTTGCATCTTGTGCAGAAAGGAAAGGTAATCATTGTCATTGGTAGACAGAAATTTTGGAATGTTTGTCACCAGGGTGTTATTAGTTGAAGAAGTATAATCTGTTGCTATATGGAAATTGAAATAAGATAGTATGGTTGCATATTGCTTGACTAATTGCATATTCTTTCTTTTGAGAATGGTTGCATATTGCTTGACTAATTGCATTTTCTTTCTTTTGAGAATGGTAACACATACTTTATTTTGCACATCCTTTTGAGAATGGTTGCATATTGCTTGACTAACTGTATTCTCTTTCTTGCTTTGCAACTGCAAAGCAGAGTGGTTTTGATATTTGAACCAGTAACTTTGTAATGAATTGTGCAAACCGATTTTTTGAAGCTTTGTTCACTTTATGACGGTATATTTTCTGTTTTGCAGGAAGAATTCCGATTTCAATAAATTTATGAGGAAACAGGGGTGGATGTGGGGTCTTACTGGTTCGAGTTGCGTTGTTGGGGCTTTTTTTGGTGAGGAACTGAGGATTGAACAAGTAGTTACAACAGACTAAGGGATTGAAGTCACTGCTCAAGTTCCTACAACAGACAATATGTGTCGTGTTAGTATTTATTATGTTCTTGAACCCTTCTGACTTACTGTATCTAACGCTCCTCCAGATCCCAATTTGGTTTGTGCAAAGTCTTGTTATCTATAGTTATGGTGTGTTTGGACTTCAATGAAGTTAGGATTCTGGTCTCAGGGCTAACTGCTGAAATACTAGCCTGTGTTGGTCCGTGGGATTCATCTCAAAAAATAGTGCGTAGTCTCGTGCCCATTTTCTGAAAAAAGAAGTGTAGAGAACCGTGAGTGTGTGCTTTCTCACAGGCAGAAAATGAATGATGCAAACTTGAGAATTTTTTTTATATTTATTTTATCGTGATTTTGCAAAAATATATGGTCCGCCACAAATTTTGCAAAAATATACATCTGCCGCCGTGGGTCACGGCGTCAGAGACATAACGCCGCGACCCACGGCGGTAGGAGCCGCCAGGAGTGGGCCCTTAGCGTGGGCGAAACATAGCGCCGTACGCCACGGCGTCAAGAGCCTAGCGTCGCGGGCCACGGCGTTAGGTCCTAGCGCCATGGGCCACGGCGGCAGCAGGCCTCCTAGCGCCGTGGGCCACGGCGCTAGGGTCCAGCTGCCTATATAACACCGAAATTCAGCCGAAAATGTCATAATAATTCGAAAAAAAGAAAAGAGAGGGGGAAGAGGAGAAGGGAGTGAGGAGGAGGTGGTGAAGGTGCGAAGCTCTGCCGGTTTTTCGTCTCGTTAGAGGTAATACTCTGATACTTAATAGTTTTAGTGTAGATGTGCTTAGTAGATATATAGTTTTAGTGTAGATCTGCTCAGTAAATACATAGTTTTAGTGTAGATCTGCTTAGTAAATACATAGTTTAGTGTAGATCTGTTTAGTAAAATTATAGTTGTAGTGTAGATCTGCTTAGAAAAATTATAGTTGTAGTGTAGATCTGCTTAGAAAAATTATATTTGTAGTCTAGATCTGCTTAGTAAAATTATAGTTTTAGTGTAGCTCTGAGTAGATATATTTTGTAGTTGCAGATCCACTTCTTAATAGCGTTTTATTTTTTAATGCTGTCAGACATGTCAGATGATCTCAGTGTCAAGTTGTATTTCGGTAATGGGCAGATTAGATATGGTGAACATGGAGTTGACTTGTCAGAATTTGATTCGGTTGACCATGTGATTAGAAGAGCAGCCTCAAGAACTTGGGGGTCCATTACCCAGTTTTTTTTAGGGCATTTCATGTAGATGCAGAGCAACATGACTTGTCCATTATGGCTCTAATCAACAGGAGTGAGTTATTATATTGGGAGCTTATGCCACTTCAAGGCACTGAACATTGGAGGAGTTATATCAAAACAGCATGTGAAATTGGTTTGCCTGTGATGCTGTTTATCCAAGTTGTTCATAAGGCTGGGTCTAGTAGTCAAGTGCCTGTGAGTGATGCTCACCAGGGTGAGGCTGAACTACAAGCAGGAGATGGTCCTGCAACTGAGCCACAAGAAGAAGGAGATGGTGGTTCCAGTGAGGAAGAAGAAGGAGATGGTGACACACACTTTGAGGGTGCAATTGACGAGGGGGAAGTTAATGAAGAACTACTCAGGCGGTACGAAATGGAGGTCAATGGGGATGAACGTGGGTTGGAAGAGGACTCCTCAGATGATGAGGATGACCCGCTAGTTCCAAGGGATTGGGACAGTTATAATTTCTCTCAGCTATCTGTCAATCCTGGTGAGAATGTGGCCTGGGAGTATAGAGAAAATACAGTTTCTGTTGGCGTCATGTATAAGAGTGCAGTAGAGGTGAAAGATGCAGTGAAGAGGTGGTCCACCCTTACTCTGCAGAGAGAGTTCAGGGTAGTGAAGAGTTCTCCACATATATATGATGTACAATGTCTGAAGCCCAACTGTCCTTTTCGAGTGTATGCTTCCAAGGGCAAGTGGAAAAATTATTGGGAGATCAAATCTGTTGTGGATCACACTTGTGTACTTGAGCAGCTGGATGCAAGCCATCGTAATTTGTCATCTGGTTTTGTGGCTAGCCAGATGTTTGCTAAGATTGTGGAAAATCCTGCTTTTGAGTCTAAGTCCATTATCTTGGCAATTGAGGAGAAATTTAGGTATCAGATAAGTTATGGTAAGGCATACATGGCAAAGAAGAAGGTAATGGAGATGAGGTGGGGAACTTATGAAGCATCCTATGACAATCTGCCTCGATTGCTGAACACAATTGCCACGCTAAATCCTGGTAGTTATTATGATATCAAGACTTATAATATTGTATCAAGGCCAGGGAAGCAAGTCTTGCAGCGGGCATTCTTAGCATTGGGTCCTGCTATTGCTGCATTCAAACAGTGTCGACCAGTGATTTGCATAGATGGCACATTCCTAACAGGAAAATACAATGGCACAATCCTTACAGCTGTGGCTGCAGATGGCAACAATCAGTTGTTGCCATTGGCAATTGCTTTTGCAGAGGGAGAGAATGGTGACAGTTGGTATTGGTTTCTGGAGAGATTGAAGCAAATGGTGGTGGGAGATGTGTCAGACGTGTGTGTGATACACGATAGACACAAAGGTATTTTGCAGGCCATTAGTGATATCAAAGAAGGTAGTGAAGAGCGTTACAGAGCAGCACAATGGCCAGATGTGCATAGCAGGTGGTGCATGAGGCATATGGGAGCAAACTTTCATAGCCAGTTCAAGAACAAAGAACTTACAAAATTGTTCAAGCGCTTATGTTCGACCAATCAGGAGAAAAAATTCTTCGACCTATGGCAAAAATTAGATGGTCTGACGAAGAAAGCATCAGAAGAGATAGCTAAGAAGCCTGTAAGTACTGAACCCGGGGAAGAGCCAGTTTCTCTGGAGGACGTGGGGCTAGATGCTCCAAATGTCAGAAGGAGAAGGGGACGTGCTGTGAAGACCTTCAGCCAGTGGATTCAGAATGAGCCTAAGAAGAAATGGTCACTCCTGTTTGATAAGGGAGGTGTGAGGCATGGGATAATGACAACAAATTTTGCTGAGGTCTACAACGCTGTTTTGCGTGGTGCCAGAGCTCAACCTCTTGTTGGTATCATTGAGTTCTTCTTGTACCGCACAATGAAGTATTTTCTTGACCGTGCTAATGCAGCACATGCAGCAATGCAGGACCCTCGGAAGGTGTATTCAACATGGATGACTGAGTACTTGAACAAAAAACAGAAGGCTGCTCTCTCTCACAGAGCTTACCCACAACCTCTACGTCATGATCCTAGCGAGGAAGTGCAGTGGAAATATCAGATAAGTTGTCAGTCCAAATCACAAAAGGCAAATGGTGAAATAACAATACAGAAAATAGTGATTGGGAATCAGACATGCTCATGCTCTTGCCAGAAGCCACTGCTGCTACACTACCCCTGCTCACATGTGATCGCTGCATGCCTTGCAACAAAGAATCAACATTGGGGCCGCTACGTGCCTAAATACTTTCTGAAGCAAACCGTTCTAGACACTTGGAACCACACTATTGAGGGTTACCTGCATCTTGGAACTTTCACTCAAGACCCCAAAGACAGTGCGTTGTACATACCAAATCCAGATCCAACCATGTGTCAAGGTGTCGGTCGACGCAAGAAGAAGAGGATTAGGAACAACATGGATGAGGCTGAAGCTGGACGTCAGGGGCAGATATGCTCTAAGTACAACAATCCTGGACACTCCTACAAGAAATGCACCGAAGCATCTTACTTTTCCACTCTCACTTCTACACCACCTGCAGCTAGTGCACGTGGTCGTCGTTCCAGTCGCTACAACGAAGGAATGCAGTGACCGTACTTGTGCATGTTGTCGTCTTGTAATATTTGAACAATTTTATCTTGCAAGGTCTTGTAATATTTGAACTTATGCATGTTATCGTGTTGTAATAATTGAACTACCTTTTAATTTGCTTGTTGTTTTATTCTTGTCGTCGAATTTCTTATCATATCCGGTTATGTTTTGTTCTATAATTTCAAATGAAACAAGTAATGAATTTATCATATTTCTCATCTGTTTTGTAGGCTTTCAATGGCTTCAACGGGTCCTGAGTTGGATTTGGAGTTGCTCACCAGTAGGAAGGACAAGGTTGAGGTGCCAAAGGGGATCCACACTCCTATGTGCTACTGCGGTGACAACTGTAAGCTTGTCAAGTGCAACGTTCTCGGGTACTGCTACGGGATGAGGTTCTTCATGTGCGAGAACTACGAGCATGACCCCCTCCCACCATGTCGCAATGTTAGACCAAAAGTAAGAACTAACTGCATTACTAAATAAATATTATGTCATTGTTATTTTATTATGTGCTAACTTGTCTTTGAAAAAAGACTCCACCTCCTCTCTGTGATTTCATGCGGTGGCTAGATTGTGAGCAGTCCGAACAAGACAAGCGTTACGTCGAGGAGACGGGTCGTTCAGCACGTGAGAGGTGGCAAAGGATGGTTGAGGCAGAAAAACAAGAACAAAAATGTAAGGAGCAGCAGGAGGAAATTCGCATTCGGCGGGAGATCAAAGAACGTGAAGCGGCCGCAGCCCGTGAAGCAGATAGAGAGAGGAAAAGGGAGAGAGCTCACCGGGCTAAGGAAGCTGGGCCGGATGCTATGAGGAAGGGGAAATACCCCCGTTGTACCCAGTAGACGTAGAGTACTCGACGCCGAGTGCTACTGTATCCATAAAAAATTATGATTTCATTTCATTATTCTCTAGAGTCGGGTTGTATCTTTAAGAACTTGATTTCAGATGCGAACAATAAAACTCGTACTAGGGTGTGTTTTCTGTGAACTGCACCAAACAGTGAACACATAGGGTGTGTTTTCTGTGAGTCACTGCACCAAACAGTGTACCTAGTACTATGGTGTGTTTCCTTTGAGTCACTGCCTGTTTTCTTGCCCCGGATCGAATGGCCCACCATCCAGTCTGCGCCTACATATATGTGAGCACTCTTCTCCAGTCTCACTTCACAACACAACAAGCAACAATGAGTTCCTGGACTGGGGATGATGATGATGACTCCCTCGGTCCAGCACTGTGGAGCCAGCAAGATCCAGAGTTCAACAGCAATTTTCCAGTCTTAGACAAGAGAGATTTCAAATCCATGCGTGATGTTAGGAAGTACGCACCAAATCAAACGGTGAACTGGCCAAGGTGTGCACACGGTGAGTTCTGTGTGATGCAGGTTTATCAGGGATGGGACAACTCTGGTCGCCGCTTCTGGCATTGCTCACGAGCATGGGTAGGCAGGCAAAACTCCATGACCTCTGTCCTTCATCATTTTATGATTTACTAATGTAATCACGATTTATGCAGTACTCCGAACAACCAGATAACTGCGGTTTCGTGCAATGGGTGGATCCCCCAGCTATTCACCCGTATCAAGAGTACATCAACTACCTCGAGGATGTTGTCATCTTCAACCTGAGGCAAGAACTCGCGTCGGCATTGGCTTCTCCAGATCCGACATCTACCAACGGCGACGACGGACCGGTGACCGGACCAATGGTGGTGAAGACGAACACCGGCTGTGAGGACGAGTACTGCTGTTGTCCGTGCCACGAAAAGAAGGACAACACTCCACCAGCAACTCCACCCCCACCACCATCTGATCCAACTCCACCCCCGTCGGGGTACATGCCCTCCCAGCACTCCGGCGGGTCTATGATGTCCGGGTTCTCCGGGTATTATTCGTACAACTAGACTACAATTGTTGTAATCGTTTATTTAAATCCCCTAAGGCATGTTAGGACTAGCAAGAGCGGCACAAAGTTAAGGTAATTGTGTCGCACGTGCCATTGCAAATGTTGTAATCGTTTATCTAAATTCGTCATTAAGTATTAATGGTTCGTCGTTTTATCCAACAATTGAAACTTTAAAAAAAATAAAAAAAATTCCTACCGTCGCAGCCCGCGGCGGCAAGGAAGAGATAACGCCGCGGGCCGCGGCGTTACCTCAGCACCACGCTGTCGCCTGGCGTTGGACCCCTAACGCCGTGGCCCACAGCGTCAGGGTCGTAACGCCATGGCCCTCGGCGTTAAGGGTACGGGCCCACTCCTGGCGGCTCCTACCGCCGTGGGCCGCGGCGTTATGTCCCTGACGCCGTGGCCCACGGCGGCAGATGTATATTTTTGCAAAATTTGTGGCGGACCATATATTTTTGCAAAATCACGATAAAATAAATATAAAAAAAATTCCAAACTTGAGTTTTTGGAACAGCGTTGCCACTGGCAAGACCACGAAACAAACAGTAGTTTTGGCCCAGCGAAGAAAAATACAACTGGAGCGAACAGTTATTGCCCGTCGCCTTTGAGAAGTCAAACCAATTCTTTGCTGAAAGGATGGGAGAGCTCGCTCCTCTCTGGAGAAGATATGCTCATATTCCATTCCCCCAGATGAACCAATCAATCAATCTCCGCCCAAAAACCACATGCATTTGTACAGAAAGTGAAATCAACTTCAAAAGACTCCATAAGTTATACATATATATTAAGGAGAGCGCCTGGACTCCACGAAGACTTTCAAAGATGCATTGCGTTAAGTTAGGACGACAGGATATAAATCCAAACTCGTAATACTTAGACCTCAGAGTTTCATTGGACCTTGGGATTTTGAAACACGATTGTTGCAGCTACTAGCTGCTGACCTGCCATACCCACTTGTTCAATTCTCCTCGCCAAAATAAGCCGCAATAACAAAACTAGAACCAGTAGCACCCCACATCCACCCTTGTTTCTTCATAAATTTCTTGAAATCATCATTTTTCCTGTAAAACAGAAAAATATATGCGATGAAATGAATTAAACCTTCAACATTCAGTTTGAAAAATACTGGATCCTCACAGTAATTGCAAAAGAAAGAAAAAGCGAGTCTAGTAATATGGAATCATTTTCAAAACGATGTGTAAAATGAATAAAAACTATCATACTTAGTTTGCATATGTCCTAGATATTCACTCTTTAGACTAAAGTTGATTTAATGTGCATATGGCTACACACTCACTCTTCGACTAAGTTGACTGGTATAATGTGAACCTCTTCTTAGAAAAAAAATATATATATAGCAATATTGTGACTATTCCAAAATTACTTTCTACTCCCTCTGCGTTTTTTACATGTCACAGTAGGTTTACCTAAGTCAAACATGTCCAGCTTTGACTAAATTTATAGAAAAATACAACAATTATACTACCCAACATATGTACTATCCAAAATATTATTCCATCGTGGATTTTTCTATAGAATTGGATTTTTCTATAGTACCAACCCTAATGTGACATGTATTTTTCATCAAACTCAATCAAGCTAATATCTGTTACTAAAATTTCTATCTTTTGATATAACTTAAATTCTAACGAACACAACGAAGACAATTCGACCAACTTTGAAAAGAGGTTGCTCATGTGCGTTTACTACAGGAAAAATGAGAAGCAGAAGGCAGCATTCATAAAAACAAGCATGGATCAACCCAGCCGAGCCAACTGTACAAGACTTAGGCCCTGTTCTTTACGTAAAAAAGGAACAGTGAAAAACACTATTCACCTGTCACATTCATCACATCTTCTCTTACAAGAAATACTATTTCAACACTATTCATTTGCAATTTTACTATTCCTTTTCACTCAAAAAAAGAGCCCTTAAAAGAAGACAGTTTGCGAGTAGTACTTACGCGGCCGTATCAGCCTCCTTTGCAGACCATTCAGCTTCCCAAGCAGCTCTTTTAGCTTCCCATTCAACTTTCCAATCTGCTGAATTACTTCCCTTGGAAATTTCACGACTGGTGGATGCATTGGATGAAAAAGGTCGCTTCCCTCCTCTGAGAGGATTCACAAGTGCCTGGCTTCAGGCGATTGGTGACAACAGAGGACACGTCAGTTGTTGTGCAGGTCACTTTGGCAGCAGCAGGAGAGCATGAAGATGTGTTGTAGTACATCGCAGCCTGCACAAGACAAAAATTCAGAATGCCTGCTTGTGATTAATGCTGATTTTCCAAGACCGGAGAAAACAAACATGAGCATGCATTGCAACGGCCACGCCCAACGCATATATGCAGTGAAAAGAAGAGAGGTGGAAAAGGGTGTGGCCGTGTGGCTATCTTTGAAACGGGCACGGTCACTGTCCAGGGAAGCCGAGAGGGCGTGAGGTGAGTGTCCTCACCTGCACACAAAATTATCTTTATGCAGTTGGTTGGAGATGGCTCCCGTCGCCTCGTCTCCTCCCCCCCTCCCGGCGCCTCCCCCCCCACTAGCCCCACGCCGGCGTTCTCTCCCGGCCCGGCGGCCACCCCCAAGGGCGCGACTCCTCGCCGGACGTCCGTCCTCTCTTCCCCGGCGCCAGGAAACTCTCCCTTCTCCCCGAACACCTCCGTCCCTAGTTTCACTACCATTGGAAGATCCAAGGCGGAGCGCTGGAGTTGCGACTCCCCTCCCGCCGGGAAGTCTGGCGGCGGTGCTCCGACGTTCCTGGAAGCCCTCCTCCTTGGTGCGCGTCCGACGGCGGTCCCGCAAGCCTCCCTATCTGGCTCTGCTCCTCCGGCGACGGCCTCGCAGGCCTCTGGTATTGCCCACCAGTTGGTCTCGGCTGTTGCCATTGAGGCCTCTCCACGGGCGGCGCCTCGTATTGTCCTCAAGGACGATACGTCTCCTCGGGCGACGGCGCGTGCTCCCGGTCCTGATGGGTGGTCGCCGGTCGTGAGCCGTCGTCGATGCCGGGAATGTAGGCGCCTGGAGCTCCGCCCCCGCCGTCCTGTTCCAGCGGACCTCCGGGGTAGATGTTTTAACTGCTTCTCGCCCGATCATCGTGCGGCGGACTGCAGGTCGCAGACGTGCTGCTTCCGCTGCCGGGAAACTGGGCATCGCTCCTCTGACTGTTCGCGGCAATTCACTCGCCGCCACACCGAGACTGTCGGGCCCGTGCGCCGGCTGGTCTGGCGGCCTAAGCTGTCCACGGCCAGGATGGAGGTATCTGCGGGGCTTCCTGTCCTGCAGCAGGAGCCGACGGTGGGCTCCCTTGGTCGCAAAAGGAGGCGCAGAAATCGAAGGAAGCGCGACGCTGGCTCCGGAACTCCGGATGAAGTATCTGGTAATGAAGATGAAGTCCTGGCTCCTGCTATGTCCGGTGGCGGTGCTGAACAGCTGGCCGGAGCCCAACCTCGGCCGCGGAAGATCCTTGATCGTTCTGCCTCCGTCTCGCAGCGAGAAGACGATCTGTCAAGGGCTTTGGTCATCACCGTGCTAGGTGGCAGCGTCAATTCAATTCTTGCCAGCATCGCTAGTAGGTTTGAGATCGAGGTTTCCTCGATGTCCCTGCGACGTTTCGGGGATGCGAGGTTCCTCTTGATCTTGCCCAATGTCGAGCTGGCCGAGCGGGTGTTCAATGGCGGACGTCCTTTCACCTCCACGTCTCCACACCTTCGGCTCCACGTCCAGCGTTGGACTCGCCTGCTAGACTCCAAGGCGGCGACCCTCACATCCCCGGTGGAGGTGGACATCCGAGGCATCCCTGCCCATGCCTGGGAACTGTCAACGGCGGAGTTACTCCTCAGTGATTATTGTTGGATTGGTGGTATTCATCCTGATGTGGTGGATCAGTGTGACATATTCAAGGTGATGGCTTGGAGTTCTGATCCTTCCCTGTTTCCGCCGGAACTGGACCTGGAGATTGTGGAGCCGCCGATGGAAGAAGAAGATCGTCGACCTGTGAGGTGTACTCTGGTGTATTCTATCAAGCTATCTGTCGCCCCGGCTGCCCCGCCATCGGGGCCAGAGGATCCTTCTCCACCTCCGGCTGCTAATGGCGGAAGGCGGCGGCGGCACGGGCGCCATCGTTCGCACTCGCCTCCGGCGGCCCCTGCGGCGCGTGTACCTCCTCGGGTCCCGGTGCGCGACAGGCTGGGCCCACGGCTGGGGGCGAGCGGCCACGTGGCTCGGCGTGGGCCCGACGTCCCCTCGTGCGACGACCCGTCTGCCCCGGCCACCATTACTCCTGTGGCGGCGGCTACAACTCCCAACATGCTCCAACCCTCTGCTGTGTCGTTGCCGTGCGAGGTGATCGCTTCGGGGTCTGGGGCTCGCCTGCATGCGGGAGTGGTCCTATCCTCCCAGTCAAACTCTGCAATTGATGGATCGTTTTCTCCCGAGGCGGAGGAGGAATTAACGCATGTCGCTGGGGGGACGGCGGACGAGGGAAGTTCGTCTCCGGCTCCTCCGGGGCTGTCGAGTGAACTTTCGCCTGCTGGGCCCCCTCCTGAGTTGATTTTTACGGCCCATGTTCATGAGGACGTCAACAACCCTCTTCACCAGGAACCCTTGTCCTCGGTCCAGGCGGACACATCCACAGGGCAAGGCTTGGGTTCTGAACCGGTGGCCTCTTCGCTGGACGCGCCGGCCGAACTGGCGGCCGTGGTTTCTGATCCGGTGGCCTCCACACTGGAAGCTCTTGAAGCCCTCGTGTTTGTGGAAACTGTGGCTGCATCATCTACGCCCAGCATATCGGCTGGGGAACTGAAGGTCTATTTTAGACGCAGACGGCGCAGTAGAAACTCTCCTCCCTCTTGCACCGATCCACCTCAACCACAACCAGACGTGGCTCCACCTCCACCTCCCCAAGACAGTTTGGCACCGTCACCTGTTGATGAGGATCCTGTGTCCTTGCGCAGGAAGGAGTTCATGGATAATCTCACCAAGAGTACCGAGGGCTTGATGGCTCAGCCTCCGCCTGTCCAGAAGCGGCGGCCAAGAGCGCCTCCCCCTACGACAGCCCCTCATAGAAGCAGAAGAGCTGCTGGACTGGGGGCGGAATTTGCAGGAATGCCGGACAACTTTGGCGCACGCAAGACAGTTATCCGGTCGCTCCACCTTGCGGTGGAACTGGAGCATGTTGATCGAAAGATCCTAAACGACTATACTAAACTCTTTAGGCACCCTCTCTCGGAATCCCATGTTCAGGCGCTTGCGGCCCTCTTTGGTTGGTCTGTACCTGAGGGAGCCAGGAGCATTGCCTTGGCAAGTTAGCTCTGAATATTGTTGGGGTCGCTTCATACAAGTTGTTTAATAGATCCTTCCAAATTTTTAATCTGGAATGTGCATGGGCTAAACTCAATGGCACGTCAGGATGCGGTGCGTAGTTTGGTCGAATCAACCAAGGCAGATATTGTGTGTGTCCAGGAGACAAAGATGGAACACATGTCTAGTAGAGTCATACTCTCGGCACTGGGTTCCAGTTTCAGTCACTACTCTGCTGTCCCCTCTGTTGGTGCTAGTGGTGGCATCCTTGTTGCATGGAAACATGATCTAGGGCCTGCGATGTCTACCCGGATTGATACTTACAGTACTTCGGTAAATTTCCAGCCTGCTGATGGGGATCCTTGGTGGCTCACATGTGTTTATGGGCCACAAGGAAATGAGGAGAAGATTCAGTTTCTGCAGGAGCTTCGTGATATCCGTTCTATTTGCACTGGTCCTTGGGTTGTGATGGGGGATTTCAATCTTATTTATAAAGAAGAGGACAAAAATAATGCAAACCTTAACCGTGCAATGATGGGACGATTTCGACGAGCTTTGAATGATCTAGCACTAAAAGAATTGCCTCTTACTGGTCGCAAGTACACTTGGATTGGGGGTGGTACTTCCCCAACTCTAAGTAAGCTGGACAGGGTGTTCTGTTGTGTGGAATGGGAGAATAAATTCCCTAATTGCTTGTTGCAAAGCACGACTTCAATGGACTCTGATCACTGTCCCCTCATCTTGGGACTGGGTGATTCGTTGCCGGGCAAAGGCAGGTTTCATTTTGAATCCTTTTGGCCCCGTCTTGATGGTTTCCAGGATGTGGTCAGCGAGGCATGGAACTCTGTTGAGGCCAGAGCTTGTCCTCTGGAGACATTGTCCCTGAAGCTTAAGAACCTCACCAAAGCTCTATAGAGTTGGAGCCAAAAGAAAGTTGGCCATGTCAAGACGCAGCTGGCCCTTGCCAAGGAAATTATCCACCAGTTAGAGATTGCCCAGGATAGCCGACAGTTGTCTGACAGTGAGGTCTGGCTGTTGCAGTCCCTAAAGAAACATTCTCTTGCTTTGAGTTCCCTGCAGAGGACGATTGCTCGGGTCAGATCAAGGATAGGATGGCTAAAAGATGGAGATGCTAACACCGCTATGTTCCATTCTCATGCACGCCATAGGAAGAGAAAGAATTTTATTTCAAAACTAATTTCAGAGGACCGGGTACTCACCAGCCATGAGGAGAAGGCCAACGAAATTTTCTTGTTCTATGAAAAGCTGTTGGGTTCCTGCGAACAGAGAAACATTTCTATCAATTTGGATTATTTGGAGCTTAGTCAACATGACCTCTCTGATTTGGAGGTGCCTTTCAGTGAAGAGGAGGTATGGAACACCATTAAGCATCTACCTTCAGACAAGGCTCCAGGACCCGACGGCTATACAGGTCGTTTTTATAAGATGTGTTGGCCTACAATCAAGCCTGATGTAATGGCAGCCCTTGCTGCAGTGCAATGTGGAAATTTCAGAAATCTTCAACTCCTGAATACTGCCCTCCTTACTTTACTACCCAAGAAAGAAGATGCTGTGTTGGTCAAGGATTTCCAGCCTATTAGCCTTATTCATAGTTTTGCCAAATTGATCACTAAGCTCGTGGCTAACCGGTTGGCAAACAGGCTCAGTGGGATGGTGGCTGCCAATCAGAGTGCGTTTATTAAAGGCCGGTGCATTCATGATAATTTTGTCCTAGTGCAACAAACGGCAAAATTTCTGCATCAACAGAAACAGCCCCGCATACTCCTGAAGTTGGATATTTCTAAGGCCTTTGACTCGGTCTCGTGGCCTTTTTTACTGGAAATTCTACAAAAGAGAGGGTTTGGTCCTAAATGCCGAGATTTAATCAGTGGAATTTTGGGGTCATCTACTACTCGGGTGCTATTGAATGGGATCCCTGGAGAGACCTTATCTCATCGACGTGGGCTGAGGCAAGGTGATCCCTTATCACCCATGCTCTTTATTTTAGTCATGGATGTTTTAAACTGCATGGTGGAGAAGGCCAATGGCGAGGGTTTGCTGCAACCACTGGCAACATGAAGTATACATCATCGGGTTTCACTCTATGCAGACGATGTGGTTTTATTCCTTCGCCCGGTGGCCACTGATTTGCTTATGGTTGGGGAATTGTTGCAGCTGTTTGGCTCGGCTACTGGCCTTAAAACCAATATTCAGAAAAGTAGCGTTTTGCCAATTCAATGCTCTGAGGATGATCTTGCAATAGTGCAGACTCATCTATCTTGCGAGGTGCAGAATTTTCCTTGCAAGTATCTCGGCCTCCCACTCTCCATCAAGAAATTGACCCGGGCACAGCTTCAGCCGCTCATTGATAAAATTGCTGATCAACTTCCGGGATGGAAGGCTGATCTGCTGAACAGGGCAGGAAGAGCCATTTTGGTACAGCATGTCCTCACAGCAAGGCTAATCTATATTGCTACGGCCATGGATCTTCCACCATGGTGCTTAAAGGCTATCGACAAGATCCGTAGAAATTTTTTGTGGCGGGGAAGAAAGGAAGCTAACGGTGGACATTGCTTGATAGCATGGCCCAAGGTCACTAGACCAAAGGAACTTGGTGGACTTGGCATTTTGGACCTGCAGCGGTTTGGATGGGCTCTCAGGGTGAGATGGCTGTGGCTGGGCAAAATAGAGCCTGATAGGCCGTGGAGCGCCCTCCCAGTTCCAGTTCATAGCTGTGCCCGCTCCTTATTTGCCACTGCCGTCATTTTAGTGGTTGGCAATGGAGCAACTACAAAATTCTGGACAGATAGATGGTTAAATGGGTGCTCCATTGAGATGCTAGCTCCCAGCCTCTTCGCTTGCGTCCCAAAAAGAAGAGCCAATAGGCGAACTGTGCAGGAAGCATTGACCGATGATTCTTGGTTAGAGGACATCCAGAGCCACTATTCGGTCGCTGTTCTATCTGAATATTTGGATGTTTGGGACCTACTGCAGGAAGTGGTGCTTCAACCAGAAGTGGAGGACGTTCACAAATGGCGTTTTGAAGCTTCTGGTCAGTTTTCTACCAAATCAGCATATGAAGCCTTCTTCAATGGATCGGTCTACTTTCAGCCCTACAATCTGATCTGGGGAACCTGGGCGCCGAGGAAATGCAAAATTTTCTTGTGGCTTGTTGCTCACAACAGATGCTGGACGGCGGACAGGCTTGCCCGCAGGGGCCTCTCCCACCCAGATCGTTGCCCTCTTTGTGAACAAGAAGATGAGACGATCAACCATCTCCTCTCAGCATGCGTGTTTGCCCGCCAGTTTTGGCATGATTTGCTCGCTTGTTTTGGTATGCAAGCCGCTGTTCCTCAAGCGCACAATGTGAGCTTCTACTCATGGTGGCAGCAGGCTAGTGACAGACTACATACTAGTGTGCAACGAGGTTTCGACTCCTTGGTCATGTTAAGGGCATGGACTATCTGGAAGGCAAGGAATGACGCTGTATTCAATGGGATTGCTCCTAGAGTTGATAGGGCCCTTCTCTTGGCGTGGGAAGAGGCTGATCTCTGGATTCTTGCGGGCGCCAAAGGGCTAAACGCCGTGGTTGCTGCTAGGCTGCACAACTAGTAGTTTGAGTGTGCAGCCATTTTTGGTCAGGTCGCTGCCTGCATAAGGCGCATCGATTGTGGGTGGGTGTGTGTGCGTTCGGGTAGGTGTGTGTGCGTGGGTGTGTGTGTGTTTGTGTGTGGTGTAAGGCTATTTTGGCCCAACTCTCCTTAATGCAATGATACGCAGCTCTCCTGCATATTCGAGAAAAAAAGAGTGTCCTCACCTACATACATACATGTTTCCAGAAATGAACACACGGGACGTTGCCAGAAATGAGAGAGAAAACAAAAGAAATCTGGTAAGCAAGTCGCTGCCTGATAAGGAAGTCCCCAAAGACTAGGAAGATGAACTAAAAAGGAAATTAGGATAGTCCTGAATTCTTTTGGAAAAAAATATTTCTCCAAAGACTAAGCATATATGAGTAAGTGGCAATAAGCATCATCTGATTTAAGCACGAATAACTTACTGTTACATGCATTGAAGATAAATTTCTTATGCATACAACTACACAAGGGACTTTTCTATGAAATGATTGTTGTTGGAGATATGCCCTAGAGCCAACTGGATTAGATCCATTAGTGGGTTCAGATGGATTTGATCCATTGGGTTGTAAAAGTTATAATGGGCCACAATTATTGTAAAGCCCATTAGCGTTGGAAGGGGGTGCACCATCTATTAGTCCCGTATTGCTAATGGACGATGGTGTGGGGGATTTTCCCCTCATAAATATGGACCATACCCCCTGACTTGGATGACTCTTGAGCAACAGCCGCACGCGCCGCCCACTCCTCGTCGCGCCCGCGGACCTAGCAGTCCGGTGTGCGACACTTTCTTCCCGTACGTGTGGATACCTTGGAGGTGCTACGTTTGGAGCACAAGGATGAACCGCACGTGAAGGACCAGACGGATGTGAGCAACTGTGAAGGACCGATTAGGCGAACCAGAGAGGGGGGAGTGAATGGGAGCCGATAAAAATTCTTCTCGAAGGAGATGGGAACTCCAACAAGATGAACACGGCTTCCAACACACGTCTCCGACTCAACTACCCAAGTTGGTCAAGACCACATAGCCACTGGAGTGCTACTGGTCCTAGGAACCAACACTCAACCTTCCGAGTCAAAACTCACCAAACCACACAGCGGAAACTTGCACGGCTTGCTGCCTGTGCTACACCGGTCAGACCGATGGCCTGCGCCGGTCAGACCGGTGACACCGGTCAGACCGGTGGACAGAGCCGGTCAGGCCGGTGGCTACAGCAGCCGCACAGCAAACGTTCCAGGAAGCCTCAGTGACTCCTCTAGGCCCTGGAACAAAAACCACCACGAAACACAACCTGTGAGGAAGAAGAACCCCTCACAAAACCTAGCAAAACAACTCCAAGCACTCCAAGAACTGACCAGCAGAACCACGGGACAAAACCACACGGACAAGGCTGTTCCCCGAGACAAAAACCCACCAAGGGCTAGCACCGGTCAGACCGGTTAAGAGCACCGGTCAGACCGGTCGTGCCTGGGCAGCTCGGGATGAACAGCGCCCGCGAGTCAACTCCCCCAAATCCAACTCCCGATCTCCCGATTCACTCCACGGATTCGCACAAGACTTTGGGGATAGTAGGAACACCTCATGGGTACTCCATAGCCAAGATTTGGTCCACCAAAACTCGTTGAATCAAGAGGAATCGAAGGATTTCTGCCAAGAACACCACGAACCCTAGAACCACGAAAACCCCAAAATTGAGCCCCTTTACTCACGGATTTGGGAGGGAGATCAAAGAGAAAAGAACCACGATGGGTTCATGCATACATCCCCCACCAAATCCCAAAGAGAAAGGTCTCAAAACCGCCACAAGAAATTCGCCAAGAAAAGCCTCCGAAAATCACCAAAAAGGAGAAACGGGAAAGACACATCCAAGCCTTGAGGAACCACGCCGAATCATCTATACATAGCAAAGAGGTTCATACAAGGTCTAGCTTGCCGCCCGATCATCCTTTCCTCTCACAAGATCTCACCATGAAGCTCTCAAGCTAGTCCTATGAAAATCCTAAGGAAAATAGGAAGGAAAATAGGAAAACCAAATGAGCTAGGGTTCCAAGAGATGGCTGCCATCCTCTCACCACTTGGGTTATATGGAGGCAACCGAAAGACGAAAATACCCTTACTAGCTAACTAGGGATACATGCCCCTCGAGGGCGAAATTGGAAGTCTTTGTCTTCGCACCATCGGACGGATGCCCAGCGACCGTAAACTTGCTTAGCCTCGACGCAAGCCTTGCGATCCCGACGCGTGTGCTCCGCTTCGAAGATTCCGGACTGTGTCGTCGCACACCGGTCAGACCGGTGCTCCTCACCGGTCAGACCGGTACCCACCGGTCAGACCGGTCTGGAGCTGCTGCACCTCCGTCTTCGGTTCTTCGGTCTTGGCTTTGTGGATCAACCAAGGAACCCAGTGATTTTCTGGTGAACCACCGGAAACCCCGCGAACTCGGTGTAGCCTCCGCCAATCACCCCTCATGACTCGGCTCTCACGTAGTCCCGGCTCGACCTTGGTTTTGAGGCTCAACTAAGAAACCGTCCATGACTTCATCTTGCCGTTCTTGCCACCATGCGGCCCGCACTTGACCCCGCTGGCCACCGGGTCCCTCGAACCAAGCCTACTTGTCTTCTCCACACCTGGAGGTCTCACCGACAACGACCTTTCGCGTTTGTTCTTCACCTGCACCTGCACCAGTCAAGCCGCAACCTGCACCTGCAATACTTAGCCACGTTGTCAATCACTCATCACACCAGGAAGCGACCATCCACCGGTCCTCGAACCACACCTGGCTCTCAAACTGCACTGCCCGCTACCCTCGACGCGTTCGTCTACATCGAGACGGTTCCGCTGCATCTGCGCGTCTAGTGGTAATCACGTGATCTTTGACAGCAGCAGTTCCTGTTTTATGGGGAAATTTTGTTTTGCGCTAGCGTAGCCTCCCCATATCCCTTCAGTGGTACCAGAGCCATAGCTGCTAAGTTTTAGATTCGGGATGTGTGCATATGGTGATATGCGTGGACGTAGATCAAAATTGTGATCGGTTTCGTGTTCTTGTCGAGATGGTCGCGTAACGAATTACTCCTACCGGTCGGAATTCCGCCATCGGAGTTAAGTGATACACGTAAACCCAGTCACGACGAGAAGAAGATCAATTGGATTGGTCGAATCGAAGCTAGGTCAAGTGCCATGCGCATGGGATGCGCGGCGGCGGCGGATTGGATCCGCTACCGGCCCCGAGAAAATCAGAAAACATGTTGTTCAGTAAAACAGCCGTAACTTTCTGTGGTTAACTTGGATGGAGACATTTTCTATATGAAAATTGATCTACAGAAAATTTTACACATGAGATAAACTAGCATTGTTAGTCTTTGCAAAATTAGATTTCCCAAAATCGGCTTGTAAGATGGGTTTTCAACAGTTTAAGTTTAGACGTCGGAAGTATGATAATTTGTTTTGCAGGTTTTGTGATCGGTATGGCCCATATGTGTATGTGATGCATGTGTGTATTTATTCGTGACCTGCGTGTCACGCATACGGCAATACGGCTGGAGCCACATGTATTGTCAAAATTGATGTAATGGTCTGCGTACCAATTTGTGATGATCTAACGCGCAATTGTGTAACTTAGTGTACTATCACGCGTTAGATAGTTCTTGGAGGACTCATCACATGAAGGATGACGCACACATATCATGGAGATGGAGATCAACATGATGTACATGTCAATGGAGATGGAGATCACCATGTTATAATGGGCCATACCATGTTACAACTGTGTGAATGTCATTCTTACCGTTCTACTTTTACATGCGATAATAGTTATTTTCTTGCGTGTGATGTTACGAGTAGAACAATCCCTTTGAAATTTTAAGCTAACATGCCCTCCCAACACTTGCCACCGTCCCACGTCTCGTACAATTAGTGGTGGGTCTATAAAATTAGGGTGCCACTAGTTTTCCTTGACTAGACGGGTTTGTATCGGATACTTACACGCATAAGTGTTGGTTTGCTTATCAAAGTCATCTTAACGGTTAAGAACTTTGGGGCATAAAGGTTGGGAGCCGAGACATAGAGATGTCACCTAACAACAGGAGTCATATGTGATATGATTAGCAAAGAGTTGCTTACCGATCTACCTTGTTTGCTAGCGGTGATGCAAAAGCTCACTAGTAGACTTGTTAGTTGTGGATTCTGAATCACTATGTATCAACACGAGGATATTGATTTTAGTGGGAGTAAATTCTTTTATTTTACTCGGTCATGGATATTTTGTCTTAGTATTTTGTATTATTATTTTGTTGTAGTTCAATGGCACCAAGCAACACCACCTTGTTTTCTTTACGTACGGTCCTTGAGAAGGACAAATTGAATGGAACGAACTATACGGATTGGATCTGTAACTTGAGAATTGTTCTCAGGACAGAGAAAAAGGAAGAGGTACTGGACACCCCATTACCAGATGAGCCTGCTGATGATGCAACAGCTGCTGAAAAGAACGCTTACAAGAAGGCATGTGATGCTAATCTTGAAGTGAGTTGCCTTATGCTTGCTTGCATGGAGCCTGAGCTGCAGATGCAGTTTGAGATTAACCATGAGGCGCACGATATGATCGTGGCACTCAAAGACATGTTCGCCACACAGGCTAGGACTGAAAGGTTCAATGTCTCTAAGTCCTTTGTGGAGAGCAAGTTAGCAGAAGGTGCAGCAGTTGGGCCACATGTGATCAAGATGGTTGGTTACACTCAAAGGTTGGAGAAGCTGGGCTTCCCACTTGACCAAGAGTTGGCCACTGATTTCGTTCTTTCATCTCTTCCACCTAGTTATGGGAACTTCATCTCGAACTACCATATGCATGGGGTGGAGAAGGGTTTGAATGAGTTGTGTGGCATGCTTAAGACAGCAGAGAGTGACATGAAGAAAAGCGCTGGCAGCAGCCATGTGATGGCGATTCAAAACAAGCCGACCTTTAAGAGGAAGGGCAAATCTTGGAAGAAGAAAGGCAAGGCCAAGGATACGATCCTCACGCCAAACCAGGCGCCCAAGGCTAGTCCAACTGCCAAGGCTGAGTGTTTTCACTGTAAGGAAATTGGTCACTGGAAAAGAAACTGCAAGTTGTACCTAGCTTCTTTGAAGAACAAGGGAAGTAAGGGTACTTCCACTTTAGGTACACTTCATGTTTATGTTACAGATCATATTTTCCTCTCTGATATAGTTATCAATTCTTGGGTATTTGATACCGGATCGGTTACTCATATTTGCAATTCGATGCAGGGAATGATAAGAAGTAGAAGCGTGGAAAGAGGAGAAATTGATTTCCGCGTGGGCAATAATGCAAGAGTTGCTGCGTTGACCGTCGGGACGATGCAACTCCACCTCCCATCAGGATTTATTATGGAGTTGAATAATTGTTATTTTGTTCCTAGTTTGAGTCGAAACATTTTATCTCCTTCATGTTTGATGAAGGATGGTTATTCATTTGCGAGTAAAACAATGGTTGTGTGATCTCTAAGAATAATATGTTTGTGGCTTGTGCATCCATTGTGAATGGATTATTTAATGAATCACCTGTTTGTAACATAAGTGCTAAAAGGTCTCGACCTAATGATTTGAGTCCTACCTACATGTGGCATTGTCGTTTAGGTCATATAAGTGAAAAGCGCATGAAGAAGCTCCATACTGATGGACTTTTAACTTCGTTTGATTTTGAATCTTACGAGACATGTGAGGCTTGTTTGCTCGGCAAGATGACCAAGATGCCTTTCTCAGGTTTTCCTGAGAGAGCTTCAGACTTGTTGGAAATCATACATACGGATGTGTGCGGACCAATGAGCACGACAGCTAGAGGTGGATACGAATACTTCATAACGTTCACTGATGATCTAAGTAGATATGGCTATGTCTACCTAATGAGGCACAAGTCTGAAACATTTGAAAAGTTCAAAGAATTTCAGAATGAAGTAGAAAATCAGTGTGGCAAGAAAATTAAGGCCTTACGATCTGATCGTGGAGGCGAGTATTTGAGTCACGAGTTTAGCAGTCATCTGAAGAGTTGCGGAATTGTTCCACAGCTTACACCACCTAGAACACCTCAGAGAAATGGTGTATCCGAGCGACGTAATTGAACTTTGTTGGACATGGTTCGATCAATGATGAGCCAGTCAGACCTACCGTTATCATTTTGGGGTTACGCTCTAGAAACCGCAGCTTTCACATTAAATAGGGTACCATCTAAGTCTGTAGATAAGACACCATATGCGATATGAACTGGTAAGACTCCCAGTTTGTCTTTTCTTAAAATTTGGGGTTGTGAAGTCTTTGTCAAGCGACTTCAGTCAGACAAGCTTACATCCAAGTCGGACAAGTGCATATTCGTGAGATATCCTAAAGAGACTTTAGGGTATTATTTTTACAACCGCTCAGAGGGCAAAGTGTTTGTCGCTCGGAATGGTGTTTTCTTAGAGAAAGAGTTTCTCAAACGAGAGAAAAGTGGACAAAAGGTGTATCTTGAAGAAGTTCAAGATGAGCCGCTTGGGCAAGAGTTCACAAATGATGCTAATGTAGCTGAACGAGTTGAGATGCCTGTGGTAAGAGGAACACCATCGCAACCACGAAGGTCTGAAAGGGCACATCGTGTAACTAATAAGCTCAATCTCATGATTGCGAGAGAGCGCGACATATTGTTGTTGGACAATGATGAGCCTATGACATATACGGAAGCAATGATAGACCCAGATTCTGAGAAATGGCAAAGTGCCATGAGATCCGAGATAGATTCCATGGGTGACAATCAAGTTTGGAACTTGGTTGACCCACCAGATGGTATTAAACCTATAGAGTGCAAATGGATCTATAAAAGGAAGAGAGATATGGATGGAAATGTTCATATTTATAAAGCTCGACTTGTTGCAAAAGGTTTTTGACAAGTTCAAGGGGTTGACTATGATGAGACATTCTCACCTGTAGCGATGCTTAAATCTATTCGGATTATTCTAGCTATAGCTGTATATTTCGATTATGAGATATGGCAGATGGATGTCAAGACAGCTTTTCTAAATGGGAATCTGACTGAGGATGTGTATAGGACATAGCCTGAGGGATTTGTCGATCCGACCAATGCTGGAAAGGTATGCAAACTTCAGAAGTCTATTTATGGATTGAAGCAAGCATCTCGGAGTTGGAACCTTCGCTTTGATGAAGTGGTCAAAGGGTTTGGTTTCATTCAAAGTGAAGAAGAACCTTGTGTTTACAAGAAGGCAAGTGGGAGCTCTGTAGTATTTCTAATCTTATATGTGGATGACATATTGCTAATTGGAAATAACATTCCTATGCTTGAGGCCGCTAAGACCTCATTGAAAAATAGTTTTTCGATGAAGGACTTAGGTGAGGCAGCATACATTTTGGGCATCAAAATCTATAGAGATAGATAAAAAAGGCTTATAGGATTAAGCCAAGCCACTTACATTGACAAAGTGTTGAAACGATTCAACATGGAAGAGGCGAAGAAAGGGTTCTTACCTATGTCATAGCATACATCTTAGCAAGACTCAGTGTCCTTCGACTACTGATGAGCGGGAACACATGAATAGAATACCATATGCTTCGGCTATCAGATCTATTATGTATGCAATGATATGTACACGCCCAAATATTTCGTATGCGCATAGTGTTACAAGCAGATACCAATCCTGATCCAGGTGAGGGTCGCTGGACAGCGGTTAAAAATGTTTTTAAGTACTTGAGAAGGACTAAAGACATGTTCCTAGTCTGTGGTGGTGAGGAGGAGCTCGTTGTAACGGGTTACACCGATGCTAGTTTCCAAACAGACCAAGACGATTCAAAGTCGCAATCAGGATACGTATTTACGATAAATGGTGGTGCTGTGAGCTGGAAGAGTTCCAAGTAGGAGACGGTGGCTGATTCTACAACAGAAGCCGAGTACATCGCGGCTTCGAAAGCTGCGAAGGAGGGTGTTTGGATAAGGAAGATCCTTACTGAACTTGGTGTGTTTCCAAATGTCTCCAGCCCATTGGATCTCTACTGTGACAACAATGGAGCTATTGTGCAAGCAAAGGAGCCTAGGAATCATCAAAAGAACAAATATGTACTACGGAAATTTCATCTGATACGAGAGATCGTTAGACGAGTGTCAGGGGGTGAGACCTGGACAGATCCGCTAGGGGGTTGCCCTAGTGGTTTGCGGGTTAATGGAGGATCGGGACCTAAGAGCGTAGGTGGTTATGCACGTGGTGCACACGGAGCTAGGCGAGTATGGCGGCGAAGAACAGGGAGACAAGGGTTTATACTGGTTCAGGCCTCCGGAGAGTAAAACCCTACGTCCAGTTGTGGTGGATTATGCGAGGATGAAGATGAGTTGTCCTGTGTATGGAGCCCTAGGCTGCCTTATATGGGGGGACGGGCCAGGGTTTACATACGCAGGTCGGTTGACCTGTGTCGGGGTCGGTTACAACTGTGGGAAGCTTATCTCCCGAATTACAAGGAGTATCCCGTGATACTCGGAGCTACAGGCGGCGGCGCTCCAGATCGCCATGTCTTGTCTTGCACGCCAAGGCTTCGCGGGTCTTCCGAGAGCTTGATCAGGTCGCTGGGCCCACTTGTAAGGTCGGCGAGTCTTCTGGAAGGTCGGGTCCACTTGACAGGGGCCTCTGGGACCCTGGTCGGTGGGGACCCATGGGTACCCATGTCTCTCAAGCCCCCGATCGATGTGTAGGCGTAGCGCCCGAGGCGGGGTCGTGTCGAAGAGGAGCAGGGGCGCGGCACCGTCGAGGTCGTGAAGGGTGCACGGGGATCAAAAAGAAAGAAACCCCTCCGATACGCGCACGAAGTTGAACGTCGAGCTTCTGAGTCGAAGGCACTTAAGGTCGAAGTGAAGACGAAGTGTAGATTTTGCAGAATCGCTGACCTGAGCGGAATCAGGCATGTTGTAGTAGCAGTCACAACCTTCAGAAAGGTCAACAAGCCTACCAGGGGTAGGTCAAGCCAAGATGTGATGGAAGCAGGCTTCCATTAGGTCGAGGCGACCTGAAGAAAATAGGGCGTCGAAGACGCACTAGTGTAGTAGCCCCTGAGCAGTAAAGGGACCAGTATGGTCGGTTTGATGCTCCAAAGAAGAATAAGCCGAACCTACGACCTTCTGCTTAGGAAACAGACGCTCCTGTAGGGTCGACGCTAGAAGACAAGAGCTCCAGAATCTTGCAGAGGGTAGCAAGTGACAGGTCTGTCACAACCAGAGCCACGGGCGCACTGTACGGTCACGGGCCACCATACTCATGAAGCACGGGTCGCTGTCGCCCGCAAAAGACAAAGATGCCTTTGTGTGTAGTCAGGTAGGGGTCAGGCGCGCTGATGCCTTCCACAAGCGAACAGTGACCTCGTGCTCCACGAGGCTACAGTGGTCTTGAGGATAAGGACGCCATGCAAGTTGGCCTTGCGAGTGGGACTTGATGCAGATGCCTATGGGTACAAATGGGTGCCCAGGGCTTGAGGCAAACCGCACAAATCTTCAGAGGGGATCCGAGATGACCCAGTGTAGTAATATTGCCACACCGTAGGCAAGTGTCCGCCCGCTAGAGTGTAGTGGTGATGTAGTTCATGCTTGGAGCTAGAAGAATGCTTGCGAGGCTCAAAGAACTCGACTGGCCTCTTCGCCCAGCCTCACCGATGAGCCCGGAAGGAGTATGAAGCAGCAGTTGCATCGTCGGCCCTGACACTTTCAGGCGGGATGTGATGCTGGTGAGCACCGCGCTCCACCCGACGAGGTTGGTGTTAAAATTCGGACCTTCTGCAATCTTGCGGGGAAGCTCAGACTTGATGTTGGGCGCTGCAGGAGACAGGTTGGTACGCGAGTAGAGGTGGCTGTGTGGCAGCTGCCTCCACAGTAGCTGTAGAGGTCGTCGAGTAGGCCCTGAAGCCAGAAGAAAGCTTGCGACAAGCCTTATTAGTGTAGACTTAGTCGTAAGCACTTTGGAAGGTAATTCAGGACCTTGAAGATCTTTGTATCTTGTAATTGGCCAAGGGCCAAACTCCTTGTAGCTTATGAAGCTTGTAATTATAGTTTTGCATGAGCGGTGTCATGGCTTTAGTAGTTTGTAAGGGCGCCCAGGCTGCAATGGTACGGATACCAAGGTCCCAGCGGAGCTGAAATAGCACGCTGACCTTCAGGAGGCCTTCCGTAGAGACAAGGGACCCGTGTCGACCTGGGTCGGCACGGCCGTTGTGTAGTGACACAACGCAGGTAGTCAACCTGGAAAACCTAGGTCTGAACGACCTAGGAGGCAGCAGGGTCTTAACGACCTCAGGGAGGTGCTACTTGACCAAGAGGTCGCCAACGGTCAGTGGAGCCATTAAGCACGGGGCCGTCGGTATAGCCAGGAAGGCAACGTAACAGGTAGCAGGACCTTTAGCGACCTCAAGGAGGTGCTACTTGGCCCGGAGGCCGCCAACGGGCAGTGGAGCCCAAATAGTGATAGCCCAGGCGACCTACCAAGTGGTAGTACCTATCGACCTTATGAAGGTGGTGTCATAGACCCGGAGGTCGTCAGAGGCCAGGAGACCTTGAGGAGATTTATGGGGGGGCTTGAACTAAGGCATAGCGAGTCCATGGACATCAGACCGTTGGGCGGAAAACCAACAGGCATGGATTCCCGCACGGCTCGAGCCGTCACTGCCTGGAGCCGTTAGGCCGAAATAGCCGTTATGCAATGTAACCGTTGGGTCGCCGGTGATGTCGCCGAATTTGAGGGGGCGTTGGGGTGCCGCGGCCCGCCGCACTGACGCGGCCCAGTAATAAAAGGCCGAGTGAGGGGTCGAGAACCCCACTCGCTTCCATTCCCCGCAAGAGCTAGGGTTCCCGATCCGCCGCCAGGAGCTTTAGTGCGTAGATTCGCCGGCGCCGCCGTGCTTAGATCCACCGCGCCTAGCGCCACCGTATGCGCCAAAAGACCCTGGTGGTTTTTAGAGCTAGATCCACCGGATTCGAGGAAGGTGTGGGAGCACTCGGTGGTGACGGAGGCGCATCTGAAGGAGCTGGTGGAGCGCGGGCTGCTGAAGCCCAGGGAGCAGGTAGGCTGGAGGCCCGCCGCCAGCGAAGCGTTCCCGTCCGAGGGAACTGGGGAAACCGCCGCCTTCGTCGCACACGTCGAGCGCGGCTTTTGAGTCCCGGCGGGCGACTTCTTCCGCAGGCGACACCCTGTGGTTGGCAGAGCCAAGCCCCCGAGCGTGAAGGGTCGAGCTTAGAGCCAAGCCCCGAGCGTGAGGGGTCCGGTTTTAAACCAAGCCCCTGAGCGTGTCGAAGGGGAGGGGTAAACAGAAAACAAACAAGCTGAAAGAGACATCTTCATATATATATTGAATTACAAGGAGTAGAATACATAGCTTTATTGTGATACAATACTCCTAAGGATAGAAGCGACGTAAGTGCTCGATGTTCCAGGGGTTAGGAACGCCCTGGCCATCAGCCCATTGGAGGCGATAGGTCGCCGGACCAATGACCTCCTTGACTATGAAGGGGCCTTCCCAAGGTGCAGAGAGTTTGTGCATGTCCTTGGTGTTCTGAATCCGCCGCAGGACTAGGTCGCCAACGTTGAAGGAACGCTCCCGCACGTTGCGGTCGTGGTAGTGACGTAGCTGCTACTCGTGGTGAGTGTGGCGCATGAGCGCGGCCACACGGTGTTCCTCGACACTGTCGAGGTCGAGGCGGCGTGTTTACTCTACTTCTCCTTCATCGAAGTGCTGGATGCGAGGAGCACCAAAGGCCACATCGGTGGGGAGGATAGCCTCTGATTCATAGACCAAGAAGAAGGGTGAGTACCTTGTAGCCGAGCTGACCTGGGTCCTGAGGCCCCAGAGGACATGAGGGAGCTCTGAGAGCCACCTAGTGGCGTAAGGCGCTGAGCCGTCGAAGATACGATCTTTTATGGCCTGTAGGACCATGCTGTTGGCACGCTCGACCTGGCCGTTGCACCGCGGGTGTGCCACCGAGGAGTAGTATACGTCGATCAGGCTGTCCTGACAGAAGTCCCAGAATTCGGCCCCTGTAAAGGCCGTGCCAAGGTCGGTGACGATCCTGTTTGGCACCCCGAAGCGATGGGTAATCTCCTCGATGAATTTGGCCGCTTCTTTCGACGTGACGCTGGACACGGCACGGACCTCGATCCACTTGGTGAACTTATCCACCACCACGAGTATGTGCTTGTAGCCGCCGAGGGCGGTCTTGAAAGGTCCCACAGAGTCGAGACCCCAAACTGCGAAGGGCTACGACGGAGGGATGGTCCTCAAGGCCTGAGCCGGGAGGTGTTGCTGCTTAGCGAAGAACTGGCACCCCCTGCAATGACGTACAAGTTCTTGGGCATCAGTCACGGCCATGGGCCAGTAGAACCCGGATCTGAAAGCCTTGCCCACCAGGTTTGTAGAGGCGGCGTGGTTGCCACACTCACCACCATGGATCTCCTCCAAGAGCCTGAGGCTCTCGGATCGCAAGATGCACTTCATCAGTACTCCAGTAGAGGCGGACCTCCGGTAGAGTTTCTGACTGACGACGACGTAGTTGGCACTACGCCTCGTGATCTTTCCTCATTCCGCCTTATCCTCAGGTACTCGATGCTCGAGGAGGAAGGCAATGAAGTCGAGGCGCCAATCATCTTCTGCGTCGACCATGAGGATCTCGCGACCTGCGGGCGAGGTAACCTCGTCATCGGGCGACTCTGAGTCGGGGATGAGCTTGATGGACGGCTTGCATAGGTCTTGGACGAACACACCGGCCGGAACCAGTGCGCGCTTGGATCCAAGCTTGGAGAGGACATCCGCAGCAACGTTATTGTTGCGGCAGACATGATGGAACTCGAGCCCCTCGAAGTGATGCTCGACCTTGAGCACCTTAGCACAGTAGGCATCCATCATATCCTTCCCGACTTCGGAGTCTTTGCTGACTTGGTCGATGACGACCTTGGAGTCACCATTGGCCAAGAGGCGCTTGATCCCAAGGGAGACGGCGATGCGGAGCCCGTGGATGAGGGCTTCATACTCAGCGCCGTTGTTGGACGCCTTGTAGTGGATCTGCAGGACGTACTTGAGGTAGTCGCCCTTAGGGGAGATGAATAGAACTCCCACGCCGGCTCCTTCGAGGTTCAGGGAACCGTCGAAGTACATCTTCCAATGCTCAGGTCGCTCCGACGGCGGAGGCTGCTGGATCTCTGTCCACTCTGAGACGAAGTCTGTGATGACTTGTGACTTGATGGCCTGCCTGGAGCAGAACTCTAGGTCGAACTCACCTAGTTCGATAGACCACTTGACGACGCGCCCAGAGGTGTCACGACTCCTTAGAATCTCGCCAAGGGGAAAGGCCGAGATGACCTTGATCTTGTGGGATTGGAAGTAGTGCCGGAGCTTTCGCGAAGTCATGAGTAGCATGTAGAGCATCTTCTGGGCCTGGCTGTACCTGGTTTTGCTGTCAGACAGGACCTCGCTGACGTAGTAGAGGGGTCGCTGAACAGGGTAAGATCGCCCCTCTTCAGGCCGCTCAGCTACCAGGACAGCGCGGACCACGAGGGTGGTCGCCGAGATGTAGAGCAGTAAGGGCTCCTTGGGCGCCGGGGGCACCATCACTGGGGGCATCGTGAGGAAGGTCTTGAGTTGCTCAAGAGCTTGGTCCGCCTCCTCGGTCCAGACGAACTTGTCCGCCTTTTTAGCAGCTTGAAGAAGGGCAGGCCTTTCTCTCCGAGCTTGCTAATGAATCGGCCTAAGGCCGCCATCATGCCTGTGAGTTTCATGATGTCCTTCTTGCCAGTAGGTCGCTTCATCTTGAGGATGGCATCCACCTTGGTGGGATTGGCTTCGATGCCCCGGTTGCTGACCATGAAGCCCAGGAGCTTGCCGGACGGGACACCGAAGACGCACTTCTCTGGGTTGAGCTTCCAGCGGTAAGTGCGGAGGTTGGCGAAGGTCTCCGCGAGGTCAGCTATGAGCTGGTCCTCATGGGTGGTCTTGACGACCACGTCGTCGACGTAGGCTTCGACGTTCTTGTTGATCTGGCTGACCAGACACTTCTGTATCGCCTTCTGGTAGGTCGCGCCAGCGTTCTTGAGGCCGAAGGTCATGGCCGTATAGCAGTAGATGCCATGGGGAGTTATGAACGCCGTCTTGTCTTGGTCAGAGACCTTCAGGGCTATCTGGTGATACCCTGAGTAGCAGTCGAGGAAGGAGAGGAGGACGCTCCCGGCCGTGGAGTCCATGACCTGGTCGATTCGCAGAAGAGGGAAGGGGTCTTTAGGGCAGTGCCTATTGAGATCGGTGTAATCGATACACATTCTCTATTGACCGGTTTTCTTTGGTACAAGAACCGGGTTGGCGAGCCAAACCGGGTTTTTACACTCTCGGATGAATCCGGCAGCTAGGAGCTTTATTAGCTCTACCCTAATGACGTCCTTGCAATCTTTCGCAAAGCGGCGAAGCTTCTGCTTGACAGGCTTCGCCGTTTTGCTTACATCCAAGGCGTGCTCAGCCAGCTCCCTAGGAACACCTGGCATATCTGATGGACTCCAAGCGAATATGTCGGCGTTATCCCGGAGGAAGCTGGTGAGCGCGAGTTCCTATTTGGGGTCGAGCCCGTCGCCGATCACCACCGTCTTCTCTGGGTCGGCAAGGCCGAGGCAGACCTTCTTCGTCGATGGAGCCGCATCGAGGGCGGTCTCAGTGCGCTTCTGCTCCGGGACGGACTGGTCGACGGGGTCAACTTTTTCGACCTCAGCCACCAAGACCGCGGAGGCCTCGGCAGCGGCGGAGGTCGTAGCGAGGTCGAGGGCCTCCGTGTTGCACCTGAAGGAGATAACGAGGTACCCTTTGACGGAGAGGACCCCTCGCGGAGCGGGCATCTTCAACACCAAGTAGGTGTAGTGTGGGATGACCATGAATCTGGCCAACATTGGGCGACCTAGGATCGCGTGGTAGGAGGACTTGAAGTTTGCGACCTCGAAGTTGAGGTACTCCGTGCGGAAGTTCGCCTCCGTACCAAAAGTCACCGGGAGGGAGACCCGACCCAGTGGTTGGGCCGCCTTCCCAGGGACAATGCCATAGAAAGGCTCGTCGCACTCCGTCCTCTTGTTGAAGTCGAAGCCCATCTTCTTGAGGGTGTCAACGAAGATGATGTTGAGGCCGCTGCCTCCATCGATCAAGGTCTGGGAGAGCAGGGCTCCATCCACCGTAGGCTCGACGACGAGCGGGTAGGACCCGGGGTCTGGGATATGAACCCAGTGATCAGCTCTGGAGAACATGATCGGCTGCTCGGACCATCGTAGGGGTACGATTGGATGAGTGTGGACGAGGTGAACGTCGCGCTTGTCCTTCTGGTAGCGCCTCCTGCTGGCGCTGGACTTGATCCCACCGACGATCATGTTGATCGCGCGGGTTGCGGCCTGGAAGGGCCCATTGGGGTTTCCCGACGCCGGCAGAGGGGGCAGGTTCATCTCATCGCGGGGAGCTGCTGGGGTGGTGTTGTTGCGAGGTGGGTCGCTGCGAGGTGGCTCGCGGCGATCGTCGTATCGCTCGTCGCGGCGGTCGTCGCGGCGGTAGTTGTTGTTGTAGGGGCGGTTGTCGCGTCGCCTGCCGTCGTTCCTGGGTCGCTTGGGGTCCGCGGAGGAGCTGAAGGCCCTCTTGAACTGAGAGCACTCGCGGAGAGTGTGGGTGGCTCCCTCGTGGAACCCGCAGATGCTATCGAGCGCCAGGTCGAACTCAGCTTGGTTGAAGGACGAGTTTCGCCGCCCTTCGGCTGCCAGGACCTCGGAAGGTCGTTTGCGGAGTTTCTCCACCGTGATACTAGATGTACCAGCGTTACCAGCGTCAAACTGGTTCTGGAGGGCGTCTTCCGTGTTCATCAACATATTGACGATGATCATCAGCTCCTTGACGTTGGTGGCGTCGGACTCATGGATCTTCTCGAAGATCTTAGGGTCTTTGAGGCCCTTTTTGTAGTTGTCGACGATCTGGTCGTCCCTGACGCTGACGCACTCGTTCCAATTCTCGAAGAACCGGTTGTTGTAGTCGCGGAGACGCTCCTTGGGCTTCTGCACGACCCGCCCCAGGCTGAAGGCGTTCCCAGGGCGATCATAGGTCGCCTGGAAGTTCGATGTGAAGGCCTGGGACAGGTCGGCCCAGGTCTTGATGCTGTCGGGCTCGAGGTTGTTGAGCCACAGAGAAGGGGACTTGCCCATGACCAACGGGAAGTAGGCCGTCATGTGGTCGAAATAACAACCAGCCGCCTTGACGGTGACGTAGTAGGTCGACAGCCAGATGTTGGGGTCGGAGCGCCCGTCATATGGCTTGATTTTGGGCTTGAAGTTGTCAGAGTACTTCACCCTCTTGAAGCGGGCATCCAGCGCTGGGAAGGCGTTGAGCGCAAGGTCTTCGCTGGTGCCTCTTGCCGGGGCGGCATCTCGAGGCGCAGAGTGGACGCTGCGCTCTGGGACGACAACCTGGGAGCGTGGCTGCCGATCCCTGTCGACCTGGACGATGGCGGGATCACCGTGACCAGCGTCGTACTTGGCACGTCGCTGGTTCTCGATCTCGTGCTGATCGCGGAGCTTGCGCTCCATGATGCGGTGGACGCCGCTAGGGGCGCCGTACTCGCGATCGTAGTCCAGGCGGTGACGGAGCTCGCACTCCTCTCGCTCGCGGTGGTGTTGGTCGATGACGGTGCGGGCGTCGCGAGCGCGCCTGTTGGCGTCGAGGTTGACGTGAAGGTCCCGGGCAGCAGCAGGCTGCTGAGCGGGTTGCTCAGGGTTGTGCTGAGCGACCTCCTCCTGGACGGGGGAGAGATCACTACGCAGGTCGATGTGATCGACTGCGTGAGTGGCGAGTAGAGGACGACGCGGCAGACCTAGAGGCCGCACTCTTCTCTTCCACCAGGGCATTGGCGACCCGGAGGTACGCGAGGGCCTGCTCAGCTTCAGGCGACTGGACTTGCTGGAGTCGGGTGATGGCTGCACCCAGGTTGGCCTGGGGGCTGTTGAAGATCGCGATCCCAGCTTCCTCGAACTCCAAGCGCAGATCGCGAGCGCAGGGCAAAGCGCGCCGCTGCTCTTCCGCACGTCGCTCAGCGCGGCGGGCGTTTGCTTGGATGCGAGCCGCCTCCTGGGAGTTGGTTGCACCCAAGCGTGGTGGCTCATTCTCCGAGATCACCATCACCTGACGAAAGACGATTTCCGGGTCGTTCGGGGCGATGCGAACCCGGACCTTCTGAAACTTCCCACAGTCCGGAGACTGGGTAGGTCGCTTAGCTAGGTGTGGGAGCTCGTTGTCGATCTTCTTCTGCAGGCGGCACCCACGGAGGGTGTGCTTTGCACCTTTGTGGTAAGTGCAGGGCACGTCGAGGGGGTCGCGCTGAGCGCGAGGCGCCGGCCTTAGGGTGCGTGAAGGTCGCCGCTCAGATTGGATCTGAGGAGGCGTGGAGAGTTGGCTCAGACGAAGACTGGGCGCAGACTTCAGGCCGAAGGGGAAGGTGTCGTGGCGCAACGCTGTCTGCGCCGAGCGTTGAGCTCGTTCGCAGATCTCCAGGGTTTCCCTCATCGAGCCAATGATGTTATCCATCCCCTGGACGAGGTCACAGGGTTTGGGCGGGTGGGTCTCCGATACTAGATCGGGAACAGGAACAGCGGCGGGCGCCGTGACGACCTTCTCAGAGGTCGCTGGAGGAGTCAAGGCTGCCGGGGCAGGTGAGGTCGCCGTGAAGGATCCAAAAGCAGATCTCTACAGGGTCGGCGAGGAAGGCCGCCATGCTCGCCGGGAAGACGACGCCAGATTGGGCCACCATGCTACACAGCGAGTTCCCGATCGCCCCTACCTGACGCACCAACTGTCAGGGGGGTGAGACCTGGACATATCCGCTAGAGGGTTGCCCTAGTGGTTTGCAGGTTAATGGAGGATCGGGACCTAAGAGCGTAGGTGGTTATGCACGTGGTGCACACGGAGCTAGGCGAGTATGGCGGCGAAGAACAGGGAGACAAGGGTTTATACTGGTTCAGGCCTCCGGAGAGTAAAACCCTACGTCCAGTTGTGGTGGATTATGCGAGGATGAAGATGAGTTGTCCTGTGCATGGAGCCCTAGGCCGCCTTATATGGGGGACGGGCTAGGGTTTGCATGCGCAGGTCGGTTGACCCGTGTCGGGGTCGGTTACAACTGTGGGAAGCTTATCTCCCGGATTACAAGGAGTATCCCGTGATACTCGGAGCTACAGGCGGCGGCGCGCCAGGTCGTCGTGTCTTGTCTTGCACGCCAAGGCTTCGCGGATCTTCCGGGAGCTTGATCAGGTCGCTGGGCCCACTTGTAAGGTCGGCGAGTCTTCTGGAAGGTCGGGTCCACTTGACAGGGGCCTCTGGGACACTGGTCGGTGGGGACCCATGGGTACTTATGTCTCTCAACGAGGTGATATCAAGATATGCAAAGTACACACGGATTTGAATGTTGCAGATCCTTTGACAAAACCCCTTCCACAGCCTAAGCATGAGGCGCACATGAGAGCTATGGGTATTAGATACATTCTAAATTAGCTCAAGTGCAAGTGGAAGAATGTTAGAAATATGTCCTAGATGGAATCATAGAGATGATTATATTTCATTATATCCATGACACATTATTCTCTTATTGAATATCCATGAAAGGCGACTTGTATTTGATTGGCAATTATGTGAATTGTTTGTGAAACTCTTTTACTTGTATGGTTATTCAAAAGTTGTTCCTAGTATAAATTAATGACTAGCACATTTATTAGTTGATGACTATGTTTCACAAGTCATGAACATGGAGATGTATAACTAATAATGTGGGCACATGTATGACATAGGGGCTGGACTGACCCAATTTGAGATTTTGTTACATAGTTATCTCTTTACACAACGTGTACGCTATGTCCTTAGACTTGAGATTGTAGCATGTACTCAAGATGTGAATTGACCTACTTAGGGGTTATCAACCGTTACTCCGTAACTGGGTAGTTATAAAGGTGGCTTTCGGGTTTGTCAAGAAGCATGCTGTGAGGCATGGTCAATTAAGATGGAATTTGCCCCTCTCTACTTGAGAGATATCTCTGAGCCCCTCGAGTGATCGGATCAAGAAATGCATGGCCGTGCTGGGTTAAGTGTTAACCTATGAAAGGATCTGAATCACGGTATCGAGAAAGAGAGGTCAGCTTGGAGCTAGACCAAATATCGTGAGGCAAAGGGAATAACATGTATGCTACGATGTGATGGTTCGTCTGATATGATCTTTACATATGCATAGGAGTTGACACGTCTTGTTAGAGGCCGCTGTCAACTATTGGTCGAGTAGGAGTACTCGAGCCATGTCTATGTGTGCGTGAACCCGTAGGGTCACACACTTAAGGGATTGGAAGTCGAATGAGGATGTACTTGCATAGTTGACTCTAGTGCAAGTGGGAGACTATTGGAGATATGCCCTAGAGCCAACTGGATTAGATCCATTAGTGGGTTCAGATGGATTTGATCCATTGGGTTGTAAAAGTCATAATGGGCCACAATTGTTGTAAAGCCCATTATCGTTGGAAGGGGTGCACCATCTATTAGTCCCGTATTACTAATGGACGATGGTGTGCGGGATTTTCCCCTCATAAATATGGACCATACTCCCTGACTTGGATGACTCTTGAGCAACAGCCGCACCGCCCACTCCTCGTCGCGCCCGCGGACCTAGCAGTCCGGTGTGCGACACTTCCTTCCCGTACGTGTGGATACCTTGGAGGTGCTACGTTTGGAGCACAAGGACGAACCGCACGTGAAGGACCAGGCGGATGTGAGCAACTGCACTGTCCGCTACCCTCGACGCGTTCATCTACATCAAGACGGTTCCGTTGCATCTACGCGTCTAGTGGTAATCCCGTGATCTTTGACAACAGTCGTTCCTGTTTTATGGGGAAATTTTGTTTTGCGCTAGCGTAGCCTCCTCGTATCCCTTCAATTGTGTGGTTAATTAAGTTTCCTCAAGGGTGGTTGATCAATAACTATCCAAACTTCTGAAATTTCGTTTTTCTCAGACCTTAAAACAAATATACAACAGTGCAGCACAAGAATCAACAAGTGCACGAATGGAGAGGGTGAAGATTCTTGGCTTGCTTGCTAAGAAAAACGACGTCAATGAATCAGAACCAACAAGAAGCCTCTCCTACAGATCTAGGATAGCACATGAGCATGTGTTTAACCTAGCAAGAAGTGAAGAGGCCGAGGAGAGGGGAGGGAAGGGAAGGAGGGGGATATGCACCTGAGGAGCCGAATCGAGGCCAGAGTTGGAGTAGCAGTCCCGGCCGCCGCCGCCACCGCTGCGTGACGAACCTTATAACAAGAGAAAAAGGAATGGGGAGGGGAAGAGGTGGATGGAGGAGATGGAAGGAAGGGAGGGAGCACGGGCGCTGCGACTCGGTGGCGGCAACGTCGCCTTTGCGGAAGCGCTATGTGCGGCGCCAGTCGCGGGTTTTTGGCCCATTCCACGCCAAAACTCGCCGCCGACCCCGAGCATTTTTTTAGCCCATGTAGCACTCGAATTTTGATCGCACATTCACCAGATCAACGTCCCATGATCAGCCTCCCATCAACCCTAGCACCGCCAGGGCCCGCGTGCAGTGGCAGCTGCACTCTGCAGCAGAGCAGCTCTCCGTTCTTGCCCGTATTTGGAAGGTTTGGAAAAAAATTTCCCTTTAGGGAATCTTTTATGCATGAAGTACTAAGTCAAATTTATTTGCAAAACCTTTTTACGGATGAGTGTAACTTTTCGCGACGAATCTAATGAGCATAATTAATTAGTGATTTGCTACAGTAATGCTACAGTAACTATGTTCTAATCATGCGGTTAAAGACCTCATTAAGTTACTACTAATTCTGCAACAAAACCGCTCATTCCTGATAAGGCAAGAGAAGCCATTGAAAAGCTTAATCATGCGGTCAAAGACCTCATTAAATTCGTCTCGTAATTTTGCTCGGTTGTGAAAGTAATTTTGAAACTGATTTTATTTTATATTATTAATTAGTGGTCAAAGCTGCATTTAACGGGGTGAAAAGATTTTGAACCCCCATCCAAACACTGCCCTCGTCTACTCCGAAGAGAAGCGCGCCGCCGCCGCCGAACTCGTCCGTTCAGCTCTCCGTTCGACTGCTTGGAAGCACCGTCTCCGGCGCCGGCGAGCAGCCTGGGCAAGCTCGTGCTGCAGCCCGTGCCTCCGCCGCTCCAGTTTTGCTACTCTGGTGAGTGTATCCACCATGCCCTCGCCCCCGCCTCGTCCTTCTTCCCCGTCTCCGGCGGCTCCTCCGCCACGCTAACCCGGATCCGCCGGGCTATCACCGTGACGTTCCCCCTCCTCCCGCTGCCTGACCTGGCCCAACCACCTTCCTCCACTGCCCGGCCGGCGGCGCCGCCATCGCCAGTCCGGAAACAGGTAAATCCCCGTCCCCAAACCCAACCCCCAACCCCCCTTGGTTGCCATCGACACCCCTCTCTCATGCTCTCCTCTGTTATTTCCTCTCCACGAACCAAAGCAGCAGTGGAGAAAATCTCCAACGCGCAAACACCAGGAGCTCTGTTCTTTCTATTCCTTCTCTCTGCCAGCAAGCACGAGCTCAAATGCCAAGCACTCGGAGCAGAGCAGCAGTTAGCACCACATCTCCATCTCCCCCTTTCTGATTCCCTCCAACGAGCAAACATGATCCATGGAACGCAAGGCCCAAGCACACCAGCACCTTCACTCCACTCTGCCACACTACTGCTCTACATCCAGGTCCAAATCCAGTAGCTGCTTGGAATATAGTGGGCGTGCATCAGCAGCTGCTTTGATGGTGAAGGAGTATATGATGGCCGGAAACTGCAGGATTGGCAACTTTTGAGGTGTGGAGCCGTGGAGGGCAGTGCCTGGAGCGTTGAAGGCGCTGGAGCAGTGAGCCAATGACACAGAAGGATAATATGCATCCATCAGATGTGAATTGTTGAGGGTGTAATCATGTTGTGGAATTTTTGTAAGGAATCTGAGTTTCAAGCTGTTACTCATTCGCAAGTAGGCACTTTCCATTTCTTTGTCTGAAGAAAATGGCGGTGCTGTTTGTGTAAATTTCTTATCCCATATATGTACATCTTCGGGAACCTAGAGTTTAGGATTACAAGTTTGAATCACATGTCCTTAATTTATTTTTAGCTACTCAGGTTGCTTACGTTTGTGAACTAGTTCACAGTACACAGTGGAAACAACAATATGTACAACGTGTCTGATTGCCAGTTCTTGCATTATACTTTTTGTAGGCAATACTATTCAAGTAATCTGTTTCTTGGCTTGTTGTTACCCCTCATGATGTCCTGTTTCAATCACAAGTTTTCATCTACTCCCTCCGTCCCAAAATGATAGTCGTTATTGGTGTTCGTGTCACAAGTTTGACCGAATTTGTAGAAAATATGTGCAACATTTGTGTCTTCAAACAATTTTGTTAAAAAACTAGATTCAAATATCTATCTAATAATATTAATTTTGTATCATAAATAGTAATATATATTTTTATATAATTAGTTAAAGTTTTTTCTCGGGAAGCGAAAACGACAATCTTAGCGGGACGGAGGGACCGAGGGAGTAATCTATTTCACATAATTCTGAAGTTAGTGCTCTAGGCTATTCTATGGGCCTGAATGGATCGCAGGTGTTAGTTTCTAACACCTCCTTTGACCGTTAATTAAGGGTATTAAATAAAGTCAGTTTACAAAACTACCTTCACAACTCCCGGGTTAAATCGCGAGACAAATCTAATGAGGCTTTTGACCGCATAATTAGAGGATGATTACTGTAGCATTACTATAGTAAATCATAGATTAATTAGGCTCATTAGATTCGTCGCGTAAAATTGCACTCATCTGTGAAAAGGTTTTGTAAATAGACTTCATTTGGTACTTCATGCCTACAAGATTCTCAGGTGTTAGAAACTAACACCTGGAATCCATTCTGGCCGTATGTTTGATCCCTGCACGCATTTTGTTGGATTAGAGTAGCCTGTTGCTATGCTGTTGTCGTCCTGGCAATGTTCTAGTCTTGTCACTGAAAAAACAAAGAATAATGGAGTTTCACCACTGTATCCTCTTTTGTTTCTATTGCCTTCTTTATTTGAGCTCAGGACTTCTTTTCAACTCCTTAAAAAGGTCAGATTTCCATTTGTACCGGAATCATGAATAGAAATTGATGCACCTTCTTTATTTGAGCTCAGGACCTTCTTTTTTTGGTTTTTGTGTGTGTGTGCGCTACAGCTGAGCGGCTCGGCTGTGCAGCTGCAGCTGCAGCCGCTGAAGTAGCACAAGCGAACAGACGCTTTTCAAGTCCTTCAAAATGCTAAGGTTTCCATTTGTACCAAAATAATGAAGAGAAATTGAGGCACCTGTTAAATATGCTAACAATCACTGTCAAAACTATGGATAAGAATGACACTTGTTGTTTGTCTATGTTGCAAGCTGTCCAAACTGTGGTATTTTCCCTTGGAGTGACTCAATAAAACAGTGTTGCTTGATGTTATTTGTCTATGTCTATCTCTATCACTTGCAAAGTCAGACTTACCTCTAGGCTCCAGCAATTGTGCTTCATTTAGCTACTTGCAAGGGGTCTATTTGTTTCATCGGAAATGGACGGAATTGGAAATGCATTTCTGTCCGGCTTTCATCCCGTGGAATTGGAAAGGGAGATTGTACGTCTTTCTGTCGAAAACGATTTCACCCGACTCGTCCCCAAGTCCCCAACCCCGTCCGTTCCGAGCTCTCCCTCGACATGGACTGGGCTTCCTAGTGCTCCTTGAGACACCGTCCTTTGTCGTCGCTGTGGTGAGCGCCCTCCACACCTTCTTTTCCCTTCCCCCTCGCCAAGGTTTAGCTAGGCGCTAGGCAGAATCTAGACGCTGACCCACTGCCTAGCGCCTAGTCGGGAGTACTCGCGCCTAGGTGTTCCTAGACGTTTTGCTAGGCGTTTTGCAAAATAGTCATAATCAATTAATCAATACATGATACATTAATTTAAGGGGAGTAGCATTCAGAAAAACAGGAAGTCAGTGAGCCTTAAGTCGAAAAAGGCCTATGAAAAGGCCCAACTCCAGCAGCCCCTCCTCCCACCTCCGCATCTCCTCCCACCTTATCCCCCGAGTCCCCGACGGTCCGACGCACGGACGCAGTCCTCCACGCGAATCGTCGCGGCCGCCCGTCGAACTCCGCCGGCGGCGGCTCAGGTGCGTCCTTCTCCTCCTCCTCCTCCGCGTTCCCGCGGCCGCCCCTGCCTATTCTACCGCCGCCGGCCGTCCCTGCCTCAGCCGCCGCCCGTTCCTGGCCTCCGCCGCCCGTCCCTGACCTCCGTCGCTGCCACGGCCGCCTAGGGGTCCGACTACCCCCCCTAGGCGAGGCGACGGGCCTCGACTCGCCACTAGCTGCGCGGAATCGCCGCCTAGCTGAACCTTGCCCCTCGCGCGGGACATCCCCTCCACCGCCCATGCCCGCGCCGCGTGCCGACCACTGCCCACGCTTCTCCCGTCCGTGTACCACCTGTGCCTCGACCCACTTCTCCTAATTTCCCAGCCTTCTCCTTGACATCCCCCCCCCCCCCCCCCTCCTGCGCCGACAGGGACACGCTTGTTAGGAGAAGGGTGCTCTAAAGCTCGGGTGGAAGGATCTTTGCCTGCTCACTGCATCTGCTTGGCGCCCAATTCAGACTCCGTGGGGTTAAATTTGAGAGAAAATGTACAAAGGCAAAGCATCAGTGCATTACTATTACTACTAGATCTTACTTGGTGTTCTTGCCCAGATCTTTTGCCTGTTAGGTAACTGCCAAATTTGGTCAATTCTGAGATTAGGATAATGAAAACATTTCTGATCACTAATTGCTAGATCTCTTCACAGTGATATAGTTACTGATGTAGGCTAGTTCCATGGTTGTTACTTGTTAGCAGTGGCAGCAGCCTAGGTGAGTTCTCATATGAGCTAGAGGTAGAAGAAGGTAAGGATGAGCACGGCACACACACAAACGCCAAGTCCCAGACTCAGTTTTCTTTGTTGCTGCTGAACTGATGAGCCACAGGTGCTTTTCTACTTCTTATGGATAGCAAAGTCAAACTGAGGTACAAACTATGATGAGTGGAACTGCCAAGTGCAAACTACCAATTATTGAGTACTTCTACCAACTACTAGTAATCTAGTACTATACATGGTAGGGTATACTACCTCACTACTCAAATCACTATTGTCCTATACGACAGGCAGTGTGCAGGCCATACAGCCGGCCAAGGAGCTCTACCTGCTCCATTAACATTTGCAAAAGAAGAGATTAGTGAAGAGCTGATTAATTACTTAACAGTGGTAGATGATGTTCAACTGTCGATGATATTAGCTAATCTTGTCATTCAGTCCTAGAATTCATCTTTGTTTTCCAATTAATTCCTGTTGCTTCATTGTACATAGAGCCCCTCAAAGTACATTGAGTGTTTTATTTGTGAGCTAGTCTAGTTTCTTGCTGAGAAGGCAGTGGCAGCTTTAGGAAAGTGTTATTATTTTTCTCCGGAAGTTAGGAGAGCCTGTGAATCCATCTTCAGTCTGGTAGGTGTCGGTTGTTGTCAATGGATTTGTAATCCCCCAGTTGAACCACCAAGCTAACTCAATTTATCAGTACTCTATTCGTTCATTGTGCAGAGTAAACATTTAGGCTATTTTCGTTCTCTTGTACTGAAGATCAGCCTCGTTATTCCAGTTTTCTGAATAAGACTCCCTGGACACTGCATTAGAAGCATGTTTGTATGTTCTTTTTGTGAGATTGGTTTTTTATTCCTTATAAGGCACTGCCTCTGGTGAAAAAAAGTTATCTGATATGATCTGCCAAAAAAAATAAGCCATTTTCTTTTTTCCTCTACATGAATCACATGATGCATCGGCATACATCCAGTACTCTAACTGAATTGCCAGGTTGATTGATTTTTGCAAGGTTAGTCTTGAGTAGATGAAAAATACACAAGTTTTCCATCCCTATTGCCAACCTAAAGTAGCAGGAATATTATTGCTGCGGTGGCAGCTAATAAAACATGCATACAGGCTAATTAGTTTTTTTTATTTAAGTTATTTTTGTGAGCTGGCAAGCTTGTAACACTTATATATAGTTCATTTGTGATAACCAGTAGTTTATCTCCTTTCTTTCAGCTTTGGTTTTAATAAACAAAGTAATCTACTGGCACCTATATATTACTGTACAAAACATGCATGCACTCATTTGTTTAGCTCTTACTGTACAAAACATGCCTCTGGAAAAAAGTTGAGGATTTCAGATTGCCTTGTTGTGCAGGTCCACCGATCCGGAGCCGTGATGGCTGGCCGCTTTGTATTCCGGACACTCTCCTCGATGTCCAGATCGAGAAGCCTCCACGGCGCTCATGCGCCTGCTGCTGTTCGCGCCAGCACCCCAGCCAGCCACAGTACGTCGGTAAGTGCAAACAGTAACCTCCGCCTGTCCAAGTTGGCTAAGTGTGGTTGGATAGAGGTGTAGGTTTGCTCGCCGAAAATGCACTTGTATGCTGGAGTCCCAGCCGAACTTCTCATTTCAGTAAAGCAGAGCCAAAAGCTTTTTGTCTTTATTAATAAGTCATCAGTTATGACCTTATTACCTCCATTTCATGAAGCTGGCGGAATGCAGGTTGCAAGGCACTTCAACACATTCCCATGCTCCCGTCCTGCTGCTAAAACTGGAAGGACAACTTTGGAAAAAGTGGATGTGTAAGTACTATCACCTCTGCTTGTTGTGTTTCCTATAGTAATGCACCTGAGCTTATCATGTCACCAATCTGTTCACTCAATTATCTTTTAATGGCTAAAAGATATGTTAGCTCAAAAGGAAAAAAATCTTATACTTGTACATTGTATCATTATGTTTATTACAAAGTTGGTTAAAACAACAAACTTTAGTAAAGGATATTAGCCAGACTAATTTTGACAGTGTTCAGTGAAACAAATTGACACAGTGCGACGCGCATCTTTTCACAGAAAGCAAAGTTAGTGGCACAACAAGAAATTTTTGGAATGTTGACACAAGAATGTTTTATGTACTGTCCTTTTCCTGTAAGGAAAAGTGACTCTTAGAAATTTTTGTGAAGATGTAGCTTTATGTAATTGAATTCTTCTGCACACCAACAGCATAGTCAAGGAATATGCAAAGTGACTTTTATATGTTTATTCCTTCCATGGTAACTATTTCCTTTTTTCTGTTTCGCAGGAAAGATGATGATAAGTTCTGGAGACGGATCATGGGGTTGTGTGGGTTTGCATGTGTTTCCTGTACTTTCGGGCAGTTTCTGGACGAGTGTGCAAGCAGCTGCAACAACCGGAGTGGTTCACATCTTTGCCCAACCTGCAGCAACGCCAAACGCAGCGTTTGAAAAGTCCTAGAGTCCAGTGAACTCCTTTTGGTTAGACTAGCGGATGGAGCAAGAAACTCGGTGTTAGTCCTAGAGTCCAGTGAACTCCTTTTGGTTAGTCCTAAAGTCCCTTAGGTGCGGACAACAGCAGTACTCTGATGCCATGGAGCATGGACTCTGCTGGATTATGCAATTGTGAATCGTTTTCACGGTACGCTGGATTTGGAATCTGGTTTTGATTTGGAGTGGTGGAATGTACCAAGTTTGGCTCAACTGGTGGAATGTAAACGTGTGTTATCTCATTCCAGGCCCAGACTGTTGCTTCAGCATTTGTGCTTTTTTTTTTACATAAGCAACTCCAAGAGAATGTGTATCCTAATGCTAATACCTTGTTTTGGGAGAAAAGAAGAAAAAAATAGCTCCAACAACTCCCCTAAAGGTTTCCTAATTTATTCGTGATGCTAAAAAACACCACGTCACCGCGAAGATATATGTGGTCTCATTCCGCCCCTAATCGGCCATCTTACACGTGGGACCACTCTTTCCCGCGCGCGAACCATGGCGGCGTGGCAGCGTCGGCCGACGGGCGGCAGCGTTCCTCATCCAGCCGGTGTGGTTCGCCTCCTACCAGGGCACGACAGACTGTCTCCAGGAGCATTCTGCATCTTCATCCCCTATGAAGAAAGGAAAGAGAAAAAAGTGATGCTGCAAAATGGTATGCCTTCCAACGGTGTGCGCATCTCTTCTCGCATTCTCCTCGGTCGTTGGTTCCCGCGGCCAGGCGGAGCAACCGAGGGGCGCCCCCCACCCCGCCGCGACCTCTGCCGCTGTGGAGGAGAACGCCGGGGAAGGAGACGGATGCAGAGATGGAGGAGGACGCCGAGGAAGGAGGAGGTTGCGCCGAGCTGCCGCGCCAAGCAGCCTCCAGCACGCTGCTCTGCGTCACGAGCTGTGGGGCGGGGGAGCTCCGACGGCGGCGCAGATCCAGTTGGGAGGCGGGCGGCGGTGGTGCAGGAGGTGGCGGGGGTGGAGGGAGACGGCCGACGCCCAAGCACGAAGTGGCGGGGGAACTCCGACGGCGGCGCAGATTGACCGAATCGAGCTCCGCCGCCGACCGAATCGACCGCCCCCTCCATCTCCGTCTCCCTCGATTCGGTCTCCGGCGGGGGTGCCACTGCACGGAGCACCGGTCGGCGTACTGGTGCGTCTCCTCGCGGTCGAGCGGGCGGCGGTTGTTGTGGATGCCGCCGGTGTCGAGCGAGAAGAGCACGGGCGGGTGGTGTTGGGTGGGCGCGGGCGATTCTGCGCTTGCTGGCGATCCTGCTCCCTGGGGCCTGGTCGATCTCGAGGAGGAGGGTGTCGTGGTGGCGGGCGGAGGTGAGGGAGGAGGACGGCGACCGAGGGAGCCAAGGAGGGAGGTGAGACACGGTGAGACCCGGATATCCCAGGAATGAGCGACGGAGGAGGAGCAACTGCATTTTGCAGATTGCGCAGCAGCAGCTGCTGGAGGTTCAACAGTAGCCGTTTCTTCTTCAAAGTGAAGATGCAGCACGCGACGAGCATGCTGCTGGAGTCAGTCCCATGCGCCTCGCGGACGCGGTGGCGCTGGGTCCGGTCCAGGACGCCGCTGGTGTGGTCACCTGCGTCCACCCCGAGTCCGGACACCCTGAAGCATGTCGAGTACGGGGGAAGATAGTTTAAGCACAGCGTACAAACATCTTCCGTTCATGTTGGAGATGGCAGGGAGTTCTTCAGGGCTGATGCAAAATCCACTCAACAGCAAAGCGAGAGGTAGACAGCCCAACTAATGGGCCCAATTATGATGACATTGTCTGTTTTGAAATATATTTAGGGGATAGTTATTGGCATTTTGCTGTGGATTGATTCGTTTTAAGCATCTCCAAGAGTTCCTCTAAAACTTCCCCAATACCTATTTTAGAAAAAAATTGAAAAAATTGGACTCCAACAATCTCCCTAAACCTATCCCAAATTATTAGCGATGCGAATCGCGACTCTCGCGACGCGCATATATTCGCGACGCCGATCCGCCCCCAATCGGCCCGCACCCTCCTTTTCCGCACGCAATGGACGCGAGGAGACGCTGTCCAAGTGCGCATCGACGTGAGCACGACGGTCGGAACCCTGTCCGTGACGGAGCAGCACAGGTGCGGCGTGCCTCGAGTTTATGGCTTGGCTGGGGCCTGGGGAACCCGACGGTGGTCATGGAGATTGGAGACAGAAGGCTACGATAAAGCCAAAGCGTTGTTCCGACGGAGCTTTTTCTTGAAGCAGGCGGCGTGATACGATGAGGGCATGTACAACGCCATTTATTGAGCCGTCTATATAGCAAAATATTTGCAAAAAACCCCTTCGCGCTCAGCAGACGGAGTGGGGTCGTCGTCTCGCCAGACGACGGCTTCGGCCCGTGCTCCGAGAAATCGAGGATGCGTTGTAGCATGCGTCTTCTCCCAGCGTCGATCCCGTGCGGAACTGCGGACGCTCATGCTCATCCCTGCGCATGCTATCTCCCCGGTCTCATACTGCCTGTTCTCCGCTGTCCCATCGAGTCCTCGTCAAGGCCAAGACCAGCAGAAGCTAGCACGCCATAGAAGTGTCGAAGTTGGCTTGTACCAGTGCGGCCGGCCAATGGTGTGGCTGCAGTACTATGGCAAGGCGGCAACGCTGCCATCCATATGGGAGCGGCAGCGGCGGCGTTGCAAGTCCCGGCCGGCCATAGCGATGGTTCGTGATCTGTTTGACCAAGGAGCTGATGGTAAGAATACGGAGAAGGAGATGGTTCTTGATGAGAAGATGCCACAAAAATATTTGGACAAATAAATAATGAAAGTTGATGTCAATATTTATATAATGTTCAAGGGTCCTGACGCAAAATAGTCTATTAGCTTCTTATGTTATCAGAAGAATGTGCAAATCAGCTCAAATTTATAAAATTTATTTGAAATTGAAATCAAATCTAAAATTGTGTGCTTCAAAATAATTATGATTTGTTTTGCAACACACCGTTATACAAGGATCGTATCCATACTTGATCATGAATAAATACAAGTATTAAACAACTTGTAGACAGTCAAATAGACAGTCCATTGTATGAGCAGTCTATCTAGTCGTCTATGTGCGAATTCCTAAAACTTATAGATAACTTCCTGTCTGTGGGTTGTACATGTCCTGAGTTGAGTTTGAGGCGACAATCAGCGTAATAGTTTTTGTCCAGGGATCAATCATAATTCGTACGTGTGTGCGCTAGCTAGAGCCTAGAGAGAGCTTTTTTGTGTGTTTTGAAGCTATCTCATCGGTTCTACATGAGTGCTTGCTTTGGTAACGAAAGTCTTTGAATCCGTGAAAGTTCTCCGATCTACACCGCAGGCAAACTAATGGCGACAGCTCCTGGCGACCGGCGCCGGGCGACGTGAGACCTCCTTCCTGGCGGGGCTGGCGGCGACGGTGGAGATCGCGAGGAGAAGTGCATGACGGGCAATTGGGCAGCCCAACTAACAAGCCCAATTACCATAACGTGGTCCGTTTTGAAATATTAGGGACCAATTATTAGCAATCTGATGTGACTTGACATGATTTTGGAGAAATAAAATTTTAGGAGAGCCCCAATACATAGTTTTTGGGGACAATTTTTTGGTGAACTCTTGGAGTTGCTCGGGAAAGAAAATTTTAACATAGTCCCCAATACATCGTTTTGGGAACATCTTTTTAGCAATATCTTGGAGTTGCTCTAATTGCATTTGTACATTGTGCTTCCAAGTGGGAACCAAGAGTGCAGTTCGCTTTGCCAAGTGCGTGTTCCGATCGTCCGATCAAGATCGTGTGTCAGGCAGCACTCGGCCCGTGCGCGCCTGGCCGCCTGTTCTCCTCTGCTCGCGGCCACAAGCGAGTTCCCGGCGAAATATCCCCCCACGAAAACAAACGACGAGCCAACCGCAACCACCAACAACCACTCGGCACCGGCTGGCCCGCGGAGTGCGCCATGGCTGCCGTGACCAGCACCGCCTCCCTCTGCCCGACCACCGGCGGCCTCTCCCCCTCGTCGTCGGCTTTCCGGCGCAATCCCGGCAGCAGCAGCAGCAGCCGCAGGAGGCTGCAGCTGCAGGTCTGCCACTGCCGCCCTGCTCGGTACACAACCTCTACCCACTAGCTAGCTCGACCTCACCGCCAGCACACGTGACGCGGCGGCCTGCGCTTGTTTGGTTGTCGACAGGGTAGAGGGGCTGGACCGAAGGGAGGCCTTGCTCGGCATCGCCCTCTCCGCCGCGGCGGCGCCGGCGCTCTTCGCCCCCGCGACTGCTCTGGCGGCCGAGGCCGGTACTGCAGGGTCCACGTCCTCAGCTCTCGTCGCGCTGCAGTGTCTATCTGTGTTCCTGAATCCTTAGCGATCGATGCTTAATTTCTTCAGTTTGGTGGTTCTGGTGGGTAAGAGTTGCAGGAGGGCTTCACAACGTACGAGGATGAGGCCAACAAGTTCAGCATTGCGGTTCCACAAGGCACGTAGCATCAATCAGTAGGAGCCAAATTCAGTAGCATCGAACATCTTATCTAGATCAAGTTATCCAATGCAAAAAATGAGCCAAATTCAGTCCGTCAGTTGTCTGAATCTGGTGGCAAACAAGAGCAAGCAGTGTTAGTAACCGCTGCTCTGCTTGTGTGCGCAGGCTGGCTGATCGGCGCGGGCGAGGCCAGCGGCATCAAGTCCGTCACGGCGTTCTACCCCGAGCAGGCCGCCGCCGACTCCAACGGTACGTCGTCTGCTTCTCCTACCTTGGTGTCGGCAGTCAGCTGCCTCGCGACGGAGGTCGTGAAGCCGTCGATCGGTGTCGTTGTGAATTCACGAGCTCCTGCTCTGCCATTCTGCCAGTCAGCGTCGCCATCACCGGGATCGGGCCGGACTTCACCAGCCTCAAGTCCTTCGGCGACGTCGACGCCTTCGCCGAGGGCCTGGTACGCGCCCCCAGCCGAGCCTCAACTCTGAACACTGATGCTTTGCTACCAAGTCGTGCTCTGAAATCTGAATCCCTGGCTGATGGCCATGCCTTGCGCTTTGTTGAGCAGGTGAACGGCCTGGACAGGAGCTGGCAGAGGCCGCCGGGGCTCGCCGCGAAGCTCATCGATTCCAAGGCGGCAAACGGTACTAGCTCATCGCCATCTTCAGAACCTGAACGTCTCTGAACCTGACAGCGCATTGCACGCTGCAGGTCTGTACTACGTGGAGTACACGCTGCAGAACCCCGGCGAGCGGCGGCGGCACATCGTCTCGGCGATCGGGATGGCGTCCAACGGCTGGTACAACCGCCTCTACACGGTGACAGGCCAGGTGAGCAGAGAACCCCCAATGGCGGATACACCTAGACCGAACGCTTCAGCAGCCGGATATCACACGCTAAGCTTAGCTACCCCCGTTGTGCTGCAGTACATCGACGACGAGGAGTCGGAGAAGTTCAGGCCCCAGATCGAGAAGGTGAGCTCCGGCATCAATTCCGCGTGCCCTCTTTTTTTTTCTGCCATTGATGAACTCTGAATTGTGTTTTTTTTTCCTTCGACCGTTTCGCAGGCGGTTCGATCGTTCAGGCTGACATGAGATTGCTTCACAATTCGCGCGGCGTAGCATTCAGCGGTGCGCGGTATGCAGACGAGAGATCAGGAGAAGGTGGCTGGATCCAATGCAAAGTTCAGTAGCCAAACTCGTATTCTTGTAACTGTATAAATCTACGCGCTGACGTCTTCTGTCAGACACGTCATTCTTCCACATATCCATAAGTTAGAGAAAAAGGGATTATGTCTCAGATAATGAGGCGTTGTTCCTGCAGAGAAAAGGGAGGGATGATGCATGATTCTCTTTACACCATCGTTGCGAATTGGGCTGTAGTTTGACTGGGTCTGCTTTTCAGTTAGGCCCATAACACGTATGAAAGGGAAATCAGCCCACACCACCGCCGCCGACCTGGGGCTTTTCTTCTCCCGAAAAGCGACACGATTCGAAATTCGAAATCACAAAGGAGCCGTTGGAGCACCTCCTCGGCGGCGGCATCTCAAACGGCTCTCCCCTTCCCCCCGCTCCCTCCCGCATACAAATCCTCCCCCCAAATTCCCAACCCTACGAATCCCCACAACTCCAGATCCACCCACCCCCTGCCACGCCCCCACGCCCATCCACAAACTCACCGCGAGCGAAGGACCGGATCCGAGCGATGGCGACGCTCCAGCACCAGCCGAAGCCGGCGGCGGCGGCGCCGTCGACGACCACGGGCGGCGGGCTGCGCGCCATGGACCTGTACGAGAAGCTGGAGAAGGTGGGGGAGGGAACGTACGGGAAGGTGTACAAGGCCCGGGACAAGGCGACGGGCCGGATCGTGGCGCTGAAGAAGACCCGGCTCCCGGAGGACGAGGAGGGGGTGCCCCCCACCGCGCTGCGGGAGGTCTCCCTGCTCCGGATGCTGTCGCAGGACCCGCACGTGGTGCGCCTCCTCGACCTCAAGCAGGGCGTCAACAAGGAAGGCCAGACCATCCTCTACCTCGTCTTCGAGTACATGGACACCGACCTCAAGAAGTTCATCCGCATCCACCGCGCCAACCACGAGAAGATCGCCGCGCCCACCGTCAAGGTAATAATTTCTCCTTGTCGCCTTCTTCGTGCACGGGAGGTGTTTGCGCGAATGCGTTAGCCCGTGGCTGATCTGATGAACGGTGGTGATGTTGCGCGCTCGGCGTTCGCAGATCCTCATGTACCAGCTCTGCAAGGGCGTGGCCTTCGTCCACGGCCGCGGGGTGCTCCACCGCGACCTCAAGCCGCACAACCTTCTCATGGACCGCAAGACCATGGCGCTCAAGATCGCCGACCTCGGCCTCAGCCGCGCCATCATCGTCCCTCTGAAAAAATACACGCACGAGGTACGAATCCATCAGCCCGTATGGCTGTTTCCGCTTGATCCCTGCTCTTTGGATCCGATTCTCAGCGGAGACTGAATTGCTGTCCCTGCAGATCCTGACGCTGTGGTACAGGGCGCCCGAGGTTCTTCTTGGCGCCACGCACTACGCCAATCCGGTTGATATCTGGTCCGTGGGCTGCATATTCGGTATGATTTTGAGTGATCCTTCAATTTTGTTGACGCGCGAACTGTTTGTTTCAGAATTCACAACGACACATGCATATTCTAATCTGCCTGAAAAAATTGCAGCCGAGTTGGTCACTAACAACCCGCTCTTCCCCGGGGACTCGGAGTTGCAGCAGCTCCTGCACATCTTCAAGTAATATAATCCCCCCAGTTGTTCGTTTGCTGAAAATCCTAAGTGGGTGTCTGAACTCTGAATACTGATGCTGATCCCATCTTTCTGTTTCTGAATGCCAGGTTGCTGGGAACCCCCAATGAGCAGGTGTGGCCAGGCGTTGGCAAGCTCCCCAACTGGCACGAGTACCCGCAGTGGAAGCCCACGATTCTATCCACTCTTGTCCCCGGTCTCGACGCTGATGGCTACGATCTGCTCGGGGTCAGTACTACTGAATCATGAAATTGGCAGATTGTAGGAGTGAGCGAAAAGAAGTGTACATTGTGAGGAGGATTGCATACTAACTTGATCGTGAATTTCTGCAACTGCTGCAGAAAATGCTGGAGTACGAGCCGGCGAAGCGGGTCTCTGCGAAGACGGCCCTGGAGCATCCCTACTTCAACGATGTGAACAAGGACCTGTACTGAAGCGACGAGAGAGAGAGAGCGCCTTCATCAGTTGGCATGCATGGAGGCGGCACAGCTTGGTTGTGTGTTAACATAGTTGTCCTGAAGCAGTGCTTTTGCTTCCAGGGCAAGTAGTAGTAGCGTGGATTGTGTTGTGTGCCACATTCACTTTGATTGTGATGTGGTAAATTTGGAACAATTTCAGCACAAGTTAAACTCGTTTGACGAGTGAGATGGTGTTTCTTGGAATCATCTTCGGTTTGTACAAAACTTATTTTTATCGTGGAATCATCTTGAGATGGCAGTATTATTTGGTGGGTTACTTGTAGCAGCAGCCGCACAAGTTATAGTCGTTGCAGAGTATCGCCCATCGGGAGAGGGGTGACGTGCCGAGTGGTACGTTTTGGCTGTACTGGAGAGGCAGAAAAGGAAGGAGATGAAATAGACCCAGAAAAGAAATGAGAATGAGACAGGTGTGCAACCCACACGGACACGTAAGCAGCGCTTTGACAGTTGCACGCATGCGTCGTCTTCGTCATCAAACATTCAGACTCCTGCCAACCGAACCACGAATCGGGATTTTTTCTTCCCCGAGTAAACGAATCGAGATTTGCGAACGCAATGTATGAACGAGATACTCTCATGGCAGAACGGTGTTGATCTTTTCTTTTCTTTTTTCTTTTTTGCTCTCGGTGTGCATCGAAAAAAAAACTTCAGTGTTTACCTGGGTGTTCAACGTGCACCAGTGGCGGTACTGGTTCCGGAGCGCCATGTGAGTGGTCTGAAACGAGCGCCATTTTGGAAGGCACGGAAAAAGACACCAGGTGTTCTGGACCGTGAAACTAGTGGCCCGTGTTGACACAAGCAGATTTTTCGTTTCGAGGGGATGTAACGAACACGAGCCATGATGGAGACAGGGGCGTAGCCAGGATTTGAACATAAGAGGGTCGAGACACCAAACAAAAATGATATCTAAAAAATTAAGTGCTTAATATGTATGGATGAAAAGTTATTTTACAAATGAAATTACCAAATCATATATTTGATTGTACATGTACAATTTCGCAAAAAAAAAAGTATACGTAGAAGATGGGGAATCCTACATGTTACCATCATGCCGTCTAACAACGGTTAATTATGTTATATGATTCAAATATGCATACATTGATTACACATTGATGCTACTAATTGCGACCACTGATCGAACACTTGTAAAAGAATCTTAGAGAATAAAGATGGATTTGGTGGAAAAAAATTACATGAGTAATTTTTTTGCATGTGAAACACTAAAACATGAAAATACTAGAAGATAGAATGAATCATTATGATCTCATCGGTGGGTTGGTGGGCTGACGATGCTTAGTAGGGGCTCTAATCCTGTAATTACCAGAATACGGAGTAGTTTAGTAGCTCGGGGTACCACATATAGCAGTAGTGTACACGGCAGAGCATAGGGGGGGCCGGCCCCGCCCCCCCCCCCCCCCCCCCGATGGAGCTCAACATCGCAGCGATACCAGCATAGCGACGCAGAGATGCTGTGGACATGGAGTGCGCAGAGACCTACGTGCTGCTACTCCTTACCGCTCATGGTAGATATTCAATTAGGCAGAGGTGAGCCCGGGTGGAGGTGTCCCGGTGTGGTAGGATTGGTGGCACGGATTTCGAAAATAAGTGACTAATTGTATTCAAATACTAATATCTTTTAAAGATTTAACTAAATTAAAATCTGATTGCATATTAATATTTTTGTAATTAAACCTACAAAACAAGATATCGCTTAACTATGTTTCGTCACAAAATAAAAATAACATATAACAAAATTTCTTAAATGTTTGGATTCAACCATGTCAAATTTTGATTATGATCAAATCATGAGAATGATGAAATCATAGGTAAATTATATTTGGATTTTAGTATATGAAATAAGATATTACTTAACTATGTTTCGTCACAAAATAAAAATAGCAACTATGTTTTTTTTTATTTTTGTGACGAAACAAGTGATATCTTGTTTCGTAGATTTAATTACAAAGATCATTAATATGCAATCAGATTATAATTTGATTGAACTATTAGAAAGATATTGATATTTGAATAATACTAATCAACCATCGTTAGATTTTCGCGCACCCAATTCGGTGTGGCCGTGTGACCTCCGCACGGGCACACCTTCGCCGCCGGTCCCGCTCTCACGCGCACCGTAACTCTTCGCAGCGTGATTGATTTGGAGTTAACATAAGCGACGTGTTTTGTTTAAAGCCCGTGTTTGGTAGGGGGTGAAAATTTTTTCACCCCCTATTAAATGTTACTTTGACCAATAATTAAGAGTATTAAATAAAGTTAGTTTCAAAACTAGCTTCACAACCCCGAGTAAAATCACGAGACGAACCTAATGAGGTCTTTGACCGCATGATTAGAGTATGGTTACTGTAGCATTACTGTAGCAAATCGCTAATTAATTATGCTCATTAGATTCATTACGTAAAATTGCACTCATTTGTGAAAAGGTTTTGCAAATAAACTTCATTTGGTACTCCATGCGTGCAAGATTCCCTTTAGATGGAAAAAAAATTTCTCCATCCAAACACGGGCAAAGTCACCGGGGGTCCGGGGCAGGTACACACGGTTCGAGTGGAAGGAAAGTTCAGGAACACCGACGCCCGCGCCAGCCTGCCTTCCTTTCACCCAGCACGCGATGGATCGATGCTCTTCCGTCCCCGTCAACGTCCGCCGGCCGGCGCCCGGGAAAAGCCACCTCGTCTGTACATCCATGGAGAGGCGGAAAAGGAGATGAAATTGACCCAGAAAAGAAATGAGAATGAGACAGGTGTGCAACCCACGCGGACATGTAAGCTGTGCTTTGGCTGCACGCATGCGTCGTCTTCGTCCCAGGGTTCGCCAAACCGCCAACTGGGCGGTTTTTTCAGCTAAAAAAACCGGACCGGTAACCGCCCAAACCGCGCGGTTAGCCGCAACGCGCGGTTTGCTAGGGTCGTTTTGGTCCGGCTAACCGTGGTATTTAGCTACCGTGCCGCAGCAGTTCGCGCGGTTGCGGTCGGTTTGGCGAACCCTGCTTCGTCCTCCTGCCAACCGAACCACGAATTGGGATTTTCACGAATCGAGAGATTTGCGAATGCAATGTATGAACGAGATACTCTCATGGCAGAACTTCAGTGTTCAACGTGCACGAGTGGTACTGGTTCCGGAGCGCCATGTGTTTTGTTTTGGAAGGCACGGAAAAGACACCAGGTGTTCTGGACCGTGAAACTGGTGGCCCGTGTTGACACAAGCATATTTTTTTTATACGTATAAGGGTAACGAACACGAGGATGATGGGGAATCAAGGGCCCGTCGCGTCATCGCAGAGATACCAGCATACCGACGACGCAGAGATGCCTCCCTCCGCTCTTTTGTCCTTTCCCAATTCCCCCGGTATTCTTCCCGTCATGGACGTGGACATGGAGTGCGTAGAGACGTGCTGCTACTCCCTGCCGCTCATGGAATGGGAATCGCTCTCGCGCGCACCGCGACTCTTCGCAGCGTGATTGATTTGAAAGTAATATAGGCGACGTGGTTTGTTTATATTCGAGACTCGAGTCACCGTGGGCTCCAATTCCAGGGACACACGGTTCGAGTGGAAGGAAAGTTCGGGAGCACCGACGCTGCGACGCACCAAGCAGCTAGCCTTCCTTTCACCGCAGCACGCGATGGATCGATGCTCTTCCGTCCCCGTCGAGCGTCGACGTCCGCCGGCCGGCGCTCGGAAAGAGCCACCGCGGCGCGGGTAGCTGGCGACGCACGCCTCGTCGGTATCAAGACGGCCGGCCGCGGCCGGTCAAAAGGCGAGCGTGTTCGCGCGCCGTCGGTGGCAGGGGGAACGCGCCCGCACGGCTGCCGGCACGCGTCAGGGTCAGGGGTGGTGCATGGCATCGTCCCGTGCGCTGCACCTGGCTACTCGTAGCCAGCATATAGCTAGTAGGTGTCTGGAACTCTGTACCCCGACGTTCCTGGAAACCGTGGGAGGGCGACAAGTGTCGAGCGGTCAAGAAGAGCCCAGCAACATGGCCGGCAGCTAGTTTCTCGAGCGCCTTTGCTCATTCGTTCGGTACACTACTCCCCCCGTTCCTAAATACAAGTAATCTTCGATTTTCGTGATGCACGTTTGACCATTCGTCTTATTCAAAATATTTGTGAAAATGGTAAAATAATTATGATATACTTAAAATATATACGATGATAAAACATGTCATAACAAAATAAATAATATTTTCATAAATTTTTTGAATAAGACGAGTGGTCAAACATTATCAGGAAAAGTCAACAAATGCTTATATTTATGGACAGAGGGAGTACTAGGGGACCAGCCGCGTGTCAGCTCCATCTACTGATCCATTCGTTCGTGGGATCAGTGTGTACAGTAGCTAGCTAGCTCAACGAACGTGCAGTGGCCAACCGAGCGGAACGGATGACGGGACGAGGATAGCGACCGTGGAGATGTCCGGCCGGCAGGGCACATGGCTATACTTACGAATCGATAGAATTAGCAAAGAGGAGAGCGATGGTCAGCAGCCACTGCACCGGCCGCGCGATCCGGAGGAACGAGTCAGCGAATCAGAGCTCGACGAAGAGGACGCGGGCAGCTGGGCCGCCCGGCGACGAGCCAAAAGCAAGCGAAAAGCAACGGTGAAAATCGCGGGTTGCGCGTGCATGCGCCGTATCGTCCTTCGCCGCGATCCATGCGTGCACGGCGGCGCCATATGCCGCGGCCGGGCGGCGGCGACGTGAGCGAGCGAGCGAGAGCCAAATTAACGTCCGCACGTACGCGCGCCATACCGTACCGCACCACCACGTGAGGACGCGTAGACACGTCGGGGTGACGGCGCGGGCGGCGTGACACCTCGCCACTGCCCCTATGCCGCCATGACATATGCTCGGTTGCACGCGCTGGAGGTGTCTATATTTTTTCACACGTCTTCGACCGTTAATCAAGAGTATTAAATAAAATCAGTTTATAAAATTATCTTCACAACCCTACGTTAATTCGTGAGACGAATCTAATGAGACTCTTGACCACATGATTAGAGAATGATTACTGTAGTATTATTGTAGTAAATTATGGATTAATTATGCTCATTAGATTCATCACGCAAAGTTGCACTCATCTGAAAAAGTTTTGCAAATAAATTTTATTTAGTACTTCATGCATACAAAGATTCTTTTTTCTCAAACAATTTCAAGAGGAATCTTAACATTGACGGCGAGCACATCCTGTCGACCGGGCATCCCTGGGCCCACCAACAGATTGTCGACTATACCCGGGAGATGAGTTCCTGTACACCTGGATTACTCGTCTAGTGGGCCACGGTGCTGGTACCGTGGACCACAAGGCAAGACAAGACGGACAAGGACTTATACTAAGATTAGGATAGCTTTCCATACCTTGTATAGGCTACTCCGGGTCCTACTCGAATAGTACACTTGTACCAATCCGACTTGTAACCCTGCCTCCCGTGGCATATAAAGCGAGGCAGAGACCCCTCTCAAAACATACGCAATTAATACAGAGCCACGCAGCATACATGACGTAGGGTATTACGCACATTGCGGCCTGAACCTGTCTAATTGTGTGCCCCGTGTCTCACCATCGTGTTCCTGATCTCGGCGAACCCCACCGCACAATCTACTACTTCGGGTACCCCGTCGTAGGCTCGGTGTCTAAAACACTGACAGCTGGCGCGCCAGGTAGGGGATCTCGTCGTTGATCCACTAGCGAACTCGATGGCTCTCGTCACCATCAAGCCGATCGTCGCTTTCCAGCAAGGCGACACCTTCGTTTTCGGCTCCTGGGTTTGCATTGCTGACGGCGCCGGATCGTTCCTGCGTTTCTTAGCGCCAACTCCGGAGTCAAAGCTCAAATCCTCGACGCTTACGCAAGCTTCGATGGAGAATTTCGTCGAAAATTTCAGCGAAATTTCGATCTCTGACCTGCTCAGAGAACTCGAGTCGGAGTCCGAGTACAACTCGACTTCACCTCTTATCCAGCCTGAGTTGCTTTCTTCAGCTTCACAGCTTGCGCTCAGCTTGGATAACATCCCAGCACCACCTCTCTTCGGTCATCGCCATGTCAGTGCCGCTTACCAAGCCGCATTGAAGCGCCTCATGTGCCCTAGCCCGAAGATCGTGCTCGAGTACTCTTCAGATTCGGACGACAACTTCGACTACTCTTCGGATTCCTCTGAGTTCGAGTTCGACTACGGTTCGGATTCTGGTGAAGTACAACAATTGTCCGGCCCTGCTCATGGACTGGAGATCACATCGACACCTGAGGGTAGATTCGTCTACTGGCCTGAGCATGTGCCTGCTGATCTTACACTGGATGATCAGGAACGCTTTATCGCCTGTCTCGACAACTTGCCCTTCCAGTAAGGCGTCAAGCTTGTTGATTATGACACTGATACTGAGCTCATTCAGAGTACGGGTACCTATTCGTCGCATCGAGAAGTGTTTGTCGTTGACGCATCTACTCCGCAAGGGCATCGTTCTAATTATCGTTATCCGGACGATGTATCTGATGATGAACTCTCTGCTAATGCTCCTGCTGATGAAACCGCAGAGGTTAAGGCTGCACGTCGCCAACGCAATGCTGATCGTGGAACTCTTCGTCGGGAACTCGCGGAAGCTCTACCTACCCGTAATCTTCAAGAGGCTTTGGATGCGGTGGCTACTCGTGAGTATCGTACTCCAGAGGAAGCTATCAATGCGATCAATCTATTCGGTCGCTCTATGCCTCGTGACAGGACGGCTGCTAAAGTCGCGAAGCTGGCTGAACTAGCCTACACTATGCTACGACAGAATACCAGTGCACCTAGTCACCATGGAGCAGTGGGGGTGCTCATCGTACTACTCCTACTCCTACTCGCATACGTCCGAAAGCTAGCAACAGGGGCAAGGGCGATGATGGCAGCGTCAACAGCAAGTCAGGAGACTCTCGCTACGATGCTCGCACAACAATCAACGCCAGACGCGCTGAGTGTGAGAAGCAAAAGGATAATGACTCTGATTCTTTTCCTACTTTCTCTACTCGACTTCAAGATTTGTTTCTTCCGGAGAAGTTCAAGCCTTATGGCATTTTCAAGTATGACGACAAGCAAGATCCAAGGCAGTGGTTGCGCTGTTGTGCTCTGTCCATCTCCAATGCTGGAGGCAATGATGATACTAAATGTATCTATTTCCCCTTTGTTCTCGAGCAAGAACACCTCACATGGTTTGAGTCCCTCAAACGTGGCTCCATTGACCACTGGGAACAACTCAAACACCGCTTCACCAGCAACTTCGCAGGTTCTCTGGGCCGTCATGGCACCAGGATGGACCTTGCCCTGATCAAGCAGAAACAAGGCGAAACTCTTCATGAGTACATGCGCCGCTTTTTTGAGAAAAGGGCTACTGTTGTTGATGTCACTGAAAAAGAAGTCATAGACACCTTTCAAGATGGTTTCTATGATGATAGACTTTTCCAAGACTTTGGTCATGCCCGCCCAGCCAACATCACTAAACTCAAGGAGATGATCACTCACTGGGCGGACGAGGAAGACAAAGCTCGGAATCGGTTCAAGCATCTTCGCAACAATCAGAACAACAACAACAACAACAACAATGCTGGTGGAAGTAGCAGCGGCAAGCAGCAGCAGGGCAACCACCAAGGGAATAACTAATCGAGTAATCCCAATCGCAATCGGAAGACCGAGAACACTGTTGCAGCCATGGAAACGACCGCCAAGCCTGAAGATGATCCTCATTGGGCAACATTGACCAAGCAGAAATGCCCATGGCACCCAGAGGGCGATCATACTACAGAGCAGTGTTACCTACTTCGATGTGCGTTGAAGAACACACCTGAACCAACGCATCCAAACCCGCGATATCGCAAACACAAGGGGAAGAAGGCTAACACAGACAAAGACACTGGGTTTCAGAACCCCTCCAATACGGTCAATGTCATATTTGGTGGTATTCCAACCAAGTGCATGCAAAAGCTAGCTCTTAGGGAGATTATGTCCATCCAACCAGCAGCTTCCACTTATCTCAAATGGTCTGAAACCCCTATTACCTTTTCAAGGGCGGATCAATGGACTAGTTTCTCTGAGCCAGGACGATATCCTCTCGTTCTGGATCCAGTAGTGGCAGGCTCCAGGCTTACCAAGGTTCTCATTGATGGTGGCAACGGTCTCAACGTCCTGTTTGCCAAAACTTTAAAGAAGATGGGCCTGGACATCACCAATATGCTTACCAAGACCAACTCACTGTTTTATGGTATCATCCCGGGCAACGCAGCTGTTCCTTTGGGTTCAGTTGTACTACCAGTTACCTTTGGGACCAAGGATCACTATCGCACCGAGTACATCAAGTTTGAGGTCGCTGACTTCGAGACTTCTTACCATACCATCATCGGCAGGCCCGGTCTCGCTAAGTTCATGGCTATCCCGCACTATGTGTATTTGGTCCTCAAGATGCCGAGCCCCAAGGGAGTTCTCTCATTGCAAGGGGATCTGAAGCGTTCCTACGATTGCGATACAGAAACCGTAGAACTTGTCTCGACTACTCAAGTACCCAATGCAATGATGGAAGTCTTCACTGCCGCTAAAAAGCTTGCTCCCAGCGAGCTGGAGGTTCCTGAGAAGACTGACAACAACAACAAGCCTGCACCATCTGGTGACATCCTGCTCAAAGCCATTGACCTCGGTACTGGTGACAGCAGCAAGACGACCATGATCAGTGCACAGCTTGACCCTAAATAGGAAGACGCGCTCGTCAACTTCCTTCGGGCTAACCGTGATATCTTTGCGTGGAAGCCATCTGACATGCTAGGTGTGCCCAGGAGGTTGATTGAGCACTCACTCAACGTCGATCCTAATGCTACCCCCAAGAGACAACACCTTCGGCGCTTTGTTGACGACCGCAGGGCTGCTATCAAGAAAGAGCTCGCTAAACTACTCGTGGCTGGCTTCATCAAGGAAGTTTTTCACCCGCAGTGGCTTGCTAACCCTGTGCTCGTCAGAAAGAAGAATTTTAATGACTGGAGGATGTGTGTCGACTACACTGATCTCAACAAGCATTGCCCCAAGGATCCTTTTGGGTTGCCGCGGATTGATCAAGTCATTGACTCTACGGCGGGCTGTGCTCTACTCTGTTTCCTGGATTGCTACTCCGGCTATCATCAAATTGCAATCAAGAAATCTGATCAAGAGAAGACCGCATTCATCACCCCGTTTGGTGCTTATTGTTATACAACAATGTCCTTCGGGTTGAAAAATGCTGATGCTACATATCAAAGGGCTATCCAAGTGTGCTTCAAGAAGCAGCTTCACAAGAACGTGGAAGCATACGTGGATGACGTTGTTGTCAAGACTAGGGATCCAGACATGCTTATCACGGATCTTGAGGAAACTTTTGCTTCATTACGCGAGTACCAATGGAAGCTCAACCCCAATAAGTGCGTCTTTGGCGTATCTTCAGAAAACTACTCGGGTTCATCATCAGCCATCGTGGCATCGAAGCAAACCCCGAGAAGATTACTGCCATCTCTAACATGCAAGCTCCGACTACTATCAAAGATGTCCAGAAGCTTACTGGTTGCATGGCGTCACTCAATCGCTTCATCTCACGACTTGGAGAACGGGGTCTTCCTTTCTTCAAGTTACTCAAGCGGCAGGAGAAGTTTACATGGACAACTAAAGCTGATCAAGCTCTTTCTCAGCTCAAGGAGTTCTTATCCAAGCCTCCAGTCCTCACAGCTCCTCTGCCCAATGAAGAGCTCTTGCTCTACATTGCTGCGACTACTAATGTCGTCAGCACTGCTATTGTCGTTGAGTGTTGACATTTCTAAACGTCGATCACTTAAGAATAGATTTGGAATCCGTTCTTAGCGTCAGCGCTAGAAATGCTTATTGGCACTTCCCAATGTCACAACTAATTGGCGCAGGTTAGCGTGAACATTGAGAGTTGCCATAGGTTTAATCTAAACGATCATAAACGAATCCGCAAGCACACAGATAAACCATTGTAGCATTTCCCCAAGGAAGGAGAGTATTCCAAGGGTATCGAATCCAAGGAAGGCAATGACGGATATCTTAGACTTATCCTTTTGCTCTGAATGTAAACCAAGAGATAGATATAGGGAAACAACACACTCAAAGGCAGGGGTAAGATAAATGATATAAAGGGGTAGTTTGACACACACACCTCAAATCTACCTCTACTCTAGCACACTACGGCTTAGGGGGAACATACGAGCTAGCTCTAGGTTCTAATGTACTAAACATACAAAGCTAGAAGATACAAGAGATGGGTATGAGTATTGCATGAGGGAAACATGGTTCAGCACCCAGGTACAAACGGGGAGTTAGCCCGCGACAACCAGCACTCTGCGAAACTAGACTTTAGACTCCTACAGCAGGTACCCCAATGCGGAGGTTGCCCTAGGATCCAACAGGGCTGTCACCACCTGAGGACCGACCTCTCGTTACGGGGGGTATGCTCATAACTATCGTAGCCAAACAACCCAGGCACCATGCCTACGTTGCTGCTAGACTTCACCCGGCCCGGCCTATTGTGACCCAGGGTGAGAGCCACCAGAAGACTGGTCAACTAGACCGAGTACCGTAGCTTGAACACAGACCCCATGCAACACTCTCATGCCATCTAACAAGATGAACTAAGGCTAGACATACGAACAGATATGAACTCTCTTATGTCTAATCAACAAGATCAAAGGGTCGTGTTCGTGAAGAACACGAGCCTCTAACTTATGAACAAACACATAAGGAAGGAGTTTATCATCCTTCAAGTGGATCAAAAGGTAGTGTTCACGAAGAACACAAGCCTCTAAATGATAAACAGAGGATGAACTCAAGAACATATCAAGAATATGATCTACCATGACTTTATATGAAATAGCTGAATAACTGAAGTAGATCAAAGTCATACAAAGAAATAAAGATAAAAGAGAACTCATACCTAAACTTCCAAGAGGACTTGGAACCTGAAGAAGAACTACTCTAGCCTACCCCCTAGCCTTGGAAACTAAAAGTGAGAGGAGAATGAGAGAGTGGTGTGTGAGAAATGGGAGCCCCTCCCCTCCTATTTATAGAGGAGGACAAGACTTCCTCGGACGCCCAAATGGCCCCTAAACACCCGGGAGTGAAGCAAGTGACCAATGAGCAACCTCCACGTGTAAGGACCAGATGGGGCGCCACTAAGGCGGTTCGGCCGATCCTAGGATCGGCCGACCCCTTAGGGTGGCCCTACCTGGTGTGCTTCCTCTGAGTGGCTGCCCTGTGGGCCCTATGATCCATCCCCGGTGCATGGCTTGATTTGGTATCTGAGGTGGCCCTTTGATCCATGTGAAGTCCATGTGGCGTCCTCTGATTCGTCGGTGAGTGTCTCCCCTGGATCGATGACGTGTCTTGTTATGTCTCCCTTGGTGGCAGCCACCTCCTCAGCTGAGTTGGCATGGTTGCTTCATAGAAGTGGAGTTTCCATCTCTTTTAAAGGATAAATCACCTACATACAAATAATCTCCAAGGACAAGTGGAACTACATTATTCAAACCTAAATGCTAGTAAATAATGCATATGCCTCCATTTGTGTGAGAATATTGAGGGTTGGAAATGGTGAATTTCCACTGTCAACAAACTCCCCCAAGCTAACCTCTTGCTCGTCTCGAAGCAAGACATTAGAGACTTAGGTTGGTTGATCAGGAGTTGCTACAATGTTGTATTCTCAACTTATGTCAAACATACAGCAAAGTACTCTACCAAAAGTTGAACAAGTTGGCAATGTTCTTACCTTTCGCCTGATACATGGGGCATATAGCTTCACCTGCCTTGGGCGGTTGAGAGACAGAATGGTTATATAAAGAATGCATAATCACTCATACCTTGATTAGCTTAGCAATCCGGAGGTTTTGCAAATTTTTCAAAAGAAAATCAGAGTTTCTCAAATGATACTCTCAGATTGCTCAAAGGTGGCATACTTGTCTCTCAGATTAGCTCAGATTGCTCAAATTTTTCAATGTTGCCTTTCTTCACATCCTACTCCTAATAGGCTTTATGTGGAGCTGTAGGTAGGGAAGATGTGGCATACTTGTCTCTCATATATTGCTAAGTCAAAAACCAGATCCTTGGAAGAAACAAACATACATCCTGATCAAGATGTGCATATGTGTGTGATGAATATGAGCATGGCAAGGTGGATACTAGGCCCGGAATTGGATGCTACATATTGCCATGTTTTATATGAGGGAATGAGGGATTGATGGTAAGGTGGACACTAGCCTCGGAGTAGGTACTAGTTATTACCATCTATATGGTGGAACTATTTCTCTTGTACATATCAATCTCTTTTTCTCCTTTGAAATTTTTTCGAGACTTGGGCTAGCTCTCTTTATTTATTTTTGCCATGCTTTTCTTTTTCTCTCTTTTTTTAGCTAGCCCTTTGTCTCTGTTGGAGATATTTGGAGAGTGATGAATAATACAAAGATTCATAGAGTTTTATTTGCGGAAGAATGCATGAGCAGTATGGAGTAAATGATGAATGCTTAACTTCCAGTGTAGAAGTTTTAGCATGGGTCCCAATCATACAAGTGATTGTGGGACACCCTGGATCCTTCTTCTTCTCAGGAAGGCGGTTGAGTATAGCAGCACTGCACTCCTCCGTGAGTCGTACTACTTCAGTTGTGGGAAGAGCTCGCTTCTTCGTTAGAATGTCCTTGAGATAACGCGCGTAAGTGGGAACGTGTATTGCCTCAAGCAATGGGATGTTGATATAGACTTTCTGAATCATATCCACGAAGCGATTGAACTGTTCATCTATTGTTGCCTTCCTGCTCTTTTGAGGGAATGGCATCACATTGGCTTCTACGAAACCCGGATGTGCTGTCACCCCTACAGGTGCCTTATCTGTTGGTGGCACCCTCCTTACCTGAGGGGATTCTTCCGAGTCGGATGAATCCTCATGGATATTCCCAACCTCTGTTATACCTTTCTTATCTGTCCCTGCATGGTTAGGATACGGTGGATCTCGAGTGGATTTACCTCCTCTCGTGGTCACCGCATTTGCATTTTCAACAGAGGGAACAGAAGCAGCCAGCTGGGCCAACTGAGTTTCTAACATCTTGTTGAAACTCAGCTGACTCTTCTGGGTAGAAGAAAAGCTATCAAGTTTAACGTTGAGGCTTTCCACAGTTTTATCAAGGGCAGCTAGCTTCTTGTTAATACCTTCGTTAATCTTAGCTTGCCCAAAAACAAGATCTCTCAAGGAAGATTGGTTAGGATTGTAAGAGTTACCTTGGCTACCTCCTTGATAATAAGGGCGTTGTTGATTCCACGATTGGCCTCCTTGTTGAGGTGGACGATAACCGTTGTTATTGCCATTCATGTACATCACTTCCTCCTGAGTTTCCGGACAATAGTTGCCTGAATGCCCAGTGCTGCCACAGACTTCACAAGTCATGTGAGAGTCCATAGGTAGAGAAGTAGTGGCCATGGCAGCCTTCTCGCTGGTGTAGTCATCCAGTCTCTTCATAAGAAGATCCATCTTGGCAGTAATCATGTCTGCTTCCTTGACAGTATGAGTACCCCTCGGTCGTGGTTGGAGTCTTTCATCACTCCACCCTTGGTTGGAGACCATCTTCTCCATGAGTAATTTAGCATTATCAACAGTGAGTGAGAAGAATGCTCCTTGAGCAGCAGCATCAATATGGCCTCAGGCTGTCGGAGTCAACCCATTATAAAAACTTTGAAGAATGAGTCAATCTTCCATCCCATGATGCGGACGGGCCAGGACATACTCCTGAAGCCTCTCCCAAGCCTCTGGAATAGATTCACTCGCTGCTTGCTGAAAACCAGAAATCCTTCCACGAAGAGCATTGGTTTTACCCAATGGGAAGAACTTCTTGAGAAATGCCTGTGAACACTTGCTCCAAGTGTCAATAGATTCCCGGTTCGTGTAGAACCATTGCTTAGCCTTTCCCAAGAGGGAGAATGGAAATAGCCGTAGACGAACAACATCCATATTTGCACCCCTGATGACGAAAGTGCTGCACAGCTCTAGGAATTGCTGCAGATGAGCATTGGCATCCTCATTTGGCTTGCCACAGAATGGGCTAGCCTGTACCATCGTGATTAGACCCGTCTTGATCTCAAAGTTTTCAGTCCTCATTACCACCTCAGGGCCTTGCAGCACCTGGTCAGCAGAAGGAGCTGAGTACTCACGAAGTGTCTTCTGGGCCATAGTGTTGGACGTGGATGGTACAAAGGAAGCTGGTTCGTCCTCCGGACGAGTACGACGAGGTGCGCCGAAATGAATTCGAGCTTTCCTCACAAGTGACTCGGGATCTTCAGTAAAATTCCCCGGTAGGTCGAAACCAATCATACACTACATGTCTTCATCATCCAAAGATAAAGGAAGACAATCAAGGTTAGCCTGCATTGAGGGTTGTCCTAACCTACTCAGAGTTTATAAACAGATGCAGAGCATAGTCAAGATAATACTGTGCCTTCCCCGGCAACAGCGCTAGAAATGCTTGTTGACATTTCTAAACGTCGATCACTTAAGAACAGATTTGGAATCCGTCCTTAGCGTCAGCGCTAGAAATGCTTATTGGCACTTCCCAATGTCACAACTAATTGGCGCAGGTTAGCGTGAACATTGAGAGTTGCCATAGGTTTAATCTAAACGATCATGAACGAATCCGCAAGCGCACAGATAAACCATTGTAGCATTTCCCCAAGGAAGGAGAGTATTCCAAGGGTATCGAATCCAAGGAAGGTAATGACGGATATCTTAGACTTATGCTTTTGCTCTGAATGTAAACCAAGATATAGATATAGGGAAACAACACACTCAAAGGCAGGGGTAAGATAAATGATATAAAGGGGTAGTGTGACACACGCACCTCAAATCTACCTTTACTCTAGCACACTACGGCTTAGGGGGAACATACAAGTTAGCTCTAGGTTCTAATGTACTAAGCATACAAAGCTAGAAGATACAAGAGATGGGCATGAGTATTGCATGAGGGAAACATGGTTCAGCACCCAGGTACAAACGGGGAGCTAGCCCGCGACGACCAGTACTCTGCGAAACTAGACTTTAGACTCCTACAGCAGGTACCCCAACGCGGAGGTTGCCCTACGATCCAACAGGGCTGTCACCACCTGAGGACCGACCTCTCGTTACGGGGGGTATGCTCATAACTATCGTAGCCAGACAACCCAGGCACCATACCTACGTTGCTGCTAGACTTCACCCGGCCTGAGCTATTGTGACCCAGGGTGAGAGCCACCAGAAGACTGGTCAACTAGACCGAGTACCGTAGCTTGAACACAGACCCCATGCAACACTCTCATGCCATCTAACAAGATCAACTAAGGCTAGATATACGAACAGATATGAACTCTCTTATGTCTAATTAACAAGATCAAAGGGTCGTGTTCGTGAAGAACACGAGCCTCTAACTTATGAACAAACACATAAGGAAGGAGTTTATCATTCTTCAAGTGGATCAAAAGGTAGTATTCACGAAGAACACAAGCCTCTAAATGATGAACAGAGGATGAAATCAAGAACATATCAAGAATATGATCTACCATAACTTTATATGAAATAGCTGAATAACTGAAGTAGATCAAAGTCATACAAAGAAATAAAGATAAAAGAGAACTCATACCTAAACTTCCAAGACGACTTGGAACCTGAAGAAGAGCTACTCTAGCCTACCCCCTAGCCTTGGAAACTAAAAGTGAGAGGAGAATGAGAGAGTGGTGTGTGAGAAATAGGAGCCCCTCCCCTCCTATTTATAGAGGAGGACAAGGCTTGCTCGGACGCCCAAATGGCCCCTAAACACCCGAGAGTGAAGCCAGTGACCAATGAGCAACCTCCACGTGTAAGGACCAGATGGGGCGCCACTAAGGCGGTTCGGCCGATCCTACGATCGGCCGACCCCTTAGGGTGGCCCCACCTGGTGTGCTTCCTCTGAGTGGCCGCCCTGTGGGCCCTATGATCCATCCCCGGTGCATGGCTTGATTTGGTATCTGAGGTGGGCCCTTTGATCCATGTGAAGTCCATGTGGCGTCCTCTGATTCGTCGGTGAGTGTCTCCCCTGGATCGATGACGTGTCTTGTCATGTCTCCCTTGGTGGCAGCCACCTCCTCAGCTGAGTTAGCATGGTTGCTTCATAGAAGTGGAGTTTCCATCTCTTTTAAAGGGTAAATCACCTACATACAAATAATCTCCTTGGACAAGTGGAACTACATTATTCAAACCTAAATGCTAGTAAATAATGCATATGACTCCATTTGTGTGAGAATATTGAGGGTTGGAAATGATGAATTTCCACCATCAACATTGAGCGGCAGGAAGAAGGTCAAGGCTACCCTGTCCAGAGGCCTGTCTATTTCGTCAGTGAAGTTTTATCAGAATCCAAGGCTCGCTACCCTCCGGTGCAGAAGCTACTCTATGCAGTTCTGATTACTTCACGGAAGCTCCGCCACTACTTCGACGAGTACAAGATTTCTGTGGTCACTAGCTACCCGCTTGGCGAGATATTGCACAACTGGGACTCCACAGGAAGGATTTCTAAATGGGCTGTAGAGCTCGGCGCTCTATCGCTCGAGTTCAAGTCTCGCGCTACTATCAAGTCTCAAGCCTTGGTTGATTTCATGGCTGAGTGGCGGGAAAATCAAGTCCCAACTCCAATTGAGGGTCCAGAACATTAGGTCATGTACTTTGACGGTTCCCTCAAGTTGGAAGGTGCTGGTGCCGGGGTACTTCTGATTTCTCCCAAGGGTGAGCAACTCAAATATGTTTTGCAGATCTTTTGGAAGGTCTCAAACAATGAAGTTGAATATGAAGCTCTACTGCATGGTCTTCTCCTTGCAGTCTCTCTTGGCATTACACGACTACTTGTCTATGATGATTCTTTGGTAGTCATCAATCAAGTCAACGATTCATGAGATCGTAATGCTGAGAACATGGATGCGTACTGTCTGGAGGTACGCAAACTTGAGAATAAATTCCATGGCCTCAAGTTCCATCATGTGGTCCGCGACAACAATGTTGCTGCGGATGTCTTGTCGAAGCTGGGATCTACACGAGCTCAAGTGCCAGCTGGAATCTTCGTCCATGAACTTCACAAACCATCAATTCCGGAGCAACCATCTGCACCTACGACTACTTCAGTTCAACCTGATCGAGAAGTGCTTATGATTGATGTGGATTGGAGAACTCCCTTCATCGACTACATTAAACATCAGTTGATTCCAGAAGACAAGTCAGAAGCCGAGCGCATCTCACGCCGCGTCAAGGCTTATGCTCTAGTCGGAGATCAACTCTACAAGCGAGGCACAAGTTCTGATATACTCATGAAATGCGTTTCTCGCAAAGAAGGCAAGGAAATCTTGAAGGAGACACACAAAGGAATCTGTGGCAATCACGCTTCTTCTCGGACCTTGGTGGGAAAAGTGTTCAGACGTGCTTTCTACTGGCCTACAGCTCTTGCTGATGCAGAGGAACTAGTCAAGAAGTGCCAACGATGCCAATTCTTTGCCAAGCAACAACACGTTCCTGCCTACAAACTCATCACGATACCACCAACTTGGCCTTTCGCTTGCTGGGGGCTGGATATGATTGGTCCTCTCCCAAATGTGCCAGGGGATTCAACAGAGTTCTGGTGGCTATCGACAAGTTTACCAAGTGGATTGAGGTCAAGCCTGTTACCTGCCCCAAGGCTGATCGTGTCCTCGATTTCTTGGATGAAATCGTACATCGCTATGGTTTCCCTAACCGCATCATCACAGACCTGGGTTCGAATTTCAACAATCACCAGTTCTGGGAGTATTACGAGAACAGTGGAATCGACGTCCGGTACGTCTCCGTTGCTCACCCACGTGCCAATGGCCAAGTGGAATGCGCCAGCGGGATGATACTTGATGCTCTCAAGAAGCGACTATACGATGCTGCAAATACCAAGGGCGGCAAATGGATCAAGGAACTACCCAATGCACTCTGGGGGCCGCGCACTCAGCCTACTACCCCCACAGGGCAGTCACCTTACTTCCTAGTCTACGGTTCTGAAGCTGTTTTGCCTGCTGATGTCATGTGGCATTCTCCGACGGTTGATCAGTACGAAGACGGCGTAGCTGAAGAAACATGACAGACCGATGTCGACAGTCTCGAGGAAGCTCGCTGCAACGCACTTGTTCAATCCGCTCGATACCTTGAGAGGATCCGCCACTATCATGACCGCAACGTTAATGAACGATCCTTCAACGTTGGTGACTTAGTCCTTCGTCGCATCTAGAATACGGCAGGACTACACAAACTCAACTCGTCGTGGGAAGGTCCTTTCTCTGTTGCAAAGGTTACTGGCCCAGGCTCATATTGTCTTCAAACTCTTGAAGGCGACGAAGTCGACAACTCTTGGAACATCGACCAGCTTTGTCGCTTCTACCCGTAGGGGGTCTCAACAACCCTCTCCAGACGGCTTCGGCTGTAAAACAACTCGTATTGGGTTTCATCAACCCTTTCCAGGCAGCTTTGGTTGCAACCACTCAACAGACAGCTACGGTTGTCACCACTCGTAGGGGATCAAGATAATCCTCTCCAGACAGTTTCGGTTGTATCTTCTCGTGGCTTTTAGCTGCGAGCACCCGCAGGGGGCTTCATCAACCCTCTCCAGGCAGTCTCATTCTGCGACCTCGTAGGAAGTCATGATAACTCTCTCCAGACGATCCTGTATCGTATAGGACAGTAAGTGGCATATGCTGTCCATGTTCCTATTTTTCATTAAGAGGCTGCGGCCTAGAGTAACACCCTTCTAGTAGGGTCTCAGTGGAACTCTCATACAAGTTGCTGCTACAGCAAGGATGAGTTCATCACACTGTCTCCTACGGTCTTACTCGTTCTTCGGAACATTCTTGCGAGTACTCTCTCACTAGGCTCATAGCCTCAGAGGTACTTAAGACATTGTAGACACTGTACAATGTATTCAGTAATAAAGTTGCTACTCTATACCGACTTGTTACTGTCCTTTACTTGTTCATAACAAAGCCTTCTTTATGCCGCTACAGCTAAGGTGTTCAACTCGTTATGAATAAGTTCTTTTCGAGTACTCTCTAACTAGGCTTGCTAGCCTCAGAGGTACTCAAGACATTGTAAACTCTGTACAATGTGTTTAGTACAAGCCGCTGCTCTACATCGACTTGTTACTACTCTTAACTTATTTCATGACAAAGCCTTCTTTACGCTGCTACAGCTAAGGTGTTCAACTCGTCATGTTTTAAGCTAACGTTCTTCAGAACATATGTACACTTGAGTACTCCTACTCGTGTATCGTATCTCTTTTTTGCAGCCACACACTCAATACCAACTCGAGTACTTGGCCAACACAGATGCATACAAGGGATCCAAATAATTGATTTCTTCAAAGTTTTCAATTATAGTACATAAACACTTGTTCGAGATTACACTTATTTTCTCCCTAGTGTTTCTATTCTACAGGTACATCTAACGGAGATCGATGAACTTGGAGACTGCTTCCGCGATTGGAGAAGTCTGTTGCATCAGCTCATTGAGTCGATCGTCAGTGCAATCTCCAGATCTGCCGTTCATGATGACCGTGAGATCCGCCTCGGCATAAAAAGACTTGATGAAGCTCAGGACTTGATTTGGGATCGAGCAGGCCAGCCTTTGAGCATATTCCAGAATCTTCTTGGGAGTGTCCTTCAACCTCTCCACAAGTGGACGAGGCTGCACTCCAGCGACTCTGGGCTCGAACAGATTTGCCACTGGCTCGGCCACATCTGTCAAGGCCTTCAGCTCTGAGCGTAGGCCCTCGGCTTCTTCAATCTTCTCTTTGAGTGACTGCATGCAACGGAGCAAGTCAGTCCAGCCGGCAATGCGGATATCCATTTCGCGCTCAAGTTCGAAGCACCACACCTTATAGTCTTCTTTCAGATCCATATGAGCTGCTTCTTCACGGTTGAAGGCTAGCTGCCAGTCCAGCGCCTTGTTCTTGAACTTATCAACTTCTTCCGTCAGCTCTGCAAAGGATCAAGACTACTTATCAGATGTGGTGCGCTAGAGCAAAAGTACTCAATGATGATTTCATAAGGGAGATTACCTTTATTCTTCAGGCGTAGGGATTTGTTCTTACCAATAACTTCATCCTTCTTCGCCGTCAGCTTCTGGACTTCATGGTGGTACTCAGCGGCGTTAGCATCAAGTCTCTCCTGCAGCTTCAGAGACAAGGTTTTTTGTTGCTTCAACTCTTCTCTAAGCTGCGTGACTTCCTCAATGTCAGCCGCGTGTTCCTCCAGTAGGCGAGTCTTGCGTTTTGACTGTTTGACTACTTCCTGCAAGGGCAGAATCAACATATGAGCCAGACATAAGATATCTGTAACTACAAGTACTCTACAAGAGACTACTCGAACTTACCGCAAGGAGCTTCTCTACGCCGCGGAACATCTCAGCGTGCACATTCAAATTGTCCTCGTCCAGGCAGGAGTTATCATATGGCATCAAGTTCTCTGCCATGGACTGGGTACTTGTGCTAGCTGCAGAGTACCTCGCAGCGCTACGCAGAGGAGCCGGGTCTTCAATCTGTGGCTCATGCGGCACCATGCGGTTCTCTGGCTGCTCCTCCAGCACCAGATGTGCATCAACATGATGCACGGGGGCTTCCGCGGCTGGGATTTCCTCGTGGTGCAACACTGCTTCGGGATCAACTTCCAAGGCTTCAGTAACCACGGCTTCGATTTCTTTGAGTTGTTGAGCCCTGGGCCTGGAAGTTGCCTCAACTGCCACCTTGACCACGTCGCTCCAGAGAGTCCGCAACGCTTGAGCAGCCTCAGCTTCTGCGGGTACTTCTTGACATTCTGGAAGTACGTCTTCTTGTTGCTCTTGGGGAGCCTGGTCTCCTCCGGCAGCACTACTTCCAGAGGTGCCCCACTTGACATCAGTGTATTTCCTGCATCAACAAGTTGGTTAGCAGAAACAGAGTACATAATCATAATAAGTACTCGAGTACTCGAGTACTTACAGAGCAGCACGAGGCACTAAGACTTTCGGTCCCAGCAAGTCGAAGAAAGAAGGCGCTACCGGCACCTCTGGCACACTTTCCACCGGCAGCACAATTTCTGGAACTTCGGCTTCTTGTTGCTCAAGCGCCACCGTCTCCACGGCTGACGCTGGAACCACCTCGGGTTCTGTTATTCTTGGAGGGTTCCTCGAGAGTACACTAGTTGCACTCTCGATAACCTGCACAAGACAAAAAAACAAGCCATTACAGCATAGAACAAGTATTCAGTGCACAACGACTACTTACAAGGTTCTTCAACACTTACTGTAATGGAGGGGAGGCCCGTCATCTTCTTCACGGCCCACTTTCCCACCGTGGTCCTCTTCTTCCGCGGCGGTAGTGTCACATCATACGCAAGAGATGATGCTGGTCTCTTAGACGATCCCGCGGTGAGGCCACTGGGGATGGGCGCCCCAGAGTATCCGTAGCGGCTCTTCACTTCAAAACGCTGTTGAAGTGTTAAGCCGTCATCGTCGCTTGAGGAGGCGTCCTCCACCAAGACTTCTTCTTCTTCTTGAGCAGCCTGACTACCCTCGGGGGCTTCAGGTTCCGCTCCTGGTGCCTCTTCTTCTGGCGCTTGGAGTGGGTCCTCAGGACGAGAAGGAGGTTCAGATACAAACTTCAAGACATCCTCCTGCGAAAGCACAAGGTAAATATTAGTAACTCGACTACTTTCAACAAAAGTACTCGGGGGCTAAGTACTTGAAGACTTACCAGACATGGAGGGTTGTCTGCACTGAACTCAGGGACAGCTGCAGGAATTCCATGAAGATTCTTGAAGATCTTCTACAGCCGCTCCATCACGAGATCGTCGCTGATCTCTTCAGCAGATAGCCTGGAGCCGTCATCCGCTCCAGTGTACTCGAACCCAAGATGCTCCCGCTGCATCAAGGGTTGTACCCGTCGCTTCATGAAGCTGAAAGCTACTCGTTCAGCAGTCAAGCCTTGCGCCTTCTTCTGTGCAAATCTTCGCCAGCAACTCAGGGATCTGGATGCACTCCTGCATCGTGGGTTCATCCTTCTAGAGCCGATCGTATACTGGCGCGAACATGCTGGGCTTTGGCAGCTGCGGCGGGGCGTTCTCTATGTAGAACCACTTATTCTTCCAATCTTGATTAGAGTCAATTAAGTCGTACTTAAAGTACAACTCCTGTGCCTTCTGGCGCATCTGCACACCAGCAACACCGACTACAACCGGAAAGTTGGCGTTGGGCTGCGGCTTAAACCGGAAAATCTTCCTGAACAAAGCCCAGTGTGGGTGGATGCCGAGGAAAGCTTCGCAGAAGTGCACGTACACCGCGATCTGAAAGATGTTGTTGGGGTTGAGGTGTACGTGCTCCAACTTGAAGAAGTTGAGGAAGCCGCGGAAGAAATCCGAAGATGGCAGCGTCAACCCACGCTCGACGAAGTGCTCAAACATCGGAATCTCATTTGGGCTCTTCTCCATCGGCCACGCATCACCAGCGGCAGAGCTCCAACCGGCAATGGCTTTCTCGCGCAGCAACCCGCCGGCTTCGAGGGCCTTGATATCTTCCTCCCTCATCTTGGACTTCTTCCAAGACACGGCCTAGCTCGGGGGCTTCGTGATGACCACTGTCTTATACTTCGGCTCCGGCAACTGATTTTTGCCACGGCCAGATTTCCTTTTCTGTCCCTTGGATGGCGCGGGCTTCATCCTTCCTGTCACGAGGGTCTTCTTTCGCATTGACCGGAGGACGGCGAAGGGATGGAAGTTGGCACTCTTGGCACTATGGGCGCTCGAACTCTGCGGCGGCTATGGATGCTAAGGGCAAGTGGAAGCAGTGAAACCCTAAGGGATACCCCTTCGGGTATTTATAAAACCAAAACCCTAATGATTCGACTTGGTGACCCTTCGTATTCAACAGATTGATTTCACACAAGCAAAATTTTTTGGCTAAGTCAGAAGGACTAAAATCCAAGACCTACTCGACTCCATCTCGGGGGCTCGACTACTCGCTGGAATTGGATTACACTCAGCTACAGTTCACTGAATTCAGGCCACTATTCTACAGTCAGATTGGATCCTTCAATTCGAGAAAGTACTCGACTCAAGGCTCGGGGGCTCCGTGCCACGTGTCCTTCAGTTTTTTCAGGATTTTACAGGATTATTTAACGAAGACTACTGATTGACCCTCAGCTTGAATTGGCAATTCGAACTAAGCCTCGGGGGCTACATCCATATAGGATGCGATTTTTGTAAATCGCATTCCTATATTATTTCTTCGGATTGTCTACGGATTTTTCGAAGCAAGATCAAAGAGTTCAAGATTGACCCTCAGCTTGAATCCTGGATTCAACCTAAGGCTCGGGGGCTACATTCCATATGGAATGCGATTTCAGTAATCGCATTTCCATATGGATCTTTGATGCAAAGATTTCAAGAATGAAGCGGGTATTATTGAAGACCTTCAAGGGAAGTACTCGGGGACGCTTGGGAACAACTCGAGAAGACTTCAAGACTACTCGTGGAGTTAGCTGGATTACCTTCCAGCATCGTGATGATTTAAGTACTATTGAAGATTGAAGCTTGTAGAACTCGAGGACGCTTGGGAACTAGTCGTGGAGACCTTCAAGACTACTTGGAACATTGCACTCGACTACAAAGTACTCGGGGGCTTGTCGACCGGGCATCCCTGGGCCCACCAACACATTGTGGGCCATACCCGGGAGATGAGTTCCTGTACACCTGGACTACTCGTCTAGTGGGTCACGGTGCTGGTACCGTGGACCACAAGGAAAGACAAGACGGACAAAGACTTGTACTAAGATTAGATAGCTTTCCATACCTTGTATAGGCTACTCCGGGTCCTACTCGAATAGTACCCTTGTACCAATCCGACTTGTAACCCTGCCTCCCGTGGCATATAAAGCGAGGCAGGGACCCCTCTCAAAACATACGCAATCAATACAGAGCCACGCAGCATACAGGACGTAGGGTATTACGCACATTGCGGCCCGAACCTGTCTAATTGTGTGTCCCGTGTCTCACCATCGTGTTCCTGATCTCGGCGAGCCCCACCGCATAATCTACTACTTCGGGTACCCCGTCATAGGCTCGGTGTCTAAAATACTGACACATCCTCCGAGGTTGGATCCAGAAACCACCCAGGTCTCAACTGGTCGAGCGGTGTTGAATCAGGTGGGGGAGCCAAACTATAAGTTTTTCCTCTTCTTCATTTCTTAAAAAATGAAGAGGGTTTTCATGGCGACTCCAGCGGTAGAGGGGCATCTGCCCCCTTCCCCCACTGCTAGCTTCGCGTGTTATACATGATTAGTTACCAATATTGATCAATACCTAGCATGAGCACAAGCGCGATCTCAAACATATACAACAGGGTGCAGCCTAAAGAGTATATATTAAGGATTAGAGATTAGCGTTACGTGCAGAAGCACAGCTTTGTATAGTGCGTGCGCGGATGCGACGAGACGGAACTCAAAGGTCAGTTGTGTGGTTCTTTATCAATCGAGCAGTAGCCAGTAGGTGGCTTAGAACTCCCCCGGCAGTTGGCTCCACCCTGGAGGGAAAATCTTATCCATCTTCTGAAAGATAGTTAACTCTACACCTATATAGAACCCACTAACATCCTAACACCAGCTGCAACGGCCCACGTCGATCTTCTTCCTCTTGTTATCTCCTCGACTCTCTCTCTCTCTCTCTCATTTGCACACACGCACCGTCGAGCAGGTTGTGACGGAGATCTTGCGCGGCGTCGAGTTAGATGGGGCGGCGCGCGACAGCCGCCGATCGGGGTGGGGGTGGAAGGTGGTCACGGAAGAAGAGGAAGAGGAGGAGGAGGACGACAAATGGCAGCATCGCGGCGGCGGGAGGTGGGTGGCGCGGTGAAGCAGCGGGAGGAAGAGAAAGGGGTAGTTCATAGTGCCGATAAGGTGCAAGAGGAGAGAAAAACTATAAGTAAGCAGTTGTTGAGTTGGAACCTATATAGGTAGGCGTTGTTGTGTTGTTGGAAGGATCGATCTAGGACACCCACCATCGACGGGGGTGGATGGGAGAATTGGCATACAGGGGAGGGGAGATCCGGCACGATCCAGCTAGCACCGACGGCAGCAGCCGGCCGCCGGCCAGCCCATGACGCGATCGATGATGCCTGCCGTCGCGCGCCAGGTTTCGCACGAGACGAGGGTCGCCGCGCGTGGCCTCCCAGCTGCATGCCAGCTGGCACACACGTTGAAAGCATGTTGAGGGCGGTGACGTCGACGTCGTCGTACGTTGGGCGTCGCGGACTCGCGGATAAGTAGCGATGGCCCCCGGCCGGACGGATCGATCGTCCTCGATCGCGGCCGCGGATACGCACGGTGATCTCCTCCGTCGTCTGAATTTTCAAGCGTACGTACGTCAATGGATCGAAAAATGTCCACAGCCCAGGGATTAACATGTGCGTCGTCGTTACTCGTCAGCGCCATGCACGGCCGCGTACGTGAGATACGGCAGCGCTAGTTGCCATGCCGACGGACGGCGGCGGCGACCTGGCCGGCCGAGAGCGCCTTAATTACTTTCTTGACACACGACGCCGTGTACAGATCCGGCGGCGACGAACGAGAGGCTCTGCTAGCTCACCGCTCATCACCCATGACGTGCACGGACACGCGCATCGCATGGCGCGCGTGTTCCGACGGCGGAGCCATGTGCATCTCTCCTCGCCGCCGCCGCCGCGCACGTACGTACGCATGGCCGCAGCTAGCAGCCCGCAGGCAGCCACGCGGGAAACGTTTGATTGATCCGGCCGGATCGTATCCTCGATCGCGCGCCGCGGATGCATCGCGTCGGGTGCATGCAGTTGTTGCCGTGGGAAACGTCGCTACGTCGCTGACGTCGATGGTGTGCTGATCGATGGTGTCGAGCGATGATAGCCATCTCGCTCGCCAGCTAATTACTTCATCTTTCCTTCGCTTTTTTATTTAAACTAGCAAACTCGCCCGTGCGTTGCAACGGGAAAGAAAAAATATTTGCTCACAAGCTCTTTGCCCAAAAATATTATTTGCTCACAAGCACTATTTTTATTAAGGATGATGCTGCAAATGAATGCAAGAATAATACCATCAAGTATGAAAACTTTCTTCTTAAGGGAACTTTACATGAGATACATATAATACCACTTTGTCCACACTCCACACTTTCTTCTTTTGGGTCGAAATTAAGCCGACGAGTTCAAATAGATTCATCTCTAAACACCTCGAATCTATCATACAAACAACTGTAAAAACATAATTAAAACAGGTCATACAACCCATAAAACACAAAATTCATCTCTAAGTCGTTTAATGCTTTATATGTAGTTAAGATCAACTATAATTTTTTTTACATCATTGTGTGGTTTGAACGTACTTGTTATTATGTTAACTGAAATCAATTGCATCAGTGTGTTCTCTACAATGGCTGATTTTTTTTTTTCATTTTCTCTCCTGTACCTTTTCTACTTTATCTTCTCAGGGCCCGCCCCACACGTCATTCTCCGTTCTCTCGTTTCTGTGCTCCGATCCAATTAGCCTGACTCGCATCGCACTGCTGCTCGCCTGCTCAGCTCAGCGCCCTGCAGCTCCTCCACCACGCGCTTGCGTCACGCTGTTGTTCCGCTCAGCACCCTGCCACTCCACCCACGCAGGGAGGAGCTCGCCCGGCACCTGCGCTCGGTGGATCTTGCCTGTGGCCAGTAGGGACTGCGCGCGGCGGGCTCGCCCGAGGTCGGAGGGCTGCGCAGGCGAGCGGAACAGGCAGATCTGCCGGCCGGCCGGCGAGTGGATCAGGAGGCCGGCCAGCGAGCACAGTAGGTGAGCGGACGATTTGCAGCTGCGCCAGCGAATCCCCGCACGCCATCTTCCCCAACCTCGCGGCGGAGGAGCTCGCGCTGTACCCATGGCCAGCGGCGCCCGTGCGCGGCTTGGCTCGCCTGATGTCGGAGGAGCTCGCAGGCAAGCGGAACAGGCGGATCAGGCGGGCGCGCGGGATCCGAGCTGCCCGGCCGCTGGGGATGACGAAGGTCAAGGAGGCGAGGACCCGGCCGCCTTCGCCAGCGCCTGGAGGTGGATCTTGGCGGCACTCGAGGTCGACGGCGGCCCTGCTCAAGGTTGACACGTGGGGCGGGCCGTAGGCAAATCCTCTCGCCACCGTCTCTCGGCGATCGGCGTACGCAGCAGGCAGCACTGCAGGCAAGAACGTGTCCCTTCCTCTTCCATGTGCAGCCCTCCTCGGCAGGCGAAGCGCGGCCGGTGGAGAAGCGGAGGACCCCTGCAGCTGGCTCTCCCTCTCTTCTTTGGCGGCGCCAAGCAGACGAAGCGCGGCCGGCAGCGCCCCCGTCCCCGGCCAGCCCCGGCGGCGGCAGCAACAGCTCCTGCCTCCATCTTCGAGCGCCGGAGGAACAGGGGCGCGCGGCCATCCCCATGTGCGCGGCACGGCGGCAGCAACAACACAACTATTGCCTCGAACTCCTGGCGACGTCCAAGGCCGGCTCGGGCGGTGGTGGGGCTCGCGCCGGCGGGTTCGGTACTCCGGTGCGTCGGAAGGGAGAGAGAGGGAGTGGGAGGTGCACAGACGGCGGGGGAAGGAGGCGACGGGGAGAAACAGGCGGACGGGAGGGAGGCACACGCGGGGATCTGAGGGAGATAGAGACAGAGCCAATGACGAGTGGGTCCTACCTGTCAGGACGGACGAAAAAAAGGAGGCGGAAGCAATCCTTGCTTTAAGGTAGAGATACGAAATTAAATAAAGAATGGAGGTGATTTGACATGACACGTTTGGCTTCGATTATATTACTGTAATTTGGAAGCGACGACGCAGCGCTGGGGCATGCACGTCACGTGGAAAACATGCGTGGACGCACGCGGTACACGTACGTGCTAAAATGGCGTGCCATGATGCAGTGTCATCGTACGTACGTCCAGAGGGAGCTCCGTTGCTGTTTGCAACTTCACCATTACCCCTCTCCTACCGACCCGATCGACGCGTGGTATCATTAGCTGGTGATTAGCATTTCTCTAGTCAAAGTGCAACCGAGAAAAGCGGAGGCGATGGTTGCAGACGGACAACCACGTGTGATGCCAACAAGGCGCGCTACTAGTAGAAATCGAGCGCTCTGATCGTGACGTGTCAGAGCCCTAACGTTTTCGGTTTAATAACTATATAACATAATAACAAGTGGTTCTTTTTGACGGTAATAACAACAAATTTAAAAAAATGCGTTAGCACGATACGATCTCTCTCTCCTCCTTGTCCTCTCTACACGTTTCTTTCCTTATTTTTTTTCCGAAGGAAAAGGAAAGATCTCCACAGTCCACACGTTTCCAGAGCCCAGTAAAAAGGCAAGAGAGGAGGAGGAGGAAGGAGGAGGTGCGAGAGAAAAGGCCAAGGGGCCGCCCACGCCACCAGCTCGCTTGCCGCGAGCCTGCTTTAGGCCCGTTGTGCGGTAAGCACACCGGCTTGGCTCGTGGGCTGTGGGCTCCACTCCGCTACTGTTAAAAGGGCCCGCGCAGGCCGCTCCCGGCCTCCTCGTGGTCGCCCGCATTCCGAGGAGGAGGTACCCCCGAGACAGGCGCTCCCCCGCCGGTCTCCTCCCCCTCTCCTCCCCGCGGCTAGCGGCGCGGCCATCCCACCCCCACCCTCCCGACCACTGGCACCTCGCCCGCCCACTGCCACCACCGCCTTTGACTTGTTGACCGACAAGTGATGGAGGCGCGCCGCAAGGTGGGGGCCGGCTCCGCCGCGGCGCCGGCGGTGGCCCACCGCCACCCGCAGTCTACGTCGCCGCCCCGGGCGCCGGCGAGATCTAGGGTCCAGGCCGGCGACGCGCTGCCGCTGCCGCTCCGGCACACGAACCTCATCTTCTCGGCCCTGTTCGCGGCGTCGCTCGCCTACCTCATGCGCCGGTGGCGGGAGAAGATCCGCAACTCCACGCCACTCCACGCCGTGGGGCTCGCCGAGATGCTCGCCATCTTCGGCCTCATCGCCTCGCTCATCTACCTCCTCAGCTTCTTCGGCATCGCCTTCGTGCAGTCCATCGTCTCCTCCAGCGACGAGGACGAGGACTTCCTGGGCGTCGGCGGCTCCGGGGCCCCCGCTCCTCCTCCCGTCGCCGCGCCCGCCCGCCAGGCGCCCGCGCCGGCGCGGGCCCAGTGCGCGCTGCTGGGGAGCCCCGCCGCCGCCGCGCCCGAGGAAATGCCGGAGGAGGACGAGGAGATCGTCGCGTCCGTCGTCGCCGGGAAGATCCCCTCCTACGTGCTCGAGACCAGGCTCGGGGACTGCCGCCGCGCCGCGGGGATCCGGCGAGAGGCGGTGCGGCGTATCACTGGGAGGGAGATTGAGGGGCTCCCGCTCGACGGCTTCGACTACGCCTCCATCCTCGGCCAGTGCTGCGAGCTGCCGGTCGGCTACGTGCAGCTGCCGGTGGGCATCGCCGGCCCGCTCCTGCTCGACGGCCAGAGGTTCTACGTTCCCATGGCCACCACAGAGGGGTGCCTCGTCGCCAGCACCAACCGCGGCTGCAAGGCCATCGCCGAGTCGGGCGGCGCCACCAGCGTCGTGCTCCGCGACGGGATGACCCGCGCACCCGTCGCCCGCCTCCCCACCGCGCGCCGCGCCGCCGAGGTCAGAGCATTCCTGGAGGACCCTGCCAATTTCGAGACGCTCTCCGTGGTTTTCAACAGGTGAATTCCGAAACTTCAAAAGGAAATTGAAAAAAAACAATGCTTGATAGCTACATGCCGCAATAGCGTGTGCGCGTTTAATCACAATGACCTTTTTGACTCATGCGTCCGGAGTGAGACAATTGGCACTGGATTAACATACAGCTTATATTCGACGATACGTCTCTCTGATGGAACACTAGTGTCTTAATCAAAACCATTTTTTTTCTCATCTCCCTAGTTACTGTATTTGTAAGGTTTTGAAAATTTTACTATGTATAATCATGACATGAATATGACGTGATGGATGAATTGCTGGAACTAATAACCATCGAATGTGAGCAGGTCAAGCAGGTTCGCAAGGCTGCAGCGAGTGCAGTGCGCGATGGCGGGGAGGAACCTGTATATGAGATTCACCTGCAGCACAGGGGATGCCATGGGGATGAACATGATCTCAAAGGGCGTGCAGAATGTGCTGGATTTCCTTCAGGATGACTTCCCTGACATGGACGTCATCAGCATCTCAGGTTGGCTTTGCTCTCCCACCTTTTGGATACATTGAATTAACACACCTGAATCATGTGGCGTTGAAACTTATTTATTGGATTGTCAATAAGGAAATCCTAAATTCCTTTGATGCATTTAATGTAAGGTACACATAGTCCCTTAAAATTATTCATCATGTTTGATTTGAAATCAAACCACACTGAATAGTCTTCAATGAACAATAAGTACGAAAGACCATTTGGCAATACACATACTATTTGTCCTTTCGAATTTTTGAGGGAAGCTTGAGGACAGAACATTGGCCTGTTCAATTCAACTTTACAACTTTACCTTTTAAAATCTGGATGGTCAGTGAACCAACTTGGCATGACCTAGGAACTTCAAGCATTTCTTCGTAATAGTGCTGCTCATCACTATGAATAGGATGTAACGGGCGACAGAAAGGGCATTGGAAAGGTCTTGTTGATACAACGATGCTGTGCATAAACCCAATACCGACTACGACAGTTTGATTAATCCTTACTCTGAGTAGTTGGAACTACCGTTTCTTGATCGTCATGCATACTACTAAAATGTTCTGGAGAAAGCACACAACCTATCTTTACAAATGTTAGCAGCCGTGATGTACCTTGCACTTCTTATTTGACTATTAATAAATACCTGATTTCATCAGCACAATATTTTGAAAAGAAATAGTACTTCAAGCCTGACTAGTTCACCACTACCAATTTAGCTATGACTTGTTTGGCAATACCTGATTCCATCAGCATAACTTTGGACATCAACCACTCTACAGAATTGTAGATACAAGAGCCCATAACATATTTTACAAATTATATTTATGTTATTTAGTCAGGATAACCAATATCTTTTTCTCCTGAAATCAGGTAACTTTTGCTCTGACAAGAAGCCAGCTGCTGTGAATTGGATTGAAGGACGTGGGAAGTCTGTGGTTTGTGAGGCGGTAATCAAGGAAGAAGTGGTGAAAAAGGTTCTAAAGACCAATGTACAGTCACTGGTTGAGCTGAACACGATCAAGAATCTTGCTGGCTCTGCTATTGCTGGAGCTCTTGGGGGTTTTAACGCCCATGCCAGCAATATTGTGACAGCCATCTTCATTGCCACTGGCCAGGATCCGGCACAGAATGTGGAAAGCTCGCACTGCATCACAATGCTGGAACCCATAAATGATGGAAAAGATCTTCACATCTCTGTCACCATGCCGTCTATCGAGGTACCCAACAATGCCCTCTATTGTATGAAAGTGCTAGCATATCTGGGTTTTGTGCTGGCCATATGCTTTGCCTACATTATGATTGGTCCCACTTCAAATTTGTTTTGCAACAAATGCTCTGCACGCATCTTATGGCCCCCAATGGTCTAATACTTGCACATCCTTTTCGACGAATAATTGACCTTTGAAATCTCTCAAACATTTCCATCTAGCAAGTTCCTAAATAATTCATTAAAGAAAATGTGACATAATCAATGCCGATATTCTGCAAACTGGAACCTTGTATTTTAGTTCTACACTTGTATGGCAAACAGAGTTGGTGTGATTGGAAGCAGTGTGCTTTGTCCCTTCCTTCTTAAGTTGTACTTGTGGCCTAGCTATACAGTCGTTATTTTAGCCTTTTTGTCTAATTTAATGCAATTATAGTTTGGCTACATTTCCTTGTCGGAATGGCCTTCTGATTTGATCCCAAAGGAATATTTTCGCCTGATCCCAACAGAAAGGAACCTTTTATTGTTGTTTTCCTATTCATCTAATCTATTATGATGATGTTACAATGAGGGCCGTTATTCTTTTGTTTTTTTTTTCTCTGTTGATTGTGATGGCATAGCCAAATACTGAGGCACGTCATATTATTTGTTAAACACCCTTTGAAATTATGATCTAAGCGTACAACGATCATCATCCTTTGAATATTTCTGAAATGCAGGTGGGCACAGTTGGGGGAGGGACTCAGCTGGCTTCCCAGTCAGCATGCCTTGACCTCCTCGGGGTGAAAGGCGCGAACAGGGACTCTCCCGGATCAAACGCGAGGCTCCTGGCGACTGTCGTGGCCGGCGGGGTTCTCGCCGGGGAGCTTTCCCTCCTGTCCGCCCTCGCGGCCGGGCAGCTTGTGAAGAGCCACATGAAGTACAACAGATCCAGCAAGGACATGTCCAAGGCAGTGCCTTGATCCGAGATTTGGATCGTTGCAGGGGAAACGGATGTATCCGGAGAGTGAAAAATGCCGTGGAATAAGTTTTTCATGTCCCGTGGAAGCCCAGAGGGTAGGAGGGAGGGACTGATGGCATGGACAGGGCTGAAGGCCTGGTCACTTTCTCAAGAGCCAAAGAAGGATTCCCCATCGACATCAAGTGAGCTGTGAAAAGTTTGCATGAAGCGAAATCGTAAGATTGCGAATTGGCCAGGTGTTTGACCGATTTGTTTCTTGGTGCCGGCCGTGGCCGGCCATCAGTTCAACTTCAACCAAGCCGTGGAGGCATGGAGCCCAGCCGTCGTCGACCCCTGCGCCTGCGCGCTGACACCGGAGAAAAACGAGCTAACCCTCTTTGTTTCGTGTTCATAAAAAGCCTTGATCACCTTTGTTGTAGAAAGTAGTGTTGTAGGTCTTTGTAGTAGATCTCTCTTTCTCACATTACTTCAGAAAGAAGCAGCAGCAGCAGCTTGTGAACCATTTTCTCTTCCCCTTTTCATCTCTGTAACTATTGTTGTTCGATCCAATTTCGCCATCGAATGCTCTGGAAGCTCGGTGTTGTGGCTATAAAAAAAAAGCAGCATGGCCATGGCAGTTTCTTCCAGCTGCATCACCAGCTGATTCTGGATGGGAGTGGTTTGGTTTTGGTCACCGGGATACTGGAGCGTTCGTCCTCACATGCTTGTCCCAGGCAAAGGTTGGTCGGACAGCGACGGAGATCGGGAGATGGGGTCGCGAGGTGGCGTGGCGGACAACCTGCTCCAGAGATAACATTTGCTTTGGCGCCATTATTATCGTCTGGCCTTGGCTGTTTAAAGTAACCGATTCTCTGAGCGTGTGTGGGGGCGGTCGCCGACTCGCCGGCGCGCAAGTTGATCGGCCGGCGACGAGGCCGGAGGGATAGGCCATGTGGCTTGCATGTTGGGCAGGCAGATCGGATCCGCCCCGGCATGGCACATGGCCTGGGATTGCCAGATTTTCGCCGGGGTCCCCTGCGGTGTTCGCGCATGCCGTCCACTTGTCGGGCCAGGAGGCCGAGCTCCGGCTCCCGGCCAAGGGAGGACAGGCAGGCAGATCGCAGCCTGCCTCACAGTCACAGGTTCACAGCTGCTTGCGCGCTACAGGCTGAACCGGTGGGAAAGGATCGCAGTCGCAGGGGATCTCCAGTGATCTCCCTGTTCCGGGCGGTGAGCGCTGCCGCCGCACGGGCACGCGCCGCCCAAGCGAGCGGTGCGTGGCGTGCCCGTGCGCACTGGGCAGTGGGCAGGCACAGCGTGTGTGGGTGAGATCACCGGCTGAGAAACACGTAAAAGTTTGAGAAATCAATCTTTTTTTTAAAAAAAAAGAGAAATACTGATGTTCGCACCCAAAATTGGCACAATACCGATCAGGCTGACGCCACCGGTCAGACCGGTGTCCCTCAACGGTCTGACCGGTGGGGCGTCCTGTAGCCGATCCGGCAACGGCCACACCGGTCTGACCGGTGGGCCTGACCGGTCTGACCGGTGGACCCCGAGTCCGAGTAGAATTGAGGAATTCTTGCGAATTTCGAGTTGTAAAAGGATTCCTTGCGGGGCAAGACCTCCCCACCCTATAAATATAAAGGGCCACGGCCGTTTGAGGTGGAAGAACCCAATCGTACATTACTTTCTACAACTTTTATCTCTCAAACCCTAGCTTTTCCAACCTCGTGCTTTCCTTGTTTGTCTCGATGACGATCAGGGACGTTCTGAGTGGCCTTGCCGACCTCAGAGCAACCCTAGGCGCGCCACCTCTGACGGGGTCCCTCCCGAGGCGGCGATCTTAGGTTTTCACCGCGCCTCTGCGTACACCGGTCAGACCGGTGCCCCTGACCGGTCAGACCGGTCCGGGCAGGAGCTCAGCGAGTTCAGCGTTTCGACGTTCCGCGCGATCCAGCGCTCGTGTGTGTTGACCAGAAAAAGCGTCAACACACTTTTGGCGACTCCGCTGGGGAAGAAAGATCAGGTTGCTAAAACCGTTCAATCTAACCCTAGTACGATGTCTCGGTGTGAGCTCGACATGAACAACATCGTCACTGCGTCGCTGGAAGATCTCTCTCCGGAGGAGCAGCAGAAGTTCAAGGCGCTACAAGAGTACATGCAAGTACAATTCCTAGCTGGCGTCAAGAAGGATCGATCCGGCAAGGTGGCAAGATTAAAAGAGTTCGAGCTGCCGGCGATCAGGCTAAACGACAGCAATATTGAGGTAATTTCCACTGTAAGTAAGAAACCCCCGTCTGAAACTTCTCCTATGAAATCTACAGTGGAAAGTGATGAATTGCTTGCTTCTTACATTGCTCGTCTAGAACGATTAGAGGATCTTGAAAAGGATAGGGCTTTAGGTTTTAATAATAATGAAACTAATAGTAGTACTCCTAAAGCAAATCCTCAGGGGTCTCATCCTAGCTTAGCACATTTGCCTGTAAATAATGGTAATCTTGCATATGGTTTGACACCAAATTCAGCATCTGGTCAGCACCCTCAGTTTCAACCGCACAGGCCAAACATGGCCGCACCGGTCGAACCGATGCAGGGTACCGGTCAGACCGGTGCTATGGAGTTGGTGCCCGATCAGCCTTTGCCAATTTCTGTCGTGCCAAATCAGATGGTTCCTACTTTTTCTAATACAATTAGTAATGTCGGACCTCATTATAGCACGACAATAAATGTACCGGCCTCCAAAAACATTATTCCGGACGATGTGTTTGAAAGTTACAGGCTAGCTCAAGCTAAGATAGCTCCCTATTTAAATAAGATGAATTTGGAGAATCCTCAACCACAACAGCCAAATAATCCTAATTGGGCGGAATTTAATAGATTTAAGGAAGATTTGGCTAATGTGGTAAAAACCAAACTTGGTGTCGATATTGGTAACACAAATTTGTATCAAAAACCATATGATCCCGAGTTTGATAGATTTCCTCTCCCACGTGGTTGGCGTATGCCTGACTTGATTAAATTTAGTGGTGATGATGACCGAACCACATGGGAACATATTAGTCAATACACTGCACAACTAGGTGAAGCTGGTGTCTATAATGCTTTGAAAGTACGCTTATTTTCTTTATCTTTGACTGGCACCGCTTTTGCTTGGTTTTCCTCACTTGCTCCCGGTTCTATTATATCTTGGGATATGTTAGAACGTAAGTTTCATGATCACTTTTATAGTGGGAGCATACAATTAAAATTGACAGACTTAACATCGGTTAGGCAAGGAAGAGATGAGACTGTCTCTGCCTACATTAAAAGGTTTAAAGAAACTAAAAACCGGTGCTTTAATTTGTCAATCACTGATATGGACCTTGCAGACATTTGTCTGAAAGGTTTAAGATCATCTATTAGAGATAAGATAGAGGGCTCTGATTTTCTTTCGGTTGCACAAGTTCAAGTAAGAGCTTTAGTTGTTGAAAACCGAATGAATAAAGAGAAGGATAACTTTAAATCGCGTCGTTCTAATGTTCATATTATTGATTATGATTCTGATAGCTCGAACGATAGTGATAAAGAAGTTTATGCTGCTGAGTTTGTTTGGCCCTCTAAAGAAAAATCTTATTCTTGTTCATCTCTTAAGCCGGCTAGTAAAAGTCGGCAAGAAGAAATTAAATTTACTTTTGATGTTTCCAAATGTGATCGTATATTTGATGAATTGCTTAAATCTGGAAATATCAAATTAACTCATACTATTCCTCCACTTGAAGAGTTGAAAAGACGTGCATATTGCAAATTTCATAATTCATTTTCTCATGCTATTAATGATTGCAATGTGTTTCGTCGACAAGTTCAATCGGCCATAAATGAAGGTCGTTTGACTTTTCATGAGATGCAAGTGGATAAAGCTCCTTTTCCAATCAACACCATGGATCTCCAACAGCCTAAGGTACTGGTTCGGCCACATCAAGCTGAAGCAACTAAAGGCAAGAACGTGATAATCGGGGAGGCTAAGCCCGATTTGAGAGGGAAGGAGCTAATTCGCAAAGTTGAGTATGAGAAGACTCCTGATGGCAAAGAGACCTTCAAGGTTACAGTGAGTGCCTCTGGACATGGGGGGCAAGGGTCGCCCACACCCGCCGATCAGCGACCGTCTGAGCCGTCTCTGGCCAGACCGGTCAGGCCGGTGGAGGTGACCGGTCAGACCGGTTCACCCCCAGGCCGACCGAAGATGATCAAGCCAAGCCGTCCGGAGATTGGAAATTGGAAACTTAATATAGCTAAAAATCAGGGGAGTGGTCCTAAGCCAAAGGTCACTTTCGACATGCTATTTGACAAGTATTCCAAGCAAAAGGCCGTTACAAGTGATTGGCCAGTAAAAAAAAGATGAGGTCACCTACACACTAAGGAGGGTCATCTTCACCTCCAAGGGCTGCTACAAGACTCAAGGGTGAACCATCACAGCAAGGGCAACACTTTACTCCACCATGGGCGTCATCAAGTTCAAATGCACCACGCCCGGTATACGATGATAATGGAGTGATGTGGGTGCCATACCAACAAGCCTTTCATCCTGGATGGGGTGGACAGAAATCAGCTTTTGACAGAATCTTCAGGCCTGTCCAAGACCGATTGGCTCATCGCCGTTCTGGTCAGGGTCACCAGACCCGACCGGTCAGACCGGTCGCTATCACCGGTCAGACCGGTGCGGCCAGAAAAGCTGTGTTACCTCCTGTGAAGCAAGTTTTCAAGCCGAAGCAAAGGGAGGAGGTGCAGAAGATGGAAGTTGATCCAGAGAGGACTACGAATCAAGATATTATTCAGATTGGATCAATGGATGTTCCTATTGGAGAGGGTGGCAAAAGATCGATTGTTCCAAACAATAAGGTTGTGATATCAACTCCAGGGGTGTTTGCTGCTGCTAATGACCATGAGGCCAGTGGGAGTGGTTCCAACTCCAAATACTTCTTACCAAGATGGTATCCTCCCGGATTGACTCGCACACAGAGGAGGAAGCTTCAACGCCTGAGGTTTCAAGAGAAGAGAGAGAAGGAGCTAGAGAAGCAAAGGGACAAAGCTTTCAACCAGTACAGGCCCATGGTACCTCAGGGGAAAGAGTGGAGAGTCAAGACCAGCTCCCAGTCGACACCGGTCAGACCGGTGGAAGGGTCGGTCAGACCGGTCACACCGGTCAGACCGGTGGAGGTCGACGGTCAGACCGACGACCCAGAGACACCGCCCGGTTTCTCTTCTTCAGTTCCCATGGTTTGTGATGGCAAGTCCGCATCGGATACTGCACCAGAAGACGATGAGGAGCTTGTTGACTACAGTTCTTCGCCCGAGCGCATGAATTTGGACATCAACGTGATCCATATGTTTATGGATGGTTATGTGCTTTCGGAGGAGGACGTCGCGCATCTCGACTTTGGGCCAAAGGAAGCTATTTTCCAAAAGCCTAAAGCTACTGAAAATCATCTGAAGGCTTTGTACATGAAGGGACACATCAATGGGAAGCCTATCTCTCGCATGCTGGTGGACGGAGGAGCGATTGTCAACTTGATGCCGTATTCTTTGTTCAAGAAGCTGGGAGGTTCAGATGATGAGCTGATCAAGATCAACATGACCGTCAGCGGTGTGGGAGGAGGCAAGCCGATGGGAGCTAAAGGCGTCGTCTCTATGGAGCTCACCGTTAGGAGCAAGACGTTGGCTACGGCATTCTTCGTCGCTGAGACACAAGGTAACTTCAGTCTCATCCTTGGTCGTGATTGGATTCATGCAAATCAGTGTGTGCCTTCTACTTTGCATCAATTCTTAATCCAATGGGTAGGCGACGAGGTAGAGGTTGTTCATGGTGATACATCGGCTTGTGTTGCAGTGGCCGATAGTCCTACTATGGATAATCATGAGAATCTTAGGTGCTTATCTGGTTTAGATTTATCTAATTTGAGGCTTATTGATTGTACCAAAGATGGCTTTGCTACTGTTGTCATGAAGCCGATCGTTGATCAGGCTAGAACTTCTCTGTCGATTTGATGGATGCAAATCTGGAGTGGTTGCAACAGAGGCGAGAGCACTATCGGACGCATAAGAACGATATGTGTGAGGCCATCGAAGACTTTGATGATTTGAGCAAGTTAGGACAAGGATTTACGTCGGCTGATCCTTTAGAGGAGGTTGATATTGGTGATGGCACTATACCTAGGCCGACATTTGTAAACAAGAATCTTGATCCGTTGTTTAAATCTGAGTTAATAAAGTTGTTAAAGGAGTATGTTGATTGCTTTGCATGGAATTATAATGAAATGCCTGGTTTAAGTCATGATTTAGTTGAGCATCATTTACCTATTAAACCTGGTTTTAGGCCTTATAAACAATCTCGTAGAAACTTTAATCCTGATATTTATGACCGAGTGAAAGAGGAAGTCAATCGGTTACTTGATGCAAAGTTTATTAGGCCTTGTCGTTATGCTGATTGGATCTCTAATATTGTGCCTGTTGAGAAAAAAGGAACAAAAAAGCTTCGTGTTTGCATTGATTTTAGAGATCTTAATAGAGCTACTCCTAAAGATGAATATCCTATGCCTATAGCCGATTTTCTTGTTAATGCTGCATCCGAACATAGAATTCTTAGCTTTCTTGATGGTAATGTTGGTTACAATCAAATCTTTATGGCCGAAGAGGATATATCCAAAACGGGTTTCATATGTCCGGGTTTTGTTGGCTTATTTGAGTGGGTTGTTATGACTTTTGGATTGAAAAATGCGGGTGCTACTTATCAAAGAGCTATGAATTTAATCTTTCATGATTTGCTTGGCATCATAGTAGAGGTTTATATCGATGATATTGTTGTCAAATCGGCTGGAAATGATTCTCATTTAGCTGATTTAAGACTTGCATTTGAAAAAATGCGTCGGTATAAATTAAAGATGAACCCACTCAAATGTGCTTTTGGTGTATCGGCTGGGAAGTTTTTGGGCTTCATTGTGCATGAAAAAGGCATAGAGATAGATCCTAAAAAGATTGAGGCAATCCGGAATGTTAAAGCACCTACTTGTAAAAAGGATTTGCAAAAGTTCTTGGGCAAGATAAATTACTTGAGGAGGTTCATTTGTAACTTGTCTGGGAAAGTGAATGCTTTTACTCCTTTACTTCGGTTGAAAAATGATGTTAACTTCACTTGGGGGGCAAAGCAACAAGAAGTATTTGATGAGATTAAGAGCTATTTGACTTCGCCACCCGTTCTTCAAGCACCCAAGAGTGGTATTCCTTTCAAGTTATATGTAGCAGCCGAGATGGATGTCGTTGGAGGTGTTTTGACTCAAGAGACCGAAGGCAAGGAGTACATTGTTGCATATGAGAGTAGAAGATTATTGGACACCGAAACAAGGTACACTTTTATTGAAAAATTGTGTTTATCACTATATCATACTTGTACCAAGTTGAGCCATTATCTTTTACCTAGTACTTGCATAGTAGCATGTCAAACCGACATAATCAAATACATGTTGCATAAACCAATTTTAAGTGGTAGAGTCGGCAAATGGGCTTATGCTTTAGTTGAGTATGATTTGCATTGTGAGCCATTAAGTTCAATGAAAGGTCAAATTGTTGCCGACTTTATTGTTGGACATAGAGTAGATAAGCAACTTGATTTGAATGTCGGTTATGCTACTTTTACTCCATGGAAGTTGCATTTTGATGGATCGGTTTGCAAAGATGGTTGTGGTGTTGGAATTGTTATTATTTCGCCAAGTGAGGCTGTTTTTGAAGCTCTTAACCGATTGGATCATGATTGTACTAACAACCAAACCGAATATGAGGCTCTTCTATTTGGATTGGAAATTTTACATGACATGGGAGTAAAACATGTGGAAGCATATGGAGATTCTTTGTTGGTGGTGCAGCAAATATCCAAGGTATGTCAATGTTTAAATCGTTTTTTAAATGCTTATCTTGATAAATGTTTAGACATCATATCTTGTATGGATGAATTTGTTATCTATCATGTGCCACGAGAGGAAAATCCTAGAGCTAATGCTCTGGCCCAGCAAGCATCTGGTTATAATGTTCGAAAAAGAAATTTTTAAGAACACAAACCGTTGCTTACAGCTGAGTGTTTTGCTCTGGAAGCACCGGTCAGGCCGATACAGCCGACCGGTCTAACCGGTGACACCGGTCTGACCGATGTCACCGACCGGTCTGACCGGTCTGACCGATGTCACCGACCGGTCTGACCGGTCCCCTGGCTCTGGGTCGGCTAACGGCACCGGTCTGACCGATGCCCGTGACCGGTCTGACCGGTCCCCTGGTAAAAATTCCTCCTCGGTTTTTCGTGACAAAGATGAGATGGAGGATTGGAGAAAGCCTCTAGTTGATTATTTGCATAATTCTAGCAGTTCAGTTGATAGAAAAGTCCGACGATGGGCTCTTAAGTTTGTTCTTGATGATGGTGAGTTGTATCGTCGGACTGCAGATGATTTGCTCTTAAAGTGTTTAGGTCCTGATCAAGCTAGGTTGGCTATGGCAGAGGTTCATGAAGGTATTTGTGGTACTCATCAATCGGCTCCCAAGATGAAGTGGCTCCTCAGGCGAGCTTGCTTTTATTGGCCTACCATGATAGCTGATTGTTTTAGATACTACAAAGGGTGTGAAGAGTGTCAAAAACATGGAGATGTTCAGTTGGTGCCTGCTGCGTTGATGCATCCGATCATCAAGCCTTGGCCTTTTAGAGGATGGGGTCTGGATTTTATTGGTAAGATTCATCCTTCGTCGTCAAAGGGGCATTGTTTTGTGATCGTGGCTACTGATTACTTCACCAAGTGCACTGAAGCTATTCCTTTGAAGAATATGACACATAGAGAGGTGATTGAGTTTATTACTGGGCATATCATACATAGGTTTGGCATTCCACAAACTTTGACTACGGATCAAGGGACTTCATTCATATCCAAAGAGGTGCGTGAGTTTGTTGATTCCTATGGTATTAAATTGCTCAATTCATCTCCATATTATGCTCAAGCCAATGGTCAAGCCGAGTCTAGCAACAAGACATTAGTGAAGCTCATAAAGAACAAGATAGAGGACAATCCTAGAAGATGGCATGAGGTATTATCTGAAACTTTATGGGCTCATCGTATTTCTAGACATGGTGCTACTAAGGTTACTTCTTTTGAGCTTGTATATGGTCAAGAGGCCGTTTTGCCCGTTGAGGTGAATCTAGGCGCATATAGACTTGCAAAGCAAAATAATCTTGATGTTGAGTCATATTATGCTTTGATGATGGACAATATTGATGAAGTGACCGACAAGCGTATGGAAGCTTTGGAGGAAATTGAAAAGGACAAAAGGAGAGTTGCTAGAGCATACAACAAGAAGGTAAAAGCCAAATCTTTTCAGGTAGGTGACTTGGTTTGGAAGACAATTTTACCTATTGGATCTAAGAGTAACAAGTTCGGCAAGTGGTCTCCAAGTTGGGAAGGTCCATACAAGGTTGTCAAGATTTGTTCTGGGAATTCTTACATGATGGAGACTTTGCAAGGACAGCGACTTCCAACGGCTCTCAACGGGAGGTACTTGAAGAAATTTCATCCAAGTGTCTGGCAAGATGCTTAATAGGATATGGCCGATTTAAAGCAAAAATCGCTCTTAGACCAAAAAATGGCCGGTGAAGTGTCACATCGACCTTAGAACTATTTTTTAGACAGCAAGCTTTACTAAAAAACAGGGGGGCATATGTTCGCACCCAAAATTGGCACAAGGCCGATCAGGCTGACGCCACCGGTCAGACCGGTGTCCCTCAACGGTCTGACCGGTGGGGCGTCCTGTAGCCAATCCGGCAACGGCCACACCGGTCTGACCGGTGGGCCTGACCGGTCTGACCGGTGGGCCTGACCGGTCTGACCGGTGGACCCCGAGTCCGAGTAGAATTGAGGAATCCTTGCGAATTTCGAGTTGTAAAAGGATTCCTTGCGGGGCAAGACCTCCCCACCCTATAAATATAAAGGGACACGGCCGTTTGAGGTGGAAGAACCCAATCGTACATTACTTTCTACAACTTTTATCTCTCAAACCCTAGCTTTTCCAACCTCGTGCTTTCCTTGTTTGTCTCGACGACGATCAGGGACGTTCTGAGTGGCCTTGCCGACCTTAGAGCAACCCTAGGCGCGCCACCTCTGACGGGGTCCCTCCCAAGGCGGCGATCTTAGGTTTTCACCGCGCCTCTGCGTACACCGGTCATACCGGTCCGGGCAGGAGCTCGGCGAGTTCAGCGTTTCGACGTTCCGCGCGATCCAGCGCTCGTGTGTGTTGACCAGAAAAAACATCAACAACTGACCTTTGAGAAATGAACCTTTTTTAAAAAAAACAAAGAGAAATATCGACCTTCCCTCTCGTCCCACTATTTTTTCAATGCTAAAAAGCATGACGCCCGGAATTAAAAAATTGGACACTACGATATGTACTTCCAATCTTCTCACTTTGTTCGTCTGGCTTATCAGCCACCAGCCAGCGATACTTTTCTCTCAGAACAAATCATCACCAGCCATCAGTCGTCAGCGAGACGAACAGTATTGCATGTTTCTCACTAAATGTTTGCATGAATGAAACATATCATTAATGTTGCCACTTGCGGCGGTAATTTTCTAAACCAGACAAATCACTTAATTAGTTTTTTCACATATTTTGCAATGTTGCGTCTATAAATTTTTTTATTGCACCAACGGAACGTACGGACGCTATTTTTCCAAGAACATAAAGTTTTAACGCTCATCAGCCAGCCTAGCGAGTGAGTTCCTTGGTTATTGTTAGGGCTTGCTCAATGAGTGAGTTCCTTGGTTACTGTTAGGATTTACTCCTATTTGGGTAAAAGAGTACTGGAGTGGAATTGAAGTGAAACGTAGAGGATTGATTGAGCTCAGCTTCCTCTCCAATTCCTTCCATTCCACTCCAATATTCTTCCACCCAAACAAGCCTTTAACGATTTCCGGAGGCCCATTAGTGCAGCGCGATAACGGAATGAAAGGAAACGATGATATCACTTAATGGGCCTCTAGAAAATTTGTGTCACTAAGGCAGCCAAAATGCGGGCCCATGCTGCGATACTTTCACATGGGCGGACGGCCCACCTGAAGTGCATTCTGTTGTATTTTTTTATATATATATATTTTTTTTGATTTTCGAAAAATAAATGGACGAATAAAAAATTTGAGAAATATACATCTGCCGCCGTACCCTTCCTGCCGCCGTGAGGCACGGCGGTAGGAGTGCCGCCAACGGTCGGCTGACCTGTCAGGTGGGGCCAGCTTCCTACCGCCGTACCCCACGGCGGCAGGAGCCCTACCGCCGTGATGCACGGCGGCAGCGTCACCCCTATATAAGGGGGCGACGGCTGCCACCACCCCCTCCTTCCTCCCTCACTCTCTCCTCTAAATCTTCGGCTTTCAACCCTTCAGAGCACTTTTGACTAAGGTATGTTTCTAAATTTAGTTTAGTTTAGTTAGTGTAGTTAATAAGTTTATTTAACTTAGTTTAGTTAGTTTAGAAATTTCAAAAGTTTTAGAAATAGTTATAATTCAAATAATTAGATTAAATTAATATAAAAGTATTAAAAAATTGTTTGAATTAACATAATTCGTTTAAATTGGTTTTAAACTTCTAGAAAATGATTATAATTCACATAATTAGATTAAATTGATATAAAATTCGTAGAAAATAGTTTAAATTCACATAATTCGTTTTAATTCATTTAAAATTTCTAGAAAATGGTTATAATTCACAAAATTAGGTTAAATTGATATAAAATTCTGAGAAAATATTTTTAATTCACATAATTCGTTTGAATTCATTTAAAATTCCTAGAAAATAGTTATAATTCACATAATTAGATTAAATTGATATAAAATTCGTAGAAAATAGTTTAAATTCACATAAGTCCTTTTAATTCATTTAAAATTTCTAGAAAATAGTTATAATTCACATAATTAGATTAAATTAATGTAAAATTTTTAGAAAATATTTTGAATTCACATAATTCGTTTTAATTAGTATAATTCGACTAATTGATTAAATTATGTTATTTTATTTAGCTATGGCTGGACCGTTGGAGTACGTACGGCCGGAGTTGTTCGACGAGGCGGTGGACCGGCACCACCGCTCGTACGTGTCGGCTGTTCTTGGACGTTCGCCCGGCAGTATACGTTTCCGGACCACCCGCACGTTGATGCCAATACACCAGCGGTGGATTCCGAAGTACGTAATTTATTTTTATTATTTATTTATGTTTCTTTACAATAGTAATTGCGTTAAGCAAATTAATTTTATTTTTTTTTCAAGCTACGCGCTGCAGGACTTCTCTCTTTTGCGCGGTTGGTCGAGGGGGACAGGCTACGAGCTAAGGTTCCCCGGGCGGAGCGGTTGACGCGGTTCAGCTACGACGCCCCGCTGATCGCCGTGTTCATAGACCGGTGGCGACCAGATACGCACACCTTCCACTTCCCCGTCGGCAAGATGAAACTCAGTGGGGCAGCGCTGTTCTGGCCGCTACCTACAGGGGGCTGTGTTCGGCAGTGTCGAGACCGGGGAGTAAGGAGGGGATCCTCCTGGGGTGCTGTCTCCTGCTGCAGATGTGGATCCACGAGCGGTTCGACATCGGTCGGCCCAAGGCCGACCTCTCGGAGTACGTGCCACTACCAGAAGACACCGACCCAACGGACCTCCCCACCATGGGTTCTCTGTGGTGCCTCCGGAAGGTAATGACCTCCCTTATCGTTTTATTCGCTTAATGAGTTCTTTAGTTTGATTCAATCAACTTTTCATGTTCTGTGCAGCACGTTTGGGCTGGGGAGCAGGCGAAGAAGGCGTATAAGGACTTCGTGGGTCAGATCGACCGGATGGTCGATGCCCAAGTCAGGTGGACGCCGTACGCTACTGTCATGGTCGCTGCCCGCGCACCACAGGGCCTCTCGTCCCTGTGCTACCGAGTCCAGGCGTACTGGATGACGCGGCGACGATTGGTCTTCGACGTCTATGTCGAGGAGTACGCCGTCCACCGAGTGATGAGGCAGTTCGGCCTCTTCCAGGAGTCGCCAGTACCCGCAGCGCCACGTCTGCCGCCCACAGCGCACAGGTGAGCTACCATTTGCCAGTTATAATTATTTTCCGTTACAAATAGTTAGTTGCAAATAATTTTCTGTTTCATCTATGCTAGGTGGACGCGTAAGGGCGTGTCTGCGGCGACGTCGTTCGTCGACAAGCTGCAGCCGTACGTGGACGAGTGGGCGTCCGCGACGCACGAGGAGAACGTCGTCACCGAGCACCGCCTTCACGACGGCGCGGCCTGGGTAGCGTACCTTCAGTGGTACCTCCCGAGGACGCGGACGCGGGTGACGTACGTGCCTGCTACCCCGCCATCGCCACCGGTCCCGGACCACGACAGGATCCTACCGGACACCACGTACCCGGTCCGCCGAGACCAGACCGCCGACACAGCGGTAAGCTACGATACTGCAAACATATTTCATTCATATGACTTTTCATTATAACATGTGTTACTAATTTTGTGAGCAGCACGACGCGCTTGCTGAGATCGTGCGGCTCGCAGCGTCCACAAGGGAGCAGTGTTTTACCTGGGGGCCTCAGCAGCACCAGCGCACGTACGACAGGATCCTCGATGCTGCGACGAGGTACTCCACCGTCGTGAACTACGTCGGGGCCGCAGAGATTCCTCTCCTTCCGCGCCACCCAGCGTCGTCCTCGAGCTCCGCCTCGACAGCGGCTTCGCAGCCGACGCCTTCCACCTTTGCCGGCGGCTTCTCGGCTCCGACGACACAGCAGCAGCCACAGGCGCAGGGCCCGCACACCTACGTGCAGCGGCCGTTTGTTTCCCCCGGCACAGGTACTTTCAGTGGACCTTATTTTCAACTAATGCACGGAATTGTTGTGTGTTTGTGTTATACTATATTCTAATCGTACAGGGCGACCGCCACTCTTTCCGACAGCCGGGCCTCGACAGCCGGAGACGACGGCACCTAGAGCGCCGATCTTTCCGCTAGGAGGTTTCAGACCGTCGGTCTTTCAGTTTGCGGCGGCAGATATTCCTTCCTCGTCCACTCCGCCTATGTTCCAGCCTGGTAACGACCTTAACTTTACAGTAAAATTCGTTAAGTACGATACGTTTTGGAGAACTAATACTATTCGTTGCAGCCGGTTTCGACGCGACCACCGTCGAGACTCCTGACGAGCACCTGGACTGGGACGAGTTTGGGTACGGCGACATTCTCGTGGCCATGAATGCCCCGCAGGCCGAGGAGGTTGGCCCGTCACAGTTCACACAGGCACCTCCTGTTGGGACTCAGCAGACACAGCCAGTGGGCGGAGTGACCCCAGCGGCCGGCGGAGCGACACCGGCTGGTGCAGGGTCGTCGTTGGCGGGCGGAAGGACACCGGCGGGTGGAGCGAGACCGGCCGGCGGAGGGACACCGGATGCTGCAGGCTCGTCGCAGGCGGCCATGGCGACACCGTCTCCCGACCAGCTCGGACCGCGGGTGGTCAGGCCACCTAACCCCTGGACGTACGCCCAGGACCACACCTGGGCTGGCGCTAGAGCTGTTAGGCCCAAGAGGCACCAGCGCATTTAGATGTAGTAGTACTTTTACCATGATTTTGCATAAACTATTTGTATCTACTCGTTGATTATGATATGATCTTGTGATTATGCTTACATTTATTAGTTTGTTGTTTTTTAAAAAGGTTAAAAGTGTTTTAAAAATGAAAAAATAAAAAAAATAAAAATGGTCTTACCGTCATATGGCACGGCGGTAGGGGCCTGCCGTCGTGGCGCACGGCGGCAGGGGCCTGGCGCCGTGCCACGCGGCCCTGCCGCCGTACCCCACGGCGGCAGGGACTTAACGCCGTGGGGCACGGCGGCAGGGATCCTGCCGCCATGCCACACGGCGGCAGGTACCTAGGGTACGGCGGCAGATGTATATTTCTCGAAATTTTTGGTTCGTCCATTTATTTTTCGAAAATCAAAGAAAAAAATATAAAAAAAATCCATTCTGTTTCTTTCTTCTCCCCTTCCCCACTTTTCTTTCTTGCGGACCAATTCGAGACACGAAGGCAAGGGCGGTCGGGGGTCGGCGACGCGTCGGCGGCAGGTCGGTCGCGGAGGTCGGAGTGGGGGAGATGGCGCCGGCGAGCGGGTTTGGACGGGTGGTGGGCAACGCGCGGTCGTTCGTGGGCAACGCGCTGGGCGGGCTCCGCGGGTGGACCAACCTCGCCTCCTGGACCGTCGCCGGGGGCCTCGCCTACTACCTCTGGGTCAAGCCCACGCGCCAGCTCCAGAAGGAGCAGGAGGTGAGCACTTACCCTTCGTGCGCCCTTTCCTCCCTTTCCGCCGTTCCGGATTACTCGACACTCGACTAGTTGGTTGAGACTTTTAATTGGAAATTTCCCCTCAGATCACGAGCGAGGGCTGCTGCTCTCTTCTGTAGTTCGATCTAGTAGTGCCTGTGACACTGTGTGGTTAGACCCAGGAACTGGTGGATCCACAATCCAGCAGTTTTGGCTTGCTGGTAATTTTGCGTAGGATTGTTGGAAAAATGTTACTGCTGTGTTCCTATTTCTCTGCCAAATCAGGCCATAAGGAATTCAGGTAGCACGGATTACTTAGGCATGGTCTGTTCTCTGTAGATATTATTTACTTATTGAGTTGTGGTCAGGAGCTGTGAAGGCATGGTTCTTGGTTACCTTGGGAAATCAGATTGTGAATCTATAATGGTGCTCTTGTCAACAATAGTAGTGTAATGGTTATTGTTGTGTTGCAGCAAATGCTGCACCTTTGGCATATGATATCTGGATAATTGTAGAGAATACCTCAATGGAGGGCAAGTAATGGTGGTATTGCTCTCACATGAAACAATTTCGTGCAGTGCTTGTATACACAGAAAGTGCAGTTTAATTGTTCTAAAGTGCAGTTTAACTGTAGCGCACTACAGTATGTCATCCAATTGGCATAAGCTTGGCTATTATAAAGTTGATGATAAATGAAACGAACCCTTATTCTTGCAGTTTTTCATGTTGCTCCTGATGGTTTATAAATTTTCCCTCTTTGTTAATATCATGTAGTCATATGCTATTGTTTTTGTATACTTCATACTTCATTCAACTTTGTGATTGGTTCCTCTGAAAATATTTAACTGTGCAAAATGGAAAAACAAAACTACTTCATAGCTGCACCAATGTCACCTTGTTTGTTGATTCACTGAACAAAATTATATCCCTTTTTCTCCAGGAGCGAGCAGCTCTGGTTGCTGCCTCAGATCCTTACCGTTATGTTGAGAAGCGGAAACCAATTCCTGATCCACAGGTAGCTAAATCCATTATTCTAAGTCAGAAACCGAAAAACAAGTTGCTTGACAGATAGGTTCTTGGAGTTATTTCCCTGTGCTAATTCTTCATATGATGACTAGGATACTGGCCTTATATATGGGAAGAAAAGGGAGCCTACAAAATCTGAAGATTAGTTCCTCTGTGCACATCTTGTACCAAAAACGTGCCACCCATTTATGTGCAACAATACAAGGAATGGTTTCTGCGCATCTGCTGGCTTCATGGTAAACGTTTTGTGAAACTGTTGCTTTGTGCTAGCAATGTAAATGGAGTGTTTCGCAGTTTGAGTACTAGAGCCCCAGGAAGTAACTTGTTCACAATCGTCTATCAGGTTTGCTACTTTGCCCATATCAGATCGTGATCCATGAGAGAGAGATGTAAATGCTTTCAGAATAGGGGGAAAAACTCTATACTATTTTTGCTAGCTAGATCTGGATGTTGATATGTTTATGTATCACTGTATCAATGCACACTATAACAGGGGCTATAGTTTATGTTGTTGCATACTGTTTTTGCTAAGTAATAATACTGTTGCTAGCCACACGAACTCATTGATTATACTCTGCCTGTGACCTTCCATGAGCTTTTCTAGCTGAACTGCGATGAGATTGGGCTGATGTTGGCTCATGGTTCTGAGTTTATTCACTGCACGGTTCATGGCTTCCTCTTGGAGATGCTCTTAGTTATAAATTTCTCATTAGTTGTGGCTGCTTTTATGTTACTAGTCATTAGCTTTTTTTTTAGCAGAGTTACTAGTCATTAGTTGTGCTGTTCCACTTAGCATAAATCTGAAACAAAGCCACTTGCATTTGATTTGGTCTGCCTAAAATGCTCAAAAGACCAACTGTATTCTCTGTTTCCCCACAGCTAATTGTTTTTTTAACAAAACGCATAACATGGTCTTTCCTATGTTATTCGTCTCGCAATAATACCAGTGCATTGGTGCAACAATATGATAGTGATCTTGAGCCGTTCAGCACTCCAGCTTCGTCAGGAATTGGGTCAGATCGTAATCCCGGGCACGTCGGCACGTCACCAGATTTCCCCTTGTCTGAAAACCTGTTGCCAGGGTTTCAAATACTGTTGACCGGTCGGTTTTTCGAAAAAAAAACGGTTAACCGGTATTGGAATGTTTTAGGTTCGGTCAGGAGTCGAAAAACCGATCGAGATTTCACTACTGTGCTGGACCGGTATTACGAAAATCGCAGAATTCCGACTGGTAGCAAACGGTATTTTGAACCCTGCCCGTTGCCGAGGGACAAGCTCATCGCTTCGCTTTGGATCGCCGACGCCACGCGAGGACTCTCTGCCTCTTCTTTCTCCCCGCTGCTCGCTTTCGCTGCCGTGTCAGCTCCACCTCCACGCCTTGGAAACCCGAAGGTCACGACTCACGACTCACGAGGGCGCCGGGGGGAAAAGGAGAGCAGGAGGGCGGCAGCAGCCGCCGCCCCCCGCCGCAGCCAACTGGGACGCGCCGCGCCCGAGCCCCGACCCCGAGCCCTCGGTCTCGTTTCCCCAAAAAGAAACCCCCGTCAAATTGCCAGCAAAAAAACAAACAATGGAAGAAATCACGCAAGACCCACCACCACCCAGCGCGTCCCCCCTGGCCCACGCCATGTCGCATCCCGGCGCCGACGCCGCCGCCGCCGCGGCGGCGGCGACGGATCCCTCCCCGTCCCCGTCCCCAGCTCCCCCGCCGCCGACGGTGGTCGAGTGGCCCGAGGGCGGCGCGCTGACTCGTGACTGGGTGGCGGGTCTGACCGCCACGCTGGACTGGTGCTCGCGCCACCTCCCCGCGGACCGCCTCCCGACGGTGCTCCCCGCGGCCTTCGTCCAGCGCCTCGTCCTCGCCGCGGCCGCCATCCTGCACCGCGAGCCCAACCTCGTGCGCGTCGACCCGCGCGGCCAGTCAGTCGTCGTCGTCGGGGACGTCCACGGCCAGCTCCACGACGTCATGTTCCTGCTCCGCGACGCCGGGTTCCCGTCCGAGGAACGCGTCTTCGTCTTCAACGGGGACTACGTCGACCGCGGCGCCTGGGGGCTCGAGACCATGCTTCTCCTTCTCGCTTGGAAGGTAATTCCGTAGATTCGACTTGTCTATAAGCTTGTTTGATTGATGTCCCTCCCTAGCACATGAGGGTTTCGATTCCGTTTTCTTTTGTTGTTGGTTCCACGAAATCGGTAGAATCTCCATAGGTGCTGCAAGCAAGCCTAGTTTTAGTTAGCAATTGATTCTGAATTTGCTCATTTAGTCATTTCACCCTGTTTATGATTGGTACTTGTTCACACTTCCTCAGCATCCAACAACCGAAATATTAATGATTCAATTCCGCAGTTTCGACTAGCCTATAAGCTTGTTTGATGTCCCCCTAGCACATTGAGGGTTTTGATCCCGTTTCCTTTTGTTGGTGCACCTACGAAATTGGTAGATTTTCCATAGGTGCTGCAAGCAAGCCTAGTTATTAGTTAGCAATTGATTCTGAGTTTGCTCATTTAGTCATTTTTACCCCGGATGCAACTTAACCGAAATCAGCTTAGAATTATGAGCCATGATTCACACTGTTTATGTTTGATATTTGATACTTGTTCACATTTCCTCATTATCTAACACACACTAGCATGCTTGCCTTCCTATCCTGTGGCGCTGGAAATGTATCCTATGCTATATTCTATTTGGCCATTACTATGGTGTACTTTATTCGACCTGTTCTATTCAACTCACTTTATGCTTTCCATTCACAACCTGAAACTGCGGTTCCGTGGTGTTTTCGTTTGGTACTGCTAAATCGATGGCCATAGATAGAAAGGCATTGATATATTTCCATAGGCTCTTGTTTGGATTGGGCTTAACAATTATGAGTTTGCTCATTATTATGCAACTAGTCTGGAATCGGGATAGACTTATGAGGCATGGTTCACAACAATTATTGTTGGTAACTGTTCACGTCTCCTTGCCATCTGACGACTGAAATATTAAAATTGTGAAATGTATTTGGATATTTGACAGTTAACTCACGCAAGCATGATTGTCCTCATTTGGTGTTCCGAAAGTAATTTACACCTAGTTCTGTTCAACCATCACGCAGTGTGAAACATAAAGTGGATGGTCATAATGCGTCTCAATTCTTTCAGGTGTTACTTCCAAATTCCGTGTTTCTTCTCCGAGGGAATCATGAATCCAAGTACTGCACATCAGTTTATGGTTTCGAACAGGAGGTAATGGCTAAATATAAAGATCAAGGCCCTTCGGTTTATCGGAAGTTTTTAAGATGTTTTGAGGACCTTCCACTAGCAACAATAATAGCAGGATGCGTGTACACTGCTCATGGTGGGATCTTCCGTGGGACGGTTGTGCTACCATCAAAGAGATCAAAGAAGGCAAGGAAAGGTCACAAAAACAAGGCTGACTTTACTGTTGATCCGACTGCCATGAGGCTCGGATCCCTGGATGAGTTATTGAAGGCAAGGAGAACTGTTCTTGACCCTCCTTGGGAGGGTCAAAATTTGATCCCAGGAGATGTGCTTTGGTCTGACCCTTCCTTGGAGATGGGTCTTTCGCCGAATAAAGAAAGAGGCATTGGTTTGCTTTGGGGTCCGGACATCACTCAACAGTTTCTGCGTACAAATAATTTGAAGGTTTGTTTTGTTTCATTTATTGCTGTTCCTGTTATATTTGAAAGTTGTTGATTAATATAATTATTTGTTACTAACTAGTGATAATGAAGTGTTAGGGTGCCTGTTTTTCTACTTAAATGCTTGCATTTATATCGCTACATGCATTTTTAGACCCCTCTAAATTTCATCTGAAGAAAGTTTCTGCTTTGTTTAGATTTCTGATCTATAGTAACATGCTATTCTACTGCTATTTGGAGATTTGGATTAGTTGGTTTATCAGTTAGCAGCTTTCGTTACCAAGTTGTACGCAAATCAGGATTTTTAGTTTGTTAAGTTAATTAGTTTGTTAGGGGATGGCTATAAAAGCACATCCATATGATTAGTTTGAGGCAAGAAAGAAAAAGCTAAAAGAAGCAGTCAGAGCTTCTATAGGGAGACTTGGAGAGGAACTAGCTGGTTCTTCCTGCTGTGTGACATTGCTTATTGTTTGCTTCCTTTGGAAATTTCTTACACCAGGACACACCCACTTTGTCCATCAAACTATAGTTTGGATATTGTAACTAGTCTACTGTCATTGACCTGTAGCTAGCCTACTGTGATTGTATCTGATGTTCTCTGTAAATTAGAAAATGATCATTGTAATACATTTTAATATTTTCCAATTATCTCTGAATACAACAACAACAACAACAACAACAACAACAACAAAGCCTTTTGTCCTAAGCAAGTTGGGGTAGGCTAGAGATGAAACCCAAAGGAAACCATGAAAGGCGAAACAAACACACACACACGAAGTGTTAAGGGTAAACAAAGGGTGAAACAGAGGTCATGGTTCAGGCACACTGATGGCTAGTCTCCAAGCACTCCTATCCATAGCTAACTCCTTGGGGATGTTCCACTCCTTAAGGTCTCTTTTAACTGCCTCGTCCCAGGTCAGTCTAGGTCGACCTCTACCTCTCTTTACGTTATCGACCCACTCTAGAACCCCACTACGCACCGGCGCCTCAGGAGGCTTCCTTTGGACATGACCAAACCATCTCAACCGATGTTGAATCAATTTTTCCTCAATCGGTGCCACTCCAACCCTATCTCGAATATCTTCATTGCGGACTCTATCCCTTCTTGTATGCCCACAGAGCCAACGCAACATACGCATCTCTGCTACACTCAGTTGCTGGACATGTCGCCTTTTTGTAGGCCAACACTCGGCACCGTACAACATCACCGGACGAATCGCCGTCCTGTAGAACTTGCCTTTTAGCTTTTGGGGCACCCTCTTGTCACATAGGGCGCCAGAAGCTTGACGCCATTTCAACCAACCGGCTGAGATCCTATGCCTAACGTCTTCATCAATGTCGCCATCCTTCTGTAGCATCGATCCTAGGTACCGAAAAGTATCCTTCTTGGCCACCACTTGCCCATCGAGGCTAACATCTCCAATCTCATGTCCAGTCGCGCTGAAATCGCACCTCATGGACTCCAATTATCTCTGAATGCTTGCCTTTATTTTTGGTTAACGACATAGTTAGGATCTAGCATGACAAATGATGATTCTTTCTTTCTTTTAGCATGTACAATTGATTTAGCAGGTTTGGTTGAGTGTTGTAGAACTCATTGCGGCCTTTGATCCACAAGCATGCATTAACATCCCAGCATTTCTCTTTTTGAAAATTTATGTAACCTAACATGTGGATACTGTAAATCTGACATACTCATTAACATACTTTGGTTGTAGTTTTTAATTTGTTCTGCATTAGTGTTCAATGGTACTTGATATAGTGCTGGGTTTTTTTGGTATATGTGAACTTGGTCAGTTGGCATGTTGGTTGTCTTGTGGCCCATTGAGCATGTAGTTTCATAACATTAGAAAGTTGGCATCATGGTAGAACGTATATGTTTTAAATTCATGTGCTTACTTCATCTTTTCTTCCAACAAAGTTAATCATCAGGTCACATGAAGGTCCAGATGCAAGAGACAAGCGGCACGATCTCTTAGGAATGGATAAAGGATATACAATCGACCATGATGTCGAATGTGGGAAACTGATTACTCTATTCAGTGCTCCAGACTACCCGCAATTTCAGGTTATACTTCCATCACATGTTTGTTGCTCATGGACAAATAGCGAAACCGGTGTTGGTTTTTTGTTATGAAAAGTATGTCATGTAAAAGTATTAAACTTTGTGGCGTAGAAGTTCTACTTTTGTTTCATGAATCTTAGCCACATGATTTTGTAATAACATTTGTTTCTGGACCTGGTATAGGCTTCAGAGGAGCGATACAACAACTGTGGAGCATATATTGTCCTTAATCCACCAGATTTTGCTACCCCTGTTTTCCATAGCTTTGAAGCTGTCAAGCCTCGACCTCCGGTAAGTTCCATGGTGTGATCCTAGGCTTAAAAACTTCTATGCCCTGTAGCCTGCCGGAATAACACTTGATTCTGTGATGAGAACCTGAGGCTATGGATTATGATTGCAGTATGTAATTAATCACTCGCTCAGGAGTACTTATTTTCTATGCAGGCACATCCGTTCTATGATTTTGAAGAGGTGATTGACTCAGATGAAGAGTTGAATTTAGACGCCATGGACAGTAGCACATACAGTGGCACATCGAGCCAATGATGATATCTTCTTGCCTTGTACCATTGTATTTATCATGCCAACTGTCACCAGGGAATTATGCCATCAATTTTTGTTGTAATTGATGCTAACGTAGTGACGTTTCAGGTATTGGCATAGCCTTCTGTCATGTATTATCTGATTTGTTGGTTCAGATTAGGTTGAACTGCATCAAAAAGTCAGTGACCCAGAAATTTGACATCTAAAGATTGAATGCGAGAACATCAGACAGTTGCGAGGTTCTTATTGTCTGAAGATGGCTGTCTGCTTTGTGATTCCTTTTGCCACTTGCCAGTACATTCGGAGGAGGATCTTTGCAGCCATCTCATTTTCTGTCTGAAGGATGGCTGTATGCTTTGTGATTCCTTCAGCAATGATGCATGTGGCAACATGTTTCCCCGTATTTTTATGCTTGGCGTTGCCAGAAAGAAATATTCCAGTTGTCATGGCACGAATAATTTCCTCTTGACATTTCCCTTTGTAAGAAAATAAATTAAAATTTTGGAGGCGATAAGCATGAGTAGGCGAAGTCAAGTGCACTTTGTAGACTCCGACGGCTGAACTTGAATCTTGTATGCGTGTCCTCGTCGAGTAGTCCTGCCAATCCTCAATTTTGCTCTAAAAAAAATTTATCCCCACAATTCTGCACAGCTGATCGCAGATAGCCCATCGGTGGTCTCTCCAATGGCGTCACCGTCCATCGCCTCCCTCTTCTTCCCCGCCGCCTCGGCTCTCCCCACCGGCATCGGCGCGCTCCGATCGCCGCTGCCCTCCGCCCGCGTCGTCACGCGCCATCAGCAGCAGCAGCCGAGGCGACTGGTGGCGGCTGCGGCGACGAAGCGGCGGTACAAGGGGACGGCGAGGAGGGAGGCGGCGCTGGCGGAGCTGGTGGAGCGGAAGGTGGCGGAGGCGACGGAGGCGTGCGCGAGCGGGCACGAGGCGGACGCCGGGTGCCGCGTGGCGTGGGACGAGGTGGAGGAGGTGAGCCAGGCCAGAGCCGACCTCCGCCGCCGCATCGCCGAGGCACCCGGCGACCCGCTCGAGCCCTTCTGCGCGCGCAACCCCGCCGCCGACGAGTGCGCCGTCGTCTACGTCGACGACTGACGTCGGAGGCCGTGCGCATGCATCCACCGCAGCTCGTTTGGCCCCGAATCATCATCATCTGCTTGGTCTGGAGTAAGAATAATGGCATGATTAGGAAAATATTTCAGCTCTGCATTCAATTATCACGGACACGTTAGTGATAATGGCATGATGAGGTGTCTTTTAGCGCTGCTTCGCGAGAGATTGCAAGGATTTTATTGTTCCATTCCATGGCGTTTTCAGCTGCTTTCCCCAGAGTTCTCTGAATCTGTATTGCGATGGGCATTTGTGCTTTGCGTCCCTGACTGATGACTCCCTGTTCCTGAACCATGAACACCAGTCAGTGTGGGAATGACTGAGATGAGGGCAACCAGAAAGCAGGGGCAGAAACAATTGGCTTCGTCAGCATTGCCGCCAGTGCGCTCGCTAACCTTTTCGTGCAATAATGTACCATCCTTCCCAAAATTAGGACATTGTCTGTCTAATTTCGGTAGGAATAGCAAGTGGATTGGGCTATGATGTGCGTTTTCGCAATCAGTCGTCGAGATCGTGTTTGTAGTGATCACCGAATTGATAGGCATGTTCAGACGACTGGCAATCTGGTATGGTGCTGCCGGTGTTGGTGCAGGCTGTGGGAGCACTTAGTTACTACTGAGAAGCTGTTTTTTTCTTCTTCTGGTCGATCATTCAGGTTTCGGCTTCAAAAAACGGTATGATCTTCTTTTCACAACCTCGTGATTTTGTCAGTTGAGAAATGCATCGTGGTAATGACAGGTTCAGACACGTTCATCAGAGAGAGTGCAAACAGGATTCATTTCAGTCCATGGCGTTTCAGACTTTCAGCTGCTCCCCCATCCGAGAATGCGACGAGCACTTGTGCTCTGTGGCCCAGGAACTGGGGGGGCCTGAAAAGTGCTGAGGGTTTCCATTTCTCAACAGAAAAAAAAGGTGGTGAGATCAACTCAGGGAACAAACGGGCACAAGCGATTGGCTTTTTCGCGCGGCATCGTTGCCGGTGCACGCACTAATGATGCGTTATTCCCAAAATTAGGACGCTGTCCATCTAATTTCGGTAGGGATATACTAGAGGTGGATGAGACAGACACCGACCCTGATCTGCGCTTTCCAATCAGCCATCGAAAGTTGGAAACAGTGTGTGCACGAGTAGCAGCATCGATGGCTGGATTGGTAGGCAAGTAGTGAGAGAAACTCTACTCCGTACTGTAGGTGACAACGTGTTGCTGCCATGTTCAGACGCGCGACGATTGGCTGGCATCGTGGTCGATGGTCGATGCCCCCTGTTTGTTTACTGATAAGACAGGTTCAGAGCATGACTGATGACTCTGGTTCGATCTGGTGTGTGCACGAAGCACGCCTAGACAGACAGACACCTGTGAGGCTGACCCCAACAAGGGAATGCAAAATCGGAAGGCAAATGAGACTTTACCTCGCGTGAATAGTAGAAGTTGGAGAGGTAAAATCTTCGATTCTCCGACAGCAAAGGCATACGGCATGACGCAAAAGCCGCGGGAAGAAGAGGAGGGGCAGCGCCGCGCGCCGTGCACCAGGCGGGAGAGGAGGAAAGCGAGCGAGAGGGGCGCCGGCCAGCCGCGCCGCGCCCTTCAGGGAGGAGGGAGGCGGAGCAAGAGGGGCGACCCAGCCCATCCGTTCCCGCCGGGGAGGAGCTCGACGACAGCATGAGCCTCGCCGGCGGAGCTCGACGACAGCAGCAGGGGGAGGGGCTCGATCCGGGGCCCGTGGCCGCGCCGCTCGCCTACCGCCGCGCCAAGCTCGCCGACGCCGCGCCGGAGCTAGAGCAGCTCGATCCGTGGCCAACTCCGCAGGGGAGAAAGCAGGGGCGCTTCGGCCTCCGCGTGCCGGAGCAGCAGGGGGAGGGGCTCGATCCGGGGCCCCGTGGCCGCGCCGCTCGCCTACCGCCGCGTCGAGCTCACCGACGCTGCACCGGAGCTGGAGCAGCTCGATCCGGGGCCACCTCCGCGCCTCCCGCTCCGGCGACGAGGTGGAGGCCGGGTATGCCGCGCAGCTCCGGCCGCTCCTCGCCCTGACGGCCCCGACCTCATCTTCCTCCGCGCCTCCCGCTCCGTCGACGAGTTAGCTCGATCCGCCGCCTCCTTCTCCTCCCGCGTGCGGCCATCCCTCTCCCTCCCCTCGGCTGCAGCGGATGCCTCCTCCGATGGCATTTTGCCTCGCGCAATGCCTCTCCTGTTGGAGGCCTGCAAGGAGAGGCACAGTAGCCCGAGCGAAGGCAAAAATGCAAATGCATCTTCTGTTGGAGTTAGCCTGAACTGTGAAGGCCACACACGCCGGACGGGAGCTCGCCCAGCAGCGATCGCATTGGTTGGCGGCGGCCGGCAGGGTCCTGATTAGTTTTCTTTCTCCAACACCAAGCTCTGGACTGGAGCTTGCGGACCATGGTCAGCTAGCTACCCCCCGATTCCAATTTCCAGGCGCATGTGAAGGGTGTACTACAGACTACAGTAGTATACTAGTCTGGTACACCACACTGGTAGGCTTCGTTCGGTTACCTAGGAATGGTTCCTAGCTAGGAATGATTTCAGGGCAGGAATGAGTGGATCCAGCTGTTTCACTCATTCCCTGTGTAGAATTAAATCTAGCAGGAATGTTTGTCGACAATCAGCTATGATGCGTTCGGCAGTAAAGGAATGGATCCTTGTCACTTCAGTTTAAATATTCAGCCATACACACTGTAACTATAAAAAACAATGTGCAATTCTCACGGTTTAGATAAAAAATGTTGAATTAAAGGTACACATTGTTCAAATCTTCAGCCACTTGATTGATCACAAAGAAACATCAGCAGACAGAAATATAAATAGTTGCAGATGTCCAGCTGAAATAGTCTGCATTCATAAAAAAAAACAAACTGGCTCACTATAGCGAGTTGTCCAGAACTGGAGCAATGTTGATTGCCTTTGGGTACCACAGTCCTTTCTTTTAGCATAGGGTACCACGGTCCATTGAACAGGTCACATGACACTCCCTGCACAAATTTCAGCATCCAAGTGTTAAGTCAATCCAAATTGAACTTAACTGCACAAAGGAAAGTATTGAACTGAAGCTAACTGAACACTACAGATGCTCCATTCTTTGCACCATATACATCAAAAACGTCCAGCACTATATACAGATGCACCATTCTTTGCAGATCACCATGAGGCTACTTGATCAATGCACAAAGCATATATTAATAATAATAGTATGCAACACTGAATGCACAATGCAGTGGCTATGGCTATGCAACAAAAAGGTAACCCAAACTTCAGCAGTAATGCATGTGAACATAACCTCAAACTAAACTGAAATTGTTCTTGTTCATAGTTGCAATTCTGAAAGAAAAGAACAAAGAAATAAGATAAACTATCCGTTGAAAGTACAGAAACTAATTCTTCAACCTATACTAAAGAGATAGCACGAGTAACCTTCACCTAGAGCCACCGTCATGCTGTGTAGCTTCAGATATACACAATAAACAAGCTAATATTTAAGAAGGAAAAGAGGAGCAGTCACTATCAAGAGTCAGGACTACGATTGTTGCCGAAACCTGAAACAGCTCTGTTGATGTGTGAGACCAACAGTGCAAACTTTTTAATTCCCTGGTAGTGGCTCTGTTGTTTCCTGTCTGTTTAACAGATGGCAATATGGCATATAACAAACAGGAAATGCTGAAAGAATGAAGCCATTAAGAAACCTCCAGCCAAAATATCCATGTTGTTAGAACTAGAATGCAATCATATGTTCAGTTATATGAACAAGTCGTATCTTCCTACAGCATGGCAAGGATTATATGTAAGCAGTACCATTTAAATAATGTAGACTAGACGGCAAAGTAGGTGTACAAGTCGTTGTCAAAATGGTATAAGAAAGTTGTAAATGATTACAAGAATAAACAAGCTATACATTCACTTTTCTGTTTTCTAGGTACAATCGCATGGCATCAAAAGTCATATGATATGAGAAAAAAAAGGATCAAAGGACTAAGCCCTCAGAAAACTATGTTACTCAAATAACTAGTATACACTGATTGGTCAACACAAAATAAGTCAATTGAAGTTATTGTTTCAGATAAGTAAAATTCGCATATGTACCAAGTACTAGTCAGATACTGGAAAGCACTGCTCTAATGGTTCAATGAGTGTGGTTTAACAGAATCATCTGGATTGTTAGTGAGTCCACTTAAAAGCTGTCTGAACTCTGAATTCAGACCCATCAAGTAACACATGCAGATGTAAAAAAAAATTCAGACCCATCAAGTAGAAGTTGTGCATTCAAAGTTTGCTAATTAGTTTGCAACTACTCATGTGGCACGCTAGCAATACTTATCAGGCGCAATAAGTTTATTGCTTCCATATAAGAACCCAGAGTATATGTAAGCTACAGTTTAATCCTTTGAGTTCTATGCATTTTCAGTGAGCAACTGAATTAGGCTTGACATTTTAGGCTTGACATTTTCTGGATGATGTTTCAAACTCTCCAGATTATGATGGTTTTAATAAGCAAGTTTCAAATATATGCACAACTGAACCTGTTTTCTTGCAAGCACAAGTTCATAATTCTGTTGAATGACTTGTAAAGCCATGTTCAAAACTCACCTCAACTTACATGTTCATGGTGGATCTATCCAATATTATATTCACACCCGGCTGCAACCAGCATGCAGCTAGTAGGACCAGAAGGGCGCTTGGCATCTCACACATCAGAGAATTTCCAAATAACGAGCAAATCCCAACCATGAACAGCACCGGAATAACCAACTAGTAACCCTCTAGGAAATTTCCAAGTCAATTTTAAGTTCTTAGACGAACTTGATGTGCCCAGTTCGTTATCCTAGGAATTCAAGAAGAGCCGAACTACACGAATACACAGTCCATGGGTGGAAGCAAATCAAGAACCCTAGCCATGGGGATTGGAGATGAACGAATCCTAGTACTCACTGGGGAGAAGGCAGCGGAGTAGGTGGAGGCTGGAAGGGAGGCGTTCGCCGTCGAGGAAGCGTCGCGCCGCCACTTCGCGTCGCCGCTTCGTCGCCAGCTCCGCGTCTCGATCTCCTTCGGTGGGAAAGGCTGCGGAGGCGTGGATGTCGAACGGGATGCTGTCGTCGTCGCCGTCGAGGTGGTGGTCGTGCCGCGCCGCCGCGCCGACGCCTCCCTCCTTCTGCCGCCGCCGCCTCCTCGCGCTAGGGTTGGGGACGACGCACCTCCTCGCGCTGGCCGGAATGGATGGGTTCCACAGGTGAGGAGGTGTGGCCTCTGTTCCAGGCGTTTGAGGCTGGGACTGGGCCGTTTCTGGCCCGTTTCATTCCTGAGCTGGTCCAAAACGAACAACATTTTTTTACGAGTTGGTTACGATCCGATTGAAAAAACAAAATAGGTGGAATAGGCCGTTCCGGGTCTCATTCCGAGACAACCGAACGAGGCCGTAGTCTGGTGCCCACACGCGTCCGTCCGATCCCCCTCGACGCCGTGCACAGCACAGGCTCTGCATGTTCCGGAGCGGAGGGAGGACGCGATGGGCTCCAGCCTACGCTACGCGGTAGTAGTACGTACGAGGGAAAGCATCCGGCTGGATGCCAACCAGCGCAGACCTAACGTGCTGGACGACGCAGGCGCATGCTGTCTGTTGGGTTGGGCGCCGATGGGTGAGGTGAGGGGTCCCTCCCTCCCGCGTACTCCATAGTACTCCGTACGTATCTCGACTTCTCCAGACGTATTCAATTTCCGTTGCAAAGGTTGGTCACGGTCATCAGCAGCTGCAGCCAGGCAACGAGACCACCGGAGGTGTGATTGGGAACCGATCGCCGAGCGCGGTGGCCGGCCTGCGGCGCATGCAGAGAAACGTACGACGCCGCGCCGGCCGAAATGATTGCGCTTGCTGGCCAGGGGGCTCCAGCCCGTATCCGCTGCGTCGCGCGCGCATGTTCCCGCTCGACGCCGGTCGGTCGCTGCTGCTCCTGCTCGGCCGGCGATCCTTATCGCCGAGGTCGCGGGCCACGGCACGGGCTTGCGTTGCTCCTCCATGTGAAACGCGCGGCAGGTCACGTCCGCGCGCGGGAGCCAGCTGCCGCTGTCCGAAGCGAACGGAACGTGCAGGGCAGCGTCACGTCGCGCGGCGCGGTGCGAGGACAGACCGGAGACGGCGACGCGCACGGCATACGCCTCGTGCCGGTGCCTGCTGCTACGAGTGCGACGGGAACCACGTGCCGGCGATCGGCGTAGGCTGGGGGTGTCCGTCCTGGTGGATCGGAGGAGGCCCCGGCTCGTGGGCGCACTATGACTGGTGATAATCCTCGTACCATCGTCTCGACGGCAGCCAGGAAGGGAAAACGGCGTTCTAGAATCCGGTCCCGGAGGACCAACCAGATGCCACACCAGAACTGCTCTTTCGCTACCCCTTTGGTGTGGTGCAGGAATTTGTATTGTAAATGGGAGTTTTATCACACGCAGGTGATGTCGTGATGATGGCAGCTGCTTCTGTCAAAAGATGTGTTCCCAGTTGCGCCGCCGACGCGTGCCGTCCATCGCCAGGCCAGGTTTTGTGTGTCAAAGCGGTGGTGGAACCGGTTCGGACGAATGGCTGTTTCGTTTACTGGGCGCGCTCAGCACCGCCGCCCGTACACGTGGCGTCCATCTCATACGTACGTGTACGCGTACACCGCCTAGAACGAACGGCTCGCGAAGAAACAAGGGTCTCAACTCTCAAGCAATGTTTTGTGCAACTGATTTGTTATGATAAACAAATATTATACATTGATTTGTATGATTGATTTGTTTCTAGAGAAAATACTGTGTAAGAAAAAAAAAGACAAACCGAACAAACTCGCATCATTTCCAGAATTAGGAGCCCGTCCCATGTTTAGTTGTCAAAAGTTTTGGTAAAAAATTTTGAACAACTAAAATCATGGAAGCCTCCACATGAAGTCACATAAAAATCATAGATGGACACTCTAAGAAGATTCTCTAAGAAGAGAGATAAATCTTACAAATTCTTAAAAAAATCAATTTGTTTATGAAATTACTCGCATATGCCATTTTGAATAATTAAAAATAACATCTTATATTTATGTCTAAATTACCCAATACTCTAAACGATAAAAAATAAATGTAAACGATCCACCGGTCGCATCATACATAATAAATATCTTTGCTTCAAATAAAATAAAAAATCATCTAACTATCCTGACCTGCCGGTCATGTGTAATGCAACTAATCTCTCTCCAATATTCAAATCATAAAAATAATCTATGGTCATAGAATCTTTAGCCAATGTTCATTAATGTATTATACACTATTTAACTAAAAATATTATTAATTATTCTCCCTAATCTAAATAATAATTTATTATATTTATTATATGTTATCTAAAAATACTAGCCCGCGCATAGTTGATGGACTAGTTAAGACTAATTAATCTATCATTAGAGATTGTTTACTTAGCACAACATTGTCTAATCATGACATAATTAGACTCGTTAGATTCGTCTCGTGATTTGACATAAAGGTCGTGAAATGAGTTTTATCATTAATCCACATTTAGTACTTCTAATTAGTTCGTAGATTCGATGTGACAAATAAATAGTACATTTTATGGTAACTAAACAAGGTCATTTCGGTAGGGGAAACGGACGATAACAAGTGGATGGCGACACGATGGTGTGCGCTTCTCAATGACCAGTATTCGCCTTATCGGTTCGTCGAGAAATTGTATGTAACGGCGATCATTGTTTTTTCGTTTTGTTTTTTGTTGTTGTTTTTCTGTCTGACGATCACTGAATAGATAAACTGGTAGTGAGTGAGTGAGATAGGGGAAAAAACTCCTTCACCGGCAGGGGCGAATCCAGTGGGGGCCGGAGCCCCCCTCCCCCACCACCCAAGAAATTTTGGTCAGAGAGGAAGAGGAGAAGGAAGAAAATGAGAAGGAAGAAGACAAAAAGATAATAAAAGAGGAAGAAGGGAATCTCACCCTCTCTCAATTGAAATCCTAGATCGGCCTTTGTCCACATGTGTAGGTAGGTGACAACGTGTTACCATGTTCAGGCGGCAATTGGCTGGCATCGTGGTCAATGGTCGATACGATGTCATTACCTCCTGTTTGTCTACTGAAAAGACTCAACAAGCACCAAAATCTTAGTTCCTCAAAATCAAAATTCACATAGAGAACCGTGTCAGTTCATTTTTTTCTCTCTGCGCACGCAGTTCAATAAAAAAATTCCACCTACTTTTCACCAATTAAACGTAGCTGACAGATTCAGACCATGACTCCCGTGGTGGTAGCATATGCACAATCACGTACTCCCTCCGTCCCGTAATGACGGTCGCAGAACCAACAAAAAAACATTGTCGTTCGCCTAGGGGAGTAGGCACAGGTGCGTAGCTGCTGCACCGCACTGCTGCGTGGTCAATGAAAAAAATCAAAGGCACCAGCACCACAAAGCCTAGCGAGGGCACCACAGAGGCAGTAAAAAAAATCACCTTATCCCCAACCTCCGTCCAATACCCTGCGCCACCAATAGCAGAGGAGCAGCGGTAGGGGAGGAGGCCGCTGTGCAGCGGGAGCGGACAGCGGAGGATGCCGAGGTGGGGGAGAAAGGCGCCGACGGGAGGCGGCCGCGACGGATCCGGGGAGGCAGCCATCGTCAGGGAGGCTTCACGCACGAGCTCGATGAGGCGACGAGCTCGGGGACGACATGCGTGGCCTCATCCGTTTCCCCGACGGCGACGGCGACGGCGAGCTCAAAGAACGGCGACCTCGTGGATGACGTGCGCGGCCTTCACTCCCCGACCATAGCGACGACAGTCAGCTCCGCCGCGGGGAGAATGGAGTTGTGGCCGCTGTTCTCACGCCAGCTCCGGCGCAGGGAGGAGGGAGCCATGGCAGCCACACTCGTGCCAGCTTCGCGGCGGGGAGGAGGGAGCTCGTGCAGCCTCATCCCCAACCTCGCACCAGCCCAGCCTCATCCACAAGCAGCTCACCGTCGCGCGCGCCTGCCCAGCATCATCCCCAGGCCCCTCGTCATGGGATCCTTCTCCGCGCGCCGCCGCCAAGGCTCCCCGACGGCGCACGGCATCCGCCTCCTCCGGGCAGGCCTCCCCTCCGCGGGCGGGTAGCCGGCGGCGGTCTCTTCCCCAGCCTCCTCCTCAAGCGCGTCGACGCCTTGGTCGCCAGCGGCGTGGACCAGGCGCTCTCCGGGGCGCGGCGCGGACCAGGACGTCGTGTGGGACTCGTCGCCGGCGGCGTGGTGGCTTCCCCGGCGGTGCGACTTCGTGCGCGTCGTCCTGACCCTCCAGGCGCAGCGGCTTCTCTGGCAGCGGCGTCCAGGCTCCCTCGGTGGATCTGGGGAAGAAAAATGGCGTCGAGAGATGGCGGAGAGAGCAAGGAGAAGGAAAATGATGCTGGGACCCACCCATGTGCGGGACGGAGGGAGTATAGGGGTGACAGGGTCTTTTCTCCATCACCTTGGTCTGTGGTTCATTTTTGCAGCGACCATCTTAACGGGACGGAAGGAGTAGGCAGAGAGACACGAGACAGCTGTGAAGCCCGCGCACGGGAGACGCGAGCTCGCATCGCATTGGTCGGCGGCGGCTCCTGATTTGTTTTCTCCAATAGCAAGGTCTCGAGCCTGGACCATGGTCATCAGCTACCACTGATTACATTCCGGGCGCATGTGAAGGGTGTCCTAGTATTGTTGTGGGGGTGGGCATAGCATATGCTGATGATATGCACACCACACTGGTTGTGCGCTGCGCAGCACAGGCTCTGCGTGTTCCGGAGGAAAAGAAAGAAGCCCAGCCGGCCGGCCTCTGACGGAGCTAGGGGAGGACGCGATGAGGGATTCGGCTGGATCGCAACCAGCGCAGACCTAACGTGCTGGGCGCATGCACGCAGCACCGATGGTTGGATGGGTGAGGGGTCCGGTCGCTCCCGCGTATCCGTATCCCGGGACGTACTGCTACCGCGCCTTTATTCAAATTCGTGCAACGGTTGGTCGGCTGGGCTGCCGCCTGCCGGCGACGAGAGAGAGAGACCACCGGTCACCGGAGGTGCCTGATTGCAACTGACGAACTGGACGGGGAATCCGCTAGAGGCTACAGACATGGCGATCCGAGCTGAGTTCAGTGGACGTCGAAAAAATGGGGAGAGGGCGGCTCGAGCTGCCTTTTTTTTCGTGGCCTGGTGGTGGTGGTCTTCGCGCACAGACGGAGATGAAAGCGAAAGCACAGCGTCGAACCTAGTACCGTACACCGACCGGTTCTTCGGCTCAGCTCAGAGCTCCGGCGCGCTGAACCGGGCGGGCAAGGAAGTCGTCGCATCGCTAGTTTATCCACACACTGTAGCAGCTACAACAAAGATGGCGGCTGCATGGACCCGGGACCGGGAGGCGTCACAGCTAGCCGGCGCCGGGTAGCCCAGTCGTACGCGATCCTGATCCTTATCCCATCGCCGCCGCGCCGCCGAGGTCTCGTGGACGCGTCGTGATTGGTGGGAATCCTCCTCCCTCCTCGCATGTCGCATCGGCTTGGGCTGGGATGGGAAGAAAACGCCGTTCTAGAACTTGTTTAAATTTGTGTAGGTGGTGTCGTGACAGCTGCTTTTGTCCAACAGATGTGTTCGCAGTTGCGCCGCCGACGCGTGCCGTCGATCGCCAGGCCAGGTTTTGTGTGTGAGAGGGGAACCCAAATCAAGATCCTGACGCAGTTGTACGTGCACCGAGCCGAGCCGGAACGGAAGGCGAGGCCGACGGCGACGCGCGGGAGGCCACCGGAGGTCCGGAGCCGAACGCTTCGACCGCTGCGTCGCGACGCGTCGCGCCGCGCGGCGGCGGCCTCTGCCTGCGCCTCGGGGCCGGGAGAGAAGGATCAACCTCTTTCGATCGCCAATGGATCGGCGGGCGCGTCAACGTTTGCGGATGCTAGCTGGGTCGGGGGGGATTGGACGGGGCGGGATAACCTCCGGGAAAGGGGATTACAATACGCGGGCGCCTAGAACAAAGAACTAGAAGAAAATGTGCGAATAAACAAGGCCGCGCGAGGAGCTCGATCATTACTGATAAGCTCGAGCTCGTGATTAGGAAAAGTGCAGAGACGACGAGTAGCGAACTGGGGTGGTGGTGTGGGCGGCAGGTGGCCGGGCCCGGTCCCGGTGCCGTACGGCGGCGGCCACCAGCAGGCAGCACCAAGTAATTCCTGTGAAATCCTTTGGTTGACATGGTTTGAGCCGGGCTTTTTTCTGAGGCCGTGGTGCTTGTTTTCCAAGAGTTAGGGCATCTTGCAGCAGTAATTAGTGTCGCGTCAAGAGAGGAACGTACGCGATGTTTAATGACACTGGGACGTGGGGGCCACGTTAGGAACCGCGTCGGAGTAGCAAACAAGTGGCGTGAGTTAAACTTCTCTATATATTTTTAATAAAATCATTTTTATGTGGGGCATGCAAATTCGTTGTCCGCATCAAAATATTTCGTTACATCCAACATGAAACATGGATTCATAACACATTTATTTGGTATTACACATTTTTTTTTAATTTGGTAAATTTGAGCAAAAATATTAGAGACATATGAACTTAGGCTAATAACCTAGAATTACTCTCACATTTGAGTAGAATCATGTCGTCAGGAGAGGCTGCTGATAGTTTCCAAATACCAAGAAGTGCTCCCTTTGATTCAACAACTAAACGGGAAACCATAACAAATGGGGACGGTTTACATGTGCCCGATACTAGCAGTAATGTTGTTGCCCATTTCAAAGGGGGACCAAAGAATATAAGCATATGATACGGTCAAGTGCCAACTGAGCGTATAATTTCTTTTCTCAAGAAGCCAATAATCGCTTGACAGTTGACACCAGCCTCACTAAGCTAGAGCTAAATAAACTACACGAGGGGCCTTACGCCTTAGTACAAGATTTATTTTATTTTGATAAGGAGACTTATTAGTGCGAGATTTGATCGAGCAGCCGAAGCAGTTGCATCCCCTATTCCTTTTTTTTTGAGAAATCTCCTATTATTCCCCTTTATTAACCACTGTTTTGACCATACGGTCTTGGCTAACTGCACATGTGATGGTCGGTACTATTAGCACGTACACACACTAAACACCTCGCCCAGATGATGCCTCTCTCTCATGGGGTGTGCCGGTGTGGTGTGTCAGCGTGTACCCACAGAAAACTGACGTGAAAATGAAAGAAAAAAAATGTACGTACGGACCACTTCCCCGGCCCTGTACTTTTCTAATCTCCCCAAAGACTCTATGATTGCCTTATTATATTCACAATGATGATAGCCGTGTACCCTTAGCACTGTACTATGTTATCTTTTCTTTTCTTTTGTGGTTGATATTGCTACGCGCACAACGACGCCACACCTGCACCTGCACACACAAACGTCGAAATGGAACCTGTGGGTAGGGAGCCAAGTGTCATTTAACACGTCAAGGCTTACGTCAGGCCCTCTCTCTAGAACACGAGAATTCCATGCAAATTTTGTGGGAGTTCCAGCATGTTTTCTCTAAGAGTAATGTGCTATGCAAAAATCATCTGTTTATCTCGGAAAAACCAGGATTTTTTTTTGTTTCACATGCTTAGCTTGCGAAAAATCTAGTTGCTGATGAGGTTATTTTTGGTAAGTAGCTGTCAGGTCACTGTTGCCATCTTTACCAAGTTGCATCTACTACGACTACGAGAGATGGGAAATTGGGAATCCATGGCCCCCCTCCAGAGTCATCGGAAAAAAAGGATGGTTTTTTTTTACAGTCTTTTCCAAGGTAGCCGAATTTGTGATGAGGCTGAAGTCAGAACCGTTGCTAAAAAAAACTCGGGAAAATTTCTTAATCCCGTCGCGATCGCATCCCGTCGCCATCGGCAGCGCAGCACATTCCACAGCGCTCGCCATTTCCCCAGTTGCAAGATGCGATCCACCCACAATTTACAAAAGCGAAGGCTGTCCTGTCCGAGAGAAAATGAATTGGGGGCAAAATGACGAAATCGTACCTGTATGTTGGGTCCATGTCCTAGCTAGGCTTACATCGAGAGAGTTGGTGAAACCCTGAACGTAAGCATCTGCACGGACTTACCCATGTACTACTAGCCGTACTTCGAGGTATTATTACCTTTGATTTGTGAAGTATAAATGTTTGACTCTTGATTTGTTGTATACGCACGTGTGTGGCGAGAAACAAAAGAACGAAAACATTGCTAGATGAAAATAAACTCGATTTATTAGAGAATAAAAAGGCACCGGAAATAAGTGAGGTACGTGGGAAGAGCCGAATCCAACAATATTGATGCCTAACTTTTAGACATGATCACTTGTTTTTGGCATCCTAATGCATGGCCGCAGATGGTGTATGGCCAAAGTCCTCTTTTTTTGTGTCCCCGGCGAACTACACGCCTGTTGGATCTATTTATGCATTCCTTTCGAGCTTAAGGCACCTCATCAGGTTACTACGGGCGTGTTTGATACAAGCCAAAAGACCTCGGCCGAGCCCGCTAGGAGCAACTCATCGTGTTTGATTTCATTTGGCCTGTAGACGAGCCTGGCTTCGTGGATGCAAAACACACTCTCTTTCTTGTCTCTGGCCGCACGCTCCTGAGTTCCGTTTCCGCTCAGCCTGGCTCTGGCCGTGCGAGCACTAACGAATCTTTGGCATCGGTGCATGCTCGGACGGTGTTATTTTTGCCTGAGCCAGGCCCATGCAACTGAATCAAACAGCAGCTCATCTGGACCAGTATGATTTCGTCCAATGCAGTCAAACAGCCGGTCTTGTGCGGTGGTAGCCGCCATGGCCTGGCTCGCTGGCCAGGCCCGTCGGCTGCAGGAAATCAAACATGCCCTACTAAGAGCCTGTTTAGTTCCCTCCAAAAAAATTTAGGATCCCTTTGGAGCTCAATTAGGAGGATTAAATATAGACTAATTACAAAACTAATTACATGAATGGACGGGAAATCGCGAGACGAATCCATTAAGCTTAATTAATCTGTCATTAGAGATTGTTTACTGTAGCATAACGTTGTTTAATCATGGTATAATTAGGCTCGTTAGATTCGTATCAAAAAATTAGGTAGGGGTTATGGAATGAGTTTTGTCATTAATCCACATTTAATACTCCTAATCAGTGTCCGAAGATTGATATGACGGGTAGTTGGGAAATTTTTTGGGAACTAAGCTTTGAGCCTCCCTGGGACGCTGTAGCATCTCGTGATGGAGTTCCGCTACCGCTCGAGTTTTTAGAAGGCCAGAAAATTGGACCACTGTTGTCAAATACTAGAGTTATTTTTTCTTCAGAATCTTAAAATGTGCGTACCGTTTTATTTGGCTTCACAAAGTACTCCGTAGTACAGTAGTTGATTCGTTTTGTTCTTAAAAAAGATTTTTTTTTATTTCCCAGCTTGTACAGAAAGCAAAGGTTTACTGTTTTCGAACAGGAAAAGGTAAGTATTAGCAGATTTATAACAAGCTAACAAAGAAAAGAAAAGATATGGATCAAGCTGGTACACAAGAGGACCAAGAACGTGGTGAGCTAAAGAAAAAGCAAAGATTCGTAATAAACACATTAAACAACACCCAGCTGACCATCCACGAGACAACCGCCCGGATCAAACATCGGCTGGCTAGATCTCAACTTCTTTTTACTACAATTTTCTTCAGCCCGCATCCTGTCATTTGACCGCTCTCCGAGTCCGAGCAAGCTTCGCCGCAAGATTTTGCCAATTCGCCATTTTACTGCTCGAACCGGTGGCTTATTTTTTACTCCAGCGGCTACTAGCTGGTAGCCCTCCGGCAGCCGCACGGCCACTGGCCCCGCGACACGCGTGGCGCCTGCGCGGCGGCGACGCGGCAAAGAGGACGGCACACGACGCGGGGCCGCGCGCGTGGGGGCTCAAACGTCCGAGCGCGTAGGATCGTATCGTAGGGACGGGAGAAAAAGCGAGCGAGCGCGCCGCCGGACGACGGGCACCGCGGGGAAGCCGTGGACGACGCCACCGGCGACTCCCGCCACCCAACCGCGGCGGCGGAGGAAGGAATCCGGGGAGGACAAATAATTGAGGCCGGCCGCGGGCCCCGCCGCCGGCCGGCCTCTCGTCTCGCTCCACCAGAGTACGAGACCACCACGATGTGTTTCCCGTCCCCGTTTTGCCCCCCGGCGACGACGGATGTGGCTGAAACGTGAAACCGCTTCGCCGTCAGATAAGCAGGCGCTCGTCTACGATTCATCAGGGCGATTTTTCAGTGTGAAAATTCAACTCAGGGCGTGTGACTGTTGACTACTACGATGCTTTTTTTTTTTCTGAGCACTACTCCGGTCCGGTGGTTGCACAGTGAATCTGTCGACTGTCGTGGGTGGCGAGTGATAGCGCTCGCTTTGCTTCCCGATTTGGTTTGAGTTGGAGGTTTGAACGCTCTTCGACCACTCGATCCACGTACCCCGGGGGGCTAAGGTATGCATATCATGGATGGATGGATGGATGATGGAGAGTGTGATTGTAGTGCATCGACATCGTATTGTTGCCGCGGCGACATCTTGAGTGGATTCATTCAACTGGCGAGTGCCCCCAAATAGTAGAATTGGAGTGGCGATAAACACCTTTTTCTTGTACAGCAAGCACCTTTTGCTGTTTAGCGAACTGATTGTGTTGAATACTTGAGCTTTTTAGAAGGTGGTGGGTAGCCCTAGAGGTTGATAGTTGGGTTGGATATAGTAGACGATAACCTAACACAATTGATCATGATCAAGAGAGTTCACGAGGCTCCTTGGCACTTTCTCGATATTCATACTTACATAGTGTATGATTTGCAACTTAGGGCCGGTTCTTTTGTGTGAAAAGGAATAGTGAAGTTGCAAATGAATAGTGCTGGAATAGTGTTTCTTTTGTGTGAAAAGGAATAGCGTATGATTTGCAACTTAGATTTCTTTCTTTTTCTAAATTTTTATTTCAAGTGTGTAGATTTTTGTTCTTCGTACCCATGGCGACCTCTAAAAAATAATGCAGCTCTCGCTTACTGAGAAGTCAACTAATTTTAAGTTTGATCAAATTTTTTAAAAAAGTAACACTAATATTCATGGTACAAAATAAATATTAGTAAATTAATCGTGTGATGGATTTTTCATACAATAATCTATTTGAAGATGTGAATGTTAGTACTTTTTAAACAATTTGATCAAATTTAAAATTACCTGACTCTTTGAGAAGGGACTAGGAGATTTGCGTTGTTTTTTTGAAAGGTCTGTCCGCATAGGCAACGCTCGAGGTAAAAGAAATTTGCCCACTTCCTCGAGGTAAAAAAAAGAATAAAAAAAAGAATACAGTACTGTCGGGGTAAATATGGTACGTCAAGTACAATAATGCATGTGGCAGATGGCATCGTCGTACGAGGACGACAGAGGATCCGAGTCCATTTTGACGGGCCGGGGGCGCGCGCCAGGGCCGTACCGTAAAAAGCAGCCGCACACACCACACCACACCACACCACAGCCGGACGACGGGCGGGGCCGAGGCAGAGGCGGCCAGCCAGCAGCCGAGCAAGGGGGGACGCACGCCGGCCGCGGTACGAGCACGAGTGGTGGTGGTGGTGGGCTCGTACCACCGGTACCCGTGCCTGCCTGCCCGCGATCGCTCTCGCTCCCCACCGCCGCGGCTGCCCCACCCGCCCCGCTCCAACTCGAGCCCTCCCTTCCCCGCGCTAATTACGCGCGCCTGCCACCGACCGGCCTCTTCCCCCCCCGGTTTGCCGCGCCAGGACGCCACCCCAGAGTCCAGACCCCACCACCACCCGCGCGCGGCGCAGGCCAACCAAGAACCAAGCCAAGCCCGAGCCGTCCTCCCCCTCCTCCGCTCGATTCCCCTCTCTCTCTCTCTCCTCCCTTTCACGCCTTCCAGCCAGCGCCGCATCACGCCATCGGCTTCCTCCTCATCCCCAACCTCCCCTCCGCGCTCGCGCGCGCCGCGCTCTTTCCACCGCCGATCGATTCCACCACTTCTCTCTCGCTACTGCTCCGCTCCCTCTCCAGCGGCGGCATCGCTTCCCGTGGGGGGAGGGATATTTCTGGTGCTATTCCTGTGGTGTGTGTGGAGGGGGTGACGTGACGCGGGCGACTTGGTCCCCGTAGACTTGACGAGCGGAGAGCAGGTAGCTGAATCTTCCTCCACCGCCGCCGCTCGCCTCAGCTCCGCCGCTCGCTGCCGCCGCTGATTGGTTTGACCTCGCTGTGCAGATCCGCGCGCGCCCGCCCCCCAGGAGAGGTGGATCGGTGGTTGCGGCGTTGAGGAGCGATGCAGCGGGAGGTGGGGCCGCAGGTGGCCCCCCCGCTGTTCATGCACCAGATCCAGCAGCTGCCTCCCCACGCCGCCGCGGCCAAGAAGCGGGGCCACCCGTGGCCGGCGCCCGCTGCGGCGGCGGCGGGGGAGGGGAACTGGAACCCCAAGATGTGGGACTGGGACAGCCGCTCGCTAACCGCGAGGCCGTCCTCCGACGCGCTCCGACTCGGCGGCGGCGCCGCGCAGGGCCAGCAGCACCAGAAGCAGCAGCCGGCGGCGGCCGAGGCGCATCGGCAGGGCGCGGGGGGTAACGGCGCGCTGAACCTGCACCTCGGCCTGCGGGAGGACGCCGCGACTCCGATGGACACCAGCCCGTCGGCTCCCGTGGCGTCCTCACCCTCCCCGCCTGCTTCGGCTCCGGCGGCGGTGGGGCAGGAGCCGGTCGTTAGGCCGAGCAAGCGGGTCCGGTCCGGATCGCCGGGGAGCGCTGGGGGATCGGGAGGCGCTGGGGCTGCCAACGGCGGCGCGAGCTACCCGATGTGCCAGGTGGATGACTGCCGCGCGGATCTGACCGGCGCCAAGGACTACCACAGGAGGCACAAGGTCTGCGAGACCCACAGCAAGACCACCAAGGCGGTCGTCGCCAGCCAGATGCAGCGCTTCTGCCAGCAGTGTAGTAGGTAATGATAGAAACCGCCATCCTCCCGAAAACTTTCGTGGCAACTTTTGTTGTTGTGGTGCTACTAGTAGGACTCTCTTCTTTACGATTTGATCGCCGCTGCTTCTTCTTCACACCCCGTGCGTATTATTGGGCTGGAGAGATGGTTCTCTGTCATGGTGCAGCCGGTGTTGGTGTGGGCGTCGAGAGCATTTAGTTACTAATAAGTTGGTTCTTATGGTCAATCGTTTAGATTTCACCCGCTCGCGGAGTTTGATGAGGGTAAGAGGAGCTGCAGACGTAGGCTCGCCGGACACAACCGGCGAAGAAGAAAAACTCAGCCAACAGATGTTGCTTCCCAGTTGCTGCTACCTGGAAACCAAGAGAATGCAGCAAATAGGACACAAGATATTGTCAATCTGATTACTGTTATCGCACGCTTGCAAGGTACCAGCACTCACTGAGCACTCAGTTATACTCTTTCACAATTTTGTGATATACAGTACTGAATTTTGTTTTCCTAATGACAGGTTCCAACGTTGGTAAAGCACCTAGCATCCCTCCCATTCCAGATAAACAGAATCTGGTTGAAATTATAAGCAAAATAAATTCATTGAACAACACAACCTCTGCGCCAAGGTCTCCTCCGCTAGAAGCTGTTGATTTGAATGCTTCTTCACAAGATCAACAAGAGGATTCTGTGCAAAAGACGGCTGATGGAATTGACAAGGAAACTGTGCCGTCAACCATGGACTTGCTAGCAGTCTTATCAACTGGCCTTGCGACTTCAACCCCGGAGACAAATACATCTCAGTCCCAAGGTAGCAGTGAGAGCAGTGGTAATAACAAGAGCAAGAGTCATTCAACAGAGGCAGCAACTGTTGTAAATTCACATGATAAATCAATCCGAGCTTTTCCTGCTGCTGATTTCTTGAGAAGCAATAGCACTCACGAAAGTCAACCTCATGTATACAAGCATACAGACCAAGAAACTCAGCCATACTTGTCACTGCAGCTGTTTGGAGGCATCGAGGAGGACATCCCTCCGAAGATGGACTCTGCAATCAAGTACTTATCATCAGAGAGTAGCAATCCTCTGGATGAGAGATCTCCTTCGTCCTCTCCACCTATAACTCACAAATTCTTCCCCATACATTCGGTAGATGAAGAGGATAGGCATCCTCATGATTATGGGGAAGATGCTGCAATGGTTGAGGTTAGCACAAGTCGGGCATGGGTTGCACCACCACTTGAGCTCTTCAAGGATTCAGATCGACCAATCGAGAATGGATCACCACCAAATCCTGGGTACCAGTCGTGTTATGCCTCAACATCTTGTTCGGATCATTCACCTTCTACCTCAAACTCAGATGGACAGGTATATCATTTTAGATGCTTGCAATTCCAGCTGTTCCCCCCTTTTTTTTCAAGATTTTGCATCATATTAGACTATTAGCCATGTACTAAATTCTATTCTCTTGATTTACCCTTTTATAGGATCGGACTGGTAGGATTATATTCAAGCTGTTTGGCAAGGAACCTGGCACAATTCCTGGGAACCTTCGTGATGATGTACGGTACAACTCATTAGATTATTTTAACAAAAACACTTGATGCCCTGTTTTATCCTATTTACTGCATGCCTATGTATGTGAAATAATTCTTCTTTCTTTTCTTGTTCATCAGATTGTACATTGGCTCAAACACAGCCCTACTGAGATGGAGGGATACATCCGCCCTGGTTGCCTTGTACTATCGATGTACCTATCAATGCCAGTTATTGCATGGGATGAAGTAAGTGTGTCGCTCAATTAGATAACAAACTTGGACTTCTACAGCTAATTTATCTAACGTGGGATCTCTGTGATGTAACTACAGCTAGAAGAAAATCTTCTCCAAAGGGTAAACACGCTAGTTCAAAATTCTGATTTGGATTTCTGGAGCAAAGGAAGGTTCTTAGTTCGAACAGATTCAAAGTTGGTATCATACAATGAGGGTATGCACACAACTACTATCTATAGAGCCTCTTTTTTTTTGTCTATCCCAGCTCATCTTAGAGCTTACTCTGATTTTTTTTTTCTTACGAGTTCTTTTTGCCACTTCATTTTAGTTGATGCCATGTTTGCTAATTTATTTCAGGACTGACCCGTTTATCGAAATCATGGAGAACATGGAATACTCCTGAGTTGACCTTCGTGTCACCCATTGCTGTTGTTGGTGGGCAAAAGACCTCCCTCGTCCTGAAGGGTCGCAATCTGACTATTCCTGGCACCCAGTAAGTTTCAGTTGTGAATAATGTTTTATGAACAATAATATCTGCAATTCGAGTGACTTGTTCTGAACCTTGCATCAATGCAGGATCCACTGTACCAGCACAGGAAAGTACATATCCAAAGAAGTGCTGTGCTCAGCATATCCAGGTACCATATACGACGATTCAGGTGTCGAGACATTTGACTTGCAAGGAGAACCAGATCTTATTCTTGGCCGCTGCTTTATTGAGGTTTGTAGTTTGAAGTCCCTGCTGCTGCCAATATATGTAAATATGTTGTTCACATTGGTAAAGATGATTGAAACTGTTGTGTTTGATGTTTACAGGTGGAGAACAGGTTCAGGGGTAACAGTTTCCCTGTTATTGTTGCAAGTTCAAGTGTTTGTCAGGAATTGCGAAAACTTGAAGTTGACCTTGAGGATTCACAGTTTCTCGATGTCTCTTCAGATGATCAGGGTCACGATCCTAGGCAGTCAAAGCCAAGGGATCAAATTCTGCACTTCCTTAACGAACTTGGCTGGCTCTTTCAGAGGACTGCTGCTTGTACATCTTCCACCAGATCTGATGTTTCTGATTTGGATTTGATTCAGTTCTCGACTCCTCGGTTCAAATACCTTCTGTTGTTCTCTAGTGAGCGTGACTGGTGCTCTCTTACTAAAACACTTCTGGATATCCTTGCCAAGAGAAGCTTGGTTAGCGAAGAACTATCACAGGAAACTATGGAGATGCTAGCAGAGGTTCATCTTCTGAACAGAGCGGTGAAAAGAAAGAGTAGCCGCATGGTGCATTTGCTCGTAAAGTTCGTTGTTATTTGCCCTGATAATTCCAAAGTGTACCCTTTCGTACCAAACTTTCCTGGCCCTGGTGGTTTAACTCCGTTACATCTTGCTGCGTCTATCGAGAATGCAGAAGACATTGTTGATGCCTTGACAGATGATCCTCAACAGGTATGTTCAGTGAAGTTCAGTTTGCGTTATCTTCAAGTTATTTTACATCAATATTTCTTATGATTTTGCATACATCACTGTAGATTGGCTTAAACTGCTGGCAATCAATTCTAGATGATGATGGTCAATCTCCTGAAACATATGCCAAGTTGAGGAACCATAATTCTTATAATGAGCTTGTAGCACAAAAGCTGCTGGACAGGAAGAACAGTCAGGTTACCATAATGGTCGATAAAGAGGATCAGTCAGGAAATGTTGGTGGGGTTCGAGCATTGCAAATACAATCTTGCTCCCAGTGCGCCATTTTGGAGTCTGGTGTGCTAAGGAAGCCTATGCGGTCACGGGGATTGCTTGCTCGGCCATATATCCATTCAATGCTTGCCATAGCAGCAGTCTGCGTTTGTGTATGTGTATTTATGCGAGCTTTGCTGCGGATTAATTCTGGCAGATCTTTCAAGTGGGAGAGGCTGGATTATGGTACACAATAAACATTGAGGACACCTGAGCTATGTATGTGGTATTGTTAAGTTAACAAGCAGAGGGAATGGAACAAGATACCTTTTTATAGCTGTTTAAGATTCCTTGGAACTCCTCTATCCATGGTTCGAGTGAAAAAAGTACTATTGATGAAGGAAAACTCCTTCCCGGGGTAAAAGAAGTGTCAATAGGTGAGGAGCTGGAGATGCTAGATGGGCTATGGCGAAGTTAAAAGGAAAACTTGCAAAGCCCTGTCCATGGTGGAACTTGAGCAAGGTTGGCACATGCTCTTTGCGGGGAGGGACATAGCAATCGTGCTCCCCTGCAAATTCACAAGATCCATGGATGCAATCACAGTTCGGTGATGATGAGTAAGTAACCTGGATTTCGTTTTTTTGCTGGTGTAAGCGTGTGAATCTGTTGGTTCATGTATCAAAAAGATGGTGTTTAATTATCTTGCTCACCTTTTTCACATTTTTTATTTTTTGTGTATTAAATACTGTACTGTAGCATGAACGCTTCCGATCTTGTCTTTAGATAGTAGCTGGGGGTAAATGAAAAGAGGCTTTTGCATGTCTGTATCGTTCATAGTGCCTTTGTAGCTAAATAGAACAAAAATAGGCAGATTTAAAGTGTACCTGAATCCACTGTTTTGTTTGACATCCACCATAACCCCATTAGATTCATTCTGGTTTTTACTAAGCTTTCCTGCACCGTTATGTGGTGTGTTTTTGCTGTTCTTTTTAATGCCAGTTGATCGCTGCCGTTATCATGTTCATCTAAGGTTTTGATCAGAGTTTTACATCCTTTCGTGATTCCCACCCGAATTCCCTTCCCTGGTTTCCATCACTATTGTCAACCCTCCGCTGTGTTCGAAGTAGGAAATTCATATATTCTTGTAGGGAAACTTTATATCAGCGACATATGCTCGAGTGCTTCGGTTCATGTGGCTCGTACGTGCTGTGGTTTTTGAGACGGACGATCGCGCTGTCGAAGCACTACGAGGAACAGTGTCGCAACGAACTTTCTGGTGTCTTGTCACGGGAAAGAAAAGGAGAAGGAAAAAAAAACTGATCGATCCAGCTGCCTTCAAGCGTTGGCATCGTGCGTTGTCCGTCCTGGTGGACCGCCGGGTCCGCGCGTGACGAGAATGCGATGCCTTTGCTTGTGGCGCCTTTTCCGGCGTCGCCGTGGTGTGTGTTGTGTTTGTGTGGATCGCCCCGGCGACGCGCCGGTGGAGATTCTGGCGAGTGGCGGGGCGTGACACGCCCCCCTCGAGGTGAGGTCCGAGGGCTCCTTGACATCTTTTCCCGCGGCACCAGCTGCGTCGTCGCCCCGGGCAGGCCGCACTCGCGAGGTGCGGCCTGGATCGCACGGCCGGTAGCTTTCCCTCGCCACCCCGCCTTTCCACATGGCTGTCGGATTGGACGCTCGCTGGCCACGTTCACGAATGATGCGCCCGGCGCGGTCCGTGCCCTCTTCGCTCCCCCACACCCTTTCCGTCGCGTGCGTTCCTGTGGCGGCGCGGAACGGGCGCGTGAGGTACTGGCCCTTTTTCCGGTGTGCACAGCACAGCAAAAGCGTCCTCCGCAGGCTCAACTCGTCCCGTCCCCGTGCAACGGTGACAGCCGATCGGGTGCTCACGGCTAGGGTGCCGATGGATCCGTTTCCGGCGCGCCTAACAAGACGATATGGACCACGCCAGCCACGTCCCACCACGACGTTGCGTGCGGGCGGGCGGGCAGCACGCATGGCCTGGCCGGACACACGACAGAGGACATCACGAGGGAGGTTGTGTAACGTGTTTGCTTTTGGAAGCAAAAGTGGTGTGCAACCCAAGCGAGCGCGCGGCAAGGCCGTCCGCGTCGTGGCCCCACTGCGGGTCGTCGAGTGGACGGACGCGCCGATGAGCACATCGTCGCATCTCTGGAATGGATAGAGATCATATCATATAGGGTGAGACGTGAGAGCGCGACTCCACGAACAAGCAGAGATCAGTTGCCTGTTCCGGATAGGGCGGGCACCCGGCGCGTTCTCGACACGTGTGGGATCTACTACGTCCAGGCCGGGCCTGATTGGCAACTAATCCCCAGCACGCACCGTGAACGAATGACCGGCGCGACTGATCGACAGCACGGTGAGAGACACGCACGCACGTACGGATGGGCAGTCCGTCCGTGCCGGACGGAACGGCACCAGCTTGTCGAGACGGACGTGTCGGACTCGGACCTCTCGCCATCCGGCAGGGCAGGGCAGCCAGACAGCCCGGACGAGACGGCCGGGCCCGAGGCGCAGGCGCGCAGCCGGGCGGGTCAGTGGCTCAGTGCGCGTCGCCACCAGCCAGCGATGGTCCCTGACCTCCTCGTCACGATCAGTGGCCAGTGGTCCAGCGCGACGCCTGCGTGCGGGCGCGGGGAACAGGGAAGGAGCTGCTGCGCCCGGGGCCTCCCCGGGCGCGCCGCGCGACCACGCGTGCGGCGTGCGCGCAAGCATCCATCCGCATCCCACCCGGGACGGGCGGGGCGGGGAGATGAGACGATGGGGGGCCATGGGGGAGGAGACGTCTCGTGCTCGTGCGCGGGGGCGCCGGGCGCGGACGGCGGCTGGGCTGGGGATCATGGGATGAGGAGGAGGGTGCGTAGTGCCCTGACGGGTTGGCGCCTGGACGCCTGGCGCCCTGGCCTGATGGGTGCCCGTCACATGTTGCCCGTGCGTGCGGCGCCGACAGCGTTGGCCGTCCGCTTCCGCCGGCCTCGGGCCTCCTTCCTGCTCGGCGCGGCGCGGGCACGAGCACGAGCACGACGCCATCAGGCTGGTTGTCTGTCTAGCTGGGCGCCCGCGGCTGCAGGGTGAGTGGGAGGATGCTGTCTGTCGCCATGTGACGGCGGTGCGGTGGGGGAGGAGAATCGTCGTGCAGTTAGTTTTCGGCGTCTGTTTATACTGCGTAGTACAGTATGTTTTTATTAATAAGAAGGCGCAGTTCGTTTCACTGGTTAGAATTGTGTAGCGGAAATCCATAAGTTTGGCATGCTCGTCTTCACCGCTACCACAATACTTGAAGTTGTTTGGGTTTAAGTTTCTATGCACACGAGAGCGCATGAGCGGAACCAGGATTGGGAGGTCCATTTTGGGCCTTCGTCTCCCTCACGTTGCTCCCCCGGGGGCGACCCAGAGGGCCCCCGGCCGCCCGGCTCAACCCCCGCCGCCGCTGCTCTCGACGGCCGCCGCCGCCATCTCTGTCGGCGGCCAGCGGAGGAGCCGCATTACTGGCTCCCCCGCGTCCCTCCCCTCCTCTCCTCTTCCGCCCCCTCACCCTCCTTCCTCCCCTCCCCGCCCCACACCACCGCCACATTCCCGGTCGTCCCGTGCGCCGTGCTCTCGAGGTCTGCTCCGGCCTCCCTCTCCGCAGATCCGGCCGCCCCCTCCGTGGTGCCGTCGGGGCCCTTTACCGAACCCTAGATCTAGGTCGGGGATGGGCCCAGCGGCGCCGCCCGGCTCCGGCGCAGTGCCCCCGCTCCGGCGGTGGCCTGGTGACGTTTGGCGGAGGTCCCGGGCGCGCCGACGTGCGGCGCCTGTGGCGGCGGTCGCGCGACCCGCTGTGCAGGCCGGTGGGTCCGTGCGGCCCCATCCCGACGGCTCCGCCCCCGTGCGCCAGCACCGAGCGCGCCTCCTCCGACCCTGCGCCGGCTCGGCTCCCTCGCGATCGCCTGCGGCACCACCTCGTCACCGGCGGGACCCCCCGCACCTCGGCCTGACCCGCTCCTCCTCCTCGTTGCGGTGCTGAGGTGTGGGGGTGGGGTGCATCCCTGTCGCACCTGTTTTTTCAAAGAAAACCAGATGCAGTTCTATATGCATGCCAGGATCAAGTTTCATGCATATAGTTAACATAAGTGAATAACAGAAACAATATCACGTAAGAAAAACAAAGATTATCAGAGGTTTACGCTTTATCCTGGAAATGAAGGCACCAAACTTCACAGGCAGACGACTGGGGGCTGCGTACGCCTAGCAACAACACCATCTTCAACAGCTTCACACCTCTTCTCCTTCTGAGCAGCAGTTTAGCAAGGTTGAGTACACTTATGGTTGGTACTCAGCAAGGCCACAAGAAATAACCAGAAACAAATTAAATTACTCTTTAAGTTTATTAATCATGTGAGGGTCCAGGTCGCTCCATGACCGAGAGCACGGCTAATCGATTAGATTTAACACTCTGCAGAGGTTGTACACTTTACCCACAAGTCGTGTCCCCCATATATGCCCGGGTTAATTACTCCCTTAAACACTTCCAAGGTGAGTGGCATGGGTTTCACTACGAGGCCTTTACAAAGATTCTCTAGTATGGGCTGCTCGCTAGGTTTCATGACAGCGCAATGCATAACCCTCTCTCAAGACTGCGAAGCTACCACAGAGCAGATCAGCTTGAGGGCCGGGTTATACACCAACTACCGGCACCCCCTAACCCTTATCAGGTAAAGCATACCACACACTAAAGTTTCTAATTATTCAGCCAAGACAGAGCCATTTGTCTTGTGGTTGCACCTGGTTCCTGGGTGGTCACTCCATGTTCCAATTATAACATAGTAATCTTGTAAATAAAGCATAGGTAGAAGGTGGTTAGGGACACTTGCCTTTCTCCAACGAAAAGCTACTCTTACTGCTCTTCAGCTCTTGCTTTCTTGGAACTCTTTATCTTCAAAGCGAAGGAACAACACTTCTTCTACTCGAAGCAAATGTCGGGCACAAACATTCAAGGAAAACAAACAAGTACAACTAAGAACAAGGTACCAATCAAAAGAAAAGCTTTAAAAGAACACACTAAGGATAGGCTCGATTCTATGGTTACGCAAACGCAAGGAACGCTGAAAATGAAACTACGATCGAAAAGACAAAGCTATCGAGAGATTATTATCAAACAACAAGAGACTAGATGCTTGATTTATTTTAATGATAAATCATGTGGAAAGAATATTTCAGAGAAATACTCTATGTTACAATTAAACAAGTTACATTTAATTATAGAAACATGATAAACCTAATCATATTTTATTTGCAAATATTTAAGTACAAGTTATATCAAATTAACAGTTACTTTAGAAACACGAAGCATGTATAAACATCTAATCGAATAACTTTGTATGACGTGTTCAACTAAGCATATTAACATTAAAAAGGCATTTATAATATCATTAAGCATATTAACTTTATTATGAAAACCATTGTATCTAACATCTTTTATTTAACAAAAACTAGTTATAAATAAGAATTAACCTATTTACATCATGATTAAAGAAAACCGGAATAGAACCTAGTCACTTTTATTTAGAAAAGCAATGGAATAAGAATTAATCAAGATTAACATGTAACAGGTGATACATATGCTAACGTACAAGTTAAGGTGAAACGAACGAGGACGGTAGAAACGAACTATAACGCACATGCAAACCTTAGGCTAGGGTCTAGGAGAACTAGTCTACGAAGAGAAATGGGCTGAAGGGAGAACAGCTAGATGGCAGAGATACTAACAAGATTGATTCTAAGAAAGATAGCTGCACAAGAACACAGCTGATTCGTAAGGAGACAACCTAACTGAGATAAGATAGGCATGAACTATATATTGATAAACGATATTCTAAGAGAAACATGATATGATTACTTGGTAGGCAAATGAGCAGTACAAACTACTCACACAAACAATGCTATTAAGCAGAACAGGAGCTCTAAGGCTGGGTTAGCTTTATTGAAGACACTAGGTTTGAGCACGAAATAGAACTGAAAGAGTACATCTAATTTACAAAAAGACAACTATGAGAGGGTGACATGAACTACGATCAGAAAGATATAGAGCTTGAAAGAAGACTAGCTCTACAACAGAGACACACTGAGATAGAGCTGATAGAGAACGTCTAACGAACGATTTGCATATGTGAACATGAAAGACTATAAGCTTAGGTCTATTTTAATTAGCAAAACATATGTAAAGGATATTTCATAAAGAAAATACCCTAAGTTGTACTTAAAGAAAATTAAACTTTATTTACAAAACCGGTGTAAAGAACTAGTCAACTTTTATTTATAAATGTTTATGTATAAATTATACCAATTAAACATTTAACTTAGAAAGGTTAAAACAACTACTCAAATTAAAACATATATCGTGTTGAGCTAGACAAACTTTATTTAGAAAACACATGCACGTTGACATTAGTCATTTTAGCAAATAATTATGAAAACCGAGTTATAGCTTAACCGTATTTTAATTAGAATGATTAAAGTATAAGTTATACCTTTTTAAGCATTTAGCTTTGAAAAGGCTAAACTATGTGAGACATCTAAATGCAACTTTATGATTCAAGTGGATCATATTATTATTGAAAACATCTTTGCATTGGTATTAATCAAATTAACATTATTTATAAAGCCGGTGTAAAAGCCTAATCAACTTTTAATTAGAAAAGTTAATTAAATATTAAGCAAATTAACATTTGGTTTATGAAAAACCGAGGTAAAGATCTAATTAGATTTTATTTACAAAAGCATGTGAAATAATCATTAATAAAATTAATATTGATTATGAAAAACGGTATATAGCACATTACTTTTATTTAGAAAAGACATGTTTAATAAGTATTAATCAAAACTAATAATAAATTTATTTTTAGAAAATAAACATGATGAAAACTCACCACTAACGTGTACTTTACATTATTATGAACCTAACGCAACTTGAACGGATTAAAACGGATCTAAAACAAGAAAGATATGGATAAAACAAGATTGAAAGGACCGAATTGTGATTAATTAAAGAACTGGAGGACTAACAGAAAAGATGCTCGAGACACATCAAATAGTGCTCGCGAAAAGAATAAAGAACAGGGTTAGATCTATAAAAGATTCGGGTGAGACTTATGTGCGAAAGGTGGGATTTTTCTATGGGGTTTTCTAGAAAACTTGCAAGACACATAAACCGATCTAAAGATTACAGGAACTCCCAGGGACTTAGATGCAAAACAGGGGTCATCTTCTACCTCGGTTCGGTCCAGGGAGGAGCTAACGTACAGGGGCGGACAGGACCTCGGGCGGTTCTGATCGGCGGTGCTCCGGGCGGCCTAGGGTTCAGCTGAGGCGCGAAACGGAGAGAGGAGGTAATGGCGAACTCAAAGGAGTGCTCACCGGCGTGGAAGACGGAGGGACGCGACCGAAATCGACGAAGACCGACGGCCGGCGTGACGGCGGCGCTGCAGCGTTGCGCACCGCACGCGACGCAGAGCGGCTCTGTTAGCGGTGCACGCATGCACGCAAGTTCACGAACGCCGACGAGACAAGTAAGCCGTTGAGCAAAGGACGAAGCAGACTGGACGAGCGGCTCGGTTGGAGGCTTGGAGCAAAGCTAAGGAGTACGATGCCTGTAAACACGATGGCCATTGTGAACCATACAGAAAGAAGGGAAAACTAGGATTCATCGGGAACGACCACGGATCTGTAGATTGAACGGCAAAACAGAAAGGAAACGACGATACGAATGTGATGGTGTGCTCACCTTCGGCCAAAGATGAACGATGGCGACGGAAGGGATCGCTGGAGTTGGAGAGGAGTCGCCGGAGTTGGGGAAGACGACGGAGTCGACGTCAGAATCGAGGAATCCACCACACCAAGGCGTAGAGCTCGACGAGGGAAACTCCATGGTGGTGTCCGTTTGCACCAGAAGTCCACGGTTTCGCCGGAAAAGCTCGCCGGAAAGTTTGCCGGAATTTAGTAGATGCGAAAGTTCGGCGGCGGTTTGTGTGAGCTAGGGATATCGAAACAAGATGAGGTTGGCGGCGTTGGAAAGAGGACGTCAAGGAGATAACCAGCAACTATTTATTGGCCGAGATAGAGTCCGGTTTTATTTTCCTTTCTTTTTCTAATTTCGGAATTAATTTCGGATTAGAAAACAATTTCAAAAATCCTGCAATTGTAATTAAATCACGAAAAATACTCTGAAAATTTCAAAAATTCCAGAAAAATTCTCAGAGATAGATTGAGACACGATAAATCCAAATAAAATATTTGGAGCTCATAGAAAAAATTTTAGAGCCTTCTAATAAATAGAAGAAGCTCAGAGAAAATGAGAATAAACTCCAGAAAATTCTGGAAAATTCTAGGAAGGATTTAGTCAGCACCTAAACGCATTTTAAAAGCTTTTGCACTCATGAAACACTAGATGCATCGGCATGAATGCAACACTCAAATAAACATTTTATTTAATTTCAGAAAAACAAATAATGCCTTTTCCTACACTATATTTTCCTGTGAAGAAAATAAATGTCGGAAAAATTTTAAAATTAAGAGAAAATTGTTATTTTAATTTTTTTCTAATTCACATCCTGAAATTTGGAATTTTCAGGGTGTGACAATCCCGCGCTCGTCGGTGCCCCGGCGGGCTACCGGGTCACGACCCCCTCCCTCCCGCCCTTCCCCCAGGCGGCCGCCGGCGTGGCCAGGGTCGGCCGCGGCCCCCTCCTGACGGCCTTGCCGGTGCCAGCTGAACCTCCCCGCTGGCCGTGCCAGCGACCTCCCCTTGACCCTGTTGCGTTGACCCCCCGCCTCCGCCTTCTCCACCGACGGTCTGCCTCGCGGCGGCGGCCTGCACCCCCCTTCGCGACCTCCGTCTCGCCGACGCCATCTCTGCCAGCTTCATCTTCGGCTTCGCCACCTGCTTCCTCGACGGCACCCCCGTCGACCCCCGTCAGGCCCTTCAGCAGTACCCCTGCAGGCTTCTTCCCCGCCATCTTCCTCGCCATCGGCCGTAGCGCCTCCTCCGTGCTAGCGGCTGTGGCCCCTTCCCCCCAGCCGGTGGTCGCGTTCCCTCCTTCGAAACGACGACCGCGGCTCCCCCCTCCAGTCGGCACCCGCTGCCCCTTCCCCTTGACAGCAGCCGCGGCTCCCCCCTCTAGCCGGCGGCCGCTGTTCCCCCTGGTGGCGGCCGCGGCTCCTTCTTGTCGGCGTCCGCGTCATCATTGGCGGCTCTCCCCGTCTGAGACGTTGGTCTTGGTACTATTGTTGCTCCTGTTGCCGGGGCCTTTTCTGACACTATTGTGGTTTCTAGTGGCCGTTGCTCCCCCTTCGCCTCCTCCTCCCTGTTGGTCTTCGCTCCTGGGTTTGGTCGCTCGTCGGGTCTGCTCCGAGCTGCAGCCCCTCCGCCTTCACGGTTCTTGCTGCTGCCCTTCGTTGCAATCACTTTGGAGTATCGATGCGGTTTCCATCACTTCGTCTCTCATCCTGCTTGCGGTGGACGGATGTGTGGTTTGGGTCTTGGTGGTCTTCGACGAAAGCCTCGCCTAGCGTTGCTAGTGCTGACAACGGTTGCGGCCTCGTAACTTCCCTGCTAGGGGTGTTGTTGCGACCTCCAAACCCCTCGGGTCTACCAGATGAAAATCCGGCTTACTCCTTCGTGAGTGGGCAGGCGATGGCGGCGTTGTCGTTGCTTCCTTCTTGAGAGCGTCGCCTCGCAAGACTGCTTCACTGCCTCCGCGGCTACCGGTTTGTTTGGCTAGTGGTGATGTGCGTACCTCCTTTGTGTCTCCATGGCAGGCACCTGTCGTCTTAGGTTGTTTCTTCCGTAGTGGTGGTGGTGTGGTGCTCTCCTTTCTTCTCTAAGATGTGGTAGGGTAGTGTGACACACACTCAGATCTACCTCTACTCTAGTACGCTACGGCTTAGGGGGAACATACGAGTTAGCTCTAGGTTCTAATGTACTAAACATACAAAGCTAGAAGATACAAGAGATAAGCATGAAGTATTGCATGAAAGGGTAAGGTTCAGCACCCAGGTACAAACGGGGAGATAGCCCGCGATGACCAACACTCTGCGAAACTATACTTTAGACTCCTACAGCATTTACCCTAACGCGGAGGGTTTCAAAGAGTCCAACAGCTGTCACCACTATGGCCTACCTCAATCATTACGGGGGACATGCTCATAACTAACGTAGCCACACAACCCAGGCACCATTCCTGCATTGCTGCTAGACTTCACCCGGCCCGGGCTGTTGTGACCCAGGGTGAGAGCCACCAGAAGACTGGTCAACTTAGACCGAGTACCTTAGCTTGAACACAAACTTCATGCTACACTAACATGCCATCTAACAAGATCAACTAGGGCTAGACATACGAACGGATACAAACTCTCTTATGTCTAGTCAACAAGATCAAAGAGTCGTGTTCGTGAAGAACACGACCCTCTAACTTATGAACAAACACATAAGAAATGAGTAAATCATCATTCAAGTGGATCAAAAGGTAGTGTTCACGAAGAACACAAGCCTCTAAATGATGAACAAGTGATGAACTCAAGAACATATCAATCATATGATCTACCACAACTTTATATGAAATAGCTGAATAACTGAAGTAGATCAAAGTCATACAAAGAAATAAAGATACAAGAGCACTCATACCTAGACTCCAAAGTAGACTTGGAACCTGAATAAGAGCTACTCTAGCCTACCCACTAGCCTTGGAAACTAAAAGTGAGAGAAGAATGAGAGAGTGATGTGTGTGAGAAATGGAGCCCCTCCCCTTCTATTTATAGGCAAGGAGGAGGCTTGCTTCGGGGCTCAAAGTGCCTCAATTCACCCGGGGATGCAGCAATGGACCAATGGGGAGCAACCACATGGAGGGACACAATGAAAGGAGGCAGAGGCGGTTCGGCCGATCCTAGGATCGGCCGGCCCCTTCGGCCCTCCTTTCGAGGTGTGTTTCCTCTGGGTGGCTGCCTTGTGGGCCCTTTGATCCTTCCCCTGTGCATGTCTCGTTTTGGAATCCTAGGTGGGCCCTTGATCCATGTGAAGTCCATGTGTCGCTCTCTGATTCGTCGGTGAGTGCCTCTCTTGGATCAGTGACGTGGATTGTCACTTGTTTCCTTGGTGGCAGCCACCTCCTCAGCTGAGTTGGCATGGTTCTTCCATCTCTTTTCAAGCTTATTTCACCTACATACAAATAATCTCCAAGGACAAGTGGAACTACATTATTCAAACCAAAATGCAAGTAAATAATGCATATGCCTCCATTTATGTGAGAATATTGATGGTTGAAAGTAGTACTTAACAACCGTCAACACTCTCTCCTCTTAATGAAAAAATATGCTTTGCACATCTTAAAAAGAGCGGAACCAGGATTGAGCTATAGGTGTGACTCTCCTCTTATTCTTCTTCCCGCATCATATTCTCTTCTTCTACCTCCTCAAATTTGTAGGGGCCGCATGGAATTTCTAACAGTAGGAGGGGCTAAGCCCCCCTCCCGTCGCCCGCCGCACCGCTAGCTCCACCCCTACAAGGTTGGTTGAGTGCAAGGCCTTCACCGTCTCGACTATATTGCATTCACAACCTTGGTAGTTGTGTCCTCTGCCATGTTTCTCTATAGGCATATCATGTTAAAAAAGCGGTGTCCACTGGATTGCCGACGACAAGGTGTATGGTCTTTTCTTCAACAAAAATCTCGAGAAGCCTTGCAAGCAACGGGTAGGAAGCCAACACCGACAAATTTTCCCCAAGTTCTTTGGCTCATGCGGAGGCTCGGTGCTGCTCCACGAAATGCTCTTTGCATGTCACTCTGATCCGCTTGCCGAGTGCCGCTCCAGGGCCACTCAATGTGCTTGCCTTCGTGACGTCGATCCACCAAACTGTGAAGTCGTCATGGTCGGTGTCGCGCTCCATAATGCAGCGATGTTGATACTTTCTTTGTCAGTGACTCCTTGTTGATGAACCTTGACCACTTGGGTTTAGTGGCAAAGAGTAGGGGGAGACTGCGGCAATCACAAAGGCAGAGGTACTAGCTGCAGAGGCAGACGTACTGCAAAGCTAGAATTAAGTCCCAGGAGGACTCTCATCTCCGTCTTCTTTCTCTCACCTCCTCGTCACTTCTTCCTCCGCCTCAAATTTGTAGGGAGGCTGCATGCAATTTTGTCCTGTAGAAGTGGCACAACGCGAACGGCGAACCTCAAGGTTTCACCTATAGGCAGGTGGAAAAAAATCTGGTCAAAACTACATCGAAGTGCAAAAGAAATTATAGTTGACTTTAAATTATCCGTAAGTAAAAAATTCTCTAGCTTTGACCATGTTTATAAAAGCAATAGCATTTTCATCAGCAAATCGGTCTACTCTAATAACGCGACTGGATTAGTTACAATTACATATATTATATAGGGATGATGATGATAGTGCACCATATGGTGAGGCCGTCCTGCCCTAGGGCAACTAGGCAGCTCATTTTTTTTGTATTTTGAAATTTCAGTTATTATGAATTATATTATGGACTATATGTTGAGATGTTTTTCTTTTCAATCCATATGAAAATTGATATACTTTTTCATTACTATTTATCCTGAATTTTAGTTATCGATGGTTTCACTCTTTATATTTTAGTTATTTGCTTCACACATCGAGTATAAAACAAAATACTATAGTTTCCTTGTTTTTATTTTAAATTTGATTGCATGTAAAGTGTGTGGCTAGCCACCACTTTTCTGAGCTAATTTACATTTCTTGATTATCTACATAATCGATAGACCGCCCCACGGTTTTCATTAAGAAAAGGGAACCTTCCCGGCTTAGAAAAGCTCGGAACCCTGGTTTCATCGGCGAGAGAATTTTCTGTAAACCAGTCCCATAAATTCGCTCTAATAAGAAATTGAACCCATGTCTCTTGGTTGCGACCATACATCAGCCCCTCTAACCAACTAGTTTAGAGGACCTTTGGTAGAATACACGTCGGATGTACATCGTTTCAGAAGACATTACGCTTCATCAACGCTCACTGCTGCACTGCACAATGATAACAGACTCCTTCTATACCAAAAAAAGGCATCCTCTGCATCCGACTCAAATGATCAGCATCTCTACTCCGTAGTGACGGAGGCAGGAAAGGGAGGATGGAGGGGCTCATTCTCCTTCTTCCTCCTTCAGCCCTTCTTCTCCTTCCTCTTCCTTTTTTTTCCTCTTCTTCTTCCTCCTCCTCCCTTCATCTTTCAATGAAGTTTCTGGCGGTAGGGGGCTTGAGCCCCACCCGCCCCACCGCCAGATCCGTCCCTGCTACTCCGCTCCGTCTTTGCTCTCTCCCTCTCTAGTCTCTCGTCGGTTAATCTCGTACATTTTCAAGAAAATCATAACTATTTCATATAAGTTTGGATTGAGATAAGTTTTATACGAAAATTATAGATTTTGACGAGATCTTCAATTTTTTAGTTTAAATATTTTTTTTAATCATCTTCATACTCAAATAATGGACACAATTTTTTTATCTAAAATTTGAATTTTGTATCTGAACATTTTGTGGATTATTTAAGCACCAACATAAGTGCTAATAAAAAAGTTTAAACTATGAAGTTGTAGATCGCGTCGAGATCTACAATTTTTTTATAAAGTTTATCTCCGTCCAATTCATACGGAGAAACTATACTTTTTTGAAAATATGTTGTCCGATGAAAGGAATTTCTTTGGTTCATTAAATCCGAAGATTGTGTCGATGATTTGAGCATGCAAGTTTATATCCATCCAAATTCATATGAAGAAACTATAGTTTTTCGAAAATATGTTGTCTAAAGAAGGAAATTTCTCTGATTCATTAAATCCGAAGATTATGTCGCTGATTTGAGCATGCAAGTCAATGAAAAATGTTAGAACTATAAAGTTGCAGACAGTGACGGATCCAGAAAAAAATTTAGGGAGGGTTGAACTATACATAATAGAAAGACTCAATACAATTAACATGAACCCAATAATCTTTTCTGATAAAAAATCACAAAATTATCTTCTTCTACCTCAGAATGCAGTCCTTCTACTATATCTATGACAAAATAACTAGAGGAGCTAAGAAGATTTAGTGGAGTTCGGCGGTAGTAGGGGGGTGGAGCCCCCTCCGCCCCCTCGCTGCCTCCGTGGCTGGTTGTAGATGTCGTCGAAATCTATAATTTTTTTATATAAAGCCTATGTCCATCTGAGTTTATATGATATAGTTATGATTTTTTTAAATATATTAAGATTTACTGCAGTTTCAACCGCCGATAAATCGCTACAGATCTGGCGGTTAGGCTACACGATGGGTGTGAAATATGAAAAATTTTGTCAGGCAATTTATGTTTTTGCAAAATTGTAAATATAACGCACACACTGCAGAGATAGCCTGCAACATGCCCATCATCGTGGAGGCGCCCGGCCCTCCGGGAGGCCCACCGTGCGATCCGAAGACTCCAGGAGGCTCACCGTGTTAGACTTGTACGATGCAATTTGGCTGGATTTATTTATTTATTTTTTATTTATGTTACAATTTTCAAAAATATACATCCAATCTTTTGCAAAACTATACATCTGCCAAACGGCGGTAGGGTCCCAACCGCCGTTTTAAAGGGTGTTAGGCACCTACCGCCACTTCAAACGGCGGTAGGGTTCCCACCCGAGCCACGGTTACTATAGGTCTGTAGCGGTCCCTACCGTCGTTCCAAAACTTTATATGAAAATTGTAGCCTTCGTCAAGATCTACAACTTGTAGTTCAAACTTTTTTCATTTGAAATCATCTTGAGGCTCAAATAATAGACACAATTATTTCTTCTGTTGGCAACATATTTTAAAAAAAATTATATTTGATGAGGGCCTGGATTAGGGCCTCCTAAGCAACGAGATAATTACCTCGAAGATGGAGTCCTCTGACACCATTGATAATGTGAAGGCTAAGATCCAGGACAGGGAGGGATGCAGATCTTCGTCAAGACCCTCACTGACAAGACTTCCCCACTTCCGAGTATCTTCCGCCTCGCACGAGTTCGCCTCGGCTCCGAGTACCCTCCGCTTCCCACGAGTACTCTCCGCCTCGCACGAGAACGCGTCGTCTCCGAGTACACGCCGCCTCGCCTCCGACTACTCGTTCGCACGAGTAATCTCCGTCTCCGACTAAGGCGGAGTCCGCACGGAGAAGCCAGAGCGTAGGATTGGGGCCCCACACGAACGTGCCGCCGTCCCAACTCCCCAAGCTTCTTCGCAACGACACGCGTGACGCCATTTTTCACGCCATGCAAAGACCACAACTGGCGCGACGGGAGGACGACAGGGTCTGGCAGGGCCTGTAATGGCGCACAGTACACCCCCCACGACCTCCGACATGCCGTCACATCCAACACCAGCTGCACGCTACCCCGTCAGAACAGGCAATCGATTACCATCTACCAGCTCTTAGGCCATAACGTGGCAAGCCTAAAACGTACTGTCAGGGGGTGAGACCTAGACAGATCCGCTAGGGGGTTACCCTAGAGGTTTGCAGGTTAATGGAGGATCAGGGCCTAAGAGTGTAGGTGGTTATGCATGTGGTGCACACGGAGCTAGGCGAGTATGGCGGCGAAGGACAAGGAGACAAGGGTTTATACTGGTTCAGGCCTCCGGAGAGTAAAACCCTACGTCCAGTTGTGGTGGATTATGCGAGGATGAAGATGAGATGTCCTGTGCATGGAGCCCTAGGCCGCCTTATATGGGGGGACGGACTAGGGTTTGCATGCGCAGGTCGGTTGACCCGTGTCGGGGTCGGTTACAACTGTGGGAAGTCTATCTCCCGGATTACAAGGGGTATCCCGTGATACACGGAGTCTACAGGCGGCGGCGCGCCAGGTCGCCGTGTCTTGTCGTGCACGCCAAGGCTTCACGGGACTTCCGGGAGCTTGGTCAGGTCGCTGGGCCCACTTGTAAGGTCGGCGGGTCTTCTGGAAGGTCGGGGCCACCTGTCAGGGGCCTCTGGGACCCTGGCCGGTGGGGACCCATGGGTACCCATGTCTCTCAAGCCCCCGATCGATGTGTAGGCGTAACGGCCAAGGCGGGGTCGTGTCGAAGAGCAGCAGAGGCGCGACACCATCGAGGGTGTGAAGGGTGCACGGGGATCAAAAAAGAAAACCCCTCTGATGCGCGCACGAAGTTGAGCGTCGAGCTTCTGGGTCGAAGTACCATGAGGTCGAAGTGAAGACGAGGCGTAGATCTTGCAGAACCGCCGACCTGACCTGAGTCAGGCATGTTGTAGTAGGAGTCACGACCTTCAGAAAGGTCAACAAGCCTACCAGGGGTAGGTCAAGCTGAGATGCAATGGAAGCAGGCTTCCATTAGGTCGAGGTGACCTGAAGAAAATAGAGCGTCGAAGACGCACTAGTGTAGTAGCCCCCGAGCAGTAAAGCGACCAAGATGGCTGGTTTGATGCTCAAAAGAAGAAAAAGAAGAAACCGAACCTACGACCTTCTGCTTAGGAAACAGATGCTCTTGTAGTGCCGACTAGAGGACAAGAGCTCCAGAATCTTGCAGGGGATAGCAGGTGACAGGTCTGTCATGACCAGGGTCATGAGTGCACTGTACGGTCACGGGCCGATGCGCTCATGAAGCACGGGTTGCTGCCACCTGCAAAGGACAAAGGTGCCGCTGTGTGCAGTCAGGTAGGGGTCAGGCGCGCCGATGCCTTTCGCAGGCTAACAGTGGCCTCGTGCTCCATGAGGGCACAATGTCTTCGAGGATAAGGACGCCACGCAAGCTGGCTTGCGGATGAACGCCCAACGGTAGGTGCTGGAGTATAAATAGGTGCCAAGGGTTTGAAGCAATCCACATCATTCTTCAGAGGGGATTCAAGATGATCCAGTGTAGTAATATTGTCATGCCATGGGCTTGTGTCCGTCCCCCAGAGTGTAGAGGTAGTGTAGTTCATGCTTGGAGCTAGAAGAATGCTTGCGAGGCTCGAAGAACTTGATTGGCCTCTTCTCCCCACCCCGCTGAGGAACCCAGGAGGAGTATGAAGCAGCAGTTGCATCGTCGGCCCTCACACTTGTAGGCCTGATGTGATGCTGGTGAACACCGCGCTCCACCCGGCGAGGTTGGTGTTAAAGCTCGGGCCTTCTGCAACCTTGCGGCAAAGCTTAGACTTGATGCTGGGCGCTGCAGGAGACCGGTTGGTGTGCGAGTAGAGGTGGTTGTATGGCAGCTGCCTCCACAGTAGCTGTAGAGGTCGTCGAGTAGGCCCTGAAGCCAGAAGATAGCTTGCGACAAGCCTTATTAATGTAGACTTAGTCGTAAGCACTTTGGAAGGTAATTCAGGACCTTTAAGATCTTTGTATCTTGTAATTTGGCCAAGGGCCAAACTCCTTGTAGCTTATAAAGCTGTAAATATAGTTTTGCATGAGCGGTGTCATGGCTTTAGTAGTTTGTAAGGGCGCCCAGGCAGCAATGGTATGGATACCAAGGTCCCAGCGGAGCTGAAATAGCACGCCGACCTTCAGGAGGCCTTCCATAGAGACAAAGGACCCGTGTCGACCTGGGTCGGCACGGCCGTTGTGCAGTGACACAATGCAGGTAGTCAACCTGGAAAACCTAGGTCTGAACGACCTAGGAGGCAGCAGGGCCTTAGCGACCTCAGGGAGGTGCCACTTGACCAAGAGGTCACCAACGGGCAGTGGAGCCATTAAGCACGGGGCCGTTGGTGTAGCCTATGAAAGCAATGTTATAGGTAGTAGGACCTTTAGCGACCTCAAGGAGGTGCTACTTGGCCCGGAGGCCGCCCACAGGCAGTAGAGCCAGGGATGTGAACTTGCTAATGAAAGCTGAGGCGACCGACCAAGCGGTAGTACCTGTCGACCTTGAGAAGGTGTTATCATAGACCCGGAGGTCGTCAGAGGCCAGGAGACCTAGAGGAAAATTATGGGTAAGGGGCTTGAAGTAAGGCATAGCGAGTCCATGGACACCAGACCGTTGGGCGGAAAACCAACGGGCATGGATTCCCGCACGGCTCAAGCCGTCACTGCCTGTTGCCGTTAGGCCGAAATAGCCGTTAGGCAATGTATCCATTGGGCCGCCGGTGATGTCGCCGAATTCGAGGGGGCGTTTGGGCGCCGCGGCCCGCCGCACTGATGTGGCCCAGTTATAAAAGGCTGAGTGAGGGGTCGAGGACCCCACTCGCTTCCATTCCCCGCAAGAGCTAGGGTTCCCGATCCGCCGCAGAAGCTTTAGCGCGTAGATTCGTCGGTGCCGCCGTGCTTAGATCCGCCGCGTCTAGCACCGCCGTATGTGCCAAAAGACCCTGGTGGTTTTTAGAGTTAGATCCACCGGCTTCGAGGAAGAAGAAATTCCCCCGGAGCTTGCGCCGGCCCCGGAGAAGGTGTGGGAGCACTCGGTGGTGACGGAGGCGCATCTCAAGGAGCTGGTGGAGCGCGGGCTGCTGAAGCCCAGGGAGCAGGTAGGCTGGAGGCCCGCCGCCGGCGAAGCGTTCCCGTCTGAGGGAACTGAGGAGACCGTCGCCTTCGTCGCACACGTCGAGCGCGGCTTTGGAGTCCCGGCAGGCGACTTCTTCCGCGGGCTGCTGCACTTCTACCGCATCGACCTGACGCACCTCGTCCCCAACGCCATCACCACGGTATCCTCGTTCATCCACCTGTGCGAGGCATACCTTGGGATACCGCCACATTTCGACCTGTGGCGGTATTTCTTCGAGGTGAAGAAGACGGGGAAGAACGGTGTCGTCGGCGCCGTCGGGTTCATGCTACGCCGTCACATGAAGACGGTGTATATCGACATGGAGCTGCCGGATAACACCCAGGGCTGGCGGCGGGGCTGGTTCTACATCGACAACCCCAAGCTAGCGCTGCCAACCAGATCGGGACTTGCACCGGTCCCGGTGCCGGAGTGGTCCAACCAGCTGATGTCGCGGGAGATGGACGCCGTCAAGCCGCTGCTGGAGGACCTCAAGCAACGGAAGGAAGAGGGGCTGACCGGCGGAGTGGTGGCCATTAGTTTCAGCCGGAGGCTGCTACAGCCGATCCAAGATCGGGTGCACCCAGCCTACGAGTACTGGGGGCAGACTGACCCAACCAGCATGCAGTAACGGAAGGCCTCCAAGCAGGAGATGGTGGCACGGGTGAGGGAGCTCTTCAACGGGGTGATCCGGAACTGAACATGCCCCAAGGCATTCTCCCTCACACGGCCTGCAGACGTGGTATGTTGCTGATCGACCTTAATTTCTCTGTTGTTGTTGCATTCACCTTTGTTCTGAAATGAAGGTCAACTATTTCACAGGGGCGTGAAGGTCTGTTCTGGTGTCCAGCTCCCCTCGCGGATGAGGGGGAGCGCAGTTTCAAGGTCCGGGCGGCGGAGGACGTGAGGGCTCCACCACCGGAGTTGTTGGAGAACTACCTCTCCGACTCATCGGTGGGGGGTAGCGATGATGAGGATCCGCCCGTGGTGAGCTCCGCACCGACGACTCGTCGTACGCGGTAGGCCACCGCGAAGATTCCGACGCACAAGGGCGTCAAAATCATCTCCGCCACTATTGAGGCGGAGAAGAAGAAGAGGAAGAGGAAGGTCCTCACTGCGTCGTCGGAGACGACCACGACTGACACCGAGGTCGTCTTCGAGGAGCGTGACGATGCCGGGTTGCGTGACGTCGCCGACGGGTCGGGCGATGTGGTAGCTGTAGGAGAAAGCAATGCCCCGCCCGCGGCTACCGGCGAGCAGCAGCAGAAGGCGAGCGCGGAGGGTGTGAGCGACCAAGGGTCGCAAAAGAAGCCGAGGCGGGCGCCGCCCAGGCCAATGTCGATGAAGCTGAAGACCGGCAGCGGGTATATTGCCAAGCTTGATTTATGGTGTTTTTCATCTGTACTGTCCTGTCGAGTGTGTCGATGCTGACGAATATATGCACCGTGGGCAGGGGGACTCCTGCTGTTTCTAGCAGCAAGAACGCCTTAGGCCAAGAGGCGCTTGGCTGGAAGGTCGAGAAGTTGCCGGAGGGGCAGTCGCCAGCAACCTCTGGCGGGGACTTCTCCAGTAAGGCCCCTGAGATCGTGGAGACAACTCCGTCGGCAGTAGCCAAGGTCGCTACGGAGGTCGCGCAGCAAGTGGAGGGCCCGCGTCAGCAGGACCTGCCGGAGTCAAGTCTGCCGGGTATGCGGCAGGCGGAAACCAGAGGTGCAAGCGGAGGAGCCGACGGGCAACCCTGCTTCTATGAAGGTACTCCATGGGAGGATGACGTCTGGGCCGACGCCAAGGATCTTGAAGACTTCAAGGCAGCGCAGGTGACCATTGGCAGGACGCTCGCGGTAAGTTTGCATTACCTTTAGACCTGCATCTTGGGTTCGCCCCGACGCAATGTGTTAACAATGTCAAAGAATGGTTGCAGACTCTTGCTGAGCGCACGCAGAAAAGGGCGACCCTGCTGAAGGAGGGCGCCATTGTTCACGCGGAGCTGACAACGATCCGGGAGGCCGTGCTTCAGGCCAAGGTGGAGGCCGCGAAGGAAGTAAGGGGCCTCAAGGACGAGGCAATCTTGAAGGATCAGGCCATCGAGGCCTTGAGGCGGGAGCTTGAAGCTACAAAGCTGAAGGCGAAGGAGGCGGAGGATGAACTGAAGGTCGCCGCTGCAGGTACGTCGTAGGACGCCCTTGTATTGTTGTGTGAGCACGTCGTGGTGACCCGCTCTTGACCTCGGCGTGTGCAGAGGCCAAGAAGAGGGAGACTACCTTGAGGAAGGACCTCAAGGAGTCGAAGGAGCAGGTGAAGATCCTCAAGGAGAAGCACCAGGAGGTCGTCGCCAGTGAGTATTACTTCACCCGGAAAGCTGCTTATGAATTTGGGGCGCGCAGGGATCTAGAGATCGACCTTGGCCGGGTGATGCAAACTATTATTGATCATCAAGAGATGACTGCAGATCTGGAGAAGGAGCTGGACGACCTGAAGGAGGTCGCCGAGTACCTTGTGGATGTGTATGCCCCTAAGGTCGAGGGCGATCCACAATGGCTTGTCGAGCGATTGGAGGGCGCGGAGGGTCGCATAAAGACCTTGTTAATGGATGACGGCAAGCTCACCGCTGCTACCGCACTGGCCACGGTGAAGCATCATGAGCCGTCTTTCGACCTTGGGAAGGTCAAGGAGGAGCTGGACTTGGAGTAGCTGGTGGCCAGCGAGGAGATTCAGGCCGCCGTCGAGGACGTCATGAAGAAGTTAGACCTGTAGATGTAGCTTAGGACTAGTAAACAGTTAGTAACAATGGGTCGCGGACCCTTTTGATGTAATATAAACATTGCATGAATGAAAAAGATATATCCTGTGATCCATTATTTGACTCTGTGTACTCTTTATAAGAACGCAAAGGCAACGAAGCTGCGAGACCCCTTTTCCTCCACTAACCCTGCTCAGTGGAGGAACGGCTTACTGACTACACAGCTCGACGTTGGAGGCTTAAGTGTGGTCGGCACGCGGAGGGGGTCAGGGACCCGAGATCAAGCAACCTCACGACCTAGGAATACTTATAAAATGTACAAAAAGCTGTGTTAAGGGAACACTTTGGAAAGAGAGAAGGGAGAACCCCAGGTCGAGCGACCCTTAGGTTGGCAAAGCCAAGCCCCCGAGCGTGAAGGACCGGGCTTAGAGCCAAGCCCCCGAGCGTGAAGGATTGGTTTTTAGGCTAAGCCCCCGAGCATGTTGAAGGGGAGGGGTAAACAGAAAATAGACAAGCTGAAAGAGAAATCTTTATATGTGTATTGAATTACAAGGGGTAGAATACATAGCTTTATTGTGATACAATGCCTCTAAGGATAGAAGCGACGTAAGTGCTCGATGTTCCAGGGGTTAGGAACACCCTGGCCATCGGCCCATTGGAGGCGATAGGTCACCGGTCTAATGACCTCCTTGACTATGAAGGGGCCTTCCCAAGGTGCAGAGAGCTTGTGCATGTCCTTGGTGTTCTGGATCCGCCGCAGGACTAGGTCGCCAACGTTGAAGGAACGCTCCTGCACGTTGCGGTCATGGTAGCGACGTAGCTATTGCTTGTGGCGAGTGTGGCGCATGAGCGCGGCCACACGGTGTTCCTCGACACTGTCGAGGTCGAGGCGGCGTGTTTGCTCTACTTCTCCTTCATCGAAGTGCTGGATGCGAGGAGCACCGAAGGCCACATCGGTGGGGAGGATAGCCTCTGATCCATAGACCAGGAAGAAGGGTGAGTACCCTGTAGCCGAGCTGACCTGGGTCCCGAGGCCCCAAAGGACATGAGGGAGCTCCGAGAGCCACCTTGTGGCATAAGGTGCAGAGCCGTCGAAGATACGATCTTTTATAGCCTGTAGGACCATGCCGTTGGCCCGTTTGACCTGGCTGTTGCACCGTGGGTGCGCCACTGAAGAGTAGTATACGTCGATCAGGCTGTCCTGATAGAAGTCCCAGAATTCGGCCCCTGTAGAGGCCGTGCCAAGGTCGGTGACGATCCTGTTTGGCACCCCGAAGCGATGGGTAATCTCCTCGATGAATTTGGTTGCCTCTTTCGACGTGACGCTGGATACGGGGCGGACCTCGATTCACTTGGCGAACTTATCCACCGCCACCAGTATGTGCTTGTAGCCGCCAGGGGCGGTCTTGAAAGGTCCCACAGAGTCAAGACCCCAAACTACGAAGGGCCACGACAGAGGGATGGTCCTGAGGGCCTGAGCCGGGAGGTGCTGCTGTTTAGCGAAGAATTGGCACCCCTTGCAGTGACGTACAAGTTCTTGGGCATCAGCCAAGGCCGTGGGCCAGTAGAAGCCAGACCTGAAGACCTTGCCTACCAGGTTCGAAGAGGCGGCATGGTTGCCGCACTCTCCACCGTGGATCTCAGGATACACTTCATGAGTACCCCAGTGGAGGCGGACCTCCGGTAGAGTTCCTTGCCGACGATGACGTAATTGGCGCTATGCCTGGTGATCTTTTCTCGCTCTGCCTTGTCCTCAGGCACTCGATGCTCCAGGAGGAAGGCAATGAAGTCGAGGCGCCAGTCATCTTCTGCGTCGACCATGAGGAACTCGCGACCTACGGGCGAGGTAACCTCGTCATCGGGCGATTCTGAGTCTGGGATGAGCTTGATGGACGACTTGCGTAGGTCTTGGACGAACACAACGGCCGGAACCAGTGCGCGTTTGGAGCCAAGCTTGGAGAGGACATCCGCAGCAACATTGTTGTTGCGGCAGACGTGATGGAACTCGAGCCCCTCAAAGTGACGCTCGAGCTTGCGCACCTCAGCACAGTAGGCATCCATCGTATCCTTCCTGGCTTCGGAGTCTTTGCTGACTTGGTCGATGACGACCTTGGAGTCGCCGTAGGCCAAAAGGCGCTTGATCCCAAGGGAGACGGCAATGCAGAGCCCGTGGATGAGGGCCTCATACTTGGCGCTGTTATTGGACGCCTTGTAGTGGATCTGCAGGACGTACTTGAGGTAGTCGCCCTTAGGGAGATGAATAGAACTCCCGCACCGGCTCCTTTGACGTTCAGGGAACCGTCGAAGTACATCTTCCAATGCTTAGGTCGCTCCGGTGGCGGAGGCAGCTGGATCTCTGTCCTCTCTGAGATGAAGTCTGCGATGACTTGTGACTTGATGGCCTGCCTGGGGCAGAACTCTAGGTCGAACTCGCCTAGTTCGATAGACCACTTGGTGACGCGCCCAGAGGTGTCACGACTCCGTAGAATCTCGCCGAGGGGAAAGGCCGAGACGACCTTGATCTGGTCTTGCTATCAGACAGGACCTCGCTGACGTAGTAGATAGGTCGCTGGACAGGGTAAGGTCGTCCCTCTTCAGGTCGCTCAGCCACCAGGACGGCGCTAACCACCAGGGTGGTTGCCAAGATGTATAGCAGTATGGGCTCCTTGGGCGCCGAGGGCGCCATCACCTGGGGCATCATAGGGAAGGTCTTGAGTTGATCAAGAGCTTGGTCCGCCTCCTCGGTCCAGACGAACTTATTCGCCTTTTTTAGCAGCTTGAAGAAGGGTAGGCCTTTCTCTTCGAGCTTGCTAATGAATCGGCCTAAGGCCGCCATCATGCCTGTGAGTTTCATGACGTCCTTCTTGACAGTAGGTCGCTTCATCTTGAGGATGGCATGCACCTTGGTGGGATTGGCTTAGATCCCCCGGTTGCTGACCATGAAGCCCAGGAGCTTGCTGGACGGGACACCGAAGACGCACTTCTCTGGGTTAAGCTTCCAGTGGTAAGTGCGAAGGTTCGCGAATGTCTCTGCGAGGTTAGCTATGAGCTGGTCCTCATGGGTGGTCTTGACGACCACGTCGTCGACGTAGGCTTCTACGTTCTTGTTGATCTGGCTGACCAGACACCTCTGTATTGCCTTCTGGTAGGTCACGCCAGCATTTTTGAGGCCGAAGGTCATGGCTGTATAGCAGTAGATGCCATGGGGCGTTATGAACGCCGTCTTGTCTTGGTCGGAGACCTTCAGGGCTATCTGGTGAAGGATCGCGTGGTAGGAGGATTTGAAGTTTGCGACCTCGAAGTTGAGGTACTCCGTGCGGAAGTTCGCCTCCGTACCAAAAGTCACCGGAAGGGAGACTCGACCCAGTGGTTGGGCCACTTTTCCAGGGACAATGCCATAGAAAGGCTCGTCGCACTCGGTCATCTTGTTGAAGTTGAAGCCCATCTTCTTAGGGTGTCAACAAAGATGATGTTGAGCCCACTGCCGCCGTCAATCAAGGTCTAGGAGAGCAGGGCTCCATCCACCGTAGGCTTGACGACGAGCGGGTAGGACCCAGGGTCTGGGATATGAACCCAGTTATCAGCTCTAGAGAACGTGATCGGCTGCTCAGACCATCGTAAGGGTACGATTGGGTGAGTGTGGACGAGGTGGACGTCGTGCTTGTCCTTCTGGTAGCGCCTCCTACTGGCGCTGGACTTGATTCCGCCAACAATCATGTTGATCGCGTGGGTAGCGGCCTGGAAAGGCCCATTCGGGTTGCCCGATGCCAGTGGAGGGGGCAGGTTCATCTCATCGCGGGGAGCCGCTGGGGCAGTGTTGTTGCAAGGTGGGTCGCTTTGAGGTGGCTCGCGGCGATAGTCGTATCGCTCGTCGCGGCGGTCGTCGCGGCGATCTCGCCGGTCATCGCGGTGGTAGTTGTTGTTGTAGGGGCGGTTGTCGCGTCGCCCGTCGTCGTTCCTGGGTCGCTTGGGGTCCGCGGAGGAGCTGAAGGCTCTCTTGAACTGAGAGCACTCACGGAGAGTGTGGGTGGCTCCCTCATGGAACCCGCAGATGCTGTCGAGCACCAGGTCGAACTCAGCTTGGTTGAAGGACGAGTTTCGCCGTCCTTCGGCCGCCAGGACCTCGGAAGGTCGCTTGCGGAGTTTTTCCGCCGCGGTACTAGATGTACCAGCGTTACCAGTGTTGAACTGGTTCTGGAGGGTGTCTTCCGTGTCCATCAACTTGTTGACGATGATCATTAGCTCCTTGACGTTGGTGGCGCCGGACTCATGGATCTTCTCGAAGATCTTAGGGTCTTTGAGGCCCTTTTTGTAGCTGTCGACGATCTGGTTGTCCCTGACGCCGACGCACTCGTTCCGATTCTCGAAGAATCGGTTGTTGTAGTCGCGGAGACGCTCCTTGGGCTTCTGCACGACCCGCCCCAGGCTGAAGGCGTTCCCAGGGCGATTGTAGGTCGCCTGGAAGTTTGATGTGAAGGCCTGGGACAGATCGGCCCTGGTCTTGATGCTGCCGGGCTCAAGGTTGTTGAGCCACAGCGAATGGGACTTGCCCATGACTAACGGGAAGTGGGCCGTCATGTGGTCGAAATCACCACCAGCCGCCTTTACGGTGACGTAGTAGGTCGATAGCCAGATGTTAGGGTCGGAGTGCCCGTCATATGGCTTGATGTTGGGCTTGAAGTTGTCGGGGTACTCCACCCTCTTGAAGCGGGCATCCAGCGCTGGGAAGGCATTGAGCGCAAGGTCTTCGCTGGTGCCTGTGAGACATGGGTACCCCTAGGTCCCCACCGACTAGGCTCACGGCCGTCCCCGACAAGTGGGTCCGGCCTACCAGAAGACCCGCCGACCTGTCAGTAGGCCCAACCGACCTAGTTGGCGGCCCACACGACCTCCTGAAGACCTTCTGGAAGATTCCCCAGACGACCTTATCCCGAACGACCTCGAGACTTGGCGTACAAGACAAGACATCGGTGGATTTCGACCAAAGCAGATCGACGGATATGGCAAGTGTCGTAGTCAGCTAGATTTAGGTCTCCTGGTCGTGTCCGACCTGGAGTCTGGGAACCGACCTTGTCCGCTGGCCAATATAAGGCGGGCAGGGCGACCACTTGTATGAATACGCAATCCTCAAGCAATCTACACCAACAACTGGACGTAGGGTTTTACTCTCCGGAGGCCTGAACCAGTATAAACTCGCCGTGTTCTCTGTGTTCCGTGTGCTCGTGCGCAACCTTCGAGTTCTTAGCCTTAGATTCCACCTCGCCGAACAACTAAACCACAGGGATTAACACCCTCATGGGCTGTCCAGATCTCACCATCTGACAGTTGGCGCACCAGGTAGGGGCGGAATCCAAGGTTCTTCGTGCAACTCGATGGCTCCGACCAACGGCGTCATCTTCCCGGAGAGCATGGCGGACATCCTCGCCAATCCCGTCGACATCTGCTTCGGTTCAATGCTGGCGAAATCCACCGCTCCAGCCGCCTGCCTCGTCATCGAGAGCAATGCGGTCACCTCCAACTAGCAGGTCGGTACAGATCTGCTGGCGGGAACCCACCCACCCACTCCTAGCGACCTGATCGCGGGGCTCGATCATATTGAAGGCATGCCCTCCGACACGATCAAGGTCTGCGAACACGTCAAACGCCCCCGCTGGACCCCTCCGTCCTCATCCAGCATGCTTCTTGGCCTGCGGAACGCAACTCATGAAGCATCTCGCTACATGAAGCGCAAGATCCAGATCGAATCTGGACCCAAGACACCAGATCGTGGAAACTGCAGGAGTCACCTCGACGACCCTTGCCCCATCCATGAGAACCCCAATCACACGGCTCGCCAGTGCCGTGTGCTCAAGAAGCTTTGACGACCTCTCACCGCGGCTCATCGCTGCCAGATCAACCGAGAGCCGTCCCCGGACCGCCTCGCGTTTCAGATCGCCCGCACGACCATCTCCCCAAACTATCCGGGAGAAGCGTTCGAGATTCCAGATCGTGAGGTCTTGGTTGTCTCTGCGGATGTACCACCTCAAGATGGAGAGACAGATGAGCAGCGCGTGGAGCGCGAGAACGCCAACGCCGCAAGAGCGATACGTCGTCAGCAGGAGTTAGCGGCGGCTGCAGGTCAGCATGCAGGCAATGCCGGTCAAGGTGACGGCAATCTACCAGCAGGCAACAACAGAGCGCAAGCACCCGCGGCTCCAGCAGCTCCCCAACAACGCAACGAACCTCGTCGAAACCGCCTGCGTGCCAGAGACCTCTTGCGCGATTTCGAACAAGACGGCCACGAAGTCTACAACTCGCCTCAAGCCAACCTGGGTGCAGCCCTTGCCACACTTGGTCAACTTGAAGACACCCCTGCAATACGGTGCCTTCAAGCCCACATTCGCGTCGCCACTGCTCAGGTCGAAGAAAGGGGCCCAGGGTACAGCAGATCGGCCGCAAACTCCTACTCCAGGAGTAGGTCGGAACACCCTCGGCAACGACGTCGCTCCAACACCAATGCTCCCCTTCAGCCTGTCGTCAAAGAGGGAGGTGGAGAAAACGAAGTGGTACAGCCGGTCAATCCCGCTGCCAATGCTGCCGCTAACGCCGCAGCCAACCCTGCCGCCAACGCCGCAGGCAACGTCGCTAACAATGCAGCTAATGCTGCTGGCGCCCAACAAAACGTCGGAGCTCAACCTCCACCAGTTCAGGCCAACCACGCCGAGGGAAGTCAGCATCGACGGATACGAGATGAAGTAGAGATAGCACGTCGTGTCAACTACGACCGCGTCAATAGGGTCCCCGATCCCCTTAACGCCAACAATCCAATCCAAGCAACGGAATTGCGGAATATGCACGACCAAGAACTCCTCCGACGCGCCCAGTACGACCAAGATAATGGCCTGCCAGACGACCTCTACATCATCCCAATAGCATACGCTCCATCGGCCAGCCCGGGAGCAGTCAACAACTTCCCGGCATTCTCACGACGTCTCAGGACGATCAGATACCCCAAAGACTTCAAACCAGCCATTGAAAAGTACGACAGTCGCTCCGACCCAAGTATTTGGCTCAAGATGTACAGCATTGCGGCACGTGTCTCTGGAGGCAACGAAGACCACATGGCGGGATATTTCCCCCTTGTGATGGGTAAAGCGCCACTCCTGTGGCTCGACAACCTTCCTGCAGAGTGCATCACCTCGTGGGCGACTTTGTCACGTCTTTTCACGACCAACTACCAAGCAACCTACAACCGACCGGGCAACACGCACCACCTCGCAAGAGTACAGATGCGGCGTGATGAAACTCTCCGAGAGTACACTAATCGCTACTTCGAAAACCGCAACACTCTCGCGGGTGTTAAAGACGAAGACGTCATAGCATACTACAAGAAGGGGATAACCAACATCAAGCTCTTCGAGAAGATCCACAAAGCTGATGCACACACCATTGGCGACCTCATGGCTTACGTCGACAAGCTTGTCGACACCCAAGACGCGGTGATGCATGACTTCAAGGGAGAAGACCACAACGATGGAGGCAACAGGTCGCGAAAGCGATCCGGAGAAGCCTACGTAGCTGATCCACCCAGACCTTCCACCTTTCTTGAAGGCGACTTCAACATGGTCATGGATGACCAGTGCCAGTTCCACTGCGACACCAAGCACACCATGAGGGAGTGTGAACAGCTCAAGCGTGCTCTAGGGGTTCCCCCAGAGCCTAAGAAGACCAAGAGCAACAGCAACGACGACCAAAATAGCGGCCGCCGCTACGACAATCGTAACCGTCGACCTGATCGACGTGATTACCGAGATCGCAGACCTTACCGTCGTAATGACGATAGGGACCGTCATGATTATCGCCGCGATTATCGCCGCGACGACCGACGTAATGACAGACGTGACGATTACCGGCGGGAGGATCGCCGCGAAGACAAACATAACGACCGGCGGGAGGATCGTCGCGACGACCGCCGTGACGACCGGCGGGACGACCATCGTCGCCACGACAACCACAATCGCAACGACAACAACCACAAGGAACGCTCTCCACCACCACCGCCAAAAGGGGGCAACCCCAACGGCGCGTTTCAAACCGCCCACCGAGAGATCAACTTCATAGTCGGCGGCCGCCAAGCGACCAAAAGCAACAGGCAGCTTCGATCAAACGCAAGAGAGATCGGGCACGTCAACACTGAAACCCCACAACCTCTGCGTTGGTCGGAGTTCCCCATCACCTTCTCCAGGAAAGATCATTAGGTGCATATACCTGACCCCGGGACTTACCCGCTGGTCGTCAACCCCATAGTCGACGGCACGTTCCTGCCTAAAACCCTCATCGATGGGGGCAGCAACCTGAACATCATCTTCACAGAGACGCTCAGAAAGATGGACTTCGACTTCAACAAGATGACCGCTTGCGATGAACCCTTCTACAGGGTTGTGCCCGGCAAGGCCGCATACCCCATAGGTCGTGTATGCCTGCCGGTCACCTTCGGTACACAAGAAAACTTCCGAACAGAGTACCTGATGTTTGAGGTCGCGGACTTCCGCTCCTCCTACCATGCCATCCTTGGTCGACCTATGTTGGCCAAGTTTATGGCTATACCGCACCACACCTACTTGATCATGAAGATGCCAGCGCCTAACGGAATCCTTTCCGTCCTGGGAGACATCATGGTCTCCTACAACTGCGAGAGCTCCACCGTCGAGCTCGCCAAACGGCCAAAGACTCCGCCTGCAAAGCTGCAGCTACGGTCATGGTTGTCCAGGCCGCCAAGATTGACCAAACCACTCTGGAAGTGCCAGAGCAAAAGCGTACAGCTACAGCCTTGGACCCAAGTCCTGCTGTGAAGAAAGTTTGTCTCGGCCTACCCGACGCATCCAAGGAAGTCACCATTGGGGCCAACCTCAACCCCAAATAGGAACTCGCGCTCACCAGTTTCCTCCGGGACAACGCCGACATCTTCGCATGGAGCCCGTCTGACATGCCCAGTGTCCCCAGGGAGCTGGCTGAGCACGCCCTTGAAGTAAACAAGACTGCACGACCTATCAAGCAAAAGCTCCGGCGATTTGCAAAAGATAGAAAATAGGCTATAGAAACCGAAGTCTGCAAGCTCTTAGCTGCAGGATTCATTCGAGAATGTAAACACCCGGTTTGGCTTGCAAACCCGGTTCTTGTACCCAAGAAGACTGGAGGATTAAGGATGTGTATCGATTACACCGACCTTAACACGCACTGCCCAAAAGATCCCTTCCCTCTTCCTCGCATCGACCAGGTCATGGACTCCACGGCTGGTAGCGTTTTACTATGCTTTCTCGACTGCTACTCAGGTTATCATCAGATAGCTCTGAATCCCGACGATGAAGACAAGACGACATTCATAACGCCCCATGGCATCTACTGCTACAAGGTCATGACTTTTGGCCTGAAAGACGCCGGAGCAACGTATCAGAAGGTGATCCAAAAATGTCTGAAGTTGCAAATCGGGAAGAACGTCGAAGCCTACGTCGATGATGTGGTCGTCAAGACCACCGAGGAAGACCAGCTGATCACCGACCTCGCCGAGACCTTTGCCAACTTACGGGAATTTCAGTGGAAGCTCAACCCGACCAAGTGTGTCTTCGGTGTTCCCTCCGGATTGCTCCTGGGCTTCATGGTCGGACACCGGGGCATTGAAGCCAACCCCGTAAAGGTCAACGCTATACGCAACATGGCCAAGCCATCTTGCAAGAAAGACGTCATGAAGCTTACAGGTATGATGGCGGCTCTAGGTCGTTTCATCAGCAAGCTCGGCGAGAAAGGTCTGCCCTTCTTCAAGCTATTGAAGAAGGCAGATAAGTCCGTGTGGGGTGAAGAAGCGCAGAAGGCTATCGAGGCTCTCAAAGAGTCCTTGACCACACCTCCAGTTATGACACCACCTATAGCAGGGGAAACCCTACTACTCTACATCTCTGCCACCACTCATGTGGTTAGCACGGTTCTCGTCGCTGAACGAGAAGAAGAAGGGCAGGCCTATCCTGTTCAACGACCTGTGTACTACGTAAGCGAGGTCCTGGTCGACGCTAAAACACGGTATTCACAGCCTCAGAAGTTGCTCTATGCACTTCTGATCACGTCGAGAAAGCTTCGCCATTACTTCCAAGCCCACAAGATCACGGTGCCTTCATCGTTCCCTCTAGGAGAGATCATCCGCAATCATGATGCCAACGGCCGCGTCGTCAAGTGGTCGGTAGAGCTTGGAGAGTTCGACATCAAGTTCTGCCCCAGGCAGGCAATCAAGTCGCAAATCCTCGCTAACTTTGTGTCGGAATGGACGGAAATCCAGATGCCCCCCCCAAGGAGCGGCCTGAATACTGGATAATGTACTTCGACGGCGCCCTCAACCTCGAAGGCATAGGAGCAGGTGTGCTACTCATCTCTCCCCAGGGAGAGCAGCTCAAATACGTTCTACAGATACACTACAAAGCCTCCAACAATGGAGCAGAGTACAAAGCTCTAATTCATGGGCTCCGTATAGCAGTGTCCCTTGGCATCAAGCGACTACTGGCTTTTGGCGATTCCAAGGTCGTCATCGAACAAGTCAATAAAGAGTGGGATTGTGTCAAAGACACAATGGACGCATACTGTGCTGAGATCCGCAAGCTCGAAGGCCACTTCGAGGGGATTGAATTTCAGCACGTACCACGAAATAACAACGTCGCCGCCGACGTACTCTCCAAACTAGGCTCCAAGAGGGCTCTAGTTCCGGCGGGTGTGTTCGTCCAAGACCTACGAAAGTCGTCGATCAAGCTGCTGGATCCAAGTAATCTAGACCTAGCTCAACACGACCAAACTCCAGCACCTCCCTGTGACGTGCTGATGACATAAAAGGAGGATGATTGGCGCGAGCCTTTCTTAGCCTTCGTACTCGACCAACGAGTCCCAGACGATAAGGCAGGCGCGAACGTATCACGCGACGAAGCGCCAACTACGTCGTGATCGGTACCGACCTCTACAGAAAAACCGCCTCCACTGGCGTCTTGATGAAGTGCATCCTGCGATTAGAAGGGATACAGCTCTTGGCTGAAATCCATGGTGGAGAGTGTGGCTGCCATGCGGCATCCGCTAATCTGGTCGGTAAAGCATACCGATCTGGTTTCTATTGGCCCACGGCCATGTCTGACGCAAAAGACCTAGTAAAAAGGTGCAAAGGATGCCAATTCTTTGCCAAGCAGTAGCACCAGCCAGCTCAGGTCCTGCGCACAATTCCCCCATCGTGGCCCTTCGCCATGTGGGGCCTCAACTCAGTGGGACCGTTCCAAACCGCCCCAGGTGGCTACAAGTATATCCTCGTGGCTGTCGATAAATTCACCAAGTGGATTGAAGTCTGACCTGTCGCAAAAGTCAAGTCGGAAGAGGCGGTCAAGTTCATACAAGACATAACACATCGCTTCGGTGTGCCCAATAGGATCATCACCGACCTTGGGACAGCCTTCACAGGCTCTGCCTTCTAGGATTTCTGCCAAGACAACATGATAGACGTCTACTACTCTTCGGTCGCCTACCCTAGGTGCAACGGCTAGGTTGAACGTGCCAATGGCATGGTTCTTCAAGCCCTCAAAGAACGTATCTTTGCTGACGCTTCAAACTACGCTACACGATGGTTAGCTGAGCTACCACACGTAATCTGGGGCCTAAGGACCCAAGTCAGCACTGCTACAGGCTTCTCACCCTTCTTCTTGGTCTACGTCTCCGAAGCCATTCTACCTACCGACGTCACCTTCAGAGCTCCACGCATACAATTCTACGAGGAGGGAGAAGCCGAGCAGACTCGTCGTGTCGACCTTGACAGCATCGAGGAACAAAGACTGGCCGCTGCCATGCGTCAAGCTTGTCACGACCAGCAACTTCGTCGATACCACGATTGCAACGTTAAAGAGACATCCTTTAACGTCGGCGGCCTAGACCTAAGGCGTATCCAGAAGATAGATGGCATGCATAAGCTCTCTTCCCCCTGGGAGGGACCCTTCATCATCACCGAAGTCATCAGCCCATCTACATATCGCCTCCAATGGGGCGATGGGTAAGGAGTACCCAACCCTTGGAACGTGGAGCATCTACGACGATTCTACCCGTAGAATAGTTTTTTTAACAGCTACGTATTTTTCATCTCTGTACTTTTTCAGCTTCAATAAATATTAGTTAAAGCAGTCATCTACTGTGTCTTGAGCTCTACCTTCTCCTCCCTTATGTCTTCAATCCTCCCCCTCATCACGCTCGGGGGCTTGGCTAAAGCCAACATAAGGGACGCGAGACCCGGGGGTTAAAATTTCGAATCCTCCCCCTTGACATGCTCGGGGGCTTGGCTCAAAGCCAACCTAAGGGTCGTTCGACCTGAGGACATTATCCCTCATGACTACCTGCCTTGTGTCACTGCGAGCCTGCTTGGTCATAATAGTTGCAAAACCTGAGTCCTAGACTCCCTCTCGCGCGCCGACCTCGCGTAAGCTTCCCTGCTGAGCCATGGAGGTCGGTAAGCCAGCCTCTCCGTGAGTAGTGGTCAGCGGGATATGCTATAAGAAGTCGTCACTTTGAAGACTACCAAGTTCGCGTAGACACAAGGTAAGTACATCATGCAAGCAACAAAATAAGGTTTCATCAAATAATATTTTTACATGGCTGAGAGGAGGAGGAGGTACAGCTCCTAGACTAAGACTACTCTTCGCCGTCGTCGCCTTCATGGTCAAGAGCATCCATTACCGCCGTAGCGGCATCGCGCACTTCAAGCTCCAAGGCCTTGAGGTCTTTCATCGTATCAGAACTCTCCCCGACCTTGACCATGTCAACCTCGGGGTAGTGCGACTTCACCCGCACTAACGCCTCTGTGGCCGCCACCAAGCTTGTCACCCTCAGCAGGTCGAGAAGCTTCTCGGGTATTCCTCTGAGACGGTCAAGAGCAGACTTGGGTTCCTCCCCCTCGACCTGCGACGCTATCATATCCATAGCATAGTGGGCAGTGTTCTTCAGGTCGTTCAGCTCCACCTCTTGCCCTGCAATGATCACTTGGTCATTCTGCAATGACTTCAAAGCTACCTCGAGGCTGACCTCGAGATCCTGCCGAGCCTGTTTCTCATAAGTCAGCTTTTGAGTTACGACCAACTCACTGTCTATCTTCTCCTTCATCACCCGTTTGATCTCGTTGGTGCCAGCATCGGCCTCTCGTAGGGTTACCTCCAAGCTTAGAACCCTTTCTTTGGTGTTCTTCAGGTCGTTCTTGAGGTCATCCTCACGCCTGTGAAAATCTGCAACACACCGATGTACTCCAAAGATCACACCCCTAGCAGCACATTACAACAAAAGTGAAAAACCAATAAGCAAAAAGCCTTACCAGCGCTTGCGGTGTTAAATTGCGTATTAGCCTCATGGGTCTTGCGCCTCTCCTCAGCCAGCTCGTCTTCGAGCTTCTTTTTGTCCGCCGCTGCCGCCTCACGGGCCTGCTTGAGCTCCTGCTCAAGCTCGACCACCCGCAGCTGCGTCGCCGTAGCATTCCTCAGCAGGTCGGCCCTGCCCTTCGCACGATCAGCCAGCGACTGCTCCAAGGAACCAGGTCATCAAATACAAGTTTGAAATTATGTCTTCACAAATAGTGTAGGGGAAAGACTTACCGTCAACGCTGCGTTAAGCGTCAAGATCGCGTTCCGGACCGCCCACATATCCTCATTATCGTCGAAGATATCCTCCTGCCAAGGAGTACCATTCCAGTCAATCTCTCTACGTCTCAACGTCGGCCCTGTCAATGGCGAACTCGATACCTGCGCACCGGATGTTTCTGGATTCTTTGGTGGCTGCTCGAGTTGAATTGGGTCCCCTGTAAGGTCCTGATCCGACGTGCGGGGCACCGCATTGATAGGGTCCACGTCGATGATCAGGGGAGAGGTCGACGCTCCGACGTCACCCACAGAACCCTGTGCCCCAGCGTTAGCAGCAGGCGGCGGAGTTGCTGTCCTAGCGTCGTCAACTAGGGTCCGAGCTTCGACCTCATGGTCATCCGACCTGGTTCGGGAAGGAGAGCCTTGATCGCCCAGGGCACGCTGAGGCTGGACAACCGGCCTGCCGCCGTCTTCATCAACAAAACGCAAAGAAGACAAACAACCAACATAGACCAAGACATGAGCAAGTTTCACAGTAGCTGGGGCGCATAACTTAGGCCTGAAAGGTCGCACTTTCACCAGCAAAGGCATCCTCGCCTGCGCTCCTGCAGCAGCCCGCTGTGCCTCCATCCCTTGACGGAGGTCGTCCTCCGTCATTTTCTGCGTCACTTCCCGCTGCCTCTTGGCCGCGGGACTCAATGACCTCCTCGCCGTCCGGTCTTCAACAACCGGCGGGTCATCAGTGACCTCGTCTTCATCGGATTCGACCTCCCTGGTCGGTGGTGTAGGAATCACCGACCTCTCGACTGCTGGTGGAGGGCTCGTCTTCCTCTTCCTCTTCTTCTTCTTCTCCGCCTCGAGCTTGGCGGTCTTCGCTGCTTCGACCTTCGCTGTAGCCGTCGAGACTGAATGCTTCGCCACCACCGTCCTGGTCCTGCGCTTGGGCTTCGCGGCACTGCTCGCCTCTTGCTGATTCGTGGCATCATCACCGACCTCTGGGTCAGTGTCTTCATCAGCTTCCACCGACGAGTCGGACTCGTAATTCTCCAGTAGCCTAGCTACTGGAGGTTGATACTTATCCGACCTCAGCTTTCGATGAGGTTCTTCGCCTTCCGGAAGAGGTGCCGGGCACGAAAACTGCCTCTCCCGATCCTATCACAGATAAAGACCAAAGGACTAAGAACGACGTACATAAAGAAACAGAGCAAACGACCTGTAAGTCCCAGGACTCACCGGGTCAGCTGGCCGGCTCAACAAGTATGCCTTTAGGCACTTCTTGATCCGTGCTTTCCTGGCATAGATCTGTGACACCCTAGCCGCCATCTCCTCCTTAGGGACTTTGCGGTTGGCCTCACGGGTGGGGTCCGATTGCCCCCAGTACTCGTATGCCGGATGCACCCGATCCTTGATCGGTTGGATCAGGCGTCGGCAAAATGACCTAGCGACAGAACCTCCTGTCACACCCCTCTCCTTGAGGTCGGCGACCAGTGCAAGCACCTCCTTGATGTTGTCCGCCTCACTCAAAGATAGTCCCAGGTCCCACTCTGGAATCTTCACGGGCTTGTGCCCAGTTCGCTTCGGGAGCGCCGGCAACTGATCAGCGACGTAGAACCAATCTGACCTCCACCCAGCGGTGTTGTCTGGCAGGTCCGTGTCAATCCACTCTGACTTGAGGCCCGTCCTCAAGCAGAACATCACAGCCCCTACAACACCGGCACGCTTGCCGGTGGTCTTCACACAGAAAAGGTGCCTCCACAGAAGGAAGTGAGGCGATATCCCCAGATACGCCTCACAGAAATGAATAAACATCGACACTACAGTGATGGAGTTGGGGACGAGGTGTACCAGCTCCAACTTGTAGAAGAAGAGAAGACCTCGGAAGAAATCCCCAGCGGGGATGTTGAACCCGCGCTCGAAGAAGGAACCAAAGACGACCTGCTCCCTGACATCTTCCGTCGGGAAAGCCTCGCCCGTCGGCGCCTTCCACTCTACTTCCGACTTAGGCCTCAACAGCCCGCGGTCCACCAGGGCTTGAATCTTCGCCTCCGTCATCGTTGAAGGCTCCCACACCGTCCGCGGGTCCGGGATTGGACGAGCCGGCGCCGCCATTTCTCGACTTGGAATGGATCTGGATCTAAATGTTACTAGGGTTTTGATGCGCATGCGCGGTGGTGCAAGGCGCGGATGGCGGGGTTGGTGCGCGGCCAGTTAGAGATGGTGGCGGATTGGGGAAGTTAGGGCGGAGAATGGATGCGGAACCGTGGCGGCTAAGGCGTGGTGGCGCTGGCGGTGATGGCGACGGGAGGAAGAAGATGAAGCGCGCGGTCAACTACGGTGGTTGGGTTTAAAGTTCCTAGAACTTTTACGCGACTTGTGGGTAAAGATGTACAACCTCTGCAGAGTGTAAAACTAACTAGTTAGCCGTGCCCACGGTCAAGGGCGGCCTGGACCCTCACATGAGTAAACTATGGAAGATGGATTAAACTTGTTGCATTTATTTATGTTCATGATGATGATGCTTATGTTAATCTCTGGGTTGGTATAAACTTACATTTGCTAGTAATTCAGCTTGCTTAATAAAATTTGACCAACTAAAATGCTGACCTGCTATGCAACCACAAGCTTCCACCATAAAGCCTTTGCATGTTGTTATAGAGTTTTCCCTTGTTGAGTACGGCATGTGTCATGCTTGTTGTTCTTTTATATTGCATCTACACAACCCGGTTGCTGCTCAGACGGACGCTTTGAAGACTTTCCTGGAGAGTTCGACGGTTTCTAGGCGAGCGTGCCACCAGTCGACTGCCTGTGGAGACGTCCTTTTCCGCTGCTAGTACTCGCTTTTGTTACGATTATGAGACATTCGGTCATGTAATAAATGTTTAATACCTCCTTTACGCTTTTACACTGTGTTTTGGTATTCACTAAGTCAATACATGTGTGAACTTTGATCCTGGCACACATGTATTCTATGCATTCGGATTTGCCCTTAAATCCGGGTGTGACAAAGTGGTATCAGAGCTGTGTTGACTATAGGGCATTAGCCTAGTTAGAAAATGGTCGAACTTAAGGATTATATTATTTTAGAAGCCATTCTCACTTCATGCTATGCTTTAATTCTATTTTTAATATACATATCCTTACTTTGACCCCCATCCTTGATGTTCTACTTGTTCTCTACCTTACATTGGCTATCCTTTTCACTCTATGCTTCCTTGTTCTTGCTTTAGGAAATCTTTAGCATCTATTCTATGCTCTATAATCTTTTCCTATCTTTACCCTACCTGTGTTCAGAGTTGTTCTCAGTTATCTTATGACCCTATCATGTTCAACCCGAAGATCTTTATTAGGATCTAGGAGTTCTTTAGGCTTTATCCTTATGTAATCGTTAGCCACGATCGTCGTTTAGGTGTGCTTAGTTTAGTGGTGTGTTTGAATGCTTGATCTTGTGTTAATACTTGATTTGGATCTTTGCTTGAGTGCAATGTGTTGTGGGTTGATAACCACGATGACATTGGTTTAGTATAAGTTTGCTTAGTTGGGTTTAAGCTCTGTCTCAACCATCTTGCACCTTCTTAATCCTTTATTAAATCTTTACTTATCTATCTTGGAATCTATCTTGCTGCAAATCTGTTCTCGTCAACCTTCGATACAGCAGTAGTGTTTTGATAATATCTCGAGCTACAGAGCCCCGATTGATGCAAAACCAGTTGGGTTAGTTCACAAATTTCATAAGTGATTTTGTGTCAAAAAATTCAGCCCCAACCAATACATATCCTAGGAGTTATGCACGAAACATTGGGGATCTCAGAATCTGTCAAACTCTGCCAACATAGTTAACTTCATTATTTTATATCTCGGGCTATAGACCTCCGTTTGAGGCAAATCCAGTTTGAGAAGTTCAGAAATTTCATGGGTGTTTTTCTGTCCAAAATTCAAAATTTTTGATTACATAGTCAGAGTTATGCCCGAAACTTTGGAGCTACTTGAATCTGTTAGCACTGCTGAAACACCTGACTTGCTTATTTCATAACTGGAGTTGTAGAGCTCTGATTGAGGTGATTCCAGTTGGGTTGGTTCCGTAATTTCATTACCTTTCACTGGTAAAAAGCTCGTAATTTTTGGCTATCCAAGTTGAGAGTTATAGCTGAATAACTGGAGTCAACAGAATCTGTCTAATGCTGAAATTCTTCATTACTCTACCTTTTGAGTTTAACTCCTGACTCAAACATCTAAAGTAATGTCCCTAGCACTCAGATGGTGAACACCAAGTCAGGATCCGGAGTTGATCAACCAGCAGTGAACCGCCAAGGGAGAAGCAACCATTCAGGCCCAGCACCTCAACAACCACAGATGGAACCGGCCATGCAGCAGTTTTTCCAGACTCAGACTCAGCTTCTCGAGAACTTGACCAACACTATGGCCAACCTGTAGGCTCAAGTCAACAATCCACCTCAGCAGCAGGCACCTAGGGACAAGCACAGGGAGTTCATGAGCCATCGTCCACCAGTGTTCACACATGCTGCAGATCCGTTGGAAGCTGATGACTGGCTGAAGACTGTAGGCAAGATGCTCACTATCGTACAGTGTGATGACAGAGAGAAGGTCCTGTATGCTTCAGGACGACTTCAGGGTACAGCAGGAGCTTGGTGGGATGCCTATGTTGCCGCTCATGCTACACCAGACACCATCACTTGGCAGGAGTTCACCACCAGCTTCAGGAGCCATCACATTCCTGCAGGCCTGATGAAGTTGAAGAAGAAGGAGTTCCTTTCTCTCAAGCAGGGAGGAATGTCAGTGGCAGAATTCAGGGACAAGTTCATTGAGTTGTCTCGCTATGCACCTGAGGATGTTGCCGATGATGAGAAGAAACAGGAGCTATTCATGGAGGGATTAGCTAGACCACTTCAATACCAGCTTATGTCTCACACTTTTGCGTCGTTTCAGCAGCTGATGGACAAGGCTATCTGCTTGGAGTCAAAGCGCAGAGAGTTGGGAGATCTAAAGAGGAAGGCCACTACCTCTGTGCAGTTTGGGAGCAGCACTCGCCCCCGTTTCATTCCACAGCAGAGGACAACACCCCATTTTGGAGGTTCAGGTGGTAACTCTGGGCAGAATCAGTTCCAGCGTAACAATCAACCTTTCAAGCACCCCATACAAGAGTTACAGCACTCCACTCCACAGACTCCACGCCCCAATGACCAGCAGCCTAGTCAGAACACCCCAGCGGGAACCCCAGTGAGACCTAGTGCGCCCAGAACTCCTGTTGGTAATACTTGCTTTAAGTGTGGGGAGACTGGTCACTATGCCAACAATTGTCCACAGAGGAGCGTGCAGAATACTCCAGTGCAGAGTCAGCAGATGAGGAATGGAAACAATACCCCGCAAAGCTCCAAGGGACAACAGAACTCCGCGCGTGGTAGATCGAACCACGTAAATGCAAGGACCGTGTTTGGTATGTTCTCTATCAACATTGCCCCCACATCTATTCTACCTTATCATTCTCAAAATCTTTCTTAGTTCTTCCAAATCTCGAGGACGAGATTCCTTTTAAGGGGGGTAGATTTGTCACACCCTGAAATTTCCAAATTTCAGGATGTGAATAGGAAGAAAATTTAAACAACGATTTTCCCATAATTTTTAAAAATTTTCTAAACATTTAATTCTTTACAGGGAATATAGTACAGGAAAAAAAACAAACAAAACATTATTTGTTTTTCCAAATTAAATAAGTGGCTTTGTGTTGTTGCATACATGCTGGTGCATTTATTTTGGTTGTTTGAATTCAAATTTGATTTTGAATTCAAATGTTTGATCTCCTTTTGAAATCAGCAAAACCCTTTTCTTTTCTCCTTTCCCTTTTCCTTTCACTTTTGGCCCGGCAATGCTTCCAGCCCAGCTTCCAGTTGCAGCAGCTGCGCAGCCCTGTTTTAGCTCGTGGCCTAAGAGCCAAAAGTCCAGCACCGCTCCCTTGACTCCTCAATCTCGCGTGCGCCTTGCTGTTTCCGGCCCAACTTGGCCCAACTACGGCCGACGCAGCCCGCCGCCACCTCCCATCGCTCGCGATCACTGACGAGCGGGCCCCGCCCGTCATCCCCCACCTCTGGACGCGTCGGGCCGCATCGGACCCGAGTCCGACCCCGACCTCGTGCCGCGTCCCGCGCCCGTGCCGCCTCCTGGCCTTGACCCGCACACCTAGGCACGCGGCCTCGGCCTATAAAGACCCCGCCGCGACCCCCACCTTGCTCTTTTTCTCGAAACCCTAGCCGCCGAGCTCCAACTCCGCCGCCGCGAAACCCTAACCGCGTCGCCGCGTCGATCTCCTCGGTGGCCGCCGTTCCACCGACGAGAAGTACCCCCGGAGCTGCGCAAGAAGGTGAGGAGGACCATGGTGCCACTTGAACTCGAGCTCGTGCCCCGCATCGCCTTGACGCGCTCGCCGGAGTAGCCGTCACCGCGCCGACCGCCGCGCCAAGCCGCACGTCGTCGTCATCGCCTGCGCATCTGGCCAGATGACCTAGATCGATCCGCCGTGTCGCAAGCTGCGTTCCAGGCCAAACCGCATGCCAATCCGAGCACCATAGCTCGAGATCGAAGGAGCTCGCCGGAGCTCTGCCGCGCGCCGCCGCTCGCCGGCGTGACCGCCGCCGCGGGTTCCACCGCAATCCCTTGCAGCCGTCCGATCTGGATCCCACGACCCAGATCGAGTCTGACCCTGGGTCAAGCCGGTCAATACCGGTCAACCAGACCGCGCCGCACCGTTTTTTCGAAAGAGTCCCTGAGGTGTTTCAGTTTAACAAGTATGCCCTCCCGCAGTTTAAAAACCCTCACAAATAGGTCCTTCCCTTTATGGTTTAGACCCTAGACTCCCTGGTTTTCATGCCCGAGGTCCAGCCTTTACCTTTTTTGTTCTGTTAGTACTGTTTGGTGATTGTTTCTTATTTTATTCCATTGTATGCTTGTATGTGAATGATGTGGTGCGTAGAGGACGAACCGTACGTGGAATACGCTGAAGTTGAAGATTTACAAGACATTGAGCAGCAGCAAGCGTTGGTAGAAGGCAAGTCCTTGCTGCATACCCATTTATCCTATTGCAACACGCATTTTAATTACACTGTTATTTATTTATCGCTTTGCATTAAATTGAAGGGTCCTATTATCTAAGGATTGACTAGCTTTGTTTATCCGTGTGCCTTGATCAACCTGGGTTTATGTTTATGTTGGGTAGACCTTGCTTAGCTGCTCAACTTGGGATCATGGTGGTTCTAATGAACAACAATGTCAATCTTGCTTTACTTATGTTATACCTTCATTAAACAAGATCACCTTTGTTAATCGGAACATGGAGAACCACCCAGGAAAACAGTACTACCACAAGACATATGGCTCTGTCTTGGCCAAGTAATTAGAAAACCTGGTGTTAGGTATGCTTTACCTGAAAGGGGTTGGGGGTTGCCGGTAGTTGGTGTATAGATCGGCCCTCAGGCTGATCTGCTCTATGGTAGCTTCGCAGTCTTGAGAGAGGTTTATGCATTGCGCTGTCAAGTAACCTAGCGAGCAGCCTGCACTAGGGGATCTTTGTAAAGGCCTCGTAGCGTCCCTATGCAATCACACCTCGGTAGTGTGGTATGATGCTTGGCCGGCATCACATGGTTGAGTTTAAAGTTCCTAGAACTTTTACGCGACTTGTGGGTAAAGATGTACAACCTCTGCAGAGTGTAAAACTAACTAGTTAGCCGTGCCCACGGTCAAGGGCGGCCCGGACCCTCACATGAGGAAACTATGGAAGATGGATTAAACTTGTTGCATTTATTTATGTTCATGATGATGATGCTTATGTTAATCTCTGGGTTGGTATAAACTTACATTTGCTAGTAATTCAGCTTGCTTAATAAAATTTGACCAACTAAAATGCTGACCTGCTATGCAACCACAAGCTTCCACCATAAAGCCTTTGCATGTTGTTATAGAGTTTTCCCTTGTTGAGTACGACATGTGCTCATGCTTGTTGTTCTTTTATATTGCATCTACACAACCCGGTTGCTGCTCAGACGGATGCTTTGAAGACTTTCCTGGAGAGTTCGACGGTTTCTAGGCGAGCGTGCCACCAGTCGACTACCTGTGGAGACGTCCTTTTCCGCTGCTAGTACTCGCTTTTGTTACGATTATGAGACATTCGGTCATGTAATAAATGTTTAATACCTCCTTTACGCTTTTACACTGTGTTTTGGTATTCACTAAGTCAATACATGTGTGAACTTTGATCCTGGCGCACATGTATTCTATGCATTCGGATTTGCCCTTAAATCCGGGTGTGACACCGATCACCAAGTTTGTAACCCCTACTACAGACTCCCCCGGCATAGGAACACGATTACTCGGAACTGGACGTAGGGTATTACTCCTCGGAGGGCCGAACTAGTATAAAACTCTTGTGTCTCCCGT